>CM044315.1:10000000-20000000 GCA_024291935.2 Okapia johnstoni
CACTGAGCACAAGGAGTGAAAAATGCCTACTTAGGCAACACACCCTGACTTCCTTTGCAAACTCCAGAACATATGTCTTAAGAAAGATAGTTCCATTTGAAGTTACTGCAAAAGTCATAGGGACACTCAAGAGTAGTTGATAAGGTCATTTGAAAGACACCTTCAGGGATTTACCTGGTGGTCCAGTGGTTAAGACTCTGCACTTCAAATGCTGGAGGCACGGGTTGATTCCTGTTCAGGGAACTAAGATCCTACAAATTCTGGCATGGCCAAAAGTTACATAAATTAAAGAAAAAGACACCTGCAGTGTAGGAACTCAGAAGGGCAGGGTTTACTAAGGATATTAATAGTCTTTGGTGGCAACTAAACCTCTAAACCATGACCTTGCCACAGAGAAGCTCCTATTAAAGGATTATAGCAAGCATCAATGAGATGAAAATTAATAAAAGTAAAATGTCCAGTCATTAATCAAGTATCTCTGACTGAGCTTAAGTTCCAAGGACAGTGTGTACAGAAGTAATCTTAAGAAGATGGCCTTCTCACTTTCTTCTGAATACTTAGCTGGATGAAACACTTGAATATGTCATAGGATGGTGATGTTGCAGGGCTAGCTCTACAAGGTCAGTTTCTTTCCCCTACAGGACACCACACAACACCTGGCCTTTCACCTTTGGTAGGCCAATCAGATTCTGTCTGATTGAGAGACTATATCCTATTGGCTAAAGCAGGCAAGTGGCCTATCTTTGCACACTAGATAGCTTCTCTTTGTTGGCTGTATCAATGGATGCTTTTCCTTTCTATTGCCCAAACTGTAATGACAAACATGCCAAACAAAATAGATGAGAGAATTAAGCCAGAATAAAAAAGAACAAGAGGCCAAGAAAAGGGAGACAAGACAACAGCAGAAGGTTGTAATCTCTTCTGCTTTTCTCCTCTGCTTCCTTTTAGGGTTATTTTTCTCTTTAGATTTTCCTCTGAGTTCACAGTGGAATGCTGCTGCTGCTGCTAAGTCGCTTCAGTCGTGTCCAACTCTGTGCGACCCCACAGATGGCAGCCCACCGGGCTCCCCCGTCCCTGGGATTCTCCAGGCAAGAATACTGGAGTGGGTTGCCATTTCCTTCTCCAGTGCATGAAAGGGAAAAGTGAAAGTGAAGTCGCTCAGTCGTGTCCGACTCTTAGAGACCCCATGGACTGCAGCCTGCCAGGCTCCTCCGTCCGTGGGATTTTCCAGGCAAGAGTACTGGAGTGGGGTGCCATTGCCTTCTCCGTCACAGTGGAATAGAGAGCATCAATTCCAATCCCCATGAGTTCTTTCCTATTTTAATTCCTATTTAGAAAGAACTCAAAAAAGATAAAAAACTTAAGATACAAAAATCAGGTGGTGACTGGATAGAAGATTGGATAGTTGGACTAGCAATTGTTTCTATGTGTCAGTAACAACAAACTCCCCAAAGCATGAGGAACGGTGGACAACCTTGGCCTTTTCTGGGTCCTTTCTTGCACAGGGTTCTCACTGAATTAGAAAACACTTGTTCAGTCACTCAGTTATGTCAGACTCTTTGCGACCTCATGAACTGCAGCACGCCAGGCTTTCCTGTCCTGCACCATCTCCCGGAGCTTGTGATTGCTAGCAAACATTAGGCCTAGCTGAATATGTGGTACAAGGGGCAAATTAAAACGTGGAGCTTATGCTCTAAGGCCACCTGTTTCTTAGCTAGACAACGGTAGAATGACATGAGGAGTACAGATAAATAAGAAGACCATGTTCATACTTGGAATAAAGCAGAATGATGTTTTCTTATGTTTCTTTTGATTTAAACTTGAAGAACATAATGGAGTACTGACCAGACTGTTACTGGTGCTCAAGAAAATAATCAGGTAAACACAGCAAAGGAAATTAGTACTGTGGTATGGAAAAGAACTTTCATGAAGGCAAAGCATTCTAGTTCAGTACTGTACAAGAGAAATGTATTTTGAGGCACAAATGTATTTTAAAATTTTCTATGAGTTCCATTAAAAACAAACAAACAGGAGTTCCATTAAAAGCAAATGGACAGGTTATATTACTTTTAATAATATACTTTATGTAACTCAATGTAATAAAATACATCATTTTAACATGTAACCAGAACAAAATGTTATTGAGATATTTTATGTTCCTCTTATACTGAATCTTTGAAACTCAGTGTATATTTTACTAGTTTGGACTAGTTGCACTTCACATGTTCAATACAACATGTAATTAGTGGCTACCATATTGGGCAGTGCAGTTCTAGACCATCTTGACTACTCACTCTCTATACAACCTTGGCTAAGCTACCTTCTCTTTTATGGTTCATTCTTTTCACATCTATAAAAAAGAGAACTGGTCTATATCACTGTTTTTCCCACTTTTTAGCACAGGATCTAATAAAAAAAATCAATATAAACAGGAAATAATATGAATGAATAGGATTCTAATCATAATTATTGAATGGGAACTTGTTATCTGTACTACTTGTTATGAATTCCACAATCTTTAGATTCCCTTTTAGACCTAACATTCTCTTTAATGACTGACCTTACTTTCAGTTTTGCCCATCTGTCCAACATTAACCACATTTCAAATTTTAACCACATCTTCTCCAGTCCTTATGCAGCTTGGTACTAGGAAAGGGGAAGCAAAGCAAGAAGGAGAATATGAGGCAGAAAACTGGAGCTGAAGAGGAAAGCAGACAGTGAGAGAGGAGACCAGTGGAAAATTTAGGAGTAGAGTGAAGAAAATAGTTTGTACCTGCTTAGAGATTGTGGAGCCAAATTAAGATAAGAAAAGAAGATCACTGCTCCACCTCATTCCATTCTTCAGCCTCACTGATCCTTTCACAATCCTGGCCTGCTGAGAACCACACAACTTAAGGCTGTGTTTGATGAGAGAGGCACCTTTCTTGGATTGTCACTCTCTCCTGTCATTCTTTTGTTGTGTTTGTGAACAAATACATATTGTTCATTTGTTATAAGCCAGATACTTTGCAGGCACTGTTGGGGATTTGTAAGGATTCAGTCTACCCAGCCTACCTCCTCACGTCCCATTGCATTCCATCCCATCCCATCTTAATGAAGAATGACATTACTGAGTGCTTCCGTCTTGGTGGATTGTGCTGCAGTTATGTCAACAGGATCGGAAAATGGTTGCTAAACTAGGACTAGGGCTCTTAATGATGGAGTCCCATGGAGACTATTCATACTCACTGCTATCTCTGTGCACCTCTGCATTGTCCAATCTCTTGTTAGTTGGCCATGAGCCTAGTGTAGCCTATGGGTTGTGAGAAGTGATGCTTGTCACTTTAGGGCTGACATGGTGAGTATTTGGCATGCCTTTTCCATATTCTCCCTTCCCCATCTAACCATTGAACCGTGCCTGAACCATCTGACTTGCACTGGATTGTAATATAAGTCAGAAATAATCTTTAGCTGTATTAAGCTACTAGAAGTTGGAGGCTTTCTACAGTTGATGGTGTCATTGGCTCGATGGACAAAGTGACCCATGGTTGGTGAGTTTGTTCCTTTCCAAGGGACACATTGTACCTGGGTGGTGACCTGAGAAAGACCATGGAAACCAGGGATGTTTATTTCCATTCCATTGAGTATTTTGAATAAACGCTGACCAACACCTATGGCTGAAGTTTTCCATATTGATGAACACACTTCCTAGTCATCCTAAATGAACAGGGAAACTGTGTTCAGAGGCAGTCAATTCCTAAGCCAGAATCCATATTCAGGGAAGACTCTTACATCAAAGGAGGAAACATATTTTTTTCCATTGGATCATGTCAGAGAAAGTTCAATATTTTTTAAGGGAAAACACAAAATGTGCCTTACATTTTTATTGTTCTTAATGCTTTTCAAAGTGTGTTCCTACCTACCATCTGAATTGACTCTCACTAGTATACGTGAGATAAATGAGACAGGTATTATCAGTTTTAAGACGTAGAGGAACTGAAGCTTGAAGAAGCCCAATGACTTTTTCTGAGAATAATGAGAATGGATCAGTTGGAATCTTGTCCAAATTATTACTGTGCCCCTTTTCTTTAAGAGGTGTGCTTATTAGGCTAATTAGGGTTTTCCAGCAGCGTATGTAAAATAATGTGCCAACCATATCATTTAAACTTCAAATACAAATTATTTGTACTGTTAAGCTATATTGTTTATAGATTAATGAAAACTTACATTTTATTTATCCCCTAAATTAGTTTTCCACAGAGCTTTCATGTTTATTTCCTTATTTAATCCCTATAAAAACTCTGCCAGGAAGACATACCCACTTCATAGCTGAGGAAACTGAGGCCAAAGAAGTTAAGGATAAGACAGGCAGAGCCAGTATTGGAATATATAATATGTCTTTAATTCTAAAATTAAAGCTCTCCCCCCTCTGACATGCTGCTTTAAGATGTATGAGAACATCTGTTCTACAAGTAATAAAAGGCACTTTAAAATACCTAATGAAATGAGGTTAATCCCTCTGCAAACTTTATTGAATATCTACTAAATGCCTGGTATGTTCCAGACCTTGAGTTCCAAGTGCCTGGCAGTCCTGAGCCTGGCCTGTCTTGTACCATCTGCCAGTTTCTGGCAAATTGATTCTGTCTTAGATGATGGACTTCCCTGGTGGTTCAGACAGTAAAGAATCTGCCTGCAACGCAGGAGACCTGGGTTCAATCCCTGGGTCAGGAAGATCCTCTGGAGAAGGGAAAGGCAATTCACTCCAGTGTTCTTGCCTGGAGAATCCCATGGACAGAGGAGCCTGGCAGGTTACAGTCTATGGGTTGCAAAGAGTCGAACACAACTGAGCAACTTGCACTTACTCACTTTAGATGATGACAGCTTTCCTTGAGGAGGTAATCCAAAGTCCATTTGGTTCAGGCCACCTAGACCTTCCTCCTTCAAAGGAATGAAAACTGCATCTCCTCATGAGAATGCAGAAGGACCTGTGAGTTTAGGTAGGGAAGAACAGGAGACATGCTCAGCAAACACCCTAATTAACAGCTTTTCAAGGTGTGGGTAGGGGGCAGGGGCTACCTGTGTAGTTATAAAGCTCCCAGTTGCTCCAGAAATCTCAGCTTCCTACAGCTCCTACCTGTGTCTCCACAGACACAGATGCAGTACTGCTTTAAGACTGCTCGTTCACCTTCAAATTTGCCTGTCTTACTTCATTTTCCAAAATGACTGAATAAACAAGGTTCAGTCACTCAGGAAATACTTATTGAATACATGCTAGGCTGTGTTAATTTATACAAGTGTGCAAATAAGCTTGTATTTGTGCTTTTAATGGGAACTTTCAAGAAACACTTTTAGTAATGCTTTCACCACAGGAAATACTCCAGTATCAGAAATGTGGCACCTGAATTATGCATTCACTTATTCAACTTTCTTTTTTTTTTTTTAAATGAGTGTTGATCTTGTGGAAGGAACTAGCTGACCACTGGGCACAGAGGTGGGAGCAAATGTTGACATGATTTCTGATACTGCAGTTTGTGTTTTTGGAGAAGCAAGCCTGTTTGTATATTATGAATCATCTAATACAGGGAGTCATCCTATACTGTCTTGTTAACAGGGCAATTCTGCATATAAGGATGGGAGTTAGTGGCTTGAAAACACTGTTTTGCCTTCACAATGTTTCCAAGTCCCCGGTAAGTGCTTGTTTTTGATCCATTGACTTAAACACCACAATAAGTTATACGGTGATGGTGGTTTAGTTGCTAAGTCAGATCCAACTCTTGTGACCTCATGACCTGCCAGGCCCCTTTGTCTATAGGATTTCCCAGGTAAGAATACTGGAGTGGGTTGCCATTTCCTTCTATAGGGGATCTTCAGACCCAGAGATTGAACTCGTGTCTCCTGATTTGCAGGTGAATTCTTTACCACTGAGCCCCCAGAAAAGCAAATAAATTATCTGGACCCATGTTAATCAAGAGCCTTATTTTTTGTTTCCCATCCAGACAGTTCTAGTTAAGTAAAGATGGGGTGAGTGAATTAAGGATGTTTAAGACAATAAGGCATGATTGTAAAGGACATCTCAAGCAGAGTCTCACCCAAGTTTGTCTTTAGTTCCTAAATTAACTGATTCCCTTAAGCCTCTCAGAGACCCAGATTTCTGAGGTGAGGAAACTGAAGGTAGGTCTCTTCATAGCGCTTGTTGGCTATGTTCTGCGAGGAAAGGGGCAGTCACTTGCCAACAGCAATTTTTCATCATTTCCTCCCGGCGTGCAGTTCTGCGGCCTGCGGAAAGCTGTGCGTGACCCAGGCCTTTCTGTGAGGCAGCTAATGATCGTCCAATCCGCTGGAGAAAATTGATCGTGTCAAAGCTCATGAAGAGCTGCAGGCTGATCAATGTCTCACTGAAGTCAAGTTTCACACCAAACTGCCCAAAGCTGGAATTAAATGTCAGGTACAATTTAGCGCTGATGCCCTCGCAGTGCCTTTGGAGAGGGGGCATGGAGGCTCATTCTGCAGTCAGAGGAACTCCCCTATGGCAGGCTCCCCGGGCTAAGTGATCAGGGCCTGGCAAGCTGCCACACCACACATCTCACAGGAAGGTCTGCAAAAGTGGGAGCTTGGTGCTCAGTCTGCACTGTGGCCGTGCATCCTGTCAAGGCTGGAAGGGAAATGTCTTGGGGAAGAAAGGAGAGAGGTGTTGGGTGTCAGGTCTGATTTAAATAAAGCTGTGGCATTGAGTGGGGAGGCATAAATGGGAACTTTCTGGAAAGAGCCCTAGTGGAAACAGAGGAAGACTAAAAGGGGAGCTGGGGGAGGTCTGCTTCAGGCCATGTTGTGAGTAGCCTTCAGGTTCTGTGTGATTTAGTTCTCTTAACTTTTTGCCCTGATGCTTTATAGATGTTCTTTTTTATTTTTCAATTGGAGGATAATTGCTTTACCCTGTTGTATTGATTTCTGCTGTACAACAATGTGAAACGGCCATCAGTATACTTATATCCACTCCCTCTTGAGTCTCCCTCCCACCCCACCCTCATTTTACTCCTTTAGATAGTCATAGAGCACGGAGCTGAGCTCCCTGTGCTATACAGCAGCTTCCTACAAGCTGTGTTTTACACGTGGTAATGTATATATGTCAGTGGTACTCTCTCAATTCGTCCCACCCTCTGCTTCCTCCACTGTGTCTACAAGTCTGTTCTCTATGTCTGCATCTCTATTCCTACTCCACAAGTAGGTTCTTCTGTACCTTCTAATCCAGTTGAAGAGCTAGTTTGCTGTATTAAAACCGTCTTCTGGGGACTTCCCTGGTGGTCCAGTGGTTAAGACTTTGCTTTCCAATGCAGGCAGTGAGGATTTGATCCCTAGTAGGGGAGCTAAGATCCCACATGCCTCCTGGCTAAAAAATAAAAAATAGAAGCAAAACTGTAACAAATTCAATAAAGGCTTTAAAAATGGCCCACATTAAAACAAAGTCTTTAAAGGTTTTTTAAAAACCATCTTCTCTGTACCTTTACTTTCTTTTTTATCTTTCCTTTCTTCTCCATATATCAAATCCTGTCATCCAAATACTCTTTTTTCCATACATCTCACATTGATTTCTCTAACTGTAAGGAATTTTTCATCTTCTGAAATTCCACAGAATCTAACTCTATCATTATTTGGGCCACTTTGAAGCTTCTATTTTGCATTATAGTTATTTATTTACAAATTTTATCTTTTCTTATTAGGTCATAGACTGTTTGAAGATAGGATCCATATCTGATTTTCCCTTGTGCCTAAATTTCTACACATTGTTTTAATTACTTCTGAATTGTATATCATATTTTTTTTTACAATGGAATTATTATGTTGATTATCTAAATATTTCTTTCATATTTCTCCAGTAGGGCCCTGATTTGATCAGTTTGAGCTATTATAACAAAAACATCATGGACAGAGGGGCTTATAAACAACAGAAACTTATTTGTCTGGAGGCTGCAAGTCCAAGATCATGGTGCCTGTACGGTCAAGTTCTGATGAGTTTACAGATATTCAACTTCTTGCTGTGTTCTTACATGGTGGAAAGACTGAACTCTCTGGCTTCTTTTTATAAAGGCACTAATCCCACTCACGAGGGCTCCACCCAAATACCCCCAAAGGCCCCACCCCCAAATACCATCTCAGTGCAGTTAAGGCTTTAACAACTGAATTTTGTGGGGACACATTCAGTACATTGCAGAGCCTGAGTCTTGAGGTGCCCAGTTGAGAGCATCTTACCTATCATTCTGATTAAGCCTATTCTCCATATTTATGGCCAGTATCTGATGGGTTAATTAGAGACTTTGTTCTTTTTGACTGCTTGTGGCTGATGTGAGAGTACCTATCATCATATTAGTCTTACATTTCTAATAAATTCAGAATACACATTTCAGCTTCTTCTGGAGTCATTCAGTTTCTCTGCCAGGATATTTAATGTTGATCCATTGGTGGATGCAACCAAAGGTCTCATATGAAGAGAGAAGCATTTTCAAGGAAATCCTCAAGGACAGCCATCAAGGATAAGTCCTTCATAAGCACCTACTCACATCTCCCTGGTCCCAGTAAACTCAATCAGCAAAATGAATTAGTGTCTTTACATGTGAGAGAGGTTTTTTGTTTTTTTGTTTTTGAAAACATGGTTATTGACCTTATTTAGTTATTTTTGGTTGCTCTGCATGGGCTTTCTCTAGTTGCAGCTAGTGGAGGCTACTCTTCATTGCGGTATGTAGGCTTCTAACTGTGGTGGCTTCTCTTGTTGAGGAGCACAGGTTCTAGGGCACACAGGCTTCAGTAGTTGTGGCTTGTGGGCTCTAGAGGTGGGCTCAGTCATGGTTCAGGGCTTAGTTGCCCCATGGCACGTGGAATGTTCCAGATCAGGGATCAAATCTGTGTCCTGAAGACTGGCAGGCAAATTCTTAACCACTGGACAACCAGTAAAGTCCAGAGAGACTCTTATTAAATAACTTGGACTGGTACCTGCATATATTTTCCAACATCTTTGTTATGACTGCTATAATCAAATATGTAATAAGAACACGTGCACTCATGATTTGAAGTGTTTTAAGATACTATCACTGGTAAAAGATGAGATTAATAGTGTTGTTAACCGCCTTTGGGCTGACTGAAGAGAACAAAGAGACTAGTGAGTCAGCCATGTTCACTGCTAATGAGACAAGAGTTGGAGGAATGATGGGATTCTTATCTGGGGCCTCTTTACATCATGTAAGTCCTTCCATGGCTGCATTATGATTTCAGAGGCTGTTTTCCTCAGGGTGAACTCAAAGCATTTCTATTCATTACTGAAACAAACTCTTAAAAAATAAAGATACCCCTCTGCTACTGTCATATTCATATTGGAATTTTGTGTATCTGAGATCTTGACTAAATGCTTCTTCTTAAAACTCTGTACATCACAGTATGAGAAGTCAGATTCTGCTCTACTGTCTTGCCAAAAACAGGGCCTGCTTTAGTTTTATTTTTTTTCAACTTTTACTCATCAATTTTAATTGTTTATTTTTTATTGAATTATAGTTGAATTTACAATCTTGTGTTAGTTCCCGATGTATAGCAAAGTGATTCACTTATATATAATATATATTTTTCTCAGATTCTTCTCCCTTATAGGTTATTCTGTAATATTGAGTAGAGTTCCCTGTGCTATATAGTAGGTCCTTGTTGGTTATCTATTTTATATATAGTAGAGTATATATGTTAATCCCAAACCCCTAATTTATCCCTCCCCCCCCTTCTCTTTTGTTTTCTGTCTGTGGGGCTATTACTGTTTTGTAAATAAGGTCACTTGTATCATTTTTTTAGATTCTACATGTAAGCGATATCATATGATATTTGTCTTTTTCTGTTTGGCTTACTTCACTAAGTATATTTTTATCTTTAGTACTTAGTACAACCCCTTGCTCCAGAGTGGTGTTCAGTCAATATTTGATTGATACTTCAAAGGTGAATGATTGTAAATTCTCAAAGTTCTGTTCCTAATGCTTGGAGTCAGAGTCAGTGGTGACTTAGCTATTTCTAGATAGGCCCAGAGCTGATGAAGTTGAAGTACAATAAAGGCAACTCTTTGCCCCTACATAGAAGTATCAATGAGTATCACAACATGAAAAAAGTCCCCCAAGAGTGAGCAGTCAGAGCAGCACAGCTTATATTTGTACCTACTCAATCTACTTTAGTAATATTTTCTAACAATAATAAAGTGAAAGTGTTAGTAACTCAGTCGTGTCTGACTCTCTGCCCCCATGACTGAAGCCCACCAAGATCCTCTGTCCCTGAGATTTACCAGGCAAGAGTACTGGAGGGGGTTGCCATTCCCTTCTCCAGGGGATCTTCCCAACCCAGGGATTGAACCTGGGTCTCTTGCATTGCTGGCAGATTCTTTACCATCTGAGTCACCAGGGAAGCCCCAACAACAATAAAGTTTTATACAATTTTTTTTTTGGTGATGTTATTTTTGCCAGCTTTATTGAGATATAATTGACATATAACATTGTGTGAGTTTAAGGTATGCAACATGATTTGATACACCTATATACTGTGAATATGTTTACCACAATGAGGTTTTTTTTAATTTATTTATTTTAATTGGAGACTAATTACTTTACAATATTGTAGTGGTTTTTGCCATGCATTGACATGAATCAGCCATGGGTGCACATGTGTTCCCCATCCTGAAGCCCCCTCCCACATCCCTCCCCATCCCATCCCTCAGGGTCATTCCAGTGCACCAGCCCTGAGCACTGTCTCATGCATCGAACCTGGACTGGTGATCTATTTCACATATAATATACATGTTTCAATGCTATTCTCTCAAATGATCCTACCCTCGCCTTCTCCCACAGAGTCCAAAAGACTGTTCTATGCATCTGTGTCTCTTTTTCTGTCTCGCATATAAGGTCATCGTTACCATCTTTCTAAATTCCATATATATGCGTTAGTATACTCTATTGGTGTTTTTCTTTCTGACTTACTTCACTCTATATAATAGGCTCTAGTTTCATCCACCTCATTAGAACTGATTCAAATGTATTCTTTTAATGGTTGAGTAATATTCCATTGTGTATATGTACCACAACTTTCTTATTCATTCGTCTGCTGATGTACATCTAGGTTGCTTCCATGTCCTGGCTATTGTAAACAGTGCTGTGATGAACATTGGGGTACACATGTCTCTTTCAATTCTGGTTTCCTCAGTGTGTATGCCCAGCAAGTTTTATACAAGGCTGTACTCCATTTACAGTTATCACAGAATACTGGCTGTATTCCCTGTACTGTACAGTACATCCTTGCGGCTTACCTTACATTCAATAGTTTGTACCTCCCACTACCTGACTCTCAATCTTTATTTTGTTCAGTGTTTCACATGTAGTTAACAGCACAAAAGGTTCAAGATAAGCTGATTTTGCTTGCATTAATCAGTATAAACTAAATGATTTGCATTTGAGGTAGATAACTGTTATAGTAAAACTTTGAACAATGAAAGAAAAGGAAGAAAGTATGGAAAAGACTAGAAGATGAAAGAAAAAGAAAAGACTCTCATGGGACTAGCAGTCAGACAAGATACTTAAGTTGAAATTTTGGCTTCATCTCTGACTTGCTGTGTGATTGCAGGCAAATTCCATAACCTCCCTGAGGCTAGCTTTCTTTTCTAAAACTTGGCAATAATAACCCCCTGGTAGGCTAGTTGTGAAGATTAAATGGACTAATGTCTGTAAAATATCTAGTACGGTGCCTGGCATCTGATGCAGAGGCTCAGAAATGTAGCTATTTGTTGAAGTGATTTTGGACATGGCTATATATCTGTCTGTGTGTGTGTGTGTTCATGGCTACTGGTTTTACAATTTTAAAAAGAATACAATTTTTAGTGATTTTATGAATAAACTCATGATCCTAGGAAAAGAGAATGCCTAATTTGTGTGGGTGAGACCACAAAAAGGGGACTTTAATTACACATAATAGCAATAAATATTTATTTTGCACTCACTATTTTCAGGAATAGATTTAAGTATTACCTCTGTGTGTGTGTGTGTGTGTGTATGTATGTGTGTGTGTGTGTGTGTGTGCGTGCTGTGCTCAGTTGTGTCCGACTCTGTGACCCATGGACTGTAGCCTGCCAGGCTCCTCTGTCCGTGGGACTCTCTGGGCAGAATACTGGAGTGGGTAGGCATCCTCTTCTCCAGAGGGTCTTCCCAATCTGGGGATCAAACCCACATCTCTTGTGTCTCCTGCCTTGGCAGACAGATTGTTTACCACTGCACCACCTCAATTATCTTATTTAGTCCTTTATTGTAGCACGAAGAGGTATGTACTAATACTAATTCAATCTTACAGCTAAGGAAACCAAAGTTTAGAGAGATTATGTTATTTATCTGGGGTCAGCTAGTAGGCTTGAAAAGTGGATATAAAGATCTCTAACCTCAAAGCCTGATCTGTTATTAAAAACTTTTTTATGCTTTTTTCATGCTTTCTAGGTTTAGAATTACGACTCTTACATGTACACAGTATTTAACAGTTTACAAAGTAATTTAATATAATTCTTACTTGATGCTCCCAGCAGCCATTTCAGAGTTAGCCAACTCTTTAAGATCAGTTGTTTTGGAAGCTAAGACCTAGAGAAATGAGACCTGTTCAAGGTAGCAGCACAGTTGAGAAGAGACAGACCTGCATTCAACCTCAGAGCTTCTGAATCCAACGCTAGACCTCTTTTTTTTTTTTAACTTACTATCCTTTAGTTGTTCATGGACTTTTAGAAAATGCACCCAACATGGAATTGATTTTGGAGCCTGAGGCACAATCTTTACTCAACATTAATAGAACAAAACATTCTTCTCTGGGAAGCACGGTTATTCTGCATAATGCCAGTGAACCCAGTGCTGATCTAATGAACAATCCTGTTTCAGTAAAATGAAAGATATAACTTTTGAATTAAGGAATTGATTTTGTACATTTGCATGTGTATATGACTTGTAAAAATAACTTTATAAAATGCCTTGCAAGTGACAACCTAGAGGGGTGGGATGGGATAGGAGGCAGGAGGGAGGTTCAAGAGGGAGGCGACATATGTGTATCTATGACTGATTCATGTTGATGTATGGTAGAAAGAAACACAATATTGTAAAGCAGTTATCCTCTAATTAAAAATAAAGAATTAAAAATAACCGCATTTGGGGACTGATCAAGGCTGCCGGCTGGGGAGTGAGTTATGTGCCAATGTGGACCATTCTTTTTTAGGAGTGACCTTATGTATTTCTCAAGTAACCTACCCCACTGATGGACAGCCACAGTACATCTTTACTTGAAAGCTACCTGGGGTGTTAAAGGAGATGACAGACTTGGCCCTTGCGTGGTTTAAAAGCAAGTTGAAAGAGAAGATGGGTGAAGACAAGAATGCACAGGTTTTGACCATTCCACTTGGATTCTCCAGGACACTACCTTGGCTTATTTTCTCCCATGATCACATCATAGATTCTGATCACTGGTCACTGAAGTACTTAACTTTGGCTCCTTGCTTGCTGTCTCAGATTTGCGATTCCAGCAGACAGGTGTGGAGAGATTTTAGCTCTGGGAAGCAGCCCTCTCTTCACAGGATCTTAATCACCATGGACAATTGCCATGAATGCTCTCTCCCATTCCTGCTGGCACCTTCAGGAGAGCCTACTTCCTGGAGCCTACTTGTGCTGGATCACATGTTGGTAAAGAGCCGACAGGAATTCCTTGTGAAAACGTGCAGTTGTCACATCTTTGGTTTAAGTGTATAACTGCTTAAAACTTTCATTGTGAATAAGTTATAGTATAAATGTCTATGATATATATGTACCTTTTAAAGAATAATGATAAAGCAAACATCTTGTGTTCACCACTTAGTTTAAAACCTAGAACATTATCAGTGATTAAAAATCCCCTACAGCCATCCCCAATCACACTCCAGAAAGAGTCACTATGTTGAATTTTGCGTTAATATTTTCTTATGTTTATAATTATACCACCTATATATGGATCTCTAAGAGGCAGTTTTGCCTGTTTTAAAACTGTATATGACCTGTGTCATACTGTGTGTATTCTTTGGGACTTATTCTCTTACTCTAAAATTGTGTTTTTGAGATTCATCCATGTTAATGTTGTGGGTAACTTATTTCCAGTATTACAGAGTGCTCCATTTTTATGAAAGTGCCATAATTTATTTATCCACTTTATTATTTACAGATTTTTTTCTTTTTGTTATTATGCACAGTGTTGCTTTGGACATATATCTTAGTACACACATATACAAGAATTTCTCTCTTGGATATGTTCAAAGTATCAGAGTCAAATTTCTAGTCACAAAATGTAGGCAAGCTTAGATTCACTAGGTAATGTGAAATTTTGTCCAAGTGTGCATCAAAGTATACTCCCTGTGCTAATGAGAATTGTTTTACATCCTAGCCATCTCTTTGTGATTCAAATTATTCAAATTTTTGTTAATCTAGTGGATGTAAAGTTAGATACCACTGATATATTTTAATTTGCATATTTTTATAATTAATGAGGTTGAGTATCTTCATATATTTATTTATTTTTATTTTAATAAATTTATTTACTTTAGTTAGGGGCTAATTACTTTACAATATTGTAGTGGTTTTTGCCATACATTGACATGAATCAGCCATGGGTTTACATGTGTTCCCTATCTTGAACCCCCCTCCCACCTCCCTCCCCATCCCATCCCTCCGGGTCATCCCATTGCCCCAGCCCTGAGCATTTGTCTCATGCATCGAACCTGGAATGGTGTTTCACACATGATAATATACATGTTTCAATGCTATTCTCTCAGAACGTCCCACCCTCACCTTCTCCCTCAGAGTCCATAAGACTGTTCTATGCATCTGTGTCTCTTATTCTGTCTCGAATATAGGGTTATCGTTACCATCTTTCAAATTCCATATATATGCATTAGTATACTGTATTGGTGTTTTTCTTTCTGGCTTACTTCACTCTGTATAATGGGCTCCAGTTTCATCCATCTCAATAGAACTGATTCAAATGTATTCTTTTTAATGGCTGAGTAATATTCCATTGTGTATATGTACCACAGCTTCCTTATCCATTCGTCTGTTGATGGACATCTAGGTTGCTTCCATGTCCTGGCTATTATAAACAATGCTGTGATGAACATTGTGGTACATGTGTCTCTTTCAATTCTGGTTTCCTTGGTGTGTATGCCCAGCAGTGGGATTGCTGGGTCGTATGGCAGTTCTATTCCCAGTTTTTTAAGGAATCTCCACACTGTTCTCCATAGTGGCTGAATAGTTTGCATTCCCACCAACAATGTAAGAGGGTTCCCTTTTCTCCGCACCCTCTCCAGCATTTATTGCTTGTAGACTTTTGTATAGCAGCTATTCTGACTGGCGTGAAATGGTACCTCATTGTGGTTTTGATTTGCATTTCTCTAATAATGAGTGATGTTGAGCATCTTTTCATGTGTTTGTTAGCCATCTGTCTGTCTTCTTTGGAGAAATGTCTGTTTAATTCTTTGGCCCATTTTTTGATTGGGTCATTTATTTTTCTGGACTTGAGCTACAGGAGTTGCTTGTATATTTTTTAGATTAATTGTTTGTCTGTTGCTTCGTTTGCTATTATTGTCTCCCATTCTGAAGGCTGTCTTTTCACCTTGCTTATAGTTTCCTTTGTTGTGCAAAAGCTTTTAATTTTAATTAGGTCCCATTTGTTTATTTTTGCTTTGATTTCCAATATTCTGGGAGGTGGGTCATGAAGGATCCTGCTGTGATTTATGTCGGAGAGTGTTTTGCCTATGTTTTCCTCTAGGAGTTTTATAGTTTCTGGTCTTACATTTAGATCTTTAATCCATTTTGAGTTTATTTTTGTGTATGGTGTTAGAAAGTGTTCTAGTTTCATTCTTTTACAAGTGGTTGACCAGTTTTCCCAGCACCACTTGTTAAAGAGATTGTCTTTTCTCCATTGTATATTCTTGCCTCCTTTGTTGAGTATCTTCATATATTTAAGGGCCATTTGTGTTTTCTGTTCTGTGAAAGTCTGACTCATGCTCTTCTACCCATTTTTTAATGGGTCAATCATCTTTTTCTTTTAGTTCTTTGAATATTATGTTGTTCAGTTGCTCTGTCATGTTGGACTCTTTGCGACCCCATGGACTGCAGCATGCCAGGCTTCCCTGTCCTTCACCATCTCCTGGAACTTGCTCAAACTCATGTCCATTGAGTCTGTGATGCCATCCAACCATCTGGCCCTCTGTTGTCCCATTCTTCTCCTGCCTTATGTATTTCCCAGCATCAGGGTCTTTTCTAATGAGTCTGCTCTTTATATAAGGTGGCCAAAGTATTAGAGCTTCAGCATCAGTCCTTCTAATGAATATTCAGGCTTGATTTCCTTTAGGATTGACTGATTTGATCTCCTTGCTGTCCAGTTCAGTTGCTAAGTCATGTCTGACTCTTTGCGACCCCATGGATTGCAGTACACCAGGCTTCCCTCTCCATCACCAACCACTGGAACTTACTCAACTCATGTCCACTGGGTCAGTGATGCCATCTAACCAATCCATCCTCTGTCTTCCCCTTCTATTCCTGCCTTCAATTTTTCCCAGCATCAGGATCTTTTCAAGTGAGTCAGTTCTTCATGTCAGGTGACCAAAGTATTGGAGTTTCAGCTTCAGCATCAGTCCTTCCAATGAATATTCAGGACTGATTTCCTTTAGGATGGACTGGTTGGATCTCCTCGCAGTCCAAGGAGTTGAATCTCTTTGGTTGGATCCAAGGAGATTGGATTGGATCTCCTTGCAATCCAAGGGACTCTCAAGAGTCTTCTCCAACATCATAGTTCAAAAGTATCAATTCTCTCATGCTCAGCCTTCTTTTTGGTCCAACTTTAACATCCATACATGACTATTAGAAAAACCATAGCTTTGACTATATGGACCTTTATTGGCAAAGTAGTATGTCTGCTTTTTAATATGCTGACTAGGTTTGTCATAGCTTTTCTTCCAAGGAGCAAGTATCTCTTAAATTTCATGGCTGCAGTCACCACCTGCAGTGATTTTGGAGCCCAAGAAAAGAATATCTTTCATTGTTTCCCTATCTGTATGCCATGAAGTGATGGGACCAGATGTCATGATCTTAGTTTTCTGAATGTTGAGTTTTAAGCCAGCTTTTTCACTCTCCTCTTTCATCTTCATTAAGAGACTCTTTCATTCCTCTCTGATTTCTGCCATAAGGGTGGTGTCATCTGCATATCTGAGGTTATTGATATTTCTCCTGGCAATCTTGATTCCAGCTTGTGCTTCATCCAGCCCACCATTTTGCATCATGTATTCTTCACATAAATTAAATAAGCAGGGTGACAATATACAGCCTTGACATACTTCTTTCCCAATTTTGAACCAGTCTGTTGTTCCATTTTGGTTCTAACTGTTGCTTCTTATCTTGCATACAAGTTTCTCAGGAGTCAGGTAAGATGGTCTGATATTCCCAGTTTGTTGTGATCCACACAGTCAAAGGCTTTGGCATAGTCAATGACGCAGAAGTAGATGTTTTTCTGGGTACAAATATTTTATCTTCTTAATGTGCTTAATGTGCTTCTTAATGTCCTGGCAAAATACACTACTTTTCAGTATTTATCTCATATCTCAACCAATGATAAGCTGCTTCTGCCTAAATGTTCTGAGATCAAAACCCTTGTGTTTTCTGACCTGCACCTGATTCACATTGCCATGCTGTTCAGTAGGGGCCTTTGAACTCTCTTTTTTGTTGCTCTGCTTTTGATGCTTCAGAAATGGGGTAGGCTACCCAAAGAACATAAGGCTTCCCTGTTGGCTCAGATGGTAAAGAATCTGCTTGCAGTGAAGGAGACCTGGTTTCAATCCCTGTGTCAGGAAGATCCCCTGGAGATGGGAATGGCTACTGACGTCAGTATATTTTCCTGGAAAATTCCATGGACAGAGGAGCCTGGTGGGCCTAGTCCATGGACTCACAAAAAGTTAAACGTGGCTGAGTGACTAATCCTTTCAATTCTCACCCAAAGAACATAGACCCTGGCACCAAGTTTGAATAGCTTTGCATTCAGATTCTACCATTAGTTATTGGATCTTGGGCAAGTTCTTTTTTAATACCTTAAGTGCTGGAGAAGATTCTTGAGAGTCCCATGGACTTCAAGGAGCTCAAACTAGTCAATCCTAAACGAAATCAATCCTGACTATTCATTGGAAGGACAGATTCTGAAGCTCCAATACTTTGGCCAGCTGATGTAAAGAGCCAACTGCCTGATGCCAGGAAAGACTGAAGGCAAAAGGAGAGGAATGTGGCAGAGAATGAGATGGTTAGGTAGCGTTACTGCCTCAGTGGACATGAGCAAACTCCAGGAGATAGTGGAGGACAGGGAATCCTGGCATGCTGCTGTCCATGGGTCACAAAGAGGCAGATGTGACATAGTGACTGAACAACAGAAATCTATCTCAGAGGAATGTGGTATCTTATGCTATATTTTCACTTGGTGAAATTGATTGACACATAGTAGGTTCTCAAACAATATTTGGCACTTAACTTTGCCTCAAATTCATTGACATAGGCAACTGTGTACCTACAACTAAATAAAAGGGTCTTTAACTACTCAGTGCATTTGAAAAAGTAAAATAGGAAACTTAAAAAAATTTTTTTTAAATTTTGTATTGGAGTATAGCTGATTAACAATGTTGTCATAGTTTCAGGTGGAAAGAAAAGGGACTTAGCCATGCATGTACATGTGTTCATTCCTCCAAACTCCCCTCCCATCCAGACTGCCACATAACACTGAGTAGAGTTCCCTGTGCTAGCTATATAGTAGGTCCTTGTTGGCTTTTTATGATGTTTTTGTAATTCAGAATTTTTAGGCCCGTTTTGTTTGGAGTGAGAATTATTCATGAGGTAACATAAGGACTCCAAAATGAATAGGGCACAGTCTCCTCCATTAAGGTATGCATATTTTAAACAGGATATTTGGAGAGGTAGAAGTTAAATGTTTTAGAGATTTAACCATTTTCCCTCTTCTGTATAATTGGATGCAGAAAACTACCTTGAAATGGATGCTCTGGATTGAAGTCACTAAAATTGTTCTTCTTAATTACAAAAATGTATCAGTACTGTCAATGGAAATAATGAACAGTCTATAATAGGAATGGAGAAGAGTTTTACTTGAGACAGACTGAGGACTTAGCCTGGGAGACACAGATTCAAAAAGCACTTGGATTGTGTTCTGCTGCTGCTGCTGCTAAGTCACTTCAGTCGTGTCTGACTCTGTGCAACTCCATAGACAGCAGCCCACCAGGCTCCCCCATCCCCGGGATTCTCCAGGCAAGAACACTGGAGTGGGTTGCCATTTCCTTCTCCAATGCATGAAGGTGAAAAGTGAAAGTGAAGTCGCTCAGTCATGTCCGACTCTTAGCGACCCCATGGACTGCAGCTTATCAGGCTCCCCCATCCATGGGATCCACCAGGCAAGAACACTGGAGTGGGTTGCCATTGCCCTCTCCTCTTAAGGCAGTAGTATCACCTTATTCACTTGTGTGTCCCTTGCACTTAGTGTAGTACATGGGACACGGCAAATGCTCAACTTAGGTTTGTTGGTAGAACAGATGGATGAGATAAATGTAGGTTATAAGGGGAAAGTGGTCTTTTGAGCTAGTTTTTAAGGATACATAGTATTTCATGGGGTAGGAATGGCTGGAGGAATTTCAGGTAAAGTGTGGGATCCTTGGAGGCAGTGCAATTCATGGGTGTGTGAGTTATGTAGTAAAACTATAAAGAGATAAGAATTGTGGATTCAGGTCAGGTGCTAGAAGACTGTCAATGGCAAGCTTGTGAGTCTGATTTTCAGTTGGGAAAGAAGAGACATTTACAAAATAACGTTTGAGCTGAAAACAACATGATCCAAATTGTACACTTTTAAAAGAGTTATCTGGAGCTCTGTATAAATTGGATTAGACAGGTCAAGACACAGGAGGCAGGAGATAAGTAATGATGCTTTGCAAGAGCCCAGGCAAGAAGTAATAAAGACCAAACTTTATATCTTTATATCTGTCACAAGACTTGCTGAGTTCCTTGCTCATGGTAAGTGGCTATAAAATGTTTTGATCAATCAAAAGGATGAAAAATGAATCAAAGGAATGTAACAGAGTTCGTGTTTAGATATGGGGCAGGGCATATAAAGGCCTATTGTTCTCATTCATTTTTCTGAAGAGGGAGGTTAGCTTTGTGGGAAGAACCAGCATTTGCTATGGGACAGCTAGATAATAAATGCCTAACTCCATGAAAATACAATGGCAGCATCTTCTGTTTCCAACCAGTTAGCAACACTACAAAGATGCACTAGGCCAAGCTGGGAGAGTGCACCAACTTTATTTTATGACTAATCAACTAAGAACCAATTAGAGCAGTGTGTGTTGAGCTCTTTATGTGGTAGGCACAGTCTTATGCATTTAATGGATTATCTCATTTAATCCTCACTATAATACTATGAGGAATTTACAGTTGCTTTCCTCATTTAACAAATGAAGAAACCAAGGCACATATAGTTCAGTATTTTACCTAAGGTGGCAGAGTTGAGACATGAATTAGGTAGTCTAATTTCAGTCTCATTCTTAACCTTAAAAGAGTCATGGTTAAAACATGAATGAAGCCATCACAGCTTGTTACCAAGCATTTGAACTGTTAACCATGTCCTTTGCACTGTTATTTTGCTGTTCAGCCAGTCACCATATGATTTCTTGTGCGTCTTGCTGTTTTACACCATTTTATTTTGATAAATTATGAATACCTTGCTATTTCCTTCTGGTTGTTTCTTGTCTAAGTTCCCCAGAAAGACTCTCCAGACAAGCTCCTTGCTCATCATTCTGATCCTTTACTTGTTCTTTCCTTGGGGCTCACAGGAAGTGGGGTGGGAAAGGCAATTAAGGAACTTGGAACTTTACTGCCAGAGAGGGCTGGGTCTAGATCATATTTGCCATTTACTAACTGTGTGACAGTAAGCGAAATATTTAACCTCTAAACATCAATCTCATAATTGGCAAAGTGGAAATAATATTTGCCTTGCAGTTTTTTTGAATTTAAATGAGGTGATATATGTTCAGTGACTAGCACATAGGGGGAGCTCCCCTTATAACTCGTATACTCGCTTCTTTGGTTAAAAAGTATTTGTGGACCTACTATGGGAGAATAACACTAGGCATGAAGTAGGGATACTACTGGACACAGGAGTGGTTTCACAGGGTGAGGTGTCTTTTCCCTAGATACTGCTTGGATAAACTTGAAAATAATTTACTTTCTTGAATCTACTTTCTTTCTGATTCCATGAGGGGAAAAAAATCTAGGTAGTTTTCTTATAGTATAAATCTCACTTTAACTTTTATTTTACCTTTTATTGAAGTATAGTTAAGTTATAATGTTTCTTAGTTTCAAATGTACAGCACAGTGATTCAGTTATTTATATATATATATGTATATTTATCTATGTATGTATGTATATATATGTAACATTTGAACGAAGTTTTATTTTTTAAAGACCAAATTGTTGTTGTTGCCATTTACTAACTGTGTGACAGTAAGCGAAATTGCTAAGCAATTGCTTCAATTGCTAAGTTGTGTCTGACTCTTTGGGACCCCATGGACTGGAGCCTGCCAGGCTTCCCTGTCCTTCATTATCTCCCAGAGTTGGCTCAAGCTCATGTCCATTGAATCGGTGATGCCATCCAACCATCTCATCCTTTGTTGTCCCCTTCTCCTCCTGACTTCAATCTTTCCCATCATCAGGGTCTTTTCCAATGAATCAGCTCTTTCAATCAGGTGGCCAAAGTATTGTAGCTTCAGCATCAGTCCTTCCAGTGAATACTCAGGGTTGATTTCCTTTAGGATTGACTGGTTTGATCTCCTTCCATTCCAAGAGAATCTCAAGAGTCTTCTCCAGCACCACGGTTCGAAAGCATTAGTTCTTTGGCACTCAGCCTTCTTTATGGTCCAAATTCTAGTGGTATTTACCTCCGTATTTGAAAATAATATGTGTACAGCACTATCTTGTAGTTTATCAATATTGTATTACATATGGACTTCCTCTGGTAAATGGAATTGAAATTTCTTTCACATACCTCCTCTGCTTTTTTCCTTCTATCCTTCTGTGATAGTGATCTCAAAATTTTCAGTTAAATCAGTGTATGGATTTTTTTTATCATGAATAATACAAGTATAATTTACTGCAGAGTCAGGTAGTATACTGGATAATATTTTCTTTTTGTATAACTGTTTGCTTTCCTAGAGTGAATGAGTACTTTTTTTAAAAAAAATCAACTTTTAATTTTAGAATAATTTTAGATTTCCAGAAAATTCACAAAGATAGTAAAGAGTATTTCTATATACCTTTCATAATGTAATGTCATCTTACATTATCATGGTACATTATCAGAACAGAGAAACCGATGTTGGTACATTGCTATGAAATAAACTTTAAACTTTATTAGGATTTCATTCGTTTTTTCACTAGTTGTCTTTTTTTTGGTTCCAGAATTCCATTCAGGGTGCCATATTGTATTTAGTGCCACATCTCCTTAGTCTCATCTGTTCTGTTACAGTTTCTTAGTTTTTCCTTGCTTTTCACAATCTTAAGAGTTTTGAGTTATACTGGTCGAGTGTTTTGTAGAATGCCTCTCAACATGGGTTTGTTTGATTTTTTTTTTTTAATGATTAGATTGGGGTTATAGTGTTTTGAGAAGAACAGATACAGTGATGAATGCCCTTTTCATCATCATATCAGTGGATTCGTGCTATCAACACGGGTCATCACTGGTGGTGCTAACATTAACCACCTGGCCAAGGTGTTTATCAGTATTTTCCAGGGTAAAGTTATTGTCCCCCTCCCCAGCATTCTATTTTTTGGAAGCAAATCACAAAGCCTGGTTCACACTCCTGGAAGGATATAATTATGCTTCACCTCCTGGAAGGGAGGGCTATATCTGTATAAATTGTTTGGGTTTCTTCTCTTCTCTCTCATTTATTTACTCAGTCACTTGTTTATATCAGTATGAGTTCATGGACTTCTATTTCATACTTTGGATTATCATTCTATATTAGGTTATTTATTTTGTTGCTCAAATTGTTCCAGCTTTGGCTATTGGGATATCTTCCAGGTTGACTTCTGCCTCCCTTTGACGTGCTTCCATGCTTATGTTTTTTGAGCACTTCCCCACTTTTTGGCACTATAAGATGCTCCAGTCTCATCTTGTATTTATCCACTTTGCCCTAGAATCAGCCATTTCTCCAAGGGTTTTGGTTCCTTTTATTGGGGAATAGTATTAGAAATTACAGGGCTTCCCTAGTGACTCAGCAGTAAAGAATCTGCCTGCAATTCATGAGATGCAAGAGACACAGTTTTGATCCCTGGATTGGGAAGATTCCCCTAGAATAGGGCATGGCAGCCTACACCAGTATTCTTGATGGAAAATTCCACTGACAGAGGAGCCTGGCAGGCTATAGTCCATGGGGTCACAAAGAGTTGGACACGACTGAGCAACTAACACTTTCACTTCACCCAAAGAACATAGGCCTTGTCGCCAGGTTTGAATAGGTTTGCATTCAGATTGACTGCAGCAGCAGCAGCATTTAGAAATCATGATCAAAAGTTAGGTTGTTTTGGTTTTCATTTGCTTGGTTTTCTATGTGTCTATCTCCAATTTTTCCCAAATGTTTCAATAGATCTGCCAACTGCCTTTTAATTTTATTTATAAAAGCTCAAACAATCATAATGTCAATTTCACTTTCCCTTTCACTTCCCCCAAGTCTCCTGGAGTCATCTATCCTTTTGATCCCACTTACCTTTAATACTGGGCCTGCTTCACTGCTCTATTCTTGGGATTTCTTCTTCTGTCACAATAGTACTTTTCTTTGTTGTTAAATTATAATGGAATTCCTATCTCCTGAATTCCAAATTGCATTCCTTTTTTTTTTTTTCAACTGGAGCCTGCATTCATTTGCTGGATTGAATCCTTGGTAGGTATATCTAAAAAGGTGTGAAAGAAATAAAAATTTTGACCCATAGTTCTGAACATGTGCCTCTTCTTATACTAGATGGATAGGCCAGTTACGCACCTGAACATCCATCATTCCATTATTCTGTTTTCCTGTCTCCAGTAGTTGTATTAGGTTATCTGACTTGCATTCTGATTTTCAGTTGTATGTCATTTGGGTTTTCTTTTTCTCTTGCAGTGCTTCTGAATTTTTCTGATTATATACTTTCTTCATTCATAGAATTCTTTTTTTTACCCATAGTAAAGCACAGGATAGAATGTTCTCATCTGGAAACTCATGTCTTTCAGTTCTGAGAAGCTGTAATTTCTGCTTGATAATTTTATTTCCCTCCTTTTCTATCTTTTGTTTCTTTGGAGCTACTATTAGTTGAACGTTTTTTTCTGACTTGGCTATTTTTCTTTCATCTTCTATTGTCGTTTATTTTAACTTGTTATTTCCCCTATTTTTGAGATATTTTCTTGACTGTATATTTTTAGGCCTTATTGTTGAATTATTATATTAACTTTCTTCGAACTTTTTCAAGAATTCTTTCTCTCTTTCTCTTTTTTCACATTCATCCCTTTTCATGGCATCCTGTTTTTGTTTTACAAATGCGTTATCTTGTCTTTTCTCTTGGAGGATATTGACAGTAATGTATCATTTTCCTATCACCCTGGATAATTAGATTGTTTCTACACAGAATTCCAAGTTGAAAATCACTTTTTCTTTCCAAATTTTTAAGACATTATTCCATCCTTTTATACTTCAGTGGTTGTGGTTGAGAAAGTCTGACATCATTCTGGTTTCCAGTTCCTTGTTCATTGTCTGGATTTCCCCTCTCCACTAGACTCCTTTCTTTATCTCTTGTATTCTGAAATTTCATGATTTATGCCCTTTTCATTCATAGTACAAGGCACACATTGGTGTTTAATATGAATACTTATTTTTCCAATGGATAGCAATAATTCCTAACAGTTATTGAGTGTCTGTTATGAACTAGACCTTATGCTAAGTGCGTCCTTTCATTGATAACCCAAACAATCCTATGAGATAGTGTTGTTACCATCTGAAAGAGGCATAAACTAAGGTACAAAAAGCAAAATGTCAAAGTAAAGTAGGAAGGTAAGAACATTTAATTTATCTCTTTATTGTTTATTTTTTGGTTGCACTGTGCAGCTTGAAGGATCTCAGTTCCCCCACCAGGGATTAAACCCATGCTGTGGGAATGAAAGTGCTGAATCCTAACAACTAGACCACCAGGGAACTCCCAAGACAAGAGCTCTGAGATTGTAATGCTGTAGTGCATATAGCCACTGCCAGGTTTACAGTAGAGTCTCCTGGTCTTGGAAGCCATCATCTCATCAAGGTGATTTTTCAGATCTTTATTGTAATATGTGGATCTTATGGTTTAATTCCCAGATACTAATCTTAATGTCAATATTTTGGCAAGGGGTGGATGTGGGGGAAGAACTACCTAATAGGAAAAATTTAAATTGGATGCAGACATGAATTTAAAAAATGTACCTTTTGGGCAAAAAATTAAAATAACAAATTTGATGATTTAAAAAAATTGTGCTCAAGCACCTAAATATCCATGGTCTTGAAAAGCCTGCTGGTATCAAAGCAAGTAGCTGTGGTGATGAGCAGTGTATGGACAGAGTTTCATACACTTTGTCTTGCTTTTTAAGTAAGCTTTCTATTGTAACTACCATAACATGGCTGCTTAGAAAAGCTGTGCCAACAACACAGCAGCCAGTGGGAGAGTGATTCAGGTATTTATTGAGACATTTTTTTAGGGGTGCTGATATGTGTAAGTAAATGAATCTTTGGAGACACAGTCTTCTCAGATGCTAAGGATCCTCCAGAGAGGAGAGCCAGGAAGACTGGAAAGCAAACCAGTTGAGTCAAGTGTGACGTCTTTTTACTAAATTATCATCCAACTGGAGTGACTGGCCTTCCCAAGTTAAGCTTTTTGAACACAAGTCAAAATTGCTAGGCAGTTAATGGTACTTCTTTAAAATAACCTTCTGAATTATCCAAAATAAGCATTTACACACAGGCACTTAATTCTGAGTAATTAATGTCTGTCTGTATAACCCAGCAGCTTAATGAGCTGGGGTGTAGCAGGGACACACTGAGTCACTGGAGAACCCAGAGGGCTGGCTGTGAAAAGAGCCCCTCAGCTTGCCAGAGTTTTTGGTAAGAGCTGGAACATTTTTTATAGGCGCATCATTATTGAGTTCCAGCCTAAAGACGTATTGGCTCTAGGCAAGATTTCATGTACCCTATTATATTGCAGTTACAAATGCATCTCTGGATTAATTGTGACAGTCAACTCCTACATCCTCTATGGGCAAACATTTTGAAAGCAAGATTTTCTGTAGTAAATGAGCCTTGAGCTGAGAGATAGATTTGGCCTAAAAACTGAAATCATCAAGTAGATAATCTTTGATGCCTCCCTTTGTGAGCCTTTTCTCTCCCTTTTAAATCATCCTCTGGCATACTCCCCAGCCCCTAAGGTTTTCATCTTGATCCTGGTCCCTGTCAAGAGGAATGCTTTAATAGTTTACCAATAATAATCACTGAATTAGTATTATACCATGATATTCTACCCAAGAGGATTTGCATTTAAGAAGAAGCTATGTAGAAAAGTAATCTAAAGGAATGATGTATGATAGGATCTCAGGCATTATATTCATTCATGGAACATTAATTGCTCCTCTGCTATGTGACACATGCTGGGGAAACAAAGATTAATAAGATATGGTTCTAACCTCCGAGACTTTCACTATTCAGCAGGGGAGACAGAAACGTAAAACAACTAATTGTATAATAGAATATGATTTTCCGTTTTAATCATAGAATTAAGATGCAAGGTTGATTTATTTTGGCTGAAGCAGAAGCTAAAATGAGCAAAGGAAATTATGAGAGGCTTCACGGAGAAAGGGACATTTGAGTTAAATGATGTATGGTGATAAGTACTCATGGGGGGGCGCTTTAAGCACCCAATACATCTAAAAGGTGAAGCCGATTGGCTTCTAGGAGGGGAAAGAATTTTGGGCCTCAGGACTCCCTTGGACCCTGTTGAATCGTATTGGGTAGATGAACCGTTACTCTGCCTGTCATGAAGCAGCACCAAGAGCAGCAAAACCTGAAACTGACAGGAGAGCCAGAAATTACAAAGAGCAGGAGGTGTTTCACTTAGCTCTCCCTAAGGGAAACAGCAATGTCCATAACATTAAAAAAAAATGTTGGGAAGGCTACTCTACGCCCTCATAAGTCCAGATTTATTAAGTGCACAAAAGTGGTGCTGCCAAAAGGAAATAACTGGAGAATTTTCTGGAGCCAAGGCGGGCAGAAAATGCAGTGATGAGAAGTTGGAAAGCAGCATTATCATTTTCCAGACTGGATTTCACTTTGTTCCACTTCAACCAGTGACCCACCATGGTCCAACACAAAATTTAAAACAAGACCATACCAAGCCTCTGTTCCAAATGAGAAGATGGAAAATAACAAATACAATAGAGGTAAGGAAATCCTTCTGCAAGCCTCCTTGGCAGGAAAAGGTGCGAGGGCAGGGCAAGGAAAAGGTGAAGGAGGAGAGAAAGGAAAAGAAAGGAACCAGTGGCTATTAACATTTTACACCAAGGCTTTGTGTGATGGTTGTATACGTTGTTGAAATGCGCAGTGGTCAATAACTCCTTACATCAAAGTTGACTGTTTACTTGGATAATGATTTTTGTGATCTGAAGCCCTCCTCTTATGTTTGAAGAGCCCTCAAGTAGTAATGAAGTGGTGGTAATGGGTGCTGAAAGAAGGGTGCACCAGTGTGAATTTAAGCTTCTTTGTTTATAATATTTAGGCTGTGCCTATAGGAAAGCACACATGGAATCTAAAATAGTTTATTTATTGTTTTTGGCTATCACAACTGCTAAGTAGGATGCACAGATGACCTGATTTTTTTTTTTTTGGACTGAAGATGGTTGAAGAAGTTAAAGAAGTTTCTGAGGAAAAAAATTATTGCTCACAAACACAGCTTTTGTATCTATCTCTTTGCCAAGGCTGAACATAAGTTATTTTCTATTAGTAGCTGTTCTGTTCAATGCATTCCTTATGTTTGGTTCTCCAGGATGGCTTTATTCACTAAACAAATGTCTTTTTCAGTACTCAGTATGCTCGAGACTATTTGTATCACTTAAGATGATACGAATACAAAGTAGAGTTGAATTTTATTTTCAAGGAGATTAGTGTCTCACATGGGAAATATGTATAGGTCAAGGTAGAAAGTGACAGAAGTCTTGAAGAGAGCATAGTTACTGTGCTGCCAGCATTTGGGTAAGGAAATATTGCACCGTTTGTGATGCTCAGAAAAGATTTTGTGGATAAAAAAGGCCTAGATTTGGCCTTGAGGAATGCTAAATGTGTATAGATGGAGCTGAATAGGAAGGTTATTGCAGTGGAGCATAGAACAGCGTGAGTAAACATAATGACATAGGAAAGCTGAAGGTGAGACAGAGACAATGAGTAGACAGTGGCATCAGGAAAGCAGTCATCCAGAAAATAGTGGGAGTCAAGTAAGATGAAAGGTGTCAGTGGATTACAGAGAGCCTTGAACACTAGGTCAAAATATTTGAACATAAGTCAAAGAATCCGCCTGCCAATACAAGAGACTTAGGAGATGCAGATTCGATCCCTGGGTCAGAAGATCCCCTAGAGGAGGAAATGACAATTCTTTTCAGTATTCTTGCCTGGAAAATGCCATAGATAGAGAAGCCTGGCATGCTACAGTCCATAGGGTCGCAAAGAGTCCAACATGACTGAATGACTAAGCATGCAAGCACACACAAAGTAGGAGGTAGGTGCTCACTTGGGCAGCACATTTACAGAAATTGGAACAATACAGAGAAGATTAGTATGGCTCCTGCACAAGGATGACATGGAAATTCATGAAACATTCCATATTTTTAAGAGCCCAATTAAAAACAAACAAAAAAGGAATGGGGAAAACTGAAGGTAAAAAGCCATATTTAAAAACTGAAGGTAATTAAGTATCTATATAACACGGACCACCCTGGTGGCTCACATAGTAAAGAATCCACTTGCAATGCAGGAGACCTGGATTTGATCCCTGGGTTGGGAAGATCCCCTGGAGGAGGGCATGGCAACCCACCCCAGTATTCTTGCCTGGAGAATCCCTATGGACAGAGGAGCCTGGTGGGCTATAGTCCATGGGGTCACAAAGAGTCAGACATGACTGAGCAATTGAGCACATAATGTGAACTTAGTGTTAGAAGAGGTTTTTATTTTTTAAAAAAGTAGGAGGTAGGAAGAAGTCAATGGATTTTTTAAAAAATTATTAATTTTTATTTTGTTGTGATAAGAATATATAACATGCGATCTACGCTCAAGAAGGGCTTTCCCAGGTAGCTCAGCAGTAAAGAATCCACTTGCAATGCAGGAGATCCGAGTTCAATCTCTGGGTTGAGAAGATCCCCTAGAGAAGGAAATAGCAACCCACTCGAGTATTTTTGTATGGGAAATCCCATGGACAGAGGAGCCTGGTGGGTTACCGTCTATGGTGTAGCAAAAGAATTGGACACAATTATACAACAACAACTCTCAATAAATGTTTAAGTGTACAATGCAATACCGTTAATTATAGGCTTGATGTTATATGTAGGTCTCTGTAACTTATGCATCTTGCATATCTAAAGCTTTATACTCATTAATTAACAGCCTCCCATTTCTCCCTCTCCTCAGACCTTATCATTCTACTCTCGGCTTCTATTTGATTACTTGCTTTTATTTATTTATATTTTAAAAATTACTTTATTTTCTTTTTTGGCTATGCTGTGTGACATCTGGGATCTTAGTTCCCTGACCGGAGATCAAACCTGCACCCTCTGCACTGGAAGTATAGAGTCTTAACCACTGGACTATCCAGGAAGTTTCCTGTTTGATGACTTTTAGATAATCTGTATGGAATCATGCAGTATTTGTCCTTTTGTGATTGACCATTATCGATTTTGATGCATATTGCAGTATGTATTTCTTTTTAAAGGCTGAATAGTATTCATCATAGGTATATATCATTTTCTTTATATTTTCATCCATCAATAGACATTTGGGTTGTCTCCACATCTTGAGCATCGTGAATAGTGCTGTAATGAACTGAAAGTACAGATATCATTTTGAAACCTTGATTTACATTCTTTGGATATAAACCAGGAGTGGGATTACTAGATCTTATTGTAATTGTATTTTTTAATTTTTGAGAAACATCTATACTCTTTTCAGTAGTAGCCACAAAAATCTTATATTTCCAATAACAGTGTACAAGGGTTTCAGTTTCTCACATCCTCATTGACACTTGTTGATTTCTAGTTTCATTGCGTGATGTCAGAAAAGATAATTGGTATAATTTCAATCTTCCTATATTAAAATTTATTTTGTGACATATCATTGATACTGGAGAATCTTATGTGCACTTGAGGAAAAGGTGAATTCTGATACTATTGTGTGAAATGTTCTACATGTCTATTAGGTTCATTAAGTCTATAGTTTGGTATAAGTCTGCTATTTCTTTGTTAATTTTCTATCTAGCTGTTCTGTCCGTTTTTGAAAGTGGAGTATTCAAGTGCCCTACCATTATTGTCTATTTTTCTCTTCAGTTCTGTCAATGTTTGCTTTATGTATTTCGGTGCTCTGATGTTGGGTACCTATCTATGTATAATTTTTATATCTTAAAGAATTGAATCTTTTATTATTGCATAATATCCTTTTTGGTCTCTTGTGACAATTTTTGACTTTGTCTATTTTTTCTGCCACAAATATAATCACTCCTACTCCCTTTTGGCTAATATTTTCATGGAATATCTTTTCCTGTTCCTTCACTTTCAGCCTATGTATGTCCTTATCTGTCTTTCAGATATAGTTAAAATGAATATCTTACGCACAGCATATAGCTAAATCTTATTTTTTAAATTTCATTCAGCCTCTCTGTTTCTTTTCATTGAGAGGTTTAGTCCATTTCCATTTAAAGTAATTTTGATAGGGAAGGATATACAATTGTCTATTTATTAATTGGTTGCTATTTGTCTTGTAGTTCTTTTGTCCTTTTCCTGTCTTTCTTTGTGTTTTGTTGATTTGGGGGGGGGATTTATATGCAAAGATTCCTTTCTCTCTTTCTTTTGTGTTTATAGGTATTTTCTTTGTGGTTTCCATGGAGCTTACATAAAATATATTATAGTTATAACAGTCTTTTTGAAGCTACTATCAACTTATCAATCACATACTTTATTAATTATATACTTCGCTAATGTCCCCTAAACTTTGTTATCAACTTTACAATTCACATCTAATTTGTATTTCATATGTATATAGTGTTCTGTGTACCATTAACATATTTTTATTATAGTTGTTTTAGTACTTTTTTCTTTTGACTTTTACACTAGAATTTAAAGTGATTTGTCAACCACAATTATACTAATACAGTATTCTGTATTTGTCTATATATTTGCCTTTACCAACAGGTTTTATATAGCTGACCCTTGAACAACGCCAGTCTGAAGTGTATGGGTCCACTTATACATGAATTTTGTTCAACAGATACTACAGTACTATACTTCACGGTATTGAATCTGCAGATGCTGAATCACAGATATGGAGGACTGACTAAAGTTATGTGTGGATTTTTGACTGCACAGGGGTTAGTGCTTCTAACCTCCACATTGCTCAAAGTTCAACTGTACTTTCTAATGCTATTGTGTTTCCTTTAGTGTCCTTTCATATCAAATTAAAGAACACCCTTTAGTATTTCTTGTGAGGCATTTGTAGTGGTGATGAACTCCTTTGGTTTTTGTTTGAGAAAGTCTTCATCTCTCCTTCATTTTTTAAGGGCAGTTTTGTCAGGCGTAATATTCTAGATTGGCAGTTTTCTTTTTCTATCAGTAATTTGACTATATTATTCCATTCCTTTCTGACTTGTAGTGTTTCTGCTGAAATATCCACAGATAGTGTTATGGGACTTCCTGTGTCATGACAAATTGTTTTTTCTTGCATTTTAAAATTCACCTTTTGTCTTTATTTTGGAAAATTTGATTATATGTATCACTGTGATTTCTTTGAGTTCATTTTACTTGGGATATTTTGGGTTTCTTGGGTTTAGATGTACATTTCCTTCCCCTGATTTGATGAGGTTTTATTTCTTTGAATGGATTTTTTATCTTTTTTCTCTCTCTTCTTCTCCTGAGCCTTCTACAATGTGTATCTCGGTCTGCTTGATGGTGAATAATAAACCCTTTAAGGTTTTTTTAAATCTTTTTGGTGACTGTGTGGATAATTTCAAATGTCCTATCTTCAGGTTCATTGAGTCTTTTTACTCTGCATTCTAGTCTGCTGTTGAACCTCTCTATTGAATTTTTCAGTTCAGTTATTTTATTCTTCAACTCCATGATTTCTGTTTAGTACTTTTCACTAAATTTTCTTGAAATTTTCACTTTGTGCATTGTTCTTCTGAGCTCACTGAGCATTTTTGTGAAGTTTTTTTGAAAAAAAAATAAGGTGATTCATATATTCCTGTTTCAGTAGAGTGAGTTTCTGGATCTTGTTCCTCTGTTGGGATTGTGTTTCCCAATTATTTCATTTTCTTTGATTCTGTGTAGGTATTTATGCTAGAAAAAATGCCTCCTCTCCCAATCTTTACATGTTGACCACATATAGAAGACCTTTACAAATCAACCTGGCTACAACTTCTGTGGGTCTTTCAAATCTCCATGCCAGTCTAAACTGCCATCTTTATTTTTAATGGCCCCAGATTATTTCTCTGATAGGTTCAATAAATGCCTTACATTGGGTCAGGGAGCAAGGGGCTTTACGGTGTTCTTGTGTTCTTGTTCAAACCAATTTCTTTTTTCTCAGTGGCTCTCAAGTGTCTAAAATATTTTGGATCTCATTAGCACTCTAAGACAGAAACTACTCCATGGGAAATCTCCAGACAATATTTGAATTTTTGATGTGAGGTTCAGCTCTTTCCTTCCCCAAGGAAAGTCTGGGAGCTGGGTTTTTCCTCCCTTATCTGCTTGCTCTGTACTGAAACAGGATTCCTCCTGTGGCCAGTGTCTACTCACTAGTTCAAACTGTCATATTTGTTCTCTGTAGCCCCCAAGGGTCTAGTATATGGAGGATCCCATTAGTTCTCAGAAATGGGCAAGTTAGAAACCAGTTCCTTGGGCACCATCTGAAAAAGTTGAAATTTTTTATGTGCAGCCTATGTATTGTTGTTGAATTGGTGTGTATTCTGGTTGCAGAATCCATGTATTGTTGAATTGGTGTGTTCATGGAGAAAAAAGAGTGTCTAGGGCTTCCTATCTTACCATCTTACTGATTTTAGTCTCAGTAGGGTTTTTAATCAAAGTATTGGTGTAATCAAAGGGATGGTTTCTGAATATTTATCTGGCTTACTAACAAGCATAGTGGTGCAGATGAATCACAGCTAGGTGTGTGCCCCAGAAAGTTCAGTTCTTTTCATTAGATAAGGTCATAGAAACGACCTGTTTCATTGATCTTGATGTATATTAATCACTAGGAATGATTTTTGTAATGTATGTTTATTTCTCTGTTTCTTCCTTCATCCATTCATCCACACCAACATTATCTCAAAGAGATTAATACTTTTCTATGTGTCCAAAGCTGTGCATTCTGATTAGTTAGATTCTTAACTCATATAAGATGGGTATATGATTTCCAGGAATTTATAAACATAGGAAAATAATATAGGGTTAAGCTTTAAGGCAAAATTATATGTCCCAGTTAAAAGTTTTCTTGATTTGAGCAAGTCAAATGAATCAAATAATGAGCAGATCAACTCTTTGATTTTGGCTATGGAGGCTCTGGATTTATACCAAGCACAATGAAGTGGAGAATTAAGGCAATTCAATCCCCAAATTCTCTTGTAAAAGAGAAAGTAAAATTTTTTAAAATATGGAGGATTGTGGGTTGACTAAACAGATTAATAACATCTAGTAACTATTTACAGAGTAATTGTTTGATTCTTTATTCAATTTTCCCCATGTATATTAGAGGATATAAGAGTTTTTAACATAGTTGATTTTCTATCTATAAAAATAGTCCTGTCCCACAATGGTCTCTTGGTTCTATATTAGTCAGTGGTCCCAGGATGCTTCTCATAATTGTCCTCTGGCAAACTCCATCAATATGGCCAATATTTGAATCTGAAGTGTCCCAGGGTCAGGCCTTGGACACTTTCTCTTTTCTACTAATACTCACCACCTAATGATCTAATCTATTCTCATATTTATAAACAAAATCTTTATGCTGATGACTCCAAAATTTACATATCCAGTCTAAACCTCTCAAATCCAGAGAGGTTTGGTAAGTCCATGTGTCTACTTGACATTCCCACTTATATGTCTGAAAGGCTTTTCAACTAAAATGATTTCAGCTGGTTTTCTTATTGAACTTTGCTGCTGCTGCTAAGTCACTTCAGTCGTGTCCGACTCTGTGCGACCGCATAGACGGCAGCCCACCAGGCTCCGCCATCCCTGGGATTCTCCAGGCAAGAATACTGGAGTGGGTTGCCGTTTCCTTCTCCAGTGCATAAAAGGGAAAAGTGAAAGTGAAGTCGCTCAGTCGTCCGACTCTTAGCGACCCCGTGGACTATAGTCTACCAGGCTCCTCCGTCCATGGGATTTTCCAGGCAAGAGTACTTGAACTTTGCACTTCCATGTAATAAATAGCACCTCTATTCATCCAATTGGTCAGGTCAGAAATACTGTTATTGTTTCTCTCTTCTATCACACTTTCAATTCAGTAGCAGATTCTCTCTGATCTACCTGTAAACTCTATCCGGAATTCTTACCATTTACTATGATTTCCACTGCTACCACTTTAGTTTAAGCCATTTCCAGAGCTTGCCTGCTTTATTGCAGTACTGTCCCTAACTGATCTGTTTCTGCCTTGAACCTCTTATAGTCCTTTCAACTCTGTAGCAAGACTGATTTGTGTAAGTAAAATATCTGTAGGCATCTCTTCTCTTTAGCTTAAGTTTCTTGCTCGGCAGAGGCTACCTACCAAGCTCAGTTCTGTTTGACACATTAGGCCTGGATTGGTGTGGCTCTGTGCCCAGAGCAATCTGGTTTTATTCACTAACAGCAGCTTACAGTTTCATTTGTACTGTTAGAGAAAAAAAAAATGTATGGAACTTCCCAAAGAGCATGATGCAAAAGCATATGAAAAGCAGTATCCCTTTCAGAGCCTTCCATATGTAACCACCTAGGATTTAGTGACTCTTGGTACATTTCACTGTGACTAGGATATGGATTGGGTGGATAATTTCAAGAGTCCAAGCTTTGTTGTTCATTGACTGTGTTCATTTGGAATGCATTTGAATACTGTAATTCTCTAATAGCTGGGACCTTACATCTGTGACGTAGGATTATTAAACCTGTTTTTCTAACCACAGTAACCTATGCTGGGAAGTTCTTTTGTTATTTATTCCCAGGAGAAGTAAGACTTCATTTGCTTTTCATCCATCTTAATAAAGTATATAAATACCAGTTGTGGTGTGCTGTCCCACTGTCTGGACCCAGTTGTGTGGTTGCATACCATTAACTGTGGGAATGCATCTGTCTCCTTCACGTTTAACGTGAGCGTTTTCCTACTTCGCTTTTAGAGCCTCTTGAGATGTGGTGTTAGTTGCAGGACACATAAGCTGACAGGAGAGTATCAATCAATCAAATATTTATTGAGTGCTTACTACGTGAAAGGCACTGTGCTAAGCTGGGTTTAAGCAGAGTATTAAGAGGAGTTGGAGGAAAAGTGTTCTTTTTTTAGAAACTCTCAGAGGCTCAATGTCAGACAGAAGGGGAAAGCTGTGCAGAAGAATACTTTTCCAGACTATGGAAAATTGTGAATTAGGTGTTTGCACCTTGCTGTTTTCACTCATTTCTCTTTCTTGATATCTCCTCCTTCACACCTTTTCCTGTTTACCCAGGCCCTGTATACTCTCCCCTCTTGCAACCACACTACCCAGTACCGGCATTATTTCTTTCAGCTGTGCCTCAGCCTCCCCCCTCCCCAGTTATTCAAATGTATCATTTCCATAGTGACATCCCTTTGTGTTACAACCTGCCCCCCACCCCAGTCTTATAAATATGTTAATGATCAAAACCATTTAATTCATTTATTCACCAGGGATATTTACATTTTAATCTGTATACAATACATGACCCTCTAATGATGACATTAAAAACACTAATAGACTAGAAGAGGGAGATTTGTTTTTTAGATGTATGTGTATTTCTGGAATCCTTCAAATCACACTTCTGTCAGTAGCCACCGATTTTGTTCAGAGGTATAATTAACTGTGTTCACTACTCATTTACTTTTTTCTTACCATGGATTCAATTTAAAAGAAACTTGCAACAGCTTAAACCACCTAATTTCCCTTTCATATTTTCATTTAGCAGGTTGTTGAAAAGAAGAAAAAGCTTGCATTTTAAAGTCCGAGAACCCTAGAGGTTTTTTTTTTTTTCACTTTTTCACCTGTTTGCAATGTATTAATTGATGTGCAGGTGATAGTGTCTTTAGATTTTCGATAAATTGCATTCACATCTCTCAAATTGTGTTCTCACATGATAAAATGTTGATGGGACTCAAAGATAAGTTTTACAACTATTGTGCTCCATTCAAAAATTGATTACACTTTTGAGAAAAAGAAAAAAGACAAAAGAAAGTAGGCTAGCTACATGATAGATGAGGGTAAAGAGCCACATAGAAAGATAGCAGCCGGAGAATTCCTGGATTGCAGCAGATCTTCAGCGAAGAAGACTTGCTGAAATGTGTGCATGTGTGCTAAGTTGCTTCAGTCAGGTCCAACTCTTTGCAACCTTATGGACTTGTAGCCCACCAAGTTCTTCTGTCTATGAGATTCTCCAGGCAAGAATTCTGGATTGGGTTGCCATGCCCTCCTCCAGGCAATCTTCCGAATCCAGGGATCAAACCCATGTCTCTTGTCTGCTGCATTGGCAGGCGAAATCTTTAACCTGGAAAGCATGCAAGTCCATAGTCATCTAGATCTCTTGTGTGATCAGTTGGAGTTGTTTGAGCAGTATGAATGGAGCAGGGAACTGTGCTCTTCTGATTGTGAGGGGAAGTCCTCAACTACAGAAGGAGGCAAGAACAACCTGGCACACAGGACTAGATAAGGTCCTATCTAAAGAAGTGAAGTAAGCAGGGCATTATAAGCTTGGATGAAGGCTTAAATTGGCGAACTTTCATATAGTGCTCCGAAGGCCAGAAACCCCAAAGAAATCCAGAAGTTGAAGACAAGCAACGTTAGAAATATAAGAAAAGGCTTTCCTGAGACCAGGCAAGGATAAGAGTTACAAATTAATGAAAAGACATTGAGAGTACAATATTTGTAATAACCTATAAGAGAAAAGACTATGAAAAGGAATGTATATATGTATAAAACTGAATCACTCATCTATATACCTGAAATTAACACAACATTGTAAATCAACTACAATTTTAAAAAAAGAAATTGAGAGTAGAAAATATGAACACGATTAGACTGTATTCCTTTTTAGTCATCCTCCCTTATGGCCTTTAGGTACAACATAATCTTTTAAAATCAATTGAATAATAATCAGTGATTTTATAGAAGAAACACTGAATTTTGCACATTTTCTCCTTCTATGAACCACCCATTTCTGCAGTGTTGGACTGAGACTCCCACTAACACCAAAATATATTCCTATATGGCAGCTATAGAATTAGAGAACTAGTAACATAAGACCTGAACAACACATATTTAGGGTCGTTTTGTCGATAACTAGTAAAGGATAGAAACCTAAAATTGCTAGAATGCTGTTAGAGCCAGTATCTGGTGGGCACATTACAAATTTGAAAACTGTAGAGCATCTTAGTTAGCCAGAAAAACATGCCAGCATCCTGGTGTTTGTGGGTTTGCAGATGCCTGGCACTGACAGTGTTTGTCCCATGGAAGGGTGGTCAGAGCTAATGCCATCCAGATTAACAAATGTGTTTTTCGTTCCCCTCTAACAGTCTTCTTGAGACCACAGGCTTAGACCACAGGTCAGAAATCAAGGCAGGATTCAGAATGTGTGTGCAACTAGCTTAGAGGCATCCTACATTCTGAGGAGCCAGTTGTTCTCATGATTGAGCAATTAAAGGAATGTTCTACCACTTGGCAAAAGAGCCAGCCCCACCAGGCTGAGGGCTATAGGTGATAGCTTATGTCTTAGGTGTTTTTTGATTCTCATTGAGTGAATTTTTTTTTTTTTTTTTTTACTATTTTGTCATGGGCTTCCCAGGTGGCACAGTGGTAAACAATCCTCCTGATAATACAGCAGACCCAGGAGATGTGGGAAGATCCCCTGGAGTAGGAAATGGCAGTCCACTCCAATATTCTTGCCTGGAAAATCCCATGGACAGAGGAGCCTGGTGGACTCTAGTTGATGGGGTTGCGAAGAGTCAGACATGACTAATCACACACACACACACACACACACACACACACACACACACAGTGACCTAAGTCCTCTAGCCTCACCTCTTTTTTTTAATTGAAGTATTTACAATATTATATTAGTTTCAGGCAATTCAATATTAAATATAGCATATTTATTAAATATAGCATATTATTATAGCATATAAATATAGCAATTCAATATTTTTATAGATTATACTCCATTTCCAATTATTACAAAATAACAGCTATATTTCCTCATTGCTTATTTATTTTATACATACATATGATCAAGCCACCAAAGGAGTCTGCTTTCTTGCTCTGTCTACATCCCCAGCCTGACCAGTGCCTGCTTCACCTATGCCCTACTTACAGATTGACCTCCCTGCGTAGTTGCCTCAGGCCTCAGCTAAGTATTGGCCTAGCTTTAGATCAGAACATCTCCACCGGGTTAGCTCATCAAAGGGGTGGTGGGGGGTGTGCTCCTCCGCTGGTTTTCCTGGTAACTGATGGGCACACCTGACATCAATTCTCCTATAACTTTTACCCTCTCCCTGCCCCTGGAAGTGAAGCCTGCTGCTGTGACCAGTCTGCTGTCTACCGCAGGTGGTGGGGTGCCACTCCAGGACCTTGCTTCAGACATGCAAGCTCCCCACCCCAATCATTTAAACCCTTGGTGTCTCTGTCCCTGAGTTCAGGCTCTTTCTTCAGCCTTGAAGATGGGCTAAAGGACTTGTTCAGCACTTGTTCAGCACGTGAGCATGCTAAGTCACTTCGGTCTTTGTAACCCTGTAGAACATAGCCCACCAGGTTCCTCTGTCCATAGGATTCTCCAGGCAAGATACTGGAGCAGGTTGCTATTTCCTACTCCAGGGGATCTTCCTGACCCAGGGATCAAAATTGTGTCTCTTGCATCTCCTGCATTGGCAGGAGGGTTCTTTACCACTGAGCCACCTGGGAAGTCAACAACATAGTAGTTTATCTCTCTTAGTCCCATACCTCTATCTTGCTCCTTCACCTTCTCTCTCCCCACTGGTAACCACTAGTTCGTTCTCTGTGTCTCCAAGTCTGCTTCTGTTTTGTTATATACACTTGTTTATTTTATTTTTTAGATTCCATATAAAAGAGAGTATTATGCTTTGTGCATTAAGTCAGAGAAGAACACCCTATGTTGCTCCTTATAAATCTTAGCTCTTGAATTCATTTTCTCTATGGTGCTGCCTACAGAATCTTCAAGTTTAATTGTTTAGTTGAGAAGAGTCTGCTTATAAAGAAAGTTCAGGAAAAACATTTGGCTCATAAAGTTATCTGAATTATTGAGTGTGATAAAGTAAGTGATGTACCAGGCGCAGCTCTCAGAATATAGTACATGCTCAAACACCAGAGAAAAATAGTTCCCTTCCTACCCTTCAACTCTTACTGTTCAGCCTGTTCCCCAAAGAATCCCTTTCTTTTACTTAGCTCTTCGTATGTGAAATAAACATACCATTTGATAGCCTATTAAACAGTAAACCAGAAATAAATAGTAATTGTGGACCAGCATTTCTCAGTTTCATTACTGTTGACATTTTGGGTTAAAACGAGTCTTTGTTGTAGGGATGTGTCTTGGCCATTGTAGCATGTTTAGTCGCAATCCCAGCCTCTACCTGCTGGATTGTAGGAGCATCCCCCTCATTATGACATTCAGAAATATCTTCAGACATTTCCATATGTCCCCTGGAGGAACAAAATAGCCCTTAGTTAAGAACCATTTCTTCAAAAAACTGGATTCATCATACCCATCCCTTTTCTGCTGCTCCTCAGCTCTCTGGTTTTGGAAATAAAAGCAAATGACAAAAGAAATGGACATCAGGCATATTTGTTTAAAACAGTAAGTGTAACATCTGCAGACAGTACTGTCTTTCCATGGAATTCCACTCGTGATGTGACTGGCACTTTGGAACCCAGTATCCAGCAGGAATGGTGTCCCCTGGGCTCTGGTAAGGCTGGGGCCCTCAAAGGATGGTGAGGCCAGGACACAGGCAGCCAAGTTCTTTACACCCTCCACTTGGAGTCCTGGGCAATGAGAAACAGTGACACCTCATGTTTCCCAACAGCAGGAAAACTCCATTATTTTCACCGTGCTCTGTGGCAAATCACAGATCATTTCCAAAACTATAGATGAGAGTTACAAGGGTTTTCTGAATAATTTTCAGTTTACTAGTCAGTATTTTTTGAAGAGAATGACTCATTCCCTGATTATTCCATTTATTTGAGAGGATGGTTACTGTCTCAATAATTGTTCTCCTATGATATTTTGGCAAACCTTGGAAATAAATCCTGGTTTTGGAATGGGATAGTTCATTGATTGACATTTGTTCCAGGATAAATTACCATCTGATAAAATCCACAGTTCTAATTCCTGCCGGTGGTTTCAGATACATCTGTTTGTAATTATCCTATCATTTGCTAGTTATTTCTCCTGATGGTTCACAGCTCTCTGCATTCTCTGAATGTGTTATAAGCCAATGGCCTTCTCCTTAGTGTAGATTTTCCTCCTCCTTTTTAGCTAGCTCCATTCCTGGCACCCACATAAACCTCTTTACTACATTAAGTTTCTGTGTCAGTGGTCTAGTTAACATTTAAATAGCACTCTTTTTTTTTTTTGTAATCTACAACTCCGAGGTAGGAGGGCATCTTCTTTTTGATACTGAAAGTGTCATCTGCTTTATTGCCATTTCCCCGAGTATCTACAGATGTTCAAGCTATTGGGATGGCCAGAAAGTTCATTTGGGTTTTTCCATGAGATTTTAAGGAAAAATCTAAATGAACTTTTGGACTAATACAATATAAAGATTTTTAAAAGGTGATAAGATCTTTTTTTTGTTATTGTTACTCTTATTTTAAGAGCCAGGTGTTATTGTATGTGGCAGTAGCCAGGTAAAGACCCAATGCTTTGATTTGGTCTTCCCTGTACATACCCTTTCCCTTCATTTTAAACAGTGCTCGGTTTCCCTGGTGGCTCAGTGGTAAAGAATCCGCCTGCTAATGCAGGAGGACCTGTATTCAATTCCTGGGTCAGGAAGATCCCCTGGGAGAAGGAAATGGCTACCCACTTCGGTATTCTTGCTTGGAAAACCCACCCATGGACAGAGGTGCCTGGCAGGCTAGAGTCCATAGGGTTGCAAAGAGTTGGACACGATTGAGAGACTAATATGTGCTTATGTGTATTTATATTGCCTTTATTCCCTGAAAAAAATCCAGAGATTTATTCACCAGAAATGATCAGTCATTTTACACAGGTGAAATCCAGATGAGCTGGAAGATAGTGACAGTGTGGTGAGAGAGGTTAGATGCCAATGATTGTATGTATGAAGAGGAGAATTAGGCTTCTTGGTAGATGCAGGTGCTAGAGGGTGTGGTAAGGGTTGCTTGAATGTACAAGCAGGAGGGGCTGTCTTCAGAGAGCTGATGTCCAACTGAGCTGTGATATGTGCACAGTTGTCACCGTTATAGCTCTATTTGTCCAACTCAAATTCTAACCACTCCTGTGCTATCTCTCTTTGTGTTTTTAAAGAACAATGTATGGTTCTAAAAAAAGCTCTGCTCTCAATGTTAGTTTCCTTAATGGACACCAAGCCTATTGAAAGGCAACAAACAGACTCCCAACGCCACTTCTCTGTTTGACACCAGGGCATAACACCGCCCTTTCTTTTCTTTAACATCATCATTATCTTTGCCAATCTTGTCTTCAAAACAGCAGGTATTTATTGCATGACTATTATTTGCAGGATACTGGCCCAGGCCTTGGAGAAGGTAATGGCAACCCACTCCAGTATTCTTGCCTAGAGAATCCGGTGGACAGAGGAGCCTGGTGGGCCGCTGTCCATAAGGTCGCACAGAGTCGGACACAACTGAAGTGACTTACCATGAATGCTGTGCATTGGCGAAGGAAATGGCAACCCACTCCAGTATTTTTGCCTGGAGAATCCCATGGATGGAGGAGCCTGGTGGGCTGCCGTCTATGGGGTCGCACAGAGTCGGACACGACTAAAGCGACTTGGCAGCAGCAGTAGCAGCAGGCCCAGGGCTGGTGACTTGTCATTATGCTGTGAATCAAACTTTAATACTTTGGGCTCCCTTTCAAGGTGTCATGTTAGAGTGCCTCTGAGATTTTTGGAATCTCCTATTCTGCCATCCTTTCTCTTAGCTAATTTTAGACAAATCTGTTTACATCCTTCATCATCCTAATCCTGCTTTTAACTCTTTTATCTGTTAACTTTGCCTGGACTGATCCCCTCCCTTTTTTTTTTTTTTCATTTTTTTTTCTTCCAAAGAATTCCTGCATTACCTTCCACTGGGAGGCTCAGCTAGACATGAGCAGCTTATATGCCCCTCCTGGTGTCAGCCTCCAAAAGTATAGACGAGAATGAGGAGACCCAGATGTTTGTATTCATGTAGGTCGCATATGTTCTGTGAGATTCTGAAGGGCAACAAGCTACTGGTGCTGGACATGGCTCCTGAGTGAGGGCATTTTAAAGAGTGTTAGGGCTGACAGAGTGTGTCAGTGATCAACCTGGTTTCCATCTGAATATGCAGTAGGGAAATGATTCCCTCATTTAACTGGAAGCAAAGTACAGGCATAACAGAAACATAATGTGTATTAATTATTTCCCCTTTGTATTCAGTTTATGGTTAATTTCTGTGTGAAATACTGATGTTCATGTATTTTTCATTTTGTAAACCACCGCCCCAAAGACAAGAACTAAGGCGGTTTACTTCCTTTGTACATTTCCCAACACAGGATTGTACGTAAATTGATGAATAGATAGTTAAGTATATAGATACAGTGTTTTGTTGATGATACTGTTTAACTAGATGATCCTTTCCTAATATTATGGTACTTACTATCAGTGATCAGAGCCTACCATATTTAGTTCCTGATTTCTGTAAACACTTTGTAAATTTACTTTATTTAACAAACATTTGGTCAAGGAAGTTAGAAACTCTGAATCGTGCTTTTGGCCATTATCTTCTACCTGTGAGGTCTTTCAGGAAATACAAAGAAGGCATATGAGGTATTGCTAACCCCATAAGGATATAAAAAGAGAACAGAGATACTAAATTTGGATTTGTGAACTAGAAATCCTGAATTCCATGGTGGTGTTTCACTCTACTTTTGTTGTAGTTATGATCACAACCTAAAACAATTTAAATTCTCTGTGTCTACTTCTTTCCACTTCCCCTCCTTTCCATGTAAAAAGGAAAAGTATAAGGCAAGTCATTAAACCTCTTTGGGACTCAGCTTCCTCACATGCAAAATGGACATAATAGTTTATTATCTCAAAGGGTCATTGTGAAAATTGAATTAATATTTGTAAAGCGCTTAGAACAATATGTTGTGTATGAAAGTCACTCAGTTGTGTCTGACTTTGCAACCCCATGGACTGTAGCCTACCAGGCTCCTCTGTCCATGGAATTCTCCAGGACAGAATACTGGACTGGGTAGCTGATCCTTTCTCCAGGGGATCTTCCCAACCCAGGGATCAACCCAGGGATCAAACCAGGGTCTCTTGCATTGCAGGCAGACCAGGGAAGCCCTATGCTGTGTGTAGACAGTGATAAATAAGTGTGTATTATTATCTGCAGCAACTCTGAGTACAAGATATTAGTCAAGGGAATACGTTTAATGGTAATAAATACTTTTAACCTTTGAAAAGACGCCCCTGGCAATTGAATTGCAATTAGCTATGCTTCTCTAAAGAAGGTGTCGATCCCTTAGTGGTTCACAGTGAAAAGTCTTATTACTTGTTATGGCTATTTTTTATAGAAATGCTGGGAATAGTCACTAGAAATTTCTGCTTAATGAGTACAAATTTCAGTAAAGGTAATAGAAATTGAAAACATTTATTGTATTAATGATGCAGGAATCAATCAAAAATTAAACCATGGGAAAATTCCATTGCAGTTCTTTAAACCCTGAGTCTCTATATTTGTGTTGTCATCTCACACAGTAATCTTGTGGAAAGGCTTTTTGAAAAAAACGTAGTTATCACCATAAATTATTTAAAAATAATCAGTGAAAAATGTAGTATACTATGAGGAAGAGGGCTTCCCTGGTGGCACTGTGGTAAAGAATCCACCTGCCAATGCAGGAGACGCAGGTTCTATCCCTGACTGGGGAAGATCTCACATGTTGCAGAGCAACTAAGACTGTGAGCCACAACTATTAAGCCTGTGCTCTATAGCCCAGGAGCCACACCTACTGAAGCCTGTGCACCCTAGAGCCCGTGCTCCAAAACAAAGAGAAGCCACTGCAGTGAGAAGCTTGAGAACCAAAACTAGAGAGTAGCCCCCACTTTCCACAGCTAGAGAAAGCCCGCACATCAACAAAAACCCAGTGCAACCAAAAATTAAAAAATTGAAAAAATGAGAATCTGTCAGATTGAACCCAGGATGACCCAGGGTTGACCCAGGGATCGAACCCAGGTAATCCCACATTTCAGGTGGGTTCTTTACTGTCTGAGTCAGCAGGGAATACTGGAGTGGATAGCATATTCCTTCTACCATCTGTGAGATGACAACACAAATTTTAAAAATGAGAAAGAAATAGTATTTAACACTTTAAAACTAGTATTTTAAAAATAAATTCAAAAAATAAAAACTAGTATTTTAAAACTAGAACAATTTTCTTTCAGTAAAGTACTTCATGTTTTACCTACATAATGTACCGTTGTCATCTTAGTTTAACACTCTCTTTTACTTTGGTTTTTGGAGAGCTGCAAAACTTATATTAAAAGGTGAAAAAAACGAATAAGGCAGAGACAAACAGTGCAGAATGCTAAGTGAGGGCAGAGAACAGTCAGGAACAGACATACCAAAAAGCCCAACACAGTCAGTGAATACGAGCTGCAAATTTGTCTCTGAATTTTCTAATGGCCAAAATAATAGGTGAAAGTATGAAGTACAAGATTCTTTTTGACAATATAATAAATAGACCACTGAGTTTTTAAGAGAAGCAGAGAGTTTCCTAGTTCTGAGGTCTAATAAAAATTTCTCCTGTAGGCTTTTACAAAGGCAGTACTGGCTGTGTGGCAGATGGTATTTGTGGTCACCTAGCTACCATAAACACCATGGTGTAGAAGATTCCTTATTGTGTCCCTCAGAGAGGCCAGTAGTGGAATACTAACTCACTTCAGTAGAAGAAACTCTGCAAAACACCACAGTAAGGAGGTCTGGGCAGATAGGATTCTCAGACTGGGTAACCTGAGTATTACTTCTTGTAGCTGAATTATGGGGAATCCCTGTAGAGAGATGAACAATGTGCTGAACTAGGAAGCAGAAGTCATACATTTCTGTTCTGCTTTGGCCTCTAAGTGGGGGTGTAGCCTGGGTAAATCTCCTTCTGTTCCAGATGTGGTTTTCCCAGAAGCAGACTCCTGGATGTGAGTTCAGACACTAGGGGCCTATTCCTAGTGTGTTCCTTGGAAAAGACCAGAAAGGAGCTGAAGGAGTAGAATAGGAAGAGAGCAGAAGCCAAGTGAGGATGCGGTTTCAGGGGAAGTTCCTCCCTCAGCCTGAACCCCAGGAATGCAGGGAGTTAAATCTCCCCTAAGAGTTTGTCTGGAGGCAAAGCCCCTGAATTTTGTACCCTTGTACTAGGTTGTTCTTGACTGTCTTGGGCTGGGGTGGAGGTTGGGTGTGGAGAACTAAGCAGTCAATCTCCTCAGACCCTCAGTAAAAGGCAAGAAGTCTAGGGTCCAAGAGCGATTCCCTAAAGTCCCAAGGGCTGACTGTTAACTACAAGCAAAATGAAATCCCTCCAGTGGGGCATCAACAGGATCTGCCCCAGCTTCTCTTCTCCAGGCCTCAGGACTTCATCTAGAATATAAAGTTCTTAGGTAGTGTCAACCTGAGATTATAAATTCTGTGGATCTAGGGTTCCTTTTGAACTCTTCTGGAGTACTGTTTCAATTACTGCATGGCTACATAGCTTAAACAAATTGAACTACCGTCGGGTAGAAAAGCAAAGCAGATACCATGAACCAGCCAGATGGCTGTTTATTAACAGCATCCCAGGACTCTGTCTCTTGTGGTGGTCTCGAAGATGGAATGAGCATTACACATGGAAATGGACCAGCTGAGAAGCAGCCAGGATGCGAACAGTTGTTGGGAGGTGGCACTTTGTAAACTGGGTTGAAAGTCAATTATGGAATACTGAGTAATGAAAATTACTCAGCCTTTGTGGCTGCTGTGGCACCTGTTCAGACCAACTGATGGTGGTGGATTTTCTCCCTTGCCTAGGAAAGTGCAGACTCAGTTTCATGAAGAATTAGTGGTCTGTTGGAAGATTTCACCCACCCTTCTCTATCAGCTCATACCAAACCTGCCTGGAGGCGTAAAGCATCTTCTACTGGGCACCCTCCCCATCCTTCTTCCTTGCAATCCATGAGGCTGGAAAGTGATGAGAAAGCTTATTTGTATTTAATACTCATTCAGAGTATTAAAGTATCTGAGAGTATTAAAGAGTATTAAAGAGTATCTGCCCTGGTGGCTCAGACAGAGAAGAATCTGCCTGCAATGCAGGAGACCCAGGTTCAATCCCAGGGTCAGGAAGACCCCCGGGGAAGGGAATGGTAACCCACTCCAGTATTCTTGCCTGGAGAATCCCATAGACAAGAGAGCCTGGTGGGCTCCATAAGATCGCAAAGAGTTGGACATGACTGAACAACTAACACTTTGACTTTCACTCACTCTTTAGTCTGGGTCTCTAGGAAAAGGCATATATATATATTTTATCTTGTATCTCCAACTTTAGAACTAGAGATTTATTTCCTAGTCAAACCTGTAGATTGTATGACTAGGGACAAGTCACCTAACTGAGCTTCAGTTTCCTTATGTTTTAAAGAGAATAACATGGTATCTATCCCATATGCTTGTTGTGAGGATGAATTGAAATATCGTCTACACGCCACTTAGGAAAAAGATTTGGCAATATAACGACAGTCAGTATTGTCATCTCAGTGGGGTTTTGGAATCAAGACTTACTGGGAGACATTATCTCTCACAGATGATATCTACAAGAATAAAATAATGTGTTTTTAATTTAAAACTGGTGAATTATTTTACTTAACCTAACTGCTGCAAGATGTCTCTCTCCTTTATAGACTCCAAGCTTATTATTAATGAATATCTTGTGTGTTTATTCTCTTTAAAACAACTGATCAAGATAACATCACAAAGTAAAACAAATAGCTTACACAAAGTACCATGGAAAACATAAAGTTAGCATATCACCTGTTAACACTAAATAGAAACAGACTGAATCCCCTTTATTAAAAGACAGAGATGATTTCTTTCAGTTAAGAAACAAAATCCAATTGCAAGTTGAGAAAGTAAGAAACAATTTAGAGTGATAAAGCAAATTTGAAAATAAAAGATAACAAGTACATGCAAATAAAAAGAAAGCACAAGTCACACTATTAATATCAGATGAGATAAGTTAAAAGGCATAAACAAGATAAGAGACATACATGATCATAAGAGGTGTAGGTAAGGATCATGTCTAGCGTTAAAGAAATCTATGTGTACCAAAACTTACAGAAGCTAAATATGCTCACTTTGAAGTGATCTTTTATCCATGTATGGTTTAATAACATCATGCATTGGCAACATGGAAAATATGGTTTCAATGAATTTGCTAATCTTCCAAATGTTGTCAAAATCAGTTTTCATTATCAGAAAACTAAATTGACATCACCAATTTCATCATACTTAAAAAAAGAAAATACTTTGAGTATTAGGAAGGGGTCAAGCTCAAGGTTTTCTCAAAATTCTACTTTTTGTCTTTAGAAAGAAAGACTGTTAATTACTTTTCTATGTGTGCATTTATCATACATACATTTCTCCAGTGGAATATATCTATATCTGTGTCTATCTCCATATATATTAGTTCAGATCTCAACCCAATCACACCAGTGATTTTCCTTGAAACAATCATCCTACCTTCATACATAGAAGTGTTCTTTGCACGTTTTGCATTTCATCACACAGAATATTAAAAGTGAAATATTCAAGAGTTATGTTTTGATAAAACAGCAAAAAAATTAATTTTATGAGCAGATTCTTTTCTAAGTTCTTATTTTATATTGGAGCATAGTTGATCTACAATGTTGTATTAGTTTCAGGTGTACAGCAAAGTGATGCAGTTTTACATGTACATATATCCACTCTTTTTCATATCTTTTTCCGTATAGGTTATTACAAATATTGAGTAGAGTTTCTAGTGCTAGCACCACTTATTGAAGAAACTGTCTTTTCTCTATTGTATATTCTAGCCTCCTTTGTTATAAATTAATTGATCATAGGTGCTTGGGTTTATTTCTGGGCTTTCTATTCTGTTCCATTGATCAATAAATCTGTCTGTGTGCCAGTGCCATATTGTTTTGATTACTATAGCTTTGTAGGATAGTCTGAAGCTAGGGAACCTGATTCCTCCATTTTTCATTCCCAAGATAGCTTTGGCTATTCAGGGTCTTTTATGTTCCCATTAAAATTTTAAGATTTTTTTGGTTATAATTCTGTGAATTATGGCAAAAAATGCCATTGGTAATTTGATATGAATTGCAAAGGGTAGTCTAGTCACTTTGACAACATTGACTCTTCCAATCCAAGAACGTGTTGTATCTTTCCATCTGTTTGTATATCTTCGATTTCTTTTATCATTTATCAGGATATTCTTAAATAAAACAAACACTTTTTGCTTTACTGCAAGTTTGTCTCGGTGAAAAATATGACTAACAGTACAGTTAAGTGTTCTGCCTTGATTTGTGCTAAACAATTTTACCAACCATTTCTTTTTCACATTAGTACAAATGCCAACACAATGAAAAATGTAAATAATGTATTATTAGGAAAATAGTTTTTACATGTGGCCTCCTTGAAAAGCTCTTAGGAACCCTCAGGGTTGAGAAGATCACACTTTGGGAACTGCTGATTTTGTATGTTATATGCATCATATACAACATATAAATAGATATTATGCACACATATTACACATATACACATATGTATTATGCAGATTATTTATATAAGGGGCCTTATTTCCTTTCATCGTGTTGCTCTGCCATCAACTAGGGCACATCCTTACTTGGTCTCAGCTCGGATTCCATAATTTTTTTCCTACTGGTATCAAGGGGAAATGAAGCGTGGAGGAGGCCAAAGCCTGGATGTTCATAATATGACTCAGAATTGAAATTCTAAACAATACTGTTCTTGTGGGAGAGGGGTGGGAAAAGCCCTGGAAATGTGAGAGCCTGCTAGAGTTATTGCCTTATTGAGAGGAAGGTAGAGAATGTGAAAATCTTAAGAAGCGTTATGTTTGAGTCTTGGGGTTAGGATAATCTCTGTAAAAATAAAAATGACATATAATGAATTTTAAACCATTAGGAAAAAATTTTGTTCTCTTCATTAGAGAGCAATGAAGCGGACAAACGAAAGTCTGAGAAATAGAATGTGAAATGAGATGATAGTAATATTATAGCAATTGCAATCAATATATTTATTGAGCTAAACTCAAAAATTAAAAGTTAGACTTAATTTAGACTAAAAATCCTAAAAAGCTTCATTCAATGGCTAAAAAATAGAAATTATAACAAAAGGACACAGAAACTATAAAATAAAGAATAAGAAAAAACAGAATTTAACAAAAGATGAGATGTTAGCCATCTTAATATGTGATGAAATAGAAGTTAGCAAAAATTTGCAAAGATGAAGAATTACATTCCAATAAAAGGAATAATAAGATGAGAAGATATAATAATTATGAATATTCCTATATTACAATATAACCTCAAAATACAATGACACCATTGTGGGAAGAAATTGGTGAATCAGCTGTTTTAGTTTCATACTTTTAGCATAATCCTCTTGGAATGAGGTAAGGAAAAAGTAGCCAAGATATAGAACCCTGAACAATGAAATCAATATGCACAAGCTTAGTTATATGTAGAACTTTCAGTAACAATGAGTACACATTTTTGTGTACTCATAGGATGTTTATGGAGAAGGCAATGGCGACCCACTCCAGTACTCTTGCCTGGAGAATCCCATGGACAGAGGAGCCTGGTAGGCTGCAGTCCATGGGGTCACTAGGAGTCGGACACGACTGAGCGACTTCACTCTCACTTTTCACTTTCATGCACTGGGGAAGGAAATGGCAACCCGCTCCAGTGTTCTTGCCTGGAGAATCCCAAGGACGGGGGAGCCTGGTGGGCTGCCGTCCATGGAGTCGCACAGAATCGGACACGACTGCAGTGACTTAGCAGCAGCAGCAGCAGCAGGATATTTACAAAATTTTACTGTGTACAAAGGAAGCCTCAATACATACCAAGGAACAAGTAATGAAGATAAAGTTAACATAATTACTAATAGTTAAGTGTTTAGAATGTTAAGAATAGTTAAGAACTTAGACGTACTGCTGCTGCCGCTGAGTCGCTTCAGTCGTGTTCAAGTCTGTGCGACCCCATAGACGGCGGCCCACCAGGCAGTTCCAAGTAATATGAATCTTCATACAAAATAGATCCTTTATTATTTCCATTTTGCAATTGACCAGACTAAGGCATACAAAAGTTAGGTAACTTGTCCAATTCACTCAACTGTCAGTTGATAAGATATCCATTGTATCATACTAATAATGTTATGCTAATGAATTTGATAAGTTGGATAAAATGATGTTCCTGAAAGAAATAAAAATGCCAAAATTGGTACCAGAGGAAGTAGAGAACATGATATAAATGGTAATCAGTGTTGTACAGATTATATTATTGTACTATTAATAAATAATACCTGGGTATAAACAAAGTCATTAGAGAAACTGAAAAATATTTAGAACTAAATAAAATTTAAGAGCTGTCAAAATTTGTGGGATATAGCTAAAGTCATGCTTATAGGGAAGTGTGTAGTTTTACAACATTTTTTAGGAAACAAAAAGGGTTGAAAAACAATATTTTGAGCATTTAAAAAATAGGAAGAGGGCAAAGAAAGAAGAACACAGAAGAACAAATGTATAACAGTTAGTAACTAGAAAGGTATTGGTGAATAAAACTATATAATTTTATTCAGGAACATAAATTATGATGTAAGCCAGGTACTTGTAAAATTTTTGTGTAAAGGTCAAAATAATATTTTGAACTTTGTAGCACATATGGTCTCTATAGAAACTCTGTGGATTGACTGTTCAACTGCAGTTGCAGCATGAAAGCAGCTGTAGACAATATGTGAATGAATGGGCACGGCTAGATTTGGCCAATGGGCTATAGTTTGCTGACCTATTAAAAAAAAATGGAATGATATACCATACTCTTGGGTGAAAAAATTTAACACATACAAATGTCACGTTCTCCAAGTTAGTGAATAAAAGGGATATTCTGGAAAGAATAGCTTAAAAAAAAAATCAGTGAGACTAAAGAAGCCCAGAAATAGCCTGCCATCTTATTCATTTAGATGAAAAATAAGGTCAAATCTTCTTTACTCATAGAAATGGATTTTCAAAGTTAATTCAACACTCTTGGAAGAAAATTGTGGAGAGTGTATATAATATCTAAGTCTGGCATGAGAACTTTTAATCCAAGATGGAAAACCTAAAAGCCATAAAAGGAAAAAATTGCTTTTTTTTATTATGTGATAATTAGGAATGTTTTTATGGTAGGTACTGTAAGCAAGATAAAAGGTAAATGAGAAAATGAGAAACAGTATTTAAATACACAAAATTCTTTCATATCAACACTAAAATGATGAAAACACAGTAAAATGGGAAAAAGCAATTCAGAGAATTGCAAATTCAAGTGCTCATCAAAATACAAACATTTGTTATATCTACCTCAGTAGTAGCAAATTCTCCTCTACTAGATTGGTAGCAAGGGGCTTCCTTGAGCTCAGTTGGTAAAGAGTCTGCCTGTAATGCAGGAGACCTGGGTTCGATCCCTAGGTCAGGAAGATCCCCTGGAGAAGGAAATGGCAACCCATTCCAGTATTCTGGCCAGGAGAATCCCATGGACAGAGGAGCCTGGAAGGGTGCTGTCCATGGGGTTGCAAGAGTCAGACACGACTTAGTGACAAAACCACCAGGTTGGTAACAAGGATGTATATTACAGGAATCTTTGTCCCAGAGGACAAAACAGAAACAGAACAAATGCTTGAAAGTGAAAGTGTTAGTTGCTCAGTCATGTCCAACTCTTTGCAACCCAATGGACTGTATGTAGCCTGCCAGGCTCCTCTGCCCATGTAATTCTCCAGGCAAGAATACTGGAGTGGGTTGCCATTCCCTTCTCCAGGGAATTCTCCTGACCCAGGGATCGAACCAGAGTCTCCTGCATTGTGGGCTGATTCTTTACCACCTGAGCCACCAGGGAAGCCCTTCAAACAAATGCTTATCAATCTAAAAATGGTTGACTATATTGTGACACATCTAGACTATAAATATTACACGAAAATTAAAAACAATGGATTAGAATTTCAAGTTTAACTGGAGGGATTCCTATATGTACAGAGCAAAGCAAGATGTAGAGGAGTGTCTATAATATGGTCTCCTCATTTATAAATTATGAGCCTCCCCAAATTTTATGTGCATAAGGATGTATATTTATATATAAATTCTATGAGCAAAAACCAAAAAGCACTAAAGAACCTTGATTACCTGGAGAGATTGGGATACAGAGGAAGTGAAAGGAAGCCAGGCGCATGTATCCATACACAGTTTGCAAGGAAAAAAGTGTTCATAATTTAAAAAATCTCACTTATGTAAAATTTTATTTGTATATTCAGAGGTGGCATTAAAAATATTTAACAACCGGTATGGCACAGGTACAGACCAATCAGAGCAGATGCTGGCTGCTACATTGTACGGGTGTGTGCTCACTGAATATTGGCCCTGTTATTTCCCCGCATACTTGTGCCTTTATTTCTGTGGGAGAGATTCCTAGGAGTTGGATGGCTGGGTCAAAGGGTATGTGTATTTCTAATTTTAAAAGAAATTGCCAGATTGCTGTCCAAGAAAGACTGTAGCAATTCACGTTTCTTCTGGCGGTGTGTAAGAGGGCCTTTTCCCCACACCCAACAGCAGTGCGGAGTGTATCAATCACCGAGCAGGAAAATATTCTAAGATAGGCAAGTATTCCATGTCTCAGCTGGAAGCCTCAGCTGTTGAAAAGAGTGAAAGGAGCTTGTGGTTTTAAGGAAGGTCTCCGACACGCTAAGCTTGAACTCCGAATACTATGTGCCTAAGGTAGAAAGTCCACCAGCTGCTCCTGCTTCCCCTTCCACGTTAATCCCCAACAGCTCCAGTTCAGGACTTGTCCCTTCTTCCTGGGCTGAGGTGATAATTTTATTGCCGCGGATGTTCCTATCTTTGAGATATGTGGTGCCATTTAAAGCTTTTATCACTAAACCCAGAGGATTCTGTTCCCTCAGCAAATGGACACCGTAATAACTTAATACTATTTTTAATAAACCAAAGTTCAAGTCAGAAAGCTCTAATGACAAGGGCATTGCTGGGGTAATGCACACTCATGGTTTCTGGTAACCTTGTATGAAATGGTGAAGAAAAGAATAGTCTCTACTTATGGCATATAAACATTTGTAACTCTTAATTGGGGTGTTTGGTCCACTGAGTGTGCAGAATGCTTAAAGGCAGAGAGAGACAGGAAAGAGTTAAATATGATAAAATTCTCAGTGTGGTTGATGGGATGGATAATATTATTTATAAAGAATAATGGTGAAGAGTGCTTTTTTAAAGGGAAATTAAATTCAGTTGTGAACACTGAATTTTATAGCAACATTTATCGAGAGTCCATTGTACTCTGGGAGCCAAGGATATGGAGATAAATGATATAGTCCTAAACCTTGTAGGTGCTCTGAGTCTAGAGCTATAAATAGACAGCTAAAGCCTCTTCTATATATTTTAGTTAAAATGTGAATTCCAGGATACTTTAGGAGAACAGAAAAAAAGATACCTAGTTCTAACTGTGGGGTCCTGCGAGTCTTTCTGGTAAAGGTGATACCCGAGTTTATACTGGGAAGAGTGTGAGTCTAGTGAGATGTGAGGGAAGGGACTTCCAGATGGAGGGAAAGCATGTATGAAGGCTTGAAGGCAGGGCAAGTGGAATTGTTGTAAGTAAAGACAGTAGAACGTCAGTGAACACAGGGCAGCGACGAGAAACAGATTGAAACATAGGACCATGAAAGGCCATCCAAGCCATGCTGAGGAATTTAGGTTTCACCTTGTGGTGGAGACAGTGAATCATTGATAAAGCAAATGAGTGATGACCAAACTTGGATTCCAACTAGATCACGGGCCTCTGTGAGGGAGGTGAGTTTGAGGAGGAGAGGTGGTGGGACTGCTGACAGCAGGCCCATCAGGAGGGCCTGCACGCATCTCAGATCTGATGAGCTCCTCCGACAAGGAGGCAGTAACTGCCTGGCCATGGGGCCACAGGTGAAGCTCCTCCTTTTCCCGGTGTTCTCCTGATACCTCTGGTTGTCCCAGACTGTTCACCATAGTGTCCACCCTCAATCCTGCCCATCTCTTCCCATTTTCCACTCCTGTTTCTATCTAGAAAAATCTACTTTTGTTAAATACTGGAGCCAGCAATCAATTTGTTATTGAATGATGAATAAGGCAATAGACTCATTTTAAGAAAAGCTTAAATTGAAATTGGTGGTGTTTCGGGTAAGGTTACTTAGTTAAAGCATAATTTTTGTCTGAATAAGGGTGTCATTTATACTTCATAGCTGGCCACCTGTGCTGCCTGCTTATGAAACCAGCTTTGTGCAGCACACAGCATGGTCAGAGGTGAACACGTGAGATTTTTCTCCTCCACCTTTGACAGGGTTTCTGTCTCAGGTTCTTTGATTACAAGAACCAAAAGCAGCTCTGGCTAACTTAGGCACAAATTAAGAGGTTTGGGGAATGGTAGGGAGAATTTCTTGGAAAGACAGTTGAGGTTTCACAGAATTCAAGGAAAAAATGAGCCATCTGCTGTGGAAGTGGCTCCAGGGATCTTTGAGGCAGGAAATGATAACCTGTGGGCTTGCCTGGTGGCTCAGATGGTAAAGAATCTGCCTGCAGTGTGGGAGACCTGGGTTTGATTCCTGGGTTAGGAAGATCCCCTAGAGAAGGGAATGGCAACCAGCTCCAACATTCTTGCCTGGAGAATTCTATGGACAGAGGAGCCTGGAGAGCTATATATAGTTCATGGGTTGCAAAGAGTCAGACACAACTAAGCGACTAACACTAGCTCCCGATTTAGACTCCCCTGGGAAAGCACTTGATTGGGTTAATTTATTTAATGTACCCATCCAATAATGAGGGCAGAGCAATGGTGAGATGCCATGATTCAGTCCCTAGGAAAGAGGAGTCTGTCATCTGTCACCAGAAGAACCAGAAGAGGATGCAGGACAGGCAAACACAACAGACACCCATGATAGCATTGTCTGGCTAATATGTAAACAGAGGGGACTAGCGGATTTTAAGCTACCTTCCTCCTCTAAACCAGAGATCCCCAAACTTTTTGGCACCAAGGACCAGTTTCAGGGAAAACAATTTTTCCACAGATGGAGGGTGGGAGGGTGGTGGTTTCAAAATGATTCAGGAGCATTACTTTTATTGTGCATTTTATTTCTCATCTCTTTTCCTTGGAACATTTTAGCTTTCCTATCTCACTGGAAGCTATTATTATAACCACTACAATCATCATTGGACAGGTATTTCCATGGTGAAAAATATCTATGTATCAAAGAAATAGTACCTAGTCTTGGCTTAGTGGTAAAGAATCCATCTGCCAATGTAGGAGGTAATGGTCCATGGCTCAGAAGTTGGGGACCACAGCTCTAAACTTCGGAGTTTTGTTTTTTTTTTTGTGAGTCATATATGGCTGAGTACCCTTGTGGATACCCCTTATCAACTCTTCTCTTAGTGAGACAATTTCAGTCTCAGATGCGTTGCTGATGGGGTCTGAATAGAACTATCAGTGTTTCCAAGCTGGGTATTTCCAATTGGCTGCCTATGGGGTCGCACAGAGTTGGACACGACTGAAGCGACTTAGCAGCAGCAGCAGCAGCATAGCAATGGAAAGGCGACTATTTTAAGAATAAAGCTATGAAGGAAATCTTCATGAAGGTGATAGAAAGACACAAGTTTCATGGCTTCCCTGCAGCAGAAGGCTCTTCTAGGAAACTGGCTTTAAACATGTGGAATCTTTAGTTCTGGGGATTCTATTTTTTTCCGTTCAAGACCAAAAGTGTAAGATTGTTAAAAATACAGTCTCTCTATCTCTAACCAGATAAAATGTTGACCAGAAAGTTACAGAGAGCAGAAGCTGTTTAATCAGTCTATGCGTTTGTGGTGTGACAACGGCCATAAGGACTTTTGCAGAGACCCTGTAACACTGCTCCTTGTGGACTCCAAGAAACCCGGGTCTCTGGCTTGCTGAAGTACTGGCAGCAGCCTTCATTTGCCTTTTTACAGTAATAACAGAGGCTTGGCACCAGCTGATGTTTGCCAGCCTAAGTTTCTTTCTATTTGAAACCATAGATGCATTCTGGCTCTGCTCTGGCTTCATTGGGAGATTTTCCTCCTTCATTAGAGATGGGCAGAACCCTACTGATTGGAGTTCTCTGACTTTGATTTGGGAAGTAAATTTTGAAGAAAACTGGAGTGTGTGCCCTTAATTTCGAATTTCTCTTTTCACTTGTGTGTGACTTAAACTGAAATTACAGTCCAATTATTTTCCCCTTAATGATTTTGAACTTGCTTGTAACAAATAGGGAAAATAACCTAACCAAGTATGAGAAAACTAGTGTCAGCATTAGAAAATCATGTGTAAGAGCAAATGGAAATCCAACATCCACGACTCATAAAAATTAATGGTAGGGTGTGGCACACAGCTGCCCAACTGACAAGAAGAAAGCTATATGTGAATTGCTGGGGAATTAACTATTGTAAGAGGAGAAGCAGAGTAATAGTGCTTTGAGCTGGTAACACTGGTGGGGAAGATGAAAGAGGAGGAGAGAGATACTTCAGCATTTGCCTGAGAGTCAGTGGCTTTCTTTGATGTACATGCGTGTGACCCCAGTTGTGTCCAACACTTTGCGACTGAAACCCACCAGGAGCCTCTGTCCATGGGATTCTCCAGGCAAGAATACTGGAGTGGGTTGCCATTTCCAACTCTCAAGGATCTTCCTGACCCAGGGATTGAACCCACATCTCCTATATGGCAGGTGGATTTTTTTACCACTAAACCAAGACTTGGTGCTATTTCTTTGATACATAGATATTTTTCAACATGGAAATACCCATCCAGTGATGATTGCAGTGGTTATAACAATAGCTTCCAGTGAGACAGGAAAACTAGAATGTTCTAAGGAAAAGAGATCTATATTTGAGACATCTCAAAGTGCTCTTAGAGGATTACATTAAAGACATTTGGACAGGAAGTCAGAATTTTATTCACTTATGAACACTGAACTCACTTAAATGATATAGGTCAAATGTGGGAAAAAAGGTGAAAGCAAGCAGAACTGAAAGAAAGCTGCTTCTCAGATATAGTATATGTTACTTCTGCTCATATTCATTGGCTAGACATGTCATATGGCAAAGCATGCCACCAACGATATGGGAAATATGTTTCTCCTACCAAGATGGCTCGGTAAAGAGATGCAACAAGTTTTTTTTTTTTTTTTTTTATTGAAGTATAGTTGATTTCCAGTGTTGTGCCAGTTTCAAGTATACAGCAAAGTAATTCAGTTATGCATATATATGTTATTTTCCAGATTCTTTTCCCTTGTAGGTTACTATAGAATATTGAGTAGAGTTCCCTGTGCTATACAGTAGATAATTTTGGTTATATATTTTATATATAGTAGCATAAATATGCTAATCCCAAACTCCTAATTTACCCCTCCCCTTTGGTAACTATAATTTTTTTTCCATGTCTGTGGATCTATTTCTGTTTTGTAAATAAGTTCATTTGTATCATTCTTTTTTTTAGATTCCACGTGTAACTGATATCATATGATATTTGTCTTTGTGTGATTTACTTCCCTTAGTATGATAATCTCTAGGTCCATTCATGTATGGCAGTTATAATATTTTGAACAAATAACCCCATCTACCATTTACAAATTCAATTTCTTTCATTACTGTAGATTTTCAGTTTGTTTTAAATTCTTCCAGCTTTATTGAGATATAATTAACATATAACATTGGGTTACACTTGTCTCAACACTTGTAAGGTGTACAATGTGATGATTCTATATATATTTATTTTGTGAATGTTTACCACAATAAAGTTAATTAGCACATCTTTTACCTTATATACTTACTGTTTTGTTGTTGTTATGGTGATAAAATTAAAGCTCCACTTTCATAAGAACTGTTCATTATATACTACTATATATTGTTAACTATAGCTATCATGCTGTACTACAGATTCTCCAGAACTTATTCATCATATAACTGAGAGTTTGTACCCTTTGACCAGTTCAGTTCAGTTGCTCAGTCGTGTCTGACTCTTTGCAACCCCAGGGACTGCAGCATGCCAGGCCTCCCTGTCCATTGCCAATTCCTGGAGTTAACTCAAACTCATGTCCATCACGTCAGTGATGCCATCCAACCATCTCATCCTCTGTCATCCCTTTCTCCTCCCACCTTCAATCTTTTCCAGCATCAGGGTCTTTTCAAATGAGTCAGTTCTTCACATCAGGTGGCCAAAGTTTTGGAGTTTCAGCTTCAGTATCAGCCCTTCCAATGAATACTCAGGACTAATTTCCTTTGGGATGGACTGGTTGGATCTCCTTGCAGTCCAAGGGACTCTGAAGAGTCTTCTTCAACCTCACAGTTCAAAAACATCAGTTCATCAGCCTTGAACTTTCTTTATAGTCCAACTCTCATATCCATACATGACTACTGGAAAAACTATAGCTTTGACTAGACGGACCTTTATTGGCAAAGTAATGTCTCTGCTTTTTAACATGCTGTCTAGGTTGGTTATAACTTTTCTCCCAAGGGGCAAGCATCTTTTAATTTCATGGCTGCAGTCACCATCTGCAGTGATTTTGGAGCCCCCCAAAATAAAGTCTGTCACTGTTTCCCCATCTATTTGCAACGAAGTAATGGGACCAGATGCCATGATCTTAGTTTTCTGAATGTTGAGTTTTAAGCCTATTTTTTCACTCTCCTCTTTAACTTTCATCAAGAGGCTTTTTAGTTCTTCTTTGCTTTCTGCCATAAGGGTGGTATCATCTGCATATCTGAGGTTATTGATATTTCTGCCTGCAATCTTGATTCCAACTTGTGTTTCATCCAGCCTGACATTTTGCATCATGCATTCTGCATATAAGTTAAATAAGCAGGGTGACAATATACAGCCTTGATGTACTCCTTTCCCTATTTGGAATCAGTCGGTTGTTCCATGTCCAATTCTAACTATTACTTCCTGACCTGCATACAGATTTCTCAGGAGGCAGGTCAGGTGGTCTGGTATTCCCATCTCTTTAAGAATTTTCCAGTTTGTGGTGGTCCACAGAGTCAAAGGCTTTCATATAGTCAATGAAGCAGATGATTTTCTGGAACTCTCTTGCTTTTTCAATGATCCAGTGGATGTTGGCAATTTGATCTCTGGTTCCTCTGCCTTTTCTAAATCCAGCTTGAACATCTGGAAGTTCACAGTTCACGTACTGTTGAAGACTGGTGTGGAGAATTTTGAGCATTACTTTACTAGCATGTGAGATGAGTGTAATTGTGTGGTAGTTTGAGCATTCTTTGACATTGTCTTTCTTTGGGATTGGAATGAAAACTGACCTTTTCCATTCCTGTGCCACTGCTGAGTTTTCCAAATTTGCTGGCATATTGAGTGCAGTGCTTTCACAGCATTATCTTTTAGGATTTGAAATAGCTCAATTGGAATTCCATCACCTCCATTAGCTTTGTTCGTAGTGATGCTGCCTAGGGCCCACTTGATTTCACACTCCAGGATGTCTGGCTCTCGGTGAGTGATCACACCATCATGATTATCTGGGTCATGAAGATATTTTCTGTATGGCTCTTCTGTGTATTCTTGCCACCTCTTCTTAATATCTTCTGCTTCTGTTAGGTCCATACCATTTCTGTCTTTTATTGTGCCCATCTTTGCATGAAATGTTCCCTTGGTATCTCTAATTTTCTTGAAGAGATCTCTAGTCTTTTCCATTCTATTGTTTTCCCCTATTTCTTTGCATTGATCACTGTGGAAGGCTTTCTCATCTCTCCTTGCTATTCTTTGGAACTCTGCATTCAAATGGGTATATCTTTCCTTTACTCCTTTGCCTTTTGCTTCTCTTCTATTCACAGCTATTTGTAAGGCCTCCTCAGACAACCACTTTGTCTTTTTGCATTTCTGTTTCTTGGAGATGGTCTTGATCCCTGTCTCCTATACAATGTCATGAACCTCTGTCCATAGTTTTTCAGGCACTCTGTCTATCAGATCTAATCCCCTGAATCTATTTGCCACTTCCACTGTATAATCGTAAGGGATTTGATTTAGGTCATACCTGAATGGTCTAGTGGTTTCCCTACTTTCTTCAATTAAGTCCTGAGTTTGGCAATAAGGAGTTCATGATCTGAGCCATAGTCAGCTCCCAGTCTTATTTTTGCTGACTCCATTTCCTCCCACTATCAGCCCTTGGTAATCAACATTCTACTTTATTTTTATGAGTTCATTGCTTTTAGATTTCACAAAAGTGAGATCATACAATATTTGTCTTTCTCTGTATTATTTCAAGTCAGTAAATGAGGGTAGGCCCTAATAGTCCATTCATGTTGTCACATGGCAGGACTTCCTACTTTTAATGACCAAATAATATTCCACTATATATACATATACCACATCTTCTTTATTCGTGTTACTATGTCTTGGCTATTGTGCATAAGAATATAGATAGATCTTTAAGATCCTGTTTTTATTTCCTTTGGATATACCCAAAAGCACAGTTACTGAGTCATGTGGTAGTTCTAACTTCTAATTTTTTGAGGAATGCCATACTATTTTTTCCCAGTTGCTGGATCAGTTTACATTCTAACCAATAGTGCTCTTTTCTCTACATCCTTGCCAGCATCTGTTAACTCTTGTGTTTGAGAATTACTGTTCTAATATGTCTAAGACTATATCTTACTGTGGCTTTGATCTGGATTCCCCTGATTTTTAATGATTTTGAGTACCTTTTCACATTCTTAGCCATTTTTACAACTTCTTTGGAGAAATGTTCAATAGCTATTACTTTGGTTATCAACTATTGAATGGATGGTTAGTGCCAATAACAACAATGTGGTATTGTTTTATCCCTTCTGTAACCCTGCAGATAAAGAAAGGGAGGCTTAGGGAGCGTCAGTAATGTGCTTTCTTTTCTTCAGAACTTCTTTTTCTAAAATTAATTGGCCAAAATTTGGGGAGATAGATGCATTTGACAGAATCTCCCTATGAAGATGTTGTTGATATACTTTCTAAGTCAGTTTCTAATGGGTAACTGATTGGTTATGCATAATGAAATAACTGGAGGTATAAAGCTCTTAAATAGTGAAAACTGATCAGATGGCAGTTTTACCATGGCCATGGTTAAATATTAACTCAGGTTCACCTATTATTTTCCTTTAAAACTAATAATATGATTGGATGTTTCACTGTCTACATGCCAAAACTAGTGCTGGAAAGATAGAATTTTTTTTTTTTCCCTTTGGAATGATTGCTACATACCACAGACAGTGTTAGGATTATCTTGGAAAATTAAATTATGGGCAGGTACATTTCTTTCTGAGTGCATTGTCAGTGTTTGTTTATGTATTTTTGAGAAGCTCCATGGGTAATTTTGATGCAAGAAGTCAGATGGCAGACATAGTCATCTAGCATCCATTATTTCATGCTTTTATGACCAGGTGCATTACAGGACAGAATCTCCTCATCATCAACATTAGGTGTAGAAAGAGAACAGATTCCACTTGGCTCTAATATGGAGTGGCATTTTATTGTTTTATCTAAAGAAGCCAAGTCTATTAAAAATGGTATTAATTCCTAGTCAATTAATGGTTCTAATTTTCTGTGAAATTTGCAAGAATACATTAAAGAATTTCTAAATAAGTCTTAAATCCTGTTTAAGATATATATGTAATGTGCATATGTATATATCTAGTTATATATCTTTTTGTTTGTCAAGAAGTGTGATTGTTAGATAATGAGGTTCTGCAGCTAAATTGGAAAAACAAAGCCAAAAAATTTTGCTTTATAGTTGTATCCCACACATGTGACATGTGTCTTTTTATCCATATCTTTTAGAAGTTATTCTGTGAAAGGTGACTACAGTGGCTGCCCTGATGAGAAAAGAGATCATGGGGTTCCCAGGCCATTGATGCTAGAGCTTCCTCTATTTCTAGGATATTTACAGAAGGACAAGGCCATCACAGTTTTGGTGTTTCTCGTTTATGCTCATCCCTATTGGTTGTACTTTTCCTGAAGACTCACATGAAGTATTAATCTACTGACAGGTTCTGCTAATACATATTGCATTCTCGCCACATGATGTGTGATCTTTCATTCCTATAGAATCATGTAGGCCTGATGGCATCATTGCTAAATGGTAGCTTGTTCCCTAACATGGGGCTTCCCAGGTTGCTCAGTGGTCAAGAATCTGCCTGCCAAGCAGCAGATGTGAGTTCGATCCCTGGGTCAGGAAGATTGCCTGGAGGAGGAAATGGCAATCCACTCTAGTATTCTTGTCTGGAAAGTTCCAGGAACAGAGAGCCTAGAGGGCTACTACAGTCCATGGGGTCAAGCAGAGTTGGACACAACTTAGCAACTAAACAATAATAACAACGATTCCACAGCATGTGACATTGTTGCTTTCCATTTTAGACTAAATCAGGGAAATACCTGTGTCATAATAGGAAAGCCTAGTTAGCACTGACTCATTGTATTTTTTGTCACAATGTGTCACTCAATGAATACCTTTTTGTAATCAATGCCTGAAATACTCTAGGTGAAAAAATCTGTCTCCTTTATCATGTAACCCTTAATTGGACTACTCTCTGTTTCCTGAACAAAAGTGTTTCTGTCCTCCTGAAGGCGAGAACTGCAAGTACCATGTTAGCAGTGGGAATCATTGCACATGGTTTCCCTCTTGTACAATATACACCTACTGGGTACTCTCCTGAGATACCTGTACAAAACTTCTCTAGATCATATTTCTTCTTTCTAAAAAAGTATTTAGTAGGGAAAGACTGCAGTTTTTAGAGCACAGACCTAAACTACAGTACATCTGGCTTTCTTATGATCTAACTGGCAGCAGCATCCTTTTCACTTTCTCTTGCTGTGCCATTAAGCCATTCCTCCATTTTTCCCACCAACTTGTTACTTCCTTGCTCTTCTACAGCATTGGCCAGGAAGTGGCCATCATTATTATATTACTGAAACAGGACCACTGAATGTACAATTAAAATAGTCATTACAACATCTCTAGATTACATGTACAGTATTGCTTATCAAAGCTTATACCAAGGAATGACCTATTTCAGGAGTAACAAAAACAGCCTCCATGACCAAATGTAGTTGCTTAAAAAAATGATTTCTCCTCCTATGGACAGAGTCCATATTGGCTAATTCCAACAAATCATCATAAACATGATATGCAAAAATGTGCACAGTCATAATGAGCCTCGGAGAATGAGTTTTACTTGCCAGTCATGGAATACTGTGAAAAGTCCTTAATTCATTTGTGTCAACACTGATTGGATTTGATTCTGTCTATATTTCCATAGCAGCCAATGTTAGTAACAGCATTTAGTGGCTCACATAAAGTACCTAAAAAGTTAGGAATAATCAATGTTTCTCTCAACATTCATTGCAATCTGTATTTGTACTTAATTGTTCATTACTACCCTCAGCTCCAAATACTTTTTAGAATGAGTGTGTTCTTCAAATCAAGAGTTGTGTCCTTAATTTCTTCATTCAAAAAACTTCTTCAAAAAGTCTAGCTGTCTACATCCTTATTAGTTAAACCACAAGCATCATTATAAGTTGGGCCACTTCTTAGGTCAAAAGCTGAATGATGTGGGAGACTGTCCCCAAGTCCTTAAAGCAGGTGCAGAAAGCACCCAAGGACTTCAAAATACTTGCCACAAAACCCTGGCAGTAGCAGCCATGGCATGCTGCTCATATATAGAGTGGCCTTCCATTGGGTAAGCCCATGCCCAGGTCAGTGGAGCTAGAGCAGCTGGGTGGGTGACTGGGAAGGCTCCACCCCTTTGCAGGAGTGGTGGTAGGAGGGATATTTTTTGGCTGGATCTTGGGTGGGTTGGACATGTCCTAGATTTCAGTTGACTTTACCTCCCTGGAGACATAGCTGAGAAAGACAAAAGCCCACTTCTCCGGAGGTCATATTCTGCCAGAGGAATAAGAGAATAACCACTAAGTTATTTCTTTACTATAGTCAAGAAGAATATTGGGGTGCTGGAAGGATGCATAGCAGGGGGCATTTGATATGGCAAGGGAAGAGTTGGATGGTAATTAGGGAGGTAGACCTAAGGAGATCCTAAGGAGATAATGCTGGAGCTGAGTTCTGAAGGGTATGTACAGAATAGGCAGAGAGCAGTAGGAGCTAGAAAGGAAGGTCTCCAGGCCAGGGACATAGCAAGTGCAAAGGCCCTGGGGCTAGAGAAGAGGAGCTGAAAGGCAGCTAGAAAGCAGAAAACACCTTGTTGCTAATTGGTAAGAAGTTGGTCTACTTGATGTATGTGTGTGTGTGTGTGTGTGTGCATGAGTGCATGCTCAGTCACGTCCAACTCTTTGTGGCCCCATAGACTGTAGCCTGCCAGGCTCCTCTGCCCCTGGAATTTTCCAAGCACAAATACTGGAGTGGGGTGCCATATCCTACTCCAGGGGCTCTTCCCAAGCTAGGGATGGAAATTGCTTCTCTTGAGTCTCCCACATTAGCAGACGGATTCTTTACCTCTAGCTCTAGCGCCACCTGGGAAAGCCCTGTCTGCTTGATACACACAATTGTTTTGTCACTTTCAGATTTGTTGAAGTATCTTCTTTGCTGCCTTCATTCTTCTTGCTTCCTCTTTTTGTTCTATCATAATTAAGAATATTTCCTAGTTGTTTTGTATAACATGGAATGGAATCTAAATATTCAGACTTCAAATATGACTCTGAGACAATGTTTCTATGAACCCTGACAAAATTCAAAGGAAAAATTTCTTATTAAGGATTAAGGCATGTCAAACCACTTGACCATCTTTTGTGTGGCTATGATTGGATTTATTTTTGGGAGCTCCAAAATCACTGCAGATGGTGATTGCAGCCATTAAATTAAAAGATGCTTGCTCCTTGGAAGGAAAGTTATGACCAACCTAGACAGCATATTAAAAAGCAGAGACATTACTCTGCCAACAAAGGTCCGTCTAGTCAAGGCTATGGTTTTTCCAGTAGTCATGTATGGATGTGAGAATTGGATGGTGAAGAAAGCTGAGCACTGAAGAACTGATGCTTTTGAAGTGTGGTGTTGGAGAAGAATCTTGAGAGTCCCTTGGACTGCTAGGAGATCCAACCAGTCAATCCTAAAGGAGATTAGTCCTGGGTGTTCACTGGAAGGACTGATGTTGAAGCTGAAACTCCAATACTTTGGCCACCTCATGCAAAGAGCTGACTCATTGGAAAAGACCCTGATGCTGGGAAAGACTGAGGGCAGGAGGAGAATGGGGATGACAGAGGATGAGATGGTTGGATGGCATCATCAACTCGATGGACATGGGTTTGGGTGGGCTCCGGGAGCTGGTGTTTGACAGGGAGGCCTGGCGTGCTACAGCTCATGGGATCGCAAAGAGCCAGACACGACTGAGCGACTGAACTGAACTGAACTGATTGGATTTAAGCAGATACACTGCTTTAAAGACAAATATTCTAGTATCAAATAAAGTACTGTAAGATAACTCTTAGACATAAATTTGACGTGTGTTTCCCAGTATGATCAATGTTAGAGACAAGCTGGAAGAAAGGAATGGTAGCATACATTAGGAGGAGATGAAGCCCTCTGAATGCTCACTGAGGAGATGACATCTTCTTCCCACTTTTCCTAATAAGTTATCAAACTTGAAGTCATAGACATGCTAGCTATTTGCAGCCTCGTAATAACCCTTCCAAAGGAAACCTGGGTGGTGTCAGGTAATTGTCATTTGAATCTAATCCTTTTTCACCATCTTGCCAAGTCATTTTGATGTGTCCTGCTTGGTGAGAGGAGAATCGCAAAAGCCTTGGCCATCCATCACTGTTGGAAATCACCGCAGTGGCATCCCTCTGACCGTGTTCATCTAGCAACCAGAGTTGTGTTGCTGATGTGAAAGTCTCCCCACATGAACCCATCAGTTACCAGGCAGGATCTTTTAGCCTCACCATCAGGGTTGAGATCCAGTAAACATCTTAAATTCTCCCCTGGAATCATGAGAGTTTCTGTAAAAGAACCACACACACACACAACTATATGAAAACCAAGTCCATACTTTACTCTGCTCATCTAGCAAGGGCAATAGGTCTATAAAATATTGTAAAAAAATTAAGACTATGACATTCCCAATTTTATTTCATGATCATATATATAATAATAAATATCAGATATCTTCTGGACAGACTGCACTATGCAAGTGGTTGTGTTGACAACATTAAATAATTCTGATCTGTATCGTATATCTTCTCTCAAAAATCACTTGTGCTCATCGTCTACCTACATTACATGCTTGCTCAAAAGCCATTTAAAATCATATTGTTCTCTTCCTTAAAGCTCTTCAGGGGTGCTTATAACATATAGGTTACAAGATAAAGTCTGAATGTCTTAGCATGGTACCAAGGCTCCTTGTCTTACTTCTTTATAAACATTGCTTATATTTTCTCCTTTTTAAGACATTCATTTCACTTTTTGCCTTTTCCACCCTGGTAGCCCATTTATTGCTTGTTTGCAGTAGCGTACATCAAATATCTGTCACTTGCCATGAACAACCTATGTGTGCATATCATGCCCAGAGAGAAGGCACTATATCATTGATTAATTTTTCTGTATTTTCATAGTACTTTGCACACTGTAGGTGTGTGTTGGGTAACCATTGGTGACAACAAAGACCACGATAGTGATTAGCAATTTAGTATACTGTGTAGAAATATTTAATAGTAGTAAGTCAACATCAGCCAAAATTTCTTTTCCTGTTTTTCTCTATTTGAGTGTCATATATCAGTAATATTGTGTGTGTTCAGTCATGTCCAACTCTTTGCAACCCCATGGACTGTAGCCCACCAGGCTTCTTTGTCCATGGAATTTTCCAGGCAAGAATACTGGAGTGAGTTGCCATTTCCTCCTCCAGGGGATCTTCCAACCCAGGGTTTGAATTCTTGTCTCTTGTGTCTCCTGCCTTGATAGGTGGATTCTTTACCACTGTGCCATCTGGGGATATTAATATGCATGTAATTATTTGTAAAAGTTATTTTCCACTGAAATATTGATAAAACTTTAATGCATATATTTAAAATAACAAATATCCTTAGTGCAGTTCATATATGGTGACTTTGGTCACTAGATGGCATACCACAAGCTCCTGCAGGGCAGTTACACAAGCTGACGCATCATTTGAAAAAGACCTGCAAAGACACAGGGCAAATTGCTTTGGAAAAATGACATCTGAAGGGATTTTCTGTGTTTGTTTCAAAGTGAAAATTAGACTTAGAATACATAGTTAAATATGTGACAAATATAAATGTGACCTGTAAGGAATCATTTATTCAACAGATAATTATTTTAAAGAGAAACTAGGTACTAAACGGTGTGTCAGGCCCCGAGGAAGACAGCAAGATGCTAAGACTTGAGCCTGGTTGAAGCTGAGCAGAGAAGCTAAGTGTATAAGCCCCACTCTACTTTCCAAATGGCACTGAAAAAATAAACCTAACAAAACAGATAGTAGATTGTTTAACTTCTGAGGAAGAAACTAGAAGAATAATAGGTGGGTAGAACCTATAGCTACACTGGAACCGATAACTACAGTGTGGTTAAATGTCAGTGAAGGAGTTTTTTGCAATCATTTGCCCAAAAGCTGCATCAGTATTATTGATGGTTTATGATGATTTTAGACAATGAATCATCTGATTCCATAGTTCTCTGTGCAGGATTTGAATCGTACATGCTTTACGGGTACACACGATACAGCTCACAGTGCAGTAAACCTGAAATCCAGTATCCGGGTATACACATTGCCTTTGCTGTGGCTCCTTAGGTACTGTATGACTTGGACATCTTTCCAAAAATGCCTCCTCCTTCTATTCAATACAACCGTCACAAGTTCAAACGATCTCTGTATTTCCCTCACACATGGGTTATGTACCCTTAGCTTCATCTATGAGGACCTCACACAAGGATCACACTTAACCTGCCCTCCGATCTTGCACAAATGTCTTTCACAAATGTTTTAGTGTTCTCAGGGCCCCAGGCTCCTTGCACGTGTGATACTCAGGGTTCACATGTGCTTCCTAGGCTGAAATGTCCATAGTCTGTCACTTTTATCTGCGAAAGCTACTTATCTCTAATTTACTACCATCTTTTCCCTCTTTGCTGCCCCCCAGAGTATCTGATTTCCAGTTCTTCTTTAATAGTATAGTAATTGCTATCACAGAGCCTTTAAAAAAATCAAGAAGTTATCTTAACTTTTTCCATCATAATACACATTTTACAGAAATTGAAGAAATTCAAATAGAAGATTTTTTCAATGTCATTCTTTCATCCCATATGATGTTAATATTTTAGTATATTTTCTTTCTATATTAATCATTTTTTTTCAGTTGGGGCTTCCTTGATAGCTCAGTTGGTAAAGAATTCTCTTGCAATGCAGGAGACCCTGGTTCGATTCCTGGGTCAGGAAGATCCACTGGAGAAGGGATAGGCTACCCACTCCAGTGTTCTTGAGCTTCCCTTGTGGCTCAGCTGGTAAAGAATCCGCCTGCAGTGTGGAAGACCTGGGATCCATCCCTGGGTTGGGAAGATGCCCTGGAGAAGGGACAGGCTACCCTTTCCAGTATTATGGCCTGGAGGATTCCATGGACTGCACTGTCCATGGGGTCGCAGAGTCAGACACGACTGAGCGACTTTCATTTACTTACTCCATCATGATAAATATTTGCATGCTGAATTTTTACTAAACTCTCCAACAAACATTTTTTGTATTTTTATAAACTCTTGATAAAAGCATCCATATTTTGCCCGATTTATTAACTTTATGCTGGAGATGAGGCTATGTGTTCCTATACTGTTTTGTCCTCCTGGCAAATAATAAGATTACAGTTAGGTGAGGGCTCATGTGACTGAGTTACAGTCAATGAAACATGGACGTGCATGAATGTGTGCTCAGTCGTGTCTGACTCTTTGTGATCTCATGGAGCGTAGCCCACCAGGTTCCTCTGTCCATGAGATTTCCTAGGCAAGAATACTAGATTGGGTTGCCATTTCCTTTTGCAGGGTATCTGCCTGACCTAGGAATGGAACTCGTATCTCTTGTGTCTCCTGTATCAGCAGGAAGATTCTTTATCACTGTACCACCTGGGAAGCACTAGAATGTGGGCAAAGTGATGCAAGCCTCTGCTAGGCCTTATCCTTAAGGACACCCTGCATAATCTTTCAGCCTTCTCTTCTTTTCCCTGGAAAGCCACATATTCCGAAAATCATATCTGTTAATTTGTGATAGAAAGGGTCTGGATTCCTCAGTCACTGCTTGGAGAAAAGCTGAAAAGGAGAGGCCTCTAACTCCCACTGGATTGTGCCATTTGTTTTGTTAAGCCACTGAAATTTTAGGGTTATTTTTACTATATTTTTTACTATTAGTCTGTCCTGATGAGTATGCACGTGGATATTTTTGGTAATTGTTCTAAATATTTCTTGCTACTGTAAATTACATATGACGATTATCTGTTGCATTGCACTTTCCTCTCTCTGTTTCAGATTATCCTCTTCAGGTGAATTTCCAGAGGTAAAATTTTTGATCAAAAGATATAAATTTTAGTACTTACTTGCAGCCTCGTCATACTTCTTTCATAACATTACATGTTTACAAAATAAATAATTATGAACATGTCTTTCATTCCTAGGAGATTGAAACTTTCTCAAAGGCAGAATCAGTATTTTATCTGTTTTGTATCTCCTATTCCTCAGCACAGTGTCTGTCAGTGGGCATGAAAGAAGTACTTGCAGAATACATGAAGAAGTGAATATGGATTGTCAAGTTATAGCTTTAGTATAGTCATTCTCATGATTTTGGCATTAGTGATGGAAAATTCTATCTGTAAATGCTTAGTCTAGCACTTTTTTTTTTTGCCAAAAGTAGTAAAAGGTTAATGTTTGACTGCTAAGCATTCAGGGCTTGGGTGAAAGTGTATTTAATATTACAGATGAGACAGTTCTCTCTTCTCATTGTTTTCATGCTTTTGAGTTGAATTTTGGCTATTTCATTTTTTATGTTCAAAAGAGCTAAAGACTATCTCTGTGATGTAATAGCAAAAGGAATGTGTCTAATTAGCCAAACAGATGGGTTGTATAGTTAACCAAGATCGATTGTTCAGTATTTGGTCATGATGTCCTAAATAAAGGATCTTATCAATGGTTATATTAATGACTGTTCCAATTTCATTTGAATGAAAGAATGATCCTTTTAAGAAAATTATTTTCTATTGGAGCATAGGCGATTAACAGTGTTTAGTTTCAAGTGTACAGCAAAGAGATTCAGTTATACAAATAGATGTAGGTATTCTTTTTAAACATCTTTTCAAATTTAGGTTATTACAGATTATTAAGCAGAGTTCCTTGTGTTATACAGTAGGTTCTTGATGGTTGTCGACTTTAAATACAGCAGAATGATCCATTTTTGTATCTATCATACTGTAATTGCTTGATTGAGATGGTAATAAAATCAATGCTTATTGCATAGATTTAAACACACTATAGATCACTTCACACTTTTTGTGTTCTTTGGGTTGTATAATTATATATGTGGCAAACATCAATCACACTTTTATTTACCATATACAGAGATTGAGCCTGTTTATGAGAAAAGACACATCTTCCGTACAGATGGAAAGGAAGGCGGAAGAGAGGTGCAGACAAAGCTGTATTTCTCAGCATGTTGGGAGGGGCTCATGTCCCTGTGCAGCAGGGGATGAGATCCTGCTGAGCACTGGAGAGGTGGCGGCCACTCCACTGGCTGCCCTTTGCTTTTCCACACCCCCCAGCTCTGAAACCCTGTCTTGGTTGTTCTTGCATCTGTAATGCCTTTCTTCAGATTCTTCGTTTAGCCCATAAGCAGGCTTAAGACTCATTCTTACCTCCCTCCCAAAAGTTCCACTGACTCCCATCCTCTCAATCTTTCTTTCTCAAAACCCATCTCCTATATGGCTTCTGGGATATGATGGTCTCCTGTTTCTTTTTTGACATTTTCTCAAATATTGCTTTCCAGATTCTACCCTCTTTCTCCTTGTTCACTGCCACAGTCAGTCTTTTTGAACATAGGTTTCTCAGTTTTAGCTGTTGCCCTAAATAAGGTTTGAGTAGAATACCATGTATTGAGTATAATTAAAATATTATCCTTGCAAATCTATGTGCAAGCCCCCTTAATCCTTTCTTTGTTTGTATTATACTCAATGTTACAAAATAAAGTGGTAGATTTTTACCCCATCAAAAATATATGCCACCCAAGAAAAGTCTTATTATATTGTTTAATACACCATAGTCCAACTAGGATCAGAAAGATAAAGATACTTATCACATTATCTTTTACTGCATTTAGCGCATGGGATTGTAGTACTTCATCCTCAGGAAAAAGCCATAAAAACAAACAACAGGTCATCAGCTTCAACTTTTGTAAGGAACCTTTCTTTCCCTTGAGAGATTTAATACAGACTTAAGATGGCATGAAACCTGAAAAAAAAATGTAAAAGTCAGGAAAGAGTGTTTATATCCAACTGTTAAAAGCAGTGGCATCTATCAGACTGGACTTCATGAAGTTTACTCACAGGACAAAGTTGCCTTTGTCACTTTAGTGAGTGAATCCATTTCAAGTTGGTTGAACCTGGAGATGGAGTATAAAAAGGAATGTGAAGATTCTTTAAATGCATGTAAGAGAAAACACCGAGAACCCATTAGATGTCTTAATTTAGAAAGTAGAAGGTGTTGAAGTCTTGGACAATCTGTTTACTTGATGATGTACAGAGCTGTGAAAGTCATGATTAATTTCCTGACCTCACACAGTGCTAATGACATCATTCTCCTGCTAGCATTTTCACTCATCAGTGATGATAATATAATAGGACTTTAATCACCTTGATTTAAAAATAACTCTTTAATTTCTCTCATTGCCATGATTATTCAAAATCCTTGAAAAAATCTATTTTTTTTTAGTATCCTGTAGATGCAAAACTTTGATATAAATCATAGGGACTCTGAATTTTAGGAAAATTACATGATTCGATGTGTTAATATTTGAGAAAGTTTCCTAAAGAAATCAGGAAGAAAATGGTGGTGTTGATAGGTAAAACTAACTTAGTAATTTCTCTTTAGATTTTATTTCTTGTATTAATAGACCACCCTATTGGGATTCCTCTAAAGGAAACATATTAAAATTTCAAGTAGAATTAGTGGAAAAGCTAGTGGTTCTTAACCACAAGTATGCTATGGAGTCATCAGAAGAGTGTGTGTGCCTGAACTAGTCCCACTTCTGGACATTGTAATTTAACAGATGTAGGGGTAACTTTACATTTTTAAAAATACCATAGGGGATTCCAGTGAGCACCCCTGCTTGGGAACCACCAAGCTACGTTGAATATCCTGTACTTTCGGGGGCGGGCAGAGGGTGGCCATGGAAGACTAACAAGTGACAAAAATGTGAGCAACAGAGAGCATAAATTGCAGGTCAGAGCATAGAGCACTGGCAAGTTTTTACTGTGGAATGTCAAGGATATACAAAATACTGTGAACATGAAAACAATAAATGAATAAATTGATCTTCTGCATTGGTTACTAAATTCTTTTTCATCCCATAATTCCAGTGTTCTAAATAGCCCATTGTAGCCCAGTCTGGTGTGAAAAAAGCCCAACACTTGCTTACACAATTGGGCCTGAACCATCTAGCTATTAATGAGGTATATCATTATATCTGTCATTTAAGGTGCATCATTGCAAGCAAATAAGCACATTCCAGCTGAATCAGTAGAAAAATGATTTACTGCAAACCTGTTAGGATCCCTGAAGGGCCAGAGAGCTAGAGTTGGCAAATAGACTGGATGAGGGAGGTTAGGCAGCCAATGCCATGGCAAAGAGTGCTTGAAAGGTGTCCATTGTCTCTGCTTCTCTGTAGCAACAACACTCAGATCCAAAGTTTACGACAGAAGCCTCTGGTCACCACCAAATACAGGTCAAGTGCCTATATCCATGCTAAAGCAAAGGCTGGAAATTAAGTATTTGGTCTTTTTAGCCTCCATAAGTGGGAGGCAGTTCTGATGGTCCCTAAAACTCATATGGTAGAAAATTCCTCAAACAAAAAGAGGGGGTCACATGCAAGGCAGAAAAAGAATGTACTATTACATTGCTTGAAAATATAGTTTCTGGTGAACAGGATTTTTCTGATTAATTTTTAAATTGATATGGTTCATGTTTCTGAAATATTAGTGTATTTTCTACTCCAGTAAGTATATTAAGATAATTTAGTGTTCAAAACTTAGCTTGACAGTTCATAACCATGTGATCCTGAGCAATTTATGACTTCATAACTTTCTTCATTTCTAAATGATAATTTTAGTAATTCTTACCTCTCAGGATTGTAGGTCAAATAAATTGATACATGCTAAGCAATCTGTATAGAAAGCACTAAATAATCATTAAGCATTGTGACTTTTTTTTTCTTTTTTTTTTTGCTGCTTAGGTTCATTATTTTTAACTTCACACACTGTAGTTGTTGATATAGAAGGTACAGGAGATTGTCTTAGAAATGTATCCCTTTCTTTTAAAAACAGAGTAGTATCTGCAGTTTCTGCAACCAACCAGGGGTCAAAAATATTTTTTAAAAAATCCAGAAAGTTCCAAACACCAAAACTTGAATTTGTTGCAACGGCAAAAATTTACCTAGCATTTACACTGTGTCAGGTATTATAAGTCATCTAGAGATGATTTAAGCCATCTAATGAAAATTTATCATAAGTCATCCCCAACATTTTTGGCACCAGGGACGGGTTTCATGGAAGAGGGTTTTTCCACAGATTGAGGTGGGGGATGGTTTCAGGATAATTCAAGTCCATTACATTTACTGTGCACTTTATTATTATTACATGAGCTCTACCTCAGGCTATCAGGTATTAGATTCCAGATGTTGGGAACCCCTGGTTTAAGGTATATGGGAGGATGTATGTAAGTTACTTGCAAATACTATGACATTTTATATGAGGAACTTGAACGTCCATGGATTTGGTATCCATGGGGTTCTTGAAACCAATTCCCCCACAGATACTGAGGAAGGACTGTATTAAGAATCACCATTGATTGAAAAACATAATGACAGGTATCCCACACTTTTCCAAAGTTCACTTTACATCACTTCGCTTTCACGAAAGACATGTATTACTACCTATCTTGGCTAACCAAAAGAAATCCAAAGAGAATTCTTGCAGTGAGAGTGGCAGCACCAAGCTTCTTCCCAGGAAACTACAATCAGCATCTCAAGCATCAAGCCACTACAGCTTTGAACTGTAACTGTGAGCATCTGTGCTTTATTTTGATTTATTTTGGGCATCTGTTAGCAAGATGTGTCCTAAGGTAATTGCTTCTTTGCTTTCTGCCAGTTTGGCCTACAAAAAGCTTCATAGGAATGCTCTACTTTTGGATGTTGGGAAATCTGTGTTTGAATTCTGATCAAGAAAGGGAAGGTACTAGAGTGGTATTTTATTCTTTAGATAGACCTGTGAAATTACTGGTTGCAGAAATTAAAGTTTTCTGGAAATAAGGGTACATAGCTAACAGTTCTTTCATTTATTCATTCATTCCCTTCATAAATATTCAAAATATACTTACCATCTGTCAAGTGCTAGGGATACATGATGATAAAGCAAAGTCCCTGCCTTCAAGGGATTCCCAGTCAAGTGGGGGATACAAATAAATAGAAAATTATAACATTAATGCCGTTTCACTAAAAATGTATAGTTCAACAACTATACTAGTGCACTAAATTCACTCTAGTGATCCAAATTAAAACATAAGATCTTAAACACAAATGTGTAAATTGTCATGGATCATGCCTCTAATGTTCTTCTAATTTTACTTACTTACTGTTAAATTATTTATAAATTTTCCATGCAAGAGTTGTTAAATCTGACTGGTTTTAATTTTGACTATTAATTTATAATTGTAGTGTGGTTTTTACTGACATGGTTATTTAGCTTTGTAACATGAGGATAGTATGGTTTATATCCATCAAACTCTTGCTTATCCTCCAACAGTCAGCTCAAATATTAACACCACTCCCATGCTTAGTTTTTTCCACCCTCAAAGCCAGAATTAAGAGCTTTTCTCCTTTGAATTCCCCAAAAGTTTGCTTATCCTTTTACTTTAATATGCATTTAAATATGCCTTAGTTTATGTGAAAGTGAAAGTGTTAATCACTCAGTTGTGTCTGACTCTTTGTGACTCCATGGACTGGAGCCCGCCAGGTTCCTCTGTCCGTGGAGTTCTCCAGGTGAGAATACTGGAGTGGGTTGCCATTCCCTTCTCCAGAGGGATCTTCCTGACCCAGGGATTGAACCCAGTTCTCCTGCATTGCAGACAGATTCTTTACTGTCTGAGCCACTAGGAATAACTAGTTTATAGCTATCTATTTATAATCTAACACATGCATTAATTTAAGTTTCTTGAAGGCAGAGACCATATCTTTTTTGTCTCAGTTGGAGAAGGGAAAGGCTACCCACTCCAGTATTCTGGCCTGGAGAATTCCATGGACTGTATAGTCCATGGGGTCATAAAGAGTCGGACACAACTGAGCAACCTTCACTTCACTTCTCTTCATCCTTTCAAATACAGAATCTTGCTTGCATTTAACAGAGGAAAGGATTTCAGTTCTATAGGGGCTTGTTGACCTAGAGAGAGAAATAGAACTAAGAACATCCAGGGACGGGGGGCCTGGCATGCTGCAGTACACGGGGACATGACTTAGCAACTGAACAACAAGAACATCCAAGCAGGGACCTAATCTTATATCCTGAGCAGAGGGTGCAGGAATGTGGGGTAGGGGAGAGCACAGGGTAAGAAAGAATACTTATGTGATACAGCCACCCCTGGGTCATTTTTGGGAGTACAGGTTCAATGAAGACGCTACAGCTGTGATAGGTGTTTGGATCAGAGGTGATGACTAAACATTAAAGCTTACCGAGAAGCAGGGGTGGGGAATACTGGTAAATTTCCTGCCTCAGGAACTGAACTGCTAAAGAAAGCAAAGTTCCATTGAAACTCTGGATGGACTAAATCCAGGGATTCTGCTAGTAAAGACCAGTATGTGGGGGTGGGGGGGTCTTGTGTGTGGAAATTATAGCAGTGTTTTAAGGAGAAGGAGCTAGGGCTCCTACTGAGAAATAGTGAGAATTTTGTTGTCGTTGTTTACTTTCTAAGTTGTGTCTAACTCTTTGCAACCCCATGGACTGTAGCCCGCCAGGCTCCTCTGTCCATGAGATTTCCCAGGTAAGAATATTGGAGTGGGTTGCCATTTCCTTCTCCGGGGGATCTTCGCAGTCCAGGGATCGGGCCTGCGTCTCCTGCTTGGCAGGCGGATTCTTTACCGCCGAGTCACTTGGGAAGCCCTTAGTGAGAATTTAGAGGTAGAATTTAGAGACTATTAGAATAGTCTTGGTATGAGTAATAAAGTCCTAGATTTAAAAGATGGCAATGGGAATGGAAGAAAAGAACTGCTGTTTCAAACAAAATATAACTAAGTTATGTGTGCACTATTTTGAAGCCAGTTTCCCCCACCCCCTGCTTTAAAAAAATTCTTGAAGGAGAGGTTGCTAAATACCAACCAAGCTGTTATTTAAATAGTCATTTAAGAAAGTGTTTTATAGCTAGCACATATTAAAATATTACAAATAAAATCCAATCTCATTTATTATATTGGTTGGAAGGAACTGAGTCTTAAATCAGTTTTGTCGTAAACTTTGAGAACACACAGCTATCTGACCAAAAGCACCCTGGGCGGCAGAGCTCTGGTTCAGAGTCAAGCTTTATATCTCAGATCTGCTACTGCGTAACTGTATTAATTTGGGCAAGTTAAGTACCTTCCGTCAGTCTCAATTAGTACATTGTATCATGGAACAGGGTATACTACACAGCGTGGGGTGCACCAATCAGCTATGGCTGAGGGAACGGAGTCAAAAAAAATCAAACAGGACGGCTGAAAGTCCTCACTTGGGTCAGGGCCATGGAGTTTCACAGAAAAACAAGGAGCGGGGGCAAGTTCAGCTTCAGGGCTGTGTGACTTGTGCAGTCACACAGGGTCGCAGGCTCATAGGGGCCCCACCCTTGGTTTAATGCTGCTATGATCTTGAAAGTCTTAATAGTTTTTGAACAAGGACCAGCCCTGCATTTTCATTTTGCCCTGGGACTGGCAAATTAGGTAGGAGGTCTTGGAAAGGATCATTGGGAACTTTGCAGATACACCCTGAAGTAGTGTTTTTTTTTTTTTTTCCCAGCACTGGCTAGTATATTAGAATCACCAGGGAACTTCTAAAAACCAGATGATCAGACCAATAAATTCAAGATCTCTGGAGGTGAGGTACAACCATGGGCATTTTTTGAGAAACACCATCTTTGAAAAATTTCTACAATTTCATATAGCACTGTTCTTTATATGTTTCTCATTTTAAAACCTCCTTTAGCTTTTCCATGACTGGTAAAGTATGAGCTTGAGATCTTTAACCTGATTCTCATGACTGTTCACAATCTGGCTCCACACTCCAGTTCAGTCTCAAACCTTTCACTTTTTTATGTACCCCGTGTTGTTGGGGCTTCCCAGGTGGCGCTAGTAGTAAAGAATCGCCTGCCAGTGTGGGAGACATAAGAGACACGGCTTTGATCTCAGGGTTGGAAAGATCACCTGTAGAAAAAAATGGCAACCCACTCCAGTATTCCTGCCTGGAGAACCCCATGGACAGAGAAGCCTGACAGTCTACAATCCATAGGGTCGAAAAGAGTCAAACATGCCTGAAGTGACTTAGTACACATGCATGGTGGTGTTTTTCAGTTGCTAAGTCATGTCCAACTATTTTTGACCCCATGGACTCAGCATGCTAGGCTTCCCTGTCCTTTACTATCTCCCAGAGTTTTCTCAAACTCATGTCCATTGAGTTGGTGAGGCCATCCAACCATCTCATCCTGTCGTCCCCTTCACCTCCCGCCCTCAGTCTTTCCCAGCAACAAGGTCTTTTCTGTTGAGTCAGCTCTTCACATAAGGTGGCCAAAGTATTGGAGTTTCAGCTTCAACATCAGTCCTTCCAATGAACACCCAGGACTGATCTCCTTTAGGATGGACTGGTTGGATCTTCTTGCAGTCCAAGGGACTCTCAAGAGTCTTCTCCAACACCATAGTTCAAAAGCATCAATTCTTCAGCACTTAGCCTTCTTTATGGTCCATCTCTCACATCCCCATGACTACTGGAAAAGCCACAGCTTTGACTATATAGAATTTCATCAGCAAAGCGATGTCTCTGCTTTTTAATACACTGTCTAGGTGTGTCATATCTTTTCTTCCAAGGAGCAAGAGTCTTTTAATTTCATGGCTGCTGTTGCCATCTACAGTGATTTTGGAGCCCAAGAAAAGAAAGTCTGCCATTGTTTCCATTTTTCCACCATGTATTTGCCATGAAGTGATGGGATTAGATGTCATGATCTTAGTTTTTTTGAATGTTGAGTTTTAAGCCAGCTTTTTCACTCTCCTCTTTTCACCTTCATCAAGGGTCTCTTTAGTTCCTCTTTGCTTTCTGCCACTATGGTGGTGTATCTGTATATATGACATTCTTGATATTTCTCCCAGCAATCTTGATTCCAGCTTGTGCTTCCTCCAGCCCAGAATTTCACATGCTGTATTGTGCATATAACTTAAATAAGCAGGGCAACAATATGTAGCCTTGACATACTCCTTTCCCAGTTTTGAACCAGTCTGTTGTTCCATGTCAGGTTCCAACTGTTGCTTCTTGACCTGCATACAGGCTTCTCAGGAGACAGGTAAGGTGGTTTGGTATTCCCATCTCTTTAAGAATTTTCCACAGTTTGTTGTGATCCACACAATCAAAGGCTTTAGTGTTGTCAATGAAACAGCAGTAGATGTTTTCCTGGAATTCTCTTGCTTTTTCGATGATCCAATGGATGTTAGCAATTTGATCTCTGGTTCCTCTGCCTTTGCTGAAGCTGAAACTCCAGTACTCTGGCCACCTGATGTGAAGAACTCACTCATTGGAAAAGACTCTGATGCTGGGAAAGATTGAAGGCAGGAGGAGAGGAGATAACAGAGGATGAGATGGTTGGATGGCATCACAGACTCAATGGACATGAGTTTTGAGCAAGCTCCAGGAGTTGGTGATGGACAGGTGTGCTGCAGTCCATGGGGTTGCAAAGAGTCGGACACCACTGAGCAACTGAACTGAACTCCTCTGTCTTTTCTAAATCCAGCTTGTACATCTGGACGTTCTCAGTTCATGTATTTTGGAAACTTAGCTTGAAGGATTTTGAGCCTTACTTTGTTGGCATGTGAAATAAATGCAGTTGTACAGTAGTTTGAACATTCTTTGCCATTGCCTTTCTTTGTGATTAGAATGCTCCACTCTCATTGGAGAGCTCACCATTCTGTGAATGTGGATTTCTTCTGTCATGCTGTGTCCCCAGCTGGAATGTCCTCTGTTTCTATTCGCGTACTCTGTAAGGTGTTATTCTAATGTTATAAGGTATTATTCTAGAAGTTTCTCTTAGATCTCTTCCTCCTCTGAATAGTTGTATCTTCATAGATTTTAATAACAGGTCTATTCTCCTTAGTTTTATGTTTATTTGTGTACATGTCTTCCCACTTCTGTACGTTCCTTCAAGGGTAGGTAACACGTCTTATGAATTTTTATATTTTCTACAGTGCCAAGCACAGTTTTAGGGACTCAGTAGCTGTTTAAATATATGCTTTAGTGCATGAGTAACAGCCTTACTGCACCCATTGATTTAGCCATGCATTTTGTGTAATATTCAGCAGTATTGGACTTCCCTGGTGGTACAGTGTATAAGAATTCACCTGCTGTTGCAGAGGAAATGGTTCAGTCTCTGTTCTGGGAAGATTCCATATGCTGTGGAGCAACTAATCCCATGTGCTGCAACTACTAAAACCCGCACACCTAGAGCCCATTATTTGCCACAAGAGAAGCCACAGCAATGAGAAGCCTGTGCACAGCAACAAAGAGTAGCCCCCACTCGCCACAACTAGAGAAAGACCCAGCACAGCCAACAATACTTTTTTTTTTAAAGGCCGCCTTAGCTTTAAAAAAATATCCAGCAGTATTTAGTCATTCATTTGCCAACAAACTCTAATCATTTTGAAAATAGAGAAATCCTGTAATTTTAATGAGGCTAAAATCAAACCTTCAAATGACTCGATTAGGTCTGAATTTATTCTAGCAATTAGGGTATGAGATGTGGCCTTATAGCCCAAATACACTGCCAAACTGAGCAAAGAGATATTAACCTTGATTGCATTATTTTTAAAAAAAATTCAATAAGTATAGTAGTATTAAAAGGTAATTAGAGTAATTTGAGGGACCCTGAGACTACTAATGTCTTCCTTTCTACATAATTTAAGAATATCTGAAATTTACTCTTCCTCTGATGGAAGGGATTGCAAGAGAGAGATTTCATGTTTTCTCATTTGCTCAGTCATTTCTGACTCTTTACGACCCCAGGGACTGTAGCCCGCCAGGCTCTTCTGTCCCTCGGATTTCCCAGGCAAGAATACTGGTGTGGGTTGCCATTTCCTTCTCCAGGGGATCTTCCTGACCCAGGGATCAAACTCAACTCTCCTGTATCACAGGTAGATTCTTTACCACTTGAGCCATTGACTGTTAAAATGCAAATATCCTTAGAAAGCAGGAAACATCTCTCATCTAGAAGATTGTTAAGTGCCCTCTAATAGGCACTTAATAATAAATTCATGTCCAGTTTTCTCTCATTTAGACCTTTTTCACCAGAATGATTTATTAAAATATAATATGATCTCTCTCTAAAACACCCATCCCAGTTAAAACACTGTATCACCTTCTTACCACTCCGTAATCAAAGATCACAATATAAATAATATCAAGGTTGTGGAAGGATGAGGCAAGGTGACAAAATAGGGATGTGAAAACCACTTACTCATTTTGCTGAGTCCGAGCCCTTCAGTTCAGTCCCTTGTTCTGCATTTGCTCTTCTGAATCACAGCACAGAAAGGGACTCCCAAAGACAGAGATTCACATATGAATGCTGCTTTAAAAAATGTCTTAAAGGTATTCTACAAAGGTAGTCTAACATGCTGACAGAGAAAATTTAGATGGCAGAAGGACAGCTGTGGGATCCTGGGATGCATGGTCTAATTTCTAGTCTATTATATGGTCAACCAAAAATTTTCCTTACAGTAGCAAAGTCAAACTGTTTTTCTTGTTTCTGTGCTATTTTTCCATTGCATCGTCTATATGGGAACCCAGTGATCCACTGTAAAATTCCCAATACATCCTGACTTCACCCAGGTGTTGAAGCTAAGGCATGGTAAGAAAAAGAACTATAGTTTTTAAAAATCTTTTTAACAATTTATTGGTTTCTAGTAGAAGCTGGAGTGGGATATTAAATATATTATCCACATAATACTATAGTCCTATTCCTAACATTCCTTAAAAATATATTTCTCTATAGACCTACATATACATATATATACACATATACACAATATATTCATATTTAATTTAATATTTTAATTTTTTAATTAATAGTTTTTTAAAGAAGGGCTTTCAGTTTATATTAGAACAGAAAAGCTGAGCAGGAAGTACAGAGATTCCCTATATTCTCTCTTGTCCTTGTGCATAGTTTCACATATTATTAACATCATGTATTACTGTGGTACATTTGGTATAATTGATGAACCAATGTTCAAACATTATTATTGGCCATCATCCATAGTTTACATTAAACATCCATAGCTTACAATAAGCTTACATTTACTTCACGTTCTATAGTTCTATGTATTTTGACAAATGTATGTCATGTAACCATCATTATGGAATCATACAGAAAATCAAACAGACTGCCCTAAAAGTCCTCTGTGCTCTACCTTGTCCAAGCCTACTCCCTCTACCTTGCAAAAAGCAAAACTGATCTTTTAGCATCTTCATGTTGTTGTTATTGTTATTTTTCAGTCACTAAGTTGAGTCCAACTCTTTGTGACCCCATGGACTGTGGCCCAACAGGTTCCTCTGTCCACGGAATTCTCCAGGCAAGGATACTGGAGTGGGCTGCCATTCCCTTCTCCAGGGGAATCTTCCTGACTCAGGGATCAAACCTGGGTCTCCTGCATTGCAGGCAGATTCTTCATGATTTGAGCCACCAGGAAAGCCCTAGCATCTCCACACTTTTGTCTTTTTTAGAATGTCATAGTTCATTTTTTCTGAAGACCTTTGAATATTTCTTAACAATATTCTGTTGGTGATAAATTCCCTCAATTTTTGTCTGAAAAAGTTTTTATTTCTCTTTCACAACTTCACTGGATACCAAATTCTGGTTTGACAGTTCTTTTTTTTCTTTCAACACTTACTTCACTCCACTCTTCTCTTGCTTGCATATTTCCTGAAGTGATTTTCAGTATAATTGTTATTCTTATTCCTCTATAGGTAAGGTGTTTTCTTTCTCTGACTTCTTTTTTTAAGTTGTAGTTTTTAATTGGAGGAAAATTGCTTTACAATGTCGTGTTAGTTTCTGGTATGCAACAACCCTAATCAGGTGTAATTATACATATGTCCCCTTTCTCTTAAGCCTCACTCCAGTACCCCTACCCCAAACCTCTAGGTCATCACAGACTACCAGGCTGGGCTTCCTGTGTTATATAGCAACTTCTCACCAGCTATCTGTTTTACACACGATAGCGTATATATGTTGATGCTACTTTCTCCATTCATCCCACTCTCTCCTTCCCCGCTGTGTCCACTCTATCCTCCCCCAACTGTGTCCATACTATGTCTGTGTCTCCATTCCTTCCCTTCCAATAGATTCATCAATATCATTTTTCTAGATTAAATATATATGTGTTAATATATGATACTTGTTTTTCTCTTTCTGATTTACTTCACTCGTATAACAGGCTCTAGGTTCATCCACCTCAACAGAACTGACTCAAATTCATTCTTTTTTTAATGGTTAATAGTCTATTGTGTATATGTACCACATCTTCTTTATCCATTCATCTGTTGATGGGCATCTAGGTTGCTTCCATGTCCTGGCTATTGTAAATAGTGCTGCAGTAAACATTGGGGTACATGTGTCTTTTAGAACTGTAGCCTTCTAAGGGTCATATCATAGATTTATTCCTAGTATTTTAAGGAGTTTCCATTCTGTTCTCCATAACAGATGTATCAGCTTACAATCCCACCAACAGTGTAAGAGGCTTCTCTTTTCTCCACATCTCTAGCTTTTTTTAAGATTTTTTTTTTGTCTTTTGTTTTCCGCTACTTGAATATGACATACCAAGTTATAGGTTTCTTGGTATTTATCCTGCTTGTAGTTCTCTTAGCATCCTGTATCTGTGGTTTGGTGTCTGTCTTATATTAAAACAAAATCCCAGCCATTATTTCTTTGAATATTTCTCTTTCTTCTCCTTCTGGGATTCCTATTTCTAGATATTCTAGGCAAAATTGTTTGAGAGTTGGAATTAATAGTAATTTTAACAGACTATTCTTATTTTCCCTTGCTTCCATTTTGTTATATCTTTCTGTACAAAGATATGGTACTCTAATATTTATCTCAATTTAATTTTTTGGCCATGCCACAAGGAATGTGAGATCTTAGTTCCCTGATTAGGGATCAAACCTGTGTTCCCTGAAGTAGGAGCAAGGAGTCTTAACTACTGGACTGCCAGGGAAGTCCCCGATTCTTTTATTTAAAATAAATTTCAGCACTGATTTGAATGAGAAGTTGGTGAGATGAAGAAACTGTTAGGCTTGTGGATGAGAAACCTGGAATGGAAGGTGGTATGAAACTAGGAGATAGGGATGAGATGAGATTTAAATTACATTTGAGATTGGAGTTTTGGACTAGACTAGACTGAACATTTTAAAAAATACTATTTACTTATTTGGCTGTGTGGGGTGTTGGATGTGGCACATGGGATCTCTGATCTTTGTTGTGTTGTATGGGATCCTTAGTTGAGGCATGTGGGATCTTTAACTGTGGCATGTGAACTCTTAGTTGCAACATGTGGAATCTTGCTCCCCGTCCAGGTATTGAACCTGGGCCCCTGCATTGGGAGCATGGAGTCTTAGCCCCTGGACCAGCAGGGAAGTCCCCAGGTTGGACTGAATTTTTAATGGGTGAATGTGATTAGAAAGCTCTGAGTTTTGCCCTATATGTAACTATAAGACTGATAATGGGAGAATTAGAAAAGATAAAATCATTCCACATTTATTCTCCACCCACCAAGATGAGACTGATCAATGTTAGTTTTATTATAATCAGAACCAAAGGAACTTGAGGCAAAAATCACTAATAGAGATAAAAGGGGATATTGCACAATGATAAAATGAAACATCAACAACTAAACTTAATTATTATAAGCATATATGCATCTAAAAAAAAAGCATCAACATACATAAAGTGAGAATTGATTAAATTACAGAAATTATAAAATTAACAGAGGGAAATGATCATGTGATTTTCTGATTAATCAACTTTTAACTACACAACTGACAAGCTGAATATATGTCAGTTCTGTATCCAATGAATTGTGACTACACATTCCCTTCAAAGTTACATTAATCATTTATGAAACTTTACCACAAACTAATCCAGAAAGTATGTTTCTTGCTGTTTCACATATTCTTTGACCAGCATGTAATAAAATTAGAAATCAATAACAAAAGATACCAAACAATGATGTGATTAAAAAATCACAAGGGAAAATGAAAGGAATCACACTTTTAAATAATTCGTACACTAAGAATAGGAAATCATATCTGGAAGCTAAGTGACAAGGAAAGCATTATTTACCAGAAATGTGGGATACATTTAAAATAGTGTTTGGAGAATTTATGGCCCTAAAAGTACATATTAGAAAACAAACAAAAAATAAAACACTGAAAATTAATAAACTGCTTAACTAATGAAGGTAAGAAAAAGAATTACAAAATTAAAACAAAGCAGTAGAAAAGAGGAAATGAAGAGAATAAAAGGGAAATATTAGTAAAGTGACAGACAGCAAATAAACAATAAAGGTGATCCAGAAAAATAAAGCCTGATAATTTAAACAAACGGAAAAGAAAAGCCTCAAAATATAAACAAGCCTCAAGGACAAAACAAAATTAAGAGAACTCCCTGGTGGTCCAATGGTTAAAAGGAATGGGCACTCTCGCTGCCAAGGGCCCAAGTTCAATCCCTGGCTGGGGAACTAAAATCCCACAAGCTGCATGGTGAGGCCAAACGAACAAACAAAGCCAGCATTATGAATAAGTATGGCAACATGACCACACATGAAAGAGTAATTTTAAAAATATATAATGCCACAAACACTATACGCCAATAATTTTGAAAATGTGGATAAAACCAATTTATATAAAATAAAATTTAATAAAATTAATTCTCTAAGAATGATAAAACCCTAATGATGGGGCTGTCATTAAAGACAAATTGAATTAATTTTAATTAATAAAAACCCTCTTTCTGAAATAAAGTATTATATTCAGAGACCTTATAAGCACATTTTACCAAGCCTTTAGGAAATTTACAATTTCTATCTATATAACTTGTTTCAGTAAGTTAAAATGAAAACTCATGACAGAAAATACAAGAAGAAAAGTTAAAGAAAATAAAAGTATAGCACATTGTGACACAAACACGAGTGTTCAAAACTTCTTGGGAAAATGTCAGCAAATTTGTATTTGTATGCAAATAATACATTGGTATCGCATAGTGTCTGTGAAATGCAAAGATGTTTCCATGTTAGGAAACATACCAATTTAGATCAATCCTTTACCAGATTAAAGGAAGAAACCATATAACTATCTCAATAAACACAGGGAAGAAAGGATTAAAAATTTCAACTTATTTATGATGATAACTAGGATTAGAAGGGAAAATTCTTAATCTGATTTTTTAAAGTAATCCAAATGAAAGCAAGTATTTTCTTAACAAAGAAACTTTTGAAGTATTTTCAGTAAAGTTGGTATGCTAGCTATCTTCTGTGTCCACCCCCAGATTCCCTTTCCATGCTTCTCCACTTTGCTCTGTGCCCAGGAGCCTGGAGTTTACAAGTATGGTCTGCCTTGCCCACCGGTTTCCAGTTGCCAACAGATCAGGGAGAGGAAAGAGAATCAGAGTATTTATTCCCTATTTTATTTCATATGAAGTCATCCTAGGCTGGCTCTTTAAATGCAGGTCATTACTCAAGGTGACCAGCTTTACATGACAAATAAACTGTTTACATATATCTTTCCATGCACATACATTCATATATATTGTACATCAGTGCTGTTTTGCTTATATTTACTGGGGCTCCTTTGTAGCTAATTATGTAAGAATTATGAAACATTTGTGTTCTTAGTCATCCATGATCACCTCTGGTATTTGCTCAATTTCTTACTTGCACATATGAGTTATTTACAAATAGTTAAATAGCAGAGTAGAAGCTATCTTCTAATTTTTGCTGTCGTTATTCTCCCGATGTCTAATTTACTACTTAATGAAGAGAAGATCCTCCGTAAGTGATATTCATGTTAGTTTAAGAACTGGCTATCTTCTGTTTTATCTATTCTGTCATAACATAACTTGTAAATTCAAAACTGCTGACATATTTACACCGAAATAATATTTCACTGCTTAGTTTTGTGATTTCTTCTTAGCTCCCTGTTCTTTCCCACCTTCTCTATTTTTGACTTCTTAATGTTCTTGTTTTGCTTTGTAATTTGTACACCGTTTTATCTCATTTGTTCTTTCTGTTTGTTTTTTGTTGTTTTTGCTCATTTTCTTTCCATTATTTCTCGCATCTATTTCTAGTTTCAGTGTTACTGTAGTTTCCCTGGCAAAGTTCTGGACTCTGAGTTTATCTTCATGCTCCTCCTGGGAAATGACTTAATGTTTTGTTCTAACAAGCCGTTGATACATATTGCTCAACTGAGGATTTGTTAGGGAAGTGCATGCCTGTGACTCCAAGTCCATTATTTTTGTGATTAAAAAAAATAATCCCTCTACTTACTCCCTTACCACTACTCCCATTGTGTCTTTCCTTTGAAGGTTGGAAGATCTCCAGTCAGAAATTTCTGGAGGACAGTTTTTTCCTCTAGAGTTTTTCAAATCAGACCTTTAGAAAACAAGCTTAGTAGCTTGGAGACTACAAATGGTTCTTATAGGTTATCTCTTAAAAATTGTTTATTTTGGAAGCCAATGTGTTAGTCCACAGAGAGCAGTATCTAGATGTAGGATTTAGGATCACAGACTGTGTGTGGTACTACCAGGTTCAGTTTTCTAAAATCACATTGGCCTTCAATTAATATTCAACCTTTCTTTAGAGGTTTAGGTCCCCCATAAAGGTTTCATATAAACTGGAGCCTTAGGGACGTTCTGTCAATTTTCCCAGATGGGTATTAACTTTTTAATAATTGAAGTGTAATTGATTTACAATATTATTTTCAGGGGTACAGCACAGTGATTCAGTATTTTTACAAGTTACACTCCACCAAAAGTTACTATGAGATAATGGCTACAATTCCTTGTGTTATATAAGACATCCTTGTTGCTTATCTATTTTTTTTAATTTTTATTTTATATTGGAGCATGGTTGATTAACAGTATCATGTTTCATGTGTATGTAAAGTGGATCAGTCACACATGTACATGTATCCTTTTTCAAATTCTTTTCCATTTAGTTGTTAGAGAATATTCAGCATAGTTCCCTGTGTTATACAGTTGGTCCTTATTGGTTATCTATTTTAAATATAGGATATACATTCAAATCTATCTGTCCTCCCACCTACCCACCCTCAGTAACCATAAGTTCATTCTCAAAGTCTGTGAGTCTGTTTTTGTCTTCTAAATAAGTTTGTATCATTTTTTATATTCTGCATCATATGATAAGCAATATCATATGATATTTCCTTTCTCTGTCTGACTTACTTCACTTAGTATAATAATCTCCAGGTTCATCCATGTTGCTGCAAATGGCAGTACTTCATTCTTTTTATTGGCTGAGTAATATTCCACGCACGTATGTACCACCGCATCTTCTTTATCCATTCATCTGTCAGTGGATATTTAGGTTGCTTGCATGACTCAGTTATTGTAAACAGCACTTCAGTGAACATTGGGATGCACGTATCCTTTCAAATCATGTTGCTCCCTGGATACATGCCCAGGAGTGAGTCATATGGTAGTTCCATTTTTAGTTTTTTAAGGAACCTCCATATTGTTCTCCATAGTGGCTTATACCAGTTTACATTCCCATCAACAGTGTAGGAAGGTTCTCTTTTCTCCACCTTCACAGGAAACCCTCCAATACTAGCCTGTAGATAAGGCCCAGTCTCTTATGAGTTCACTGCTTTTTTTCCTGAGTCCTAATGTGTGAAGTGACTTAGCAGCAGCAGCAGCAATGTGCACTAGACTTTGTGTGCGCCCTCCAAGAGTGGAGTTTCTATTTCCCCCAGTCATGCGGAATTCCTGTGGTCAGACCCTGCTGGCCTTCAAAGTCAGATTCTCTGGGAGCTCCTCCTCCTGTTGCCAGATCCTGTGGCTGGAAAGCCTGACGTGGGGCACAGGAATTTCACTTCTGTAGTATAATTATTTTCCAGTTTATGGGTCACCTGCCTGGTGGGTATGTGATTTGATTTTATCAAGGTTGTGCCCTTCCTACCATCTTATTGTGGCTTATTCTTTGTCTTTGGATGTAGGGTATCTTTTTTGGTAGGTTCCAGCATTTTTTTGGTCAATAGTTGTCGAGCAGTTAGTTGCGATTTCATTGTTTTTATAAGAAAGGGTGAGTTCATGTCTTTCTATTCTGCCATCTTGCCAGCAAGTCTCTGGCCATTGCTTATCTATTTTATACATAGCAGTTTGTATCTCTCAACCCCATACCCCTAATTTGCCCCTCCCCTTCCTTCCCCACTTTGGTAACCACTAGTTTGTTTTCTATACCTGAGTCTGTTTCCTTTTTGCATATATATTCATTTGCATTAATGTTTAGATTCCACATACAAGGGATATCATATAGTGTTTGTCTCTCTCTGCCTGATTTATTTCACTAATCATAATATTCTCTAGGTCCATTCATGTTGCTGCCAATGGCAGAATTTCAATTTTTTTAGGCTGAGTAGTATTCCATTGTGTATGCATGTGTGTGTGTGTGTATGTGTGTGTGTGTGTGTGTATAGCATGCCTTCTTTATTCATTCTTCTCTTGATGTGCATTTGTACGGCTTCTATGCCTTAGTTATTATAAATAATGCTGCTATGAATATTGGGGTGCATGTATCTTTTCAGATTACTGTTTTTGTTTTTTCCAGATATATGCTCACAAGTGGAGTTTCTGGATCATATGGAAGCTTAATTTTTAGTTTTTCTTTTTGGTGATGAAACTCCATACCATTTTTTATAGTGGCTGCACTAATTTACATTCCCACCAATAGTGTATATAGGTTCCCTTTTCTCCACACTTGCCAACATTGGTCATTTGTAGACTTTTTGATGATAGCCATTGTAACAAGTGTGAAGTGATGTTTTGATTCATATTTCTCTAATAATTAGTGATATTGAGCATCTTTCCATGTGCCTGTTGGCCATCTTTATGGCCTCTGTAGAAAAATATTTTCTTAGGTCTTCTGCCCAAATTTTTATTGTTCATTTTTTTTGATGTTGAGTAATATGAACTGTTTATATACCAGATGTCTATTTACTCTTATCTGATGGTGACCATAAGAATTATATTTTTCATACTGGAATCCACAGCCCTAAAGGGACTTCTATTACTCTGTTGTTTAAAGTTTTCCATCAACTAATTTTAATTTCATCTACACTCATTTCCCACATGACTCTGTTCTGAAAAATGATTTTAACCAAATTTAATGATTTCTGATTTTCCTATTCCAGGAATTCTCTCAACTCTATCTGATAATTTAACTTAACTTTAACTAAATTATAATCCTCCATATTATCCACTGTATATAATCTTTCATTCTTTAATCCATGTGAAAGGGTGACAAAACATACCAGAGTTAACTCTATCTATTTTCAGTTTGCACAAATACTGGATTATTTTTTCTTCAGGAGTTTTTGACCATCTTTACCACAGACAATACAATATAAGTATATGACATGGAAACAGTAGAAACTATATCTCTGATGTCACAGATTATAAACTAGTTGGTAACATATAAAGCAACTATGAAAATCTAGCTTGTCTTATTTGCATATATTCTCATAAGCATAGAATTTATATTCCTTTCATTAAAAAGATTTAATGATGTTTAAACTGCAAAGGCATATATTTTTGTGTGAAAAATTTCAAACGCAAAAGTATATGAAAGAGTATATATAAAATAAAATTTTATAAAAATATGGAAATTCTGTATACAGAATAGTTTAATTTGTTCTGCAACTTGATTTTATGATGCATACTATAGATGCCATTCCATATCAGTAAACTAGATCAATGTTATAATTTTTCTCTTTGACTTAAACATACTTTTTTTGAGCTTTATTGAGGCATAACAGACAAATAAAAATGTAAGATATTAGGTGTATAATATGATGATTTGATATATGCATACATTGTGAAAGAATTCCCACAACTGTGTTAATTAAATTCCATCAGCTCACATATTTAACTTTAATTTTTTTTCTTGGTGAGAACATTTAGGTTCTACTTTGTTAGCAAATTTCAATTATAAAATAGAGATACTGACTATAGTTACCATATTAGACATTAGATCTGAAGACCTTACTAATCTTATAACTGAAACACTGTACCTTGTTATTAACCTCACTCTATTTCCCCTATTCCCCAGCCCTGGCAACCACTTTCTAGTCTCCTTTTTTGAGTTTAACCTTTCTTAGATCCCACATATCAGTGACACCATGCAGTACTAGTCTTTTTCTGTCTGACTTATTTTATTGAGCATAATGTCCTCCAAGCTCATCTATGTTTTCACAAATGACAGGATTTCCTTCTTTTTAAAAGACCGAATAATATATAATATAACACTACATTTTAATTATCCATCCATCCATCGATGAACACTTAGTTTGTTTCTATACCTTGGTTATTATGAATAATGTTGCAGTGGAAGAGGAGTACAAATATGTAGTCAGGATAATGACTTTGTTTGGCTTTCATTTCTCTGATCACTAATGATGTTAATCATCTTTTCATGTACCTGTTTACATTTGTATGTCTTCGGAAAAATGTCTATTCAGGTCCTTTGCCTATTTTTTAATTTGAGTTATTTGGGGATTTTTTTTTCTTGCTATTGAGTTGTATGAGTTATGTATACATTTTGGATATTAACCTTTATCAGATATGTGGTTTGCAAATATTTTCTTCCATTCTGTAGTTTTTAATTTTGCTGATCTTTTTTTCTGTGCAGAAGCTTTTTAGTTTAATATACTCCCCTTATTTAATTTGCTTTTATTGCCTTTGCCTTTGGTGTCAAATCCAAATTAGAGTACTTCCTCTTGAGGAAGGATGTGGCATAATATATTTATTTGGCCATGTTTATATTGTTAATATTAATATAAGTGGAACTCGAACTTCCAATCTTATGCTCTTTCTCACTATGCCTCCAGTAAACCATTTATTACTTTATCCCTTTTTTAGCAAGCTTTTATTGATTATTACTACTGCAGTCCAAGGGTTACAAGAGTTGGACACGACTTGGCATGTGAGCAACAACAGCAACTATTGTTATATAATGTGTCAGATACTGGAGATAAAAATGATAAAGAAAATGGGCTCTACCCTTGAGGAGCTGTCACATTAGTGAGGATGATACACAAGTAAAAGTATAATTTGATCTGTAAAGTACAATAATAGGCATATGCACAGAATGCTTCATGAAGGCTTCAGTTCATTTCAGTTCAGTTGTTCAGTTGTGTCTGACTTTTTGCGACCCCATGGTCTACAGCCCATCAGGCTTCCCTGTCCATCACTAACTCCTGGGGCTTGCTCAAACTCACGTCCATCGAGTCTGTGATGCCATCCAACCATCTCATCCTCTGTCATCCCCTTCCCCTCCTGCCCTCAATCTTTCCCAGCATCAGAGTCTTTTCCAATGAGTCAGCTCTTCACATCAGGTGGCCAAAGTATTGGAGTTTCAGCTTCAGCATCAGTCCTTCCAATGAATATTCAGGACTGATTTTCTTTAGGATTGACTGGTTTGATCTCCTTGCAGTCCAAGGGACTCTCAAGAGTCTTCTCCAGCACCACAGTACAAAAGCACCAATTCTTCAGCACTCAGAATGAGGGAAAATAGGCTTTCTTCTTTCCCACCAACTTTCCTTTATTTTGACCATGAGTTTGTGAAAATGCACATAATGCTGATGGAATAGAGAGCTTTGTCAGGTACCAAACATAAAGGTGACAGTATTTTAGCTATTTTTGTCAGTAGAAAATAGTGAAAAAATTTACCTGTCAATTAAGCACAATGATACATTTATAATCAATGCCAGACCTTGCAGTTGATATGGCAAATATTTATTGAGTGTTTACTATGTTCCAGAAGCTGTTCTTGGTGCTTGGAACACACCAGTGACCCAAAGATCCCTGATCTTGTGCAACTTACGCTATAGAGAAGAGGGACAGATAATGAATATAAACAAACAAACAAATGATGTGGCATATTACAAAGTGATGTGCTGTGCTGAGCCGCTCAGTCATGTCTGGCTTTTGCGACCTTATGGACTGTAGCCCGCCACGATTCTCTGTCCGTCGGGATTCTCCAGGCAAGAATACTGGAGTGTGTTGCCATTTCCTTCTCCAGGGGATCTTCCTGAGTCAGGGATCAAACCCAGGTCTCCCAATTGCAGGCAGATTCTTTACCATCTGAGCCACCCACCAGGAAAGCCCAAGGTGATAAGGACTATCAAAGACCTTATAAGGTGATAAGGACTATCAAAAAAGTAAATAAAATATAGAACAGATAAGGGGGGAAATGCTGGAGGTAGCTTGTACTTTTAAATAGGATCATCATTGAAAAGGTAACATCTGAACAAAATCTTGAAAGAGGTGAGAGCTGGCTAAGTAGAATGTCTAAGGGAAAATCATTCTAGGCATGGAGACCATCCAGGGCAAAAGCCTTTAGGCAGGAATATGCCCGGAATATGTACTGTGTGTACATATGTGTTAGAGGAATAGCAATGCTGCCAATTTGGCTGGGGTGAAATAAATGAAAGAAAGAGTGGTTTGAGAGTAGCCCAGAGCAGTAACAAGGAGTCAGACAGTCTAAAGCCTTTCAGGCTATTTGAAGGACTTTGGATTTTATTCTGCATTAAATCAGGAGCTAATGAAGAGTTGAGGAAAATTGTGACCTGAGGAAGACCACGTAAAAGGCTATTGCAGCAATTCAGGCAACAGATAATAGTAGCTTAGACTAAGGAAGCAGTGATAGTGATGATAAGTAGTCAGATCCTGCATATATTATGAAGGCGGAACCAACAGGACTTGATTGGTTGAAAGTAGGATATAAAAGAAAAAAAAACAGACAAAGACAACTTCTTGTTTTTTTGGTTCCAGACAGTGGGAGGGTAATGTTCTATCAACAGTTTGGGTATGGCTAAAGGTAGAACACGTCTGGGGAGAAGATGTGTTGAGTTTGTAATATCTATTAGTCATTCAAGAAGAGATGTTGTTGCTGCTGCTGCTGCTAAGTCGCTTCAGTCGTGGCCGACTCTGTGCAACCCCGTAGACGGCAGCCCACCAGGCTCCCCTGTCCCTGGGATTCTCCAGGCAAGAACACTAGAGTGGGTTGCCATTTCCTTCTCCAGTGCATGAAAGTGAAAAGTGAAAGTGAAGTCGCTCAGTCGTGTCCGACTCAGCGACCCTCCGGACTGCAGCCTACCAGGCTCCTCTGTCCATGGGATTTTCCAGGCAAGAGTACTGGAGTGGGGTGCCATATCTATTAGTCATTCAAGAAGAGATGTTGAGCAGGTCCTTATACATGTGAGTCTGGAGTTCAGGAGAAAGGTCGAGGTTGGAGATGCATGTTTGGGAGTTGACAGTACACAGACATTAGTCTTAAATAATGAGAATCATTTTGATCATCAAGAATTAATCACATTTAAGTTATGACCAGATCAATTTGAGTAAATTGAACAGGAAGAAACCAGAACATTTGATCTATTTATTTATTGTGATCATGAAGGCATTAAGCAGAATCTAGGGGAAGTTGTCCCACCACTGACAAAGTTTTGTTATGAGTTCTTTCAAATAGGTTAAAATATGGTGTTACTAGGTTAAAATATGGTGTTAACGAGTCTAAGATCTGAATCCTCATTCAGTCCAGTGTGATTCCTTTAATGGGACAGCAGCTGAGGAAAATGCTGTTTTAGTACCATCACCTGGGTTCCTCTTTCTAGTCACCTTTATAAACATGTGCTACAAGTTATAAAAATGTGGGATATATTTGTTTCAGTGGCAACTCATAAAAGATCTTGCCTAAGGAGAAAGTCATTTATCATAGAATCATTTTTATAAGGTCAGCTGGAAAACTTCAATAATTATAATCATGACTACTAAATTATCTAAATATTTTTATTGTAAAAAGTAATTTGGAGCCTGAATTATTTAGATAATTATGTGTGTGTGCACATATATGATCCTTTTATTTGCAAGAATCATCTACTTTTTACACAGTAAAATCTAAAGTAGTATGTCCACATCATAAAAAGATTAAATGGTTGTAAATTATTTTCCCAAATTTCTCATTTTCCAAAATAAATATTTCATCAGAAAGTATATTTTCTGGTGATTTATGAAAACATGTGAATGGAACAGAGACTTAAAATATTTTCATTGCACTTAACAATCTAGTTGAGTTTATACCATCTTTCCTGTTATTTTTTTTAACTTCATTATAAATAGTACAGGTTTCATTAGATATTTTACAACTCCCTGCTTAGACATAACTCAGTATTCCTAGACAAGTATTTAGTTTTTGCCAGTTATTATTTCACTGCTAAAGTAAAATTGAGACTTACTGAAGCTGATCACTTTTGGGAAAGGAGAGCTGTCTTTCAGTCTCTTCACATTTTCAGAGAGAAAGGGGCCTCCACTGCCCATCCCTGCAAAGGGAGGGACAGGAATGAGGACTTGTGCTTCCTTTCTACCTCCCTCCTGCCCCACTGTATCCTCTCCCTAGGAGAGGAATAGCTAATTTGACTGTTCAGACATTGGCATACATTGGGCCAGGTTATAGGTAAGTGGGGCTACTATCCCACCAAAGCTAGAAACAGATTCCACTGTCTTTTCATCTGTCTGTTTCATGGAGCAGAAAAGGAGGAGCTAGCAATTGCTAGGTAATCTGATCCCTGTGCAAATCTATTAGTCAGAAGGTGGGAGGTGTAGAGAAATGGCAGGGTTTAGGCGTCAAATCCCACCATGAAGACAAAGCCTCTTTCAGATTGTGAATTTTAAGAAACAATCTGCATAAATTATTTTTCTTCAGTTGTTTTTCCCCATTGATTATACGGGACAGGTCATGAACCATAAGTTCTATTGGAACAAGGGCAATTAGTGAAGAAATTTGGCCTCGTTCATGACCGAATGAATTTTTTGAGCAAAAAGTAGATACATCATGAATGATGGAGTTCTGATATTTAGACTTGCCAACAAACACTGCTCTAAGATGGAACTATTCTCATTCATAACAAAACAGTCAGAGGTGGTCTGGTCAGTTGATTGCTTGTTACATTTCACCTTAATTAAGTTAAAAACATGGCTAGGTAATTAGAGAATATGTGTTTTTCTATTGGTTATTTCCTTGCATTTGATTTTTGACTAAATTAATAACAATACCTTTTTGTGTATTTATTCTGATATATAGCCTTTATTTTTCATTTCTGCTGATTGGCATTCTATTCATCTGATAGTGTCCCTTAGAGAGTAAAACCCTTCAGTGGCTCCTCATGTGTATTTTAGAATAAAATTAAAACTTTTAAATTTAGGCACTCTTGGCTTTTTAAAAAATTTAGTTATTTATTTTAATTGGAGGATAATTACTTTACAATTTTGTGATGGTTTTTGCCACACATCACTATGAATTGGCCATAGACATACATGTGTTCCCTCCATCCTGAACCCCCATCCCACCTCTCTTCCCCACCCCATCCCTCTGGGTTATACCAGAGCACAGGCTTTGGGTGCCCTGTTCCATGCATTGAACTCGCAGTGGTTATCTATTTCACATATGGTAATGTATATTTTTCAATGCTATTCTCTCCAATCATCCCATCCTCTTCTTCCACTGAGTCCAAAACTTCATTCTTTATGTCTGTATCTCCTTTGTTGCCCTATATGTAGGATCATCAGTACCATTTTTCTAGATTCTACATACGTGCATTAATATACAGTATTTGTCTATCTCTTTCTGGTTTACTTCACTCTGCATGATATGATCATATTCCTGTGTGTCTCCCTTATATCCAGCTAAAAAGAGTTTTTAGAAAGACAGCTTAGACATCATCAGAAGTAATATTTTCCCATGTCTTTCTTCCTACTTACTTGCTCCATTTTCTCCCCATGTCTTATCCAGGGCTCCCTATCTTTGGCTCTGTGATTGGACATGGTCTCTATTTATGGCCTTCTTATTATATTTTAGAAACTAGTTTAGACTCCCTTCTCTGGCTTATAAACCTTGCTCCTCTGCTTGATCTTAAGTATTTTGTAGTCTTCTATGGTTTCAGACATGCTAAAATACTTTTTAGAATCAACATGATACCTGTGATTGCGTAGTATTACAGCTAGACTGAGTGAGAAGGAGCATACCATTATTTAAAACTAAAAATGAGGGGAAAAAAAGAGGAGTAGCTTTATAGACTCTGCTCTGTGATTGAATGAGCTGTTGCTGCTTCAGATAGTTTTGTGGCTTTAAATAAAACTGCCAACATTTGTTCTCAGCTTGCTCTCTCCAACAGCTCCTGCCTTGGCTCCATCCCATAATTGTTCAAAAGGGGCTTCATAAATAAGTGTGGTGTAATGGCACTGGTATGTGTTTTGGGACTCTAGGATGTTACTTCTTAACCTCTCATCATATTTCATTACAGACTTTGATTTGTAGAAAAGCAGTGACCCCAGTGAAGTAGCTCCCCAAAGCAGCTCTGACTATTCCAGTCTTGGCAAAGCTCAGGGCAAGACCTCAGTGTGAGAACCCAGAGGTGAGCTCACAGAATTGGCGAGCAGGTGGCTCTGGAGCTGAGGTGGGGTAACAATGGAGATACAGACTATAAGCCTGTGGCTGGAGTCCTGTGGCCAACATGGGGAGGAACGCTCACTTCTAGAAAAGCAGAGGCAGTAAATAAGTGCACGACTTTTTCCAGCAGCGCTGACTTGCTGGAGCTTATGAAATCATGCTGAATGAAAAACAAAATAAAGTCTATAAAAGTACCCAAAACACAAAGGAGCCAAACTAATTTTCCAGTTACAAACAGGTCAGTTTGAGCCAGTTGGCTTCTACCCCAAGCAGTTCCCTGTAGCTCTAATTAACTGTTGCTCTTTCCCAACTCTTAAAGACATACAATAGTATTTCTAAAAAATGCAAGATGAGGAAGAAAAAGAAAACTTTAAAATGTGGCTCACTAGATACTTGCTTGTGAATTCTGTCCCCAAACTTCACTCTAAGGAAAAGACCGAAAGGCTGACTTCATTTTTTCATCTCCACTCTTCTCAGGTTAATGGATCGTATTTTTGGAAAGTAAGGATGGGATCTGAGTCAAGAAGTTTATATTTTTAGTTGTCTTTTTCTATTGATATCCTCCTTACAAAGTGATTGAGAAACATCAACAAAATATTATTTAACCTTAGAAATATGTTTTAGTTTAGTGTTACCTGAATGTGCCAGCAAAACTGAGTAAAAGCCAAATGCTTACCGGCCTCATTACAAAACAGAGCAACACATTACTAGGCTCTCTTTTCTTGGCTAAGACTTTACCTAGCATCCAGCACGTTGCCTTTGGCACATAGTTGGGGAGACTGAAATCTGAGCATAATTGACTCTCAGTCTGTGAGTCTTATTTTCTTGGCTCTGTCCCACAGGCACCCTACTCTCATCTACTGCCCCTCCATCACTCTGCTAAACTTGCCACCATCTCTCTACATATTAGAGTTTCTGTAAATTCACACTTTCCATCTTAAGAGCCAGAACATACAAATACTTTCCAATTGACACCAATCTTAGAGAGACTATTTTTCTTTAAAAGAACTAGATGGAAGGAGTAAAAGTTGTGAAGATTGAAGCTTAAGACATTTAAAACTTAAATGGGATGAAGATCAAATTCCTTCCTGACTGTATAACTCTCACTACCATAGTTAATGGCTGGCTTTTTTTTTTTTTAACATACATTATTTGTACCCTTCTGGGACTCATGTAGTATTTCAAATGACCGGGAGCTTGTTTTTGTGCTGGGACAATGTCTAACTTGGTGTGAAATACTTGGACATGTGAAGAGGTATCAGGGATCTCTTAAGAGAACCCCATAACAAAAACCAAAATTAAACACTTTTCTTTTCCACTGGCTTCCCATGTCTAGCTGTAGGTAGATCAAATGCTTGCTAATGGGACATTTTCATCAAAGATAGCTCTGGAATCTTGGATCTGGATTATGTTTAGAGCTGGCTCAAATATATTTTGACTCAAGCTCCTACTCTTAAACCTGAAAAATGCATCCTACTGGTATAGGCTATCAGGGAACATTGAATGGTGCTGTAAGAAGAAATTGATTTGAAGGAAAACAAACAAAAAAATTCAGCTTATATCATGAGATATGCAATAAACAGAAGCAAGTCTCAAGAGTCTGTAAATTCTCCAGCTGCTGAGTGATCCATAGGTAATATTATCTCTCTCCTCAGCTACCGTCACTAGAGGATAAATTCTCATATTTTTGGGATCAGTTAGATCATTGGTTTACACTTGCTTTCATACTTCATCCTTTTGATGAAATTCTACTGTGAGGGCTTCTGTTAGAATTTCTGATGATGCCAGCTCTACTGTATATTTATTTTACTTAGATCTCCACCCAAAGATAAATCCTATACTTTTCCCCAAGCAATATACATTCTCTGTTATGAGGGCAAACAATTCATCCTAAACATCTCAAGCTCACCAAGATTTCCCTTTTTCTTCTAGTTTTTATCTAGTTCTATTCTCTGTCCTTTGTCGCTTGTTGCCTACCTCCAAAACAGACTTCATAATCTCTTTAGATCCTGTCCCATAAGACAGATTTCTATATTCCAAGAGACATTGCTTTTCCCTCCAGACCTCTGGTTTAACTGGCTCATATCATCTTTTCTCTCTTCTCAGTTGACATTTGGAGATGTTATTTGACCAGCCCATAGTATAGTCATGGATTTGGAGGTATAAATTTGACCAACTCTATACCAAAGATTTCCAAATCTAGTTCACCAAGCCAGAGGTTTCCCTGAACTTCATGTTCATATTATACTTAGTATAGCAGATACTATCACTGCCTCACTCATATCTCTTTGGCATTTATCTTCTATATGCTGAAGGCTACTTCCAGGAAACTTTCTGACTGCAAGAGAATGTTCATCCTATGCATGTGGCAAGTGAGAAGATCTGGAAAAGTTAGTGGCTCCAGAAAGAGCTCTCAAAGAATGTAGGTGGAGATTTGATGGATGACAACCCCAGCTTCCAACCTTGAGGTTAACTCTAAGGCATGTTCTACACCATCTTTTACAGTTAGACCAAAGGTGCCAAACTTTAAATTTCCCCACCAACAGTAGTTATAACTGCCTGGACAAAGCACATTTTATAGGCTTACTTCCCTTTCCTATCTCACTTTCCCACCAACCTACTGGTATTTTCCAGGACCACTTCCAAAATACACTACTTGCCTTTGAATTCTTGTCTCCAAGTCTATTTATGAGCTTATGAGTTAAGCCAAAGCAAGGCACCTAGAAAACTACATGACTTTTTACCTGGCTATTTCTCTGACAGGTATCTCAAGAATAATTCATCCAAAATAGCTTTATTATCTTCTTTCAATCTGCTGTTCTCTACTGTGCTCAATTTTCTATTCATCAAATTCTGAAGCTCCAATTCTCTCAAAGCCAGTCTGTCCCAAATCCTGTATCAATTATACCTTGAGAATATTTTTCAAATCTATCCCTTTTTCTTCATCCCCACCACTGCTGTTCCATGTCAGGTTCTTACCATCTCTTTACTTTTGCTGTTTGTTATATAATCAGTTATCTATTATCCCTGCCTCCAGTTCACTTTTGGAAATGAATCAGAGGACAGTTTGACTGACTTCTAGGCATTTGGCAATTATGAGAAAGTCAATACAGAATACGGACAACTGTTGAAATTTCCAGAATTTGGAAAACTGTTGAAATTATTTCATATATCCCCAAGACTTGTTATCTTTCAGTTTTTTGAAAATAGTCATCCTAAAGAGTATGAGGTTATATCTTATGGTGGTTTTGATCTGCATTTATCTGAAAATTTGTGATGTTAAGAACATGTTCAAATGCCAGTGCCTATTTGTGCATTTTCTTTGGAGAAATGTCTGTTCAAGTCCCTTGCCAATTTTTGATTTGGGTTATTCAACTTTTGCTATGGGTTAAAGAAGTTCCTTATATATTTTGGATTTCAGTCCCTCATATACCAGAGAAGGGCATGGCAATTCACTCCAGTATTCTTGTCTGGAGAATCCCTGTGGACAGGGGAGCCTGGCAGGCTACAGTCCATGGGGTTGCACAGTTGGACATGACTGAAGTGACTAAGCAGCCCTCATATACATGGCTTGCAAATATTTCCTCCCATTTCATTTGCCTTTTCATTCTGTTGATTGTTTCCTTTGTTGTGTAGAAATTTTGCTTTTTCTTTTTTTCTCATTTGCAAGCCATGCTTCATTGAGGTGTCTGAAATTTACAGTGTTTGGGGATCTCTTTATAGCTCACAGTAATTTTCACCACATACTCAGTATATCAGTGTCAGTTCTGTTAAATAAACTGTCTAGAAAGGATCTTGGACCTTGTTGCTCATCGTTTTTCAATGGAGTAGAACGTCAGACTTGTCTTCTTTTTACCTTGGTGAATACAGAAACCACAATCATTCACTGAATTCATTGGCACCCATTCCGATCTCATGTTAGATAAGGATTTTATTTAGCTTCGCCTGATGTTATCAAATAGTAACATCACCAATTTATAGTATAGAGATATTTATCTATTCAGGGTTAAACCCTGACCTTCTTTATTCAAATGATTTGTCAGTTTTTAATTTTTTTTTTAATTTTGTATTGGAGTAGTTTGAGTAGGCTCCGGGAGTTGGTGATGGACAGGGAAGCCTGGCATGCTGCAGTCCATGGGGTCATGAAGAGGTGGACATGACTGAGTGACTGAACTGAACTGAACTGATAGCTGATTAACAATGTTGTAATAGTTTCAGGTGAACAGCAAAGGGACTCAGTCACACATATACATATATCCATTTTCCCTCAAATTTCCCTCCCATCCAGGCTGTCATATAACACTGAGCAGAATTCCATGTGCTGCACAGTAAGTTCTTGTTGGTTATGCATTTTAAATATAGCAGTGTGTGTTTGTCCATTTCAAACTCCCTAATGATGCAGAAGGTTGGTTGTTGTTTTTTTTAATTTGATGTAGTCTGTCTATTCTTGCTTTTTTGATCTGTTCTTTGAGTGTTGTATCTATGAAACCATCACCAAGACCAATGCCAATAAGTTTCCCCTCTTTTCTTCTAGGATATTTGCAGTTTCAGTTCCACACTTAAGTTTTAATTCACTTTTGGTTGATTTTTATGGATGGTGTATGGTAAGAGTACAATTTCATTCTTTGCATATGGATATCCAGTTTTCCCAGCACTGTATACTGCAGAGAGTATTCTTTCCCCATTTTGTATTCTAGGCACCTTCATCAAAGATTAGTCATTCATGTATGTGCAGACTTGTTTCTGGGCTTTCTAACATGTTTCATTGGCCTGTATGTTTGTCTTTATGTCAGTATTCATACTGATTTAATTATTGTTGCTTTGTAATGTATCTTGGAATTAGGAAACATGATGCTTCCAGCTTTGTTATTCTTTCTCATCATCACTTTAGTTATTCTGAATCTTTTATGATTCCATTTGAATTTTAGCATTGTCTTTTTTTCTGTCTCTGTAAAAAATGCCATTGGGATTTTGAAGAGGATAGCATTGAATCTGCTGATCACTTCAGTTAGTATGGACATTTTAACAAAAGCAAATCTTCCAATCCATGAACAAGGATGTCTTTCTGTTTATTTATGTCTTTAATTCATTTCAGCAGTATCTTGCAGTATTCAGTACAGAAGTCTTTTATCTCCTTGGCTAGATTTTTTCCCAAATATTTTGTCCTTTTTGATGCTATCATATATAAGATTGTTTTCTTATTTCCTTTTCTGATAGTGGCACTAGTGGTTAAGAACTCACATGCCAATGCAGGAGACATAAAAGACACAGGTTCGATCCCTGGGTGGGGAAGATCCCCTGCAGGAGGGCATGGCAACCCACTCCAGTATTCTTGCCTGGAGAACTTCATGCACAGAGGAGCCTGGTGGGCTATAGTCCATAGGGTCACAAAGAGTCGGACACGACTCAAATGACTTAGCATGATAGTTTGTTGTTAGTGTGTTTTTGTATGCTGATTTTGTATCCTGCAACTGAATTCTAACAGGTTTGTGTGTGTGTGTGTAGTCTTTAATATTTTCTAAGAAGATCATGTTGTAAGATCATGTTGCCTGCAAACAGAGATAATTTTATTTAGGTATTTTCAATTGGTATGTCTTTTATTTATCTTTCCAGCCTAATTTTTCTGGTTAGGACTTCCTCTATGTTAAACAGAAGTCACAAGAGTGAGTATCATTCCCTTCTTTCTGATCTTAGAGGAAAGCTTTCAGTTTTTCACCACTGAGGATGATGTTAGCTTTGGGCATCTCACATATTCCCTTTATTATGTTGAGAAATTCCCTGTATTCCTACTTTGTTGAAAAATGTTTATCATGAATGAATGCTTGATTTTATCAAATCCTTCTTATGCATCTATTAAGGTGTTCTTGTGATTTTTATTATTCATTTTGTTAATGTGATGTATCACATTATTTGACTTTCATATGTTTTCATATTATTCCTGGGATAAAGCCTACTTGGTGATGGTGTATGAGTTTTTTCATGAGCTGTTGAATTTGGTTGGCTGGTATTTTGTTAAGGATTTTTGCTTCTACATTCATCAGGGATACTGGCCTATAAGATTTTTTCTTGAAGTGCATTTATCTGACTTTGATATCAGGGTAATATTGGCCTCATAAAATACATTTGGAAATGTTCTCTCCACTTCAGATTTTTGGAAGAGTTTGGGAAGGATTGATGTTAATTCTTTAAACATTTGGTAGGATTCATCTGTTAAGTCATTTCGTCCTTGACTTTCCTTTGTTGACTCATTTTTGATTACAGATTCAATCTTTTTACTAGCTATAGGTATGTTAAGAATTTCAATTTCATGACTAATTTGGATATGTTGCATGTTTATAAGAATTTATTAATTTCTGTTATGCTAACCAGTTTGTTTGCATACAATTTTTCATAGTAGTCTATTTTGATGTTTTTTATTTCTGTGGCATTAGTTTTAATGTCTTCTCTTTCATTTATAATTTTATTTGAGTGTTTGTCTTTATTTTTTTAATCTAGCTATGGATTTGTCAGGTTTTTTTTTTTTTATCTTTTAAAAAACCAAACTCTTAGTTTCATTGATTTTTTTCCAGTGTTTTTCTTTTCTCTATTTCTGCTCTAATCTTTATTCTTCCTTCTAACTTTGGATTTAATTTGTCCTTTTCCTGGTTCTGTAAAGTGTATAAGGTTAAATTGATTATTCAGGGTCCTCTTTTTTTTTTAACATAGGCATTTATCATTACCCACTTCTATCTTAAAGAGAGGGGAAAATGGTGAGATAGGAGAACACAGCTTCCCTATATGTCCCCCACCCCTCCCCACCAAAATAAATGATTAGCCAGCTATTCTCAGTGAAAAAGCTCTGGGAGAATTCAGGAGTCTAATTAGGAAATTTGAGCAACACTATGAAACAAAAAGACTGAGAATAATTACACAAGGAAAGAAGGAAAACAACTTCATTTTGCCTGTTCCATTCCATCCTCCAGGGCCATCATGGGGGCCATGTCAGTGCCAGGAGGAATCTCCCAGCTGAAAAGAGTTTCAGTTACCAGAAAAGGAAGAGTAGGTTGAGTGACCAGCTTTTCCAGCCTCTTGGGGGCAGTGGACAAAGGTTCATTCTACTCAGATCGGCAAATCTGAGTCTATTGAGTCCAATAGGACCAACAAATGAAAGCAAACACTCGCCCGGTTGGGTCTGTGGGGGTTGTCTGCTGTTGAATGGAGATAGGGCCAGGGGTAATGGGAGATTGCCTGTTTCTGGGATAGGCCCAAAGCCTGAGTTCACTTTAATCTGTCTGGCTCTGGGCCTGGCCAGGAGCCCAGGTTCATAGGGGCTGATGGGAATCTGGGGCTACAGGAGCCTCAAAGTGAGAAGGCTGGGACCTGGGATCCTCTCCTGGAGTGCTTGAACAATGAGATAGATTCTGATCTGGGACTCTTTGGGCTTCCCTGGTGGCTCAGACAGTAAAGAATCAGCCTGCATTGCAGGAGACATGGGTTTGATCCCTGGGTTGGGAAGATCCCCTGGAGAAGGAAGTAGCAACCCACTCTAGTATTCTTGGAGTGGAGAATCCCATAGTCTGAGGAGCCTGGCGGGTCACAGTCCATGGGGTTGCAAAGAGTCGGACATGACTGAGTGCCTAACACTGCACTTACACGTGACCAAAAGTCTCCTGAAGTAACAGAATACAAAGAAACTAAGGGACTGCTGCTACTGCTAAATCGCTTCAGTCATGTCCGACTCTGTGCGACCCCATAGAAGGCAGCCCACCAGGCTCCCCCATCCCTGGGATTCTCCAGGCAAGAACACTGGAGTGGGTTGCCATTTCCTTCTCCAATGCATGAAAGTGAAAAGTGAAAGTGAAGTCGCTCAGTCGTTTCCGACTCTTAGCGACCCCGTGGACTACAGCCTATCAGGCTCCTCCGTCCATGGGATTTTCCAGGCAAGAGTACTGGAGTGGGGTGCCATTGCCTTCTCCTATAAGGGACTAAACGGGACTAAAAGAAAACCATGCATGCGGAGTTGGAGCAAATTATGAACAATAAGATACAAATAAGTTGAAAACCAACTGCCACCTCTGAGGTGCTAGGAGCAGAAGCAAGGGACTGAGCATGATCCTTGCACACAGTATCACTCAGGAGGTCAGCAAATACCTAAGCCCTAAGACACACCCCTGACCAGACCCACAGATCTGCCCCTACTCTCATTCCATTGCAGGGAGTAGCTAGCCCCCTCTCAGGGAGTGAGTAAGGGCACTTGTTACTTGTTCTCACTTCTTCATGCTACAGCCCGTCCCAATAAAGCTTTGCTTGAATTTCTCAAATGGCCTCAATTTCTATTGATTACAGAGTCCGAGGACCTTGATTGGTAATAAAAGGGTCACAGGATGTGTGAGGATCCTGGAGCCTGGGTTAGAGGGAGCCTGCCGGGAGCTTCTTGTTTCTTGAGCCACTGGCATTGTATGAGCCAGCTCACGCTGAGGTGAGCCAGGAGCTTGGACCCAGGAGCTGCTAGGAGCCTGTTCCCACAGGAGTTGGGGGGCGCAGGGTGGGTTGGGAGCCTGGGGCCTCAGGAACTGCCTGTGGCAGTGGGTGCTGTAATGGCTGGGGTCCTGGGTTCATAGTAGCCCACAGGGAACACACAGGGTCGGGGGAGTTGGCAAGGAGCTGGGGCAAGCTGACTCGGGTCCACAGTGAATTCAGGAGCTCATTTTGTTCTTCTTCATGGGAAGGGTGTCTTTGTGGTGCTGGGCTGTCCGAGCTTGGGGGAGTGGTGATGGGTGTAGTGTGGATCTATCTTTCTTACCCTCCTCAAGGCATCTTTTAAAATTTTTGTGTTACACCCAGGTACTATAACACCTAACCTAGAATCCTTGGCTCTTGTGAAGGTTCAAGCTCAGATACTTGTTCAAACTGATGTTTCTAGGGGAGGACAAGCACTAGAAATTCCTATGTTTGTCATTTTGCAGACATCACTCCAACACTCTTTAAGGTAAGTAGCATAGATCCTTCAACCTTGTTTTTCTTTGGCAAGGGTGTTTTGGATAGCTTCTTTGCTTTTTCATATGAATTTTAAAATTAGTTTATCACATTTTTCAAATTTTGATTGTGATCACATTGGATACATATACCAATTAAAGGATAAAAGACAATTTATTCATATGGTTTATCTCTCCATTTATTTAGATTTTACTTAATTTCTTATTATATTTTAGTAATCTTTTTTTCCTTAGTTTTCTATGTAAAGGTCTCTTGCATCTTTTGTTAAATTTATTTCTTAGTATTTCTTTTGCTATTATAAGTAGAATTTTTAATGTATGATATTGTTTATTGCTGGTATATAAAAATACAGTCAATTTTTAAAAATTAATCTTGTATCCTGTAACTTTGCTTAGTTTGCTTATCTATTCTGGTAGTAGTTTTGTAAATTCTTTAGGATTTTCTGTGTAAACAGTCATATCGGTAAATGGAGATAGTTGGACTTTTTCATTTCTGGTATTTCTGTCTGTCTGTCTTCTTTTTAAAATTTTTCATCTTATTGTAGTATTGGGATCTCCAGTATCATGTTGAATTGAAGTGGTGAGATTGAGTGTCCTAGATATTTTTCTCAATCTTAAAGTGTTCATAGTTCCCCATTAATTATGATGTCAGCTGTAACTTTTAGAAGATAGTCTTCATTATCTTAAGGAATTTGACTTCTGTGTGTAGTTTGCTGAAATGTTTTTGTTTTGCTTTTAAAATTGCGAATGGATATTGAATTATTTTGAGCACTTTTTTTGCATCCTTTAAGAACTGGTGTTTTTTAAATTCTGCTAATATGGTGACTTACTGATTGATTTTAAAATCTTGTATTTCTAGGATAACACCACTGTGTAATTCATGCTAAATATCATTTTTATATTGCTAGATTTAATTTGCTATTAAAGAGTATTTTTACATCAATATTCCTTAGAACTTTTTATATTTTTGCAAAAAACATTGTCAACTTTTGGTATTAGGGTTATGCTGCCTTTATAAAACAAGTTGGTATGTTTCTTCTTCTATATTCTGAAAGGGTTTTTATAAGATTGGTAATTTCTATTCCTTAAATATAAAATTCACCAATGAAATAATTGGGCCTGAAGTTTTCTTTGTTAGGGAGGTTTTTGATAATTCACTTCCTTTAATAGGTAAAAAGCTATTCTAATTTCTTATTAATACTTCTTGTGTTGGACTTGGTATGTTGGTTTTTTCCTAGGGAATCTGTTTATCTAAATTATTTGTTGATACAAGTTGTTGATAATATTCTCTAATTATATTCTAAATGTGTGTAGAATTTTTAGTGATAGTCCCTCTTTTAGTCCTCATACAGGTAATTTGGATTTTCTCTCAAATATTTTTTTCTTGATTAGTCTTGCTAAGGATTTTCAATCTCACTGATCATTTGAAAGAACTAAATTTTGTCTTTATCAATTTTAATATTTGTTTTCAATTTTGTTGATTTCTGCCCTTTACTGTTTATTCTCTTCCATTTTCTTATTTTAACTTTTCTTTTTAGAAAAAAAGAGTGAGAAGCTTATGGAAGCTTAAATCATTGGTTTATACCTTTCTTCTTCTTCTATACAATATTTAAAGATAAATTATCTATTAAGCACTGTTTTAACTACACCCCACAAATTTTGATACAGTTTTCAATATTCAGTTTGAACAATTTTCTATTTTCTTTTGTGATTTCTTTTTTGACCCATAGACTATTAGAAATGTGTTATTTCCCAATATTTGGTAATTCACTAGACATCTTATTGCTAATTTCTTTCTAATTAAATATTATTGTAACCAGAGAATATATTTTTTATTATTTAAATCCTTTTAAACTTATTGAAACTTATTTTAAATCACAGTACAAGATCTTAGTAAAAATTCTATGTACAATTAAAAAGGATATTTTCTTTGTAGTTATTGGGAGCTGTTTTTTTTAAAACAAATATCAATTAGGTCAAGATGACTGGTAATGTTCAGGTCATCTGTTTATTAAATATTTGTCTGTTAATCTGTAAATTGTTGAAAGTGGGGTGTTAATGTTGTTGACTACAATTGTGAAATTGTCTTTTTTTCCCTTCAGCCCTGTGGATTTTTTCATGTATTTGAAACCTTATCATTAGCTGTGTACACATTTTTCAGTGTTATGTATTTGAATTCACCCTTTTATCTTTATAAAATGTTTCTGATAATACTCTATGTTGATGTATATTTTAGCTGATATTGACTCTGTTCTGCTTCCACTTACTACTTGTATGGTCTTTCCCCACCCCCATCTATTTTAGATGCTTAGAGTTTCCACCTCTCTGTTAACACTACCCATCTGTTATTGCATGTTGCCTATTTTTTTCCATTAGAGTTCTTAACATAGTTTAAGATTCCTTATTTGATAATTCCAACATCTGTGTGATATCTGATTCTGATGACTGCCTTGTTTCATCAGACTCTTCTTCTGTTCTGGCTTTGTAAAATTTTTACTGAAAGCTGGACAGGTTGTTTTGGGTAATAAGAACTAAGTGAAATAGGCTTTCAGTGTGAGGATTTATGGTAACCTGTCTAAAAGCTGAGGTGTTTATAATGTTTACTGTAGACATAGGTGTCATAGGCTTCAAATTCCTCTTGTGTCCTAGTATTTGTCTCCCTTCTTGATTCTGAGCTTCTCTAAGTATTCCTCAGAGAAAGTCTACATCTTGCTTCTCTTTTATCATGTGAAGAGTTGACTCATTGGAAAAGACCCTAATGCTGGGAAGGATTGGGGGCAGGAGGAGAAGGGGACGACAGAGGATGAGATGGCTGGATGGCATCACTGACTCGATAGACATGGGTTTGGGTAAACTCCGGGAGTTGGTGATGGACAGGGAGGCCTGGTGTGCTGCGATTCATGGGTTGCCAAGAGTCGGACACGACTGAACGACTGAACTGAACTTAGTCAGTAAGTCATGTCCAACTCTTTTGTGACTCCATGGACTGCAGCCCACCAGGCTCCCCTGTCCGTGGGATTTCTCAGGCAAGAATACTGGAGTGGGCTTCCCTTTCCTCCTCCATGGGATCTTCCTGACCCAGGGATTGAACCTACATTTCCTCCGTTGGCAGGGGGCTTCTTTACCACTGAGCCACCAGGGAAGCTTCTTCTGTTTTGCCCTAATAACTTACTAGTGTGGTGGTAAGGTATGGGGGAGGAAGAGAGTTTCATAATTAGGTAAGTGAATCTCAGTCTTTCAGTAAGCCTGTATCTTAGGGCTGTGATCTTCAAAAGTGTTTATTTCGTGATACAACTCCCCCAATCCCACTTCTGTTCCCTTTTCTGACTATTGTGTTCCCACTCTATTTCCTTGAACCCCCGAACTCTGTTGATGCTTTTAGTGGTGTTTATGTTAGGTGAGATAGGAGTCTAGGGGTAACTGGAATGTGAGAAATGCTCTTCTCCTTAGATGTGGCTCTGGCAAAGATATCTTTCTTGGGGAGTAGGCCTTCATTATAAAGTATGCCATGGGTATATTTCACAATGATTATTTCTCCTGTACCCCTGCCAGTGCCAGATCATGTGAGAACCTAGGGGCATTCCTGGAGGTTAAAATCCCATGCAAATGTGTAGCTTTAAGGAGTTTCTCACTCTTAGACCAGTTCACGTTTGTCTTCCAGCAGTTTGTCAAAACTTCTAGTTAAGAGTTGGTACCAGTTGATGACTTCAGCAGCTTGTGCTCCATGTAATCGTAGCTTGTCTATGTCTCTCTGGATCTGCCTAGCTCTCCAGATTTGGTGGTGGTGGTTTGCTCTAAAACCTCATTTCTTTGATAGACCCAAGAAAAGTTGTTGCTACTCAGTTTTTCAAGCTTTTTCTTGTTGAAAGGATGAGAGTGATGGCTTCCAAGCTCTTTACAGATGAGAGCTAAATGGAAGCCCTAGGTTTATCTCTTTACTTTCACCTTATCAATGTTTTTATATTTGCAGTGCATCTCTTATAGACAGCATATAGCTGGGTCTTGATTCTTTATTCTGACAATCTCTCCCTTTTACCTGTTGATATAATTGTGTTTAGGTCTACTGTTTTACTATATGTGTTTTGCTTTCTCCTCAATTTGGTTCTTCTTTTTCTTCTTTTCTACCTGCTTTCAAGTTATTTCACTAGTGTTTTAGAATCCCATTTTAATTTTCTTTTCCATTTTACTGTTGCCTTTTTAGTTGTACAATATGTATTCATTTTTATTGATTGATCTAAGGATTTTAGTTCACATCCTTAAATTTACTTATTTGTATTAATATTAACTACTGCACAATTGCACTCATCTCACATGCTAGTAAAGTAATGCTTAAAATTCTCCAAGCCAGGCTTCAGCAATACGTGAACCGTGAACTTCCAGATGTTCAAGCTGGTTTCAGAAAAGGCAGAGGAACCAGAGATCAAACTGCCAATATCCACTGGATCATCGAAAAAACAAGAGAGTTCCTGAAAAACATATATTTCTGCTTTATTGACTGTGCCAAAGCCTTTGACTGTGTTCAGTTCAGTTCAGTCACTCAGTCGTGTCCGACTCTCTGCGACCCTATGAACCGCAGCACGCCAGGCTTCCCTGAACATCACCAACTCCCCGAGCCCACCCAAACCCATGTCCATCGAGTCGATGATGCCATCCAGCCATCTCATCCTCTGTCGTCCCCTTCTCCTCCTGCCCTCAATCTTTCCCAGCATCAGGGTCTTTTCCAATGAGTGAGCTCTTCACATCAGGTGGCTAAAGTATTGGAGTTTCAGCTTCAACATCAGTCCTTCCAGTGAACACCCAGGACTGATCTCCTTTAGGATGGACTGGTTGGATCTCCTAGCAGTCCAAGGGACTCTCAGGAATCTTCTCCAACACCACAGTTCAAAAGCATCAATTCTTTGGCGCTCAGCTTTATTTATAGTCCAACTCTCACATCCATACATGACTACTGGAAAAACCATAGCCTTGACTAGATGGACCTTTGTCGGCAAAGTAATGTCTCTGCTTTTTAATATGCCATCTAGGTTGGTCATAATTTCCTTCCAAAGAGTAAGCGTCTTTTAATTTCATGACTGCAATCACCATCTGCAGTGATTTTGGAGTCCAGAAAAACAAAGTCAGCCACTGTTTCCACTGTTTCCCCATCTATCTGCCATGAAGTGATGGGACCAGATGCCATGATCTTAGTTATCTGAATGTTGAGCTTTAAGCCAACTTTTTCACTCTCCTCTTTCACTTTCATCAAGAGGCTCTTTAGTTCTTCTTCACTTTCTGCCATAAGGGTGGTTCTTTCACTTTCATCAAGAGGCTCTTTAGTTCTTCTTCACTTTCTGCCATAAGGGTGGTGCCATCTGCATATCTGAGGGTATTAATATTTCTCCTGGCAATCTTGATTCCAGCTTGTGTTTCTTCCAGCCCAGTGTTTCTCATGATGCACTCTGCATATAAGTTAAATAAGCAGGGTGACAATATACAGCCTTGACGTACTCCTTTTCCTATTTGGAACCAGTCTGTTGTTCCATGTCCAGTTCTAACTGTTGCTTCCTGGCCTGCATACAGGTTTCTCAAGAGGCAGATCAGGTGGTCTCGTATTCCCATCTCTTTCAGAATTTGCCACAGTTTATTGTGATCCACATAGTCAAAGGCTTTGGCATAGTCAATAAAGCAGAAATATATGTTTTTCTGGTACTCTCTTGCTTTTTTGATGATCCATGGATGTTGGCAATTTGATCTCTGGTTCCTCTGCCTTTTCTAAAACCAGCTTGAACATCTGGAAGTTCACTGTTCACATATTGTTGAAGCCTGGCTTGGAGAATTTTAAGGATTACTTTACTAGCATGTGAGATGAGTGCAATTCTGTGGTAGTTTGAGCATTCTTTGGCATTGCCTTTCTTTGGTATTGGAATGAAAACTGATCTTTTCCAGTCCTGTGGCCACTGCTGAGTTTTCCAGATTTGCTGGCATATTGAGTGCAACAGTTTCACAGCATCATCTTTCAGGATTTGAAATAGCTCAACTGGAATGCCATCACCTCCACTAGCTTTGTTTGTAGTGATGCTGCCTAAGGCCCACTTGACTTCACATTCCAGGATGTCTGGCTCTCAGTGAGTGATCACACCATCGTGATTATCTGGGTCATGAAGATCTTTTTTGTACAGTTCTTCTGTGTATTCTTGTCACCTCTTCTTAATATCTTCTGCTTCTGTTACGTCCCTACCATTTCTGTCCTTTATCGAGCCCATCTTTACATGAAATGTTCCCTTGGTATCTCTAATTTTCTTGAAGACATCTCTAGTCTTTCCCTGTGGATCACAATATGGCTGCTTTTACTCCTTCCCAAATCCCTTATGCTAACATAGTTGTGTATTTCCCACTGAAATACTTTATGAGTGCTTAAAGAAAATGTCCTAATTTTTGTTTTAAAGAAATTAACAGCAAAAATAAGCTTTTACATTTATCCAGATATTTGCCATATTTGATGATGTTCTTTCTGTCCTGAAAATCCAAGTTATTGATGTTATTTCCTTCAGCCCGTAAAACATCCCTTAGCATTTCTTATCCTGTAGGTCTACTAGCAATGAACAATCCATTTCATTTTATCTGAAAATATTTTTATTTCATTTTTATTCAGTATTTTCACTGGTTATAGAATTTTTGGCTAAGTATCTTTCCCAAGCATTTAAAAGATGTTGTTTCACTGTATTCTATTTTGTATAGTTTTTGGTGAGAAATTACCTATCATTTCCCCTTATGTATAATAAGTCATTTTATTCTCATCCCTTTCAAGGTTTTCTCTTCATCTTTGATGTTTACCAATTTGACATTGCTTGGAGTTGTTGAGCTTCTTGCCTCTGTAAAATTATATCTTCCACCAAATTGGGGACATTTTCAGTCATTATTTTTCTACCTCATTCTCTTTCTCTTTTGCTTCTTGGACTACCATTATACGCATGTTGTGTCACAGGTGGCTGAGGCAAGCTTCATCCTTTTTTTTCCAATTTTCCTTTCTCTTTTAAATTTTATAGTTTATTCTGATTTGTCTGCAATTAATTGACTCCTTAGGCAGCTCTGTTTTGTTTCTAGGCCCATTCAGTGAATTTTTAAAATTTCAGGTACTGTGTTTTACAGTTCTGAACTTTCCATTTGAATATTTTTATAATTTATGTTTCCTTACCGAGATACTTTCATTTTATCTTTTTAATTTATTGCAAGTATATTTTAATTTATTGCAAGTATATTTAATTTATTGCAAGTATTAAAAAATATTTAGTTTTTTGGAAGTATATTACAGTTCTAATAATGCCTGTAAAATGATTTTATGCTAATTTGAGGTAATGGGTTACCTCTGGGTCACTCTCAATCAGTTATCTTTTATCTTGAGACTGGCTTACATTTTTCTGGTTCTTCACATATATTTCTGGATTGTACCTTGAACATCATAAATATTATGTTCTGGAGATTTTGAAGTTTGTTATATTTCCTCTTGAAATTCGTGGTTTTCTTCATTCATTATGTATTTATAGAGGATCTCTGATGTAACTCAGTGGTAGATAAAAACAAACTGTTTCTTTACAATAGTGTGTCATGTGTATAGTTTGGTATGGTTGTCAAAGTTGTGCCTGCAGGTCATACAAACATTTCCTTCTTTCAGGAATAAAGGTTTCGCTTGGGGTTCAGTCTGTGCTCCCTTCTAAAAATTGTGTTTTAAACTTTTTGCTTTATCATGAAGTTAGCTTGGTTGGGCTCAGATTTTTAAATTCTGCATTTTGACTGGCAGCTTAAATTTCAGTTTGGTTCTTCATAAGTTGAGTTGTTTGGATTCTGTTCTGCACGTGCTTCCTTCAGGGTCAGAGTGGTTGACAGTAAATTTCGTGCTCCCTCTTTCTGGCTCTCTACTGTATGGGATACCACCTTCAATTTCTAGTGGCTTTGGTTCACTGATATCTCTACTCTGGTTGCTCAGGCCAGAAAGATTATGAGTCTTTTATCAGTTCTAGCTGCTCGGCTGCTTGACACTATGGCCCAAAACTAAGGCTGAGAGCCATAGAGCTGCGTAATTCAATCATGAAATTTCTTCCTTCCAAGTGTCAACTCCTATCCAGAATTTGTGTGCTATTTATACTCTCAAGTGCTTTCAGTTCCTTGTATTTTTCTGTATTTGTCCTGAGTTTATAACCCTTATCTGCACAGGTTGGATAAGGAAGTGGAACCATAATGGCTCTTTAAAAGTTGTCGGGGTAATTCTGACACCTCTGTCATTCCTGAGACTATTTCTATGGGCCTGATTCTAATATCACTCCATTCTGGATAGTTATAGCTTCCTCTTCCAGCCTTGTGTGATCTCTGGAATATCCACTGAATTCATAGATCCCTGATAGTTAATTTCTGCCAGGACTTGCAGAATCTTGTGCAGTTAAGTATTGAACCAAGGCTCCAGGGGACCTCTATGCAGATTTCTGGTGCTCCTTTTCTGCATGTTTCCTTCTTCTAATCATCTGCCCTGCAAATTTCATCTGTGCTAACAGCACTAAATTCTCTTCTCTGTCCAATTTCCTGGGACATCTCCTGGAAAGTGACTGTGGGCAAAACATTTGTGTGAATTGAGGCTCACATCACTTTCAGAGACACAATCCTGCATTGCATGTTTTCATGTTTTTTAGTAACTGAAAGTTGTTTCGTGTATTTTGTGCATTTTTGTGGCTATCTATATTGGAGGGCTTGTCTGATACCAATTCTTCTGTCAGTACTGGAAGTGGAAGCCCCTGTTTTCACAAAAGCTGAACAAATGCAAACTATCAGGTCTTATCTACAAAGACTCTGATTAAGTATGTTTGTAACAGAGACCCAAGAGTTTTCATGTAGTAGCCCTCCCCCTTCAATGGTAATTTTGATGTAGGCCGTTAGAGTGTCATACTGGGATAAAGTTAGGATAAGGAAAGCAATATCATCTGAACTTTATATTTATTGTAATTAAAGTCAACTTGGAAGGTAAATGTCAGCAAGACCATAACTTGAGTAATTTAGATAAAGTCAATAATCACCACAAAAACTTGCAGCCAAGTATTCCCCAGTCACTCCAGATGATGCCATGTTTCCTGGCAGGTAGATGTCAAAAGTTGAAAGGTGGACCCTAAATAATCTTCTCTTACACTGTAAAACAGAAAACAAGGTCTACTCTTGCTTATCTATAGCTCCAAGAGATTAATCTCAGGTCTTAGCTCTAAAGTCCCTCTTGTTCTTTTTACTGTCTTTTTTTTTTTTTTTTTAGCCCCCAAGAGCCATTTCTCTTTAGATCCTTGTCCCTTAAAGTGCTGGTATCAGATACCAGAAATGCTGGCATTACTGTTCCATGGTAGCACCCTACCACCAGCCCTGCCTGAAAACATATTCTAGCTGCCAAACCTCACAACAGGGGACAAAGCAGAAAAAGGGGAGCAGTGCTGCCATGAAGAATCACAAATGAAAATATCAGCCAGCTTTAAAGCCAACAAATTATCTCCCTAGTTCAAATTGCCAGCCTCTGTCAAAGAGTGACATGGTGTTTCCTGATGTGTTGAAAGCAGCACTGCGATGAAAGGAAGATAGTGCCCTTATCCAGCTGAAATTCTGAACTGGATACCCTGTAGGAGTTTGGTATACAGTCTTTGACTCATCATGATAAAGACTGGCTGCTGACAGCTCATCAACTTTGACTTCTGGCCTAAACTCCAACACGTGAATTTTTTTTTTCTTTTCTTCTAAACTCTTCCATCTCTCCTTGTAAAATCTCTTCCACCCACCATTTAGAAAGTTTTTTTCTGGGTCTGAAGGCAGCCCTGACCCTAAAGCAGTATTAGTCCACTGGCTCACTTGCCAAAGTGTTTGTATGTTTTGGGTCCTAACATTTGTAATGCAGCTAATATTTATTAATCCCTCTGCTAGATGATAGAGATGCAGAAGTAGAGTTGCTGCCCTCATGGAGAAGTTCCAGAAGTCTGTTCTTAGGGACACCTACATCAGGATTATTTGGGAGAATTTGTTTAAAATGCAGATTTCTTGGTCCCAACTAAAATTTACTGAGTGTAAATTTCTAAAGTTACGTGCAGAAATCTACATTTTCAATGACCTACCCAAGTGCTGCTTAAGCATGCTGCAGTTTGAGAACCACTAGTAAACGTGCAAATATGAAATTAAAATTTATGATAAAGAATGGCTTCTGGAAGGAGAAAATATGTACACCCATGGTGGATTCATGTCAATGTATGGCAAAACAAATACAATATTGTAAAGTTAAAAAATAGAAAATAAACTAATTTAATAATAAAAAAAAAGAACTTAAATATAACAGAATGACATGGGGAAGGCATATTTAGATTGAGACACATTGGTTTAAAAGAGCCTAATAAAGTGACATTTAAACTGAGACTTGACTGGTAAGGAGAATTGTTCAGAGGAAGATTGGGAGAGGGGGAACATTTTTCCAAGCAGAGGAAAACTTATGCACACGTTCTAAAGTTGTTTTCCACCTCCTTATACAGGCCTAGTGTCTCTTCCTAAAGGGAATACCAGCACGTAAATGCATGCATCCCCTCATCTGTGTATAGTTCCTATGCTCAGCTTTGTTCCTAGCCTAAATTTTTTTCTGCTAGGACATGAGTTAAATTAGGAAATTTTATCTCAGTTGAGCTTTACAAAAATAAAACTGATGAAACTAAATTTATAAACTTTTATGTAGGTCCAAATTCAACAAGAATATTTGCTTTAAATCACCTACTATCTCATTCGTTTTTCTTTCTCAGTAATGAACTTGGTGTTTGAGAATGCCGAGTAAAGATCATGATCTAGTACTGTATACTATATAGTATAGTATATGGTTTAGAGGGATCCATGTAGGTTTATATGTCAATGTTGCCAGTAAAAACTTTATATTTACATGTGAGGGGAATATTTTATGTTAAAATTTCTGAATTTCCAAACAAATCCTTTTCAGGTTGAAATTTTACACAGATCAAACCCCATGGGAATTTCAAAAATTCTGAGCAAAGTTCAATGAGCTATTGAACTAAATGTTTGTGAAGACAAGTTGGCAATCTGAAAAACAGTGCTGATTCTGATTGATCTTGTGGCTCATGAAGTACAGATCAGGCTACCTGAATCTACAGAAGAAGTGTTATTCATACTCTTATATAGAAGAAGGAAGGATTCTAGCAATTTATTTATAACACATGGGCTTCTGCAGGCATCTGCACTGACAAGGTAGAAGTCATGCTAATAGTATTTGTAAATAGTATACCTCTATATTTAGAAAATGCAGCAGAATCTATATATAAGTTATTAAAATAAATGAATTCAACAAGGTTGTTGGATGCAAAATATATAAAAATCAATGTATATTTCCATGTACTAATAAAAAGCAGTTAGAAAATAACAGAAATGTTAAATACTTAAAACATGGACTATATTTAATGAAAGATGTGAAAGACCACAGAAAACTATAACACATCACTGAGAGGAATTAAAGGAGACTTAATTGAAGAACATACCATAGTTATGGATTAAAATCTAGTTTTTCAGAATTGATTGTTGTTATGGCTCTTTAGTATCAAAGAACACAACATATCCCAAACAACAAAATAAATCAAATGTATTCATTCCTAGACATATCACAGTGATGCAGCAGGTTACCAAAGTCAATTGATAATCTTAAAAGTACCAGAGAGAAAAATAGATTTCTTACAATGGAATGACAGATAGGCCGACAACTGACTGCCCAAGAGGAACAGTGAAATCAAAGACTGTGGAGCAATATCTAGAAAATGCTGAAATACAGTTATGCTGCTGCTGCTGCTAAGTTGCTTCAGTCGTGTCCGACTCTGTGCGACCCCACAGACAGCAGCCCACCAGGCTCTGCCGTCCCTGGGATTCTCCAGGCAAGAACATTGGAGTGGGTTGCCATTTCCTTCTCCAGTGAATGAAAGTTAAAAGTGAAAGTGAAGATGCTCAGTTCTGTCCGACTCTTAGTGACCCCATGGAGTGCAGCCTACTAGGCTCCTCCATCCATGGAATTTTCCAGGCAAGAGTACTGGAGTGGGTTGCCATTGCCTTCTCCCAAATATAGTTAGGTGAACACTAATTTTATTTACAGTGAACCATCCTTCAATAATAGCACATAGGGACCTCCCTGGTGGTCCAGTGGCTAAGAATCCATGCTTCCACTGCAAGGAGGCTGAGTTCAATCCCTGGCCAGAGAACTAGATCCCACATGCCGCAACTAAGAGTTCACATGCTACAGCTAACCATCCTGCATGCCACAATAGAGATGAAGATCCTGTGTGCTGTAACTAAGAACCCACACAGCCAAATATTTAAAAAGTTTTACAGAAGAATTAGCACATAATAAAGCCATTTCAAGCAAAAAATAACTGAGATCACTGTGTGCTGATGAAAGTTTTAAAAGATGTTATTCATGAAGAACAATGATGATCTCAGAAGGAACGTCTGAGCGATAGAAATAAACTATGATAAAAGGAATTGCTTTACATAAGTATAAGTAAGAAAACAAAATTGTGAAGGACTAAAATTATAATATTAAGAACTAAAAGAAGAAGAAAGGATTGATAAGCTGTCTAACACAGCAGGCAGTGCCTGAAGTGTGCTATGGCTGCTTATATTGGTTAGAGAGGAGAGAAGAATATTAATTAATTCTTCACTTTGTGAGTTCAGTTCAGTTCAGTCGCTCAGTCGTGTCGATTCTTTGCGACCCCATGAATCGAAGCATGCCAGGCCTCCCTGTCCATCACCAGCTCTCGGAGTTTACCAAAACCCATGTCCATAGAGTTAGTGATGCCATCCAACCATCTCATCCTCTGTCATCCCCTTCTCCTCCTGCCCCTAATCCTTGCCAGCATTAGGATCTTCTCCAATGAGTCAACTCTTCGCATGAGGTGGCCAAAGTATTGGAATTTCAGCTTCAACATCAGTCCTTCCAATGAACACCCAGGACTGATCTCCTTTAGGATGGACTGGTTGGATCTCCTTGCAGTCCAAGGGACTCTCAAGAGTCTTCTCCAACACCACAGTTCAAAAGCATCAATTCCTCGTGCTCAGCTTTCTTCATCGTCCAACTCTCACATCCATACATGACCACTGGAAAAACCATAGCTTTGACTAGACAGACCTTTGTTGGCAAAGTAATGTCTCTGCTTTTAAATGTGCTATCTAGGTTGGTCATAACTTTCCTTCCAAGGAGTAAGCGTCTTTTAATTTCAGGCCGCAATCACCATCAGCAGTGATTTTGAAGCCCCCAAAAATAAAGTCTGACACTGTTTCCACTCTTTCCCCATTTATTTGCCATGAAGTGATGGGACCAGATGCCATGATCTTAGTTTTCTGAACGTTGAGCTTTAAGCCAACTTTTTCACTTTCCTCTTTCACTTTCATCAGGAGGCTCTTTAGTTCTTCTTCATTTTCTGCCATAAGGGTGGTGTCATCTGCATATCTGAGGTTATTGATATTTCTCCCAGCAATCTTGATTCCAGTCTGTGCTTCTTCCAGCCCAGCATTTCTCATGATGTACTCTGCATAGAAGTTAAATAAGCAGGGTGACAATATACAGCCTTGACGTTCTCCTTTTCCTATTAGGAACCAGTCTGTTTTTCCATGCCCAATTCTAACTGTTGCTTCCTGACCTGCATACAGATTCCTCAAGAGACAGGTCAGATGGTCTGGTATTCCCATCTCTTTCAGAATTTTCCACAGGTTATTGTGATCCACACAGTCAAAGGCTTTGGCATAGTCAACAAAGCAGAAATAGATGTTTTTCTGGAACTCTCTTGCTTTTTCGATGATCCATGGATGTTGGCAATTTGATCTCTGGTTCCTCTGCCTTTTCTAAAACCAGCTTGAACATCTGGAAGTTCATGGTTCACGTATTGCTGAAGCCTGGCTTGGAGAATTTTGAGCATTATTTATTAGCATGTGAGATGAGTGCAATTGTGTGGAAGTTTTAGCTTTCTTTGGCATTGCCTTTCTTTGTGATTGGAACGAAAACTGACCTTTTCCAGTCCTGTGGCCACTGCTGAGTTTCCCAGATTTGTTGGCATATTGAGTGCAGCACTTTAACAGCATCATCTTTGAGGATTTGAAATAGCTCAACTGGAATTCCATCACCTCCACTAGCTTTGTTCGTAGTGATGCTTTCTAAGGCCCACTTGACTTCACATTCCAGGATGTCTGGCTCTAGGTGAGTGATCACACCATCATGATTATCTGGGTCATGAAGATCTTTTTTGTACAGTTCTTCTGTGTATTCTTGCCACCTCTTCTTAATATCTTCTGCTTCTGTTAGGTCCATACCATTTCTGTCCTTTTTCCAGCCCATCTTTGCATGAAATATTCCCTTGGTATCTCTAATTTTCTTGAAGAGATCTCTAGTCTTTCCCATTCTGTTGTTTTCCTCTATTTCTTTGCATTGATCGCTGAGGAAGGCTTTCTTATCTCTCCTTGCTATTCTTTGGAACTCTGCATTCAGATGGGAACATCTTTCCTTTTCTCTTTTGATTTTCACTTCTCTTCTCTTCCCAGCTATCTGTAAGGTCTCCTCAGACAGCCATTTTGCTTTTTTGCATTTCTTTTCCATGGGATGGTCTTGATCTCTGTCTCCTATAGAATGTCACAAACCTCTGTCCATAGTTCATCAGGCACTCTGTCTATTAGATCTAGTCCCTTAAATCTATTTGTCACTTTCACTGTATAATCATAAGGGATTTGATTTAGGTCATACCTGAATGGTTCCTTGGTTTTCCCTCCTTTCTTCAATTTAAGTCTGAATTTGGCAATAAGGATTTCATGATCTGAGCCACAGTCTGCTCCCAGTCTTGTTTTTGCCGACTGTAGAGAGCTTCTCCATCTTTGGCTGCAAAGAATATAATCAGTCTGATTTCGATGTTGACCATCTGGTGATGTCCATGTGTAGAGTCTTCTCTTGTTTTGTTGGAAGAGGGTGTTTGCTATGACCAGTGCTTTCTCTTGGCAAAATTCTATTACCCTTTGCCCTGCTTCGTTCTGTATTCCAAGGCCAAATTTGCCTGTTGTGCCAGGTGTTTCCTGACTTCTTACTTTTGCATTCCAGTCCCCTATAATGAAAAGGACATCTTTTTTGGTTCTTAGTTCTAGAAGGTCTTGTAGGTCTTCACAGAACTGGTCAAATTCAGCTTCTTCAGCATTTCTGGTCGGGGCTTAGACTTGGATTACCGTGATATTGAGTGGTTTGCCTTGGAAATGAACAGAGATCATTCTGTCGTTTTTGAGATTGCATCCAAGTACTGCATTTCGGACTCTTTTGTTGACCATGATGGCTACTACATATGTTAAAATTTCAAGGATAATCTCTAACAAAGTAGAAAAAGTAATGTCCAAACCAAAAAGTAGAAAACCAGAATAAAGAAACAAACAAAATCTCAGTCAATTCAAAAGAATACATGAAAGAAGTAAAAATGTAAAACAAAAAAAGTAAAGTACAGAATAAGTTGGAAAAATATTTCAAATATATCACAATAAATGTTAATTATCAACATATTCATTTAAAATGAAAATAACAAAATCCATTTATATGCTATTTAAGAGAGAAACACTAGACATGGAAACAACCCAAACGTCCACCAATATATGATTGGATTAAGAAGATATGGTATACATATACACATGCACATACAAAATGGTAAATTACTCAGCAATAAAAAAGAATGAAATAGTGCCACTTGCAGCAACACCGATGGGCCTAGAGAATATGATGTTCAGCGAGAAAGACAAATACTATACGGCAGGAGACCTGTGTTTGATCCCTGGGTTGGGAAGATCCTCTGGAGAAGGGAATGACAACCCAGTCTAGTATTTTTGCCTGGAGAATTCTGTGGAGAGTGGAGTCTGGTGAGCTATAGTCCATGGGGTCAGAAGGAGCTGGACCTGACTGAGAGACTAGCATTTACACTTCAAAAACTAATACAAATGAATATATATGGAAAATAGAAAAAGATTCACAGATATAGAAAACAACAACTTGTGGTTACAAAAAAGGAGACAAAAGGGGGTCAAGACAAATTAGGAGTATGGATTAACAGATACAAACTACTATACATAAAATTGATAAGCAAAAAGGATATGCTGCATAGAACAGGGAATTACACCCGTTATCTTGTTATAACCTGTAATGGTGTATAATCTTCAAAAATATTGAATCATTTTGCTGTGCTTCTGAAACTAACACAACATTTTATGTCAACTATAGTTCAATTACAAAGTTTAAAAAATATTTTTTTTAAAAGAGAGATAAACACTAAAGTGTAAGGACCAAAAAGATGTTGAAAATAAGATAAAAAACTACAACATACGCACTAAGTTAAATAAGCTATCACAGTTATATTAATAACAAACATACTAAAAGCAAAAATATAATCAAGAATAAAGAGGGTCACTTCAAAATGATAAAATCAATCACTCTAAACTTGTGTCTATTTTATCATTTTGAAGTGACTCTCTTTATTCTTGATTATATTTTTACTTTAAAATAGATACAACCATTCTAAACTTGGCTTCCCTGGTAGTTCAGCTGGTAAAGAACCTGCCTGCAATGCAGGAGTCCCCAGTTCAATTCCTCAGTTGGGAAGATCTGCTGGAGAAGGGACAAACTACCCACTCCAATATTCTTGGGCTTCCCTGGTGGCTCAGCTGGTGAAGAATCCACTTGCAATGCGGGAGACCTGGGTTCGATCTCTGGGTTGGGAAGATCCCCTGGAGAAGGGAAAGGCTACCCACTTCAGTATTCTGACCTGGAGAATTCCATGGACTGTATATTCCATGGGATCGCAAAGAGCTGGACACAACTGAGCGACTTTCACTTTCATTGTAACCTTGGGTAAACAGAAGTACATAACTTCAAAATAGATCAATATAGTCATAGAAAGAAAGGAAGTAATGGGAAAAATCCATTCCACCTCTCAGTGACAACAACAAAATAGAAAAGGCAAACGATTATGATTTAGAAGATCTGAAAAAGACAATAAGTAATTCTGATATAAGGAATAGATATAGGACCTTTACCTGCACATTTGAGAATACAGTTTCTCAAGAACATAATTATGTATGTGAAATATATACATACATCTCTGGCAAGACTGAGGAAGAAAAAATGTTAAGGCACAAATAGCTAATTTTAATATGGGTAAAACTAAAACAGATGTTGATTAGAAAAAAGAAGTGACAGAATACAAAAATGTTCAAAAATGTGTAAAACAAAATTTTATTTATGTATAAATATACAAGCAATAAAGATTTAAAGAAGAGTAGGGGAATGATCAGCACAGAATGGTGAAGAGTGGTTCCCTTTCTGGAAGAATGGAATAAAAGGGCTTTCAAAGTGGCTTTGGATCCATGAGTTTGATTTATTTCTTAAGATGGATAATAGGTATTCAAGAATTGCTTGTGTTCCTTCCCAGGCTAGCCCCACCGTCCTGATGGATACTTTCATTCACATCCTTGGAGCAGTCTCAGACTGCTGGATTCCATGTCTTCCCACCATGTCCTTCTTCACCAGTTTCCTTAAGCCACCTAGTTTGGCTTTTGCAATATCCAAGGGTATGCATTATTAATATTTGCATTTGTGTCTTTTCCTTGTTCAATTTACTTTTGCTCCTCTTTTTTCTTTGCCTGTCTCCAAGTATTGATGTTTCACAGGGCACTGTTAGGTGGCCACATTATATCTAATTCCACATACTTTCTTTTTATGGATCATCCACCCTCCTGATTTTTTTTGTTTCCTTCTGCATTCTTTCCATCATAGTTTCCATAAGACTTAATAACATCTATTTTCTTGTTTTCCACCTCTTGCAGATTGTGAGGGCTGACACCAAAGTCATTTGTGTTGATGAGGACTTAAAACAACAGCCCTACTTGGTTGGAACTCAATATCTGTTGAATTGGGTTTCTGTACTCTTAGCTTCCTCTATTAGTTATTCATATGTCAAGAACCTCCCCTCTACAAATAATCTTGCAATTAGAAATATTTTATTAATGTTTACATTCCACATTATTCTATCCTATTGCTTAAAATAATGCCTCAAATATAATAAATATTCAGTAAACATTGGTTAATTAAGGTATTGAATTCCAACACATGGTAATTGAATCAGTCTACTTACCAGGCTTCATATTATCTTTAGCACAAAAATTGAATAGACTCAACATTACTTCTTCCTAAGGACCTATCATAAAATTTCAGCCCCTGGTTACAGATGTAGGGACATCTGCAAAGCTGTCTTGCTTTCATCTACTGTTGTCTATTCCTGAACCCAAATAGTTACAGAGTTCTTATTATGAATCTGTGATTTTAGCTAACCTTACACACTGCTAATTTCTTTAGGGAGGAATTTGGCCTAAAGAGATCACTCTTTTGAGATCAATTTAAGAAAAGGTAAATGTAAGCCAAATGTTAGGATTTTCAAGAAGTCATATCTACTGGCCTGGGATATGGTATCTCAAAGAAGAAAGCTGATTACTTGAGACAGTTTAAATGAAAGAGAGCAAAGTACCAAGCCCACTGAGCTGAAAGAATGTCCAAATTGTTTCATATGAATGTTTTATCTTTACGGAAGTCAAATGTATATAAGTCTGAACATGAAACTTATACCACAAACATATTAAGGATAATTATTTGCATAGTAAGAAAAATAGCCATATGACTTAATTTTCAGTAAGATTCTGCATGTTTTCTTAGTTAGGGAATCTATCGATGCACTTGAATATTTGCTTAAAGGCTTTCTATTATTGGATAGAGAAGAAATAGGAGCTCAAAGCACTCTTTATTATAGTGTTGTTTGTGGTAGCAGGGAGATGACAGCAGTCTGGGTCCTGACCCTGAGGGAGTATTAACATAAGGTGGATGAAGATGATGTAGTACTTGGCAGAAACCAGAAGCCACAAGGTGAATATATGCATAGCAATAAGATTATATCTTAAAACTATATTGTTAAGTGAAAAAAAGGAAGATAACTGGTATCTATAGCACAGCAGTGGTAGTGTAAATTAGATGACATGCTCACAAATAACCTCTGCCATTTTCCAAAGATTTTTATAAAGAAAAGTTAGCTTTTTTTCCTCTAACCGTTTATTGGAGTGTAATTGGTTTACAATGCTGTGTTATTTTCAGGTATACAGCAAAGTGAATCTGTTATACATATAAACATTCTTTTTGATTATTTTCCCATGTAGGCCATTACAGAGTATTGAGTAGAGTTCCCTATAGGTCCTTATTATAGAGTAGGTCCTTATTAGTTATCTATTTTATGCAGAAGTGTATATATATTAACACCAATCTTCCAATTCATCTCTGCCCTGCCATAATGATAAATTTATGTTCTACATCTGTAACTGTTTTTGTTCTGTAGGTACGTTCCTTTGTACCCCCTTTTTTTAAGATTCCACTTACGCTATTTGTCTTTCTCTAACTTACTTCACTCAGTATGATGGTCTCTTGGTCCATCCATATTGCTGCAAATGGCATTATTTTATCTTTATGGCTGAGTAATATTTCATTGTATTTATGTTCCACACTTCTTTATCCATTTCTCTGTCAATGGACATTTAGGCTGCCTCTGTGTCTTGACTATTGTAGATAGTGTTGCAGTTAACACTGGGGTGCATGTATCTTTCTGAATTATCATTTTCTCGGGATATATGTCCAGGAGTGGGATTTCTGGTCCATATGGTAGCTCTATTTTTAATTTATTTCAGTCCTTCCACTTCTTTTTTTTTTTCCACTTTATTTTTTTTTAATTGAAGAATATTTGCTTTAAAGAATTTTGTGGTTTTCTGCCATACATCAACATGAATTAGCCATAGGTACACCCATGTCCACTCCCCCCTGAACCTCCCTTCTATTGCCCTCCCCATCCCACATTTCTAGATTGTCACAGAGCCCCTGTCTGAATACCCTGAGTCATACAGTAAATTCCCATTGGCTATCTGTTTAATATATGGTATTGTAAATTTCCATGTTACTCTCTCCATGCATTTCACCCTCCCCCTCCCCTCCCATGTCCTTAGGTCTGTTTTCTGTCTGTTTTTCCATTGCTGTCCCGAAAATAAATTCATCAGTACCATCTTTCAAGGTTCCATATATATGTGTCAGTATATGATATTTATATTTCTCTTTTTGACTTACTTCACTCTGTATAATAAGCTCTTGGTTTGTTCACCTCATTAGAACTAACTCAAATGTGTTCTTTTTTATGGCTGAGCACTATTCCATTATATATATATGTACCACAGCTTCTTTATCCATTCATCTGTCAATGGACATCTAGGTTGCTTCCATGTTCTAACTATTGTAAATAGTGCTGCAATGAACATTGGGGTACACATGTCTTTTTCAGTTTTGATTTCCTCAGGGTATGTGCCTAGTAGTATGATTGCTAGATCATATGGTGGTTTTATTCTTAGTTTTTTATGGAATCTCCATAATGTCTTCCATAGTGGCTGTATCAATTTACATTTCAACCAGTAATGCAAGAGGGTTCCTTTTTCTCCATACACTCTCGAGCATTTATTGTTTGTAGACTTTTTGATGATGGCCATTTTGACTGCTGTGAGGTGGTATTTCATTGAAGTTTTGATTTGCATTTCCCTAATAATAAGGCTTCAACAGTATGTGAACCGTGAATGTCCAGATGTTCAAGCTGGATTTAGAAAAGGCAGAGGAACAAGAGCTCAAATTGCCAACATCCATTGGATCATCAAAAAAGCAAGAGAATTCCAGAAAAACGTCTACTTCTGCTTTACTGGTTACACCAAAGCCTTTGACTGTGTAGATCACAACAAACTGAAAAATTCTTCAAGAGATGGAAATACCAGACCACCTTACGTGCCCCCTAAGAAATCTGTGCAGGTCAAGAAAGAACATTTAGAACTGGACATGGAACAACAGACTGGTTCCAAATCAGGAAAGGGGTATGTCAAGGCCGTATATTGTCTCCCTGCTTATTTAACATATGCAGAGTACATCATGAGAAATGCCGGGATGGATGAAGCACAAGCTGGAATCAAGATTGCCAGTAGAAACATCAATAGCCTCAGATACGCAGATGACACCACCCTTATGGCAGAAAGGGAAGAAGAACTAAAGAGCCTCTTGATGAAAGTGAAAGAGGAGAATGAAAAAGCTGGCTTACAACTCAATATTCAAAAAACTAAGATCACGGCATCCCGTCTCATCACTTCGTGGCAAATAGATGGGGAAACAATGGAAATAGTGCGAGACTTTATTTTTGGGGGCTCCAAAATCACTGCAGATGGTGTCTTCAGCCATGAAATTAAAAGACAATTGCTCCTTGGAAGAAAAGCTATGGCAAAGTAGACAGCATATTAAAAAGGAGAGACATTACCTTGCTGACAAAAGTCCATCTAGTCAAAGCTATGGTTTTTCCAGTAGTCATGTATGGATGTGAGAGTTGGACTGTGAAGAAAGCTGAGAACCGAAGAATTGATGCTTTTAGACTATGGTGTTGGAGAAGACTCTTGAGAGTCCCCTGGACTGCAAGGAGATCAAACCAGTCTACCCTAAAGGAAATCAGTCCCAAATATTCATTGGAAGGACTGATGCGGAAGCTGAAACCCCAATATTTTGGCCACCTGATGCGAAGAACTGACTCATTGGAAAAGACCCCGATGCTGGGAAAATTGAGGGCAGAAGGAGAAGGGAACGACAGAGGATGAGATGGCTGGACGGCATCACCAGCTCAATGGACAGGAGTTTGAGCAACCTCTGGGGGTAGGTGATGGATAGGGAAGCCTGGCGTGCTGCAGTCCATGGGGTTGCAAAGATTCAGACCGACTGGGCAACTGAACTGAATAATGAGCGAAGTTGAGCATCTTTTCGTGTGTTTGTTAGCCATCTGTATGTCTTCTCTGGAGAAATGTCTTTTTTAGGTCTTTTCCCCACTTTTTGAATGCATTGTTTGCTTTTCTGATATTAAATTGTATGAGTAGCTTGTATCTTTTGGAAATTAATTCTTTGTCAGTCATTTCCTTTGCTATTATTTTCTCCCATTCGGAGGGTTGTCTTTTCACCTTGTTTGGAGTTTCCACTGCTGTGCCAAAGCTTTTACATTTAGTTACGTCCCACTTGTTTATTTTTGTTTTTATTTACATTACTCTACGAGGTGAGTCATAGAAGATCTTGCTTTGATTCACGTCATCGGGTGTTCTGCCTATGTTTTCCTCTAAGAGTTTTTTTTATAGTTTCTGGTCTTACATTTAGGTTTTTTATCCATTTTGGATTTATCTTTGTGTATGGTGTTAGTAAGTGTTCTAATTTCATTCTTTTGCAAGTAGCTGTCCAGTTTTCCCAGCATCACTTATTGAAGAGGCTATCTTTGCCCCACTGTATGTTCTTTCCTCCTTTGTCAAAAATAAGGTACCCTCCATACTATCTCCATGGTGGCTGTTTTTGTTGTTTAGTTGCTCAGTCGTGTCCAACTCTTTGCAACCCCAAGGAATGCAGCACACCACGTTTCCCTGTCCTTCACCATCTCCTGGAGTTTGCTCAAACTCATGTCCATTAAGTCGGTGATGCCATCCAACCATATCATCCTCTGTCATGTCCCCTTCTCCTCCTGCCTTCAATCTTCCCCAGCATCAGGGTCTTTTCTAATGAGTCTGCACTTTGCATCAGGTGGCCAAAGTATTGGAGTTTCTGCTTTAGCATCAGTTCTTCCAATGAATATTCAGGGTTGATTTTCTATAGGATTGACTGGTTTGAACTCCTTGCAGTCCAAGGGACTCTCGAGAGTCTTCTCCAACACCACACCACAGTTCAAAAGCATTGGTTCTTCGTCACTCTACCTTCTCTCTGGCCCAACTCTCACATCCATACATGACTACTGGAAAAGCCATAGCTTTGACTATATGGACCTTTGTTGGCAATCCTGCGGCCACTGCTAAGTTTTCCAAATTTGCTGGCATATCGAATGCAGCACTTTAATAGCACCATCCTTTAGGATCTGAAATAGTTCAGCTGGAATTCCATCACCTCCATAGTGTCTGTACCAGTTTACATTCCTACCAACAGTGTAGGAGAAATCCCTTTTCTCCACACCCTCTACACATTTGTTTATAGATTTTTTTTTGATGTTGGCATTCTGACTGGTGTGAGGTGGATCAGGTGGCTTTGCAGGTGAATTCTATCAAACATTTAGATGGGAGTTAACATCTACCCTTCTGAAACTCTTCCAAAGTTGCAGAGGAGGGAAAACTTCCAAATGTATTTTATGAGGTCACCATCACTCTGATACCAAAACCAGACAACAAAGAGATACGTAAAAGAAAGTTACAGACCAACACCACTGATGATGGCCTTTCATTTTCTTTTTCTTTCCAGCAACTATCACTGATGAACATAGATGTTCATCCTCAACAAAATATTGGAGTGACCAAAAGGTCTGCTCAGTTGTTTCCATAAGATGGCTCTAGTAGTATTTATTTGTGTTTAACTTCATTCGAAACAATTCTGTTACACTGTAATTTGACAGCTGGCATATCAGTATGCATTTATAAAAAAACTTATCAAAATTGGTAAATTTTTGTGTAGCCACTTTAATATTAATGATGGAAGAAAAAAGCAACATTTTCTGCACATTTTACTTTAATATTTCAAGAAAAGCAAAAATGATACTGAAACACAGCAAAAAAGATTTCTCTAGTGTATGGAGAAGATGCTGTGGTTTGTGAAGTTTTGTTGTGGAGATTTCTAGCAGAATGATACTCTCTGGTCAGGTAGAGCAGTTGAAGTTGATAGTGATCATATTGAGACATTAACTGAGAACAATCAATATTATACCACACAGGAGATAGCTGTCATACTCAAAATATCCATATCAAGCATTGAAAATCATTTGTACCAGCTAGGTAATGTTAATCTCTTTGATAATTTGTTTCCATAAAAGTTAAACAAACAGACAAGCAAACAAACCTTCTTGACTGTGTTTCTGCATGTGATTCTCTACTGAAACTTAAGTTTCTATTTTTAAAACAACTTGTGACAATGAAAAGTGGATACTGTACAATAATGTGGAGCAGAAGAGATCACAGGGCAAATGAAATGAGTGACCACCATCCACACCAAAGGCCAGTCTTCATCCAAAGAAGGTGATGTTGTATATATGGTGGGATTGGAAGGGAGTTCTCTATTATGAGCTCCTTCCAGAAAACCAAATGATTAATTCCAACAAGTACTACTTCCAATTAGATTAACTGAAAGCAGCACTCGATGAAAAGCTTCCAGAGTTAGTCAACAGAAAATTCATAATTTTCCATCAGGATAATGCAAGACAGCAAGCTTCTTTGATGACCTAGTAAAAAATCTTACAGCTTGGCTGGAAAATTCCGATTCATCTGCCATATTCACCAGACACTACACATTCGGATGTCCATTTATTTTGGTCTTTATTCTCTTAGTGGAAAAAAAAAATCTCAAGTCTCTGGAAGATTGTAAAAGGCACCTGATACAGTTCTTTGCTCAACAAGATAAAAAGTTTTGGGAAGGTGGCATTGTGAAGTTGCCTGAAAAATGGAAGAATGTAGAGGAACAAAATAGTGAATACATTGTTTAATAATATTTTTTTGGTAAAAATGTCTTTTATTTTTATTTTTTGACCAACCCTATTCTAGCAGACTAAATCCAACAGCACATTAAAAGGATCACACACGATGGTCAAGTGGATTTATCACAGGGATGCAAGGATTTTTCAATATCTGCAAATCAATCAGTGTGATACACCACATCAAAAAATTGAAGAATAAAAACCATATGATCATCTCAATAGATTAAGAAAAAAAAAAAAGCTTTTCACAAAATTCAGCACCTGTTTATGATAGAAACTCCCCAGAAAGTGGACATACAGGGAACCTACCTCAACATAATAAAAACCATGTATTACAAGCCTACAGCAAACATCATTCTCAGTGGTGAAAACCTGAAAGCATTTTTTCTGAGATCAGGAAAAAGACAAGGATGTCCACTCTCGCCACTATTATTCAGCATAGTTTCGGAAGTCCTGGTTATGGAAATCAGTGAAGAAAATGAAATAAGGGGACTCTAGACTGGAGAAGAAGAAGTAAAACTGTCGCTGTTTGCAGATGATATAACTATACACAGAAAACCCTAAACATGCCACCAGAAAATTACTAGAGCTAATCAATGAATTTAAGTCAAAGAATATAAAATTAATACAAAATAATCCCTTGTATTCCTATATAGTAACAATGAAAAGTCAGAGAAATTAAGGAAATAATCCCACTCACCATTGCAACAAATATAATCAAATACCTAGGAATAAACCTACCTAAGGAGACAAAAGATCTATATGCAGAAAACTAAGATACTGATGAAAGAAATCAAAGACGACACAAACGGAGAGATACGTCATGTTCTTAGATTGGAAGAATCAATATTGTGAAAAATACCTGTACTACCCAAAGCAATCTACCGATTCAGTACCATCCCTGTCAAACTACCAATGACATTTTTCACAGAACTATAAGAAAAAATTTCACAATTTGTATAGAAGCAAATAAGACCCTGAATAGCTAAAGCAATCTTGAGAAAGAATAATGGAACTGAAAGAATCAAGCTCCCTGGCTTCAGACTATACTACAAAGCTACAGTAATCAAGACAGCATGGTACTGGCACAAAGACAGAAATATAGACCAATGAAATGAGCTAGAAAGCCCAAAGATAAAACTGATGCACCAATGGTGAGCTAATCTTTGACAAAAGAGGCAAGAATATACAATGGAGAAAAGATTGCCTCTTCAATACGTGGTGCTGGGAAAACTGTACAACTACATGTGAAAGAATGAAATTAGAACACTTCCTAACACTATATACAAAAATAAACTCAAACTGGATTAAAGACTTAAACATAAGGCCAGAAACTATAAAGTTCTTAGAAGAAAACATAGGCGTACACTCTTTGACATAAATCACAGCAAGATCTTTTTTGATCCACCTCCTAGAGTAATGGAAATTAAAAACAAAATAAACACATGGGACCTAATTAAATTTAAAAGCTTTTGCACAGCAAAGGAAACCATAACCACTTTTCATCAAAAAGAAAACCCTCAGAATGGGAAAAAATAACTGCAAAAGCAGCAACTGACAAAGAATTAATCTCCGAAACATATAAGCATTTCATACAGCTCAATGTCAGAAAAACAAACAGCCCAATCAAAAAATGGGCAGAAGATCTAAATAGACACTTCTCCAAAGAAGACATACAGATGGCCAAGAGGCACATGAAAAGATGTCCAGCATCACTCATTGTTAGAGAAATGCAGATCAAGAAAAGATTTAAAATAAAGCATATGTGGGGAGTTGATTTAGAATGACAGCAAGGTGTGGTGCTACAGAATCGGAGTGAAAATGAAACAAATTAGTAAATAGAACAAGAGGTGTACTTTGTGCAGACCATTTGAGATCTTTGTAAAACTAAAATTAAAAAGAGACGAAAATGACAATTGGTGACCTAGAAATGATATATTCTTGACCCTGCTATAAGGGAAAATATGTTGTGCAAAATGTAGTTTGCATACTATTTCAGAACAAGCACAGTTGTAAAACAAGACACACTCCTCATATTAAAAGTATTGTCTTCTTTTGTGCTGCAGAGAATATGCAATTATTAGTGACAGAAAAGACATCATTTTTCTTCCATTCCTTATGTTGTTTAGACTTGTACTTTAGTGTTAATTTCAACAAATGTATTAAATTTCTCATTTAGAAGCTAACTGACTCATTCAGCTCTATGGAAATTCTCTAGGTTGGGGCACACAGATGGAAAGGAACCAGAGAGGTTATTCCTCCTCTTGCCAATCATAGAAGTGAATTAAATGACCTCCTGGTACAAATACATACAAACTCTCTTTGTAGGTGTTTAAAGGTACTCTTTCTCAGACTTTAGGACAGAAATACATTAGTTTATGATAGTACAGTGGTAACCATGTTTATGGTGTAGCAGTAAAAGCAATCATAATTCCAACGATAGATTAGGGAGTGGACTAACCCCAGGTCCCTAAAGTCTGACAAGTATACAGTAAATCCTCAGGTAGATCTATCAGCACAATGATGACAGGGGCTTATACAAGACTGAGCTAAGGTTTCTTCTGGGCTTGCATCCAAAGGCCAGGAATTGTAGAGAAACTTTACCCTCGGTAATTAACTACTAAGTCAATAATTATTTGAGTAGGAAAGGGTTAAAATCAATGTCAGTCTTTGCATACTGCAGCTTTTCTATTTTCAGAACCTATCATCCAAAAAAAAAAAGCAACAACACACAACTCTAATGCCCTTAGCAGATGGATCTGTGTTATTGCAGAACAGGGACCTGGAAAGTCTCCATATACCAAGCTATAAATATCCTTTTGACATTTATTATCCTCACTTGAGTTCAGGTGCTTAAATACTTGGACTGAAGTCATGTTTGTTGCAGAAAAAAGCTGATCTTTAAGCATGCCTTGTCGCTGGCTAAATTATTAGCAACAGACAAAGATGGAGGGTAAGTACTCCGGAGCAAGGGAGTCTCCCACTTAAGCGAGGTCATGGAACCTTTAAGTCAAATTAGTTGAAGTTTAGATTCGCTTGTAGTACAAATTCCCAAACACCTCACCTCAGACAATTTGATGGATCACATCCCAGCAACTCCCCACCAACCCCCAACTTTCCAAACATGTATCTACTAGTGTGGTGTTCTGTGGTATTGAATTTGAATCCCAGCACTGCCAGCTGCACTAGATTGTAAATTCAAAGTCCAAAGAATCTCAATTCACATTGCCTTAAGGGAAGTGTAGGATTATGTAAACCAGGAGATAATAACCACTATAAAATCCTTCTAATAAAATAAAATCAAACTAAAGGTATCAACGTAGATTAACAGTCCTTCTCCATTTAGGACTGTGGACTCCTCAAGTGTGGTTATTTTGTGGTTCAGGCGAGGATTTAGTAGTATTGTTCTTAATTAGAGACCACTTAATTCTCTTAGGGATGATTATTTGCAGCCTGGAAAAGGTTTTGTTCTGAGTGGAAAAGAATCCATGCATGACTTCGTCTGGGATATTACATAACAAAAAAATTTGTTACATTACATAACAAAGCCTTGCAGATATATCCACCCCGGAGCTATTCCTAACCCTAGCCCAGAGGACCCAGAACAGTGTGAAGCTGAAGAAGACTCATAGGCCTCCTCCTTTATCCTGTTCTTCCCCAGCAGGAATGACCCCGTAGTGGCTTTCAAAACAAGCTGATTCGGTGTGGTGCTGTACCAATGCATTTACAGTGCTTGGAACTGGGCAACACATTTTAAAGGGATATTGTCAGAATACGTTGTCTAGGAAAGAATGAGGGGCCTAAAATTTATGAAATATAAACATAGTCAAAGAAGCTGGGCTTCTCTTTTCCAAACTAAACATCAATAAGGTATCACAGTGCTAAGCGGAGGCTCAGAAGCCAGATTGTCTACTTTCAAATCTTAATTCTTCTACTTAGTAGCTCTGTGACTTTGAGGAAGTTATTTACTTCTTCTGTACTTTCAGCTTCTTCATTTGTAAAAGGGGGGAAAATAATAGTGCCTAATATATAATGTTGCTAGAGAATCAAATGTGTTAATAATGATAAAATGTTTGAAAAGTATTTGAACACAGTAAGGCTTTATCAGTGTTTGACAAGCAAAGGAAAAATATGTAAACTGTTTTCAAATACTCAAGAAACTGTAACACAGAAGTGTAAGTAGGCTTTTATTTGAGTTGCTATGGGTTAAGGGTTCTTAGTTTGGGCATCTGTGGAAAAATTTCAAGTAGCCCTCCAAACCCAAAAAGTATTGGGTTGGCCAAAAAGTTCATTTGGGTTTTTTGTGAGTTTTGCATATACGTATACTTTTCTGGGGTAAATGTTCACAGCCATTCTTTATATTTCCAAAGAATACCATTACCTTAATCACTGGAAATTAAACTAAGTGAATGAAAGTTTCAGGGAGTTCCACTTTGGCTTATAGGAAAGGAATTATTCTTAGACTCTAATGATCAAAACTCAGTGGGTCCTCTTGGGAACACTGGAAGCCGTATCTCAAGAACTGTTTATTTTTATGCTAAAAGAGCACATCTTTGGGGTTGGAGGGTCACCTGAATGGAGTCTCACTATCAGAGGCCTTAGAGGTGAGATAGATCTCAGGATCCCTGGGTTATACCCCTTTCTTCCTCTTCCTGTATCACTCCTTTCCCATAATTGAAAAATATGCGAGTCTCCTGGATCTTGGCAATTTTTAAGCTGCAAGGTTACATAGTGCACCTTTGCACCAATTACTCAATGCTAAAGCCAGTCCTATTACTCCCTTGTTGAAAATTTTCTGGTATCACTCCAATGACTAAGTAATTTTTTGCAAAGAACATAAATCCAATTACAATATTACATCATCCACTCTTCCATCTGTATTTCTTACTTAATAGAGTCCCAATCTTTCATTAATAGCTAATTCAAATGTTATATACTCTGTCAAGTCTTTCTTAAGTCCTCTAAAAAGAGTTAGCTGCTTTGTGTTATGAATTCCTATGATTATTTCATTTAAATCTCTACTGTAGCACTCTTGATCTAGCTTATCTCCCATATTATAATAGAAATACATGAAAGGCTGAGACAGTACATTGTTCAACAGCCTATCCCACATTGCTAGGTACCCACCACATATCTTTTCCCTACTCTTCCTTACTGAAATAATGTTTTCTGGACTCCCATGCAGCTAGAGGTAATCATGTGACCAATGAGATATAAAAGAAGGCCACACGACTGGGTTCTGGCTAAAGGAATATTAATTCATGTGTTGTACCATGCTTCTTCCCCTCATCATAACCGCCCCCTCCATGCGTGATCTTCTGCATGCTCTTTTCCCCTCTACAATGACCTTGACTACATGTTGAGGGTAAGATAGGAACCTTGTTTTCTGAATAACTACCTCATCCCCACTAGCCACATTTTTGTGTGTGTTAAACTTCTAAGGAGAAGGGGATGACAGAGGATGGGATGGTTGGATGGCATCATGGACTCGATAGACATGAGTTTGAGCAAGCTCTGGGAGTTGGTGATGGACAGGGAAGTCTGGTGTGCTGCAGTCAATGTGGTAGCAAAGAATCGGACACAACTGAGCGACTGAACTGACTAACTGCAACTTCTAAGACATGCTGCTTATTTGTCACAGCAGCACAGCCTAGCATACTCTAACTAATATTCAAAGGTTGACAAAGCAGAAAGCTGAATTCTAGTTCCTTGGTAACAATCTGGAACCCCCATGATTGTCTCTAGACTTCTTGTTGCAAATAAACTAATATCTGTAATAGTTTTTCTTTTATTTATGACTAAATCAAATATCTTACTGTTACTATTTTCAGTGTTCATGAAATAGTAAGCAAGAAGCTCCTAAGAAGACATACAGTAATATTATTTCTGAGTTTTAATTGAGAAAGAGTAACATTTAAAGTTATTTAAAAGTCAAGTCCATCAAAGAAAATAGACCTGAAGCTACAAAAATAGTTGGTAAAAAAAAAAAGGAGAGTAAATACAATGTGGGATAAGAAGCCAGAATGAGTCTGATACAAAATGAATTGGGGTTAAGAAATAAACAAAGGAAAAAGGAGAAGAGTAGAAATCATCATGTTATGTTTCAAAAGTTGGATCTAGACCTAAGGTCAAGATGTTCTCAATAGAGAGATGCTGCTTATAGAGAGACACTTCTCCCTTGAATAATTCAAATCCCCACACATAAAGGAAGTCAGGTCCAATGTAGCTAGGAACTTTTGAAATATCTGATGTCTGGGGTGGATACACTAAGGCTTGCTGTTTTTCTTATACACACAGTCGGAGTTCTTTCAGAAAACTTAAAAAAGCATTGGTAAAGGTCCTTGTAAGATTTTAAGCATCAAAATAGCTATAGATCTGTGAATAAAGCTAAATGTGATTTTGAGGCAATGAAACTCTTGAGTCCTGGAATACAAATTATGAGGCTTTGGCTCTGAAAGAAAACAGTGCATATACAATTCACTGAAGCATGGAAATATTCAGAAATTTAGTTAAGAGAGATCAAAGAGTTTAAAAAGCAGAGCAGAGGCACTAATTTGGGCCCAAGTCTTTTTGTTCTCAAATTTGTGAAATTGAATCTCATTTCTTATGAATGTATTATCAAATCTAAGTGGATAAAACATATGTGTATATGTGTATTGTATATGTGTTACAATGTTTATTACACAATTTTGGCTAACTTTAAAGCTTCACCACATATCAGAAAAGAGAGACTGACCTCTTTGCACCATAAACAGCACCATTTATTGAGAGAGATGGCTGCTTCCTCAACTGGAAGAACCAAATTTTATGGACAATCCAAGCATAGTATAAAGAAAGGTGGTTGTTTTCTGCATGTTGTTAGTGAGTCATCCCCAAAGTGCTACTTGTCACTTACTTTTGGTATCCTCATCTTTGAAAGAGGTGCTATGGTTATTTTTTTGTGTTCTATATCTAAATCTTCAAATAACTATGTGATGCTCTCCTGTGCTTTACATTATCTTCTGGACAATTTTCCTAGTGCTGGCTCAGAGGTGGATTCATTGATTCATTCTTTCAATAATTATTTAAAAATCATGAGCTATAGGCTAGGTATTGCCACAGGTACTAGTTTCATTCCTTCAATAATTATTTAAAAATCATGAGCTATAGGTCAGGTATTGCCTTAGGGACTAGGGATAAAGAAGAATAAGGCAAATTTTCTACCTTCAAGGGGCTTACAATGAGGAAAGTGGGGAAGAAAGAGTGATGCTAACTGTTCCTAATAAGGTATATAGATTGCTATATGACAGACCAGGATAGCCCAAAAGCTTGATACTAACAATATGCTGATTTTGGAAAGAAGATTGAGAGACAGAGAAGAATTTTGATGATTCTGACTTCTGTCTTAGATCTCATTGGTTAGATGTTTTTTACAGTCCACAAATGAGGAGAATGCAGAGCTAGGTGCTGAGTTAGGCCTGTAAGCAGCTGCCCAAGGCATCAATCTATAAAAGATACTAAAATACCACTGTCATAAATTTTAGCTATGGGGCCAGTTAATGACTCAAGTTGCCACATGCAACACCTTAAATTGGTGTTTTCCAGGTAAATTGCTCCCAGTGTTTGTAAATGATATAGCACGTGGAAGAGGAATAAAAGCAGTCCTTCACTGATGCCACCCTCCTTCCTTTGAGGAATGATGGGAAGCATGCATTCAAGTTGCAAGGTGTAGCTACAAGGTGTCTTGTCCCCAGGCCTGAAAGCAGGTATGAGTCACCTGAGGCCAATACCTACTGTCAACTACAATTCTGAACTTAACTAAAGTATGGCAAGGTGCTGTTTACCTAGAACATGTGATGCGTTTTATCTATTTTACTAGCTAAAACTTAAACATCTTAATATGTTCATTAAGAGGTTGATTGATTGAAAAGAACTTAAAGAGAGAAAAACTCACTAAAATTTTTTTTTAAATTTCAGAACATGTACTCTGATGAGTGAAAGTGAATTAGTGAATGTATTTCTGTTTCTCCTATTTTAGCATACATTTTCTTGAATATAAAGTGAAAAATAAAATAGAGCAACACTCAACCTCTGCTATATCAGAATATTAAATATTTTGTTACTGGAAGTTGATTGATTGCAAGACTTTGTTTTTTTTTTTTTTTGGTAGAGCTGACTCTACAAGCATGCACAGCAAGATAATATTTGACTACTTGCTGACATTACTATAATCTTGCTAGGTGGCCTGTTGCACTAAATTTCACAGTATGAAGCCAAATTATATTGCAGGAAATATTTACGAAAATGAACAGTGAGTTTATTTGTCCTCACGATTCTAATTATACCTCATTCTCTGTTTCAAATATTACAGAAAAAGTGCTAAGGAATTTTATTTGTAAATCTGGCATGTGGTTTTAGAAGCATTTAGAATAGCTTATTAAGATGGATTTACCTACAATGTTGTAGAGATTCTATGTGGATAAAATATTCACTACATGTTAACAAAGTTTATTTCCAGAGTAATTTTTGTTTACTTTAAAACTCTATCACATGTGTGAAGAGGGAGTCTGACCTACTGGATCTAGAAACACCCATTCAAATAGCATCTCTTTTATTTGACACTATCTATATAAAATGTTACTATTCAAAAGTTGTCTTAAAATACTTTGCTCACCTATAAATAAAAAAACCCTTAAAATATATTTTTAAAAGACTATGTCCACAGAAGTGAAACTTCATCCTTACTAATAGGTAATTTATTTTGAAGTGATGAAAACTGTAAAATAAAAGACACTTTCAAAATATCAAAATATTTTGTCAAGTGATATAGGAAGTCTCTTTATCATAAAGATATGAGTATACAGTGTTTATTAAGTCACTTTCTCCCATAATATCCCATTAAATATTGAACAAATAATTTTAAAATATCTCATTAAAGGAGTCTTTGAATATTAGCCTGTCTGATGTTGGTTAGAATTGGAAAAGTCAGTTTTTAGAGAGAGGAGATAAATGATTTTGGACATGACAAATTAAAGATACTCAAGGAATATAAAAATGAAGATACCAAGAAATTGTGTAGTATAACTATAGGACAGCATAATGGTTAACAACACAGACACTAGAGCTTGGCTGTTTGAGTTCAATTTCTTGCTTTGTCAAGTACCAGTTATGTGACCTTGGGCAATGTATATAGCCTGTCAATGTATGAGTTTTTTTCATCTATAGACCTTTTGGGTTGTTACTGGATTAAACTAAGTAATATTTGTAAATGGCAGTGTCTCAAACATAGAAAGTATTGTTTAAGTATTTGTTGAATAAATATATGGGGTCTAGAACTTGGAATCGAGATCTAGACTGGAGGCAGGAATTTGAAAGCCATCATCACAGGGTGGTAGCTGGAGCTCTGAGATAATGAAGAGTAACACCGACCAGAACTATCAAGTCGATTGACTGTCATGGGCCAAGAACAGATTCTTCAGGAACACTAACATTTAAGGAGTAGCTACAGCTAGTAGTAGATTTAGTAAATGAAACCAATAAGGAAAAGCCAGAGAAGGGAAAAAGCTAAGGAGAGAGTATTATTGTCAGAAGTCATAAAATTAAAGAATGGAACTAGGAATAGCCAACAATGTCAGATGCCACACAAAGGCACTGCAAAGTGCTTACTGGATTTAGCATTTCAAAAAATATCATAGTTGTTCTATGGAATGGGTTTGGTTGAGTGAGTGATTGCAGCTAAGACATACTGCCAAGTGTTAACTAGTGCGAGCGAGTATGAGAAAGTAGATAGAAGTGTAGGCTGTTTGGAGGAACATGCTAAGAAGAGAACCAAGGCAGTGATTATAAGGAGATTTTTGGATTAATAATAGTATTCATTTTCTTTTTCCTTATTTTTTTCTTAAATGAGAGGTACTTGAGCTTGTATTTGGTGTTTGAGGAGGGTGATCATAGAAAGGAAGAGAATGCAACCATTGGAGCAAAGTCCTGAAAGAGACAAGAAGGGATCAGATAAAGAACACAGGTAGATAAATTGGTCTAAACAGGAGAAAGAAAGAACCTATTCTTTGAAACTAAAGCAAGAGAAAGAATGGATGCAGATAAATTTGGGAATGGGAAGCTGCAGGACTCCGTATCTCATCAGTGACCTGTACCACCCAGTGTGAGATTACAGGGCTGTGATCAGTAGCTTCCCATGAACTGATGAACCAGGGCATAGGCAGATGTTGTTGATGAGATAGACAAACTTTGAGGCCAGATTATCGGAAGGGCCATCCACATATATTGTGAGGCTGTCAGTGATGACAGGAGTTACAGTGGAAAGTGAGACAAGCAAATGACAGCACTGAGAACTGGTGCAGGGTGGCACAGTCAGATAACATGAGCTTCACAGGAGGAAAGGCTTTTACATGGAGGTGGAAACATTTATGCCTTCGGTGTTGTGGTGGTCATTTTCTGTTTGTTCCTTCCCCCATAAAATCAGACTGGCTTGTAAGTAAATTTCGCTAAGGTGAGACAGCAGGAAATTGGAGGGCAAGAGAAGAGACAGGTTGCCCTATTTTTTCCCTGCTCACTCCTTTATTTCAGCATACTTCCAGTAGTAGCCAAGTCCTTCTAAAGCTAAAGCTCCACATCATATACTCTCACTAGGTTCTGTAAAAATGTTCCTTTCCCTTAGCCCTAGGGATGGTAATGCCTTTCCATTTTTGCTAATCTCTGCATCTCTTAATGTTCCTTATTTCACTCCATAACCTGCCACTTCTAAGGAGCCATGTCATTTAGTCAATACAATTACATTCTTTTGCCTGCTGCTTCCCTCAGTGATACAAGAGGCACTCAGGAGTTACGCATTGTTTAATGGCTGCAAGTACGTGAAGTGTGGGAGAACCGGCATCTTCCACTTCGGAGGTACGCAGGAGAAGTGAAGTCAATAAGCTGTTTCAGGAAACTTCAGAGAAAGACTTCACACTAAGTTGGACAACATTTGCTAAGGAGTAACAAGATCAGAGTTTTAGATTCCTATTTATTTTTTTTTTAAATATTGGAGCAAAGCTGATTAACAATGTTGTTACTTCAAGTGTAGAGCAAAATGATTCAGTTATACATATACTTGTATCTATTCATTTTCAAATTCTTTTCCCATTTAGGTTATGATACAACATTCAGCAGCATTCCCTGTGCTATATACAGTAGGTCCTTGGTGATTATCTATTTTAAATACAGCAGTGCGTGCATGTTGACCCCCAAATCCCACTCTATCCCTCCCCTATTCCTTTCTGGTAACTATAAGTTCCTTCTCTAAGTCTGTGAGTCTGTTTCTATTTTGTAAATAAATTCACTGTATCTTTTTTTTTTTTTTAGATTCTGTGTATGTGTGTATATATATATATATATACATATATATATATAATTCTGTATATGTGATACTTATTTCCTTCTGTCTGACCTCACTTGACATGATAATAAATCTTGGGTTGAGAGAGGCAGAAATAAATTAGAAGTGGCCACTCTATTAATAAAAGTAGAAAGCCAAGGAAAAGCAAATAGTGCTTCAGGGGTTAAAATAAAAACGAAGAACAATGACATAACTGAGAAGCAGGAGTAAGAACTATCAAATATTTGAAGAGAATTAACAACAGGTGGTCTTAATCTGCTATGGGGTGGGAACTGGAAATTGTCTATTTTGTTTATCATAAGCAAATTATTTTGGCCAGAGACCAGAGTTAATTTTCTCCCTTCTTTGTTTGCTCAGGTTTCTCAGCCAGCGGGTTATTGTGAAAAGCTGTTCTAGTGTTTGCAGGCCTCTTGCACTCAAGAATGACAACACAGCCAGGCGTTGGATACTGAATGACAGGATATAGCAAAACAGTGGGATGGTCTTCTTTATCGTAAAACACTGGTGACAGATCAGTAGAAAGTTAGTGAATGTAGAAAGAAAGAGAAAAGGATTAAGAGTTGCTGGTTTATTTCCTTCTCTTCCTTTGTTTTATAAAACTGGTAGGTGAAGCTTTGTTTTAATTTTTTGATTTTGGTGGAAGAAGAAATAAATTTGGAAGTGCTATCAAAGATGTGTGATTCCAATACTAGAATTCATGGATGTTAATATTTCAACATTGTTGCTTCAGATATGATACTTTGATATTTTTGCTCAGATATAATTTATATGTAACTGTTGGCCATTTGTCTTCTTTGGGAAAATATCTATTCAGGTCCACCACCCATTTTTAATTGGATTATTTAATCTTTTTTCGTTGGGGCTGTATTAGTTCCTTGTATATATTAAATATTAACTTCTTATCAGTTAAATGTCTGCAAATATTTTATGCCATTCTGAAGGTTGATTTTTCATTTTGCTGATTGTTCTTTTGCTGTGCAGAGCTTTTTGGTTTGATGCAGGTCCTACTTAATAATTTTTTGCTTTTGCTGCTTGAACTTTCGATGTCATAACCAAAAATTCCATTGCCAAAACCAATGTAGAGTGGCTTACTCCTTGTGTTTCCTTCTAAGAGTTTTACAGTTTCAGGTCTCACATTTAAGCGCGCAGCCCATTTCAAGTTAATTTCTGTGAGTGGTATAAGATAGGGGTCTATTTTTATTCTTTTGCATGTGTTATCCAGTTTTCCCAGCAACATTTACTGAAGAGGCTCTCCTTTCCCCATCGGCACTTTTGTCAAATATTAGTTGACCACGTATGTGTAGGTTTTTTCTGGGCTCTTTCTTCTGTTCCATTGATGTATGTGTCTTTTTTCTTTTCTTTTTGTAATTCAGTCAGGCCCTATATGCCTTTTGACAGTAGAGTTTAATATATTTACAGTAAAGTAATTATTGCTAGATAAGAACTTAATACCATCTTATTGTTTTATGGTATTTCGTAGTTCCCTTGTTTCTTTCCTCCTCTTTTGCTGTCTTCTTTTGTGAATTGATGATTTTCTATAGTGGTATGCTTTGATTTCCTTCCCTTTACCTTTTGTGTGTCTACTGTAGGTTTTTGCTTTGTGGTTACCATGAAACAAACATAAAACATATTAGATATAATAGTCTATTTTATATAGATAACAACTAAAATCACATATAAAAACTCTACCTTTTTATTCTCCTCCAACCCCCCAAGTTTTATGTTTTGTTATCACAGCTGACATCTTTTAATATTAATATTGCATATCCATTAACAAATTATCATGGCTATAGTTATTTTTAATACTCTTGTCCTTTAACTTTTATACTAGAGTTGAGAGCTTAACATACCACCAAACTACAGTCTGAGTAGTCTTAATTTGATGATATACTTATTATTGTAAGTGTGCTTTATACTTTCAAATATTTTCATGTTACTAATTAGAATCCTTTCATTTCAGTTTAAAAAGACTCTTTCCATCATTTCTTGTAAGACAGGTCTAGTGGTGATGAATACCCTCAGCTTTTGTTTTTTGGGGAAAGTCTTTATTTCTCTTCCATTTTGAAGGAGTACTTTGCCAGATAAAGTATTCTTGATTGACAGGTTTGTTTTGTTTTTTTTTTCCTTGAAAATTTCAGCACTTTGGATATATCATTATAATCTTTCCTGGACTGTGTGGTTTCTATTGAAAAGTCCACTGATAACTTTACAGGAGTTCCATTGTAAGTGAGGACTTTCTTCTCTTCCTGCTTTTAAAATTCTGTTTGTTGGTGGGAGGGGTGTTCAAGTGGGAGGGGACATGGGTAAACCTACAGCTGATATGTTTGGTGGAAACCAACACAATACCATGAAGCAATTATCTTTTAATTACAAATAAATAAATTAAAATCCTCTTTGTTTCTGATATTAGACAGTTTAATTATAATGTGACTTGGAGAAGATTGTTTTGGGTTGAAATTTTGGGTGACCTATTAGCTTCTTGAACTTGATATGCCCATATCTCTGCAAATGTGCTAAGTCCTCAGTCACTATTTCTTTAAATAAGCTTTCTGTACCTTTCTGTCTCCTCTTATTTTTTTGTGTGTGAATGTTGATTAATTTTGTTAAAAACATTTTTTGAGAACTATAAAAAGTCATAAAATCATCTAAGAAAGAAAAATAAATAGATCAGAAGCTTAAAATGCAATAGTAGTAAGGAATTCAGAAAAATAAGAAAACAGATTAAAAGACTAAAAAGCTTCAATGTAATGAATTGCCTGGGCAACTTTTCCAATCCCATATAATATGAACACTAGTGTTTTTTGAGACTGAACATGAGTGAACTTCAATATTTAGACAGTACATATTTCTTGATAATTTTCCCCATCTAATATGTGTGTCAACTATTTCCGTAGGCATTTATGACAAATGAGTTTTTAAGGCTTAAAATTTAACTGTCTGCTAATTTAATACATGGGCAAGACAAGCATAAAAGTATAGCAGTAGGGCCTATTTTTAAATTTTTAAATTAAAAGAGCTTTTCATTTAAAAATAATTTCAGGCTTATGGAAATGCTCAAAAACAGTAGTAAAAGTTCTCAAATAACAGTAATCTTGATTCTCTAAATGGTAACATCTTACATAACTATAGTACTGCTATCAGCATCTGAAAATTGACATTGAAACAATACTATTATCTATAGACTTTAACCATATTTTACCAATTAATGTCCTTTTTCTGGTACAGGATCATAGATTATTTTTACTTTTCATATGTCATTCAATCTAGATAAGTCCTCCCATCCTTCTTTGCTTTTACATTAGTGCTCTTCTAGCCAGTTCTTTTTTTTTTTTGGGGGGAATATCGCTCAATTTGTGTGTGTCAGACATTTCTTCCTGATTACCTCAGAAGTTATGATGTGTTTTTCTCAGTGCGGCATCAAGAGGCACATGAATAAGATTTTTCCCTTTACTAGTGATGTTAACTTGATTAAGTGACTTGATTAAGGTCATGTTTGCCAATTTTCTTGTCTCCAGAGTTACTGTTTTTCCTTTTGCAATTAGTAAGCATCTTGTGGTAAGATATTTTGAGACTATGAAAGTATCCTGTTTTTCATTATACTTTTACCCACTAACTTTAAAAAATCTATTGATGATTTTTCTCTAAAGCAATTTGTTTGCTAAATGATATTTTTCTACTTAACTTCATTTCTTTCTACATTCTTAGTTGGACTTTTAATGTAAGGAAGAGAAAGTCCTCCTCCCTTGTTTGTTTATTTATTCAATTATATCACTATGGACAGATAGATTCTTACCTTATTCTGCAAACTATAATCCATTACTAACTTTATTGTTTTTCTTTTCAAATTATCTTAAATTTGGTAATCAGAAGCCCTGTCTATTTGGGTCCCTCTGACAAGCTCCCACCATTTTTTCAGTACTTCCTTACTTCCTGGTCATAAAATGCTCTAGGCTTATCTTTTATTTATTTATTAATTTGTATTAAAATATTTTTACTTCTAGTTTTATTGAGATATAATTGACTAGGCTCATGTTTTTCTTTCCTTGCCCCAGCCTTTGAATCAGCTTTTCCTCTAAGGAGTCCTGTTGCCTTTCATTGGAGAAATGATATTTGAATCTAGTATCTGGGTGTTAGACTTCCCCGGTGGCTCAGATGGAAAAGAATCCACCCACAATGCAGGAAATCTGTGTCAATCCCTGGCTTGTGAAAATCTCCTGGAGGGGACCATGGCAACCCACTCCAGTATTCTTGCCTGGAGAATTCCATGGACAGAGGAGCCTGGAGGGCTACAATCCATGGGGTCACAAAGAATCCGACATGACTGAGCAACTAACACTTTCGCTTTCTGGGTGTTAGGGATGTTCATGGCTCCTAGAGTGTCATTGCCCCCCTCAGAAGAGAGATTTAGGAATAATCTAAATACCTAAATTTAGGAAATATCAGGAATACACCTATAATTGAACAAGTTGTTATTGCTTACTGCAATGAGGGAGGCTGCACATTATGGAGAATCATGAGTCTTTTTAATAAGAGGATGTTAGAATGAGCTTATTATAATATTTGGACTCAGGTCAGGTGTTTTGGGGAAGGATTTGAGGAAGAGAGACTTTGTTCTGGAATGGATATTGTCAGTGAGTAGGGTAATTCTCTGATTGGGTATCTTAGTAAATGTTATCTAAGAAGAGAGAAGCCTAGAGGATGGTTAAAACTATAATTTGAGAAGCAGTCAAGATAGTAGAACAAGTTAGGGGATGTTTAGTTACTTTTGCAGTTTGCACAGTGATCTTGTTTTTGTCTATGCTTAAACAAAGTTTTGCTAAGTGGTTTGTGTGTGTGTGTGTGTGTGTGTGTGTGTGTGTGTGTGTGTGTGTGTGTGTGTGTGTGTGTGTTATCTTTGAATGCCATAAGACAGTCACAGAGTGACTCTGTCTGATGTTGGTGTTCTGTGAGATTATTTATATTCTAAAGGAAAACATCAGGCCTAATTATGAATGCCAGCAAGTATCTGGATGTCACAGGTCACTTTTCTATTTTTCAATGTAGATGTCCTCCCTCTCTCCCTCTCTCCCTCCTTCCCTTCCTCTCTTCCTTCCCTCCTCCTGTCATCTATCTAACTTAAAACCATAAGTTCATAATGATACCTCCAACTGTAACTTTAAAATCCATATTTCAGAAAAGAACTGAGCTTTCCAGAGAAAGTGGACAAAACTTATCTTAGTGGAAAATTGTGAAGTTGTGGGTTAATGAATAGTTGTCCATAATAAAATGCAACTCTATAGACATCACACTGTTACTGTAAAATGTTATCTCTTTGATGGTTGGAGCCTGAGTTTTCCTTTACAGAGTTAAGTGTGTACCCACTAGGTCTTCTACCAGTTTTTTAAAAAAATTATTTATATTAACTGAAGGATAATTACTTTACAATATTGTGATGGCCTCTGCCACACATCAACGTGTATTGGTCATAGGCGTTTATGTGACCCCTCCGTCCTTTGAGCTCCCTTCCAACTCCCTCCCCACCTCCTCCCACTAGGTTGTCACAGAGCACTGGCTTTCGGTTCCCCACATTATACATCAAACTCTCACTGACTATCTCTTTTACATATCGTAATTTATATGTTTCAATACTATTCCCTCAAATCATCCCACCCTCTCCTTCTCCCACTGTGTCCAAAAGTCTGTTCTTTATGTCTGTGTCTCCTTTGCTGCCCTGCACATAGGATCATAGGTAATATCTTTCTAGATTCCATATATATGTATTAATATATGATATTTGTCTTTCTCTTTCTGACTTAGTTAGTTCAGTCGCTCAGTCGTGTCCGACTCTTTGTGACCCCATGAATCGCAGCGTGCCAGGCCTCCCTGTCCATCACCAGCTCCCGGAGTTTACCCAAACCCATGTCCATCGAGTTGGTGATGACATCCAACCATCCCATCCTCTGTCGTCCCCTTCTCCTCCTGCCCCCATTCCTTCCCAGCATTAGGGTCTTTTCCAATGAGTCAACTCTTCGCATGAGGTGGCCCAAGTATTGGAGTTTCAGCTTCAACATCAGTCCTTCCAATGAACACCCAGGACTGATCTCCTTTAGGATGGACTGGTTGGATCTCCTTGCAGTCCAAGGGACTCTCAAGAGTCTTCTCCAACACCACAGTTCAAAAGCACCAATTCTTCGGCACTCAGCTTTCTTCACCATCCAACTCTCACATCCATACATGACCACTGGAATAACCATAGCCTTGACTAGACAGACCTTTGTTGGCAAAGCAATGTCTCTGCTTTTAAATATGCTATCTAGGTTGGTCATAACCTTCCTTCCAAGGAGTAAGTGTTGTTTAATTTCATGGCTGCAATCACCAGCAGCATTGATTTTGGAGCCCCCCAAAATAAAGTCTGACACTGTTTCCACTGTTTCCCCATCTACTTCCCATGAAGTGATGGGACCAGATGCCATGATCTTAGTTTTCTGAATGTTGAGCTTTAAGCCAACTTTTTCACTCTCCTCTTTCACTTTCATCAAGAGGCTCTTTAGTTCCTCTTCACTTTCTGCCATAAGGGTGGTGTCATCTGCATATCTGAGGTTATTGATATTTCTCCCAGCAATCTTGATTCCAGCTTGTGTTTCTTCCAGCCCAGCATTTCTCATGATGTACTCTGCATATAAGTTAAATAAGCAGGGTGACAATATACAGCCTTGACGTACTCCTTTTCCTATTTGGAACCAGTCTGTTGTTCCATGTCCAGTTCTAACTGTTGCTTCCTGACCTGCATACAGGTTTCTCAAGAGACAGGTCTGATGGTCTGGTATTCCCGTCTCTTTCAGAATTTTCCACAGTTTATTGTGATCCACACAGTCAAAGGCTTTGGCTTTCTGACTTACTTCACTCTGTATAATAACCTCTAGGCTCATCTACCTCATTCTAATGCATTTCTTTTTATAGCTTAGTAATATTCCATTGTGTATATGTATTTCTACCAGTTTTTGATGATGAATGCAGTTAGCCATATTTGAATGGACCCCTTTCACTGTGAACTCCATTCCCAGTGGTCAGCTTCTAGGGCCTTGTTTATGACCTTGCCACTCTGCCCAAGTTAATAAGATGAGAAATGGGCAGTTGGATATTTTTAGGTCTTTTCCCTAGGAGTTTAAAATTGGGTCCAGGAAGGAAATTCAGATATCTTTTGAGACTAGAACTGTAGCGCCGGATGTAGGAGAATCAGCAACCATCTGTGGTTTGTGATGTGGACCAGAGAAAAAGAGAAGGCCGGTCTATGCAGAGATAGAAGAAGAAAGCAGATATATGGGGAGAAAAAAGCAAAGAAAGAGTCTCTCTAACTTCTCTTGGTTCAGTTACCTTTCCAAGACTCCCAAACATTCCTATCCTTGAATAAGGATGGCCATGAGACAGCTCTTCCTTCTTTATGGGTTTAATTGGTTGTGCTTAGATTGGTTTCTGATATTTGCAACCAAAAGTCTTCTAATGAATAAACAGAGAGGATGGTATTACAGTAGTTACAGTGTGCCAGAGATAAAATTATAAAGAAGGAAATTTTGAAATTATTAAGATCTCACACTTCAGCCTTCAGAGACTTTTTCTCAGGAGATGGCATTCCTGTGTATCTGTTTTGCTTGGTAATTTCTAAATAGCATTTACTATTTTATAAAACTATAAAATACATTTAATTATAGAAATATATTATTCACAGAATACAAATAACAAAGTAAAAGTCTGCCAAAGAAAATAAAAGTCTGTCATACATTGTGGTGTTTTAACTTTTAGTCATATATTTATTTTAAACAAAGTTGAGGTCATCCTAAATTCAGAAATTTGAATCATTCTCTTCTTCCTGTTAACATTGCACCATGAATTTACTCATGAGTTTCAAAATACTCTAGTGGATGCATAATATCCTACTATATGACTGCTGCATGAATTATCTGATAATTCTCTTAGTATTGAATATTTCTCTGTATATTATTTTCTGTAACTTCATCTATGATTTCATTAGAATAGATTCCTAAGGGTAAAATTACTTACTAAATCAGAGAGTAAGAAATTTTAAAACTAAGCAGATGAAAACAATAACAATACCCAAAAGGAAACCAGCCAAGAACATAGCAGAAACCTCAGTGTTGCCTTAAGCAGAGCTGACCTGCTACTCTCTTGTAATAACAAGAGGGAGAAATACAATTCTGTCTTACTGAAACCACTTTATTGTTTTTATTTTTGTAACAGCAGCCTAGAATTCACCTAATTTCTATTAGATGGCCTAATGTTTTTTCTAAGTGATTTTTCGAGTCTAAATACTCCAGATAAAAAGAACATTAGATAAAGAGAACTAACACTATTTTTTATGTTACAATATTTCCTCCAATTTATTACTTGCCCTTTAATGTGGTTTTAGAGATTTAAATAAATAAAAAATAAGTTGTGGTACATATACACAATGGAATATTACTCAGCTATCAAAAAGAATGCATTTGAGTCAGTTCTAATGAGGTGGATGAAACTGGAGCCTATTATGCAGAGTGAAGTAAGTCAGAAAGAGAAACACCAACCCAGTATATTAATGCATATATATGGAATTTAGAAAGATGATAACAACCATCCCATATGCAAGGCAGCAAAAGAGACACAGATGTAAAGAACAGACTTTTGGACTCTGTGGGAGAAGGCAAGGTTAGGATGATTTGAGAGAATAGCATTGAATAATGTATATTACCATATGTAAAATAGATGACCAGTGCAAGTTCGATGCATGAAGCAAGGCACTCATGCATGAAGCAAGGCACTCAGAGCTGGTGGTCTGGGACAACCCCGAGGGATGGGGTGGGGAGGGAGGTGGGAGGGAGGTTTAGGATGGGGAGACACACGTGCACCCATGGCTGACTCATGTTGATGTGTGGCAAAAACCACCACAATGTTGTAAAGTAATTAGCCTCCAATTAAAATAAATAAATTAATTAAAAAAATAAAGAACAAAGTAAAACTGTAAAAAAAAAAAATAACACTTTCATATGTAAAAATCAACCACTTCCTTCCTGCTTCATTTTATTGATTTACACTGAGCTAGTCCTGTTCTGGCCCTTGATCAAGTATTTTCTTCCGGTAGGCCAAGTGACTTGCATTCAACCAGGCCTACATACACATCCATATATATATAAAATATACAAATTTATATATATAAATTAGGATAAAATAATAGCACATATTAGTATATTAGTGTGTCCTTGGACAGTGTAATTATGGGTGGATTTACTTTTTTCCAGATTGTCTATAAATTAGTAAGCATTAGTTAAATCAGAAGGAAGACACTTAAAAAGTAGTACAATCACAGATTATATATAAACAATGTGGTGTTACTGGCAGGAAGTGAATAGGGAGAAAACGCTCCTGTGGAAAGATGTCCAATGATTGGTGACCAGAGGAAAAGAGAATGCAAAAGGGAGAGGCATTGGACCAGATATAATGTTTTACAATACTCTGAGGAGGAATAATCCCAGGGAAAAACTACTTAAGAGAAAAGATGTTTTTGAAAATGGAGGGAGTGATTATGAACTAAGAACTGACAAGCGATTTCCAACTATTTTAGATTTGTAACTGAGAACTGATGATCAGGAAAATATTTCTGTTTTCCTATTTCATATTTATTGTTATACGTTAATTCATAACATTCAGAAAATAAACACTGGGTGGGAAAAGGGAAAACTTGAGCTCACCTGGGTATTATTTGTAGGGAATCATGGCTGACATTTTGCTGAATTTCATTTTACATGTTTTCTAAGTAAACAAATACAAATTTGAACATATATGTCAACTATTTGTTCAGAAAAGAATCATATTGAACACTATTTCATCACATTTTTATTGCATCATAAATGTTATATTTAAATAGAAATTGCTCTATTTAAATGAAGCTAAGCTGAAATTAAATTGGTTTTAAGAATGTCATGACATTTCTGGGGATGATTGAAAATGCATATGATTTTTAAAGCAGGGCTGGGACTCCTGAAATCAAAAAAATCCAGACAATGACTAAACAGTCTAGTGGCTTTGCTGACACCGCTGTTATAGTTCCAGTATTCGCAATTTAAAACACATGAATAAATGGAGGTTAAAAAGTAACCAGATCCTAAGAAACTCTTCTGTTTCTTGGTTTCATATATTCAAATTAAAATAATTTTTATCATGAAAAAATATACAAAGAAGAACCTTGGTAAAAGTAACCTTGTGTTTTCTGATTTTTTTCTGGTTAAGAGTTTCTCCTGCTTCTAGCCTAACTCAACTTTAGCCAGACCTAACTCTAAGCCATGTGATGAGTTAAATAAAATGAAACCCAGAAGGAATTATGCAGTAAACAGCTTAAATAGTCTTCCTGCAGAAAATTAGGAGTAAAGTGAAGAGAATGGGGCTAAACACTATAAAATTCAAGTCTGGGTGGTTCTCAGAGTTGGTTTAAGACCACCTGATCAGCATCATTTATGAAAATGCAAATTCTCAGATACTGCCTTCTCCCTGCTCCATTTAGTGAAGTCAAGGAATTTAGTCCTGAGATGAATCTTTTTTTTTTCAGTTTTATTCAGGTATAATAGACAAATAAAATTGTAATATATTTAAACAAGTTATAAAGATACATATGTATATACACATATATATATTTTTATGTATATGTATATATATATACCATGTTTTTTGTGTGTGAGAACACAAGTTACTCTTTCAGCAAATTTCAGTTGTCTAAAACAATATTATCAACTATAGTAACCATTTTACATTTTGGATCTTAAGACTTTATTTATCTTATAACAGAGAGTTTGTACCCTTTCACTAACCTCTCCCTATTTCCCCCATCCTCCAGCCCCTGACAACCATCATCCGTTCTACTTTCTGTTTCTATGAGCTCAGTTGTTTTTAAAAGATTTCATATATAAGTGATACCATGCAGTATTTGCCTTTCTGTCTGGCTTATTTCACTTAAGACAATGCCAGGTTCATCCATGGTGCTGCAAATGGCAGGATTTCCTTCTTCTTCTTCTTTATTTTAGGTTGAATATTCCATTGTGTGTGTGTGCAACTACACTACATTTTCTTCAGCTTCCCTGGTAGCTCAGCTGGTAAAGAATCTGCCTGAAATGCAGGAGACTCCCGTTCAATTCGTGGGTCAGGAAGAGCCCCTGGGAGAGGGGACAGGCTACCCACTCCAGTGTTCTTGGGCTTCCCTTGATGGCTCAAACAATAAAGAATCAGCCTGCAATGCAGGAGACCTGGTTTCAGTCCCTGAAGTCCCTGGCTTCAGATCCAAAGGAAGATCCTTTGGAGAAGGGGAAGGCTACCCACTCCAGAGGATTCCATGGACCTAGGACCCTGGCTACAGTCCATGGGGGTCACAAAGAGTTGGACAGGACTGAGTGACTTTCACTTCACTTTCACATTTTCTTTATCCATTCATCCACTGATAGACACTTAGGTTGTTTCTATATCTCAGCAACTGCAAATAATGCTGTAATGGACATGGGAGTGCAGATATCTCTTTGAGATAAAAATGGTTTCGTTTCCTTTGGATATATACCCAGAAGTGGGATTGGTGAATCATGTGATAGTTATATTTTTTATTTCTTGACTAACTTCCATACTGTTTATTTATAGTGGCTGTACCATTTCACATTCCCACCAGCACTGTACAGGTTTTCTTTTCTCAATATCCTCACTAGTATTTATATCCTGTCTTTTTTTATAATAGTCTTTTTTTTTAATAATAGATGTGAGGTGATATAGCAATGTGGTTGTGGATTGCATTTCTCTGATGGTTGATGTTGAACATCTTTTCATATACCTGTTGGCTATTTGTATGTCTATGCAGTTCCTTTGCCTATTTAAAAATCAGGTTGTTTTCTTTTTGCAATTGAGTTGTATGGGTTTCTTGTATATTTTGGATATTAAACTCTTACTGGGTTAGATGATTTGAAACTATTTTCTCTTCTTCCATAAGTTGCCTTTTCATTTTATTCATTGTTACTTGAGATGTACAGAAGCTTTTTAGTTTGCTATTGTCCAACTTAGCTATTTTTACTTTTCTTGTTTTGCTTTTGGTTTCAAATCCAAAAAAATCATTGCCAAGACCAATGCTAAGGAACGTATCACCTGTTTTCTTCTAGGAGTTTTATGGTTTCAGGTCTTACATTCAAGTCTTTAATCCATTTGAGTTGATTTTTATGAGTGATATAAGTTCAGGGTCTAGTTTCATTTTTTTTTTCTGCCTGTGAATATCTAGTTTTCTCACAGCCACTTATTGAAAAGGTTATCCTTTCCTATTGTATGTTCTTGGCTCCTCTGTTGTAAATTAATATATTACATAACCACGGGTTTACCTCTGGGCTCTCTACTCTGTTCCATTGATCTTTGTGGCTGTTTTTATGCTTTTGTGACACTTTCTTACTTACTATAGCTTTGTAATATAATTTGAAATCACAAAGTGTGATGCCTCCAGCTTTGTTCTTCTTTCTCAGGATTAATTTGGCTATTTGGGATCTTTTGTGGTTTCATACAAATTTAAGGATTATTTTCCATCTCTGTAAAAATGCCATTGGAATTTTGATAAGGATTATGTTGAATCTGTAGATCATTTTGGGTAGCATGGAGATTTAACAATATTAGTTCTTCTAACCTGTGAAAGTGGAGTATCTTCCTTTTGTGTGTGTGTGTCTTCTTCAATTTCTTTCACCAATATTTTATAGTTTTCAGTGTACAAACATTTTACATCCTTAATTAAATTTATTCCTAAGTATTCTTTTTGATGTTACTGCAAATAAGATTAATTTCTTAATTTCTCTTTCTGATAGTTTAATGTCAGTGTATAAAAACTGATATTTTATATTGATTTTGTATCCTCCAACTTTACTGGATTCATTTATTCAACAGATTTTTGATAGTCTCTAGGGTTTTCTATACATAATATAATGTAATCTTCAGATAGTGACAATTTTACTTCTTCCTTTCCGATTTTGATGTCTTTCATTTCTTAAAAATTTTTCCTAATTCTGGCTAGGATATTGTTCTTGATCATAGAGGAAAATATTAAGAATTGCATCATTGAATATAAAGTTAGCTATGAGCTTTTCATGTATGGCCTTTGTTTTCTTGAAGTACATTCCATTTCTACCTAATTTGTTAAGGATTTTGTTATGAAATATGTCAAATACTTTTCGGCATATATTGAGATGATCATATGATTTTTAACCTTCAATTTTTTAATGTGGGTGTATCAGATTTATTGATTTGTGGTTGTTTAACCATCCTTACATCCCAAGAATAAATTCCATTTGATTGTGGTGTCTGGCCCATTCTGTGTGCTATTGAATTCAGTTAACTAGTATTTTGCTGAGAATTTTTACATCTATATTGAGGAGAGATACTGGCCTGTAACTTTCTTTTCTTATAGTATCCTTGTCTATGTTTAGCATCAGGATAATGCTGGCCTCATAAAATTAGTTTGGAAGTGTTCCCTCCTCTTCTATTTTTCAGAAAATTTGACAAGGACTCTATTAATTTTTCTTTAAATGTTTGTTACAGTTTACCAGATGAAGTCATCTGGTCCTGAACTTTTCTTTCTTGGGGGGTTTTTGATCACATATTCAATCTCATTATTAGTATTGGGTCTGTTTAGATTTTCTATTTGTTCATGATTCAATCTTGGTAGGTTATACATTTCCAGGAATTTATCCATTTCTTCTAGATGATCTAATTTGTTGGCGTATAATTGTTCATAATACCCAAGAGATTCTTATGTACAGTGAGAGAGAACCAGCAGTTTAGATCAGGAATGAAGTTCTGGTCTGTTTATATGATATCCAGTTACCTCTAATATTTGGCCCCTTCTCTGGTAGCTCAACTAGAGGATGTGTCATGACCAGTCATCAAGAACTTAGAAACACCTTGAATGGATGTACAACTGTGAATGCGGTTTCATGAAACAGAGCAAAGACCAGGACAGGTGTAGTGAGTAGCAGATGCCAGGACATAAACCAGATTAGAACAGAGAAGTCAAATACAGCTATTGTCCTAAATATGGTTAATTCCAGGATCAGTTTAAGGATGTCAACCCCAAGGAATCTAGATGTTAAAAGTGTGCAGTGCCTATTATTTGCTTCTGTGGTAAAAGTCAGTCTAGGATGTAGACAGGTCAACTATGACTGTCGACAAACAGCAGTCATGCCCTGAGATGTACTAGGCCTGGGGTGAACTAGACAGACAGAATCCTTGCCTTCAAGAGCTCACTCTCTGGGGGAGAGAGTGTACGCAACTTCAGTTCAGTTCAGTTTAGTCACTCAGTCGTGTCCAACTCTTTGTGACCCCATGGACTGCAGCACGCCAGGTTTCCCTTCCATCACCAACTCCCGAAGCCTACTCAAACTCATGTCCATTGTGTCGGTGATGCCATCCAACCATTTCACCCTCTGTCATTCCCTTCTCCTCCTACCTTCAATCTTTCCCAGCATCAGGGTCGTTTCAAATGAGTCAGTTCTTCATATCAGGTGACCAAAGTATTGGAGTTTCAGCTTCAGCATCGGTCCTTCCAATGAATATTCAGGACTGATTTCCTTTAGGATGGACTGGTTTGATCACCCTATAGTCTAAGGGACTCTCAAGAGTCTTCTCCAACACCACAGCTCAAAAGCATCAATTCTTCGGTGCTCAGCTTTCTTTATAGTCCAACTCTCACATCCATACATGACTACTAGAAAAACCATAGCTTTGATTAGATGGACCTTTGTCAGCAAAGTAATGTCTCTGCTTTTTAATATGCTGTCTAGGTTGGTCATAGCTTTTCTTCCAAGGAGCAAGCATCTTTTAATTTCATGGCTGCAGTCACCATCTGCAGTGATTTTGGAGCTCAAAAGCTGTTAGTAGTCTGGGGTGATTATCTGGCAGCTAAATTCTGGTGAAGACATATTGAGGGGAAAGCCCAAGATTACATGTAGAGCAGACCTGAAGGAAGGAGAGGCTATGCTCATTTTCTATCACTCTTTAACATTTTTGTTTCACCCTCATTCAGTAAAACCACATGGGGAAATGAACTTACTTTGAGAATGAAGAATACAGCCAGATCTCAATAATTTGGGTTTTATTATTGGAATTTGTAATAACTTGGAGAGTGGCTTAATCAAAGTTTAAGTTCATCTATGAAATAATTTTTTTCAAAGAAATTGATTCTACAAACTTGACGAAACCTGCTTTCAAACATATTTAAAGTTCTCTATTAGATATTAGCAAGTGTAAAGCTAATTACAAATCATTTTAGAGCTGTCCCTAAATTTGCTGCTAGTCAACGTAATACTTAGGAACAATCATACAACCTATTTTTCAATATTTCAGTATCTACAAAAATAATATAGTTACATTTCTTTCTGATGTGGCCTGTAATTCTCTCCATATTTTTTCCTTCAGAAGGCCTTCTCTCTCTCCTTTTCCCTTCTCTCTTCTTTATTCCCCATCTCCTGAGCTCTTTCTCTCTCGATCCCTTTCTCTTTTTCTCCTCATCGCCGTATTCCCCTCTGTTTTCTTTATCTTCTTGCCTTTTCACCTGCCTCCCCTGCCCATCCCACCCCCACCCTTGGTCCCGACTTTCCCTCCTCTCACTTTCTGCCTCTCTCACTTTTGTTTCTAACCAGAAGTTGAGAAAAGTTTATAACTGAGATATGCACTACCAGATAAGCAATTGGGTAATCTCAATGTTTCCAAATGCTAAGCCTTCCTCCGTGAATTTCTCTGGGTAAGACTAGTACACCTTGAAAGTGTCTGTCCTCTAAGCAACAGCCTTTGGACTAGCCATACGATGCTGCTTGACCAAAGGTTTGGAGAGTTTGGAAGCCTGTAGGAAGGCTCTGTTGCTCTTGCCTTTTCAACCTTTTTACATCAGCCAATTTGTAATTTAAATGACATACACTGATTACTGTGGAAACATCCAGCAGCACACATTTTCTTACAGAAATAAAGAATTCTGGTGGCAATTTATTAATGTTAAATTGTCTTTACAGTGCAGAAGGAGAAAAAGACTCTAATTTGCACACACATTTTTCTGGTATGAAAGAATCTTTACCATCATGAAGCTATTTCAGCTGTCTCATCCCTAATTACCACTTGGTATCTCTCTCTCCCTTGCTCCTTCGCTAGTGTTCTCTTTGTTTTTAATTGGTGATTCCAGCCATCTGGATCCACTAGCTTATGAAGGCACGAGAGAAACAGAACATAAAAGAAAACAAACTTCACCCATTTCAATCAAGTCCACATCTGAAAGCTCCCATATTCCACAGCGTTTCCTTTGCTATAGGAAATATGGTGTCAGTATAAGCCAAGCTGAAAGGATGTCTGGGAGTGAATGCAAAGAGAAATGCTAATGCTCCATTAAAGTGAAGGCCTGGCCTCCAAACCACTTTAAGGAGAAGCTGTCCAGCATGTCAGTTTGCCACATGGTGAAGGAAAAGGACCTAGGGGAGTTTATTCTGAGAAGTCTGGGCTTTGCAATCAGACCCATATGGGTTTGAACCCAGGCTGAGTTGTTCTGAATGCTATGATTTAGGGCGGGGTTTTTTTTCTTTATTATACTTCATTTCAAAGTTGTGATTATTAAATGAACTGAAATACGAAAATACTCAGTGATATTTTAAAATGTTGGTTTAAAAGTAATAGTAAGACATATTCTTGGGGCCAAGTTTGTATAGGAAGAACTTAGGGGTTGAAAGGAATGGCTGCAAGACTTATCTTGAGGTTATTATGTTTGTAGGTAGCATACTGTGTTTACCTAGTTGTTATTTGAGGTGAAAGACCTCATGGAGTAGGGGCCAGGATGTCTCGAAGCTACTCCTTGGTACTGTCTTTGCATCTCCTAATGATTATTATTAACAATTTAGAAAAAATTATTTCAGTTCCTCCCCACTCTCCGTACTATCATGACTATATTCAAAAACCATTATCCTACCTTCTAAGTGTTCTTCCGTCCACTACTCTCCAGCTCTGCTTTATCCTAATCCAGGCTATGACAGCCTTTTGTCCAAGCCGCAGCCACGGCCCCCACGCTTCCCTTTCTCATGTTTACTTACATTCTTCTTATTTATACCTGAGTAATCGTATGCACTAATCTGAGAATTTTGTGCACCAAGCACGGCATTTAACTTATAAAATTTCTGAAGGCATTTCACAGCCCCTAGAAATAAAGTCCAATAGAAAATAGACTCTACATGTCTCTTTGGCTACTGTTAATCTCTCCACTACCACCAAGCACTGGCCTTCCTTTGTTCACCTCCACAGCCCCAGTGGACATGGCTAAATCTATGACTGTTTTGTGCTCACCCTCATCTCAAATGTTCTTACTTCTGCTTGGAGTGAGCTTCTATATTCTCCTCGCCTACCTAATTGCTACCCATTCTTTCAGTATCTGTTGGATTATCATAAATTTATGGACGTCTTCCTTGATAATTCAGATCGTTGTAAGAGCATAGAGCACTTGCAATAGTTTATTGGTAATTCGCTCATTCTTTCATTCAGCCATTCAATAAAAACACAGTTTGGCACTGTGCTTGATACTGGAGAAACAATTATAAGCAAAACCAGATAGTAATTTGCCCTCATGGAGCTCAGTCTACTGGGGGAGACATAAATAAATAATCACATAAATAAATTTATAGTTACCAGTTATATATGTGGTATGAAGACAGGATGCAAAGTGCTAAGGAGTTATTTAGGAGATCTGATCTGATCAATGAATGAAGGAAGATTTCTCCAAGGAAGTGACGTGTGAGCTAAGATCCTAAGAATGAATAGGAGTTAACTAAGAGCCGAGAGGGTCAGGTGGGGACAGCATAGATAAAGCCTGGGGCAGGAGGGCACATGCTAAGTTTGAGGAAATGATAGGCTGGCGTGCAAGAAAGTGATAGGGGTGAAGATATACATGGTAAATGGATCATAAAAGGATCTGTAGGCTATATGAAGGATTTTTCACTTTATCTTGAACAGCTCTCTAAGTCAAAACTGGACTGGAAGGAGGACAAAGTGGCTGTGAGATGCCAGCTGGGAAGCTTCTGCCATGCTGCAGAAGATGGTGACTCAAAACAGACTTGGATTTTGCAGATGGGAAAAAGTGACTGGATTTAAAAGATATTTAAGAGGCACAATGTGTAAGACATGATGATCAGCTGAATGTAGGAATATGAAAAAGAGTTATTAAGGATGAATTTTACATTACAGAATTTACTACAAAAAGAAACCTAAAAAAAAGCCCAGAGGGATGTTCTGGAATTTAGTTTTGTTCTTTGATTTAATTCTTTCCCTTCCGCTAGACTATAACAAAGTCAGGGATTATCTTTTCCATCAGTATATACGTGGAAACTACCACATCACCTGTACATTATAGATGTGCAATAGATTTGTTGACTGACTCATACAAAAGGTTTGAATTCCTGCCTTGGGAGTGAATTTATTAAAGATCCTTGTGCTGTCAAAATTAGCAGCTAGCACCTCTTCTGATGTAGCCCTGGGAGTTGCCTCCCCTGTGAATTCAAAAGTTGACCTCAACTTCAGCCTCTTTTCCTCTCCAAACGCTGTGTCAGTCTTGCTGATAAAAACAGGTGTCCTCAACCAATGCAAACTCCTCTTGCCAGACCTTGATCTACCCCATGTGGTTTTCCTCCAATTTTTTTTCATCAACGTACCCATTTCAAAGAAATGGCTTTCCTGTAGCCAAATGTATTGCCATAGTCTCCTGAGGAATCTAGGCTTGTGAAAACCCACAAGGTCATCCAAATATATTTTCCAAAAAGTCATCATCCTGATATTCACCTCTCACCCATTCCTGGTTAATAATCTCTAATTCATGCCCCAGTAAATTTCCAAAACTTTTTGGTCCAATGTTTACTCTGCTTAAACATTATATAAAACACTGCAGTCTTCCAAGTACAGTATATCATTGAAGTCACACAAAGTACTTCACTCACAACACAGAACAGTAACCATGCAGGTCTGATTCTCACTAATAACCCCATTATTTCCTGAGCACATACAGCCCTTATTCTACTAATAAGAGCACCTAACATTTATTGAACACTTACTCTGCTCCATGCATTATTCTAAGCACTTCACTTGTATTATTTAATCATCACAGTAATTTTGTGAGGTGGGCATTATTTCCATCTAATGGATGATGACACTGAAGCATGGAGAGGTTCAGTAACTTGCCCATGTTTACCTGGCTGAAGTGTGATAGAGTGAAAATTCCCATTTAATCAGTCTGGCTTAGAGTTCTTACCCTTACCATGCTATGTGCTGCCTCTGTACAGCCTTCCCTTTATACGTTGAGGGCAGGGCCACCAGAGTAAAATAGAATTCCAGTTACATAGCTTTGTTATTGTTTAGCCGTTCAGTCACGTCTGACTCTCTGCAATCCCATGGACTGCAGCACACCAGGCTTCCCTGTCCTTTACTATCTTCCCAGAGTTTGTTCAAAATTCATGTTCATTGAGTAAGTGATGCCACCCAACCATCTCATCCTCTGTTGTCTCCTTCTCCTCTTGCCCTCAATCTTTCCCAGCATCAGGGTCTTTTCCAGTGAGTCAGCTCATCGCATCAGGTGGCCAAAGTATTGGAGCTTCGGCATCAGTCCTTCAAATAAATATTCAGGGTTGTTGATTTCCTTTAGGATTGACTGGTTGGATCTCCTTGCAGTCCAAGGGACTCTGAAGAGTCTTCTCCAGCACCACAGTTTGAAGGCATCAACTCTGGTGCTCAGCCTTCTTTATGGTCCAACTCTCATTATCAGTACATGACTACTAGAAAAAACATAGCTTTGTTTACTGCAAAACTTTTAAAGAAAACCTATTTGAGTCCCAATGAACTTTAAACTTTTTAACCCTGGCATTGAATGTCTTCCTCCCTATGGTTCAGACCCACATTTCTAGCCTTAGACCCCCATCCCCTGTAGAGACCCACTTCTACAAATTCCTCCTCCACAAGTTCTCATGTCCATGTCTTTGCATGGATGCCCTCCTGCCCTCTCCATGTATAATTCCCCATCTCTTTCAGAACCTGGCTCTCACGCCTCCTTCGTGAAGCTCTTCTCATGCCTTTAACTTTTCAGTTGAACTCCTTTTAGAGTACCTCCTTTCTATGTTTGCTTCAGTTCTTGTTACAATTTTCAGAAATATATTTATTTCATATAGATGTAGAAGTACATTTTAGAGCTGAGATGGACCTTAACTATCATCTAACCCAAGAGTTCTCATTCCCTTTAAAAAATATAATAATACTTTGTTAAAGTGAAATGACTCATTTTAAAATGAACACTTCAGTGGCATTTAGTACATTTATAATTTTGTGCAACCATTTCTATTGAGCTAGTTCCAGAATAGTCTGATCACTCCAGAGTAAAACCCTGTACACATTAAGCAGTTTCTCCCTATTCCTCCCTCCATCTGCCTGTGGAAACTACCAACATGTGTTCCCTCTCTATGGATTTATCTATTCTGGATCTTTCACATAAATGGAATGATGTAACATATGGCCTTTTGTGTCTGGTTTCTTTCAACTAGTATCACGTTTTGGAGGTTTGTCCACATGGTAGCATATATCAGTATTTCCTTTTTATGGGTAAGTAACATTCCATTCTCTGCACACACTACAATTTGTTTATCCATTCTTCCATCAGTGGGCGTTGGGGCTTCTTCTGATCTTTGACTATTGTGAATAGTACCCTTTGGGGGCAGGTGTTTGGATCTGCCTATTCTGCCATTTTACTGACATCTAGCCTCATTCCTTTTTTTTTTTCAAATGAACTATTATTCACAGCCTAATGTATAATAGATAAAAATGGAGCTTCATAGATACAAATAGATAGAAATTGAGCTTCTCTGGTTGAAACCCGGTGTGTGGCCTTTGTACTTGAAAGTAGACCATGGAGCTCTTCGAGGAAGTCTAGAGTCCTCTGTGGAGCACAGTTTGAAGGCCTCTGAGTCAGTCTATCTCCTCTGTATTATAGATGAAGAAACTGAAGCCCAGACCTTGCACTAAAACCAAACAGCTGGTTAGTGTGACAAGGCACACTCATCAAAATGTTTAAATAACAAGAACATGATGTAGCAGGATTAACCAAATTGAGATTAGATGATACATTTTCAGGAATTTATAACAAATAATTCACATCTTTGTTCAGGAAGTATTACAGAAAACCCAAGAAAACTTGAATGCCTAAACTAACTCTTTACAAACACAGTATTTTATTTTATCCTGAGACATTTATGTATCTGATTCTGTGGAAGTGGATAAAGTTTTAATACAATAAAGTATCTCTGCTGCACATTAGAACCACTAGGGAAAACTGCAGAACTCTGATGCCTGACTCCTATCCCAGCCCAGTTAAATTAGAATTTCTGGAGCTGGAGACCTGGTATCAGAATTTGAAAGATCTCCCAGTGACTCTAACGTTCAGACAAGGTTGAGAACCTCTGGCTTTTGCTGTTGCTGCAAGTGCATTGTTCTTACTCATTTTTCCCCCTGTGGATTCTTCCTGCATAGCCTAGCTTACATGCCACATGACCTTCTCAGGCTCCCCCAGTTCACACTGCTCTCACCCTTCTCTGAACCACTGGGGCACTTGTTTCACTCATTTTGCTCTTAACCATGCCCTGGCAAGCATTGTTTCTTGGCCCTTGTATGGATCAGCCTTCTCTCCCAAACCGGAATACAGGATCTTAATGATCAAGAATAGAATTTGTACCCCCTTTTCTTTGCTCCCCCCTCACTTTTAATAATCACTTCTAAATAACCACTCCTAAAACCTGTGCTTCTTTGCTATTAAAAGTATAGTTATCCTGCTATTGACCTAGGGTTGAAGTGGTATGTATCCATAGACTGGCTCCAAAGATGAATGTGATACGAAGTGAATGTGAATATTCTTTGGAAAGCAGTACATGTTATTTACATACAAAAGATCATATTCCTATTGTAACTAGGAAGAAAAACAACCATCTTTATTTTTTGTTCTCCAGGAAGTATACTGCAGAGAATTATAGAAAAAAGGAAAATCTCAATTTCCTTTCTAATGTAATTCAAATTTGTTTCTATAGAAAAAGGACACGATTTCATTCTTGTCAGGGGATTTACATATCTCATTTAACCCCTACAGTAATTTTCCAAGGATTACCTTCATTTTATAACTGAAAAAATATTGCTTAAGACTCTATTTGTAATGGGTCTATTTGAACCCAGGTTTGTCCTACAGTAAAACCCATATAATTTTTTATCAGACTCACATGCTCCTTAGAGTACATAATAGTTATAATTGTGTGGCTAGGGTTTCTTATAACAAGTTGTATAAAGTCAATGTGGTATAAAACAGTAAGTTTTCATGGGATAGTCTGAGAGGGATTCCCTGCAAAGTAAATGTGACTGGGACCAAAAGGTAGATTGGTTCTGGTAGAGAATGATCTTTGGAAACAAGTTCACCATCACTGTACAAACTGGCCCCAGGGTTTGCTCCATCTGCTTTCTCCCCCACTTTGTGTGTTACTTGTATCAAGTATTGAACACAAGATCTTCAGGGGGATAAAGCAAAGCATAGAGAAAGACATATGACTCTGGTCTGCTGTTCTTAATTTTCTGTTCGCTTTAAGTCTAGAGATTCTGGCCAGGCTTTGAAAAAGAAGTATGATACAGAGACTTCAGAAACTCCAAGATGGCCTCCTTATCCAAAAATATTTCTCCAAGAACCTTTTTCAAATCTAGACATATATGCAGTTCTCAAAATATTTGGAGGGACCCGAAGAGTGCCTAATATATATAAAATACATGGCTTTAAAAGGGCTGGCAACTGAAGCTGATTGTGATAGGAGCCAGGATTAGGGGCCGAAGAATCAGAGAGCAAAGTCTTAAGAGTGGAGAAAGAAAGTGACGGGGAAGGAAGATCCACCCTCCTTCCTCACTCCTGTCACCCTCATTGCATCCTCCAGGAGGGCTCGCTGAGGGCCTGCTGAAATGAAGAGCTCACTCCAGACATACCTTGAACAAGCCACTCTCGAACCATCAACACTCCCTCTGAGGCCAGATTCAAAGAATCCTTCTCAGCTCCACACTCCTCAAACAGTCCTTCCCAGCAGGGTAATGAATGGGGGCTTCTGGCAAGCACCTGAAGGCCAACTCCTGTCTTTCAGGCTTGGATTTCAGGAAACAGCTTGGGAGGATGCTCTCTAGGCCCAGCAACTCCGGGGGCTTGTCTTGGGATCTGTGGGAGAGGGGAGGCTAAGAGGGATTAAAGCTACCCTGAAACCCTGTAGCCTTAGGGGTGGATGTGCGGGTGGAAGGGGAGGGGGCGGATCAGCTCAGCTGCTTCACCTTCCCAGATAATCCATCACTGCCACTGCAGCTGCAGGAGAGCAGTCCCATGAACTGTCTGCCTGGAAGGAGGGATAACCTGCCGCCGGCTTTTATTTTCAGTTGAATTATAACACTTACCTTCTCATCGGGCCTTTCATCAAGAGGCTTAAGTGTTTTTCTTTCTGTGGGCCTTACTGGCCACGTTTCCCCATTCATTATCGCATAGGAGCCTGCCGTGCTGAACCCATGTGCAGTTCCCGCCCCCAACCCCCAACTCCCCATCCTCTAGGGGCTCCTTAGGAGCAACAATTGTATAATTCAGAACAGACTCTCCTCTGAGCAACTGATCTTACAAGGACATTACAACTGGCTTGAACAGGAGTTACCAAAGGCAGGGATTTCAGGAACAAGATGTGAACTCCCCAAAAGATGGGGCACCATAAATACCTCCAACATCTTTGAATTTACCCGTAGAACTTGACTGTGCCTTTTGGAAATCTTCTGTATGTCTGGGGCTAAGAAGAATGGTGCGCTTGGAGTTGGGGTCATTTAAGTATCGTCATTAATAGGCTTGTTACCTTAAGGAGAGAATTATGGGTTGTTTAGGGCCAGTAGTCAGAATACCTGTGTTCTGATCCTGGCTTGTATAACCATGAACAAGTGATTTAAGCCTGCTGAGTCTCAATTTCCTTATCTGAAAAATGGATATAACAATAATGTCAACTTCATAAGATTGCTATAAGGGTTAAATGTCACGATCCACGTAAAAGCTCTTAGCACAGGGTCTGACATTGTATGTGCTCAGTAAGTGTTAGGCATCATCATTAATTCATCATTCATTTATTCACAAAATTGTTACCATCATCTACACATACTTTACTCTTCCTCCAAAAATCTATCTCAAATGCAACCACTCTTCTCCATCTCTACTGTCAGGACCCTTCAGCAAATCACAATAATTCTCCAGCTAAACTTTTCCAGTAGCTATTCAAACTTGTACTCTTGCCCTCTCAAATTCATTCTTCTCACAAAAGAGATATCTTATAAAAAGGTAAAACTGATTGTGTCACTTTCATGCTTATAACTTCTCAGTGGATTTCCATGGCTCTTTGATTAAAATTAGAACTTCTTTCGAAGTCCTAAAAATCCTTGCCTTATTTTGCTTTTGATTAAATCTGTGTCAAATTACTGTTTGTCATCCTCCTTCCCTATTTTTCTTCCCCTCCTTTTCCTTCCCCTTCTTCTTATTCTTCTCCTCCTCCTCTCCTGCCCCCTTACTGATTAACCTCTAGCCACAGTGTCTTCCTGTGTCAAAGAGTGACTAGTTCTTCAGCAAACCACTGCTCTGAGGTCTCAGTTACAATGAGACCTTCAGTTCAGTTCAGTCCAGTCACTCAGTCATGTCTGACTCTTTGTGATTCCATGGACCGCAGCACGCCAGGCCCCCTCTCCATCACCAACTCCCAGAGCTTGCTCAAACTCATGTCCATTGAGTTGGTGATGCCATCCAACCATCTCATCCTCTGTTGTCCCCTTCTCCTCCCGCCTTCAATCTTTCCCAGCATCAGGGTCTTTTCAAATGTCAGTTCTTTGCATCAGGTGGCCAAAGTACTGGAGTTTCAACTACAATGAAACCTTAAGATGATGTATCTCATCACTACTTGCTCTGAAGTGTGGCCATTCATTGAGACCTGTCAGTGAAATGGGAGCAGAGGTAACAGGTTATCACTTTAAGCCTGGACCGTCAAGAATCTGCAAACATAATCTTTTCTTTATTCATAGGTTAGCTAGACGTTGCTGTGGATAAAAACCTCAGCCATCAAATGGGAAATAATTGTTTATTCCATTAAGCCACTGAAGCCAGAGATTTTGGAGTTAAATTATTATAACAGCTAGCATTACCTTAACTAATACACTTTCTCTCTTTCTCAGTCATTTCCCTTGCTATTCCCTCTGCTTGAAGTATTTATTCCCCAGGTATAATTCTAGCTATACATGTAGCTGGGTCATGGCTTCTTCACATCTCAGGTCAAATATTAACTACTCAGATGTGTGCTCAGTTGCTTCAGTAGAGTCTGACTTTTTGCATCCCCATGGATTGTAGCCCACCAGGCTCCTCTGTCCATTGGATTCTCCAAGCAAGAATACTAGAGTGGGTTGCCATGCCTTCCTCTAGGGAATCTCCTTGACACAGGGATAGAGTCCATGTCTCCTGTATCTCCTGCACAAGAGGTGGATTCTTTACCACTGAGCCACTGGGGAAGCCCAGTTCCTCAGATAGGGTTCCCATAGTGCCCCTGTCTGAAAGCTTCACATCACCTGCTTGTTTAGCATGGAATGCTGAGAGGCTGGAACACTACCTGGAAATAAATAAATGAACTGAATGAACAAGTGAAGAAATAAAATACTTAACAGACACTGAGAAGTATCTTGAGACTAAAAGAAGTTTTGATGTAATTGGTGATAAGAAAATTAAATTTTTTATGAGAAGTGTATTAGGGTTCTTCAGAGAAACAGAACCAATATTCAATGAAATTCACATATATTATATATATATAGTAGAAGCAATAGGATATTGAAAAACAAATATATATATAAATATATGATGTGATTATGGAATCTGATTATGTTGTCTTCAAGTTGGAAACACAGGAAAGCCAGTGGTATAATTCTAGTTCAAGTCTAAATGCTTGAGAACTAGGGGAGCCAAAGGTATGGATTGCAGTTTGAGGGCAGGGAAAGATCAGTGTCTCAGCTAAATAGGCAGGCAGGTGGAAAACAAATCCTCCTGTTCCATGCCTTTTGTTCCATTCAAGCCCTCCTGCTAGCATGATACCTGCTCATATTGGGGAGGGCAATCTACTTCACTGAGTCTACCGACTCAAATGCTCATCTCACCCATAAACATCCTCAGAGACATACTGAGAAATAGCATGTTATCTGGACACTCCTTGGCCTTGTCAGGCACATGTAGTCAATTAGCATTACCTCCATTTTATAGATGAGGAAATATGGCTTAGAGAGTTTTCCTACTTTAACAAAAATTACACCACTGGTAAATGGTAAGACTGCAAACCAGTCTTCCAACTCCAAGTTCTATGTTCCTAGCACCAAGGAACAACTTTATTTTCTTCTCAAATCCTTCCCATCACTCAATGTCCAGTTTAAGTATCACTTTCCACATAAGATTTTCTTTGGTGTATATAATACATACTTCCATTAATAAAGTACTGAGCAATAAATGTACTGCTGCTTTGGCAGTAATTATACATTTAATCTACCCTCACTAGACTTGTATATTCACTTATTCATCCTACAAATGCTGTGTAGAGCCAATATATGTTAAGTGCTATGGATACAAAAGGAAATAAGAAATGATCCTTTCCCTTGAGAAAATTAGAAATAACTAAGAGTGATATATAAGCAAGCCTCTTGGATTATGGAGACAGAAGACATGAGCTAAAGATACTGGAGCTCAGGTCTCAAGTGAAACCATGCTTATTAGCTTGAACTTCCCATTTCTAGACTTACTTTACAGAAAAGAGAAATTAACCTCTACATTATTTCAGCCACTTTATATCACGGTTTTCCTAGTAACAAAATACCATTCCTAATTGATGCCTGGACTTAATATAAAATATTTGAACAGTGTTTAATCACATTAAAACATCTCTCTGCCGAGATATATAAATTGAATAATTATGGAACTAGAGAGGGGAAATGACTACATATGTGTTTCAACTCAACTGAGTTGCATAAATAGCTCCTGTTCATATCAGGAATATTGAGTTCCTATGTCTTATTCTTTAATATGAGGTAGTGTTCCAATAGCGTGGGAAATAGTGTGAGAGATTTTAAAACTTGTGACACCCCAAAGGGCTGAAGAGGTAGAATTAATATGACTGGGTGCCCACTCTGATGTTGTCACATACATGGGATACAATCTCCACTTCATCCAGTTCAGCTCTGCTCTGGGGAAGGGGCAAATTTCTTCCTAGTTCATTTGTATCTTAACTGAAAATTGGCATTGATTAGTGGCAAAGGCAGAATCTTGGATGTCCCTCGAAAGAACATGCATGCTTGCGTGCTAAGTCAGTTGAGTTGTGTCCGATTCTGTGTGACTCTTTGGACTGTAGCCCACCAGGCTTCTCTGACCATGGGATTCTCCAGGAAAGAATACTGGAGTGGGTTGCCATGACCTCTTCCAGGGATCTTCCCAACCCAGGGATTGAACCCATGTCTCTTATGTCTCCTGCATTGGCTGGAGGGTTCTTTACCTCTGGTGCCACCTGGAAGCCCCTGATACAGAACATATCTCCTTTTTTTAAAAGATGAAGACTTACAAGTCTGGAGAGTGCAAGGGGAAAGAGAGTTCATTGCCATTTTCGTTTTCAATTAGGATACACTTAGTAGGTAGGGAAAATAGAATAGGGTAAGATGATCCCTCTGTGATAGATGGTTGGATATCAGTCTTTTGTGGAGGCTTTTGGTCTTGTTGCCTCTAAGCTTCCTCAGCAAAAAAGTTCTCCTATACTCATTCCTTAATTTTTAAGCCATTGTTTACCTTAAAGTACTTGGGGGCCATAGGAAAGTAGAACATATATTTATGCTTAATGTATAATTAACTTTATATGTTAAATATAAGCACTGTTGGAGTATTATTTACAGCCATATTTTCTCAGATACAGAGAATCCCATTTTGTGTGAAATGAATAAGATCTCTTGACATTAAGTTGGTTTTGAACCCATAGCACATTTGAACAGTTATTTGGAATTTGGGTATTGGAACTGGACCCAGTTTGGAACTGGGTCCTCAGAAATAGGTGTAGATTCAGGCTGCTAGATTCAGGAAGTATTTGCTTTTGCAGGAAACCTCAAATGAAAGGATCAATGACTAAGCTAAATCACTAATTTTAAAACATGGTAGTATGAACTTCTTGGAACTAAGGATGTTGTTGGAAAAGTAGAGCTACCTTAAAAGTTTGTATGAACCACAGAAATTTTTAGAATCTTAGTTCACCAGCCTGGCCTAGAAACTTACAAGAAAAATGGAAATAAGTTTTAAAAAGCGGGTGCAATTTAAACCCCCATTTGGGACAAATATTCCTTTTGCTTTATTAAATTCAAGAAAGACTCTTCTTGAGCTGAAATGTTCTTCTTTACTTATGGAGGTGTTAACATGAGAAGAGACCTAGCTTGGGAGGTAACCTGGGCAGTAGCCGTATCATGACACTCTCTTTTTGCCTGGGCATTACTCTTTATGATAAAGAGAAAGAGCATGGTGTTTGGCTGCAGTTGGTGGAGCAGAGGCAGTAATTCTTCCTCCAAGCTTAGAGCAGGGCAGATATTCTAGGATCAGAAAAGTAAATGCATCATCCCCAGGAAGTGAATGCGTCATCCTTTCTTAAAATCCGTTTGATTCCTAAAGGCAAGGAACTGAATGACTGGCAATCAAAATCTAAGAGAATAATTGCTTCCATGTTTGATATATAGTAGCTATGAAGTGGTGTCCTCACACACATGCATCGTAAGTTTGGATACAGAAGAACTTTTCCATATGGATCCTGCTGCAGATTGTGTTTTCCAATTATTTTTTTCCCCATTTCACTTGGTCTTCCTATAATGACTCACTGACCATTGACACTTCTCCACTGAGAAATAATTGGACTTTTGTAACTGACTTGATCAACAATGTGTGGCAGAAGTGTCACTGCATGACTTCTGATGCCCAGTCATAATAGGAAATGTTGCTTCTGTCTGGCTTTCTCTTTCTTTGGATGCTCAACTTTCAAACAAGCCAGCATACTGTGAGGGAGTCCAAACTAGCTCATACCAAGAGATCACATGGAGAAACCCATATGGAAAGGAACCAAGACTCCCAGTCAGTGGTCAGAATCAACCACCAGACTTGTGAGTGAGCCATGACATGCTTCCAGCCTCCAGCCTAAGGGCCTGTGAAGCTCACACCAAGTGGAGCAAAGGTTAACTGTCTCTACTGAGCCTTGCCCAAATTGCAGATTTTAGAGTCAAATAAATGAGGTAATTATCTTAAGCCAACAAGTTTAGGGTGGTTACATAGCCATTAGTTAGCAGGAACAGAGACTGTTAAATGTAAATCTACAGAGTACTTCTAACAGCCTTAAGTATTTATACCAATTGGTGGTCTTACCATAGCTCTTAAATTCAAGCTCAAGAAAATCTAGTATTAATGTTATTCATTTTCAGTGACCTCAAGTGGTGTGTGTATGTGTTTGTCTGAATGTGACAGTCTCATTATTATCATGTTCATAAAAGGCAGGGAGAAAGCAAATGTAATTATCCTTGGTGTGAGTTTTTAAAAGACCTGTTTGAAATGGGCCACCAGCTATAGTAAGAGAAAATAAAGAACCTTTTGGTAATTGTGTTTACACTTCCAATAGCTACTAGCAATCTGTTTGAGTAGCTATTCTAATATTTCAATCATAGCCCAAATTTACCTTTGCAGCAAAACAATCTGGCCAGTTTTTGCCTAAAGGCAAGGTCAATAAAATTTAAAAAGAAAAAACTCCACTAACTCAAACTTTATCAGGTGCTTTTTACACAGTGAAAAATTTTTACTCCTAAATTAATAAAGTCTATAGGCTACAAACAGAAATCCAATTACTAAAACTAACCCCATAAAGAAAATCTGAAAAATAATACTTAAAATGTAATTAACATGTGGGGTATGGAAATAGTATGAATGAGAGAAATGTACAAGAGAGAGTGTAAGACAAGTCATAGCGCAGTGACTTAGACATGGCATTAAGATCAATGAATGAGGATCTGAGGTGAAGATGAACCATGATGATAGTAAAGATTACAATTTTTAAGTTATTATATCTTTTTCCGAAATTATTAAGCTTTACCATGTGCTTAGAGCCACGGGCTTTATATACCTGTTCTTTTAAAAGACCCAGACAGGGAGAGGAAAAGGAAATATTTTGAAATACATCAGAGCACTGTGTTCATCTTAACCAGGCCCTCCCTCAGGGGAATCTATTTTAGCAGATGCTAACTTACCAGTAGGAAGTAAACTCCAGCCCCCTCAAGCCATCCTATCCCACTTAAGAGGGGTGTGTGTGTGTGTGTGTGTGTGTGTGTGTGTGTGTGTGTAGCAAGCAGCACTTATAAATTCACAATCCAGGGGCACGGGATCAACAAAAGACTGAGACCTAATCATAGGTCTATAGAACACTTCCCCATCCTTATACCTTATGATTACATTACTAAAGGTTCTTTTTCATAGCTCCTTTTACCCAGTCCACCACTCAACAAAAATTACAAGGTATACTAAAAGACAACAAACAAACAAACACACCAACATAGTTTGGAGAGACTGAATAAGCACCAGAACCAGATATGGCAGGACTATTGAAATTATTAGAGGAGAAAAAATTTTAAATTTATGATTAATAAGCTAAGAACTTAATTAAAAAAATAGACAACAGACAAGAACAGATTGACAATGTAAGCACAGAGATGGAATTTCTAAGAAAGAATCAAAAAGAAATGCTAGAGGTCAAAAACACTGTAACAGAAATGAAGAATGCCTTTGACGGGCTTACTAGTGGACAGGACATCGTTAAGGAAAGAATCTCTGAACTTGAAAATATGACAGTGGAAATGTACAAAACTGAAAAGCAAAGAGAAAAAAGACTGAATAAAATGTAATGGAATATCCAAGAACTTTGGGACAACAACACAAGGTGTAATATATGCATAATGGAGATATGAGAAGAAGAAAGAGAGAAAGAAATACATACTGAATCAATAAAGACTAAGTGTATGAAAGTTGCTCAGTCATGTCCGACTCTTTGTGACCCCATGGACTATACAGTTCCTGGAGTTCTCCAGGCGAGAATACTGGAGTGAGTAAGCCTTTCCCTTCTCCAGGGGATCTTCCCAACCCAGGGACAGAACCCATGTCTTCCTCATTGTAGGCAGATTCTTTACCAACTGAGCCACCAGGGAAGCCCTAAAGACTAAGAATCTCCCCAAATTAATTGCTGTTGTTGTTCAGTCATTCGTGTCTGACTTTGCAACCCCATGGACTGCAGCAGTCAGGCATTCTGTCCTTCACTATCTTCCGGAGTTTGCTCAAACTCGTGTGTGTTGAGTTGGTGATGCCATCCAACAGTCTCATCCTCTGTTGTCCCCTTCTCCTCCTGACCTCACTCTTTCCCAGCATCAGGGTCTTTTCCAATGAGTCGGCTCTTTGCATCAGGTATCAGTGCCACAGTATTGGAGCTTCAGCACCAGTCCTTCCAATGAATATTCAGGGTTGCTTTCCTTTAGAATTGACTGGTTTGATCTCCATGCTGTCCACCCTTGGACTCTCGAGAGTTTTCTCCAGCACCACAGTTTGAAACCATCATTTCTCTGGTGCCCAGTCTTCTTTATGGTCCAACTCTCACATCTATAAATGACTACTGGAAAAACCATAGCTTTGACTATACGGACCTTTGTCAGCAAATTGATGTCTCTGCTTTTTAATACACTGTCTAGGTTCGTCATAGCTTTCCTTCCAAGGAGAAAGCAATTTTTTCATTTCATGGCTGAAGTCACAGTGATTTTGGAGCTCAAGAAAATAAAGTCTGTCACTGTTCCCATTTTTCCCCATCTATTTGCCATGAAGTGATGGGCCCAGATGCTATGATCTTCATTTTTTGAATGTTGAGTTTTAAGCCAGCTTTTTCACTCTCTTCTTTCACCTTGAGAGAGAGCCTCTTTAGTTACTCTTTGCCCTCTGCCATTAGAGTGGTGTCATCTGAATATCTGAAAGTATTGATATTTCTCTCAGCAATTTTGATTCCAGCTTGTGTTTCATCCAGCCCAGCATTTCACATGATGTTCTCTGATTATAAGTTAAAAAAGAAGGGTGACAATATACAGCCTTAATGTACTCCTTTCCCAATTTTGAACCAGTCCATTGTTCCTTGTGCAGTTCTAACTACTGCTCCTTTTCCTGCATACAGGTTTCTCAGGAGGCAGGTAAGGTGGTCTGGTATTCCCATCTCTTTAAGAATTTTCCACAGTTTGTTCCACACAGTAAAAAGTTTTAGTATATTCAACGAAGCAGAGATAGATATTTTTCTGGAATTTCCTTGCTTTTCCTATGATCCAAGAGATGTTGGCAATTTGATCTCTGGTTCCTCTGCCTTTTCTAAATCCAGCTTGTACATGTGGAAGTTCTTGGTTCATGTACTATTGAAGTCTAGCTTGAAGGATTCTGAGCATCACCTTGCTAGCATGTGAAACAAGTGCAATTTTGCAGTAGTTTGAACATCCTTTGGCATTTCCCTTCTTTGGGATTGGAATGAAAACTTACCTTTTCCAGTCCTGTGGCCACTGCTGTTTTCCAAATTTGCTGGCATGTTGAGTGCAACACTTTAAGAGCATCGTCCTTTTAGGATTTGAAATAGCTCAACTGGGATTCCATCGCCTCCACTAGCTTTGTTCACAGTAATGCTTCCTAAGGTCCACTTGGCCTCACACTCCAGGACTTCTCCCTTTAGGTGAGTGATCATGCTATCGTGGTTATCTGGGTCATTAAGAATTTTTGTATAGCTCTTCTGTGTATTCTTGCCATCTCTTCTTAATATCTTCTGCTTGATCCATATGGTTTCTGTCCTTTATTGTGCCCATCTTTGCATGAAATGTTCCCTTGCTATATCTAATTTTCTTGGAGAAGTCTCTAGTCTCCTATTATATTGTTTTCCTCTATTTCTTTGCTTTGTTCACTTAAGAAGACTTTCTTATCTGTTCTTTGTATTCTCTGGAATTCTGCATTCAGATGGGCATATCTTTCCTTTTCTCCTTTGCCTTTAGCTTTTGTTCTTTTCTCAGCTATTTTTAAGGCCTCCTCAGACGACCATTTTGCCTTTTTGTATTTCTTTTTCTTGGGGGTGGTTTTGATCAATGCCTCCTATACAATGTTACGAACCTCCATTCATAGTTCTCCTGGCACTCTATCACATCTAATCCCTTGAATCTATTTGTCACTACCACTGTATAATCATAAGGGATTTGATTTAGGTCATATCTGAATGGTCTAGTGGTTTTCCCTACTTTCTTCTATTTAAGCCTGAATTTTGCAATAATGAGTTCATGATCTGAGCCACAGTCAGCTCCCTGTCTTGTTTTTGCTGACTGTATAGATGTTCTCCATCTTTGGCTGCAAAGAATATAATCAATCTCATTTCAGTGTTGACCATCTAGTGATGTCCATGTGTAGAGTCACCTCTTGTGTTTTTGAACGAGTGTGTTTGCCATGACCAGTGTGTTTTCTTGCAAAACTCTATTAGCCATTGCCCTGCTTCATTTTGTACTCGAAGGCCAAACTTGCCTGTTACTCCAGGTATCTCTTGACTTCCTACCTTTGCATTCCAGTCTCCTATGATGAAAAGGACATATTTTTTTGGTGTTAGTTCTATAAGGACCTGGAGGTCTTCATAGATGCATACAACTTCAGCTCCTTTGGTATTAGTGGTTGGGGCATAGACTTGAATAATGTGATATTGAATGGGTTGCCTTGGAAACAAACTAAGATCATTCTGTCATTTTTGAGATTACACCCAAGTTCTGCATTTCAAACTCTTTTGTTGACAATGAGAAATTCTATCGGATCCCAAACTACAGATACAAGAAGTTCAGAGAACACCAATCAGGATGAATGTAAAACCTCAGTATATCTGGGCATACTATATTCAAATTTCAGAAAAACAATGATAAAGAAAAAATCTTCAAAGCCAGAGGAAAATATCTTTAAAAGACATATCTGAAAATGGATTGTAATCCAAAAGTATACAAAGAACTCTTCAGTTCAGTCGCTCAGTTGTGTCTGACTCTTTGCAACCCCATGAATTGCAGCACGCCAGGCCTCTCTGCCCATCACCAACTCCCGGAGTCTACCGAAACCCATGTCCATCGAGTTGGTGATGCCATCCAACCATCTCATCCTCTGTCGTCCCCTTCTCCTCCCACCCCCAATCCTACCCAGCATTAGGGTCTTTTCCAATGAGTCAACCCTTTGAATGCTCAAACTACCGCACAATTGCACTCATCTCACATGCTAGTAAAGTAATGCTCAGAATTCTCCAAGCCAGGCTTCAGCAATACGTGAACCGTGAACTTCCAGATGTTCAAGCTGGTTTTAGAAAAGGCAGAGGAACCAGAGATCAAATTGCCAATATCCGCTGATCACTGAAAAAGCAAGAGAGTTCCAGAAAAACATCTATTTCTGCTTTATTGACTATGCCAAAGAACTCTTATATCAAGATAATAAGAAATCAAATAACCCAGTTTAAAAATGGGCAAAAATCTGAAGAGACAACTCACCAAAGAAAATACAGTGATGGTAGTAAGCATATGAAAATATACTCTACATCATACATATGTTATCAGGAAAATGCAAATTAAAACAACAATGAGATACCATTAAACACATATTAGAATAGCTAAATTCCATAACACTGACAACACCAAATGATGATAGTGATGTGGAGCAAGAGGAACTCTTTTTATTGCCAGTGGGAATGCAACATGATACAGTTGCTTTGGAAGGCAGCTTTTTAAAAAATTAATTATTATGAATTTTTATTAGAGTATAATCGCTTTACAATATTGTGTTAGCTTCTGCTGAACAGCAAACTGAATCTGCTGTATGTATACATATATTTCCTCTTTTTTGGATTTCCCTCCTACTTAGGTCACCAAAGAGCATTGAGTAGAGTTACCTGTGCTGTACAATAGGTTCTCATTAGTTACCTATTTTATACATAGTAGTGTATGTATGTCAATCCCAATCTCCCAATTCACCCCACTCTTCCTTTCCCCATTTGGTGTCCATATGTTTGTTCTCCATGTTTGTGTCTCTATTTCTGCTTTGCAAATAGGTTCATCTGTACCATTTTTTCCAGGTTCCACATGTATGTGTTAGTATACGATACTTGCTTTTCTCTTTCTGACCTCTCCATATGACAGTCTTTAGGTCCGTCCGCCGTAAAACTGGAACTAAGCAACAACAGAACACACTCTTAGCATATGATCCAGCAACTGTGCTCCTTGGTATTTATCTAAATGAAGTGAAAACTTCAGTCTGTACAAAAACCTGAACACAGAGGTTTACAGGGTCTTTATCCATAAGTGTCAAAACTTGGAAGCAACCAATTCTTCAGTAGGTGAATGTATAAATCAACTGTGGCTCATCGAGACAATGGAATATTGTTCAGTGCTAAAAAAAAAAAAAAAAAGACGAGTTATCAAGCCATGAAGACATGTTGTTGTTCAGTTGCTTAGTTGTGTCTGACTTTTTGTGACCCCATGGACTGTACCATGTCAGGCTTTTTTGTCCTTAACTGTCTCTGGGAACTAAATAAATATTACTAAATAAAAGAAGTCAATCTGAAAAGGCTACTTTACCACATGAGTCCAAGTGTATGACATTATGAAAAAGGCAAATCTATGGAAACATTAAAAAGGTTAGTGGTTGCCAAGAGTTAGGGATGAACAGGTGGAACACAGAGGATTTTAAGGGCAATGAAACTATTTTATGTGATACTGTGATGGCAGATACATGTCATTATACATTTGTCAAAACCTGTAGAATTTGTAACACCAAAAGTGAACCTAATGCAAACTATTGATTTTAGTGTTAATGATATGTCAATACAGGTTGATCAACTGGAACAAATGTACTACTATAATGGGATGTTCATGTGGGCAGTGGTTGAGGGTGTGTGTGATCAACAGGAGTAAATGAGAATTCACTGTGCCTTTCTCTCAGTTTTGCTGTGAACCTAAAACTATTCTGAAAACTGAAGTGCATTAGTTAAAAAAAAAAAGCCAGGTGACAAAAAGAAAAAATCCAGACAGAACCAGAGCTGTCGTTTCCATCAGCCATTCTTGGATGAAGGGTTTCTCCATGTCCAAGTGAGGGGGGATGTTCATGGAAAATACAGTAAACTACTTAATAATGTTTTTAATTACTGCATTTAATTACACATCATCTGGCCCAGTATTGACCCCAGTCCCTGTATGTGTATACATATCATCAATATTGATATTGATATCTATATGTATGTGATTTATATACTGTAGTGCATGGATGTATTTCTATAAGCACATGTTTTAGTGAAATATATATACAGTCATCCCTTGTTATCTATTAGTTTCAGGACCTCTCTCAGATACCAAAATTCTCAGATGCTCAAACCCTTTATATAAAATGGCATATATTTGCATGCAACCCAAACACATCCTCCTGCATACCTTGTCATCTCTAGATTATTTATAATACATATTACAATGTAAATACAGTGTAAATGCTATGCAAATTCAAGTTTTGCTTTTTGGAGCTTTTTGAAAATTTTTTTAACAAATATTTTCCATCCAAGGTTGGTTGAAACTGCTCTTGCAAAACCCATGGATACAGAAGGCCAGCTAAAGTTTTGTTCAAACATGAATTTATTCATTTATAATCAACAATTTTCCTTGGCCTATACCTTCATGATGTTTCCTCTCTCATCGATGTCTGGCTTGCCCCCTTTGCAGCAGCTATTACAAACTAACAGCAGTTCCTGAAATACTTCATACTACAGTTGATATTTCTGCCCTTTTCTACATCCCATTCTCTGTCTGAATTTCCCTACCCTCTTTATTTTAAACTATTAATTTGATTTCTATCAGGTCAAAGTATTTCCAGAAGATTTTAGTGACTTTCTAATCTTCTTTGTGATTGCATAATATACTGTCGTGTTATCTGCCAAATATACTATAATGGAGAGTTTATTTTTATCTTTCCCCCATAATTCTAAAATTCCTTACAGTTTGGGTCCACTTTCTCTTCGACTTTAGGAAAATACTTCTCAAGGATCTTACAATCTTATGGGGGAAGTGGATAAATAAATCTATTTTCTCTTTTCCCATGAACCATTGTGGCTTTTATCAGACTTTTTGATAAATCAATGAGCAATATATAGATTATGATTACATAAGTACTTTTTATAGGTGAGCCATGCATTCACCTGTATATATATATGATGAATATATTTCCATTATTGTACCATTTTCAACTTTTCTGACTGTAACAAAATTTTCTTAGTTCTTTATCTTCCAATTTAGATTACACTTTGTTAAAATTATGTATCTACATAGTTTAAACAAACAAGGGAAAAAAGAGAAGTTCCTATTTTCATCACTTTAGAGAACCAGGTAAGCTGCTCCTTTGGGCACTTGTCTCTGTATAGCTAAATATTGCCTATATAGCTAATTGATTTTAGAGGTGAGTAACTATGTCTTTCTACTATGGCATTTGGGGGGTTTCTTTCTTTCACATCAACTTTCCTCCCCTCTCCATTACACATGTTTATTTTCTGTGTTCAGTGCCTATCTCTAATTCTTCTTGGAAACTCTGAAACAACTGTATAAGTCCTATCAAAATGATTAAATGCATTCCATCATGCATTGGCATGATGAATTTTCCCCCCTTGGCAACTCCTTCATGCTGTCCTTTGCCCTCTGCTGCCACAAGTTCATGGCTCTCTAGATTGTGGCAAGATTTCACCTATAAATGTGCCTTTATCATTATTCTGAAAATTCTCTTCTCCTCTCTCTTGCTGAATCATGTTTCCTTGGCCCCATGTCTTATACCTTGGTTTGCCCCCTCATTTTACTAAAGAACATCACCTAGTTTACTTCAGAGAAAAGAAGCCATAGTATGTAAAACTTTTGAGAACTTGTAAGGCTAAAATGCGTTTTATTCTAGCATTTGATTTAAAGTTTTGCCTTGGTTTAGAATTTTATAGTGGAAATTGTTTCCATGAAGAATGTATCTATTTGTCCATTCTTCTCATTTCCAGTGTTGCTTTTGAAAATTCTGATACCATTATTTTTGTTGAGTTTTAAAAATAGAACCCATTTATTCTTTATTGAAGATTCTAGAATCATTTCTTTATTGTGATGATGTTCTAAAAATTTTAGTGTTATACCTTCATGTAGATCTTTATATTCACTGTTGATCATATTCACTGTGTCTTTTATCTGGAAGCCACCATCCACTACGGAGAAAATTTACATTTTCTTTGATAATTCTCTACAACCCAATTTCTAGCATTTTAATTTTTATTAATTTCTGGAACTTCCAGCTGTAGATATTGTTCTTTTTGGATTGGTATTATTTTTTAACATATCAAAAATGGTTATTCTGATGTACTTTTACAAAGTACTCATCATGGCAGAAATAAAGTTTCGTTCTACTTTTAAATGCCTCAAATATATCTGTCATACATCTCTATCTAGGTTGGAACATTTTCTTCCTCAGTCATTTTTTAGTATTTCTGTTTTTGTTTAGAAAAATAATTTCTATACAATAAAATGCAGAGACTCAGTGCAATTCAACAAGTTTTGAAAAATAGGAACACCCAATGTATACGGAAAGGTAAATCACAATCTCGGTCAAAATGTAGAATATCTTCATCATTACAGGGAATTTTATCATGCCATTTCATAATCAGTACACCCCACTCCCAGCCCATGATGGCTATTGATTCAGTCTTTATTATCATGGCTTAGTTTTGCATATGGAGAAGGCAAAGGCAACCCACTCTGGTACTCTTGCCTGGAGAATCCCAGGGACGGCAGAGCCTGGTGGCCTGCAGTCCATGGGGTTGCAAAGAGTTGGACACAACTGAGCGACTTCACTTTCACTTTTCACTTTCATGCATTGGGGAAGGAAATGGCAACCCACTCCAGTGTTCTTGTCTGGAGAATCCCAGGGACAGCGGAGCCTGGTGGGCTGCCGTCTATGGGGTCGCACAGAGTCGGACATGACTGAAGTGACTTAGCAGCAGCAGCAGCAGCAGCAGCAGTTTCGCCTATTCTAGAACTTCATATAAATTCAATTCACTATGAACTTTTTGGTATCTCACCCTGTATTCAACCTAATATTTCTTAAATGTTGTAGCTTATTTAGCTGCATCATTCTATTCGTTATGTGTTCACCAGTTGATGATGGGCATTTGGGTTGTTCCTAGTTTGGGAGCGGGTATTATGATAACACTACTATGCTATCTTTTATATGACCTATTATTATGGAGCTGATTTCTCATTTCTCTTGGAAGAATCTATCTTGGAGTTTGTGGACCACAGAGTAGGTGTATTTTACCTTTTTAAGAAACTGTCTACTTTCATAGTCCTGATAGCTTGTCTTTCCTTCTTACCTGACTCTGTATGGATCTTTCTTTATAGACCTGGTTTCAGGAGAGTCTTTCTTGAAGTCTTCAGTCTGTTTTCAGAAAGGATTGCTCCTTGCGTAGACATAGTTTTGATGTGTTCACAGGAGGAGGTGAGCTCAGTGTTCTCCTACTCCGCCTTCTTAATCTCCTGAACTTATCTTTTATGGTTTGTTAATGTAGTGGCAAGATTTCTTAATTGGGAGACCCAACCCCCTGGATTCTAGGCTGCCTCTACATTAACCTGCTATGGAGTCTGGCAAGTTTCTCCAACTTCTGGGCCAGGTCTTCTTGGAGATGAAGTGAATCAGATAGCTTAGATATTTAAGTTTAGAGTCTAAACTTGAGACTCAAAAGCGTTTTCAGTTCTAAAATCTTATGTGCTTACATTAACAAGACACAAACCTTACCCCAGCTCCTACCCCCAAACATCTACTTATGTAAGGTTCAATGGTGAGGGAATAAAACCTAGAAGAGGAGTTTTTCTCATCTGATTACAAAATATTTTGTAGAGTCATTCTTTATCATGTCTTTCTTATCCATTTCTTCACCACCCCTATTTTTTTTGTAAGCTGAAACAATAAAAGTTTGAGTCCTTGTAAAATAGAGAATGGTAAGCCATATTTTCTCATTATATAAGCCATGACTTGAGTAACTTAGGCTCTTTGAAACTCACTTCCATTTCAGTAGGAAATACTTGGAAAATTATAAGAAATCCAACTGTGTGTTCCTGAAAGCACTTGTATACTATGTTTCAGCAGAATCTGTTTGTAATGAGCAATGAACTAGGACTCACATTCCTAGCCCACTTCTTCCCACACATGGCCTACTTTTTCTGTCTGCTTTATGTTTGAGGTAGAGAAGAATGTAGAGAGCAGTTTCCTGGGAAAGGCAGGCCATAGTAACAGGAACTACTTTGGAATCAATCAAATCTGGGCTTGAATCCTGACTGTACTTGATGACCTTGGACACGTTATTTACCTTTTCTGAGCTTCTGCTTTCTTTTCTGTAAAGTGGGATTACTGACTTCTATCTCAAGCAATAGCAATAAGGAAAATGAATCCAAGGTGCCTATTATGATGTGTGACACATATAAAACAACCAATAAGTTTTGGTTTGTTTCTTTTCTTTCTCCTGATTCTTTCTGTTATGGTCTTTAATAACATGGCTCCAACGAAGACCTTCATTCTTTTGACGTTTATTGAACATCTGTTATGTAATACACATTGCTTTAGATTCTGAGGTTACAGAAATAAGCAAGGCAGGAACACTGCTCTCAAACATAGTCTAGTAGGGAAGTCAATATATAAACAAGAGCTGTGTCCCAGTGTGGTAAGTACCTGGTGCCAAGATACAGAGCCAGTATAAAGGAGAGAGGATTAACTCAGCTTTTATCTTTTGCTTGTTTTCCTCTCTTCTCACCTAGCCCCTTTCTTTCCTTCAGTCCTTCATCTCCCTGCAGGCCCAAGGGACAGTTGGGCAGGGCCATCAGGAGTGGGAATGTCTTTCAGTTCCTTTTTTCTTCATCTCGAGCCCAGAGTATAGGAACATTACACTGGGAGCCATAAAAAAGTTCTTTCTTATAGCACGTTTCAGGGTTTTTTTCCAGTGACATCATGGGCCATCTGGATTTGAAGACAGCAGCTTCATCCAGAACACACACAAACATTCTCCCCTGCCAGGCCCTGCAGGCCTGCCCTCTAGGATCAGGAACACTATAAACGTCCTGTAAAGCTGTCTTTTTAATAGCCTCCTCAGAAGCAGTCTAAGGAAGACGGCTTTTTTCCCCCCTGCAGTCCCACATTTGGGAGATAAAGTGGATTCTCAGCACACAGGCTTTGGAGGAGGAGGTGAAAAGTGAGGTTCTGAGGTTCCCACAAAAATAGCACATTGCCTCCTGCTGAGAAGAAGAAAGCCATTTTCTAACAAGAAATTTGAATTTAACCCCTAAAACATAAGGTTAGACATAAGTATACACATTTACCAGTGGAATGTGTTAGGAATTGTATCTTTTAAAGAGGACTTTAAAAGAGCAGTAAAACAACTATATCCAACAGCCATGGAGCTGCAGCTTGACCCTCACCTCTGCCCAAGTAGAGAAAAAGAGAACCCAGAAATGGGGAAAATGAGGCTTGTTTCTGCTCTGTCCCTGAACAGTCTCAAAGCCTATGCGCGATAAGAAAAATGAGGCTCCTTGAACTGATATTCTTCTGTGAACTAGAAAGCATGAATCCCTCTTCTCAGATGAGGCATGTTCCCAATCTCTAAAGTACAACTTGACCTACCACTGTTCTCCATCTCCAAGGCCACTTTCCTGATTCAGCTCTTCTCATCTTTCACTTGAACAACGGACATAGCTTCCTAACTGGTTTCCACTCTTGCTTCCTTCATTCATTTCATCTTCCGCACAGAAGCAAAAAGGTGTATTTTTTAAAAAGTTTGTACTATATTATTTTCATGTCTAAAACCTTGTATTAGCTTTCTCTGCACTTAACATAAAGTTCTAAGCCATAGGTAGTCTGCAAAGGCCTATGTGACCCTTGGGCTTCCCTGGTGACTCAGACCCTTGCCCCATGTGCAGCGTCAGTTCCTCATACCCTTGTTAACTCATCATTGATATCCTTCTTGTTCCTCTTTCTCCTATTCTAATCCCACATTTACTGCCCTTCAGGACTTACGCTATCTTCAGGACTTCTGCCTGATGGACCTTTCTGCTGTTACCTCCATCTTTCAGCTTAAACAGCACTTCCTCTATGGCCTTGCTCACTATTGTCACCTGTTATTTTCTCTCACTGTAATTATTATTTTATGCCATAACGTGTATTATTTGTAGTTGTGTGTTCAGGAGTGTGTTTATCTGTTGATCATTTATGTTTCTTATTAGACTTCACGAAGGCAAGAACCATGTCTGTTTTATTGGCCATTGTATACCCAATAGCGTGTACAGTGGAGGTATACAGTAAGTGTGTGAGATGAACGTGGAGATTAGATAGCAGAGTCAAGGAAGCCATCAGGCTTGGAGCTCAGTTTGTCTGTATCCAAGGACACTTTGAAATGTGTTTTGGATGGGTCTCACCCACACCACACATCCTTCTCTTTGCAAGGGCAGCGTTGGGCTTCCCTGATAGCTCAGTTGGTAAAGAATCCACCTGCAATGCAGTTTGATTCCTGGGTCGGGAACATCCGTTGGAGAAGGGAAAGGCTACCCACTCCAGTATTCTGGCCTGGAGAATTCCATAGACTATATAGTCCATGGGGTCACGAAGACTTGGACATGACTGAGCGACTTTCACTTTCATGGTGCCATGATAGGTCTTATATTTTTCCAAATGACTAATGACATTGAGAACCTTTTGTATATTTATTGGCATTTGCATCATTTTTTGGTAAAGTGTCTTTTCAAGTGTTTTGCTCATTTTTTTTAGTTGCCTCTTGTATTTCTTATTAAAATATTTTCCCCCATTTTGTGGGTTGCCTTTCACTATACTAAAACAGTTTAATGAGTAGAAGTTCTAATATTAATTTAGTCTAACTTATTTTTTTTTCTTTTATGGCTAGTGCATTTTATAACAGGGCTTCCCAGGTGGCACTTGGTAAAGAATCTGCCAGCCAATGAGGGAGATATGGGTCTGATCTCAGGGTCAGGAAGATCCCCCAGAGAAGGAAATGGCAACCCACTCCAGTATTCTTGCCTGGAAAATCCCATGGACAGAGGAGCCTGGCATGCTATAGTCTGCAGAGTCGCAGTCGGACACAACTTCACAACTGAACATGAATGCACACGCATTTTACAACATGTTTAAGAAATCTTTGCCCATTCCAAATCATGAAGATATTCTATGTTTAAAAGTTTAATTTTTTTGTATTTACCATTCAGACCTGTCATCCATTTGGAATTGATTTGGGAGCATGATGTGAGATAGGGGTTAAGACTTTTCATTTTTTGGTTCAATATGTACATCCTATTGACTAGCACCATTTACTGAAAAGATATGCCTTTCCTATTCTCCAGGATGTGATGAGGGGCTGAGATTAAGGCACTGGGGTTGTAGCTTTTATCTTAAAAACCGGAACTTGATTTGCTCCTTCAACTTTCTGCCAACATTGATCACCTTAAGCATTTGACTCTGTGGAACTCATTTCCATTGAACTTTTCAGGGAGCTAGGCTGTGGAGGACTACGTCTCAGACAAGTTAACGTTAACTCTCTGAATAAATTTTCATATTTACCCATTCACCCTTTGTAGTGGATTCAATTATTACCTTCAGGAGGAAATAGAGTCTCAGGGAAATTAAGTATTGATAGCTTGTTCATGGTCCCATAATAGTGGAGACAGAATTCAAACCAAGAATATTCTGATTCCAGAGCCCTAGTTTTAAATCTCTTTAAGGGTTCCAATTTCTTCACATCCTCACCAAGAGCTATTATCTTTGTCTTTTTTATTCATAATAGTCAAACAGCTGTGAGATGATATCTCATTGTGGAAAGCTTTCATTTCTTTTAATTAATGATTACTGATATCTAGAATTTTTCATATGTATGTTAACCTTGCATGTCTTCTTTGAAGAAATGTCTATTAAGTCCTTAGGCCATTTTTTAATTGTAAAAGTTTTTTTAAGCATTATTAAGTTGTAGGAGTTCCTTATATATTTTGGAAATTAACCCCTTATCATATATATGGTTTGCAACGTTTTTTTCCCATTCCACGGACTGACTTTTTACTCTATTGATAGTTTCTTTTGCTTTGCAGAAGCTTTTTCATCTGAGGTAGTCACCCTTATCAGTTTTGCTTTTATTGACTGTGCTTTGGTGTCATACCCATGAGTTCAATGCCAAGACCAGTTTCATGAAGTATTTCCCTTGTGTTTTCTTATAAGAGCTTTATATTTTGAGGGCATGTTTCAGTCTTTATGCTATTTTAAACTCAATTTTTTGATACAGTATCAGTTTCCAACTTCATTTTTCACATGTGGATATAAAGTCTTCCTGACACTATTTGTTGAAGAGATTGTCTTTTCCCTGCTCTGTATTCTTGGCACCCTTGTGGAGGATCAGTTGACCATATATGTTGTGTATTTACCTCCAGGCTTTTATTTTGTTCCATTGCTCTGTATGTCTCTGTTTATGACAGTACCACGCACACACACACAAACATGTGTTGGGAGGCATATCAAGAAATTGGAACAGGGTACAACCCTGTTAGTTGGAGTGCAAGATAGTACAGCCACTACAGAAAACTGTACAGAGGTTCTTATAGACATGGAGAATAGACTTAGGGACCTGGGGAGAGAGTGAGATGTATGAAAAGAGTAACATGGAAACTTATGTTACCATATGTAAAATAGATAGCCAACAGGAATTTGCTGTATGGCTCAGGAAACTCAAACAGGGGCTCTGTATCAACCTAGAGGAGTGTGATGGGGAGGGAGATGGGAGGGAGGTTCAAAAGGGAGGGGATATATATATACCTGTGGCTGATTCATGTTGAGGTTTGATAGAAAACAGCAAAATTCTGTAAAGCAATTATCCTTCAATAAAAAATAAATTAATTAAAAAAATTAAAAATCGAGAAACCATATGATCCAGAAATACCACTTCAGGGTATAGATCCTAAAGAATACAAATCAGGATCTCAAAAAGATAGTTCAGTTCAGTTCAGTCACTCAGTCGTGTCCAACTCTTTGTGACCCCATGAATTGCAGCACGCCAGGCCTCCCTGTCCATCACCAACTCCCGGAGTTTACCCAAACCCACATCCATCGAGTCAGTGATGCAATCCAACCATCTCATCCTCTGTCGTCCCCTTCTCCTCCTGCCCCCAATCCTTCCCAGCATTAGGGTGTTTTCCAATGAGTCAACTCTTCGCATGAGGTGGCCAAAGTATTGGAGTTTCAGCTTCAACATCAGTCCTTCCAATGAACACCCAGGACTGATCTCCTTTAGGATGTCTCTGCTTTTAAATATGCTATCTAGGTTGGCCATAACCTTCCTTCCAAGGAGTAAAAAAAGATAGTAACACTCCTATATTCATTGCAACACTATTCACAATAACCAAGACTTGGATGTAACCTAAATGTCCATTGATAGATGAGTGAATTAAAAATTTTGATATATACATATTAATACAATGGAATATTATTCAACTTTAATAAAAGAAGAACATACTGAAACCTGCAGCTACATAGATGAACCTTGAGGACATTATGCTAAGTGATATAAGCCAGTCACAGAAGAACAAATACTGTATGACTCCACATGAAGTACCGAAATAGTCAAACTCATAGAAGCGAAGAATAAAATGGTGGCTGCCAGGGGCTGAGGGCAAGAGGGAAAAAGGAGGTGCTAATCAATGGGTTTAAAATTTCAGTTATACAAGATGGATAATTTCTAGAGATCTGCTATACAACACTGTGACTATAGACAGCAATACTATATTGTACACTTAAACATCTATAAGAGAGTAGATAATGTGTCACGTGTTCTTACCATAATAAAAGAAAAAAAAATCTCTATGTGTAGTCTCTCAGAGAGCCAGAGAAGATCAGTGCTAGACACTAGAGACTAAATACATTGGTCATTTTCACACTTATTTTGAGAAATTAAATAGAGTTGAACTCCTTTTCTATAGAATTACATAGGAAATCTGAAATGTCAAACAGATAATGTGATGAACCAATGGTTCCTCAGGAAAATAAAATCTTTATTTGGGGGAAAACACCCCCTCATTTGTGGAAATTCGAAAGCACTTCTGTAGAAGGTGACTTAGAGTTGGAGAAATATCTCTTGGAAACCAACACTGTACTTCAGGGCATCATCTTACAGAAGAGAAAATGAGCCACAGAGTCATGTGGTGAGTTGCCTCAGTCTGTAGATAGCTGGTTGCATAGTTTCAGTCTGACTTCTAATTTCTAGTCTTTATTTGACACTACATGGTGTCACTTTAGAGTCACTGCACACAAAGTAGCATTTTTCCTTAGTTTCAGAACTGTTGTTACAAATTTGCCTCTCTGAATTACTAGAGAGAACGTAGGTGGCCTCTCAAGCTCACTGTCAAGCCTGTCCCTTGACATGCATATTAGGAAGGCATGGCCTTGCATAACTGAAGTAATGCCACTGGGGGTCATTAGGGAAAAAGGAGGATTCCTTTTCAGCACCTTAATAACTGCATGTCCCAGACAGTGGGCTGTCTACATTAGCTATCATGAGTTGCTTATCTGACAGTTCAGTTCAGTCGCTCAGTCGTGTCCGACTCTTTGTGACCCCATGAACCATAGCACACCAGGCCTCCCTGTCCATCACCAACTCCCTGAGTCCACCCAAACCCATGTCCATCGAGTCGATGATGCCATCTAGCAATCTCATCCTGTGTCGTCCCTTTCTCCTCCTGCCCTCAATCTTTCCCACCATCAGGGGCTTTTCAAATGAGTCACCTCTTCGCATTAGGTGGCCAAAGTACTGGAGTTTCAGCTTCAACATCAGTCCTTCCAATGAACACCCAGGACTGATCTCCTTTAGGATGGACTGATTGGATCTCCTTGCAGTCCAAGGGACTCTCAAGAGTCTTCTTCAACACCACAGTTCAAAAGCATCAATTCTTCGGTGCTCAGATTCCTTTATAGTCCAACTCTCACATCCATACATGACCACTGGAAACACCACAGCCTTGATTAGATGGACCTTTGTTGGCAAAGTAATGTCTCTGCTTTTTAATATGCTATCTAGGTTGGTCATACCTTTCCTTCCAAGGAGTAAGCGTATTTTAATTTCATGGCTGCAGTCACCATCTGCAGTGATTTCGAAGCCCAGAAAAATAAAGTCTGACACTGTTTCCACTGTTTCCCCATCTATCTTCCATGAAGTGATGGGACCGGATGCCATGATATTAGTTTTCTGAATGTTGAGCTTTAAGCCAACTTTTTCACTTTCCTCTTTCACTTTCATCAAGAAACTCTTTAGTTCTTCTTCACTTTTTGCCATAAGGGTGGTGTCATCTGCATATCTGAGGTTACTGATATTTCTCCCGGCAATCTTGATTCCAGCTTGTGCTTCCTCCAGCCTAGTGTTTCTCATGATGTACTCTGCATTTAAGTTAAATAAGCAGGGTGACAATATACAGCCTTGACGTACTCCTTTTCCTATTTGTAACCAGTCTGTTGTTCCATGTCCAGTTCTAACTGTTGCTTCCTGGCCTGCATACAGGTTTCTCAAGAGGCAGGTCAGGTGGTCTGGTACTCCCATCTCTTTCAGGATTTTCCACAGTTTATTATGATCCACACAGTCAAAGGCTTTGGCATAGTCTTAAAAAATATTTCCAGCAAATGTTCATGCCAAATGAGTTATCTGTATCCCTATGTATTCTCTTCTCCTGAAGTGAACACACCTCAAAATGATACCCAGTGAGTTATGCTCCTATACAATCCATAATGTATGATGTGCTTTAACTCAAAATAATATGGCAAAAATGATGGGGAAATCACTCCCCTGATTATATACATCAGACTCCACCATAGTGGACTAAAGAGAGAGTCTCCTGCTGACATTGAAGAAGTAAGATGTCATGCTGTGTGAGAGTCTGTGACAGGGCCACATGGTAGCAAACTGAAGGTAGCCTCAAGGAGCTGAAAACAACCCCTGGCTGACAGCCAAGAAGAAAACAGAGACCTCAGTCCTACAACCCTAGCAACTGTATTCTGCCAACAACCATGTGAGTTTGAACTAACACTTAATTGCAGGCTGTGAGACCCTGATGGGAGGACCTGGCTAACGCATGCTTGGACTCCTGACCCCAAAACACTGAGATAATAAATGTATCTTTCATGTTTCAAGCTGCTACATCTACAGTAATTTATGTAACTGGAAGAAAACAAATGCACTTGTCTCTGGACTCTTTGTAATCCCTTAACTAGTTTCTTTGACTCCCTCTTCTCCTTTTCTATCCAGAACCTTGTTTCATTTATTATCATCTCATTTTCCTTTATATTCTAACTTTCTTTCTAAATGGGTACAATTCTCCATCAATATAAATTATTCTCACCTCTCACCAATCCCGAAAGATAATGCTGTGAAAGTGCTGCACTCAATATGCCAGCAAATCTGGAAAACTCAGCAGTGGCCACAGGACTGGAAAAGGTCAGTTTTCATCCCAATCCCAAAGAAAGGCAATGCCAAAGAATGCTCGAACTAGTGCACAATGGCACTCATCTCACACGCTAGTAAAGTAATACTCAAAATTCTCCAAGCCAGGCTTCAGCAATACATGAACCGTGAACTTCCAGATGTTCAAGCTGGTTTTAGAAAAAGCAGAGGAACCAGAGATCAAATTGCCAACATCTGCTGGATCATGGAAAAAGCAAGAGAGTTCTAGAAGAACATCTATTTCTGCTTTATTGACTATGCCAAAGCCTTTGACTGTGTGGATCACAATAAACTGTGGAAAATTCTGAAAGAGATAGGAATACCAGACCACCTGATCTGCCTCTTGAGAAACCTGTATGCAGGTCAGGAAGCAACAGTTAGAACTGGCCATGGAACAACAGACTGGTTTCGAATAGGAAAAGGAGTACGTCAAGGCTGTATATTGTCACCCTGCTTATTTAACTTAAATGCAGGGTACATCATGAGAAATGCTAGGCTGGAGGAAGCGCAAGCTGGAATCAAGATTGCTGGGGGAAATATCAATAAGCTCAGATATGCAGATGACACCACCCTTATGGCAGAAAGTGAAGAAGAACTAAAGAGCCTCTTGATGAAAGTGCAAGAGGAGAGTGAAGAAGATGGCTTAAAACTCAACATTCAGAACACTAAGATCATGGCATCTGGTCCCATCACTTCATGGCGGATAGATGGGGAAACAGTAGAAACAGTTTCAGACTTTATTTTTTTGGGCTTCAAAATCACTGCTGATGGTGATTGCAGCCATGAAATTAAAAGACGCTTACTCCTTGGAAGGAAAGTTATGACCAACCTAGATAGCACATTTAAAAACAGAGACACTACTTTGCCAACAAAGGTCAGTCTAGTCAAGGCTATGGTTTTTCCAGTAGTCATGTATGGATGTGAATGTTGGACGGTGAAGAAAGCTGAGCGCCGAAGAATTGATGTTTTTGAACTGTGGTGTTGGAGAAGACTCTTGAGAGTCCCTTGGACTGCAAGGTGATCCAACCAGTCCATCCTAAAGGAGATCAGTCCTGGGTGTTCATTGGAAGGTCTGATGTTGAAGCTGAAACTCCAATACTTTGGCCACCTCATGCGAAGAGTTGACTCATTGGAAAACACCCTAATGCTGGGAAGGATTGGGGGCAGGAGGAGAAGGGGACGACAGAGGATGAGATGGCTGGATGGCATCACTGACTCGATGGACATGGGTTTGGGTGGACTCAGGGAGTTGGTGATGGACAGGGAGGCCTGGCATGCTGTGATTCATGGGGTCGCAAAGAGTCAGACATGACTGAGCGACTGAACTGACTGACTGACTCACCAACTGAATAAAATTGCTTCTACTTAAATGTGCAATTAAAAAACAAACAAGAAGCTTTTCTTGAATTCCTTACTTTCATCTCTTGAGGAGAAACCAGCATAGTATTTCTTCTCTTCCTTGAAAGTCACACTATTTGAAAGAAGAGTCTCTCTGTCTTTTACTTTTCTACTTCTCAGCATTCCTCAATCCACTGAAGTCTAGCTTCTGCTCTCATGCTCCTCTTGGGGAAATGAACTGCAGACCCACATATTGCACTGACTATTAGCTTACTCTTTAGATGGTTATTATGGGCCAAAATCTCCAAAACGAACTCATCATCTTCATACTTTGTATAAGTTATTTGTTGCATAATATTTTCAAACAAATTACCTAAAGATGTAGTGGCTTAAGACAACAAACCTTTCTTATCTCAGAGTTTCTGTGAGTCAGGAATATGGGCAAAATTTAACTGGGTGATGCTGGTTCTTTCACTAGATTGAAATCAAGGTGTCAGCCAGGATCCCCTTGCAAGCTCATCACCGTGGTAAACCTCAGATCTACTTTGAAGCTCACTCGTCTGAGCGCAGAGCTTTAGGTCCTCACTGGTTGTTGTTCAGAAATACTGGTGTTTTGCCATGCGGGCCTCTCCAATGGATTAGTCACAACATGTTTACGGCTTTACTCAACATGAGGGCTTTGAATTGGTGTGGGAAGAGAGAGAGAACAAGCACAAATGCAAAAGGAAAGGTAAGGAAGTAAGACAGGAATTACAACATTTTCTGTATCCTAATCTTGAAAGGGACATCCTATCACTGGTGTCACTGAAAGATCTGGCCCTCTCTCCCTTACCCTGGAGGGAGGGTGAATATCAGGAGGTGAGATCTGAAAGCCATTTCAGAGGCTGCCTACTACATGCCTATATTGCTTTTCCTTCCATAGTCCCTACCTCTGTGTATAAAACCACTTTCCTTTGATCCATGCAGGGCCTTAAGAATAATCCTTGTTTCTGTCCTTCCCCTACTCTACCCTCAAAACTATTCGATCTCCTAACCCAAATCAATTCTATCTTCATACCCTCTCTTTAAATTATTTGTTCCTTTCAATTCTCACTTCTCTGTTAATAATATCAGCTATATTTTTGTGTGTGGGCATGTGTGTACACTTACTATATGCTACTAGGGTATAAGCACATGAGGTCAGAGACTTAAGTGTCCTATTTATTAGTCTTTCCCCAGTTCCTAGCCTAGTATCTTAGACATAGTGGACATTCCATAAATATTATTAAATAAATTAGGGGTTGACTTCTACACACACTTTTGGACTGTTTACATACTTTACTGTTTGGTCCTCACAACCCTATGAAGTAGGTATTATAACCATTTTATGGATGAAGAACTGAGGTATGGAAGTGAAATAATTTGCTTTGATTTATGCAGTGAATAAGAACTACATGTAATGATCTATTTTAAAGTACATTGTAACTGTAAAGCACTGTGAGTTGTTATCATTATTATCTTTTGCTCTTGTTTTGAGCCTGTTCACCTTCCCAGCCTTCTCCCAATTCACTCATGCTTCAAATGGAGACAGGAGGAAGCACAAATCCAAGAAAAGGAGGGAAAGTAATAATATTAAATGACTGCCAAGGGATCCGAGCAATGGATTCAACAGGCTGTATCAGTCCAGCTCACCAGGGTGGCCATTCCCTGACTGGGATCCTGGGCCCACCGCATGCTACTTTACGGTATGAGAGGGGTGATGACACAATTTAGTGTTGGTGTTCTGCCTCATCGAAGACATGGCACTGTCATTATTCATTTTGGAGAACAGCTTGCAGTGCAGAAAGAAATCATGTCAGACAGAAAAGGAGAGTCTTTCAACATAGCATCCCATCCTGAGAGAGAAACAGAAAAGAATCAGAACCAGCGGGCAATACTGACTCTGACTCCATCCGTCAACATCACCCCACAGGCTGATCCTGAGCTGTCATCCTCTACCCTGTGAAGAAGCAGTAGGAAAGTGATACTTCACACTGTTCCAGTAATTTTCAGTTTACAAAGTTCATTCATATACATCTTCTCTCATAATCCCCATGATGAATCATGATGAGGGAAGAGTAGCTATAATTATTTTCATTTTACAGTTAAGGATTCTGAGGCTTTTCGAGTTTCAGAGGCCTGGTTAATGAGACAAATGAATTGAGTGCCTTTTCCCACATACTTTCATGTGTATTATTTTATGAGCTGCTCACAATAAAACTGTCAGGCATTATTGTTATCCCCATTTTACAGATGTGGGAGTTACAGCCTAAAGAAATAAAGTGTCTTGCCTGAAGTGATGCTGTTGGTATAAGGTAGAGTGAGATTTGGAACTCAGGTCTTTTAATTGTCTATGCACAACATTCTTTCCGATAAGCAAATGATATACTGAGAGAGTAAGTCTGGAGTTTTAAGCCTGATGACCTAAAAGAAAGAAGAGAAGAGAGTAGAAAATGAGAAGCTCAGGAAGGATTAGAGAGAAATAAATAGTGCAGGGAAGACAGAGGTGAATGTATCATTTAAGAATGCAGTGGGATCTCCAAAAGGCATTCTGTATTTTGGATTTAAGCTCTCAAGCGGGGATAGGATGATACCCTCAGGTAAAGCGTGAAGGAAGTCAACTGTGTTCTCCTGCCCAGGCCCTGAGTGGTGCATCTCAGAGGACTATCAGTCACAAAAGGATCTCATGGAACATAAGGCCATCAGAACAATTTGCCAAGGCATCACAGAAATACACAAGATGAAATATTCTTAGGGCTGACTGTCCTCACAGCCAAAGAAACTGAAAGGCTGGGGTAATTATACAGTTTACAGTGCCTGTGTTTACCAAATAATTTAGGGTCTAATTGTCCTCTTGCTTCATCTCCCCAGATTTTTTCTTTTTCTTTAAAACCAGCCCAAGAAAAGCCTGCAAGCAGAGACTTTATTTTGTTTTCAGACTTTTTCAACCCCAGGGAAGACAGAGAGAATTTGTTCAGACTCCTTAAGCCCTCAACTATAAGCAAGAAAATAAAACAGCAGGTCTAAATATAATACTGTGTTCAAAGCTAAGCAAAGGCCAACGTGAAAAGCTTTTAAAGTAAAATCTCTCCGTGAACTACAGTGCAAAAACATCCCAGTGGGTAATTCTAAATTGCCCAAAAATATTTGCTTGCAGGCTTGAAATCAAGTCTGAAAATTTGTTGCTTGAACATGTAATGATGGAAGAATGTTTAAGCTACCTGGCTTGTGTGGGTCAAACCTTCTTTGAGCTAAACTTCTCTCACTAAAGGAGTGCCAAAGATTCTGCCTTTTTGTTAATTCACTGTCACAGCCCCTGGGAGAAAAAGATGATATCCTGCCCCCATTTTCCAAAGAGGAAATTAAAATGTGGAGCCTGAAACTGCCCAAGGCCACACAGCAAGTCCACAGGAGAGCCAAGGTCAGACCTCCCTTCCCAGCTCACAATTCCAGCCATACTCAGACCAAAGTGCAGCTTTATTCACTCCAGAAAGGGGGATTTAAACTCAGCCTTCACTTGAATATCTCTCCCAGGTCACTTTTATTTATTACTCCTTTTGCTTTCCTCAACTTTACCTGACCAGTAAAGGTTTTATCCACTTTCTGACCATCAGCAACACAGTAGGTGCTGGCCCAGGATGTAGGGGGATGTTATGGGCTCAGTTTTTTCTCTTTTCCCCCCAATTTATATGTAGAAGTTCTAACCCCAATACCTCAGAATGTGACTATTTGGAGATAGTTTTTAAAGGTGTGATTAAGTTGAAATGGGATCATTAGGGTTGGTCCGAATCCAGTATGACTGGTATCCTTATGAAAAGAGATACAGAGAGAGAGGGAAGACGTTGTAAAGAAACAGGGAGAAGACAGTAGTCTGTAAATCAAGGAGAGTAGACTCAGAAGACACTAACCCTGCTAATACCTTGACCTCAGACTTCTGGACTCCAGAACTATGAGAAAATAAATTTCTGTCATTTAAGCAGCATGGTATGAAAGCATCAAAAGTTCAAAAGATTTGATGCTGTGGTGCTTTCAAAATGTGGTGCTGGAGAAGACTCTTGAGAGTCTTCTGGACTGCAAGGAAATCAAACCAGTCAATGTTAAAGGAAATCAACCCTGAATATTCATTGGAAGGACTGATGCTGAAGCTAAAGTTCTAATACTTTGGCCACCTGAACTGACTCAATAGTAAAGACATTGATGCTGGGAAAGATTGAAGGCAGGAGGAGAAGAGGGTGACAGAGGATGAGATGGTTGGATTGCATCACTGATTCAATGGACGTGACTTGGGGAAACTCCAGGAGATGAAGAGGGACAGAGAAGCCTGGTGTGCTGTGGTCCATGGGGTTGTGAAGAGTCAGACATGACTTGGTGACTGAACAACAGTCTCTGGTACATTCTGTAGTAGTCCCAGTTTTGTTGTTCAGTCACCAAGTCATGTCCAACTCTTCACAACCCCATGGACACTGGAGAAGGAGATGGCAACTCATTCCAGTATTCCTACCTGGAAAATTCCATGGACAGAGGAGCCTGGTGGGCTATAGTCCATGGGGTTGCAAAGAGTCAAACACACCTGAGTGACTAACACACACAGGAAATATACATGGGATGGAAGCATTGTCCAGATAACCCAGATCAAATGAAATGCAATTTTTCAGTGTTACGGGGGCCCAATGTCAGTCTTAGGACAGTGAAAATGTACACTAAATGTGTGAAGAACTTTCCCCTTAAATTACATTTTAATCTTGGTATAGTAAGGTTAGAAAGGACCTTTGACACTGATTTGAAGAAACAAAGAAGTCACAAAGGTGATAGTGGTGTGCATGGAAGTGGTCTCTAAGATTTGACCAAGAAAGCAATCCCAGTCCTCAGACCTTTTCTTCTTCCCTTCCTTCAGAGAATGGTGGCAGAAATACACAGCTGTAAATAAGTTTGTGTCAACTGTAGAAGTGTAGTTATTTGTGGGAGACTTGTTGATTGCATGGCATTAAGAAGCAAGTCACTAGAATGAGCCCACTTCTGATTGACCTTCAGAAGCAAAGGATTTTTTAAAATTTATTTTTAATTGAAGGATAATTGCTTAACAGTATTGATTTGGTTTCTACCATACATCAACATGAATTAGCCATAGGTATACATATGTCTCCTCCCTCTAGAACCTCCCTCCCACCTCCTACCCTTTCCCACCCCCTCTAGGTTGTTATTGAGCCCCAGTTTGAGTTCCCTGAGTCATAGAGCAAATTTCCATTGGCTATTTATTTTACATATGGCAGTGTATATGCATCCTTGCTACTCTCTCCTTTTGTCTCACCCTCTGCTTCCTCCCCACTGCCTGTGTCCATAAGTCTGTTCTCTGTGTCTGCATCTCCATTGCTGCCCTGTGAATACATTCATCAGTACTATCTTTCTAGATTCCATATATATGTGTTAATATATATTTGTTTTTCTCTTTCTGACTTACTCCACTCTGTATAATAGGCTCTAGGTTCATCTACCTCAATAGAGCTGACTCAAATGTATTCCCTTCTATGACTGAGTAGAATTCCATTGTATATATGTACCACAGCTTCTTTATGTATTCATCTGTTGATGGACATCTGGTTTGCTTCCATGTTTTCGCTATTGTAAATAATGCTGCAATGAACACTGGGGTACCTGTGCCTTTTTCAACTTTGGTTTCTTCAGGGTATATGCCTAGAAGTGGTATTTCAGGTTTGTATGGTAGTTTTATTCCTAGTTTTTAAAAAGGAATTTCCGTATCGTCTTTCATAGTGACCGTATCAACTTACATTCCCACCAACAGTGGCAACTCAAGAAAAGGGTTTTTATTAATTGATTGGCTTACAGAAGTGTATTCACCAAAACAAGCTGACTTTGATTTAAGTGTTTAAAACCAGTTCTGATGGTTCCATAGCTATAGAATCTTTATTAATTGATTAAGTAGGCTTATTATGCTTAATCAATTTATTTTGGTGACTCCTTTTCATCTTTGCTATAAACAAATTGGTCTTTTAGGAGGAGTTGTTGTTGCTTAGTCACTCAGTCGTGTCTGACTGTTTGGCAATGCATGGATTGTAGCCCGTCATGCTCCTCTATCCATTGGATTTTGAAGGCAAGAATACTGGAGTGGGTTGCCACTTCCTTCTCTAGGGCATCTTCCCAATCCAGAATCAAACTCGCAGCTTCTGCTGCGTCTCCTGCATTGTAGGTAGATTCTCTACCACTGTGCCACCAGGGTAATCAAAAAGTATTAAGAAAAGGTTAAATTTTTTGCAATCATCCTTCAGGTCCTCTCCTAGTCAAGCTTCAAGAAATACATCAAGAATTACTCATATTTTCACTATGGTTGTTGATTCTCCTTAAAGATGAGGTCTTGTTTGCATATATATGAAGTTCAGTTGACTGTTGATCAGCAGGTTTTAGCCTCCTTGTCTTTTTATTATTTGGGCAGTCACCGTTGGAACAGTGGCTGCACAGAAATACTTAAGATTCTGGAAAATATAAACTGAACAGTTGTGTGACAAACAAATATAACTAATATATTATAAGAAGGAACTAATAGGTGCTCTTGAATAATAATTCAAGACTTCAGTTTGACCAAGAAAACAATCCTACTGCTTGGGCTTTTGCTCCTTGAGTCTTAGATATCCGGGTTGCCTTTTAGCTTAACCCATATTATTAGTCCAGGTACAATAGGAAGTATTAGAAATGGTGCAGATTTCCCCTGGTTTGCCAAAATAAAGTCTAAGGCTATACTATTATTTTCCATAATTACTTGGCCAAAGGAATTTTAAAAGGTCAGTTGTGTACCCTGGGCAAGAACTGCATTATTTACTATGGCAGCCAAAGTAAGAAACTCATTTTGATGACTGTCACAGGTTTTTCTGCTTCTCTGAGTAGAACCATTACCCTTAGGAATCTGTTTCACCAATTATTATTCACTTTCTTAGAAAGGATTTGATCCATGCACACACCTTATATGAAACAGTCCCTTGGGGGTGTTGGAGAGTCATATGCCAGAAATGATCTACTGGTATCACAGAACAATTAGTCTTGGCTCTGAGTTGGTATTAAAGATGCTATCACCATAGGAAAAGGAACTCAAGTAGTTCACAAGAGATATAGTTCCTTATAGTTGTTGTTTAGGTGCTAAGTCATATCCGACTCTTTAGTGACCCCTGGACTATAGCCTGCCAGGCTTCTCTCTCTGTGGGATTTTCCAGGCAAGAATATTGGAATGGGTTGGTATTTCCTTCTCCAGAAGGAACAGTCTTTAATGGAACTTAAATATATTATCTGTAGGTTTCAGTAGGTATTATCATGACAATACTCATAGTTGAATCTCACCAATATTCTGTATCATTTTTTATTGCAAGGACATTTTACTTCATTTACATATTAAAGTTGTAATAAGTTGTGTTACTATTGCAGAGTTAGTGTAACATCTCTTTACACTGTTTTTCCAATTAGCTGCACAATGCCTGAGTGAGCTAAAGTACATTTATAGTGATGATTATCTCTAATAAAGCCTACACCTAAGCAAGAATTATTAGTAAGAAATCACAATGGGCTAAGTTAGAAGCTAGTAAAGAGGAACACTGACACCAAAAGGAAAATGAGCAAAAGAATTCACATGACAATTTGGACATCAGAGCTTCAAGTATCTAGAACAGGGGTTAACCGATAGGACCTGTCGGCCAAATATAGCTCACTATTGTGTTTATAAATAAAGTTTGAATGCTGTGTAGCCATGCTCATTTTGTTTGTCTATGACTGCTATTTCACTATAATAGCAGAGTTGAGAAGTTTTGGTAGAGATTTTATGGACTCAAAAGCCTGAAATACTAGGTTTTTGGTTGTTTATAGGAAAATTTTGCTATTCCAATGGCCCTGGGTGGAAACTGTATACTTAGTGAAGTCATTGACTTGTTCTAGATACACTGTGTTAGTAATAGACCTATATGGACCATCTGACTCTAGTTTCCCAGTAGAATCACAATTTAAATTCTCCAGTTCTTCAGACACAAAAGTGTTTGCTCCTCAGGGATAGAGCCATGCCTGCTACACTAGAAGCATGAAATAGATGGTTGTTAATGTGGCTTTAAGTGCCTACTATGCACCAGGCATTGCTCTCAGTATTGTGAAAATACAGGAACAATGTAGAGAGCCTTTTATCCAATCACTGTACAGGACACAGATTTAAAAAAAAAAAAAAACAGCTCCAGTACAAGATAAAGTTTTAAGCATCATAAGGGAGTGACAGATCAAGTGCTGTGATAATTCAGGGAACAGGAAGTATTTGAAATAAGCCTCGAAGAAATGAAGGGAAAGGGGGTTCCTGGCAAATAGACCAGCAAGATGAAAAGGCATAGAGGGGGACAGCACAGAGTATGTTTGGAGAGACGTGAGTAATCTTTGTATACTAGTATACAGGGTATCCAGTGGAAAGCAAATGAGAAGATCTGGGGGAAAATGATTGAATTTTTCTGGGGTCAGTCTTACAGAGGTATGCTAGAGTTAGTTCACACCAGAGAACTGATTATTAAATATACAGGCATTTTTCAAGTTGGTTGTTAAATCTTTGGTAACTTGAAATTGGCCATCATGACAGTATTTATACTACTGAAATCAACAAATGCTACAAATCAGGGCTTATTCTCTCTTTCCTTCCTCTTCCTCTTGTTTCATTTCCCTTCCCTTTCCCTTCGCCCTTCTTTTTTTCCTCTTCTCTTATCTCTTCTTTTTCTCTCTTCTCTTCTCCCAGAGAACCACTTTATCACAGTATCACTGGATTGATGTCATACTAGATATTAAATTATTCTAGAGCACATAAGAACAGTTGAATTCATTGTAACACATTACATTCAGATGTGAGACGTCGTGTGTGAGTGCCATGCTTGAACTAGGGCTACTCCCTAGCCTGGTGTTCGCAGGTGAGAAGAGTCCTGGAAACCACAGAGGAAAAGAGCTCCTGAGTTTCCGGGATCTCCAGGACTGTGTACAAGTTACGAATCCTCTTATGGATGAAGGTGACAGAAACTCTGCCCAACGCCTCAGGAATTGCGGATGGCAGTTGTACAGTCCTGTCAGTGGTAACAGAACAGTTGTGACAGAGAAAGGGGACTTGGAAGTGTATCATCAAGAGAAAGAATAGTCAGAACAAACAAGAGAATGAGGGAGAGAGGAAGGAAGAAAGGGAAAAGAGCAGGAGGAGAAACTAGTAATGGCAACAATGGAATGAGGATGGGGCAAAAACCCAAGGGGGAGCTCAGAAGATGAGCTTAGACTTGGAGATGAAATATCATGTTTTTGGAAAAGTAAAATGGGTCTATTTTGAATAGTCTTTAATAAGGATTTCACACGGCAGTAATTCATGACACAGGTCTAGGCAGGAATTATGTAATAGCTCAAACTCCAGATGAGTAGTTCTGTTTTTAATTATTTAAATGAGAAAGTGTGATTGGGAAGATCCAGGAGATATAAGAAACTAATCAACTGTCACCTCTTCTCTGTGGGAGTAGAATAGAATTAACTGAAATTTAATGTCTTTGCTTTCTATACTGATATGCTGATTATGTTTCTTTTTCAATGAAGGTAAATAATAATATCACACATGGTTACTGTGAAAATTTAATGAAATAATGTTTACCAAACTTCCTTAATGATAATAATCATAGAGAATGTTCTACTTCACAAAAAGAGGGAAAAAAAATCATTCAAACAAACAAATGCCTGGGTCCCTTTGCAGACCCACTGAATGAGAATGGGGTTGGGGTGTTATTTGTTTAACAAGATCCTCAGGTGATTGCTATCATTGAGAAAATTTGGGAAAAGAGTTAATGTGAAAATGCCTTACAATACAGTGACAAGGACATAATTGGAAAAAAAGAAAGCTGAATAAATGAACTAAGGACCAGGCAATATTCAGCAGATCACAAGTTCCTTGGCTCAATCTTTCTTTTATGTATTCAGGAGAATAGTATTAATACCTATTACCACCCAGACCTTGGGGGAGGATTAGAGTCTGTTACTGGAAATTGCTCTGAGCTCCCTGGGAAGGTAAGTGCTATGTAAACACCAGCTGTTAGGTTTATTGGTTCATTGGAAGTAGGTGGGAAAGGTTGAGAAATATTTGTCTCAGAGAGCTACTCTCTTAGAATTGTGTGCACGGGCTGGAGCTCTAAGAGACCAGGCATTGCTGGGGATATGGGCAGTAGGAAGAGTCAGAGACTGCAATAATGCCCAGTAGCTGAATCTCAAAGCTCCGGGGGCCAGGCAATGAAGGGGGCAGACCCATCCCCACTCTGGAGAGCAATAGGTCCTATCCCACTGACAAATGCTTATAGAGAATGCTTGGGTTTTTCAGGTGAAATAATCTAGTCCCCAGGAAGAGGATCATTTTTTTATGGCCCGGAACGCCCCACTGCCAGTTCTCCCTGAGGAGTAATGAAGAGGGATAGGGCTCAAAGATAGGCATTCCAGGGCCTTTGCCCTTCGCCATCAGCAGCATGTGATGGAGTCAGAAAAACTGAACCCCTGCCTGGGACAGGCCACCCCGGGTTCTGCAAGGGTAGCCCTTTGCTTCAAAGATGGTCTGAAAACATCTGCCAGGGGTGGAAGTCTGCGCTGAACAAGTGTGGATCACGGCTAAGACAGACATCTATCTCTGTCTCCTTTCCCTTCTCTCCTGTTTCTCCACCTGCTTCCAAAATCCAACTAAGAACCTCTGCCTCTGAATGCCTTCCCCCATTTTTCCTGATTCAGTTTCCCTCTCCTTCCTAGATACTGTTCAGTTCTTGGAACATAGCTGAATTTAGTGGCCACCGAACAGTTTAAAAACCATTGATCTAAAATACCTAACTAACCTACTTGATTCCATGGTCTTTTTATGTTTTGAGAATTTCAGCCAAAAACACATTATTATGTTTTTTTTTTCAATACAAGACTGTTTCACTTTTGATTACTAGCAAATCATATAACTAGTAACAATGTATTTCACTTTCCTATTGTCTTCTGCAAACATGATACGTTAAAAGTTTGTTCTTAATTATATAACAAGGGGCATGATAGAGGTAAATCCTAAATGCCATAATTAAAAACTAAAATGCTTTAGAACTTGTTGTTTAGTTCAGTCTGATACTATATTGCATGTTACCATAAGCTTCTGTACCAGCCAGGAGATGGAGAATTACTACCGGAAACATGCTGTGGAACAGACAGAATCTGTGACTAAAACGTAATTGGAAGTGTATGTTGGCCTTGGGAAACGTCACAAGATGAAAAATTCACTTGGATATCAAGAATTAATAGTAACAGGACATGATTTCCTCTGGGAAACTTATAATAATGGATAATTTTAAAATTTAGGAAGGAATTCTTGTTCACCAGAAGAAACGTTTTACATATTATCTAGATTTTCCCCAGAGGATATAAAAGTAGTACAATAAAATTTCCATTATTCAGAATTTGTGATGATTTGCCTAGGGAATGGTCTAAGGTGTACCATTTCCTTGCTATCATTAAAGTACAATTTGAATGCAAACGTTATGTGAAGGATGCGTCATGTGGAAACATTTACATTATCCTAGAAAATGTTTTGAAGAAATGTTTACATTTAAAAGTTTATTATAAACTATCTTTATCTCTTCATTATGCAAAGATTCTTAGAAACATAGATAACAAATAATTTTGTGAGCCTTATTACAATTACATTTTTAAAAATTATTTATTTTTAATTGAAGTATAATTGCTTTACAATATTGGTTTCATTTCTGCTACAACTGTGTTCTCCTAAAAGCCTCTACAATTTAACCTTATCACTATCAATTTAGCTTTCCTCATATTAGCTTGTCCTTAATGTATTTTCCAGCCTTTCTCACACTTAGATCAGTATCACAGCAAATCTGAAGTTGACAGAAATCAAGTAATGATGGTAACAGTGATGATGCAAATAACCCAGAGAAATGCTGTACCTAACCTAATTATGCTTAAAAATTGTACTAAACCTCTTGTTTGCTGATGATCTAATTTCTTTGGGGCCACTATGACTTTATAGGATGACTGATTTATAGGATTAACATAGTAACTCCAGGACTGTGTACAGCCTGAAGTCCCTGTTATTTATAAAGAATTGGTGAGTTCTGTGAGTCCCCATGGGAGAGTTGGTCCAACTCCTGTCATACTGGATGGGAGGCTCGTGATAAAGAGGGTGAAGAAGGAAGGGATGTAGATTTCATCATTGCCCAGAATTAGCTTGAGGAGGGATAACTTACAGCATGCAGTTAACCAGAGACACCAAGATCAAAGGCTGACTGCCATGTATCCAGGAAGCGTAAGACTGTGCAGGGAAGAAAGAGGAAAGCAGATGTTAAAATCAAAGAAATCTGAAAATGTTTTGGTAAATGGCTCTCAATGAGCCACACGGGACATCTTCATAGGAAAAGCTGAGCGGAATCCTGACAGGTTCGGGAGATTAGTTGATTTCTTTTTTTCTCCTCTCTTCCTTTGCTCCTCACTCTTCATCCACTCCCCTCTCCCCGAAGGACCAACAATTAATTGACTAAACCACAAGAGGTCCCTGGGTAGATGTTGACTTTCATCACTTCACCTTCCTCCTCTATCAGTGGGGTTGAAGATGATGGCTGCAATGAAAAACAGGTCTGTCCTAGAGCAGAGAAAGGGAAGTAAAACTATTTCTCCAAGGGAGAGAGAAAAATATGAAGCTAGCATTTACAATCTTGGAGAAGGCAATGGCAACCCACTCCAGTATTCTTGCCTGGAAAATCCCATGGATGGAAGAGCCTGGTAGGCTGCAGTCCAAGAGGTCACTAAGAGTTGGACACAACTGAGAGACTTCATTTTCACTTTTCACTTTCATGCATTGGAGAAGGAAATGACAACCCACTCCAGTGTTCTTGTCTGGAAAACCCCAGGGACGGGGGAGCCTGGTAGGCTGCTGTCTATAGGGTCGCACAGAGTTGGACACAACTGAAGTGACTTAGCAGCAGCAGCAGCAGCAGCAGCATTTACAATCTAACAATAGATCCAGAAAACTTTCATAATCATCTGCGGATCTCTTGTCACCTCTAGCCATCTCTGTTGCAAGCCCTCTCAGAGGTTAACCAGGAGTCCCAGTGTGGAAGCTGATACTCTTCCCTTAGTGTCAACTACTCCTTTCCTCCCTTCTTGCTCTGCTTCTGAAGATGGGGGCAGTGCAAAATAAAAAGGTTGATTTTTCAGCCACATACACTTGAGTTTGAATGCCCAGCTCTAATATTTGCTACCTATGTGACCTTGCAAGCTATGTAACATCTGATTCTCAGTTTTGACACATCTATCTTGCAGCACTGCTGTGAGGAAAGAAGCAAAGTATAAAATAATGGAGCAATGCTGGGAGCATGTAGGTAGACAGACCTTGGGAAGATGACAACTGCTCTAAGGTTTAACTAATTTTCTTGTCAAACGGAGATAACAATAATACTCACATTATATAGGATTCCTGGGTAGATTAAGGGAAAGACAGCATGACACTGTGGTTAAGGGCTCTGTGATCAGTTTGTAGGTTCAAATTCTGGCTACATCCTCAGTGGCTGTATGACTTTGTGAGAAGTATTTAATCTCTTCTTGCCTGGGCTTCTCAATCTGTAGCAGGGGGGTAGTAATAACACTTAATTTATGGGGTTGTTACATGGATTAAATTAAGTTTTACCCTCAAAGCACAAGAATAATGCCTGGTACATAGTAGAGTGAAGTCAATCAGTTGTCTGACTTTTTGCAACCCCATGGACTGTAGTCTGCCAGGCTCCTCGGTCCATGGGATTCTCCAGGCAAGGATACTGGGAGTGGGTAGCCATACCCTTTTCCAGGGGAGGTATATAGTAAATGCTACATAAATGTTTGCTAAATTTAAAAATGGGTTATAGTATTGTTGTTGTTGTTCAGTTGCTCAGTCGTGTCTGACACATGAACTGTAGCATACCAGTCCTCCCTCCCCTTCACTGTCTCCCAAAGTTTGCTCAAACTCATGTTCATTGAGTCAGTGATGCCATCTAACATCTCATCCTCTGATGCGTCCTTCTCTTCTTGTCCTCAATCTTTCGCAGTATCAGAGTCTTTTCCAATGAGTTGGCTCTTTGCATCAGGTGGCCAAAGCATTGGAGTTTCAGCTTTAGCATCAGTCCTTCTAATGAATATTCAGGATTGATTTCCTTTAGAACTGGTTTGATCTCCTTGCAGTCCAAGGGATTCTCAAGAGTCTTCTCCAACATTACAGTTTGAAAGCATCAATTTTGACACTCAGCCTTTATGGTCCAACTCTCACATCCATACATGACTACTGGAAAAGCCATAACTTTGACTATACAGAGCTTTGTCGGCAAAGTGATGTCTCTGCTTTTTAACACATTGTCTAGGTTTGTCATAGCTTTCCTTCCAAGGAGCAAGTGACTTTTAATTTTGTGGTTGCAGTCACTGTCCGTATTGATTTGAGATCCCAAGAATATGAAATCTAACAGTTTCCACTTTATCCCCATCTATTTGCCATGAAGTGATAGGACCAGATGCCATGATCTTTGTTTTTCGAATGTTGAGTTTTAACCCAGCTTTTTTACTCATGTTTTTCACTTTCATCAAGAGGCTCTTTAGTTCTTCTTCACTTTCTGTGAAAGCCATAAGGGTGGTGTCAACTGCGTATCTGAGGTTATTGATATTTCTCTCAGCAATCTTGATTCTACCTTGTGAGTCATCCAGCCCACCATTTTGTATGATGTACTCTGTGTATAAGTTAAATAAGCAGGGTGACATTATACAGCCTTGACGTACTCCTTTCCCAATTTTGAAACAATCCGTTGTTCTGCGTCCCGTGGTAACTGTTGCTTCTTGTCCTGCATACAGATTTCTCAGGAGGTAAGTAATATAGTCTGGTATTCCATATCAAGAATTTTCCACAGTTTGTTGTGATCCACACAGTCAAAGGGTTCAGTGTAGTCAATGAAGCATAAGTGGATGTATTTTTGGAATTCCTGTGCTTTTCTATATAAAACATTGTAACACATTCTATCCAGGACATAATCAGAACTTTAATAGTAATATAATTAGCTACTAAATTATTACATCATAGTTTTAGCTTAGGAGAAGGCAATGGCACCCCACTCTAGTACTCTTGCCTGGAAAATCCCATGGATGGAGGAGCCTGGTAGGCTGCAGTCCATGGGGTCGCTAAGAGTCAGACACGACTGAGCAACTTCACTTTCACTTTTCACTTTCATGCATTGGAGAAGGAAATGGCAACCCGCTCCAGTATTCTTGCCTGGAGAATCCCAGGGATGGAGGAGCCTGGTGGGCTGCCGTCTATGGGGTCGCACAGAGTCAGACACAACTGAGGTGACTTAGCAGCAGCAGCAGTTTTAGCTTAACATTAAGTAACATTACATGTGAATTTTGAAAAATTCTACAACAAAACAAATCACAGAATTACAAATCCCAAGGTGGTAGAACATACCTGAAAGATCATCTTGTGTGGTGGTGGTTAAAAAAGAAATGACCATAAAACTCTTCAGCTCTCATCCCAGCAAGAGGCATAGCTTGTATTTTCTTTCATTGAATCTGGGCTCAGTAACTACTTACATTGTATAACAGCATGGAAGTGATACTTCAACTTCCCATTTCTTGGAATGCTTACTCTTGTAACCCAGTCATCATGCCAATGTAAAAAACTGATGCCTTTAGCTCTCTGAGCTCCCAGCTGGCATATGAGTGAGCCATCTTGAAAATCCACATCCTTTTACGCTCAGTTGACCAAAGCTGACCCTGCATTGAACTGATACTAGTTGTTCCTACTGAGCCCTACACAAATTACAGACTTGGGAGAAAGACTGTTGTTGTTTACAGTCATTAGTTTTGGAGGAATATGTCATGCAACAATCCATAGCTAACACATCTAATTTGTTCTCCCACTGATGTTTGCATCTCCTATACACTATCACCTATCTAACCTTTGCTTAACTATTCAACAAATATTTATTATTTTTTATTGAAGTATAGTTGATTTACAATGTGTTAGTTTCTGGTGTATAACAAAGTGATTCAGTTACATATATATATATATATATGAATTGAAAAAGAATATATATATGTGTATATACACATATATATATATTCTTTTTCAAATTCTTTTCCATTATAGTTTATTCCAAGATACTGAATATAATAGGTAACTATAGGTCTTTGTTTATGTATTTTAAATACAGAGGCGTGTGTCTGTTAATTCTAAGCTCCTAATTTATTCTTTTCCTTCCATTCCCCTTTGGCAACCCTAAGTTTGCTTTCTATGTCTGTGAGCCTGTATGTTTTGTAAATAAATTCATTTGTATCACTTTTTAAAAATTATTTTCCACATATGAGAAATTACATACGATACTATTTTTCTCTATCTGACTTACTTCGCTAAGTATGATATTCTCTAGGTTAATCTATGTTGTTGCAAAAGGCATTATTTCGTTCTTTTTTATGGCTAAGTAACATTCTGTTGTATATGTGTCCGTGTGTGTGTGTGTGTATATATATATATGCACACACACTAAATCCTCTTTACTTATTCATCCATGAATGAACACTTAGGTTGCTTCCATGTCTTGGCTATTGTAAGTAGTGCTATTGTGAACACTAGCATGCATGTGATTTTTTTTTTGGATTAGAGCTTTCATTTTTTCTGGACGTATGCTCAGGATTTTCAACAAATGAAGCAAAAATAGTGGAAAAAGGCAGTCTCATCAGCAAGTGGTATTGGGAAAGCTGGATAGCCATATGTAAAATCAATGAAGTTAGAACACTCCTTCACACCATACACAAAAATAAAATCAAACTGGCATAAGATTTGAATGTAAGACATGACACCATAAAACTCATAGAACAGAACATAGGGTCTGTATCCTAGAGCAATGGAAATAAAAACAAAAATAAGCAAATGGGACCTAGTTAAACTTAAAAGCTTTGGCACAGTAAGTAAACCTTAAACAAAATGAAAAGACAACCCTGAGAGTTGGATGAAATATTTGAAAATGATGTAACAGACAAGAGATTAATCTCCAAAATATACAAACAGCTAATGTAGCTCTATGTCTAAAAACAACTCAATCAAGAAATGGGCAGAAGATCTAAATAGGCATTTCTCCAAAGATGACATACAGATGGCCAACAGACACACGGAAAGATGTTTAACATCACTAACTATTAGAGAAATGCATATCAAAACCACAACGAAGTACCACCTCACACTAGTCAGAACGGTCATCATTAAAAAGTCTACAAATAACAGATGCTGGAGAGGATGTGGAGAAGAGAACCCTCCTCCACTGTTGGTGACAATGTGAACTGGTGCAGCCACTGAGAAACAGTATGGAGGTTCCTTAAAAAAACTAACAGAGCTAACATATGATTCAAGAAATATTTATTGAATATTTTTTCTAGGTATGAGGGAATGCAGTAGTGAATAACAGGTCTTGGCTACAGGATTCTTCATTCTGAAAACAATGAAAACATATACTACAATGTCTGGGTTTGAACAAAAGGGAGAAGTATACAGGGATGAGCTGTGTGCATGTTGGAAACAGCTGCTTCTATTCCAAAAGGGATTTTTTTTTAATTTGAGGAAAATTGCTTTACACTGTTGTGTTGGTTTCTGCCATACAACAATGCAAATCAGACATAATTACGCATATATTGCCTCCATTCCCTCCCTCTAGGTCATCTCAGAGTACCAGGCTGGGCTCCCTGTGTTATATAGCTAGGGGTTACTGCCTAATGAGGTGACTTGTGAGCAAAGACTTGAATAAAATGAGGGAGCTGGTTTTATACACCCACTGAGGAGGGTTCCTAGCAGAAGGAAAAGCAGCGTAAGATCTGAGGTAGAAGCATGACCAAATGTTCAAGGAATAATAAGGAGGCCTTTGAGGTTGATCGCCTTCCTCAGAGATCAATGCAAAGAAATAGAGGAAATCAACAGAATGGGAAAGACTAGAGATCTCTTCAAGAAAATTAGAGATATCAAGGGAGCATTTCATGGAAAGATGGGCTCAATAAAGGACAGAAATGGTATGGACATAACAGAAGCAGAAGATATTAAGAAGAGGTGGCAAGAATACACAGAAGAACTGTACAAAAAAGATCTTCACGACCCAGATAATCACAATGGTGTGATTACTCACCTAAAGCCAGACATCCTGGAATGTGAAGTCAAGTGGGCCTTAGAAAGCATCACAACAAACAAAGCTAGTGGAGGTGATGGAATTCCAGTTGAGCTATTTCAAATCCTGAAAGATGATGCTGTGAAAGTGCTGCACTCAATATGCCAGCAAATTTGGAAAACTCAGCAGTAGCCACAGGACTGGAAAAGGTCAGTTTTCATCCCAATCCCAAAGAAAGGCAATGCCAAAGAATGCTCAAACTTCCACACAATTGCATTCATCTCACACGCTAGTAAAATAATGCTCAAAATTCTCCAAGCCAGGCTTCAGCAATATGTGAACTGTGAACTTCCAGATTTCAAGCTGGTTTAGAAAAGGCACAGGAACAGAGATCAAATTGCCAACATCCGATGGATTATAGAAAAAGCAAGAGAGTTCCAGAAAAACATCTATTTCTGCTTTATTGACTAGGCCAAAGTCTTTGACTGTGTGGATCACAATAACCTGTGGAAAATTCTGAAAGAGATGGGAATACCAGACCATCAGACCTGACTCTTGAGAAACCTGTATGCAGGTCAGAGGGCAACAGTTAGAACTGGACATGGAACAACAGACTGGTTCCAAATAAGAAAAGGAGTAGGTCAAGGCTGTATATTGTCACCCTGCTTATTTAACTTATATGCAGAGTACATCATGAGAAACACTGGACTGGAAGGAACACAAGCTGGAATCAAGATTGCCAGGAGAAATATCAATAACCTCAGATATGCAGATGACACCACCCTTATGGCAGAAAGTGAAGAAGAACTTAAAGGCCTCTTGATGAAAGTGAAAGTGGAGAGTGAAAAAGTTGGCTTATAACTCAACATTCAGAAAACTAAGATCATGGCATCTGGTCCCATCACTTCATGGGATATGGATGGGGAAACAGTGGAAACAGTATCAGACTTTATTTTGGGGGGCTCCAAAATCACTGCTGATGGTGATTGCAGCCATGAATTTAAAAGACACTTACTCTTTGGAAGGAAAGTTATGACCAACCTAGATAGCATATTTAAAAGCAGAGACATTACTTTGCCGACAAAGGTCCGTGTAGTCAAGGCTATGGTTTTTCCAGTAGTCATGTATCGATGTGAGAGTTGGACTATAAAGAAATCTAAGCGCCAAAGAATTTTGAACTGTGGTGTTGGAGAAGACTCTTGAGAGTCCCTTGGACTACAAGGAGATCCAACCAGTCCATCCTAAAGGAGATCAATCCTGGGTGTTCATTGGAAGGACTGATGTTGAAGCTGAAACTCCAACACTTTGGCCAACTGATGCGAAGAGTTGGCTCATTGGAAAAGACCCTGATGCTGGGAAGGATTGTGGGCAGGAGGAGAAGGGGATGACATAGGATGAGATGGCTGGATGGCATCACTGACTCGATGGACATGAGTTTGGGTAAACTCCAGGAGTTGGTGATGGACAGGGAGGCCTGGCGTGCTGCAATTCATGGAGTCGCAAAGAATCGGACATGACTGAGTGACTGAACTGAACTGAAGTTGAAAGGAGGGTGCAAGGAGCCAACAGATTATAAGTCAGCTCTGAGAGAAAATGAGGGCATTAGAGGTCATGAAAAAGAAGTTGAATTTAATTCCAAGTGAGATGAAATGTCATTGGAAGGTTTTGGTCATTGAAATGTTTAAAAATTGAGGTAAAATTAAAGGAAACAAAATGCACAAATTTATGTGCAAAATTTGGTAAGTTGTGACACATGTATGCTGTGTATATAACCCATTATCACAAAAAGCTATCTGTGTTCCCTGCTCATCAATCTTCACTCCATATAACAGGCAACTACTACTCTGATTTTCATCACTGTAGTTTAATTTTAAATATGCTTGAACTTCATGTAAATGGAATTCTACAGTGCATACTATCTTGTGTCTGGCTTTCTTCACTTAAAAATTGTTTCTGAGATTCATCCATGTAGTTGCATGCATCGGTAATCCACTCTTTTTCATTGCCAAATAGTACTAGATTATATGAACTTATCACAATTAGTTTATCCATTCACTTATTGATGGACATTTACGTTGTTTTCAGCTTTTATCCACTATGAATAAAAATTCTATAAACATTCTTGCAGTAATCTTTTTATAAGAATATGTTTTCAGCTCTGATAGGTAAATATGTGGTGGGTCCCTAGATAAATGCATGTTTAACTTGATAATAAACAATTTTCTGAGTTGTGCCATGTTATACTTTCACCAGTTTTTCAACTTACTAGCTAACGTTTAGAGTTGTCAGTTCTCTTTTGTGCCGGCTTCTTACTTTCACAGCCATCAAGAGGTCCTGTGGTCTCCATGTTTCACTACAGGGCTAAGATAGGAAAATAAGGTTTTGAGAAAAGACAGTACATTATGGGAGAGAATTTCAGTATTTTTATAGTTGTTCACATGTTTAAAAATATCTGTTGAACTGAAATAAGTTCTCAGTCTTCATTTTTGTAATGCAGTTGAGTATCTGACAAACCTTGCCAGACAAAATTTTCTATCCAATTTCGTTATGTATCTCTTCTGTTGTTAGAAAATATGGGATATTGTCTTCAGTAGTATAATTTTTGTGTATTTCAAAACAGTAAGCTATCACTGATGCTTTGCTCTTTTCCATGTCATATAATTCCAGTTTTCTTATCTTCATGTAAATGTGACTTTTCAGTCCCTTTAATCATGTGTGTGACTATTCTCAGAAGTGCTTCAGAATGGACTATACCTAGTTATTCAGTTGAAACAATAGTTTCAGATTTCAAAGCAGTGATTTCAGCTGTAAATTTACTTAAACCATTTCCCTGCATGGATGCATATATGAGCTAGTGGGAATTTGTTTTTGTGGGATATACAATTTTTCTACTTATCCTCTTTCCAAGAATGAAGCTATGAATGATCTCTAGCCACAGGTGTGCTCTACGTATATGTGGAATGTTATAGAGTTGAATAAACACAGCTGCACTTATTAAACTGTATGACCACAAAAACACACATACATGTGCACACACACAGACTCTTGCACACACGAAGCATTCAGATAAATCCAGTCAGGGTGTTTATTTGAAAGGGTTATGGTGTGGTCATTCAGGTATGTCCTTTTGCTTGGTTTATTAGGTTCTTCTGTTGTTTGGTGACATAAACACCCTGCCCTAGATTTGTAAGGGTCTTTTCTACAGCAGAGTTCTTTCCCATTTCCATCCTTTACATTGCCTTCTCTTCTGTTTCAGGAAATGAAAACAAACCACATCATCCCATACAAGTCCTGTGTGAATGGGATGGGACAATAGCCAATAACTGCAAACCAAGAAAATCATCTTTCAGATGTGAGACTACTATATGCAAAACCATTTAACAATTTGTGTTCTCCTTTTAAAAATATTTTACACAAATTGAGGAAGAACAGACTACATTTTGATGTATTTTCTGAGGTTCCCATAGTTTTCAAATGGGTTAAACACTCATGAAGAAAAGCAATTAAGCTCCTGTTATCTATATTTTAATAAGAAAAGAACTGTTTACTATATTGGTTTATTTTTTTTAATAAATTTATTTATTTTAGTTGGGGGCTAATTACTTTACAATATTGTAGTGGTTTTTGCCATACATTGACATGAATCAGCCATGGGTTTACATGTGTTCCCCATCCTGAACCCCTCTCCCACCTCCCTCCCCATCCCATCCCTCTGGGTCATCCCATTGCCCCAGCCCTGAGCATTTGTCTCAAGCATTGAACCTGGAATGGTGTTCTGTTTCACATATGATAATACACGTTTCAATGCTATTCTCCCAGAACGTCCCACCCTCACCTTCTCCCTCAGAGTCCATAAGACTGTTCAATGCATCTGTGTCTCCTATTCTGTCTCACGTATAGGGTTATCATTACTATCTTTCAAATTCCATATATATGCATTAGTATACCGTATTGGTGTTTTTCTTTCTGGCTTACTTCACTCTGTATAATGGGCTCCAGTTTCATCCATCTCAATAGAACTGATTCAAGCGTATTATTTTTAATGGCTGAGTAATATTCCATTGTGTATATGTACCACAGCTTCCTTATCCATTCGTCTGCTGATGGACATCTAGGTCGCTTCCATGTCCTGGCTATTGTAAACAGTGCTGTGATGAACATTGGGGTACACGTGTCTCTTTCAGTTCTGGTTTCCTCAGTGTGTATGCCCAGCAGTAGGATTGCTCGGTTATATGGCAGTTCTATTCCCAGTTTTTTAAGGAATCTCCACACTGTTGTCCATAGTGGCTGTACTAGTTTGCATTCCCACCAACAGTGTAAGAGGGTTCACCCAATCAAAAAATGGGCCAAAGAACTAAACACACATTTCTCCAAAGAAGACATACAGATGGCTAACAAACACATGAAAAGATGCTCAACATCACTCATTATTAGAGAAATGCAAATCAAAACCACAATGAGGTACCATTTCACACCAGTCAGAATGGCTGCTATATTGGTTTATAATTCATCATTTTACATGTCTGTCTTTCCTACCTGGTGATAAATAAGAACTAATGCTTCACTAATCTATGGTATACCTAGTGAGAAGTGTTGTTCCTGGCCCATAATAATTGCTCAATTACAAAAAAAACCAATACCATTCTGAATGAATGAATTCCTCTAGAATCTCAAAGCCAGCTCATGATATAAGTAGAAGGCAGAGGGCTGTACAAAAGTTTTGTCTCCACCAGTCTAATGAAAATGGCTCTTATCAAGGTCACTAATAAGCTCCTCTGTGTTAAGTCCAAAAGCAAATTATTAGTCCTCTTTTTTTCTCAATGACATTAACTCTTTTCCCTGTTTCCATTCTTACCCCTGCCAATCCCCACCCCATGCCCCACACTTTAGTCTCCACATTATAGTCAGGGTTTTTTCTTCTAAGACACAAATCGGATTGTGTCAGTCTTCTGCTCAAAACCTTTCAAAGGCCTCCTACTTCATGTAGAATTCAATCCAGAGTTCTTACTTTGATCTTCAAGGCTCTACATGTTTTACCCCTGAATATGTTTCTGACCTTAGCTGTTACTTTTTTGTTGCTTGCTCTGCTCCAAACACATCCCCTCCTTGCTGTTCCTTGAGCTTTGCACATGTTGTTTTCCTAGAGGTTTCTTCTCTCAGAATCTGATGGCTCTTACTCTCTCAATTCACTCAATGTTAAATTGTCCTTCTGTGACGCCATCTAAATAATCTGCCTCATTCTCCAGTCCGTTGCTTTATTTTCATAATATCTACCACTTAGTTGTTGTTTAGTATCCAAGTCGTGTCTGATATTCTATGACCCTATGGACTGTAGCCCGCCAGGTCCCTCTGTCCATGGGATTTCCCAGGCAAGAATACTGGAGTGGGTTGCCATTTCCTTCTCCAGGAGACCTTCCTGACCCAGAGATCAAACCTATGACTCCTGTAATGGCAGGCAGATTCTTTACCACTGAGTCACCAGGGAAGCCCAATATCTACTACTCCCTGCCCTTAAATATCTGATTTTTTGATCATCTTCTCACTAGAATATAAATTCCATGTTGCAAGGACTTGAGCAGACTTATTCATCATTGCTTCCAGGAGCTTAGAACAGTGCCTGGCAGATGAGATAAAGGGCCAAATGGATGGCCCTTTGTACAAATGGATGAAATATAAGTCTGTTAGCTACTTACTTTCTTAGAATATGGTTTAAATGGTCCTTTAAAGCTTCATGCAACAGCTTCTCCCAAAATTTCTTGGTACACAATGCTGAATCTTGGGGAGAGAAGTGGGTAAACATATATAGAATCAAAAATCTTCATGGAGGGAAAAAAGAGACTCCTTTGAGGTTTCATGTTACTATTAGGAATAACCTGATTAAGAGTCACTGGAAGAAGAGTATATTAAGGACTTAAAAGAGAAATTCATAAGGAAGGCAGGAAGATTCTGATGTTGGCTAGAGTTTTGGAGGAGAGCTAGTAACTGCCAAGCTTGTATTTAAAGCTAGAAGCCTCCCTAGGCCCAATCACCCTCACACAACTGCCACGCTTTGGGAAGAGTGGCTAAGCTCAGGTGTGAATACTAAACACATCCATAACTTTATGATTCTCAAGCATGTTACATTGCCTGACCAATGAAGGAGACAGCCATGAATAAAAATTCAGCAGACCATGAGTCTGCAATAGCAGAAGCAGTGGCAACTGAACACGATAGACTTCTAGTTCCTTCCTTCTCTGTCTGGTGTTTGCAATCAGGATTGATTCTTCTGAAATAAATAAGTATCCAAGTTTCTTGGGTAATTTGGGTGAGAGATCTTAAAAGACTATGGATATATTTCTGTCTTTGTTTTCATTCTCCTAAAAAAACTAAAGCCAGAGATAATTCCCCAATGTTGGAAACAGTTGAGACATCAGTGTATTATGGTCTTTTAAAAAATTATTATATTGAGTTGGCCAAAAAGTTCATTTGGGTTTTTCTATAAGTTGCTGTGGAGAAACCCGAATGAACTTCTTGGGCAACCTAATAGTATCTGTTTTCTTTTTGTGCTCTATTCTTCTGGCATCAGGGCTTCCTGGGTGGCTCAGCTGGTAAAGAACCTACCTGCCAGTGCAGGAGAGGCAAGAGATAGGGATTCAATCCCTGGATAGGGAAGATCCCCTGGAGAAGGAAATGGCAATCTGTTCTAATATTCTTGCCTGGAGAATTCCATGAACAAAGGAGCCTGGTGGGCTATAGTCCATGGGGTCACAAAGAGTTGAACACAACTGAGCATGCCTGCACACTTCTGGCATTTGAATCTATAAGTCAAATCCTGTTAGAGGTTAAGAGGATGTAAAATGCAAATACATATACTTGATAATTTAAATGACCTTCTCACCTTATGGTTTTATGATTTTTCTCTAAGTCAAATGGGAAATCAGTGGTAGAGATAAAAATCAGATTTTATGTCTCTTAAAGGAGTGTATATTTCATCTATTTCCTTAGACTTTCACATGGAATTCCAAATCAGCATAATATTCAGGTCAACTTCTTTTGAAAATAACACATTTTATTATGCTATAACAAAAAGCCATATATATATAATCTCTGTTAGTGTAACATAACCCCAATTGCAATAGAAACCTTGTGTATTGTTAGCAATAAATCTGACAGCCTTGATTCCTACATTTCTAACAGGCCCTAGGAGACGCCTATCTTATTAGTCCATGAATCGCACCTTTATTTAAAAAAAAAAAAAAAAAAAAGGTCCTCAAACAACCATGCACAAAGATACTAAAAATCATGGATCCTGCAATATAGTCACATTTCTGTCATTTATCAGTGGTGCAATCTTGGGAAAGTTACTCTCTTTGAATCTAAATTTCCTCGTTTTTTAAGTAGGGAAAAGGATTCACCCTCCTAACCGATTGTTATATGAAACAAATGATACGATGAGTATGAAAAATTTTAATCTCTTGAAAATGTCCTGCATATAAAATCATGTATTATTTTTAATTAGCATTATTATTATTAGTCCGTAACTTCAATAACTACTGGCAAGCTAATTCAAATGACCATTCTGAGAAGTGAGGCCTGAATGAAGTACTCTTAAGGACACACAGGCATACATGTGTGTAGCATGTTCTTTAACTACCAAAGCAGTTAAATATGTGACCCAATTTTGTATGTTTTACAACAGGATTCAGGATACTCTTTCACTGTAGCATATTAATTATTATTTACAAGGTTATTTTAAAAATGAGTTGTCCTTGTATAACAAAGGCCCACAGCCAATATTTTATGGATAGCACACAAAGAGGTTGAAAATTGATGATTTATAGATCAGGAAATAACAGTTAATCAACTTTCCTGACTTCCCCAGCCATGTTGGGCAGTTTTGCACCACCTTTTGGTTGTCAGTTATGTTTGTATTAATGGTGATACCTTTGCGGTTGAAACAGGATATGCACATTCTTGGAGGTGGTGTCTGGAAATTCTCCCAGCATGACTGGGAGGCTTGAAGCAAACTATTGCTGCCTATTCATCAGAAGCATCATGTGTTTTGACCTCAAACACAGCCTATGGCATTCACTGTCACAGGACAAAGGGTTTGACCCCATTCCTACATACCAGTGCTCATCAAACACTACATGCTGTTGGATTAACTTGAGAAACATTTATTCATTAATTTTTGCATTTACAGTAGGCCAGGTATGGGACTTTATGGGATTTGAAAAGTCTGGAAAGTGACTGCAAGAAAAGAGCTGCAAATATTTCAATATTTGTAAAATAAGGCATGTGAGCATTCTGAAAGAGAAAAGGGTACCTTGGGTACCAAAATACCCAGGGTACCTTGACACACCTTCTTACTTGAAACATTTGGAATTAACCCCCCACACTCTGCCCTAGCTCTAATTATTCTCTGGTTTACATTATTCTAAGAATTTGCTTGTGTTCATCTTGAATGTATTTAATTCTATCATATGTGCAGTTACTTATTACTCATTTCATCTGGCAGGTTGTTTAGATACATGCCTTACTCATCCTGGTTATCGCCTAGAGTGCCGAAAATGGTGATTTCTTTTAGCAAACACTTGTTGAACAAATAAATGGTGACTAAATGAACCACTAATGCTTACATATAATTAATATAGGTTTAAGAATTCTCAAGTGGTGAGGACAAGAAACTTTGAGGAGACTAGGACTAAGCATTGTCTACAGGTAGCCTCAGATTATCATGATGTCACAGGCATGTGAAATAATGAAGAGATTCAGGCTTGTTTACAGAGAAAAGTATAAAATTTACTTGGAGGAAAATTTCTGTGCAGGCAAGTTGAGATGTCCCCATTAAGTAAAAACTGCAAAGTTATCTCTGTATTTACCACAATAAAACATCTGTGCCCATATCTAGTATCCCTCTCTGGCACGCTGCTTTTCTCTTAAATAGCAACACATTATTTTCTCTTCAAGTCCAGTCTTGATGTGAGAGCCACCAGCCAATTAACAGCAGCCTCTCTGGGACAGTTGAAGTTCCAGAGTCACGGAACACTTACTGCCAGGTCCATCCTTCTTCCACATGGAAACCAATCTGCCAAGTGTTCCCCAATGACCTCATGATTGCTAGGTCTAAAGGAGACCTCTCAAACTTTGTGTATCTTGACTTATCTGCAGCAATTAGCCTGCCTGACCATGCTCTCCTTGGAAGGCTTTCTTTAGCTTCCTGTGATACCTCAGTCTCCTAGTTTTCCTTCTCCTTTCAGACCACCCCTTCTCAAAGAAGAAGTCTACTTTTTCTTTGCTGTGCCTTGACTATCACTACGTGTTCAGGATTTGTTGTCCCTTGTTTTCTCTTAAGCTATACACTCCTTTGAATGCCTATGTCTTCTCTCATGGTTTTAAATATAATTTATCCTGCCTTCATATGTAATGTGAAGCTTCATAAATAATGCTCTCCAGATTTAGTCAATACTACATTTTCAGTTTCTAAAATGCAGCTGGTATACGCATGAGGAAACTTCAATGTCAAAATCGGAAAAATAAAATAATACAAGCAGCATGATTCTGTGTTTGGAATCCCTGAATCCAACTTTTAGCCAAGGTTAGAAATCCACAAAGACTTGTCTGATAATCTGCCTACCCTCTCCCCTTCCATAACGTGTTCTTTCCTTTACCCTCCCTGAGCTGCTCTCTGAACTCTGCCTAGACTCCACTATTGGGAAACTCGACAAACACTTCTTTCTGGCCAAGAGAAGTTGTCATCAAGTTTCACAGAAATTTTTCACCATTCAGAAAGAGTTTATGCTTTACCAAAAGAATTTACCTTGGGGCCCTTTTGAATAACCAACTCTCTAAGGAAATTTAATATCTGATTCAACTCTTCAAAATTAGATTTACTCACATTTGAAAAACATGTCTATAGTTCTGTCTCACTTTATGTAACTAGCGTGTCCCTGAAATATGTACAGATCAGATAGTTACATGCTGAACAATAGTTCAAATTATTAATCAACTTGCTAAGGAAAACAAATACTTTTATAATGTAAATAAAAACATCTAATATATTGCTTGTGTCAATTTGGACTTTATGTACTAAGTGTACTTATATTTGGAGGCAGACTATGCACACCAGTAAATAAGAGAGAGAGAAGGACAGATTAACACTTGTTCAGGACCTGCCAGGTGTCAGGCATTATGCCAGGAACTGTGGCCTGCCATCGTTGGAGAGCTTAGGTTTTTGTCTTGTGTTGTTTTGTGTGTGACAGAATATATGTCAGAAAAGCAGTGTTTGTTCCACAGCAAAAAATGTTTTTGCTCCCCTACATCCAAATGCCTTTGAGTCTACTTTTTCAATACTGCTTTTACCTAGTAACTTTATACCGGACAGACTCTGGCTATGACTTTTTACTCAGGCTCTTCCCATCCCTCTCCTTTGCCTAAGATAGTTCAAAAGGAAAAGTCTATGGCTAAGCTTATTTACTATTAGGTGAAAGAAAGTAAAAATGTTAGTCGTTCAGTCATGTTCGACTCGTTGCAACCCCATGGGCTATATAGCCCACCAGGCTCCTCTGTCCACGGAATTCTCCAGGCAAGAGTACTAGAGTAGGTAGCCATTCCCTTCTCCAGGGGATCTTCCTGACCCAGGGATCAGACCTGGGTCTCCAGCATTGCAAGCAGACTCTTTACCATCTGAGCCACGAGTTACTGATATAAAAATATCTATCTATGTATATATATACACACACATATATATGCACACATATCATGTATACACACATAATACATATTATATATAACACAGTATATATCATATAGAGATCGAGAGGGAGAGAGAAGATTTTGTTTTTCGGCCTTGGCTAATGATATAATCTACTTTAAGTGATAGCAACCACTTGATGCCTCTGGGATCTGATTCCTTCCATGTCTGTAGCTGCATGCAAGCCTTTTTGCTCCCATCTGGTCACTGGGATAATCTCTTAATTCCATTGGTCACAAAGATGTCTATCTGTGGGCCACAGCTTCCACTCTTTGACAAGAGTTCCATAACTAGAAGCATAATGAGGTGGGAAAGACACCAGAGAGCATTTAACTGCATTAACACTTAGAGAAGAACTCAGGCCCCACCCTCCATTCCTGATCACCTTCCAGCCATCTCCATCTCCCCACACCAGCCACTCTGTGGGCTTGCAGATATGAACAGCAGCACTTGTATTAACAACTTGGCGGCTGCAGGAAGCCAGACCCCAGGAAGCAACAGATATTTCCCTCAGGGAGGCCCTGGCTAGGGGCTTCCCTTCCTTTCCTGTGTCAACAAAGCCTTCGTTTCCTAACTCAGGCCACAGAATAAGCCAAATTCATGTTTTTCACCTTCCCTCCTGAATGGAAAGGGCCCTATTAGACAGAATTTATATAGCTATGTTGTGTTGATTTTACTCTCATTAATGGCTTCAACTCATAAAAAAAAAAGCATTGGAGGTTTTGAAAAAAATGTATCTGAAAAATAAACAAATACACGAACTCCAGCTCTTATTCCAGAACACAGAACAAATGAAATATTCTGAGTAGGAGTGCCTAATTGTGTTTCACATAGCATAACGAGTTAATAAATCACACAGCAGCTACATAAATATGTCTGTACTCTATGTGGAGAATAGTTAATAGCAGCTAATGTAAATGGATGTTTATTTATTAAATAATGGGAACCCAGCAATAATACAAAATAGGCTGCTCAAAATTTAAAGGAATGCAAAACATAAAATCCTCATTACTTTTCAGTTGTTTGGTAAGGAAGGGCAGAGTGGAAGAGTGAAGTAATAAGCAAACAGCAGCTATTCCACGTTGTGTTTCATTTGCCATGCATATCCACAATTGAACACACAGGCGTAAATAGACACATACATGGTCAGTGCTTGCATATTCCAGTTCTGCCTATTTTGAAGCACAGGAAACCTTTTGCTTCATGCAGAGCTTCAATTTGACACTGAGACCTTATTTGCTATGGTAATCTTAGCCAATTCCATCACTCCAGCCAGATGTCTCTCAAAGACCTTGTACATTGCATATTTGCCACTTAATCACATCATTGTCTGCAACTTCTTCCCACTTATCCACATTCTTCAGAAACTGTCCAAAACCCACTTTCGTTTTATGAAAGCCTAGCTTCAAATGTCCATTATTTTTTGTTTTTTGTTTTTCCTTCTCATTTGAACTCTCAGTCTCTAATTATCTTTAACACTCCTTTTCCACATCATTTTCTATGAGATCCTGTTACTTCTCTTGATATGTGTAAAGTTCTTACCTCCCCAAAAAACTGGACTATAAACTCTGGAATATGCTTCATACCTGACTCTACTCAGAAAACGTTCATTTCCCAGCACACTGCCCTGTATGGAGGAGGTACTAAGTAGGTTGATGCCAGAAATGAGATAAAACCAGAGAGAACTGAGTATAGAGGTTATTTAAGTTACTACCACTGGACCAGAAGATTTAATAACAAAAACTGATTTCTTGTCATTGTTTTTTAAGGAAGATGGTAAGTTCATCTCAATGGGGTAAATTTCTGGTTGGCAGGTAGAAGGATTATAGACAGACTCTTAGTTAATAGAGTGGGAACTGATCAAGTCAAGATGAGTGGCAATGCAAAGGTGTTTTGTCTGTACATGTGTGTGCTATTTATACACCGTGTTCAGGGAAGTCTTCACTGATAAGGGGAAACTTAAACAGAGGTCAGAAGGAAGTAAGAAAGCAAGCTACTGGCTTACATAAAGAGACTTACAGGTAGTGTGCTCAGCAAGGCTTAAGATGGGAAGGTACCTTGGTGTGTCTGAAGAATAGTAAAGAAGCCAGCACATGTTGAAGGGAATGAAAAATAGTAGAAAAAATCAGAGGGTTAGCTAGGGTCTAGATCACATAAGACCTTGAAGAGACTAGTTTTTACTCTGAATAAGATCAGAAATCACTGAAGTGTTTTGATTAGGGGAGAAAAATTATAGCACAAGTTTGAAAATCTCAGTGTAAAATTGGATTTGTTGGCAACTGAAGTTGTGACATGATAGTGTCATGACACACTATCATCATTACTACATGCATGGGATTTTTTTAATGTTATTTTTAAAAAAAAATTAAAACTAAATACAGGGAATTCTCTGGAGGTCCAGTGGTTAGGACTCTGTGCTTTCACTGCTGAGAACACAGGTTCAATCCCTATTTGAGGAACTAAGATTCCCCAAGCCACGTGAGGTGGGGCCAAAAAAAAAAATCTAAATAGATACAGTTGAACTTACCATATAATCTAAAACTTTAGCTGTAATTCTCAATGATAATTCTTTATTTACCATTAACTATTTATAGTAAATTGACTTGTCCTGTACTTCCCTATCATTTAAAAATTAGTTCCTTAAGACTAAACTGTATATTGCAGATTTTATAAAAAGCTATATGTATAAATATACCGGTAATGGTATAAATATGTATAAATATACCGGTAAAGCCGAAGAAGCTGAAGTTGAACGGTTCTATGAAGACCTACAAGACCTTCTAGAACTAACACCCAAAAAAGATGTCCTCTTCATTATAGGGGACTGGAATGCAAAAGTAGGAAGTCAAGAAACACCTGGCGTAACAGGCAAGTTTGGCCTTGGAGTACAGAATGAAGCAGGGCAAAGGCTAATAGAGTTTTGCCACAAGAACGCACTGGTAATAGCAAACACCCTATTCCAAAAACACAAGAGAAGACTCTACACATGGACATCACCAGATGGTCAACACCGAAATCAGACTGATTATATTCTTTGCAGCCAAAGATGGAGAAGCTCTATACAGTCAGCAAAAACAAGACTGGGATCACACTGTGGCTCAGATCATGAACTGCTTATTGCCAAATTCAGACTTAAATGGACGAGAGATCTCTTCAAGAAAATTAGAGATACCAAAGGAATATTTCATGCAAAGATAGGCTTGATAAAGAACAGAAATGGTATGGACCTAACAGAAGCAGAAGATATTAAGAAGAGGTGGCAAGAATACACAGAAGACCTGTACAAAAAAGATCTTCACGACCCAGATAATCACGATGGTGTGATCACTCACCTAGAGCCAGACATCCTGGAATGTGAAGTCAAGTGGGCCTTAGAAAGCATCACTACGAACAAAGCTAGTGGAGGTGATGGAATTCCAGTTGAGCTATTTCAAATCCTCAAAGATGATGCTGTGAAAGTGCTGCACTCAATACGCCAGCAAATTTGGAAAACAGCAGTGGCCACAGGCCTGGAAAAGGTCAGTTTTCATTCCAATCCCAAAGAAAGGCAATGCCAAAGAATGCTCAAACTACCGCACAATTGCACTCATCTCACATGCTAGTAAAGTAATGCTCAAAATTCCCCAAGCCAGGCTTCAGCAATACGTGAACCGTGAACTTTCAGATGTTCAAGCTGGTTTTAGAAAAGGCAGAGGAACCAGAGATCAAATTGCCAATATCCGCTGGATCATCGAAAAAGCAAGAGAGTTCCAGAAAAACATCTATTTCTGCTTTATTGACTATGCCAAAGTCTTTGACTATGTGGATCACAATAAACTGTGGAAAATTCTGAAAGAGATGGGAATACCAGACCATCTGACCTGTCTCTTGAGAAACCTGTATGCAGGTCAGGAAGCAACAGTTAGAACTGGACATGGAACAACAGACTGGTTCCAAATAGGAAAAGGAGTACGTCAAGGCTGTATATTGTCACCCTGCTTATTTAACTTATATGCAGAGTACATCATGAGAAATGCTGGGCTGGAAGAAACACAAGCTGGAATCAAGATTGCCGGGAGAAATATCAATAACCTCAGCTATGCGGATGACACCACCCTTATGGCAGAAACTGAAGAGAAACTGAAGAGCTTCTTGATGAAAGTGAAAGAGGAGAGTGAAAAAGTTGGCTTACAACTCACCATTCAGAAAACTAAGATCATGGCATCTGGTCCCATCACTTCATGGGAAATAGATGAGGAAACAGAGGAAACAGTGTCAGACTTTAATTTTTTGGGCTCCAGAATCACTGCTGATGGTGATTGCAGCCATGAAATTAAAAGACGCTTACTCCTTGGAAGGAAGGTTATGGCCAACCTAGATAGCATATTTAAAAGTAGAGACATTACTTTGCCAACAAAAGTCCGTCTAGTCAAGGCTACGGTTTTTCCAGTAGTCATGTATGGATGTGAGAGTTGGACGGTGAAGAAAGCTGAGCGCCGAAGAATTGATGCTTTTGAACTGTGGTGTTGGAGAAGACTCTTGAGAGTCCCTTGGACTGCAAGGAGATCCAATCAATCCATCCTAAAAGAGATCAATCCTGGGTGTTCACTGGAAGGTCTGATGTTGAAGCTGAAACTCCAATACTTTGGCCACCTCATGCGAAGAGTTGACTCATTGGAAAAGACCCTGATGCTGGGTAGGATTGGGGGCAGGAGGAGAAGGGGACGACAGAGGATGAGATGGTTGGATGGCATCACCGACTCGATGGACATGGGTTTGGGTAGACTCCGGGAGTTGGTGATGGACAGAGAGGCCTGGCGTGCTGCAATTCATGGGGTCGCAAAGAGTCGGACACGACTGAGCGACTGAACTGAACTGAACTGATATGTATAGATACATAGAAATGTAGACAGATCAGAATAACTGTGTATCCTTTCATTGATAAACTAATGATCAGTAGTGATCAACTAATGGGCAATCTTGTTTCATAAATTTTCCCACTCAATTTCATTCCACTTACAGATTACTTCTTATCCAATTTTATTTAAGTATGATTTGCATACAATAAAATCTACTACTTCAGCTCTGCATTTCTGTGAATTTTGACTGGTAATATCATTTTGTTACCTCCTTTACTATCAAGTTATCAAGACAAAGAATTTTCCCATTATACCGAAGTTCCCTTTCAGAGTCAATTCTCTGTCCTTAGCCCCATTCCTTGGTAATACCGTTCTCCATCCTTGTAGTTTTGCATTTGTGAAAATGTAATATAAATATAGAAGAGGCAGAGGAACCAGAGGTCAAATTGCCAACATCTGATGGATCATCAAAAAAGCAAGAGAGTTCCAGAAAAACATCTACTTCTGCTTTATTGACTACTCCAAAGACTTTGACTGTGTGGATCACAACAAACTATGAAAAATCCTCAAAGAGATGGGAACACTAGACCACCTTACCTGCCTCCTGAGAAATCTGTACGGAGGCTAAGAAGCAACAGTTAGAACTGAATATGGAACAACAGACTGGTTCCAAATAGGGAAAGGAGTACTTCAAGGCTGTATACTGTCACTCTGCTTATTTAACTTATATGCAGAGTACTTCATGCAAAATGCCAGGCTGGATGAAGCACAAGCTGGAATCAAAATTGCCAGGAGAAATATCAATAACCTCAGACACACAGATGAAATTACCCTTATGGCAGAAAGCAAAGAAGAACTAAAGAGCCTCTTGATGAAACTGAAAGAGGAGAGTCAAAAAGCTGGCTTAAAACTCAACATTCAGAAAAGAAAAATCATGGCATCTGGTCTCATTACTTCGTGGCAAATAGATAGGGAAACAATGGAAACAGTGAGAGACTTTGTTTTCTTGGGCTCCAAAATCACTGCAGATGGTGACTGTAGCCATGAAATTAAAAGATGCTTGCTCCTTGGAAGAAAAACTATGACCAACCTAGACAGCATACTAAAAAGCAGAGACATTGCTGACAAAGGTCTGTCTAGTCAAAGCTATGGTTTTTCCAGTAGTCATGTATGGATGTAAGAGTTGAACTATAAAGAAGGCTGAATACTGAAGAATTGATGCTTTTGAACTGTGGTATTGGAGAAGACTCTTGAGAGCCCCTTGGACTGCAAGGAGATCCAACCAGTCCATCCTAAAGGAAATCAGCCTGGAATATTCATTGAAAGGACTGATGCTGAAGCTTAAACTCCAATACTTTGGCCACCTGATGCAAAGAACTAACTCACTGGAAAAGACTCTGATGCTGGGAAAGATTGAAGGCAGGAGAAGGGGATAACCGAGGATGAGATGGTTGGATGGCATCACCAACTCAATGGACACGAGTTTGAGCAAGCCTCAGGAGCTGGTGATGGACAGGGAAGCCTGGCATGCTGCAGTCCATGGGGTGGCAAAGAGTCAGACATGACTGAGTGAACTGAACTTATACAATATGTAGTCTTTATATGAATCTGGCTTCTTTTGCTTAGTCTAGTGCTTTTGAGATTCATATATGTTGCCAAAAATACCTGTAATTCATTCTTTTCTATTCCTAAGCAATATTCCATTGAGTAAATGCAGCATATTTGTTTTCTTTCATTTTTTCCTCTTTTTTTGGCGGGGCAATTGTTAATAAATAAATCTACTCCCAACATCCACATAGAGGTTTTTGTATGGGTTTATATCTTCATTTCCCTTGAGTAAATATCTGAGAGATTGTTGAGTTGTATAGCAGTTTACATTAAACTTCATAAGAAACTACTAAAGTGTTTTCCAAAATGGCTGAATCATTTTGTATTTTTACCAGCAATGTACACTGCCCCGTATCCACACCAGCATTCATATAAGAAGTAACGGGATCTAACTGTGATTTTTAATAAGAATATCCCTAATAAATGATGATGTTGATCACCTTTTCATTTGCTTATTTGCCAACCATATCAAATTTTTAGTGAAGTATCTGTTCAAACCTTTTATTCATTTTTAGTGATATGTTTTGTTAGTATTGAGTTTTGAGAATTCTTTATATATCTTTATTGTATATGTATATTATGACTATTTTCTCCCATTCTGAGAATTATCTTATTTATTTTTCTCTGTCTCCTTCAAATAAGAACCTTTAAAATTTGATGAAGTCTACTTTGTCCATTTTTAATTTTATAAGTCATGATATTTGTGTCTAAGAAATCTCTGCCTGATCTAAGGTCACAAACATTTTCTCCCCTGTGTTCTTCTAAAAGTTTAATAGTTTCAGGTTTTATATTTAAATCTATGATCTATTTTGAGTTACATTTTACAATATATTGTGAAATATGACTCAAGGTTCATTTTTGTTTTTTGAATACATATGTACAATTATTTCACACTATTTGTGGGAAAGATGTCATTTTTCACTGAATTCCCTTGGCATCTTTGTAAGAAATCAGTTGGCCATAGATGTGTGGGTCTATTTTTATACTCTGTTCTGTTCCATTGATCCACGTGTCTATCCTTTCATCAATACCCCAATATCTTAATCAGTGAGTAAATAATCAATGAGGATTTATAATGAGTGTTGAAAACAGATAGTGTGGGTCCTTAAACTTTGGTCTTCTTTTTCTAAAAGCGTTTTTGCCATTCTAGGTCCTTAGCATTTCCACATAAATTTTAAGATCACCTTATAATTTTCTTTAAAAATTTGTTAGCATTTATATTGGAGTTGCATTAAAATTATAGATCAACTTAGGGCAAATTCCTATCTTAATAATATTGAATCTTAATTCATGAATATGAATATTTCCCTTTAGATAATTTCTCTCAGCAATGGTTTGTAATTTTTAGTGTATAAGTTCTGCATTTCCTTGGTTAAAGGCAGTTCTCTTTCATTTTTTAATATTATAGGTGAAATTGCTTTAATTTCATTTCCAATTAGTCAGTGGTAGTATATAGATATTTAATTTACTGTTTACATTGATATTTCATTCAGCAATCTTGCTGAACTTATTAATTCTATTAGCTTTATTTCCTACAGATTCCATCAGATTTGCTAGAGAGACTATCATGTAATGAATGAAAAAAAGTTTAACATGGTTGTCTTTTTTTATCTTATGGTATAAACTGGAACCTCCTTAACAGTGTAGAAGAGCAAATGCTGAATCTGTGTGTAGGCTTCATAGTACATTCAAAGTGCAAGCAGTTTTCAAGCCTTCCACCGCTTTTACTTCCAGAAACTTTCAGGTCAGGTCTCTCCTCTACGTGCACAGCGTTGAGCAGTCAGCCAGGATGTATGAAACGTTTACCAAGTTCTTTTACCATTTTCTCATTTCAAGGCTCTCCCTGTTAAGTTTCTGTCTAGTCCTCTAGTTTGCCCCTTATCTCAACAGAGTCTGTGACCATAGGCTAATACGGTTATAGGCCTTCTCTGTTCCTTTCCTACTGAGTTTGCTACTTTTACTGACAATGCCTCCAAAGGAAGGTAGCTCTCAGCAACAGAAAATCTGCTGGCTTCAGGGCCAGCCTTTCTCTTGGGGAACTATCTTGCCAGAGGAACTGGAGAATGGATGAAAGCAGCTGCAAATTAAGTAAGGCACATATTCCCAGTGTTCTTACCCAACTTTAAGTAGTTTTTCATGAATAAACACTTCTAAGTGTTTTGGTCAGTTTCAGAAGCCATTAATCAAAATTTCTGGCAATTTTGTCCAGTATTATCTACTTGAGGGGTAATTTGTAGAGCTCCTTGTTCTGTCCTAGATAGAAGTCCTCCCTCTACTATTCTTGTCACATTATACCGGCTAGGACAGCTGAATAGGAATAAGTGATCGGGCAGCCTTCTCCCATACTTGTTCTTAAAAAAGAAACTTTTAATATTTCACCATGAAAAATAATGTTTTCTAGATTTTTTTGTGGATATACATTATTTAAGAAGCTCACTTCTTGCTGAATTTTTTTTAAATCATTGATTGGATGCTTAACTGTATAAAAAGTTTTTACTACAACTATTGTAATTGTATGATTTTTTCTCCTTTATTAATATGGTGAGTTTATATTGATTGCTTTCCAAATGTTAAGCTAACTTTACATTCCTAGAATAAACCTAGTTTAGTCACTGTGTATTATCCTGTTGTGTATGTAATTGCAAGAGAGCGATTATGATGATTAACTGGAATATCTAAACTAGTTTATGAAGGAGGTGAGGTTATAAAGTACTAAAAATCATGCAAAAGTGTTTTTTGCATGATAAAAATCAAAGAATTGACAGGAATCTGGGTACTAAAGTAAATCATGTGGAGAGACAGGAGCCACTGACTAGAGAGTAATGTATTTAAAGTTGAGATTATATGTGTGTGCACTTACTGTTAATGATGAGGTATAGGGAAGAACATGTATGAGTGGCTAATGTAGAGTGGGAGACAATGTTATTAGAGACGGGAAGTTCAGGAAACTGTGTAGGAGGTGGAGTAAAAGAATCATCTATGAATATTGTCTTGAAAATATGACAGGAGTAGATTTACGATGCCTCTTTTCTTATATCTTTTTTAAAAACCTACAGACCTCTGTATTAGTCTCCCTAATTCATAAAAGACGTTAGTTATGGGGTTTTCAGAGGTAAGAACAGATAGAGTAGACCATTTCTCTAAGGGTATCAAAACACCTTCCAGGACCTCTCCTTCTCAAATGGCCTTCAAAAAGAGCAATATACAGGTCACACTCACTTTCTGAGATAGCCCACACTCGGTGGAGTGTGTTTCTATTAAAATAAATCCAATTCTTACAAACAAAAGAATAGAACATACATGATTATCTACATTTTACAATGAGAAATCATGTAAATATGTTTTAACTAATTATAAAAATAATTTGCTCCAATTTTAATTGGAAATAAATATTTGTTTGAAATATTGTTCCACATCTTAAGTTAGTATAAAATATCTTAGGTTGTCAGTTAGTCACTGTTTTCTTCTTTAAGATGAGAAGTTGTGTATAGAAAGGTTTAATTTTGATGCTTTAAGAAGTTAGACTCCTGGGTATTTTTTTTTTTTACACTTCCATCAGTGAGCCTTATGACATTACCTTTTCTCTATTATCAAATTCACTATATATAATTAAATTTTGTCCCATGCCATGCCTTTTAGGCTCTGGCCTATGGCTGATGAGGTCGAGTTTCCTTTCAAACGACATAGAAGAAAAGGGTTATATATGTGTTATAGATTTAATTTTTCCCTCTGTCTTAAAATCAATATTTTTTTAGGATCATCCACAAGTCACACAAGGCTTGGTTTTGGAAGTTTACTTTGGGAGGGATATGTTAGTTAATATAGTTGTATAAACATCTGGTTCCTTTGGCAGATTGTTTTCTATTGGTCAGGGCAGAGAGTAAATGGTGGGAACAAAAGCAGTGGAGGTATGAAGGTATTGAAGAGCCTTGGTTGACCCTTTCTTAACCAGTTAGAGAAGAAAAGGCCTTTTGGAAAGGTGGTATTGGGTGATGAAGTCAGGCTGTATATGTCACTTACAGATTAGGTGACCTTTGGCTAGTCTTTCACTGTTCAGACCTTCAGTTTTCTCAGTTGTAAAATGAAGATAATGTAGTTCACCCTGACTACTCCAGAGGAGTATGACTACATTGAGGCACTAAAAATATAAGTAATGTTCAAAATGGGACCTGATTAAACTTAAAAGCTTTTGCACAGAAAAGGAAACTACAAGCAAGGTGAACAGATAACCCTCAGAATGGGAGACAATAATAGCAAATGAAACAACTAACAAAGGGTTAATTTCCAAAATATACAAGCAGTTCACACAACTCAATACCAGAAAAACTAACAACCCAACCAAAAAGTGGGGAAAAGACCTAAACAGATATTTCTCCAAAGAAGACATACAGATGGCTAGCAAACACATGAAAAGATGCTCAACATTGCTCATTATTAGAGAAATGAAATTCAAAACTACAATGAGATATCGCCTCATACCAGTCAGAATGGCCATTATCAAAAAGTCTACAAACAATAAATGCTGGAGAGAGTGTGGAGAAAAGGGGATGCTCTTGCACTGCTGGTGGGAATGAAAATTGATACAGCCACTATGGAAGACAGTATGGAGACTCCTTAAAAAACTAGGAATAAAACCACCGTATGACCCAGCAATCCCACTCCTAGGCATATACCCTGAGGAAAACAAAACTGAAAAAGACACATGTATCCCATTGTTCCTTGCAGCACTATTTACAATAGCTAGAACATGGAAGCAACCTAGTTATCCATTGACAGATGAATGGATAAAGAAGTTGTGGTACATATACACAATGGAATGTTACTCAGCCATAAAAAGGAACACATTTGAGTCAGTTCTAATGAGGTGGATGAACCTAGAGCCTATTATACAGAATGAAGTAAGTCATAAAGAGAAAGATAAGTATCATATTCTAATGCACATATACGGAATCTAGAAAAATGGTACTGAAGAATTTATTTGCAGGGTAGCAATGGAGAAACAGACATAGAGAATAGACTTACGGACATGGGGAGAGGGGAGGAGAGTATGAGATGTATGGAGAGAGTAACATGGAAACTTATATTACCATATGTAAAACAGATAGCCAATGGGAATTTGCTGTATGTCTCAGGAAACTCAAAACAGGGGCTCTGTATCAACCTAGAGGGGTGGGGTGGGGAGGGAGATGGGAAGGAGGTTCAAAGGGAAGGGATATATGTATACCTATGGCTGATTCATGTTGAGGTTTGACAGAAAACAACAAAATTCTGTAAAGCCATTATCCTTCAGTTAAAAAATAAATTAAAAGAAAGGAAAATTTAGTGCTGTCCCATATTTCTCCCCAACATTGGCATCTAGGATGTTCTAGTTTCAAGCCCACATTTTCCTGACCAATATTTCTAATTCTGGAGATTAGGTGGGGGCACATGTTTATGCTGAACAATTATGAATGCTTTGTTGGTGGATGGTCTTAAGCATAACAATATTGAGCAATATCCTAAGATAGAATGCTCTGATAAATTCTTCGGCTGTATTCTACTGACATTTTCTGGTCATTTTCACCCAACAATAAGTGGGGTCACCATTACTGAAAATCAATTTTGGTTTATTTCTGGGCTCTCTATTCTGTTCCATTGATCTATGTGTCTGTTTTTGTGCTAGTACTATGCTGTTTTGACTACTATAGCTTTAGAGTACTGTCTGAAGTCAAGGAGTATGGTACCTTCAACTTTGTTTTTTTTCCTCAAGATTGCTTTGGCTATTCAGAGTCTTTTGTGGTCCCATCAAATTTTAGGATTATTTGTTCCAATTCATTCACTGGTTCCAAATTTTTTTTTTTTTGGTGGACTCTAGGGTTTTCTATATTTAATATCCTGTCATCTGAAAACAGGAATAGTTTTATTTCTTCCCTTCCAATTTGGATATTTTTTGTTTCTTTTTCATGTTTGACTGATGTGGATGAGACCTCCAACACTGTGTTAAATAGAAATGGTGAGAGTGGGCATCCTTATCTTTTTCTTGATCTTAGAAGAAAAGCTTTCAATTTTTGATCATTGAATGTGATGTTTTGTTATAAATGGCCTTTATTATGTTGAGGTGTGTTCCTTCTATACTGACTTTGTTGAGTTTTTATCATGAATGGATGTTGAATTTTGTCAAACTTTTTCTACATCTATTGAGATGCTCATGTGATTTTTATTCTATGTTTACATGGTATATCACATTGATTGCTTTACAGATACTGAACCATTTTTGAAATCTCCTATGTTCCTGTGGCATTTCTTCTGGTCTCTTGAACTCTCACATTTTATCTTGAGACTTAGTACTAGCTTATGATGTGTTCCATTTGTCATATGAATTGTTTCCTAAAGTTATTCCTCTATGTTAAATGGAAGTTCAGCCATTGGGAGATGCTTGGATCTTTTTAATTTTTCCTTCTACTTTTCCCCTTTTATTCTTATCTTACCTCTCCTTAGATATATCCTCAAAACCCAGCCCTAAATCTATCTCTAGTGAACTGACACCCTGCAGATCAGAATGAACCATTCTCAGATATCCTCCACTCTGCTTTTTTGAGAGATCACTCTCTCTGAAGCTAAACTAGGGATCAAGCTCCATTTTAAAAAGAACCAGAACTAGGATCTAGTAAGTTTTACCCATGGGAACATGGGCCTTGACTGAATGATCTGACTGGTGCAGGGAGACTAACCAGAAGACAAAAGCTTTATCCAAACTGGTGCTAGCTTATCTGTCAGGGAGAAGCAGTTTACCCCCACTCCCATCACTCCAGTCAAAGCTCGTCCCCTTTATCCTATACACATGCACTTTATTGAGCTAAAGCTGTAGAACAGTGCAGCCTTGATTTATGAGGGCTGCGTTTCTTCCCTGATCCTGGCTGGCACAGTGCTGGAGTCTTTGCTTTTATGTGTCCACATTAGGGGCAACTGGCGACCAGCTGTTGGAAACTGGTCTAAGAAAATAATAAAAATAAAAATATGCACGGACTATCCTGTCAGTCCAGGTTCTTGGTACCTGCCATCAGCCTTGGAATAAATAAGAGAGTCTTTCCCCTTTGGAATGAGATTTCTCTGTGACAAACAGATTTATATTGTGCTGGAATGATTGGTAGGTACCAAGGGGGTCTTGCCTGAGAGCTAAGTTAATAATTGAGACTGTTAGAACAATAACTCACATAGTCCCCACCCCCTTTATCCCTGAAGGGTCTCCAAGTACTGCACATGCAATGTACCTGTGTTTCCCTGGGACATGGACTTACTGATTCTTTGGAATACTCTCAAGTTGGCACTTAGCCCTTCAGTTCCCTGAGGTTGATGGTCAGTCTTAAGAAGAAACATTTATTTGGTTGTCAAGGGCAAGTAAGGATTTTACCTTCTAGGCAAGCCCTCCAGTATTTACTGCACTGTCTCTGCACTTGTAGTATATTATTAGCCTTTTATGCCTTCTCTGTCACCTGTTGAAATGAGAAGGCAAGGTCTCTGGGCCTCTGCAGCCCTTTCCCTTACATTAACTTAAGTCACACCAGATGTGGGCCTTTACTTCGTAGGAAGACTAATTGATTTCACTAGTCACAATACTTCTATTGTTTTATTTTTTAAACACAAATAAACACTATGGTGGATTTGCTCTTCTTTCCCTTTTTCTACTTTTGCGAAAAGAGTCAAAGGTTATTCAATTAAAGGCATCTAGAAAGTGTGACCAAGAAATCCACCGATGGAATATATCTACTGTTAAAGGGAAAGAAAAGAGAAGAAAGGAGGAAGACGATAAAGGATTGCAGGGAAGAGGGAAAGAAGCCTCTCAGGGACCAGCAGTAACACTGATGGATGGCTGGTGTGGGTAAGACGTTATTATTTGTTATGTGAGTGTAGGGAGATGGCAGCCGAGCTGAGCAATACACCTGCTGGGCTCCAAGAAGCCAAAACAGCTGCACACATTGATTTAGAAGCTTGCTACTTGGGGCTCCAGGAACGAATCAAGCGACAGCTCATAAAAAAAGAGGGTTTTATGATTTTCCCCCCTCTTTCTGTAAGCAAACGGCCACATCATATGTTTTCCTAACACGGTCATAACTCAAAATTAAATCCCAGCCCAAGGTGTCAGCTTGGTGCCATGTCAAGATTGTAACGGCTTGTTTTAGAGGTTGTCATGGAGATGATGGAGAAAGGATGGGGGGCAGGCTTTTGGAGGTGGGAAAGGGTACAAAGCACTCTTTGCTTCAGTGTGGCTTAGGCACTTAAGAACAATTAGCGATTAGCGTAGGGTTTTGTTTTAAAGAAGCGAGTTAACTAGCAGTGTTTAGTTGGTGATTTTATGCTACTTAAAAGCTCAATTCATAGTTGTTAAAATGGAAAGCACTGTCCCACGAGGGAGCTACCCCAGCCAGAGTGAGTGAGTTGTGGCCCATGTGCTGCCAAGGTAAGGTTCTTAGAGGCAGTCTGTCTGCCTCACATTTCAAATCTCGTTACTGATTACACAAAATGGAACGGAGTCAAAAAACTCTTGGTAAATGCTGAATGAAAGTGTTTGGTCATAAAGAAAAAAAGAAGCTTTTTAAAAGGGCTTTGAGATTTCTTCAGAGTTATAGTGTGAATATGCAAGGCCAAAGTGCTATGGACCCCAATGATGTTAGATACATCTCCACGGAATGCTCACCCCAGAGGTGATGATAGTCTGTAGGACTGCCAGATAAGCTCTCATGTAGCATTTGATAGTATCATGGATTTTATTTATTTATCAAGTAGTTACTGAGCATTAGACATCTTAAAAATGGTATAATGAATAGTCACAAATGAACAAACAAAAGAATAAGTAAATGTAAACTTGATCAATGCAAACAAATAGAGGAAAACAATAGAATGGGAAAGACTAAGAGATGTCTTCAAGAAAATTAGAGATACCAAGGGAACATTTCATGTACAGTTGGGCTCGATAAAGGATAGAAATGGTAGGGACCTAACAGAAGGAGAAGATATTAAGAAGAGGTGGCAAGAATACATAGAAGAACTATACAAAAAAGATCTTCACGACCCAGACAATAACAATGGTGTGATCACTCATCTAGAGCCAGACATCCTGGAATGTGAAGTCAAGTGGGCCTTAGGAAGCATCACTACGAACAAAGCTAGTGGAGGTGATGGAATTCCAGTTGAGCTATTTCAAATCCTGAAAGATGATGCTGTGAAAGTGCTGCATTCAATATGCCAGCAAATTTGGAAAACTCAGCAGTAGCCACAGGACTGGAAAAGTTTTCATCCCAATCCCAAAGAAAGGCAATGCCAAAGAATGCTCAAACTTCCGCACAATTGCACTCATCTCACACACTAGTAAAGTAATGCTCAAAATTCTCCAAGCCAGGCTTCAGCAATATGTGAACCATGAACTTCCAGATGTTCAAGCTGGTTTTAGAAAAGGCAGAGGAACCAGAGATCAAATTGCCAACATCCGCTGGATCATTGAAAAAGCAAGAGTTCCAGAAAAAACATCTATTTCTGCATTATTGACTATGCCAAAGCCTTTGACTGTGTGGATCACAATAAACTGTGGAAAATTCTGAAAGAGATGGGCATACCAGACCACCTGACCTGCCTCTTGAGAAACCTGTATGCAGGTCAGGAAGTAACAGTTAGAACTGCACATGGAACAACAGACTGTTTCCAAATAGAAAAAGGAGTATGTCTAGGCTGTATATTGTCACCCTGCTTATTTAACTTATATGCAGAGTACATCATGAGAAATGCTGGGCTGGAGGAAGCACAAGCTGGAATCAAGATTGCCGGGAGAAATATCAATAACCTCAGATATGCAGAGGACACCATCATTATGGCAGAAAGTGATCAAGAACTTAAAGGCCTCCTGATGAATGTGAAATAGGAGAGTGAAAAAGTTGGCTTAAGGCTCAACATTCAGAAGACTAAGATCCTCAAAATATCAGATATATCTTTGGTTTCCTTTCTAGATCCGAATGGATACCGCATACCACCGTTCCTTCTTTCACAATGTCCCTCAAGTCTATAACTTCCTGCTCACTTCTGCTGTTATTTCCTAATTCAGTCTCATGGTTCCTCATGAGTCAGCTGCAGCTATTGCTTCCATTCTATCTCTTGTCCTTTAGTCTCTAAGCTCCCTTTCCATCCAGCAGTTACAACACACCTGGCACCTTGCTGCCAGGGTAAATTTCCCCAAATACAACTGCTTCCAAAAGCTCCAGTTACTCCTTAATTTCCCACAGAATAAAATTCACGTATTGTCATATGGCGTTTAGGGATCAACCTTGCTTTTATAGCTCCATTTCCTACTGATAACATATAAATATTCTGTATTAGCAAAAATAACATTGAACAATAAGTAAAATAAATTGATGTATCTATCACTATACTGCACATTTACATGTATATTTCTTATTTCTATTTTTACAGTATTGCTATGAGGTAGCTACTGTTAATACGTCTTCAGATGATAATATTGAAGCACAGAGAAGTTGTGTATCCTGTTCACAGTCAAACAGCAGGAATCTGACCTATGCAGGAGATTCGGACCCCACATGGTCTTAGAAACTTTACCACTACCTCTTCACAACAGCTTATTCTGCCTCCTGAAGAAAGGTTGTGCTTTCCTACCTCACTGCCTTGGCTTGATTACTTTCCTTTTCCTGATGACCTTTTGCCTCCTCTTCTTAACATAATGTGGAGCATTTTTGAAGTTCTATTCAAATGTCTACTTGTCCATTTAACACATGTGCTCCCAAAGAATTCTCTTTCCTCAGAATTAGTGTAGTGTCCACCATCTCCACCATTCACGCATGATCAGATATTCACATGTCTTATTCTTCTCTGGATTCCCCTCACTACCTGGCATGGTAACTTCTACTAGCATTTCCTCAACTGGCAGAATCAAGAATTCTGAAATGAATTGTATCAGGGTCACTTTTCAAACCTTATTCTTTGTCCTCTCTCCTGGTATTAAAACTTGTTTCTGCATCCCTTTACTTTTTAAAAATAATTTTAACCTTTGGGCTGTGGTTTGACTCCTTAAAACTATGCATACTCTCCTTTCTCCTAAACTCCTGGGAATTACGGAGCAGGAAGGCATTGGGTCTAATAGTAGAGCAGAAAACACCAGACTTTGGGGCCATTATTTTAGGCTATTCAGCACTACACTCCTTCCTTTGGTAGCCTTTCAAGATGGCAGACTATCTTCTGCTTCCTCTGCTAGTCCTGAATCTCCCTACTCAACACTTTTACTACAGTGGCCTCCTTGGGCAGAGCTGCATACTTAAAACTTAACCTCAGCCATTCCCAGGTCAATGTTCCTCAACAGTAACATTTTTCCTGGGAGACTTTGCTACTACCCTTTGGGAAAACAATCAAATAGTGAATATTTAGATTTTAATGACTTACAAGGTGCTACCTCCTCCATGCATACAAATATGAGAGTTGCCAGAATCCAAAGTTAGTACAAACACTTTGTCAACTATTAAGTGCTTCCTCTACTGAAGAACAGCTGCTTCTAGCACATACTAGGAATTGTAGAGTTTGAAAGAGATCATTGAGAACGTGAATCATATCTGTGATATGTAGGGAATGTGCATCTCAGAAAAGCTGAGGAAGGATACTGGATTCTAGCAGTGATAGGGAAGGAAGAACATTTACCAGTCCTTACCATAATGTGTCTAATCACTGACCATCATCTGTTAAGATGGTAATGGTTCTGGGAGAGATTCATTGTATGGTGGGCAGTGACCAAAACAGCAAAGGAACATGCAGAGTCTGAGAAGGAAAAAAAACATGGGAGATGCTTTCAGGAACAACATGGTGACAAAGTCCAAAGACATATTTCCTCTAGTTTACTCCCTTTGTTAAATGAATCACTTGGGCAATAAAGCTTCAGGTTAATTTAAGCAGATTACATATGGTATATCCAGAACCACAGATCACTTAATTGTGAGCAATTAAGTCTGCTATTTTAGTGCTGTCTGTGGGCTCAGCTGAATATTTCTATAATTAGTTGTAGACAAGGTAATATACTATCTCTAGGTTTTTTTGTTTCCTCAATTGTGAAATATGAATATGACCATAGAAATTTATAAGTAATTGACACAAAGTATTTGACAGCATTTTACACATATACTAAATGCTACATAAGAGAGCTGTATTTCTAGTAATATGTTAGTAAGTATTTTCTTATGAAGATTGAGTTTTCCCAGAGGATACTCCTAAAATTAATCTGCTCTATGAATAAAATTATTAGGCTGTATGTCTGTGTGGCAGCTATAAGGCTGCCAGATTAAGTTTATTGATGAGTTGTTTTCATTACATCCATGACTCCCTCTAATTATAAACACTTTATTATTCTGTAGTTTTAGGGGCCTATATACCATGGGGACATTTTTAAAGCATTCTCTCATCTTTTCTTAAAGCTTATCTCCCATTAGTAATAAAATGAAGCCTATAGTTTCAAAGGTCCAGCTCAAGAATTTTCAATCTCTGCTTTTTATTCATCCATCAAACATACATAAAATGTCTATCATATGTCAAGATTTGAGCTATGTACTGATAATAAAATCTGCTATCTAATTACTTTATTACATATAGTCCTAGGTTCAGATATTTACCATCTGGCTTTCTTCATCTGACTAAGTCCTGTATAGGACCATTGCATAGCTTTAATAGTTTACAAATTCCTGGGGATTTTATTCTGCCATCAAATGTTATTTTAACTTAAAAAACAGTTTGTGACTCTCTCTATATGTGTGTGTGTGTATATATATATATACACACACACACATACACACATACAAAGTGTGTCACACACATATATAAAGTATATATAGATGTATTTTCTTTAAAGAATAATAATTTAAAAAACATATACCTATTAATCAACTTAAAAATAAATTTATTTCACAACAAAAGCAAAGGAAACCATCAGCACGATGAAAAGGCAACCTCATGAATGGGAAAAGATATTTGCTGCGAGTGTCAATTTCCCCAATTACAACATGCTTCCAAAGGTTCCAATCATTCCCTCCTTTATCACAGAATAAAATTCACATACTGTCATTGTTGCCTAAGGAACAGTCTTGCCTTTACAGCTCCACTCCTACTGATAACAGATACAAATATCCTGTATTAGCAAAAGTAACATTAAATAACAGTAAATAAAAGATATCTTATGGAGTGGGAGAAAATATATGCATACCACATAACCAATATGGGGTTAATATCAAAAATATATAAGCAACTGTTGTAACTTAGTAGCAGAAAAAAAAAAACCTAAATAACCCAGTTTAAAAATGGGCAAATGACTTAAACAGACATTTTTCCATAAAAGATACACAGATGACCAACAGGTATATGAAAAAGTGTTCAACATCACTCTTCATCAGGAAATGCAAGTCAAACCACAATGAGATATCACCCCACATCTGTCGGAATGTCTATTATCAAAAAGACAAGAGATAACAAATACTAGAAAGGATGCGGAGAAAAGGGAACCCTTTTGCAATGTTTTAGGAAACTGGCATAGACACTACGGAAAATGGTATGGAGATTCCTCAAGAAATTAAAAATGGAACTCCCATATGATCCAGGAATATACCCATTTCTGGGTATATATCCAAAAGAAATGAAAAGAGGATTCTAAGGAGATATCTGCACTCCCATGTTCACAGCAACTTTATTACAACAGCCAAGATATGAAAACAGATTGTGTCCATCAATGGAAGATGTGTACTTAGGAGTGGAACAGCTATGTTGCAGGGTATGTACTCTTTTAACTTTGGATAATGCTGAATTATGTCCTACAGTGTTTGAATTAAACTACACTGCTACCACGGTATATGAGCTCTCAGTTTTCCAAAGACTTGTCAAAGTCAGTGTCATCTTAATTTTTAAAAAAAACTGTTGGAGTATAGTTGCTTTACAATGTTGTGTTCATTTGTACTGTACAGCAAAGTGAATCAGTTATACGTATCCATATATCCCCTCTTTTCTGGATTTCCTTCCCATTTAGGTCACCATGGAGAATAGAGTTCTCCCAATCCATCCCACCTCCCCTTGCCCCCTTGGGATTCATGTTTGTTCTCTACATCTGAGTCTCTATTTTTGTTTTGTAAATAAGATGGTATATATCAATTTTTTCAGACACCACATATAGTTCTCTTTCGGACTTACTTCACTCTGTGTAACAGTCCTATGTCCATCCATGTTTCTACAAGTGACCAAATTTCAGCACTTTTTATGGCTGAGTAATATTCTATTGTATATATGTACCACATCTTCTTTATTCATTCCTCTGTTGATGACATTTGGGTTGTTTACACATCCTGGCTATTATAAATAGTGCTGCATTTGGGGGGCATGCTTCTTTCTGAAGCATCACTACGAACAAAGCTAGTAGAGGTGATGGAATTCCACTTGAGCTATTTCAAATCACAAAAGATGATGCTGTGAAAGTGCTGCACTCAATATGCCAGCAAATTTGGAAAACTCAGCAGTGGCCACAGGACTGGAAAAGGTCAGGTTTCATTCCAATCCCAAAGAAAGGCAATGTCAAAGAATGCTCAACCTACAGCACAATTGCACTCATCTCACATGCTAGTAAACTAATGCTCAAAATCTCCAAGCCAGGCTTCAACAGTACGTGAACTATGAACTTCCAGATGTTCAAGCCCGATTTAGAAAAGGCAGAGAACAAATTGCCAACATCCACTGGATCATTGAAAAAGCAAGAGAGTTCCAGAAGAACATCTACTTCTACTTTATTGATTATGCCAAAGCCTTTGATTGTGTGGCACGACAAACTGTGAAAAATTCTTAATGAGATGGTAATACCAGACCACCTGACTTGCCTCTTGAGAAATCTGTATGCAGGTCAGGAAGCAACAGTTAGAACTGGACATGGAACAACAGACTGGTTCCAAATAGGGAAAGGAGTATGTCAAGGCTGTATATTGTCACCCTGCTTATTTAACTTATATGCAAAATGCTGGGCTGGATGAAGCTAAAGCTGGAATCATATTGCTGGGAGAAATATCAATAACCTCAGATATGCAGATGACACCACCCTTATGGCAGAAAGCGAAGAAGAACTAAAGAACCACTTGATGAAAGTGAAAGAGGAGAATGAAAATGTTGGCTTAAAACTCAACATTCAGAAAACTAAGATCATGCATCTGGTCCCATCACTTCATGGCAAATAGATGGGGAAACAGTGGAAACAGTGACATACTTTATTTTGGGGGGCTCCAAAATCACTGCAGATGGTGACTGCAGCCATGAAATTAAAAGACGCTTGCTCTTTGGAAGAAAAGCTATGACCAACCTAGACAGCATATTAAAAAGTAGAGAAATTACTTTGCCAATAAATGTCCATCTAGTCAAAGCTATGGTTTTTCCAGTAGTCTTATATGGATGTTGAGAGTTGGACTATAAAGAAAGCTGAGAACTGAAGAGTTGATGCTTTTGAACTGTGGTGTTTGATATGACTCTTGAGAGTCCCTTGGACTGCAAGGAGATACAACCAGTCCATCCTAAAGGAGATCAGTCCTGAATATTCATTGGAAGGACTGATGCTGATGCGGAAACTCCTGATACTTTGGCCACCTGATGGAAGAAGTGACTCATTGGAAAAGACCTTGATGCTGGGAAAGATTGAATGTGGGAGGAGAAGGGGACGACAGAGGATGAGATGGTTGGATGGCATCACTGACTCAATGGACATGAGTTTGAGTAAACTCTGGGAGTTGATGATGGACAGGGAGGCCTGGCATGCTGCAGTCCACGGGGTTGCAAAGAGTTGGACACCATTGAGCAACTGAACTGAACTGTATTTCTGAATTAAGGTTTTTCTCTGGGTATATGTCCAATAGTGGGACTGCTGGGTCATATGGTATATTTTAAGTTTTTTTAAGGAACCTCCAAACTGTCCTCTATAATGGCTGTATCAATTCATATTCCTATCAACCGTGCAAGAGGGTTCCATTTTCTCCACACCTTCTCCAGCATTTATTGTTTGTAGATTTTTTGATGATGGCCACTTTGACATATATGAGGTGATACCTCATCCTAGTTTTGATTTGTGTTTCTCTAATTAGTGATATTGAGCATCTTTTTGTGTGCTTGTTACCCATTTGTATGTCTTCTTTGAAGAAATATTTAGATCTTCTGCCCATTTTTTGATTGGATTGTTTTTTGGTATTGAGCTACATGAGTGGTTTATATATTTTAGAGATTAACCCTTTGTCTGTTTACTTTGTTTGAAAATATTTTCTCCTGTTCTGAGAGTTGTCTATTCATCTTATGGTTTCTTTTGCTGTGCAAAAGCTTTAAAGTTTATTTAGGTCCCATTTATTTTTCTTTTTATTCTCATTACTCTAGGAGGTGGGTAAAAAAGATCTTGTTGCAATTTATGTCACAGTGTTCTATGTTTTCCTGCAAGAATTTTATAGTGTCTGGTCCTATATTTAGGACTTTGACCCGTTTTGAGTTTATTTTTGTTTATTTTAGGGAGTGTTCTAGTTTCATTCTTTTACATGTAGATATCCAGTTGTTCCAGGACCACTTATTGAAGAGGTTGTTTTGCTCCATTGTATATTCTGGCCTCCTTTGTCATAGATTAGGTACCCATAGGTGTGCGGGTTTATCTCTGGGCTTTCTATCCTGTTATATTGATTTGTGTTTCTGTTTTATGCCAGTACCATATTATATTGATTACTGTAGTAGAGTAATACTGTTGTAGGCCCTGTAGAAGAGTCTGAAGTCAAGGATTCCTCCAGCTCCGCTTCCTCGCCCCCAAGATAACTTCTCCTATTCAAGGTATTTTGTTTTGCCAAACATTATAAACATTTTTGTCCTAGTTCTATGAAAAATGCCATTGGTAGTTTGATAGGGATTGCACTGAATCTGTAAATTACTTTGGGTACATAGTCATTTTCACAATATTGATTCTTCTAATCCAAGAACATGGCATATCTCTCCATCTGTTTATGTCATCTTTGTTTATTTTTTTTATCAGTATCTTAAAATCAGTTTGTCCATTTTTCTACTGGATCTATTTTTAATAATAATTTTATAGGAATTTTTTATTTAGTAATGCAATTAGTCATTCTCCCCTCACCAGTTTATAATTTGTTTTTTGATTTGCTTTTTCCCCATTGTGATTTTCCTTGTAGGAAGTTCTAATTTTTGTGTTCTTAAATTTATCACTTTCATTTTATGATTTCTGTGTTTATTATGCAGTTAGAATGTTCTTCTTTATGTTCCCACTGCTATTAAAAATTTCCATCATTTCTTAAAGTACTCGATGGTTTATTTCTAATTTCAATATATTCTTCACTCAAAATTAACCCTGTTAAAATAAAACATGTGTATCTAAAATAATTTATTTCTCGATGACTCTCTAGTCCTCCAAACAGGTTTATTAAAGAGTGAATATTTTCTTCACTGATTTAATATGCCATATTTGTTATATATATCATGTCAGTTTCCTACTGATGCATAACAAACCATTCAAACATTTACTGGCTTCAAACAATACATATTTAGTTACATCTCTGAGCTGGGCAGTTCTGCTTGTCTCCTGTCTGGTCACTCACGTGACTGGATGCTTATCAGTCTAGAAGGTCTCTACCACTTTCCTAAATTTATCTTATTGTTTATAATTTTTAAAAATGTATTATCTTGGATTTTACTATTTTTCCTCTTTTCTAATTTTACATTTCAAGTTTCTATTGTCTCATTGGTTTTCTACTACTCCAAACAATGTTAAATAATGGTGATGATAATGGACATCGTCCTCTGTTCTTTGTTTTGTTTTAAAAATGAACATGAATCTGCATGTCATCCTTGCATAGGAGCCATAGCTAACCCCTGTACTGTTCGAATTTTAGTAATGTGCCGCTGAAATGAATACTCCTCTTCTTTTTAGAAACAGATTTATTGAGGTATGATTACAAAGAACTACACATATTTAAGATCCCCTGGAGGAGGGCGTGGCAACCCACTCCAGTATTCTTGCCTGGAGAATCCCATGGACAGAGGAGCCTGGTGGGCTACAGTCCATATGGTTGTAAAGAGTTAGATATGACTGAAGTGACTCAGCATATACACACACATATTTAAGGTGTATAATTTAAAGAGTTTGTGCATATGCATATTCCCATGATACCATCACCACAATTAAGGTAAAACACATATTCAGCACCTCCAAGATATCCCTGGTGTCCCTTTGTTTTTGTGATAGAAACATTTAACATGAGATCTGTCCTAAATTTTGAAGTACACAATACCATGTTGTTAACTATAGCCATACAGCAGATCTCTATAATTTATTAATAAAATATAACTGAAAATTTATACCCACTGAATAACAACTCCCCATATCTCCCACCTGCTAGCTCATGACAATTGTTATTGTATTCTCTGCTACTATGATTTTGATCAGTTTAGATACCTTATATAAGTGGAATCATGCATTATTTGTCCTTCTGTAACTAGCATATTTCTTTTAGCAAATGTCCTGAATGTTCATTCATATTTGTTGCCTATTGCAAGGTTTCCTTCTTTTAAAGACTAATAATATTCTATCCTATATACATACCACATTTTTAATATTAATTCATCTACTGATGAACACTCAGATTCTTTTCCATACACTGACTACCATGAATAGTGCTACAAAGAACATACGAGTGGAAATCTCTTTGATATCCTGATTTCATTCTTTTGGATACATACCCAGAAGTGGGATTGCTGGATAATATGGTACTTCTAGTTTTAATTTTTAAAGAACAGCCATACTCTTTTCCATTCCTCCACCAATAATGTACAAGGGTTCCTATTCTTTGTAATATTGTCAATTCTTACCCTTTATTTGCTATCCTAAAAGATGTGAGGTGATGTCTCATTGTAGTTTTGATTTGTAATTCCCTGATAATTAATGATATTGAGTATCTTTTCCAATATCTGTTGGCTATTTGCATGTCTTCTTTGGTAGGTATCCATTCAAGTCTTTTGCCCATTTAAAACACTGAGTTATGTATCTACAGCTACTCATTTGTAGGAGTTCCTTATATATTCTGAAAATTAACCCTTTATCAAACACGGTTTATAAATAGTTTCTCCCATTCTATGGCTTGGCTTTCTAACCTGTTGATTGTTTCCTTTGCAATGTGGACCCTTTTTAGTTAAACGTTATCCCACTTATTTTAGCTTTTGTTTCCTGTGCTTTTGGTGTCATATCCAGGAAATCGTTTCTAAGACCAATGTCAAATAGCTTTTCCATTATGCTTTCTTCCAGGAGTTTTAAAGTCACAAGTTTTATGTTGAGGTCTTTAAACCATTTTCATTAATTGTTGTGTATGGTTTACGGTAGGGTTCCAATTTGATTCTGTTGTATGTTGACACCCAGTTTTTCCCAACCCCAGTTGTTGTAGAGACATTTCCCCATTGTGTGTTATCAGCACCCCATAAAAAATTAGTAACTGTACATGCATGAATTTATTTCTGGGCTCTGTATCGTGTTCCATTACTCTATATGTCTGTTTTTCTGCCAGTACATTATGAATTTAATTACTGTAGATTTGCCAAATATTTTGAAATCAAGAAATGTGATGCTGCCAGCTTTGTTTTTCTTCCTTGTGACCACCTTGACTATTCCGTCTTCTGTGATTCCAGATGAATTTAGGATCATTTTTCTATTTCTGTAAAAAAGTGCCATTGGAATTTTGGTGGTGCATGCATGCATAGTCACTCAGTCATGTCCAGTCCTTTGCAACCCTTTGGACTGTAGTCCAACAGGCTACTCAATCCATGGGACTCTCAGGGAAGAATACTGGCATGGGGTACCGTGCGCTCCTTCAGGAAATCTTCCTTATCCAGGGATCTAACCTGCATCTCTTGTGTCTCCTGCATTGCAGGTGGATTCTTTACTGGCTGAGCCATCAGGCAAGTTCCAATGTTGATGGGGATAGCATTAAACTTATAGGTTGTTCTGCATAGTATGGACATTTTACCAGTACTAATTCTTCTAATCTATGAACACAGGATAACTTTCCTTTCATTTGTTTCTTCTTCAGTTCTTTCATCCATGTTTTGTAGTTTGCAGGGTACAAGTATTTTGTTGTTGTTCACTCACTCAGTCATGTCCAGCTCTTTGTAACCCTATGGACAGCAGCACGCCAGGCTTCCCTGTCCTTCACCATCTCCTGAAGCTTGCTCAAACTCATGTCCATTGAGTCAGTGATGCCATCCAACCATCTCATCCTCTTTCATCCCCTCCTCCTCCTACCCTGAATCTTTCCCAGCATCAGGGTCTTTTCTAATGAGTTGGCTCTTTGCATCAGGTGGCCAAAGTATCTGTCACAAAAGGAATACTACAAGGGAAGTTTATATTAATAAGCACCTACATTAAAAAAAAGAAATATTTCAAATAAACAGCCTAACATTATACCTCAAGGAACTAGAAAAAAATTAAGCCCAGAGTTAGCAGAAAGAAGGAAATAATAAAAACTAGAGTGGAAATAAACAAAACTGACACTAGGAAACAATAGGAAAAAAATCAATGAAGAGTTGGTGTTTCAAAAAGATCAATTTGACAAACCTTTAGCTATACTAAGAAACTGGAGAAGGAAATAGGAACCCACTCCAGTATTCTTGCCTTGGAAATACCATGGGCAGAGCAGCCTGGCAGGCTACAGTCAACGGGGTCGCAAGAGTCGGACATGACTTAGCAATAGTCATGTTAGTTTTGATAGTCATAAACTATCAACATACTAAGAAAAAGGAGAAAAAAATATAGTTAGAAAATTCACTGCCATTTCATGATAAAAAGGCTCAAAACACTATGTAAAGATGGAATAATTAAGGCCAATATGACAAACCCACAGCTAACATCATACTTAATGATAGGAGGTTTAAAGCATGTTCCTAAGATCAGGAACAAAACAAGGATGCCCACTCTTGCCATTTCTATTCAAATCAGTACTGAAAGTGCTCAGGAGAGCACTTAGACCAGAAAAAGAAAAAAAGGGATTCAAATTAGAAAGAAGAAGTAAAATTGTATGTTTGCTGATGATATGGTCTTATATGTAGAAAAACCTAAAGATTTAACAGAATATCAAAATACTTTTATAACTAATAAACTAATTCATAAAGCTGTAGAATAAAAAATCAACATCCAAAAATTAGTTGCATTTCTGTTAAATATAAACAAGGAAATATTTGAAACAGAAATAAAGAAAACAATTTCATTTACAATAGCATCAAAGGAATATGTTTTCACATTTTCTTGGAATGCTTCTAATAATTTCTCCATTATGTGTAACCCATGTTTTGAACAGAGATACATACTTTCTCATATTAAGGAAATATTTATCTCTTTCTATTGGGTTGGATAAATAGAAAAATCTAAAAAACATTTTGGCCAACTCAATATTGATGAGTGTGAAAGAGGAGAGTGAAAAAGTTGGCTTAAAACTCAACATTGAGAAAACTAAGATCATGGCATCTGGTCCTATCACTTCATGGCAAATATATGGGGAAACAGTGGAAACAGTTACAGACTTTATTTTTGGGGGCTCCAAAATCACTGCAGATGGTGACTGTGGCCATGAAATTAAAAGATGCTTGCTCCTTGGAAGAAAAGTTATGACCAACCTAGACAGCATATTAAAAAGCAGAGACATTACTTTGCCAACAAAGGTTCATCTAGTCAAAGCTATGGTTTTTCCAGTAGTCATGCATGAATGTGAGAGCTGGACTATAAAGAAAGCTAAGCGCTGAAAAGTTGCTGCTTTTGCACTGTGGTGTTGGAGAAGACTCTTGAGAGTCCCTTGGACTGCAAGGAGATCCAACCCGTCCATTCTAAAGGAAATCAGTCCTGAATATTCATTGGAAGGACTGATGCTGAAGCTGAAACTCCAATACTTTGGCCACCTGATGGGAAGAACTGACTCATTTGAAAAGACCCTGATGCTGGGAAAGATTGAAGGTGGGAGGAGAAGGGGACAACGAAGGATGAGATGGTGGGATGGCATCACTGACTCATTGAACATGAGTTTGAGTAAACTCAGGGAGTTGTTGATGGACAGGGAGGCCTGGCATGCTGCAGTCCATGGTGTTGCAAAGGGTCGGACAGAACTGAGTGACTGAACTGAACTAAACTGAATATTTTATGAATATATTTAAAAAATCAGGAATAGATATTAAATTGTGCCAAGTGGTATTTTAGCATCTTTGATAAAGATGAAAGAGAGGCAATACATTCCAACATTTTGGAAGATGGAGTCTGAAGTCAGTTACTAATCATGTTCCAGAAAGTACTTCTGTCACTAAGTGTATATTTCTGGTGAAGTTTCCCAACACCTCTCAGTATCAGTTTCTTTATCTCTGAAATGAAGAGAATAATGATTCTTACTTCATAGAATGTAATAAAAAATGGCTAGTAAATATATGTTGAGTGTTTGGCATAATGCCTGGTGTATAGAAACACTGGAGAAGTGTTAACATTAATTTTTTTCATTAGATATGTTAATTATATTAGATTTACTCCAATGGAATGTTCCATACATTTCTTGAATAAATTTCATCTATTAGTCCTTTAACACTTGAATTATATTTAGTATGTTATTTAGGATTCTTGCACTGATATTAATATATTACTTTGGTCTATAGTTTCCTTTTCTAAGGCAATCTTTTACATGCTTCGATACCAAAGCAATAAAATGCAAATATTCATTTCAGTTGCTCAGTCACGTCTGACTCTTTGTGAACCAATGGACTGCAGCACGCCAGGCTTCCCTGTTGATCACCAACTCCTGGAGCTTACTCAAACTCATGTCCATCGAGTCAGTGGTGCCATCCAACCATGTCATCCTCTGTCGTCCCCTTCTCCTTCTGCCTTCAATCTTTCCCAGCATCAGAGTCTTTTCTACTGAGTCAGTTCTTCACAGCAGGTGGCCAAATATTGGAGCTTCAGCTTCAGCACAAGCTCTCCCAATGAATATTCAGGCTAATTTCCTTTAGGACTGACTGGTTGGATCTCCTTGCAGTCCAAAGGACTCTCAAGCGTCTTCTCCAACACCACAGTTCAAAAGCACTAATTCTTTGGCGCTCATATTTCTTTATAGTCCAGCTCTCACATCCATACATGACTACTGGAAAAACCATAGCTTTGACTAGACAGACCTTTGTTGGCAAAGTAATGTCTCTGCTTTAATATGCTATCAAGGTTTGTCATATCTTTTCTTCCAAAGAGCAAGCATCTTTTAAAGTCATGGCTGCAGTCACCATCTGCAGTGATTTTGGAGCCCAAGAAAATAAAGTCTGTCACTGTTTATATTGTTTCCCCATCTATTTTCCATGAAGTGATGAGTCTGGATGCCATGATCTTAGTTTTTTGAATGTTGAGTTTTAAGTGAGCATTTTCACTCTCCTCTTCCAGTTCCATCAAGAGGCTCTTTAGTTCCTCTTCACTTTCTGCCATAACAATGGTGTCGTCTGCTTATTAGATGTTACTGATATTTCTCCCAGCAATCTTGATTCTAGCTTGTGCTTCATCCAGCTCAGCATTTCACATGATGTACTCTGCATATAAGTTAAATAAGCAGAGAGACAATATACAGCCTTGACGTACTCCTTTCCCAATTTGAAACTGGTCTGTTGTTCCATGTTCATTTCTAACTGTTGCATCTTGACCTGCATACAGATTTCTCAGGAGGTATGTAAGGTGGTCTGGTATTACCATCTCTTTCAGAATTTTCCACAGTTTGTTGTGATCCACACAGACAAAGGCTTTGGTGTAATCAATAAAGCAGAAGTAGATATTTTTCTGGAGTTCTCTTGCTTTTTGTATGATCCAACTGATGTTGGCAATTTGATCTCTGGTTCCTCTGTCTTTTCCAAATCCAGCTTGAACATGTGGAAGTTCTCGATTCACATACTGTTGAAGCCTGGCTTGGAGAATTTTGAGCATTACTTTGCTAGCATGTGAGATGAGTGCAACTGTGAGGTAGTTCAAACATTCTTTGACATTGCCTTTCTTTGGAATTGGAATGAAAAGTGACCTTTTCCAGTCCTGTGGCCACTGTTGGGTTTTCCAAATTTGCTGGCATATTGAAGCAGCACTTTCACAGCATCTTTTAGGGTTTGAAATAGCTCAGCTAGAATCCCATTACCTCCACCAGCTTTGTTCGTAGTGATGCTTCCTAAGACCCACTTGAGCTCACACTCCAGATGTCTGGCTTTAGGTGAGTGATCACACCAATGTGGTTAACTGGGTCGTTAACATGTCTTTTGTATAGTTCTTCTGTGTATTCTTGTCACCTCTTCTTAATATCCTCTGCTTCCGCTAGGGTCCATACCATTTCTGTCCTTCATTGTGGCCATCTTTGCATGAAATGTCCCCTTGGTATCTTTTATTTTCTTGAGGCTATCTCTAGTCTTTCCCACTTTGTTGTTTTCCTTTATTTCATTGCACTGATCACTGAGGAAGGCTTTCTTACCTCTCCTCGCTATTTTTTGGAACTCTACATTCAGATGGGTAATCTTTCCTTTTCTCCTTTACCTTTTGCTTGTCTTCATTTTTCAGCTATTTGCAGAGCCTCCTCAGACAACGACTTTGCCTTTTTGCATTTCTTTTTCTTGGGGATAGTTTTGATCGTTGTCTCTGTATAAACTCATGAACCTCCGTCCATAGTTCTTCAGGCACTCTGTCTATCAGATATAATCCCTTGAATCTGTTTGTCACTTCCACTGTATAATCATAAGGATTTGTTTTAGATCATACCCGAATGGTCTAGTGGTTTTTCCTACTTTCTTCAATTTAAGTCTAAATTTGCAATAATATGTTCATAATCTGAGCGACAGTCTACTCCCAGTCTTGTTTTTTTCTGACTGTATAGAGTTTCTCTGTCTTCAGCTGCAAAGAATATAATCAATTTGATTTTGGTATTGACTATCTGGTGATGTCTGTATGTAGAGTCATCTATTGTGTTGTTGGAAGAGGTGTTTGCTATGACCAGTGCGTTCTCTTGGCAAAACTGTTAGCCTTTGCCTTGCTTCATTTTGTACTCCAAGGCCAAACTTGCCTGTTACTTCAGGTATCTCCTGACTTCCTACTTTCGTATTCCAGTCCCTGTGATGAAGATGACATCTTTTGGGGGGTGTTAGTTCTAGAAGGTTTGTAGGTCTTCATAGATCCATTCAACTTCAGGTTCCTCAGCATTAGCAGTTGAGGCACAGACTTGGATTACTGTGATACTGAATGATTTGCTTGGAAATGAACAGAGATCACTCTGTCATTTTTGAGACTGCACCAAAATACTGCATTTCAGACTCTTTTGTTGACTATGATGGCTACTCCATTTCTTCTAAGGGATTCTTGCCCACGGGAGTAGATATAATGGTCATCTGAATTAAATTCACCCATTACAGTCTGTTTTAATTCACTGATTCCTTAAATGTCAGTGTTCACTCTTGCCATCTCCTGTTTGACCACTTCCAATTTACCTTGATTCATGGGCCTAACATTCCAGGTTCCTATGCAATATTGTTCTTTACAGCATCAGACTTTACTTCCATTACCAGTCACACCCACAAATGGGTGTTGTTTTTGCTTTGGCTCTGTCTCTTCATTCCTTCCGGAGTTATTTCTCCACTCTTCTCCAGTAGCAAATTGGGCACGTACCAACCGGGGGAGTTCATCTTTCCGTGTCCTATCTTTTGGCCTTTTCATACTGTTCATGGGGTTTTCAAGGAAAGAATACTGAAATAGTTTGCCATTCCCTTCTCCAGTGGACCACGTTTTGTCAGAACTCTCCACCATTACCCATCTGTCTTGGGTGGCCCTATACAGCATGGCTCATAGTTTCATTCTCGACAAAGCTGTGATCCAAGTGATCAGCTTGGTTAGTTTTCTGTGATTGTGGTTTTCATTCTGTCTATGCATATATTATCTATGCTCAAAAACACTTAAAAACTCCATAAATACTTGGCAGAATTTCCTTAATGAAAACATCTGGATATACAGTATTTTTTGACAGGGTAGCTCACTGACAACTTCTGTTTATTCTGTGGGCACTGTTTAGATTTTCCATTTCTCCTAGAGTTAGATCTTATATAATTCACTAGATAAATGTCCATTTCAATTAAAGTTTAAAATTTATCTATATAAAACTAAGCAAGGAATATATAATCTTTTATTTTCGTCTAAGTCTGTGATTATTTCCTCATAATAATTTGTGATTTTGATGTTTTCTCTGTGTATTTTATTTCAGTTTGTTAGCTAATGGTACCCACTGTGTTTTCCCCTCAACTCTCAGTTTTGAATTTATTTTGCTTTTATCTCTTCTATATATCATCTGTTATCTAATTCACAAGTTTTTCCTTTCCTTTAATAATTCCTTCTTCTTCTTTACTTTTTCTTTTGATAAATTCTTAGGTTAAATATTTTATTATTATTTGTTAATATTCTTTATCATTTGTCCAACTCTTTGTCACCCCATGGACTGTAGTTTGCCAGGCTTGTCCATGGAATTCTCCAGGCAAGTCCCTTCACTGTTCACCTGAAACTATCACAACATTGTTATCAGCTATACCTCAATACAAAATGTTTTTAGTGTCAAAAGAAAATTAAATTAAAATATGTATAAACTGAAGTGGGTAGCCATTCCTTTCTCCAGGGGATCTTTCCAACCCAGGGACCAAACCTGCTTCTCCAACATTCCAGGCAGATTCTTTACCATCTGAGCCACAAGGGAAGCCCCAATTAAATAGGTAAGACTGTGAATTTTTAATAAGTTATTTCTTTGATTTGTTCTTCCATAGTTCTTATATATAGCATTTTAAGAATTTGTTTTTTTAATTCTTTGTAAGTTGCATTTCAGTTTTATCCTTTAAGAATTTTTAAAGTAAGTTTTAATTTCCAGGTGACGTTTTTGTGTTCTGATGTTAATTTCCAGTTTTATTATATTTTGCTTAGAAATTGTAATCTGTTGATGCAGGAGACCATTCCTGGAGAAGGGAATGGAAACCCATTCCAGTATTCTTGCCTGGAGAATTCCATGGATGGAGGAGTCTAGCAGGCTATAGTCCATGGGGTCTCAAAGAGTTGGACACAACTGAGTGACTAACACACAATTATCTACTTAGGAAATTTTTGAAGTTTTCTTTGTAGCATAATATTTGGTTAATTTGGGAAAATGTCTTATGGACATTTGCTCTGTCACAGTGAGAGAGTTAAATAGATGGCTTAATTAGTCTCTTCACTAGTTTGTTTCTACTCATTTCCTCTTTTTATCTTCTATGGTTTTTGTTTTAAGATATTGATGTTTTATTTATTATAACTGTAACAATTTTATTTTTATAGTTAATAGTTTAATGTTTAATATTTACTTAATTTACTTAATTTACTTAATTAATAATTTAATGTTATGAAGTACTCTTTGTATTCTAATTTTTTTAAGTTGAATTTAATCATGTTAAAATTAGACCTTAATCTTCTTTTTCTTTTTATAATTTTATTTATTTTTGTCTGTCTTCACTGCAAGGGCTTTTCTCTAGTTGCAGCAAGTGGCGTCTACTCTCTAGCTGCGGTCATGAGCTTTTCATTGTGGTGGCTTCCCTTGTTGAAGAGTATGGGCTCTAGGGTACACAGGCTTCAGTAGTTGTGGTGCATGGGCTTAGCAGTTTTGGCTCCCGGACTCTAGAGCACAGACTCAGTAACTGTAGCATACTAGGCTTAGTTGCTCCACAGCATGCGGGATCTTCCTGGATCAAGGATCAGGCCCGTCCCTCCTGCACTGGCAGACAGATTCTTTACCACTGAGCCCCCAGGGAAGTCTAATCTTTTTCTTGTTTCTAACTAGTATATATTTACAGTCTTTGATTATGTTTTTCAGTAACTTTATGTGTATACCTTGAATTTAATATAAATATGAGTTTTGCTTTGTCATTCAGTTGGACAGACTTTTTCTTTTATTAGGTAATAGCAGTGCATTACATTTACTCATTTATCTTACATGTTTACTTCTACCTATTTACATATTAATTTCCGAATTTTTCCATTTTAATAGTTTTTAGAGTACCTTGCTTGTTTCCTTTTTTGTGAATACTGCTTTAAGTATTTAGGCATATTTGTTTCTGGATATACTTTATTAGCAGTCTGTAGCCATTCCATTCTCCAGATACACATTTTCATGAAATGCAGAAACAAGAAACAAGATTCTCCCTCCACCAGTTTTCATTTCTCTCTTGCTGCTAGTTTTGATTGTAAGTAAGTTTTCTCTAGAATAAACCAGAAGGCCAGTGGCAAGAACTTGTGTAAACAGAACAGACTGGCACCAGCAAGGTGGCAAGTAAAACTGGACATGTATAAGTGTTTGCACCTGCAAGGTTCCACATCCCAGTAGAAAAAACTATTGCATGACCCTTTCCAGATGTGATTACCTCTAAGACACAAAACTTAGACTGCAGCTTTCTCTTTCTTCTCCCACATCTACTGATCTGGACTTTAGGCCCATGGGTTATTTTTGGACTAATGGTTTTAATATGGTGTTCTTTAAAGTCTGGGACCTCTGGCTATGACTTCTCAGGCATAAAGAACTTCAATATTATATAGATTGTCAAAGCTATGGTTTTTCCAGTAGTCATGTATGGATGTGAGAGTTGGACCACAAAAAAGGATGAGCGTCGAAAAATTGATGCTTTCAAACTGTTGCTGGAGATGACTCTTGAGAGTCTCTTGGACAGCAAGGAGATCAACCCAGTCAATCCCAAAAGAAATCAACCCTGAATATTCATTGGAAGAACTGACGCAGAAGCTGAAGCAATACTCTGGCTATCTGATGCGAAGAGCTGACTCATTGGAAAAGACCCTGATAGTGGGAAAAACTGAGGGCAAAAGGAGAAGGGGTGACACAGGATGAGATGGTTGGATAGCATCACTAACTCAATGGGCATGAGTTTGAGGAAACTCAGGGAGATAGTGATGGTCAGAGAAGCCTGGTGTGCTGCAGTTCATAGGGTCACAAAGAGTCAGACATGACTTAGCGACTGAACAACAATTATATAGATCCCTCATTAACCAGAATCCAGCTGTAGTCTTACAGTCTGTCCTTTTCAATTCTTAAACCAAGGATGATAATTCCTAACAAATAATTGACTGAGCAGACATCCTATAGCTTGAAGAGGTTGTAGATCACTTCTAGGATGTTGTCCTAAGAGAAACCAGGATATCTGACAAATTATCATAACTTTCACACGTAATCAAGAAGAGCAAGGTGAATGTCATCGGATATTTCAGGTGCAGTTTAGTACCCAGCTTTGAATGAGAGTAATTTCATGGACTGTTGAGGGGAGAAGCAAAAAAAATCAAACCAACTTAAAAGCTAAATGAGAAAGGACATAGGAGCAATAAGTACGTATAACTGTGCCCCAAAGTTCGAAAGTAAAGGGGAAGAAAGAAATGGGTGGTCGCAAGAACAGAGTTGGACAAAGGAGGTTTTTTCAATGGAAATTATTGGAATATTTCCATTCTGATGGGAAAAACTGAGTAAAAGGAAAGATAGTGAAGATATAAAAGTGAGGAGATAAGTGATAGAAATCCTCTAGGTGGATCTGGAGCAGGGATAAAATGAGGAATCTTAGGCATGAGGAGAGCATTGCTTCCATCATATTGGGGAGGTGGAATCAAACCTGGATGAAGTTGCTTAAGTCTGTACCTTTTGTGGCAGAACACTGAGTTCTCATTTGGTTGTTTCTATTTTCTTTATGACATGGGAGACAAGTTGTCAGGTGACAGAGTAAGAAAAGCAAACTGCAGTTTGCAATCTGAAAAGCTTGGAAATAGCTCCTCCACTCCTGTGTATAATAGGAACAAAACAGATGGGCTGGAAATTTTAAAATCAAGGTTCCTAGCAATAATCCTGACCTGACCCTGGAGGTACTTAGCAAATTTTAGTACACATTATAATGTTAAAACATGTTCCCTTTTAAGGCTGCCTAGCCCAACTGTGAGGTCTCAACATCTGACAGATTTGCTCTTGCTTCTAAGACGCTGTGCTCCTATTTATTCAAGTTCTTTTTACTGGCCTCTTGGTTTGTTCCCAAAGCTGAGGTCTTCTGTTTACTGAATTCTTATTCCCAAGTAGTTGGATTAATGAGCCATCTGATACCCTTGCATGTGGTGATTTAGTTGCTAAGTTGTGTTCAACTCTTGCCACCTCATGGACTATAGCTTGCCAGGCTCCTCTGACCAAGGGACTTCCCAGGCAAGAATACTGGAGTGGGTTACCATTTCCTTCTCCAGGGGATCTTTCTGATCCAGGGATTGAACCAGCTTCTCCTGCATTGCAGGCGGTTTCTTTACAGACTGAGCCACCAGGGGAGCCTTAGATACCAGTTATTTTTTATGTATAACAAACCACTCACAAACTTAGTGGCTTAAAACAATGATCATTAATTTAGCATGGAATTCTGTGTGTTGGCAGTTTGGACTTGGCTTGGCTGGGTGGTCCTTCTGCTGGTTTTGACCAGGCCTATTCATGTGTTTAGACAGTCACTGATCAGTTACATGATTCTACTACTAATGGCAGGCAGAAGAGTGCTGGTTTAGGACATACATCATTCAGTGGGTTAGCCTAGGAATCTTCAAATGGTGTTGATGGTTGGGGTACCAAAAACAGCAGGAGAGAAGACAAGTCCTAGTGATTAAGTTATTTTCAAGTATCTACTTGTAACATGTAGGACAAAATAAGATAAGCAGTCAAACAGATTGACAATCAATGGGTAGAGTATAGATTTGACATCTTGATGGGATGAACTACAAAGTTTACACTGCTAAAAACCTATGTTTATAATCAACTACACTGCACTTTCTGCTGAGTTTGAGGCATGTCCTGCCCTTATCAATCAGCCCCACAAGACATGCCAGTGTCTGTAGCTAAGAGCAGTTACTAATCCATTGGCAGATTTCCAAGTTCCTACCTATCTGGACTCCTCACTGTTACACATATAGGATTCCCTATTCCTGTTTACCCCCTGCTAGTACATATCCTTTTACATCATCTTAGATACCCTCCACTACATCCTCATGTCTTCTGGGTGCATATATTCACTGTGACATAAAATATTGGATTTGCCAAAAAATCTGCTCGCATTTTTCCATAAGATGTTATGTCTCCATAACATCTTATGGAAAAAAACGGAATGAACTTTTGGGCTAACCCAGTACATGGTGGGTCTCTTGCCTTGAATATCAGATCACATTGTTTTTATCAATGGCAGCTAGCTTTCCTAACTTCTCTCTCTGTTGCTTCTGCTTCATTCTGCCCTCAGTGTATCTTGCCAACATCCCTGGTCATTTCATATTTTCTTCCCATTTTCCCCTCTATTTAACTTCTGGTCTTATAATCTGATACTCTGGATGCTTCACTTATGTCTGAATAGCTAGTATGCCTCAACAACTCTTTCTAAAATGATACAGAATATTAAATTGTCTAGATAATAGACTAAATTCCGTCTAGCCTTGCTAACATTTTTATAAAAACTGAGCTAGCAGCAGAATAGGCAATTTTGGTGTGAAACCTTATATAGTCTGTAGTTTGCTTTTAGCATAAATAAAATTTACACCTCTACATCTTTTTGATCTTGATGTGTATGTATGTGCTTGTATGTGAAGATGAGAGGAGACAAAACAAATGAATCAAGAAGTGAAAGAAAAACCAAGAAAGGGGATTCAGTGGAGAAAGTATCTGAAGACAGATGCCTCATACCAGAGGCCTGTAAATTTGTGAGCATGTGTGTAAAGTTTTCCATTATACACTTAGGTTTTATCAGTCACTCAGTATGTGTTTATTGGGTGTCTGCTATGAGACCCACACCATTCTAGAGGTTATGAAGTTAACCCCAGGAGCAAGTATTGCACTGTATATAATTCTATCACTGGCCTGGTTCAGCCTTTTTGGAGTAAGATTCTGGCGTGAGAAGAGGTGAAGGAGAGGAGCCAGGAGGCTCCCACATGCAACCTCAGCTTATTGAAACCATATCCTCTCCCGTGAAACCCTCTGTCTGACTTTACTGTCAGGAGATAAAACGTTATTCTTCTCCCTCCTCTCCATGTGGAGATGTTTTATGGATAATGCTGCTTTTACCAGAGAGACCTTCTCTGTAAGATGGAGTCTCTTTCCAATCCCCTAAAGTATCAGGTCACCTGGCTGACTGGAAGAGAAGGGCCAGGAAAGGTTTGATTGGAAGTTACTAAAAATTAGTTCCATTTAAAAGTTAGGAGGCAGAAGTGTTAAGTGAAAACCAGGACATCTTGTTTCTGGTTTTGTTTCTCACACTCTCAGAGCCTAACTCTCTCAACTTCAAAACAAGATTCAGTGACCTGCCTCCCATCAGGAAGGGAAGTACAGAAGTGACAATGAGTCTAATTCTCTTCTTCCAACTAGAGAACTGGCACTTTCCGTGGAAATAGGGAGAAGGAGAAGTTATTTCACTTTCAAACTCCAGGGTTCTTCTTTCACCCAAGTTTTTTGCTTTTATTATTATCAAAAGTAACAATATTCAATATCTCCTATATCACAAACACTGTATTAGGCAGCTGACATACCATCTTATTTAATGCTCAAAACAAGTCAATCAGATCTGTATCTTTATTTCTACTATGCAGATGAATATGCTGAGGTTACCAAGTACTATTCACTGTCAAAGCCCATTAGCTGCATTTTAAGGTGATCATCATAGAATCAAAGAACACTAAGTATTTGAAGAGAAGTGATAAATCAACAAATCCAGCTTCCTATGTAATTCAGAACTTTTTCCTACAAGAGCCCTATAAATGTCTACTGGCCTTTGTTTGAATATACCTTATGGTAGAATCTGGTGAGTTGGAAATCCTGGATCTAATGTTAGAGGCATGGATTCCAATTCCAGTTTTGCTAAGCGGTAATTAACTGTGTACCTACCTTGGCCAGTTTATTTAATATCTTTAAGCATCCGTTCTTTCAGCTGTAAACCAGAGAGAATACCCAAACACTAACATAGCATTCTAAATCAACTACACTTCAATTAGAAAAATTAGAAAAACAACATTCTAAAAAGTTGCCCCCTCAAAATTAGTTAACTCTTCTGACCCTCAGTTTCCTTATCCATAAAATGGAAATACAAAATCCCAGTCGATTGTACCATTGCGAAGAATACATTAAAAAATATGTTTAAAGCTCCTGGTTCAGAACGAGTATATGATAATTAGTGCTGTTGTTATTAGTGTGGTATGTAGAGCAAGTATGAGACCTGGAACTTACAGTACTGGCGCTCAGTTGTGTCTGATTCTTTATGGCCCCATGGACTGCAGCCCACCAGGCTCCTCTGTCCATGCGATGTTTCAGGGAAGAATGCCAGAGCGGGTTGCCATTTCCTTCTCCAGGGGATCTTCCCAACCCAGGGATCAAACCTGAGTCTCTTGCATCTCCTGCTTAGCAGGTGGATTAGAATTTACAGACTCAAGGTCAAATGTCAGCTTAATTGCAGTATATTTGTCTTTGGACATGCCCCTTACCCCCTCAGTTTCTTCACTGAAGATAATAATACATATTTATCAAAGGGCATAGTTAGGACTAGAAAATGACGATAATAATTATGACAGTGAACCCATGATGGGCACTCCCCATGAATAAGAAACTTATTCTAAATGTTTTACATGTATCAATTTGTTTCATTCCCAAAATAGTTTTACAAGGCAAATGTTATTACTACCTCCTTTCTACAGATTAGGGAACTGAGATACAGAAAAGTCAAGTAACTTTCTCAAAGTAAAACACTAAACAAATTATAATAATGCTGTTTAAAGTCAAGCAGTCTAGATTCAGAGACTAAGCTACAATAACAAATAGAGAACGGAATTGAGGGCCGAGCATCTGGCACACTCTCAGTGAATGTTTTCATAAATGTTAGGAGGCCCCTTCTTCCTTTCTCATTCCCTGTGTCAGGAGAGGGACCGTGTTCTACTTGTCTCTATAGCTTTGGCACACATCACCTTCTTAGCATATAGGCAGAAGTGTGCTGGACTTGGTTCAAAATGGTTCTCAAAAGTGAACTGTGCACTTTTCTTCCCAGCTTTACAATTGGTAATGTCACATTAGTAGCTTGAAATTGATTATGAAGCAGTATTTATATCACAGGAATAAGCCAATGCCAAAATTTGTCCTGGCCTTCACAACTGAGTCAATAAATTCCCTTTTTTGACTTAAGCTGCTTTGAGTCAAGTTCCCATCATTTGCAATCCAAACAGAGCCTAAGAAATCTGTTATTTCAGATATTCCCAGGAAAGCTGAGTATGAGAAAATATGTCATATAGCAATATCCACAAATTTAATTAGTTAGTATTCAATATAAGAATTCAATGATTATTATAATAACCATTAGGCCATTTTAATTAGGGGGGAAGGTGGTATTTATTCTATAAGCTATGATTCACTATATTATTTATTTAAATACTCAGATATGCTGTTCCTTATGGTTAGTACAAACTCGGAGGTAAGTAGGGGAGAACCAATCACATGGATTTTTTTTTGGTGGGGGGAGTATAAACTAAGATCATGGTATCCGGTCCCATTACTTCATGGCAAATAGATGAGGAAACAATGGAAACAGTGACAGATTTTATTTTTTAGGGCTCCAATATCACTGCAGATGGTGACTGCAGCCATGAAATTAAAAGAGGCTTACTCCTTGGAAGAAAAGTTATGACCAACCTAGACAGCATATCAAAAAGCAGAGACATTACTTTGCCGACAAAGGTCTATCAAGTCAAAGCTGTGGTTTTTCCAGATCCACAGATGTGAGAGTTGGACTCTAAAAAGCTGAGCGCCGAAGAATTGATTCTTTTGAACTGTGGTGTTGGAGAACACTCTTGAGAGTCCCTTGGACGCAAGGAGATCCAACCAGTCAATTCTAAAGGAAATCAGTCCTGAATACTCATTGGAAAGACTGATGCTGAAGCTGAAACTCCAATAATTTGGCCACCTGATGCAAAGAACTGGCCGATTGGAAAAGACCCTAATGCTGGGCAAGATTGAAGGCAGGAGCAGAAGGGGACAACAGAGGATGAAATGGCTGGATGGCATCACTGGCTTGATGGACATGAGTTTGAGCAAGCTTGGGATTTGGTGGACAGGGAAGTCTAGCGTACTGCAGTCCATGGGGTCTCAAGAGTCAGACACGACTGAGCGACTGAGCTGACTGACAATCACTTTACAACATCGTGTTAGTTTCTCCTGTACAACAAAGTGAATCAGCTGTATGTATACATATATCCCATCCCTCTTGGACTTCCCTCCCACTGCCCCTTAGCCCACCCGTCACCCTCTAGAGCATCACAGTGCACAAAGTTAGCTATACCTGTGCTATACCACAGGTTCCCATTAGCTGTCTATTTTAAACATAGTAGTGTATAGATGTCAATGCTACTCCCCCAATCTGTAGACCCGCCCCTTCCTCCCATGTCCACCTTTCTGTTCTCTACGTCTGCATCTCTCTTCCTATGCTGCAAATAGGTTCATCTGTAGCATTTTTCTAGATTTCATGTGCAAGTGTTAATATACAATATTCGTTTTTCCCTTTCTGACTTACTTCACTCTGTATGACAGACTCTATGTCCATCCACATCTCTACAAATGATCCAATTTCATTCCTTTTTATGGCTGAGTAATATTCTGTTATATATATGTACCACAGCTTCTTTATACATTCATCTATCAATGCACACTTAGGTTGTTTCCATGTCCTGGCTATTGTAAATAGTGCTGCAGTGAAAATACGTCTCTCTAAAATAATGGTTTTCTCTGGTCTATGCCTACTGGTGGAATCACTGGGTCATATGGTACTTCTATTTTTAGTTTTTTAAGGACTCTCCATACTCTTCTCCACAGTGGCTATATCAATTTACATTCCCACCAACAATGCAAGTTCAGTTCAGTCGCTCAGTCGTGTCCGACTCTTTGCGACCCCATGAATTGCAGCACGCCAGGCCTCTCTGTCCATCACCAACTCCCGGAGTCTACCCAAACCCATGTCCATCGAGTCAGTGATGCCATCCAGCCATCTCATCCTCTGTTGTCCCCTTCTCCTCCTGCCCCCAATCCTACCCAGCATTAGGGTCTTTTCCAATGAGTCAACTCTTCGCATGAGGTGGCCAAAGTATTGGAGTTTCAGCTTCAGCATCAGTTCTTCCAATGAACACCCAGGATTGATCTCCTTTAGGATGGATAGATTGGATCTCCTTGCAGCCCAAGGGACTCTCAAGAGTCTTCTCCAACACTACAGTTCAAAAGCATCAATTCTTCGGCACTCAGCTTTCTTCACCGTGCAAATCTCACATCCATACATGACCACTGGAAAAACCATAGCCTTGACTAGACGGACTTCTGTTGACAAAGTAATGTCTCTGCTTTTAAATATGCTGTCTAGGTTGGCCATAACCTTCCTTCCAAGGAGTAAGCGTCTTTTAATTCCATGGCTGCAATCACCATCAGCAGTGGTTTTGGAGCCCCCCAAAATAAAGTATGACACTGTTTCCACTGTTTCTCCATCTATTTCCCATGAAGTGATGAGACCAGATGCCACGATCTTAGTTTTCTGAACGTTGAGCTTTAAGCCAACTTTTTCACTCTCCTCTTTCACTTTCATCAAGAGGCTCTTTAGTTCTTCTTCACTTTCTGCCATAAGGGTGGTGTCATCTGCATACCTGAGGTTACTGATATTTCTACCGGAAATCTTGATTCCAGCTTGTGTTTCTTCCAGCCCAGCGTTTCACATGATGTACTCTGCATATAAGTTAAATAAGCAGGGTGACAGTATACAGCCTTGACGTTCTCCTTTTCCTATTTGGAACCAGTCTGTTGTTCCATGTCCAGTTCTAACTGTTGCTTCCTGACCTGCATACAGGTTTCTCAAGAGACAGGTCAGATGGTCTGGTATTCCTATCTCTTTCAGAATTTTCTACAGTTTATTGTGATCCACACAGTTAAAGGCTTTGGCATAGTCAATAAAGCAGACATCCTGGAATGTGAAGATGTTTTTCTGGAACTCTCTTGCTTTTTTGATGATCCAGTGGATGTTGGCAATTTGATCTCTGGTTCCTCTGCCTTTTCTAAAACCAGCTTGAACATCTGGAAGTGCACAGTTCATGTATTGCTGAAGCCTGGCTTGGAGAATTTTGAGCATTACTTTACTAGCGTGTGAGATGAGTGCAACTGTGCGGTAGTTTGAGCATTCTTTGGCATTGCCTTTCTTTGTGATTGCAACGAAAACTGACCTTTTCCAGTCCTATGGCCACTGCTGAGTTCTCCAAATTTGCTGGCATATCAAGTGCAGCACTTTCACAGCATCATCTTTGAGGATTTGAAATAGCTCAACTGGAATTCCATTACCTCCACTAGCTTTGTTCGTAGTGATGCTTTCTAAGGTCCACTTGACTTCACATTTTAAGATGTCTGGCTCTAGGTGAGTGATCACACCATTGTGATTATCTGGGTCATGAACAGTGCAAGAGGGTTCCCTTTTTTCCACATCCTCTCCAACATTTATTGTTTGTAGATTTTTTTGGATGATGGCTATTCTGACTGGCGTGAGGTACTACGTTATTATAGTTTTGATTTGCATTTCTATAAAAATTAGTGATGTTGAGTATTTTTCATGTACCTCTTGGCCATCTGTGTGTCATTTTTTGACTGCTTTTTTTTTTTTTAGTACTGAGCTGCACAAGCTGTTTGCATATTTTGAAATTACCTTTGGTGATTCACTTGAAAATATTTTCTCCCACTCTGAAGGTTGTGTTTTTATCTTGTTTATGGTTTCCTTTGCTGTCCAAAAGCCTTTAAATTGAATTAGATCCCATTGTTTATTTTTGTTTTTATTTTATTACTCTAGGAGGTGGGTCAAAAAAGATCTTGCTATGATTCACGTCGAAGAGCGTTCTGCCTATCTTTTCCTGTAAGAGTTTTATAGTGTCCAGTCTTACATTTACGTCTTTAATCCATTTTGAGTTTATTTTTGTGTATGGTGTTACATAATGTTCTAATTTCCTTATTTCACATGTAGCTGTCCAGTTTTTGCATCACCATTTATTGAAGAGACTATCTCTTCTCTATTGTATGTTATTGTTTCCTTTGTCATAGATAAGGTGACCAAAGGTGTATGGGTTTTTATCTGCCATTTCTGTCTAGTACCACTGATCTATATTTCTGTTTTTGTTCCAATGCCATATTGGCTTGATTATTGTAGCCTTGTAGTATAATTGTAAAATTTTGTGTTTTAATTCTGTGAAATATGCCACTGATAATTTGATAGGAATTGCATTAAATCTGTAGATTGCTTTGGGAGGTACAGTCATTTTCACAGTATTTATTCTTTCATTCAAGAACATGGTGTATTTATCCATGTGTTTGTGTCATCTTTGATTTCTTTCATCAGTGTTTTATAGTGTTCTGAGTACAGGTTCTTTTGCCTCCTTAGGTGCATTTATTGCTAGGTATTTTATTCTGTCTGTTGTGATAGTGAATGTGGTTGTTTCCTTAATTTCTTTCTGATCTTTCATTCTTAGTGTACAGGAATGCAAGAAATTTCTGTGTACTAACTTTATATCCTGAAACTTTACCAAGTTCATTGATTGGCTCTAATATCAATAGTTTTCTTATGGCATCATTAGGATTTTCTTATCATCTGCAATTAGTGACAGTTTTACTACTACTTTTCCAATTTGTATTCCTTTTATTTCCTTTTCTCCTCTGATTGTTATGGGTAGGACTTCCAAAACTATGTGAATAGTAGTGGCAAGAGTGGCATCCTTGTGACCCAAGATGTGATCTATCCTGGAGAATGTATCCTTGAGAAGAAACTGTATTCTGTCTCTTTCAGGTGGAATGTCCTATAAATAGCAATTAAATCTATCTGATATACTGTGTCATTTAAAGTTTGTGTTTCCTTATGTTCTAGACAGATTAATAATATGGCATGCCTACAAAACTATATTTCACAAATACATGTTCAACATGAAAAAAAAATAAAGTTTGTGTTTCCTTATCCATTTTCTGTCTGGATGATCTGTCCATTGGTGTTAAGGAGGATTTTTTAATGTGAGAATTTAACTGTGGGTCACTGGAGGTATGAAATATTTTAAAGCTATGGATAGCTTATTGCAAAATGAAGGCTATTGCTACTATTATTTCTTCTATTATGGCTGTAGCAGCTAGACAAGTTTTCTCTTTTTCCAAAGAATGCAGCAACAAAAAAAACAAAGAACTTCTCCTTTCCTTCCCAGGTGGCAATGTGGGTGATCACAAGGACCATAAGATTTCATTTTATTTGTAAGACTTCACTTTATAAGGGTGCTTCCCTGGTGGCTCAGACAGTAAAGCGTCTGCTTGCAATGCAGGAGACCTGGGTTCGATCCCTTGGTGGGTAAGATCCCCTGGAGAAGGAAATGGCAACCCACTTCGGTATTCTTGCCTGGAAAATTCCATGGACTGAGGAGACTGGTAGGCTATAGTCCTTGGGGTCGGCAAAGAGTCGGATACGACTGAGCGACTTCACTTTCACTTGATAAAAAGTTTGTAACAATGCTTTATGCTTTTATTACGTTTTGTAATTTTCAAAGTACAGTGTTTTTAAAATGCATTATTTCTTTTGAGCATCATAATACTCCTAGCTAGGCAAGTAAGGTACAGGGAGATTAAGTGAGCTGTTCAATGTTACAGCCAGTTAATCGACTGGCTGACTATAGTGTCACCCATTGATCTTATACTACCATGAGCTGCTGGTAGATTTCAGATAGTGATCCTCTGAGTGGCCCACATTAGTCCTCCAGGTATTTGAGAACATGATCAAAATATAAAACAGATTAAAAAAAAAAACCATCATTTTTCTCTTGCAGATCTGAATCTACCCTAAAATGAATAAAAGTTAGCCAGAATGGAGAAAAGGAGAAATGACAATTTAAGTACCACAGATGCTCAGTTACCTAAAGAAAAGAACTATAAGGGTTTATTTCCTTTTTTCCCCTATGTGGCAGGAGGAAAAATAAGAAGATGGCCTAGGAAATCTTTGGTGCTGTCAAGTGAATTTTGGAAATTAGATAATTTGTACTTAAACATATCAAACCAGATCAGAAAAATTGCCAGGACATATCACATGTATCTTGACTAGGAACTTGTTCCCTTATTTCAATATTTACTGAAACTGCATCTCAATAAGGTATTATGCACAGTGCTGAGAAGAATTTAAAGGTGTATAAGATGGAAACTTTCTTCTAACAATTAACTAAGATAAAGCTACAAACAGCAGGATTCTAGGTGAGTTGATATTTTGGTAACATTCATCAAGAATTTGGAGCATGTATACCCATGGTGATTCATGTCAATGTATGGCAGAACAAATACAATGTTGTAAAGTTAAAAAATAAAAATTAAAAAATTAAAAAAAAAAAAAGAATTTGGAGTCTTCATTTGATTGTGAAATAGGAGAATATGAGATGTCTGAGGAGAAAACAAACAATTAATTGGTGTTCAGGGTTGTTTAGTAAATTTAAATTCATTTAATTCTGCCTTAAAGGTTTTTGCCTCCATTTCTTCAATCTCCATATACCTTGAAAGCATCTAAATTTGCCTTTCCCCATCCCTGATTAAATTTACTATTTGGGGAGTAACTGATGTCCAATAATCATTAGATATGGACGGAAGGAAGAGCTGGAACATCTAAGAAGGGGCTCCAGCCTATAACCATGCAAGTCAATGGCTTTGAGGCCTGTTGTGTGCAAGGGCACTCAGAAAGAACAAAGGCAGGTAGTGACTGGAAGTCCCTACTACATCTGGACATGTTCTGGGAGCTGAGATGACACAGCAAATTGAGTGATCCCTGGGAATTAGGATTCTCATGAAAATAACATTGGAAGTATTTTCAAGGGCACTGGCAAACATTTGCCTCTTAAAAGTGAATACAGGAAAAAAGGCCAATCAAATTGACGAAATTAAAGAGCAACGTGATGAAGTATGAATCAAAGAACTGGGGAAATGTATACTCCATCTGTTGTCCTGCCTTTTATTATTGTGGTAAAATATGTATAAAATAAAATTTAGCATGTTAACAAGTTTTAATTTTTTTATAGCTCAGTAGTAGTTAAGTGCATTTGTTTTATAACCATCCTGACCATCTATCTCCAGAACTTTTCTCATCTTGCAAAACTGAAAATTTTACCCATTAAACAATAACACTTCATTCTCCCCACCCCTAGTCTCTGGCAACCACTATTCTTTCTGTTCCTGATTCTGAGTATTCTGTGTGTGCTAAGTCGCTTCAGTCATGTCTGATTCTTTGCGACCCCATGGACTGTAGCCCGCCAGGCTCTGTCCATGGGGTTCTCCAGGTAAGAATACTGGAGTGGGTTGCCATTTCCTCCTCCAGGGGATCTCCCCAACCCAGGGACTGAACCCAATTCTATTTGAGTCTTCTGCACTGCAGGCAGATTCTTTACCACTAGCGCCACCTGGGAAGCCCTCTGAGTATTCTAGATCCCTCATATAAATAGACTCATATAGTATTTACCTTTCTGTGACTTACTTTGCTGAGCAAAATGTCCTCAAGGTTTATGCAAACTGTAGCATGTATCAGAATTTCTTTTCCTTTCTTTAACCTGAGTAATATTCCATTGTATGCAAATACCACATTTTGCTTATTAATATGTTGATGGACACTGACTGCTTTCACATTTAAAATACTGTGAATAAGGCTGTTATAAATATAGGTACACATACGTATCTTCAAAACACTGCTTTCAATTCTTTTGGGTATATACACATAAGTGAAATCAATGGATAATATGGTAAATTTATTTTTTTTGTGGAACCACCATACTGTTTTCCTGTTCCATTTTATATTCCCACCAACAGACCACAAGGGTCCAGTTTCTCCCCATCTTCACCAATACCTATTATTTTCTTTTTGTGACAAGTAACCATCCTAATGGGTGTGAGGTGATATCTCACTGTGATTTTGATATGCATCTCCCTAGTAGTTAGTGATATTGAGCGTCTTTTCAATGTGCTTACTGGCTACTCATGTATATTCTTTGAAGAAGTCTGTGCAAGTCCTGTGCTTATTTTTGAATTGGTTTGTTTATTAGTTTTCACTGCTATGACATTTTAGGAGTTCTCTACATATTCTGGATATGAATATCTTATCACATATTTGGTTTTCAAATATTTTATTCCTTTAACTCTGTTGACAGTGTTCTTTGAGCACAGAAGTTTTTAATTTGCAGGATGTCTAATTTTTAATTTTTTGTTACCTATGCCTTTGGTGCTATATCTATATGTAAGAAATAACTGCCAAATTCAGTGTTACAAAACTTGTGTCCTATGTTTTCTTCTAAGAGCTTTAGCTTTCATAGTTATTTCTCTATTTAATTTTAGCATGCAATGTGAGGTCCAACTTTATTCTTTAATGTAAGGATGTCCAGTTGTCCCAGCACCAGTTGTTGAAAAGACTGTCTTTTCCCCATTGAATGGTCTTGGCACTATTGTCAAAAGTCACTTGACCAAATCCATGAGGGTTATATTTGAGCTCTCTATTCTACTCCATTGGTCTATATGTTTGTCTTTATGGCAAGAACACACCGACACACTCTTTTGATTATTGTAGCTTTGTTATAAGTTTTGGAATTAGAACATTGAGTCCTTCAGCTTTGTTCTTCTTTTGAAAGATTATTTTCACTATTTCATGTCACTTGAGATCCACATGAATTTTAGGATGGGTTTTTCTATTTCTGCAAAGAATGTCATGGGAATTTAAACAGGAATTGCACTGAATCTATAGATTGCTTTGATAATATAGAAGACTTAATGATATCAAGTTTTCAAAACCATGAAAATGGATATCCATCATTTAATTTATGCCTTCTTTAATATTTTCAGCAATGCTTTGAAGTTAATATTGTACAAGTCCTTTATTTCCTCGGTAAAGTTAATTCCTAAGCATTTTACTCTTTTTTAATGCTATTGTAAATAGAATTATTTTCTTAATTTCCTTTTTAGATTATTTATTATCATGTAAAAATGCAACTGATTTTTGTGTATTGATGCTTTATCCTGATGCTTTACTTAGTTTATTAGTTCTAGAAGACCCATCTAAAGATAATTTTTAAAATTAGTATTAGAGCATAGTATATATGTTATGACAATACATATGATTTACAATAATATGTATGATTTACAATATTATGTTAGTTTCAGCGAATTATACATATACAGACATCCACTCATTTTCAGATTATTTTCCCATATAGGTCATTACAGAGTATTGAGTAGAGTTCCCTGTGCTCTACATTCACAGAGATAATTTTACTTGTTTTCCTTATGTGATTGCTGTGGCTAGGACTTTCAATATTGTGTGGAATAAAAGTGGTGGTAGTAGTCATCTGTGTTTTGTTCCCGACATTAGAGGAAATGCTTTCAGCTTTTCACCACTGAGTAGGATGTTGGCTCTAAGTTTGTCATATATGGCCTTTATTACATTGAGGTATGTTCCTTCTCCACCCACTTTGTTGAGAGTTTTATCAGAAATAGATCTTGAATTTTGTCAACATCTGCATCTATTGAAATGATTGAATTATTTTATACTTTTTTCTTACTGTTGTGTACCATGTTGATTGACTTTTGAATATTGAAATATCCTTGCATCCTTAGAATAAATCACACTTGATCATCATGTATGATTCCTTTAATGAATTCTTGAATTAGGATTGCTTATCTTTGTTGAGAATATCTACATATGTTTATCAGGGATACTGATGTATATTTTCTTCTTTTGCAATATCTTTATCTGGGTTTATCAGGGCTTCCCTGGTAGCTCAGTTGGTAAAGAATCTGTCAGAAATGCAGGAGACCCCAGTTTGATTCCTGGGTTAGAAAGATTCTCTGGAGAAGGGAAAGGCTACCCACTCCAGTATTCTGGCCTGCAGAATTCCATGGACTGTATAGTCCATGGGGTCGCAAAGAGTCAGACACGACTGAGTGACTTTCACTTATCTGAGTTTCATATCAGGGTATTACTGGCCTCATAGAAAGGAAGTGTTTTCTCCTCTTCCATTTTTTGGAATAGTTTAAGAAAGAAATGTATTAACTTTCCTTTAAACGTTTGGTAGAATTCACCTGTGAAATCATCTGGCCTGCGATTTTTGTTTGTTGGGAGTTTTTAAATTACTGTGCTGTATTTAGTCACACAGCAATGTCCGACTCTTTGTGACTCCATAGACTCCACCAGTCTCCTCTGTCTACAGGTATTCTCCAGGCAAGAATACTAGAGTGAGTTGCCATGCCCTCCTCCAAGGGATCTCCCCAACCTAGGATTGAACCCAGGTCTCCCACATTGCAGGCAGATTTTTTTACTGTGTGAGCCACCAGGGAAGACCACTGGTTCAATTTTGTTACTAGTGAGCAGTTTGTTCAGATTTTCTGTTTCTCCTGATTAAGTCTTAGAAGATTGTATGTTTCTAGGAATTTACTGTTTCTTCCAGGTTGTCCAATTCATTGGCATATACCTGTTCATAGTAGCCTCTTATGATCTTTTGTATTTCTGTGCCATTTGTAACTTGTCTTTCATTTATGATTTTATTTGGGTTGCTTTTTTTGATGAAAAGTAAGTCATGATTAATGAAGTGGAACTTCTGTCATTCTGTTTCTGTATGATTTACAGTTTCTCTGTCCTCATTTCCTGTACTACTATCTTATATTTAGCAGATATTTTTTATAGTGCAATATTTTTATTGTATTTCCTTTTGTGTATATTCTATAACTATTTAATTTGTGGTTAAACTTATATACTCTAAATCTAATTTACACATGATTAATTTTAATAACATAGAAACCTGAGAAGCAAACAAAATGGTGGAGAACAAAGACCCTGAGCTCACCTCCTCTCATGAACACATCAAAATCACAATGATCAGCAGAACAACCACTGATGAAAAAGACTGGAACCTACTAGAAAAGATATTTTACAACTAAAGACAAAAGAACCACAACGAGATGGGTAGGAGTGGCAGATTCACGATATAATCAAATCTCATACCCCCAGGTGAATGATCCACAGGAAGAACAACTATATTGCAAAGGTTCTCCCACAAAAAAAGAGTTATGGGCCCATGTCAAGTTCCCCTGCCTGGGAGTCCATCACCAGGGGAATGAACCCCCAGAGCATGTTGAAGGCCATCAGGGCTTAACTGTAGAAGCTCCACTGGGGGTGAGGGAGGGAAGAACCTTCACTCTTAAAGAGTACACACAAAATCTTACATGCACCTGGACCCAAGGCAAAAGCAGTAATTAGATAGGAGTCTGGACCAGGACTATCTGCTAGTGTTGGAAAGGCTCTTGGAGAGGTGATGGGTAGCTGCAGCTCACTTGGGGGAATATAGACAATCCTGCAGCTTGAAGAACTAGTCTGACAGCACAAATCTAAAGCTACCTTGGGACCAGCTGGGCCCTGGTCCTACCCACTAGCAGCTCAATGCAACCTTTGGGACAGCCCAGACTCCAGAGGATAACCAGACTCTGTCACAAAATATCAGACTGTCTTGGAAGGCCCACTGGGGAGGCACGGGTAGGCTGTAGATCACTGTGGGGGTAAGGACACTAGTAGTAGCAGAGATCCCAAGGAATACTGATCGGTGTGAGCTCTCCAGAAGTCAGCATTTCAGCACCAAAACCTGTCACCCACAATAACCTGCAGGATCCAGTCCTGGAAAACCTTAGGCCAAACAACCAGCAGCATAGGAACACAGACCCACCCATCAGCAGACAGGGTGCTTAAAGCCACACTGAGCTCACAGGCACCTATAAACATACCTCTGCCTAGCAGAGGAACAAGGCTAAATTCCACCCACCAGAGGCCAGTCACCAGTCCCTCCAACCAGTATGCCTACACAAGCCCCTGGACCAATCTCACTCAATAGGGAGCAGACACCAAAAGCAAGAGGAATGACAATCCTGCAGCCTGCAGAAAAAAAATACCACAAACACAGAAAGGTAGACAAAACAAGATAACAGAAAAATATGGCCCAGATGAAGGAATGAGAAACACACAAGAACAATTAAGAGGAGAAAGGCAATCTACTTGAAAAAGAATTCAGAGTAATCATATTAAAGATGATTCAAGATCTCAATAAAAGAATGGAGGCAAGACAAAGACAATACAGGAAATGTTTAATAAAAAGAGATGAAAGACTTAAAGAAAAAATAGAGAGGAAAAGCATAATAACTGCAATGAAAAATTAAACCAGAGAGAATCTATAGCAGGGCCTTCCTGGTGGCTCAGGTGGCAAAGAGTCTGCCTGCACTACAGGAGACCCGGGTTCCATCCCTGAGTCAGGAAGATTCGCTGGAGAAGGAAATGGCAACCCACTCCAGTATTCTTGCCTGGAAAATCCCATGGATGGAGGAGCCTGGTGGGCTACACCCATGGGATAGCAAACAGACATGACTGAGGGACTAACACACACACAAACACAGTAGAATAACTGAGGCAGAAAAAGGAATAAGTGAGCTTGAAGACCGAGTGGTGGAAATCACTGCCATATAACAGAATAAAGAAAGAATGAAAAGAAATGAGGAGAGCTTCAGAGAACTCTGGGACAACATTAAATGCAACATCATTCATGTTACAGGAGTCCCAGAAGAAAAAGAGAAAGGGAAAAGGGCTGAGAAAATGAAAAGATTATAACCAAAAATTTACCTAATATATAAAAGGAAACAGTTACCAGAGTCCAGGAAATACAGACAGGCCCATACAGAATAAACCCAAGGAGGAACAAGCCAAGACACATATTAATCAAACTGAAAAAAATCAAACCCAAATTAAAAATATTAAAAACAAGGGAAAAGCAACAAATAACATACAAGGGAATCCCCATAAGGTTATCAGCTGATTTTTCAGTGTAAGAAAACATCTTTATGCACTGTGTCCAAAAACCTAAGCTTAACAATTGTTTTTATAACGCATTAAGTCTCTCAAATCATGTAGTAACAAAATGTGGTTACTAACCAAAGTTATAATAGGAGCTTTTAGACTAATACTTTTTAATGTAATAGTCTCTTAAATCATATTGACAACAGAATGTGGATTTCATAATAATTTTTATAATGTGTGGATTATAAGTATTTTTACAATGATACTAGCTTTTATAATTATCTATACTGAGGTCTTTATTTCTTCATATGGCTTTGAGTTACTGTCTGATGTTCTTTCATTTCAACCAGCAAGACTCTGCTTAGTATTAAGGGCAAGTCTAGTGAACTATTTTTCATTTATCTGGGAATATGTCAATTTGTTCCCTACTTTTGAAGCTCAGTTTTGCCAGATAAATAATTTTTTTTTAATTTTTTTTCCTTTTAACTCTGAATATATTGACCTGCTGCCTTCTAGGTACCAAAGTTTCTGATGAGAAATGTTGGCAGTCTAATTGAGGGTCTCTTGTATGTAAAAAGTCACTTCTCTCTTGCTGCTTTCAAGGCTCTCTTTGTCTCTGGATGTTGATAGATTGAATATAATGAGTCCTGATCTGGGTATGATCAGGACTGACCCCTTAGAAGTAAACTTAAGTTTTCTGAGGCCTTTTCTGAGCCTGCACAGTTCCCTAAGCATGTGCAGTGACTTTCTAATTTCTCCTGTGTATGCAGTTGCTTTTGAATATTCCTAGTCTTTAATGTCAGGCTTCCAAAGGGGGGAAAAAAAGGTGGAAAAAATGTACCAGCTCTTTTTAATCCTCTGTAAATAACTTCATTTGGAGAGGGAGGGGCTTGTAACAAAGTGGGGCTTACAAAATAGCTGTCTGCCTCTGTGTCTGCACCTCTATGATCAGAAGCAGCAATCAGCAGTCAGAACTCAGATCTTCAATATTTGGATAATAGGATCCTTATTATCTACCACAGTTCCTGCAAGGGGCTCCAGGTACCCATACCCAGTTGCCTGCCATGAGGTTGATGGTGCAGAGAAAGGGTGGGCAGAATGTGTAGCCTCTTCTGAGGTAAGATCTTAAACTGATGGAAACTAACTGCAATTTGCTGCCCAAGTCTTCCCCTGGAAACTACAAATGTTCAATAGGTTCCAGAGTTCCAAAACAGTTATATTAGACAAATTCTGCTAGTTCAGTTGCCTATGTGTGAAGACCGATTTCTGGTGCTCACTCCTCATTTGTCTTCCTAGAATCTCTCCCTCTGTTACCCTTTTAAGGGGTCAGTCTAGCAGAATATATTGAATTGCTTTATCACTGAACTCAGAAATTTTGCTATTAGAAATCAGTCGTTAAGAAAATATTCACAAGCATATATTCACACACAAAGTTATACATACCGGAAAGTTCCCTGCCAGCATTACTGGTAACAATGACAAGTTGAAAATAATCTAAATGTTCATCAATAGGTGGATGACTAAATATATATATATTTATAAATTGTTTTATAAGTTAATATATATAAATTTTATCATATAATTATATACTTATAATACATTATAAATATATGATATATGCACACACTGCTTTACTAGGTACTAATGAAAAGACTGGAATAAATAAAATAAACTGGCATAGTAAGATTCTAAATTCCAGTATTTGGTTACAAAAATCAAGTTGTAGAAAAATGTAACATGATTCCATTTGTGTATGAGAAATACACATATATGCAATCACGAATAAAAAGTTCTGAAAGAATAAACAAATATTTATTAATAATTTTATATCTAGGAGAGACATAGTGATGGAGAGGGTGGAAAAGAAAAATTTAACTTTTTATTCCTTATACTTTAGTATTTGCTTTTTTTTAAGCAAGGAACATGGATTCCTATGGTAAAGACATAATTTTTTTAATAATAAAGAAAATAATTCTCCATGAATATTTTCATATTTATGCATGATCAGTACTTATGACCGAAAAGAAATTTCTGGAAACTTGGGTTAAAGAATTATTGCATGCCAAGGAAGCCTTGGAGGGTGGAAAATATGTATTGTTTCAGAGGGATTTAAAGTTTTCTTTACCACAGAGCAAATTATTTATATCTCAGGATGGTGAAGGGAAGCTAGAGACCTCCTTTCATCTCCCTGAGGGAGATCAGTTTATCTTGTAGAGCCTGGAGCAAATTTCTCTTTCTCTCTCTCTCTCTCTCTCTCTCGGAGGGTCATACGTGTTAGCAACTCCTGTGTAAACTCCCAAGTTTCATAATTTCAGTATTCCTTTTCTTTGGTGCATACTCTGCTGCACATGTAAGTACATCTGACTCAATGCATCACCATGTGACAAACTGTGGTATGAAAGACTAATGCAAGATGTTCTTTGAGCAGATAAAAGGTCTGTTTCCTGATACACAGATTTGGTGTTTCTGGAAATCTGTGTATTTGTATAACTATGCAGGCTAACTTGTTAGCTTTCAAGTAGGAAAATATCTCATATTCTTCGCAGTTTTAGACTTAACATCAGGCACAACTGAGCTTAGTTGAGTTGTTTAGTGCATTCTGCTCCTCCACAAGTTAAGGATGGAGAGACTCTAGTCATGGACTATTAGGGATGAACTATTATTAGGGATGGATAGTGCTGAGTTTGTAGTTCTGAGGCAGCTCTGGAATAAAAACCTGGATTATGTATTCTGCTGAGGGCAGAGGTATTTCTGTTACAATAGGGATCCCACTTACATGAAGGAGACCTGAGCTAACTGACATAAAACTGGATTCCATCTGGGCTGTAGAAGGGGATTAGTCTGATTTCTGTCTTTCCACCAGCTCAGCCTTTTCCAAAAGAAAGAAAATTATTAATATAATTTTAGAAAGGAATTTGCTGCTCTGAATGTATGCATACCAAAGTGCTTACTGAGCTCTCTTCCAAGCTGCTCTTAGAACACACCCAAGTGAACACTTCCCAGCCCTCCCCCTCACACCCAAAAGGAAATTACTACGCTGACATCTCAGTTTTCTAGGATAGTCATCTCAAGACTTTCTATTTCTTGACAGTCTCTGTTGTCTATTAAGAATATCCCTTAAAGATTACAATCCTAGAATACTGGGTAAGTAAGTGACTATAGAAAACATCTTCATGTGGCCATGATGCAACTGAAACCCTGAGGAGTTTGAACCCCACTATCTTCTGATAACCATCATTCCTTTTGTTGTCCATTATATTGGATTTCAAGGCTTATCACATTTTTCCTGTCACATGAATTTGGTCTTAATCATTTTGCACCTCTAAGGTCACTTTTCTTTAAGATTTGTTCTGTGCTTATCATACTGGCCTTTATCTGCAGGCGCTGGTTTATAACTACATTTCCTCCAATCTTTTATTTATTCAAGGATTATGGTCTGTATTAGTATTATCAATACAATTTTCTGTAATGAAGAACCTGTTCTATAATCTGCATTGTTAAGTATAATAGCCATTAGCTAAGGAGCCTAGTGGGCTACCGTCCATGGGGCTGCAAAGTCAGACACAACTAAGCACAGCTACATGTAGCAACTGAGTACTTGAAATGTGACTTGTATGTCTGAGAAACTTAATTTTTAATATTATTTGATTTTAATTAATTTAACCACATATGGGTAGTAGTTGGAAAGCATGACTGGAAAGTGGTTGGAAAGCTACCATGTTGGAAAGCAAAGTTCTATGCAATTATTAATTTCCTTCCTTCCACAGCCATTTCTAGGTTAAAAATAGTCAGTTCAGAGATAATTTGGATAATAAAACTATCTAGACAACCTGCTATCATGGCCCACACTCCAAAGACCCTGCTATGTTTATTTTTTCTAAGACAGAAGTGACTTGGCAGCTTTACAGTAGGATGTAATCAGATGAAGACTAAGAACATCTGGGCCATGAAAAACATGGGAAGACCAGAACAGTGATGTAAGAGGATGCTTTTGGATGGCCGTGTTTTGCCTCATGAATGTAAGAACAAGATAAAATGCTCTGGAAACAGAAGTAATTGATGAAATGCAAAGAAAAAACACACAGTGGACAGAATATCCAAATGGATACTAAGCCTAATATTTTATGAGGACTTCCTGTGCCACAAGGATTGTACTAAGCTACACACATGCACTATTTCATTTAATCTTTGCAAGTCCACGAGGTAGATATTATTATATTCCCCCTTTTATAGACAAAGAATCAAAACGTCATACAACTACTAAGTGGAGGATTCAAGATCCCAAGTCAGGTCTACCTGGGTCCAGAACTTTGTATATTTGCAGTTAGGTACTGGGAGGTGAAATTCCAATTCTATTACCACCTTGTTGTGGGATCTTATGCAAATAATCTCACTTCTCTGGGCTTCAGTTTGTGTGTAAAATATCGGGGTTGGATTGAATGGTTTCTAAGTTCTCATTTAGCTTTGACATCCTAACACTCTGATAATCAAATTGTCCCTAATTTCCTTGAAGATTTCAATATACCAAATGGTACTGAAAAAAAATATGATGGGCTGCTTTTCTTTTGTTTTGCTTCCCCTTCTCTTTTGTTCCATGAGCCACAAAAGGATTTGATTTGGATAGCAATAACATTCCCAGATTTTCTCTGTGGGTCAAATGTTAAAAAGGATAGTTTAACATTCTTCTAAAAACGTTAAGGAGACATACTCTTTTGAAACATAACACACACATGATCCCAGTGATACCTTGCCAGCAACATGAAATGTCATAAATTGCTCTCCTAGAGTGGGGGTTCACTACTGCAGAGGGCTCTCTGTGGGGACCGGGAGTGGTAGTAGGTTCGAGGAAGGTTTTTTTGAAAAAGCACATTTGACAGTACAATAAAACTGTGGTACTTGGAAAAGTGTATGGGGAAGGTACATTATAGTTTGCTAATACTAAATAAACCACTATGAAAAATCTGCTTAGCTGATGAAGAGTATATGGATATAGAGATTGTGTGGGAAGAGAGGAAGAGGCATAATACCAGAGAAGGAAGATGGAGAGTGGTCAGTATTTTGTGGACATGGTGTAAAAGCAAGCTTTTTTGAGAGTTAAGGTCATTATTTCCTTCCCACATTATTATTAATTACAAAAAATAATGCTTACAGTACAAAGTCAAACTATACAGAAATTTACAAAGAAAAAGCCATATTCTTGTTCATAAAAACCCGTATTTACACACATATATTCAATTTATTATTATAAAGAGCTGTATAATATTTTATAACATGCATGTACACATTCCCATATTGGTAGGCATTCATTTTCTAAGGTATTTTATGTATATTGAAAAAACATACATATCCTGCCTCAAGGATAGACAGATCATATGGCAGAAACTGAATGAAGTCATAACATCATAAAGTCAGAGGATGAGATAACTGAGAAATGAAAGTCGTTCAGTCATGTCCAACTCTTTGCGACCCCATGGACTATGCAGTCCATGGAGTTCTCCAGGCCAGAATACTAGAGTGGGTAGCCTTTGCCTTCTCCAGGGGGTTTTCCCAATCCAGGGATTGAACCCAGGTCGCCCACATTGCAGGCAGACTCTTTACCAGCTGAGCCACAAGGGAAGCCATAACTTTAAATAAATCTAGTCACCTAATTTAACTAATGAGGAAACTGAGGCTCAGAGAGGTTGTCTCTTCAAGGTCACATAACTTGTAAAGAGTCACAGTTGTGATGAAAAATTCATGGCTCCATGCTAGCTTTAGAGAAAGAAGTTAAAAAGAAAAAAGATGTTGTAAGTCCATCTATAATCAGATGCTAAAATGTTTCTTTCTCAGAGTGGTTTGAGTTATATATAGGCAAGTTTTAAAGTCCTACACAGCTCAGCCCCCATCCTTCTTATATTCCAGAAACACTTTCCACTTATTTTATACATAAACATATAATTTTCATATTAATGAAAGCAAAGACTGAGCCTCCTCTATTACTTGAGGAGGGAGCAGAGTGTAATGCTTAAAAGCCCAAGTTAGAGTCTCTGCTCTACCTCTTACTAGTAATACAACCTTGCTAAGTTAATTGATCTAAGCTTTAGTTTAGTGAAGTGAAAGTTGCTCAGTCGTGTCCGACTGTTTGCAAGACCATGGACTCTATGGTCCATGGAATACTCTAGGCCAGAATACTGGAGTGGGTAGCCGTTCCCTTCTCCAGGGGATCATTCAAATCCAGGGATCGAACCCAGGTCTCTCGCATTGCAGGTGGGTTCTTTACCAGCTGAGCCACAAGGGAAGCGCTAAGCTTCTGTAATAGGGGAGAATAAAAATTTGCCTTATATTACCATTATGAGAATTAAAAAAATAAAACAAGTAAAATGGCTGTTAAATAATAAGTAAATTTCAACTATCACTATAACGTCAGACATTGTGCTAGGTCACAAAGATAAACAATTAACAAGATACACACGTTGTGCCAATTCTTAAAGGGCTGATCACATACTTGCAATTTCCTAACTTAAGGTTTTCACTAGTTGGGCCATTCTGTAAGATACTATTCCTTGTTTTGGAACCTTCTTTATCCATTCAGTATTAATTTTGTGCCATCAAAACACATTTATCTTTTAAGACCCGATGGAAATCCCACTTCTTCCATAAATTCCTTTCTAATTATCTCAGCAGGAAGTCATCTCTCTCTTTTTTTATACACCTATAATCTTATAGCATATGGTTTTATAGCATTTTCACTATCTTCCCTGTGTCAGAATTAATTATGTCTTCTTTAATCTTTGTGGTCTTCAAACAGATGGCCAAGAGTCACATGCAAAAATGCTCAATATCACTAATTGTTAGAGAAGTGCAAATCAAAACTGCACTGAGGTATCGCATCACACTCGTCAGAATGGCCATCATCAAAAAATCTACAAAAAATAAATGCTGGAGAGGGTGTAGGGAGAAGAGAAGTCTCTTGCACTGTTGGTGGGAATGTAAACTGATACAGCCACTACTATAGAGAACAGTATGGAGGTTCCTTAAAAAACTAAAAATAGAACCATCATGTGTGTGTTAGTCACTCAGTCATGTCCAACTCTTTGAGACCCCATGGACTATAGCCCACCAGGCTCCTCTGTCCATAGGATTTCCCAGGCAAGAATATTGGAGTGGGTTGCCACTGCCTCCTCCAGGGAATTTTCTGACCCAGGGAACCAACCCACATCTCCTGTGTTTTCCTGCATTACTGTCAGATTCTTTACCCACTGGGCCATCGTAGAAGCCCCTAGAACTACTGGGCACAAACCCTGAGAAAACCGTAATTCAAAAAGATGCACGCACCCCAATGTTCACTGTAGTATTATTTACCATTGTCAGGATGTGGAAACAATCTAAGTGTCTATCACCAGAGGGATGGATAAAGAAGGTGTGATACATATATAGATGGAATGTTATTCACCAAAAGGAACAAAACTGATTCATTTGTAGAGACGTGGATGGATCTAGAGTGTATCATACCGAGTGAAGAAAAAATAATGTATATGAATGCATGTATGTGAAAACAAGAAAATGATACAGATTAACCTAGTTTCAGGGCAGGGATTGAGACGCAGATGTAGAGAAGGGATGTGTGGACACAGGGTGGGGGTGGGGGGGTGGGGGAGGTGAAATGAACTGGGAAGATAGTTTGACATAAATATACCACCATGTGTAAAACAGATAGCTAGAAAGAACCTGTTGTATAGTGCAGGGAGCTTGGCTTGGTGCTCTGTGATGATTTAGATGGGTGTGATGGAGGAGGGCATGGGAGGGAGGTCCAAGAGGGAGGGAATATATGCACACATACAGCTGACTCACTCTGCTGTACAGCAGAAGCTAAAACAACATTATAAAGCGATTATACTCCGATAAAAAAAATCTTGTAGTCAGCACTTACTTGGTAATTGGTGAAGTCAATTCCATCCACAATATTGTCATACACCATTTTTACATCAATAATACTAATAATTTTATAGATGTAAAAGCTAAGGCTCACAAAGATGAATTACCTAAAGCCTACTAGATGCTAAGTGATACAATAAGGAACCAAGATCTTCCAACAATTCCAAAAATGGACTTATCTCAATTTGGACATGTCATTGTTCACAATTGAACAAGAAAAATATGATAATGTGGGAGGGTAATATAGAGTACAACTAGATACTTTTAAAAAATGCCTTAAAAAACAATTTTCCCTATGTGTTGATTTCCCACTATGTGTGAGACATACATGGTAGATGTCACAGCCAGCCAATGACAGAATTGGGGGCATATTTGCAGCTTCTAAAGGTAAGTTCAGTGGTCTTTTCAATAGAATACACTTAGTGTGTTGCCATTAGCTACTCTGTACCCAGCATCCATCTCCAGCCTTTAAACTGAAAGGGATCCCATATGCATTACCGTGTTATTTTTGTTTGTATGCATATTTAAATGTAGAGGAAGTTGGTTAAAAGAATGAACCAATAAATGATCAGAAAAACTAGTTAGCATTACCATTAAAACATATCATATCCCATCTCCTAAGGCGCAGCATTCTTGCTTTATACGCCACTTTTATTTACAGTGAGATGCTTTAAAGGATTTCTTATTAAAAAGCAAATCATCAAATTTTAGTATAAGTCATTGAAGTGTTAGTCGCTCAGTCATGTCTGACTCTTTGCGACCCCAGCGACCCCAGTGACCCCATGGACTGGGGCTTGCCAGGCTCTTCTGTTCATGGAATTCTCCAGGCAAGAATACTGGAGTGGGTTGCCATTTCCTTTTCTAGGGGATCTTCCCAATCCAAGGATTGAACCTAGGTCTCCTGGCAGACTCTTTACTGTCTGAGGCACCAGGGAAGCTCTCATATCATTAATGTCCTATAAATCAATATTTCAGGCTTGACTAGGATATTTTCCATTAAAAATTATGTTTTACACTGGAGGGTTTCTTGTTAAAATACACAAATAATTAACACACCTAATTGTACAGGAGGTGGTGATCAAAACCATCCCAAAGAAAGAGAAATGAAAGAAGGCATAGGGCTTGTCTGAGGAGGCCTTACAAACAGCTGAGAAAAGAAGAGACACAAAGAAGCAAGGGAAAGCTATAGCCAACTGAATACAGAGTTGTAGAAAAAAGCAAAGAGTGATAAGAAAGCCTTCTTAGCAAACAATGCAAAGAAATAGAGAAAAACAATAGAATGGGAAGACTAGAAATCTCTACAAGATAATTGGAGATACCAAGGGAACACTTCATGCAAGGATGGGTACAATAAAGAACAGAAACAGCAAGGACCTAACAGAAGCAGAAGATATTAAGAAGAGGTGGCAAGAATACACAGAAGAACTGTACAAAAAAATATCTTACTGACCCAGATAACCATGATGGTGTGATCACTCACCTAGAGCCAGCCATCCTAGAATGTGAAGTCAAGAGGGCCTTAAAAAATATTACTATGAACAAAGCTAGTGGAGGTGATGGAATTCCAGCTAAGCAATTAAAAATCCTAAAACATGGTGCTGCACTCAATATGCCAGCAAATTTGGAATACTCAGCAATGACCACAGGATTGGAAAAGGTCAGTTTTCATTCTAATCCCAAAGAAAGGCAATGCCAAAGAATGTTCAAACTACTGTACAGTTGTGCTCATTTCACAGGCTGGCAAGGTCATGCTCAAAATCCTTCAAGCTAGGTCTTAATAGTACATGAACTGGGAACTGCCAGATGTACAAGCTGGATTTAGAAAAGGCAGAGAGATCAGAGATCAAATTGCCAACATTCGTTGGATCGCAGAAAAAGCAAGAGAATTCTGGAAAAAAACATCTACTTCTGCTTCACAGATTACACTAAAACCTTTGACTGTGTGGATCACAACAAATTGTGGAAACTTCTTAGAGAGATGGGATTACCAGACCACCTTATTTGTCTCCTGATAAACTTGTATGCAGGTCAAGAAGCAACAGTTAGAACTAGACATGGAACAACAGACTGGTTCAAAATAGGGAAAGGAGTCAAGGCTGCATATTGTCAACCTGCTTATTTAAATGCTATGCTGGATGAATTACAAGCTGGAATCAAGATTGCCAGGAAAAATATCAACAGGCTCAGATATACAGGTGATACCACTCTAATGGCCGAAAGTGAAGATGAACCAAAGAGCCTCTTGATGAGGATGAAAGAGGAGAGTGAAAAAGCTAGCTTAAAACTCAACATTGAAAAAATTAGTATCATGGCATCTGGCCCCATCATGGATCTATTCATGGCAAATAGATGGGGAAACAATGGAAACAGTGAGAGACTTTATTTTCTTGGGCTTCAAAATCACTGCTGATGGTGACTGAAGCCATGAAATTAAGATGCTTGCTTCTTGGAAGGAAAGCTATGGCAAACCTAGACAGTGTATTAAAAAGCAGAGACATTAATTTGCCAACATGTTCCGTCTAGTCAAAGCTATTGTTTTTCCAGTTGTCATATATGGATGTTAGAGTTGGACCATAAGGAAGACTGAGCACCAAAGAACCAATGCTTTTGACCTGTGGTGTGGGAGAAGATCCTTGGACAGCAAGGAGATCAAACCAGTCAATCCTAAAGAAAATCAACCCTGAATATTCATTAGAAGGACTGATGCTGAAGCTCCAATACTTTGGCCACATGATATGTAGAGCCAATTCATAAGAAAGACCTTGACTCTGGGAAAGATTAAAGGTAGGACAAGAAGGGATGATAGAGGATGAGATGGTTGGGTGGCATCACTGACACGTGAGTGTGAGCAAGCTCTGGGAGATGGTGGACTGGGAAGCCTGGCGTGCTGCAGTCCATGGGGTCACAAAGAGTCAGACATGACTGAGCAACTGAATAACAACAACATGTACAAATGTGAGAGTTGGACCATAGAAAAGGCTGAATGCTGACGAGTTGATGCTTTTTAATTTCGGTGCTAAAGAAAAGTGTTCAAAGTCCCTTAGACAGCAAGCAGATCAAATTGGTCAATCCTAAAGAAAATCAACTGTGAATATTCATTGGAAAGACTGATGCTAAAGCTCCTATATGTTGGCCACCAGATGTAAAGAGTCGACTCTTTGGAAAAGACACTGATGCTGGGAAAGATTGAAGTCAGGAGAAGTGGGAGATAGAGGGTGAGATGGTTGGGTGGCATCATTGACTCAATGGACATGAGTTTGAGCAAGTTCTGGGAAATTGTGAAGGATAGGTAACCTTGGTGTGCTACAGTCCACAGGGTTGCAAAGAGCTGGACATGACTGAGTGACTGAACAACAACAGTAACCTAAAATAAAGTATTTCTACTGTTTAAATTTTTTTAGGGCCTGATTCTGTTTGGCAGCCGCATTTTAGAATTGGTCTGTTCTCTATCTACATAGCTTTCTCTTCTCCATCATTATTTTAAAATTACTTGTTCCCACCACTCTATTTCATCTTACCAGTTTTAAATATTTCCTTTTAAAAATGCAGCATAAAATTTACTTTGCTAGAATAAAGAAATGAAAGCAAACTAGATGCTTGAAAAACAGAGATCCTGAGCAATTTATCTCTGCCGTGGGTGTTCACCTTGGGGTTAAACTTTCCTGCTATCCTGAGTATTCAGTGCAAATCAAATGTACACTATAGATGATGGAGGTGAGGAAATAAAATAAGGAAAGTGAAAACAGTACTCCATCCCTTAGAGTGGCCTCTCTGCTTGGGGATCAAAATTTACACAATAAAAAATATAGCTTTAGGAAAACAAACATGAATGAGGTACACATGGTATAATGAGGACACCTATTTGGGTACAATGAAATTGCTAGAGTGATTCAGGGTATAATTATAAATATTAGCACATTTAATCCCATTTTATAGATAAGGAAATCAGTTCAAGGCCTTTCCCTTGGATTTAAAGCTAGCAAGTGTCACAACCAGGATTCAACAAAAGGTCTGAGTCCAAATACTCTTAATTTCTTTATTAAATAATACGGTAATACTCTATTATAAAATGTCTTGCATTTATTTGTTATTTTTTTTTGAGTGAAATGATAAAGCATTCTTTGATTTACATACAAGAGATGTTGGGCAATGGATCTCTATAGAGGTGATATAATTTATGAATTAGGTTGGGGTTTATCTTCAATCAGCTAGTGAAGAATCTGCCTGCAGTGTGGAAGACCTCAGTTCAATCCCTGGGTTGGGAAGATCCCCTGGAGAAGGGAAAACTTCCCACTCCAGTATTCTGGCCTGGAGAATTCCATGGACTACATAGTCCATGGGGCCGCAAAGAGTTGGACACGACTGAGTGACTTTCACTTCACTTATCTTCAATTGAAGATATCTTCCTTCCTATTGAAAAAGGAAGATTGAAAAATCTTCCTATTGAATTCTAGAACTGTTATCATACTAAGCTTGACACTAGAGGAAACAGCTTAGGTCCTTGAGAAGGGCCTAGGGCATTGGCACAAACTTCTTGCCTCAGGAGGGCTAACATCAGGTGCTAGAATCTCACATGGACCCAGTTTCACACTAGTGTTTGGTAACACAGACCTAGTAACCCCAGACAGGAAGCACACTAGACATTTTTTCTCTTCTTCTGACTAGGTCAAGGCAGTCCTTATGCTCAGAGAGCCTCAACTTTTTCCAAATTTCATCAAAAGAAGTAACTCAATAAGCAAGAAGTTGAGAGTGCAGCTGTTAACCATCTTATTTTAAAATGCAGCCCCATCTGTCTTAGCAACAAACATGCCCATCACAAACCCATTCTCAGATCTGTGATCTATGAGAAAGCTCATGACTTCACCTGTGAGCTTCCCAGACATAAACAAACCATATAAGATAGATGGGTAATACCTGGAACTTTGCCTCCAATAAAAACTGCCTCCTCCTCTTATCAGTTGGTCAGGTAGACCAGACCACCAAGAGTGTTCTCAGATACAGCTAAACACAGAAGGCTGCTTTTGCTGTATACTGGGTTATAGAAAATGGTTAAATAAATATTTTCCAAGCTTAAGACGTATTCAAGACAACACACCTGGCTCTTTTTTGCTTGTTCAAATTCAAATTATTATATGACCTCAGAGGACATTCATCTTGTAATAAACAAAGGATGATATATTTGTGAAATAATAAAATTAAAGAACACCTTAAAGCTAACTCAGTCTAAATCTCCTTCCCATAGTAAAAACATTTTATAAAGTACCAAAGATGAATGGGATCAGCAACAGTTAAAATATTTTTAAAATATTTTTTTAATATAAACAACTTCAATAATATAGCAAATGTCAGAGTTAACCCAAACAAAGTACTTTGGATATTTTTATCTCAGATGTTTAAAAAAATTGTGATCACACAGGTATGTGTATATGTACACATATATTATACATATGTACATGTGTATGTATATATAGTATTGCTTTTTGTTGTAAGTTTTACAGAAATGGGAGTGTTAGCTGTTCTGAATTCCGAATGTGGTACACTGCAAAAAACATTGCCCTTGCCTTCACCACAGCTTAGGGTCAGCAGATTGGCTTCACTGCATGCAGGCAAGTGGACCCAAGCTTGGTTTGGTAATTTGGGCACCCAAAGTGGGGCACAGTTCCAAGTGAATCTCTCCCCTTTGCAAATTGGCGCCAGCTAATGGTGGTTCCTGGGACCTGTCCAACAGCTCCCTGAGCATATTTGCCTCAGGGATGGCCCTGAGTGCTGGCCACCACCTGGGTGTTCTTGGCCCACAGTGCTTTTGATTTCTGTGATGAAGGTAATAAGGCACTCACACTGGCCACCTGAGATGTCTTTGGAAATCTATGAGCAGGTGCCAGGCCTTGCACCCACAGTCCTGGGAGGGCATGGATAGCAACAACTCCAAGGAAATACATGAGGAGACACCAGGCCCTGCCCCTGCTGTTCAAGGAATGAAAAAGAGTGTCTATACCTGCACACCCTGTTATCAAGGGGATAATAGCCAGCACATGCCAAGGAAAGAGGCAGCAAGCATCCAAACTAAAAAGCAGCCCCTCAATCCCAGAAAAGAGAGCAGAGTAGGACTTGAGCTCCCCTCTTCTCATAAAAACACCAAATTAAAATTAACTGCTAAACAACCATCAACAAAAAAGATTTGAACTTATCAGGAAGATATTTTATATTCAAAGACAAGAAGCAACAATAGAATGGCAGGAGGGATGCTTTTGAGATGTAATTAAATCCCATACCTGACAGGTGGATGACCCACAAACTGGGCAAACAGAGTCTCCAATATTGCAGGGCACACACAAGGTCTCATGTACAATGGGACACAGCACAAAGATGTACCTCCATAGAAGCCAGGGCTGGACCTACCTACAAGTCATAGAGGGTCTCCTGGGGAGGCAAAGTTGACAGAGAAATCAAAAGCATTACAAACAATAGCTAGGAGAATTCAGCACCACCAAGCCAGTATTACAAAAAATCCTGTGTCTCTTTTGATGTCTCGCATACAGGGTTACCTTTACTGATTGACTAAATACCATATATATGTGTTAGTATACTGTATTGGTGTTTTTCTTTCTGGCTTACTTCACTCAGTATAATAGGCTCCAGTTTTATCCACCTCATTAGAACTGATTCAAATGTATTCTTTTTAATGGCTGAGTAATATGTGAAAGGAATCGCCAGTCCAGGTTTGATGCATGATACAGGGTGCTCGGGGCTGGTGCACTGGGATGACCCTGAGGGATGGGATGGAGAGCGAGGTGGAAGGGGGGTTCTGGAAGGGGAAAACATGTACACCCATGGTGGATTCATATCAATGTATGGCAAAACAAATACAATATTGTAAAGTTAAAAAAAAAATTGGAATACAGAGATAAGTACAGCCCTGTGCAAGGATGACATACAAAATCATGAAGCATTCCATATTTTTTGACAAGACTTAGGTTGGTAAAAATTGTGACACAACATTTGAAGAATCATGTTAATTTTTAATACAAAATTAGAAAATAAAAATGAAAGATTTCAGTAAAAAAAAAAAAATCCTAAAGGAACTTCTCTATGCAGAAAAGAAGACACAATTAGAATAAATAAACTGAGGAATGGGGATGCTCATCAGTGAAGGCAAACATAAAAACAATGTAGGAAATCATCCACAAAGAAATATGATGTCAAAAAACAATCATACAAAAGGGAGGGTATGAATGAAGAATAAGAAATGCATTTGAAATCAACAGATCAACAACTTAACCTTGTACATATATGGAAGGCTAAATCAAAACCTCATGGGAACCACAAGCCAAAAATCTAATACAGATACACACAAAAAAAGAAAATGCAATCAAACACATCATGAGAAATACATGTCACATCACGAGATAAAAAAAAAAAGGGAAAAAAAAAAGACCTTCAAAAACAAATCTAAAACAATTAACCAACGGGCAATAAGAATATTCATATAAATAAAGATCTTTCTCACTCTTTTTCGGGGGAAGGGGGATGTGCCATGGTTCATGCTGTAATTTTGCCAACCAGGGATTGAACCCATGCCCCCAGCAATGTGATTGCAGAGTCTTAACCACGAAATCACCAAAGAATTCCTTGATAATTACCTTAAATGTAAATGGATTAAATGCTCTAGCCTAAAGACACAAGCTGGCAGAATGGATACAAAATCAAGACCTGTATAAATGCTATGTACAAGAGACCCACTTCATATCTACAGACACATATAGAATAAAAGTAGGGGATGGAAAAAGGTATTTCATGCAAATGGAAATCAAAAGAAAGCTGGAGTAGCAATACATATATATATAAAAAAAAGACATTTAAGAACTGCTATAAGGGACAAAGAAGGGTATTACATATGATCAAGGGATAAGTCCAAGATGAAAAAACAATTGCAACCATATATACACCCAACAGATGAGCACCTCAATATATAAGATAAATGCTAACAGTCATAAAAAGAGACAATGACAGTAACACAGTAACAGTGGGGACTTTAACACCTCACCCTCATTAATGGACAGGTCATCAAGACAGAAAATCAATAAGGAAACAAAGGCCTTAAATGACACATCAGACGAGAGGAATTTGATATTTATAGAACATTCCACCTGAAATAAGCTTATAGGAAGAAATTAATTTCTTCTTAAGTGCACATGAAACATTCTCTAGGGGAGATCACATATTGGAACACAAATCAAGCCTTGGTAAATTTAAGAAAATTAAAATAGTCTCCAGTATCTTTTCCAACTACAACACTAAGGGATTAGAAATCAATTACAGGAGTAAAAATGTAAAAAAAAAAATGCAAACACATGGTGGCTATAAACAATATGTTATGAAATACCCAATGGGTCGCTGAAGTAATCAAAGAGAAAATTTAAAATAATACCTAGAGACAAACAACAAAAACACGACAGTCCAAAACCTCTGAAATGCAGTGAAAGCAGTTTTAAAATAGATGTTTACAGCAATACAATCTTACTTCAGGAAACAAGAGAAATCTCAAATAAACAACCTAATCTTACATCTCAAGCAACTAGAGAAACAAACAGAATCCAATGATAGTAGAAGAAAAAAAATCATAAAGATGATATCAGACAAAAAATGAAGACAAAGAAAACAATACTAAAGATCAATGAAACTTAAAACTGCTTCTTTCACAAGATAAAACTGATAAAACTTCAGCCAGCCTCATAAAGAAAAAAAAGGGAGAAGACTCATATCAATAAAATTTAATATGATTAAGAAGTTACAGAAAATACCATAGAATTACAAAGAACCATAAGAGACACTCCTACAAATAAGTGTTATTGTTCAGTAGCTCAGTCATGTCCAACTCTTTGCAAACCCATGGACTGCAGCATGCGAGGCTTCTGTGTCCTTCACCATCTCCCAGAGCTTGTTCAAACTCATGTCCATTGAATCAATGATGCCATCCAACAAATTTATCCTCTGTCATCCCCTTCTCTTCCTGCCTTCGACTTTTCCCAGCATCAGGGTTTTTCCAATGGGTCAGCACTTTGCATCAGGTGGCCAAAAGTATTGGAGTTTCAGCATCAGTCATTCCAATGAATATTCAGGATTGATTTCCTTTAGGATTGACTGGTTTGGTCTCCTTGCAGTCCTGCAGACTCTCAAGAGCCTTCTCCAACACCATAGTTCAAAAGCATCAATTCTTTGGCACTCGGCCTTCTTTATGGTCCAACTCTCACATCCACACATAACTACTAGAAAAACCACAGCTTTGACAATACAGACCTTTGTCAGCAAAGCAACGTCTCTGCTTTTTAATATGCAGTCTAGGTTGATCATATCTTTTCTTTCAAGGAGCAAACATCTTTTAGTTTCATGGCTACAGTCACCATCCACAGTGATTTTGGAGCCCAAGAAAAGAATGTCTGTCACTGTTTCCATTATTGCCCCCATTTATTTACCATGAAGTGATGGGACCGGATACCATAATCTTACTTTTTTCAATGTTGAGTTTTAAGCTAGCTTTTACACTTTCCTCTTTCAACCTCAGAGAGGTTCCTCTTTGCTTTCTGCTATAAGGATGGTGTCATCTGAATATCTGAGGTTATTAATATTTCTCCTGGCAATCTTGTTTCCAGCTTGTGCTTCATTCAGTCTGACATTTCACATGATGTACTCTGCATATAAGTTAAATACACAGGATGACAATATATAGCCTTGACATACTCCTTTTCCAATTTTGAACAAGTCTGTTTTTGCATGTCAGATTCTAATTATTGCTTCTTGACCTGCATAAAAGTTTTGCAGCAGGCAGGTAGGGTGGTCTCATATTCCCATCTATGACAAGATGGTAGAGTAGAAGGAAGTGTGCTCATCTTCTCCTATGAGAACAACAAAATCACAACTAGCTGCTGAACAATCATCAAGAGATTCCCACCAAAAAAGACACTCCATGTCCAGGGGCAAAAGAGAAGCCCCAATAGGACAGTAAGGAAGTAGTAAGTAGTATTAGTTGCTCAGTTGTGTCTGACTCTTTGAGACCCCACTGTCGATTGTAACCCACCAGGCTCCTCTGTCCATGGGGTTCTCCAGGCAAGAATACTGGAGTGGGTTGCCATTCCCTTTTCCAGGGGATCTTCCCAACCCAGGGATTGAACCCGGGTCTCCCTTCATTACAGGCAGATTCTTAAACATATGAACTGTAGGGAAGTCCCACAACAGAAATGTAGGAGGGGCACAATCAGGTCTAAAATCAAACCTCATACCCATACTGAGCCAGCGAAGCTCAGAGGGCACAAACAAAACTTTATGTGCACCAGGATCCAGGGAAAGGAGCAGTGACCTCCACAAGAGATTGAGCCAGACCTGCCTTTGAGTGTTTGAGTGTCTCCTGTGTAGGCACAGGTCAGCAGTGGCCTGCCACAGAGACAGAGGCTCTGGCAGCAGCGGTCATGGAAGGTGCAACTTGTGGCATAAGTCTTCTTGGAGGAGGTTGCCATTAGTCCCACTACAGAGCCACCAAACAGGAGACCCATGAACTGGAGAAAAATTATACCACAGAAGTTCTTGCACTGTTACAAAAGTTCTAGGCACCACAACAGATTTCTCAACCTGGGGATCTGGCAAAAGGACTGAGAACCTCTAGGGAATTTGAAGGCCAATGGGAACTTCCACAGGATTGGGAAACAGAGACTCTTGGAGGGCACAAACAAAACTACAAATAACTATAAGCCAATAAAGTATAGAGCCTAGAAGAAATGGACAAATTCTAAAAAGATACAACCAGCAAGACCAAACCAAGAAGTAGAAAGTATGAACAGAACAATCACAAGTATATGAATTAACAGATTTTTAAAAAATTCAACAAATGAAAGTATAGCCAGATGGCTTCACAGGCAAAGTCTGCCAAACATTTAGAGAAGAGTTAATATCTATGCTTCTCAAACTCTTCCGAAAACCTGCTGAGGAAGGGACACTCCCAAACTCATTCTATGAGGCCTCTATCACCCTGATACCATAATCAGACAGAGCTACCACAAAAAAATGTTACAGGCTTATGTCACTGATGAATACAGATGCAAAAATCTTCAAAAAACTACTATCAAACTGATTGCAACAAAAGGACCATACAATATAATAAGGTGGGATTTATCTCTAGGGGGCAAGGATACTTCAATACACAGAAAACAATCATCATAATATACCACATGAACAAACTGAATAATAAAAGCTGCATGGTAATGTCAGTAGGTATAGAGAAAACTGTGGACAAGCTTCAACATCTATTTATTATAAAATCTCTCCAGAAACAGAGCAATGGTCATAAAAAACACCCTCTTCCAACAACACAAGAGACGACTCTACACATGGACATCACCAAATGGTCAACACTCAAATCAGACTCATTATATTCTTTTCAGCCAAAGATGGAGAAGCTCTATACAGTCAGCAAAGACAAGACTTGGAGTAGACTGTGGCTGAGATCATGAACTCCTTATTCCCAAACTCAGATTTAAATTGAAGAAAGTTGGGAAAACCACTAGACCATTCACATATGACCGAAATCAAATCCCTTATATGGTGGAAGTGACAAATAGATTCAAGGGATTAGATCTGATAGACAGAGTGCCTGAAGAACTATGAACAGAGGTTTGTGACACTGTATAGGAGGCAGTGATCAAAACCATCCCAAAGAAAAAGAAATGCAAAAAGGAAAATGGTTGTCTTAGAAGGCCCTACAAATAGCTGAGAAAAGAATAGAAGCGAAGGCAAAGAAGAAAAGGAAAGATTACCCATCTGAATAGAGTTCCAAAGAATAGCAAGGAGAGATAAGAAAGCCTTCCTCAGTGATCAGTGCAAAGAAATAGAGGAAAACAACAAAGTGGGAAAGACTAGAGATATCCTCAAGAAAATTATAGATACCAAGGGGACATTTCATGAAAAGATGGGCATAATAAAGGACATAAATTGTATGGACCAAATAGAAGCAGAAGATATTAAGAAGAGGTGGCAAGAATACACAGAAGAACTATACTATAGAGATCTTAATGGCCCAGATAACCATGATGGTGTTTTCACTCACCCAAAGCCAGACACCCTGGACTGTGAAGTCAAGTGGACCTTAGGAAGCATCACTACAAAGAAAGCTAGTGAAAGTGATGGAATTCCAGTTGAGCTATTTCAAATCCTAAAAGATGATGCAGTGAAAGTGCTGCATTCAATATTCCAGCAAATTTGGAAAACTCAGCAGTAGCCACAGGACTGGAAAAGGTCAGCTTTCATCCCACTCTCAAAGAAAGGAAATGCCAAAGAATGTTCAAACTGCTGCACAATTGCACTCATTTCACACACTAGCAAATAATACTCAAAATTCTCCACGCTAGGCTTCAATAGTACCTGAGTCAAGAAATTCCAGATGTTCAAGCTGGATTTAGAAAAGGTAGAGGAACCAGAGATCAAACTGCCAACATCCACTGGATCATAGAAAAAGCAAGAGAATTGCAGAAAAACATCTACTTCTGCTTCATAGACTATGTTAAAGACTTTGATTGTGTGGATCACAACAAACTGTGGAAAATTCTTCAAGAGATAGGAATACCAGACCACCTTACCTGCCTCCTGAGAAATCTGTATGCAGGTCAAGAAGCAACAGTTAGAACCAGACATGAAACAGTAGACTGGTTTCAAATTGGAAAAGGAGCGCATCAAGGCTGTATATTGGCACTCTGCTTATTTAACATATATGTAGAGTACATCATGCAAAATGCTGGATTGGATGAAGCAGAAGCTGGAATCAAGATGTCTGGGATAAATATCAATAACCTCAGATATGTAGATGATACCACCCTTATGACAGAAAACAAAGAGGAACTAAAGAGCCTCTTGATTATGGTGAAAGAGGAGAGTGAAAAAGCTAGCTTAAAACTCAACATTGAAAAAAGTAAGATCATGGTATCTGGTCCCATCAGATTTGCCACTTAATGGGAAATATATGAGTTAACAATGAAAACACTGACAGACTTTCTTTTCTTGGGCTCCAAAATCACTGTGGATGGTGACTGTAGCCATGAAATTAAAAGATGCCTGCTCCTTGGAAGAAAAGCTATGATCAACCTAAACAGCATACTAAAAAGGAGAGACATTACTTTGCCAACAAAGGTCTGTATTGCCAAAACTATGGTTTTTCCAGTAGTCATGTATGGATGTGAGACTTGGACCATAAAGATGGCTGAGTGCCGAAGAACTGATGCTTTTCAACAGTGGTGTTGGAGAAGACTCTTGAGAGTCTGCTGGACTGCAAGGAAATTAAACCAGTCAGTTCTAAAGGAAATCAATCCTGAATATTCACTGGAAGGACTGATGCTGAAGCTCTAATACTCTGGCCACCTAATGTGAAGAGCTGACTCTAGAAAAGACCCTGATCCTGGGAAAGATTGAAGGTATGAGGAGAAGGGGATGACAGAAGATGAGATGGTTGAATGGCATCACTGACTCAAGAGACATGAGTTTGAGCAAGCTCTAGGATATGGTGAAGGACAGGGAAGCCTGGCATGCTGCAGTCCATGGGGTTTTAAAGAATCAAACATGAAAATAACAGAGGAATAGGATGAGGAGAGCACATTCTCCCTCACAAATTCATCAAAAGGTCATTTGAATGTTGATCAGCTTCCACAAAACAGCTTCTGAATGCTGCTGGAGGATACCAGGCCCCTAGAAAGGAAACATATGACAAAACAGAAAAGACAAAAACAGAGACACAAATTTAGGGACAGAGACCCATCCTAGGGAGGGAGTCGTGAAGGAGGTGAAGTTTCCACACAGTAGAAAATCCTCTCACAGGCATGTCTGTGGGGAGTTTTGGAATCTCAGAGGGCAACATAACTGGGAGGAAAAAACAAAACCACAAAATATGCACTTAACTGCAACTGCTAGTGGAGAAGTGGCCCAGACACTTGTGTCCACCACCAGCAAGTGGGGGCTGGGCATGGAGGGGGGCTGCAACATTGGTCTTAGAGTGAGGAATGGGCCTGAATGCCCTGAGGACAGCCTGAGGGAGCTAATGTGAGAGAGCAATCCAAATCGTGGGATCACCAGAGAGAAAAAAGAAAAAAAAAACGAAAAAGAATTTTCCTACAACAGGCTTTAATGCCTCATGGTACCCCTAGTGTGCCCACAGAACAAAGGACTTACTGAATACCAAAGGAGAGCAAGCCTGCTGCTGTATCCCTATACAGAGAGGCAGAGAGGCAGGCATGCCTATCCTGGAGGCAGAGAGGCAGGCATGCAACAGCCAGAGCCAGAAGGCAAGGGGCTGCTTCAATCCCGCCCCCAGAGACCGCATATTCCACCAAATTGTGAGCAGGTTCCCCCAGTTGCTAACCACATCTTCCTGGGATCCTGGACAGTTGGCATCTGCCAGGAGTGTCACAGCCTGAGATCAGCTCCCCAGAGGAGACACAGTACACCTGGGACTGTGCCCTTGTGGTGCACTCGTGAAATTGAGTGACTGGGACCAGGGAGGTGAATAAGACAAACGGCCCACTGGGCCTGACAAGCACCTGGCTGCCTGAGTTACTCGGACCTGGGAAGGGCAAAAAACGCACAGCTCTTCTGGGTCTGTGCCTCTTTGGAGCACCCTAAAACCTGAGCATCTTAGTCCTGGGAACTGCATGAAGCAGGACCCACTTGGGACAGTGCCCCTACAGAGCACCCTGGAGCTTGAGCAGTGGTAGATCCAAGCAGTACACACCACCTTGGGCTGTGGCAAACCCAGTGTGGTTCATCCACTGCGAGCACTCTCCACACATGTCAGCAGTATGTGTTTGCAGTGTCCCTCCCTCCCCACAACACAACTGAACAAGTGAGCCTAAATAAGTGGCCGCCTTCACCCCCTTGTGTCAGGGCAGAAGTTAGAAACTGAAGAGACATGCAAACAGAGGAAGCCAAAATAAACAAAGAAGGGAGAACAACTCTGGAAGTGACAGGTGTAACATTAAAACCCTGCATTTAATACTGGAGACTATGCATTTGAGGGGCACCTATAGACCTTGAGGACAAGTACAAGCTGGAACGAGGGACTATCTGACACTGAACTGACCCCACACTGCCCAGAACAGTGCCAGAGAAATTCCTAGATATATATTTTACTATTATCACTTTTTAACTTTTTTAAAAAATTTAGTTATTTAGTACTCCTTTAACTTTCATTTTTATAGCCTATTACTGTTACTCTTCAAAAAAAAACACATTTTAAACAAATTCCATATATATATATTTTTAATTTTTATAATTATGTTTTGTGTTTTTTTATATTGTATTTTTGAGAGTCTAACCTCTATTTTAGGTTTTTAATCTTTGCTTTTGATATTTGCTATCAATTTTGTACCTCTAAGAATACAATCTTCAGTATCCATTTTCACTTAGGGATTTGATTACTGGCTTGATTGCTCTCTCTACTTTTGACTCTCCTTTTCTCCTCCAGGTCACCTCTATCTCCTTCCTCCTCCTTCTCTTCTCTACGTAACTCTGAATCTCTCTGGGTGTTCCAGGCTGTGGAAAGCACTTAGGGATTTGACTACTGGCTAGATTGCTCTCTCCCCTTTTGACTCCCCCTTTTCTTCTCCTGGTGACCCCAACTAACTCCTCCCTCTTCTCTTCTCTATATATCTCTGTGAATCTCTCTGGGTGTTCCTGGCTATGGAGAATTGTTTCACCAATAACATGGGGGTTTTATCTTCTATGCTGTCTTGAGAAGTCATGGGGCTACTGTAAGAGGAGGACCTAAAGCCAGAGGCAGGAGGCTTAACTCCAAAACTTTACAACATCAGAGAACTCCTGATTCCAGAGAACATTAATAGACAAGAGCTAACCTAGAAGTCTCCACACCTACACTGAAACCAAGCTCCATGCAAGAGCCAACAAATTCCAGTGGAAGACACACCACACTAATTCTCCAGCAAAACAGGAACACAAATTTGAACATTAAGAGATGGGCTGCTCAGAGTCATGCCAAAGCCACAGACACCCCAAAACTTACTACTGGACACTTCACTGCACTGTAGAGAGAAGTGATCCAGCTCCACCCACCAGAACACAGACACAAACTCCCCCAAACAGGAAAGCTTGACAAGCCATTAGTCCAACCCCACCCACAGGGAGCAGACTCCTCAATTAAAAGGAACCATGAACTTCCAGCCTGCAGAAAGGGCACCCCAAACACAGCAATACAAACAAAATGAAAGTGCAGAGAAATATTCAGCAGCTGAAGGAACACAATAAAAACCCAAAAAACCAAACAAAAGAGGAGGAGATAGAGAGTCTACCTGAAAAAGATTCAGAATAATGACAGTAAAGATGATCCAAAATCTTTAACAAAATGGAGTTACAGGTAAGTAGACTAGAGACAAGGATTGAGAAGATGCAAGAAATGTTTAACAGGGACCTATAAGAAATAACGAAGAATCAATCAATAATGAAATAACTGAGATCAAAAGCACTCTGGAGGGAACCAACAGTAGAATGACTGAGGCAGAAGAGAGGATAAGTGAGGTGGAAGATAAAATAGTGGAAATAAATGAAGCAGAGAGTAAAAAAGAAAAAAAATAGAATTAAAAGAAATGAGGACAACCTCAGAGACCTCTGAGACAATGTTAAACACCCCAACATTTGAATCGTAAGTGTCACAGGAAAAGGAGACAAAAAGAAAGGGCATGAGAAAATACTTGAGGAGATAATAGTTGAAAACTTCCCTAATATGGGGAAGGAAATAGCTTCCCACGTCCAAGAAACCCAGAGAGTCCCAAACAAGAAAAACCCAAGGCAAAAACACCTCAAGACACATATTAATCAAACTAACAAAGATCAAACACAAAGAAGGAATATTAAAAGCCACAAGGGAAAAGCAACAAATAACAAGGGTATCCCCATAAAGATAACAGCTGATCTTTCAACAGAAACTATTCAGGCCAAAAGAGAATGGCAGGACATACTTAAAGTGATGAAAGAGAAAAATCTACAACCAAGATTGCTCTATCCAGCAAGGATCTCATTTATATATGAAGGAGAAATCAAAAGCTTTACAGACAAGCAAAAGCTGAGAGAATTCAGCACCACCAAACCAGCTCTTCAACAAATGCTAAAGGATCTTCTCTAGACAGGAAACACAGTAAAGGTTTATAAAAATGAACCCAAAACAACAAATGAAATGGTAAAGGGATCATACTTATCAATAATTACCTTAAATGTAAATGGGTTAAATGCTCCAACCAAAAGACAAAGACCAGCTGAATGGATACAAAAACAAGACCCTTATAGAAGCTGTCTACAAGAGACCCACCTCAAACCTAGGGACACATTCAGACTGAAAGTGAAGGGCTGGAGAAATATATTTCATGCAAATGAGGAGCATAAGAAAACAGGAGTAGCAATACTCATATCAGTTAAAATAGACTTTGAAATAAAGACTGTGATAAGAACAAAGAAAGATACTATATAATGATCAAAGGATCAACCCAAGAAGATATAACAATTATAAATATATATGCATCCAACATAGGAGCACCTCAATACATAAGGCAAATGCTAACAGAATGAAAGGGGAAATTAACAGTAACAATAATAGCCGGGGACTTAAATATCCCATTCAAACCTATGGATAGATCAACCAAACAGAAAACTAGCAAGGAAACACAAGGTCTAAATGATACAATGGACCAATTAGACCTAATTGATATCTATAGGGCATTTCACCCAAAAACAATGGAATTCACCTTTTTCTCAAGTGCACATGGAACATTCTCCAGACTAGATCACATCCTGGGTCATAAATCTAGCCTGGGTAAATTTTTTAAAAATTGAAATAATTTCAAGCATCTTTTCCAATCACAATGTGGTAAGATTAGATGTCAACTATAGTAAAAAAAAAAAAAACTATTAAAGATACAAACATATAGAGGCTAAACACATGCTTCTGAATAACCAACAGATAAGAAATAAATTAAAAAATGAAATCAAAATATGCATAGAAACAAATGAAAATGAAAACATGACAACCCCAAACCCATGGGATTCAATAAAAGTGCTAAGAGGGAGGTTCATAGCAATACAAGCCTACTTCAACAAACAATAGAAACATCACATAAACAACCTAACTTTACACCTAAAGCAACGAGAAAAAGAAGAAAAAAAGAACCCCAAAGTTAGTAGAAGGAAGGAAATCATAAAAATCGGAGAAGAAATAAATAAAAAAGAAACGAAGGAGACTGTAGCAAAAATCAACAAAACTAAAAGCTGGTTCTTTGAGAAGATAAATAAAATAGACAAATCATTAGCCAGACTCATCAAGAATAAAAGAGAGAACAATCAAATCAATAAAATTAGAAATGAAAATGGAGAAATCACAACAGACAACACAGAAATACAAAAGATCATAAGAGACTACTATGAGTAATTATATGCCAATAAAATGGACAACTTGGAAGAAATGGACAAATTCTTAGAAAAGCATAACCTTCCAAAACTGAACCAGGAATAAATATAAAATCTTAACAGACTCATCACAAGCACAGAAATTGAAGCTATAATCAAAAATTTTCCAACAAACAAAAGCCAAGGATTAGATGGCTTCACAGGTGAATTCAACCAAAAATTTAGATAAGAGCTAATACCTATCCTATGCAAACTTTCCCAGAAAACTGCAGAGGAAGGTAAACTCCAAAATTCATTTTATGAGGCCACCATCACCCAAATACCAAAACCAGACAAAGATGCCACAAAAAAAGAAAACTACAGGCCAATATCATTGATGAACACAGATGCAAAAATCCTCAACAAAATTTTAGCAAACATATTCCAACAACATATTAAAAGACCATACATACTCATGGGCAAGTGGGCTTTTATTCCAGGGATGCAAGGATTCTTCAATATTCATAAATCAACCAATGTGATACACCATATTAACAAGTTGAAAGATAAACACCATATGATTATCTCTATAGATGCAGAGAAAGCTTTTGACAAAATTCAACACTCATTTATGATAAAAACTCTCCAGAAAGGTTGCACAGAAGGAACATACTCAACATAATAAAAGTCATATATGACAAACCCATGGTAAATATTATCCTCGATGGCGAAAAATGGAAAGAATTACCTCTAAAATCAGGAACAAGACAAAGGTGTTCACTCTCACCACTACTATTCAACATAGTTTTGGAAGTCATAGCCATAGCAATCAGAGGAGAAAGAGAAATAAAAGGAATCCAGATTGGAAAAGAAGAACTAAAACTCTCACTGTTTGCAGATGACATGATCCTCTACATAGAAAAACCTGAAGACTCCACCAGAAAATTACTAGAGCTAATCAATGAATACAGTAAAGTTTCAAGATAGAAAATTAATACACAGAAATCTCTTGCATTCCTATACACTAACAATAAGAACACAAAGAGAAATTAGGGAAACAAATCCCAATCACCATTGCAACGGAAAGAATAAAATACTTAGGAATAAATTTACCTAAAGAAACAAAAGACCTATATATAGAAAACTATAAAACACTGATGAAAGAAATCAAAGAGGACACAAATAGATGGAGAAATATACCATGTTCATAGATTGGAAGAATCAATATAGTGAAAATGAACATACTATCCAAAGCAATCTATAGACTCAATGCAATCCCTATCAAGCAACCAATGGTATTTTTCACAGAACTAGAACAAATAATTTCATAATTTGTATGGAAACACAAAAAACCTTGAATAGCCAAAGCAGTCCTGAGAAAGAAGAATGGAACTGGAGGAATCAACCTGCCTGACTTCAGCCTATCCTACAAAGCTACAGTCATTAAGACAGTATGGTATTGGCACAAAAAAAGATATATAGCTCAATTCAACAAAATAGAAAGCCCAGAGATAAGTTCATTCACCTATGGACAACTTATCTTTGACAAAGGAGGCAAGAATATACAATGGAGAAAAGGCAATCTCTTTAATAAATGGTGCTGGGAAAACTGGTCAACCACCTGTAAAAGAATGAAACTAGAACACTTTCTAACACCACACACAAAAATAAACTCAAAATGGATTAAAGATCTAAAAGTAAGACCAGAAACTATAAAACTCTTAGAGAAAAACATACGCAGAACACTCTCTGACATAAATCACAGCAGGATCCTCTATGCCCCACCTCCCAGCATAATGGAAATATAAACAAAAACAAACAAATGGGACCCAATTAAACTTAAAAGGTTTTGCACAATGAAGGAAACTATAAGCAAGGTGAAAATGCAGCCTTCAGAATGGGAGAAAATAATAGCAAATGAAACAACTGACAAAGAATTAATCTCCAAAATATACAAGCAGCTCATGCAGCTCAATACCAGAAAAATAAACAACCCAATCAAAAAATGGGCCAAAGAACTAAACAGCCATTTCTACAAAGAAGATATACAGATGGCTAACAAGCACATGAAAAGATGATCAACATTACTCATTATCAGAGAAATGCAAATCAAACACACCACAGTTGGTGCAATGCAAACTAGAACAGCCAATATGGAGAACAGTGTGGAGATTCCTTAAAAACCTGGAGACAGAACTGCCGTACGACCCAGCAATCTCACTGCTGGGCATACACACTAAGGAAACCAGAAGTGAAAGAGACACAAGTACCCCAATGTTCATTGTAGCACTGTTTACAATAGCTTGGACATGGAAGCAACCTAAATCTCCATTGGCAGATGAATGGGTAAGGAAGTTGTGGTATATATACACAATGGAATATTACTCAGCTATAAAAAAGAACTGATTTGAGTCAGTTCTAATGAGGTGGATGAAACTGGAGCCTATTATACAGAGTGAAGTAAGTCAGAAAGAAAAACACCAACACAGTATATGAATGCATATATATGGAATTTAGAAAGACAGTAACAATGACCCTGTATGCAAGACAGCAAAAGAGACATAGATGTAAAGAATAGACTTTTGGACAATGTGGGAGAAAGCGAGGGTGGGACGATTTGAGAGAATAGTATTGAGACATGTATATTACCATATGTAAAACAGATGACCAGTGCAAGTCTGATGTATGAAGCAGGCACTCAAAGCTGGTGCTCTGGGACAACCCACATGGATGGGGTGAGAAGGGAGGTGGGAGGGGAGTTCAGGATGTGGGGACACATGTACACTGTGGCTGATTCATGTCAACTTATGGCAAAATCCACAATATTGTGAAGTAATTAGCCTCCAATTAAAATAAATAAATTAATTTTTTAAAAAAGCACATGGTAGCCAGGTACACTGGCATCTCAGATAAACAACCAATATGTTTGTAGTATAAGTTCTAAAAGTGCATGGGACATATTTATCCTGTAAAAAATGACTGTTTGGGAATTTCCTTGCAGTCCAGTGGTTAGGACTTGGTGCTTGCACTGCGGGGGTCTAGGTTTAATTCCTGGTCAGAGAACTAAGATTCTGCAAGCTATGAGGGGTGGCCAAATGTAATAATAAAATGAAAATGGTTGCTTGTCTGAGAGTACAAAAATTATAAAAAAAAAAAGAGTCAAACATGACTGAGAGACTGAACAATAACAATTCCAGAAAGTAGGAATAGAGGGAACTTACCACAACATAATAAAATCTATATATGACAAACCCATAGCTAACATCACGGTGAATGGTGAAAAGCTAAAATCGTTTCCTCTAAGATTAGGAAGAGGTCAAGAATGTACACCGTCACCACTTTTATTCAACAAAATTTTGGAAGTCATAGCTACAACAATCAGAGGAGAAAGAGAAATAAAAGGAATCTAAATTGGAAATGAAGAAATAAAACTGTTACTATTTACAGATGATATAGTACTATACATAGAAAATACTAAAGGCTACCAGAAAACTACTAGAGCTCATAAGTGAACTTGCTTAAGTAGCAGGATACAAAATTAATACATGGAAATTGGTAGCATAGTTCTTTACACTAACAACAAAAGATCTGAAAGAGAAATCAAGAAAGTAATTCCATTTACCATTGCATTAGAAAGAATAAAAGATCTAGGAAGAAACCTACCTAAGGAGGCAAAATACATCTACTTTGAAAATTATAAGACACCAATAAAAGAAATTGCTGATGAGAAGTGTCACAAAGAGATGGAAAGATATAGCATGCTTTTGGATTGCAAGAATCAATACTGTCAAAATGATTATACTGCCCAAAATAATTACAAATTCAATGTGATCCCTATCATATTATGAAGGTCATTTTTGGAAATGTAGAACAAAAATCTCAAAATTTGTATGGAAACCCAAAAAAACCTGAATAGCCAAAGCAATCCTGAAAAAGAAAAATGTAGCTAAAGCAATCAAACTCTCTAACTTTAGATTATACTATCAGGCTACAGTCATCAAAACAGTATGGCACTAGCACAAAAACTGACTTACAGATCAATGGAACAGAAGGGAAAACCCAGAAGTAAATTCATGCACTGATGATCAATTAATCTACTACAAAGCAGACAAGTATACACAATGAGAAAAAGACAATCCTTTCACCAAGTGTTAAGAAGTTGGACATCTGCATGTAAATCGAATTTAAAACACACCCTCTCACCATACATAAAAATAAACTTAAAATGGGTTGAAGACCTAAATGTAAGACAAGATACTATAAAACTTGGAGGAAAACACAGGAAGAACACTGTTTGATGTAAATCGCAGCAATATTTTTTGGATCCACCTTCTAGAGTGATGAAAATAAAAATAAACAAATGGGATCTAATTAAACTTAAAAGCTTCTGCGCAGCAAAGGAAACCATAAACAAAATGAAAGAAAACCAACGGAATGGAAGTAAATATTTGCAAATTGTGAGACTGGCAACAGATTAATCTGGAGTACAGTATGGAGATTCCTTAAAAATCTAAAAATAGAGTTACCCTATGATACAGCAACCTCACTCTTGGGCATATATCCACAGAAAACCATACTTCAAAAAATACATACACCCCAATGTTCATTGAAGCACTATTTACAATAGTGAAGACATAGAAGCAGTCTAAATGCCCATTAACAGGTGAATGGATAAAGTAGTTGTGCTATATATATACAATGGAATATTCAGGTCAGTTCAGTTCAGTCACTCAGTCATGTCCAACTCTTTGCTACCTCACAGACTGCAGCACTCCAGGCTTCCCTCTCCATCACCAACTCCCAGAGCATGCTCAAACTCATGTCCATCTATGCTGTCGAGGTTGGTCATAACTTTTCTTCCAAGGAGTAAGCATCTTTTAATTCCATGGCTGCAGTCACCATCTGCAGTGATTTTGGAGCCCAGAAAAATAAAGTCTGTCACTGTTTCCACTGTTTCCCCATCTATTTTCCATTAAGTGATAGGACCAGATGCCATGATCTTAGTTTCCTGAATGTTGAGCTTTAAGCCAACTTTTTCACTCTCCTCTTTCATACTCATCAAGAGGCCCTTTAGTTCCTCTTCACTTTCTGCCATAAGGGTGCTATCATCTGCATATCTGAGGTTATTTATATTTTTCCCAGCAATCTTGATCCCAGCTTGTGTTTCATCCAGCCTGGCATTTTGCATGATGTACTCTGCATATAAGTTAAATAAACAGGGTGACAATATACAGCCTTGAAGTACTCCTTTCCTGATTTGGAACCAGTCTGTTGTTCTATGTCCGGTTCTAACTGTTGCTTCTTGACCTGCATACAGATTTCTCAGGGGGCAGGTAAGGTGGTTTGGTATTCCCATCTCTTGAAGAATTCTCCACAGTTTGTTGTGATCTACACAGTCAAAGGCTTTGGCATAATCCATAAAGCAGAAGTAGCTGTTTTTCTGCAATTCTCTTGCTTTTTCTATGATCCAACGCATGTTGGCTATTTGATCTCTGGTTCCTTGCCTTTTCTAAATCCAGCTTGAGCATCTGGAAGTTCTTAGTTCACGTACTGTTGAAGCCTACCTTAGAGAATTCTCAGCATTACTTTGCTAGTGTCTGAGATGAGTGCAATAGTGTGGTAGTTTGAACAATGGAATATTACTCTGCTACAAAAAAGAATGAAATAATGCTATCTACAGCAACATGGATGAACCTAGAAATTATCACACTAGGTGAAGTAAGTTAGAGAAACATAAATATATGATATCACTCTCATGTAGAATCTAATTTTCAAAAAGAAAAGGAACAAATGTACTAATGTACAAAACAGAAACAGAGTTATAGAAAACAAAATTATGGTTACCAAAAGGGAAACAAAATTGGGAGGGGTAAATCAGAAGCTTGGGGTAAACATACACACTACTGTATATAAGATATAAAATAAATGAGGACATACTGTATAGCACTGGAAACTCTACTCAATATTCTGTGATAACCTACATGTAAAAAGATTGTTAAAAAAGAATATATGTATATGCATATCTAAATCACTTAGCTGTATAATTCAAACTAACAGAACATTGAGAATGAACTATACACCAATGATGAATGAATAAAATCTAAGGATATAAAAAAAATTTACACAAATGATGTTTAAGGGTGTATATATCTATCTATAAGTCGATATTTTTTACTCAGCATTATACTTTTCCATCCCAGATTAACAAATACTATGCAATGTTTACATCATTTAAGCAATCATCTAATATTTCATTATATTGATATATCCAGTATCCAGGGTGGCTACACAATTTACTATCGAAAGCAGGCCTTTTTTGGAAAATTAAAATAGGGTCAATTAATTACACCACAGATTGGGACAAGATGGCAGAATAGAGGACATGCACTCATCTCCTCCTATGAGAGCACTGAAATTACAACTAGCTGTTGAACAACCATCAACTGGAGGATGCTGGAACCCACCAATAAAAGGTACCCCATGTGCAAAGACAAAGTAGAAGCCACAATGAAACAGCAGGAGGGGCACAATCATGATAAAATCTAATCCCATACCCACCAGATGGGCAATGCACAAACTTGAGAACAATGATACCAAAGAAGTTTTCCCACTGTTGCAAAGGTTCAGGTTTCCTGGCCTTGGGATCCAGCAAAGTGACTAAGAATCCCCAGGGAATGTGACTTTGAAGGTCAGTGGGATTTGGCTGCAGGACGTACATCAGACTAGAGGAAACAGAGACTCCACTCTTGGATGGCATACACAAAATCTTGTGTGCACTAGAACACAGGGGAAAGATGCAGTGATCCCACAGGAGACTGAACCAGACCTACCTACTAGTGCTGGAGAATCTCCTTTAGAGGCATGGGGTGGCAGTGGCTCAGCATGGGGACAAGGAAACTGGCAGCAGCAGCAGTTCTGGGAAGAAGCTCATTGGCATGAACCCCACTGGACGACACTATTATCCCTACCATAGAGCCTACAGACTCCATGACTGGCTCTTCTCAGGCAAAGCAACTAACAGGGAAGGAGGGCAGCCCTACCATTCAGCAGACAATTGGATTAAAATTTTACTGAGCATGACCTTGCCCACCAGACAAAGATCCAGTTTTCCCCACCACCAGTCCCTCCCATCAGAAAGCCTGCACAGGCCTCTTTTTATAGCCTCATCTACCATAAGGCAGACAGAAGAAGCAAGAACTACAACTATGCAGCCTGCAGAATGAAAACCACAATCACAGAAAGTTAAACAAAAGGCAGGGGATTAAGTCTCAGGTGAAGCAACAAGATAAAACCCGAGAAAAACAACTAAATGAAATGGAGATAGGCAACCTTCCAGAAAAAGAATTCAAAATAATGATGGTGAAGATGATCCAGGATCTCAGAAAAAGAATAGAGGAGATGCCATAAATGTTTACCAAAGACCTAGAAGAACTAAAGAACAAATGGAGATGAATGATAAAATAACTAAAATGAACAATAAACTAGAAAGAATCAATAAGAATTGAGGCAGAAAAACGGATAAGTGACCTGGAAAAGAAGTGAAGACAGTCTAAGAGACCTCTGGTACAACAGTACACACACCAACATTTGCATTACAGGGGTCCCAAAAAGAGAAGAAAGAGACAAAAGACTCAGGAAAATATCTGAAGAGGTAATAGCTCAAAACTTCCCTAACATGGGAAAAGAAATAGTCAGCCAAGTCCAGGGAAGACAAACAGTCCCAGGTAGGATAAACCCAAGGGGGAACACACCAAGAAAGAGTAATCAAACTGACAAAAATTAAAGACAAAATATTAAAAGTAACAAGGAAAAACTGAAAAATAACATACAAGGGAATTCCCATAAAGATATCAGCTGATTTCTCAAGAGAAATTCTGCAAGTCAGAAGGGAGTTGCATCATATATTTAAAATGACGATAGGGAAGAATCTGCAACCAAGAATACTCTACCTAGTGAGACTCTCATTCAGATTTAATGGAGAAATCAAAAGCTTCACAAATAATTTGAAGAGATTTCAGCACCATCAAACCAGCTTTAGAACAAATGCTAAAGGAACTTCTCTAGGCAGGAAAAACAAGAGAGGGAAGAGACCTATAAAAATAAACCCAAAACTATTAATAAAATGGAAGTAAGACCATACATATCCATAATTACCTTAAATGTAAATGGATTAAATGCATCAACCAAAAGACAGATTGGCTGGATGGATAATAAAACAAGACCCATATGTAAGGTGTCTACAAGAGACTCACCTCAAATCTAGGGACACTTACACACTGAAAGTAAGGGGATGGGAGAAGGTATTCCACCAAAATGGAAGTCAAAAACAAGCTGGAGTTGCAATACTGTTATCAGACAAAATAAAACTATAAAACAAAGATGGTTATAAGAGACAAAGAAGGACATCACATCAATGAAAGGATCTAAACCAAGAAGAAGATATATATGCACCCAACATGGGACCACCTCCAATATAAGGCAAATACTAACAATCATAAAGGGAGAAATTGACAGTAACACAATTATCATGAGGAACTTTAACATCCCACTTTCATCAATGGACAGATCATCCAGACAGGAAGTTGATGAGGAAACACAGACCTTAAATAACACATTAGACCAGATGGACCCAATTGACAGTTACAGAGCATTCTATCTAAAAGCAGCAGACTACACACTATTCTCAAGTGCACAGGGAACATTCTCCAGGATTGACCACATGCTGGACCACAAGGTGAGCCTCAGTAATTTAAGAAATTTGAAATCATATCATACATCTTTCCTGATCACAATGCCATGAGATTATAAATAAACTACAAGAAAAAAAATTATAAAAACACAAACATACGCTAAGCACTGAATGGATTACTGAATAAATCAAAATGGAAATAAATAAAATACCTAGAGACAAATGAAAATGAAAGCACAATAGTCTAAACCCTGTGGGATGAAGCAAAAGCAGTTTTAAGAGGGAAGTTTCTAGCAATACATCCTTATCTCAAGAAATAAGAAAAACCTCAAATAAACAACCTAACCATAAACCTGACACAACTAGAGAAAGAAGAAAAAACAAAACCTAAGGTTAGTAGAAGGAAAGAAATCATAAAGATCAGAGTAGAAATAAATGAAATTGAGACAAAGAAAACAACTGCAAAGATCTATGAAATGAAAAATGGGTTCTTTGAAAAGATAAACAAAATTGACAAACCTTAAGCCAGATTCATCAAGAAAAAAGATATATGACTCAAATCAATAAAATTAACAATGAAAAAGAAGAAGTTACACAGAAATCCAAAGGATCATAAGAGACTACTACATGTAACTGGATGCCAATAAAATGGTCATCCTGGAAGAAATGGACAAGTTCTTAAAAAGGTAGTCTCCCAAGATTGAACCAAGATGAAACAGAAAATATGAACAGATGAATCATAAGCACTGAAATTGAAACTGTGATTTAAAAACTCCCAACAAACAAAGTCAAGGAGTTGATGGTTTCATAGACAAATTCTATCAAACATTTGAAAACAGTTAACACCTATCCTTCTGAAACTGTTTCAGAATATTGCAGAGGAAGGGAAACTTCCAAACTCATTCTATGAGGCCACCATCATTCTGATACCAAAACCAGACAAAGATACCATAAAAATACCACAAAATATTACAGGTCAATATCACTGATGAACAGAGATGCAAAAATCCTCACAAAATACTAGCAATCTGAATCCAATAACACATTAAAAAGATCATACACAATGATCATGTGGAATTCATCCCAGGGATGCAAGAAATTTTCAATTTCTGTAAATCAATCAATGTGATATACCACCATCAACAAATTAAAAAATAAAGACCATATGACCATCTCAATAGATCCAGAAAAAGCTTTGGACAAAATTCAGTACCCATTTATGATAAAAATTTTCCAGAAAGTTGGCATAGAAAGAACATGCCTCAACATAATAAAGGCTATATACAACATACCTACAGCAAACATCATAATAGGGAAAAGCTGAAACCATTTCCTCTAAGATCATGGACAAGACAAGGATGTCCACTCTCACCACTTTTATCCAACATAGTTTCAGCAGTCGTAGCAATGGCAATAAGAGAAGAAAAGGAAATAAATGTAATCCCAATTGGAAAAAAAGTTAGAATGTCACTGTTTGCAGATGACATGATACTATTTACAGAAGATGCTAAAGATGCTACTGGAAAGCTACTAGAGCTAATCAATTAGTTTGGTAAAGTTGCAAAATTAACACACAGAAAACTTGCATTTCTATACATTAACAACAGAAAATCAGAAAGAGAAATTCAATAAACAATTTCATTTACCATCACATCAAAAGATTAAAATATTCAGGAATGAGTCTACCTAAGGAGACAAAAACCTATACTCTGAAAACTGTAAGACACTGATGAAAGAAATCTAAGATGACACAAACAGATGGAAAGATGTACCATGCCTGTGGGTTGGAAGAGTCAGTATTGTCAAAATGACTACACTGTCCAAGGCAATCTACAGATTCAATACAATCCCTATCAAGTTACCAATGGGATTTTGCACAGAACTAGAACAAAAAAATCTTAAAATTTGTATGGAGACACAAAAGACCCTGAATAGGGAAAGCAATCTTGAGAAACAGAAACAGAGCTGGAGGAATCTGGCTCCTTGTCTTCAGACTATACTACAAAGCTAAAGTCATCAAAACAGTATGGTACTGTCACAAAAACAGAAATATAGATAAATGGATCAGAAAAGAAATCCCAGAAATAAACCCACACACCTATGGTCAATTAAACTATGACAAAGAAGGCAAGACTAGATGATATTGGAAAGAGAATCTCTTCAATAAGTGGTGCTGGGAAAACTGGACAGCTACATGCAAGAAAATGAGATTAGATCATTCTTTAATACCATACACAAAAGTAAACTCAAAATGGATTAAGACCTACATGTGTGACCAACTCTACAAAATTCCTAGAGGAAAACATAGGCAAAACACTCTCTGACATAAATTGCAGCAATATCATTTTTGATCCATCTCCCAGAACAACGGAAATAAAAACAAAAATTAACAAAGGGAAGCTATTTAAACTCAAAAGCTTTTTCACAGAAAAGGAAACAAAGAACAAAACAAAAAAGACAATCCACAGAATTGAGGAAGATATTTGCAAATGATATGACCAACAAAGGATTAATCTCCAAAATTTACAAACAGTTCAGGATGCTTAACAGCATAATACAAACATCCCAATCAACAAATTGACAGAAGACCTAAACAGACATTTCTCCAAAGAAGATATAGTGATGGACAAGAGGCACATGAAAAGATATTAAACATCACTTATTATTAGAGAAATGCAAATCAAAACTACAATGAGATATCACCTCACACTAGTCAAATGGCTATCAGCAAAAAAAAAAAACCTACGAACAATAAATGCTGGAGATGGTGTGGAGAGAAGGGAACCCTCCTACACTCTTGGTGGGAATGTAAATGCCTACAGAAACTATGGAGAACAGTATGGAGATTCTTTTAAAAACTAAAACTAGAGCTAACCATATGACCCTGTAATCCCACTCCTGGGGCATATATCAGGTCCAGAGAAAAACATGGTTTGAAAGGATACATGCACCCCAATGTTCACTGCAGCCCTGTTTACAACAGCCAAGACAAGGAAGCACCCTGAATGTTCATCTTCAGGGAAATGGATAAAGAAGATGTAGTACATATATACAAGGGAGGGTTACTCAGTCATTAAAAAGAATGAAATTATGCCATTTGTTGTAACATGGATGGACCTAGAGATTGTCATCCTGAGAAAGCAAGTCAAACGGAGAAGGAGAAATATCCTGTGACATCCTTTATAGGTGGAATCTAAAAAGAAATGATAGAAATAAACTTACTTAGAAAAGAGAAACAGACTCATAGACCTAGAAAACAAACTTACTGTTGCCAATGGGAAGGATAGGGGGAAGGGATAACTGTTAGTGAGTTTGGGACAGACATATACACACTGGTATATTTAAAATGGATAAGCAAAAAGTACCTACTGTACTGCACATGGAACTCTGCTTAATGTTATATGGCAGCCTGAATGGGAGGGGAGTTTGGGAGAGAATGGATACATGTATATGTATGGCTGAATCCCTTTGCTGTTCACCTGAAATTATCACATTTCTTGTTTGTATAACACTGTTTGTTAATTGACTATTTTCCAATATAAAATAAAAAGTTAAAAATAATCACATTAATATAATAGGCATATCCTAGGACTGCTCAAGGCAAATCAGGAGGTAGGGTCATCCTGAGTATACTAGCATTTTAACTCTATGTGTTCTGGTACACAAGTGCAATAGTTTTCTTTAACATTATAGTATAAATTTTGAGCCTTATATGCATATGTTCACTCTACCAAATACTGACAATTTCTTTGCAGATTTATATTCCCATTAGTTATCCTTAGTACTTACATATTTCCCCTCATAGATCTTAACAGAAGCACTTGAGAGATGGCATTTCATTATTGTCTTAGTTTGCATTTCCCTGACTAATAGTGAGATTGTACAACCTTCCAAATGTCTAAGATCCATCTGGATTTCTTCTTCTGATAAGCATCTGTCATTTTTGTGTCATTATATTTGGATTAATCTCAAGTAAACAAAATATGACTGTTAATTTTTAATCTTACTTAACAATCTCTTTCAGGTAAGTGTAGGCAACTTTTATGTTCTGTGATTATAAATGTATCCCAGTATTTTATTTTTTGATTAAACACTGCAAGGAGTTATCAATGTTATTAATATTTTAAAATAATTATATGTTATTGTTATTGTTCATTTGCCCAGTGGTGTCTGACTCTTTGCATCCCCATGGACTGCAGCATGCCAGGCCTCCTTGTCCCTCACCATCTCCAAAAGTTTGCCCAAGTTCATGTCCATTGCCATTTCATCCTAAACAATTATATGTTGGTTATAGACAAATTTGCTAAAAGTTGGTAAATAAAAAACATTAGTCTTTCAATTCATGAATATGGGATATCTTCTCATTTATTTGGACCTCAGCAATGTTTTATTGATGAGGATGTCCTGAGAAATCTATATGCAGGTCAAGAAGCAACAGTTAGAACCAGAGATGGAACAATAGACTGGTTCCAAATTGGGAAAGGAGTACATCAAGGCTGTATATTGTCACCTTGTTTATTTAGCTTATATGCAGAGTACATAAAATGCCAGGCTGGATAAAGCATACGCCAGAATCAAGATTGCCAGGAGAAATATCAATAACCTCATATATGCAGATGACACCAACCTTATGGCAGAAAGCAAAGAGGAACTAAAGAGCCTCTTGATGAAAGTGAAAGAGGAGAGTGAAAACCTGGCTTAAAACTCAACATTCAGGTGCTCGGGGCTGGTGCACCGGGATGACCCAGCAGGATGGGATGGGGAGGGAGGTGGGAGGGGGGTTCTGGAAGGGGAAAACATGTACACCCATGGTGGATTCATGTCAATGTATGGCAAAACAAATACAATATTGTAAAGTTAAAAAAAAAAAAAAAAACCTCACATTCAAAAAACTAAGATCATGGCATTTGATACAACCACTTCATGGCAAATAGATGGGAAAACAATGGAAACAGTGATACACTTCATTTTCTTAGGCTCCAAAATCACTGCAGATGATGACTGTAGCCATGGAATTAAAAGACACTTGAACTTTGGAAGAAAAGCCGACAAAGGTCTGTCTAGTGAAAGCTATCATTTTTCTAGTAGTCATGTATGAATGTGAGAGTTGGACTATGAAGAAAGCTGAGCACTGAAGAATTGATGCTTTTGAACTGTGGCTTGGAGAAAACTCTTGAGAGTCCCTTGGGCTGCAAGGAGATCAAACCAGTCATTCATAAAGGATATCCATCCTGAATTTTCAAGTGGATGGACTGATGCTGAAGCTTAAACTCCAATACTTTGACCACCTGATAGAAAGAGGTGACTCACTGGAAAAGACCCTGATGCTGGGAAAGATTGAAGGCAGGAAGAGAAGGTGACGACAGAGGATGAGATGGTTGGATGGCATCACCAACTTGATGGACATGAGTTTGAACATGCTCTGGGAGATGGTGAAGGACACGGAAACCTGGCGTGATGCAGTCCACAGGGTTGCAAAGAGTCGGACGTGACTGAGCGACTGAACTGAATGTTTTGTTAGCTTTCTGCCAGTATTTATTTATTTTTTATTTATTTGGCTGTGCCAGATCTTCATTACAACACATGTGATCTTCACTGCAGCATGCAGGATCTAGTTCTTCAACCAGAAATCAAGCAAGGGCCCCTTGCATTTGGAGCACTGAGTTTTAACCTCTGGAACACCACAGAAGTTACCAACCCAGTACTTATTTCTGATGCTATTGTAGATATTTTATAATTTTTACCCAGATAATCACAATGGTGTAATCACTCACCTAGAGCCAGACATCTTAGTATGTGAAGTCAAGTGGGCCTTAGGAAGCATACTATGAACAAAGCTAGTGGAGGTGATGGAATTCCAGTTGAGTTATTTCAAACCCTAAAAGATGATGCTGTGAAAGTGCTGCACTCAATATGCCAACAAATTTGGAAAACTCAATAGTGGCCATGGGACCGGAAAAGGTCAGTTTTCATTCCAATCCCAAAGAAAGGCAATGCCAAAGAATGCTCAAATTACCACATGATTGCACTCATCCCACACGCTAGTAAAGTAATGCTCAAAATTCTCCAAGCCAGGCTTCAGCAATATGTGAACTGTGAACTTCCAGATGTTCAAGCTGGGTTTAGAAAAGGCAGAGCAACCAGAGATCAAATTGCCAGCATTCACTGGGTCATCAAAAAAGCAAGAGAGTTCCAGAAAAAACATCTATTTCTGCTTTATTGACTATGCCAAAGCCTTTGATTGTGTGGATCACAATAAACTGTGGAAAATTCTGAAGGAGATGGGGATACCAGACCACCTGACCTTCCTCCTGAGAAATCTGTATGCAGGTCAGGAAGCAACAGTTAAAACTGGACACGTAACAACAAACTGGTTCCAAAGAGGAAAAGGAGTACGTCAAGGATGTACATAGTCACCGTGCTTGTTTAACTTATATGCAGAGTACATCATGAGAAACGCTGGGCTGGATGAAGCACAAACTGGAATTAAGGTTTCCGGGAGAAATATCAATAACCTCAGATATGCAGATGTCACCACCCTTATGGCAGAAATCAAAGAGGAACTAAAGAGCCTCTTGATGAAGTTGAAAGAGGAGAGTGAAAAAGTTGGCTTAAAGCTCAACTAAGATCATGGCATCCGGTCTCATCACTTCATGGCAAATAGATGGAGAAACAGTGGAAACAGTGGAGACAGTGGAGACTGTTGCCCCATGCAGTTTCAAAATATGGTAATAATTTTGAGTCTTCCACTCTGATAGAGCTTCATCTCCTAAGTCCTTAAAGACAACAGAGATTTCATTCTAATTTTTAAAAGTTTGTAGCCCACATCCTTAGCTTCCTCTGCTGTTTCAGAACTCAAGTATCTTGCTGGGAAAATTGGTCATGTGTTTCAATCCTTTTGAAATTGTAGAATTTAAATTTATAATTCAGGTAGGCAATTTTCAACTGAGGAGAATAAATAAATTATGTGGGAAGGAATCATTTTCTATCAGACAGTGCAGAGATATTCCTGACCAATGTATAGCCTGTAAACTCTGTCTTTAAGCCAGAGAAATGAAAGGAGGGGCTTAAGGATGCCAATCCAGGTACTAGATTAATTCAAATGCTATTGTACCTCCAGCACTTGTTCTAACAGTCTCCTGCTAAACACTCAATACCTGCATTCATACTGGCTGGCCCTAGGGACTCGAAACAGCTCACTGTCCCCACTGAAAGGAAATGAAAAATCGACTGATGCTAAACAGACCTCCTTTAGCAACTACAGCCATCTAATAAGCACTGTATCCAGCAGTGTGATTAATGATTTTTTTCCCTTTACATTTAAGAGCAATGTGTTTCAGAAAGTAGGGGAGAGAAAAAGAATGAATAAGGGGGATGAAGAAGAGAGAGGGCAGAGATGTAAAAGTGAAAAAAAAGAAAAACTACATGTGAGATGAAAGGGAAGAAAATAATTTCTCAGTATGAAACAGAGTTAGCCAGAATTGTATATTTTCTCCTAATATAAAGGATTACACCTTTAACCTATGTAAGAACGCCAAGTTACTTACTTTCATCTTATCTAAATGATACACTCTACTGAAAATAAAGAGAAAGGAAAACCAAAAGAGGCTCTGCATCAGCCTACAATACTTTTGTTTTTATCTGTTCCTAATCTCAAAAATTACACTTCATAATTGCACATTAATGGCTTTAAAAATTTAAATTCATTGGGAGGGGCAAGAAATTGAGAGAAGTGCTATCCGGCACATTGATATTCCTCAAAGCTTTCTATTTCATATATACATACATATATTAATATATATTGCATAAGATATGTTATATATATGATATATGATGTATGTATATTTATATAGCTAGTTAGCTAGCTATGTATAAATAGATATAGATGTATCATGAGGAATATGAGGTTGTAATATCCACCTCCTCATTTATTGACATCATTAATTTTCCAGATCTGATTACCTAGGCCAATGTCTGCTCTCTTCTTCACTTCCTCAAACATGTCAAGTGGTTCTACAACATGGAAAAAACTTCTGCCAGGGATTTATGCATTATGAAGTGTGATCTTTTTTTTTTTTATCAACCTCAGCCTAGGTTAAAGATATAAAAGCTATTTCCCTTCTTCATTTTAAGTACCTACTCTGGACCTTCATATACTGAATTCTCGACAGCTTCCCATAATGCTATAGTCTCTCATTAATATGAACTCCATACATTGGGGTCTGAGTGTTGCGTCACATATGACCATAAGACAGCATTTTGCAGAAGAACTTGGTGGAAAGAGAGGGGGAAGCTATTTAGGGGTATTATGTGTAATTAAGGTTTGAAGCAGCCTGCAGCCAAGAGTCAAACACTTGTGCACATGAGACAACAAGCCAGTTTGCTTGGCTGAGGCAGAAAGTAATTGTGGGTTAAAGATCAATCACAAACAAGAACAAGAATGCTGAGAGATGTTGATGGACAATCTTAAAGGCCCATATGAAGCATTTGTAATTGGGTTTTTTTAAAAGACAAAAGAAAACAATGTAAATTTCTGAAAGTCTATCAATAGATCAAAGATGAGATTCATGCTTACCAGTCAAAGCCCTGGAGTGTAATTTGATCAAAATGTTTGAGAAGGAAGAGTCTTTCTACTGTATAAATGGCAGACAGAAGGGGCAGACAGCTGGCAAGAGGGATGATTTGTAATATTCTAGGTGTAATATGATTAGAGATGATTCAGACTAGAATATAGACTAGAAGGAGTTGGAAACAATGGCTCTGAAAGGTTTTTAACATAAAGAAACAGGAGGACTTAGAGACACACTAGTCACGGAGGTGCTGGAGGAAGTAAGCTGTAACACTCCAGGAGATGCGCCAGGAGAACAGGATGGTAGAATGCCATTGATGGGGACAGAATGTTGGGAAGGAATGAGAGTCCTGTCTAAGCTGCAGTATCAGTTTCCTTGCCACCTCTTTATTAATGCAGGTTTTATGACACAGGTGTAATAATTAATCCAAATGGATAGCAGATGTGGCTATCCATCTTTGGGCATACTGGCCTCCAAACAGTCTCCCAATCAGCAAATTCTCAAGCTAGGCCAAAGAAAATTAAAGAAAATAAATTCTGTTGAGATATTTATGGAGGCCACCTGGATTGAAATTTGATGGCTAAGAACTTGCCTGGGTGCCAGGCAACTAAGGAAAGGTCAGAGCCCCTGGAGCAATAGGGCTTGGAGAGCCAAAGAACAGAAATAGAAGGGGGGTGTTCAGTCACATTTCTTTTCAAAAAGATAAAAATTTGAGTTCTACTTTTCAGGAAGAAGCATTGCTAAAATCTTTCCCTGTATGCACTGGAGAAATCTGCCTCGTTGCATGACAAGGGTCCCACCATTTTCTTGAATTCCTCTCTCTACTCTGGCTGAACCAATCAGTGAGGGTTTTGTTTACATAAATAGATCACATCACTTCTTTGATTCATGCTCTTAAATTCTTTATCTTTCTACTCTCACTACATACTACCCGTATCTCTTCTACATGAGTCTTTTGCTTCAGATAAATTTATTAGTCTCTACCCTTCAAAATAATTCTTCCTCCTCCTATGCTGTTTACACACTGCTTGAATGACTGTGAACTCCTTTTTTTTTTTCCTCTACACCTGTTCAAAACCATAATCTAACACTTTATGGTCAACTTACAGCCTACTTCCACTCTGTCATGAAACACATCTTAAACAGTTTAAAAGAATGAAGTTAGTGGAAGTATTCTTTGACAGAAATAGAATTAAACCAGAAACTAATACTAATTAAGCAAGAAACTAAAACTAATACAAAAAGATAACAGAAAAATCCAACCATTTGAAAGTCAAACAACATACTTCTTTTGAAGTCTCAAAAGAAAATTTTAAATGTTGAACATAATAAAATTAAAAATCCATCATATACAAAGTTGTGGGATATAATTAAAGCAACACTTATAGGAAAACTTATAGTATTAAAAGCTAAAGAGAAAGACTTAAGTCACACTAAGTTTCCATCTGAAAAAATTAGAAAAAAGTGTTAACTAAAAGCAAGCAGAAGAAAAAAAATATAGATGAGAAATCCACAAAATTGTAAACATAAAAACAATGGAAAAAAAGCAAAGAAACCAAAGTCTAGTTCTTCAAAAAGAAAAATAAACTGATAATGAAAGTGAAATTCGCTTAGTTGTGTCTGACTCTTCGTGGTCCCATGGACTATACAGTCTGTAAAATTCTCTAGGCCAGAATACTGGAGTGGGTAGCCTTTCCCTTGTCCAGGGGATCTTCCCAACCCAGGGACTGAACCCAGGTCTCCCACACTGCAGGCAGATTCTTTACCAGCTGAGCCACAAGGGAAGCCCAAGAATACTGGAGTGGGCAACCTATCCCTTCTCCAGGGGATCCTCCTGACCCAAGAATCGAACCGGGGTCTCCTGCATTGCAGGTGGATTCTTTATCAACTGAGCCATCAGGGAAGCCCTGATAAACTGATAAACCTCTAGCAAAAATGAGAACACAAATTACCCATATCATGAATTAAAGAGAGGATGTCACTGTGACACGTGGGGAGGGAGCAGGATATAACCTTTAAAGAATGACATAATGACAAAAACTGGTTAGAATCAATTAGGTCCAAGATCCTAGAAGATTCAACCTCCAGTAGATCTTGAATCTCATTATATACTCACTGTAATACATTAGGATGCGAAATAACTCACCCACAGACACCAAGACAATACCAAGGCCGACCAAAAAAGGCCAAAAAGTGGGTGGTGGCCCAATCCCTGAAAATCCCCACCCCTTTCTCCCAAATATTTAAAATAATCCTCACATTTGTCAGCCTATGAAATTACCAAGCCCATAAAAAACCACCTCATATTTCACGGCCACCCTCACCATTTGAGATGGTCCACACTCTGTCTATGGAGTGTGTAACTCTAAATAAATCTGCTTTCCTACTTAGTTCTCAGGGAAGAGCCCCCTTACTTGCCTACTTGTTTCCCTTACAGGTGTCCTATACTAATAAATCTATTTCTTTCCTATTATTTTTCTTCTTGCTGAATTCCTTCTGTACTGAGTCATGAAGAACCTGAGCTTCAGTAAGTCCTGATACCAGGTGAGTGATTTTTACCTAAAAGACAGTAGGTTCAAGCCCCAGTCTGAGTTTTGACTGGGTTCAAACCCCATCTGAGGTGCGACTGGGTTAGAGTCCTAATTCCAAGGTGTGTGGTTTCATCACCATACACTCCACAGACTTAAAAAAAAATCCTATTATTTTCTCCCATTATGAATGGGAGAAATAATAGAAACGAAGCAACAGACAAACAATCTCAAAAATATACAAGCAACTCCTGCAGCTCAATTCCAGAAAAATAAACGACCCAATCAAAAAGTGGGCCAAAGAACTAAACAGACACTTCTCCAAAGAAGACAACAGACAAACAATCTCAAAAATATACAAGCAACTCCTGCAGCTCAATTCCAGAAAAATAAACGACCCAATCAAAAAGTGGGCCAAAGAACTAAACAGACACTTCTCCAAAGAAGACATACAGTTGGCTAACAAACACATGAAAAGATGCATCACTCATTATCAGAGAAATGCAAATCAAAACCACAATGAGGTACCATTTCATGTCCGTCAGAATGGCTGCTATCCAAAAGACTACAAGCAATAAATGCTGGAGAGGGTGTGGAGAAAAGGGAACCCTCTTACACTTTTGGTGGGAATGCAAATTAGTACAGCCACTATGGAGAACAGTGTGGCTGCTGCTGCTAAGTCGCTTCAGTCATGTCTGACTCTGTGCGACCCCATAGACGGCAGCCCACCAGGCTCTGCCGTCCCTAGGATTCTCCAGGTGTGGAGATTCCTCCAAAAACCGGAAATAGAACTGCCATATGACCCAGCAATCCCACTGCTGGGCATACACACTGAGGAAACCAGAATTGAAAGAGACACGTGTACCCCAATGTTCATCACAGCACTGTTTATAATAGCCAGGACATGGAAGCAGCCTAGATGCCTATCAGGAGATGAATGGATAAGGAAGCTGTGGTACATATACACAATGGAATATTACTCAGCCATTAAAAAGAACACATTCGAATCAGTTCTAATGAGGTGGATGAAACTGGAGCCTATTATATAGAGTGAAGTAAGCCAGAAAGAAAAACACCAATACAGTATACTAACACATATATATGGAATTTAGTAAATCAGTAAAGATAACCCTGTATGCGAGACAGCAAAAGAGACACATATATAGAACAGTATTATGGACTCTGTGGGAAAGAGCGAGGGTGGGATGATATGGGAGAATGGCACTGAAGCATGTAAATTATCATATGTGAAACGAATCACCAGTCCAGGTTCGATACATGATACAGGGTGCTTGGGGCTGGTGCACCGGGATGACCCGGAGGGATGGGATGGGGAGGGAGGTGGAGGGGGATTCTGGAAGGGGAACACATGTACACCCATGGTGGAGTCATGTCAATGTATGGCAAAACAAATACAATACTGTAAAGTTAAAAAATAGATAAATAAACTAATTAAAAAAATATTTTAATAAAGAAACCTCCAGGTCCCCAGGCCCAGATGGTTTTACTGCATTGAGTAAACATTATGAAACACTGATATTAAACATTAAAAAAAAAATACCTGCAGCAAACTGGGAACAGAAGAAACTCACTCAATGTGAGAAAGAACATCTAAGAAGAAACCCCTGCAGTTAACATTGAAACCAATGGTGGAGAACAGAAGGCCTTTCCCTAAATCAAGGAAAAGTCAAGCAGGCCTGCGCTCACTACTCCTATTCAATATGTACTAGAAGTCCTAGCCATATAATAAGGCAAGAAAAACAAATTAACAAGACATAGAGATTGAAAATGAAAAAACAAAAATGCTCTTATTCATAGACAACATGAGTGTCTTGACAGAAAAATCCTGATTCTATCAAAAACAAAACAACTTCCTAGATGAGCATAGCGAGGTGATCTTTCTACATTCTAAAATAAACACATTAGAACACTAAATGTTTAAAAGTACCATTAACAATAGCTCTAAAAAACCTGAAATACTTATGTGTAAATCTAACATGACGTACAGGATCTGTTTGCTAAAATCTATAAAACATTAATGAGAGATACTTTGAAAGATCTAATTAAATGGAGAGTTATACTGTTTCTGGAAGATTCACCATAGTAAAGAAGTAAGTTCTCTCCAAATTTATCCATAATTTTAACACAATTACAATAAAAATCCTAGCAGGATTTTTGTAGATACAGACAAGTAAATCCTAAAATGTATATGGAAAGACAGAGATACTAGACTAGCTGAAACAATCTGAAGAAGAAATAATAAAGTTTGAAGAGTTACACTACCTAACTTTAAGACTTAGTATAAAGCTATAGCATAAAAACAGAGTAGTGCTAGCAAAGGGACAGACACACAGATCAGTGGAAGGGGGTACAGGTTCTACAATTAGACTTACACAGATACGATCATTTTATTTTTTTATGAAACTAAAAAATAATTCTGTGGAGAAAGGATAGTTTTAAAACAAATTGTTTAGAAACAATTGCACAACCATATGCAAAAAATAAACCTCAGCCCATACCTCATATCTTGTATAAAAATTAAGACATATTAATGATAGATCTAAATGTAAAACTATAAGGCATTAAGAAAACAAAGGAGATAAGTCCAAAAGTTAGGTAAAAATTCTTCAACATGACACCAAAACACGATACATGAAGGAAAAAAATTGATAAATATGAGTCCACCAAGATTTAAAACTTTTGCTCTGACAAAGTTCCTGTTACAAGCTACAAGCTAGGATAAATATTTACAAATTATATATCTGAAGAAAGGCCTTGCATTCAGAATATATTAAGGAATCTCAACATTCAGCAATAAAAAAACAAACTTGAACATAGCCTTCAAAAATGAGAATATATGGATGACAGTAATTATATATATAAAAAGATGTTCAGCATCCTCAGCCATCAGGGAAATGCAAATTAAAATCATGATGAAATACACCATCCCTCTATTTACAATGGCTTAAAAAAACCAAACAAACTGATAATGCCAAGTCAGTACTAGTGAAGCATGCAGGGCAACTGGAACTCTCATGCGTTTTTGGTAGGAATGCAGTATGGTACAACCATTCTGGAAACAATTTGGCAGTTTCTCATAAAGTTAAACAAATGACCCAGCAATCCCCAATCCTGAGTATTTTCCTTAGAGAAATCAAGACTTATGTTCACACAAAAACCTATGCAGGATTATTTATATCAGTTCTATTCATAATAACCAAATAAAATAATCCAAATGCCCTTCAACATGTGGGTGGATAAATAAACTTCAGTACACCTGTACAGTGGGATGCTAGTCAACAATAAAAATGAATGAGCTATCGATATGAACAACAACTTGGTTGAATCTATAAGGCATTAGACTGAGCAGAATTCAGTTTCAAAAGGTTGTATACTGAATGTTTATTCTATTTTATGACATTCTCTAAAAAACAAAACTATAGCTAGTTCACTGGGTGCCAGGGCATAGCAGTAGAGTGAATTTAATACTCTTTAGGAGTAACATAGGGAGCATTTTTTGGAGGTAATAGAGCCATTAGTGTTCTAATAGTGGTGATTATGATGAGTTGCCATTTCCTACTCCAGGGGATCTTCCTGACCCAGGGATCAAACCCACATCTCTTGTGTCTCCTGCATTGGCAGGTGGATTCTTTACCAACTGTGCCACCTGTGAAGCCCATGAGCTGTAACCGTATTATGTAACATGAATCAAAGAACTACCCCCAAGAGAAGTTAATTTGACTACATTATCATTTTTAAAAATTAAAAACACTCTGTGTTTAGAGTGAGACAACATCTCCTTACATTGGCAATCAAGGAGAAGTTAACTTAAAAATTTGATATTTGAGCAAAAGGCCTGAATAATGAATAGTGTTCAAAAAGAAGGTCTAACCATCAGCTTCACTTGAGAAGTGATGTACATAGTAGCTTTCCAATAAATGTTCCTGGGATGACTAAAAAATGGATTAATGAATTCTAATAAATGAGTTTTAGAAACCATGTCTTTGTTTACATTAATAGTATAGATGCCACACATATCATTGTCATTCCCTGGTGGCTCAGTGGTAAAGAATCTGCTTGCCAATGTAGGAGATGAGGGTTTGAACCCTGAGTCAGGAAGATACCCTGGAGAAGGAAATGGCAACCCACTCCAGTATTCTTGCCTGAGAAATACCATGGACAGAGGAGCCTGGTGAACTACAGGCCATGGGATCGCAAAAGAGTGGGACATGATTTAGCAACTAAACAACAACAAACACATTAGCAGTGCCATGAGGGAACAGAATGTATCTTTATTATAGGTTCCTACTTCTTTATATATTCAGGTGAATCTGGCAAGGAATCATCTAGAAGAATCTTAGAATATAATCCTAGGGAACAAATGATAAACAGGAAAAAAAAAGTGCCTCTGTATTATACCAAACAACAAGATAAAACCTGAAAATGTGGGATGTTCATAAACTTCCTGCAAGTACACAGCAAATATCTGCTACTCTATAGATACAGTCCAGTGCATAATGGCTGGGAAGAGACTGTATGTACAATCTTTGGACCAAAACAAGCCTAAAGGAGATTGATTGAACTCTATTTTGTGCTCAGCTAAATAAGATAAATGTGGGTTCAACCATCACCCATGTTCCAAATCAATATTCCATTGCCTTTTCCCAAGAGTTCAGAACCTAAAAATACAACTTTCTCATTTACCTAAACATGGTCTTTATTCATTCACCTATACCATCCCAAGCTTGTGTTCAATAAACAAATTTGCCCCACAAGGCTGAAAGTATTCAATTCAGCTTAAGAACTTAGCTTCTATAGAAATATGTTATAGAACATATGTAACAAATGTTACAATTCCTTGGAAAAGCCATGCCTCTCTAGTAGATGAGTCCTTGCTTTTCATGAGTAAGAACTCCTCTCTTCCTCCCTCTTCAATGTTCTATTCTTTTAAATTTTATTTATTTATCTTAATTGGAGGATAATTACTTTACAATATTGTGGTTGTTTTTGCCATACATCAACATGAATCAGCTATGGATGCACATGTGCCCCCCATCCTGAACCCCCACCACCTCCCTCCCCACCCCTTCCCTCTGGGTTGTCCCAGAGCACTGGCTGTGAGTGCCCCGCTTCATGCATCAAACTTGCACTGGTCATGTATTTTATATATGGTAGTATACATGTTTCAATGCTATTCTCTTAAATCATCCCACCCTCGCCTTCTCCCATCTAGTCCAAAAGTCTGTTCTTTACATCAGTGTGTCATTTGCTATCTTGCGCATAGGATCATCATTATCGTTTATCTAAATTCCATATATATAATTAAGAGCGTTCATTTCAGGATCAGCCTGGTGATTTGAGATATGTAATTAGCTTTGTACTTTAAGAGAAAAACAGTGACACAACCTTCCCTCTTCCTTAGAATATAATAAAAGATCCTAAGAGAAAAGGGGATGGAAAAGAGTGTGGACAAATAATTGTGCCTACCATTTGGACTACAAATGTAAGCTATGAAGTAATGGGGACACCCACAGGAGTATTCATGCGGGAATCTCCACCATTTATTCATTCATTAACTCCATGTGTAATTATCAAACAAGTGCTGCGTACAACTATTATCAATGTTAAGCTAAATAGGCTGATGCTAAAGAACAAGTAAAATGGAATTTCAAATTCTTGACTAATATTATATACAAAAATATCCCACTCTCCTATCCATCTCTGCTTACAAAAATACTCTCACTATATTTCAGAGGCACTCTCCTTTTATGGGCTCACAAGCCCACTGATGATGCTTGGGTAACAGAATCAGTAACTCACAAAGCCAGAGTTCATGGATCTTATAAGTACATCCTTCTCCTCTTAGGAATGAAAAATCTGAGTTTGAGAATGGGAACTTGGTCAGGGTCAAGCAGCCTGTTAATAGTAGCATCATATGAAAAACCAGATCTCTTAAGTGACATCTATTGTTTTTTTTTTCCCTCTGATCCACCTTTTAGTAAATTTCAAGGAGATGGAGAAAAATATCTCCCTGCAAAGAATTTAGCTGTCTGAGGTCAAATATGAGTTGATTTCTCTCTTCTTGAACTTGATCTTACTTAAAGATTTTAGTGGTCTTTTCCTCAGACTTTATTTTCTTTTCAAGTCTTCAATTATCTTGTAAGCCTCCAGGGCTTGGCCTGGCCTGACTTACACGGATCACTGTGCCTTGGTTTGCCTCTACTCAGCCTGGCCATTCCTGCCCTCTGAAACATGCCTTCCTGATAAGCCCAAGGCAAACCACCTTTTCCACATCTGTCTTACCTCTGGGAAACTGCTGCTATTTATTTACCTCTCAATTATCTGGCTATATGTCTAATTCAAAGTACATTTTAGAGCTAGTGTGTTTGACAATGATCTGTAAGTGGAATGGCCTAGGTGCTATAGGTCTAGGACTACATTATTTGACTGGATTTTAGCACCCCCCTCCAAAAGAAAAAAAGATACTCTACACTCTCCTGAACATTCAGAGTAGAGTTGAAAGGCAAATTTGAGGTTTCTAAGTTAAAGAGATGGGAATACCAGACCACCTGACCTGCCTCTTGAGAAATCTGTATGCAAGTCAGGAAGCAACAGTTAGAACTGGACAGGAAACAACAGACTGGTTCCAAATAGGATTGTGATATTCTTCCTATTTGTGGGTTAGCAACCTGCAGGTGTGTGTCTTGACTATGTTGCATCACTGCCCCTTCTACTTGGTTCACTTGATTCTTTCTTTCTATCTTTAATTGTGAAAACTCTTTCGTACTGGTCTTCAGGTTGTTCTCATAAATAATTTCTCTGTAAGCAGCTATAATTTTGGTGTGCCTATGGGAAGAGATGAGTTCAGGGTCTTCCAACTCTTTGACCTTGGCCACACTTTCTATTTTTTCTGCTTTAAATCTCTACTTTTTCCAATGCTTTCAAAATTCCTTATATTGACACAAATCTGTGCAGATACAGTACTAACTATGCCTATCCATAGGGAAATAGAAACAAGAGCATTCACATCTAACATAGGCATATTTTGCTGTTTAATTGTGAGGCATATATACACATATATAAATATACACAGTAAACAAAAATGTTCACATTTCTTATCTCATTAGATTATCACAATAAACCTCAGGTCTGGAGGTCAGTTATTATTATTACTACATTTATTTCATAGCAGACAAACTACTACTAAGAGATTGATATAGCTGCACAATGTTATGTAGTTAGTAAGAGGTATAGTCAGGGATTGAACTTTGGACTTTTGATCTGCATTTATTCACAGTATTCTGCCAATTATCATCCACTATCTTCTCCTCTAAACACCTACAAATACTTTCATATTCTTGCTCAATACAACAAAGTAAACTGAAAAAGAGGAACAATACTTTACTGTTAAGCGAGATGAGATAGTTTGGACACTGACTTAGGAGTTCTATTCTTAAGCCTGTTCTCAGCTGATCAGTCTCAAACCAGACCAATGACACAGATACAAAACAACTATTCAACTCAGTATTTTAAAAATTCAGCAACAGTCAGACCAAGCAACTGGAAAATTATCTTTTGCAGTTGTCAAATACCTACTCAAGACTGAACATCTGGATAAACATTCAATTACCCAGATGTTTTTAAATGGCTAAATACTTTGCAACATGACTACCAAATATATAATTGATAGAATGTTTTATAAACATCCAGATGTTTTAAACTTCAAATGCAGTCTTTAAGCAATTATGAATGAGTTATCTCCTTCCTTTATTACACCTGTAATATTCAATCACTCTCATAAGATGGTTAAATATGATGAGGCCCATTGAGATACTTCACAGCCTCAGAGATGCAAAAATATTAATTTTCCAGCTGGATATTCATATGGTCAAAATCATATATTACTCACCATCATGGGACGGGTTATGAAGAACCCTAACATTTCATTTGTAAGTAATTAACACTGGCCCACCCACCGGAACATGGGGGCTGATTTTGTTTTCCAAAGTCTTCCTGTTCAAGTAGTATCCATTTTTTTGCCCTGCAAATAATTATATTCCTCTAGAAGTTACATCCTGTCTTCTACCCTTTAGCAATAAAAAAGCACACAAAAAAGAGGAGGAGAAGTAAAGCAATATATCAGACCACATCCTTGACTGGCCTCTGCCTAATTCCTGCCTTTTTCAGGAGAAAATCAACTGCAAGTTCTCTTATTACGGCTCTGTGAGGAGTTTATTATCCTCTAACATCAATCAATTCATAAATTTTTTGTTCTTTCATTGAGGACTGAGTCCCAGTGAATGAAACACTGTACAAGATCTTATAGTAAATAGTAAAAAAGAGACATAATATCATAATGCTTTGAGGTTTATATTCTCCTATTCTCATTCAATATTTATAACAATTTTGAGGGATGGAGAATATAATGACCATTTTATCTATGAAGGCACTGCAGCTCAGAGAAGTTAAGGAACTTAAGGAAATGGGTCTTCAGGTCAGACCTCATTCCAAATCCAATGGTCTTTTTCAGTACATTAGGCTTTCTAATATTGTGCTCAATGAAAATCTTAGGTCTTGAGATGTTAAATGTCCTGTGAAAAGGATTGCTGTTACTGAATGGTTGTGTCCCCAGGCTCCAAACTCCTATGTTGAAACCTAATCCCTAATGTGATGGTGTTTGGAGGTGGAGCATTTGGAAGGTGATTAGGTCATGAAGGTAGAGCTTTCACAAATGGAACTAAGACCTTTATACAAGAGGCTTCTGAGAAGTCCCTTTCTACTTGCATTGGTAAAGCCAAGAAAATAATGGAAGACGGTCATCTATGAACAAGAAAGCTGAACCCTTATCAGACACTGAATCTATGGGCATCTTGATCTTGGACTTCTCAGGCTCCAGGACTTCTTTCTCCAGGACTGAGAAATAAAATGACTGTTGCTTATAAGCCCCTTAGTATCTGATATTTTTGTCACAGCAACCCAGAAAGACTAAAACAAGGATGTTCCTTAGAAAAACACTTTATAGAATCAGTTTAACTTTACTTAACATTTCCCAAACTTAGTTGGCTATGAAGGCTTTTACCAAAAACACTTATTAAATTCCTACAGTCCTAGCATTCTATAGAATAATTTGGATAATGATGCACTAGCTATTACAGACTTATTCTCAATTAAAGCTTACAGTCATAACTGTCAGTACATCCTCCATCATTTCCTTTTAGAAATGTTTTTTCTAATCTCCTTGCTATCAGCTAAGATCAGGTACTCCCATATTATTTTCCTGATATGCCTCTTTAATCTTTTCTTGTTCTTCTTCCTTATTGTTTGTCTGAATTTTATTTCTCTAAAGCTATCTCCCTCTTTATTCTATATCCCATCCTCTATTTTATGCCCCATCCCCATTGTTTTTTCATTAACATACTTCATTTTTTCTGAGATAATGTCTTGCTCCTTTTCTGGTACCTTGCTACTTAAAAGTGTAGTTTGAGAACTAGCAGTATCACCACCACTTGGGAGTTTGTTGGAAATGCTGAATCTAAGACCCTATTGCACACCTAATCAATCAGATCACACTTTTAGAAAGAATTTGCAGGCAATTTCATGAACATGGGAGACTGAGGAACCTGCTTTATCATAGCATTTACACCCCTCACTGGCTCATTAATAACTATGTCCTCAAAGCAATGAAAAGAGTACTTGTGAAGAGTGGGTCCCATGATGAGGAATGAATTACATATAGACTATTAAACATGCATGTTTACAAATACACTTATATAACTACAATTATTATATCATTCAGCTACTACATATCTTTCAAAATTCCCTACAGAATTCATGATAAAGTCTAAGCTCCACAGCATAAAAACTCCTCATGATCTATTTCTACGTAGCCTGTCAGCCTCATCTTTACCATCTTGCCCCAAAATTCCACTGTTATTTATGTTATAGCCATAATGAATGACTGTAATTTGTTAAACAGTCTTTTGAAAAAAGAAATAAGAAAAAAACAGTGTTTTTTCCTCTTGTCCTTGTTACTTTGCCCATTAACCCCCCCGCTGTCTGGTATGCTTTGCCTTTCTTCTTCACCTGGCCTATGCCTACTTGTCTTTAAGTTCCTATCATAAGTGGCAATGTGTCTGAATACCATTACCTGATCCCTTCACACCCCACCATATATATTCATTATTTCCTCAATAAATACTGATTACATTCCCATCAGCTACCAGCTACCTCTATTATAGCACACAATATGTGTTACAATTGTATGACATATTGTCCTCATTAGATGATAAATTCTTTGAGGACAGAACTATCTTCATTCATTCAATAAATATTTGCTAAGAACCTTAACTGGGCTTCCCCGGTAGCTCAGCTGGTAAAGAATCCACCTGTAATGCAGGATACCCCAGCTCAATTCCTGGGTCAGGAAGATCTCTGAAGAAGTACTTTAACTACATGTTTTATAAATGGTGCCACATACTGAGATGTACACATGAAAGTCCTTCATTAAAAGGATAAGGAAGAGGAACTGACTGATATCCTCACTGTATCCTCTATGGGATATGAGAAACTCCATCTTAGTCTTTTTTGGAAGAGCTCCAACTCAAAATTTTTACTTCTATATCCCCAAAGTTTCCTAATTTTTAGTTTAAAAAATACATCCACCATAATAATCAAATACAGTATTCTCATCTTGAAAAATTGAACAAGGACTTAAATCTGGGTATGCTGTGTTATAGGAGAGATTATAGATGATAAGAGGGACATGGGTTATAGCAAAGAGGAATATGGCTCTAGGGCTAGACTTTCCTGGTACAGATTACCATTCTAGTGCTTACTTGTTTGACTTTAGCCAACTTATTTCAACTTTCCAAGAATCCACGTGCTCATCTGTAAGGTGAGAATAATAACAGTACCTTTAACTTTTATAGTTATTGAGGGATTAAATGACAAAATGCACACAGAGCACTTAGGGCAGGGACTAGAATAAAATAAATGTTCAATAAGTGTTTACTACTATTACTATTTGTGCATGAGATTTAAAAGATATAAAAGAATCTCATTCGACACTCCAGTCCTTGGCTTGGGACAGCAACAAAGGACAGCAGAGACCTTTTCCATTGTTCAACTCAGCATTCCACTTAGGACTTACTGACAGAAGGCGTTGCAGTTCTAATTGTTTTCCTCTGAGTCCCACCCAGGCCACCCTCCAGCAGTTTCTCTGCAGCCCTGCCCAAGCCCTATAGAAGAGAAAAGGCACAAAGGGGGATGTTTGTGGCCAGACTGTCTCCAATTAGTCAGAATGAGAACAATGATTGGCCTTTCCTCTGCGCCAGCCTGGAAAAAACATCCTACATTGTTGGGTGGGATGGGGAAAAAGTTCTGGCCAATGGATCAAATTCCAATCTGGAATCTTCAGGGATCCAAACTGACTGTGACCCATTAAACTGATTAGTCAGAGCCTCAGAAACTCAGAAGTATATGGTAATGGCCCTAGAAAGGATGGTGGTATGGCTATTAAAGCCTAGAGCACTTAAAATTCACCTGCATGCTTGTTTTAAAAAGGCAAGTTCCCATTCTAAGCAAGCTGAGTCAGTAGGCTTGGGATAGGGCCCAAGAATCTGAAATCTTAACAACCACCTCTCCTCCCCCAGAACCATTCTGTTCCAGGTGACCTGTCCATCAGAGTTTTAGGGGGTAAAAAACTGCCCTGAATGGATCCGAGGACTGGCTTTATACAGTCTGATGCCTAGGTCATATAAAGGTGACATTTCAGATCATACATAATAAAATTATGCTAAGACAGTAATGATTAATAGTTAGCACTGGGTCTAAGAAATAATGACCAGAATTAACGTCAAATATAAGATTCAAATTCTAGCCCCTATACTTCAGGACCGAAAACATACTTTTCTGAGAGTCCTGATTCTTCTAATACGGTGAGGAAAAATATGGTTGTTGCTTTGGGTAAGTGAGTCACTGTATGTAAGTATGCTTGTAAATTGCAGAAAGCTCAACAAATATTTGTGGTGATTAATATGATTCTCTCAGAACTAAATGCATTTAACGGTGGGATTGTAACAATTTTAAGAATTAAGCCATAGAAACAACTTTTGAGTAATGGAGAGAAATTTTAAAGCCAGTAATAAAGATTTCAGAGCAAGTAAGGGGCTATTCAGGGTGTCCAAATCTCACTATATAGACTAAGAGCATATATTACTAATATGTACATACATATTTATGCATATGCATCTGAGTATACTGAAACACAAATGCAGCATATATGACAGCATTTCTAGGCCCCAGATCCATCAATGACCTTGGCTCACTCATTATTTTCTCAAGTCCTTAAACTCCAGTAAGCACAATCCAATAAAAAGAACTCCTGTGACAAACTTTTCCACTTTGTTTTAAACCCATCTACTCACTAGTCAACTGCTGTAATTCTCTTAAGCTGTGGAGAATTTTGTAGCTAGCTCTAAGTCTGGAAAAACACCTCTGTTATTGGGGCCAGCTCACCCCAGAATGCTGTAAGCTCCTGGGAAAATACCTCAGCACCCAGCACTAAGACTAGGATTCACAGGAGCTTCTTCTCTGTACCTTGATGCTGACACAATTTGGCTATAGCTTACGTGAGAGGAAAAAAAACTAGGGATAAAAACTGGGGGCAGAGAGAGTAATAATGTAAAGAAAAGGCTTGAGAAAAAAAGAGTCCCCCAGAAACTCTAGCCAAATACATATAATAATTTTTACATCTGGTGGGGAAGTAGCCAGGAAAGAACCCCTATGTAGGTGGTGGGTCCTAAGGGAATGTCAAGTTGATGAAGCTATCATTCACATGCTCCAGGTTTGGCTTCCCTCAGCCCCCTCCCCAACTCCTCTACACACAAGCTGTTCCTTAGATCAGCAGAGGGTCTCCTCTCTGCAAATGTACCTTTAAAAATCTAGATCCTCTGTAGTCCCAGTGCCTCAGTCTTTAGGAGAACAGGAGGCTTAAGTCAAATGACCACTCAGGGGAAGAAATTCAGAGGAAATGCATACTTAACCTCCACTGTACCCAGTATATCACACCTCCCTCACAGCACAGAGGAGGCCCCCAAAGAGTCAGGCAAGTTGACAGCTTGCAAGCCTGAGTGCGGGCAACGCTGGAAATTGGTGGCAATACTGTGCAAAGACACACAGAGGAAAGCTAGTGGGGGGTAAAGCGAAGTCTGGAGTGGCTTTCACCTTTATTAGTTGTGTGCCCTAAAGCAATCTGCTTTAACCTCTCTACACACAGTTTCTCGATCTATCAAGTAAAATGGGCAATATCTGCACCTATTCTAACATCAGAGGACTGCTGAGAACATCAAAGTCAAAATTCAGTATAAAATAGCATTTAGCCATGAACTCATGATGTGTTGTCTTCCTCATTTCTACAAAAAAAATCTAAGAAGACATAGAATAAAATAAAATTTTAATGACAACACTGAAAACTACAACACATTATTAGCTATCTCTTCTTATTTTTTTCTATCGGTATTCTAGTGCAGCATCAGCTGGACAATTGGAACAATATAGCTGATTTCCTGGCTTCTGCTATTGGTCCCCAATAGGGCATTTTTTATAGAAAGTACGTAGGATTCTAAACAATTTTTTACGAACTACATCATACATACAAAAGAGTAGGTATAATGATATATAGAGCAAACATCCAATTTAATAAATAGGTTTTCACCAATTCCGACAGCTTTCTGTGAGTCTCTTTCTGACTATATCCCCCCTGCCTTCTCCTAAATGCTAATCATGCACAATACTATATTTTATGTTTCCTTACTTTTTTCTTTATATCATTACCATAAAGGTGTGCATGCACTTAGTCACTTCAGTTATGTTCAACTCTTTGCGACCCTATGGACCACAGCCCACCAGGCTCCTCTGTCCATGGAATTCTCCAGGCAAGAATACTGGAGTGGGTTGCCATGCCTTCCTCCAGGGGATCTTCCCAACCCAGGGATCAAACCCATGACTCTTCAGTCTCCTGCATCAGCAGGTAGGTTCTTTACCACTAGTGTCACCTGGGAAGCCCACAAAAGGTATATGTCCTCCAATAATAAACTGATTAGCTTTGCCTCTTAAACTTTATTTAACAGAATCATCCTAAGTACTCTTTAGTTACTTGCTTTTTATTTTTCAATGTTATGTTCCTGAGATTCATCCAAGTTGATTAATGTGCATGCATGCTCAGTTATGTCCCACTGAGCCACCTGGGAAGCCCATACTGATGCATACACTAGCCCTTTAAATTTCACTATTGTATAATATTGTATGGATCAATGGTTTGTTATCTTTTCTTCTAGTCATGTACATATGGGTTATTTTCAGTATTTTACTATTATAAGCAATACTACTATGGATTTGCCTATACATGTTCTCTGGTACACATTTCAGAGTTTTTCTAGGAATGTTTCCAGGAATGGAATTGCTGGTCTTGAGGTACACAACATCTTCAACTTTAACAAATAATGCAAAAGTGTTTACTAATGGAGGGATTAATTTACCAATTTATGATTTCATTAACTGTACAAGTTCCTTTTGGTCCATATCCCTATCAGCAATTGGAATTGTCTGATTTTATAGTTCTAGCTAGTCTTTCAGTTTTAATTTGCATTTACTGATTATTAGTGAGGTTGTATATAGTCAGATAGAATTACTGGTCACTCACATATCTTCTTTTATAAGTTACCTGCTTATATCTTTTGTTTCTTTTCATTTTGGGTGGTTCATTTTATTATTTATCTATTTTGAATGCTAATCCTTTTTCAGTTAGGTGTTACAAATATCTCTGTTATCTTTTCATTTTATTTATGACATCTTTTGACGAAAAATAATTCTAATTTTAGTGTAAAGTTTATCGGGTATTTTCCTTTATTGTTTATATATTTTGAGCCTTGTACAATAAATCTTTTCATATCCCAAAGTCATAAAGAATTCTGCAGGAGTGACTTAATTTTTTTTTAAGTTTTGCCTCCCAAATTTGCCCTAATTCTATCTGGGTATTTTAAAGACATCTTTTTTTTTTATTGCAAAGTGTACTCATATATAGAAATGCACATAAACTGTAAATATATAGGTTAATTATCATAGAGTGATCATCTGTGTAACTACCACCCAGGTCAAAAAATAGCAAGTATGCCAGTCCCCTAGAACTGCCCCTGCAGCTCTTCCAATTACTATTCCCTGCCTAACCCATCAAGTATAACTACTATTTTAACTTCTAACAAAGGAGTCCGATTTTGCCTGTCTGTTTTCAAAGTTCATATAATGGAACCTTCATACAGTGCAATCTTCTGTGCTTGGTTTCTTTCATTCAATATTATATTTTTCATATTAACCTATGTTGTTGCATTCATGAGTAGTTTGTTTTCACTGATATAAAATATACTGTTAAATGAATTATACTATAATTTACTTATCCACTTACTGTTGATGGACTTGCATCATTTCCAGTTAGAGTTATTACTAGTAATAATCATCAATATGAACATTCTTAAACATATCTCTTGGAAAACATCTGTCATAATTTTGGTGGGTACATACATAACAAGTGTGGAGTTGAATTGCTGAGTATGCAACTGTTGGGTATGCACAGTGTCAGTCAATATTGTCCAAGAGTTCTGTGAAATACTTGCACCAATATACAATTCCATTCACAGTGTATGAGGGCTGTGGTTGTGTCACATCCACGCCATCAATGGTATTGTTAGTCTTTTTAACTTTAGAAATTCTGATGGCTATGTAGCAGTACCCTGTTTTGTTTTGATCTGACATTTTCCATTTATTAGTAAATATGAACATCTCTTCATATGTTTATTGGTCGGATGGATATCCTGTTTTGTGAAATGTCTATTCAAACATCTTGTCCAGTTTTCTATTCAACTGTTTTCTTCTCATGTTGACTGAAATTTCTGTAGATTGAGAACCTATACTGGATATTTATTACAAATTAATACAATTCTTTATATATATGTTACATATATATGTATATGTACACACACACACACACACACACACACACACATATATATGTATATATATATATATATCTTCTTCCCATCTGTGTCTAAAGCCTTTGACTGTGTGGATCACAACAGATTGTGGAAAATTTTTAAAGAGATGGTAATACCAGACCACCTTACCTGTCTTCTGAGAAACCTATATATAGGTCAATAAGCAATAGCTAGATCCGCACATGGAACAATGGACTGGTTCAAAATTAAGAAAGGAGTATGTCAAGGCTGTATATTGTCACCCTGCTTATTTAACTTATATTCAGAGTACATCATGCGAAATGCCAGGTCCAATGAATCACAAGCTGGAATCAAGACTGCTGGGACCTATGGGATGCAGCAAAAGCAGTTCTAAGAGGTAAGTTTATAACAATACATAATAGCCATACATGTAGCAAAACAATCCTACCTCAAGAAACAAGAAAAATACCAAATAGACAACCTAACTTTACACCAAAAACAAATGGAAAACAAAGAACAAACCCCCCCAAAATTAGTAGAAGGAAAGAAATCATAAAGATCCAAGCAGAAATAAATGATAAAGAAATGAAAGAAACAATAGTAAAGATTAATAAAACTAAAAGTTGATTCCTTGAGAAGACAAAAAAAAAAAATTAACAAGCCTTTAGCCAGACTCATCAAGAAAAAAAGAGACAAGAATCAAATTCACAAAATTAGAAATGAAAAAGGAGAGGTTACAACAGACAATGCAGAAATACAAAGGATTATGAGAGACTATTATGAACAACTATATGGCAATAAAATGGATAACCTGGAAGAAATGAACAGATTCTTAGAAAAGTTCAATCTTCCAAGACTGAACCAGGAAGAAATAGAAATTATGAACAACCCAATTACAAGCACTGAAATTGAAGTTATGATAAAACATCTCCCAAAAAACAAAAGCCCAGGACCAGATGACCTCACAGGAGAATTCTACCAAACATTTAGAAAACAGCTAATGCCTATCCTTCTAAAACTCTTTCAAAAAATTGCAGAGGAAAGAACACTTCCAAACTCACTCTACAAGGCCACCATCAGCCTGAACCAAAACCAGACAAAGACAACACACAAAAAAGAAAACTACAGGCCAATATCACTGATGAACATAGATGCAAAAATCCTCAACAAAATTTTAGCAAACAGAATTCAGCAACACATCAAAAAGCTCATACACCATGATCAAGTTGGGTTTATTCCAGGGATGCAAGCATTCTTCAATATATGCATATCAATCAATGTGATATACCTTATTAACAAATTGAAAGATTAAAAACCATACAATAATCTCAATAGATGCAGAAAAAGCCTTTGACAAAATTCAGTACCCATTCATGATTAAAACTCTTCAAAAAATGGGCATAGAAGAAATCTACCTCAACATAGTAAAGGCCATTTATAAGCCTACAGCAAACATTAGTCTCAATGGTGAAAAACTGAAAGCATCCCCCCTAAGATCAGGAACAAGACAAGGGTGTCCACTTTCACCACTATTATTCAACATAACTCTAGAAGACCTAGCTACAGCAATCAGAGAAAAAAAAGAAATGAAAGGAATCTGGATTGGAAAAGAAGAAGTAAATCCCTCACTGTTTGCAGATGACATGATACTGTACATAGAAAATCCTAAAGATAGTATCAGAAAATTACTGGAGCTAATCAGTGAATTTAACAAAGTTGAAGGATACAAAATCAATACACAGAAATCACTTGCATTTTCATATACTAACAGTGGAAAATCAAAAAGAGAAATTAAAAAATCAATCCCATTCACCACTGCAATGAAAGAATTAACTAAAAACAACTTACCTAAGGAGACAAAAGAACTGTACACAGAAAATTATAAGACACAAAGAAATCAAAGACAACATAAACAGATGGAGAGATATTCCATGATCCTGGGTAGGAAGAATCAATATTGTGAAAATGACTATACTACCAAATGCAGTCTTCAGATTCAATGTGATCCCTATCAAATTACCAATGGCATTTTTTACAGAACTAGAACAAAAAATGTCACAATTCATATGGAAACCCAAAAGACCCCAAATAACCAAAACAGTCTTGAGAAAGAAGAATGGAGCTGGAGGAATCAACCTTCCTGACTTCAGATTATACTGCAAAGTAGCAGTCATCAAGACAGAAAGGTCCTGGCAGAAAAACTGAAATGTAGACCAATGGAACAAGATAGAAAGCCCAGAAATAAACCTATGTGTACCTTATTTTTAACAAAGGAGCCAAAAATATACAATGGGGCAAAGGCAGCCTCTTCAATAAATGGTGCTGGGAAAACTGGACAGCTACATGTAAAAGAATGAAATAAGAACACTTCCTAACTGTTGTGGTCCTTTAATGGACCGGAACTTGGGGGTACAGAGTCGACCGATAAGAAAGTAAAAGAGGGAAGAAAAGAGGCTGATATTCCCTGGTTTACACAGTATGCCAATATAACTCTAGGACAAAGAGCTAGCACCGTCTACGTAGGCTCAGGGCGCCCTCTCGAAGAGGTCTTGAAAGCCCGGGCAAATAACTAGACACGATGGACACCTGTGCTCCGTGGAAGCAGCCTGAAACGGAGAGAGGGAGAGAGTGAGAGCGAGAGCGAGCGAGAGCGAGCGAGCGAGAGAGCGACCGAGAAAGAGAGAGAGAGAGAGAGAATGAGGAAAGACACGGTGACCAGTGCTTTGGTGGAACAAAGGCATTTATTCAACATATTGTGGGCATATATATACTCTCTTACCAGATAGCCCTTTTTAGCAGAGATAGGGATCAGAAATCTAACAAGTCATCTAGAAAGCCGGAGGCTAGAATTATTCTCGAGAGAGGGGGTTGTAAAAGTAACTTTACATATCAGAAAGGAGGAGACTTGTAAATGGCTGCTGTTCACCAAATGGAATTTCCATACGAATGAGATACACGAATTTCTATTATCCCTCTCTGGCACCTGTATTCAGGTGCTGTTAAAGGAACACAGAATTCATGCAAGACTGAAAACAGTACACAGGAAGCCTCCTGTTATATGTATCCTGACACCTAACATCATACACAAAGATAAACTAAAAATGGATTAAAGACCTAAATATAAGACCAGAAACTATAAAACTCTTAGAAGAAAATATAGGCAGAACACTCGATGACATAAATCAAAGCAAGATCCTCTATGACCCACCTCCTAGAGTAACAGAAATAAAAACAAAAGTAAACAAGTGGGACCTGATTAAACTTAAAAGCTTTTGCACAGCAAAGGAAACTATAGGCAAGGTAAAAAGACAACGCTTAGAATGGGAGAAAATAACAGCAAATGAAACAACTGACAGAGGATTAATTTCCAAAATATACAAGCAGCTCATACAACTCAAGGCCAGAAAAACAAACAACCCAATCAAAAGGTGGGAAAAAGACTGAAACAGACATTTCTCCAAAGAAGACATATGGATGGCTAACAAACACAGGAAAACATGTTCAACATTGCTCATTATTAGAGAAATGAAAATCAAAACTACAATGAGATATCGCCTCACACCAGTTAGAATGGCCATCATCAAAAAGTCTACAAACAATAAATGCTGGAGAGGGTGTGGAGAAGAGGGAATGCTCTTGCACTGTTGGTAGGAATGTAAATTGATTCAGCCACTATAGAAGACAGTATGGAGATTCCTTAAAGAACTAGGAATAAAACCACCATATAATCCAGCAATCCCACTCCTAGGCATATACCCTGAAAAACCAAAATTGAAAAAGATACATGTTTCCCATTGTTCATTGCAGCACTATTTACAATAGCTAGAACATGGAAGCAACTTAGTTGTCCATTGACAGATGAATGGATAAAGAAGTTGTGGTACATATACACAATGGAATATTGCTGCTGCTGCTGCTAAGTTGCTTCAGTCGTGTCCGACTCTGTGCGACCCCATAGACAGCAGCCCACCAGGCTAAGCCATCCCTGGGATTCTTCAGGGAAGAACATTGGAGTGGTTTGCCATTTCTTTCTCCAATGCATGAAAGTGAAAAGTAAAGTGAAGTCGCTCAGTCGTGTCCGACTCTTAGCGACCCCATGGACTGCAGCCCACCAGGCTCCTCTGTCCCTGGGATTCTCCAGGCAAGAGTACTGGAGTGGGGTGCCAGTGCCTTCTCCGCAATGGAATATTACTCAGTCATAAAAAAGAACACATGTGAGTCAGTTCTGATGAGGTGGATGAACCTAGAACCTATTATACAAAGTGAAGTGAGTCAGAAAGAGAAAGATAAATATCATATTGTAACTCATATATACAGAATCTAGAAAAATGGTACTGAAGAATTTATTTACGGGGCAGCAATGGGAAAACAGACATAGAGAATAGACTTATGGAAGACTTATGGACATGGGGAGAGGGGAGTACAGGGTGAGATGTATGGAGAGAGTAACATGGAAACTTACATTACCATATGTAAAATAGATAGCCAACGGGAATTTGCTGTACGGCTCAGAAAACTCAAACAGGTGCTTGGTATCATTCTAGAGGGGTGGGATGGGGTGGGAGATGGGAGGGAGGTTTAAAAGGGAGGGGATATATGTATACCTACAGCTGATTCATGTTGAGGTTTGACAGGAAACAACAAAATTCTATAAAGCAATGACTCTTCAAGAAAAAAATAAATTTAAAAAAAAAGACTGCTGGAGAAATATCAATAACCTCGGATATGCAGATGACACCACCCTTATGGGAGAAAGCAAAGAAGAACTAAAGAGCCTCTCGATGAAAGTGAAAGAGGAGAGTGAAAAAGTTGGCTTAAAGCTCAACATTCAGAAAATTAAGATCATGGCATCTGGTCCCATCACTTCATGGCAGATAGATGGGGAAACAGTGGAAACAGTGGCTGACTTTATTTTTCTGGGCTCCAAAATCACTGCAGATGGTGATTGCAGCCATGAAATTAAAAGATGCTTACTCCTTGGAAGGAAAGTTATGACCAACCTAGACAGCATGTTTAAAAGCAGAGACATTACTTTGTCAACAAAGGTCCATCTAGTCAAGGCTATGGTTTTTCCAGTGGTCATGTATGGATGTGAGAGTTGGACAGTGAAGAAAGCTGAGCGCCGATGAATTGATGCTTTTGAACTGTGGTGTTGGAGAAGATTCTTGAGAGTCCCTTGGACTGCAAGGAGATCCAACCAGTCCATCCTAAAGGAGATCCGTCCTGGGTGTTCATTGGAGGGACTGATGTTGAAGCTGAAACCCCAATACTTTGGCCGCCTCATGCGAAGAGTTGACTCATTGGAAAAGACCCCGATGCTGGGAAGGATTGGGGGTGGGAGGAGAAGGGGACAACAGAGGATGAGATGGCTGGATGGCATCACCGACTCAATGGATATGGGTTTGGGTGGACTCCGGGAGTTGGTGATGGACAGGGAGGCCTGGCGTACTGCGGTTCATGGGGTCGCAAAGAGTCAGACACGACTGAGCGACTGAACTGAACTGAACTGAAGATCGTGGAATCTGGTCCCATCACTTCATTGCAAATAGAAGGGGGAAAAGTGGAAGCAGTAGGCTCCACAATCACTGCTGATGGTGACTGCAGCCATGACATTAAAAGATGCTTGCTCCTTGGAAAGGAAGCTATGACAAACCTAGAAAGCATATTAAAAAGCAGAGACACTTTGTCTACAAAGGTCTGTCTAGACAAAGCTATGGTTTTTTCCAGTAGTCATGTATGGATATGAGAGTGGAACCATAAATAAGGCTAAATGCTGAAGAATTGATGCTTTTGAATTGTGGTGCTGGAGAAGACTCTTGAGTGTCCCTTGGACTACAAGGAGATCAAACCAGTCAATCCTAAAGAAAATCATCCCTGAATATTCATTGGAAGACTAATGTTGAAGCTCCAATACTTTGGCCACCTGATGTGAAGAACTGACTCATTGGAAAAGACCCTGATGCTTGGAAAGTCTGAAGGCAGGAGAAGAAGGGGGCAAGAGAGGATGAGAACATGAATTTGAGCAAACTCCAGAAGATGGTGAAGGACAGGGAAGCCTGGTGTGCTGCAGTCCATGGGGTCCCAAAGAGTCAGACATAACTTAGGGACTGAACAATAGCATTAACATCTGCAGTTTCCTTTTCATTCTCTAAAAGCTGTGTTTTGATTATCAGAAGTTCTTAAATTTAACATTATCCAGTTTATCGATATATTCCTTGACAGTTGGTGTGTCTATGTTATTAACAGTTCTGCTTTTTTATTCTTCTTGTTTAGATTTATAATCCACATAAAACTGATTTTTGTGAAGACAGGAGCTATTTTACTGTAATATGGCTAGATAATGACCAAGTATGATTTTTGAAAACATAATCATTTTCACTTATCTATAAAACAGAAATAGAGTTACAGATGTAGAAGACAAACTTATGGTTACTAGGGGGTAAATTGCAGGAGGGATAAATTGGGAGCTTGGGAATGATAAACATATTTTACTATATGTAAAACAGATAACTACTAAAGACCTACTGTATAGCACAGGGAACTCGATTCAACACTCTGTAAAGACCTATATGGGGGAAAAAAACTTTAAAAAGTTGATATATGTAAATGTATACCAAATTCAGCACTGTACAGCAGAAATTAATAGAACATTGGAAATCAACTATGTGCCAATAATTTTTTTAAAAAAGAAAAACAAGAAAAGCTAATCATTATTCATGTGTCAAGTATCCCTAAACACATAGCTCTGCTTCTTGGCTCTCTGTTCCATTTCACTGGCCTATTTGCCTCTCCCTGTATCAAAACCATGTGCTTTTAATTACTCTAAGTTTATAATTTGTCTTTTTATCTGTAGAGAAAATTTACTGTACCCTCTTGTTCAAACGTGACATTGCCATTCTCAGCTGTTTGCCATACCACGTAAATTATAGACTCAATTTGCTACGTTCCACAAAAACACTATTGGGATTTGGATCAGTTCAGTTAAGTGCAGTCCCTCAGTCGTGTCCAACTCTTTGTGACACCATGGACTGCAGCACGCCGGGCGTCCCTCTCCATCACCAACTCCTGGAGCCTACTCAAACTCATGTCCATTGAGTTGGTGATGCCATCCAACCATCTCATCCTCTGTCATCCCCTTCTGCTCCCACCTTCAATCTTTCCCAGCATCAAAGTCTTTTCAAATGAGTAAGTTCTTCCCATCAGGTGGCCGAAGTATTGGAGTTTCAGCTTCAACATCAGTCCTGTCAATGAACATTCTACACTGATTTCATTTAGGATGGACTGGTTGGATCTCCTTGCAGTCCAAGGAACTCTCAAGAGTCTTCTCTAACACCACAGTTCAAAAGCATCAGTTCTTCGGTGCTCAGTTTTCTTTATCGTCCAACTCTCACATCCATACATGACTACTGGAAAAACCATAGACTTGACTAGATGGACCTTTGTTGACAAAGTAATGTCTCTGCTTTTTAATATGCTGTATAGGCTGGTCATAACTTTTATTCCAAGGAGTAAAAGTCTTTTAATTACATGGCTGCAGTCACCATCTGCAGTGATTTTGGAGCCACCCAAAATTAAGTATGCCACTGTTTCCACTGTTTCTCCATCTATTGAAGTGAGGTGATGGGACCGGGTGCCATGATCTTTGTTTTCTGAATGTTGAGCTTTAAGCCAACTTTTTCACTCTCCTCTTTCACTTTCATTGAGAGGCTCTTTAGTTCTTCCACACTTTCTGCCATAAGGGTGGTGTCATCTGCATATCTGAGCTTATTGATATTTCTCCCGGCAATCCTGATTCCAGCTTGTGCTTCCTCCAGCCCAGCATTTCTCATGATGTACTCTGCATAGAAGTTAAATAAGCAGGGTGACAATATACAGCCTAGACATACTCTTTTTCCTATTTGGAACCAGTCTGTTGTTCCATGTCCAGTTCTAACTGTTGCTTCCTGACCTGCATACAAGTTTCTCAAGAGGCAGGTCAGGTGGTCTGATATGCCCATCTCTTTCAGAATTTTCCACAGTTTGTTGTGATCCGCAAAAAGGCTTTGGCATCGTCAATAAAGCAGAAATAGAGGTTTTTCTGGAACTCTCTTGCTTTCTCGATGATCCAGTGGATGCTGGCAATTTGATCTCTGGTTCCTCTGCCTTTTCCAAAACCAGCTTGAACATCTGGAATTCCACAGTTCACATATTATTGAAGCCTGGCTTGGAGAATTTTGAGCATTACTTTACTAGCGTGTGAGATGAGTGCAATTGTGCGGAAGTTTGAGCATTCTTTGGCATTGCCTTTCTTTGGGATTGGGATGAAAACTGACCTTTTCTGGGCCTGTGGTCACTGCTGAGTTTTCCAAATTTGTTGGCATATTGAGTGCAGAACTTTCACAGCATAATCTTTCAGAATTTGAAATAGCTCAACTGGAATTCCATCACCTCCACTAGCTTTGTTTGTAGTTATGCTTCCTAAGGCCCACTTGACTTCACATTCCAGGATGTCTGGCTCTAGGTGAGTGATCACACCACTGTGACTATCTGGTTGTGAAGATCTTTTTTTTACAGTTCTTCTGTGTACTCTTGCCACCTCTTCTTAATATCTTCTGCTTTTGTTAGGTCCCTACCATTTCTGTCCTTTATTGAGCCCATCTTTGAATAAAATGTTCCCTTGGTATCTCTAATTTTCTTGAAGAGATCTCTAGTCTTTCCCATTCTATTGTTTTCCTCTATTTCTTTGCATTGATTGCTGAGGACGGCTTTCTTATCTCTCCTTGCTATTCTTTGGAACTCTGCATTCAAATATGTATATCTTTCCTTTTCTCCTTTGCTTTTCACTTCCCAACTTTTCACAGCTATTTGTAAGGCCTCCTCAGACAGCCATTTTGCTTTTTTGTATTTCTTTTTCTTGGGGATGGTCTTGATTCCTGTCTCCTGTCCAATGTCACGAACCACCGTCCATAGTTCATCAGGCACTCTGTCTATCAGATCTAGTCCCTTAAATCTATTTCTCACTTCCACTTGATGGACATGGGTTTGGGTGGTCTCCAGGAGTTGGTGATGGACAGGGAGGCCTGGTGTGCTGCAGTTTATGGGGTCGCAAAGAGTCAGACATGACTGAGCAACTCTTCTGAACTGAACTGAACTGAATCCATGGATGTTTGGTAAAAGTTATCTACAAAATTAGGCTTGTTATTTTCATCATAGGATGTTTTTTTAAAATAGTATTTAATTTCTTCAATAGTTATAGAACTATTCAGTTTTTCTGTTTCTTATTGAATACAGTTAACTTTATATTTCTTCTAGGAATGAAATATTTCATAAGCTTTCAAATGTGTTAAATAAAATTAATCATAATTTTATTTTACCTTTTTACCCCTGTTAAAAGTGAAGTTAGAGCATACTCTTTCAAAGTCTGATATTTATACCTTCTCTTTTTCCCCTTATTTTAACAAGATTATTTCCTTCTTTCTACTTGACAGGTATATCCTTTTTTATTTTTCTCACTTAAGTTGTATTCATGGTACATCAATTTTCTGGCTTTATTCTCTTCCAATATAAGTAGGCAAATCTATAAATTATCTCTCAAGCACTACTGTAGCCACACACTTTTATATATGCTGCTTTTCTTAGCGTGCAGTATAAGAATTTAGTAAGGGATCTCGAAGTGTGTTTTAAAAATTCTAATATGAAAATAAATAAAAAGATTCTCCCACTGAAAAATTTTAAAAATAAATTAAAAAATAAAAATAAATTTTAAATTAAATTTAAAACTATTTTCAAATATATAACATAATACTAACACAAAAAAATCAGTTGTGTTTCTTCCCGTACATTAACAATGAACAATGTGAAAAGGAAATTAAGAAACTTCTATTTACAACAGCATCAAAAAAGAACACACTTTGGAATAAATTTAACTCAGGAGGTGATTTATACACTGAAAACTATGAAACACTGTGGAAAAAAATTAGAGACAATATAAATAAATGGGAAAACAGCTGTGTTCATGGCATTGGAAGACTTAATATTGCTAAAATGTTAATACTACCCAAAGAAATCTACAGAGTTAATACAATCACTATTAGAAATCTAGTTGCATTTTCACCAAAAAAAAAAAAAAAAAAATCCTAAAATTCACTTGGAATCTCAAGGAAACTGTACATACAAAAGATTCTTGAAAAAGAACAGAGTTAGAAGTCTCACACTTCCTACTTTTAAGGCTTCTCTGGTGGCTCAGAGGGTAAAGAATCTGCCTGCAGTATGGGAGATGCAGGGTTTGATCCCTAAGTTGGGAAGATCTCCTAGAGAAGGTAATGACTACTCACACCAGTATTCTTGCCTGGAGAATTCCATGGACAGAGGAGCCTGGTGGCTACAGTCCACAGGGTTGCAGAGTCAGACACGACTGAGCAACTAACACGCATCACAAAACTACAACAATCAGAACAATGTAATACTGGCATAAACACAAACATACACCAATGGAATAGATTAGAGAACCCAGGAATAAATTCTTGTATATACAGTCAAATGATTCTTGACAAGGGTGTCAGGACCACTCAGCAAGGAAAAGACAATCTCTTCAAAAACCTACACTGCGAAAATTAGATATCCACATGGAAAATAATGAAGCTGGATCCTTATCTTATAACATACACAAAAATGGATCAAAGACTCAAGAGCTAAAACTGCAAAAAACAGATAAAAACACAGGGTGAAAGCTGTATGACACTGAATTTTGCAATGATTTCTTGGATATGATACCTAAAGTACAGACAATAAAAGTAAAAATAGCTAACGAGACTCCATTGAAATGAAAAACTCAAGTGCAGCCATGTACAATTGTGTAATTACATCAACAGCATGAAAATGCAACTAATAGACTGAGAAAGAATATTTGAAAACTATACACACACACACACATATATATGTGCAAGTATATATATGTGTGTATATATATATAAAACACCAGAATATATTTTAAAAAAACCCTACAACTCAGCAAGGGCTTCCCAGGTGGCTCAGTAGTAAAGAAACCACTTCCCATTGCAGGAGATTCAGGGGACATGGGTTCCATCCCTGGCTCAGGACAATCCCCTAGAGTATGAAATACAAACCTGTTCCAGTATTCTTGCCTGGAAAATTCCATGCACAGAGCAGCCTGGCAGGCTACAGTCCATGGGGTCGCAAAGAGTCAGACACAACTGAGCGACTGAACACGCATGCACAGCTCAACAACAACCAAAATAGACCCTATTTAAAACATGTGCAAAGGACTTAAATAGACATTTTACCTAAGAAGATATACAAAAGGCCAGTGGGCATATGAAAAGATGTTCAACATCAGTAACCATTTAGTTCAGTTCAGTCGCTCATTTGTGTCCGACCCTTTGCGATCCCATGAACCGCAGCACACCAGGCCTCCCTGTTCATCACCAACTCCCGGAGTTTACTCAAACCCATGCCCATCGAGTCAGTGATGCCACCCAGCCATCTCATCCTCTGTCGTCCCCTTCTCCTCCTGCCCCCAATCCTTCCCAGCATTAGGGTCTTTTCCAATGAGTCAACTCTTCGCATGAGGTGGTCCAAGTATTGGAGTTTCAGCTTCAACACTAGTCCTTCCAATGAACACCCAGGAATGATCTCCTTTAGGATAGACTGGTTGGATCCCCTTGCAGTCCAAGGGACTCTCAAGAGTCCTCTCCAACACCACAGTTCAAAAGCATCAATTCTTCAGCACTCAGCTTTCTTTCTAGTCCAACTCTCACATCCATACATGACCACTGGAAAAACCATAGCCTTGACTAGATGGACCTTTGATTCCTAGAACGTCAGTGTTCACTCTTGCCATCTCCTGTTTGACCACTTCCAATTTGCCTTGACAGTAACCATTAGAGAGATGCAAATCAAAACTACAATGAAGTATTACCTTACATCCATCAGGATAGCTACTATCAAAAACAAACAAAATATCCAGGAAGAATGTGGAGAAACTGGAATCTTTGCACCCTGTTGGTGGAATGTAAAATGCTGTAGCTGCTATGGAAAAATATATGGCAGTTCCTCAAACAAACAAAAAAACAAAAAAAATCAGTATGCGATACAGTGATTTCATTTCTCGGTATACATCCAAAATAACTGAAACTAGTAGCCCTAAGAAATATTTGTACACATCTTTTTATAGCAGTATTATTCATAAAACCAAGAAGTGGAAGAAACCCAAGTATTCATGGGCAGATAAATGAATAAACAAAATGTGGTACATAGTAGGAAGGAAATTCTAACGTGCTGCAATATGTATATACACTGAGGATATTATATTTAGTGAAAAAAGCCAGTCACAAAATAACCAACACTGATTCCACCTATATAAAGTATCTAAAGTAGTCAAATTCACAAAACAGAAAAGTAAAATTGTGATTTCCAGGGGCCCTAGGGAAGGAGAAATAGGTAGTTGTCAGCAATGTGAATACTCAACAGAGAACTGTACACTTAAAAGTGGTAAGATGTTTTATGTATTTGCAATTTTTCAAAACACCTAAAGTTGTTCTCTAACTTAAAAATTTTATGACTGTGGTTAAGCCAATAAAAATGTGTGATGGACCCAAATGTAAAACAAAACAAAAACTACAACTGAGATATCATTTCTCACCTCTAATACTGTCAAAAATGAGGAAAACATGAGAAAACATTCTGCCTGCAGGGCTTTGGGGAAACAAGCATAGTCATTCATTGCTGATAGGGATCCAAATTAGCATAAACCTTTTTGGTGAGAAACGGAGAAATATCTGGGGCTTCCCTGGTGGCTCAGATCATAAAGAATCTGCCTGCAATGCAGAATATCCAGGTTCGATCCCTGGGTTGGGAAGATCTCCTGGAGAAAGGAATGGCTACACACACCAGTATTTTTGCCTGGAAAATTCCATGGACAGAGGAGTCTGGTGCGCTACAGTCCATGGGGTCATAAAAACGTCAGACACGACTGAGCACTAGTACACAGGTAGAAATATCTAACACAATTAGGTATGTGTTTACCTTTTGACTAAGTTTCACCTCTAGAAATTTACCTTAAAATACTCTCCAAAAAAAAAAAAATGTTCCTCCAACAATATGAAACTAAAGCTGCACATTACAGCTTTGTTTTGTAATTGAAAAATGATGGAAATATTCTAAATTCCCAAATATAGGTAAGTAGAATAAACTATGGCATATCTGTATCTTTTATACAGAAATTTATACAAGCAATGTTTTACATATATATGCATGTGTGTATATATTCTCCAAGGTGTATAATATTTAAGATTCCTGGGTCTAATATATGGACATTTCACTAGGTTTTTTTTTTTTTTCTATTTGTTGTCATGTTGGTGTCCAAAGTTTTACTGCTATCAGCACTATATAGATGTGCTAGTCTTACTTGTGTTAAGTATTATAACAATAATTTGGTTTCATATATGTAAAATGATACCATTAGGTTGCTTTAATTTGCACTACTCTATTTCTGCCTTATTGACTATGCCAAAGCCTTTGACTGTGTGGATCACAATAAACTGTGGAAAATTCTGAAAGAGATGGGAATACCAGACCATCTGACCTGTCTCTTGAGAAACCTGTATGCAGGTCAGGAAGCAACAGTTAGAACTGGACATGGAACAACAGACTGTTTCCAAATAGGAAAAGGAGTACGTCACGGCTGTATATTGTCACCCTGCTTATTCAACTTATATGCAGAGTACATCATGAGAAACGCTGGGCTGGAGGAAGCACAAGCTGGAATCAAGATTGCCGGGAGAAATATCAATAATCCCAGACGTGCAGATGGCACCACCCTTATGGCAGAAAGTGAAGAACTAAAGAGCCTCTTGATGAAAGTGAAAGAGGAGAGTGAAAAAGTTGGCTTAAAGCTCAACGTTCAGAAAACTAAGATCATGGCATCTGGTCCCATCACTTCATGGGAAATAGATGGGGAAACAGTGGAAACAGTGTCAGACTTTATTTTCTGGGGCTCCAAAATCACTGCTGATGGTGATTGCAGCCATGAAATTAAAGATGCTTACTCCTTGGAAGGAAGCTTATGACCAACCTAGATAGCATATTTAAAAGCAGAGACATTACTTTGCCAACAAAGGTCCATCTAGTCAAGGCTATGGTTTTTCCAGTGGTCATGTATGGATGTGAGAGTTGGATGGTGAAGAAAGCTGAGCGCCGAAGAATTGATGCTTTTGAACTGTGGTGTTGGAGAAGACTCTTGAGAGTTCCTTGGACTGCAAGGAGATCCATCCAGTCCATCCTAAAGGAGATCAGTCCTGGGTGTTCATTGGAAGGACTGATGTTGAAGCTGAAACCCCAATACTTTGGTCGCCTCATGCGAAGAGTTGACTCATTGGAAAAGACCCTAATGCTGGGAAGGATTAGGGGCAGGAGGAGAAGGGGACGACAGAGGATGAAATGGCTGGATGGCATTACTGACTCCATGGACATGGGTTTGGGTAAACTCCAGGAGTTGGTGATGGACAGGGAGGCCTTGGCGTGCTGTGATTCATGGGGTCGCAAAGAGTTGGACACGACTGAGCGACTGAACTGAACTGAACTGAATACAAAGGATAAGCAATTTTTTATATTTTTATATTATTTGCTGGGTTTCCCTGGTAGCTCAGTGGTAAATAAATCTGCCTGACAAGCAGATGTGGGTTTGACCCCTGGGTTGGGAAGATCCCCTGGAGAAGGAAAAGGCAATCTACTTCAGTATTCTTGCCCTGGGAAATCCCATGGACAGAGGAGCCTGGTGGGCTACAGTACATGGGGTCACAAGAGAGTTGTATATAAGTTAGCGACTAAACAGCAACAACAACATACTAATTGTTGCTCATCTGTGGATTTTTTGAAATCTAAAAAAGTCATCAAAAATATGACTTCAACAAGTCACTCATATCTATCATCAAAATGATTGCTTTAGAAGAATTATTGATATTATTAATGAATAATGACACAGTCATCAGTTTGATACCTTTAGTGAATCCTTTTTTGATATCCCTTCTTTGACATGACAAACTTTTCAGTAATAGTCATTAAATACAATTAATAAAGGTCAAAAACAGCAGGAGAGATATTGTTCAGATATCTACCAGACCTCAGAATTTAATTTCTACCAGGTTTAAAGTCAGCTACAAGGTTGGATGTTCATTTTTTTTTGTCCCAACATCTAAAGTCTACAGACAAAAACAATTATTTCAATTGGAAAACACTGGCATCTTTTTTTTCAGTGTTTGGTAAGGATTTATAAAATCATGAAGTTGTCAAGTATTGACTGCTTCCTTTGCTCTTTTCTCCTCTTCTTTGAACTGCAGAGAAAGGTTCATATTTATTCTAAAAAGATTCACTTCCTTTCTTAACTGGATTAACTCTCTTCATCTGGAAATAGTATTGACCAAGCAGAAATATCAAAATAGATTAAAATATCATTCACTGTCTCTTCTTCATCAAAGTCTTGGCTTTACTAGTATCATTTTCTTCTCCATTAAAAAAAAAAATCCTGTCAGTGTTGACGCTTACTAACATTTCCTTTCTCTTCCGCATTGTCAGTGCTTATAGTAAATGATTCATTATTGTCTTTCATCCCTTTGTCATCTGAATCTTGTGCTGTTTCTCGTATGCACGCTTTGGATGTGCCAACTTGCACTCCTCACAATTTTCATAAAGTCTAGGCAATGTTGAAGGCATTACACATTTCAAAACAGATCCAGACACTGCTGAAATTGCCTCTTTTGCTTTTTGAGCTCCACTGAGTTGTTGCCCTTTCATGTTGGTATTGGTTTTGACTTCAAATTACTTTATGAAATTCAGAAAAAATTATTAAACAGTTTCTAATTTTATAACAACTTTCCAAATGACTGAAAGGTACTTCAAATTCCTGTAGAACAAAGGTGTAGAATTCAATAACTTTTATATCAACCTAGCAGTTTTAATTTTGATGTCCTCTATCAAAATCTTATGCAAAATACTTTATGGAAATAGCTGTCTAATAATTAGTAAAATTTAATATGACCAAAATGTCAGCAGAAGGGTCAATTTATACAATGACTAAATTATACCACTAGAGCAATATTTTCTTGATTTGTTCTTTAGCTTAAAAACAACAAGTTAAAGTGGAGTATATTTCAATTTTTAAAATATTGTCCAGGATCATTAAAAATTTAGCATATGAACTAAAACTTGTACTTTGGAAAGAAAAATATCTCACCTCAGTTTTAGCTCTGTTCCACTGTTTAAATTTTAAACAAGTAACAACTCCATGTAGTCATACAGAGTAACAAAATTGTACTAACTATACTGTTTCTTCATTTTTACAATTACAATACTATTATTGTTTATTTCAAATACAGTTTAAATGCAGGAATGTATTGTTCTACAAGGATTGCAGATGAAATAGTACACAGAGTACACACTCAAATTATTCAAATTTCATTAAGTTATGCTTGGAATGAATACATATACCTGAGTCTGACTGTGTTGAGGCTTAAGCATACAACTGGAAGTACTCTATATTAACTTCTTTATGGAGTACAATATTTATTAAAACTTAAGTTTACAAATGTGCTAATTAAAAGCTAAAATATAAATTATTAAAAATCAACATTAACCATAGCAGTTATCTAGCTGGACAAACAAGGAATTCTGGGAGAAATATTTATCATGGATGTTCTTTAAAATTGCTAGCACATGGTGATAATATAAGGCAGACAAACTTTGAATAAGTTTTATTTCAGTTACAAATTGTCTTTAGAATAATGTCTCCATTAATGGCTGTACCCAGGGTGGACTGTTCTCCATGCCCCACCCCAGGTATGCCACTAATAACAAGCAACACATGAATCACTTATTGAACTCATGTTTCTATTCAAATATGGCTTTCTGCACCCCTGTCTCTCTGCTATCCACCTAGGTTCTAGGTACGTGTATGTTACACTTCCTAATGTTATTCCACAGGCCCCCGCAGATCTCTTCACCCCTCTCCCTTCCAAAAATACTTCTCTATATTCTTCAACTGGATACTTCATCTTCAAGTTCACTGACTCCTGTATCATCTCCATTAAAACCCATCTAGCGAATTTTTAATATTTTAAGTACTGCCTTTTTCAGTTCTATTTAGTTCCCCTTTTGTTCCTCTGCTAAGGATTTTCTATCATTGCATTCACTATGAGAAGATTTTCACTTACCTTTTAAAGTAGAGTTATAATCATTGCTATAAAACTATCTATTAATTCTGACATCTGGGTCATATCAGAATTGGTCTCCCCTCATTGTTTTTCTCCTCAAGAATTGGTCAGGTTTTCCTGTTTCTTTATTGATTTTACATTATATCATGGACATTGTGAATATGTTGTAGACATTAGATTCTTTCATATTCCTCTGAAGACTCTGACTTTGGATTTGTGTGTTTTAACACACATTTCTTGATTGGACTTGTACTGGAAACTCGGTGGTAAATGGTACCTCAAATAATCTCAACTCAGCTCTTTTTCCTTTCACTGGACTGCTTCAAATCTACCCTCAAATGCATATCTCAAGGAGGAGCCACCGGAGATTAAGCTAGAAATTATCCATAGCTTTAGCAATACTCTGTTTTTGGATTTCTCTTTCAGAATGTCTGCACTCACTCTCCAATAACTGTGATTGTTCCAAATTCTGTCCTCTGGTAGTTATTCAAGCCAATAAAATTGTAGATTTTTCTATCAGAGTTCTAGATGTCCTGCACAGTGCTGCCTGGGGCCTATCTTTGCGAAAGTCATAAAAATATGAAACTCACTTAGCACCATCTCTTTCTTCCAAGCATCGTATCCTCTCTAGAGGCTGTCTGTTTTTGGCTCATCTTTAGAGTGTTTAGATAGACTTGACAATTATTTTTTTCTAGAGCTTATATGTACTATCTCTGAGAGAATTTTTCCAATGGGAGTTACCTGGCCATAAAAACTCATATTTTTCACTCAGGATTTCTATTTTCTTCTTTCCTTACTCTCCTCTTCTAGCATCATTTTACTTTTTTGCTATCCTGTGTGAGAAAATGCTTTGGTTTAAGTTATGCATTTGAATTAGAGATAGCGTCATCATTGGTGCTAGGGTACGAAGGCTGGTGTATTAGTTTGTTAGGGCTGCTATAACAAAATACCACAGACTTACTTTTGCACAGTTCTTAAGTCTAAAATCAGGTGTCAGCAGGTTTGGTTTCTTCTGAGGACTGTCTCCTCAACTTGAAGATGGTCATCTTCTCACCTTACTTGCAGACAGCCCCTCACATGGCCTTTCTTCTGTGTATATGCATCCCTGACATTTATATATTCTAATCTCTTTTCATAAGGACACCAGTATACCTGGATTAGAGCCCACCCTAATGGCCTCATTTTTAACCTAATTGTTACCTCTTTAAAGACCTTAATTCTGTATCTGGTTACATTCTGAGGTACTGGGGATTAGGGTTTCAACATATGAATTGGGTAGAATGGGGAGGGACACAAATTCAGCTCATAATAGCCTGCCATCTCTTCTTCATATAATTTTTATTTTGGGGGGGGCTTTTCAAACAATACTTTCACATAGTATTTTTTTTTTTTTTTTTAATTTTTAATTTTTTATTTTTTTTTTTTCCCGTCGCCTATATGTGAGACAGAATAAGAGACACAGATGCATAGAACAGTCCTGTGGACTCTGAGGGAGAAGGTGAGGGTTGGACGTTCTGGGACAATAACATCACATAGTATTTTTAACCACATAGTGTACATTTTTCCTAGAAGAGCCCCACAGCCAGTTGGTTTCCTTACTGCATGAGGACGTCCAAGTAGTTCTTGACATGTCTCCACTGTACCTTTGCCTACCTTTTCTTTTCTCATCTTCCTTCCAAACCTATTCCATTAATACTATAGGTTTTACTAAAGGCAAAAGCCTCAAACTAGATATTTTCAATCTGAGGGGCTTGGCTCAAAGCATCATTAGTTCTGTGATAATGGTTTGAACATGGTTTCCAAAGCATGAAAGAGATACCATGAGACATTAAGCCTTGATAGTCAAAATTTGACCAAGAGTTAAGAACCTTTGTTCTGGTCGATTGGGCCAGAAGTTAACATCCTTGCTCTATGGAATTAAGCTAGAAACGGTAATAAAGAAGAGGAAGAATAACAACATAACATTTCAGGTTATTCCAATCTTAAATTATTGAGATTCAATGTCACTCTGCTTCCTACAGACAAACTCTAAACCCCTTGAGCTTGGTATTTAAGTCTTACTACAAATTAAACTATATTTACTTTTCATATGTTATCTTTAAACAGAAAAACTCAACTCAAGCTAGTCTAGATTACTGCTTCTTCAGACTTACTTCATCCTTGCTTATACTGTGTCTTCCTCTTTATCCTCTCCATATACTGGAAATCCTCCTTCATGCTTCATAGTACCCATAAAATCCTACATCATCCACTGTGACTTTTCTGATTATTTCAGTCCACGGTAGAATGTACCTCACTCCATCACTTACTACACCTCTATGAAGCTGAGGTCTTCATTTACATAAAAGGGATTACTGAATGAAGTTCACAGCACAGTGGACATGGCCGTGGAGTCCTGAGCTCATCGTGTTCCAGCCTCCAGTGGCAACCAGCAGTGATGGCAGCAGCAGGAGGCAGAGGAAGCAGGAGCCACTGAGGTAAGGAGGCGCACATATGCCTGTAGATTGTGGACCTAACAGGAGAGTTCCCAGACAAGATGGTAGAGTACAAGGACCTGAGCTAACTTCTTTTCACAAAAACACCAAACTCACAACTAACTGCTGAACAACCATTGACATGAAAAAAAAAGATATTCTACTTTCAAAAACAAAGAAGCCACGAGATGGTAGGAGGTGCACATTCGTGATATAATCAAATTCCAGACCCACAAACTAGAAAATAATTATGTCTCAGAGGTTCTCCCACAGGAGAATTCTGAACCCCATGTCAAGCTCCCCAGTTTGCAGGCATGGCATCAGGAGAAACACCCAGAGGATTTAGCTTTGAAGGGGTTTGATCACAGGAACTTCACAGGACTGAGGGAAATAGAAACACCACTACTGGAGGGCACACACAGGCTTCAAGCACACTGGGAGGGACCCAGGGGAAAAAGCAGTGACTTCATAAGAGCCTGGCCAAACCTACCTGCAGGTCTTAGACGGTCTTCTGGAGATGTAGGGGGTGGCCGTGGATCACTTCAGGGACAAAAACACTTGTGGTGGACGTACTGGGGAGCACTCATTGGCACAAGTGGTCCTGGAGGCCAACATTTTGAAGCCAAGACCTGGTCCCAACCAACAGCCCAGAGGCTCCAGTGCTGCAATGTCTCAGGCCATACAACCAATAAGGCAGGAACATAGCTCCATCCATCTGGAGACAGGCTACTAAAGTATTCCTGAGCCCACAGCTGCCTCTAAATACACACCTTGATACAGTCCTGTCCACCAAAGGGACAAAACCCAGTTCCATCCACCAATGGGTAAGCATCAGGCCCTCCCAACAGGAAGCCTGCACTAGCCTTTTAGACCAGCCTCACCCACCAGGGGCAGACACTAGAAGCAAGAGGAACTTGCTATCTGCTACCATAATTCTGCTACCTGTGTGACCTCAAACACAGAAAGTTAACAAAAACAAGACAGCAGAGGAATATATATTCTAGATAAAGGAACAGGATAAAATCCCAGAAGAAGAACTAAGTGAAATGGAGATAGGTAATTTAGCTAAAAAGAACTAAGAGTAATGATAATAAAGATGATCCAAGATCTTGGAAAAAGAATGGAGGTACAGACCAAGTAGATACAAGAAATGTTTAACAAATAGCTAGAAAATTTAAAGAACAGAGATGAAAAATGCAATAACTGAAATGAAAAATACACTGGAAAGAATCAGCATCAGAATAAATGAAGCAGAAGTGTAGATAAGTGAGTGGTCCCAGAATGGTGGACATAGAATGATAGAAATCACTGCAAAAGAACAGAATAAAGGAATGAAAAGAAATGAGGACAATTTAACAGACCTCTTGGACAACATTAAAGGGATCTACATTTGCATTATAGGAGTCCCAGAAGGAAAAGAGAGAAAGAAAGGACCTGAGAAAATGTTTGAAGAGGTAATAGCTGAAAACTTCCTTACAGTCCCATACAGGATAAACCCAAGGAGGAACATGCTGAGACACATATTAATAAAATTTACAAAAATTAAAAATAAAGAAAAAATATTAAGAGCAACAGGGGAACAGCAACAAGTAATATACAAGGAATCTTTACAGGTTATCAGTTGATTTTTCAGCAGAAACTCTGCAGGCCAGAGGGAGTGGCATGAGATATTTAAAATGATGAAAGGGAAAAACTTACAACCAAGAATACTCTACCCAACAAGACTCAGGCTCAGAATCAAAAGAGAAATCGAAAGCTTTATAGACAAGCAAAAACTGATACAATTCAGTACCACTAAACCACCTTTCCCACTCCAGTATTCTTGCCTAGAGAATCCTGTGGACAGAGGAGCCTGGTGGGCTGCTGTCCACAGGGTCGCATACAGTCGGACACGACTGAAGTGACTTAGCATGCATACGTGTGTTGGAGAGGGAAATGGCAACCCACTCCAGTATTCTTGCCTGGAGAATCCCAGGGATGGAGGAGCCTGGTGGGCTACCATCTATGGGGTCACACAGAGTCGGACACGACTGAAGCGACTTAGCAGCAGCAGCAGCAAACCATTTTTATAACAAATGCTTACAGGAATTTCTCAAGAAGGAAGAGAAAAAGCCACAACTAGAAATAAAAAAAATTACAATGAGAAAGCTCACCAGTAAAGGCAAACATTCAGTAAAGGTAGGAAATCATCCATATACAAATAAGACATCGAAACCAATAATTGTGAAAACAGAAGACTACGAATTGAGGATATTGGAAACACATCTGAAATTAAGAGACCAGCAACTTAAAACAACCTTGTACACATACAGACTGCTAAATCAAAACCTCATGGTAACTGCAAACCAAAAATCTACAATTGATATGCACACAAAAAAAGAATAAGAAATCCAAACACAACACTAAAGATAATCATAAAATCACAAGAGAAGAGAACAAAAGAGGAAAGGAAGGAAAAATATCTACAAAAACAATCCCAAAATAATTAACCAAGTGGCAATAAGAACATGCATATTGGTAATTACCTTAAATTTAAATGGATTAAATGCTCCAACCAAAAGACACAGATTGGATGAATGGATACAAAAACAGGACCCATAAATATGCTGTCTACAAGAAACCCACTTCAGACCTAGGGACACATACAGAGTAAAAGTGCAAGGATGGAAAAAGATATACCATGCAAATGGAAATCAAAAGAAAGCTGGAGCAGCAATACTTGTATCAGACAAAATAGACGTTAAAATAAAAAGTGTTACAAGAGACAAAGAAGGACACAACATAATGATCAAGGGATGAATTCAAGATCATACAACAATTATAAAATAATTGAACATAATTAAATATAACATATAAATATATATGTACCCAACATAGGAGCACCTTAATAAATAAGGCAAATGCTAATACCCATAAAAATAGAAATCAATAATAACACAGTAATAGTGGGGGATTTTAACACCTCACACAGGTCAATAGATAGATCATCCAGACAGCAAATCAATAAGGAAACAAAAGTTTTAAATGATACATTAGACTAGATGGACTTAATTGATATTTATAGGTCATTCCATCAAAAAAAACAGAAAAACATACATTCTTCTCAACAGCACACAGAACATTCTCCACGACAGATCAGATGCTGGGTCATAAAGCAAGCCTAGAAAAATTTAAGGAATCTGAAACCACATCAAGTATCTATTCTGACCACAGCATTCTGAGATTAGAAGTCAACTACAAGAAAAAAACTAAAAATCATAAACATGTGGAGCCTAAAGAATATGCTTGTAAACAACCAACTGATCACTGAAGAAATCAAAGAAAATAAAAATATACCTAGGGAAAAATGAAAATGAAAACACAACAAACCAAAACCTTTGGGATACAGTAAAGCCATTTCTAAGAGGGAAGTTTACAACAATAAAATCTTACCTCAGGAAACAAGAAAAATTCCAAATGAACAACCTAACCTCACACCTAAAGCAACTAGAGAAAGAACAAACAAAACCAAAACTTAGCAGAAGAAAATAAATGTAAATATCAGAGCAGATATAAAGGAAATAAAGATGAAGAAAACAACAACAAAAAAATCAGTGAAACTAAAAGTGGGTTCTTTGAAAAGATAAACAAAATGGATAAACCTTTAGACAGACTCACCAAGGAAAAAGGAAGAAGGCTCAAATCAATAAAATCAGAAATGAAAAAGGAAGTTACAACTGAGACCACGTAATACAGGAGACTCACAGGAGACTACTAAAAGCAACTATATGGAAATAAAACAAACAACCCAGAAGAAATGGACACATTCTTAGAAAGCTACACTCTCTCAAACTGAACCAGAAAGAAACAGAAAATACGAACAGACCAATCGCAAGTATTGAAACTGTGATTTAAAAACGTGCAATAAACAAAAGTTCAGGACCATATGGCTTCACAGGAGAATTCTATCAAGCATTTAGAGAAGAGTTAACAGCTACCCTTCTGAAACTACTCCAAAAAATTGCAGAGGAAGAAATACTCCCAAACTCATCCTATGAGGCCACTATCAACCTGATACCAAAACCAGACTGAGATACCACCAAAAAAAAACCCAAGAAAATTACAGGCCTATATCACTGATGAACATAGTAACAAAAATCCTCAACAAAATAATAACCTGAATACAACAATACATTAAAGGGATCATATGCCATGATTAAGTGGGATTTATCTCAGGGATGCAAGGATTCTTTAATATTCACAAGTCAGTTTAACATACCACATTAACAAACTAAATAATAAAAACCATATGATCATCTCAATAGATTCAAGAAAAGCTTTTGACAAAATTCAATACCTATTTATGATTTTAAAAAAATCTTCAGAAATTGGTCAAAAAGAGAACCTACCTCAACATAATAAAGGCTATATATGAGAAACCTGGGTTTCCCGGGTAGCTCAGCTGGTAAAGAATCTGCCTGCAATGCAGGAGGACCTGGTTCAATTCCTGGGTCAGGAAGATCCCCTGGAAAAGGGATAGGCTACTCACTCCAATATTCTCGGGCTTCCCTGGTAGCTCAGATGGTAAAGAATTCACCTGCAATGTAGGAAACCCAGTTTGGGAAGATCCCCTGGACGAGGGCATGGCAACCCACTCCAGTATTCTTGCCTGGAGAATCCCCATGGACAGAGGAGCCTGGACGGCTATAGTCCCTGGGGTTGCAAAGACTCAGACACGACTGAGCAACTACACAGACTTGAGAAATCCACAGCTAACACAGCACTCAGTGGTGAAAAGTTCAAAGCATTTCATCTAAGATGAGGAACAAGACAAAGATGCCCACTCTTGCCACTTTAATTAAACATAAAAGCAGTCTTTTTGATCCATGGTCAACAGGCACATGAAAATATACTCCAACATTGCTAATTATTAGAGAAATGCAAATACCTACAATGAGATGTCACCTCACACCAGTCAAAAAGTCTATGCACAAGAAATGCTGGAGAGGGTGTGGGGAAAATGGAACCCTCCTACACTGTTGGTGGGAATTTAAATTCGGACAGCCACTATGGAGAATAGTACATAAGTTCTTTTTGTTTTTTTAAATTAAAAATAGAGCTACCATAAGACCCAGCAATCCCACTCCTGGGCATACATCCAGAGAAAAGCACATTTAAAAAAATACAGGCACCCAAATGTTCATTGCTGCACTACTAACAATAGTCAAGATATGGAAGCAACCTAAATGTCCACTGACAGATGAATGGATAAAGAAGATACGGTACATATATACAATAGAATATTATTCAGTCATAACAATGACTGTAATAATGCCATGCGCAGCTATATGGAATGATCTAGAGATTATTATACTCAGTAAATCAGAGAAAGACAAATACCTTATAAAATCATTCATATGCATAATCTAACAAATGATACAAATTAATCTACACAACAAAAACAGACTTACAAACTTAGAAAACAAATTTAGGCTTACCAAACGGGAAAGGTGGGGGGGGGATAAATTAAGAGGTTGGGATTAACATGTGCTCACCACTATACATAAAATAAACAATCAGCAAGGATCTATAGCACAGAGAACTATACTCAATACACTAATAACCTATATGGGAAACAAATCTAAAAGAGAATATATATCTGTATACATATGGCTAAATCACTTTGCTGTAAAACTGAAACTGACACAATATTATAAATCAAATATATTCTAAATATAAAATTTAAAAAATAAAATAAAAAAGTATTATTATCCCTGTTTTATAGGATTTCTTAGGGGATCTCAGATAATATTTTTAAAAGAAAACACAATGATAACAAATACTTAAGCGGAACTTCTAGGATTTAAATCCAAGAGGCTCCTGAGACTAGATATCCTTATAGGAAATATACTATTGATATATTAGTAAGCAAAAGATGGTGTTTGAGGGCTGCTATTATTAACTTTTACCATGTCTATCTATTAAATTTATCATGAATGCATTTTTTATTTTACTAAAAAGATTTTTATCTCTTTGAGAACAGGAATACTTTTTCTTTTCCTTCTGTAGTATGTGTCTGCATAGGAAGTACTTAACTAATATTTGCTGAATAAGTGAATAAATGATTAATCCTATTACAGAGAGATTATTTACCTGATTAAAATCCCTGTTTTACCTCTCACTGCATCCTTCTTGGAAAAAAATCATACAGTGCCTGATTCCTGTTCAAATATAAGTTCCCCCAAGAAAGGGAACTTCCTGTGGCTGCTGAGGAGAAGCTGAAACCCCAATCCTGATTGCAGCAAGCAGAGATTCAGAGAGAAAATAAGGTTCTGATGTCCACAACAAATTCAAGACTCTGGATGTGTCTGAAGCATAAACTTCTGAGCCAACAAACAATAAATGCAGCAAAAACTTGTTGCAAGTTGACTGCTGAAGTTTTTTGGTTTTCTGTTTTCTCACATTCAGTAACATCTAGAGCTGGCTGGCTATGACCTAATTTGACTAGCAGTGTGAAAGGACTTCTGTGCAATATTTAGCATTTCCAGTGACTTAGGCATTGAGGCTGGATATTTTGTTTCTTAAAAAACAGTTTACTTTACCTTAACATACTTATCCCAATAATTCTGTCATCTCTGCTTTTCAACCAGAAAACCTCTCAGTTCTGGACATTGTCAGGCTAATGTCTCTTACTCACTGAAGACAGACTTCCTTCTGTCTTTATTTGGGGACTTCCTTCTGATTCCTACTGGGGCCAAACTATAAAGTCAGGAAGACAGACCCAATCCTTTATGTGGGAAGTTAGAATAATAAGAATCCTGTCTCCTCTCTTAGTCTTGGGACGGTCTCAAATCCCACCATTACTTTGTCAACCTTTGCTCCAAGAGCCAGAGAAGTTTTCCACACTGTGCATTATGTAAATATATCACACATATTTTCTAAAACTGTGGTGTATTAATCAAGACAGTTACCTGTATTTTCATGAAAATACGTACATCAATATATATTTTGCCTTTCAAGTTTTAAATGCCATTTTAATATAATTAAGTACAAAGATCTTGAATGTTAAGGTTATAAGAAAGTTTTTTTCCTTTTATACATTTTCAATCAACTTTATTGAGTTATACTTAATACAAAATATAACTCAACAATTTAAAATGTACATTTCAATGATTTTAGACAAGTGCATATAATCATGAAACCATCACAACAATCACGAAACAGAATATTCCCATTACCTAAAGAGCTCTGTTATGCTCTTTTGCACTCAAAACCCTTGCTGTCAATTCTGGCATCTAAAAACCACTAATATATTTTGAGACATTATATTTTTGCCTTTTGTAGAAATACAAATAAATGGAATCATATGGCAGTCTTTTGTATCTGACTTATTTCACTTAGTATAATGATTTTTATATTTATCTACAATTTTTTTATATCAATAGTGCACTCCTTGGGACTCTCAGGAGAGAGAAAGTGTGTGTGTGTATAAATGACAATTTGTTTATACACTAACTACTAGGTAGCAGACATTTGAGTTGTTTCTGTTTTGACTGTTGTGAATAATGCTGCAATGGCTGCATAAATATGTCTTTGTGTGATCATACATGTTTAATCTCTCTTTGGCAAGCAACTAATGGTAAGACTGAAGGTTCAATACAGTAGGTGAATGTTTAACTTTTTAAGAAACCATCCAATTGTTTTCCAAAGTAACTTGGAAATCCCTCCAAAACTCACAAGAGTTCAGGCTTCTCTACCACATCCTCACAACATTCCAAGATTTGGTACTGCCTGTCTTGTTAAACCTAATTCATTACAGTGGATGTGTAGTATGTCACAGTGATTTCAATTTGCATTTTCTTAAAAATGAAATAAATATCTTTACATGTGCTTATATGGCATTCATATGTCTTCTCTGCAAGTGTCTAGTCAAATCTCTCTTGCCTATTTTTTAATTGGTTTGTCTCATTAAGTGTGAGAGTTCTTTATATATTCCAGATACAAGCCATAGTTTTTTGTTTTGTAAATATTTTCTTACTCTCTTGGCTTACCTTTTCATTTTTTCATAGTATCTTTTGGAGAGCAAAGCTTTTGAATTTTGAAGAAATCCAATTCATAGTGCTTTTATATCCTATTTAAGAAATCTTTCCCTTACCAAAGGTCACGTAGATTTTCCTCTTATGTTCTCTTCTACCAGTGTTAACAGTTTTAGCTGTTACATTTAGATCACTGATTCACTTTTGAGCTAATTATTTCATATATGGTACAAAGTAATGGTCTAGGTTTATGTTTATACATCTGGATATCCAAATATTCCAACAATAATCTGGGCAGCATAGGTAATTTCTCTGCCATTCCCTGAGCTGGAACAACACCCTCTCCAATGAGATCTGAACTCCAGGCTTGAGGAGTGATGCCCCCCTCAAAGTTTATCTTTAATTAGGAAGTTTTCCTTAGCTCTTGTTATCTAGAAATCCCTGTACATCATATATTTACTATTTTCTTGTGGCTTAATATTTCTTTATACTAAACCAAAGCAATAGACTGAAATCAACCAAGAATTATACCTAATTTTGTTGGACTGTTTTTTTCCTGATGAATTGACCCTTTTACCATTATGAACTATTCCTGAAATATTCCTCTAATTATACTATCTAAGTCCATTTTTTATAACACGAACACAGCCAGGCCATACCATATTTCTTATGTGTAATGATTGCATGCTACAACTTCTTCAACTGCATTACTTTTAATGGTCATCCTTCAAGTGTTTCACTTATAAAAAGCACATATTTGGTTTACTTTCAAATGCAGTTACCAATATGGTTAGTTTTAGTTTTATTTTCTATTTATGACATTCATTAGTTGTTATGGTCATTCCCTTTTAATCTTTTCTCTCCTTTTCAATATTCTATGGATTGTATATTTTTTGGTATTTAGTACCTTCTCTACAGTCTTGTTAATTATAACTTTTGGTGTTTTTTAAGTGATTTCTCAGGGTTTTCAATCTTTCATAATCTACTACTAGTTAATATCAAATCACTTCAGGCACAATGTAAGATCCTTACAACAGTATGCTATAATTACCTTTCTCTCATTACTTTTGCTATTCTTATATATTTTACTTCTAAACATGTTGTATATCTCACAATACATTGTTATTATCTTTGTTTTCATGAGACAATACTCTTGCTGCTGCTGCTGCTTCTAAGTCACGTCAGTCATGTCCAACTCTGTGCAACCCCATAGATGGCAGCCCACCAGGCTCCACCATCCCTGGGATTCTCCAGGCAAGAATACTGGAGTGGGTTGCCATTTCCTTCTCCAGTGCATGAAAGTGAAAAGTGAAAGTGAAGTCGCTCAGTCGTTTCCGACTCTTAGCGACCCTATGGACTGCAGCCTACCAGGCTCCTCCGTCCATGGGATTTTCCAGGCAAGAGTACTGGAGTGGGTTGCCATTGCCTTCTCTAATAGTGCAGGTCTCCTGAAAATTAAATCCCTCCACTGTTTAACCAAAACTGTTTTTATTTCACTCTAATTTTCAGAAATACTTTCATTGGAACTGAAATTCTAGGTTGGCTCTTTTCCTAGCAATTTAAAGATCTCATTCCATTATCTGGCTTCCATCATTTCTGATGAGAAGTTATTAGTAAGTCTTTTGGTTCTTCTGCTATATTTGTTTTTTTCTCTGTTCTTAAGGTCTTCCCTTTATCATTGGTTTTCAGCAATTTTATTGTGCATGCCTATCTGTATGTCTGTTTACAGTGCTTGGGGTCCACAGAGCATCTCTGACCTGTCAGCTTATATTTTTGACAAATGTGGAAAAAATTCCACTATTATTTTTTTTAATATTCTTTCCCATGTCAATCTCTTTTCCTTCTAGCTCTCTAATTACAGATATGTTTAAGATACTTTAATATTTCCCACAAGTCACTAAAGGCTCTGTTCTCTGTTTCTGCTTGTCAACCTTTGTTTTTTTAAACTTTGGTTTATCAAATTTCCAATGCAATGTCTTCAAATCCACTAATATGTTCTTCTGTAGTATCTAATGTGATAACAAGGCCATTAAGCAAATTTTCACTTTAGATGTTGCTTTTACAGTTCTAAAATTTCCACTTGGTTCCTTTTGTTAATTGTCATTTCTCTATTGAGATTTTTATTCCATTACTATTTATGATCAAAATTTTCTTTTAAATCCCTGTACTTGTTTATAATAGATATTTAGTCTTTGTGTATTAATTCCATCAATTCTTTTTTTCTTTTCTTCTAGAGAGTGCTAGTTTCAACTCTATTTGTGGATGTCTAAGGAATGACTACATCAGAAAGGGATAGCTAATGTCCATAAGGTATGTGCCAAATTCCCTACCAAATGTCTTGGGGCAGATGGCACTTATGTCTCCTACTTTTCTGCAGAAAGGAATGAAAGCTTAGATTACCACACAGGCCCTGATGCTCTCTCAGAAAGCTCCTTAGACCTAAACTTTGCTCCATTATGACAAGCTATAGAAACAATCATTAGTATTATTTTCCATCATTATACTTGACATAAATAGGAATAGGCTTTCTCTTGTCAAGCACTTAATTGCATCTGAAATCCTCCCAATGGCCTTGAAAGAAGGGTATCATTACCTTTACTTCTTAAAAAACTATCTCCTATCTCAGGCTCACAGAAGTTCCAAACATGCATGTTTGTCTCTAAATATTATGCATTTGGCATTAGGTAAACTGCCTCTTGTCTCTGGGTAGTGTGTCTATGAATGTTCACTTAAGACCCACTATATGCATTGAAACATGTATATTATCATGTGTGAAATAGGTCGCTAGTCAAGGTTCAATGCATGAGGCAGGGTGCTCAGGGATAGTGCACTGGGATGACCCTGAGGAATGGGATGGGGAGGAAGGTGGGAGGGAGGTTCAGGATGGGGAACACATGTACACCTATGGCTGACTCATGTCAGTGTATGGCAAAAATCACTACAATATTGTAAAGTAATTAGCCTCTAATTAAAATAACTAAATTTTTTTAAAAAAGGAAAAAAAAAAAAGACCCACTATATGATGTGCATGAAGGTCTCTCAGTCATATCCAACACTTTGCAACCCCATGGACTATAGCCCACCAGGCGTCTCTGTCCATGGAATTCTTCAGGCAAGAATATGGCAGTAGGTTGCCATTTCCTTCTCCAAGACCCACTATGTGGTCCTGATGTAATGCATGATCAATGTCGTTTATAAGCTTAGGTCTCCCTGGATCAGATGAGTAACACTGATTTCTGTTGGACTTGCCAGGCATCTTATGTAAGCCACTCAATTGTTACATATATTTTTCTGATTCTATTTATGATAATAATCTCTCCTCTCAATTACTCTTTCTTATTTATTCAGAAAGTATACTGAAAGAAGGCCTGGACTCACAAGGCTCTCTACTTCTACATGGCACCCTTACAATCAAGAAGAAAAAAAAAAACTCCCTGAAGGTTTTATAATTCTAGACATAATTTATGCAGATATAAATGCAGAAGTCCGCCTCTAATTTAGGAGAATAAAAGCTACCCAAAGTGCATTTGGCCTCTGATGTCAACAATTCTTTCTACACATTTCTATACAGCCATGTAGCAACTTTAATGTAGGTCAATTATCCTACAGTATTTCTTAATGGAAAAAGAAAATAAGTCCAGTTCCCCAGGCCATGAAATACATGTTTCTCTGGAAATATTTCTTCAGAAAAGGGTCCTTCTCATCAAAGGCCTCCTACGGGATTCAATTCTTATATTGTCTTATAATATACATGCATGCACCTGAATCTTCTTCTTAATGAAGCCCTTCTCAGAGTCCATTCAGTCCCCCCACTTGCCTTTTGGGGTTGAATCTTAGGAAGACACCATCACAGCTGAGTCCTTGAAAGTCACTCAGCAGGGAATGGAGGGGCTTCTTCTTAAAAGCCCTTCTCAGGTCCCCCACTTGCCTTTTGGGGTTGAAGGTGGCTTTTGAAAGCACAGCAAATGGAGCATGCTGAAAGGTGGCTTTAAGGAGGCATTATAGCCACCTGGAATCTGGAGACATTTCTGCCATATTTCCCTACCCAAAATAGCAATTGGTGAAATTTAACCTGAGAACTGTTGTCGAAAACAAGTGTGAGTATTTTAGTTAATGGAAGCCATCCCAACTGTGGGTGTGGGTTCACCCCAAGGCCGAAGGGATTTGAAGAACCTGGTATCCTGTGCTTCTGTCCTAAACTTCTCCCTGCTTGCTGAAAGAGTACTGCAGGTGAGCAGGAAGCTACTGTTGAGTGTGCAGTTAAGAAAGTCTCCCAAGAAGCTGAGAGAAACCCATAAGGACTAGCAGTCTTCAGCATCAGAGACTCACACACTAAATACACAGACCCCAAGAAGGCTCTTTGCATAGGGAGAGAGGATTGGTTTGGGTAAAACTTGCTTGTGATGCCCAGATTCTCATAGAAAGAACCCTGACTGCTATCAATTATACATGCCATTGGCAGGACCCCCACCTGTGGTATAAGCAACTATGAAATATATCCACATGTGTAACACACAGACCGAGAGAAGAAATGCAACTGAAGATGATACAGGCAATCTGGAGAGGTAGGAAGCTTCCTGACAACTGAGGTATTCAAGTCAAGGCTGGTAAACACTAGGATAAGAAAGTTATACAGAGGGTTCAAGCATCAAATGAGTCATTTTTTAATTTTTTTGCAGTGAATAGACAAACTTTATTTTTTTTAATTTATTTATTTTAGTTGGAGGCTAATTACTTTACAATACTGTAGTGGTTTTTGCCATACATTGACATGAATCAGCCATGGGTTTACACGTGTTCCCCATCCTAAACCCCCCTCCCACCTCCCTCCCCATCCCATCCCTCTGGGTCATCCCATTGCACCAGCCCTGAGCACTTGTCTCATGCATCGAACCTGGACTGGCGTTCTGTTTCACATATGATAATATGCATGTTTCAATGCTATTTTCTCAGATCATCCCACCCTCACCTTCTCCCACAGAGTCCACAAGACTGTTCTATGCAGCTGTGTCTCTTTTTCTGTCTCGCATATAGGGTTATCGTTACCATCTGAGTCATTTTTTTAAAAGACTGTCTTTGTGGACCATTCCAACTCAGATTCCATAGTCTACAAATTCTCCAATTAACAGCACATACCAAGCGACATACACTACCTGCAAATGTGTACATCAAACCATTTACAAATATATACCACCCATATGCTGTCTGCTTGCCTCAATATAAATGAGGCAAACTGCAATACAAACAAGCATAAAAGTCATTTGTACACTTTTACATAAATGAACTTGCTTGTGTACAAAGCTGTGCACATAGACAGGCTAGGATAACAAAAGAGGCTGTAGAGACAATGTAATAGCTTGATCTGATAACTCCTAAAACTAAAATACAAAAAGTTAAGCTTACAACTCTTTTCTTTCTTCATTTTGTCAATGTTGAACTAAATAAATGAAGAATGTCTCCCAAATAAAACCCTTGGGAAAAAATGAGAGAAAATGTAGATGAACACTATGAAAGGCTGGGTAAGTACAGGACATGGAAGGGCATACTTTATTTCTCAGAAACATCACTGTACTTGTGAAAACACAGGAGGAGGAAGAGGAGGGGGCAAAGAGCAGGAAATTGTGTTCAGTCTCTCAGTCATGTCTGACTCTTTGTGACCCCATGGACTGCAGCATGCCAGGCTTCCCTGTCCTTCCCCGTCTCCCACAGCTTGCTTGGAGGAAAGCCCTTCTTCAGTTACAACTGTCTTTTACACAAGGTAAAGGTGTTGAGTAGCCTTATGGATACAAGTATACAAGCTTACCCAGTCTTCCAGTACATCTGCTTCTGCTAGCCACCAAGTGATTTAATGTCTAGTCCACTCATTTTATTTACTGCCTCTTAACCTCTTTAAGTGGACCTCAGAGCTTTTGCACCAGCATGGATCAATGAAGGAGCATTCACTCCTCTTCTGCATCAGATGGAGAAGAAAGTTATGGGAAAGTGAAAAGCAAAGCAAATAGATAACACAGTGAACAAAGCTTTAGTTTTCCTAGTATGACCTTGTTGAGAGAGCTAAGGAAAGCACCAGGATGTCCTTCTTACCTTTGAAAACTTTAGGGGAAATTAAATAAGGCAGAACTAATGGGGCAGACACACTTGTGGACTATGCTACGCCTCCAAATCTGATTAGGAAGCATTATTCCAGCTGCCTCAGAGTTCTGTTTATTTCCTATGCTTGGAATGCAAGAAAATCAAACCAGCCAATCCTATAGGAAATCAACCCTGAATATTCATCAGAAGGACTGTTGCTGAAGCTGAGGCTCCTGATACTTTGGCCACCTGATGCAAGGAGCCAGCTCACTGGAAAAGACCCTGATGCTGGGAAAGATTGAAGGCAAAAGGAGAAGGAGGTTACAGGGGATAAGATTGTTAGATAGCATCACTGATTCAACAGACATGAATTTGAGAAACTCTGAGAGATACTGGAGGACAGAGGAGCCTGGTGTACTGCATAACCATGGGGTTGTAAAGAGTCAGACATGACTTAGCAACTGAACAACAACTTTATTTTTTAATTTATTTTTTTAAAATTAGTTTATTTATCTATTTTTTAACTTTACAATATTGTATTTGTTTTGCCATACACACAACTTTAAAATGTGTTTTGAGAAGAGGCTAAAATGCCCATCAAATAGCCTTTACCTACTTTCATCTGATAAGAGTGTTAGAAGCATATTTTAGAAACATATTCACCAATTACAAAACACAACTATATGAACTACTTTTATTGCTTATCATTCAACTTTAAAGTGGCTTTTTAAAGCCCTGGTTAGTATCAATATATTATACTGAATGAGCTTAAATGCAATTGTAATGAGAGCACTAACACAATAAATTATTTAAGTCTCAATACCAGAATTCACTAATTATTCTAGCCAGATCTATACAGTGAATTAGGTCTGAATAACAAACAGGTTCACCACTGTCCCAAGTTATCTTAGGTAATTGTATCAGGTATGCTGATTGACAAATATAATTAATGCCAATAGTAATACCTACCATTCATTCTAGCAGGTACTCTAAAATTATCTCTAATTCTTATAACAATACTGCAAATTTCTATTCCCATTTTACAGAGAAGGGTACTGAAACACAGACATGTAAAGTTCCTTGACCAAAGTTACATAGCTTGTAAACTTTCTATATTACTATCATCATCTCCTACTAAAATTTCCTGAATAAAATCATAACCTAAATAGGATTTGTGTACACGCACCATTAGGTAGAGATGGTGATCTAATATACAGCATAAGCTCTGACTTCATCACCCTTGGATAAGTTGAGGGTCCATCAGCTGCACCATTATGGCTCAGCAGAAATGTAGATAAGGAGGTGGCAAAACTTTGGCAGCTAAGACCTTTCCTAAAGTACTAAACATATATAAAGCAAAGTCCGAAGAGAAATATACTTAAGTTCTAAGATTAGGGTTTCATAGGCTCTGATGATCTTACAGATCCTTAAAAAATTCTCCTGAAGCAAGGAAGACCATAGGCTACCACCTCTCCAATCTATAAAGAGATATTAAGGTCTATATTGTCATGAAAGCTCACAGGCACACTTATCATGAAGTGTGTAATTTGAGATTCAAGTTGATCCAAATTCTTAGTTATCTAAGACTTAGTTATTACACTTAAAGTATGGTCAGTAGACCAGTGGCCTCAGCATCACCTAGGAACTTACTAGAAATGCAGAAATCTTAAGGCCTATCCTGGACCCACTGAATCAGAACCTATATTTTAAAAAGATCTTCAGTTTATTTACAGGTACATTAAAGTTTAAGAAGCATTACTCTTAGAGGCACTACTATATGAAGAGCCTAAAATGCTGAATTCTGAACTAGACAGGTTATCTGGCAGGAAAGTGCAGTTGAAATGGTTCTTATCGTATAGGTATAGGAACTTCTAAAAGGGAAAAAAGACATTTTTATTAAATTTAATCCCTAAAGAGTGTCCTGATTCACATTTTGTAAGGATCAACACATCTTTAAATAATCCAGGCATTAGAAGGTCTAAATTTTACCACCTAAATATAGTCTCAAAATAATTTGTAGAGTATTCATGGAAGGGCAATAAGTCTTGCTTCATTGGTCTCATGTCTGACCCTCAAGTTTCTGATTTTCTTGGGATTTAAATTTCATTAGCAGTGTTACAGTTAAAAATATATTCAGGTCTTTGTATGACCTTTTCTCAAAGAATATAAATTTACCCTAAGAAGTACAGAATCTAACCAGCACCAAGAAATCATGTTTTATGGATTAAAGTGATGTGATAGCTTCAAAACACCAAGAATCCATGTTGTATGGATTAAGTGATGTGATAACTATAAGTTCAACAAGGCAGTACAAAGGTGAGCTCTTTCACAGAATCTACCTGTCTGTAAGTATGAACAGCTGTCAAAAACACTAAGGCCAGCCCAGTCATAGCACTAACCTAGGAATGACCATCTTGGGGACCCTTGATGAGACAATGCAGAGATGATAACACAGAAGTAATTGTTCAATCCTCTAACAGCTCACCAACTACAGGAGGTGAAATCACACATATGAATCTTTTGAGAAAAAATGGTATAAGACAGTTAAAAATTTTCACCACATTATAAAAAGATAAAAGTATGATGGGATGACCAGAAGTAGGGAAAAAAGGGAGAGAAGTGAAGAGAAATAAAAGCGAGAAAGAAAAGAAGAGGAAGGAAGGAAGGAGAAAAAAAGGACTAAAGATACATGTGATTACTTTGAGCCGGATACTGTGGTGGGCTCTTCATTACATCTCAAATAACTACAGATGATACAATTGAGACCTAGAGTTTTAATTATTTTCCCAAGGTCAAACAGCTAATGCATCCTAGTAGAGAACAGCTACTGAATTCTAGTATTTTAACCTAAATTTGCAATAGTGCCTTGACAGCATGGTTTTAAATGTGTGCTGATTATAGAGTTACAGAAATCCTGCATCTTCAAACTGAAAAGAACCTTAGAGCAGAGCATTAAAAATATGAGGCTCCTAGAGTTCAAGTGACGAGTGGAATTAAATGACCAACTGGTAGGGATGTGACTGAGACTGAGCAGTAGGCAGGCAGAAAAGAAAGCAAGAAAGAATCAGAGCTTTTCTAGAATATATCACTTTGCACAGCAACAGGTTATTTTGCAAAGAGCTTAATTGTCAAGCAACATGGTTACCACTCCACGGGTCTGAGACAGTTTGTTCTGAAGTTCAAAACCCGGTTTCTGCCTGATTGAAACCAACTTAGGATTTGCAAGTGTCCAAAACTTAGCCATTCCTAAAACTTCTCCAGAGGGAAATGGCTTAACCAAAGTCAAATATGACTTCCTGTTTTAAAGAAATAAGGCTTAAACTGCTTGTTTAAAAGGCTCATTGAATTTCTTGGCCAACATATCACTTAAAAAAAAAAAGACAATCTATTTTGATGATATAAGTGTAACTGAATCAGAACCATATGGATTGCATTCCCTCTTTTAAAACTACACATGAATTAGAAATTAAGTGTTCATGCTCCTCAAAGTAATTAATGATTCAATTGATTAAATATGATACTGGCCTTAAGTACCATGTTGAGCTCACACTGGCTCCACTTTGCAGGAATCAAGATACTTGCTGAATCCCAGACTCAGCTCACACATATTCCTATTTATGTCTCATGCAAGTTTTCTTTTGTTTCCTCTAAATAAAACCTACTCTTTACTAAGAAGCATGGGCAGCCTACTCACAATGCAACTGTTGTTTAGTTGCTAAGTCGTGTCAGACTGTTTTGCGACCCCATGGACTGTAGCCTGCCAGGCTCCTCTGTCCATGGGGTTTTCCAGGCGAGAAAACAAGAAAAAAGCACTGGAGTGGGCTGCCATTTCCTTTTCCATTACAATGCAATGCTTCTGCTCAAATCCGTTTTCTTTTAGGTGTGCCCTAAAAGGGGCAGTGGGGGGGAGCACAGACTTTCTGCTCCAACTGCTGACTGAGTTGAGTTCTGGCAATGAAGGCAGAAGGCTGGATCTTGGGAAGCTTTAGGGAGGTGGACACAGTATAACTAAAGTACCTTTCCACTCTCTACCATGCACAGGGCTATGGTCCCTGGAAAATAATATTCTCAGCCAACCTGGCTTAATGTATTTCTCAATCACCTCCCAGCCAATCCAGCTCAGAATCTTCTCACCTGGCTTCATACCTAGCTGCTCTCAGAGAAATGAAAAGTGAGCACTTCTCTTTCAGGGCTAATTTGATATTTTGATCACTTCTTTTGATAAGGGCAACACTATTTGCTGAACTCTGACCTCTTTGCCAGACACCACACAGAGCATTTTACTCACAACCACCCTGAAAGGTGAAATAGGTGTTATTAACCTCATTGACTAGATGAGGAAACTAAGACTTGAAGAAGTGGAGTCAGGTACTCATAGCCACACAGCTGGGAAGCAGTAGAGCTGTGATTTAGACCCAGTTTCAAAATGACTTGAAAGCCTGCTTCCCTCTCTTTTAGGCATTGTTACAGACTCACCTCAGCCTTCAGTCCTAAATGGCCACTAGTTCAAGTGCCTTCTCACTGTCATTAACTCATTTGAGAAGTACAAGGAGAAACAAAGAGATGGGCTCGGTCACTGTTGCACGTGTAGGACAACAGTCATCAATTCTTACAGAACACACTGCCCAAATCCCACCCAAAGAATCAAGACGCTATGGAAGTCATTCTTTTGGAACCTTCTCCAGCTTCTATAATTTCTGTGTATGATACTTTCTGCAAAATTCACAATTTTGAAATAAAACAAAGCCAAGATTTATGTACACATTATTGTATAGGTATAATATCTATTACTTCTAAAAGTTGTTCATTTGTAAATCCTTATTGAGATAATTAATACATGTTGAAATTTAATGTAATTATAGAATCTGATCTGTTTATAAATATGCTTTCAAAATTTACAATATCTCACAGTTCAGTTCAGTCGCTCAGTCATGTCCAACTCTTTGCAACCCCATGGACTGCAGCATGCCAGGCCTCCCTGTCCATCACCAACTACCAGAGCTTGCTTAAGCTCATGTCCATCAAGTTGGTGATGCCATCCAACCATCTCATCCTCTGCCGTCCCCTTCTCCTCCTGCCTTCAATCTTTCCCAGCATCAGGGTCTTTTCAAATGAGTCAACTCTTCGCATCAGGTGGCCAAAGTATTGGAGTTTCAGCTTCAACATCAGTCCTTGCAATGAACACTCAGGACTGATCTCATTTAGGATGGACTGGTTGGATCTCCTTGCAGTCCAAGGGACTCTCAAGAGTCTTCTCCAACACCACAGTTCAAAAGCATCAATTCTGCAGTGCTCAACTTTCTTTATAGTCCAACTCTCACATCCATACATGACTACTGGAAAAACCATAGCTTTGATTAGACGGACCTTTGTTGGCAAAGTAATGTCTTTGCTTTCTAATATGCTGTCTAGGTTGGTCATAGCTTTTCTTCCAAGGAGCAAGCATATTTTAATTTCAAGGCTGCAGTCACCATCTGCAGTGATTTTGGAGTTCAACTGGTCTATTACCTACATGCACATATACACATTACTATATTGAATCATTTCTCACAGGAAAACCACAATTTTTACATAGTTCACTCCCACATAAAATAAACACACCCACATAAACACAATAAAACAATATGCAAAATCATCATACAGAAGAGATTTGCAAATATACTCACAAATCTGTTACAAGTGGAAAAATTACATGCTCATTCACACTTTACTTTCTCCCTCTCTCCTTCCCTCCCCACCCCTCTCTCTCTGATGCACGCACACACACACACACACACACACACACACACACACACACACACACATCAAAATATTCAAACAAAAAACTTTTTCAAATTGAAATACTGAGCAGGACAAACTCTTTTGACTGAAAATACACCCTCTCACAGTCCCAAGAAATAAGAAGTCTCTATACAAACCAACTCTCTAATCACTCCAGACATGCTACAGTGGTCCCCATTTGCAATATTCGGGCTTTCATAAGGAAACACTGTTCAATCTAGACCTTAAAAGATCTTTCCCCAGTTCTTGAGCCTCCTACCTATTCTCCAGTATGATGTTTAGCCAAAGGAAAATCCTGCTTTTCTGCTGCTGCTGCTGCTACTGCTCTTCTCCCTCTTTTTTTAGTGGTGATAGTTGGCAACCACAGAAAAGAAAATTCTGAGGGTATAGCTCTTAAATTCAAAAAAACTTTATCAAGTACCTTCTATAAAGCATGATATGGATATATAACTGAACCCTTTGGTGCTCAAAAAAAATTTAAGTAATGAATAAAGTAAAAGAGGAAGATTTCAGAGACAGTTCTGAGGTACAATTGACAGGTCTTATTGCCTAAATAGATGGGCTGGGGTGGGTGGAGGAGGAAGATATTTCTACCTCTAAAGACTAATGTTTGATTGCTAAAGGAGAGTGAGAGACAGTCTGCATTGGAAAAAAGCAGATATTAAATTTCTGTGCATTTGAATTTGCATATTTGTGAGACATCCAGATGAAGGTTTGTATTGGTTGTCAAAGGTTCAGAACTTGGTAACAGTCAAAATGTATATATGTTCTCCCAGAAAAACCATGTAGAACAAGAAAATGAGGCCCAACTTGAATCCAGAGAGTAAACATTTCCCTTATTTTAGAAGGTTTAGGACTGAACTGTTAACCCTTGCTAGGCCCCAGGTGCAGCAATGTTTTTAACCACGCAGGCTAATTGTGTTCTACTAACAGGATACCAGAAAAGGCAGCGCCAAAAAACCAGACTGAACCTGCTATGACTTGACCACAGGAACCACATATGAAAAGGTACCTCTAATTCCCACCATGCTAAGATCTCTGCCAAAAAGCGGGGACTTGTACTCTGCTAGCCACAATTTGTGCCTGGTGCAAAGGAGCCTGAGGCACCGCTCTTGGCCAGCTGCTCCCGGCCCTCTCCGCCCTCTTTCCCCCTTTCCGGTGATGCACACTTTCCTCCCTTCCAGAAGGTGCCTTTAGAGCGTAAACTCCCCTTCTCCATTCTCTGACCATTGAATAAAATCCTGTCCCACTGACACGAAACTCAAGTTTCCTTACAGGCATCACAAACCTGCGCCCTAATTCCCTTGGAAACCCCTCCTGGGGCACTTAAATTCAGTATGGGCCCCAAGAAGAGGACCTTGAAGTCTAGCGTGTAATTTGGAAACAAACTTACCAGCTGGTATTCAGTATGCAGCCTGCAGTCACGGCTCGGGAGGCTCCCTGCTCTGAGAGTTAGAGGTCCACGCTTAAACACCATGAGGTTCTGATGGCTCCATAAATGAATTATTCATATGCTACATCTGAGAAAGTTCCAATTCGCACCTCCCTAAACCTTTAAAACGCTGGAGTGCATACACGGGGACCGTAAGAGACAACGCTTCTGATGGGAGACGCCCTCGGGCACCTCGCTTAGCGCATCCGCGGGCCAAAGTATGGAAGGCCGCAGCCCTACCGGAAATACCTGACTTCCCATGAGTCATAGTGTTCTAAGTTCCCGGATGCGGAAAGGCTGAACCTGGCGGTTCGTAAATGCACACGTTTGCGTTTCCAGAACTTCTCAGTGCCTTATCCAGAGCAGGTGATGCAAGGAATTTTGAAACTTAAGAGAAGTTAAAGATCTATCTAAGGTAAGGAATATCTTAATGTATCTTGATACCATTAAGAACTGTTAAATGAGTAAAATTGGGGTCAGGATTGAATAAACCTGGACCACAAGGCTGGTTGTTTGTAGGAAGGGACTTGAAGTTTTCAGCAGCCCCTACCCCCATATCTTTTCTGGCATGATGTCTGAAATCTCATTACAGATTTTTTATTCGTGTATTTTTTTTCTTATTAAAATTTAAATATTCCAAGGATGTGCTAACGTAGTGGTAACAGAGCCATAAGATGTTAGAGGCCACCTACTGCAATAGGTTTTTTTTCCCTTTATTTTCTTTCTTCTTTTAACTTTGGAATCCCTGTTCAAATTATAGCTTACTCCTGAAGTTCAAAGTGAATAAAGGAAAAAAGCAAAGCTGTTCTAGTTTGTAGCAAAAGCAAAACAAAATACCAGTGGTTTACTTGGAGTCCATTTTTAATAACCATTATTCTACTCCAACACTTCATATTAAAAGAATCTCTTTTGTATAACTCTCTTTACACTAGACTTGGACGGTATTAATAGTGCTTGTGGGGCTTCCCTGGTGGCTCTGCTGGTAAAGAATCCACCTGCAATGCAGGAGACCCCGGTTCGATTCCTGGGTGGGGAAGATCCCCTGGAGAAGGGATAGGCTACCCACTTCAGTATTCTTAGGCTTCCCTGGTGGTTCAGACTTAAAGAATCTGCTTGAAATTTGGGAGACCAGGGTTCAATCCCTGGGTCGGGAAGATCCCCTGGAGGAGGGCATGGCAACCCACTCCAGTATTCTTGCCTGGAGAATCCCCATGGACAGAGAGCCTGGTGGGCTACAGTCCATGGATTCGCAGAGTCTAACAACGACTGTGTGACTGAGCACAGCACAATGCTGCTGTGTTTCCTAGTCAGAATTGAAAATCGGAACCACCACACCTCAACTTTAAGCTTTGTTTCAGTTTGAAACCTAGGACCTTGGATTCCTTATTTAATTCCCTTCCTTCTCCCCACCCCATTGCATTTCTTTGTTTTGTTTGTATAACATCTACTTCCTTCACTAGAACATGTCTTTATTATCTTTACCCCAATTTATTGATTTTTATATTTTTCACACGTATTAACTATTCTTTATACCAGATGTAATGCTTTCAACAGTGTAGTTGTTTCAAAACTGTTAAATAAATAGATATTACAGAATTAAACACAGGTCTGCAGAAATTAAGCAATATTTTCTATTTGGTAAAATATAGGGGCAAGATTCAATTCTTGGCACACATTTGGTGTCTGGTAAATATAGGAGGTAAGGATGCATGAATGGATGAATGAACAAATGAACTAGGTGATAATGTATGTGAATGTACCTTGTAAACCGTAAACTACTTCACAAATATGAGTTCTTGTACAGGTTATGTGGTTATTTTCTAGCTCTCCCAATCTGTTGCACATTTATTAAATTTTGGCCAACTCAAGTAAAGCCCAGGAGGAAATCTGTGGCATGTGCCTCAGGGGAATCTGTGAAGCAAAGCATAGAGAGATAAACCTAAGGGGGTGTACAGAGCCCACAGGCCTGGAACAGAGGGCTCCCTGACTACTAACAATCCGGTTCTCACCCTTGAATTTCCAATGATCAGCAGTAAGCAAACATGAATGTCTTAAGCAGCTCATAAATCTTCCCAGAGCCTGGGTGCTGAATAAGTCCTAGAAAAGTGGTAAGGTGGAAACAGGATCTCCTCCCTGGAAGTAGTTCCTTTCGGTGCCAGTTTTTGCCCCGTTAGCTGCTAACACACATAGCCCAGCTGCCTCAGTGAGTCTCCTATTCCAATAAAACAGGGCAAATGGAGGAATAGAAACCAGGAAAGGATTCTGTCATCCCTGAGTTTCCCAGCTGAGGACCCCTCAGTGAGTGATGCCACCCCCTTCAAGAGTTTCCATGTTGGAGATCTGTCCCTTAGGTCTGGCAACCCTGAAGAACTGGGTTTTCATACTGAAAGAACAGACTAGAGCTATTCAGCTTCTGCTCAATAACACAAAATAAAGAAGAGAGGAAACACACACACACACACACACACACACACACACACAAAGAAAGGTTACAGTATATTTGACTGTGGAATTTAATGTGCACTGACATTAAGCAGATTTGTTTTACTACACTTTGATGAGAGGGGAAAACACCAAAATCTTGTTTAAAACATTTTCCTGGTTTGTGATTGTGCCTAGGAGATGAACAAATCTCAGAGTATCATAGAGCCAGAGGGTCACATCCTAAGCAGAACTAGACCTCTCTGCCACTGCTAGCTTTCCATGTATTGTAATTATTCCTCTACATGAATGTCCAGGATGGAAGGGACTATATCTCATTTATCCTCTATTGACTCATTGATAGCCACTGATAAACAAGTTTTCAATAAGGACTTTTCCAAGTAACGTTTTGTGGGGGTTTTGTTTGTTTGTTTGTTTCACTCTTTTTAAAAAATCGAAGTATAATTGATGTACTGTATTATTAAGTTGGGCTTCCCTGGTGGCTCACATGGTAAAGAATCTGCCTGCAATGCAAGAGACTTGGGATCAATCCTTGGGTTAGGAAGATCCCCTGGAGAAGGGAATGGCTACCTACTCCAATATTCTTGTCTAGAGAATTCCATGGACAGAGGAGTCTGCAGGCTATAGTAAGTTATGTAAGTTACAGTTGTACAATGTGGTGATTCACAATTACTAAAGGTTATACTCCTATTATAGTTATAAAATAAAATATTGGCTATATATGATAGTAATAATATAAAATATTGATCATATAAAATTTTGGCTATATTCCCTGTGTGGTACAATATATCCTAGTAGCTTATTTTATTCATAATAGTTTATACTTCTTAACCTCCTATCCCTTTATTGTCCCTCCCCCTCCCGTTTCCCCACTGCTAACCACTGTGCTGTGCTCAGTCGTGTCCAACTCTTTACAACTCCATGGACTGTAGCCCACCAGGCTCCTCTGTCCATGGGGATTCTCCAGGCAAGAATACTGGAGTGGATTGCCATGCCCTCCTCCAGGGGATCTTCCCGACCCAGGGATCGACCCAGGTCTCCTGCCCTGAGGCGGATTCTTTACCATCTGAATGACCCGGGAAGCCCTATTGCTGACCACTAGTTTGTTCTTTATATCTGTGGGTCTGTTTCTATTCTGTAAGTGCATTCATTTGTTTGATGTTTTAGATCCCACAGATAAGTGAAACCAAACAGTACTTGTCTTTCTCTGTCTGGCTTATTCCACTTAACATATTACCCTCCCAGTCCATCCATGTTGCTGCAAGTGGCAAAATTTCATTCTTCTTTATGACTCAATAGTATTCCATTGTGTGTGTGTATATATAAATATATATTGTACGTGTGTATGTATAATATAATATTGTAAGTGTGTATATATAAATAAACACACAAACACATATGTAATATATATACCACATTTTATTTATCCATTCATCTGTTGATGGACACTTAACTTGCTTCCATATCTTGGCAGTTGTGAAGAATGCCACTAGAAACGTTGGGGTGGGTGTATCTTTTCTGATTAGTGTTTTTGGCTTTTTTTGGATATATATTCAGGAGTGAAATTGCTAGGTTGTATGGTAGTAGTATTTTTAGTTTTTCGAGAAATCCCCATACTGTTTTCTACAGTGGCTGCACCGACCCCTTTTCTCCACATCCTTGTCAGTATTTGTCATTTGTATTCTTTGTGATAAAAGCCATTCTGAAAAGTGTAAGATGATACCTCACTGTACTTTTGATTTATATTTCCTTGATGACTAGTAGTGTTGAGCATCTTTTCATGTGCCTGTTGGTAATCTGCATATCCTCTTTGAAAAATTTCTATTCAGGTCTTCTGCCCATTCTTTGATGTTGAGCTGTATGAACTGTTTATACATTTTGGATATTAACCCCTTACTTGTCATATTATTTGCAAGTATTTTTTTCCCATTCAGTAAGTTGTCGATTTGTCAATGGGTTCCTTTGCTATGCAAAAGCTTTTAAGTTTAATTAGGTCCCATTTGTTTATTTTTGCTTTTAATTCCTTTTCTCTGCTTTATTGACTATGCCAAAGCCTTTGACCATGTGGATCACAATAAACTGTGGAAAATTCTGAAAGAATTTTCTGAAATACCAGACCACCTGACCTGCCTCTTGAGAAATCTGCATGCAGGTCAGGAAGCAACAGTTAGGACTGAACATGGAACAACAGACTGGTTCCAAATTGGGAAAGGAGTACATCAAGGCTGTATATTGTCAACCTGCTTATTTAACTTACATGCAGAGTACATCATGAGAAACGCTGGGCTGGAGGAAGCACAAGCTGAAATCAAGATTGCCGGGAGAAATATCAATAACCTCAGATATGCAGATGACACCACCCTTATGGCAGAAAGTGAAGAAGAACTAAAGAGCCTCTTGATGAAAGTGAAAGAGGAGAGTGAAAAAGTTGGCTTAAAGCTCAACATTCAGAAAACTAAGATCATGTCATCTGGTCCTATCACTTCATGGCAAATAAATGGAGAAACAGTGGAAATAGCAGCTGACTTTATTTTCTTGGGCTCCAAAATCACTGCAGATGGTCACTGCAGCCATGAAATAAGAAGACACTTACTCCTTGGAAGGAAAGTTACGACCAACCTAGACAGCATATTAAAAAGCAGAGATATTACTTTGCTGACAAAGGTCCAACTAGTCAAGGCTATGGTTTTTCCAGTAGTCATATATGGATGTGAGAGTTGGACTATAAAGAAAGCTGAGAGCAGAAGAATTGATGCTTTTGAACTGTGGTGTTGGAGAAGACTCTTGAGAGTCCCTTGGACTGTAAGGAGATCCAACCAGTCCATCCTAAAGGAGATCAGTCCTGAGTGCTCATTGGAAGGACTGATGTTGAAGCTGAAACTCCAATACTTTGGCCACCTGATGCGAAGAACTGACTGACTCATTTGAAAAGACCCTGATGCTGGGAAAGATTGAAGGCAGGAGGAGAAGGGGACGACAGCGGATGAGATGGTTGGATGGCATCATCGACTCAATGGACATGAGTTTGGGTAAACTCTGGAAGTTGGTGATGGACAGGGAGGCCTGGTATGCTGCAGTCCATGGGGTCTCAAATTGTCAGACACGACTGAGTGACCGAAGTAAACTGAACTTTAGGAGACAGAGCCAAAAAACTATTGCTGCAATTTGTGTCAAAGAATGTTCTGCCTCATTTTCCTTTACAAGTTTTATGGTTTCTGGTCTCACATTTAGGTCTTTAATCCATTTTGTGTTTATTTTTGTATGTGGTGTTAGAGAATGTTCTAATATCATTCTTTTAAGTGTAGCTGCCCAGTTTTCCCAGCAGCACTTGTTGAAGAGACCATCTTTTCTCCATTGTATATTCTTGCTTCCTTTGTCATAAATTAATTGACCATAAGTATGTTGGCACAGTAAGTTTTGATATTGGTCTTGTTGACTTATTTAACCAAGTTCATTTCCAGGGTGTGATTTTTTACTCAGTACAGGTTTAATGCTATGCATGCGATGGTTGTACCTGGAGTAGCATAAGATGAGAAGTGTTGGTAGGTATCATGGATCCAGTGCAATACAACATTAGAAACTCCCTGTTGGATTGGTCCACCCTGAGGTAGATCCTTCTCCTGGGTTAATCACCTACTGCTAAATGGTAGGGTCAGAAAGTTACAAATATGGTCTGAAGTGGGAGTTAAGTAGTACTTTCTAGAAAAGGATAGTAGAGGGCTCTTCAGACAACTTAAAAATATGTCAAATGTAGACCTCAAGTTAAATAGGTATAAATAGGTGCATTTTAGGATTGGAAGTTTGTGCATTTGCTTAGCTAAGATAGTGTGTATGTATAAAACTGTAATGCTTTACTAAATCTTGAAACAAAATAAGTTTCTTCCCTCCTCTTTGTTTCCATATTGCCTTGTATACACTTTTAACATAACCGTTAGCAAGTTGTATTTCAAACATTTATTTAGAGAATACTCTTCTCCATTACACTATGATCTTAAGAATTAATGCATCTTTATTTTTTATCTTATATCCTTTGTTCTTAGCACAGTGCCTTGGAGATACAATAACAAATGACACAGAATCCTTTCCTCAAATTGCTTAGAATCTAATGGAGAGGTCAGATTTGTTAAAAAGTAAAATTTAAGTATAATCTCTGTGAACTAAAATAAAGGAAGCAAATAGTATGGGATTTCAGAAAAGGGCAGTCAATTCAGACTTGTTCGGTCGAAGAAAGAGGTAGCCTTTAATCTGTGTTTGTAAAGAAGAATAGGGTTTCAACAGACTTAGAGCCCTTTAAGTCTTTACCAAGATCCATTCATTTTAGCCAAGGAAACATGCTCTCCTGAGGAGTGTCCTGGCCTGCCCTGATGGCTCCTGTACTGAGGCAGTGTTACCAGTAGGAGAAACTGTTCATTAAGGGTGAATTAAACCCAGCTACCTTTCCCTAAGTTCCCTGTTGGGAATTACCTTTATATGCTATTGCCTTTAAAGGGATCTTGTCAGATTGTTTAGGCCTTTCACATGACTGATCTTTACAGTTGTGTTTTTAAGCAGGAAATGACCAGACCCCACCCTGAGCACTCTTGTCTTTTTTAACAAAAAGCAAAATCCATCATTCAACAATGAATCTCTTTTCTTGGTTTAAAGAAACATTTGAAAACAGAAAATCCATATAAGAAGCTTTAAAAAAAGTTACTTGCAAAAATTTGGCTTTACTGAAAGTTAGTCATAAGGAAAACAGCCCAATTTAAACTTGAGTTCTAGAAATTAATGGAAAGCATTATACTTATGAATAAGGAAAGTTGAGACTAGCCTGGTCTATGAAACTGAATTTAATTCTAGAAGCAAAAAGGAATTTTATGCTTTAGGACATGGACCTTCTTGATTGAGAAGAGATAAGGCCAGGAGTGCTACGATTCTGTGAAAAAAAACTAAATAGAAACATTTTTTCCTTAATGTGATTTTGTTTTCTCTATTGCAGCATTCTGGCTAGACGTAGCCTGGAAAGTAAGATTACACATTCATTAAAATAGGTTTCTTGAAGGAACTGAGGATATAATAAGTTTTCTGAGAATTTATCTCCAGCATAACCTGCCACTTGCCTTTCATAGGCTCTTAAACAAATAGATTATTCCCCTTTCCCCCGTGCCACCCTTAAGGGGGTAAAGGAAAGAAGAAATAATCAAGCTGCAAAAGAAGTATAATATCCTTCTTTGGAAGCACCACAATTTTAGAAAAATAAAAAATGTCACATTTTGAGAAACTGAGTAATGACATCAGTATACATGTTATGGTGACATTTTGAATGAAACTGGACCTCAGAAATTGTTTAATCTCTTTCCTTGCTTCCCAGTAGTATAGCCTCTAAGAAGATTTATTTGCCTAAATAATTTGACTTTTATTTCCACTGCCTTGGAAGCAAAATGTGAATTTCACCTCAATTCAAAAAAAAAAAAAGTACTAGCAGTAGTAGATTTTGTATGCTACTATTAAAGTTGGCCCTGTATATCCCTGTCTTATTGGTTATATAATTCTATAATGTGATGAAAGAGTATTAAAATCAATGGAATATGAAAGCAAAAAGACAGTTATTTGGGTTTTTCTGCAAGAAATTATATTGAATGCTTTGGAAAGATTCAGTAAAATCATTTTAAAAGTTGCTATAGGCAGGACAGTGTGGAAGGTGAAGGAAATTTTTTTTAGAAACACAGGCTTCTGCACTTGGATTTCTTTAAAAATGTACTTAAATTCTCATTACATTTTATAGAAACTATAAATGGAAATGAGAGATGTTGCTTTTTGGTGACACAGAACTCATACTCAAGGATTCATACTCAAAGAAAAGGTGTTGGCCCCGCATCAAAAGATTGGCACATAAATAGTCATTCACATGTTTTAAATTATAATAAAATGCATAAGCTGTGTGTATATCATTTTTTATGATTTCTCACTTTAACTGGCTTTTTTGACCAATACATTAACTACTGGTCCCAACCACATTGGATAAAGATGACTTTCAGTGAACTACTTTTATATAGCAGTTAATAAAGTTGGGGGTGCTCGTCCTTTCTTAAGGTGGTACAAACCAGACTTTGAAAGTATATATATATTTTTTAAAAAAGGCCACTCAGAAGCAATCAGGTATTTATGCTTTAAGTTAAGTATGGTACATAAAATTTCCTACAACTTTTTCTGGCACATAAAACACTGAAATAGATGGATAAGGCAATGCACGTCAACATCTACCAGTATCTCAACTGCCTTCTACTTAAGATAAAGACATCATTGCCCTTACCACCATTCTTCTGCCTTTCCTTGTTCTCCCCTCTCTCCATCTTCTGTCTTGCATGCCTTCCTTCATTTAAAAAAAAATTCTTTCACCCATTTTGCTCACCCTCCACTCCATATGCCTTTTCTTTTACAATGAAAAATTGTTAAAATTTACATGCTGATCTATAAATATTAAATATTTGATGTATCACCTATAGAGCAATTCTAAAAGTTAAAAAATCAACAAATGATAGTATGCAAATGATGTGACTGATGCTCCCTATGGACTGTAGGGTTATCAGATAAAGCAAATAAAATAAGAGGATGCCCAATTTGAATCTCAGATAAACAACAAAATTTTTTTAGTATAAATATGTTCTGTGTAATATTTGGGACATACTTATACTAAAAGAGTGTTGTTTATCTGAAATTTGAATTTAGCTTGATATCTTGTGGTTTATTTGGTGAACTACCTACAAGATATTGCCCTGAGCAAAGATTATATTTTCTCTATGGATCTAATGCCATGATTCCTGGGCCATTCCAAGGAGAATATTCCTGGATTAAAAGTCAAATAGATAATCTTTTCTTGAATAACATCAATTATTTAAACCCCAGTAGATTCTTATTTAATATCAATCCAAATAAACTGGTTTCAAGAAATGCTAGTTGCTCAGTCGTGTCTGACTCTCTGCGACCCCATGAATTTTATAGTCCACCAGGCTCCTCTGTCCATGGGATTTTACAGGCAAGAATACTGGAGTGGGTTGCCATTCCCTTCTCCAGGGGATCTTCCTGACTCAGGGATCAAACCCAGGTCTCCTGATTGCAGGCAGATTCTTTACCGGCTGAGCCACCAGGGAAGCCCATTTCATGACTCAGCATGATCGTACTCTATTCTCTTCAGTCATTCTGAAATCATGTGGTAGGTTTTATGACTTCTCATCATAAAAATGGAGAAATGAGACTATTTGTGTGTTCTTTTTCACAAACACACTTTCTGTGCATTTTTTCACAGAAACATCTTATGAAATACCCATCAAAGTGATGTTTTACACGCATTATTTAATAGTCATTCCTCTGCTGAAAGCCCTTCTTTGGCTGCCCTTTTCACTTCAGATAATGTTCAAAATACATTCAATGGTCTGCTACCCATTCTTTCTTCCTTTTAGCTCTACCTGGCTGTGCTATGTGCTATTCATTTTGTTTCATGGTCTTCACGCTGTTTTTGTTGTTGTTACGAAAACTCAGTCATTCCTCAGCACCATCAAACAGATTGTTCCCTCTGCCCAAAGTATCACTTTGTCCCATTGCTACTGTACTTCACTACACTAATTCATACTCATCCTTCATATCTCAGCCCTAATACTACTACCCCAGAGATCCTTTTGACTTCACATCACATTTATTGATTTATTCATGTGATTCATTATTGACGTCTGCCTTCTCCAGCAGAGACACTGTAAGCTTCATGAAGCTAAGAACTGTGTGAAGCCAAGAACTATACTTTGGTTCTCTACTGTATGTACTGGAGACATCATATGTTGGTGTCTGGTTCATAGTAAGCACTATATAGATATATGTTAAATGAACAGATAGATGGATGAATGTATTAAGAATAAGGGTGATACTGTTTTCATCACCAATTTACAAATTAGGAAGACTGAGTTTTGGAGAAATTAACTTGTTTATTTAGCTCATGAGTGGGAGTCAGAATTGAAATTCACATCTGACCATTATCCCTTTTTTCTATGACACTCCTCTCTCAAGTCCCTTCACGGTCCAACAGGTCATGATTATGTAATCTAAAATCCTCTTCATGAAACAATAGGTAGGGAAAATAATATTAGTTGGTTTTGCTAGAAAACTTCTTTCAGACTTTAAGTTATGTGTCTTGGAGGAGTTGCAGAGGAGTGGGAATGGCTTGTGGTTTGGGGAAAGGGAGGGGCAGACTGAGCCTCACAGCCACCAGAGACGGCACCTGGAACAGAATAGGGTTTTTGCCCACACACTGAGTATCTGGCTTCCAGATGGATCCCGGGCACACATTTGTTTTTGTAATCTTCCCCCTCCTCCTCCTCATCTCTTCATTCGCCACCCTCCTTTCAGAGGAATTTAAGGATGGGCTTTGTGCTGCATTGCCTCTTTTTTTCCTTCTTCAACCCCACCCTCTCTTTCTTTTGCACAAACAGCAGTGACAGACCTTTCCTGTGCTTGAAATCAAAGGGGAAACGAAATCCAACTGATTCACTCAGCACCCTTCATCTAGACACCTGGCTGTGTGTGCAGCTTTGAGGTAGTGCCTGATCTGTTTAGTCAGGACAGTGGTAGCTCAATTCATCTACTCCAGCTAACTAGAACTTCTCTCTGTTGAACAGTGCTTACCTGTCCGGTGATCTGCATTCTGTAGGGACTACCTAGAGGATGCAGTAGTGACCAGTTCTGTTATGACAGAGCAGAGGGCTGCTGTCTTTTTAGCAAAGCCACTTCCATGACTTAGGAAGCACATCTCTAGGCATTTTACAGTCTCCTGTTCAGACTTTCAAGAATAAAGAAGATTTCCACAATGTTTTAATAGACTTTATTTTTTAGAGCAGTTTTAGGTTCACAGAAAAATTGAGCAGACGGTAGAAAGATTTCCCATATGCCCTCTGTCCCCAACACATGTATAGCCTCTTCCACTGTCAACACCCCCCCCACCAGAGTGGTATACATTATTGGTGTGTCTGATGAACCAACATTGAAACATCATTATCAGAGTCCATAGTGTGCCTTAGGGTTCACCCTTGGTGTTGTATTTCTATGAATTTGGACAAATTTATGATAACCTATCGGAGAAGGCAATGGCAACCCACTCCAGTACTCTTGCCTGGAAAATCTCATGGATGGAGGAGCCTGGTAGGCTGCAGTCCATGTGGTCACGAAGAGTCAGACACGGCTTAGCGACTTCACTTTTACTTTTCACTTTCATGCATTGGAGAAGGAAATGTCAACCCACTCCAGTGTTCTTGCCTGGAGAATCCCAGGAACGGCGGAGCCTGGTGAGCTGCCGTCTATGGGGTCACACAGAGTCGGACACGACTGAAGCGACTTAGCAGCAGCAGCATGATAACCTATATCCACCATTATATTAATAATATCATACAAAGTACTTTTATTGCCCTAAAAATCCTTTGTGCTCTTTCTATTTGTCCTTCCCTCCTCAGTGTTTTTTCTCAAAGGAGATCTTTAGACATTTTTAGAAAATATTAATTGGCTAATTTATTCTATAAGTGGAGGGCAGAGTCTAGGATGGTCTGTCTTCTATTATCATTATTATACTTCATACAACATACCTGTGCTCAATGAGGATAGTTCTATAAATGGATCCAGGTACATCAGTGAACACATGCCCATTTCCATCAACCAGATGCTTTGAGAAAGACACCTGCCTCCATCTTTCCACATTATGTGGGGATGTGGGAGGGAAGACTCTGAGAAGGTCAAAGGAAGGTTGTAGCAAAGATGGTTTCTGTTCAACTAATGTCTAGCTTGTGTTCTCACCCTAATTGTTCAGGTTAAAAATATAAGAACTTAAATCAAGAGTAGAAAAATATGGAATGTGAATTATTATCCTCATTTGGTTATAAATTAATGGAGGGAGGGATCGTATCCTTGTCTTCCTTTCAGCATTACTGCTACGATAAGTTATTGTTACAAATACTGTTTGCCCACATGTAAGGATTATGTATCCTTTCCCTGTTGATTCTGGGCTTGGTTATGTTGCTTGCTCTGGCCACTTAAATATGAACAGACGTGATATGTGCCATTTCTGAGAAGAAAGCCATAACACAATATTCTCTCTTCTTTCTACCACAAGACTAGGAATGTCCCTGAAAAATATTCCTTCAGCCAGGGTCCTAGATAGAAGATGAGGTTGAGCAGAGCCATAGATGATGTACAATGAATATAGTCTGAGCAAAAACAAATGCTTATTATAAAAGTCAGTAAGATTTGGAGGTTATTTGTCATCACACATAATTCATTCTATACTACCTGACCAAACTGACTTCTCTGAGCTTGTCCTAAACTTAGGTATAGTTGTATCAACCTCCAGGGTAACACATAACACTCATAAACATTGAAGCCTCAATTCAAAAGCTACTGAAAGTGGCCCAGCTGCACATATAAATGGCAATATCTATAGCATTTCAGTCAGTTCAGTTGCTTTCCTACTTAAACTGGAAATACATAGAATGAAAACAATAGAGAAAATCAACCAATCATGTTTTTCTTTAAAAAAAAATCAACAAAATTGACGGATACTTAGCTAGACTGACCGAGAAAAAAAAAGAAAAACCCATTACTAAAATCAAGGATGAAAGAAGGGACATCACAAACAACCTTAAAGAAATGAAAAATATAAGAGTATACCCTGAATAAATGTATGCTGATGAATTAGATAACTTAGAACAAATGGACAGTTCTTATAAGAACACAAATTAAGAAAACTGACTCAAGAAGAAAGAGAAAGTGTGAACAGATCTATAAAAATGAAGATATTTAGCTAGTAATTGTCAAACTTCCCATAAAGGAAAGCCCAGCTGATGTTCACTTCACTATTGAATTTTATCAAATATTCAAAGAAGAATTAATACACCTGCGCATAAACTCTTAGAAAAACAGAAGAGAAGGAAACACTTCCTAACTCATCTTATGAGGTCACTATTGCCCTGATAATAAAAATAGCAAAGCTATCACAAGACAATAAAACTATAAACAAATATCACTTATGTATATGGGCTCAAGTATCTCCAACAAAATAGCAGCAAACCAAATCTAGCGTGATTCAGAAAGGACTATACACCATGATTTATTCCATGAATGCAGAAATCAGTGTCACATCATATTGATAGGAAAAGGATGAAAACACATGGTAAAGACAAAGCCTCGGACAACAGACAATGCTTTCCTTATAAAATCGCTAAAAAAAACTGGGATAGAAGGGAACGGCTTCCAAATGATAAAGAGCCTCTGTGAAAAATACGCAACAAAGATCAGAAACAAGAAGTCTGCTCTTACCACTTCTATTCATCATTGTACTGAAGATTCTACTCAGGGTAAACAGGTAAGAAAAAGAAATGAAAAAAACAGTAATAACAGTCACCCAACTGTAGGAATGGCCAAAATGCTTTCACTCCTTAGTTTTGCCACCTCATTGCTGAACAGCATCCCAGAACCCTTAACATTCCAGCTCCACCAGATCTGTACTTCAGAGCTTCCTTCTTGCTTCAGAATCCATGACAGAGATGCGTGCGCAGCAGTCAATGTCCTGAGCACCTCTCTCTGCCTCTTGCCTGGTCTTCCTCAAGGGCTAGAGGGAGACTGGGGTTAGATGCCATGACTAAGCTGCTTTTTTTCTCCAGAGAAAATATGGGCCAAATGTGTTCTCACCCCATCCCAGACAACCTTTTATGGAAGGTGTGTTCTCTGTTGCCTGGCTAGAACTGCAAAGAAAGGGACAGACCCTACTTTGGTAAAAGACTACAAGGAAAAGCCATAAACAGAGACAGACTTGTAGTTATTTTGCTTTTTAAAAAAAATAAATAAATATACTTTACATTAAAGAAAGAAAAAAAAGAAAGAAAGATATCAAGATTGGAAAGAAAAAAGTAAAACTACCTCTGATAGATGATGAGACACATGGAAAAAATCTTAAGGAATTCATTAAAAAAAGTGTATTTTAACTAAGAAACATGTCCAACAAAACTGCAAGATACTGTATTATTGTACAGAATCTATTGTATTTCCATGCAGAAACAATACACTAGTCCAAGTGAAATTTAGAAAACAATTGCATTTATAATAAAGCATCAAAAGGAAGAAAATAGTAAATTTAAAGAAAGAAGTTCAAAACTTGTACTAAATACTGTAAAACTTTCATCATCAAAGACAGTTAAAAGGTATAAAACTGAAACATATCCTATGTTCATGGGTTGGAAGAACTAATAATGTTGAAATGGCAGTGCCTGTAAAATTGATCTGCATATTTTGAATGACGTCTATAACTATCTCAGCTTCTCCACTTGCAGAAACTGGTAAATCTACCCCAGAATTCACATGGAAATTCTAGGCACCCAGAATGGCCAAAATAGAAAAAGGAGAACTAAGTTAAAGGACTCACGGCTTATGTTTTCAGAATTTCCTGTAGCTATGATTTCCTGTAGCTATAGGACCCAGAAGTGTGGTACTGGCATAACGATAGATATACAGGTCAATGGAATGGATTTAGAGTACAGAAATAAACCCTTCTCTTTTTTCAATAGTCAGTTAATTTTCAATAAGGATACAAAAACAATACAAGGAGATAAAAATAGTTTTTTCAACAAAGAGTGGTAGGACAACTAGCTTCCTATATGCAAAAGAATGAAGTTGGACTCCTTCTTAGCAACTACAAAATTAACTCAACATGGATCATAGACATAAACATTACCATTAAAACCATAAAACTGTTGGAGGAAAATATAAGAATAAATCTCTATGACCTTGAATCTTAAATGATACCCAAAGCATGAGTGACAAAAGAAAAAATAGGTAAATTGAATTTCATCAAAATTGGAAACGTATGTACTGCAAATGATACCATCAAGAATGTGAAAAGACAGCTCACAGAATGGGAGAAAATATTTGGAACTTATGATAAAGGAGTGACATCTAGAATATGTAAAGAATTCTTACAGTCAGCAATAAAAAGACAAGAAACCTGATTAAAAAGTGGGCAATGGATTTGAATAAGCATCATGCAAAGAAGGCATTCAAATGACTGATGAACAAGTGAAAAAATGCTCATTAGTTATTAAGGAAAGACAAAGTCACAGTGAGACTACTCACATCCGCTGGGATAACTATTATCACAAAGACAGATGATGATAATGTCTTGAGGACATATAAAGAAATTTGAACCCTCATACATTGATGATGTGAATGTAAAGTGAGAGAAGCAGCTCCTCAAAATACTAAACATAGAGTTACCAAATGATCCAGCAATTTGACTACTCCCCAAATTGAAAACATATATCCACACAAAAACTTGAATGTCACAGCAGCATTATTTCTAATAGCCAAAAAGCAGAAAAAACCCAAGTGTCCTACAATTGATGAATGGATAAATGTAGTATTATCCATACAATGAAGTATTATTTGACAATAAAAAAGGAACGAAGTACTGATATATGCTACAGCATGGGTGACCCTTGAAAACATTATGCTAATTTAAAGAAACCTGTGAGAGAAAGCCATATATCATATGGTGCCGTTTATATGAAATGTCCAGAATAAGCATATCTATTGAGATGGGAGATTAGTGTTTGCCTTGGGTTGCGATGGTGGGGGGCGGGGGGTGGATGGTAGAAGAGAAATGGGGAGTGACGGCTAATGTATTAAGGTTTTTTTTAGGATTAAGACAATGTTCTAAACTTAGATTCTGATGATGTTTGCACAGCTTTCCACATATCCTGAAACTATTGATTGTACACTTTACATGGGTAAATTTTACAGTACATTAATTATATCTCAGTATAATTTTGAGTTTTTAAAAAGTGAAGCATAATTATGATTATTCTAAAAGTTGTTTACACAGAGGAGAAACAAAAGTACAATACAGATAAAAGCGGAAGCAAGTACATTTTATGTTAGAAACAGCTAATATGATTTAATAGGGTCACATGTTTTCCAACTCACGGTACATAAATGGGGCCTTTGGTAAGGAGGGGTAAAGCATACATAGAACAAGGTACATAGTTTTTTGCTGAGTGCAGATCTAATCTTTGAACTCACTTCCAGGACTTCTGAAAGTCTTAAAGAGCTATTAACGTTATTTTACAAAAAAAACTTTTCGTGAATGAGCAGTTTGCTGCCCAAATCTGTCAAAGCCACTTCTCTCCAGAGAAGGCTGGGCTAGGAAGGAAGCCTGGGCGGGAATGCTATGCAGGCAGCAGGCTGGGCTGAATTGATTCTACAGCCTTTAGAAACGCCCTTCTCTCTGCCCTTTACCACCTACACATCTTCCCAGAGCTGTGCACTACTCCTGGCTCCACAGCAAGGTCTCGATTTACGTCAGCCAGGCCCCAACCAGCTTCCCAGTTTGAGCAGACTGGGTTACACTTGAACCTTAATTGGAGAGAGGTTGCAGGAAATCAGGAAAAAGTCTTCACTGTGGGCCTGTGTTTCCTGAAGATGCTGAAGTTGAAGGCTGTAGGGTGAAAATATCAATGTTTCCATGCTATCCTAAGCAGAAACCTTCTTTCCCTTCCCCAGCCTCCTCCTCTCACCTTTTTTCCCCTTTTCTCTTTCGTATTTTGGCCTGAGATACCTTGTTAATTTTTAAAGATTAACAGGCCATTTAGCACAAGACGAGTGTGGTGCAGGTCGCAGATGAATAAATTAATACCAAAACTTCACACTAAGATGAAAATCAAAGCTGTCTGTTTTATTGCTTAAAGTATCTGTGAGTGCTGGGCAGGAGGAAATTGGTATCTCATTAAAAAAATGAGGGGGCGAGGTAGAGAGGAAACTGAAAGCTCGTTAAAAGTAGTGGAAAAGCTGTCTTAATTATACCTTTCCATTTGCTAACAAGAGGACATTTGTTATGAGTTCAGGACACTTTATCCCAAGCAAAATAAACACAGTTAACAACATTATTTTTGTCTTTTTAGCCAGTGGTGGCTCTGGAGTCCTGTTTCAAAATAAAGGTTTCACTGGGGGAAGTCAATTAGACCAGAGAGTGCTGGCAAAGGGTCAACTGCTTTCACTTTCAAAGATTGATTTGAGAGCTGCTACCCAACCTTTCACCTTGCCCCCATATAAGGGGGAAGGTGGGCAAGGGTTCCTTATTAGTGCGAGAATCTGTGTGCCTGGAGAAGTATTTGAAGGCCATGCTGATAGTCATTCAGAAACAGTTACTCAAAGTATACTGCTGTTGTAAAGCGTCAGTTTTCTCTTCCAGAAAATGGAGATACTAATGACTTTTTGGTGGTATTGGTGATTAAATAAGATGTTACATAAGAAAATACCTCCAAAGAACTTTAATGGCACTAGCTACAACTTACTGATGATTACTGTGAGTCAGGTACATCATCTTAATTTTTACTATAAACATGTAGTACTGTGGTCTCCACTCTGTGAGTGGAAAATTTTGGAAAAGTTATATGGTTTTGTACAACATCATCCAGGAAGTGAGAGAGTGGGATTTAAACCCAAGTCTCTTTTACAGTTTCTCATGGAAGGTCATGAAAAAAAAAAAGATATGGCCTCTGACTTCAAGACCCATAGAAGAATAGAAACACACTTTGATAATGAAGCTGAGTAGGATTAATGGCCAAAAGGATTTAATGTGCTAAGGAAATTCAAAGAAAAAAGAAATTTTGGTTGGAGAGTTATGCCAAGAGGCTGTAACGTAACGTGCAAAAGCATGTATAGAATATTCTTGGTTCAAATCCCAGATTTCTTAGTTTCTAAACTGTGTAATATTGGACATATTAGTTTTTCTCTCTAAGCTGACTTCAGCTATGACCCGAGCATTGAAATACTACCTCCCTTTCAAGTTGTTGTGAAGAATAGGGGAAAAATGATGTCTATTAAACATATATCAGTGCCTGGTGAATAGATTTTTTAAAAATCAGGGTTTATTTCATATAAGAGGTGACCTGAGGAGACAGAGAGTAGAAACCTAAAAAATAGTGTGCCACAATGGGAGGATCCCTCAAATCTACAGATCAGCTCTACTCAAAATCTTGACTGACTGCTGAATTATCTTTGCATAAAGAAAGACTACAAAGGTAAAAACAACAGCTGTAAGGCTGATGGTGCTGAGCAGATGTTTTAATGCCTTTCCAGTGCAGGGGAGTCAAAGGCTTAGTGTTTGAGTCCAGTTAGAGAGGCTTGGACTTTCCATTGAAACCACAGAATGACCGTTAGTTAAGCATGATGATTACGTCTCATGACTAAAATATTGACCTTAAGACTAACGGGGGCTTCCCTTGTGGCTCAGCTGGTAAAGAATCCCCCTGCAATGCGGGAGACCTGGGTTCGATCCCTAGGTTGGGAAGATCCCCTGGAGAAGGGAAAGGCTACCCACTCCAGTATTCTGGCCTGGAGAATTCCATGGACTGTATAGTCCATGGGGTCGCAAAGAGTCAGACACAACTGAGTGACTTTCACTTTCACTTCACTTTAAGACTAAGGGAGAAACCTTATAAAGGCCAACTTTTATGGAGTCTAAAATCAAGTGATCACACAGTAAAAGTAATCCACCCGTAGTTTAACTGACTTCTAGAACAAAGTAGATTTAATCAGGAAAAGTAACTGAATCAAAATTGGGCAATGTGGAGGTCTTTCTTTATGGTTTCTTTGCTTTCTATTCCATGATGTATATTCTTTATTAACTTTTCTTCTGTCTTTGGCTTTATTCTGTCATTCCTTTTTGACTTCTTAAATTGTATGGTAGCCCTTTGCTTTTCAGAGTTTTTTATTTTCTAATATAAGTATTAACATTAAAGCTTATAAATTTACCTATAAATCACTACTTTAGCTGTTATTCCAAATTTTTTTCACAGGTAGAATTGTAATTGCCCTTTACTTCTACTTATTTCCTAAATTCTGTTATATCTTTTTAAATTTATTTGATTGGTGGTTAGAGTGTGAGGTCTATAGTACACTCATTATTGGAAATTATTGAGACTTGCTTTATGGACTAAACTATGGTCAGTTCTTTTAAAAAATCCTCTATGTACGCTTTTAAAAATGGAAAATCTACTTATATTTGATAGAAAATCCAAGAGTATTTCATCTGTTATTCTGGGGTGGGTGGATAACTGAGAGCCTGTGATTTTAAAACTTGACAGTTTATAATTTTACAAAATTACATAGTGTTGAGTTTTAAATCATGGTTGCTGTTACATTCTACCAATAAATGTAATCCTTAGTTAGCAAGTTAGACAGACAGAATGGTGGTAAAGAGGCAGACACCCTGGCCTGATGCTTCCTTAAGTAGGATAATGAAAAATCCAGAAATTTGTGATATGGATAACAGGGATAAAGGTGTAGTGTACACTTGTCTGTAGCACTGTCCTTAGGTCTGACTTTCATGCACCTTTATAATCAGTGCTTAACTCCTCTTCTTACGAGGGTGTTTGTAATAATTCTACATGTCAGGACTTCCAGCAACTCTCCATTGCATCTAAAATCCTGATGACAGCAATTAATGTATTCCATTACAATGATAGCAGCTTTTGTCTGAAATCTGCCAAGTTCAAGAGTCAAAACACTACTACTTTTCCACAGGCCCCCTGCCTCATCTTTCCTCCCAACCCCCTTCCTCCTTTGTCTGGAGTAACTTTTACTTAATGATCAGTGACTTTGCTCAATTCATCAATACTGGTCAGAATTACATCAGGCTCTTGGGCATTCAACAAAAACCTGATCTGGTAGAAAACAGCCCTCCAAAGGAAATTCACAATCTGAAGACTGGAAAAAGAGACAAAAGGGACAGATCGTAGGTTGAGGCTGAGGGATAGGAGAGCCTTTGGAAGAAGAAACCAGATCAGTTCCAATGTATTGTCACAGTATGAAATGAAACTTTTAACAGCAAAGGATATGTGATTCAGAGCTAGCTCTCAAAGAAAAAATTGTGCTTGTTTGTTACAGAGGTCCTATCTTTTGTTTTTAACCTATCCTTTGCATTAGTTGATGCTGAAAAGGTTTTTCTTCTGTGAGTCAGGGACTCATTTACACATTTTTCTCTTTATCATGTTTTTTTAAAAACCAAGGATTATGTTACATTTCCAGATACGTGGACAGCCTAAAAGCGGATAGCAATATCAGTGCTTTATGGGAGTAACTAGGGACCTTATTACCCTTGGAACTAAGGGCTGGAAAAGCAATAAGATGTGATATCTTTCCCAGGTTGGCAACCTTGAGATGTTAAGAAAGTTGAGGGGAATGAGAGTTCAGCATCTTCAAACAGATTCGGCATTCAGCTTTTCAAATAGCCTACAGTATAGGGAATTATACAGGATGTGGGCAAGAAGAAACTTGATTTCCATTTCCTTGGGGCTCCAAGTTCACAGAGTATAATTAATCTATGTCTTTGACTACTATTTCTAATGGGACTTTTACCCAATGCAATTGAACTGTGTTCGTGTTCATCTCTGTTCTTTTGACACTAAAGTGTCTATCATCGTGATTACTGACTTGACTGAAGATGTTGTCTCCTCTGCCTTCAGAATGCCAGTGTGTTCTGGGTACATGGTGGCAATAAAAGTGCCCTGGCTATCAATTTATCAAGTTGTATCCTGTCACCCAGCCAAAAACAGAGCCTCGAGGGAATGAAAAGCTGAGCTGTTCAGCACTGGTGAGGAACACAAGTATATGGTATGGATGCCAGAATGAAGAACAGGATAGAGAAGTGCTATAGGTATGGAAGCAAGTGGCAGCTCTGAGAAGGCTGTAAAAGCCTGACAGGTCTTGGGCTAATGAGAGGTTCAAGTTAAATTTAGGAGGACAGCATGGTAGGCACATTTTGATGCCTTCTTGAAAGTTCACTTAAAATGTGATCAGTGAAAAGAGCTTTAGAAAATTTTGTTTCCTCCCCAGTTTCCTCATTGAGTGAGTTTGTGATGTTAGACAAGGATATTAGAACTCAGTTTTCTGTTAGAAATAGAGAGAATAAAATCTGTCAGCCTACCTCACCGAGTTGTCTTGAGAGTTCACTAAGATTGTGTAAGTCAAGGGGATTTGGAAACTGAAAATTCATGTACAGGAGGAACATATTTAGGGACAGTTTATTTTCTCAAGCTTTGTTCCTTTTTAAAGATGTCTCTTTGAATAGGGAAATGGTTGTATTTCTGGAGCACTGTAGAATAGGAAATAACTGACCAAGAATGGTGAGACTCAAAAAAAAAAAGATGCAAGCAGGACGTGGAAAAAAAAAAAAGTGGTCAGTGCTAGGTTTATGTCCTATGTCAACAAGTGGAACAGGAACAGTCATTATCTGTTGCCTTTCTTTTGGTAGGAAATGTAAGTCAGACACAACTGAACATGAGCACTTTGTCTAAATGAAGCACATTCAGTTCAGAGAAATAGATCCTGTAATTTAAATACATATTTCTCATCACTGAAGAAAAGATACACAACTGTTCCTTTTGGAAAGTGTGTGAAGTTTGAAATAATTCTCTGTAAAAGAGAAACTCTCCCCAATCATTTTGTTTTCATGTAAATTGTGCTGCAGTAATAAATATTTAAAAAGAGAATTAATACAGGAGACTTCAACTGTATGTATATGTTTAAAATTCACAATAAAGATTTAAATCAAATATAGCAAAATGTTAAGATTTTAGAGCTTCCTGATGGCTCAGCTGGTAAGGAATCTGCCTGCAATGCGGGAGACCTGGGTTCAATCCCTGGGTTGAAGATCACCTGGAGAAGGGACAGGCTACCTTCCCTATCAACTGTGTGCTTGAAATGTCTCAATGCCAAAACTATAATTAAAAACAAAATAGACTAATTCTAAAATTTTACCAACAATTTCATAGAGGGGAAAACTTTTAAAAATGAGAATTATTAATCTCCCCCCAAAAACAGAAAAAGGAACACAGAATTTACAAAGTTAGTAGAAAACAAATTTTGTAAGGTATAGACTGAAGCCCAAATATATTAGTAATTATGTCAAGTTCAAGGAGACTGAATATTTCCTAATAAAATATTAAGATTATCAGACTGAACTTAAAAATAACAAACTATATGTTCTGTATCAAACGTACCTTTTAAATGACAGAAGGGTTTAAAGTGAAAGAATGGAAAATACAAAAGTGTAAACACTATCCAATAAACAGACAAGCTGATGTTATCTGTAGGGTGAAAAGAGTAGGGGGCTTCCCAGGTGGCACTAGTGGTAAAGAATCAGCCTGCCAGTGCAAGAGACACAAGAGACACAGGTTTAATCCCTGGGTTGGGAAGATCCCCTGAAGGAGGAAATGGCAACCCTCTCTAGTATTCTTGCCTAGAAAATTCCATGGACAGAGGAGCCTGGCAGGCTATAGGCCTTGGAGTTACAAAGAGTTGGACATGATGGAGCACAGCAAGGCTGTAAGATGATTAGAAATAAAGAGGCACATTCCATAATGATTATACAGTCAGTTCATTGGTTATACACATACTCATGTGATATAGGGCAGATTAGTCTGGTGGCTCAGACGGTAAAGCGTCTGCCTACAATGAGGGAGACCCGGGTTTAATCCCTAGGTTGGGAAGATCTGGAGAAGGAAATGGCAACCCACTCCAGTATTCTTGCCTGGAAAATCCCATGGATGGAGGAGCCTGGCAGGCTACAGTCCATGGGGTCGCAAAGAGTCAACACAACTGAGCAACTTCACTTTCACTTTCATGTGATATGTATATATATATATATATATATATATATATATATACACACAAACAATGTGTATAATATGTATAGCCTAACTATAATAGCCTCAAAAAAATAAAAAACAAATGTTGAAAAATAGTAAACCTACAATTATGAGAGATTTGTTTCCATTGTTTTTATGAAGGCATGATTAGCATCCAGTGAAATATACAATCTTAAATTGTGAGTTTAAATATTTACAAATGTATGTACCCATGTAACTCCCTCTCCTATCAAAGGTGGAATATTTCAGTCATGTTAGAAGGTTCACTCCTGTCCCACTGTCAGTCTGACCTGCTAAAGGCAATCACTGTTCAGATTTCTTTCACAGTGTGTTAGTTTTGTCTTCTAGTTTCTTGTAAATGATATCATGCAGTATGTACTCTTTGACTTGTTCATCTTTTTTTAAATTGCTGAGTAGTATTCCATTACATGAATATACCATAATTGCTTATATATACTCTCCTTACTGGATATATGGGCTATTTTCAGTTGGCTATTATGAATAAAGCTGCTCTGACATTTTTGTACAAGATTTTTTATGGTTATGTGTTTTCATTTAATTTGGATAAATACCTAGAAGTATAATTGCTGAGTTCAGATAGGTATATACTTTGATGTATAAGAAACTGACCAATGTTTTTTTCACAGTGGTATTGCCTTGAATAATGTATAAGAGTTCTTTTTCTATGAATTTCCACTGTTTGGTGTTGTAAATAATTTTTCATTTTAGGAATACTAGGGGTCTGTAGTAATGCTTCATTTTGCATTAATATTTAATCGCATTTCTATGATGAGAATTTTTTACATGTGAGCTGCAAGTGCTGCACTCAACATGTCAGCAAATTTGGAAAACTCAGCAGTGGCCACAGGACTGGAAATGATCAGTTTTCATTTCAATCCCAAAGAAAGGAAATGCCAAAGAATGCTCAAACTACCTCACAATTGCATTCATCTCATAAGCTCAAAATTCTCCAAGCCAGGCTTCAGCAATACGTGAAACGTGAATGTTCAAGCTGGTTTTAGAAAAGGCAGAGAAACCAGAGATCAAATTGCCAACATCTGCTGGATCATCGAAAAGGCAGGAGAGTTCCAGAAAAATATCGATTTCTGCTTTATTGACTATGCCAAAGCCTTTGACTGTGTGGATCACAATCAACTGTGGAAAATTCTGAAAGAGATGGGAATACCAGACCATCTGACCTGCCTCTTGAGAAACCTGTATGCAGGTCAGGAAGAAACAGTTAGAACTGGACATGGAACAACAGACTGGTTCCAAATAGGAAAAGGAGTACATCAAGGCTGTGTATTGTCACCCTGCTTATTTAACTTATATGCAGAGTACATCATGAAAAATTCTGGACTGGAGGAAGCACAAGCTGGAATCAGGATTGCCGGGAGAAATATCAATAACCCCAGACGTGCAGATGGCACCACCCTTATGGCAGAAAGTGTAGAAGAACTAAAGAGCCTCTTGATGAAAGTGAAAGAGGAGAGTGAAAAAGTTGGCTTAAAGCTCAACATTCAGAAAACTAAGATCATGGCATCCACTCCCATCACTTCATGGCAAATAGATGGGGAGACAGTGGAAACAGTAGCTGGCTTTATTTTGGGGGGCTCCAAAATCATTGCAGATGGTGATTGCAGCCATGAAATTAAAAGACGCTTACTCTTTGGAAGGAAAGTTATGACCAACCTAGACAGCATATTAAAAAGCAGAGACATTACTTTGTCAACAAAGGTCCATCTAGTCAAGGGTATGGTTTTTCCAGTGGTCATGTATGGATGTGAGAGTTGGACAGTGAAGAAAGCTGAGCGCCGATGAATTTATGCTTTTGAACTGTGGTGTTGGAGAAGACTCTTGAGAGTCCCTTGGACTGCAAGGAGATCCAACCAGTCCATCCTAAAGGAGATAAGTCCTGGGTGTCCATTGGAAGGACTGATGTTGAAGCTGAAGCTCCAATGCTTTGGCCACCTGATGCAAAGCTCTGACTCATTTGAAAAGACCCTGATGCTGGGAAAGATTGAGCGCAGGAGAAGGGAACGACAGAGGATGAGATGGTTGGATGGCATCACCGACTCAGTGGACATGCGTTTGGGTAGACTCTTGGAGTTGGTGATGGACAGCGAGGCCTGGTGTGCTGCGGTTCATGGGGTCGCAAAGAGTCGGACATGACTGAGCGACTGATCTGAACTGAATTGATCATTTCTTTGTCTGTTTTTGTGAAGTGCCTGTTTAAATATTTTACCCATTTTAATGGGGTTATTTTATATTATTGAAAAAAGACCTTTATAATATATGTCTTGAAATATTTACTCCTAGTTTGTGGCTTGACTGTCATTTCCTAATGGTGAATTTTTATGAGCAAAAGTTTTGAATTTTGAAAATGTTCAATTTATTCATTTTTGTTTCTTCTACAGTTAGGGCTTTACAGACTGATCTAAAAATGTTTTAATAAGAAGAAAGTCTGAATCTATTTTCCAATATTTCTTCTAGAAGCTTTATAGTTGTAGTTTTTAATCTTTATGGCAATGATATATCTGGAATAATTTTTTTGTGTGGTATAAAGAAAAGGGGCGGGTGAGTTTCTTTTTTGATGGCCATCCTGTTGTTTCAATGCCATTTGTTGAAATAGCTTTCCTTTACCCGTTGAATTGCTTTGTTGACTATAACAGAATCATAGGCCGTATAAGTGTAGGTCTTTACCTAGACTCTCCATTGTGTTTCACTAACTAGTTTTTCTACCTTTGCATTAGTAATAATTATTGTCATTTTATTAGAAAAATTAAAGACAGTTAGTGTAGGTCCTCCAGTTTTTTGTTCTTATTTGGTATTTTACTTTGGCAAGTCTAGGTCATTTATGTTCCATATAAATGTTTTAATTAGCTTGGATATTTTATAGAAAAAATAGGTGAGATTTTTATTGTTGTTGTAATTGGGTTGAATCTATAAATCACTTGTGGAGAATAGAAATCTTAATATTTAATCTTTTGATGCATGAACATGCTATTTTTTCACTAATATTGATCCTCTTTAATTTTATCATTAGTGTATTTTTATGAATAGATTTTGCATATTTTTTGATTTATCATATTTTATGACTTTTAACATACTGTAACTGATACTGATTTTTACTACGTGTTCTGTTTTTATTAATATTATAGAAAAAAATGTTTGATTGTTATTGACCTTATATGTTGTGCTCCTGTTAAATTCACTCATTAGTTGCAGTAGCTTTTTACATAGATTTCTTAGAATTTCCTATGTACCTGATTATCTCATCTATAAATAAAGATAGATTTACTTCTTTCTTTCCATTTTGTTTGTCTTTTACTTTTTTGTCGTCTAATTGTACTAGCTAGGATATCCAGTAAAGTTTTGAATAAGAGTAGAGAGCAGGTCTGTTTGCCTTTTTCACCGCATTAAAGGGAAAGTACTCAGTCTTTCATCATTAAATGTAACATTAGCATTTAGATTTTTTTTTAAAGATGTTATTTACCATTGTAGAGGGAGATTGCATTGATTACAAGTCTGGGTGTTGAATTCTGTCAGATGGTTTTCCAACACCTACTTGGAAGATCATATGGCTTTTCTCCTTTATTCTAATAAGTCTTACTCCATCATGTTATGTTCTTCTTTCATATTTTGCTGAATTTGTTTGGCTAATATTTTGTTAAGATTTTTGAGTATATGTTAATAAAGCATATTTCAATATTTTTATTTGGTTGTGGAAAGAGAGTAGAGTTGAACTGGTGTACCCTCCTCTCCTACTTTATTAGGGCGATTGTAGGATTAGGCTATTTCTTAAATAAATGTTGACAGAATTCACCAGTTAGGTATTTTGTGTATGTATTTAATTATGAAGGTGTTTCATTATGAATTCAATTTTTAGTAGTAGTTAAGGTTTTCCATTTTTTCTCTTTTAGTTTTGATTTTTTTACATTTTAAGGAATTTGTCATTCTCTTTATCTATGGTATTGGCATATAATTATTCACAATATTTCTTTATTTTATTTTTCAGCCCCTTCTAATATTGATCATTTGTGACTTCTTTCTCTTTTAGCGAACAGCCTTGCTAATGTTTTATAAATTTTATTGACCTTTACAAAGTTTCCATTAACTTTCTCTATTGTTTGTCCATTTTAATGCCATAAATATCCACTCTTGTGTTTTTTATTTCCTTCCTTCTATTCATAATGAGTTTAATTTGCTTTTATTCCTCCTTCTTTATAGAGAAGTTTATTCTAAAATATTTTCTCTTTTCTTTGTGCAAGTGTTTTAAAATTGTAAAATTTCCCCCCAAGCTCTGCTTTGAACTTCCCAGGTGGCTCATTTTTATTTTATTTATTTTTGGCCACACTATACAGCATTTAGGGGCTTCCCAGATGGTGCTGGGAAGTTTTTTCCAGTAATCATGTATGGATGTGAGAGTTGGACCGTAAAGAAAGCTGAGTGCCGAAGAATTGCTGCTTTTGAACTGTGGTGTGGGAGAAGACTCTTGAGAGTCCCTTGGACTGAAAGGAGATCCAACCTGTCAATCCTAAAGGAAATCAGTCCTGAATATTCACTGGAAGGACTGATGTTGAAGCTGAAACTCCAATATTTCGGCCACCTGATGCAAAGAGCTGACTCATTGGAAAAGACCCGGATGCTGGGAAAGATTGAAGGCAGTATGCATGGCAGTCTATGCATGAGACAAATGCTCAGGGCTGGGGCATTGGGATGACCCAGAGGGATGGGATGGGGAGGGAGGTGGGAGGAGGGTTCAGGATGGGGAACACATGTAAACCCATGGCTGATTCATGTCAATGTATGGCAAAAACTACTACAATATTGTAAAGTAATTAGCCCCCACTAAAATAAATAAATTTATTTAAAAAAAAAAAGATTGCAGGCAGTAGAAGGGGACGGCAGAGGATGAGATGGCTGGATGGCATCACCAACTCGATAGACATGAGTTTAAGCAAGCTCCAAGAGTTGGTGATGGACAGGCAAGCCTGGCATACTGCAGTCCAAAGGGTCGCAAAGAGTTGGACACAACTGAGCGACTGAACTGAACAGGTGGCGCTAGTCATAAAGAATCCGCCTGCCAATGCAGGAGACACAGGAGACACAGGTTTGATCCCTGAGTTGGGAAGATCCCCTGGAGGAGGAAATGGCAACCCACTCTAGTATTCTTGCTGGGAAAATCCCAAGGACAGAGGAGCCTAACAGGCTACAGTCCATGGAGTTGCAAAGAGTCAGACATGACTGAGCATGCATGCAAGCACTGCTTTAGTTGCAATGTACAGATTTTGATACGTTGTATTTTAATTATCCTTCAGATTGAAACGTTTTCTGATTTCAATTAGTTCTCATTAGTTTTTATTTTTGCTTGTGAGTTATCTAAAATGTGTTGCTTAATGTCTGGCCATTTTCCAGATAATTTTACTATTGTTGATTTGTAATTTCATATCATTTTTGTCAGAAAACAAACAAGCGTAATTTCACTTGTTTTGAATTTATTGAGCTTTGACCTAGAATATAATCTAACCTTGGTTCATGTTCCACTGGCACCTTAAAATAATGTATTTTCTACATTTTGTGGTCTAAAGTTTTATAAGTAACAAATGATTGATGATAATGTTTAAATTATCTACATCCTTATTGAATTTTGTCTTTTTGTCTATCAGTTTCTTAGAAAATAGAGCTAAAATTATCTACTCTAATTGTGGATTTTTCTCTTTGTACCTTTGATTTCATCAGTTTTGACTGCATACATTTTGAAGCTCTGTAATTAGTTGTACATACATTTAGGTTCATTACATATTTTTGGTAAATTAATCCTTTTCTCATTATGAAAATCTCCTTTGCCTGAAATCTGCTTTGTTTCATGTTACTATAGCCACTCCAGCTTTCTGACAACTAGAATTTGCACAGTGTTTATTTTCTGTTCCTTTTACTTTTAATGTATGTGTGTCTTTGTTTAAAGTGCAGCTTTTATAAATATCAGATAGCTGGGTCTTGCTTGTTTATTCTAACAATTTCTGCCCTTTATTGTAGTGTTTAGTTCACACACATTTCATATAATTATTTATATTTTTTGTTTTAGGTTTACTAGTTTTACTGAATATCTTTATTTCTGTTATCTCTTCTTTTTTTCCTTTCCTCTATTTCTTGCCCTTTTTTCCATTAATGGAGCAATACAAGATATAAGATTTTATATCTTATATTGGCTTTTTAATTATACCTCTTTTTTCATTTTTAATATTTCATCCAAGACTTACTATCTGTACCTTTATCTAATAGCATTTTATTTTGAATCAATATATCATTTCACATAGAATGTAAAACCAACAACAACGTATATCTTAGTCCCTTCCCATCTTTCTACAATTGCTTACTAGAATATATAAGCAATTGCTTACTTCTACAATTCCTTACTTCTCTAGAATATATTAATTTTGCTTTAAAGAGTCAATTACCTTTTAAAGCAATTCAAGAAGGTGAAACATAAAGTTATTCTGGACTTATTTACATATTTATCTTTTGAGAAATGTTTTGTGTAGTTTTGAGTTCCCGTTTACTACCATTGGCTTCTCCCTAAAGAGCTTCCTGTAACACCTATTATAGTGTAGGCCAGATGGCCACAAATTCTTTCAGAATTTATTTTGTCTGAGTATGTCTTTGTTCTGCCATCATTTCTGAAAAATTTTTTCACTGGTTATGCAATTCTGGGTTTTTAACCATTTTAAAGAGGTCTTCTCACTCTCTTTGACTTTTATTGTTTCTTTTGAGAATGTAGCAGTAATTTTTATTATTCTCCTGCTTGTAATATGTCCTTTTGGAGGAGAAGCATGCTTTTAATATTTTCTTGTGGTTTTTTTGGCAACTTAATTATGATGTGCCTACATGTGATATTCCTTGCATTTCTGCTGCTTGGAGAATAGCAGATATCTTAGACTTGTGAGCTTAGATTTCTCACGAAATTCGAAAAACATTTGGCCATTATTTACTTCAATATTTTTTCCCCAAACTCTCCACTCCTTTTCTCCAGAGTGACTAAAATTTTCAGATGTAGAACAACTGAATGTCTCTTTTGTTAATGGTAAGAGTATAAATTTGTACAACCATGTAGGAAAATTGGTTTCACTATCTGCTAATGTTGATACACATACTTAATTATACAGAAATTACATTCCCAATATATATCCAAGAGTATGTCCATATATGCACCAGAAGATGTGTGCAAGAGTGTAAAAACACATATTTGGAAATAAATGTAATATAATCAATTACTATATACAATTGTCACCATTACATCCAGCAATGAAAAGGAACTATTTACTACCTGCAGTAATGTGGGCATTGATCACAAACATGATGTTGAGCCAAAGAGAGAAGAATTCACACAGTGTGAGTTTATTTGTATAAAATGTGAAAATAGACAAGATCAACCTATGATGTTAGAAATTGAGATAGTGGTTTTCCTTTGGGTAGAAGGACAGTGAATGAAGCAGGCATGAGAGAACTTTCTAGGTGTGTTAAGTTTGTGAGAATTCTTTGGGCTATACCTGTTCTATATATTTCTATATGTATATTGCAATGTGATTTTATCTATATATATTACAGATCAATAAAAAGGTTAAAAAAGAAAAACTAAATTAAAATTAAGTTAAACAAGAAATGATTTATTTTTGCTAGTAAGCCAATACAGCTTTGGAAATAAAAATTATATAATTCAAAACAGGTATTAAATGTTTATAATGCATATTTTGGGTCTTTCTTCACAAGTTTTTTCATTTAGCCTGCTTTTCTTTTATAATGTGGAAAAAAAAACACACAAAGGCAAATATTTGTCTCATTTAGGTACCAAATTTTAGTCATGAGACTCAATAAAACTTGCCCAACTTTACACTTTGTTTCCTCTCTGCATGTTCTGTAGTGTGCTTCTCCTACTCTCCAACTCCAGAATATTTTCTCTATTTTTTGAGCACAGATGTAAGTGGAATTTTTTTATGCCAAGGAAAGATTCAGGAAGAAGCTCTTCAGATGGTTAAAATGAAGAAACTAAGCTCTTTCTCTCCCCCCTTCCCACCATATGTTTCAGAAGGGCCAAGAGGAATTTGCTGCTGACTACGGATAGAGAATGTGAAGGAAACATAGAGAAAAGACGTTTGGTACTTGGTGAAGCAAGTGTATGGATAATGAAGATCTCTGTGGTGGTGGTAAACTAATGAATACTGTTTGTTTGGACTTCCAAGCATCTCTTTACAAGTTTCTATATGTTCATGAAACCACTTTAAATCTGTGCTCAAAATTAATTTTTAAGTGTATTTGAACTATTTTATTCTAGATGATATATGAATCACTTTAGAGAAAGCGTAATAGTTTCTATGTTGATTGGAAAGTGATACAAAGAGGGCAGACTTTTTTGTTCAAGAGAAAATAAGAGTGAAAATGACAGTGAAAGACTATTGCTTCTTGCTTTCTGAGCAGAGGAGAAAACTAGAAAAGAATGTGCTAACAGTTTCTCTCACTGGGAGTTTCTCCTGGATGGCTGAGAAAGAGGGAATCAAGCAGAGAGAGAAAACAAGAACACTGGAAATTCCAGAGCTAAGCATGAAGTGGTACAATTGAGACACTTCTCACTAGTGAGCCAGAAGCTAACTGCTCTTGAATTATTAGGAGGTCTCTTAATCCAAACTCATCCAAACTAATCTAAAGTTCCTAAAATATAACACGCTACAGAAGAGCTGAGACAAGGATTTTACTCAAGTCTGTTAGAGGTTTGGAACGCTAGTTACTTGATTCTCTTAGACCTTAATTAAGTTCATAATAAACATAAAACAAATGATCAAAGTATCAGCTCTAAAACTGGAAGTGAGTGCTCAGTGACTCCTACAGGACAAGATTCCCAGGTAACCCTCACTTGGAAAATGAAGGTGAGTCCTCAGGACTCAGTAGGTTCCTGCTACTTCTCCAGGTTAGACCTTGGGACTTATCTTGGCAACTGTGAAGTTTGAACTTGATGATTTTGAGTACCTTTATCCAAGAAGATTGTAGATCTGTGTTACAAATACAGTTATAAGAAGAATGCAGGTTGAGAGAGAGCTTTGGCTTCCAGGCAAATCTCTAATGGGTCCAAGGAAGCAGGAAGCAGAAGAGAGGCTACCTCCTTTCTTATCTGTTAAGTTCTCTGGCAAGCAGACATTGAGATGGAATTAGGAGTAAAGAAGATTTATGTGGAAGTAACACTTACAAAAGAAAAAAGAAGGAGGCAAGTAGCATCAGGAAAGGAAATTGTCAGACCACAATGTAAACCTGGCAAAAGTCTCTGCCAACCTAACAGAAAGACCTGGAGCAAAGATGGACCCTTGCAGCAGTGCTGTTTGGGGGCAGGAAAGGTTAGGCTCGTGTACTACCAGCTTGTTCAGTCAGTGACTGTGTGACTAGCTTGTTCTTGGCTCAAGACTTACACAGATTCTAAAGAAGTGAAGAGCTAGAAGCTCTCAGTTACCATACTCCTGGAAGCTGGTGGTACTTTCTCAAAGGAAGATCTGAGCTGCATATCTCTATGTCTACTACAGTCCACACTCTGTGTCTCCATATCCACTTCTCTATATGTACATGGGAAGCAGCAGCTCCTTCAGGGCCACCTTTGCTTACTGAGAAGAAACTCAGAAGAGGGAGGCGAGAATGGGATGGTCCAGGCATGATAATGGCAAAAGTCAGCATTCCAACCTTTCAGATTCATTTTTTAACTATACAAGTAACTTTTAGAGTTGAAAACTTCTTTATTCTCAATGCCTTACTCTCCAGAGTATATATTCCCCATGAACAAGAATCAGCTTTGAGAGTGAGAGCAGAAGGAGGGCTCATTTCTATTTGCTTCTCTGCTTTAACAGTCTGCTTCTGGTTGGAAAAGGAATTAACCACATTCAATAAAGTGGAAAAGATAAAAATCACATTAACAATTGCAATATTGAGACTATAAGGAATATTGAAGTTTGTAGAAATTTAGAAGAAATATCTGATGAATGAATGCATTTCCCCTATATATTTGGTCTTCCTCCACAGTTCCAGATTTCTAGCTCCCCAGATTCTTGGAATTTGCTAAATGTTGAGAGTGATTGTTTAGTCAAAGCTATGGTTTTTCAGTAGTCATATATGGATGTGAGAGTTGGACTATACAGAACACTGAGCGCCAAAGAATTGACGCTTTTGAACTGTGGTGTTGGAGAAGATTCTTGAGAGTCCCTTGGACTGAAAGGAGATGCAACCAGTCAATCCTAAAGGAAATCAGTCCTGAATATTCATTGGAAGGACTGGATGCTGAAGCTGAAACTCCAATACTTCGGCCACCTAATGAGAAGAACTGACTCATTGGAAAAGACCCTGATGCTGAGAAAGATTGAATGCAGGAGGAGAAGGGGATGACAGAGGATGAGATGGTTGGATGGCATCACCGACTCAATGAGCATGAGTTTGAGTAAGCTCTGGGAGTTGGTGATGGACAGGGAAGCCTGGTGTGCTACAGTCCATGGGGTTGCAAAGAGTTGGACATGACTGAGCTGAGCAACTGAACTGAACTGAGAGTGATAATGGTGTTTTGATGTGTCAATGAGGTGACTTTTGAAAAGCATCCAGGGATAAGGGCCACTAGTATCTGAAGTTGGATGGTGAGGGGGATGAAATCGGATGAGGGGGATTCTTGTGTGAGGGAACCTGTAGAATCTGATATTATGTCTAGATAGAAAGTGTCAGAACTGAGTTGAATTCTCAGACACTCTGCTGGTGTCTGAGAATTACTTTTTGGTGTGAGGGAAACCCTCCCCCCCAAAACATTGGAAATTGAGTCTCAGAACACTGGAAAAATAACATATTATGCCCCCTTTGCTAAATACTCACTGTTTTCCTCACATGATACAGTCTTCATCCTTCTCCACCCTGTATTATGCCCAGAACAGTAACTTTATATTCTGATTGACCTGCCCTGCCTTTTGTCTTCAGGTTGGGAGTCAGTCAGTGGTTGACATAAGTGAGAAATCAGAGGTTGGAGCTGAAGTAAGGCAAGGTTTTCATTTTCCCATCTCCCCAGCTACCTCTGCCAGAGGTCACAGCTTCTGTGCAGCACCCCTCCTGCACAATCACAGCTTCTTCTTCCCATTCTAGTAACTTCTCCCTCCTTGTGTGTCTTCACATCTAGGGATGGTGACATTGTGATCTCCTGCCACCTCTCCAGTGGCACACCATCCCTTGTTTCCCTTAACTTTAAAAAAAAATAATCCCTTAATTAAAGTTTCTTCAGTTGTCCTGTTAAGTGTGGCATTTACTTTTCTTCAGACCATTACTGATAAACTCATTATATCTGTATGATTTTGTATCTGCACGAAGTATTTTTTTTATTAGATTAGAACTCCTTAAAATCAGGGATTCTAATTCTTAAAATTCTCTCTTATCCTTTTCCTCTACTACAAAGCACAATACACTATATACAGAGATGGGCATGAAATGCTTTCTGAAATTCTTCATTTAACCATTGAGCTGTTAAGTGCCGGGCATGGTTTTAGGCACTGTGGATACCATGATGAACAAGATGGAAGTGTTCTTGTCCTTAGCATCTATACTCTCCTGACTCTAACAATTTCCCCTTTGTAAGTTTCAGTTTTTAATGAACAAAGTATGTTGTAGTTGTTGACTGTCCTGGTCACATCCTTTTCAAGCAAATCTATTCTACCCACATACCAGGTGGCTAGGGTAAGGCAGAGTCATGTTTAAGCTGAAATTTGAGGACCCAAAGCTGTAAATAAGCAATGCAAGTATAATGAGAGATCAGGAAATAGAAATAAATAGGCCTAGAAACACATATAGGTGTTATGATGATTTGAGAGATCATTTTGTCTTAGCACTGATTAGATTGCCTATAAAGACTTTACAGCAGTTTCTCTTCTTAATGTCTCAGGAGTTCACTGTTGAAACTTTAGAAGCAAAACCTTCTTTGCTTGGAACAATTTGAACAGCTCCTAGTTCCTGAAATGTGTCTGAAGATATTACTCCCATGGGAAGGAGGGAAAGGGAAATAAAAGTGTTCTGTAGGTTTTGCGTTTGGTATTGCTGCTGCTGATGGCATCACTGAGGCATTTGGGGGAGCAAGCTGAACCAGTGAGCAAACTGCTGTGCTTTCCTTGCTGTTTTCAGAGAAGACTGTATTGCTTCTCAAGCTGGGCTTTTAGGCAACCTTGCTTCATGAATCGTGGCCCCACAGCTTGTTTCTTTTTCTCTGACCTGCATACTCCACACCCCCTCTCATCAGTAATTTTGTTTTTCTAGATGATGAGAAACTGCCAGATGGATCCCTTGCTTTGCTTGATCCCTGGATCATTGGTCCACCTGCTGCTCCTGCTGGTACTTGCCACTGGGACTCCACTGTCTAAAAGGACTGCCAAGGTACATTTGTCATAGCATTGCTCATTATCATACAAACTAAAGGCAGGTTTATGTCCTAAAACCTAAGTACTGAAATTCCTTTAAGAGTCCTGTTGAGCTAAAATACCCTCATGGAATCTGTCTGCCACATCTCATTATTTAAAAAAAAATGTATAATGATCTAATGGTTACCCTTTTCCCATAATTCTTCAGTCTCATTGCTGAGAAATCATTTTTGGAGTCTCGGTCTGAGTCCATTTTCTGGGACCAGCCTTGTCAATATAGGGAGAGAGTAACCGAGCTCAAGAAATCCAGCCCTTGCATTTCCTGCTCTGACCTTACAGTTGAGTTCTAGCTTCTAGACTCATGATTTGTTCTGAGAACCAGTCCCCACCATGTGCTCCTGATTCAGTGGCATAGTTAAGCATAGGATTCACTTTTGACCTCAATGCCATGTGTCTTTGGGGGTGTTCTCTTTAGAATCTTCTTTGGAATCCCTTTATATATACCCTTTTTCTCACTTGATTCACAGAATAGTCTCATTGAAATCAATTGTTTTACACTTAAAATCCATTTTCAATGTATCTGGGACTTGAACAAAAGCCCTTATAACTCCAGAATCAATGCTTTTTACTTTTAAGCAACATGTATTTTCTGTTTTAGCATAAACCTCTTCTGAAACATGTGGAAATAGAGATTAATATGAAGAAGATCTAAATAAGCTTTACTGGTATTTTGGAATTTTTAGTCTACACATATAGTTTCTTTTTTTCACTGTTGATGTCATTCTATAAAAAAACTTCGTAACCTGAAAATTTGAATTCAATGAATTTGGACAGTCTTTTGGTTCTGTTTTATTTTTTTTAAATATTCCCACTGTTGATTTTGATCATCATATTAAATTGGTCCTAAGACTATACCAAAAAAAAAAAAGGGGGGGAAGGAGGGAAGAAGGAAGGGAAAGAGAAAGAGAGGAAGAGAGGCAAGAAGGCAATAGAATCTCCCAGATATAATAGAAAGGAACGTCAGAGCAGGATATTCCTGAGCCAGGTTTCTTGAGCCGGACACTACAGACTAAAGGAAAATTTGTACATAGGCACACAGAAAACAAAACATTACAGTGGTTCCCTGGGCTTGGTTTAGAAACTATCTGATTCCCTCCTTAAGCTATGTAAAATTCCAGTACCTCTTTCACAGTAGCCAGTGCAGGGAAACATCTATAGTACAATCCCAGTGCCTACTCTGAGACAGTGTATAGTATGGTACATGAAACAACTAAATGAAGCAAAGCATTACTTCCTGAGCAGATATGCTCATGTTAGGGAAACCTGTGCCCAAGAGTAGCAGCAGAGTTCTTCTTCATCAATCTCATTTACCTAAAATGCCAACCTGAAAGGTGAGAAGAGCAGCCACCTTTGTGGTTTAATTGGAAAGGTCCTCAAATTGCCCCCCAATCCCAAGCCTAAAAGTCTCCACATCCTTTGTTCCAGAATTCCCACTCTTTATCATTCTTTCTGATTAAGTGTTAAAGAATTTTGTTATAATACGAATATATCATTGGGATGAACCATTACTCACTTTGAGCTACTAGTTTGAATTAATACCTGATGCATGATGATCTAATTCATCACCATAGGGCAGTGATGTAGACTTAGCTGTAAGACCAGATTCTGGACACCTAGAAGTAGAAGAAGAGACGGAAGGGAACAGAGCGTGAGTACTGTCAGGAGGCTCTGCTGGGAAGCCAGGGCACCACATACACACAGGGTGTCCAGGAGTGCTGGAAGAGCATGGGAAGCACCGTGAGGGAGCACTGATCCCACGAACAGTCTTCACCATTGTGAATCCTGAGGAATAAGGATCTAGCTTACAGACCTGTGAAGAGCTAGGCCGTTCCATGCTTAGAAAAACTAATTTAGTAAATATGCATTCTTGACATTACAACAGTTCCATCTGTGGGTGAAACAGAAAACTTTCCTTGGGAACAGCAGTAAGGTTCTGCAGTGGCTTAGGGCCCAGACCACTGGGCTGAGGCCCTTTCTGTTGGGAGAAAGAGTCACATTTCCTTGTTATTTGCAACAGCTTCAGGACCCACAGGCTGCCTGCAATGTGCACACTGCAGAATTCAGCATGAAGGTTGCCAACAGTTTTTGGCCTCCGCTTTTCAACTGGTTTTCATTTAGCAACAATTTCCATTTTTCCAAGGCCTTTCGTGTTTTGATGAAGAAAAATTAGATGACCTTTAATCAACTTGGCAAAAGAGAAGGTGAGTGACAGTGGTCCAGAATAGTAATTATAGAGCTTACTATTCCCATTAAAAACCCCAGAGCAGCCATCAGCAGTTCACTCTCATGGAGTTTTAAAAAGAGGCGGTCTTGTTCTTAAGAAATGACAATCCATACTTACAAAGTCATGAAGCTATGCAGCCATTTTTGAATTTGGAAGCAAGGCTTCTGATGTTGAAAAAGAGAGCAGTGTTGACCGCTGAGTGAATTGAGGACAAAAAATGGGTTACTCCCCACTCCTGTGCCAGACACCTTCTGCCACCATCTCTCACCGGACATATAAATATCAGGTAGAGCTGCCATGTAATCAAGTATGTGAATAAACTGTAAATTGACTCAACTTATCTCATTATACATATGACAAGACCGTAGCCTTCTTAGGACAGATAGTGCTACACAAGCCTCCTACCCATCACACTTCTAACAGAAGACGTGTACCAGCCTCTTGCGGAAGGGGTCTACCACCCACACATAAGGGCTTATTCATTGATCTAGCAGAAGTTTTCACTGGACAACAGAATTTTCACAGGCTGACAAGGGGGCTTCTCTGTTCTTACAATGGAGCCTCCAGCCCAAGGCAGTGACCAAGACAGGGTTCCCCCAGGTCTATGGTATGGGCCTGATCTGGAGCCAAAAGGAAATGTTCAGTCATATTTCAGCATTTTGTTCCTCAAAACTCCATTGAGGACATGGTCCCCCACCCTCTGCATTTGATGCACCAGATGTACAACGGCTGTGAAGACTGGTTCTCAGCTCAAGTGAGAATGGAGGGCCACCACGAAGGACTGCACAGATTTTGCTCCATCACCCACATCTGTCCGAAATGGACTTTTTGGCACTTGGCATTTTTTAGTTCTCTACGTTCAGTATGTGTAATTCTGGCTCAGACCTCTTTGCCCTATGCTTTGGTCCATTCTCTTGGCAGTTTCACTTGAAAGAAAAACACAAGGCAGAGGCTTTTAAGCTTCTTTTACAACTTTATATTTATAACCTAGTACTCTCAATGCTTTGAAAAGATGTATGAAGTCTTTTGATCATATGTGATGAAGCAAGTATTACTAAAAGGCTGTGCATCTATACAGCACCGTATTCTTAGAAGATAGCATAGCCTGGAAACCACAGAGTAAGCATTAAGAGAACTATTTTAATGAATGCATAGTTCACATAACCTAGAAATAAGATGGTGAATTAAAATTAGCTTGAGTGTGTAGAAGGCTGTGCTACTGTGATAGTTATTGACAGAAAACAGATATTAATACTTTTGGTTCTCTATTCGAGTACGTTGAAGATTTTGACCAGTAAAATATGAGTAGAATAATGTTAATAATTGTTGCTTCCCTGGTGGCTCAGATGGTAAAGAATCTGCCTGCAATATGGGAGACCTGGGTTCAATCCCTGGGTTGGGAAGATCCCCTGGAGGTTATGGCAACCCACTCCAGTATTCTTGCCTGGAGAATCCCCATGGACAGAGGAGCCTGGCAGGCTACAGTCCATGGGGTCGCAAAGAGTTGGACATGACTGAGCACCTAAGCACAGCACAGTGTTACTTCTGGGGAAGGTTTTTAAGATTTGGATGCAGTATTCCACCTCTGTCTATCCACCTCTCATGGGTAACAGCAACACTCCAGATAGAGGTTGTTCCATTATTCTTGAACTGGAATAAGGAGAATGCAGAGGGGGCTAGCCAACATGTGACAGATGTATCATGAGAAAGAGAATAAACCTTTATCATTTTAAGTCTTTGGGATTTTGGAGTTGTTGCAGAAGCATGATCTAGCTTATCCCAACTAGCTATGAGATAGCTACTTCAATTCTATTTTTTAGGTGTTAGTATAGAACAGGTGAGAGAGAGAGGCAGAGCTTCTGGGTTTAGATTTCTGTTGGAATCTTAAAGACATACACTTTCAATAAAGAACACATGGTGATCTACCCACCCCCTTGTTGGCTCAGCAGCCAACTCAAAGACTTAAGCTAAGCTGGCTGTGACAATGACAGAAGAGAAGTGATTTAGCAGTACTTCTTATTTCCTGGAGTCATTGTTTTGGTCTGATATCAAGTCACTGCATGTGTGGGAGAAAATGGAAAATGTGTGGGATTGTACTAAATATTGTCACGCTAAATATATTTTATTATGAGAAAAGCACTATCATTTATAGCATCAAAAATATTGAGAATTATGTAAAAGAGAATGAAATGATTTTAATTGTTTTGTGGAAAATAGTGCTAATTTAAAGGTTCATATACCATAGAAGAGTATAAAAAAGAAAGTAGTGTAATTACTTAAAACCAGAGATAGCCTTGCTTATGTTTAGTAACCATCCTTTCTAAGCATCTCTCTATGCATATACGCAAATAGGCACACATGTTTTATATAAATGGAAATATGCTATTAAACTTGCATCCATTTAATTGGATCTAATATGCACAGTTCTAAGAACTGAGATGCAGGTATAAGCCACCCCTGTCTGAAACTTACTAAATGTAAAGACAGGTATTCAGCAGTACTTTTCAAGAAAAGTTAGTGTTGTCATATGGAAGTCCAGGGCACTAGGCATATTCCAAGGAATCTAACTTAGTCTAAGGAGTAAGGGATGAACTTCCAGAGGAAGTGATTTTTTTAATAAAATGACTTATTTTATTCTACAACATGTCAAATAACTCTACATTATAATTTTCAGTGGTGGCATAATATTTTTTGTATGAAAGTATGAATGTATCATAATTTGTTTGCAAGTCCTTATTAGCAGACATTCAGTTTGTCTCCTTTTTTTTAAATCTCTTACATACAGTGCTGCAGTGGAAGTTCTTTTGTATGAATTCTTTTGCCCTTACTTACATTTCTTTAGGATAATGAAAGAGAAATGAGATCATTGGATCTGAAGTTGTAAAGATTTTATATTTATGTTTTATATGTCTGTACACACACATTATATATAGTAAATATATCAAATTATAGAAATATATATTACCTATGCATATAAGTGTGTATACATATCATAGACATTAAATATAGATATTGCTCTACTGCCTACAGAAATGAACCGTTTATGTTCTCATTATGGATGCTTAGGAGTTACAAGTCCCCAACCCTGAAAACTCAGGAAATACAAACCATTAAGTCATTTTGTAAACTTTGCCAGCATTGTAGCTGAGAAAATCTTCATTTTGTTTGCATTTCCTTAATCACTATGAGGCTAAAATTGAATGTAGTGAGCAGGATGTAGATTCCATAAGTAGGCACATGTAAGTCAGAGAGTTGGAGATAGCCTCACAAAAATTCAGGAGCCTTTGCATTAATGAAGTGAATTAACGAAATTTTTAGGGGTGCAATGGTTTGGTCCATTCTGAGATATCCTCTTTATGGTAAAGTATCAGTTTTTTCATCTTGAACCCTCCAGCACTGAGAACGAGGCACAGTGTTCAATGGTCCTCTTTCAAATCGGAACGTAACATATATCATACTGGGGAATAAAGTTTTAATCCATTTATCAGGTGACTCAAAAGGATGTAAGTCTTAAGTACACCCTAGAGCAAGAAAAGTCTCTATAACAGGTCAGCTTGCAGCTTGGGCCATATGACCCAACAGAGACAACAGTGCTAAAGGTATTTGAGGTGGTTAGGGTGCTGGGTAAGAATGCTATGTGAAGCCTCCAGCAATTGACAGTAGGAGATATTCAGGGCACATTCCTAGAATTCTAAAATAAACCATGTCCCTGCAGCAGACATTATCCAACATTTGATAAACTCCTATGGATCCTAGCAGAGACTGGAAGCCTGACTATAGGACAGGTGTCTTTGTGACTAGAACTTTTTGCCATGACCTAGGTATTTTCAGATCCACCAAGTTAATGAAGAGACAAGTAGCAGCAAGCCATTGTACAAAGGAAACAGAACATCCAACATTGGGCCTGAGAGGGTCGAGAAGGTTAAGTAAAGTGCATGAATAAATGGTTCAACACTCCCAAGAGCCCATGGACCCCTCTCCATCAGCTTTGGGCCTGCATGGTGATGCAGATCTCTACAACCAATAGAAAAAGGAGGGGAAATCTCAGGCTCAAAGATGACTTGTCATAATACCAAAAATGAACTACTGTCACACTATAGCTACACTCAAAGAAGTCTCCCAAAAATAGTGGTGAAGAGAAATTCCCCAGTATGCAAATCTACAAGGTCTATTTTTGATGATTTAATTTGCGTGGAAGGAGAAGTAGACTGAGATAGAGTTTTCATGAATTCTTGAGCTGTTACAAGGAGTTTCAGTGGTTGGTCCAGATTCTGGAAGGAGCAAAATTTTTAAAATATAAGACAAAGAACTCTGGGGAAGAGGCATGTAATTGGGCTTTTGGGAGTGGACACAAGAAGCCTTAATTCTTCCAGGATAAGTCCTGAAGGTTGGAGAGGAAGGGGCTAAGGAGGAGAATATCTGCTTCCAGCAGCCATTCTCATCAACGAGGCTGATGGCACTGACCTGATTGTCCTTGTTGACCTAGGAGTGACTGATTGAGATGGGGTGGGGCAGACATTCTCTCAGAGCAGCGCTGAAGAGAGGGAAGGGGAGACTTGAAGTATTCCCCAGCTCTGCCTCTTCCCAAGGCTTCTGTCTCCGTGACAATCTCCTCAGAGATTTCTAATAATGTTAAATCAGTTCCTATAATCTACCTCCCTTGGGTTTTCTGTAATTTCTGTAGCATTGATTTAGGAGCAAAGAGCAGAGCCTTTCCTAGTTCACTATCTACCTGAATCACTGCTTTCAGCTTCGCTAGCAGTGGGAATAGGGTGAAATAAAGTGCATAGAAAAAAAGAAATGTTGGCACAAACAGAGAAAACAAAGGAAGCTGGGAGGGCTATAGGGAAAAGAGAAAGGATGCTGAAAGAAGAGAGAAAATACATGTAGTTCCAGGATGTTTCATATGTTTATAGTTCAAGTTCAAATCATTGTCTGACTTCATTGGAACAAATTAGATCCATTTTCCCAAACCCAGTCTCCATGGTCATATGAATGACAAGTAATCGCTGGATCATTTCTTCTACAACCACTGGGGCATTAATCTTGAAATCCTCGACTAGACTCAGAAATGTGTGAAATAGTGGGGAGGGGAAGTTCTCTGCATAATTTCAAGGTCTGAGATTTCCCAGAAGGTACAGAATACACTTTCTATTATTCCCATAACTTGAAGTTGATACTTTCAGGTACTTTTTTGATAAGTAGAGCCCTGGTTGTTGTCATAAAATTAGATATTTCAAATATTTTGCTTTTCTCTCTTTCCTTCCCTATGTGTAGTCATGGGAGGCTCACATGAGGCAAGTGTTTTGATTTCACCGTCAGTGTGTAGGATTTCATTGTTGTCATTACTATGTTTATCACATTCCTCCTGGTTATGGGCCATTAGCATTCCACCCAAAAAAAATATAAATTCTGAAATGTAAGGTAATTCAGTGGCTAGATAGCCTGGAAGCCCCTGTCCCCATCCCAGCCCACATGGGAGGCCTCTCCCATCTGGCCAGACCTAGCAGCTGGACGTCACCCCTGGGGCTTCTCAGTCCTGTCAATCACAGCATCCTGCTGTGAACACCATGCAGCCATTCCTCTCACACTGGCTCTCAAGCTGGCAGGACAAGTAACCACATGGGCTCTGGTCCACACCGCTAAGGCCCATGACATTCCTGGAGATAGCAATGAATCAATGCACGTCACCACTACAGCATCTCTCTTCTGCCCAGAGTCCTTCATCCCAGAGGGTTCCCAAATATTTTGCAAGCTGATACTTTGTCCAAGCTGTGCATAAGCCTCTTGCTTCATCCACCACTGGAACCCATGTACAGTACCTCAGTGGTGGAATGTAGCAGCTGTTCTACAGCCGCACCACAATCCCATGGACCTCAGTTTGGGACAGGAAGCCAAGAGGAATACCATATCCAATTGAAAGGACAGGAGGGGATTTCAGGAGGTAAAATTCACTAAGCCCAACTTGGAAGCTGGCCAGGACACCTGGCTAACACCCTTCCTCTCCCCAGAAAACATGGGTCCCTGTGACCACCAACAGCCTGACTCTAAGCTCCGCTGGCCCCAAGCACCTAGCAATGTCCTCCTAAGATTAACACTAAACTCTAAATAACTTAAGGAAGTAACAGTAAAATATTATAAAAACTAAGGGCAACTCATCTCACACCTGCTGAGCTTGGCTAATGTCACCTTAGAAGGAATAGAAATATCACTGAGGTACATTGAAGGTATGGAAAGTGACCAGAGTGTCTAGTCTTACTACCTTCTTAACATTAGAGAGACACCCAGACCAAAGGAAGTATCCAGTGTTTGAAGCTGAAGATAAGGATCATAACCAGAAAAGTGGCTTTGGGCCATGATGTCAGCTTTGAAGACTCCATGTAAGTGAGGTATAAGTAATTCCCCAAGCCAGTGATTTGACCCCATAGTAATGACAGAAGTCTTTACTGGTGTCTGCTTGAAGAAGCATTTAATTAAACAACAGTGAAAGCTGTAAGCAACAGCTACTGCTCACAACCACCACCATGACCACCACCGACACCACTGTTACTACTGCTACTATAATGGTGATATTTAACAATATTACCATACGTGATGTGCTCTACCACGCACTTCACGTGAATGCTCCTGTTGGCCTGCCAGTAACTCTGTAAGATAAGTACTGTCATTGTCCCCATTTTACACAGGCATGAACTAAAGAACTAAGAAGTTGAGTAATGTGTCCAGAATCACACAGACAGTAACTGGTGGCACCAGGATGTGACCTGAGGCAGTCCAACCACTATACCTGCTGTCGCTGTACCTGTACGGTCTTCCGCTCACCACCCTGTATTGATCTTTTTAAAAAGCCAGGAGACATCACGACAGTCATATACTCTGTGACCCCAGAGAGGCACCATATGCAGATTATAAAAGATAAAACCAATTTAAATTGAGAACCTATAGGATCGCTTATTCCTTTCACAAACATCCGTTAAACATCCACAAAGTACCTGATGCTGTGCTAGAGATAATGGGGAGTAAGGTAGACACGGTTTGGGGTTTGTTGGCACTCACAGACTAGTGGACAGACTAGTAGATATCCATAATACTCCCTATATCCTCCAACAACTTTCTTCTAAGGTGCTTTTGAAACAAAGTGACCATAATACCTAGAAAGCAACTTCTGGAATGTAATTTGCAACTCTGTTTTGAATTGTCTACTCAGTTATTTACATGGGAAGCAGGAGTTACTTTTATCACAATCAAAGTTCTTTATAATGTACCTATATATATATTACTTTAAAAAGCATCTTTGAGGAAATAAAAAGTAACAGAAAGTACTTGAAGCACTTTTACCGCTTTAAATAGGAACAATATAATTTATATAGAAAATATTTGCATAATGGGTTACCCCTTCCACATGACACTTATAACATTTGTGATGGTTAATTTTATATGTCAACTTGGCTATGCCATGGTACAGAGTTGTTTGGACAAACATTATTCTAGATGTCTGTGAAAGTATTTTTAGATGATATTAACATTTAAATCAGTAGTGTTTCAATTAAAAAAAAAATCACTTTCCATAATATGAGAAGGCCTTATTCTATTGATTGAAGGCCTTAATAGAAAAAGATTGACCTCCCCCAAGGAAGAAGGAAGTTTGCCAGCAGGCTGTCTATGGACTTGAGCTATGTTAACTCTTCAGTCTGTTGGCCTACCTTGTATATTTAGACTTGGCAGCTTCTACAGTGATGTAAGCCAATTTCTTAAATCTCTTTGTCTTTCTTTAAATATCTCTTTGTCTCTACCTTTCTGCCTCTAACTTTTATCTCTTTCTTTCTCCCAACCCCCTCTCTCCACACATACACACACTAATGGTTCTATTTCTCTGTAGAAACTTGACTAATACACCTTTTAACAGCCACTAACTGTCTTTATCCTTTCCACCTCTCCCCAGAAAGACTTTCTGTGAGACTTTCAGGCAGCAGAGCAAGCTGACACATCTTTAGCATCTTCAATTAAGAGGCCTTATTGAATCACTCTTTAATGATTTAATTTAGGCTACTGCCTAATTTTTTCAGATCAGCCTTGAAGTACCCTGAGGCTCAGTAAAAGGCAGAAAGCAGTGTGGGAAACAACTGAGCAACCACTAGTTTAAGCAAGTCCCTAGATGAATGGAAAAATATTAAGTCCTATTTCCAGGCTGTAAGAGTATTTGAGGCAGTTCAAATATCAGAGAGCAGCTGATGTGTAGAATTGGGAAATGGGAAATGGGTTGGATGTCAAGCTATAATGGGAACTTTGAAGGCACGGAGAGGTGAAGCAGGCTGGAAAAAGTGTCAAGTCTAGGCCAAGAGCTGGCCTTGCCAGGTAAACGGGGAAGGCCTCAGTCTCGGGGTGCATGAAGATAAGACTTTCTACTAGCAACTTGTTTCTCTTATTTCTAGCTGTGGTTTTTAAACTGAATCATAACTAGGGCTACCACACTTTAGCAGCTGTGTGGACAGTTGATCTTAAGGGAAGAAGAACAAAAGTTGGAAGACAGTTTAGGAGTTCCTACAATCATCTGGACAGGGACTTGGGGTGACTTGGAACCATCTTACAGTGTTTGAGATGGTGAGAGATGGAAGGAGTCAGGGAACATTTGAAAGGTAAAGCAAGCAGACTTGCTGATGGATTAGAAATGGAACGTGAGGGGAAAATCGTAATTAAGTATGTCTCGTGGGTTCAGGACCTGAGTGAGTAAATGATGCTATTTATTGAGATAGGGAACACTGGGGGAGAAACAGGTGTGCAGGAGAAACCAGAAATGCTATTTTGAACATGCCATTTTGAAATACCTGTTCGAAATGAAAATATCAAACAGCAAATGTCTATTTGTTTGAACACAGGAAAGCAGTCAAGGCTGGAGGTACGAACTTAGAAATCCTTAGTTTACAGTGTCGCTCAGGTTGGTGGGATTGGACATGATCACCTAAGGTTCTCAACACTGGTTGCATATTAAAATGCTGTGCAGACACTTGAAGAATTGTTGTTGCCCTGGGGCCCATCCAGAGTCCAGAAATCAGAATCTGATATCTAAGGCACTAATTTCATTGTTTGTTGTTTAAGTTCTCCTTGTGATTCTAATGAACACCCATGGTTAGGGACCACTGAAAAAGTGTAGAAAAGAAAGGCAGCAGGTTTAAATATGTTCAAAGAAGTGGGGGTAGCCTTATAAGAATTTGGGTAGAGATTCTCAAGGTGAAAATTTGAAATTTTGTTTGTGATTATTCAAAGATACTAACAAAATCGGACAATATTTAAGAAACGGAAAGTACTTTCTTCCCAGACTCTTCTGTGGATTCTTTTACCTCCACATTGTCCAATGCCTGTTTCTCCCACAGCTCTGCCCTCTACCCCCTTCTGTTTACACTCTACAGACAAACCCTGGCATGGGCATCCATACTATTTCAAATACCAAAGGCAAGCTAACGTTACCAAATCTAAACCTCCAGGCCAAATCATTCCAATCACATATGCAAACTGCTACTAGACTTTTCTATCTGAATATCCTCCAGATCCTCATACTCAGTAGTCAAGACTGATCAAAGAAGATGGTCTATATAAAGTAGATAATCAATAAGAACCTACTATATAGCACAGAGAACTCTACTCAGTACTGTGTAATGACCTGAATGGGAATGCTGCTAAGCCGCTTCAGTCGTGTCCGACTCTGTGCAACCCCATAGACGGCAGTCCACCAGGCTCCGCCGTCCCTGGGATTCTCCAGGCAAGAATACTGGAGTGGGTTGCCATTTCCTTCTCCAGTGCATGAAAGGGAAAAGTGAAAGTGAAGTCGCTCAGTCATGTCCGACTCTTTGAGACCCCATGGACTGTAGCCTACCAGGCTCCTCTGTCCATGGGATTTTCCAGGCAAGAGTACTGGAGTGGGGTGCCATTGCCTTTAATGGGCATAGAATCTAAAAAAGAGGGGCTATATATATATCATCCATTTTCCTGTATAGCAGGAATTAACATGACATTGTAAATAAATTATATTCCAATAAAAATTAATTTTTAAAGGAAAGAAGGAAGATAGTCTTCTCCCTGCCCAAACCTTTCCTCCTCTCCTATGGCTCTGGCATTCAGCTATCTACCTGAGACAGAAATGTGGGAATCAACCTAGATCTTTTCCTCTCTTATCTGCTTAGCTAATCAACCAAAAAGTTATATTTACCCTTCTCTTAATTCTCTTTTTCTTTTCTTTTTTTTTGATATCTTCTTTTACATTTATTATGAATTTGCATATTAATTTATAAGTAAAAACCACATTTTATTTTTCTCTTTAAAAATGCTTATTTATATAGCTTGCCGTGTTAGAAATATGAACATTTACTCTATTGATTAGGATGAGCACTTAGAATATTATTTATTGCCTTCCTTTTTCCATTGTTTGTATGTAAAGCGTTTTCTCTCTTTTCAATTCTCTCTTTTCCATCCCTGAGTTCAGATCATTGTTATTTACCACTCTTGCTCCAGCCCTGTCCCACTCTACTCCATCCTTGACAAGCCTATACCTCAAAACAAAGATCTGATGCCTAAATCAAAAGTCTTCAGTCAATCCCTACTGCCTAAAAGACCACATCTACACTCCTTAATATCTTCCCCTTACCTAGCCTCTGACTGCCTCCTGTTTTAACCTGGTTTTTCACCATTCCACCATCCTATCCAGATACAAAGTCTCAGCCTCAAATAGAGTGAGTTACTTGTAGTCCTCCAGCAATGCCCTGTCTCTGGCATATCTCTTAAGGCTTATCTAGTAGTTTCCTCTGCCAGAACAGCCTCCTACCTTTCTGTCTCTAGCTAACCTCTATTCAGGCTTCATGATCAGCTCCAATGTGAAAACTTCTGGATTCCTCCCAGGGCCGCTTCCTCTTAACTTTCCGTGGTACATTTTATGGATCCCCATCAAATGCTTTATCATATATATTATTGTTTTATCTGTTCTTTTTCTCTTAAAGGTCTCCAAGTTGAATAAGTTTCCAGACCCCATAAAACTTGACAGGGGCCATTTCTTTTTCATCTTCATACTTAAATAAGCTAGCATGGTGTCTTGTCTATATTAGATGCTTAATATGTATTTGTTGGGTGTTAAGTGAATTTGATTTTATTGAAAGAATCCAGCTTGATTTCTGCCTCCTGAGAAATCTGCATGCAGGTCAAGAAGCAACAGTTGTAACTGTACATGGACAATAAACTGGTTCCAAATGGGGAAAGGAGTACATCAAGGCTGTATATTGTCACCCTGCTTATTTAACTTATATACAGAGTACATCATGCAAAATGCCAGGCTGAATGAAGCACAAGCTGGAATTAAGATTGCCGGGAGAAATATCAATAACCTCAGATATGCAGATGACAATGCCCTTATGGCAGAAAGCGAAGAAGAGCTAAAGAGCCTCTTGATAAAAGTGAAAGAGGAGAGTGAAGAAGTTGGCTTAAAACTCAACATTCAGAAAACTTAAGGTCATGACATCTGGTCCCATCACTTCATGACAAATAGATGGGAAAGCAATGGAAACAGTGGCTGACTTTATTTTGGGAGGCTCCAAAATCACTGTAGATGGTGACTGCAGCCATGAAATTAAAAGACAATTGCTCCTTGGAAGAAAATCTATCACCAACTGAGACAGCTTATTAAAAAGTAGAGACATTACTTTACAGCAAAGGTCCACCTAGTCAAAGCTATGGTTTTTCCAGTAGTCGTTTATGGATGTGAGAGTTGGACTATAAAGAAAGCTGAGCGTCAAAGAATTGATGCTTTTGAACTGTGGTGTTGGAGAAGACTCTTGAGAGTCTCTTGGGCTGCAAGGAGATGCAACCAGTCAATCCTAAAGGAAATTAGTTCTGCGTATTCATTGGAAGGACTGATGCTGAAGCTGAAACTTCAATACTTTGGCCACCTAATGCTAAGAATTGACTCATTGGAAAAGACCCTGATGCTGGGAAAGATTGAAGGCAGAAGGAGAAAGGGGACAACAGAGGATGAGATGGTTGGATGGCATCACCGACTCAATGGACATGAGTTTGCGTAAGCTCTGGGAGTTGGTAATGGACAGGGAAGCCTGGTGTGCTGCAGCCCTGGGGTCGCAAAGAGTTGGACATGACTGAGCGACTGAACTGAACTGACAACTCAGTATGGCCTAGCAAAAATAAGGGCTTTGAAACTAGAGAAATATAAATTTGGGTCAGGGCTCTGCCATTCCCTAGCTATGTGATTTTGAGGACTGTTGTTGCCTTAGCTTGTAAAATGAGGCTAACAATAGTACTTAACTCATAGAAATACTCCTGGCAATACTCTTGACATTTGTGTTACATATTTATGACTCAATAAGTTTATTTATATTGGAAAAAGATTAACCGAATAACTAAAATAGAAAATGTCTAGACTTGTAATATGGCTTTAATTATCATAATATAATACTTTCAATTAAAAATGAGAGAGCTTTCCCCCCCACCTTTGTAGACATTGTTTAGAAAGTACTGACATAGTAGGGCTGTGGCTTTCCCAGTGTTTTATTATAGTTAATGCCAAGGCTAGAAGTTTGCTTGCCATGAAAATTTGATAAATATTAGCTAGTGATTATGGTAAACTTACAAATTAATAGAAAAGGATGGGTGAAAACTCAATCCATAGAGTCTTTTTCCTGTATCAGTCAAGCCATGTTCTCTGTCTCACATAGATGATTGCATTTAGTAGCAATTAGAACTTGTTCTGACATTAATTGGGTTTGTTTCACTTCTACCACAAATAATATTTCAGTGTAATATAAGTTCAGAGAAATTGTTTTCCATAAACTAAGCAGCTTTAATTGCCTAACACATGCAGAACCGATGATTGACTACCTAAGACTCTAAAGGCAAACTTCATGAGGATCCGAATAGAACAGAGCATCCAACCGTTTCTAGTTATGAGTTGTAACACTTACATTATCCTGTTCTATGTGTGTCTTGATATGAATAGGAGTGAGAAGCACTTGTGTAGATAGAGACCACATTAATCATGAGTTAGTGGCTGGTCTTCACAGCCTAGTCTGGTTTGGTCCCTTAGGGTACCTGCTCCTGAGCTGTGTATGAATGGTTGGCCTCAATGGGCATCTGACTCTTTTAGCTTCTGAACTAGCTGTTTTTGTATATGGTCAGCTCTGTCCCTTGCATTCCTGCTTTCATCTTCTAAAAATAGATCGATTCATTGCTATCAAACCAGCTTTTCTTGAATGCTGCATCTTTAAGTACTGAGTTCTTGATAACCCCATCCCTAGCTAAATGTGTACATTTATGATTTAGACATTCTTTACCGGTATTTGTCCTACAAGAAGTAACATAGGTCATAGCCAGTCCTCAAGGAAGAATCTAAGAAACTTTTCTTCTCACATCTTTCATCCATTTTTTTGTCATACCAGAAATCAGAGCAAGGAAGAATCTTATTTTAAAATTCACCCTGTATGTATGATTTCCACACATTCCCCATCCAATAATTTATTCCAGAAGCATATTTTGAGTGTCATCATGTTTTAGAGTCAGGCACTGTGTAAGAATCTTAGTATAAAAATGAATAATATCATGTTCCTACCCTAAGAATTGTTTAAATTATTAAAGATACAGACGTGTATATGTGTATATGTGTACACACACACACACACACACACACACATATATATGGACTTCCCAAGTGGTTCAGTGGTAAAGAATCCACCCGCCAAGCAGGAGATACAGGTCCCATCCTTGGGTTGGAAAGATCCCCTAGAGAAGGAAATGACAACCCACTCCAGTATTCTTGCCTGGGAAATCCCACAGACAGCAGAGTCTGGTGGACTACAGTCCATGGGGTCACAAAAGAGTCAGACATAACTTAGTGACTAAAAATTATACACACAACGCACACTGTTTCCCTCAAGGTCGTCATAAGATAAAGGTATATTTTTTAAAATGTCATTACTGCTGCCAATATTCATTCCCCTCTCTAGTTGGGATATTTCCAGACAGGGCAAGGGAAAACAAGGGAAGAATCCAGACCAGGCATACTTCTGGCTGGCATACCTCATTTATTGCTTTGATTAAAATGGGATAAATCACCTCTGATAAAATCACCTCAGTAACCCTACTATCCGAACCAAAAGATGGTACTACTTCCTAAATCTTTGCTTGATATCTGTCTTCTTATCTTAGAAGATCTTAGTTGTTTGTATCATTTGACATGAATCCTGTCTCTCCCATCCCCAACTCCACCATACCTTAAGCTCTTCTTGCTTTGTGTTGGTTGCGCTTCTATTGAAGCACTTACTACATAATATTATAGACATATAGTCATGGATCAGCAATTGGAGCAAGGTAGGAACTGCTTTTAGATTTGGTCCCAAAGGTAGGATTTATCTCTTCTGTGCCTAAAATTTCCATGCATTCATTTATTAAAAGGCTTAGATAAGTTATTCTTTGTGAATCAATCCAGTTTTAACTCACTTTCAAATGACATTTCCAACAAACCCTTCCAAGGCACAAGGAGCCTCATGGGTCTGCTTGGATTATTCACAACTTAAATGAGAAGATTGCAGGTCATGCTCTCAGCTTTGGGGTTTGCATCCAAACTAGGTACAGTGAGCTAGAATGAAATTACTGAAAAACTCCCTGTTCTTTGTGAGAAATGTCAATTACTCCTTTGAAAAAGAAAAGTTAAAACTGTCAAATGCTGTAGCAGCATGAACATTTTTACTTCAGAGGACTCTGGTAAGATGATACAAGCCCAAAAGGTGGAACTGATTTTAGACTCTATTATTATATCAAACAAATTTTCTGCTTCTTGACAAACATCATACCAAAAATATTTTAGATTCATCAGCCAAGGGCTTAGGACACCCTAGTGTGCGGTGACTATGTTTTCATGGCCAGGTGTATCTTGAGAATTTATGGGTCAGAAAATTGGAAAGGATGCAAAAGAGAAAACTCTAATTTTAAATGATGGGCTCAAAATAATTTTCAGATTGATTTTCCATTCATAGTGTGCAGACTAGATTGACCAGAAGATCTGGTGAAATAAATCAGCCTATGCGGTCTGACAAATATGAAAGGATGCTGTTGCTCACACAGCAGTGTTCACAGGACCCCAGTTGGAGCCCACACAAAATCATTCTGTCAGGCAGATTTGAGCTAAGTGAATATATGCAGTGTTAATAATTTATTTAACTTTTGTTGGTATCCCATGAAGTTTTGTTCAGTGTGCTCAGAAGGAATGTACATGGAGGAAAATAATTTGAGTTGACAGGCAAGAAAGCAGACAATTTGATGTGACGGCAAAGGTGCTAGAACGAGTTACGGAGTAACGCAGAAGGAGCGCGGAGGGAAGGGACAACTAACTTCGGAGGCCCATGGGAAAGTTCCAAAAGTGATATTTCTTGAAAGAAAAAAATTGTTTTCCAAGGCAGTTTAAGGAACCAGAAAAGGACTGGTGTAAATTTCTATCGCCTGTACCATAGAATGATGGCAGATACAGCCAGAGAGATTTTAGGTTAAACTGTAAAAAAGAGCTTCTATTCGACCATTTTTTATTTACATTAACTTGGATTCTGAGAATGAAAGATCATATATGCCTTTTCTATAGAAAAGTTAAGCTCTGTCCTATGGAAAATGCAGAGCAAACCAAAGCTTTTAAGTCAGAATGACATGCATGGAATTGTTTCATAGTAGGATAGCCTTGGAGGAGATCTGAAGTAGGTACTACAGTAGGAAGAAGCCGGTGCTGGGAAAGCCACTGAGGAGACTATACACACAGTCTAGGCTCAAGGCTCGACAGTCTAAACAAGGACAGGAGAGAGATGAGAGGGAGCTGACGGGGCTCAATAACTGTCCCTTCCTCTTGGCCAAGACCATATGGAAGCTAGTCACCCAGTGAGATCAGGAAGGAAGTTAGTTCCTTGTAATGTAAAGCAATCCTGAATATTCATTGGAAGGACGGGATGCTGAAGCTGAAACTCCAATACTTTGGCCACCTGATGTGAAGAACTGACTCACTGGAAAAGACCCTGATGCTGGGAAAGATTGAAGTCAGAAGGAGAAAGGGGACGACAGAGGATGAGAGGGTTGGATGGCATCACCGACTCGATGGACATGAGTTTGAGCAAGCTCTGGAAGCTGGTGATGGACAGGGAAGTGTGGTGTGCTGCAGTCTATGGGGTTGCAAAGAGTTGGACGTGACTGAGCAACTGAACTGAACTGACTGAACATAAAGCAGAGGTACGGGAGAAAAACGAAAAGCAGCAGTACTGGAGAGGTACTAGAGAAAAACTGGAGATTGAGAGGAGGAGAAAGCAGAGCTGTCCCATTGTCTTTCTAGCCCTATAGGTGACTGTGGTTTCCTACTCTTGTTAAATGTTAAATGTCTCTGTTTTTCTTCTCAGCTCTTCCATTATCTGCTGAAACCAATTAACTGAATTATAGCCTCTCTGATAGATACAACTGTAGCAATGTCTATTTTCCTGACTGGAAATAGGAGAATTAACACAAGAGATAGAATCAATACAAAGGAGAATGTATAAGAATCAATGACCGTGGATATGGAGGTAAAGAAGGGAGTGGTAGTAAGGACATCTCTGACACTTTGAAGTCTTGAGGCTGAGTAAGAAAAATAATGCCAACAAATACTCACTCTCTGAGAGTTAGAATGTACCAGGAACCATTCCACATGCTCTACATATAATAACTCATTTAATCCTTACAACAACTCGATGAGGTAGACACTCAATGTTATATAATTTTACAGATCAGAAAAACCAAAGTTAGAGAGTTTAAATCATTTATCCACCATCACAAATTAGTAAATAGCAGAGAGCTTAGTGGCCAATCATGTAGGGAGAGGTTTGAGGAGGACGAGACAGTGAGCTCATATCTGGGCATGTGGTGTACTTGCCAAACATCCAAGTCTAGATGTTCTGTAGTTGGAAGTACAGTCTGTAATTTCAGAGACAGATTAAAGCTGGGGGTGTGCGTCATTGTTGTATAACTATATGTTGAAGCTAATATAATGTCAGGTAGAAAAAAACTGGAAAAAAAATGTTTAAAACTTTAGTAGTGGATGTTATTAAATAAATGAGGCAAATGAATTGGCCCGTTCTCTTGAATACAGTCGATGGACAAAATGACTGCCAGTAAGATGCCTCCCGAATTACCATGCTATGCTGCTATGATATAATCCCCAATTTTCCCTATTGTACCACTAACTTGTCACCACTTAATAAATTAGTATGGGAGTTTCTTGGCAGCACTGTGTATATTTCAAACAGTCAACCGAACACCAAGTATCTACTGAGCTCTTGGTAAATGGTTAGCTATATATTAGGTTCTGTAGGGGATTTAAGAGAAACCCAAGATACTGTCTCCTCCCTGAAGTACTTTGCACAAGCAGATTTGTCAAATATTCTGTACCTCTCTCTTATGACTTCATTGGAAGCACTACACACACTGAGACACTCGGTCAGTACTCAGAGAACAGGTTTTTAATGACAAGGGGGTGATTGGAAATTCTTTCACATTTGAAAAACTCTCAGTTTGATAATTTAGGGTACTTTAAAGATGTCTAAAATTTCCCATACAGTTCTTATGGAACTTCTTTGTTGCAAAAGGGTGTAAGTCATAAGATGAGGTCATACATTCAAATTTTTTTGAGCATTCTCCACATTAATCCAAAGGGATAAGTCCCAAGGATACAAAAAGGGGTAAACCTGCCCTCCTGAAAATGATGCAGAATAAAAGTAATGACTATAAGCAGTGTATTAAAGGCTACGATAGGACTGTTCATTGGCTGCTGTGAGAGGACTTCAAAAAAGCATCTAGGGGATGCTAGGTCATGCCTGCAGGAGAAGATGGCGCTGGAGCTAAGTCTTAGGAGACAAGTCAGAATTAACTGGAGAGGGATAAGGCATCCTGGACAAAAGTAAGCCTACTTGACAGCACAGAGGTGTCAGCTAGGGACATTCAGGGGTTGTAAACCAGAACAACTAGAATGAAAGGAGTGTGAGCAGATGCCACATACTGTAAGTCTGAAAGGTTACAGGAAGATCAAAGCTGAAGGGCCATGTTAGTCATACGCAGGGGCTTTCATTACAGCCCCACAGAAGTGAGAGGAGCCACTGAGGGTTTTAATGAGGGGGATGAAATGATGACATTTACTTCTAAATGAAATCAAATCAGTGATGTATGGGGAATGTATTTGCTAGTGGTTGCGAGGAGTGGGAAGGAGTGGAATGTGGGGCTGAGACAGCACTTGGGAGGCTATTGCAGAAACCCAGGCAAAAAATTATGAGGGTAACTAATGTCTTTCTCAAATCAGCCAAGAAGCCCATTCACAATGACCTTTGGTTCCGATGTGTAAACAGAAGGAATTTATTTTCCCTATCTTTCTTTTTTAATGATTATTATTTAATGTAGGTTATAACCCTTCCTGGAACAGTTCACTAAGACCCCCGGAAAGAGGCAGCCATTAAAATTAAGCTGAGTGAGATGGAAAGTGGGGCTGTAAAAACTCCACCGCAGCCACCTGGAAACAGAAAATGTTAGGTTTGTGAGTCCTGGCAGGCTTCATGGGAAGGAACCCTGTGCTTTCAGTCAAAAAGGAAGACCAGGAGCTGGATTTTCTTTTGAGATTTCAATTTTAAACTTAAAGTAAAATGAGTTACTAGGGTATAGAAAGGGTCAACATCTGTCTTTTCTAATTCTAGGAATATAAACATTAAAACTCCTTTGTACTCACTAAAAGCAATGAATGGTAACGGAGTTGGAAAGAAATTGTCAAAGCCAATGGTATTAAAGTATAATTTTTGAAAAGATATAAACTCATGACTTCCAGACAAATATAAAATGAACATATGTCAAAGATTTTATTTAGTTCATTAGTTAATGAGGGAACAGTAAGATCCTAAAATTGGTCTTATGCTTATTTGAGAATCTAAGTCTATATAGGCAATTTAATAAGTTGATGGGTTAGATACAAAATAGTTAATGTCTAACAGGTCTATAAACCTTTTAGTCATGTGTTCTACCAGTCAGTAATTATTTGCATCTCTACTGGGCAAAAGTTTTCATGGTTACCCTTGCTCCTGAAGAGTTGTAAAACAGACAATCAATAGAAAGTCATACCCAGTACTTTCTTGTAATTAAAGGCCTGTCCCAATTGTTAGATAATTTTTCTGACAAAAGAGCTTTTGGTGAGAATGCAACTTTATATCTAGCGTGGAGGAAACTACCAAGGATAACAAATTCACATTTGGACATAGCAATACCGTGATAACAACAGTAGAAAAAGGGGTTAAGCATATGAACTGACAAGTCAAAGAAGAAGAAATAAAAATGACCAATAGACATACTAAAAATGTTCACTCTCACAAGGATGTTTAAGAAATGTTAGTTAAAACAATAAGGTTTCAGTCCCCCCCCCCAGGCCAATAAAAGCAAGCTTAGATGAGGATATCCAGTGTTAACAATACTGTAGGGAAATAAACACTGCCGTAATCAGCATATGTCAGTATTAACTGAAAGCAGCTCTCTGGCTCTGACTCCAGTCCTTAGAGCTCCACTGTACTGTGCTTCACATCCACATTCACTGCTTAAGAGCAGAAAAATGGCATGAATAGAACCCAGGGAAGCTCACCTCTTCCCTAGAACCTTCTGGTTGTGCCAGGGTTACCACTGCACTACTCCCAAGTCTAGTAAGGCAGAGAGGCCCCCAGAGCATCCACAGCTAGCTTCCAATAGAGAAAAAATCTTCCCTTTGTATTGCTTGTTGGCAGAGGGGTTGTGGGTACTGTGAAAATGACCACAGAAGGGAGAAGATGTGCCATTCCTTGGAATCAGGATGCTAGTGCTGTTTCCTGCTCCCCTCCCATCACATCTCTCTTTCTCTTACACACACACACACACACACACACACACACACACACACACAAACATGCACATCACATTCCCCTAACAAGTCTTGTCTATCTAAAAAAGAGATCTGGTAAACTCATTCACAAGATCAGTTCAGTTCAGTCACTCAGTCATGTCCAACTCTGCGACCCCATGGACTGTAGCACTCCAGGCCTCCCTGTCCATCACCAACTTCTGGAGTTTACCCAAACGCATGTCCATTGGGTTGGTGATGCCATCCAACCATCTCATCCTCTGTTGTACCCTTCTCCTTCCACCTTCAATCTTTACCAGCATCAGGGTCTTTTCCAATCAATCAATTCTTCACATCAGGTGGCCAAAGTATTGGAGTTTCAGCTTCAGCATCAGTCCTTCCAATGAATGCTCAGGACTGATTTCCTTCAGGATTGACTGGTTTGACCTCCTTGCAGTCCAAGGGACTTTCAAGAGTCTTCTCTAACACCACAGTTCAAAAGCATCAATTCTTTGGTGCTCAGCTTTCTTTATAGTCCATATCTCACATCCATACATGACTACTGGAAAAACCATAGCTTTGACTAGATGGACCTTTGTCGGCAAAGTAATATCTCTGCTTTTTAATATGCTGCCTAGGTTGGTCATAGCTTTTCTTCCAAGGAGCAGGTGTCCTTTGATTTCATGGCTGCAGTCACCATCTGCAGTGATTTTGGAGCCCAAGAAAATAAAGTCTGTCACTGTTTCCATTGTTTCCCCATATTTTGCCATGAAGTGATAAGGCTGGATGCCATATCTTAGTTTTCCGAATGTTGAGTTTTAAGCCAACTTTTTCACTCTCGTCTTTCACTTTCATCAAGTTCATTTAGTTCTTTGCTTTTTTCCATAGGGGTGGTGTCATCTGCATATCTGAGGTTATTTATATTTCTCCCAGCAATCTTGATTCCAGCTTGTGCTTCATCCAGCCTGGCATTTTGGCATTTTGCATGATGTACTCTACATATAAGTTAAATAAGCAGAATGACAGTATACAGACTTGATATACTCCTATCCTGATTTCGAACCCGTCTGTTGTTTCATGTCCAGTTCTAACTGTTGCTTCTTAAGCTGCATACAGATTTCTCAGGAGGCAGGTCAGGTGGTCTGGTATTGCTATCTCTTTAAGAATTTTCCACAGTTTGTTGTGATCCACATAGTCAAAGGCTTTGGCGTAGCCAATAAAGCAGAAGTAGATGTTTTTCTGGAACTCTTTTGCTTTTTCAATGATCCAACGGATATTGGCAATTTGATCTCTGGTTCTTCTGCCTTTTCTAAATCCCGCTTGAACATATGGAAGTTCACAGTTCACGTATTGTTGAAGCCTGGCTTGGAGAATTTTGAGCATTACTTTGCTAGCCTGTGAAAGTGAAAGTGAAGTTACTCAGTCATGTCCAACTCTTTGTTACCGCATGGACTGTAGCCTACCAGGCTTCTCCATCCATGGGATTTTCCAGACAAGAGTACCAGCATAGGTTGCCCATTTCCTTCTCCAGGGGATCTTCCCGACCCAGGGATCTAACCCAGATCTCCCGCATTGCAGGCAGACGCTTACCCGCTAGTGTGTGAGATGAGTGCAATTGTGCAGTAGTTTGAACATTCTTTGGCATTGTCTTGCTTTGGGATTGGAATGAAAACTGACCTTTTCTAGTCCTGTGGCCACATTCACATGATACTTCCTGATGTTTGGTGTTACTACTTGCAAAAGTGTTTGCATTTCAGAAGAAAATTTCTATTTAATCCATATTTAAATATCCCAAGTCTGTGCTGATGGAATTCCAAAGCTTTCTTTGGGATGGGAAGGGAAAAAAAAAAACAAAACAGGCTGACAGAGGAAATAAATACTTTGAAGAGGCCAAGCACATAAGTGATGTATTTTCAGAAAATATGGGATAGAGTTGAGGAATGCAAAAAATTGAAAACTCGTCTTTGGAGCACTTTACTCCTTAGCTCTGGCAGATAATAATGTTTACCTGATCAAATAGTGAGAGAATTTTCTGTATCACAGGCAAATATAATCCATTAAGCATAACACTAGGGAGGAACTTACTGTTTTCCATTATCATGTTAAGTAATGAGAATACCCAGTTGAGTAAGTCATGGTCCTTTGAACTCAAATGCTATGAAATCTAAAAGTGTCAGTTAATTTAAATAATAATAATAAACATAACAAAGATAATACATATTAAGTACTTACTGTGTTCTAGATACTGTTCTAAATAATTTTCAAATGTGAACTCGTTCCTAGCTTGGACCAAAGTGAAACAATATTTTAAACCATAAACTATTACTATTCCTATTTTTCAGTAGAGAAAACTGAAATGAAGAAACCCTAAGTGACTTGCCCAAGGTCATCACACAACTGGTAAATGGCAATACATTCTATTAATAGAAATCTGTTTTGAATTCTACCTATCTGGGCTTCCCACAAGACTCAGGAGTAAAGGATCCGCCTGCCAAAGCAAGAAATTCAGGAGACGTGGGTTCACTTCCTGGATCATGAAGATCCCCTGGAGTAGAAATGGCAACCCACTCCAGCATTCTTGCCTGGAAAATCCCATGGACGGAGGAACCTGATGGGCTGCAGCCCATAGGGTCACAAAGAGTTGAACACGACTGAGCAGCTGAGCACGTATCTGTCTATCTGTGTATCTCTCCCTAGTCTATCAGGTAAAAGGAGGTGTTGCACACTGGTCGGTGCAGGGGAATCTGCAGATGGCAGTGCTACAATAATGGTGATAGACTCATAAATTCAGACAGAAACTTTTCTGCTTCACTTTGTCTTCTCACCCAGAGGCTTAGTACAAATATGTTGCCATTGCCCAGTTTATTTTTATCCTCCATATTTGCCTGCAACTGCAGTCTGGGGGTGAGTACTTCTGGAGTGACGGTGCCCAAGGTTACCCTTTGTAAGAGGACTCCTGGGATCCCCTCTGACTTCCCTTTACATCCAGGCATAACTGAAGAGTACAAACACCACCAGTCTTGACACCAAGCTCTCCAGTGGCAGCATCTGAGAAGTGTGATCCAGTGGTTGGTAAACCTCCCAGGAGCATCCCACCAGATTCTCCACCAATAAATTGTGGCCCTCTGGCAAGTCACATGACTGTCAGATTGGCCAGGAGTGGAAAGAGACAGATATGTTTAACCTTTAAGACTGGAAAAGGGGAAACTGATTCACGAGGAGTCAGGCTTCAGAAAGAGTAGATCAGTTGTTGTGCTTGATGCTTCCTGGTGTTCTGTAGTTGTTAACTGTTCTATTCCCAGAATTGGGAATCTCTTTAAACAACACACACATATACAACCTAGTCATGTGGATTTCCACTGAGTCCAAAGTCCAGAACCTGGGACAATAATTTTTACAAGGTGACCACTGAGCAAGTCTTGAAGCTTGTTTCTCTTGTAGCAAAAAGAAGAAGAAAAAAAAGGTTTTTAGTTGCAGCTTGCTACATTTCTTCAAGAGAATAGCCATCTCAGCCTGTGAATATTTTCATTCTTAAAAGTTTTGACAGTAAGGGTACAAGTGAAAGGAAGAGACAAAGAATGGCGATCAGTATAAAAGTGACTTCATTACTTTCATTACAGTTTCTATGATGGTAGTATTCTTTGGGCTTACCTACCAAGCACTAAAGGAGATTAGAGATAATTAGGGCAGCAGAGGTTCTTGTGGAACAGGAAAAAGAAATTCCAATCTGGATACTGGAGTAGCCTAAAGAAAGAGATTTAGACTCTTCATAGATCTTTAAAGAGAAAAGACAAAATCATCCATCTTGATGATTTAGACATTCATTAGCATCAGATTTTTTCTCCAGATATACCCCAAGGTTTTTATTCTGCAATTCCAAGTCTCTTATTGCCTGTTTGCTTGTCTCTTTCCCTGTAGGAAAGCTTGCTATGTTCTAGCTTTTTTATTCTTATTTCCATATTGAAACTATTATTCTGCAAAGTTGAATAATCTCTTACTTCTACCAAAATACGCTTCCCTTTATTTATAATGCATAATTATCTCCTTGAAATTTCTTTTTCTTGCATTTTCTGTGAACTTGCCCGTAGGAAGAAGCATTGGCTTTCTCTAAGCTTAATATCCTATGTGCATGTGGCCTCAGTCGTGTTTGACTCTTTGTAACCCCAGGGTCTGCTGTCTATGGGATTTTCCAGGCAAGAATACTGGAGTGTGTTACTTTTTCTACTCCAGGAGATCTTCCCGACCCAGAGATAAAACCCATGTCTTCTGCATCTCCTTCATTGGCAGGCCGATTCTTTACCACTGTGCCACCTGAAAAGTCCTAGTATCCTATGAATTCACCTCAATTTAAAACGAAGTGGCCATGATGACTCATTTTTTCCATTCTTTGTAGTCACACCTCCATTGAAATACTAGATCTTGTATTACCATGTAATATAAAGCTTTAAGCTACTTCCAACACTCAAGAAATGCAACTAGTGATGATGGTGAAGATTTTTAAGTAGTTTATCAAAATCAATAAAACTCTAAGAGTAACATCTCTTAATTAGCACTTAGCATCATCTCCAAAAATCAAAATTTTGCACTGAATGTTCTATTTTCTAGAGTTAGAGAGCAAAGACACTTGCTCCTTGGAAGAAAAGTTATGACCAACCTAAATAGCATATTAAAAAGCAAACACATTACTTTGCCAGCAAAGGTCCATCTAGTCAAAGCTATGGTTTTTCCAGTAGTCGTGTATGGATGTGAAAGTTGGACTATAAGGAAAGCTGAGCACAGAAGAATTGATGCTTTTGAACTGTGGGGTTGGAGAAGACTCTTGAGAATCCCTTGGACTGCAAGGAGATCAAACCAGTCAATCCTAAAGGAAATCAATCCTGAGTATTCATTGGAAGGACTGATGCTGAAGCTGAAACTCCAATACTTTGGCCACCCAACGTGAAGAACTGACTCATTTGAAAAGACCCTGATGCTGGGAAAGATTGAAGTTGGAAGGAGAAGGGGACGACAGAGGATGGTTGGATGGCATCACTTACTCGATGGACATAAGTTTGAGTAAACTCTGGGAGTTGGTGATGGACAAGGAAGCCTGGAGTGCTGCAGTCCATGGGGTTACAAAGAGTTGGACACAACTGAGTGACTGAACTGAGAGAGCAAATTTCTGATTAATCAGATGTACTGATTGAAAGAAATTGTACTATACAACACATGAATGACTGATCTTCAGAAAATTGCAATACAGCCAGATATTTTTAATACCAAAATTTTACTGAAATGTTTAACTTTTATTATTTGCTATGGCAAGGGTACTTGGGAATCCTATGGTATCTCAAGGTTATTATGAATTTAGTTGTCATTCCTCTGGTTAATAGATAGAACATCATGTCAGTCGGAGCACCAGAGTTCTAGACCTAAGTTGGTCAACTAACAACCTGATTGGGTAAGCCACTCTTCTTCTTGGCCTTCACTTTCTGAACTATAAAGTGAGATGATTTTACTAAATGATCCCTTAGGTCCACTCTAGCTCTAACAGTCTGTGCCTGTGTTAGCACATACTGAGGGTAGTAATTATTTAACCTATATGCAACTAATGGAATGCCATATTACCTAAATAACCCCAAAGGTCATAACATATGTAGTCTCTTAACATATAAATAATTAACAATAATAGTTAAAAAATCTAGGTAGTTGAAACCGAAATGCTTTGGAAAATGCTTTGACTCAAAGAATGGGTCTGCATGATATTCAGATTTCTGTTTGAAGAAAAAGTAAATTCTGTCCAACTTCTAGTATTTGCATACACAATTGAAAATTAGATTTACTAGAATCCAAAGTAAACTAGATTGTTGAATCATATTAATGAGAGATGCTCTTATGATCACCCCTGGAGGAGTAGGTCAGTAGATATCCATTTGGACTACTTGTGATGGTGAACAAAAGACTGAAGCACTTAAAACCTGAAGAGAATCTTCCGGATCACCAAACCCAGCCCTGACTTTAACAGATTTTGGTGACTGAAGTCTAGAAAGATGGAGTTTTAATTCATTTTATTTAATAAACACATATGTAGAAAGCATCATTCCAGTGCTTTACAAATTCCAAATCATTTTTAGAGCAACCCTATACACAGATACTACCATTATCTTCATGGTACAGCTAAGAAAACTAAGGCATAGAAAGGCTAAGCAATTTGCCCACGATCACACAGCTAGTAAGCAGGCAAAGCCAGAATCTGAATATAGTGCTGGTTTTGCTTATGATCATGGGTAATGTATTTTGATAGAGGGAAAATAAAGAGTCTGCAGTATTTTTCCAATATACTTCAAAGTTAAGAGGTTGTAAAAATATCTTAAGACCTCTGGTGGCCATGACCTTTTTTTTCCACTGAGATATAGTTGATTTACAATATTAGTCTCAGGTGTACAACATAATGATTGAAATTGTTTAAGATAATACTCAGTTTAAAGATACTATAAACTATTGACTGTGTTCCCTGTGCTGTACAATATATCCCTGTAGCTTATTTATTTTGTACAATTTGTACCTCCACTCATATCCCTATCTTACCCTTTCTCACTTCCGTCTTCCCATTGGTAACCACCCATTCTCTATATCACTGAGTCTGCTTCTATTGTGTTATATTCATTCTTCTGTTTTATTTTTTAGACTTCAAATATAAGTGATGACATACAGTATTTGTATTACTTATTTTACTAAACATAATACCTTCCAAGTTCATTCATGTTGTTGCAAATGGAAAAATTTCATTCTTTTTATGGCTGAGTAGTATTCCATAGTATTTATAAACCATGTCTTCTTTATCCGTCTGTTGATGGACACTTAGGGTTTTTTTATGAATTCGCTATTGTAAATAATGCTACTGTGAACATTGGGGTGCATGTATCTTTTCAAATTAGTGTTTTCATTTTCTCTGGATATATATCCAGGAGTGGAATTGCTGGATTATGCTGCTGCTGCTGCTAAGTCGCTTCAGTCGTGTCCGACTCTGTGTGACCCCATAGACGACAGCCCACCAGGCTCCCCGTCCCTGGGATTCTTCAGGCAAGAACACTGGAGTGGGTTGCCATTTCCTTCTCCATGCTGGATCATAGGTAGGTCTATTTTTGGCTTTTTGAGGAAAGTTCTCCACAGTGGCTACATCAATTTACATTCTTACCAATAGTATAGAAGAGTTCTCTTTTCTCCACATCCACACTAACATTCGTTTTTTGTAGTCTTTTTGATGATAGCCATTTTGACAGGTGTGAGGTGATATCTCTTTGTGATTCAATCTGCATTTCTGTGATGATTATGATGTTGAACATCTTTTCATATGCCTGGTCGCCATCTGTATATCTTCTTTGGAAAAATGTCAGTTCAGGTTTTCTGTCCATTTTTTAATAGAGTTGCTTTTTTGTGGAGGGGAGTGGATATTGTATTGTATGAGCTGTTTACATGGTTGAGATATTAACCCCTCATTGGTCATATTATTTGCAGAAATATTTTCTCCCATTCAGTAGACTGTCTTTTCATTTTGTCCGTGGTTTCCTTTGCTGTGCAAAAGTTTTAAGTCTAACTGTGTCCCATTTATTTATTTTTGCTTTTGTTTCCTTTGCGTTACAAGACAGATCCAAAAAAAATATTGCTATGATTTATGTCAGAGAGTATTCTGCCTGTGTTTTTCTTTTAGAATTTTTATGGTTTCTGCTCTTACATTTAGGTTTTTAATCCACTTTGAGTTTATTTTTGTATATAGTGTGAGAAAATCTTCTAAGATCTTTGCAGGGAAGTAAACAGCAAACATTAGCTGATTTAGTGTATGCATTGACTCTTAACCAAAAGATAGAGCAGGTTAGTAAAATGGGAACTTCCAGTTCAAAATTGTATATTGAAAAAGAGAAACTAATTGTAATGATACAAAAGATGATTTTAAAAAAGTAGGAAAACAGAATGGTTCTAACAGGGTCAGAATAGAAGTATAGACATTAATGTAATTATTTTCTGAAAACTGATTTTTAAATCTCAGACTTGGTACACACCAAGTGTAAAGAACAGCACAGAAAATAGGGCAAAAGTGATAAAAAACAATTTACTTTGGGAAGGGAGCTGGGTGATAAAAGACACACCGAGTACTTTGTTGTTCTGCCCTTCCTGGTAACAGTGGGCCCTTATACAGTCACCTGAACTGTCTGGACCTTTGTTTTCACAGGTATGTACTCTGAGGACAATGGTGTTTACTTTTTTTCTTCTATCAGAAGTAGGCTAAAGCTTTAGCTTTCATCTGTAAATGAGATTAGAAGTAATTTATAAAGTTTCCAGCACACTGACATTTACTTGATCAGTAAATGCTTTACACAAATATGAGATGATAATTACAATAACAGAATTATTGAACTTTTTCTCAAATAAGATTAATAGAGACTCTCTTTGTGTTTTGGGTGCCATTTATAATCCAAATTATGTCAACATTTTGTGAAAGGATCCTCTCCAATCTCTCATTCTCAAGCTCATCTTCACCATGCCATTACTTTCTTTCCCCAGCACTGATAAAGTCCTTTGAATGCTAAACCACTACATTCAGGACAAATAATCATATACTTTTGTGACTATGTTATTGAACATTATTGTCCAAAGAGTCTAAATTTGCTGGCATACTAAATTATTTTCATATTAAAAGTAAAAAAGAGAATTTCTGAATATACAACTCTGTTTTGATAGCACATGGATTCTGTAAAATAGGTATAGTCCACTCTGTTTTACATTTGAAGAATGTAATGTCCAGAGAAATTAAGTAATTTGTCCAAACTTTTCATCAGTCAGGCAGACTGAGATGAAAAATCTCCTCTCCCACATCAAACTCATCAAATCCCCCACTGCTTAAATACAGCAGGGTGATTAAATGTAGTCAAGAAATGAAAATCCCCAGTTTTCAGAAAGTATGAGAAAATTTCTTAAAGAAAAGGTACAAATGCGGTGGGGCTCACAGGAAATTCACAAAGAAGTGCATGGAAGAGGAGAGTTTAAGAGTCTGGCCCAGGGAGGGAAAGAGCAACAAGGAAGTTTAGAATCCACTTAGAACCATAAGTAGAAAATATATGAGAACTGGAAACCCAGGCTTATATAGTAGGTGGGTATGAAGTTCATGGAACCATATGGCTAAAGTTACTCAAAATGAGAAATTAACTTGAAAACTGGAATGAGTCCAGGGAAATCACAGGGTTCCTGCAGAATAGTTTAGAGAAGCATTTTCACATCCCCAAACATACTGAACTCCAGTAGAGAGTATTTTGTGCCTGAAAATGATATTAAAATATAATTGTAAATCTCGTGGTTAAATAAACTAGCATTCAGGAGAGACAGTAGACCCTACAAGAGAAGAAATCTGCACACCAAAAATGAGATAATATAACAATCTAAAGGGAACAATAAATACGTCTGAAAGGGTCACAGATATCAAGGAATTGATGCAACATAAAGCAGAAACAGAATATTTTTAAAAGAAAGAAAAAATTAATATGAGAAATAAGTAAATAGTTTTCTATAAATGGGAAATAAAGTCATTGATTTGAAAAGCTGAATGTATGGCTTAAAGAACAACTCTACTCTTTATCATGGTGCCTTGGAGGCTATCAGCCACTTCAGAAGCTGAACATCTATTTCCTGGCCACTGGCTGCCAGAAGCTCATTGAAGTGGACAATGAATGAAAACTTCGTACTTTCTACGAGAAGCATATGGACATAGAAGTTGCTGCTGATGCACTGGCCGGAGAATGGAAGGGTTATGTGGTCCATATCAGTGATGGGAACAATAAGCAGGGTTTCCCCATGAAACAGGATGTCTTGACCCATGGCCGAGTTGCTTGCTGCTGAGTAAGGGGCATTCCTGTTACAGACCAAGGAGGACTGGAGGGAGAAAGTGCAAATCTGTACAGGGTTGCATTGTGGATGCCAATCTGAGTGTTCTCAATTTGGTATCATGAAAAAAGGGGAGAAGAATATTCCTGGACTCACTGATACTACAGTACCTCATTGCCTTGATTCCAAAAGAGCTGGCAGAATCCTCAAACTTTTCAATCTTTAAAGATGATGTCTGCCAGTATGTTGTGCGAAAGCCCCTAAACAAAGAAGGTAAGAAACCTAGGACTAAAGCATCCAAGTTTCAGCGTCTCGTGACTCCACAAGTTCTGTGGGCGGAATTGCTTTGAAGAAGCAGTGTACTGAGAAAAATAAAGAAGAGGCTGCAGAATATACTAAACTTTTGGCCAAGAGAATGAAGGAGGCCAAAGAAAAACAGCAGAAACAGATTGCCACGAGCCGGAGGCTGTGCTCTCCGACAGATTCTACTTCTAAGTCTGTGTCCAGTCAAAAATGAGATGTTCTAAGAGTGACAAATAGATAAGATCAGACATCAAAAAAAAAAAACCTCTATACAGATAAAAATAAAAACCAGTGCTTTAGAAAGCAAATCTACAGGCATCACACAGGAAATCAGCAGGGGAAGGATAATGGGATAGAGGAAATTAAGAGACCACGAAGAAAGAAGAATTGAAATTTTTTTTTTTTTCAAATTTCGGAAGGAAACAACAGGAAGAGTAAAGAGAAAACTTTGGAAAAGACAATGGATATAATTTTCCAGAACTAAAGAAAGATATGACTCCATAGATTGAAGAATCACAGAGTTTTGAACGGGATAAATAGCAATAAATCCAAACCTAGATAGGTGTAGAGCATTAAAACCCTCAAAAACCTACCAAACAACAGGTTACTTACAAAGGAATGGCAGTAGGAAGGTAGAATTCTCATCAACAGGTGCCAGTTTAAAGTGGAATAAACATCTCAAAAGGGGTGAATTCTGTAAGCAGCTAAAACATCCTTATAGAGTGAGCACAGAAATTACATTTTCAGGCATAAAAAGACTGCAGTTACTATCTCCATATCTGTGCTGAGAGAATTACAAAAGGATAAAATTTTAACAAGATGAAATGTGATGTGGAAGAAAAGAATAGAAAAAACAAGATGTACAAGTAAGCAAAGAAATTGCTACACATGCTGAATATTTAGCACCTGTTTTAAAAATTATAATGACCAATGGGGATTAAGTTTAAATCGATTTGGAACTAGAATTCTAGGCGGTAATAATATGAAAGAGTTACACTGTCCTAAAGTTCTATTGTTTAAAAACACACATAAAGATACTGGTTAACTTTAATTGTGCATGTTAAAAATGTAAAGATATGAATGTACCAAGATGTATGTATCCACTTTATTGTTGCTAGGCATTTAGGTTGTTGCCAGTTTGGGGCTGTTATGAATAATATTGCTTTGAACATTCTTATGCATCTCTTTGGATGCACATAGGACAATATATGGCAATGGAAATGAATGAAATACAACATTTCACAACAACATCAATTATTCTCACAAGAAAGAATATAAACCCTGTTATCTCATTTAAAAAAAAAAACTGCTAAAACTGGAAAAACTAATTTATTGGTTTGTTTGAAGTTACAAGTGTTGACCTTTGAGGAGGAAGTAAGAGGAGTAGTGCTTTGGAGGGGCATCAAGGGGACTTCTAGGATATGAGGAATATTCTATTTCTTGATAATAGTTACTTGATATGACATGACTGTGTTCTTTTTATGGTATTTCATTTCATTGTACAATTATGATCTGGATTTTTCTGTATGTGTATTATAGTTCAGTAAAAAGTAGTTTATTTTTTATTGTAAGTTTACCACCAAAATAATATAAATAAATTATATAATTGTTAAACCCAGTAAAGAAGAAAAAATTAAAAATATGTCTAAAGAACTGAAAGCAGAAAAGAAAAATAGGATAGAAAAGACAAAATACTATGCCAAAAATAGTTCAAATAGATCAAGAATCAGAAGAAATGTAAATGGAATTACATAGCTACTAAAAGACAAAAATTATGAAATTGATTTTAAGAAACTAGCTGTTGTAAATATTGTTTATGCACAGAATGGTTCTGTGAAAGGTATGAAAGGTATTCATACGTGTTTGTTTTCTGTTGCCGCTGCAACAAATTAACCCAAATTTAGTGACTTAGAGGAAAACTAATTTACTATCTAAAAGTTCTGTAGATTAAAAGTTCAACGTGGGACTTAGCTAAAATAGAGGTGTAGGCAGGGCGGCATTCTTTTCTGGAGGCTCCTTGTGTTTTCCAGCTTCCAGAGGCTATCTTCCTTGGGTCATTAACCTCCCTCTCCATCCTCAAAGACAGCAACACTGGTTGAGTCCTTCTGTTATCCCATCATTCAGACTTCTGCCATCACATCTCTGTCTCTCTCTCCCTTTTCCTCCCACTTCTGCTTTTAAGGACCACTGTGACTACATTACCCAGTAGAATCTCACTATTTTAAGGTCGTCTAATTAGTAATCTTGAATCCATCTGCTCCCTTAATTCCTCTTTGACTTGTAATATAACATATTCACAGGCTCCAGGGTTTAGGACAGGGGCATCTTTGGGAGATCATTGTTCTTCCTACTACAGATGTATTTGGCAGATAGTCATCAAAAAAAAAAAAAAAAAAACAAGTACAGTGATAGCTATTACTACATGGCATAATAGTTTGTGAATCAAAATGTGTTAGTAGGGAAAAGGGAGAAGCTACATAATGATAAAATCTACCAAAAAGATTAACAATGTGATTGGTCCAATAAGAATTAAAAGGACCTGGACTCAAGTTCTGTGTCTTCTAGTTCAATATTCCTACTAACAAAAATTTCTAAAGAACACAGACCAATAGATGGTGGTACTTTAAGCTCTCTGTGCAAATACTGGTAAATTTCTTGCCCCAAATGAAAATAATTATTATGACCCAGACCACAGGGCTGTTGTATGAAATACCTTAGGATTGAGGCACACTGCAGCTATCATATAAATGTTAAATAAAAATAATATTTCCTGTATCCTTACTAGGGTTGGGCAAATCCAGATGTATATTGTACTTTTCACATATTTCAAAATATTTTCAAATATTTTGGTTTGGGTTCAATAAAAACCTCAAGTACATTTTGCCAAGTGCTTTTTCCATTAATTATTCAATCCATTTGTATTTCAAGGGAAATTCAGTCCACATGTTTCTAATTCATTTAGCACTAACTCATCAAAATATTGTTTCTCTCATTGCTATTTTCTGTCCAAGAGGCTTTTCAAGCCCTCTCCTCCTTTTTTTTTTTTAATTTCTTAGAAGCAAAAAAATACAGTTTTCCAAGGGCAAATCCTAGTAAACTACCAAAAGATTTACTAAACATTGCAGCTAGAATTCTTTGAGTTTCAAAGTCCCCTGTCAGTCTACCCTGGTCCATGTCACCTCTCTCACCTATTCCCTGGTTTCCTTAACTTTTTCTTTCCTTTGATCAGGTTCTTCTTTGTTCTCATTGACCCTCCACAGATTTCAGGTTTTCTATAATCGAAGTCCATAGGCCTCCAGACACCTTAATCCTCTTGGTGAACCCCTCCCTTTTAATGAAAACCTTCCAATGCTGGGGCCAGTGAAATAATGGATTCATACTGCCTTCCAAAACATCCTCATGGGGTCTGTGGCAAACCTTAGAAATAGATACATTTTAAAAATCTGATCTTTTTGAGTGTATACTTTGTGTGTGTATGTGATAGCTTATGTGCCATTAATGTTGTCTTAACAGTGCCTAAAGGGTGAGGAACTTGATACTATGTTCATTGTGAGTGATCCAAAAACAGCAAGAGCTGTGCTGAAGAGTCAGTTCCCACATCACATGTGGAGCCCTCTTACCAAAAAGATTTAACCTGAATCTAAGCATAAGGACATTGTGGAGGATTCTACAAGACAACTTCTCTGGACTCTTCAAATATGTTAATATTATGAAGACAAATCAAAGCTATCAGGAAACCCTTCTAGATTAAAGGAAATTAAAGAGAGATTACAACTAAATGCAAACTGTTACTGTTTGAATTCTGGAATTGAGAAAAATATAGGGACATTCTGAGACAGTTGCAGAAATTTCAGAATGTTGCATTTCTTGAGTGTGGTAGTGATTTCATGCTTATATAGAAGGGTTCATATTCATATGTGTATATACACATTTGTGTATATATGAACAGAGTAAATATAGCAAAATGTTATACTTGATAAGTCTGTATACACCTACCCACACACACAAACACCCCCACAATTATACATATTCACACTCACCTGAACATACTCATACACACCCAGATACCCACACACAGAGGAAATATGTAGGAGACTCTTCTCTGCAAATTTGTCCATCTCAATCCAGAAATCCTTCTTTAAAAAGTCCTCCTTTTTTAAAAAATTAAGTATAGTTGATTTATAATATTGTGTTAGTTTCAGGTAGACAACAAAGTAACTCAATTATATATACATAGTTTTTCAGATCCTTCTCCATTATTCTAAGACATCGAATATAGTTCCTTGTGCTATACAGTAAATCTTGTTGTCTATTTATTTTATATATAGTAATGTGTCTGTTAATTGGCCTTTCCTGGTGACTCAGTCGGTAAAGAATCTGCCTGCCAATGTAGGAGATGCAGGAGACATGGGTTGCATACTCCTAACCATAAATTTGTTTTCTGTTTATGTCTATAAGTCTGTTTTATAAATAAATTCATTTGTATTAATTTTTAGAGTCCACGTAGAAGCGCCATCATATAATATTTGTCTTTTTTCCATCTGACCTACTTGCTTAGTATGATATTCTCTAGGTTCTTCTATGTTGCTGCAAATGACATTATTGCACTCTTTTTATGGCTGAGTAATATTCCGTTGTATGTGTGTGTTTGTGTATATGACATCTTCTTCATTCATTCATCTGCTGATAGATGCTAAGATTGTTTCCGTGTCTTCGTTACTGTAAATAGTTGAGGCGCATGTGTCCTTTCAAATTAGACCTTTCATATTTTCCAGATATATGCACAGGAGTGGGATTGCTGAGTCATATGATGACCTTTATTTTGGTTTTTAAGGAACCTCCATACTGTTATCTGTAGCAGCTATACCGATTTCCATTCTTACCAACAGTGTAGGAGGGGTCCCTTTTCTCCATACCCTCCTGAAAATTTATTGTTTGTAGACTTTTTGATGATGGCCATTTTGACCAATGTGAGATGATACCTCTTTGTGGTTTTGACTGGCATTTCTCTAATAAGTAGCAATGTTGGACATCTGTTTTTCATGTGCCTATTGACCATCTATATATCTTCTTTGGAGAAATGTCTGTTTAGTCTTCTGCCCACTTTTTGATTGTGTGTGTTTTTCTTTTAATTGAGTTGTATGAGCTGTTTATATATTTTGGAAATTAACCCCTTGTCAGTTGCGTCATTTGTAAATATTTCCTTCCAATCCATTGGTTATCTTTTCATTTTGTTTATGGTTTCCTTTGCTATGCAGAAGCTTATAAGTTTGGTTAGTTCCCATTTGTTTATTCTTGTTTGCTTTTTTTGAAATTAATTTATTTTAATTGAAAGGATAATTGCTTTTCAGTATTGTGTTGGTTTCTGCCAAATAGCAACATGAATCAACCATAGGTATACGTATGTAAACATTTAGATCTTTGAGGTTGACTGTTTTACCAACTATGTTTAATATGTGTAAATGTTAGTTATTGATAATAGTATTGCTGTGTGTATGTGTAGGCGTTGTAAAGCAGGAATTCTCAATGGTTAATGGAGTGATGGGCTCTCAGAAGACTAAGGATCACCTGAAAATGTGTGTACCTGCATTTTTCAATAGTACACATAATTTTGATCACATGTACAAAGGAAACTATAAGAGATTTTTAACTGCTTTAATTGAGTATTTTGTTCATGAGGAGAAACCTCAGATAAACCTCTAATTTGTAATTTCTAATAATGCCTGTGGCACTTTATACCAAGAAATATGCGGTAGCTAGTAGCTATTTACAAGAAGTCCGTCAGTAAAATTGAAGTCTCTTCACCAGCTACACATACTACCTGTCAGTATGCATAGAGACTGCCCTTCAAGAAGCTCAACCCATTGCATTGGTAAGATACCTAATCACTTTACGAGCTAGAAAAAGGAAAGAAAGATAGTGGAAAGTTAAGTGGCCAAACAGTGGCTGGGCTTGTACATTTTAAATATTGCAGCATGCAGCCCCCCAGAGTATGAAAGGAGAACTGACTGTGCCTTCCAATTAGAACGGAATTAATCGCAGCAATGTGACTTTTGTTTTGGAAGGGGATTTGGGACATCACTGGTTTATGGGACACAATTGTACACCAGGTGGTCCTAGTTAGGTGAGAGGCTTTATGTAAAAATAATCCTTCTTTGGCTTTATTCAACATAATAAAACCACTAAGATGTTTTCCCATATGAAGTATTTCTACAGGCACATTCAAAATGTTAATCCCCATTTTTATATGCATTTTTCATGACTCCTAAGAAGTTTACCAGGTTGGGAAATTTGCAAAAACTGGTCCCTTGACAAACCCATGGGATGCTTTTACCATCACAAATTTGTTTGTTTTCATGTGAGCCCTAAGTCCTTTAATAACGTCCCTTGCTATGGCGTCACAAATAGGATCAAATATTGTTGTCCTAACCTTACAAATGAAGGCAAGGGTCTCACGTTGACTTTTAAAGGCTATAAAGTTCTGAGTTAGTACTGTACCTTTATTCACCTGGGATAAACAATCTAGAATTTTATCCATGCTGAAAATTCTTTATAATTCAAATTTATGTTAATGAAAGTAAATAACAAGCATTTTTTGCTACAAATACAATATCGTACAATGCGTATTACACATAAAGATGTATATGTGAATACATCTATAATATAATACTTAACATTCAGAGCAATCATCTGAGGTCCTGAGCGTTTCTGAAGTGTCTGCAGAATCTTCACTGACAGATGAAAGCTGTGCTCAGGAAAGTTTAATTTTCACAGAGTTTGGTGCAGGGAAAAATTTCAGACTGGATTTGAATTCTGAAGTCACCTTTATTATTTATGTGACCTTGAGAAAAGTTATTTGGTCTCTCTGAGCTTTATCTGTTCCCTTATTGTGCTTTTATGAAGACCAAGAGATACATCTTTTGATTGCTCTCATGCAATTAGATTATTCAATTAATGCTTTTCCTCAGTGCCTCATGGTAGAGTTCACCTACATCTTGGCCATTTAAAATAGAAATATATACTTTCCTCTCTATTTCAAGTGCCAGTCATCTGTATGAGTATATATGTATATTTTAGGCACAGCAGAAAGAATGAAACTACAGCTTTTGTCCATGTCCTATACCACATTAGTAAAAGTGTCAGGAAACAGTACATATGATTAATGCTGCTGAAATAGGCAGGAAATTATTCAGGTGGATTCAATCAACTCAGCCAAACATATAGGTAGCTTATTAAAATTTAGACAAAAGTCTACAGGCACTTAATACATAACGATGACTCTAGACCTAAATTAAGAGTGCTCCCCACCCCCAAGCACCCCAGCCCCTACAACTTACTGCCTGGAAGCAGCCACTCTTCTTACAGCTGAGTTATTGAGCTGATTTTCAGCTTTTTTCCCCTCTCTGAAAGTAAAACATGTGACTTTCCTAAGCCCTAACCCAAAGTCCTTGCTGAGATGATGTGCCATTGAGTTTGCCCTTGAAGCTGTCTCTTACCAAAGCAAAACAACATGAGATTGACATGCTGCTGTCTCAACTATCCCCTCAAACCTGTGAGCTCTGCCACACTGACCAGGATTTTGAAGAAAAAGTGACACAGTTCAGTTCAGTTCAGTCGCTCAGTCGTGTCTGAATCTTTGCGACCCCATGAATCGCAGCACGGCAGGCCTCCCTGTCCAACACCAACTCCCAGAGTCTACCCAAACCCATGTCCATCGAATCGGTGATGCCATCCAGCCATCTCATCCTATGTCGTCCCCTTCTCCTCCTGCCCTCAATCTTTCCTAGCATTAGGGGCTTTTCCAATGAGTCAACTCTTCGCATGAGGTGGCCAAAGTATTGGAGTTTCAGTTTCAACATCAGTCCTTCCAATGAACACCCAGGACTGGTCTCCTTTAGGATGGACTGATTGGATCTTCTTGCAATCCAAGGGACTCTCAAGAGTCTTCTCCAATGGGGATGTAAAGAGAGAGTTTTCTAGACACAAGACCCCACATCTGACTCACTGCAGTGAAACTACAGTTTGGATATTTAAAGCAGTCTTTGAGATAACACAGTTAAAGTGCTTTTTCAGAGTTAAATTTCCTTGATTACCATTATTGCAGCAATAGGTATGGCCTCTTCCTCTCCCGCTCTATGGGATCACTTTACCTAGGTTTAAGAAAGACAGGTCTCCTCTCCTGGCCAACCCCAGTCTGAAATTCCCTTAATTACCACAAAGGGGTTCACTGCTTTTAAGATTAGCTCAGAAAGAAAGCTCAATGTGGCAGTAAAAGCTCTGTCTGAAGTCCCAGTTCTGTGTTTCACCTGCCATAGGGCCTTAATAATAATAATCAAGTGACCTGTCTGTAGAAATCACCTCCCGTTCAAAGAGTAACAAATTGTGTTTGTGGCAGATGGGACTTTTGAGAACTCCAGAAGACTAAAGATTTTAAGTAGAAAATTAAATCCAAGAATAATAGTGGCAGTATTACTGGATACACCCATTGTAGATCTAATGATACATCTACTGTGGATTCTGTGTAACAGCATAGTCTGTGTGAGATGACAGACACAGTCTGGTGGTATGGGTAAATGTAATAGAGTTCTAGCCCTAGTTCTTGTATTTACCAGCTGGGTGCTCTTGGGCAAGTTATTAGAACACCCTAGGTCTCTATTCTTCTCATCTGTGAAATGAGGGTATCACACTAGATCAGTGTTTCCCGGAGTGTGTTCCTTGGGGCATTCTATACGTTTTGCTCCCCACTTATTCCCACCACCACAAAAATGAATAATCTGCAATGAAATTCATTCAAAAGCAATCTTTATTATACAAATTTACACTATAAACATCCAAAAGGGATGTTTATTGTTTAGCATTTTCCAAAATTATTTTCCCACAGTATTATTTTCTGAACAAGAAAGAAAAAAAGTACTTAACTAGCAACATACCTATATCTAGAGTGAGACTTTTTTAAACTGGGTTTATTATGGCATTAGTTGGTTGCCAGGTATACTGAGAGCAGAAAATGAGCAGTTTCAGCTGATTGCATTAGTTATTTTCACCTCACTTAAGAGCGAGTTCTATTCCTCCAAGCTGCCATTTGGCTTCAGAAGTCTTCCTGAGTCATTCACCAATTGTCTCAGTTAAAAATAGGACCTTGTCATGTGGGCGAGATCACCAACAACAGCAAGCATGACCTTATTTAACGTTACACACTTGCCCCAGATGCTTCTTTCTCCTGGATGTCTTTGAAAAGCCTACCCAGATCTAGATATTAATCCAGATAATGTGTGTTTCTCATGTTCAAGTAAGGCAGGAAAAGACCTTTCAACAGAGAAAACAAAAAAATTTTAAAAAATGTAATAACCTCTCCTGATACAAGCCCTGTAGAAAATGGTGAGGAGGAGAAATAAGGTTGTTTTGGGGAATTTTTTCCTGTTAATTTGTTTTTTGCTTTGTTTTGATTTTTAAACTCAGAAGGGTGTAACAAAACCAGATGCCATTCTTCATGAAATAGTGTGGTAGTCCCTGGGGGATGGAAGGAGGGAAATTGTACTCTGCTGGCTTATCTAGATACTTGCCTCAATTTACTGCTGGCTCACTGAGGGACTGTGATCCAATCTCCTACTTTGTTTGTGAATATGTATATATATTTAATTTTAAAGAATGAAAGTACTACAAACACCTCTACGTTTTAGGAAAGAGAAGAAAGAATAACCCATGAGCCCACCATCTGAACACTGGTAATATTTTTGTGCACATGCCTCCAGTCTGTTGTGAACATGCTTCTTATTTATGTGGTTGTAATTCTAATGTATATAGTTTTTTCATTTAACTTATTTCATTTGCATTGTATCATAAGCTTTTTCTCATGATGATATATACCAAACATCACATCATTTTTTAATGACTACCTAAAATTTCATCAATTTATTTACTTTACTATTCCTTTATTGTAGGACTTCTAGTTACCTCACATTTATAAATGGCTCTGCAATAAGCATCTTTGTGCAGTTATCTTTTTTTAGAATTTTGGATAACTTTTAAAGGTATATTTACAGGGCATGAAATTACTGAGTCAAATGAAATGAGTTATTTAGGGATCTTGATATAAATTCTAAACTGCTTTTCAGAACAGTTGGATCATTGTGATCTCATCACAGTGTTAAATAGCCTTGGTTCTTAACATTAAAAATATATATTTTTACTAACTTAAAAGTATCTCTATTTTCATTCAAATTTCTTTAATTACTAATTAAGGATATACTAACTTTGGAGATCAGATTGTAGTCCTCTCACTGAAAAGAATGCACTTCTTTGAGAATACCTGCCTGCCCCTTAACAGTATTTTAATAATTTGCAAGTTGGTAGACTCAGTGCTCTAACCCTCAGGTCAAAGTCAGGCCTCAAGTTACAGGGCAATCAATCAAGGAAAGTGCTGCTCTAGGCTTCCAGCCCTGCCCCCTGCCTGAACAGAAGCTGAAATGGCTCTTTACAAAGATTGCCCTAGGTTCCAGCTAGGCATTTTGCAGCTATTATTTCCCTAAAGTTGAGTGCCTCTCTCTCTGCTCTCATTATAACATTTCAGTTCTGTGTGCTAAATATTCATGGGACCTCTTTTGGAGGCTCAATAATGTGATAGGTTCCTATAGACTCCAAAATGACTGAGAAACAGGCTTGCTGAGCAAGTTTAAATTTAGCACGGTGGTACTGGAACCTGGCTGACCATAGAGTCATCTGGGAAGCCTTCAGAAAAAGAAGTTTCCTGGATTCACCTCAGACCTACAAAATCAGAGGTTTCAGGTTTCTGTATTTCCAGTAAGCCACCTGGGATAAGCCAGGCTCAGTTTCCAGCAGCCTAGAGTTTGCTTCTTAGTAGTGTTCTCAAGATGACAACGGAGAAGGCAATGGCACCCCACTCCAGTACTCTTGCCTGGAAAATCTCATGGACAGAGGAGCCTGGTAGATTGCAGTCCATGGGGTCGCTAAGAGTCGGACACGACTGAGCGACTTCACTCTCACCTTTCACTCTCATGCATTGGTGAAGGAAATGGCAACCCACTCCAGTGTTCTTGCCTGGAGAATCCCAGGGACGGCGGAGCCTGGTGGGCTGACGTCTATGGGGTCGCACAGAGTCGGACACGACTAAAGCGACTTAGCAGCAGCAGCAGTAGCAGCAAGATGACAAAGTTATAACGTAAAAATATGAGCAAGTGATTGTCTGTGGGAAGATACGTGAAGTGAAGAAGGAGGAGGAAATCAGCATAACTGTGGGGAAATGATTGACCCCATCAGAACAAAGAGCAAATCGCACAAAGCCTACTAACTCTTACTTTGAAAGTCAGCCCTTTCAACCCACAGGTGATGTTTCTTATTTTGCTTTAGTAAAAAGAGCCTTGGGCTTACCTTTTGGCTCGGTTATTAGAATTCCTTGCCTTTAGTTTCTTCTCACTACCTCCAATCCAGCCTCCAGGTCACTAGAGTAATCCCCTAAAACACAGGCAGGCTCCCCACTGTCAACCAAATAACACCTACCCTTCTTAACATGAGAATCTCGGTCCTTTATCAGCTCTTCAGACCACCTTTCTATCTCCCAGTAATGAAATCAGCTGGAGTGCTATTGGGCAAGTTTTCCAAACCGTGCACCAGGTATTCCAGCCTTCAGTCTAAGTCTCAGTTTCTAAAGGTGCTCAGAATGCCCTCATCCCGTTCCACACCATTGATAATACCATCCTTGCCACCTGGAATGCCCTCTCCCCACGTCCAAGTCCAGCTCAAACCTTACATCTCTCCAAAATCAAGGACTTGTATACCATACCCCTTTAATTTCACCGGCCACTGTTAGCTATCATTTATGAAATATTCACTCTACCAGATGTTGATGCACTCTACCAGAAGTTTTACCAATATACTATGTTAGGTGTGCACATTTGTCAGAGAAGGCAAATAAAGTTCAGAGAAATTAAATACAGTATATAGGTTACCTAGCTAATAAGGGACAGAGTATGGCACCAAAACCAAATCTAATCACAAAGCCCAAACTGTATTTCCTGTTTGACACCTCAATCTCCTGAGACCTCCCATTGCTTGTTATTTATTTGAGAATCATCATTTTCTGCCTTGTGTTAGAGCTAATTCTAAATGATTTAGGCTCCATCTCTGGGGAGCAGTTTCTTAATGGCAGGGATCCTAACAGGTGATTAGTGCTTAGTATTCCCTAGAATGCTTCAGTTGTGTCTTCCACTAAATTCTTGGTGACTGTATGTAAAAACCAAATGAATATAGTTGTCGTTTTACTGATGAATTTTCGCTATGAAATAGACTAATTTTCCATAGAACTCATTATTATATACCTAGTTTAGTACACTGACTCAGACATTCTAGATAAATTTGCCCTTAAAATATACAAAGCTGGAAGGCAAAGTCTGACAGGAGAGTCAGCTTGCAAAGGGTTGTTTGCCTTATCCCTCAACATTATAAAAGGTCCCAGTAGATTAGCACTTAAAATGTTTTGCATTTAAAGCACTCTAATACTTTTTAAAAAGAGGCCTTGGCTATGATACCACATGGTTAAAAGATAGGAAAATAACTATGTAAACCACATGTGAATATTAACTGCTATAAACACTGGAATGAAATTTGACAGAATAAATTATGTTCTCGCTCCCAAATTAAGGACCTATATCTCATCTTCTGCAGCTCAAATATGCCTTGAAGATGGAAGATGATAGCATCCCAGGGCATTTCAGGGTCATCTCATTCTCAGAGTGGCCCCTTATTCTGTATTCTACCAAGTACAGTGCTTTCAGATGCTTTAAAATTTTGTGTCATATGTTTCTGAATCATAAACATTACTTTGCTTTTGTAAGAAAATGACTAAGAGAGTCTGTTTTTAAAAAAATCCAGTTCTCAGAGTCAAAGAAAATTCCATCAGTGCAAGGGTTTCTGATGAAGGGAACACTGTTGGGGCCAAGAAGGGGTTAACCCTGAGTCATTCTCCCCCCACCTCTTCTCTCAGCCTCCCAGATACCATACAGCTGTTGAAAAGTATCTGTCAACAAAACTATTACTGTCTTTCCTGGGATCAACACCATGTCCTGGACCCTCAAGGTCAGCAGAGCTGCCTTCAGAGCTAGGAGAGGCGACAAGCAGAAAGCTTGCAAAACCAGTGAAACCCCAAGCGACACTGGCAGGTGGAGGGTTTTCCCCAACTGCTGTGAATTCTAGAGGGAAAGGTAGAGCTCACAGGGCAGAGGCTGCCCAACAAGATAAAGACGTATTTCCACACCCTAAAAACTCTTTCTGGAACAGCCTAAGTCCTTCATCTCCCTTTCTCCCTTCTCGTCCCTCCTCATGCTTCCATTCACTGTAAGGAAAATGGGTTGTTGCAAGAAGCAAATGACTAGACATAGTATAATGAAATATTGACTAGTGGTTTGAAACTAACTACTATATGTCTGCTGCTGTGTTAAGCCCTTTTTCTATATCGCCTTCATGAAAAATACCCTGCCAGATAGAATCTGTCATTTTATAGATGATAAACCAAGTTAGGGGAGGTTAAGTAGCTCACTCAAAGTTGTTGAACTAACAGATGGTGGAGGCAGAGTTTGAACCAAATTCTAGCTTTTAAGTCTGTGTATAATGAATGGGTGTGTCTCCTGCCTTCCTTTAGTTCTATTCTACTGTAGGAGAAGAGACTGTCCTAGAGAGGATCTAATACAGGATCTAATACAGTCCCAATCTCCTGGGACTTCTCATGTGACAGTTTATATTGCCAGAAAGTCATCATCAAGAGTCATGGTGTGACCTCTGGTGGGATATAAATTATACAATGTTTCTGAAAGACAATGTCTTTATAGACATCAAAACCCTGAAAAATGTGACACGCTTTGAATCCACAATTTGAATAAATAAGTATATTCACAAAAATATAGACAGAGGTATTCACTGATGCTACCAATAATATCAAAAATTAGGGGAAAACTCTTCTGTTAAAAATCAGGATCTTAGTTAAATTATAAAACACATTGGAATACTATAAATCCATTAAAAATAAAATTGTGGAATAAATAGGCATGGAAATACATTCATGATTAAAACATTTAAAAATAACATTTAAATGTGATTCTATTTAAATGCATATATGTATATTCTATCTTTACGTTAAAATTACATACCAAGCTAAGAGCAAGACTGGGTGGGTGTAGAATTTACGACTATAGAGTCATAAAATCTTGTGGTGGTAAGGACTCTTAGATGTGTTTTATTCCAGAAGTGCCTATCCCAACATGGCTGACAGATAATACCCAGCATCTGATCCTGGGCGTCTACTGTCAGGGAACTCATTAACATCTCCTTTGCTCAGTTTTGATGAATGTTTGTATAGCATGTGTAGTTTAAAAAATCTTCTGTCTGCATAGCACAGATCTATGTCATCTTGAGTTAGCAGAAACAGAGGAGGTAAATATGACCCTTAGAAATGATTAGCTGCTATGAAGCCATTTTATTCCATAACTTTCTCTTCAGGGGAAAGATGTTATATAAATCCAACTAAGTAAAACTTATAAAATAGTTTGAGCTTTTCCCAATCACCAGCAATAACAGCTCCATTACCTCTAACCAGCATCAGAATCTGTAACAAGTTCTGGTAAAATGCCTACAAAAGGATTTATTTGTTTATGTTAGTGGTACTTGTGGAAAATTCTGCCAGTGAAAGCCAGGCTCCACAGGAGAAACAGAATGCAAAAATGAGAAACTTACTGTATTATATGTAAAACCAAGAGCTGAGCTAAGTCCTCAGGGTACGTTTGAATGTTCTTGAATTTTCTAACTTGTGTTCTTGGCTTACATTCTATGCATCACCTAAATCTGTAACAGAGTGTTAGCCAGGGTCAACAGGTTTTTCTGAAACTGGGCATCCACGTGATGAGATAGAGAATTATTTAATTTGGAATAGCAAGTTAGCCCTAGAAAGAGTGTGTGTGTGTGTGTGTGTGTGTGTGTGTGTGTGTGTTGAAGGGTATGGGTACATGTAACTCATTCACTCATCCGTTTACTCATCTATCCATCTCTGTGCCAGGCCTTTAACTGAATGCTGACCAACAGTTCCTCACCGTGTGGAGGTCGCAATATAGCCTAATAGCTGCCATGATAGCAAAGGCCTGAAAGATGGAATGAGACATAAGGGAGAAAAGACGGGGGTGGTGTGAGTATTCCAGAAAGAAGAAAGAGTATATGTAAAGAATTAGTAATCTGAAGTAATAGTTGAATAGCCAGAAGTTTAGTCTTACTTCAGAGGAAGAAATTAGCCACCTAAGAAAAGATCAGATCATGAAATTTCTTTTAGGTCAAGCTTGATGTCTAGGTTTTATGTTCAAAGAAGAATTACCTAGCAAAACAGTACTGTATAGCACAATGGTTAAGAGCCTTAACTTTATTTTTTAAATAAAGTAACCATTGTTTTAAATCACTCAGTTCCATACCCTGGCAATGCACAGTTTAAGAGCCTCAATTTTATTATAAAATTGATTTTATTTTATTATAAAATTGATCCCTGGGTTTGAAAACTCTCTCTGCCTTTACATCTTGAACCACATGAAAGTGCCAATATTCAAGTACGCTTGATCTTCAAAACTGGCAGTTTCATATGGTTCAACCTAATAAAAAATAGAAGAATTGATTCTCATCTCTGAAGTCTTACTGAGGTCCCATTCATTACCACAGGAAGTGGGACAGCCCATCAGGAGTCTAACCAAAGGCCCGGCCGTCCTGCTGACTCCTGTGAGAAATGACACCTAACTTAGCTGGCAGCACCGGGCAGGACGTGCCCAAGGAGGGCACTGATCTTCAGCTTGCAGTCAGTGTCCTCAAACCTGTCTCCCCTGCAGGGCCTGGCCCTGTTTCTCCTTTCCCTGGTTTTGGTCAGAAAATGTGTCATCAGGGCCTGCTGCTTGCATCATCCCTCAGCTGTCTGACGACGTGGAGGAATTCCTGGCAAACCAAGCCCTGTACACCCACAGGCCTCTCTTCTCTTCCTCTTGCTCATGTACTCTCTTTCTTTGGCTCGGGAATCTGCCTCCTCTGGTAAGGCAGGGATGAGCCTTCTGAATTGTGTTTATTTGTTGGCACTCGGGTGTGAAAACACACTCCGTCAACTGCATATTAATCTTGTCAGCAGTTTGTATCTATTTTCCTCTGCCCTGCTCCCCTGGCCTAATTTATGGCTTTCCTTTCCATGGCTTCCTATTGTCACAGTGACAGGGAGCTCTCTGTTATGGGTGCTCAGGCCTCAGATAGGAGCAAGGCCTGTCCTTCTAAGAGTGATACAAAGTCTCGCTATTTGTATGACAGGGATAAATTTAGACCAGGCCTTTTCTCATTTATTGACATCCTACCATATGCTCCGGCTGTGCTTAGAGAAGAATCGGCAAAGAGGAGAACTAGGAAAGGTTGACCCAGGCTTCTAGTGGAGAAGGCACAGGGGGTGGCAGGCAGACATCACGGCCAGCATGTGTATTTTAATTGCTCAACCACAGACAGTAGTAGCACAGACTTGAGAATTCAGACAAAATGGGTTTAAATCCCAGTTCAGACACTTTCCATTTGTGTGATGATCTGTATGTCCATTTATAATGAACATGTTAATTATCCTCCTTTAAATCTCAGTTTCCTCATCTTTAAAATCAGTGAAATAATATCTACTCCATAGAATAATTAAGTGATTTATATAATAGAATGAGCCTTAGCTCCTGTTATAATGGGCGGCAAATATTGGGTTGGCCGAAAAGTTCATTCCATAATATATTATGGAAAAACCCACACGTACTTTCTGGCCTACCCCATACTAAGCATTCAATTTATGAGATATGTTTTTATGTACTATTACTTAAAAGGAGAAAGGAGGGAGAGGAAGAAGGAAAGAAAAAGAACTTTGTGAAATGATAAACTTGTATAATTAGGAAAGAGTTCTAATAATAACATTTGTTTTGAAGCCCTGCCAATTAATCTTGAGCCTTATGTTAAGATGGAGTTTCTTATATAATTAGACCCTTAGTAACAGGCCGTACATTTGAAATCTCCATAAACCTAAAGCCAGTCCATCTCATCCTAACACTGACCCTGGAATTAGACCAGGGCTCAAATATTTAGTGTGTCTAAATCTTCAGGTGCTATCTTTGAAGACTGTGTATCCTGAACTAGAATTTCTTTATAATGTTCAGTGGCTCTAACAAACTGTCATGAGCTAAATCTTATTCCACGCCTGAATCAGTACTGCTCTTTTCAAGGTCAACCCGTGGCTATTTTTCTAGTCCTCTTCTGTGGCTGAGGTCGCAGTTACAGCTCTGAATTAGACTCAGTCTGACACACCAAGTGCTTTGGTTTTATTGCAGAAAATGTATAGCCCAAGGTGGTATAGAATAAAACCTCACCACACAGCCTTTCCCTCAGTGGGCCCAAGACCTTCCTAGAAAATGTGTGTTGCATTCCTTTCCCCAGGTAGCAATTCCAAGCTGAGGTCTATGATTCCTCTGTGGAATTTCCCTTTACCTCAGTGTTTTTGTGAAATTCTTTGAGACCAGGGGAGTTCTTATATTCCTTGAATTCTAACGCTATTCAATTTAAAAAAGTTAAAACCAAACCCAATAGACTGTCTGCCACATTCTTGTACAAGTGGTGGACAGAGACAGAGAGCTAAGATGGGCATAGCATGCCTCCTTGTCTGGCAGGTCTCAGTAAAGAGGTATTTTGGTCAAGGAAGTCTTTGCTGACCAAATTTATTCCTCTGAGTTCCTCTGCTTTCCTGATCAGATCACTTAACCACACTGAATCCTAACTCCTCGTTTGTCTCTTTTCCCAGTGATAGCAGGGACCATACTCATTGTGATCTTTTTGTCCTGCTGTTCCCTAGCATGGTGCCTGACTTTAGCTGTATATTTATTGAAAAAAGGAAGAGAGAAGCACAAAGATGCTGTATTACTGGATCCACAGTGATCAGGGCTCGATCAGTACAGAGTCAACTTCAGGTTCTAGGTCTGGAAGGCTAACACCAAGTGATGGATCCTAGCACAGCAGAGAAGCAGTGGAATCAAAGGGTCTGAGCGTGGGCTCTGCCAGACATTAAGTGGAGGATTTTTGTTGAAGTGTTCTTTTTGTACCTTTGGCATTAATTTTAGGTTGCTCCTAACTTACATATGAGCTTTTCTGTTGTTCTGAGACTAGAAGTCTCAATTTTGCTTTCTAACTAAAATTTTAGGTTCAAAAATTGCTGTTATTTTTTATCCTGTTTCCATCTATGGCTTGGACTTACAACAAAGACAAATAAGAACTTAGGTATGTTGAAGAGAACATTTGAGAAATAAACCAGTACCAGGAAATAGGTGCAATTTAGAAACACTCAAACTCAAAAATACACCTAGGTCTCTCTCTCTCTCACTCACATGCACACAACACGCACATATACAGCATAAAGTGGCAAATTAGAAGCTGAAAGGTGTCACAGGAAGGAGAGAAGCAGACATCTAGTTTCAAACTTACTAATTTTATTATGCCTCTGGCAAGTTACTTGATCATACTATGTCTCAATTCCATCATCTATAAAATTGGGGTAATAATGCCCATCCAATAGGATTGTAGAGGAGATTAAAAATAATATCTGTAAAGTACCTCACACATAGTAGGCACTCAATAAAAGACAATGAAGATCATGATGTCTCTGGCATTAACCAGGGAGGAACGGAGTGGACACTGAGTTCCCTGGGAAACCCAAACCCCTCCTAGCTTACAGGAAAATCCTGGCCTGGATTCCTGGGATGGTATCGTGCAAACACCATGGAGACAACTGATTACATGACTTAGCACTGATGTATGGAACTTGTCCAGGACCCAAGGGCTATCTCCAGTCCAGGGCATACCTGGCTAGAGCATGGGTGGAAACTTCTCTGTACAGTGACATTTCAGAAAGCAGATCAACTCCAAATGCTCCTTGTTAAGTGGTAATTCAGTCATTTCCAGAGGTTTCTCAGCTCTAACCCAAATACTTTGGTCTGCTCCCTTTTGTCAACCTGTGTATTAAAACTGGTGACTTTTGTTATCACATCTAGCCCCAGATGCAGTAACATTTTCTCCTTCAAACCCTCATCTCCAGGGGACTGTTGGCCTGCCAAGTCTCTGAGCCATGAAGATAGACAGTCTCAGCCATTTTCCTCCTCTCAGCTGTGGTCTCTAGAGTCCTCAGGTAGGTGCATCCTGTTCCTGAGATCCTCTTGCTCAGTTTCATATGCCCTCTGGGAGCAATCTGTCAGGCTCAGTTGATTTTTAACCTGTTCTACCGAACATTCATCTATAGAAATATTCACAAAGTTGAAATCAGAGTGTGTGTACACTTGTGAATCCTGATTTTTTCATTTAGTATAGTAAATATCTGTATCTTTAAAAAATCTTTTGCTAAGTGTTATTTCTGCTTAGTCATTCAGTTGTGCCCAGCTCTTTGTGACACCATGGACTGTAGCCCGCCAGGCTCCTCTGTCTATGGGGTTTTCCAGGCTAGAATATTGGAGTAGGTTGCCATTTCCTTTTCCAAGGGGTCTTCCTGACCCAGGGATTGGATCTGCATCTCTTGTGTCTCATGCACTGGCAGGCAGATTCTTACCACTGTGCCACCTGTGGCAACATAATGTTGCATCCCATGAATGGTCAAAATCTACTCAACCTTTCTCTACTGCTGAGTATCTAGGTTACCTCTCCCCCACTTTTTCTCTCATATGCTTAACAAAATAGTAACTTCACCTAAAAGAGTTTACGTAAGTGGGGGAACCCCTGAGGCCTCTGCAGTCGAGGGGCCTCTCTCTACCCAAGGCTACAGGTCTCACTTGCTCCCAGCTTTCACAGACAATTCCCTGAAAGAATGTGCTGCCTGGATGTCTGAACACAGGAAACAAATATGCAAACTGGAAAGAAGACTGTGTTGTGCATTTCTTTCTGCCTGGAGAGTCTGATGACAGAAACAGAGGAGGCATCTCTCATTCAGATATCCAAGTGAAAGCCTGGAGACTATTTACCAGTGACTGCAGGACTCATTCCTGGTTCTAACCAGCTCCATCTCTTCATATATATTGAACATACAATTCCCATTCCTACCTCTCTCTGCCTTAGTACGTGCTGCTCTTCTCTGTTGGGACCACCTTTCTTCTACTCTCTACCTGTCCATTCTTCAGGTTCCAGCCTGCTTCCCGTGAAGCTCCTTCAACCTGTTTCTACTGCATTACTTGTCACCAGGATCTTGCTTCTCTGAACTTTTTGTTTGTTTATTTTCTTATTGAAATTTATTTATCATTAATTGAAGGTTAATACTTGATCATATTGTGTTGGTTTCTGCCAAACATCAGCATGAATCATCCGTAGGAATACCCTAAAGCAGAAAATAAAAATTTTGTACTCGGTCGTCCTATGCAATCTTCATATAGAATTATCTTCCCCTTGTATCTGGGTCACAAGCACCTTAAAATAAAGAAGTTCACCATAATTTTTAAAAACCCCACAGCTATTGTGGTCTGATATCATAAATGGGGACTCAATGGATTGTAAAGACCAAGTGTACTGGTGGTCCTGAAGACGTGTGAGACCAAGGATATATTAAACTGGGGACATGAAAAAAAATGGGGAACCGATTCCCAGAAGATAAGGAGATCAGAAGGAAGAAAAGAGGGGGCTCTGCAAGGTTCTGCAAGCAAGGGAGACATAGATGATGAGGGGTCAGTAAGTGAACAAACAGGTGCTGTTAGAGAGGTTTGGTAACAGGTAGCAGGAAACTGAGGAAATAAATACACCAAGTATTTCCATGGTCATGGCCAGTAGGAAGGATCAGGATGTCAGACCCTGGAGACCTGGTGAATAAGGGCAACATGTGGCCAGGCTGAGACTGAGTCCAGAAACTTCCTAAGAAGTGCCCCAGCTTACTTGGGGACAGTCACTCAGTGGAAGCTTGTACAATAGAGATTAAAGGTCACTTTTTCTTATGTAATGCTAAAAGAGAGACCTAAACCAAGTTCTAATATGCGTCCTTTCATCCCACGCCAGATTTGTCTCAAGTATGGAGCAAGGTCTCATCTACAGATAAATCCTAAATAGGAAAAGTTACATTTAGGGAATTTTCATGGAGGGGAGGCATATAAAAGTTGCTATTCATATAGTAGGTACTCAATAAATAATTACTGTCTGATTAAAAATAAAAAAAAAAGATTTTGGTGTTTTTTTTTCTTCCTTCTTTTTCCTTTTGGTAGTTGTTATTTACATGATGATGATGAAGAATTTTTCTAGAGCCTTGAAATCATGACAGAGGGGACAGTTAAAAAAGGAGGCAGAGGAAAGGATGGTAAAAGAATAAAAATCAAGTAGAACTAAAACCACTGGCTCCAATGGTTTGGGGCTGCCTTCCTGCTGGGAAGCCTAGACAACCATAGCAAATAAGGAATTGCCCAGACAAGAGAATGGCAGGTTGGCTTTTGAGATCTCCCAAGAGATTCTAACCCTCTGAATAAGTATCCTAAAATAATGTTGGCATAACTTGCAAGATCTGAGGCGGTCATGTCAGGCTCCTGTCCCCCAGCCCAGTATTTCTAAGCTGACCACAAAGTCTCCGCAGAGAACAACAGGGTCATGAAATAAATGCAGATGTGTAAGCAGCACGCAGGAAAGGATTTCTCAAGTAAGACAACTAATTTTACAAAAACTTAGATAAAGTCTTGAATGCCCTAACCTCCCTGTTATATAAAAATCAAGAGTCATTTGATGAAGTGAAGCAACTCCACAAATTAACATAATTAAATAAATAAGTCAAGCAGGCTCAAGTCAGCTGGTGTGGTTTTCTGTCACTGGGGAAGTCCAAGTCAAACACTGTACTAGAGTTTGAAAACAACGGGGTCATTTGAAGACCATTCCTTGCATTCATCTCAGGTCAAAAGAGGATAAAGATCAGAGTAATCAGGGCTGAAGTTTCAGGACATGATGTGATTACGATGGTGTTCACTCTGTCATGTACAGCCATCCCAGCTGGCACGGAACATTTTGAAATTCCCTGCCCTGGGCATGTGGAACCTTCGCCACATGAGAGATTGGTGGGGACATCCCCACTGCGTGACCTATTACTCTGTGTTCTCATAAAACCAGGTTGGAGTTCAATAGGCCCCTTCCCCTGGGCAGAAGGGAAACCTCACCCCAACACCAACAGGGGCCACAAGTACTGAAGGTGGCAAAGTGGAGATCTGATGTGCAGTTTTGAATACTGTCCTACCAAATTTTTTAAACAATTTAGGACTGGTTCTGACCAGGATCTCTCTGCCAGGAGCAGTAGAAAGAGACAATTAAAAAAAAAAAAAAAACCTAAGCCTGCTAATCCTACCCAGAACTGCCCAAGACTACTTTGGGCTGGAGACACACACGCTCAGCCTTCAGAGATGCATATGGGTGCATTTTGTTAATCCCCATCACTGCGTGTCAAGGATAACTGATCTATGACTAAAAATAGTGTGAGGACAGCAACACCAGCTATTTGGGGCTGAACTGAGGACACAGTGGAAAACTTGACAGCAGCACAGTAGAACCTTCCTGGCCCAAGGCCATAGGCTCAAGGGCAAGAGCTCTGGGCGCATCTGCTGGGCAAGCTGGATTGACAGGCTCACCTCCCATAAGGGGGTTTGAGGGGTGGTGATCTTCTCACATTATTGGGTGCCTTCTGAGTACAGGGCAAAGTGCTAGGAATAGGGGATGTAATGGTAGAAGACATGGTTCTCTGGAAAAAGCTTACAGTTGAGGGATATTTAAGAAGGGTAGGCAGAATAAAACAAAACCAGTTCTGCTTCATTTCACTGACTTCAGTCTGAAACTGTCTTCAGCCCCAACACTAACCAAGGAAGAAATTGAGATAGTAAGAGCAGAGATTCAAGCCTGTTCTTGGCCTCGGTATGATTCATTGGGTGGGAGTGAGAAGGAGAAAAGCAGAAAGAGTCCCTAAGTTCACATTTGCCATTTTATTCGAATTAGTTGCATGTAGTTAGTATCCAGTATTACTGGTACTGCTTTCTGTGTGCTGTATGCTAAGTTGCTTCAGTCGTGTCCGACTCTTTGTGACCCCATGGACTATAGCCTGTCAAGCTCCTCTGTTCATGGGATTCGCCAGGCAACAATACTGGAGTGTGTTGCCATTTCTTTCTCCAGGGGATCTTCCTGACCCAGGGATCAAACCTGCATCTGTTATGTCTCCTGCATTGGCATTGGCATGCAGGTTCTTTTACCATTAGTGCCGCCTGGGAAGCCCCACTGCTTTCTGTATCCTAAGGATATGTCTGTCCCCAGACATTAATTTTTAAAATATAGAATCGCTGAATCTCAAGACTCTTCCCCTACATAATTATTGCATTCCTACTATAAGCCAAACACTGTGCAAAGAATCTAAAACGTTTTAAAGATTGCCCTAAACTCTTGTTATAATTATCTTGTCCAAAGTGTATTTAATAGGAAGTTAGCTCAAGGAAAATTGCTAGGTATTCTCAAGAAACCCACATGGTACATACCATAGAGTGGCAGTTGCCAGCCATGACACAAGGTTTTGTCGGGACACTCCTTTGCTCCTCGGAATGTCAGACATTATCCAATAGTAACCAAGGCATACATCTCATTCTTAGAAGACATGATGCTGGGGTCTTGAAGACATGACTAGGAAGCAGTCAGGGGAACTTTCATCTTTTTTAACTGCCTTCAGGCTGCAGGCTTCATAGAGTGTGCTAATAGTTTACTTAAAGAAGTTCAAATTGAATTCATTGAAAAATGGCACATTTCACTCCCCAGTCAGACATCACCAGGCTGCACTGTAATAGAGAGTGACTCCATTTTGTAATGTTGGACTCCTGACAGCATTTAAGCCTCACTCCCACTTCTCCCCTGTGTCTGATATCTGGGCAAGAGAATAAGAAAGCTGAGTACTTCCTCCTTTGGCAACAGTGGGAGAGTTAAGCCAGGCAAGCCCATGCCTGAGCGCAGGGACCCTCATCCAGACTCCACCCCTCAACCACCTATTTTACTTATGCGAGTTTACCCATGGAAAGCACTTAAGACAGCTCCTGGCACATACTAAGTGCTATGTAGGTATAAGTTATCACTTCTGTTGTAATTGTTGTTGTTGTTGTTGATGGTGTCATCACCAGGGGAAAGGACTGGGAATCTCCCTTCCTTGTGGCTTTCATTGCAACCCTATCCTGGAAAGAACCCAGAGTGATTTACCTTCCCAACCTCCACTTTCCCTAAAGATGAATCTCTTATATTAAGTATGGCTGGTTGCTCATGCTTCTTGGGGACAACAAATTCCTAGACCTCTTGGAAATGAGGAACTAACCCCATGTCAAGCCAGCTGTGAAACTTTTCCTAATTTGCCCACATACAGTTCATCACACACACCACTTCTTGTTGGTCCTGTGGCCCCACACCATCAGAGCATTTGCCACATTGTGCCGGAGTCTTTATGTTTTTATCTGTTGTTCCCAACTTGTGACTTTCTCTTGGGCAAGAACCATGATGGCTCATCTCTGTAGGTCATTTCCATTTTTTTTAACTGTAAAAGAAAGCAAAGAAACAGATTTTTATTTTTTGCATATTGACACTCAATTCAGTTCAGTAACTTCAGTCATGTCCAACTCTTTGCGACCCCAGGGACTGCAGTATGCCAGGACTCCCTGTCCATCGCCAACTCTCGAAATTGACTCAAACTCACGTCCATTGAGTCAGTGATGCCATCCAACCATCTCATCCTCTGTCGTCCCTTCTCCTCCCACCTTCAATGTTTCCCAGCATCTGGGTCTTTTCCAATGAGTCAGTTCTTCACATCAGGCGGCCAGAGTATAGGAGTTTCAGCTTCAGCATCAGTCCTTCCAATGAATATTCAGGACTGATTTCCTTTAGGATAGACTGGTTGGATCCCCTTGCAGTCCAAGGGACTCTCAAGAGTCTTCTCCAACACCATAGTTCAAAAGCATCAATTCTTCTGCGCTCAGCTTTCTTTATAGTCCAACTCTCACATCCATACATGACTACTGGAAAAACCATAACTTTGACTAGATGGACCTTCGTCAGCAAAGTAATGTATCTGCTTTTTAATATGCTGTCTATGCAGAGTTCCAAAGAATAGCAAGGAGAGATAAGAAAGTCTTCCTCAGCGATCAATGCAAAGAAATAGAGGAAAACAACAGATTGGGAAAGATTAGAGATCTCTTCAAGAAAATTAGAGATACCAAAGAAACATTTCATGCAAAGATAGGGTCAATAAAGGACAGAAATGGTATGGACCTAACAGAAGCAGAAGATATTAAGAAGAGGTGGCAAGAATACACAGAAGAACTGTACAAAAAAGATCTTCACGACCCAGATAATCACGATGGTGTGATCACTCACCTAGAGCCAGACATCCTGGAATGTGAAGTCAAGTGGACCTTAGAAAGCATCACTACGAACAAAGCTAGTGGAGGTGATGGAATTCCAGTTGAGCTATTTCAGATCCTGAAAGGTGATGCTGTGAAAGTGCTGCACTCGATATGCCAGCAAATTTGGAAAACTCAGCAGTGGCCACAGGACTGGAAAAGGTCAGTTTTCATTCCAATCCCAAAGAAAGGCAATGCCAAAGAATGTTCAAACTACCACACAATTGCACTCATCTCACATGCTAGTAAAGTAATGCTCAAAATTCTCCAAGCCAGGCTTCAGCAATATGTGAACCGTGAACTTCCAGATGTTCAAGCTGGTTTTAGAAAAGGCAGAGGAACCAGAGGTCAAATTGCCAGTATCCGCTGGATCATTGAAAAGGCAAGAGAGTTCCAGAAGAACATCTATTTCTGCTTTATTGACTATGTCAAAGCCTTTGACTGTGTGGATCACAATAAACTGTGGAAAACTCTGAAAGAGATGGGAATACCAGACCATCTGACCTGTCTCTTGAGAAATATGTATGCAAGTCAGGAAGCAACAGTTAGAACTGGACATGGAACAACAGACTGGTTCCAAATAGGAAAAGGAGTACGTCAAGGCTATATATTGTCACCCTGCTTATTTAGCTTATATGCAGAGTACATCATGAGAAATGCTGGGCTGGAAGAAACACAAGCTGGAATCAAGATTGCCGGGAGAAATATCAATAACCTCAGATATGCGGATGACACCACCCTTATGGCAGAAAGTGAAGAAGAACTAAAGAGCCTCTTAATGAAGGTGAAAGAGGAGAGTGAAAAAGTTGGATTAAAGCTCAACGTTCAGAAAACTAAGATCATGGCATCTGGTCCCATCACTTCATGGGAAATAGATGGGGAAACAGTGGAAACAGTGTCAGACTATTTTTTTGGGCTCCAGAATCACTGCTGATGGTGATTGCAGCCATGAAATTAAAAGACGCTTACTCCTTGGAAGGAAGGTTATGGCCAACCTGGATAGCATATTTAAAAGCAGAGACATTACTTTGCCAACAAAAGTCCATCTAGTCAAGGCTATGGTTTTTCCAGTGGTCATGTATGGATGTGAGTTAGACATGTATGGATGTGAGAGTTGGACGGTGAAGAAAGCTGAGCGCCGAAGAATTGATGCTTTTGAACTGTGGTGTTGGAGAAGACTCTTGAGAGTCCCTTGGACTGCAAGGAGATCCAATCAATGCATCCTAAAGGAGATCAATCCTGGGTGTTCATTGGAAGGACTGATGTTGAAGCTGAAGCTCCAATACTTTGGCCACCTCATGCGAAGGGTTGACTCATTGGAAAAGACCCTAATTCTGGGTAGGATTGGGGGCAGGAAGAGAAGGGGACGACAGAGGATGAGATAGTTTGATGGCATCACTAACTAGATGGACATGGATTTGGGTGGACTCCGGGAGTTAGTGATGGACAGAGAGGCCTGGTGTGCTGCAATTCATGGGGTCGCAAAGAGTCAGACACGACTGAGTGACTGAACTGAACTGAACTAGGTTGGTCATAACTTTTCTTCTAAGGAGTAAGCGTCTTTTAATTTCATGGCTGCAGTCACCATCCGCTGTTATTTTGGAGCCCAAAAAAGTAAAGTCTGTCACTGTTTCCACTGTTTCCCCATCTATTTGCCATGAAGTGATGGGACCAGATGCCATGATCTTTGTTTTCTGAATGTTGAGATTTAAGCCAACTTTTTCACTCTCCTCTTTCACTTTCATCAAGAGGCTCTTTAGTTCTTCTTCGCTTTCTGCCTTAAGGGTGGTGTCATCTGCATTTCTGAGGTCATTGATAGTTCTCCCAGTAATAGATTCAAGGGATTAGACCTGATATTGACACTGGAAGTTTCAAAACATGAATGTTTATGTATATATTCATCAGAAGTTGTTAAATCAGCGGGAGTTTGGAGAAGGTCGGAGCTAGAGATATACATTTAAGAGTCATTGGAACAAACTGATATTTGGAATGATGAGTGTGGATGAGGTGAGATTTTACAGAGAAGAAGAGGGCCACAAAACAAACTTGGGGAATTTGTGCTTTTAAAATTCTTTCCCTTTATCTCCACCAGAGAACCTATTGCACCTCCCTCCCATTTTCAAAAGGTTCAATCCTTCTGTAAGCTCTGGGACTGATTTTGTCCGTAGGGAAATTTAAGGAGCTCTGAATCTTTTTTAAGCTTTCATTAACCTCTGTAACCCAAGATATTCTGTTATTGCTTATTGCTAAGTTGTGTCCAACTCTTTTCGTGACCCATGAACTGTAACCCACCCGGCTCCTCTGTCCATGGGATTTCTCAGGCAAGAATACTGGATTTGTGTTGCCGTTTCCTTCTTCAGAATATCTTCGCAACTCAGGGATCAAACCCGCATCTCGTGCATTGGTAGGCAGGTTCTTTATCACTGAGCTACCAGGGAATCAGCCACCCAATATATAAACCAAGCCTGAGAAGTGAGTCTCTGCCTTATTCATAAAGTCTTCATCCTATGATAATCTTTCTAGAATCTCAATTCTAGTCTATCTTGGCCATGAGGTACATATCAGTCACAATAAGTGTACAAGATTGAGACAAGATTGACTAAATGAGATGAAGGATAGATTGGTGATCCAAAAAATAAAATCTTAACATCATACCAAACCTTAATACATGAGTCAAAAGCAAGGTCATGAGTATAGAAAGCAGTTGCTGATATCAGTTCCTGAGTTATCACAACAGAAGGAACAATGTACAAGTGTAAGATTGCATGGGAGCTCCCAAAGTCAAGGGCCAACAGAATTTACCAGTATTCGTAAAAACCTGAGAAACCAGGCACTTTTAACCCCCTTAGAGGAAGTATATCTTATTATTAACCATTGCAGGGGACAATTAGGAACTATATTTCAAAAGCCTTAAAGAAAAGATTTATATAGACTCCTTGATCCTGTTGTTCTACATCCAACCATTTGGTCCATGAAAATAAAGAATCTTTAGCATGGATACTGATGATCAAAGATAAGATAGAGAGGAAAATAAAGCCTCCTCATTAATAACCTTCCAGAATTATACGCACATATAAATTATGAGTGAGGCTAAAGTTTTGTTAAAATCTTGGTAAGCAACTGTTGGAGTTCTATAGATGGAACTACATCAATCTGTGTAGAGAAATAATCTTCATATGAGAAAGCCTGATTGGTTGACCATTCAGTTTTTTATGCTTCCTATTTCCTGTGGAGGCATGAAGAGCTTTAAGGTTGTGCTGACAGCTTTGATAGAAGCAGAGGTCAATAGGGTCCAGTTGCTCTTAAATGCCCAGAAAACTAACAGATTGACCCTCTTAAAAGATCAAATCAAGCCCTGACTGACCCACCCAATTCATGTATCAGGTGACTTACAGACCTTAAACTTTACCTTAGCCATCTCGCAAGTAAACTTAGATCAATTCAACCATTCATTGCTCCGTGATTGCCTATCATAGAGTCATTGTAAAACAATGCAATTTACTCATCTGCGGTCAATTAACTCATGGTACATCACATGTATAGTGATAGGCTAGTTTTCCAGTTAAGTGGCATCAATGATACATACTAAAAATTCAGTTTACCTGCCATACTTCTAAAATATTAAAATCAACAAAAAAGCCGAGATCATCAGTTTGCTATACATGCTTTCTGGAGAAAGGAGGAATTTTACAGCTCTGAATAATGTCAAATTGTATTTGCCTGTCATCAAAATTGGTCCCAGAGAAAGACACATCAGAATGTGTCAGCACTCCATATAAGAAGACTGCCAGCTGCCCAGAATGAAGAGAGAGGATGAAAATTGCTCTACGAATAGTGCTTTACACCTTCTTTGGTGTTTCCATCTGGAATATCTCAAAACATTTGACTAAGTTAATTATATATCTGTAATTATGCTTTGCTAGTTTCCTTGGAAACAAGGGAATGAACATTTATTGAGTGCTTTTCTATGCCAGGCACTGTGGTAGCTATTTGAGAAATATAACAGGATGGTAAAATGGAACTTGATGCTAAGACACCAAGGAAACAATTCATTCCAGTTTGTACGGTTGGCAAAGGAGATGTTCAGAAACTCTTACAAGGTCAATTACTTACCCACATTAAGAATATAAAAGGTCAAGAGGTACATATTTGAAGAGATTTCTTTGGAGAGACCAGTACTATGCATCTTCTACCCTGCCCTGTTGAGGGAGAGAGGGTGAGATTACAACCTCCTAAACGCAAATCCAGAGAGAGGAATTTTGAAGAGACCAATTCAAGATCTTAATATAATTCCTGTGAACTTTGGGGCACATAATGGTTTGATGTTTGAACCACATCTTAAAAATATAAACAAACAGAGGCTGGCTGAAACAGAGTAGGCACCTAAGGTATGGGAATTGCGTATGCTCCCAGAGTCAGGGCAAAGACTTTGTGCATTTCCTACGAACCAGATGATTAGAGAGAACTTCCTGGAGGGAAAAGAGGACCTAAAGAGCAGGGAAGCCAAAGGTAGACTCCTGGATGCCCAGAGACCACACAAGAAGCCAAGTATTAATGCGTGGGAGAACTTAAGGTGAGAAAACCCTAGTGATGACTTTCAAGAAGCATCTAATAAAGGAAGAGTCATGTAAATATCTACAGGTCCACAGGCTGCTGACTCTGGACCACCCCAGACTTCCTGTTTCCTTCACCTCTCCCTTCCCCCCACCTGCTCTAATCCTGGGGAAATCAGAAGCACTGATCAGAATAGAAGATGACTCTGTGAGGAAAGAGAAGAGCCCATTGTACCTTCTTTTTAGGACTGACTGCCCACTTTCTGCTCAAAGAGGCATGAGATGCTGATGAGCAGAAGCATCAAGTTAAATAAAATTTAGTTTTATTACATGAAACTGTGGGTTTTAATCCCTTAATTGAAATATTTGTGACATGAAACAATGTAGCACATATATTACCTGAGAGCAACTGGAGAAAATAGGGTATGATAGGGTGAATGGTCTCCCAAAGACATCCACAACCTCATCCCCAGAACCTGTGAGTCTATTTCCTTAAGTGACAGAAGGGATTTTGGAGATGCGATTAAGTTAAAAATCTTGGGGTGGGGAGATTATCCTGGAGTTTCCAGGTTGGCCCTGCGTCATCCCAAGGGTCCTTCTAAGAGAGAGGTAGGAGGGTCACAGATGCAGAAGGCAATGTGATTACAGAACCAGAGCAACATAGAGATCAGAAGATGCTCCACTGCTGGTTTTGAAGACGGAGCATGAGACTAGGAGCCAAGGAGTGAGGCAGCCTCTAGAAGTTAGAAACAATGAGGAAATCAATTTTCCCCCAGGGATTCCACAAGGAGCACAGGCCAGCTGACCCTTGAGGACTTCCAACCTCCAGAACTATAGGATAATAAATATGTGTTGTTTTAAACCATCAGGTCTGAGGTAGTTTATTACAGCAACAATAGCAGACTAATACATCAAACCAGTCAATCCTAAAGGAAGTCAACTCTGAATATTCATTGGAAGGACTGAAGCTGAAGCTCCAATACTTTGGCCACCTGATGGGAAGAGCCAACTCACTGGAAAAGACCGTGATGCTGGGAAAGATTGAAGGCAGAATGAGAAGGGGGAGACGGAGGATGAGATGGATGAATGGCATCACTGACTCAGTGGACGTGAGTATGAGCAAGCTCCGGTAGATGGTAGAAGACAGGGAAGCCCGGTGTGCTGCTGTCTGTGGGGTCACAAAGAGCCGGACGTGACCAAGCGACTGAACAAAAGTAGCAAATATATGGGACTTGTTCAAGTTTTCATCGAGGGGCAGGAGGAAACAAGGGGGAAAAGTGTTGCTTTATGATTTTGTATCTCACAAGGTAGGCTTGTTCACAGTTATACTTTGTTATCTTGATTAGATGCACAATAACTTTATGATTAGTTATTATAATCCCCATTTTGAAATAAAGAAACTGAACATTAGAGGATAAGAAACTTGCTGAAGGTGACACAGTAGGCAAGTTGAGACCAAAATAGGGAAAGGGTCTGGGCTACAGGTAACAGGCCAGTTGGTAGAAGCTGCCTCATTCCACCCGGCTGCAAAGCTTGTGCCTTTTTCATTGCACTATACCATCTTTTGTGTGTATCCATCTCATTTTGAGATGGGTCACAGACTCAAACACCTTCCATACATTTTGTGTCTCCTCCATGTATGAGCTCCCCACCAGGGATTCAATGCCAGGTTCATCTTAATTAGCCTCCCCAAACCTCTTGAGCTGACAGTTTTCCCAATCTAACTCTAGTTCTGATCTCTCACAACTAGACTGCATTTCCCAGGAGGCTTCCCCAGTTCAGTCTTCCTGAAAAGAGTCTTGTCATTTAGGAGTTAGGTCATCATCTGGACCTGCTTCTCTGGACTTCTAATTTCTCTTAACATTACTACCCTTTTCCCAGTCTTCCAGGGTGAAAAGTGAGGACTTATCTTAGGCTTGTCTGTTTATCACATCTTAACCCCATCGTTGTCACAAGTAATACATTCTATCCAAAAGGAACTCAGAGAGAAAAATACTGAAAAAAAATGAACAGAAAAACAGTCATCTGTAAGATGACTTCAGATGGCTTCCTGTATATATAATTGAAAATCATGGACATGATGGCTATGTTTATAATCTTTGACTGTGCTGATGGTTTCCTGAAAATACACATATACCAAAACTTTGAAAATTTAGTATTTTAAATATGTGCAGTTTATTATGCCATTTATAGCTCAGTAAAGCTTAAAGCTGAAGAAAATACTATATTCAAGGGTATGTCCAATACCAGTCCTTCTGTCTGTTCCTTTCCCTGCCCTATAGTCCCGCCCTCAGGCATCCCCTGCTCTAGGATTGATTGCCCACTCTGAGCTATGTGCTCACTCTTTTCTCAGTCTTTTCCACTGCAGAGGATTCTTTTAATATGCCTGAGCTCTCTCCAGCTGCTTGACCAGGGACTTGGCCAGGAACAAATTGAACAATCCTCAGCACGCAGCTACAAGTACAAAATAAAAATTGATCAAAACATCTTCACAGAAATTTCCAAAAGCTGTTATGAATTACTATAAACATTATAAGTAGTTTTTAAAAGTAAATAGATCTCGTTAATTAGCAAGTCTGTGAATTAGCCATTTGGCAATTTGGTTTTCAGGGAATTGTCCTTTGGTAAATTGACATAGAGCCGCCTGATATCAGCATCTTTCCTTTATCAAGGGAACCAGATAGACCAAAAACAGTATTGTTCTTACATAAAGTACAATGAGAACTGGTATGTCCTTTCTCTTGAGCTTCCCTGGTGGCTTAGCTGGTAAAGAATCCGACTGCTAACAAACACATGAAAAGATGCTCAACATCACTCATTATCAGAGAAATGCAAATCAGAACCACAATGAGGTACCATTTCACGCCCGTAAGAATGGCTGCCATCCAAAAGACTACAAGCAATAAGTGCTGGAGAGGGTGTGGAGAAAAGGGAACCCTCTTACACTGTTAGTGGGAAAGCAAACTAGTACAGCCACTATGGAGAACAGTGTGGAGATTCCTCAAAAAACTGGAAATAGAACTGCCATATGACCCAGCAATCCCACTGCTGGGCATACACACTGAGGAAACCAGAATTGAAAGAGACATGTGTACCCCAATGTTCATTGCAGCACTGTTTATAATAGCCAGGACATGGAAGCAGCCTAGATGCCCATCAGCAGATGAATGGATAAGGAAGCTGTGGTACATATACACAATGGAATATTACTCAGCCATTAAAAAGAATACATTTGAAGTTCTAATGAGGTGGATGAAACTGGAGCCTATTATACAGAGTGAAGTAAGCCAGAAAGAAAAACACCAATATAGTATACTAACACATATATATGGTATTTAGTTAATTGGTAAAGATAACCCTGTATGCTGCTGCTAAGCTGCTGCTAAGTCACTTCAGTCATGTCCAACTCTGTGCGACCCCATAGATGGCAGCCCACCAGGCTCCGCCATCCCTGGGATTCTCCAGGCAAGAATACTGGAGTGGGTTGCCATTTCCTTCTCCAGTGCATGAAAGGGAAAAGTGAAAGTGAAGTTGCTCAGTCGTGTCCGACTCTTAGCGACTCCATGGACTGTAGCCTACCAGGCTCCTCCATCCATGGGATTTTCCAGGCAAGAGTACTGGAGTGGGGTTCCATTGCCTTCTCCGATAACCCTGTATGCGAGACATCAAAACAGACACAGATAAATAGAACAGTATTATGGACTCTATGGGAGAGGGCGAGGGTGGGATGATATGGGAGAATGGCATTGAAGCATGTAAATTATCATATGTGAAATGAATCGCCAGTTCAGATTCGATGCATGATATAGGGTGCTCAGGGCTGGTGCACCGGGATGACCCAGAGGGATGGGATGGGGAGGGAGGTGGGAGGGGGGTTCTGGAAGGGGAAATCATGTACACCCATGGTGGATTCATGTCAATGTATGGCAAAACAAATACAATACTGTAAAGTTAAAAAATAGATAAATAAACTAATTAAAAAAAAAAAAAGAATCCAACTATACATTTACAAAGGAGAAGAAACTACATAATGGACTTAATGGTTTGCATAATGGTTTGCAACAGTCACTTTCTTGTAAATTATGCTTTCTTGATTTTTATGGTTTCTGTCTTTAAAGTTTTGACTGTCAGACAAAGTACAGAAATTCACAATTCAGTGGAATGATATTAGAGTTCTTACCAGAGCTAAACGTAAAGACATTAAAATGACCAGAACCGGTCAGGAAGGTGAAAAGAATGAAAAATCAAATACACATCAAATAAATTAATTGAAAATAGTCTGAGTGGGGTTTTTGAAATTTAGGTAGATAACCTGAATCAGTTAATAAACTTTGAATATGTTTATAGAACTGGGGTGGGGGGCTTCCCAGGTGGCTTTAGTGGTAAAGAGCCCACCTGCAAATGCAGGGGGTGTAAGAGATGCAGATTCAATCCCTGGGTCTGGAAGGTCCCCTGGAGGAGGGCATGGCAACCCACTCCAGTATTCCTTCCTGGAGAATCCCATGGACAGAGGAACCTGGTGGGCTACAGTCCATGGTGTTGCAAAGAGTCAGACACAATTAAAGTGATTTAACATGCACAAACAGAACTAGGGAGATGGCTAAACTGAACCTAGGGACACAAGATATGAAAGTGATCTGATCTAAGGATATAGATTTGACATCTTGTTGAGTAAGGGCCATAAAGAAGGCCCAGCAGCCCATCAGTGCCTGCAGTAGAATTATCTTACACATCATAATACAGAGGTCCTGTGTCCTGGCCTCATTTTCTCTACTTAAAAAATAACCGTAACTTGGTCTCATGTATTTTCATCCAATCATGGCTAATCTCCCAAGATGGTAAAATGGTGTCCTACAGTTTTTTCATGATCACCTGTGACACCAGTACACTCATCCTAGATATTTACAACCCGAGTTCCATATTCTTTTCTTGAATCTTGTCCAGTTTTGAAACCTCAGCTTGCTTAAGATAGAATAAGTATTCCTCATCATAGTGAAAGTGCATTTCAAACCTGGGAATTAGTAGAATTTAATGTAGGAGTGATACAGTAAATCAACACACACTATTAGTATTTTGGTATGTTTAGGAATATTATGATTTGTGTTTATTATTTAAAGTCTGTAGTGTTCAAGAAAATCTGACACTTATTCAAACAAAAATCTAATTACATGACAAAGTAGTAGCACTTTTAATAACTCTTCACACTGTTTAGACAGTTTGCCGCTGCAAACACAAATCTTGTTTAACTTTTCACCGAATGGGAGATTAAAGATGAATTAAACCACACTATTGCTTTATTCTTCTGCCAGGAGATTTTTGGGTCCCTATACAGCTAACAGCATAGTAACTCTAATTGAAGAAATAATTTCAGACTGAGAAAATGTCATGCAATTGTCATTGACAATGGAACAATCAGGTGAAGTAATTTAGGAGTCATGAACTTAAGACATTTTATTCACAGCCTTCAACAGGGTGTTCAGACAGAAATGACAGCACAGCAAAATGTAACAGAATCACAGACCTAGAAAGACAGTGTGGGTCCATGTTATCAGCTAATTGATTTGATAAGTACTTTGTAATATAAAAAGATGTTAAAATGAAATCACAATGAGCACAAGTTAAAAGTCTGTTCCAACAACAACACAACCCTGAACTTTGTAATTTGTAAATTACAGTACCTAACAAAGCAGAATTTAACAAAAGAAAGGTTGCCCAAAGAAAGTGGTTTACTGGAGCCTGCTGCAAAGTCATTGACTAATGAATGAATCCTGTAGTAAAGAGCCTTCTATCACTCAACTCCAGCTATGATTTTAGCATTTGTGTGCATGCCAAGAAAGCAGGTGTAGATGAAAAGGCAGAGCCATGTGGTTATCTTGAAATCTAGTGATACAGCTCCAACACTACAGTAACAGATCAAAATAAAAAAAACCCAACCAATTAGGAAAAGCAGGAAGTGATTGCAAAAGTGTTAGAAATAAAATGAAAAACAGGAGGAACAATTTAAGTCTAGTTCTGAAAATATTCAGGAAGTCCCGTCAGACAGTGCACAAAGCTTCAGTTGGTGATTGCTTCAACAAGACTACCATAATCATGGGCCAAGTCTTCAATTCAGGAGATAAAGAAAAGGTAAGTTTTCATCTTAGTTGCTATTGGAAAGACAGAAAATATTTCTAGCATGAGCTTGCCAAATAATATTTTGCTTTTCCACTGATATTAGTTAATAGTGGGTACCAATATAAGGTCACAAATGAGCAGTATTACCCCGGGAGTTGTCTAACATCAAATGTCTCCAAGAATAGGTTGTTCTTACATTGTAATGTCAAACTTTTAAATGTAATCCCCAACATTTTTTTATCATTTAGAATGTTTATTTATGCTTATTAAAATAAATTTTAATATAATTTAGATATAGTTTTATCACATTTATGGTGGTGCTTAAATAAAAAGAAAAACAGAAGCAAAATAAATTGTCATCCATGACTTTGTGAGTCCAACTCCTCTATATAATTTTTCATCCACATTTTTCCAGACAATATCATCTTTTGCACCAAAATAATAATGTATAATACATTATTTAATGTATAATACATTAAATAATGTATAATACAATACATTATAATATATTATATATGTATGATTATAATACAGTGTATCATATATACATTATTTCTTAAAATGCTTTTGATGCTCTTATGTTTTATCAGCAGGGAGTTTATGACAAATGGATATTTAAAAAAAAAAAATTATTTATTTCTCTGCCACTAGATAGACTTTATTTGGCAGTGTTGAGTCTTAGCTGTGGCATGTGGGAACTAGTTCCCCAACCAGGAATTGAACCCAGGATCCCTGCATTGGGAGCATGGAGTCTCAGCCACTGGACCACCAGTGAAGTCCCCAAATTGATGTTTGATGCCTTCATGACAGGTTTGCTTCAAGCATGAAACATTTCACCATCCATCGTCTTGTTGCTTTGAATTTTCTATCATCTATTCCATGGATCTGCAGACTTCTCCTTCAATTCTACTGCTTCAAAACGAGAGGCAATCCTTTTGCACGTATCTTTTTAACACGTGTAGTACTCCCTTCATCTTGTGAGTATGAGCCAATAATACTTTAAATAATAAATCACAATAATAATCTTTGAAGTTTATCAGTTTATTCTTATCACAAAAGTCAATTTTATGATGGAAACATCTGACTTAAGTCTTGATTTTAACCAGATATCTATTTTAGTTCCTGGCCATTTGGGATTCTGTTAAAAAGTGTATTTGGTCCAGCTTTGCTTTTTAGGAACCCTCTTGTTTGCCATCTCCATATCTATTTTCCCCATTCTCTTTATACACACACACACACACACACACACACACACACACACGCATGCTAGGTCAAAGTCTTTCTCTTTCTCCCATGCTGCTAACAAAACAGGGTAAGCAGTCTCCATTTTTGGTTTCAAGGATGGGTCTGATGAGTCTTAGAGAAATCCTATCCCTTTGCCAATGACTGACTCAGAAATGAGTATATTACTGAATTCTAGCCAATGAGGGGGGGATTTGGTGAAAGTTTGGGGAATTTTTTTTCTTCTATCTTAAAAGAAAACCAATGAGGCCTTTCTTTCTCTGCCACTAGATGAGATAAAGAAAGTAGACCCAGTTACTACCAGCAGCCACTCCACTGCCATGAAAGAATCTAGACAGGATGAAACTGACAACGGCCAGTGGTTCAGCAGAAGAGAATGCTGAGAATTCTTGATAACACCATTGAGCCACTGGACAAACCAAATGAGAAATGTGTGCTATGATTGCTCTTCCATTTGTGTGAGCTAATGTATTTCCTTTAAACAATACACAGATTTTAATATACTTGTGGCTGAACACATTCTAGTTGATGTAAATCCATTATGCTTGGTTGATCAGAATGAAATTTTAGACTAAGCCCTTTCATTGACTCCTATACACTAAAAAAAGAAAAGTGAAACTGTCAGTAAGACATCTTAATCAAAGATTTATCTGATGCCTTCTCTAGTTTTAGCAAAATGAAATCTAGCAGACATCTGGATTACTGACATCTGCCATTAGTATTTTATCTTGGCTTTGTCAATTAGATGATCTTATTCAATACAGCACATTAGTCCCTTGGTCAGGGTGATAGGCTTGGCCTGAACATGCTTTGAATTTGATAAGTTTACTTTATCTTCACCTGGTGAAACTGTTGTTTGCACTGTGCTGCCCATTGTTGTGGCTCTAACTCCAGAGATGTCTGTGTGTAACTTAAATAGTTACATGAGGTGATACTGACTTATCAACTTTCAGATCCAAAAAACATCATATCTTTTCTTATAATACGAGTAAAATCAGCTTTTACTTTCTGATTAACTTTGAAGTAAACAAAGTACTATGATTGAAAGAATTTTTCATTCTTTTTTCCTTTTTCCTCTGCTTTTTTTTTCTCTCTAGTTATTTCATAAAGCAAATAGTTATTGATATTCTACTATGTGTCAGACAGTCACTGGGTGAATGAAATTCAATGATGAACAAGACCCGTAATCCACCCTCAGAGCTCTCATGCCTAGAGAAGCGTCAGGCCTGCCAGGAGAAAAACCCGGTGAGAGGGTGTAAGCCATGTGCTGCAGAGGAGAGAGAGCAAGTCATTCTTTCGGATCCCACAAAAAGACTTTTCATAAGTCCCTAAACTCCTGCTTTAAGATTTTGTTGGTAAGTTGCTCTGTCATGTCCAACTCTTTGAGACCCAGTGGACTGCAGCATGCCAGGCTTCCCTGTCCCTCACCTTCTCCTGAAGCTTTCTCAAACTCATGTGCATTGAGTTGGTGAAGCCATCTAACCATCTCATCCTTTGTCGTCCCCTCCTGCCTTCAATATTTCCCTGCATCGGGGTCTTTGGATTTTTTTTTTTAGACTGAAGTTTTACTTTAAAATTGTCCCTTATCCCATACCAATTCATTTTGCAATTAGATAATCTCAAAAATGACTCCTGCAAAAATGACGTGAACATGTAATAAGGATTGTGATACTGTCTTAAGAAAGAACTTCCTTTCTTGGCCTTATTCCATAGGTTGAAGTTGTAGGGTTCTGTAAAAAAATAGAAAGTGGTCTGAAAACTCTGCAACTATGAATCCTGGGCCAGTCTCATAGAAGTGTCCCTCTCTGCTTTATAGACATGCCCATGTCCTGTTTTCATCTTGAAGATAAAAACTTTGAAAGACCAGTTCATCCTCTTAAGGTAGGCAAAACCAGCATCTGGAAAGACAGAAAATCTTGATTTCTGCTCTATACAAAAGTTCATGAAAAATAATTGCCATTCCTGATAGAATCTTATTATTCTAACAGTTATAGTGGAGAGATTATTCTTGTTTTAATAGGGACCATTATCTTATCTTAGCAATTGACCTGGCCTTCAAAATCCATTGAGTTTGAACGTTAACTCATTCTTACTTGCCATTTTAAAATGAGCCTATGCTTTGGGACTCTGCTTCATTTTCTATTATGTGTCCCTGTCCTTAAGTGAGTAACATTTCTCTAGTTGCCTTACCCAGGGGTAACTCATGTGCTTTGCTAGCCAGCAATGTTGGTGCCCACTTCACACAACTGGATCCATTGCTCACTCTTAAAAGATGGGACAATCTGGGGATCAAGCATAAGCAAGCATGTAATAAGCAGGAAGGAGTGACCATGGGGTGCAAATTGCCCTGGTGCGTACAGAAGACCAGGCTGATAAAAGGGGCTTTGGGTGCTGGAGAGGGTATCATTATAGTTTCTGATCTCCTGAAACTAAGATAGCCTTCTGAACTGATAAGAAAAGCATGAGTTCCCCTAACTGCATAAGGAGGAAAAAAAAAAGAACACAGCTAACATTAATGAGTCCTACACTCATTAATGTAGTGCAACCCAATGCTAGATATTTTAATATATTTATTCTTCTTCAAGGGCTCCAAAGCCTCTGAAGTGCCTCCTAGCTCATGAGTGGCAGAACTGGGACTTGACCAAGAACCATCTTAGGCTAAACTTACCTCTAATCGGCCCTCCTGAAGTGCACCTCTCCTTGTGTTTATCCTTTTCCTGAACCTCAGGCAGCCATGTTTATCCAGACCCCGCAAGTGTAAAATTGATGACATAATCATGTGATGGTGTCTATGGGACTATTACAGGAGGATTAGGCTATTATTAACAAATCAGGGGCTAGTATTGTTTTATCAGCATGGGAGTGTTTTCAATTAATTTGTAATTAAATAAAGGAAGCAATTTACCGACTCTTAGAGGAGTCAGGCCTGGGGAAGGCTTATCTCATCAGTCTCAGCTGTGCATTCCTCTTGCACCGGCTCATTGTTTAGATCACAGCGGTGATAGATGATCTGACCTATAGGAGTAATTCAATAAAGCATCAATATTTTCTTTCCTTTAACCCGTGATGCTGTGATGACTGGAGAAATCTGCTTGCGGTGTCCTCGACCATGAGCCCATCAAGAGCTACACCATTGGCCTTAATGTTCATTCAGCTATTTCTGCCAAAGAGCCTGCCCATGTCAGAACTGACCAAGCTAGTTTCATCCAGGTGGGATACAAGTAGACTTCATGGAGTCAATCATATTTTAAATACCTTTGCATCTAGATTTTCTAGGCACTATGTTGGCCTCGTTACAACCATGGTCTCATCTCTTCGCAACCATCTTGCACATCTAGGCACTGTTATCCCCATTTTATTGGATGAGCAAATTAAGACTAGTTGGTGGCTGAGTCAGGAACAGTACCTAGTTCCATGACACTACTCAGCTAAGGTCTACACAGAGTATGAAAAATGAAAAAGTAGGCAATCTTCCTACACAGCCTGAAGATATATCTTGATAAGTTTTCTTCTATTCCTAGTATCATAATCATTGTCCAGGTACCTGCAGGCCTTAGCACCCATATTTCAGTAAATAAATGCTAAAAAATGGGCTTCCCCGGTGGCTCAGTGGTAAAGAATCCATGTGCCAATGCAGGAGATGTGGGTTTGATCTGTAGGTCAGGAAGATTCCCTGCAGAAGGAAATGGCAGCCCTCTCTGCTATTCTTGCCTGGGAGATCCCATGGACAGAGTAGCCTGGCAGGCTATATAGTCCATGGGATCACAAAAGAGTAGGTCACAACTTAGGGACTAGACAACAACAAATGCTAAATAATAATTATCATAATAACAATGACAATAAAAACCATAAATACAAACTTTATTGCTTCATAGGTTTTAGGGTGTTTCCTGAGTACAAAATGAAGCAAGGCAAAGGCTAACAGAGTTTCGCAAAGAAAACGCACTACTCATAGCAAACACCCTCTTCCAACAACACAAGAGATGACTCTACACATGGACATCACCAGATGGTCAACACCGAAATCAAATTGATTATATTCTTTGCAGACAAAGATGGAGAAGCTCTAAACAGTCAGCAAAAACAAGACTGGGAGCTGACTGTGGCTCAGACCATGAACTCCTTATTGCCAAATTCAGACTTAAATTGAAGAAAATAGGGAAAACCACTAGACCATTCAAGTATGACCTAAATCAAATCCCTTACAATTATACAGTGGAAGTTGCAAGTAGATTCAAGGGATTAAATCTGACAGAGTGCCTGAAGAACTATGGACGGAGGTTGGTGACATTGTACAGGAGGCTGTGATTAAGACCATCTCTGAGAAAAAGAAATGCAAAGGAGAAAAGGAAAGATATACCCATTTGAATGGAGAGTTCCAAAGAATAGCAAGGAGAGATAAGAAAGCCTTCCTCAGTGATCAGTACAAAGAAATAGAGGAAAATAATAGAATGGGAAAGACTAGAGATCTCTTCAAGAAAATTAGAGATACCAAGGTAGTATTTCATTCAAAGATGGGCACATAAAGGACAGAAATGGTATGGACCTAATGGAAGCAGAAGATATTAAGAAGAGGTGGCAAGAATACACAGAAGAATGATACATAAAAGATCTTCATGAACCAGATAACCACAATGATGTGATCACTCACCTAGAGCCAGACATCCTGGAATGTGAAGTCAAGTAGGTCTTTGGAAGCATCACTATAAACAAAGCTAGTGGAGGTGATGGAATTCCAAATAAGTGATTTCAAATCCTAAAAGATCATGCTGTGAAAGCGATGCATTTAGTTCAGTTCAGTTAAGTCGCTTAGTGGTGTCTGACTCTCTGCAACCACAAGGACTGTAGCATGCCAGGCCTCCCTGTCCATCACTAACTCCCAGAGTTTACTCAAACTCATGTCCATTGAGTCAGTGATGCCATCCAGCCATCTCATACTCTGTCGTCCCCTTCTCCTCCCACCTTCAATCTTTCCCAGCATCAGGATCTTTTCCAGTGAGTCAGTTTGTCACATCAGGTGGCCAAAGTATTGGAGCTTAAGCTTTAGCATCAGTACTTCCAATGAATATTCAGGACTGATTTCCTTTAGGATGGACTGGTTGGATCTCCTTGCAGTCCTAGGGACTCTCAAGAGTCTTCTCCAACACCACAGTTCAAAAGCATCAATTCTTCAGTGCTCAGGTTTCTTTATAGTCCAACTCTCTCATCCATACATGACTACTGGAAAAACCATAGCTTTGACTAGACAGACGTTTTTGATGATCCAATGCACATTGGCAATTTGATTTCTGGTTCCTCTGCCTTTTCTAAATCCACCTTGAACATCTGGGAGTTCACGGTTCTCGTACTATTGAAGCCTGGCTTGGAGAATTATGAGCACTATTTTGCTAGCATGTGAGATGAATGCAATTGTGCGGTAGTTTGAGCCTTCTTTGGCATTGCCTTTCTTTGGGATTGGAATGAAAACTGACCTTTTCCAGTCCTGTGGCCACTGCTGAGTTTTCCAAATTTGCTGGCATATCGAGTGCAGCACTTTCACAGCATCACCTTTCAGGATCTGAAATAGCTCAACTGGAATTCCATCACCTCCACTAGCTTTGTTAGTAGTGATGCTTTCTAAGGCCCACTTGACTTCACATTCCAGGATGTCTGGCTCTAGGTGAGTGATCACATCATTGTGGTTATCTGGTTCATGAAGATCTTTTATGTATCATTCTTCTGTGTATTCTTGCCACCTCTTCTTAATATCTTCTGCTTCCATTAGGTCCATACCATTTCTGTCCTTTATGTGCCCATCTTTGAATGAAATACTACCTTGGTATCTCTAATTTTCTGGACGAGATCTCTAGTCTTTCCCATTCTATTGTTTTCCTCTATTTCTTTGCATTGATCACTGAGGAAGGCTTTCTTATCTCTCCTTGCTATTCTTTGGAACTCTGCATTCAAATGGGAATATCATTCCCTTTCTCCTTTGCTTTTTGCTTCTCTTCTTTTCACAGCTATTTGTAAGGCCTCCTCAGACAGCCATTTTGCTTTTTTGCATTTCTTTTCCATGGGGATGGTCTTGATCCCTATCTCCTATACAATGTCATGAACCTCTGTCTGTAGTTCATCAGGCACTCTGTCTATCAAATCTACTCCCTTAAATCTATTTGTCACTTCCACTGTATAATCATAAGGGATTTGATTTAGGTCATAACTGAATGGTCTAGTGGTTTTCCCTACTTTCTTCAATTTAAGTCTGAATTTGGCAATAAGGAGTTCATGCCCTGAGCCACAGTTTGCTCCTGGTCTTGTTTTTGCTGACTGCATAGAGCTTCTCCATCTTTGGCTGCAAAGAATATAATCAATCTGATTTCAGTGTTGACCATCTGGTGATGTCCATGTGTAGAGTCTTCTCTTGTGTTGTTGTAAGAGGGTGTTTGCCATGACCAGTGTGTTCCCTTGGCAAAACTCTATTAGCCTTTTCCCTGCTTCATTCTGTACTCCAAGGCCAAATTTGCCTGTTATGCCAGGTATTTCCTGACTTCCTACTTTTGCGTTCCAGTCCCCTATAATGAAAAGGACATCTTTTGGGGGCGTTAGTTCTAAAAGGTCTTCATAGAACTGTTCAACTTCAGCTTCTTCAGCGTTACTGGTTGGGGCGTAGACTTGGATTACCGTGATGTTGAATGTTTTGCCTTGGGAACGAACAGAGGTCATTCTGTCGTTTTTGAGATTGCAACCAAGTACTGCATTTTGGACTCTTTTGTTGACCATGATGGCTACTCCATTTCTTCTAAGGGATTCCTGCCAACAGGAGTAGATATAATGGTCATCTGAGTTAAATTCACCCATTCCAGGCCGTCTTAGTTCACTGATTCCCAGAATGTCGATGTTCACTCTTGCCATCTCCTGTTTGACCACTTCCAATTTGCCTTGATTCATGGACCTAACATTCCAGGTTTCTATGCAATATTGCTCTTTACAGCATCGGACTTTGCTTCTATCACCAGTCACATCCACAGCTGGGTATTGTTTTTGCTTTGGCTCCATCCCATCATTCTTTCTGGAGTAATTTCTCCACTGATCTCCAGTAGCATACTGGGCACCTACCGACCTGGGGAGTTCCTGTTTCAGTGTCCTATCTTTTTGCTTATGCAGAGTACGTCATGAGAAACGCAAGGCTGGAAGAAACACAAGCCGGAATTAAGATTGCCAGGAGAAATATCAATAACCTCAGATATGCAGATGACACCATCCTTATAGCAGAAAGCGAAGAACTAAAGAGCCAGTTGATGAAAGTGAAAGAGGAGAGTGAAAAAGTTGGCTTAAAGCTCAACATTCAGAAAACTAAGATCATGGCATCTGGTCCCATCAATTCATGGGAAGTAGATGGGGAGACAGTGGAAACAGTGTCAGACTTTATTTTGGGGGCTCCAAAATCACTGCAGATGGTGATTGCGGCCATGAAATTAAAAGTACTTACTCCTTAGAAGGAAAGTTATGACCAACCTAGTTAGCATATTTAAAAGCAGGGACGTTACTTTGCCAACAAAGGTCTGTCTAGTCAAGGCTATGGTTTTTCCAGTGGTCGTGTATGGATGTGGGAGTTGGACGGTGAAGAAAGCTGAGCGCCGAAGAATTGATACTTTTGAACTGTGGTGTTGGAGAAGACTCTTGAGAGTCCCTTGGACTGCAAGATGTTCAAACCAGTCCATCCTAAAGGAGATCAGTCCTGGGTGTTCATTGGAAGGACTGATGTTGAAGCTGAAACTCCAATACTTTGGCCACCTCATGCGAAGAGTTGACTCAGTGGAAAAGACCCTAATGCTGGGTAGGATTGGGGGCAGGAGGAGAAGGGGACGACAGAGGATGAGATGGCTGGATGGCATCACCGACTTGATGGACATGGGTTTGGGTAGACTCTGGGAGTTGGTGATGGACAGAGAGGCCTGGCGTGCTGCCATTCATGGGGTTTCAAAGAGTCGGACACAACTGAGCGACATAACTGAACTGAACTGAACTTGCATGAAATGTTCCCTTGGTATCTCTAATTTTCTTGAAGAGATCTGTACTCTTTCCCATTTTATTGTTTTCCTCTAATTCTTTGCATTGATCACTAAGGAAGGTTTTCTTATCTCTCTGCCTTTCTTTGGAACTCTGCGTTCCAGTGGGTATATCTTTCCTTTTCTCCTTTACCTTTCACTTCTCTTCTTTTCATGCCTATTTGTAAGGCCTGCTCAGACAACTATGTTGCCTCAATATGCACTCAATGCACTCCATATGCCAGAAAATTTGGAAAACTCAGCAGTGGCCACAGGACTGGAAAAAATAAGTTTTCATTCCAATCCCAAAGCAAGGCAAATGCCAAAGAGTGTTCAAACTACTGCACAATTGCACTCAACTCATACGCTAGCAAAGCAATGCTCAAAATTCTCCAAGCCACGCTTCAACAGTACATGAACAGTGAACTTCCAGATGTTCAAGATGGATTTAGAAAAGGCAGAGGAACCAGAGATTAAATTGCCAACATCTGTTGGATCATTGAAAAAGCTAGAGAGTTCCAGAATAACATCTTCTTCTGCTTTATTGACAATGCCAAAGCCTTTGACTGGATCACAGCAAACTCTGGAAAATTCTTCAAGAGAAGGGAATACCAGACCACCTTACCTGCCTTCTGAGAAATCTGTATGCAGATAAAAAAGCAACAGTTAAAACTGGACATGGAACAATGGACTCATCCAAATTGGGAAAGGCGTACATCAAAGCTGTGTATTGTCACTCTGCCTGTTTAACCTATATGCAGAGAACATCATGCGAAATGCCAGACTGGATGAAGCACAAGCTGGAATCAAGTTTGCCAGGAGAAATATCAGTAACCTCAGATATGCAGATGACACTACCCTTATGGCAGGAAGCGAAGAAGAACTAAAGAATCTCTTGATGAAAGTGAAAGGGGAGAGTGAAAAAGTTGGCTTAAAGCTCAACTTTCAAAAAATGAAGATCATGGCATCTGGTCCCATCACCTCATGGCAAATAGATGGGGAAACAATGGAAACAGTGACAGACTTTGTTTTCTTAGACTCCAAAATCACTGCAGCCGTGAAATTAAAAGATACTTGCTCCTTGGAAGAAAATCTATGACCAACGTAGACAGAATATTAAAAAGCAGAGACATTACTTTGCCAACAAAGGTCCATCTAGTCAAAGCTATGGTTTTTCCAGTAGTCATGTATGGATGTGAGAGTTTGACTATAAAGAAATCCGAGTGCTGAAGAATTGATGCTTTTGAACTGTAGTGTTGGAGAAGACTCTTCAGAGTCCCTTGGCCTACAAGGAGATACAACCAGTCTATCCTAAAGGAAATCAGTCCTGAATATTTTCTGGATGGACTGATGTTGAAGCTTAAACTCCCATACTTTGGCCACCTGATGTAAAGAACTGAATCATTGGAAAATACCCTGATGCTGGGCAAGATTGAAGTCAGGAGGAGAAAGGGATGACAGAGGATGAGATGGTTGGATGGCATCAGTGACTCAATAGACATGAGTTTGAGCAACATCTGGAAGATAGTGAAGGACTGGTAATTCTGCATGTTGCAATCCCTGGGGTCACAAAGATCGGACACAACTGAATGACTGAGCAACAACAATACCCTCTTACTTGTGATGGAATTGGATGTCAAAATCACGAAGACAGCAGTTGTCGATTGTAAAATGGAATATTACTAGAAACTATTAAAATGTATCATTGCATTTATTATTTATCTAAAAGTTATTATACTTATTATTTTTAACATTGGCACCTACAGTTCCAATATTTAAAAATTTTCCCCCACACCAAACCAGCTGGAGACATTAACATTGTCTACCTGGAGACAGCTGAGATCCACAGATTAAGGGCTCAGTCTTAACGAGACAGCTTACTATCCCTCACTTCAGATGCCAGTCATAATCCAGGTTATGACCTGTGTTTCTGACCTATCTGTTGTAGTTTGAAGGTCTCAACAACCTGCTCCGTGGGTTGTGTAATGTGCTAGAGTGGCTCACAGAACTCAGAGAAACATTGTAATTACTGAATTATCTGTTTATTATAAAAGAATATAACTCAGTAATAGCCAAATAGAAGATATGCACAGAGGCACAGAGCTTCCATACCCTCTCCTAGAGTGCTAGCTCCACCCTCAAATCTCCACACGTTCACAAATCTGGAAGATCTCTGAACTCGGTGGGTTTTTATGGAGGCTCTATTACTTGGCTATGATTGATCAGATCATTGAGCATGGGTGATTTAACTTCATCCTCAACCCCTCTCCTCATTGCATAATCTGAGAATAAAGAGTGGAGGTCTACCAAATCCATCCCATCTTACTTTGATAAAAGAATATGTCATTGAAATAAAGAAAAATCCGAAATAAACACTAACTCAGATGCTAGAGAACAGGTGTCAACTGGGATTGTCCCAGTCAAACCAGGATGCGTAGTCACATTTCCTTTAAGGTCCCTTCCAATCCCAAATGACTCCAATCTGATGATAACTCAGTCAACTGCTTACTTCACTGTAATTCCAAGACCTGACACCTACAGTTGCTAAGTCTTCCTTATTAGTAGCCAACTTCCATTTGTTCTTTCAGTACTAGGCACATGATATGTAAGAGATACTGAGCTATTTTCTTGCCCTGAAGAAACACACAGCAGAGCAGGAAAATCAGGAAAGAAAGCCAGCAATTAGAATACAACTCACTGGGTCTCGTGGCCATTTTTTTATAGGTTGCCTTCCCCATATATGTGTGTGTGTGTGTGTGTGTGTGTGTGTGTGTGTGTGTGTGAATACACACGCACTTGTGGAGTCTTTGCTTACTTTTGATGTATGCAGGACTCAGCATAGTACCTGGCATCTGGTAGTCATTTAGTAATATTAATTTAAGAAATAAATGAACAAAGCACTATGATAGAGGTAAACCTCAGTGACCGCATCTGAGATAGGAGGTCTGAGAAAGCTTCTCAAGGAATGAAAATGTGAATGAACTTGAAGGTCAAGGAGAGCCCAACAAGTTGGGTAGGACAGGAAAGGACTTTCTTGGCATGGGGGGAAATGTATGTACATACACGTGCTGTGCTGTGCTTAGTTGCTCAGTTGTGTCTGACTCTTTGTGACCCCATGGACTGTAGCTCACCAGGCTCCTCTGTCCATGGGGATTCTCCAGGAAAGAATACTGGAGTGGTTTCCCATGTCCTCCTCCAGGGGATCTTCCAACCCAGGGATCAAAGCCAGGTCTCCCACATTGCAGACAGATTCTTCACCGTCTGAGCCACTAGAGAAGCCCTATGTAAATGTATAAACATGGGAAACTGCAGATGCTTGGGGAACTTCAAGTTGTTCTCAAAGATTGGGTGGTAAGGTGGAGGCATGGCAATGAATGAGGCTGCAGGCAGAGCCAGCTGAGATTTAGGAATATGGCTCACCCTTAGTCATGAGAAAACAGGGTTTCTCAAGGATACCACTCAGAGGTCTAAACTGCTTATCTGAAGATCCGAAGTTCCAGTTACACCTAAATTCCCTGGTCCTGCAGAACAGTGACACAATAAAGAGAGAAATCCAGAATCAACTTGACTCTTGGAAGGAAAAGGATCAGTCCCTACCCAAGTTCAATGGTAGTAAACCTTTTACACGAGCTCAAGGCCATATTCATCTCAGCACTGCTGTTGCACTTGGATCAGGGAGAGTGACAGGCCTGCTTCATAGCACTCAGCCTCTGTCTATAAATAAAGGAAAGAGTTTAAGTAGTTAAGCAACTTATTAAATTTAAAAGTCATAAAGATTTATCTGAATTCTTTAGATTTTTCCTCAACATATTCCCTGCATTCATACCTTGATTTTCCGGTTTACTTTGGGAATATCCTTCCCTTCCAAATAGTTTGGCAACTCTTGAGCAACTAACTTCATTGATGATTACAAGCAATGGGAATTATTTGCAAGTTTATGTGAAAGTGTGCATGGGGGTGGAAGATATGGGGAGGAGGTAGCATAAGGCAGAGACTGAAGACATCTGCTTTTTGACAATACCTTTGTTCACATTTCTCTGAACTATCACTAGCATGTTTTTCTAGTGTTACCTCTTGTTAGACTGTGATGGAAGTTCCCTTGGTAGAAGTTCTGCCTCTGGTGTCTGTCATTATTAGGTTAATTCCCATAAAGCACAATCCCATTGCCAATTCTGCTTTCAGCCTCATCCCCTACCATTTTGTGCTGCTGCTACTGCTTAGTCACTCTTAGTCGCTCATCATCCTTAGTTATGTCCGACTCTGTACGGTCCCATAGACTGTAGCCCACCAGGCTCCTCTGTCTATGGCGTTTCCCAGGCAAGAATACTGGAGCAGGTTGCCATTTCCTCCTCCAAGGGATTTTCCCGACCTAGGGATGGAACTCAGATCTCTTAAGTCTCCTGCACTGGCAGGCACGTTCTGACCTAATTACTATTCTCCAAACATACCTTGCACTTAAATACTTCCATAGCTTTGCTCTTACAGTTCCCTCTGCCTGTACTGTTGAAATTTTGCACACTTAAGGAATGCAGTTAAAATTCTCTGAAACTTTCTCTGATCTCCTAGCTAAAAGGAACCCTTCCCTCTTCCCAACTCCTATAGCAGTTTACTTATGCTTTTTTGGCACTTAGCACTTTCACCATATATTAGGGCTATTTATGTATCAGGTTTATTTTGCTTACCTTGAAGTCTGTGCATCACCCACATTTGCCTTTCTTAGACTTCCTGTCATGATGCCTGACTCACGGTGGAGGCCAGTTAATAAATGAATGAGCCCAAGGTGTCTGGAGACTTCCCTATGCCAAAGAGGTGTTTAAAGCTAATGGCTTTTCTGAGCAGAGATAGTCAAGCTACAGTGCCTCTTTCTCCCCAGCTGCTGGCTTATGTGGTACTCAAGTCCCCAGCTGGAGACAGCTGTGCTAGTTGGGACCAGCTGAGCATCCAGCTACATCCATAGAATGAAAACAGCCAGGCAAGGGTGGGGCTTGTCTTTCTGACTACTAACTTTGCCTTAAGTTGTTGTAACCCTGGGAAGTCTACCCACATTTCTCAGGCTTCTGGGTGGGCTTCTGGGCATTTGTACAACTTATTAGCTACAGTCTGCAGAAATGCTTTGGTCTTGTTTCTCTGTTACCTCAGTAAGGGAAGTCCTGTATCTCTAGGCTCTTGGATTTTCTGGATTCTCTGAAGATAGTGGCTGGTGTTGTGATGAGCTAGTGGCTGGTGTTGTGATGAGCATGGTAGGAACATCTGTTATTGTAAAGGATTATAATTTTTTAAAACTCTTCCCTATTCTAAAAGGATTTTAGGAAGATTACACAAAGAGAGTTTTTAATGTGAGAAAATTAATGAAAAGGGGATGTAGAACAAGTAGATGATTAATTATTAACACAGAAAATGATTAATACAGAACATGAAGGCCATAAGATCCTGCATTTTTGCTGTAAATCTGACACTGAGCTTCCTAGAAACCAGAAAGAAAAGGGGAGGGGGAAAGATAATCAATTACAGGAGTCACAGCCTCTGTAAGATAAGAAAAAGCCAGTTGCTCAAAGAAGCATTTCTCAATCCCTGTGCCCTAAAAAATCTTACCCTGTGCATTCTGTAGAGAAGTATCATGCTTGATATACAGATAGCAATGTCCTTAGGAATGCTGAAACACAACAGCAGTCTGGGCTTGATATAAATCCGGTGATAGGGAGCATATCCCTGTGATGAGGAACTGCTGTATAGACAGTGGTTTTCTCCTGCTCCTTACCACTTTAGCCCTGTGAAGCTTTCTAGAGTTATTACTCAGTGTCAGCTAGGAGGAAATGTTCCAAGGAACCAGACAACTGGACAGTATTCCAAAATCTAGGGAAGGCTGTTGTCCTTGTCCATGATACTAAAGAAGGAAGGGATCTCAGTCAAAATCTTGGCTATTATCACTGGAACCAGAAAGTCAGTGCAATTCAAACTTGAACAGGTAAGGAGGGAAGTCTTAACAATAGCTGTTTCTTAAACACCTCTATTCTCGCTAATTCTGAATCCCTTAAAGGTATCCTGGGGACCCAAAACTACAGCCTCAGCAAAGCACTCTAGTCTTTGCTCCAGAGAGAGGTACATTCTTGTAACATAGAAGAGAAGGGTACCATCTTGATGTAGTACAAATAAACTTACAGTGGTTATTATCCTTTGAAACACATTTAAGAGTCTCCAAAAGATTGAATCCAGAATAATCCAGAATAATATTAGGAAAGGCTTTTATTGAGGTAGTTATACTATGGTAGAACAGAGCAGTGTTTTTATGTAGCAGTAACATCATTATTTCCCCAACAAACATTTATGAGCTCTTGTGCATAAACTGAGAAGAGAAGGGCAATGGTGGACGAAAGCACTGGATATCAGTGTCTGAAAGCTCACAGTCTAGCAGGGGCAGTTGAGAAACTCAGCCAAAGCCACCGTGGCCATACAGCTGTCTGTGGGGTAAGGCTCTGACTTAATATAACTTCCCATGGCTTTCTCAGACACTCAAACGATGCTCTTCATCTAAGAATCTCATTCTTATTAGCAGAGTCCACATCCTCTGCTCAAGGAGAAGGAGGTAACAGAAAACAGTGTTTGTGGCCTGACCTGTGTGCCTGGAACAGAGTGAGAGAGGGAGAGTGGTAAGAAATGAGGCCAGGGAGATGCCTGGGCCAGCTCACACGAGGTAACTATGAAGACTTTTACTCTGAGTGAAATTGGAAACCACAGGAGGATTTTGAGCTAAGGAGAAACACCTAAATGTGATTAGTAAAGGATGCCTCTGGGGCAACCGAGGCTACTGTTCCAAGTGTTCACTGTAGAGAGGTGAGGGAAGGATCCGGGAGGGTGGTTGGGGAATGCTTTCAGATGATTCTGGTGAGGTTTCAGAGAGGTTAGGATGGCCATGGTACCGTTCAGTGAGAAGGAAGGGTGCATGGGATGGGGGCATGGAAATGATCAGAATCAGGCTTCAGGAAAATTGATCTGGCCGTCAAAACGGATGAAGGAATATATTGATAGTAGGAAGAAGCTGGAAGTTGTGAGACAATGTTTCTCCAAGGTGGGCCAAACTACCTACACTGGAATTACCTGCAGAGATTGTTAAAATAGAGATTCCTATATTTACGTTATTCTTTTGAACACTAGGGTAGGGAACTACAAATAATCAAAGTCGTTAAACTGAAAAATCAACAGAATTTCAAGTCCAAAGAGAACAGATGAATGAGTTTCAGAGGTTTTTTTTTCCCCCCCTTCTAAAATAATATTAATAGCAATGCTAGAATCTCCCATTTTGGTACATGAACTGTATGCTAGATACAGTCCTAAATAATTTACCCGTGTGTCAAGGAAAAATTATTTGTGTCTAGAGAACTTTTGCTAGCTACAACCACACTTGGTCCCTCCCATCAAAGATGAGTCCTTAGCTTGCAGCATGCAGCCATGGGTATGGAGTGGCCAGATAGAATCTGAGAAGGTGTGGCAATGCTCTGTATAAGAAAAGGATGGAGAGAAACCCTTGGATGGCGCAGGGTAGGGCTGGAGCTTTGGCTGAGAGTAGGAGCTGAAAGGAAAAGGTAGATGCTGGCCCTGAAGAAGACTGGAGAGGAAAGATGACGTGACACAGGCTCATAGGGGAATCTTGGGAATTGACTGAGGTATTTAAACTGGACTTTATGAGGCTTTGTCAGGTAGCCTGTGATGCAAACTCTCTTTCCCAGCACCTCCCCCATCAAGTCTTTACCGATAATTTCTAGTGGATCTGTTTTGTGATGTGCTAGGTTCTGCTATGAAGGGGCACAGACTAAGAACAAAGGCCACTCAGTCACCTCTGGTTTGCACCCTTGCCAACTCATTCAAGATAACAGCAACATCACAGAAGTCATCTACTTTGCCACCCAAGGCCGTCCTGCTCACCTTCAGTCTCTCTCCCATGTGAACCCCTTGTGGCTTTTACAGAATCTGTGTGGTAATTTATCATCTTGGTGTTTTCCAGGCCGAGAATCTGGAATTAGAGTGACCTTTCGCCCACAGCAGCTGCTGATTTATCGCAGGATCTATTAGAGTCTTGTCCAGATGTTGATGTTCCTGACATGAAGCGGTTTAATTTGAAATTGGCTCAGCTGGAAAATTAGGTTAAGGGATTTTATAGCCAGAGTACAAGGCAGAAAATTTACCCTTTTTTATAAACCCAAGGTGCTCATGGTACAAACCACAATTCAAAGAAGTTTCAGTTCTGGAACAGGCTATGTTACACTGTACATGGAGAAAGGCTAAAAATGTGGGAGGAAAGTTCAGTGTTCTTATCTGAGGAGTCACCATGGGGGCCTCAAGAATGGCTTCCGGAAGCTGTAAAGACACTGCATATGTGTGGGAGCCTCAGGAAACCTCAGGTGAGAAAAGAGGGCTACTACCCCGCCCCCACCAAATAGAGGGAGCATGGACATTTGCTTCTCAACTCTGCCCTTAGTGCCAGGATTGTTGCTGCTGATTAACTACCTGCCAGGTCAAACTTTCCATCGTTAGGTGGTCTGGGTACCTGTCAGAAAGCCTGACCTATTTAGTGCTATGTAAAAGTTTCAGAGCCCTCACCTCGTGCTGGAACCCTGCCAGGAGAGGCCAGGTGGCAGTGGCTGCTGCTAAGAGGAGCAGTTAACTGTGTTGGAGAGACTCAGTACTCAAGGTATGTTCATCGTCAAAAAAGCCAGGCCTCCAAGGTGAGGATGAACTCGGAAGTGAAACAACCCAGGATGGAAGCCACCTAGATCTGGCTGGCGAGGCCCCCTCCCACCTTGGTGGCATGCTGCCAGACTCCAAGCAGGGGCAGTGGTTTGGGGAGGGGAGGCTTGAGGAAGCACAGGCCCTCCCCGTGTTTAGTGCTTTAAGAGAAGCACAAACAAACTGGAACACATTCTGGGAAGAACCTCAGGCCTCATGATAGGAGGGACAGAGGTGGCTGGAGAAGAGAAGTCCTAGTGAAATATTAGGACAAGTGGGCGGTCAGATGTAAAGGACAAGATGAATTACTTCAAACAAAAATGATGTAGAAAAGACAGCCTGACTTGTCCTGGGACTTCAAGGAGGAAGTGAGGGTTAGGAAATGGAAGCCACAAGAGGTAGTTCTTGGGAAATTTTAAAATAATGATGAGACCATTCCTTGTCTCTAGAACTGCTTGGATACCCCTCAACAAATATGCCACATGGGGAGCATGTGGAAGCACTGGGTGGGGATTTTCCTTAAAAGACCTTTAAAATCCTTCAAATCTATAATCCTAGATTCAAGTCTAATCTCCGAATGTTTTCTACCTTTTATGTGAAACTGTCTAAGCCTCACTCTTATCATTTGATCAATTAAGATAATAAAACTATTTTCACTGGAATATTGAGAGAATGTAAAAGGCACCATGTGTTCAGCATTTCAAATCTTGCAGAATGTCAATGTCTAAATGCAAAATGTGTGGTTTTAATTTAATTATATTAAGGAATAAATTAGGCAAATTGTGCAAACTTAAAGAACTAAATAGTGTGGAGGATATCTAGACGTATTTACCATGATTCTACAGCCAAAGAAGATTCAAATTCCTGATTCTTTCTCCCTTGAATTTTTTTTTTTCTGGCATCTGGATTTATTTATGCCGGGATAGATGCCCACTTCATAATCCACAATTCTTCATGGTAACAAGCCCATTGTATCCACATAGGAAGATACTTCATCTCAACCTGGACAGACCAGTGAGCAGAGGTTCTTTTCATACAGGAGTTGAGCCTATCAGAAACTACCATTCTTTACAGAGTGCGTGCACATAGTCAAGCTGTGTCTTTATTAAAGCATTAAGATGAAAATGTTGACTGTAGGGGAATCACTCATTATCCAGAAATATCATCCCCACTTGCCAAACATCTGGATTTGGTGGATAAACATCTGAGTGGTTCAACTGAATTTTTCTTTCTCATTTGGATGTTTTGGTGTCATGTAGACCCAGCCCCAGTCAAGACTTGGAGAAAAAATACTTGGCAGGAAAAAACCAGAATGACTTAATGCAAGCATAACAGTGTAAAAAGAATGAAGATTTTTCATTTATGATTGTCATGATGTGAGACGACACGGCAAAAAAAAATTTTTTTCTAAATAAGTCAGTGAGTAATAATGATCAGGCAACAGAAAATAATGAACTAAACTCTTAGACCTCTTGCACAACTCAGGAAAATGATTGATAAGTTAGGAAGTAAAAAAAAAAAGTTCAAAGTGAGATGAATTTTAAATCATATTTGCAGATATTTGGAAATCCTGAATGCACAAAGATTTAAAGAAAACAATAAACTACAATGCAAGGCACAAAGAAGTGTATGGAAGAATCCACTTATAATATTTTTGAAGGCTAATGAAGGATGGAGGAGAATCCCAGGAATCTGGCTTAAAATAAACATTAGGCCAAACTGGGAAAGAAAGAAAGAAATTTTGAACATTATTCTTCATTAGAACATGGCTTTAAAACTTTTTTTTAATTGAATAACTGTTTTAATAATTGGATAATTGGAGGATAACTGCTTTACAGTGCTGTGTCGGTTTCTGCCATACAACAATGTGACTCAGCCATAAGTATACACGTCCCCTTCCTCTTGAGCCTCCCTCCTACCCCCACCCTATCCCACCCCTCTTGGTTGTCTCGGAGCACGGGGTTGAGCCTCTGTGTTATACAGCAACTTCCCACTAGCTATCCATTTTACATATGATAATATATACATTTCAGTGCTACTCTCTCAATTCGTCCCACCTTCCCTTTCCCCTGCTGTGTCCACACATCTGTAGACTATGGTCCTTTAACTATTGATAAGCTCCACCATGCCCTGACCCCGCAGTCCTCTTAGAGACTCATGGAAAGGGACAGTATAGACGCATGTATAGACGCATGCAGAGTGAATGCATCTCGGGGCGAAAGAGACTTCTAGGGCTTAAGAATTAAATTGGCACCACAGCAGTGAAGCTCTACTTGGAGCAAGGAAATTTATAACATCATTTCTTCTTCATTCCTCCCCCTTTCCTTATCTTTCCTACACCACCTTTAGGATAGCAAGGTCCTTTGTGTATGCTTTCCACTTCTGGTCTGGAAGATGGGAACCTTAAATGCTGGTTTCTTCCATCCCCTGCCCTGCCAGTTGTATATTTAAATTCTCTGGGCCTGTTTCTTCATCCCCAAAATGGGGGTATTGAATAATACTATTTTAATAATAACATCTAACTACAAGATGTTAAAATCCACAAGAACTAAGCAGTTATTAGATAAAGAAGCAGCATTTAGAATTTTTAACTGCATTTGCAAAGTAGTGTTTCTGACTAAAAGGCAAAGGCAACCTTGGATCTGAGTGCCAGAGCAGGCATAGGCTTGTGAAGTAATAGGTAAAAGAGATGTGGAAAAGTATTAGACCCAGTGTTCTTTTAAAAAAGATTAATAGAACATACAGATGGTACCAAGCTAGTAGAAGCAGACCCCAGTGTGGGCAGGCACTGAACACATGAATGATATTAAAAGATTATAGAAATATGGGTTTAAAAAAAAGTAAAATGGGATTCAACTTTTAAAAATGCAAAGTAATACATTTGGGAGCAAGTAACCAGAAACACATGAGTTTGCAATGTCTTGTGGCAACCAAATTAGCTGGAGACAGAATTGTCATGACAGTGAATAGAAGATGGATGATCACTGTAGCCCAGGGGAGGCCGAACTTGGAATTCTGAGTTCAAGTCTCTCTCTTTGAAAGTAAAGGATGAGAAAGAAAAATGAAGACGAGGTCAGGAAAGTGCAAAACTAATAATTAGGTACTTAAAGGTGGTGGATTTAAGACGAAGATTTTAAAATTTCACAGAATGAGCTGGCTGGTATCAGGCTCCTGTAGGAACATAAAGCATCCCTGTGTATTAACTTTCACAGAATCAGGGAATATTAGAGGAGGTGGGGGTCTTAGAAATGTACTCCATCCCTCTTCCATTTTACAAATGAAGTCAAGAGTCGAACAGTTCAAAAAAGGGTGTAGTTGATTAAAGTGATTTCTCAAGCAATAGAAGTAAATTTGAAACCTCAGGAGCTCTTGATTATTAAGCCCTTAACCCTAGCCATCTATGAATGTGGTGTCATTTCTGATGTCTTCTTGTCTTTGAGCATAAATTCATTCTCTGTTTGTTCTGGTGCCTTTCCCCCCAGGTCTCTCTCTCTCTCTAGTCTTTCTTTCTCTAATGAAGAACCTGCCCTGGCCCATGTTCCTACCTGTAATATGTACCTATTCTTTCCCCACAGGGGGGATATGGAGTCACCCCAGCCACCCCACCCCCACCCCCTGCCTCCTGAAACTTGTCTCCGTCAAGTAGAATTAGTTTTTCCTCCTGTCTGTTCTCTTGGGCCTTTTATTTATAAACTTGCACTAAAGGCAATGATCATACTGTATCGCAAGCCTATGTGCTTGACTCCTGCGGCTATATCACTGTATTGGATGGAAAAGATGGTGTCTTAGTCATCTTTGTGTCTCCACTGCTCATCACAAGGTCTGAGATAAACACCTTTTTCATAAATTTAAATGAAAAAAATGTTTTGTTTTCTCTCCATCTCTCACTTCCTAAGTTTCTGTCAGTTTCAAGGCAGAGTGATTTGGGGACGTGATGGATGTGGTCTCTCTACACTGTTAGTGTTGGTGTTAAGATGCCCCTTGAGCCTCCCTCAGATATGTGATGCTTTGTCAGAAGTGCTTTCCAGAAATCAGATCCACCCACCCCATCCAAATTATAGCCGCGTTCCCAAGGGCACAGCTGATTGGCCAATTCTGTCATTCAGCTTTTACTCAAATGTGTTTAGTGTAATACTGTATTTCACGGTATCTTTCCACTAAAGAAGAATCCCATGGTGAAATAAATGGGAAATATTTGGTTACATAAAAGTAACTTACATTCTCTTACCGTCCTGTGTAGCATGAACCTCAAGGCTGGAGATCATTTAACAAATTTGGTTTCAAAACTCTTCTCTGAAATCGATCAGTTACGTTTTGTGGAAAATACTTCAAGCTACCTTGTACTTCCAGACCAGATCTTGCCACATTTTCTTGTTGTGATATAAATATCCAGTGCTTAGTTTGTGTCCGATACTGTTGCAATGCTTTCTGTGCATGAACTCAGTTCTCACAACCACATAAGGTACAATTATCATTCCCACTTCACAGATGAGAAAAAAATTGAGGTATAGAGAGGTTAAGAAATTTGGCCACCATCAAACAGCTAGTAAGTGGTAGAAGCAGAATTCAACCCCAGACCTTCTGACTCCAGTGTCTTGTACATGAAGCTAAAATCCCTCTCCTTGTCATTGTAATCCCATTTGTTGGCTTCTTGGATTCTATACAATGAGTCCAAGTTCTTACAGCATGCAAGCCATTTAACTATTTGAAAACAACCAACATTCTTTCTGAGGCCTCTCTTCTCTGAATCTTCTAATTATTCAACCATTCTTCAAATGACAAGGTCTAAAAGCCTTTTATCTTCTTGATGATTGGCCTCTGAACCACCTCTGTGATTTTGTGTCCTCATTAAGCTTATGCCTCAGAAGTAAAGCATAAACTATATCCAGCCAGCCCGGTGTAGTTCAGCCACCACCAAGAACAGCAAACTGTCATCTCTCTATAGAAACATGTTCAATTTGGGGAGTCGTATTTGTGTGTTTAATTGGGGTATCCATACTGGGCAAGTGGCCCATGTTTAGCTAAATAATAACTAAACGTCTGAAAGTATGGCCACCTGATGTGAAGAGCCAACCCATTGGAAAACCCTGATGCTGAGAAAGATTGAGGGCAGTAGGAGAAGGGTGCAACAGAGGATGAGATGGGTGGATGGCATCACCGACTTAATGGACATGCCTTTGAACAAACTCTGGGAATTAGTTAAGGATAGGGAAGCCTGGTGTGCTGCAGCCCATGGGGTCACAAAGAATCAGACACAACTGAGAGACTAAACAACAAGCAACAACTGAAAGCTTGGGTTTGGGGAGTGTTTCGTGACATTCATTTATAAGTGACAGAAACAATTAATAAGGAAAGATTGTCCTCGACCAAAACTGTCCCCACTTTGGTCAATCTGTAAGTATCACATCAGCCTCCCACAGGGCTTTTCCTAAACCATTCATTTTCACACTAAGGACCCTTCATTGACTAACTGGCAGCTGCAGCCAGCCTTTCGGGAGAGAATCACGAGGATGTTCTAATAACAACCTAGGGAGTGTGTGTTAGAAAGAGGAACTTCTAATAATATTTCCTTTGACTTTTTTAAACACAGGGTAGAAAAGATGAGAGACGAGAGGAAGGGATTTTTAAAGTTATGAATTAAATTGTATTACAGAGAAGTATGTGTACAGAAAAATGGACACTTGGAAACATAGCTCTCTCATTCCCTTAGAATCACTTAGTTCAGAGAGCAGACCATGAGGGGTCCATCACCTGGATGGAATGGTCAAGCCTCACTTAAATGGGAATTTCCTCACTTGACAGATGGGGATTGAGTGTCTGTTAGCTAACATTTTTCCTCTAATTACTAATTATACCAGAGAAAGGGGCTTTATGGCCAGAGTCCTGGAAATGTGAAATTTGATCAGCAGAGATTTGCAGTAAAGATGGAAGATTGATGTGTGACGTCAGACAGCTGGCAAGGAGGCCCATCAGGCCAGGAGGCCAGCAGCTGCTCACAGCGGATTTGAGAGGGCTGGGGGAGGACCCAGGAAGCGGGGGATCAGAAAAGGATCTGGGAGAGGAGAGATAAGGAGAACCATGTTAACAATTTTGCTTCCCCCTCCTCCTCTTTCTGTCATTTCAGATAAGAACATATTAATCCTCTGAGTGTGAGGCTATAGACAACAGGTGGCAAGGCCCATCCCTGCACCAAAGGCAGCTGCTGGAGTGAGAACGAGTGCCAGGAAAGGGGATCTTCAGGTGGGAATCCGCACACAGCAATTGACCTTCACCCTGAAACATGTCCCACTCCACTCGCACCACTCACAAAAGAGACCACGACCTCAAGGGTCATACACTTGGAACATTCCCTAGAGCAGTGGCGCTAAAAGAGTCATCCAGAACCAGCTGCAGCAGAGTCCTCTGACCTTCTGTTAACAATGCAGGTACCTGGACCCCACCCCCAGCCACCAGAGTCTGAATCTTTGTAGGTGGAATAGTCTGCTTTCTCTCACATCATGCTGTGTATTTTCTTCTTTGCTGCACACAAAGGATGACCTGAAATGGTATCATCTGTTTTTTTGTTTGTTTGTCTCCTGTCTTCCCCATCCAAGAGATGTTCCAAAGGAGCTGGGACTCCCTGCTCAGAACAGTAACCTAGCAAATAGCTGAGGCTTCATGAATATTTGTTGGGTGAGTTGTTACTGTTCAGTCACTCAGTCCTGTCCAACTGTTTGCGACCTCATGGACTGCAGCATGCCAGACTTCCCTGTCCTTCACTGTCTCCTGGAATTTGCTCAAACTCATGCGCATTGAGTTGGTGATGCCAGCCAACCATCTCATCCTCTGTCACCCCCTTCTCCTCCTGCCCTCAATCTTCATCAGCATCAGGGTCTTTTCCAATGAGTTAGCTCCTCGGATCAGGTTGTCAAAATATTAGAGCTTCCGCTTCAGCATCAAGTCCTCCCAGTAAATATTCAGGGTTGATTTCCTTTTGGATTGACTGGTTTGATCTCCTTGCTGCCCAAAGGACTCTCAAGTTGGGTGAGTAAATAGGTGAATTGAAGGGAGATGGGGAGAAACTAAGGAGGTGAAGAAGCCAAGCTGAGCTAGTTCCTATGCTGTGAGATCCTCAGGCAGTTTGAGTGAGGGTGGCAGCCAAGGGACAGGGGGCTTGCTTCCCACTGGGGTTAAAACAATAGTGAAACATGACTGAGGCTCTTCTGTAAGCCATGAGCCCTACTGAACTCACACACAACAGCCTCATGCAGGGAAACATCTCCCCACAGCCAAACATATGGACCCCATCAGCCCCCAGACAGAGTACTGACCACCTCTTTGCACTTTTATCTCCGAAAAGCCCTTAATGCACACCTGTCATTATTCTTAATTGTCCCTAGGACATCAATTCGAGGATGGCATTGCCACCCCTGATATTAAAGGCACAGAAGTGAAGGCCCTAAAAGTAATGACAACATACTGTAGGTCACAAAACAGAAAGGGAAATTTGGATCTCCTTGGCTCATAAACCAACACTATCCCAATCCAACTGCTTCCTGCATTTTCTCTGATTCTTATTCCTGAAGCCACTGTGGTGTTTGCAACAGGTAAGAGGGGGAGACATTAGAACTATACCTTTTTGAGTAATACATATTGTACTTAAACTACCTGTGACCTCTTTTCCCCACTTTTATACAGTAAAGTTAATATTCATAATACTGTCTATGAAGATAGACACCAATCTATTTAGCATACTCACCAATATAGCATATTAAATGTAACATCTTTTTCCTGTAGCTTTCTTGGAACCATGTCCTATTAAATCAGTCTTTAAAATCCACAGTCCCATAAAATAACCATAGTCTTCTCCTGGTTTGGGAGTCTTACATACATTGTGAATTTATAGAACCACAGACTTTAGATCTAGCTCTGAAAAAATCATGTAATCTAAGTCCTCTCCTCCTTACCACATCATGAATATGGAAGCAGAATCCCAGGGATTTCACAGGGCATGGGGTGCAGTATGGACAGCATTCACATTTTTTGCTTGCAAAATTTTTCTTGAGATTCCCAGTGCTTAGCATAGCTTTGAGTACTACGGCAAGGCCTAGCTAGCATTACCTAAGATTTGTTCTTTTTCACTATTGACTGATTAGACACAAAATCCCTGAGGTTTCTGAGGTTTGGGGGCACCTTAATAATGTCTGCACGTTTTGTTGCCACCACACCGAGGTGCCCTTGATCCTCAGGACAGCTACGCACACACACAGAGGCAATGAAGGTCTTGGCAGCTGTAAGCTCATGAAGGCTATATCCGAGAACCCTTACTGGGAAGAGTGTTTAGAGCTAACTGAGAAGCTAAGTGTACATCTAGAAAGCTCCGTAAAAAGGACCTCCCACTGTAATGGTGGCAGAAGGAGGTCCCAGGCTCAGGCCTGGGAGGGAGGTGTTCACCCCTTGGGTGCTACCCTGATTCCCCCACAGCAACTCAGAACCATTGTTGCCACAAGCTCTGCCTGCCCCAGTGTCCTATGAGCCAGGAGAGGATAAAGAAGTCGGCTGTCAGTGGGTCTTCTCTCACTTGCCAGGGGAAAAAAGATTAACAAGCATTTCCTGGCACGGGCAGAGAAGCCTTCAGAAGTTCTAAAGACTAAAGTGGCATCGTTTTTCTGGTGGGGCTTGAGTGCTTTGGCATTCATGGAGGAGTTGGACTCCCAAGTCTTCTGTGTTTTATGTACCTGCTGTCAGTGTATTTCTGAGAGGTAAGCAGAATCAAAGACTATTATTCCTTTCCAAGGATAGAACAAGGACTATCTATTCCCCATCTCCATGCAGGGAATTCCACATTCCTCAAAATTCAGTTCACTGGTAATAACTTCCTCTTAGACATCTTATCAAACTGCCCTGCACAGTCTCCCGGAAGCACTGACTCTCCTTCCTGTGTGCTCCTGCAGTACCCTGCACTGCCCTCAGTGACAGTCCTGGGCTGTGATGCCTTAATTGCTAACGTTGAAGTCTGTTTCCCCAATAGACTGTGCTCCTCTCCAGAAGTAATCACTGAACTCAGAAAATTTTCAGTGAAGTTAGAAGATAAAATTTTTGTAGATGCTTCCTCTCCCCACCTACCTATACTCTGGTTGGTGGTCGTTTAGTCACCAAGTCATATCCGACTCTTGTGACCCCTTGGATTGTAGCCCATCAAGCTCCTCTGTCCATGGAATTCTCCAGGCAAGAATACTGGAGTGGGTTGCCATTTCCTTCTCTAGGGGATCTTCCTGAGCCAGGAGTCAAACTTGGTCTCCTGCCTTGCAGGCAGATTCTTCAATGACTGAGCCACCAGGGAAGCCTCAGTTCTAAAGAATGGCACATCAAAGATACTAAAAGAACAGAAAAGAAAAAGCAAAAGGAGGAAAGCTAAGTGGCTTATCCAAAGTCACACAGCATTTCAGCATCAGTGTTCTGACATTTAACGGAGTACTCAATTCTAAACTAGGCTGTCATCATGCATATTTGATTGTTCACAAAGAGTGACACATATTTTTAAGCATAATTTTACTGCTAAAGAAATGAAGAACATGCAGCCCAGGCCAGTTAATTCTTAAGCATGATTAGACGATGGCTTACAGACTCCATCTATGTTTTAAATCAGGATCATTTTCAGGTCTAATGGAAATTACATGGTGGCTTTAGCTTCATAGGGAAGGAACTCCAAGCTAATCAGCCTTGGGAATGCCACCATCTGAGATTCCAAGGCAAAAACAAAGGAATGCAATCGATTAAGATTCTCCCTTCAAGAACGTTCCAAGGCTAGGAGGCTGCTGAGATGAGATGGGACTGGAATGCTAGCCACAGGCTTAATTGCCTTGCAAGAGGCCGCAGCTGTTGCTGTGGAGAAGAGCAGGGTAAGATCCTGTTTTCTTACTTTCAACTTTCTGCTGACCTTGTTAGAGATTGTTTCTGAGCTTCCCGGTGCCCACGCCTATTCCAAAGGGTCCTCTCCTTAGTGTCCGGCGTCTTATCTTTGGTTTTCCTTGTATTCCCAGCACTTAACAAAGTGCCTGGAATATGGTCCTTGCTCAAGAAATATCTGTTTGACAATTTAAGGCACTAAAAGTAGAGCATGAATAGGAAATGATAGTTCTCTGGCTCACAAGAGAGAGGCCCTTTCACTTTTCCAACCAAGTTTTCCTTTGGCCCTTTCACTAGAAGATAGGAATGTGAAGAAGAGAGAAATGGTATGAAAAGCATTTTAATTTCGCCCAGCCTAGGACTGGGTCTACTCAAATTTTCCCATATTCCATAACCAAATCAGTTATCTGGGGCCTGTTTCATTATTGTTGCCATTTTCTTCTATAATTACAAGCAATTTCTGAGTAATTAGTGACTCAGCACACACTTGCAACCTCTTCTGCCTTTTGAAATGCCTAAAATGACCCAAAGCCTAGCAGAAAACTGGCAGGAATGAGCTTTGCGAGAAGTTGGGCCCCTGGGGTAAGATCTAGAGAGTTACTGGCTTAAGTGGTGTTAGGCAGTGCCCGTGATTGGAAAATGAAACGAAATAGAATCCCCTCAGAGAATAAAGAGTATCCAGGCCTCACCCTAAAATAAATAGGCTAAAGAAGATGGGTGGCAATGGCTTAATCTGCAAACCTGTTCTCCCCTTTTATTTCACTTATGTTTCCAAACATTTGTATCTGCCTCCTCTATGCAGCCTTAGATCCAAACATGTTCTTAAGACTTAAAGCAATGTAGATTTGTCCACTTATTTATCTTCAGAAGTGTGCTTTCTGTATGTATCCCATAAATTTTGGCAATGATAAAGCCTGGGACTTAACTAACCACCGTCAGTCTTTCTTATCAGTGTCTACAAATTAGACCCTCTCCTGGTGATCGCTTTGTTTCCAAAATCAAAATTTTGGGGTTGCACATGCTTTTATGTGAACATTTAACTACTGACCACAGCCAAAAGGTTACTTTCTTTCTAGAAATGTGTTTAGGTCCTTTCCATATTCTACAGATTGTTTTCCCTTGGTTTGTGAACCTTGGGTCATTTGAAACTTGCATGCTTCAGATTCATTGACTCAACTCATAGGTCACCCCATAAGGGCCAGTTGATGTCCACCAAGCCATTTTATGGAGAGTGATTTTTAACAAGGGTATGCAACAGACTACCAGAAGGTTTGAAACACAAAGCACATGCAAAACTGAGCAAAGTTTTTCTCCTGCTTTGCCTACTCTCTTCCCATTCTCTACACTTGCAGCAAGAATCACGAGGCAGTTTATTTTGTGCCATCTACCCCCAAGCTAAAGTACAAGTCAGGTATTTTAACCTTGAAACCACCATTCCGAACCCAGAGCGAAAAGACACAGCTATAGGTGTGTATCTACCAGGTGTTCTGAAACATGCAGATGCTTTTGCCTAGAGCCAGTGTCTTTCAGAGTGAGGAGAAAAACAGCCCATGGAAGTGAAGTTGAAATTGATTGAAGTAAATTACTCCTAAGCCTTGATTCTTCCCTCCTTTGAAGGCAGTGGTAAATCTGGTTTCCTTCAACCAGGTGGTCCTCAGATGTCCTAAATTAAAACATAGTGAGAATGGGTTTTTCACAACTGCTCTACCCTGACCAGCCTACCCGGGTCACAGTTGCTGTGTTGTGTTTCACCCAGTGGAAACTACAGGAGCAAGCCTGCAATATTGAAGCACAGTTTCTTTCTCCTTGTTGGAAATAGGCCAAGATTGTGAATGTTAATCACCCAATTCTTGTAAAAGGTACCTGGGGGCCTTTAATAAGCACAAACAGCCAGAGCCTCATTTTTGCACTTCCTCTGTGAGGCTTTGTCAGAGGGAGGTGCAAGTTCTAAACGAATATTTATCCAATACCCCACGCTAGAAATAGAAAGTCAGAGCCCTGCCGTTGATCTCAGAGACTCGAAACTTGATGAAAGACAGAATTTGAGTAATGGTTTTTTGCTTTGGAGGTCAAGCCTAAAAATCAAACATTCCAGAGAGCAAATACCTGTCTTTAAATATCTTCCCTGCCCAACTGCAGCCTCTTTGCTCTCATGGTGCTGCTACCCCAGGGTTTGGAGTTCCCATCTAAGCTGCTGTCTTGGGAATAAAGTCTTTATTTTTCTTCCACTGCCTGCCTACTTTGAACACATTGATGGCAACACAAGCCTTGGACTCACAATTTCTTAAATTATCTTATTGGAGGTAGGAAAGTTACAGGGGTCAAACCTCTACCGATAAGCAGAATAAATATAGATAGTAATTTCATTTTGCTTAATTGTGTTTCTCTAAAAAGTAGCTTAAGCTTGTGGAACTTATATTTCATTGTCTATAAATTGTATCCAAGCCATACATCATACAATTATTATAAAGATCAGTTTGTCAAAAGACAAAAAGTTAATGATGGACTTTGTGAATTACAAAGTACTGTATAAATATGCTGCTAACTCACTTCAGTCGTGTCCGACTCGGTGCGACCCCATAGACGGCAGCCCACCAGGCTCTCTCCGTCCCTGGGATTCTCCAGGCAAGAACATTGGAGTGGGTTGCCATTTCCTTCTCCAACGCATGAAAGTGAAAAGTGAAAGTGAAGTCGCTTAGTCGTGTCCAACCCTTAGTGACCCCGTGGACTGCAGCCCACCAGGCTTCTGAGATATGGATTATTAGTATAGCAATTTATTATTATACAAAGGAATTCTCGGAGGGTATATTTTTAAGGAATATATTCCTTTTCTCCAAGTTTCTATTGTTATTATGTCCAAGAAAGAATTAGGAACCATTGCAGTTGCTGCAGCATTAAGAAGAACCAGGTGAATGTAAAATATTCTTGTATTGGTGAAGTGATGGTGAAAACATTTATGCATTATAATAAAAATATTAAATATTCTTTATTTAAAAGAAAAAGAAACCCTAAGTTCCAAATTTTTAAGTGGCAGCAATCTTTTAACAACAAAGAATAATCAAGGTAATCAAATATTACCTTTATGAACCGTGACATTATCTTACTCTATAGAGTTTTAAATAGGAATTCAGAAGATTGGTCAGTATTAATGTTTTTTTTTAAAAAAACATATTACACTTTAAGAATTTTTCTTCTTTCTAAATGCACCTTTATTGAGATATAATTGATGTACAAAAAAACCTTGTATATATGTAATGTATACAACTTGATGAGTTTGGACATACGCATATAGCTTTGGAAAATAAATGGTCACTAGGTGAGATTTCAGTTTGGTTTTTCAATAAAAAGAGTAACAGTGACTAATGATGATTAGTCATGAGGCTAATCCTGGGCTTTTTTGTTGCTAATATTTATGGCATACATATATATGGTTCATTTCTTCTCTGAAGATAAAGCGGACATGCCCATATTGATTTTTATCTCCATCGTCAGTAGTTTTGAGGAAATCCCTTAGAGAATGACACCTACGTTCTTCTGTAAGTATTTTGCTTCCTACTTAGTCATGTGTTCGTTTTGTTATGAACCCCCTAACTTGAAATGTTCCTTCTAGTCACTTTACAGTGAGTCTTCACCAAGCCCAGAGAAATGACATTCTGTTTGGTCTTGCCTACATTTACCACATCCTGCTGCTGCTGCAGTTTCTACCTCTCTGTTGTTTTGTTGTTGTTGTTGTTGTTGCAAATCTAACAAAAGCAAGCATATATCTAGAAAACATTCCTTATAATTATAGATTCATAGTAAAATAAATGCAGGAAGAGCTAGAAAGTAGTATAGAAACTTTAAGCAGCAAGATGAAGCCTGGGAGATATTACTGTTATATTTCCTTTTCACTAATAGAAGGAACAAAGGTCTAAATATTTCAGTTGCTTCCTGAATATCATTAGACTTAGTCTGATTTTTCATCAACATAAGCTTTTAGTTTTAGATTCCTTGTCATTCAAGTCAGTGTTCAGTGTGTAGGAGTTTGGCCATAAAGAAGGAGCTATATATCCCCTTTATATTTCAAAATAATGTTTTTACCAAAATTGGGAAGTGCGTCAGGGGCTATTTTCCCAAGCACAAAATTCTCAACAATAATTAACTAAGGGAAATGAGAATTCAGGAATCTTTTCTTCTTTTTATAAAATTATCTGAAATAAAGATACCAAATGTTTTTTTCATAAATTTCTCACTATATATTTTATTCAGTTAAAATGTATACATTAGAAGTTTGATGTTGATAGGTTTTATGAAGGCAGAGTAGAGTAGAGAGGGAGAAATAAAGAGAGGGGAAGGAAGAAGGAGAGAAAAGAGAGAGAGGAACAATTTCACACACAGAATACAGGCAAGATCTGTCTTCTAAGGAGTCAATGAAAAATAAAGGCCTGAAAGATATGAGAGAGTTTTGAAGATAATCAGCAAAAGAGCATTAGAGAGAGAGAGGAAATGGCCCCTGCAACAGAGAGTTTGTGGTAAGTTGTAGGAAGAGAGAGAACCCGTGCAGAGGGAACAGGACACCTAAGTGAGCCTAGAAGACATAGGGTCAGAGAGACGTCAAGGAGCCAGATCACATCACATCCTGAGGGCATGGTAAAGATTTTGGATCTTCTCTGAGTGAAATGAGATGCTAGTTAAGCATTTGCCAGGGCATGGGGGTAGACAGACCAACAAGTTTTAAAAACACCACTTTGGTTATAGAACTGATCATCAGAGGCACCTATGGAAGCAAGACAAGCTGCTGGAAGACAGCTTCACTAGTCCAAGGGACAGAAGATAATGACTTGGACCAGATGAGATGCTGGGGAGGTGCTGAGGTGTGATGGATTCCAGGTATATTTGAAGAAAGAACCTCTAGGAAATTGCTTTGAATTTGATGCGATATGATTGAAAGAGAAGAGATACACAACTTCACGGTTTTTCCCTGAGATACTGGAACATTTGTAGGATGAGGAAGAATGTAGGAGGAGCAAGGTTGGAAGGTAGTTTAAGAGTTCTTTTTTGAGCTGCTCAAGTTCAAAATGTTATGGACATCCAAATAGAGTAGTCTATGGTTCAGGGAAGAGACTGAGTCAAAGTTACAAGTTTGGGAGTCATCAGCGTAGAGAGTACTTGTGAAGCAAAGACCTTAAGATGACATTTTACCTAAGAATGAGTGTAGTCAGAAAAGAAATCTAAGGAAGTTCCCTGGCACTCCAGTGGTGAGGACTCTCTGCTTTCACTGCTGTGGGCCAGGGTTCAGTCCTTGGTCAGGGAACTAAAATCCTGCAAGCTGCACAGCATGGCCAAAAAAAAAAAGTTACTAAAAAAGAGAAGAAAAGGAAAAAAAAATAAGGATTGAGTTCTGGAAACCATGACATAAAAAGAAGTAGCAAAAGTCAGGAGAAACAAGCCAAAATACAGAAAAGAAGTGATCAGATCAGAATAACCAGACCAGGAAAACATAGTACTGGAAGCCAAGAGAATTTTGTCAAAAGAAATCACATCAGGTATACTGATAAATGAGAAAGACTGAGAAGAGCCTACTTACTTTGGCAAGGTAAGATCATAGCTGAACTTGGAAGAGGCTGTTTTGATGGAGTGATGGGGCTGAAAGCCCAACTAGAGTTGGTCGAGAGGTTAGTAGAAAGGAAAAAGTTGATGATATAGAAACATACAAAGAATTTCAGGAGAGATGCTGTATTCGTTTGCCAGGGCTGCCATAACGTAAGTATCGAGACTGGGTGGTTCACAATAGAAATGTATTACCTCAGTTCTGGAGGCTAGAGGTCTGAAATCAAGGTGTTGGTAGGATAGGTTTCTGCTAAAGACCTCTCCTCTTGGCTTGTAAATGGCTGTCTTCTTCAGTTGTCTTCATAGTTGTCCTCTGCACCTGTGTCCTAATCGCCTATAAGGACACCACTCTTATTGGATTAGATTCCATCCATATGCTATCACTTAATTATCTGTTTAAAGACCTTATTTCCAAATACAGTCACATTCTGAGGTACTGGGGGCTAAGACATTAATATCTGAATTTTGGAGAGACACGGTTCGGCCCATAACAGAGGTCCTCAGGTAGGTGAGAGGGGATGGGCTCAAGTGTATATACAAAAGGTTTTAGCACATCCATAATGATGGTGGAAGGAAGACAATATGAGAACAGATACACAGAGTTTCCTTGGTTCTTTGTTTTCTTCATGAAATATGAAGCCAGGTAATGGTTAAGAGGGAAGTTGGAGGAGATGTTGAGGTTTAATAAGAATAGAAGTAAAGCAGTCATCTAGGAGTGTGATGGAGTGACTGGTAAAGGAAAATAGAGTAGACTTACTGGGCAGCACAAGGGCCCACCTGAACTTAGTGGTCGTGGCTTAAATGTGAGCTCCATCCATAAGGCTGAGTGCTTTGTCCCCTAGATGTGTTCAGCTTCTTGGGAATGATAGGGAATAGTCAGAGATTTTTGGTTTAATTAAAATTGTGGTTTTGCTAGATGAGCATGGTAATGGGAGAGAGGAATGAGAGAGCTGTTTATGTACAAGATCATGATTGTGATGATGAACCATGGAATCAAAGGTGGGAGAAAAAAGAAGAGACAAGGAAAGATGACTGATAGTGCAAATGGAGTGGAATCCATAGATTTGTAGCTTCCTGTGGAGTTGGGGAACTGTTGGAGACAAGAGAATTGATGGAATTAATTTAAAAGGCAGGAAGTGTTAATCATGGATAGGAATGCTTGAAATGAGATTGGGAGTAGCTTCAGTTTTTGGTCATGACTGAACTAGGATAGAACTCATTCTAAGAATGAGTGGTTTAGTAAAAGTTGTGGTTGTTCTTGCTGCTTAGTTGCTTGACTCTTGTGACCCCATAGACTGTAACCTGCCAGGCTCCTCTGTCTATGGGATTTCCCAGTCAAGAATACTGGAGTGGGTTGCCATTTCCTTCACCAGTGGATCTTCCTGACCCAGGAATGGAACCTGCATCTCCTGCTTGGCAGATGGATTTTTTACCACTGAGCCAGAAGGAAGCCCTTAATAAGAGCAGGAGGAGCCAGAGAACAGACTGTTCAGGGCATTCATTGCCCCCTAGGGATTTAAAACATCATGCATTATTACAGGAATTGCTTTATAGAGTTGTGTATCAGCAAGGTGCTGAAATATTCAAGACATGAAGGGGAGTAACCTAGAGGGCTATAGCTGACTACAACAAGAAAAAGTAGTAGGCAATAGAGCCCAAGAGCATGACAATAAGGAGGCCAGGGAAGTTGGTAGAGAGGGAGAAGGAGAATGCTCTGGAGGAGACCATGAAAGCCAATGAATGAAGAGTAAGGAAAACACCTCAAACACCCTGGCTACAGGAAACAAATAGGCACTGCCTGAGAGCTATAAAGAAAGTACCCTCAGAGAAGAGCCAAGTTTGGGTTAAGATAGGACCAGGAAGGAGTTGAGGATTGGAGATTTTTGCTGAAGACAGACAGTGAGTTCCCGGTGAAGGTGTCAGGGGTTAGAGAGAGCTGTGTCAGTGGGTTGGTTTAGGAGAGGAGAGTCCAGTGACAAGGAAATGACCTGAGAATCTTGGCCATCCCATCTGACTGGGATACAGGGGTCTGGTGGCGGGGGAGGCAGGGAAGGAAGAGGTAAATCCTGACAGTCTTTATTACCAAGGTGGGGATGCTGTGTTTGGGGTGGAAGGTGGATCCAGCTGTTCAGGACCTAGAGAACCATGGTGGAGGAGGTGAGTAGGGACAGGGAGTGTTTATCAGAATCCTCAGGGAATCAGATAAATGCACTAACAGTGAGCATAGATAAAAACTACAACTAAGTATGTGTATAGGTGTGACCACGTGGTAATAATTTTTAATGTGCCTTATTTGATCAGTCATATTTCATGGCCATTCTTTGTCTGATGTTCATGTACATTTTATGATAGCCTACCAGGAAACTATATCCAGAACAGGCAGGCAGGCATTTAGGATAATGCAGGGGAAACGACATTGCATTTCTAGTGAAAAGTACCCATGCTCAAGGTCAGGTTTTGCACTTTTCCACCTGTGAGGCATAGGGCAAGAAATCTAAACACTCTGAGCTCTAGCATGTGAAAGTGTAAAAGTGAAAGTCTCTCAGTCGTGTCCAACTCTTTGTGACCCTATGGATTATACAGTCCATGGAATTCTCCAGGCAAGAATACTGGAGTGGTTAGCCGTTCCCTTCTCCAGGGGATCTTCCCAACCCAGGGATCGAACCCAGGTCTCCCACATTGCAGACAGGTTCTTTACCAGCTGAGCCACCAGGGAAGCCCAGCATACTCTTCTGGAAGATGGAGTTAATAGTATCATTGTAACAGGATAGTTGTGTGGGTTAAATAACATAATGGGTTCAAAATGCTGAGTGTTAAGTAGTATTACTAAAATGATGTTTTGAAACAACATCACAGATGGATGAACTCTCAACTTAGGAATGAGTAATATTAGATGAGAGGTTAAATCTCACTTTGCCCAGCCCAGAAACTCATGGCTAGGCCGTCACTCTCAAGTCCCCAAGCTGGGAGACCTCCAAGTCTAGCTGGATCAGCTTCCATCCAAGAGAAGGCAGTCATGAGGTACACATGTCATGTACCTCAGGATTTATGAAGGGAATTTAAGCTCCTCTTCTGCAGCATCTTCCAAGAGAGGTCCCCTCTAAGAACTGACTTTTCTTTAGACTTCTTTTTATGTGCAAGAATGACCATTTGAATTGTTTTGTTTTGTTTTAAAGATAGCATCAGTCAGTTGCTTCCCTGAAGTTGAGTTCCTTGAGTGGGGCCACCCTAGCAAGCTGTTGCGTATGTGCGTGCATATGTGTGCTGTGTGTGTCTGTGTGAGACACACAATTACTGCTCAAGCAGCTCTACTAGTCCTTGAAGCTCATAAATGAGAGTTTCCCTCTAGGAAGCATTTCTCAGGGAAACGGGCATGAGGAATGCTGATAATTTAATCTTTGCCTCAACTTAAATGATCAGCAAAGCACAGAATGTCACTTCTGTATAGAACTGGTTTGGATAGGATTGCTATCCACCTTTTTTGATATTCTTCTTGATTTTCTCCTACAACTGAGAACTGGGGATTCCAAGCACCAGAGGGAGAGGGGGAATCTTCGATTTTCCTCCAACATTATATTCTAGACCAGGCCTCTCTTAGTGTAGCTACATCCTGCAAACCGCCCCAGCATCTAACACTTTTCCCCCCAAAAGGAAAACAATGCAGAGGTTTAGATGCCTATTTTGTGTTCTTGGTTATCCCACTAAAATTAATTCATTGAAAACAGGAGAGACTCATTAGTGTTTTTGAAACCCCCGCATGAAATGCTTGATAAGCCTTTCTACAAAATGACCCACTGTAAAAGGCTGGTCCATCAGTGGAGAATCCTTCCTGATCTTCTCTCTAAAGAAAGCAGTGGGAATCTATAGAGCCAAAAATGAACCAAGCCAAGTGTTCATTCCTCACACACTTCTGACTCCTATAGATTCCATAATAGAATCTGCTTGCCACCAACTTTAGCTATTAAGTAGTTCTAGTGGGGGCTTCAAAGCTATGGTTTTTCCAGTAGTCGTGTATGGATGAGAGAACTGGACCATAAAGAAGCCTGAGTTCCCAAGAATTGATGCTTTTGAACTGTGGTGCTGGAGAAGACTCTTGAGAGTCCCCTGAACTTCAAGGAGATCAAACCAGTAAATCCTAAAGGAAATCAGTCCTGAATATTCATTGGAAGCACTGATGCTGAAGCTGAAGCTCCAATACTTTGGCCAGCTGATGCAAAGAACTGACTCATTTGAAAAGACCCTGATGCTGGGAAAGATTGAAAGCAGCAGGAGAAGGGGATGACAGAGGATGAGATGGCTGAATGGCATCACCAACTCAACAGACATGAGTTTGAGCAAACTCTGGGACACAGAGAAGGACGGGGAAGCCTGGCGTGCTGCAGTCCATGGGGTTGCAGAGCTGGACGTGACTGAGCAACTGAACTGAACTGAACTGAGTGGGGCCTTCAAAAACACTAATGAGTCTCTCTTTCTTTCAGTGGTTTATATTTCTGCAGAAAATACAAGAGCACAAATAAGCATCTAAATCACTGCATTTTTTTTCTTGTCTTTTGATGGAGAGGCCAATGTCGGATGCTAAAGGATGTAGCTTTGAGTGGATAAACTGAGCCACAGACAGTTCAGGGAACTGCAGCTATGAATTCAAACCGATATTTGAATGGTGTTTGTTAATTTCCCAAGTTTAGTAACACACGCACACACAAAATACAATGAATGCACATGCTTATTATGTCCTCAAATCCGAGGAAACAGACTACTGTAATGTGACCAGTCATCTGCAGTTGCTTTGTGGACACAAACTACCAAACTCCTCAAGAACTCACTGACAATATCTAAAAGTGTTGGGATTAGGAGCCTTGACTGTTTAGCCTGGAAAGACAGCTGATCTCTGCCCCACACTCACCCCACCCCACGCTGTGTCCCTGGAAGGTGCTATGAATTTCATGCAAATATCCGTGTCAGCAGCTTTTTGTGGGCCTTACTGTCTGTCTGAACAAGGCACAGAAACTCTGCCCTCCTCTTCCCAACAGTCCAATCCTGTCCCTTATCACAGATGGTATGGGGCTGCCCCCTGGAGGTTTAAGAAAGCCTGTTCCCTTAAAGGCAGGTCAGAAGATCTACCTAGAGGCATTTCACATATTGAGTCTGGAAAAGATAACCGACCCCTCGAATAGGTTAGAGCGGCTTCAACATTAGGAATCAATTGGCACAGATGCAGTCATTTTCAGAAATCCTTCCCAGCAATGCAGGTCGGTGAGATTTATAGAAAATGTCTCATCAGGAAACTCACTGCAGCTTCTGAAACTGGGAAAAAAGTGCATTAAGTTTATTAGTGTAGTATCCAGATTGTTCAGGAAGACCATTCATGTCTTGATGGCATGTATTGGAAATCTATTGCAGATAAGACAAGGAGCTTAGCATTATCCATAGAGCACTGTAACTGATCTGTTAATCCCAATATACCTAAATTCAGGAAATTATCCAGAGTAAGTGCTCAACTTTCTGGTGCTATGACAATGATTATGTTTAAAAGCAGTAATCCTCTGAACTCTTTATAGCAAACAATGCAGGTAAATAGGCTATGCTTTTTGTGTCTCTGCACAATCAATTTCAATTAATTAGAACTGATTCCCCCAGCTACACACCGTAGGGTCAAATGGCTCCTGATCTGACGAGGCACCTGTTGAATATGTAGGAAAGAGTGTGTGAGGCTGAGAGAGTATGTAGTGATGAGCACGGACCAGCCTGAGTTATCTCACTTCATGTGAAAACCTATCCAATTTAAGGGTGGGGAGCATGTGGAAATTCTCCTCATTACAGCTTCCTGCTGTTGGTAGAGATAGTTAGGAGTCAATCAAATGTGACACAAAGAGATGATCACATTATGTTATTAATTGGGAGAAAAGCAGATCACAGAGCCAACTGATAATATTTTAGAAAACAAAAATATGTGTCTAAGCCTAGAAAAGCTGTTTTGTCAGCATATTAACAATTGTCTCTGGATGGTAGTATAGCAATTTATTTTTATGTTTTGTGAGAAAATCAAGTAAAGAAAACGAAAAGAAGGTACAACGCTATAGGAATCCTAGGAGACAGAATCCAGTTCTTCTTAATTGGTAAGTCTGAAATCAAAACAAGCATAAAAGCAAGGAGAAAAAAAAGAGGTCCTGGCCTGTAACTGGTGCATGTAAGATTTTTGCTCCCCTACAGGGAAAAAAAAATGATTAAAGATTTGTTATCATTTCTTTTCTAAGCAACAAGCCTACTCTTCGAAGAAGTTTTGAAATAGCTAAAATGTTTTTTAAGATGTAAGTTGCTGCACTCTTACTTCACATTGACTAAGCTGAAAGTTGTCCAAACTCCTTTGAGTAAGAGATTTAAGGAGGAGGGCCGTACTACTTTCAGAGGGAGATTTCCCTTCTCAGTGGAGCTAAGCAGTATTTCTAAAATATCTGGCTGGATCTTAAAAGTTATTCATGACAGGTGATAATTGATTACATATTGAGTTTTGCCAGAACTCTAATGTCATTGGCATATAGAGACACAGCATTACCACAGTGTGTATGTGCAGAGAACTGGAACACAAATAGAGGGCTTCATAAATTAAATTTAATGTTTCGTAGCTCTTCTTTAACTAAACAGAGTAGGTGTGGAAATTATTTTAAGCTAAAATTTATTTCTAGGCAAAATAAAAAGGAGTCTGCGTGTAGGACAAGAAAGCAGAATTTAAGATCATGTGTAGCTCTCATTGAACATTAAAAAGAGGAAAAGATATTTTCATAACATAAGGACAAACTCAGATATAGAAATTTCAAATATTTTCAAAAATGAACTATAGACAAAGTAAAATAACTATAATGAAAACAACAGTTAAACACATATGCCATTTTCTCGGGCTCCAAAATCAATGAAGATGGTGACTGTAGCCACGAAATTAAAAGACAATTGCTCCTTGGAAGAATATCTATGACAAATCAAGATGGTGTATTAAAAAACAGAGACATGACTTTGCTGACAAAGCTTTATATAGTCAGAGCTATGCTTTTTCCAGTGGTCATGTATGGATGTGAGAGTTGGACCATAAAGAAGGCTGAGTGCCAAAGAATTGATGCTTTTAAACTGTGGTGCTGGAGAAGATTCTTAAGAGTCCCTTGAACTGCAAAGAGATCCAACCAGTCAATGCTAAAGGAAATCAGTCCTGAATATTCATTGGAAGGACTGATGCTGAAGCTGAAGCTCCAATACCTTGGCCACCTGATGTGAAGAACTGACTCATTGGAAAAGACCCAGATGCTGGGAAAGATTGAGGGCAAGAGGAGAAGGGGGTGACAGAGGATGAGGTGGTTGGATGGCATCACTGACTCAACGGACATGAGTTTGAACAAACTCAGGGAGATAGTGAAGGACAGAGAAGCCTGGTGTGCTGCAGTTCATGGGGTTACAAAGAATCGGACACAACTTAGTGACTGAACAACAACCACTGAGTGGGAAAGATGTCGGTGAGTAGCTTCTAGTTGGGTAAATTGATCTGTGCATCTCATTCAAGACTTTAATAGTCATTTCTATTTTATTGAAAGGTCCTATTCCTTGGATCACTGCTAATATGCCTGAAGAGAGAAGAAATGGAAGGTAGATGAGGAAACTCAATGACTAAGAATGAAATTACACTCTCATATTTAAGACATTTGTGAGTTGTTTAAAATTTCTAAAATTGCATTCTATCCTCTAGATCAAAAAGTGACAGACCAACTGACCATGGGTCAAATTAGAACCAAACTAGCTTTATTTGGCTTACACAGTACATTTTGTTTTATTTTGCATTTTTTTTTTTTGCTGTGGTTATGATTGTTTGTATTTTTAAGACATTTTAAATGTCTTTACAAGGGTCATACTTTATATCAGTTTATCCACAGGCTAGCTATTTTTCATATCCAGGCAACTTAACACATTTATAGTAACTGGTTCATATATACATTTTAGATTTATTTTGTTTTACTTTGTTTTTACTTTGATCTCTATTCCAGAGCAGTTTTCTTTTTATATTTTTTAATTATTTATTTTAATGAAGGATAAGTACTTTACAATATTGTGATGGTTTTTGCCATACATCAGCATGAATCGGCCATACATGTGTCCCCCTCCCACCTTCTCTCCACCCCATCCCTCCAGGTTGTCCCAGATCACTGGCTTTGGGTGCCTTGCTTCATGCACCAAACTTGTACTGGCCATCTATTTTACATATGGTAATATACATGTTTCAAAGCTATTCTCTCAAATCATTCCATCCTTGCCTTCTCCCACTGAGTCCAAAAGTCTGTTCTTTACATCTGTGTCTCCTTTGCTGCTCTGAATATAGAATTATATGTACCACCTTTCTAAATTCCATATATATGCTTTAATATACAGTATTTGTCTTTCTCTTTCTGACTTACTTCACTCTGTATAATAGGCTCCGGATTTATCCACTTCATTAGAATTGACTCAAATGTGTTCCTTTTCATAGCTGAGTAATATTCCATTGTGTATATGTACCCCAACTTCCTTATCCATTCATCTGTCAGTGGACATCTAGGTTGCTTCCATGTCCTAGCTATTACAACTAGTGCTGCAATGAACATTGGGGTGCATGTATCTCTTTCAATTCTGGTTTTCTCTGGGTGTATGCCCAGCAGTGGGATTGCTGGGTCATATGGCAGTTCTATTCCCAATTTTTTATTAAAATGCCAGTCTCCAATCATTAGAAGTTATGAAATCTATTCAGTGGGTCTGGGATTAGCATTGTTTTCCACAGATGAGATTAGATAGAAATTAATAGTGCATCACAAGTATAAAGCTAAAACTATTTTATAAAACCTTTGCCTGTGCACACACCTGTTTGTGCACATGTATATGAGCATGCATGCATGCATATGCATAGACTATATGTACAAATTTGAAATGTATTTATTGTGGTGGTAGTCCAATATGTCTGGAAAACACTGCTCTACATACTATCTCAGAAGGATTAAGATCTTTCTTAAGATCATACTCAAATAACACATTCCACAAACATGTAATTTATTTCACATACTATATCCATTCCACAAATGCAGATTACATTCATTTGACAAATATTTATTTTCTACTATTGTATATGTCAAGAATTTTTCAAATTCCTCTGCCTTCAAGGAGCTTACATGCATTATGTTGAGGGTACATTTCTAAAAGGAATTGTAATGAATCTTTGGAAAACTCATATTTTCAAATTTGGAAAACTCAGTAGTGGACACGGGACTGGAAAAGGTCAATTTTCATTCCAGTCCCAAAGAAAGGCAATGCCAAAGAATGTTCAAACTACCACACAATTGCACTCACCTCACACACTAGCAAAGTAATTCTAAGCTCAAAATTCTCGAAGCCAGGCTTCAACAGAACGTGAACCGTGAACTTCCAGATGTTCAAGATGGATTTAGGAAAGGCAGAGGAACCAGAGATCAAATTGTCAACATCCGTTGGATCATTGAAAAAGTAAGAGAGTTCCAAAAAAACATCTACTTCTGCTTAATTGACTATGCCAAAGCCTTTGACTATGGATCACAACAAACTGGAAAATTCTTAAAGAGATGGGAATACCAGACCACCTGACCTGCCTCCTGAGAAATCTGTGTGCAGGTCAAGAAGCAACAGTTAGAACTGGACATGGAACCTTGTCAGAACCAAAGAACCAAATCAGAACCTTGATTTGGAACCTAGACAATACACAGTCAAGGCTGTATATTGTCACCCTGCTTATTTATCTTATATGCAGAGTACATCATGCAAAATGCCAGGCTGGATGAAGCACAATCTGAAATCAAGATTGCTGGGAGAAATATCAATAACCTCAGATATGCAGATGACACCACGCTTATGGCAGAAAGGGAAGAAGAACTAAAAAGCCTCTTGATGAAAGTGAAAGAGGAGGTGAAAAAGTTGGCTTAAAACTCAGCCTTCAAAAATGAAGATCATGGCATCCGGTCCCATCACTTCATGGCACATAAATGGGGAAACAATGGAAACAGTAAGCAACTTTATTTTCTTGGGCTCCAAAATCACTGCAGATGGTGACTGCAGCCATGAAATTAAAAGACAGTCGCTCCTTGGAAGAAAAGCTATGACCAACCTAGACAGCATATATTAAAAAGCAGAGACGTTACTTTGCCAACAAAGCTATAGTTTTTCCAGTAGTCATGTATGGATGTAAGAGTTGGACTATAAAGAAAGCTGAGCGTTGAAGAATTGATGCTTTTGAACTATGGTGTTGGAGAAGACTCTTGAGAGTCCCTTGGACTGCAAGGAGATCCAACCAGTAAATCCTAAAGGAAATCAGTCCTGAATATTCATTGGAAGGACTGATGCTGAAGCTGAAACTCCCATACTTTGGCCACCTGATGCAAAGAACTGACTCATTGGAAAAGACCCTGATGCTGGGAAAGATTGAAGGTGGGAGAAGGGGACGACAGAGGATGAGATGGTTGGATGGCATCACCAACTCAATGGACATGAGTTTGAGTAAGCTCTGGAAGTTAGTGATGGACAGGGAAGCCTGACATGCTGCAGACCATGGGGTCACAGAGAGCTGGACACAACTGAGCAACTGAAATGAACTGAACTGAAGGAAACTTTTAGGTCTTTTCCCCAGTTGAATCTCAACCTTCTTCCTTTTCACCTTGCCCATCAATTCTTTCTTGATCATCCTGGCTGAAAGTGAAGAATTAAGTCTGCTGCTGCCTGCCTAGACCACCCTTTTGACACTTATTGTATAGGATTTTGTGGCATTTTTTTCTGTTGTTTTAATAAGTGGCATTTTAATATTGTAGATGAAAACACACACACACAAAGTATTACAGTGTTTTCCTTCCCTTCCCTTCCCTTCCCTTCCCAGGAGTATCCTTAGTTGCATTGCTTGACTGTTGAGACTTTACTGTGCTGAGCACAGTCACAGCGGAACTTAAAAAGCAGAGAGAAGCTGTAGGTCATGCTACATAGGAAAAAGAGCTGTTATACCCTGAGAACACAAGGAAAGATCCTGAAAGTAGGAAAAAGAAGGTGAGGAAGAAGGGCTGGTATTTAAATAGAAGAGCCAGCTGGTCTAGAGTCTGATAGAGAGAGATAAGTAAAGGAGATTTTAGGAAATTTTCTGAATTTAAAATAATCTCTCCATTGCTACCTGTTCATGATATCTTCAGTAAAAGCACCCTGCTATATTTCGGTGTTTTGTGGGGCCTCTTTTGTGGCACTTAGGGGTATTGCACTGTGCCTCTGGGTACCCAAGTTTACTTGGATTACAACTATATTTTTTCTTTTTTAAAATTTTTAATTGAAGGATAATTGCTTTACCATATTGTGTTGGTTTCTGTCATACATTAACACAAATCAGCCATGGGTATATACGTGTCCCCTCCCTTTTAAACCTCCTTCCCACCTCCCACCCCATTCCAGATAGCCAGTGGGAATTCTCTGTATGACTCAGGGATTGCAACTGTATTATTTAAAACTTCCTAGGATTGTGCTTAGCCTCTCCAGTCAGATTATGACATTTGAAGAAGGAGTTTTAGACTCTTTTGCTAACCCCATCACACAGAACTGGCAGAACTTACGCTGAGGGGATGACTTTTATTTTTCCTCTGCAGTGAAGACTCAGTGCATTTGAAGGTAATTCTCCACCTACACAAAGCTCAGTATTTGAATGGATGTTTTGTCACCTTTAATATTATCAGAAGAAAGACATCACACCTAACTACTTGTTTCATATCTTGCCCCTAAGGATTTCAGAAAGAATATATAAAGGTCATCAGTAAGACATTAGAGAAACTACTCAGAGCAGTGAGCCCACTACCCTATCCTGTCTCGCTGTATGTCAAAGAATATGTCTGTATTTGTATCAGTGAATCTAAAATCCTGTTATTATTCTGTCCAATTTTCTGACCAAACACAGACTTGAAGTTCTCTGTCTTACATGACACCTTATAGAATCACTCTGGTCATAAAAGGTCATTCCACTGCTCCCTGAATTAAAAAGTGGCATGTCACATGATCATTCTCACTCTGCAGTCTCACAGACACACAGTTGTGTATACACAACAGCATCAAATGTGTCAGTTAATCACCACATGTAACCTATCAATTCAGGAACAATAATCTATCCAGTATGTGCAGTACTGTGTGAGACAATCTCAGAGAGATGCTCTAATCTCCACATTGAAGGAAACCATTTTCCTGTACACAGAACCAAACATTTGGTATTTCTGTATCTTAAATGCATCTTCTATTGATGCCCTTTATCAATATGAGCATTGACTATAGACACGGTAGTTATTTATTGTTTAAATAATAGTTCTTGCTTTGAGAATGTATTTTATATGAGCTAACACCTCTGGACCATTAATTTCCATTTCTATAAGTTGTTTATATTATGTAGGACTAGTCAGTCAGCAAGATAGTAAGGAGCTTTTCTTTGATGTACCAAATCTGCACATCTGCTTCAGTTCCTCTACCAGATGTTCATGTTTATTTATATTCTTAAGTTTTTAAGATATTTCTGCTCTGGGGAAAGGCATATTAGTACAATAAACTGTATTACACAGGATGTCAAAATAGTGTGCTCACCAGAATTGAACAAAATTGAACAAAAAAGTGATATGTCCTATTAATATAGTTTCTTAAATACATACTTATAATGCGTTCTTAAATCCTTCCTTATTTCATATTCTTGGTATGTCTTGAAGCATCCATTGGCACAATGCAAAGTAGCCTTTTTAAAATTGTTTCACTCCTGCAAATTGTCTAATATAATCAACCCAATTGTATCTATCTGCGATCATTTAGTGCCAAAACTACAGTCCTTCCTCTGTATCCAGAGAGATTGGTTCCAAGACACCCCCCACACACACAGATACCAAAAATCTCAGATGCTCAAGTCCATTGTATAAAATGTCATATTTGCATATGACCTACCCACATCCTCCTGTACACTTTAAATCCCCCCTCAATTACTTATAATACTGAATACAGTGTAAATGTTAGGAAAAGAGAAGCTGGTGTGCAGTAAAGCCAAGTTTTTTGGTTTTGTTTTTTTAGCTTTCTGGATTTTTTCCATATATTTTTGATCCAAAATTGGTTGCATCAGTATACGGTACCTTAAGATAAAGAGAACAGACTGTGTGTCTCAATTACCTCTAAAATTATTTCCATTGCATAATTGTTTATGTGTGGAGATCTTACTATGTGATGGGCATAAGCTGAATACTTTACAGACCTTTCATTGAATCCTCACAACAGCCCCAGGAGCCAATTATCACTATAATGACCATCTTACAGATGAGGAAACTGAGGCTCTATGAGATTATACACTTGGTAAATGACAGAACAAGTGATCAGGTTGGAACTGTTTAACTCTCTCCTAATGTCTGTGCTACTCACATTAATGTCCAATAGAACGATTTCATCTATATATCAGTTATATGGTAATAGGGGCTTCCCTGGTGGCTCAGTGGTAAAGAATACACCTGCCAATACAGGAGACATGGGTTAAATCTTGGGTCGGGGAGATACCCTGGGGAAGAAAATGGCAACCCACTCCAATATTCTTGTCTGGGAAATCCCATGGACAGAGGAGCCTGGTGGGCTATAGTACACGGGGTTACAAAAGAGTCAAACACAACTTACCCACTAAACAACAAATATGATAATAGACATGATTAATCAGAAAACAAATACTTCACCAAATGTCTATGTAGCACTTGCATTAATCTGTAGAATTTCAAGTAGAAGGAGGTCAGTTAAAGGATCGCTGGATAGGAGCTGAGAATGGTTCCCCTAGGGCCCAGTTTCTTGGAGGACAAAGTGGTACATCTTCCTGGGGAACTTTCTTTTTTCCTCAATGATAGGTAGTTTAAAAGCATAATTTTTGTTAAAACAAACATGAGTATACTATTGAGTGAATCAAAGTTTCCTTAAAGTTTTAAAATAAAAGTGAGATTTTCCCTCTTTGGGAGAATTGTCCGAAGTCTCCTGTGAGTCAGGCCTGTCCTCTCCTCTGCATTCAGGGTATATAAACCCACAGCAGCAGGAGCAGCAGAGCCCGGGCAAAATTCGGAGCAGGTTCTAGGAGGCATTTCGTTCTGGCAACAGTTTGGAAGATAAATGAGAAAGAAGCAAGACCAGAAACGGGAAATTTAGAAAGCCTGATAATAAGGACAGTCTTCCCTGTGGCTCAGACAGTCAACAATCTGCCTATAATGCAGGAGAGCGGGTTCGATCCCTGGCTGGGGAAGATTCTTTGGAGAAGAGAATGGCAACCCACTCCAGTGTTCTTGCCTGGAGAATTCCATGGACAGAGGAGCCTGGCGGGCTACAGTCCATAGGGTCACACAGAGTCAGACATGACTGAGTGGCTAACAGTTTTGACAAGTATAAAACACAGATAAAGGAGAAGGAGCAAGACACTAAGGTGTTTTACACACACACATACACACACACACACACACACACACACACACACACACACGGCCTGCAAAATGAAGACGTAAATGATTTGAAGGGCACGTGTCCAAATATCTCCCTCCAGTTCCCCTCCCCAGACGCTCTCTCCTCACGTTAATCGTTGGCCACATCTGCGTCCGCTCAGCCTGGTTTGCTCATTCAACCTGCCTCACCCAGCAGAGCCCCTCCCGCAGTGACCCTGACTAAACATTTTCACACTCTGGGCAGTTCGCCATGGTCATTTGGTCACAGCCAATTATGTTTCTGGGCAAGTCCTGAAGAAGTCTGAGGTGTCTGCATAATAGTGCTCTCTATAGTCTGATAGGGACACGTGTTTGGAGAAAGAGGGTTTCATGGTGGGGAGGAATGTTTTATTTTTTTTCTCCTTTTCAGCTGACGAGTGTTGTTTCAGGATGTAGCGACTTCCATTGGTGAGAGAGATTTATTACTTACTTCCTGGAGAGAGCAATTTTCTCTCAAGTGTGAACATTTCAAGGAGAGCATCCAAAAAAGTTACTAATTTTTGTGCTTTTGCAACTTAGAGAGAAAGAGAAATTTAAATCTGCCCAATGTCCCCCCTCCCCTCAGGAATGAGCAGTGGCGAGCTCTCCAAAACCACAAGGCAGAGAGGGCCCCGTGCTCCTCCTTTGCAGGGTGAGCACAGACTCACCAGCTGCAGCAAACAATCTCTGTCTCCACAAACTAACACACATTCTCCAGTGGTCTTGGAAACCCATCGCAGCAAGGGCACCCCAACACAACTGCTTATGTAGCCTGTCTTCCCTCACGTCCCAGTGATGGCTCCAAAGCTGTGTTTTTATTTTGTAATGGTTTTACTGAAGGGTGGCCAGGAGGTTTCAGTACCTGCTAAGCCTTCTTTGCTTTTTTTTTTTTTAAATTTATTTATCTATTTTTTTTACTTTACAATACTGTATTGGTTTTGCCATACATTGACATGAATCTGCCATGGGTGTACATGTGTTCCCCTTCCAGAACCCCCCTCCCACCTCCCTCCCCATCCCATCCCTCTGGGTCATCCCGGTGCACCAGCCCTGAGCACCCTGTATCATGCATCGAACCTGGGCTGGTGATTCATTACACATATGATAATTTACATGCTTCAATGCCATTCTCCCATATCATCCCGCCCTCGCCCTCTCCCATAGAGTCCAAAATACTGTCCTATACATCTGTGTCTCTTTTGCTGTCTCACATACAGGGTTATCTTTACTGATTTACTAAATTCCATATATATGCGTTAGTATACTGTATTGGTGTTTTTCTTTCTGGCTTACTTCACTCTGTATAATAGGCTCCAATTTCATCCAACTCATTAGAACTGATTTGAATGTATTCTTTTTACTGGCTGAGTAATATTCCATTGTGTATATGTACCACAGCTTCCTTATCCATTCATCTGCTGATGGACATCTAGGTTGCTTCCATGTCCTTGCTATTATAAACAGTGCTGTGATGAACACTGGGGTACACATGTCTCTTTCAATTTTGGTTTCCTCAGTATGTATGCCCAGCAGTGGTATTGCTGGGTCATATGGCAGTTCTATTTCCAGTTTTTTGAGGAATCTCCACACTGTTCTCCATAGTGGCTGTACTAGTTTGCATTCCCACCAACAGTGTAAGAGGGTTCCCTTTTCTTCACACCCTCTCTAGCATTTATTGCTTGTAGACTTTTGGATAGCAGCCATTCTGACGGGCATGAAATGGTACCTCATTGTGGTTCTGATTTGCATTTCTCTGATAATGAGTGATGTTGAGCATCTTTTCATGTGTTTGTTAGCCATCTGTATGTCTTCTTTATAGAAATGCCTGTTTAGTTCTTTGGCCCACTTTTTGATTGGGTCATTTATTTTTCTGGAATTGAGCTGCAGGAGTTGCTTGTATATTTTTGAGATTAATTGTCCGTTGCTTCGTTTGCTATTATTTTCTCCCATTCTGAAAGCTGTCTTTTCACCTTGCTTGTAGTTTCCTTTGTTGTGCAGAAGCTTTTAATTTTAATTAGGTCCCATTTGTTTATTTTTGCTTTTATTTCCAATATTCTGGGAGGTGGGTCATAGAGGATCCTGCTTTGGTTTATGGCAGAGAGTGTTTTGCCTATGTTTTCCTCTAGGAGTTTTATAGTTTCTGGTCTTACGTTTAGATCTTTAATCCATTTTGAGTTTATTTTTGTGTATGGTATTAGAAAGCGTTCTAGTTTCATTCTTTTACAAGTGGTTGACCAGTTTTCCCAGCACCACTTGTTAAAGAGATTGTCTTTTCTCCATTGTATATTCTTACCTCCTTTGTCAAAGATAAGGTGTCCATAGGTGCGTGGATTTATCTCTGGGCTGTCTATTTTGTTCCATTGATCTATATTTCTGTCTTTGTGCCAGTGCCATACTGTCTTGATGACTGTGGCTTTGTAGTAGAGCCTGAAGTCAGGCAGGTTGATTCCTCCAGTTCCATTCTTCTTTCTCAAGATTGCTTTGGCTATTCGAGGTTTTTTGTATTTCCATACAAATTGTGAAATTATTTGTTCTAGTTCGCTGAAAAATACCATTGGTAGCTTGATAGGGATTGCATTGAATCTATAGATTGCTTTGGATAGTATACTCATTTTCACTATATTGATTCTTCCAATCCATGAACATGGTATATTTCTCCATCTATTTGTGTCCTCTTTGATTCATTTGCAGTTTCCTAGATTTCTGTCTCTTGTTCTTAAGCCTTTGCACATGCTGTTCTCTTTGCCTGAAACAGCTTCTGTCGTCTCCCTAATGGTAAACTCAAGCATACTGTCAGATTACATACTCAGGGCCTTGGACTAGGGTGAGTACATGTGCATGAACCCAAGGGTGGGCACCTGCTTTAATTTTACATCACAAGGGCCTTTCTTGCCTCACCCTAATTCCATCCCTGCATTCACTTAATATCACTTCATTTCTGACCCCTATTATCTTCTTTCCTCAAAATGGACTAGGTGCCTCTTCTATTACCTCCATTTGTATCCATGGTTCTCCCTACTATAGCATTATTATGTTGTAATTGCTTTTTGCTTGTTTTCCTTGCCCATTAGCTATAATTGCTTTGAGGGCAGGAAGCTTGTATAACTGTCTTTGTTGTAGTGCTTGAAAATAGTAGGCAATTAATGTGTTTTGCATAAATGAATATACTTGCATATGACTTGCCCATATGACTCTGATATCACAGCATACTTAAAATCTGACTTGAAAGGGACTCAGTAAATCATCAAGTCAACCCCTCATTTTACAAATAAAGAAACTCAGGGCAAGACTGTTTCTCAGAATTACATAAGCTGGAAAAGTATTCTAGTATTTTATTTTTAGTAGATATATGAGTTGCCAGTGCAGAGAAGCATAAGCTATTCACCAATGATACTTAATATTCAAGCCAAATAATGTAATATGGTGATCAAAATGATTTTATAACCTCTTATAAAATAAATCAAGTTTTCATGAGATATTTTTCTTAAGTCAATATGTTAGCCTCCCTTCTCCAAGCCACCCAAGTTTCACAGTTGAACAAGTGGGAAAATGCCAGAAAGAATATGGGGATATAGAAATGCAATTAGGCTTCCCAGGTGGCGCTAGTGGTAAAGAACCTGACTGCCAGTGCAGGAGACATAAGAGAAGCAGGTTTGATCCCTAGGTTGGGACGATCTCCTGGAAGAGGGCATGGCAACCCACTCCAGCATTCTTCCCTGGAGAATCCCATGGACAGAGGAGCCTGGCAGACTATAGTCCATGGAGTCAAAAAGAGTCAGACATGACTGAAACGACTTAGCACACACAAATGCTACTAGAAAGAAGTGTTTACTAATTTGTGATACTGTGTAGCTTACTAAGCAAGTCCTTTACCTCAACTTCTGAGAAGGAGGAGACAGATGGCACTGTCAGTCTCATAACCTCCTCTATAACGTTCTTAAAGCCATGAACTTTGTAAAGAGTGGGGATTGTCATGAGTGGCCAGTCAAGGCAAGGAGTTTCTTTAGATTGTACTTACTTCTATAGGAAATGGCAACGCACTCCAGTATTCTTGCCTGGAAAATCACATAGATGGAGGAACCTGGTAGGCTACAGTCCATGGGGTCACAAAGAGTTGGACACGACTGAGCAACTTCACTTTCACTTTATTTCTGTACATGAAATTGTAGGTAATTTATTAAGGAATTAAATTATTCATACTTGGAGCCATCAAGAAATTATGCTAAATGTCACTTAATAAGATGATAACTACTTAGGCTTTGATATTTAATATCAAACTCCGAACAAATCAAACTTGGAATCTATTTGTTTTGTATTCATGAAGAAAGATAGTGGTGAGAAAGGGGAAGGAATTACATGGAAAGTATATTTTTAGAAAAGAATGCTCCAGAATGCTGGAGAAAGTGCAATGCTGAACTGAGAATCTTCTCCAGAGTGAATGTGTGCTAAGTCGCTCAGTTGTGTCTGACTCTTTGCAACCCCATGGGCTGTAGCCCGCCAAGTTCCTCTGTCCATGGGGATTCTCCAGGCAAGAATACTGGAGTGGTTTGCCATGTCCTCCTCCAGGGGACCTTTCCAACCCAGGGATCTAACCTGTGTCTCCTGTGGCTTGTGCACTGTAGGCAGATTCTTTACTGCTGAGCCACCAGGGAAGCCCCTTTCTCCAGAGTATGCCAGTAATTAGCAAAGCCATAATTAAAACTTCTTTATCAGCTGCTTCACTTGGAACTCATAAAGGATCCTACTCTATGTTGTCATAGAGGTAATGTCATAATGGTAAAAGATGACCTTGGTTATTTCTATCCTGTGCAGAGGTAACTGTTGAGATAAAATGAGCTCAGAATTAAAACCTTATTTTACTGTTTATTATATGATTTGGAGAAAACAGTATCTAGCAGGGCATCTCCCTACCAAATTTTCCCCTTAGAGAAACTCTGAAACAGTTAAGGATCTTAGTGGGTTCTTATTTACTGAAGATCTTCCTGTCCCATTGCCTACTCCCACCATGAATCTCTCTGGAGAGACTTGAAACCAGTGGTGTGCTGAAAATGTTTAATAGCCAGTTTGCCAGGGGAGAAAAATGCCATGATCTGTGACAACTGCCAATTTCTGTGGTGTAAATACTCCCACCACGGCCCATTACAAGTCACCAAGGTGATGGTACCAATTGTAGAGTTGGGAAAAGATGTATGCACAGTCGGCTTTTCAAAACCAGCATGACCCAGCTCCAGGGCACCACTGCTTGAAACCCTGGGCTGCCTGATCTCAAGAGAAGTCTTGTGTTCGCTCCTACCAGAGCAGATCTTCAGACCCTCCTTGCTTCGAATCCACATTCCTCTATTCTAACCATGATTAGCAAGGTTATGCTACACAACAAATCAGCCCTGAAATCTTAGTGGCTTAAAACAGCAAAGGTTTATGTTTCATTCGTGATGCCTGTCCAGCATGGGTCCTCAGTAGGAAGGTACTTTATCAAAATAACTCAGGTTCCATACTGATGGGGCCTCCCCACCTGGATAGTGCTGGTGGCAGTGACAGAGAGCCTGCAGATTTGTACTTGGCTTTCATCCTCTTGGCTCACATCACACTAGTCAGAACTAGTCTCAGAGCGCCACCTAAATGCAAGGGATTTGGCATGTGTGAGGAAGCTGATGGAATGTTTGGTGAGTACCACAGTCTCATCAGGGCTTCCCTGGTGGCTCAGATGGTAAAGAATCTGTCTGAATGCAGGAGACTGGAGTTCGGTCCCTGAGTCATGAAGATCACCTGGAGAAGGGAATGGCTACCCACTCCAGTATTCTTGCCTGGAGAATCCCATAGACAGAGGAGCCTGGTGGGCTACAGAGTTGGACATGACTGACTGACTGAAACAAACACACAATCTCATCACACTCATGGTGGTTTCCAGCAGGCATCAATGTTTCTTGATGGTTCAGGACACACCTTATTCAGGGCACCCAGGAAGGTGTTAAGGAGAAGTAAAGGAACTGACTGAATGCCTTGGGAAAGTCCAAAGCTCAAAAAGAATCTTCAAACAATATTTTTTCCTATTAATAAATACCACTGTGCCAAACCAATAGTTCTTCTGTGACCAGTAAGAAGACTTATAGCTAAATAAAATCCCCAGGCAGGCTTTCTTCTGACCTTTGCCACACTTGAGAGATGATGCAAGTTGTGAACATGCCTGTCTAAACAATAAACCAACCATCTGAGTTTTTTCTGCCTGAGTCTGAAGTCCAGATCCTAGAGCACTGAGCATTCCTGAGAGGAGGTAGGTCCTCAGAGTCCAAGGGTCCTGGAGACAAGGAACTGTCTAAGGCTGGAGGGACTCCCAGGGACTCATACCTAAAACCACAGCATTTCATTTTAATTCAACAGATGTAGATTTTGTGCCCAGGGAGACCCAGGTGTGGAGGCTTCCCCCCAGGGCTTCTACAGAGGTTCCTGTAGAGGTTCCTCCAGTCTCCCACTCCTTCCTGGATCTGTATTAGCTAATTAGACGCAAGATCACTTTAACCACCGCTCTTCTCAAAGCAAATAGCTTTGCCCCTAGGGCTGGGGAAATGCACTGAAATGCATACCTACATACCTATTTCAGTGCATTTCCCCAGTCTCAGAGGCAAAGCTATTTGCTTTGAGAAAGCCTATGATTTCAACCCTAACTCAGCCCCTAATTAATTACCAATGCTGAACAAACCTATTCACCTTCAGTGTCTCCATTTCCTCATTCGCACTTTGAAGGAGTCAGATTGGAACTAGGGTGCTAACACATCCTTTGTGAAGCCTTCCGGACTGATTTGCACAAAGGGAAAGAGGCTAGTGGGTAGGGCCCCAGAACCGTATTCTACCTTCCAACCAGAGCAGATGTATATTTAATGTATTAGATTTTAGAGCAGATTTTTTTGGTTTTTTGTTTGTTTGTTTCCCAACGGAGGGCCACTACTTCATAAGTTTTTAAAGAAGATGTTTTAATACTTTTTATTTTTACACTTCAAAACCACTGGACTCCATCTGACTACTTGAGAAAGTTGGAGAAAGTGACGTGGACGGATGACAGAGGATGTGTCCGGGGACAGAGGTAAGGCCGCCTGATGGCCCGTGTGATGCTCTGCTAGCTTGCTTCCCTCCCATCAGACAAATCATTAGTAGGCTTCTCTAACTGCTGCCTCTCCCTCTAACCTGCCGACACCTTACAAAAAACCCAGACTCAGTAAGCAATGTACAGAGTGGTGGGGAGTAGGACTTCCCTGAAATGAAGGTTAAAGACTGCAGCCTGCTCAGAGAGCATGTGGTTTGGCATATTTCCAGAGAATATTAAATCATACAAGAATTTTCACTCATCTTCATCTTGGAGGTCACAACGTGACTCTGCTCTAATGAATTCTTTATATTGGCAGCTCTTCTGTTTTTCTCCCTTCCTCTCTGGCTTCCTCACTCCCACCTCTCCCCTCCTCCCCACCTTGCCATGAGCAGCCCCCTCTCCTTTAGTCTCTGTGCAGGAACATGTGGTAATACTTTGCCTTGATATCGGCCTTGACTCTGGTCTACACCTGTGTAGGCCTTCAAGCTACGGCTCAGCGGGTGGCAGGGCGAGGTCAAGCTCTGTGCACACCCCTACCCCGGGGCAGGCAGGCCAGCTCCTCTCCTTCCCTGGCTGGCTGCAGGCACCTCCAGATGGTGAGCCCAATATTCCGGTTTATTAATCAAGGTCCCAGTGATGTGAGATCCCACCTGAGGGTGTCCTTTCTCATGAAGCAGAGGGTTGATTTACAAAAGCCTGCAGCTTCAAAAGAGAACAAAAAGAGAGGAAAAAAAATTAGAGAAATCGTTTGCACTGGGAACTTTTTAAATGGAAAGCACTATCCTGACTTAATGTTGTGAGGGCGATACCATTTGCATCTTATGAGAAAACTCTTGGTGGGCTACTGTCCTTGGGCCCGCAGAGTCAGATAGGACTAAGTGACTGGACACACACCACATCATAAGTATAAACCCAGTACTATACTAGGTGCCCTATGGACATTCTCTCATTTTTACAATAGCCCACCAAGGTAGGTTTTAGTATCATTAGCTTGGAAATTGTACAGAAATGAGGCTCATAAAGGTTACATTGCCCAACATTACATAGTAAAATGCAGAAATGATTCTGAGGCTTTCTGCTCAAAATCTATCAGTTACTTTCCATGACTTTCAATAATAAAGATCTCCTCAGAACTTTCCGTGCTTTTAGAATAAAAGTGAATCCTCATCTTAACACACCAGGCCCATCATGGTCTGGTTCTTGCCCACCTTTCTGCCCCCACATTTCCACCAACCTCTTCTGTCAGGTGGAGCTTTTTTTCAGCCCCACAGGCCACTGTCTCAACCCCATGTGCATCATATGTGCTGTTCACTCTTCCCAACTTCATCTACCTTTACTTTCCTACAGCATAGTATGTAGCCCCTTTCATGGGAAGCACCTTCCCCCCACATATCCCGCCACTAATCCTTCATCACAGAACTAGAGTTAATTACCTCTGACTATCACAATACCTGATGAACATATAAACCAAAGAACTGAGCACATCACTGTGTAATTGTCTATTAAGGTAAATGTCACCACCATCAGACCCTACCCTCTCTAAGGATACAGAACCTATTTTATTCAATATATACATTAGTATTCCCAAAGATTTACCGTAATACCTGAAAGAAAAGAGAGCTCAGAAAGTTTGTTGAATAAGTGAAAGAATGAGAAAAGTAAAAGAAGGGAAGAGGAAAGAAGAGGAAGGGAGAGAAAAAGGGAAGGGAGTCAAGGGAGAGGATACTAAGGCTAACAAGAGCTGAACCCAAGTCTGTCTGTTTCCCAAGTGTACGAAATTTTTACCATCCCGTACTTAACCCAAGATCGCCCCACTCTATCAAAGATGTGATTGAGCTCTCTTTCTCCCCTTTTTTAAAAATACAAAATTGAAGTATAGTTGACTTACAATAGTATGTGAGTCCCTTCAGTTTTTACGCAGCACCAAGAGCCTCATTCTCTGCTATAGCTGCCGCCTGGCTCTGCTCATAGCACCAAGTAACTCCCTTCTGCAATTCTGCAGAGTTCTCTGTAAGACTTCTCTCCTCTGTATTTGTCTGTCTGCATAGCAATAGATATTCTACTCCATAAATGCTGTGAGCAGACACTGCTCTAAGCACTTTATGTGGATTAATTTTAACCCTCAGAACAATCGCATGAGGTTGGCATAATTATTATCTACACTTAACATATGGGAAAACTGAGGCAGGACAGGCTGACTTGCCCAAGGCCACTCATATATTAAGTGGAAGAACTGGAATTTGAACCAAAATAGCTTAACTCTTAAGAATGTGTTTTGTTTTAAGATATGTTGCTTCACACACACATCAACTTGAGATCAGATTGTGCAAACTATGTTAGTAACTTGCTTTTTCATAGGTAATTATATACCTTGAAAAGTTTTCATGTAATTTAATACTCTTCTGAAACATCATTGTAACAGATGCATATTTCACAGGTGCATATTTCATCATATTGATGAACCATTATTAATGAATTAATCAATTTCGTATTGGCAGAAAGTTACTTTCCAATCTATTATAAGCATACAGTGATGAACGTCATAGCTGTTTGTTTACAACTTAGAATTTAAATCACTTGGCCAAAAGCTAAGATATTTACATGTAATCATCATGCATACCCTCCAGTGTAGCTCAAACATAAATGGATTGTACAGCAGATCCCTCCTCATCGTGGTTTTGATTTCCATGGTATCAGTTACCTCCAGTCAATTGAGGTCTGAAAATATTAAATGGAAAATTCCAGAAATAAATAATTCATAAGTTTTAAATTGTACACCATTCTGAGTAGCACCATGAAATCTCATACCCTCCCTCCTGGGCTATGAACCATCCTTTTGTCCCATTCGACCCACCTGTTAGTCACTCAGTACCCATCTTGGTTATCAGATCAACTGTCCTGTTTCACAGTATTTGTATTCAAGTTTTTATTTTGCTTAATGAAAGCCCCAAAGCACAAGAGTGGTGATGCCAGCAACTCGAACGTGCCACAGAGAAGCTCTAAATGCTTCCTTTAAGTGAAAAGGTGGAAGTTCTTGACTTTAAAAGGAAGGGGAAAAAAATCATATGCTAGGATTGCTTGAGGTTGTTAAGCTTGAGGGTAAGATGGAAAAGGCATTAAATTTACATAAAAAGTTACTTTGAGAGAGAGAGGGACCCTGTTCACACAATCCTTATTACACTGTCTTTTTATAATTATTCTATTTTAGTATTAGTTATTATTAATCTCTTACAGTGCCTAATTTGCAAATTAAACATCATTGATGTGAATGTCTAGGGAAAAACATAGTATTTATAGGGTTTGATACTATTCATGGTTTCAGGCATCCACTTGAGGTTTGGAACGTATCCCATCATGTATGATGGAGGAATACTGTATCTTAGTTGTTGATCATTAGAGATATTAAGTAGAACAGCTTTCCCTCTGGGGCTTTTATGCCAAGTTCTTCCCTGTTCTTAGAACTGATGATAATAAGTGGAAGGAAAAAAGAATCCTCAGCCAGGCATGTGCCGTGGAGTGTCCAGATTCTTGCCCTGGACCAGCGCCAGCACCTGCTGCTCAGGTGCATGCCGCTATCAGCCTTTCTCCTCTATCAACGCCACATCAGAATGAGTTATCATTTGCAGATCAGCAGTTGGTCTCACCAACATGGGGCCCTTTCCATTTAGAATTCCTGATAAAGGCATGATGGTAGAAAAGGGGAAGTGCAGAAAGTTCCTGAAGGAAGAGGTATAAGCTCCCCTTTAAGCTAAACTGCCCATCAACCAACATAGCATTTCCCTGGAGAATTCAGGAGAGGAGATAAGCAAAGCAACCCCACAGAAAGTGGTGAACCTCACTTAGGATAGGGAGACCACATAAAATAACCCACGTGATGAAAAACTAGAGATTAACAGAAAAGTATGTGTTGGTTGTTTATTAAGATGCTGATATGCTAATGAAAGTGAAGAAGAAAGAAATTTAAGAAACAACACATTAAGAAGAACACATCAAATACAGATGGGGTGGCTGGTATCCTGTTTCTATCAAACCATTTTGTCATAAAGTTTAGAGTCTCCTCATCTTGGTAGCACACGAGCAATGATGAGTAATTCTCTGACACATTCGTTCAAACCCCTAAAACTAATATTTACCAAGCACTTTATAAAACTCTGTTCATATGCATTACCACATCTTATCCTCAAATAATAATATAGGGGCTCCAGTTTCATCCACCTCATTAGAACTGATTCAAATGCATTATTTTTAATATCTGGGTAGTATTCCATTGTGCATATGTACCGCAGCTTACTAGAGCCTATTACACAGAGTGAAGTAAGTCAGAAAGAAAAACACCAATACAGTATATTAATACATATATATATGGAATTTAGAAAGATGATAATTTAGAAAGATACGATAACCCTGTATGTGAGACAGCAAAATAGACACAGATATAAAAAACAGACTTTTGGACTCGATGGGAGAAGGTGAGAGTGGGATGATTTGAGAGAATAGCATTGAAACATGTATATTACCATATGTGAAATAGATCACCAGTCCATGTTTGATGCATGAGACAGGGTGCTTAGGGCCAGTGCACTGGGATGACCCTGAGGGATGGGATGGAGTGGGAGGGGGGATTCAGGATGAGGACACATGTACTGATGTACATGGCTGATTCATGTCAGTGTATGGCAAAAACCACTACAATATTGTAAAGTAATTAGCCTCCAATTAAAATTTAAAAAATAATAATAATATGGGGACAATTATTATCATACTTAACTACTGTTTGTGAGTTAACTGAGCCTAACAAGCTTAAGTAACTCTGTTACTTAATAGTAACACATCATACTCTATGATGGTGAATTTTATGTATCAACCTGACTGGGTCAGACATTTGGTTCGACACCATTTCTAGATGTGACTGTGACTGCGTTTCTGGAAAAGGTTAGCGTTTAAATCATTAGAGTGAGTAAAGCAGGTTGTCGTCTCCAATGTGGGGGTGCAGCAACATTATCCAGTTTGCTGATGGCTTGAATGGAACAAAAATAGAAAGGGAGAAATTGTGGTCTTGGCCTGACTGAGTTGGGATATGTCTTTTCCTGCCCTCAGACTGGGACTTACACTTTATTATTTGTTTTCCTGGTTCTCAGGCCTTCTAGCATGGACTGGAGCTACATGTGGCAATTGTGTGTGTGTGTGTGTATATATATATATACATATATATACACACACATATATTATTAATATATGTGGCAGATTATATATATATATATATATATATATATACATATACATATATATATATATATATATATATATATATATACTGCTGCTGCTAAGTTGCCTCAGTCGTGTCCGACTCTGTGCGACCCCATAGACGGCAGCCCACCAGGTTCCCCCATCCCTGGGATTCTCCAGGCAAGAGTACTGGAGTGGGTTGCCATTTCCTTCTCCAGTGCATGAACGGGAAAAGTGAAAGTGAAGTCGCTCAGTTGTGTCCGACTCTTAGTGACCCCATGGACTGCAGCCTACCAGGCTCCTCCATCCATGGAATTTTCCAGGCAAGAGTACTGGAGTGGGGGTGCCATTGCCTTCTCCATATATATATATGTATATATAAAATGTATGTGTGCTGTGCGCTCAGTTGTGCCTGACTCTTTGTGACCCCATGGACTGTTGCCCGCCAGGCTCCTCTGTTCATGGATTTCCCAGGCAGGAATACTGGAATGGGTCACCTCCTCCAGGGGATCCTCCTGAACTCAGGGATCGACCTGTAACTCCTGCGCCTCCTGCATTGGCAGGCAGATCCTTACCACTGAGCCACATGGGAAGCCCCATATATAATGTATACATCTATATTCATCAAATATATACATATTTATCTGTATTTGTTGTGCTCTTTTTGAAGTCCCTCAGTATGAGATATATGATATAGATACATACACGCACATATCTTTTTCCCATTTGTCTGTTTCTCTGAACAACACTGACCAATACACATAGCTAGAGCTGGATTTGTACACACACTCTTGAGTCAAAATCCTCTGGCACTGACTAAGTGCAATGCACTGCCAGCAAGGCAGACATAAAAGTCCAAATTTCTTGGAGAGAGTGCATGAAAGTCCAGTGGGGAGGAAGCTATCTTTTCTGTGCTTGGGACAAAAGCCTCCAGCAGTCAATAACGAGATAGTAAGTGCTGAGTTCTAATGTGTGTCTAACACTGACCTAGGCACAGTGGAAACTAAAAGAGAAATAGAACATATCTGAGGAGTCTTTTGCCTAAGCATGTACCTTATTAAAACACGTGAAACAATTATGGAAATTAAGTAACTAGTGTTAGCTAGAAGAATTAATGATACCCAGGTTCGATCCCTGGGTCGGGAAGATCCCCTGGAGAAGGAAATGGCAACCCACCTCAGTATTCTTGCCTGGAGAATTCCATGGACAAAGAAGCCTGGTGGGCTACAGTCCATGGGGTCACAAAGAGTCGGACACGACTGAGCCACTAACACTTCCTATTTAAGAAAAACAGAAGAGAATGGATAATTGCCCATGGTAGGTCATAATGAGTAAAGACATGGAAATAATGACTAGCCGTGATGTGAGTGGATGAGGAGGAGGGTGGGGAAAGCTCCTCAAAGATAAGTTTAACTTGTCTAGTGAATGTATTAAAAAGAAAGAAAAAAAAAGTGGGTGAGTATAATGAAACCAGGTTATAGAGGAAGACTTAGAAAGCAAGCAAAATCCATCCCTTTAACAAAGATTTACTGCATGCCTTCTATGTGCTAAGCCCTAGGGATAAATAAATATGAATAAATCATGGTGTCTTCTAATCAAAAGTATTTGCTCCCAGTCTTGGGAACTTGGATTCCACACCATAAGCAAAAGGGAGTTATGAAAGGTCCTTGAGTAAGGTATTGACAAAATAAAAATTTATCTCTACATAGCTATAATCTCTTTAACCTGCAGGCAGAGAAGAAACAAATGGTCAAGAGAAATATTATAAACCCCTCATGGTGGCAGAGTGGTCGTTAGGGTAGTCCATAGGGCAGGTTACAGGTAATATTCTCAAAAAGAAATCTGTATGAAAAAGTTCTGCTGTGAGTGGCAAGAACTAGCTGTCAAGGAAAAAAAAATGAATGTATAGGGAGACAAAGGGGACCAGAATAAGGGGCAGAGAAGCCAAAGTGGGGAGGAAGGTTGCTGACATAATCTGGACAAGGCAAGAACCCAGGAATGGGAAACAGGGTAGAGACACAAACACTAAGATTAGGGTACAGAGGCAGGTTTCAGAACCAGAAGCAAAGCAAAAGCTTGATGATTGAATCAGTACAAAATCAGGCTGGTCCCAGAAACATGACTGCCTGTGCCTTGACATGGGTGAGGACTGAGCCTCTGAGTGGATATTAGACTAATTTATTGGAAAAAAAAAATCTAATGAGATTCAAGACCCGGAGTCAAACCCGTCGTGATGACATCTCTGATATTTTCTAAAGTGAAAGTGTTAGTATTTTCTAAGGAGAGCCTCTATAATCTGGCTTCACACTGGCTACCAACCTTATATCCTGCTTGTCTTTAACACACTCTTGATTCCAATCTTACTGATCTTGTTCCTATAGCCCCCCAACCCACCCCAACATAACACATACACAAACACACACACACCATAGACTTTTCCTTTTCAAGGTTTTGTCTATGCCAACTCTCTCACCATAATGTTCTCTCTCTTCATCCAAGTCCTTTCCAGCTCTTCTCTGAAATTGTCAGGTTTAAGGGCCCCTTGCTCTGAATCAAAGGGCAGAGTCACCTTCTCCTCCCACTGACTAGCATCTTTATTGTCCTAGCACAGAGAAAGTTTTAGAGGCCTGAATGTCACTGACTTATTTGGTTACTTCCACTAGGGCTTTGTTGCTAAGGGAAATTCATCCTGAGTTTCAACTTGAGAGATTTGTAGTATTTCCATTCCTTCTCCTTTCCTGGACTGAAGAAGGGAGAGGGCTCTGTTTCCTAACACTGAGACAACATCAGCAACAGAAAAATAAGATAAAGATTCTGGTGGGGATGAGAGGTTAGGTGAGAAAATAGAATATGCAAAGTCCTTATCTAATATTGCAGATGAACCAGAGGCACTAGTAACCAGATTAAAATAAGAGGGAAAACAGCCAAGGCATTTTATACAAGTGAATTCGTGCTTGTTTATCAGAGACCATCAGCATAAAGATGTTGTAAGTTACTGATAAAATCTATTCTATAAGGCCAGTAATAATAATGAAAATGAAGTCCATAATGGCTACCACTTATTGATGTTTCTATGGGTCAATAACTTTGCTAATGTTGATTTTACAGAAACTTCTTATACTCTGTTAGTGGTGCCATCGAGTAAGTGATATTTTTCAGAGTGTTTGTGGGAATAATTACCGAAGCAAGAATCAGTCACTTTTGTCTTTTTTGGTGATTTTATTCTTCTGCCAACACAAAAACGTTGTAACTGCTGTAACTTGCTGTAACTGCTAACCATCATCAGAATTATTATTTTAATGAGAATTGTGGTGTCAATATGTAATGCATGGGGAGGGGATGATTAACTCTTGATTTCAGAGCCACAACCTTCTAGATTGGATGTTTTATGTGAATCTAAGTATTCTGAATTTCAGCTAAGTTTTAGCACATGTGTTTATCTCAGCTTGAATTCCAATCATCAAAGATTAAGTTATGTAAAGTATGTGTCATCTTTTCAGACAAATGCCTATGTTCAGGATCCAATGAGAATGAAAAAGATAAGTAAAATAAAACCAAAATTCTGCTTCATGTAACACTGATAACATTCTTAATTTTAACTTAGGAAATTTGGAAAATATTTACCCCTTCGCCTTACTTGGGCTGCTAAATACAATTTAATTAATATGAAACTATTCTTATTATAAATATGACTTTCAAGTGGATTATTTTCAAAACAAATACTTTGCACCAGCATTGGAAATAGAACTCATTGCAAGAAGTCAGATCTTTCTTGTTTACAGAAGTTGGACAGAAAGTTAAATATGAAGATCTTCCATTATTCCATATTGTCACCGGATATAATGTGAGGGGGGGTTGCAATTATAAAGGGGCTCTGAATCAAGTCAAAATTGTCTTCCCTTTTTGAACCAAAGAAAATCCAAACAAGCTCCGCAGACGTCTCACCATCTGGCTGCCACACCTAGTCTTCTGTTCTGAAAACCTAAGCCCTATACCTTCTTCCTCTTGTTCTTCGTGCTTTCCTCTTCTACTCCCTCCCACTTCAGAATGCTCGAGAAATGCAATTCACAGAGCTGTTATACTGCCAGCAGCCCACTGCATCTGTTTCCATCCATAAAGCCCCTCCTTAATATTTCTTAGTGCATTGTTCATTTCCCAAGGGCAATATAGGGCCTCATACACCAGGAAAAATGAGTAAATGCAGGGTGTGGTTCCATTCAGATCTGCATTTTATATCTTTGCTGTTGCCCCAGTAAGTGATTTTGTACAGTTTGTTTCTATTAATGTGTGACCTTTGGCTGGAGGATTTCCTATGCTCTGCATATGTGCTCAGTCTCCCTCTCATGTGGTAGACAATGCCTTTGATTGCAATGACATTTATTCCATGCTTGAAAGATTTATTCCATCTCACTCTCAGAAGATCCTTCTGTTGCATTTTTGGCTTACACTAGTTTTCAAAGTCTTTAGGGGGGGATTAGGATAAAGGACATTACCTTTGGCTGTTCCTGAGACTATTCCAATGGTCATATTTTTCGGAGATTTTACCAACTCACATAGGTTCTCTCCTTTATATTCAAGTGTTTCTGTCATTGAATAGGTTTAGTTCATTGTTGGTACATATAAGCAAACAATAAATATCAATTTAAGGAAAAAGTATTCTGAAAACTGTTCACATAAAACATGCTTTTCCTAAAAGATATAAATACTAATGAGCCTGCATATGTTGAAGCAGAATTACCAGATGTCTACCAACTGATCAGACAAGAGTTCTTAAGTGTGGGGATAATTTAAGAGGAAAGAGGTGACCTGCTGAACTTTCATTTTGAAAGCTGTCTTGTCTAGAATAGGCATTAAAATGGATTATAACACTTGTGACAGTATGATACACTAAATACGAGTGACCTTCTCCTTACAAAAACTTTAAGGCTCTGACGAAAATTATATTTTAAAATATATTTACGTGTGCCATTGAGCCGATAATAATGTAAGAGAAATCCTCAGAGGCCAAAAACAAAGTAAAAACAGGAAACTGGGAGGGTAAGATAGCTCCAAAGAGACCGTGCACGTCTGATCTGACAGTCTTCTGAGGAGTGGAGGGACTAGAGAGAATGCCTAGAGCTGACTTAAAGTGGGTCATTGATAGTAGGTCCCCACATAAAGCCAAAACCACACGGGAGTACATCTTTGTCACAGTAGCCCAAATGTATGCATATATAAATTTCACTCCAGGGAGAGCAACAGAAAGAAACTTGCTTGTCTTAGCACTGGCAGAGAGTGAAAACAAAATCTCTCTGAGACTTTGAAACTTCAAGTCCACCCTCATAGGTTGTAGTTTTGTGATCCACAAAACTTCAAATCTTGAAATAACATATACATGCTTATGAAGGAAAGATCCTTTCAACCCAGGCCTTAAATATTTCATTAATATGTACTCAAAGAAAACAATAATAAAATGCATAAGGAAATGATGCTCTGTGAGCGACAAAAGATGTATCCAAGAAGCGTTTATGACTTCCAATGGTAGAATTATCAGGTAAGAATATAAAATAAGGATGCTTGCTATGTTAAAAGAAGGAACATAGACTAGATCAAGGCATAAATAAGACACTCAAAGAAAAATTATCAGGCGCATTTGAAAAAAATTCACATAGATTTTTTTTAATGAAAAAAATGCATAAATTTTTTATTCTCATAAAAATGAAATATTAAACAGGATGAAGAGAAAATTAGCATACTACAAGATAAATCTGAATGAATTACAGAAAATTTCGTACAGGCATACCTTGTTTTATTGAACGTTGCTTAATTGTGCTTCTCAGGTATAGTGTGTTTTACCAATTGAAAATGTGCGTCAACCATGTGTTGAGCAAGTCTGTTGGCACCGTTTTTCCAATGACATTTGTTCACTTCCTGTCTATGTGTCACATTTTGGTATTCTCACAATATTTTAAACTTTTTTATTGTCATACTTGGTGATCTATGATCAATGATCTTTGATGCTACTATTGCAAAAAATTATAGATTACTGAAGGTTCAGATACTGGTTAGCATTTTTGAGCAATGAAGTTTTTCAAAAATTTTTCTATTGGAGTGTAACTGAGTTAGTTTCAGAGGTACAACAAAGTGAATCAGTTATATGTATTTTATATATGTGTGTGTGTATGTATATATATATATGTATATATACTCATATATATTCACTCTTTTTAAGATTCTTTTCCCACATAGGTCACTACAGAATATTGAGTAGAGTTCCTTATGCCATACAGTAGGTCCTTATTAGTTATCTATTTTATATATAGTAGTGTGTGTATGTCAATCCCAGTCTCCCAATTTATCCCTCCTTACCTTACCCTGTCATAACCGTAAGTTTGTTTTATACATCTGTGATTCTATTTCAGTTCTGTAAATAAGATTATTTGTACCATTTTTAAGATTCTACATATAAGTGAAATCATATGATATTTTTCTCTGTATGATTTACTTCACTCAGCATGACAATATCTCGGTCCATCCATGTTGCTGTGAATACAAATGGCATTATTTCATTCTTTTTTATGACTGAGTAATGTTCCATTGTGGGACTTCCCTGGTGGATTGGTGGTAAAAAATCCACCTGCCAATACAGTTCAATCCCTGGGTGGGGAAGATCCCTGGAGAAAGAAATGGCAACCACTCCAGTATTCTTGCCTGGGAAATCTCATGGACAAAGGAGTCTGGTGGGCTACAGTCCTTGGGGGTCACAAAAAAATTGGACATGACTTAGTGACTAAACAGCAATAACAACAAATATTCCATTGTATATATTTACCACATCTTGATCCACTCCTCTGTTGATGGACATTTAGGTTGCTTCCATGTCCTGGCTATTGTAAACAGTGCTGCAATGAACATTGGGGTGCATATATCTTTCTGAATTACAGTTTTCTCTTGATATATGCCAAGGAGTGTGATTGTTGGATCATATTGTAGCTCCATTTTTAATTAAGGTGTGTACATTGTGGGTTTTTTTGGACATAATGCTGCTGCACACATTAGATTACAGTACAGTGTGAACACAAGTTTTATATGCACTGGGAAATTTTAAAATTCATGTGATTCACTTATTTCAATATTTGCTTTATTGCGGTGGTATGGAGCTGAACCTACAATATCTCTGTGGTATGCCTGCAAAGAGAAACAAAGATATGGAAACGATAGGACAAGTAATGTATGTAAGGATAGAGAGAGAAGATCAAACATGTATTTTGGAGTTTCCAATAAGAACAATAGAAAAATTGGATGACAGGAAATATATGAAGACATACTTGCTGAGAAAATTTGCATAACTTATTAAAGATATTAATTGACAGATTCAGGAAGCCGAATGAATCCCAAGCAGGACAGATAAAAAGCAATCACTACTAGATACATCATAATGACACTGTAGAAAACCAAAGATTAGGGGATGATCCTGATAAAACCAAAGAGAACATAACAGCTACACACAAAGAAACACAAATTATCTTATTGCCGACTTGACAGTACCCATAGAAATCAGAAAACTGGAGAATAAGTTTTTCAGCATTCTGAAAGGAAGTTATTATCATCTTAGAATTGTATGCCAAGTGAAATTATCTTTTAAGAACTTAGTAACATAAATACTTTTTCATATGCATAAAATCTAAGATATTTTATCTCCAACAGATTGTTATTAAAGTAAATTATAAGGGTTGAACTGCACAAAGAAGGGAAATTATAGAAGAGGAAAGGTCTGAATTGAAAGAAGAAATGCTGGGTAAAGAATAACCCAAACAGTGGATAAATCTAAGTATCTAAGCAAACAAACATCAACGACCAAAAATTAGATGAAGACTTTTTATTTAATTTCTTAATTAAATTCTTAATTTCTTAAATAACCCTTTGTTATTAAACAATAAGAATACAAAAAAGCTTGAAAAGGATGAAAATAGATAAGCCAGGCAAACACTAACCAACTTAAAGTTTGAAAAGCCTTACTAACATAAAGAATAATAGACTTCAAGGGGAAAATTTTTATTTTCATTACTCTAGGAGGTGGATCCCAAAAGATTTTGCTGTGATTTATGTCAAAGAATGTTCTGCCTATGTTCTCCTCTAGGAGTTTTACTCTGTCTGGCCTTACATTTAGGTATTTGATCCATTTTGAGTTTATTTTTGTGCGTGATATTGGAGAATGTTCTAATTTCATTCTTTTACATGCAGCTGTCTACTTTTCCTAGCGCCACTTATTGAAGATACAGTCTTTTCCCCATTGTATACTCTTGCCTCCTTTGTCATAGATTAATTGATTATAGGTGTGTGAGTTTATTTCTGGGCTTTCTATCCTGTTCCATTGATCTATATTTCTGATTTTGTACCAGTACCATACTGTTTCAGTTACTGTAGCTTTGTAGTATAGTCTGAAGTCAAGGCCTCTCCACCATCTCCATTTTTCTTTCTCAGAATTGCTTTGGCTATTTTGGTTCCTTTTTATAGCTGAGTAATATTCCATTGTGTATATATGTATCATGACTTCTTTATCCATTCATCTGTTGATGGACATCTAGGTTGTTTCTATGTCCTAGCTGTTGTAAATAGTGCTGCAGTGAACTTTGGGGTACATGTGCCTTTTTGAATTATGGTTTTCTCAGGGTATATGCCCAGTAGTAGGATTGCTGGCTCATATGGTAGTTTTATTCCTAGATATTTTAGACATCTCCATAATGTTCTCCCTAGTGGCTCTATGAATTTACATTCCCACCAATTGTGCAAGAAGGTTCCCTTTTCTCCACATCCTCTCCAGCACTTATTGTTTGTAGAGTTTTTTGATGATGGCCATTCTGACCAGTGTGAGATAATACCTCATTGTAATTTTGATTTGCATTTCTCTAATAATGAGTGATGCTGAGCATTTTTTCTTGGGTTTATTGGCCATTGGCCTCCAATTTCTGACAGCTGTAGCTGACCATGTGGGGCCTCCTCGAAGTATCCCAAAAAAGTTCATACAGTCAGTAGCAGTTGTAAGATGCCACTATAGACAAAGCATCTTAGCAATAACCTTATCTTCTTCAAGGAATTCTGTAGTCAAAAATGAGACGTGAGAGAATGGAGGTAGTAACATGCTTATCATATTACAGTCACTTTTCTGCTGGAGTGTGTTTTATGGGAGATGAAAAATCCTGGAGGACAATGAGTTGAGAGAAGAGAAATGAGGGTAGAGAAGAAGAAATAGATGGCCAGTAGAAAGTGGTACAGTCTCAGAAGTGGGGGAATGAAGTATGATGGGGCGGAAATGGATGTATGAGAAAACCGACTATGATGAATGATGTCAATCCTTATTAGTACCAAAGGACTAAAATAAAAATTTAAACTGTCACCTGAATTCTGTGTAACATGAGACTAGGGGTAGCATCCATCATATCTCTATTCCCCAGTCATGAGCATAAGGCCTGGCAAATAATAGACACTCAGCAAAATTTGTTGAATGAATAAGTAGCTAATGAAATATTAGCAGGCTAGAAGGAACTGCATGGTATTGGATTAGAGTGGTAACCATCATTATGAACACGTTTGCCTTAATAGAGACATATATGTATTTATAGAAATAATTGTGTATATGCATATATACATGTGTTATTTCTTAATTCTTTTTACTGAGAGAGCCTAGAAACAAAAGACACTCCAATAGCAAAGAGCAGGCCCAGTGCCCAGTTCTTGGTTTTTAATACATTTCTCCAATAAAAGAACCAGGGCTCTTTGGAAATTGGCTGATTCAAAGACTGGGGCAAGAATACACAATAGGAGCCTGAAACATATTATAATGCTAGGAAGTAAGGAAGTGCTCAAAGGAAAAAGCAAAACAAAACAATGAAGGGGTGTGTCAGGGGGACCCAGAAGCCAACCGAAAGGGCTCCCAACAGTCAAGGCAAGGAACAACTGAGTTAAGTGACAAAATAAATAACGAGTATTGGATTATACACCAAAGGATAAAATAAATATTTATGATCCTTTCTGCTGTAAATGGTTGAATAAATAAATAGAGTAGAGATTTTCTAATACAGAAGACTTTCAAATATTTTCAAAGATACTGCCCCCCTCAGGGCAGAACATAACTCCCCATATTTTAAATTAGGGGCTGTGACTCCACATGGTAACTTTCTTACAAAGACTGTAGTATGGAAAGTTGGGGGTGGGAACACTTTATAGTAGAAAAACTTGAGCCAGGTGATCAAGGTGAACATCCTCAGTGAGAAGGGATGTTGAGAGCAAGTACTCTTGATGTGATCCTCATGAATGTTACCTGATGTCTTTAGTCTTTCTCCTCAGTCCCATGACTCCTATCTAAGAAAAACATCAGACAAACCAAAAATTCTGCAAAATATCTTACCACCCCAAATTGTCAGTGTCATCAAAATCAAGGAAAGTTTGAGAAATTGGCAGAGGTTAGAGAAGCCTAAGGAGACATGATGTCTCAATGGAATTCAGTCCCCTGGATGGGATCCTGCAACAGATAAAGGACAATTAGGTTAAAAATCATTAATTAGTAAGAACATATCAATATTGATTCATTCCTTGTGACAAATTTAACATGCTAATTTAGGATGTTAACAGTAGGGAAAACTGGGTGTGGGGTATATGGTGGGCACAATGTACACTATCTTTGCCAGTTTTCTGTGAATCTAAAACTATTTTAAAATAAAAAGTATATTTGAAAAATAGTAGCTAACATATATTGAGAACACAGTATATGCCATAAACTGTTCTAAAGCAATTATATCTACTAACTGTTTGAATCTTCATAACAACCCTATAATGTAAGCATAATTATCTGCATTTCAAAAAGCAACTGAAAGGAAGAAGGGTTAAATAATTTGGTTAAGTTTGTCACACAGCCAGCAAGGGTTGGAGCAGGGGAACTGGGTCAGGAGAAAGAATTTTGTCCTCTCAGTACAAGAGGATCTCTGGAGGTGCTTCTCGGCACTAAGGTTTGATTCTCTGATTTTTAATAAGCCTTTGTTGTAAAGAGGAAGGAGGTTATGGCAAGTCTGAAAGCTAATGTGGAGGAGTTTGAGAAACTATGATAATAAATAGAGTAATATGGTTTCAAACTTCTACCAGAGTGAAGGTGGAGGGAGACGAGATTATGGGCATACATGTGAGTAACTTAAGCTTTGTAAAAACAATTTCAATAAAATGAGGAATTTACTTAGTGGGATAAATTGGCAACGGTTATTACCCAAAAGTATAGTGGAGAAAAATGGCCACACTCTTAAGGATTAAGGCAGCTGGCTCAGGTGGTGTGCATACCGTTAGGCAAAAACAATCATAAAAGTTTTAAAATGTGGACGGTTGACAAATTGTATAACTTGACTGTGAACAAAAATAGAAGCTTAGAGATTAATAGCCAGCCTAAAGGGGGGAAATAAAACAAGACACTATGGGCGCGTAAGGAAGGCACTGCCATGCGCAAAAGAAAAGGTGAAGTGCAGCAATCAGTGCATAGCAGACAGAAAATGAGGTTTGTTTTGTTTAATATATTAAAGAGTTGAAATATAAGAAAGAGTCAATGAAACCATTATTTTGGCAGGTGAAGTTAGAAATAGTTGACTCCCGTGAAGGAAATGGTGGAAGAACTGAATAGATTCATTCAGAAATGGAGTGAGGCAGAGGAAGCAGCCTCTGATATGACCTTTTGAAGCAGTGTTTGTTCTGCTGATTGACTTGTGCATCAGCTGAAATTATTTTATTTTTGAATGGGTGTTATAGTCATCCTTTTCTTCCTACTATCTGACTTCAAATGTTTTCTTTTTTCCTCTTATTCCTTCTTTATATCCACTTACATCAGCCATAAGGTGGAGTTTTCAGCGGAAGTTTTCTGAGAACACATTGGAAGGAGACAGAAATGGAGTATAGCACATTTTCCTTAATAATTTCAGAGAATATGTCTTCCTTTTATAGACTGACATCTTCACAGAACATAGTCAAAGTAGATTTGAGTAAGATGATTTTCTTTCTCTTAAAGTCTTACTAGAAAAAACCTTTTAGTTTCCAAGAAATCCTCTCTAACTTCTTCAAAACCTTAAAGATGCTAGTGTTGTAAATATCAGTATTTCTTTATACCTCACATAGAAGCCAATGCTTATCAATATCAAAAAATGATTTCAAATAAAATGCACACAATAAAAACTGCCTATTGATATGATTTTTAATAGAACTCTGCATATAAAACTATAGGAAATGTAACTTTTTAAAATGCACTCTTAAAGATTAATGTATTCGGGTTCTTTAGAGAAACAGAACCAATAAGAGATATATATCCATATATCTGTATCAATAGATAGATATAAAAAAATGAGAGATTAACTCATGAGATTTTAGAGGCTGAGAAGTCTCAAAATCTGCTCTCTGAAATCTGGAAGCCTAGGAAAGCCAGTGGTATGTAGTTTCAGTCTTTTAGACTGAGAACTGAGAACCAGGAGCACTGACATTCAAAGGCAGAAGATAGATGTCCCAGTTCAGGCCAAGAGCAAATTTGTCTTTCATCTGCCTTTTGTTCTAATCAGGCCCTCAATCAATTAGATGATGCTCACAGCATTGGTGAAGGCAATCTTCACTCAGTCTAATGACTCAGATGCTAATCTCTTCTAGAAATAGTCTGACAGATACACCCAGGAATAGTATTTGACCAGTTATCTGAGCATCCCTCAGCCTAGCCAAGTTGACATAGGAAATCAACCACCACAATTAGTTTGACCCAAGAACAGTAAGAAAAATCATCTACATAGGAGTTGCATTCAAACGCCTATCTTCTTTTTTATATTAATGTTTAACTGACGTACAGGTGTACTACATAGTGATTTGACGTTTGCATATGTTATAAAATGGTCACCATGATAAATCTAGTAACCATCTGTCCCCAGACAAAATTATTACAGTATTATTGACCATATTCCTTATGCTGTGTATTACACCCCTGTGGCTTATTTATTTTGTAACTAGAGGTTTATATCTCTTAATCACCCCTTCACCTGTTTTACCCCCTCACCTTCCTCCTCTCTGGCAACCACCTGTTTGTTCTCTGTATCCATTGTTTTGTTTTATTTATTTTTGTAGACTCCACAAATAACTGAGATCATAAGGTATTTATCTTTCTCTGATTTATTTCACTTAGCATAATATCCTCTAGATCCATCCATGTTGTTGCAAATGGCAAGACTTCATTTTTTTACATCTGAGTAATATTCCTTTGTATCTACATTTTCTTTATCCGTTCATCTACCAATGCACTTTTCCAAAGACTTTAAGGTAAAACAGCTAACCACAACTGACCTTCTTGTTCCTACATCCAGCAAGCACTTTTCAGACTTTTTTACCTGTCTTCTCAGTAGCATTCAGGACCACTGGCCACTTTCTCCTTCTGGAAATACCCCCACCTTTTGACTTCAGTGACAGGAACCCCACTGGGATTTCCTCTTCCCTCCTGGACCATACCTCCACTCCCAGGCCTGTCTTCTTCCTCTTAGCCATTGACTGTTGGACTCCCAAAGCTCCGTCAGCTCTAGGCCTAGCTCCATTGCTCACCGCATGGTCTCTCCAGGCAGATTCCACCCAGGCTTCATTGCTATGTATGAGTAGATGACTCACCCATATCTCCCCCTGCTCTGAGCTCCAGGCCCACCAGTTGCCTACTTGACATGTTTGGATGTCTCAGGTGTGTACAAACTGAATTTATCCAAAAACCAAAGTCCTAATTTCCTCATTAGCCCACTCCTAGACTCTTCTTTTTCTGGTATTCCCTATCCTTATAAACAACAACACCAATCAACCAGTGAAATAAAATTATATTTAACCAGAGAAATTCATACTCTTTCAGATAGATGGGTATAGTATAAAGTACTACCGTCCTGATGCTGGGAAAGATTAAAGGCAAAATGAGAAGGGGTGACAGAGGAAGGGATGGTTAGATATCATCACCGGCTCAAAGGACATGAGTTTGAGCAAACTCTGGGAGATAGTGACGGACGAGAGACCCTGGCGTGCTATAGTCCATGGGATCGCAAAGTCAGACATGATTTAGCAACTGAACAATTACAACATAAAATACCACATTTGGAGGACATAAGAAACCTAAGCAAGCATACTAAAAGACATTGAATAAATAAATGATATATATGAATTTGAAATTTTATAGGAAATGAAGCAGCTGCATTCTACTGAATAATACCCCCTTCCTTCAATAAGTGGACTTATCCTATGATAGTCTTAATTTGGGTTCATTTGACAGCAGAATGTTACACAAAAGTTGGAAGCCAGCAAAAGCAAAATTTTAATTCACGGAAACAAGGATTGGCATGTATAAAATAGAAAAAGGCAGCTCTGCATAGTTGCATTTAAGATGTACAAGATCATAGTCAGAGACAAACTTCCTTGGACGCCATTCAGACATCTTCCTAGTGGTACCCTGCATTTTTTAGGAAGGTTGAGAGTCAGAGAGTGTCAGGCTGGAAAAGGGAAGTTGAGGAAGGAGGGATAACAGAGGTAGCAGACTCTTTGCCTGTATGTGTAGTAGTTGCTCCATTGCGTCTGACTCAGCAACCCTGTGGACTGTAGCCTGCCAGGCTCCTCTGTCCATTGGATTCTCCAGGCAAGAATACTGGAGTGGGTTGCCATTTCTTTCTCCAGGGGATCTTCCTGACCCAGGGATCGAACCTCAGTCTGCTGCATTGCAGGCAGATTCTTTACCATCTGATACTCCAGGGAAGCCCACTGTTTGTCTACACTACCATATATAATACTCTCAGCTCCTCATAACCTTATGACCAATCATCTTTTTCCCCAAAAGATTACTCATTGATCGGCATAATACACTTCAGTGTAGGTTCCCCTCAACCATAAATTCTGAACTTTGTACACAATTTTTAAAAGTTATTATTTAACATAGCGCAAATGTATGAGTAACAGACATCTGATAAAACATTAAGAAATCAAACATTTAGATAAGCATTTAAAGAAATGACTTACCATGAGTTATGGGTTTTGAAATCGTCCCCAAAGGATTTACCACAAATCCCTTCGCTGAAGACATTTAAAATTAGATTCAAAGAAAAACTTGAGTGAGAGAATATTCAAGTGAAAACTCCCACACTAACAAATATGAAACAGATGAATTTTTAGCTTTTTCTATTTTTAATATATACAACTGTTATTTATCTGATTCGTTAAAAAGTAGATTGATATTCTTAACTCTTGGCCACAAATTATATAAAATAACATAAAAATTAAATCAAATGCACTTCATTATGGTTCCAAAGGCGTGCAGTTATATGACAAGACATTCAAGGCCGAAATTGTAAACTTCAAATATTGCTTTTATCACTGACAGAAACAGGGTTCCTAGGGAAGTTCTTCTTTAGAAAGTGATCTACTCCCAGGCTCCCCACAATTCACTAGGGATTAGGAACTGCAAGCCTGCAGCTGATTTTAATTGCCACGATGATGCATAAGGAGAGATGTGATATCTGGAGTAACTGGCTTCTAAACAATGAGGGGCTTTAAAGATTAAAGTCAACACTTTAAATTGCACTCAGGATGGAATAGGGAGCTAATGCTGACCATTGAATGCAGGTGTAATATTCTCCATATGTTTTGGACCTTATCACTGAAAGAGATCAAACCCTCTGCATCACACACAATAAAAACTCCAGGACAATGCGTTATAACATGCTATCTGGAAGGCTAGCAACACAAAGATCATGGTGGTAAATAGCACAACCAGATAGTGAAAGGTGTTCTTAGATGTAGCATGCCAATCTGAGAAACCAGAGGTCATCTGTGAGGCCTTCTGAGCAGAAATCAAGCAAGTTGCTGCATCTAAATGTACTTTGAATACCTGCAATCTTGGCCTAGAGGTGAATTTGTCCATAGCTCCTGATGCTACCTGTAACAGTGGAAAAACTGGGCACATCAACAGCTGGCTAGACCCTTTCACGTATGAAAGGGTCAGGTATCAGACCCTTTCATGCCTTAGACTTTACACCTGAATTCATCGAACTTATTGTAAGATCAAATCATAAAACTTGAAAAAAATAATTTTTTTGTAACCATAGTATCCTAAAGAAACTGTGCAACCCTTACAGGAGACAGTCCTTGGTGAGCTAAATAATATTAAATGCAAAATCTTACTGGAAAAACTAAAACAAACCAGGAGTGACTCTGCCAATGTGAAAGAAAATTCTTTGAATAGTATAATTTTGTTTGTCTAGCAATGGATCTTTTTGGTTCATCTTCTGAAAAATGGGCAAATATTTTCCTAAGTATATGTGACATGGGCAGACTAGTCTATTGTATTATTTTAATATGCAGACTATTTTAAAGTAAGAAATGTATTTACTTGATGAATAAGTGAAAGAATGTGCTGTATGAGCAGGTGGAAGTCCAGGCAAAGGGTGAGCTCTCATTGGTAATACTAAATGAAGTCTCTCAAACAGCAGGAATTAGATCTTTGTGCTGTTCACAGTAGCCAGATTGCACCCTGCCTACTTGAAAGTAACAAAGCTGTTTTCTCATGCCATTTTGAAGGCTGACTACTGTTAGATTTACTAAAAGCTGATTCTCAAATGAAAACTATTAAAAATACTGGAATAGTTACAGTAACTTTAGTTGCTATAGCAAACTCCAACATTTCAGCAGCTTAAGAAAATAAAAGCCTATTTCTCATCCACTTAATCATATACTTAATATTCTCAAGCAAATGCCTTTGGTGAAGAAATCAAGGCAAAACTGAGGGAAAAAGGACCCTTTGTGTCACAGCAATCATTCAGAGATTCAAAGATTTCCATGTCACCCCAATATGCAGGCAAATATGGGAAGAGAATGAATAATCCTTGGAAGATGTAACTTACAACTTTAAGTTGTAAGACAAAGCTAGTGACATTTTCTCTGTGGTTATAAAATAACACTTAATTTTACTCTTTTCTCCCTATTCCATTTTTCTCCATTGTTTTTCTTTCTTATCTGCAGTCTGTTTTATTAATCATCTGCTAGTGATTTGGCTGAACTGATTGTGCATGATATGTTTTATTTTGAAATATGTATTCACATTCAAGAAGAAAGAAAATTGGTAACATGGTATGACATATATAAACATCTAGTCAACCTTTTCTTATAAAACATAACTGGAAGGACAACAAACTTTTTTACTGCTTTTTTAGTAAAGACACAGGACTTTTTTTTCCCAAACAGTAAAAACCTATAGGAAAAATTATGATCAAAATTCAGAATGATGTAATCAGTTATTACTTAATTTTTTTTGTTTATGACAGTGTTTATATATTCAATATAAAGCTTGAGTCTTTATATTCAAGCCATAATCCAGACAGTTTTCATCTTATATAGAACATCTTAGTGAAGAAACAAATTTTGGAGAAAATTCTATGATAATGAGTCAGTGGTAGCCTGGGTGGTTGCTCTGGAGACCCTCAGGAAAATCCCTTTCTGGCATCACTATGCATCAGACATTTTATCCTTATGACAAGAAGAAAGGGATTCAGGTTGTGATTTGTGATTGCTTGGATCTAGCCCTCCCAAAAGATAAACCATTCATATTTTAACAAGAAAAGAAAAATGGAAATTTTTTTGTAAATTTCCTGTGAAAAGACTTTCTGTAAATTATATTTTCTCTTTACTATTTGCTTTAAAAAGGTGTGGTAGGAGGAGAAACTTTCCCTTCATTGATCCAAATTATGAACAATAGTTGAAAAGAAGCATCATCTTTAAACCTCAGATGAAGACAGTAGTGAATAGGTATCATTATCCCATTCAAACACAATTTCTTCCTCAAAAAAAAAGCAATAAAAAGTGTCAGAACACTTTCTTGCAATGAAGGATCATCTTCAGGTTGTGCTGAATGAAGTTAAGCTTCAAGTCACATGCATCACCTTAGCTACCCTGGCCCACTGGGATAATTGAAACACCTCACCTCTAGGCCAAGTGCAGGGCTGAGAGGAATGGGTAAGCACTGGTCACACTGCATTATCTAGTGAAAAAGGCAAACGACTAAAGAGATAGCAAAACACCTTTGGCTGAACTCTGCCCTGGTTGTCCTCAAATTTGTCCCATTGTAATAGAAGTTAAATAAAAATAAGTCTAGCCCTAAAAGAGAGACATCTCTCATTTTAGCAGGCCTAAAACTAAAAAGCCTCGTGATGAAAGTGAAAGAGGAAAGTGAAAAAGTTGGCTTAAAGCTCAACGTTCAGAAAACTAAGATCATGGCATCCGGTCCCATCACCTTATGGGAAATACATGGAGAAACAGTGGAAACAATGTCAGACTTTATTTTGGGGGGCTCCAAAATCGCTGCAGATGGTGATTGCAGCCATGAAATTAAAAGACGCTTACTCCTTGGAAGGAAAGTTATGACCAACCTAGATAGCATATTAAAAAGCAGAGACATTACTTTGTCAACAAAGCTCTATCTAGTCAAGGCTATGGTTTTTCCAGTAGTCATGTATGGATGTGAGAGAGTTGGACTGTAAAGAAAGCTGAGTGCCGAAGAATTGATGCTTTTGAACTGTGGTGTTGGAGAAGACTCTTGAGAGTCCCTTGGACTGCAAGGAGATCCAACCAGTCCATCCTAAAGGAGATCAGTCCTGGGTGTTCATTGAAAGGACTGATGTTGAGGCTAAAACTCCAAAACTTTGGCCACCTCATGCGAAGAGTTGACTCATTGGAAAAGACCCTGATGCTGGGAAGGATTGGGGGCATGAGGAGAAGGGGACGACAGAGGATGAGATGGCTGGATGCCATCACCGACTCGATGGACATGAGTTTGGGTAAACTCTGGGAGTTGGTGATGGACAGGGAGGCCTGGCGTACTGCAATTCATGGGGTCGCAAGGAGTCAGACATGACTGAGTGACTGAACTGAACTGAATTGAAAACAGTGGTAATAGTAGTGTAGAATTTAAGCACACTGGAATTGGGATTCATATAATCCTGGATTTTAATTCTAGTGCCATCAGTGATACACTGTGAGACTTGGAACAAGGGTGTTTTTAAGTAAATAATGTCACAATGTACAGCATATAACCAGTGCTTAAGAAACAAGTGTTGTTGATACATTATCAAACAAGAGTTGTTGATACATTATCATAATAATGTAATGTTATTACTTTGGGAACTCTGATCAGGATACTTTAGATATTGGTGCTATGTGAGGGAAAGAGGGAAAAGACTCTATTTAGTGGAGCACAGTGTAAAAGAACTTGGGCTAATCAGGAAGAGAAAACAGTTTATAGACATTAATCCTGACTACAGTTATATCAAGGATCCTGTGCAAAAGTAATTGGACCTGTCTTAGTAGGGCCTTGGGAGGCAGAACCTAGACCAAAGCAGGGGATGGAGGTCGGAGACAAATTTGGCTTCATATAGAGAAGCATCTTGGGCAGGTAAGAGAGGAAGAGAAAACAGCATGGGCTGTCCTCTGAGTGGAGTCAGTTCTTCATTCTGAGTTTCCCAGGGTGGAAGAAATCTTGATAAAGAAGTCGTGGACGGGATTCCAGGGACTCTGAATTTCTAGACAATGCCTCAGACCAGAGAAGGCTCTAAAGAAGAAGAGGGTGCGAGTAAAAGAAAGTAGCTTGACCAGCTCGAGGCAAGTTGTATCCTTTCCTCCTCCACTTGCGCATTTCTATGGCTGGGAATTTCTGATTTAACCTTGGGGACCGGAGTCCCGCCCACAAGTTTCCGGTTACCGTGGCAACGGAAGCGGTTGACCAGAGCGTTTAGAACTGGTTTGGCAGAGGGGAGCCAATCCCTTCAGGAACTGGGCGTGGCTTCGGTTACTGTGGCAGCGGGGACGCTTAGCCCGGGCCTGAGGCCGGTTTGGAGGCTGATGCTCCTCCCGTTCTTAGCATGGCACCCAAGAAAGAGAAAGGCGGGACAACCACCACCAGCTCTAAGATATGGGAACCCTCGCTCATAGCTGCACAGTTCAACCAGGTATGCCCGGAACCCCGTAAATCCTCTCTGACCTCCCCCCTCCCCCCACTCCAGTGCTGAAGCCCGAGCCAGACTCTCCAGGCGACGCAGCCAGGCTGGCCTTCTCTTCTAGACATCACCGCTGCCCCCTCGGAAAATTGTGCTTGGTACTGCTCTCCCAGGCCTGATGGTTTTGTTCACAAAAATCCTAGGGTCCCACCCACAGGGAACATTGCGGGAAGAGGGAAGGGGACTCCGATTTCAAGAGGGGATGAAAGTGAGTGGTGGGCCAAGAGTAGAGGTTCTGACATCTCACCATCCTTTTCAGTGAAGTCATCCACAAGGTACTCCACAAATGTACTGGAGTTGTCTTTATAAACTACTCACTTTCTCCTGATTTCTCCTGAGGAAAAAATCCTGCTGAATCATTTGTAGCCTGGCACATAGTAGACTTCAATAAGAGCTGCATGAAAACAGACATGGAGTATCAATGCATTTGGTATCAGTGTATTTAATACAAAGGAGCCTTCTACAGATAGGAATGGATGACTTTCTTATGCAATACCCTAATACCACAATATCAAACGTTTTGATGTATTTTGAAGTAGTCTAGGAGATCAGAGTAGTGAGGGGTTGACTGCTAGACTCATCCATAGGATGACACAAAGGTAATCTATAATCCACCTGCCATCCATCACTGACCAGTTCTCCACCCTACTCACACCCACCACCTCCAGTGAGTTGGGCAGCCCAGTACCTCCTGTCATCTGCTACCAGAAATTCACTTCAACACTAAGTTGTTTCTGAGTCCAAGATAACATTTGTAAAGAGGAATTCTAGGAATTCTGGGCTGCCATTCCAAAAACACCTTAAAAAACTGGAAAAAATTTGTTCATTTTCTATGGGTATATGTTGCACTAGAGAGTTAGTACTTAAAGGAAAAATACATCTGAAGTTCCATGATGCTCTCATGAGAGATTTCTAATTGTCCTTATTTTCCACTGTTATTGTTTTTCCTGTGAACAGTGATCCTGTCTGATATGAAATTCCACCAGAAGAAGAATTTCGTGAAAGTAATTAAGATATTGCCAATTCTGACATGATGTCATGGAATTTGGGGTTATTTCTATAACCTTAGGAATGAAGGATGTCAACTCAGTAATTCCCAGTTACGTTCTCAAGTTCTCAAATATGTTTTTTAAAATACTCTATAAAAGCACCCTCTCTTTTGCTTTTATAATTCAGTACTAGTCAAAATAATTTTTTCTCCATTTTCTTTGAAATTGTGTAGGCCAAGTTTGGGCTTGGAGAGAACATTTCTGCTTGAATTATAAACTGCTGAACAACAGAGTTTGATGGAGCTGCTGACATTGCATTAAGCTTTAGTGTTGCAAATATGAAGCTATAATTTTCCTAGTTGAATGGAAAACCTAAAGGCACTATTTTCCCTTATGACTTGAAAACCTGAAATAATATTCAGCTTTCTTGTTCCTGCCTAAACAATATAATTTCAATAAATCTTATATAGTAATAGAAAGAATTTGAACTCAAAGAAATAAGTAACTTTAACTACAACAAGTAAACTTCTTCAGTTTGTTGAAATACAGGTTCTTTATTGCAGAGGGAAGGCAACTACCCCCCACCTCCTCTCATATTTTTTTCTCAGCTTGGTTTCATGTCTGATCCCAGAGGAAAATTCCCAAATTAAGCATGAAGTACAGAGCCCAGAGGCATGCCCTAACCACAATGTAACAGACTCTGAATTTGGGTTAAAGATGACTATAGATGTGTGAATTCCTTATTCATAGAGCTTAACAAAGTTCTTTGTACATATTGAGTGCGCAAAAAAAAATGGTACTGCTTTAGTTTCCAGGGTTTCTTTCCGTGGACTTCTACTGCTGTGCAAATTGTGCTCCATTATACATGGTTGAGTATGTGTGTGCTACTCTGTGTGTGTGTGTGTGTGTGTGTGTGTGTATGTGTGTGCTTATTGGGGCCCAGGGAGAGGGAAGTTTTCCTCTCAGTCTTCCATAAGCCAGTTTTTAGAATTAACTGATTAAATAGTCCTAATCAATAGCAAGTTTGAAGTCCTGTTTGTATTGAGCTGCACTAGAGTTTACAGAGAATAAATAGGTTCACAACTTGGTTTTAGTAAATTTACTTTGGATCAGTATTTTGGGTTGTCTCTTGGAGGCTAGAATAATCATCAAATTTTCAGTACATTTTAGTTGGCTCTAAAACACAAAATGATAACAAATAATACAAGGCAGTCTATTTCTAAGCATTAGATGATTACATAGAGTCTAGAGGTTAGGAAAATCAAAGGGGGCTGAGATAGCCAGGAAATGCTTTCTAAGATACTTGAACTTTATCTGAGTTCTGAAGAATAGGTAGAGTTTGAGTAGGTAGAAAGAAGAAGGACAATTATTTTCAGAAAGGAGACCAATATGTGCCTTAAATGAACCTGGGACACTTAAATTGAGAGAGGAAAAAATGTACGTTAGATGGCTTCTAGGTGTACATTGCTCATAAATTAATTCTGTCAATCAAATTATCATTTACTAACTTTGGTATCCAAACATTTAGCTTGTTATTATATATGTGAATAGATAATATTGTTTTATGTGAATATATTATATTATTAGTGTATTGAACTGTCACACTTCAAATTAGGTAAATTGGAAATATTTAGGGACAAGACTATAAAAATGCATCTTAATGTTGTCTTGTATATAACATAGACATTATATTTATGATATCTAGCAGCATTAAGTGTTAGAGATGCTTTGGTGTTATATAAATTAAAATCTTTTCATGCAACTGTCGAAGCAGCCTCTACTGGCCACAGTGAGAGGAACAGGTGTTAACCCAGGTCCTCGGTGATAAAAGGTGCTATCTGGAAGCATTTTGGTCTAAGATATTTTTATTTGTATTTTTTATTGTGGTAAAACATACATATAACAAGAAAGTTATCATTCTAAACATTTTTAATGTACTGTTCAGTGAATGGCATGAACTGTCTTCATATTATTGTGCAACCATCACCACCGTCCATCTTCAAAACTCTTTCATCTTCCTCAGCTGAAACTATATCCATTTCCTAATTCCACTACCTCCCTCCCCCCAGCACCTGGAAACATCCATTTTTCTTTATTGTGGATTTTTGTCCCAAAAATATGTTCTTCAGAATTTGAAGAGTCTCCAAAAGTTTGAGTTGATTTAGAAATCTCATAGGTAGAGTGTGAGGTTTTGAGATTTTGTTAATCTTAATTCTTAAATACTTTCATATTTTCAAATTATCCTTGGATGATTACGTCTTTTCATTTGTTCCAAGTTTAAGGTCTCATTTTTAGGTGTGGCAAGAAGGCAGCCATAACTTGTGAGACCAGCTATTCGCATAGCAATTATTTCATTCGCGTACTGTGACCCACCATAGAAGCTGTTAAAAAACAGAAAAACAAAAAATTCTGGCAATCCACATATACCTTAACCCAGCCAGCTTCACTAATCAAACTAATCAAATTTACTGATTTCACTTTGTAAAGATGATTTTAGGTCCCTAATACCCTACTTAGGTATTGGACACTTAATGTCGTTAACCTTACATTCATCATTAAGATTTTCCCTCTTGATTAAGCTTTTGATCCTTCTTTGATATAAATAGCCACATATTTTAAAACATTTGTAAACATCTACTGTAATATATTTAGGTCTTTACTGAGACTCATGAGGTCTTATTTTTAAAATTTATATATTTTCATTATCAGTGTATGTTTACCCCTTTCAAATGAATAATAATATTTGCATCAAAGGCACAGATTAATAATACACATGGTAATGCTGTCCTTCACAATACTCACTCAGAAGTTGAGGCTCCTGGGGTATTTGAGCTAACCTGCTTCTTTTAGAGATCTGAGGATTCAAATTATTTTAAGTTCTGGTTAAGTTCTGGTCCAAAAATATGCAATGAATTGACTCGTGAGGGATCAGATTATTGATTTTCTCTCTAGTCCTTCTTCCTTAATAGAACTATATGTTATGATATAACTATTGCATTTAATATAGACCTTGCAATTTAAAAAAATATATTTTAAACCAAATTTTAAGGAGAAATTTAAATACTTTGTTTCAAATTTCAAGATCTATACAAGATGCTATTTTTTTTTTAAAGTGTGAAAAAATACCTCCTTCTACTACCTAGAAATATGCCACATTTCCTGGTTGTGCCTGTTGAAATTTGTCTCATCAGTGTCTCAGACCATCTTCATCTCTCCACTTTCCAATTTCTGTCAGTGGCACTAGAATTCTTACAGTCATTGAAGTTCATCAAGAGTGAGTCATTGCTCTTGTTATTCAGCTGCCCTCAAAGTTCTCTTAATTTTTCCTTTAATGGTTTCTCACTTTTATCTCTTCCTTTCTTTTATCATGCCTTCATTCTTCATTTTGATCCCTGAATTTTTACAGTAGCCCCCTCACCTCTGCTTATTATAGAATCCTCTATTTTTGTCAAACAAAGCCCGTTTGTGAAACCAGCGACCACTGTACCTTTCCTAAACACTGCTCACAGCATGTTCACTCCTCCATCAAAAAGTATCAGCGACTGTCTGTACTCTCAAAACCTAATCACCCTGGCTTCTTCAACCTTCTTTAAACTGGTCCCCATTTAACTATCAAATTGAATTGCTCCAGGCAAGGCAGTCTCCTCCTTGAAGTACAGACAAGAAGGAGCCAATGAGCTGCTGGAGAAAGCCCCAGCTGGGGGCCGGGTAGATCTGGGTAAACAATCCTGATTTTGAAAGGCCTGATGGATGGCCTACAGCAAGTGTCTTACCTTCTCTAAGCCTCTTTCTCCTTTTGTCATACGGAGATAATAATATTCACCTCAAAGATTTACTGAGGTTGTTGTTCAGTCGCCAAGTTGTGTCCGATGCTTTGTGATCCCATGGACAGCAGCATGCCAGTCTTCCCTGTCTCTCACCATCTTCCGGAGTAAGACTGAGGAGTAAATGATATTTGCTTCATTTCATAGATACTGTATTGCACCTGGCTTCTAATAACAGTTCAGTAAGAGAGTTCACTCCCTCCATTCTGCTTTTGCACTCATAATAGTTTCTCTACTTAAAATGAACTGCCACCTTCCATCTCCTTGTCAGACCCATTCTTTTAGGCTCTCATAAAGCCATGCCTTGTAGTAAGCTTTCCTAACTAACGTAACCCACATTTATCTTCCCTCACCTTTGCTCTTGGCCCTGTCTTTTATAACTCAGTCCTTGGTTGTAAGTATGCCTTGAATTATTTGCAATCATCTCATGTTTTATAGAGCATTAAGTATCATGTGAGCTGCTCCACAGAAAAATCATATCTTGAACTCCTTAAATCTACTCCACAATGACTAGCATGTTTCTAGGCACACAAACCCATACTCAAAATCTGTACAAAATTAATTCACTGACTTACTTTAGAATATGAAGAAACTTTTATTGTAGAAACCAGGACAGGACAGTTAGTAGACTGAGGAGCTGTTTTCCAAGAGAAGAGGAAGGGACAGAAAACATTTATATAAAAAACATCACATCAGATAAATAGGCTGATTATAGCAGTTCAGTTCAGTTCAGTCACTCAGTCGTGTCCGACTCTTTGCGACCCCATGAACCGCAGCACGCCAGGCCTCCCTGTCCATCACCAACTCCCAGAGTCTACCCAAACCCATGTCCATCGAGTTGGTGATGCCATCCAACCATCTCATCCTCTGTCGTCCCCTTCTCCTCCTGCCCCCAATCCTACCCAGCATCGGGGTCTTTTCCAATGAGTCAACTCTTCGCATGAGGTGGCCAAAGTTTTGGAGTTTCAGCTTCAACATCAGTCCTTCCGATGAACACCCAGGATTGATCTCTTTTAGGATGGATTGATTGGATCTCCTTGCAGTCCAAGGGACTCTCAAGAGTCTTCTCCAACACCACAGTTCAAAAGCATCAATTCTACAGCACTCAGCTTTCTTCACCATCCAACTCTCACATCCATACATGACCACTGGAAAAACCATAGCCTTGACTAGATGGACTTTTTTGGCAAAGTAATGTCTCTGCTTTTCAATATGCTATCTAGGTTGGCCATAACCTTCCTTCCAAGGAATAAGCGTCTTTTAATTTCATGGCTGCAATCACCATCTGCAGTGATTTTGGAGCCCCCAAAAATAAAGTCTGACACTGTTTTCACTGTTTCCCCATCTATTTCCCATGAAGTGATAGGACCAGATGCCATGATCTTAGTTTTCTGAATGTTGAGCTTTAAGCCAACTTTTTCACTCTCCTCTTTCACTTTCATCAAGGGGCTCTTTTTAGTTCTTCTTCACTTTCTGCCATAAGGGTGGTGTCATCCGCATATCTGAGGTTATTGATCTTTCTCCCAGCAATCTTGATTCCAGCTTGTGTTTCTTTCAGCCCAGAGTTTCTCATGATGTATTCTGCATATAAGTTAAATAAGCAGGGAGACAATATACAGCCTTGACGTACTCCTTTTCCTATTTGGAACCAGTCTGTTGTTCCATGTCCAGTTCTAACTGTTGCTTCCTGACCTGCATACAGGTTTTTCAAGAGACAGGTCAGATAGTCTGGTATTCCTTTCTCTTTCAGAATTTTCCACAGTTTATTGTGATCCACACAGTCAAAGGCTTTGGCATAGTCAATAATAAATCCCCCCCCCAAAAAAAATTATGCAATGATTCCATTTCACTTCACAGAGATATTTCTCTGCCAACCAGGAGGCATTAAATTGAAAGCTCTTTAGAACATATAGTTAGTGGTTTATTCTCGTTATATTATACATCAGCTGAGGAATAATACTTGTCTCTTATTAAACATAGCTTAGTGACAATTGCTGAGTTGTACACACTTGAAAAAATAGTAATGAAATTTTCTTGGAGTCTGGAACAAACCTTACACCTGTAAAGGTTTGGAAAGTAGATAAGGGTTCTGGACAGGTATTGCTGAAATGTTTATATTCCAGACCTCTTAAATAAAGTTCTAAAGTATAGAGATGCTAGGATGATAATAAACAGTCTAAGTAGGTTTGGGAGGGAGAATGTTCAGTTGTGCTCGAAACCATTATGTATGCAGTTTATCAAAAGAGAAATATGTTTTATTGGACAGAACCCTTGAATAATTTTTGAGAGGCAGTGAAGGATTTTTCAACTTTTTTGATCTTCAACAGTAACCTATTTCTCATGTTAATGTGTATTTAAGACTTACTGGAAATACTCATAATATGAGCTGAAGACTGATGTCTGGCAGCAAGCATATTTCTGAATTGGGTTGGTTTTTATTACAATATTTTCTGAAATATGCTTTCACTGATATTTACAAAACAAATTGCCAGTTCACACAAAGGTTGTTTTAATAAAAGCCAATGAAAACAACTGAGTTGCTAGGAAGAATGTTAAGAGGGAAATGGACTTTTCATAACCTCACATTATAATTTCTCTTTTTGGACAAAAATATATTATTTGAATGAGTTTGGAACCAAAGGGAGTTCGCATGTCAAAATATCTACCTGGATGTTATATGTGATCATTTTTATTGCAAATGAAAAATATTAAATACAAGTAAAATGTTAAGTGTTGCCAGTATGAGTTTGGCAACATACTAGGAAAATGTTAGTTAAGAAATGGTGAATGTTGACCATGTTTCAGCTCTAGCCATAGAAACCATCATTAGCTTCCAGTTACCCACAGGGTACAATGTGAGATATTCTGCCTGACTTTCATAACCCTGCCTAATTTGGTCTTTCTCTGCCCAACCATCTTAATCTTCCTTTGCTCCAGTTGAATGATCTTTGTGGTATCCCCAGGCACATGCTGACTATTCTCATGCAGTTTCCTGGCCTGAAGATGTCCCTGCCTCCATCCAATTCCTTCTCATTAAAACCCTCCCTTATATCTTCCAGGGCCTTCCCTGGTGGCTCAGTGGTAAAAAAAATCTGCCTGCCAATGAAGGAGACATGGATTTGATCCTTGGATGAGGAAGATCCCCCAGAGAAGGAAATGACAACCCATTCCAGTATTCTTGCCTGGGAAATCCCATGGACAGAGGAGCCTGGTGGGCTACAGTCCATAGGGTTTCAAAGAGTCAGACACGACTTAGCCACTGAACAACAACAACATGTCTTCCAGAAAGGAGTTTAATCACATTATTCTGGTCCTTATTGACTTTTCCTTCCACTAAGCTACCTCAGTGATTGTTATCTTTAATGCTATCCTATTTTGAGCTATGGTACAACACTTTCAGTGTTACCTACTGTTTCTGCATTCTCTTACAACATTGCAAATTCCTGGAGGATAGCAAAAGATTAATATTTTTAATTCCCTCCCTCTTGCCCACAGCACCTAACAGTGATTAGTACATAGTGGTCTTCTACAAATGCCTACTGAATTAAATTCATTGACTGTCTTTCACTGCCTCAATTTCCTGGCCTGTTTCCTTTTTTGACCTCCAGAATTAGTCCCAACTCATTGCTCATGAGAAAATCTCAAAGCTTTAGTTTTGATATCCATTAAACAGAGACAGTGGTCATACCTCCTTTGTAGATATTAAAAAGATTGTTGAGAAGATTTAAAAACTTCTAACATGTGTTATCTTAGACTTCACATATCCAAACCCAGACTCTAGATTTTCCCTTTCAAACCTGTTCTTTCCCAAGTCTTCACCTTCTCAATGAAGGGTGTCATCATTCATTCAACAAGTCACTAGGGCCCAAACCCTTGCATTCATTGTTTCTCCCCCTTTCCTGTATCCCATAATCAAGCTTTGCTGAATCCTGTTGGCTCTGCCTTTGAAACTGGCTTATCATCTAAACCATCTCTTCTTTTGGCACCACCCATACTGCTATACCATAATACAAGCCATCATCTTCTCTTGCTTAGCTACAAACAGCTCAAGAGTTTCAGAACTTAGTCTCTTTCTCCCATTTTCGCTGCCCTGGAGTCTTGTGGGCAACCAGAATGGTTCTTGTAACTACAGTGGCCTTTTGGCAGGCTTTGACTCCATCAGCAAGCACACTACTACTTTAGAGCCTTTGCTCTTGCTATGCCTTCTGCCTAGAATGACCCTTCTCAAAATAGTCACATGAGCCACTCGCAACTGTCCTTCAGAATTCTGTTCAAATATTGCCTTCCCTGACCTCCCTATGACCTACATATTCACTCTCTATTCACTTACTCTCATTCAGTTCCTGACCTTCTACTTCATTTATCTTATTGTCTGTTTTCCCTCCTGTCATAGTAAGCTCTGTGAGGGCAGGGATATGTCTCGTTCATTCATACATCACCAGCACCTAACATTTAGAGGGGCTCAATTATCTTAATTATCTCAATTAATTTAATTATCTCTGGTTTATATTTAATACATGGTAGTGAAAAGAAAATATTTATATTGATTTATTTGATATACATCTTTTATTGCGTCATCTTGGTATATTGATGCAACTGGGTCTACAGTGAGTTAGAACCGAAACAAAACATTTGGAACTTTTTTCAAAAAACTATGGGCTGAAACTCCAGAAATTCCATTTCATCACTCTGTCACTGTTTTCATGTTCTCAGTGAAGCCATCTTTCTTGGTACCTATTCAAATAGTTTGAGATATCACAGGTGCTGTCCTACTAGCATCCCCAGATCAACAAAAAACATGTAACTATTAATATATTTAGCACCTTTACCTGAAAAAGGAAAAAGAAAAGACCTGAAAGTGAAGTCACTCAGATGTGTCTGGCTGTTGGCAACCCTATGGACTGTAGCCGACCCCATGGACTGTAGCCGACCCCACTGACTGTAGCCTGCCAGGCTCCTCCGCCCATGAGACTTTCCAGGCAAGAATACTGGAGTGGGTTGCCATTTCCTTCTCCAGGGGATCTTCCTGACCGAGGGATCGAACCCAGGTCTCCCACATTGCAGGCAGACTCTTTACCATCTGAGCCACCAGGGAATTCTAGTGTTTTAGCATCTTGAGTTTTGCAAATAAGGTATTATTAAAGCACTTTTACATGAAACATTCAAAGTTTTAGCACTAGTAATTGAATGTGCTACTTTGATTTATATGTTTTCCTAAAAGTTTCCTTCTCATTTCAGTAGATAAATGGTTTGCCATAGTCAAAGCTGTAAATCTACTTTGCAGTGGTACACCCATATATTATTTTTTGAAGTTCAGCCGAGTATTTTATGTCTAAAAATGCTCACTTATGTTTAACTACATAGTAGGTTAAAAGCTCTCATGTTAAAAGCTCTGATGATATGTTTTCAAATGTTTTGCAGTTACTTCATTGACACATTTTGATAAAAATTTTTGTTTCAGTTTAATGTGTGAAGCTGATTATATTATGTTCTTTAAATTTTCCTTCATTAATTATTACAAAATGTCCTTATTGAAATTGTGAGCTTTAGCAAAACATGTTTGCCACTCTGATTAAAAAAATGTGCTTGCCTGTTCAACTTTTAACAACACGAACTGAAGAGTTCCATTTCCATCCAACATTTATATCATTTGCAATAATAATCAGATTTAACAATCAGATGTTTATGTTGAAAGAATTATATTGTTTTGCACTTCAGAAATACAAACTATTTATTAATGTCATAATGATTTTTACATACTATCAGAATATGCCTCAGATTATATTGATTATATTTTTCTTCTTTGATCTCCTGAAAAGTCAGAATATTTATCTATTCATGATACTTAAAAAAAATTTTAAAAATCTATCCAACTTTGAAGTCCTCTTCACTGTGGATTTCCATTTTAAACGTTTTGTATTGTAAATTTATATAAACATAACATATGTTATTAATATAAGTATTAAAAATTATGTATACAGGAATTGAATTACACTATCACTTAAAAACTAAGAACTAAACAAGTCAGAAGCAATAGTTTGAGCTTGAGGATGATGACAAGGGATCCTTTGGAAGCCCAGAGTGCTTAGGAAAAGATGCACAATGTACCTTTGCTGCCTATCAGAACCAAATCTAGACCATAAACCACGCTGCAGAATTTCCCTCAATGCTACACTGCTAAGAAACTCAGGTATCAATATTCAAAGCAACGTCTTACAATGATCAGTTTGTACTAACAAGGTTATATTTTTCATTCCTAATTTTACCAATTTTTTTTCTACCAACTAGCCTACAGTTCACCCACTAGGTGGGCATACTTGTGTGCATCCAGGAGGTGTCAGAACTATCTCCTCTTCTCCCCTGTATGTTCCCTCTACATGGCCACACGTTTGTCCTTCTGTCCTGCCAATATGATCATGTCACATCCTGCTTCAATCTCAACCCTTCCTATTACTTACTTGGACCTTCACAATCTTCTTGGCTCCATTCCAGCCTCATCGTCCCTCCTCTGTCCCAGCCCCTGTCATACCGAACAATTCCACAACTCAAACCTGCTAGGTAATTTTGTGCCTTCATGTATATAGGAGTTTTTTTAGAATGCCCTTCTTAAAAAAAAGTCCTATATAAATCAGATGTACTTCCTCTGAACAACTAAGACTGACTTCCTATTTCCTATTTACAGTTCACCATCTTTCCACAGTACTTATGCATACCATGATGATGGTAATTATATGAGTTATTGGTGGGTCTGCTCTCTCCCTTGACTGTGTACTTCTCAAGGACAAGTAGCGAGTCATATTGTCTTTGGGTCCTCTCTGTTGAATACACTCAGTCATTCATAATTGGAGGAATGATGAAAACAAATGCAGTCATTCTTCCTGTTATACCAAAACCACCCACCTTTAAATCACATTCTTCCTACCTTCCACATTTTTTTATTGAGGTAAAACAAACAAATAGCAATATTAAATGTTCACTCTAATGCATTTTGGTATATGTACACACCAAGATATAGAATGTTTTCAGCCATGTAGAAGATTTCCTCAAGCCTCTTCCAAATAATACCTACACCCCCAAGGAAATTAACACTGCTCTGACTATTAACACTATTCTACCATCATCAATTACTTTTCCTGTTCTTAAAGTTTATTTAAATGATACACATGAACTCTTTATGCTTAACATAAAGTCTGTGAAATTCATGTTGTTGCATTATAAATCATGTGTTCTTTTTGATGACTTTGCAGTATTCCATGTATGAACGTACTATGATTTATTTATGTATTCTCTTGCTGATTGACATTTTGGTCACCCTAATGACATTGGGACATTGCAATTTGAGGTATTACAAATGATACTACTATAAAATTCTTGTATGGATTTTTCTTTGGACATATGTACTCACTTTCCTGAGTATGTAACTAGGGATGGAAAAGCTGGTCATAGGACAGGCATATATTTAGCTTTAGTAGCTACAACCACAGAGTTTTCTAAAAGGATTGTACCCATTTACACCCCACTAGTAATATATGAAGTTCCAAGTCACTTATCAGTCTTTAATTCCATAGTTTTTTTTGTTTTGTACTTCTACTGTACTTCATATTGTTGTTGTTAATTGCTTAGCCATGTCCACCTCTTTGCAACCCCATGGGCTGCAGCACGCCAGGCTTCCCTGTCCTTCATCAAATCTATATGTTGAAACTAAATTCCTAATGTGATGGTACTAGGAGATGGGTCCTTGAAAGTGGAGTTCTCATGAAGAGGATTATTGCCTTTATAAAAGACACTCTAGAGAGATTCCTCTTTCTGCTATGTTACATTATAGTGAGAAGAGGGCAATCCATGAGCCAAGAAGTGAACTCTCACTAGACACTCAATCTGCAAGTACCTCGATATTGGACTTTTAACTCCAGAACTATAAGAAACAAAATTCTGTTTTTTAAAACCACCGAAGTCTGTGGTATTCTATTATTAGCCCAAACAGACTAAGACATACTATAATAGTTCACCCTCTCTGATCTAAATTTGTTTCAGTCCGTCAGTCCCCCCATTGAAGTCCCTCCTACCCTATGACCAGTTTGTTTGCAATTTTGTGACTCTTTCCAGATATTCAGTCCCTTTCTAGGTTTTATGCTTAAAACTCAACACAGCTTTCCAAGTACAAAGATATTCTAGTTTTGTACAGCTGTAGGATAATGTTTTCTATTTTGTTCCCACTTTTTTTCTAGATCTGGTGAGCCAAGGCCTTTTAACCAGAACCGCAGCACATTAAGCTGATAGTTATGGGAAAGCATTAAACATAGTCACCCTTCCTATAACTGATCATCAAAGCCTGTGAAGTTTTTTTTGAAGTTTCACAAAAGAAATTTCTTTTTTTTTAATTGAAGTATACTTGGTTTGCAGTGTTGTTTTAGTTTCTGGTATACAGCAAAGTAGTTCAGCTATGTATCTATAGTCTTTGTCATATGCTTTTCCATTATGGTTCACCACAAGATAGTGAATATAGTACCCTTTGCTATAGTAGGACCTTGTTGCGTATCTATTTTATATATAGTAGTTTGCCTCTGCTAATCCCAAACTCCTAATCTATCCCTCCCCTGCCCTTTTCCCCTTCGGTAACTGTAAGTTTGTTTTCTATGTCTGTGTGTCTGTTTCTGTTTTGTAAATAAGTTCCTTTGTATCATTTCTTTTTAGTTTCCACATATAAAGGATATCATATGATATTTGTCTCTCTCCTTCTGACTTAGTTAAGATGAAAAGCTCTAGGTCCATCCATCCGTGTTGCTGCAAATGGCATTATTTCATTATTTGTTATAGAGGAGAGCTATTTCATTGTATGTATGTACCACGTCTTCTTTACCTACTCATCTGTCGATAGACATTCAGTTTGCATCCATGTCCCGGCTATTGTAAATAATGCTGCCATGAACACAGGAGTGCACGTATCTTTTTGAGTTAGTTTTCTCCAGATATATGCCCAGGAGTGGGATTGCTGCATTATATAAAGACTCTAAACTTCTAACTAGAGTTTACATTATGTTTTCTTCAGTGCATCTACTTGCATTTTACACAATGAATGTCGTTTGACACACACGCTTGCTCACTTCAGAAAGCTTTGTCAAGTCTCCCTGCAGTGTTTAATTATTCCCTTGGCACACAGCGGCACCCTCAGTGTCTGCCAGCGAAGGCAAGGCAGAGTGGTAGAGGAAGGCCCATTGTCTGGGAATCAGGATGTGTTTCTTCCTATCTGTGACACCTTGACCAAGTCTCCATGCTATAGAGATGTCTTTTTCCATCTGCAAAATAAAGGAATTAGACAAAATGGCAATGAAAGAAATTGCCTAGCACCAAATTCTAAAAGCTTTTGTTTCACTGTAACTGTTTACTCATCTTGCATAAAGGTGGTTAAATAAGACATATACAAGGAAGGTCCCCAAGCTTCCTCTCTGTTAACGCTTCTCCATCGAGAGGAAGTGTCTGCTTAACCTTACCTTTGTTTTTGAGCAAGTTTTCTAACCATGATGAAACATTTCCTCTACTTCCACGATAAGTCAGTATTTTTAGTATGAAAATTTGTGAAATGCTTTCTAAAATTAAGTCAGTTCTGTTTCCTGACTTTACCTTGTCTTTACCCTTCACAACCATGATACTTTGTGTTAGTCCTCTTTGTTTTCTGCTAAATATTACTATGGTGTGTGGCCCTAGGTGTTACATATAACATAACAGTTTCTCAGGCAGGGTATATTGAACAGAAGTGTGAGGAGTAAACCGCCCAAATTGTATAAATACCAGTGAAAAATCATCTGATATCAAAAAATGTGTATGACTCTGTGTGTGTGTGCTAAGTTGCTTCAGTCATGTCCAACTCTTTGAGACCTCATGGACTGTAGCCCACCAGGCCCCTCTGTCCATGCAATTGTCCAGCCAAGAATACCAGAGTGCATTGCCACACCCTCCTCCATGGGATCTTCTCGACCCAGGGGTGGAACCCAGGTCTCCTACATTTGCATTGCAGGTGGATTTTTTACCCACTGAGCCACCTGGGGAAGCCATTATAACTCCATATATGTATTTAATAATTGAGTTTTGGTTAAACTAGTTTAAGGTTAGGAATATTGACTTCAACTACCTCTGTTGTCTTAAAATTTTATTGATGTATAGTTGATTTACAGTGTTGTGTTAATTACTGCTGTACAGCAAAGTGACTCAGTTATACATGTGCATACATTCTTTTTCATATTTTTTTTCATTATGTCAGCCACCTGTTTTTGCATAAGTATTTAGGTGACTGAACAAGAATAGAGTTTCATTATTCACACATTTTATTGTAATCACAAAGATAAGGCATTAGAGAATGTTTATTTTTCAACTTGTCATGCATATCTTATAAATTTAGCACCAACCTAGGAATATGTTTGTGGAAAAATGATTTTTTAGGACCAGATTTTCAGCCTTTGTGATGGAGATAATTGTGGATGTGTTATTTTACTCTTTGAAATGAAGATGTCACTTTTGCTCAGAAGGGTATATGCTCTAAAATATATTTAAAGCAATGATGATCTGTTTTTCTGAAGACATTTGTTTAGCTTAATCTCTCTGGTGTTCAGTAACTAGGAGCAATCGTGTCTAGAGACCAAAGGTTTTGATCATGTGGAACAGAATTTGCAGTCTAAGAATTAGACAATTAAAATACTGTCTGTGAGGGAAACATGAAATGATTTAATTGATGTCTCAGAAAAAAATTAATAGGTTAGAAATGGAAGAAGTTTTTGGAGGCTTGCATAGACCCAGTAGGAGGTATTTTCAATAGTCTAGGTTTGAGGTAGTTATCGGTTGAACTAGATGAGTTGCCATGAGAATAAAAAAGAAGTGATAGATTCAAGAGTTTATAGAAAGAAAGTAACTGATTGTATATCCAAAAGGAGAATGAAGGAGGATTTGAAGTAGGATGACTGGGAAAAATGACAAGTCTCAGAAACTGACAAATTTAGCTAAATGAACTTAGGTGATTTTATTGTTTGTGACAGGGCCGGGGGAGGGAATGATTTTGTCTGTTTTGTTTTTAGGGTATTATGGAGAGGTAAAGATGGCTTCCCTGGTGGCTCACATGGTAAAGAATCCACCTGCAATGCAGGAGACCCGGGTTTGATCCCTGTTGTGGGAAGATCCCCCGGAGGAGGAAATGGCAACCCACTCCAGTATTCTTGACTGCAGAATTTCATGGACAGGGAAGCCTGGTAGGCTACAGTCCATGGGATCACAAAGAGTTGGACATGATAGAACAACAACAAGAGGGGTAAAGAACTCAGCTTTTAGACATCCTATGTTTGAGATGACCATAAAACATCAAAGTAGAAATCATCAGAAAATCCAAAACATGGACTACAGTTCACAGTCCATGTTTAGAGACATTGACTTAGGGGTTGTCAGTAGAGAGATGAAGTGGATGCCATGGGATTAGCTAGAATATCCAATAGAGAGAAGCACAGAAGTTTGAACATAGAATTCTATGGAATATCTAGAGGTCCTCATTTATGAGACAGAAAGAAAAGAAAGAGCCTGGTGGTCAGAGAAGGAACAGCCAAAGGAATAAAGACAGAGTAAGGACAGGGTGGTATCATGGGAATCAGGTCAGAGAAAAGGGCACAAAATGGCATTTGAATCCTCCCCTGTGGAGATCTAGGTAGAACAGGGCCAGGCAACCATACTTGGTGATGAGCACACCACTGGTGGTCTTCAAGGATGCAGTTTCAGTAGAGTGAGTGGTGGTGATGGTGGTGGTGGTGATGGTGGTGGTGGTGATGAGAGAAGGAGGGAGGTGGGAGCAAGATGGGAGGCATATGTCTTATCAGGAGGTGGGCCTCAAGTCCCATGTTTGGGAAAATTTAACTCTGAATAAAAGAAGATGATATGGAAAAATGTGTATGGCAGTCCTAAAGCAGGTTGGAAAAGAATTTCCAGACACAGAGCCTTGCCGAAAGGAGTGAATTTATTAAAACAAAGAGCAGAGATAATGTGGAAGCTGTGAACACAGCAGGCCGACCTCTTGACAAACCAGGGAAAGTTGACATTTTTTGTGGGCTAGTAGCCAATTTTTATAGCCTTAAGACAAAGAAAATTCCTGCTGGAAGGGTAGCATGAAATGATTGGTTGGGTGCTAAAGGGTGAGTACAGAGGTGGGCATTTTTGCCTAATTTGGGGTCAGGAAACTGGCCAGTAAGGATCAAGGGGCTTTTGGCAGTGGTTGCAATGGGGCTTAGACAGCTTTGCAGGTGACCTTGGTTCTGGGCTCCACTTCTGTGGCCTTGATGCAAGGCCTTGCACCTGTGGCCTTGGGATAGGATTCCACAAAACAGTTAGTGGGGAGACTGGAATTAGGTGAAGATAGCTATGCATTTGTGAAATGGGAGGGAGAGGAATTGGGAAGAAGGGATTGAAAACTGAAGGGGGATAAGAGGATTGAAGGAACCAAGTTTGAAAACAGGTACTTGCTGTAGTACAAGAGAGAAAGGGTCAGAATCTCTCTCTCAGCCCAAGAAAAGGAGCAAGTCCTCAAGACTGGTGAAGGAAGGCCTGAGACAAAAACATGAAAAGGGGAAGAAACTCAGAGAGCCTAGGTCTTCTGAAGAGATGGAAGTGGGGCCATTGTGTAGATAGAAAGTGAATGAGCAAGAGACACAGACAAAGAATTCCTTCCACTATTTCTTCCAATGTCAGCTTCCCATGAGGCAGGGAGATAAGACACAGGGAGAATGCGGCGTATCATAAAATCCCCATCATTTTACATAATGACTGTTCACACGCCTGCCTCCCTTACTAGAATGTGGGTCTTTTGAAGGCAGAGACTTCTTTCTAGTACTTTTTGAAGTGCAAGAAAGCACAAAGGGTGATATAAAAGCACATTTGTACCATCATGATGGTTTCTAGTTTATCTTTCTTTTTTTTTAAATAAACACTGAGGAAAGAATGGAGAAACACTTTGTCCTTATTTTCATCTCCTGTTCCATTCCTTTCTCTCCCATCCTAGAAGCAAACACTATCATGAATGAATATCCCCTCAGCCTGTGTATCTATTTATCTGTATCCATGAATATTCCATAATATTTTTACTGTATGATTTTGAAAATTTACATAAATGGTTTCATATTTTGCTTACCAATTATGCAATTTATCTCTTTTTTTAAAATTTAGCTTTTTTTTAAAATTAGTTTTGAAGTCTCACCATGTTGAGAAATATAGACTTAGTTCCTTTCCTTTAATTTCTTGTATTTTATTAATCTTTGCATCCTCCATCGCCAGGGTAGCATAGGTACCCACATAGCAAATGTTATTATGGAATAAATTAGGGCAAACAATATCATAAAAGAAACAGATACTTTGTATAACTCTTTGTTATGAAATACTTTTAACTATATTCTCTTTTCTCTGTCACTGTGTATTTTCTTCCCCAGGCTAATGCTTTTTAGGGATAGTAATGATGCCTTATGCCAATGCATTCTATTCTTAATGCCTACTTCACTGTTTGGCACATAGTGAAACTGAAAGCCGCTCAGTCGTGTCCAACTCTTTGCCACCCCATGGGCTATACAGTCCGTGGAATTCTCTGGGCCGAATACTGGAGTGGATAGCCTTTCCCTTCTCCAGGGGATCTTCCCAACCCAGGGATCAAACCCAGGTCTCCTGAATTGCAGGCAGATTCTCTACCAGCTGAACCACAAGGGAAGCCCAAGAATACCGGAGTGGGTAGCCTATCCCTTCTCCAGGGGATCTTCCTGACCCAGGAATCGAACCAGGGTCTCCTGCATGGCAGGCAGATTCTTTACCAACTGAGCTATCAGGAAAGTCCATTGGAACTCCTCAGTAAACAGCGATTGAATGAGTGACTCTTTACTGTAAGTATTATTTTGTGAAAGTCCAGATTCTGAGTACATAAGTGTTTTTCCAAGACCATGTGGTTGGAATCAGGACTAATAATCAGGTTTTCTGATACTAAATCCAGTGGTCTTTTCATTTTACTATTGAAAGAGCTATTGTAAGACCTATATTAGGGAATCAATGGGAAAGAAATAATTATAATGAATTATTTCCGTAATATAACCAATAAATAGACTCCAAGTACCTATGTAATTGGGGAAAATTAATAACCATAACCAGGTCTAAGGCCTTGAAATTTGTCATGAGCATTAACTTAGAATGTTTTATCACATGGTCATTAAACCACGTGAGGTCCATATTATAAAGGAGATAGGTGAGTTATGAGGGTGTACAGGAAAGCAGGAGGGAAGGATTAGGCAGGAAGCAGTTTTACTGAAGTACAACTCTTTTGCTAAGGTGACTGGTAACCTAATTGCCTCTGACGACATGCTAGTGTTTGTCTCCCCTTCTGGGTTCAGTGATGCCTCCGCTCCGGACTCTCCTCACCTCACTTTCTTGACCACCTCCTAAGAAACCTTTCCCTCAAACAGGGACAGTTGAGTGCAGATCTGAAAGAAATGACAAGAGTTCTAGGAAAAAAGATCTCAGGAACTCCTTCAGACACCACCCATACTCTAATCTGCCCTCTCTCTAGGCTGGATTAATATCGATCGATACTTTTAACCCTTTCCTTGATGAATTGGAGGTTTGACCCCAGTTTCTTCACTCAGAAGCAGGTCTCCATCACCTCTTACCTTCCTGGAACAACTCTTGGATCCTGGGCAGCTATTAAAGTCGGGATTGCTGCAAAGAACCAGCTCTGGAGAGTGACACACCCTAACTCCCCTGACAGAGCAACTGGGTGGTCAGTCTGCACAAGAAAAGGCCTTTTAAGGAAGTATAAGCACTGTTAGCTCACTTTCAGACTCATATCTTGGTCATTTGGGGGCATCCTTTACAATTTGTTACATTTAGAGTTTTGGTCACTTCAGTCATGTCCTACTCTTTGCAACCCATGATCCGTAGCCAGCCAGGCTCCTTTGTCCATAGAATTCTCCAGGCAAGAATACTGAAGTGGGAAGCCATTCCCTTCTCTAGGCAATCTTCTTGACCCGGGGATTGAACCCAGGTCTCCTGCATTACAGGCGGATTCTTTACCATCTGAGCCACAAAGACAGTCCCACATAAAGGACATTTAACCATACCAATTTAACAAACGCTTGTTGAGGTGGACTCTGCCTCTTTTTTTGTTGAATTGAGTCAGGACACAGATTCTATGCCACACCTCTTGCTCAAGATGCACTCTCACAGTTTTCCTGACACTCCCAGTGCTCCAATAGACCCAACATTCCCTCCTCACATGACAAAGACTCAGGCACTAGAAGATCTGATCTTGCCCAGGATCATCCATGCATGCCCCTTCTTCCCATAACATAATCTGAAGATCACAGTTTTAGGCTTAAAAATCAGATCAGGTCATCAGAGAATTTTTGTTCTGCTTCCAGGTATCAGAGATCATACGGGGAATGAAATTTGATCACCACAACACTGACATTTCTTGGACATTTTCTTGAATTTGGGGGTGAATAGGATAGAGTGCTTATAATCAAGACAGTCTTATATCCTTGTGATAATCAGAAGCATCCTTGGATGTTCTGCACTCAGTCAAGAGGGATGCAGAAATTAAACAGCATCAATGACTTTGTAGTGAACAAATAAGTGAGATGACACTAACCAAGAAGCAGACGTGGGGCATGGATGGCTCATTAGAAAGAGAATCAATTGTTTATTTTGAAGTTCTAGTGCCAGATCCATACAAGTTCATGAATTAGGTCCAATGCCTAGTGAATAAATGGCATTTAATTAGAGAAAGGAAAATGGAAAAAGAAAACAGAAGAAAAGGGCTAAAGTAGAGCAACTGGGACTTCCCTGGTGATCCAGTGGTTAAGACCCTGCACTCCCAATCCAGGGGGCATGAGTTCGATCTCTGGTCAGGAGATTAAGATCTCACAGGCCACACAGCAAGGCCAAAAAAGTAAAATTGAGTAACCAATGAGCTCATATTGAGTCTTGAAAATATATCTTTAAAATATATCTTAATATTTAGGAACTGCCCTGGTGGCTCAGTGGTTAAGAATCTGCCTTGCAGTACAAGGGGCACATGTTTGATCCCTGGTTAGGGAACTAAGATCCCACATCCTGTGGAGCAACAAAGTCTGAGCACCACAACTACTGAAGCCCACATGCTCATGAACCTGTGTGCCACAACTAGAGAGTACATGCGCTGTGCAACGAAGGAGCCCGGGTGGCACAACTAAGACCCAAGACATCCAAATAAACAAACAAACAAACAAACAAACAAATAAATAAATATATATATATATATATATATATATATATATATATATATATCTTAGTTTTTAATGTGGAAGACAGTAACTCAAAACTGAAGGGACTCAAGGAAGGCGCATAAGGGTCTCGTGTCTGAAGAGGGAATTGATGAAAGGTTGTAGCCTTTAATATCTGATGATGAAAAGAGATCTCCTTTCTTTGGGGTGAGTCCCTGATTCCAATTTTACATTTGTGGAGCAATTAGCAGGACGCCTCTTGGCTTTGCTTGGTCTCCTCCGTTAGAAGAATGCCTCTGATATGTAATATTTGTTTCAAAACCCAAAGAAGCTTGTTTCCTTTTGAGGTTTGCCTTACTTTTTATGTTCTGAAGTTCATTTTGGACCTCAGATTTTGCTCCAAGCAATAAAACTGGTTGGCTTGTACTAACATAATGGAGCCGTAATTTTAGCCAACTCTGGGGGGGCGGGGAGATAGTTAAGGTGTGTAGTGGTTTCTGTGGTTTCTATGTGGAGTAGAATTCCCTGCAAAGCTTTTCCATGTGGTGTTTTAATAGCTGTCTTAAAACTCTCTGATGCATGGAGCAAAACTGAATTAGACTCATGTGCTAGATTGCTGGGATGGGCCAAGAAACCAAAGAAACAAAAGAGAAACAATCCAACAGCCTAAGCTCAGAGGCTAACTGTCAGAAGAAGATCCTCAAGACATATCCAAGTTGAAAATTAAAGACATGATCACCTGACTTAACCCATTTTTGCAGGACTTTCTAAGGAAAATTGGAATTTTTTTGTTGCATGTATTAATATTTTATTTTGCATGGAATTCTACAACTTACAAAATGCTTCAATATATATGAAGCATTTTGTAAGTTGTAGTATATATATACATATATATGTAAATGTATATATATACACATTTATTTATTAGAGACTTGCAACAAACTTTGGAAGTTTGTGTTATTAGATCCATTTTTACAAATGAGAAAACTGTCGCAAAGATAGATCCAAGGTCGTTTGGCTGAGAATCTACAGAGGCAGAATTGGATACCACCTCAAAGCTCTGCATATTAACACCAGAACTTCAATAATTTTAATTAGTGATCATATTTAATATTCACGAAGCAAGGATCACCGGACGAGTAGTGTGCATACACAGTAAACATGTTTCTGGACTGCTGAGTTCTCATCAGTGAATATAAGGCATTGTCATGTTGTCTAAACTTCAAGAGAATATACTCCTCCTTTCATTCAAATGCTCAGTGATTCAGAGACATGTTTCTCTCCAAACTGCTAAGTGTAGCTGATAAAATGCCACATACTTAGTTGGCATTCCCATAGTAAGCATGTGTAAAAATTCTCTTTAGTGTGTGGTTTTGGCTGCTAGGTTCCAGGAACATTTATTGAATGCTACTGTATGCCAGGCACATGGGCACAGTAGGAAGTTATCTAGGTGATATGATTCTAGCGAAGCCTTTTCCACTGCCCCAGCCCATTGCCTAAAATGCCTTCCTTAGCAGGGCCTCCCTTTGAGTTAGTCCAGGAGTCACAGTGATTCCTTTGAAAACTGTAGGTACCTTGGAAAGAAGAAAATACTTTAAAATTTTTTTCTTTTAATTTTACCAAAATCTTGGGGTATGTTTATTCATCCAGTTAGCAAAATCAACTATTAAGACTCTGAGTTGAATAGGAAGTAATGTGGATAATTTTATTCTACCCAAGAGAAGGGATGGGGAATTCTAGAAATTCACCCATCAGGACCCAGGGGAGCCAGAATATAGCAGCGACGAGTCAGGGAGCCCATCTTATCCAGAGAGAGGGCTGCCCTAAGGGTCTCTATCCTGAATAAACTTCAGTCACTTTGCTTTTTTAAAAAAAATTTTATTTGCATTTATTTTTTGCAGCATTTATTTCCAGACCATAACTTTTTGTTTCTTCTGAGCTATCTTTTATTTCTGTGCAACCTCCTCTTCAGGTTTAGGAACAATCTGTTCTTTTTCAGTAAGGATAATCTCAATGTGGCAGGGAGAGCTCCTGGAGGCATTGATCTGACCGTGAGCTCTGTAAATCCTGCGCCCTGGGGGGCTTTGTTTTACCTGGCCGGGCTCAATGACCAGAGAATCTACATCTAAGCCCTGAAGTTCAGCATTAGTCTCTGCATTTTTGAGCGTGTGCAGTAAAAATTCAGCACTTTTTTGGGGCCACCAACTCTTCCCATCCAGCCCCACTGTTCAGCCTGTGCACACCTACCAACCCCACCATTTGTAACAACGGACTAGCAAATGTTGTTTCTTTAAAGTCACGGCTTTCAGATACTTGGTGGCTTTTTGGATATGCATACCCTTAATGGCCTGGGTGATTTCATGAGTGTTCTTAGTTTAGTTCAGTTCAGTCGCTCAGTCATGTCCGACTCTTTGCGACCCCATGTTCAGGGTGCAGCACGCCAGGCTTCCCTGTCCATCACCAACTCCCGGAGTCCACCCAAACCCATGTCCATCAAGTCAGTGATGCCATCCAGCCATCTCATCTTCTGTCGTCCCCTTCTCCTCCGGCCCCCATTCCTTCCCAGCATTAGGGTCTTTTCCAATGAGTCAACTCTTCGCATGAGGTGGCCCAAGTATTGGAGTTTCAGCTTCAACATCAGTCCTTCCAATGAACACCCAGGATTGATCTCCTTTAGGATGGACTGGTTGGATCTCCTTGCAGTCCAAGGGACTCTCAAGAGTCTTCTCCAACACCACAGTTCAAAAGCATCAATTCTTCGGCACTCAGCTTTCTTTATAGTCCAACTCTCACATCCATACATGACTACTGGAAAAACCATAGCCTTGACTAGATGGACCTTTGTTGGCAGAGTAATGTCCCTGCTTTTAAATATGCTACCTAGGTTGGTCATAACCTTCCTTCCAAGGAGTAAGCGTCTTTTAATTTCATGGCTGCACTCACCATCAGCAGTGATTTTGGAGCCCAAAAAAATAAAGTCTGACACTGTTTTCACTGTTTCCCCATCTATTTCCCATGAAGTGATGGGACCAGATGCCATGATCTTAGTTTTCTGAATGTTGCGCTTTAAGCCAACTTTTTCACTCTCCTCTTTCACTTTCATCAAGAGGCTCTTTAGTTCTTCTTCACTTTCTGCCATAAGGGTGGTGTCATCCACATATCTGAGGTTATTGATATTTCTCCTGGCAATCTTGATTCCAGCTTGTGTTTCTTCCAGCCCAGCGTTTCTCATGATGTACTCTGCATATAAGTTAAATAAGCAGGGTGACAAATTACAGCCTTGACGTACTCCTTTTCCTATTTGGAACCAGTCTGTTGTTCCATGTCCAGTTCTAACTGTTGCTTCCTGACCTGCATACAGGTTTCTCAAGAGGCAGGTCAGGTGGTCTGGTATTCCCATCTCTTTCAGAATTTTCCACAGTTTATTGTGATCCACACAGTCAAAGGCTTTGGCATAGTCAATAAAGCAGAAGTGAAGACAAATTGAACCCTTGATTTGCATGATTTTATGGAGTTTTCTGGGTCAAGTGAATAACGCACCATTTTTAGAGGTCAGCTCAGGCCAGTTACCAGAAAAGCTCACTTTGCTTTTGTTTTCAAGAACTAGCCCTACCTGATATCAGTATTTCAGATCTGGATCCATAAGATTAACCAGGTGAGTATTTGCAATGCAAATACCGAACATTTGATCCAAGTTCTTCAAGTAAGCAGGTCCTGTCTCTAATGAAAACTAGCCTGGTAGCCAGTCTTCTGTGTGTGGCTGTTTCAGAACTCACCCTCTCCTTAGTCAGCCCCTGCACTCCTCGTTTACCTTTAATCCCTGTCTTTTCACAGCTCACGATGGGTTGACATTTCTGACAGATCTGCACCAAGTACAAAATGATTTAAAGCTTTCTCCTGCCTCACTCTCACATTCTCTCCCACAGCTCCCCAAATTCTATACCTGTAGAGTTTTAAATATCCTGTGTTCATGATATTTGCCATCTCTTCCAAAGACCTAAAATATTTTAAAAATATATTAGTTGACAAGTTTGTTGTTATCAAAAGAAAATTATTTTACAAATTGACTGTCACTTATGAGGCAGCTGTTGATATTGTTTGATTTTTTTCTTGGTTCACCCATAAGCTTTCTACACTTGAAACAGCATGTATGGGATAACCATGTTTGTTCTAATGACTAACACAAGGAGAAGCCCCCAGAATAATATCCATCATGATGGCTTTGATTATTGCTGAGCGCTGTGCTGAGAAAGGCTCTCTATAGATTTTCTCACTCAATCTTTAAAACAATCCCAAGGTACTATGGTTATGCTTATTTATACATGAGGCACAGAGAAGTTAAGTAACTTGCCCAAGAATGCACAGCTGGCTCGCTGAGCTTCAAAAACAGGCATTCTGTATCCTGAGACCAGGCTCAAAGATCACTATGCCACAATGACCAGTGCTTTTCCAAGGGGCCACCAGCATATGAGCAAGCCTTATCACCTGTGGGCAAGGAGTATTGGGGACCTCCCATGGTAACAGCCACAGTGCTCAGGTCCTGAGTGGGGAAGTAACCTCTGAGATGGCCAAGAGGAAAGGAGAGCCTTGGAGTGGGTTGGCCCTGCTTCTACCACAGTGGCCTCTCTGTCCTTACCTCGTCACCTGCTTTTATAGAGCCCATTTTGAAGTGCTAAAGGCCAGGCCACCACTGAACCAACATCAACAGACATTTAATTATGAATTCACATGGCACACGGCTGCACAATGTGTATTGGGGGCAAGAAGAGGGAGGATGGAGAAAATCTGCTTTGCCCTTCAGTCTTTTCTCAGCAACAACCTTGGTCTTTTAAGTCAAGATCAGTTCTAAGTCAGTTGCAGACCCACAGACCTTCCTGGGATGGGGGCCACAGTGTGTTGCTAAATATTTAATAGCCTGCTCTTCAGGAGGGAAGCTCTGATTCGTAGCATTGCTATTGTCGCAGTGTAAATGCTCCCACCACAGCAAATTTCAGGCTATCAACACAACCTCACTGAATAGAGTCAGGAAGAGCTGTGGGCAATCAGATTCAGCACACTCCCAGACGAAGTCAGAAAATTCAGCCAAAGCTGATTCGTTAGAAAAGACCCTGATGCTGGGAAAGATTGAAGGCAGGAGGACAAGGGGACAACAGAGGACAAGATGGTTGGATGGCATCACTGACTCAATGGACATGAATTTGAGCAAGGTCCAGGAGATGGTGAAGGGCGGGAAAGCCTGGGGTGCTGCAGTCCACGGGGTCGCAAAGAGTTGGACACGACTGAGCGACTGAACAACAACAACACTTCTGGATGAAGTCAGAAAATTAGGGTGTTCAGAGAGGGTGGTGTTGCTGCAGGAGACAAGAATCAGGTGTACATTCTGGACCTAGATGACTCATTTTATGTGTGGTTCCTTCTCTCCCCACCCTACTCTGATACCTCCCACCATAAAATCAAGCTCCTAAGAATGTCAAAGGCATCTTACAAAAGAAAGGAATCATAGAACTTGCAGCCCATAGGCAATAGGTGGAAGAGGGAACTGCCCACCAATGGCCTTTTTGATGGGAGATGGGAGAAAGTAGGAGGAAGGACAGAGGTAGGAGAGTAGTTTTTTAGTCAGCACGTATGTGTATGTGATTCTTTGGCTTTTCCCTCCTCTCAGGAAGAGCTGCCTCCTTCCCCTAGCTGCCAGTCTGGTTACTGGTCTGAGTCACTCCCAGGAAACAGGTCTTAGCAGAGGGATGGCTTAGCAAGGGTCTAGCTTCCCACACCCTTGTTACTGACCCCTGGTATGAACCATGTTAGATCAGATCCAGTCTGTTTTCCTCCCAAAGGACTTCAAGGCTAGGGACTATAGGTCCTGCTCAGTTTCCTGACATTCTAGGGCTTTATGATTCCCAGGGTCAGATTTCTTTCTAAGCATCTTTTCTGTTGACTAACAGATATTTACATAGAGAGAGCCCTGCTCTGTTTTGCATTCACTGCTAGACACCATGAGCTGCAAAAGCACGTAAAACAATTTTTCCAATCTAAAGGGCTTACAATCTCCTTGAAAAAATGCGACAGTCCTGTGAAATAATTCCTAAATAAGGAATACTTATAACAGCATGGTGGTGATATGCCAAAGTGTAGCCTTTATAATAAATTGTGAGAAACCTATAATTAAAGAAGCATCTATGTGCTGTGCTGTGCTTAGTCACTCAATTGTGTTCAACTCTTTGCGACCCCATGGAATGTAGCCCACCAGGCACCTCTGTCCATGGGGATTCTCCAGGCAAGATTACTGAAGTGGGTTGCCCTGTCCTCCTCCAGGGGATCTTCCCAACCCAGGGATCGAACCCAGGTCTCCCGCATTGCAGGCAGATTCTTTACTGTCTGAGCCATCAGGGAAGTGAACTTATTTAAGTAAAGACAGTCAAACTGCATCCTGGTCCTTTGTATTGTTCTTGTTTGTTACATAACAATGTGTACCCAATTTTTAACTTATATTTCCAACTCACTTTACAGTTTGGATCTCCTTTTAACAAATACAATTATAGCAGCCAGTTCAATGTAATAAAAATATTTCTTCTTCTGGGCAAAAGCCCATACTAACACTCCTTTGCTGATGGAGATCCAAGGCTCCTTTTGAAGGAAAAACCCTGTATGAGAAAGACATTCACAAATCCCTGTCCATTAGGCAGTAAATCTACTTAACATAAAGGTTAGCCTTTCAGCAGAGTATTGACATAAAGTACAGGTTTGCATATCTGCACAGTGTTAAATAACTCTCGACAAAATCCTGACTTTTTAAATGTTGCATTGATTTTATTTGGGGCTTTATAGGGCTTTTTGCTTCGTAGAGCTCCACAGGTTCCCATCAGTTCTGGGTAGAGGACTGTGGGAATCTCACCCCGATCTTCCAGAGCAACAGATCCCCTGACACACTAGCAAAGGCAGCAGGAGAGAGCACGTGCATATCTGCCCTTGTCATTCCCTGTACCAGCCAATCAACTGTGCTAACAGAAGAAAGAAATCTCACTCTCATCAAGGAAAAGCTACTTTTCACTTATTTTTTTCAATTTATTTTTTTGACGTATATTTGATTTATAATGTTGTGATACTTTCTCCTATACAGCAAAGTGATTCAGTTATACATATATGTATATATATATTCTTTCTACATACTCATTTCCATTATGGTTCATCACAGCTTATTGAATTAAGTTCCCTACACTGTACTACTTTTCACTTACATTTGAAACGGTTTGGGTAATTATATTAGAATGTAGGAATGCCTAAGTAAAAGTTGGAGAATTTTCAATGTATGAAAGAAAAATTGTTATGAATCTACCGTATGTCTCTGGGACAGTGGGTTTATGTGAGCAGCCAGATTCTCTGCATTTACATGAGTACTTTCTTGCCGTAGGAGTCAGTTATGTGTTTGGGTTAGGGCACCCTCCTGCCAGGCTTCAAATTAGGTGAGGCTGATAAAGTAAATAAAAGGTAATGGATTGTGTCCATTCATGACTTCATTCCATCCTGGGAATGACTTTATCAATAACTACTCGAGGGCAAGACTTGACAATAAGCATGTTCAGTAGATGTCTGCCGGCAATAGAAAGCTGATTTTATTTCCTAAGGTGTTTGAGATGTGCCAGACTGAAACCCTCTTCCCTCACTGTTGGATACATCCAGTGTAGTTCTCCGAAGATGATTAATGGTTTCTTTGTCTAGGCTCATGCTGCTAATTACACCCAAGCTTCTTGAACTGTCTTGATCAAATTCATACATAGGTAGGAGCTGTGCAGTGCTCAGGAGTGTGATGACTCAGGTTCTGCGTGTTGTACTTTCATTTCTCCTCTCTAGTCAATACTCGTTTTCTCTGTGCTCATGTCGCTTGTTGCCCTGTGAACTCAAATTTAAGGACTATGTTTAGTTGCGTGTTAGGGTGGGATACCGGTGGAAGGGTGCATTTTAACAGTATGTTGCCAAATTTAAATTGGGCCGAATTTTTTTTTCCAAATTAATTTCCTATTTTTAATACTGCAGCCAGATAGGAGAGATTTGAAATCTGCCATTATCCTGAAATACTAAGTAAAAAAGTTCAAAAATTTTATTTGCAGAGCATCACTTAGTTAACGAGTCTCCCTAATTAGACACAGTCGGAAATGATTGCTCTCTGTGATGAGAGTATTGTGTGTTTCCTGGCATCTCGCTGCCCCCTAGTGCAGCATGCCAGTGAGCGCATCCTTCTGGACAGGCAATCTTTGTGTTATTACTGTCTGGTCAGTTCATTTTATGCTTCCCTGGGTTCTGGCGATGTAATTAGACACTAACCCATGATTCCAACCAAATCCTTGGTTGGTCCTATTTTGCCAAATAGACCCAATTTTTAGAGTAGGTGTTTGGTGGGCTAGAGAGTGCAGAAAGTAGACCTCAGCTGGACTCTTGGACCCCTTCCAATGGAGACACATGGCCTAGCTCCCAATGGACCTTGTAGAGAGTTCTGGACATGAACAAATCTCCTCCTGCTCTAGTGCAGGCGATCTGTCTCAGAGTGATCACTGGGACCCCAGGAGTTTCAGTACCTCGCCAATAATCAGAGGAAAAGATTTTGTGTCAAGATGCACCCCTACAGTGCAAAGCAACAAGAACAATGGGCTTTGAGAGAGAGACAAGCTTGGGAAATTTCTTCAAACTCTTTTAGCCTTTGTAAAATAGTCTTTGATAAAAAAAAAAAGTAATCTTAGACATTTTAAAGTTTTAATACATCATCTATTTTGAAACCTCTATATACTTTAACATGTGATATAAATCTTCCTCTATTAGGTATACTGTGGCCAAAATAGCCATTAGGTGCAATTTAAGGATTATGGAAAGGCGCTCTGAACCTAAAGTCTTGCTCTCAAAACTCTTCTGAAATAATCACAAAATTGTGAGCCATGTATGTGGTCTCCATGAAGTTCTGCCAAAATGACCTTGAAACAAGCTGTTTAACTTCGTTGGGCCTCTGTTTTTCCATCTATAAAGTATTACTGCCCCTATTTAAAGGGATTACTTAAGGATTCAATGAGATAACATATGCCTGACACATGGCAGATTTCAATAATTGTTGCCTCCTACCTCCTCCTCTTTCCCTCACCTTTTTTTTTTTTTTCTGATCTGAAATAGTCAACACCTGTCTTGAATGCCAGACACTAATGGGTAGATGGCGGATTACGATGCCCTTTTTCTGAATTGTCCCCAAAGAGCTGAGAGGCAGCCATTTCTCGTCACCATTAGCTTTTGAATATTGGCTAGGAAATCTGTAAGAGGGTGTGGGATAAGCGGGTAGATGTAGCCATTAAAATCTTCAGTGTAGAAACTGTAACTAATAGGAGCATCAAGGTATTGCCTGTTCAGGAACTGCATCTACTTGACTAAGGAAGGAAAGATTTTTCTTCATTAATGATGATTGTAATTGCAGTTTTGACTGAGGGAGCAGACAAGAGGAAAGAAAAGGCATCCAATGTGGAGAAAGGTCATTTGGTGATTATGGAATTTTTTTCCAGTTATAAATATCACACTTGCTTTTCAGAATCAGGCTATTTGAAAAACAGATGCTCAGTCTTCCTATGGTGAATTAGTCAACAAACAAAAAAAGATTTTAAATCCAGTCTAACAGAAGGAGACGCAGAGCCACACCTACATGCATGCTTGTACATGTACACAAACACAAATACACACTTTGTAGATTAAATAGACATTTTTCTGCTTTTATGTGTGTTATTTGTTTTGGTGACAACTTTGAAAATTGCTTGGGTTTTGTTATGTGGTTCGGGTTAGTGAGTTTCCATGCAGAGAAGTAAGAGACATTTAACGATAGTCACTCTTTGATGGTAAAGAAGAATTTGTCTTTTCTACCATCTATACTCTAGTTCTATCATTACCTTGACACATGAATTGGACAGAAACCCAGAGAACCATGGATAATTATGTGTTTCATTAAATTTCTGTAAAATCTTTCTAGATCTTCTTAGACATTATTCTGGAATTGACCAAGGGTGAATTTTACTCTGTTTTTATCAGATCTCTGGAATGGAGCTAGAGGAAATCTTGCATAGCCTCTGTCCAGCCCCTTTATATTATAAATGGAGAAACTAAGGTCTAAAGAGGTCGCAGGGCCGTGGTGTCCTCCCTTATTATTATCTCCCTTTCCTGATGAATGTATCACGTTTGCTCGGTCCATCTCCCCAAGGTAGTGAGTGTTCAAAAGCAACAGACCTGATTTGCATGAGTTTGGCTTTCCTTAGCACCACATCATGGGAAAGTCAGTCAATTGCATTCCTCATTTCCTCCAGAGAATTGCTTCTTCCCAGCAAAATTATAATAGAGAGAAAGGGATTACTGAATAAATATATTGCTTTTTAGTAACTTATTTTTTTATTTGATGAAACATTTCATGTTCAAGTTTAAAACTGCAGCCTATTTCTTGAGAGTGAAACGAACTCACATGTGAATTAGCAATTAGGAGGAGAATATGTGTTCTAGTTCTGTGCTTTACAAAAACTCTGGGGTTGAATTTTGCCTCATGTAAAAAAAAGCCTATTTGGCAACTCATTCAATATTACCCAACAATCAACAAATATTTATCAAGCTCCTCCTATTTTCCTAGCAGTATTTAGAGTCTTAAGATGTATCAGGGAACAAGACAGATCCTGCACTGGAAATTGTACATTTATGCACATTTGGAACATACAGATGAACTATTGCTTTCCAGTAGCAAAGTGTTATTGCACAGCATTCTAGTGAAAATGTGTCATTTAAAAAATTAAAAATTGTCTTCCTTAAAATAAAGGCCTCGTTTCTCAGCGAAATTGCTTTTTGGGCAAGTTGCATGAAATTTGGCACAATACTGCCGCCTTGTGGCTGCTTGAATCAAAAACCCACATACACCATAAGGTCAGCCGGTCTTTAAAGTAAGGTTTCTGGGACAGTTACCCTGTTTGTCAATGGAAGCCTCTGACACAAAATGACCTCGCCAGCAGTAATTAGAGCCTGATTCCTTCTGATTTTGTCGCAGAACGACTGGAAGGGCTCCATAGCTTTTGTCGTTGGAAACCGGATCGAGGACGAGGTTCTCATTGGAGCTCTCACCCTCGCTGTCCAAGTCCCTCAGCGCAGATTCTTCAGTGTGGTCTCTTGGCAAGACATTGTCCAGCAGGTACCTGTCCCCTCTCACCCCGACGCCCACTGAAGACTTCTTTCTTAAAATAATAAAGTAATGAAATCAATAAAAACTAACACATTCTTGGGCTGTTTGGTAAGTTTGGGTGCATAACTTTGCTCAAACACTTAGCTAGAATAAATTTGGAAAGATCTAATCTGGAAGGGGTTGTTTTTTTGTGCGTGAATGCTGCCCTTTCAACATCCATTCATTCAACAAAAATGTCTGAGGTCATACTAGGCTCCATGCTAGGTTTTGTGAGGAATTATTTAATAAAGGTCTCAATAGCAATAAAAGACAAAACTATTTAATGTTCCAAGGAAGGCCATAACTAACTGGAAAAATGAAGCCTCCAAAGAATCCTAGCTGTCAGAGGTTGGAGGAGAACAATAACACAGAGAAGTTCTGTCAGATGGCACATCCTCATACAATTACTAATGGCTTACCAAAGTGGCTATAAATATTTGAACTAACTGATGACTATCTCGTCCCTAATCCCTCAAGTCACCCAGGTACTTGAAAATTACATCTATCTAAGTATTCTTTAAGTAAGCCCTTCTTTTTCCTTATTAAATGAATTTTCTTACAGGTCAATGGATCAAGTGCACTTTTTGGAAGTGCATCTAAAAAGGCAAAGAAACCTCTAAGTGGTAATGCTCCCTTATATTATGAGGTAGGTAAATATATTGGTTAAAGAGATTTTTGTAATTTTTTAAAAAACAAGAACTGAAGTAATAATTTGATAGTCACTTTTTGAAAAAATTAGTTCATTCTTTGAAAGCAAATCCCCTCTCATTGTTGGGGCTGTTTGTTCCTAATGATGGGCATGTAAAAAATCTGTTTCCCTTTTAATAAACTCCCCCTTTAGGAAAAAAGTTGTCCCACATTGTCTACACTATCACTGTGTCCAATTGAAGAATACAAATCAGAAATGTGTATATATAAAAGTGTTGGGTCATACTTTTTTATGGTTATTACTGAGTGTGTGAAGGTATTAAAGGGGGTCGTGTCATTGGTGTATTACAAAGTGTTAGTTTCACCAAACTAACAATGTAAAAATGCCCCAGAAAGTGCTTCCTGGCACATGACAGAGAAACAACTGGAATAATTTTCCATCCATTTGTGAACTTTGTATACACTTCACATTCTACTTTAATCAGTGTGAAAATAACAATAGTCTTCAGATTTATGATCCATTCCGCTTCTAGCAGATGCAAAAATCTGGCCTGGCTGGCCAGTGGGTTTGTGCAAAGGACTTAGAACTCAGGCTCAGTACAGGGGCTTTCCTCTTACCCTGCCTTGTTAATATCCAACTTGCAAGAAACTATAAAAATCCAACAATCAATTAGAATATCACTTAAAATTTGTCAGGCACTATTTTTATGACTCTGCAGACCAAAAGCATAAAGATTTTGGGATCTTTCAAAACAAACTTGTTTGCACTTTATTTCAGTGATGACTAATAAAGTTTTTATGTGTCTCGGTTCTTGGATGGTTTCATAGTAGGCTATGTAGTGTTGCCTGAGTACTATCTGAACAAGCTCCCCTGGCTTTATTTACGATTGCCAATACTGTGGATTTTGTAGCATTAACTCTTGCTGCACTACTCCTGCTGTCATGGAGAACTCGTTCTGCACTGTTAAGGTCAGAGAATGTGCCTTCTAGCTTTTGTTAAGATGTCCCCCATGTGTGTGCCCAAGTTGAAACATTATGTGATACCTGGATTTAAAATATTGGAAGTTTTCTTCTGAAGTAGCCATAGAAATCCACGTCCAGTTCCCAGGCCTGGGATCAATTAGCCGCCCCCCTCCTTCCCACCCAAAGGACTCTTTCTTCTTCAAAGATGCTCAGAGAAAATCAGAGATGATAACGGGCCAGTTTTTATGTCTGATGTGGACAGGCATCTTGACTTGGATGTGGGATAGCCCGAAGTTACAGACCCAGAGTTCAATTAGAAAGCCATTCCTCTCCAATCTGTGCTGTGACTCCGAGGAGTCTTCACTCGGAGGAGGTCCACTTCACATCTGGCTCCCCCACATTCTTCCAGTGGAGCATTTGGGCAACAAGCTTCCCACGCTGGCTCACAGACGCTCTTGTGAATGGTTTCAGAAGAAAAGGGAAGGCAGGATGAGCACCACAGAGATGGACCTGGGGTGCACCAGACCTGCATTAATGTCAGTCACTGTAGCAAGAGTGGATCAAACACATAAAACAAATGCAGGCTCCTGGGTAGTATCAGCCAAGGCCTGCATGCACATATGGAGAAGAGGGCACATCTCCAACCTCAGTCCCTCCACACTTAGGACCTGTTTTGGCCCCTCTTCCCAAGAGAAGTTAAATGCTACAACCAGTGCCTACTAAGAGTCTCAAGGCAGTTAGGAGTGGTGGCCCAGAAAGAGGCCCAAAAGCCAAACTCTTTGAGGACCTCTGGACCTTCCAGGCATGCAGACAGCCTGCTCTTAACTCTATTTTTGCTTAAAATCTTTCATGGTCGGTAGCAACTAGGACAGTGGCCACAGGTGAATTGCTCAAGAGCCTGTTTAAGAACTCTTTTATTTTTCTTCTCAAAGGAAACTGTGGTGGGGGAAGAAAAGATAATCCAACAAAATAGCTTCTGTTACATGGGAAATTCATAGAGTTCTGTTTCCTTTTGAATCTCCATTTTGGAGGAGGGAGAACTCAAAATAGATAATATAAAGGCTATGCATTGATACTGACTTCTATTTGTAGGATACTCTCATCAGCCTTAAATCAGAGCTTCTTCGTTCTTAAACACAATTCTAACCTATTTGGCTTTCTGGTTTCCCAACCTGCGGTCGATTAGGAGCAGAAAATTCAAGTGAAACTTCACTCTGATACAGTTGATCCATAAGTAGTAAAAGAGTGTCAGAACCACATTACATATTTCCAGTAACGACTTGAAATGTCTGGGCCAGCAAAGACCACATTCCACAGTGATTTGCTCAAGCTTTCATTTGGATGGCTTGGTGCTACGTACACACAGCCTCGTTTGGAACTTATGTAATTTCCCCCTGAAACTTTTGAATTTCATCTAGCCACCGTATTGTGTTTGTGAGATAGTATTTATTTATCATTCTTCGAAAACATGCTTAAGTTTCTGCTAATGTGATTCCACAGAGACATAGCGATCCATGTGTTCTTTCACCTTCTCTTTAGAGAAACTAGTTTTGCTCTAAAAGGAACTACTCCAAAGACCCATGTGGGAATGGGAAGAGAATTTGCCCCTTTATATCTGGTCTCAGGAATGTTAGCTATCACTTCATCATTCTAGTAGTAGTAGTAGTGGCAGTATTTCATCATGAGGATGAAGATGGTTATGATCCAATACACTGGCATTACATATAATTTACACCATGTAATTCTATATGAAGATGTGTACACACATGAGAATGGATATACAGACATTTCTTGCATTATTAGTGGCCAGTTTTACTAAATGTCAAATAATAAATACATTTTTGTGCAAGCGCTAGGTGTCAGACTATCTAGACAGTGGAAGGAGTGGAATATGAATATTATAAAGATTCTAACCTCAAAAAGTATAAGGACTAGTTAGGGGGAAAAAAAGAAAAGAAAATAGATATGCCTGACACAGAGTAGGTATTCAATATATGTTTGTTAAACTGTATGACACAACGCAAAAAATTGTCAGTGAAGTCTATGAGGGAGAAATGGAGTGTTCTGGGCATCTTAAGGAAGATGAGGTTAGGTTAGCCTAGGTGGTGAGAGCTAGAGGAGCCTTGCAGAGAAGGTGGCATTGGAAAGGAAGTGGAGCTGACAATTTTGATCTTTTAATATTAAAATTATACGCTCTCTCTCTATATATATATATATGTATACATATACATATATATCCCCATTTTACATAGAGGACAATGGAAGCATAGAAAAGGTAGGAATTTTAGTAATTAGAAAATTTGAGGAACTTGGATTTGATGAATTTACCATAGTTAAATACATAGCCTCAGATTTTTCCACTTTGCCACATACCCAGTCTTCTTTCACTGGGCTCACCCTTCTTTCAAGCTGCCCACCCTTGGATAGAGATAGGTCTTGACTTTCAAATGTGAAGGCATTCTATGTAAAGGGAACAAACAGCTCAAGCAAAGGAACAGGAATGGAAGAGAAGACAGACTGTATATGTACTAAATTTGTCCTTATATGGTACCATGTATACGAATTAGGAAAGGTAAACCCTGTACATATCTTAATTACAACTTTAAAATCCTAAAGGTAGAATTTTATGTGAAACCATCTAAAACACTGGAAAAAAATCCATGCTTTAATATTCAAGCCTGTGTTTAAATTTATTCTCTAAATGTGCACAAATATTTTTGTGTGTGCTTCATGGCCCACATACTAGACTTCCCTGGTGGCTCAGATGGTCAACAATCTGCTTGCAATACAAGAGACCCAGGTTCAATCCCTTGTCGGGAAGATCCCCTGGAGAAGGGAATGGCTATTCACTCCAGTATTCTTGCTTGGAGAATTCCATGGACAGAAGGGCCTGGCAGGCGGCAGTCCATGGTGTTGCAAAGAGTCAGGCACGACTTAGTGACTTTCACTCATTCACTCATTCATGGTCCACATAGAGAATCTGACCTGTTCATTGGCCAGTATACTCAGTTCTGACCAAAACCAAAAGGAAAATATTGATAGACATTCAAAGCCAACTGAAATGTTACCTATGAGAGAGGTCTGTGTGTATTATACATGCAAAAATTCTTCCATTTGTGAGTAAATTTTATACATGATGGTATCTGAGCATTTATAAGAGAGATGTAAAATTTTCAGACTTTGACATTGTGGCTTTGATAAATTAGAAAGCAAAAACTACCAACTGAGCAAAGGGGTCATTAACCCAACTTATCTGAAATCAGAGTCAGCTGTCTTACAAGTTTTATATTGCACTCCATAGTTCTTATTTCATAATGGTAATTACTGTGCCTCACTATGGGAAGCAAGACTCTGTCCACACACAGACTGTGGTTTATGTGCCTGTCTCTGACTTATTCAGAAAAGACAAATTGGGTCACTATACAAACAAAATCCCAACAGTCTGCTGAAAAAAAGTCATCCATAAAGAATAAAGGTTTTTATATCCTCATTTATGGCTCACTTCAAAGAATAGTCAATTCTATACAATAACAAACATGGACAATCCTAAACTTCATGTAATACATTGCAGTTTTACAAATACAAATAATTATTAATTTTCCTCTTCACCCCATCAGTAAAAAACAAAACCTTTTATCAAAATATATTAAGATGGGCTTTTACATTAGGGAGTAATTTGGGGAGATCATTAAAAGTGGAAAAACTTTGGTATTAGATATGAGTTATCAACCAAATGCATTTAAAACAAGTATAGGATGCAAATTTTTATATCTTCAGATCTAATTAGTTTCACCACATTTTTTAAAGACACTTTGCTAGTACATTGGATTAGAACCCCCAGAGGTAATAGTTTCATCTTTTGGTCCTTACTCCTGGGTGTGTACACATATTTCTCAAATTTTTCCCCAAGATGTATTCATAATAACTCACAAGTAAGAACAGAGGCTTAATTATTATCTGGTTGCCACCCTTTTCCAGATTCCTGATGTGAAACTCATTCCTTAAAACAGTGCCTCGTACTAAGTCTATTCGACAGAATTGTAAGCCCTTGTTTTGGGGGATGGCCCTTGTCAGAATGAAAAATGGAAAACTCATGCTTCAGAGATAGGAACAAATAATATGTGAACACATTTAAGAGGTTTGAAGTTATTAAAATGGCAGATCTACTGGGAACAGAGAGAGCAGTATGTCATGGAAGGAACGGAGGGAAAGCGAGACAGGAAGCATTCTCTGGCCTTTTCAATCCTGTGTTTTAAAACAAAACTAAAAAATTCAAGAAGGATTGGAAGGTAGCCAACCTAATGCCGTTATTTCATAGAGCTTAGGGACACACCAGGAAATTACAGGCCAGTTAGTTTAACTTCACTTGTAGGGAAAGTATTAAAAACTGCTGCAGGAGATCAAGTAAAAGGATGCTTAGAAAAGCACAGCTTGATTAAGACAAGCCTGGCCAACGTGGTTTTCGGAAAGCGAAGGTCATGTCTTAGGAACTTGTTGAAATTCTTTGAAGCTATTATGGCCAGTATAGTCTTCAAAGAGCACAGCGAGGCCCAGGGTCTGCGTATCTTTTCTGTTCCACATCAGTCCTTTAGGGATGCTTAGAGAACACGGCCCACATCAGGGCCTTGGCGCTTTCAGGTTTAGAAACCACTATCAAAATAGCAGAAAATAACCTCTGATGGAACATTTTGAAAGCTGGAACCAATTAATACAACCTGATATTTATAAATGTAAAATAATGACTTGGAACAAAATTTAGGAATATTGAGCTGTAACAAAGAAGTACTACGCTGGGACTATAAAAACAATCTAGGGATTCTTGTGCCAAAATGTGAGCTTTGGACGCATTTCTCACCCAAAGAAGGGAAAATGAGGAGAAATCACAATACTAGAAATGTTTATAAAGAGTTATGAAGAGTTACAACCGAAAGTATTTTGTTAAGATGGGGAAAAACAGTCAGATGGGTTATCAACCCCAAGCCTCCGCGTTTTGGAGGGCAGAGCAGTCCAGCAGAGAAAGTAAGGCCAAGCTGGTAACTGAGGAGCAGAAGGTCAGGGCTCCTGGGGTGAAAATATGTTTGCTTCCCACGTCAGAAACCTGAAGGTCTGTTTTCCAAAAAACGCACAATTCAAGCAAAGACATCCAAATCGTGCCCCCAGCTCTTTTCTACCCCTTGGCCCAGGCAGCTGGCCAAGCCCATGTAGCAACAGTCAGCAGTCGAGAAGGAGGCAGGTGGTCACTGGGGAAGAGTGGTACCCAGCGTTGAGGACCCTGGGATCCATCAGCATGAAATGCACACCGCGTGAGGATTGGGGTGCTGGTTAGGACCTTGGTCAGGGGGGAACTGCTGAGCAAGGCAGGAATCCAGTCAAGGACACAGATATTAGTGGAGGAGCAGCCCCAATAATAAAGCAAGGTTCAAGTGGTAAAGAGTGGCCATCATTGCCTTTGCTCGGGTGGGTTTGGAGCCTCTCCAACATGTTACACTACATGCCTACCATGATTGGAAGGATACTGGAGAAGGCATCATAAAGACAATCTCAGCCGATTCTTGTATCTAAGACTGCCAGTAAACCCCCTTTATGTATGGTAATAATAGTTACTGTCCATCGAACACTTAATTTGTACCAAGTTTTGTGTGCTGGGTGTTTAGTATCTATTATCTAACCTAATCTTCTCAACAACTTGCCAGGAGATATTGAGAAAATGATGAAAGTGAAGCTCAGGCAGGTTAAGTACCTCATTAATTTGGAAGCCTTTGTTCCTTCCCTGGTGGCTCAGATGGTAAAGCGTCTGCCTGCAATGCGGGAGACCCAGTGAACCCTGGGTCGGGAAGATTCCCTGGAGAAATAAATGGCAACTCACTCCAGTACTCTTGCTTGGAAAATCCCATGGACAGAGGAGCCTGGTGGGCTAGAGTCCATGGGGTCACAAAGTGTCAGACACGACTGAACGATTTCACTTTCTTTTTGTTCTTTCTGCTTGTCTTACACAAAAATTGAAATTAGTTTAGATTCTACAAGTGGTAGTTGTGGTTGCACACTTATTGAATACAAGCTACTGTCAGTAATTAGAATTAACCTCTAAGTAGTTTTGTTATACGCTTATTACTTTTCCTACTACTCAGGCAAAAACAATGAAGATATATTAGCAGATAATGAAGGTGCTGAACAATTTTAGTTATTTTGAGCTATGTTGATGAGTGGCTTCTGCTCAAATGTTTGGATCAAGAGAAAATTTTAATTCTTACAATTAAGATTTATGTGGTTAAGGTGACTGAGTCTTTTCCTTGGAAGAAGGAGGGAAAGATGGGAAATAAGAGAATTAACTGCAAATTAATCAGAGATGAATGTGTAGAAAAAAGATCTATCTGCTGAAACTGAAGCTCTAATACTTTGGTCACCTGATGCAAAGGGCTGACTCATTAGAAAAGACCCTGATTCTGGGAAAGACTGAGGGCAGGAGGAGAAGGGGGTGACAGAGGATCAGATGGTTGGATGGCATCACGACACAATGGACATGAGTTTGAGCAAACTCCAGGAGATAGTGATGTACAGGGAAGCCTGACTTGTGACAGTCCATGGGGTCGCAGAGTTAGACACGACTTAGCGACTTAACAACAAACTAATTACTGAGAGCTTAAACCCACTTCCAGAGTGTCTCTTACTAGTATGGTGAGACCTGTACCCAGGAGTCTCTTGCCTGGAAAATCCCATGGATGGAGGAGCCTCGTAGGCTGCAGACCATGGGGTCGCTAAGAGTGGGACACGACTGAGCAACTTCACTTTCACTTTTCACTTTCATGCATTGGAGAAGGAAATGGCAACCCACTCCAGTGTTCTTGCCTGGAGAATCCCAGGGACGGGGGAGCCGGGTGGGCTGCCATCTATGGGGTCGCACAGAGTCGGACACAACTGAAGTGACTTAGCAGCAGCAGCAGCAGCACCCAGGAGTTAGATGCACTGATCCAAATCAGACTGCATGGGCTCATATACAGATTCTACTACTCACTAGCTATGTAATCTTGGACAAATTGCATAACTCTGCTGTACTTCAGTTTTCTCTTTGTAAATTCAGTGTTGATAATGCTGTCTACCTCATAAAGCTGTAATGATGATTAAATGAAACAGGAAATAGAAAATAGCATAGTACTTAATCTAGAATAATGATCCAATAAGGGTTAGCTATTATTATTATTTTTAATTTCTGTTCTTGGTTTCAGTGATTGTTTCAGTTTTATATTCCAGAAAACACAAAAGAATTGAAATACCTATAAACAGGGTTTTTTAATTTTTTTGTGGTAAAAAATACATAAAACTTACCATCTTAACTCCAATACTTTGGCCATCTCGTGCAAAGAGTTGACTCATTGGAAAAGACCCTAATGCTGGGTAGGATTGGGGGCGGGAGGAGAAGGGGACAACAGAGGATGAGATGGTTGGATGGCGTCACCGACTCGATGGGCATGGGTTTGGGTAAACTCTGGGAGTTGGTGATGGACAGGGAGGCCTGGCATGCTGCGATTCATGGGGTCGCAAAGAGTCGGACACGACTGAGCGACTGAACTGAACTGAACCATCTTAACTATCTCTAAGTGTACAGTTCAGTAGTATTAAGTATATTTGCATTGCTGTGCAGGAAACCTTCATGACTTTTTCATCTTATAAAACTGAAACTCTGTATTCAGTAAACAACTCCTCACTTCCCACCCCCAGCCCCTGATAATCATCATTCTATCTTCTGTTTCTAAAAATTAAACAACTCTAAGTACATCATATAGGTAGAATCATATAGTATGATTGTTTTCGCCTTTAGTAACTGGCTTGTTTCACCAAGCATTATGTCTTCAAGTTTCATCCATATTGTAGCAAATATGAATTTCCTTCTTTTTTAAGGCTGATAATACTCCATTGTATGTATTTGCCACATATTATTTATCCACTCAATCAATGGTACACAGGTACACAGCTTTGGCTAAATAATCAAGTGATAACTAAGGTTTAAGAAATGCTTTATTTTATGCGTTGCACAAATATTTGAATTTCTAGTAGTAGTAGTGTTATTTGCTCAGTCATGTCCAACTCTTTGCAACCCCATGGACTGTAGCCTGCCAGGATCCTGTGTCTATGGAATTCTCCAGGCAAGAATATGGAGTGGGTAGCCATTCCCTTCTCCAGGGTATCTTCCCAACCCAGGGATCAAACCTGGATATCCTGTATTGCAGGCAGATTCTTGACCATCTGAGCCAGCAGGGAAGCCCATTTGAAGGTCTTTCATATATCACATCTATGGTTGAGTTTATCTTAATGTATAAAACAGATATAATTTCCTGCCCCCAAAGAGTTTACTTTGGAATGGGAAGGGAGACATTAAGCAAAAATCAAATAAGCAAACAAATACATACACTAGTACAAGTTGCAGTACTTTCTTTACATCAGAAAAAATTACATGGGAAAATACTTTCAACTGAGTGTTTGGAGATAAACTGAAAGATGAAAAAGAGCCAAGTGATAAGAGACAGAGAAAATTATTCAGGCCGAGGGAACAGCACGTGCAAAGAATTGGAGGCAGGAAGGGAACGATGTCAGCCTCTCAGAGGAATAAGAAAAGCCAGTGTGCTTAGAATTTCATTAAAAAAGAGAGAGTGTGATAGAGAAGTGGGCAGAGGCCAGATCTGAAGGAATTGGTAGGTCCTTGTCTCCAGGGGATCTTCTTGACTCAAGGTTTGAACCCAGGTCTCCCGCATTGCAGGCAGATTTTTTACCATCTGAGCCAAGAGTATATTAAAGAGGAAGAATCTGCAGGATGGTGTCCCTGAGACAGGAGGCGGTAGGAAGAAGATGTCGAGGTGATTTTAAAGTCCTGAACTGAGAAGCTGAGTAAAAATATCTTCTTCAGTACAAAAAATTGAAAAAGATTAAATTTGGGGAAAGTGTAGAAGTACAGTTTGGAGTAAATTTTATGTGTCTGAGAGATGTTATAGAGGAGAAGTCAAAGAGGAAGTCAGCTTTTTTAGTCTTTTTCATTCTTTGTATCTTTACCTGCCTAGCACAGTGCTGATGCATAAGTATTGAAGAGAGGTGTTTGTGGTCTGAAGAAACCAACTCGTTAATGAAGGACTAGTGAGAGTTACTGGAAGGCACAAATAGGACACAATGGACCATTTCAACAGCAGTCATTCAGGAATATTTCCTGGGTACTAGAGGCGTTGGTCCCTTCCATTTCCCCTTTTTTTGGTTCCTTATCCCACACAGTGGTTTTATAACTGTGGGTAACAGCCTAGCGGTTTACACAGGTATTTAGTTGGTGGCACCTGTGTGTATGTATGTGGTTTGTATTGTAAATATTTCTTCTTGCTATAAATATAGGTCTGAAAAAGTTTGAAAAAAATTAGACCCTAGAGTCCTCTAAGCCTATTTCATGTTTTCTTCCTTCTGCATCTCCCTAGACTGAAGATTATGGTAGATATTCATCCCAGCTCAGTCCTCATGCAGCAGATATTTACAGAATTTCTATTACAGGCTGGATAAATGGCAAAGTAGGCCTGGTCTCTTCCCTCAAGAGCTGGTAGTCCATCATGTTGTAAACAATATGTTTGTTTCTTGCTATTTCATGACATTTTAATATCTTGTAGCAAGTCTGATGTAAGTTATAGATTTAATCCCTGGTTATAATTGAATCTGTTATTCATTGAGACCTGTGGCTGACCTCACTTATTGTTCACGACTTTCAGCCAAAAGGGTAATGGTCCCCAGACAGGGTATGTTGGAAAGGAGAGAGAGGGAGGGGCGGAGCAGTCACCAAAATAGTCAAAGATGCAACAAAGATACAGACAGCCTTGCTTCCTTAGAGGCTGAGAATGTGTAGCTGGAACTGAAGTATGGTAACAATTTGCATGCTTCTACATATTTTTAGTGTGACCTCTATTTCTGAAATTCTCTTTCCTGGATCCTTGGTAGCACGGAAAGGAAGAAGAAATATCAAACTGAAAGGAAGAAGAAATATCAAACTAAATGTGATAGAATAGACTAATAGAAATTCATTTATATTTACTGAAAAGCAACTGCACATATTAACTCAAAGAATATTAATTTTAAATAAGTGGATTTCAGATAGGTATTTATGTATTAAAATCCATCCATTCTTCTATTTCACAAACGTGACTGGCCAAAAAACCCCAAAACACTCCAACCCAATTAAGTCGCCTGATCATGTAAGTTATCTAAAATATGATTTCTATATTGCTTCAAAAATATAGTTAAATATATAATTACAAGTTTAAAGGTTTGAAAAATAGAAAACCAGTCCTACGAAAATTCTTACCTAGAAAAGGTGAAATTGTTCAATAAACTAGTCTTTTAAAATTTCATCTTTCAACTTCATCCTTATTTGGATAATAATGCTCATTACCATTTGAAATCTATAGAGTGCTTATTGTGAGCAAGGCCAACAGAATACCCTGCAGAGTACCGTGTACTTCATCAATCATTCCCAAATGAACAAATTTATTATTATTTGTGCTAGCCTTTATCAACTCTTTATATGAAAAAAAACAAACTCAGTCTGGCTCACTCACTCATTGGGAAATATTTAATTAGCTTATATTGAAGAAGATAGGAATGCATAATTAGTTTAGTTATTCTCAAGTCTTACAGTATTATTCTTCCATTTATTGCTGGAGCTGCAGAGAGACAGAGCACAGGCTAATAACATGTAACCTAGTCACAGGCCACCACTGCCGAGTCCTACTAATTTATGAGGAGCTAGTCTTGTACTATATTCTCAAGGATTCATTTTAGGAATATTATTGAGAAGGGGGAAAAGGATCGATCCTATCTGGAATTAATGCAAGGGGCTAATATATTACTTTTTGTAACTACTTAAATTTCAAGGACTGACAGCAAATTTCTGATTTGCTTCTCCCCTCATAAAATGTCTGCTTTGAATTATGCAGAAAGAATTCTTCTTCCTGCCAACTTGTTTCAATCCCCTGTACAAAACCATCCACAGAACATTGTCAGGGGTTTCCTATAGAGGTTCATTTCAGGATTCCTCAGTCATTGGAGGAACACATACATACACACTCACACTCACACAGACACACAGACACACAGACACACAGACACACACACACACACACACACACACACACACACACACACACACAGATATATTTTCTCCCCTTTTTGGAGCAAGCAAAGGAAAATGCATTGGACTGGTAAAGTCTGTGTATGGTACTTTCTGAAAGCAGAGACAAGGATGAGTCATCAGATGGTAGAGGTTTGAGAGTCCTGTTTTATGTATGCAGGCCCGCCCTGTGTGTAGGTGGAGCGGGCAGTTGCCCTGTGATGTGATTTAAGAGGTGCTGGAAGTTCTGCCTGTCCAAAAACAGCCCCCGCATCAGGCATAGTGTCCGTAAAACCCTGGTTCAGATGAAATGAAACTGCCTTTTCAGAATGTTAACCCATTATACCATTTTCCTAGCAGCATGCGTTTATTTATCAGAAATAAAGGCTGGGCGCTTGAGGGGATTTTCACTTGTGCAGGGACAGTGGGGGAAGGAGTTAACAGGATCCCAGGCTTTGGGTAAGGATGTGAGTCCCCAGAAATAACTTCTACATCACCACTGAGTGAGTTTGTTGAAACTAAACCTCTTCCACATTCATTCAGTCAGTCTTTTTTGAATCAATATTTTATGGAACATGGCATTTTATCAAACAGGCAATGCTTTTTACTGGGACCTTATTAACAATAATAATAACAGAAACTCACATTTGGAAGATGCCTTTGAGGGTGTAAAATAATTTCACATACAATGTCAGATCTGATTGCAACAGTACTGTAAGGCTGACTTACCTTTTATTATTCTCCAGTAGCATATGAGCCAAGAGTTTCAGAGAGGTTAAGAGACTTGCCCTGTGCCCACAGCTGGTAATGTCAGAGCCCCATATTGGAACCTAGACTCCAAATTCAGGGTTCGCCCTGTTACTTCAAGCTCTTTGAAACAGTCTCTACAGTCGAGGAGCTAACAGTTAAATTTAACCGGCTTAGTAATTCATCTGAAAAAAGAGCCAGCTCTGCAAGTTTTCCCTGGTGCCCCTACTGAGAAAGTGTTTCTCCCTGGTCTTAAAGTTTCTAAAAGGACTGTGCCAAACACAGGCTTCTAAGGGCATGCGTTTGGCTTCAGACATTTGAGTTAGGCTTTGTCAGTCATCTGCATCATTCCCAGGGCTAAAGACATTTCCCACTTAGAATACTGACCCCTCTGCACAAAGCTGTAAAATGTAATAAACCAATTATACAGGAAAAATAAAAATATGAATTGGCAGATATTAACTTAGGATTTTCTCTAGAACCCTTTGAGTAGATAAAAAACCAGGGTAGAACTTGATCAGGCATGACAAAGTGACTGTAAATCTAGAATTTCTATATCAAGTCACATCTACCTTGCACCGTAAGCAAACACACACATCTCCATCACGGTAGGTGATGAAGCCAGTTTTGTCACAGCTCTAGCTCATTCTTTTTCAGCCATCTTGCACTTCATTCACTTTACACTCCATCACCAAGTGCACCAAATTAAATAGAATGACGTAGAATTTAGACTTAGATGTTCCCATTTCACAGCCAAATAACCCTGTTCAAATGCCATCTCTTTTGTGAAGTCTCCTTGGATTCCTGTAAGCAGAGTTCATCTTGCTGTGTTGTATTGTGGTTGTTTGTTTTTATCTGTCTCCCCCTGCTTCGTAGTGAACGGCATAAGCATTAGAGGACATGTGTTATTCATTACTAAAACCCCAGTGCTCTAGGCTAGCAATCCCAAGTTATTTTCATCACATATCCCATCAGTTAAAAAAAAAAAAACTTAGCATTTTTTCCATGTATGCTGTGTGTGTATACAGAGAGGTATGTACAAGAATACAAATTACAAGTATCATAGAAAATTCTCCAGGAAAAAAAAAAGGATTAAAAAGGACAAAAATAAAGGCACATGTCATCAGAGGTTCTAATTTTTTCGCCCTCCTGGTGGATAGTCTTGCACATGCCCAGGACTTCATTTGGAAACCGAAGCCACTGATTTTCACACTTTGGCAGGACACAATAAATGTTTGTGCAATGGGTCTGTGTAATGAGTCTCTGGCATATCAGGCCCTTCCGCTGACACCAGTCACTTTCTCAATTAGTGAACTGGCTCCAAGTGCTTTCCCAGCTTCTGAGCACCCTGGCTTGGCGAGAGGAGAGCTGGCTGGATGTCAGACACACTGGCTGTTGCAGGGTACCCTTATACAAGCGACAACCGACACGATGTTAGTGAAGGGCTGTGTGATTTGTGTGCTGATTCTTTCATTCATCATGTATTGCATTGTCTGTTTACCATGTGCCCATCACAAAGTTAATTTCACCCTTCAACCCAAAAGACGGAGATGGAAGTGAGCAATTCTATTACCATGTGATAACAAAGAAGTTGCTGAAAGTGCATTGAGTGCACAGAGCAATGCCTAAATCTTTCTAAAGTTTTGGAGGAAAGGTTTTAGGAGAATGGCTAGAAAGCTGAATGGGGAATTTATGAAGTAATGAAGAAGGAAGGGGAATTCTAGGCACAGGAATCAGCCCAGGCAAAATCAGGCAGATATATACACAGCATGGCATGATCAACAAACTCCAAATGGTGGGTATCCTGGAAGGATAGGAGGGACAGTGGAAGCAGCAGCTAGGCATGAGGCTGGACAGGTGTGTCAGGGCCAGGTCATCAAGGACTTGGTGTGACCTGCTAAGGAGTGAAAACTTTATCCTTTCAGTATGGAAGCCTTTGAAGAATACTGGGCTGGAAAGTAATGTGAGAGGTGAAGATACTAGAATCAGCGTGCTGGAAAAAGTATGCAAGTGGGTGGAGGGGAGGTACTGTTAAAAAGGCTGTATAGCATTTACATTGTATATTTTATTTATTAGCTGTTTTATTATAAAAGTAACACATGTTAACTGTAGAAAATTTGGGAAACATAGAAAGAGCATAGCCCATATAATAGTAAGTACTTAAGTATCTGTAGACTACTCCACCATTCAGAAATGCATACTTGTTAAAAAAAATAGGAATTTAATATGCTATCATATCCTTTTCACATATTATGACATTAGCCTCTTTCTAAAACCATATCCAGTATCTACATAATATTAATAGAAAGCCTATTCAATAATTCATTTAACCACTCCCCCTTTTGCTAAATTTAGACTGTTTACCAATAGTTTGGACCCTGATTGTTTCCTTATGGAAAATTTCAAGAAATAGAATTACTGAATCAAAGTATGTAAATCTTTGTAAGATTCTTGACACACATTGTCAGAATGCATTTGAGATAATTTGTGACCATTTCCATTCCTTCTAACAGTGCCAATTTAACCACACCCTCTGCAAATTGTATTTTTTATCTTAATCTATTTGATAAACAAAAACTTGTTAAGGTTCAATGTTCAGTCATATTTTTATTGGCTGTGCTTTGTAATTATGGAATTCATTAAAGCAAAATGATTATGTAATTTCATATTCAGATTTCTTGTGATAATTGGAGGAGACCCACTGTTGTCTAAATTCAGAACAGGGAATATTTGCTTTAAGTGATTTCAAAGCAGATTTTAGATGTTATGAGGGATACGAAAAGAAGGAAGATGTTATCAGAGCCCTTCCCAAGCTCAAGGTCCATTTCACAAGAAGGACACACATGCAAGACTGCTAATAAAGGCACATCTGCAGGAGGAGCCTGGTTGAAAATATGAACAAGGGCAGAGGAGTGGGACCAGGGAGAGTGGTGTCAGATGGGGATCTGGGAAGGCTTTTGCAGGAAGGCCTTTGGTGTGAGTCTTTCCAATTTCTAACCTCTTCTTGCCATCTTGTGTCAGTGGTCCTCAAAGTGGGGAGACTCAGAATCACCTGGAGAGCTCATTTAAAAATGCCTATTTGAGATCTCAGCCACAGTGATGGGGATCAGGGGTATCTTCAGACAAGTCCAGGAACACACCTTCTCAACAAGCATCCAGGTACTGCCAAGCCTGTGCTTGGAGACATACATTCTCACCTATGTCCACATGCTATTCACAGGGTCAGGAAAGAGGCCATCCTTCTCGAGGATGAACTCTCTCCATCTATACTCTGCCTCACCCCTACCACCCACCCAGAACTGTACAATGGACCCACTTTTTCTCTCCCCTCCTCACATTCTCTGTTGTCCAATGTTCACCCACCCATCCATTCTTTCATTTTGAGCACTTGTACCAGGCACTATTGTAAGAGTTGGAGGGACAGAAGGACCATCAAAGCATTTAGGATATTTATATCCTCCAATCTGTTGAGTTCTGCCAAAGTAACAGTAATCTGAGAAGGGCCAGAGAATGTTCATGCTTTGCTGATTCCCCTGCTTGTCAAGGCAAATGGTACCGCTTGCCTGTCCACTTCTTGGTCTACAGCCTCTGAGCAAATTAGAACACCTCTGACCAGCCTACATGCCTCCAGCACTAGAAGCAAATGACAGTCTAGCAAAGCTGGAAGCGGAATGTACAGAGACACACCTTAAAATCATTGTTTGTGTGTATGTGTGTGTGTGTTTTAAGTCTCTGTTAATTTGAAGGCATGAATTTCACCATATTGGTACCAGGATGGTCACCTTACTTCTAACTTCACAAGAAAAGAAAAATATTATAATTGGCTTAAACAAAAGGGAGTGTACTAGCTTGTATAACTAGAAATCTAGACAGGTTTTGGAGTCAGCTTTAGCCCATGGGCTTAAAGCCCACTTCCTGTATCTATGAGGAATGACCTTTCCCCCATCTGTGTGGCGACCCATTTCCCAGGGAGGTGGGATGGCTGCAGCCTTCTCCCAAAGCTCTGTCATAACTGAGGAGGTAGGATCTGGCCACCCCAAGAAACCACTCATATCCCATTGGGCTGAAGTAGGTCACAAGCCCATCCTGAAACAATCCTGGACCAGGGAGCTTAGGATAATTTCTAGTGCACAGGGGCCTGCTCCTGGAACAGCAAATCCCCAGAGGGATCTGTTTTTCAAGTATCTTTAGTTCAAAATAATTCTTATCCCAAAATGGCATGATCTGCCACCCTTCAGAGCTGTTTTAGGACTGAGGGCTCCCAGTCTCAGATTCCCACTAGGTCTCAGGGGAAAAAAAGAAATACAGCTGTTTAGAATGGAGGCACCGGGTAAAGACAAAATGAGTAAGCGAGTCAAGAGTATTTAAACTTAAAAAGTTACAAAGCTCTACATCCCTCCAGCTAAGATGGGGACTGGGTATAGAGATGGGGGAGGGGCTGGGATACTAGATGGGAGCCCAGTGACTCCAGCTCCAAGGTAAAAAGTCTTCTGTGAGGCCACAGAATGTGGTAATGAGGAACGGACCTTGGATCCAGGTAACCTGAGTTCAAATCCCACAGCCACTACTTACGTGATTGCCAGTCCTCAGTTTCTTTATCTGTAAAATGGGATGATGAGTCACCACCTCAAAGGGTAAGTGAGAATTAAATTTTAGACTATCTAAAGTGCATGCATACTAAGTCGTTTCAGTCATGTCTGACTGTTTACAACCCTATGGACTGTAGCCCACCAGGCTCCTCTGTCCACAGGATTTTCCAGGCAAGAATACTGGAGTAGGTTACCATGCCCTCCTCCAGGGAATCTTCCTGATCCGGGGATCGAACTCACATCTCTTACATCTTCTGCATTGGCAGGCAGGTTCTGTACCACTAGCACCACCTGTGAAGCCCATCTAAAGTGCAATCCTTAAATTATTTTAGTGCTGCTTTGGAACAATCCTTATCTGGCACATAGTGTGTGCTGTGTAACCATTTGTGTGTTACTCTGCCTGAGAACCTACTAATACTTGCAATCTACTTGTGGAGCTTTGTGATAGTAGCTATGAACATTTGAAAACACCTACCTTCAAATCAAGGAAGAAATAATTCCAAAGACCATTTTAAAATTATTGAATGACATATGCATAAGATTCTGTGTAGGGGTGGAGAAAGATAAATCAGATCAGGATCCACCCTTCCAAGCTCCTAGAGATTACAAACCCTGAACACAAATAACTCCAATAAGAGAGAGCTTACTCCCTTAGGGAAGGTTCAAAAAATCAGAAGGTTGTTCAGTTGTAGCTTTCACTATAAGCTGAAAGAACCAAGAATGATATCAGAAGGGTGGGGGCATCTTGGGACTGAGGAAAAACGCTTGATCTAAAAAAGAAAAATTACCATGGTAATAGTTTCATATGTTAGTAATACACACCTGAAGCTAATATATATCTGAACTCCCCACCATCCTTTCCCATGTTATCACATTCAGTTTCACGTGCCTGTATAAATTGTGCAGGTATACAAAAACCCAAACACTCCTTAATGAAAAGGGGAAGCTTTGCTTTTGTCCTTCTTTGGAAGAGTAACCCCAACAAAGGCTTCTAAGATAAGTCCTGTGCTTTTTGACATGTGCAATCTAGGTGTTCCAAATACACATCTCCCTTGGGAAATTCATCACGTTTCAAATTATACATGTCTGTTAGAGCATAGATTTGTTCTACCGTCCATGTATTTGTTATTCCTGCTTCTGACACTTCCTTACGGCCCCAAAGAGGTCTTAATCCCTGTCAAATGTTATTATGTTACCGACTTTTATGTAGTCTTGAAAGGGGTTGTTTATTTAGTTTCAGTGACTCCTTGTTACTGCCAAATATTATTTCATTTCAGCACAGATGTAAGGGGTCCAATGACTGGAATTATTTTGCAGCCCTGACATTGTCGAGAGATGGATACCAGTTTAATTATGGACAGCTGAAAATGATCCAGGAGTCACCTGCTCTGGATATTTATCATCATTAAGAACTTCTCACTAAGCTGTGGTCTGAGCCCTTTCATAATGCTCCAGTTGCGTGAGACAGACAGGATGATCTATATGGAAACTAGATCTTCCATCACCTTGAAATTTATGTAGGGACAGCTTCATATTGCTTGATTATTTTCTTTTCCTCTGCTCAAAGTGAGAAAATATTTTTCAGTCATTCCTCTTCCTTTTCTTTCCTCTTTCTCTGTCTCTCTCCATTGCCTTCTCTCACTGCTAACCCTGCTCCTTCCAGCTGTTTTTCCAATTATGCCTCATTGGAAATTATTCATTACTTAAAGAATGTGAGCTGGATAGACTTGACACATAAAAGATCAAGTAATGCAATGAAGTTGGCACTCAGTAAATGCAGGAGGAATGAAGGAGGAAAGAGAGTGGAGGGAACAGAAAGGAAGCTGAGGAGTTGCAGAACACTCAGATCATTCCTCTGTCTAGTTTTAGAAGAAATTAAGAATAGCAGACTTCCTCCTTCTCTCCCCTCTCCCATTCAGTTCAGTTCAGTCGCTCAGTCGTGTCTGACTCTTTGCGACCCCATGAACCGCAGCACGCCAGGCCTCCATGTCCATCACCAACTCCCGGAGTCTACCCAAACCCATGTCCATCGAGTTGGTGATGCCATCCAGCCATCCCATCCTCTGTCGTCCCCTTCTCCTCCTGCCCCCAATCCTTCCCAGCATCAGGGTCTTTTCCAATGAGTCAACTCTTCACATGAGGTGGCCAAAGTATTGGAGTTTCAGCTTCAACATCAGTCCTTCCAATGAACACCCAGGACTGATCTCCTTTAGGATGGACTGGTTGGATCTCCTTGCAGTCCAAGGGACTCTCAAGAGTCTTCTTCAACACCATAGTTCAAAAGCATCAATTCTTCAGCATTCAGCTTTCTTTATAGTCCAACTCTCACATCCATACATGACTACTAGAAAAACCATAGCCTTGACTAGATGGACCTTTGTTGGCAAAGTAATGTCCCTGCTTTCAAATATGCTGTCTAGGTTGGTCATAACTTTTCTTCCAAGGAGTAAGCATCTTTTAATCTCATGGCTGGAATCACCATCAGCAGTGATTTTGGAGCCGAAAAACATAACGTCTGACATGTTTCCACTGTTTCCCCATCTTTTATGCACCATAATGAAATCTATTTTTACACCTTTTGCTTTTATCTCTGCTTTCTCTAAACGGACCTTGATCTGGCCTTTTCAGAACAGAGAAAGGGTTAAGTGAAAGGCACATCCAGGTTACCACCATCTGATAACAGATTAAGGCCCCCTTCTGCCTGCCCAAATGCACATTGCTCTGCTCCTTTTCTCTCTCCCCCAGCCTGAACTGAAGGGTCTTCAAGAATTCTAATCCTGCTCTGGATGCAAGCCTAAGAACAGCAAGAGCTCATTGTAGTGAGGGTTTTCTGTGTGTATATCTTTCACCTAAGTCTTGCTAGGCCTTTCTGTGTGTTATTGCATTCAACTCTCAATATAGTCTTGTGAAATAAGCACTGTTCATATCCTCTTTGTGTACATCCGTGGTTCTCAACCAGGGATGTTTTTGTTCCCCGGGGAAATTTGGCAATCTCTGGATATAACTTCGCTTGTCACCATTGGGGTAGCCAGAGGATGCGGTACAAACAGCCTCCAGTGCACACAAAAACCTCCTGCAATGAAGAATTACCTGGCTTTCATTGTCAATAGTGCCACTGTTGAGAAACCCGGATGTAGCTTAAAAAGCTGAGGTTTAAAGGCACTGAGGAACTTTCCCAAGGCTACCCAGTGGTATTATTTGAGAAGACTGGAATACAAATGCGGCCTGTGCTTCTGTACTACGCTGCCCATGTGCAGTTGTGGCTTCAGCAGCTGGTTCATCATCCCTTGAACCCAGTGACCTAAATTCCCAACAGGAATCTTTTACTATGAGGGAATCTCTGTATAAGTGGCTCTTTTCAGTTATTTGAAATCACCTGCTCATCCATCCTTTTCATCAAATATTTAGAATCAGTCCCACCTAAAGCAACTTTCACTCACCTTTCACCCACCTTTCACTCTAAACATTGAAAATTTTGTGAAAAACACACACACACACATATACACACTTACACTGGGGCAGTACTTCCTCTGACTTTGTTATTTTATAAGTATATATAGCATATATATGGCTTCCCAGGTGGCTCAGTGGTAAAGTATCCACCTGCCAATGCAGGAGACACGGGAGACATGGGTTTGACCCCTGGGTTGGGAAGATCCCCAGGAGGAGGAAATGGCAACCCACTCCAGTATTCTTGCTTGGGAAATCCCATGGACAGAGGAGCCTGGTGGGCTACAGTCCATGAGGTCTCAAAGAGATAGACACAACTGGGTGAATGAACACATACACGCAATAGCATACACAAGACAAAAGCAGAATACACAAGCAGCAAACTTTGAAGAGGGCATATAAAGTTACAGTTTACTTTGATGAAAACATATATATTCTGACGTGTTATTGATAAAACATAAGAACTTGTGTTCTGCAGGATAATTAGCTAGAAATGGTAAATAATCAACAGTATTACTTTTAAGGTGCCAATTAAAGATGTTAGTTTTCTCTTTTTACCAATTCTTCGTATCCACTGTCTCAGTTTTGCCAGTGTTTTTAAAAACTATCTTTTAGTGGTCTTTACCATCCCCAAAGGCAGCTGAACACATAAGCCCACATACTTGTGCAGACATGCATATACACATACACAGACATGCACACGGATACATTCAGACACAGACACGTACATACACGCACCACATGTACACACACACTCAGACACAATCATAAACAAACAAGTCCCAGGTGTTACTTCCCAGAGCAATTTCCTTGCCTGTATTCGTCCCCACAGCACAGAGCTACTGTCTTGCTGGTTTTCTGCCCCACCCACTCTCTCATCCTCTAGGATGCTCCTCCTCTGACCCTGCTCCCAAGGTTATTTCCATTTTCCCTGCACAGTCCTTCCCCTGAAGACCTAGTCATGGCATATAAGAACAACTCCAGGCAGTGAAACTTGAGGATGGGTGCAGGGGAAGCTAGTCATGGCCGGAAGGCTGCTGTCACACTGCAGTCTTCTGGGGGCACAAAAGCGAAACTATATTCATCTTCAGAGTCAGCCTCAGGCATTTCAGGATTTCAAGTGAAAGATAGTAGTCACCTCCGACCCTAAATTCTCAGTTGTCACACCTATTACTTATTGCTTGAAATTATATCATCAGTTGCTAGTCCCTTTCATTCTATAACTAAAGGATAAAACCTTATAATACAGCTTACTCACTGGTATAGTAAAAATTCATTCAGAGTGAGTTACCAAGTTAAATCTTTTCTGTTTTAGTGGCAGGAGGGATTTAGAAAGCAAAAATGCACTCTGTATCTTTCTAAAGTATACTTCAGGCAAGTCCCATGTATCCTCACCTGTTCAAGGGCGTATTTCTTAAATGAGCAGAAAAGAATATCTTAGCCTGGAAGTCATAAATTTCCATTACCTTTCACTGGGTAATATCTGAGTGTACCATTATATTTAGTAATGCATCTGAGTATTCCTACATTAATAAACTTTGCCAAGGATGCTGCCATAAGAATATCTTTTCTTTCAGTTTTAAGGGTACAATCAAAGGGACAAAGTGGTGGGATGATTAAACAAACATTATTTTATTTATTGAAGTATAGTTGATTTACAATATTATGTTAGTTTTAGGTGTACAGCGAAGTCATTCAGTTATACGTATATATAAATTATTTTCTAATATAGGTCATAATGAGATGTTAAATGTATTTCCCTGTGCTTATACAATAAATCCTTGTTGTCTTAAATAAACATAATTTTAAATGAAATAGTAATTTTCCCACTTTTTATTGCAGCACAGACATGTCCTGACCAAAACAGAAGCCCCGAGTCACACGTGGCTATTTACAATTTAGTTTTAAATAAATTTAAAAGTTCATTTCCTCAGTCACACTAGCAATATTCAAGTCCTCAATAACAGTCAGTGGCTGGTGGCCCCTCTGTCGTACAGTATGGATAGAGAACATTTCCACAATCACAGATCTGTCAGCATGAATATAGACGAAAGTTGGAGAATATCCAGTTAACAGGGCCCGTGGGGGAGCAGATCCTTTCATACAGTGGTGGAAACAAGAATGCTGCTTACTTTTCAGATGTCAATTTGGAAGTATCAATAAATATTTAAAATACACATGAGCTTAATAGAAAAAAAAAAACACCTTGAGATTACCGAAATGTCCATCAATAGGGAACTGGTTAAGTAAATGACCAAACACCCATACAATAGAGGTTTATGCCAATAATTTAAAAATGCATATGCAAACAATATATGTCAGCATAGAAAGCTCTCCTGGCTACCTTCGGATATAAAAACACAAACCACCTGACAACATTAAAGTATGATACTATCTGTGTTAAAATATAAAAAGATATATTTCTATATTTGCATAGGAAATTATTTTAAGACAAGAATTGGTCATAGAATGGAGGAAGGAGTCTGGGGAAGCATTTTTTTCACTGTATATCCTTCTGGTACTGTTTGGACTTCGTACCATGATAAGGAAGTGTTATACTTAGTCATGTATTAAAGAAATGAGAGAAACAAGAGAATGTGATACCAAATGAATGAATGAATGAAAAAACAAATGAACAAGTAGAATTAGTATGTTAAAGGCCTATTTGCTCAGCCCTGAGCTAGTCTGGACTGAGTCAGATTTATGGATTCTGTTCCTATTTGCTGAGATCTTTACATCTCCAAACCAACCCTAAGTCACTGATGCAGGAATAATGGGTTAAATGTGAAATCATGTCTTATGCATTTTTACAGCTACTCTAACAAATACCATGAACACTCAAGGAGGACCCTGAAACCAAGAGATTTTTAGGAGAAAAGATGACTATTTGGAACTATTTTGAAAGTCTTCCCTCACCTTATGCCTCTCCCATCACCCTCCCTTCTCTGCCAACATAAGCACCTTTCCTTCTTTCCCACCACCTCCTTCCCATGGCTTGTTCCAGGCAAGAGAAATGCAGATCCAAAGTCTTACCTTTCCTTAGAACTCACCTGGATTGACCATGCAGCAAGTTAAGCAACAATGCAAGCTGTTCCATATGCCTCCTTGTAAGCACACCAGGGAAGCCAGGCAGCAGATCTGCAGACCCCATAGAAGTCCTATCTATCTATCTATCATCTATCTTATATACACACACACATATATACATATGTATATATGTTTATATGTATACATACATTTGCACACATGCATACATTTGGTTCTCCTGGGAACCTGTGGAGCAGTTCTAAGTGTTGTCAAGACCGACACCATGTTTACTACTAACGTGGGAAGGATCCTCAGGAGGGATGAAGAGGGGAAGGGAGGGCACTGGTGGCTGTGGGTGGGCCTGATCCCCAGGCAAGCAAAGAATTTGGCTCATTTGGTGTGTTTTTGTTGGATCAGACAAAACAGATTGTGATTGTTAGACAGTAAATATGACATAAATCTTTGAGGCAGGCCAGTGATATAGAGTGAAATGCTTCTATTTCTTAGTGTACTCAGAATCACAAACCTAGAAAACAAAGGGCATCCACCCTCAAAATCAGACCTTCACACAGTAAAACACAGACATGTCTTCCTGCCTCAGCTGCACTCTTTGAAGCTAAATTTCCTCCACTGGACTTTTCCAGAACTGAGCATCTCGGGTACCTTGACCTGGGCATCCCCCACAGCCCTGGCAGGTCCCGTGGCCTGGCCTGAGTAGGTCTAGGAGACACATACAGGCCTTGTTTGGCAACTGTTTTTCTCTATTTAACAAGTCTCACTTGCCCGTAAGACTCATTTTTTAAGTTTCTGACTCATGTCAGGCTCATTTGTTTGGTATTTTGACTTGATGAGTACCCAGGTTTTAACCCACTTAGGACTTTTTCTGCCTAGTTCTGGAAACGGGATTTTGTCTAATTACACCACAGCTCTGATCAGCTCACTGTGCCAATTTTCTCTTGTATCCCTCATCCTCCCAAGACCTACAGCCCTTGCCATCTTACCTCCCCAACACACACACACACACACATACACACAGAAGTACAGAAATACACACACACAGATACACAGATATACATACAGAGAGACACACAGATATACACACACACATACACACACACATTGACTAGATACTGGACAAGTGTTAGTCACTCAGTTTTGTCTGACTCTTTGCTACCCCATGGTCTGTCCACAGAATTCTCCAGGCAAGAATGCTGGAATGGGTCACCATTCCATTCTCCAGGGAATCTTGCCAACCCAGGGATCGAACTCAGGTCTCCTGCATTGCAGGCAGATCCTTCACCACCTGAGCTGCCAGGGAAGCCCAGACACTAGACAAGGAACGCTTACAATTCTGAAAGGTTGAAATTTTGATTATGACTTCAGTTACGACAAGTGAGGCAAGAGAGGGAAGCTTTGCTCAAACGTTACTCGAGAAACCGCACCACCTTTTAAAACCTACATCTCCTGCACATAAATTTTTCTTCCTTCAAAGACTTAGCCTTCAGACAAAGATTTCTAAGGATCTGTGTTGCATCTGAGACCCAATTCCTGGTGGGTGGAAGTGTGAACTGTGGGGTGTGAGAAGAAAGACTTTTCAGTAGAAATTCATTTATAAATACTTTTCTGTGTCTTCCTCTCCCGGGGATGACCCACATACCACAGAAGTTTTCGGTCTAAGATTTTTTTCAGAAGAGACTTTCATTCATATTAATTACCCCCGGGAGTCACATGATCATTCCCTTTGGGGGAAGCACAGAAAGACAGTGGCACGTGTGGGAGTCACACCTCTTCCAGAAAGGACAAGCATGCTGGTTGCTCATGGTGCCACGTGCACTGCTGTATGCTTCTCCAGGCATGTGGGCATCAGCACTGAGTCTGCCTCCAACTGGGCCTGTTAAGGGAGGAGGATGCCTTCTTGGGACTTGCCCTGCCACTGCTCTTATGGGCTCTGTGTCCGTGAGAACCCGGGTGCCCTGCAGCTCATCTCCCCATTTCACAGGAGGATAGCATTCTTATTTTGAGGCTCCGCCAGCTTTTGGCTTTAAATCCAGCTCTCTACAGACAGTTTTTTGATGAACCAGAAATAACATTTATGGCCTGAAAAACACCTTTCTCTTGGGGAGTTTTGTTGTACTTTGAGTACATTTTAACACCGTGAGGTAACATTCATAGGGACATGGGGATAAAAAGCAATTCCAGAGACATCCCATCCATCACCGTGACGCCAGGCAGGCTTCACCCACACCACCCCAGACGTAGGTAAATATCCTGTTTTCACAGGTCATCAGGAAAAGAGACCCAGGCCAGTGTTGACTTCCCTTCAACGCTGTCATTATATTTGTATCACAGGGAAACACCCCATGCTAGACTGCTCTGAGCCTTACAAACTCAGAGTTGTATATTTTGAACCAGATGTCACAAAGAACCCTGATTATCGGCACACTGTTTAGCTGGTATTGAAACATATCATTTCAAACCAGATACACCTACCCTTGAGATTGGAACCAATCGGACTGCTTTCATTTTATGTGTAACTAACTGTCCAACCCCTCAGGATTCCCTTCTCTCTCGAGTCTGGTCATCATTAAATGGTGAGGTTCTGCAGGTGTACCCTTATGTTTTCCAGCTCCCAGAAATCACAGCCATCATGTCCCTTTCCCTAAATCGTGTTAGCAGAAGCAGAACTGCCATAAAAAGCAAAGAGCTCTGTTTCACGGAGGGTGTTTGCTTAGACACACGCAAAGCTTTCTGACATTTGGTCTGTTCCGTTGGTTTTTGGAAACAGCAGCTTTAAAGGAGTCCTTCCCCTGGCTTTCCCCTCTTGCGATGCAAGGCAGGAAACCCCGATGTGGTCTCGAGGCGGTCCAATTACATTTTGGCTTATGATAATCCACAGGGCCATCTGCAGTTAGAAGCAAAATAGACATCTCCCTTCCTTTCAGCTATTTCCCTTGGCAAAGTGAAAAGTCCTAAGGAACCGGATCGGTCAGGAAAGCCCTGACCAAGGACTGGTATGAACCTCAGACAAGACGCAGCCTGATGAGATGCAGTGTGCGCCGTCATTGTCTGAGACGGGAGGCTCTGAAATTGACACCATATGCGCCCTGAGGAGTAATTGCTCCAAGGGGGGAGAAAAGCAACATGTCAGAACATTTTAGTAACACCTAATTCATCCCGAGGTTATAAATAAATCTGATGCTTGCTTAAAAACAAAAGTCGAGAAACACTTTGACTAGATTACTTTTGTGACAGTGCTTCCGGCCGCGGTGAACTTTATTAGGGAGACAACATGAAGAAAGAGAAACACGTAACGACTTTTTATGGTATATTTTACATGATTTTATTTTTTTTGCAGTAAATAAAGTGGTTATAGGGCTCCAAGGAAAAGGGCCCAGATGTTAGAGTTGTGTGAAATTTAGGGGAAACAAGCTGTAAAAAGCACAGTTATAAAACAGGCTGTCAGTGCCACACATCTGGACAATACAGCTGTATGTTCCTAGTGGCTGTCGTCACCCAAAGAAAACTCAATAACCTTATTTCACCCCAATTAGGCTGCATACCAACAGGATCAACATTAAATTGCAAAGGAGTGGAGGTGGGGGAGCAATAGTCACACGGCGCCTCTGTGTCAAACAGCTTTTATCTTTCATTTGACTTCGGTCACCAAGAAATAAAAGACTGCTAACATAGCCATTTCCATTATTATAAGACCCTACTTAATTTATAGCGTCCTAATAAGTCAAGGTTTGACAGTTTGGGCTATTGGCTGTGCCAAACAATAGACTTTCTGTAGCGTGAAACTGACCCGTCGGTCATCCTGACACCGAGCCACGCCTGTCTTTCCTCCACCCCTCTCTGGGAGTCTGAGTCTAGCATCATCATGGGAAGCCCTTATTGGAAAAAGTTCATTTTCAGACAACCCAATATATTTAGAGTAAAGGGTAAATGCCTCTCTTTATGGCATTGGGGCATTTTTCCCTAATTTTTTTGGCCAGCATTGAGGCACCTTTGCAGTAAGACAAATATTACAAAACTCAGAATACCATTTTGTCTTTTCATCGCTGACAGACACGCCAAAGGTTATAAAATGCCACTTTCCTAATAATTGTGTTTCTTCATAGGTGTTAACAGCAGCAAAAGCAATTATGGACAGCAGAGAGAAATTAACCTTACCGCTGATAGGGAAACTCTTGAAATTTCAGCTTCTTCAGATTAAGTTGAAAGACCAACAGCGACGGGAAAGCGAGAAGAAGGTACTGGGCAGGCAATGGTGGGTTTTCTAAACGCAGCAAGAGTGACTGAGCCGCAGCCAGGTTCTCTGGGGCACTTCCTCTCTCCGTAAGTCTGCCATGAAGTGTTACCTAGCACATTTAACTGTCACCTCAGCTTTTTAGGGGAAAAGTCTATCCAAAGAGCTATTGGAGGAATTACATTTTCTCAAAGACAAACCCATTAAAAGTAAGTTCCCCTGAAATGCGACAATATTCCAGGGCATGTGGCTGAGGTCGTTTTTATGGTAGTCTGTTTATATGCTAGGAACAAATTAAAGAACCAGAGGAGAGACACAGAGTCAGGAGAATATAAAAAGGTGAGAAAACCCCACAAAGTCAGGGTCTAACTATTTTAAATATTTTACATGATATTCAATGGAGTACTTATTAAAATAATAGGCTACATCTGTACCTTCCTAATAATCTAAATATTTCAGCAGCAATCCATCACTTCTACTCCCATATTATGTACCTGATTATTTCTTCACGTATAGATTTTTCATTTGCCTATGAAGTCAACCTGTGTGTTTTCCAAAGATTTGTATTTTTCATCTGAAAAAAATATTTTAAAGTACTTTTAGCAAAATGATGCCAGTTGCAAACCCATTTGCTATTTAACCTTTGTCAAAATGAGAAATGTTTTTCTTACTTTCCAAATTATGCTGAAATATTTTTGGAAAGTCAAATGCTTCTGTATGCACATGTGTAATAAGTATGTGTGCACATGTTTGTATGAACTGCATTTATAAGTAAATTGTTTCTTTATGACTCTAAATGGGAGAGGCAAAACGAAGTCATGGAAGAAAAAAAGAGAAAAGTGAACACATTACAATAATACCTACTTCCCCTATGTAAGACCCCCTCCCAAATTTGGCTTTCCTATTTGCACTGAACTCTTGACAGGATAATCATAGAAAAAAATTAATAATGCCACCTTATATTTGTAATAAAGGGCTTTATGTTTTTCAAAGAGATTCCCTATTTAGCCTCTTACTAGGGTGATATATATTGTTCCCAGGAAAATTCTACTTATATGGGCACAGTTGATGGTGCAGTTTTCCATCTATATGGAGCTTTTTTTCGGGTACAGGAGATTTGTACCTTAAGCAATACTCAGAGAACTCAGGGACGTTAAGACTTGGCAGAATAAAAATTGGAAAATTTGAAACTAGTATAGAAACAGCTTTTCTTGCCTTTTTAAAATTCCAGTGTCACATGGGAATCTGAATTATAAAAAGTAGACTGTGAGTCCTCCAAAAATTCTTACACCTTCTGTTAGCTTTGTGCTTTCCCACAACACCTACAAATATAAGTTACTTGCTGAGTGTCGATTTACTTGTTTACTACCTGTTTTAAGTCAGTAGTTGTTTGTGATAGGAGTAGGTTTTAGATTTCAGTTAACAAATTTTAAGTAACAATAAATGGGATATCCTGGAAGCTGAGGAATTTTTTAACGCTAACAGTATAAAATTATTTCTGCACTGTTATTTCTTTGAAATGTGAACAAAATAATATGAAATTCTTAAGATACAGAAATAATCTTTTTGTTGAAAATTTAAGAGTCTTAAGGAATTAGGGGTTGAATTTTAGATTTATGAAAATGAAAAAGTAATAGATGCGTAAGAGAACTCTTTGAGAAATTAAGAGACAACAATTACATATCTAATCGGTATCTTCATTAGATTGAATTCCCAAAACACCAACCCCAAATCTCTGAGTTGCAACCATACCAGCCAGTGCTAAATAAATGGATGAAAACTGAAAGGAAGGGAGTACTCTCCAGAAAAGTAATCTCAGTGAAGGGAAGACTAAGGGAGTTGTTGGAGAGGTGACATAATCTATGTTCATTTCAACAATGCTGCCCAGCAGGAGCAGGTCACTTAGAACAATTGAGGTTAATGCTTGTCAGCCAGGGAATTGAACAGAAAGCAAAATAAGTATAAAGTATGAAAACTAACTCTACGCTGTGGATTAGAAAAGGAAAAAAAGAGAAGAGGACTTTATCCAGTTTCTTCTTCTTTCTGAACCCCAGGTGAGATTCTGAGATTCCTGCAAGAGGAGTGACTCTCTCTTTAGCTTTTTAACATCAACATGAAATATATATAGTTGCTTTCTCTCAAATACTCATTATATGTTTACACTTGTACAACCCAGAGTGTTTTGTTTCTTCTTTGTTGAATCTTTGTAATTGCATTTTTTAAAAGAAATGCCTGACAATTATTCATAGCAGTAGTTATAGAAAATACTAGGGAGACTATGTGGACAAAAAGAAGTAATATAATTAGGTCCCTGTCCTTTTTCTCCAATGGAAAAAAATGTAATGTACACTACATATTTGATTCTATTTTAACCATCTATGCTTAATAATATAGTTCCAATAGCCAGATACAGTAAAAATATTATTTTAGATTCCACTAATTTTGATCATTTATAATACATTAGACTATGCTTAACATTGCATTCTCTTTGTCTATGAAGAAAGTATGCTGGATAATTAATATTATAAAAAATACCACAAGGAAGATATTTCTTAGAACAACAGTTTAGAACCCTTTAGCATGTGAATCTCTGGGAGACAAATTTCCTGCCTCTAACTGTAGTAAGTTGAATATATTTTGAAACTTTTATCTGTTTAGAAACATCCTGTTGGTTATTTCCAAACATGCATATCATGAAGAAAATATACTTTATTTCTAGAAATGTATTTTAACATTTCAGAACTTCCAAATATGATTCTTTCATATAATTAATCCCAAATTAGATTTTATTTTATCTTAAAATCTGAATAGGAGAATGTTTTGTTTGAAAATGAATTTTGCTTGCACACATCATGATCTGAACATTTATTGTGCATTTTTAGTTATATCATTATCAATTCGTTGTTAATTGTTAATTTGTTAACAAGCATTTATGGAAACAAGCATTTAGAGAAACAGTCTGCTAGGACAGATATTTTCATAAGGTTCATTATAATTTTAAAATAATTGCTTGGTTTCTGTTCTGAACCATGTGTTCATTTCATCATTATCTGAATATTACAGTATCATTCACATTTTGACTTCTTTTAAATTACAACTTTTAGGTTATATATTAATTATAAACATTTTAAAAACCAAAACACTTCATTGTGAATCAAAATCTTTAAAATATATTGAGAATTCAGCTAAGATAAAACATTTAATCATGGAAAAAATTTAAATGGCTATAAAACAAACAAAAAATTAACTCATTTAAATAATCAGCCAAACTAAATGTAGTCTGTACATCTGAGTTGAGTTCAGAACCTTTGGGTTTTGGGGGAATGATCCAAATATATTCTAACTGTGCTTTTAAGTTGTGAATTCAAATAACCAGTCCATATTTTCTTAGATATTTTTAGCATATCTTTTATATAAAAGCAGAGCAGTTCTTTCTCTTTCTGACTTATCTACTTAGTACAAGTTGCCTTATTTTTCAATGTCCTAGAACTGAAGAGAAGGAAGACATGCAGTAAAGAATATGGACAGCTGGTATTGGTAAACTTTTCTTAAAACAACTCAAAATTAAAGGCACCTAAATTTGATAAGATATCATGATGAAGCCCAAACAACCCAGAACCTGCTCCAAAGGACTGACAAAGAGAAATTAGGGTAACTTGCATTGACATTTTCCAGCTTACTCCAGTTAAAACCCCGAAACACTGGAAACCAGCCAATGTAATGCCATTTTGTATGTGTGTTTTGTTTTAAAAGAAAGGCCATAGGGACATACCAGGAAATTACAGGCTGGTTAGTTTTGATTCAGTTGTGGTTAAAATCTTCAGAAACTATTTTAAGAAATCAAACAGAGGAAGAGCAGAGACTCAGTTTAGAGGGACCCGTGTGGTTTCCGGAAAGGAATAACTTGCCTCACTAACTACGTGGAATTCTTTGAGGCTGGATTATCGAAATGAGGATACTACCAACAGAACTGTTGGATCTGAAGAGCTACGAAATTCAGTGATTCAGGGTAAATCATGTATGATTCCTTGGCAGTTTATCTCTAAACTAGAGCAGCACTTTCCTAATTGGGATGCTATTAATTAATGAAACCTTTTACAGACTTTGGGGAAAATGTAAAGAAATATACGTATTTAAAATAGAGTAGTATCTTGAAATACATAGCTACAGTTACAGGAGCTAATAACAGTAATTAGCTACCATTATTGTCTGCTTGGCACTATGCTTAAGCTGTTTACATTCATTACATCATTTAATCTTTTAAATGACTCTGTGGGGTACAGAGTATTATTCTCGATTTGCAGATGGCAAAACTGAGGGTGTGAAAAGTTAAGTAAATTTCCAATGGCTAAATGGAGATGGAGCTGGGATTTAAATCCAGAACTGTCAAGACTCTAAGGTCATGTTCTTAACCACTGTACAAACCCCTTCTGTGTCTCAATAATTATGCAAAATAGAACTGTTGGCTGGCAATCAGTAGAGAACTTCCCAGAGATGCCTCATTATGGGAGCAAATGACTACTCAGTGGGATCTACCAATTTGCTAATTACACTGCATACATGTGGTAAAAATCCCACCTGCCAATGCAGAAGACATAAGAGACACAGATGCGATCTCTGGGTCGGGAAGATCCCCTGGAGAAGGGCGCAACAACCCACTCCAGTATTCTTGCTTGGAGAATCCCTTGAACAGAGTAGCCTGGCAAGCTATGGTCCATTGGCTTGCATAGAGTCGGATACAACTGAAGTGACTTAGCATGCATGCACAACATTCTGAGGTTAAGTGGGGGGACTGGTCAAAGAAAGGAACAAAGCTCACCACGGACCAAAGGCCACTAGGCTAATCAACCGCCAGTTCCGAAGGGAATCCTGACTTCTTATCCAATCTCACCACCACCCCCTCACCCAGAAATGAGCTTATCTATGGGGGAGTCTCTTAGAACTAGATTTCCTGGCATTCCTCCAAACGTCCTCAGCCCTTCTCTCTTCCCTTCTGGGTGTAGGATAGCATTGGCTGAATCACAAAGGATCCTGCAGGAGACAGACATCAGAAAGACATCAGACTTCCCCACCACCACCACCACCACCACCGCACAGACAGGGCTATGTTCTGATTCTGTGGGTGAAGAATTGCACCCTGAAGATGGCACTATCGCACCCCCAGGACTTTGTGCAATCTCTAGATTGTATCATTTGGTCAAGTGAACCCAGGACACTTGTAAGCTTACCTTTCCTACACCTCAGCAGTTCTCTAGGAAAGCAAGGTCCTGACTCAATCCCATGCATTATATTTTCTGTTCTGCAGGCATGCAGAGAGGGCAAAGAAACAGAAAGTATAGAAAAGGAATAACAAAATGTTCATAACGCCACAACCCTATTACAGCTAATGTTAACATTTTGGTATATTTGCTTTGTTTCTTTCTATGGATGTGTTTCTTTACACGGCTGTAATATTTTAAAAGATTTTTAATCATCCCTCCTCCACTGAGTACTGACCATTTATTTCATTAATAATAGCCCCAAGAACCACCTTGACTCTACCCCAAATATCACAAGTGGATTATGCACCATTAGTAGTTTATAAAATTTTAGCATATATAACTGAATCACTGTGTTATACACCTAAAACTAAGACAACATTGTAAATCAACTATACTTCGATAAGATAAAGAATAAAAGTAAAACAAAACAAAACAAAATAAAATATACCATATTTTTTTCTCATTACCACAGCATCCACACCTACAGTTGTTACTGGCTAGGTGACATTCTATTGACTACCATACTTAAAATTCCTCTATTTTTCATCATCTCCATTATTTCTATATTCTTTCATAATAAACAATGTCATGATGAACAATCTTATCTTATAAAATTCTTCATATTTTTGGATAATTTCCTTAGTATAGGTTTATGTGTATATTAGTTGCTTAGTTGTGTCCAACTCTTTGTGACCCAATGAACTGTAGTCTGCCAGACTCCTCTGTCCATGAGATTTCCCAGGCAATAATACTGGAGTGGGTTGCCATTTGCTTCTCCAGGGGATCTTCCCAACTCAGGGATCAAACTCAGGTCTCCTGCATTGCAGGCAGATTCTTCACCATCTGAGCTATCAGGGCAGCCCCAACCTAGGTTTATAGATATGGATTAATTGAGCCACCAAACGTTCCCACAAGCTTGTGTCTGCAGAGTAGGTTCTAGAACCATTTAATCCCAGTTCTCCATTGAAAGAAATCATAAATAATGCCCTGTTCAAATTAACTTTGTATTAGCTTTTTAAAGATGGAAGAGTTTCATGAAAACAAATCTCTTTAATATTGTTTAATCTGTTTCTCTTTTGACACCATACATTTCTTTCAGTCCATCTTGTCCTCTCATCATCTGTGGTCAATAGATTGTTTATGAGATACATAGAATGATGTTTTGAAAGAGAATTGAGTAGGACTCCGAAGACAAACCCTGTTTCTCAGAAGTCACATGATAATGGAGTGACTTAGTCACTTTACTTCTATGACATCTTTTCTTATCTATATCTTTAGTAATATTATTTTGAGAATCTTATGATAGAACATATATTGAACACAAATTATACACAAATATGTAGATGTGCTATTATCTATAAGAGTAAGATGAAGTATTCCCAGGTGGCACTAGTGGTAAAGAACCCACCTGCCAATACAGGAGACCTAAGAGATGTGGGTTTGATCCCTGGGTTGGGAAGATCTGCTGGAGGAAGGCATGGCAGCCCACTCCAGTATTCTTCCCTGGAGAATCCCATGGACAGAGGAGGCTGGTGGGCTACAGTCCATAGGGTTGCAAAAAGTCAGACACAATTAACGAAACGTAGCACGCACTCACAAGATGAAGTATAGATATTTACCATCAGTCCCACTGACTTTTACCATTTCCCTCCCTTCTATTATGAAGAACAACAGAATGGATACCCATAAAAGTATTTGAATTTTGGTATTAAGAAATCATTTAGAAATAAAATATAGTCTAAAATACTTTTGAAGTGTCAAATAACTAGTCTGCCCAGTTCCAAAGAGGGGGGATTTTGTATTTTAACCTTTAAAAAGTGAGAATAACAAGATTAAGGATTCTAGGTGGGTGTCATTTAATACTCAGCTGAGTACGTGAAACCTGAATCCTTTTTTTGGTTATTGCAGAGACAAGAGCCCCACTTCTGCTATGTAGCTTAACTGGTAAGAGATCTCTGTGCCTGTCCAAGATCTTCTCTCCATAGGAGGCATCCAGATGCCTTTTGGACCCACTGCATTTTAAAGAAAATGTACTCTGTAACAAACCTGATTCTCCCTTTATATGCAGGGGAACCTGTGTTCCCCACACGTGGTAGAAAGAAGGGCTATTAAATACACCCCCTCCTAAATTTTTGTCTTAAATTGGCAAGGGTTTCCTCTGAGTTTTGTAAGTTGTAAGGAGTTGACCATAGAATGGGAACATGCATGTCATGTTATTCAGAAGCAAGAAAGCCCAAAGAGGTTGGTGCAAACAAGTTTTAGCTTATGATTTAGGAGGGGGCTCAGCAAACTTAGTTTACTTCTCCCCACTCCTGCCCTCAGATCCAAAGATATAAACCCATAGTGGGCAGGGGCTTATTCAGAATGAAGAAAAGAAAGGGAAAGGGAAGGTATGGATAGGAGGTGATTTTCCTGTGATAAGGCTTGGTGGAAAAGGATGAACTTTTTGACCAAAGTGATTTCTAGGGGGCAAGTAGTCAATCATTGTTCAGAAACAGGGATAAAGGGCCTGCCTTGGTTCAGCTCAGGTGTGGAGGGAGGGAGATACAGACAGGACACAGGAGAGGAGCAATTAGACCACCACTAGAGTCAGCCAGGGAAGCAGTGGGGACTGAGTAGGACAAAGAACATGTTCAGAAATGTACCAAGGACTTCTCTGCCTGCCTCTGACACCTCAGAAGACCCAGGTGTTTTCACTTGCTTCTGTTCTTTACCAATTAGTGTCTGTGTACCAGAAAAGCATGTATAGAGTTACTATGAGAAATATTTTACATAGCAATACTGTTTGATATTTTATCAATTAAAGGTACATCATTGTTAAATGGAAAATGCAGAGCTTGTATAGAGGTGACAGTAATGATTACGTTAAAATGATGCCTAAACATAATTTGAAAAAAGGCATTAATAGCTTCCTTACCCATCTTCTCTGGATGGTGGAACTGTGAATTTTTTGGTAAATCCTCTGTTTTTTCTAATTTTTCAATTATGATTATTTTTATAATTTAAAAATGTTACTTAAAGAAGTAAATCAGGATCTAGAATAATTTTTTTGTGAAAGGAGGGAGATCAGTGTTAGTCATGTCAGTGTTAATGGAAATTAGTGTAAAAGATGCTTGTCTCCAGGGTACCAAGTTTGGCCTTGCTAAGGGAACACATTCCCTGGTGGCTCAGGTGGTAAAGAATCCACCTGTAATGCAGGAGACTTGGGTTCAATCCCTGGGTCGGAAAGATGCCTTGGAGAAGGAAATAGCTATTCACTCCATATTCTTGCCTGGGAAATCCCGTGGACAGAGGAACCTGGCGGGCTACAGTCCATTTTGTTGCAGAAGAGTTGGACACAACTTAGTGACTAAACAACAACAACTGTCTTATTGAGACACAAATGGCTGCCACAGTCAGAAGGTGATTTTGGAATGATGGAATGTTAATGCATGTGTAAAGGTGGATGAAATAAATGAAGGTGAACTCTAGAATAATTTAACCCAAAACAGTTTCTTCTTTTCTGAAGATCACCCTGCAATTTTATTTAAAATGATGGTTGTAGAAGTTTCTGAAAGATTTTGTTGGGCAACTTGGGACTTTTCTGTGATGAGGCTAGCTGTCCACCTCAGGAGCTTTTCCCTCTAGTGGACTCACCATGATCCAAGGCGTGGTTAGGAGAGCACCTGCTTGCACAAGTTTTACCAATGCCTCTGAGTTAATTGGACGCAGTGGCACTGATCTGGGCTCTGGTTTCATTTTAAATGAGCAGTCTCAAAATTTCCAATAAACTCTCCACACTGGCAGAGAGTGAGCTTTCTTCCCCACTTTCTACTCACATTATCTTCTCTAGTGAAACCTCCTACTTCATACCTGCCCATCCTGTGTTGATAACTATGCCTCATCCTTCACTTGAAAACATTGAAACATTCCCTCAACACATCAAGACCTCTCTCTTCCTTGCACCCACACCCAGCCACCCAGCCCATCTTTGCTCCTTTTATTAAACTAAGAAATTGCCTTTCTTCCTGTCAAAGTCCAGTTATTGACACGTTCTGTTGATCTTATCCCATCTTGCTTCCTCAAGGAGTCTCCCCGATGACTTCAATGTCTCCCTCTCTGCTGGAGCATTCCATCAGCCTGCAAACACAACATCTCCTGATTTTACATACGTACATATTAATATATACACACATAGCTTTATGTTATACTCCTCTTCTGCCCTCTCTTCCACTGAACAATCTCAGAGCTCCAGTTTCCCTTCACAAGCTAACTTCAAGTGTTTTCTCTTTTTATTTTTCTTTTTTTAATACATTTAGATTAGTTTTATGTTTTACTTTTTTATTGGAGTATAGTTGATTTACAATGTTGTGTTAACGTCTGCTATACAGCAAACTGATTCAGTTTTATATATATATATATATATATATATATATATATATATTTCATTTTAAAATATTCTTTTCCATTATGATTTATCATAGGATATTGAATGTAGTTCTCTGTGCTATACAGTAGGACCTTGTTATTTATACATTCTATATATAATAGTTTACATCTACTAACCCCAACCTCCTCTTCAATCCCTACCCCAGCCCCCTCCCCCTTGCCAACCACAAGTCTGTCTTCTATGTCTATGAGTCTATTTCTGTTTCACAGATAGGTTCATTTGTGTCATATTTTAGATTCCACATATAAGTAATATCGTATAATATTTGGCTTGTCTATTTGATTTTCTTCACTTAGTATGGTAATCCTTAGGTACTTCCATATTGCTACAGTGGCATTGTTTTGTTCTTTTATTATATGGCTGAGTAGTATTCCATTGTGTGTGTGTGTGTGTGTATAATATCTTCTTTATCCATTCATCTGTTGATAGACATGTAGATTGTTTCCATGTCTTGGCTATTGTGAATAGTGCTTACAAGGAAAGTTCTTGAGATAGTTGTCCACACAAGTGGTCACCCTACTATTTGTGCCTCCCTATTCATTGCCTCCACACTCCACCAAGGCTGCTCCCACGATGTCACCTGTAACCACCCATACTTTTGGTTCCTTGGTTCTCTAGCTGCACACTCTGTACTTTTTCCTACTTTTTAAGTCACTTCTATCTTTTGCCAACATCTCCTCCTATACCCAACTGATAAGTATTGGAGTTTCCAGCATGACCCCAGCTTCACTTCTCGTATTTCTTGAGAACCCTTTCCCCAAGAGTCTTTCCTCTTCCCATGCCGTTAACTACTATCTCTATGTTACCCACGCCTGAACTTGTAACTCCAGTCAAATCTTTTTTCTTCTGAGAAGAGAACAATTGTATTCAACTGTTTCCTTGTCATCTCAGGAGCATCTCAGATTTAACAAGATCATTCTGAATAGTCTGCCCACCTTAACTGAAAGCAATTTCCCATCCCAACACCTCTGTCTCTGTGAGTGGCACCATCAACCACCCTGTTACTCACATTAAACCCAAGGCGTTATCTTTGTTGTTGCCTCCTCCTTCAATCCTCATCTCTAATCTTTCACCCTGTAATTTCAACTTTCACAACAGATCTTAAATCATCCTCTTTTCTTCACTCTGCCAACACCTTAATCTGAGTTACCATTAAGTCTCATCTGGGCTATTTCTAGAATTTACTTACTGGTCTCCTGCTTTCCTATGTGGCAACTTCACAGTACGCCTCCATTTAAAACCATTTATGGTCTTTCCATTGCAGTTTTAATAAGATGTAAAAATGTGAATCCCCCACTCCAAAACCCTGGATGACCTGACCCATGCCTTGCTTCCCCCTCCTTATTCTGGCCACTCTCTTCCTTGCCCACTCTCCTCTTGCTATACTCACTTCATTTCAAGCCCTTGAGCACATTCATCTCCTTTATGACTCAGGGCCTTTTCATACACACTTCATCTTTTCCCCACTTCTCACATGGATGACTCCTCATCCTTCAGGTCTTCACTCAAATGTCATTTCCTCAGAGGCCTTCCAGCACCAGCTTACGAGAGAGTGGTGAATTGTGTTTCTATACTACATCAGGTTTTATCTTTCATAAAATTCATGAACATCTCTCTGTTCATGTGCTTTTTTCCCTCTTTCTTCCCCAGTAGAGTGGAAACTCAAGGGAACAGAGCCCAGCCATATTTCATGGAACAACTTATATCGGGTGCAGAGGGAAATGCAGAGCCTTTTCGTACCTCTGTACTTTCCCTTGTGGTTTCCTTGCTGTTTACCCAAGGCTATTAATGACATCTACAGACTCCGCTGACATTTCCCTGTGTTGAGGAGCAGGTGGTGGGGAGGTTGAGTTTCCCACCACTAGAACCAGTGGTTCCAAATAGGGAAAGGAGTACGTCAAGGCTGTATTGTATATTGTCACCCTGCTTATTTAGCTTATATGCAGAGTACATCATGAGAAATGTTGGGCTGGATGAAACACAAGCTGGAATCAAGATTGCTGGGAGAAATATCAATAACCTCAGATATGCAGATGACACCACACTTATGGCAGAAAGTGAAGAAGAACTAAAAAGCCTCTTGATGAAAGTGCAAGAAGAGAGTGAAAAAGTTGGCTTAAAGCTCAACATTCAGACAACTAAGATCATGGCATCTGGTTCCATCACTTCATGGCAAATAGTTGGGGAAACAGTGGAAACAGTGACAGACTTTATTTTCTTGGGCTCCAAAATCACTGCAGATGGTGACTGCAGCCATGAAATTAAAAGATGCTTGCTCCTTGGGAAAAAAAAGTTATGACCAACCTAGGCAGCATATTAAAAAGCAAAGACATTACTTTACTAACAAAGGTCTGTCTAGTCAAAGCTATGGTTTTTCCAGTAGTCATGTGTGGATATGAAAGCTGAACTATAAAGAAATCTAAGCACGAAAGAATTGATGCTTTTGAACTGTGGTATTGGAAAAGACTCTTGAGAGTCCCTTGGACTGCAAGGAGATAAAACCAGTCCATCCTAAAGAAAATCAGTCCTGAATATTCATTGGAAGGACTGATGCTGAAGCTGAAACTCCAATGCTTTGGCCACCTGATGCGAAGAACTGACTCATCTGAAAAGACCCTGATGCTGGGAAAGATTAAATGCAGGAGGAGAAGGGGATGACAGAGGATGAGATAGTTGGATGGCATCACTGACTCAATAGACATGAGTTTGAATAAACTCTAGGAGTTGGTGATGGACAGGGAAGCCTGACGTGCTGTAGTCTATGGGGTCACAAAGAGTTGGACACAACTGAGTGACTGAACTGAACAGAACTGAGCACCACAGGTGCTAGGCATGTGTGGAGAGTCCATGGGCACCTCCGACATGTCCTCCGGGTGCTAAAGTTAAACCAGGTTCTCTGGAACCATCAACATTCAGAAACCATGTGGAGGAGGCAGATACCCTCTTTCCCTTCCTGTGCCAAGTTTTGTTAGCTGGATGCCAAAGCAGTATATCTTCTACTTTCCTTATCTCTACTGTCTTAGAACAGAGTTCTTCAAATTTGCTTTTAAGAACTGAGGAAAACACAGAGCCCCCAATGTTGCTACAGTAGTTTATTTAGTTATGTTTGTGTCCTATTTTGTTGAACATGGGAAAAGTAAATAACATAAGCATATTTTGGGTCTTCTATATGATCCAGTACTACCACATCATTTCAATGAACTCAGTATATTTGTACACATGAATGAAAATTGTAATTACATTATGAAATAATGTACAGAGGTTTTGGCAATTGCTTGGAAAGAAAAAATGCTTTAAAAAAAATTAGGTCTTTAGTTGGTATGTGACAATCTCAGCATGCCCCAGAGCAGTGTATAAAGAATTAGCATTGCCAACCGAAGTGTTGTGTTGATCTCTTTGAACATATCAGATAGCAACCACTGATCCCGTCTACACATTTTTTAAGTGGCACTATACCAAAAATAGTTTGTTAGTGCTCAGTTCCCCAAAGAATCCTTTAACAGTTAAAAGTGGTTGACACCTCTTAAACCTGGAAAAACTATCATGGAGATTCTAGGAAAAAAGTATTCTTTCTGTTTCCCTTTTTATTTAAAAGTTTTGTTTTGTTAGCAACCCCGCATGTCTGTAAGACAAAAATAGAGACCTCCAGGTTAGGCAATGTGATAAACCTAAGTCCCTGCCATCACAATGTATTCAGGATCCACCAACACCAACCTCAGTTGGTTGTTTATTAGGCCAAGCTTGGCTCCTTTAAGACGACTTCCCTTCAAAACAGATGTGTGTATGACAGTCTCTTAGCATTCACCCTTCTTGATGAATTGATGTACCTTCTCACAGCTTAGACTCAACCTGAAATCTCCACTTTCCTGGCTTGGAGAATGAATAAATGAGTAAAGGAGTGATTGCATGAAATAAAGCATTAATTTACCTGATAGTAGAAAATCCATTGCCTGCTCACTATATGGTTTAATGAAAAGTATTCTGTCTTTCCAGGTCATAGAAGACAGATTTAAGATAGAGAAGGATAAAGTGAAAGCAAAATCTCCCAAGGAGAAGAAGTCCCCAGCTGCCAAGGTTGCCAAAGGAAAGGGAAAGGACCAGCCAGAGGCAAACATTGCTGTGAAAAAGACCACCCAGTTAGTGAGGAGGGGAGAAGAGGATGACACCAAACAATACATTGGTCAGTGAGATGCTCCTTTCCCTTCTTGCCTTATGCCCTATGAACTTGAGAAATCATTCCAATCACTATGCTTAATCTTCCCCAGGCTTTCCCCTTTTTTAAAACCATAAATCCCATTCTCCCCCTGACACCTTGGTAGAAAAATATTTCTACTTGCAATTCATTTATGTTTTCAGCCAATATTTCTTTAGCATGTGTCTTGCTATAGGCATATTTTCACAGTGCGAATAAAAGGTGAAGTCACAAGCCGATTGTGCTACCAAGCAGCTTAGTGTCTGTTTGGGAACATTTTGAGAAAGTCAGAAACACTTGTAAGGCAAAGCAAAAAGTAATTATTGTCACAAATGAAATACAATACCAATAAAATCAGACCAGTTAATTTGTGACTCATGTAGAGCATGTAGCTTCCTGACCTCAACTTCTCCCACTGTCTGTCCTAGATAGAGCAACCAGAATTTTCTTTCATTTAGATTGTCTATATTTATTCAACTTAGACAGCTATGAGTTGTTGCTCCCTTCCCATGAATCTAAATGGAGCTACTGTTGTTATGCACATTGCATTTAAATGAGACGGCAGGTCTTCACATTCTTTACCAATTTGACTCCCATAATACAGCTCTGCTCTAAACCTACTTACTTAGGAGCAATTATATTATGGATTTCATGGGCAGTATCAATAGTGATTTGTTTTAGTAACTGAAGAAAGATCACTACTTCAAGATCAAAAGTTTGTGCATCTTTTGCTCTATTTTTAAGTTGATCTTAATGAACCATTGTGAGATGTACCATCTAGTATTGATATCAAAGTATGACAATTTTTCTCACCCCTCAGAATCTAACACTCTAATATAAATTCATGTTCTAACACTAATAGAAAAATGTAGCCAGGATAAAATCAAGGAGAAAAATTTTAGGAATGTGCACAATATATATTTTAAAATTGAACGCAATAAATAATATTGTTGCTACATAACCCATACTCTGCATCCACACCTATTGACATAAATACACAGAATGCTTTGGTAGGGAGTATGTTCATATTCAATATTTCCCTCTCCTGTAAACACCTCTACTTATAAAATATCACAAAGCTTCAGCTACTCGTAATTCAGGAGTAAAGCCAGATGTTGCTCAAGAGATTAGAACCAAGAAAAATTACAACCTAGACTTTTTTTTTTCACGAAAACCCAAACACACATTTTCCATGACAACAGGCCCTCTGTATGTTTGTCTTTCTATTATGCCTTTGTCTCATTTGCAACAGTGATTTAATATTTTGTGAAATGGCCACAGCCTTCTTACTGGAAGGGCAATAATGAAAACCAGTCAACAGGACTGCATTCCAGCCAACCCCACTGCTCTTGGCAAGCCCCAGGGATGATAAACGCATGCATAATGTATGGAGCCATTGAATTGGCTGCATGCAACCTGTTCTCTTTTAAAATGATGGCTGCTCTTCTCTATGGTATATTTTGAACAGATGATGAGCCAGATGACGGTGCCCAGCATTACATTATAGTCGTGGGCTTCAACAATCCTCAGCTATTAGCGATCATGACGGAGCTTGGCATTCCCATAAGCAGCGTGATTAAAATATCTTCAGAGAATTATGAACCTCTGCAGACACACCTGGCAGCAGTTAGCCAACAGCAGGAAAGTTTTCTTCAGCCAGAAGGTATGCAGTCTGCTAAGCAACTTACCGAATCCTTCAGTATTACCCACTGTCCTTAAAGAACAAATACAACTTTCTGTCCAAAACATAGTTCTACGATACATACATTATTAAATCCTTTTGAGACTGATTTGCTGTTTATGCTGCTTGCACTAGCCAGGTGTTGTAAATTTTACAAATTCAAGTCATACCCCGTGTTTCTATCCCTGCTTAGCCACAGAGAACATAAGAGTTGGTTATCCAACTTCCATTTCTCAGGAATTTTGATATATAACTTTTACCTAAAGCATGCGCTGGGTGGATCAACTGTAGAGAATCTTTTTTGCCAGCAGCCACAGCTACCAAATGGCCTTGAGGGGGTCATCACTTTGGATTCTTGCTTGGCTTTGCTACAGGCTTATTGTGACAAATCAGAAGGGGCACTTATATTCCAGGCCTTGGACCAGGAAGCTATAGGATGAAGTCCCACCTACACTGCTGTTCAGCTATTCTGAGCCTCAGGGTCTTCCTCTAAGAGAATTGAACCAGACTCCCTCTATGGGAAGGGAACAAAACTCTACTGTGTGGGTACTAGAATTAGGATTCAGCATTAGCCTCTGTGACGTGGAAGTTCATGCTCTTTTTGCCATATGCTATTTCACCTTTTTATTTTTTATTAGTAATATTTTTTGCACAAGACTTTGTAACCTACACAGCCACATCCCAATTTCTATAACACGACATTTTAAAATTTGCCATTCCAGGTTAGAAATAGCTAACCCTGATAATAATAATAGCTACCATTAACTGGGCATAGGCCTTGGGACTTGGCTTAATGCTGAGGGCTTTAAGTGTGGTGATTCATGTAGTTTCCATGACAACCCTCGGAAGTATGTTTTATTATTTCCATTTTACAGGAAACGACTTTCAGTCTAGGGGCAGCTATTAAGTAAAAGAGTCAGGATTCAAATCCAGCTACTCCTGTCTCAAAGGCTAGTTGTAACATTAAATAACTTATTATTGAAGCCAATGAGAAAATGCTGACTCCTCTGCCCATGGTATTCTCCAGGCAAGAATAATGGAGTGGGTAGCCATTCCCTTCTCCAGTAGATCTTCCCTACCCAGGGATCAAATCCAGGTCTCCTGCATTACAGGTAGATTCTTTACCATCTGAGCCACCAGAGAAACCCATAAGTTCCATAGTCTTTCTATTAAAAAATATTTAATATATAAAAATAAAATCACAGAAAGAGAGACTTTAGAATAATAAGATCTTAGTAGTAGGACCTGGAGAAGGAAATGGCAACCCACTCCAGTACTCTTGCCTGGAAAATCCCATGGATGGAGGAGCCTGGTAGGCTGCAGTCCATGGGGTCTCGAAGAGTTGGACACGACTGAGAGACTTCATTTTCACACTTCACTCTCATGCATTGGAGAAGGAAATGGCAACCCACTCCAGTGTTCTTGCCTGGAGAATCCCAGGGACAGAGGAGCCTGGTGGGCTGCTGTTTATGTGGTCGCACAGGGTCAGACATGACTGAAGCGACTTAGCAGCAGCAGCAGCAGTAGTAGGACCTATTTAGTTATAGATGGAAAAAAGCAAAACATGTCAGACAAATTTTCAAGTGTAACTTTATGGAAAGCTGTCATTATTTTACTGTCAGAGTACAAATGCCCAGAGAAGCTAGTAGCTATTTCAATGTGGCCTAAAGTTAACTGAAGCAGAAATCATGGATCTAGTGTGTTTTTAGCCACATGGGAAAGAGAACTGGATCAACTGCAGTTATGCATCAAAAAATGCTAAAATGGTTGGAAAATGGTTTGGCAAGAAAATGGCTCCTCTACAGATACAGTATAGGAGTGATGGAAATATTGGCCATAGTTAGCTCCCAAAATGTGTGACCTTATTATCTTTCTAGACTTCAACTATAGAATAAAGGGATGGGAAAAGCTCATATTTAATAACAATTTCAGAAGTAAAATCCTCTGATGTTTAATTATATAGTCCGGGCCCAAACACTTCTCAAAATTACCTTTATTTTTATTTTCTGGTACTGTACAGACATTGGGCAATGTATATGACTCACCACAAGCACTGCAAGTGGGATGAAATTCAGCACTCTAATTTTGCAGTATAAACATGTTGCTCTTATTAGAAATAGAAGCTGAAAAACTGAAGAAAGAGAATGGCATAAAAGAACTTGAAATCTTCTGGAAGTACTTGGAACCAATCCTGAATAACCAGAAACCAGAAACAAATCTCTTTGATGTCGCTCGGCTTGAATACACGGTCAAGGCTGACAAGTTTCCTTCTGACTGGTCAGACAGCGAGATGTTGGTTAGTACATGCATTAGTGAGACTGACTAGTTTGAACATGTGACACTGTGCTTCCATTTGCCCCATCTGTTCATTCCACAGATATTCATTGATCACTGTTTATAGAGAAGATTTTGCGCTAGGCTGGTTTATCTTCAAGACAGTGGGCACACTGAATGTCTGATAATGGCTATAGCCTGATACTTCAGCTTTTAGTGTATGAATCAATGTCAAAAGAATAAGATATACATGAAGATAAAGGATGATAATTATTTTATTTGGTTACATGTGGCTTTGCTTCATACCTTAAGGTTCTAGGCAGCAGAGTCTTAATATATGTAAATTATGAAAATACTAAATTTTACAGTTTGTTGAATTACATTGTCTTTCTTTTTTATATATTAGTTCAAGACATTGTTCTTCTAGGTCTTTGCTTTTATTGCCAAAATTGTATTTTTAATTTCTTTGCCTGACAAGGTTTATCTTAATAGAATGACTTGACCCCAAGCGAACAATTAGCAGGCATTTCCTGAGTGTATTTATTGGCCCCTTGCTATTGAGATACTTGCAGAAAGGCAAGACCAAAATCATGAAACAGAGAAGCAGTGTTCAAGATGCCACACATCTACGTGCTCTGTTATGTGAAACACTCTGTTTCTTATTAATTCAGAAAAAGAACAATTAGGATGCTCTGATTTTGTTACTACAAAATCTATATATATGAGGGTGTTTTCAAAAAGAATGTTGAGCAACTACTTATCACAAATGTTGGGGAAGATATCCATATCCAGGCATTCCTGTTATAAAAAAAAGAGACCTCTCAGGTCTCTTTCTGGCTGACCACCTGTCCCAACAAACAGGGAACCAGGAGTGTTGAATCCCTTAGAGGGTAATGTACGTCAGTATTGAAAGGACGTGAACTGAAAGCAGAGTCCTGGAGAAGGACCACATCAAGTGTGTCCTGAAGGAAGCTGGGAGAAACAGGATGGGGGGGAGGATGAGTGTCTGCAGACAGGGACTGTGGGCAGCTCCCAAACAAACAAAATGTGAACCTGACCATCTAAGAGGAAAAGAATGACATCACATCCTGGAGTTTCTGAGCCAAAGGGTAGGCTGCTCATGACCATGGGTTGCCACATGGGCAGTTCTCACTATGAGAATCCCTGATTCTGTTACCTTGAGATGGATGTGCACTGGGTGAATTACATGAAAACACTAAGGAGGGAAGCCTAGATTTGAACCTTAAAGGACAGACCGGCTTTAAACAAGTAGCAATGGATACGTCAGGTTGAGTTACAAAGATTGTCAACATAAGGTATTAGATGTTGCCGTGTAGAAACAGAACATACTATTGGCAACTATTGTTGTTGTTTAGTCACTAAGTTGTGTCCAACTCTTTGCAACCCCATGGACTGTAGCCCGCCAGGCTCTTCTGTCCATAGAATTTCCCATGCAAAAATACTCAAGTGGGTTACCATTTCCTTCTTCAGGGGACCTTCCTGACCCAGGGATCAAACCCTCATCTCCCATGTCCCCTGCACTGGCAGGCAGATTCTTTACCACTGAACCATCAGGGAAGTCTACCTTGGTAGTAGTAAGAATAAATACTAGCCTTGATGGGAGGATCTCCTGGAGAAGGGAATGGCTACCCACTCTAGTATCCTGGCCTGGAGAATTCCATGGACAGATGAGCCTGGCAGATGACAGTCCATGGGGTTGCAAAGAGTCAGACACAACTAAGTGACTTTCACTATCACTAAGATACATGGAAACAAAGCTGAACATAGAAAATCTGTGGCTGAAGGCAAAGCTGGTTATTGTGAAATCCCTCTGCTTTGCATCACCGCATGCCTTCATCTAGATATCTTCCTCTGTCCTGCTTTGTCTTTCATTCCCCTACCTCCTAAACCAGAGCTCAGAAGAGAGTCCACCTGTCCTTTACTACTTCATGTTAAGTTGGGCCATGTTTCTCTATCCCAGAGATACTGGCATTCCAGGTATTGTCGTACTGTGACTACTCCATCCTATTTTCTTGGAGTTTTAGATTATGCCCAGCAAATGTGAGATGTGTTTGGGAAAGAGGCTATAGCCCTGGGATCGTGAAACACCATCTCAAAGGCAGCTGTCTACTCTATCTTGATGATAAACCAGCTCTTCTTCCAAGAATTTAAAAATTTATCCTAACTTAAAAACTCACATCCACAAATTTAAGTTTTGTGGAGACAGTCCTCGTCTCATTTGGGCCAAGTCTTGGCCACATACCTTCGAAAGAACTTACGTGCAATTTTGATTTAATAGAGCACAGGAGATCCCAGCCATACAGATCTTGAATCCTCTGTCCATGGGGTTTCCCAGGTAAGAATACTGGAGTGGGTTGCCATTTCCATCTCCAGGAGATTTTTCCTGACCCGGGAATTGAACTTGCATATCCTGTGTCTCATGCATTGCAGGCAGATTCTTTACCTGCTGAGCCATCGGGGAAGATGCATCATAATTAAGGGGAGGCAATACAAAGAGTCTTCTAAGGCAGCCTCAAACCAAGAACATTTTGCTCCTGCTCTAACTAGGGCTCCCTTCTATGTGTCTTATGTCCTCCCCAGGCAGAGGCTAAGAGAAGCTGATGTGCATTGAGCTCAGGGTAGAAGACATTTCATTGCATCCTCAGTACATAGATGTGAACATCAAGACACATAGTTGCAACTCCAAAAAAACCCAGCACCATTCACAGCATCCTGTTTCTTATGCCAGTATTAAAAGCGTCTGTTCATTTAATCACTCTGTTTTAAAAACAGTTTTTATTATTTTGGGGCCATACCATGTGGCACATGGAATCTTCATTCCCAAACCCGGGATCGAACTGGTATCCGCTGCAGTGGAAGTGCAGAATCTTAACCATTGGACTGCCAGGGAGGTCGCTAATCACTCCATTTTTAAAGAAAGTGAATGTGGCTATATTTTCCTTTTTAAAAATATAGAGCGGAAGTGTTTAAATGGCAATTAAAGTTGAGAACCTTCATATTGATAAAATAATATCAGTTTGAAATACTGTTGGGACTTTCCTGGTGGCTCAGACGGTAAAGAATCTGCCTGCAATGCAGGAGACCCAGGTTCAATCCCTGGTTCAGGGAGATCCCCTGGAGAAAAGGAATGGCTACAGACTCCAGTATTCTGGCCTGGAGAATTCCATGGACAGAGGAGCTTGGCAGGCTACAGTCCATGGGGTAGCAAAGAGTTGGACCCAACTAAGAGACTAACACACTGCTCGTTATACATATATACTCCTGACTTCAGAACTAGAAGATTAATGTCTAGAGTCTCTAGTTGGGCCATGAGGTAAATGAGGAAGGTAAATGAGGAACTGAAATCAATCAACTGTGCTGCCCGAATGGACATATCGATCTTCTATCAGCCACTTTGCAAGTATTTATTGAACATCAGCTTCATGCCAGAGCCATGATCTGGATCCAACTGCAGCAGACTTTTAGAGCCAAGCCTTGCCTTTACAAGGTCCAGTTTGTGAGTGAGCAACCCAGCACAAATAATGATGGACAAAGAAAGCCTTAAAAGCAGTTCAGTAACAGAGTTGGGTTTCAGAAGAAAAGGCCTTTGGGTTTAATACTGAAGATCAAAATTGATTGTAAACTTAGGATCGCTTGAAAAATATAGAAGTAATAAACCTATTTCTAATACAAGTAGCCTACATACATACTATAGATACACAGTATTCCACTCTCAGCTCTATCTGTTAAGTTGATAATGGCCTCACATCCAAGCCAGGAGCCAGCCAAGAAGTCGTCTTTCTCTCTGGAAGAAGGAAAGCATTAGTACCTTTGGCTGCAAACAAGCAGGCTGTATTTCTGCTGAACCCAGGTAACGAAAGCTTTACATCAAATAAATGCCCATCAAGAAGTGCTAACTGCCTATGAACAACATCTGCAACATCTCAAGTTAAGCCCTGGGTTGCTGAAATAATTTTCTGGTTTTTAGCATGTGATTTGCTGTTTGATTTAAAAAGAAATTAGCTAGTTAAGCTAAGGGATAATTGACCAGAAGCTTTTACTCTATTTCTTATAAACACAAGCACACAAAAATATGTTTCTGTGCCAGAATGTGGGCAGAGAATATCAGGTTGAAGTTTTACTGAAGAATTCTCAGCCCTGGAGGGGACCCATGAAGCCCAGACTAAGAGGTGTGCTGTAAGGATGTGCAAAGCTGGCTTGGCTCTGGACTCCTGCCAGGCTGAGTCACTGGCCCTGCTAGGCGCTTTCTCCCTCTACCTTAGCACTTCAACTCGGACACAGGAGGAGCCTATCTAATCCTCCTTTGCTTTCAAGCAGACTTAATGATAACTGTGCTTTTCCACTTCTGGAAATGAAAGCCAAGGTAGTAGAGATATCTGATCTATGACCTGCTTACCAGATCATAGAACTTGCATGTATCATAGTAGTACTGGTCTATCAGGGTCTCTTAGGGTTTTCTCCCTAAAGGTAGCACAGGTGAGGAGAGGAAGAAATCCTGATGGCACACACACTGCAGAGTGCTTGTGTGGAAGGTGTGGGAGATTTCCATTGCAATTCTTGTGTGGCCGAGCAAGAGCTCAGCCCCAACTTGCCTTGGGCTGAGGATGTGGAAATTACCTATCTCATGAGTTGCTTCAGGAATGGAGATGCCTAGAAAACAGGCCTCTCTGCTGAAGCGAATGAACATGGCATTTTCCACCTTGTTGAAGTATTAATAAGACTTTTACAATATTAGGCAGCCAGAGGCCCTCCAAAGGGAACAGTCTGCATTGTGGTGAACAGGAAGGGCCAGAAGGGTTCAGTGGTTTGGGGACCAGGCTGGGGAAGGGCTTCCCTATGAAAACCATAGGTTTGGCTCTAAGGGAGATACAAACCACACATCTGATTCCAACAGTATGAAGCTAAGAACTAATTGTCGTTAATTCTCTCACCCATAGCTGGGGTTGGGCACCGAAATTTTTGAAAATGTTGCCTGTTTGATGTACGACACCCTGGACTGGAAAAGGCAGCACCAGCACTATTTGGAAAGCATGCAGCTTATTAACGTCCCACAGGTGGTTAGTGAGAAGCCTATCTTTGAAGTGACGTTGATTCCTGAGGTAGGCACATGCGGAAGTGTCTTCAGGGGGCCAAACGATTCATTGAACAACTTAATTTTCACATTTATAAAACATAGAAAGAAAAAAATCAAAAATATTGGTAGCAAGGGGACTCTGCCTGCTGCTGTTTAACGGGTAAGGGTGGGATCAAGGACCCCAGGCACAGTATTAAAGGTATCCATATGGTGGGGACTTTATGAAGCTCCCCAACTACCTTCCACACACAGAGGGGATGATAGAACCTACTTTTCAGCCATGGTGCAATCAATAACATCTGGAACCAGGAGGGCTATTGATAACTTAATCACCATGTTTATGTGCATGCTAAGTCGCTTCACTAGTGTCCGATTCTGAGACCCCATGGACTGTAGCCCGCCAGGCTCCTCTGCCCATGGGATTCTCCAGGCAAGAATCCTGGAGTGGGTTGCCATGCCCTCCTCCAGGGGATCTTCCCGATCCAGGGGTCGAACCCACATCTCTTATGTCTCCTGCCTTAGCAGGCAGGTTCTTTACCACTAGCACCACCTGGGAAGCCCAACTATTGTTATTTAACAACTACTCTGTGCTGGCACTGTACCAGGAGCTGGCAATACAATAATGAGCAAGATCCATCACCTGTCCTCCTCACTGAGATTAAGCTTTAAAGGGAACGGCAGTCAAGTCAAAGGTGGTTTCAATTTAGCATGATGAGTGCTGGGAGGATAGTCAGCTGAGGTTGCAGGAGAAGCTATAAATATGGCACCTAAGCTGCTCCTGAGCAGAGGAGGTTGGAGAGACGGGAATCAAGAAGGCCTTACCAGGCAGAGTAAGTGATGGGCTGAAGGCTGAGGATGAATTGCCTGGGTAGAGCCTGGTTGGGGAGAGGGACAGGGTGGTACTGTCAAGAAAGGGGCAAAGATGTTACAAAGACAAGGAGGTCAAAACCAAGAAGTATTATGGCCAGAACTACACCACAGGGTGGGGAAGTGCTTCCAGGCCATACGTACAGAGTGGAGAACAGCAACAAAAGCTGGAGAGGTGGGAGCCAGGATGTTCTTGGGTGCTGAGCTCAAGAGTTTGGGTTTTAGCCTGAAAGCAATGGGAACCATTCAAGGATTCTCAAAGGGAGAATGGCACGATTCTGAGGCACCCTAGGGAAGAAAATCTTCTTGACTCTTGGTGCCCCATCTTCCCATCCCTTTCCTGGTAATTACTTCAGTTCAGTCGCTTAGTCATGTCCGACTCTCTGTGACCCCATGGACTGCAGCACACCAGGCTTCCTTGTCCATCACCAACTCCCGGAGTTTACTCAAACTCACGTCCACTGAGGTGGTGATGCCATCCAACCATCTCATCTTCTGTCATCCCCTTCTCCTTCTGCTTTTAATCTTTACCGGCATCAGGGTCTTTCCAAATGAGTCAGCTCTTCACATCATATGGCCAAAGTATTGGACTTTCAGCTTCAGCATCAGTCCTTCCAATGAATATTCAGGACTGATTTCCTTTAGGGTGGACTAGTTTGGTCTCCTTGCAGTCCAAGGGACTCTCAAGAGTCTGCTCCAACACCACAGTTCAAAAGCATCAATTCTTCTGCGCTCAGCTTTCTTTATAGTCCAACTCTCACATCCATACATGACTACTGGGAAAACCATAGCCTTGACTAAATGGACCTTTGTTGGCAAAGTAATGTCTCTGCTTTTTAATATACTGTCCAGGTTGGTCATAACTTTCCTTCCAAGGAGCAAGCGTCTTTTAATTTCATGGCTGCAGTCACCATCAGCAGTGATTTTGGAGCCAAAAAAAATTGTCTGCTATTGTTTCTCCATCTATTTGCCATGAAGGGAAGAGACCGGATGCCATGTTCTTAGTTTTCTGAATGTTGAGCTTGAAGCCTCTTTAATCAAGAGGCTCTTTAGTTCTTCACTTTCTGCCATGAGGGTGGTGTCATCTGCATATCTGAGGTTATTGATATTTCTCCCAGCAATCTTGATTCCAGCTTGTGTTTCTTCCAGCCCAGTGTTTCTCATAATGTACTCTGCATAGAAGTTAAATAAGCAGGGTGACAATATACAGCCTTGACATACTCCTTTTTTTATTTGGAACCAGTCTGTTGTTCCATGTCTAGTTCTAACTGTTGCTTCCTGACCTGCATATAGATTTCTCAGGAGGCAGGTCAGGTGATCTGGTATTCCCATCTCTTTCAGAATTTTCCACAGTTTATTGTGATCCACATGGTCAAAGGCTTTGGCATAGTCAATAAAGCAGGAATAGATGTTTTTCTGGAACTCTCTTGCTTTTCCGATGATCCAGCAGATGTTGGCAATTTGATCACTGGTTCCTCTGCCTTTTCTAAAACCAGCTTGGATATCTGGAATTTCATGGTTCATGTATTATTGAAACCTGGCTTGGAAAATTTTGAGCATTACTTTGCTAGCATGTGAGATGAGTGCAATTGTGCAATAGTTTGAGCATTCTTTGGCCTTGCCTTTCTTTAGGACTGGAATGAAAACTGACCTTTTCCAGTCCTGTGGCCACTGCTGAGTTTTCCAGATTTGCTGGCATATCGAGTGCAGCACTTTCACAGCATCATCTTTGAGGATTTGAAATAGCTCAACTGGAATTCCATCGCTTAGTGGGTTCTATTAGGAAAAAACAGAAATCTCCATACCCATTAACTTCTTTCCTTCTGTGGACCAAATTTGCTTATTGACACTCATATTAGCAAATGATTTTGTGGTGTGAACAGAATCATACAACCTCAGAATCCCGTCGAAATCCCATCATACCAGCACTGGATGAAAGCATCTCTCAACTGGATGTTTCAACTATTTCTTTTTAATTGTTCTTTTAGCCTCCACAACCTGTTGTTGCAATCCCTGGAAAGAAGAAAACACAACAATATGAAGAGCCACAAATTCCAGCTCCTCCTCCACCAACACTGCTACCACCACCACCAGGCATGTATGGAACAGCTGGAGAATCAGTGTCAGGAGCTGATGCTTTAGGGAATGATTGTCCTCCATGTTGCTTTCACATCTCTCTCCACCCCCAGCTCCTGCATTTATCAGGGCATGATCAGAGTTTGAATCCGTGGATGGAAGAAATGGAGAGCACGTTTTAACTGAACAACAATATTTTGTTATCTTTTACAGTGGCTTCCATCATCACAAATGAAGTAGACATGAGATACTACAACGATTTGCTGAATCCAATTCCAGAAGAACTGATTTCTGTGCCCTTGATACTGCATTGTATGCTGGAACAGGTGGGTGGATACATCCTGGAGCTTTCTTCCCAGGTGGGCAACCTGTAGTCAGGTACTTCATCTCCCTTTCTTTTTTAAAAAACTATTTTAAAAATAGGCTCATAATACCTGAATGCATTCTCCTTTACAAAGATTAGGACATTTTAGATAAAGCTAAAATTTTCTTATGAGCTTCAATCCTCTTTCTTTTGCTATGCTCTGGAACCATTTATATAACATACCCTGAAGTTTTGGTAGGCATATGGTTAAATACTACCAGGCATCATTTTAATGAAAGAGAAAGGAGTTGGGCAGGTGGATGGGGTGGTTAATGGTCTTCAACTGCATTATAAGTTTCTTTTACTCATGTAGATTTAATCAGATTTTTCTGTTTCTGAGGCCAATTTTAGTCATTCATCTTTTTAAATAAATATTCATTTTATTTGTGTTTTCAATATCCTAGAAGCTCTTTATTCACTAATATACATTTAAAAATTCTCTCTGTATCGGTTATGTTCCTTCCCTATGACCAATGTTATTTATTAGTGCCCTCTTTTCTCGATCATGGATGTAGATGGTTTATTGATTATTGGTCTTTTCAAAGAACCAGCATTTTTTTCATTGATCCACTCCTTTTTACTTTACTAATTTCTTCATTTATCTTTATTATTTCCTTCTTCCTTCTTTCTTTGGTTTATTTAGCAATTCATTTTAATTGAAAGTTCACTTGGTTTACTTTCTATTTCACTTTACTTAAGCCTATGCATTTTGAGTATTTCTTGGACACATCATAATGCATTCAATGTAGTCTGTCCTAAGTCTTTTAATTTCCACTGTTTATTGTCCATTTCTAATTTTATTTCATTATGGTCAGTAAACATGATCTGGATGTTAAAATGTTTTTTTGTAATTTCACAGACTTCCTATGTGACCTGGTACACATGGTCAATTCTTATGAGTGCTGTATATGCATTTCAGAAAAGTTTGTTATTAGCTCATTTAATTCTTGGAACAACCCTAGGGAGTAGGAACCATTTTTATTCCCATTTTGCGGTTAAGGAAGCTGAGGCATAAAAAATGTTAAGTAACTTGTCTAAGTAGTAAGTGACAGAAACTGCTTTTGAATCTTATCAATCTACATGGAAAAGTATTTTGATATCATCGCTCTGTTGTGGTCCTCCTTCCCATGTTGCTGATAAGAAGTCTGACATCAATCGGATACTTTTTCCTTTATTGTTGTTGTTGTTGTTCAGTTGCTAAGTCATGTCTGACTCTTTGCAACCTCATGAACTGCACCATACCAGGCTTCTCTGTCCATCACTATCTCCCAGAGTTTGCTCAAACTCATGTCCATTGAGTCAGTGATGCCCTCCAACCATCTCATCCTCTGTTGTCCCCTTCTCCTCCTGCCTTCGATCTTTCCCAGCATCAGAGTCATTTCCAATGAGTCATTTCTTCGCATCGGGTGGCCAAAGTATTGGAGCTTCAGGTTCAGCATCAGTCCTTCCAATGGATATTTGCCTTTATAGGTAATCTATTTTTTTATTCTGGCAGCTATTAGAGTTTTCTTTTTATAATTGACAACACAAGGCTGTGTGTAGATATGGATTTGTTTTATCATTGTCTTTATGATTGAAAAGATTAAAGTCTGGTTTCTAATAACATTCTGAGTAAAATCAAAATTCCTTATGCTGATCCATAAAGACCCTAAAAATATGTTTCTGAGCTGCTTCTGTCATCTCCTGCCCCCCACCACACTCACACTCAGACTGTTGGTCATCTACATAGACCTTCTAGTTTTTCCTTACATACACTAATTCCACCTTAGTGTTTTCACTCTAACTTCTCTTCCTGGAAAATTTTGCTCCCACATGTCTGCCTGTTGGATACTCCCTGTCATTCAGTCCCCAGAGAACACAGCGCTCCTTAGGTAGGCTTTCTCTGACCACTTTGTCTAAAGAAGGCCCACAACAACAAAAAGTGCTCTCTACCACTTCACCTTATTTTACTTTCTTACAACAACAGCTCTTTCAAAAATATGTTTATTTGCTTTATGTCTTCCTTCTTCTCACTAGAATGTAAGCTCCATGCAAGTAGGGACCTAAATTAGTCTTTTATTTTACTTGTTTTCAGCTGTACTGAGTCTTCATTGCTGCCTGTGGGCTTTCTCTAGTTGCAGAGAGTGGGGACTACTCTCTAGTAGCCGTGCCTGGGCTTCTCATTGCAGTGGCTTCTCTCATTTGCAGAGCATGAGATCTATAGTGTGCAGGAGTTAATGGACTCAGGAGTTATGGTGCGTGGGCTTAGTTGCCCTGAGGCATATGGAATCCTCTCGGACCAGGGATTGAACCCATGTCCAGTGAAGTCCCTAATCTAGTCTTGTTCATTGCTCTCTGTTCAGCATGCAATAACCACACCTAACCCATAGTAGACACAATATGTATTTGTTCAATTATGTCTTCAAATATTATTTCTATTTGTTTATCCTAATTATTATTAGGGCTTCTCTGATGGCTCAGCAATAAATCTGCCTGCAATGCAGAAGATGCAGATTTGATCCCTGGGTCAGGGAGATCTCCTGGAGGAGGAAATGGCAACCCACTCCAGTATTCTTGCCCAAAAAGTCCCAGGGACAGAGGAGCCTGGCAGTCTGCAGTCCAAAGTGTTGCAAAGAGTTGGATGTGACTGAACACACACACACACTTATTATTAGATGGATGTTGAAATTTCTGGTTTTTTCCTCCATGTATTTGAAATTTTCTTGCAACTTTACCCCTTTGAGAATTTCAACTTAAGATTTCCAACTAATTCATTTTTCCATGGAGTCTGGTCTGTTACTGAAATTCTGTTTCAACAGTAACATTTTAAAATTATAAATTCTTTAATTTCCCTTATAACTGCCTATTGTTCTTACTTCGTGTGCGTAACACATTCCTTTATCTCACTGAATATTAAGATGTTTTTAGGCTCTATCCTCTGTTACCTCCATTATGTATTTTGTTTGTTGACTGCTTTAGTTTTCTAACCAATTAGGTAAACACACTTATGTTTATTTGCCTTTAATTACCCTGTGATGCTTTGAGGAGATCAGTAATTTTATTGTATCAATACATTTGTAAAAGTTCAACAGCCCTAGACAGCTTATAGTATCATTTTATTTATCTTAGTCTTCCTTATTTTTTTCAACTTAGAGCAACACTTATTAACCATCTACTGTTTTCCAGGTACCAAAGGTGACAGACAGTTGATGAGCTCAGTGACTGACACATAGACTCCAATAAAAGATACATGTTGGCTGAACACATGCTTAATAATAAAGGGATGAAGAATTAAAATATAAGTGGAATTGGGTGGGATATTATAAGGGGGAATATTAGAATTTTTAACATTTCAGTGTTGGAACAGTTCTGTATGGTCTTTTGTGGTTTGAGTGGGTCCAAGAGATGGTAGGAAGAGAGGAAGTGGAGACAGGGGTGGCTCTTTAAAAAATAAGGTGTTGATAAACAATAAGAGTGTAAGACTGTTTTGCTATTGTTCTCAACAGGGGGAGTTACCTCAAAGGGGACATTTGGCAATGTCTAGAGATACTTTTGGTTGCCACAATTGAAGGTGTTCTACTGGCATCAAATGGCTTGAGGCCAGGGGTGCTGCTAAACATTCCATATGGTGCACAAGATAGCCCCCATGACAGAAAGCGTCTAGTCCAAATGCCTTCAGTTTCAGGGTTGAGAACTCCTGCAGAGGGGTGTGAAATCAGAGGGTGATTTCAGTATTTAAGATGAAGAGAACAATTATAAATTAGGTGCCTATCTTGATTACATTTCAACTTGTTTGTTTACCATGTAAAATTGAGCAAGACAATCAATATTTCTAGACCTCGCTTTCCCCATAAAAAGGGGAATATTGCCCTTAACTTATCTCACTGTCTATAACTTTTCTATCTTGGAGATTTAACCTGAACCCCCCAGTTCCACCCACTAAGTAATTTTGGACTACTTTTTAGTAGTCCATATAAGTTTTTGAAATACTAATTAGGGCCAGGCACCTAATTTCACTCACCCTAGTTCCATTTATGTAAAATAAGAAATAATACCTACTTGGCAATATTGCTGTGAAGCTTAAATGAGATAATGTATGTGAAAGTGCCCCACAGATGCTTGGCAGGTGGTAGGCACTCAATAAATATTTATTGAATCCAAAGATATGAAATCAAGGTTTTGAGTGCTTTAAGAGAAAGAGAATCATTAAAAAATATATTAATATTGTTATTTTTATTTCTATTATAAATTTTCTTTTTTAGCATTTGCATTTTGTGTTGTCTATTCTAATGCATGTATTAAAATTATACTTCAGTGCATAGGTTATAAACATCATCCCTTTTATTTTGGTAGTCGCTGGCTAATTATACTGCCACTTTGTATAATCACCATTCTTTTGGGTAGAAACTGCCTTCTTTTTACTAAAAGCAAAAGAAATACATAAATATCAATAAAGAACTGACCAATTAAACTAATACCTCCCAACTCCTCCCTGATAGCTCACTTGGTAAAGAATCCACCTGCAATGCAGGAGACCCTGGTTGGATTCCTGGGTCAGGAAGATCTGCTGGAGAAGGGATAGGCTACCCACTCCAGTATTCTTGGGCTTCCCTTGTGGCTCAACTGGTAAAGAATCTGCCTGCAGTGTGGGAGACCTGAGTTCGATCCCTGGGTTAACAAGATCCCCTGTAGAAGGGAAAGGCTACCCACTCCAGTATTCTGGCCTGGAGGATTCCATGGACTGTATAGTCCATGGGGTCGCAAAGAGTCGGACACGAATGAGTGACTCTCTCCTCCCAACTCTTTATATCAACAGGTTGTGGCAAGTGAAGAAGATCTTGTCCCACCAAGTCTGGTGGAGCCACCTCCCAGGGCAGATGGGTTGGACTACAGAATAGCAGCTCACATTGTATCCATCCTCCCCTCTCTCTGTCTGACAGAGAGGGAGAAAAAGGTCAGATGGTATGAGAAATCCAAAAAGTATGCATGCTTTGAAAAGTATGAATTCTCTCTTAAAATCAATATTGTTTTAATTTGAATAGAATCTCCGTGAAATATTCTTACCTGAAGAAGAAAATGAAAGCAAACCAGTGCCCACAGGCCCTCTCCTGCTTAACTGTCACGACGCCCATGCCCACAAGAAGTACCTGCTAAAGGTAATAATTGACCAAGTTACCCAGAGGATAACTGATGTGAGAAAACTCATTTGTAATTATTCAGTTGTAGAAATCTTAATTGGATAGCTTTACCAATACTAATTAAAAGTAATCTACAAAGTAGATACCTGCAAAGTAAGATCCTGGAAAATGGACATGAATGAAGGAAAAAGTACACCAGCAAAGAAAACTGGTCCACGTATAGAGGGCCAATGAACCATTAAATTCATTGCAACTACACAAAATATGTATTAAAACCTTATAGTTATGTGCTTTATATATCTGCTAATATGAAAGAAAAAAAATTAGTGGAGGCAAGAAAAGAATGTAGGAAGGGAGGCAGGAATATATTTGAGACTTTGGCAGTTTGTCACTATGAATAAGGAATCCATCATTTCTGTGCACCAAGAATCTCTGGCAAAGTGAGAAGTAGCTTTTTTGACCTTCAGCAAAATACCAACAGTTTGTCTTCCCCAATTACCATTGATTTCCCCTGTTCCCAGATAATGAGAGCAAAGGTATCATGTTTTGCCTTCTCCATATGCATAAGGCAGTTGACAGCTTATTTTAACGTCTTCTGTCACGTTGCTCTTTTTCATCAGGACCTGAAGAATTTTGATCCAGTTCAAATTGAACAGGAGATGCAATCCAAGTTGCCACTGTGGGAATTCCTTAAATTCCCTCTGCCCCCACCATGGAATAGCACGAAACGTCTAGCTACAATTCATGAGCTCATGCACTTTTGTACAAGTGGTAAGTACATTGCTTCATTGTAGCTTAAATTCATTCATTTACGGTCATGTGTGCCTCTAATGATGATACCCCCATCTGCAAAAATATTTTGATTATTGTCCTTTCAGAGGCTGGAGAGTATTTTGATTGACTACAGTTTCTTTTTATTTTGAATAATGTCATTAACAGCAGGATGATAACGATAACATTCTTCAATTTGATGCCCTGGGTTTTCATTCCACTGTGTTTCTACAACAAGAATAATCCCCTTCTTTCTTCCTCCTCCCCGCCTCCCAACACCCCCTTGCCCCATTCACTCATTAACATGATTGGAGATGACATAGTCCCCATCTTAGTTAAGAGGAGAACTGAGAGCACCCCTTGTGGGTGTAGTGTGTTTGCCTGGGTGTGGTGTGTATGTGTGTGTGCTCAGTCGTGTCTGACTCTTTGTGACCCTTTGGACTGTAGCCTTCCAGACTCCTCTGTTTATGGGATTTCCCAGGCAAGAATACTGGAGTGGGTTGCCATTTCCTCCTCCAACGGATCTTCCCGACCCAGGAATTGAACCTATGTCTCCTGTGTCTCCTGCATGGCAGGTGGATTCTTTACTCGCTGAGCCATATGCTAAGTGTTAATTCCAGTTCATCTCTCACAATAGGAAGGTGTGTTGTCTGTTCTTTAAGGACAGTAGAAAGAAAGGTCATTAAAAATATCTAAAATCAGCTTCTTATTGCAGAGCTCATGGGGGTTTTAAGATAAAGACAATCATTTCCTGAAACACAAATCTTATTTCCAGCTGAGATAATAGGCAGATATATTGCTGCTTATAAGAAGAAATAGGAAATTACATAGACATCTTGATTTGACCTAGATTAAAAAAAAATGTGCAGATTCTTCCTTTTCCTTTCATCCAACTCTAAGAAAATTATGAAATATTTGTACTTTGATTTCTTTTTTTCATTTTTAGTAGTCTTAGTAATAGCCAGATTTTTAAAAATTTTTAATTGAAGGCTAATTGCTTTACAATGATGTGTTGGTTTCTTCCATATAACAACATAAATCACTCATAAGTATCGTATGTCCCCTTCTTCTTGATCCTCCCTCCCAACTCCCACCTCATCCCACCCCTCTAGGTTGTCACAGAGCCCTGGATTGAGCTTCCTGTGTTATATAGCAGCTTCCCACTAACTGTTTTAACACATGGTAATGTATGTGTTTCCATGATACTCTCTCAGTTGGTCCCACCCTCTCCTTCTCCTGTTGTGTCCACAAGTCTGTTCTCTGCATCTGCATCTCTATTCCTGCCCTGCAAATAGGTTCATCAGTACCATTTTTCTAAATTCCATATGTATGCATTAATATATGATATTTGGTCTTTTTCTGGCTTACTTCACTGTGTATAACAGGCTCTAGGTTCATCCACCTCACTACAAGTGATTCAAATTGGTTCCTTTTTATGGCTGAGTAATATTCTATTGTGTGTGTATGTGTGTGTATATATATATATATATATATATATATATATATATATACCACCACTTCTTTATCCATTCATCTGTTGATAGACATCTAGGACATGTCCTAGCTATTGTAAATAGTGTTGCAATGAACACTGGGGTACATGTGTTTTTTTGAATTATGGTTTCTTCAGAATATATACCCAATAGTGAGATTGCTGGGTCATAATGGTAGTTTTATTCCTAGTTTAAGAAATCTCCATATTGTTATATTCCCACAAACTCTGCAAGAGAAGTTCCCTTTTCTCCACATCCCCTCCAACATTTATTGTTTGTAGATTTTTTGAGGTTGGCCATTCTGACCAGTGTGAGGCGATGTCTCAGTGGTAAAGAACCTGCCTGCCAATGCAAGAGATGTGGGTTTGATCCCTGGGTCAGGAAGATCCCCTGGAGAAAGAAATGGCAACCGACTTTAGTATTCTTGCCTGGGAAATCCGATGGACAGAGGAGCCTGGTGGGCTACAGTCCATGGAGTTGCAGAAAGAGTTGGACATGATTTAGCAACTTAACAGCAGCACATTCTGACCAGTGTGAGATGATACCTCATTGTACTTTTGATTTGCATTTTGCTAATAATGAGTGCTGTTGAGCATTTTTTCATGTATTTATGAATCTGTATGTCTTCTTTGCAGAAATGTCTGTTTAAGCCTTCTGCTCAATTTTTTGATTGGGTTGTTTGCTTTTCTGATACTGAACTACATGAATTGCTTGTGTATTTTGGAGATTAATCCTTTGTCAGTTGCTTTGTTTGCAATTATTTTCTCCCATTCTGAGAGTTGTCATCTCATCTTGTTTATGGTTTCCTTTGCTGTGCAAAAGCTTTTAAGTTTAATTAGGTCCCATTTGTTTATTCTGTCTTTATTTCCGTTACTCTAGGAGGTGTGTCATAGAGGGTCTTGCAGAAGTTTATGTCAAAGAGTGTTCTGCCTATGTTTTCCTCTATGAGTTTTAAAGTTTCTGGTCTATAACTTAGGTATTTAACCCATTTTGAGTTTATTTTTGTGTACAGTATTAGGAAGTGTTCTAATTTCATTCTTTTACACATTAGCTGTCCAGTTTTCCCAGCACCACTTATTGAAGAGACTGGAAAAAAAGAAACAAAATTTTTAATACTGTCATGCTGTCACCTCATGGAAATGGGTGTAGCCTAGTGGGCCTGGGTGTGTCGTGTCTGTTATTTCCATAATCATCCTCTTCCTGGTGTCCTGAGAAGATCTGACCTTTACCTCTCTTCTGCCACACTCCTCTTCTCCTTCTGCCTTGTGATATGATCTCATTCTCTCTCTACCTTGGTTCTACACACAGCACAGGATTCTTTTTTTTAATATGAAAAAGTACATTTATTGAATCATTTTTCACAGTAGCAAAATACTAGAAACAAAATATCCCATCAAAAGCTCTCATTAAAATATCAGACACCTGTGTGGTACAAGATCATGTATCTTAACGTGGAGGGATATCTCTATCATGATATGGAATAGCCTCCTAGATAATGAAGTTTAAAAAGAAAAGGAAACCAAGGATAAGAAGAGGATGATTAGTATGCTAACATTTGCTTTTGTCTTTTATGGGAAAAATGTGTAACACATATTCTTTTTTATACAATTTTTCAAAGGTCACACTCCAGTTATATTTATTATAAAATATTGGCTCTATTCCGCACATTGTAAAGTACACAAGATTCTTACTTTTGTTGCCATCACTGAAACTGCCCATACACATATCCTGCTCATATTTCCCATCCTGAACCCTTGTTCCTCCACCTCTCCTTCCTCTTTTATCCTCCTCCATGTTTAAGTGAAAGTTGCTCAGTCATGTCCATCTCTTTGCGATGTACTATACAGTCCGTGGAATTATCCAGGCCAGAATACTGGAGTGGGTAGCCTTTCCCTTCTCCAGGGGATCTTCCCAACCCAGGGATTGAACCCAGGTCTCCCACATTGCAGCTGGATTCTTTACCTGCTGAGCCACAGGGGAAGCCCAGGAATACTGGAGTGGGCAGCCTATCCCTTCTCCAGTGGATCTTCCTGACCCACAAATCTAACTGGGGTCTCCTGCATTGCAGGCAGATTTCTTAATGCTTACTAGGCCCAAATTCTTGATTTCCTTGAAAGTTTTTCCTTCACAGTGCTCTTTATTTCAGTAAATAGCAACTCTTTTCTACCAAAACCTTGGAGTCACCCCTGGATCATTTTTTATGCCCCACAACCAATTCTACCACATCTCTCACTACCAGCCCGGCCCAATCTGGCACCATCTCTCACTTAAACTATTTCAGTAATTTTCCAGTTGGTCCCCAAGCCTTCCCCTTTTTACGTACAGTATTTTCTTCACATAATAGCAGGAATGACCCTTCCAAAAGGTTAGTAAGATCCTGTTCCTTCTTGGTTCAAAACCCTCTCGTGATCACCCATTTCCCTCAAAGTAAAATCTAAACTTTTTGAGCTCATCCTCTGTCGAATTCTCGTTGTTTTACTCAACTCTATCTCATTGATCTCACTGTGCTTCCTTGGACAAGTCCCTCACACCCCTGCCTCTACCTCTGCACTAGCTATTTCCCTCCCCTGCCTCCATCACTCTACTCCCAGATAGTGGTATGACTCTCCCACTTCTTTCTTAATTTTGCTTTACTTGTTTACAGGACTCTGCTCTGATATTTGTTGTTGTTTAGTCACTAAGTTGTGTCCAACTCTTTTGCGACCCCACAGAATATAGCCCGCCAGGCCCCTCTGTCCATGGGATTTCCCAGGCAAGAATACTGGAGTGGGTTGCTACTGCCTGCTCCAGGGCATTTTTCCCTACCTAGGGACCAGACCTGCGTCTCCGGCACTGCAGGCAGATTCTTTACCATCTGAGCTACCTGGGTAGCCCTTGCTCTGACTACTTTATATAAAATAGAAGTGCCTCCCCGGTCATTATTACTGCTTATCCCCTCATCTGGCTTTACTCTTCTTCTTGTTTCTGATAGAGTATACAATTACCTGTTTATTCTGTGTTCCCAATTGCTAACATAGATACTCTGTAAAGTTAGGAGTTCACTGATATGTTTGCTGCTGTAGTCCTTTTATTAAAGTCACTGACAACTAGTAGGTGCTCAAAAAATGTTTGTGAAATGAATGAATGAACAAACTTAATTTTGTTACCTTTGCCTTTTTCCTGTCTCTCTCCTGAATTTCCTTGTGTTTTTTCCAAAAGGAACCTTCCTGCTAGGAAGGTTGAATGGAGGTGACCTCCAGTTCTTTGATCTGTCCCTGTCATTCCACTTTCCCTCACTGAATTCCCTGATTGTTAATACCTACCTCCTACCTCTCTATCTTGAACTTTTGAAGTGCAGAGCCAAATCTTTTATTTCAATGTCAGGCAGAGAAAAATACATAGAATGTAAAGCCTAGAACATAGAAAACAAAACTGAGTGCATGAGTGAGTGAACACACAGATTCTGTAAAATATTAAATATGCAAATTAATATAGCCCCTTGAAGGCTGAGAACCTCTGAAATAAAATGATGAGAAGTTCTGTACCAGTTTATTGGGTGGAAAGATGCCTTTTCTAAGCCTGAGTGAACAGAAAAGCCTACTAAATATAACAGCCTATATTAGACACAAGTGAGTAATTTCTGTGTTAAATTACAATAGCAGAAAAGGATGCTTTTGCTTAAAATGGCATTTTCTTAATGTATTAACGTATAGTTGATTTACAATGTTGTATCAATTTCTGCTGTACAGAAAAAGTGTCTCAGTTATATACATATATACATTCTTTGTTACATTCTCTTCCATTCTGTTCCATTTCAGAGCATTGAATATAGTTTCCTGTATTATGCAATATGACCTTGTTGTTTATCCATTCTATATGTAATAGTTTACATCTACTAACCCCAAACTCCCAACCTATCTTTTCCTCACCTTTCTCCCCTTTGGCAACCACAAATCTATTCTCTATGAAAAAATGACAAGTTTTAAACATATTCAATCAATACTCTAGAAAGTCAATGTGAATCAATCTGGACACCTCATATCCATTCATCTGTGAAGCAGTTTGTGAGCATTATCTTGATATATCTTGATTGTATAACTGTCTTATTATTAGTTGCCTGTGTTATTTGTTGCAGAATTGTGGTGCCCATGTGTAAAGTCAGGTCAACACGCATTATGGCATGACTGTTTTGTCTTTCTGATGGACTGACCCCCCATGGTTGCCCCTGTACTGTATGGTAATAAAGAGCATTTCTAAAAGCACTGGTTTGCTTTCTTACAGACGTCTTGAGCTGGAATGAAGTAGAACGAGCCTTCAAAGTGTTTACTTTTGAGAGCCTGGAACTCTCTGAGGTTGATGAAGATGGGAAACTAAAGCGTTCTAGGATGATGTATGGGACAGAGTCTGAGATGTCCAACATACCATGGGACAACCCTGCCAGATTCGCTAAACAGATAAGGCAACAATACATCATGAAAATGAATACCCAAGAAGCCAAACAGCAAACAGGTACACTGCCTGGAGGGAACAAAAGGCATTCTTGCATTGTATGATTGTCCATTTGTCTAGTATTGTATCTTATGGATCCTCTTTACTCTGCCTAGATGATGGAACCAAAGACAGAATTTTATTTCTGAATCAAAATTGGTCAACACCTATGCCAGATGATGAGCTCAACAAAGAACCATCAGATCGTCGTCAGCCTGGTAGTAACAAGAAATCCTTAGACTCTGATAATAGAGAACCAACAGAGCAGGAGAGAAACTTGAAGACTCAGCTCCAACCTGACACTCTGGGTGAGCAAATGTGTGTGTGTGTGTGTGTGTGTATAGATACTGATATAGAATGTATAAACCAAAAAGATTCAAGTTACATTATTTAAATTTAAATGCCTCCCTATTTCAGTTGAAAAACTGGTTCATATTGTTTTGTTAATTAAACTTTGTTACTGAGTGTTATTCAGTAACTACTCATTTTTTAAAAAAATTTATTGAAATAGAGTTGATTTACAGTGCTTTTGGTATACAGCAGATTGATTCAGTCATATATTTTTTTCATATTTTGTGCATTGTAGGTTATTACAAGACACTGAGTATAGTTCCCTGTGCTATATAGTAGGTCCTTGTTGTTTATCTGTTCTATATGTAGTAGTGTTTATCTGTTGATCCCAAACTCCTAATTTATCCTCCTCTCCCCAAGTTTTTTTTCTACATTGGAAATCTACTTCTGTTTTGTAAATAAATTAATTTGCATCATTTTTTGGACTCCACATATAAGTTACATTATATATTTGTTCTTCTCTGTCTGACTTATTTCACTTAATGTGATAATCTAAGTTTGTCAATGTTATTGCAAATGACATTATTTCATACTTTTTCTGGTTGAGTAATATTCTATTGTGTGTATTATATATACACATATATGTGTGTTTTGTTTATCCATTTTGTTTATCCATTCATCTACTGATGGACATTTAGGTTGCTTCCATGTCTTAGCTATTGTGAACAGTGCTGCTATGAACATAGGGATGAGTATATCTCTTGAATTATAGTTTTGCCTAGATAAATGCCTAGGAGTGGAACTGCTGGATCATATGGTAACTATTCTTAGTTTTATAAGAACCTCCATACTATTTTCCATAGTGGGTTTATTTACCAATTTCCACTCCCATCGACAGTTTAGGAGGGTTCCCTTTTCTCCACACCCTCTCTCACATTTATTATTTGTAGAGTAAGTCCTCATTACTTCAACCCTTGTTTTTCAATGTATCATAAGGCCTCTTAAGCCACTCTTACTACCTTTGTAAATATAGTACAGTGACCAGAATTAAGACTTTTATCATTAGTATTTCACAGGGTTATTGTGATTATATGCAAAATAATTATCCAGAATAACCCCCAACAGCAATGAACTGTGTAGTACAGAGCTTGGTACAAAATCAATACTCAATGAACATCAGTTTACCTGAACACCCTCCTGCTCAGGTAATTATTCTCATTCTAGAATTAAATCATAACAAATATTGTAATATTAAGAGATATATAAGCATAGAAGAATGGTAGGCTAAATTTTTATTGAGCTGTTTTACACACAGCTATCAGATTAATTGCTTAAAATATGGTTCTGCTATTACCCTGCTTATAACTTTCAATGACTCCCTCATTGTTGTTTGTTGCTAAGTCTGACTCTTTTTGTGACCCCATGGACGGTAGTCCGCCAGGCTCCTCTGTCCATGGGATTTCCCAGGTAAGAAACTGGAGTGTGTTCCAGGAGTGGGTTGCCATTTCCTTGTCCAAGGGATCTTCCCAACCCAGGATCACAACTGTGTCTGCTGCATTGGTAGGCAGATTCTTTACTGCTCAGCTATCAATGGCTCCCTACTACCTACAAATGGAACCCAACTTCTCGGCCTGCTTTACTCGCTTCTTCAGCAGTACCAGATTATTTTCCCAAACCCTCTCCACTTTTTCACTTTTGCTCTCTTAGCACATGCTGTAGTCAATATAATTAGACCCTATTTCCTCTAGGCAGCCTGTCTTTTCTATCTCTAACTTTTCCCCACAATAACCTCCCACTAGAGTTGTCTTTTTGATTATACTGAGGTTCAAATGACACTCCCATGAAGCTTTGTTAGATGTGTTCATCTGGAAATGCCTTTCTTATCATTTCCATGCTCATATTAATATATGCTTCCTTTATAGCATTAGTTATTTCCTACTGTGCTGTGCTGTGCTGTGCTTAGTCATTCAGTCATGTCTGACTCTTTGCAACCCCACGGACTGTAGCCCACCAGGCTCCTGTGTCCATGAGGCTTCTCCCAGCAAGAATACTGGAGTGGGTTGCTGTGCCCCCCTCCAGGGGATCTTCCCAACCTAGGGATCGAACCCAGGTCTCCCACATTGCAGGCTGATTCTTTACCAGTTGAGCCACCAGGGAAGCCCAACAATACTGGAGTGGGTAGCCTATCTGTTCTCAAACCAGGGGATCTTCCCAAACCAGGAATCGAACTGAGGTCAACTGCATTGCAGGCTTATTCTTCACCAGCTGAGCTCCCAGGGATTTCCTACTACTTATAACAGTTATTCATATGCCTATATTAAGGCCTCCTTAATACTATAGCTTCTTAGAGAATCATAAGTATGTATGTTTCTATTAAAAACCTTAACTGTATACTACATCATAAAACAAATTTTCACAGATCAAAACTACAGAGTATGTTCTTGAACCACAAAGAAATTATGGAAAATATAGATGCAATAGGAAGGAGAAATAAAATGAAAGTTTTGGTCCTTTGAAAGATTTTTAAAATTGAAAAATTTTTAGTAAATGGCTGATCACAAAAAGAAGCATGAATTACTGTATTAGGAATAAAATTATTTCAGGAATAAAAATCATTGGAAATAAAGAATCAGATTTCCCTTTGGTGCTATAGAAATTTAAAAGAGAGTAAAAGGATATAAGCTGTTTTTATACCCTGATAGCTCAGTTGGTAAAGAATCCGCAACTTTATTTTAGTATGTTTAAAAATGAGCAAATTACTAGAAGAGTATAACTTAACAGCATTCACTCAAGAAGAAATATAAAACCTGAATATCTTATTATTATCTAAATAAATTACGTCAATTTTAAAACTTCCCAAGGAAGACATGCCAAACCCAAATAATCTCATTGACTAGTGATATTAAACACTCAAAAAAAATAGTTCTAAACACTCAAAATATAGTTCCAATCTTAATAAAAATTAATTCCAAGAAATATAGAAGGATCATTCTATTCTCATTTTATGAAACTAGCATCAGCCTTATAATAAAACTGTCAAGGGTAGTACAACAAAAAAAATTAAAACTCAATTGTTCATGAACATATATACCAAAATCCTGAATAAAACATAAGCAAACTGATCTGGCAATATGCAAAATCGTAATAATCAGGACAAGTTTTTATAACAAGGAAAAGCATACATTGTAAAATCAATATGATTTATCAGTTAACACACTAAGAAAAATATAATCTCAGTAGATAGAGAAAAAAATATAGCAATTTATGAAAAACAAATTAGCAATAGAGAGAAAACTTCTCTACCATATAAAGTTTATTTGACCACCTCATGCAAAGAGTTGACTCATTGGAAAAGACCCTAATGCTGGGAAGGATTGGGTGCAGGAGGAGAAGGGGATGACAGAGGATGAGATGGCTGGATGGCATCACCGACTCGATGGACATGAGTTTGGGTAGACTCCAGGAGTTGGTGATGGACAGGGAGGCCTGGCGTGCTGCGATTCATGGGGTCGCAAAGAGTCGGACACGACTGAGCAACTGAACTGATAATAATCATTATATATCAAGATGAAAAGTTGAAAGATTTCCCTTGATCAGAAGGTTATCCACTGTAAACTCTCATATTTAGGATTACGTTGGAGATGCTAGCCAACTCAGTAAGGTAAGAAAAAGAGATAAAGCTTTAAATGTTGAAGCAAAACTGTTATTATTTGTAAATTGTGTGTAAAAAAACCCAAAACGATCCAAAAAAAAGTCAGGAATTACATGAAGGTTTAATAAAGAAATGTGATTGTGAAATCACGTGAGTAAGACGTCTGAAGTGCTGGGACTTTTCCTTATCATCATTTATTAGACCAAGCATTTAAGTTCTTTGTACTTTTCTGTATTATTTCAAAATTTTAAAAAATGGTCAGTGCTATAAAGGAATAGATGTTAAGTGAGTATTGACTAAATGGTCATCTTAACTATTTTTATTTATTCAAGTGAGGGTGGAAAAGGAAGTCATCAATGAGTGGAATTAGGGAAAATCTGCTTGCCTACTAGTAGAGTAGATACGTGAAGAGGCAGAGGAGGGAAGGAGGTAACTTTTATGTAATACTGCCTGCTATATTCCAAGCACTATGCTATTTTACATATATTAACTATGTTTTATATGCTTTATGTTAACATCAAGCCTATAAGGAAGTTACCATTAGCCTAATCCTGGAGATGAGGAAACAAAGACTCAGAGGGGTTAAGTAACTCGTCCAACCACATATGAGCAGGAAGTCAGGATTCCAAAGAGGGATCCAAACCAATGCTTCCTCCACTGTGTCTTGTGGCTTCCCCGGTTCCAAGAAATTCCTTGTGATGTATCTAGCGGTTTAACCATATTCATATTCTCCCCTTCATGGTTATGCATACCCAATTTTGTCGCCTTTGAGACTTTCTAGGGCTGGTTCCTTACCTTTAGGGCTGGTTCTCTATTTCCCTATTCTCAACACCCTTACCTATTAGCCTAACTCACAAAAAATTAACTTGAGATATTATGGCATTAGTGAGTCCTATGGGAGTAAAAACGTATGACAAAGAAGTCATTTCGACTTAATCTAGAGCCAGAATAAGCCGGGAGAGAGATAAGGCCTGAGGGGTTTTTTGTTTGTTTTATTTTGCCTTTTTTTTTAAGAGCAGTTGGTACCTAGTTTTCCTCAGGCAACTTTTGCCACCTGGTGGTCAAACCACATAAATTTGTGTTCTGAATCCTGGTGCAAAGTAATTGTTTATAGCAATTCCCGAAATCATCATGGCTAAAAATGCTATAATGGACGATGTATCCTAGTGGCCAAGCAACCTTGAGAGCTGAACACATGGCCTGTGAGGGATTCTACCTGATATAGGCTGGCCTTTGTCAAGGAACTGTTACCTTTGGATGGAGACGAGTAGATGACACTTGGTGCCTCACTGAGGCTATTACATGTGAGGGAAATTTTTGTTGTTGCCAATCTTCTGTTTGTTTGTTTTTGCATTTATCCCCTGAGTCACATTTCTGAAGCAGCCACTTTAAATCTCTAAACAAAGCAGAAATGGTTCATCTGTTTCCTGCACAACCATCTTAGCATCAAATACATAGAAAAGCCTGTTCCTGGACTTGAAGGGCTAAATACTTGTGCTTTTCTCAACCAAACAGTAGATTTCCATCTGAGACTGTTTTTGAACTTGACGGGGCCTATTGGATATTTATGAAAAACCTGAGAGTTGATAACCGTGAGGCTATAGGTTTAGATGTGCTCTTTATGCTTGTTGAGTGTTTTTTTAATAAAGTAACTGCTTTGCAGAGGGATCTTGTTATCTCTAAAGTAAAACAGATTAGGAAAGCTGTTTTTCAAAGGGATGAGAATGCATCCATTTCCAGATGTGTCAAAAACTACTGAATCACACTGTCAAAGGATTATGCGGTTGAAGGAAGAAATCAGGAAGAAAGGAAAAAAATGACTTTTACTCTACTATTAAATAGAGTACAGATTAGTCTTAGAATGTTCTTTCCTTTGACAAAATATCTGATGCACAGTTTTTTAAAACATATTTTCTAAACTGGAGACTTTTTTTCTATTGGATCCTTAGACACAGGAGGGAATATCAAGTCTCCCGGAAATCTGGCAGCCCATAGAATAGAATAATTTTTATTCCACAGATTGCATATCAATTGCTTCAAGGGCACATGGGACATAATGGTCTATTTAGAGTTATAGTTGGCCTGAGTTTGCTCTTGAGTGTCTGTATTATATAAATATTAAACTGAATTGAATTTATAGTTTTCTTATAAATCAAAATGGAACATTCATGCTGTCACCCTCACCAGCCCAAGGTGAGATGGAACTAGTAGCAAAAATATAAGTAGCTATGCTCCTAAAGGCAAGTAAAACATTTGGCCTATCTTGCTTGGATGTAATTAGCTACTCCCTCTAGAAGCCCAGATGTGGTTCTCTTTGCCACACAATGAAAATTTAGATCTTGTGAAAGTGAAAGTTGCTCAGTCGTGTCTCTTTGCGAACCCATGAACTGTCCGTGGAATTCTCCAGGCCAGAATGCTGGAATGGGTAGCCTTTCCCTTCTCCAGGGTATCTTCCCAACCCAGGGATTGAACCCAGGTCTCCCACATTGCAGGCAGATTCTTTACCAGCTGAGCTTATGCTTACCCCACAAATAAGCTTTTGTTGTAGGATTTCTTCCACAGTTCTGCACTCTTTTATATGGCTCGATATTTATTTCCAGTCTTAATACATGATATAGATTTCTCTCATTCAATCAAAAAAATATATATATATATATATATTTACTGAGTTCCTACCATGTGTTGGGTGCTCTAGAGTACAGTTAGGAAAAATAGAAGTTCTTATTCTCCAGGAATTCACATTTGAGATGGAGAGACAGACAAATATTATTAGGCATGGATAAATGCTATGATCAAAAATCAAGCAGGATAAGAAGCAGAAGACTCTTGAGGAGGTGACAATTGAACAGCAATATGAATGAAGGGTTTGAAACAGATGACTATCTTAAAGCAAAGCATGCCAGACAGAGAGAAAATCAAGTTCAAAAATTTCAAGATACAACAAGCAAGCCAGTTGAGTCTGGAGTAGAATGAGCCAGGGAGGGTGGAAGGAGGTGTGGTTGGAGAGTCATTTTATATATGACTTCCTAGGGATTAATTTGCTATTATTCTGAGGGTGCTAAAAAGTCAGACTGGCTGTCTTTCAGCAGTATGACAGATATGTTATAAGATTCAACCCCCCTCCCCACTTTATTACTTTGGTCAGATTTGGAATATGCTATGTCCTTGATTTCTTTCTTTATTAGAGATTCACAGTCACAAGAGCATATTACAAATTCTGAAACATTCACAGTAAAGTGTCTATTTATCCATGTGAAACTCGTATATCATGGAATTCCTCTACATAACACATTTGTTAACTTTAAGATTTACTGAAACAGGGTGATTCAGAAATCAACAGCATCAGTCTGTTTCTTCTCTCTCCATTTATGGCTGTGTGCTTAGTACTCAAGGAAGTTATCACAGTCCCAGTTACCATATAACTATACTCTTTGGTCACAGGGAGAGCTAGTGTGTCCATGGTAAGGGGCTCTGTGGAATCCAACTCCCTATTCATTTTATTATTTAACTTTTAAAAACTCTGTAAATCTGCAGATGCCCATTAAATGGGTTTTAAATTAATAAATTATTAATGAATAAGGAAAAATCTTAACAGGATAGTGTATGGTATTGCTTTTTCTAGTAGGAGGTGCTTTTGTCAGGCGCTTTCTCCTTTCTGTACATCCCTGCCCCTGTCCTAGACTGTCACTCACCAGATACAACGCAGAAGTTTGAAAAGGCTTTGTGATAGTACCAGCATCATAACAGACAACAGTGTGTGGTGAGCAGTTGACATAGTTTAATCAGTAAATATTTGCAGCTTGTAAGATAAAAGTACATTGTCAGAAGCGAGCCATACAGTCTGAAGGCAGAATATCTAATATATGATTTAGGAATGTAATATATAGGGAGCTGGGTTCTTTTCAAAGGACTTAGTGTAACTTTTCTAGGTAGACACTTATTTAGAATTATTGACAAAAACACCTTTTTGGAGGCATGAAACATGCCTTTCAGGAATTACCTTTTCAGCACAGAAACATAGATCACATGGCAACAAAAAGGCACAGCATTGACCAAAGAGAGAACAAAGCCCAAACACAACTGGATGTTGGTGTCTTTGATTTACAGAGCAGACCATGAACAATGAGATCAAAGATGAAGCGGTCACAAATGCTGATCTTCTTGAAAAGGTAGGGAATTATTGCCCTAAAAGTGTAGATGCCAGTAAGATCTGAGAAAACCATGAACTAAAAAAAGAGAGAAACTTAGCAGGAAGGGGCTGATACTAGAGGAGAAGGGATTATTCAGACACCCCCTCAGCTCGGTTCCAACTGGAGAGAAAGGAGTTAATTTCACTAGCCGCTCAAGCAAAACTTCCAGGCTCCATGCTTCTCTCTAGACAGTGTGGCTTGGCAACGTCACGAACACCTGCTGACCATACAGCTATGTAGAACTAATGCTGTCTTGAAGTGAGTTCAGAAAACCTGCCTATAATTGCTAACAGGACTCAGAAGAGTATAACCTAACAATAAAAATATTTAGATTATGTTGCCCATTAAAAAAAAAGTCAAAGGCATACTTTTTCTGGCAGCAGTTCTCTTAAAATGTTGCCATATGGATTTATACATATGCAGATTTCCCCCAATTAGATGGAGTGCATGCTGGTTAGTTGATGGAGTCCAAGAGGGCTTCATTTGGACTTAAACAAATTAAAGCTGAAATCGTATTCCTCTGTTTTTTTTTTTTAAGAAACCAAAGAAGACGAGTGTAGAAGCCGAGTTAGAGGACATAAAGAAAACCCAGCAACGCAATCTAATGGACTGGAGTTTTACTGAACATTTTAAACCAAAAGTTCTGCTTCAGGTATTAATGGGCTATGAGTCTCATCAGATTGGTCTGGGGAGGCTCAGTGTGATTTAGAACAGTTCACTTCTAGGTCACTCTCAGATCTATTTCAGATCAATATTCCCATTTACTTCAGCTATAAAGTGAGTTTATTCCCAGACTGTGCTATGCATGCCCAAAATAGTTTAAAATATACTTTCTTAAAGGATTTTTTTTATGAAGTCTTTTAAGAAAAAAAAAGATACATGCATGACTGCTGCACATGTTTTTTTAAAAAAAAACATAGTAATAAAAGTAAGATGTTATTGGGAAGCAACCTTATATTTCCCCATATTGCTTGTTAGCTCTCTTCAGTTTTCACAACATTTCTAAATATTTTCTGATGCAATTAACAATTCAATGTAAACTGTGATGGCTAACATTTCTTGAGCACTTACCATATGCTAGTCAATGATTAATATGTATTACTAGTTTATTTAATCTCTTCAGTAATCCTATGAAGTAGAAACTATTTAAACAATAGAAAACTGAGCCACCTTAACCACTAGTAACTTTTGTCCAAGGTCACACTGCAAAGGGTCTCACTGGTTGATGAATGAGAGACGCAAGATACAAACAAACCCAAGACATCAGACGCAGAACTTGTGCTCTTAACCACTATGCAAAACAATGAGTAATACTAAAGCAAGCTCTTTTTGTTGATTTTACATTTTATGCAAAAACTTGTACTCTTTTTTCTTTTATCCTTTTCATTTCAATTTTACCTTTATCAAAATTTTACATCCACTTATTTTTAAAGCCAAAATGTTGTGTAAAGAGTCTTATGAAAAATACCAGGTCCCTCCCATGCCCATGGAGCTTTCCACGTGGTTCAATGATAACGAATTTGCCTGCCAGTACAGGACCCAAATCCCTGGGTTAGGAAGATCCCCTGGAGGAAAGAAATGACAACCCACTCTCATATTCTTGCCTGGAGAATTCCATGGACAGAGAAGCCTGTCAGGCTACAGTCTATGGGGTTGTAAAGAGTCAGACATGACTGAGCATGCACACACCCATGCCCATGACACAATTCCCAGAGGTAAAAATCTTCAAGGTATTTACCTGTTTCTCTTGTTACTTAACTCAGTTATCTCTAAAAAACAAGATATTTAGTTACCAGCATCAACTGACTCTCTCTTGAAAAAACAGCTTGCCCACCCCCATATAACACACACTGCTGCTGCTGCTGCTAAGTCGCGTCAGTTGTGTCTGACTCTGTGCGACCCCATAGACAGCAGCCCACCAGGTTCCCCTGTCCCTGGGATTCTCCAGGCAAGAATACTGGAGTGGGTTGCCATTTCCTTCTTCAATGCATGAAAGTGAAAAGTGAAAGTGAAGTTTCTCAGTCGTGTCCGACTCTTCGCAACCCCATGGGCTGCAGCCTACCAGGCTCCTCCGTCCATGGGGTTTCCCAGGCAAGAGTACTGGAGTGGGGTGCCATTGCCTTCTCCGAACACACACTGAGACATGCCCATACACTCACTCATACACTCCTATACATACATACACACACTCATAAACTCAAACCTTGTCATTCTCCGACACTTTTAACCATATCATAATTTTTTATGAGATTTCAAGATTTATCACATTTCAATTATATAAGTGCTATTCACAGCTGAAACAGTATGAAAAGGCAAAAAGATAGGACACTGAAAGATGGACTCTGCAGGTCAGTAGGTGCCCAATATGCTACTGGCGATCAGTGGAGAAATAACTCCAGAAAGAATGAAGAGATGGAGCCAAAGCAAAAACAACACCCAGTTGTGGATGTGACTGGTGAAGGAAGTAAAGTCTGATGCTGTAAAGAGCAATATTGCATAGGAACCTGGAATGTTAGGTCCATGAATCAAGGCAAATTGGAAGTGGTCAAATAGGAGATGGCAAGAGTGAACATCGACATTTCAGGAATCAGCGAACTAAGATGAACTGGAATGGGTGAATTTAACTCAGATGACCGTTATATCTACTGCTGTGGGCAGGAATCCCTTAGAAGAAATGGAGCAGCCATCACAGTCAACAAAAGAGTCCAAAACGCAGTACTTGGATGCAATCTCAAAAACGACAGAATGATCTCTGTTCATTCCCAAGGCAAACCATTCAATATCACAGTAATCCAAGTCTATGCCCAGACCAGTAATGCTGAAGAAGCTGAAGTTGAATGATTCTATGAAGTCCTACAAGACCTTCTAGAACTAACACCAAAAAAAGAGATGTTTTCATTATAAGGGACTGGAATGCAAAAGTAGGAAGTCAAGAAATACCTGGAGTAACAGGCAAATTTGGCCTTGGAATACAGAATGAAGCAGGGAAAAAGCTAATAAAGTTTTGCCAAGAGAACACACTGGTCACAGCAAACACCCACTTCCAACAACACAAGAGAAGACTCGACACATGGACATCACCAGATGGTCAACACCAAAATCAGATTGATTATATTCTTTGCACCCAAAGATGGAAAAGCTCTATACTGTCAGCAAAAATAAGACTGGGAGCTGACTGTGGCTCAGATCATGAACTCCTTATTGCCAAATTCAGACTTAAATTAAAGAAAATAAGGAAAACCACTAGACCATTCAAGTATGACCTAAATCAAATCCCTTACAGTGGAATCCCTTCACTTACAGTGGAAGTGAGAAATAGATTCAAGGGATTAGATCTGATAGACACAGTGCCTGAAGAACTATAGACAGAGGTTGGTGACATTGTACAGGAGGCTGTGATCAAGACCATCCCAGAGAAAAAGAAATGCAAAGGAGAAAAGGAAAGATATACCCATTTGAATGCAGAGTTCCAAAGAATAGCAAGGAGAGATAAGAAAGCCTTCCTCATTGATCAGTGCAAAGAAATAGAGGAAAATAATAGAATGGGAAAGACTAGAGATCTCTTCAAGAAAATTAGAGATACCAAGGTAGCATTTCATTCAAAGATGGGCACATAAAGGACAGAAATGGTAGGGACCTAACAGAAGCAGAAGATATTAAGAAGAGGTGGCAAGAATACACAGAAGACCTGTACAAAAAAGATCTTCACGACCCAGATAATCACGATGGTGTGATCACTCATCTAGAGCCAGACATCCTGGAATGTGAAGTCAAGTGGGCCTTAGGAAGCATCACTATGAACAAAGCTAGTGGAGGTGATGGAATTCCAGTTGAGCTATTTCAAATCCTCAAAGATGATTTTGTGAAAGTGCTGCACTCAATATGCCACCAAATTTGGACAACTCTGCAGTGGCCACAGAATTGGAAAAGGTCAGTTTTCATTCCAATCCCAAAGGAAGGCAGTGCCAAAGAATGCTCAAACTACTGCACAATTGCACTCATCTCACACGCTAGCAAAGTAATACTCAAAATTCTTCAAGCCAGGCTTCAACAGTACATGAACCATGAAATTCCAGATGTTCAAGCTGGATTTAGAAAAGGCAGAGGAATCAGAGATCAAATTGCCAATATCCATTGGATTGCAGAAAAGGTGATAGAGTTCTAGAAAAACATCTACTTCTGCTTTATTGACTATGCCAAAGCCTTTGACTGTGTGGATCACAACAAACTGGAAAATTCTTCAAGAGATGGGAATACCAGACCACCTGACCTGCCTCCTGAGAAATCTGTATGCAGGTCAAGAAGCAACAGTTAGAATATGGAACAACAGACTGGTTCCAAATAGGGAAAGGTGTATGTCAAGGCTGAATATTGTCACCCTGCTTATTTAACTTATATGCAGAGTACATAATGAGAAATGCCAGGTTGGATGAAGTGCAAGCTGGAATCAAGATTGCCAGGAGAAATATCAATAACCTCAGATACACAGATGACACCACACTTATGGCAGAAAGCGAAGAAGAACTACAGAACCATTTGATGAAAGTGAAAGAAGAGAATGAAAAATTTGGCTTAAAACTCAACATTCAGAAAACTAAGATCATGGCATCTGGTCCCATCGCTTCATGGCAAATACATGGGGAAACAATGGAAACAGTGAGAGACTTTATCTTTTTTGGGCTCCAAAATCACTGTACATGGTGACTGCAGCCATGAAATTAAAAGCCACTTGCTCCTTGGAAGAAAAGTTTTGACCCACCTAGACAGCATACTAAAAAGCAGAGACATTACTTTGTCAACAAAGGTCCATCTAGTCAAGGCTATGGTTTTTCCAGTAGTCATGTATGGATGTGAGAGTTGGACTATGAAGAAATCTGAGTGCCAAAGAATTGATGCTTTTGAATTGTGGTGTTGGAGAAGACTCTTGAAAGTCCCTTGGACTGCACGGAAATCCAACCAGTCCATCCTAAAGGAGATCAGTTCTGGGTGTTCATTGGAAGGACTGATGTTGAAGCTGAAACTCCAATACTTTGGCTACCTGATGGGAAGAATTGACTCATATGAAAAGACCCTGATGCTGGGAAAGATTGAAGGCGGGAGGAGAAGGGGACGACAGAGGATCAGATGGTTGGATGGCATCACCGACTCAGTGGACATGAGTTTGAGTAAGCTCTGGGAGTTGGCGATGGACAGGGAAGCCTGGCGTGCTGCAGTCCGTGGGGTCACAGAGAGTCAGACACAACTGAGCGACTGAACTGAACTGATTCACAGCTGCACTGTGTAGTATCCTGGATTCCATTTCCTTTTTCTTTGTTTAGGTTGATAAACATTTGTCATTAATCTCCCCAAAATTCTCTACTTAAGAGTAAATCTCTGCTCAGTATATTCAAACCTAACAGTATTCCATCAGTTGTGTTCTCTAAGCAATATCTTTCCTGTGTGTTCTGCACCGCTGCTTGCCCTCTACTTGTTTTCTGGGTTCACAGGGTCACAGGTGAACAGGAATTTTGCCCAAGGATGGACCAGAAACTGAGTCACACCCATAACTGACTTAGAAGATATTTAGATAACATTTAAGCCATAGAGTTGATGCTGGAAAAGGTTAAAACTTTGAAGGATGTTGGTATTGGGTGAATATATTTTATACATGGGGAAGATATGAATTTGAGAGGCTACAATGTGAACTGTAGGCTTCCCTGGTAGCTCAGCTGGTAAAGAATCCACCTGCAATGCGGGAGACCTGGGTTTGGTCCCAGGGTTGGGAAGATCCCCTGGAGAAGGGAAAGACTACTCACTCCACTATTCTGGTCTGGATAATTCCATGGACTGTATAGTCCCTGGGGTCGCAAAGAGTCAGACCGACTGAGAAACTTTCACTTTCAGTGTGAACTGTTTTATGTTGAACAGTGTCCCTCAAAAGATTTTTTAGAATCCTTACACCCAGGACCCAAAAGTGGATGTGATGGATGTTTGAAAATACCTTAATTCTATACTTTTAACTGTTGATATGCCTTGATGTGTGGTTCTATTCCTAATACTGCACCGGGGAGCCCAGTATAATCCAGAAACTCCAATCTTTACATTCTGGGAAATATTATATAATCATCACTCTCATAATCACCTCCCTTCCCTTTAGTCTTTCTTCCCGAAACTCCTGTTGTTCTCGTATTGGACTCCTAGACTGAACTTCCAATTTCCTTATCCTTTCCTTCCAAGTTGCCAACAGCTTTTCTTCTTATTCTGGAAATATGTCTCTGCCTTCGTCGAATTTTTCTATCGAGTCTTCTGTATCTGTTGTTATAATATTAATATCATAAGGTTATATTTATAATTACAAATTACATTTATAAAACATACTCTTCACATTCCCTGGCACCGTATCTTCTCTTATCTCTATGAGGATACTAGAGTCCTCTGAAGTCTTCTCCCTGAAAACTCCTTTCCCCAGGGTTTTTTTTTAACTATTTTTTTGTGGGGGAGGTGTCTTCATTTTTCATATTGAAGAATAGCATCTAGTGATATTTGCCTCTTTGTTTATATTCATAATGAGATACTAAAAATATATGATAGGAAGTGCTATATAAAGTCAAAGTGGGGCAAAGTTGTCAATAACCTGACCTTGTTGTTGGGTGTTTTGGCTGGGGAAGGGGGGGCGGTTCTTGAAAGACCCGTGCATGTTGACGTATTAATTCTATACTCTTGGTCCATTTAGAGTCTCTAGGGAAAAAAGTCTGCTCTCTTATCTTCCAAGACATAACTTGTCATGGTTTTAGGAGCCGAATAATGGAGGAAAGGAGTATAAGATTTCTTACCACCTAGTGTCTAGATCTGCACTGTCCAGTGTGGTAGCCACTAGTCACATGTAGCTTCTGAGTACTTAGCAATTTTTGTATTGATTATATGTTGAAATGATAATATATTTTTGACATATTAGGTTAAATAAAATATATAGTTTAATTTTACCTTAACTTTAAAAATATGACTACTATAAATTTTAAAATTACGCACATGGCTCACATTTGTGGCTCACCTTATATTTCTATTAGACCATGCCAATTCAACTTTTACAGAATTCTCTTTTTTCTGTGGCATAGCTCTCCCTCAGTGCTGCCCAGGGTCCCTCCCCTTAAAAATCCACAGGGTCAGCTTCTATAGTAATAATCCTCCTTTCTTCTGCTGATGTGAGAGATGGGCAGTCCCCTGGCTGCTCAGAATGGTTGAGGCTTCTTAAAAGACATTAATCTTCCTATTTTCATTGCCACTTTCACTCCACTTTCACAGTTACCTAACTCTGCCATTTCCTGAGCCTTTCTGTGTTTCTGCTCACAAAGTTCCTTTTGGTCTCTCTTAAAACTAATTTTGGAATTTGACTTTCTATGTTCTGCTAAATCAGTTACCATTTATTCTTCTGCTTTCTAGCTTCCACAATGTTTCTTTTGTCTCATCTTCCTTGGGCTTCAACTTTGTGATATTAAAACTCGAATTTGACTGTTCCTTTAGTGAGGGTTTAGGAAGTGCATGTGTTTAATCTTTCATTTTTAACTGGAATTTCATTTCAGATTTTATTTTGTTTTAGCCCTGCCCTCCTCACTCCATAGAAGCTTAACTTTTATTTCTTTTTAAAAAATATTTATTTATTTATTTGGCTGCTCCAGGTCTTAGATGTGGCACGTGAACTCTTAGTTGCAGCATGTGAAATCTAATTCCCCAACTAGGGACCAAACCCGGGCCCCCTGCATTGGGAGCCTGGAGTCTTAGCCACTGAACCACCAGGGAAGTCCTGAAGCTTCACTTTTCAAGGTCACATGTAATTGTCCTGCCAAACCTAACGAATACTTCTTTGTTCATCTTCCTTGACCTTTTCATCACAAAGCTGATCACTCCCCCACAAAACACTGTTCACCCCTGGTTTCCAAGGCGCCATACTCGAGTCCTCAGTGCTCTGTCTGGAATTTCGTTGAGTACTTCTCCTCTACCTACTATTTAAATATTGAAGTGCCTCAAGCCTCAGTCTTGAATTGGTCTTCTCTCCTCTGTAAACATTCTTTTAATGATTTCATCTACTACATATGTCTAATCCTGATGACTTATAAAAGTTTATCTTCCAAATTATCTCTATCTTGAGTTCCACATTAGTGAATTTCTGATAGGCATCTTAAATATTTAGTGTCCCACATGAAGCAAATAATTTTCCCACCTAAGCATGTTTCTCCCCTCATCCATCTCAGAAAATGTCAGCGTCAAGCCAAAAGGCTGAGAGTCATTCCTTACTTCAGCTTTTCCTTTGTCCCACATATCTGATCCATCATTGAGTTTTGAGGGTATACCTCAAGATAGCTCTTTAGGCTATTCACCATCTCCACTGCTGCTACTTTAATCCAACTTCCATCCTCCCCATCTACTGTAATATCATCAGCCTATTTCACTCTCTCTCCACTCCAATCCATTCTCTCCATATCGGGTGCTCCATCAATTGCTTCTTAAACACACATCTCTGAACTCCAGCATTCTCTGTAAAAATCTTAATCATATTTTAAAGAAAGGTCTTAGCTATCTTGTTTGTTTTGTTTTTCTGTGAATGTAGTAGGTCTCTATTTTTAATGAAAAAATTAATTAATGAGAAAAATATTAATACATAATAATAGGTAAAAGCCAAGTTTTTAAAATTTATTGAAGTATAGTTGATTTGCAATGCTGTGGCCAAATTTTTAAAGAGGAAAAGAAATAAATTGCATGAAACCTTATCAAATATTGATTGAGAACACCTACACGTTCATCAAAAATAGAAGTTTGTTGTTTGTTTGTTTTTCTAATTTAAAATCTGAAAGGAATTTGCCAAAAAAAAGTAAAGTAATGGATAGGACTCCACAGAGCAAAATGTTTTAAATGCAAACATATTTACCATGTCAGGACTTCCCTGGCAGTCCAGTGGTTAAGACTCCATCCTTCTACTGCAGGGGAGCATGGGTTTGAGCCCTGGTCAGGGAACTAAGATCCCCACATCTGTACTGTGCAGCCTAAAGAAAGAGAGAGAGAAAGAAAACAAATTTACCACCTATGTGTTTCTTGTATTGGCTCTCAGGGAACAGTTGTAAAAATTTAAATGCCACTTCATAAAGACATATGGGGGACTAGACTGGGGAGTAAATGTATTATTTTAGTTATACTACCAGTGTGCAATTGACAGCAAAAGTAAAATAGTCCTTTCCTGACATAATATGCAATTCCATGCCTTCAGATCATCCAAACAGTGGAGAATAGAAAGCTGCCTCCACCGAATTGATATGGACAAGAAAAAACAAAACAAAACCCCCCAACTGTCTAATTTCTTTCCCTATGGACATATTTCTTTATGTTGATTGGCATAAGGAAAAGGCAGCTTCCCACAGGGCCCCTCTGTTTGTGGCTGCAATTACAGTGCTGAGGATAAAATGTTTTGGAAAGGATCAGGGATAGAAGTTGTGTAGAAACAGTATGTATCAAGAAGACACCGTGGTGTCTGGAGACGTGGTGTAGTGGAGAGCACTGTGTGGAGTGTGAAATGTGACATTTAGAGTCAAAAGACTGGGATAAGCCCTGTACCAGAACTTAGGAACTCCATACTCTTAGACAAGTCTCTTATTCTCTCTTGACCACAAATGATACTGAAAAATGCAGCTTTTAATATTTTGAAATGGGAAAAATAACCATACCAATTTATCTGAGGTTTTTATGATAAAATGAGATGATTTATCTGAAGGTATGTGTGTGTGCGCGTGTTAAGTTGCATCAGTTGTGGCTGACTCTTTGCAACCCTATGGACTGTTGCCCACCAGGCTCCTCTTTTCATGGAATTCTCTAGGTAAAAATACTGGAGTGGATTGCCATACCCTCCTCCAGGTGATCTTCCCAACCCAGGGATCAAACCCAGGTCTCCCATACTGCAGGCGGATTCTTTACCATCAGGAAACCCCAAGAATACCGGAAAGGGTAGCCTATCCCTTTTCCAGGGGATCTTCCTGACCCAGGAATCGAGCCAGGGTCTCCTGCATTGCAGGTGGATTCTTTACCAGCTGAGCTACCAGAGAAGCTTAAAATGAAGGTATGGAAAGTGTTAAATAACTCCTAGACTTTATTATCTCCCAGCATTAATTAAAAACACTTGAGCAAATACCTCCATGCTTGGAGCCTAGGATTTGTTTTTCTTATAAGAGTTACTAAAATGCTCCTGAAAATATCTGCCATCTCTGCTCTCACCTTGACTAGCATCATGGAGATAAGGGGAGCAAAAGGAGGAAGCAGAGAAACGCCCTAGCAGGAGACCCTTCTCTTGGGGAAAAAAAGACAAAACAATGCATTCGTTTTGATTTTCAGGTTCTTCAAGAAGCCAGTCAACAATACAGGTGTATTGATTCTTATTATCATACACAAGACAACTCTTTACTGTTGGTCTTTCATAATCCAATGAATTTACAACGTCTGCATCATGAATATTGGAACGTTGGCCTTCACTCTAATGTTGGATTCAGGTAACCAACTTAGATGGTTTAGTTAGTTATCTTATAGCTTGTTTTTTGGTTTTTAGTTCCTTAGCCTAAGCTAAGTGGTTCAACCTAATAAAAACATTTGTGCGGTACCGTAGATTCAGTGAAGGTCACCAAGCTGAATGCTGTGTGCCAGGCACTGTGGTAGGCGTTGAAACTAGACACTGAAGCAGACAGACGTTCATGGCCCCATTGAATCTAGTGGGGATATTATTAAATAACACTTGATTCATTTAGACTCCAATATAACAGCCTCTGAAAGGTTTAAAGTAGGAACTACAAAACACGGCATTCCGTATGCTGGTTTGGGGTAACTCCACTTGATCTAGGGAAGACTCAAACGTAGGGTAACTGGATAACACGTGCAGTCAGGTTCCCAGCAAACTGAGACCTCTAGGAATAAGTAGTTTGTTTTTCCTTCCCAGCTCCTTAATTATTTCATTGCTATCTTGAATTTTTTTCTCTCCTTTCTCATTAATGATGAGAACTTTTCATTATTTTTCTGTACTGGTTAATGTATATTCAGTATTTGTTATTTATATAGAATTTAGTCCTAAGGGATACAGGGAGGATGAACATGAACCTACAGAAAATTGGGGAAATGGATTGTGTGCATGCATATACACAGAAACACACACTTTGAAGTCATAAGATGATTTTTTAAAACTAGGATACGCAATAGGTTTACCAAGCTAATATATTAAACTGCGCTTTCCTTTGTTTTGTTTTTCATTGCCAGTAATTATGCTTTTCATTTCTTTGTTGACTAGGACTCGCAGTACAACTTTGAGAACATTATTGTCTTATTCTAGGTTTTGAATATTCATCTATTAAGTATTTTTTCGGTTTTTTGCCAGAGGTAAATGCTCCTTATTAGGTTAGAAAATTTTCTTATGTTGCTAGTTTGCTCTAGGTTCTTAATTATAAATGACTATTAAATAACATCTGGAGAAGGAAATGGCAACCCACTCCAGTATTCTTGCCTAGAGAATCCAGTGAACAGAGGAGCCTTGGTGGGCTGCTCTCCATGGGGTCGCAGAGTCGGACATGACTGAAGTGACTTAGCATGCATGCATGCATTGGAGAAGGAAATGGCAACCCACTCCAATATTCTTGCCTGGAGAATCCCATGGACAGAGGAGCCTTGGCGGGCTGCTGTCCATGGGGTCACACAGAGTTGGACACGACTGAAGTGACTTAGCAGCAGCAGCAGCATTAAATAATATCAAATGATTTTTCTGCATCAATTTAGGTGTTCTCTTTTTTCCTTTTATCTGTTAAAGTGTGAAATTTTATTAATAGATATTCTAATGTTCAAATCTACATTCCCGTGAAAATCCAATTTGTCCCTTATGTTATCATGTTTATAAATTGCTGCATTTGGTTTGCTAATATATTGTTTAGAATATGTCCATCTGTATTCCTGGGTAAGACTCAGCTATAATTTTTCCCATCTTTAAATGTTCTTGTCTGGCTTGAGATTGAGATTTTTATTAGCCTCATAAATTAATGGGCGGATATTCTCCCTTTTATCTCTATTTTTTAATTTTCTAAAAGAATTTATGTAAGACTAAGATATATATTCCTTTGGCATTTGGTAAAACTTTCAAATAAGAACATCTGGACCTGGGAAAATGGTTAATTACTGATTCGACCTCTGTCATGGTTATTAGACTCTTTGGGTTTACTATGTATTTTTGAACCAGATTTGATAGTATGTATTTCTCTAGGAATTTGACCATTTTACTTGTTTTCAAAATTATTGCATAAAGTGGATTACAATATGCTCTTGCCTTTTTGTGTTACACATATCTGTTTTAATTCCTAATGCTTTTAATCTGTGATTTCTCTATTTTTCTGGACCAGTCTTGCCAAAGGTTTGCCAATTTTGTTAATTTTTTTAAAAAAGAAACTATTGCATTTGATCCTTATTCCTTTTTATTTTTTAAAATTATGCTTTCATCTTTATTATTTTTTATTTTCTCTCAATTTCTTTGGATTATTCCAATGTCCTTTAACTTTTCAAATTATAATTTTATCAGGATTTTGAGTTATTTTTGTTGCTTTAAAGTACTTAAGGCAAAAATTTCTTTTTAAATATCACCTTAGCACTACAATCGGAGAAGGCAATGGCATCCCACTCCAGTACTCTTGCCTGGGAAACCCCATGGATGGAAGAGACTGGTAGGCTGCAGCCCATGGGGTCACGAAGAGTCGGACACGACTGAGCGACTTCACTTTCACTTTTCCCTTTCATGCACTGGAGGAGGAAATGGCAACCCACTCCAGTATTCTTGCCTGGAGAACCCCAGGGATGGAGGAGCCTGGTGGGCTGCCGTCTATGGGGTCGCACAGAGTCGGGCACGACTGACGCGACTTAGCAGCAGCAGTAGCACTACAAAATGTCTGATTGATAGAATTTTATTGTCATTCATTTTTTTGAACATATAATTCTTCTTTATTGAATTATAGCTGACTTACTATTATATTAGTTTCAGGTGTACAACATTGTGACTCAATATTTTTATAGATTATACTCCATTTAAAGTATTGTAAAATATTGGCTACATTTCCCTGTGCTATACAATGTATCCCTGTAGTTTATTTTATACCTAGTAGTTTGTGCCTCTTTACCCCTGTTCTTATCTTGCCTCTTTCCCCTTCTCTCCCCTAACTGGTAACCACTAGTTTGTTCTCTGTGTCTGTGAGTCTGTTTTGGTTTTGTTATATTCATTCATCTGCTTTATTTTTTAAATTCCACATATAGGTGATAACAAACAGTATTTGTCTTTCTCTGTATGACCTATTTGACTAAACATAGTAGGTCCTTCCATGTTGCTGCAAATGGCATAATTCCATTCTCTTTTATGTCTGAGTAGTGTTCCATTATGTATATGTACCGCATCTTTATCTATTCATCTGTTGATAGACACTTAGGTTGCTTTCATATCTTGGCTGTTTTGAACAATGCTGCTATATCATTCATTTCTCACTTCCAATATTCTTATTTGACCCATGGATTGCATAGAAATGTGAGTTTTTATTTTAAACACTTGGCTGAGTTACATTTTTATTATAGTTTATAATTTCAAAAGTAGTAGTCAGACAACATGTTCTATAGAATACTGATGCTATGAAATGTATTGATCCACTTTGTTGCTTAATATGTGGTCAGTTGTTATAAATACTCCAAGTTTGTGTTAAGGAAGTATAGTCTTCAGTTTTTGAATACAGGTTTGTGTTTCTTAATCTCTACTATTCTTTCTGATTTTTAAAAACTTGATCAATCAACTAATGAGAAATGATTTTAAAAAAAACAACTCCATATGTGATGGAACTTGTAGATTTCTTCCTATAAATTTGTCAGTTTTTGACTTCATGCATGTTAAGATTGACACCACCCTTATGGCAGAAAGTGAAGAAGAACTAAAGATCCTCTTGATGAAGGTGAAAGAGGAGAGTGAAAAGGTTGGCTTAAAACTTAACATTCAAAAAACTAAGATCATGGCATACAGTCCTACCACTTCATGGCATATAGATGGGGAAACAAGGAAACGGTGACAAACTTTATTTTCTTGGGCTCCAAAATCACTGCAGATGGTGACTACAGCCATGAAATTAAAAAACACTAGCTCCTTGGAAGAAAAGCTATGACTAACCTAGACAGCATATTAAAAAGCAGAGATATCACTTTGCCGACAAAGGTCCACCTAGTCAAAGCTATGGTTTTTCCAGTAGTCATGTATGGAGGCGAGAGTTGGATTATAAAGAACACTGAGGGCCAAAGAACTGATGCTTTTGAACTGTGGTGTTGGAGAAGACTCTTGAGAGTCCTGTGGACTGCAAGGATATCTAACCAGTCAAACCTAAAGGAAATCAGTCCTGAACATTCACTGGAAGGACAGATGCTGAAGCTGAAACTCCAATACTTTGGCCACCTGATGCAAAGAACTGACTCCTTAGAAAAGACCCTGATCCTGGGAAAGATCTAAGGTGGGAGGAGAAGGGGACAACAGAAGATGAGATGGTTGGATGGCATCACCAATTTGTACATGAGTTTGAGCAAGCTCTGGGAGTTGGTGATGGACAGGGAAGCCTGGAGTGCTGCAGTTCCTTGGGTTGCAAAGAGTTAGACACAACTAACTGACTGGACTGAAATGATGTTAAGATTCTGTTAATAAGCAAAACAAGAATTGAGTTGTGTTTCTGATTCAGCTTTTATCAATATGCAATGGCTTTATCTCTAGGATTGCTCTTTGCTTTCAAGGTTATGTTGTCCAATATTGATATATCTGTACAGACTTAATCATATGTATCTTGTCTGATAGTGATAAACTTTACAAGCATCTTTTATGTGTTATCTGATATATCCTTTTCTATCCATTTACCTCTTGCAAAATATATATACAGCCAAATTTTAAAAATTCATCTGACAATATTTACCTCTTGAGAACCTAGTTCATATATTTGGATTAATTTCAACCATTTAATTTTGTCATTTTATTTAGTTTTTGTATTTCTCCTTATTTGGTTTGAATTAATTTTATTTTTATTACTACTACCAGAATGACAGTTATATACTATATCTCAACTCATTCTTCAGAAATTGTGATATACACCTTTAAATTTATAAAGTCATCAGCACCTTTGTTGTGTTGTTCAGTCACTCAGTCGTGTCTGACTCTTTGTGATCCCATGGATTGTAGCATGCTAAGCTTCTCTGTCCTTCACTGTCTCCTGGAGTTTGCTCAAATTCATATCCTTTGAGTCAGTGATACTATCTAACCATCTCATCCTCTGCTGCCCCCTTCTCCTTTTGTCTGTGAACTTTCCCAGCATCGGGGTCTTTTCCAATGAGTCGGGTCTTCACATCAAGTGGCCAAGTATTGGAGTTTCAACAGCAGTCCTTGAAATGAATATTCAGGATTGATTTCCTTTAGGATTGACTGCTTTCATCTCTTGCAGAAGACTGTTCCCTTACCTTCCTACCAAATAATATAAGCACAATAGAGTGTTTTAATTTCTTATCCCCATTCTACATTTTCTATTATTGTAGAACACTTTAATTCTATCTTAATGTTTTTACCCCACAATATAATAACATGATTGTTTTCATATGCAGTGTTTGTAAATTAACATATGCTTACTATTTTATTTTCCCTTCTTCCTAAGATAAGAGCTTTAAAAGTTCATATAGTGAGGAAATCTGGTAGTAAAATCAGTTTTGTTTATTGCAAATATCTTCATTTTAGCCTCGTTCATGAAAGATAATTTTGCTCAGGATATAGTTCTTGATTGACATGTAAATTCTCAGTACTTTGAAGAAAATTATCCCATTGTATTCTGAATGCCTTTGAAGTTATTAAGATGTAAACATCATTCTTAATAAGCAATGTTACAAGCATACTCGATAAAATTAGAAACAAAATAGAGGTAACTACCATGACCAATTCTAAGCAACATTTAGTGAAGATCTAAATCAGAAAAATTACTAAAAGTATCTTTAAAGTATAGGAATCCAAAAGGAAGCTGTCATTATTGGCAGCTGAGGTTATTAGCTACACAGGAAAATCCCAAACAATCTATCTAAAAATGTGAATTAATGGAAGAAATTACCTGAAGATCAACCCTGAATACTCATTGGAAGGACTGATGCTGAAGCTCCAACAGTTTGGTCTCCTGATGCAAACAGCCAATTCCTTAGAAAAGACCCTGATGCTGGGAAAGACTGAAGGCAAAAGGAGAAGGGAGCAGCAGAAGATGAGATGGTTGGATGGCACCACCGACTCAATGGACATGAATTTGAGCAAACTCCAGGAGATAGTGGAGGACACAGGAACCTGGCATGCTGCAGTCCATGGAGTCACAAAGAGTTGGACACAACTTAGCAACTGGATAACAGCAGCAGCATATCCTCTAACTGCATTTTTTTGCACTACAAGAGATTGTTAGAAAATGTGATGTTTAAAAAAGGAAAAGATACCATTGACAACAGAAACAAAAACTAGAATACCCAAAAAAGCCAAATCTAGGGTTTGTTGTCTACACCCACACTTTGACCAAAGAAAATCATGCTTTTTCCATTCCCCTCCCAAGTGTAAATGTTAGATATACTTGGCTTCAAATATTACAAATTAAATAATACAACCCAATAGATTGATTTTTACATTTTATAGCTTAATAAAATAGATACATTTTATTTGCAATTTTTCTCTTTCAGTAACCTGTTTTATGACATGTTCTCTAATTTACTTCTCCAGTGTTGTTTATATTATTCTCCCAAATGTGTAAAATATATCACTTAGAGTTGTATCAGTGTTACACTAACCTCATGGATAACACTGGCAGTTATGTGTATTTTTTATGACCTGATTCTCCAGGATAATTGTGGATTCAAGTTAACAACCAGAATCACATGGTAAGTAGAATTTAATCCAATTCTGTGTTTACTTAGCTTTCTGCAAGAACCCAGGGCAGGAGATACAGCATGACCCCATCTTCATCTCATCAGGGGGCCAGCAGCTACCCCAAGGCACCACTTCTTTTGCTTCCCTCCCCCACACTGGTTGCATGTACCTGCTGAAATGAGCATCAAGGTACCATGTTGCCCGCCTTCACCTGAGAAGCCACAGCCTACACGCCAACTCCCATTTGTCTAATTAAGGTGCAAACCCACAGTTCCAAGGATTCACAGCACATAAGGCAATCAAAACATTCCACCTTGTATCTTAACTCTGTAGCTTCCAAAAAAAAAAAAACCCAATACTGTTAGAAGTTAGGCTACAAAGTCATTTTCCAAGACCCTTTGCTTGCACATACAGGAGCTTCCACAGTATGTACCTGACTTTGCAGAGAGTAAGAATACTTCACATGGAAAACCATTTAGAGTTAGTGGATTCCAAGGGGCTGGTAGCAGGCCCCAATGGGAGAGATAGTAGGGCAGAAGGATGAAGACTAATCTACAACCTTGTCAGTCCTTCTGAAGTTAATTCTCTATTTAGCTTTTCTATTTCTTCTTCAATTACTTTTGGCAATTTTTATTTTCTTAAGGAATCATGCATGGTATCTAGATTTTCCAGTCTATTAAAATAAAAATTAATCAGTATTCCCAAAATAAACATCCATTTCTGAGAGAGATGGATTAATGTCTGTCTCTATGATTATAGCTCTGTTTCTTTTTCCTGATAGTTCTGCATGTGTACTGTATGTGTATATGTATATGCATAAAGTTATTTTTTAATTTCTATTTTTAGATACATCCTTCTTAAAGGATTGTAACTTATCAACATGGTAACATATCTCTCTATGTTCCCTTTAATGCTTTTCACCTTGAATTTAACCATATTTGATATTAATATTATTGGAAATTCTCTTTTATATTAATTATTTACTGATGTAATGTTCTCAGTCATTTTGTATGTCAACTAGGAATGATGTTTCACTATATTCATGGAAAACTGATTATAATGGTTAAACTAGTAAGGGAATTATTTTTCTCCTGTAGCAAAAAAATCTGTAGTTGGGCATTTTCTCAGGGATAGTGCAGCTACTCACAAAAATTAAGGACCTAGACTTCTTCTGCCATTTTTATATTCTTCTGCTTGAATTTGATTTTTAGATATATCTCTTTTTTTAAAATTTAACCTTTTATTTTCTCCTGGGATATAACTACTTAACAATGTTGCGATAGTTTCAGATGAACAGTGAAGTGACTCAGCCATACATATACATGTATCCATTCTCCCTCTAACTCTCCTCCCATTCAGGCTGCCACATAACACCAAGCATTGTTCCATGTGCTATACCATAGGTCCTTGTTGGTTATCCATTTTATTTTTTTTTTATTTTTTAATTAGTTTATTTTCTATTTTTTAACTTTACAATATTGTATTTGTTTTGCCATACATTGACATGAATCCACCATGGGTGTACATGTTTTCCCCTTCCAGAACCCCCCTCCCTCCCCATCCCATCCCTCCAGGTCATCCCAGTGCACCAGCCCCGAGCACCCTGTATCATGCATTGAACCTGGACTGGTGATTCGTTTCACATATGATAATTTACATGCTTCCATGCCATTCTCCCATATCATCCCACCCTCGCCCTCTACCATAGAGTCCATAATACTGTTCTATTTATCTGTGTCTCTTTTGATGTCTCGCATACAGGGTTATCTTTACCGATTGACTAAATACCATATATATGTGTTAGTATACTGTATTGGTGTTTTTCTTTCTGGCTTACTTCACTCTGTATGATAGGCTCCAGTTTCATCCACCTCATTAGTACTGATTCGAATGTATTCTTTTTAATGGCTGAGTAATATTCCATTGTGTATATGTACCTACCACAGCTTCCTTATCCATTCATCTGCTGATGGGCATCTAGACTGCTTCCATGTCCTGGCTATTATAAACAGTGCTGTGATGAACATTGGGGTACACGTGTCTCTTTCAATTCTGGTTTCCTCAGTGTGTATGCCCAGCAGTGGGATTGCTGGGTCATATGGCAGTTCTATTGCCAGTTTTTTGAGGAATCTCCACACTGTTCTCCATAGTGGCTGTACTAGTTTGCATTCCCACCAATAGTATAAGAGGGTTCCCTTTTCTCCACACCCTCTCCAGCATTTATTGCTTGTAGTCTTTCATTTTCATTTCTAATTTTGTTGATTTGATTCTTCTCCCTTTGTTTCTTGATGAGCCTGGCTAATGGCTTGTCAATTTTATTTATCTTCTCAAAGAACCAGCTTTTGGCTTTGTTGATTTTTGCTATGGTCTCTTTTGTTTCTTTTGCATTTATTTCTGCCCTAATTTTTAAGATTTCTTTCCTTCTACTAACCCTGGGGTTCTTCATTTCTTCTTTTCTAGTTGCTTTAGGTGTAGAGTTAGGTTATTTATTTGGCTTTTTTCTTGTTTCTTGAGGTGAGCTTGTATTGCTATGACTCTTCCCCTTAGCACTGCTTTTACTGTGTCCCATAGGTTTTGGATTGTTGTGTTTTCATTTTTGTTCGTTTCTATGCATATTTAGATTTCTTTTTTGATTTCTTCTGTGATTTATTGGTCATTCAGCAGTGTGTTGTTCAGCCTCCATATGTTGGAGTTTTTAATTGTTTTTCTCCTGTAATTGATATCTAATCTTACTGCATTGTGGTCAGAAAAGATGCTTGGAATGATTTCAATTTTTTTGAATTTACCAAGACTAGATTTATGGCCCAGAATGTGATCTATTCTGGAGAAGGTTCCATGTGCACTTGAGAAAAAGGTGAAATTCATTGTTTGGGGGTGAAATGTCCTATAGATATCAATTAGGTCTAACTGCTCTATTGTATCATTTAAAGTTTGTGTTTCCTTGTTAATTTTCTGTTCAGTTGATCTGTTCATAGATGTGAGTGGGGTATTAAAGTCTCCCACTATTATTGTGTTATTGTTTGGTTATCCATTTTAAATATAGCAGTGTGTACAAGTCCATCTCAAAATCCATAACCGTCCCTTCTCCCCATCCTTCCCCCAAGCAACCATAAATTCATTCTCTACGTCTGCAAGTTTGTTTCTGTTTTAGATACACCTCTTTTAAATATCAACTTGAGTTTCTTCAGCCACTCTGAGACCTTCTGTCTTTTAAAATATTCTAATAATAATAACAATGTTAACTTTTTTTATATTTTAAATAACAATCTATTCACTTTTACTTTATTGGTAATATGTTTGGCCTCATTCTTACCATTAAATTTATATAACCCATATTTTTAGTTCAGGATTAATCCCTTTCTTCCTTTGTTAGGCTCAATTTAATTCATTCTTAGCATGTGATTTTTTAAAAGTCATAAATTCTACTTATATTTTTCTATAAGTTACACTTATCCTTTTAAATACTTTTATATAACAGATAGGGTTATTGAATATTAATACCATTTCCCAGAAAATGTTAAAATCTTTAACATATTTTCACTTGCTCCCAGTGCATCTCCTACCTCCCATTTACAAATTGTCTATAAATTTTATTTCTAGTTGCAAAGTCATATTTTTGATAACAAGTAAGTAATATAAATAATTACTTACATTTAACTACTAATTTTATTCTTTTTCAACTCTTAATTATATCCCACGTTGTCTTTCTTCAACTTTTCTTTTAAGCTCTGGAATACATTTTTGAGTAATTCTTTCAGAAAGTATCCCTGGGTGGCAAACTTCCTGAATCATTGCATGCTGAAACACTTCTTATTTTGTCATTTCATTTGAAATATACATATCTGTGTTCCCTCATCACATATCAATAGTAAGGATTCTGGATTTTGTTTGAAATGCCAATTTATTAAAAGTTTCTAAGAATTAAGAGAGAGTAATCTGATTTAAGGATTAAAAGCATCTTTCTAGTTGCTCTGTTAAGAATAGACTACAGGGACTTGGGGGTAGGAACAAGGAGACTTGTTGGAAGACTATGGCAACAATCCTAGCAAAAGATGATAGTGACTTAGACCAGGATTCAGCAGTAAGCAGAGTGAGAAGTGATAAGATTTTGAATGTATTTTAAATATGTTTTAAAAAATCATTTGGATTTCCTGGCAGTTGGAAGAAGAACTTGAGAAACAAGAGTAGTCAAGATAACTTCAGGGTATTTGACCTGTTCAACTCAACATGTTGACAAGTGTAGACTTACCACCAACCAACAGGCCAAGTAGGAAGTCAAGAGATACCTGGAGTAATAGGCAAGTTTGACCTTAAGTACAAAATGAAGCAGGGCAAAGGCTAATAGAGTTTTGCCAAGAGAATGCACTGGTTATAGCAAATACCCTCTTCCAAAACACAAGAGATGACTGTATACATGGACATCACCAGATGGTCAATACCAAAATCAGATGGACTATATTTTTTATAGTTGAAGATAGAGAAGCTCTATACAGTCAGCAAAAACAAGACTGGGATCTGACTGTGGCTCAGATCATGAACTCTTTATTGCCAAATTCAGACTTAAATTGAAAAACATAGGGAAAACCAGTAGACCATTCAGGAATAACCTAAATCAAATCCCTTATGATTACACAGTAGAAGTGATATGTAGACTCGAGGAATTAGATCTGATAGTGTGGCTGAAGAACTATGGATGGAGGTTTGTGACATTGTACAGGAGGTGGTGATCAAAAACCATCCACAAGAAAAAGAAAGGCAAAATGGTTGTCCTAGGAGGTCTTACAAATAGCTGAGAAAAGAAGAAAATCAGAAGGCAAAGAAGAAAAGGAAAGATATACCCACTTGAATGCAGAGTTCCAAAGAATAGCAAGGAGAGATAAGAAAGCCTCCCTCAGTGATCAATGCAAAGAAATTTCTCCTCAAGAAAATTAGAGATACTAAGGGAGCATTTCATTCAAAGATGGGCACAATAAAAGGACAGAAATGCTATGGACCTAATGGAAGCAGAAGATATTAAAAAGAGGTGGCAAGAATACACAGAAGAGCTAGACAAAAAAAGATCTTCATGACCCAGATAACAACGATGGTGTGATCACTCACCTAGAGCCAGACATCCTGGAATGCAAAGTCAAGTGGGCCTTAAGAAGCATCACTACTTGAACAAAGCTACCAGAGGTGATGAAATTCCACCTGAACTATTTCAAATCACAAAAGATGATGCTGTTAAAGTGCTGCACTCATTATGCCCACAAATTTGGACAACTCTGAAGTGGCCACAGGAATGGAAAAGGTCAGTTATCTTTCCAATTCCAAAAAAAGGCAATGCCAAAGAATGTTCAAACTACCAAACAATTTGACTCATCTCACACACTAGTAAAGTAATGCTCAAAATTCTCCAAGCGAGAATTCAACAGTATGTGAACTGAGAACTTCCAGATGTACAAGCTGGATTTAGAAAAGGCAGAGGAACCAGAAATCAAATTGCCAACATCTGTTGGATCATAGAAAAAGCAAGAGAATTACAGCAAAACATTTACTTCTGCTTTATTGACTATACCAAACCTTTGGCTGTGTGGATCACAACAAACTGTAGAAAATTCTTCAAGAGATGGGAATACCAGACCACCTGACCTGTCTCCTGAGAAATCTGTATGCAGGTCAAGAAGCAACAGTTAAAACAGAACATGGAATAACAGACTGGTTCCAAATTGGAAAGGAGTACATCCAGGCTGTATATTGTCACCCTGTTTATTTAACTTATATGCAGAGTACATCATATGAAATGCCAGGCTGGATGAAGCACAAGCTGGAATCAAGATTGCCAGGAGAAATATCAGTAACCTCAGATATGCAGATGACACCACCCTTATGGCAGAAACTGAAGAGGAACTGAAGAGCCTCTTGATGAAAGTGAAAGAGGAGAGTAAGAAAAAAAAAGCTGGTTTAAAACTCAACATTCAAAAAACTAAGATCATGGCACTGGTCCCATCACTTCTTGGCATATCGATGGGGAAACAGTGGAAACAGAAGCAGACTTTATTTTCTTGGGCTCCAAAATCACTGTAGATGGTGACTGCAGCCATGAAATTAAAAGACACTTGCTTCTCAGGAGAAAAGCTATGACCAACCTATACTGCATATTAAAAAGCAAAGACATTACTTTGCTGACAAAGGTGCATCTAGTCAAAGCTATGGTTTTTTCCAGTAGTCATGTGTGGATGGAGAGTTGGACCATAAAAAAGCTGAATGCTGAAGAATTGATGCTTTTGAACTGTGGTGTTGGAGAGGACTCTTGAGAGTCCTTTGAACAGCAAGAAGATTAAGCCAGTCAGTCCTAAAAGAAAACAGTCCTGAATATTCACTGGAAGGACTGATGCTAAAGCTGAAATGCTAATACTTTGGCCAACTGATGTGAAGAACTGACTCATTTGAAAAGAACTGATGCTGGCAAAGTTTGAAGGCAGGAGGAGAAGGGGACACAGAGGACGAGATGGTTGGATGGCATCACCAACTCAATGGATTTGAGTTTGAGCAAGCTCTGGGAGATGGTGAGGGACAGGGGTACCTGGCATGCTGAAGTCCTTGGGGTTTCAAACAGTTGGACAAGGTTGAGCAACTGAAGAACAATAACATTACTAAATCCAAGTAAGCAGTAAGATGCTGTCAGTTCAGTTCAGTCGCTCAGTCGTGTACAACTCTTTGTGACCCCACGGACTGCAGCATGCCAGGCTTCCCTGTCCATCACCAACTCCTGGAGTTTACTCAAACTTATGTCCATTGAGTTGGTGATGCCATCCAACTATCTCATCCTCTGTGGTCCCCTTCTCCTCCCACCTTCAATCTTTCCCAGCATCAGGTCTTTTCAAATGAGTCAGTTCTTCACATCAGGTGGCCAAAGAATTGGAGCTTCAGCATCAGTCCTTCCAATGAATATTCAGGACTGATTTCCTTTAGGATAGACTGGTTGGATCTCCTTGCAGTCCAAGGGACTCTCAAGAGTCTTCTCCAACACCACAGTTCAGAAGCATCAGTTCTTTGGCATTCAGATTTCTTTATAGTCCAACCTCACATCCATACATGACCACTGGAAAAACCATAGCTTTGACTAGATGGACCTTTGTTGGCAAAGTAATGTCTCTGCTTTTTAATAGGCTGCCTAGGTTGTTCATAACTTTTCTTCCAAGGAGCAAGCATCTTTTAATTTCATGGCCACAGTCACCATCTGCAGTGATTTTGGAGCCCAAAAAGATAAAATCTGTCACTGTTGCCATTGTTTCTCCATCTATATGCCATGAAGTGATGGGACCAGATGCCATGATCTTAGTTTTCTGAATGTTGAGTTGTAAGCCAACTTTTTCACTCTCCTCTTTCACTTTCATCAAGAAGCTTTTCAGTTTCTCTTCAGTTTCTGCCATAAGGGTGGTGTCATCTGCACATATGAGGTTACTGATATTTCTCTTGGAAGTCTTGATTCCAGCTTGTGCTTCATCCAGCCTGGCATTTCATATGATGTACTCTGCATATAAGTTAAATAAGCACAGTGACAATATACAACCTGACATACTCCTTTCCTGATTTGGAACCAGTCTGTTGCTCCATGTTCTGTTTTAACTGTTGCTTCTTGACCTGCATACAGATTTCTCAGGAGGCAGGTCAGGTGGCCTGGTATTCCTATCTCTTGAAGAATTTTCTACATTTTGCTGTGATCCACACAGTCAAAGGATTTGGCATAGTCAATAAAGCAGAAGTAGATGTTTTTCTGGAACTTTCTCACTTTTTCAGTGATCCAATGGATGTTGACAATTTGATCTCTGGTTCCCATGCCTTTTCTAAATCCAACTTGAATATCTCAAAGTTCATGGTTCACGTACTGATGAAGCCTGGCTTGGAGAATTTTGAGCATTACTTTGCTAGCATTTGAGATGAGTGCAATTGTGCAGTAGTTTGAGCATTCTTTGGCATTGCCTTTTTTTGTGATTGGAATGAAAACTGACCTTTTTCAGGTCAGTAATATGCTGACATATACATAAATGCACAAGCAGCTTAGGGTGTAATATTTAGGATGTGGGTATTCACAAGCCTGATAAGTTTATAGCAAGACTACAGTGTTTCAACTAATCCAGTGAGTCAGTTAACTGGTAGTCAATTCAGATGGTACCTATTGTGCTATAAGATTGCCCTAAAAAGACATTTTACCATATTACTCTGCAATTAACAGTGATAAGGATGACTGTTTCTCCAAATTGTCATCAACTTTTGGTATTATCAAGCATTAATCTCTGGTTTGGATGGAAATATCTAATTTTTAATTTTGTAGGTCTTTAATCATGAAGGAAGTTGAAGATTTTTCATATGTTCATTGAATATTTATAAATGACTACTTTTTACAAAATATATTCTAGCATATATCTCTATATTATGTTTATTACATGGACAGTTTAGAATCAGTTAATTTTTGAAAAGTCCATTGGCACAATCAATATCTTATGCACTTGTTGACTTTGAAGTGAAGTGTCAGTTGCTCAGTCATGTCTGACTCTGCGACCCCATGGACGCCCACCAGGCTTCTCTGTCAATGGGATTCTCCAGGCAAGAATACTGGAGTGGATCACCATTCCCTTTTCCAGAGGATCTTCCCGACCCAGGGATTGAACTCAGGTCTCCTGAATTGCAGGCAAATTGTTTACCATTTGAGCTGCCTATTATCTCAGTTGTCACCTGCTGCCTTTTCCTTTTTTAGAAATTATTTGGAACTTGTTGCAAAATCCATTCAAGATTGGATCGTAGAAGAAGAAGCTCTGTATCAGGAAACTAAAATGTCTGATGAAATCAATAGAACCAAGTATGAACTGGAAATACAATCTTCTGCTGGTATCAAAGTTTCTTCTACTAGCAAAATTTTTTCCATTAAAAAATCTAAAAGTAAGTAACCAATTTAACTTATCCATAAAGTCCCAAGACATTCTGCTGTTTACTAATTAAATCAAGTCTCTGACTATTGCAGGATTAAAGAGTTGTCCACAACATTTCTGTGACTCTTCACTTTCCCTATAAAATAGGATAGCTGCTTTCTAAATATGATGGGAATATTTGTCTTATATTGATTTGATACTTGTCTTATATTGACCCCACTTCCTGCCAGATTTGAAAGATTCAATCTGTTCAGATTAAATTTGATGTAGCTGCCTAAGTCACTTCAGTCGTGTCCGACTCTGTGCGACCCCATAGACGGCAGCCCACCAGGCTCCCCTGTCCCTGAGGTTCTTCAGGCAAGAACACTGGAGTGGGTTGCCATTTCCTTCTCCAATGCATGGAAGTGAAAAGTGAAAGTGAAGTTGTGTCTGACCCTTAGCGACCCCTTGGACCGCAGCCCACCAGGCTCCTCTGTCCATAGGATTTTCCAGGCAAGAGTACTGGAGTGGGTTGCCGTTGCCTTCTCTGAATGTGATGTTAGGGAAATGCCAAAAGTCTTTGTTTTGGTGGGCTTGATAGGTTTACCTACCTAAGGTTTGTTGGCAATATATGAGGTAAATTTGGAGACAGTGTGTCTCTGTAAGAATGATTATGGCTTCCAAAGTGAGAATAAAACAAGACCTTCCTTAGAAGAGTAAACAGAAGAGTCCTGAGACTAACTGGGGGGGTTAGAATAACAGTTGACGGGAAAATGAATTCCTGGGGGCCTGTGACATGGACTGGATGGGATGTTGCATCAACATACATTTTTGTTTTTGTTGCTTATTTTCATGGTGTTGACACTGTCAAGCAGAGAGAAGGTGACAAAAAGAAAAAGGATACTTGATCGATGAGTGAAATGTTGATGTAATTCATCTGGAAAATAAAGATATTTCACTGGGTTCAGACAAAGGGAATGAACTCTCTGTAATTACTCTTCATTATTTCTGGTAACTAAGTCGAGAGTGATTTCCTATAAAGAAGCAAAGCTATATAATTTCCTAAGTTTTTGCAACCTCTATAAACTACCAGAGGAATTTGTGCTTGGCTTGATTCTAAGATAAAACTTGGCAAACCAAGTCAACAATTCACCTTTCACCAAAATGGTTCCATAATCCATCCATCACTTCGGCCTTCCGCCAGGTGGGGCAGCACAGGACAGCATTAAGTGATTAGAATACTCGATGGGACTTTATAAGACAGGTAGGGCTGCCCTTACAGTTGTATCGAGGTCATGCTTTTCTGCTAGTACCAAGGATTGTGGGTTGACTGCCTTTTCTTTATTCTGCTTCTGAACAGAACCAAAAGCTCAATAATTATGTGGGTGTCCGTGGACCAAATTCAGAAAATGGTCGATTTGGAATCAGAGTTGGAATACACCTGGTAGATATTACATTCCATTTGAGGCCTCTTAAGTCAGGACAGATGTAAATCTTCACCACAAAATAACTGTAATGGCAAGAGGAAGGCTTCAGTATGGAAGGGAAAGATAAATTTGCCCTGTGTGGTTTTAAGGGGTTAAATTAGGATTAATTAGATTAAAACTCTAGTGAAAGTCCAGTTCAATAAAAGCTTCAAAATCTCAACACATTGAGAATGGAATGCACTGCCTCCACTAATGGTGAGTTGTTCATCCCTAGAAGAGTTCAGTTCTACTTCAGATGTCCACTCTGCTGCTGCTGCTGCTGCTAAGTCGCTTCAGTCATGTCCAACTCTGTGCGACCCCATGGACTGCAGCCTACCAGGCTCCTCCATCCATGGGATTTTCCAGGCAAGAGTATTGGAGTGGGTTGCAACTGCCTTCTCCGATGTCCACTCCAGAGATGATCTAAAAAAAAAAAAAAAGAATTCAGATATGAGTGAATAGGGCTCTCCTACAACTCAGATGTTTGGTCTTTCTATGAAAATTAGAGAGTTTTACCAAGAAGTTTAATTTTCTCTGGTTATAGGTAACAAAGGAATGAGCAAAACAGAAATATCAGATCAAGAAAAAGAAGAAGAAAAAGAGAAGGAAAAGATTCCTTTTATTTTAGAAGGCTCTCTCAAGGTAATCCAGAGAAAGACAAATGACACTGACAAATTACAGGTTCAAAATTATTTTGTGCTGGAGCATTTGTGTAGCATCACAGGAAATGATCTTTTTGCTAAACTCTCAAAGATAACTGAATCTTCAATGAAATGACAGTCTCTCCCCCAAGCTCACTCCTCCACCAAATGATAAACCTCTAGGGAATTCTGCCAAAATCCAGGGCAGTGCCCCTCATTCATAGTTGGTATACTCACTGCTTATGCTGCAGTGGTTTGTTTCTGTTTGCATTTTATTGGGAATTTTAATTACAAAAGTAACATATGCTTTTACAAGAAATCTTAACTTAACCTGGCTGGCCTAAGATCCTGAAATCAGAAATAGTAAAAGTTTGGTTTGTTCTATGCTCCTATAAGCATGCATGCACAAATGTAAAGAAAGTTTTCATGTTTGGTTTTGGTTTACGTTTGATATATATTTTTTTAACTCTGCCGCATACTTTTTTCTCTTATCAATACATCCTGAATATCACTTACAGACAGTATCTAGAGATCTAACGTATCTTCATAGCATTATATTAGTCTATGATTTCCTTATTAAAACAATTCCTTATTAACAAATGCCATTTTTTTTTGTTTATACAGAAACACTCAACTTTTATATAGTCAAATCAATCATTTTTGGCCAAAATTTAGAAGATATTGCCAGATTTTGGCAAGGGTGTGAAGTAAAGCGAATTCTCCGATACTGCTGAAGTATAAGTTGGTACTTTCACTTTAGAAAATTGGGCATAACTACTAAAGTTAGGCATATGATTTCTCTTTAACCTAATAATTTCACTCCTAAGTATATATCTGATATACTTATGTATGCATGGGTGTACCAAGACATATGGACGCAATTGTTCTTGCAGTGTTGTTTTTAACTCTCCCAAATTGGAAACAGTTCAAATATCCATCAATAGAAAGTCTAGAATGGTTTACTCATGTGATGAAATACTATGCAGCTCTGGAAATGGCCTATAGATTACAGAAATATGTATGAATCTCACAAACATCATATTAAAAAGAAGAGAAAGTTAAAAGACTATATATTGATACATTATGTAAGATTTCATTTACAGAAAATTTTAAATGGCAAAGCTAAAAACTAACATATTAAAAACTAGGATGATGGTTGCCTTTGGGGCAGTCCAAGTGGGTAGTAGTTGAGGAGAAGAATGAAGGGGGCTTCTAGGGAGCTAGAGATCATCTATTTCTTGACCTGGTGGTACTTTTACAGGAGTGCTTACATGCATGCGTCAGTCGCTCACTTTTTGTGACCCCATGGACTGTAGCCTGCCAGGTTCCTCTGTCCATGGAACTTCTCAGGCAAGAATACTGGAGTGGGTTGCCATTTTCATCCTCCAGGAGATCTTTCTGACCCAGGGGTCAAACCTGCATCTTCTGTGTCTCCTGCATTGCAGGTAGATTCTTTACCTGCTAAGCCATCAGGGAAGCCCACAGTAGTGCTTCAGTTCAGTTCAGTCGCTCAGTCATGTCCGACTCTTTGCGACCCCATGAACCGCAGCACGCCAGTCCTCTCTGTCCATCACCAACTCCTAGAGTCCACCCAAACCCATGTCCGTCGAGTCAGTGATGCCATCCAACCATCTCATCCTCTGTCGTCCCCTTCTTCTCCTGCCCTCAATCTTTCCTGGCATCAGGGTCTTTTCCAATAAGTCAGCTTTTCGCATGAGGTAGCCAAAGTATTGGAGTTTCAGCTTCAACATCAGTCCTTCCAATGAACACCCAGGACTGATCTCCCCCAAGATGAACTGGTTGGATCTCCTTGCAGTTCAAGGGACTCTCAAGAGTCTTCTCCAACACCAAAGTTCAAAAGCATCAATTCTTCAGCGCTCAGCTTTCTTCACCGTCCAACACTCACATCCATACATGACCACTGGAAAAACCATAGCCTTTACCAGACGGACCTTTGTTGGCAAAGTAATGTCTCTGCTTTTTAATATGCTATCTAGGTTGATCATAACTTTCCTTCCAAGGAGTAAGCGTCTTTTAATTTCATGGCTGCAGTCACCATCTGCAGTGATTTTGGAGCCCAGAAAAATAAAGTCAGCCACTGTTTCCACTGTTTCCCTATCCATTTCCCATGAAGTGATGGGACCGGATGCCATGGTCTTAGTTTTCTGAATTAAGCCAACTTTTTCACTCTCCTCTTTCACTTTCATCAAGAGGCTCTTTAGTTCTTCTTCACTTTCTGCCATAAGGGTGGTATCATCTGCATATCTGAGGTTATTGATATTTCTCCCAGCAATCTTGGTTCCAGCTTGTGCTTCTCCAGCTCAGTGTTTCTCCTGATGTACTCTGCATAGAAATTAAATAAATAGGGTGACAATATACAGCCTTGACGTACTCCTCCTGTTTGGAACCAGTCTGTTGTACCATGTCCAGTTCCAACTGTTGCTTCCTGACCTGCATACAGATTTCTCAAGAGGCAAGTCAGGTGGTCTGGAATTCCCATCTCTTTCAGAATTTTCCACCGTTTATTGTGATCCACACAGTCAAAGGCTTTGGCATAGTCAATAAAGCAGAAATAGATGTTTTTCTGGAACTCTCTTGCTTTTTCGATGATCCAGCGGATGTTGGCAATTTGATTTCTGGTTCCTCTGCCTTTTCTAAAACCAGCTTGAACATCTGGAATTTCACGGTTCATGTATTGCTGAAGGCTGGCTTGGAGAATTTTAAGCATTACTTTACTAGCGTGTGAGATGAGTGCAATTGTGCGGTAGGTTGAAAATTCTTTGGCATTGCGTTTCTTTGGGATTGGAATGAAAACTGACCTTTTCCAGTCCTGTGGCCACTGTTGAGTTTTTCAAATTTGCTGGCATATTGAGTGCAGCACTTTCACAATGCTTACTTGGTGGTAGTTCATTCAGATGTTCACTTAGGATTTGTGCTCTTTTTAAATGTATGCTATAGCTTATCAAAAAAAAAGTTTAAAAAAAATCTGTCATTTTTAAAAATGTTTTTAGGACTTCTATGCTTGTGGTTCCATCTGGTTGATTCTACTGAGTTTATGTTAATTTTCATGCACTCTCTTAGAATATTTTCATAGATATGCTTTTCATATTCAGAGATCATTAGAAATGATCTGAAATACATTTTTATAGTGTAATGTGTCTTAATTTTTCTTTCCCCAATGGACTGTCATTTTACTAGTACCACTTGATTAAATGTAATATTAATCCCCACCCCTTAAATTAAATTGGAATGTTGATCTGTCACGTATTTGGTACCCATTTTTTAATCTATTCTTAAAAATCCCTATAAAATGATAAAAGACATATTCTAAGCTCTTCTGAACACTGGAGTGTTTAGTGTTTGTGTCCTTTGAAATTCATATGCTGAAAATCTAATCCCAATGTGAAGGTATTTTAATCCATTTTTGAATGCTGAATTATGTTTCAGTCACCCACTTATTTATTCCTATACAAGTACCATACTATTTTAATTACATTAGCTTTGTTGTAAGCTTATACATTGGGTAGGCAGGAGCTGATTTCCCCATCTCCATCAGTGTACAATTACCCTCAAAATGTTGTTGGTTAATATTGGAGACCCTCCCTGGCTTCTTGGTATTAATGGTAAAGATAAATTACATGGCAAAGTATATGTTTGCTGCTTAATCTTACTAAATTTTAAAGTACCTGTTGGTATTGAAACTAATCTCTCTTGGAGCTTTTTCCTTTATTTAGGAGATACATTGAATTATGGAGATTGATTTAACAGTATATCAACCTTTGCATTTCTAAAACAAACTTCCCTTCAGCATTTCCTAAAGTTTAGTCCTTATCCTATGAAACCACATATGCCATAATTCCTTAAGTATCTCTGGAAGAGGAGAGAGTTAAAATATATATGTTTTTGTTCCATCCTAATTGATCTTTGGGAGTGGAACCTAGGAATTTTAATTTTTGGTAAGCTCCTGGGTCCATCTTTATGTACATTACTGAAAATTATAACACCAGTTTTTCATGGCATATTATTATTTTAATGAACAACTAGATTTGATCTGATAGTATTTTATCTAAAATTTTTGTGTCTAAGATGATTGAAATAATAGGTTTTATATTGTTTTTCACAAGCATCACTATTAAGGTTATGTTGGCCTTTTAAATTGAAGTTTAGTTGATGTACGGTATTATATGTTATATTACAATGATGATTTAATATCTTATCATTTTTGAAATACATTATGCTAGGAATGTTTCTTTGAACATCTAGTCTACCATATTGCTGATTATTTAGAACCTAAATTGGGGATTTGACTTATGTGGAAAATATAGGAGGCAGGGAAACCAGCTAAGAGGCTGATGCAGTAGTTCAGGTTAAAGATAAAAAGAGCCCTGAAGTTAAAAAAAAAAAAAAACTGCAACAGAGGTGAGTGAAGAAGCTGCAGTGAGAGAATCAAGGATTGTACGACAGTCTCTAGTTCAGTATTTCGATTCATCATAGACATAGTTTATAAAAATCATGTAAAGTGTTCTCCAAAGTGAACCTGAATGGGATCAGATTTGTTTCAAAATCCTATTAAATGTTTTAAATGTATTTACAGGCCTGGAAAGAAGAACAAGACCGGTTAGCTGAAGAGGAACGCTTAAAGGAAGAAAAAAAAGCAGAAAAGAAGAGTAAGGAGGCTGGTAAAAAGAAAGGCAGGGAAAAACTAGAAAAAGAAGATAGTAAGACTTTCAAGAGAAAATCTTTTGTAAAGGAGAAATTGAAAGAAGAGCAAATGAAGATCCCGGAAGTAACAGAGGAACCTCTTCAAGAACCAGAACCTGAGATAGTTTACCCGGTAGAATCAATTTTCTAAAAAGCCCCTTTGGGTTATTCCTAATTGTTTGGGGGAAAACTCAGCTTTGGTAGAAAACAAGGTTTTCAGTCTTCACTGCCATCAGAGAGGCCTTGGGGTTTCTGCCAGCATGGGTGATCTCACACCTGCAGTCCACCCTCTGATACCTGGAACTTTCTTTGCAGCCAATCAGCAAGACAGCAACACCCACAGGCCAGTTTTTCTTGAGCGCCATGAAGCTAGGTTTCTAGATGGAATTTTGGCACAAAAGCATTCATTTAGGTATATGTAAATAAGCAACTGTGATAGGTCAAGATGTTACCAAGCCGAACTTGGGTCCACTCACCCACACACAGTAAAGCCAATATATTGACACTGGTTGTGGTGAAGGAAAGAGCAGCATTTATCGCAGGGCTGCAGAGAGTCCTGGCCAGCCAGTGCTCAAAGCGGCTGACTCCCCAGTGGGTTTCAGGAAAGTAGATATAAAGGCCAAGTGAGGGAGGGGAGTCCCAAGCTACAAGATCAGCTGTGCACAATGCTTTAATTGATGGTGAGATAATAGGGCTCAGAGGTAACAGAGTCACAGGGATTAACATGATCAATCCTTAGATGTCAATAGGTTTGGGGGCTACTGTGCTTATTGTCATCAAGTAGTCAGTTTCTTCCATTTAGTGGGAGTTTTAGCATCTATAAAACAACTCAGAAAATGTGCATGAGATACTATTATCTAGGTACTTAGGGGAGCTAAAGCAGAGGATATGAGGGAGGTAGTCTCTCCTGTGAAGGCCCCATAGGGTCCCGAGGACACAGAGGTTGGTTTTATCTGACTTAGATGACTGGACTTGCTGAGGGCATTGGATTGTCTCTCTGTAAGCACCCACATTTCTTGCCTGTAGCTTTTATAGAACCTTTCCTTTTCCAGTCTCTCCCTCAAGCAGTTTTATGAGAAAAACATAATGGGCAAAAATGATGGGAAAAGTAATAGTCCAGGTCCTTTCTTGTTACTACTCTGAGCCAGTTGTTCTCAAGCTTTAGCATGTAATCAATGTCGCTTGGAGCTATATTAGCCACACAGTTAGAAAAGTCTTTAACACATGACCTTCTAAAGTGTAAAGTTATTAATATTCCTCAATATATCAGTTCACTTTAAACAGAACTTTAATAGCCAATGAAAGAAATTGATTTCTCTTCCTATGGTATTATGGAAGACACCCTAATGAACAGAATTTAAACTCATGAGCCTCCTTTAATTCTGCTTGTTATTGTAAGACCACAGAAGGTGCCAAAGATAAGATGGACACTGACCTCTGAGTCTAAAAAGTGATAGACAAATCCTTTAGCAGAAATAAGGCTTATGGCAACTTGAACTGGCTCACACGGATGATCTAATCTTTGTCAATGGCCATTCCACATTCAAAGCATGATGTTTTCTCTTCTAGTTTCATGGATACAACATGGGAGAAATACCCGTACAAATCTCGGGAACAAATTATTATCTGTATCCTTCCGATGGAGGGCAGATTGAAGTAGAAAAGACAACATTTGAAAAAGGTACCATTTGACAGCAGCTGGTTAATGGCTTGGAAGATATTGGCCCATTTCAGATCGCCATGGGGCCTTGTCCTCCTGAATGTGATTGGTGAGAGTAGTGATGTGCCCCCAGTAGCTCATTTATGCACCATGTTCACCATCTTCAGACTTTACTCGCTTCTGTTATAATAGCCTCTGCAAGGCACAGGCCACCTCGAGGTTAGCTGGACATACTAAGACAAACATTCCACGATGTGAAAATATTGCTATAGGACTGGAAAATAATAGTAACTGCAATAAACAAATCATTACCTAATAATGTTAATTACAACAGACAGTATTATCTCAGAAACCAAGCACATACTGTAAATTTAGAGCAAATTCCCGTTTTGGTCTTCTGGAGCACAGAGCTTGGGGCCCTGCCTCTGATATCCAGTTATTTTAGCTGTAGAGTAATTGCCTCTGGATTAAGAAGTCATTAGGTCGGAAGATATCTTGCAGATGAGCTGAGGCGGACCCACTCTGGAAAAAGGACATGCATTGTTCCCCCCAAGGGAAGAGCAGATCTGGGCTCTAGGAAACTTATCAAGGATATCTCGTAGGGCTTCTCTTTTCACTGTGCTTTAAAGATTTCTTAGGATGGGTTTGAGGACCTGGGCTTTATTTGAACAACTTATCATCTTGTAGAGAGCAGTGGTCGCTGAGAGCTGGGAAGACTCAGTGGGGAGGGAATGTGAGCAGGATCCTGTTTAATGTCCACAAAATTATGCAACCAAACAAGGGCCACCAGGGCTGCTCCCACTTACACTCTGCCTATAACACCAGCCACCCCTTCTCACTTCCTACCCTTCCTCCACCCACCATCCCTCTCTTAGTTTTCCTTCCTCCCTCCCTTCCTTGTCATCAAATGACCATAATTTAATGAGTAAATCATTACAAGAGTGAGAATGCTATTCCCTATGTGGAATCATGGCTCAAGCATCATTAGGTAGTCATTGCCACATCAAACAAAAGATCATACTAATGATTTTTAAAATAAAAAGGCCTGCAAGTTATTCAAATTATTTAAGAATGGTTGTGGTACAGCTTCTATCAAATTACAATTTCTATCAAATGCCAGACTTTTTACTATATAAAGCTTGTTTATTTAAAACGTGAAAGGGATTTTTATTGTAGATGTTGTTTAGTTGCTAAGTCATGTCCAACTCTTCTGTGACCCCATGGGTTGTAGCTGACCAGGCTCCTTTGTCCATGGGATTTCCCAAGCAAGAATACTAGAGTGGGTTGCCATTTCCTTCTCTCATTAATAGATTGATATACATATGTATTTATATTACCATAAGTTTCAGTATTTAGTATTTTGAATATCATCCCTGGGTGTAGAGTATAATTAGTGATAAAGATGAAACTCAGAATCACATAACTGAGAAGAGCACTAGACTCTAGTTTTATAATGCTATGTTCTGTTTTCAGTAACTATTCTTCACTCATCAATATTTTCATATGCATATAATGTATGGAGAAATGTGAAAGTGGGCTTTCCTGACAGCTCAGTTAGTAAAGAGTCCTCCTGCAATGCAGGAGACCCTGGTTCAATTCCTGGGTTGAGAAGATCTGCTGGAGAAGGGATAGGCTACCCCCTCCAATATTCTTGGGCTTCCCTTGTGGCTCAGCTGGTAAAGAATCTGCCTGCAAAGCAGGAGACCTGAGTTCAATCCCTGGAAGAAGGGATAGGCTACCTTCTCCAGTATTCTGGCCTGGAGAATTCCATGGACTGTTTAATGTATATAAGTTTCAGATAGTTCATATGCTATCTGAAAGTATACTATTTTCATCTTAATCCTATCAACTTTGAGAGATGATCATTCAATGAGAGTTGAAAAGCCTGGGTTAAAAAGAAAAAAGCTGAAAGAGGAGAGAAAGAATATGTTGTTTGGGAAATTCTTATGTATTCTTACTAACAATAACAACTACTGTAACTAATATTCATGCAATTCTTTTTAAACTGCAAAATCTTTTCACATTAACCCTCGCACGTGATTGACCATAAAGTTGAGTATAGATGAGGAGCCTGGCGGGCTACAGTCCATAGGGTTGCAAAGAGTCAGACATGACTGAAGAGCCACTTAGCACACACGAAACCTTAGCTCAGCCAATTTATTCTCCCTTCTGTAATTTGATTTTAGGTGTGAGCAGAAAATCTGAAAACATCTCCCTGATCCACCTACTATTTCTTCCTAGAATCCCACCATTACTTTATTCCTTTAGGTATCTTTTTATAAAAATGGTGACATCCCTAGGTATTTCCAGTCCTTGGCTTACATTCTATTATGTAAATTGCCTGCATTATTTAGAGGTTTTATTACAGAGTTTAATGGGTCATCACCATCAGCCCACTTTCTATCCCGTGATTTTTCCCCAGGTCCAACATTTATCAAAGTGAAAGTGAAAAAGGACAAGCACAATTTTTTAATTCACTTAAGAGACCCTAGGAAAATTGGGAAAAAGGAGAAAAAAGAAGGGGATTATCCTTCAGAAGATGAGAAAGAAGAAAGAGAAGGAGAGCAAAACTTTGAAGCAGGTAAGCAGCTGCATCTTTGTGGCCATGTATCAGTACTTCATAGATCAACTGCATCCACCTAGCAGAAACACAGGTATCCCCAGCAGGTAGCATGTGTAATTTTTCCAGATGGTAACTGAAGTGTTTTGCTATCCTCTGTATATACATTTGCCATAATATAATGTGTATATATAACACATTGTATACATAACACATCTATAGTGCGCTGCTTCCTTGGTTTTTCCTCCCCTGGGAACTCAGCTTTTAATTCCAGCTGACATGCAGGCTACCTTGCCTGGCTATGTTTATGTAGTAACACTGAGTTTGCAGGATCCATCCTGGCCTGAATTTTATTTTATGCACTGTACCCAGTGCAGTCTCTAGGAGTCAGGTCCCCATTAATTGATTCCTACTTGAAGGCTTGGCTTCTCTCCAATATTGATTGCAAATGATGGGGGTTTTATCTGTGCTCTTATCACTCTGCTCTCCCTGTAGTCTCAGGTTTCTCAAGTTGCAAGGACAAGAAAAAAGTCCTAAATTTGGCCATGGGAATCTCTACCTGCTTGTAGGTGAGAGCTCCAAACAGATGTCCATTGATCATACCCCATGAGACTTCCTGATAACACCATTTAACATCTCCAGGCATCATTAACTGGAGAAATCAATTGCTTCTCACCAAGTGTGGGTTATACCTGCAAACAAAGATGAGTTAATTAATAAAATGCTTTGAACACAAGTTAATAATAAATAATAAGATCAGTAACTAAATCTTGCCAACAAATTTAGTTATGTTCACAGTATTTTCTAAATTCAAGGTAAGAATACAATGTTTGACAAGTATGAATGTACCCAAGAACTTAAAAATAAAAAAAATTTAATGGCTTTTCTGTATTTTGCCAGATATAAAAATACATGGTTTAGTATAAAAATTAAGAAATATAGGAATATTTTTAAAAGATGACAGTTGCCCGTAAGTCTACCACCCCAGAAGTAACCACTATTCACAGTGTATTTCTTTCTTTCTTTATCATGATGTGAAAATGAAAGTTGCTCAGTCGTGTCCGACTCTTTGCAACCCCATGGACTCTACAGTCTGTGGAATTCTCCAGGCCAGAATACTGGAGTAGGTGCCTTTCCCTTCTCCAAGGGATTATGAGCAGTTTCCTATTCATTAAATATCCTCTACAAACAATTTTTAATGATTTCATAATAATTCATTGGTGTATATTTATATGTATCATAATTTACTTAATCATATCCTTGTTTTAAACATATTTAGATGATTTCCACTTCTCACTGAATTTTGCTTACTTTTTTTTTGATAAAACAGAAATGTTCTTGATTCAATTTTATCTTTTAGAAGAATCAAATGAAGAGAACAAAGCTGTCAGCAAGTTTGGATCTTTTTCTGCCACCTTGGAAAATGGAATCTGCCTCTCAATAAGTTACTATGGATCAAGTGGATCAGCGCCAGGTGAATTAAACACAACAGAAAGGATAAATGTCCCGTGACCAAGGGCAGCTGCCCATCCTCCATCTGCTCACTTGTTGATAAACATGTTCTGATTTAATGCCCCTCATTTCCTGAGCAGTGGGAATATTTGTGTGTGTACATATATATGAGTATGTACACATGTATGTACACATATAATCTTTCATACATAGAAAATAACAGCGGTTTGGCATTTTGAACAGCATTTATCATATGTATAATCTCCCATATAACCACATATACATACATATAAGTTATCTTTGTGAACCAGCCCATGAAAATCAGTCTGTTAGGTAGTGACAAAAACAGCATGATTGGCTGAGGAATACTCTTGATTTTCTACAGAATAATATTTCTTTGAATCCTGTGTTTGTGGATCTTCTCACTGTGCCTCAGAACATTAGTCTTAAAGGAGCCATTCACTAAACATCTTGAAGGATTTATTTACCTTACTCTCAATAAACAAATTCTCCAGCTAGAGGCTATTTTCTTACAAACCCCAAAAATAACCTTTCACTTTACCCAGAACCAATTAGGAGAACTTGTGGGCTCTCATGCATTTTATAGGGATCTATCTGCAAGATGTTGAAAACAAAAAAGCTTTCTAAAATCAAAAGGTAATCCCGATGCTGTGTTTCCTTACACTATGTGGGAATCTCTGTGATCAGTTATCTGCCTGACCATGTAGATCCGTTTCTCTAGAGACAGCGTTCCTATGGATCATTAATCCACGTTTCTTACCTTGTGCCAAATATTGTAGTACCTCAGTGAATTAGAGGGCTCATTAAATTTGTTAGTATTTTTGCTTTTATTTGGGTTTTGACCTTGAACTTTGCATTTTGATTTATTTTTAATCCATTTGGAGAAGTCATTTGGTACCTAGCGAATTATATTAAAATCCATGATCACATACAATCATTAACCCACACCCCTTCTGAACAAGTTTATCAATTTTTTACATTAAGATATTTACATTCTACTCTCTATCAACTATACTGCTGCTATTTCTTAAGTGATTTCCTTATTTGCAATGAATCCTTAAATTAATATGTAATCTTTCCATTTAATACAGATGTTTCTCATTTTAGGTTATAGGTATTGCATTTGAAAATGTTTATAGAGTAGATAGAAGTAATGTTTTACTTCCTGTATATTAAAAAAAAGTTGGAGGCATGGGTCTTTGTAAAAAAATATTATAAATTCTTTAAGGATCATACAATATTAATAATATTTAAGAACATTTATCTACTAATGGCTAAACAAATTTTCAATCCAATTCTCCCATCTTAATTCAGTATACACAGCTCTCTGGAGCTTATTCATTTTGCTTAACTGAAATTTTATGCCCACTGATGATGATACTACTTTATGCTTCCAATTTCCTCTCTCCCCAGGCCCTGGCAACCACCATTCTGCTCTTTAGTTCTGTGAATTCAGCTATTTTAGATACTTCACATAGGCGGAATCAGGCAGTGTTTGTTTTTTGTGACTGGCTAGGGCTTCCCTGGTAACTCAGTTGGTAAAGAATCCGCCTGCAATGCAGGAGACCCTGGTTGATTCCTGGGTTGGGAAGATCCCCTGGAGAAGGGATAGGTTACCCACTCCAGGATTCCTGGGATTCCCTTGTGGCTCAGCTGGTAAAAAATCAGCCCACAATGTGGGAAACCTGGGTTCAATCCCTGGGTTGGGAAAATCCCCTTGAGATGGGAAAGGCTACCCACTCCAGTATTCTGGCCTAGAGAATTCCATGGACTGTATAGTCCATGGGGTCACAAAGAGTCAGACACAATTGAGCGACTTTCACTTTATTTCACTTAGCATAATGTGCTCAAGGATCATCCACATTGTTACACATTACAGAATGTCCTTCTTTTTTAAGACTGAATAGTGTTCCATTGTAAGTATACATCACACTCAAACCATTCATCTGTCAATGGGCCTTTTGTGTTATCTCCACACCTTGGCTCCCCTATGCTTTTTGTGCCTTTCAGTTCCTTGATGATCTATGTTATCTCTTACCTCTGACCAATTGCCCATGCTGTGCCCCTTGCTCAGAACTCTTCCTTTTGCTATATATACCACCACTTTCAGCAGTCAACTTCCTCCCACGCTTCAGGACTCAACTTACAGGTTACTTGCTCTAAGAAATGCTTCACTCATGTGAACTGAGTCTTTGGAGGTGAGTGGAAATTGCTTAGGCAAAGAATCAAAGGAAGGGAATTCTATACCAGGAGCAGCATGTGCAAAATCTTAGTAATATAAAAGTGTGGCACATTTGTAGAAAAACAATTGCACAGTATAGTCAGGCCTCCATATCCCATATCCATGGGTTCTGTATTCATAGATTTGACCAATCTCAGGTTTAAAATATTCTTTAAAAAAATTCAAGAAAATTTCAAAGACCAAGACTTTGCCCCCAAATTGGCCACATGCCAAGCACTGTGCTAAAGTCAGGTGAATGATGGGATGTGTAGGCCCACCCTACTGTGACCTCCCACCACATCACAGATCCACAGTCTCCCCAGTGCTCATTGTATGAGCATTGTTCTTCTGGCATTTTGTTTGTTTGCTACGCATGTCATGTGTACATGCTTGGTTTCTGTGAAAAGTGGCTCCCAACAGCAATTAAGTGGTCAGAACAATCCCACAAAGGCCAATAGGGAGCACAAAATGCTATCTCTCAACAATAAAATACAAATCTTTAGATCTTTTAAAAAGTGACATGTGCCTTGCTGAAGTGGGATGTAAGGTCATTAAGAACAAATGGAACATTCTCACAGTAGGCAGAAAGAAGCTGAAATTCATGGAAGTGTTAGAGCTGCCCGTACAATGGCAAAAATGATCTCTCTAGTTCATGACAAAGTGCTTGTAAAGACAGAAAGCATTTTGTGTGTAGCTAAGGACCATGGCGTGAAGCATGTCCCTGGGGGTAGCAAAATTATGGATGAAAGAGCACATACCCTCTGTGAGCAGTTCTGTGGGGATGGTGAGGAGAGCAAGAGGAAGGGGTTTAAGAGTCTTAAGAGATGGCTGCTTAGGTAGTAAAGTGTTAAAGGTCCCTCAAGAACTTAAATGTCATGGAACAATCAATATCAGCCAATGCTGAAGCAGCATCGGTGTTTCCAGAAGAGGCCGAGAAACTCACAGAAGAGAAAGTTCATTTTCCAGAGCAAGTCTTCAGTTGTGACAAAACAGGCTTATTCTGGAAGAAGATGCCCAATCATATCTACATCTATAACAGTGCCAGGTAAACCCTGGGTTTCAAGGCCCAGAAAGCTCACCTTACTCTGGAGCTGTGTGGAAATACAGCAGGTAACATGATCAAGCCTAGTCTATAAGCAAACAACTCCTGGGCCCAGAAGAACAAAAACAAAAATTGTCTGCCTGTGTGCTGGCAGCACAACAGGAAAGTTTGGGTGACGGAAATCTTGTTTTTGGAATGGTTCCTCCAAGGCTTCATTCTTGAAGTGAATAAATACCTCTAAGAGAAGGGGCTGCCATTCAAGGGGCTCCTGTTAATTGGCAATGCTCCCAACCAGCTGAATTTTTCTGCCTCATTGACAAGAAAGTGGACATGATGTTTCTGCCTCCTAGTCCTGCATCACTGCTCAAAGAAAGTGTGAAAATGAAGTCGCTCAGTCGTGTCCAACTCTTTGTGACCCCATGGACTGTAGCCTACCAGTTTCCTCCATCCATGGGATTTTCCAGGCAAGAATACTAGAGTGGGTTGCCATTACAGCCACTCAATCAAGGCATCATCAAAGACATTAAGGCAACTTACATCCACCTTACCTTGGGGGAGATTCATGCTGTCCTTGGTGCTAACCTGGACTGCAGCATCATGGATTTATGGAAGAGCTCCACAGTTGTGGTTTGAACTGTGTTTATTGCAGAGTTTGTAGGTACCCTGAAGCCTGAGACAGTCATTGAATGTTTGAAGCCATTATGGAATGAGATGGTTGATGGTCTCAACGACTCCCCCACTATTGATTTAGAAATCATCAAATATCTCAAATATCTGAATATCTCAAATGTTGCAAGGGAAGTTGAAGGGATGCCTCCTCTGACATGGTCTAGGATGATATCGAAGAACATATAGAATAAGATAAAGGGATCCTTAGCAACAAGGAACTGGAAGATCTGTGGAAGTCTTCTGCAGATGACTGTGATGCTGCAGAAAATTTAGAGGAAGCAGAGCCATCAATTTGAACACTTGAAAAAATGGCATTGACTTTTCAATAGGCGCAAGTGTTACAGGATGTGATCCTCAAGTACAATCCATTTTTGGACTGAAGCCTCTGTGTCACCCAAGGTATAACAGCATACCTACAACCACTGTAAGACTTATTTGATGATACATAGAGAAGGAAGAGACAGCTTCCTCTAACAATGATTGTAACTAATGCATCTGCAGTATGAAGCCTAGACCTTCAACACTTGAAGATCCTCAGCCCTCAACTTCCAGAGATCCTAACATTAGTGTTACTGAGCCTCCTCCAAAGTGCCAGTGTCTGCAATTGGAACCCAATTATCTGGACTGAATACCTTCTGACATCCTGTCATAAGGCTTAACTCAGCCTGATGCCTCACCACTTACCAACAGTGCCACACACCTCATCAACTCACCAGATTGGTACCATAGACACCATATAGCAATCATCATTCTCATCATCATCATCCAAGGGAATCAAAAGAGAAGAACCAGGGTTATGGTGAGTGTTAACACTGTGTTTGTGTATGTGTGTGTGAGAGAGAGGAAGAGAGAGAATGAATTAATATTTTCTCTATAATTATATTTTCTATATATAGTGAAAGTGAAGTCTCTCAGTCGTGCCCAACTCTTTGCAACCCCATGGACTGTAGCCCACCAGGTTCCTCTGTCCATGGGGTTTTCCAGGCAAGAATTCTGGAGTGGGTTTCCATTTCCTTCTCCAGGGGATCTTCCTCAAACCCAGGTCTCCCACATGGTAGGCAGATGCTTTGCCTTCTCAACTACCAGGGAAGTCCTTTTCTATATATGCTTGTACTTTAAATAATATGTTTTATTTTGTATTTTTTGCATCATTAAGTAAAAGCAATCTGTAACTGTTGAAAGAAAATGTTACATTGTTGATATTTACCATACAGTTAAGCCTATAATGGTTGCATAGTTGCGGCTATACTGAACATATACATAGTTTTTTTCTTGTCATTATTCTCTAAATGATACAGTATAATAATTATGTACACAGCATTTACATTGTATTAAGTATTATAAGTAATCTGGAAATGATTTAAAGTATATGGGAAAATGTCCATGTGCTTAGTCACTCAGTCGTGTCTGACTCTTTGCGACCCCATGAACTATAGTCTGCCAGGCTCCTCTGTCCATGGGATTCTCCAGGCAAGAATACTGTAGTGGGTTGCCATTAAAGCCACTCAATCAAGGCATCATCAAAGACATTAAGGCAACTTACATCCACCTTACCTTGGGGGAGTTTCATGCTGTCCTTGGTGCTAACCTGGAGTGCAGCATCATGGATTTCTGGAAGAGCTCCACAGTTGTGGTTTGAACTGTGTTTATTGCAGAGTTTGTAGGTACCCTGAAGCCTGAGACAGTCATTGAATGTCTGAAGCCATTATGGAATGAGATGGTCGATGGTCTCAATGACTCTCCCACTATTGATTTAGAAATCATCAAATATCTCAAATATCTGAATATCTCAAATGTTGCAAGGGAAGTTGAAGGGATGCCTCCTCTGACATGGTCTACCCTCCTCCAGGGTATCTTCCCTACCCAGGGATCGAACCCAGGTCTCCCACATGGCAGGCAGATTCTTTACTGTCTGAGCCATCAGGGAAGCCCAAAAGTTAGGAATATTCTGGATAGGATGTATCCAGTAAGTTTTTATATTGTTATTAGCCCAAGAATACTGGAGTGGGCAGCCTATCCCTTCTCCAGGGGATCTTCCCAACCCATAAATCAAATCAGGGTCCCTTGCATTGTGGGTAGATTCTTTACCAGCTGAGCTACCAGGGAAACCAAAAAACGGCCTTAAACACCACCAAATGTAGATGATTCTTCAACTAAGGGAAAAGAATATCAACACTCCAACAGCCTGTGCTCAGGCTCACAGGCGGCAGATTCCTTCACATACCAAGAGGATTGGGTGTTGAGATGCACAGTGTGAAAGACCCCAGCCTCCTGCTCTTACACCTCTCTATGCAAATAAATACTATACCATTTTATATGGGACTTGAGCATCCACAGAATTCTGGCATCCATGAGGGTGTCCTGGAACCAACCCCTGTGGAGTTGAAAGATGACCATATAAAGTACATCTTGTAAGAAATGTTTAGCATCAAACGCCCTTCTTCTAGGTTCCCACAGTGCTCTGTACTTTCACTAACACAGGCTTAACACACAACATTGAATACCTGAGGCTCTCTTGATCTGAATTGCCCATTTCATTGCAAGTTCCTGCTGTCTCGTTCATCACTGGTTACCCAATTCGTGGTGTGTAGTAATAGGTACTCAGTAAATATTTGCTGATTGAGTAAAAGGATGGGGATGAGAGGAAGGAGTTTCCAGCTGCCTCCAACTAGATGCCATTCACTGTTGATATTCCGTACTTCCTAGGAGTCAGGCATCTGGTTACATCTACTCAGAGAACTCATTGTCAAATGGGAAGAGAAACCATGAATAGTGAGATAACTGCATAAGTGCTAAAAATTATATATAAACCAAGTCCTAGGGACAACCAGAAAATACTTGAGAGAGAAGGCATAGCACCTGAGATGAGACTTTATAGCTGAGTGGGAACTATCCAGACAAAGCAACAAGGAAAGGAAATACTGGACAGTAAGAACCATTGGTATAAATATACAGCTGTGTAAAAGCATGGCATCTTTATAGAAAGATGAGAAGTTGAGTGTGACTAGAGTGGAAATGGGTGAACATTGTGCGTCCTTTAAGATTAGTGAGCACTGGAGGTTTTTAAGTAAGAAAAGGAAAGTGATATGAAAAGATTTTATTTTAGGAACATAATTATAGTGATAGTTTGGAAATACACTGAGGCAGTGGTATTAGGAAACTGCTACCAAAAAAGCAAGAGAATAAGAATTTGAAAAAAAAATTAAAGAATTTGAATTAAGGTGGTAGGAATGGATATGAGAGGCGTGATATGAGAGCAATATCTGAGGGCTCTGTGAACGGCTGGATGTATGGGTGAGTCAAAAAGAGGAAATGCAAATGATCTCAACGTCTAACTTGAGAAACAAAGTGCGTGATTGATGACATTGACTGAGGTTGAGAACATAGGAAGGAGGATTATCTGCTTGGAAGAATAGAGGCCTACTGATTTTGAAATATCTCCAGTACCACAAGCAGAGGAACGATATCTAAAAGCAGTTGGAAATACAGATCTGGAGCTGAGAAGAAATCTCATCCCTAGATATGTAAATTTTGGAGGCATTAGCATGTAGATGACAGCTGGAGCCCCAGTAGTGAACAAGATACTCAGATCTAATATAGATAATAAAGGTTGTCAGCCCTGACTGTGTATCACCGTCACGTGTGGTGTTTCACAGCTATAAATGCCTGGGCCTGCTCCCCAGAGAGCCTTAATCAGTAGGTTAAGGTGGGAGTCTGAGAATTTTTTAAAATTCTGTGAATAATTATTATGGGCAACCAGGATTGAGAATATCTGTTGTGTAATGAGAAGAGGAGTGAAAACCGGGGACTACCGACTTTTAACAACAGGAAGAGTTAGTAAAGGAGACTGAGGAAAAATGACCAAAGAGGTAAAAAGATATCCAAGTGGGGGTGTTACTCTGGAACCCAGGAAATATAACTCAGGATATAAGGGATGCTCAGAAGTTTCTGACATAATTCCTCCATGGATTGCCTCGCCTTTTACAATTTTGCATTAAAATCCAGAATCAAATCAGTCTTCTGCAAGAAAACCTCTTTTACCATCTCAGCTAGAAATAATTCTTTTCTAAATTGCCTTGTTTGTATCCCTTATTATGTTCCTATTTAACGTGTCTTTGTCTTGAAGTTATTTGAGAACAGATCTTATTTAGACTACTTTATCTTCCTAAGGTCTTTTTTCCCTTTATTGTTCACTGCTCCACACGTCTACATATAAGAGTCTATCAATAAATATTTCTCAAATAAATGGAGAGATGATTGCTACCCTACCATTAGGAGTTTACAATCTAGATGGGGATAGAAGAACATGTAAAATAATGACTCAACCAAATGTATCAAAGTATTTAAGTACCTCAAATGTTTAAACTACAATTTTGATTTTCAAATCAACTGCGTTACCCCCTGAAACCTATACAACTGATAAATGCTACTAGCAAGGTAAAAATTGTCAAATTGTATAAATTTTTGAGATGTAAATTTTATTTAACAAACATATCAAATATAAATATCTAATTTACTTGTTTTTTCCTCTTTCTCTTATTACAGAGGTTGAGGATCCTAACTTGGAATCTATGTTGAATATCCCATCAGTACATACTCCAACAGTAATTCCTGTTATAGTGAGTATTCCTCAAGGCAAAGAAAAAGGGAAAACAAAAAGCAAAGAAAAACCCAAAGAATCACTTAAAGAAGAGGAGCACCCAAAAGAAGAGAAAAAGGTAAGTAGACCTTGCCATGGATTCCCAGATTCTGCTTCTGACTCAGTGTTAACTTTTTTAAGATCATGATTTATGCCAACAGTGTTATTACAGTGCATATATTTCACTGTTCAGATTAACTAACAGTCCTTGTACTTTTTATTTTAAATGGACAAAAGAGGCCTGCACACAGGAGTTGAATTCCCATACTTGGAGACATATTGTCATCTACAAACTGTCTCAGGTCATTCATTCCAAACTTAGAATATCTTGTTCAACCATTTCCCCACATTGGATCTTGGATGTTCTTTGCTTTAGGATGATAAAGTTCCTACCATTCCTTATTTTTAATACTTCATTTAGTTCCACTGAGATAAACAACAATTGGAAGAGGAGGATCTCTAACTAAATAGTGGAAACACTTCTATTTAGTAGATTTGGACTTAGATATTGATGAGCTTGGGCTTACCAGGTGGCACTAGTGGTAAAGAACCTGCCTACCAGTGCAGGAGGTGCAATAGACATGGGATTGATCCCTGGGTCAGGAAGATCCCCTGGAGTAGGGAATGGCAACCCACTCCAGTATTCTTACCTGGAAAATTCCATGGGCAGAGGACCCTGGCAGGCTACAGTCCATGGGGCTGCAAAGAGTTGAACATGACTGAGCAACTGGGCAATTGATGTGCTTGGAATTCAGCAAGACTGAAGGACAATCCACTTCCAGTTAAAGAGGGATCCTCCCTCTACCTGCAAACAGGGGTGTGGGCACATACACACATATACTCATGAGTTCTTTGACTCTAAATATTTCCTAGTAGAAATATATAGATCAAAAGAGTTTCTAAATGAAGAACAAGAAGGAAACTACTGGGCAAATCTTGGCTCTTTTGGTTTTACTGGTACAGTTGTACAGTTTTTACAATGTACAGATTCTCAACTTATTAGAAAAAAAAATCATGCTAAAAAGTGATTAGGGCCCTGGAATTTTTAGCCCGGCCTTTTGAAAATTCTAGGGTTTGCTCATCAAGGAGGTAAACAGTTTATATGCTAACAAAAATGAAAGATTAGGAAAGTAAAGAGGACTCAAAGAAATAGAAAAATATCCCATGCTCTTGGATTGGAAGAATTACTATTGGTAAAATGGCCATACTACCCAAAGCAATGCAAGATTTAATGTGATTCCTATCAAATTGCCCATGACTTTTCTCACAGAACTAGAAAAAATAATCCTAAAATCCTAAAATTTTATCCTAAAGCCATAAAAGACCCAGAATTGCCAAACCAATCCTGAAGAAAAAGAACAACGCAGGAGGCATAACCCTCCAAGACTTCAGACAATACTACAAAGCTACAGTAATCAAAACAGGGTAGTACTGGCACAAAACAGACATATAGATCAGTAAAACAGAATAGAGAGCCCAGAAATTAGCTCACACACCTGTGGTCAATTCATCTTTGACAAAGGAGGCCAGAATATGCAGTGGGAAAATGACAGTCTTCAACAAGTGCTGCTGGGAGAGTTGGACAGCCACATGTGAATCAATGAAGCTAGAACACATGTTTTCACCATACAGAAAAATAAACTCAAAATGGCTTAAAGACTTAAACATAAGACATGATACCATAAAACTCTTAGAAGTAAACATAGGCAAAACATTCTCTGATGTAAAGCATATCAATGTTTTCTTAGGTCAGTCTCCTGGACAATGGAAATAAAAAATGAAAGTAAATAGGACCTGATCAAACTTAAAAGCTTTTTCACAGCAAAGGAAACCATAAACAAAATGAAAAGACTACTTAGAGAAAGTATTTGCAAGTGATGCAACTGACAAGGGCTTAATTTCCAAAATACACAAAGAGCTCCTACAACCCAACAAGAAAAAGCAAGCAATCTAATTGAAAAATGGGCAGAAGACCTAAAGAGACATTTCTCCAAAGAAGAAATACAGATGGCCAAGAGGCACATGAAAAGACAGTTAGCATCACTAATTATTAGTGAAAGGCAAATCAAAACTACAGTGAGGTTACCACCTCACAGTAGTCAGAACAGCCATCAAAAAAAAAGGTCTATAAATAACAAATACTGAAGAGGGTGTGGATAAAAGGGAACCCTCTACACTATTGGTGGGAATGTAAATTAGTGCAGTCACTGTGCAAAACACTGTGGAGGTTTCTCAGAAAACTAAAACTAGAACTACCATGTGATCCAATGATCCCTCCTGGGCATATATCCAGACAAAACTATAATTCAAAAACACATTCACTCCTATGTTTACAGCAGCACTATTCACAATAGCTAAGACTTGGAAACAATCTAAATGTCCATTGACAGATGAATGAATAAAGAAGATGTGTGTGTGTGTGTGTGTGTGTGTGTATACACATATATACACATATATATATGTGTGTATATATGTATATAGTGAAATATTGCTATAGTACTATATATATACCACATCTACATATGTATATATTGATATATATGAAAGTGAAAGTGAAGTCACTCATTTGTGTCCAACTCTTTGCAACTCCATGGACTGTAGCCTACCAGACTCCTCTGTCCATGGAATTTTCCAGACAACAGTACTAGAGTGGGTTGCCATGCCCTCCTCCAGGGGATCTTCCCGACCCAGGGATCAAATCTGGGTCTCCTGCATTGCAGGCAGACGCTTTACCATCTGAGCCACCAGGGAAGGTATGTGTATACACATACAGTGAAATAATACTCAGCCAAAAAAAAAGAACAAAATAATGCCATTTGCAGCAATGTGAATGCAACTAAGGATTATCATGGTAAGTGAACTCAGAAAGAGAAAGACAAATACCATTTGATATCACTTATATGTGGAATCTAAAATATGACACAAACAAACCTATGTATGAAACAGAAATTGAATCAAGAATGTAGAGAATAAGCTGGTGGTTGCCAAGGGGGAGTGGGTGGGAGAGGGTTGGATTGGGAGTTTGGAATTAACAGATGGAAACTAGTATATATAGAATGGGTAAATAACAAGGTCCTACTGTGTAGCACAAGGAACTATATTCAATATACTGTGATATACCATAATAGAAAAGAATGTGAGAAAAGAATATATATGTAACTGAGTCACTTTGCTATATAACATAATATTGTAACATAACATTGTAATACAGCTTTAAGTCAATAAAAATGAATAACTAAATTAAAAGTTGGAAGTTATGGGGTTTGAATGTTATTGAGCCTCTACACCATATTTACACAGCTTTACTGGATGAGTTTTCTCAAGCTCAGACACTAGCTCCTTGTTAAGTGAAAATGTTGAAGTGTTGAGAATAGCCCCAGGTAATTCATTAACTTAGCTGAAAGCAATTTGGTGGCCAACCAATTGGTCCACCTAACATTTTTTTAAAATTGATTATAATGAAGGAATAGGGGATAATGGTTCTGAATGTGATGACAGATTTGTCATGGCGTGTTTGTGTCTTTGAGCAATACTGTTAATTTTACAGAAGTTCATAAGCTTTTTCCTCTTAATTTTGCTGTGTTTGTTATTAATTGATTTTTAGTTGACAATTCAGATTTTATTCTCTGTTAGTAACAAAGGCAGAACCTACCTAAATGATCAGTAATAGAAAACCACAGAGAATAAATTAAAGATTCAATACTGGGGGATCAGTTGGGATGATTTTGGTGGTGAGCCACTAAGAAAGTCAACTGGGAAAACTTAAATGATTATTGTTGGAGATAACAAATAACTTTCATCCTAGAGTATACATAATCAAACAAGGGATTCAGGCACAGTTAGCAGAAAATCATTTACAATTTGCTAAGTAGACACACCCAAGCCCTCATTAAAATTTATAATCCTTTTTATTGTCTTTACTTTCTTTTATTGTTTTTACTTACTACAAAAACAATGCATGCCACTACAGGAAAAAAAACAAGACGTATATCCTAATAGCATAATGTCTCTAGCATCCCGACTATAAGAATCACACAGAAGGTGCTGGGCATCTTGGTCAGCCCTTACACCTGTATGCCTGTATGAGCCATCTTTCAAGATCTAGTTCAAGCCCCAACTTCTTTATCATCCTTTCCTAATCAGTCTTAACTTTGATATCTCCCTTTTCTGAAGAAAGATGCCAACCATTTGGTACTATTATTTAGCTGTTTCACATGTCTGTGTGTTGTGCTACAAGTGAAATATCAGTTGCACAGTAGAGAGACATCCTTATTAGGCTCCATTGCAGGGCCCTACAGCCCTGGGAAAGTCATATTCTAAGTATTCAGCAAGTCGTTGTTTAGTCATAATAAATCAATAACTCATTTAGAAAATGATAGGAAATTTTTCACATGTTGAATTATTTATAGGAAGTAGAAGATCCAGAGCCTGTTTTACAAGAGACTCCTTACGTTCCCGCCTTTCAAAACCTGAACGTGTCTTGCCCCAATGGGCTCCAAGTGACCTTCATTGGGCAAGAGTCCCCAGGTGAGTGCTGGCCAGGTGAATGAGGAGGCAGGGGAGGAGGGAAGTTATATAGAAAACACCTGAATCACCATTGACATTGTGTGCTTTCCTACCAGTGAGATATATTTGTTGATAATAAATAACGGGCTAATCAGTTCAGTTCCATTCAGTAGCTCAGTCTTGTCCGACTCTTTGCAACCCCATGAACCGCAGCACGCCAGGCCTCCCTGTCCATCACCAACTCCCAGAGTTTACCCACACTCATGTCCATTGAGTCGGTGATGCCATCCAGCCATCTCATCCTCTGTCGTCCCCTTCTCCTCCTGTCCCCAATCCTTCCCAGCATCAGGGTCTTTTTCCAGTGAGTCAACTCTTCACATGAGGTGGCCAAAGTATTGGAGTTTCAGCTTCAACTTCAGTCCTTCCAATGAACACCCAGGACTGATCTTTAGGATGGACCGGTTGGATCTCCTTGCAGTCCAAGGGATTCTCAAGAGTCTTCTCCAACACCACAGTTCAAAAGCATCAATTCTTCAGTGCTCAGCTTTCTTCACCGTCCAACTCTCATATCCATACATGACCACTGGAAAAACCATAGCCTTGACTAGACAGACCTTTGTTGGCAGAGTAATGTCTCTGCTTTTTAATATGCTATCTAGATTGGTCATAACTTTCCTTCCAAGGAGTAAGCGCCATTTTTGAGCACTTACTGTGGGCCAGGCACTATCTAAGTACTTAACATACATGACAAAATACAACTACTGTACTCTAAGTCCTAATAATTTCATTTCACAAAATAAATTGAGACTCAGAAGATTCAGTATCTTTCCCCAAGTCACTCAGTTCCTAAGTGGCAGAGATAAAATGCCATTCTTGGTCCAGTGCTAGCAAGGCTAATGCTCTTAATAACTACAATGTGTCTCTGTGTTCTTGCCTCTACAAAGGGCCACATGTACAGAACTTTGCCAGTCTAATCAAAGCAAAGGACAGTGATCACAGAGTAGATAGAGATAAGTGCAGGTTAAATGGATGAAGAAAACCAGTCTTGTTTCCAGGGATCAGCATATACTTTTATAGGGTGTGTGCATGCTTAGTTGCTTCAGTCGTGTCCAACCCCTTGTGGCCCCATGGACTGTAGCCCGCCAGGCTCCTCTGTCCATGGGATTATCCAGGCAAGAATACTGGAATGGGTTTCTGTACCCTCCTCTAGGGGTTCTTCCCAACCCAGGGATCGATCCTGTGTCTCTTACATCTCCTGCATTGGCAGGTGGGTCCTTTACCACTAGCGCCACCTAGGAAGTCCATAATTTTATAGTGTGTATGGCACCTTATTAAGATGAATAAATACAATAGGACTTCTTTAACTAATCCAATGCAGGGAGGACATCCATACTGGTGATTTGATTTGAATATCATTTAAATGGAGACCCACTATTGCAGTAGAATTAGGACAGGCAACAAAGCAAGCTTCTGAGCTGGGATTCGGGTTCTAATTAATTGTATGGCCCTTATAATAGCTTACCACCTCAGGACCCATAGTTTCCCCACTTGATAAATGTTACATTGTATCAGTGAATCACATTTTTTTCACAACCAAATACCCTCTTTATTATAATTCCTGTGTATGTGTATGTGTGCATGCACTCAGTCAAGTCCAGCTGTTTGCATCCCCATGAATTGTAGCCCACTAGGCTCCTCTGTTCATGGGATTCTCCAGGCAAGAATTCTGGAGCAAGTTGCCATTTTCTACTCCAGGGAATCTTTCCGACCTAGGGATCAAACTCGTGTCTCCTGCATTGGCATGCGGATTCTTCACCATTGAACCACTTGGGAAGCCCCCCCCCCTATAATTCCCTTATGTATCCCACATTTGAAAAGTGTAGCCATCAAAGATAAAGAGTATGCTAATTGAAAAAACAATTCAGTGGTATATTCACTTGCCAGCCAAATGAGAAGAAACAATATTGTAGCTATTATGTCTCAGTTTTACTTTTCATTAAGCTTTCTGAATTATTAAAGATAGACTCTGGACCTTTGTTTCTATTTCTGAGAATTCCTAGTGGTCCAAGTTTTCCATGATGGGATCGACTGTGTGTGCTACTAAGACTGAAGGCCCTGGAGGGTCTTCCCAAGTCAAACATGCTATTAATGTACTGAGAGGGATATTGTTTTCAAGTTCAGAGACAAAATTGTTTGCTGCTTGTTTTCTTGATTCTATTATCAAACCACAGCTTAATACTTGTTTTACCTGTCTTTTCTGTTCGTTTCATTTCCTAGCCTGATGTTTTCATCTTTGTGTTAGAGTGGACAATGTAATTAATAATAACTCTGCCTGGAACACATAATCTTTCTAAAATGTTCCATGTATTGGGTGCTAAGTCACTTCAGTCATGTCTGACTCTTTGTTACCCTATGGGCTGTAGCCCTCCAGGTTCCTCTGTCCATAGGATTCTCCAGGCAAGAATATGGGAGTAGGTGGCCATGCCCTCCACTAGGGGATCTTCCTGGCCCAGGGACCGAACCCACATCTCCTGCATCTCCTGCATTGCCAAGCAAGTTCTTTACCACTAGTGCTACCTGAGAAGCCCATGTATTATGTATATTCTAATTCAAGTCTGAACATAATGACAGCATAAACATCAAAGTAGCACTGTCTTCACAGGATCAGCCTAGGGCAAGGGAAAGAAGGGGACATGGTGTAAGCAGAAAGAGCCTAGAAACTTGAGTTCTTTCCAGGGTGACCTTGAATAAGTTATAACCCGCCACCCTGAATTTCTTCATTTATAAAATAACATTATCTACTAAACAGGATTGTTATAAATATTAAATGATAAAATACTTTCTAATCTGGAGACTATTACTGCAGTGTTAGGTTTTCGTTTGTTTTTAGTCGTAGTAGCAGCGGTTGTTTTTGCAGTATAAGGGAAAGGCTGAGCACAGAGACTTGCTTTCAAATCTTAGCTCTTACTAGCTGTGTGACCTTAAAGCAGTTACCCTCCATTAATCCATCTGAAAAGCCTGGAAAATGAAAGTGTCTATCTTAAAGGGTTATTGAGGTAGGCTGAACAAAATACATATACAAAGCATTTAACATGTAGAAATATATCAACAGATGTTTATTATTTTTTTTTACCATTCCTTCTTTGACTTGAAGGATACCATGAAGGATACTCCTTCAAAAATATTTTCCCACTAGCCCTATATTGTCCTTGAAATGCCATCATTTCATATTAGTAAACCATTTTATTTTTCCTCCAGAACCAGTTGCATTTTATTTTAACTTTTAATACAGAAAAATATAATAGATAATATAACATACTCATGTGATAGCCAGACAAAATAAAGATTGTTTTCTGTCATACTTTATTAAAATATTTTTTAAAATTATGTAGTTGTAACCCCAAATTTCCCACTATGTTCTATTCCTTTTCTTTCTCCTATAGTAAACAAGATTTGGATTTTTGTGCAAGTAGGTTTGTACAAATATGCTATATGTATGCCTTTATAATAACAAATAATGTGAGTAATGCAAAATTTACACAAATTATGTTGTAAATATTTTTCTGAAAATAGCCTTTTTATTCAATCTCTATTTTGGATATTCAAGATGATACACATGTATCAAATAGATTTATTTTAAAATGTAGATAACATGTAATCAAATGAAGAGACTGTGATTTTTTAATATACTCCATCACTGATAGACATTGGATTTCACGTTAGTAAATGACTTTTTAAATGGAGAAGAGGAAATTGTTCAATTAGCAAAACCTGAGTAGGTGCTGTGTGCCAGAAATTCTCAATAATAGTACTTTCCTTTGGAGGAATTGATTAGGTGCTTTTCTTCTTGATTGCCAGTTAAGAGTAGAACCATGAGAAAAATCTGGACTCGGTTAGAGATCAGAGGATTGTGTTAACTTTGAAAGATGGTAAGTGATTTAAAAAGAATGGACCTGAGTGAATGATTTCTCCTGGGGCTCCAGGTGACTGGGGGACTGCCAGGGAGCATTGTGCATCCCTAGAAGGGAGATAAAAGAGGATGAGAGAAAAATACCAACAGGAAGAAAAGGTAATATCTAAGACAGCATAACTGCCCCCTTCCTAATTTTGTCCTGAAATGTCCTTAACATCAGTAGAGAGAATGGCTAATACATGAAAAAAGTACCTATTAAGTAAATGGCCTTATTTACTATATATGACTGTAAGAAAGGCAGCAAAAAGGGACTTCTCTGGTGGTCCAGTGGTTAAGAATCTGCTTGCCAGTGCAGAGGACACAGGTTCCATCCCTGGTCTGAGAAAACCAGGATGCCATGGAGCAACTAACCCTGTGCGTCACAGCTACTGAGTCTGCACACCTAGCGCCTGTGGTCTGCAACAAGAGAAGCCACCACACCAAGAAGCCCGTGTACCTCAGCTAGAGAAAGCCAAAGCAACAAAGAAGACCCAGCACAGCCATAAAAAAAATAGTTTTTTTAAAGGCAGCAAATAACCCATATTTGGGCCATCTGTCATGACATGAAAACTGTCCTAGTGTCCAGATATAAACAAAATAGTGAAAAAAATTAAGAAGATGAAATTCCAGCCACGCAGCATTGCCCAGTTCACAGTAAGCCTTTTTTTTTTCTATTTAAGATCAAAGTATTATAGATGAGGAACCCACTTGGAATATCATGGTCCGACAGAACTACCCCCAGAAGGTGAAGCACTATGAGTTCTACAAAATGGTGATGCCACCGCTGGAGCAGGAAGCATCAAGAGTTATCACCAGCCAAGGCACTGTTGTCAAATACATGCTGGATGGATCCACACAGGTAAAGGAATATATTAAATTACTCTTTCCTGCTGCAAAGTAAAATACAAACAAGCTGGAGGTGGGTAATAGTGCTATGACAGGGAAGAGAAACAGCTCATTTGAAAAACGAACAATGCTTTAAAAATGACAAAGAATGTTATAACTGGAAGAAAAACACTACCTTAGATGTTATACCTACTAGACAGATATTGACAGAAACTAAGTGTTTGAATGTGATGAAGTTTTAAATGTAGTCATTAGAAAAACTGAAATAGGGTGAGTTATTTCCCAATTACAGAGGGGAAGGGTGAAGAATGGAAGATCGTAAAACAAGTGAAACTGATAAAATACATGAAATGAAAATAAACAAAGCAGAAAGTAAATGGAAAACAAAGTAATATCATTATTTTGTGTTATAGTGTTATTGGCTCTGTTGTCTCTGAGCTCCAATCTCTAAATCATAACATGCTTTATACTACTGGATCTGCAAGTCAGCAAGTTGTACTTTGTTGGATTATTTTTAACCTATTGCAGTTTGATACACAGTGTTGTTAACCAGTTTCCTCCTCATTCTTAGAATGCTCCCCTTTGGCTTTTTCTTCAGATTCTCTTCGCAGATGGGACTGTGAGCAGTAGTCCCGATTCAGGTCCTGTCAGTCTTCCTCCTGATGTGCTGGCCACTGCTCACAGTGCTGACTTGATGGACACGATTTCTCAGCAGAAATCGGAAACGGCACCATCGGAGACTGTCATCACAAAGAAAGGTAGTAACTGAAGCCTTTCAATTTATAATGGATTTAATCTATCCAACAGCTTAATAAATGCTCAGTATTATTATTACTATCATTATGCTTATCTTTTCATTGAATAAATGCAAATTTCAATGGGAATCACAGCACTACACATTTTTGATCACTTTGATCTTTTTTTTAATTTATTTATTTTAATGGGAGGCTAATTACTTTACAGTATTGTAGTGGGTTTTGCCATACATTGACATGTATCAGCCATGGGTGTACATGTGTTCCGCATCCTGAACCTCCCTCCCACCTCCCTCCCCATCTCATCCCTCAGGGTCATCCCAGTGCACCAGCCCTGAGTGCCTTGTCTCATGCATCAAAGCTGGACTGGTGATCTATTTCACATATGATAATATACATGTTTCAATGCTATTCTCTCAAATCATCCCACCCTCGCCTTCTCCTACAGAGTCCAAAAGACTGTTCTATACGTTTGTGTCTCTTTTGCTGTCTCGCATGTAGGGTCATCGTTACCATCTTTCCAAATTCCATATATATATGTGTTAGTATACTGTATTGGTGTTTTTCGTTCTGACTTACTTTACTCTGTATAATAGGCTCCAGTTTCATCCACCTCATTAGAACTGATTCAAATGTATTTTTTTAATGGCTGAGTAATATTCCATTGTGTATATGTACCACAGCTTTCTTACACATTCATCTGTCAATGGACATCTAAGTTGCTTCCATGTCCTAGCTATCATAAACAGTGCTGCGATGAACATTGGGGTACATGCGTCTCTTTCAGTTCTGGTTTCCTCGGTGTGTATGCCCTGCAGTGGGATTGCTGGGTCATATGGCAGTTCTGTTTCCAGTTTTTTAAGGAATCCCCACACTGTTCTCCATAGTGGCTGTACTAATTTGCATTCCCACCAACGGTGTAAGAGGGTTCCCTTTTCTCCACACCCTCTCCAGCATTTATTGTTTGTAGACTTTTGGATAGCAGCCATTCTGACCGGTGTGAGATGGTACCTCATTGTGGTTTTGATTTGCATTTCTCTGATAATGAGTGATGGTGAGCATCTTTTCAGGTGTTTGTTAGCCATCTGTATGTCTTCTTTGGAGAAATGCCTGTTTAGTTCTTTGGCCCACTTTTTGATTGGGTCGTTTATTTTTCTGGAATTGAGCTGCAGGAGTTGCTTGTATATTTTTGAGATTAATTATTTGTCTGTTGCTTCGTTTGCTATTATTTTCTCCCATTCTGATGGCTGTCTTTTCACCTTGCTTATAGTTTCCTTCATTGTGCAAAAGCTTTTAAGTTTAATTAGGTCCCATTTGTTTATTTTTGCTTTTATTTCCAATATTCTGGGAGGTGGGTCATAGAGGATCCTGCTGTGATTTATGTCAGAGAGTGCTTTGCCTATGTTTTCCTCTAGAAGTTTTATAGTTTCTGGTCTTACATTTAAATCTTTAATCCATTTTGAGTTTATTTTTGTGTATGGTGTTAGAAAGTGTTCTAGTTTCATTCTTTTACAAGTGGTTGACCAGTTTTCCCAGCACAATTTGTTAAAGCAATTGTCTTTTTTCCATTGTATACTCTTGCCTCCTTTGTCAAAGATAAGGTGTCCATAGATGCATGGATTTATCTCTGGGCTTTCTATTTTGTTCCATTGATCTATACTTCTGTCTTTGTGCCAGTACCATACTGTCTTGATGACTACAGCTTTGTAGTATAGCCTGAAGTCAGGCAGGCTGATTCCTCCAGTTCCATTCTTCTTTCTCAAGATTGCTTTGGCTATTTGAGGTTTTTCGTATTTCCATACAAATTGTGAAATTATTTGTTCTAGTTCTGTGAAAAAATACCGTTGGTAGCTTGATAGGAATTGCATTGAATCTATAGATTGCTTTAGGTATTATACTCATTTTCACTATATTGATTCTTCTGATCCATGAACATAGTATATTTCTCCATCTATTTGTGTCCTCTTTGATTTCTTTCATCAGTGTTTTATAGTTTTCTATATATAGATCTTTTGTTTCTTTAGGTAGATTTATTCCTAAGTATTTTATTCTTTTCATTGCAATGGTGAATGAGATTGTTTCCTTAATTTCTCTGTTTTCTCATTGTTAGTGTATAGGAATGCAGGGGATTCTGTGTGTTAATTTTATATCCTGCAACTTTACTATATTCATTGATTAGCTCTAGTAATTTTCTGGTGGAGTCTTTAGGGTTTTCTATGTAGAGGATCATGTCATCTGCAAACAGTGCGAGTTTTAGTTCTTCTTTTCCAATCTGGATTCCTTTTATTTCTTTTTCTTCTCTGATTGCTGTGGCTAAAACTTCCAAAACTATGTTGAATACTAGTGGTGAGAGTGAGCATCCTTGTCTTGTTCCTGACTTTAGGGGAAATGCTTTCAATTTTTCACCATTGAGGATAATGTTTGCTGTGGGTTTGTCACATGATCTTTTTATAATAAATAGAAAACATTTGCCTATGTCATTATGAACTCTGAAATGGTGGTGGTGGTGGTTTAGTCACTAAGTCGTGTCCAAATCTTGCAACCCCTGGACTGTAGCCTGCCAATCTTCTCTGTCCATGGAATTTTCCAGGCAAGAATACTGGAATGAGTTGCCATTTCCTTCTCCAGGGCATCTTCCCGACCCAGGGCTTGAACCTGGATCTCCTGCACTGTAGGCAGATTTTTACCAACTGAGCCACCAGGGATGATGTTAGCTCTAACACCTGGGCTACTGTTTTAGGGTTAGATGAGCAATCAGTGATATCAAGGTTCTGGGTAGGCTTCTTGTCATCCTCTTTTCATCAGAATAGCAAGAAGACCACGTCAGCTCCAGGTGTGAGGTCCTCATGTCATAACTTCCAAAGCAGAAAAGAAGGGGGGGCGAAGAGTGTCTATAATGTGTATAACTGAGTTACTGTGCTGTATGGCAGAGATTGGCACAACATTGTAAATCAATTATACTTCAGTAAAAAAAAATGAGTAAATTTTAAAATGAAGAAAGGAAAGAGGGTGAACGTAAGAGTTTTCATGTGTCCTTTTTTCCTCTTTCTTTTTTACTTTTTAAATTATGAAAGTATGATAACACATTTACAGGAAACTTAGAAAATACAGAACAAATTTACATACAGTTCCACTATATATTGCAATTATTTTTAAGTAGATAAATTAAGATTTTTAGTATAATTTGTATCCCACTATTGTGTGAAAATTGTTTAAATCTTGATTATGTTGAATTGGTTCATGGTGCTTTTCAGGTCTACTATATCCTTCTACTTTTCTGTATATTCATTCTATTAATTTCTGAGAGTTTGATACTGAAACTACACATGTCTTTCTTTATCAGGGAGAAAAATACCTCCAGAGTCCACCAGCAACCCCCTCCCCACCCAGGTTTCCTCTTATATCTCACTGAGTAGACCTAGATGGGGACCTAGGCTGGGAAAACAGCATCTGACAGTTTTGGCTTTTCTCTCAGGAGATGAGCACTGCTAGTAGGGAGAAAGGAAGGTGGAGAAGAGTTGGGTAAGCAATCAACAGTGTCTGTCATGATCTAAATTACTTGCTCTCCTCCGAGACAATTGCAATTTACACCCCTACCTCCAGCACAGTATGAAGATGTCTACTTCCTCATACCTTTGCCAGTGCTGTGTTCAGTGTCGTCATCTTGCTCAGTTTGAAAGGTAATTAACGCATCTTATTATACTATTTTGCCTTTCTTTGATTACTGGTGAGATTAAACATTTAAAGATGCTTATTGCTTTGTTTTTCTTTTTGTGAATTTTCTATTCACATCTTCCCTTGGTTTACTGTTGGGATGCTCATCATTTTCATTTTAAGAAATCTTTATGCATAGGAGATGTGTGTTTATGTAGCAGGTACAATTCTGGATAGTTTAAAATATTAAATCAGCAAATCCTCACAACAGCTCTGTGAGGTATATATCTATATGTATCTTAATAATTTCAATTTACAGACAAGGTAATTGTGACACAGAGAGGCTAAGTAACTTCCTTGAGATTTCTCAGCTAGTCAGTGATTAAGTTGGGATTTGAGTCAGGGCAACTAATCTCTAAATTACACTGTCATGCATTACAAATTTTTCTCAATGTCTCATATGCCTTTAATGATCTGTGAGACCAAGATTTAATCTTTTTTCCTCAAGTTCACAGCTCACCACAGTATCCAGGAACTGTCATAGGAAGGCAAAGTGAATTCTTTACTGTAATTCAAAATTTAAAGAAATACTGGGTCATGCTTCCCAGGTGGTGCTAGTAGTAAAGAACCCAACTGCCAGTGCAGGAGACTAAAAGACTTGGGTTCGATCCCTGGTTTGGGAAGATCCCCTGGAGAAGGGAATGGCAACTCACTCCAGTATTCTTGCCTGGAGAATCCCATGGACAGAGAAGCGTGGCCAGCTATAATTCATGGGGGCTGCAAAGAGTTGGACATGACTTAAGCGACTTAGCAGCAGCAGCTATGCCATGCTAAGTTGCTTCAGTCATGTCCAACTCTTTGAGACCCCACGGATTATAGCCCGCCAGGCTCCTCTCTCCATGGGATTCTCCAGCAAGAATATTGGAGTGGGCTACCATGTCCTCCTTCAGGGGCTCTTCCCAACCCAGGGATCTCTTTTACTTCCTGCACTGGCAGGTAGGCTCTTTACCACTAGCACCACCTGGGAAGCCTGCTGCAAAAACAACTCATTCCTTTGGTCTCTATAGTAGTTCTATTTTATTTTCTTCCATAATGTTTTCCACAGTGACTGTATCAATTTAATTTCCCCCAGTAGTGTATAAGGGTTCTTTGTTCTCCATACCATCTCCAGCATTTGTCACCTGTGTTCTTTTTGATGACAGCCATTACTGAGAGTTGTGAGGTAGTATCTCATTGTGGTTGATTTGCATTTCTATGATGATTAGGGATGTTGAACATCTTTTCATATCCCTATTGGCCATCTGCCTTTCCTCTTTGGAAAAAATGTCTATTCAGTTCTTTTGCCCATTTTTTTAATCATTTTTTTTATGTTGAGTTGTATGAACTATTTATATATGTTGGATTTTAACTCCTTTTCAGTCATATCATGTGCAAATATTTCCTCCCATTCAGTAAGTTGTCTTTTCATTTTATCAATGGTTTCCTTTACTATGCAATATCCAAAAAAACCCAAAACCAGTAATTCAAGAAGATACACCCCAGTGTTCATAACAATGTTTTTTACAAGTGCCAAGATATGGAGGCAACCTAAGCATCCATCAACAGATGAATGGATAAAGAAGATGTGGTAAGATGTGCTACATATATACAATGGAATACTCCTCATCCATAAAAAAAGAATGAAAATGTACCATTTGCAGCAACATGGATGGATTTGGAGGGCACTATACTAAGTGAAATAAATCAGATACAGAAAGATAAATGCTGTATGACATCACTTTTATGTGAAATCTAAACAATACAACAAGCAAATATAACAAAAAAGAGGCAAACTCACAGGTACAGAGAAGAAACTAGTAGTAACAATGGGGAGGGGAAAGAGGAAAAGGACAGTGTAGGGGTGGAGGATTAAAAGGCACAAACTATTAGGTATAAAATTAACTACAAGGGTATATTGTAAAGCACAGGTTATATAACCAGTATTTTATAATACCTATCAATGAAGCATAGCCTTTAAATATCATGAATCACTATATTGTATACCTGTAACTTCTGTTAGGTCCATACCATTTCTGTCCTTTATCGAGCCTATCTTTGCATGAAATGTTCCTTCGGTATCTCTGATTTTCTTGAAGAGATCTCTCGTCTTTCCCAATCTGTTGTTTTCCTCTATTTCTTTGCATTGATCACTGAGGAAGGCTTTCTTATCTCTCCTTGCTATTCTTTGGAACTCTGCATTCAGATGGGAATATCTTTCCTTTTCTCCCTTGCTTTTCACTTCTCTTCTCTTCCCAGCTATCTGTAAGGCCTCCTCAGACAGCCATTTTGCTTTTTTGCCTTTCTTTTCCATGGGGATTGTCTTGATCCCTGTCTCCTGTACAATGTCACAAACCTCTGTCCATAGTTCATCAGGCACTCTGTCTATCATATCTAGTCCCTTAAACCTATTTGTCACTTCTACTGTATACTCATAAGGGATTTGATCTAGGTCATACCCGAATGGACTAGGGGTTTTCCCTACTTTCTTCAATTTAAGTCTGAATTTGGCAATAAGCAGTTCATGATCTGAGCCACAGTCTGTTCCCGGTCCTGTTTTTGCTGACTGTATAGAGGTTCTCCATCTTTGGCTGCAAAGAATATAATCAATCTGATTTCGGTGTTGACCATCTGGTGAAGTCCACATGTAGAGTCTAAAGGACAGAAATGGTATGGACCTAACAGAAGCAGAAGATATTAAGAAGAGGTGACAAGAATACACAGAAGAACTGTACAAAAAAGATCTTCACAACCCAGATAATCACGATGGTGTGATCACTCACCTAGAGCCAGACACCCTGGAATGTGAAGTCAAGTGGGCCTTAGAAGGCATCACTACGAACAAAGCTAGTGGAGGTGATAGAATTCCAGCTGAGCTATTTCAAATCCTGAAAGATGATGCTGTGAAAGTGCTGCACTCAATATGCCAGCAAATTTGGGAAACTCAGCAGTGGCCACAGGACTGGAAAAGGTCAGTTTTCGTTCCAATCCCAAAGAAAGGCAATGCCAAAGAATGCTCAAACTACCGCACAATTGCACTCATCTCACGTGCTAGTAAAGTAATGCTCAAAATTCTCCAACCCAGGCTTCAGCAATACGTGAACCGTGAACTTCCAGATGTTCAAGCTGGTTTCAGAAAAGGCAGAGGAACCAGAGATCAAATTGCCAGTATCTGCTGGATCATCGAAAAAGCGAGAGAGTACCAGAAAAACATCTATTTCTGCTTTATTGACTATGCCAAAGCCTTTGACTGTGTGGATCACAATAAACTGTGGGAAATTTGAAAGAGATGGGAATACCAAACCATCTGACCTGTCTCTTGAGAAACCTGTATGCAGGTCGGGAAGCAACAGTTAGAACTGGACATGGAAAAACAGACTGGTTCCAAATAGGAAAAGGAGTATGTCAAGGCTGTATATTGTCACCCTGCTTATTTAACTTATATGCAGAGTACATCATGAGAAACGCTGGGCTGGAAGAAACACAAGCTGGAATCAAGATTGCCGGGAGAAATATCAATAACCTCAGATATGCAGTTGACACCACCCTTATGGCAGAAAGTGAAGAAGAACTAAAGAGCCTCTTGATGAAAGTGAAAGAGGAGAGTGAAAAAGTTGGCTTAAAATTCAGCATTCAAAAAACTAAGATCCTGACATCCAGTCTCATCACTTCATGGCAAATAGATGAAGAAACAATGGAAACAGTGAGAGACTTTATTTTGGAGGCTCCAAAATCACTGCAGATGATGACTGCAGCCATGAAATTAAAAGACACTTGCTCCTTGGAAGAAAAGATATGACAAACTTAGACAGTGTATTAAAAAGCAGAGACATTACTTTGCCAACAAAGGTCTATCTAGTCAAAGCTATAGTTTTTCCAGTAGTCATGTATGGATGTGAGAGCTGGACATATAAAGAAAAGCTGAGCACCAAAAAATTGATGCTTTTGAACTGTGGTGTTAGAGAGGACTCTTGAGAGTCCCTTGGACTGCAAGGCGATCCAACCAGTCCATCCTAAAGGACATCAGTCCTGAATATTCATTGGAAGAATTGATGCTGAAGCAGAAACTCTAATACATTGGCCACCTGATGCGAAGAACTGACTCATTTGAAAAGACCCTGATGCTGGGAAAGATTCAAAGCAGGAGGAGAAGGGAACAACAGAGAATAAAATGATTGGATGGCATCACTGACTTGATGAGTTTGAGTAAGCTCTGGGAGTTGGAGATGGACAGGGAAGCCTGGCGTGGTGCAGTTCATGGGGTCGCAAAGAGTCAGACATGACTGAGCAACTGAACTGACTGATGTGGACAATAATTCTTCATACTAGTCTTGCATTCACTTTCACTGTTGAAAAGTTGTCTGTCAATCTAATTGTTGTTGCTTAAAAGATAATCTAGCTGCCTTTAAAACATTTCTTTTTTAATGCAGTGTCAATATGATTTAAGTAGGTATGGGTTTCTTTTTATTTACCCAAACGAGACTATATTGGGCTTCTTAAATATGTGGATTAGTGTGTTTCATTGGTTCTGGAACTTTCTCAATAATTATCTTTTTTAAGTATTGTTTCTGATCCATTTCTCTCTCCTCCTCTTCTGTAATTCCAATTAAGCTCATTTTAGAGAACTTTTACCTCTCTTTCATTGCTTCTGTTACATTGGCTCTTTGAGCTTCATTCTAAATAATTTCTACATGTCTATCTTTCAGTTCTCTTTTAGTCCTCTGGAAATACTAATATGTCCAAATTAAGTCTTAGGACAATGGAAAGGCTTAGCTAAATGTATCTTTCTTCTTTGGTTTCCCCTATTAGTTGAGTCTGCATCTTACACCAAGATCCATGCCCTGTTGCACATTTCATGGTTTAAATCTAAACAACCTCCCTGGAGGCAACAATCCTTCACAACCTTTTTGCAATTTTTTTTCTCGGTCTGAATTTACTTCATCACTGAGGTTTGACAATACAGGCAGATCTTGTCTACAAATTACTTGTTACTTATACAAATAGAGTAAATCTACCTTGATAGAGAAACTGAGATAATATTTACAGGGTTACATGTGAGTTTCTTTGGTTCTATCTTGTTCCACTTGAATGGTGGTGGGGAGGGGTTGAGAGGGATGTATGTATCAGATGGTTTTAAATGTAGTAATTAAACTGGACAAATCCTCTCTATATGAGAGGCCAATGATACGCTTGATTGGTAATGTTCTCCAGATCCAGGGCTGAAGAGAGATGTTTCCTGGAACTGAAATATGAAAGGATTAGGGGAATGAAGAGTTAAAATTATTCTATCATACTAGAGTATAAGTCAAAAAAAAAAAAAAAGAATCTGAAAGCTTGACAGATACATGGGGGAAAATATAGACTTTAAAAAGCTGGGTACAGGGCTCCAAACCTGGAATCTGGGGAGAGGTAAGCAAGACTTAAAACTGTAGAGAATTGATAATAATGTGTATTGTTCCATAGACAGTAAGCTTTCTGTGCATGTGTATATTTGTGGGAGGTGATGGGAATCCAGACAAGGTTCAAGTGCCAAAAATGAGATATTCATAAACTGATTTTTTCCTACTTGAGAAATAATATAACTGATGACTACCACTTGGACTTTCTATGCAACAGTGTCTGAAGTAGCCTGCACTGTATTAAAACTTAATGAATAATTCTATGTAAGTGATGTTATAGTTAAATTGTTGTATTTGATTTACTTGAACTCCCACAGGAAAAATTCAGAAAAATCAGTCATCTATGGCACATAAAAATGAAAGCCATGAACCTCCCCCAGAAACAGTTCAAACAGTAACTCCTATGGATGTTCACTTAGGCACCTGGTTTACAACTACACCTCAAGGAAATCGGATTGGCACCAAAGGATTAGAAAGAATAGCAGACTTGGCCCCGTTTTTATCCTTTAAAGCCACAGATCCTGTCAATGGAACGGTATGACAAACTATTGTATATTACAAATTTTTCTAAATCATTAGAGTTGCAAAACAACATGTGGAAGAATGCCTGGCAAATAATAAATTTTCAATAACTATCTGTTAAGTAGCTGACTTATGTATAAATAGATGGATTCATCTTTCCAAATCTAAAACTACTGTGTGGTTTATTTGACCAGAGTAATGTATCATGAAATAATTCTTGAAGTAGGAGACAGATGATGAATTTTCTATTCCACTTTTAAGACATATGATTAGTGATACCCTATATTTCTTTATGTTAAATGTATTTGTCTGTATGTCTTATATTCTAGACATGTGGGGTTCTGCCTTGCTTCTACTTCTCATGTGTACCTGACATGAATTGTAGAAATTTGTTCATTATCCTTGACTTCCAATAATTTACAATATATTTAATAAGATGCTCATATCAAATAACTCAAAAATTCAACAATGCCACAAAAGCTCTATAAAAAGATTTTATTTATAACCTAAGAAAAAGTGACATATGAGTGGTATAGAAAATAATGGTTTTGTTTATCTGTGAAGCAGATGTGAAATTTAAACCCCTGGGATGCACAATAGCATTTTCTGCGGGCCAGGCTTTCTGTTAGCCGTCTTGCATACATTGTCTGTTCAGGCCTCACACCGATGTAGATTATACAGACAAGGAAGGTGAGCCTCAGCAAATGAAGTAATGTGGCCAGGAAGTGCTGGAACCAGGTTTGTAGTCAGTGATTGGTGACTAAAAACTGGGCTCTTTCCACTCTTCAGCTATTCTTATATGGAGTTTTGCACCCTCTAAATCTAAACAAGACAAAGAATTTCCTGCAGGCCTTGTCTCTAGTTTTTGGACTTCCAACCTTTGTTTACAACCACATACTGCTAGTCAGAAGCAGAATGTCTGCTTCCCATTGAGATAAATTTCATTATCTTACCAAACGTGTTTTCCTTTCTCCTTCAACCTACTTCTGTAACAATTTCATAGTCTTCTACCTTGTTTGCTATTCTTTTTTATGAGATTTGAAATACATATTATCTCAGGATGGCTTTTGGTCACTTCAGATAGCTCACTTTAATTAAGCCTCAGTACAGATTATTTGGTTTAATATGAAAATTTGATATTTCTTAGTTAATGACCCTTACTTTCTTTTACTGGTGGTGGTGGTGGTGGTTTAGTCACTAAGTCGTGTCCAACTCTTTGTGACCCCATGAATTGTAGCCTGCCAGGCTCCTCTGTCCATGGGATTTCCCAGGCAAGAATACTGGAGTGGGTTGCTATTTCCTTCTCCAAGGGATCTTTTTGACCCAAGAATTGAACCCAGGTCCCCTGCATTGTCTGGCAGACTCTTTAGCACTGAGCCACCAGGGAAGCCCCTTCCTTTACTGATACCTAGGACCATTATGGGAGCACAAATCAGCATTTAGGAGCCTGGATTCAAATGCAAGACACCCAACAGTCTAATCATAACAATGGTAATAATATTTACTGAGCATTCACCATCCCAGGCCTTGTTCAGTGCTTTCCACATATAACTTATCTAATTCTCACAAGAAACTATTGCTGTTTCCATTTTATATAGGAGACAAAGAAGCTACAGACAGGCTAAATAATTTTTCCAAAATCACTCAGCAAGTGGTAGATTCAGAATGCGGACCCCAAGGTTGCATTCTAGGTCTCATGTGCTTAACCATTATGCAAATAAAAGCCAATGATCATATGAAATAAGATCAAAAGTGATATGAAGTATCACATTTTACAGGAGTGGCACTAACCTTGCAGTGAGGCAGACATGGGTTTGAACTCCAGCCACACTTCTTACAAGATGCATGACTTTGACTATTTCTAATCTAGGTTTTCTTACTCCTAAAATGAAGATTATAGTCATTACCTAAAATACTTGGGAAGATTAATACCAGATTAACACTATCAGGTGTTCAGGAAATATTCTTACTATTGTGTTCTTGCTACCACTAAAAATGATGATTTCCCAAGCCTATGGTGACCAGAAAATGTCAATGTTATGTGATGTTATAAAATGTTAGAATAGTTCTAAGTAATAATCTGTAAATTTTTAAAGGTGTAGATAAAGAGCTAGTAGTTAGCATTGCTAACTTGACCAATTAAATGTGAACCACTTTACCAGCATTCTCTCATTTAATCCATATAATGTCTCTGAAAAATATGCTGGTTCCATTTTGCAGATGAGGAAACTAGAACACAGAGAAAGTAAGCAACTTGCCTAAATTACCTGTGGAGTCAGAAATTGAACTTGGGCAGCTTAACTCTAAAGCTCATGTTCTTAACCCTGCATTCTACAGCAGCATTCCTCATTATATACATTCAGTAGATAGATAGATATAGATATACACATCTGTATCATTGGCTTAGAGTGTGAAAGAGAAGAACTTAATGATTAGCATGGACTTCTCTCTGAAATATATTGTTTTCTGCCTACTATAAAAAGATACAAATGTAATTATTGTCTTCTCCCAAAAGCCCTAGACACTTGAGTCAGAAAACAGCTAGCAAACTTCATATTCATCTGGACTGTGTAGTGAAAACTGTGTCCCTTACAGTTAGGGCAGTACAAGGTAGAAAGTACTCAATAATTTTAAAATATGCATGTTGTTGTTCAATCGCTAAGTCATGTCCGACTCTTGGTGACCCCATGGGCTACAGCACACCAGGCTTCCCTGTCCTTCACTATCTCCCGGAGTTTGCTCCAACTCATGTCCATTGAGTTGGTGATGCCATCTAACCACCTCATCCTCTGCCGCCCTCCTCTCCTTTTGCCTATAATATGCATTATACAACTATAGTGCATTGTTGCCAGTTGGGATCTTCAGTAGCAAACAGGTGAAGTTTGCTGTATAAGATGTTTTCAAGAGACACGATTTGTGAAAGGAAGCAGGGGGGAAGCAGGAATGGGCAGAGAGAGAAGCTGAGCTGTGGTGCAGACACCGCAAAGCTCCACTGGCAGGAGCTCAGGAGCCAATGTCATCTGTCTCAGTGTCCCAAGTCGGGGAGCAGGAGCCAGATCAGTGTACCTATGCCTCACCAGAACAATGGGAGTCAGGCAAGGCATCTCTCTGCAGTTGAGGCAGGTGCTGGAAGAACTGACATCTGGAGGCTATTTGCCAACTTCCTTCCCCACAGCTGGGGAGCAAGTCCTATCTTAAAGAGAGACCTGGGCAATGCATCTCCATGCCCACCACACACCTTCACACACACATGTGCAGCTGGGGGTTTAGAGCTCCTCTGAGCCATTTGGCTACAGGAAACAAAGGTCTCAGTGTTCTTTAAAATCGAAGCACTTACTAAGACTAAATTCTTTCTGTTTCCAGCTCTAGTCCACATACCTAAAACTCTTCTCTACTGCTTTGCCCCCCTTTGGATAACAACTGAGTCCTTAATATGACTTAACAAGCTTCCCAATATGGTCCCTCACCTACTAGCCTTGCTCCCACTACTCTGCCCATTGGTCTCTGAGTTCTCTTGTGTCCAGCACACCTTTCATCCATGCTTCCCTGTACCAACCTTTCACCCATGGTTCCCGGTACCAACACACAAAATCCAGGCTCTGACATTGCATCCTCAGGGGAAGCAGACCACATCAGACCTGACTACAGACATCAGTGGTCCCTGGCTTATCTTAAACCTGTAGTTTCCAAGGGAGCAGGACCTGGGGTCATCTTCCTGCATATACTGGGGTCAGATCACTCCTAACATTAGCTTTTGACTCACAAATATGTGACCATGGAAGGAGCATCAGTGTTGAAGTAAGACAGTCTTAGTCCAGCATCACCTCTGGCACATGCTGGGTGACTTTGGGCAAGTTACTTAACTGCTCTAAGCCTGAGTTTCCTCCAGGATTGTTATAAAGATTAGATCAAGTAGATGAGATAAAACTTTCACTTTTAAATAATCAGGCTTTTGATGGTAATCATTAGGGTGTAAAAATAAGCAAACTTGGGATTAACCAACCACCTGAGCAAATGATGGTGCTCTGCCTTTGTATGTCCAGATTATGACAACTCGAGAAGACAAAGTGATCATCATTGAAAAGAAAGATGGTACTCGGATAGTGGATCATGCTGATGGTACCAGGATCACAACATTTTATCAAGTTTATGAAGATCAGATTATTTCTTTGGAAGATCAAGAGACAGGTAACTTTTTTTTTAAATTTTTCTGGCAGACTACATAAAGTCTCAAAGAGTTTGACACGACTGAGGTGACTGAGCAGCAGCAGCAGATAGTTGGTTAATATTGTTGTGTTTCAGATGCACAGCAAAGTGATTCAGTTATACATATACATGTATTTATTCTTTTTCAAGTAGATGACAATATTCTATGTCTTTACTATAGTATAGGTAAAAACTTCACTGATTTTTCAAAACACTTGTAAGAAAAAACATTTTTTTTTAAGAACTCAAATCAAACAAAGAATACCCAGGCAGTCCAAACCAGAGCCAATGAGGACCTTTATTATGGTCTTTACCGTCAACTGACATGGGAGTGATAACAGCTCTAGTTGGCTAATGGATAGTAATAGTGCTTTCCCTCTTTTTACCACTAAAAAGCTACAACCTGGATTGGTATTAACTAGAAGTTAATAATCATGACTCAACTGTACTGAGCAATTAGATTTCAGACCTGTTTCCTTTGATCCTTAAGGAATCTAATTTTCCTACATAGACCTCAGATATGTCCTCCTTCAATTCTGTCTGACAATTCTCAGAGAAGCAAGTGGCCGCTACTAATGAACTGGAGTCTGTTCATATTATCTAAAAGCCTAACACCCTTCCTAAGCTAAATTTAAATAAGATTTTGAAATAAAAATTATTCCCTGATTCACTTTGTTTAATTCTAGGATTTATTTGTTGAATGCATTAAATGATTCATTGCTAAATTAAATGAAACAAAATGGCAAGTGAGTAGAAAGAGAGGAAACTTTATACCCTGTTAGAGTGAAAACTTAAAAAGCCACTTGGGTGGGCAATTTTAAAATATCTGGTGAATTGAAAAGTGCATATCATGTGATGCACTAATTCTCCATCTGGGTATACATAGAAAGATATTCTTTTGTTTTGTTTTTATTTTTATTGGGTTATAGGGGATGGGTTGGGAAATATCTCTGCAAGTCAATGCCCCACTAGAGAAATGTCCATTCTAATTATCCTGGGATAGCTTTCAAAGCTTTTTCCTTTTCTTGGGAAAGACACTCATACATTTGCACAAAGAAACAAGTACAGAGATGCTTCTTGCAACACTGAGTATAATATTAAAATATTGGGAAAGCATAAATGTCCATCAACAGCAGAACAGAAAAATAAAATGTGGTTTATTCTTACAAAGTGGTACTATGTAGCAATTAAAAGAAATGAAGTACGCACACATGTACCTATTTCTATAGGCAAATATATATATCAAGATGGCTAAAGGCCTCAAAACATTAAGTGAAAAATTTAGGTGTGTGTCAGTTGCTCAGTCATGTTCGATTCTTTTGCGACCCCATGGACTGTAGCCCACCAGGCTTCTCTGTCCATGAAATTCTCCAGGCAAGAATACTGGAGTGGGTAGCCATTCCCTTCTCCAGGGGATCTTCCTGACCCAGGGATCGAACCCAGGCCTCCTGCATTGCAGGCAGATTCTTTATTGTCTGGGCCACCAGGGAAGACCAGTAGTATGATACACAGGGTGATATATAACTTATGTAAATTTAAACCAACAAAATATTTCTGATACATAAATTTATATAAAAGTATTATAGTGGATTGTGAGAAAAAGAAATAAACTCAGAGATAGGGAGAGATGTGAACTTTACCTGTAATTTCTCCCTTATGTACATGTTAAAAATGAAACAAATATGGCAAAATATTAATGAGTGTAAATTTTGATAGGCAAACATGTATAGTTAAATTATATTTTATGCTTTTCTGGATGTTTTCAATTTCTCAAAATAAAACAGTGAGGACAAAAACAGCACACTAAATTAATATGCCTTCTCAAACAAAGGCTCTGAGTTGATATAGCAGTAGCCCATACAGCAGCCCCACGGAGTGAGTTCTCAGCCAGGCAGTCAGCAGGCAGGCGTGTTCCCCTTGTGTGCATCCTGTCAGACCTGCTCCTTTGCATTTGCCCCCAGCCGAAAGCCCTCAGAGGGTCACCAGGCAGGTAAAGTGCATGCGGATTGAAAGCTCGCACTACGCCACTGTCATCACCAACTGCGAGGACAGTAGCTGCTGCGCCACCTTCGGGGATGGGACGTCCATCATTGCAAAGCCACAGGGAACGTATCAGGTGGGTCCGAGCAAAGTGAGGGGTGCCAAAGGGAAGTGTCGAAGTGTGTTTTTGCCTAAGAAAACACACCCATCTGGGGCAGTGAACACTCCCGCCATGTGCGTGGCTATTGCCCTCATCTCAACTGACCTTAGAACACACTTCTCAATATCTTTTCATTCATTTACTTTCTCTTCAAAACCCACCACAGAAAATCAATGTCCTCCCTGTTTTCAGTACTTTGGTATCTGGAGATCAAAGTTACGCTCCGGAGTGTATTTGCTGGGGATCATTTAGTGGTAGGCGATGGGCACTGTGGGTGTTAGGAGCATTCAGTGCTGCCCTGTCCCTTCCAGACCAGCTTCACCTCCTGCCTCCTCTTACTCATTCTCACTCTCCCATCCTTCCCACCTCCAGTCTGTCCCTACTTTACCCCGTGTCCCCGCGGGATGGAAGGACACATGTGTTCTATGTGGTCTAGGAGGAAAACTATAGCCCAAGTGAAGCACTGCTGTGTCTTTGGAGGGCTGAGGAGGAATGCTGTTAGCAACTCCTCCACCTCCTTGCATTTCCCCATTAAACACAATGCCCAAGTTCAAGCCTGCAGTCCCTCCAGTCTTAGAGGGATTTTCCTTTGCCTTTCTACTTGCTGGAGAAGGGATACAAGTGCCAGGATGTCATATCTAAGGTCACAGGATACCGAGGGTGCAAAGCCAGAAGGTGATGAACAAAGACTTCCATGGAAAATGTTTGTTACGGTGAAAGCTGCTGGAGCCAGTTTATCCCTCCCTTCTCTCCTGATACTCCCTCTCGTACTGTGCAGATCCTTGTGGGACAAGCAAGGTGCTAAAAGTGAGAGATGACCAAGAAAGGCTGCAGCTGGAGAAACGGATTCTTTTTTTCCCTATATAACATTCAGAATATTCAATTTAAAAAAAAAACAAAACTTTTTTATTTTGTGCTGGGGTATAGCTGATTAACAATGTTGTGATGGTTTCAGGTGAACAGAGAAGGGACTCAACCTTACATATACATATATCCATTCTCCTCCAAACTCTCCTCCCATCCAGGCTGCCACATAACATTTAGCAGAGTTCCTGTGCTATCAGAATGTTCAAGTTTTAAGAAAGCATCCATATATCAGTACTGCGTGTCCTACCAGATGTCATAAGAATCTCCAAAGATGCTGTGATGAGGCCTTATTTCTATCATAGCCCTAGATTCTGCTGGTTACAACTATGGAGGCAAATAAATTTTAGCACCAATGAAGTTACCACTGAAGGAAGAGATGTAACAGAAAAGAGATCCAACCTGGAGACATTCAGTGTCTGATACAATTGTGTAGCTGCATGTTTGCCCACGTCTCCTGAAACATTGATTGCACCTCATTGAGAAACACACATATCTTAGCTCCCAGTTAGGGGAAAAAACTCCAAATAAGCTTAGCAACACTTATTTTATAGTTCTATAATTTTAGAGTTGAAAGCTGGCATTCACAAACACCTTCTGCCCATCCTCACTGGCCTTGACACATGTGTCATTACTTACTCACCAGCATGAGGACATTGGCCAGTATGATGAGTGAGGCTGGATTTTAGGCAGTGTGAAAGAGAGAGAGAGAGCTTGATTTTTGCCACTGCTATACCTTAGCAGCACTAAAAAGATTAATGAAAATATCAAGGAGGGGGTAGGTGTAACAGCTACTATTGTCTATGATTATAGTGTTTCACAACTGGGGGTGGGAACATCCGCCCAGTTGGAAGGTTTCAGAGAGACAAGATGACAAATAATGGGTCTGTTGTCTCCCATGGGAAATCTTCCTCAGTCCTTGGGTCTAGGAACAGAAACCTGTTTCCCTAGACCAGAAGATTGAGTGTCTTCCTGGGGAGAGGGGTGTGTATGTGTGTGTGCACGCGCACACTGGAATAAGATTTTGACTACTCTTCTATACCAATCTGAACTTGACTCCTTTGGGAGAAGTTAAAGAAATGTAATAAGCATTCTTAGGAATACTACTGAAAAGGACTTCAAAGGTCCTTTTCCTTATCAGCAGTACCACAAGCAAACGTCATGATGGAGGGAGGCTTATCCTCTACTCAGTGTGTGAAATCAATTGAAAGAGGACAATTTTATATTAAATTCTGAGCAGTATAGATATGTAAAATCATGAGAATTCTATTTGCCAACTGGCTGCTATATTGAAGACACTATGTACATATGTATATAAGTCATTGCTATATGTCATGTTGAATCTGTATGTTTCAGCATAGCTGTTTTCCCAGGCTAACTTCCTAGAAGGAAAGCCATCTCCTTTTTACAGGTTTTCTTTTTGGCTTTTCTAGAAGGTGCTTCACCTAGAGTATATGTCTCAATACCGGGAGTTTTAGGCCATCTTTTTCTGTCCAGAGCAGCTTTTAGTAAATTATAGTCAATCTGACATATTAAAAAGCAGAGACATTACTTTGTCAACAGAGGTCCATCTAGTCAAAGATATGGTTTTTCCAGTAGTCATGTATGGATGTGAGAGTGGGACCATGAAGAAAACTGAGCCCTGACGAATTGATACTTTTGAACTGTGGTGTTAGAAAGACTCTTGAGAGTCCCTTGGATTGCAAGGAGATCCAACCAGTCAATCCTAAGGAAAATCAGTCCTGAATATTCATTGGAAGGATTGATCCTGAAGCTGAAGCTCCAATACTTTGGCCACCTGATGTGAAGAACTGGCTCATTTGAAAAGACCCTGATGCTGGGAAAGATTGAAGGCAGGAGGAGAAGGGGACAACAGAGGACAAGATGGTTAGATGCATCATTGACTCAATAGACATGAGTTTGAGCAAGTTCTGGGAGTTGGTGATGGACAGGGAAGCCTGGTGTGCTGCAGTCCATGGGGTTGCAAAGAGTTGGACACTACTGGGCAACTGAACTGAACTGACAGTTTGGGTCTATTTTATTGAAGACCTATGGAGCCTGGGAAAATTACAAATTTAACCAGTCACTAGTGTCTACGCTAAAATATTCCTGAAAACACAGAGAAACCTAAGAATTAGCCAAGGTCCAGAGAGAGTTCTCTGGCCTGGGTAATGGTAAAGAGTCAGTCTGAGAAACTTCCAGAATGATAGTGAGAACCTTCAAAAATCCACTTGCTGCTCTCTAAAAACAACTAGAAAACTGGAACTATTGACAGAATCAACCTTTTCAGAAGTCTGGAAATCAACCAAATGACTGTAATGATATGAAGATTATTTAATTAAAAAAAAAAGACAATCTTGGGAAGAACAGCAAGAATTGTGGTGATTTCACTTGCCGCATTCGTCTCCCTTCCCCAGCTCCAAGGTAGCCTTGAACATCAACACTCTCATATGCATGACAGCGGTGAAAACCAGCAGGCCAGCAGCCACTGAAAGAAGAACAGAGCTAGAGCTCCCCAAAAGATCCATCACAAAATGTTGTCATTATTTGACCTTTCTGTCCATTTTCTAGAAACCTCTATTCAACAATGGTTGTCTTTATTTGGTCTGACTCTGAGCTCACTCCCTACAGATAGACTTTTCCCCAAATGGAGGTGATAATTGAACATTATAGCTGTTGAAGTAGCAACAAAAAGCAAGAGGCTAAACAAAAGAGTTAAAAGGAAAAGGAGAATGAGAAGTCCGTAGAGGGCTCTGAAGGGCTCTGACATGTTCTCTGGAGTCGAGAAAGCTACGCTCCTGTGAAGGGCTATGAACATGCCCATAAAAGGACTCAGAAAGCCCTGACCTTTCTCTCTTGCTGATAAGAAGCTCTGCGCAAGCAGGGAGTGAAGGGTAAGGTGGAATTACAAACTTCCTACTACAGCGTTGAAAACATTCGCCAGTATCCACAGAGTCCGTACAGCCCTCAGCAGAGGCTGAAAGATCTATCAGTGCAAAGTACTTAAGAAAATATCTGCCCAGTTATGGGGAGAACTCTAAGCCTGGCAAGCAGATGAGGCCCACGCATGACAAACATAAGCTTTAAAGAGATGGTTCAGGGGAATCACTGAACAAATAGCAACAACAACAAAAGTAACAATAACAAGTCCTGGGGCAAGGATCTAATTTCCAGAGTTGTACATAATACTATTTTAAAATATCCAGTTTTCAACAAAACATTAAGAGACATGGGGGAGTGGGAAAGGGGGGAATTTTGGCCCATAAATAGGGATGGGAAAGGAGGAACAATCAATAGAAACTATCCCTGTGGAAACCCAGACTTTGCATTTAAAGAGACAAATTTAAGTCAGCTGTTATTTTTTTTTTAATAAATTTATTTATTTTAGTTGGGGGCAAATTACTTTACAATATTGTAGTAGTTTTCGCCATACATTGACATGAATCAGCCATCTGTTTACATGTGTTCCCCATCCTGAACCCTCCTCCCACCTCCCTCCCCATCCCACCCCTCTGGGTCATCCCATTGCCCCAGCCCTGAGCATTTGTCTCATGCATAGAACATGGAATGGTGTTCCGCTTCACATATGATAATATACATGTTTCAATGCTATTGTCCCAGAACGTCCCACCCTCACCTTCTTCCTCAGAGTCCACAAGACTGTTCTATGCATCTGTGTCTCTTATTCTGTCTCGCATATAGGGTTACCGTTACCATCTTTCAAATTCCATATATATGCATTAGTATACTGTATTGGTGTTTTTCTTTCTGGCTTACTTCACTCTGTATAATGGGCTCCAGTTTCATCCATCTCAATAGAACCGATTCAAATGTGTTTTTTTTTTTTATGGCTGAGTAATATTCCATTGTGTGTATGTACCACAGCTTCCTTATCCATTCGTCTGCTGATGGACATCTAGGTTGCTTCCATGTCCTGGCTATTGTAAACAGTGCTGCGATGAACATTGGGGTACACGTGTCTCTTTCAATTCTGGTTTCCTCGGTGTGTATGCCCAGCAGTGGGATTGCTGGGTCATATGGCAGTTCTATTCCCAGTTTTTTAAGGAATCTCCACACTCTTCTCCATAGTGGCTGTACTAGTTTGCATTCCCACCAACAGTGTAAGAGGGTTCTCTTTTCTCCACACCCTCTCCAGCATTTATTTCTTGTAGACTTTTGGATAGCAGCCATTCTGACTGGTGTGTAATGGCACCTCATTGTGGTTTTGATTTGCATTTCTCTGATAATGAGTGATGTTGAGCATCTTTTCATGTGTTTGTTAGCCATCTGTATGTCTTCTTTGGAGAAATGTCTGTTTAGTTCTTTGGCCCATTTTTTGATTGGGTCGTTTATTTTTCTGGAATTCAGCTGCAGGAGTTGCAGCTGTTATGTTTTTAAAAGTGAGAAGCCTTGTATAAAGAACTAAAGCAAAATATGAGAATGATGCTTCATGAAGTATAGAATATCAATACATAGAAATTATTTTTTAAAAGAACCACATAGAAATTCTGGAGTTGGAAAGCATAATAACTGTAATGAAAAATTTGCTAGTGAGGCTCAACATCAAATTTTGGCTGGCAGAAGAAATAATCAGCAATTATTTGAACTGACTTGAAAATAGGTCAGTTGAGATTAAGCAGTCTGGAGGAGAGAGAGAAAAAAGAATCGAGGAAAGTGAACAGAGCCTCAGAGGATACCGTCAGGCGCACTAACACATGCATGACGAGAGTCTGAGAAGGGATAGAGAGAAGGGCAGGAAGATTATTTGAGGACATGCTGGCTTAAAACTTACCTAATTTGATTAAACTATCTACAATTGCAAGAAATCTCAACAAACTTCAAGTAGTATAAACTCAGAGATCCACACCTAGCCACATCACAGTCAAATTGCCTGAAGACAAAGTCTCACAAGCAATGAGAAAAGACTCATCAAATAAGAGAGATCTCAAAAAAAAAACAACCCAAAGCACAACATTGTTAATCAACTGTATCATAATAAATTTTTTTTAAATTGAGGTATCCAATAAGACTAATAGCTATTTTCTCATCAGAAAACATGGAGTCAGAAGGCAGTGAGATGACATATTCAAATGCTCAAAGAAAAAGATCATCAACCCAAAATTCCTCTTTTCAGTAAAATTATCCTAAAATGAAGAAATTAACATAGTTCCAGGGAAACAAAAACTGAAAGAATTCGTTGTTCTTAGACATTCCCTACAAGAAAATCTAAAGGGAATCCTTCAGCTTGAAATAAAAGAACACTACACAGCAATTCAGTTACACATAAATAATGCTGGTAAAGGTAACAATATAGGTAAATATAAAAGACAGTATACGTGTATTTTTGTGACCTTTTTTATTTGAAAGGCAACTACATAAAACCACTATTATAAAAGTTTGTTTATGTGCTTACAATGTATAAAGATGCAAGTTTTGACAATAACACAAAGAAGGACTAGAGCTACATGGAGCAAAGATTTTGTGCAATAGTGAAACCCTTAGTGTCAATCCAGTCTAGACAGTTATAAACTAAGATGTTAATCGTGATACCCAAGAGACACTAAGAAAATAACTCAAAAATATATAGTAAAAGAAACAAGGGAATTAAAATGGCACACATGAAAATAATCTATTTAAAACAAAAGAAGGCAGTAATGGATGATTAGAAGGGAAACCAAAGACCTAAATAAGACATACAGAAAACTGGAAAATGCAAATCTGTTCTAAAAAAATTCGTTATGTTGGAGTATAGCCAATTAACAATGTGCAGATAGTTCCAGGTGCATAGCAAAGCAACTCAGCCACAAACATATACGTGTAGTTATTCTACCCCAAACTCCCCTCCAATCCAGGCTGCTACATAACATTGAGCAGAGTTCCCTGTGCTATACACTAGGTCCTCGTTGGTTATCCATTTTAACTATAGCGGTGTGTACATGTCGATTCCTAACTCCCCATCTCTTCTGTCCACCCTTCCCTCCTGGTAACCATAAGTTTGTTCTCTGTGAGTCTGTTTCTGTTTTGTAAGTAAGTTTATTTTTATCAATTTTTAGATTTCACATGTAAGTGATATCATATCTCTCTCTGTATGTCTTCACTCAGTATGACAATCTCTAGGTCCATCCATGTTGCTGCAAACAGCATATTTCATTCTTTTTAATGGCTGAGTAATACATATTATATATATCCATTGTATACATGTACCACATCTTCTTTATCCATTTCTCTATGGACACAGGTTGCTTCCACGTCTTGGCTATTGTAAACAGTGCTGCAATGAACTATGGGGTGCATGGATCCTTTCCCATGTTTTTCTCTGGATATATGCCCAGGGGTGGGAGTGCAGGGTCATATGGTAGCTCTATTTTTAATTTTTTAAGGAACCTCCATACTGTTCTCCATAGTAGCCATACCAATTTACATTCCCACCAACAGTGTAGGAGAGTTCCTTTTTCTTTAGCCTTCTCCAGCATTTATTATTTGTAGACTTTTTGATGATGGTCATTCTGACCAGGGTGAGGTGATACCTCACTGTAGTTTTCATATATCTGCTGCAAGTAGACCCCTTCCGTTGGCCCTTACTTCACAGGCTGGGACACCTCTCCCCAACCCCTGCCACCACCCACCATAGAAAGTTAAGTTTGAAGAGTAGGGGAAGCGAGAAACATGGCCATGAAGAGAAGGCTCTACCTGGAGCTGAGGAACCAGACCTCTGGCAGCTATTTGAGAACTTGTCCTGGGCAACTGCAAGTCAAATGATGGGAAAATTGAGGACTTAATGGCTGAATTGGTGTACTTTAAACTCCTCAGTTTAGCAAATATAGGCTTGATTTCAGTTTCAAATCTCCCCAAACTACCTAAATTGAAAAAGCTCGAGTTCATTTTAGCATAAAAACATTTAAATTTCATTAAACTGAAATTTCAAATGAAGTATTGATGCACATCTAAACTGAAGTGAAAGAAATAAACATGAATGAAAGAGTATTGAATGTCAGATCAAGAGGACCAGAGTGTGCAGAATGACTAATGGGGGATGAATATTGGCATTGACTTGGAAGAAGTATTAAAGTGAGTAGATAAAATATGAGATGCAGGAACAATTATATCCTAATCATTGTTTGCCTCCTTATTAAGTAGTCTTTCCCAAAACATACATCCTCTTTTGTTTTCTTCCTGAAAATACAGTTTGTGTCTCGAGTCTATGGATAGTATTTTTTCCTTAAATGATGTTCTAAATCTCTCATATCAATCAAGAAATTTTGAATAATTTCTTTCTTTGTATGACCTTTTCAGGTGTTACCTCCAAACACAGGCTGTCTTCATATTGATAGGGACTGTTCAGCTATATATTGCCATGAATCAAGCAGTGACATATACCATCCTTTTCAAAAACGTGAGCAGCTGAGAGCTAGCAGGTACATCATGAAACACACATCAGAGGTTATCTGCGAGGTCTTGGATCCCGAAGGAAATACCTTTCAGGTAAAGTGCATCATTAGTATGGAGAGAGAGGCGATGGGTTTGCTTTTGAGATATTTCACCCTAGAGAGCTCCCCAATAGCATTTTATCTTAGCTGCCTTGGGATTAGTTATCTACTTACTCTCAGTGCTTTGGACAACGGCAGTTAATGTCAGCAGCTTTAATTCTCGATTATGATTCATTAGGGGATGGCAAACCCAACAATGAGGATGGTTGAAATGTTAAAGCCAAATAGATTATTAGAACAAAAGGGGGAAAAGTCACTAAAAATCTAAAAATAATGTCAGCAAAGAAGAATCATGTAAGAATGCTCTGTATCTGGGTTTAAGTGCGAGAAAATACACAGGACAGCGGGCAAGTCTGTTTGACTAAGTAGAGAATCCATAGAAATATTATTCGCGTGAGGGTTCCAGGAGGGCTGAGGATGGGGAGGTGGGAAGCCTGGTGAGGTGCTTAGCTAGTCGATGGTAGAGCTCTGTATTCTGTTTCTCTGTCCTTCCTCTTATCGCTAAGCCAGGCAGTGACAAACCATGGTCACGTGTTTATATGGGGCCTTGAGCTAAAAATGCGGGCTGACTGCATTTTACATTTTTAAATGGTTGGGAAAAATCAGGAGAAGAGTATTTCATGACACAAAAAATTATAGGAAATTCAATTTCAGTGTCATTATACAAAGTTTTATTGGAACATAGCCGTGCTCATTTGTTTCCATATTACCTGTGGTTGCTTTTGCGTATAATGGCAGCATTGACTAGTTGCAACAGAAACTCTATGGCCTACAAACCCTAAAATATATACTATCTGGCCCTTGACAAGGAGACGTCCACCAGCCCCTTCTCTAGGAACTTTTTTCCTACTCCTCACCCCTTCGTGGAATTTCATGTGTTGGGTAGCGGGTGGCGAAGTTACTTTTTAGATTTGAAACCCTGACACAGAGTCCCCAACTTTGTATGGAATGCAGACAAGGCCTGATCCAAGTTTGTTTTTCTGTGCTAAGTAAGTGAGACATGAGTTCACGCTACTAAGAGACTTTGATTTACAGTGAACTGAAATTGCAACCTAAAGCCCAAACCCTCTAAATTGAAATATCTAAGCCAATATCTAAGCCATTACTCTAGGCTTTGATGTTCTTCTTGTGCCTTCCCTTCAGTGGCTTTTCGGCCGAAACCACACTCTGTATCTAGACAGTAGCAATAGCTAGGAATGTACTTCTCAGAGTGAGGCTCAATCTGTTTCCCAAGGTGGTCTATCCACGAGTCCCTAATTCTGTGCTTAGAATCCATACTGTCACTCTTAATATTTCAAGACACCTGTCACATGAGTAGTCTTTCCTCCGTGTTTAAATTCCCAGTTGCCTGAACTTACCCTCAGAAGATAAGGTTGTCCCCTGGTGTGTCCCCTGCCATACTAGTCACCTTCCTCTGATTGTATTCTGGTTTGTCTTCCCGTTTGTTTTCACATTCTCGGTGTAGTTTGTCAGTGAAGATGTACTACTAGGTTTTCACTTTTATTAATGCCATCTATTGGGGCTTCCCTCATGGCTCAGCGGTAAAGAATCCACCTGCTGATACAGGAGATGTGGATGCGATCCCTGGGTTGGGAAGATCCCCTGGAGGAGGAAACGGCAGCCTGCTCCAGTATTCTTGCCTAGGAAATCCCATAGACAGAGGAGCCTGGTGAGCTACAGTCCACAGGGTTGCAAAAGAGCCAGATACAACTTTGTGGCTAAACGACAACAAAATACTTAGGGAACAATACCTTATAAGTAAATATCTTTGATATTCTGAATATCCAAAGATTACCTGCTTTCTCAAATGAGATCAACAAAAATGTAAGCTTTATGGCTTTTTTTTAGTTGTTTATATACTGTATCCCTTAGGTCATGGCTGATGGTAGTGCATCAACTATCCTACCTGAAAACGACTTGGAGGATGATTTAAATGCAAAAGCTGAAGCTTATGACAGTTTGTCATCCACTCACCTTCATAAGAATCATCTGCAAATCTATGGTGAACATGTCCCCAGGTAATACGATAAAAATAAAATCATGACTTTTATTTTCAGTTCCAAGTTCAAGGAGCATTTTAGCTAAATGTGTCAAGGGATTCGATTTTGATTTCTGCAAACAGGTTTTTTGTTACCTATGCGGATGGATCAGGAGTGGAGCTTCTTCGGGACAGTGACATAGAAGAGTACCTCTGCTTGGCATATGGAGAATCAACTACCGTAGTGCTTCAAGAGCCAGTACAGGAACAAACAGGTAGAGAACCAGACTGGAACTTGCTGTGTCCCTTTACCAACTCTCATCCTCCATATCCAGTCTACCCTGATGTGATCTCTATGTTTTCCCCTTTGCTCACTTTTCAACTCTGCTTTCCACTTGGCCGTGTCAGCCTGGTTGTACAGTGATGTATGTTTGATCTATGCTTAACCTAAGCATCAACCTGTGTAAATTGTGTGAGTCCCTTTCCTACCTATAAGTAGATTTGCATCTGCATTTAGGCTTGTTAGGTAGATTTAGTTATGTACCTCAGTTCCTACTTATGTGTTAGCTTTGTCTTGGTAGTAAAAAACAAAAGTGAGGTGTGTTTCCTAACTTCATATTTTGTCATTTTGATGGTGTTGCTTTGATGAATTTAGTATAACAAGAGAATAAAGCAGATTTGATGTGTCAGTTAGAAATCTAACCTGAAATATAGGGTAAGTTATGTATTCTATTCATTGGGCATTTACATATTTTCATTAATTTCAAAGGAATTAGTGTATGACTAAAAAATAGAGACATACATTGCATTAGGTAAGAACCACTGTGTATGTAACATGTGCATTTAAGCACAAAAAAACACAACAACTTTCATGTTATCCATGCATGCACCAAAGCAATATGCTGTGTCTATCTAGGTTTATGTGTGTGTTTCCTTTTTTATCTTTTCTCTGACTGGTGGAAGATATTTTGTGTTCATTTATGAATATGCCTGCCTCTATGTGTAGTTGTATCTTTGAATGCATCAATGTACATGTGTGTGATGTAATAAATTTGCTCTTTCTCTATGAATATGCAAAGTGGGGAGCTCTGACTGGTTGTACAGTGTGTGTATAGAACTGTGAGAGAATAAGAATTCATCTCAAATTGCTTTGTTAGTCAGTCATTTATCATCTACATGATAACCCACCATGTACCAAAACCTGGCTAGGTGTTAGGGATACAATGGTGAGCTAAGACAGCAACAAACCCTGCTTTCACAAAGCTTAGAGTCTAAGGAAAGAGATAGGTGTTAATTGCATAGTCACACAAATACCTGTATGATTATAAATTGGGATAAGGCCTATGGAGTAAAGGAATGTGGTTCCATGAGAGCATCTAACAGGGGAGCCTGACATAGTCTAGAAGGCTTTCCCGAAAACGCTGGAGCCAAGAACTGCTGGATAAGTAGGCACTAATTAAAATAGGAGGAGGAGTTTTCTTGGAAGAGGGAATACAAAGCAGGAAGCTTGGAACTTTGGAGAACAGAGGAGACAAGGCCAAAGGAGCCAAGGTATATAGAAGAGAAAATAGCCCAAGATGAGGAGGCTAGAGAAAACATTAAGGCCTCAGTTTTATCATATAGGCGATGGGAAGTCAAAGAAAAGTTTACATGGTGGACTAACATAGTCAGTCACCCTGCCTGTGGAAGGAGGTTCATTCACAGAGTAGAGGTGGGAAGGAAAGTTCATTGTTGCTGTGGCTCAAAACAGGATCTCTCTGCGGGAAATAGTCTAAGGTCGGGTCAGTGGAGGGAAAAGAGGTGGATGAACTCAAGAAATGTTTAGTGGTAGAACTGACAAGACTTACATGTGATTTCTGAAGGACAGTGAAGTGTCAATTAATACTTTCAAGTGGTCTAAATCCAGCTTTTAGATGTTACTCTGACTAAAAGCCTCTCCTTATTAGACCCTAAGGTCCTTAAGAATTATCGCTGTGTCTGGCTTATCAAATGTGTTTAATATTTGTTGAATTTCTCAGAGTGTTTCTTATAGAGAAATGATCCTCTGATAACTCTCTGTGACCCAGGTGCCCTGAGCATTACTGTCCTTCGCCCTTTCCATGAAGTGTCACCATGGCTAATGAAGAAAGAATTAGATACGGTTGTTCCTCCTAATCTCCAGTCAAGGACATGGGAGACCTTTCCCTCAGTTCAGGTATAAATGTTTCTGCTGTGAAGTTACCATATATGCATATCCATCCATGGACCGGAGCTCAGGTCTTCTCCTGTATATTCACATCTTTTCATTCTTATGTAAATGGTTAATGGAATCAAGGAGTTTTATATTGAAATACTTTGATATTTGTAGATTTTGGAGAAATATACCTGATTAATCTCAATTTTATTTTTTTAGCCTACATTGCTGGTTTGAACATCTTCCTATAATATAAAAATACCTACTCTGAGTAACCTATTACTGATATTATGCAATATAGAAAGCTTCCTTTCTCCCAATATTTGCTAGTTTTAACACACGATCTGAGGTCTTTCACTTTCCCTTTGTTCTTAATTTATTAATGCACAAACTGAGTATGTAAGAATAACTTGAAATATTAAATATATGGACTCAGAATCTCAGTGTTGAAAAGTAAGCATTATAATTGTGTCAGCTTAGAGAAGCCTCACCTAAGATTTTTTTAAAGAATGAAAAAAATATCTTGAGAAAGAATCATAAAGTCCTGCATGTTGCCAGATTTGTCATTTAATTTTGCAAGCAGTTTATGTAATATGTCCAGCAAATTGTCAGATGTTAAATTGTTAAATCAATGAAGGCATTGGTAACATAATCAGGGAAAGATAGTAGTGTGAAGTGAGGAGGATAATGATTTTTAGTTATGATAATCTTGGTTTCTTTATCCAGTCTTATAGTAGTGAAAGCACAGGTAATGAACACTTAAGATAGCAAAGATCTCCTAGCCCTCTGTTTTAGTTTGGTACCTGTAATCAACATGGTGAATGAAGGTGATCTGAATTGTAATCTTGACTTTATCCATTATTAATGTGGAATTTGAGACAAGTCACCCTGGATCTCTACTTCCTTATCTGAAAATTGAAAGCTCACACCAAATGGTTTACTAAGGCTATCTCCAAGTTGAGTGTATTTATTGCATTATGAGAAATAATATACTACATTTGAGATTAATGAAGGAAGTTCCTTCTCTTCCTCCAAAATTCCTATAGCTGTGATCTCTGTCCAGTGGAGTGACCTAGCCCAGGCAAGCTCCTGAATAGCTGTCACTGACCATGCATTTGACACCAAAGAGCAACTTAAAATGAAACACATTAAGCCCACACCACTCCTGAAAGTCAGTTACAGAAAAAACATAAGAGATGTGCGTCTACTCAAGGCACACATTTCTGCCCGAGAGATCCTGGGAAAATTCTGGCAGCATGCTCAATCTAGAGTGAACTCAAAGACCACCCAGATCTATGGCTTGATTTCTCTCTCAAAGGATCTCTCCAAGCTTAATTCCAAATGTCTTAGACTCTCTGTGGTTATAAAGATATGTGTGCGTCCTAAATCACTTCAGTCACGTCCAGCTCTTTGTGACCCTATGGACTGTAGCCCACCAGACTCCTCTGTCAGTGGGATTCTCTAGACAAGAATACTGGAGTGGGAGGCCATTTCCCCCTCCAGTGAATCTTCCCAACCCAGGGATCAAACCGATGTCTCTTTCATCTCCTGCACTGTCAGGCAGGTTCCTTACCACTAGAGCCACCTGGGAAGCCCAGGTAGTCTCATGCATTTGGCATAAACAAGGCTTCTGCTACATCACCATGGCAACAGTGTGGCTTAGCATTCCCTTAAATGCTATCCAGTAGGACATCAGGCAACAGGATTTTAAAATATCTTTACTTTTGGTAACACATATAAAGAAGAAAACTTGTCCAGTTCATTTCCAATTTTCCTTATATTTGTAAAACTTTTTGAGAGCAGGGATCCCTTTTTTTCACTGTTGTATTCACTAACGAGAGGTTCCTAGCATATAGTGTCTCAGTTCAGTTCAGTTTAGTCACTCAGTCGTGTCCAACTCTTTGCGACGCCATGCAGTGCAGCACACCAGCCTCCCTGTCCATCTCCAACTCCCAGAGTTTATTCAAACTCATGTCTATTGAGTCGGTGATGCCATCCAACCATCTCATCCTCTGTCATCCCCTTCTCATCCCACTTTCAATCTTTCCAGCATCAGGGTCTTTTCAAATGAGTCAGTTGTTTGCATCAGGTGGCCAAATTATTGGAGTTTCAGCTTCAGCATCAGTCCTTCCAATGAATATTCAGGACTTGTTTACTTTAGGATAGATTGGTTGGGTCTCCTTGCAGTCCAAGGGACTCTCAAGAGTCTTCTCCAACACCACAGTTCAAAAGCATCAATTCTTTGGCGCTCAGCTTTCTTTGTAGTCCAATTCTCACATCCATGCATGACTACTGGAAAAACCATAGCTTTGACTAGACGGACCTTTGTTGGCAAAGGAATATCTCTGCTGTCTAGGTTGATCGTAACTTTTCTTCCAAGGAGCAAGCTTCTTTTAATTTCATGGCTGCAGTAACCATCTGCAGTGATTTTGGAGCCCCCAAAAATAAAGTCAGCTACTGTTTCCACTGTTTCCCCATCTATTTTCCATGAAGTGATGGGACCAGATGCCATAAACCTAGTTTGCTGAATGCTGAGTTTTAAGCCAGCTTTTTCACTCTCCTCTTTCACTTTCATCAAGAGGCTCTATAGTTCTTCTTCACGTTCTGCCATAAGGGTGGTGTCATCTGCATATCTGAGGTTATTGATATTTCTCCCAGTAATCTTGATTCCAGCTTGTACTTCATCCAGCCCAGCGTTTCTCATGATGTACTCTGCATATAAGTTAAATAAGCAGGGTGACAATATATAGCCTTGATGTACTCCTTTCCCGATTTGGAACCAGTCTGTTGTTCCATGTCCAGTTCTAACTGTTGCTTCTTGACTTGCATACAGATTCTCAGGAGGCAGGTCAGGTGATCTGATATTCCCATCTCTTTAAGAATTTTCCACAGTTTATTGTGATCCACACAGTTGAAGGCTTTGGTGTAGTCAATAAAGCAGAAGTAGATGTTTTACTGGAACTCTCACTTTTTCGGTGATCCAATGGATGTTGGCAATGTGATCTCTGGTTCCTCTGCCTTTTCTAAATCCAGCTTGAACATTTGGCAATTCACAGTTCATGTACTGTTGAAGGCTGGCTTGGAGAATTTTGACCATCACTTTGCTAGCGTATGAGATGAGTGCAATTGTGCGGTAGTTTGAGCATAGTGTCTACATAATAAGTATGCAGTGGAAGAAAAAATTTAATATTAAAACATACTCATTTCTTTGATGGTGGTTTTGCTTGTTTTGGTAACAGAAAAAAACTCCAGGACCTCCGTTTGGCACTCAGATTTGGAAGGGCCTCGACATCGGGTCCAAACATTTAGTGAACACTCCAGCCCCTATACTGAAGAGCCCCAAGGTGCTACAGATACGCCAGTTCATCCAGCATGAGGTCATAAATAATGAGCTGAAATTGAAACTGCAGATTTCCTTGAAGGTAATCGATTGCAGGTAACCTGACCAAAAGAATCGGGAACAGGGCAACCATTCCTCTTGGTTTCCTAAGGAACCTGAACTTATGGAATTGTACCAATATTTATTTAATGCAACACATGAATGCCGATCTTCTAGTGGGTAGGAGGTTGAATGACAGAAAATACTTCAAGGTTCCCACAAGGTAGAGGAAGTATTGAGGCTCCAAAGACGTTGAGAAGATTAGTATCTTTTAAATGTGATTGCAGTATCGTCCTCCTCCTTTCTCACTCTACAGAAAACTGATCTAGTAACCTCTGGAAAAAGGTAGAACTGCATATTAACCTGATACTTGTCCATAATGTAAGTTACTTCCTAGTTTTTCTCCTTCTGTGACCAGGCATGTTGTATTAGGTAACACATCTTGAGCATTTCTGACAGACTCCTGGCTGTCTGTTTATCAGTGGCAACTGGTTACTGGTTGAAAATGGGAAGCAATAGTATTCCCTGAGTAATCTTCATCCTTCCATGGAAGAAAAGGATTTTGTTAGTCTTTGGAAACAATCTAAGATTTTGTTAGTATAAGTTCACTATGTAAGCGTGTCTGTAATGTCTCACTGTTGAGTGTGTCAACTCTCTCAGAACATGTGTCATATGTGTTTAGTTTATGGTTATATATCCAATACCTGGCATACAGCAGGGGACAGTTATTCATGAAAACTCAAGTATTTACGGTTTTTAGCAAAGGCATGAACTGAGCAACTTACATTCATAAGTATCATCTTAAAGACTATACCTGCACAGGACTCTAGCAATCATCTATCCCAATTCTGTCCATTTTATTGATGAGGACAGAGTGAGAAGCTGGGCTTCTCTGAGGTCTTCAGACAGTTCTAATGGCCTATGGCTCTTACAGCTTTACTCTTGAGCTTTTCAAGTCTTTGCTTATTAACTTATTAAGGAAAAGCCTTTCTAGATTGCTTGACTAGTAACTGGTTGCTGAGCATTGTAAACTTACATATTCTTAACCTTTTGTAATATTTCCAGTTGATGTTGACTATTTTGTATCTCTCTCTACCATACTTCTGCATTTTATTGATATCTTTTGTTCTACTGATTTAGGATTATATAAACCATATTCTAAAGAGGGAAGATGAGTTGCAGGAAATGACAGTTAAAGATTCCAGAACTGAGGAGGAGAGAGGTAATGCTGCAGATCTCCTCAAGCTGGTTATGGTGAGAAAAAAATGTTTTCTATTCCAGTGTTTTTTGCTTTTTTTTCAATATTCACTGCATCAAGACAAAATATTGTAAATAATAGCTATTTCTGTCACTTTTATGAAGCTTTTTCTCCCTCCTTATAATTTTTTATTTCTGTGCAACCCTGATTCCTTATATCTATCACATTTTGTAAACGCTTTTTAAAACAAAGTGAAAGTGAAGCCTCTTAGTCCTTTCTGACTCTTTGTGACCCCATGGACTGGCGTGCTAGGCTCCTCCGTCCATTGAATTTTCCAGGCAAAAATACTGGAGTTGGTTGCCATTTCCTTCAGGGAATCTTCTTGACCCAGGGATTGAACCCAGATCTCCCATATTGCAGGCAAACTCTTTTACCATCTGAATCACCAGGGAATCCCAATATGATGCTTTTTAGACTCTTCCTTAACTCATAAATAATTCTGAAGGCTCTTAAATAAAAGTTTTTATTGTCTTCAGAGAAGCTGGCATTCATTGAAATGTATGAATTAATAAATGAAATTGGAAGAAGGAAGAAAAAGCAATTTCTACACTTAAGTGTAGAATGATTTCCACTTTTAGAAATTTGCTAAGTGAGAGAAATGACTAAAAGAAAAATAATTTTTCCGTATCAGCATTAAAAATTAATTCATTTTACAGTAGTTTCCATAAAAGATCAATTTGCATACATAAAAATGAATCTTTCTAAACAAAGTAAATTTTGTATGTAATATAATAATTACTATTAAGGAACTCTCTCTTCATTTCAGTCTTTCCCTAAAATGGAGGAAACTACAAAAAGTCATGTTACTGAAGGTAATTATACTTAATATTTTTCTGTAAAATAGTTATAGATTTCAAAGGAGCAATCTTAAATACACTTCTCAGTTATTCTCTCATTTGATAGCAAAGTAGCATATACATATTTCTGTTGTCATATTGGCCATGTTGTACTGTAATGACTTATTTATATGCTTTCCCGTCTAAATTGTGAGGCTATTAAAACCGTGATTGCTTCAAATTAATTTTTATCACATGTTGAGTGAAAAATGTTGACATTTGGCTTTCAAGTTAGTCTCAACTTGTATTTAGAACATAGCAAACATACAGGAAGGAAGCAGTCAACTAGATAACACTCTACCCCTGACACACACAGACACATACACAAAACTTTGGCACAACTACATAGGTATAACAAAAACTTCGCCCTGTCTTATACTACATGTAGCCCAAGCGGTCTACTTTCGGAAAGCAATTTATTTGGGGCTATATACATCCCCAGCCAACTTGGTTATATAGTTTCATAGTTCACAGAAGACAAGCAGTGGAGAATTTTTGTGGTTTGGGGTTTTCTTTTCTATTTTGACTGTATGACAAAAGTCAGAAACTGGCAGCCATGAGCTCCATTCAGCCCACAGACATGTTTTGCATGTCCTGCATGGAGTTGACTTGCACAGTTATGTTTGTTGTTTTGTATGTCTGAGTCTTCCTCTACCATACAGTGACATGTAGCTGAAGATGATTAGCAGCTGCCCCTCCAGGGCTGCCGTGGACAAAAGAATCCATCAAAGCCCCCAACGTCTCCTGGTCCTTACAGTCTGTTGTCATTCTTTTTGTGGGTGGCCTCTTACATTAGGGTTGCTAGATTTTTTTTTTTTTTAGGGTTGCTAGATTTAACAAATAAAAATACAGAAGACCCAGTTCAATTTGAATTTCAGAGAAACAACAAATATTTTTTTTTTATTATGAGCAAGTTCCAAAATAGCAAGGAGCATGCTTATACTAAAAAATCTGTTATTGCTTCTCTGAAATTCAAATTTGACTAGATGTCCTACACTGGTAACCCTACATTGTAGCATCTGAATTTTTAACCTCTTATGTGAGGGAACAATCAGTGAACAGGTAAATGCACAAGTTGCCCAATAGTGAAGGATAAACCAAACATTTTTCAAACAGACAAACAGATGCAGAAATCAACAGTCTTGCATGCTTACAGCTGCCCGGACACATTAAAAGTGGTGCCCCTAAGTCATTGGTCCCCAAAGTACTCCCTAAGGCACTTTTTCTAGAGAAAAATGAGTTTTATGATAAAATAAGTTTGGATACTGCTGCATAATGCCTTATTTTCTTAGACAGCCACAAGGTACATGAACTAATTAAGGGTTCAGAAAAGTCCTAAAGTAAACAAACATATTTAACCTTGTATAAATCAGTATTTCCTAAACTCATATAACCATGGGATATGGAACCTTTATTTTTTTATCTCCTGTTAACATTTTGCTGAGACCATGTTGTGGAATAACCTCTGAGAATCACTGCCCAAATTATCAAACAACCATCGTATTATATTCATATCCTTGGATTCAGACCCTAAGATATCTTTTTAAAAACGCAGTTTCAATATTTAATTTGGGGGAGTTTTGGTGCTTCAGATGTGAAGAAACTCAGGTAGAACACTGATTCCTCTGATGATGTGGGACAGATGAAGAGTTTGCCACATTTTACATTTTGATTCTAAGATGTGTGTTTTCTAGAGGGATATTTCATAGAGCTACCTGGTTTCCTGTGATATTATAAGTTGGCCATGGAAATTCTAGTAAATACTTGAGAGGCTAAATATAGGCTCTTAGAAAACATCTCAGATGAGTAATTGAGTGCTGATTGTGTGTTGTGCTGTCAAGAAGTGAGAATAAAAGTTAAATCCATCTATTTTTAAAGTTGCAGCCCACCTAACTGATTTATTTAAGCAGTCTTTGGCTAATGCTACAGAATGTCCACCAGAAACCCTTGAGACAGATTTCCTTGAAAAGAAATTGAGGTAAGCTGATCCAATAATGTGTTCCAATCAATATTAAGGAAATGAGGAGAAAATGGGGAGATAAGAGTATAACACTGAGGGTGATAATATCTAGGAATTCTCAGCCTTTCATCTTCCATGCTGTTAACAATTTATCCTGCAAGGGTGGGTTTTCTTTTATTGTCTGTAAGCTGAGAGCATTGCCCCTTGTCATCATATTTTTCCTTTCCTTTTACACAGGCACACAGAGACAACAAAGCACTGGAAAGAAAAGTTAGCTCAAAAGAGGTAATTCTATCCTGAAGTCTACATAAGCATGTGAAAGGCCCAGTTTTGCGGAGTCACAGAATTTTAGGATGGGGTGGTTTGCAAGGTCCTACCATCTAGGCTCCCGTTGTTCTTAAAATCTCTGCTAACACATTTCTGCCCAATGGTCATTCATTGCTTGTGTACTGATGTAATCTTTTGAGGAAACCCATTTGAACATTAGGTAGATCCTCTCTCTGTCATAAGCAAGAAAGCTCTCAGGTATTCTCAGTGCTTTGGTAATTCTAATATATTGATAAATATTCTAGAACTTAATGCAGAACATAGTTTTAGCTGAGGATTCCAACCCCAGCCCTCTTGCCCTGAAGAAAGGAAGCCAGATATATTTATTGGGTATACAATAGTACATATTGTACCATTGTACACATTTGCATGGATGCTCTCCAGAATGGCTCCCAGGATGAATATGCTTCTTAATAAAAACATCTGGGTTGTGGAATGAGTTGGAGAAGTGGTGAGATAAGACCTTAGATCCCATGGACCACCCCCCTATAAAACTAGAAGATACATACAGTCCTATAGAATATCCCTGAAAGGATTTCCAAGAGCCTGGTGACAGAGTCTGTGGGGAAGGAAATTGAGAGATTAGGGGACAGTGTAAGATGAACTTCCTTTCCATTATGTACACTTTTCTACTTCTGTACACGTGCATGCATTATCCGTTCACATTTAAATTTTTTTTGAAACATTAACATTTCAAATTTTAACCCGTAGCTAGGTAATGGCAAGCCAACAAAAGTTTTTGAAGAAGAAAGTGCAACACAGAATTAGATATGTGTCCTAGAAAAGAGAAGGGCTAACAACATGGAAAATGGATGGGAGATGAGGGTGAAGGAAGGAGAAAGTTTCCAGGATATAGAAGGTGATCACCAAATGACAGATGCTGTGGAAGAATTGGAAAGGAAAATGAAAAGAGGAATTTGGGCTTATCAGTTGGAAGGTTTATTGATTTCTTTTGTGAGAACAGTTTTAAGAGAATGGTAAGCAGTAGCTAGACGGCCATAGTTTGATGAATGAATCCATTGAGGCAGTAGAGATTGTAATGAGAAGTTCAAGTAGTTTAATAAGACAGTTTTCGTTCAGCCAGGATTTCTAGAGAGGCCGTCTAGTATAAGAAAAAGCACTAGTCTTAAAGGCAGCAGACCTAGAATCAGCTTCCATTTGATTATCTGCAGATTGTATGATGCCAGCTGGCTGTCTTACTTCAGTAAAATTGACTTCAGGATTTCAGTTTGCTTATCTATAAAATGAGGATGATTAGACTGTCTAAGACCCCTGTCAGTTCACTAACAGCTGACTTGCATGGGCACTCATCAAGATCACTGGCTTAAGAGCATACTACCTGGGTTTTAACTCAGACTTCACCTCTTACTGGTGATGTGATTTAGGGTAGGTTACTTAACTTCTATGTGGGCTTCCCTGATGGGTCAGAGGTAAAGAATCTGCCTGCAGTTCAGGAGACCTGGGTTCTTTCCTTGGGTTGGGAAGGTTCCCTGGAGATGGAAATGGCAGCCCACTCCAGTATTTTTGCCTGGGAAATGCCATGGACAGAGGAGCCTGGCAGACAACAGTGCAGGGGGTTGCAATAAAAGTTAAATACAACCTAGCGACTAAAACTCACATGCACATTTAACTTCTACATGCCTTGATTTTTTTGACCAATAAAATATAGATGTAAAGTATTTTGCAAAGTTTTCCTGGCATGCAATAAGCACTGAAAAATGAAAATTATTTCAGATAGGGTTAGGTTCAGCTACATTTAACAAACAACCCCCCAATCAGTACTTTTACAAGAAAGAAGTTTCTTTTTCCTAAGGTAAAAGAAGTCAGAGTTAGGCAATCCCTGGTAAGCAGTGCCACAACACCATCAGGATCTAAGATTCTTTTCTTTTTTCTGTTTCATCATTCTTGGCACATGATTTCCATTCTCAAGTTTGCTTCATCGTTGCAAGGTAACTGCTGCAACTACAGCCGTTTCACTCATATTCTAAATAGTAGGAAAAGAGTTGAGGCAAGGACAAAGGGAAAACCTTCCAACTGAGCCCTCTCTGAAAGCTTTCTGAAGTCCTACCCAGTGACTTCAGTTTACATCTTATTGGCTATCCGTATATTTAAGGAAGGCTGGACAGTATAATTTTTAGCTTCTTAAGTTAGGCCATTGCCTTCCCCCCAATACAGGTTCTAATATTGGAAAGATGGCTAGCAGGATTATTGTAATTGTTTTTATTCTACTTTGTGATCATTAATCTCATTATTCATAAGCCATTCCTTCCCCAAGTTTCCGTGTTTATTATCATTGCTACTGAAATCTTGGAAATCAGTAGAATCTAACCATCAATTAAACTTCAGAGAACTGGAAAGACAGGCAAAAAGGTCAACATGTGATTTGTAGCCTTCTGTGATCAACTGTAAAACCAAACTACAAGCTGGTGTCATTATTTCCTAGCTTACATGAAAGTCTAATTTTCCATGTAGGAAATGTGACTGATTCTAGAAGAAGCAGAAAATGAACTAAAACAATTTGACAGAAAAAAATGCCTGAGTTAATTCTTATCAGTTTTACTGTTAGGGATCTGCATTTTCTGTGGGATTTAGAGCTGAAACACAAGCAAATAACATTTTAAAATATTCTTTGTCATCTTTTGCACCATTATGGACATATCTACCAGGAAGGAAATTGAAAAAACACAGAACTATCTAAAGGAAATTAGGAGCAAAGTAATATCGCCCTACTTCAAATCTGAACTGAGCAAGCTTTATCCGTCTCAGGTAATTGAATGTAATTGAATGAGTCCTCATAAGAATTGATACAATGCCTATGCTGTTAATGTAACCTACCTATCGTGATGTCATTCCTTCCCTGCTTCAACCATCAACCCAACTGACTAGCCCATACTCTTCAAGTCCATGTATTCACAAGCATATGAGAGGGAAGTTCTTTGCCAATGTATTACTATAGCTCCACCTCCCTGCCTTGCATTAGCCCTATTAATTACATTCTCCCACCTCTATTTTAAGCCCTTTTGGGGGATTGAATTTTCCCTAGTGATGATGGGGATAAATCCCATTTTGAAAGTTTTGTTCTATTAAAATGTCCTCACTCATCAGCTGCTAAGACAACACTAAGAGATTATGAGTTCTGGGAAGTCCATGGAAGGAGCACATGCCTCACCTCTTCTATGAAATCTTGAAACTCTAAACCAAAAGGAGTATTGTCATGTGTTCAGAACTCCCTGTGCTTCTGTGAAAATTCCAAATGCTGTTATTTACCACAGGTGGCCTGACAAGAAAGTATGGGAAATTATGGGGAACAAAATCTAGAATTAAGTTAGTCTCTTGAAAAACTTGTAGTTTACAAACCTTTTGCCCAGGGCCTTAAAAAACATGCTTTTATCATTGCTCATCAACTCAGTGTGCTTGTAGCAGTTGCCTTTTGGCCATGAGTTAAGTCTAAAATAAGTCTTTGGTTTTTCCTTTAAGTTTAATTATCTGGACACCCTTTCCAAAAACTTGCCTCCTTTTACAAAGAAAGATGAAGATGCAAGCAAAGAAACCACTCAAGATACATCCAATCTTCCTCCAGGTGTGTGTTCATGTAGCTTTTATTCCTGTTCATGTAGAACATAGCTAGTTTCCTACCACTTTTTCTCTCAGTAATAGCTAATGATATAACCCACTGTGATCTGTGTATTATAGATTTGGCTGAGTTATATGAGGAAGCTAAGCTGTAAATAAAATTTAGTTTTCATCCTGTATGCTTAAAATTTACCTAAAAGTATTAAGAAGACCTGACTAAATATAAAAATCATGGGAGTATTGAAAGGTTGTTGGAGAATGGGGGATTCATGTGGTCTCAAAGTATCACCTTGCATATTGCCTACTAATTATAAGGTGAATGAATGGAGAAAGATGGCATTTCAACCCTAACCAGGTGATCAAGCTCCTACCAATTGCAAGACCACCTAGCATTAAGTGTTTTCTCATATAGCACAATACAGAGTTCGTAGGACCTACCCGTGTAGAATTCTTGCCAAAAATCTTTAACCTGAATTTTGTCAAAAGGAAAAAAGCCAAGAAATCAAGAATGTAGACATTCTATAAGACAACTGACGAACTCTTCAAAGAAGTCAATATCATTTTAAAAATGTTAAAAGATGAGGTGGGTGTTCTATATTAAAAGAGACAAAAGAGACATGAAAAATACTTGTAATACATACATTTTAGATGCTGGATTGAGAAAGAAACAGCTATGGAAGATGTTTTGGAGCAATTAGTTGAGTCTGATTTAGGGACTGTATGAAAGGGTATTGTGGGATTACTGTAAGTTTTCTTGGATATGGTGATGGTGTTGTAAACATGTAGTGGACATGTCTTCATTTCAGGAGATGCATGTTGAAGAATTTAGGGATGAAATGAAATTTAGTTCTTCTCTTGAATAAACTGGGTAGTTAAAATAACCAGACAGAGGGATTTTCTGCTGTACAATGCAAGACCTTGAGCTCAGCTGCCTGGAATGAGGACAGCCAAGGAGAACACCTAATTACCACAGCATTTGCAAAGCAAAGATTAAGGCTGGAACAGAACTCTTAGATGTGATGGAGCCCAGTCAGGGATGAAGGCACCCCGGGCAGATGACACTAACCAGTCAAGCCTATTTTTCCATTGAAAGGGGGCCAAGGCCACAATATTTTCAGCATGGTCCTTCAGGCAGTTGCCACCATTTAACTAGGGTTGGCACACACACAAGTTGAAATGTATTTGCATCCCCAGTCCTTGAAATATATATATTTAAGATTTGTTTCATATTGCATTGATTTCTTAGAGCACATTTTAATACAGAGCTACATTTTCAGAATAATAAATGGACTTAAGGTTGGCAACTTTTTTAAAAAAGAAATGACCATTTAGTTACTCTTGCCAGGTAAAAGTAGGTTGAATTACCTGGTCTCTATTTCATAACCCAAGATAACAACTCTATGGTCACAAGGCCCAGAAAGAACCAACTAGCTCCTTGGGAGTGAGTCTTACAGACACTGTCCTGTGTTAATGGCAAACATTGTATCATATGATGAAAAATCCTGGCCCTTAATGGCTTGCTTCCATTTACTCTCTTTAAAGAGGGTGGGGGGAAAGCACTTTGTTCATTGTAATACAAACATTGGTAGTCATTGTATCATTGTCCAAAATATCACTTTAAATTATTTGTTTGGGGTTTTTATTTCAGATTCCCAGAAAAATAAAGTTTCAAAACAGGAATCCTCAGATATACTTAGTGTTTCAAGATCAGAGAACCTTGAGGATACCAAGGAGCCTGCTAGCCAAAAGCAAACTGAAAATTTAGCAGTATCTGTCAAAGGTATGACAGTCTATTGCTTTATCTCACTGCTTCTCAAAACTGAACATCATATCTTTTTGGAGTACGGGAGATGGCCCTGGGGGCATGGTTGGCAGTTATAGAAAAAATGCTAGTGGGTCATGGATCATGAACGTGCGGGACTTTGTAAGGCTTCTTATCACATCAGAGTATCTCAAAAAATATTTTGAGAATGACTACAAGTCCCAGATTGAAGAAAAGAAGTGACAAATTTTTGAGATTCATTATTTTATTTCTTCAATTTATTTTGATTCATGTATTATTTTATGCCTCGTGGTTCTAAGAGTTTGTGTGATTTACTGAAAGTCAAGAACCTGGTAGCTTTGTTGAGCCATGAGTGGCTTGGTAGTTGAACTTAGATTTACCTATGATTTCAATACTTCTTTGGCCTACAGGTGCTGGAAGAGAAACATCTGTTTTACACAACGTGTCATCTTATTGGGGTAGCAGAAACTCAAGTGTGGAATACTACAGAATAATATCTAGTTCCTGTGGAGTCACATTACACTGAAGTTAGATAAACTAAATATGATTGGGAAAGAAAGGAAGGAAGGGAGAAAGAGAGGGAGGGAGAAAGGAAAGGAAGGAAGGAGGGATAATTTAAATTGTATAGATAAATTTGCACTCCCTGATTCCTGTGAGCATGTTCCATTTTGAAAGTGAGGTGAGTATCAGTTGATGGGTCTTAGTTACCTCTTACAGAAGCAACATCTTGCTTCATTTATTAGTCAGAACTAAGAGATTTACTTTATGCACGCCCTTTTGCTTTCCTGACTCTAATCTTATGTCTCCTGTGAGGTTTGTTCATTTAGGAGGTGGCTTACTCATTGCCCCCTGGAGACAGCAATGGCAACCCACTCCAGTATTCTTGCCTGGAGAATTCCATGGACAGAGGAGACTGGCAGGCTACTGTCCAGGGACTGGCAAAGAGTAAGACACGACTGAGTGACTTTCACTTCACTTACTCGATGTCAGGCACTCTTTTAGGCATGGAAATACAGCAGTTAAGAAGCCAACGTCATATGCAGCTGAACATACTATGAGCAGACCTAGACAATAAGTAAACAAATAAAAAGTTCAGATGGTATTAAGTGATGTCACATAATGTAACAGTATAATGTATGGAGAGTATCTGAGGAGAGAGATGCCACTCAGTTAGAGGGTTAGAAGGCCCTTCTGTGAAGGGACATTGGAGCTGAGACAACAGAGACAAGAAGGAGGCAGCCATGCAAAGACTGGGGGAAAGGAATATTCCAGCTAGTGGGAACAGCAAACATGAAGGCCCTGAGAGGAGAAGAAATAGAAATAAAAAGAAGGCACGGACCTAGAAGAAAATGGGCATTGAAACAATCAGAGGAAGATGAGGTCAGAGAGAGGGGCAGCAGTAAGATCCTGTGAGGAGTTTTGAGTTTTATTCTAAGAGGTGAAAGTGAAAGTGTGTCAGTCGTGTCCGACTCTTTGCGACCCCATGGACTATATAGTCCATGAAATTCACTAGGCCAGAAAACTGGAGTGGGTAGCCTTTCCTTTCTCCAGGGGATTTTCCCAACCCAGGGACCCAACCCAGGTCTCCTGTATTACAGGCTGATTCTTTACCAGCTGAGCCACAAGGGAAGCCCAGGAATACTGGAGTGGGTAGCATATCCCTTCTCCAGCAGGTCTTCCTGACCCAGGAGTCAAACTGGGGTCTCCTGCTTTGCAGGTGGATTCTTTACTGAGCTATCATTCTAAGAGGAGTTGTAGTCAAACCCCAATGGAAGGTTTTGAGCAGCAGGGTCATTACATGACAAGCTTATGTTTTAAAAAGATCCCTCTGGCAACTATGTGGACAATAGGTCATGAGAAGGGAAAGAGGAGGTACTGGAGAAAATGGAAGCAGGGAGGAAGCAACAGAGGATATTTGTGAGTGTAGACAGAGACCTGGAGGTGGTGAGAAGCAAATTAATTGGAAATATATCCAGTGTGTGTGTGTGTGTGTGTGTGTGTGTGTGTGTGTGTGTGTATCAGAGGTAGAGCCAGCAGGGCTTGCTTGTTGATTGGACATGGGGCTGAAACAGAAGAAGACTCAAGGGGATTCCTGGGTTAACTAATGTGACCGGTTGTGAGGCTGAGAATTGGTAGTTGCAACAAGTTTCCAGGTGGTGCTGATGTCACTGATACAGGATGATGCATTGACAACCACTGCCCTACCGCAAACTCTGGAATGTAAAATCAGGCAGGGGAGGAGCCAGTAAAGGCAACTAAGAAGAAAAAGGCAGCAAAAGACGTGGAAAATGGGAGTGTGAAAATCACTGAGTGTTTTGAATATATTAAATGCCCCTGAAAAGTTGAGTAAGATAAAAAAAATAACCGTGGAATTGGATACGATCATGGTCACTGGCAATCTAGACAAGAACACCCCAAGGCACAGAGGAGGCTGAAGCCAGCTGGAGCCGCTATGTATAGAATGGCTAAGGAGGAATCAACAGCAGCAGCAGGAATGGATAGCTGTAACCAAGAGTTTTGTTGAAAAAATAAAGAAGAGAGACTGCAGGTGGAGGGAGCTGTGTTACTAAGTGAGAGGTTTTAGGTTTTGTTTTAAATTAGACACAGTAGGGACTTCCCTGGTGGCCCAGTGGCTAAGACTCCATGTTCCTAATGCAGCAGTCAGGTGTGATCCCCAGTCAGGGAGCCAGATCCCACATGCCACAACTAAGAGTTTACTTGCCTCAACTAAAGATCCCATATATGGTAATGAAGATCCTGTGTGCTGCAACTAAGATCCAGCACAGCCAAGTAAAATTTTTTTTAGATTAGACATACTAGTAGAACATGTTGATTTGCTAAATGATGATAATTCTGTGGCAAGAGAGAACTTATGATGCAAGAGAAGGGAACATAATTGCAGGACAGCAAAGTGTTAAAAAAGGTGAGACACCATGACCTTTGGGGCAGACTCTGAGTCAAAGCTATGGTTTTTCCAGTAGTCATGTATGGATGTGATAGTTGGACTATAAAGAAAGCTAAGCACCAAAGAATTGATGCTTTTGAACTGTGGTGTTGGAGAAGACTCTTGAGAGTCCCTTGGACTGCAAGGAGATCCAGCCAGTCCATCCTGGGGGAGATCAGTCCTGGGTGTCCATTGGAAGGACTGATGTTGAAGCTGAAACTCCAATACTTTGGCCACCTGATGCAAAGAGCTGACTCATTTGAAAAGACCCTGATGCTGGGAAAGATTGAAGGCAAGAGGAGAAGGGGACGTCAGAGGATGAGGTGGTTGGATGGCATCACCAACTCGATGGACATGAGTTTGAGTAAGCTCCAGGAGTTGGTGATGGACAGGGAAGCTTGGTGTGCTGCAGTGCATGGGATCACAAAGAGTCTCGGACACTACAAGGTGACTGAACTGAACTGAACTGAACTGAACTGAATGGCAGAGTTGACCTTGGATGTGAGTAGGGTCACCTCATCCACAGTGGCAGGAGAGGGGAGAAAGAATACAGATACACGGGCAGGTGGGTTGTGATTTGGTATTGGGAAGGTGAATGAGTGTGACATCAAAGGAGTGGATGTGATGAGAGCATAGAAAATCCATTCCAGAGAAACAGGAAAGCAAAGCAAGAAGGTGTGACAGATTGTTTAAAGTGACAGTGTCTGTTGACTGGAGTTCTCAGGAGGTCAAATAATTGCTCGGCAGATATGACAGAGTAATAAGCTAAAAGAGTAGGAGGATGGTGATCTAGAGAGAGAAGCTTAAAACAGAGGTTTGCAAAGTGGTAAAATGATTGGTGTTGGCAAGGGCAAAGATATGACTGTGGGAGTTTCTGAGGTGGAGAAGGGAAAAGATGAAGAAACGGGTTGATGGAAAAATCAGAGAGAACAGAGTTATCCGGGGATGTCACCAAGAGAGATGAAGGGGAAGACCAACTAAGGTGTTGAAACTGCAGTGAATCAAGGGAATGTTTGAGGTAGTCAGTGACTAACAACGACTTGGAGATGTCATAGGTATTATTAATAATAAAATAGTCTGATAGCATGAGCTTCAAAAGAATGGGAGTGCGTGAAGGAGGAAAAAAGTGTTTTGAAACTAGAGAAACACCTACAGCACCCCTTTTGTTGTTGTTCAGTCGCTCAGTCATGTTGGACTCTTTGAGACCCCATCCACTGCAGCACGCCAGGCTTCCCTGTCCTTCACCATCTCCCAGAGCTTGCTCAAACTCATGTCCACTGAGTCGGTGATGTCATCCAACTATCTCATCCTCTGTCATCCCCTTCTCCTCCTGCCGTCAATCTTTCCCAGCATCAGGGTCTTTTCAAATGAGTCAGCTCTTCGCCTCAGGTGGCCAAAGTATTGGAGCTTCAGCTTCAGCATCAGTCCTTCCAATGATTATTCAGGGTTGATTTCCTTTAGGATGGACTGGTTGGATCTCCTTGCAGTCCAAGGGACTCTCCAGAGTCTTCTCCAACACCACAGTTCAAAAGCATCAATTCTTTGCACTCAGCATTCTTTATGGTTCAGCTGTCACATCCATACATGACTACTGAAAAAAACATAGCTTTGACTATATGGACCTTTGTTAGCAAAGTCATGTCTCTACATTTTAATATGCTGTCTAGGTTTGTCATAGCTTTTCTTCCAGCACCCCTACATACTGAAATACTTGAACTAATAGAGACAATAATGTGATTCCACTATACGTGGTAAATTAAATTTTAATATAAACAATAAAGTTTAAAGAAGTTCAGAGTAGGAAGAGATTAACACAAGCAGCGGGGAAAGTTTTGTGGGAGAGGTAGTCTTAAAGAATAAATAGAGTTGCCTAGATTTTAAGATTTAAAGTGGAATCACCTGAGACAACCCTCATTTCGCTTGAGGAAACTGAAACCTAGAGACAGTCAAGCAACATTGAAAATCTGGGACTCTGCCAAGGCCAGAAAATGAGTTTTTTGACTCTGAATTCTCTGTAGTTTATTATACTGCCCTCCAGATGTAGGGAACAGAACAGACTATTTTATACTGAAAAGGGGAAAGGAAAGAATGTGTTCAAAGCTTGAGTAGAAATGAACTGGAAACAAATGTAAGTAGATTATTCTTATTTGGTAATAGTACAAGAAATGCTTGGAAAATACAGTAGAATCAGCTAGAGGAGGTTTGGATTTGATGAAATAAAAATGAACTTGACAGCATTCACTGTGATAACACTGTGAAAAGTCCTATGACGACGTAAACCAGTTTCAGGGGCTGTGGGCCGACTGTGCAGCCTGCTCCAGACTGCAGGAGGCGTGTTCTGGGCTTGGCACCAGGCCCCTGAGATCCGATGGCGCTCTCTCATCCCAGCCCCATGTTCAGGGACACCACATTGAGAGCTTGAGTCAGCCACGGTGAGAAATCAGCAAATGCCACAAATGTGCAAAGTATACCAACCAGGGCAGTTTTTCTCCAGGGAGGAAGTTGTTAAGCTTTTTTGCAGCATACCAGCAGCAGCAGGGAGAGCTTGGGTGTATTCCACTCCCACACTGAAGGGGCCCCTCCCTCTGTGGCTGGCTGCCTTCAGGGCAAAGGGTTGGAGCTCAGGAGAGCTGGACTGAGGGCTGCCCCTCTCAGTCAGTTCAGTTCAGTTCATTTCAGTCGCTCAGTCGTTGTCTGACTCTTTGTGACCCCATGAACTGCAGCACACCAGGCTTCTCTGTCCATCACCAACTCCTGGAGCTTACTCAAACTCATGTCCACTGAGTCAGTGATGCCATCCAACCATCTCAACCTCTGTCGTCCCCTTCTCCTCCTGCCTTCAATCTTTCCCAGCATCAGGGTCTTTTCCAATGAGTCAGTTCTTCACATCACGTGGCCAAAGTATTGCAGTTTCAGCTTCAGTATCATTCCTTCCAATGAATATTCAGGACTGATTTCCTTTAGGATGGACTGTTTGGATCTCCTTGCAATCCATGGGACTCTCAAGAGTTTTCTCCAACATCACAGTTCAAAAGCATCAATTCTTTGGCTCTTAGCTCTCTTTATAGTCCAACTATCACATCCATACACGACTACTGGAAAAATCATAGCTTTGCCTAGATGGACCTTTGTTGGCAGAGTAATGTCTCTGCTTTTGTTGTCTAGGCTGGTCATAGCTTTTCTTCCAAGGAGCAAGCGTCTTTTAATTTCATGGCTGCAGTAACCATCTGCAGTGATTTTGGAACCCCCCCAAAAAAATAAAGTCTGTCACTGTTTCCATTGTTTCCCCATCTATTTGCCATGAACTGATGTGACTGGATGCCATGAGGCCCCTCTCAGCCTCCGTTCAGAATTGGCTCAGCCACTTAGACATATATTTGTGGGTCAGAGCAAGTCCTGAGACGGAGCTCAGAGTCAGTGGACAAAGAGAAGTGCCCCACCCACAGGGAAGCCATGCTCAGAGATGAAGTAAATAAAGCCATGCTCTGAGAGGAAGGAAAAAAATAAAAGCAAAACATTATTGTGCATAAATACTATGGTTGACTTCAGCATAGAAACAAGGAGGGAACCATAAATGGGTCTTCAGTTGTGTGAAGTCTGGCCATAATTTCAGATGATACCACTAGTTGGACCATCCCAGGTGTTCAAATACTAAAATTCCTCTGTATCAGTTGATGACCAGCTGCTGCTTCAAGCCCCTCAAATATCCCCTATTCTATCCCCATCCCTAGGGAAGCCCTAGGTAGGCTCAGTGAATAGTAATTCATCTATTATGGGAGGTGGTATTGAGTTTGATGCCTGGGTTGGAAAGATCCCCTGCAGAAGGGAATGGCTACCCACTCCAGTATTCTAGCCTGGAGAATTCCATGGACAGAGGAGCCTGGCAGGCCCCAGTCCAGGGGGTCACAAAAAGTCAAATACAACTGAGCAACTGAAACACACGTAAAAAGCAGAGCTAAGGCTCTATCTAAGTCCTTATATGATAACTATGACTTATATACTGACCGTGACTTATATAATATATAATGTCTTATATAATGACATGTATCTAATATGACCTATGTAATAACTATGTTAAGGCTCTACCTCACTCCTCATATAATAACTATGTTACAGTGAACATGCTCTTTTTTAAAAATTTTTTATTGGAGTGTAGTTGGTTTATAATGTTATGTTAGTTTCAGGTGTATAGCAAAGTGAATCAGTTATACATATACGTATGAAGGTGAAAGTGTTAGTCCCTCAGTTGTATCTGACTCTTTGCAACCCCATGGACTATAGCCCACCAGGATCCTCTGTCCATGGGATTTCCCAGGCAAGAATACTGGAGTGGGTTGCCATTCCCTTCTTCAGGGGATCTTCCCAGCCCAGGGATTGAACCCATGTCTCCTGCATTGCAGGCAGACTCTTGACCATCTGAGCCACCAGGGAAGCCCTACATAACATGTATCCACTCTTTAATTTTTTTTTATCATTTATTTATTTATTTTTAGTCAAGCTACAAGGCTTAGAGGATCTTAGTTCCTCTTCCAGGGATTGAACCCATGCCCCCTGCAGTGGAAGTGTGGATTTCTAACCACTGGACCAAAGTCCCAGTGGCATGCTCTTTAACCTCTCTATATCTTCCTGTTTTCTCTTCTATAAAGGGGATATAATGATATATACATCATAGTGTTGGGAGGATTAAATTTAATATATGTAGAATGCTTACAGCAGTGCCTAACTCATAAGAAATTTACTATTAATAATAATAGTATGAGCGATTGTTTGGTACCCATCAGACTGATAAAATGCATTCCTATAAGATAGAAATATGCATATGGTAAGAAATACAAACAAAAAGATGCATCAGGCCATCATGATTGTTGTCTATGTAGGCAATAGTGACAAAAGAGTAAATATATTAGAACACTGATCACTGATCTCCATCACTGGAGATTCTGATTCTGTTCTGGCCTGAAATACAGCTTATCTGGCATGTGGCTAGAGAATCTCTATTTTCCCAGAGTCATCCCAGAGGATTAAGATGCACAGATGAATTTGGGACACACTGGGTGGTTGTGTAGGAAAAACTCACAACTCATACAGAGCACTTCTATGACCAAATATGTGTGAACTTTTATCACACCAAGCAATTCTACAACACCAGCTGGGTGTCCTACAATTCAATTCTTAAACTAACCAGAGTAGCACAGACTCTATAAGTTAAAGGCTTGGTCTCACAAGGCTTGCCCATCACCCACTTCAGATGCTAATTGCAGGTCCAGATTGTCACTTATGCTTCTAACCAGTCAGCTATAAAGTGAAGTTCCCATGACCTCCTCTTATGGTTCCCTGATTTGCTAAAACAATTCACAGAATTCAGATATTATTATATAATAAGGGGCATGATAAATGGCACAGATGAATAGACATAGGAAGAGGTACACAGGGCCAGGTCTGGAAGGCTCTAGCACAGTAGCTTCTGTCCTGTGGAACTGGGGTGCACCACCCTCCTGGCATGTGCTCACCAACTTGGAAACTCTCCAAACTCCATACTGTAGGATTTTTGTGGAGACTTCATCATGTGGACATAATTAACTCCATCTCTGTATCCCCTCTTCTTCCCAAAGGATGAGAAGTGGGGCTGAAATTTCCAAGCTTCTCATCATGGCTTGGTTTTCCTGATGACTAGGCCCCATCCTGAAGCTATCCAGGAGCCAACAAAAGTCACTTCATTCAGATCAGAAGAAACTCCTATCACCCAAGAAATTCCAAGGCTTTTAGGAGCTCTGTATCAGGAATCAGGATCAAGGACCAAATATTAAAAGATGCTGTTGGTACTCTTATCACTTAGAAAATTAAAAGAGATTTGGGAACACTGTGCCAGGAACCAGGGGCAGAGACCAAGAAACATCTTCTATTATGTCACACTATCAGGACTGTGTTCCTTGTGGACTTAGTAAGGACTCTTCAGTTTGAGAACTGAAAGTCAAACTCATTGAGCAACAACAAAACATGGGATGGGATGGTGCTTGTTGATGCTCAAAAGCAAACCAAAGAAAAGTAGCCTTGGTGCTAGCCCAGGGATGACTGGATGCATTCACTCAGGCTTTTCAAGAGAGTGTTTACATCTGATTGCCTGTCTTTCTGGGCATTCTCCATGTTGTCACATCCCTACTTGCCCCTGTATGGTTTTGTCCCCTCCTAAAAAGAATGAGCTATATCCATGTGGCAGGGACATGGCCAGAGAGGTTAAAAATTCTGATTCTTCCAGACCTATAACCCTGCAGATAAGATGGGATCATCCCTGTTAGCTTCAGGAAATATCTTGGTCAAGGGCCTGTGTTGGCTTTGAGGACCTTATGAGAACTAGTGAAATGCTGGGGCTTCCCTGGTGGGTCAGATGGTAAAGAATCTGCCTGCAATGCAGGAGACATACATACAGACAATGCATGGTTAGCATACATGTGGTACTTGCCTGCAGACAGTGGACACTCAGATATTGATGATTTAAATTCAAGAAAGGATGTTTTAAAAAGGTGATCTGAAGCAGAATTTTTATTAAACCTCCTGGATATTTAGAGAAATACACACAACTGCAGCTATGTAGATTATCTACTTTTGCTCATTCCTTCACCAAATTTAGTGATCTGGGGATTTAATTTCCTGGCTTAATTTATCTGTGATAACTCCACCCCCTTTTCAAACTATAAATTTACTAGTTGAAACAAAGAAATTCTTAAGATTTTTATACTCATTAGTTTTAATAAATCTCTGAGAGTCAACATTTTATTGAACTGTACCTTGTTGATTTATAGGCAAGTCACTCAATTTCTTAGAATCTGATTTTTCTCATTTATTTAAAAAACGTGATGCTAATAGCATCTGCCCTGCTCATCTCATAGGATTGTTGTGAGAACTATTAGGTAAATTCTCGTTGTAAAATGTAGATCAAACAGTAGAATTAATAAAAGCCTTTATTCCTATAAGGGAATTCCCAGGTGGTGCTAGTGGTAAAGAATCTGCCTGCCAATGCAGGAGATGCAGAAGACACTGGTTTGATCCCTGGATCCAGAAGATCTCTAGAGTAGGAAATGGCAACCCACTCCAGTATTTTTGCCTGGAAAATTCCATGGACAGAGAAGCCTGGCAGGCTACAGTCCATGGCGCCACAGAGAATATACAAGCTTTTTAAGAAGAAAATGTCCCAAGTTGGTTCTGTGTTTTTCTGCACCCTGGTATGACCTTGAATGTCTTTGGAAACAATATTCACATGTTGTAATTTCAGTGTTCTCTCTTACAGAACCAGAATCGTATATGCCTGTGAAAATTCCAACCCAGTCATTGCTGCAGGATGTGGCAGGACAAGCAAGAAAAGAGAAAGTGAGGCTACCTCACTACTTGCTGAGTTCCAAGCCCAAGTCTCAGCCTCTCGCAAAGGTAAAACAGACTTGGGAACAAATCTGCGAGAGCCAGTTAGAGTTTTATGTATTCCTGGTTGATTGAAGTTACTGATTTCCAGACACCATGTAACTGCTATTTGATATATGAACCATCTCAACATGAAGGGCTTCAGGTCACACAAGGATAAACCAAGGCAGTGCTTTGCTAGAGCCAACTCATGTAGGCTCATGAGAGGAATTGTATGAGCCAGCTGTTAAGCCATCACTAGCTTGTAGTCCTCAAGCTTCCATGGTGGCTCAGTGGTAAAGAACTCACCCGCAGTGCTAGAGACTCGGGTTCAATCCCTGGGTCAAGAAGATCCCCTGGAGAAGGAAATGGCAATCCACTCCAATATTGTTACCTGGGAAGTCCCATGGACAGAGGAGCCTGGAGGGCTACAGTCCATGGGGTTGCAGAAGGGTTGGACATGACTTAGCGACTAAATCATAACCAGTTTGCAGTCAGCCGTGCTTGGAGTTCTTATGCCATAGAAATTGGCAGATGCTACTGATGAAGGTTCTTTTCCAAGAGCCAGTTTACCAGCCCATTGCTGGCTAAGGGATCATTGGGCACCCTTCTCATGACTCTTTGCATAAAGTCCAGATGACTTAGTGTAACTGCAAGGCATGGCTCCATTTGCTTCTTTACCCTCATGCTTTTCCAGACTCATTATACTTCCCCCATTGTGGCCTTCTATTAATTCTTTCAAAGTACCAAACTCCTTCCTCAGAGCCTCCAAGATCCCATCTCAGCTGTGTTGGAAAGCTTTCCTAGAGCCCACCAACCAAGTTTAGATAGTCATCCTTTAGAAATTTCATGGCACACTGTGTTCATTGCAATCAGAGAATGTACTGCATTGTGTATAATCAACATGTGGTAGGAGTGCTTCTCAAACTTTAATGTACATGTGAGTTATTTAGGAACCTTATTAAAATATAGATTCTGTCTCACTGGGTCTTCTGTGAAGCCTGAGATTCTGCAGTTTTAACAGGCCCCCAGGGGAGGTCAGGAGAAGGCAATGGCACACCACTCCAGTACTCTTGCCTGGAAAATCCCACAGACGGAGGAGCCTGGTAGGCTGCAGTCCATGGGGTCGCTAAGAGTCGGAAACGACTGAGCGACTTCACTTTCCTTTTTCACTTTCATACATGGGAGAAGGAAATGGCAACCCACTCCAGTGTTCTTGCCTGGAGAATCCCAGGGACGGGGGAGCCTGGTGGGCTGCCATCTATGGGGTCGCACGGAGTCGGACACGACTGAAGAGATTTAGCAGCAGGTGAGGTCAGTGCTGCTGACTTGGGAAATAACTGCACAGGGCAATAGTTCTCACAGCACGATTATTTGACTGTCAGCATTGGCAACACCTGAGAATTTATAAGTGCAAATTCATGGGCTCCATCCCAGATGTACTAGTGGAGAAACTTGGGGGGTGGAGTCAGCAATTTGTTCTCAGTAGACAGTACTCCTCTGCGGAGCAGGTTTCCTGTATCTTTGTAGGCTCTTCCCGTCTCCACCTACCTATTCTCTACTCCAGAGGTCCCCAACCTCCAGGATCTAATGCCTGATGATCTGAGGTGGAGCTGATGTAATAATAATAGAAATAAAGTGCACAATAAATGTAATGCACTTGAATCATCCAGAAGCCATCCCTATCTACCCCTGCCCCATCTGTGGAAAAATGGCCTTCCATGACACTGTTCTGTGGTGCCAGAAAGTTTGGGGACCACTGCTCTACCCCACCCCATCCCAGACTTACTAATAGAGAAACTCTGGGAGTGGAGTCAGCAATTGGTGTCTAAACTGGTCCTCCCGGTGGTTCTGATGGAAGTTAAAGTATGATAATCACAGGCACAGAGGGAAGAGCACCAACTTTGGAACCAGGTAAACTTGAGTCTGAAACTTTCATCTGCCACTTACCACTTGAGCAAATTATCTGTCTTCCAGTTCTCTGAACTTGAACTTTCCTATCCTTAAAGCCTAAAATATTTCATTACAGTGCTATGATAAGGATTACATAGACCATAAATGTTCATTTCCTCTCCTGGCCAAGCAGTTATTTTCCCCCAGTGACAGAGTCCTTATTTACCTGAAATATAATTGACATACAATATTATGTTAGTTTCATTTGTACTACATAGAGATTTGATACGTGCATACATTATGAAATGATCACCATGAGTCTAGTAACCATCTGTCCCATACAAAGTTATTACAGTATTATTGACCGTATTCCTTATATTACATTCCTGTGCCTTATTTATTTTATAACTCGATGTTTGTACCTCTTAATCCCCTTTACCTATTCAGTACAGTTCAGTCACTCAGTCGTGTCCAACTCTTTGCGACCCGATGAACCGCAGCACGCCAGGCCTTCCTGTCCATCATCAACTCCCAGAGCCCGCCCAAACCCATGTCCATTGAGTCGGTGATGCCATCCAACCATCTCATCCTCTGTCGTCCCCTTCTTCTTCTGCCCTCAATCTTTCCCAGCATCAAGATCTTTTCCAATGAGTCAGCTCTTTGCATCAGGTGGCCACAGTATTGGAGTTTCAGCTTCAACATCAGTCCTTCCAGTGAACACCGAGGACTGATCCCCCCCAGGATGGACTGGTTGGATCTCCTTGCAGTCCAAGGGACTCTCAAGAGTCTTCTCCAACATCACAGTTCAAAAGCATCAATTCTTCTGCACTCAGCTTTCTTTATAGTCCAACTCTCACATCCATACATGACTACTGGAAAAACCATAGCCTTGACTAGGTGGACTGTTGTTGGCAAAGTAATGTCTCTGCTTTTTAATATGCTGTCTAGGTTGGTCATAACTTTCCTTCCAAGGAGTAAGCGTCTTTTAATTTCATGGCTGCAATCACCATCTGCAGTGATTTTGGAGCCCATAAAAATAAAATCAGCCACTCTTTCCACTGTTTCCCCATCTATTTGCCATGAAGTGATGGGACCAGATGCCATGATCTTAGTTGTCTGAATGTTGAGCTTTAAGCCAACTTTTTCACTCTCCTCTTTCACTTTCATCAAGAGGCTCTTTAGTTCTTCTTCACTTTCTACCATAAGGGTGGTGTCATCTGCATATCTGAGCTTACTGATATTTCTCCCGGCAATCTTGATTCCAGCTTGTGCTTCCTCCAGCCCAGCGTTTCTCATGCTGTACTCTGCATATAAGTTAAATAAGCAGGGTGACAATTTACAGCCTTGACGTACTCATTTTCCTATTTGGAACCAGTCTGTTGTTCCATGTCCAGTTCTAACTGTTGCTTTACCTGTTCCATCTCCCCAATCCCTTCCTTTTGGTCAACCACCCATTTGTTTTCTGTATCTGAGTCTATTTTCATTTTGTTTTGATTGTTTTGTTTTTTAGACTCTACATATGTGACATACAATATCGCCTTTTCTTTGAATTATTTTACTTAGTATAATTCCCTCTAGATCCATCCATGTTGTTGAAAATGACAAGATTTCTTTTTTATGGCTGAGGAAAATTCTGTGTGTGTATATATATATCAGAATATATATATTCATATATATACTTATATATATGTATATATATATATATCACATCTTTTTTTCCATTTGTCTATTAATGAACATTTAGATATATAAGTTACTTTCACATCTTGGCTATTATAAATAATGCTGCAATGAATATGGGTGTGGATATAATTTTTCAAATTAGTAATTTTACTTTCTATGGGTAAATATCCAGAAGTAAAATTGCTGGATCATATGGTAGTTTCTGTTAAATTTCCTTTATGCTGTTTTTCATAATGGCTGCGCCAATTTACAATTTCACCAACGGTGTATGAGGATTCCCTTTTCTCCACATTCTTGCCAGCACTTGTTATTTGCTATCTTTTTGATGATAACCATTCTGATAGGTGTGAGGTTATATCTCGTAGTTTTGATTGGCATTCACCTAATGATTAGTCATGCTGAGCATCTTTTCATGTATCCGTTAGCTATCCTGTATGTATGTCTTCTTTGGAAAAAAAAAGTGTTTTCAGGTCCTCTGTCCATTTTTTAATTGGGTTGCTTAACGTTTTGATGTGAGTTGTCTGCATGTTTTGTATATTTTGAATATTAAGCCCTTACCTGATGTACTGTTCACAGATACCCTTTCCCATTCGGTGCCGCAATATACGATTTGTTGGTGGCTTCATTCACTGTGCAAGAAGCTTAGTGTTGTAGTCCCATTTGTTTATTTTTCTTTTTGTTTCTCTTACACGAAGAAACAGATACAAAAAAAAGAAGTTACTAAGATCGATGCCAAAGAGCATATTGTTTATGTTTTATTCTAGCAGTGTTATAGTTTCAGGCCTTGTATTTAAGTATTTAATACTATAAACAGTGCTGTGATGAACATTGGGGTACACATGTCTCTTTCAATTCTGGTTTCCTCAGTGTGTATGCCAGCAGGTTATGTGTTGTTCCTTTGTTTGGAACATATTCCTGTGTCTCCTTATTTTGCCTAATTCTCTTTATTTATTTCCATGTGTTAAGTACATTGGTTACACTGTCTGATCTTGTAGAAGCAGCTCATGTAGGAGATGTCCCATGGGCCCAGCATCCTTGTTCCCGCTGGTCACCAGAGCTGTGTAGTTGAGGGGTGTCCTTATGTGGGCTGCATGGGCCTTTCCGTTGTGGTAGGGCCTACTGCTGTGGGCATGCTGGAGCCAAAAACGGGCCCTGACCCAGTTGGCTGCAAGGCCGTGCCTTGTGTGGTGACTAAAGGCTGGTTGTAGGGCAAGAGAGGCTTACTGCATGGTTTGCTGCGTGGCCTGGAAGCGGGGTATGTGTGTAGGGCCAGAGCCTTTTTATTATCTTGGGTGCTAAGTTGCTTCAGTTATGTCCAACTCTTTGTGACCCTATAGGCTATAGCTCACCAGGCTCCTCTGACCATGAGATTCTCCAGGCGAGAGTACTGGAGTGGGTTGCCATTTCCTCCTCCAAGTGATCTTCCCAACCCAGGGATCAAACATGAGTCACTTATATCTTCATTATCTTGGGAATGCAAAATAGAACCATTTTATTATGTCTTATTGCTTTTTTTCTTTTTCGATGAAGGGGCAAGATTCTGTTGCAGGAAGCGTGAGAACATCCTCTGTGGCATGTGCTGCCATTAATAATATAAATTCATCTCTCTTTGGATTCCATCTTCTCCCACCCACGGTGAAATTTGGAGTGCTCGAAGAAGGACACACCTATGCCACCACTGTAAAGCTCAAGAATGTTGGAGTAGACTTCTGCAGGTGAGGCCAAGGCTCCAAGTGTATGCTCAGATCACCTTCCCTTGCTCTGTGACTTTTCTTTGGTAGCCTACATTAGTGAATGTTTATTGGACTGAACTGTAATTACACCTGAACTCTTGAATCTTAACATCATTCATTCAGTCATTTACTAATTCATCCATTCATTCATCCTTCAACAAATCAGTATTTACCAAGCCTCAATTATATAGTAGGTATTTCTTTATGTGCTGCTCTGTCATGTCCAACTCTTTGTGACCCTTTGGACTGTAGCCCACCAGTCTCCTCTGTCCATGGGATTCTCCAGGCAAGAATACTGAAGTGGTTTGCCAGTTTGATAACCTCCAGGGGATCTTCCCAATTCGAGGGTTGAACCCACATATCCTGCATTGCAGGCTGATTCCTTACTGCTGAGCCATCAGGGAAAACCCATTTCTTTGCCTTACCGTTAATGATTATTCTTACTTTAGTAGGAGCACCTCAAGACCTGATATGTCCCAGCAAAAAATCAAAGAGAAGTTGTACAAGTGTTACAATAAATAATACACAAAACAATAACTAATGTGGAAAACTTGAAAGTCTATTTCTCAAATCCACCACCAACTATAACACCAACTAATATTTGTTGACACTCTGTGATCTAAACATGATTTTAATTATGTTAATTCTGCATAATTAAGGCAAAAAGGAAAAAATTAACCCTTAATCATCAAGGTCACTTTGACTCTAATGATGTGACTTGAAATTAATAGCAAATAACTTAACTCGCAGTCTGTATTCCCAATAGAAAATATACTCTATCTGGCATTAAGTGACAAGAACGTCACTTCAGTATTTCATTTCCAGGTCAAAACCAATAGAATCTTACAGTATGTAGAGATCTTGGAGACTGTTATGATATAAGGGAACTGAGTAACTTGTCTTAAAAGGTCTTGTAGGCTTCAGCAAGGGTAGATCTCTGATCCCCTGAGTGCCAGTTCATTGGAGCACCTTGCTTTATCAACACCACTGTGGTCACTGCTTCTTGTGGGAGATCAGTCCTTCCCATTGGGTCCATATACCATACATCTGTTCTAAGACAATTCCGAATTACAAAATCTCCTCTGCACTATTTTGTAGTAAGCATCAGGATTGTGGGGAACTTTACCCCCATAAAAATGGGATACACGTTTATTTAAAAATGCAGAGTTATTTTCAGTGTCACTAACAAGTCCTTTGAGAGCATTTATGATTCTGGACTCAAGATTGGAAGTCAGACAGGGCATAGCTATAGGAGCATCTGATTGAGAAGATCACTGTCCCATTTTAGTTGAAGCAGGTCCTCAACTTTAGGGATCATGTTCACTTCCTTGGAAACAACGATGAGGGCATCACACCGCCAGATCAGACATCATTGCTTTTTTGGGGTTGTTGCGACAAAGTGGGTGGGAAAAAATGGAGAGTCAACCTCAAACTTAGTTAAACTCACCCAAGGAGACCAGTACAGTGTGTCCAGTACAGAATTTTAGTTTTGTAGATTCGACTCCTCAGCTTGTTCAGTTCAGCCACTATAGGGCAGATAGCAAAGTGGATGGTAGAGGGAATCCAATTGGGGTCAACATAGAGATAGACTGCCCTTGGCATTTTAATTGACTCCAGGTCTTTAACCTTCAGGCAGAGCCCACAAACCACAGGAAGGGGAAGAGATCAACAAGTACCATGTGTGGGTCCAGGGCTTTTCAAGTTCTCCTACATTTTCTGAGCCTTTTCTGTTTCTCTTCTCCCCAAACATGCAAACCCCATACCACGACAGAGCAAGACTGGCTCCCACGCTCCACTGCTTTCCAAAAGAGCCTTTATTCTTCAGCTTAATGATCTGGCAGTCAGCATTTGTGTTCATGCTGGCGGCTACGCTGCAGTGCACACGCCAGCCAAACATTCACAACCCTCTGCCCAGGCCCAAGCTGCTCGTCAGCATCCGATAACAAAGGGTTGAAACCCGGGTTGGAGTCAGTTTGACGCCGATGAAAACTGTTGGAAAGGCAGTTGTGAAACAGGCCCCAGATTCTCCTTCCAACTGGATATTAGGTTGTTTTTCTACTAGTCTGGACCCCCTGCTCCCGTGTAGCCAATATTAACACCTTCCTGATTTTATTACCTCCCAGTTCATTTGTGCTCATGTTTTTCATTATGGCATCAATTTATTCCCATCTTTTTTTTCTGGTAGGTTTAGGGTGAAGCAGCCTCCACCCAGCACTGGACTGAAAGTGACTTACAAACCTGGGCCTGTAAGTCCACGTGCTGTGTGTTGTGTGTGTCCATATGTGTGTGCATACAGATACGTATGTGTTTCCAGTGAAGTGAGCTTTTATGCCATTCTACCAATCCAGTTTAAGCCATTTATAAGCTGACTTTTTCTAGTATCATAAGCAACAGATTCCTGGCACTGGTACACTCTCTGGCTGTTGTCACTTATTTCATGTAAAACCATGAGCACTTCTATATGTAAGTAGAATTAAACTTCTGAAGTTCACTTCACTTGCCCCAATACTGCAGTTCTATACAGTTATCTGAAAATACCTTTAAAAAAATTAAAATATGATTTAACATGCGTTTGGTAAACTGATTACTCAAAGATATCCTGTGACAAATCCTTCTGCAAAGTGAAAAGTCATCGGAAAAAATAAATACTTCATTCTTTACATTTTATGTAAATCTGGTCTGCTCTCCTGGTATTTGTCAGAAAATGGTAATGACATATTAAGAGATAGTAGCATGTTTAAATTAACCATCTGTCTCATTTCTCCAAAAATCTCTGAAAATATGAATTTTAAAATGTCAAACGGTTCTGATTTTATTTGATACATTATATTTAGTATAAAATATGTGTATTGCCACTTACTGCAAAATATAATTTCAGAGGTACAGTATGATTAGACAAGAGGTTATCTCAAAATATAATAAAATCACACTCATCAATCTTGACTTTTATTTCTTGGTCAGCATATCATCTTGTTGCTTTAACACTCTTGTTATCTCATTTAATGAGCTTTGAGCTCCTCCCATATGCCAGCAATAGTGCCAAGCTATAGGAGATGTTAAAAATGAGTGAGACACATAAGAAGTACACAAAGCAGGCACATGGTGGGCACTCAAGAGATGTGTGACTGAGTAACAGATGGTATAAGGAAGACTGATAGATAAATGAACCATTCATCACCGATGGGGACTGCACGGGCTCATGGGAACACTGAGCAAGTGCATCTAGTCCCATAACCACTGTTCTCACTGAATCCCAAGATCTTAAAGCAGTCACAGTTGCTATGTGTTGACACAGAAGAATCGGTTGGCTATAGTGCAAAGTCCATTGGTTTCTTATAACTATGCTACCAAGCAGCTCTGGTGATGTCGTTAGTTAATCCTCTGCACCTTGCTTTCCTCATCTATAAAAGGAAGGAGCTTAGACTGACCATTTCTTAGCCCTCTTGCAGCTCCAATATCTTATGATCTATAAAACAGCAATATGCAGGCTGCAATTCCAAAACAGAAATCCTTTTGAGGTTTCAATCCACTAATTTACGAGTACCTCTCTGAAACAGTTCATCACTGTCCCACGTCAGAATTTCAGAATCTTCACAACATAAAGCAAAAACACAGTTAAAGCAAGCTTTTCTCCCACTGTTCTGGGAAGTTAGCAAATCTTTTTCATTTTAAGTAGGGATTATGCCAAAACCCTAAACGACTGCTGGATCAACCTTTATACATACTAAAAACCCAAACTCACTCTATACCTTTTTTCTTTCTGATGGTAGTTTTGGCTCTGGCAGAAAAATGTAGCCTATAGACTTCTCTGCATCTAAATCTCACCACTGTTCAGCTTGATTCATTGCCAGCACTACATGAATGCACTCGAAACCCGGGTAGACCTGTGTTATGGCAGCCCTCCAGCTCTCCTCGTGCAGCATCGTCATCCCCCAGCCCTGCTCTGATTGTTGGGCTTGGAGGGCTGAGGGCCTGGTTCTCAGAAGCTGCTGGATACCCTCCAGCGTGTGGACGTCCACAAGCATGGCATTGAAAAAACTGAAACATTTTTCAATTCTATTATTTATAAAACCCAATTGAAGAAAAAAAAATTTATATTCATACCTAATTGCTTTCCATGTGGTAGTTTCTGATTTATTTTTTCCAGATAACTGTTCTCACATTGGCTTTTTAACTCGCCTCCTAGGGAGGTGGCTTCCAAACATAAACAGCCCTTTCTTTCCTGGCTTAGTGTTCTTTTCAGGGGACAAGACAAGAAGCCCTTCCTTGCTGTGTTTCTCCTTCATGGTATATCAGGTTTCTTTTTTGTTGATACATCCTCTTCCATGTATCTTTCAGATCTAAGCAGTCTGGCGTTTAAATTAATTCTGTCTCCCTCTACTGGCTTTGCCATGTTACAAGTCCTACAGTAGGAATATGATAAACCATGGAGTATGGGCACAGGAATTGTGGGATTCACCCAGTCTCTTAAATTTAAGATTACATTTATGTTTATCTTTGATTAAATTTATCTTTGTTTACAGAGATGATAATAAATAGAAGCTTGCTACTGATATTCAAGAAATAGCACAATTACAGACATCATAAAAGTTTGCCCTCCAGTACCCTGACATTTAATTTCCTTATGCTTTTTCCTAAATGGCACCTGACTTTCTCCTTCAATTTATCCTGGGTCCCACTTACTCAATGGGAATCTACTTAACTAATCCATGAAGTAATTCTTCTAAATGCTGAAACAGCAGTCATTCCTTTGTGCCAAATTGATAGATGAGGAAGCACGATTAGAGAGTTTGAATAACTTGCTCAAAATCATGTTAAAACTTTGAACTTCTATGTGTCTGATTCTAAAGCTGCACTGTATGTTTCAGGTGGCAGCTGGTTTGCAGGCAGACCTGAAAGTGGAGTTATTTGCCATGGCTGTTGGGGAGGATGGCGCCAAGGGATCGGCACACATCTCTCACAATATAGAGATTATGACTGAGCATGATGTCCTATTCTTACCTGTGGAAGCAAATATCCTTTAAAGTTCAGTTTGAGTCATCACATATAGTGTAAACATTACATTTGAGCAAGGAGAACACAGAAGTCAAAATGGTGTTTCCTAATCCCCTCGCATCTGCCCTCTGTAGCTTCATTTCTTCTAGTTTAAAAACCACAGAGTTAAATTTCTTAGGACAAAGACTTGTGTCTTCATTCATTTTTGAAAGCATCTAGCAAAGTGCCTGACACATAATACATGTAACTTTAAGTTGGATAAATCTCAATATTATTGGCCATCTCTGGGGCATCAAATGATCAGAAATTTTTTAAAAAGCAAGTCTTTGTCCTAAGAAAAAAACCTGGTCATCTTCTTGGGGGATAGGAGATACCTTATTATAGAAACCAAATGAAGAGGCATTGAATTATACATACATTCCTTCATATTGGTATCTCCTGTATATAGGATATACAGATACCAAGAACCTATTATATGCAATGTACTATATGAAATATTTTATCAAATATAAAAGTGAAAATTGAACTCTATCTTAAAAAGCTACATAAGCTGGTAGCAGGAATAAAATTTTCACACCTGATTCCTGTATTGTAACTCCAATAGTATGAATCATATACTACTTTGTGTTATAGGCATATCTATTTGATACTTGAGCTGGGTCTTATAGAATACAAAAACTTTTGATGAAAAGAGACTTAAAATAGGAAGAATGAACAAAACTGTAGCAATAGGAAAGCTCCAATTGTTCAGGAGGGTAAGCAGGGAGTTCAATTTGTTGAGAGTTTAGAGTATTAGTAATATAGTGGCAAAGCTGGTTGGAATCAAGTTGTGGGAGATTTTGAATTCTTGGCTTAAACTTTATTATATAAGCAACACTGAATCATTGAAATTCTGATTGACTGGGTGATATAATCAGCATGTCTTTATAAAAATGAATTCATTGTTATCATACAAGCTATGTTGAAGGAGAAGAGCTACTGGATATGCAACAAACCATTAGAAGTTTCCTTCAGCAGGCCTTCAAGTGTAAGGACAAGAACTATAGTGTGGCAACAGTAGACGTGAAAGAGGCACGTGGGTGAAACACCTTTGGCATGGGGTACTGTAAAACCTAAGGTGGAACTCATTAAGAAAAGGAAGTTAGAGGACATGGAGTTCACTGGCAAGTGTTGGGGTTCAGGTAATGAATCATGGAGATTCATGACTGAGTCTCAGTTGAGGAGTCAGAGTTGGAAATAGAATAATTTTAATTGTTAGCTGCAGAAGTGGTGATAGAAGATATGGGGGAAGTGAGTAGAAATTTGGGGTTTGTTTAGGGAGCAGGAGAAAAAACGAGGAGCCAGGAGAGAGAGAACAAGCAATTGGCAACATGTGAAATATCTCAAAAGAATTTCAAGGAAAATATGGACATAGTTGACAGATGCTATGGAGATGTCAAGGAGGATTCTGATTTAAATAGGACCACTAGATTTGGTTGGGACAAAAAACTGCAAAACATAAAGAATGGCTGAGTGTTGAGAAAGCAGGAATATTGAGTATGGATACACTTTCAATTTATTATTGAAGGAAAGAGCAAGAGAATAAGAGAATATGGTGTCTCAGACTCAAGGAGGCAACAGAGCAAAGGAGAGATTTTCAAGTTAGTGTAGTATGGTTAGTATGTTTGTAGGCTGGAAAGAATGGATCAGAAGAGAAAGATTAAAAATATGAATAAGAGAACTGAGGCAGCAATATCCAAAAGAGGGCAAAAGGATAATCAAGAACAGAGCTGAAGGGTTGATCTTGGGAAGGGAGAGGGTAAAGATGACCAAGGGTCTAGACATTCTGAGGTGAAAGAGAAATTTAGGGGAAATTGTGTCAGGTGACCTTGATTTCAATGGAAGTGGATTTGTATTTATTTGTTTATGGGCTTCCCAGGTGGCTCAGTGGTAAAGAACCTGCCTGCCAATGCAAGAGACTCAAGAGATGCAAGTTCAATCCCTGGGTCAGGAAGATACCCTGGCAATCCACTCCAGTATTCTTTCCAGGAAAATCCTATGGACAGAGGATCCTGGTGGGCTACAGTCCAAGGCACTGAAGTCAAATATGACTTAGCAACTGAGCACACGTGTTCATTCTTTCAAAGATCATAAGTGTCCCTAGTGTGCTAGGCATCAGGGATACAGCAATGAACAAGAGACAAATCTCTGCCTTTACGTAGCTTACATTCCAGTGGGAAGACAGACAATAGACAAAATAAGTGAATGCGGACTCTAATGGTAATAAGTACAATGTAAGAAAATGTAACATAGGAAAGGAAGTACATGGAGAAGGAAGCGGAAAACCACTCCAGTATTCTTTCCTGGAAGATCTGATGGACAGAGGAGCCTGGCGGCCTACAGTCCACGGGGTCGCAAACAGTTAAACACGACTTAGAGACTAAACAACAGCAACAACATAGGACAGAAGTGCAGGGAGTGTTAAGGACTAAAATTTAAAATAGTAGTCAGGGAAGACCTCACTGAGAAGGACTCCCCCACCTCTGGGAATTATGTCCTCTTCACACAAGTTATTAGATGCGGAATCGAATAACTGACTAACTGAATCCCTGCTGCTAATCACAGCAATTAAATAATTTTGCATTTATTCTAATAAAATTTCTATTTCCTTGCTTACAGATTAGAGACCATCTGTCTGGCACAGAGAGATGGGAGAAGAGTTTTACTAAATCTTTAGTCTACTTCCAGGGTCAGCAATGATAGTTCATAGCCCATTTCTCAAGATCTATTCCCTCCCCTTCACACCAAAAAAAAGCATAAAATCTGCATGTTGATGTGGTCTTGGGCCTGGTTATGGTGACTGATGGTGCCTATAGAAAGGCCAGCCACGTGGCAGAGAAACATACACTAGAGGGGACCGAAGAAATACCAGATCAATATCCATCCTTGATCCTCTAAGCTTAGCATATAGAATTTGCATTAAACAGAAAATACCTAATAGTGATCTAATGATGCTGAAGATTCTAAAATATTATATGAATTTGCATATATAAGTCATTTGTTCATGAAAATGATAGTCCTTAATGGGTATTTTACCAGTTTTAACAAGCAGCAATTATGCTAAGAGACCAAAAGATTTTCCCCAGGGAAAAGAACATCCCATGGTCCAGAGGATTTCTACAGTTTCTTCCTCTGCACTTGGAGTCTTCATGTCCCGTGAAATTTCTCCACATTAGGAGTCAGGTAAGTAATACATTTGTAATTTGATTGTCATCTATTCAAATTTGAGGCCTTAGACCCCACATTTGTTCTCATCCTCATTCAGCCAGCAACCACTGAGCCACTTAGTCTGGTGGAATTAAAATATTTGTTTTTAATAATGATAACAGCTACCTGTTTATACTCATTATCCATCTAATCCTATCTACAAGGTAGATATTTTCCCCACTTTATAAATAAGGAAACTCAGGCTCAGAGAATCTTGTAGAAGTAAAAAACGTGAATGTGAAAGCAAGTTAAGATGAACCCTTATCCTATTCAGGATTAGCACATGCATGCCTGCTAAGTCACTTCAGTCGTATCTGACTATTTGCGACCCCATGGACTGTAGCCTGCTAGGCTCCTCTATAGGATTCTCCAGCCAAGAAGACTGGAGTGGGTTGCCATTTCCTTCTCCAGGGGATCTTCCTGATCCAGGGATCAAACCCACATCTCTTGTGTCTCCTGAATTGGCAGGTGGATTCATTGATCTGACTTTCCAAGGGCAGAAACACCAACAGCAGGATACCCTTCTGTACTTGAGAATTTACAGTTAGGTCAGCGGTTCTTACATTTTTCGGACTCAAAGACTCCTTATGTGCTGTGCTTAGTCTCTCAGTCATGTCCAACTCTGTGACCTCATGGACTACAGCCCGCCAGCCTCCTCTGTCCTTGGGGATTCTCCAGGCAAGAATACTGGAGTGGGTGGCCATGCCCTCCTCCAGGGGATCTTCCCAACCCAGGGCTCAAACCCAGGTCTTCCGCTTGCAGGTGGATTCTTTACCTACTGAGCCACCAGGGAAGCCTATACACATATATATATGGCTGTGCTGGGTCTTCATTGCTACACAGTTTTTCTCTAGTTGTGGCAAGCAGGGGCTACTGTCTAGCTGTGGTGCATGCGCTCTTTATTTCGGTGGCTTCTCTTATTGCAAAGCACAGGCCCTAGAGCTCAGGGCTGCAGTTGTTTCGGTTCCCAGGCTCTAGAGCACAGGCTCAAAAGTTGTGGTGCACTGGCTTAGTTGTTCTGTGGCATGTGGGGTCTTCCCGGACCAGGGATCAAACCTGTGTCTCCTGCATTGGCAAGCAGATTCTTTACCACTGAGCCACCATGAAGCCCTCCCTATGTATCCTTAAAAATTATTGAGCATCCCCAAAAGCTTTTGTTTATGTGGGTCATTTTTTATTAGTATTTACCATCTTAGAATTAAAACTGGGAAAAACTTAAAATTTATTTAAAAAAAAACAGTACATTACTGTAAATAAATTGTTAATGGAAAATAAATTTTCCAAACAAAAATTAATAAAGGGAAGATTAAACTTTGGCAAATCTTTTAATGTTTGGCTCAATAGAACATAGCTGGATTCTCACAGTTGCTCCGTCTTCAATCTGTCACCATATCACACATTGCAGAGTCTCTGGAAGACTCCACTGTATAGTCATGAGAGAAAAAGGCCAATAACATCTTGCATTTGTTTCTTAGGACTGCTGTAACAAATCTGTATTTGTTGCCCAAGGCTGCTATAACTAAGTACCACAGACCAGGTGACTTAAAACAACAGATATTTATTCTCTTGCAGTTTGGGAGGCCAGATGATTGGAATCGAGGTGTGAGCAGGGTTGGTTCCTTCTGTAGCCTCTGAGGGAGAATTCGTTCTATGACCTTAACTTCTGGTGGTTCCCAGCAATCCTTGGTGTTCCTTAGCTTATAACTCACCACTCTCATCTTTGCCTGTCTCCAACGGCATTCTTCCCTTTGTGTTTCTATATCTCTCTCCTCATAAGATCAAAAGTTATTGGATTTAAAGTGTTAGTCTCTTTGCAACCCCATGGACTGTAGCCCAACAGGCTCCTCTGTCCATGGAATTCTCCAGCCAAGAATACTAGAGTGGGTTGCCATTTCCTTCTCCAGGGATCGAACTTGCATCTCTTATGTCTCCTGCATTGGCAGGTGGGTTCTTTACCACTAGCAATACCTGGGAAGCCCATTGGATGAAAGTGAAGTTGCTCAGTCATGTCCGACTCTTTGTGACCCCATGGACTGTAGCCTGCCAGGCTCCCCAGTCCACGGGCTTCTCCAGGCAACACTGGAGTGGGTTGCCATTTCCTTTGCCAGGGTATCTTCCCGACCCAGGGATCGAACCTGAGTCTCCTGCACCACAGGCAGACTCTTTACCATGTGAGCTACCAGGGGTTCCTCATTAGATGAAGGGGCTACCCTAATCTTAAATGGGCTTCCCAGGTGGCACTAGTGGTAAAGAATCCACCTGCCAATGCAGGAGACACAAGAGATGTGGGTTTGATCCCTGGATCAGGAAGATCCCCTGGAGAAGGAAATGGCAACCCACTCCAGTCTTCTTGGCTGGAGAATCCTACAGAGGAGCCTAGCAGGCTACAGTCCATGGGGTCGCAAATAGTCAGATACGACTGAAGTGACTTAGCAGGCATGCATGTGCTAATCTTGAATAGGATAAGGGTTCATCTTAACTTGATTTCATCTGTAAAGACCCTATTTACAAATAAGGTCACATTCATAGGTCCCTGGTAGGCATGCGTTTTGTGGGGACAAACTCAATATAGTCTACCCTCTGGTCCCCCCATCACATCCATCTCACATGCAAAATACATTCAGTCCATCCCAACACTCCCCAAAGTCTTCACCTATTCTGGTGTCCTCTCCATTTCCAGACCTGTGAAACTAGGAAACAAGTTGTCAGCTTGCAAAATACTATGGTTGGATAACATAAGAAGACACTCTCCTTTTAAAAACAGAAGATGCAAAGAATTAAGCAATCACCAGGCTAAGTCTTTGCAATGCATCAGGGCAGATTTGCTGAGGTTTCAGAGTCTGAGCACAATCATCTGTCTCGATCTGTGCTCTGGGCCAGGGACTTGCTCAGCCCCACCCTCTGGACCCTCAGAGGCCTTTTGGGTCCCACCCTCTGTCCTTAGCCTGATAAAGTATTATCCTCTGGGCAGCCCGCTTTCTGCTTATAGAAGCCCAGAAGTCTGGCAGCCTCCCTTCATTTCCTGCCTCTGTCCCCCAGGCCAAGCAGGCAGTATTTCTGCTGACAGAACGTTCTCAGAAGTTTTCATTGATGTCAAGGGGGCTCCACACCATTAGGTGTGAGGGCTCTCCATGGTCCTTCCTGAATAGTCTCACCTCTGTTCCTGGCTTCTGCTGATGGTACTCATCTTGGACACAAACCTAAGTTTTTCCACTAGGCTTTCCAGTTAACCCTTTGATAAACTCTTCAGAGCGTGCCTTAGCATATCTTGCAATACAGACAGGCTGTGAATTTCCCAAATCATCATGTTCAGGTTCCTTTTTGCTGACCGTTTCCTTCCTCAATTTATCTCTTTCCTCTTGCATTTGACTATAAGCAGTAAGAAACCAGGACACGTCTTCCATATTTTGCTTGGAAACTTCAACTAAAAATCCAATTTCATTGTTTATAAGTTCTACTTTTTATCCAAAAGCAGAAGACAATTCAGCCAAGTTTTCTGCCACATTGTAACAAGGATCTCTCTTCCTCCACTGTCCAATAACATGTTCTTTGTTTCCATCTGAGGTCTTACCAAAAACACCTTTCATGTTTGTACTTCTACCAACAGTCTGTTCACAATACAGAAATTCTCTAAGAGGCTTGAAGTGTTCTTTACTGTCCCCATCCCTTCCTTCTGAACCTTTTATCAAAATTGCTTTTAATATCCATTATTTCTACCAGCAGTCTTTTCAAGGTAATCTATTAATAGAACTTTTCTATCATGCAGCTCGAAATTCTTTCAGCTTTCACCCATTACTGGATTTCAAAGTCACGTGCACATTTTTAGGTATTTGTTAAAGCAGCACTTCACTTCCCGGTACCAAAATCTGTTATTAGTTTCCTGTGTGTGTGTGATAAGTCACTTCAGTTGTGTGCGACTCTTTGTGACCCTATGGACTGTAGCCCACCAGGCTCCTCTGTCCATGGGATTCTCCAGGCAAGAATATTGGAGTGGGTAGCCACGCCCTCCTCCAGGGGATCTTCCTGACCCAGGGATCGAACCCACATCTCTTACATCTACTTGCATTGACAGGCAGGTTCTTTACCACTAGTGCCACCTGGGAAGCCCTAGTTTCCTGAGGCTGCCATAACAAATGACCATCTTGGGTGGCTTAAAACAGTGGGTATTTATTCTCTTGCCGTTCAGGAGGTCTGAAACCAAGGTTTTCTGGAAGTACTGAGGGAATTTGTTCCATGCCTTTCTCCTAGTTTCTGATGGTAGCCAGAATGCTTGGTGTTCTAAGGTTGTAGCTGCCATCACTCCAATCCCAGTCTCTGCCTCTGTCATGGGGTCTCCTTTCCTGTGAATACTCACATGGCATTCCCCTCCCGTTTCCCCTTTGGGAATCCTAAGTATATTTTTGATATATCTGCAAATGTTTCTATTTTGTAATTAAGTTCATTTGCATTTTAAAAATTAATTCTACACATGAATGATAGCTTTATCTTTCTCTTACTTCACTTAGTATGATCATCCATCCATGATGCTGCAAATGCTATTACTTCATTCATTTTCAATGGCTGAATAATATTCCACTGTATATATGTACCACATCTTCTCTACCCATTCCTGCCAATGGACATTTAGGTTGCTTCCATGTCCTGGCTATTACAAAGAGTGCTGCAGTGAAACATTGGGATGCGTGTATCTTTTAAAATTATGGTTTTCTCCAGATATATGCCCAGGAGTGGGACTGCAGGATCATATGATAACTCTATTTTTAGTTTTTTAAGGAACCTCCATACTGTTGTCCATAATGGTTGTACCAATTTACGTTTCCACCAATAGTGTAGGAGGGTTCCCTTTTCTCCACACCCTCTCCAGCATTTATGGTGCATAGACTTTTTGACAATGGCCATTCTGACTGGTGTGAGGCGATAGCTCACCGTAGTTCTGATTTACATTGTTGATAATCAGTGATATTGAGTACCTTTTCATGTGCCTTTTCTTTGACACAGAGCTGCATGAGCTATTTGTATAGAGATTAAGCTCGTTAGTCGCTTTGTTTGCAAGTTATTTTCTCCCATTCTGTGGGTTATTTTTTTCATTTTGTTTAAGGTTTCCTTTGCTGTGCAAAAGCTTTTAAGTTAATTAGGTTCCATTTGCTTATTTTTTATTTTCCTTACTTTAAGAAGTGGATTGAAAAAGATACTGCTGCCATTATGTCAAACAGTATTCTGCCTATGTTTTCCTCTTCAAGTTTTATAGTGTCTGGCCTTAACATTTAACTCTGATACATTTTTTGTGTATTTTTGCACATGGTTATTTATCAGAGAATGTTCTAATTTCATTCTTTAATATGTAGCTGTCCACTACCCTTCATTCTTATAAAAGCAAATCACTGGATTTAATCTCACTTAATATGATCTCCCTCATCTTAACTAGTTATAAATAACTTAATTCCAAATAGTCTTAGTCAGTCATGTTCGACTCTCTGTGACCCCATGGACTACTGTAGCAGGCTCCTCTGTCCATGGAGATTCTCCAGGCAGTACTGGAGTGGGCTGCCATTTCCTTCTCCCTAATTCCAAATAAGGTCACATTTATAGGTTTCAGGTAGACATTAATTTCTGGAGAATACTATTATACTTATCACTTTTAAATATTTTTGACCATGTAGATTATTCTCAAAAGGGTCTTCAGACCCTAAAGGTCTGGAAACATTCTTTAGAAACCACTGATTAAGGTGTGGTTCATCTTGGTTCTAGTCCATGACTTTCAGAAGTTACCCTAAACTAAAAAGTGATGAAGTTTGAAACTCTAGCTGGGCCATTCCAAAAACTACAGCACAGCTTTCCAATATTCATAATGCCTGTTGGCACCAATCTATCAAAAGTAATGACATGAATGTACCTAACAGAAATGTCTTAAATGGTAAGTCTTTATGCCTCTTTGTTCATATTATCAGTTAATGATCTTAATGTTAAGTACAGTGAGTATCTTTTAAACACCTATTGTAAAGATTCTGTGATATCTGACAGAAAACGTTTTCATCTATTTCTTTCCAATCTTTTCTACCTATATGTATATATTGGAATCCTTATATAGTTTTATATTGTGTATGTCTCAAACAGAGAAAGTAACATATTCTGTGTTTCTACTCTGAGCCAGTGTCAAGTACTCCAGCTGTCTGTTATCAACAGACATCATGAATGCTTATTGCTTTAAGATACTGAGCTATAAATTTCTCCATAACTCAGTAGCTTAAAGCAACAGACACTCCTGATCTCCTAGCTTGCGTGGGTAAGGAATCCAGGCATAGAGCTGTTGTTACTGTGGCTCAACTAGGGGTGAATCTGCTTTCAGCTCACTCAAACGGTCACTGGCAAGATGCAGCTCCTTGCAGGAGGTTAGATGGAGGACTGGCTGGTGTCGGAGATTGCTCTCAGGGCATCTCACAATAGGCAGCTTGTGTTTACTAGAGCAATCAAGATCTGAGAGAGAGTGAGCACAGCAGAATTCAGGGTGTTAATAACCTAACCTTGGAAGAGAGATCCTATTACATTTATTGTATTCTATTCTTTAAAAGCAGGTCAACAGGTCCACCCTATGTCTCAAGGGTAGGAATTATCTAAGGGCAGCTAGCACTTGGCCTAACAAGGGATGGGCCAGTGACTATTGTATACATCAGAACTGCTTCCATCCCATAACCTCAGAAATAAAGTGACAGGACTTAGAATATAAGGTGATGTTATCCTTAAGAGCCTTAGTCTTGTCTCAAAACTCAGGCTCTTATGAGGAAAGGGATGTATTGTAGATACTGTTTGCAGTGTGTGCATTCTCAGTCACGCGTGACTCTTTGTGACCCCATAGACTGTAGCACGCCGGACTCCTCTGTCCATGGAATTTCCCAGGCCAGAATACTACAATGGGTAGCCATTTCCTCCTCCAGGGGATCTTCCCAACCCAGGGAGGGAAACCTGTGTCTCCTGCATTGGCAGGCAGATTCACTGAGTCACTGAGGAAGCCTGTTTGTAGACTAGGTGCTTCTTCCTAAGCTCCTGCCTCGTCTGGCCTGGAGAGGCTGCACAGATAGGTGAGTAGAACCCTAGATCCCAGTGACAGACACCACTGTCTCCTTGGTCACTGCCCTAGGTGCTCAGCTAGATTTCTTTGGGATGAATGTGATTTATGATACTTGTCACGGAGAAACACTTTGAGTAATTCCTCTTTCTGGTGGTAGGAATAACTGCCTAAAAGGTTGATTCTTCAGACTGGAATGCACCTAGAATCCATCATACTGTCTATCCTCCTGCCTCTTCACAGTGAAGTCTCAGGAACTCTATGCCTAAATTCTTTTTACTCTCATTGTTAAAAAAAAAAATACTACTATTTAATTCCTTACTTCAGTTCAGTGACTGTGTTATGCTTAGGAACAATAACAGACGTGCAGTTTAGGAGAGGTAAGAACTGCATCTGAGATCGGCAAGAAAATCGTAGTACTACAACATAGTAATTTAGATGAAATGGACAAATTCATAGAAACACACAAACTACTTAAACAGACTCAAAAAGATAGGGAAAATCTGCACTGATTTGTAACAAGGAGATCCAGTTAGTGATTTAAAAACTTCCCACAAAGAAAAGCCCAGCCCCAAAGGTATGTGTCAATTTCCCTTCCTAAAATACTGCCACCTCCCCACCACGAAGACATATATACAGCATATTAGTCACCCCAAAAGGACAGCCAAGTATCTCAGCTTGACTGCTCTTTAATTAGAAACAAGTACTTAGAGAAGTAGAAACAGCAATTAGGATCATCTTATATATGGATAAGTTAAGTTTAAGGAGGCTGTTCCAGGTAACTTTTACAGTCCCTTTCAGCTCTGAAAGTTCAAGACTACATTTATGGGCAGAAGGTGATCAATTACATACCTGATTATCTCAGTGGGCTGTAAAACCTAATCTGGAGAGGTAACAAATTACTCATCAAATCTTCTGACATAAATAAGGAAACATTTTGAAATGTTAAAGTTTCAACTTTAGTGAAACAATACCCAATTTAAAAAGTTCTCTGCTTCCTGCTAGACTATAAAGGGCACACCTCTTAGAGGGCTCCCCATTCAGAGCACAGATTTTAAACTAGTCTGTTTCAATCCAAGACACTCCTATGCTGAAATTCCTTCAGGCAGAGCTGGGAAACACATCGTGTGATCCTCTTAAAGATTACACCAACACTACTGCTGCTTAGTTTGGAAGTGCTTCTCAAGCAAAAGTTGGAAAAGGCACATTTCAGTTCTAAGTCACTGTTAAAATCAGCTTCTCCCTCTTTTTCCTCTTCCTCTTCTTTTCTTCCAAGTGGCTGGTAGCATCAGCAAAAAACATAACTTCACTTTTCGCTTCACATTCCCTCTTGAGATAATCGAGACCTGCCAGGTTGAAGCCAATAACATCCTGAGGAAGAATAGAAGAGAGATTAAATGAACTTCCCCTCACTTCAGTTCAGTGTCACAGCATATGTGAGTCAGAGGAATCAAAGCTTCTTGTGTTGTTACCCATCCCTCCCCAAGGTCTTTTCTCATCTTTTTTCCTTATGTCTACCAGCTCCAACAGAAACCTCATCTTAAATATGTATGTATGTCAGGTCAGTATCACCAAAGACTGGGCACAGCACACCATGCTACTTTAAGTCACATATACACCAGAATTTCCCCTTCTTATTCTATGGCTACCTCTACACAGATACTTACCCGGACTTGGCGGACTTTTGAAATGGTTGTTTCCTTTAATTTTTCAATCACTGGCACAAGCATTTGGTTGCTAGTGATCTGGCCAAAGTGAATCCTAATAGAAAAATAACACCAACCATTGTCACAAAAGAGTAGTGGTTTTGGCTATACCTCCTAGAACCAGCAACGAAACAAATGTCAAAGCAAAAAAAAAAAAAAAAAAAAAAAATCATTTCACCCATCATGGGAATATAGAAATCCTTCTAGCAAAAAAAGCTAAAGAAGTTTCTTCCCTGCTATTCAGTTCTATCTAATAATTTTAAAACCTAGTGTCCTAACATCTAAAAAGCTGACTTTTCCCAGCAATCTATCAAGTGGCCACAGATTTTTAACAACAGTATTCTACGGGGATTTCAGAGGGAAAATGAGCCTTCTAAGAAACACTAACTCAAAGATTTATATTTCAGAAAAAAAAAAGAGAGAGATGATCAAACTCTGACCAAGAGTACCAACATGCCCTGGATGACTTCATGCTTTTTAACTTCCAGGTTCACCCTTATCCACAGCTGTGACCTGCCATATCTACCTGTGAGGTAGCACCCATCTACAACCCCAATATGCTAGAAATATTCAGTGTTTCTCTTAGAATCAGTAACCCTGATTCAACATACGCCATAGCAATAAGAAATACACTGTAAACGTGTTTATCTTCATTAGCTACTATCCTGAAAGAAAGAAAAAGGAATGAAGGGTTAAGGTTCATGAAAAAAATGCCAATTTACCAAGTACACCACTTTCTTTTAATTTCTTGGTATTGGCTGAGCAGTTTCTACTGTTTTCCTAACAGCATTTTAAGGAATGTTCAAATTTGCCAATATTCTTGTTCTCTTATACAACAGCTTGAGACTGGGGGCAGAGTGGGAGATAAGAATGTATTGCGTGTGTGTGCTAATCACTCAGTCATGTCTGACTTTCCATGACCCCATGGAGTGCAGCCCACCAGGCTCCCCTGTCCATGGGATTCTCCCAGCAAGAATACTGGAGTGGGCTGCCATTGCCTTTACCAAGAGTATACTAAGCCTTTGTAAATACATTTTTCCTGTTACATATTTAATACAAATTCTTCCTATTTAAGAATATAATGTAATGAACATTTTCTTTATGTTTCTTGAGTGCTTAGTTGCTCAGTTGTGTCCGACCCTGTGGTTCCATGGACTGCAACATGCCAGGCCCCTCTGTCCGTGGGGTTTCCCAGGCAAGAATACTGGAATGTGTAGTCATTCCCTTCTCCAGGGCATCTTCACAACCCAGGGATTGAAGCCAGGTCTCCTGCATGGCAGGCAGATCCTTCACTATCCAAGCTACCGGGGAAGCAGTTGTGTTTCTTAGTTCCCTCCCAATATGCCACTGCTCTTCCATTTGTCCTTTGTAGAGGCCTGGGAAATAAGCTGACTACTCTTTAAATTCTCTTATGGAAACAAAACCAAACCATTTAAACAGTTAAAAAAGAAACACCACCGAAGGAGACTAGTCATTCAGGGATGGGCTTTCAGCAGCCTACCCAGAACCAGGGCCACTACCTTAGACTGCAACTTGGAGACCCTCCGCCTGCCTGAGCATCCTGAGCAGCGTAGTACCTCCTGTTACTTTAAGAAGTGTGTCATCACTATCGGCACTTTACAAGTAAGACTGACACCAAAGGATAAGAAATAATCTGTGTTGTGCAGTTCTGAAATTCCTAACAGTCTCTGAAACTGAAGTGTCACATTTCTTAATTGCAAAGCATGGACAGAGCTTCAGGTGAGGTACTACTGGAGGAGTTATGCTCATGAGACATGATGTTCTTTTGGAAGGACGTTACCTGAGGAGGAAGAAGAGGCACCTACACAGAAGTTCAATATCGGAGCCCTGCTGGATGAATTCATTAAAGAGCCTGAGAATGTCTGGGACGTAAGAGAAAGGCAGCACAAGTAGAGATTCTTCCAGCTCGCTGGAGAGGGAAAAATAAACATTAAAAATGCCATGTTTCTTTACATGGTCAATTTAAAAATCTTTTCCCAATTTTTTTGTTCTACTTTTATATACTTCAGTAGATCTTACCCATCCAGAGTTATCATCTACATTATGGATGGCTAATGGCTCTCTTATCAATGTTTTATTTTTCCTGTATTTAGTATTTTAACCTAGTTGATGCATTTTGATCCATGGCAGTGTAGGAGAATCATTTTTTCTTTCAGATAACTCATTTCTTCAAAGCTTTTTATTGAATATCCTATCTTTGTATGATACTTCTTTTACCATTTATTGAGTCCTTGTATATGACAGAGTCTGCTTCAGGGCTTTAGAGTCTGTTTTGATGATTGATTCTGACAATCCTGTACTGTTTCAATTTTGTTGTTTTATAGTTCTTTAATCTCTTTCTTGTTCTGGGTTGTTTACTTTTCTTAAGCTAGTTCTATTATCATTCCATCAATTCCAATTAGAATTCTCAAGAGGATTTCAATTGGGATCACAAACCTATAGGTTAGCTTAAGAAAAACTAAATCTTTAAACAGAGTCTTCCCATCTATGAATGCACCCTACCTCCATTAATCTAAATTCTACTTTACATTTTTCTGGCAAAGTTTCATTATCTTAGGTTCTATATAATTCTCATATGGGACATATTCAGATATTGTGATTTGTTATAAAAATAATAACTAAGTAGGTCAAACTCAAATAAAACCAAAAGATAAATCACAAACAAGAAACTTAATCCAAAAATGACAAAAGATATAAAAAAAAAAAAAATCTTAACCAGTAAGAAAAACATCTATAAAGCACAAGAATGGGAAAGTAAAAATTCACAGGATAAAATACAAATGGCCGACAAATGTAATAAAATTTTAACTTTGTTAATTAAAAATGAAAACGATATAATACCACTTTTTGCCTCTCAAACCAGCAAAGAATTTTTAAAAGCCTGGTGAAAGTCATTACAGGTACTCTGGAAAGTAAGCAACATAAACCTTTGAAAAGTTCATGTCCATTAATTAGTTAACAGACTGCTAGGACCATTAAGAAAATAATCAATGAGGATGGCAAAGATTTATATGTAAAGGTGTTCACTGAAGTAGTATTAATAATAGCAAAACCCTTATGCAACACCTAATAGTAATTATATATACAATGGAATATTTTGAATTAATTCAATGAGGTGTTTCTGAAGAATATTACTAATGTGAGCAAATGCTCAGGAACTATCCTGTGAAAAAGGACAGGATATAAAAATGTATACATATGATTTCAACTCTGTAGGTACACAGAGAACAATTCAAAGGAAATATACAACAAAAAATGTTAATAGTTGGTACCTCTGACTGAATTGCAAATAATCTCATTACCTATGATGTAAAGTAGCACTGCCCTTCATTTGTCCTTAAAAGTATCTCCCTTCATGTTTTAGGAGGAGCCTTCTAGTTCTAATTCAAAAAGAACATTATAATGAATTATTTTCCATCAAGTTTTGACACAATTAATGCTCGAAGGAAGATAACCATCAATTAATCATCAATTATAATGTACTTATCTCATGTTCAGTAAATGGTGTTAGCTGCCAACTTACAATAATCTGTGCACTGACACTCACCTGGATTTGATTCCTTTAAAAATCTCCAACACATAAGCTGAAGGCTAGAATGGAAGTGTGACAGCATTAGTGATACTTCTATTTCTTAACTGAAGCTCTCTAATCTCTCTCTCCTAAAAACCAGGGATCTCTCTCAGGAGAAACCATGTTCTAAAAACGGCAATATGTGCACGGGCTTAGACTGAGTCAGATCTGGGTTCACAATCCGACTCTGCCCCTTGCCAACTATGTTCCCTTCAATCTGTAAGTCAGGACAGTTTCCTGTCTATAAAATGAAGACACTGACATGTATTACTACTGTGATGGATGAAAGGTGAAAGCAAAGTGTTGAGTAATTAAAGATTACTAGAAGTATATATTGTCCCATTATTCTCCCTCTCTCCTCTTTTATCCGACTGATCTGTAGCAACTTTCTGTCCAAAAACTTCAGTTTCAATGAACAGAATCTTCAGAGAACACTTTGGATACTAAACATAAATAAGCACTAAAAGAAAACAAAAACAAAAAAAAACAGTCCAGTCCAACCAGAAAAGACAACATGAAAGTTACAACAGTCCTTTTGAAATACAAAATATCCTAAAGGATTCCAACATTCAACAGAGATTTTTAACAAAGAAGTATTTCCCAATATGTCAATTCTCAAATCTAATGCCTCTTCACTTCCTCTCTTGTGCCTGCCTGAATTTAACCTTAGAATGGTGGTTAAACCTTAAGGGGGAAACCACTAAACATTCTACTTACAGAGATATTGCCATAAGCCATCAGGATGGGGTTGATGGGAAGAGGAACCTATGAAGAAATGATTAAATCAAGTCATTAAAAAAATAAGCCTTTGATAGTGCTTATCAGCAGGCAGGGTCATAACAGTATTTTATAGTTCTGGAGGAGACCCTAAAAACTGACGCTAAAGAATTATTATTTAAGAATATATTTTTAGTTTCAACAGGGCTTATGAATGAGTCTGGGTGATACATTTCATCTAGAAGTCCAAAATGGCTCACCAGCCTCCCAAACTAAAGCAGGAACCTGAGTTTCCAACTCAATACAGTAATCGCCTCGATTTCAAATCAACTATCCCTGGCTTTTTATTAAGATAGAGCTTCTCAATTCTTTCTTTCTAATGTTTGAATTAGAAGAGATTCTATCACATCTATACAAATGACGTTTTTTCCTCAGCAATTATCTCTGTAAATAAATGTTACTCAGAATGTAACTTAATGAACTGTCTTACCTCTTTCCCTGCAGCTTTACAGATGGCTTTGTGCTCCTTCATTTTTGCAGTTTCTTCTCGGTACAGCTCAACAGCCTCCATGATCCTCTCAGCCTACACAGATAATGACAAAGAATGGAAGTCAGCACAATACACTCATCATCCCACAACACTGCAAATGGAAGGCCTGACAAAAAGCTATCAAATTAAACTGCTTGAATCACTTTAATAAAGATGTGCCAAGAGTGTGCCAAACAGCATTCAAAGATGTCTTTGGCTTTTGTTTTTTAATTTACCAGGAGACTAAGTGTTGTGAATTCAGGTGAGACTGTAGTGGACACCTTGAGCAGGGCAGCTCCCAGGTGCACCTGAGATCAAACCGTCCTTTCTTAGAAACCACACACTGATTAAACAGATTCAGCATTACTCATGTCCTTGGTTACAAGCGAAGAAAAAAGAGATTATGATCTCCATCTATAAATTTCATCAATCTTTTTGCCACAAAAGGGCTATTTGGTTAGGACCTTTTTAAAAATGAGATACGAAGCAGTGATCAAGATGGCAGAGTAGAAGAACATGAAGCTCACCTCCTCCCACAAATACATCAAAAACATATCTACCGTTGAACTATTCTCACAGAATATCTATTGAATGCTGGCGAGACTTCAGACCTCTGAAAGAATAAGAAAATCTCCAAATAAACATAACCGGTAGAACAAAAGACAAAAGAAAGTGAGAAAGGAACTGGGTTGGGACCTGTACCCCAGGGAGGGAGCTGTGAAAGAGGAAAGCTTCCTGCACCCTGGGAAGTCCCCTCACTAGTAGGAGGTCAGCCAGGACACAGGGAGAGCTTCAGAGCCTCAGAGGAGAATACAGCAACTGGTTTGCAGCAGCTAGAATAGAGAGAGCTCTGCACAGAGGATCAGTGCCACCCCTCTACACTCCCAGCCTGAGACATGTGTCCACTGGTCCATGTGAGGGCTAGGTGTGGAAGCTTGGGCTTCAGAGATCATACTCAGGAAGAAGACTGGGGTGGGCTGTGCAAAAACAGTCTAAAGGGTCTGGAGTCTAGTGCAACCACTGTTGTGTGGCAGTGTGCAACGGGAGGCATGGTATCCACCCTACAGCCTTTTTCTCTGAGGGACCTCTCAGGCTGTAGGACACTGCCTACATGAGCTCCAGGAGTGGTAGTGAGCTGCCAACAATGCCCCTGGCTTCAGGAGTGGTTGCCAGCCACCTCTAGTCCCATTGTGTGCTCCAGGGGTGCGCATGAGCCGCCACTGCCACTGAGAACCCAGTACACCATATGCTGCGTCTGCACACCCTCTATCGAGGGGATAATGGCCAGCACACACAGAGGAAAGAGGCAACAGGCATCCACACTAAAAACAGTCTTTGCACCCAAAATATTAAACCCACACAAGCTACACAGGGATGGTCTCACATATAAATAGCCCTGCAAGACCACAGTAACAGACCTCTTCAGTCTAACAGACAACAACTTAAAGGAACTACCAATTATAAAGAGGAACCAAGAAAAATAAGAAAACTCATTTTTTGAGACAAAAACTGCACTAAACACAATAAGAGCAGAATAAATAATGCAGAATAAGTGACCTGGAAAAAAGATGGAAATCACCCGACCAAGACAATAGACAGCCGAATAAAAGAAATGAAAGCAATATAAGAGACCTACGGGATAATGATAAAGTGTGCCAGTCTACACAAGATACAGCTCCAGAAGGGGAAGGAAGAGAAAAGGGGATTGAAAATGCATTTGAAGAAATTATGGCTGAAAACTTCCCAAACCTAAAGAAACAAATATGCACGTACAAGAAGCACAGAGGGGCCCTAATAAAGTAAACCCAAACAGACCTGCACCAAGATGTACTATAATAAAAATGGCAAAATGAAGAGGATTCTCAAGGCAGCAAGAAAACAAAAGTTCATCACAAGGGAACTCCCATAAGGCCATCAACTGATTACTCTACAGAAGCACTGCAGGCCAGAAGGGAGTGGCAAGATATATTCAAAGTCCTAAAAGAGAAAAATCTGCATCTTAGGATACTCTACCCAGCAAGATTATATTTAGAATAGAAGGAGATAACAAAGAATTTCTCAGACAAGCAACAACTAAAAGAATTCAGCAATACTAAATCCATCCTAAAGCAAATATTAAAGGTCTTCTCTAAATAGAAAACTAGTAAGAATAGATAGGTAAGAGAAAAATCACAACTGGAAAGTAAGTCACTTCAATAAGCCAATGTATAGATTAAAGAAAAAAAAGAAAACGTTTTTGTGAAAGTGATGTTAACTACAATAAACAGCAAAAAGATGAAGATGTGAAAGAGGACATCAAAATCATAAACTGTGGGACAGGAGAGTAAGAAAACGCAGGGTTGTTTTTTTTTTTTTTTTTTACACTTCCTGGAATGGTTTGATCTATATGACTACCAACTGAAGCAAGCAGATATAGGATGGGGTCCACATACTTGAAACACAGGGCGACTTCAAAGCATACACTAGATTCACAAATACCAAAAAGAGAACATAATCAAGAGGGAAACAAACCACAAAAGAACAACACAAAGAAAAAGACAAAGAAAAAATGTAAAATCAATATGAAAACATGGTTAAAATGACCATAAACATGTATCAATAATTACCTTAATTATCAACATTGGACTAAATGCTCCAATCAAAAGACAGGGTGGAAGACTGGATTAAAAAAAAAGCTACATTATGCTGCCTGCGAGAGATCTACTTTAGGGCAAAGGACACACACAGATTGAAAGTGAGGGCATGTAAAAAAGACAGCCCATGCAAACACAAATGACAAGCAAGTGTGGGTTGCAATACTCATATCAGACAAAATAGACTTTAAAACAAGGCCAGAAAGAAAGAGAAGGACACTATGTAATAAAAAGATCAACACAGAAAAAGGATTTTATACTTGTCAACATATATGCAGCCAATGTATAGGTGCACCCAAATACATAAAACAAGCACTAATAGACTTAAAGGGATAAACTGACAAGAATATAGTAATAGGAGATTTTAACACCCCACTCACATCAGTGGACAGATCTTTTAGAAAGATCAATAAAGCAAGAGATTCTAAATGATACAACAGAATAGATTTAATTGATATTTTCAGGACATTACTTACAAAACAACCAGAACACCTTTCAAATTCACAATCCAAAAATAAAGTACTTAGCAGTAGACCCGATCAAGGAAATTAAAGACTTACACACTGACAACCATAAACTGTTAATAAAGAAAACTGAAGAGGATTCAAAGAAATGGAAAGATATCCCATGCTCCTGGACTGGAAGAATTAATATTGTTAAAATGGCCACACTACCTAAGGCAATCTACAGATTTAAAGTGATCCCTATCAAGTTACCTATGACATTTTTCACAGAATAAATAATCCTAAAATTTATATGAAACCATGAAGATCCAGAATTGCTAAAGCAATCCTGAAGAAAAAGAACAGAGCAAGAGGCAGACTTCAGACAATACTTTTGCACAAAGCTGCAGTAATCAAAACAGTGTGGTCCTGGCACAAAAACTGTTCCATATGGATCAATGGAACAGAACCGAGACTCAGAAATAAACCCACACATACACAATCAATTAATCTTCAACAAAAGAGGCAAGGACATATAATGGGAAAAAGTCTTCAGCAAGTGTTGGGAAGTTGGACAGTTGCATGTAAATCAAAGTTAGAACACACCCTCTCACCATACACAACATTCAAAACACAAGACATGACACCACGGAACACCTGGAAAAGATTATAGGCAAAATATTCTCTGACATAAACTGCACCAATGTTTTCTTAGGTCAGTCTCCCAAGGCAATAGAAATAAAAAACAAATGAGACAAACTTTTGCATAGCAAAGGAAACCATAAAAAAACAAAAACAAAAAGACAACCTACAGAATGGGAGAAAATATCTGCAAATGATGTGACTGACAAGGGCTTAATTTCCAAAATACACAAACAGCTCCTACAACTTAACAACAAACAACCCAATCAAAAAATGGACAGAAGATCTAAAGAGACATTTCTCCAAAGAAATACGGATGGTCAATAGGCACAAGAAAAGATGCTGAGCACTGCTAATTATCAGTTCAGTTCAGTCGCTCAGTCGTGTCCGACTCTTTGTGACCCCATGAATTGCAGCACGCCAGGCCTCCCTGTCAATCACCAACTCCCAGAGTCTACCCAAACCCATGTCCATTGAGTCGGTGATGACATCCAACCATCTCATCCTCTGTCGTCCCCTTCTCCTCCCGCCCCCAATCCTACCCAGCATCAGGGTCTTTTCCAATGAGTCAACCCTTCGCATGAGGTGGCCAAAGTATTGGAGTTTCAGCTTCAACATCAGACCTTCCAATGAACACCCAGGATTGATCTCTTTTATGATGGATTGATTGGATCTCCTTGCAGTCCAAGGGACTCTCGAGAGTCTTCTCCAACACCACAATTCAAAAGCATCAATTCTTCGGCGCTCAGCCTTCACCGTCCAACTCTCACATCCATACATGACCACTGGAAAAACCATAGCCTTGACTAGACGGACTTTTGTTGGCAAAGTAATGTCTTTGCTTTTAAATATGCTATCTAGGTTGGCCATAACCTTCCTTCCAAGGAGTACGCGTCTTTTAATTTCATGGCTGCAATCACCATCTGCAGTGATTCTGGAGCCCAAAAAATAAAGTCTGACACTGTTTCCACTGCTTCCCCATCTATTTCCCATGAAGTGATGGGACCGGATGCCATGATATTAGTTTTTTGAACGTTGAGCTTTAAGCCAACTTTTTCACTCTCCTCTTTCACTTTCATCAGGGGGCTCTTTAGTTCTTCTTCACTTTCTGCCATAAGCGTGGTGTCATCTGCATATCTGAGGTTATTGATATTTCCCCCGGCAATCTTGATTCCAGCTTGTGTTTCTTCCAGCCCAGCGTTTCTCATGATGTACTCTGCATATAAGTTCAATAAGCAGGGTGACAATATACAGCCTTGACGTACTCCTTTTCCTATTTGGAACCAGTCTGTTGTTCCATGTCCAGTTCTAACTGTTACTTCCTGACCTGCATACAGGTTTCTCAAGAGACAGGTCAGATGCTCTGGTATTCCCATCTCTTTCAGAATTTTCCACAGTTGATTGTGATCCACACAGTCAAAGGCTTTGGCATAGTCAATAAAGCAGAAATAGATGTTTTTCTGGAACTCTCTTGCTTTTTCGATGATCCAGCAGATATTGGCAATTTGATCTCTGGTTCCTCTGCCTTTTCTAAAACCAGCTTGAACATCTGGAAGTTCACGGTTCACATATTGCTGAAGCCTGGCTTGGAGAATTTTGAGCATTACTTTACTAGCATGTGAGATGAGTGCAATTGTGCGGTAGTTTGAGCATTCTTTGGCATTTCCTTTCTTTGGGATTGGAACGAAAACTGACCTTTTCCAGTCCTGTGGCCACTGCTGAGTTTTCCAAAATTGCTGGCATATTGAGTGCAGCACTTTCACAGCATCATCTTTCAGGATTTGAAATAGCTCAACTGGAATTCCATCACCTCCACTAGCCTTGTTTGTAGTGATGCTTTCTAAGGCCCACCTGACTTCACATTCCAGATGTCTGGCTCTAGGTGAGTGATCACACCATCGTGATTATCTGGGTCGTGAAGATCTTTTTTGTACAGGTCTTCTGTGTATTCTTGCCACCTCTTTTTAATATCTTCTGCTTCTGTTAGGTCCATACCATTTCTGTCCTTTATCAAGCCTATCTTTGCATGAAATATTCCTGTGGCATCTCTAATTTTCTTGAAGAGATCTCTAGTCTTTCCCAATCTGTTGTTTTCCTCTATTTCTTTGCACTGATCGCTGAGGAAGGCTTTCTTATCTCTCCTTGCTATTCTTTGGAACTCTGTATTCAGATGGGAATATCTTTCCTTTTCTCCTTTGCTTTTCGCTTCTCTTCTCTTCCCAGCTATCTGTAAGGCCTCCTCAGACAGCCATTTTGCTTTTTTGCATTTCTTTTCCATGGGGATTGTCTTGATCCCTGTCTCCTGTACAATGTCACAAACCTCTGTCCATAGTTCATCAGGCACTCTGTCTATCAGATCTAGCCTCTTAAATCTATTTGTCACTTCCACTGTATACTCATAAGGTGAAATGCAAATCAAAACTACAATGAGGTACCACCTCACACTGGTCAGAATGGTCATCATTAAAAACTCTACAAATAACAATTACCAGAGAGAATGTGGAGAAAATGGAACCCTCCTACACTGTTAGTGGAAACGTAAATTGGTACAGCCACTATAGAAAACAGTATGGAGGTTCCTCAGAATACTAAAAATCAAATTACCATATGATCCAGCAATCCCACTCCTGGCCATACAACCAAACAAAACTAATCTAAAAAGATATACACAACCCTATGTTCATAGCAGGACTATTCACAAAAGCCAAGACATAGTAACAACCTAAATGTCTACTGACAGATGAATGGATAAAGATGATGTGGTACATATATAAAGTGGAATACTACTCGGTCATAAAAAAGGAGGAAATAATGCCATTTGCAGCAACATGGATGCAATTAGGAATTATCATACTAGGTAAGTCAGAAAGAGAAAGGTAAATACCATATAATATTACTTATATGTGGAATCTAAAATATGACAAACGAACCTATCTATGAAACAGACTCATGGACATGGAGAATAGATTCATAGTTGCTTTGGGGGAGGGATGGAATGGCAAACTGGGGTTAGCAGATGTAAGCTATTGCAAATGGAATGAATAAACAACAAGGTCCTACTGTATAGCACAGAGAATTACATTAAGTATCCCATGATAAACCATAATGGAAAAGAATATGAAAAAGAATGTGCGTGTATATATACATATATATGAACTGAATGTATATAACTGAATCACTTTGCTATACAGCATAAATTAACACTGTAAATCAACTATACTGCAATTTTTAAAAAGTCTGTAATAAAAAAAGCAAACGAAAAAACCCCACTTATTGCTAACCCCACCCCTGTGGTTCAGATTCAGTAGGTCTGGGGGCTCCACTCTGAGAACTACTGCCATAAAGTAAAGAGATTAGACTAGGGGCTCTTAAAGCTTATTTGGTGATTTTAGGGTCAAATATGGGAACAGGGCAATTTCATGCTGTTTTTATTTCTTGTAATTATTTCCTTTGTTTTTCTTTAGATTTTAATAACATACTTTTTGGAAATAAAAAATTAAAATGAGATACAACATTCTATATCAACTTACTGCTTTGACTGTTTCGATAGTTTTCTTTCCAGTGAAGTAATTGTCACCTTGAGTCTCTCCTGGAACCTGCCAGAAACAAAGAGATCCTTTTAACATAACACTGATGGGTGTTAAAAAATCAACAAATTAATCTTATATCCAGAAAAGAACAGACATACTATGTTATGATGATTGTTGTTACATTGTGTTATCAGCTACCATTAACTGAGAAATTAGTAAGTGCCAGTGAAAGAAAATGAAGTGTTAGTCACTCAATCATGTCCAACTCTTTGCGACCTCTTGAACGCCTCTATCCATGGAATTCTCCAGAAAAGAATACTGGAGTGGGTTGCCATTCTCTTCTCCAGGAGAAAGTGCCAGACACTATGTTAAATGTGTTACATGCATTAACATAAGAATACTCTGCTCTACAACACATGATTAAAGAGATTGCTTAATTTCTCAATTTTTTTCTGATTTTTGATTTACAGTGAAACAGTTCCCTAAAGCCTCCCTTAAAAAAAAAAAAGCCAGAATGACAATCATTCAATACCAAGTCATTTGTCCCATAAAATCAGGATATACAGTTGAATTAAGAAGGACTACACATTCTTTCCCATATCAGCTGCAGATGACTTTGGCATCTAGCCCCAGTCCTAATTCCATTAGAAATTCTTGAAATTACAGTAAATGCCAGTAAGATAATGACAGGGCACAGTATGAGGATCCCGAAAGATCTACTTACTGCTGGTTGATCTTCTTTGGCCACACTCTCTTCATATTCTGCTTCCCTTTGCTGTCAAGAGATGGATATGAATTAATTTCAAAGATAAAACATGATCACTATGTGAAGTGAGGCAGTGAGAAGCTGCTTCTTTCACAATCTAACCCCCTCATGGGATCTTTATCTCCACTTGGCTGCCCAAGTGGTGTCGGCAGTCTTGGAAACCTCTTCTGGAGGCCAGTGGCCTAGCACCGAATGTGAGGTGTGACATAACTAGACAGCAACCTTCAGCCAAGACAGCGTGTCAGGGACTGATACCCACCAAGCCTGAAGTCCTTACCATCTCCTTTTCTTCCTCAAGAATAAGAGGCTCCCTTGTTCTCTCCCAAAGTCTCAGAGATTTGTCATGGGATGATGATACAACATAGTCCCCACTGGGGCTTACGGCCAAGCACCATATTTCCTGGTGGTGCCCCTGCAGAGAGTAAAGACAAAACCAAAAATCCTGAGTAAGAATACCTTATTCATAGACTGCTACATGATCAATGTAGCAGTGGGAAATGGGAAATCAATGCTCAACCTTAAAAGAAGTTAAGTACTGAGCACGTGAAAGCAGGCAAGAGGTTACCTCTAGAGTCTGTATGTGTTCAAATTTGTCTGCATCCCACTGTTTAATCTTACGGTCTTTCCCAGCAGTGAAGAAGAGGTGAGACTTGGGCACAAACCTTAGGTACATCACACTGAAAAGTGAGAGAAATACTAAAGCGTCATCAATTTCCTCAATATTAAAGTCTTAAACACACATAAATAGCTTTTGGACAGTTAGTTCTAGAGTTTTATTAATAGAATTTTAAATTTCTGACTATCTGAGAACACTAAAAGATGCTCCCAGGAAATGACACTGATAGGTAACTCAATAGGAGGTCTTTGAAAAGACGACATCTACCTGTCATCATGTGCAAACAGAGACTTATGGCAGTCCCCAAAGTCCAGACCCCAGATTTTCACGTTCCTGTCTGCAGAGCCAGTTGCTATCAGTGCTCCATCCTAGAAGGAAGAGAAGTAAAACATTACTAGATCATCTGAAACCCTGATTAGATAGAGAAAAGCTAACCAGAACATTTATCCCATTTCTTTCAAAAATGTCAATGTCAGCACCAAAAAATTAATTTCATCTCTATCAAGAGCACCCACATCCTTGCTTTTACCTACAAATCTACTTAAAAAGCTTGTTAAGTGAGCAAGAACTGTGTGGCTTAGATGTTTTGGGTCCTGCTACAAGGCAGTGTTGTGCTTTGATGTAGGTTATCTGTTTACTTTGTTAAAACCAATAGAATAAAGACTCTCTAATCTCTGTCACAGTTTGACAGAGTTTGGGGGGAGAAAAGAGGAAAAGAGAAGAGTGAGCCTTGGAAAGAAGCTACTAGAATGCTTACGACCTAGACATTTTTATGCCATGTCTATCACTGTTTCTCTTCTATTTTAGCACCTAGTTCAAATGGCTGTCAATGTAAGAAGAAAAATATTTTCTGACCCCAATTTATTCTGTTCATGCACACAGGTAGGGCAGGGGGCCAGTTCCTTTTACACAGACTAGATTTTTTTTAAATTTTTAATTGGAAGATAATTGCTTTACAATATTGTGTTGGCTTCTGCCACACATCAACATGAATCAGCCACAGGCATACATATGTCCCCTCCCTCTGGAACCACCCTCCCACCTCCCAGCCCATCCCACCCCTCCATACTGCCACTCTTCATCATAACTAGACACTGCAAAACATATGACTTGGGTCAAGAGACTAAAAGTATACACAGTGAAAAATACCATAAATATTGCAAAGTTCCATTTTCCATATGAGCATCATTATACTTCAGAACAAAGCAGGAATGCCTTTGTGAAAGTCCTTCACAATTTAGGGTGTTCTACCAATTATAGTACTTTAGACAAGAAAATACTATTTGGGGAATCCAAACCAGGTAGTTAGTTATGAGGATTAATTCAGGTATCTGTGAAAACATTCTAAAAGGATTAGAGATATATATTTAAGGTATGATTATAATAAATATTTTTATAATTTTTTTAGGATAGTCAGTTTTACGCCAGACTGAAAAACACTAAAATGAAGCTATCAAGCCAAGAATGAAAAAGTGCTTTAGAAAAGATAACTTGTTACTGGGAAACTATTTAAATAAATTTTACTTACATAAGAGATGTCCATACATATGACAGGAAGTTTGTGTCCATATAGTGAGAGAAAAAACTAAATATTAAAAAAAATATATATAAATAACTCATGTCTGTCTATAAAGTGCAGACATAATTTATTATACGTAGATCTAAACTATAACTTTAAATACAGTGCTAAACACTGTCCTGGATTGCTTTATGTCTGTATTTCAAAGACAACAACAAACCACTGCAGGTCACTTGTACCCATACAACTTAGCATACAAACCCTGCATGCTCTTGCCAAGAACACTGCAGTATAGTGGAGCCCGTGATGCTGCTGAGGCCTACTCCCTCAGTCAGAACACAGCACAGAGATGTTCTCTGGATCTCCTAGCTGAAGAGTCTTGGAAGCACTTGGTTCACAACAGTACCTCCAGGCCTAATACAGTTCCACCGAGACTATGGGTGTAGAGCCCAGTAATCCATATTTTTAAAAGCAACCCAAATGATCCTCATGTACCGCCACGTGTGAGATCACTGCCTAGGACAGCTAGCAATGCTCTTAAAACTACTGGCTACAAGAGGATTTCCTGTCCACAGATTTCTCTGAACATGTGAAATATAACTTGCTTTAAACAAAATTTATGAACCAAAGGATTCTTTCAGAAGTCCAGCCTTCCTAGTGCACTTGCAATGTTTTGATTCTCAAACAAGCTTTCAAAAAGATACTACTGCTGGAAATAGTCAAGGCCACTTCTCTATAGTCTCAACCCAAGTTCAGTCAGAAAGAAAATACCCATATGCATAACCATTGTACCTTTAAAGTGTCAACATAGAAAATTTTCACAGTACAGTCCAGCAAAGACACAGCCAACAGCTTTTGATTGGGAGAGTAACTGACACACAGAACTTCTTCATCTAGTTGCAAGGTTCGGGTTTGCTTCACAGAAAGCCTAGCATCACAGAAAGCATCGAGAAAAATGAGTATTCTACAAAGGTAGACAAAGTCTCCCAAGACCCTCTAGAGCTCAATAGAAATACATGCGTCAAAAACCCACTCAGTGGTACCTCATTTCCACTCCAACAAATAGACACAAATTAAAAAAAGAAAAGTCTACTCACCTTTTCTGGGCACTGTTTTCATCTTTCACCAACTCAAAATCCCAGAACTTGACAGATTTATCTGCACCACCTGTCACAAAGCCACGCTGAAAATCAAAGGACATTTCTGTTAGAAAAGTATCGTAGTACAGAAACTTTGGTAAGACACCTCAAAATAATACAAAAGACCATTTTTATTTAAGGCATGGGATAAGAATTAAGATCTGTGGTTTTTCCTTAACCCCCTTTCTTGTTTTTTTAGGGCTGCCTCTACAGGTCTTATTTGAGAACTAACTCCTAGCAGTGCCTAATGTAGTCAGATGAAAACTGATGTAAAGTTCTAGTTACACTTTGATTTGGTGTCAGGAAGAAAGACTCAACAACTACTACAGGGTAACGCAACAGTCAAAAGAATTTGCTGTGAAGTATTAAACTGGTCTCACCACATTTTAGGGTTACTGTAAAGTATAAGGAACATGGAATAAGAAAACTAGATCTCAAATGTCTATTCTGCCATTTCAGAGATCTGTAACATAGAAAGAAAACAACCTTACAATGATCCTTAGTGTTGCTAAAGAGATAAAGACTACCTAGTTTATAAAACCATTGTGAAAATAATAGTAAATGACATGATGGATCTGAAAATACTTTGGAAAATAGAACACTCCACAAATCCAAGATGTTAACTACTATTTACATTTTAAATGCTGCTTTATTTCTGCCGCCAGTGGCATTACTCAATCTAAGTTCCAGGTTCGATTTTTTCCAAAAATATCTACTTTCAGGGAATGCAGGTTTGCCACTACCGAGCACATTCAAATAAATGGGTCACAATCCCTTCAGGTATTGTCAAAAAAAAAAAAATCTCAAAATGTTCTGAGCAACAAATAGCACCACTTCAGGTCTCCAGAGTGACTCCTTTGAAACACACTGCTGTTGACTGGAAAAGGCTCATCACAGACTGACTAAAAACCACTAGACTTGTATAGTCATAGATAAATAGACTGAAGGGGGAGTAGAAAAGACTGCCCTAACCTCTGCACTGTGTTGCCCAAGGAAATATTTCCTCTTAAGAAGTATCACAAATCACTGGTAATGTAGGAGGATAAGTATTTTGATGTCATGTAGCTCATGATCAAGAGCAGCTGAACAAGAATTCAGATCATAGTGACAGCTCTTCATATTATCGGGCATAAAATATGGCACCATATATACAGATTACACAAGGAGTGGACTCTCTTTAAATTCCTGTTAGGCAGCAGCAGAACTTGATATAAGAGATGGGAAGTGCAGCCAGAGTACTCAAGTCCAGATCGTTACATCTGGTTCAGTTACCTGATCTGGAGAGAGAGACAAGGACCATAAAGCTCCATCGTGTGCATCTATTGTCTCCAGCAGATTTCCTGAGGCCAAGTCATAAAGCTGCAGCTTCCCTGTCTATGGAAGACACAAAATGAACACACCCGCAACCTCCACGATGCACATCTACAGTTTCATAACCAAGTAGCAACAATGGGGCCAACTGCTCAGGAAACGGCTTCCATGGTCTACCTGCTGTACTTCCTCTGTGAATAAGTGCTGTTAAATCTCCTATAGACATACTGGTTTAATCTTGGCAGGGTCACTATACTCTGCAACTATGGAATGGTACAACCTTGTAGTACAGGACTACTGTCACTTTCACTGGTTCCTGCAACTTCAAATGGGAAATATCACGGCCAGAGGTGTATCAAGAGTAAACATAATAGCTAATGGGGGACTTAAAAATCTTTAAAAATGTAATCAATCCTTTAAGTGGACTAACAACTCCTCTCCATCTAGTTTTGGCTTCCCCTCTAGAATACATTGACAGTAAGAAATACCACCTACAATGCTAGGGAGGACAATGAGCTTGAAAAAAAAAAATCGTGGTAGCTTAGAAAACTATCAGCCACGCTTCCTGTTTAGACCCTGTATATGCTGTGGTCTTGGGACCAGCACAGAACGCATACAGCGGCCAAGCCTGCTGTATGGTGAGTCTGTAAACATGTGGTGAAAAGAATGTAAGCAGAAGACATGACTCTCAGGGCTGCCTCTCTGACTGTCGGTAAATTCATCTCATGAGCCCGTTTTTCCATCTGAAAAAATGGAGTTTATATTAACAACCTCTCTAACCAGTTGTGGGGATTAAATGAGATAATGTATGTTAACGGCCTAGCACAGAGACGAGGCTAGGGTTTCTGAGTCATACAAATAGTTTTTGAAACGATTAATAGTGGATGAACATTTGGTGAATGAATGAAAAATGAGGGTACTTTTAACTAAAATTTAATGTTCCCTGACATTAACTCTTGAATTCTCTCCAGCTTATTTTATACTTTTTGGTGGGCAAAAAAAATATCCATTGTGATAACACAGGTTTTCTAATAAAATGCACATATGGCATTGGTTTAAGGAGATAATGACAAATACTCGCAAAGCACTTTTCAAAATATTCCATAGACCTCTTACCCTTTATTCCCACTACACCCCAACTATCCCCATTCATGCTACTGCTACTGCCAGCTCTTATCAGTTATTTTCCGGGAGCCAGTCTCTGTGCTAAGTGCTTTGCAGACTGTGAGGCAGGTTATTTACATATTTTACATTTAGATATCAAGGCTTACAGGGTGGAGTAACTTGCCCAACTCATAGCTAGTGAGTAGAAGAGCTGGGATTCAAACCCAGGCAATCTGGCGCAAAAGGCTCTGTCAAAAAGCAAGTGCCATCATCTCCTAATACAGATAAGGAAACACACTAGAAGTTTATGCAACTTGCTTCAAGTTACCCATTTTGTAGGGGAAAGAATCTGAATCCAAATCCATGTGTGTGCATTCCCTCATGGTTCTTTCCCCATGTGATTACAGCTGAAGACTTGGTCACTTGGTCTCTCTTTACTGAATGCTTCTATCTGCCACACCTGATGCTGGTACTTAATGTATTTTATTAGTCTTCTCAAAACACAATTACATGTGTGCTCATAAAAATATGCATGAAAGGCTGATTGCCAAATTGTTAATGATAGTTTTCTTGGGTCATGATTTTAATTTTCTTCATAATTTAACATATGGTTTGGTTTACAAAAAAAAAAAATAAAAACTTCAAAAAAAAGGGCGATGAACTATCACACTCTCATATTATCCAGCTCTAATACATTTCCCATACGCTAACAAAGGAAGCAGGTTTCTTAACCAACTTGAAGAATATTCAGCAGAAAAGTCCCCTAAATCCATGGAAAAGTTTGTTTACCTTTGTTCCTATGACCACCTGCCGATCACCAGGTACAAAGAATGAGCAGAGCGCATATTCACAGGTCACTGTGCGAATACACTGCAGCGTAGATCTGTGAGGAAGAAGGAATAAAGAACTCACGTTAAGAGAACCTGCTTCTCCACCTGCGAAGTCAGCATGTACATTTAATATTAATACATACTTAGCCATACAGAATGATCAATGTAAGCGAGGACAAAGTCTGAATGCATGCGTGCTAAGTCACTTCAGTCATGTTCAACTCATGTGACTCCATGGACTGTACCCACCAGGTTCCTTTGTCCATGGGATTCTGCAGGCAAGAACACTGGAGTGGGTTGCAGTGCCCTCCTCCAGGGGATCTTCCTGACCCAGGGATTGAACCTGAGTCTCTTAGGTCTCCTGCATTGGCAGGCGGATTCTTGACTTAATTATAGTCAGGGAGAAAATAGTAAATGGCCCCTAACTTTGTTTTCTTTATAGGAGGTTCCCAATCCTAAGGAACAGATTCTACAAAAACAGAGCTGAAAAAAGCCATCTGCTGGGTTCAACAGAACCCAATCTGCTGCTACAAAGAAGTGTATGAGCCCAGAAGACTAAGTCAAATTAACATATTATATCCCTACAAGTCAAGTTCATTTTTATTGGACCATTAACATTCACCCATTCAGCAAATATCCACTACCTCCAATATGTACTGAATGCCAGGTCCTGTTCCAGGTGCTGGAGATGACACAGTGAGTTAAACACAGGAGGCCCCGAATTCCATAGAGCTTAACATCCTCTGCAAGTGAGACATGTATGGGTGTCTCAGGTGCTAGCAGGTGTTGTGGAGAAACACAGAGCTGGGGGAAGGGGACTCAGAGTGCAAGGGTAGGAAGGGGACAGCAGGATGGCCGTGTGACGACAACAGAGGGAGGACGGCCTGTAGCCGAATGGGAAGCTGGTTCCAGGAAGAAAGAAGAGGGAGCACAAAGGCCACAGCATGGGCACGTTCTTGTTGCCTGGGAGGGGTAATGAAAAGGCCAGGGGGCTGCAGTGGAGACGGCGAGAGTGGAGAGAGGCAGCGGCTGTAAGGACTGTGACTTCTGGTTAGCATTAGATGGAGCTCCGGGAAGTGATGGAACTTCCATGATAAAAATATTACATTGGCTGCTGTGCTGAGAACAGACCACAGGGAGCAAGTCAGGAAGTATGGATGCCAGTCAGGAAGCTATTACCGTCCAGATGAGAGATGATGGTGGTCTGAACCCAATCGTGGCAGTGAAGGTGACGAGATGTGCTTGAAATTTCAGGTACATTTTGAAGGTGAGGCTGACAGGTTTTGTTAATGAATTGGACATGGGACATGAGAGAGAAAATCAAGAATGGCTACAAGGATTTGTGCTTTTAACGACTGCGGGAAGTAGTTATTTACTAAGAATGTGAAGTCTGTAGGAACAGAGGGTGAGAAGGCTACTGAAGAAATGAAGATCACAAAAGTGGTTTGGACATATAAGTTTGAGATGCCTAATTAGATATCCAAGAGGTGATACAAAAAGTATTTGGATATGAGAGTCTGAAGTTCAGGGAGAGGCTGAGGCTAGAGACACAAATTTATGCATCACCAGCACAGAGAGCCACCTGACTCAAGAGCACAGCAAGTAAGTGAAGACAGAGAAGAGGTTCAAAAACTTTGCTCTGAAGCATTTCAACAGTTACAGGTCAGTAAAGTAAAAAGGATTCAGCCAAGACTGAGGAGAAACAGCCAGCAGAAGATGAGGAAGTAACGAAATTCAGTGTTTCAAAGAGGAGAAACGTTACCAATTCAAGCCGAGTGTCAGACAAAGCTTATTGGTCACTGGATTTAAAAACATGAAGACCACTGATGAGATGACAAGAGCTTCTTTGGTGAAATGGTGGGGATAAAGGCCTGATGAAGAAAAGGATCAGCAGATGGGAGAGATAACTGGAGAGAGAGGTAAGGATGAGACAGCGTATTCTTTTAAGATGGGAGATATTATAGCATGCATGTATGCATGCTAAATCACTTCAGTCGTGTCCAACTCTTTACAACCCTTTGGACTGCAGCCCACAAGGCTCCTCTGTCCATTGGTTTCTCCAGGCAAGAATTCTGGAGTGGGTTGCCACGCCCTCCTCCAGGGGGTCTTCCCAACCCAAGGACTGAACCCGAGTCTCTTTAATGTCTCCTGCATTGGCAGGCGGGTTCTTGACCACTAGCACCACCTCAGATATCTTTATGCTGATAGGAATGACACAACAGAGAAGGAAAATTAATGATGCAAGAGAGAGAGGAAAACTGCTAGAAGTAGATATATATAGGTTGTGATTAACTTTTGGTTAGGTGCACCATCAGTCATAGGAAGAAAGATTATGTGATACAGATACAGATACAGATAAATTGCCAGTTGTAATGGGAGCACATGAATGTTTTTGGATGATTACATTACTTTGGCCACCTGATGCGAAGAACTGACTCATTGGAAAAGACCCTGACGCTGGGAAAGATTGAAGGCAGGAGAAGGGGACGACAGAGGCCAAGACAGTTGGATGGCATCACCAACTCAATGAACATGAGTTTGAGCAAGCTCCGGGAACTGGTGATAGACAGGGAAGCCTGGCATGCTGCAGGCCATGGGGTCGCAGAAGAGTCGGACACAACTGAGCGACTGAACTGATTTCTTCAGTGAACTAGGAAACAAGGTCATCAGCTTAAAGGGGCAAGAGGTGTGGGAAGTAAGAAGGTGTGAGAGTCATCCAGAAAAGTGAGGAATTAGAAATCAAGATAAAGTTACTGGAGAGCACTAACAGCCTCCTTGAATTTAGAGTAGGTAGTATGTTTGTGTCTACCCAAGTACTTTAGACATGTAATAAACTTGCATTTTTTGCACCAAATCTAATAAGGCAATTTTTCCTACTCTAAACTCCACAGGTCTACAGTCAAAATGCACTGAAAATACATTTTCAAGGGACTGTATTTAGGGCCCTAAGAAAAACTAATCATCAAGAGTACCAAAAACTAACTCAAAGGGAAGAAAACTTCACTGAATAGAGCTACAGAAGGGCATCATTTCTCAAACCTGTTCCATATCTTAATGGAATCAGCTGCTGCTGAAAGGATAGCAATATTGTCTGAGCTGAATGACAAAGTCCGCACGTCACTGCGATGACCTCCGATGGTAATTCTGTTTGTCCTGACAGGCTGAGGAGCCGGCATGGAGGCATTCAGTGAATATAATTCCACCAAGTTGTTCTGCAGCAGGAAAACCGCCTTTAACTCTCCTTGAGGAGTATGAATCAAGTCAAAGGATCTGCATGAGAAAATATTCACAGATGTTCAAATGTTCCAGCAACCGTCTTCATTTTCAGCGTTAACTCTTTTTCAGGAGAAAGGCTTTGCAATGCCCTCCACTTGTAAGTTAACAAGTGTAAAGGATTTTACTTATAAGAGTGCTCTGAGTATTGGACAGTAGTCAAGTACAGGCTAAGTCCAAGAAACCTGAGCTCAGACACTGGATCTGATTTTGTTTCTGTGTGTGTTTTCTAAGTGACCTAAAATCCTTTTGGAATATGGGCTATCCATTTTTCTTTGTAATTAGCAGCAGTAAAGAACTGCAAATGAAAAGATAAAAGGCTATCATGATGAAACAAACAGAGGACAATGAGTAAGTGAGGCCATGGTGAGCAGGAGAAGCTGAGTCCCACAACCACTGTCCCCAGATATAATTTGTAGCGACTGCTTACAAATAGCATGAAAAGCTGATACAACTTTGCAGCTTACTATTTATACAACACTTCAGATACTTCAGCTTTACCACATTTTCACTCACTTGATTTTGGCAGAAGTTTTGATATTAGCTACCCGTTGGATTTCATCTTGCAGAGTCATTTTGACATTGACTTCAAGGTCTTCCTCCTTCTCATTGCAAGAATTTAATCTAAAGGAGAAAAGAAAAAAAGAGTATCATCCTATCACTGTTTTAGAAGTTTTGCTATTACTTGAGTCAAGTTTTGGTCAGAGACCAACAACCCGTGTGGGAGTCATTTAACCACATGAAATTACCATGAAAATTAAACAATGAAGTGCATGTAGAAATGCATTGTGAACCTCAATGCAATTAATATAAAGTATTATTCCATCCAACAGGTACCCTTAATAAATGGATTCCAAATGCAGAAGTCCATAAAATTGCTGGGGATGAGTATTCGTAGTTCAAACTATTCCACTGAAGTGTTTCTGATAAACTTCTCTATCTTTGGGACTTTTTAGAAAATCCATTAGCCTACACTTAGCAACTCAACTGTGTCAAATAAACCAGAGGTCTCACAAGATCTGCTCTATCAAATAAAAAATTTAAGAAAGGATGACTTGATAAATTTCAACCACTGAGAAACTGATTTCTATAGCTATAATATGACCTGTTTAAGGTGATACTGTCTTAAACTTCAATCATGTACCTGTCCAACCAGTCTTCCTTCTCACAGTCCCACAGGTCAGCACCAAGCAACCCAGTCCCCTTCTGTATAGGCTGCTGTCATTGAAGACACACCACTAGCCTCTCAGAATTAAATCCTTTAGAAAACTGTAAGTCACTCAGTCGTGTCTGACCCTTTGCGACCCCCATGGACTATACAGTCCATGGAATTTTCTAGGCCAGATTACTGGAGTGGGTAGCCTTTCCCTTCTCCAGGAGATCTGCCCAACCCAGAGATCGAACCCAGGTCTCCCACACTGCAGGCAAATTCTTTACCAGCTGAGCCACAAGGGAAGCCCAAGAATACTGGAGTGGGTAGCCTATCCCTTCTCCAGCAGATCTTCCCGACCCAGGAATCGAACCAGGGTCTCCTGCATTGCAGGCAGATTCTTTACCAGCTTAGCTATCAGGGAATTCAAATCATTTAGAAGCTATGTTTAAATATCTGTACTGTCTTTCTAGTTCTGTGTGGTTCTCAGTGCAAGATCTAGGAATATGGTAAGTTATAAAACTGTACGTAGAAATTAAAAACTTGGACTACCAGCACACCTTAAAACCTTCCCTAGCATTTAATGGTAATTGGAAATACAGTAAATATTCCTTTAAAGAAGCCCCAGTTTTTCTAACAGTACAACATGGCCCACCCACGGTACTTTATTAGTAGTAGATATTAAGAAAACACACTTTGCTTTCTTTTTAGCTTTCTTCATCTTCTTGTCCATTTTCTTCTGAATTTCCTCTTTGGAAAGGATACGAAACACTTCTAGCACAGAATCGGTTCCCTAGAAAAGGAAAAGGCTGATCTGAGTCCAGGAGAGGCAATTTGTTAATTTAGCTTTTTCTCTGTTAAGAACATTTCTTTTTCTTCCCTACTGGTATTACCATGGACAATTTAATCTCTCTGCAATTGTTGTCTCATCTGTAAAGCGGAAATATACCACTTTCTACAGTGTTCCTCTGAAGACTAAATAAGAAGTTAATGCTTTTAAATTGTTTAGAAAAGCAGGGATTTAATCAGTGTTTGCTAACAATAACAGTGATAATAGCAATTACTGTTATGCTAACAGAAGCTAGGGAGTATAGATCCACAAGGTACCATAATAATGAAACCTTAAAAAGACTAAAGAAAAATTCACATCCACACGAAATACTAAATGAGTCTCTGAAAGGAACAGCGGAGTCCTTGTTATTTTCTCCTGAGCCTGATACTCACATGGCAAGCAAGAATCCTGCCTGTCTTGTCAACTGCAAGGTTCACAACTCGGTCCCTTCCTTCCCGCATTATGGATCCAGCTTTTCTGCATGTAAGGATGCGCTGCAGAAGAAGCAAGAGAAAAGGTGAAACTTAACAGTTACTTCTGTTGACCACTAAAAAGACAGGACTCCAAGAAATGCAGGTGACAAAGATCATCCCTAAAATGAATACCTTCCCAGCATTCAACTCAACTGAAAGTAAGAAACAAAAACTAATTACATCCTCAGGAGCTTCATCCATCTCAAGGGTACCATCCTCTGCTTCATGTGAGTCCTGTATACCAGGAGAAGACTCTTTGATTTTCTTGGGTTCTGGTTCTTCTGGGTCTTCAATCTGTTTTTATAAAAATGGGAAAATAAAAAGTGAAATAATTAGTTCCAAGTACTGGATACACCACCACATATCTCACCCCAGTTAAACCCTGATATGACCTTTTATCCACACAAAAATCTTTGCAGATCTGAGAAAAAGTTATAGATCTTCTCAGAATATACATGTCTACATAAACATACAGAAATTCTACTTAGATACTTGTTTGAGAGAAGAGGGTCACAGATATCCTGAAGTCCATCCATGGACACCCGAAGATCAAGGAGTATCAAGCTAAGAGCCCTATAAACTAAAACATTAACATTACCGAGAGCTGTAAGCCTAAAGCTATCCTTCTTCCAAGTGCAAATGAGCATAGAAATAAAACACAGAATGAAGGAAAAAAAATTGTGTGGAAGTCACAGGTTATCAGTAAGAGAAAATTCCAATACAACATGTAAGTACTCAGTAATTACATGTGGTTCTAAATTCCACAAAACTATGAAACTGCTGAAACATAACCCTGCCCGTGATCAGAAAATAAGCAATTACCTCTTGTAGATAAGATATGTCCCAAGCCCTCAGTTCACTGTCAGAAGCCCCAGTGATGAGGCGCTTTTCTTCGGACACCAGAACCAACCCCCACACCTACAGGGCATAAAAGATTCAAATAATATGACTTAAGGGAATCCTGGATGTAGGACATAACATCCCCAAAATCTAAGTATGCTGTAGTCAAATCACTTTGGTACTGCAAAGTCTAATATTAAGGGCAACCTTTTCAAAACACACTAAAAAAAAGCTCACTTTTAGAAAGAAAATGATCTAGGGTAGAATTGTTGTTTATGTGGTAACTAGCAGTTTCTCTGTAATTTCCTATCCTTAAATTTAGATAGTGGCTGTTCAGAATAAATCCTAATTAAAAGCCACTCAAGTGATAATTTTAAGTCTGGCACTTCTTTGCTTTCAGCAGTGCTTACAAATAAAAGGTGCTCCATTAATGTCTATCAGAGTATTGTTTTTAGACTCAAACATGCATGAATAAACAGTGAAAATAACAGTATTGTTGCAAATCAACAAAAAAGTCTAATTTGCTTTTCCTCCTCATTAATTCTAGGGTGTGTATATTCCTCATACATTCTAGGGTGTATATACACATGCACATACATATATATACACATATAAATCTATATACCTGAGTTATAATTAACATACATTATTATATTAGCTAAAGGCATACAACACAGTGATTCAATTTTTTTATATTCTGAAATGATCACCACAGTAAGACGAGTTACCATTCCACTGACACACAAAATTGTTACATTACTGACTATGTACCCTGTATATGCATCACATCCCACAACTGGAAGTTTTTACCCCTAATTCACCTTCGCCTCTGTCTGATATGAACAAAGAACGGAGGATGCAAAGATGTGAAATATTCCCTGATCTCTATGGAACATATCTATATTCAGGTAACTATTATAATGGCTACAATTTGCTATTTACATGTCACCAGGCCAGGCACTATACATGCAGTATCACTATACTTCCCTATAATCATAAAGGTGGACACTTATAATTTAAAGTGATGAAACTCATATTCATGGGTTAAATACTAATATAAGGCTAACATTTACTAAATGCCAGAGAAGGCAATGGCACCCTACTCCAGTACTCTTTTGCCTGGAAAATCCCATGGATGGAGCCTGGCAGGCTTCAGTCCATGGGGTCGTTAAGAGTCAGATACGACTGAGCGACTTCATCTTCACTTTTCACTTTCGTGCACTGGAGAAGGAAATGGCAACCCACTCCAGTGTTCTTGCCTGGAGAATCCGAGGGACGGGGGAGTCTGGTGGGCTGCCGTCTATGGGGTCGCACAGTCGGACACAATTGAAGTGACTTAGTAGCAGCAGCAGCTCTATCTGCTCTGATGGTTGGCACTTTGTCCACTATACCAACTTCTCTCAAGATAGTACATATCAATTATTGGTAGCAGTAAAGAAATCCTCTCTTCCTTTCTGCCTTGCCATTCTTTCCCTGGCACCATAACCCTACACGTACCTCAGTTCGGTGGCCAACCATTGTTTTAAAACAGTGCTGGGTATCAAGGTCCCACCATTTCACCACGGTATCTTTCCCACTAAAAGAAGAAATAGGAAAAAAAATCTTATCAGGAAGAATCAAATGAACATGAAGATCAAGACCATTTGTTGCCTTAAAAAGACATAATACACAGCAATTACGTCTAATGTTAATATTTACCTTTCTTTTAAAGAGAATCCTAACTCTCAAAACACTCCTCTTCTTTCCTGGCAAGAGCTGAGTCAATGAAAAGCCATGGACTCTTCGCTGATTATAGCCACCCAACTTCCCTTCCCCTCTATAAAAGTGCTCTTTTTCCTCTGCTGATCCTAAATAAATCCAGTTTTGCTGGGGGGTAAGAAAAAAAAAGAATCCTAATTCTCTATATGGCTATTCTCAGGTAGAAAAATAAAATGTTCCAAAAATAACCTTGAATTCAGAGCACTACAGAACATAAAACTTGGGCTGTTACACATCATTTCCATAGCCACAGCATCAACGTTCCTTCATACTGTCTAAGTCAGAAACAGCATAGCCTCTCTTGCTCCCTTGTCTTCCAATGTTCAGCTAGTCTCCAGGTCCCGAAAATGCCTCCTCTGGGAAGTCTCTAAACCTTGATTCCTTCCAATCCATTTCTGTACACAAACCTCAATCTAAGTCCTATTGCCTGAATTATTTTTTATTTTAATAACTTATGTGGTCTCTGTCTATTCCTGTTACCTCATCACATCCAATACACCACTGGCAGATAATCTCAATTTTCTAACTTTGCACTAACTCAAGATTCTCTATGGAATCAAAATCAAGCTCTTCGGCACCATTCCCCAAACCTCCCATTAACTGGCTCTTAATCTCCCTGCCAACAAGCTCTACTCTTCCTGCCTCAAATGCCTGTTTTCTGCTTCTTCACCAGTAGAAATCTACCATAATGCTGGTACCAGGATTAAAATTGGAAATACCCTAAAACCCGATTTACAAAATCTTTCCTATACAATCCTACCTCCCGGTGTCATTTCCTTTTCCTTACATCCCCTAAGCTATCAGGTGTTTGTAAATTCTAGCAGAACTGTAGAGTCACTGCCTCGTGTTATCTGAACAAGACACACTACCACCCCTGGATCCTACCCCACAGGGACAAATCCACCACTTGGACAGCATTTTGTGCTGCTCCTCTACACCGCTTCTGGTTCTTCTGTGGTTCTTACTAATTACTATGGTCCTTCTAATTACTGCCTGGCAAAATCTCGGATCTCAAACTTTCCTGGGTAGCCATTCCTTAGGAATGGTAACTATTACATTTAGCTGAACTATATGAAATTGCTGGTATCTGACATACCACTTTTAACCCATACAAATGGTTCAACCTATTAGATGTTCAGGAGCCCTAAGTATGGAGCAAATAAGTCTCTTTTAAAGAAGCAGGCTAAAACAAACATTTAGTGGTCACATCTGCCACTGTTCCATATTCGGTTTTCCTGACTTCCTAGGGATCCAGAAAGTAGACAGTTCATGAATCTGTCAGAGTTAAGGAACATGGAAAAGCTGATATCAGGGGAAAATAATGACAAATCAGAAAAGGGAATTAAAAAATGCTATAAAGAACTCTGCATAGCATCCATGCTACTGTGGGGGAGGGGAGGCGGGGGGAGGAAAGCAGAGAGGAGGAAACTAGCCCATGAGCTTGAGTGTAGTGTGAAGAAACGAGCAAGGATCAAGCAAATTCCTTCCGTGCGAGCCTCGCTGTGAATTCACCTAGAAAAGAACTGGACGCGAAGCTGTTCCTGCTACTTTACCTCGTGACCAGCAGGTTCTTTTCTCGCAGAAACAATGCTTGTGTGATGGCGTCCTTGTGTCCCTTTAGACGGTAGAGGCCACTTTCATTGATCACATCCCACACGATAACATCCGTGTCCTAAAGGAATCAAATCATATAGAAGAACTTTCTTTATCACATAAGGCCTAACTTGACAAACACCAGGGTGTAACATTCTTATTACAAAATTGATGTGTAGTTCTTATAGAAAACTTGGAAAGCATACAGAAAAATAAAGAAACAAATACCAGCTGATTTCACCACCCAGACATGATCAACATATTTTTTTTGTATACTGCTCCAGTCTTGATGTGTACATACATGCTGTTAACTGAGATCACGCTATTACTATCGTTTTAGAACCTTTTTCCCCTTTAATATATTTCTCTATTTCCACGGCATTACAGATGCTTCTCATTTTTAATAGTCATGTAGTAACCAATCTTAAGGACATATCATTATTTACCTTAAATTTTTTCTATTTCAGCCGTTCAGGTAGTTACCAATTTCTGCTATTATAAATATGTGGAAACGACCATTCCTGTACATCAATCTTTTATATATCTCTGATCAGAATAAAGACTAAAAAGGGATATTCTTGGATTAAAAGGTATTTTTTCTATTTTAATGCCTTTAAATAGGATAGTAATTTTAATGGAATTTAATTTGCAATTCAGGGTGATCTCCAGAAAGGTTGCACCAATCTAAAGGTCCACAGGTACTATGTGTGACAAGGCCAGTTTTCTCATCCCTTCAGCACTGGGTATTATCAGTTGCTTAAAAACCACTGCCAATTTCACAAGTTCAAAGGCTACCTCAATATTTGATTTGCATTTCTGAATACCAATGAGAAATTCTGTACATGCTCTATGGTGATTACTGACCTTTCTGTACCTCCTGTGAACTGCCAAGTCATGTCTTTCATCTTCCTTTGGGTCTTATTTACTTGTTCATTGTTATTAAGACATGATATTAATATTTGCCTTTTATACTAGAACTATTAAATACTTTCCCTTTTTCATTGTCCTTTATTTTTTCCAGTTTTACTTAAAAATGATTGACATATATCACTGTATAAGTTTAAAGCATACAGCATGATGGTTTAATTTACATATGTTGTGAAATGATTACCATAACAGGTTGAGCTAACACCCATCTCATTTAGATCCATTAAAAAGAGAAAAAATTTCTGCATGTGATGAAAACTCTTAGGATTTACTCTTAACTTTCTTATATTGTTTTAATGTTTTAAAATACATTGTAAATATTCAAATATTAAGCATTCAAATTTTCCTAATTTATTTCCTTACTGATAGGCTTGAAGTCTTTTTATTAGATTGATATCAGATATTTTATCACCTTGATATCACATATTTATTTATCTTCTAGTTTACTTAAAATACCATGATTTAATATTTAAGTCTTTTGAGAATTTTTTTGGAACGTGGCATGAAGTAAAGTTTTAACTTAAAATTCCCCCCCCAACGTGGTGAGCCAATTGTTTAAGTACTACTTCAGAAGTAATCCATCATTTTTCTACTCAAAAATGTCACCTTTAAAATAAACTAATTAGGAAATACACACACACACACACACGCACTAACTAGGTATATCAAGTGGATATGTTTCTTGTATTCCCATTTGGTTCCAATAATCTGACTATTTTGTATTAATGCCAGCTTGATATAACATATTATCAATTATGACTTCATAATGTATTATAGTATCTGAAACCTCTTAAAAAAAATCCAACCCTGAAAAAAAATCGGAAACCCTTTTATTAATTTTTCCCAAAACTCTGCTGTTTATTATTCATTTGTTTTTACACATGTGCTTTTAAATCATTTGGTCATGTTCAAAACAAAAGACCAAAAAAATCTTTGGTATATTTAATCTGTTTTATCTATATAAACTAATTAGAACATAGGAGTATCATCTCAACACTTTGTCTTGCCATTCAAGAACATGGCTTGTGTCTCTACTCATTCAAGTCTTTGTTACATTCTTCAGTAAAGTTTCACAGTATTTTTGTGTCCATTACTTAACACACAATTGTAAATGAAATCATTTACATTCTATTTTCTAACTGATGACTGAGATATAGGAAAGTGAGATATTTTACCAAAATGAATGGCCTAGAAGCATCATTTTGACTCTGCCTTTCTAATATGTTTCATCCACTCACTTGTGTACTGTTTTAGGTAGGCAAACATACAATGATGTCATATGGTAATTATCATGGACAGCCTCATCTTGTTCCTATATTTTACAGGCTTTAATCAGGGAATCTGACAGGAAACAAAATGGACCATCCAATTCAAATCCATCCTTCTCACTCTATACTATCATTGATACTATTTTGTACACAGAGTGCCCACTGTTTCAGCCAAAAATCTTTGCGACCAACCTGCTTTAGCATTAGTCTTATGCTCCTTTGCCAGATCAAAGTCTGAGCACCTAATTCAAGGTCTCACCTTGGATCCAGAAGCCAGCCTGCCTCCTAGCTGATCATACTTCAAGGATGTGATGGCTGCTTTATGTCCATTGAAGGTCACATTTCCTTCTCCACTCAGGAGACTAAAGATTCGGATAGCTCCATCCTCATAACCAACAGCTAAGTGCAGCCCATCTGGGGAGGGGCACAAGCAAGTCACTTCATGTTTAAGCCCATGAAGGATGAGGATCTGAAATAATAAAAATTGAAAATAATGTAGAGGAGTTAAGCATGTCATCAAGGAAAAAGTGTGGGACTAATCAGGCACAGTAAAACTAAAAGCATCAATAATTCCAAATCGCTCTTATGAATAATAATGAAACTCTGCATTCTGTTTCAAGTTCTTTAATATAGAAACTACTATTTGCACTGGGTAATGAAACATTCAAGAAAAGGTAAAGATGCTGCTGCTGCTGCTGCTGCGTCGCTTCAGTCATGTCCGACTCTGTGCGACCCCATAGATGGCAGCCCACCAGGCTCTGCCGTCCCTGGGATTCTCCAGGCAAGAATACTGGAGTGGGTTGCCATTTCCTTCTCCAGTGCATGAAAGGGAAAAGTGAAAGTGAAGTCGCTCAGTCGTGTCTGACTCTTAGTGACCCCATGGACTGTAGCCTACCAGGCTCCTCCGTCCATGGGATTTCCCAGGCAACAGTACTGGAGTGGGGTGCCACTGCCTTCTCCAAAAGGTAAAGCTACACTACACTATTTCTCCAAAGCTCTACATTAGCATAATACATGCCAAAATTTCCCAGGCAAAGGAATAAATTACTAAGTCCTTATTCTATGTCAACACCAAATGATTTTCCATAAAGGCTTATAAACACATCCTTGCTTTAACTGAGCCCCAACTCAGAAACCAATGTGCATGGCACTGGAGTGTTAGAGTGGTTTATCCCCAAGGGACTTTGAGGGACAATAAGTATCAAAGTATTAACCTCTTGGGAGTCTCAAAGAGTGGACAAGATCAAAATGCCTGTATTTGGTTTGGCAGAAGTGGTAGGCTTAGGAATTCAGAGTTATACAAAATATCAAAGGCTAGTTTAACAACACTTTGGCCTCATCTGCATAAGAAGATTCAGTCAACATACTCCTTTTAAATGCCTAATATTCTATAACTGAGCTTCCCTGGCTCAGCAGTAAAGAATCTGCCTGCAATGAAGGAGATGCAGGTTCGATCCCTGAGTTGGGACGATCCCCTAGAGAAGAAGTGGCAACCCATTCCAGTATTCTTGCCTGGAAAATCCCATGGACAGGGGAGCTTGGCAAGCTACAGTTTATGGAGTCGCAAAAGAGTCAGACACAACTTAGCGACTAAAACAACTGTAACAATTCTACAATCAGTTCTGAGGGCAAGTAGAACTTGAAAAGTGGAGAACTGGCAGAGAAAAACAAATATGCTGGGAATAATGATTACAAATAATTACCTATAAACATCACTACAAAGAAATACCCAAGAGATAAGCTCCTATTTGGTTGTGCTTTTCAGAGTTTAGTGTAGAAGAACACAATAGAATCTTTTCCACTGTGTAAGAACACAGAATCTTTTCTATTGTGTTCTATTTCACAATACAATACTTGGCTATCCAGATCCAAAGATTTAAAAAAAATAAAAACAATTTCTAGAGGCACACACATTAAAAAAAAATCTGAGCATAATAAAACAGACCTCTCCCACTTCTGCCTCCACCCGCAAATACCCATAAATCAGTGTCAGCCTGGGTGACTGCTGGCTTACCTTCTCTCCTTTCCTTAAGTCCCAGATGAAAACATGTTCACAGGCTGGTACTGCCACATAGCGTCCTTTTTCACCACGAAGTGTCACAAACACAATGTTACCTTTTTGGCTGCCAATAAGGCCAAAGACGGCACTGGCAACATAGCGCAGGTACTGCTTGGTGAGTCCCATGTTTTAACATCTGATACCGCAAATGAGGCAGCTGCACCTACAAACAAAGACTTAGTACTTCAGGCACCTTGGTTCTGCTGAGTTGGTCAACACCAGCTATTCATAATGTGCTTAAAAGCCTTTGACCCTGTGGCTACTGAACTTTCATTTACTCTGAATATACCACTGACATAAAATACCTGAACAGCTTCATTTTTTATTCACGGGTGACTCAACATGTCATCTCTCATTCCTCAAGTTTCAAATTGGTCACACTGTCATGCCCACCTCACAAATAACTGATGGTTGTTTAGGCTTCGATGCACCTGAACGATTTGCTTCTGCCCCCCAAGTTCAACTACCAAAGATTTTACACTGAGATTGACAGTCGCCGACTGAAAATATTTAACAATGAGCATTTATTGTAAACCTACTAATAATCAGACAGGCACTGATCTAGATGCTAGAGATATGGTGTTGAGTAAAACAAAAATGCCTCATCTCATGTCACTTATCTTTGAGCGCAGCAGCTCTCAAACTCCAGAATGTATCTAAATCACCCAAGCGGTTATGAAAACAGATAGCAGGAACCACCTCCATCTCACCTCCCTAGTGTCTATTTCTGATTCAGTAGGTCTGGGGTGAGGCCCAAGATTTTTCAAGTCTGACAAGTTCCCAGGTGATGCTGCTGCAGTTCCTCATTTTGAGAAGTACTATACCGTGTGTAGGTTGATCCTTGATTTCCAAATCAGGGCAGCCACCTTCCCTTGGCACAAAAAAAATTATACCAATTGCACACTATTTTTGACAGATGCCATCGTTCCTGTGTGACTGAGTAGGACACTATGTGTGTGCTGCATGCTAGCTGCTCAGTCATATCCGACTCTTTGCAACCCCATAGACTGCAGCCCTCAGGCAAGAATACTGAAGTGGATTGCCATGTCCCCCTCCAGGGGATCTTCCCAACCCAAGGATCAAACCCAGGTCTCCAGCAATGCATGCAGATTCTTTATGGACTGAGCCACCAGGGAAGCCCGAAATTGTCAAGTCAGATAATACTCCCCTCCATCTGCCTCCTGTTTATAGAAAAACTTTAGCCTCCTAAAGTTCCCTGAGTTCCAAAGAGCAAATTTAATCAGAAGTGAGAAAATGCAGAAACAAAGAAATTAATCAAGACAAATATTAATAATTAAGCCATTAAACAAAATCAAGGACCTTTAGTTTCTTCCCAAGGGCTATACAGATGATACCGAGTCATAACCTTGAGCTATTTTTCAGATATTGATATCCGCACCAGGAGAAAGAAGTTAACTGCATGCTGACCACCGGCACTTACACCCCAAACTGGCTAGACCAGGTTGATGGTGTTGACTCCCAATTACCATGTCCACCAGCTGATTACACATCCCACCTCCCCGTCCTCATTTTGTCTTTAAAAACCTTTCCCTGAAAGCCAATTGTGTGTGTGTGCATGAGGATCGCCTCCTTCCACCCCACCCCACCCCACTCCACATTCTCCTTGTTGGGGCTCGCAATATAAATGTTGCACTCTCCCTCACCACAACCCCATGTCAGGACATTAGCTTGAGTGCTCACGGGTGAGTGGATCCAAGTTTGGTTTGGTAACAACTGCACTAAATCAAATTCACTGGAAAACACTTGATTATGGAGGAAAGAGACAACAGGTGAAGGAGATAACAAGCTTGTCTATTGTATGGAAAAGTGAAAAGTATTCCCTGAAACACCTGTGCAACTAAAACCCACATTACTAAACATTTTTTCGGAGCTGTTTTTTTGTTGTTGGTGGTGGTTCAGTTTGGTTTAATGCTACAGGGTGTCTCTTTCAGAGTACAACCTCTTGTTTTAGTTTACTTTAACGGGGCAATATTCAATGCTTTTGCTAATATTCCTCTTTGCTGATATTTTAATGACCACCCACTGGCTTCATTTTTCTTCTAGGAACCAACATAAAGGCAGCTAAAAATGAAGGAAAAATATTAACATGGCAATAATGCTCTTAACCTAGGCCATTTGATCAATTCTTTCCCAATTCGTCTTATTTTCCTGGCCCCAGCCCCTTAACTGTAATTGTTTCTTAGTAGTCTCTGGCCATCTATCACAGTACTTTCCCTGGAGACTTCACATACCATGCCTAGGTCCAGGGACTCCCGCATCTGTTTCCAGTCCTGCCCACAGACGTAATATTAACTACAGAGCTCTGAGAACTTATCAGACATCTCCATCCAAATACTTTATAGTGTCACATTTAGTATGTATAAAAACAAACCTAACTTGCTTCCTGAACCCTATTCATTTTTTTTTCTGACTCTGCAACACACAACTCTCCAAGCCATTCAGGTGCAAAACTTTGTAGTAACCTGTGGCTCATTAATAATATTATTTAAGCAACCAATACTTTAAGAATGCTTACTATCTGGTAACTAATACATAAAATGTATATAACTGAGTAAACGTGCAGTTAATTACATACAGTAGTTGAGTTAATTAAGTGGGTTAATACATGTAAAGTGAAAGTCACTCAGTTGTGTCTGACTTTTTGTGACCCCATGGACGATACAGTCCATGGAATTCTCCACCAGAATACTGGAGTGGGTTGCCTTTCCCGTCTCCAGGGGATCTTCCCAACTCAGGGATCAGAACCCAGGTCTCCTGCGTTGCAGGTGGATTCTTTATCAGCTGAGCCACAAGAGAAGCCTGAGAATACCAGAGTGGGTAGTCTATCCCTTCTCCAGGGAATTTACCAAACCCAGGAATCACCAGGGTCTCCGGCATTGCAGGCAGATTCTTTACCAACTGAGCTATCAGGGAAGCCCTAATACATGTAAAGCACTTTAAAAAGTCCTTCACAATTACCTTGCACAGTACTATTCTTACCCCATTTTACAGACAAGGAATCTAGGCAGAGAGATGCGAAATAGCTAGCTCAACATTATTCAGTTGGTTTTAAATGCCAAAGCCAGGTTAGACTCTAAACTCCAACAAATTTCTTCTTTTAACCACTAAAACTACTTCTCTTTGCCTCTGTGCTCTCTCTTCAAAAACTTCTGTTTCTCTGAAGTAGGATCCATTCTCTCTTTCCACTTCTTTCTCTTTCAGCTCTTTATCACTGGGTTCCTGCACTAATTTTCTATGTAGCACTCCCACTTCCATGTTTTTCATTCTTTCCTTTTTAAAAGTCATTAAAACTACCTGACTAATCTTTTCAAACATGTTGTTCCTACCCTGAAGCCCTTTAAGGGCGAAACTGCAGTTCCCAAGAATTCATCCTACCTATTCCTCTTTACATCTCGCATAATCTTGTCTGTCAGGCTAGTTGGTTTCCCTCCTTGTCCTGTTACCTTGCCTTCCTCCACACTGTACTTAGAATAACGTGCATTCTCCAGTCTACCTAAGTGTTTTCCTCTGAGACCCATTTCCTTCGAGGCTAAAGTCTTTTGTATTGTATCAATACTTGCCCTATCTTTCATACAACTTAGTACTGGTAACTTGTGTCTCACATGCATATATTTCTACTCTTTTTGGGGAGAGTTCACAACTTAACCTTTCTCTATGCTCCTACCACCCCTGCTTCCTAACCCACAGTACCCTAAAATATGCTTCTATGATGCGCTGCAAGGCTGGACCGCGGTAACAGACCTGTCTGCTGCTGCTAAGTCGCTTCAGTCGTGTCCGACTCTGTGCGACCCCATAGACGGCAGCCCACCAGGCTCCGCCGTCCCTGGGATTCTCCAGGCAAGAACACTGGAGTGGGCTGCCATTTCCTTCTCCAGTGCATGAAAGGGAAAAGTGAAAGTGAAGTCGCTCAGTCGTATCTGACTCTTAGCGACCCCATGGACTGTAGCCTACCAGGCCCCTCCGTCCATGGGATTTTCCAGGCAAGAGTACTGGAGTGGGGTGCCATTTCCTTCTCCAACAGACCTGTCAGAGGTCCCTAAACCAAGTCTTTAGACAGAAGAGGCTGAGGTGGGGGTTTCGGACACCCACCACTCTACCAGAACATCTTTAAGCGAGCCCTACACTCACCGGTGAACCTCAGGCGTCCGTCCGCGCCCTCCCAGAAGGCGGTGGGGCACTCAAAGTAATCCAGGTGCTCCTCTACCCTCAAGACCAGCCCCAAATCCCCTGCCTCGTCTGCTGCTAGGACCACGAAGGCCTCTGCCGGGACCAAACAAATCCGAGGAGCCGAGCAAAGGCTTTCGACCGCAGCAAACCTACGGCACCTACCTGGGCCTCCACGCGGCTCGGGGCAGATTAAACCCGCCCACCGAACCCACCCCTTCCGGGTCCGCTCACGGACCCTCTTCCGCCCAACGTTCCCTTTGCCTTCTTGGGGAACTGACGTAAGAGGCGGGCTCTGATTGGTGAGCATCAGCCGGGAGCGGAAGGCGGTGTTTCGCAGCTCACGGCTCCTGCAGCTGGTCATTCCAGCCTCTTGGGACTTTGGCTCGTCTTACCCGCCTAACGCCTGGCAAGGGCAGTCCGGCGAGGCAGCTCGGCCGCTTTCCACGAGGAACTTAGCCCGTCACGCCTGCCGCCCGGATGGAACCGCCGGAATGCTGTGAGAGGCGGGACGGAGGCCGGGAGGAAAGGCGGGGCGGAGCGGGCCGGGGGCGCGACGGGCGGCGCGCGGGATTTGGCCCCCGCTGTGGGTGCGGGCGGAGAAGGCTGGTTCTATCCGTTCTTTGCAAAAAAAGAGCCCGGTGCTTCTCTTGCTGCTGTTGCTCGGGTTCCTCTCGTCCGAGGCGCTGTCAGGGACAAGTTACCCACCAGAAGACAGAGGGTAGGCAGAGCCGGGCACGAGGAACAGTGCTGCTGTTGCCCCCGGGGAGACGCGCGCCCTGGGATGCGGATGAAATTGGGCGGCCGGGTGCCCTGCTGGTTGTAGCCCCAGAGTCGAGTCTGTGTGGTCGTCCGTGTGGACTGGGCGTTCCACGAATCGAGAGCGGCTCGAATCAGGGCTGAGTAGGCACCGAGCCCAGGATGCTGAGTTGTCTGGATCCCCGCAGTCCCTGGAGTGACATTGGTCTGGCTTTTGGTTTCCGCTCCTTGGCCGCAGGAGGGGGAAGTGACCAGCGCTGACTCCTCCTTGCTTGGTAATTGAGTCTTTAGGTGCTCTCTTACCAAGTAGGAATTAGCTTTTCTCTCTTCTAGTTCCGTCCGATTTATTCTTGGGCTGCCTAGAAGTGCGCTGCACGGGAAGGAGTTCTGATGTCTGTAGCTGTGAAAAATTAAAAGTTAGCATATAGCTATATAAAATAAGACTGTCCCTTCACTTACTGTACAGGATAGCTTCAGCCAGCCTAGAAATTAGACTTTTACCTATATTATCTGATTTTCTTCAGGCGTTTCTTGAGTTTTTAAGACATGTTTACCTAGTCTGCCGTATTCAAGAAAATTGCGGTAGTAGAGAATGGATATGATTAGGCTGTAAATAGATGTAAAAGTGTAGGTGTTTGAAAGAAGCTTACTGTGGGTTGGATGAACGAGAAGGGAAGTAATTGTAGCAATAGACTATTATTTCAGTAAGGTTGATGAGGAATGGAGCCTTTAGGTGAACGTGTATGGGAGCCTGGGCTTCCCAGGTGGCACTAGTGGTAAAGAACCCGCCTGCCAGTTCAGGAGACTTAAGAAATGTGGGTTGGATCCCTGGGTGGTGAATATCCCCTGGAGAAGGAAATGGCAACCCACTCCAGTGTTCTTGCCTGGAGAATCCCCATGGTCAGAGGAGCCTGGTGGGCTCCAGTCCATGGGGTCACAAACAGGCAGACACGACTGAAGCGACCTAGGACGGATGGAGGTATGGTTAATATGTCTTAAGGTGATGTGCATTATATTACATACATGAAAATGTGTGTATTTATATATATGAGAGATAAATGTGCTTCACTAGTCTAGATTCAGTCTTGATGATACCCTTTGGATTATCTGATTCTAAGAAATCTATTTTACAGTTATGGAAACTGTTGATAACTAATGTAAATACTAAATAATTTTGTCTATAGACATGGAAATGTCTCTTAGATGTTCGGTTTTGCCTCATATACTTGGGGTTCAGTATTCTTGATCTATTAATGTACCTGATTTATGGGCCTCCCTTTATCAGCCATCTGGCAGGTTCCTTTGTGAGTTAAAATCTTAAACCATGTTCATTTTTGTATTTGAATGAGTCATGATTTTCTCCCCAAAATTAATGTTATTAAATATTATGGGGAGGGACAACCACAAATAGAAAAAATAATTTTAATAAAAGTTGTTTTAAGAGCAACTGTGAAGAGTGCTAAGATAATGCGTCTTATAAATTCCCAATACACCGCTTCAAGAGCATAACCTTAGTTTTCAAAGTTTCAGACTTGCTCAATGTATGAATATTGTAATTGACACATAGTAAAGTTCTTTTAATATAAAGTTGATAGTACTAACTTACCATTGGAGCTTGTGCTCTGGCTGGTTTTGAATGATGGTGTTAGATTTGACCTGGGTCATTGACACAGCTTAGAAATATTTTTGTTATACTGTATTTATTGTTGACATAATTTGACTGCTTCCATTTGTTCTTTTGTGCAGAAGTATTTAATGTATCCTGAAATTTTAAATATTGAAATACAAAGACGTAAAGAATGGTAAACCTGTAATTTATGCAAAAACAGTGAAATAGAGCTGGTAATTAGTGGAGATCAAAAGCACAGACCAGCAACTCTCTGTACTTTTATACAGGCCTGTCTAATCAATGTAAGCGTTTTGAAGAACACGAAGACAGATTTGGAATTCTTTTCTCTTTTAAATGGTATCGTTTTCTCCTTATTCAAGCAAAATTCGGGTTTTTTTGAGACAGTGATCTAAGATGTTCTGCCTGATTCTGCCCTGTCTTGAACATTAAAAATCTGATCTCTCTAGCCAATCCAGTTATTCTTATAAAGCACTATTTAGAGGACTTTTTAAACTGGAAGATGACAAGATTTTGAGAAAAAAGACAAGCTACACTGTAATAATAACTATTTATACTCATTGGAGAAGGCAATGGCACCCCACTCCAGTACTCTTGCCTGGAAAATCCCATGGACGGAGGAGCCTGGTAGGCTACAGTCCATGAGGTCACTAAGAGTCGGACACGACTGAGCGACTTCACTTTCACTTTTCCCTTTCATGCACTGGAGAAGGAAATGGCAACCCACTCCAGTATTCTTGCCTGGAGAATCCCAGGGCCGTCGGAGCCTGATGGGATGCCGTCTATAGGGTCGCACAGAGTCGGACACGACTAAAGCGACTTAGCAGCAGCAGCAGCAGCATACTCATTACAAATTTGAATTATAAAAGATACATTGTGAGTTCTCTTTATCCTCATCTAGGGAGGTACTGAAGACAACCCTTAAGATAGTATGGCTAAGAAAGTAGGTCTGATTCTGGAATCTTCTGTTTGTTCTAGGTAAACTTTCAGATTCTGGGTCATAAAAGTCTTACTTCAGGAGCCTTTTTACTAAGGTTTTGTGTTTGCTTATGAACCTGTTTAAAATACAGAAATGATCAATTGATTTTTCAGTAGAAAGTCCCACTCCTCTTTAATGCTATCCAAAATTCTGTATGTGTGTGTGTGCTCAGTCGTGTCCAACTCTTTGAGACACTATGGACTGTAGCCCACCAGGCTCCTCTGTCTATGGAATTTTCCAGGCAAAAATACTAGAGTGGGTTGCCATTTCCTACTCCAGGGAACTTCCTGACCCAGGAATCAAACCCATGTCTCCTGCACTAGCACATGGATTCTTTACCACTGCACCACCTGGGAAGCCTTCTGAAATTCTGTATACAGCTGTAGATTATTATAGCCTTTCTCTCCTCTTTCCATCACCTAAGCACTCTATTCTTTTATCAGTGGAATTACTAATTGAGTCTGGAAAACCCCTCAGATTTATTTCCAGATCAGTGCTTGTATGAGCTCATGTACTCACAGTTTGGTAAAAGGGTGTTTATCTTTCTCAAAGGGGTCTATGATCCCAAGAATGTTAAGAACCCCTGTTCCTTAAGGATCAGGGATCAGGTTGTCCTGACTGCTTGGCTTTGCTGCACCATTTGCCTTATTGCCAAGGTATGTGTGTTGAGGGAAGGGGGGATTTAAATCTCTTTTTAATGAGAAAAATATGTTTCTGTTTAGAGGCGGAACTGAATAAGAATTTACCCATTGTTAAATACCATGACACTTTCATATAATGCCATTAAACTTTGCCCTACAGTAAGAGCTCTGAATATTTATTACTACTCATTTATATTATACTGACAAGATGTGGTTGGAGATATAGGAGAACTAGAACCACCAAAGTGTACTATCAAAGAAGATAATAGAGTTTCAAGGAGGGAATAATAAATAGTAGATGCAACTAAAATTTAATTAAATTAGCTCTTGGAATTGACATTTGGAGAATTATTGTTGACCTTAAAGAAGCAGGTTTAGTCTTCTTTCAAAGATGGAAACAGAATTGCAGTGGGTTAAGTACTTGGAGGAAAAGAAAGTAGAGCTGTGAATCAGATTACTCTTAAAAAGTTAAATGGTGAAATGTGGAGTTTGTTGGTATTCTGAAGAAATGGGGTAGGAAAAAAAAAATTGGAGTAGGAGACTCAGGGGAAGGAGAGATCAGATGTTGCGAAGGGAAACTCGATGTTATTACCTTGCCTTAGAGGAGATCTAGTCAGGTGCAGTAAAAGGCTTAAATTAAGGTGATTTGGCAAGCTTAAAAGTGTGAAATACACTGAAAATCCCTTGCAAGTAGAAAAGAGTGAATGAAGATAGAGACATTTTGATTTGTAGAGAAGGTAATTTGAACAATGACTTCTCTTTTCTCAGAGCATCAGGAAAAGAAGGCAAGCAATGTGATATGATGTAATGGAAATGGCATGGGTTTTATTGTCAGCTGGTCTTCCATCTGGATCTCAAGGTACTGCTTACTAGTTCTGTTACCTTGAGCTGGTAATTGAATCTCTGGGTCTTGAGGCTCTCATTGTAAGATAAGAGTTCTAATACCTACTTTGTGGGATTATTGTAAAGATTAGAAAGCATATTTCTAATAGATCTGATACCTTGTGGCTCACCATACCTTCCATAGTGGCTTTCTTTTGTTTATTTAGTGTCTTAGGCCTTTTGGTACCTTAAGGCACCCAGATGTCCACTTTCTGCTGTCTCTAGAACTCTTCTGCTACTTTTGGTCTCACCTCTCACTTTCTGGAAGAGACATGCTCTGCTTCTTCAGCCTAAAGAGCCTCCCCTTCTTTGTTGTAGCAATATGTATTTATTGCTATGATTATAAGTTTGTGCGATTTTTGTGGGGCTGTCTTTTCCACTAGAGACTCAGCACTTAGCAGTGCTTGAATGAATGAATGCCTGGGACATAATAGGCAAATAAATATTTATTACCTCACAGTTTTTATGGGTCAGGAATTCAAAAGTTGCTTAGTCGTGTGGCTCTGGCTCAGGGTTTCTCATGAGGTTGTGGTCAAGGTGTCAGCTGGGGCTGGAGGATGCAAAGTGATTCATTCCTATGTCTGGCAGTTGATGGTGGTTGTTGGCAGGAACTCAGTTTCTCCACACAGGGGCCTTTTCATGAGCTGCGTGAGTGTGTCCCCACATCACGAGAGCTCACTTCCCCAGAACAGGCAGTCCAAATGAGCATGGCGGAAGCCACAATATCTTTTATGATCCATCCTTGAAAGTCACACACTGTCGTCTCTGCAATATCCTGTTGGGTACATTGGCCAGCCTTATTCATAAGGAAGAGGTCTACACAGGGGCATTCATATCAGAAAACAGGTATCATTGAAAGACATCTTGAAGGCTGTCTGCCACGGATGCTGTGTGGAGTAGCATAGTCATCCAAGAATGACTCAAACAGTTTTCTCTCAGTGTTGATGGAGGGCCAGCTGACACAGGAAAACATGCATTTGTTTTGACAGCAGAGAGAATAATTTCTGATTTTTCTTTCCCTAGTGGCACAGGAGCAGAATCAGAGAAAACAGATGTTGGGTTGATCTAGGTGTTAGGGATTAACAAATCATTACAAGGGCAGATAAATAAGAGTGTATCTTAATTCAGCACTTTGTATCTGATTTATCTGGTGCTCATTAGGGAATCTTTGACAGTTAGCATCTTGGTCTTTGCCACACGTGAAAACATCTGTATCTCAGCAGTGGTGCGGGTGATTTTCATATTGACCGAGAAGGTTATAACACGTAGCGTATATTGTGCCTCGCTTTGTGCCAGGTGGTCTGCTGTGCAGTTTTACAGATGGTAATCATTTAATCCTCAGAAAGAACTGTCATTCTAACTCTTTTAGAAATAAGAAAACTCTAGTTCAGCATCAAGGATAATGTAATTATTAGGTGGTAGGTCTTAGACCCAAACTCAGGCCTTCTGATAACAGAAGTGTGAAGTGTTAGTCAGTTGTTTCCAACTCTTTTTGACCCCGTGGACTGTTGCCCACCAGGCTCCTCTATCCATGAAATTCTCTAGACAAGAATACTGGAGTGGGTAGCCTTTCACTTCTCCATCTTCCCAGCCAGGAATCAAACCCAGGTCTCCCGCATTGCAGGCAGATTCTTTACCATCTGAGCCACTAGGGACGCCCAGAGCCCAAGCTTTTACCAACCTGCTTCTACCTCAAAGTGCAATTTCATGTGGAAATGTTTCCCTTAAAATACTAAATAAACTGGATTCAAAATTGTATTATATGTACCTATCACAGAAAAAGGTAGGAACTACATCAGATTTTGAAAGTTTTTTCTCCCCTTTTTGATATTTTTCAAGTGTTCTATGAGTATTACCTAGAATTGGAGAAAAAAGTTATTTTAAAGTAAGTGGTTTTGTCCTGTAATTTGACATTCAAGTTTGCAAAGTGAAAGTAAACTTTTAAAGGATTTTTTAATATTTTGGTGAAGTTTCAGCATGAGTCAGTCACCAAAAATCTGGAGAATTTTTGGAAAGTATGAATTTCTACAGTGTGTCATTACATTGAGCTTAAGGCAGTTCAGCCGTAGACGGTGAATGTAACCTCTACATTTCCTCTATTCAGTTGTCCAGTTCCAGGCTGAATACTTGTGAACAGATCAGCAGGACATGTGGTTGCTTCTAGTTTCCTCTGGAGTAGGAAATGGCAACCAACTCCAGTATTCCTTCCTGGAAAATTCCATGTACAGAGGAGCCTGGCAGGCTACAGTCCATGGGGCTGCAAAGAGTTGGACATGACTGAACACACACACATACAAACACACATTCTAGTTTCAAAGGCTGATTGGACAGGACTGAACATCAACTTCTAGATAGAATTCATTTCTTTATTTCAAAATAACATCAAAGCAGTACTTAATAACAAATGAGAATAATCCTCTGATACAAAATTGAGCTTCCCTGGTGGCTCAGATGGTAAAGAATCTGCCTGCAATGCGGGAGACCTGGGGTCAGTCCCTGAGTGAGGAAGATGTACAGGAGAAGGGAGTGGCTACCCACTCTAGTATTCTTGCCTGGAGACTCCCCATGGACAGAGAACCCTATGGCGGGCTATGGTCCATGGGGTTGCAAAGAGTCGCACACAACTGAGCGACTAACACTTTCACTACTTTTATAATCTGTAAGACCTTTCTGAGATTATTATATAAATGAGCACATTTCCTCCCACACAGTGTTGGTACAGGAATTAGAATATTGTATCAGATCTATAATTCATTCCAATTAGTATCCCATGTCTCTCAGCAAGAAACACTAAGAAATTAGGTGTGGAAGGGCATGCTTGTTTTCCTTGACTCTTAACGAACATTAGAATCATACAGAAAAACTTCTCAGGAAGTTCACACACCAGCTGTCATTCCCTAATCATCTGTCTGCTGTCCTGTATGTTCAATGTTACCAGCAATCTTTCACTTACCATATGCACTAATTTTTAGTCCTATTCCTCCATCTTTCAGTAGGATTTAACCCTGGATGATCCTTCTTGAGCATTCCATCTAAAGTTGTTTTCTTCACTTAGCTTTTATGTTAACACACTTTTCCAAATCTTTCTTCCATTCTTATCAATCCTTTTCTATCTCTCTCTCTCTCTCTTTTTTTTTTTTTCCACTTCTTTTCTAACCTCCAAATTTTGCCTTGGGACTGAGTCCTTGGATCTTTTCTTTATTTGCATTCTCTGTCTCTGTGGTCTTGCCCAGTTCCCATAGGTTTAAATAGCATCTATATGCTGAGACCTCTGATTTTACAAATTTAACCTGATTTCTTCTTTGTGCTCTAGCCTCAGGTAACCAGTTGCATGTCTGATACAAATACTAGAGCATATAATGGGCATTTCAAACCTAACACATGCAGATACATAAGGAAAAAAAGACCTTGATTATTACTCCACCTGCAACCTACTCCAGTCTTCTCTTCCTCTGTAAATAGCATTACCGTCTATTTGACTGCTCAAGCAGGATATCTAAGGGTAATCTTTGTTCTTTTCCCTCACCCCTCAGGTGTGTTTAGAAGGTCTTGTTGACTCTTATCTTCAAAATTCATCCAATTCTAACCATTCCTCACCACCTCCATCACCATTTCACCTGGATTACCCCACTTGTTTTCTCTTGGCCTCTGCATTTACTCTTGCCCCCACTCAGTTTCACTGTAGCTAGAGTAATCTTCTCAAATATCATTTATATTAAGTCATTATCTTTATGGGGATCTTCTAATAGCTTGCCCTTATTTGTGTTACGATCCAAATCTCTTATCATGACTTACAGACTGATTCATCTGACCTTTCCTTGCTCACCAAGTTCGTCACCTGCTACTCATTATCTAGCTCATTCTCCTCTAGCCAGACCAGCCTCCACACTCTTCCTGGAACAGCGTACCTTCCCTCCTGCCCGTTTGGCCTTTGCACTTGCTATTGCCTTGGTCTGGCACACCCCCCTAGAGCTTTACATGGCTTGCTCTCTTTATTTAGCTCTCTGCTCAAATGTCACCTTTTTCCTCATAATGCTTATTGCCTCCAGCCATTCTGTTAGATTCCTGCTTGCTTGCTTGCTTGCTTGTTTGTGTTTCATGTCCTTTCAAGGAAGCATGAGCTAAGGGACTGCTTATCAGGGACTGCTGTATCTTATTCACTGCGGTGTCCCCAGTGACTAAAACAATGCTTGACACCTAACAGATGCTTCCCAAGATTCATTGAATGAGTGAATCTACCGTTTTACTGAAACAGCTGTTTGACTTATTGGCAAATGAAGTATCCTTTTCTCATGTTTAATTTCCCATGAGTTCTCTGTGGTACTTGACGCTGTGTGTCTTCCTATCACTCTTCTTTTTTAATTTCTACATTTCTGTACAACCAACTTCCTACCACATCAGTGTCTCATACCCTGTATTCTCTTAATTATTAGATCCTGTTAAGGCTTCCTTCGTATGTTGCCTCACAAATCTATTTTCCTCTCCTCCTCCTCCTCTACATAGTTTAGACCTTTGTTATCTCTTACTACCTGATTGCAGTAACCTCCCTGCTTCTCACCGTCCACCTTAGACTGAACTCTTTAAGTTGTACATGTTATTTATCTTTGTATCTCTTGCAACATGTAACACTCCCCTCACCCTGCCAGTAGCAGACACTCAAAGAACGTTGAGTGAATAGTCCTGTGTTTCTGGAAAGTAGAACTGGTGGGCCGTGTGATTATTTAAATGACTAATTCTTTGAAAGTAATTTATGTTTAAATAATCTCTCTTTCTTTCTACTTAAAAAAAAAAAACAGTAGTAATTCATTGTTGTACATTTGATTTTTTAATGGACTATGTAAGTGACTATAATCACACAGTGTCCTATTGGAGCATTTCACAGTAGAGTTTTGTTTTTTGCTCTAAAAGAAGTAAAGTAGTATCTATGCTTCTCTATTAAAATGATTCTTTCTTTTCTCTTAAGCTAAAGTCTCCAGTGAATATTGAATTGCTGAGAAATTTGGGAAAAGACAAGCTGAAGTTTCCATTCCATGGATCCCTTGGGTGCACCTTTTCTACATCCCCAAACAACCATTCATCTTTCTGTCACTATAGATTAGTTTGCATTTTCTAGAAATGGAATCACGTACTTTTTTTTTAGTCTGGCCTCTTTCATTCAGCATAATTATTTGAGAATTGAGCTATATTGTTGCATGTATTGGTAGTAGTAGTACACTTCTGTTTATAAAAAACTGTTTTTAAAAGCTGTTTTTAAAAAAGCTTCATTGAGATAGAATTCATATATCATGCATGCATGCTCAGTCACTTCAGTCGTGTCTGACTCTTTGCAATCCTCTGGACTGTAGTCCACCAGGCTCTTCTGTTATTGGGATTTTCCAAGCAAGAATACTGGAGTGGGTTGCCATACCCTCCTCCAGGGGATCTTCCCAACCCAGGGATCGAACTCAAGTCTGCTGCATCTCAGGTGCCTTCTTTACCCACTGAACCAACTGGGAAGCCCCAGTTCATATATTATACAATTCACCAATTTAGATTGTACAAGTCAGTGGTTTTCAGTACATTCACAAAGTTGTACAACCATCACCATGGACAGTTTTCATCAGCCCAAAGCCCTGTACCCATTAGCTGTCACTCCCTATCTTATACATCTTATGTATCTTCTTTCTCTTAAGAAAGAAGCAAAGCAATGGCATAATGGTTTTGTGAGTTTCAAGGTTTTAGCACTTGTATTCAAGATCTGATATGGTATATTAGCCTTTCTGAGTCAGGAACAACTTATTTACTATTGCTCAATCTTGGGAGCTAGTAAATAAATGAACCCACCCGCAACACTCTGCTCCAATCAACCACTAATCTACTTTTTATTTCTAGATTTGCCTATTCTGGACATTTAATATAAATGGAATCAATTGTGATGTAGCATAATGTTCTTAAGATTCATCTATGTTGCAGTATGAATCAGTAATTTATTCCTTTTTATGGCCGAGTAATATTCCATTGCGTGGGTATACCACGTTTAGTTTATCAGTTCATTAGTTGATGGACTCTTTGGTCGTTTCCACCTTTTGGCTGTTACGAATAATGTTACTGTGTTAAAACTCTAAAAACCACCTACTTTCAGTTCTGTAAGACTTCTGTTACAATGCAACAGGTGTATGGAAGAAGCCAAGGAATGACATGATAATTTTATGGGTTTCTCAGTTGTAGCACTTTTCGTTCAGGATCTATCTGACCTGCCTTATTAGCCTTTCTGAATTAGGAACAGCTTTTCACTATTGCTTGAGTTTGTGAACTAGTAAAACCAATGTTGTGAAGGCAGTGAAGACAGACTGTTTTGAAAGAGTCAGAAACTAACATTCTTATCCACCTCCTCTTCCCTACACTTGCTCTTATTATTTGTTTCCTCAGGAAAGGAGATGTGGCATTACTGAACTGTACAGCTATTGTGAACACTAGCAATGAAAATCTTACGGATAAGAATCCTGTGTCAGAAAGTATCTTCATGCTTGCAGGGCCTGATTTGAAGGAGGACCTCCAGAAACTTAGAGGTAAGTGAACTTTCTTAGGTCTGTTAGTGCTTAGGAAGCATATATTTTGATGTTTGAAGAAGTATAGTTTTCATTCTAAGTAGATGTAGCTCTTCTGTTGTTAAATTACAGCCTCTGATAAACCCACAATGTGTTAGAAACTGAATGCTGAGACTTTTACTCAGTAAAACTCTGTCGTGTTCCTGAATTTTAAAATGACAGTTGTCATAGCCAGTTAGACCTTTGGTAACATTTTCTTGGCTGTATATTGTCTTGCACTGATAAGCCTTATAAAACAACTATGCTTTATCTAAACTGAAGCTTTTTTTATTGAGTTTAGATATTGATAGAGAAATTTTTATATACCTCCTGGACATGAGTGTTGCACTTCTGTAATGAAATTGAATTACTGGCAAAAATCCAAAGTGCATTTTAAGAGCAAATACATTCTGGGTTAATTCTTTACTTGCTGTTTTTGTTTATTTGTTTTAACCAGAATGTTATTCTTCTGGGAATATTTCTTTGGAATTGGAAACAGGAGGAATCTTGTTTACTTTATTTGCATTTATTTTATTAATTTGCCAACCTGGCAACTTTTTGTTACTGTTATTTGAGTGCAAAGAGAATATTGTGAAATTTAGTCATCCCATTTTATAAAAAATATTTATGAAATAAAGCAATTTTTCTTAACATGTAAACAACAAATCTCATCTATATACAAGTCTTCATTTCTTAGACCACTGCCATTTAACACTGACTGTTGGTTTCTAACCTAATAAAGATTAGAATTTGAACAGGAACATTTATAATGTTGACCATGAGAGAAGGGATAGAGAGAGAAGAGTTAGATTATCTGATCAAGAAACTAAACTTTGCTTATGAGGGCAGAAATGGGGAAAAAGCCCTCAGTTTAACTAAAAGCATGATGCCATGAAAAACATGTAGAAATTACAAAATGTGTTAGGGATAAAACTGAGAAGTTCTTTGAAAAGAGTTAACAGTAACTGTTAACTGGAAAAGTTCCTGATAGTGTGTGTGTGTGTGTATTCTCACTTACACCTTAAATCTGGACTTACGACTTTAAAAAAAATAAAATAATGGGATTTAAGTTTACAAAACAAAAACTCAGTTTTTAGCAGCATATCTTTGGAGAGTCTTCAAGCTGGGGTTCATATTATAACTCTGTCCTTGACTAACTGTGTGACTTAAGACCAGTTACAGTTTGCCTCTGAGCCTCAGTTTCCTTGTCTCTAAAATGGGGATGATGATAGTAGTCCCTGATAATAACCCCTACCTCAGTTCCTGACACATAATGAGAGCTCAATGAATATTTGCAGATGGAAAAAATCATTATGAAGAATAAATTATGTAATGGATATTAAGTGCTAGGCACATCCTAAGTGTTCATTATTATATATGGTGCTAGCTACAGGCCTCAGTTGTATTGCTTAATGAATCAGTGCCAACCTGGAGAAAGATTATCAGAGATGCATTAAAGGGCTAAATACTTAAGTCTGTCCTCTTGTTAACTTTTTTAATAACTTAGTAAATGATTACAAAGTATGACTTACTAAATCTGTAGATGATAAAAATGGTGAGAGGAGTAACAGAGGAGAGACATTAGGCTATAGACTAAAGATTCTTAAATATCTGAACTGACTGGAAGTATGAGCCAAAAAACAGAAAAATTGACAGGGATGAATATAAAAGTATTGCAGTAAGTTGAAAACATTAATTACCCAAGTTCAGAATGGGAAAGCTCAGTCTAATAACTTTTCTTAGGTAAGAACTTGCTGTCTCAGTAAAATGGCACTATCATCATCCACCTCATTTTTCATGCAAAAATCTTTAGGGTTAACACTTTGCTCTTTCTTTTTCCCCACATGTCTGTCATTAAGCCCTAAATCAATCTTGAATCTCTCTGTGTTACCACTGCCTTCATCCTAGCCTGTGCTGCCATCATCCCTGTCTGGATTATAGCCATTGCTTTCCTCCCAACTGGTCTCTCTATATCCATTCTTTTCTTAAATCTGTTTTCCGCATACAGGAAGTATTTTCTTTTTAAATTGTAAATCCCTTCTTATTGCTCCCCTGCTTCATACCATTTAGTGGCCTCTCATTACACTTAAAATAAAATCCTGACCCCTTATACTGGTCTCCAGGGGCTTGCAAGATCTCACTCGCTCACTTCCTGGTCCCCTTTTACCTTCCTCAATGTGCTTGAACTAAACTGATCTCTTGTTGCCTTGTTATCCAGCTCCTTTTCAATTTTGCATGTTATTTGCACCTTATTCTTAAGTCTTTCCTTACATCTCTTCCTCAAAGCACTATTTTCTTTTACTTCAGAATTGATCAGTCTACCCATGGTATATGCTTCCAGCCTGCAGTACTTCTCTTGGAGCTCTTAATTGTAATTTTATGAATTATTTAAGTAATGATTATGTCCCCATTAAACTTTGAACTCCATGAGAACGGGAACGGCATGTCTTACTTACTGCATGTGTTCCCAGTACCAAGAACAGTAAAGGCATCCTTTCAGTAGCTAATAAATAAATGAATAGACGTTCTCTGGGATTTTAACTTTTGAGACTCAGAGGTGATAATGCATCATTTCTACTGAAAACACTAACAGTATCAGATGCATCATTTTATAACATCACAAGTGAAGGTTTGTTATCAACTTAAAGTAGACAATTATATCTATAAGATGTTTGATGTAATCCTCATGATAACTAAAAACAAAAAAACCTATGATAGATAAACAAAAGATAATGATAGATACACAAAAGATAAAGAGAACGAAATCAAAGCATACTGGTTAAGAAAAGCAATACAGTAAGAGAGGAATAAAGGATAAAGGACTGAAAAAAAAAACCCATAAAACAGTTAACAAAATGACAATAATTACCTATTAATAATTATTTTAAATGCAGAAGAACTAAATTCTCCAACTAAAAGACACAGAGTAGCTGAAGGATTTAAAAAAAAAATTCCAACAATATGCTGTTTACAAGAGATTCACTGTAGCTTTAATGACACAGGCTGAAAGTGAAGAGACTAAAAAAAGATAATCCATGCAAATGGAAACCAAAAGAGAGTAGGAGTGGCTATACTTATATTGGATAAAATAGACTTTCTGTCGGAGTTGGTGAGAAGAATATGGTGGTAAAGGGATCAGTTCATCAAGAGGATATAACAGTTGTAAATATGTGTGCACCCGGCATTGAAGCACCTATATATCAAAGAGAAATATTAATAGAACTGAATGGAGAAATAAGACAGCAATACAGTAATAATTGAGGACATCAGTACCCTACTTTAAACACTGGATAGATCATCCAGACAGAAAACTAGTAAGGAGACAACAGGCCTGAATAACACTATGATCCAAATGAACCTAACAGACATGTACAGAAAATACCAGAATACACATTCTTCTCAAGTATACATGGGACATTCTCTCAGGTAAATCATATTGGGCCACAAAACAAATCTTACCAAATTTAATAAGACTGAAATCATGCAAAGAATCTTTCCTGACCACAATGGTGTGAAACTAGAAATCAATAACAAAAGGAAAATGAAAAAAAAAAACCCAAGTATGTGGAAATTAAGCACCATACTTCTGAAAAACCATTGAATCAAAAGGGAAATCAGAAAGCTATCTTGAGACAAAGAAAATAAAACATGCCAAACTTATGGGATATAAAAAAATTTTTTAAACCTAATTATAAGAGAAATTTATAGCAATAAATGCCTACATTAAGAGAAGAGAAGCTGAAGTTGAACGGTTCTGTGAAGACCTACAAGACCTTTTAGAACTAACACCCAAAAAAGATGTCCTTTTCATTATAGGGGACTGGAATGCAAAAGTAGGAAGTCAACAGGCAAATTTGGCCTTGGAGTACAGAATGAAGCAGGGCAAAGGCTAATAGAGTTTTGCCAAGAGAACACACTGGTCATAGCAAACACCCTCTTCCAACAACACAAGAGAAGACTCGACACATGGACATCACCGAATGTTCAACACCAAAATCAGATATTCTTTGCAGCCGAAGATGGAGAAGCTCTCTACAGTCAGCAAAAACAAGACCGGGAGCTGACTGTGGCTGAGATCATAAACTCCTTATTGCCAAATTCAGTCCCTTGGACTGCAAAGAGATCCAGCCAGTCCATCATAAAGGAGATCAGCCCTGGATGTTCATTGGAAGGACTGATGTTGAAGCTGAAACTCCAATACTTTGGCCACCTGATGGAAAGAGCTGACTCATTTGAAAAGACCCTGATGCTGGGAAAGATTGAGGGCAGGAGGAGAAGGGGACGACAGAGGATGAGATGGTTGGATGGCATCACCGACTCAATGGACATGAGTTTGGGTAAACTCCGGCAGTTGGTGATGGACAGGGAGGCCTGGTGTGCTGCAGTTCATGGGGTCGCAAAGATTCGGACATGACTAAGCAACTGAACTGAAGAGAAGAAAAGAATCTCAAACGCCTAATTTTAAGCCTCAAGGAATTAGAAGAAAAAAAGAAAAGATCAGTCTAAACCTACAGTTATCAAAGGGGGAAGGAGATAATAAATATTAGAGCAGAAATAAAAATTAGAAAACAAACAGTTGAAAAAAAGCAATAAAGAGTTGACTTTAAAACTAAAAAAATAAAAATAAAAAAGGAGAAATGTTTATCCAGACTAACCAAAGAAGGGAAAAGGACTCAAACAAAATTCTAAATGCAAGTGGAGGTATTACAGCTAACTCTATAGGACAAAGTATTAAAGAGACTAGTATGAACAGTTATTTGCCAACATATTGGATAACCTAGAAAAAACATAACTTCCTAGTGAACATGCAACCTCTCAAGACTAAACCGTGATGCAGTAGAAAATCTGAATGAACAAAACGAGTAAGGAGTTTAAATCAGCAATCAAAAGCCTCCCAACAAAGATTACCCATGAGCTGGTGCCTTCCCTGGTAAATTATACCATATATATACATATAGAGAAGAATTAATTTCAATTCTTTTCAAACTCGGTCAAAAAGTTAAGAAGTGCATACTTCCAAACTTGTTTTACAAGGCCTGAAAACAAAGCCAGACAAGTAAACTACAAGAAAAGAAAAATACAGGCCTATATCCCTGATAAGTATAGATACAAAAAACTCTCAACAAGATAGTAGCAAACCAAACACAGTAGCAATTTAATTATATCATCCTTTCAACAGATGAAGAAAAAGCATTTGACAAAATTCAACACCTCTTTCATGATAAAAATTCTCAAAATATTTGATGTAGAGGAAACATACCTCAACATAGCCAGAAGAGTTAGACAAGAAAATGAAACAAAAGGCATCCAAATCCAAAAGAAGTAAAATTGTTACTGTAATATTTTATCCACTCAAAGCCATCTGTAGGTTCAGTACAATCCCTATCCAAACTCCCGTGGTTTTTTTCACAGAAATAGATAATTCTAAAATCTTATGGGACTACAAATGACTCCAGATAGCCAAAGAAAGAAGAGCCAAGGTCGAGGCAACACACTTCTTGATTTCAAACTATACTACAAAGCTGTAATAATAAAACCGGTAACATCAGTTGCTTTTCTCTGATGTAGTTTTTCATTTTTGTGAGTAAATCCTCCATAAGATTTGTGAGAAAGGTGAAAGGGGGAAAAACTATTGAGATCTTACTTCTTCCTTCAAACTTAATTGGTAGTTTGGGTGGAAATAAAATTCTAGGTTAGAAATTATTTTCCAGACTTTTGAAGGCACTGCTCCATTGTTTTCTGTTTTCATTATTTCTCCTGAAAAAATGTAATGTTATTATTCCAGATACTTTGTATTCACTGGTTTCTATTCTGGAAACTTTTATGATCTCATCTTTATTTCTGATATTCTTGTATTGTAATTTAAGTGATGTGGTGTGGCCTAGTTTGGTTATTTCATGCACTCTTTGAGTCTAGAAACTTATATCTTTCCATTATGGGAAATTTCTTGTTTTATTTGTTTAATAATTTCCTTCCCTCTGTATTCTCTGTCTTTGAAGAAACCTGATTGAATCTGTACCTCCCGTTTAATCCTCCAAGTTTTATATCTGTTATCCCTTGTCTTCCATCTGTTTATTTTCTGGTAGATTTCCTCAACTTGAACTTGTCTATTGAACTTCTTATGCCTGCTGTCATATTTTTCACTTAGCTATAGCAATTAGATAAGTGCCTTTTCCTGTTCTCTGAATATGTGTTTTTTTAAATATAACCTTCTGCTTTTGTTTCAGATGTGCAATGTTTTGTTTATCTCTCTGAGAGCAGTGATTTTGGTGTTGGGAGTTTTTTTGCTCATTTTTAAGTTTTCCTTCCCAATATTGTCTTTTTTTTCCCTGGCTGTGCTGAGTCTTTATCATGGTGCGTGAGCTTTCTCTAGTTGTGGTGAAGGGCTTCTCGTTGTGGCGCGTGGGCTCTGTAGTTGCGACATGTGGGATCTTAGTTCCCTGCTGCTGCTAAGTCACGTCAGTCATGTCCAACTCTGTGCGACCCCATAAACTGCAGCCCACCAGGCTCCTCCGTCCCTGGGATTCTCCAGGCAAGAATACTGGAGTGGGTTGCCATTTCCTCCTCCAGTACATGAAAGTGAAAAATGAAAGTGAAGTCGCTCAGTCATGTCCGACTCTTCGCAACCCCATGGGCTGCAGTCTACCAGGCTCCTCTATCCATGGGGTTTCCCAAGCAAGAGTACTGGAGTGGGGTGCCATTGCCTTCTCTGCTTAGTTCCCTGACCAGGGATCAAATCAATATCCCCTGCATTGAAAAGCAGATTCTTAACTACTGAACTACCAAGGAAGTCCCAACATTGTCTATTTTTTTAGCATTTGTCCTCTGCCTTTTCCCTGCTCCATTTGTGAGAGGCTTAGTATGTCATGCAAATTACCAGGCTGGATGAATCACAAGCTGGAATCAAGACTGCTGGGAGAAATATCAACAACCTCAGATAGGCACGTGGTACTCTAATGACAGAAAGGAAAGAGAAACTAAAGAGCCTCTTGATGAGGGTGAAAGAGGAGAGTGAAAAAGCTGTCTTGAAACTCAGCATTAAAAAAACTAAGATCATGGCATCTGGTTCCATCACTTCATGGCAAATAGAAGGGGAAAAGTGGAAGCAATGACAGATTTTATTTTCTTGGGCTCCAAAATCTCTGTGGACGATGACTGGAGCCATGAAATTAAAAGGCATTTGCTCCTTGGAAGGAAAGCTATGCAGACCTAGTCAGCATGTTAAAAAGTGAAGACATCACTTTGCCGACAAAGATCAGTATATTCAGAGCTATGGTTTTTCCAGTAGCCTTGTACAGGTGTGAGAGTTGGACCCTAAAGAAGGCTGAGCACCAAAGAATTGATGCTTTTGAATTGTGCTGGAGAAGACTCTTGAGAGTCCCTTGGACTGCAGGAAGATCAGACCAGTCCATCCTAAAGGAAATCAGTCCTGAATATTCATTGGAAGGACTGATGCTGAAGTTGAAACTCCAATGCTTTGACCACCTGATGGGAAGAGCCAACTCATTGGAAAAGACCCTGATGCTGGAAAAGTTGAAGGCAAAAGGAGAAGGGGAAAGCAGAGGATGAGATAGTTAGATAGCAACACCAATGCAATGGACATGGATTTGAGCAAACTCCAGGAGTTAGTGGAAGACAGAGAGCGGAGCCTGGCTTGCTGCAGTCCATGGGGTCGTGAAGAGTTGGACACGGCTTAATAACTGAACAACAACAGAAATAGTTCCTCACTTCTGGTGATCCTCAAGTGTCAGCTTACTCAGCAGGGAAGAAATGAGAAGCTACTGGGAAGCTTTGTGTGCGCTGTTAGGGGTCATTAATTGCTTGGTGGATCTTGAAGCAGATGATGAGCAGGAACCATCCCTAGTTTATCAGAATCTGTAGGCCCTTTGGTTTGAGCCTCTTAGTTTCCTGAAAGAGAACCTTCCAGGGGTATAAGCATGAATGTCTGTGTTAGAAGCCACTTAGGAGCAGAGATCTGGAGCTATTATTCTTGAGTATAACACTTGAATGAAATCCCATCTTTTCAGCTGTGCCTGGGGTTCTGGAGTCCAGAAACTATCTAGTTCAGTATCTCCTGAGAATAAACCTTCCTGTTGCTGGGGTGGTAAAGAAATCATCACCTCGCTGTGCTGGCTGGGGGAGGTTGTTGCAGATTGGAAGTTTTTATACAGACTTTTAACTCAGACTCTTTTTAGTCCCACTTCACATTATAGTCTTCAGAAATTCTTAGGACCTCCAATTTCTGAGCCTTTTTAGTGTTCTTCAGTAATAACTGGAACAATAATATTAATAGCTAATTTCTAAATTCACTTTGCATATATTAATAACTCATTTAATCCTGTGAAGTAAGTACTACTAGTATCTCTCTTATATAGGAAATTGGAGGCCAAACCTTTGTCCAAAGTCACAGCAGGAACATGGTAGATTCAGGATTTGAATCAGACCAGTCTGTCTTCTCTCCAACACTGCCTTGCAGAGCACACCAGTTTGCTTCATACTGGTCATCCCATTTCTGCAAGCAGTTAGATTTCTCTGCTTTGCTTAATCAGTTGCTTCTAGTCCACTGACTTTATTCCTTCCAAAATTTTGATGGTGTGTTTTTCTGCTTCATGTTCTCTCTCACCCTCTTTGTCTCCATTTTTATACCTATTATATTGCTTTACTGTCATTTGGTGATTAGAGACAAATATTTGTGCTCAGTCCGTATTTTTAACTGAAATTTCTCAAAGTTCTTAATACTTGCTCTGTTTCATGCATTGTTCTGTTGGTTTGTTGTTGTTGTTATTGTTTTTCCTAACAACTCCATGACTTACATATTCTCCATTATTCCCAGGTTGCCGGACCGGTGAAGCAAAATTGACCAAAGGATTTAATCTAGCTGCCCGGTTCATCATTCATACGGTGGGACCTAAGTACAAGAGCCGCTACCGCACCGCCGCTGAGAGTTCCCTGTACAGCTGCTACAGAAACGTACTCCAGCTGGCAAAGTATGGCTAACTCAATTCCTAGACATAGCATGCCGTATATTATTAAAGGCCCTGTTTTAAAATGAAACCTAGCTTTGAAAGTCAAATTTTGAGGAATTTAGATAATTTCGGAGGACCTTGAAAGTAGAATTCATCATCATCTCAAACTTGACAGAATACAAGGAATGGATTTAGGCGACTTGAGAATTTAACCTGTTCCCGTTTCGCTTAGTTCCCATTTTACTCAGAAAGTATTTCCCCCAAATGGTACAGTTAAGTTACATATTAATATAATTATTACACAGTGCAGTTGGGTTAACTATGGCAGATTTGTTGAAGGGACAGGGAAGGAGAAATAAAGCTGTATTTTTTATTTAGTTATTCTGAAGGTTTGTAGTATAATTTTTGTGTTTTCTGTTTGATTGCAGAGAGCAGTCCATGTCTTCTGTTGGATTCTGTGTCATCAATTCTGCAAAACGAGGTTACCCTTTAGAGGATGCAACACACATAGCACTTCGTAAGTAATGTTGGAGAAACTATATAAATTAGCATAACATTTCCTAAGTAGGATTGGGGATGCTGTACATAAATTGAATTTAAAAAGAAAAGATTTTTATCACTAGTTAAATAGTTATAGCTAAAGAAGATTTGTTGATTAACTGATCATGGCACCCTGGAGGGAACTTTGTATTGACAGATTGCAGAGCTCTCAGTTTACTTTCTAGGTTTGACATTTTAATCCATTTGAATAAAGGCTTAGAAAAGTTACCTATTAAGTTTGAAAAATGATACCAAGCTGAGACACACTTGGTATTCAAATCATAATTCAGAATAATCGTAGCAGATTGCAACAATGATGTCAAAACAGATTTTATAATATCAGATTGATATAGCAGTTTGCAGTTTAAACAGTAGCTTTCACATGTGCTATTTAAGTATAAAACCCTGCATTTAGTTTTTTAAAAGACTAGACTCAATCATTATGAGGCAGAATGTAATATATGTTATGTGAAAATATGATACTCAACTCTAAGGAGTCCCTGATCTTACTGTCTTATACAGGTTCAGACCACATCTTGAGTTTTATATATAGTTCTCTGTGTCATATCTCATGAGACTGGCAAATTGGAGGGCAAACAGTTTGAAACATTAGTGGTATTTCTCCTAAAGAAGAGCATGCTCTTAGCATGCATGGTACCCAGACACCTCAAGGAATCTTGTGTGGACTTACTCTATGTGACATTTTTAGAGCAGTAGTTCTTAACCTTTTTGGAAGTCATCATAAACTGCAATGAGCACCTGATGAAAGAAAGCTGTGGGCCCTTTCCCAGAGGAGTGTACATACATAGGACATTTGCATGCTCTTTCAGGAAGTTCACGCATCCTTGTAAAGATTGTAGGTAAGATGTGCAACTTTACAAGATAGGTCTAAGACCAAATGACAAGGAAGATTTGGTCCCACCTGAGATGGACTATCTCTAATAGATATTTTAAGTGATTTTTTTTTGTCATTCAGAATGTTCACACCGAGGCTAAATGATCATTTTATTTGGGAGGGATACTATACAAGATCATTTTACAACCCCTTTCTATTTCTGGAATTTAAAGATGGGAAGCTGGAAGTCTTACATTCACCAAAAAATTACAAAAGTGTGTGAATGTATGAAATTATTATTACTATTACTAGGTTATATGTCTAGAATTTAGAGTGAGAGCATATTCAATCTTAAATGTATTTAATGATTAGTTATTTTGAAAACTAAAATTCTTCTTGTTCAAGGATTTTATAGTAAATTTATATATTTTATAGTTAAAGCTTATATACATTATACTTACATTAAGCTTCTTGAGGAGCAGAGATCTTTTCTTATCATCTCTGTATTTATAGTACTTTACAAATGGTCCTTGCTGAAGAAATACATATCTTAAAAAGGGATAAAGAAATTCCATTTGATTTCTTCCATCAACCCTGAGCTTTAAATAGTGCAGTATCTGTTTTACAAATAAAGAGGCTCAGAAAGTTATCATGTTCTTAGAGTTACGCAGACTTAGAACATATATCCGGGCCTTCTGACTCCCAAGTCTAGTAACCTGTGTAACTCATTATGCTTGAGTTAGGACTGCTTTGGTGGGAAACTACTATGTTATGGCTAGCATGCGTGTATTCTGAGTGATGATCCCTTACCAAAGCAAAGTTCCTGCCTCTGTATAATTCTTCCTGGCAAGCTTTTGGCAGGTTTCAACTGTCTCTCGTTTCACTTAACCTGTGCCCCGTATCTCATAGTTTGAGTTAGGCCTTTTGTGTCGCCATTTTTTAGTGAAGTAATCATATGGATTAGAATTTAAAGAGGCAAAATTATTTTGTAGAAAAGGCTCTGAAAAACGAGTTAAGACTACTGGTTTTTGGTCCCAGTTCTACTAATCTAATTCTGGCTCTGTGGCCCCCAGAAAAGTCATCTGATGCAGTATCATAAGGGAGTCAGCTTTGAACAGTAATTGTAAAAACAGCAGATAAAGATCAAAAATAGGCATAAGGGACTTTGGTGAAGCAATTTCCAGAAATTTAATTAGCACAAAGGAAATGTAAAGCTTTAAGATAAGCAGGTTAATTTGTATTTTAGAAGACCTACTTGACTTATTACACCTTAAATCTAATAGCAAAACTATACCATTTCATTAAAAAATACACACATACACAGAAACACAATTGTGCCCTTTGCCCGTATGCTTTCTGAGCATCTAGAAAATAAATGGCCTTTAGGCTTTTATAGCATATACGGGCCAAAAACAAATCTAAGGATGTGACTCTAAGTCCTTAGTTCCAAAAGCTGTCTCACTTACTATTATTGAAATTTATTTCATCTGAAGTCTAAGTAATATCTTCTTGATAGTTGTACCAAGGCTTTTTATCATTTTATTTTTCCTTAGTTCATGTGTAGTTTAGTTTTTCTCCAGAAACCTTAAAGAACCATCTGCATTTAGATAAATTTATCAAGTTATTTATTCATTCAACAGAAGTCTGAGTGACTACCTCTGTGCTAAGCTGTGGTGTGTGTGTAATAGAGGATACAGTGGTGAGAAAAAAAGGCAATGGTGTTGTCTTTACTGTGTTCCCAGGTTGGAAATTTTAATGTCCTACATGTCATTCTCACCCGTTGTGAATGGTGAAAGTGCAAGTCGCTCAGTTGTGTCCGACTCTTTACAACCCCATAGACTATACAGTGTATGGAATTCTCCAGGCCAGAATACTGGAGTGGGTAGCCTTTCCCTTCTCCAGGGGCTCTTCCCAACCCAGGGATCGAACCCAGGTCTCCCACATTGCAGACGGATTCTTTACCAGCTGAGCCACAAGGGAAGCCCAAGAATGCTGGAGTAGATAGCCTATCCTTTCTCCAGCAGATCTTCCCAACCCAGGAATCAAACCTGGGTCTCCCGTTGAAAAGTTTTGACTAGGAGTTAGGCACATGGCGTTCTAATTGGTTGTAGAGTACTAAAACCACATAGCCATGATAGCACTCTTTTTTTTTTCCTCCTTTTTGCAGAAGTACTTTTCTGAATGGACTCTGCTGTTGAAAGAACTCAATTTGGTTACTAGTGAGTGTTGTATTTTGTCTTCCCAAGGAAATCCCACAGTTTTATGCTGGGAAACTATTGTGTGTAAACTTTAAAACTTGGTGTCAAAGTGAATAGGATGGAAGAAATTCTTTTCTTAATTTTTTTTTTAATTATTAAAGCAGAACAGAGAGAGAGATGAGAAATTTGTCACCTGATGGAGAGACAATTAGAAAGTTTTGTTCAGTCCTTCGACAAATGGGTCTCCTTTGTTAGGTTCTCAAGGTACAGTATTGAACAAGGCAGGCTATACTATGTCAATAACCAGAGCCACAGAATGTTCATTCAGTTATTAGTTATTTTTGAATGATTGCTTGCCATATTGCTAAGGTGTGTTAGGCCTTAGTAATATTAATCTTAAGTTTCCTTGGCATTCAGAAAGCTCACAGCCTAGCTATAAACTGCTGTGAGAAGTTCGCAAAAGGAGGGCTGTTCAGACGATGATATGGGTAACATAAGGAAGGATGGAGTTATCTACAAAGGAGATGGTCTTTGACTGGGTAGTGAGAAATGAGCAGGCGTTCACTAAGAGAGGGTCATGGTGGATAAAGGGTATTCTAGTCAAAGGTAACCATGAAAGCAGAGGTAGGGGAACGTCACAGCAAGTGGCATATTCTGAGTCCAGCAAAGAAGCCAGTGGCTGAAGCATATGCTATAGTTGGAAACAGAACTAAGGGGTGGAGGTGAAAGGGTGGTTAGTGGTCACTGGGGAGAGCCATGCCGGGGCCTTTGGATCTTAACCTATAAGCAGTGTGGAGCCATCAAAAGTGTTTAGCACGGTGGATAACATAACTTAGGGGCAATAGTGAATATGTAGGCTTGGAAAAGAGAAACGAGAGCAGTTGAGAGCTTATTGCCAACGTTTTTGTAAGCACTGAGAGCCTGAGAGCAGCTGGAAGAGAGCAGGAATGGCTGTTAGGAATATTAGCAATAGAATGTAAAGTACATGATAACCCATTGAAAGTACAGGATGAAGGAAGAAGTGAAGGAAGTGTCAAGAAAACTCAGGATTCTAGCTTAGGTGAGGAGTTGGATGTTGCTGTATAACTGAAATAAGGAGTGCAATAAAGGAGCAGCAGTTTGGGGAGAAGCGGAAGTCAGGTCTGGACCTGCTGGGATCAGGTTTGGACATGTTGAGTTTGAGGTCTCAGTGGGAAGTAGAATTTCAGGGGTTTTTTGTTCATTAAACAGAGTATAGAGAACAAACATGGATACCAAGGAGGAAATAGTGGTGACGGGGGGGTAGAAAGGGATAAACTGGGAAATTGTTATTGACATAAATACACCACTACGTATAAAATAGATAACTAATGAGAACCTTCTGTGTAACACTGTACTCAGTGCTCTGTGGTGACCTAAATAGGAAGGAAACCAAAAAAAGAAGGGATTTATATAACATATGGCTGATTCACTTTGCTGTACAGCAGAAACTGGACATAGCAGTGTAAAGCAACTGTGCTCCAATTTAAAAAAGAAAAAGAAAACAATATAAAAATTTGGGAGCCATCAACATTTGGAGTACTATCTAACCATCAAATTGGTGAGCTCAAGACAATGTATATATAAAGAAAACAAAAAATGTAGAGAACAGAACCAGAGAGGACAACATTTTTAAAAGTTGGGGCGTGAACATCTAGAAAGAAATCACTGGTAAGTTAAGGACTGAGAAAAGGCGACTTGGTCTCATTATTAGCAAGTTTAGAGATTAAGATAGAAATGAAGAAAAAATAATTCAGTTTTGGTTTGATAGGATATTGAGAGGACCACCTGATGTGAAGAGCCGACTCATTGGAAAAGACCCTGACACGGGGAAAGACTGAAGGCAACGGAGAAGGGGGCATCAGAGGATGAGATGGTTAGATAGCATCACCGACTCGATGGACATGAGTTTGAGCAAACTCCAGGAGATGGTGATGGACAGGGAGGCCTGGTATGCTGCAGTCCATGGGGTCTCAAAAGAGACACGTTTTAACGACTGAACAGCAACAATAAAAGGGCTGAGTAGGACATCTAATACTAAACAGATGAATGGGAAGGCACTTGTGCTAGACCATTCTGGTCAGAGAGAGAGGCCCCGGAGAACAGAAAGAATATACTGGATAAGGGAGAATTGTCTGGAGTCAGCATCTTCTATGGACAGCCACTGTTTATTCGCAATAAAGCAGTAAATAAAACAAAACTCTTGCTGTTGTGTAATGGATGGGGCAGGGACAGGGGGAGGATATGCAATAAACAGGAAGCGTCACAAAATGTCTAAAATAGTTGCTGTGGAGGAAAGCAAAATCAAGGAAGAGTTTTTAGATAGGGTGGCCTGGGCAGGCCTTACTGATAAAGTGTCATTGAGTACAGGCCTGAACGAATGGAGGAGTGATGCATTACAAAAATAAAACTTGGAAGGGATTGAATTTCCTTCACACAAAAGTAATTTCTCATTTATTATTATTTATTAATCTTGCTGTTATTTTCTTTAGGCACTGTAAGGAGATTCCTTGAAATTCATGGAGAGACTCTTGAAAAAGTAGTATTTGCTGTCTCTGAACTAGAAGAGGTATTTTGCTAATTATCTTGCATTGTTTTAAGTCTTATTTTTACTTGTGTTTGCCTTTGTGTCTTCATTATCTGTTAACTGAATTGCCAGCAGGCAAATCCTCATTATCTGAATATATTTGGCAGTGGGGCTTACCATCATTGCCATGAAAGATATTAGAGACTAAAAGCAAGTCAAGAAGAAGCATTTTGTTCATATTTTTCACTGGTAAATTGTTATCACATAGTGAAACTTACAAGGTGGAGCTGCTCTGATTTACTCACATGTTAGCTCTCAAGACATCTCAAGACATTACCTTATGACCTAAGCACTGGGCCCTTGGGCAACAGAGCTGGGAAACAACCTCTGCTGGAAAAACCCTGGTGTCTCCCTGACCTGGAAACAGGTGACAGCCTAGCCCGGTGGCGAGTATTGAGTAAGTTAGGAGGTTTATGTTTCTTTGTATGTGGTGAGGTTTATTATTTTTCAACTTAATTTAGAGCTGTTTTAGGAAATTAGCTCTTTTTAAAATCTTATTAAGCTTTGTTCAGCTGTAGTGTTCTCTGTCCCATTCAGCTTGTATTATGTCTGAATTTTGTGTCCTTGGGCAAGTTATTTAACCTCTCTGTGCTTGGATAAAATATGAATACTGACAGTACTTACATCACAGGAGTTTTGTAATTAATGAATTAGTACATGTGAAATATCCATTCAGAGTATATATAGGTATATATATGAGATATAAACCATCTTGAATTGGCTGAAGACAGATACATTTTGCCATGTTTGCTGTATCTCTTCTTGTTTTACCTGGCTTACCTATTCATTCATTCTCTCAGTGACCTTTTACTGAATGTCTGGCATTTATCAGGTTTACTCCACTGGGTTCTGGGACTACATCAGTGAGTGAGTCATAGTCATTGTCCCCAAGAAACCCACTGTCTGTTGGTGGGGACAGACAAGTCAGATAAGTTACAATAATTGTGATAAGTGCACTAATGGAAGCATGGGAAGGATAGGGGCACACAGCTCCAGTCTGGCGTGGGGTTAGGAAATACTTCCTGTAGGAAGTGACATGTGAGTTGATTTTCCAGAGGAAGGGCAAATAATGATAGTCATACAAGCATAAGTACAGACACACATGTAAGAAATAGCAGAAAGAGTGTAGTGTATTGCATAAAATGTGAGGCTGCTGCTGCTGCTACTAAGTCGCTTCAGTTGTGTCCAACTCGGTGCAACCCTATAGACGGCAGCCCACCAGGCTCCTCCGTCCCTGGGATTCTCCAGGCAAGACCACTGGAGTGGGTTGCCATTTCCTTCTCCAAAATGTGAGGCTAGGAGTGGCAAAATGACAATCTGGCCATTCCTCAGAAGGTTAAACAGAGATTCTACTCTATATGCAGAATAAAATTGAAAACATAAATAAGTATCAGTTGCTCAGTCATGTCTGAATCTTTGCGACCCCACGGACTTTCACCTGCCAGGCTCCACTGTCCATGGGAATTCACAGGCAAGAATACTGGAGTGGGTTGCCATTTCCTTCTCCAGGGGATCTTTCCCACCCAGGGATTGAACCTGGGTCTCCCGCATTGCAGGCAAAGTCTTGACTGTCTGAGCCACCAGGGAAGCCCATTGGAAACATATGTCTACACAAAAACTTGCACACAAATATTCATATCAGCAATATTCATAATAACCAAAAAGTGGAAACAACCTAAATGTCATTAATGGATAGGTGGATGTGGTATATACAAACAGTGGAATTATTACTAACCTATAAAATGTATGGAGTGATGGTATATCCTATAGCATGGGTGAACCTTAGAAACATATACCATATGAAAGAAACTGGACACAAAAAACCATATACCATATTCCATTTTAATGGAATGTGTATTCTGAAATAGGCAAATGCATACAACAGAAAGGTTAGTGGTTGCCAGGGGCTTGGGGAGGGAGCAATGGAGAATGACCTAGCTAATGAATTTATATTTTCTCTTTGAGATGATGAAATGTTCTGGAATTAATTGTAATGATTCCACAACTTCATGAATATACTAAAACCCAGTGAATCGTATACTTTAAAATGTGAATTTTATGGCATGTGAATTGTATTTTGATTTTTTGAAAAGGCTACAAAGATGGTGTCTGCAGTCTTTTTTTTTTTTTTAATTATTTTTTTAAATTGACTTACAATCCAGTCTTATATGCCTCATGAAATGAAAGTGAAAGCCGCTCGGTCGTGTCCAACTCTTTGCAACCCCATGGACTACACAGTCCATGGAATTCTCCAAGCCAGAATACTAGAGTGGGTAGCCTTTCCCTTCTCTAGGGGATCTTCCCAACCCAGGTATCAAACCCAGGTCTCCCACATTGCAGGCGGATTCTTTACCAGCTAAGCCTATATGCCTCATATATATATTTATATTCATGAAAGATGATGCAGTGTTGTGGGTGATGCAGTAAGGAGACTGACGGATAATGATTTCTTCAGTGATTTCACTGTCCTTCTAGGCAGTTCCATCATTCTTTTGGTTTCTTATTATTCTGTTTTAGTTTGTTATAGTTGGTAATAATTGATGAGTAATGATAAAATGACTCTAGGATGATGAAAAAAAGCAAAATGCTTCAAGACTGAGACAAAATAACAGCACTAAGTATCCATAATGTATCGTGGATTTAGAATGAGTCCAGTGGACCAACCTGCATGGAAATTATAAGATACAGTGAATTTTATTCTAATTTTTTTTTAAGTAAGATATCTCTTTGCTGTTTGGGAAACCTCTAAGAAAGAATAAAAGTCAGGAAATAGCAATCTTTTCAGAGAGAACTGTTTAAAAACAAAAATGTCAAAAATTAAACCTAGGTCACATGGACCCTGATGGCACACTGAGGATTAAGGAAGTAGCGTCTTCGTCTGAGCTGAATCTTGAAAGACATAATCATTAGTGAGGTGAAGAAGGGGTTGGGGACGGGGGTCACAGGATATATTCATTCCAGGTTCAGTGACCTGAAACGATCAGGATCAGGACTCATGGGTCTATTTGAGGGACTAACAAATCCTGGTCTTTGACACAAAAACTGACTGAGAGTCCCAGGCAGCATCCAGTGTGAGCTTAGACATGGTGAGGTCTTAGTTCGTGATGGAGGCTGTCTTCACGGTATGTGGAGTGGCATGAGCACTGCTGATGCCTGTTTCATCACTCCGGTATTTTTCACAGAATGTTTGGCTTTTCTTACACAGGCTACTTACCAAAAGCTGCTACCTCTGTACTTCCCAAGGTCACTGAAGGAGGAGAGTCGTTCGTTGCCATACCTACCTGCAGATATTGGCAATGCAGAAGGGGAGCCTGTGGTACCCGAACGGCAGATTAGAATAAGTGAAAAACCTGGCGCCCCGGAGGGTGAGTTCTCTCCTTTTCTTAACTTTCCTCTTCAGGAAGCAGAGGCTCTGATAATCATCAGCCACCAAAGATGTAGCAAGTTCAGCCTGTTCTTTAGGAGGCTTTTAGTGTGACACTAAGATCAAGACCAACTTAGGTGTTTTTAGAGTCTTATTCTTGTTAAGATTTACTCTTTAAATCATATATATGATGTGAAGTCTGTGTTAGGCAGTAGAGATTCAGAGGTGGGTATGACAACATTTGTACCCTCGTGAAGTTTATGGTTTCACACAGGACACTGTTGAGGAAACAGTGTATTATCATTAAAATTTTCAGTAGATTCAACTATATCCTCTGAAAGCCATACCTAAAACAAGAATGCTGTAACCATGTGTTTTGCTTCTTTAGGTTACATACCAATGTAGATTGAAGTGATAGTAGAGCAGGGCAGGATGGGAGCCCCTCTGAGCTGTTCTGTGTGACAGCTTGCACTGATCTTTGTGGATACATGTTCAAGATCATAGTTGGAGACACGCCTCACAAGCTTCATTGCCGGGGCCCAATCTCAAAATTAAGTGGTTTAAGAATTACTGTGAGATTTCTACTGTGAACACTTCTAAATGAGCATCAAGTTAAAATCTTTTGAAGGCTACTCATCTCTTTTTTTGTTACCAGTACACAGATTTAAATCAAATGGAAGGAATAATAAATGGTTTAGCATCAGAAAATGTCTGGTAACCAAGCTTTGCTGGAGGAGTACTTTAGGGAGGCTCCAGTAGAGTACAGCCTTGAAGTATGCCCAGCGTCATTCAGAAATCCTCAGAATGGTGACTGCCATGATAGAATATCATTTTTCTTAAATGCACAAAATGCATTTTGTATGACAACGGGTAGTGAAGAGCAAATCCAGTTGAGGTGGCAGTGCTGGGTGGTCATTAGCCACAAGGTTCCCTTCTGTCCACCATCCTCAAACACTGCTTGACTTCCATCTGTATCTCAAAAAACATTGTCACCTCATAGGCTGTAGTTTTCATAAATATTTTCAGGTAGAACATTGAATCTGCTAAAGGAGACATAAAATCAGCTTGAGGGATTGAAAGAAGATTCATTTAGTGGTATTTTTTAATAAAAGCGAACTCTGAAAACCTTCCTGTCACACTTTGAGGAACAGTGGTATAGATGTGAGGTCCCAACTGAACCGCTCAGATGGTGGTATTACCTTGGGAAGCCCGCCATGGTCTAAGGATTCTGTTTGTTTGCTTTTCTTTTTTGAAAAAACACTGTTTTGTCTTGGTTTTTTTTTCCCTCAAAAAGATCTGGTGAGGCAATGGGGAACACATTAATGGGTGATCCATTCCCAGAGGATTGGCTGCTAGCAAAACATAAAATGATCATATGGATAAATAGCCATAAGCTATTGATAGCTTTTTTGTTACAGATAACCAGGAAGAAGAGGACGAAGGCTTGGGAGTTGATCTCTCTTTCATTGGCTCTCATGCTTTTGCCCGAATGGAAGGAGATATTGACAAGCAAAGAAGACTGATCCTTCAAGGGCAGTTATCAGAGGCAGCTCTGCAGAAGCAGCATCAGAGAAAGTAAGACAAACCCTTTGGACAGACAGACACATAAGGACTAGCGAAACAAGATAGGGGCTACCTCTACTAAATGGTCTACGTATAACATGGTCTCATTTATTCTTCCTGACAATCCAGTAAGGAAGATACTGTCCCCACTTAGTAGATGCAGAAATTCAAAGTTAATTTATCAGTGGTCACAGTTAATATGTGATGAAGTCAGTGTTCAGATGCACCTCTGATTTCAGAGCTTCTACACTTTCTATTGCAGTTGTAGTACCTCTATAAAATTAGATTATATTCTAACAGCGAAAAGTAGGGAAAAGGGGAAGCTGAATTACAAAGTTTTTACTTAACATTACTATATTTGTAGTTAAAGCATAGTCTATGGTTGTTGTATTCATGGTTAAAGACCTTTATTCCCCCCTGATTTATCCCAAGGACTTTGTAAAGTCATTCCATTTCTTTTAGGTGTTTTCTAAAACAATCCTGAATAAACCCTTTTTGAAACATAAAGAAAAGCAGCTTTGGTATTTCTGGGTAAGTTTGTCCAAGGACTAACAGATTATCCTTGGAAAACTAGCTGCTTTTCAAAAAATTCGAAAGGAAAAATCATAAGCCATAATTGGTTAATATTCACTATCTTTTAGGGTTGATTGAGAGGGTAACATCTCTTAGGGTTGTTGTGGGTGTTATTTAAGATAGTGTAATGGACTTAGCACAGTACCTGGTAATTCTAGCAAGCTCTTAAAATTGGCCATTGCTGTTCTCTTTAATACTGAGCAAATTTTGACCTATTATATACTTTTTAGCTTGGGTACTTGCCACCCCTTTTGATTGGATTACTCTTGTCCTTCAATTCGTTCTCCATTCAGCTTAGACTTGCTTGATTGCTTCTAGAAACTTAGCTCCCTGGAGATAAGTTGGAGTAGATAGAACAGAAGTCTGCCTTTTTTCTTTACACCCTATACTTAACCAACCAAAGCATAGCCTAGCACTTATTACACTATACTGTAATGATATGCAGTTGTCAGTCTCCATATATAAAGTGGAAGTTGGACTAGATGATCGCTGAGTCCCTTATAGAATAAGAATTTTGTTTTTCCTGAGTTCCTGCTCTTCCCTTTATCATTTTCATAAAGAAAAGCAAATTAGCCACTAGGGGGCATCAATAAACAGCTTTTCCAAAGGCACGCACCATCAAGTGATAGCTTCAGTGGTTTTTGAACTTGACCATGCGTAAGAATCATCTGGCAAACATTTTTCTTTAAATACAGTGACTGGGCTCTACCTCACATGTCTGGGACTTTGGCCTTTATATATATTTTGAAACTTTCATATCACGATTCATGCACTGCTAGATTTGGATACCTTTGTGTGGACTAGAGCTGTAGTTCTCAAACTGGTCTCAGGTCTGCTTTGCATGCTTAAAAATTATTGAGGACCCCAAAGAGCTTTTATCTTTACAGCTTGTACCCATTGATATTTATTATATGATAAATTACTTGTTCGGGTTTCCCTAGTTGCTCAGTGATAAAGAATCCACCTGCCAATGAAGGAGACGTGGGTTCAATCCCTAGGTCAGAAAGATCCCTTGGAGAAGGAAATGGCAACCGACTCCAGTATTCTTGCCTCGGAAATCCCATAGACAGAGAGGAACCTAGAGGGCTGTGGTCCATGGGGTCTCAAAGAGTCAGACACAACTTAGCAACTAAACGATAACAACAGAATTATTTGTTAATTCATTTGAAAAATAACCCATTATGTTTTTATGAAAAAAATAACTTTTTCAAGTTAGTAAGAAATGCATCGTTTTACATTTTTGCAAATATTTTAATGTTTGATTTAATAGAAAACAGCTGGATTCTAATATGAGCATTCAGACTGTTGCAATATGTTGTTTTGTGTGAAGTATATGAAGAAAATCTAACCTCACTAGATACATAATTGGAAAAAGGAGTATTTTAGTAGCCTTTTAAAATAGTTGGGGATATTATTTGATATTACACCATAACTCAATAAATGGTACTTTAGAAATGTTTAGTTGTAATATGGAATCTCAGACTATATCTATGAATTTTTGTATTGTTATATTAGAATGTGTTGTTTTATCCTGCACTTTGAGTAGATTTTGTAATAGGAATTTATAGCATGAATTTATAACGTGGTGCATTGGCCTTTTGGAAAGTATTGACTCACTGAATTAATCAGTTCCAAATATTGACACATTACATTACACAATATCAAAATACTGTATTTGTTAGTATCATCACTGCTCTCATCAGAAAAGTCCTCAAGTGTTAGGAATGGTTAGCTTCTGGTGATGGATACAAATTTGCCAACATTTTATATATATATATATAAGCTCAAGTTTTATCACTGGTAACAAATACTGTTGGTTGTTTTTCTCAGTATGACAGGGTCACTTTATTCATTTTTGAGAAAATATCTGCCAAATACTCATATTGAATAATCACAGTTTGCCAGTAATTAGTTGAAGAAAAATGGTGTTTCATGAAAAAAGCAACTAGTTCAGATAGCAGGTCAGACACTCAGCTCTTTGCTTCAGGACAGCCTTAGGTTTCGGTCTGCAGAAGTGCTCTGTGTGTTCTTCACATTTCGTGACACATTAATATTAAAAAGATGTATTCGCAAAGGTTGATGTAATAAAATTAATAATTTGTTCTTCCTCATAAAAGACATTCTTAAATGAAACTTGCTTTTTTTTTCCCCTGAGTTTCTTGACAGTGAAGAACACAATGACTACTGCTATGATCTGGTGCTTCCACCTGGGTTCATGCTAACGCAGCAGTTTCTTTTGTACCATCAGTGCAGATGTCAACACAGTTAAAAAAAAAAAAAAAATGTTTTGGTTTTATTATGAATATAGTTTGACCTTGCAGAGCCCCTGAAATTGTCTTCAGACTGTGGACTGCACTTTGAGAACCACTGGTCTGGGTCTCCTAGCAGTACTTTTCAGTTGAAAGGAGTTTTGGTAATTACCTGATGTGGTTTTCTGCAATGTAGTATAGCATTAGAATCACCAAAGGTACTTTCTAAAAATTCATAGGCTCCACACTAAACTTCTTGAATCAGAACCTCTGTGGGGACGGCTCAGGGTCCATCCTTCTAAGTTTTCTTAAATGATTTCTTAGACTATTTTGTGCCTGATCTGGTCTGGCCCCTTTAACTTATAGAAGGGTAAATTGACCACCAAGAGTGACTTGACCATAGTTACAGCTAATTGAGGATGAGCTACACTGAAGCTCATCTCCCTTCTCTACTACCATCTCCAGCCACCTACAAAGACCAGATTCAGAGAAGCTGGGAAAGAACCAGACATGTTCTGTATGCATGTACAGAGAATTACATTGTTATCACCTTTCTCAAATCAATTACCCTAGTCTCTCTTCCTGTCTCTCTCTCTCTCTCTCTCTCTCTCTCTCTCTCTCTCTCTCTCTCTCTCTCTCTCTCTCTCACACACACACACACACACACACACACACACCTTTTTCATTTCTCTGTGGGTAATACAGCTAAACTGGCATTCATTTGTGTCTGGACTGGATACTTGCCTGTCTTGTGTCTCTTTTTTTAGTGAGGAGATTTGTTTCACTTAATAATGACTTGTTCAAGCCAGTATTATTAAAATAAATCTGTATTCACTGAGCCCATGCTTTCTGGACAGGGGTCCTCAGCAAAGGGGTAGGTTAGAAAGGACTATGAATGCAACATGTAAAGCATTGCCCTTGCTGGTAGAAAGTGATGATCTTGAGATTCAAATTAGTCTCAGAGTTGACAGTTTCTGTTCAGTGCAGGAAACATTGGATATTTACTCTATTCGAGGTGATACTCTAGAACTGAAATAGACAAGTAAAGAAGGTAGTCCTTTAGAAATTCATGAGTGAGCCATATTACCTTAACATGTCAAGGTGTGTTATGTATGGTGCTCTGGTTGTTGTGGACATCTAGTTAACACACAGTAACCTACAGGCTTGGTGAAGAGTACCACCTCTGGTTCTTAAAGCCTGAACCAAGAAACAAAGGGCAATCTTTAGTTAGGAATATCTTTTTGAAAGCCTTCAGTTCTTGCTTCAGTAACAAAACTAATGGTCACATGGTTAGGTTATAGGGTAGTTCATTCCTTTTGTAGCATTGGCTTGTCTCTGTGTAATAATTCACTTTAACATCTAAAATAATTAGATAAGTTGTCTAATTCTTGATTATTATTTCCAGGACTTCCACCCAATTATGACACTACTCTGGGTGTATCATAAGATAGGAGTTGGCTTCCTTAACAAAAATTAGCAAGCAATCTAGATATTCTTTTACAAAGATCCAGCTTTTAAAACTCTTAAATTGTTTTTCAAGTACATTTTTCTTTTTTCCTTGGTTGGCTTAAGATCCAGGTGCCTGTAACTCTTATGTCATTTCTCACAGTAAAAACTTTATCTCATTCATTATTAAATATTTATTGAACCCTTACTGTTGTGCCAAGCTAGAAACACAACAAAGTGACATGCAAGGCAGATCTAGCCCCAGGCCTCATTGAGCTTAAGGTCTTGCAGAGAAAAGAAATGTTAAACTAATTACTGTGTAAAGATGTATTTAAATTGTAGGATGCAGTAAGAGTATATATAACAAGGGTTTTAACTAAGTCCAGTGTGGGACAGCTGCATGAGTCATGTCCGACTCTTTGCAACTCCGTGGACTGTAGCCTGCCAGGCTCCCTGTCCACGGAATTCTCCAGGCAAGAATACTGGAGTGGGTACCTGTTATTCAAGGGGTCTTCCCAACCCAGGGACCGAACCCAGGTCTCCCACATTGCAGGCAGATTCTTTACTGTCTGAGCCACCAGGGAAGCCCAAGAATACTGGAGTGGGTAGCCTATTCCCTTCTCCAGGGGATCTTCCCAACCCAGGAGTCAAACTGGGGCCTCCTGCATTGAAGGATTTTTTATCAGCTGAGCTACCAGGAAAGCCCATTAGTATATGAAAATGTATTTAAATTACAGGATGCATTAAGAGTATATATAACAAGAGTTTTAACTAAGTCCAATGTGGGACAGCTGCATGAGGTCAGGAAAAGCTTCTGTTAATTTCAAAGTGAAAATTCTCCCTGGGCTGTTGGTTGTATACCAATAAGTAGGTTAGTTAGTGGACTTTTAAGAGTAATTTAGCTTGAATTTTCTTCATTATTCAACTCTTGGTTGTGCAGTTGGATGGTAATTGATTAACTAGAAGAAACGACCTTGTGTTTGCTTTGTGAGAACAACATCCAACCTTAGCTGACTGCAGTCTGTTGAGAAACCATCTACTCAGTATATCTGCCTGGAGAGCACAGTAGTGGGTACTTTTGCTGCCATTGTGATGTATTTTGTGTGACTGTTAACCAGTGATTATATTTTACCTATCAAAATAATAAATAAAGCTTTTGAGGTTGAGGTGTTTTTTCTTGTTTGTCCTTTAGCTTTTGTTTTGATTGTTGGATTAGGATGAAAGGTTCCATGTCTTCATTGAAATAAAATGGAAACTAGCAAAAAGTGAGGTGCAGTTTTCAAGAAATATAATGGAAAGTTTAAAATATTATTTGAATAGGTGGGGGAAGCAGGGATAATCAAAGCAAATTTACACAATCTATAGAATGGAGAGGACAGTTAGAATAAAGAAACTAGATGAAGATGGCAGTTGTGAGTTGTTGCATTGGAATTCATCTCAGGGTTCTTAGAAACTATAACAGTTGCCAGTGTCTCAGCAGTGATTCTGAACCTTTTTTAAATCATAAAGCTTTTAAGAATCTGGTGTAAGCTATAACCTTCTTCCATAATCATGTTCATAAGGATTTGCCTATCCTAAGATCTCAAGTTGTTAATCACAGATGAGGTTGAAAACATTTTTGAGTTTACACTATTTCACTTCGTATTATGGGCTAAAATTAATTTTAGATGGGTTAAAGACTTAAATTTTTAAAAAATTAAAATTCATGGAAGGAATCATTGGTTAGTATTCCTCATACCGGTAAGGAAAAACAGGTTTCTTAAACAAAATATAAAAAACACTGACTACAAAAGAAAAATTAATCTTGACTGTATTAAAGATAAGAACTATAGAAAGTGGGGCAATTAAGCTTGAAGAAAGTGAAACGCAAATTGCAGAATATGAGTATTCACAATACACACAACTGGCAAATGATTAGATCAAAAATATATAAAGAGCTCCTCCTACAAATAAGTGAGAAAAGAACAAACAACCCAATAGATAAATGGACAAACAGTATGAACAGGCATCTCACAGAAAAAGAAAAAGCCAGGAAATATGAACAGGATCTCAGCATCATTAGCAACCAGGGAAATGAAATATGATTTCAAACCCAATTGATTGACAGTTAAAATATTTGCTCAGATCAAGTGTTGAAGAGGACATGGATTCTTAGCACCTCCTGTTCATTGCTTGCAGAAGTATAAACTGCTACAAAACTGTGGAGAACAGTTTGGACCTTGAAACCAAACATACCCTGTATGTTCCACTTCCATTCCTAGGAGTGCCCCCAGGAGAAATCAAACACACACATACCAGGAGATATGTAAAATAAGTTGATTGTAGCACATTCACAGTGGCAAAAACCTGGGAACAGCCCGAGTGCCTGTCAGTAGGAGAGTGGATGAAAACTACAGTTTTCGTATAGTGTAAGTACATTATGGGTAATAGTCAAAGAGAATTAACAACATTGATACCCAACAATAGAGATGAATTTTAGCAATATAATAAGTCCAAAAACTAGACCCCAAAAATTTTGTGATAAGCTTTTGTCTTTTTTGAGTAGTTAAAAACAACCAAAAAGCTTTTTAGGAATATGTGTAGATGAATTAAAATGATATAAAAAGGAAAACTAGAAAATGAGAAACCTGAGATTCCAGATGATGAGTGAGGAGAGGCAGTGGCTAGAATTGGAGGGAAGTGACCATGGTGATTAGATGGAGGTTTGTGATGGTGCTAACTTTTGTTTTGGGTAGATTTTGGAGTGCTTATTACATCATTAAAAATAACTAATTAGATAACTACTTTTTAAAAGAGAACCATGCATGTACCAGTGATAAGAGTGTTTTGAAGCAAGGTGATTAGTTCTGTTCTGTGCATCTGAGTTCCAGTTTAAAGATTTTTTTTTCTTTAAAGTTCATTGAATACATAGTTACTGAGTGTCAGGAACTACCCTAGAGACTTGCTAGAAATATAGAGACAATGAAGACATAGTCCCCTCTCGAGGTCTAGCAGAATGGACACAAATACTGCAGTGAATGGAGAAAGAAGTCTTGTGCTGATCTTTGTGATACGAAGCAGGAAGCAGTTCTACCCCAGTTCTGGAACTTACTTCCACCTGCTCCTCACTCTACCTGGGACCCCTACTCCTACAGTCCCCCTCTTAGAGACATACTTGATTGATAGAGCATTTAGATGTCTGCTAGATTGCTTGTCTCATACTGTATTATTACAGTGTTAGTTGTCTTTGTAATATGTCTATCTCATATGTTCAGCCTTAAACTCTGAATCCAAGGGCCTTTTGTTACTCTTCTCAGGCCTCCAAAATACCCTGAATAATAACTTATGTTTATTATTTCATTCAACAAAGATTTGAGTCCCTGCTATGATGCAGGGATTGCATTTTTGCAATAAGTCTTTGAAAAATGAGGTAATGAATACACAGAGTATAGAAATGAACAGATATTTACTGAATTCCTGTTGCATGTTTGTGTTATGACCTGTGGTGCTCATAAAACACTTAAGATATCCTATTCTCTTTAGTCTTGATATGGAGATGGTTTAATCATAAAACAATTAGAAAGCAGTACTGTTGGGGGATTAGTGTAAATAACCTGGGAAATAGCTCTGTGTGAAAATATGGAATAGTATGTATGAATAGGGAGAACTACAATAAACATAGATCCTTTCTTGACTTGCACATTGTTATCTTAAACTAACATTAAAAGCTGTTGACTTTAAATTCAGTTAGCACAGGTGGGTATGTTTCTAAATTTAAAAAGGCAGACTATAGAACTGTGCAATACTAAGTGGGTTTTTTGTGGGGTTTTTTGTTTTTTTGTTTTCAGTTTTTAAAAAATGTTTGGCCATGCTGCATGGCTTGTGGAATCTACATTCCCAGACCAGGAATCTATCACAGAGTCCTAAATGCTGGACTGCCAGGGAATTCCCAATACTAAGTTTATTTTTCACAAGCAACAATTTCCATGAAACTAGCAGGCATATCACTTGTTGATTACAATCCCTATGTAATAGACTTCCTATTAAATATCCTTAGTTGTGTGGTTTTATAGCTGAAAGGTGTTCTGCAGAAACACTGTTTTGCAGATCAGGAAACTGAGGTCCATAGAGCTGAAGTGTCTTTACTAAGGTTGCACAGAAAGTGATGAGAACCCAAATATCCTCTCTCCTGGTTTAGTTTTGTTTTTGTTGTTTTTTGTAATGTAGGATGTTGCCATATGAGACCTAAAAGCTTCAGGGTTGCTTTTCATGCATTTAGATACCTTGAAAGCTTTTTTCACAAGTAAGTGGCACTTCGAACTTGAAGAAGGCAAATATGAAATAGTAGAAAAAGTACTGACCTCTCCAGCAATCTGAAGACCTAAGTGCAACTTTAGAGTCAACTCTGCCATTAACTGGCAGACTTACTGGCTGGTAACGCTAAGATTAATTAGATCTTTTGCAGCTCACTTCCACTCTTTGAGATTTTTAATGTTTTTTCCAATTTTAACATTCTCTTAGCCAAAGCCAAAATGCAATCTCTATGATCTGGTATATGGAGTATCAGTAGAGCTAGTGTGATTAGTCAGTCATTAAATAAGCCCGGACTTCCCAGAAAAAAATTTACCTAGTTTCTTTGTGATCTGGCAAAACATGTACAACACTTAGCTGTTTTTCTTCTGAAAAGTAAATCCCTTGAGTGTCTGACCATGTCTATTCACTAGAGTATTCTCAGTACCTCTCATGAAGTAAGCAGTCAGCAAGTCTTCGCTGAATGAGTGAACACCTCTTGTGGAAAACTGCTATTGCTTTAAGCTTTGTTTGCATTTTTTTTCCAAGTAGAGGAAAATAATAGTATTTTAAAAACAATGTTAGTTTGAGAACTTGGTGTCTTAGCCAATTATATGAGTAGTCTTCATTTGCTCAAAAAAGAATTTTGAAAGTCGTCTGGGGTGAACATCTTCCTTTCTCGGTAGCTCATTTGTTCTGTTTTTAATAACAGTAGAGATTCAGCATAGTGTAACAGCCTCTTTAACTCCTTCCTCATTATAATAAAGCACTCTTTAAGCTAAAAACAGGTCTCATTTGTAGATTTACAGCTGTTTATTATAATTATCATATCCTTTATTTCTCTAGTTATAATCGCTGGTTGTGTCAAGCAAGATCTGAAGATCTGTCTGATATTGCTTCTCTAAAAGCGTTATATCAAACAGGTGAGCTTAAGGACATGGTAACTTTTTCTTTTACTGATTAAGACATTATTTGGCATGCTATTATGGACTTCATTCCTCTCTGATTTTGCCCATTTGTCTATATATAGATACTTCTTTTTGGTACAACAAAGATAGGTTTTGCTTATCATCAATATGTTAAAAATATCATATCAACCTGTAAGATTTTCAGCTAGTTATTCTACATTGGCCAACTTCATTTCTTCTTGGAAATGAAGTCCTTTTTCTTCCTTTTTTGTGTCTTATAAATTTTTCTAAATGCTGGAGAGGGTGTGGAGAAAAGGGAACCCTCTTACACTGTTGGTGGGAATGCAAACTAGTACAGCCACTATGGAGAAGAGTGTGGAGATTCCTTACAAAACTGGACATAGAACTGCCATATGACCCAGCAATCCCACTGCTGGGCATACACACTGAGGAAACCAGATTGAAAGAGACACGTGTACCCCAATGTTCATCGCAGCAGTGTTTATAATAGCCATGACATAGAAGCAACCTAGATGTCCATCAGCAGATGAATGGGTAAGAAAGCTGTGGTACATATACACAATGGAATATTACTCAGCCATTAAAAAGAATACATTTGAATCAGTTCTAATGAGGTGGATGAAACTGGAGCCTGTTATACAGAGTGAAGTAAGCCAGAAAGAAAAACACCAATACAGTGTACTAACACATATATACGGAATTTAGAAAGATGGTAACGATAACCCTATATGTGATACAGAAAAAGAGACACAGATGTATAGAACAGTCTTTTGGACTCTGTGGGAAAAGGCGAGGGTGGGATGATCTGAGAGAATAGCATTGAAACATGTATATTATCATATGTGAAACAGATCGCTGGTCCAGGTTTGATGCATGAGACAGGTGCACTGGGATGACCCAGAGGGATGGGAGGGGGAGGGAGATGGGAGGGGGGTTCAGGATGGGGAACACATGTAAACCTATGGCTGATTCATGTCAATGTATGGCAAAAACCACTATAATATTGTAAAGTAATTAGCCTCCAACTAAAATAAATAAATAAATTTTTTCCTAGTTTTAAAGTACCATAATCTCTTTATACAGAATTCAAACCTTACATAAATATATAACAGAGACAGTGAAAGTTAGCAGATTTCCCCTTTATATTTCTTTTCCAGACAGTACTTGTTAATTTTCAGATTTGAATTCCGTTTAGTTTTTCTTGGATCACTAATGTTATTAAAAGTTGTAGTTAGCTTAAATAGAAAGCTATTTATAAAATGATCTTTACCCTGTGACCTTACCTTTGGTTTCCCCAGATTTAAAACCTGTAAAAGGGCTTACCTTAAAAGCAAGGGCAGTCATCAAAACTTCATGAAGCTGAAAAAAAATTAAAAAGTGGTTTTCCACATAGTGAAAGAAATCCGAAGATGAAATTTGAAAAGCTTATGTCCCTAGTTTTTAGTTTTTTACATTGGTTTAGAATATTTTTATAAGGTCAGAGCCCAGGACAATAATACTCTTGGAATAAAGTTTCTGGGTGCTGATTACGTTTCCTATTTGTAGGTGTGGATAACTGTGGTCGCACGGTGATGGTGGTAGTTGGAAGAAACATTCCTGTAACATTAATAGATATGGACAAGGTAAGCCATAAAAAGGCTTTGTTTTGAAAATAACATTGATTTAAAAAATAAGTAGGGTATGAATTTGGAATCAGGGCTTAGAATATGAGATGAGTCCGAATTGCATGTCTGTGACTGAGTAGCAGCCCTGGCTCTATAAGTTGGCACATACCCTTTCAGTCAGTTAGGGGTCTGGCCTTGTGTTCCAGGAGAAACAGAATACTGAAATGCCACAATGTGATTTCCAACAACTCAGCTACTGTGTTTTGGACGTGACGTAAATGGCAAGTTTTTGGTTGGACTCATTCTCTATTATCTGCCTTTCTTGAAAAAAGAAACATAAACTTTTGAGAATCTATCTGAAGAGAAGAAACCAGAGATGCAGTTAACCCAAGATATCATCATTTTGTAATCCCCTCTTTTGAAGATAAAGGACAGAAACAGATGATTCATAGCAAAAGAAATGGTATTACTAATAAATAAGAAAATGTTCAACCTGCTTAGTAGTGAAAAAAAAAAGGTGAATTAAAATGAGGTATCTTTTTTCACCTTCAAAATTAGCCATTACTTTTATTTTTTATTTTTATTTTTTAGCCATTACTTTTAAATAATAATCATTGTCATCAAAGATTAATTAAAACTATCAAAGTGACCTAGTAATTCCATTTCTGAGAATTTGTACTAACTACTAAGGAAGTAGTAGTTGACATTACTTTGCCAACAAAAGTCCGTCTAGTCAAGGCTATGGTTTTTCCAGTGGTCAGGTATGGATGTGAGAGTTGGACGATGAAGAAAGCTGAGCGCCGCAGAATTGATGCTTTTGAACTGTGGTGTTGGAGAAGACTCTTGAGAGTCCCTTGGACTGTGAGGAGATCCAACCAGTCCATCCTAAGGGAGATCATTCCTGGGTGTTCATTGGAAGGACTGATGTTGAAGCTGAAACTCCAATACTTTGGCCACCTCATGTGAAGGGTTGGCTCATTGGAAAAGACCCTAATGCTGGGTAGGATTGGGGGCAAGAGGAGAAGGGGACGACAGAGGATGAGATGGTTGGATTGGATCACTGACTCGATGGACATGGGTTTGGGTAGACTCCGGGAGTTGGTGATGGACAGGGAGGCCTGGCGTGCTGCGATTCATAGGGTTGCAAAGAGTCGGACACGACTGAGCAACTGAACTGAACTGAACTGAACTAAGGAAGTAATCCTAGGAATGAAAATAGCTACAGGCCAAAAAACTGCCCAAATTGGAATACTTGGGCAAGAGACAGTCAAATCCACAGGATAAATATATAGATCATCCTAGAACATCAGTTATAATAGAAACTGACTGTGAAGGAAGAGACTTATTTTAATAAATAATTTTTAACAATAGTAAAAAAAAAAAAAAAGTACTCAAAAGTGTAAAAGCTGCATACAATTTTAAGGTAAAACACCATTGTGCAAAAGCAGATGATTACACCTGGCTAAGCCCTTAGAGTCCTGGTCCCTGGTGTTTAGATAAAAGAAAAAATTGCGAAAGCCTTGGATCTGGCATGTTACTCACAGGCTCATTTGTGACACAAAATAACAAATTCTGTTAAGTTAATTATTTTGCATCCATAAATGAAATGTTCTATGACCCTGAAAAAATTATTGTTATAGAGTTAAGTACTATAAAGAAATGTTTATGATGTAATACCAACAGAAGAAAAAGTGATACACAGTGTGTATATATTGACCTTTTTTGTGGGTGAGGGGAGCAGGATGGGAGTTTAAGAATAAAGGTAAAAACTGAAAGTCAGTATCTTAAAATGGATTTCATAGTTTTAGGAAGAATTTGTTTTCTGTGTTCTTCTGTTATGTGGCTATGCTTCTTTATAAATGAAAAATTCAAGTTAAAGATGGAGAATTTGAAGCTGAAAATGGGTATCATAATTACCCTGGGCAGGAGGTGGTAAGTGGACAGAAAGAGGACCAGAAGCAGTCTGGTAAGAGCAGAAATAATAAACACATACACACACACACACACCTTAAACACTCAACTATTTATAATAATCAGCATGACATTTATTCACAGCATTAATAATGCGATTCATACCAATAAAAGCATAAACCCCTTTGATTCTGATGTGTATTTGCATGGTGTTCTGAATGTTTGTGATATATCATTTCATTTATATCTTGAGGTCCAAACCAGCTAATGACTGGAAATAAAATGTGTTTCCTTAGTGCCGTCCTCTGTCTGCTCTGGTAGCAGTTGGACCCATGCTAACTAATCCTTAGTAGTCCATTCACGTGAATGCCAAGGACTCCCCTGAGGCAAAAATGGGGAAATAGCCTGTTTGACAGTAATCCTTCAGATGCTGCCTCTTAGTGTCCTGTGTGTCATTGTTTATAGCTACACCAGTGGGTCATGCTGGCCCTGCCCATGTTGTATCTCTGCTTTGTACTTATGTTTCTCTTAAATTTCATCCTTGTAATGGCATACTTTTCTAACTGATCCAGGTCACATTAAGTTTGAGTCAGAGCAGGAGAAGTGCTGCCCAGCCCACTGCCTTCTGCTCGCTAAACCTATTCTTATTTTCCTCATTCAGCTCAATGTTAAAGATACTGAGCATATTAGCCCTCAAAGTGCGCCATGTGAGGCATGAGTCCATATCTCAGTGGAGACTGCAAAGACTTGTCACTGAATTCAGGTAGAAACTTCAAGAATGATAAAAAGTCTAGAAATTCTCTAACAGTTTTGAAATCATTATCCCAGAGAGAAAAAACGTGGTAGTTGACTGAAGAGCTCTTTTGTATATACGAAGAGCTCACTTGGGAGGATGGAGATACCCTCCTCCATCACCTAAGGACAGGAAGGGAACGTACCGTGGCATTATGGGAACTATATGGGAAGATCTTTTTGAAGAGATGCTTGTTCCTGATGTCTGCAGTGTCTGGAGCATAGATTAGATTAATCTCCTGGATTTTTCTCCCTCTTGGCCTCAGGTGGCACATTGGTAAAGAATCCACCTGCCAGTGGAGGAGATACAAGAGATATAGGTTCGATCCCTGGGTCAGGAAGATCCCCTGGAGTAGGAAATGGCAACCCACTCCAGTATTCTTGCCTAGAAAATCCCATGGACAGAGGAGCCTGGCAGTCTGTAGTCCATGGGGTCACAGAGAGTTAGACACAACTGAGCGTGCACACACACACACACTGTGAAATAGACTACTGTACAAAATGATCATTACTTTTATTCCTTTTTCTTCTAGGCTCTCTTATATTTTATCCATGTAATGGACCACATTGCTGTGAAGGAATATGTATTAGTGTATTTTCACACACTGACCAGCGAATACAATCACCTGGACTCAGACTTCCTGAAGAAACTCTATGACGTTGTTGATGTCAAGTTAGTTACTTTCTCAAATTTTGAAGGGGAACAATAGCTTTTTCCTTTCTTAGTATTAAGCAGTAGCAAATATTGTGGTGTATTCTGTGAAAGGATAGTTCATATAACATTTTTGTAATATATAGATTGAGTATTTTAATAATAGGAGACTGCCCTTAATTCCAGTTTATTTTGTATCGGAGTAAATTCATATAGAAACTTTTTCCTGCTTCTAAACTCCTGGAGAAAGAGTTAATTGTTCATAATGTTGATTGGTTTTAGGCATGGCTTATACTGACCCTTTTGTTTGTTTGTTTTGAATCAGGTACAAGAGGAATTTGAAGGCTGTTTATTTTGTTCATCCAACATTTCGTTCAAAGGTGGGTATTTTTCTTTCTACTAAATCTTGAAGTTAACTGCACTACATACTTGCATATTAAGATATATTTCCTCATCTTAATTCTTGCTGTCACCGTTGTGACTGCTCATTTCCTTGTTTACCCTTCATTTTTAAGTGATCTTGAGTTGTGGTCCTAATGTTTCTGTCCCGTGTAACTCGGATATCTTCGTCAGTGACCTTTACAAGCCATTAGCCCCTCTGTCCTTGCCTCTCGGTGCTCTTTGTTTGGGCTTACCTGATGGCTCAGATGATAAAGAATCTGCCTACAATGCAGGAAACCTGTGTTTGATCCCTGGGTTGGGAAGATCCCCTGGAGGATGGCATGACAACCCACTGTAGTATTTTTGCCTGGAGAATCCCCAAGGACAGCGTAGCCTGGTGGGCTACAGTCCATGGGGTTGCAAAGAGGTCAGACATGACTGAGTGACTAAGCACAGCTCTTTGTTAATCTGGGCTTTTTCCTGCCGCTGTTCCTGGCTAATTCCTATTTTATCCTTCAGATCTCAGCTCAACAATTACTTTATGTAAATAAAGAAAAAGAAAAGAAACCTCTCTGACCAATCCTGCCACTAGTAGGTACTCCTGCAAGTCATCAGATATAGCAGTCATGGATTGGGATATAAATTTTAAGAGTCATCAAGTAAATAGAGCTTTAACTCTTTAGAAGTGTTAATGAATAAAATCACAGACTTAGACCAAAGACAACAGCTGAAGACAGAGCACGGGGATCAGGGAAGGAGACCAAGAAGTAATCAAAAAAGCAGCAGGAGAACCAAGGTTGACTAATGCTGTGGAAGCCAGTGGATGGGCAAAGCATCAGAGATGGTAGAAATAGTTATTATTTTAAAGTGCTGTAGAAAAATGAAGTAAGATAAGTAGTGAAAAGTCCTCATTATATTTCATAACTAAGATGAGTGAAGTACTTCAGTGAGAATGTTTTCCACTTTGGGAGATTTGTCGCTGTTTACAAAATTGTTGTAAATTTTGAAATTTCAAACAAGTTCTCATTGAAATACCATCTTTAAATTTTGCATGAAGTGTTTTAAATAATTCTTTTAAAAATTTCAAATTTCCTTTTGGTCCCTCAGTGTTACAACAGCACAGTGTTAAGTGCTATGCTTATGGGAACACTGCTTGATCAGGCTTTTTTAAAAAAATAAAATGTGTGAGCTGTCAATTAAATCACTTATAATTGTCTTTCCTGCTCTTCTTTCAATTGATTTCTGACTACATAGTCTTACCAGATAGAATACTATTAACTTTCCCACTCGTGGGAAAGTTTATTTGTTATGCTCAGCAGGTGGCTAATTTTTTTTTTTCTATAGCACTTATGGAAGTAATGCATGACTATTTCTCAAAATTTCATCATCCATTTTCTTTTTTATTCATCCAGTAGCTACTGAATTTTTTTCTGAAATGGAGACACAGAAGGATTAGCTTGATTTTTAATATGTCTTTGCAAGAATGTCTGCTATTTCCCACTTGTACTCAGAATTGTACTAGAGATTCTAGCCAATGTAATAGGGCAAGAAAAAGGAACAAAAAGCATCTAATTTAGAAAGGAGTAAATAAAACTGTCTTGATTGACAGACGACATGATTATCTATGTAGAAAACCCTGTAGTATCCTCAGAAAAGCTATTAATACTAGAATTAATGAGTAACTTTTTAGCAAAATTTCAGGGTTTAAGATCAATATTCAGAAATCTGTTATCCATATTACAGAGAAACAATTTGAAATTTAAAAAGCATTATAATTTACACTAGCATCAAAAGTATTAAGTACTTAATGATAAATATGACAAAAGATGTGAAAGACTTATACATTGTACAAGTTAGTAGCAGTAATAGTAGTAGTAGTAGTTGTTGCTCAGCATGTCTGACTCTTTGTGACCCCATGGACTGTAGTTCACTGTATGCTGTAAAACATTGATGACATACATTAAAACAGACCTAAATAAATGAAGACATATACTGTATTTATGGATTAGAAAATTTGATATTGTTAAATTGTCATTTCTTGCTGAAGCTATAGATTCAATTCAGTCCTAACCAATTTTTTTTTATAGAAATTGACCAATTAAAATGCAAAGAATCTAAAATAGCCAAAACAACTAAGGAGAAGAACAAAGTTGGAGGACCAACACTGTCTGCTTTCAGTGCTAATTCTAAAGCTGCAATACTCAAGACAGTGAGGTATTGGCATGAAGGTGGACAAATTGATCAACAGAGCAGAATTAAGAATCCAGAAATAGATTCACACATATATGGATAACTGATTTTTTTCAAAAGTGCAAAGTTGGGTCAGTGGAAAAAGGATAGTCTCTTCAACAAATGATATTGGAGCAATTGGATATCAATATGCAAAAAAAAATAAACTTTGATCTGTGTCTTGCATCATGTACAAAGTTAACTGAGAATGGATCAAGGACCTAAATGTAAAACATAAAACTTTTTAAACTTCTAGAAGCAAGTATAGGAGAAAAAGCTTTGTGTGACCTTGAGTAAAGCAAGTTATTTCTTAAATTAACACCAAAAGCATAATCTATAAAAGAAATTGAACTTTATTAAAATTAAAAACTTCTGCTCTTTTGAAGATAGTTAAGAGAATGAAAAGATCAACTGCAGCCTAAGAGAAAATCTTTGTAAATTAAACATTTATCTGATAAAGGTCTTGTCTTTTGAATATATTAAGAAATCCCTAAGTAATAAGGAAACAGAAATAGAAATAGAAACAGAAATAGAGATAGTTTAGAAATAGACAAAAGATTTGTACAAAAATCTGGCTTAACCAGAAGATACACAGATGGCAAGTAAGCAGATGAAAAGATGTCGAGCACAGTTAGTTATTAGCAAAGTAGAAATGAAAACAGTGTGAGATATTGCATTCCTATTAGAATGGCTAAGATTTAAAAGGTGCTTTTGTGGTCCTCAGCATCTATTCATAAAGCTATAAAAAGTTGAGTCCTATTAATTTATTATGAATGACAGAACTAATAAAAAGCAAAACAATTTGAAAAAAGAAAACTTAAGGAAAATGTTAATGATCGTCTGGGTGGTTTCTGTACCTCTGTTCCTTGTAAACTTCTTTCAATTTTGGTAAATGTTGAAACATTTTCATAATTTTTTGAATGGTCAAAACTGTTTTTTTCTTCTATCACAAATTCAAACTTATCTAAAGAGTATTCCTTTGTAAATTCACCAGACTTATGAAACTATGTAGTCACTGTTTGCTAAGATCTGCCTCAGCCTCTCCTCCCCCACACAAGAGAGTCAGTGAACAGCTCTCCTTCCCTCACTGTGACATCAGTGGATAAACATTACCAGAAGTTTCAGTGTTAGAGCCACTCGCTTTGGCTGTCACTAGAACTGCTTCATGGAGGAGTCAGTGCGAATGACAGGTTGGGCAGAGTCTGAAGGGAAAATGTATGAAGTGAGAACCATTATGTTAGCTTTGGCATGGAGAAACCATTGGAGGACTGAGAGAGTAAAGCTCATATGTAAAGAAATCCACCACTGTTTTACACTAAGTCAAAAACTGTAAATGGAGTGGTTGTAATTGTAAAAGAAAGAGATGAAAAGAAATCAAGGGATAATAAAACAACTGAATCACACTCTTCTGATTTCCATACTTCTCAGGTCTTTTCCAGTGCACTCCACCCAAAGTGATAATAAATTGACTGCTCATATAAATCACGACTCTCTTTCTTTTTTGATATTTCCTAATAGAATGCAAACTAATAACATTTAAGCCCACCGGTGACTCTGGCTCTATCAGGTCACTTAAGTGCACACATGTGAACAATCGTTTCCTAGTTTATGCTGTTTTGTGATCCCATGTTCTTGGCTCTGCGCTTGTGAATAACTGAGTGAAAGAATTTCTAGAATTCACAGCATATTCCAGCAGTCTTTTTTTTTTTTTCAAATGTTTAGTTTTCTTTGGGCTTCCCAGGTGGCTCAGATGGTAAAGAATCTGCCTCCATGTTTGGAAGACCTGGGTTCGACCCCTGGGTCAGGAAGAACCCTTTGAGAAGGGAATGGCTACCCACTCCGGTATTCTTACCTGGAAAGCTTTCTTCGGTTTTTTGAAATAGTAGATACTGAGTAATGCAAGTTTACCTAAATAAATGTATATGTGTGACTTATGTTGTAAGTAATTGAAAATTACTGTTCATGGGGTTCTCAAGGCAAGAATACCGAAGTGGTTTGCCATTCCCTTCTCCAGTGGACCACGTTTTGTCAGAACTCTCCACCGTGACCCATCCATCTTGGATGGCCCTACACGGCATGACTCATAGTTTCATTGAGTTAGACAAGGCTGTGGTCCATGTGATCAGATTGGTTAGTTTTCTGTGATTGTGGTTTTCAGTCTGTCTGACCTCTGATGGAGAAGGATAAGAGGCTTATGGAAGCTTCCTGATGGGAGAGACTGACTGAGGGGGAAACTGGGTCTTGTTCTGATGGACGGATGCTCATAAATCTTTAATCCAGTTTTCTGTTGAAGGGCAGGGCTGTGTTCCCTCCCTGTTAATTGACCTGAGGCCAAACTATGCTGGAGGTAATGAAGATAATGGCGACCTCCTTCAAAAGGTCCCATGCAGCACTGCTACACTCAATGCCCCTGACCCTGCAGCAGGCCACCACCAACCCATACCTCTGCCGCCACTGCTCCTTGAGAGTCCCTTGGACAGCATGGAGATCCAACCAGTCCATCCTAAAGGAAATCTGTCCTGAATATTCATTGGAAGGACTGATGCTGAAGCTGAAACTCCAATACTATGGCCACCTGATGCAAAGAACTGACTCATTTGAAAAGACTCTGATGCTGGGGAAGATTGAAGGCAGGAGGAGAAGGGGACGACAGAGGATGAGATGGTTGGATGGCATTACTGACTCAATGGACATGAGTTTGAGTAAACTCTAGGAGTTGAGATGGACAGGGAGGCCTTGCATACTGCAGTCCATGGGGTCGCAAAGAGCTGGACACGACTGAGCTACTAAACTGAACTGAATTGAAAATTAAAAGCTGAGCTTTATAAAAATAAAACAAAAAAAACCTGAAGACAATGCTCTTGAGTCTCCCTGAGAGAAAACGTTTAACTAAGTTTCAACTTCTGTCTGCTTTGAGTAACATTCTCTTGTTAATGCCTGAAGAATGTAAGGGAGGTAATGGGTAAAAAATGCAGTGGACAAATATGTTTGTCCTTCAGATGCTGAGTGTATATGATCACTACCCATTCTTCCTAAACTCAGCCTTCTGTTTGAATTTACCACTACCCCTTACCATGTCAGTATGTGCAGCGTAGTCAAGTCCGTTCATAGAACTGTATAACTAAGAGGGACTTAAAAATCATTCAGGTATAACTTCCTCATTTTGTAGATGAAGAAACTGGGCCCAGATTGAAGTACTTTTGTTTTTATTGTAGAATGGAAGAATATTAGACCATCCCTACATAGTAAAGTAGTAAGTCCAGAAACTATTTGTTAATTCTTTCAACATGTATTGAATTCCTTACTTTTCATGTTGGGCTTTGATTAGACCCTATAAATATAGTGTTGAAGGAGACAGTCCCCACAGGGGGAATTGGTTGAAAGAATCAGCTACTACCACAGAGAATGTCAGTTACACAGTAATATGAGTAACACGGTGTTGTTGGAACTCTTAGAGGAAAGCTGCATCTCGCACTTTGGGTGGAGGGTGGTCAGTGAAAGCTTTCTCACAGAGGTGAATTCTGACCTGAGCTCTGAAGGACAGGTTTTCACCAGACTAAGAATTGAAGAAAATGAGTTTGGGAGTAAACAAAGCAACATGTAAAAATGTCCTGAGGTAAGAGACCGTGGAACACAAATTCCCTGTGTTTCTTCTGCGTAATTTTATACTTTTATCCAAGTCTAGCACAGTGCCCTGCCTCAGATAGGTAGTTGTGTATGTCTTTGAACCATTCATTGCATTTAGCTTTTTTTTTTTTTTTTTTTTTTTTTTTTTTTTTGCCTTAGGAGATTGTTATTCTGCTTATGAGCTGGCTCCTTTACTAGAATCTAATTCCTCATTTGAGGAATGGCCATGTCACTGTTGCCCTGTATTACTGACAGCTGTGCACAATGCTTAGAACTTAGTAGATTCCCAGGAAATATGTAACTCCTTGTGCAAATGCATCTCCTAATACATCCTTGAGATACTTCTCTGTTCTGACTCTGCAGTCTTATTCTCTTAAATTCTTCCTAGGATTTCTAAAATCTCCATGATCTCTCTAGCTCTTACTAATTTATCAGCTAACTCTTGGCTGGTTGTATCCTAATCTAGAATTTTCACTCATCTAGTTTGCAGAAGTTTATATCAGTTAGGTATATAACAGCCTGTATTTAAAAAAAAAAATGATGTAAAAAAACTGGGGATTGGTGTGTAAGTAAATGACTGCCTAATTTGATTTATATTAACTCACTTTGTTCTAGAAAGGCTGAGTGCCTCCCCCACCCCTCCACCACCCTCCAAATAAACTAGTTAAGGTGAGAGGGTACAGAGAGTAATGTTAATATTTGAGGCCTTATACCAGTCATTCATAGTATAGCCAAAATAGAATAGTGACCCAGGTCATAAAACTCATTATGAAATAGACCTTATCTCCATTCATTCATTCTTTTTCAATGAATGCATGGTTCTGTGTGTAGCTTTTAAAACTTTAGGCCATTCTATGGTTGTCTGCCAAGTGCTAGGGAAATTATAAGAAACTGTTTATATTCCTGTGAAATAGAAATAAGTGCTATACATGAGATTTAAACATAAGGTTGTGAGAATTCAATTAGATGGGATAATCTCTTTGGAGCTGTCAGGGAGAAATGGTGGAGATGGGTCTCTGCCAAGTCTGGAAGTTTGGGCAAGATTCTGATAAAGATAAATTCAGTGTTGGCTCTGTTAGCCCGTGCTTTTTCTCGTAAGTAAGCATGAAGAAAGTATTTTGCATTAGGGACTGGGAATATGTGAAAGGTTTGGAACAAGCCCTGAAAAACATGATGGGGTGTCAAAGAGAAACTAACAAAATGATTGGCAACTGCCCAAAGTGTCATGTAGTGTATTTATAACGTACCCAGTTATATCCTGGAGTGTGCTATGCCAGTACACCGAGAATTCATATACATAGGTTACCTTCTTCTGTAAATGGGGATAGCAGTAACATTGTACCTACCTCACAAAACTGTTGTACAAGCCTGTGATAAGCATGACTATTTATGATTGTCAGTTTGGATAGATGAACAATAATTTGTAAGTTCTAGCTGTTGCCTAGTTCATGCCAGTATTGTTTGCTGTCAAGAATTCTCTTTTTTTTTTTTTCAAGAGCAAATTTTGCAGATTAACTTGTTATAGAAAAATTGCGTGTTGTGAAGTAAAATGAGCAAGGGTGGCTCTACATCCACAGAAAATGCATTTTGAGAGATTGCGTGCCAAGTGTCAACTGAAAAATAAATGTCTCAAAAATTGGCAAAAAGTTTCTATCTCATTTTTAAAAAAGTGAAGAGTTTCTGAGATTTGGAGATGTTCAGCGTTTTCACAGTACCAGTGAATCAGTATTCCATCAGAGAGTGCAGTGGTTTTGACCACTACCCACAACAAAAAGCACATTGTATCACATGCACAGGAGCACACAGACATATAACAGAACCCGACACTTCAGGAGACAAAGCTCATCCTTCCTACATTCCTCAGTGGTTGTTGCTCTAGCATGTTTCTTTTTGTTCTTTTTAGTCCTGTTCACAGTCCACTGCACTGATTGCGTAATTCAGTGACGCACTACGACCTGCATTTCAAAAAACACTGCTTATTACAAAACTTTTTTTGATACCAATTTCAATTCTGAAATAGTTTTTATCTAGCATAAATTTTCAAGATCATGTGTGTATTTCTGATCCTTACAACTGGCTTAAATCATTTTTCTTCTTCTATTAATTAGGTATCAACATGGTTTTTTACCACCTTTTCTGTCTCAGGACTGAAGGACAAAATCCACCATGTGGACAGCCTTCACCAGCTGTTTTCTGCCATCTCTCCAGAACAGATCGACTTTCCTCCTTTCGTCCTTGAATATGATGCCAGGGTAAGAAGTACCAGGAATCCTTCCTCACCTAGTGTATTGTAACTATTTTATAATGCACATAATCTTTTCATTATAAGATACCTTAATACAATTAATGTGTTTTAGTAAACTTGATAGTATCATTTGACATTCTTTTCCTAAGGTAACTTATAGGAAAATGCTTGATTCTAAGAGAGGGCCTTCCCCCGCCCAGGGCCTGCCTTCCCCCCTCTTTTCAATGAGAAACATTTTTGCTGTAGGTATAAATCCAATCCTTGCTTGTATTGTCAGTTTTCCACCACCTCTGAGACATACCTCTGCCTAATTTTATTAAGACTAAATGACTTTTCATCTACATAAATAGAACCAGAAGAATCTGTTGGTATCCAGCATTTTTCAGCATTCATTGTAAGCCAAGTAGCCTATCTTGGTCTTTACCCTACCAGAAGTTCCATTTGTATAATGTTTGTAAGAGTGTCAACCAATAATATTAACATTGTTACTTACATCAGTCTATTAAACAATAAGAAATGGCTACTCTAGAATTTCATCAGAGCTCTAGTCCATTGTAGTTATTTGCACTATCACTTTAGTAGTTAAAAACAAAAAAGTGTAACATGCTTGCCAAATAAGGCAAGTGATAATAAGGCAATTATCAGTTGCCTTATTTAATTATTGCTGATTGCATATTTGGGGGCATGAAGCAGAGCATATATTTGTAGGTTATCTTAAGCCTAGTGAATTATTCTTCCTTAACTATTGTACAACATATATATAGTAACGTAAATATTCTACAAGACATTTTTTCTCTAACATTTCTCCAACTTCAGTTGTGATTTCTGTTCCCTTCATGTGATAGGAATGTGTGCTCAGTCATGTCTGACTCTTGTGAGTCAGACTGTAGCCCGCCAGGCTTCTCTGTCCATCAGATTTTCCAGGCAAGAACACTGGAGTGGGTTCTTCCTGACACAGGGATCGAACCCACATCTCCTGCTCTGGCAGGCAGATACTTTACCACTGAACCACTAAGGGAGCCCTTTCTGTGTACTTAAGGGCCTACAAAGAAGGCTTTTTATTAGCTATCAACACTATCCTCAAGCTTGGTTTTGTTTTTCTGTCTTATATATATGTGCTTTTAGGTTTGTTTGTTTTTTAAGATTTCATCTCAAATACAGGCCTAATTAATAATTTTATTAATCAAAATTAAATAACCTGCAGTGTAACATCATCTCTGGATTATCTCTCTGTATCTGTACTAGAGCTTTCTAAAACTGAAATAGTAGGTGCTCTATACCTAAAGCCAAAGAGAGGAATAAAAAGAGAGAAGAAACAAAAGAAGTGTCAGGAGATGATGTGGACAGAGCAGGCAGAGAGCACACCCTAGATCCTGGAGCCCTCCACATTATGCTGCAGTCCTTTGGTGCCTTTGTGGTCAGTGGAGAGTGTTGTACACGGAGAACTCGTGAGTTCCTGTTTAGAAAGATGGCTAAAGAAACCATGTAGAGAAGGATTAGACAGAGTAAGACCATAGGCAAGGAGACAAGTAAGAGGCTATTCGAGAAAGCCAGGGGAGACTTGAGACTAGAGCTAGGCGGTGGTAGTGATAATGGTAAGGTTTGAAGATCTTAAGAGATAGTTAAAATTAGATATTTTAGGGAATAAAATCCCCAGCATTATGGTGACCAAGCAGCCAGCCACTGGGAGGAATAAAGGAGGAAAGAAGCCTGAGGTGACTGCCAACATTTCTGCTTTGGAAGACCTGGAGAATGTTATTGCCACCATACCAGAAAGGCAGTTTGGAGAAATAGTACTGGGGAGCTCAGAGAGGAGACAGGTGGGCTCTTAAGTTTGTGACGCATTAGGTTTGTGGTGCTGCATGGGAGGAGAAGGGGGCAACACAGGATGAGATGATTGGATGGCATCATCAACTCAGTGGACATGAGTTTGAGCACACTCCGGGAGACAGTGAAGGATGCGGAAGCCTGGCATGCTGCAGTCTATGGAGTTACAAACTGAGTGACTGAATAACAAATGAGACATTGAAGTGAAGGTCTAGAAATTGGATAGATATTTCCTTGTAAAGAAAATTTTTTCCTCTCCTAGAAAGAATTAAAAATAAGCTTAGAGAAAAGGTAATGAGTGTATTGTTGCTCAGTTTGATTATCATGTTCAAGAATGCTTTGCCCATAGTAGATTATTTATTTGGTGAAGATATGATATAGTGTTCATTATTGGCAGTCAGCTTCTATTTTTCTGGATCTTATGTGACTTAGAATAGCAACATAAATTTTATAGGATTAAAAGGCACTTTTGATGGTAACTAGAAAGTAATTTTTATCTATCTAGATCAAAATGGTACTGAGACCATTTCAGAAAGGGAGCTGGTCAGCGTTCGTATAGTCAGAGAAGAGAGTGTAGAGATTTACCTGGTCACAATTCTTCAAAGTTTTACAATTGTTTCCAGAAATAGAGAAAATATTTGATTGCTCAGCAGACTCTTCCACAGTATGAGACTAATATAAAAGATCTATTTCATGGCATTAAGAATTAGATTTTCCGTTCTTACTTTATCACAATTTAATGTTGATACAGGAAGCTTAGAAAAATACCGTAGTGGAATAAAATAGAGAAATCTTAAAGATGGATAGTGAACCGTTTCTTTTCAGTTGAACTTCAGATTTCTCTCTTCAGGCATGTATCTTAAGCATAGCATCTGTACATACTGAGGATACTGGTGGGGTTAGTATAACAGATCTTGGTAGGAAATTCTAAAATACAAAAAAAAAATTGCCATTATTTTTTTTTTTCCAAATATCCCAAAATGTAGCCAATCTTCAGATTTGGTTCTAACAAAAAATTTTTTTAATCTTTTTGCTACCTGGTCAGGTTTATAATCAGAAAGTTTAAAAAAAAGAAAGTTTTCCTAGATATTCTCTTTGTTTTCTTGATTATGGTCCCAGATGAATTTCTGCTCCAAAGCATCTGCTCTGAAGAATGCACTCAAATAACATTTACCTTCCTACTGTGTTTAAGACTGAATAGATTTAATGCTCCAGAACTATAATGTAAATATACCTGCAAGCAGTGCTGTTTTCACCCTACCTCATTCTTCATATCTAATTGTTATCTTACTTTAAGCATTTTTTGTTTATAGTTTACTAAAAAAGTTACTTGTCAAAAGTTACTTGTGTGTAATACTTTAATAACAGGAAATGAATCTTAAGTCTCATTAGTCTAATTTAGAGTCCAGCTACCATAAACCTGTCTTGATTTTTAAGATAAAGTTAGCCAAGATAAAGTCAGAAACTTTCCCCTTACACTGATTTGTTGCTTTCTGCATTTAACAATAAAATTCTGGCATTTGATTCTCCATCTTGAACTTGAATGTCCTAAAAACTCCTTGTTAAAAGCCTTGCCACTCAGGCATGTCATGGAGAAGCTCATTTCCGCCAATGTGATTATTAAATTCCTCAAGGAGAATTTTTGTTTCTTATCTCAAAGACTGAGCACACAGCAGGACAACACAATCTAATACGAAAGAATCTGGGCTTTAGATTTGGATAGACACGGATTTAAATTCAGGCTGTTTTGGTTGCCAGCTCGGTGACCTAATCTGTGTGACCTTCAGTTTGCTGTTCTGTAAAATGAGGATGTTACCTACTTCATGGCGTTATGTGAGGATATAAAAGGATAATGAAAGAAAAGTGCTGATTAAGTGTCTGGCATATTGAATGTTAATAAATGGTAATATTTTTAAGTATCATTATCCTGATTACCTCTGCCTACATTATAGCAGTTCTGACTGACCCCAGTGGAATTGCTGTGTTGGCTGAAGCCTGCTCAGGGCCAGGCAAGTGCTGGCCATTTCACATAGATTAGATCATTGACTCTAAATTCCTTTCTTTTATATTCCCAGTTACGTTGGTCTTAGTATTTAATGTTCTTGTCCTTTTTCCTTTCTGCAGGAAAATGGGCCTTACTATACGTCTTATCTTCCATCACCAGATTTCTGACCTGCTGTCATTCAGCGCTCCTGGTTTCTAAAGACTCCACTTTCTCGGCAGATCCACTACCTGTTGAAGCGATGCTCATTTTTGCTGTACAGCTCCAGAGAGCCTTTTGTCCCCCACCTCTCTGGTATTTTTTTATTGACTGTATATTTTCTGGCACATAGGCAATCTGAAAATGGTAGGCCATTCTGAACTGTACACTTATTTTAAATTTGTATATTTGTATCAAATGAAAATGTCCACTTTTGGAGGATTGTTAATAGCAATTTGGGTGCAACTTCTGAGTATCTTCAGTTTCCTGGAAGGACACTGGATTCTCCATTAGACAAGCCACAATATCATTCACATCATCCCTCTCACATTGCACGCCTTTTGTGTGTATGCAAGTGTTTCTCAAAATATATAGAACCGATGTATGCTGACCAGATGCATTGTTTGCTTCAGATCCTGGCATTACGTTTTATTACAGATAATTTGGTGCGGATAGAAGAGCATCATCTGGAATCAAGGATGTAGAAAAAAATGTATCTCATCAAAATTGTCAGAAATCATTAGCAAGATACAGGTCTTAGAATTTTGCTGCACAAGTTAAGACAAAGACTTAAGGACTAAAGTTCCTGAGCTTGTATGATTTAAGATTGTCCCTGTTCTGGTCTCAACAGTGGAGGGAAAACAAGAAGACTGTTCCTTCAGCCTTTTTCCTACCATCAGAGGTGGTTTGGTGTCCATATTCAACAGCACATATTAGTAATCTTAGTAGAGGGTATCTCCTGAGACACCATCAGTGAGCTTTAAAGAGAGCGCTTCTTTCCCAGAGTTGTGAATGATTTTATTTGCCTCTTAGGTCTACTTCCTCTGAGGACATTTCCTAGCAGTGTGTCTTGAGTTGCCGACGTCAATATGAAGGAAGTGTGTTGACATGAACAAAACGCCAGACCACTTTTGCAACTCAGGCTCTATTTGTGCCTTAGCTTGACTAAAAATTAGAATTATGCTAGCTACCTCACAGAGGTATCATGAGGATAGCATTCAGAAAGGGCTTTTGATATCTTTGGATGAAAAATGCTGTGCGGTGGGATGTCTTCAGTTAGTTTTTCAATGAGAATAAATATCCTTGAGGGAGTGCTGCAGGACACTCTGCTTGTCCTTGGCACATTTTGAGTGACTTCCGTTTTCTTGGAACAAGAGCTGTTAGTGCAGAATCCCAACCCTTAGGACCCCCTCCTATTTTGTCCAGGCGTCTTCTGGCCTGCTCCTCCTCCAGCCTGCACTTCAGCGAGAGGCGTGTGTTAGCCATTTTAAATGTTACTCCTTGAACAAAGGTCACACCGACATCATTTCCATCGGGATTTCTTCATACTCCTTTTAATTCCTGCATTCACTGCACCTCCCCACCCCCCATCTTCCTCACCCCATCATGTATACTGGCAGTTCGGAGAAGAAAAATTAGAATTCTTCTAATGTGCTCAGGATTGATGCTTCCAAGGGTCGCACTCCCTTAGGTCCAAATTAGTTCTTCAGTGGAGATAAAAGAAACATCGTTTTTCATTTATGACAGAGAAATGCCCCTGTAGTTGTGTTAACCCCATCCTCTATTTTCCTGCATAAACAAGAAGGGCCTTCACATTTCTCAGAAAACCAGTCTTACCTTTTGCATGTAATGGACACATCTGCCTTGTTCCAGTAATCAAAACCACTTGTTCCTTCCATATAATCTTGTTTGTTAAGGACTTCCTGTTATGTTCCCTAGGTCATCAGGTCTAGACAGCCAGTCAAATGTCTGGTATTAAGCTTCATCTCAAACAGTAGTACTTCAATCCTTTGAGCCTTGACTTTTAAAAATCTGAAAAATTAGCTTCATATTCTCCAGTCAGTTCTTAGATCGTATTTGAGGTGGCGTTTCACTAGGACTAGTTGTAAAAATATGCCAACTTTTCTGTGTTATAGCTGGACTTGGCTACCTCACGTTGGCATCTGGCCTGAATCATTTCCTTAGAGGGTGCAAGCTACTTTGCTGTTTGGAAAGAACCAAATTTTACAATTTCTTATAGGCAGTAATTTATAAAAGATGTCCCTTTGCTATATTCACAGCAATATATTCATGATTAATAACAAGCAAGAATGTTCAAATGATGTCCTAGAGTGTAAAGGTGGTATGGGGCTATATACATTTCAACTGCATTTAATAATTTAATGATGACTAAAGATAAGGTTGCTCTTCTCAGTGAAACTGAATTTGGTATTGGACCAAGTTCATGCTTTTATATAGCTGTCTGAAATGTTATGTAATGAAGTTCTTTCAATGTACTAAATCCTAAGAGGGGAACATAGTGACTTTGATGTTGAAATGATAAAGGAACGTTCAGAGTATATCTGTCTAGGTGACACATACCACTTTCAAGGATACACACATTAGAGAATAAATGAGTGAAGATGACCCCTAGCATCTGATATTAATTCAAGGCATCCTCAAGTCCTTAATTTAATTTAATTTCTGTCATGCCAAATGCTAGTTGAATTGAGGAAGAACCTACTTCTAGACTATTAAGTTAATTTATTAATTAGTTCATGGAAGACATAAAATGATTTTTAAAATAAGTATGTTTCTTGCTTCAGTATATATTTGGGTTCCTAACTCATCTATATTCATTCTTAACTAATCTATTTTGTTATTTCTTGATGGCAAAAAGACCTTCTGAGAAAAGCTCAGTATTAGACTCAAGGTTTAGAGACCAGGTGGTTTATATCTTAAAGATTTGTTTTTCTTTATTTAATATATATCTTATTTCCTTGGCTGATGCTCCATTATATTTATTTTTTCTAAAGTGAACCCTCTATAATAGTTGAGACTAATAGAGGATTCTTAGATTACTTTTTAGGATAAATGAATATAGATTTGTTATCAAATATCTGAAGTTCACAGTGATTTAATCTCTCATTTCTAGAGAGAAATGGGTATAATCACTGTAGTAGCAAAGCGTGGCTTGCTTGTTTCTATCTGTCTTCTCTTTGCTTAGATATTATTTATAGATAACAGTTTAATCTTTCCTTTGCCACAGTTAATAGGAAAGCCAGAAAATGTAGGTTCAGTGTGAGCTAAAAAAATCACTCCTGGTGTTTCCCCTGGTACATTGTCTGTGTATGTATGTATATAGTTTAAATTGCTTAATACATGAACAGAAATTATTGGAATTTTCCCTGGAAAGAGAAAATTTTTATGGTTATAGTAACAGGGATTGATTGTATTAAGGACAAAAAATACTACAAGATAGCATGTAAACCTTTAAGATTAGAGTTAGCCAGTGACTTTCAGATTGTGGTTCTCCTAGGTTATAGTCATCATAATCAGTAAGCACTAGAGTGTTTCACCTAGGTAGGTGCTAGTATACCTCATAGTATGAGATAGACTCTTGGTTTGCAATTGCCAAAGAACGTGAAGGATAAAGGAGGGTTTTAACTGTGATCTAGGTCATGTCATAAACACAGGTTATAAGGATTGCCTAGAAGGTCTAACCATTTATACATGTATATCTGTATCTACATACATATTTATATTTACACACAGTAATCTGGTTTGTTTTACATTCTTTGAATGTGGTTTAAATGGATTCTTTGAATGTGGTTTAAATGGCCCATATGTAGAGAACATTAAGCAATAAATAGCCTAGTTTAAGCTTTGAATTTACCAAAATAGCCCTTGAAAAGATGGTATCAAGGACTTTTTTAGATATTAGTGACTCCCTTGGATATCAGTTACTAACTTTGTTTTCTGTGTTTCTAAGAACAGTATCTCTGAATCTTAAGTACAACATGACTTAAATGTATAGGGCCTCTTGAGTTCACGTCTTCCCTCGTGGCTCAGATAGAGAACCTACCTGCAGTGCAGGAAACCTAGGTTCAATCCCTGGGTTGAGAAGATCCCCTAGAGAAGCGAATGGCTACCCACTCCAGTATTCTTGAGAATTCCATGGACAAAGGAGCCTAGCAGGCTACAGTGCATGGGGTGTCAAGAGTCGGACATGACTGAGCAACTAACATGAACAGAGTCTGAGTTCAAGATGAAAAGTATAAATATTCTCTAGGTAAATTACATTGACAAAATCATAACTGCTGAATGTGAGCTAATATTTTTGTTGAACAGTTAAAACCAACACATTTTGCATATACAATCATATCTTTTTTTTGGTGGTGTGTTTTGTTAGTGTAATCACACAGTCATCATAAACTGAGCCAAGACTTTGTCAAACCAGATGTTGTGGACCAAAACATTTAAATAAGAGATGAGCATATGTAAATGATTTTAATTGCTATTGGGCAAAGGGGACCTAACCAAGTTTTGATTGATGTGATCTGGAGATTTGTTTATTCAAAGCTCAAAAGTTTTGAATATTTTTTATTTAAAAATATATTTTGTTCTTTCTGAATTAGAAGTTAGATCCCTTTTAAAGGGAATCCCCCTCTGTACAAATACAGCCATTGAGAGCTGGTTAGTAAAATGGTAATGTGCATATTGAACCCCAGGGTTAGGACAGTCTTTCATGGCCACTATACCTGGCATATTTCTAATCACTTAAATTAGCCTACAGAGCAGTATAAAATGCAGTAAATTTTATTGTCAACCTTCTCTATGGAGACCTAGGCTGGTGTTTCTCAAATTTTAATGTGCATGTATTAAATCAGCCGGGAATATATTAAAATGCAAATTCTAATATAGTAGGTCAGGGTGGAGCCTGGGATTTTGTTTCCTTTTTTTTGGCCATGCCACACAGCATGTGGGATCTTAGTTCCCTGACCAGGGATTGAACCTCTGCCTCCTGCCTTGTAAGCCCAGAACCTTATCCCCTGGACCACTGAGGAAGTCCCCAGTTCTCAATTTCTAACAAGCTCTTAGGTGATATCAATGCTCCTGGTTGAAAGACCACACTTAAAGAGCGTAGACTGTATTTAGCTTCCATATTGTCTCTGTTTCTAGTAAAAGAGAACTTATCATTGTAATAATACCTTCTGCAGGCCAGGCATTCACCCATTCCTTATCTCGTTTAATCCTCTTAACAAATCCTCTGAAGTACGTGGTGATAGAGGTTAAGTGCTGCGAAAGCCCAAACACATAAGCAGTGCCCTGTAGAGCGGTGTTTCTCAAACTTGAATAACACACATCCCCTTTTAATACAGAAAAATTCTCTTAGCTCCTCAGTTTTTAATTTATCTATTTATTTCCTTTATTTATTATAGTGTTATCTATGTGTATATAAAGTTATGTATAATTGCCTTATGCTTATAGCTCTTGCACAAGTATAAAATCAGAAGTTTACAGACCAGACACAAACTATAAAACTAATGCCATTTAAAATAACATTGACTAAGTGTGGGGGATGACTGTGTTTTGCCAAGGTGAAGCTGTGAAATGATTACAGTACTGAGTACTGTAACTCAGGTTATGTATTCAGCATGCCCCTCCTACCCTGTGTGTGGTGACTCAGTTCTCCCCCTCTTTGTTCAAACTGTAACATTTCTTTGTGTAGCACATAGTGGTGGTGTTTGATCTTCATGTAGCTTCAGTACATCATTCCCCTATTAGTCTCTGTTCTCCATAAGCTTCCACAACTAAAGCAGAGCCTGGCTTTAACACGCAAGTTAAATGATGCAAACCAGGGCTCTGAAACATATTTGGCTTTAAGGCAGTTATCCAGATAATTCAGAACATGAACACTGATTACTTTTTAGAATTTCCATCAACATGAAAACTGTCTAATTCTCATAGTAAACTCCTGAGTCTCTCATCCCACAAACACACACACAGAGACTCTTAATTCCCATTTCCCCTCCTCTCTCCCAACAAGAATTTTTCATGGTGGTTAACAGCATTGGTCCTTTGGCTTCTGACACCTGGATTCAGAACTGGGCATGTTTCTCAGCATTTTCTGAATTTCACTGTTTTCATGTATTAAACAGGGATAATAATACTGATCGAATAATTAAGAGGAATAAATGTAATCATATTCATAAAACATGCATAGCTTTGATTAGAAGTAATAATAACTAACATTTGGCGATTTACTTTGTGCCTCTAATGTTGCTAAACTCTTTGCATATGTTATCTTACATGCTGAATTGTAGATTGTTGTTATTCAGTCACTAAGTCGTGTTAGACTCTTTGTGTCCACGTGGACTACAGCACGCCAGGCTCCCTTGTCCTTCACTATCTCCCAGAGTTTACTCAAATTCATGTCCACTGAGTCAGTGATGCTATCTAACCTTCTCACCCTCTGCTGCCACCTTCTCCTTTTGCCTTCAATCTTTCCCAGCATCAGGGTCTTTTCCAAATGAATCGGCTCTTTGCATCAGGTGGCCAAAGTATGGGGGCTTCAGTTGTAGGATTGGGGTTCAAATCCAAGTCTGACTGCAAAGCTCATGCTCTTATAAAAAATAATTAATATAGAACATCAACACTAAGTTGCTTATTCAAAAAGTTCTTTAATGTTAAATTGTATTTTCTCAAAATTTTGTTATAAAATTAGTGATGTTTCCCTGAAGGGGAAATGGCTAAGGTTCCTTTTAATGATTGTATGATGTGCTAATCAAATTGACACATAATAAATGTAAGTTTCTTTTAAAGGCTCTCATGCTAGGTTGTGGTCCCGTGAAGATACTAGGTCCATTAGGCTTCACTTGTGCATTATTGTTCTCTTGCATATTTAAGACCTGTAACTAATTGTATTATATAACATGAGATTCTCATTGAATCTCTCTCAATATAGCTTTTTTGCAGAAAATAATTCCCCCTTCCCATGGTACTATCCTGGTGTTCCTTGACAGTCTGAGAAATAATATACAAACATCTTAATTTTCACCTGTGAGATACATTTTTAAAAATTGTCCTAACAGTTCTTTAAAATAGTTACTACTAGTATGTCTATCATTTCCTAGTTTTCTTTAAAAAAAAAACACAAAACTAGAGTTTTAAAAAAATGAACAAACATATCTGCTGGCCAGATGTTTATTTCTTTTTTTGTTTTGTTTTGCTTTTTTTCTCTGATTAGGTGTTGGGAGAATATACTAGGAGGGAACTGTAAGAGGAACTCATTTATTAACAAAGATAGTAAACATTTGCATAAATGATTAGAATTAGTTGGAGACACATGAAATGTGAGGCTGTCATTGAATTTTACTAAAATCTATTGTGAAAATACTTCCCTTTATGCCATCTTACATAGAAGCAGGGTAATCTCTGTTGTGGAAATTACTGATTCTTTTTCCAATCCAGCCTTTTTCCCCCACCCCATCAGCAAGATATTTAAGTTCAATGAATATGTGCCTCTCTGTCCATGTGAGTTACCAAGATAAAAGATGTGTTCAGTGTGTTACTTCACTGCCTCACTCCATATCACAGCATAAAAACCTTTCTGTGGCTTCATATTACAGATATGGCCGAGTTCTACCTAATATTCTCTATTTTAGCAGTCTGTTAATTGATTTGGGTTATGAGCCCTTCCTCAGTTCACATTAGTCTCCTCTTTCTTTTATTAATTTTAAGACTCAGTTCATTCTACCTTTTCTCTTATTATTTGGATATAATGCCCTGTGGTTTTTTGCATCTTTAAAATCCAGATTTGTTCTCTGTAAGTAGGTATATGAAGCATTTGACTGTTTCATTATGTCTCCTAGTTCAGATGTGTCTGGCATTTTCACTCTGAAATACTAGTTATGAATTATAACATCATTGACTTTTTAAATATAGATGGGTTATGTTTTCTATGAATTTTATTTCTTGTAGTAAAAGTAGGTTTTTAAAATTTTATATGAAAAGGGGGTATTGGTTCTCCAAGAGTAGAGAACCACTGAACACTCTCATCTTACTGATGAAGAAGTAGAGGCCCAGGCAGGTTAAGGCAGCCTGGACTCCTCACCAGATCCTTCAGATTGCAGATTGTTTGAAGATGACCTTGACATCTATAGCTGGAACTCTTTGATTTAACTGTGTTTGCCCAGCTGCTTGATTTTCACATTCCCTCTTATGTCCTCCAAAGCAGATTTTTTTTTTTTATCATTTTTTATTTATGTTGCACTTGAGTTAGCCAAGTTACAGGGAAGGACCAAGTTCAGGAATTAACAGCAGAGGTTATCAGTCATTCAGGGACTGTGAAAATATTTGGGGATGGGAGATAATTGTTCATTTGAAGTTATAGGTGTGAGATTTTAGTTTTTTACCCAACTATCCATTCACTCCCATTCACTGTCCACCTCTTAAGTAAAAATTCCTCCTTGCAACAAAACTGAACAAGAAAGCAGCTTTTAAAGTGTTTGATTTTGGAAACAGTGAGAAAATGCCAATCTGAATATGATAAACTTATACTACCTAGAGAACTGCACAGACTTTGGCAATGCAACCCTATCGAGTGCCAAAGCACACCAAAATAGGCTCTGTATTAACATTGTGGAGGGTCTTGCAGGAGAAACTAAATGCTTATCTATGAGCCCATTTTTCTGTCATGTAGTTTTATAGCATAGAAATTCTCTACTTCTTCCTGAGTCAGTGAGCAAGATCACAGTACCGAGAAATGCTATACTTCCACTCATTTAGTAAATAGTTCCTAAGGATCTATATATTAAAATAATGCTGGCTGCTGTAACAAATAACAATGAATGTGCTTAATGGCTTAAACACATTAAAAAATGTATTTCTCACATAAAGCCTGAACAGATATTACTGGTAAGCAAGCACTCCTAGTCCTGATTCAGAGATCTAAACTCCTTCAATTTTGTGGCTCCATCATCTTCAACTTGTGGCTTTTAAATTGTTAGTTGCTCAGTCATGTCTGACTCTTTGTGACTCCATGGACTCTACAGCCCACCAGTCTCCTCCATCCATGGAGTTTTCCAGGCAATAATAGGCAGTGGGTAGCCATTCCCTTCTCCAGGAGATCTTGACCCAGGGATCGAACCCCTGTCTCCTGCATTGCAGCCAGATTCTTTACCTTCTGAGCCATCAGGGAAGCCCCATGGCTCTCAAAGGATACACGCTTTTCCATTTCAAGCTGGCAGAAGGGGAAGAACCCGGAGGACTTGCCAGACTTGGAGGTGACACATTGCACTTCCATTCATATTCCACTATTTAGAACTCAATCATTGGCTACACCTAACAGCAAGGTCAGGAGGTGGGGAATATAGACTAACTATGGGCCCAGGAAGAGAGGCATAGGAACTTGGTGCCCAGCTTTTGGCAATAATCCTCGCAGTCTACTACATGCTAGAAAAAATATAAAAAATATGTTCCAGCCAAGTAGGAATAAATTACCCTGCAATGAAATGCTCCACTAGAGAGATGTCAAACGTCAGAGAAGGGCGTTGGACATGATCACAACTTTGCCTGAAACAAAATCCCATGGTATAGCTTAGGACGTATCTAAACTGAAGCTCCTGGTTCAGACCCTCTACACCAAATGTGCTTGTACTCAAGAGCAGAAAGAATATGGAGGCATCCAGATGCCTGTTACTGCATCTTACAATATCTTACTACTTCAATTTTGTGGATCAAGAGTATTGACTTCTTAGAAATGCATACTCTTCAGGCCTTACCCCAGAACTATGGAATCAAAATGTGCATCTTACCAAGGTTCCCCCAGTTATTGGCATCCACATTATTTGAGAGTCACATTGTGATCCTGGCTGACACTTATTAGTGTGACTTTAGCCAGATTGTCCCAACTCTGTCCCTTCCCTTCATCTGTGGGGGAAGGGTGGGTATTGGAAATCAGGGTATCTCTCTAGAGCTAATGTACACAAATGTTAAATAACACCTGACTGTCAGCAAGCATTGGGTATTTTCTTACACTAAGTATTTACTTTAAAAAACACCTGTAAGGAGATACAGCTCTTGGAACTGTTAACTCTTTGAACGCATCCTCTTTCAACCCCTAGGACTTCAGCCCTTTGAAATGGTGAGAGGTCTTTTATTCATATGGTTTAGTGTTCCTTAGAAATGTGTCAGCTCAGAAAAAATAAACATTTCCAAAGTCAGCGAATGGTGTTTGTCCTAGTAAGCCCTAATATAGACAGCAGCCATGATCTCAATCAGTGAATTTTTTAAACTTTAAAGTATACACGGACATGATCTACTTACATGCCGAACCTTGAGAGACAGTAAATTCTTAAGGAACTTTAGTTATATATGGTAACCTTTAGATTAATTGAAACAGGAAAAACCACTTATTTATAAATTAAATAATTTGCTCCAACCAGAAAACCAAAAGGTTTTCAACCTTTTGGAAATGTGTTTTTCTTGTATAATCTTTGTGCCTCATTTAGTAAGTTTAGTATATGCATATTAAAGTTAATTTTTGCTTTATGTAATGATTTAGAAAGCATATCTAGATCTTTCAGCACCTTGGGTTTATCTTTTTAATACTGTTTCTCTTAATCCTATGTGGTTAGTGGTTATGTGGTTAGAAATTTATCAGAGATAAGGCCGAATAGGTACTGCTCTAAGAATACAATCTGAGACTTAGACGCATCTTTAAAGTCAGATCCTAATATCAGCTTATTTGATTTTTTCTTCTTGCTCCTAAGTTACAATTTTAAAATTTCAGTTTAATTAAGTTATGTTTATTGATGTTATGGGTGGCTTACTGTAGTTCATCAGATTATTTAAAACTGGGAAATTAATTGAAAGACTAATTATTATGGCTTTCACTCAAGGAAAGGAACAAGACAAGAACCACTTGCATTTTAGTTCAGATGGAAGCATCTAAGTCTAAGTTTGTATATGCCCCGATGCATTTAGACCTGGCCTCCCAAGTCATAGAGGAATCATCCTTCCCATCTGACAAGTGAGGTCCAAAATGTTGCAAGTTGTTTCCTTTGTACAACACTTAGTGCAAGACCAGAACTAAGAGGCACTAACACTTTTCTGTTGAATCCATCTTGTTGGTATGTTATACAAACAAATTCAGTTTTGAACCTTATCTAACCCCCACAGGAGTTACACAAGAAGTGGGAAAAAGGCAAAAATCCCATGTTTTAGTCACAATAGTGCAATGGCACAGTGTAAAGCCACTCTGCATCTAGTGGTTTTTTGTTTGTTTTATCTTTGTTTATAATTTATTGTAATGTACCAAAATCAAATTATAATATAATTCTATGTTATATTCTTTTTGAATATAAAGACTTCTATTTCTATTCTAATCTTATGGAGTATATCCTTTTTTGGTATGTTTATTTTCTCTTCTTTAAGCAGCTTTGAAAGTGAAAGTCTTAGATGCTCAGTCGTGACTGACTGTTTGTGACCCCATGGACTGTAGTGTAGCCCTCCAGGCTTCTCTGTCCATGGGATTTCCCAGGCAAGAATACTGAAGTGGGTAGCCATTCCCTTCTCCAGGGGATCTTCCAGATCTAGGGATCGAACCTGAGTTTCCTGCACTGGAGGCAGATTCTTTACCGTCTGAGCCACTAATAAGATATAGTTCACATATCATAAAATTCAATCATTTAAAGTGTACAGTTCAGTGGCTTTTAGGACATTCAGAGTTGTACAACCATCACTATTGTCTATGTTGAGCCCAGCGGGCTATAGTCAAAGATCGCAAAGAGTCAGTCATGACTGAAGCAACTTAGCACACACACAGAGTGTCATCAGCGTCCTGAAAGGAAACCCCATACCCATTAACTGTCATTCCCCATTCCCATTCTCCTTCACCCTCCCTCCTGCATCTGGATCTTACTGCCACGTGTCCTGCCTCTAAGACACTGTGTTGCGCTCATTGGTAGAAAGTCTCAATAAATATTCATTGAATAAGTTAATACCCACAAAGCCACCAGCCAGAGGGTGGCAACTTAGGAGTAATTGGAAGGGCAGTGGAATCCGTGTCAAAAGATTGGATTTAAATCCTGACTGATACTCACTGGCAGTGCTATTCTGGATTTAAAGCCACTTTGCCCTTCTCTGTGTGGTGAAGAAGACTCTTGAGAGCCCCTTGGACAACAAGAAGATCAAACCTGTCAATCCTAAAGGAAATTAAACGTGATTATTCATTAGAAGGACTGATGCTGAAGTTGAAGCTCCAATACTTTGGCCACCTAATGTGAAGAACCAACTCATTGGAAAAGACCATGAACCTGAGAAAGATTGAGGGCAGGAGGAGGAAGGGACGACAGAATGAGATGGTTGGATGGCATCATCAACTCAATGGACTTGAATTTGAGCAAACTCCAGGAGATAGATAATAAAGGACAGGGAAACCTGGCACGCTGCAGTCCGTGGGGTCACAAAGAGACAAGACTAAGCGAGTGAACAATAAGCCCTTCTCACCCTCAATTTTTACATCCATGACATGTAGATGGCAATATCTACTTCACAGGATGGTTGTGAGAATCACTGGAGAAAATACAGTTACAGCACTGGACATAGTGCCTGACCCACACCATGAAGACGATTTTGTATTTGTTCATTAAGGAAAGAGAAACCCCTAGGGTGATGACCAGGGGAAATACCCGCCACCAGATTGCTCTGAAGCCTAATGAAAGTCAAACCCTAGGGCTTCAAAGTAGTGGCAATGCACTTTCCTGACCTCAGTCTCCCCAGTTTCCTTCCTCAAAGAAGAGGGAGTTCTAGAGTGCAACTTACAATTACTTTCCTTACCTCACAACTGCGGCCTCTCCCATTTCTGCATTGCCAGCTGTTTCCTCTCCACTGGTGCTGATGCTGAGTCTCAGAGAGGGCCCATACTGAGCACAGAAGCAAGCACTGTCCATCAGCTGTAAAAACAGACGGGCCTTCCAAAGTGGGTTACCATAGCCTCACCCCAACTTCAGCAGTATTTATTGCTCCTTTCCATCACCAGGGGTGGAGAAACCTGCTCTAGGAGGATAAGCTGCCTAATTTGGGCAATTGGCAACCTCAGGCTGATCGATAGGCTTTTCAGGGACTATGGCCCATATTTAACTTTTTCTCTCTTACAGCTGCCACTTCCCCTCTGCCTCCGGAGTTACCTCAGCAGATTTGCTGTGCATGCATGTTGCAAAAGCATTTTCTACACAACAGTAATGAAATACTAGCAGCTGTTGACTACAGGATGCCAGACATTGTAAATATATTATCTCTCATCCTTAGGATAAAGCTTGCAAGCAGGTATTTCCCCCATTTAATGAGGGGAGGGCAGAGAGTGGGATTCTTAAACTGAAGAAATTGGCCATAGGGAATAGGTTTTGGAAGGGCAGAGAAGACTGAGTAACTACCAATACAAAGCATCTTTCTTAAACTCTTGGGCTGTCTGTTAGTGACGTCGGTCTGGTAAGTAGAAGCATAGTGTGTGTGTACAGGTGTGCTCAGTCATGTCCCACTCTTTGAGAGGCTTCTATTCAAATCTGTATTTCAACCATTCACTAGCTCTATGACCTTGGACTCATTTCCCTATCTCTTTGAATTTCAGTTCTTTCATATGTAAAAAGTACTTACCTCTTAGGGTTGTGAGTATCCAATGATTTAATAGTTCTAAAATTCTCAAATATGATAGCTGTTGTCTTATTTAAATATTCTAAGGGCTATGATCAAAATGTCTCACCTTTGCTAACTGATGCATTTGGCCCCTTAATTTTCAGTTCAGTTCAGTCGCTCGGTCGTGTCCGACTCTTTGTGACCCCATGAATTGCAGCACACCAGGCCTCTCTGTCCATCACCAACTCCCAGAGTCTACCTAAACCCATGTCCATTGAGTCGATGATGCCATCCAACCATCTCATCCTCTGTCGTCCCCTTCTTCTCCTGCCCCCAATCCTACCCAGCATTAGGGTCTTTTCCAATGAGTCAACTCTTCGCGTGAGGTGGCCAAAGTATTGGAGGTTCAGCTTCAACATCAGTCCTTCCAATGAACACCCAGGACTGATCTCCTTTAGGATGGACTGGTTGGATCTCCTTGCAGTCCAAGGAACTCTCAAGAGTCTTCTCCAACACCACAGTTCAAAAGCATCAATTCTGTGGCGCTCAGCTTTCTTCACCATCCAACTCTCACATCCATACACGACCACTGGAAAAACCATAGCCTTGACTAGACAGACCTTTGTTGGCAAAGTAATGTCTCTGCTTTTAAGTATGCTATCTAGGTTGGCCATAACCTTCCTTCCAAGGAGTAAGCATCTTTTAATTTCATGGCTGCAATCACCATCAGCAGTGATTCTGGAGCCCAAAAAAATAAAGTCTGACACTGTTTCCACTGTTTCCCCATCTATTTCCCATGAAGTGATGGGACCAGATGCCATGATCTTAGTTTTCTGAATGTTGAGCTTTAAGCCAACTTTTTCACTCTCCTCTTTCACTTTCATCAAGAGGCCCTTTAGTTCTTCTTCACTTTCTGCCATAAGGGTAGTGTCATCTGCATATCTGAGCTTATTGATATTTCTCCCAGCAATCTTGATTCCAGCTTGTGTTTCTACCAGCCCAGCGTTTCTCATGATGTACTCTGCATATAAGTTAAATAAGCAGGGTGACAATATACAGCCTTGATGTACTCCTTTTCCTATTTGGAACCAGTCTCTTGTTTCATGTCCAGTTCTAACTGTTGCTTCCTGACCTGCATACAGGTTTCTCAAGAGACAGGTCAGATGCTCTGGTATTCCCATCTCTTTCAGAATTTTCCACAGTTGATTGTGATCCACACAGTCAAAGGCTTTGGCATAGTCAGTAAAGCAGAAATAGATGTTTTTCTGGAACTCTCTTGCTTTTTTGATGATTCAGCAGATGTTGGCAATTTGATCTCTGGTTCCTCTGCCTTTTCTAAATCCAGCTTGAACATCTGGAAGTTCATGGTTCACGTATTGCTGAAGCCTGGCTTGGAGAATTTTGAGCATTACTTTACTAGCATGTAAGATGAGTGCAATTGTGCAGTAGTTTGAGCATTCTTTGGCATTGCCTTTCTCTGGGATTGAAACAAAAACTGACCTTTTCCAGTCCTGTGGCCACTGCTGAGTTTTCCAAATTTGCTGGCATATCGAGTGCAGCACTTTCACAGCATCATCTTTCAGGATTTGAAATAGCTCAACTGGAATTCCATCACCTCCACTAGCTTTGTTCATAGTGATGCTTTCTAAGGCCCACCTGACTTCACACTCCAGGATGTCTGGCTCTAGGTGAGTGATCACACCATCGTGATTATCTGGGTCGTGAAGATCTTTTTTGTACAGTTCTTCTGTGTATTCTTGCCACCTCTTCTTAATATCTTCTGCTTCTGTTAGGTCCATACCATTTCTGTCCTTTATCGAGCCTATCTTTGCATGAAATGTTCCTTTGGTATCCCTTAATTTTAAGTTGTGTCATATTACCAGTTCAGAAGATGTATGACATATTTGGTATGTATCTCCTTCCAGGGGAAATGACATTTTAAATCAGGGGCTGGCAAACATTTTGGGGAAAGGACTAGATAGTAAATAGTTTAGGCTTTTCAGGCCATATGGTATCTTGTCACAACTGTTCATCTGTGCTGCTATAATGTGAGAGCCGCTATAGACAATGCTTGAGCAATGAGTGTGCCTGTGTTCCAATAAGACTTTATTTACAGGGGCTGGAATTTAAATAATTTTCAAGTATATTAAAATTCTCTTTATTTTCAACAGTTTAAAAATGTCAATGTCATACTTAGCTTGAAGGCCACGTAAAGACAGGCAGTGGGCCTTAGTTTTGCCAACCTCTTTTTAAATAATTCAATAATTCTTTAAAGTTAATGAATCCAGCAAAGTTCTCACTAGGAAAAAGCAATGCAAAGGAAGAAAATTAAGAGCTAGTTGAGCTGTCAACTAGCTAGCCCAGGTCATAACTATATTAATCACTCCCTGCTGTAACACAGTCATGTAACCACTTTGAGCTTAACCTTTTTATCTATAGAAATGAAATAATAACTCTCTGACCCACACCTACTTCTTCCTGGGGAAGGGAGTTTAATAATATTGATCATTTATTCATTTATTGAATTTATGCTTTTGTGCTGATGGTTGAATCATTTTAGTTCCAATCGTATTATCCACATTTACAGATGGATGAATCTTATCTTCCTGTAGAGATGAAGAAATGGAGACTCGGAGGCAAATAATCTGCTCCAGATTACAGTACCAGTGTCTAAACCCAGGTGTCTGACTCCTATCGACTCTCCAAGCTTCTCTACAGAAAACAGTCTATGACAGTGGGCACCTCATTGGATTTACTCTGTGCTAAGTCCCCCAGTGCCTAGACTAGTACCTAGCATATAATAAGCATTGCACAAATACTTCACTGAATTCATGAATGAATGAATTCATCCTTTATGCCAGTGGTCCTTAATCTTTTTTAAGATCAGGGATACATTTGGGAAATAATTTAAAGTTCTGAACCATCTCTTCAGATAAATTTCAGACTGAGAAACCTTGCCTTAAGTATTTGGCTAGCTGCTGAAAGAAGGTGCTGTTCACATACTCTGAATAATACTGATTATAATTCTTACCCTAAGTATGGAAACAGGATTTGGAGATGTCTTGTTTCTTCTTGTCAGGATAACTTTAAATCATGATATTAATGTTAAACAAGGTCTAAAACAGTTTCTTCTCTACAGTTGCTCATAGCTCCCAGGCATACTTTTTAAAACTCTGGATTCTCTTTAAAATCACATTTTCAAAATATTTTACTTAAAAGTGACTTTTATTGGGTCCAAGTTGCTTCAACATGAAAAGGGAGAAACCAAGCCCTGTTAAGATGAACATGCAATTTTTTGCCTTCAGGAATACAGTTCTGAGAGCAGTGTCTGTTTCTCGCTGCCCAAGGCCAACTGGATCTGAATCCAGTAAGTCACTCAGAAGAGGCCTTCTGCTGTTGCTTCTTGTCAGTTACTTACAGCATTACTCTCTACTCCATGGCCTTCTGTGAAGTCAGTGAGAAGGGGTTATTGATACTCCAATGTTATTAAATTCAGATGTTAACTGAATTTTGTTTTCTTCTATAAGGCAGCTATTCTTTATATACCCTTATCATTTACATCAAGACCTTAAGATCATGACTCACTCCAGGTAAATAGTAAGATTAAGAATAAATTGTTTTCACAGAATGTTATAAAATCTGTTGATTATGGGGACTTAAAAATATTAAGGTACTGCAATCACCTACTCCCTTCCTATTTTCTTTCATTTCATTCTCCCAAAGAAGTCCCATTCTGAAATTTGAGTATGTTTTTGGAACAAGTCTCTCTATTCATACTTTGGTCATGTCATACCATTTAGTTTATCCCCATTGCGCTTATTACCAGGATTCATATCCAGCCACATCAATTGTTAAAAATATTGGAATACTCTATATGCATTGGTATATAGCTGCTCTCCTGAGCCCTCCAAATATCCTTTGTTACCCCATCCCTCCCCCAGTTTCCTATCTCTTTACAATCTAGCAACTAAAGGGTTAATGCCACTTGCCCTTCTAGAATCCCACTCCAAGATTATGACTAGCATCTCTTCTGACTGGTCAGTTCCAATGCCATACCAGTTTAAACATCACACTAGTGTATTACTATATGTGTTAGTTGCTCAGTCGTTTCCCACTCTGTGACCTCATGGACTGTAGCCCACCAGGCTCCTCTGTCCATGGGATTTCCCAGGCAAGAAGAATACTGAAGTGGGTTGCCATTTCCTTCTCCAGGGGATCTTCTGGAGCCAGAGATTAAATAGGGGTCTCCCGCATTGCAAGCAGATTCTTTGCCATCTGAGCCACTGGATGGGCTATATTACTATATATATAAATATATATATATATATATATATATATATATATGTATTGTGTGTATGTATGTATATATATGTAATGTGTATGAGTTCACACATTCATATATATTATATAGTGTATATGAATAGATACATGAATATATATGAATGACTAGGGGTATAAACATTTCCTTTTTATGCATTGCCATATTCCCAATATCTCCTTGAACAGTCCCCAATGTGTAGTAGGCTTTTAAATAATTGTTAAAAGAAAAGATTAAGTGTTTTGTGCTTATGTTGTCAAAGAAGTTAAATCTAAAGCAGGAGAACCACTTGATCAATCAGGATTTGGGAATGATTTAATAAGGCATGGGAGCAGAAAAGACATGAGTGAAGTGCAAATCAGGTCTCAGCCAAATGGCCTCTCCTTTGATGAGCAGCCTTGTTCACCACATTAGCTCTTAATAATTTGCTTTTTTTCAGGGCAGGTGAATGTAAGTGAGGATTGGGTATCAGGTCCAAATTTGCCTCATTCATGATGAAATACTAGACCTGAAGGTAGCAGCAGCTGATCGTCTTACGCTAAGCCAACAAGGCACGGAAGCCTGAGGCAAGGCTCTGAGACGATGAGGTAGGCTTGCCGAGGAGTTTTGTGCAGTCTTCTGTGATGGTGGAGACGGAGTCACCCAGAATAACTGAATTGAGCTGTAAAGCCTATGTGGTCAGAGCTGTTCCTGCCCTTCCTGACAGCTGGGCGTCCACACACACAGAGAAAGAGTGGATGCTCACTGTCTCCCCTCTCTCTTTACTCTCAGGTAAAGTTCATCTGCACATACCTGGGTACCACATCAGTGTGTGTGTCTTGTCAAGCTAGGGATCAGAGAAGAAATGTGCATTTCACATCATCTTAGCAGAACCCAAAATTTAGTGTGGTACATGATTAAGAGTTCTCTAACACTTCCTATCTGTCCTCAAAAGCCACTTCTGAATGTCTCTGAACTTCTGAAGCTGTTTCCAAACTGTGCTCTTAGTTTTTATTTTTACTCTGTGATATAGAATCTTCTATTTTTTTTTTCTAAAAATGCCTTTTTTAAGGTTTGAGAAATACCAGCTAAACAAAGCTTTTTACAGTTTGGTTTAAATTGTAAATCAAATTGTACCACATTCATCTTCCTAATGTCTCCTGTCTTGTGTCACCATCCCCAGATGGAAGTAGCTCTTGATCAGGCCCCATGTTCTTAGGGAACTTCAGGGCACCCCATGGTAACCACAGACTGCCTTCTGGGTCCATGACTCTTCTTAATCACACCAAAGAGGTTCTGTGTTTTCCTCCTCAGGACAGAATAATAATTGATGCGGAACAAGGTGCTGCTTCTGCCTACGCATTTCAGGTCTCATACTATAAGCACATTTCCTTTCTTTGTTTATTTGGTGTCATCTCTTTGGCAATTTTGCTCCTTATTGATTTCTCTGTTTAAAATGGCTCCCAGAAGAGTGCTGAAGTGCTGTCTCATATTGCTAAATGCAAGAAGGCTATGGTGTGCTTTATGGAGAAAATAACTCCATAAAGTGTTGAATAAGCTTCATTCAGGCCTCAGTTATGGTACTGTTGGCCATGAATTCAGTGTTAATGAACCAACAGTCTATATCATACAAAGAATCTTTAAACAGAAACACACATAAAACAAAGTGATGGATTGATTGGTTGATGAAAATGTGACCAGAGGCTCAAAGGAACTTCATCTTGGTATTTCTCTTAGAAGCAGTGTTTCAATGTTTAGTGTTTGCAGCAACTTTGTAGAACATAAGGATCACAAATGATAGAATCAGCTATATAGTTGTAAGCAACTGAACCCATGCTACTGTGTCCTACTGGAGTTACAAGTTTACTTTGTACTCAAAAAAGTAATGGTCAAGCAGCAACTATGCCCTGAGCTCCTGGAATATAATCTTGTTCAAGAGGGTCATAGTTCTAAACTTCATGCATCTCATAGCCTGGTAGGGATATTAAATTTTAAAATTTTCTTGTAAACATGCAGGACAAGTATGAATCGTATTAATGACCAGTTCTCTTCTAACAGGAGATGGACAAAATCCTTAGCCAGAGGGACTAAAGAAGTGTATATTCTGAGTCCTTCTCCTTTCTGCATTAAAATGTGACCAGCTACCTGAAAGCTCCCCTTCACAGTCCTGCATCCAATGAGAATCTTGATATGCAACAAGTTAGTAGGTCCCTCCCCACTCATAAGAGAGGTCTGGAAAAAGCTTAGTCCAAGTGTTGCAAAAAGCTTATGTTTTGGATACTAACTCTGATTACAGTTACTTGCATCACTGTGATAAGAATAACCATGCTGTCCTCCTGGGATGAGCAGAAGAAAATGCTGAAATCTAATAGTAACCATTTGTGTACCATGAATTTGCCCAGTTTTCCATGACTGCCATATATCTGGTATTTGAATGTCTGGAAGCACATAGACTCATTGACCCACTTACTGCAAGGTGATATACAGGCTCTCTACTTAATCAGGGCCAGACCATAATTCTAGCCTTTCTTGCTGTGCATTTCACTGCTTCCACATCATTCTGAGAATTGTCCTTGTCTAGAACTTCCCGTGTCACACTCTGAGATCTTTCTTTCTTTATATTTGGCTGCACTGTGTCTTTGTTGCTGCACGTGGGTTTTCTCTAGTTGCGCCAAGCAAGGGCTACTCACTATTTGTGGTGCGCCAACTTGTTGCAATGGCTTCTCTTGTTGCACAGCACAGGCTTCAGTAGTTGCAGGCTGTGCAGGCTTCAATAGTTGTGGCTTGTGGGCTCAGTAGTTGCAGTTCACAGGCTCTAGAGCGAGGGCTCAATAGTTGTAGCACACAGGCTTAGTTGTTCCATGAACTGGTATCCCCTGTACCACAAGGTAGATTCTCAACCACTGGACCACAAGGGAATCCACCCCACCTACATCTTTGTTTAAATACTAGCATCTATCCTTTGAATGTGTTTAGAGATCACATGCCCATCCTCAGAAGGAGAGCCACCAACTCCCCATTTATGATGATTCTGTCCCTGATAACGCTTTCTTCTTCCAGCAGAATGTCACCATTAGGAGGCCAATACCTGATTCATGAGAGTCCTGTTTTTATTTAGATTCTGTTGGTCTGCATCATGCAAATGCTTGTAGTATCCAGGGGGTCTGTTAGAGACTTGTGACCTTCCTTTCACATAGGGACAGATTTCAGAGAGTTACTTGTCACTATGAGCAGTTTCTCTAGGTTCAAGCTTGTAAATGTAAGATCTCTAGCAGCTGTATTTCTGTCACTGCAGTCGTCTCTCCACCTGTTGGCAACTTGGGAAACCTCTGTGCTATTCAGATTTGCCAAGTTTCATCAATTCTGCAAATAGACTTCTCGATGCTGCCTGCCACAAAATATTTTCTTCATATTGCTGCAGTAATGAAAGGAACTGTGTTAACTTTCCATGTAGGTTTTGGCAAAAGACAACAGCTTCCCATCTAGACTATACCCTCCAGCAGGGGAAACCGTGCAGGACCTGTTTTAAACACCCCGGTATCTATAGCGCTGAGCGCAACACCTGCACCAAGTAATTTTCTCACTGACACTGAGCTAAGTGCCACTTTGGATTCTTACAGTAATCAGAAGCCCTGCCCTTTATAGTTACATCTGGCTATGACAGTATAAATATGCACTCCTTGACTATACCACATTTTATTTTATTTTTTTTATACAGAGAGTTTCTTTTGTTTTGTTCAGTCACTAAGTCACGTCCGACTCTTTGCAACCCCATGAACTGTAGCACGCCAGGCTTCCCCGTCCTTCACCATCTCCCAGAGTTTGATCAAACTCATGTCCTATTGATTTATTTGGCTGCCTTGTATATGAGATCATAGTTCCTCAACCAGGGATTGAAGCCATTCCCCCTTAAGTTGATAGAGTCTTCACCACTGAACTATCCAGGAAGCCCCATACAACACATTTAAAAAATATCCTACTTCTTGCCAGGGATATGGGCACTATTTAACAGTTTCACACCCATTTTTATGTTTTTTTTTTTTGCTTTATACTGTAATACTATCATGAAAAACAATTAGGCGTGTATCTACAAAGCCATGCATTTTAACTGAGAGGTGGAGAAGGTAGGAAGAAGAAGAGGCAGGAAAATCAATGTCTTGCTCTGCTTAAATATCTAAATGACTTTAGGTTTTGCATGAGTTATTTGTAAAGACATAAAGGATGGATATGTTTTCACCAACTGTGCATTCTTTGGTGAAAGAGAGCCTGCCCCTATTTATAAAGGCTTAATAATATCCTGTGTTTTAAGATCTGAAGGTTCCTTTTCTTCTTGTCTTCCTTGTTTATAGCACTTAACTTGGTAGAATTTTGCAGAAAGAACATGGGCTCTGAAATTAGAAGACCGGGGTTTGAACCCCAACCTCTCAGGTTTTTTTTTAATCTATCTGGCCTTTGTCTCTAAGTTTATTGTCTTCTTATAATTATACTTCATCACCTCAAAATGTAGCTGAAGATAAACTGTGAACGGGAAAGCACAATATACAACTAGTAAAGAATCATTGTTGCATCCTTTATAAATTCAGTGCCAACCCTTTGACTCTGGATACTGTAAGGATCTACTAGAATTATATCTTTCAGCAATGACCTCTGGCCACTTAAGTCGAATATAATAAATGCAAGGACTTTGCCAAAGCAAATGCCTGAAAAGAACACAGTGCAACAGAAGCAGTTCATGAAGTTCTGTGAGTTTTGACCAACAATTACATCCTGCTGCTGTGTTAGCAAGGGCTGGCAACCAACCTGAAGACACAGAAAAGAAGTGATGAAAATGTCAAGATTCCTCAAGCAGATACGTCATGGAATGAGTGGGAGCAGACAAGGATGTTGCATTCAGTGACAAAGGCCAAGAGAACTGGCCATCTGCTCACCAAATTATTGCTATCTTATTTAAAGAATCCCACTTTGCTGTGAAGACTTGAAAATAAACACATTCCAGCAGAGAACTGTCAGTCCTGATCTTTGTTCTGGGTGACCTATGGACAAGAATAGTATATTGTACTTTCATGTCTTAAAGTTTTAGTACTTTCCTTCTTGTAAACATTTGGGACTCTAGGATATGACAGTTGCAAGTGAGCATTTTTGGAGACTAGAACTTTATTTGCATTTGAGGCTGTTCCGGAGATACTCCATTGTAATCACACTATATGGGATGTCCTTGTTTTGTCATGGTACTAGTGAGCTGTGACCTTGCAGAGATTTTCCAGAGGGTCAGATCTGAGAGTATGTTGAACTCAACTGCATTTTTACCTTGTCTTAAGAGCATCTGCATGGGCACTTATGAGTTGAAACTTTAACTCTCTTTCCTCCAAGTGTGAGGAAAACACACAGGAATAGAAAATTCATGTTCTCTATATTTTCCAGAAGAAATTTTGCTGTTGAAAGTCTCCTACATGGTTCCCAAAACACTTTCTTTCATTGTGTAAACCAAGAAGCTCTGCATTCTCTTAAAAACCTCTTATGAGAGACACAGATATTCTGACCCAAGTTCTCAGGCTTTGACCTCTTGGCACATTTGCTCTGTTATTCTTATTCTTTGTGACACTTTGGACTGTAGCCTGCCAGGCTCCTTTGTCCATGGGATTTTTCAGGAAAGTATATTGGAGTGGGTTGCCATTTCCAGGTTCCCAGGGATCGAACCTGCATCTCCTATGTCACCTGAAATTGCAGGCAGATTCTTTACCACTGAGCCATTGGGAAAGCCCCCCCATATGTGCATAAACACACATAAAAAATGGTCTGTGAAGGGAAGGAAAGAGAAACTGGCATCAGTGAACCAATCAAAGGAAAACAAGGGAAAGGAACTAACAAGACATTGAAAAAGGCAGATGGAAATGGGTTACATGGTGGGTGAGGGGAAGAGTTTTCCTGAAGAACATGCTATTTTGGAGGATGACTGTGACTAGCTCAAAGGAAAAATTCTCACAGAACTTCTTTCTTTCTTCCCAGAGGTCTCTGATCATAGGATACAAACCAGTGAGTCTAGAAGAAGTGGAAGTATAAAGTCACATTTCTGAGCATCCTGAATTCTGTTTCTCAGTCATTTGAGTTTACTGAAACTATGTTCTTGCTTTTTGTATTCAAAATCTTCAGTAAGCAGTGATATCCTCAGAGAAGCTGAAATATCATGGTGAAGTGAGTAATAATAACAGTCAGTATGTACAATCCCTTATGTGCCAGGGGTTATTCTATCTATGAACACATTTAATTCTCCCAAGAATCCTGTGAAGCTAGTTATTATCCCTACTCTACAGATGAGGAAATTGAGGCACAATGAGAATTAGGGCTCTGAGTCACTTTAGTAGAAGGGCCAGGATTTGAACCTAGTATTGAAGTCCCCAGGTTTCCAATTTTCCAACTAACAGTGAGACTCAGGTCCTTCCCTAAGGACACCCTGTGAACGGTGGTAAGGTCGATGGGAATTCAGGCTCTCGGGCTCCTCAGACAACTTTACGAACCTTGCAACTGGCATCAGTGTTAAAGGTTCTTAGGCATTGAAGTGTTTAATGTTGAGCTTTATACAAAACAAAGAAGAATATGTTAGCAATTGAATGGGAATGTATATTTGACCTTAGAACTGAGTATGTCATATCATTAAACAACTGCCCTTCCTATAACAAGACTTGTCTTGGCCACCCCACAAATAACAGCACGTCCCAGTATGAAACAAGAAATGGGTAGTCTCCTGTGGTGACTTGAATGTTTTTGATTTGGAGAGATTGGATGCCAGACTTCAATGTATAGTAGTAATCAGAAAAATTCTTTAATAATATTTGGGGGCTACTTATTTATTCTCTGTATATAATTTCCAAATAATGTCTTTTGACCAAATTAATCGAATGATTTTCTCTTTATTCCAGCCCCATTCACTCCATTGGAGACCAGAACCTTAGTTACACAATTTTAGGATGAAGGTAGGACTGTAGGACTCAAGCTAAATTGCAGCATTTATTTGTTTCCATCATCTTTAGTTTCCCCAGTGTTAGTTTCTTAGTGGCCTGTAAAGGATACAAGCTTTTCATCCAAACCTCAAGATCCCAACAATGTGACTCTAGCCTATTTTTGCAGCCTCATCTTCTTACCAGTATTTCCTTTATCTTCAAATGTTTGAGCCGAATCTCATCTGGATCTTCTCCATCTCTTATGTGGTGGAGTCAGGATCATTGTGTTCTTGTCTAGGTCCCCCAACATTTTCTCAGGGGGAAAAGTGTGTTTCTTACCCATCCCTGCCCTTCTTGTGGTGCTTCTTGAACCTGACAGCTTTCTTAAACAACTTGACTTTCCTCGGTGCCTTGCCGGATATACACATTGTAAGGTGACATGTCGTAGATGTCAAATGTTAACCAGGGAAGGGACCTTAGAGATGAACTAGTATCACCCTTTCATTGTATAGATGGGAAAACTGAGGTGTGCCAGAGTTCAACCACCCAAGAGATGGTGGCAGAGCCAGGTCATCTGACTCCCTGCAATTTACTACCTTCTAACATGTAGAGGGGAACATGGTGTCAGGGGAAAATATTTGATGGTTATGAAATTATATGGATTATTTATGTCCTGATGGGACTAAGTAGAGCAGAGAGGGGAAAATTGATGATATAATGATTGCAGGAGGGAAGTTGTTGAGTGAGGGGGGATGGAATCCAGTATTTGAAGAAAGGACTTAGAAAATGGCCTGAACAGTTTACCCATAGTGATAATAGGGGACACTGAGTGTATGGGTGTATATGTAGATATATTGGCAGATATCAAGAGCATGTAGTTTTTTCCTGAACTCTTCTGGTTTTTTCTATTGAATAAGAATTATGGGAAGTTTAGGACAAGATGGTGGAGGAGTAGGTGGATGTGGAGTACATCTCTCTCCACGGATACAACGGGAATACACCTTCAGACACAGACGTACATGCAGACCACCAGCTGAGAGAGGACAGGAGTACCTGACCAGTGGAAAAGAATATATAGACCCATGCAAAACTCAGTAGGGCAAAGGAACTAAGGAGAAAAACAGGAGTGTTAGTTTAGTGGACCTGCCTTTGGTGAGTGGAGGAACTGAAGCAGGGGTCCAATCCCCACATCAAGGCAATTGTCTGAGTAAGAGAAGAAACATTTAAGGCTGAAAGTGAAGCTGATCTGTGGCAGCCTAAATGGAATGAGAATCAAACAGTCCTTCCCCGCAGCCATACATATCCCAGACCGTGCAGTGGCTGGGAGCTGAAGTGTAGGGATTGTGGAGCAATCCCTGGGTGAGGGCTGCTGTTGACTGCGGAAAGACAGATCGAGGGGCTGTGAGGGAGGAGATTGTGGTGGGAAATGACTGTGGAGGAAAGCTGGGCAGCAGTGGAAACAAGTAGATACTGCTGTCACACGTAGGGGGTGGAGCCATCACCATAGCCTCTCTCCCCCAACACACCAGCATTGGCAGCTGACAACAGAGAGGCTGACCCATCAAATGCCTGATGCACTCCTGGTGCTCCTTTAAGTGCCTGACACGCCTATCTACAGAGTAGGACCCCAGTCAGGGGGGCCCCCTCTATGTGCCTGATGCGCTGAACCACAGAGAAGGACCCCAGGCAAGGAAGCCCTCTAAGTGCCCAAACAGGTGGAGCTACGGAGAAAGACGGCCAAAGAGGCCTTATGATCACTAGCTACAAGAGGCTCAAAAAAAAAGACTCTGATAGGGCCATAACTCCTGCGGCAGAGGCAGTCCGTGTCCCTGCACACCTGGCACTACCAGGGTCCCCGCAAGCCAAGCAGCTGTGCCACCTTCATGCTCAACTCTCACTGGGGCAGAGCTGCCACAGGCGAAAGAAGTCTTGCGCCTCTGTGGCAGGGTCGCTTCAGCAGTGTCTGACTCTTTGTGACCCTGCAGCCTGTGGCCTGCCAGGCTTCTCTGTCAGGGAGGGGGCTTCTCCAGGCAAGAATACTGGAGAGTATTGGCCAATACTGGCTGCCACACCCTTCTAGAGCACTATATTTCCTGCTGCCCTAGCTACCAACTCCCCTGAGTACCTGGTGCTGCCAGAAACCCCTGCAACCCAAGCAGCTGCACCACCTCCACACCTGGCCCTCACAGAGGCAAACCCAAGTCCTCTAGGGCAGCCTCAGGAGCAAACCCCAGTGAATGACCCACATGCAGAGGTGGAAATAAAACCACAGTTGAAACCCAGGGGGCAGTGTGACTAAGGAAGAAGACTCAAAACCCTCCCACCAGCTGTACGAGCTGCAGATTAAATCCACATGATCATCTAGGCAGACTCTGTGTCTGTGGAATATATAAAAGGTCATTGAGAGCTCCCACAAAAGAAAACACACTAGTTCTGATAGCTACGGACATTGGAGGAAAGAACACAGAGGAGTAGGACCAGATTAGAATCTGAGCTGCCCCCACAGCAGGTCCAGAGATAGCACAGTGTTAGAGTGAATCCTAGGGAGGTGAGGTGGGCTGTGACTCCCAGCGAAGGAAAGGACTCTGACAGCAGTGACTCAAGAAAAACATCTATTATTCTTATGTTTTGACTTGTTCTTAGATTCTTTTGGATTTTTTTTTTCCTTTTTATCCCATCCTCCGTTGTAGTTGTTGATTTTATTGGGACTATGAAATCTAATTAAGCTTTTGAGCTTTTTTTCCCCTCAGCCACATTTTTTTATTGTTATAAACCTCTGCCTCTACATTGGCCTTTTGCAGTTCTGGGGAGTTTTCCTCTTTTTTTCTCTTTTTTTTAATTTTAATTTTTTTAAACCTATTATTATTTTTTTCTACATTTATTCCTTTGTTTGCTTTTCCTACTGCTCTTTTCCCCTTGCAGTTAATCTTTAATGTATATAAATCTTCTTCATCTACCTCTATTTAGCTTTGCACATCTATTCTTTCTTTCTTTGCTTTCTCTCCTTTCCTCTCAACATATTTGTTAGTTTTGTTTTCACTGATTTGTTTCCCACTTGGCACCTTGCTTTAGTTTTGTTTTCCAGTTTGTGCTTTAGTTAGTTTTTCTCCTAACTGGTAAATATAATTTTTTATTTCCTTTGTTCACCAGGTCAATCTATTGTACTTTATTTTTGTTGGACTGTTTTGACTTTGCTCATGGGTGTATATGTATATGTGTATATTCCATTATTTTAATTATTATTTGCCTGCCATTTTTCTGGGGTTCATCTTTGGTTTCTCATTTTTGGATATTTGTTTTAATCTCACTTAATGCCATAACAAACCTTTTATGGAATCTTCATTCCTGACCAAAGATCAAGCCCTGAGCCTTTGGGGTGGGAGCACTGACTCCAAGACCCTAGAATACCAGAGGACTAACCCTATGGAGTATCAAATAGTGAGAACTCACACAAAGGAAACCACTTGAATATAAGACCCAGCATCACCCAACCACCAGTAGCACCCTGTGCAGCACGCCTCATCTAAACAACAAACAAACCAAAAATACAAACCCAATCATCAGCAGACAGGATCACCACCTCACTCAGCCTTGCCCATCAGAGGAAAAGCAAACAAACGAAAACTCAGCACAAATCTCACCCTATAACAAGCTTACACAAACCTCGGGACCAGCCTTAGGAGGGCCGAAACCAAAAGGAAGAAAGAATTCAACCTTTAAGCCTAGGAAAAGGAGACCTCAAACACAATAAGTTTAAAAAATAATGAAAAGGCAGAAAAATACTACACAAATGAAGGAGCAAACTAGAAACACAGAAGTCCAAATAAATGAAGAGGAAATAGGCAAACTACTCGAAAATGAATTCAGAATAATGATAGTAAAGATGGTCAAAAACCTTGAAAACAAAATAGAGAAAATGCAGGAATCAATTAAAAAAGACCTAAAAGAATTAAAGAATAAACATGCAGAGACAACACAACTACTGAAATCAAAAATACTCTAGAAGGAATCAATAGCAGAATATCTTAAGCAGAAGAATGAATCAGTGAGCTGGAAGATAAAATGGTGGGAATAACTTCTGAAGAGCAGAATAAAGTAAAAAGAATGAAAAGAACTGAGGACAGTCTCAGAGACCTCTGGGACAATATCAAATGCACCAACATTCGACTTATAGGGGTCCCAGAAGAAGAGAGAAAGAAAGGGTATGAGAAAATTTTTGAAGAGATTATAGTTGAAAATTTCCCCAACATGGAAAAGGAAATAGTCAATCAAGTCCAAGTGTCACAAAGAGTCCCATACAGGATAAGCCCAAGGAGAAACACACCAAGGCACATATTAATCAAACTAACAAAGACTAAACACAAAGAAAGAATATTAAAAGCAGCAAGGGAGAAATAAGTAACATACAAGGGAAACCCCATACACTTAACAACTGATCTTTCAGCAGAAACTCTGAAGGCCAGAAGGGAATGGCAGGATATATTTAAAGTACTGAATGGAAAAAATCTACAACCAAGATTACTGCACCCGGCAAGAATCTCATTCAAAATTGATGGAGAAATAAAAATCTTCTCAGACAAGCAAAAATTAAGAGAATTCAGTACCACCAAGCCAGTTTTACAACAAATCTTAAAGGAACTTATATAGTCAAGAAATACAAGAGAAGAAAAAAAATCTACAAAATCAACCCCAAACAATTAAGAAAATGCAATAGGAACATATATATCAATAATTACTTTAAATGTAAATGGATTAAATGTTCCAACCAAAAGACACAGACTGGCTGAATGGATACAAAAACAAGACCCATATATATGCTGTCTACAAGAAACCCACTTCAGACCTAAGACACATACAGACTGAAAGTGAGAGGATGGAAAAATATATTCCATGCAAATGGGAAGCAAAAGAAAGCTGGAATAGCATCCTCATATCAGACCAAATAGACCTTAAAATAAAGAAGATTACAAGAGATAAGGAAGGACACTACATAATGATCAAGGGATCAACCCAAGAGGAAGACATAACAATTGTAAATATATATGCACCCAACAAAGAAGCACCTCAATACATAATACAAGCACTAACAGACATAAAAGGAAAAATTGACAGTAACACATTAATAGTAGGAGACTTTAACCCCCCACTCACACTGATGGACAGATCATCAAAACAGAAAATTAATAAGGAAACACAAGTCTTAAATGATACATTAGATGAGATGGATCTCATTGATATCTTCAGGACATTCCATCCAAATGCAGAAGAATATACCTTCTTCTCAAGTGCACATGGAACATTCTCCAGGAAAGACCACATCTTGGGTCACAAATCAAACCTCAGTAAATTTAATAAAATTGAAATCATATCAAGCATCTTCTCTGACCACAACACTATGAGACTAGATATCAATTACAAGAAAAAAAGTGTAAGAAACACAAACACATGGAGATTAAACAACATGTTTCTAAATAACCAACAGGTTACTGAAGAAATCAAAAGGGAAATCAAAAATTTTCTAGAAACAAAGGACAATGAAAACACGACAACTCAAAACCTATGGGATGCAGCAAAAGCAGTCCTAAGAGGGAAGCTTATAGCAATACAATCCACCTCAAGAAACAAGAAAAACATCAAATAGAAAACCTAAGTTTTCACCTAAAACAACTGGAAAAAGAAGAACAAAAAAACCCCAAAATTAGTAGAAGGAAATAAATCATAAAGATCAGAGCAGAAGTAAATGAAAAAGACATGAAAGAAACAGCAGTAAAGATTAATAAAACTAAACGCCGGTCTTTGAGAAAATAAACAAAATTGACAAAACTTTAGCCAGACTCATCAAGAAAAAAAAGAAAGAATCAAATCAACAAAATTAGAAATGAAAAAGGAGAGGTTACAACAGACAATGCAGAAGTACAAAGGATTAGAAGAGACTGTTATGACCAACTATGCGGCGGTAAATTGGATAACCTGGAAGAAATGGACAGATCTTTAGCAGAGTTCAATCTTCCAAGACTGAACCAGGAAGAAATACAAATTATGAACAACCCAATTATAAGCACTGAAATTGAAGCTGTGATCAAAAATCTCCCAAAAAACAAAAGCCCAGAACCAGATGGCTTCACAGGAGAATTCTATCAAACATTTAGAGAAGAGCTAATGCCTATCCTTCTAAAACTCTTCCAAAAAATTGCAGAGGAAGGAACACTTCCAAACTCATTCTATGAGGCCACCATCACCCTGATACCAAAACCAGACAAAGACAACACAGAAAAAGAAAACTACAGGCCAATATCACTGATGAACATAGATCCAAAAATCCTCAACAAAATTTTAGCAAACAGAATTCAGCAACACATCAAAAAGCTCATACAACATGATCAAGTTGGGTTTATCCCAGGAATGCAAGGATTCTTCAATATATGCAAATCAATCAATGTGATACACCATATTAACAAAGTGAAAGATTAAAAAATATGATAATCTCAATAGATGCAGAAAAAACCTTTGACAAAATTCAGCACCCATTTATGATTAAAACTCTTCAAAAAATGGGCATAGAAGGAACCTACCTCAACATCGTAAACGCCATATATGATACACCTACAGCAAACATTATTCTCAATGGTGAAAAACTGAAAGCATTCCCCCTAAGATCAGGAACAAGACAAGTGTGTCCACTTTCACCACTGTTATTCAACATAGTTCTGGAAGTCCTAGCTATAGCAATCAGAGGAGAAAAAGAAATAAAAGGAATCCAGATCAGAAAAGAAGTAAAGCTCTCACTGTTTGCAGATGACATGATACTCTACATAGAAAACGCTAAAGATAGTATCATAAAGTTACTACAGCTAATCAGTGAATTTAGCAAAGTTGCAAGATATAAAATCAATACACAGAAATCACTTGCATTTCTATATACTAAAAATGAAAAATCAGAAAGAGAAATTAAGGAATCAATCCCATTCACCATTGCAACAAAAAGGAATTAAATATTTAAGAATAAACTTACCTAAGGAGACAAAAGAACTGTACACAGAAAATTAAAAGACACTAATGAAAGAAATCAAAGATGACATAAACAGATGTTTATGGGTAGGAAGAATCAATATTGTGAAAATGATTACTACCAAACACAATGGACAGACTCAATGTGCTCCTTATCAAATTAACAATAGCATTTTTCACAGAACTGGAACGAAAAATTTCACAATTCTTATGGAAACAAAAAAGACCCCGAATAGACAAAGCAGTCTTGAGAAAGAAGAATGGAGCTGGAGGAGTCAATCTTCCTGACTTCAGATTATACTACAAAGCTACAGTCATCAAGACAGTATGGTACTGGCACAAACACAGAAATATAGACCAATGGAACAAGATAGAAAGCCCAGAAATAAACCCATGCACCTATGGGTACCTTATTTTTGACAAAGAAGGCAAGAATATACAATGGGCAAAGACAGCCTCTTCAACAAATGGTGTTGGGAAAACTGGACAGCTACATGTAAAAGAATGAAGTTAGAACACTTCCTAACACTATACATGAAGATAAACTCAAAATGGATTAAAGACCTAAATGTAAGACCAGAAACTATAAAACTCTTAGAGGAAAACGTAGGTAGAACATTCGATGACATAAATCAAAGCAAGATCCTCTATGACCCACCTTTTAGAGTAACAGAAATAAAAACAAAAATAAGCAAGCAGGACATGATTAAACCTAAAAGCTCTTGCACAACAAAGGAAACTATAAGCAAAGTGAAAAGACAACCCTCAGAATGGGAGAAAATAATAGCAAATGAAGCAACTGACAAAGGATTAATTTCCAAAATATACAAACAGCTCATACAATTCAATGCCATAAAAACAAACAACCCAATCGAAAAGTGGGAAAAAGACTTAAACAGACATTTCTCCAAAGTAGACATACAGATGGCCAACAAACACATGGAAAGATGCTCAACATTGCTCATTATTAGAGAAATGCAAATCAAAACCACAATGAAATATCACCTCACACCAGTCAGAATGGCCATCATTAAAAAGTCTACAAACAATAATGGAGAAAGCAGTGGCACTCCACTCCAGTACTCTTGCCTGGAAAATCCCATGGACAGAGGAGCCTGGTAGGCTGCAGTCCATGGGGTCGCTAAGAGTCGGACATGACTGAGCAGCTTCACTTTAACTTTTCACTTTCATGCATTGGAGAAGGAAATGGCAACCAACTCCAGTGTTCTTGCCTGGAGAATTCCAGGGACCAGGGAGCCTGGTAGGCTGCCGTCTATGGGGTTGCACAGAGTCAGACATGACTGAAGCGACTTAGCAGCAGCAGCAGCAGCAGAACATGGAAGCAACCTAGATGTACATTGACAGATGGATGGATAAAGAAGTTGTGGTACATATACACAATGGCATATTACTCAGCCATAAAAAGGAACACATTTGAGTCAGTTCTGATGAGGTGGATGAACCTAGAACCTATTACACCCTATTCCAACAACACAAGAGAAGACTCTACACGTGGACATCACCAGATGGTCAACACCGAAATCAGATTTATTATATTCTTTGCAGCCAAAGATGGAGAAGCTCTATACAGTCAGCAAAAACAAGACCGGGAGCAGACTGTGGCTCAGATCATGAACTGCTTATTGCCAAATTCAGACTTAAATTGAAGAAAGTAGGGAAAACCACCAGTCCATTCAGGTATGACCTAGATCAAATCCCTTATGAGTATACAGTGGAAGTGACAAATAGATTTAAGGGACTAGACCTGATAGACAGAGTGCCTGATGAACTATGGACAGAAGTTCGTGACATTGTACAGGAGACAGGGATCAAGACAATCCCCATGGAAAAGAAATGCAAAAAAGCAAAATGGCTGTCTGAGGAGGCCTTACAGATAGCTGGGAAGAGAAGAGAAGCGAAAAGCAAAGGAGAAAAGGAAAGATATTCCCATCTGAATGCAGAGTTCCAAAGAATAGCAAGGAGAGATAAGAAAGCCTTCCTCAGCGATCAATGCAAAGAAATAGAGGAAAACAACGGATTGGGAAAGACGAGAGATCTCTTCAAGAAAATTAGAGGTACCAAAGGAACATTTCATGCAAAGATAGGCTCGATAAAGGACAGAAATGGTATGGACCTAACAGAAGCAGAAGATATTAAGAAGAGGTGGCGAGAATACACAGAAGAACTGTACAAAAAAGATCTTCACGACCCAGATAATCACGATGATGTGATCACTCACCTAGAGCCAGACATCCTGGAATGTGAAGTCAGGTGGGCCTTAGAAAGCATCACTACGAACAAAGCTAGTGGAAGTGATGGAATTCCAGTTGAGCTATTTCAAATCCTGAAAGATGATGCTGTGAAAGTGCTGCACTCGATATACCAGCAAATTTGGAAAACTCAGCAGTGGCCACAGGACTGGAAAAGGTCAGTTTTCGTTCCAATCCCAAAGAAAGGCAATGCCAAAGAATGCTCAAACTACTGCACAATTGCACTCATCTCACATGCTAGTAAAGTAATGCTCAAAATTCTCCAAGCCAGGCTTCAGCAATACGTGAACCGTGAACTTCCAGATGTTCAAGCTGGATTTAGAAAAGGCAGAGGAACCAGAGATCAAATTGCCAATATCTGCTGGATCATCGAAAAAGCAAGAGAGTTCCAGAAAAACATCTATTTCTGATTTATTGACTATGTCAAAGCCTTTGACTGTGTGGATCACAATCAACTGTGGAAAATTCTGAAAGAGATGGGAATACCAGAGCATCTGACCTGTCTCTTGAGAAACCTGTATGCAGGTCAGGAAGCAAGAGTTAGAACTGGACATGGAACAACAGACTGTTTCCAAATAGGAAAAGGAGTACATCAAGGCTGTATATTGTCACCCTGCTTATTTAACTTATATGCAGAGTACATCATGAGAAACGCTGGGCTGGAAGAAACACAAGCTGGAATCAAGATTGCTGGGAGAAATATCAATAAGCTCAGATATGCAGATGACACCACCCTTATGGCAGAAAGTGAAGAAGAACTAAAGGGCCTCTTGATGAAGGTGAAAGAGGAGAGTGAAAAAGTTGGCTTAAAGCTCAACGTTCAGAAAACTAAGATCATGGCATCTGGTCCCATCACTTCATGGGAAATAGATGGGGAAACAGTGGAAACAGTGTCAGACTTTATTTTTTTGGGCTCCAGAGTCACTGCAGATGGTGATTGCAGCCAAGAAATTAAAAGATGCTTACTCCTTGGAAGGAAGGTTTTGGCCAACCTAGATAGCATACTTAAAAGCAGAGACATTACTTTGCCAACAAAGGTCTGTCTAGTCAAGGCTATGGTTTTTCCAGTGGTCATGTATGGATGTGAGAGTTGGATGGTGAAGAAAGCTGAGTGCTGAAGAATTGATGCTTTTGAACTGTGGTGTTGGAGAAGACTCTTGAGAGTCCCTTGGACTACAAGGAGATTCAATCAATGCATCCTAAAAGAGATCAATCCTGGGTGTTCATTGGAAGGATTGATGTTGAAGCTGAGACTCCAATACTTTGGCCACCTCATGCGAAGGGTTGACTCATTGGAAAAGACCCTAATGCTGGGTAGGATTGGGGGCAGGAGGAGAAGGGGACAACAGAGGATGAGATGGTTGGATGGCATCACTGACTCAGTGGACATGGGTTTGGGTGGACTCCGGGAGTTGGTGATGGACAGGGAGGCCTGGCGTGCTGCAGTTCATGGTGTCGCAAAGAGTCGGACATGACGGAGCGACTGAACTGAACTGAACTGAAGTGAGTCAAAAGAGAAAGATAAATATCCTAGTCTAATGAACATATATGAAATCTATAAAAATGGTGCTGAAGAATTTATTTACAGGGCAGCAATGGAGAAACAGACATAGAGACTTATGGACATGGGGAGAAGGGAGGAGAGAGTGAGATGTATGGAAAGAGTTGGTGATGGGCAGGAAGGCCCTATGTGCTGCAGTCCATGGGGTCACAAAGAGTCGGACAAGACTGAGCGACTGAACTGAACTGAACACGTGAGATTTGTGATCAAGCAGTGTTTTTCAGCGAAGAAGGCAATGGCACCCCACTCCAGTCCTCTTGCCTAGAAAATCCCATGGACAGAGGAGCCTGGTGGGCTGCCGTCTATGGGGTCACACAGAGTCGGACACGACTGAGGTGACTTAGCAGCAGCAGTGTTTTTCAGTGGAGATGCAATTAGCCTTTTGGGAATGCATGTTTTTCAGCATCTGGCATCCCTGGCCCTAAGTAATACCTACATCATTGATTGTGATTATAAAAATGTTCCCCACAAAATTTCCAAGTACCCTCTAGGGAGCCAAGCCATTTCCAACTGAGAGGCACTGGGGCCCAGTCACAAGATTATGGTATGCTTTTCTCCATCAGCTCCGGTACTGGCAGGAAACAGGCAGAAATCTGGGTTGGTGAGTACTGGGTTTGAAAGACAAGAACATTGATGAAAGAGAGAGGCAGGGGAACTGAGGGTGTATGTCATGGACTGGTCATGACATTCAGATTTACTAAACAACAAAGTACCCCTGTTGGCCCAGGGAAATTCTGTAACACCACAGTGGTGGAGGATCCCTGACTACTGTTTGTACACATTTGGACATCTGATTGGTTTCTGGCTATTGTGAATAAAGTACAATGAATACTCTTGTACATATTTTTGGGCAGACATATGCATTCATTTCTTTTAGGAATATATCTAAGGTGGATTTGATGGATCACATTGAATACGTCATCTATTCAATATGTGATCCATTCAATATCCACTGAATATTTAGTTCAATTAAAAACTTCTGCTCATTTCTTTAAAAGTTGCACATACATTGACCTATGACTCAGCCATTCTGTTCCAAGTATTTACCCAAGAGAAATAGGCATCTATCTACACAAAGACTTGTACATTAATGTTCATAGCAGTTTTATTTGTAATAGCAAAGCACCAGAAACAATCCAAACATTCACCAACAGATGAGTACATCAACAAATTGAGGTATAGCCATACAATGAAATACTACTCAGCAATAAAAAATGTACTATTAAAAGACACAGCAACATAGATAAATCTCAAAATAACTGAGTAAAAGAAGCTAGATACAAAATACTATATGATTCCATGTATATAAAATTCTAGAAAAGGCAAACTAATTCATAGTGATAGAAAATATGTCAGTAATTGCTTAGGGATGGGGTTGGGGGGAGTAGAGAGGAAGGGATGGATTCCACAAGGCATGAGGAAACTTCTGGGGATGACGAACATGTTCATTTTCTTGCCTATGGTAGTTATTTCATGGTTGCACACATAGGTCAAAACTCAGCCATCAAATTATACGCATTAAAAATGTATAATTTATTGTACATGAATTATACCTCAGAGCTATTAAAAACTAAAAAACCTACTGAATAATTTTCCAATGTGGTTAAACTAACTTGTATTCCATCAGCAATGTATTAGAATTCTAGTTGTCTACCACATCTTTGAAGAAGGCCATGGCACCCCACTCCAGTACTCTTGCCTGGAAAATCCCACGGACGGAGAAGCCTGATAGGCTACAGTCCATGGGGTCTCTAAGAGTTGGACACGACTGAGCGACTTCACTTTCACTTTTCCCTTTCATGCACTGGAGCAGAAAATGGCAACCCACTCCGGTATTCTTGCCTGGAGAATCCCAGGGACGGCGGAGCCTGGTGGGCTGCCGTCTATGGGGTCTCACAGAGTCGGACATGACTGAAGCGACTTAGCAGCAGCAGCAGCAACCACATCTTTGCCAACATTTGATTTTATCCAGTCCTTTCAATTTTAGCAGTACTCTGGTAGTATCACATTATGGTTTCAACTTATGTTTTTCTGATCAGATGACTTTGAGCACCTTTTCATATGCTTATTGGTCATTTGGATGTGTTTTTTTGTTAAATGCCTATTTCAGGTGTTTTCCCATTTTCCATTAGATTGGAAGTCTTTTTCCTTTGACTTGTGCTTCTTTACATGTTCTGGATAAGTCCCTTATTGTGGAGGGGGGCAGGGTGGGCGTGGGTAGGGAGGCAGAGAGAAAGAGACACACAGAGAGAGGTTTTCTTTTCCCAGTCTATCACTTGCCTTTTCAGTCTCTTAATGTTGTCTTTTGATGAACAGTTCTTAATTTTAATGAACCAACATATTAAGCTTTTCTCTTATTTAGTGGTTTTTAAGTACTATTTTAAAATTTTTTGTCTACCTTAAATCATAGATATTCCCCCATGGTTTTTTTCAGTAAATTATAGCCTTAGGGTTTATATATAGGTCTATGTGTGCATATTCAGTTGTGTCTGAATCTTTGCAACCCCATGGACTATAGCCTACCAGGCTCCTCTGTCCTTTGGATTTCCCAGGCAAAAATACTGGAACATGTTGTCATTTCCTACTCCAGAGGATCTTTTGGACCCAAGGATCGAACCCATGTCTCCTATATTGCAGGCAGATTCTTTACCATTGCACCACCAGGGAAGCCTGTATAGGTCTATAGGTCATCACAATCTTTTTTTTTTTTTTTTGGTATGGTGTGAACTAGGGGATCGATGCTTCTTTTTTATTTTAATGAGTTCTAATTTACACAACATTATTTTTGAAAAGACTTTCCTGTACTGCAATGTAATGGCATCTTTGTCACAAATCAGGTAGCCATTTGAAAACCAGTTCTTATGACTTGCTTATAGTTTTATTCTGTCATCTTTACAGGTTTTGTATCAAGATTGTGCTAATCTCATAAAATAGAGACCAGAGGATCTCTTTTCTATGCCCTGAAAAATATGTACTTTGGAAATTATTTGTTCCAAGGCACATATGTTTGAAATAATCATTAAAGCCATGTATATCAGTTAGTGTCCAATCAGGAAAACAGAAACCACTCAGAGTATTTAAAAGAGGGGAATTAATTACACAGGTGATGGGAGGAGCCAAAAAGCCAAACAAGTAAAGTTACAATAGGAGGAAACAACTGTTACCCCTAACCCAGAAGGAACAAAGGGAAGAGAAGGTTTTACTGGAGTCTAAGGGATAAAGTCGGAGAAGGCAATGGCACCCTACTCCAGTACTCTTGTCTGGAAAATCCCATGGACGGAGGAGCCTGGTAGGCTACAGTCCATGGGGTGGCTAAGAGTCGGACACGACTGAGCGACTTCACTTTCACTTTTCCCTTTCATGCACTGGAGAAGGAAATGGCAACCCACTCCAGTATTCTTGCCTGGAGAATCCCAGGGACGGCGGAGCCTGGTGGGCTGCCGTCTATGGGGTCTCACAGAGTCGGACACGACTGAAGCGACTTAGCAGCAGCAGTGGCAAGGGATAAAATCAGAAGATGGAAACAGGAATCATGTTGGTGTAACTAACAGGAGCTTGAGCTGCAGAAAAGAAGTATCCAGTATGGGGACCTCCATGAGGGGCACGACAGAATAGACAAGATCCTGGCTTCTCTCCAACTTCAGCCTCCTATGTACATCCCAGGACCTCCCATGGCCTGAATGTACCAGAAACCGACCGACACAGGAGCTGGTGAGCACAGCCCCCAGGAATGCACCTACCAAGGATGATGCGTTCCTCTGATCCCTGTGTATCCTATAATTGATACATTGAGTCCAGAAGCTGAGGGCTTCCCAAGTGGTAACAGTAGTTAAAAAACAAACAAACAACAACAAAAAAAAAACACCTGCCAATGCAGGAAAACAAAAGACTCAGTTTTGATCCCTGGGTTGGGAAAATCCCCTGGAGAAGGAAATGGTAACCCACTCCAGTGTTCTTGTCTAGAAAATGCCATGGACAGAGGAGACTGATGAGCTACAGTCCATGGGACCGCAAAGAGTCAGATGCGACTGAGCACATGCAGTAGAAGCTGATCTAATTCAAGATCAATTGTTTTGGTATGAATCCTTCACAGGCAGTGATGTGTACTTCCATCAGGGGACATCCAAATGTATTAATAAATGTCCTTTTGATGTTAACAGCTGTTGACCCACTGACACAACAAAGGTTACAAATGCTGATAAAATGATCTTATGCTTCTTTCTTTATCAGCTGGAAGACCTCTATAAAGAGAAACTATCCCTCATCACTGTGTAGTCACTCTTGGCTACCTTTTGACTTCCATTTTCAGATATCTGTCTTCCTTCACTGGAATAGTGATCTTTACTCTGAAGTTACAGACCTCAGAATTTTTGCAGAGATGCTCATATAAATTTAAACATAATTTTTAAAATGTCATACAAAATTCAAAAGGTCCCAGAGGGCATAGAGTCAAAAGTAATCTTCTAGTCATTCAGTTCCCTCCTGCGAAGCAGCCATTGTTACAACTTTCTTATGACAGCTTCCAGAGACATTAAAACTATATATATTCATATATAAAGCAAATGGGATAAAATGTTAACAGTAAGTGAATGGGTAAAGGGTATGTGAATGTCCTTTATCTTTATTTTTACATAAAGATAAAAAATAAATATTATATCTTTATTTTTACAACTTTGTAAGTTTTAAAGTATTTCTAAGTAAAAAGGAATATGCATATTATATAATAAATATATTTTCTGTATGATAACTCAAATGGTACTATACTATACACACTATCTTGCTCCTACCTTTTTTTATTAAACATATATCTTGAAGGTTTTTTCATACTAGTACATTTAGAGATGCCTCATTCTTTTTAAAGGTTGTCATGATTGCATTGTATGGAAACACAGTATACCATAGTTTATTTAAGTAGCAATCCATAGGTGGACACTTAGTTCGTTTTAAATCCACTGGTAGTACAAAAATGCTGCAGTGAATGTCCTTTTACACGCGTTGTTTCTCGAATGTGTGAGTGTATGTATAGGATAAACACGTAGGAGTAAAATAGCCACATCAAAGGGTGTGTGAACTTTTCATTTTAATGTGTGTGTGTGTGTGCTCAGTCACATCTGACTCTGCAACCCCATGGATTGTAGCCTGCCAGGCTTCTTTGTCCATGGAATTTTCTAGGCAAGAAAACTGGAGCTGGTTGCCATTTCCTACTCCAAGGGATCTTCCCAACCCAGGGATCAAATCTGTGTCTCTTGCATCTCCTACACTGCAGGCAGATTCTTTACCACTGTGCCACCTGGGAAGCCCTTAATTTTAATAAGTAATTTGGTAATGACCAAACTGTCCTCCCTAGAGGATATTCCAATATACACTTTCACTACTTTTTGAGAGTGCTGGCTTCCTCATGCTCAGCAACACAGTAAACACAGTGTGTTGTGGAGCTCATTATTTCTTGATAGTTGAAAACATTGAATTTCTTTGTAGTTTTAACTTGTGTTGCTCTTTTGGTTTAAAAGTTGCTGTGTTTTCTTTTCTGTGAACTCTCTACTTACATCCTTCACCCTCTCTGTTAGGTTACTGGCTTTTTAAATTTGATTTGTAGAAGGTTTTTATATGTTAAGACTTAAAAGTCAGTCTCTTGTTTGTGATTCTGTAACGTTTTTGAAGCGGAAGTAATAACCTGACAGTAATCTAGTTCAGCCTATTGTATTACAAGGGTGTCCCTGTTGGCTCAGACGGTAAAGAATCTGCTTGCAATGCAGGAAACCCGAATTCATTCCCAGGGTTGGGAAGATCCCCTGGAGAAGGGAATGACTACCCACTCCAGTATTCTTGCCTGGAGAATCCAATGGACAGAGAAGCCTGGTGGGCTGCAGTCCATGGGGTCACAAAGATTTGGACACAACTGAGCAACTTCCACTTTCACTTATATCATGCTACAAATTTTTTAACTGATTTAAAGATGTTAAATCAAATCTGCAGCCAAGGATGTTGAGTCCTAGTTTAGTCATTTTTACACTTCACCATATCACCCCTAAACCAGAAAGAGCCAATATTCATCCTCACAGAATGTGAGATTGGGATTTAGGGACTTTGCCCTTCTCCATGACCCCATTATTTCTCACTAATCCATTTAGGGATATATCTCCCCAACTTAACTTGCACTTTCTGGATTCCCCAGACTTGGCTTCATCAAATGTGTTACTCTCCATAAGCATAATGACTTCTTGACTTTTCCCACAGATTCTCGTTCTTGAGTCAATTCTTCATCCTGAATTTATTGAGCTCCTGGTAAATGAAGATCCCTGCATTGGGCAAGATAAGAGGATAAAACAGAAATAGAAAATTCAATTCCTGCCTTAGTTAATAGTCCCTTTGAAGAGACAAAGCGAACACCCAATTTATTTGAAAATGAGCTCATAATTACTTGTTAATGCTCAAGGTGTATAAATCAAGCAAATGATTAAATGGGTTTCTGTCAAGTGGAAAAAGACTCCTTCAAGTTAAATTTTTCCTTCAGATCTAGAAAGAAAGTGACATATTTAGACGATAACAATCCTAATTAATATACACAGCACTTTCTAATACTCAGCACCACAGACAGCATCTCTTTTCATCTGAACAGTGGGACTTTTTTCGACTTTTTTCTTTCATTTTATACATGAGTAAACTATAGAATGATTGAGAGACCAAATGACCTGTTCAGATGGCTTGAAAGGGCCCAATGCTTCTCTCTCCAGGACCTATGAACTGTCCACTACACCAGACCACTTCAGTTTGGCAGAGGAAGAGAAGAGAGTGAGGAGGAGATTCAGGGGGAATGAGTCACAGATCTGAATACTTTTAAGAGGCCCCATGGTATAATGAGAAGACTAATTTTGGAGTCAAACAAGATTTGAATCTGTCTTGCTATTTACAAGCTGGGACCTTGGTGAGTTATTTATCCAACAAACCTTCATGTTCTCAACTGAAAAATGGAAGTTAATAATATCTACCCTTTAAGGTTTCCTGTTTAAGGTGACCTGTCTCTTGAGAAACCTGTATGCAGGTCAGGAAGCAACAGTTAGAACTGGACATGGAACAACAGACTGGTTCCAAATAGGAAAAGGAGAACGTCAAAGCTGTATATTGTCACCCTACTTATTTAACTTATATGCAGAGTACATCCTGAGAAACGCTGGGCTGGAAGAAACACAAGCTGGAATCAAGATTGCCAGGAGAAATATCAATAACCTCAGATATGCAGATGACACCACCCTTATGGCAGAAAGTGAAGAAGAACTAAAGAGCCCCCTGATGAAAGTGAAAGAGGAGAGTGAAAAAGTTGGCTTAAAGCTCAACATTCAGAAAACTAAGATCATGGCATCTGGTCCCATCACTTCATGGGAAATAGATGGGGAAACAGTGGAAACAGTGTCAGTCTTTATTTTTTTGGGCTCCAAAATCACTGCTGAGGTGATTGCAGCCATGAAATTAAAAGACGCTTACTCCTTGGAAGGAAGGTTATGGCCAACCTAGATAGCATACTTAAAAGCAGAGACATTACTTTGCCAACAAAAGTCCATCTAGTCAAGGCTATGGTTTTTCCAGTGATCATGTATGGATGTGAGAGTTGGACGGTGAAGAAAGCTGAGTGCTGAAGAATTGATGCTTTTGAACTGTGGTGTTGGAGAAGACTCTTGAGAGTCCCTTGGACTGCAAGGAGATCCAGTCAATCCATCCTAAAGTAGATCAATCCTGGGTGTTCATTGGAAGGACTGATGTTGAAGCTGAAACTCCAATACTTTGGCCACCTCATGCGAAGAGTTGACTCATTGGAAAAGACCCTGATGCTGGGTAGGATTGGGGGAAGGAGAAGAAGGGGACAACAGAGGATGAGATGGTTGGATGGCATCACTGACTCAATGGATATGGGTTTGGGTAGACTCCGGGAGTTGGTGATGGACAAAGAGGCCTGGCATGCTGCAATTCATGGGGTCGCAAACAGTCGGACACAACTGAGCGACTGAACTGAACTGAACTGAAGGTTTCCTGACATATGGTAAGCATCTGATAAATGGTAGCTACTTTAGCTAGTACTGGGCTAGAGTAGAAATGTGGATCAGCTTTTCCCTTGGAAGCATTGGTGATTGACTTAAAGCAGAATGAGTGAAGGGCAAAGGGCCCAAGAAACCCAAGTGTATTGAATCCTAGGGAAAAGCACCACACTTGTTCTTCAGATTCTTCCCTTCTTGCCTACTTTCCTAGCAGGATGACTTCCATAACTGTAAGGAGCAACTTCCAGAGAGAAGAGTTGAGAGGATTCTTACCTCTTTGGATGCAGTTCTAACAGGAACACACATGAGGCAGTATGCATAGAGAGTGCACTGAACATTGTTAAATTGTTCAAGCTCTAGACTCGGTGGTGAAAGAGGGGACTTGGCTTGCCTTTGCCACTTTCCAACTCTTTGCTCTTCAATGAATCCTTGCTCCAGGGACACCTATGAAGTGGGGTTAGTAATCCCTACACCACAGAATTCCCAAGTGTCAAATTAGATCATTCAATTAACAAACACCTATAAAATACCCACTGTGATGCTTAATTTACTGTGTCACCCTGGAGAATGTTTGGAGATGAAATTACCTTTTAAAATGGTGGACTTTGAGGAAGCAGATTGCCCACCATAATCTGGGTGGGTCTCATCCAATCAGTTGAAGGCCAAACTAGAACAAGAAGATCAGCCTCCCCCATCAAGAGGGAATCCTCCAGCAGATTGCCTTCAGACTGCATCCACACCAGTGGCTCTTTTGGGTCTCCAGTCTACTGGCCCACACTGTAGATTTTGGACTGATCAGCCTCCATAATCATGTGAGCCAATCCCTTATAATTTCTGGGAGTGATGTGAATAAAATACAAAACAGGGAGCTGATAGTGAAGGGTGAAGCTCCTTTGGATTGAGTGAATCTGGGTGAAGCATTGATATAGACTGGGGAACACAAATTTCTTAGGAATGACCTCAGTGTGCTTGGGCAGAGGGGAAGATGGAGTGTCTGGGAACAAGTGGGTGTGATAAAGAGTGGCAGGAGGGACTTACCTGGTGGTCCAGTGGCTAAGACTCTGTGCTCCCAGTGCAGGGGGCTTATGTCCAATCCCTGGTCGAGGAACTAGATCCAGCATGCCACAACTGAGACCCAGTGCAGTCAAAAAAATATTGAAAAAAAAAGTGGCAGGAGATGAGGTAGGTAAGGTTACAAGATCCATCAGGGAGACTACTATTCTCATGGTAAAGAATTTGAATTTTATTCTAAGTGCAGTGGGAAACCACTGAAGGGTTTTTATGCCAGCATGTGACATGTCTGATTTATACACACACATTTTTTTAATTGAGGTGAAAGTCATATAAAATGAACCATTCTAAACTGAACATTTCAGTGACATTCACAATGTTGTACAATCACCACCAATTTATATTTCAAAAGATCATTCTGGTTGCTGTGTAGGAAATGGATGGTGTTCAAGAAGCAAGAGTCCAAAGGAGAAATATATTTGGAGGCTGGTGCTGAAGAGGTACTGGTGGCTAGACCGGTAGCAGAAAAGATGGAAAGAGTGGACAGAGCAATGGGACATAATTTTGAAGAAGAGCCAACAGGACTTTCTCACAGACTCAATGTAGCCTGTGAAGATATACCTAATGTACATGGAAGCACTTTGTAAAATTTGCCAACTGTAAAATGTTATCATCATTATTATGGATTGCTGTTGTTGTTGAGTTACTATGTCATATCCAGCTCTTTGCGACCCCATGGAGTGCAGCACACCAGGCTGCCCTGTCCTTCACTATCTCCTGGAGTTTGCTGAGATTCATATCCATTGAGTCGGTGATGCTATATAATCATCTCATACTCTGCCACCCCCTTCTCCACCTGCCTTCAATCCTTCCCAGCATCAGAGTCTTTTCCAATGAGTCAGCTCTTTGCCTCAGGTGGCCACAGTATTGGAGCTTCAGCATTAGTCCTTCCAATGAATATTCAGGGTTGCTATCCTTTCAGACTGACTAGTTGGTCTCCTTGCTATCCAAGAGACTCCCAAGAGTCTTCTCCAGCACCACAGTTTGAAAAAATCAGTTCTTCAGTGCTCAGCCTTCTTTATGAATAGGATTTTATGATTATTAAAGAGAGCTTGACCAGATGGTCTCTGAAGGGTCCTCAGAGTCTTGAGATCCTCTGATGCCTTAAAGATGGGTAACTTGTCTTTGGGGAGAAAGGAAAGATTTAGTTGAAGATTTTCCTTATCCCATGCAGTACCCAAGTGCCTCCAGAGCTCAGTTCCAGGGCATTGTCCAACCAAACACTCTGTGAGAACAGGCAAAGCCTATATTCCTCCAGCCAGCAGGGCTACATCATGGCCTGGAGGCGTGCATGGGAACTGGCAGGCTTGGGTTCAGCATCCCAGACACTACACTCTTAAGAAGGAAGTGCCCTGACGCCTGGGCTCTCAGACCTCCAAGATGTCCAGTAAAAACAGACTGGGTGGCGAGGCCCCGAGCCAGAGAAGGGAGAGTGCTTCCAGCAGTGCAGCACTGTGCAGATGACTCTTGCTGGCACTGAGCATGCCCCAGAAGGTTATAGCACTTGCCCCAGAATCCCAGGGGGTTGGCGTCTGAGATCTTGTTCACAAGCGAGAGGTTCAGCATCTGATGCTGTCAGCATCCCAGATTGTGTGCAGGTGGCAAGGGTTTTCTGCGCAGGAAGGGTGCAGAGGGTCCAGGAAGACCCTCTCTAAAAGTCAATTCCTTCCCTCCCTCCCTCCTCTTGCTTAGAGGAACTTTTCCTAAATCCAAATCTGTTTGGTTTACGATCTTCATAGTCTTCTCTGGAAAAAGTGATCTCTTTTTTCACATAAGATTTAGCTTTAGATAGTTAGGCCTCTGTTGGGCTGGGAACATTTTTTTCTTTGACAGAGAGTTTCTCACCAAGCAAATCAAGAAGTTACATTAACTCTTTTAAAGTCACTTCAGTAATAATGATAATTACGATTTGTGAAATGGTCCTTCTTCCAGCTGAGCGAACAGACAGCCCTTACCATGCCATTAGAGCTGTAGTTCTCAGAGTGTGGACCCCAGACCAACAGTATTAGCCTCTGTACCACCAGGTACTTGTGAGAAATGCAGATTCTCAGGTCTCGCCCTGACCTACTGAGTGAGAAACTCTGGAGGTGGAACCCAGCAACCTGTGTTTTAATGGGTCTTTCAAGAGGTTTTGATGCACATTCAAGCATGAGAACTACTGCTTTAGAAAAACAGAAATGTAGATCCATAGGAAGTGTGAGCAGAGCAATCACATGAAGGACTTCCCTGGTGGTCCAATGGTTAAGACCCCATGCTTCCAATGCAGGGGGCAGAGGTTCAATCCCTGGTCAGGGAACTAAGATCCCACATGCTGTGTGGTGCAAAAATAAAAGCACACAGAGCAATCAGGTAGTCACCTGACCATAGGATGGATGAAGGAAGTGAGGCCCAGAGAAAAAAGGTGTCTTGTCCTAGAAGGTGTAGAGCACAAATGACCCTTTATTCCCTCTGGGTTCTTCTTTACCACAAGGAAACTCAATTTTTTCTTTTGAATTACTGTCCTTTCCTGGACATTCCAACAGCTCACCAATCCTCACATTATCAAGTAACTTAAAAATTTAATCTGTGCTGATATAAATTTGATCATTTTCTATAGTAAAAGGTAGATGACACTATGTGCTTAAAATGCTAAAGAGACCTCCAAGAGAGTGTAGTTTACTGGAAGCAGCTTTGGTGACAGAAAATTGCATGCAAAATTTTATTGGGTGTGTTTCCATATAAAGATTGGTCAAAGGGAGAAACTGATCCTTAACATGATGGTAACTGAGGCCTTAGGCAATCCTCCAAGGGAGCTCTAGAGCTGGGATGAGCTTTCAGAATTCTCTCCAACTGAAGGAAGGGGGCCCAACCTTTATATCGCTGCATTAACCAGCCATTGGCTTGGAGCTGACCCTGGGAGGGGCTTCATTTCATGCCAGGCAGTTATCTGCCAAGGGCATTGCCTAGTAAGGGACACAGCTGGGAGGCATCAGCAGCTGGGAGCTGGGTAGATCAACCCTGAAGAAGGGATCTGGAGAGAATATAAAAGTGTTCTCTACAGAAGGCATTCCAGATTTGGGGGTGGCAGGGTCAGAAGAATTCACCAGCTGAAAGTAAAATCAAAACACCTCAAAACACAGCATGGAGAGAATCAGATCCTAAAAACAGGTGTGTTGCTCATTAGAGACTGAAGTACTTACTGTCTCTACTCCCAGATCTAGTGAAGAAGAGTATGGTATGCACCAGAGCTTTCCAACCTATGTGTTAAGGCCCACTGATGGGCAACAATGAGTCAAAGATGTGCGGGCGCTTTTACTTCCTTTAAACCTTAAGGTGGCAGAACAGGACTTGGGATGACTGGAGTCCCTTTATCAGTCCAGCCCAGTATGCCATATAGACATGTGTATGCGTGCAGTGATGCTCAGAAAGCTGGAAAGTGCTAACTTATAAAGAAAGTTGTTATATACTCAATTGTGTCATATTATGTTGAGGCAGTGCTGGCATCACAGGGGGAGGTGGCTCTGTGTGCCAGAGTGGGAGCCCTCTAATTCTGAGAACCAGCATTGTTTATCCAGAAACATCTCCAGGATGCAGAAGGGCAGTTTATCCATGTACTCTAGAATGATGAAATATTCCTTAAAAACAAGTTCACTCTTGAGGCTTTGCTCTACTTTTGTCTTCTTGGGAAAATATCTGTTTTATGTTTCAGCATTCACAGTGGGATTATCCTCAGGGGTGATTTGAATAAAAGTTGGGTCCCAGTGATGCTACCTGATACCCCTCATTGACAAGTCCATATCTCAGTTGTCATTCATGCCCTTATGTAGAAAACCAGTTCTCTCTAGCCTGCTTATCTTTGAGAAACTGATGGAATTAAGTTCCCAGGCCAGCAAAACTGAGAGCTAACTTCTGGATGTTGGTGACCAGGTATGGAAACCTCAGGCAATTCTCTCTCCCAGAGGCACCATTTAGTACACTAAGGAAACATCTCACACAGAGGGTGTTGATCACTGGAGAAGCAATATTTTGCCATGGACACATGAAAATTCTGGAGCTACAAGCTCTGTCTAGAACTGGGCAGGTGGGGAGGAGTTTGGAAAGCCTTGATGGCTGACATCTGATCCGTGAGCTTGGGGCTGGCTCCCTGTGGGGATACCTGAGTCCTGTAGCACAAATATTTGTGACATACTCTCTAACCTCTGGTCACTGGGGCAGATGGAGAGATACTGGAACCATGCTCATCTTCCCATTCCATCTCTCACCTTGCTGTAAAAAGGAAACACTGGATGTTTTCCCTGTGTGGTTGTGAACTTCAACAACACCAGCGAGGTCAAACCATTGGGTGACCTGACCCCAGAGCTGCCCCCAGATCAGATCGCAAGTGGATTTCAAGCTTGTTTTGCCTACCCATTCAGCCTTAGGAAATATGACCCTCTTGAATTCCTTCTAGGGGAGAGAGGGAAGAGGTAGCAGTGGCCTGAAAACCTCGCACCTGCCAGAGAAGTCCTGCTCATCGGTAGAGGACTCCCACTGCCCACCAACACACACAGCAGGTCCATCCTCTAATCTAACACTAAAGAAAGGTGTGCTGGATTCCCTTCAGGTGACACACCATGGAGGTTTCTCAGACAGGACAGTTTTGGCCGATGTTTCACCTGCACTGTTGGTTTAGGGGTTGGTGAGCTTGAGGGCTGAAGATGCAGAGAGGGGAGAGTGCCAGTCCTGGCCACTGAATTCAGCCCAAGTGCCAGTCTTCAAGGAAGATTGTCTTCTCTTCTCTGGAACTATTCCAGCTGACTTCAGGGATCCAGGTGTCATCTCTGTTTGGAGTCAGCTAGAGCCTACTGCCTAGTACTTCCAAGCAGCCATTGCCTTCTCATTATTGTGCTTTAGCACCATGCCAACGGGCTCCACCCTAGTCCTGCCGCAAGATGGAGCAGCCACTGCCAAAGGCTTCATCCTTCTTGACCACGAGCTCTAGAACATTGTGGGCCTCCAACTTTCTCAGTCCAACCAAATCCCCAGGCCTTCCTGGTACGCTGCCAGAGGATTGCTGCCACTGACAGAGACAGAATTACAAGTTGTTGCTCTCACCACTCTGTTCTCCTTTTTAAGGATGGGAGTGATGACCTCTTCATTTCTCCATGCCCCGTGGCACCTGACATAGTACTGTTTGTAGAATAAATTCTCAAGAAATGTCTGGTAGACAAATAGGTAAATGCGCAAATGAATAAACATCAGAAACCACTGACCAACTGAGTTGGAAGCTGAGTTAGAGCATCTCATTCTAGAGTAGAGATGGGAGGGAGGTGGGCTATTGACATCCTCAACTCTTGGCCAATCCTCTGCCCACTCAACACTGTGTTTTTTTCCACTAACAGTAAGGTGAAATCAGGACACAAGTGAATGAAAGGCAGTCTTGGGAGATAAAAAAAGATGTAAAAGGGATCATATAGGAGGTGGGGGTATATAAGAAAAAGAGGTTATGCCCCATGCCCACCTTGCTGCTATGGCCACAGGAATGTGGACTTGGGCAAGATATTCATGGATGACCTTGGAGGCTCTGGGCTTTCAGAGCTTCACCTGCAGGGCCCCGTGTCCATCCCACTGTCTCCCTGAGCCAAAGCCTGAATCACCATCCAACCCGCAGAATGCTGTCTTCCCAAGCTTGAGACAACACAACTGATTTGTAGGCCACCCTCCCTGTATTCAACAGCTATGGCTACTCCTTGAGTCAGTGTGAAGGCTTCTCTGCCTGTCTCCTGTTCTCTTCTCTGTGTGAGATCTTGTGTCTGCTTGGAAAGTACTTGCTTGCCAATTGATTCTGGCTTCATATTCATGGGCCCAGCTGGTGGAGGGCTCTCACCAACCACCCCAGAAGCACTCACCCTGGGGGAGCAACTCAATATCTCTCTTTGTCAACAAAGTGGGGGAAAAAAAGTGACAGTGTTAGTCACTCAATGTTTCCGACTCTGCGATCCTATGAACTGTACCCCATCAGGTTCCTCTGTCCATGGGGTTTCCCAGGCAAGAATACTGGGGTGGGTTGCCATTTCCTTCTTCAGAGAATTTTCCTGACCCAGGGATCAAACTTGAGTCTCCTGAATTGCAGGCAGATTCTATACCATCTGAGCCACCAGGGACATCTTAATATTATTCTCAGGCTTAAGTACCAGGCTTAAATGGAATGAGGTATGTAATAAGAGTAACATGAATATAACAGAAAAATCTATATAAAGCAAAATATTTATAACCATTCTCCCTCTGGAGTCTTCTGAGATTTAAAAAGCTTCTGTTTCCTTTGGGCTGACCAGGTATACTAATTACAGAGGCAAAACTAGCCTCTGTAATAAGCAAATCCTCCAACTGTCAGTAGCATAACCATAATGGTTTTATTCTTTGTTCCCATCAGTCCATATCAAGTACCTGACAGACAGTCTCTCACGCTGTGATTCATGGACCTGCAGGTTCCTTGCTTGAGGCTGAGCTATCCCCTGGGGCCCTGGGGTCCTTTGCCTTTATCTGGAAGACAAAGAAAGGGAAGGAAGAAGAGCAATACCTAGTTGTCAATCACTTTGGCCTGGAAGCAACATGCATGACTTCTGCTCACCTCCTAGTGATGAGATCTAGTCTACCTAGTCCACAGGGCTCCACCCAGATGTGCTGGGGTAGGGGGGTAGGGATGGGTTCAGGGGCGTGGAGGGCAGGCAGAGTTGAAAAATGTAGCTCCACCCTGAGAACCTCCACAAGACTGCCTTATCATGAGAGGGGAACCCAGGTCTCAGAAAAACAGCGAGCTGTTCCTGACACGGTGATGTCATGATCTGAAGTGCAAAAGGAAGAAGCTAAAGAAATGGGGTACATCACTCCACAGGGGAAAAGCATGTGGAAGTTATGGGTAAGGATTACAGAAGAGCTGAGAGAAGGGAGAGGAGTGAGGAGGAGACCTGGTCAAAATGGAGTTCCGGAAACTAGACTGGAGCAGCTGCCGTCCAGGTGAGGCTTTGGGAAGAAACGATTAAGAAAGTGTACTGAGTGCTGGTACTGAGTATTTGTGGTCTGATTTGTCCCTTTTCAAGCTTCATTTTGGAGAAGGAAATGACAGCCCACTCCATTATTCTTGCCTGGAAAATTCCATGGACAGAGGAACCTGGTGGGCTACAGCCCATGGGGTCGCAAAGAGTCGGCCACAACTGAGCAAATCAACAAACTTTATTTATTAACACTAAAGCTTTCAAGAGAGTGTGAGAGCAGAGGCCAACCTCGGGGTTATTGAGTCAAATGAACTAAAAAATCATAGCTATTCAGAAATTAGATGTGATTTTGGTCACACAACCTTGTGAATATACTAAAAAAATTACTGAGTTGTACACTTTGAAAGAGTGAGTTTTATGATATATGTATATAACTCAGTAAAAAATTAGAACGATAATAACTCCCACCTTTTAAGCACTTTTTTCTTTTTTGTGTGTGTGCTAGCACTTGACATATTTTTTATAACCCCTAAATCCTTGTGTAACCTGAAAGGTAGGTATTAATGTCTCTGTTTTACAGATAAAGAAATGTATGTTCACAGAGATTTACATGGCCCAGTGTCACACATGTGGCAGAGTCAGAATCTGAACTCAGTCTGCCTGACTGCAGCCATGGTGTCTTCTTCTGGGGCTTGGTGCTCTCGGAAACAATCACTGTCCTCCATGGCTGCATGAGAACTGAGGTAGGAACTTCGTGTGTGTGATTCAAATTCCCTCATCAGTCTAGGGGAGTTAGTGTTAGCCTTGCCTTCATAGAGGACGTCACTGATAGCCCCCAATTCAGCTAATAAGTGACAACACCAGGTTTCAAATCCTGTCTGACTTCAAAGCCCCTCAATGTTCTTTCACTTAGGGGTCCTTCGACACTACAGTGTACACAGTGGCAAAAGCACTTCTCTCTATCTGTTTAACAAATAAATCTTTCTTTCCACTGCCTGATTCAAATCCAGCTCACTTTACTATAAGTTTTTTAAGTGGCAAGTATTATGTTAAGATGCCTTGTCTTTCCTTCTTCACCTATTAAGGCCCATCACCTTTTTCAAAGTTGGACCTAAAGGCTCCTTCTCTACAAAGTTTATACCAACAAATTTATCTGATTCTGTTCCTTTATCCCTTAAATAGAAAAATTACTGTGATTTGACCAGTACAACTTAAGACATAGCCTGAATGGATCTAGTCTTGAAATGTTTGTTGCCAATTCATGCAAGATAAGTAAAGAAATTGATTTTCAGTATTCAGAAACTGACAGCGATTTGACATTGCTATGACAACCAGTTTCCTAATCAGCGGGCTTACCTTTTGTCTTTTTTATTTCTTTTTTGTTATAATTCAGCTTCATTGTATTTTACAAAAGAATTGGTTTTCCACAGATTATAAATCTTTATAATATAATGATCCTATAACATAGATAGTTTGAGAAGCATTGATCCAGATCAGACGTTAGCAAACTCTGGCCCATGAGCCAGCCCCAACCTATCACCTAATTTTTTAAATAAAGTTTTATTGAAACACAGGCATACCCTTTCATTAGCACATTGTCTATGGCTGCTTTCACACTATCATGGCAGCACTGAGTGATTGTGACGGAGACCACCTGGCTCACAAAGCAAAAAATACTTACTACATGGACCTTATAGAAATAGCTTACTGACCCCTGATCTAGACCACTTGTTTGCAGCCATGATGGCACATTGGGAACACTGGGAGAGATGTTTAAGTAGCCATGGTCAGGTTCTAGCTGCAGAGGTCCTGGCATCACGGATCTGGGGTGCAACCTGTGCAGGTCATTTTAATGTGCAGCCAAGTTTTAGAACTGCTGATTTAGATCAGAAACTTTCAACTCTAGTTTGAGGATCAGAATCGCTGTGGATGCCAGAGATCCACCCTGAACCTACTAAGTCAGAATTCTGGAATGTGGGGCTGAGGCATGCTTGAGTATATTTTAAGTAAAACCCACAGATAATCTAGATGACTCCCCTGGGGTTGAGAACCACTGGTGCAGACTCTGGAGGAATGATTTTCAAAGCTGTAATATATATCAGAATTACATAAGGAATGTGTTAGGAATACAGATTCCCAGACCCCATCTCTTGTGAGCATAATTAAATAGGTCTCACATGGATGTGAGCCAGGAATGCGCATTTTTAGCTAAGTCTCCAAAATACTCTGGACCAGGGAGCATCCTTGGACCATTCTCCAAGAAACACTGTCCTAGTGCAATAAGCACTTGGTTTCTGTCCAGGCTCTCACAGAATGACTTAGATTCTGTGACTCATTTTTCCCTCAGTAAAATGAGAATGATCCCTCCCTAACCTTACTTTTCCAAAATTGTATGAGCACCGAACATGGTAATGTATTTGAAAATGTTTCATTGAAATGAAGAAAAAATTCATAGAGGAACATATCAACTCTCCCTGAGATATAAATAGCTGATAATGATGTACCTTGTTCTATCTCTAGAGAGATTTACCTTTATTTCAAAGCTATCTCCACTGGAGAATTCATGTAGCTAGAAAAGGCTCAGAACAGGAAGGTCTGGGGGTTTTGTGGGAATATCTTTACATCCTTTCTGTTGTTCAAGCCACTCACTTTGAGGTATTCTGTTACAGAAACCCTTGCCAACTAATACATCTTTTCCAGTGGCTCAATGGTAAAGAATCAAGGTACGGCCTTAGGGTCACACTCTAGAGCCCCCCTTCTTAAGCACTCTGCTATTCTCCCCTGTCAATGTGAAAAACAATCTTGGCCATAAGAGGGAAGAAAAGGCTCCCCAAAGGCCACTCAGTCTCCTGTATGCTTCCTTCCAGTGCAATATTTGTTCAAAATTTCTCACCATGGAGCCACACATCCCATGTATCCCTCTACCAAGTCCTCATGCAGGCATAATGTAGAACTCCACATGACACAAGCATCCTTGGAAGGACTGTACTTTGTCATTGAGCTGACTTCCATTTCTGAAGTCATTCCATGACTTTACCACCCATTATTTGGGAGCTGTCAACAGCAAACAGAGAAGAATTCCCAACACAAGAAGTACTGAAAGAAGCCCAAGAAAGAAAACAGTCACTGAGTATTTCCTCTCATCCAATAGGGAGTCCATGACTATCCTGGGTACTCAGTGTTTTGAAAGATTAGCTCTGCAGTGGTGGAGAGCAGAACCAAGCCTGGGAAATGAGCATTTGCCCTGGGACACCCCTAAGCACACCATCTATTTTACTGCATTCAGTTGAAAGTAAATATGTGTTAGTGAGTTTTGGGGGAGAGGGATGCAACAACTGAGATAGCAGAAAGAATGAACCAGGTCTTTTCACCTCAAAACCATGGACCAAGTCAGGATTGACCCAGCTCAAGCTGTTGGAGTTTTTGTCCAGCAGCTTCTGGGAGATGTCAGCTATGGCTAAGACCAATGGTATTTTCTGGTCCCAGCCCCAGAGAAAGGAGATTGGCTAAAGCAAAGGTCCTTATCTATCCTCATCCACTGGTCTTACTCTCCACCAACCTCTCCCCAATCCCTTCTCTGTCCTACTCTTTCAGATCCAGAGGACAGAATTCCCTTTCTCACCATGCATTCTAATTTTCCCTCTTCTTTCTCCCCTCTCTTCCTGAAAAGTCCCTCCTCTTCTTGCTCCCTTCTCAGGTTGTCCTTGAGAACAATAGTACAGGACTGTTAACCTACTGATGACCACCTGCCCTCGAGGGCAACCATCCTCAGCCTTGTTCCCCAGAGGAAACTGAAACACTCCAGTAACCTGCTGTAATGTGGAAGGACCATTTCAGTAATCACAGCCTTCTGTTGATCTAACTCAGTGGTCAGTGAACTATGGCCCATGGTCAAATATGGCCTACCATTTTGTAAGTAAGACTTTATTGAAACATAGCCACACCATTCATTTACATACTGTCTATGGCTATTTTCATGTTTTAAGGACAGAGTAATTGTGACAGAGATCACATGGTCTGCAGAAAGCCTAAAATATTTACTCTCTGGCTCTTTACAAAACAAAAAATTATCAGCCTCTGACCTAGAATATCCCCTGACTAGTCTGAGGCTTGTTTTAATAAAGCCCCCAGATTGTTTCTATGTGGTGAAGTGGTTTGTGGGTGTTTTATTCAGAAGTTGCTTAAAGGACTTCCCTGGTGGCCCAATAGCTAGGATTCTATGCTCCCAGTGCTGGGGGCCCAGGTTCGATCCCTGGCTGGGGAACTGGATCCCACGTGCTGCAACTATTACTCAGTGCAGCCAAATAAATAAACAAAAATAAATATTAAAGAAACAAATTGCTGGAGCCTTTGAAAGATATTAGTGAATGCCATACAACAAAAAGTCAGTGACAAAAGGAGACACAGCTACCTTGTTGTTCCCACGAGGGAAATTGTTGCTTTTCTAGAACCTTCTGGGCCAATTAGACCACACCCCCACTGTGCTGAACAGGAAATGAGCCAGATTCCTCAGCATCACATCTGGAACCCTTGGAACATTCATTAGTCTTTGTTTCCACAAAGCAGCACAGCACCCTGTAAAGATGAGGATACTCCTGCTCCAGGAGAGAGAGAGCATGAGGAGCCCTTACCTGCTGGTTGAAGCAGGGCAGCAATTCCCCAGGGCAAATTCCCTCAATTTTCTTACCACTCCTCTCAGTGAGAACTTCTTGGTGCCATAGGGACAGAAACAAAAGAAGTGTCATTGAAGCTAAACAGTTGCCCATTAGCATAAATCTATGTGATGTTTGTCTAACGTGACATATCAACTGGTAAAATGCAATATTCCCATGGCTTTTGATGCCCAGACCTAGTTGGGTTCCTGGCTTCCACTTAATCCCTACTTTCATCTCATGGTGAAACCATCTGAGCCGTAAATAGTCAACCCCTCCACCCACAGATAGTTGGCCATTTAATGTTAGAGTCATATTAATTTTTGGCTTGATAATAATGATGACATAATTGCCATTATGATTCTCCCATATACAGAGCTAACTCTGCCAAGAATTATGAGCTTTATGTCATGCGTGGCAACTCGACTGACTCAAACTAGTGCCAGATCTCATGCATCGCTTTATCATGTCAAGGCTCCACACCATAGTGACCATCCCCATGGTTGTCTGGATGCTTCCCTGTGTCTGGTAAAAGAACACAGGTTAACTGGGGCTCCTATCTGTCGTGCCCTGGAAGCCTCTCTGAAGCAATGCCATATTCAGATGTCCTGGGGGGCCCCTCCCAATGCTGTTTCGAGGCACTTCGTAACTTAAAACAGGCCTCATTGTTCTGGAAGTTGCCTCTAAACTGCTACACCACTCTTCCTATTCAATTCTAATAATGTCATGGCCATCAAGTCATCCCTGGACCTCCACTTTCTTTCCCATCCTTGACCCTGATGGGAACTGTTGGTCTTGAAGTTCCGGAGAGAAGTCTCTCTACTCCCTTCTGATGACATCGTCTCTTTAGGATATCTCTGCTACTATTACTGCAGCTCCTCAGAATCCCAGGATGCCATTCCTGTATTTGTTTATTGAAATGACAGTGCTGAGTGTCTCCTGTGTGGACAAGGTGGACAAAACACAGCCCTGACTTCAGAGGAGCCTGCAGACTAGAGACAAAAACACATAACACAATCACAGAGCCATGGGAACTTGGACTTGGAAGTGATGGTTCAGCAAGATGTCCCAGAGGTGTTACATAGAGAAGCACTTTAAAGGATGAGCAGAAACCAGACAAAGGGATCTAGGATAGGATTGGAGTCCTAGGGAGGGGGAATAACATACACATTGACCCAGAGGCAGAGGAGCGAGTTAGAGATTTTAAAAAAGTAAATATTTGTCTTAACTTTTGGGGCCTGATGTGCCTGTAATACTCAGGGCTCCAGGCCCTATCAGGATTCTAGCATTATAGGTGACAGCTTCCCCCATGGAACTGAGACTGGACTCTACCTGGGAGAACAGATTCCTGGTGTTGCACCATCACAGCACTATCCTTTCCTCTTCTAATGCCTCTCACATGGGCTGTAGGCTTCCCGGATGGCTCATTGGTAAAGAATCTGCTTGCCAATGCAGGAGACGCAGAAGATGTGGGTTCGATCCCTGGGTCGGGAAGATCCCCTGGAAATGGCAACCCACTTCAGTATTCTTGCCTGGATAATCCCATGGACAGAGGAGCCTGGTGGGCTACAGTCCAAAGGGTTGCAAAGAGTCAGACATGACTGAGGGACTGAGCACATATGGGTCATGGGTTCACCCAAATCTGGGAAGGATTGGCCCTTGCATTAACTGAGGGATGTTTTTCTGCACCGTCCTGATGTGTTTCATTATTTTTAAGTAAGGAAACAAACCTTAAAATATCTTTTTGTCACTTTTTCCTTTTTTGACTGCACTGCGTGGCTTGTGGGATCTTATTTCCCCAACCCGGGATTGAACCTGGGCCCTCAGCAGTGAAAGCTCAGACCTAATCACTGGACAGCCAGGAAATACCCATTTTGCTGCTTTTCTAGAAGCTTCTAGGCCAATTAGACCACAGCTCCACTGTGCTGAACAGGAATGAGCCAGATTCCTCAGCATCATATCTGGAACCCTTGGTAACATTCACTAGTCTCTCCTGGACTCTATGCTCTTCTTATACAATCATGATTAATGATGAAAACTGTGACTTTTGCTTGTATCCACATAGCTTTCACTTGAGAAAGACATGAAAAAGATTGAGACCCCTGTCCCAGAAAGAAAAAAAAAACATCAAAAACAGTTAATCTAGGGTTTCTGCTTGGCTTTATGGTTTAAATGAGGTTTGTTCAACTGATGCCAGCCATATGTGGAACTGGGAGTGTATCTGGTCACATTGCAATAAAAGGAGGCTCAGCTGGCTGGGCTTCCCTGCAGGAAGAGGCCCAGGAGGCAGAGCAGTAGAGGACACGAGAGAATTAGAGGCAATGGAAATGGGCAGGACATGTGGGCTTTGCCTGAGGAGGGAGTGGCCACTCCTCCTGAGTGAAGCAGGACCCGGCAAGTAGAAAATCACCTGAAAGCAGGGTCTTTGCACTGTTCTGGGCCTTAACCAATCAGTTCCTTTTCTCCTTCACCCTTCCCAGCCCTTTACTTTTAGGCTCTTGGAACTCTTCTGCTCTGAGCCAAGCTTCTAACTTTTAAGTCTAAATCTATCCCCCCAACTTTCTCCCATCAAAATATATCTACCACTATGTTCTCCCCCAAAAAGGAAAATAAGGAAAGGAAGGAGGGAAAGAAGAAGAGAAAGAAAGGAAAGAAAGAGCAAGAAAAGAACTAAGTGTGCAAAGTGACAAATGCAGGAAATGTCAAAGTGAAATCAGTTTTAAGACAATAGGGCAAGCGTGACTTCTTTTACTGCCATAAAAACTCCTTTACAGTTGTGATCATATTTTGTTAATAAAAGTAATATTTTTTTTATTTCTTTCTCTTTCCCTCCAGAGTTTTAAGGCGGGCTGTATTGCCAGTCTTTGACAAATTAGGCTAGGGTTATGTGCTAATTGCTTAAAGCTTGCTATTTCCAGAAGCAATTGTACTTTTAGTCAACTGATAGTCAGATAGCATTTTTCTAATATCACCTCAGTAGCATGGTTGAAGGGGGTTTGGTGAGGGGTACGTATAGAATCCCTGAACCTTAAAAGCTGGTAAAGATCTTGACACTCATGTAGTAAAACCTTTCATCCAGTGGTGGAGTTCTTGTAAAATACCCAGAACTGCTTGATCACTTCTAGTTATGGGAACTCACTTCTGTGAGAGGCAGCTATTCAGGCTTTGGATGGTTTTGTTAGAAAGTTCTCTCTCTTTCTCTTTCTCTCTCTCCGCACCCCCTCCCCAAAAGAAAATCTGTCTTCCTGAAGATTCCTTTTACCAAACCAAGTTAGACTTTTCTAGAGCCTAAATCTAATCCCTAATCCTTCTCTTTAGCATGATAGTAAGTTAAATATTTAAAAGTAACCATCACACCCCAAGGTTTTCCCTTTTTAATCAAAGAAATTCTAAAATCTCTTTGACTCTTTCTTGTGTGACTCATACTCAGTCAACCTGTCCTCTATGGGATTCTTTCTAGTTGGTCAATGTTCCTCTATTTTAAAATATGTTGCCCAAAATTGGGCCTGAACTCCTGATGCATTCTGTGTGTGTGTGTTAGTCTCTCGGTCATGTCCAATTCTTTGCTATCCCATGGACAGTAGCCCACCAGGCTCCTCTGTCTGTGGAATACTCCAGGCAAGAACACTAGAGTGGGTTGCCATGCCCTTTATTCTAACCATCGGCAAAATAGAGTGGGAGACTTATAGCTCTTTTGGCAGCCCTACCAGATCATTTCCTCATGTTGAACTTGGAGTAAATACCTCTTGTCTCTGCTGCTTCCCATCCCTTTTTCAGACATTGGCTGCTAATTCAGCTGTTCCTCAAGACTGTGTTTTTCCAAGTACATTTTCAACCTAAATTGAGGGTTTTGTTTTGAATCTGTGTTTCTTCTATCTGGTCCAGGTCTTCCTCAGTCTTAGCTCTGGAACTCAGTGCATCAGCTCTCCTTCCACATTTCACGTTTGCGCAAAAAGACAAGTGGGCCAAACACAGAGCTCACTGTACCTCAACTTGGGCTGATAATGACCAATACCCTTTGGATTGTTTAATCAGTCACATACCCCCAACATTCTACTGCTTTGAACCCATAGCTCTCTGAACAGACAAGACTCAAAAGCCTTGCTAAAATCATGTTACACTATGTTCATGCCTACCCTAGTCATGCTCCAAGTTCAACTGCCCAATAAAAACAGGAAATTACATTTGTCAGTAACCCATGAAGCTCCTGGTGAGCATATGACTCTTTTCTAAATGCCAACATATCATCTGTTAGAAATTTGTGACACAAATCAGTAATAAGTTAATTTCAATTATTTTTTTAAGTCTACTTCTCTTAGTTTCTAAAAACTCAGGATATTTGTTTAGCTATAAATAAATAACTTACTGTCATGTCTCCTACACATGATTATCCTCAAGATTTTAACAGCCATATCTGCAAATTCTTTTAACGTTCTAGAACAAAAATTTAAGTTGAGTAGATACCTATCCCATCTCAGCCTTCCATTTCTTCATTCATGTTTGAAGCATTATCCTCTATTGTGTTTAATAGAATACCTGGTACATTCAAAAAAGTATTTATCAAAACTGTGCAGGCTATAAAGACATATATACATATATAATAACGTATAGTAATATAATGAGCACCTGAACAACCACCAACCATATAAAATCCAGAAATCTTCAGCAACAGATAGCTTCCTATTTGCTCTTCCCATTTCATCCTTCTGCCTCCTTCTCCTGCCCACTTAGATAAAAGACGACTTTGAAAAAGAATCATATAAAATTCAAAGTTGTCTTTTATAAATAGTAGTTTTGTCATTTGTGTAAATATATGCTTAAACTATGTATTATTTTTTTTTTGACTTTGGGCTTTCTGAACATAATGGGCTTCCTAGTTGGCGCTAGTGGTAAAGAATCTGCCTGACAATGAAGGAGACGCAGGAGATGCGGGTTCGATCCCTGGGTTGGGAAGATCCTCTGGAGAAGGGCATGGCAACCTACTCCACTATTCTCGTCTGGAGAATCCCATGGACAGAAGAGCCTGGCAGGCTGCAGTCCATGGGATCACAAAGAGTCTGACATGACTGAAGTGACTAAACACGTACGAACATAATATTTCACTTAATGTAATCTTCTGGGATGGCTGCCCACCCCTGTACCAACTTAAATTGTATTTCAAGAATTCATTCATAGTGTGGCAGGTAGCTACAGTTCATTTATATTCACTGTTATAGGTAATATTTAATTGTTAAAATATTTTATCTATTCTTCTGTTACAGGACAAGTAGTGGTCTTTAGAACATATCTACAAATTCTTTGATGCTCCTCCTACCAAAAGGTAATTCTTCTCTTGCATAGGGGTGGACTTTAGTAACTTACTTTAGATGAATATATTTGGTGAATGCAGCAAATATGATCTGTATGATTCTTTTTAATATTTATTTATTATTTGGCTGTACCAGGCCTTAGTTGTGATATGCAGACTCTTAGTTGCAGCATATGGGATCTAGCTCCCTGACAAGGAATCAAACCGGGTCCCCCTGCATTGGGAGCACAGAGTTTTAGCCACCGGGCCACCAGGGAAGTCCTGATACTGTATGATTCCTGAAGCTAGGTCAAAAGTTGTTTATTATATAATTCTTTCTCTTCCCTTCCTCTCTTCTACGTTTCTCTCCCTTCCCCTTTCTCTCTCTCCTTTCCTCCCTCTACCTTTCTCTCTCTCTCTTTTCACATCCTCCTCCCTATTTGGAACCCAGCTACAATGTTTTGAGGAAGCCAACGTATCAATAGAAAAGTCTCTCATAGATGAAATGGAGCAGCAGTAAGTGAGGTCTCAGCAAACATCAATCACCAGACTTGTAAGTGCACCTGCAAATGATTCCAGCTCCTAGTCTTCCAGCTACCCTAGCTGACTCGGTGGAGAGAGACTAAGCTGTCCCCTCTGAGCCCTACTAAAGCTGCAGGCTCATGTTGTTGTCATTTGAAGTGACTAACCTTTGAGGCTGATTGTTACACAGCAAAGGATAACTGCAACAGGACACTTGGATAATTGTCAGGTTTTCACTCTTATGCATAGCACGCCTATGAATGTTCTTATACTGGTTGCCAAGTGTATGAAAGCAAGAGTGCAATTGCTAAACCACAGGATGTCAGCTAATCAGAAGAGTCTAATTACTTTTCAAAGTAGTTGTATCATTCTCTACTACCACAGTGTGTGGTTTGTGTTTTCACTTTCTTTTACTTTTTTACTGTCTTTCAATGAAGAGAAAATTTTAATTTTAATGTAATCTTTTCTTTTATGGTTATTACATTTTGTCTTGCTTAAGGCTTTCTTATCCTAAGGTCAGAAAGACATTCACCATATTTTACTTTGCATTTTTAAAGCCTTGCAGATTTCATTTTATTACACATCTACAATTGACTTTATGTATGGAGTAGGTTGAGGATCCAGTATAATATTTTCTTCTATATGAGCAATCAACCCCAGTACCATTTGTTGAATGGTCCTTCCTTCCCCTGCTGATTTGAAATCCTACCTATATAAAAGCTCCATGTATGTGTAAGCCTATACTATTTTTATCTAGTAATCAATTTATCTGTTTGTTTATTCCTGTAACTTTATAAAAAGTCTTGGCAACTGGTAGGACAAAAACCCCCAATGTATTCTCTTTCTTTTTCATAGCTTTGCCCTCAAGAATTCATTTTTAGAATAAGTTTGTTGCATTCTAAACCACTTGGAATTGTGATTGAAACTGCACAAAATCAGTCAATTAACTTGGAGATACTTGACATATTTATGATATTGAATCCTTCTATTCATAGGCAAAGAAAATTTCTCCATTCATCTCCTTTCTTCTAATGAAAACTTTTAAGTTTCTACAAGTGTCTTGCACATTTTTTGTTAAATTTATTCTTAAATACTTCATTTTTTATTGCTATTCCAAGTGATTTCCTTTTAAAAATGGTTTTGACTCTTGCTGGCATAAAATACAAGTTTATCTTTTTTCTTGCTTATTTAGTCAGTCACCTTGCCAAATTCTATTATTTCTAACTCTATTGTTTGAGATTTTCAGTATAGACAAAAATATATCTGGAAATACTAATTTTGTTTCTTCTTCCTATTCTTATGCCTCTACTGGCTTTTGTTGTCAAGAATTTCCAGTATGATATTGAATAGAAGTCTTAATAGTGGCTATTTTTGTCTTCTTTTGAATTTTAAAGATAATACTTTTAATATTTTTTATGAAGAATGATGTTTGCTGTATACTTTTGGTAGATAGTCTTTATCAGAGGAAGAATGTTTTCTTTTATTCATGTAATTTACAAAAAAATTTATCATGAAAGAGTGTGAAATTCCATAAAATCTCTCTTTTAAAAATGCTACTGAGGCATAATTTACATAAAACCAAATCCACCTATTAAGGTGTATAGTCAATGAACTTGAACAAACATATGGAGTCATTAGCCACTACTACCATCAACATGCAGCTCTTTTCTGCCACCATAAAATTCTCTCATGTCCTTTGCAGTCAATCCCCTATATTCTCTTTTTAGAAAACAGTTTTATTTAACTTTATTTAATATATTTGTGTGTAAATTCATGAGTGGTTTTTTCCTATTATTTGATTTCTTTTACCGTCCTTGTCTGATTTTGGCATTAAGATTATTCTTGCCCTGTAGAATTTACTGGGAGAATGCTTCTTTTTCTTCTGCCTTGTAAGAAAGTCTGTAAGATTGGAAAATGTCCCTTGAAAATTTGGTAGAATTCACTTGTACAGCTAGTTTTTATTATTGAAAGAGTTTTAAATATTTCTTCAATTTATTTTATACGGGTAGGACCATTAAGGTTTTCTATTTCTTCCAGGGTGAGTTTTAAGTTCTAGAAATATGTCCATTTTATCAGCATTTTAAAGTTTATTGGTATAAAGTCTGTAGTATCTTTTATTTTTAATCACTACCATATAAAATATTGTTTAATTGTACATTTCATTTTTATTCCTTATCAATATTTACAGAGATTTAGCAATTTTATTAGCCTTTTCAAAGACTTAATTTTTGGCTTTTATGATGCTCTCTCTTACATCTTTGTTTCCTATTTCATTGATTTATACTCATCATTATCTTTTTATTCCTTTGTGTTTATTCCCTTGTTCTTTTCTATTTTCTTAGTCTCATTATATTTCAGGTTTCTTCTTTTCCAAGATAAACGTTAAAGGCTGTAAATTACCCTCAAAGTTCTGTTAATTGCATGCTGCAAGTTTTGATATTCATTATTTTTAATATTATTTAGATCTAATTAATTTAATATCCAATACAATTTGTTCTAAAGGAAATGCCAAAGAATGCTCAAACTACCACACAATTGCACTCATATCACACACTAGTAAAGTAATTCTCAAAATTCTCCAAGCCAGGCTTCAGCAATACGTGAACCATGAACTTCCAGATGTTCAAGCTGGTTTTAGAAAAGGCGGAGGAACCAGAGATCAAATTGCCAATATCTGCTGGATCATCGAAAAAGCAAGAGAGTTTCAGAAAAACATTCATTTCTGCTTTATTGACTATGCCAAAGACTTTGACTGTGTGGATCACAATAAACTGTGGAAAATTCTGAAAGAGATGGGAATTCCAGACCATCTGACCTGTCTCTTGAGAAACCTGTATGCAGGTCAGGAAGCCAACAGTTAGAACTGGACATGGAACAACAGACTGGTTCCAAATAGGAAAAGGAGTACGTCAAGGCTGTAATTTGTCACCCTGCTTATTTAACTTATATGCAGAGTACATCATGAGAAACGCTGGGCTGAAAGAAGCACTAGCCGGAATCAAGATTGCCAGGAGAAATATAAATAACCTCAGATATGCAGATGACACCACCCTTATGGCAGAAAGTGAAGAAGAACTAAAGAGCCTCTTGATGAAGGTGAAAGAGGAGAGTGAAAAAGTTGGCTTAAAGCTCAACGTTCAGAAAACTAAGATCATGGCATCTGGTCCCATCACTTCATGGCAAATAGATGGGGAAACAGTGGAAACAGTGTCAGACTTTATTTTTTTGGGCTCCAGAATCACTGCTGATGGTGATTGCAGCCACGAAATTAAAAGACGCTTACTCCTTGGAAGGAAGGTTATGGCCAACCTAGATAGCATATTTAAAAGCAGAGACATTACTTTGCCAGCAAAAGTCCGTCTAGTCAAGGCTATGGTTTTTCCAGTGGTCATGTATGGATGTGAGTTGGACGGTGAGGAAAACTGTGCAGAAGAATTGATGCTTTTGAACTGTGGTGTTGGGAGAAGACTCTTGAGAGTCCCTTGGACTGCAAGGAGATCCAACCAGTCCATCCTAAAGGAGATCAGTCCTGGGTGTTCACTGGAAGGACTGATGTTGAAGCTGAAACTCCAATACTTTGGCCACCTCATGCAAAGGGTTGACTCATTGGAAAAGACCCTAATGCTGGGTAGGATTGGGGGCAGGAGGAGAAGGGGACGACAGAGAATGAGATGGTTGGATGGCATCACCGACTCGATGGACATGGGTTTGGGTAGACTCCGGGAGTTGGTGATGGACAGAGAGGCCTGGCGTGCTGCAATTCATAGAGTCTCAAAGAGTCGGACATGACTGAGCAACTGAACTGAACTGAACTGAATTAGTAACATGAAAACATATGAAAGTATAAAACTTACTGGTAAAGGTAAATACAGAGCCACATTTAGAATACTATATCATAATGGTACTGTGTAAATTTGTTATAAATCTAGTATAAAGATAAAAGACTGTAACTATTAAAAATGACTATGGATACAATGGCTTGTAAATAAGTATACACTTTAAAAAGATGTAAATTGTGACATTAAAAACATAAAATATGTGGAGGAGAGTAAAAATTTTGAGCTTTTGTATGTGATCAAAGATAAGTTATTATTAGCTCATGATAGATGGCTTATATACTATAAGATGTTTTATGCCTGGTAACTACAAAGCAAAAACCTATAGTAGATACACTAAAAACAGTTAATAATGAGTCACAACATATCACTATAGAATATCACCAAATTACAAAGAAAAACCTCAAGAGAGGAAAAAAGGAATATATGATCTACAAAGTACTCAGAAAATAATTACAAGGCAATAATAAGTGCTAATGCATCAATTAGAACTTTAAATATAAATGGATTAAATTCTCCAATCAAAAGACTTAGAGTTGCTGAATAGATTAAAATAAGATCCAACTGTATGTTACCTAGTAGAGATTCATTTCACCTTTAAGAATACATACACTGAATATGAAAGAATAGAAAATATATATCATACAAATTGAAACTAAAGTTGAGCAAGCATAGCTGTACTTAGACAAAATAGACTTTAACTCAAAAGCTATAAGAAGAGACAAAGTCTTAATATGATGATAAAGGGATCAATATGAAGAGAACATAGCAATTATAAATATATATGCAACAAATATGGAGCATCTAAATATATTCAGCAAATATTAACAGATATGGGAGGAAATAGATAACAATGCAATAATATCAGGAAAACAATATCCCACTTTCAACAATGAATAAATCATCCAGACAGAGTCAATTAGGAAGCATTGGACTTACACTATACTTGAAATCAAAGGCACCTAACAGACATATATGGAACATCCAATCCAAGAGCACTAGAATACATATTCTCCAGTTCACATAGAATATTCTTCAGGATAGATCATATGCTGGGCCATAATGCAAGTCAACAAATTAAAGAAGATTGAAATCATATGAAGCATCTTTTCTGACCACAGTGATATGAAACTAGTGATATCAATAACAAGGGGGAAACTGGAATATCCACAAATATATGGAATTAGACAATATGCTCCAGCACAACCAATGAGTTAAAGAAGTCAAAAGGAAAATCAAAGATATCATGAGAGAAACTAAAATGGAAATACAATTTACCAAAACTTGTGAGACACAGCAAAAGCAATTCTAGGCATGTTTATTTATAGCAATAAATGGTTTCATTGCTTGAGCAAATTACAGATCCCCCTTTTACCTGATATGTAACTATAGATCTAGCAAACACCTCTTTCTCCACACCTGTACATAAAGCCCACCAGAAGCAGTTTACTTTCAGCTGGCAAGGCCAGCAATATATCTGTACTGGGCTACCTCAGGGTATGTCAGATTGGCCTCGGGGAGTGGAAGTCTATGTTACTGACACAGATAGATAGATACAGAAATACACAGATATATAGATATAGATCAATATATAGTAGTACCTGACATTAGGCTTTTGATTGCCAGTGTATTCTTTTTGAAGACATTCATCTTGAATAAACCTATTATCAGCTGTATGACACAGCTACTAGCAAAGCAACTAGGGAACCAGGCTGTCTCTGCCCATGAAGGTCCCCTTTTAGAAAGCCCTGAATAACCTGACTGCTTGAGTGACCCTGCTTCTCTCTTCTCATGCCCCAATTCCCACTCTTTTGCTTTAAAATTCATTAGTACACTAATTCACTAATGCAGAGTAAACTTGCAAAACCTTAGGCACTCTACCCTCAGATTCTAATAAAAGGCAGAGCTCGAAATCTGTACTTCTTTCTTTCTCTACCCTTGAACTCTGTGTGGCCATCAGGCACGCCATCTACCCTTTAGGGCCTGTGAATAATAAATTTTGTTCTTCAAAGTTCCCTGATAGATTCTTGTTGAAACATATCCAGTGATTATAAGAACCACAAGGGCTTGCCCAGCCACAGCATCAATCTTTATGAGGGGTGGAGTGAATCTGGGGCTCTCTATGAGTAAATGTTCCCTTGGGTGAGTGCCTCAGGTTCTAGCCAAGAACATCACTATTAATAGGCTGGAACCAAAAACCATTAGATAGATAGATAGGTAGACAGATAGTCTTTGTTTTTTCCTTTCTTATTCTTTTATCATATAGCATAAGATGTATTGACTTTATGTCATTGCATTTAACTATTGTTAATTTTACATCATTGTATTTATTTTATAGCATATTGAGAAGAGTAAATATCACTCAAGGACTTTACCACCTTTACTGGAGAGAAGGAGTTAGTGTGTTTTCAGTTGTATGCAGGCTAGTTGTATCATGTTGGGTGAAATTATGACTTATTATTGTTTCAATTTGCAGATTTGTGGTTTTATTTAAGGAGATGTATGGTGTGCCAAATTGACTAGGGGTGGACTTGTGATGGTTAATTTTTTGTGTCAATTTGAGAGGGCTATGGAGTGCCATATTGAACATTGTTTCTGTTTGTATCTATGATGGGGTTTCTGGATGAGATTGATTAACATTTGAATCCATGGATTCAGTTGATTACCCTCCCTAAGGTGGGCACGTCCAATCCACTGAGAGATTGAATAGAACAAAAGAGAGGAAGGAAGAATTTACCCCCCTTTTTGAGCCTAACTGCTGAGCTGGTACATCTTATTTCATCTTCTGCCTTCAGACTGGGATTTACACGATCAGCTCCCCTGGTTCTCAGGTTCTCAGACTCAGGCTGAATTATACCACTGACTTTTCTGGTCCTCCAGAGTGCAGATGGTAGATCCTGGGACTTCACAGCCTCCAATTCCTCATGATAAATCTACCTGTCATATACAATTTTCTATATATATACGTAACTTCTCTCTATAGGTAGACACACACACATATGTATATGTGTATATATATATATATATATGACTAACGCAGATTACTAGTAGCCGTAATTCTAGAAGTAAGTATCTCTTAGATTCCTTTTTTACCATTTCAATTTTATTATTTAGAGAATTTTCTTTAAAAAAAAATTTGCTTCTTTATTTGGCTGTGCCAGGTCTTAGTTGAGGCATGCAAACTCTTAGTTGTAGATGTGGGATCTAGTTCACAGACCAGGGGTCAAACCTGGGCCCCTTACATTGGGAGCATGGAGTCTTAGCCACTGGACCAGCAGGGAAGTCCCTAGAGCATTTTCTTAAAGAAAAGATGAAATCAATAAAAGAATTGATGTTATGTTTGCTCTGTGACAATACTGACTGAATATGTTGCAGATTTTGGGTTCCGCAGGCATTTGTATGTCCCATAGAACCACGTACTAATTATTTTTCCATCTCCAGTTGAGGTTCCTTCAGATCATCCCAATAGCTGTTGTGTCAGCTCTTCTCTGATCCTGCGGCACCCAGGCTCCTTCCTCCTAGCTGATATCCTCACCATCTACTCTACATTCAGAGGACAATGTTACCTTCATTGCTCTCCCAATCTGCTCTCCTGTCTGCTAGGAAGATGTGTTCTTTCTTGTCCCCAGTGCTAACTCCCCTTGTGCGCTTGATCACACCCATTCCTCTCTCCTCCTGCTTTCCTAGTTTTCCCTTTTTCAACCTCTCTCATACTTTCTTCCCCTTAGCTCACATTGTCATGTGATCTCAATCCTATAACCATCTGATTTTTCACCCATCTGTTACCTCTTTGGCCTCTTCTCACATAGAAGTGTCTTTTCATTTTTATTAGACTTTGTATGACAATACACTTCTTCTTGGTTTCCTTAACCTGGCCCACATACCCCTGGAAGTGGTCCATTCATGATAGTATATTTCATTTGAATATCTGAATGAAATTCTCCCTTTGCCAAGATCCTGTCCAGCAATATAGCTGGGGATTTTGGATGAACTGCTCAACCACTCTGAACACCAGATTTAATCTCTAAAATGTATGTAATTTTACAGGATTCTTGTTAGGGTTAAGTGAAGAGACAACTAAGAATACAGCCCAATAAGTGTTAGTGATGATTGTTATGACATAATTTATATCCTACTTTTCTACTGAAATTGTACTTTCAAAGGTCACAGTTCACCAAACCCACTGACATGACTTTTTCGGTGGGAAAGCAATTTAGGGAGTTACTCAAAAAATATAAATAAGAGAAAGTAAGGACTTGAATCATGGAATCATTAGACATGGATTCATGAACAGAAAGATGTTACAGACAATAGAATGTTAGTGTTGACTACTTCACAAAGTTTACTTCATGAATCCATTCACATCTATTTAGTATAGTTATCCCATGTAGACCTGCACTGCAGCCTCCTCTGACCATGAGGACAATGACCTCATCCCTGTTGACCCCACCTGCTTTTGAACTGTGATGTTGGAGAAAACTCTTGAGAGTCCCTTGGACTGCAAGGAGATCAAACCAATCAACCCGAAAGGAAATCAACCCTGAATATTCATTGGAAGGACTGATGCTGAAGCTGAAACTCCAATACTTTGGCCACCTTCTTTGGTGAATAACTAACTCATTGCAAGAGACTCTCATGCTGGGAAAGGTTGAAGGCAGGAGGAGAAGGAGACGACAGAGGATGAGATGGTTGGATGGCGTCACTGACTCAACAGGCATGAGTTTGAGCAAGCTCCAGGAGTTGGTGATGGACAGGAAAGCCTGGTATGCTGCAGTCCATGGGGTCACAAAGAGTCAGATATGACTGAGTGACTGAACTGAACTGGAGTAGTTGCTTTTCCTTTTTTTTTTTTCCCATAAGACAGTTTCATTGAGATATGACTGATATACAATAAACTGCACCAATATAAAATATGCAGTTTCATATGTTTAAAAAATTTTTTAATTGAGATAAAATACACATAACATAAAATTTACCATTTTACCCTAAGTACAGAGTTAGATAGTGTTATGTATATTTACATTGCTATGTAACAAATCTCCAGGACACTTTTCATCTTACAAAATTGAAACTTTTTACCCATCAAACAACTCCCATGTCTTAGTCCGTTCAGGCTGCTATAGTAAAAATACCATAGATTGGGTGAGCTGAATTAAATAAAAAGCATTTATTTCTCACAGTTCTGGAGGCTGGGAAGTCCAAGGTCAAGGTGCCAGCAGATTCCATGTCTGGTGAGAGCCCATTTCCTGGCTTATAGATAGTAGTCTTTTCACTGTGTCCTCATCTGGTGGAAGGGGAAAGCATGTGTTGTTGTATTTATCAGAATTTCCTTCCTTTTTAAGGCTGAATAATATTCCATGGTACACATATACCACATTTTGTGTATCCATTCATCCATCAATGAATACTCAAGTTGCTTTCCCCTTCTGAGCGAAAGGGTTTGGGTTAGCACATATTTGCCTTGGTTCTTCATCTAGACTGTCGTTTGTCTACAAAACATAGCATATATCATCCAACCGAACTTTGGTAACATTTTACCAAAATATTGTGTGCACTTCCTACTGTCTACTTACTGTGCCCATTTGCCAAGTCAGATGGGGACTGGTTATGTCAGTCCTCAGTAATCTTGAATTCTTATGTCAGGATGAGTCTCACCATCTTCAGCATGATAGTGCTGGCCTCAGGAAACATTTCCAAGAGCATCCCCAATTTAGTTCTTACTCTTCCACACCAATTTCTTTATAAGTCTGTCAACAGCTCAAAATTAGTAGATTCTTCCCTGCTTAGGCCTTACTGGGTCACATTAATCCCCCTTCCCATTGAGAGTTGGCAGGCTCTTATATTTCAGATTCGGAATGCTGTTTCTCTCTAGCCAAGATGATGTACATCTCTTAATTGTGACTGGGGATGTTTTTTTCTCTTTTTTGTGGAATCTTTCCCATTATGAGTTGTTGCAATTCACTTGGGAAAGCAAATTAAAAATTTGTGTTGCTCATAAATGGTTGAAAAGAAGCCATCTCATACTCCAGGATAGGAAGTCAGAGGCATGCCATGTGGATGATCTATTTGAAGGTTCTTGGGTTTGATATAAATATATATCCAGTTTAACATCAGTGTGAGCAGCATTTGCGTGCACGCCACTAGGTGAGACCATGTGTGAGCTCATCTCTGTAGAACACTGCCGGCCACTCCTCACTGGGCTGATAGAGTGTCATGTGGTCACCTCAAACAGGCCAAGTTGGTTTTGATTTTTAGTTCTCCACTTCTTTGTGGCTTATGCCATATCACAAGAATCTAAATTCTAAATTCTGTGATAATAGAAGCTTATACAATGCCAAACACAAGAGCACATTTTGTATTTCCCTGGTCTAAGTTTAGATTGTGTACCTAGTAATTTTGAGTTTCATGACTAAACCAGTTGTCCTGCTGTGAACCTATCCCTTATAGCCCTGACTATGGGTGGAGGGCAAGAGTTTCCTCCTCCAATAGGGAGGAGACACAGATGTCTTAGAAGAAGCGAGGACATTTTACAAATAGAAACAAAAGGCAGAATTGTACAAGTCTCCTCTAGAGGACTCAGCGGGACAGAAAAGTCTGGAAATGCCTAAAGCTAACATCACTGAGAGGTAACAGCAAGAACAAAATTTTACTGCAAATTTCTGAAGGACTTGATTTAGAAATATTTGAAAAGCTCAGAACTGGCTTAACTTGGGTCAAGACCACAACCTGAGAAGGTTCTGACATACAAAGAATGTAGTGGGCTGCTTTACCCATCACGGCAGCTGGTTTTGGTACTGTTAGAAGAGCAGTCCCCTTCCTAAAGACTTAAAAGTTCCCTGTACATACCATCTGTGGTGCTGAGAAGACTCTTGTGAGTCCCTTGGAGAGCAAGGAGATCAAATCAGTCAATCCTAAAGGAAATAAACCCTGAATATTCCTTGGAAGGACTGATGCTGAAGCTGAAACTCCAGTACTTTGGCCACCCGATGCAAAGAGCTGACTCATTGGAAAAGACCCTGATGCTGGGAAAAATTGAAGGCAGGAGGAGAAGGGGACAACAGAGGATGAGATGGCTGGATGGCATCACTGACTCAATGGACATGAATTTGAGCAAACTCTGGGAGATAGTGAAGGACAGGGAAGCCTGACATGCTGGAGTCCATGGGGTCGCAATGAGTCAGACATGACTGAGCAGCTGAATTAACTGACTGACACTTACCTTCTTTATAAAAATGTCCCATATTTGCAGAGTATACCATGATCTTCTCATTGCTTAATTATTTGATTTTCACCCTCTCTGCTTAGATGAGACTCATCCCCTTTTTCTTATTACAGAGGATCTGTTGATAAACTGGGTCCAGCCTTGTCTTCTTCCTTTTTGAGCAAGTTCCTGATTTTACAAGCATGTTAGAAAGCCAAAGGAAAATGAACCATAAGCCCTACCTGGACGTGCTGATTCATAAAGGAAGACAAGTTACATTGCTTCCCTTCTATGGCCCATGAATTGATTAAATTTAAATCTCATTTTAAACTTATTGCCTCCAGAAAATCTGGGTGTGATAAATGGGCTTCCCAGGGGCGCTAGTGGTAGTGAACCTGCCTGCCAATGCAGGAGACCTAAGAGATGTGGGTTTGATCTGTGGGTTGGGAAGATGCCCTGGAGGTGGGCATGGCAACCTACTCCAGTATTCTTGCTTGGAGAATCCCATAGACAGAGGAAACTGGCAGGCTGTAGTCCATAGGTCACACAGAGTCAGACATGAATGAAGTGACTTAACACACATGCAATAAATACTTGTAAGAAGCCAGAGGTCTGGTTTTGTAACCATAAATGAGAATCTTTTAGAGTCATGGTCCACAGCACAGTTTTGTTTGAAAGAGGCCCTGAAAATACAGATACAAGTCTATGCCCAAAAGGCCTGTTTCTCTCAACTCTAAAGTTCTAGGGTTGTTGCCTTGACTCATGGACATTTTTTCATATAGGTTACTTGCTTAAAATATTAAATGATCAGAACAAATTTTTCTTCTAAAACTAGTCAAAGTTTATATTAACTGGGCTGTGATTCTTTCCAATAGGCTTAACTCTACAGGTTTGAATCTAACTCTCTGAAACAAAAGCATCATCTATTATACTTTTTTAAAACGGACAGTCTTCTGTACATTACTAGCTTGTCTGACATTTCAAACAAGTTACATACAAGTTTACTCTTTAACAAATGGTAGGTGTTGATTTATCAACCTGATATTTCACAAGAGGAGAAAAATCTATTAAAGATAGCGTAAGAATGTTTCCGGGCCAGTATCAACTATTGCCTTGAACACTATAATCCTTCTAATCTCCATATAGCAACCATCATCAATTTTTCTAAAACTCACATCTGATTATGTCATTCTTCTTAAAATCATTCAGTGTTTCCTACTGCCCTCAGGATAAAGTGAAAACTCAACATGGAATTGCTGAAGAGCAATTGGACCATCTTAGCCAAATGCCCTATGGCCTACTCATAAGTTTCAAATAAATGTTCTTTAAGCCTCAGATTACAAAAAGAGAAGGAGTTTTACTTATTTATTGGGTGGTACTCATCCAAGAGAAGGAAGTGGTACACCCACCCTCATTCCCTTTGCCATAGTTCCAGGGCAAGATGCTTTCAAGGTTTGGGCATTCTTTTCCTGCATATGAATTTGCTGACTGCAGGTGCCATGATAATGGCTCTTCCCAGACAATAGATGAGCTGCAAGATCCCCCAGTGTCCATCCCAGGATAATTAGGGAAGTAGGGTTGAGTCACGGTACAATCCAAATAGACTATGTGTTGCACCAAATAGCAAGAGCATGGTCTGTGTTCAGGCCTCAGATTTGCATTAAGTTTTCTTTATTTCTACTGCCCTCCAACAGGGCTTGGTCTTTCTGGACATTCTCCTTTGAGGCTATGCTCTCACAAACTGGCTTTATCGCGCATTGAATTATTTCCACTGATGACCCAGTCAAGTCATCAGGGGTTTGATTAGGGTTGACTCATTCTTGCCTGGAGAGTCCCAGGGACGGGGGAGCCTGGTGGGCTGCCGTCTATGGGGTCGCACAGAGTCGGACATGACTGAAGCAACTTAGCAGCAGCAGCAGCAGCAATTATTAGGAAGTTGGAATCAGTAATTAGATTCTTCTGACTAGGTGTTATTGACCCACATAAAATTACTTCTGGTTTATTGCAGATTTTATACCAAAACATTCATCTTCTGAACCTTAATGTGGTCACTATTACTTTTAAAATGTTTTTCCTGTTTTGCTTAAGCTAGTTTGAGTTGGGTTTCTGTCAGTTATAACCAGAGTCCTGACAGATTGTAATTTTCTGCAACAACTTTTGGAGGGCCTTGATGCAGACACACTGCCATAGGAGGTTATGTGGGTATGTGTTCTCCTTCATGCTGGCCTCTGCACACTGCCACAGGAGGTTTTGTGGACATGTGTTCTCCTTCATACTGGCCTCTGCACACAATTGGACTTTTTGTCTATCTATCGCCAGAAAACAAATGCTTCCTTAAAATTACAATCATAGTTTTGAGCAGTGGATCTCCAAATGTTAATTGGTTCATCCTGTGGGAAGCATGTAATCTATAGGACAATAAACAAAAAGTGTCATTAATTAATTGCCTAAGCACACAATATGCTACTATTTCTTCCTGATGGCTTCACTGGAAAGCTACGTTGTCCCCAGATAGTTCTTCCACTGGAGTATTTCTGTGATTTTTCTACATCTTTCTCTTGGCCGACTCTGTAGGAACTGACATGGTTATCCCTCACCATTGAAGTCTTAGCTTCTGTATTTTGCATAAAAGACTATGACCTTCTAAGGCTTTGATTCTCAAATTTTAGCTTGCATCAAAATCACTAGAGGGACTTAGTGAATCATTGATTGCTGGGATTTCTACACCAGAGTTTCTGACTCAGTAGACAGGGCATGGGGCCCCCAAATTTGCATTTCTGATAAGTTTCAGGTGATCTGATATGGCTTCTCTGGGGGCCACACTTCACTAGCACAGACTACCCACACTAGAGTAGGCCCTTGATAGACACAATTTGTCTTCTGCTTGGCTATTGTTAGGAGAGGTGCTCCGCATGGAGGACTGTCCATCAGCAATGCAGCATATCCATTCTGCTAGATTAGGGTCTCAAATTCAAATGCCAACTGGCAGAAAAATAAGCTGAAGGGTGAGGTATGGGGAGATAGAAGGGGAATATGTATACAATGTTAAGTGCTAAGCATTGTGGTGAACAAAAGTGTGTGCCCAATTTAAAAGAATATTACTCTATAGCGTGACAGTTGAGGTCATAGACTCCAGAAGAGGCTCCATCACTTACTAGTTGTATGACAAGGTTAGACAGGTTACCTAAGCTCTCTATGCCTGGTTTCCTCATCCATAAAACCTGGATTGTAACAGAACCTACTTTATAGGGTTTTTATGAGGATTAGGTAAGTCAACATATGTAAATCATTGAGAAGTGAAAGTGAAAGTGAAATTCACTCAGTTGTGTCTGACTCTTCCCCATCCCACGGACTATACAGCCCATGGAATTCTCCAAGCCATAATACTGGAGTGGGTAGCCATTCCCTTCTCCAGGGGATCTTCCCAACCCAGGGATCGAACCCAGGTCTCCTGCATTGCCTGCAGATTCTTTACCAGCTGAGCCATGAGGGAAGCCCAAGAATACAGGAATGGTTAGCCTATCCCTTCTGCAGCGGATCTGGCCAACCTAGGATTCTTTACCAAGTGAGCTATCAGGAAAGCGAAAGTAACAAGTACTTACAAGTATTCTTGGAAGAGGATATCCCCACTCCAATATTTTTGCCTAGGAAATTCCATGAACAGAGGAACCTGGTGGGCTACAGTCCATGCGTTTGCAAAGAGTCTGACACGACTAAGCAACTAAACAGCAACAACAACATAAGTATTCCAATAACAGCAAATGCTACATAATACTATTTATCTGGCACTACTTTAAGTGTAATACACTTATTAATTGGCTTGATCTTTACAACAACCTATGAGATAAGCACAATTTGATGTTGTTGTTCAGTCACTAAGTTGTGTCTGACTCCCTGCAGCCCTGTGGACTGCAGCACGCCAGGCTCCTCTTGTCCTTCACTATCTCCCGGAGTTTGCTCAAATTCATGTCCATTGAGTTGGTGATGCTATCTAACCATCTCTGCCACTCCGTTCTCCTTTTGCCTTCAGTCTTCCTCAGCATCAGGATCTTTTCCAATGAGTCAGCTCTTCACATCAGTTGGCCAAAGTATTGGAACTTCAGCTTCAGCAACAGTCCTTCCAATGAATATTCAAGATTGATTTCCTTTAGGATTGACTGGTTTGATCTCCTTGCAGTCCAAGGGACTTATGAGTCTTCTCCAGCATTATTCGAAAGTATCAGTTCTTCGGTGCTCAGACTTCTTATGGTCCAATTCTCACATCCGTACATGACTACTGGAAAAATCTTAGCTTTGACTATATGGACATTTGTTGGCAAAGTGATGTCTCTGCTATTTAATATGCTGTCTATGTTTATCATAGCTTTCCTGGTGGCTCAGATGGTAAGGAATCTGCTTGCCATGCATTCAATCCCTGGGTCAGGAAGATCCCCTGCAGAAGGAAATGGCAACCCACTCCAGTATTCTTGCCTGGAGAATTTCATGGACAGAGGAACCTGGTGGGCAATAGTCCATGGGTTGCAAAGAGTTGGATACGACTGAGTGATTAACCCTTTCACTTTCAGTTTTGTCATAGCTTTCCCTCCAAGGGGCAAGCATCTTTTAATTTCATGGCTGCAATCATCATCCAGTGATTTTGGAGCCCTAGAAAATAAGATCTGTCACTGCTTCCACTTTTTCCCCTTCTATGTGCCATGAAGTGATGGGACTAGATGCCATGATCTGAGTTTTTTGAATGTTGAATTTTAGGCCAGCTTTTTCACTCTCTTCTTTCATCCATACTAAGAAGCTCTTTAGTTCCTCTTCCTTTCTGCCATTAGAGTGGTTTCATCTGCATATCTGAGGTTGTTGATACCCCTGAGTATCCCTGGTACTGATACTCAGATTCGTAAACCTGATACTGAGAATCCCTGGACAGATTCAAGCAGTTGTTAATTAGGGAAAGAAGGGGATATGAGACCAGGGAGAAACAAACAGTCAAGAACAGCCTTGGGGCAAAGTCCTGTTTCCCCCATTAAGGATACATACAATATCTCTGATATATTTTGGACATACTAAACCCCTTCCAGGTGGGAGAAGTTGATAATTAACAATGGTATGCTAATTGCCAACATCCGTTGGATCAGCGAAAAAGCAAGAGAGTTCCAGAAAAACATCTACTTCTGCTTTATTGACTACGCCAGAGCCTTTGACTGTGTGGATCACAACCAACTGTGGAAAATTCTTAGATGGGAATACCAGACCACCTGACCTGCCTCCTGAGAAATCTGTATGTAGGTCAAAAAGCAACAGCTAGAACTGGACATGGAACAACGGATTGGTTCCAAATTGGGAAAGGAGTACATCAAGGCTGTATATTGTCACCCTGATTATTTAACTTATATGCACAGTGAAAGTGAAGTTGCTCAGCTATTTCCGACTCTTTGCGACCCCGTGGACTGTAGCCTACCATGCTCCTCTGTCCATGGGATTTTCCAGGCAAGAGTACTGGAGTGGGTTGCCATTTCCTTCTCCAGAGGACCTTCCTGACACAGATCAAACCTGGGTCTCCCGCATTGTAGGCAGATGCTTTACCATCTGAGCCACCAGGGAGGTCATATGCAGAGTACATCATGTGAAATGCTGGGCTGGGTGAAGCACAAGCTGGAATCAAGATTGCCACAAGAAATATCAATAACCTCAAATACATAGATGACACCACCCTTATGGCAGAATGTGGAGAAGAACTAAAGAGACTCTTGATGAAAGTGAAAAAGGAGAGTGAAAAAGCTGGCTTACAACTCAACATTCAGAAAACCAAGATCATGGCATCTGATTCTATCACTTCATGGCAAATAGATGGGGAAACAATGGAAACAGTGACAGACTTTATTTTGGGGGGCTCCAAAATCACTGCAGATAGTGACTGTGGCCATGAAATTAAAAGACGCTTGCTCCTTGGAACAAAAGCTGTGACTAAAACCTAGACAGAGACAGCATATTAAAAAGCAGAGACATTACTTTGCCAACAAAGGTCCATCTAGTCAAAGCTATGGTTTTTCCAGTAGTCATGCATGGATGTGAGAGTTGGACTATAAAGAAAGCTGAGCACCTAAGAATTGATGCTTTTGAACTATGGTGTTAGAGAAGATGCTTGAGAGTCCCTTGGACTGCAAGGAGATCCAACCAGTCCATCCTAAAGGAAATCAACCCTGAATATTCATTGGAAGGACTGATGCTGAAGCTGAAACTCCAATACTTTTGCCACCTGATGCAAAAAACTGACTCATTGGAAAGACCCTCATGCTGGGAAAGATTGAAGATAGGAGGAGAAGGGGACGACAGAAGATGAGATGGTTGGATGGCATCACCGACTCAATGGACATGAGTTTGAGCAAGCTCTGGGAGTTGGTGATGGACAGGGAAGCCTGGCATGCTGCAATCCATGAGGTCGCAAAGAGTCAGACACCACTGAGACTGAACGGAACTGAACTGAACTGAATGGTATGCTGCCCACAGGCAAGTAGAACCAAACCCAGCTGGACATGAAGGTTGACGATGCTGACTCCTACTTAGCTCTCCACCAACTCATCAGAATAATGTCCACGAGCTGACCAGGCCCTCTTTGAACAATTACTATAAAACTTCTTACCATTTTCCCAATGGGAACACATGGTTTTGAGGGCATTGATTCTCTATGGCCCGCTTTGCTTGCAAAGTAATAAAGATATTCTTTTCTACTTCACCCAAAACTCTGTCTCTAAGAGTTGATTTGATACCAGCATACAGAGAAATTGAGCTTTCAGCGTCACTACTGGAAGCTGGATGTTGTGCCTGGCTCCTGGCAGGGTGACTTACTTCACGACACTTTATAGCTCACTGCTCTTCTCTTTGTTCTGGTAGCCTGCCAGCTCTCCTCTTTCTTTCCTCTCATGTTTTCTCAGACCAAGACCATAGAAATGCCTCACCTGCTTAGGGTACCAAGTGGTTCCCTACTGAAAGGCTGGTCCCTCCCTCCTTAGGATGGAACATTGTTTCTAAAGGTGCAAGAGAATCTACTGCAATTAAACCTATCATTTATCACTTAAAAATCACTTCTGACTCTGATCTCTTTTTATGTCAGAGAAGCAGCCTCCCTAAATTTCCAGTGCTTGAAATTCTTGATAATGCAGTTGCTTAATGCAAGGCACGGAGAAGGCAATGGCACCCCACTCCAGTACTCTTGCCTGGAAAATCCCATGGACGGAGGAGCCTGGTAGGCTGCAGTCCATGGGGTCGCTAAGAGTCGGACATGACTGAACGACTTCACTTTCACTTTTCACTTTCATGCATTGGAGAAGGAAATCTCAACCCACTCCAGTGTTCTTGCCTGAAGAATCCCAGGGACCAGGGAGCCTTGTGGGCTGCCGTCTATGGGGTCGCACACAGTCAGACATGACTGAAGCGACTTAGCAGCAGCAGCAATGCAAGGCACACCTGAAGAGCAAGACCATGAACACAAATAAATCTGTCTTTCAGCAGAAATGCTGAGTCTGGCTAGAGTTACTGCTCACATATCTGGCCTGTTCAGTTGGAAACACAAGAGTTAGATATGTGTCATAATGACATAACATTTTTTCCCAAAATAGAGGTTATTTGTTCTAGCTGGATCTGATTATGGTTTTTCTATTTTGCTCTTGGTCAGCCCCCAGGTTAACCTCCCAGGCTGAGCTTCTTGTCAGGCCAAGAGAGGCTTTTCCATGCACTGAGTCTGCTGGGACAGTAGATCATGACCACGGAGCACCAGTCAGCCACGTGGAGAGTGAAGGGGTCCTTTCACAGACAAGGTGTGAACAAGCAGTGCTGACCCAGCATCTGACCCCAAAGCAAATTTCTCAGCATATGTTGAATCAAACAACTCTCTCTCTCTTTTTTTTTAAGTTTCTACAGTTAGACATGTGCAGTTTTGTTTATGAATTTCAGAGTTACTCTTCTGTGCAGGCTAATTGACCCATTCAAGAGTTGCATTTCAGTTTGCACAATATCTGCATTGCCTTCCTCAGTGTTCAAGGACACCAGATAAAGACCTTGTGGAGGAAAACTTCCAAATGCTCATGACAGGAAATCTATGACTTTCACTTCAGTTTAACCCTTCAGAGCCAAATCTAATCATTTGCATCAGGGTTTAAAGGCATTTATTGTTGTGGAAGTGTCCGCTGTAACTGAGAGAGGAAGACCGAAAGGGAAGTAAGGAGACTAGGGAAAGAGAGAGGAAAGCTGCTTTCTAAAAAAGTCTAGAAATACAGAAGTAACGGCTTTGAAAATCCCAGCTGTTGCTGGCATTTATTTCATTTGTAGGTAGAATAATTACTTAGTTCTAAGTACCCTACCATAGAAAATATAATTAAGAGTTATTAATTTTCACAAGTTACTATCATGCAGTCAGATTTAACCCAGAGTCACAGACACAGCTATATTAATTATTTAATCTCTTCCTGGGTTAAACTACTCATGGGTGTTCAAGTTAGAGTGAAGATCCAAAATGTAGCTGAAGAGACTTGCTATGTCTTGCTGTGATAACCATAATCCAGGTCTGTTTCTCAGCTTTGCAAGGTTCAAAACTGAAGCTTTTTGGTTCACACAAAGGTGATTTGATTTAGGGAGACTGATGTCAAACAATCCACATAAAACTATGTATATATTCCTGATCGCGAATGGTTTCAGCCTGCAGCAGCTTGAAGTGGGGCTTCGGTTCACAGCCAGAGATTGAGGTTGGGTCACCATGGTGAGAGCACCAAACCCTAGCCACTAGACCAGTGGGCAGTGACAAAGCCCTGGCTCTTTGGCTTTGCGGAAGAAGAATTCCCACAAGGTATAGTAAGAGTAGTGAAAGTATTTTTTAGGAGGAAAAAAGAGTACAGTACATGTGGACACAGGGCACATGGACAGACTCAGAGAGAGAGAGCTGCACCCTTGTGGCAGTTTGAATCTCCTTTATGGGGCATTTCTTCCAAGTTCTCTTTGGCCAATCATTTTGGTTTGCCTGGTTCAGAGTCCATATTTGATATATCTCAGGATCCTCCCCTGTGAGAGCACACATCTCTTAGCCAAGATGGATTCCACCGACCAAACCTATGGGTAGTTAGCATCTCTTAGCATCACTCCCTTTTTGACCTCCATGGAGCCTTTCTGCACATGCGTAGTTGAGGAGGTCTCCTGACTTCGAGACTGAGAAATATGTGGTCTCTTAACTTCTATCTGGGCAGGGCCCAGCCTCCTCCCTCAGTTGACCCGCTATCCGTTTTGGAGTATCTGTTTGCCTCAGGGGCCCATCAATCTCCTGCCTCATTCTCAGTTAAGAATAAAAATAAAATATCATCTTAGCAGAATCTCTCCTCTGTTGGAAAGTCTACATGGAAAGCCAAATTATTATCAGAAAGTGATTTGATGAGCATGGAATCCAAACGGGGAGTGAGCCTGAGAATCCTAATGCCTATTGCATCCATCTCCCCAGGAGGCTGAGTGCTGGGAATGCAGAGGTAGAGGTGGCTTTTGTCCTTTCTTTCTCTATCTAGACTTTGTGCCTTCCTCAGACTCTGTTAAAAAAAATTCAGCTGGGTAAATTTAAAAGAGCTGGTTAGCTTTACTGAGCAATTCATGAATCAGGCAGCATCCCACCTGCTAAGATGAGAGAAATTCTGTTGAGGTGCAGGAAATAAAAGGTTTCTAAAGGCAAAGAAGGAGTTTACAAAAGGAAGTTATTAGCAAAGAATTCATTGTTTTAGGCAAGGCTGCCCTCCTAGGGATAATGAAAACGGTCTATCAGCAGATTTCCTAGTGCTAACTAGGATATTCCAGAGTGACTGATCGAAGATCACATTCCTAGGGAAGTTGAAACTTCCTAGTTGAAATTATTAGATTAGGTATTAAATCTTGGTTTGCTGGCATTGGACCTACCAAGAGTAGCTCTATCTTGGACCTGTTGTCTCTTTTTTAATAATTTCCCTCTTTTGATCAGGTTCTCAGATTAACTTAGAGATATGATCAAAATTGAAGGCATTAACACCACTTTCACCTACTTCTCTATAATTCTTACAGCTCTTGTTCATCATTTGTGTGTTATTCACAGTTAAGGACTTTATTTTTATTTTTTTTTTTTTTGCTTAATCTCTAACATATTCACAGGTCACATCTTTGGGCTCATAATTTTTAAGTCAGTTATTCACTTTGTTCCTTTTCTCATATTCCAGTCTTCAGATCATTTGCTTGGCAGTTGGTGGCTATGAGCATGCATTTAAAGCTTTTGAGGAATATGATGCATGAAGGAAATTACAATTGTAAACAGGATAATTCCCAATGTTTGGAGTGTACTTCGGATCCATGCTTAGTAATGAAGGAGGAAATAGACAGAACTGACTCCATCTTGAAAGCAGGATTCCATCTTGGGCTGGACTGTGGACTTTGAGCTATATGCCCAGTATCTATGGAGACGACATACCAACTGGAAAACCAGGTCCCTGAAAGGAAGAGCCCCAGGGCTCGTACCTACACTCTCAGTAGCCTAAAAGAATACCCTAATTATCTGTGCAACCGAATAGAAGCATACATTCTATTATGCTTATTGGGGTATGGCCACAGGCCTATTGATCATTGTCCACTGTTAACTACCTAGGCTTAAGGCATAGGAATCACGGGTTAACTTTGACTGTACCTTTCTTTTCCTTTGTTCAGACTAGTTTCAGGGAATTTGGGGAGGTGAGGAGACTCTACCGTGGACCTGCCGGCATAATAAACTACACTCCACTATCTGCATTGTCCTTCTGAGTGAGTTTGTCTCCTGGAACACATGGCTACAATACTAAGACCTAAACCAATCAAAATCAAATAAGTTAAAGAAAGACTCTCCTAAACGAGTCACCTTTTAAAGCCAAGTGGCTTGCTTGGTGATCTTATATGAGTGAGTTTTAACTTCTCCAGAGGGGTTAATCCAGGTATAGCAAGTACTGTTGGCTTTAGCACAAACACCTTCTTGTGCAGCTTAAACTTTGGCCAGAGAGTCTAAGGATTTTTGTTGGACCCCTATTGCTTTTGCAGCAGATTCTGCAATATTTTCAAGAGCTAAGGAGAGGTTTCTGATCATAGCCTCATATTTACTCCTAATCAGGAAAGTCGGTTCCTGCCAAAGCAAGTAATCCTAAATCATTAATGCCTTCTGGTAATTTCTTTTTAACTTGACATTGTAAATTCAGGGAAGTCAACCAGTGAGGTATCTCAGTCTGTTTGTCGGCAGCGGAACAGTTAGATAACCTAAGAGGTATTGCCCAATTCTGTGCCAGCTACAGTATTGATTGGCCCAAGAATAGTGATAATCAGCACAGCCAAAAACAAACCTTGTCAGGGCACAAGTCATTCGCATTAAAGTGGCACTGTTAATGGATGAATCAGAGATGACAAATCTAGTTGTCTTGGCAATGGCTTGGGAGATATGGGTGATAGAATTATCATTGTAGGTCAATGCCAGGCTGACAGAAAGAAAAGAAAGGGGTTCATGTTTAATTAAAGTATGAAGTCTTGATCTGGCATCTTGGGAGACAGCAGTTTATGTTGATGTGAGCTACTGTTCTTCCTAGTTAATTTGATTTGGAGGTCTCCAGCATCTGTACAGGACCACAAGTTAAGTGGAGTCTTCTTAAGCTGTGAATGTATGCCCAAGGCTTGAATCCCTGAAGTTTTGCTGCCACTGGTACTGAAGAAGACCTGGTATAGTCCCTTACAAGGAGTTTTAAGGGCAGCTATTGTTCTTGCTGATTCCAAATTAGAAGAGTGGGGAAAAATTGGAAGCATCAGTTTTGAGAATAATAGCCAGATGTTTGCAAAAATTTAGAAGAATTCAGGATCCAGTCTAGTTTAAATGCATATAACAAAACCTCAAAGACAATTAATAGGACTAGAAAATAACATCTACAAAAATGCAAACATACTTTTTCTCCCTAATCATCCCAAATAGTTTTCTAAGGATAATCACACTACAACTAATTTGTTTGCATTAAGTTTGGCCTAATTATTTACACAAACGCAGCAGGAACAGTGATTGACTGCATAAGTTAGTTTTGAGACTGCTTTGCTGAAACTTTTTATATGGAACCTCTGATTGAACTTCTTATGAAATTCTCAAGGCTAGGAAGCCAAGTCAAACTTCAAGCATTTCCTTAAAATTGTCTGATTGTATCTGAGTCTATGAATATCTCTTACAAATATGACATTCCAGTCAAAGCCTTAATAATATAGCCAAAAGTTTTCAATTGTGTCCTTTTATAAGAACAGATTCTCATGGAACTTAAGCAAATAACTAATTATATTGCCATAAAAAGGGTACTTAAATCTCCAAATTCTGGAGGGATCAGGTAGGGAGAAAAATTAAATATTTCATTCTTGTTTGCAAAAGTATATTTTTATGAAAATTGTATGTCATAAATAGCTTGAGAGAAAAGGTTTCCTTAAGATAATGTTTCAAATGGAAATAATCGTCCTCCTCAATTTATTTAGTCCCATGTTATTAATTTTTGTTGATCTTGATCTTTTGTTAGCAATTTTATGAAGCCATCAGCTTTTCCTTTAGAGCTCTATAGTTTGTCACCTAGTTCAGTTTTATGATCTAATCAGAAACCTGTATTTGTCAAAAGTCCTTTCCATGAATCTCCTTGAGAATGAAGTACTTTTGCAGGAACATTTTTGTAAAAGCATCCGAATAAAACAGTAACTGTCTGTAGATGGCAAAAGACTTAAAAATGCCCATTATTAAAGATCTGCTGAGATTTTATTATAATGAAATTGACAAGGAAATTTGTGTTTATTTTATTTCTTTAAAAAAAAATAAGGTTGGCTTTATTTATTTTTGTTTTATTATTTTTGGCTGTGTTGGGTCTTTGTTGCTACACACAGTCTTTCTCTAGAAAGTGGGGGCTACTCTAATTGCAGTGCACAGGCTTCTCATTGTGGTAGCTTCTCTAGTTGTGGAGCACAGGCTCAGCGGTTGTGGTACACAGGCTTAGTTGTCCCACAGCATGTGGAATATTTCTGGACCAGGGATTGAACCCTATGTCCTCTGAATAGGTAGGCAGACTCTCAACCACTGGATCACCAGGGAAGTCAAAATGTGATCATTTCTGTGGTGCATAGTATTTTAAGATAACTGGAATTATGACTGCCAATATTATACCAGGACATATCAGATATCCAGGAATTACATAATTTCTGAAGCACATAACATATACCTATACAAACATAACATAAAGAAAGCTTTGTATTAGTTCTTACTTCCCATGTAACTTAACCTATCAAATTAGCCTAATTAGTTTAATGTCTCCCTTTTTATAAAGAGAAAGAACAAATCTTTTGAAATATTCCAGGGCGTCCCTGGAAAATTTCAAATCTAGTTTGAGGTGAAAAAGACTTCATTTAAAATTTGATTTTGAGGAAGAGAGGATTGTTTTAAAAATATCAGAAAGGTTTTTTTTTAATTAATTAATTTTAATTGGAGAATAATTACAATACTGTGGTAGGTTTTGCCAAACATCAACATGAATCAGCCACAGGTGCACATGTGTCCCCCTATCCTGAACCCCCCTCCCACCTCCCTTCCCACCCCATCCCTCTGTGTTGTCCCAGAGCAATGGCTGTGAGTGCCCTGCTTCATGCATCAAGCTTGCACTGGTCATCTATTTTACATATGGTAATATACACGTTTCAATGCTATTCTCTCAAATCATCCCACTCTCGTCTTCTCCCACATAGTCCAAAAGTCTATTCTTTACACCTGTCTCTTTTGCTGCCTCGCATATAGGATCATAGTTACCATCTTTCTAAAATCCACGTATATGCGTTAATATACTGTATTGGTGTTTTTAACCACTTGGTCAAGTAGGATCATAGGCAACTGTGAAATTATACTTTGTTAACTGTTTAATCAACAGAAGATGACAATAGAAGATGTTAAAGGCAAATACAGAAAGGTAAATAGTTGTAAAAAAACTTAGTTTTTTTTGGTTTGTTTTTTGTTTTGTTAGTATAGAAGATTTAGCTTTCTGAACACAGAAAACTGACAAAATGCAGAACCCTTGCTTTCAAGCAGATTATTTTAAAAGGTTAAAAAAAAGAAAAAGAAAACCCAACTTTTACAGTCTCTTATCAAGAGAAGACCCATAGTCCAATAATACTTTGTTCCTTTAACAGAGAGAAAAACCAAATTTTAATTTTGCACCAGCTTGTTATTGATATTAGATTAGAACTCACTGAATCAATTAAATTTATTCTGATTTTATCAAGTCCTGACAATGCACAAAATTTCTTTCCAAGATTCCTTTTTTTATAAACCTTAAATATTTTTCCTTTTTTTTTTTTTTTACATTCCGATTTTGTCCTGTTTTGTTCTCTTTCTCAGTTGTTCTTTAGAACAAAGTTACTTTCTTTTCCTTCAACAGGGAATGCATCTTTATTCCTCATACCTTCTTTTTTGTTTTTGCTTGTTTGTTTTTTTGGCCACACCACACAGCATGCAGGATCCTAATTCCCTCACCAGAGATCAAACCTGTACCCCCTGCAGTGGAAGCTAAGAGTCCTCACCACTGGTCTGCCAGGAAATTCCTTCCTCACACCTTCTTTTACTGAAAACATACATCCTATGTTCCTGCATACAGAGATAATTTCCTTATTATTTCTTATAGCTTTAATCACAAGTATTAATTTTGTTTTGTTTTTTAATGAAAGGCCTTAGAAGCCCTTAATTTCTAGTGACAGTTAAGAAGTAACCATTTGTGAACTGTCTTTTGTAATAGCATTCTGTTGCTTGCAAATTTATACTTTCTTTATAATTTTTAGAAACATATGCCCTTTTATAGAAAATTACATAATACATGTTTATTGATATACCTAAATACCTTTAATTCCTCTGCAAAAGGAAGCCAAAGCTAGATAAACCTATGTTCAAAAATTAGCATTTCAGCATTTTATCGTATTTAGAAATGATCTACATATTCAATGGGGGCTTCTCTCGTAGCTCAGTTGGTAAAGAGTCTGCTGCAATGCAAGAGACCCGGGTTCGATTCCTGGGTTCGGAAGATCCCCTGGAGAAGGAAATGGCAACCCACTCTAGTATTCTTGCCTGGAGAATCCCATGGACAGAGGAACCGGGCAGGCTACAGTCTATGGGGTCACAAGAGTCGGACACTACTGAGTGACTAACCACACACACACACACACACACACACATTCAATGAGCTTCTATCATTTAATTTAGCTTAGCAAAACTCTTAACAGTGGAAGTCACCAAAGAGATTTTGGTGAGTATTTTTAAGTACACACATCATAAAACAATTATTGTTTTTAAAAAATCACTTAAAAACCTTTATCCCACTTACATCTGCTCAGTTTCAACAATTAGATTTAGATGACTTACAAAAATTTTTTCATACCAAAAAAATTTTCTTGTTGACAGATTTTGTATTTTATTTGATTAGTAAATCCAAGTAGTATAAAAGTTGTATATTTGCCTTATATTCAATGTTGATAACTCTAAAAAAAAATGCCCGTTTTAATTAAGCCAACAACATTAAACTAACTTTAATGTACTAAAGATTAACCCTAGATAACATGAACTTGGAAAGCATTTGGGTTAGTTTCTATTATGAAAGTGAAAGTGTTAGTAACCCAGTTATGTCTGACTCTTTGCAACCCCATGGACTGTACACCAGGCTCCTCTGTCTATGGAATTCTCCAGGCAAGAATACTGGAGTGAGTTACCATTGCCTCCTCCAGGGGATCTTCCTGATCCAGGGATTGAACCTGGGTCTCCTGCATTGCGGGCAGTTTCTTTACAGGTTGAGCCACCAGGGAAGATGCCAATTTCTATTATATTTTAACTCATATAGGCACTTATTCAATTTTAATCCATCTTATTAGTGCTCTTGAATATTTATACCTCAAAGATACAAGGGAAGGAATACAAGTTCCCAAAAGAAGGACTTTGGTTTCTCAAGGCCAACATTTGCAAGCTTTTTAAAATAAAAAAGAGAGGTTTAGGGGGTTGGTAGAGGAATAGGTAAATTTTGAACTGTGAGCTGCATTTCTGGTTTTGCAAAGATTTATATGAGAAAGACAGTTGCTTTTAATGGCTCAAAGAACTGGGTTGCAACTTAAATGACATCATAGGTTGATCCACCATAAATCCTTTTGTAAGAGCTTTAGAAAGTTTTTCTTTCCCTCTGAGTATACTTAGTTTAGGATAGGTGGCCTAATTTTTTTCTATCACACTATCAATATCAGCTTCCAAAATGGCAACATTTCATAATAATTCTAATCATGGAATTATTGAATCTTTTAAAATATCTTTTCAGGTTTCATCTGGGACAAATAGCAAATATTTCTGGCAATGTTGAACAACCTCTTGGATTCAAGAGGTGTCCCCAGGGAAGATGCAAATTGTACTACCTTCTCAATATCCAGAGTCACTCCCAAAGAAAAGCCAAAAGAAAGAACTGACAGCCTACATGTCCCAGGCAGGCAGAAAGCCAAGCCAATCTCTTAGGATACAAAATGATACAAGGAAAGCAATAGCTATCCCTAGAAGAAAAAGGGTCAATAACCAATGGGCCTGGATTTGGAAAGAAAGGGACAATGTGAAATTTTATTTTCCTCTCTACATATTTGAGATGAAGATTTAGGAGAGTCAACTCTGGTAAGAATTCTCACACTTCACTGACTTCTGCAGACTCTCTCAGGATCCCATCTGCAGGCTCTGAGGTAAAGTGGAGAGCACAGCTCTGATATTTGCAGAATTTGGCAAGACTTTTTTAAAAATTAATTTTAATTTCCTCTTGGTTATGCAAGGGAATAACATAGTCATTAACTTACTAGAAAATTCCTCAGAGTCCCACCAACTCTGTGATGCTGAAAGCTCAGCTTCTCTATACACCGGTGCTGAAGCGAATCTTGCAGACAGTTTGGGGTGAAGTAGAAAAGGATAGCTTTATTACTTTGCCAGGCAAAGGGGGACACAGTGGGCTCCTGCCTCAAAAACTATGTGCCCTTACTTGGAGAGGATAGTGAGAAGTTTTATGGTAATGGTTCAAAGAGGGCATGATCTGCTCAAAGACATTCTTCGATGGGTTGGTGGTGAGGTAAGTAGGAGTCAGCATCATCAACCTTCAGATTCCAATTGGTCTGGAATCCACATGCTTGTGGGCAACATACCATCATTAATCATTATCTTCTCCCACCTGGAGGGGATTTCAGTATCTGCAAAATAGCTCAAAGTTATTGTTGTGTGTCCATTGATGGGGAACCAGGACCTTGCCCCAAGGCTGCACTATCGTTTCTCTTGACTGGTTATTTCTTCCTGGTCTCACATTCCCTCCCTTCCCTAATTAGCAATGGTTGGAATCTGCCTGTTGGAACTCAGGGAAGGTCATGGAGGCTGAATGAAGGCTATTTCCTATAATCAAAGAAAAGGGAGACACAAAAAGGCTTTGTGCCCAGGACCACCACAGGGTCTTGCTTGGTGTCATCTGGGAGAGTCCACATGGAAGTAGGCATGGGAGTGTCTGTAAGGCCATTAACTTGGTGGGCTTTTGTTTATAATCTGAGTCAAAATTTTCATTATCCTTTTGCAATGAATTTTTAATGAAGCTATTTTGGAATTTTGAAGCCTTCTAGAAGTTTATGTATACAAATAAAATATGTATCCCATTCTGTTTATTTAACTTGGAAATTCTTATTTTAAATGCACTTCTTAAGTGACCTTACCTAATTGGAATGTTCCTTCTAATGGCCATTATAATCCTAGGTTGTTTTTAGTAAGACTTTTGTAGATATTTATAGCTTACAGGGGGCTCCCCTAGTGACTCAGTCAGTAAAGAATCCACCTGCAATGCAGGAGACACGGTTCAGCCCCTGGGTGGAGAAGATCCCCTGGAGAAGGAAAGGGCAACCTGCTCCAGTCCTCTTGCCTGGGAAATCCCATGGAAAGAGGAGCCTGGAGGGCTACTCCCATGGGGTCGCAAGAGTCGGACACAACTTAGTGACTAAGTCACCATCACAATAGCTTCTAGGACCCACAGTCCAGTTCAGTCACTCAGTTGTGTCTGACTTTGTGACCCCATGGACTGCAGCACACCAGGCCTCCCTGTTCATCACTAACTCCTGGAGTTTACTCAAACTCATGTCCATTGAATTGGTGATACCATCCAACCATCTCATCCTCTGTCATCCCCTTCCCCTCCTGCCTTCAATCTTTCTCAGCATCAGGGTCTTTTCAAATGAGTCAGTTCTTTGCATCAGGTGGCCAAAGTATTAGAGTTTCCAGCATCAGTCCTTCCAATGAATATTCAGGACTGGTTTCCTTTAGGATGGACTGGTTGGATCTCCTTGCTATTCAAGGGGCTCTCAAGAGTCTTCTCCAACACCAAAGTTCAGAAGAATCAACTCTTCGGTGCTCAGCTTTCTTTATAGTCCAACTCTCAACATCCATACATGACTACTGGAAAAACCATAGCTTTGACTAGACAGACCTTTGTTGGCAAAGTAATATCTCTCCTTTTTAATATGCTGTCTAGGTTGGTCATAACTTTTCTTCCAAGGAGCAAGCATCTTTTAATTTCATGGTCACAGTTACCATTTTGCAGTGACTTTGGAGCCCCCCAAAACAAAGTCAGTCACTGTTTCCCCATCTATTTCCCATGAAGTGATGGGACCAGATGCCATGATCTTAGTTTTCTGAATGTTGAGCTTTAAGCCAACTTTTTCACTCTCTTCTTTCAATTTCATCAAGAGGCTCTTTAGTTCTTCTTCACTTTCTGCCATAAGGGTGGTGTCATCTGCATATCTGAGCTTATTGATATTTCTCCCAGCGATCTTGATTCCAGCTTGTGTTTCTTCCAGCCCAGCGTTTCTCATGATGTACTCTGCATATAAGTTAAATAAGCAGGGTGACAATATACAGCCTTGATGTACTCCTTTTCCTATTTGGAACCAGTCTGTTGTTCCATGTCCAGTTCTAACTGTTGCTTCCTGATCTGCATACAGGTTTCTCAAGAGGCAGGTCAGGTGGTCTGGTATTCTCATCTCTTTCAGAATTTTCCATAGTTTAATGTGATCCACACAGTCAAAGGCTTTGGCATAGTCAATAAAGCAGAAATAGATTTTTTTCTGGAACTCTCTTGCTTTTTTGATGATCCAGCAGATGCTGTCAATTTGATCTCTGGTTCCTCTGCCTTTTCTAAAACCTGCTTGAACATCTGGAAGTTCACAATTCACGTATTGCTGAAGCCTGGCTTGGAGAATTTTGAGCATTACTTTACTAGCGTGGATAGATGTTGGAGAGCTTCAATTGCCTTCTCAAATCCTGGAGTTCCAGAGTCACTCATCAGCATTCAAGTTGCAGTGAGAACTCTATTGTTTCCACATCTTTTAATTTTTGTTAAACAATGATGGAATACCTTGACCCGAACACGGATCAACTTAAGTTTGATAAATAAATAAATAATTCCATTAAAATTTGACTTTTTCCTGTACTCATCTGGTCTCCTTTATGATATTAAAACCCTAAGAAACACCAAAGTTCCTTTCAAAATCCTAAAGACGGTTGAAAATGAAAAGAAAGTGAAAGTGAAAGTCCTCAGTCATGTCCGACTCTTCCGTTAATTCCATCTTAACCCTTTTGGTCCCCTTTTCGTTCATTCTTCTTCTTCTCTTTTTAAGAAATTGCAGTTCATTTTATTTTATTTAAATTATTTATTTATTTTGGGGTGTGCTGGGTCTTCATTGCTGTGCAGGCTTTTCTCTAGTTGCAATAAGCGGGGGCTACTCTCCAGTTGCAGTGCACAGGCTTCTCATTCTCTATTACATGTCAGATCTTCCTGGATTAGGGATGGAACCCATGTCTCCTGTCCCGGCAGGCAGATTCTTTACCACTGAGCCACCAGGGAAGCCCAGTCCCCCTTTCTGCTGTCTTTTCCCCTGATTTTAGTTGCTTCCTAAGTGCATCTCCCACAGGTCATCTATTCACACTTGCATTCAGCTCACTTCTTCCCACTCTTTCCTCCTGGGCCTTCTCCCATTGGGGACCTCCCTTACAATCTCTCCATTCCACTCTTTTAATACTTTCTTTAACTCTAAGTCTCTCTGTCTCTCTTTCTCTCTCTCTTTTTTTTTTTTGGTGGGAGTGGGCTGCACCATACAGCTTATGTGATCCTATGTGGAGGATCTTAGTTGCAGCAAGTGGAATCTAGTTCCCCAACCAGGGGTCAAACTTGGGCCCTCTGCATTGGGAGTGCAGAATCTTAACCACAGGACCATTAGGGAAGTCCTTGTTATCAACCTTAAAAAACGATTATAATTATGTTTAATGTAAGATACAAGGTCTAAAGACAAAGAAAAGAGTAGATAAGAAAAACAAAGCCAGGGAAATAACATTAAATTGTATAAAAACATGTAGTTAAAGTCATAGAAAGGGAAGGGGTAGAGGAAGCCAGAGAGACAAATATAAAGAGGGACAAGGAGGCAGAAGAAATATTTGAAGAGAAGATAGCTGAGAATTTCCAAAATTGATAAAACTCATCAACATCCAGATATGGAAAAATTCATTAAAGCACAGTAACTATAAGGAAGACCATTCCAAACTAGCCAAAGGTAAGAAGAAAATATTAAAAGCTGTCAGAAGACACACGCGCGTGCGCACGCGCATGCACACACACACACACCCTACAGGCCCAGAAGGCTTTAGTAGTGAATTATATTCAACAATTAAGGCAGAAATAATACCAATTCTATCCAAACTATTTCAGAAAATAAAAGAAGAGAGAGAGCTTCCTAACTCATATTATTAATTTAAGGCCAGTATTACTCTAAAAAACCAGTGAAAGACATTAAACAACATACCACTATCCCTCATGGACACAAATGGAAAATTCTTAATAAAATTTTAGCAACAGTTTATAAACACAGTAACATAACTACGTGGGGTTTATCTCAGGATTAATTCAACATTCGAAAATCCATCAGTGTAATTCAGTATGTGTGCATGCGTGCTCACTGATTCAGTCATATCTGATTCTTCCCAACGCTATGGACTGTAGCCCACCAGGCTCCTCTGTCCATGGGATTCTCCAGGCAAGAATACTGAAGAGGGGTAATTCAGCATATTAACATACTAAGACAAATCCCTGTTTTTATCTCAATAGATACAGAGGATTCATTTGAAAAACACTTAGCATCCATCTATGATTAAAACTCCCAGCAAACTAGAAATGAAGAGAACATACTCACCTTGCTAAAGGACATCTACAAAAGCCTACAGTAGAACATCATACTTAACAGTGAAACATTGAATGCTTCTCTCCGGGAGCTGGAAAAAAGGTAAGAGTGTCCACTCTTATCTCTTCTCTTCAGCACTGCACTGGAGATCCTAGCCAGTGCAATAGAGAAGGAAATGGAATTAAAAGTCATAGAGCTATAAAGATAAGTATAGAACTGCCTTTATTCCCTAATTATATGATCATCCATGTATAGAATTCTAAAGAATCTGTACAAAACAAAAAGCTACTGGAACATCTAACTGAGTTTAGTAAGCTTTCAGGATACTAAGTTAATTTACAAAAATTATTTGTATTTCGTATACTACAAATGGGCTTCCTAGGTGATGCTAGTGGTAAAGAACCATCTGCCAGTGCAGGAGACCTAAGAGATGTGGGTTTGATCTCTGGGCTGGGAAGATCCCCTAGAGGAGAGACCATGGCAATCCACTCCAGAATTCTTGCCTGGAGAATCCCATGGACAGGGGAGCCTGGGGGGCTACAGCCTGTAGGGTCGCACACAGCGGGACATGACTGAAGTGACTTAGCGTGCACACACATACTATAAACAAAAATCAAATTATAATTAAAATACCATTTATAATAGCATCAAAATATGAAACATTTAGGAATAAATCTGACAAAAGATGTGCAGATCTGTAAACTGAAAACTACAAAACGCTGCTCAGCAAAATTAAAGACCTAAATAAATGAAGAGATATATCAGGTTCATGGAACAAAAGACACAATATTTTGAAGATATCAGTTCTTCCCAAATTGGCCTGTGATATTCAAACCATATGAAACAAAATCCCAGTAGGATTTATTGTAGAAGTTGACATACTGATTCAAAAATTGATATAAATATATCAAATCAACACACTGTACACCTTTAAGTTACATAGTTTTTTATGTCGATTATGTCATAATTTTAAAAAACAATTAAAAATTGATATGCAAAATTTTCTTCCTCTACACTCCTGCCCCTAACCTAGATCACACATTTTGTTGTTGTTTTCATATTTTTCTTTAATTTTCATTTTTCACTTCTGTCCAATAGAGAGTTACACTGTTTCTTATTATCCTCCTTTTCAAGGTAGTATTTGGTCCCGTCCTCTCCCTCAAACTGTAAAGGTAATTGCAAAAAAAAAAAAAAAAATGATTCTGTGTGCTTGAAATAAAAAATAAATCAATTTATCAGTTTCAAAATATTTTCCCCATGAGAAACAATGAGAAGAGACTGAAATCTCTGTCCCTGGAAGCATGCAAAAGAGACGGAACTATCTTCATTCAACACTTATTAACAGAACATCTACCACGAGCCAGACACTGGGAATACAGTATAGTAAATAATGCACTTGCAGTCTTTGTCCTCATGGTTTCTTCAAATCTGACAGCATGTCCCGCCGTTCCTGGGGATTTCTGCATAGGTTTGAACTAGGTGACCCTGGAGTTCTCTTCTGGAGGTCTGTAAATGTGTATCTCTAGGATTGAAAAAAAAAAAGAAAACACTTCAAACAAACCTTTGTGTTCTGGTAAGGCAAATGCCTTTTCTCTTTGTGGTTTGAGAGTGGTGGGCTGAATACAGAGGAATAAAGAAGCCAACACCTATGAAAACACCCCTCCAGCCTAAAACAAAAGAATTTGTCTGGCTCTCTCATTAAATCCATTTTGTACATAAATGCTCTCGCGGGTCTCTGCCAGAGGGAAATGTCAAACACATGGTCTCAGGCCATTCCTATCTCTGGGAAAGTGTGGAAGAGACCATGCCAGAAAAATGCAAACCCATTTCCAGGAAAGTTTACCTTCTGGCAATGGTCCCCTTCCCCTGGCTCTCGGTGCTACTTCAGGGACTCTGCTTCAGGAAAGTGAGGCAGCCAGTGAGCCAATCCAAGCCAGAGTGAGCAGATGGCCTAGCGTTCTGGGAACATTCTGGGCATATTCCTCCAAGTACTACCACAGAAATGAAGGATGGTTCCAGGAAAAGAAGGAGTCATAACTAGATTCATGGCTTAGGCACACGAGGCCAGCAAAGAGGTGCCAAGAGCAGACTTGCTGGAGTCAAGGCGGAGGAGACTGTTGGCTTCTCTTGCAAACAAATCCTAATTGAAGATGATCACTGCTCCCTCCCCCAAAACATCTCTTGGGTCTGCAGACCAATGTCCAGTCACAGCTCTAATATCTGAGAGCTCTAATATCAGGCTCAAAGTGTTTCAGGAAAGAAAGTGAATGGTCACCAAATAATCCTTCCATTAATGGTTTTCCATTCCAAACTTTGTTCATGCTTTTTCTTCTCCCTAGGTTGTTCTCTGCCTTCTTCCATCTTGTCCTACTTTTCTTTCAGGGTTATCTCAAGTGCTACTTCTTTTATGACAATTTCCTGGAGTCTTCCACCTCCAAGTAAGCAGGCTCTCTTGTCAGAGCATTCTAAATGTTCTTATAGCAAATATTATATCTTACATTACAGCACTTTGTGCATGCCTTACCTTTTTAAAAATTAAGTTCTAAGCATCTCATGGGCAGAAATTTCATTGTTCTTTACATCTCACTCTGCCCCTAAAGCTCTGCATTTCCCCCAGCCACCCTGCATCTGCGCATGGTAGAATTAAGAAAAACTTGAGAAAATAGAGTTGAGAAAACAATCTTTACCACAGAAATCAGTGGTAATTATCAGAAACTTCCAAGTCTTCAAAGAGCAAAACCAGGTCTCTGCTACAGTCTCTTTGAGGTTGACAATGACGCTTTCTTGATCCAATAATCTAAAAAATTAAAAAACTAGCTTCACACTCAGTGATGCCTAGTTCACTCTGAATCATTGGGAAATAAGCAGTTTCATCTAAATGAATTTTCCAAATCATTGGAGCTTACTTATTAAAATCCAAAATTTTAAAAATGATTTATAATGCCTTTTCTAAAGGCATTTAGAATGTCTCTGGAAAAGTTCAAAAGTGAATGGTTACGGTGGCTGTATCCATGGAGGATGACTTGGAGATTAGCGGGGAGAGGTAGGTGGAGACTTACTTTTCACTATGTATCTTTTGTACCTTTTGAGTTTTGAATGATGTATATCTATTGAAGTGAAGTGACATCGCTCAGTCATGTCTGACTCTTTGTATATCTATTACCTCTTAATTTAAAACAGAAGACACACTTCCTTACTTCTTTCAATGTAATTTCGAACCCACTATAACTCTTCTTTCTGAATCAAGGTTATCACTACAAATATTATTTGTTGTCTTGTTCCTAAATAGCATTATGCAAAAAAAAAAAAGTTAAAGTTATATGGAGTTATTTGCCCCTATACTAAATGACTCCAAAACTTCTAAGCCTCCAGAGGTTTGGGATTTGGTTTACTTTTTAGATTTTCTATCTCTTCCCTGACGGCTATCACTTTTTGTTGTTATTATAGTGACTACTTAACAGCAACCATCATTAGCAACCCTAACCCCCTCCACCTCCCTACCCGACTCCCGCCCATTCTGACTTGCTCATTTGTTCTTCTTCTTCTTCTTTTTTTTAATTTGGCTGCTCTGGGTCTTAGTTGTGGCATACAGGATCTTTAATTGTGGCATGTGAGATCTTTAGTTGCAGCACGTAGGATCTAGTTCCTTGACCAGGGATTGAACCTGGGTCCCCTACATTGAGAGTGCAGAGTCTTAGCCATTGAACCAGGAAAGTCCCTTGCTCATTTGTTCTGATGTGACTTGGAAGTCAAAGGATCTCAGGTGTTGAATAGAATTCTTCAAGTGGAGAGAGGGAGAAGCCAATTTCAGGAGTTAGAAAAAGTGCTATCAGCTATGTGGGCTATGATTTTACAAAGTAGGTTGGGCTGAATGGTGTTCTAATCTCAGATTTACTTCTCTCTCACTGAAAATCATATAGTGCTGAGCCTTCAGAAAGCAGGTCTTTGTAGTAGGCAGGTATGGAGAACACCAAAGTAGTTACCTGGTACCAGAGTGTTGCTAGAGAAGATGCCTAAGAAATTGAGAGATAACATATCTTACTGTCCATGGAACCACTGTCCCCAGGTGGCTCAGTGGTAAACAATCTGCCTGCCAGTGATGGAGATGCAAGAGACGTGGGTTTGATCCCTTGGTCGGGAAGATCCCCTGGAGGAGGAAATGGCAACCTACTCCAGTATTCTTGCCTGGAAAATTCCATGGACAGAGGATCCTGGCAGGCTATAGTCCATGGAGTTGCAAACAGATGGAGATGACTGAGCATACATGCACACACATGCACACTGTCCATGGAGCATGCTGGAAAACTACTAGATAATTCCAAGGAATGCAAAAAGTGATGAAAATTGGCATCATTCAATATGTGGACTTAATGATATCTATTTTGGCTTCGTAGTGGTTTTTCTGACTCTTTCTGATTTTCATTTTAGATTTTTATGTTTTTTGCTCTTTTTTTTTTTTTTTGCTGTAATTCTAGATACCTGAGTGACTATATAAGTGGCTTTTAAATAAATAGAGTTACTATTAATATCATTGTTTAAGTTATTTTCTCTTTTTATCTCAGTGATTTTTATAGAAAATCCTGGACAATTAGTTGGCAAAAAAATTTTAACAGCTCCAAATTCAGGTTAAGACACACCTCTGTTAATGCTCAAATCTGTCACCAAGAATGGAGGCCTGAGCATCACCATCCTGGGTTAAAGTGCAAAGAGTTTAAAAATTATTGGAGAACTAAAAAGAGAGTTGGGAATCAAAGGCAGAGAACGAGATGAGGCCATAAATATGGTGTTAACGTTCAAAAAAGAAAGCTAATTGTGGAAATTACTGGCCAGTAAATTGGATCGTCATAGCAATAAAGCAGATGTTAACAGTGAAAATCCATCAGTATCTTGAAAGGATGAAGTTACAAAGAATTTATGGAAAGGAGTGAGTTCAAGAGACTCGGCAGAAGAGAAAATTCGAGTGAGGCCAGGTCTTTAGTAAAGGATTTGGAACCTGGGTGAAGGATTTTTCTCAGCCTGCCACACCATTTCTATTCTAAGGCCAGTTCAGATTGCTTTGGATGAGAATGTGGTCACATGGACTCAACCACTGGCTGAGAGATCACAAATGAAGCATAATGATATAAACACCCAGAAACAGCTCCAGTGAAGGGAATGGGGTGCTGAAGGCACCTCCCTGGAGAGCAAGGTCAGATCTGGTTTCATTTAACACCTTTGTAATGATTTTAAAGCAGGAACAAACAAATGTCAAGAAAATGTGCAAAGCACATCAACTGTAGACAAGTTACACACACCAACCACCAACGAGTTTACCCAGCAGGACCGAGAGCAATTAGCAAAGGGAGCTGAAAGTTACCTAGGTCAGAGCAGCCTAGGAAAGTGATCTGAAACAAAAAATCAGTCACTCTTCAGGGCTGGGTAGGGCATGGAGGTGAAAGGGGCGGTTAGTTAGAGGGATAAAATAGGACATAAGTGTGGCCAAAAGCAGTCCCAGGGGGCAAATAATGTTTAACAGCATAACAGGGAAATGAGGAAGCCCAAGAAGGCAGAGGTACAGTACTGTGGGTTTTAAATGTATGGTTGCATTTCAACAAACATGAAATGATAACTGGTCCGTTTATTCAGGGTTATATTTGAAAGAAGCAAGGAAGGGTAAGAGTATGCATTTGTTGTTGTTTAGTAGCTCAGTTGTGTCTGACTCTTTACAGCTCCATGAACTGCAGCCTACCAGACTCCTCTGCCTATGGGATTTCCCAGGCAAGAATACTGGAGTGGGTTGCCATTTCCTCCTCCAGGGGATCTTCCTGACCCAGAGATCGAACCTACATCTCCTGCATTGCAGGTGGATTCTTTACCACTTGAACCACGGGGGAAGAGTGTGCATACTGGACTTCAAACATTTACCCAGAATGTTCAAGTCCTAAGAGTGCAAAATGTTCAAGTCCTAAGAGTGCATGTCTCTGCCCTCCTGAGTCAGACTTTTAGAATATTACCTAGAACAGTACCTGTCACAGTCAGTGGCAATAGTCAGAAACTTACTATTCCTGCAAAGGGGAAGACCAGGTTTCTTCCACAGTTCTATTAGAGATGGACAGAGGCACTTTCCGACATATAGTAGATGCTTGGTGATTGTGGAACAAATTCAGGAAGCCTATAGAAGTCTTAGTACATTTATGATATTTGAGTGATAATGAGGTAAAAGTTGCCAGTAAAGGACCTCTAGCTTTAAGATTTAAGAACATTGTAATTGGAAGAAAAAGAACCAGGGGCAGGCAGGTAGGTGTTGAAGCACACAGTGATGACAGCCCCAGCTTGTGTTCTGGGGCCCTGGCCTGCCCCGTCCCTGCCTGTGAAAATGGAATTGTGCTGTATCCACCACCACACCTGGTTCCGCCACTCCTCCTCCTGACCTTAGCTAAGTGACTGGTCATCTATGATTGAATCTCACTGTCTGGTTGTGTTCTGCAACTATCCCCATAGTATTCTAGCTTTTATCCAGGATCCAGCTTCGATTCATGAAAGCTCCTTTTCCTTTCCCTAAGTGTTTAACTTCATGATGGCAGGTCAGAGGAAAGACTATGTCTCTTATCCTGATATGCAACATTAAATCCCCCTATACCTCAAAATCCATCCTGTAGCTGTTTCTAGGCTGCCTAGACAAGGACTTCTCAAACTTTCATGAACATAGAAGCCCCTGGGAGGGGAGAGTATGCATTTCTAACAAACTTCAGGATAACGTTTTTCCACTGACCACGCATTTGAAAAGCGAGTCTCCAGAACAGCAGTGTCCAACAGAACTTTCTGCAATGATGGAAATGTCTTTTGTCTTCACTGTCCAATATAGGAGCCATAGGTCACAAGTGGCTGTGAAGATTAGCATGACTTCTGAACTAGCTTAAATTTTTAATTTAATCATAATTAATTTTAACTTAAATGGGCGCATGTAGCAGTGGCTCCTGTGCTGAACAGCACAAGTCTAAAGCAGCTCAGAAGCACATTAAATTTGGAGAAGTACTGGTCTGGAGAATGCCAGGTCACACATTTCCTTCCCCCAATAAACCACTAACCAGACAGGCATTCCGTGTGCTACACTATACCACACATTCAGCTGGACTGACGATCAGTTTCACTGGAAATAAGAATTTAGTTTATATGATGGCTATTTTCACTACAAACAATGCTCCGAAGAAAACAAAACTACCATATAATCCAGTAATTTCACTCCTGAGTGTATATCTGAAGAAAAGAAAAACACTAATTCATAAAGATACATGAAACCCAATGTTCATAACAGCATTATTTACAATAGCCAAGATGTAGAAGCAAACTAAGTCCACCAATAGATGAATGGATAAAAAAGATGTGGTGTATAATACACTCACACATACACACAATGGAATATTACTCAGCTATTAAAAAGAAATAAATTTTGCCATTTGCAACAACATAGGTCAACCTGCAGGATATTATGCTTAGTGAAATAAGCCAGACAGAGAAAGATAAATGCAGTATGTTTTCACTTGTATGTGGTATCTGAAAAATAAGACAAATGAATGAGTATAACAAAGCAGAAACAGACTCACAGAAGCAGAGAAAAAATTACTGTTGCTTGGACTTGTTTGGGGAGAGGAGTTGGATGAGGAGCAAAATTTGGGAAGGAGATTAAGAGGTACAAACTATTAGGTGTAAAATAAATAAGATACAAAGTTGTAATGCACAGCACAGGTAATATAGCCAAAATTGTATAATAACTTTAAATGGAGTATAAATATAAAAATATTGAATCACTCTGGTGTATCTGGAGCTAATATAATATTGTAAATCAACTATATTTCAATAAAAAATTTTATTCTATTTACAAACAATAAAAATAAGGGTGATAAGACATTTAAACAAAGAAGTTAAAAGATTTTACATTTAAGTCTTGTTAAACAGATTACAACTGACATACAAAAGGTGTATATATTGAAAGTGTAAAATTTGACAATTTTTGACATATCCCATCACTGTGATCAAGAAAATGAACATATCTATTACCTGTAAAAGTCTTCTTGCACTCTTTGTAATTCCTCCATTTCACATTACCCTCTTCTTGTTCATCAATAGGTAACCACTGATCTACTCTCTGTTGCTGTAAATTAGTTTGCATTTCCTAGAATTTTATATAAATGAAATCCTACAGTATGTACTATTTTATTCACCTGGCTTCTTTTATTCAGTGTAATTATTTTGAGATTCATTCATTTCGTATGCATCCATAGTTCATGCCTTTTTATTGATGAGTTGTATATCACAATTTGTTTATCCATTCACCTGTTAATGAGTATTTTTATTTCCAGTTTGGGGATATCACAAATAGTGCTGCAAAGAATGTTGGTACACATGTCTTTGTATGAACATATGCTTTCATTTCTCTTGGATAAATACCTGGTGTAATGGCTGGATCATATGTGGGCATGTATTTAAAACTTTAAGAATATGCCAAATTGTTGACCAAAGTTGTAACGTTTTACATTCCAACCAGCAGTATATGAGTTCTAGTTCCTCCAAATTCTCACCAATACATGGTATGGTCAGACTTTCAAATTTTAGCCGTTCTAATAGGAGAGCAGTGACATCACATTGTGGTTTCAATTTGCATTTCTCTAATGATTAGTAATAAGTATATTTTCGTGTGCCATTTGTGTTGTGTCTATTCAAATGTTTTGTCCATTTTTTTTCCTATTTGTTGTTGTTTTCTTATTATTGAGTTTTGAGAGTGTTTCTTATATTCTAGATCAAGTATGTTTTGCAGATACGTACTCCCAATCTGTGGTTTGTCTTTCATTCTCTTAAAAGGGCAAATTCTTAATAATTGATGAAGCCCAATTGGTCAATTATTTCTTTTATTTTGGCGTTGTAGCTAAGAAATCTTTGTCTAATCTAAGGTTATGATTTTCTACTGTTTCCTTCTGTAAAACTTCTAAATATTTTATAGATTTATATCCATTTGAATTAATTTTGTACATGGTGTTAGGTATGTATCAATGTTTATTTTTCTAACATAGATACCAATTATTTCAGTATCAACTGTTGAAAAGACTATCCTTTCTCTACTAAACTCTTTTCCTTCTTTGCTGAAACACAATTAACCAATGTATGTGGGTCTGTTTCTGGGTTCTCTATTCTTTCCATTGATCATTTGTCTGTCTTGACACCAGCATCATTCTGTCTTGATTACTATAAGTTTTAAGATAAATTTGGGAGGATATTCCTGGTGGTCCAGTGGTTAAGACTCCATGTTTCTCTGGTTGGGGAACTAAGATCCCACATGCTGTGGAACCAATTAAAAAAAAATCTGAAAGTCCAGTAGTTCTAGTCCTCCAACTTTTTTCTTCTTTTTCAAAATTTTAGCTATTCCAGATCCTTTGGACTTCCAAATGAATTTTAGAATCTTGTCAATTTCTATACAATGGCCTACTGGAATTTTGGTTAGGCTGGCTATGAATCTACAGATTAACTCGGAGAAAATTGATACCTTTGCAGTACTGAATTTCTGATCTGTAAATTCAGTATCTGTCTGCATTTATTTAGGTCTTCCTTAATTTCTCTCAGCAATGATTTTTAGTATTCAAAGTGCAGGATTTATCAGATTTATCCCTAAATATTTTTCTTTCTTTTCTTATCTTGTAAGCGGTATTTTAAAAAGTTTCAGTTTTGGTTCTTCGTTATGGTATACAATTGACTTTTTAACATTGTTCTTACATCTTACATCCTTGATAAACTTGTTGATTAATTATAGTGGCTTTTTTGGTGAATTCCGTCAGATACCCTACATAGATAATCACGCTGTCTGCAAATAAAGACAGTTGTGCTTCTTCGTTTCCAATCCATGGTGCCTCTGATTTGTATGTAAATACAAACAGAGATGTGGGCACCAAAATCCCGTGTGTACTTGTCTACAAAGAGTCAGCACAGTGACCCAGAATATGTCTTTGTTAATTCATTAAACTATCAACAAAATAAACACAACATTTGAAAATCCTCACAGAGAACTTATGAGGGTCTGTGACCCATACTGAAAACCACCCAGATGTGGTGGGAAACACCCGGAATTCAAAGTCAGAGACCTGAATTTGAACCCTGGCTCCCTGCTTCCTGCTCTGCAATCTAGGGGAAAGATTTACTCTGTCTGGAACCTGTTTCTCCATATAAGACAGGGAGATTGATGCACTTGGAAAATATTGATGAGTTATCTGCTGTGGGCCAGGACTATAATGTCTTCCTTCCCAACTTAAAAGAGTTGTCTTGAGGATCAAAAGAGATAACTTAGGAGGAAGCACTGTATGAAACAAAGCATACTACAGTTGTTAGTTATTTTCTTTTCATGCACTTAGCTGTCTCCTAAGCTCAAAAAGCTCCCTTGAACCCTTTGAGATCTGTCTCAGAGGTCTTTCTCATGCCTTCACCCTGGTTTCTCACGGTCCTGTCTCTGTAATCCTAACAGTCATCTTACTGCTTGCCTGGTTGTTTCTCCTCCTTGGCCAAGAGATAGATCATATCAGGGTTTGAGCCTAGCACAGTGCCGGGTAAACAGAAGGTAAACAAAGTATATGTTTGCTAATACAGGGATTTGAGGCTATAGGTGACTAAGTGAGGATGATGAGCCAGAGAAGACAGGACAAGGAAGTCAGACATTCCTTCCCCACTTGATGATGCTGTCTGAACCTGTTTGTGTTGGCACTACCCATTTCTGGCCCACTCATATGTCAATTCACTCAAAAACACAAGAACAGTAACAGCCGCAGCAAGGCATGAGGTTTTAGTAAGTAGTGACTGAGTCAGGGCTTTGCTTCTCCAAGAACTTCATCCCTGGGAGTGATTGGGAAGTTGATGCCACTTTCTTCTTTGGGGGCCATAAGTCCCTGTCCCAAGGCCCAACCCAGTGACAAGGGTGGCTCCCTGGCCCTTTTCAGAACCACTGAGAGGGTCAGTTCCTGGGCTGGCTTTCTCCATTGAGAGGAGGATGGCTGGAGGACTGGGTGAGCAGAAGCCATGCCAGGAAGGGTGGGAAGTGGGGAAAGGGCTAGGTTTTCTAAATCTCTCTGGCCTGGCCAGGATGGGGTAGGGTGGAGAGACAGCAAGCCACTTCACATTTGTTGAGTCCAGATGGCAGGTTCATGAGAACCATTTAATCGTCCACAGAGAGAGAGAGGACATCTCACTTTGGCAGAAGACATAGGCTAATCAGAAGCAGCCCCCAGCCTTTCCATCTCTCTTCCCTCCCTCCCTCTATGAATTCAGTTTGATGGGTGCAAGTAGAAGTTCCAAGGCTTTGATCCCTGTCCATGCCGCCTAGCCTCAATTATCGGACATTCAGAAACAACTGAAGGAGTTTTCCGATTGGGAGTTGGGAGCCCACCTTGGCCAGGAATCTCTCATGAGCTATGAGCAAGCCCAGCTCATCCTACTCCCAGCCAGAAAACTTTCTCTCCTTGTGCCAGAAGCCTTCATTCTGAGGATGCTTGGGGAAAAAAAGCAAGAGGGAGTGGAGACAGCTCAAGGTTTTGGAAGTAAACAGATTAACAGATTATGGTGCCAGTGGAATAATTTAGGGATCTCCCATTTCTTATTTCATAGAATGACTGTATGCATGAAAGTCACATAACCCCATGAACCTTAGTTTTCTTCTCTACAAAATGAAGATCAAGATACCTACTTGATAGTATGTTATGTAATAATGTATGAGATGCCTGGTGTTCTTTCAGGGCTCATAAGTGCCAAGTCTCTTCTCTCCCAAGCTGATGGGATGCTCAGACCAAAGCTTAGGTTCAGTCTTGTAGTTCTCTGCCTGAAACCATTGTTGTTTAATACATCAATTTCTCCTCCCACCTCCTTAATTATCTAGTTTTTATTTTCTTTTGACTATGTCAATCAATTAGCCTTATTGTTTCTATGATTTTTATTGTAAAGTTTTAAAAATCCATTCTGCATTAGCTTCTGGGTATAAAATAAGCATATACATATCAGCTATATTTATAAAATATAAAATACATGCAGGCACCATGAGGTATGACCACACATATGCACAGTGACAAAGGAGGTTTAATCAAAAAAATGAACTGCATGGCTTTATCACATTACAGGTTGGAACATTAATGGATTTTGCAACTCCAGATTGGCTTCTGAAACACACTGCATGAAAATGGTTGGCTTAAACAGAGAATCCCACTTGAATGCACTTTTTTGGACATTCAGCAGCTGACTGATGTTTTCAGAGGCCTTTAGGCCTGTCCTTGAGCTAGTCTCCTTTGCCTGTGGCTCTGGGGTTCCTCCATCCTCATCTATTCCTCAGGAAGGACTTGGCTTCAGAGCCCTCTCACCATCCGTCTTGGACATGCTGGCTTTCAGTGCCTGAAGTATATAGTCTCTATCCAACCAGAACATCACTAGCTACCTTTTTCTCATTGCTAGCAGAGATCTGAAGGCTGGACCAGTGGGTATGGGAGTAAAGAATATATCTTCTTTTCTCTCCAGTTCAACTACTTACTGCCACGTTCCTTCTCTCTTCAAGTGTCCCCATTCCACCAAAGCCTGAGATGAGGCTTTTAAGCACACTCCAGAAGCCAGTCACCAACTTGAGTTTCACTTGACTTTCAGCCTAAGCCTCCCAGAGCCAGAGTGTAGCTGTGAGCAAACTAGATTACACCCAGGCTGGTCCTGGAGTCACAAGAGCTGGGCTGTGTTCCATCCCCGGCTCTCACAAACCCTGTGCTCCCAGAGGAGTCACTTATGGCTGATTTAGGCCCACTGTTTCCTCCAATCAGTGGAAAGATCAAGATGACTCCTAGTCTGCATCCAGATTCAAAACTCTCCAGGGAAACGTGGACATTGAGCGTGACCACTAGGTGGCAGTACGTGGAAGGACTCGGAGCTGAAGTCCCTGACTGATGCCAAGGGCTCTAGAGGACTTAGGGCCTCTGGGAGGCCCAGGTGCAGCCCGAGGAGGGAGCTGCCAAGGTTGCTCACTCAGCTCATCTGCACACGTTTTCCAAGCACCAGAGTCTGCCCATCTTCTCCTGCCTTTTGCCTCCCTGCCCTTGGGGCTCCCCCGTAGGACTATATGCACACTCCTCCTCCTCTCTCTCCCGCAAACCCCTGTAAGTCCTTTAGGACTCAGGTCAAACAGATCTCTTGTGAAGCTTTTCCTGACAAATCTTCTCCTACTTCTCAAAGTTCATTCTTGTTTCACCAGCACCCTTAATCACAGCTTGATCGTGACACTTACCATCCCAGACAGCGAGCATTCCCCTGGCTGTCTTCATTACTGATTAGGAAATTTTAAGGGCAAAGACCAGGTTTTCTTTACCTCTATTTCCCCAGTGCCCAACATGGAACTGGTGTTATATACTGCTGCTATATGTTTGTGTTTCAGATGAATTAATACATCAACAGAGTTTTGAAAGAACAAAGGAATCTCTTTATTCAATGCTTTTAATCTGCCTTTCTGGTAATTCTTAGTATTAAGAGTTATGCCTTTCTTGATTTTGATTAGCAAGTATGACTTCAGTGAGGTTTTCAGCTTCTCTTAGCACTGAAACTCTGGTTCAAACAAAAATCTATGACAATCTGAATATATAAAGCAAATGAAAGTGGAGTTGCTTCCTAGAGCCTATTATACAGAGCATAAATCAGAAGTTAAGTCATAAAGAGAAAAGCAAATGTTGTATATTAACCCATATATATGAAATCAAGAAAGATAGTACTGATGAACCTATTTTCAGGGTAGCAATGGAGACGTGGCTGTGGAGAACAGACTTATGGACACGGGGGTGGGGGGCAGGGTAAGAAGGAGAGGGTGGGACGAATGGAGAGTAGCATGGAAACATATACACTAATATATGTAAAATAGATAGCCAGTGGGAACTTGCTGTATGACTCAGGGAACTCAAACCGGGGCTCTGTGACAACCTAGAGGGGTGGGATGGGGTGGGGGGCTGGGAGAGGCTGATCCATGTTGATGTATGGTAGAAATCAACACAATATTGTAATTATCCTTCAATTAAAAATAAATAAATAAAAAGAAAGTGGAGCTGCTTGAGTTGAAGCTGAAATGGGGAACTATGGAGCCCGTGCTTCTTCTTCCGTCCATTCCCTTGGTCAGGGAGCGCCTCCTTAGAATCCAAGGGCTTTGTAAACATACTTCAAAAAACACTCCCCTGATTGTCAACTAATTTCTTTCCTATTCACCTCCAATTCACAGGAAAGATGAATGATTGGGGAAGGACTGCATTTCTGGGGACAGGAAGCCTGTTTCTGTTATCCCACAACCTTGGCAAGCAGTATAGACTCAATGGATGTTTGATTAACTGAATGGAGTTGAGTTGAATTTAAATACGTAGACTCTGAAGCCAATATTGCCTTAGAAGTTGGAGAGAAATGGCTTTGCGTGGTTTTTCCCCAAGGTAGATGTGGGAAGGTTGTTGAGGTGATGACTGGCCTGACAATCACCTCTATCCTGAACTAATTCACTGTGACCTCCGAATCTCAGGGCACTGTGAGTGGCCAAGGGGGGCAAAGGGATCTGACTGCAGAACTGACTGATTCTGTCTGTGATGTGGCTTCAGTTTATCTGAATGCCCCACCTAGGTCAGTGTGCAGTAATATAAATACAAACAGATCAATAAATCCCTGTCACACTGAGGCATCAACAGATTAGAATGTATCATTGGGTTCATCTAGGCTGATCAAAGGAAAAGCCCTTTCTCTAGCTTCCCTGACTGTGGATCTGCTCTATTAGTGCCCTTCTGAGGGGCAGCATGGTCATTGTTGAAGAAGGCTGGCTCACATCCAGTCTCTCTCTTCAACCTCTCCCCTCTCTGAGGCTCAGCCTCTCTCCTCTCCATATAAATGATTTCAGATATTGCAGTGGTTTTAAATTTTTAAAAAGGTTTTTAAAATTCGTTAAAAAAAACTCTCCCTCCACTCTCTGACATTTTAAAAATGTGTTCCTTTCCTCATGGCTAAGCATCTTGAGAAAGCCGCCCATGAACTATCTCTGCTTCCTCACCTCCAACCCACCCCTCAGCCCACTGCAATCTGGCTCTGTCCTTACCATTCATTGCAGCTACTCCTGACTGGGTCAATAACTGCCCTTTTATTGCTATGTCTAATACTAAGACACTGTTGACTTCCCACTTGAAACCCTTGCCTTTCTTGATTTTTTGGCAACTCTCTCTTCTGTTTTTTTGTTTGTTTGTTTTCCTACTTCTCCGGCTGCTTCTTTTCCGCTCTCTTCTTGGTTTGCTCTTTAGCCAGTCCTCCATCCTTATCCTCTTACCCCACCTACACTACCTGGGCTGTCTCATCTACCCTTCTTGTCTTCCACTACCAAAATTACCATTAGTGTTAGGCCATTTGCTTATCTTCTATATCCAAGCCATAGCAGAATCATTCTATCAATAGCTTTTAACATAACTCAAATTCACTGCCCCCACTTCATCCTCTTGCTACTCCCTATTTTATTTCTCATCTCTTTTTTACTTTTATCACTGAATATAAAATCCACCCTACACAATGCCACAGATTTAAAATATAATTTAGACCATAGCATTCCCTTGATTCCAACTTGTCTATGATGTCCTGTTAGTCTGCAGAATAACATCCATGCTCATTAACATGGTCCTTATTCAAGGTTCTCATATAAGGCCCAACATGACCTGGACCTCTGTCTATCTCTCCCCTCCCCAGATTCCTTTATGTTATAATTTAAATTCAGTTTAGAGAAATGCTACATTGTTCCAAGGCACCACTATGATCTCTTACAGACATTCTATTTCTTCAGAAAAGAATGTCCTTTTTACCAATACTTCTTTAAACCTTTTTAAAAATACTTATTTTTATTTGTTTATTTGGTTGCACTGAGTCTTAGTTGAGGCACATGGGATCGTCAGTCTTCATTGTGGCACACAGGATCTTTAGCTGTGGCATGTGAACTCTTAGTTGCAGCATATGGGATCTAGTTCCCTGATCAGGGTTCGAACCTGGGCCCCTTGCCTAAGGAGTGAGGAGTCTTAGCCACTGGACCACCTGGGAAATCCCTCTTGAAACGTTTTTTTTTTAATTTTTTATTTAGTGTTTTATTTGACTGCACTGGGCCTTCATTGCTACCTAGGAGCTTTCTCTAGTTGTTGCGAGTGGGGGCTATTCTTTTTTGCAGAGTGCAGTCTTCTCATTGCAATGGCTTTGCTTATTGCAGAGCATGGGCTCTAGGGTACACAGGCTTCAGTAGCTGCGGGACCTATGACATGTGGGACCTTACTGGACCAGAGACCAAACCCATGTCCTCTGCATTGGCAAGCGTATTCTTAACCACTGGACCCCCAGGGAAGTCCCCCTGTACTTCTTACAATACTTCTCTACATCCCTTAGAACTCAGCTCAGTTATTACCTCAACTGGGGAGCTTTCTCTGACCCCTCCCAATCTAGTTAGGGGCTCCTCACAGGTTTTCCATAGCAGCCTGTGCACACTTCAATCTCAGAAGTACTGAAACTGTATTGGAATTGTGTACTTGATGACATCTCCATAAACTATAGTCTGTGAGCTTAATGGCACCCTACTCCAGTACTCTTGCTTGGAAAATCCCATGGATGGAGGAGCCTGGTAGGCTATAGTCCATGGGGTTGCTAAGAGTTGGACACGACTGAGTGACTTCACTTTCACTTTTCCCTTTCATACACTGGAGAAGGAAATGGCAACCCACTCCAGTATTCTTGCCTGGAGAATCCTAGGGACTGCGGAGCCTGGTGGGCTGCTGTCTGTGGGGTCGCACAGAGTCGGACACGACTGAAGCGACTTAGCAGCAGCAGCAGTGAGCTTGTGGGCCCCTTTAAAAGGTTTTTAAAAACACTTCTGTCTCGCTGGTGTGTAGGAGAGAACCTGGAAGGTCGTAGGTGCTCAATAATACCTGGGGTAAATTACTACCAGCAGCAGCACTCCTATTAATTTCTTCATGAGTACAATTTGTAGTTGTAGAATTCCATTTTGAAAGTTGCCATGACTTAGAGTACTATCTGGTATGCCGGCATGCCTGTCCCTTAGGTTTATATCTTGGGAGATGACGTAGTCTTTTCTCCCAGAGTTCCTCCCATTTTTTACTGCACCAACCTATGTCCTCTTTGATGGTGAAAATGAAGTTCATACATTATTACATTTACTGATACACTGGAACTCAACACCATAAAAATGCCAGTGAAGTAGGTTTAGAACTTACCAGATGTTCTCTTTTTAGAAGAAAGAGTGAGTTTAGAGCACATGCCTCCCAATGTCTAATATCATAGCTTCTGAGCTGATTTTTAAATGTACTGAGAAACTATTATAGATACGTGTTTTTTGGCTAGACAGTATATAGTCTATCCCGTTTCTCTGTTTATTATCAAATAGATGCTTCATCGTTGTGTTTATAGCCTCTTAACACATTGCTACTTTTCAGAGGGGGGTCCTGGAGAATGACATTTTTGTACCAATGTAGCCCTGACCTCTCTTCTTTTTTTATTTTTCTACGTAAGGTAAAGAATTAGTAATTAACAGAAAGACTTTAGAAGTTACTGCCTTCATTTCCCTAATGTGAAAACATGGCCCCTTATAGATAAAATGACTTGCCTAGTGGGAATAATAACCCCTATCCTCCCAAAGAGCTGAACTCAGCAGTGTACGAATCACTGTCCAAGACGTGAGGGCAATTAGTGTGATAGCCCAAGATTTGCAGCCTCTGGTAAGTAATCCATACATTCTGCTCATAGCTACTGTGGGACAATACTGCTGGTTCTCAGTTCTGGGGTTGAAGGATACTTTTCCCTGCATTCCTATTGCAGAAGAACCACTGCAGATATCTGCTTTCTGGTGGCAGGACCCAGAAACACAGGGAGTCCAACAGTACTGCTGGGCAGTCTTGCCTCAAGGACTGAAGACATCCCCTACCTTGTTTGGGGAATTGTTGGCTAGGGCTCTTACTCCAATGTGTGTGCATGACTTGCTCACAACAAGCAAAGTGTCTACAAAGTACCATAAGAACAACTATTAAGCCAATTGTGAATGGAATGGCTCCCAGAAGAAGGCTCAAGTATGTAAGCAACAAGTCATGTACCTGGGTTTCATCCTCTGCCCAATAGAAAATAGGCAACTGCAGGCTCAGGAACACCCAAGACAGACATAGCTGAGGGGCTTCTGAGAAAGGCAGGATTCTGTTGAATTGGGATCTCAAGCTCAGGCTTTAAAAGGACATGATCTTGAGCTCCTTACTTGGATGAAAGAGCACTGAACAGCCTGTGAAACAACAAAAACAAGATGAGTCTTGGCTCCAGCTTTGGAACTAGCAGACTTAAACCTTGCATACTGTATGCCCATGAGAGACAAGGCAGGAGTCTCAGATGTTAATTCAAGCTCCAGGGAACATGCATCGACCCGCTACCTATTCTCAACTAAAACAGACTGTTCAGGGTGGGCTCCTAGCCTTCAAGCTGTAGCTGCTCATTGTGATAGATTTCAGGAAGCTGAGACGTTCACCCCGGGGCAACCCACCACTGTGTGTGTCTCTCAAGGGATTAGATCTGATAGGCAAAGTGCCTGAAGAACTATGGATGGAGGTTCGTGACATTGTATAGGAGGCAGAGATCAAGACCATCCCCAAGAAAAAGAAATGCAAAAAGGCAAAATGATTGTCTGAGGAGGCCTTACAGCTATTAAAAGAAGACAAGTGAAAGGCAAAGGAGCAAAGGAAAGATATACCCATTTGAATGCAGGGTTCCAAAGAATAGCAAGGAAAGATAAGAAAGCCTTCCTCAGTGATCAATGCAAAAAGATAGAGGAAAACAATAGAATGGAAAAAACTAGAGATCTCTTCAAGAAAATTAGAGATACCAAGGGAACTTTTTGTGCAAAGATGGGCACAATTAAAGACAGAAATGGTACGGCCCTAACAGTAGCACAAGATATTGAGAAGAGCTGGCAAGAATACACAGAAGAACTATACAAAAAAGATCTTCGTGACCCAAATAATTACGATGGTGTGATCACTCACCTAGAACCAGACACCCTGGAATGTGAAGTCAAGTGGGCCTTAAGAAGCATCACTCTGAACAAAGCTAGTGGAGGTGGTGGAAGTCCAGTTGAGTTATTTCAAATCCTAAAAGATGATGCTGTAAAAGTGCTGCAGTCAATATGCCAGCAAATTTGGGAAACTCAGCAGTGGCCACGGGACTGGAAAAGGTCAGTTTTCATTCCAGTCCCAAAGAAAGGCAATGCCAAAGAATGCTCAAGCTACCTCACAATTGTACTCATCCCACACACTAGTAAAGCAATGCTCAAAATTCTCCAAGCCAGGCTTTAACAGTACATGAACCATGAACTTCCAGATGTTCAAGCTGGATTTAGAAAAGGCAGAAGAACCAAAGATCAAATTGCCAATATCTGTTGGATCATCGAAAAAGCAAGACAGTTCTGGGAAAACATTTACTTCTGCTTTATTGACTATGCCAAAGCCTTTGACTGTGTGGTTCACAACAAACTGTGGAAAATTCTTCAAGCGATGGGAACACCAGACCACCTGACCTGCCTCTTGAGAAACCTGTATGCAGGTCAGGAAGCAACAGTTAGAACTGGACATGGAACAACAGACTGGTTTCAAATCCGGAAAGGAGTACGTCAAGGCTGTATATTGTCACCCTGCTAATTTAACTTGTATGCAGAGTACATCATGAGAAATGCTGGGCTGGAGGAAGCACAAGCTGGAATCAAGATTGCTGGGAGACATATCAATAACCTCAGATATGCAGATGACACCACCCTTATGGCAGAAAGTGAAGAGGAACTGAAGAGCCTCTTGATGAAAGTGAAAAAGGAGAGTGAAAATGTTGGCTTAAAACTCAACATTCAGAAAACTAAGATCATAGCATCTGGTCCCATCACTTCATGGCAAATAGATGGAGAAACAATGTAAACAGTGAGAGACTTTATTTTTCTGGGCTCCAAAATCACTGCAGATGGTGATTGCAGCCATGAAATTAAAAGACGCTTGCTCCTTGGAAGAAAAGCTATGACCAACCTAGACAGCATATTAAAAAGCAGAGACATTACTTTGCCAACAAAGGTCCATCTAGTCAAGGCTATTGTTTTTCCAGTAGTCGTGTATGCATGTGAGAGTTGGACTATAAAGAAAGCTGAGCACAGAAGAATTGATGCTTTTGAACTGTGGTGTTGGAGAAGACTCTTGAGAGTCCCTTGGACTGCAAGGAGATCCAACCAGTCCATCCTAAAGGAGATCAGTCCTGGGTGTTCATTGGAAGGTCTGATGCTGAAGCTGAAACTTGAGTACTTTGGCCACCTAATATGAAGAACTGACTCATTTGAAAAGCCCATGATGCTGGGAAAGATTGAAGGCGGGAGGGGAAGGGGACGACAGAGGGTGAGATGGTTGGATGGCATCACCGACTCAATGAACATGAGTTTGAGTAAACTCTGGGAGTTGGTGATGGACAGGGAGGCCTGGGTGCTGCAGTCCATGGGGTCACAGAGAGTTGGACATGATTGAGCAACTGAATTGAACCGACTGAATATTACATTTATTATTTATACGTAAGCCCTTTATTTATATTGCCGTTGTTTAGTTGCTAGGTCATGTCCGACTCTTTTTCGACCCCATGGGCTGTAGCCCACCAGGCTCCTCTGTCCATGGGATTTCCCAGGCAAGAATACTGGAGCGGGTTACTGTTTCCTTCTCCAGAGGATCTTCTTGCCCCAGGGACCAAACCAATGTTTCCTGCATTGCAGGCAGATTCTTTACCACTGAGTCACCAGGGAAGCCCTTACTTATACTTGCTTATTTTTTCTTCACAACAGTTCTATGGGGAAACTGCTATTAGTATTTCTAGCTCACAGATGAGGAAACTGAGGTTTGAGGAGATGAATTAACATGCCCAAACTCACAAAGCTAGTGAGAAGCAAATCGAGGTTTCCAAAAGAGACGCTTAGACTCAAGAGCCGTTTCTTTTAACTACTAAGCTCTGCTTAACTATAAGGTTACTTATTTCCCCATTTGTGTAAAATAGATTTTATTTTTATTTCTGTTTGCTCTTCCTTTGGCAATAGCTAAAGAATGCTGGCCAAAGAGTTAATGGGCTTAATGGTTCATAAACAAACTCCACAGTGTACAAAGGACTACCTATTTTAAACACTGAGAATTTTTATGTAATTCAGATTATCTCTACTGTGAGCATGGGTTTTCATATATTGACCTTCTTAGCACAAGACCCAGCTATTTTGGAAACGAGCAATCCAGAAGATAGGAAGCACTATTTGTAATTAAGTGGAAAATTCCCCCATGGCTCCAAAGTTAAATTAGAAAAGAACTGATTAAGGAAAGTAAAGTGAACACTCTTAGTCCTTTTAGTGCAAACCCTTTGTTTGTCCAAGCCAAACAGTTGCCATTTCTAAGAGAAGTACAACACCTGTTGCTTCAGAAAGGAAAATTTCAGACCTGGCTCTTCAGAGCTGTTGCTGATAAGGGCTGACCATTAAAAGTTTCCAAAGATTGACATTTAGGCCCAAAAGTTTACCTTCCTGTTTGCTTATTTTCTGTATCTGTATGCGTGCCTTCGCTAGAAAGTTAGATTGTGACTCCACCCCAGGACTCACTCCCCTCTGCACTTCTGGAAGGAGCACTGATTTGGGTGTGCCTGCTCTAGACAAATGGTGTGGCCCTCCTTGGTCTGGGGAGCCTTGGTCTCAGAATGAGGTTGCTCTCCTGGTTCCTACCCTGAGTAGTCCACTCAGAGGTCATGTCAGTTGGATTCTGTGGATCATCCCCTATCTTTAGTGGGCAGTGATTACTTAAAAGAAAAATCATTTGTGTAAACCAGTTAATGTCCAGTATCAAGCCAGGTGCTCCTACTGGGCTGAATCTAGGGCCATTATGATCATGTTCTCCTGTCATCTGGGACAGGGATATTTGGGTACGTATTCCTGCCGTGAGAGCAAACCATCTGATATCTTGCCTATAGATGGTGCCCCATCTCCTGTAGCTCCCTGAACCCCAGCAGATATTTGTTTTAATTTACTTATTCATTCTTTTGGCTGCACTGCATCTTAGTTGTGGCATGAGGGATCTTCTATCCTCATTGTGGCATGCAAGATCTTTAGTTGTGGCACATGAACTCTTGGTTGTAGCGTGTGGGATCTAGTTCCCTGACCAGGAATTGAACTGGGGCCCCCTGCGTTGGTAACATGGAGTCTTAGCCACTGGACCACCAGGAAAGTCCCCTTGGTAGATTTTGATTCAAGCCAGGAGTTCCATCAGGAGTCCGTATTTTTAAACAATCTTCTGAGGTAGGATGACAAACTATTCTGTTTACATAGGCAGGCCTGGGGAGATTGAGGAATCTACCAGGTTATGCGGCCTTCAGTGATAAAATTGAAGTCCTGGGCAAACCAGGATGAGTCATTCACCCAATTATGGGTGATTATCATTTACAGCAAGGTTCAGAAAACTTATCAATCCACCAGACAATCTAAGCCACTGCCAATTTTTGTAAATAAAGTTTTATTGGAACATAGCCATGTTCATTCATTTCCATATTGTCTATGACTGGTTTTATGCTGCCGTAGGAGAGCTGAGTAGTTGTGACAGTGACTACATGACCCACAAAATGTAAAATACACATTACTTCTCTCTTTCCAGAAAACATTTGCTGACTCCTAATTTATAGGATAAAATCCAGCAACTCAATCCCTTCATCATGAGCCAATTACCTTCCTGGCCAGCCTCATCTCTACTCTTTCCTTTCTTTCTTTGATCTCTCAAGTCATACTGTCTATTTCTAGCTCCAGTAAAATGCCAAATGCTCCTTTTTTCCTTTGATTTATTTCTTTTTTTCCACATGTTGCTCCCTCTACCTTAACTGCCCTTTTCCTACTCTGCCTAGCTAATTCCTTCTGGTCCAATAGGACACAGCTCAGGAAGTCTTCCACCTCCAGGAAGTCTTCCCTGATGCTCCACCACACCCTTCTACGTTTCCTCCACCACCCTATCTCCATATGGCCAGTGCAAGTGAAGTCTCCTATGTACACCTTACCCATTGCTGATTTGCTTATTGATTTCTCCCACTGGGCTGTGAAATCTTCCAGGGAGAGCACTGTGGCTCATTCACCTTTATAACTCCATCTTTTTGTTGGATTCCTGGCATGGAAGAAGCCTAGGTGGTGCAGTGGTAAAGAATCTGCCTGCCAGTGCAGGAGATGTGGGTTTGATCCCTGGGTCAGGAAGATCCCCTGGAGAAGGAAATGGCTACCCACTCCAGTATTCTTGTCTGGAGAATTCCATGGACAAAGGAGCCTGGTGTGTTACAGTCTGTGGGGCCTCAAAGAGTTAGACATGGCTGAAGAACTGAGCACACACATGGAGGAAGCCTAGGAAATGATGTTGAATTATACATCTATACAACAGGTATAAGAATTTCCTGGGAGATATAGCTATATATTTGTCTTAGCTAGAAACTTAGATTATGACTTTTGTTCAGGACTCAACTTTCTCCATTTCTACAAGATGCATTGGTTTGGGTGTGGTTGTCCCAGACAAACTGTGGGCTGCCACCACCCCTTCCCCCACCTTCCTGTCCTGCATGGCAACCTTGGCCTGATGAACCCTTTAGAAGCAGACGAAGCCATGTGAAAATGAGAGGTTCTGCTTATATAACTCAATTAATTTTCAAAAAGGCATAACTTGTCAACAAACACATTTTCAAATCACAAATTTCATGTTTGGTTTAGGGACTGAATGGTACTAAATGTCAACTAGAACATAAAAGTACATGTTTTAGTATTAAAAATAGACCAAAAGAGCAATAAAAAAGAAGGCATGTGGATAAATAATATTCCCTCCAGTGTGGAAATATATGACTTTTATTGACCTGGAGAGATGGGTTTCGTGAGCATATTTTTATGGATCACAATTAGACTTGGGTCACAACAAAATCTGAGGGAAGACTTTTTTTCTGAAAAAACTTTTGTTTTCTTAGAAAATTCAAAGAGAAATATAGAAATCCTCTCTTCTCTCCTGTACTTTTTCCATTTTTCCTCAGGCCTGCTTGTCTCCAAATACGTCAGATGTGATGGCTTTTGGAGCAAACTGAGTTACAATGTTTTATGGACCCAAATTAATAAAAATGGCTTTAGATCAGCAATGATATCCAAAAAGTGCTTGAAGACATGGTCACTTTTCCAAAAATTTGTTTTTTATTTTAAGGGGATTTTTTTTTTGGTCTGTTGCTTTTGTATTTCCAGACATTTTACATCTCCAGATGAATAATCCTACTCCCAGAATTAGGAAAAGAATCTGGAGTGCAGCTCAGCTCAGAGTGCCAGGACCTTCCAGTGGAAATCAAGAAGACTCCTTGATGTGCTACTTTGCCAGTGGCCAAAGAGAAGCTGGTAAACTTCCAAGCAGGCAAGCCAGTCAGGGGACCAGCCCTGAAACAAGGACCACTGGGCATCATCATGCAGACTGACAGGTAGCACCAAGAGAGAGATTCCTGTATGAGATGGGTCTGTAGACCTTACCCTCATTCTCCTCCAAGAAGTGGGTTTGGCAAATGTTGGCAATTGGTTAATATTCAGGCTTTGCCCTCTGGACCTTTTGTTCCCACAGCTCCTATGGACATATCTGCCCTCCCACTCTGCATGGTATAAACCAGTGATGAAGAGGAAGCCTGGAAGGTGGTAAGATTGTGGTGCGGGAGTTTTGGCCTAAGCATGTCCAGGACATCAGATCCAGGGCAAGATTTTTACCTTCTCATCCCCTGATACTTCTTCTGCAAAATAGATATATAATAGTTTATAGCTGAGATAGTTAAAGGTTAAATGAGATCCCATATGGAAAATTTTCAAAGTTTCTGGCACGTGTCAGATACCTTAAGACAGTTCTGGGTGGAGGATCAGAGTTCAGAGCAGATAGACAGAGGCTATGTGTACATGGGAAGACTTGCCTGGCTCTAGAAGTCACTGAACTGCCAAAGAGGTCAAGGATGTTGGACTCAGCCTCATACCTCCTTTTATCCTGCTGCTGCTGCTGCTTCTGCTGCTGCTGCTAAGTTGCTTCAGTCGTGTCCGACTCTGTGCAACCCTATAGACGGCAGCCCACCAGGCTCCCCCGTCCCTGGGATTCTCCAGGCAAGAACACTGGAGTGGGTTGCCATTTCCTTCTCCAATGCATGAAAGTGAAAAGTGAAAGTGAAGTCGCTCAGTCGTGTCCGACTCTTAGCGACCCCATGGACTGCAGCCCACCAGGCTCCTCCATCCATGGGATTTTCCAGGCAAGAGTACTGGAGTGAGGTGCCATTGCCTTCTCCTCCTTTTACCTAGAGATTCCCTAAACCCTCAGCTAAACTTCTTGGCCAGTAGCTCTTGTGGCCCAGCTAGAAGCCAGGAATCAGCCAGAACCTGAGGACCACTGGACACCTCTCGATTTAGGCTAGCATGAAAGGTGGTTTTTCCTCAGGCCCTCTCCTCAGTTGTCAGATCTTTCCCACAGTTCATACTCCTGGGAAGATCTCATCTGCCGCCCCCCCCCCCCCAATTCCAATGCTCCCTATTACCGAAGCCCTCCCAAATCAGATCTCCAACCTGCTCCCTCTCCTAAGTTGAAGGCAGATAACCCCCATTTGCTGCAAAGCTCCACTGCACCATGGGCGCTGGGGGACCTCAAACTCATGCCCAAAACTTAATTCATGGTCTTTATCCCTACATTGATTCCTCCTCATGTGTTCTCAGTATAGATCAGTAATATCATCCTCCACTCTCTCGGTGAAGCCAGACATTGTGGAGTTATCCTAAGCTTCTTCTCTTTCTGGTTCCCCTTCATATTTATGACTCAATCGTAAAGTCATTTATTCAGTCATTCATTCAGCAAATATTATTGAGTGCTTGCTATGGGTAAAGCACTACACTGTGTGTGCTGGATAGAAAGTAGTAAACAAAATAAAAATGGTTTCTATCGTCTATGTATGGGGAGTCAGACATTAAACAAATATGCATATAAATACATACTTATAAATTCTAGTAAGTGTTCGGAAGGAAAAGCATTGGGTGTTTTAAGAAGTATAACAAGAGGACTAAATACAGATTGAGAAGTCAAAGAATGTGTAGTATTCAGGAATCTTTCAATCATAAATAATAGACACCCAATTTGAATTAGTTTAAAGAAGGGAGGGTTCCCAGGTTGCTCAGTGGGTAAAGAATCTGCCTGCAATGCAGGAGATGAGGAAGATTCAGGTTTGATCCTTGGGGAGGAAAGATCCCCTGGAGAAGGGCATGGCAACTCACTCCAATGTTCTTGCCTTGGAGAACAGAGGAACCTGGCGGGCTACAGTCCACAGGGTCTCAAAGAGTCAGACTCGACTGAAATGACTGAGCACACTTGCATGCAAAAAGGAGCGGCTGGTTGAGAAAACACTGGGGTAGCTCATAGAAGCAAGGAAGAGCTGACAATCCAGGCTTGGAGAAGGCCTCAAGGGGGCTGCTGAGATCCAAAGACTGGCACACCGTCTGGACTCTCTCTTTGTTCCTCTTCTCCATATCTTTCTGAGTTGGCCTCACCCTCTCCCATTCCAGACAAACTTTCTCCACACATCAGAGAAAGTGATTCACAATCAAGTGATTCGGTTGCCTTCTTTATCAAACCAGATAGGAAAATCTGAGAAGACTCTGATTGACCAGAGGAATGGGAAACTGTGAAGTTGGTCCAGCCAGGGTCAGGACCTACCCCTATAGCCAGACAGTGAGGGCTGTTGCTTCAAGAAGGGAAGGGGTGAGGTGAGGGACAGGCATCTGAAGACATCTTCAAGGAATGTATATTTAAAGTGATGAGACCTAAAAGATAATAAATGAGGGATAATAAATGAGGAAAGGACAGTCTAACTAAAAAAAAGCCATTCATTCATTTATTCACTTATATAGCAAATATTTATTGACTATTTACACATCCTTGGGTATACAACTGAGAACAAGAAAGATATGGTCCCTGTCCTCTTGGAGTTTATCAGTACAAAGATGTTGGGCAGGAAAACTGGGCCTCTCAGAAAACTATAAAAAGGTCCAGGTGGCTAGGGGTCAGTGAATGAGAAATTAGACAGTCAGTCAGTTCAGTCGCTCAGTCGTGTCCGACTCTTTGCGACCCTATGAATCGCAGCACACCAGGCCTCCATGTCCATCACCAACTCCTGGAGTTTACCCAAACCCATGTCCATCGAGTCAGTGATGCCATCCAACCATCCCATCCTCTGTCATCCCCTTCTCCTCCTGCCCCCAATCCTTCCCAGCATTAGGGTCTTTTCCAATGAGTCAACCCTTTGCATGAGGTGGCCAAAGTATTGGAGTTTCAGCTTCAACATCAGTCCTTCGAATGAACACCCAGGATTGATCTCCTTTAGGATGGACTGGTTGGATCTCCTTGCAGTCCAAGGGACTCTCAAGAGTCTTCTCAAACACCACACTTCAAAAGCATCAATCCTTCAGCACTCAGCTTTCTTCACTGTCCAACTCTCATATCCATACATGACCACTGGAAAAACCATAGCCTTGACTAGATGGACCTTTGTTGGCAAAGTAATGTCTCTGCTTTTAAATATGCTATCTAGGTTGGTCATAACCTTCCTTCCAAGGAGTAAACGTCTTTCAATTTCATGGCTGCAATCACCATCAGCAGTGATTTTGGAGACCCCCAAAATAAAGTCTGACACTGTTTCCACTGTTTCCCCATCTATTTGCCATGAAGTGATGGGACCACATGCCATGATCTTAGTTTTCTGAATGTTGAGCTTTAAGCCAACTTTTTCACTCTCCTCTTTCACTTTCATCAGGGGGCTCTTTACTTCTTCTTCACTTTCTGCCATAAGGGTGGTGTCATCTGCATATCTGAGCTTATTGATATTTCTCCCAGCAAACTTGATTCCAGCTTGTGTTTCTTCCAGCCCAGCGTTTCTCATGATGTACTCTGCATATAAGTTAAATAAGCAGGGTGACAATATACAGCCTTGATGTGCTGCTTTTCCTATTTGGAACCAGTCTGTTGTTCCATGTCCAGTTCTAACTGTTGCTTCCTGACCTGCATACAGGTTTCTCAAGAGACAGGTCAGATGGTCTGGTGTTCCCATCTCTTTCAGAATTTTCCACAGTTTATTGTGATCCACACAATCAAAGGCTTTGACATAGTCAATAAAGCAGAAATAGATGTTTTTCTGGAACTCTCTTGCTTTTCCAATGATCCAGCGGATGTTGGCAATCTGATCTCTGGTTCCTTTGCCTTTTCTAAAACCAGCTTGAACATCTGGAAGTTCACAGAGATTAGTAGCACAGAATAAAGATGGAAAGGGGAAAAAATGTCATAGTTTTCAGATTCTTCAAGGGCATCCTGAGGTTTTGGATTTTTCTCATAGTTCAGTGAAAGGTCACTGAAGTTACACTAAGGAGTAACATGATTTGGTTTATATTTCTGAAGTATTACTTTAACTGTGTTGTCCAAGGATTGTAAAGGAACCAGTGTTTAAGAACATTAGTTAGTTAGAAGAGTATTTCTATAGGTCAGAAAAGAAAGGATAGTAGCTTAGACTAAAATGACATGAAGAAACAAGGGAATACCTCTAGAAATTAAAATAAATAATACCTGGCAATAGATTGGATTTGGGGGATGAAAGAGAGGGAGGAGAAAAGATAACTCCCAGATTTTCCCTTTTGAGTAACTGAGTGGTTGAAAGTGCTATTTACTGAGATCGGGGGGCTATAGGAAGATTACATTAGCATAGGAAAGATAAAGAGTTTAATCTTGAACATATTACGTTTGAGCTACCTTTGTGATACCTAAGCAGAATGTCAAGTTGGCAGGTGTGTGTGAGTAACAGATGGCATATAGAAACACGAAATGGATGACCTCAAATAATAGAAGTGTAGAGTGAAGAAGAGACACAGGATAAAGCCCAGGAGAGTGTCAACATTTGGAGGACAGATAGATATTAAGTAAAGAATACCTGAGTCAGAGATACAGAAGGAGAATGTGGTATTGGAGAGTCAAAGAAGAAAATGTTTCAGAAATAGACATGATTAATGATGTCAATGCAACTGAGGTCAAAAAAACTATCATTTTAAAGTGTCTTTTGAAGTTAGCAATATAGAGGTCATTGGTGGCCTTAGCAAGATCAGTGTCAGTGGAGTGAGCTATGGAGGTAGGAGATAATGAATGCTGTGCTGTGCTGTGCTTAGTTGCTCAGTCATGTCCAACTCTTTGCAACCCTATGGACTTTAGCCTGCCAGGCTCCTCTGTTCTCCAGGCAAGAACACTGGAGTGGGTTGCCAAATCCTCTTCCAGGGGATCTTCCCAAATCAGGGATTGAAACTGGGTCTCCTGCACTGGTGGATTCTCCACTGCAGGTGGATTCTTTACCAGCTGAGCTACCCAGGAAACCCTGGAGAGAATGAATGGAACCCTTTAAAATCAGAAATAAGACAAAGATGCCTGCTCATACCATATGAATTCACTATTGTATCATAGGTCATAATTAGTGAAACAATACAAGAATAAAAAATATAAGGTATAAAGACCAAATTGGTCATTATTTTCAGACAATATGATTGTCTCTGTAGACAATTGAAAGTAATTTTCTTATTACTGGAATGAAGAAAATTTAAATGGTAGTTGGATAGAAGAGTAATAAACAAAAGCCTATTGTATTTTTGTACAATACAATAAGTGAATATCTATCTGTAGTAGTAACAACAACCACCCAAAGCAGAAGGTATCCAAACATATGCAAGATCTTCATGAAAAAAAATTTAATTTTTCTAAATGACAATAAAGAAGATCCAAATGGGTGGAAATGTATACCATGTTATTCACGAAAACCTCAGTGTCAGAAAGATATTAGTCTCCCTAAGGGATATTTACTCCAGCTTAAAAAGAGATTAGAAATTAAAATGGACATAGATGCAGGTATATACGTAAATCTGGTGGTAGACACACAATCAGTTCAGTTGCTCAGTCATGTCCAACTCTATGTGACCCCATGAATTGCAGCACGCCAGGCCTCCCTGCCCAACACCGACTCCCAAGTTTACCCAAACTTATATCCATTGAGTCGGTGATGCCATCCAACCATCTCATCCTCTGTCGTCTCCTTCTCCTCCTGCCCTCAACCTTTCCCAGCATCAGGGTCTTTTCAAATGAGTCAGCTCTTTGCATCAGGTGGCCAAAGTATTGGAGTTTCAGCTTCAACATCAGTCCTTCCAATGAACACCCAGGGCTGATCTCCTTTAGGATGGACTGGTTGGATCTCCTTGCAGTCCAAGGGACTCTCAAGAGTCTTCTCCAACACCACAGTTCAAAAGCATCAATTCTTCTGCTCTCAGCTTTCTTTATAGTCCAACTCTCACATCCATATATGACTACTGGAAAAACCATAGCCTTGACTAGTTGGACCTTTGTCAGCAAAGTAATATCTCTGCTTTTTAATATGCTGTCTAGGTTGGTCGTAACTTTCCTTCCAAGGAATAAGTGTCTTTTAATTTCATGGCTGCAATCACCATCTGCAGTGATTTTGGAGCCCAGAAAAATAAAGTCAGCCACTGTTTCCACTGTTTCCCCATCTATTTGCCATGAAGTGATGGGACTGGATGCCATGATCTTAGTTTTATGAATGTTGAGCTTTAAGCCAACTTTTTCACTCTCCTCTTTCACTTTCATCAAGAGACTCTTTATTTCTTCACTTTCTGCCATAAGGGTGGTGTCATCTGCATATCTGAGGTTATTGATATTTCTCCCAGCAATCTTGATTCCGGCTAGTGCTTCCTCCAGCCCAGCATTTCTCATGATGTACTCTGCATATAAGTTAAATAAGCAGGGTGACAATATACAGCCTTGATGTACTCCTTTTCCTATTTGGAACCAGTCTGTTGTTCCATGTCCAGTTCTAACTGTTGCTTCCTGACCTGCATACAAGTTTCTCAAGAGGCAGATCAAGTAGTCTGGTATTCCCATCTCCTTCAGAATTTTCCACAGTTTATTGTGATCCACACAGTCAAAGGCTTTGGCATAGTCAATAAAGCAGAAATAGATGTTTTTCTGGAACTCTCTTGCTTTTTTGATGATTCAGCAGATGTTGGCAATTTGATCTCTGGTTCCTCTGCCTTTTCTAAATCCAGCTTGAACATCTGAAAGTTCACGGTTCACGTATTGCTGAAGCCTGGCTTGGAGAATTTTGAGCATTACTTTATTAGCGTGTGAGATGAGTACAATTGTGCGATAGCTTGAGCATTCTTTGGCATTGCCTTTCTTTGGGACTGGAATGAAAACTGACCTTTTCCAGTCCTGTGGCCACTGCTGAGTTTTCCAAATTTGCTGGCATATTGAGTTCAGCACTTTCACAGCATCATCTTTTAGAATTTGAAATAGCTCAACTGCAATTCCATCAACTCCGCTGGCTTTGTTTGTAGTGATGCTTCTTAAGGCCCACTTGACTACACATTCCAGGATGCCTGGCTCTAGGTGAGTGATCACAACATCGTGATTAACTGGGTCATGAAGATCTTTTTGTACAATTCTTCTGTGTATTCTTGCCACCTCTTCTTAATGTCTTCTGCTTCTGTCAGGTCCATACCATTTCTGTCCTTTATTCTGTCCTTCCAACAATACAAGAGAAGACTAAACATGGACATCACCAGATGGCCAACACCGAAATTAGATTGATTATATTCTTCGCAGCCAAAGATGGAGAAGCTTTATACAGTCAGCAAAAACAAGACCGAGATCTGACTGTGGCTCAGATCATGAACTTCTTATTGCCAAATTCAGACTGAAATTGAAAAGTGGGGAAAACCACTAAACCATTCAGGTATGACCTAAATCAAATCCCTTATGATTACACAGTGGAAGTGACAAATAGATTTAAGGTACTAGATCTGATAGACAGAGTGCCTGATGAACTATGGACAGAGGTTCATGACATTGTATAGCAGACAGGGATCAAGACCATCCCCAGGAAAAAGAAATGCAAAAAAGCAAAATGGCTGTCTGAGGAGGCCTTACAAATAGCTGTGAAAAGAAGAAAAGTGAAAAGCAAAGGAGAAAAGGAAAGATATACCCATTTGAATGCAGAGTTCCAAAGAATAGCAAGGAGAGATAAGAAAACCTTTCTCAGCGGTCAATGCAAAGACATACAATAGATATTCCTTTAAACATCTTGTGATCACAATCATCTTCACTTTTACAGGCTGTTCTCATGTTTAGAATCTTCTTCCACTTCAAGTATTTGACAAACTTCATTTAAGACCCTTCTTTCTAAACCCTGGACAGACCTGATCACTCCTGCTTTCCTGGCCTTTCAAAATAGAATCACTCATTCTCTCTTGCAAGTTTCTTCAGAATCTTGTGTTTATTCCAATTATTTCTTGGGACGCAATGCGTTCTATTTATGTGTCTATTTAAGAACTGATGTTCTTAAACTTTGGTTCCTTTACAATCCTTGGACAACACAGTTAAAGCAATGCTTCAGAAATATAAACCAGATCATGTTACTCCTTAGTTCACCTTCAGTGACCTTTCACTGAACTATGAGAAAAATCCAAAACCTCAGATTTTCAATAGCAGAGTCCATGTCTTGGGAAATGAGCAGAAGGAAAGGTCAGCTATGGAGTTTCCTAAAAGTCTAAGTTCTCAATAAATATCTTTTGAATAACAAAGTACTGAGAGTTAGCCTAAGCCCACAGAGAGGATTCTGAGCAGATCATTAACTCACTGCTTGTTCTTCCCCCAGCATCCTGAGGTGGTCCCTGGGAGACTATAGCCTGAGAACCTGGGGGTCTGGATGTTGGGAACCCAGGCACAGGAGCACTCCCAGTGGCAGAAGTCACAGGATATCTTGTTCCAAAGCCAGGTTCTTCAGGGCCTCTTTTACGCCAAACAGATTGTACAGAGAATGACCATCTTCTTCCCCAAAGGCCTGCTGGCCTTCACACAGGATCCCTTTCTGAAAGGAATGAACAGAACATATTTCCCAGATTGTTAACTCTGTAAAGGAGTTTGGGTCTGGCAGAGAACTTAGAGCTAGAGGCCCAGGAGCTGCTGTCAAGTTAGCATAAATCAGAAATGCAGGAAATAAATCCCTGAGCTAGCAGCATTAAGCAATGAGGGGCTATGATTTATCTGACAACAAATTTAAGTTCTGGCTTAGTTTTCAACAAACCCATGAATTTTATCAAGGCAGAGGCATATGCGTATGTATACCCTTTGAAGTTTTTCTCTTTTTTCAGCTTTGGTGGTGATGGTTTAGTCGCTAAGTCGTGTCTGACTCTTTGTGACCTCATGGATTGTGTAGCCCACCAGGCTCCTCTGTCCATGGGATTTTCCAGGCAAGAATACTGGAGTGTGTTGCTATTTCCTTCTCCAGGGGATCTTCCTGATCCAGGGATCAAACTGTTGTCTCTGGCATTGAAAGCAGATTCTTTACTGCTGAGTCACCCAGGAAGCCCTTCTTCAGTTTTATTGAGATATAATTGACATGTAGCACTATAAGTTTAAGGTGTATAGCATAATGATTTGACTTACATCATGAAATGATTACCACAGTGAGTTTAGTGAACACTGAACATTTCATATCGATAAAAAAATCAAATAGAAAAATATACCCTCTCCTTGTGATGAGAACTCAGTATTTCCTCTATTATTAACTTTCATATATAAGTTAAAGCAGTGTTAATTATATTTATCACATTGTATTCTATATCTGTAGGGCTCATTTATATTATAACTGAAAATTTGTACCTTTCTACAACCTTCATCCAATCCTCCCTTCCCCCACCCCTACCTCGAGTAACCACAAATCTGATCTCTTTTTCTATGAGGTGGTTTTTGAACTATAATTGATCTACAAAGTTGTGTTACTTCCTAGCACATAACATAGTGGTTTGATATTTCTGTATATTTCACAATGATCATCATGATAACTCTAGTTAAGCTATGCATGTGTGCTAAGTCACTTCAGTCGTCTGACTCTCCGCAGCCCCATGGATTGTAGCTCACCAGTCTCCTCTGTCCATGGGGTTCTCCAGGCAAGAATACTAGAGTGGGTTGCTATGCCCTCCTCCAGGGGATCTTTCCAACTCAGGGATTGAACCCATGTCTTTTAAGTCCCCTGCATTGTCAGGCAGGTTCTTTACCACTAGCACCACCTGGGAAGCCCAGTTATGCTATGTCACCATTCAAAGGTATTATATAATAACTGACTATATTCCTCACAGTGTACATTTTATATCTGTAACATTTATTTCATAATGTGATATATAAATACATACACATTGGAATATTACTCAGCTCTCTTGAGTTTTTATGGTATAAATTCTGCATTTACCTAACAACCCTGACTTCCACATTTGAGGGCAATTTATAATTTCCTTGAGGATAGGGTCATTATTTGCAAAATTATGCATTTATATAGAACTTTACACATGATAAAATCCACTAAGAACAAATTTATAAATGAATGAGTGAAGCAGAAGATACATATAAGGTTAAAAACCTAATGTTTAAGTAAAGGGGGAGAGGGTTCCTTAGGACATTTCCCATAGCAATTTCCGGTATCACTTTCTGTAACAGATAGTGGAAATCTGAAATGTAAAATGGTCATTTTGCCTTAAAATGACCCTGATGAGACTCTCTCTGCACTGGTTCCAAGGGCTGGGAGACAATTGATGCTGTGATGCTGATAAGAAATGCTCTCAAAAGGGATAACGAGATCTGTGTTTATAAAGTAAGTATTCCCTGAACATCTACATGTGCCAGGTTATTGTTCAAAGCATTGGAGATGAGCCATAGATAAGTCTTCAAAGCAACCTACATTCTGACTGTTGAAATAAACGTGTGTAAAGATAAAACCAGAAAGGGATAAAAGAGGAAATTGGACCCACTGAGTGAGAGCTGAACCTGTAACTCCCAGGCCTGAGTTTCCAAAACAATCCCTATATTTAGAAATATTGATGAAGGGTATAACTGGAAGGAAAAAAGAACAGAACAAATGGAGAGCCACACATTTGTTTTATTTAATTCCTTTTTTTTTTTTGCTAAGACTTTATTAAATACATCATCTGTGTTTAGTCACTCAGTCATGTCCGACATTCAGTCACTCAGTCATGTCAGACTATTTGTGACCCCATAGTAGCCCACCAGACTCCTCTGTCCATGGGATTTTCCAGGCAAGAATACTGGCATGGGTTGCCATTTCCTATTCTAGGGGATCCTCCTGCTCCAAGAATTAAACCCAGGCCTCCTTCGTTGCAGGGAGGTTCTTTACTGTCTGAGCCACCAGAGAAACCCAAATACCCGGAAGCTGTATGTATTAATTACATAGATGCAGCTAAAATGATAAGGAGATGGTTCATAATGAAATGAACTTCTACTGCTGCTTCCTAGAGATAACAGCTGTTTATTCTAGCTATATCTTTTGCTTCTATCACTATTTCTGAATTTATATACTCAGAGTAGTACCCTGTGACTTTCTGCTTTCCTAGATGAGGATTTAAGTCTCTAGCTCCAACTTTTCCTATCTAGATGTTCCAATATAGTTGTCAGTATCTGAAGTTTCTCAAATATTAAGTTCCTTACATGTATATGCATACTTTTATTTCTTTTCCATTGACCATAGGTAGTCTTTTTCAGTTCCTGGTTGTTAGGGACTGAATTGTGTTCCCCCAAAATTCATGTTGAAGCCCTAATCCTTAAGGTGACTCTATTTGGAGATAAGGCCTTTCAGAAGGTAATTAAGGTTAAATGAGGTCCTAAGAGTGGGTTTCTAATCCAATAGGAGTGGTGTCCCGATAAGAAGAGGAAGTGGTGCCAAGAGGGCATGCTCCCAGAGACAAAGGCCATGTGAGAACACAGCAAGAAGATGGCCATCTGCAAAACCAGGAGAGAGTATTCACTAGAAACCAGACCTTCTGACACCTCAGTTTTGGACTTATAGCCACCAGCATTGTGAGAAATAAATTTCTGTTGTTTCACTGTGAGAAGTAAATTTCTGTTGTTTAAGTCACTCACTTTGAGATACTCTGTTATGAAAGCCCTAGAAGACTAATGTACCTCTTTATAAGATTAAGATCATTTGCCTTGTTATAATCATATATTTTTTCACTTTCCATGACCTCTTTCTTGTTCCCTTATTGTCTTTTTCTTATTTGATGTGGTCTTCCGGCTGAAATATGTTCTCAAATCACTATGAGAATAACAATTGTTCTAATCATTTGAACTTCTTTATCCCTTGTTCATGTCTCCAGCTGTTTTCTCTGAAAGTCCCATTTTCTATCTGTTTATTTTTATGTCTCTCTTTCCTATTAAAGGGCTTCTTCAGATGTCTGGAGATCCCAGGAGAAGCTACTATTAACATTTTGGTCAATTTCCTTCTTTTTCTTGTTTGTATAATTTTATGCATAAAGTGATATAAAACATTAGGATAAACATCCTGAGTACTAAAGTTTTGTGGGTGTCAGTGACACACTCAAATCTCCCAGAGATTTTAACTCTCATCCTTTGCTTTCATCCATAAAGGGAAATGGGCAAGACACAGATTATATCAAACCTACCTAAAAAGAAGTGAACATAATAACAAAAGAAAACTAAGGAACAATATCCCTCATAACATAAATGCAATTTGCTAAAGTTTTAGCAAATCAGATCAAACAATATGTAAAAACAAATGATGCTTCATGACCAAATGGGGTTTGTCCCACAAAAGCAAAGTTGGCATAACATTCAAAAATCAATCACATAATTGACCATGTTATAGAGATTAAAAAAATTAAAACCACATGATTATCTCAATAGACATGGAAAAAGCATGAAACAAAATTCAATATTCATTCATAATAAAACTTTGTTATCCATATATATAAAGGAGATTATGTAAAGAACATCTATTTCAAAAACCTTATAGCTAATATTATATTTTAATGGTGAATATTTTTCTCCTTAAGACTGTAAAAAAGACAGGGATGTTCATTCTCACTCCCTCTATGTAACATGATATTGGAGGTCCTAGGCAGTGCAATAAGGCAAGAAAAAGGAGTAAAATCCATTCAGACTGGAAAAGAAGAAGTAAAGCCAGATTTATTAATAGACAACATAATAGTCTATGCTGTAAATCCTAAACACTCTACAAAAGTGCTACTGTAAATAATAAATAAGCCTAGCAAGTTTGCAGAATATAATGTCAATATATAAAAGTCAACTGCATTTCTGTATATTTGTAACAGGCAATTAAAATAGAAATGAAAAACAATAGAATTTATAATAGCATAAAAATATATAGTACTTAAGGATAAATTTTATAATGCATGTGCAATACCTATACTCTGAAAACCACAAGTGCTGATAAGAGAAACTAAAGAAGACTTAAATAAATTGAGAGATATACTAGGCTCTTGGACTGAAAGATTCAATATTGTTAATATGTCGATTCTCCCTAAATTGATCTATAGTTTTAACATAATCTCAACCAAAATCTCATTAAGCTTTTTTGTAAAAAAAATTAGCAAGCTGTTTATAAAGTCTATATGAAAATTCAAAGGACCAAAACACTTTTGAGAAGATGGGAATAAAATTGGAGGGCTTACATTCCTGACTTCAAAATTTATTGTAAAGCTACAATTTTCAAGACAATATTGTATTCACATCAAGACATACATATAGGCCAATGGAACCCCAATAGAGTGTTCAGAAATAAAACCACATATATATGGTCAGTTGACTTTCAACAATGTATGGCAAAAACCACTACAATATTGTAAGGTAATTAGCCTCCAATTAAAATAAATTAATTAATTAAAAAATAAAATTGCTGTTAATTCTAATAATAAGGCTGTATTTTCTTGTTGTTGAACAAAATGCAAAGACAAACAGTGAAGAAAGCGTACCTTTTCTAAAATGGTGCTGAAATAATTGAATATCTGTATAACAACAACAAAAAACGTCAATCCGCACCTCACACAATATACAGAACTTAATGCTAAAATTAACTCAAGACCTAAATGACCTAAAAGGTCTAAATGATCTAAATCTAAAAACTCTAAATCTAAACCCAGAATTATGAAACTTACAGGAAAAAAATAGAAGAAGATCTTTGACATTGGGTCAAAGATTTCTTAGATATAGCACCAAAGTAAGTCCAATTGGTAAATTGACTTCATCAAAATTATAAACTGATCTTAACTTTCACTTCTTCAAAAGACACTACTAAGAGAATAAAAGGATAAGTCACAGACTTGGAGAAAATATTTAGAAATTACATATCTGATAAAAGACTTTATATTGAAATATATAAGGGACTCTAAAACTCAAAAATAAGAGAACAAACAACTAAGTTTGTAAAAAATGGACAAAAGATCTGAACAGATACTTTATCAAATAAAGACATATGGGGACTTCCCTGGTGGTCCAGCGGTTAAGAATCACCTTGCAATGCAAGGTATGCAGGTTCAATCCCTAGTCAGGGAACTAAGATCCCACACAGAACAACTAGCCCTGCACACTGTGTGCCATGTGTCACAACTAAGACCTGACACAGTCAAATGAATAAATAAATATTTTTTTAAAGGATAGGTTCTAAAAAAAAAATGACAGATGAGCACATGAAAAGATCCTCAAAACTAGTCACAGTTCAGTTCAGTTCAGTCACTCAGTCGTGTCCGACACTTTGTTGTGGCCCCATGGACTGCAGCATGCCAGGCCTTCCTGTCCATCACCATCTCCCAGAGTTTACTCAAACTCGTGTTCATTGAGTCAGTGATGCCATCCAACCATCTCACCCTCTGTCGTCCCCTTCTCCTCCTGCCTCTATCTTTCTCAGCATCAGGGTCTTTTCAAACGAGTCAGTTCTTCACATCAGGTGGCCAAAGTATTGGAGTTTCAGCTACAGCATCAGTCCTTCCAATGAATATTCAGGACTGATCTCCTTTAGGATGGACTGGTTGGATCTCCTTGCAGTCCAAGGGACTCTCAAGAGCCTTCTCCAACACCACAGTTCAAAAGCATCACTCTTTGGTGCTCAGCTTTCTTTATAGTCCAACTCTCACATCCATACATGACTACTGGAAAAACCATAACTTTGACTAGATGGACCTTTGTTGGCAAAGTAATGTCTCTACTTTTTAATATGCTGTCTAGGTTGGTTATAACTTTTCTTCCAAGGAGCAAGCATCTTTTAATTTCATGGCTGCAGTCACCATTTGCAGTGACTTTGGAGCCCCCAAAAATAACATCTGTCACTGTTTCCACTGTTTCCCCATCTATTTGCCATGAAGTGATGGGACCGGATGCCATGATCTTAGTTTTCTGAATGTTAAAACAGTGAGATACCAATACATACCTCTGGGAATATTTACAATGAAAAGTCTGACCATACCATATGTGGCAAAGATATGGAGCAGTTGGGACCTTCACATATTGCTGGTGGGAATGGGAAATAGTACAATCACTTTAGAACACACTTTGGTAGTTTATTAAAGAGTTAAACATACATATATCACGTGATTCAGCCATTCCACTACTAGGTATTTGCTGTAAAGAAAGTCTATGCAAAGTCTTGTACATGAATGTTCATAGTAGCTCTATCTGAAACAGCCTGTAATAACCCCAAACGGGAAACAAATTTGGTATATTCCTATACTCTTTGGCAATAAAAAGGAATAAACTATTGATATATTCAACATGGGTAAATCTTTAAATAATTATGCTGAGTGAAAGAAGCCAGGCAAAAACTATACATTGTGTGATTACATTCATAGAAAATTCTAGAAATGCCAAATAATGTGACAGAAAGCAGATCAGTGTTTCTTGGGGATGGATGAGGCCAGGTGGGTGGGAGGGAGGGAGGGAGGGAGGGAGGCATAACAAAGGGTCACAAGGGTATTTGTGGTGGCGTAGATATGTTCATTATCTTGATTGTGGTAATAGTTTAATGGGTATGTAGAGATGTTAGCACTCATCAGATATATGCATCTTATTGTTTATTACGTCTTTACAAACTATTCAGATGGTATATATGAAATATATACTATATATATATCATAGTCTGTGTTATAAACAGTTTAATATATAAAGTACACAAATTTGTAATCTTTTTAAATACAGGAAACAAAGCAGAGAATCAAAATATCACCGATGTACTCCCAGCCTCTACTAACATACTTATAAACAAGAGTAATACAAATGTAAGGTTAGATCATTTAAACGATACAAAATGAGAAATGAGAGTGGAATGCTACTCCTCACACTGTCCCTCTCTCTCTCAGAATATCTCTCCCCAAAGGCCCTCACTATGAACTAACTCTAATATTGGTTTATGGTATGATTTTTTTTAAATGTATTTTATTGAAGTATAGCTGATTTACAATATTGTGTTAATTTCTGCTATAGAGCAAAGTGATTCATATACATGTATATATACACACATATATTCTTTTTCATATTCTTTTCCATTATGATTTATTGCAGGATATTGAATAAGTTCCCTGTAGTATACTATAGACGGAGAAGGCAATGACACACCACTCTAGTACTCGTGCCTGGAAAATCCCACAGACGGAGGAGCCTGGTAGGCTACAGTCCATGGGGTCGCTAAGAGTCGGACACGACTGAGCGACTTCACTTTCACTTTTCCCTTTCATGCACTGGAGAAGGAAATGGCAACCCACTCCAGTATTCTTGCCTGGAGAATCCCGGGGACGGCGGAGCCTGGTGGGCTGCCATCTATGGGGTCGCACAGAGTCGGACACGACTGAAGCGACTTAGCAGCAGCAGCAGCAGTATACTATAGAACCTTGTTGTTTATCCACCCTATGTATAATGGTTTGTCTGCTAATCTCAAATTCCAAATCCATCCCTCCCCTACCCCCCCCACCCCTCTGGCAACTTCAAGTCTGTTCTCTATGTCTGTGAGTCTATTTCTGTTTCATAGATAAGTTCATTTGTGTCATATTTTAGATTCCACATATTTTAGTGATAACATATGGTATGTCTTTCTCTCTCTGAATTACTTCACTTAGTATGATAATCTCTTGGTCCATCCATGTTGCTACAAATGGCATTATTTCATTCTTTTTTGTGACTGATAGTGTTCCATTGTGTATATATGCCACAGCTTCTTTATCCATTCATATGTTGATGGACATTTAGGTTGTTTCCATGTCTTGGTTATTGTAAATAGTGCTGCTACGAGTATAGGGGTGCATATATTCTTTTGAATTATAGTTTTATCCAGATGTTGGGCTATGGTGTGATTTTTAGTCTCCATTTACTGTTGGGAAATGTTATCAAATGAAAACATGTCAAACATCTTTGAATAACTTTTTAGGGAGACTGAGCTATCCAAATCTTGTACAAATACAAATATTCAATATAGTCCAATAAAATGATTGCTTAACAGATAATAAAGGAAGGATTATTATAGCTCAGCATTAATTTTATTATTATATTTTTTCTTTTCTTCCTCATTAATTTTAGGTCAAATATAAAAAGAAGAATACTGCATCTTTAAATATATATATAAATCATTGAAAGGAGGGACTTCCTTGGCAGTCCAGCGGTTAAGACTCAGTACTTCCAATGCAGGGCATGTTGGTTTGATCCCTTGTTGGGGAACTAAGATCCCATACGCTCCGTTGCACGGCCAAAATTTGTAAAATATAAAATAATAAGTAGTTGAAAGGATGTCAAGCATTCTACCCTCTGCCACTGGTGAATACAGACCATTTGCACACATCTCACAGATCTCAAAATAGTTTCATTGTCTTATATGAATAAAGAAATAAGGAATTTGGGTGCTCAAGGGTTTGATTACTCAGGTTTAAGCTGAAAGTAGGAAGAGAAAAGGAAGAAAGAAGCTTGAGTCAGGGTGAGGTAGTAGCCTACCCTAGGTTCAGGGATCATCCTCTAAGAGGGAAACAGGGAAGTCCAGACAATGTCCAGTGAGAGCTCATCCCCTGTGCTCACTACAAAGGTTCATTCGCAGGGAAAGCCTGGGACTCACACAGCAGGCAGCAGAAGGATCTCAAAATGAAGGAAAGAAGGTGCTCCCTTTCCTTGACTGTCTTCTGTGCTAGACATCTTGTGAGGCACTTCAGCAGAAGCCTGGGGGTAGCTGTTCTAGACTCTGCTTTTATTGATGAGGACAATGAGGCTCAGAGGCAAGGAGTTAAGTTTAAGTAACTCAGGTCCGCTCAATTCCAGTTCATGGGCCTTGCTCCCATGGTGCCTGTTGGGATCCGGCTGACTGCAAAGGGAGAGACATAAAGGGATTCAGTGCTCATGTCAAGAGCCCTGCATGCTGGATCTGCTGGTCCCACTGGATGTAGAAATATGAGACATAATAGTGATGATGAACAGACGTCATGACCACAAGCATGTGGGCTGTCAGGCCTGGCCCAGTGGGTTTATTTGGGTGAAGTTGGAAGAAGAACCAGAGTGTGAAGGGTGACATTGACCAAATGGTCCTCAAGCTCCTCACTTTGCAAATGAAGGAGTGAGAGACAGCAGAGATGAAGAGGTTTGTCCTTCACAGGACAAAGCTGGGACCCTAAAGCTGTCCTCTCCTCCCTGCTCTGGCACCCACAGCCTTAAAGGCACTCTGAATAAATACGAGAGAGCAGCATATAGAGAAGCTTGTCTTGGAGATCTACTTATGTAATGAATGGCTAGTCTCAGCAGTGATTTTTTTTTTGCCCTTATCAATGATTTGTTTGTTGCCCTGTTTTTGGCAAGCCCATTTTTTTTTTCTGGTGGAAACCTGAGCACCTTTGTTTTAGGTCAGTGGCTTCCAAGAACACTCTGAGCCCAAGGGCAGAGCTGTCTTTACCTGTTCCTTGGGCCCTCTGTTGGGTGGGACCATGGCGGCTTGTTTTCTACAACCTCCTTACACTTCAGTATTAATCTGATCTCTTTCTGTGCCTAAAGAACAGAACATTCTCCCCAGTTCAAGGGGGAGGCGGCACCAAGGCCATGGGGAAACAGCAGAATTATCCTTGTCTGGTCAGACCAGGGTCACTTTTACAGATGGCCCTTGTTTATTCTCGCTTCCTCTGCGCATCCTCCCTGCCCCCACGCCTCTCATTTTCGTCTGGCACCTGGATAACCTTTCTGTCCTTGGCCCTTGTGTTCAAGGCCTGGCAGGAATGAATGGCACCCTCAAAAGTGTCTGATAAGAGCTTAACAAAAGGACCATTTACAGGGGTCTGGGCAGGGTCAGAAAACACCCCGGGACTAGAAGCAGGAGGGGCTATTACCACCCTTAGGCCCAGAGGGGCAAGAAGAGGAAAGGGTGTTATCTGAGCCCATGAGAACTGGAGTCAGGAATGTGGAGTTGCTTAATAGGAGCTGTGACTATACAGGCACTGCCGGAATCGCAGCAAGGCCAGGAGGGATTGAGGGCGTTCATGCTCTGATCTCTGCTTCTCCTCCACTGCTGGTGCCGCCCACTGGCTGAGCCCCAAGAAAAGCCAGAGGGCAAAGAACTGGGAATTGCAGTCCTTTGAGATGAGCCTCCCAGAGCAGAGAGCAGGGCAGGAAAGGGTGAGAAAGGATCTGACAGCAGGTGGCAAGTAAAAAGTAAAAGACACAATCTTCACATCAGCTCTGGGAGGTGAAGGCAGCAGGCACCATTATTTCTGTTTTCCAGAGGAGAAAAACTGAAGCCCAGAAAGAAGTTCTCAGGAACCCACAGAGGGGATGTGGTAGAGCCAGACTGATATACTAGGTCTCTCACTCCCATATCTAGTGAGTGATCTTTGATTTTCGGTCATCCAGGCCCAAGCTCCCTACCCAAACACCCCACCCAGCCCAGGTCTCCACACTGAGCCCTCTGGGACCCCATTGTTTGTTCCTTCCCCCATTCTGTCAGTCACTCAGCATACTCTTACTGAGCACCTACCAGCTCTAGGCTCTGGGGTTACAAAGCCAGTCTGGGTTTTGTATCATGTCACTGAGGACTATTTCATGCCTTGTTTTCTGCCCTCAAAACTCCCATATCTTCTCCCCAGCCCTTCCTCATCCCCTCTCTCAGCTGATGACCTGGCTTCATGCTTTATTGGGCAAATGGAAGTCTGTCCTCTCGCTACCACCAAGTTTTTTGATATCCAGGGGTCAACATGCTCTTCTTCCTCCTTGCATTAGAACTGAAGATGTGTCTCTTCTATCAAATGAGATCAGTTCCACCATCTGGGCTGTGGATCCCATTCCCTCTCGTCTTGGATCCTTCTCTTTCTTCACCATCATTAATCCCTTTACTGAATCATTCCTGTTAGGCTAATATTCCCTTGTATCTCTTCCATCTTAAAAGTTCTCTCTTGATGCCACAGTTTCTCCAGCTTCTACTCCATCTCTCTGCCCCCTTGGTATCCATACTTCTTTGCCTGTGGGTTGATCTGACCCCAGGATCAGAGGATACAATTAATCATCGCTTTGTTTCAGGCCACCCTTTAAATATATGTCTGAACAAGGCATTTCACTGTTCCTACAGCACATGGCTACCTTGCTATTAAAAAAAAATTCTGATGATGGCCAAAAGTGCTACTGATTTTTATGAGGTGATCTTATATATGACAGCCTTGCTGAACTCTCTTATCAGTTTTAATATTTGTTAATTCTGTTGTTTTTTCTCTATAGGAAACCAAATCATCTACAAAGAATGACAGTTTCATTTCTTTCCTTCCAATCTATACTTGTTATTTCTTTTTCTTTCCTTAAAGTGTAGTAAAGGCCTCCAGTTCTATGTTAAACAATGGTGTTAGTAGGCATCTTGTCTTATTCCTGATCTTAAAGTAAATACAGCTGAAGTTACTCAGATATATTATTAACATTTTATGCTAATATTTATTCTTGGTATGAATAATACTGGCACTTCTCAGGTGGTACTAGTGCTAAAGAACCTGCCTGCCAATGCAGGAGACATAAGAAACATGGGTTTGATCCCTGGGTCAGGAAGATCCCCTGGAGGAGGGCATGGCAACCAACCCCAGTATTCTTGCCTGGAGAATCTCATGAACAGAGGAGCCTGGCCCATAGAGTCACATAGAGTCATATATGACTGAAGTGACTTAGCATGTATGCATTCATACATGAATACTATTAAGGTTTGAGTACACAGACTTCACCGAGTTAAGGAAATTCTTTTCTCTTTGTACTTTCTAAGAGTTCTTTTTAACATAAACAAATGCTGTTGCTGCTGCTGCTGCTGCTGCTGCTAAGTCACTTCAGTTGTGTCCAACTCTGTGCGACCCCATAGATGGCAGCCCACCAGGCTCCCCCGTCCCTGGGATTTTCTAGGCAAGAGTACTGGAGTGGGTTGCCATTGCCTTCTCCAGGAGATCTTTCTGACCCAGGGATCGAACCCAGGTCTCCTGCCTTGTAGGCAGACGCTTTACTGTCTGAGCCACCAGGGAAGTCCAACTCTTCTTACCAGGCCCCTAATCTCGTATGGCATCTCTCCTCATGATCTCACCTAAACATAATTACCTCCCAAAGACCCGCCTCCAAATACCACCATGTTGGGTATTACCACTTCAATATATGGATTTGAGGGGGGAAAGGAACCTCAAACATTCAGTCCATAACTGCACTTTGAATTTTTTGTTATATCTGTATTTATTTTTCAGTATGATGTTTTATTATTTGTACATTGTCTTTTTGGTGGAACAGTGGTAAAGAATTTGCCTGCCATTGCAGGAAACACAAGAGATGAGGGTTCAATTCCTGAGTCAGGAAGATCCCCTCAAGTAGGCAATGGCAACCCACTCCAGTATTCTTGCCTGGAAAATTCCATGGACAGAGGGAGCCTGGCAGCTACAGTCCACAGGGTCACACAGAGTCAGTCACGACCGATCACACACATTACATTATATTATTTCCCTTGATCTATCTTGACAAAACCCTATCTCGTTAGTCTTTTGAAAGAATAGGTTTTAGTTTGACTATTCTAATTTCTATTGTTGTGGTTGTCACCCTATTGCATTGATTTCTGCTCTGGTTTTTATGGTTTCCTACTATCTTATTTCTTTTAGCCTTGCTCTGTTGCTTCTTTCCCAATTTTTTGAGCTGATGACTTAGCTCACTAGTTTTCAAACTCTCTTGCATCCTGATAAATGTATTTTAAACCACACACTTACCTTTCAAGTTCCACAGTGTTTTCATTGTCATTCAGTTGTTTTATTTCTCTTATAAGTTAGTTTTTAACCCAAGTGATCCCATTCATAGATGCTTAAATTAACATTTTTTCTTTATTTCTAACTTTTTTTCATATTTTAGATGAATATGGTCTGAATGATGCTGATTCTTTTTGGTTTATTGAAGCTTCTTTACTGACTCAGTACACGGGCACTTTTGGAAATGTTCTTTGTGTGTTGTGGTTTAGTTGTTAAGGCATATCCGACTCTTAGTTGCATAGGCGTATGCAACCCTATGGACTGTAGCACATTAGGCTTCCCTGTCCTTCACTACCTCCCAGAGTTTCCTTGGATTCATGTCCATTGAATTGGTGATGCTATCTAACCACCTCATCCTCTGCTGCCCTCTTCTCCTTTTGCCTTCAATCTTTCCCAGCATCAAGGTCTTTTCCAATGAGTCAGCTCTTTGCATCAGGTGGCCAAAGTATTGGAGCTTCAGCTTCAGCATCAGTCCTTCCAAAGAATATTCAGGGTTGATTTCCTTTAAGATGGGCTGATTTTTATCTCCTTGCAGTCCAAGAGACTGTCAAGAATCTTCTCCAGTGCCACAATTCAAAAGCATCAATTCTTCGGCACTCAGCTTTCTTTATGGTCCAACTCTCACATTCATACATGACTACTGGAAAAACCATAGCTTTGACTACATGGACCTTTGTCGGCAAAGTGATGTCTCTGTTATTTAATATGCTGTCTAGTTTTGTCATAGCTTTCCTTCCAAGGAGCAAGTGTCTTTTAATTTCATGGCTGCAGTCACCATCTGCAGTGATTTTGGAGCCCAAGAAAATATAATCTGTCACTGCTTCCACTTTTTCCCCAACTGTTTGTCAGGAAGTGATGGGACTGGGTGCCATGTATTTTGAATGTTAAGCTTTAAGCCAGCTTTTTCCATGTGTAGTCAAAAGTAATTTGTCTGCTAAAAAAAAAATGTATGTGTAGTGTATTTATTTATTGTATTTTTATATCTTCTATATCTGTGGATTTTCTGATTTTTATGTATTCTATTAGTTTCCGAGTGGGATGTGCTAAAATCTCCAACTGTTGGTTTATCCATTTCTCCCTGAAGTTCTGATAGTTGTTGATTTCTGTGTTTTGAGGGTATATTTCTAGGTGTTTCACACAAGTGCACACATATGTGCACCCACCACATACTTGATGCCTCTACTGCTGGCTCTCTCTTACCGAGTGTAGCCACATGGTAGCTCCCTGCCTTTCTTCAGGCTGCAGAAACATCTTACTGTGGTCTCCAAAGTTGGTAAGATGTGGCTTCTGCTTCTTTCTCCCACCCTTCCTCCTGAACCACTTGTCCTTGTTTCCTCAACTCCTGTCACACAGATCTTTCAACAGCTCTGAGAGAGTCTAAGGTCCCTCCCACCCTCATCCCAGCACTGAAGTTTATAAGGCTGGCAAGCTCTTGTCCAGGCTCATGGCTTAACTGACTCTTCTCCTTCTCCAGAATTCGGCTTAAATGTCACCTTTTCAGAGAGGCCTTCCAGGATCAACCATTCTCTATCACATCACCCAATTTTTCTTCATTATATTGATTATATGCTGCAATTATTTATTGTATCTGTTTTCTTTTTTCTATTTCTACCCTAGAATGTAAACTCTTTAGGGGCACAGATTTTTGTCTATTTTGTCCATAGCTGCATACTGAGAACAGTGTTTGGCACATAGTAGGTGCTTGACAAAAATTGCCAAATAAATGGATGAATGACTCAATAAATGAATGAAAGGTTAAGGATCACTAAAACTATCATGTTAAGAAGATTAGTATGGGCTATCTGTACATTTTCACCTTTTTTGACCTTCACAGGAACCCCAGGTGGGATCAGGAAACTTTCCTGGCACACAGGTATAGTGAGAGAAGAGGCAGAGCCTGTTGGATCATAAGTGTGCCTCTGTGCAGTAGCCTCTACCTCTTGGGCCCCCACATCTGCAGGCTGGGAGTGGGCATGCTAATGCATCAGTACTGTCAAAGGGAGCTCAGCCATGACAACAGGAGAGGGAAGACTGCAAAGCATGGCCTGAGAAGCCTCAGTGGAGAGTGCTCTGATGGTGTGCCACAGAGTAGATTGCAAAGGCTTGGCCTGAAGTTTCTTTTTTTTGTTTGTTTGGCTACCCTAGATCTTAGCTGCAGCATGTGGGATCTCACTTCCATGACCAGGGATCAAACCTGGGCCCCCAGCATTGGGAGCACAGAGTCTTAGTCACTGGGCCACCAGCAAAGTCCCTGGCCTGAAGATCTTACCTTTCCTCATCCTCATCAGCAGAAAAAGTGGGTCCACTGGAAGATGTGGAGCTGGGCTCAGTTGGTACCTGGCATCCTTTTTTCCTTCATAGTTCTCTGACCTTCCAGTGGATAGGGGTTCATGTCTTCAGTGGAGGTTAGAGGTCAGAGAGCAGAGTGCAGAAGACCTGAGTTTAAATTCTGGGCTCCTTGCTGTTCTCCAGAAGGCCCCTTTTCACTTATAACCCGCAGCAAGTTCCTTTCTCTCTCTAAGCCTGTGTTCTTAACTATAAAGCAGGGATAATTATATCTGCCCAACCTAAATCCCAAGGTTGATGTTGATGTTGGGAATGTGTGTAAAAAGAACCCAAAATGGTGCCAGAGTGTAGCAGATTCTCAATATGTATTAGTTTCAGGCATTCAGTGTAGGAGGTGCTACACAGATTTTTAGACCCTGTTTGGGGAAAATATAGGCCTGATTGTGGAGCTTTGGGGATTTTTATGAATTTGAGGCCATCTGCCTCTTTCTCACTGGCCATGGATTTGATTCTGCTCAACTATGCTGAGTAAGGGCCTCTTTGAATGATTATCATGTTTGAAGGATTTTTTATTTAATGAAGTGTAAGCTGAACTGGGATTTAACTGTTAATATTTCCATTTCTTTTTTCAATTGCTGTAAGAATTTTATAAGTAGTTTTTTACACTTGTAATAATATTCCCTCTCTCCATCTATCAGAGCAGCCTAGTATCTGATTTCCAGCCTTGTGCCCGTCTGAGTCTTGTAGGGGAAGGAGGCCAGAAGAGAGAGGCGGGAGAGAGAATGTGAGTTTTTGCGAAACTCCTGTGAGTACGTGAAATTCCATTCATATCAGGTTGATTCCAAGCAAATTCTTAGGTTCTGCAGCAGAAAAGGAAGACACACAATAGTCATTTGTGCTGCTTCTCTGAATGAATGCATTTCTTTATTTTTAATTTTTAAAAAAAATATTCAATGGAATTTAGTACATAAAATTGGTGATATTCCTATTTCAAAATATCTTTTTAAAATTTATTTTTAATTGGAGGATAATTGCTTTACAATGCTGTGTTGGTTTCTTCTGTAGAACAGCATGAATCAGCTGTAAGTATACATATATCCCCTCCCTCCTGAGCCTTTCTCCCTCCCACCCCCTAGGTTGAGTGAATGCATTTAGAAGTTAGTTTGCTTTGGTCTTCGGGAGTGTGCTAAGGTTATTATTAATACAGGCAGCCTCTGAGGCATGAACAATTAATTTATAATCAGTTCTTCTGTGAGAATGGACACCATAACATAGAGCTGCCCTCCCACTGCTCCAGACACGCCTGAATTTGACAGCACTGGTTGGTCACTTATCCATTTGAGAAACATTTACTGGGAGCGCCAGGTCCAGCTCCAGAGGCAGAGGGGGGGCTGTGTCTGAGAATGTGGTTTCTGAAACCATGTGGTTTAAATTCTGGCTGAGCAGCTGTGAGACCTTGGATAAGTGGCTCTTCAAAGACCGGCAGGAGACAATTTCCTTTTATCTTAGTTCCACAAATAGTTGTGCTTCTCCCCGGTACTTGAACTTTATACCTTAGAGATACTCAGATTCTTAAGATGATGTTGATTTTCCCCTCCCTACTGATTGCAGAGAAGCTAAGAGCTAACTACGCATGTGGCTTCTCTCGAGTAAGTAGGACTTCATGCCAAGCGTTTGTTGCCAATTTTGCTGGTGGTTCAGCTTCACTTTCTCTCTTGTTTTCTCCTTGCCTTGCCTGAGTTTCCCTACAGAACTTTCCATGTCTAGCAGGACAGCCAGAGAAGGCAATGGCACCCCACTCCAGTACTCTTGCCTGGAAAATCCCGTGGACGGAGGAGCCTGGTGGGCTGTCATCTGTGGGGTCACACAGAGTTGGACACAACTGAAGCGACTTAGCAGCAGCAGCAGCAGGACAGCAGGTGTGTAAGTGAGCAATCAGGCTCCACCTCTACTGTTACCTGGGCAAGTTACTCTGTTTCCTTGCCTGAAGTTGCTGCTGTAAGGAACAAAATGTTCCAAGTAAATATGTAAAGTGCTTAGAGTAGTACCTGGTACACTGACATTGTTCACTGATTCTATTACTACAATGATGCCATGATAGCACAATGTGGCTTATGTTCTTGAACAGAGGTCCCCAACTTTTTGACACCAGGCACTGGTTTTGTGGAAGACAGATTTTCCACAGACCTGGGGTGGGGGAAGGGAGGGATGGTTTTGGAATGATTCAAGCACGTTACATTTATCGTGTCCTTTATTTCTATTATCATTACATCAACTCCACTTCAGATCATCAGGCATTAGATCTTGGAGATTGGGGATCCCTGTTCTAGAACATCCTTTATTAGAATGTAAGGTTGCACTGCCTCTTCATGGATAACAGTCTTGTCATAGCGAAGGGGCTTACACAACTCAATGAAGCTATGAGCCAAGCAGTGCAGGGCCACCCAAGATGGATGGGTCATAGTAAAGAGTTCTGACAAAATGTGGTCTGCTGGAGGAGGGGATGGCAACCCACTCTAGTATTCCTGCCTGGAGAACCTCATGAAGACTATGAAAAGGCAAAAAATATGATGCTGGAAGATGAACCCCACCCCCCCAGGTCGGAAGGTATCTGATATGCTATGGGGAAGAACAGAAAGACAGCTCTTTCTTTCTGTAACAGCTCCAGAAAGAATGAAGCAGCTGGGTCAAAGGGGAAATAATGCTTAGTTGTGGATGTGTCTGATAGTTTAAGTAAAATCTGTTGATGGAAAGAAAAATATTGCATAGGAACCTGGAATGTCAGATCTATCCATCAACATAAATTGGACGTGGTCAAGCAGGAGACAGCAAGATTGAACATCGACGTGTTAGGAATTAGTGAAATAAAATGGATGGGAATCAGTGAATTTAATTCTGATGACCATTATATTTACTACTGTGGACAAGAATCCCTTAGAAGAAGTGGAGTAGTCCTCATAGTCAACAAAGAGTCTGAAATACAGTATTTGGGGGCAACTTAAAAAATGATAGAATGATCTCAATTCGTTTCCAAGGCAAATCATTCAATAACACGGTAATCCAAATCTATGCCCCAACCTATTCCAACCACCCAAGAGATGACGTAGGTTTATAACATTGTGCAGAAGGCAATGACCAAAACCATCCCGAAGAAAAAGAAATGCAAGAAGGCAAAGCGGTTGTCTGAAGAGGCCTTACAAATAGCTGAGAAAAGAAGAGAAGCAAAAAGCAAAGGAGAAAGGAAAGATATACCCCAACTGAATGCATAGTTCCAAAGAATAGCAAGGAGAGATAAGAAAGCCTTCCTCAGTGATCAGTGCAAAGAAATGGAGGGAAACAATAGAATGGGAAAGACTAGAGATCTCTTCAAGAAAATTAGAGATACAAAGGGAAGATTTCATGCAAAGATGAGCATAATAAAGGGCAAAAATGGCAAGGACCTGAAAGAAACAGAAGAGATTAAGAAGAGGTGGAAGAATTAACAGAAGAACTACACAAAAAAGGTCTTAACAACCTGGATAACCATGACGGTGTGGTCACTCACCTAGAGCCAGATAATCTGGAGTGTGAACTCAAGTGGGCCTGAGGAAGCATTACTACGAATAAAGCTAGTAGAGATGATGAAATTCCAGCCTAGCTATTTCAAATCCTAAAAGATGATGCTGTTAACGTGCTGCACTCAATATGTCAATAAATTTGGAAAACTCAGCAGTGACCACAGGACTGAAACAGTCAGTTTTCATTCCAATCCCAAAGAAGAGCAATGCCAAAGATTGTTCAAACTATCATACAATTGCATTCATTTCACATGCTGGCAAAGTAATGCTCAAAATCCTTCAAGTTAGGCTTCAGCAGTACATGAACTAAAAATTTTCAGATGCATAAGCTGGATTTAGAAAAGGCAGAGGAACCAGAGATCAAATTGCCAACATTCATTGGATCATGAAGAAAGCAAAGGTGTTCCAGAAAAATATCTACTTCTACTTCATTGACTATGCTAAAGCCTTTGATTGTGTGTATCACAACAAACTGTGGAAAATTCTTAAAAGAGAATTTTTAAAGAGTACTCTTTTAAAGAGTACCAGACTACCTTACCTGTCTCCTGAGAAAACTGTTTGCAGATCAAGAAGAAATAGTTAGAACTGGACAAAGAACAACTGACTGGTTCAAATTTGGGAAGGGAGTACATCAAAGCTGTATATTGTCACCTGCTTATTTAACTTCTATGTGGAGTACATCATCCAGTAATGGGATGGATGAATTGTAAGCTGAAATCAAGATTTCCAGGAGAAATATCAGTAAACTCAGATATGCAGATGATACCACTCTAATGGCAGAAAGTAAAGAGGAACTAAAGAGCCTTTTGATGAAGTTAAAGAGGAGAGTGAAAAAACTGGCTTAAAATTCAACATTCAAAAAACTAAGATCATAGCATCTGGTCTCATCACTTCATGGCCAATAGATGGGGGAAAAGTGGAAACAGTGACAGATTTTATTTTCTTGGGCTTCAAAATCATTGCAGATGTTGACTGTAGCCATGAATTTAAAAGACGCTTGCTCTTTGGAAGAAAAGCTATGACAAACCTAGATAGCATATTAAAAATCAGAAATATCACTTTGCTGACAAATGTCTATATAGTAAAAGCTATGGTTTTTCCAGTAGTCATGTATGAATGTGAGAGTTGGACCATAAAGAAGGCTAAGCACTGAAGAATTCATGCTTTTGAACTGTCGTTTTGGAGAATACTCTTGAGGGTTCCTTAGACTGCAAGGAGATCAACTCAATCGGTCCTGAATACTCATTCGAAGGACTGATGCTGAAGCTAATGCGAAGAGCCAACTTATTGGAAAAGACCCTGATGCTCAGAAAAATTGAAGGCAAAAGGAGAAGGGGGCAGCAGAGGAAGAGATGGTTAGATAGCATCACCGACTCAATGGATGTGAATGTGAGCAAACTCCAGTAGATAGTGGAGGACAGAAGAGCCAGATGTGCTGCAGTCCATGGGGTCTTAGAGTCGGACATGACTTAATGATTGAATAACAACAAGGTTGCACTGAGACACAAATCTGAGGAAGCTTAGGGGCTGAAATCCAGCCTGCCTTCCACTTTCTAGAATTCAGAGGTAGCTGCACCCACTCAGAGAAAGGGGAACCCTTTAAACATAGGCCTAACCCTCCCTTTTCCTCATTCTTTACACATTGAATGTTCATGAAAGATAACAAATAACAAAATTGAAAAAGCCCTTTCCTTTGGAAGAAGTTTAATCAAAAGAAGTTTAATCTGATGTCACTTTGTAGCCAAACGGACAGCTCCTTCCAAATATGTTTCTCCTAAAAGAGAAGGGCCTGATCTCACTCACCCTTGAATATCCGGTCAGGTTCCATTTCTTTAATAACTGAATTACGATAACTGGGAGCCCCTGACTGCCAAATTGGAAAAGTATGGTTATCTACCCAGTTTGTCCTCCCCCATACTGCACACACACATCCCTCCCTCCCTATCTGTGCCCCTCAAACCAACCTGGTGCTTCTCTTTACTCACCTGCTGCCACCTGCTGGAAGAGAAGAAACTGGCCATCATAGAATAGTGTCCTGAGGACCTCAGAGCTCTGTACCGCCATCTCCACCTCAGTTGCCTCCAACCTGCAGGTGTATCAGAGAGTGTACCAAGGTGCTAGCCAATCTCCAAGATAAGGGCTGACTGAGTCACCACTCCAGCTGTTCCCATAGCCCAGCTTGCTATCTCTACAGCTGCCTTCAAAGATTGTGCCAAGTTGTCCAGTCTTAGTGTTCCTCATGGAATGAGAGACGACCCCCACAATGAACACCCCCTACAGAAAAACTGCCTGGGCCTTAAGTGTACAACTCTTAACAGCTCAGCTCCTTTAGTTCACACTCTTCCCACACCCTCCAATACTCTCAAGTTGGACCAGGATCAAAATGGGCTCCATTATCAGCTACACATTGGAGAAGGAAATGGCAACTCACTCCAACATTCTTGCCTGGAAAGTCCCAATGACAGAGGAGCCTGGCAGGCTACAGTCCATGGGGTCACAAAGAGTCAAACATGCTGCTGTTGCTGCTGCTAAGTCGCTTCAGTCGTGTCTGACTCTGTGCGACCCCATAGATGGCAGCCCACCAGGCTCCCTCGTCCCTGGGATTCTCCAGGCAAGAACACTGCAATGGGTTGCCATTTTCTTCTCTAATGCATGAAAGTGGAAAGTGAAAGTGAAGTCACTCAGTCATGTCCAACTTGCGGCGACACCATGGACTGTAGCCTACCAGGCTCCTCCATCCAGGGGATTTTCCAGGCAAGAGTACTGGAGTGGTGTGCCATTGTCTTCTCTGAGTCAAACATGATTTAGTGACTAAACAACAACAAATCAGCTACACCATGTCTAGAACTACCACTCCTTCATTAACCCCATTTCTTCCCACCGCCTTCCTTTGTGAGTGTTTTCTGGAGAGAGTCCCACCACCCCACACCTCCAGCCATTACCTTCCCTACTCTCTGGCCTCAGCCCAGCCTACTTCCTCCATCACACAAGGCCTAATATTTTGACAGTCCAAGAAAAGAGATTGAAACCCAACACCTTTTCTTCCAGGGCCCTTGCAAATTCCTAGATACGAATAGACACATGACATGCTGCTCTTCCTAGTAGCCAAAACTCCAAAGCTAAACGACATGTTATAGAAGGGGTAATGTCTAACCCTTTCACTTTCAGCACCTCAGCAACAGATAGCTACCCAGCCAAAGATCTTCCCACACCTATTTCACTCACTTAAGCCAACTGCGGTCATAGTTTGTGTGTCTATAAGTGTTCTCTTCACAATCTTGTGAGATGCCCTGGTTTGGTTGCCTTCTCATCTCACATCAACTCTCTCATCCATTCAGTAGGTACAGACTTTAGAGCAAATCACTTGAAAACCCACCTGACAATGCCTGGGAATTTCATGACCCATCAGCAGGGGACAGGAATAAAACTGAACCCAGAAATCTCAGCAAGAAAGGAAAAGCATGCGCCAGTCCCACCAGGAAGTGAAAATAGGCTGCCAAGGTGGAAAAATGACCTCCCTAGGTGGGTTTCACAGATTTAGTGAACAAAAATGTAGGAAGCCCAGTTAAAGTTGAATTTCAGGGACTTCCCTGGTGATCCATTGGTTAAAACTTCACCTTCCAAAGCAGGAGGTGTGGGTTTGATCCCCGGTTGGGGAGTTAAGATCCCACATGCCTCGTGGCCAAAAAACCAAAACATAAAACAGAAATGACATTGTAACAAATTCAATAAAGACTTAAGAAAAAAAATTGTTCGCATTAAAAAATAAATGAATCTCAGAGAAACAACACAACATTTTTAGTGTAAGTAGGACCTGAGTACTATTTGTGCATCCCATGTTTTCTCTGGCAAGCCTATCCCAAGGCTTTATGAGCTACTGTCAAGCCCACTTAGCCCTCACGGAAGCCCCAGAACCACAGAGCTGGCCTGACCAGCTCAGAATTCATTTCACAGCCTGGGTATCTGGGAGGTGGTCAGAGTCACAGGTCACATGCAGCCTCTGTGTGGGCCATGTGGATGTGAACCACCCAGGCAGGAGGTAAACCAGAGTAAACAGCCCTGAGCTGCAGGAGAAAAGGACAGTTTCCAGGAAGAGATTAGAGGAGAGGATGCAGGCTCCTGCTTTTATGATGAGGGCCCGCCCAGTGTGCTTGCCTCTCGGCTTCAGTGCCTCCTGTGTGTTTCACTTGGAGAAGCATTTGGGGAGCCATGGTCTGTGGTGTGCACGCTCTCTAAAGCAGTGAGAAGCTTTTCTCCTACAGACCAATGTTTTATAGAGTGATTTTATTCCACTCCAAACGTGTTTGTTTCCCCAGTGAAAGGAAAAGGAGGTGCAAGCTGGAGACGAAGTGGCCAGACCAGAAGTCCGGGGGGTGGCCGTCCAAACAGACGGGCCTTGGCAGGGGCCACCTGGCAGGCAGATGGTTGAGGGCAGAGTGAGTAAGCAGCCTCCCTGAGTCCTGAGTAGGGCCCTGCAGGGATTTCCAGCATTTTCAGACCTGAATGATCCAGGGAGGAATGATCATAAAAATTCCTCATACTTCAAAGCCTACAAAGCGTATTCATAGACATCCTCTCATTAGGCCCTTGCACCAGATGTATGAGGCAGGGGAGCCTGAGCAGGAGAGGAAGACACAACTTCCCCAGAATTATAGACATGGTGAGAAACGCAGCCAGACTCAAACCCAGAGATTATTCCCAGGTGGTCAGATGCCATATTGCTCTTTCCGGGGGAATGGATGGCCGTGGGCAAACGCCAGGCAGGGTGACCAGCTGTCCTATTTGTTTAGGAAACAGGGGTTTCCTAGGATGTGGGGCTTTTAATGCTAAACTCAAGTCAGTCCTGAGCACATGGGGTGGTTGGTCCCTCTACTTGAGAGCCAGCAGGGGTTCATCCTGTCTCCATTCCCACCTGCCTCTGATGGGGGTCACCTATGCAGAGACTTAACAGGAGTTAGAAGGGGGCAGAAAGGTTAGAGAAGAAGCAGAACTTGAAAAGCTTGTGGTCTCACTTCTGAGTCTTCTCAAGCTGATCCTTCCACCTGGAGCCCCATACATTACCCATGTTTTCTCTTCTGTCCCTCATTTAGTTCGGTCCTAAATACCTTTCCAGTCTCCTGACAGAATCTGGGATACCACCTCCTCCAGGAGCATCCCTTCCCTCCCTAAGACTGTGTGCTCACATGAAGACTTACTTCATCGCTGAACTTTGTGTGGAATTTACTTGTTGATTTGCCTATCTCCTCCCTAGAAAGCAACTCCATGAGGGTAGGGGCTGTATATTCATGCATTTATTGATTCATCAAGTACTGATAGACCACCAACTGTGTGTCACTCATGGCCATATGATATATCCTAGGATTACAAGATGCTGGAAGCAAGTCCAATCTCTGCCCTCGAGGAGTTTACAGTCTGTTGGATGAGACAAATATCAGTCGAATAAGCGTACAAGTAACAGCAAAATTACAACTATGTGGATTGTAAAACAACCATTTGCTTTGTGTGTGTGTTCTCAGTTGCTCAGTCTAACTTGCTGCAGCCCCATGGATTGTAGCCCACCAGATTCCTCTGTCCATGAAATTATCCAGGCAAGAATACTGGAGTGGGTTGCCATTTCCTGCTCCAGGGGAATCTTCCTGACCCAGGGACCGAACCCACATCTCTTGCATCTCCTGTATCGGCAGGCAGATTCTTTACCACTAGCACCATCTTTTGATTGCCTTGTAACATATTCCACATAGATTACCCAACATTAAATGAATTTATGATAGGGGACCAGGGAGGCAGGAGTGTCAGAGAAGCTTCTCATGGGGAAGTGATGATGGAATGAAAATTCTGAGGTCAAGAAGTGGTTAACTAGGAAGAAGGGCAAGACCCAGAGAGAACTCTAAGCAGAAGGAGCAGCCTGTTCCCTTGTTTCGGGTGAGAAAACAGCATTTTACATCAAAGATTTTTAAAGGGGTGATTTTACATCTGCAGGGGACATTTGGCTATGTCTGGAAATATATTTTTTGTCACAACTTAGGAGGACGGTTAGTAGCCAGAAGTCGGAGATACTGCTAAATATCCTACGATGCATAAGACAATCCCCTGCCACAAAGAATGATCTGGTTCAAAATGTCAGTGGTGCCCCTGTTGGTGGAGCAGAGAGCAAAGGGGAAAGTGGTGTGAGCAGAGGCTGAAAACCCTGAGGATTGTGTAGGCAGGGTGACATGAACAGATCAATGTTTGGAAAGATCAGTCTAGCTGTAGCATGAAGAACAGAAAAGACAAGAGCGGAGGTGCAAAGATCAGTTGTGGACAATTGTAGTCCAATTGACAGATGGTCCAGTTGACAGGGAGAAGGCAATGGCAACCCACTCCAGTGCTCTTGCCTGGAAAGTCTCATGGACGGAGGAGCCTGGTAGGCTGCAGTCCATGGGGTCGTAAAGAGTCGGACACGACTAAGCAACTTCACTTTCACTTTTCACTTTCATGCATTGGAGAAGGAAATGGCAACCCACTCCAGTGTTCTTCCCTGGAGAATCCCAGGGACCGGGGAGCCTGGTGGGCTGCTGTCTATGGGGCCGCACAGGGTCGGACACAACTGAAGCGACTTAGCAGTATCAGCAGCCAGTTGACAGACTGGACCAGGACTTTGCTGGCAAAGAGAGAAAGACCTGAACGGATTCCTCAACCACTGAGAAGGGATCTGATAGGACATAGGGATATAGGTTGGAGGAGAAGGTGTCAAGCCTGGTTTTCTCACTTGAGTGCTTGTATGTGTGTGTGTGTTAGTTACTCAGTCATGTCCGACTCCATAAACTCTAGCCCACCAGGCTCTGTGCATGGAATTCTCCAGGCAAGAATACTGTAATGGGTTGCCATTCCCTTCTCTAGGGGTCTTCCCAACCCAGGGATTGAATCCAGGTCTCCTGCATTGCAGGCAGATTCTTTACTGTCTGCCACCAGGGAAACCTGAGTACCTGTATAGGTGATCATAGTAGGTGGTCACAGCATATATGATTCTACATGCATCAGCTGACTCAATCCTCACAACTCCCTGAGGAAATTAAGAGTAGAGCGACACATTCAGCCAAAGGGCTTGGCCAGTACCCACACTCAGGCAGTTTGGGTCTGGGGCTCCCTGTTGCTGCTCTGAATACTGCCACTGTCCACTCAGTGGTGAACTAGAGTTGGGGACCAGGTTTGGCCAAGGCCTGTGAGCTCAACTTTGGGCATGTTGAGTTTGAGACCAAGTAAGAGAGCCAGATGCGCAGACTGCAGCCCAAAGGAGACTCACATGCCTCACAGCTGAAGCCCCCCACACCCTAGTACTATGCCTGCCACAAAGCAGGGGCTCAGGGTGCAGCTGCTGAATGGGCCAGTGGCTTTAATTCACTGGTTGAAATGAACACTGTTTGAGCCAGGCTATATTTAAGGCACTGTGCCAGGTGGTAGATGTACCCAGATAAATGAAAAACAGACCTGGCCTCTGGAGGCTTCAAACCCCTGAAAAAAAAAAAAAAAGCAAACACCCGAACTTGAACGACCTGGAGCTCCATGTAGCCACAGCCTCAAGCTCAGTCTTCTCCTCCTGTCTCTCACCTGAAAGTCTTTTGGGGCAACATCCAGTGTCTATGAGGAAACTCTCTGGGCTTCCCAGGTGGCGCTAGTGGTAAAGAACCCGCCTGCCAATGCAGAGACCTAAGAAATGTGAGTTTGATCTCTGGGTTGGGAAGATCCGCTGGAGAAGGAAATGGCAGCTCACTCCGATGTTCTTGCCCGGAGAATCCCATGGGCAGCTGGCGGGCTACAGTCCAGAGGGTCGCACAGAGTCAGACACGACTGAAGCGACTTAGCAAGCACACCAGGTCTGAGAAGCTAGAATTCAGTTAAGATCTCTCTATCCCATCGGCAACAAACCCACGAATAGAACCAAAGCCCTTGAGGTGTGTATGGGTGCAGTTGCTCAGGAAGCATTCATTCTCCATGTACTCTGCACACCTAGAGCTCTCTACAGGCTCTTTATTCCAGAGAATCATAAATGCTGATGCTGACCTTTCTGCTTGGGGAGAAGCAAATGAGAAGCTCACCAGTTCTTTAAAACTTCTAATTTTGTGTGGCTGCCTGACGGTATGAAGCTGGGTGATGGGCTTCACTTTGCTTTGCAGGCAGGCCCAGGGCTCTGCGGTTTCCTCCCACAGTGAGAAGACTTCATCTCTTTGAGGGTGGGGCTGAACTTGGGTGAGCTGTTTTCTTGTTTTACAGGAATGATATTCTCAGGTCCAGCTACAAAATTTGCAGCTATGCTGTGCTTAGCTGCTCAGTCATGTCTGACTCTTTGCAACCCCTTTGCAACTCCTAGCCTGCCAGACCCCTCTGTTCATGGGGATTCTCTAGGCAGCAATACTAGAATGGATTGCCACACCCTCCTCCAGGGGATCTTCCCAACCCAAGGTTCGAACCCAGGTCTCCTGCAATGCAGGCAGATTCTTTACTGTCTGAGCCACTAGGGAAGCCCAAGAATACTGGAGTGGGTATCCTCTTCTCCAGGGAATCTTCCCAAACCAAGAATCAAACTGGGGTCTCCTGCACTGCAGATGGATTCTTTACCAGCAGAGCTACCAGGGAAGCCCATATAATTTGCAGGGCCCAGTGCAAAATGATCTTTTGAATAAGATCCCTTGTTCAAAAATCATTAAAATTTCCAAATGGCATTAGCAGAGTATTAAACTAAGTGTTGAGTCCTTCTGAGCATGGGGCCCTGTTACACCCTGAAACGCCGTGAGTATACCCTGGAGCGCTTTCAGAGCCTTGGATGGTAGTGCGGGCACTACAGGCAGGGCAGGCCAGGGAGTGCTGCCCCTCCCCCACTTTCACTCCGTGCCACCCATGTGGAGGGAAGAGTGAATTTTGGAGCTGGACCAGGTCCCCAAATCAGTAGGCCAACCCCTCCAGCAAAGTCATCAGCAGGCACAGTGGGCCAGAGGAGCAACTCCCAGGAGACAACACAAGAGCAGCCCCCACTTGCCTGCAGTGGATGAGAAGTGGCTGCCAAAGGGGTGGAGACTGGTCCTTCTTCACTTTCCTGGCTTCCAACAAATCCAGCATCCAGGAGTTCCTCTCCACCTTGCTCCCTCATGCCTCAAGCTGTTTGGACTTCCTCACTCCAAAGTGTTGCTCTTGCTGGTCCATATTTCTTTATTTACTTAATTAAACCAACATTTATCGAGTGCCTAATATCTGCCTGGCATGGCTGTAGGTCCTAGTGATAGAGTGGAATGGACCCATGCTGCTCTCCTGTTTAAAATATGGAAAGAAATCTCCATCAACGGGCAAATAGCTGCTACCCTAAGTGGTCCTCCATTGTTCTCCTTGCCCATCCTGGTCACACCAGCCCCTTTCCCTGGCACCCAAGACCTCACAAAGATACAACAACAGAAAGACCTGCTCTAGAGCTATGGGCAGCATTGACTCTGATTGGTTGGAAAGGGAAGGCAGGTAAGGGGTGAAAGAGTTCTTTTGAGATTCAGGGAGGACCTCTTGACACATCTAACCTAGGAGAAGAGACCTGAGTGAAACAAGGGAATGCAGGGCAAGCAGACTCTGGGCAGAAGGAATGTTAGATGCAAAGGCCCTGAGGTGGGATGCGGTATCAAGTTCAAAGGCACAAAAAGTCCAGTAGGACAAGGGCTTCCCTGATAGCTCAGTTGGTAAAGAATCTGCCTGTGAGGCAGGAGATCCCAGTTTGATTTCTGGGTCAGGAAGATCCACTGGAGAAGGAATAGGCTACCCACTCCAGTATTCTTTCCCTTATGACTCAGCTGGTAAAGAATCCACCTGCAATGCAGGAGACCCTGGTTCAATCCCTGGGTTGGGAAGATTGTCTGGAGAAGGGAAGGGCTACCCGCTTCAATATTGTGGCCTAGAGAATTCCATGGACTGTGTATAGTCCATGGGGTTGCAAAGAGTCAGACACTACTGAGCGATTTTCACTTTACACTTTTACTTTCGGACAAGAGCAAGGGGAAGAAGCAGGGACAGGAAGCCAGCAAGTGTATCTTGAGGGTCTGACATATCACAGTCTGGAATGTGGGTTTTATTCTGAGTGTGATGGGAAACCAACGGAGGGTTTTGCACAGAAAAGTAACAGGAATTGTTATATACAGTTATATAAAAAACTGTTATATACAGTTTTGAAAAAGATTTTATAGGGACTTCCCTGGCGGTCCTGTGGTAAAGACTTCACCTTCCAATGCAGGGAGTGCGGATTCAATCCCCGGTCGTGGAGCTAAGATCCACTTGCCTCTTGGCCAAAAAATCAAATCATAAAACAGAAGCAGTGTTGTAAAAAATTCAATAAAGACTTTAAAATGCTCCACATTAAAAAATAAAAAAGATTTTATTTTTTGGAGAAGTTTTAGATTTACCACAAAATTGAGAGGGAGCTACAGAATTTTCATACACCTGCACCTACACATACATAATCTCCCCCATTATCAACATCACTCACCAGAATGGTACCTTTGTTATCAAAGATGAACATACACTGAACCCATCATCTACCACTCATGGTGTTGTACATTCTATGGGTTTGGACAAATGTATAATGACATGTATCCACCATTATAATATCAGAATATTTTCCACTGTTCTAAAAACCCTCTGTGCTCTGTCTATTCATATCTTCCTCCTCCCACACTTGGCAACCACTGATCTTTTTATAGTCTCCCTAGTTTTGCCTTTTCCAGAATGTTGTAGAGTTGGAATCATACAGCGTGCAGCCTTTTCAGATTGGCTTCTTTCACTTAGTAACATGAGTGTAAGTTTCCTTCATATCTTTTCATGGCTTGATGGCTCTTTCTAGTGATGAATAATATTCTATTGTCCGGATGTATCACAGTTTATTTTTTACCTAGCATGTAAATAAATAGCATTTTATTTTTAATAATAACCTTGATATCTGAGTGAATAAAATTGTTTTGCATGGAGTTTTTCCTTAGCAATTCTGAATTGAGAACATACCATAATTATAAGATTCAAAGATTTAAGGATTCTATTTTGGCTAATACAATTTTACCATTATTAAATTCAGTGTATTAAATAACATCAAAATGTGTTAACTTTTAAAAACCATTATTTAAAAAAAATACAAGTAGAAAAATATATACACATGAAATCCTGCGTGGCCAAATTGAAATAGAGACCTCAGCTTTTTCAGTTAACAGTATCAGTGGATAAAATTGTACAATTCTGACAGTCAAATGATGGCTTCCCAGTTTTCATCTTAGTTATATGAAAGGAAAACATACTATTCTTGGATTCAGTTAACGTGTTTGTTTTAGGTTCCAAATTACTTTAACGGTAGCATTTTTGAAAAAGCAAATGGTATAATACCTTTTCCTCATGTCCTGAAGCATGTTATCTAAATCAGTTTAAAAACAGATATTCATTCACACTGTTGTTTAAAAATACAGCTATGAGATCCCAAAGTGAAATAACTCAAAGTTATAGTTCCTTCAGCAAGTATATTTTTTGTTTATTTTTAATTAATTCATTTATTTTAATTGGAGGATAATTACTTTACAGTATTGTGATAGTTTTTGCCATACAGCAACATGAATTGGCCACAGGTATACGTGTGTCCTCCCATCCTGAACCCCCCTCCCACATTTGTCCCCACCCCATCCCTCTGGGTTGTCCCAGAGCACTGGCTTTGGGTGCCCTGCTTCATGCACAGAATTTGCACTGGTCATCTATTTGACATATGGTGATGTACAGGTTTCAAAGCTCTTCTCTTAAATCATCCCACCCTTGCCTTCTCCCACTGAGTCCAAAAGTCTGTTCTTTATATCTGTGTCTCCTTTGTCGACCTGCATATAGGATCATCATTTCTGTTTTCTAAATTCCATATATATGTGTTAATATTACAGTATTTGCCTTTCTCTTTCTGACTTACTTCACTCTGTATAATGGGTTTCATCCACTTCGTTAGAACTGACTCAAATGCGTTCCTTTTTATAGCTGAGTAATATTCCATTGTATATATGTACCACAACTTTCTTATCCATTCATCTGCCAGTGGATATGTAGGTTGCTTCCATGTCCTATCTATTGTAAATAGTGTGTCACAGTTTATTTATCCATCCACTTATTGAACAATGTCTTAGTTGCTTGGTTCATGATTTTGGCAATCATGAGTAAAGCTTCTGTAAACATTTATATGGAGCTTTTGTGTAGACATAGATTTTTAACTCCTTGAGTAAATACCAAGGAGTGCTGGATTGTAGGGTAACAGTAGGTTTAGTTTTATAAGAAACTGACAAACTATCTCCTAAAGTGGCTGTGCTGTTTTGCATTTCCACCAGCAATTTCTGGTGCTGAAACACATCCTCACCAGCATTTGGCACTGGCAATGTTCTGGATTTTGGCCATTCTAATAGGTATTTAGTGGTATCCCATTGTTTTAATTTGCATTTCCCTGATGACATGATGTAGAGCATCTGTTCATGTGCTTATTTGTCCTCTGTATATCTTCTTTGGAGCAGTGTCAGTTAAAGTCTTTGGCTTGTTTTTAAAATCAGATCGTTTTGCTATTGTAGAGTTTTAACAGTTCTTTGTATATTATGGATAGCATCCTTTATCAATCAGTTGTCTCTTTCATAAATATTTTCTCCCAGTCTGTGGCTTGTCTTCCCATCCTCTAACCTTTTTGATATTGTCTTTCACAGAGGTTTTTTTTTTTAATTTAAAAAATTTTATTTATTTTTAAATTTTAATTTATTTTTGGTTGTGCTGGGTCTTTGTTGCTGAGTGCAAACTTTCTTTAGTTGTGGTAAGTGGGGGCTACTCTTTGTTTTGGGGCACAGGCTTCTCCTTGCGGCAGCTTCTCTTGTTGTGAAGCACAGGCTCTAGGCACATGGGTTTCAGTAGTTCCGGCACGTGGGCTCAGCAGTTGTGGCATAAAGCCTTAGTTGTTCTGTGGCATGTGAAGTCTTCTCAGAGCAGGGATTGAATTCATGTCCCCCACACTGGCAGGTGGATTCTTACCTACTGTAACACCAGGGAAGTCCCATAGAGAAGTTTTTAAGTTCAATGAAGTCTAACTTGTCAATTATTTCTTTCATAGATCATGTCTTGGGTGTGTGTCTAAGAAAGCCTTACCATACCCAAGGTGATCTAGGTTTTCTCCTATATTACCTTCTAGGAGTTTTACAGTTTTGTACTTAATATGTAGGTCTGTGATTCACTGTGAACTAATTTTTGTGAAGGGTATAAGGTCTGTGTCTAGATTCATCCTTTGGCACGTGGTTGTCCCATTGTTCCAGCACCATTTGTTAAGAAAACGATCTTTGCTCCACTGTATTGCCTTTGTTCCCTTGTCCTCATTTGCCTTTTAATCACTCTGGCTGCCATGAGTGATCCATAAAATGTAAAGACAAGTTTCTGTTCTGTAGTAATAAGTAGATAGTGTTTGTGGGAATGATTATGTGCCAGAACTGTTGTAGGAAGCTTCCAGGTCTTATACTTCACTTAATTCCTTAAAACAATCCTATGAGGTTGCTTGAGTACTATCTATATTCTTTCGGATAAAGGAACTGAAGCACAGAAAGTGAAAAACTTACTCAAGGTCACACCATCACCAGATGACGGAGCAGGCTGGGATTCAGATGCAGGCAACTTCATGACAAAAACGACATCTAGTATTATGCTTGCTAGAAACCATAAAAGCTAACATGTTTATCTGGCTGTTTGCTGGGTTCTGTTCTAGGGCATTACAAGGGTGAATTCGCCTAACCTCACAGCAGTCTGACGAGGTGGCCGTGACTGTCCCTGTGTCATAGAAGAACTCTCTTCTGTCACCCATCGGTGGGAGGCAGAGCTGGGACTGATCTCAGGCACTCAGCTCTAGAGCCTGTGCTCCCAACTGTCACACAAACCCCCCCGAGCTTCTAGGATATTATTCTCAGTATTTTGATGCATGCTTGAAACGTTTCATAATTTGAACATTTTGATGAAAATAAAAACTGAATTGAAAATAGAAGATGTTCACAGTAGTCTTGAGTACTGTGGGGAGGATGAAGACTTGAACACACTCCTGGTGTGAGATGGAGGAAAACATGGTGGCTCCTTCCATTGGCCATCAGGGGTCCGCTGGCCCTTGTTGCTGCCCTGCCCCCATCGTTCCTGGGCCTGTCTCTACCTCCTTGCCTCCACATCACATTGTAATCATCCGTTTCTGTCTGTCTGTATCTCCACAGACTACGAGATATTGGAAGGTGAGTCCCTTTTGAATTCAGCTTTGTGCCTTGAAGAACAGGGCCTACTCAAGAGCTGATGTAAAACAGTGGTTGTAGGATGAATAATGAGGCCCAGGAAAAGAAACAGATTGCTTCTTTGGCAAGTGCCCACACTACCTCCTCCCCTCATAGAGGAGCTGACATCTGGGAGTCCTCACTAAGCGAAGCTGAGGCCCCAGCTCCAGACAGACTGCAGCTTTGATGCAGGAACTAAGACTGAGGACAGTGGGGAAAGTGTGAGAGTGAACACAAGCCAGAATAAGCTCCATAGAGGCAGGTACTATGGCAAGTCAGGTGTCAACCTGAAAAAATCGCAGCTCAGGAGAGTGGATGGTGAGGTAAAGAGAGATAGGAGGACCTCTGATTTGATTGATAAAGCTTGGTGAGAAGACAAGTTGCCTTTGGAGGATGTTGCATTACCACTGAATGAGCTGCCTGACCTGAACAGGAAGACTTGGACACCAGAGAATCTGTTCAAGAACAAAAAAGATGAAGTGTATGGGATTAGCTTTATGGCAACTCCAAGAGAACATCCCCCACCCCATTGGAAACTGACATCTAGCTTCTTTTTCAGGGATAGATTATTTTAATTTATTTTTTTATTATATATTGGAATATAGTTGATTTACAATGTTGTGTTAGTTTCTGGCGTACAGCAAAGGGATCAGTAATACACATATCCATATCCATTCTTTTTCAGATTCTTTTCCCATATAGATTATTACAGAATATTGAGTAGAGTTCCCTGTGCTATGCAGTAGTTCCTCATTAATTATGTATTTTACAAATAGCGGTGTTGCTGCTGCTGTTTGGTTGCTAAGTCGTGTCCAACTCTTTGTGAACCCATGGACTGTAGCTCGCCAGGCTCCTCTGTCCATGGGATTTCCCAAGCAAGAATACTGGAGTGGGTTGCCATGTCCTTCTAGGGATCTTCCTGACCCAAGGATTGAGCCCATGTCTCCTGCTTGGCAGGCAGATTCTTTACCACTGAGCCACTTGGGAAGCCCTATAAATAGTAGTGTGTATATGTTAATCCCTAACTCCTAATGTATCCCTCTCTCCCACCTTTCCCCTTTGGTAACCATAAATTTGTTTTCTATGTCTGTAATTCTGTCTCTGTTTCATAAATAAGTTCATTTGTATCATTTTTAGAGTTAACATATAAGTGATATTATACGATATTTGTCTTTCTCTGTCTGACTCACTTTATTTAGTATGATAATCTCTAGGTCCAAGGGGTGGATTAAAAAAAAATACATAGATTCCAAATGTTTTCTTTCAGTTTCTCAGTTTGGTTTCTTAGCGATAAATCAACTTTCAAAGAGTATACCCACTTGGTTTGTGGCAGCAAAATGCAACATAAAAATGTTCATCAGAATGGGAAACTATTTAAATTTCTCAGGAATGCAGAATATTTGACTTCTTTGAGCCTAAAACACTTCATACGTGACTTTGTGTTAGACCATGAGAAGTTAAACACTTGCCTTTGACTCTAATTTTGATTTAGTCAGAGTTGAACACTTGTCAGATACTTACATGTGTCCTGTGATACAAGATGACTGAAGATATGAGAGAGAAAGGCGAAGAAAGAGGAAGCCAGATTTAAGGAAAATATTAACATCTCAACCCACGCTGAGGAGCGAGTGGGCTGAGACAGTGTGTTTGAAGCTTGGAGTTGTCATGGATATACAGATAGTCCACTCACCGATTCCTAAGATTCCTAAGATTCCTCAAGGTATTTTCAAACTTTAGAAAAAATTTACAGATTTAAAAGTTATCTGGCGGTTAAAGAAAAAAAATCAACCCCAGAGCTTCAGTAACACTGTTCATGGTCATTTCAGCCAGGCAAAGCATGAATTCTGGTCTTCAAAGTGTAGATTTGAAGGTTCACTAATCTCAAATCTCCACCAGCATGTTCACCTTCAGAGAAATGCCATATGTTGTGACCATGCCTCTTTTGCTTATCTGATTGCAACATATTCCTCAGAAAAGGAAGGCCTTCTTAGTTCGTTGTAGAACTACTGTGAACTACTAGGTCATTCACTGTGTTAATTTTTTAAAACTGGTCAGAATTTACCTTTAATTTTCTAAGTTTCTAGATAAAAACAGACCTCCAAATTATCTTGGGTTTCTCTCTCTCCCTTACCTCCCACTCCCAGTCAGCTGCCAAGCCTGGTCAGTCCTGCCTGCCCAGCTCTATCTCTTATATCCATCCCGACCCTTCTCTCCCCAGGCTACTGTTTCCCTCATTAGCCTCCTAGCCCGCCTCCCTGTCTTGGTTTTCTGTCTGTCCTCCTCCATGGCGTCTTCCACATTATAGATAGGTCTGTCTTCATCCATGCCTGGGACCAAGCAATGGCTTAGTCAATATTCGCTGACCCAGAATCTTTGAATTTTCCAGTATCTTATTCAGAACTCTAGAGGTGCCCCGCAGCCCCTACACATGATGTCTGAGCTCTTTGGCCTGCCCCTGGACGCCCTCCCCATCTGACCCGGCCCAGTATCACCGCCACCCTCCTGGAGCATCCATCTGGCCAAGCTGAGGGACCGTCTTGGGTGCTTTCCTGCTCCTTATCCTTTGCTCACTCCGCTTTTTCTACTTGCAATACCCTTTCCCCCAAATACATACTACCTACTCTGCAGGAAGCAGCTCTAGTGCCACCACCTCCTTGAATTTGTTCCTGATCCCACCAGCTGGATACCTCCTCTCCTAAGTGAGGAGAGAGCACTCTTTTGTTCTCTCTCTCTTTCTACTTTTGGAAATTCTTGTCATTGAAGTACACACCATCCTAGGTTGTGCATATTTTGAGACCAACATCTGTGTCTTTACTGCAATATCATATGTAAAATGCACATCCATGTGACTGCCCTGTAGCAAGCATTCAGTGAATGCTAGAGTCTCCCTTTTGCTGTCAAGCTTTTTGTAAGATCAGCGGCTTAAGTCTCTGCAGTACAACTTTTCTTGAGGAGTCCAGGGATTTCACAGTTATGTTTCTCTGCTTATTTTGGAAACAAGAGTATGGATAGCAGAACAAAATCAGACCTGAGTCTGAACCTGGGTTCTTTTTTAAAAAATATTTATTTATTTATTTATTTGGCTGCCCTAGGTCTTAGTTGTGGCATGCGGGCTCTTGTTGGCAGCATATGGGGTCTAGTTCCCCAACCAGGGATCGAAGCCAGACCCCCTGCATTGGGAGCATGAAGTCCTAGCCCCTGGACCACCAGGGAAGTCCCTGAACCTGAGTTCTGCCATATTACCTATCACCTTGGTGATTTTAAAAAATTTGCCTACATTCATTCTTCACCATTAGAATAGATTTCTTTTCTACTATATTATAACTGACTCTCCAAATAGAAAAAGGCAAATAAGATAGAATTTTATTGACCTTTCATGTAATGTCCATAGGTAGGCAGGTGGTTGAGGACAGATAGGACCCTGGTCTCTGAGCCCAGCCAGGGACCTGGGTCCTTTTTGTTACACGGCTCCAATGTTGCCCAGATGAGCTAAAGCTCACTCCCCAGCCCCACAACCACATCCATTTCCAGGGCCCAGGAAGGTGAGCAGAGAGGAAATAGCTCCCTTAATAAAGACTTTACCCAAAGTTGTACATATCAATTTTGTTCAAAACCTACTGAATAGAATTTAATCACATGATCACACCTAACTGTAAGGGAAGCTTGGAAACGTTTACCAACCCTGAGTACCTGATTGTTGTCCCATTATCCAGTTCAGGAATAGCTAGGAGGTCACATACACTGCTCAAATTCAAGATGAGGAAGCTTATGTTACTAAAAGGAGGCAGCTATGAACGGATAAGAGGAGCCAAGTACCAATGTTTGCCACAACTACTTCACAGAGTTGTTGCAAAGAGTAAATGCAAAGATCGGAAAAGTCCCTAACATTATGTGCAACAAAATCGATATTCATTCCTTCCTAATTATCTCCCTATCCCCCACTTGCCTAATAGCCTTTCACTTAGTAAGTTCTCACTATATTTTTAATGGATGAAGAAGGCTCAAATGAATGAACTCATTTTGAAGGCCCACCCTTTTTAACTAGATAAAACCATTTGTAATGTGCTCATTAATTATTGTTGTATGGAAGCTTGCTGCTAGCTAAGTTTAGTATAAGTGGATAAAGGGCTCTCTTTCTACATCGTCAATGCCGAACTAATGGAATTATGCAGAGTCTCCCTAAGCCTCAAAAAATCCCAGATGAGGAGGACTAACGTTATTAAGGACCTATGGCTTAATGTGCAATTGCTGAATTGCATTTTACATGAATCTCTGCTATTTCTCCAGAGAGTATTTAGCACAGGAAGTGATCCACACCAGCTCCTCACATTCTTTAGCCTGAGCACTCATGTCTGGACTGCCTCCAGGGACACTGGAATGAAGAGGATGGGCCTGAGAAGTTCCAGGAGAAGTTGAGTAGAACCATGGAGACGTCCAGCTGAGGTCACAGCAACCTGGATCTCCCAGGAGAAGAACACGTGGAGAAAGGTCTACACCAAATCAGCCCCCTGTCAGGAATAACTGAGACGCTCCACCATGTGCTCAGCACTGTATGACCTTGAAATCAGCTGCTGTCAAAGAGCCTGCTGCTGAGGCTGTGATGCTGGAGCCTGTTGCCTTAGTCAAGGGAGTCTCAGAATTCTTCGCAGGAAAAGTTCTTAAGCAGTGACTCAGTGAAGGTTTTAAAATGTCCAGGACTTGTCAGCTAACGGCATCCCCAGAGCTCTGGGAGACTGAGCAAACTGACCTAAATAGAAAAGCAATTTTTGGATAGGAAGAGGGAGCCCTGGAAAGAGTACAAACCTGCCCTGCAGAAGCCCCATGGGATCCCATGGCAGCCTCCCCTGGGGACGGGAGTCAGGGGTGATGAGACCCACCCAGTCAATCGGCACTGGGATGGTCCAGATACCCAGGCTTCTCTATGACTTGCTCTAGCTCTTTTCCTCCTCATCATTGCCTCATTTGGGACAACTTCCCACTCCCTCTTCTTGGATTCCTTCAGATTTCTGTGTTAACCTCTTCTCTTGAAACCTCAGAATTTGTATGCTAAAATATTTCCTGACATTGGACTGTGCTCACCAAATCTCTCACAGTCTTCTATTTGCCAGCTTACCATGTCCTCTGGGCAAGTATCAAGATTCCTGGAAAGAAAATACTTTATATTCCTAATTGTGGGTGTATATGTGTGTGTGTGTGTGTAACTGTGTGTGTGTATGGGTAAATGTGTATGTGTGCATATGTATGTGTATATTTACAGATTCCCTTATTTACTCATATAATATTTTGGAGTTGCCCAGGCATTGCTCCAGGTGCAAAGAGCCAGAAGTGAATAAAATAGTCTAAGTACCTACTTTGGTGAAAATTGGGGTAGACTCACAATAAACAGGGCTTCCCTGGTGGCTTAGACAGTAAAGAATTTGCCTGCAATGCAGGAGACCTGGGTTAAATCCCTGGGTTGGGAAGATCCCCTGGAGAAGAGAGTGGAAACACACTCCAGTATTCTTTCCTGGAGAATCCCATGGACAGAGGAGCTTGGTGGGCTACAGTTCATGGGGTCACAAAGAATCAGACATGACTGAGTGACCAACATCTTCACTTTCACAACAAACAAGTAAGTATTACATAGTGCATATGGATCTGTAGATATACTACATGTTCAGTTCAGTCGCCCAATTATGTCTGACTCTTTGTGACCCCATGGATCACAGCATGCCAGGCCTCCCTGTCCATAACCAACAGCCAGAGTTTACCCAAACCCATGTCCATTGAGTCGGTGATGCCATCCAGCCATCTCATCCTCTGTCATCCCCTTCTCCTCCTGCCTTCAATCTTTCCCAGCATCAGGGTCTTTTCAAATGAGTCAGCTCTTTGCATTCAAAGTATTGGAGTTTCAGCTTCAACATCAGACCTTCCAATGAACACCCAGGACTGATCTCCTTTAGGATGGACTGGTTGGATCTCCTTGCAGTCCAAGGGACTCTCAAGAGTCTTCTCCAACACCACACTTCAAAAGTATCAACTCTTCAGTGCTCAGCTTTCTTTATAGTCCAACTCTCACATCCATACATGACTACTGGAAAAACCATAGCCTTGACTACTCGGACCTTTGTCAGCAAAGTAATGTCTCTGCTTTTTAATATGCTGTCTAGGTTGGTCATAACTTTCCTTTCAAGGTGTAAGCGTCTTTTAATTTCATGGCTGCAATCACCATCAGCAGGGATTTTGGAGCCCCCAAAAATAAAGTCAGCCACTGTTTCCACTGTTACCCCATCTATTTGCCATGAAGTGATGGGACTGGATGCCATGATCTTAGTTTTCTGAACATTGAGCTTTAAGCCAACTTTTTCACTCTCCTCTTTCACTTTCATCAAGAGGCTCTTTAGTTCTTCTTCACTTTCTGCCATAAGGGTGGTGTCATCTGCATATCGAGCTTATTGATATTTCTCCCAGCAATCTTGATTCCAGCTTGTGCTTCCTCCTGCCCAGCATTTCTCATGATGTACTCTGCGTATAAGTTAAATAAGCAAGGTGACAATATACAGCCATGATGTTCTCCTTTTCCTATTTGGAACCAGTCTGTTGTTCCATGTCCAGTTCTAACTCTTGCTTCCTGACCTGCATACAGGTTTCTCAAGAGACAGGTCAGGTGGTCTGGTATTCCCATCTCCTTCAGAATTTTCCATAGTTTGTTGTGACCCACACAGTCAAAGGCTTTGACATAGTCAATAAAGCAGAAATAGATGTTTTTCTGGAACTCTCTTGCTTTTTCAATGATCCATTGGATGTTGGCAATTTGATCTCTGGTTCCTCTGCCTTTTCTTAAACCAGCTTGAACATCTGGAAGTTCACGGTTCATGTATTGCTGAAGCCTGGCTTGGAGAATTTTAAGCATTACTTTACTAGCGTGTGAGATGCAATTATGCAGTAGTTTGAGCATTCTTTGGCATTGCCTTTCTTTGGAATTGGAATGAAAACTGACCCTTTCCAGTCCTGTGGCCACTGCTGAGTTTTCCAAATTTGCTGGCATATTGAGTTCAGCACTTTCACAGCATCATCTTTTAGGATTTGAACTACATGTACACACACACAAACACAAACACACACATAGTGGCTGGCACATAGTGAGTACCCAATACTTAGATGCCCAATAAAAATAATGAGAGCTAGGATTTATTGAGTACTTACTATATACCAGGTGTTCTTTCAATTCTTGATAATCCCAAAGCCAGAAACTCTTATTATCTCCATACACAGACAGAAAACAGAGGCACACAGAGAGAACACAACTAGGGAGTATAACGTGCTGTTCAAACCCAGACACTGTTTCTGAGCTTGAGCTTCCTTATTCTTTGTCTTGAACATGGACTACCTTTATAGAAAGGCAGGCTGTCAACCACTCTCAACTGCCCAAACTATTCTAAGAAGAACAAATTTCAAAGAAAAAAATCTAGGGAAAGAGAGACTCAGAGCTGTGTTAATGACACAATTGAGACTATTTTGATTGTGTCTGCAATATGATTTTCGTCTGTCAGGCTTTGCTTTTATCTGACAGTAAAGTGAAAGTCACTCAGTTGTGTCCAACTCTTTGAGACTCTTTGAATTCTCTAGGCCAGAATACTGGAGTGGGTAGCCTTTCCCTTCTCCAGGGGATCTTCCTATCCCAGAGATTAAACCCAGGTCTTCTGCATTGCTGGCAGATTCTTGACCAGCTGAGCCAAAAGGGAAGCCCAAGAATACTGGAGTGGGTAGTCTATCCCTTCTCCAGGGGGTCTTCCCGACCCAGGAACTGAACCAGGGTCTCCTGCATTGCAGGGGGATTCTTTACCAACTGAGCTATCAGGGGACATTAAGGAAGAGACAAAAAAAAAAAGAAAGCCTTTTCTCAGGTAAGACATAAATATATACTTTTAAGTGTTTCTTGTTTGGAAAGAGAAAGGGAGAAAAGACAACACTAATGATCTCAACACACTTTCCCACATGCAGAAAACATAAATAATTCTTACTGATTCTCCAAGGAGTGAAGGGAAGAGGTGGGGAGAAGGGTCAGAAAATATACTTCCACAGGGGAATTCTGGTGACTAGATCCCTTTATTTCAACCCTTTAGACCCACTAGGAGGAATGTATGTTTCCTGAAATGGTTTTAAGAATCAAGATGACAAAAAACTGTGAAGAGACTTACATGGAAGTTTTGGCCTAAAGATGATTCAAGGTGAGCTATTTTTATAACCACAATATTTTAGTTACTATTCATTGAGTGTCTACTATATGGAAAGCAGCTTGCTAGATTTTTTAGAGACAGAGTCTCATTTAGAATTAGAAATATGCAATCTGCTTGAGCTTGAAAGAAAACCAGCAATTGATTAAGCATTGATGACAACTACGAATGGTGACCAAAAAAGGAACCAAACTCTGCTTATGGAATTATTTAAATCTTGTTCTGAAAAGAATATCAATTGTGTATATGGTCATTGCTATGCTGCTAAGTTAATTTTTTAATCAAAAGATATAATTAAGAAGGACAACTTGCTAACTTCTTTCTCGCATTCATGCCTATGGTGAGCCTCTCTGGACAGCTTATCATAATTATCATCATCGAAAGAGAGTCACCACATAGTTAGTGTGTGAGGGAGCAACAGACTTGATACCCGAGATGCAAAAAAAATGTAAGACGTGCATTATACCGTTGGAGATCTGGAGGTGTAGTTTAAGAGATGGAATTTACATGTAGAAATTTACAAAGAATGGCAGGTTACCATGCTCAAGGTCAAATGAGCAGTACAGACAATAGGAGCTCAAACTGAGAAAAGAGAGTGTTCTTTGAGAGCTAAGGATGCCAGGAAAAGCCTTGGAGTCACATGTGCATGTGTGCCAAGTCGCTTCACTCGTGCCTGACTCTTTGTGACCTTATGGACCTTAGCCCACCAGGCTCCTCTGTCCATGGGAATCTCCAGGCAAGAATAGTGGAGTGATTTTCCATGCCCTCCTCCAGGGGATCTTCCCAACCCAGGGAAGGAGGTTCTTTACCACTAGTGCTACTTGGGAAGCCCCTTGGAGTCGCACAGATCAATGCTTTTCTTCTGAATTCTCCCTTCTTTTCTGGATCTCAGACTAGACTCCTTATTTCCTTCTTTTCTTTACCAACTCACCATTATCTCCTTATCCAGTGGCCAGCTTGGTCTTGAACCTTTTCTATAGTCTCTTGTTTTTAGTTAATGTTATGTTTCCATCAGTCAGCCAGCATGATTTAATTGGCCCTAGTATGTGTAGAGAGTGGGAACATGGCAGGACAGGTAGTAATGCAGGAAGCACAGATATAACTTTTATTCCTAAAATTGCAGTGGTCATTTATTGGGGAGGCCACCATCTCACAAGAACTGCCCCTGATACACAGGGTATATCCCCCAGTCTCCACTCCTCAGCTGGGCCCTGCACAACCTGGCTCCTGGCCATGGTCAGACACCAGTTCTGAGCTAGGCCAGTCTCAAATCCTCCCCTGAGAAATACTGGGCCTTCTTTTCACTGAGGCTGATTCATGCTAATAACAAGGTTCTAGAAGGAAGACCACAGTCTCTTAATGCTGAGAGCTTCAATGTGGCCTTCTTTCCCCTCCTCACAGCTGAGTAATTTACTCAGCATTCACCCTTTACAGATGCCCTGGTATTCTTCCAATAAATGTATTCCTCTATCTTTTGCTGAAATCAACTACAGTTAGTGTCAGGTTTTCAAAAAAATGATCAATTCATAACTTGGTTCTAGAGAGTATGTTGCAAATGCAAGACCTTCAAGGAAAATGTAATGGGTCATTGTATTGAGGTAGAAACGAAGGCTGTAAGACTCTATTCAGAGATAAGAAATTATCTCTCTATTCAGAGTTAAGAAATTAGCAACCTTGGTGAAACAGTGACAAACATCAATAAATGTCTTTTCTGATGGTCACTTGGGACCAATGGGTGGTAAGATTTGGAGGGACCCAACAGCTACCAATTCTAACTGTTGCTTCCTGACTTGCATACAGGTTTTTCAAGAGGCAGGTCAAGTGGTCTGGTATTCCCATCTCCTTCAGAATTTTCCACAGTTTATTGTGATCCACACAGTCAAAGGCTTTGGCATAGTCAATAAAGCAGAAATAGATGTTTTTCTGGAACTCTCTTGCTTTTTCGATGATGCAACAGATGTTGGCAATTTGATCTCTGGTTCCTCTGCCTTTTCTAAATCCAGCTTGCACATCTGGAAGTTCACGGTTCACATATTGCTGAAGCCTGGCTTAGAGAATTTTGAGCATTACTTTACTAGCATGTGAGATGAGTGCAATTGTGCAGTAGCTTGAGCATTCTTTGGCATTGCCTTTCTTTGGGATTGGAATGAAAACTGACTTTTTCCAGTCCTGTGGCCACTGCTGAGTTTTCCAAATTTGCTGGCATATTGAGTTCAGCACTTTCACAGCATCATCTTTCAGGATTTGAAATAGCTCAACTGGAATTCCATAGCCTCCACTAGCTTTGTTCGTAGTGATGCTTTCTAAGGCCCACTTGACTTCACATTCCAGGATGTCTGGCTCTAGGTGAGTGATCACACCATCATGATTATCTGGGTTGTGAAGATCTTTTTTGTACAGTTCTTCTGTGTATTCCTGCCACCCCTTCTTAATATCTTCTGCTTCTGTTAGGAAAAGGAGTATGTCAAGGCTGTATATTGTCACCCTGCTTATTTAACTTATATGCAGAATACATCATGAGAAACGCTGGGCTGGAAGAAACACAAGCTGGAATCAAGATTGCTGGGAGAAATATCAATAACCTCAGATATGCAGATGACACCACCCTTATGGCAGAAAGTGAAAAAGAACTAAAGAGCCTCTTGATGAAAGTGAAAAAGGAGACTGAAAAAGTTGGCTTAAAGCTCAACATTCAGAAAACTATGATCATGGCATCTGGTCCCATCACTTCATGGCAAATAGATGGGAAAACAGTGGAAACAGTGTCAGACTTTATTTTTGGGGGCTCCAAAATCACTGCAGATGGTGATTGCAGCCATGAAATTAAAAGACGTTTACTCCTTGGAAGGAAAGTTATGACCAACCTAGATGGCATATTTAAAAGCAGAGACATTAATATGCCAACAAAACTCCGTCTAGTCAAGGCTATGGTTTTTCCAGTGGTCATGTATGGATGTGAGAGTTGGATTATAAACAAAGCTGAGCACTGAAGAATTGATGCTTTTGAAGTGTGGTGTTGGAGAAGACTCTTGAGAGTCCCTTGGACTGCAAGGAGATCCAACCAGTCCATCCTAAAGGAGATCAGCCCTGAGTGTTCATTGGAAGGACTGATGTTGAAGCTGAAACTCCAATACTCCAATACTTTGGCCACCTGATGCGAAGAGGTGACTCATTGGAAAAGACCCTGATGCTGGGAAAGATTGAGGGCAGGAGGAGAAGGGGACGACAGAGGATGAGATGGCTGGGTGGCATCATTGACTCAATGGACATGGGTTTGGGTGGACTCATGGAGTTGGTGAAGGGCAGGGAGGCCTGGTGTGCTGTGGTTCATGAGGTCACAAAGAGTCGGACTGAACTGAACTGAATAGCTACCACCATAAAGCAGTTTGAAAGAGATGAGAAAGGCCAGGAGCACAGAGTCAGATGGTTGCTTTTGAGTTCCTTATGGGATAAAAGCTCAGCAAGCTTAGTCCTGGAAGTCTTCTCTACAGGCTAAATTCAAAATATAGGTCTTAAAAGGATCCCACTAGCTACTGGCCTGAGATCAGTTCAGTTCAGTTCAGTCCAGTCGCTCAGTCGTGTCTGACTCTTTGCGACCCCATGAATCCCAGCATGCCAGGCCTCCCTGTCTATCACCAACCCTTGGAGTTTACCCAAACTCATGTCCATTGAGTCGGTGACGCCATCCAGCCATCTCATCCTCTGTCATCCCCTTCTCCTCCTGCCCCCAATCTTTCCCAGCATCAAGGTCTTTTCCAGTGAGTCAACTCTTCGCATGAGGTGGCCAAAGTATTGGAGTTTCAGCTTCAACATCAGTCCTTCCAGTGAACACTCAGGACTGATCTCTTTTAGGATGGACTGGTTGGATCTCCTTGCAGTCCAAGGGACTCTCAAGAGTCTTCTCCAACACCAAAGTTCAAAAGCATCAATTCTTCAGCGCTCAGCTTTCTTCACAGTCCAACTCTCACATCCATACATGACTACTGGAAAAACCATAACCTTGACTAGACGGACCTTTGTTGGAAAAGTAACGTCTCTGCTTTTTAATATGTTATCTAGGTTGGTCATAACTTTCTCACTAACAGCCAAATTCAGAAACTGATATTTCAAGCTATTGACTTATTTGTCCACTTGCATTTACAAACTCATTATGTTTCATATGTGGATATAACATGGTCAGGAAAAAGTGGAATTCTGGCAGTAGAAATTGTGATGTATGGGAGGAATTAGGGAACAAAGGCTTCAGGTTCCTCTGAAACATCCCTCATTGCACTCCTACCCTCATCCATCAGAGAAAAATAACCATCCACACTGTTGGGCTCTATGGCTCAGTAGTGCCCACTCTATGGCCAGCATTTGAACTCATCCCTGGAGGGCATAATGTAGAGTCAATGTAGGGAAGAAAAAAGCTATATGCAGGGACTGGCCAAGGAATACCATGAAGATCAGAGAAATTGTGTCGACATAGAGTTTGAAGCAGAGAAGGCAATGGCACCCCACTCCAGTACTCTTGTCTGGAAAATCCCATGGACAGAGGGGCCTGGTGGGCTGCAGTCCAGGGGGTCGCTAAGAGTCAAACACAACTGAGTGACTTCACTTTCACTTTTCGCTTTCATGCATTGGAGAAGGAAATGGCAACCCACTCCAGTGTTCTTGCCTGGAGAATCCCAGGGACAGGGGAGCCTGGTGGGCTGCCGTCTATGGGGTCACACAGAGTTGGACACCACTGACGCGACTTAGAAGCAGCAGCAGCAGAATTTGAAGATAAGCTGTGTAACCATTGGTTTCATTTGCTAATTAATCCATAGTCTGATGAATATCATATGGGGTATCAATATAACTGGAGAAGGAATGAAGATCACTCTGCTGTCTAGACTGAGACAACAATGGTTCCATGACATCACCTTGGATACAGTAACTGATGTAACTTTTAACTGTAGCCCAATTGCATTTGTGGTTGTTTATGGTCATGTCAGATAGTGTGTGCGTGTGTGTGTGTGTGCATGTGTTTTTAATGCTAAGCAACTAGGAAGGAAGAATGCAATAGACACCAAGTAGGACAGCTGCCTGAGTCACAACAGTGCCCCCTTCTCTGAAAGAAAAGAAAGTGAAGGTCACTCTGCCATGTTCAACTCTTTGCAACCCCATGGACTATACAGTCCATGGAATCCTCCAGGCCAGAATACTGGAGTGGGTAGCCTTTTCCTTTTCCAGGGAATCTTCCCAATGCAGGGATCGAACCCAGGTCTCCCTCATTGCAGGCGGATTCTTTACCAGCTGAGCCAAAAAGGAAGGCCTTCTCTGAGGACAGCTTCTAAAACAAAGGGTAGGCCCAGAAAGTCTTTGTCTATATTACACGCCAACCGCCGCCCCCCCCACCAGCACCAGCCCAATAGTTGGATGCAGTCGTGTACCGAAGGCTGGGCGAGAGGGGAAATCTGCCCCGGGTGCAGGCAATAAGGGAGCTTGCAGAGAATTTAAAAACAATAATAAAAGCAACTAGAAGTCAATCTGCTTTTTATTATCACCATGTCTCAGTAATTCCAAAAAAATGTCAGTGATACAGTACTCCTTCCTGAAAAAATCTTCTGTTGATCTAAATTCTAAACAACTGCTGCATTACTGCTGAGTTTCATTATGTGCGTGTAAAGCTTAAGGTTAGCACATTTTTATTACTTATCCTATGTAACTCTCATTCCACATGGAAGTCAGTTCAGAGAACTGCCAGTTATACAGTCACGCCCCAATACACACAGACTCAACCACACAAGTTTATTTCCAGTAAATTCCTAACAGTTTGGAATCATTCAAGCTCATGTCATGTGTCCAGCCTCTGTATCTATGAAATCCTGCGTCTAAACTGCAGATTCAAGATAGGGAATAACAGCGTAGTGATTACAAAGATGAAGAAACAGAACTTACATTACTTTAGTTCTGTCATTTGTGAATGTGAGGAGAAATGATGGAAGAGGTTGGTTCGACACTGACAGTAGAGATCAAGAGGGGAATGGTTGAATGCTCTGATTAGTATCACCAGAAACTGGACACGGTACAAAGCAATGGGTCACAGAGGGATGGGATGGGGAGGGAGGTAGGAGGGGGGTTCAGGACGGGGAACACGTGTAAACCCATGGCTGATTCATGTCAATGTATGGCAAAAACCACTACAGTATTGTAAAGTAATTAGCCCCCAACTAAAATAAATAAATTTATTAAAAAAAAAAAAAGCAATGGGTCAAATAATATTACTACCGTTTGCAATCATTCAGATATGAACTCTGATTTTTGGAGAACAAAATCATCAGAAATTTGAACTAAAAAATAATTTAAATGTTTGATGAATTTTTTGTTTTACTAGAAACTTTTCAGCTATGCCAATATTTGAAAGCTACTAGAATCAATACCTAAAGACACAAAGACATGAACTGTATTGCAATTTCTAGAATTTATAGTAAAATGAGATTGTTGTGAATTTCTGCTAAATTAATTTTTCTATTTTTTTATTAATTTATTTATTTTAGTTGGAGGCTAATTACTTTACAATATTGTAGTAGTTTTTGCCATACATTGACATGAATCAGCCATGGGTTTACATGTGTTCCCCATCCTGAACCCCCCTTCCACCTCCCTCCCCATCCCATCCCTCTGGGTCACCCCACTGCACCAGCCCTGAGCACTTGTCTCATGAATCGAACCTGGACTGGCGATCTGTTTCACATATGATAATATACATGTTTCAATGCTATTCTCTCAGATCATCCCACCCTCACCTTCTAACTTAACCTATTTATTTATATGTTACTTCATATGAGAGAAACATATTAAAATTAAAATGAATAAAAATTAGTGTTTAGTCAACCACGAGCAAAGAAATAGACATATTTTATCATAATGGCTATTGGACATGAATAAGCAAAGATTTATTTTGACTAAATTATTTATAAGATTTAACAAAGTAGAAGTTGAAAACAAAGACTGAAATGTTATTACTCATTACTGTAACAGATGAATATGCAAATATCAATATATTTTCCTTTTTTCTAAAAAATACATAATGTAATAAAGCATATTATTATATTTTTACTTCATTGTTCTGCAATAGTTATCTTGTATCTTGCTTGTTTACTTTTAATTGGTATAACTGTATATACAAACCTTAATAAACTCTTTTTCACTGTGTTTCTTTTGTGGCATTATTATATGATTAGCTATATTTCATGATTATTATTGAAAATAACTTTGTTGGAGGGGATGTTAAACAATGGTCTGCTCCTGCGACTTCCCTGGCCGTCCAGTGGTTAAGACTTTGCCTTCCAATGCAAGGGATGCACGTTCGATTCCTAGGTGGGGAGCTAAGCCTTGCAGCCAAAGCATAAGACTAAGCAATATTGTCACAAATTCAACAAAGACTTTAAAAATGGTCCATATCAAAAAATCTTTTTTAAAAAATGATCTACTTGAGGTGTTTTGTTTTTTATTTAAGAGCATTTCCTTTATTTTTATTTATCAATTTTGGCTGTGCCACATGGCATGTGGGATCTTAGTTCCTCAATCAAGGATTGAATCCATGCACCCTGCAGTGGAAGTATGGAGTCTTAACCACTGGACCACCAGGGAAGCCCCTGCTCCAGCTGTTGAATATGCCTCGTACATCCCCATGTGGTTGATCAAGGTATGTAACCGACCCCAACTGGAGGCCAATCAGTCCTCCTGAGACTGAGAACTGTGGGCCTGAGGGGCAGGGGTGTTAGAGACCACAGTTCTGGGTTGGGTTATGGATGGCGCCACAGTCCAGCTGTAGGAAGTCCTGCTGTGGAGCCTGAGAGCTGCCCTGCTTCTGTCTTTCCCACAGCCTCCTTGGATCATGTGAGAGACCCCCGAATCATTCCAGTAACCTCCCCTGCACCCTTAGAGCCGGAATCAGTGTCTACTCCTATGAGAACTGCTTTTACACAGGGACGACCCAAGGGTAGAGGAGGAAAGGAGAGATGGGAGAGGTGCTCTGAGCCAAAACCCACCCCTGCTCCCTCTGCAGGCAGAATCTGTGAGCCACACAGGCAGTGCATGCTGGGAAAGGGAGGAAGGCCAGGGATGCAGACGGGTGCCTGAGGGGAAGGATGCCTGCATCCCGGACAGGCGGCGTTCCCCTTTTCTCTGAAGCCCCCAGCCCAGGTCTATCTCCCGTCCTCTAAGGATGTGAATTGTACCCTGCTAAAGAGGTGACCGTCGGCCATCTGTATGTCTTCACTGGAGAAATTTCCATTGAGGTCTTCTGCCTACTTTTTTGACTGGGTTATGTGGTGGTGTGTTTTGTTTTTTTTTTTAATATTGAGCTGCATGAGCTGTTTGTATATATTTTGGAGATTAATCCCTTGTCAGCAACTATAATCCAATTTAAAAAATAAACAAAAAGACTATAATTTAAAAAAAAACAACAGTGAGAGTGACATCAGTTCCTAGGGTGGCCACTGACAATTGGAAATGTGTAATCCTGGACTTTAAGATTACACCCAAAGTCCAGGATTACACATTAGATATGAGTTGTGGACATCCACAGAGCTGTCTGCCCAGCATGATCTTTAGAAAGACAAGAATGTCCTGATGTTTGCTTGAGCCCACACCTCTGGCCATAGCCAGCCTCTTCAGGGCTGGGCCCTGACTCCTTCTAAACCTAGGAATGTCTTCCCTGGAAATCTTTAACTAGGACTGAGAAAGCTGAGGTCAGACTCCCTTCTGCAGGGGAAGTTCTTGCCGGTCATGTTTCTGGAAAGCCAGACTGCAGCTGCAGTGAGAAAGGCAGAGATAAACAGGCAAAGGAATCATAGAGTCAGGTGGCATTTGAGTCTCTTATTCCAGCCACAGCTGCACCCTCCTCATGGTTTGGTTGTTCTACACGTCTTAGGATTCTGGGAGTAATGAATTCCTCTTCTTGCTAACTGAGGTGAGGTTCTGATATTTGTCATCAAAATTTTACAGGATGGGGGAGCTTCGCATGTGCTGGCTTCTTTTTCAACCACAAAAGCAGAGTTGAGAAGGTAGAAAGCAAGAGCGGCCCTCACACCAGTCCACGTACCAGCTGTGACTTGTGGTTAACATACCTGTAGCTGCATGCTTGACCTTTTGAGGCTGAGCTGTGTCTTGTTTCAAGATGCTACCCACACTGGGAGAAGGGGCGGCAGTAGGCAGGGAGCATCATGAGGATGGAAGCGGATGGCTGCAGTCAGCTGCAGCTCCCAGCACTGGGGTTCTGCCCTGCCTGTCTGCTCTCTCTGCTGGGTTTCTGCTCTTTTACCTCCCTCAGAAAGGAAACCTTCTCTATCCTGATCTCATGGAGGGAGAATATTAGTCTCCAGGGAGCTCTCTCCTCAGGGCAGGAGGAGACGGAAGGGAGCTGACATTTAATACATAAGATGCTCAGGGTTTTGCAGGTGGCTCAGTGGTAAAGAATCCACCTATTATTGTGGGAGTTGCGAGTTTGATCCCTGGGTCAGAAAAATCCCCTGAAGGAGGAAATGGCAACCCACTCCAGTATTCTTTCCTGGAAAAGTCCATGGACAGAGGTACCTGGCAGGCTACAGTACATTGAGGTTACAAAGAGTCGGACATGACTGAGTGACTGGGCATCTGCACCACCACCTATGATGCGCTTGTTTGTAGGACATCCCATAGAATCCTGACAGCACCATGTGAGGCAGTTACTGCTATCCTCATTTTGCATGACAGCCGACCAGAGCTCCTCCTACTTCTCCTTGTGTCTGCAAATAGCACCCATCATTCTCTCCTCGTCTCACTCGTCTTTTTTTGTTGCTGTTGCTTGGCCTTGTTTCCTACATAAGAGGCAGCATCAGTCGAAAGCCAGCTACTGCTGGATCCTGAAGACAAGATGCCAAGCGAAGACTATTTTCATACTAAACCTGGTTTCCTGGTGGGCACACAAATTGTGGCCTGCTAAAATAGCAACTCTGGCAAAAATGTCTCCAATCTGCTTAGATGTGCATCAAATTAGGAGCTAGCCTGGCAGTTAAGCCAACTGACTGTTTCTAATGAGCTGGAAACAAAATTCCTTTTAAAGCACCAGCCATTGGCCCAGAGTCATCAGCACAATGAGAAACATGGGGCCCTAAAACAAAACTTCCTTCTGTCTTCAGTTCATTTCAACCCTACCCTCTCTGCCATTTTCCCTTATTCTGTGCCAGCCCCTGCCACCCAGGGCCACTGCCTTTACACATGCGCATGTGCATTTATTAACAGTAATAGGAGGCAGTGATCAAACCTAGGCCTGGGTCAATGGTCCCTGCCCTCAGAAACCTGCCCTCAGGAAGAAGAGATGGACATAACTCTTTTACTTTCCTTTGCATTGCCCACTTTCTCTCTCCAACCCATGTGCCTTTCCCCAATCAATAGAGGAGTCACTAGACCAATTTCTACAGCCTCCATCAACAAAAACTGATTGCTATTTGCAAACTCATATGCCGCAGAGGACCAGGCAGATAGTGACAAAGATAGCTGACATTTTATCAAACATGATGGCTTGCCTCTGAGCCTCTATGGTTGCTGTTCCCTCTGCCTGCACACTCATCCCCTCAGAACTCCACGTGGCTCACTCCTCACTTCCCTCCAGTCTTTCCTAGAGGGCTGTCTTCTCAGGGAGACTTCCCTGACTAACATTTCTGAGTTGCATCTCCAGCATTTGCCACTGCCTTCTCTGCTTTATCTTCCTCTACAGCATTAGTCTCTACGTTTACTATATAATCTACTCTTGTGTTTATTGTCTGCCCCCCATTCTCCCACTTTAAGTGCCATAAGGGCAGAGATTAGTCTGCTTTGTCCCCTGCTATGTACCCAGTCCCTAAAAAACCTGGCCCTTAGTAGGTGCCCAGGAAATATTCATTGTAATTCCAAGGCCAGGCACTATGCTTGGGTGTATCAACTCACTCAATCCTCAAAACAAACCTATGAGGCACTTCCCTGGTTGTCTAGTGGTTGAGAGTCTGCCTGCCAATGCCAGGGAGGGGTACAGGTTCTACCCCTGGTCCAGGAGGAGCCCACATATCACGGGGAAACTGAGCTTGTGCACCACCTAGAATCAGTGCTCTGCAACAAGAAAAGCCACCATGTTAAGAAGCCCATGCACCAAAACTAGAGAGTAGCCCCTGCTCGCTGCAACTAGGAAAGCCCGCAGGCAGCAAACAAGACCCAGCCAAAAATAAATTAAAAAAAAAAATTTTAAATTAAAACAAACAAAAAAACCCTGTGAGATAGGTACCATTTGTTGCTGCTACTGTTATTATTATTATTATTATGTCCATTTTACAGGTGACGAGGCTGGAGTACAGAAAGGCAAAAGTACACAGCTAGTTAGGGGTGGATCCAGTACTCAGACCCAGCAGTGTATCTGTGCTCCCAACCACTTCACTGCTTCTGACACTCTGTGTGACATGACAGGAGATGGTGGGAACTGTGACTACCAGAAAATGCTTACCATGCCCGAAAACGTTCCTTTTTTTTTTTGTTTAATTCCTGTTCTGGACCAAAAAAAGAACTGGTTGCCTTATTTAGCCTCTAGGCCACCAGTTGGATCAGAGTCAACCTAAAGTAGAAATTGCAGGCAAAAATAGGCTTTTATTGGGTTAGGAGGAATAGAGATTTAAGGAAAGATTGCCCAGCCAGACCTCGGGTGTTGAGGAATCCACGGGTGTTTTTTTTTTTTTATTGGCAATTTGCCCTTTGGCAAGAGGGTCTAAGCTAAGGAGGGTTTGATATGCCTGTTTGAGCAGTCCTTTTGTGACCCAGTGGGACCCTTCCTGAAGAGCTGATTTCAGGGGCCATTCAAATGACAGGCAGGCTGCTGACTCATAGGCTGGCCTCCCACGACAGCAGCAGCTTCACAGAAGAAGCATCCAGCCCCAGAGTCATGGACATGCCTGTTGTCTTGGCACTGCCAAGGCATTAATTAAGCCACCTCCCTCCGTGTCCTCCTAGATAGCCCCAGAGTTTCTTTGATGGTTGGGCAATACAACGATTAGAAACAGCTTGCTTTCCTGGTGGCTCAAACGGTAAAGAACCCACCTGCAGTACAGGAGACCTGGGTTCGATCTCTAGGTTGGGAAGATCCCCTGGAGATGGGAATGGCTATCCACTCCAGTATTCTTGCCTGGAGAATTCCATGGACAGAGGAGCCTGGAGGACTATAGTCCACAGGGCCACAGAGTCAGACATGACTGAGCTACTAATACACACACACCAGCTTGCTTCAGGCCCCAGTCATCTCATACTAGAAGGTTCAGTTCAGGTGGCCCAGGAATTAGAATGCCAACCAGAGCCTTCAGAAATGCCTTCATACAATAACAGTCAGAAGTCACAAATATTTGCTGAATACTGTAGGCCACATGGATGTCACATTCTTTTCCCAGACTGTAGAAAAGATCAAAAGGACTTTTTCTCTTTCATAAGACAGCTCGAATCAAATAATAACCTACTCAGTCTCTCCATGCAACTAAAATAGGCTATGTGCATAGTCATTTCAGTGGTGTGTGACTCTTTGCAACCCTGTGGACTGTAACCACCAGGCTCCTCTGTCCATGGGATTCTCCAGGCAAGAATATTGGAGTATGTTGCCATGCCCTCCTCTAGATGTTCTCAATTCTTTTAATAATCACTAATCACTGGGTGAGTACCTAGTGGTGCCAGCAATGTGTTCTGGAGTGACCCAAATGGTTAGAAGACAGGTATACTCCCAAACAATGAGATAAGCGCAGATGTGTGGGCTTAAAGGTCTAAGAATACAGAGGAAGCAGGGTTTCCCTGGTGGTCTAGTGGTTAAGCACCTGCCTGCCAATGCAAGGAACAGGGGTTCAATCCCTGGTCCGAGAAGCCCATGCACAATAACTACTGAACCTACACACCTAAAGCCAGTGGTCGGCAACAAGAGAAGCCACCACAAGGAAGAGCAACCCAGCTCCCCACAACTAGTAAAAGCCCACACGCAGCCACAAAGAGCTCTAGAAGGAGTAAGTGAGTACAGGCAAGTTAGAACTACACCTATTGTGTTAGCACAGAGTACTTGCTAGGATTTTATATAAAGAAAAGGTTTACAAAAGTACTTTGCAAACTCTAAAGGCCAATGCGAATGAGTTATTGCAATTTTTGTTACATGTTAGCTCCATGATGAATTTTGTTTATTTCCTCCATGACTGCATCTTCGGAGCCCCATCCTGAACCATAGTAAGCGTCCAGGCATATTTGTGGCAGAGATGGACAAATACTTGTTTAGGAGGAGATACAAACTGAGAACTCAGGGGATCAGGACTGGAAGCCACTGCTCCCTCCCTACCCACATCCCGGCTCCCAAGAAACTAGGTTGTGGGGGCAGGGATGTAACCTTGGCCGTCTCTTCAGAGCTCACCTCAACCCCCAGACCTAACCCGTCCAGAACCCTCTCTGGTCAGCTGTGGGCTGCGTGATGCATGAGTGTCCTGGCTCCATCCAAGCCCATTCCAGTCACCACCTCCAGGCAGGGGCTATTTTGGATCTGAGGGTGTTACAGCATAAAAGGACCGTTGTGGAAGTTGTGGCCGAGACACGGGCAGAGCATGCCCTGTTCTCTCCCCATGTCTAAAGTGGAGCCTGAAATATCTGTGAGGCTAAAGAGAATCTCAGAATAGTTTTTGCTTCACAACAATTCCAGGCAGAGCACAAAACTTACCCAACTGGGGCCAAATAGACAGTTCGCACAAGCAGCTCACAGCGTGGGAAAGTCCTTTGGGGAGAAAAATGAAAATCACAATGCAAAACTCAGGCTTGCCTTGTTTGGGGAAGAGTGACAGCATCTTCAGTGACTCCAACGGTACAGCCAATGGATGGCGACCATTGCACCAGGTCATGGAGCCACCAGTATGGTACTTAGTGCTAGGGAGCCCCAGAGTGGGGGCTTCTAAACATCCGTGGGCCTTCAAAAGTGTCACCTCACTAGGATGTGACCTGCCCTGGCTGTAACATAGAGGGGACATAGGTCACCAAGTGCCATGGTGGCAGGCATGGGGCCATGACTCTAAAGACATTATCCAATTAAATTCTCACACAAGACTGTGAATGCACTATCATTCCCATTTTACAGGTGAGGCATTAGGAAATTTTGCTCAATTGGTAAATGACAGAACTGGGATTTGAATGCTCGTCTATGATTGCTTCTTGGCAGGAAAGCTATGACAAACCTAAACAGTGTATTAAGAAGCAGAGATGTCACTTTGCCAATAAAGGTCTGTATAGTCAAAGCTATGGCTTTTCCAGGAGTCATGTACGGATGTGAGCACAGGACCATAAAGAAGGCAGAGTACCAAAGAACTGATGCTTTCACACTGGTATTGGAGCAGACTCTTGAGAGTCCCTTGGACAGCAAGGAGATCAAACCAGTCAATCTTAAAGGAAATCAACCCTGAATACTCTTTGGAAGGACCGATGCTGAAGCTGAAGCTCCAATACTTTGACCACCTGATGTGAAGAGCCGACTGCATTGGAAAAGACCCTGATGCTGGGAAGGATTGAAAGCAGAAGGAGAAGAGGGTGACAGAGGATGAGATGGTTAGATAGCATCACTGACTCAGCGAACATGAATTTGAGCAAACTTCAGGAGATGGTGAGGGACAGGGAAGCATGGTGTGCTGCAGTCCATGGGGTCACAAAGAGTCAGACATGACTTGGCAACTGAACAACAACTGTGTGATTTCAGTGCATTTTAGTGGAGGTTGCACTAGTGTGTAGGACTCTGACCTCTTGAAAGAGGACAGGGTAGTGAAGAGGACAGGATTCCAGCCCTCAGGTGTTGGAGAACTGTCTCCTACAGCTCTTGGAGTGCTGGCGGCAGCATCAAGGCCTGCACCAATTCTTGAACAAGACAGAGATGGGGCTCATGGGGCAGATGGCCCATCTCCAGCATCCCTGAGAGGTAGGAAGTGCAGATCAGAGGTCAGAAGGAGATCACAGGAAACCAGGAGGCCGCCCATCCTCTGCTGGGCTGGCACTGCTTGCTGCTTCTGCCTGTGGAGTCCTTTCAGTCCCATCACCTACTCCAGGAGGTACCCCGTCCCTGCCCAGGGACTGAGACCGTTCCTCAAGGATAGACACTGTGCCACTTTTCAACAAAAATCGTGCTACCCTCAACAATGACTGTGGGAAGCAAGGGAGCAGTGATTGGCAGAGAGAGAGAGCTCAGACTTAACCATGACCTAGGTTATCGCAGCCCCCAAGCCTGTGACACTCAGCGCAACCAACACATCAACATCTGCTGTTGTTATCCTTTCTCTTATCCCCTCCGGCAGAGACTCATCTCTAGAAAGGTGCTGGAAAGGCTAGGACTCTAGGCAAGGTGTGGAGAAGGAGCGCACCACGAGGGGGCAGTGTGGAGCATCGTCCCTATCTGCCATCCCACCAAGGCGTTCTTCCTTCCTCAAAACCCCGCGACCAAACGGCCATTAGTGGAGGTAGTCCGGGGGATCCACGAGCTTCGCATGGAGAACCTTAACATGTGTTTTTTTTCATTTAAAGTGTGTCCCACCAGAGCAATCGAGTTTTGGCAAAACCACATCCTCCATTCCATTCAACACTTTATTGGTTGCATTCGTTGGATGCTATTCAACCTGTACACTTACTTTAGTTTTAGGATTGTATAATTTAGTGGTTAACATCTAGTTTTCATACATGTGCATATTTAAGCAACATTATAAAGATTAAGTGAACACAGGTAGGCAGTGAACTGTTTTTCTTAAGATGAGATGGGAAGGCTGCAGTGTGAAGCTAGGATGTGTCTGGAGGAGGTAGAGGGCACTGATGCCAGGTGAGGATTTGGGGACTTGGGATGAGAAGGACTGGGTTCCAGTCTGCAGCTGCCACTTACTTCTCAGGGCTGTGATTTCCTTGGCATGTTGGCTTCTGCTTCTAAATTCAGGCTGCTCGGTGAGCTTCCCTGCTCCCCTCAGCTGGAGAGTCGGGAGAGGGGAGACGCTGCTGGGTGATGAGAGGGAGTCCCAATGGGAAACAGCCTTGGACAGCACAGAACCTGCCTGACAGACAGACCTGACCTGTCTGGCTGTTGCAGGCTCCCAGCACCCTCCTGCAGTTAAGCCATCCGTCACTCTCCAGCGAGTCTATTAGTAGGAGTAAAGGGCAATTAAGCACCGGAGTATGGCAAGCCCTTCCTGGAAAGAATCCAGATTGGCCCACACTTGCCTGGACTGTCCTTTCCCATTAGTACACCCAGTGTACGCAAATCCCCCAGACCAGTGATTCTCAACCTGAGGTTAGAAATAGGAGACCCTCCTTCTCTTCAAGGGAGGGAATAGGGCCAGCACCACCTAAAGGAAATTTCTGAAGTCCCTGGGACCTCATCTTTCCAGAAAAAGGTTCCTTCTGCCACTGGGAAGATCAATAACAGTCAGCCTTTTAAGGGTTTCCCTGGTTGTCCAGTGGTTAAGAACCAGTGCAAGGGACACCAGTTCAATCCCTGGTCTGGGAAGATCCCACATGCCAGGAGGCAGCTAAGCCTGTGTGTCTCAACTACTGAGCCCATGAGCAACAACTTCTGAAGCCAATGCACTCTAGAACCCATGCTCTGCAATAAGAGAAGCCACTTCATTGAGAAGCCCATACACTGCAACTAAAGAGTAGCCCTCACTCTCCCTTATGCAGCAACAAAGACTCAGCACAAAAATAAAAAATAAAGCCAAAAATAAAAAATAAATATCAAAAAATAATAGCATTTTAAAGTAAGTCTTTAGTTTATAAAAGATATTCACATATGTTATTTTATATGTGCATATTTAAGTAACATTATAAAGATTAAGTGAACACAGGTAGACAGTGAACTGTTTTTCTTAAGATGAGATGGGAAGGCAATTTCTCCATCTTGTTTTATTTTTTCTTTTTTGTTGTTCTTTCTCAAGGCTTTATTAAGTGTAGTAGAAAAGCTTTTGCATGCATATGTATATATATATATATAAATAGTATGTATAATACATATGTTTTAGAAAACTTATGAATTTTTGCCTAACTAAAAAGTTTATGACATTTTGATTTCACTTGCTTGACTTAGTATGAACAGAATGCTAGATTTCTCATTTTTAAAATATAGATATACAACAAGCAGCAAAGGTTTACTGTGTAGTATGGGAACTATAGTTGATGCCTTGTAATAACCTATAATGGAAAATAATCTGAAAGATAATATATGTGTATATGTATGCCTGAGTCACCTTGCTGTACACCTGAAACATAAGTCAACTATACTTCAATAAAATACATATATTAAGAAAAAATTTAAAAAAAGAACTCCAAGAGAAAGAACCCAAGGCACAGAGGTTAACAATGTACATGAAAACACAGTTATAAAGTGGACATGCGTGAGTGTGTGCTAAGTTGCTTCAGCTGTGCCCAGCTCTTTAGGACCCCATGGACAATAGTCCGCCAGGCTCCTCTGTCTGTGGGATTCTCTGGGCAAGAATACTGGAGTGGGTTGTCATTTCCTACTCCAGAGGATCTTCCTGATCCAGGGATCAAACCCAAGTCTACTTGCATCTCTTGCATTGGCAGGCAGGTTCTTTACAACCAACACCACCTGGGAAGCCCAGAGCCCAGCTTATTCTGCCCCAATTCAGCAAGCAAAGCAAGCCCCTCTTCCTCCCTGAGGTAGGCTCAGGTGATGCAAGGGAGAGACCAGGGCTGCTGCACTCATCTATCTCCCTCCTCAGGAGAAACATCAAGCAGCTGCTAACCCTCCTTGGATAACCCGTGCGATCCTCAACTGCCATGCAGACTGCAGCAGAGGCCTGGCACCTGGCCCAGCAAGCTAGGTCCATCTGGAGCCTAAGAGTCTTTACCTGTGAGACTTCCACCTTCAGGGGCATCTGGCTTTGGAGGGCCAGTGCAACTTCCTATCTCACGTCCATGCATCTTAAGGGATCCACTGATGGGCTCAGAAGGGGGAGCCGTGTATGTAGACTTGTGTGTGCGCAGTTTTCTAGGAGGATGGTCCACAGTTTTCCTGTCATTCTGGAGCAGGGCCCAAAATTTCCAAATGATTAAGAGCCTCTGTGTTCCCAAAGTCGAAGGAACTGGGATGTTTTGCCTGGAGAGTTGTTCTCATAAATTTGAAAGGCAATCATGTGAAAGAACTAAAGAGCCTCTTATGAAGGTGAAAGAGGAGAGTGAAAAAGCTGGCTTAAAGCTCAACATGCAAAAAACTAAGGTCACGGCATCCAGTCCCATCACTTCATGGCAAATAGATGGGGAAACAATGGAAACAGTGACAAACTTTATTTTCTTAGGCTCCAAAATCACTGCAGATGGTGACTGCAGCCATGAAATGAAAAGACACTTTTTCCTTGGAAGAAAAACTATGACAAACCTAGAGAGCATGTTAAAATGCAGAGACATTTCTTTGCCGACAAAGGTCAGTCTAGTCAAAGCTATGTCATGTATGGATGTGAGAGTTGAACCATAAAGAAGACTAAGTGCCCAAGTATTGATGCTTTTGAACTTGGAGAAGACTCTTGAGAGCCCCTTGGACTGCAAGGAGATCAAACCAGTCAATCCTAAAGGAAATCGACCCAGTCAGTCCTAAAGTAAATCAATCCTGAATATTCATTGGAAGGACTGATGCTGATGCTGAAGTTCCAATAATTTGGCCACCTGATGCAAAGAGCCAACTCATTGGAAAAGAGCCTGATGCTGGGAAAAACTGAAGGCAGGAGGAGAAGGGGGCGACAGAGGATGAGATGGTTGGATGGCATCACTGACTGGATGGACATGAGTTTGAGCAAGCTCTGGGAGATGGTGAAGGACAGGGAAGCCTGGCGTGTTGCAGCCCATGGGGTCACAAAGAGTCAGACATGACTGAGCTACTGAACAGCAACGTGTGCAAGAAGGTGAGTACTGTGTGACTTACCAGGAAGGAATGGAAATCAATGGTACAGTCTCTGGGAGGCCATTTCAGCTCACTATAAGGACCAGTTAGCTGAGTGATGGAAAATAAAACAATTGCCTAAAACAGTGGGTTCCTTATCACTGAGGTGTTCAATCAATGGTTGGCCTTGGTGTTAGGGTACAAGATAGACAGATGGCCTTGAGGTTCTGGTCCAGCTCTCGATTGGACTGAAGGAAGGTGTGGCTTCTGATGCTGCTCAAATAAAAAGGTGAGGAAAGAGAAAAAGTTGAGTTGCACCTTTGAATTATAGAAAGAGACCCAAGGTACGGGAAGCTGTTTGAATGCATTGCTTGTTGGCCTTTTTAATGCCCTTTAGTGGAAGAGGACATCTTCAGCAGAGTTGTAGAACCTCAGAGCTCAAGTCTGCTAGAGCTGGGCAGAGGCTAGACATTTCCAACTTTATCCTGCTGACATGCGCTGGGTTGGATCTATGCCCTGGTACCTGGGAACCACAGAATCTGTCTTTGTTTGTGCTCTTATTTATTTATTTTTAAATATTTATTTATTTGGCTGTGCTGGGTTTAATTAAGGTCCCTGCACCAGATGGGATCTTCTATCTTCCTTGTGGCAGTGGAATCTTTTTAGTTGCAGCATTTGAGCTCTTAGTTGCAGTATGTAGGATCTAGTTCCCTGAGCAGGGATCGAGTCGAGGCCCACTGCATTGGGAATGCAGAGTCTTAGCTGGTGGACCATCCGGGAATTCCTTATTTGAACTCATTATGCAGCTTTTCTCAACTATATTCTCTGTGATATGTGAAATGCTTACAGATCTCCAAAAATTATTTTTGAAATACACGCAAGAAAAACATTAATTATGTTCATGCAATTTTTATAGGTTAACTAGTTAAAAAAATTTTTTACTATGAAAGTTCATTTTTTTTCTTTTTTTTTTAAATTTCACTTTTTATGTTGTATTGGTCTTCCCTGGTGGCTCAGATGGTAAAGAGTCTGCCAGCAATGCAGAAGACCCAAGTTCAATCACTGGTATAGCCGATTAACAAACAATGTTGTGGTAATTTCAGGGGAACAGGGAAGGGCCTCAGCCATACATATACATGTATCCGCTCTCCCCCAAACGCCCCTCCCATTCAGGCTATAGGTTAGCTGTTTTTAAGAAAAGCACACCATATGGAAAATGCCCTTCTAGAAGACCCGATATTGGAGTTTCCAGAAACACTTAGTACTGATCCAGCGTTTACCACCTTAGGTCATGTTAACAGGTGGCTTATAGTCGATAATTACTGACACAGCCTATGTATCTTGCCTTCTAATCTGAACACATATTTTCCATTTAGTCAATATTCAGTGCATATATACTTTTTTATTCCATAGACCTTTGTTTCCTATGGAACTGTAGTTTAAAGGAAGAAGATTTTACATGAAAAGCAGTTATATGGTTCTCAATCTGCCTGAATCAAATAAGCAAACAGACGTAATACTTCAAAGTGAAGGATAACAGTCACCGTCTTTGATTTCCAGAAAAAATGGAGGTGAGCTACTGTGGATGAAACAATGGTTTGGGAGCAGCCTAATCAGGATTATCGCAAAACTATCACAAACTTGTTTCCCAGGGGCAAACACTGCCTCTTATCCCGGTTTTCCTTATTTGTGGAGTGGCCACACCCTCGCTGGCCACCTGGAGATAGCCGGCGGATTTCCAACAGTCGAATGGGTCCTCGTGGGCTGGGGAGCCCCACGGGCAGAACAGAGTTCGCCTCCGGCCGAGCACCTCAGCTCAAAGAGCAGTCTGGCCGGTCTTCCCACCAGGGGACCTCCGAGTGGGTCAGGAACCAGCCTGTTTCCTGGTTATTCCCGCTGGGCTGAGCTCACTTGGTGGAGGGGACCCCAAACAAGAGAACCAGATCTGCTTGGAGGAGCTGTGTGATGTAAGAAAAGAGGGGTCCGGTGTGGGAGCCAATGGCCCTGCATTTCCTAGAGAAGGGGAAGCTGGAGGGCTGCCCTCCCAACCCCACCACCACCGCCCCAGACTAGACAGAGCAGTGGGTGCCAATCCAGCAGGAAGGGCTCAGACCCTTGTAAGAGGCATTTGAAAGCACAGAAACCTGGCCAGGAGACCAATGCCTATGAACAGAGCCCATGAGGAGGCCAAGGCAGGGAGGGATTGCCAGTTTCCCTGCCTTGTCTGGGCAGGATCTTATGGCCTGTAGCTCACAAGGCCTCTGTCCTCTTGAAGAACTGCAGCTCTTGAAGGGGAAACCAATCTTGGTTGTGACACTGGCCAATGTCCATCGGTCCCAGACCGCCTGGTTGGGCAATGCCTCAGCCTCTTTGCCTCTCCTAACAACCCTGCAGTGAGATGAGCTAACCTGGCTTTGCTATTGAAGAGTGGCTCAAAAAAAAAAAAGAAAAGAATGGCTCAAGGTCACTGAGCTCTGAAGAGGCCCTTTGAGGGTTTGAAATTGGATCTTCTAACTCCAAAGTCCAATCTCTTTCCAATATTCCCGTCCCCCACATACCCCCAGAAAGGCCTGAATGCACCCTCCCTTCATAAAGGAGGTCATGGTTTACAAACAACTTTGTAAATCCTGGCATCCTTTTGTGAGATGTACCATTGATTTATATGTAAGACAGACAAACTTGTGGTGCTCAGAGAGGTTAAACAGCTGGGCCAGAGTCACACAGCAAAGCTAGGGTTCAGTTTGAGTGTGTTTACCTGCTCTCAAGAATCCTATAGAGGGTAAAGGGTCTAACCAGCCCCCATCCCTGCCTTACTTTATGTGACCCAGCTTTCTGTTCTGAGGGGAAGCAGCTTATTTCCAAAAGGCAAAAAGGGAAGCAAAGTCAGTATGATGTCTGGGAGTCTGAGGAAGGACCCATATGTGTCAGGCTCATCCTGACAGCTCACAAACACCGGCAGACATCTATGATCTAAAGCACATGGCTCTTTCCAAAGTCTAAAGTCCATGGAAATGATTGTCCATCCCAATGCAGCACCAAGGGTGAAAATCTTCAAATATCTCATTTTCTTAAAGGATAATACAAGTCCATGAGACCACTTAGTTTTATACAGAAAGGAAGCAAGAAACTACTTTTATTAAGTGGAAACAAAAGAGGCTTAGCAAAGCAAAAGTGATTCACTAAACAACCCTACAGGGAAGTGACTCATGACTTCATATCTACAATTGTGGGGTAACAGAGGCTGTCCTGGATTTAGGGTCAGAAGATATGGGTTGGGTGATCTTGGGCAAGTCACTTACCCTCACTGGGCCTCAGTGTCCTCCACAGACCTGCATGTGCTGCAGGGGGATGGCAATGAGCACAGGACCAGCATGTGTCCTAGAGGGACAGGTGGGGCATCTCATTGTTTGCCCCAAACAATGAACTCGTGAACTCTGTTCATGACATCACCATGCCCTTTTTACCTTGTGGTATGATTTTCCGCCTACTTCACCACATGTCTTCTCATCAGCTCCACCACCTGCCGCACTGGGGTGTTTAATGAATTTTTTTTTCAAATTTATTATTTATTAATTTTTGGCTATGCTGGGTCTTCACTGCTGTGTGGGCTTTTCTCTAGTTGTAGAGAGCAGGGGCTACTCTCCAGCTGCGGTGCTCAAGCTTCTCATTGCAGAAGCTTCTCTTGCTGCGGAGCACAGGCTCTAGGGTGCACAAACTCAGCAGTTCGGCTCCCAGGCTCTAGAGCACAGGTTCAATAGTTGTGGCGCAAGAGTTTAGTTGCTTCGCAGCATGTGGAATCTTTCCAGACCAGGGATCAAACCTGTGTCTCCTGCTTTGGCAGGTGGATTCTTCATCACTGAGCCATGAGGGAAGCCCTAATGAATGTTTTTTGAATGAATTAACAAGCCTGAGAAGCACAATGCAGACTCTGGCTTTTTTTTTTTTTTAACACAGACAACTGCTACTGCTAAGTCGCTTTAATCGTGTCCGACTCTGTGCGACCCCATAGACAGCAGCCCACCAGGCTCCTTCGTCCCTGGGATTCTCCAGGCAAGAATACTGGAGTGGGTTGCCATTTCCTTCTCCAGTGCATGAAAGTGAAAAGTGAAAGTGAAGTCACTCAGTCGTGTCTGACTCTTCGCGACCCCATGGGCTGTAGCCTACCAGGCTCCTCCGTCCATGGGGTTACCCAGGCAAGAGTACTGGAGTGGGGTGCCATTGCCTTCTCCAAACACAGATAACACATGAATCTAAATGCAAAGAAACTCATTTTCTAAGCCTCCTAATGACCCCAAACCTATGGAATGCAGCAAAAGCAGTTCTAAGAAGAAAGCTTATAGCAATACAATCCTACCTCAAGAAACCAGACCTCCCAAGACCCATTCTTCCCCTTCCTGGGATCCACCCTGCAGTCCCATCGCCCTGTCTGCTCCATGGCAGCTGTGTCCAGTGCTTTTTCCTCCCTCAGGGATGATGGAGGAGGACAATTATGAAGGAAAGGGTCATGACACTGTGACTCTGGGGACAGGGCCAGCCCCTGCACGTTCCTTCTGCCTGACAGCCACCCAGGACTTTCCCCTTCACACTGGTTGCCCTGTGGCCTCAGGAGACTGTGACCTAGAGCTGAGAGACAGCCGGGCACCCTGCGCATCACTGTGCTCCAGGCAAAGATGGTTTCTTAGGGAAAACAGAGCCAAACAAACCCTGTGTCGAGACAGAGAAGAAAACAGCAAATGCCAGGAGAGGAAGCAGAGGCAGAGGTAGGGTGGAGCAAGAGGAAGTGTCTGCAGAGCGCTCTTCTCTGGATGGTTGCTCTGAGTCTCGATATGGCTCAAGATTACAAGTTTGGCAGAGCTGGAAGAGGCCTTGGCGACCGTACAGTCCACACTCTTGCGTCACAGATGGGGAACCCAAGGCCCAAAGAGGGGAGGGAGCAGCCCAAAGCTGCACAGCTGCATACAGACAGGGCAGGGCTGGGCTCACTGAGTTCATGGTCTGGAGTGTGTCTGGGGGCCTCCGTCTTCACCTCCCCATATTGCCCCCCAACCCCGCCCACTCTGTTCTCGGTCACCAATAGAAAGGCAGTTTTTCTGATGGCATTCTACAAGTTTAAACCCAGTTGGAGCTTCCCAGGTGGCACTTATGGTAAAGAACCCACCTGCCAACTTGAGAGACATAAGAGACACGGGTTTGATGCCTAGGTCGGGAAGATGCCCTGGAAAAAAGCTTTGCAACCCACTCTAGTATTCTTGCCTGGAGAATCCCATGGACAGGAGCCTGGCAGGCTACAGCCCATGGGGTCACAGAGTCAGACATGACTGAAGTGACTGAGCATGCATGCAGACGTAGTTGATCCTGGTACAAAAGATGTGTCCAAAAATGTGTGCACCGACATTAGGGGGTTGTGACATGCAACTCCGCACCAGCTGAATCCTAACCACGGTTTGGGGAGGACACAGGGAGGTGTGACCAGCCTCTGACTGCCCCCAGAGCACCTGAGGTCTTCCAGGAAGAGGTGGCCGGAGCAGGGAAGCTGCACCCCGCACTGACCGGGCTGTGGGAGACCACTCCTATCAGCAGTTTTCTGAAGGAAGAATTTGCTCGGTACACTAAAGCCCCTCCCCTGGCCCATCCATCCTGTTCCTGGGGTTTGATGGGAAAGGAAAAGACAAAGGAAGACAAGCAAAAATCCCTGGGTTTCATTCCGGCTGTGCTGTGCAACAGCTGTGTGACCTTAGGCAGATCCCTTCACCTCTCTGGGCCTCCTTCTCCTCACTTGTGGTGTGAAAAGGTGGCCAGCCTGAGCCTTGAGATCCTTCCAGCCCCTAGACTCTCTGACTCACACCAACTCAAGGGAGACTTACCCATGCCCGCCCTCCAGGGACTCTCTCCTTAAGTGGCTTCCTCTGTGGCTCTGACCTCAGAGTTTTGATCATGGGAATCCTCACCCCTGGAGTGTGGAGATGAAGAATGACTCCATCATTCAGAGAGGAAATCCTTCTGTAAGGAGAAGCTCCTGCCTTTCACTTTCTCCCATCTGGTTACCGAAGAACACGTAGCTTGTCGTGGCTCCCAGCGAACCAGAATTAAACCAACTTCCTCTGTGGGTGAAATATCAGTTTGTTTGTTTGAATTTTATTGAAGGATTATTTATACACTATCATGCGTAACATGGATAGTTGGTGGGTGAGAAGTTGCTGTTTAACACAGGGAGCCCAGTCTGGAAAAATTAGCTTTTATTTCATCCCAAGGGCCTCAGTAAAGGAAGCACTTGGTTTTTTGATGCTGAGGACCTTCTGTATCTAGTTCTATGTGCTCTTCTCCCCCATCACTGAAACTCTTCCTGCTGCACTTTAACCTTGCATATTTGTCCTTGAGTTTGAAAGAAGGGGTCGGGGGATCCCTCCTCTATTCATGTACAGGCTTCATTGCTCTCATGTGCACCTTACACTGACATAGTCAGTCCCCCATGCAGTGTACAGCCTGGGTAACTGTCCATGGTGACCCTGGTCTTTAGAGTGTCCTGTCTCATGCTTCCTCAAACAAAAGTCTAGCTTCTCTTTACTTGTGACTTCTCAACCCTGACAGCTGAAATGGGAACCTTTAAGAAGTGGATTCTTGGGACTTCCCTGGTGGTCTAGTGGCTAAGACTCCAGTGCTCCCAAAGCAGGGGCCCCGGGTTCCATCCCTAGTCAGGGAACTAGATCCCACATGCCACAACTAAGAGTTCACATGCCACAACTAAAGATCCCATGTGCCACAACTAAGACCTGGCACAGCCAAACACATAAATAAATTAAAAAAAAAAAGAACTGAATTCCTTGTACCAAGCCAAGTGATTCATTTGGGATGTGTCATCAGCCTCTGCTTACCCAGTACCTGGAGCAGAAGAGAAATGGGTTTTGTGCAGCACAGTACCTAATTTGCACAGCTCTTTCTGGAATACCTGGACTTACCTGGACTTGAACCCTCTTTCCCTTCTTTCCTTCTACCTCTATCATGGACGCTCTCTATCAGGGAGCTCTTGTTACAAAACTGTGAAACACCAAACAACCAGAATGCCTCAATGACATAAAAACTCAAGGCTCCTGGGGGCTGGGCTCAGGGATGGCACTCTGTTGCTGCTGCCTCAGTCTACAGACTGAAGCTCTGCCACGTGGAGCAGGAAATACTGCGCTTTAAGTGGAGGAACTCCAGAGTTGCATGGCAAACAACCTGGACACAGGATGGGTAAAGAACTGGGGCCTTGATGAAATTAATCTATGACACACCCAACTCTGTGTGGTCATCAGACCCTCTGCTCCTGTGTCTTCAGCTGCTCCCTCTCTACTCGATCAGACCCCAACCCAAAATATATTGAAATTGTCCTTGTCTTAAGACAAGTGCTTGCCAGGTGCTCAGTGGTAAAGAATCCACCTGCTAATGCAGGAGAAGTGGATTTGATCCCTGAGCTGAGTAGATCACTTGGAGGAAGAAATGGCAACCCACTCCAGTATTTTTACCTGGAAAATCCCTTGGACAGAGGAGCCTGGTGGGCTATAGTCCACAGGGTCATGAAGAGTCAGACACAATTGAGCACTGAGCAGTGTCTTAAGACAAAAGTATTATGTAGCTCCCTAAGCATTTATCATCTTGTGTCTCCCTGCCTCCATTCTTTAGGAAATTCTTTCCAAGAAGGGAAGAAATAAGGATGTATGTATATAGTATTAAAAGAATATAAAATATAGAATGGTGCTGTTCATAACAGTGAAACTGGAGGTAACGTAAACTTCAAAAGAGGAGGAAGAATTTGGCAAACTGGTACAAGTGGTGGGTGGATATTCATTTATACAGACATTATAAATGATGGTTATAAAGACAATGCAAAAATATTTTTTAAAAACCCTGTGAAATCAAGTCAATTGAAAAAATAAAATTTAGGCCACACATACAAACCTATGTTAACAAAATAACCATAACATGTGAAACTGATGAAATCCGCATAGAGTCTGTGGATTTTACCAAAGCCAATTTCCTGGGTTTGATATTGTATTTATATAGGACATTATCATTTGGGTTGAAGGGTATTTGGGACCTCTCTGTTCTATTTTTTCAACCTCCCATGAATTTATAATTATTTCAGAACAAGAAGTTTTTTTTTTAAAAGCTCCAATAGTTACACAGAAAAAAAAAATTAAAATCCTGAAGAAAAAAAAAAAAAAGTTATGTGTATTGTGTGGGTGGTTTTCTTCCTTTTTTCTGAATTTTTTCCATTTCCATGTCATAATGCAGGGGAAATACCCACTGTATTTTTATGAAAGAAATCCTAGATGTTCTCAGCTGGGCCTGCTCCCCTCCTGCCCCAGGCACAGCGGCTGGTGGCTGTCCCGACCCCACTGTTACTCTTTCTTATTTATCTCTGCCATCTGCCTCCAGACAGTGCACTCCCCGAGGCAGGGGCTGGGTCTCATCACCTTTGTGCATCTTTCTCTCCATCTTGTGCCCAGACCAGGGCTTCATACAAATGTACTCAGTATTTAACAATATGTGCTGAACCAAAAAACTCCACTGGATCCTGGGGATCCAGAACCAGTGTCAAGGTGTGTGGAAGCACAATTACTTTCAAAGGGCTCACAATCTCCAGACAGGTATGTGTGCATAACCCAACCCAGCAAAGCTCTGTGCAGGGTGGAGAGAGGATGGTGGGCATAGAGAGGAAGAGCCAGCTGAGGCCTTGGTTGCAGGGAGGCCTTCACAGAGGTGGTGACAATTGGCTCTGTCAAAGGGTAAAGAGTCAGCTGGCCACTCAGAAGGCATTTTCCAGACAAAAAGACACCTTGGACAAAAATTTGGGGGAGTAGAAGACCCTGGGAGGCGGTGCACAGACATTTGAATCCATCATTTTCATCCTGGGATATTTTAATTGGAATTATTTCTAATCAGAATTACACAAACATTAACGACTTTTTGTTAAGAAAGTATTTTCCAGCATAAACTCTATTGAGCCAAGTTATTTTCTTTGTCAATTTTTGTATCATCATGCACACGTGTTCAGTCGTGTCCAACTCTGTGACCCCATGGACTGTAGACCATCAGGCTCCTCTATCCACGGGATTATCCTGTCAAGAATACTGGAGTGGGTTGCCATTTCCTACTGCAGAGGTGCTTCCTGACCTCGGGATCCAACCCGAGTCTCTTGCATCTCTTGTACTGGCAGCTTCTTTACCACTAGTGCCACCTACTCTGCAGTTAAATAGTTTCTGATTTTTCCTTATTTTTATTCTATCAGAATTATTTTTGCCATCTCTTCTATTTTTTCCCTTCTGCATTTGAACAGAAAAGGTTTCATTTATTCATCTGTCTACTTTGTTCATATCAAGTTGTACTGATTACTGATTAAACCTTTTGCCATTATGAAGATATATATGCCTTTATTTCTACAAGCTTTGACTTTGCTGGGTCAAAATGTATGTAAATCAATATGGCCTAGGATTGTTAACATGTTATTAATTTTTTGACTAAAAAACAATTTTAACAAGTATTATACAGTATTTTCCAGTTTTGCTTTTATTTTGGTTAGGTTTTTTCCTACCAGAAATATTTATTATAAATTGAGTAAACTCATGAGCATTTTTGTGTCTTAGATTCTCCACAAAACTGAATGAATTTGTGAGACACACAGAGAGACAGATGAAGAGAACAATCACACAGGGGTGAGACTGAGAGATGAGCAAGGCTGTAGCGCTGCTGGTGTCCTGCCTGCCAAGCACAAGCACAGGGAATAGAGCTCACTGTCTCCTTTTGTTTCAAGAATAAAACTCAGTTCCCTTTCGAGGAGGACAAGGAAATCCAGACTCCCTACAAATGATCATTCACAAAGTTGAGTCTACGATAGGAAATCACTAGACACGTGAAGAGACTGAAAAATGCAACACTGTGGACAAAAGGAAAAGTGGTGAATGGTCCCCAGTGGACATTTTTAAATAGGGGGAAAAGGCATCATTGTATATTTCAGAAGGACCACTCAGGTAGCCCCTGAGAAAGGACTGTCCCAGGACTGGCCCAGTGAGTCCTGTTAGCAGAACGTCCTAATGGCTCTGAAGGATGATGATGAAGATATAGATGAGGCCCTGCATATCTGTGAGTTTTGTGTTTGCATTACAATGACAAAATGTCAGAGCTGAAAACATCTTAGATGGCATTCTATCTACCCCTCACATTACATATAGAGGAAGCAGGACTCAGAGAGGATAAGTGATTTCCCTAAGATCCCACAGCCTTCTCAAAGATGAACCTGGATTACAACCCACACCCCATAATTTTCCCACATCACATGGCCTCCCTATGACTACCTTGTGCTAAAACAGGCTCTCCAAGATGACTCATGCATGTTCTCAAAGGGACAAACCCCAGCCATAGACAGCACCAAAGTGTCATTTCTTCTTTCTTCTCCCACACAGAATAGGCAGGTTTCCCTTAAGCCATCACATAGAGACCTAAAATCACCATAAACCTAATATGGTGACACTAACGCCTGTTACTACTTTGCATACATAGTTGAGATCTGAGGCTTCCGATACTAGAATTTCTAGAAATGTATGTGCTCAAAGTTCACATTTGAGTCTGTTTAGTTGCTGAAGCAACATGAAGAGGCAGGGAATGTGACTTTGATTCACGATGGTGCCCAGTTCACAGAATCCAGAGGAAAGGAGCATACATTCCATGACCTCAGTTTATGCTTGCAAATGACATTGTTGGAAACACATAGCAGCAAGTGAAGGGCGGCAGTGGATGGATCATGGCCCCTTCCTGATCCTGAGCACAGACAAGAGGCATCCACAGCGGCACCATAGGTCTTTTCCCTCCCAAGACAGCTGCCCCTCACCCAACTCATCCCTGGGCTGCTCTAGTCCAATCTCTCAGGAAGTGCTTTCCAAGTGCTTAACAAGTCTGACAGTAAAATGGGCTCCCTCCTGTAGAAGTAAGTGCCTTCCTTGTCCCTAGGGCTGGTCAAGCCTGGGCTGCACAATCCAACTGGGTCTTACAGTCCTTCCCTGAGGGTTTGGACTGGGAACTAGGTGCTGGGACTTGGTGCTGGTGCTCATGGTGGTGTGCTACGAGGACCAGAGTAGCTCTGTTGGGAGTTGGTCATGATCTCTAAGGCTCCTTCCTACTCTACAATGGATAGAATTCTCCTACTGGTTACAGAAGGAAAGAGGCTACCCTTTACCAAGTACCCTCTGGGTTGTGTAGGTGGCATTGATTTTATACACATCTAATTTAGTTCTAAGGGCTTCCCTAGTGGCTCAACGGTAAAGAATTCGCCTGCCAATGCAGGAGACGTGGGTTCGATCCCTGGGTCAGGAAGATCCCCTGGAGGAGGGCATGGCAACCCACTCCAGCATTCTTGCCTGGAAAAATCCCATGAAGAGAGGAACCTGACAGGCTACAGTCCACAGGGTTGCAAAAGAGTTGGACACCACTTACTGACTAAACAACAACAAATTCAGTCCTAAACACAATGCTGTAAAGAAAACATCCTCATAGCCACCGTTTTTATTAACCAGGAAACCTAGGCTCCAGAGATCTTGTCTTTGCCCAAGCTCATGTAGTTCATCACCCACATCCTGAAGGCGGTCTTGTCTGCCACGTCACACTGCCTCCAAAACTACAACTCCGGACACACACCTGGGGAAGCTTTCAGGTTCCTGTGAGTTTGTAACTGGGTGTACTCATGACATACACTCGATGTAATGGGAGGAGGTCTGGAAAAACAAAAATATGTTCATGAGATGTAGCGGCTGACACTTGGGTATTTCTGATCCACATGTTGTGGGGTATTCAGATCTTTACAAACCAACCAGAAAAAAAGTTGAGGGGGGTATATGTGGTTGTGGTTGTGTGTGTGTCCGTTCAAACGTGGACATCAGCATCAGCACAGGTGTGAACAGTTTGGCAAGTACATTTCCACAGGCGAACAGTTCATTTATTTCATTTCTCAAAGTACAGAAAATGAAACCAAACCAAAAAAGCACCTGCTTTTGTTTACAAGATGGTGTTCAAAGATCTATGTGACTTGCAATTTTAACTTTTTTCCCCCTTGGGGTTTCGAACCATTTATTTAATTGTTAAAAGTTACATGAAGTGGCATATTCTTAGTTCTTAGAAACCAGTCTCAAGGAAACACACATCACGACTTACCCAAGGGAGTAGTAACTAAACTCTTGCTGGTCAGGTTCTCTGGAAATTCTTATCTAGGGGTTGCATGCATGTGTTGAGGCCAGGAAAACCAGACCGGCCCAGCAGGCTTAGTGAGGGCCTGGTGGAGGGGAGGGGAGGAGACAGGCTGGTAGATTTCAAGCCAGAAGACCTGCATTCTTTATCTGCTTTCTTCTGGAACTGAAAGAACCCAGCAGGAGCCAGGGGCAAGCAGCTTATTTTTAGAAAGTGCTTCAAGTCCTCCGCCAGCATATGCAGGCATGAAGAGAAGAGCTTTCTGGACCAATCGAGACACTGCCAGCATCCCCAGAGGGAATAGAGAGTGGGAAGAAGGGGTCACCTGACCAGGACTGGCAGCCTGGGGCCTCTGGCTGAGGATGCTCTCCTGCTACTGCTCGGCCACTGGCAAGCAGGCTTCGGACCTGGAGCAGAATTCCAACTCCCCCAGCGGGGAGGCGCCCTGGTGGAGAGGGGGCCTCAGTTCTGATCCCCCCCATTCCAGGGCACACAGAGCATCCTCAGCCTGCAGCATACTGCTCAGCCCATGGTAGACACCCAACAGGCAATTGTTCCTTTTGACCTGCAGAGCCATCAAAGGAAGAGTGGATATCCTAGCCACTTAAGAGGAGAAAAGTTCTAAGTAGATTCCATTTCATTCCACCTTTAATGAAGACACACAGCACATGTGGGTCCAGGGAGCAGACAGACACAGCCGAGTCGTGGAGGTGGTGAGGCGGTGGTCCACCCATGACAGTTGTCAGGAACTCAGCACAGCCTTTTTCCTGTGCAACTAGAAGCAGCCTACGGGCTCTCTCAGCAAATCCACTACCTGGGATGAGGGCTGGCCCTCAGGAGGGGATCTATCTGCCGTCCTGATAGTGGGGTGTGCTCTGGCCCAGCTTCTCTGCTACGTTTGGTAAATAAGGCTTGAACAAAAGCTCCTGAACTCTAGAAACTCATAACTGGGGGCAAAACAAACACAGGGGTGCTGAGGGGCCCTTTCCTGCCTGCCTCCCTGACTTGGGCCACCTGCTGCCTAGTGTTGAAAATGAGATGCTTTTCAGCTCAGGAAACCAGGCATGCACACAGAACCACAGGAGACACTGGGGGTCTAACGCAGAGTCCCCCATCCTCCACGATGGGGTTCCGCTCCTTCGAGGCAAGCTCCCTTTCTCCTCATATCAGGACCCCGAGTCTCTCCTCTGGGGTTCCTGTCATTCTAGGCTGCAGGCTGTGCCCCTTCCCCACCCCAGGCAGGTCCCCCTTTGCCTCAGTGTCCACCTTCTCCCACCCTCACACTTGAAACGACCAGCTTACAGTGATCTTCCTGAAAGCTGCTGGATGTGAGATTGCTTGGAAAACCCACACCGAGCTGCTCCAGGGACTGACTTTGAGCCATTCTTTGTGTTGGCAAAGCTCGGCTTCCCTGGAGGCTGTGGTGTGCTGGAACACTGTGCCCTCAACAGTCTCTTGAGTTCCTCCAGTGTGCATTTCAGGGCCCAGGGGCCATGTGCACAGCCAGCAGCCTGCGGAGACACTTGCCCAGGGCATCCTTACAGGGGATCCTACATGACCAGCAGGGAGCCTGGAGCATGCGTACAAGGAGGAGACAGTGCTATAATATCTTCATTTATGCTGTGCTCAGCACAGCCCCAGACACTTCTTATTACCTTTGTCATCATCCTCAAACATGCAGGAAGCCCCTGCCTGGGGCACATGGCTTATGTTATGCGGCAGCTACAGTCCTGTGGGAAAGAGGCTATTCACATAAAGTGACAAATGCCATCCAACAGCTTCTGTGCTCAGAGCTGGATCAATAGCACAGACACGCACAAGCCCATTCAAGTTCTGGGAAGTCTGTTAACAAAAATTAAGTCAGAATCCGAATCAAATTCAGGAGAAGTGGGTGACAGAGAATGTGACGGTTAGATGGCATCATCAACTCCATGGATATGAGTTTGAGCAAACTCCAGGAGATATTGAAGGACAGGGAAGCCTGGCGTGCTGCCGTCTATGGGGTCACAAAGAGTCGGACAGGACTGAGAGACTGAACAACAACTTAATCAAGTATCAGTTTAACTTACTCATATATCGATAGTTTGTATTTCTTTCAGATTCCTTAAAAAGCTGAGTTGAATCTTTTGGACCCCGGGACCAAAGAATTACTAGGCAAAGTTTTTCAACTTCTTTTTTTGTAAAAAGGCAGTAAATCATTTTATATTTTAAATAATGATTACTTTACAAATGTCAAGTTTTTAAGCATTTGCCTTAAAAATAACATTCTATCTATCAGAGTCTGTGATCTGGACTTTTTTTGTTTGTTTTAATGATGGGAGAGATTTGGTTCAGGGGTTAAAGTGAAGAAAGCAATGGAAATTTGGCATATGGTTGTGTCCACGTCTGTGTCAATTCACCGACTCACACAGAACATCACCTGCACCCCCCTCTTTCTCCCAGTACAGAGACTGTGCCATTTGGACCATGGAATGGGCTGAGAAACAGTCAGGTCTATCTGCTTTTGGGAAACTCAGGTGTTCCCGCTGTCTAAAAGAATCATATCCCCCCAGAGGGTCAACTCAGCCGCATACATATTTTCTACAAAGGGCCTTAGAAGCTTGTCCCTTGAGATGTCTTTCCCTGTGTCGATTTCACCCTGAATAAGCCCCTCCTCTCACTTGGGTAATTCCCAGCCATACTTCAGGTCTCAGCTTAAATGTTGCTTCTTCTGGGAAGTCTTCCTTGGCTCTTGATTAAGTCGCATCTCTACTTTACATATCTGACCATCATTCCTCACATTGGGAGCCTCCAGTTCTATTAGCTATATGTCCTGGGAGGGCAGGGACTTATCCGCCTGTCTTGCCAAGGTTCAGCTCCGCATGAATACCACACGGCAGTTATGTTCAAAAAACATTCCATGAGTGAGGGAGTGAATGAATGATTGAGTGAGCAACAGACCTTGAGGCCTGGGTACTCTCATCACTTTTCAGGCATGAGGCTCTCCAAGGCCAGATACTTGGGGGCTCTTTTCAGGCAAACATATTTTATCTCCATATCGAGTAGAAAGAAATGTGAATCTGCCACAACACCCAGACCCAGCACTCTTGAAGGCAAACTCCGGCCCACAGAATAGACTTGTATGGATCTTTGTCCATCCATTCACATACTGTCTGTAGCTCCTTCCACCCCATGTTGGCAGAGTCAAGTTGCTGCAACAGTACAGGCAATGACCTGATTGTTCACTATCCAGCCCTCTGGAGAAAGTGTGCCAAGCCTTGCTCTAGGACCACAGAGCAGATGAGGATCAGAAGAAGACACAGGGACAAGCAGAACTTGAGTAACGGGCAGCACAGGGGTGAAAGAGGGCCCGGTGACATAGAGACCTCCTCCAGAGAGAGGGTGAAAGTGCAGTGGGGGCAGTGAGGGTGGGAGACTGTCAGGAGAGGTGGTCAGAGCCCCAGGAGGAGCCTCCGAAACCCTACATGTGCTGAGAAGACTGTGAGCTTTGCTGTAAGACAACTGGGCTGGATCCTGACATCATCGTGGTTTACTACTGACTGATCTTAAGCAGGTCACCTCACCATCTGGACCTTTGATTTCACCTTTCAAAGAGAAACTGCTTACATCACAAGGTTTTGGTTAGAATTCGATGAAATAAGACTGATCAAGTGACCCTGAGGGCTAATACAGTGCTGAGTTTTCCCAGACCCAGGTTGGAATATGACCCTGCCTCTTTCTTTCTAACTCTGGGTCCCTGGGGAGCACACTGCCCCTGTGTGCCTGCTTCCTCGTCCCTTAGAGGAGGAGGTCACGGGTCCCAGCAGGGCACTGTTGTCAGGACAGAACGCCAGCCCACACAGACGAGTGCCCTGCACGGAACCCAGCACCAGGGGCCTGCTTCACTCTTAGCACTGAATTGTCTGGTGCAGACCTCGATCCCTGGTGGGTACTCAGAACTGTGATCCCCTCCCCGCCTTCCTCCTGCCAGTTGGCAGGACCTGGTGCCAGGGATTCACGGCTCACCCTGCTCAAAACTTGCTGTGTGACTATGGGCAGCCATGGGGCCTCTCTGAATGGCTAGAACTTGGCTTATTCAATGAAGGAGTTGGTCCAGGTTGTTTCCAAAATCTCCTGGTGATAAAAAAACAACATCTCTTGGAAACCTTGTATAAAACATCCAGCTTCCCCAACTTTTCCCTTAGGGATTTTGACGCCGGCAGTCTGGCCTGGCATCCAAGTTGGAATCTGTCATTGAAACAAGTCCTTCAGGTGATCCTTGACATCAAGGTGGTTTGGGAAACACTGGGATCAGTAAGGCTTCCCAGCACACTCCAGTCCCACAGCCCATGCATGTGTGTGTAGGGTGGGGAGGTGGGGCGAGGTGTGTCCTTGGCTAATGAAACCGTTAACTGGGCATTACATTTCAAAAAGACTTCAGATTTTAGGTTGTCAGCTTTCGAGAAATAGTCACCACAGGATTACTTTGATGCCCAGGCAGCCAGTATGCAGAAGAGACCTGTTTGTTTCTGTCCTCTGACTCATGGCTGATTTCTTCCAGGGACCTCTGCCCCCTCCCAGAACAGCGCTGAGCCGAGACCTGCAGCTGGAGTATCCTGCCAGCCATCGCAGGCTTCGTTTCCTTGAGTTTCTAGAAAACTCACCATCTTCCCAGCGCCTCTCAGCACAGGCCAGGGCTCCAGAAGGCTGCGTTTGAGAGAGACAACCCCCTCCAGTATTCTTGCCTGAGAAATCCCAGGGACAGAGGAGCCTGGCAGGCTACGGTTGGACACGACTGAGGGACTGAGCACACAGGCACACTGTAGCCCCCAGCTGCAAAAGCCCAGTATCAAAGGCAGGAGGCAGACTGGTGGGGGCGGCAGAGAGCATGGATTTGGAATTAGAGCCTGTGGGGGTGGGGTGGGGGGAGGCTGGCATCTGAGCCCACACCTGCCCATCACAGCTGCAAGCCTGGGGGCAAGTCTCTTTGCATGTCTACAGCTCCATCATCTGTAAACACTCCTGCACAGAACTGCCATGGGGTTAAAGGGAGCCTGTTTAGAGCTCCTGGGTGAGCCCATCGAGCTGCCATGTGCCTGTACCATCTACACACGTCACCACTCTCTGGTCCTCTTGAAAGCTGCACCTGCATGCCACCAAGTTTCTAGTGGCTAGACCTAGTTTTTCTTAGCCCCTTAGACTGTGGAGATGCAAATAGCTGTGCACCTGGAGAGTCATTTAGGTTATGTCCCTCTCCTAGCCCTGTTACTGACCTCAGAGCAAAGGCATGAATGCACAGCCCTGTCTTTTGAGGCAGGACAGCCCCAAAGGGTGAGAGTAGATAAGCCATCACTTACCTGAAGGGTGGATGGGGAGGAGACAGCTGGGTGATGGGTGAGTGGGAAGAGAGTTCCAAGCAGGGAAGACAGGCCCTGAGCTTTAAAGGAACTAGCATGTTCAAGGGTGTGAGAAGTACTCATTGGGGATGGGGAGATAAAAAGAAGCCACCCACACGGGTGCTCTCCAGGGAGAGCATTGGAGCTGGGGAACAAGATACTTTTATCTTATTTGTTTTTATTTAAGAAATATTTATTTATTTCACTGCACTGAGTCTCAGTTGTGGCACTTGAGGTCTTTGGTTACAGCATGTGAACTCTTAGCTGTGATATGTGGGATCTAGTTCCCTGACCAGGGATCAAACCTGGGTCCCCAGACTTCCCTGGTGATTCAGTAGGAATCTGCCTGTCAATGCAGTGGACCTGGGTTCGATCCCTGGTGTGGGAAGATCCCACATGCCAGCTAAGCCCATGTGCCACAACTACTGAGCCCACACTCTACAGAGTCCAGGCTTTGCAACAAGAGAAGCCATCACAATGAGAAGCTCGAGTGCTGCAATGAAGACCCAGCACAGCCAAAAAAAAACACCTGCCCCCATTGGGGGTGCAGAGTGTTAGCCACAGGACCACCAGGGAAGTCCCACAACATAAAGATGATTTGGGGGGAACAGACTGACAGGAGCAGGGAGCAGAAACAGAAAATTAGGTTCTGAGCGCCTTCTCAACGTGCTGTTACTTGCAACAGTTCATTTGAGTCTCATGACATCCTTATGAGGTGGCTGCTATTACCCCTGTTACTCTGGGCCTGGGTAGCCATGAAGGAATGGGGCTCAGAGAGGTTGTAGCTTGCCTAGAGGCCACCCAGCTGGTGAGCTGTGGAGTCAGCACTCCAAGCCCAGGCTCTTGCCTCCTTAAGGCTTACTGTCTTTTCTGTAAATAAAATATCTGCATTTAGTGGTCCTCACCTCCCATTTACTCTTCAGCCCCCTACAATAGCGCTTTGTCCCCCTTTGGTCTCTGCATCTGCCTCTGCAGTCACAGGGATGTGCTATGTCTATTCTCTAATCCATGGCAACCTCTGATGCTGCCAACCACCACCCCCTGCTCTCCTTGGCTCCTGGGACATCACATTCTCCTGGTTCTCCTGGTTCTACACCTGCCCCTCAACAGCCCTAAGTCTGGCTCCCTGCAGGGAACTGAACTCTAACAACGAGGTGAGCTTGGAGGTAGATTCTTCCCTAGTCAAGCCCCAGATGAGACTCCAGCCCTGGCCACCTTGAGTGGACTGTAACCTTGTTAGACACCCTGAAGCAGAGGACTCAACTAAACTGTGCTCAGATTACTGACCCTTAGAAACTATGAGATAATAATGTGTGTTGTCTTCAGGTGCTAAATTTGCACTAATTTATCCAATGGCAATAGGAAATGAAGACATTCAGTACTCTTCAACTGTTTAAACAAATGGAGGTGAGCTCTTTCTGCTGTAAGCAGGATGTACACCTAACAGAAGTGCCCCAACCCCATGGGACCAGCCCATCTCACTGGCTTCTCCCATACATCTTCCCCTATACCTACTTTTTTATTATTCCTTGAGCCTGTGCTTTCTCTGCCTAGTATATCTGTCCCTTTTCTTGACCTGTGGCCTCGCATTTATACCTGGACTATCTGAAATGACACCTCTTCCATGAAACCCTCTGAGATTGACCCCTGCTGGGGGATTTCACAACTATCTATTCCCTCCACACCCATGTCCTGTGACTGTCTGAGCTGAGATCTCACCCACCACTCAGTGCCCTCTATCTCATCTTATTATTGTATACCCAGGGCCTATGATGTCATAGGGATGCCAATAAATGTGTGTTGAATGTATGCAGGATCCAGCCCAGCATACGTCCTCCACCACGAATACCACTGCCAGCGGGGGAGTCTGTAACCACCTTGAGTAGAAGACAAGGCCTGGCTTTCACCACAGCAGCCCACTCTAGGAGTGTTATCATATAATTTTTATGTAAGTGGGGAGAACTACCTTTGCAGGAGGGCAGATCTGGGCGAATGAAGGGCCCTTGTGTTGTGCTTGCAGCCCAGGATGGTTTAGTACGTGTAACCTGACTCCCAGTAGAGCAGAGGGTAGGGGCAAGGAAGAGTGGCAAGCACCGGAGCTCATGGGGACCACAGAGGTGATGCAGACCACAGGAAATTCCAGCTGGGGAAAGGCCAAGGTCAGAACATCTGATGTTCATTTTGCAGTTGTCAGCATTGCTGTTATGGTAGCAAGATTTAGAAAAAAATATTTGGGGCATGTTTATCTGAAATAAAGATTTAACTGGGTGTTTTGGATAGTGTTTGGATATATACTTGCTGTGATATAAATACATGTTCCCATAAATTTTCAGTCAAGTCTATAATAAATACTGTGCCTTGTGTGATTATATGTTATTTGCGCATATAATTTAAGTAAAACTCTTTCCCTGAAACTTTTGTTATGAATATGTCTCACAGACATACTAGGTTGCAAGGTAAAACGTATTTCTGAGTTGTGATCCAATTAGTTTGAAGGTCACCAATTTACCAGATGAACACCACAGACCATAACATGGAACATGGAAACTGGCACAGTATTCTTTTTCTTATCATCACCCAGAATGTCAGCCCACAGACAGTAAAAGCATACCGCTTGAAGGAATGAAGCTAGGGGGTAAGAGAGAGGAGGAAAATAACACATGTCAGAGCACTGATTTAGCAATACTGAGAGCATGTATGGCCTTATCTCTGCGATTTCTGGGCACTGGAGAAGCAGAAGTCAGGCTGCAGACGTAAATGCAGATGAGACAATGCCGGCGGAGACTGAGAGGCACTTGTTTTGTTTTGCGTCGAAAACATGAACATTCAATATGTGCCCAGAAGTGATGATACAAGAGAGGCACACTCTATTACTGTGCTGTCCAATAGCAGAACCACTAGTCACATGTGGCTATTTAAACGAAAATTAATTTTAAAATGCAGCTCCTTAATCATAGCCATTGGTCTTCCCAGTTAGCACTAGTGGTAAATAATCTGCCTGTCAACGCAGGAGATGCAAGTTCGATCCCTGAGTCAGAAGATCTCCTGGAGTAGGAAATGGCAACCCACTCCAGTATCCTTGCCCGGAAAATTCCACGGACAGAGGAGCCTGGTGGGCTACAGTCCATGGGGTCCCAAAGAGACATGACTAAGCAACTGAGCACACGCAGGCACGCGTGCACACACGCACACAATCACAGCCGCTAGGTGGCTACTGCGTTGTGTCTAATGAAGTGTTAAATGGCTACCATATTGCACAGAGCAGGTAGAGAACATATCCATCATTGCATAAAGGTCTATTGGACAGTGCTGCTCTAGAAAAACATTTGAATTCCTCATGTCCACGCTGGCTTCAATAAAATAAGCCTAAGCTAAACCAGTGCACACTCCCCAAAAAACTCCTCCTACCTGAGACATTCTCCAGAACCAGCAGAAAAACTGTTGGGATTCCATTACAATTTATACACAGTGAAATCACATCAGGTCCCAGTGAGTGAGAGTTAACTCTGGGAGAGTTCAGTGGGGACCTCACAGATGCTGCTGGACCTCAGATGTGTTCTGGAGTCAGTCTGGGCATTCCATGTCTTTGTGAAGTTTTCTCACCAAATCCAGAAAAGGTCCGTGATGACTAGAAGCAGCTAACGATCTTCTGGACTAAATGAGCAGGGGAAAGGAAGGCTGGGTGTACTGATGGAAGGCATGAGGGTCGTGGTCAACAGAACAGGTTGGAGCATTCAGGCTGGGGTAGACAGAAAACGGTGAGTAAAAGGCAGTCATCACAGCCGAAGTCCAGTTCTACAAAATTCAAGTGACAGAGAACCAACAAATTCTGTCTGTGATTTCCATGTGTAACTTTCATGATATGGCACGTTAATAACAAATGTGATAGAAGACGAGATGTTATTACCCATCAGAGCTGTCCACTAAGGCTCTGTTATTAGGGATCCTCCTGACTTGCTGAAGTGAGAAAGTCACTTCTGCAAATTTCAAAATAAAATTTCCAGTGATATGGGAAAATCTCTCTCTGTTTTTGAAATCACCTTGTTCCAAAAGATATATTCCCTCCTCTGCTCAATGTAAAGGTGGCTTTTTGTCATAAAAAAATTGTTTACTTCTGTGATTTATGACACCCTGCATTATATTCATCTTCTCTCTTCTGCAATAAGATGGGAATTTGGAAGAGGCTCTAAAACTATCTCTGAACCATAGTCTGTGATGAGGCTGACAAAAGGTAAGTAACTTGTCCAAAAACATGAAAATGACATGTTGAAAATCCCCTGCAAAGAAAAACATTCTATTCAATAATATAGTTGGATCATACAAACATTCTGTTGAATGAGAGAAACATGTTCTAAAAGAATGAAATTTTAAATTCACTTCTATCAAGTTCAAAAGCAGGCAAAACTAAACAATGGCACCTCAAGGTACATAAAGAGGTGATAAAACTACAAGGAAAAGGAAAAAAAATGGTTACAAATGTCAGGAGAGCAGCACCTGTGGGGAGGAAGAAGAATGATATAATTCCAGGTTTGTGCGGGACTTCTGAGGGACCAGTAAGGTTTTATTGGTTAAACTGGGTGGTAGTTATAACAAACGAGAAAAAGGGAAGTATACATCTCCTCATCTCATTGATTAAAAAGTTACTTTTTAATAGTACAGATGAACCTATTCGCAATGCAGAAATAGAGACACAGACACAGAGAACAAATGTATGGACACCAAGAGGGAAAAGGGAGATGGATGAAATATACACACTACTGTGTATAAAACAGATGACCAGTGAGAACCTATGGTATAGCACAAGTGCAAAAAAAAGAAGGCACAGTCTGTCTGTAGGACATATATTAAGTTAAGCTTAAAAATGCATTCCAACATATAGTAGATGCAGACAGATACTGTTTGATTTCACTTATACGAGATTCCTAGAATAGTCAAACTCATAGAGTCAGAAAGTACACTGGTAGATGCCAGGGGCCAGGGGAGTGACAGGGTGGAAAGGGGGAATGGGGAGCTAGAGTTTGATGGGGACAGAGTTTCAGTTGAGGTAGATGGGAAAATTTGGGAGATGGATGATGGTGAGAGTTGTACAACAAGGTGAACATACTTAGTGCCACTGAGCTGTACAGTTAAATATGGTTAAAATAGGATGTTTTACATTATGTGACTTCTACCACAATTAAAAAAAAAAAAACGCTAAAAAACTACTTTTTAAAAAGCTCATTCATTGGATACACCGGTCCAGAGTCAGTGGGAATTCCTAGGTGGAGCAGGCCATTTTTCTGAGAATTGAACCTTTCAAATATGGGGTGGGTGGCACGTGGGCTTTCATGGGGCTCTGCTTCTTCTGGCAGTGCCTCACTTCCTCTTCCTCTTATTGTACAGGGGTTTCGAAGTGCAGTCCTTGGGGGGCTCTGCAGGGGTGAGTCAGAGCTCCTGAAGGAGTAATCAGCACCCAAGTGGGGCTCCAAGTCCCAGACCAGCTGCAGGCCCACTGCCCGCCTTCCAACTGCTTTACGTATACTGGGAGCCCACAAGGGACTTCAGTTTTAATATGACTTTTGATGCTAAAAGAAAAATGTAGGAGATCCCTGGGGTATCAGTTCTCCCTTCAGTAATAGACATACTATTAAGAAATACTAAAATTACTTTTTTAAAAATTTTCTCTTTTCCAGATTATTCACAAAGAAAACTTCCTTCAGGCTTCTGTCTGGACCCTGGACCCTGAAGTCCCAGGTCCTGCTCCCTGACTTCCCACCTCCTCCACTTCCAACTGCACTCTCTCTGACTTCTGGGCTGAGGCAAAGGCTGCTTCCTTGGGGTTATTGTTCTTGTTCAGTTGCGAAGTTGTGTCTGACTCTCTGAGATCCCACAGACTGTAGCACGCCAGACTCTTCTGTCCTTCAGTTACCTCCTGGAGCTTGCTCAGATTCATGTCCATTGAGACGGTGATGCTATCTAACCAGCTCATCCTCTGTCACCCCCTTCCCCTTCTGCCTTCAATCTTTCCCAGCATCAGGGTCTTCTCCAGTGAGTCAGCTTCCTTGGGGACTGTGGGCCAATTTCAGCAATGCTGGCTCATCCAGTGGTCTTTTTTAGGAAAGGTGGGGTTCCTCAGAGATGGAACTCCAGTCCACCCCAGTCCACACAAGGCAGGGTGCATAACTAGGCCACAGGAGAAAGGAACTGGGGACCAGTTGCAGCCACTACACTCTAGATTTTGCAGGGCTAAGCCATGTGCTGCTAGGCCTGAGGTAGCTGCCTAGACTTGTCTGTCACTGGGCCCCTGGGACTTTCCAGATGGTGCAAGTGGTAAAGAATCCACCTGCCAATGCAGGAGGGGTCTCTAGGAGCCTCTGGCATAAGACCTCTGGCCTCCCCTCTGACCTGCTGGTTTCTAGAGCTGCTGACATAGGAGTCCTTCACCATGCAAGCTGCCCAATCCCAGCTAGAGTGAGTGGAGCACAGTGAGAACCAGTCATATGACTGCCTGGGAAGCCAGAATGCAAGGGGCTGTGCTCAGAAAGGCTGCCCAGTAGGGTGGCAACTTGGGCTGGAAGCTTGCTGGGCAGCAGCACCAGCCCAGCCACTTGCCATTCAGAGAACAAGCTCCCTCCAGAGCAACTCGCCCATTGTGGCTCTGAGACTACATTCAAAGTCGTGAACGGCATGTGTTATGTAACCAAAGGCAACAGTTCATCTCGGCCTCACTCCAGAACTTCATTATTAAAAACAGCTAAGACCATTTACTGCGTTATTACTATATTTCAGTCATTCTATTAAGGGCTTTATGTACATATCTGGGTCAATCCAAGTCAGTCCTCTCTAAATGTTAAATATTTTTCCCCATTTTAATGATATGGAAACTAGTCCATGGAGAAGCTTGGTAATTGTCAAGATTACCCAGTCAACATAGGTGAATCCACGTCTGAATGGCCCCATCCAACCCACGCAAGTGTCAACAGCCATCACCCTGTTGCATGCAAAGGGCAAGCCCACGATTGCCGCCATCTGTGGGTTTCAATATTCCCCACCACCATGTCACTATGGTGGCATGCTTCCTCCACCATGTTGTCTCCAGTTCCCCTCTCCTCCCAGTGCTCATTATAGTCCCCTGACCTTCATTTTCTGGGGACATTCCCATGTCTTGTTTCTCTACAGGGCCCCATATAGAGCAAATGTGGCCAATGCAGGGTCCTCACTGAGCCCCCAAAGAACCTAATTTGGGGAACCCCAGGTCAATTCTCAAACTTCTAGACCTGCCATATGTGTGTCTACATGCATGGCTATAGCCCAATATTATATTTTGGACTGTAAAGAAAGCTGAGCATGGAAGGATTGATGCTTTTGAACTGTGGTGTTGGAGAAGACTCTTGCAGTCCAAGGGACTGCAAGGAGATCAAACCTGTCAATCCTAAAGGAGATCAGTCCTGAATATTCATTGGAAGGACTGATGCTGAAGCTGAATACTTGGGACAGTGTCCAATACTTTGGCCACCTCTTGCAAAGAACTGCCTCATTGGAAAAGACCCTGATGCTGGGAAAGATTGAAGGCAGGAGGAGAAGGGGATGAGAGAGGATGAGATGGTTGGATGGTATCACCGACTCGATAGACATGAGTTTGTGCAAGCTCTGAGAGTTGGTGAAGGACAGGGAAGCCTGGCGTGCTGCAGTCTATGGAGTCATAAAGAGTCAGACATGACTGAGCGACTGAACTGAACTGACAATCCAATATTAGATGACCTGGTGGTATTGTTGAGTTACCAAGAAAGGTAAAATTGCCCTTGGTAATTTGTGAGCCTCAGACAAATACTGGATCTCCTGTGTCTGTTTCCTCTTCTTACAAAATGGTGGTATCACTTGTACAGACCTTACAGCGTTGTTGTGAGAAATATATTAATTAATACATGCAAAGTGCTTAAAACTGTGCCCAACTCATCATGTTAGGATTATTACTATCATTGGTATTGTCAATTTACTGCTCTCATTAAGGCAGAAAAGTACCTAGTGAATTTTATAAATAATTCTATCACGAAGGTAAAATTTTTGAAGGGATGATACTCTCTGGGTAATCTCTGGGTATGTGAGAGCCCAGCTGGCCCGGCACTCCTATCGCCTAGGGGCAGGATAAGTCAGAGGCGTGGCCCCATAAGGCCACTGGAGGTGAGAGATAAAGGACCAGGGAGTTCTGGGGTTAGTCTGATCTTTCTCAAATTGCCAAAGTAAGATTCCCTAATCAGCAATGCCCCTCCATCCAGTGTCTTAAAGAGATTGAATAGCAACCACTTAGAGGAAATTTTCTGTTTTTAAATTTTTATTTATTTGTGTATTTATTTTTAAATTTTGGCTGTGCTGGGTCTTCACTGCAGTGCACAGGCTCAGTAGTTACAGTTCAAGGGTTTCTTTCTAGTTGCAGCACACAGGCTTAGGTGCTCCATGGCACATGGGATCTCAGCTCCTGGACAGGGGATTGAACCCATGTCCCCCGCACCAGAAGGTGAATTCCTAACCACTGGACCACCAGGGAAGTCCCTAGAGTAAGCTCTTCAACCAGAAAAGCAGCATTGCTGTAATGATCTTGTTCTCTGATGGTTTCACTGCTCCCCACCCCCATCCTTTTGCTACAGTTTCCAAAGAGAGATACAGCCTTCTGGCCTTTGGGTGAAATCAAGCACAGCCTCAACTGCTGATTCTCTGGCTCCCACCATGGCAGGTCCCATTGGAAGAGGTGAGTGGATGACATGGGCTTCCTGGCTGGCTCCATCAAAACCGAATCCAACCTCAAGCTCAAGAGTTGTACTCAGTGGACATTATTACTATCCCGACCACACTGTTATGGATCCTGCCTATGCTGAACATGGCAGGAATAAAGATTTGTTTTTTACTAATAATTGGTCCAATTCACAGAGAAGGCAATGGCACCCCACTCCAGTACTCTTGCCTGGAGAATCCCATGGACGGAGGGGCCTGGTAGGCTACAGTCCATGGGGTCGCTAAGAGTCGGACACGACTGAGCGACTTCCCTTTCACTTTTCCCTTTCACGCATTGGAGAAGGAAATGGCAACCCACTCCAGTATTCTTGCCTGGAGAATCCCAGGGACGGCGGAGCCTGGTGGGCTGCCGTCTATGGGGTCGCACAGAGTCGGACACGACTGAAGTGATTTAGCAGCAGCAGCAGCAGCAGGTCCAATTCAAAATGAATCTTTAGACTTCCACTTTCAGCTATTCTTACCCTCTTGCCTGAAACCAGACAAAATATGTGAAAGACATTGGGTGTCAGGCAGTGAAAGGCAGTGATTCCTAAGAGATGAGAAACCAAGAAACTGAGCCTGAGAGGGTGTCATGGGCTTTTGGGAGGTATATTGGGTGAGGGAGAGAAGACAGCTGATTGGGGAGAATAGGGATGAATGAGAACATTCCAGGGGATAAAATACAATGACCGATGAACATAAACAAGTATGCCACCTGCCATGGGTTTATAGAACAAATTCTATAACGCTATTTTTGGTGATGCTCACATTTGTAAAGGGCTCTGTGATTGTTCTGGGCCCAAGTTCACGTCGACACCCACACCCACATCACCACTACGGAGCCTCGCTGGGGCTCTCCCCACCTCCAGTCTCACCTTTGTCCCTCCCTCCACTGCACAGTGACCACAGTGATCTTTGGCAAATCTGATGTTGTCCCTCACTGGCTCAAACGCTTTCAGTGGTTTCCTGCAGCTTCCTTGGTCCCCAGAGCACACATAAACTCATTCCGTAAGACCTAGCTCCAAGGCTGAGTTATTCCCAGTCATTCCTTCCAATGAACCCTAACACTGTACCCCTCCATTTTAGTATGATCCACAGTGTGACTCTTGTGCGCCTTTTTTTTATTATTAAAAGTCTTCTTTAATTTTTTTTGACATGGACTACCGGGAGCCAGCCCACGAGATCCCACCCATGACAGAGTCATGAGGAAAAGGACTGATTGAGCAGAGCTTCTCAGGCCTCAGGGATTCTCGGAAGGCTGCCTCAGCACTCACCTTAAAGACGGTATCTGTCTTTCCGATGTTGGCTATAATAAACCTCTTCTTATTCTCTGTGACTTAGACAAAAGGCCTTTTCCTGATTCTCTTGTAAAATAGATCAATCTAAAACCTCAATTGACAAGGCCCCTGAACGGTAACACCCTAATAAAATTATCTAGGATATAGAGTATACTAATCCAAATTCCTCTTGCTAGCATATTAGTTTGTTTAATAAATATACCTGTGTCTCTGGAGCTAATCTGCATGGCTGCTCCTTAACAATAAACAACATTGAGAGCCTCCACACAGAAAGCCCCAACGGGCACAGGGCCCTTCATAGGAAAAAAGGCTTATTAGGAAATGTAAAACATATTGCTTTATGAAACTGTTACTTAGTTTATATTTACTCACTATGTTTTGGCTCTTAACGTATTTAGCCTATATAATGAAAGCATAATAGTTAGAGATTTATATAAATAGAAGTTTAGCTTTAATACAAATAATAAGACAATTGTTGATTTAACTGATGATTCTTACTTAGAGCTGACCTTCAGCTTGCTGTTCTATGACTTTATGGAACCACATTCTTTTCTGTTAAGCTCAAGGCATAGGATAGATTACTGAAAACAGGTTTTACCTTGAAACTTTCTATTGATGAATTCTTTCCTGCTGTGCCTGATACAAAAGCGTTCTGACTGATCAACCCTTATCTATGGAGAGTCACAAGATGTTAGCGGGCCCCCAGGCCGGAAGATGATGTGAACAAAATGAACTAAGATATGCAAACGATGTCGGTGAGGGTCAGCACTGCTGACCCATTAAGCTGATCTGGTATGACCCTATACTTTACATCTGTTTCTATGGACCACTAAAAATATAAAAGCTGTCTTAAAAACAATAAAGTCAGAAGACACTTGGAAACACCGAGACTCGCTGTGTCTTCTCATTCGCATTGCCTACGCCGTCCATCCTGAGGGAACCTCTGGACCAGCTGGAGCAGGACTCCGGCAATGGACCATTTAAAAAATCTTTATTTATAATGTGTTACAATATTGCTTCTGTGTTATATTTTATTTTTTTGCATGTGGGATCTTAGCTCCTCAACCAGGGATCAAATCCACACCATCTGGACTGGAAGGTGAAGTCTTAACCACTGGACCAGCAGGGAAGTCCCTCTTGTATGTTTTATACAGCATTTCTCAGGAGCCCACCAGCTCCTCCCAGGCTGCTTCTCATCTGCCCTTGGATCTCCAGGGCCCAGCACGGAGCCTGGCATGGAGTAAGCACTCCTAGAGCACCTACTGCAGAGAGTTGACCCATTACTCCCTCATGAGAAGGCTGAGCTCAAAGGCCTCTGGGGCACTCCCACGTGCGACCTGACCAAGGGCCCTACATTAGGTCAGGCCTCCTCTGAGCACCCAAGTCCTTCACAGCTGTTCTGCGTCACAAAGGTCACTATGACATCAGGCTCAGGTTAGACCTGTGGGCTAAGGCCTCTACAGATGGGCTGATCTAACACCTGCATTTTGCAGATGAAGAAACTGTGGCCTAGCAAGGGCCAGTGCCTGGCCTGAAGCCACATGGCCTCACATGCCAGACTAGGACGCAGTCTCCTGGGCTCCATGCCAGTGTCCTGACAGTTTTTGCACCAGGTTTGATGGGACCAGTGAGAAACTGGTGAGTATTTTCCACATAAAGAGAGAGCTTCACCTCCCCCATCTTCCCTTCTCTCCAGCAGTGGAAGGCTAAGGATGGGAAAAGTGGGAGGAGACTTGGAAGGTGATTCAAGGCCAATGGTGGAGAATCTAGAGCTTTCTAGAGATACCAAGGCCTTAGTGTAGGCTTTTCAAACAGGCTGACTTAATTGGAACAGGGCTTCCCACTGAAGTAGTGCTCAGTCGTGTCTGACTCTTTGCGATCCCATGAACTGTAGCCCACCAGGCTCCTCTGTCCATGGAATTTTCCAGGTGAGAATACTAGAGCAGGTTGCCACTTCCCCTTCCAGGGGATCTTCCCGACCTGGGGATCAAACACCTGTCTTTTGCATCTCCTTCATTGGCAGGGGCATCCTTTACCACTAGTGCCACCTGGGAAATGCAGGCCACCAGGGACTGTGAGGTTGCTGTAAGTGATGGGTCCTGATTTATGGACACCCCAGCTAGTAGTACACTGGAAAGAAGTCGACTGCATCTCACCTGCACATCAAAGTCTTTGCTGGAAACTCTCTGCTCAGTGGATGTAGAAGTCAAAAGAGAAGATCCTGGGTAGAGAGGAGCAGGAAATCTGTCCCTGGATTCTGTGGTCTGGACTCAGGGAGGGTCAAGAGGTCAAGGAGGTGACCTTGGAGTAGTGATAACAGTAACTCTGAGTCCCACCAATGAAGGCTAAGACCAGGAGCCAGCCCCTAGTTGCTGGAGCACAGGACTGGCCAGCCAGGGATGGTGTGGGCTGGAGCCCCAAGGACCAGTTGACCTTGGGAAGCACCAGGAGCCAATGCTTGTCCTATTGTTATAATCCTTACTTTTTCTATATTTATTTTCCTTCTGTTCTCCTTTAAAACATAGTAAAATGTTGTTTTAAAACATTCAGATTATCTCAGCTGGCTCTGGGAAATCAAGGGTGTTGGTGGTGCCTATTCAGGGATGGGGATGGGGTGTAGCTCCAGAGTGAAGGCTCTAGAGGGGCAGGAAGAGCTTCTGGTCACTTGCCGGGCCCACTGGAACATTCTCCTCACAGAGTCAGACCCTCAAGACTGGGGATTTTAGCATGGGAAGTGAAAACCTTTTACCATCACCCTCTGAGTGGACTTCCAATTCTTAGACTCAGTTGTATTCCACAAATCACAAATCCTCTTGATTCGATTACCATTCAGTACACAGATCCTCCCCAGGAACAATTTCTTTTTAAAAAAAAAATCTGAAGTTAAAATTCAATGTATTAATAATAGTCAACTAAAACCACAAAGACAAAACCATCTTTCTGCATCTGATCTGAAAGTCTAAGAAAATGACAGGCAGGTTGGTCTCTCTTATTGAATATGGGTGGGCAACTGTTTAAAATTCAAGCTAATTCTGAGTGTGTGTGGATGTCTAGCTTATTGGTTTGATGTTTCTGGTTACCTTTTTTCTTGTTGAGAACTGTGACATGTGATCCCATTAACAAGTGTTTTCTGTGTGCTGGAATGTCAACATAGGAGACTGGGAACCTATTTCCAGCTCTTAAGAACCCTCTGGCCATCCCTGTTCTTGTGGTACCTCTCCTCCTTAACCCTTAGGGCATGCATGCATGTTAAGTCACTTTAGTCATGTCTGACTCTTTGAGACCCTATGGACTATAGCCTGCCAGACTCCTTTGTCCGTGGGATTCTCCAGGTAAGAGAAATAGGGGACCCTCCTCCAGGGGATCTTCCTGACCCAGGGATCGAACCCACGTCTCTTATGTCTCTTGCATTGGCAGGTGGGTTCTTTACCACTAGTGCCACCTGGGAAGCCCAATCCTTAGGGCTGTAGTGTCCAAATGCCAAGTGATGAGAATTATCTGAAGGTAATTCTGTGGTGTGACCCCAGACCCACTGAATCAGAATCTTGGGGTGGGATCTGGGAAGCCCAATTTTTAACCAGCACTCCAGGTGATTTTACCACGCAATCTGAGGACCAAAATGAAGGCTGAAGAATTGCCCTGTTTACTGAAGAATCACCCTGTTTAAACACAGTAGATGTACCTACATACACAAGCTATCACTTATTAACTATCTATTTACTGCTAGGGTGTTTACTAACTTTAGTTCCTTTACATGAACCATAGCAGATAAGTGGCCCCCTTTCTACAGCCAAGGAAACCAAAAGGTTAAATAAGTGACCAAAGGACACATAGTTGGGAAACAGTGCAAAGTCCATCCAACTCTTCAGCCCCAACCCACTTCTCATTCTCACTGCCTGTTCCCTCTTGAATGGAAAAGACAGGCACCCAGGAGGAACTGAGCGTGCAGGCTGCTGCAAGGCGTCATCATCTGCTCCACTTTCTCCTTCCCCAGGTGGTGGGGCTTTGCCCATCACGTTCTACTTAGCGAAGCCCAGCGTCTTTCAGATATTCTCTTCATGTCTTTGAGCCCTCTTGGCTTATTCTTGGCAGGGCTGAGCCTGTCTCTCATCATGGCCCCTCCATCACTCTGTCCCTTGAACACATGAATGGCTGTAGTCACACTGATGTCATTAATGCCCTCCCATCCCCTTCTGGACTCATCAGTTTTCCCATTTGAAACCTCCATCCTTCTTGAGGGTTTGGCAGGTCAGGCCATCATTTCTCTGAACCTCTGACAACCCATTTGCCTGCTGAAGAAGTGTGGGCTGAGCTCCTGGGGCAGGGCAGCCTGAGCCAGATGGGACAGACCCTGCTGCACAGCCAGTTGAGGTCACAGTTGGCTGCAATTTCAAACAACAGCCCTGGGGACCCCAGAGAGAAGTGGTCTCTAGAGTCTGAGAGTCAGCCCTGAGGATGCCAGAATAAAGGGCTTGTTTTAGCCTCAAGGGAGCATTTTGGGATTTTGGGGGGTTATGGGCAGGAAGGGTACATTTGACTCAACACTGAGGGGTACAACTTGAAAGTCTCAAGCAAAGTGTCTCAAGTTCTCTGAGAGGAATTATAAGGAGTAGAACCAGTCTACCTAATCGGAGTTTCAATATTTGAGGGCTCAATGAAGAACCCGGGCTTCCTTGGTGGATTAGTGGTAAAGAATCCGCCAGCCGATGCAGGGGACGCAAGTTTGATCCCTGGGTCAGGAAGATCCCCTGGAGAAGGAAATGGCAACCCACTCTAGTATTCATGCCTGGGAAATCCCATGGACAGAGAAGTCTGGCAGGCGACTGTCCATGAGGTCACAAAAGAGTCGGATACAACTTAGCGACTAAACAACAACAAAAGAACCACCAAGGGAGAGAGTCCAGCCTCTCTGGGAACACGGAAGAAATTGTGATCCTCATGGGGAGTAGGAGATATTGTAGAAGCTGGGCCAAGAGGACCACCTGGGGTCAGAGGGCAGTGATGCCTATGTGGCTAGACTCCACCCTCCCCACCATTCAAGTTCAGAGTCATGGTGACAGCAACTCACGCTGGCAGGTGCAATGGGTCATCACAATGAGACCCTGAGCAGGGAGCTCACAAAGATGCTGTGACTATGGGTGACAGGACTGGGGGTCTGCATTTCCATCTGGTTGAGGGACATGGTTGGAAGGGGGGCAAGAAAGAGTGTTTTTCCTGTGCAGCAGCCTGTCATCTAGAATAAGAGCTGCCAAACTATAGCCAGGGGGCACATCTGTCTTGCTGCCTGTTTGCTTATAATAACTGGCAAAGAAGAATGGATTTTTGCATTTTAAATGGTTGGGGTAAAAAAAAATGGTATTTCACGACACATGAAAATTATACAAAGTTCAAATTTCAGTGTTTGGAAATAAAAGTTTTATGGGAACACCATCATGCCTGTTTATCTACAGATTATCTCCAGCTGTTTTTGTGATTAAAAAAAAATCAGGAATAATTGTGACAGAGACTGAATGAGCCACATAAACCTAAATGATTGCTAACTTGTGCTTTATAGAAAATGATTGGTGACCCTTATGCTAGAAAAATTCTTGTAACATCCCCAATAAGTTATTTATCCAATTGGTTTCCATGATGGTGGGATCAAAAACTCCCTCAAGCCAATCCCACGTGGCTGGGCAGAGTGCCCCCTCCACCTGCCCTTCCCTACAAGCCCTGGCTGCTGATGCTGCTAGAAGCCACTGAATGCTCTCTGGGTCGAAGAGGCCCCTGTCTGGCAGAGAAAACATAATAGTGTGTGTGTGGGGGGGAAGAACATGTGTGAAATCTCTGACAGGGAAAGCCCTGGTTCCCTCCAGCTCCATTTTTGTCACTTCCCTGAGCTGCTAGGTCCCCGTGGGGGAGCAGCCCTGATGGGGGGTGAGGGGGCTGGCTCTGGGGCTCAGGCAGGAGGAACATCTGAAACAGCAGCTTTGGAGAGAGGAAACGCCCCTGCCATGCAAAGTCCTCTTTGTTCATCATCACCATTATTAGAAATGTGCACATCCCAGCAAAACCAGTGGGTCACACAGTTACAAAAGAGCCTGCCACACTGGAGCAGGAGGGTTCTGGGCTTTTTCAGCATGTAGGTACATGCTGGTAATTCCTGGGACAGGGAAGTTGTTCAGTGAAAGAACAGAATGACTTCATTGTACAGTGAGTTCACTTTGGTCATCTAGAACAGTATCTTTCATTCTCTGCTGACCCTCTGCCCAAGGGCGGGGGAAGGAGGTCTGAAGTTCCAGGGAAATGTGTGAGTTGGCAACCCCTCGGAAATGAGGCTCATTGGTTGTATAGCAGGAATTATGATGATATTGCAACCCATGGGCCAATGGGCAACAACGGGGCAGTCTGCCAGGACACAGCACTGGCTGGCACCCCAGCTTCAGCCTAGCAGCTGGGCATGGTCCACATCATCTTGGCTCCAGGTGTGAAACTTCAGGCCAGGTTGATCAACCCCTCAGCAGTGGTGTGGGCTGCGACACATCACTTAACATCTCTGAGCCTTGGTTCCTCATCAGCTAAGTGGGAGGTGGGATGAAGAGGGAGAGACTACCCTCTCTTACCTGGCAGAGCTATTATAGCATTATCGATAGTACAGGTGACACCCTTAACTGACCTTGTAGATTTCAATAAATTGTAGCTACTGTTATCATTAACTTCCTGATGTCCAACAGAACCAGGGAATCTGCGGCACATGTGTTAATGTTTTCACGCACAGTCTCTCTTAGTGCCCCAAGCAGACTGTAAGCTCCTGGAAGGCAGAAGATATCAAGAAATATCTAGGAACATCTGGTATTGGGTTTGGAGTTTTAAATCAAATGCTTGTTTCTCTAATTCTCAGCAACCCCAAAGTGTGTACCATCATCATCGACATCATCCTGAGGAAAGCTGGGCTGGGAGCCGGGTATGAGAGTACGCAAGGAGTCGGAGAGGCATTATTGGGTTTGGAGCTCTGGCCCTTCTCCTCACCTGGGGTCCCTTGCACCCTGCTAGGTATGGGCCTGGCACTCAGGCAAGAGGCTGGTAGCATAAAGCACACAGCCTCTGATTTGACATTTCCTGAAATAGAGGCTGTGGCCAAGCAGGAGCCAAACTTCAAAAGTCAAAGGCAAGGGAAGAATCCTTTTCCTTTGAGTAGTACCTGCAGTAGGATGGAACATGAGCCCACTGGAGAGCTGCCTGGAGGACTGAGCTGTAGAGACAGAGGCTTCTCTCCCGCCCCACGCAGATCATGTGAAGGCCAAGGAAACTGATCCCTCACCTCCGCGGAGGGACAAAAGGCACAGGACAATCAGGTACACGGAGCCAACCTAACAGAAGGGAAGAAGCACGGAGGGAACCTGAAATAGCAGGGGTGGCAGAGGAGTAAGAGGCTGCCAGGAGGCTGCTTCTCCCAGCCTCCAGCTGACCCAAGCCAATGTCAAGATTCTTTCTGAAAAAATCTTTGCATAGCTGGTGTTTATTCAAGGATAAGATGACCCAACTGCCACTATATTTAGTGCATGAAAATCTACAGGTGTGTGACTCCAGGAACTGCTTCAGGTTTTGCTATTAGTTTTCTGAGTCCCTTCCCCTGTGGGTTTCTTGTGCCATAGCTGGGGGTGAGCTGCTTTCCTAACTCCTATACAATTTGCCTGCACTCCCTCACCCTCTTCTTTGGCTTGGGGGTAGTTTAAATACTCCTCTGTTACGTAACTTCTTAAGGGAAAAAGGATGCTGTTTCCATTTTAATTGTGATATTAAACTGTATGCCAACCCCAATCCAATAGAGGCACCTTATTTCAGCTTAGTCAGTTGGCTTTATTTTCGCTTTGAACTGATCAGTTTAGTCGCTCTCTTTGGCCTCCATCTAATAACATTTACTAACCACAGACTCAGGTGGTGTGTTCTTTGCTTTCCAAATGCTCCTGTTGGAAGGTGGGATATTTGTTTTCCTCACCTCCTCCACACGCTACCCTGTAAAATACAGGTTAAGGCCAAAGAGCATATTGTAGAAGGCTTGAGTCCCGAAGTTAGACACCCTATAGCCCTGTCCTGGCTCTTTCAGCTGTACAATGGTCTGGTTTCCTCTGTAAACAGAATCGTCCCCTCTCTGAGTTGTCATGAAAGTTAGTGCACTTAGCACAGGACACGGCGCTCAGTGACATTCTTGGAACGTGGTAGCAAGCCAGCAGTAGGTCCCCCCACCTCTGTCACCTGATTCACATAGGGATGGTTGTCTGAGAAAAGCTGCAGACCTGTCCAAGGAATGTCTATCCTGCACAAGTGGAAGCGGATCTATTACCAGGCAACTCAAAACCTCCTCGGCCCTTAAGAGGGGCTGGCATAACAACTAATATTGTCAGGTGATCTGTGGGTTACAGAGTGCCTTTGGGGGCTTAAGAGGGGGAAGAACAGGGCCTTGGAGTCAGGCTATTGTGCACAGACTCTGCCTTGGGAGTGCTGGGACCTTCCGGTCCTTGTCTGTAATGTGGGAATACTGCTCCCTGCCACTAGGTCGCTGAGGTCCACAAGCTGACATGCATGTAACATGGATGTGGTAAACACTAAAGCCTTGGTCAAATGTGAGCAACTGTCATTCCATTTTTTTCATGGCTTTAGCTTCCAACAGATGCAAATTGTTTAGGAGAGACACTGTTCTGTTCAGAAAAGGCAATGGTACCCCACTCCAGTATTCTTGCCTGGAAACTCCCATGGATGGAGGAGCCTGGTGGGCTGAAGTCCACGGGGTCACTAAGAGTTGGACACGACTGACCGACTTCACTTTCACTTTTCACTCTCATGCATTGGAGAAGGAAATGGCAACCCACTCCAGTGTTCTTGCCTGGAGAATCTCAGGGACGGGGGAGCCTGGTGGGCTGCCGTCTATGGGGAAGCACAGAGTCGGACACGACTGAAGCGACTTAGCAGCAGCAGCAGCTGTTCTGTTGCCTGTCTCCATCTCTGTCTGTCTGTCTGTCTCTCTCTCTCTCTCACACACACACACACACAGTACAGCTTCAGAGCCCTCCTTCCCAGGTAAGGCATCTAAAAGAAGGCAGGTGACACTTGCTTTTCATGCTTTCCCCTGGGACCACTTGGAAGACACTTCCTACAGGAAAAGGCAGCCTGAGTGGTGACTCTGATGAAACAGACCTGTGACGCAGCCGTGGCCAGAACAGGTGAGCCAGCTTGCTCCTAGCCAGGTGCAGAATCACCTTCCCAGGCATGAAACCTAGCCTCCCACTATTGCCCAGCTTCCATGGCTTTTCGGTGGCACTCACAGCCATCTGCTCAAGAGAGGGATGCCGGTCAAGCAGCCGAGAGACATGTGGTTCATCTGCCCGGGCAGCACATTCTTCCAGACAGCATTTACCCTCGGGAGGAGGACACAGCCCTGTGTACAGGAGAAAGCACAGGGCTGGGAGGCAGGAAGCCAGCACCGTGGGCCCAGCTCTGGTGCTGTCACTCGGGGCAGGAAATCACTTGACCAATTCCCCCTTAGCTCTGGGGAGGTGGGGTACCAGACACTCACTTTGGTGCTTTCCACCTCTTTACTGTGTCCCACCCTGACTTGCTTCTCGACTCTACCTGCCATCATGTGCACAAGGAGGGGCAGGCCTTTTGAGAGGATGAAGGTTTAATAGAGGGTGTGTCACACCAAAGCAGTTGGCCTGTGCATCTCCCTGAGGTACAGGATAAACCCTCTCAGGTGTTGTTAAGGCTCTTAGCATCTTCCAGCAAATGCTAATCCTCAATTACAAGTATGTGACTCTTCCAGCCAAGTCACTCCTTGGAAGGAGTGAAGGAGGAAAACTGCCCACTAATTGCAAGTGTGCTCCTGGAGATTCTGGGTGGCCATGGGAGCAGTCCTCCAACGCTGAGGAATTAACCTCAGAGGTGATTTAGGAGTTCTACTAAAACACCATGGGGGAAGAAGTCTGTGGGGGATATTAGGTGGGTTGGGAGTTAGGAAGAAAATAGCAGAGTGTGAAGTTTGCAGCCTGTAAGTATTGACCTTGTTTATGAAGTCGAGAGCTTGTGGTCAACGGTGTTACAGCGTTCAGGAAATAACTACTCATTCCAGGGAACTGAGCACCACCACTGTCCACATCAGTTGCTGTGTATGTAAATATTGGTCTGGACGATGCCTGGACTCAAATGTTTCCTGGCATGAGAATGAGGCATGGTAACACAACCATGTTAGTATCCAGGATTCAGCCTCCTGGTTGCTAGTGGCCCAAGTTCAACTCCTCCAGGGGCAAAAAAAAAAATGCCAAGTTCAACATTTGCACAAGTTCAATCTCTGCCAGTTGTGTGGGAGGCAGGCTGGGGGAAATGAAACAAGCAGGTGTTCACAATTCAGGTGAAGAACTAATGTAACCCAGTAAGTAAGGGAGTAGAAACAGAAGCGGGGGAAGGTGGCCTGGGAAGCCAGGAAGGTGTGACAGCTCAGCTGACTTCAGGGGTTCTGAGACCAGAGGGAGGCCTGCTTAGCAGAAGAGGTACTGATACAAGGCTGAAGCTGGCTTGTATACAAGGTGAGGGACTCTCCCACCCTGGCACAGCAGAACCTTAAGCAGGTTTTAATGTCTGGGAGGAGCAAAGGCAAGTCTGTTTTAGAAACAGCCCTTGGATGAGTCAAGAAGAATGGAGGGGAGACCAGTGACCTGACTCATGAAATAAACCAGGCGAGAGGTGGAGGCAGTGCCAGAAAAGGCACAGCCAAACATTTCAGAAGGAACACTCAGTGCAAATGAGGAGGAAAAGGATCCTGGTGCTGGCTGGTAAGCAAACAGAAGAGTGTAAAATTGCTCTTTGATGGATCCTGATGCCTGTGGCCATGGAGGGAGCAGAGAGAAAGTCACTCTAAGACTCATGAGCAGTTCGAGGCAGGACTAAGTCCAGCCAGGGTGCATTGGTAGCTAGAATGGAGGTAGTCTATATGAGGCTAAAGACGCCACTGACTCGGTGTTGACAGTGCTGGGATGAAGGGCAGGGTGAGGAGGCAACAGGGACGGTGCAGCTGGGAGTCAGGGCTTCCGAGAAAGGGTCATTAGGTAAACACGCCAAAGCAGTGATCTGGAAGGACCCCACATAATAGACTCCAGAGAATTCTCATCCTCAGACCAGAAGGTTTAAGGAGGAGCAGCAAGAGGCAGGTTGAAGAGAAGGGGATGAAGGATTTTACACAAAGACAAGACAACCACTCATGTTATCACTTCATCTCTTCTATACTTCTTTTCAAATGTGAAGAAACCATGATAGCACTGGTATCTAGTACAGTTGAGGTTGATTTGGTTCTTACTGAAACAGGTCTGGGACCAAAGTCAAACTCCAGAGAACCGAGCCTTTAGCATTGAATCAAACAAGGTGCCATTGAAGGTGGATTTCACCATCTAACGTAGCCATCAATAGAGATGCTGCGGTCGATAACAAAGCTCAGTTTAAATCCAAAGATTGAAGGAACTACAGCCCCTAAACATAACCACACATCCCTTCCCTTAGAGAAAGCATCACCTTTCAGACAAGTATCCAAGACTGATCATGTTGATAAACGCTCACCACCATGTACCTGCTTCCTGAAACCTAAAATAAGTTCACCATCCAGGAGACACAAAGAAATGAGCAGAGCCGACACGGTCTTTTTAAATAAATCTTTATTTCTCAAACTCAAAGCTTTATTTCATCAAGTTCTAACACATTTTGCGTTGACAAGTGATTTCACCTGCATCTCTTGAGAAGGTCGGTGGCCATTACACCAAAGAGGAAACCTCATACAACCTAGGAAATTACTATTGGAAAGGCTATGCAAGTGTAGAATAACAAAAAGCTTTCAATTTAGTCTAATTTGTATCTTTTCATCTATAGTAATTTGGAAATTAATGGATAAAGACTTAATTTTCCTAAAGCAGTAATTTTTTTTAACTCACTAAAAAAATAAGAAAAAGAAAAAAAGACCAGATGGCTTGAGTTTTAAAACGCCCAGAGATCCATATTATTTAACGACTTCCTCTTTAGTGGATGGTTTTCTCACCTTCCTATGCAAACACACTTGACGATCTGCACCAACTCCCACTAGCCCAGGCAAAACTCTAAGCATTTTCTTTTGCTTCCACTTAAAACTATTTTTTAAGTGATAGGTAAACAAGATTTAGAACTTGACACCTCACAAAAAAAGCATTTTCTTTCCTGATCCTCACCTTGGAAGTCTCCACATATAATCCTGAAAAGTTGCCTGGTCTTTTTAAATATATCCCCTGCTACACACCCCTCCATCGGGCTCTGAATGGAACTGGCCAAACCAGATTATGTTCCAAAGTCAGCTATGACATTCTGGTCTCTGCCAGATGAAAAATTCAAATCCAACCTTGGCAACTGGAAGCTCTTTCACCTCACAGAGTCCACCCCAAGGGTTCTTCCCCAGTGTGGAGCCCCAGTCAGATACCCAGGAAGCAACTTCCCTGGGGAGCATGAAGGTCTCTGCTCACAACTACACAATTCTCATTTGTTCTCTGGAAGAGGAAGTTTGAGCTCAGAATCCAGCTGCATCCTAAAACAAGGCACCAGGACCAGAAAGTTAACTAAAAAGGAGGTGTTCCTAAAGTTAGGAAGTCGCTTTTGAGTGGCACTATTTTCCAAAGTTCACAAAGCAGTACTAGTTGTAATCTACTGTGAAGGTAATGGGCTAGTGCTAGCAGAGAGGGTGAAGGACAAGAAGATCTGGGGTTTTAGCAATCTGATTACTAATGCATCACCACAAAACACAGGTTCACACACAGCTCTCCTGTGACTCTAATCCCCAGGGGGTAAAAAAAGTCAAACTGGGGGGAAAAAAAAAACAAAAACAAACCTTGAATGCCAAACCACATTTGTTACCACATATTAGGAACCTAGCATCTTTCCTACTCACCTCTCCCCCTCTGCCAGGTCCCCCCAGCTGTGAGCCATGCCACCTCCCACATGCAGTCAGCAGGAACCCTGATCTGAAGGTGTCAGTGATGTAGTTTGGTTTCAGAGCTGAAATTATGGAGTGAGGAATAGCTTCTCACTGCCAAGGGAAGATTTAAAGGTAAGATGAAGCTCGAGGCCAGGAATTTGATGTGTTCTCTCCTGCCAACACAAGGGGGGAAAGGTACTGCTTTAATCCCATGGCTGCTCAACCTGACTCCAAGAAGCAGGCTGGGCTAACAAGCTGCATGCCTGCAAAAAGCATCAGAAAACTGCTCAGAGCCCTGAAGCAAAAGTGAGGCTGCTTACGTTTATATTAGAACTTGCACTTGAACTGTAGTGCCCTTGGCCACTGCCAAGTTTCATATTACTCAACACACAAAGAAGAGGAACCACTGGACTCAGTACAGGTTTTGAGTACCTGGTGCTTGTGTGAGCAGCACGAAAGGCAGGTTCCAGCTAGAATTTCCAGACACCTGAAATTCAAGGTTACCTGTTTTATTCTGAGGCAGGCCAGAGGCTCCTAGAGCAGGTAGAGACATCACTAGCCCAGGAGGTGTTTAAAAGTGCAGCTTCGGTGAGTGCACTTTTTTATCCTGGTGGTTCTAGAACACAGGTCTACTCTCAAACTTCAAAACGGCTGGGCTGACTAAGAACTTCAGGTGAAGGGCCATTGTGCAGTGGTGGTAAAGAACTCAAGGCCTTGAGATTGCTAGCAACTTCTGTGCCTCCCTTCACCCTTAAAGGACTAGTACCAGAGAGGGAAAAAAAAAAAAAAGTTAAGTAGAAAGAACTCCAAGGACAAACTGGAAATTTAATTACTTGATGCAGTTCTGACTCCATCTTCATCTGGATACTGGTTACCCTGATCCATGAGCCTTCCAGTAGAAGCAATACTGACTTCTGTGAGCAAGTGCTTATGTTGGCGGCTTCATCATATTTCAAAGCTTTGGTTAAACAGATCCGTTATCTTTGTGCAAACATGTTGCCATCTGACCACAATGGCAGCCTTTTAAGGTCATGGATGATCACATAGTTTTTAAAGCTGGGGTTCACTCTTCATTGCCCCTTTTAACACTGAAGCACCCCAGGGCCCCCTCCATGCAGAACCAGTCTTGACTCAAAGCCAGCGGATTCAACTGTAACTATCGGCTCACAGGTAACAGGAGCTGGTTACACTAAGAAGTGGCTTCTATTCGCCTTGTCCACACAGGGATACCAACTAAGCCCTGGGTTTCAGTCACACTTGATCTGCTTTCCAGAGGACCAAGACATCACATTCCAGAAAAACAACAAGAACAACAACAAAAAACCCTGAAAATATAATCTTTAGAAAAAGGTAAACCACTCCTTTTCTACTAAAACATTATGGTAACTTCATTGCTTCAAGCAAGGAGAAAACAATCACTCAGGGCTTGGGATTTTTATGGCCACAGGAAAACATCAAAATCAGGGGTATGGATTTGATTAAATCACTTAAGAAACCAAGCTGGCTGGCAATATGGCATTTCTCTGCCCTTGATACCCTATAGTGATGCTTTCTAAGAGATCCCACAAAAAGTTTCAAAACACAAAGTCCCTTATCTAAGCCTACTGGGAAAGCAACAGTAGCCTAGAACTCTCTCATTTACTAAGCTTGCTTCAGACTAGAGAATAACACTGTTTTCCTTCTAAAGTGCGAGTATAAACAAGTATGGTCAATCTACCAGCGTAAGGAAGATTCTTCTTCATTCTCTGTTCTTCCCAAATACACCAGAAGTAATCCTCTCGAGGTGCCTCAGGGGCTCGCACGCACACAAGGCCCCACCGATGGAAGGAGCGTCCACCTCCCATGCAGCACAGGGACAGCAGGTGTGAATCTAAAGCAATTTTAAACCAGGTTCTGAGTACCTGGTGCTTGTGTGAGCAACACAGTCCGCACATGCGCGGACCATTCCACAGGTCACTCGGATCTACTGAAATTCCTGCATTCACCTGCTGTCCAAAAAGCCTGGAGAAGGAAACCACTATTTTTTGAAAGGAAAACAAAAACAAAAATCAGCCAAAGTAATCCAGAAAAAACAGCCAGTCATACGTGGAATGTGACCAGAATGGGTTTCCAACTAAAACATGGGAAGACCCTCGTGTCAGTTACTGCAGTGACTCTAGACTCGGCACCATCCTTCGTCTTGGGAAGAGCAAAACAAAAGCGATGAGCTGATAAGGGGGGAAGTGTCATTCAACGAGAATTCCTTACTTTAAAGAAAAGAAAGCTTGAACATTCATGTTTCCTATTTACAATCACCACCCCCACCACCACCACAATTCTACTTAACGTTATGTTGCACATTTTGTTTTTCAAGTTACATTTCAAGAAAAGGTCATTTTTTTTTTTCTCTCAGCAATACCTCACAATTCCTCAAGATAGCATAGCATCTAAACCATAAACCATATCCAACCAGATCATAAATTCTCCAGCTATCGGCTTTGGTTTATTGAGGAGACAAATCCTCAGCTCCACTGACAGAATAAACATAAGCAATTTAGCCCCTTGAACAAAAAATTAAGCCACAAAAGCACCCTCATGGTTATCATTTTTTCTGCCTGACTAAAACAGATATAAGAAAATGAGACCATCCGCATGACTTTCACGTTAAGTGCTGAGAATTCCAAGTGAGGGCTGACATCGCCTCCCCTAGGCTCCAGTGAGGAACCCAGCAACTGAGGCTCCTCCTGCACTGCTCGTGTGCTTTCCAATCTCAACAACTGCCTGCAGCTCAGCCGTTCAGGACATGGCGTGTTAGTGTCTGTCTTGGAAAGATGTGGAGAGGTCATATTTCCTATAGCATTTTCCAAAGTGGCACTGGAATAGCAGGTCCCTTTACAGTTGGCTCATGATACACTGGAGACCCATTCCAATGGGCACACAAAGAAAAAAAAAAAGCCGAATCAGAGCTGAGTTCCGCTTTAAAAGCCAAACACCTACATCTAGAAGGAGGCTCCCCTACCTGAGAGCCTTGCCCTACCCGGGGTGGGGGGTGGCGGGGACTCCCCCCTGTGGAAACCCTCAGGTCTCAAGGTTAGTTACAGGGCAGCCAGGTGGGGTAGGGCTGGCTGTAGGTGACCGGGGGGTGGGCCACGTAGTAGTTGTTGAAGTTGCCGTCGCTGACGTAGGGAGCAGGCTGGTAGTAGCAGGTGACAGTGGTGGCATTGGGGATGATGTTCTGCTCGGCCAGCACGCGCAGGGCTAGCAGGGAGATGAGGTTCAAGGTCTGCCTGCGCTCGTGGCCCATGAGGCACACGGTGCTCTCGTTGACCACCTTGCGCAGGGTCATGAGGTAGTCGTACTTGCTCCTCTCCTCCTCGGCGAAGTGGTTCTGCAGGTAGGTCTCCAGCTTCCTCTGCTGCTCGAGGATGTCGGGGAAATCGATGAAGAACCGGGAGCACATGTAGCGCTCCAGGGTCTTGATCTCTTCCTGGTCGGTGGGCCGGAAGTCCCGCACCAGGAGGTTGCTGTACTTGAGCAGCCCCCCGCCCCGGATCTCCTCGGGGTTCTTGGTGGCGATGAGTCTGTTCTGCAGGTGGTCCAGGGCTTCCTCGAAGTCCCCATACACGCTCTCCCCGATGACCGTGGGGTGTAGGTGCTCGGACAGGGAATGGCCGGGGCAGTCATAGAAGAAAAGCAGGGAGTCCAGAATGATCTGGAACGAGTCCACGCTGAACTCAAACTGGCGCCGGATGGAGTCAACGAACTTGAGCTCTACGTTGCGCCCATTCTTGTTGGAGAGGGAGATGAGGCTCCAGCGGTCAGTGTCCGTGCACACCTTCACCAGCTTCTGGACGTATGCCTCCTTCAGGGTCGTGGGGCTGATCTTGAGCTTGTTCACGCCCTCCGGCAGGAAGTTCAGGAGAGAACACAGCACCACATCCCTGACCAGCTGAAACTCGGCCTCTGTAGGAAGAGCCACGTGAAAGATGAGGTCCAGGTCTTTGCAACCCAACCCATTGTCTTTGACCAGGACGTGGCCAGCCGCAGAGCCGTTCAGCCGGACATCCTGCACTTTGATGCCTGCCTCCTCCAGCTGGCCACGGACAGTCTGCACGATGTCCTTGAGTGTGATCTCCAAGGTGGGGAAGTTGCCTCGTCCATGGATGGGTACCACCTCAGTCAGGACCTCGTGCAGACGGCTCACCTGGTCCCAGGTGAGCACGCTGAAGGACACGCAGTCCCTGGTACTGCTGCTCTCCTCTGCCATCTTGGGGGATGTTGTTGCCAGGGAAACTGAAAGGGAGGGGGGGAGAAACAGAGTTAGGGTTCACTTCTCTGTGGCAAAGCAGCTCCGGGGACTCAGAAATGAGGTTGGTTTCTCTCTGAACATCTTCCTTACTGCCAAGTGGTAAAGCGTACCTACTGTTGGGTGCTGTGGTGAGGATTAAATGAGTTAAACACGTCTAGAACAGTGGCTGCGTGGAATGAGGTCAAAATACACATAAGCTTACCCTGTACCAATCCAACAACTTGAGCATTTTGTTTTCTATGTGGTGTGTTTGTTTTGCCTGTTTTGTCTTTATGAGGGTAGGTTGGGGGTAGAATTTGTGTGTGAGGGCAAGCAGACAAACTTACTAAACCAAGTAACCAAAACACAGCATTATTCAACAGAGGGTCTATAGGTTTTGCTAATCTTCCTTGTTTTCCATGGAAATTGCCTTTCCTGTTTTTGGCTCCCTAACTACATCCTGAGCTGGTTGACACCCAGGCCACAATGCCGACACAGAACACAGGACCCACAAAAGAAGATTTCTTCCTTCCGTGAGTAGATGGATTTTCAACTCGAGGCTTAGTCCTGCTAGAATCAAGTATGCTGGTACCCTCTTCACTTTCAGGATCCGTCAGCCCTGTAACAAACACTCCTGTCATCCAGGGTTGGACCAAGGAATTGTCTGAATGACAAAATTCCTGAGTAACAAAGGGTTAGGTCAGCTAAGTACTGGAACTGCTGACCCAGCAAGGAGGCCCCACCCAGGATGTGGAAAACCTCAAGGAAGTGTGATTTTTCAACTCTATTTTGAAAAAGAATGCCTTCAACCTACCCAAGGAAAACAAAGTTAGCACTCAGTACTAGGAGAAAAAGGTTTCCCAGGTGGCTCAGTGGTAAAGAATCCATCCACCTGCCAGTGCAGGAGTCACAGGAGACGTAGGTTAGATCCCTGGGTGGGGAAGATACCCTGGAGAAAGAAATGGCAACACACTCCAGTATTCTTGCCTAGGAAATCGCATGGACAGAAGAGCCTGGAAGGTTTCAGTCCATGCGGCTGCAGAGTTGGACACGACTGAGCACGTATGCACTGGGAGAAAAGCATGCTTCTCCAACATCACCTGCTAGAACCACAAAGTTAACCCAGTAACTTTCAACTAAGTTATACTGTTCAGAAAACAAAACAGATCCCTGGAAATTCTGACGTGGAATGACAAAAACAGATATATTAAAAAGTCCAGGTGCTGTGGCTTCACATGGGTCACGCATTAGCTAGATGGATGGAAAAGACTGAGGTGCTGTCCTCAGACTTCGCAGCAAACAGAGGTTTGCCACCCGCTTCACTTTTCTGACTTGCTAGACACACAAAATCCATCCCAAGGACCTGCAGCTTCACTGACTGGAAGCTGCTGCCTTTGCAAGCACACCCAGCATGCATAGTCCTGGGCTTCCAACTTGGGTTTTCAGTCCTGTGCTGGTGGTGCCAGGGGCCCTTGCCTTATCTACAGAGCTCAGATTGATGGGACGGCTGTCGGTCTGTGTTGGGGGCAGTAATGGGCACGCCAAGACAAGCAGCTTTCCAGGAGCTGGCCAGCAAGAAGGAGAGTGAGAACATGATATCTCAGTATGAGAAAGGAAACGTAATACGAAGGTAGAAGAAAGAAGTGTCAGTTGACTGGGGCAAACAGGAAGGTCACAGAAAAGCTCATTTATGGGGCAAGGATACATGCCAGCAGAAAGGCAACACGAGTGCTCAGCTGCGGTAGAAGGCAGCAGGCAGTCAAGAACGTGGTGAGTTCTCCAATCTGGCCATCATGCACCTCCCTCCTCAAGTCAGATCACAGGCTCCCTTTAGTAGGGAGGTTAGGGGACTGAATTTGCTGGTTGGCAATGGGAAGGTGGATGATCATGTGATCAAAGCAGGCTCCAGGAAGACTGGTGGGGGATGGGTTCTCTTCCGCTTGTTGCTGAAGCATACTTGCCAAGGGGAAGATGAAAGTTTCCCTGCAAACCTGTTTGGACAGCGTTAAAGAGCCCTGGGCTATCTAGATTATCCTATCAAAGCAGTTCTAAGTTAAGGATACCAACCGAAATTTGTGATGAAATACTTGACGTTTACTATGGCTGGCCTTTGGCTTCCAGTCAAATTTGGGACAGTAGAGATCTCTCTTAAATGTCCTCTTATATACACTTGGTTCTTTGTGGTCCCTTTAATGATGATGGGCACAGCATGAAGTACACTTGTGCCAACTGTGCAGGACACCACACAATTAAGTCCAAATGATTATAGAAAAGTATGGCTCCAACTTTGCTTTGACACCTTGCTAAATTATGATTTGGTGACATAGATTTCTGCCAGGTATGCTGACTTACCTGTAAAAATACAACTTGCTTTACACTGTGTATCAAATCTTAGTGTGTTTCCAAGGCTCGTGTTTCTGATATGGGCATGAGAAGTCACAGCAACACAGGAGCTGCGATTCAATCAGTACTTGGAAAAGGAGGAACAATTAATTTTAAGAAAATCTCCAGGAAGAAACTCAATAATGCTGTAGAGGTGAATAGCTGTAGGAATCACTTTTGTCCTCACTTTTAAGGACTTGTTTAAAAAAAAAAAAGTCGTCTAGAGTTAAAGTCAGGACTGTTCCCACCTCTAGAACAGCGACTCTTAACACTAGAACTAGGACATAGTAGACCTGGGAGAATATGAGGAAAGCTATCATTTGTTCTTGGTGGGGAGGGTGGGGGAGTACATATGCATGAATATTTTCATGTATTTTTAAATCTCTGAACTTGTCATAGATTCAAAGTTAGAATCTATTTTAGATTGAAAATTTGTAAGGTTCTAATGGGAGGAGGGGCAGGAACAGTCAAAAAAGTTATGAAAAAATGGAATGAGGTCTACTAGCCTGATAGGAGATATTATGAAGCCACAAAAATTGAAACAGCATGGTACTGACACAAAAAGAGGGACAAATTTATAAAACAGAATTTTTAGAAGGAAAATCTAGTACACAAGGGGATTTACCGTATAATAAAGAAGGCATTCAAAATAGAAAAGGGAAAATTGAGACATCTGGATAGTTATTTAGATTGAAAAAATAAGATGGCTCTTAGCTTGTGTCAATCTAAGATCTAGAAGATGAATCAAAGACTTCATCTTCTAATGTAAAAAGATGAAACCCTAAGAGTACTAGAAAAAACATGAAATTTATGTAAATTTACACAGAATAGGTATTCCTTTCTAAATCACACAGCAGTCACAAAAATTGATGCATTTGCCTATATACAAATTAAAATATCTATATGGTGAAAACACTATAAAGAAGTGAGAAGACAAAAGTAAGAAAATACTCTTAATGTCAGACAAAGTACTCACTTCCTTAACGAATAAGGAGTTCTCATGCATCAGAAATACTAGAACCCCAAGATAAAAGAAAGGGCAGAGGATATAATAGTGGCTCAGACACCTACAACATATTCAACCTTACCTTAAGGGATGGGCAAATTTAGACTTCATTATCAGTTTTATCTATCAGACTAGCAAATACCAATAAGCAGACACTTTTGGTACACTGCCCATGGGTTCCCTCTGAAGAACAAAGTGGGACTGTCCGTTTTAAGTGGACCTAATCTTTGGCATAGCAATTCTACTTCTGGGAAGTCTACCCTGGATTTTATTCTATAAGTATACGTGCAAGTGTGCACAAGGATATTCACTGAAGTATTATTTATAAAGCTACAAATAGTCATCAGTAAAGAAGGTTAAATGACTTGATACAGGATACAAATGCATGCAGTTGTCCCTAAGAATGGTGGTAGCTCTATCTGTATGAATATGAAATGCTTACCAAGATTAATAAAAAAGCAAGTCTGAAACTGTGTGTGTAAAGGCACAAGTCTATGCTTATACAATCAAAAATCCCTGAAAGGATACATATGCTCAGCTTACATCAAATACCACTTCTAGGCTAGGATACAAAGAAAACTTATTTTATTTCTTTTGAATTTGGAACTTACACATATAGTAATTGAAAAAAGTTAAAATCTTATGAGCCATGTTCCAAAATCTCTCCCCTATGAAACTTCTAATCTGCTACCTTGTTTACTCTCTTTAATTCCTTTTCTTGCAGCCCATCCCACCATCCCGATATCCATTTATCAACATGAAATGCATTAGAAGCTTCCCCGACTTTCAGCCTAAAAACTGACCTCTAGAGGGGCACGATGAGGAGGAGGGACAGTTCTGATCTGGAAGGGCTTTTATGCAATTTTCTACTTATGCGTTGTCTAAAAGAAGACGTCTGTTGTGGGTATTTTATAAAAAAAAAAAACAACTTTCAATGGGTAAGCCATCTCATCTAGTGTCATTCTATTTACAATACAAAAATGTTTTCCGTAGTTTGACAAGAATTACTGTTTCCCATTTCAGATATACTATAGCTATGTCTATACACACAGCTACAGTGAGAGAGCTGTATGTCTATAGCTATATGTGAGAGTTGGACCATAAAGAAGGCTGAGTGCTAAAGAATTGATGCTTTTGAACTGTGGTGCTGGAGAAGACTCTTGAGAATCTTTTGGACTGCAAGATCATCAAATCAGTCAATCTAAAGGAAATCAACCTTAAATGTTCATTGGAAGGACTGATGCTGAAGCTCCAACACTTTGGCCACCTGGCACAAAGACCCAACTCACTGGAAAAGACCCTGATGTTGGGAAAGACTGAGGGCAAGAGGAGAAGAGGGCGACAGAGGATGAGATCATTAGATAGCATCACCGACTCAGTGGACATGAATTTGAGCAAACTCCGGGAAATAGTGAAGGACAGGGAAGCTTGGCGTGCTGCAGTCCATAGGGTTGCAAAGAGTTGGACACAACTGAGTGACTGAACAACAATAGCTATCCTAATGGTGCTGCTGATTATTGGTTGCAGTTGCAAGAACCTTAATAAATGCAATAAACACTTTTTCAGGAACCCAAGATGCCTATGGTTAGCATCTTCCATGTGAACAAATTCTGACACATATATGAATAATGGAGTTAATTCTCAGGAAAAAACAGTCTATATAAAAGCACAGTGTGGGACATATGCTAAGTCCACGGTATAGTTTTTTTTTTTTTTTTTGCTAACCTTGAATTGGTCTATACACATTTGTCTATTTAGTTACTCTTCAGATTCAGTCGTGAAGCCTGAGATTTTCTCTGTTTGTTGAAGATACATACATCATTTTTAAAAGAGCTTTTATTTATTTAATTATTTGGCCATGCCGCTTGTTATGCAGGATCTTAGTTCCCCCACCAGGAATTGAACCCATGCCCCCAGCAGTGGAAGCAGAGTCTTAACTACTGGAATGCTAGGAAAGTCCCATGGTATAGTTTTTAATTCTCTCAATTTACCATGACTTAGATCTGGAGAAGCTCTTGAAGCTATTGAAAGTTCAAATTTAGGTTTGTTTGTATTTGTGGTTTAGCTTATGAGAAGTGTCCCAAATAAGTTAATGATGCCTATTAGAAATAAACCCTTTGTTTTCCCTCATCCAGCCAAACAATTTCAAATACCAAAGTACATTTACAAGTTACTTAGACAAATGTGGTATTACTAGAATAAATCTAAGTCATAGGCCCCAGTGCTTATATTACACACCAGAGCTTTGTGTAACAGTAGTATTTAACTTCTGGAGATCAACACTGATATAATCCCCATGTAACAGAATTGCTTGAAACAGTCTCAACTCATGAAAGGACCTGGTAAAAGGCAAATTCTAATTAGCAGAATTAACAAAATAGTAAACAGAACACAAAATAATTTGAAGCCTGGTAAATTCAAACTGAAGTGCTTCTTACTGTCTTTTTACTGTCTGAGAAACAGATTCATTGAATTTGCTCAATAGAAATTGGGAAACGTGGGAACTACGATTTCTCATTGATTTGAAAATTTAGGCACCTTTTCAGGCACAAACGAGGATGAACAGTTGCCTGCTCAGTTTAAGCTACTTAATCTTCTAAAAAGTTTGGCTCATGATGAACAACTATCTTCAGTTCAGTTCAGTTCAGTCGCTCAGTCGCATCCGACTCTTTGCGACCCCATGAATTGCAGCACGCCAGGCCTCTCTGTCCATCACCAACTCCCGGAGTCTACCCAAACCCATGTCCATCGAGTCGATGATGCCATCCAACCATCTCATCCTCTGTCGTCCCCTTCTCCTCCTGCCTCCAATCCTACCCAGCATTAGGGTCTTTTCCAATGAGTCAACTCTTCGCGTGAGGTGGCCAAAGTATTGGAGTTTCAGCTTCAACATCAGTCCTTCCAATGAACACCCAGGATTGATCTCTTTTAGGATGGATTGACTGGATCTCCTTGCAGTCCAAGGGACTCTCAAGATTCTTCTCCAACACCACAGTTCAAAAGCATCAATTCTTCGGCGCTCAGCTTTCTTCACCGTCCAACTCTCACATCCATACATGACCACTGGAAAAACCATAGCCTTGACTAGACAGACAACTATCTTAGGTACCCTTAAATTCCCTTTTCTTTTAGCATCTGGCTGCAGCAGCAGGATAAAATACACACGAGTGGAAAACAGCTTTGCAGAGATGGCAGCACAAGGTAAGAGGAAAAGATGAACTAAAGCCCAAAGATGACACCTAGCTCCCTGAGGACAAGAGGATGTCTAACTTATCTTTGTTTCCCACTGCCTGGCACACTCAAGGCAGTTGGATCTGAAAACCAGTCTGAGCCGTCATTGAAAAGAAAAAAAAAAAAAGCTATTTCCAGTCCTGGCGGTTCAGAGGGTAAAGCATTTGCCTGCAATGAGGGAGACCCGGGTTCAATCCCCGGGTCAGGAAGATCCCTTGGAGAAGGAAATGGCAACCCACTCCAATATTCTTGCCTGGAGAATCCAATGGACGGAGGAGCCTGGTAGGCTACAGTAAACAGGGTCGCCAAGAGTTGGACACGACTGAGCGACTTCACTTTCACTTTCAGTCCTGCTCCCTAGTTTATCTAGACCCCAGAAACAGGAGTGACAGAGACTATGAAAGCATGAACAGACTTCAGGCGAGCAAAAGGACAGGCAGGTGGACAGGTTAGAGACAAATGCTAAGAGCATTCATAATACTTTCAAGCCCTATGGTCGAGGGCTAGTGTCAAATCAGCATTGATTCCTCTGTGTGCCTGGCATTAGAGGTAGAAGTACCCAGAGTTCTCAGCACGTGTGGAGAGGTACATCCGTGAAGTTAAAGAATGGTGTATATTTAAGTCTAGGTCCCGACATTTGTCATGGAAGTCCCAGAAGGTTCTGTGGAAAAACTGCAATGTGAAACAGGGTGCTCTTGGCTGTGGCAGCCACTCCATCCAGCCCACAGACAACTAAGCGGCACCTCTGCCCCTGACCCTGCTGTGGGCTTAAGAACACAAAGAAACTCAAACACAGTTCAGCATTCCTTTGATGACAACATGCCCTCATACTGTTAACCGGGTGTTACCTCAACGGTCTGGATCTTCCTAGTGACCCTTTCCAGCTCAGGGTCAGAGACCCGGCTGTGGACAGTGGACCAAGCCTGGTGTCAGGGTCCAAGGGAGGTGTGTGTATATGGAACAAAGACCCTCACCACCCCTGGTTCCTGGCCCTGGGGGGACCCATGTGCCCATGGCTGCCATGTTCCACATGAACTCTTCTCCTCCATGTACAACTGAGGGCACTTTAAACAAAAAGGAACTACTTCCTTGCTTATAAAAGCCTAGAGAATTTAATCAGAAATGAAAGTAGATGGCAACACACATCATAACATCTCATCCCACCTCTTCCCTCATCTAGCTGAGTGAATGGAAACCACAGCTCTGGGCCTATTTCTTTTTTCCTATAAAATGAAGGTGTAGAGGTGTGCGGACAAGCAGACAGAAGAGTACTTAGTACAAGCCACTCCATGTCCAATCCCATTAATCCTTACAAGCACTCTACATGAAAGTGAAAGTCGTTCAGTCCTGTCTGACTCTTTGCATGGACCCCATGGACTGTAGCCCACCAGGCTCCTCTGTCCATGGAATTCTCCAGGCAAAAATACAGGAATGGGTTGCCATTTCCTCTTCCAGGGGATCTTCCTGACACAGGGATCCAACCCCAGTCTCCTGCATTGCAGGCAGGCAGATTCTTTACCATCTGAGCCACCAGGGAAGCCCACACAAAGAATAAGGATCAGGAAAGATTAAGTGAATTGACCCCAGGTCCTCAACTCTGGAGCTAATGTTCTGACTGTCAGACTGGTGGCAAATTCCACCCAGGTCGAGTTCTGCCAGTAGTGAGTGGCAGGTGGGGAGAGGGCAGTAAGCTCATGCTACACACTCACATGTACACTGGGATGACCAGTTCTTGCTGCTACCAAAGTGATCTTTTCTAAAACAGAAATTTTATTGGTCTGTCCAAATAAGGGAGAAAGTTGCCTTCTGCTAACTATGTAACCGTGACACCTTGTCTTCCCATCACCCCTCATCCCCACCACATACACTAAAGACACCAAAGCTTCAGTCAACCAGCCTTCACTGCCAGCTTGACTGCAGACTCCAGCTGAGCAAAAGATGTGAGTCAGGATTCGGTGGCTTAGAGGTGCCCCTCAGAGAGGCACCAGTGAACCAAAGCCCTTGCCAGGGTGCAGGAAATCCCAGCTTTCAAGGGGACGGGGGGTGGTGCCTGCACATCAGCTGTTTCATAACAGAAACGTTTAACTAATTCTCAACCACATCCTTTCTTCACTGGGTTAATTTTACCATGTGCTCAGATGCTCTGGCCAGTACTAACAGGTGCAGAGCCTTCCAGGGGTTCTTCCTATAGAGACGGCCACAGGTAGGGGACACCAAATGGGACTAGAGGTTTGGCCAGGTGCCCTATGAGCCACTAAACCAAATATCTGACAATGTCCCAAACAGATGGCCTCATCTACTCAATGGACATGAGTTCAAACAAACTCCAGGAGACAGTGAAGGATAAGGAAGCCTGGCAAGCTGCAGCCCATGGGGTCACAAACAGTCGGATACAACTGAGCGACTGAACAACAGCAACAAACAGGCAGCAAAATAGTGCTGGAAGTTCATCTGGATCAACTTGTTTGATTCCTAAAACAATCCTGAAAGGGAGATACTATTCCCTTTTAAAGGTGGGGAAGCTAGGGAACAGAGAGACTACACAGTGTTAACTGTCCAAGGACACACCACTCAGAAGAGACAGAAATGGGACTTAGTAGGCTTCCTGGGAGGCGGGTAGCTTTGGTGTACATGCTGGGGTCAGAGCATGGCTTTGAAGGTAAGCTGGTTGCTCAGGGAGTTGTAGGAAGAAGATGGCAAGAAGAAGAAAAGAGAGAAGAAAGGTATGAAGCTTTGTTATAAGATGGTGGGAAAGAAGTTGGCCAGAAGTGCTAAGGCCCCTAGGTGGAGTAACGCCAGACAGCAACTGCCAAAGCAAGGCCTTTAGAACCAAAGTATCTAACGATTGTCAGCACAGAACTCTCGCCCTCAAAAGCATCACGGATGTGAGGGTGTATCCAGACTGGTGGGAGCCACCAGAATTGAATGTAACTAAGTACAGACATGCTAAATAGTCATGCAAATGCATCCTGTAAAGGAACAATGGCTGAGAGGTGAAGGCCTGGGATCCTCCCTTTTGAGGAAGCTCCAGGATGCTGGCCGGTCAGGAGTGGTAGTGATTTCAGAGAAAGCAAGTCAGGAAGGGAGAGGGAAGCCAGGAATGGAGGGAGCTGGGGCAGTCAGCTTGCTGAGCATTAAGAGGAAACAGTAATAGCGCAGGAGGGAGCTTTTAGGAATGAGCTGATCTAGGTCTGGATCTGCAACTAAGGTGCATGCCCCGCTCACAGAATAAAGGAGCAGCCTTTGGGAGTTGCTCTGGTGGCTGGAAGATCAGGACTGTGAATCTGCTGATGAAGCAACAGAACAGGATACTCCCTGCAGACAAGAGGGCGATTTGATGGGATCCGAGAACAGATAACCCCACTGGAGCTGCAGAGAGGAGGTAGACAAATTGGCAAGAAGTGACCAGGACCCCAAGGGCTGATTCAGGAAAGAGAACTGGAACACACCTGAAAACAGAAACAGCCTGGAATAGACTGACAAACGCCTGCATGTTGAACCTAAGGCTGGACACCTGCCTCTTTTCCCACCAGCATGCGGTCTGACCCGTGACAACCTTTTATCCTCAAGAAAGAGTCAGGCGCTTGGAGTGACCATGGACTTGATACATGCTGCAGCAGATAAGTGGGCAGAAAGCAGAAAAACCAGGGTCAATAGGGATTCAGTTTTCTGCAGTGAAATCCTTCCTCACTCCTTGAATTCCTAGGGTGCTGAAGGCCGAAGTTATCTAGGACCAGGTGGCAGCCTGAGGAAGCCTTCTGTCTGCCAGGCCCTTGGCAGGGCCCCAGGTGAGCCCACCACCTGCAAGGCAGCCACATTCTGGAAGCTCTCCCACCACCCCAAAACACACTACAAAGTCACAGATAACCAAGGTGCACACCTGTGGTTTATGTACACAGAATAAGAGTTTACATTAGTAGATGGCCCAGAGCAACAGAACCAGATACAATCATGCCCTGTTTACTAAAAGGATAAGAAAATACATCCTTTGTTGACTTTTTCCAAGAAGTTATGTTTACAGCTGAAGTTATGATGTTGAAGCTGAAGCTCCAATACTTTGGCCACCTGATGCGAAGAGCCGACTCATTGGAAAAGACCCTGATGCTGGGAAAGAATGAGGGCAGGAGGTAAAGGGAAGACAGAGGACGAGATGGCTGGATGGCATCACTGACTCAATGGACATGAGATTGAGCCAACTCCGGAAGATGGTGAAGGACAGGGAAGCCTGGCGTGCTGCAGTCCATGGGGTCGCAAAGAGTTGGACATAACTGAGCAACTGAACAACAACAATAACATTTACAGCTGCTCACTCAACCACCCGCAGACACACTCCACCTCAGTCAGAAGAAAAAAGTGCCCCCTAGCCTCAAAGCCATGCCCAGTTCTCAGGTCAGTGATACAACAACTCAGCAGGTGGTCTTTTCTCATTCAGCTCCAGCACACTCAGCCAGAAGCCTCAATCTATTTTCTCAGAGTTATCGGCCTCCTCCTGGCCATTTAGCTCTGATGTTTACTAGAGTCAAAAAATTTGGTTCAGTTCCCACAGTGACTGCGACACTGCCTGAACCAAAGGCAAAGAGTGTCCCAGGTGGAAGAGGAAGCAGGCACAGAGGCTAGAGCCCCCTCACTCTGCCCAGGTTTTCCTGGAGAGAGGCACCTACAAGCACCCCCTCCCCACTGATGCCAACATATAGTTTTCCTAGCTATCAATGCCTGGGCTCCACCCACAGACACCCAGCCTAAGATGACTCCGAACAGAAAGCTCGCTCCTGTCTTTCAAAATAGGACGCTTAAGCAAGTGTGGCTGGCGAGATAACGCTGGAAGAAGTCATGCTGTGGCAGCAAAACAGCATGAGACAGAATCAAAACACTGGCCCAGATGTTATAACAGGAACACCACAAAAGTTCAAGTGCTTAAAGGAATACCTTGAATCGTGGCAAATGCAAATATTAACAAGATCAGAACATAGATATCTTTGGAAGGGAGAGAGGTATAGAAGCCTTGATGTTTCCAAGGTGTCAGCATGATTAAGTGCTACATACACAACTGGAACTGGAAATAATCCTTGTTGCTACTGAGTACCTCCCTCCCTCCTACCAAATGCCTCTTTCTAAAGCAGACATGTTACCGGTCTGAACTCATTTAAAGAGATCCCCAGAGCCGGTCCCACAGTTTTAGACATTGGCTAGGCTGAGAAAATAGGACAATTCCAAGGAGACCTTACAGTAAAGATGAACAAGTTTGCATACAATCCATAGGGTTTAAGGGCTGAGAGCTTGCAGATTTTATCAAGGTTTCTGTCCACAAGCTACTTTACCATCTAACTTGCTGGTTCAGAGCTTTGAACAGTTGTCAGTTGTCTAAAAGGACAACTCAGTCAGCTAAAAGCCCCGTCTCATCACAAGCAGCATACCTGGGCCTTATCAGGAAAGGAACAATCAACTCTCAGTTGCTCAAATGCAGCACAGCACTTCTCCTACTCTGAACATACACCACCCCCTTCACTGATACCTAGCAGGAGCTGCCTTCATTTCCATGAGGATGCTAATTACATATACAGTTCCATGCCAATTTTAGTTTTACACAGATCCTTCCCTTCAGTCAACTTTCGCATAGCAGGTACCTGACCTCCAGGTACTGAGCATGCTGGTGGCCAGAGTGAAGATCACCAGGCTCGGTGGTCCCTCTGATATCATCATAAATACTGCTAAGAACAGAAATTTATTAGGTAGGAGGATGGGGGAGGCGGGGAGGGAGTGAAAGGATAGGATCAAAACGAAGGAATGAGTCCATGGAGTGATGTCTATTTCTGCACCAATGACCAAACCACCACCTTGTCTTTGGTGTCCCCACTGTGTGAGCCTGACCATGCATATGGCTCACTGGGATGCTTGTCATCAAATTAGCATTTACCAAGTAGTATCAAACAGCATCATGTGTTGCTGTCATCAGGCATCTTGTAGACACCTTTTACATAACAGCTATTTCTTCTCCCATTTTCAAGTTTTAATTGTTGAAATTTTAATTGTTGACTAATTAAATTTTGGACTCCTGCTCCCCGGCCAGTCTCAGAAGATTTCACCTGCAGTTCTTTGAAATTCTATAACATTATGATTCTTCTCTACGAAACTATAGAAAAACAAGCGAACGAGCGCAGGACTCGGACTCAAACATCCTGTATTTCACTGTCAGGTCTGACACACACAGTGAATGATTACCAGTAAGTTAGGCCACAATGGCTGAGCTTTCTTTCGTTCTTTTGGATATCATAGTGCCTACAGCATCCCGAGCACTGCTCTAGGAGCTTACAATCCATGAGGAAGCAAGAGACCAAGATATCTGCCCTCACAGAGCTTAGATTCTAGCTCACACTCCTTCTCTAAAACCTCCTGTTATTAACTCTTGACTCCCACACACAGAGAATCAAGATTTGAGAATGAAACATTTTTTTGCAGATGGCCTGGATCTGTGCCACCTGATTATGCACCACAAGCTGTTGGGCACCTGAAATGGGGCAAGTCCAAACTGAGATGTGCTGTCTACATAAAATATACACTGGATTTCAAGCACTCCGTACAAGGGGGAAAAGTAAAATAACCCATTAATATTTTTATATTGATTACACATTGAAAAGATAATATTTGACATGATGGGTTAAATAAATTTTTTTTCACCTGTTTATTGTAATGTGACTACTAGGAATGTAATCGTGATTCATATCTCTATTGTCCTTCTTACAATGAAGAAACTAAAGAGGTGGAATCTGAAGAGATAGTGGTGCTTCCAGGGCCAGAACCCAGGTGTCCTCACAACTAACACAGCTTCAGAGGTAGGGAGGGGATGGGGGCGTGGAGGAGGATGAAGACAACAAAGGGGCTGGGCAATGGAGACAGCAGAAGTGCTCATGCCTCATCCAACACCTCAGGCCAGCACCTGGACACACAGCAGGTGCCCAGTCAGCACCCAGCTCATTTCTGTGTCTGGATCAGCACCCTTCCCAGGGCTGGCCAAGCCCACGCAGAGTCAGTTGGCTGCAGCGGTCCTGACACCCTCAACCATCACAAGCATGGGTCAGGGATAAACAGGGTATATCTGGGGGAATGCGGTAGCATTCCAGGCAAGGTGGAGGATCACCTCTCCTCCCATTCTACTAAGGGCTACGCAGGGCGAGAAACGCTTATGATGCCCATATGAGATGGTGGGAGCAGTTAGTTCAAGGTTCATGGATAATTTTCTTCTCAAAATGCGTTGACAGGAAGTGAATACAGAGACAGATGTGGAATTGTCTGTGCTCATCCAATGTTAAGATCAGGTTTGAAAAAAAACAGAAAATAAGGTACAAGATAGAACTGTAAAGAAGTACTGATGAGGAGGGGGTGGGATATGGGCATCCCCAGGTGGGGGTAAGAACATAAGTTTCTGAGAAGGGTCCAGAACTAGGTCAAAACAGAATATGGGGAAGGAGGAGGAGCATTAGCTTGTTCAAATATTTGAATGTGTGTTCCATGAGGTAAGGGAGGCGGTTAGGAAGGGAGGTCAGGAACGAATGGAAGGTGGGAAAGGTACAGGTCCCAGAAGGAGCCAGTCTTCTAAAGGGAGGGGTAGTTCCTCTGAGCTTGTGAAGGTGCTGGAGGTGGTGGGTGGAGAGCTGGCCAGAGGGAGGGAGAGGCACTGGGCCGCCGCTGTCATGAAGCAGCTGTCTGCAGACCGAAACCAGGTCAGCGATGGCAGCGGGAAACAAAAAGTTCAAAAAGAGAAAGACTCAGCAGATCAAGCAGCCGAGTGAACATGGAGAGAGAAAGGCTGAGTGAGCGTTGTGAGGCTATGCTGGGTGGATGGGCAGAGGGGAAGAGCTTGAAGGGAGTGGGTTCTGGAGCTCAGCCTGAGGACTTCCAGCTGTCGGCCAATTAGTCGTCACTGCCCGTGGGCTCCAAACCTATACCCTGGAGGCCTCTGATTTTAAAGAGGCCCCCAAGCCACCCAGCATTTTGGGCCTGCAGCTTTCGATCCAAAAATGTGTTCCAGCACCTTGGGCACCAGGACACCATCCCTTGAAAGGTGCTTCCGTCTCTGGGAGGAATGGTAGTGGATCTAGTTAACAGGTACACAGGCCCAGCATCCGGCATTCAGCAGTGAGCAAGGACTCCTGCCTTCCTGGGGCTCACGTGCCAGTGGCTGCAACAAATCGGCAGAATCCGAGTGCCCCGAGGACATTCTGAGGCTGATCCAGCTCCATTTGCATCCAGAGCATTTCCACGGGTCTTTTCACATACCATTCCCTTGGCCTCCTTGGCACCTGGCACAAACGGCCTGCCTCGGAAGCACTTAACCACTTACGAACTCGGTCACTGTTATCCAAGAACTAAACACTTTACACAGTTGGGTGACCAAGACTCCCAAAGGCTCCGAGACTAAAAAACATTCCACAGGGAGAGTTGCTAAACGTCAGCAATTATTTCTTCACATTTGTTTTCCCCTATTGTTCCAAGAGGTTCTGCAAACAGTTCTAGAACAGGCTACAGGGCCCAGCTGCACAAAATCTATGAATTCTAAACAATTCATAAGGCTTCCTTACGCAGTTGGGCTACACAAAGATGCCCATTCCCATTCAGAATTCCTCTAAACCATTTAAATTCCAAAATTAAGCTTCCTTATTAATGCATGTAGTGAAAGGATAAAAAAGTTCGAGACCAGAAGCTCCTGAAGCATCACAGATCAGCACTACTGCTGTACCCAAATGGCTTTAAACACATAAGCGTTTCTTGAAACACAGAGGTGCTGGCTTCATCACAATACTGCTCATGCCAATTTATTTAACATGTTACAGTCAAAACACCAAGATGGCAGAAAGCATTTTTCTATATTGCCTTGTTTACCTCAGTGACAACACACAAAAGCAATGGACCTTATCTAACCAGAGTAATGTTTTATCCCAAGAAACACCTCAGACTCTGCGTTGCTTCCCCCTTAAGCCCCACCCCCATCCCATAACAACAAGATGCAGCCCAGAGTCTGGGACGAGGCTGAGAAACCCAAACACAACATCACAGGTTTAACTTAACTCATGAAACTAGTCCTACAAGATGTTTTCTTGGTAACACTGAAAGGGTTTACCACATCCGTTCACTGTTCTTGGCTTGTCACTCTTTAGGGACTGACACCATACACACAACATATCAAAGACGAAAATGCAGACAAGGGTGCTACATAATTGAGCAGCTGAAAAAATCATGTCATTTTCTAATTTTGTATCGAATGTGCCAAGTTTCTGGCACTGGGAGAACAAGGACGCTACAGTCCACAGGAAGTTATCTTTACTGCCGGGCAATTCCTCAGACTCTCGTAAGTGTGAGGACTTCTCTGTTCTGATGGGCAGTGCTCAATGTGTACAAGCTGGCCTGGCCTTGGACAAGGCGATGCAGGCTCAGTGGGGCGCTGCTGGGGGTGGGGGTGGGGCCGGCAAGCGGCTGCAACTCAGGATGTGATTTGGATGGCTACTTACACTCTCAGGAGAGCTGAGGATGCTAAGTAGGCAGAGCCAGGGGTGCTCGACTAAATCATAGCCATTCTGACAAACAGGCCAAGTGCCAGCCAATCCTTTCCTTCAATTACCCCAGCTTAATCTCTGGATACAGGTAGGTATCATGGAAGAAACTCAAAGAGTGCTGCTGCTTATTCCCTGCACACACAGTAACTTACGAAATTTGGGACTCTGTTTGGGGTAACAATTTAGAGGCAGAAAAAGTTTTTTTTCTTTTATACTTTGATGTTAAAGTTATCCACAGCTATCTGAACAATTATATACAATATACCCAAATCTGCTTTCCAAAAATTCCTTATTGAGAATAAGTGGACTCTAAAGGTGTGGGTATACCTTAAGACACAAGTTTTCAGTTATCTCAAGTAAAAGCTTGACTCCAGAGATACTAAATTCTCTATCTTCACAAACAAGAATGTCAAAGGGCAGAACTCCTGCTGGCCCAGCGCCGAGCTTCCCTGAAAGGGAGAAAGTCAGCGTTTTCCAGTGTCCACCCCACCCCCTTGGATAGCAGGGTCTCAGGGTCTCCAGTTCCGGACTCAGTCCCTCCATAACACCTCTGCGGATTTAAGAAGGCGCAATTCCTGGTAAGCACTCCTACCACCCTGACGGCTTTGGCTCACTTCCCGGCTGGCTTCCCTGCCAAGTTACTCACGTTGAAAGGTTAGTGTAGCCAGCAATGGCCACTCACATCCCACCCCCACCATCACCACCCGCTGCAGGCAGCTGGGCCAGGCCAGGAGCCTACTTCAGGAGGATTTAATAATCTTCACTTTACTTCCTGGGGAGCTTCAGGTTCCCAATCCACCTACCAAGCCTCCTGAATACCAACTGTCACAATACAAATGATTACACAGTCTTTATAAAGCTTCCTGTAATAAGTGCCCTGCAACACTCCACGGTGTGCACGCTATAACTCCATTACAAACAAATGGACATTCAAATGGCAGCAGCTCCCTAACTAAGACAAAGATTTAGTCAGCCCTTCAGAAGCCTCCTTTCGGACCAAAAAGAAAAAAAAAATAAAGAAGGGGCAGGGGGGCAAGGCGACTGAGCGGATCCCTCCCGCCGAGTCCAGCCCTAACAGTCGGTTCCAGTGAGCCCGGGTCATCTCGCATTCTCCAGAGAAACTCGCCAGGCATTTCCCCGGAAATCCTCCCTTTCCTTCGAGGTAGCTCCATTCTGTTTTCTCCGGCAAGCGTTCTGCGTTTAGGTGTTCAGGTTACCAACCTGTATCTCTTCAGGTTCGTCCCCCTCGTCCGACTCCCTCCCACCGCCGCGATCTGGACTGCGACACCTCCCGGGCACCGTGCCTCTCAGCCGCCCGCGGCTCCGCTAGCCGAGTCCACTGACGGCCGTGGCTTTCAGTAGACAGGCTAAGCAAGTTTCACTCCGACAGGGGGAGGAACCAGATCACCGACGCAGTATTCCCGAGAAGTTTCCGAGAGAGGAGCAGCGCACCAGTCACTCGCTTGGATCGCTTTGCGGCTCTCGGTGTCCCCAGTCTAGTGAAAACCCAGGAATAGTTAGGGATCTCCGCCCTCTCCTTCAAGACCCGACTCGGGTTCCCAGGCCAGATACAGTCACGGACCGCTGCGTCCCTAACTGCGCCTTCCGAAACCGCCGCACTTGAAATCGCTCTTGGCCGGCTGGCCGAGGTATGCACGCCCGCGGGAGCGCCGGGGCGAGCCCGAATGACCGCAAGGGAGGCAGGGGTGGCGCGGGCGCCGTCGGACCCGGGGAAGGAGCCGAAGGCCCCCATCACACACTCTTCGGCCGTCCGACCCGCGCCCAGCCACTGCGCAGTCTGCGGGACGCGCGCAGCAGGAACTCGCTGAAGTTTGCCAGCCTCGGCCGAAGTCTCTGGAAAGTTGTAGCTCCCTCTCGGAGCGTCTCGCCTGGCCCACGGGGTTGGTCCGTCTAGATGGCGGGGGTGACGTCGCGGGAGCCGGAGGGAAAGGGAGCGCAGGGGCCCGGCACCTGTCCGCACCTCCCCCTCGGGCCCCCGCGCCCCCACCAGGCTCGGCGAAGACTAGAGCTCTGCTGGGCCAGGGTAGACCGCCCCCCTCCCCCCGACCCCGAAGGCAAAGCGCGCAGCTCTCCGGGACTGCGTATCCTCGCACCTTTAGAGGAGGGGGCCGTGAACTCACCTGGGCGGCGGCGGAGACCTCTAGAGGCAGGTCCTTGGCGTGGGCAGCCCCCCAGCAGGAGCGGTGCGGTCACTACAGCCCCCGGGCAGCGGCACTAAGTGAGCCGTCTTGCCGCCGCCCCCTCCGTTCTTATACGGCCTAACCACGCCCCCGCCCTCCGCCACCGCCCCCACCCCCGCCCCTCAGCCTGCCCTCCCGGGGGAGCGAGGGGCGGGGCGGGGCGGAGCCGGCGCCCACAGGATCCTTCCGCCTAGGCGCTGACGGCGAGGGCAGGGCGAAAGGTGCCCTCTGATTAGCTCCTCGAGTGAATGGTTGCTGAGAGACGAGTAAATCTTCGGCGGCGGGAAGGGGCCGGGGTGCCCAAGGAGGCAGCACTGCGCAGGCGCAATAGACTGGGGCTGCGTTGACAACCCCATAACTTTGGTGTTAATAGGACTCCCTTATCTTTCTACTTTCCCCTACCCTCTTTTCCCCCATTCCTATCATAACTTCTTACCCAAGTTTTTCCCATCTCTGTTCCGCTCCCTCGCAGGCCTGTTTTTCTTTTGCTTCTCTGTGGATTTTCGCTTTAGGCCTCTCTCCAGGAGTGGGGAGTGAACCCCCCAAGCCTACCTCAGACGTGTGTTTTGAAGTCAGAAAAAACTTCTGACTGCTGAGCAGGGCGAGCCTTCCTGATTCCTCACGCAAATTGGCTCGAGGTCGTTGGGGAAAGGACCGGCACAGTTGGTTCTCTGGCGTAGTTACCACCTGTGTGCGGTTAGAGGGCCTGAGGGCCTGGAGGAATCCATCGCCAAGGCTGGCAACCGCGACAGTGTCAGCCCAACTCGGAATGTCACAGGACTCAGCCGTGTATGTTATACAACATGCAGGCGGGGCTTGGACGCCGTCCAGTCACTCCATAGCGAGTGGTTTCGAGTCCAGATTCTAAATTCAGATTAATTTGAATTGGAATCTCCATTCACCACCTAACTATCTGTAAGGCCCTGGGCAAGTAACTTAACCAACCGTCCATAAATCTCCGTTTCTTCACCTGTACAGTGGAACTAAAAATGAAACAGCTTTGTAGAGTTATGTAAGTATTAAATAAGAAAATGGAAAGCTAGCAGTGCAGTGCCTGATATAAAGTGTTTGGTAAATGTTATTTATATCAAGTAGTAGCTGTTGTTATTTATCAATAAACATTTTTGGAGCTTGTACTAATCTGCTAGGTTGTGGGGAAAAGATTACTTCCTATATGCAGTATTTCTCTACCTTGCCCCTTCCGTCCCTGCCTGATACAAGTGTGGTTCTCACTGTCTACCAGGATAGAGCTCTCAAATATATGCCTTCCCTAGGGAGGGGAAGGTCCCCTGGAATGCTAAGGAAATAGGATATCCGTATGAATGCTTATAGGGAAAGCCACAGTGACTATTATTGTACATGAAATCAGGATGGATGGTCTAATTCTTTTTTTCTTTTACTTTTCGTTTTTGAGGGTTTAATTTTGGTTAAGTGCTTATGTGTACTGACAATGAATTTCTACCTATGTGTACCCCCAAATAACTGCCACCCAGATCAAGATATAGAACATCTCCAGCTTCCTCATGTCCCTTCCCATTCAGTGTCCCACAAAGGTAACCACTCTCTGATCTCTGTCACCAATATTTCAACTTGATTTGGATGAATTACATAGTATGTGCACTTTTATGTCTGGCTTCTTTCACTCAACAGTGTCTGTGAAACCCATCTATGTTGTTGCATGTAACAATGGTTCATTCTTTCCCATTGCTGTGTATTATTTCATTGTGTAAATATTCAATAGTTTATGTACATATTCCACTGGTGGATGTTTGAGTTCCATCAAAGTTTTTACCTATTATGAATGAAGCTACTGCAAACCTTTTTTTTCCCCCAGTTTTAATGAGGTATACAAAAATTGTATATATTTAAAGTATACTACGTGTTATTTTGATTTACATGTACACTGTGAAGCTAGTTAACAGCCAAACTAATTAACTTATCCATCATTTGACATAGTTGCTTTGTGTGTGTGTGTGTTTAAGAGTAGGGGAAAGTGAGAATGATTAAGATCAAATTTCAAGTATATAGTACAGGATTATTAACTATAGTCTCCATGGTGTTCATTAGTTCCCCCAAACTTATTTTGGACCTCCTTACCCTCTCATCTACAGACATTCTTATATATGCCCTTTGGTGGACATAACATCCATTTATGTTGGGTTTTCACTCAGTGATTGGAACTGTAGGATCACATGAGGCTTTAAGTTTATTGCCAAACATTTTTCCAAAATGACTTAACAATTTATATTCACATTTAGACCTATGATTCATCTTGAATTAATGTTTTATGTAGTCTGGAATCAAGATTTATTTTTCCCATATGGATATCCAATTAGTCCAGCACTGCTGTCCAGTAGTTTTGTTGAATGGTTGAATGAATGGATAGTAATTGAATGAAAAATTCAATTAAAAAAACAAAGTGACCAATTACTTAAAGTATAGAATGCCCAGAAAAATCCAGGATACATGATCACAATAAGTTGAATGCCAATTGTTATATTACATTGGCCCTAGAACGATTTCTACTTTTTTGATATGTCAGGCATATCATTAGCACAAGTAACCTCAGAAATTCTAACCTAGAATTTGATCTAGCCTGATTTGGTTATACCTTTCCTTAGATCAAATTTTGCTCAACTCCCAGACCCTTAGTCAATTTTGTGGTAGGAAGGAGGGAAGAGCCAGAAGAGAAATTCCTTATTTGTATGTGTGTATCTATTTTTCTTTGAGCCCCCTTTTTTTCCTGGGGCATTACTTGACTTTTATAGAATTTTATTTCCATTTTTAAAATTTGTTTGTTTTGTTCTTGAAAATATATATTATTCTTTCTACCTCATGTGGCATCCTGGAGCTGAAGGAGTCTTAAGAAGTCACCAGGTACCACCTGTTGGACACAGAACCAGATATTGAAACTATCGTTCCAAGACTCCTTGCCAAATCAAAATGGTTTAAACAGCTTTGCTTTCTGAGCAGCTCACTGATCTGTACCTAGAAAAATTGAGAAGAGGAAAGAAAAAGAAGGAAATAGACTTTAAAATGCAGGTGTGACTTAACTGTGGCCATGACACTGGAAAAGTTGCATGTCTCTCAATAAGATTTAATTTAAATACTTAAGGAAACAAAGAGATTCTATCATTAATCCTCTTTTTTAAGGCAAGAAAAACCTTTTGTATTGTGCCCAGTTATCTTCACTTAGCAGTTTTCTGAAGTCTTGTGTATTTGTATTACTTTATCCCAAGATGGATCACCTTAATAAGCATTTATTAAAATGCCCTTGTCTAACTATCTTATCTTAAAAGGATTCTTAAGTAAAGTTTTTATTAATGTACAGAGAAGCACATAGAGAAGCACACAGATCGTAAGAGCACAGCTCAGTGAGTTTTTACAAGCTGAACAAGCCTATCACTAGCACACAGATCAAGAAACTCAGTAACACCACAGCACTAACAGACCTGTTGTAAAACCACTACAATGGCATTGTCTACATCCTTGCAAGTCTCTGGTGGAGCCAAGGCATGACTTAACTTTCCACTTCCCACCTGGAACTCTCACCAGTAAACCCCTGTCTCTTCTCAGGTTTCTTTAGGCCAATATTTTTCTTGGGTTTTGCAGAATGAGTGCTAGATTAGATTAGAAGGTGTGAATTTTATTGGGAGCAAAGCACAGGAGGAAAGGACCTAGAATGTCAGATCTGATGGGCAGGGAGGAGCGGATGGCTGCATCTTTGGGCATGGCTGTGACAACAGCCTAAAGTACAGCATGGCGGGGGAAACACTGGGGCACAGAGGCAGCATGAAGCAAGAGAGGGGACCAGAAAGGGGAATGGAGTGATGGTGGCACTGCCAGAGAAATGAGCATGCCAAATATGAGCAGAGCTAACCTCATCTCTCCGAGCTAGTGTCTCTAGACACCCTTCATGCTCAACACCCTAAAGGGATCACTGGAGAAAGGATGTAGGATGTATCCAGAGGGCTAGTATCTCTTTCAAATGGCTTAACCCCTCTGAGTCTCATCTCCCTAATCCAAAAATGGGAAAAAGATAACAAACTTCCCAGCTTCATGGAGGTCTCTGTGTGTGCTGATCAAGTGAGGTAGTGAATGCATGTGACAGCAGTTGCCCTGTTCACAAAATTGATCTCTTTGCCAACCTTGGACTTTTTTCTCCCTTTATTTAGAAGAGCTTGGCAAGCAAGTTGGATGAGAGCAGAGGAGGGTAAATTCTCAATGCCTTGCTGTGACTGCCTTTACTTCTAGGGCTCCAGATCTCTTATCTAAGGATTAATGTTTTCAAATCTCCCTTCAGGGAAAAGGGATTCCGTCAAAGTATAAAGTGTTAACTGACCATTTCATATCTATTCTGAACCTGCCTTACATTTAGGCCCCAGATGTCTGTCTCACCAGCTGCCATAATGCCTGAACCTCCCAGGACAGGAGTCTGTGTCTCTTGAGGAAGAGGCTCTTGCCATTCTGGTGCAGCTTGCCAGGGGAAGAAGATGCCCTCCTGTTGTAATGTCTACCTCACCTCCCAGAGGATCTCAAACATTGTCCTCCAGCCCATGTATTAGTCTAGATTTTTAGTTGCAAGCAATCACAAGTGACTCTGGATGATTTAAGAAAAATGAAATTTATTTTTAAGATTTTGGGAAGCCCACAGAATCAGCAGGATGGCTAGAGAACTTGGCTGATTGGCTGTGCTACCAGGAACAAGGCTTAAAAATCATACTGTAGGGAAGTAAAAATCATACTGTAGGTCCAGAGAAGATGCCATGATGTCACCATAGATGTAGTCAATGCATGTTGCTGCTGCTCCCTCTGGAAATGATGTAACTGTCACTCTGAACACTGCTGCCACCCACTGATGGATGGAATCTTTGTGTCCCATAGCTAGTTTCTGATTCCAAATCTGGGTGAGGGCAGCTGATCAGCAAAGCCAAGATCATGTGCCCAAGCCCTGGTCACAAAGAAAGTTCAAAACCTTCTGATTACTTGATGTTTTCAGCTTTAGCTTTGAGGAGTGGGCTCTCCCTCTTCAGGTAGGGAATTCTCCAGACAGAGGAAGGAGGTCCAGATGCTGGATGGCCAGAACATGTGCCTCTTCCTCCCAGCCTTTACATCTATCTCTTGTGAGCATGGCTTGAATGAGTAAGCATCCTCTGGTCCATCTAGCTCTGGGACACAGATCCAGACAAATTTGTGAAGTTCACAGGTTGAAGGACCAGGAAATGGATTATTGGGAAGTTTTTGGGATGGAGGTCATCCGGCTGGCCCCACCTTGCTGACACTCTCTGCTCTTGGTCCAGTGATACTTTTCCTCTTCAAACTCCCTACAATAGATCCTGAGTGGATGATGTTCATTAAAAGAAAGACAGAAAGAAAGGAGGGAAGGAAGGAAAGAGAAAGAAGGAAAGAAAGAAAATAGAAGAGGGAAGGAAGAAAGGAAGGAAGGAAGGAAGGAGCCTTGAACACATCACCCACCCTTCCCCATGTCTCAGATTTCTTCCCTAGCTCTGCATTCCTTTAACCACTGCTCTGGGCCTCAGTTTCCCCATATGTTAACAACAACAAAGGAACCCAGTTTGGCTCACCCCCAGCACCTCCCACTCCAGCCTCATCATGAAGGAGGTGAAGAGTGTGTGGCACGGCTGCCCAGCACACCATGGGGTTGGCTGTATATAATGACAGTGTCCCAGAGTTGGCGCTTGTGTAACAGGCGGATTTACCGAGAGGGTACGACTGTTTGCTCAGCAGCTGAGAAGTCTATAATTAGACTGTCACAACATCAGCAAAAGTACAGGATCAATGTAATCAGAGAAGAAATGGAAAAGAACACGGCATCAGTCAAAGTCTCCAGTGGGTCCCCGTGGTTTCCGGAACACTAATCGCCTAGGCGGTTCAATGTCCCACTTGTGGGTTTCCTCCTGGTGATGACCAGGTTGGTTTGGGCATGACTGCCTCTCACCACCACAAAGCTCTCCTCCTCTTCTTCCCCTTCTCCCTTCCTCTGCTCACTGAGTCTTAGGGATGAGAGTTCGAAGGAGGTAGAAACTGTGCCCCAAACTCAGTGGCTGGGGCACCTTTATTCCTTGTGAGGTGTACATGTGTGGGAGTGGAGGACGGCCAACTCTAGAATATAGATGCCTCAGGCCCATCTTGGCTCTATTGGGGAAGCGCCTTAGAATCTGCATTTAGCACATCCTCAGATGGTTCTATGGGCTTCCCTGGTGGCTCAGATGGTTAAAAATCTGCCTGCAATGCAGGAGACCCCAGTTCAATCCCTGGGTCAGGAAGATCCCCTGGAGAAGGGAATGGCTACCCACTCCAGTGTATTTGCCTGGAGAATTCCATGGACAGAGGAGCCTAAAGGGCTACAGTCTATGAGGTTGCAAAGAGTCAGACGTGATTGAGCGCGCGCACACACACACACACACACGGTTCTATGTGTGCTGAATCTTGTAGGCTACCAGGCTGAGCCATCCCCCCTGCCCCATGACAGCCCTGCCCTCTTGCTTCTACTCTGCACCTGGCATGGTTATAATACCATCTGGATGGCAGCAAGATTCAGGGCAGCCAAGGTTGAAGGGCCCTTCCAAAGCCAAAGAATGATAATGGGCCTCTTATTTTCTTTTTAATCACATTAAGAATTCCAAGCTGCAGACATGTTCATCTCATTAATCCTCACGACATCTGATCTAGGGGGCAATGGCCAGTGTCTTTAGTTTCTTTCCATCAGTATGGATCAGGGCTCAGCTCTGTCCCCGAAGGATCTGGACCTGATGGCTTCTCATCTCCCCTGACCGAGCCCAGTCCTCCTAGATAGAAACCACTGGATCTCACAAATCTGTGAATCTTCATTTTTGATGCAAATTTTTTTAATATAAATAATGCATGTTGCCTTGTATAAAAATCAGAAAGTGCAGAGAAGCAAAAGGAAGAAAGAAATCATGGCTAGTCCCGCAGCAACAATTCTGTGAATACTCTGGTGTTTATCTTTTCACACTAGTGTGTGTATGTACACACTCTCACACACGTATGCTGTCTCTGCTTCAGTCAGGTTCCCAGAGAAAACAGATGGCACACTTGATCATGGCTCTTGAGGAGAGCTTGATGAAGAGACCATTTACCTGGTCATGGGCGAGGTCCAGGGAAATCTTAACAAGGGGTGGGGGGCCCTGAAGGACTAGCAACAAGCAATGAGCCATTTCCACACTACGCCTGAAGGGATGAGAAGAGGGAGGTAACCAGAACCTGGGACAGCTAGTAGAGGGACACCTGAAAGGAGCTGTACCCGCTGGTTTAACAGCGGTCTGCTCCCAGCAGGGAGGGAGCCAGAGGAAAACCACCTGATCGCTCATTCCTCATGCCCTCCACCCTCCTGCCTGAGCCTCCCTGTGTCCCGACTCAACCAGAAGGCAGGTTGAGTATAGTTACCAGAAGGCAGCACCCCCTCTACCCTGTGATGCAGAGCAGAGAGTTATTGATAGAAGAGTGGCCGGAGGGTCTGGATGGGCAAGTGGAGACTGTCCAACACACTTTCGTAAGTGCACTTGTGAGCGTGATAATTGGTTTTGAATTTCTACAAATCCAGATCTAGGAAATGCAGTGTTCCGAGTTAATTCTCTCTTTGACCACAGCCGAAGCGTGAACTGTTGGGACTTTCCTGATGGTCCAGTGGTTAGGACTCCACGCTTTCACTGCAGTGGGCACAGGTTTGATCCCTGGTCAGGGAACTAAGATCCCACATGCTATACAGCCAAAAAAAAACAAAAAAAGAGAACATTTCTTAAACAGAATAAAAATACAGTATATCAACTTAAAATTATATGGGAAAAGTGACAAATTAAAAAAAGAAAAGTGAACTGTTGCTTTGTGGTATCGCTCTCAATACAATGAGTTAGGAGCCTGGCAGCTGGCTCTGACTCTTCTATGTCTCATTTGAAGCAGAGTCAGTTATTGACTTCTTCAGCCAGTGTGGCCTCCTCCATGATGTAAGACCCAGTACCAGAGACTAAGGTGGACTCTGAGCAGACTGGCCCCCAGGAACCCGCATGATCACAGGGAGCTTAGGGTCCCAACAGCAGTATCATAAGCCAGGCAGAGGGACAAGTCCCATGGGGATAGCACAACCATCTACACTAACAATAGCTAGACAGTGATAAAAGCTAATGTTTTCCAATAGTTTCCAATAGCAACTAATATTTATTAATAATAGATAATGTTTACTAAATACTAGAAGGAGGTGGCAACCCACTCCAGTATTCTTGCCTGGAGAATCCCAGGGACGGGGCAGCCTGGTGGGCTTCCATTTATGGGGTCGCACAGAGTCTGACATGACTGAAGCAACTTAGCAGCAGCAGCAGTCTGTCCTAAAGTACTTTATAGGTATTTGTATTATTTAATTTTCCCAGCAGCCCAAAAAGGCAGGTCATATTATTAGCCCAATTATTGAGCCGAAGAAACAAGTATGGAAAGGTTAATGAACTTACAGAGAAATTGAGGCATGGACAGCTTAAAGGGTGAAGCCAGAGGGTGAACACAGGCAGTCTGATTCCAAAAACCCACCCTCTCAAAATCGATGTTCTATTTCAGTGAGTCTGGCACCAAAATGATGTTGATGATGATACTAAGTCATCATTTGCCTTTTGAACTCCCATCCTCTCATGAATGCCTAGGGAAGCTTCCAGAAGCTGCATGACGTGATGACATCACTCAGGCTATTGGGATGTCCTTTGTTTTAAAACTTTCTCAGATTGAGTTTCTGACACAGTCGATACCAATAGACAGAACTCACATATGTCTTCAGGTGGGTCCTGCAGGGTCCTTTCAAGGAATCTTGAGACCAAAAAGCTTGAGAACTACTGCAGTACTGTTTACCTGTGGGTTTCAGAGGAGGGCATCCCTGTTGCATTATGAGATCAAATTTATTATCACTAGTTTCCTTGCCTAGCTCACAGGACAGTATAAGATAGATTCTACGCTAGAAAACAATAGGACCTGAAAGTTCCCAGAGAGGTCAACAGTCCATTTTCTTGGTTTGGGAAGATGGCTCCAGCTGGGCTGTGAGTTTCTCTGCCCCTGGTTGCCTTGGGGGCTTGCTGATAGACAGAGAGTGCCTTGCTGGTATTAACCAGGACCCCTGGGCCAAGTCCAGATCATGTCAGGGTTTGAAATTCTCCAAGGGAATTGAGAGCATCTGGTTTTAAGACCACACCAATAGTATTTGTCATCTCATTTGTGAACAACAGTTGAAGTTTAAGGCTTTGTGATTTTTCAGTTCAGTTCAGTTCAGTCGCTCAGTCATGTCCAACTCTTTGTAACCCCATAGACTGCAGCACACCAGGCTTCCCTGTCCATCACCCACCCCCAGAGCTTGCTCAAACTCATGTCCTTCGAGCCAGTGATGCCATCCAACCATCTCATCCTCAGTCATCCCCTTCTCCTCCTGCCTTCAATCTTTCCCTGCATCAGGGTCTTTTCCAATGAGTCTTCAGTAGAAGAGTATAATTCTAATTATCTGTCAAGATTTATAAAACACGACTGCAAGGTATCCTAGTTTTTTTCAGTCTATGAAATGGGGAGTACATAATAATAATAATTGCTTTTTAATTAGTTGTTTTTGTTGTTTAGTCACTAAGTTGTGTCCGACTCTTCTGTAACCCCACCAGGTTCCTCTGTCCATGGGATTTCCCAGGCAAGAGTATTAGAGAAAGTTGTCATTTCCTCTCCAGTGGATCTTCCCCACCCAGGGGTTGAACTTGTGTTTCCTGCATTTTCAGGCAGGTTCTTTACCACTGAGCCACCAAGGAAGCCCTTTTAATTAGTATATAATGGAAATTATAGCAAATGAAGTTTAACCAATCAAGGGGAAAGACTAGAATCTAACACTGCTGCTGCTAGGTCGCTTCAGTCGTGTCTGACTCTGTGCGACCCCATAGACAGCAGCCCACCAGGCTCCTCCATCCATGGGATTTGCCAGGCAAAAGTACTGGAGTGGGTTGCCATTGCCTTCTCTGAGAATCTAACACTAGGGATGGCATAAAGTAATTAATGTTCCTTACTTAAAAGTGAAGGATGATAGAAAAATGTGTATAGTAGGAATTCTACACTGGTGCCAAGCATCCATTTCTCCTTTCCCAGCTGGGAAGCTGCCGTGTTGTTTGGGTTGAATTGATGTGGACATTCCAATGTCCTAATGATGGACCTATGGCCATCACCATAATCCTATCCCTTGCCCTTGATGAGTCAGGGATGAGGAGTTATCTCAAGCTCATGTTCACCAAACCACAAATTCTCATCTCTTTTTGGACAGGATGAGATGAGTCCTGAAATCTTGTTGCCATTTAGCTGCCATGTGTGAAGAAGTTTATACGCCAGAAAGAGCAGAGACAAAGACCCAAGGACTAGCAGCCAGAAGACCACACTGCCACCGAGCTTTTCTGCTCCGGAAGCCCATGATTCCCTGTGTTTTACCCAATTTAATTATTTTCTGATACTCAGCAAACAAAGCATCTGATATAATTAAATAACTTTTTTTCCAGGTTAAATACTGTCAGATAGAAAAAGTAAGACTGTCATGTTGACTAGTGTCAGATCTGACAATTTAAGGACAATCAATCCTGATTTTCTATCACCTTCACTCAAGCCCACCTTTTAAACCTTCCATTGTCCCAAAGTGCCCTGGCCACATCTTCCACATAAGCATTTCCTATTTCAGTCTTTCTTTCCAAATAAAACACTCCTTCCCTCTTTTATTGTGTAGTGACCAAGTATCAGATACTTAAGTCTCAACATTCAAAGCTTATCAAGTGTAATGGAACATGGGGACCTAGAAGGACAGCACCACATGTGTCATGAGCATCATTTAAGCTGGATTCTCTGCAACAGGACGAATGTGGCAGGGCAAGGGGCAGACTCATCTGACAGTTGAAAGGCAGGGGGAGGTGTTTCCGGATCAAGCTCTGCCTTCTGTCCTTCTGGGAGAATATTTGACCTTGCTAAGTAGTCTCAGCTTCCTTATCTCAAGATAACAAAGATGGTGATAATAAGAGGACCTCTCACCTCTAGATGTATCATGGATTAAATGAGATACTGAATGTACTGTGCCTTTGTGTGGCAACAAGGAATTTTCCCCAAAATGTCAGTTAGACACAATTCAAGAGACTTCCCCTCCCTGGGACTCAGGCTCCTCTCCTAGTGAAGGAGTAGGGCTGTCCAGGGTCCCTTCCAGCTCAATGTGCTGCCCTTGGCAGAGACAGGAGCCAAGGGTTTCCTGGTTGAGCAGCAAGGGGCCCAAAGAAGGTGGCTCTCCTGCAGGGAAGTACCCCCTTTGCTCTCAGAAATGACGCGTGGGCCATCCGTTAGGTGACCTCCTGGGCCTCTGGAAAGACACCGATGTTTGTTTGGCTTTGGTTTTAGGTGTAGAGGCTGCAGCAGAAAAAACAGCGCCATCCATGCTGATCCTCACGTCCACAGCACATCAACAGCAGGAGCAAGCATGCAGAGAGCATGGGTTCAAAGGTCTAAAACACTGTTTCGTTCATTTTAAAATACTCTCACGTCATATATCCATGAATAAGGACTGCTGCTCAGAGGCACTGTGTGTATTACAGAAGATAAGCCACGCGATGTGGGAAAAAGCCTGTCACACCTCGGTGCTTTGGTGTCAACGGTCTCCCTCCCTCTTTCTGGAGCCCAAGGCCACCAGCTGCCACTTCAAAAGGGAAGAGAGCTGGAAAGTGCACCCACTGGGGGTTTTGCCGAATAAGCCCTCTAAGCTTCAGGTGGAAAGTTGCTGGGGTCCTCTGGAGGCAGGCATCTCACTTGAGACCCCCACCAGGGAAGAGCTGAGTCTGGGTCCTCACAGCGCCCAGGATCCAGTGTAGGGTGAACACATGAGGGTGGCGTCTGGGACTCATGTTCCTCATTGCCCTCTCAGCAGTATATTAATGATTCTGTTAGCTCGTGAGACTGGCGACTTTCTTTTGGCTCAGTTGGTAAAGAATCCACCTGCAACACAGGAGACCTGGGTTCAATCCTTGGGTTAAGAAGATCCCCTGGAGAAGGTAAAGGCTACCCACTCCAGTATTCTGGCCTAGAGAATTCCATGGACTGTATGGTCCATAGGATGGCAAAGAGTCAAACATGACTGAGCGACTTTCACTCTCCCTCCATAAATCCCCAACTCCTATGCTATTTGAAATTCAAACTCCCATAGATGGACATGTACACACTGCTATATTTAAAACAGATAACCAACAAGGACCTGCTCCATAGCACAGGGAACTCTGCTCAATGTTATGTGGCAGCCTAGATGGGAGGGGAGTTTGGGGGAGAATTAGGTACATGTATATGTATGACTAAGTCCCTTGGCTGTTCACTGAAACTATCACAACATTGTTGATCAGCTATACCCCAATACAAGATAAAAAGTTTAAAAAAATAAATAAAATTCAAACTCCCAGAGGGAGAATCTGAGGGGGAGGTTGGCATCAGCCGTCACCACGTGAGCACCTTCCCTCTGGCGGCCTCCCTGGACCAGGCACTCTCAGTCAAGGTCACAGGGGCGGGATCACAGGCAGAGGGGGGCCAAGAGCCTGAGGCTGCACAGCTGAATGGGGCTGCAGGGATGGCAGATGACACAGCTGTCACCAGCGTGGGTGCCTCCCCAGGGCTGCTCCCTCCCTCCTTCCTCCTTGTCTCGTTTTGGGACAGCTTCACTCCAGGCCAAAGAGCCTTTCCTGTCAAGGTGGTGCCATCCCCAGAGCTAAAGGGATGATGCTGCGAGAGCCTGGAAGCCGTCCTAGCCTGTTCCCCAAAGGGCTTGTCTCTGTATGAGGAATCACAGACCTGGCGCTTGCAGACTATGATGGTGATGATTTAGTCGCTAAATTGTGTCCAACTCTTTGTGACCCTATGGGCTGTAGCTCACAAGGATCCTCTGTCCGTGGGATTCTCTAGGCAAGAATACCGGAGTGGGTTGTGATTTCCTTCTCCAGGGGATATTCCCAACTCAGGGATCGAACCTGGGTCTCCTGCATTGCAGGCGGATTCTTTACTGACCGAGTCACCAGGGAAACCCGTTTGCAAACTATACCAATCTATTGGCCCTGATCTGTACACAGTGGTAAGCCGGAAGATGAGATGCTGCTGTGGTCTGGCCTGTGGGGTACAGGTTTCCTGCCCCAGTGTTTAGAAGTCTGTTTCTGAGCTGTTTACAATTATGCACACAGGGTGAGGTGACCCGTCTCCCTTGTTCTTGCGGGTGGGGCTGGGACAGCCTGGATAACGGAACAGCACAGCGCTAAGGGATGACCCACTGTAACTGCATGGCAGAAGATGCTGTGGTCATTCTACTGAGCCAGCATGGAGAATCTACGACTGGGGACAAGCCTGCGCCTATGAGGAGGGGGTGGCCACATAGCAGGGTGGGATAGGGAAGAGCTGTGTCTCTCAGGCTGGAAACAGCTGAGCTTCAAGGAGAGAGCCCATCCCTGACATCCGGACCTCAGTGCCTAGAGAGGTCATCCCATCTGTGGGCATCAACTCTGCTCTTTCAATTAGGAAACTGTTAATCAAACTTTGAGACCTACTGTTAGAACCCCTCAGGGTATTGTTAAAAAGGCACATTCCCATGTTCCAATTCCGAGGCTAGCTCTGAGATGGGACCCAGAGGTCTTTAGTCTTGACAAACATCCCTAGTAGGTCTGATCCAGATGACCATGGACCACAACTAAAGAAAGCTGGTCTAGGCACTTTCCTGGTGATCCAGTGGTTAAAAAAATCTGCCTTCCAATGCAGGGGACATGTGTTCATTCCCTGGTCAGGGAACTAAGATCCCACATGCTGCAGGGCAGCTAAGTCTACACACCACAACTACTGGAGCCCACTCGCTTTGTTCGCTGCAGTGAAGACCCCATGCACAGTCGAAAATAAATAAATATTTAAAAAGAAAGAAAGCTGGTCTGAGAGAAATGTTTGGGTGTCAGGTGGGCTTGGATTCATAGTTTGGCTCTGCCGCTTGCTTGCTGTGTGGCCTTTGGTGAGCTCTTTAATCTCTGTGCCTCGCTCTCCTCTTCTGAGAAATGGGAACAATCATGTCAACCTCACTGAGGCAGTAGGGAGAATAACTAAAGTGTGGTGCTGCTCTCAAATTCTGGGGAGGGTGGGCAAGGATGATCAAGCCTGACTGCAAGCTCCTTTGCAGAGCTGTACTTGTCAAGGGACACGTTGCAGGAATGAATGGTAATTCTAATGTCCTGAAGAAATGCCAGCCCTGAAATGCCAGTCTTCATTGATAAACAAGGCAATCCTAACATACTCTCACCCCAGGCACAGTCACAGCCTCCTCTTTTCTCCCTCAGTTGGCCAAGCCCTCTGTCTAGAAGCCCAGTGCTCTACTGCTTAGTCCATGGTCTACCCTGTGACCCTCAAACAGACCATCCATCAGCAGGGAGCCTGTCCTCTGTGCTGACCTCCCAGCTGTACAGCCACCTTGCACACTCAAGTCTTCGACTTCTGTTTTTTTAGGTAGTATTCCAAGAACGGGTAGCTTTTGGAGAAACAGGATATTCTGGGTGGTCAAATACCTGGGTACCTTGAGAGATGGTACAAGTCAGTTTTTTTGGCTGATTTCATATACATTAATATGTGAGAATAGTTACTTTATACAGACTTTGCTGACAAAAGTCCATATGGTCAAAGCTATAATGCTTCCAGTAGTCATGTACAGATGTGAGAACTGGACCATAAAGAAGGCTGAGGGTGGAAGAATTGATGCTTTTGAACTGTGGTGCTGGAGAAGACTCTTGAGAGTCCCTTGGACTGCAAGGAGATCACACCAGTTAAACTTAAAGGAAATCAACCTTGAATATTCACTGGAAGGATAGTTGTTGAAGCTTAAGCTCCAATACTTTGGCCACTTGATGCAAAGAGCCAACTCATGGAAAAGACCTTAATGCTGGGAAAGAAGGCAGGAGGAGCAGGATGAGATGTTTAGATAGCATCACCAACTCAATGGACATGAATTTGAGCAAACTCTGGGAGATGGTGGAGGACAGAGGAGCCTGGTGTGCTGCGGTCCATGGAGTCACAAAGAATGAGACATGACTCAGCAGCTAAACAACGATAAAAACAACTATACAGAGAGTATCTGGCAACTCCCAAACTCCTCTAAACAAACTGAATGTTTAAGTTAGAAAGTTACATTAAAATCTTGCAAAGTTCTGTTGTTCTTATTAGGAATAATGATTATCATTGTATCAGAGAATCCTGAAATGGCATTTCCAATCATTAGAATTCAGGGTAAGCCAGCTTCTACCTCATTAAGCCTAAAGCCCCGGCAGATAGCCAAGAATTTATCAACCCCAGACAAATCAGCTGAGGACCCGAGTGGGGAAGTTTCAGAGACCTGGGTTCCATTCTTGGCTCTCACCTTGCTGTGTGACCTTGGGCAGGTGTCTCTGAGCTTTGGGGGCTCCCATCCACACACCGAGGGGGTTATCCCTCAGTCTCATACCTTCTGACCTAGAGTCTGTGTGTCTGAGCGAGCTGACCTTTGTGTTACTGTAGAATGACGCTTGGTCTTGGTTCTAGTTTAACAAGCCAGAGGGCAGTTAGGCTCCATCCTTGCTGCCAATGATCCAATACAAAATACATTTCTATTTGTTTTGCACTGAACCAATTCCCCAGGGCAGCCATCCAGGCGGAGCGGAGTTGGTGGTAATGGAGAAAGCCCAAGATGAGGACGTAGTTTCCAGCACTAAGGCCATTAGCCAAGTCTTCCTGACGCCAGGATGGTGAGAGGAAGAGTGGACCACCCCTCCAGGCACCCACTCTTTGAGCCTGACCTGTGCCTTTGGCCACTGTGCCAACAGAGTCCTGTGTCTCTGGCATTGTGTATAGGGGACACAGCTCTGAGGGGGTGGCTGAGCAACCACGGGTCCGTGCCACCTACCACGCTCCTGTCCTGCGATGCATGTCCAGGAGAGCAAGGCCAGCTTCTTAATGACCATCATTTCCAAGATGGCACTTGGCAATGTCAGTCAGAGGGTGGGGGCTCAGTCTGGCCTGTCCCTTCATCTGGCCAGTGTTCCCTGGGTCCTTGGTCGCATGGATGACAGGGGAGGCTCTGTAGACTGCAGGGAGGAGGAAAGGCAGATTACAGAGCTTTGGAGCAAAGCTGGCCCATCCCTTCTGCTGAATTTGCCTCTTCTCCACTCATCCTTGTGCCTGTTTATTCCTGGCTAGGTCTGGCCATGAGCTGTAAAGCAGTAGTAGCTGAGGAGGAGAGGCTGCTGGGGTCAGTGGTAGCGATATTCTGAACAGTAGCTCACAGTTATTGAACGCACTGGGAGCCGTACCAAGGGCTGTTTCCTAGAGGTAGGATCTTTTGTTTCACATGGAAAAACTGACGTGGGAGATTAAATGACATGTCAAAGCCACAGGGCTAGTCAGCGGGGAAAAAAAGATTTGAATTCAGGCATCCAGCTCCAGCTCTGGCCTCTACTGAAGAGCAGCACCTTTCTCGAATTTTCGAGGGCGGGGCGGCCTCCAGACACCTCCTGGGCAGCTCTGGGCACACTCTCTTTCAATCCCTTTTCTTGGAGCTTAATGCCATGGACATGGCAACCCACTCCAGTACTCTTGCCTGGAAAATCCTATGGACAGAGGAGCCTGGTAGGCTGCAGTCCATGGGGTCGCTAAGGGTCAGACACGACTGAGCGACTTCACTTTCACTTTTCACTTTCATGCATTGGAGAAGGAAATGGCAACCCACTCCAGTGTTCTTGCCTGGAGAATCCCAGGGATGGCGGAGCCTGGTGGGCTGCCGTCTATGGGATCGCAGAGTCGGACACGACTGAAGTGACTTAGCAGCAATGCCATGGACAAGGGGAAAGCAGACCTCTCCTTGAGAAGTTCTCACCATTTGCTCCTTTGTTCCTCTGTCAGAAGCTGCAGGCAAGGGGCACAACCTCTGCCCTCCTGCTGCTGCTGCTGCTACTAAGTCGCTTCAGCCGTGTCCGACTCTGTGCGACCCCATAGACGGCAGCCCACCAGGCTCCCCCGTCCCTGGGGTTCTCCAGGCAAGAACACTGGAGTGGGCTTCTGCCCTCCTAGTCCCAGCTTTATAAATGCTCCTCAGGCCACCATCTGGGGGAACTGTTAGAAAGATCAACACCTCACACCCACCTCACAGCTTCTGAACCTTAAGCAGTCAGAGCTCCTCTTTGGGGAAGAGTGCCCCAGCTTCAAGGTGGAAAGACCTGGGCTTATGCGCTATCCAGGCGGCTCCATAACCCTCTGAACCTTTGTTTCCTCTGAAAATACGGATAGTGATGACTGCAGCATGCCTACTGCAGCTTTATTTTAAGGGTGAAATGGGATGTGACAGCTTCTTCATGAACTTTAATAACCAGCTCACCTTGACTGAACTTTCAAACTAAGGACTCGACAATGAGTGCTGTGTTCATTCTGTTTAGATGCACAGAAGGAAACACAGAGAAGTTCAGGAAAGGCCGGAAACCTGATGCTTAGAAGCCGCAGGCCCAGGCTTGCTCTTGGCTCTGAGTCAGAGCTGTCGCCTCCCTCCCCAAGCTCCAGTGTCCCACATATGCAACGTAATGGTGATTCGGGACCCACTGGGAAGTGAGCCCGGTGTTCCAGAAAACAGGGTGGAGTGGAGATGCTGTGTAGAAGTGTGAGAGCCATTCCAATCAAAAGCAAGCCTGAAAAACATCTCCCGCTGATAGAATCTACCACTTCAGTCACTGGGTGTGGCTGTGTCACTGCTCTGCCTGCAGACAGAGACACCTGGTGACTAGTGTCTTCAGCCAACCCCAAGTCCATGCTCTGGGCAGGGCTTCACCCACTCCCTCCATCACCCCTTTTGTCAGAAACATTGCCAAAGAGCAGGGGGACACAGAGTCAGAAGGGCATCCCCTCTGTCACCTCTGCTGCCCAGCTCCTCATTGTTGAGTCCAATTCACCCCCAGCAGGCTTCTGCACCCCAATCTTCCAGGCTCACTGGCCCGAGGGGCAGCCTTCATTGCCTCCGCCCCCACTGAGGGGCTTAGCAACCTTCCCAAGAACCCAGACACAGGTGTTTGTATGCTCTTGGGAAGCCCGATCTGTAGCTGAGCTCTTGTGCCTGAATCTGCAAACACCAGTCCTTCTAGGTCCCAGTGTGTGCAACAAACACGTTATTATTTTATAATAATGTTGGTTACAAAGAAATTGTTGCTGTTTTCCAGAGGACTAAGTCCACATGGGCACTGTGCTGTGCCCTTCGCTTGCATTTTCTTAGGGAATCGTCCCAACTAGGGCACTCTTATTCCCATGGGATGGATCGGGAAACTGAGGTGCAGAGGTCAGAAGTGATTAGCCAAGTTCAGCAAACTAGTAAGTGACAGAGACAGGGAGCAAGCTGGGCTGTTGGGCATCCAGGCCACACTGGCATGGCCACCGTCCTTGCTCCTGGTCTGATCATCTGCCCATATCCAGACTCTGTCACTCCTCTGCCCTCCTAGAGATCAGAGTATGGGACCCATGCAGAGACCCCAGGACCCACAGGTCCCATCTTCTCGGACTTGGCTCCTTCTCCAGTCCCCCAGGCCTCTGCACCGTCTATTCGTCCAGGCTCCGGCCAGCCCTTAGCCAACCCCAGCATCTTTCCAGAGCCTCCCATCCTGTCTTCAGGCTTCCAGGTTTCTTATGCTTCAATCCATTCTCTGGTGGCTGCTAAAGGCCTCCTCCTGAATTACGCATACCCCTTCCTCTGTGTGATGAACCTAGACAGCATATTAAAAAGCAGAGACATTACTTTTCCAGCAAAGGTCCATATAGTCAAAGCTATGATTTTTCCAGTAGTCATGTGTAGATGTGAGAGTTGGACCATAAGGAAGGCTGAGCACAGAAGAATTGGTACTTGTGAACTGTGGTGTTGGAGAAGACTCTTGAGAGTCTCTTGGACAGCAAAGAGCTCAAACCAGCCAATCCTAAAGGAAATCAGTTCTGAATATTCATTGGAAGGACTGATGCTGAAGCTGAAGCTCCAATACTTTGGCCACCTGATGTGAACAGCCGACTCATTAGAAAAGACCCTGATGCTAGGAAAGATTGAAGGCAGGGGGAGAAAGGGACGACAGAGGACAAGATGGTTGGATGGCATCACCGACTCAATGGACATGAGTCTGAGCAAGCTCCAGGAGATGGTGAAGGACAGGCAAGCCTGGTGTGCTGCAGTCCATGGGGTTGCAAAGAGTTGGACGTGACTGAGCGACTGAACAACAACAACAACTTCCTCAGCATGATGCTTCAGCCTCAGGCGCAGGTGACAGAGTCAGGTCCAGACTTCGGGCCTGGCATCTGAGACCTCACAGTTTGACCTGAACTCCCTTCAGCCTGTCTCCCTCCCCACCTGTGCTGCCTTCAGTCCGACCATGCCTGCCTTCCCCTGCTCCTCATTGGGTACCTACGATTTCTCCCTCCAGTCACATCAAGGCACAAGATCACTCACTTAGCCACTCAAGAATACTCATTGAGCATCTACACATGCTAGCATCATTCAGGCACTGTGGGGACCAAAATCCCAGCTCCCGTTGCATGGAGCTAATAGATTTGCCAAGAAGACAGAGTTTGGTGTCTTTGAGGAGCTGAGAAGCCAGGGTTGTGGTGCAAGGTGGGCTGGGGGCCTCTTGGCAAGTTTGATGGCAGCCACACTGAGGTGGCTCCAGTCAGTAGAGTGCAGCAGAGCTGAGAGACCCCACAAGGGATGGCAGTGAGTGGAAGCCACAAAGCATTAGACAGCATGAGTGATCAGAGGCATAGGAGATAGAGAGGAGAGAAAGATGGAGGGCAGGAGCCGTGGAAGCAGCAGTAGCCGAGAAAGGCCAAGTTGCAAGGATGTTGAAGACATAAGAGCAGGGAAGAGATGCTGCAGCGTCTGAGGGACCAGAAGCCGCAGGGCTGAGTGGGGAGGAGCCCAGAGGCAATACTCCACAAGCCCTGCTGAGCCAGCCAGAGCTTCATTCCTGCTCACAGACTCTGCCAGCGATGCAGGAGGTTGCCCAAGCATGCGTCTGGCCCTTGCACCCCAAGATCACCAAACACAGGCCAAAGCTGCCAGGAGCTGCCAGGAGCTGGCTACAGAGGCGGCTTCTTCAAGGCCTTCTGTGACAATTACCCGGAGTGACCACACTAGACCAAGATTCTGCCCGGAAAGTCTTCAGTGCAAGGAGCATTGGGTGGTAAATTGCAGGATTGGAGAGCACAGAAAGCCACAGGAAAATTCCCGTCAGGGCCAGGAGCAGACACAAGGGGAGAGAGGCCATGAGTGGCTCCCTGGCTGGGAGGGCATAGAAGCAGCTGAGGCTCAGCTAGATGCTACGGAGGAAAATAAAGAACTGATGGAACAAATGCCTGGAATCCCCGAGTGGAAAGGCTGGCAGGGAGAAAGGGAACTATGTGACCAGATGTTTGCTTTGCCTCCCGGATGGTAAGCTCTTGAGATGGAAAGTTTTCCCGGACCAGTGAGGTCAGAATCTCGAGCAGTCCCTCTTCCAAAAAGCAAGATGGTGGTGTGGGCCAGACCCTTGGGACCCCTCAGGAAGGACGCAGGGGCCAGAGGGCAGGCGGCTCGGTTGAGACCTCAGCCCTCTCTGTCTTTGGTCTCCTCTGAGAAAAACCACTTCCGGACTGGAGGTAATGTGGCAACACACCATTTGCTCCCCAAGTTTACAGACCTGGCTCTGGAAGGAAGACCCACGGGAAGGGAACGGCATCCAACCGGAGGCCGGGAAATGTTTCCGTTGGTCTGCGGCGGGGGCTGGCGTTGGCGTGCCGCCTGCTCCTCCACGGCAGGATGGCATAAGTGAGGGCAAACAAAACGGGAGCCAACGCAGACAGCTTCTTGGGCTTTCTAATGAGAACGACCCAGAAACCAAGGCCAGGAGCGAGGGAGGAGCCCCCAGAGTGGAGTGGGGGTGAGAAGACCCTGAGGGAAAGCTGGCCCACTCCAGGGACCTGCTGAGTAGTGCAGGGTCTTATGGAAATAAAGGGCAGACTCTGCTGAGGGTTTCCTTGTGTTTCGTGTGTGTATGTGTGTGTGTGTGTGTGTGTGTGTACATGCACGCGTGGGCACACACCTCCGCGCGTGTGTGTTTTGTCTACTTCCATCCCCTCCTTGACTTCAGCCTCCAAGACTTGGCACCTCTCCTCTTAGTAGGTGGTGGGACATCTCCTTAGAGACCCCTCCCTCCTTCCCCTCCTCCACTTCCTCCTCCTTGATCTTCTCCACCTTCTTCTTTTCCCCCAGCTTTATTGAGATATAATTGACACACAGCACTGTATGGGTTTCCCTGAAGGCTCAAACAGTAAAGAATCTGCCTGCAATGTGGGAGACCGGGGTTCGGTCCCTGGGTCGGGAAGATCCCCTGGAGAAGGAAATGGCAACCCACTTCAATATTCTTGCCTGAAGAATCCCATGGACAGAGGAGATTGTGGGCTACAGTCCATGGGGTCTCAGAGTCAGACACGACTGAGCGACTAACACAGCACTGTATAGGTTTAAGGGGTGTAACAATGACTTGACTTACATGGATCATGAGACCATTACCACAATAGGTATAGTAAACATCTGTCATCTCATACGAGACAACACTTGAAGAAATAGAAAAAAAAAGGTAGTTGTTCCTTGTGATAACTCTTAGAACTTATTCTCTAACAAGCTTCATTTAAAACATACAGCAGTGTTAATTATCCTTATTGTGTTATGCTTCACATCCCTAGTATTTATTTACCTTATAACTGGAAGTTTGTACCTTTGACCACCTTCATTTTATTCCCCTCCCCTTGTCCCCCCCACTCCTGCCTTTGGTAGCCACAAATCTCATCTGTTTTTCCGTGAGTTTGTTTGTTTTAGGAGTATATTGACCTACAACACTATGTTAATTCCTGGCGTATAACATAATGATTTGATATTACTATACATTTCAAAATGATCACCACCATAAGTCTAGTTACAATACATCTCCATGCAAAGACATTACAGAATAATTGAATATATTTCCCACACAGTACATTTCACCCCTGTGTCTCACTTATTTTGTAACTGAAAGTCTTTACCTCTTAATCTCCTCACCTATTTCTCTCCTTTTCCCCACACTCCTCTCCCCTCTCGCAACCACCTGTTTTTCTCTGTATCTATGAGTCTGTTTCTGTTTGGTTATGTTTATTTGTTCATTTTGTTTAGATTGCACATACAAGTGAAATCATAACAATATCTGTCTTTCTCTGTTTGACTTATTTCACTTGGCATAATACCCTCTAGGTCCATCCATGTTGTCGCAAGTGGCAAGACTTCACTCTTTTTAATGGCTGAATAATATTCCAACCCTTCTTCTTCCTAATAAATATATCAGTTTGGCTGCAGTAACAAGCAACCACAGCATCTCGGGGCCTCACAACCATACACATTTCTTTTCCCTGCACATCACTTGCAGGAGCCTGTCAGCTGTGGCTCCTGTGGCTTGGCCCCATGACTCCTCATCCTGGGGCCCTGGCTGTAGGAGCTGCCCCAGGGTCAGCTCATTTTTCTGATGCACTTCTAAAGCAAGTGTAATGATGGAAACTCTCTTTAAACTTCTGCTAAGATGTGGAACACCTCATCATATTTATTCACAATCTACGGGCTGAATTGTGTTACATAGTCAAGTCCAAAGTCAATGAGGTAAGAATGTACATTTCTCTCACAAGGAAGGAGGGTGTGAGTAAGTGCAAACTACTATGTTATTACATACTGAATGTTAATACAGTCTTCCTCCATACTGAATGTTAATACAGTCTTCCTCCCTTCCAGCAGATCTTTCCACAACTCAGCTGTCTGCTTTGAGCTAGCCTGTTCTATTTCCCTAACAAGCTTACAAACTAATAGCAATGGCAAAAGCACACTTTCTTCGTGTCATCCCAAGTGACACAAAGGCATTCTTTGAGTTAAAACTCACCAGTCCCGTGAGGTCAAGACCACTGTTATCCCTGTTTCACGTGGAAGAAAACTGAGGCTGAGAGGTTAAGTGACTGACCCAAAGTTACACAGCTGCTGAGGATCGGGTCTGGGATTCACTCTGAGGGCACCAAAGACTGGACTTTCAACCCCAACACTATACAGCTTCTTCCTATGAGGCTGTGGTGGGGTAGCGGCCCCATATGACAGATGTGAAAACTGAGGCTCAGAAAGGTGACTTGACCTGACCAAAGATACACACTGTAAACAGAACTAAAGTAGAAATGACCTGGTGTCTTCTCTTCCTCAGCAACCCCTCCCCTATACCAGGATGGGGGCATTGTTGTCCAGCAAATTTGGGGAGGCCGACTCCCTTCCTGACCTAGAGCCCTGCAGAGGGAGGGCCTGGTGATGGTGCCTGCCCAGTCGGTTGGCTTTTTCACACCGGTCAACCCAGAGGCCACGTACTGATTTGACTGCTGATGGTCTTGTCAGGTTCCTCAACCTCTTTGAGCTTCACCATCCTGGTCTATGACATGAGAGCCACAAAGCCCGTGCACCACAACTACTTTCCACCTCTAGTAACTGGCTTCACTTTCACTTGTCAGCTCCTCCACTCTACGATGGTAGTGGTTTAGTTGCTAAGTCTTTTCCAACTCTTGCAACCCCATGGACCCCATGGACAGGCTCCTCTGTCCATGTAATTCTTCAGGCAAGAATACTAGAGTGGGTTGTCATTTCCTTCTCTAGGGGGTCTTCCTGATCCAGGGATTAAACCTGGGTTTCCTACATTGCAAGCAGATTTTTACCAACTGAGCCCCCAGGGAAGCCCCTTTCACTCTAAATTCTGCTGAATTTCTTTGGTTAGGGGGGTGCAGGATGGGGAACACATGTAAACCCATGGCTGATTCATGTCAATGTATGGCAAAAACCACTACAATATTGTAAAGTAATTAGCCCCCAACTAAAATAAATAAATTAAAACAAACAAACAAACAAACAAAAACACTCTTGGCCCCTGCCTTCAGTTTCTAACCCACACCCCATCCCTTCTTCTTAGGTTCATGTCACCTCCACTGTCTGCTCAGATGGTTTTGAGAGGAGGTGTGTGATGAGGTTGGGACCACAGTCCTACCTGTGCTTCAACAAAGGACCTAATGGGCTAGCTCTCTGCACTATCCACCCAGATACACATATACACGTCTGCACACACATGCCCATATGTGCACATCACATGCACATGTATAAAATACACAAAACACATGTATACTTGTACACAAACTTGCATGCACATGTCTCTATATGCACACATGTGTACACTCATACACATATGTACACACACACACAAAAACACATGCATACATATACACAGAGACACCTGTACACATATACAGAGACACACATATGCACATGCACACACATATCCGCACAAACACCACATACATGTACACATCTACAAAAGACACTGGTGTATATGTGTTCACATGTATCCACAAACACACACATGCACATATCCATTAATAGATACGTGTATACACAAATATGCACAGATATATTCACTCCATGCATGCACAGCCACTGGTGGGGTGTGGCTTGTGGAGTGTATAACTCTGTCTGTCAGCCACTCCTCCCTTGGAGGGCAAGTGCTCTTCTGGGGGTGGGCCCCTTTCATAGCCAGAGAACTGGACAGGACAGAAGGGCTTTTGGTGGTCAAGACCCTCCCCCAGCTGCATCTTGCAGGTGAGGAAAGTGAGGCTCAGAGAATAATTACAGCTAGTACACAGTGCTTCAATATGTCAGGCATGGAAGTGTCTCTGCTCTTCATAAGTATTAACCAACTGAACACTCACAGTCCCCCATTATCTTGTTTTCCTAAACTGGGACACTCAGACCCATACAGTTACAAGTTAGTGGCTACCCAGTGCTCAGTGGAGTCAGGCTCAGGACCTAGCCTCAGTGCCCCTGCTCAGCTGAGCTGACTCTGCCACCGACTACCATTGTGTGACCCTGGGCAGAAGAACTGTGACGGCAAGTCAGGAGTCAGGTTAGACCCTGCTTCTGATCCCTGCTGCCTCAGTCAGCCTTCCTGAGAGGCACCATTCACCACGAGGTAGTTTACAGGGACGCAAGGACACACGCCAGACAGGTGGGCTGAGAAGGGGAGATGCCCGGGCCTGTGGGGCGGTGTGTGCGCTCCTATGTCTCTGCCTCTCCTGCTCTCAGGCTGTGAACGCCCCCACCTCCCAGCCCTGAGAGGGGAGCCCAGTGTCCGAGCAGGCCACATGACTGGTTTCTTTGGCGACTCAACATGACTGGTTTCTTTGGCGACTCAGCTCACATTCTCCTGGCTGTGCTTCCTGGGGCTTGATTTAAGTTTAATTCCAGCCGGAATGACTGGAAATACCAAGTATTTCACTAGGATTAGTGCTTGGCTGGAAGAACCAACTGCCTCCACCACAACCAGGTACCATGGACCTCAGAGGAGTGTTAATCCTGAGGAAATCTCTGTGACTCAGCCCCGGTGGCTTCTCAGCCCCAGGAGGGCCAACCCAATTTACAGACGCCCAGGCTGGGCCTCAGCTGAGCGGGGGGAAAGGCAGAGGCCGACAGGATGGCTTGCTGAGCTCAGAGCAGCCCCGCTCTCCCCCGCTCCCACCACAGGGACCCATCCTGGCCAGCCTCAACAGCACAGGCTGTGGGGAGAGCGGGGAGCAGAGGGCACGGGGCAGGCACACAGGATGGGCACAGCTCTGCTCCCTGGGGATGGGAAGGCACCGTCCAGTGGTCCGGGGCACAGCTCTCAGTCTCGCCAGCACTTACAGCTTCCTGACCTTGGCCACCACATCTAACTGCCCTGAGCTGTGGTTTCTCATCTCTATGAGAGATGATAACAGTACCTCCTACACAGAGCAGAGTGGATGAAGATTAAGGGAGGCAGTGTTTTCAAAACGTGTAGCATGGTGCCTGGCACATGGAAAGCCCCAGATAAATACTAGACATCAGCGTGAAACCTTCCCTTGTCACATCTGCCAAGCCTTCAGCATTCTGTAAAGGAAACAGTCCAACATGTGAAACACACCCCTTCTCAAAGGAATGGAGGTAGTTTTCCTTCCTACTTATCAGCTCCAGCCTGATGAAGGTCTCTACATCAGAGGAAGGTCTTCTAGCTGTGGACTCAGTCCCACCTGGCAGCTCCTGGCTCCCATGTAGAACTCGGAGCCTCCCTGTCACTGCCCAGGGCAAGGCATCCTTAACTGATGCCTCTGCCCTACCCATGGAAGTGGCTCCATCTTCCCTGCCCTGGTTCCCATGCCTGGCTCTGAGCAGCCCCCCTGCTGGTACCTCAGGTGCGCTCCAAGGTGGAGCCCTACTCTGAGCCCCACTAGGTGATCAGTGATCAGCTGGGAGAATTGACTTTCCTTCCATATGCCTAGCTTCACAGCTGGGGTCCTGTCACCCACAGACAGATCCTCACTAGTTCACTGGGCATTAGCTGCCCCCTGGAGTCCTTGCTCTGCACCTTTTCTCTCCACATGAGGCTGGAGCAGTTCCAGACCCTGCCGTGTGGCTGGGGGAGTCCTGCAGTGCATTGCACATAGGTCCAGACTATCACAGAAGGGGCAAACCCAGAAAGAGGCAGGCGCATTAGAGGGAAGAGAAGAGAAGGCCTTGGGGAAAGGATGGCAGATGCAGAAGGCCAAGGAATGCTAATCAGGAATTTGAGGCTGAAAGCAGCCAGTGAATGATTGTCCACACTGCTCTCCAAGATGAATATCTCCTTTCTCAGAATTTTCTGGTCACCCCAGTAACCCAGCAAGGACTTTATCAATGATCATAGCTTTGTACCCATCACGGACCTTCAGTCCTCCAGGCCCTGCATAACCTATTTTTTCTGCTGGCACCATGTGCAAACTCCTGTTTATCCTTCAAAACCCAGCTCAAATGTCACCTCCTCCAGGAGGCTTTCCTTGAATACTCCCTCCCATGTTCAACCACACCCTCTTGAGGTGTCCCACAGTATTCTCTATATCTACATATCTCTCTGTGTTGTGGTTTATTGGTTCATATGTCATCTTCTCTGTTTTTCTCAGGACAATGAGTGTGTCTTATCCATCTCCACGCCCCTAGCTCCTATCACAAAGCTTAGCACTGACTGAAGGCTCAGCTAAAATTTGCTGACAGGGAAGGCAACAACAACATCTTTTGACTCATCCTTCACACACACACACACACACACACACACACACACCCATCTCAGCAAAGCAAATCTAAAGACCCAGCTCAAGGCCTCTGAGGGGCTGGATATGTAAGATGAACATAAAGACAAGTTCCAAACATCACACAGCCTCATGGAAGTATCAAGATGTGCCTGCCATCTGGAAGGGTGAGTCAGAAGGAAGTTTCCAGAATGGCTCAGAAGTCACCCACTGGTGTCCTGCAGTGAGAAAGCCATCCTGGCAGGTGGAGAGCTGAAGCACCAGAAGAATGAAGAATAAAAAGGCAGGAGTTCCCAGTGGATAAGACTCCACCTGCCAATGCAGAGGACATGGGTTTGATCCCTGGTCTGGGAAGATTCCACATGCTGCAGGGCAACTAAGCCCGTGCACCACAACTACTGAGTCCATGCTCTAGAGCCTGTGTTCTGCAACAAGAGAAGCCACCGCAGTGAGAAACCTGCGTACCGCAACTAGAGAGTAGCCCCTGCTTGCCGGAACTAGAGAAAGCCTGCACGCAGCAACAAAGACTCAGCACAGCCAAAAATTAATTAATTAATTAAAAATAAAAGAATGAATTTGCTATATGACTCAGGGAACTCAAACAGGGGCTCCATATCAACCTTGAAAGGTGGGATGGGGAGGGAGATGGGAGGGAGGTTCAAGAGGGAGGGGACATATGTATACCTATGGCTGATTCATGTTGATGTTTGGCAGAAAACAACAAAATTCTGTAAAGCGATTTTCCTTCAGTTAAAAAATTAATTAATCAATAAAAAAATAAATAAAAATAAAAGAATGAAAAGGCAGAGTGTGGCCAGAGCTGAGAGGCTGTACTTGTAGGTAAGAGCAGAGGAGGAACCCTGCAGGAGAGACTGAGCAAGGCGTGACCTCTAGCCCAGGGGCCTCCAGGCAGGACAGCCTGGTGATGTCACTCAAGCTAGGCACCTTGTGGGGACTGAAACTGTCTCCTAAGAGCACTTCGCGATGCCACAGCTCCAGGCCTGACACCATCAAGACTGTCCTGCCGGGGCCACCACTGGTAGGGGATGGCAGCTCCAAGTCTGCCTCTTGGCCCATAGCACATGCTTCTGCCACCAACTGCCTGACCTTATGGGGTCCTCTCCTCTCCTACCCACGGCCCAAATTCAATCTCAGTCACCACCACCTCCCAGCTCCTAGCAGCCAGCCTCTGGGTCTGTCTCTCTTCCAGGCTTGCCCCTACGATGCAGCCAGACAGTCCCTGTTAACATGTGGATCAGAGCCTGTTTAAAATTCTCCCATGCGGCCCCTCCTCTGGAGGATGCTGCTTTGGGGAAAAAGGCAGGGGGTCTGATGCATGAGAAACTCCCTGCCCAGCAGACCTGATGCCCTCTGCTCACCTGTCCAACTGCTTCTCATCAGCCCCACCAAACGACCTCTCTGGCTCAGATGACAAAGCTCCTTCCTCTTTTTTCTACCTGCTGCTCTCCAGGTCTGTCCCCCCAACTGAGAGAGACCCCCCCTCCCAATATTCCCCAACCCTCTACCCTTTGCCTGTTATCTGTCTCTCTGGACTGGGAATTCTGAGCTCCAATTCCTGAACACCACCAGGAATACTACAGTAAACCAAACAGAAAAATCACATACTGGATGGAGCATACTTAAGATGCATATGTGAACGTATATATGTACACAAGATGTTTGATGCTGGGGAGAAAATATAAGCAGGACAAAGGGGAGTAAATGCTGGTGGTGATTTAAACAGGATCTGAGAAGGGGAGGCACCAGTTGTTGGGAAACTGAGGGAACTTCGTGCTGTGGGGAAATGTTCTATATCTTGACTGTAGCAGTGATTACACAGTTGCATACATTTGTCCAAATTCATCAAACTATACACTTTAAAGTGATGAATACTACCTGTATAAATTATATGCCTAAATAAGCCTGACATCATAAAAGTGTGCCCCAGACAACAGAAACCCAGAGGCAGGAGTATGCCCAGCAGATAAGCACAGGATTGGAGGAGCCACAAGCCAGGCGCTGTGGACAGGGCAGAACTGGTGTCCAGTGCATGTATACATGTGGTGTGTATGCATGTGTGCACCTGTGTTTGGTGCTCTGGGTGGACCTGGGCATCACTCTCCTTCCAGCTGTCTGCCCGGGGAGCACCACTGGTGTAGGTGGTGCTCGTCAGCACCTATGCTGGCAGCCCCCGGAGGGCAGGGATTGTGCTCTACTCGTCTCTGGATCTCCAGGAGGAAACGAGGAGGTGCCCGGTACACGGTGGGTAGAGATTAAATGGTGCTGATTCCCACCAAACCACGTTGCAGGAATCCGAGGCTATCTGTGGTAGTGGACACCACCCGCCCCCACCCACCCCCCAACCCCCCGCCTCCAAGCTGGAGGAACAGGGCCCAGCAAAGTTCATTGTGGCTTTGGCCTGGGACAACCCTGTCTCTGAGGCTCACCTGTCCCAAGAAGATGTGTAAGGAGAGGCCAGTCAAGTCGCGCTGTTTGTAAAGTGGATGCCGAGCTTGCTCCCCCTTTACCTGACCCCAAGGGGTCCAGGTGGAATGTGGGCTGGCAGTCCTAAACCTGAACTCTCTCATCCTCCTCTGTCTTCAGGGGCAAGAAGTAAAAGTGTTAATCTCTCAGTCGTGTCCTGCTCTTTGGGACCCCATGGACTGTAGACTGCCAGGCTCCTCTGTCCATGGGATTTCCCAGGCAAGAATACTGGAGTAGGTTGCCATGCCCTCCTCCAGGGAATCTTCTCGACCCAGGTATGGAACCTGGGTCTCTTGCATTGCAGGCGGATCCTTTACCATCTGAACCATCAGGGAAGCCAAGAGGGTAGAAAAAGGCTGACAAGCAATTCAGACACCTCTCCTCCTCAACTAGTCTCACATGAATGAGGTTGATGGCAGTGGCTTATCTGTGTGCACTCTTGAGGGGTAGGGGACTTTGCTTTGAAGACTCTGAGAGCAAAATATGAGGTACACTGGGAGAGGAGAGGAAACCCCACATTTCTTGACCAAATGCCATGTTGCAAGCACTGAGCCAGCACATCACACATGTCATTGCTTTATCTACACTGCAACCTGCAGGGCGCTGGGGTCCTCACTTACAGACATAGGAAATGGGTGAGAGTGGTTGAGTCATTGCCCACAGTGAGCATGAAAGACAGAGGTCTTTCTGTTCCTAGGGTATGAGCCCCCTCTGATGTGCAGGGAGGAAGGGGCCACTGGGAGGAAGATCACTTGCCAGGAGGAGCTGGGAAGCGATGGGGTAAGGGGGTGAGGGGGCGGCAGTGGCCACACACAGGCTGCTTTGGCCAGAAACCAAGAGATGTCCCTGGGTTCTGAACAGAGAGGCTCTGTTTTCCCCAGACTAATCTTAGTAAGTCTGGTAGTGGCCTGGGGTGGGAGTAGGGTCAGCTCGAGGCAAGGACAGCGGCCACAGCAGGGGTCTGAGCCAAGGGTGACTGGAGTATAAAATGGAGAGGAGTCTGGGAGACCTCACTTGAGGACCACGAACCCTGACTCACCAGCTGCACAACCGGAGTCACAGTTCCTGAGGTCCGCAGGGTATGTGGCACTTTCCACGAACCTTACAAGTGTCCACATGTGACCACGTTCCATCTTGCTAGCAGCCTCCCAAGGGTGTCAGGGAGGTGAAGCAACAAGGGGTGGAGGGGTTAAGTGGCTGCCAAGATCACACAGCAGTAAGTGGCAAATCAGGGCTAGAGCAGCCCCCTCAAAGGGCAGCATCCATCTTCCATCCATCCACCTGTATAATCATCTGTGTGCTTCTGGAAGGCCTGGATGACCAGACTGGGTTGCCCTGGATAGAACTGGAAGAGTGCTAGAGCCTGAGTGTGCCCCCCACCCACCCAGATTCATATGTTAAAGCCTAGCCCCCATTGTGGGCTTCCTTGTTGCCTCAGACAGTAAAGAATCTGCCTGCAATGCAGCAGACCCAAGTTCAATCTCTGCATCGGGAAGATCCCCTGAAGAAGGGAATGGCTACCCACTCCAGCATTCTTGCTGGGAGAATCCCATGTACAGAACATCCTGGCAGGCTACAGTCCATGGAATCTCAAAGAGTCAGACATAACTGAGTGACTAACACACACACACACAGTCCCCAGTGTGATGGCATTTGGAGTTGGGGCCTTGGGGAGGAGACAGGTTCCTGAGGGAAGAGCCCTCAGCAGCAGGATTAGTGCTCTTGCAAAAGAAACCCTGGAGAGCTCCTTGCCTCTTGCACCAGGTGAAGCCATGGCGAGAAGACAGCTGACTTTGAACCAGGAAGTGGGCCCCATTAGGCAGAGTCGGCCAGCACTTTGCTGTTGAGCTTCCCTGCCTCTAGAACCATGAGAAGTAACCGTTTGTTGTTTAAGCCACCCAGTCTAAGATGTTTTTGTACAGTAGCCTGCACAGAGTTCAGTCAGGCCAAGGGTATCAGGACCTCAGAGTTTGGAGGAATAATGTCAACCTCCCTGTCTATGCTCCCTGGGGCTCAGAGCTGAGCTGCCCAAAGCAATTTGAGTCAATGGTCATTTGGTTTGGGAGCTGCCAAGGAAACATCTGTTTCCGCACTGGGGCTGGCAGACACGCTGAGACTGAAAACCATCCATCCTTCCCTCTAGTCAGCCAACAACCAACAAACAGAGCTCCGGTGTTTGCACGTGTATATGAGGAGACCTCTAACCCTGGGTCATCAGGTTATTCATGATTTCTCATCAGTTACCCCTTTGGGAGTCAGGGGTGAGGACCATGCTGGTGAGAGCCTGGAAGGAAAGGAAACCCTCTCCTTCCTTGAACACAAATGCTAATGCCTCTGGAGCTCTGCTAGAAAATAAAAACTGCCCTCCACCCTTTCCCACCCCTCTAGGTTGTTACAAAGCCCCAGTTTGAGTTCCCTGAGTCATACAGCACATTGCCATTGGCTATCTACTTTTACATATGGTAGTGTATATGTTTCCATGCTACTCTCTCCTGGGAGGTAAGAGGGAGGTTCAAGAGGGAAGGGGACATATGTACACCTATGGTTAATTCATGTCGACATATGGCAGAAATCAAACCAATATTGTAAAGCAATCATCCTTCAATAAAGAATAAATAAATTAAAAAAAACAAACAAACCAAAAACTGCTTTCCGTCTGGTCCCCACATTTACTTTCTCCCAGGTTCCCAGACATGTATCCAGCAGATGGACCTTGGGGCCAATAAGCTCGGCGCATGGCCCTCCAGGCCTGAGTGAGCTGCTCCCTGATCCAGGCTCAGAGACGTATCCTTTGTACAGGGACCAGCTGACACTTGGTCACTCCTGTGCTTCCCAAGCCTATCATTCCCAGGTCCCTGTTTTGGATGTGCAGTACTTTTTAGGCTGGGACACCAGCTGCCACAGAACTCCCTGTATATCACCATGCCAGAAAAGTTTCCTGCCTAAGGGCTTCCATTCCTTATTTTGGGTCAGCACTTGAGGGCTTTGCATGCACACCTGCAGGGCTCCCAGAATCAAAGTGCTTTTTCATAAGAGTCGTTTCTGAGTGTGCATCACAGAGAGTAGCTTTTGTGTTCCCTTTTTCAACAAATATTTATTGAGCTCCTTTATTGCTTTTCCCTTTGTTAAATAATTGCTTCATATGTACTTTGCAGCTGAATCCACAGGAGGCAAGCATTTCTCACCAGGACTAACACATTCCTGAGCCCTCGGCCCTTCCCTTGTTGCTCTCTTCATGAGGCTAGAGGAAAGCTCCGGATCAAGGGTTCTGGCCAAACACAGAACCAAGCCAGATCAAGCCTTCTGTTGGTGAGGTGTGTGGGAGAAGAGGAGAGGGCTGGGGCTTCAGAGATGCCAGAGAGTGGCCTTACGAGGTGGGAGGTGATCATGGGGTAATCATGGAGACAGGCCCAGGGAGAAGCCAGAAAGCCTGACAGAGCTGTGGCCTAACCAAAAGGGAAGAAAGGGGGACTTCTTAGGCAGGCCAGTGGTTAAGGCTACACCTTCCAATGTAGGGGCTGCGGGTTCGATCCCTGGTCAGGGAGCTAAGATCCCATAGGCCTCGTGGTCAAAAAAATAAAACATGAAAGAGAAGCAATATTGTAATAAATTTAATAAAGACTTTAAAAATAGTTCACATCAAAAACAGACAAAAAAAGGCAAAAAGAAAAAAATGCTTTCTCTCCATGGGGTAAAGAACGCCAGAACTCAGTCCAGATTTGGGTTCCCTTCCAGAGCTAAGGGTTAAGGAAGTAGAGGTGGTCTGGGGGAGAATGGAAAAGGGCAGAGGCCCATAGGTCAGACCAGGACAGAAAACAGCAATGCTGTGACAGCGGGTGTTGGGGGCCTGCACTCTGAGCCACATAGCAGTCACCAGCCAGCACAGACTCTCGGAGCATTTTACTGGTGACATCCAGGCTGAACGGTGCCAGATCTCAGCACTGTCTTAGGTGGACCTAGGAGAAGGTCTGGGCTTCAAATGGCACCTGCTCCAGTATTCTTGCCTGGAAAATTCCATGTACAGAATTGCCTGGAGGGCTACAGTCCACGGGGTCGCAAAGAGTCAGGCATGACTGATCTCACACACCCAGGAGAAGGTCCAGCAGAGATGAGCTTAACACAGGGGTTCTCAAAGTGTGACTCACCCCAGAACTGGTTAGAAATGTAGACTCTCAGGCCCCACCCCAGACCCACTGAGTCAAAACCTCTGGAAGTGGGGCCTGTAGTCTGTTAACAACCCCTCCCCCACTGCCAGGTAATTTGGAGGTACATTTAAGTTTAAGAACCTCTGGTCTGAAGGAATCCCTGATTCTCTTTTTCTCCAGCATCCCAAGGAGGGGCTGCATCAGGGCAGATGGGGGCTGTAGACTTGGGTTCTTGAGAAACCCACACAGGAGCACAGGAAGCCTGTGGTTGGAGAGCGGTCGGAGTCCATGAGCCATGACCTCCCCTGGAGGGAAACCTGCCAGATCAAAGGCAGCATCTATTGTCCTGCTGCTCCACTGCTGGGTTTGCAGGCAGGCTCCCTGGGACTCGGGTCCCTCTACCAACCTGCCACCCAGGAAGAGGCCTGGGCCAGACACAACATCTCATGCTGGGACTTCCCAGGCCCTGAACAAGACCCATCAGGGCACCAAGAGTGCTCCACCTCCATTTCATCCCCTTTTCCCCTCACACCAATCCTACTGAATTGAATACTCTCAGTATCCTGGTTTTACAGATGCAGTTTCACAGTTTCAGAGAGTTCAGTACCTTAGTTGACACCGCTCACTCAAGCTGCAGGGGTGGGTGTTGAACCCCTTCTAGCTGCACACTGCTTCTCCTGATCTCAGTCCCCACTCCATAAGTCTTCACTTCAAGGTTGCCTGCTGCCCATCCTCACTGCTCCGGGGTGCAGACCGGCATCTCAGTGACCCTCAGGTTCCCTCTTAGGGATGGGCATTTAACTTGGTTTTCTCATCCCAGAGCATGTGGAAGTGTATTCTTTGTCCAGCATCTCTCAGGAGTTTGCTTATGGAGGGAGTCTATTTCCGAAGCTTCCTTTCCTGGCCCTTCTCCACCCAGCCCCCCGCTGGCATCTGTAGCCATATGCAGGCAGCATGGAGACCAGCAGGGGAAGTCCACCTTGTTTCTGGTGAGTCAGCCTGGTGGGGCCCCACTTTGACAGGACCCTGCTTTGTGGGACTCTTGACATCTCGTTTCCACTGTGTGCTCACATAAGGACCCTACTTTCGGAGGAAAACAGAGGTGACTGGTGGTACGTGGGCAGGAAACCACAGGGCAGCCTCCTGCCTCATCCATCCCCATCACTCGAGGCAGCCCCCTGTGCTGACAGAGGGAAGCTCCCCGGTTTTGATGCTCCTGAGCTCCAGGCTCAGCCTGGGGGGCACGGGCAGGGTGTCCCAAGGCGGTGGGAAGGTGGATCTCAAAGCTGTGCAGCTGTCAGTAGGAATGGCTAGAAAGGCAGATTGTTGACCCAAACTCAGACCTACTGAAGCAGAGACTCCTTGGGTGCAGACGGGCAGCCTGTGTTTTAACAAGCCCTCCCGGCAACTGTGATGAACCCTGCAATGGGGGATTCTCAGACGGCCCCCGTCCACGTTTGCAACCTCTTCTGTCTCCACAGTCCCTCACCCTCACGCTGCCCTCCTGCTGTGTTCACTCTCCTCCTTCCACAAGTGTGTCCTCTTAGCTCTTCTCAGCAGGCCAGCTCTGGGTTACCCTTTGTCATCCCTGACCCCCACAGGCAGCATCTCACGTCAGTTCCTTTCACAGCTGTTTCCTTCCACATCTGACGTTCCCTTCCTACGCTTTATGTCTGTTTTTCTAACGCCAAAAAAATCAAAGCGTTTGTTCCTAGCACACCTGCCTCCATCTAACATTTGTCAACTATTTACCACTGTGGATGCAGCAGCAGGCAAGCCATGGGACCCCAGCTCTCACAGAGCTGACAGTGCAATGGGGACACCTGGAAGAGGTGGGCAAAGACCTTTGCTGAGCTGTCTGTTTACTCAAGAAGCAACAGTTAGAACTAGACATGGAACAACAGACTAGTTCAAAATTGGGAAAGGAATATGACAACGCTATATATTGTCACCCTGTTTTTTTAAACTTATATTCAGAGTACATCATGGCAAAATGCTGAGCTGGATGAAGCACAAGCTGGAATCAAGATTGCCAGGGGAAATATCAACAACTTCAGATATGAGGATGATACCACTCTAGAGACAGAAAGTGAAGAGGAACTAAAGAGCCTCTTGATGAAAGTAAAGAGGAGAGTGGAAAAGCTGGCTTAAAACAACATTCAAAAAACTAAGATCATGACATCTGGTCCCATCACTTCATGGCAAATAGATGGGGAAACAGTTGAAACAGTGACAGACTTTATTTTTGGGGGGCTCCAAAATCACTGCTGATGGTGACTGCAGCCATGAAATTAAAAGATGCTTGCTCTTTGGAGGAAAAGCTATGACAAACCTAGACAGTGTATTAAAAAGCAGAGACATCACTTTGCAGACAAAGGTCAACAGAGTCAAAGCTATGGTTTTTCCAGTAGTCATGTATGGATGTGAGAGTCGGGCTATAAGGAAGGTTGAGCACTGAAGAACTGATGCTTTCAAATTGCGGTGCTGGAGAAGACTCTTGAGAGTCCCTTGGACTGCAAGAAGATTAAACCAGTCAGTCCTATAGGAAATCAACACTAGATATTCATTGGAAGGACTGATGCTGAAGTTGAAGCTCCAATACTTTGCCCACTTGATGAAAAGAGCTGACTCATTGGAAAGACCCTGACATTAGGAAAGATTGAAGGCAAAGGAGAAGAGGGTGACAGAGGATGATATGGTTAGCATCACTGACTCAATGGATATGAATCTGAACAAACTCCAGGAGATAGTGAAGGATAGGGGAGTCTGGCATGCTGCAGTCCATGGTTTCCCAAAGAGTTGGACACAACTTAGTGACTGAAGAAGAAAAACAACAACTGTTAACTCTCAAGGCACCCATCAGGCACTTTCTGGACATGTCGCCTCTGTGAGCACATTCTGGGCCCAGCGCCACACCAGGCCAACACAGTGCTTCTTCCCCAGGCCAACACAGTGCTTCCTCCCCAGGCCAACACAGTGTTTCCTCCCCAGGCCAGGCCCAGGGCTCAGCGCCACATCAGCAAACCAGGAGGTTATGAGCACAAGCCACACACACCAACACATGTGTGCCCCACACTCCTTGCAGCCCTGCTGAGGAGGGGACGAATGCAGTGGGTATGGGTAGGCAGGACCCCAGATAATCTTGGTGTCCACATTCTTCCTTAGTACTGATCACTCTTGGTACCACAGGGAAGAGGTACAAGGAAACATCCCCCTTCACTGAACATAAAGGAAAATGGATAAAAGCCATTTTCCATCTATTTTCTTTTTTAATTTTTTGTTTTCTAAAACACTTATACTGTTTTTTTAATTAATTAATTAATTTTTAATTTTGGTTGCTCTGGGTCTTTGTTGCTGTGAGCAAGCTTTCTCTAGTTGCTGTGAGTGGGGGCTACTCTTCTTTGCAGTGCATGGGCTTCTCATTGCTGTGGCTTCTCTTGATGGGATGCACAGGCTCTAGAGCTTCAGTAGTTGCAGCACATGGGCTCAGTAGTTGTGGCACACAGGTTTATTTACTCTACAGCAAGTGGAATCTTCCCAGACCAGGGATTGAACCCATGTTACCTGCATTGGCAGGTGAATTCCTATCCACTGGACCACCAAAGAAGACTTCCACCTGTTTTTTATACCTTGCCTCCTGTGATGGAGGCCAACCCCTCATTAGGTTGTCTCAAGTGTTGCTGAATCTCCCCGTGAATGGCATTCTCAAAGAGGCTGACCAGAGCTGGCCCCAGCCATGGGGTCTCAGGCTTTGCACCCCCTGCCAATTCCAGATTGACTGACCAAGAGCACCTGTTGCCCACTGCCAGACAGTACAGCAGCTGTACAGTGTGGTAGGTGAGGGTGTGGCCCATAGAGTCAGATATCTGGAATCGAATCCCTAATTCACCACCAACTTACTCACTGTGTGACCTTAGATACAATTACTCACCCTTTCTGGGCCTCCATTTCCTCATCATACTGTTAAGATGGGCATAATAACAAAGTCAATGTCATGGGATTTTTACCAGGATTAAATTGATTCATGTACACAGTTTATTGAGTAAGCATTCAATACATGTTAGGAATTGTGATGAATGGCTGGTTGGATGACTCAAAGTCTTGTATTTCTCCTGAGGACTGGCATTTTCAAGCAGCGGATGGCACCTGAGATCTCAGCACAAATCTTCTGATGGGAGACTGTCTGCAGGATGGGTAACTCCCTCGTGATTGATTATCTACCTTACCAATTAGGCTTCCATTGGAAGGTGCCCTGGGGGTTTTCATAAACCCATAGAAAAGATTCGTGGAATTGAATATATCCAGTTACTAGTTAAGATGAGTTTTAACAAGTGTGAGGTAAGGCCAGTTTTCGGGGGATCATCCAAATGGACAAGCCAGACGGACGCCCAAGCTGGTTACTAATCTACCTCCACTGGCATTGCCAGCACTGCTCACAGATGGGTTGATGTCTCAGCCTTTCTTTTCTGGAAGAGTGCTTGGCAACACACAAACAGTAAATGAGTTTCTACCCTTTCACCTAGTAATTCCTCTTCCAGGAATCCACCTTAGGGAAACAAGCAGAGAGGTACACAAAAATTTATGTGTAAGTTTTTCCATCATAGCATCATTTGCATTTTAAAATAAAATGTCAAATACTAAAGAAGTTAACTCCGTTCCCTGGTGGTCTAGTGGCTAGGATTAGGCGCTTTCACCGCTGCGGCCCAGGTTTGATTCCCAGTTAAGAAAGATGTGTTTGGGCTTCCCTGGTGGCTCAGAGGGTAAAGAGTCTGCCTGCAATGTGGGAGACCTGGGTTCAATCCCTGGGTCGGGAAGATCCCCTGGAGAAGGAAATGGCAACCCACTCCAGTATTTTTGCCTGGAGAACCCCCATGGACAGAGGAGCCTGGTGGGCAACAGCCCACAGGGTTGTGAAGAGTTGGACATGAAGGGAAATTAAAGGAGGTACATGCCTAGCCTTTAAAAATCTCTTCACCCTGGAGCAGGAAATGACAACCCACTTCAGTATCCTTGCCTGGAAAATTCCATGGACAAAGGAGCCTGGTGGGCTACAGTTCATGGGGTCACAAAGAGTCGGACATGACTGAGTGCACACACTGATACTTTAGGGATGTTTAACAATGGCACACAGGCTGGTGGGCCTTCGTTTGCTCTTCTGTGAACGAGGGTGACCACACTCAATTCAAGGACTCCCCCGAGCCTTCACCCAGTGAGGCCTTGAACCCCATAGAGCACAGGCCACCTGTTAAGTGCTCAGTAGAGGGGCTGCCATTATCAGGAGCTCCCAGCAGCTCCTGGGAGGTAAGGGCCAGCCTTCCATTTCAAAAAGAAGGAGCATGAGAGGCTGCAGGCTGGGACAGTGCCGATCCAGGCTCAGAGGGAGTGGGTGCTGGTGTGACTCTCCCTGACATGCCTTTCCCATCCTCTTTGGCTGGCACACCCATCTGTGTAGCCCCTGTCAGCTCTCACAGCACACTCTATGCGTTACTGCCACAGATCAGTCTGCAACCCAGGAGCCCGGCTGGACCAATGTCACTCCAAGTTCCCAGCTTGAGAGAAACAAATTCAGATCCCGACACCAGGACTTAGTGGCTGTGTGAACCTTGCAAGCCAGCCTCATGGGGTCTCAGATTCTATTTCTATGGCTTCAGCCTTGTTCTGTCATGAGGAGTAGATGTGGAAATGTCTTTTCATCTGGGAAGTGCAGCGCCTTGCTCTGTGCCATGCTTTTCAAAGGAGGAAACTAAGGCTCAAAAAGGTTTAAAAAAATATCCTGCTCCACATCCTGGGATTAGGTGGACACAAATTTGGGAAGCACTGGCTCTTCCACAGTCCTAACCTTTGTTTTCTTTTTTTTTTAAGAGTTTTTTAATGTGGACTATTTTTAAAGTCTTCAGTTAATTTGTCGCAATATCGCTTCTGTGTTGTGTTTTGGTTTTTTTGGCCACAAGGCATGTGGGCTCCCTGACCAGGGATTGAACCAGCGCCCTCTGCATTGGAAGGTGAAGTCTTAGCCACTGGACCATCAAGGAAATCCTTTATTTAAAAAAAAAAATTCCTTAACAGTTTTATGAAACATAATACCTATGCCATAAAACTTACTTCTCTAACCTGTACAGTTCAGTGGGTTTTAGTGTATTCATAGTTGTACCCCCATCAATACACTCTAACTTCAGAACATTCTTATCACTCCCCCCCAAATAAACTCTGTCCCCACCAGCAGTCATTACCCATTTCCCCCCAAGCCCCTGTGCACAGGGCCACCACTAATCTACTTCCTGTCTCTAGAGATTGGCCTAACCAGGATATTTCGTTTAACTGGAATTATACTACATGGTCTTTCATGACTGACTTCTTTCATTTGGCATAATGTTTTCAAGGTTTGTTTATGTTGAGCATGAATCAGCCCTTCGTTCCTTTTTATGACTGAATAATATTCTATTGTGTGGATATGTTGGTTATTCATTCATCAGTTCCTGGACATCGGATTGTATTCACTGCTTAATTATTATGAACAATCCCACGATGAACATTTGTGTACAAGTCCTGTGTGGACACGTTTTCAATTTTCCTGGGCATACACCCAGGAGAGCAACTGCTGGGTCACCCTGCTTTACTGTGCCATTTCTCAGAACTTTTTGACATAATGTGCATTTTCCAAACTTACTTGTCCAGGAAACCTTTTTTTTTTCCAAAAAGCATCTCGGATGACTTTGGGAAAGTCTTATTTAGCCCAATCCCCTCATTCTGGGGACACAGAAGCCCAGAAGGGTTCAGCACCCTGCCAAGATCACACAGGAAGTGAGAGGTGCAGCCACTGCAGAAACAGTAAAGATGGGTGACTATCTGAATAGGAAAGGCAAGCCAGGAGGAACAAGAGTTACCCCTTAAACGTGAAAGATACTGAAGAAATCAAAAAGGAAAAGAAAGATGAACATGGTTCCTACGTTTAAACTTCTGAACCTCAAGCTGTGCTGTGCTGTGCGCTTAGTCACGAGCAACTCTTTGTGACCCCATAGACTGTAGCCCACCAGACTCCTCTGACCATGGGATTTTCCAGGTGAGAGTACTGGAGTGGGTTGCCATTTCCTTCTTCAGGGGGATCTTTCTGCAGGGATTGAATCTGCATTCTCTGTGTCTCCTGCTTCAGCAGGTGGATTCTTTACCACTGAGCTACTTGGGAATTGACTGAACCTCAACCTGCATGTCAACAAAATTAGTAAGCAGATGATGACATAAAAATAGACTACCATAACCCAATCATGGTTATATAGGAGAATAGTCTCAGGAAAGTGAACAATTCACAGGCCCAAAACCCACCCACAGAGAGGGATTTAAGTTTTAAAAGGTCATAGGTTATGGGCATCTAGAATTAAATGTTAGAGGACCTAGTGTTCATGTAATTAACAGAGAAAGACTTATTACAAGATCAGTAAGAAAAAGTCCTGTACTGCAGCAGAAGTGTGGACAAATAGCAAATACATTATCTTCTCTTATTAGAGAAGAAAGACCAGAAATATGGAAGTTCAACTCTACCTCCAAGCAAGAACACTGGAGTGGGTTGCCATTTCCTACTCCACGGGGTCTTCCTGATCCAGGGATTGAACCCAGGTCTCCTGCATTGCAGGCAGTTCCTTTACCATCTGAGCCACCACGGAAGCCTCTCAACAATTCCATGGTGTAGCCCCATCCTACAGATAAAGAAACCGAGACCAAGTAGTGTGGCCTGATGTGAGCAGGGTTGTGCAGCACTAGGGGCAAAGCTGTGACTGTGCCCACCAGTGTGCCCCTAGAACCTGAACTTAAACAGCACAGCATGTGGAATCATGAGGCGGGAGGATGGATTTACCTATCGCATTGAAAACACTCTGGAAAAGTTAACTTCCCTTGTTGAAGAGGACCTGGGGAAGGAAATGCTTTCATCCACTGCTGGTGGAATTTTCAACTCTGGATAATCTCTCTGGATAACCATTTGGCAATATGTAGTGCCTGCCTTAACTTGCAGATATGCTTTGACCCAGGACATCCACTGTTCTGAGGAATAAGTGCAGGTGAGGACACAGGACATTCGAAACAAAGCGGAATCCTGACCCCATTTCACAAAATGAGGAAACAAGGACTCAGGAAGATGAGGAATATGCCAAAGTATCTTGGCTCATAGAAGACTAGGGGTTGCCATGTGGAATCAGAGGCCCTGAGCCAAGTCTAGGGGTGTGGCTGGCACCTCTTGGAGTCCAGGACGGTATAACCATCCAGGGACCATGTACGGTTCCTGTTGTAACAATCCAACCTTCCCAGAAGCAATGGACAGCCCTGGTTGAGCCAGGGGAGGGCTGGAGGCAGACATGATGGGGAGTGGGGTGGAGAGGGAGGGCCCACAAATGGAGTTTAACACGTGTCTCCCTGTAAAATAGAGTGGAAATACTGTCAGGCGGACAAGGGGGTGACAGAGGATGATATGGTTGGATGGCATCACTGATTCAAGAGACATGAGTTTGAGCAAATTGCAGGAGATAGTGAAGGACAGAGAAGCTGGGCATGCTGGAGTCCACGGGGTCTCAGAGTTGCACATGACTGATCAACTTAACAAAAACTCCTTGCATAATAGGTATAGGTATGCATGATTATTCTTATCGCCCAAGGCTTCCAGTGGAGCAATCCTGAGTCCATCTCTGGCTCCAAAGTCCTGGAGGTCAGGGTCTGGGGCTTGCTCCTATCTTAATCCCAGCCCCTGGCCTGATGCTATCTGGATCACCAGAGGTCAGGGACAGAAAATGTTAAATATTTAATAATTGTTAGCTATCCTTCAGTGACCCTTGCCTGTCAGATCTGTTCAGCTGCAGGACAATGGCACCAAGGATTGTTTGAGGAACAAGTCCTCATGACAGAGGCTGGCAGGAAGGCAGGAAGGAGAGACCAGCCCTGTGCCTGGAGGTACCTGACCTGGATTCCAAACCATATGACCTTTGGAAGTCACTTAGCTTCCCTTCTCAGATTCCTTATCTATAAAGTGGCTGCAATGGTAGACTGGGTAGCCCGGAGGTACTAGAAGATGACCGGCATTATTTTGATTCTGGCATTTCAAGACCTGTCCCAGGCGGGAGGGTTAGATGTGTGGTTTTCCACAGGTCTTCCCAGTCCCCTCAGATCACACACTGCTTCCCCATGGACCCATGTTCTAAACTCAGATGGTGCTGCATGGCTCTGAGCCAGGACTGGGAACTCGTCCTGAGCTGCCATGCCTCTGCCCCTTCTATGCGCCCTCCATGCAGCTTGACAGGGTCTCCTGAGGACAGCTGTGGTTGCTGTCCCACTCCAGCCCGCTTGAAACCCACAGTCAGCACCTCTCTGGGCTACCCAGGCATATGGTAGCTCTCCCTGGCCCTCCCTTCCCCACACCTCCCCCGTCCATTCTCCATTCTGTCACCAAGGTGATGCTGAGCATTGTCTGTGAGAGCAGAAAGCAGGTGTCTTAGCTCTCCCAGATCTGTTGGTCACTAAGCTGGAAGTGCCCTGGAGCCTGGAGCCTGAGGTGTAGGCAGACACTGTGCACCCCAGGGGTGGGGGGTGGGGCAGGTCTTGGAGGCCTGCATGTTTGCTGACCTCGTTCTAGCTCCACGTGCACTGGCTGTATCAGTTTGCTCAGAAAGGTCCAGTCAGCCCTTCAGGGGAGATCTGGCTAGGGAGACCCACCCTCAGCCCTGCAGGAGCTTCCAGAGGCAGGGAACCTGGCCATCGGTAAGGCAGTCCCATAGCCCACTGCCCTTCCCCAAACTTCTCCCCCACTGTTGCACCACAGGATCTAGAATTCAATTTTTTTTTTTTTTTTAGTTTTCTTCCTTTTTATTTAAAAAAAAATTACTTTGTATTGGAGTAAAGCTGATTTACAATGTTGTGATTGTTTCAAGCGGACAGCGAAGGGACTCAGCTATACATATATGTGTATTCATTCTCCCCCAGGGGCTTCCCTCATGGCTTGGTGGTAAAGAATCTGCCTGCCAATGCAGGAAGCCTGGGTTTGATCCCTATGTGGGGAAGATCCCCTGAAGGAGGATATGGCAACTGGCAACCCATTCCAGTATTCTTGCTGGGAAAATCCCATGGACAGAGGAGCCTGGTGGGCTATAGTCCATGGGGTCACAAAGAGTCAGATACAACAGAAGTGACTGAGCACGCATGCATGCATTCTTCCCCAGAACTTCCCTCCCATCCAGGCTGCCACATAACACTGAGCAAGTTCCCTGTACTATACAGTAGGTCCTTGTTGGTTATCCATTTAAAATATAGCATTGTGTACATGTCCATCCCAAACTGCCTAACTATCCCTTCCCTTCACTCTTCTCCCTTAACCCTAAGTTAGTTCTCTAAAGTCTGTGAGTCTCTTCCTGTTTTGTAAGTAATTTAATTTGTATCATTTCTTTTTAGATTCTACATATGAGGGATGTCATACAATATTTCTCCTTGTCTGTCTGACTTACTTCACTCAATATGAAAGTCTCTAGGACCATCCATGTCGCTTGCTGTGCTGTGCTCAGTCATGTCTGACTCTTTGCAACCCCATGGACTGTAGCCCGCCAGGGATTCACCAGGCAAGAACACTGGAGTGGGTTGCCATGACCTCTTCCAGGGGGTTTTCCCGACCCAGGGATTGAACCTGTGTCTTTTGGATCTCCTGCATTAACAGGCAGATTCTTTAACACTAGCGCCACCTAGGAGGTCCATCCATGTTAGTTAGAATTCATTTTTTAACAAATACAATGTTGCAGGCACTGGGCTAGATGTTTGAGAGATCAGTTTCAGTCCCTGCCTCATAGAACTTAAGTTTTGTAGGGGCACAGACAGACAAAAAGAAAAATCACAACACAGTATAAGGAAAGCCTGCTTTGGGAACAGGTGTAGGGTTGAAACAGGAAGGCTTCTCCGAGGAGGGGACAGTGTCTTGGATTGAATGGGGGCTGTGGAAGGGCTGCTCTGTGGAGCATGAGGCTGTACCCTGGCTTGTGTAGGGAGCTTCTTGTTTGATTGGTAATGTCTGTTATGGAGAGAAGATGTCTTGTGCCAAATACTCACTGATGCTGTATTGGGCCTTAGCATGAACAAGGTCATCAGATTCGTTCTAAGGAGCTGACAAGTGGAACTCAGATTGTTTTGATTATAGCAAACATTTATTGTTTCTTATATGTCAGGCATAACCACAGATGATTTCGCAACAACCCTTTTAGGTAAGAACTATTTTTATTTTTATTTTCTAGATGAGGAAACTGAAACCTAGAGAGGTTAAATAACTTGCCCCAAACTACAGTCATCAAATGTAAGTATTTAACCTCAGTGATCACTGATTGAAAACCCTTCTTTTACAAAGGAGAAAAAGGAAGGCTGGAAGAGATTTGTTTTGCACCAGGTCATTCAGAACCAGATATGCAGATGACATCACTCTAATGGTGTCAAATCAATCCTGAATATTCATTGAAAGGACTGATGTTTATGCTGAAGTTCCAATACTTCGGCCACCTGATTCAAAGAGCCGACTCATGAGAAATGACCCTGATGTTGGGAAAGATTGAGGGCAGGAGAAGCGGGTGACAGAGGATGAGATGGTTGGTTGTATCATTGACTCAATGGACATGAATCTGAGCAAACTCCAGGAGATAGTGAAGGACAAGGAAACCTGGCATGCTGCAGTCCAGGGGGTTGCAAAGAGTCAGACAAGACTGAGCAACTGAATGACAAATTCAGAGCTGGAAGTATGAGGAGTGGGCCCAGACCCAGCCAGTTCAGGGGTGGGCTGTGGATAGCCAGGGCCTGTCCAGGCGCTGTTTAGATGGAACCCTGAGTGGATCACTAACTACCCCAAACATCCAGGTAACCATGCAAAATTTTGTTATTCTTTTTTTTGATGTGGACCATGTTAAAAGATTTTTATTGAGTTTGTTACAATGTTGCTTCTATTTTATGTTTCAGTATTTTGGCCTCAAGTCACACAGGATCTTAGCTCCCTGATGAGGGATCAAACCCACACCCCCGGCACTTGAAGGCGAAGTCTTAACCACTCGACCATCAGAGAGGTCCCGTCTCCCCCACAGTCCACCCCGCTCCCACTGCCTCATGCATTTTCCATTTGAATCATAAACCTTGCTTAGTTTCAGCTGGGGACAGGGCTGCTGCACTAGAAACAACTACATTTCCCAGGCACCTTTGTGGAATGCATGGCCATGTGACAGCTTAGGCTGAGAGATGTCAACAAAAACAACTCAAGATCACTTCCCTAAAGACCAACTTCACACCCTTTTGTCCCCTTCCTGCTGCCTAAAAAATAGTGACATGAGGGGCAGACCGAATGTAGAGGGTAGCAGGCTGCCCCAGTATTGCTCCCTGAGTGGCCTCTGGGTCTCCTCAGGAGAAAACAGAGTCCTTGACGTGCTCATGCAGGTGTTGTAACGTGCATCTCAGAAGGAGTCAGTGTCACTTTAGCCCTAAGCTAGCTCCACGCGTTCGCCCAACCACAAGGCGCCTGGAAATCAATTCCTACCACGTGCCTGGAAGATGGTGAGCCTGTGGCGAAGAGCAGTAGTGAGCACCACAGCTTACTGTACAGTTCTGCCTGGGCTGGTTCAGAGAAAGGCTGCCCTCGACTCCATGAAGTCCAAAAACCACAGCCTCTAGAGCCACGGCTCACAGACGGACTCAGAGATCAGCGTGGGAGAGTAAAGGCCTCCTGGGTTCCATGGGCCATGTACCCCGGAATGCCCAGAAGCGCCAGGTGAGTGTAGAGCTGGGTACCAGCCCCCCCACCCCCAGCCCCTGCCCGCCTTTGCCTTCTCAACACACAACCAGGACCTGACTCAGAACAGACACTCAGCCCCAGGTGATGGGTGGGTTGATGAAGGGAAGGCTGAGTGGCATGGTGGCAAGTAAAGCTTAGACCTCCCTCTTGCAGCGGGGCCTGCCCAGGGCTTGTCTGCTTCTTTCCAGAGTCCAGACAGAGTTGAATTTTCTCCTCAGGTTTCTGAGTTGCATCTGAATCTTGGATTGATTTGATTTGATTTCATAGGCATGGATGGAGCTTCTGCCAGACGCCAGGCCCTTTCTGGGCCCTTTGGGGCCACAGGAATGGATCCTGCACAACTCCTGCTCTGGCTGGGGCTCTTGGCCTGGAAGAGCTGAGAGACGGTGCCAAGGAAGGAGCCACCCAAGGTGAAACTGTCTGAGCAAGCAAGCGAGAGAGGACAGGAAGCAAGCAATGATCCAGGAGCACAGGGAAGGAGCAAACACATCTGCAGCCTGGAGGTGGGGGACGAGGAGAGAGCTGGGAAGATGTCCTGAAGAGGTGACAGGTGAGCAAGGCCCTGCATGATGAGTGGTCCATATGGGAAAGGAGGGATGCAGGTAGAGGGGACTGCCTGAGTGAAGCAGGAGGGTAGGCTCCAGGTCAGGAAGGCAGAGCCAGGAGGGCAGAGGATTGCCTCTCCCTGCTAGCCTAGTGAAAGCTGACCCTCCCTGCTGTGGTGAAGCAGAAGCCCTGGACAACCCTTGCTGTTCTCTGGCTGTTTACCTTGGAGACCCATCTATCCCTCTGGGCCTCAGCTTCCTCCTGGTAAATGAGGGCTCTGAGCTGCATTAAGCTGCCACAGGAGGAAGCTGTGTGTGGGAGGCATGTCCATTGTCCCTGGGGGCTCTGGTGCCAGGCTCTGCTCTGCCCCTGGGGACTCTGACACCTGTCGGGCTGGGCTGGTCGGTTGGTTCCCCAGGGTCCCACCCTTGAGGCCTGGGACCTGGAGTTCTCTCTAAAGGTGAAGTGGTGACATCAGCCAGGGAGGGCCCTGTGCACTTTTCCCACTGGCTCTTCCTCCTCTTCACAGGTGCTGATGACAGAAATGGACCCTGGCAGCAGCAGGGAGAAAGGGCCTTTGACGAAGGGGGACTGGGAGGGGCTCAGCTTTATTTGTTGACTATAAAAATGTCAGCTCCTTTGGGCAGCTTCTTGAATCAATATTTGCTGTTCTGAGGCTGAATTCAAATGCTCAATAATCCATTAGCCTGGTTTCTTCCTCCGTCACTGGGGTGAGGACTCACCCACAAATATTTGGTAGGGCCCTTCACTGCCCAGGATGGGGAGCCTTCCCATCCCATCCCTCAGAGGGGCTACCCTGAGAGCCCTGTGGGCCAAAGGTAGCTACCAGAAAGGAGGGTTCCAGGGGAAAGGATTTCTGAGTGTCACTGATTCATCTGAAAAATGGGTACACTAATAACTCCTCCAGCCCATGGTATTGTAGGCTAAAATCCAAGAAGGGCTGTGCGAGGGTTTCAGCAGCATAAAAAGCATAATGATGATGCTGGTGATGTTGGTGATGGTGAAATCCATCTGCCAAATCTTTCCATGTGTTGCTGTAAGGCCACGTTATCCTCTAATCCAGTCTCGTGGGAGTGATCTGAGAGCAAACAGATTCTGAGACACTTTTCCTTGGGAACCTCCACACTAACTGGTAGTTCTCAGCCTCTAGCAGCTGCCCACCTCAGGCCTCTTTCTGGTAAGGGGCCAGTAGCATGTTCGTGGTGAAACATGGGACTCTGAAGGTAGGTGGATCCTGATTCTCCACTTAGTGCTGTGTGCCTTTTGGCCAATTACTTAACCTCTCTGAACCTCAGATCCTCTCCTACAAGATGGAACAGCAAGGCTAACCCTGAAGAGTTAAGGGGGCTCAGAGACAGTGCACATACGACACCCAGCAGAGGATTGGGCATATAGTAGGTGCATCACAAGTATTCATGCTCCTGTTCCATAGTTGCTGGCTTGCAATCTAACACAATTCTCCCCCTCACACACCATCCTGGGCATTAGCTTGGACAACACCATCCTCAGAAAACATGAGGCTTCTTAGCTGGCACATGAGAGGCTATTACTAGAGACTGCTTCCAAGTTACTGTTCCCTGCCTTTGTTTAGCTTCTGAATTGGCTTGGCTGCCAGAGTTGGCAAGCAGTTTGCTACCTGCAAGGCACAGACATCCACTTGGGATAGGTGGAAGCCTGGAATCTGATGCGAAGAGTAGCCTTGGAGGGAGGGGTACAGATTAGGTCTGACTCACAGGGCACCGGCCTGGGGCTCATAGCATCGTTACAGATGGACGCAAGGCCCCACAGACTCTCCTAACCCACTGCCATTTGCTACACGGTTTCAGTAAGAGGGCCATGCCTTTATGGAGAAGGCAATGGCACACCACTCCAGTACTCTTGCCTGGAAAATCCCATGGATGGAGGAGCCTGGTAGGCTGTAGTCCATGGGGTCGCTAAGAGTCGGACACGACTGAGCGACTTCACTTTCACTTTTCACTTTTGTGCATTGGAGAAGGAAATGGCAACCCACTCCAGTGTTCTTACCTGGAGAATCCCAGGGACGGCAGAGACTGGTGGGCTACCGTCTATGGGGTCGCACAGAGTCGGGCACGACTGAAGCGACTTAGCAGCAGCAGCAGCCTTTGAGGAGACAAAGGGAAAAAAAATCTCATGTGCTAGAGGGAATTATAAAATGATACAACTACTTCAGCAAACAGGAAGCTTCTTTGAAAGCTAAACATACAGTTACTCTATTTTATGAAGAACAATAACAAAACCATACCCTTGCCTTTGAAATGTATTTAAAAAATGTATCTTTTGAAATTGGAATTATAAAGGTAAATGGCTGAAGAGTCAAGTAACTCAGTAAGATAAAAACAAGAATCGGGAGGGAGGAGGAAGGGGACACGTATGCCTATGGCTGATTCAGGATGGTGTATGGCAAAAACCATCACCGCATTGTAATTATGCTCCAATTAAAATAAATAAATTTTTTAAAAAGAATTGTCTTCAAGTCCCCATTTCCTTTTCCCAAGAGGGTTATCATTTTCTCAATTCTATTTGTTGCTTCCTTTAGTTTTTTTTTTTCTTTCTTTTCAGTTTTTCATATTTTTCATTCTAACTGACTTTTCATGTTGGAAGATGAGAATTTAGTTCTCTTTAACCATCACTACCACATGTGGATAAGGCAATGGCAACCCACTCCAGTATTCTTGCCTGGAGAATCCCATGGACAGAGGAGCCTGGCAGGCTAATATCCATGGGGTTGCAAGAGTTGGACACAACTTAGTGACGAAACTACTACTACTACTACCATACATACCAATATCTCTTCCCCTACCATCCTTCCAGGGTGGCTACATCTTGGGTTTTGTTGGATATTTAGTACTCATAATGCTATGACTAAATCCTATTAACGGCTGAGCCTTGTACTATACTAGTATTATTTTTCCTTCCTTACACTACTTTCAGTTTTTGTCAAAGTTTCTCATTTAATCATTTGTTCAGTTTTAATCTTAGCCTAGATCTTCCAAAAAGTAGAGTTGGAAGTAGGGATTTAAGTACATAGACCTCCTTTGGGAGATGCAAATCCAGGTGTGTGTGGAGGAGGGAGAAGGAAGGGAGACAAGGAAAGCGGGGGGCAATACAAAGTGGTGTGTTATCAGCCTTGGCAACACAAGAACCACTAAGGGACAGAGTGGGTTGCTCAGCAGATATGTTCACTGCACTTGCCATTTCTCTAGCTGATACATGCCCAGTGTCGTCTATTTAAAATAAGGGAGAATTTATCTGCCTGTCTCCTGCTTCTCTCTGGTTTCCCATTTGGTAAAATTCACGCCATGTTAATTTATTCCCTCGTACTTCCCAACTGCACTCTCTAGTTCCTTAGTGGGCTGCCCACTTGGGGATACTAGATCCCACGCCCTGTGGTGTGGTGTTTCATCCAACCCTGGAAGTGATGGGAGGAGACAAACTCTGGGGAGTGTCTAGTTGGCCCAGCTACAGGAATAGCCAGAAAAGGCTCGCAGAGTTTGAGTCTGATACAGTTTTCCATATACTTATTACTATCGCAAGCCCAGCTCTTATCTGTCCACTTAGAACTCCCTTGATCTTTCAAACCATCAGGTTTTCTGTAAGTTTCGACTTCCTGGAGCTCTGTCTCTGGATGATTTTGACCTGCTCTATTTGGGACTGGTTGCTAGCTATACTTGTTGCACAACTACTGTCCTAAAATCTCCTTTCACCATCATTTGGGGATTTTCTTCCTCCGTCTCTTCAGTTGGAACTCCTGTTTCCTGAATTTCATTTTTTCTTCTTTCTTGGTTTACACCTTTGTTTTGGTAGACAATCTCCTAAGAAATGGGGTATAGCATGCATAAGGTGCATACTAGTTCGATTTTGGCCTTGCTATGAAGCCTCAGCCTTAAAAAGACCAAAGAGCCAAATGCATACTTCAGCATAATTCCTTGCATTCATGAGTTTGTAATATCAATAATCATGTGACCTTGAGAGTAACTATGATATATAATTAGTGCAAAAATATCAGTGATATGAATATGTCATGGCATCCAAATTACTGGGTTTTTTCCCTGAGCCACAAGGCATGTGGGATCTTATTAATAGTTCCCCAACCAGAGAGTGAACCCATGCCCTTGAGTGGAAGCACGGAGTCCTCACCACTGGACTGCCAGGGAAGTCCCTAAGTTACTGTTTAAATTATTAATCTTCAGATATAAGCAATCTCTTGATATGTATTTTGGAAAGAGAACCTCCTTCTGTTTTAATTCTACAAATTATTTAAATATAAATATTATTCCAAAACTGAAATGCCACCATAATTAAAGAGTAATTTTGTGTAGAGTAACAATTATTTAAAAAATTCAAACAGGGAATTCTCTGGCAGTTCAGTGGTTAGGACTCCATGCTTTCACTGTGGGTTCAATCCTTGATCGAGGAATTAAAATTCCTCAAGCCACGCTTGACATGGCAAAAAAAAAAAATTTTTTTTTAATAGTTAAATATATAAGAAACAGTGTCAGTTGACATGAAGGGTAAGAAGGAGTGGGTTAGAAAAATAGCTATAAGAAGACATTTTTGAACCAAAAATGTTTTTAAAAAGGCCTAATATTACAAAAAAGAATAATACAGGTTAGTTTATAGCATGACTTGAATCATTATATTAATAGACTGGTTTGATATATTAGGAATCAGAAACTAACATTTTGTTAGTTTATTTTAAACTAACAAAGTTAGTTTTGAAGTTTATTTGAAGTTTATTTTAAACTTCAAGATCTATTTTTAGCTTTTTTCATTTAGACCAAAGATATTTCGATAAAATTTGTCATGGCTTGTGAGGACATACTTTGCCCCTTCAACATTCCATAAAAAAGAAAAAACTCCAAAACTATGTATGCCATCATTCATGATAAATCATCATCTAACTAAATATCATATATAAATAAGGGATTAAAAAAGAAAATTTTTAGGAAAAAATGTGGTGAACAAAACATATTTTCTTCTCACTGATCAGATTTCAAAGTAATAGACATCACATGAGTACTTTAAGATGGTTTTTCATTGTTTTGAGTCCTAAGAAGTTAAAAATGTAAAAAAAATACTTGGTGATAGAATTGAATAGGGCTTTCCTGGCAGTCCAGTTAAGAGTCAGCGTTGCAATGCAGGGGACACCAGTTCCATCCCTGGTCCAGGAAGGTACCACATGCTGCGGAGCAACTAAGCCCATGCACTACAACTACTGTGCCCATGTGCTGCAACCACTGAAGCCCGTGTGCCACAGAGTCCATGCCCTACAAGAGAAGCCACCGCAGTGAGAAGCCCAGGAACCACAACTAGAGAAAGCCCACAGGCAGCAAAGAAGACCCAGCACAGCCAAAAATAAATAAATAAGAACTGAGTAAACTGCCATTAATTTTCAGAAATTAAAGATGATGCATTTTTTAGACTTGGTCAAGCTATGAATTCCAGGTCAAAAAAAAAAAGCATATTATGATACTAGAAAACCTACTCCTAATATCTGCTATTAAAAAAAGGGCAATATTAGTAATGCTTCTGATATTATATAATAACACCAACTTTCTTTTGATTAGTATTTTCATGGTGTACCTTTATCTATTTTATTGTTTATAACATTTCTTATCCTTGTATTTCAAATGAATTCCTTGACAGCATCATATAACTTAGCTTTTTTGGGTTTTTGTTTCATTTTTTAATCCTGCTGCTGGCAGTTGCTTTTAATTGAAGCATTTAGTTTGTTTATATTTAATGTTGAGGCATTTGGATTTAAATGTCATCTCATCATTTGTGCTTTATTTGTCTCACCTTATCTATGTGGCTTTTTCTCTCATAAATTTTTATTAATTATTTCTTTCTTCCATTCCATTAACTTTTATTTTTATTTTAATGATTACCCTTTGAATTTACAACAGGTGTCTTTGACTTAAGAAAGTCTACCATATATTAATATTTTTACTACTTCCCAGATATGGTATAATATTGTGATATAATGAGAGATACAGTTTGATCTTCATCCTCAGTTCCTGGTTAGTGCTCCTAAAACTGTTTGTAATTTCCTAAGTAATAGAGGTGCTGGGTACATCTTTGTTCCACCTATTACTTGGTCTTTGATTCCGGTTCCTGACAGAGAGTTCCTAAATCTCTTGGAATTTCCTGGCAATAGGAGCATCTTTTGTTCCAATGAGGTGACTCTTGGTGGGTTACTGGATAGCTTCAGGATAGGGGCTGGTCATCAGAAAGACCAACCAATGATTAGAAGGTTGGACCTTTCAGCCCCAACTCCATCTTCCAGGGAGGAAAGAGGGACTGGAGACTGATTTTATAATCAATTATGCTATACAGTCCATAGGGTCACAAAGAGTCAGACACGACTAAATGACTTTCGCTTTCACATGCCTACATGATAAAGCATCTATAGAAATCTCTGAACAACATTGGTTCAGAGGACTTCCAGGTTGATGAAGACTTATTATGTGCTGGGAAGGTGACACACCCCAGCTCACAGACAGAAGGTCCTGCTTGCTCTCAGGACCCTTCTGGATTTCTTCATTGGGCTGTTCATATGCCTCCTTTATCATATCCTTTATTATGTAATAAACTGAGAATACACAAGTGTTCTCCTGAGTGCTGTGAGCTCTTATAACAAATTACTGAACCTGAGAAGGGGGTCATGGGAACTCCCCATTTGTGGCCAAGACAGATAGAAATGTGGGTAACCTGGGGGACCCACAGTTGTGATTGGCATATGCAATGGGGACAGTCTTGTGGGGCTGAGGCCTTAACCTGTGGGGTATGATGCTAACTCCTTGCAGATAGATTCAGAACAGAAACAAACTGTAGGACACCCAGCTGGCACTGGAGAATTGGTTGGTGTCAAAGAAAATCCACACACTTAGTGATCAAGTATGGTGTGAGTCGTAGTGTTTTTCCTTTTCTTCAGATAACATTGTAATTCCTTTTACCACCTCTTGCTTTCTGTGCCTTTCTTTATGTATTTTAAACATATATACATGTATCTTTGACCCAGCCATAAATTATTACTATTATTGTTTAATACAGTCACTATTCATTTAGATTTAGCTTCATTGATCATTACTCTCCATTCCTCCTGCATTCCCAGGTTTCCACATGAGATATTTTTTCTTTTTCCTAAGGAAGCATTTGTTTTAGTGAGCATCAAATTCTCCCAAGCTTTGTTCCCCTTAAAATGTCTTTATTTCATCTTCATTTTTGAAGGATACTTTAAGTTTCCAGTTGTTTTCTCTTCAGCACTTTACAAATATCATGCCAGTATCTCCTATCCTCCATGGTCTCTGTTGTAAAGAAAACTCAGCTATCAGTATTTTTGTTGCTCCTTTGAAGATGTCTTTTTTTTTTTCCCCCTCTGACTGCTTTTGTCATTAATTGTGGTCATTTTCATGCTGATGTGCCAAGATGTGACTTTCTTTATATCTCTGCTATTTTGATTTCATAGAACCTTTAAATCTATTGTCTGAATTTTAGAAAATTTTGGCCAGTAGCTCTTAAAATATTTCTTCTGTCCCATTCTCTTTTTTCTCTTCTTCTGTGACTCTAGTTGCATTTATATTAGACCTTCCAATGTTTCACATATGTCTCATGTTTGTCTCTATATTTCAATCTTTTTTTCCTACTCTCTGCACTTCAGTATATATATTTTCTATTAGCCTGTCTTCCTAGTCATGAATTCTCTCATCTTCTATCTTAAGCTGCAGTTAATCTGTGTAATGCTTGGTTTCAATTACTTTATGTTTTCCATTTTGTAATTTCCATTTGACTCTTTCCATGGGTTCCAATTCTCTGGTGAAATTCTCCATCTTGTCACTTTTTCTTAAAAATATTAATCAATTATTTTAAAAATCATGTCTGATAAACTCCAATACTTGGATCATCTGTGAGACTGTTTTTTTTTTTTCCTCTTGGATTTTAGTTATGCAGTTCTATACCCTAGCCAGGAATTGAATGGGAACTGGTATGTATAAAAAATAGTAGAGAGAATTTGAGGCTCTGGATGATGTTATATTTCTCTGGAGGGGAGTTGTTAATACTTTTGCTTTCTGATAGAGTTAGAGGAAGGAAAGATTAAATTAATCCAGTGGGAGAGGGTTGTACTTGGGTTTCAGTCATTTGTGAGCACTTTTTTTCAGAAATGGTCACCACAGTGGATTAATGATGAATGTTTGCCAAGGAGTAAGACTGGGGAGTAGGGGTAGGAAAAGGAGGACTCACCAAGAGAATGGTGAAACTGATAGAAGACAGTCACTGAACAGAAAATCAATCCTTAGAATGACAGTAGGAAAATCATAGAGAAGAAATTACAAGCACAAAATTTTGTTCGCATCCTGAAGTTGTGTATTTAGAGTTGTTAATAGTATGTTTTAACAGAATTACAGGCTGAAGCAAAAAGATAGTGGGCCATTTTCATCATTTTCCTTTGTAAAAGAGAAACTATGTGAATTTGAAATTGATCTGTCATTTACTGATACGAGATGGTCAACCAAAATGGAACTGCAGTTACTACATATTAAAAATGACTTGACTTTTTTAAATGACTTAATATTATATGTCAGGTAATAATAAGTTAGTGAGATTTGTTAACAACCCAAAAGTGAAAGTGTTAGTCGTTCAGTCATGTCCTACTCTTTGCAACCCCATGGACCCTAGCCCACCATGCTCCTCTGTCCGTGGAATTTTCCAGGCAAGAATACTGGGATGGATTGCCATTTCCTTTCACAGGGGATTTTCCCAACCCAAGGATCGAATCCAGGTCTACCTGCATTGTGGGCAGATTCTTTACTGTCCGAGCCACCAGGGAAGCCACTAACACTCAAAGGGTAGATGCAAAGAAATAATTCATTTGTTGGAATCTGCTGGAAAAAATAACCAAAATAATGAACCTCGAGAGGGCAACCTTTTCTTAAATTGTACCTGTTGAAATTCTTTCATCTTTTTCTAGGGAAGATGCCAAAATTCGTAGGCATGTAATAAAATCTTAGACCCAGATGAAAATAAAATTTTAACAACTTCAAAGCATCATGTTTATTTTTATTATTTTTAAATTTTTTGGCTGCATTGTGGGATCTTAGTTCTGTGACCACGGATTGAACCCAGGCCTCTGGCAATGAGAGTGTCAAGCTCTAACCACTGTACTACCAGGGAATTTCCCAGATGAAAATTTATAGAAGATTTTATTATTCTGAAACCCAGTTATGTTATTTCATTTCCACACTTGTTTATCTTCGGTTTAAAGAAATACAAATCTAAGTGAGAACAAAAATCTGAAGTTTTCTTATGAAAATATAGCTACAATACAAAATTTCAGTTTGCTTCAATCGGATGGCATCTTCATCAGCAACTAAATCTTCAAGTAGGTCTTAAAATAAGCAGTATCTTAGTTGCAACAGAGACAAGGAAAGATTAATATGTTGGGAGCATCGTTACCATCAGAGGTACCATGATGCTGGCAAAGAGACACTAAAAATAGCTGCGGTTCCACCCAACCTTAGTTGAGAGTGAGCATCTGTTTACATGACATATATAATGATCGTAGGAGGAATTGAGCATCTTAATGAGCTGACAAATTTCCTTTCTGCATTATAATGTCAAACTTTAAAAACTGACTTTTGATAATAAAATTATATTACTGGGACTTCCCTGGCAGTCCAGTGGTTAAGACTCCACATTTCCAATGCAGGGGGCATGGGTTTGATATCTGGTCAGGGAACTAAGATCCCACATGCTGCATGGCGTGGCCAAAAAAAAAAAAAAATATTAAGTAAACTCTAAAAATAAAACTGCTGGTTTAGTCATGTATCTCAGAAGTTCATTCAACAAATGGTGACTTTTGGCTTCAGCCAATAACCAATTTAGCTTGGCCATTCTTCAGCATCTCTTCTTAGGTGGTAAAATTTTAAGAGCTGGCTTGTCTGAAAAATGTCTTTATTTTAGCCTCTTCCTTGATAGCTTGAGCAAATATAAAATTCTGGGTTGGAAATAATTTTCCCACCGGATACTGAAAGTAATGCTCTAGATGTTCTTGTTTCTGGGGTTACTGTTGAGAAATCAAATCTATTCTGTTCCTGAACTTTTTATCTGACTTTTATCCACTTGATCCTTTTCAGAAGCTCTTCAGATTTTCTTCTTCGTTCACACTGTTCAGAAATGTCAGTTTCACATACGTGGTCTATTTTCATCTCTTGTGATGGGCACTCAGAGTCCTCCCAATGTATTGATGCATGCTTTTTAGTTTGCGGCAACTGTCTTTATCTTTTGATGACTTCCTCCTCTATTTTCTTTCACAGGAACCGCTATTATTTGGATGTTGTCCTTCCCATGCCTCAGGAGCTGCCTTCCACCTCTTGAATTGAGAAATCTGTTAAAGCCCAAATGAAAGGTTTTGTATTTATCTAAAAATTTTCCTTATTTTGTTGGAAAAAAGCAAACCAAAGAAGAAAGACTAGTGGGTGGATGTGGATGGAAATATAGCTGGAGATGGCCAGTTAGTTTCTCTTTCACGGCTCCCTCCTGTCACCAAAACAAGCTCACACCTGACAACAGAAAGAGAAGCTGGCCCCACATCCGAAAACCTGGTTTCCATTCTCAGATTTACCACTTACTGTTGAGGCCAGCCACATCAATTTTAGATTGGTGTCTCCTCATCAGTAAAAAGAAATGTGAAAAATAGTAACCCATCCAGCCTAGTAAAATAATATTGCCTCCCATGGTGAAGGGTGAAGGACTTGTGACAGCAGAGTTTGAAATCATCCAAGCTTTGTTCATGCAGGAGAAAAATTTATTGCAGTAACATTAGAGTTGGTAGTTTTAAGATACCGTGTGTGTGTGTGTGTGTGTGTGTGTGTGTGTGTGTGTGTGTGTTTTCTCTCTCTCTCAATGTTTTTCTAGTTGCTGAGAGAGCAGAGCCACAAATGACAATCCCAGAGACAGGGTTTCAACTTGACAATTTGACAACCACCTCCCTTGACAGCAGGCTAAGAAGGCCTGGACCACTTAGAGTACTTATGATGTCAATTGTAAGTGAAAAAAGGTCAGCTTCTCGCAGTTCCAGAGGCCTTGACATTGAGCTCAGAATTCAGGTCTGGTGTTGATACAATGAGATCACAGGCTTGAGGTTGTCATTTTGACCTTATCTTAGGATAACCACTGGTGGCTCAGAAGGTAAAGAATCTACCTGCAGGGCAGGACACCTGGGTTGGATTCCTGAGTTGGGAAGAAGGAAATGGCAACCCACTCCAGTATTCTTGTCTGGGAAAGCCTATGGACAGAGGAGCCTGGTGGGCTGCAGTCCCTGGGGTTGCACTGAGCAACCGCCACTAGGATAGCTGACAATGTCTTTTACATCTCCACCCTGCCTGTCCCTGTTGTCCCTGCCACAGCCTCAGCTCAGACCTTCCTAGCCTAGACGATGGTGAAGCTTTCTAATGGTTATTCCTGCCTCCCATCTCATCTGCAGTCCACACTCCATGGTACAGGCCACTTCATCTTTCTAAAGCACAAGTCAGATGAGTCACACTCTCTTTATGTCAAACCCCTTAATCGGGGCACTTAACTTTTCCCTGTCCTTGTCCACTCACTCTTGCCTGTCATTAACAGCATATCACTGTTTTTTTAAAGTGCAACAATTTCTGTCTTTCTCCATTTTTGCTTTTTAAAAACAATTCATCAAGTTACTTCCTATATTTCTTTTTTCCCCCTTTCTTTACACATTTGAATGTTCGCATGCTGTTTTTGTTCTTTCAGTGGTTACCTTCAAAGTTTATCATACATCTTAATGACCCAAATAACCACAGTGGTGTGCTCACTCACCTAGAGCCAGACATCCTGGAGTGCAAAGTCAAGTGGGCCTTAGGAGCATCACTACAAACAAAGCTAGTGGAGGTGATGGAATTCCAGTGGAGCTATTACAAATCCTAAAAGATGATGCTGTTAAAGTGCTGCACTCAATATGCCAGCAAATTTGGAAAATTCAGCAGTGGCCACAAGACTGGAAAAGGTCAGTTTTTATTCCAGTCCCAAAGAAAGGCAATGCCAAAGAATGTTCAAACTACTGCACAGTTGTACTTATCTCACATGCTAGCAAAGTAATGCTCAAAATTCTCTAAGAGAGGCTTCAACAGTATGTGAAGGGTGAACTTCCAGATGTTCAAGCTGGATTCAGAAAAGGCAGAGGAACAAGAGGTCAAATTGCCAACATCCATTGGATCATAGAAAAAGCAAGAGAATTACAGAAAAACATCTACTTATGCTTCATTGACTACACCAAAGCCTTTGACTGTGTGGATCGCAACAAACTGTGGAAAATTCTGAAAGAGATGGGAGTACCATACCACCTGACCTGCCTCCTGAGAAATCTGTATGCAGCTCAAGAAGCAACAGTTAGAACTGGCCATGGAACAACACATTGGTTCCAAATTGGGAAAGGAGCACATCAAGGCTGTATACTGTCACCCTGCTTATTTAACTTACATGCAAAGTACATCATGCAAAATGCCGAGATGGATGAAGCACAAACTGGAATTAAGATTGCCGAGAGAAATATCAATAATCTCAGATATGCAGATGATACCACCCTTATGGCAGAAAGTGAAGAGGAACTAAAGAGCCTCTTGATGAAGGTGAAACAGGAGAGTGAAAAAGCTGGCTTAAAACTCAGCATTCAAGAAACTAAGATCATGGTATCCGGTCCCATCACTTCATGGCAAATAGATGGGGAAACAATGGAAATCTTGACAGACTTTATTTTCTTGGGCTCCAGAATCATTGTAAATGGTGACTGCAGCCATGAAATTAAAAGACACTTGCTCCTTGGAAGAAAAGTTATGATCAACCCAGACAGCATATTAAAAAGCAGAGACATTACTTTGTCCACAAAGGTCCATCTAGTCAAAGCTATGGTTTTTCCAGTAGTCATGTATGGATGGGAGAGTTGGACTACAAAGAAAGCTGAGTGCCGAAGAATTGATGCTTTTGAACTGTGGTGTTGGAGAAGATCCAACCAGTCCATCCTAAAGGAAATCAGTCCTGAATATTCATTGGAAGGACTGATGCTGAAGCTGAAACTCCAATACTTTGGCCACCTGATGTGAAGAACTGACTCATTGGAAAAGACTCTGATGCTGGGAAAGATTGAGGGCAGGAGGAGAAGGGGACGACAGAGGATGAGATGGTTGGATGGCATCACCGACTTAATGGACATGAGTTTGAGCAAACTCCAGGAGATAGTGGAGGACAAAGCCTGGCATGCTGCAGTTCATGGGGTTGCAAAGAGTCGGACACGACTGAGCGATTGAACTGAACTGACATCTTCCTTCCTCTCCTAGAATTCAGCTCCCTTCCTCCCTCTCTGAACTCACATAGTGCTGTTTGAATATTTTTTAACTCAGCAAAGACATTTTTGAGTTTATTGATATTATTACCATTTATTTGCTTCCCATTTTCCTTCCCATTTTCTTCCTTGAAGTTTTTTCTTTAATGTTTACTTATTTATCTTTATTCTTAGCTGTGCTGGGTCTTTGGTACTGTGTGTGGGCTTTTCTCTAGTTGCGGTAAGCGGGGACTACTCTCTAGTTGTGGTGCATGAGCTTCTCATTGCCGTGGCTTCTCCTGTTGCAAAGCACAGGTTCTAGGGTGCATGGGCTCAGTATTTGTGGTGCATAGGCTTAGTTGCTCTGCGGTATTTGGGGTCTTCCCGGATCAGGAATCAAACCTGTGTCTCCTGCATTGGCAGGTGGATTCTTTACCACTGAGCCAACAGAGAAGCCCCTGAAATTTATTTTTTTTAAAATAGTTCTCCTGGTGGTAAATGTTCTCAATTTTGTTTGTTTCCTATAAATACTTTGCCCTATTCTTGAGCAATACTTTTGCAAAGTGTACGAGTCTAAGTTGACAGCTATTTTCACTCAGTCCTTTATGGGCTTCTGTTGTTCTGCTGAGAAGTCTGACGAATCAGTCTCATGTTAAATCCTTCCATGCTAGTATTATTCTGATTGTCCTTTTAAAGAGATCTGTCATCTCTTTCTGGCTGCTTTTAAGGTCTTCTCTCCATCTTTGATGTTTTCTCCTTTCTCTACAATGTGTCCAGACACGGATCTCTTTTTTATTTATCTTGTTCCCTGAAGTTCAGATGCAAGCATCCCAACTGCCTGCTCAGTGTCTCCACTCGGCGATCGAACGGCATTTTACACATGCCACGTTCAGACATGAGCCCTGAAGTCCCCGCCCCCAGCCTTGCTCCTGTTGCTATTTTCCTTTATCAGAAAGGTCAACTTATTTTTGTTTCTCAAATTGAAAATATTTCACAAGTCTTCATTGCTTCACTTCTTGACCTTTTAAAGTTTATTCTCAATCCACAGCCATAATCATCTCTTAAAAACACAAACTGGATCATCTGAGTCCCCAACCAAATCCACCAGAGGCTTTCCATTCCCCTTAGGACATGACCCAAACTCCGAAGTTGGCTCTTCCTACCTGGCCTCTGCTTGCCTCCCAATTCCTTGTCCCTTCACTGTTCTTCTCCTCATTCATGACGCTCCTGCCACCTGGCCATCGAACCTTCTCTGCCTGGGGTACTCTTCCCCCAGAGCTCGCAGGTTCATCTGCCACTTCATTCAGGTCTTTGCTCCAAAGTCCTCGCCTTAGAAAAGCATTCTCTAACACTGTGTCTGATATGGAATACACACGCCTTCCCCATCTGTACTATTTGTCTCCTCCACCTTCTTTTAATTTACAGCTCATCATCACTGACATGATGATGTATTTATGCATTCATTTGTTGGCATCTGTCACCCGTCTCTTCCATACTGGAATGTATGCAAATGGTTAGGCCTTTATCTGTGTTACTCATTGCTGTATTCCCGGTCTAGAACAGTGCCTAGGACATAAATATTTGGTGAAAGTCTGGATGAGTGATTAAATGAATGAACAGACTTGGCTGGGAAAAGACAGAGAGGATAGGAAAGAAGAAGGTACAATATCGAGGAGGGATGTTTTAACTCTCTAAGGACACCTTCTTCAGAATGTCCAGCCCTGTGGTCTTATTCTCTCTGCCACCGCATGTCATGCCTTTTTAATGGCATATAATCCACCTTGTAGTTTGGATATGTTTAGACTGTGATCTCCTTTAGAACAAGGACTATATCTTACTCATTTCCACATCCCTGGTGCCTATCCCAGTACCTGCCATATAACAGATGCTCAGTCAATGCTGTTAAGTTGAATTAAAACCATATTGGCTAAACTTTAATTTAAAATGTCTTTATCCTAATTGTTAGTTGAGTCACTTTTGCCCAAAAAAAAATCCAGATTTAAATTTTACTAACAAAAAGACTAGATGGAATGAAGCCCTTTCCGGGGCAATTTTCCTGATTCAAAGCATCCTGAGAAGAAAGTTGAAATGACAATAGAGTGATAGGTCCTTGAGGCTAGATACTAAATATAGCTAATCTTTGTAAACACTCTGGCAGCTTGGCACTGATGATCACTGAATGTGCCTTGTAAGTAAACAAAAGTTGCATGAATGAATTTTTAGAAGAGTCTCCTCTTTCTCCCACTTTTTTTTTGTTTCCTAATTTGCAAATTATCTCCAAGGGCAGTATCTAGGATCCCTTCAAGCTAGATTTTTAAAAAATTCTGACTTCTCTTTGACATATATACACTATCATGTGTAAAATGCCAAATAAATAAAGATAAACATTAACAAAATTCCAGCTTCTTTTAGGAGGAGGTTGATGGTTCTTAAGTCAAGAAGGAGAAAGCTAAGGGAAGTTCAATGTGCGGGGAAGGTGCGCTGGATTTGCCCTTTGCATCCTCTTTTCTGCTAATGTTGCTGGGAAACCAGGAATCATGTCAACTGAGGTCCCTTCTGGCATCTCCTGGCTCCTGGAGAGGCCAAGGAGGACTCTGCCTCCCTGCTCTTACTTTTTAAGAACCTTTGCTGGCCTAGGAGCTTATGATGCAAGCTCTGGGTGAATGCGGGGATTCTCCTCTCTCTGGTGGTCTCCCATGGTTTCCCCTCGTACAAAGTGGGCAAGGCCTTGTGAGCCGAGTGTTCACAGCCAATTTAAGTACTCATCCTGAGCTGGGTTGACAGGGAGTGTGGGTGGAGGAAGAAGGAAAAGACTAGAGTGAGTGAGGTGTCACAGGGGCCCTATAAATCATAGATGTTTGCCAAGTGGAAAAATACCCAACCCTCAGAATGTCTCATTTTGCATTTCTTAGAAACATTTCATGAAAGAGGTCAAATGAAATGCACCAACTCTGCTGGAGCCAGGTGTGAACTGCTTCCCTCTCCATAACAGGGCCCATTTCCCAGTATTTGGTCTGAAGCTTGCTGGGCCTGGAATGCCCAGAGGCAATGGCACACACAGTATCACTGCCCTTTTCAAGGGAGAGTCTTCTGCATGCCTGGGAAGCTTCCCGCAGTCTCTAGTCCTCGCTTCATTCCGGAGCTCTTCAGGGACTGCACCCTGGACAACACAGCTCCTGTTAGCCACAGTCCGAGCAAGAAGGAACCTCAGGGGCACTCGGGCCACCCCTCGGAGCACCTGAGGCTGGAGGCTGGCCAGGCTTCTGAGATCTGTTAGGTGCAGATCCTGGTGGGAAGCCCAGCACTCCAGCTAGACTCATCCAGGCCAAGCAACACGCCAGGACCACGATGTGGAAGAAGCGGCCCACCTGACTCTGATGGAGACTACAGGATCCCCGTACCTTTTTCAAGGGGCCTGAAAGATTGGCTTCATGCTGTAAGCTAAGGCGGCCAGCACTGGGCCCGCAGGAGGACTCCATCTGTCCTCATCAGAGGCGCTGTGGCTAGTGGTTAGGAGCATAACTCACTCGTTTCAAATGATCATGGGAAGGCTACTTAGTCTGTCTGAGGCTCCATTTACTAATCTGTAAGTGGGAGTGATCATAGTCCCTACACTCCATGTTGTTAGGAAGATTATATGAGATAATATCTGGAGAAGGAAATGGCAACTCACTCCAATATTCTTGCCTGGAAAATCCCATGGACAGAGGAAGCTGGGGGGCTACAGTCCATAGGATCACAAGAGTCGGACACGACTGAGAGACTAAACCATCCCCACCATGAGATGATATCTGCAATGTCCTAGTAAGGTACCTGGCATTTTAGAAGGGCTTGGAATACAAGGGCATTATTGCTAAGCTGAATGATGAGAGCCTGAATTATAGAGGGATTTATAGTCATTACAGGATGTACAGCAACCACCCTCTGTCCATAAAAGCTGTGTTAGTCTGAGTTGTTGAGCAAGGCTGAAGCCAAGCGGTGGGTCTGTGAGTGAAGCCCTGGCTCCTTGATCTGGGCTCCCGTCCAGAACAGCTGTTCCGGAAGCAAGGCTGGTCTGAGCCTCAGCTGGTCTAGCCTGGTGGTGCCACATGGGACAAGCTATTTAATCCTCCCCACCACCCTGAGAGAGGTATGTAATATCCCATTTTTCAGATGAGAAGACTGAGACCTAGAGATGTTGGATTTGTGGCTGGTGGTCACCAAGTGAATATGCACCAGACCTGGGATTTGAACCTGTGATGTTGACTTTATAGAATATCTGTCTTTTCTGTTGTTATTTCTTGCCAGCACTCAGAACTTCTAAGTTTTGGGGAATCCCTTACTATGTGAGCTCAGTGGGAGGAAAGCTCCTTGCCCCTGTCAGTCAGAGTGAGCAATTGGATCCATCTCCATTGTTCACCAGGCTCCCCTGGTGGCAACAGTGGTAAAGAACCTGCCTGCCAATGCAGGCAGATGTAAGAGACGTGGGTTCGATCCCTGGGTTGGGAAGATTCCCTGGAGGAGGGCGTGGCAACCCACGCCAATATTCTTGCCTAGAGAATACCAGGGACAGGGGAGCCTGATGGGCTACAGCCCATAAGGTTACACAGAGTCAGACACAACTGAAGTGACTTAGCACACATGCACCACTGTTCACCAAACACAAACTTCAAACCTTGCCCGAGGCTGCAAAGCAAGTGGCTACTAAGAATAGGTCTGTGATGGTTCCATGATGGAGGCTGTGTCTGACAGTGGCCTCCTGCCCAGGGCTCTCTGTGTCCTGGCTTCCTGAGTCCCTGGCTCCGACCCCTTCTCTAAACCCATGCCTTGAGCTTTCTGCAGCTCTGCTCTCATAGGAATTGCAAAATTAGTGTGTTCAAGAACAAGTTTCGAATTCAGGCCTCTTAAGTCTTAATCATTTCCATGCAGTAAATGGTAACTCCATTCTGCTGGTTTTTCAGGTCAAGAACTCTGGAGTCAACCTTACCTTCTCTCTCTCTCTCTCTCATAGTCATATCCAACCCAGGGACGAATCACGTGAGCTTTAATCTTCAAGTCATAGACCCAATCACCGTGTTTGCCACTGATGTGAGTCACCACCTTTCCTCACCTGGATTATTTCAGCAGACTCTGGCCCTGAACAATCTGCTCTCCATACGGAAGCCAGAGCGACCCTTTACAAGCACAGAGCAAACCACATTGCACCTCCCTTAGTCTTTCAGGGGGGCTTCTGTCTCAGTTATCATAAAAGCCAGTGACTGGGCCCATGTCTCCTCTTGGGTCCCCTCCCCTTCTATGCAAACATGTCATGCAGCCCTGCTTGGAGGACTTGTTGTTCTAAAGTATAATCTTCAACTTGCCTCAGCATCTTAAATATAATCATATTAAAGATCATATTTCTTTTCCTAGAATGACTAAGATTATCACTCTTTGGTGGCATATGTTCCTGCTGAATTGCTTCAAAATACTGTGCCCATGCTAATTTGTTTTGGAGTCATCAGAAGGTTGGATGAGTATTTTTAAAAGATATTTCCAGGGGACTTCTTTGAACCTTTTCCTAAATAACATTCATTTTGTGTATCTCATGGGCTCTTTGGTATTGGTAGATGACTAAACCCAGCATTTCAGAAGGGATAGCCACTCCTGGGATCTTGGTGAGTGCCCCTGCTTGCCTACCCCAGACCATGGACAATGTGGTCTCAGGGACTAAAAAGGTCTGCAGGGGAGGATTGTTTTATGGGTCTCAGTGAAATGGGTATCCTTGCTCAAGTTCAAGGCTAGTCTTTCTACTTGTGCTTTGGATCTCATATCCCCTCCTTTCTCAGGTACCTCTGCCTTATCAAATAGGCTCCTTTCCTCCTTACCCTCAAACTCTACTTCCTCGAAAAACTCAGTTCAAATGTTAGGTTTTTAAAGAATCTTTCTTGATTATTTTCTCTCCTCCTAAACCTGTCCTAAGCTTGATGAGATGCTCCTCCTACTCTCCCCTATAATATGAATGCATTCCCTCTGTTAGAGCATTTGTCATAATATTAAGTGGGCCAAACCCTGTTTGGGAATAGAGATTTTATTTTGATTTCTATATACTTGAAGCTTATTAGAGATTCTGGAAACAGAAAGTGAAAGTGCAATAAATGTCTGTGCAATATTATAACCATATTAATTATGTCATGAATCACATGCAAATTTTCTAGTCCAGGTTCCTCATTTTATAGAAAATACATGGGGAGCCAGAGAAGTTGAATAACTTGCATAAGATTTTACAGTCATTCAGAGGAAGATAACAGACAACAATCTTGGACCCTTGACTAATCAGAGGTCTCTGTTTATCTCATTAGGCCTTCTGACATTCTGTGCACCAACTGCACAGTGTATTTCCCATATTTGCATAAAAAGGACACAATATATGACAAATCCCTTTTCTAATACCTAGACTTTTCTTAGTGTATATGGTTTTGACAATGTTTTTATTGCTAGAAAAACTCCAAATCAAGATAAATTGACCCTTAACTGGGGCACCCTGGCTTGATGGAGGGCACTGAGGTCTGAGAACTGGGTATTTATTTGACAGATAAAGAAGTTGTTAAGTAGATTAAAAGATGATTACCATACTCTGTCCTTAAGCCTCTGTCAAGCTAGTTGGGGATATAAAGGCATTTCCACAAATAAACGTTAAGACAGAATATAATAAATCAAAAGAGAGTTGAAAATAAGAACAATGGATGTACAGTGTGGAAGAAATTACTCAGTTAGGAATGTCAGGGAAGGTCCTGTAAAAGCTTCAGTGAGAACACAAAATGAGTAGAATTTTGATAGATGTGGATAAAGGCCTTTCAGCTGGGAAGAGTAAACTTTAAGGCTAAAATTTCTAGAGGGATTTATAAAGAATATCAATAAAAATATTCATCCATCCATCCATCCTTTATTTATTTCTGGAATGGCAGATGGCAGAGTGAGGGGCAACTCTTTTCTCCCAAAAGGAATAAAATAGACAAACTTTCTAGAAATTGAGCAAGGGCATACAACAAATCAAGAAGCATTTATTCAAGAAAATATCACTGACCTTCAGGTAAGAACAGTGTGTCTGTAGTATTTCAGCCTAGGGCTTCGCCTATCAGCATGGCAGGTCTCCCAGGCAGGACAAGCTGGAGTGGAGGGAGTGCATAAAAGCTCCGTTCTTCTGGGCATTGTTAGAAATAGCAATCTTAGTGGCAAAAGAACAGGCAAGATCAATGCAGCTAGCCTGAGATTTTGGTTCTGGTTGGAACAAGCAACAGATTGGCAGACTAGCCAGAAATTTAACAGGGTGATTGAGAGGTCTATGGAATGACACAACCATAGTGTACCTAGACATATCCCTGGTGGTTGGGAAGGCTGCAAGCAAGAGCAAGGCAGAATATATATTCAAGGGAGACTAGAAAGAGCCTTGATGTTGTTCAGTTGCTAAGTTGTGTCTGACTCTTTGCAACCCCATGGACTGCGGTACACCAGGCTTCTCTGTCCTTCACTGTCTCCCGGAGTTTGCTCAAACTCATGTCCATTGAGTCAGTGATGCCATCCAACCATCTCATCTTCTGTGACCCCCTTCTCCTCCTGCCCTCAATCTTCCCCAGCATCAGGGTCTTTTCCATTGAGTTGGCTCTTCATGTCAGGTGGCCAAAGTATTGGAGCTTCAACTTCAGCATCAGTCCTTCCAATGTTGATTTCCTTTAGGATTGACTGGTTTGATCTTCTTGCTGTCAAAAGGGCTCTCAAGAATCTTCTCCAGAACCACAGTTCAAAAGAAAGAGCCCTATCTATCTGCATACATTCCTGGCTGAATGTGAGGCCTTGGACACAGGCAGCTCTCACTAATGAGGGCCCAAGGTAAAGTCAAAGCTACAAGAACTTGTAAGCTGCACACAATTTGAATTGTTCCACAGTCTCCACACAGACCCACTGGCAAAGGATGGAAGACCTTACTGGCTAAAGATATATTGGAGTAAAACTTCTGACAGATCACTGGCTGACCACTAAGCTATGCTGATGCAGAGGTGGCTCATAGGAAGTCGTATTTAAAAATACAAATAAGTTTCAAAACATACAACACTGAGGAGAGATATCAGTGACCATGAAGCCCAGGAAAGATGATCTCTGTAGAATTAGTCCAGACAAGACAAGTGAAAGTCGCTCAGTTGTGTCCGACTCTTTGCAACCCAATAGGCTATAGTCCACGGAATTTTCCAGGCCAGAATACTGGAGTGGGTAGCTTTTCCCTTCTCCAGGGGATCTTCCCAACCTAGGGATCAAACGTAGGTCTCCTGCATTGCAAGTGGATTCTTTACCAGCTGAGCCACAAAGGAAGCCCAAGAATACTGGAGTGGGTAGCCTATCCTTTCCCCAGTGGATCTTCCCGACCCAGGAACCAAACAGGGGTCTCCTGCATTGCTGGCGGATTCTTTACCAACTGAGCTATAAGGGAATTAGTCCAGGGAAATCACTAAACAAACAGAAAAATGGCAGTGGCAGCAATCACCACCTTCCTGGGTGGAAGAGATCAGATCAGAATCCAGAGTTGCTATGATATTGTCTAAAATGTCCAGTTTTCAATCAAAAAAATTATATATATATATATATATATACACACACACATATATATATATATATATACACATATATATATATATACACACACACACATATATATATATATATATATATATACACACATATATATATGACATGCAAAGAAACAGGACAATGAATTTCATGAAAAAAATAAATAGCTTATAAACATCCTTGGCTTCCACCCACTAGCTGCTGGTAGCACCAGCCCTCAATTCCCAGGTCATGACGACAAAAAATGTCTTCAGGCATTGCCAAATGTATCCTGGAGGCAGGGAAAAAATTACCCCTTTATTCAGAACCACTACTCTAAAACTACCAGTAATCAACATAATGTGGTATTGGCATCAGTTCAGCCACTCAGTCGTATCCGGCTTTTTGAGACCCAATGGACCGCAGCACACCAGGCCTCCCTGTCCATCACCAACTCCCAGAGTTTACTCAAACTCATGTCCATTGAGTGATGATGCCAACCAACCATCTCATCCTCTGTCGTCCCCTTCTCCTCCTGCCTTCAATCTTTCCCAGCATCAGGGTCTTTTCAAATGAGTCAGTTCTTCACATCAGGTGGCCATAGTATTGGAGTTTCAGCTTCATCATCAGTCCTTCCAATGAATATTCAGGACTGATTTCCTTTAGGATGGACTGGTTGGATCTCCTTGCAGTCCAAGGGACTCTCAAGAGTCTTCTCCAACATCACAGTTCAAAAGCATCAGTTCTTTGGCACTCAGCTTTCTTTATAGTCCAACTCTCACATTCATACGTGATTACTGGAAAAACCATAGATTTGATTAGATGGACCTTTGTTGGCAAAGTAATGTCTCTGCTTTAAAAAATGCTGTCTAGGTTGTTCATAACTTTTCTTCCAAGGAACAAGTGTCTTTTAATTCCACGCCTGCAGTCACCATCTGCAGTGATTTTGGAGCCCCCCCCAAAATAAAGTCTGTCACTGTTTCCACTGTTTCCCCATCTATTTGCCATGAAGTGATGGGACCAGATGCCATGATCTTACTTTTCTGAATGCTGAGTTTTAAGCCAACTTTTTCACTCTCCTCTTTGACTTTCATCAAGAGGCTCTTTAGTTCTTCTTCGCTTTCTGCCTAAGGGTGGTGTCATCTGCGTATCTGAGGTTATTGATATTTCTCCCAGCAATCTTGATTCCAGCTTGTGCTTCATCTACCCCAGAGTTTCTCATGATGTACTCTGCATATAAGTTAAATAAGCAGGGTGACAATATACAGCCTTGATGTACTCCTTTCCCTATTTGGAACCAGTCTGTTGTTCCGTGTCCAGTTCTAACTGTTGTTTCCTGACCTGTATACAGATTTCCCAAGAGGCAGGTCAGGTGGTCAGGTATTCCTATCTCTTTAAGAATTTTCCAGAGTTTGTTGTGGTCCACAGAGTCAAAGGCTTTGGCATGGTCAATAAAGCAGAAGTAGATGTTTTTCTGGAACTCTCTTGTTTTTTCAATGATCCAACGGATGTTGATCCAAAGGATGTTGGCAATTTGATCTCTGGTTCCTCTGCCTTTTCTAAATCCAGTATTGGCATAAGGAAAGACACAGATCAAGGGATAAACTTGAGAATCCAGAAATAAAACTTTACATTTATGATCAGTTGATATATTGCAAAGGAGCCAAAGCAATTTAATAGGGAAAACATAGTCTTTTCAATAAATACTCCTGGGATAATTAGATACCAACATGCACAAATGAGACCTTTACCATATATAAGGAATTACTTTGCAATAAATCATACACCTAAATTTAAGAGCTAAAACTATAAAACTTTTAGAAGAAACACAGGTCTAAAGTCTTTGTGACCTTGGATTAGGCAAAAAAGGAAAATCCAGGAAAGAAAATATTGCTATATTACACTTTATCCAAATTAAAGTAGTTTGCATTCAAAGTAGAGCATTAAAAAATAAAGACAAACCACAACCTTAGAGAAAATAGATACAGTATAAAGAACTCATGCAACTCAATAAGAGTCCAGTTTTCAAAATGGGAAAAATATTTGAATAGACATTTTACCAAAGACATCTGCACAGCTAATAGCACAGACTCAACATCATTGGTCATCAGGAAAATGCCAAAGAATGCTGTATTCAGATACAAATTCACACCCACTAGAACGGCTGTAACAGACAATAACAAATGTTGGTGGGGATGTGGAGAAACAGGTACTCTTGCCCTTGTACATTGCTGGTGGGTATGTAAAAACAGTCACTTTGAAAGACAGTATGGTAATTTCTTTAAAAGTTATAGATAACTTTGCCATGTTATCTATCACTTCCAACCCCTGAGTATATACACAAGAGAAATGAAAACAAATGTCCACACAAAAACTTGTATGCAAGGTTCATAACAGCATTGCTTATAATAGCCAAAAAGTGAAAACCAAAATGTCTATTAATTGATGAATGGATAAACAAAATATGGAATATCCATATCAATAAAATATTTTCAGCAATAACAAGGAACAAACTCTTGATACTTTGCTACAGCATAACTATAGATTGAAAACCCTATGTTAGGTTAAAGAAGCCACCTGCAAAAGACAACATGAAATGCCCAGAAAAGGCAAATCTATAAAGACCAGGGCTTCCCTGGTGGCTCAGATGGTAAAGAATCAGCTTGCCATGCAGGAGGACCCAGATTCCATCCCCGGTTTGGGAAGATCCCCTGGAGAAGGAAATGGCAACCCACTCCAGTATTCTTGCTTGGAGAATTCCATGGACAGAGGAGCCTGGAAGGCTACTGTCCATGGGGTCGCAAAGAGTCTGACACAACTGAGAGACTTAGCAAGCAAACATAAAGGCAAAAGGCAGATTAATGGTTCTTAAGGGCTGAGGTAGGAACAGAAACTGGCTGCAAATGGGCATGGAGGATCTTTGCGGATTGTGGGAGGGTTGTACAATTCTATAAGCTTACTAAATATCAACGAACTTCCCATTTAAAATGGGAAACCTTTATTTTGTGTAAATCATACTTCAATACAGCTGTTAACTTAAAGTTAAACAAGCAAATGGCAAAAAGTAGTTCTTTTATATCCTTGCCACAAAAAGAAAACTGCTGTTAACTTTCAGTTTTTTTTCCTCTATTTTAATAAAATGTTCTACCATACAGTTTTAAAACTGATTGGTTCATATATATTAATATATTTGTGTCATTAATAACAACAGATCCCTCATAGCTCAGTAGGTAAAGAATCTACCTGCAATGCAGGAGACCTGGATTCGATTCCTGGGTTGGGAAGATCCCCTGGAGAAGGAATTGGCAACCCACTCCACTATTCTTGCCTGGAGAATCCCGTGGACAGAGTAGCCTGGTTGGCTACAGTTCCTGGGGTCGCAAGAGTCGGACACAACTTAGCGACTAAACCACCACCGATAACAAAACTGCATAGAACACTTCATGAAATGATACATGATGAAATAGAAAAACCACTTTGGGGATCATCCAATGCCTTAATTTTACCCCCTTTTGGTTTCATTTCCTTACATATAAAACAAGGAAGTAGAACTAGTTTTCTTGGTTCTTTGCTGCCCTGAACCTCTTTTATTAAATTTTTTCTACTTCTTTTGGAATTATTACTCCAATCTGTTGCTAATGAACTTAATTAAAAAATAGCAACTAACATTGTAAGCTTATTTCAACCTGGGTACATGGATTTTTCATATTTAATTCTCCTAAAAAATCTGTATTATCTTCCTTTTTCAGAGAAAAAATTAAGATTTTCTTAGGGTTAAGAAATCAAAATTCTCTTGAGGGAAGGAGAGAATGCGGAATTATTGCTCAATGGTTACAGAGATTGTTTGGAGTGATGAAAAGTTTTGGAGATAGATACTGGTGATGGTTGAACACAGTCAGTGTAATTATTAATGCTACTGGGTTGTATACAAATATGGCTAAAGTGGCAAACTTTGTATTTAATTACAAAAAAAATTTTTTAAGACATTTGTTAGGTCAGCCAACAGGACTCTCCTTTTTTAACAGCCTTAATGAGGAACAACTGGCATAACATGCTGTGAATTGAAGCTGTATATGGTATGATATATGCATACATTGTGCAATGATTACAATAGTCACTAACACATTTATCACCTCACATACATTTTTTGGTGTGAGACAGTGTTAAACCTTCTAGCAACTTTCAAGTATGTTTCCATGCTATTAACAACTTTCCATGTTGTTAACTATAGCCATCATGCTATACATTACATCCCTTCAACTTATCTTACAAATGGAAGTTTGTACCATTTGACCAACATCTCCCCACCCCTCAGACTCTGGCAATCACCATTGTACTGTTTCTATGAACCCATACTCTTTTAACATGAATGCTATTTGCACGTTGATAGTGTTTCATAACCCAATGAAATAATGATGAAAATCTGATACCTGACAGAGGCTCAGATTTTATCAAATAATAGTCACTCAAGCTTCCAAAAAGATAGGTCCACAATTAATTTTAATATATCTATACTTCAAATTTCCTAGTTTAAAATTTTGATCATTAAAATCCACTGTGGCAGGAAGACGACGACTTCAGGGAGGTAAACTGGTTATTTCGGCTTTATACTACCCTATTTGATGCTTCAGGGGTACAGTTATAAATATCCTGTGCTTTTACAGTATTGATAGGTTAAACCACTGTCTATATTATAGCTGATTCTATTCCTCAAGTCCCGTAGGCCTGTTTTTGCTCAAGAACCAATTAAGAAGAGTCAGGTAACAGAAAGAGATCCAGCGATTATATAATTTTTAAGCTTGATGGTCTCAGAGGTTGGACTAGATAAAAGTCACACAGGCCTACAGTTTGTTTTCTTAAAATTAGATGGCATGAAAATTTTATCTGGCAAGCTCTTCATCTTTCTATAACATTGAGGAATACTAAGATTAGCTGAACCAAAAGAAATACTCTCTGAATGTTCCCACAGTCTCCCAACTAAAGTCCAAGTTGTTCTAGAAACAGGAAGACTGAACTGTGCTGTCATCAGTGGGTACAAAAGAAGGATAAACAGACTTTTCACTTAAAGAACATCTTTATTTAATCTTTAATATACAATATTACCTTTACTTTATAAAAACTATGTATGGAGGACATAACTGGAAATCAGTTCAGGAGTGGCTGGTGGGTACCGATTTAAGAGGTTATACTTGCCCCACTTATTAGTTTAGGGAAAAATTATACCAGTGAATTTGAGACCAGTTAAGATTGAGAAATGGCATTTCAACTTCTGAATCCAGTATTAAAACTGGGGATGCTTTATCCAACAAAAACTAGTTTTTAAATTTTCTAAAAAATAACTTTTCCCAAGAAAGAAGTGAGCTTGTCTCTATGGATTTTTCTGGTATATAATTTGCAGTGGAAGTCTGTAGCTTTCAAATAGCTGTAACACATTTTTAATTATTTAAAATCTTCTGCATATTAACATGTATGTATGTGGGTATACATGTCTGTGTACTCACACTTACATTCACACTGATTCACGCTGAGCCGAAGCCATCTGTATTGTATGCTGGACCTAGAAAGGTAATTCACTTATGGTGTGTGTCCCCCATGTCATTCTGAGTCCAGGCTTCCCCTCTTCTAGGATTTCCAAATATAGTGAAATATTTGATAAACTTCTTTGTGAAAAAAGCTATCCTCAGGAAGCTCGGTGCACTGCAATGTACATACGTACTAGCAATGTGGTATCGTGTAATTTCATGAGTTCTGCTGGGTTCCAAGTTTAAAGTGGATTAGTTGTTAAAAACAGTTAAAAGGCTGAGGATGCTTTAGTTTAAATATGATGCACACTGACATTCTGAAATACTATTGACTTGAAAAAGATTGAGCAAATGCAAGAAGAGAAAGGGAACTCTTCCTTTGGACACATCTTTTTCTCTGCATTCTTCAGATTTAGGCTGTTGCAGAGGTAACAAGGGCAACAGTACCTTTCTGCAGTCTAAGAAAAGGAATAGTGGTTGCCACAAGGCAACTGAGGCACATAATCCATTTCCTGTTGCTTAAAATTTTTTCAGGAGATTGACTTCTGTAGCACAAAGGTCAGAAATATAATTTCACATTCTTGTCATAGGGTCCTAAGAGTATTCAAGTGGAGGAATTTTTGCAGCTCCAGCCATCCAGAGTCCTGGCCCAAAGGTCAATGAGCAGGCAGAACCTAGAGCAAATATACTAATTTTGATACCACAGAGACCCTTCCTTTTACATGGAGATTCTGGAATTGTGGCATTAAATGACAAGAAATGGTAAGGGTTGACAGCATACCCCACAAACAAACAAAATGCCTCTTTCAAGATAGTTGTACCATACTGAAACCTGAACAGCCTCCAGAGTATAGCTATTTTCAAGACAACAAATATATAGCTTTAGGTTACACAAATACATATGATCGTACATACACGACCTTTTCTTTTTGCTTTAAAAATGAATTATGTATTCAAAACACAGATTAAAGATGCATATCAAAGATTATAGGGTCTTACACAAATTAAAATTGGGATCAAGGGTTAACAACTATGATCCATGGGCCAAATCTAGTCCTCCATGTTCCAGAAAATAAAGCTTTATTGGAAAACAGCCACCGACACCCCTTCCTTTACATGTTGTCTATACTTGCTTTGATGGCTCAACAGCAGAACTGAGTAGTAGAGACAGAGACTGCATGGCTCACAAAGCCTGAAATATTTACCATCTGGCTCTCTGGAGGAAAGCTTGCTGATCCATAGATCACAGAGAACATGACCTGAATGAGTTGAAGGAACAGAAAATCATCTTCATCAATGTTCCAGAACCAAGTACATTAAAATATCTCCAGATCATATTTGGTTACTCAAATATTCTGCTTAGAATTTGTGCAGCCAAAAGCAGTTAACAACGGTGTTCGTTAATTAATTTAGAGACAATACTAAAAATGTTTCTGTGTATCATTGTATTTATGTATGTAGCTATATAAAGAGTAGATTAAGATATGAGCTAGCCAATCTGAGTGTAAGGAAACCTAAAGAAAAATAAGAACTCAAAATACCATTACTAGGAACTGTTATTAGGGACTTAGAAATATTTCAGTATATTCTTCTTTTATATTTAACAGCATGAGACCATCACTTGGAACCACAGCAGAGCATAAACAATTTACAACTAACTGCAAATTTTACCCATTTAATTATGTGACAAAATTTTTTGAATATAAAATAACCAGCATTTCTATAAAACATTAACTTTTAATTATGTAATTAAAGTGATAATAGCAAAATAAGAATGTTTTTATCTCTAAAGTAGATATTTTAGTCAAAGTTGCATCAGAAATCAAGTATTTCTTTCGACATTTTTCAAGAGACTTTAGTTATTAACTACAGTTATAGCTGTTAGTATTATATAGTAGCACATTGTTTAAAATATATTATAAACCATTTCTTCTTTAATTTAAAGGAAATATAAAATTAAGGATTTTGTAACATGAATCATACTGAAAAACACTTAAAATGGTATGAACAACTCTTATACAGTAAATGCCACTGGAATCACAAAGTGTTCTAATACTTGAAAGTGCCGAGCACAATGCTTGGCACACATCAGGTATGCTGTGCTTGTTTACTCACTCATTCACTCACTCAATCATTCATAAGGAATCCACACTAAGGAGAAACTCCAAGGGCAAGCACAACAAATATTACCAACAAATTTGAAGTTTTGACAAAGACTTTGGCAATGGAGAATGGGAGAGGAGACGTTAATGATCAAAATTTCAAACTGCTTGGTTAAAATCTACCAACTGAAGCCCTGGGTTGTCCTAGAGAACATCACAGAGAATCAGGGTCAATATTTCACAACAGAAATATATTCCTTCAATATCCAGGTTTTGCTTTTACACATAAACATCTGCTCAAAGATAAGAATAAGTTGGTGTCAGACATAAGACAGCACATCTCTGCAACCCACCAGAAAGTAAGAACCCTGTGACTGGGTACCTATTTTTCTGCACTGAGACTTCTTTTTGGTTTGGGACCACGTTCTCTTGGTTTTAACAACTTAATACTGGTTTGAACCAAAAACGTGATTCTAAAATTCTAAAAGAAAAGAAAAAAAATATAGAAAGTAGAAGGGTGTTCAACATCTATTTTTTTCTTTTGTATACCAACTGATCTATCTACTCTGCACATTTGTGCCAAAGGCACAAAGTAATGTGTCTGCTTTTGAGGAGGCACCTGGAAAGGAGCATTTCTAGGCTCTTTGCAGAAGGTCTTAAAAATTTAATGAATGTTTAACCTGAGTCATAAGGTCTACAAAACGCAAAGGACTGTAAAGGACAGAAAAAAAGTAAAGAATACTCTCAGAAATTAGCAAAATATGGGAATAATATAGGATAAGGATTGGAGAAAAGAAATTTTTAAATCCTTAAAAAAAATAAAACATGACACTGGCAACTCATAGCTGACTTAAATGTAATTGCCTTTGGTATTCAGAGAAGAAAAAAAAGAAAAAGGAAGCATTGTCAGAGGCTCTAGTCTTCTCACCATCACAAGGAAGACGAGGAGATGATGAAGACTTCCTTTGTCCCTCTTAAGAGTTTTTGCTTGTACCAGAACTAGCCATGCTCATATACCTCTCTGTCTTCTCTAGAGCTCCAGAAATACAAAGAGAGCACTTGGTGTGGGGGTTTTGTCTTCTCATTCCTTGAGAAGTTCCTGGGGAACCAAGAAGGTTCCTTTACTCTGCATTCTTCTAAATGAAGTGAGGAAGTGTTCACTGCCATCTACAAAGCTGTTCTGGGTCTTTTGCCAAGTCAAGTTTTTCATTTTTTTTAAGTGACTCATAAGTGGGCTTGTGCTATTTTTAGGAGCAAACCTAATGTTTTTTGAGAACCAAACACTTTCCCTTTCTCTTCTAAAGTTAGTCATCTACCCTTTTCATTTAAAATTTTTAGTTTTTCAACTAGTAAAAGATATTACAATTTCAAAATATGTACTAAAATTTAAGTCTCCTAAAGATTTAAATAATGCAACTGGCTCTACATCCTTACTTTCTATGTATACTGAAAATCTTGAGGTGGTTATCATTTATGGATCCTCTTCTGAACTATGTGAACTGTTTGACTATTTGTGGTATAAGATGAACACCCTTAAAAATATTTAATCATATTAATTTACTAAATCTTTTTCCAATGTAAATCTACCACATGCTCATAAAACAATAAAAAAAACTATCAAAATAAGACAGTAAACCTTCAGAACTCTAAAGTGGGCTTCCTACACATTGTTTTATGAAATCTTCAAATTCATAGTAAATATTAGACTAATAATGCTACTCCCAACTATTACTGCCAATGGAAGCTGTCTGTATTAAGTATAAGGAAGGAAAAGCATCTTGCACTGTGACATAAATTCAAGGGGCATAAAATTTATAAGTCTTATTTATCTTTTAATTACTGAAGTTATTCTCCCACAAATATAAAGAAATATTGCAAAATCTATTGACGGTAAGATAAAGCCCCTTAGATATATTTCAAATTTAGTGTAATATAATTAAATTATACCACATTTTAATTACTAAATATCATTTTGAAACTACTCTGATTAATTCTTTGGATTTATATAAATATCCTTGGAGAAAAAAAGTTGAATTTATTTTTTACATAAAATATTTATGAAAAGCTCACTCATCTGATGGGATAATAAAGGATCCCCTATCCCAAAAACAGTTAAGGAAGTTTCACTACATTTCATTTTTGATTTAATAAATTGTGAAAGTAATCTGGCTCATCAAGGTAAATTCAGAGCTGCGTAACAGTGCAGTGAATTTTGCCAAGCCACACAAAGAGCTGAAAATTGAGGGAGTCTACTAAGGTCAAAGTGAACGAAATTTACTTGGTAGATTTGCTGGTTTGAAAAAATAATCTCCTACCAACAAAACCAAGGCTTTCTCTTAGAACAGGTTTCAAGGCAACAAACTGTAGCATTTTCCCCACTTTTTACCATGCTACCAACACGAGACTGAACAACATGCACGGAATTCCAAACCCAGGCTTGTAAGTAGTGGTGATGATAAATAGTAGTTTCAATGATTCCATATGGAGACAAAGACTTGAAGAGTATTCTTTGTGAATCATGTCCCCAGAGAAATCAAATTTAACCAAGAAATATCAATGGACTAGAATGCGATTTGAAATGGCTGCCAGTCTGCATCTAATGGGAACTTGAAAATTCAGAGAGGGATAGGTATTCTGTTTCTTTTTCAAGTCTTCCTGCGGCCGATGCAGTCACACTGTTCTTTTGCTCTTGTTTATTTTAATCCATTCTATTATTAAAAATGGAGAGGAAAAGAGGACAAACAATGTGTAAATATTGTGACTTGAGAGCTGCTCCACTTTGGGAGGAAACAAATGTGTAACTGGTTCCAAAGGCCGTCTCCAACTCCTGCCAGGTGCTCCACATTCTTGGCTTATTCTTAGGAAGGATAGCCTCCAGATTCCAGGACTCTGGAAACAACAGCAACAGGCATAATTTCTCAAGTGACCATCTTGTTAAGAATCAAAGCACATCAGGTCTCTGTCCTACATACACTAGAATATGTTTTGGTCAGGTATAAAATGGAATCATTTCAAAGTTGAAATATCTACAAGTTGAAAAGTCTTGCAGGGAATAGTCATGTTTCACCCTGCCATGTTGACGTAAGAGGTCCAGGTTTTCAAAAGGCCCCTCTCCAGACTAATTTCTGTAGTGGTCCATGTAAACAAAACACAGGTGAGAATGGTCTTTCTGGAGCTGCATTCATCGAACAGCAGGATTTCTTGAAAGTGTGGTGTTGGCTAAATGTAACACAGGCAGGGGGTGAGCCTCTGTATTAAATACCCAATGGTCTAAAGGTAAAAGGTCATCACTGGAGAACAGCAGATACAAATACCTGAAAATTTAAAAAAAAAAAAATGAGTTTCAACTCATTTTAGAATTCAACAAGAAGATCAGGTGACCTCAGTTATAATGGGAGAGTACACCAGTAACCTATTTTGAGCAACTTTGATGAAAAACACATCAGAAAATGAACCTCAGTCATTCAAATGATTAAAAACACAAAAGCAATGTATTTCAGAAAAGTGCATAATAAAATCCAGTAAGATGAACAACTAGACCTCTGAAAGAAGGCAGTTAAAAAGCAAATTCCACATACCTGTCTGAAGCACATAAAACAATAATGCTGTAAAATGGCTTAAAGCAAACCAATCCATTATTTTTTAGAGACATTCTTTTAAAATTCAGATATAATATCAATCATATGTTTTGGCAACTTACTGAGATCACAGTATAACTACAAATTAATGTGTGTGTGTGTGTTAGTCGCTCAGTCTTGTCCGACTCTTTGGGACCTCATGGACTGTAGCCTGACAGACTCCTTTGTCCATGGGATTTCCTAGGCAAGGATATTGGAGTGGGTTGCCACTCCCTTCTCCAAGGAATCTTCCCAACCCAGGGATTAAACCAAGATCTTCTGCATTGCAAGCATCTACATTTATTAATAAACACTAAAGGAAATAAGTAAAGCATATTATTTGTACACAGCAATGACTTTATATACTCCTAATACATTAATTTTTATAGTTCTTAGAGCAGATACTGCAAACTGTTCAAAAAAAGTTCTAGAAGCATTATGGATTTACAGGAGGGTTAATCATTTATTAGTCTCTCTTAATAGGTAATAGCATTGTTTATATGAAGACATATATATTTACACCTCTCCATGAACACTGCAGGGCACAGGGGTAACTTAGAAATTTAAAACAGTTTACACAACAATTCTTACCATTATAGGTAAAAATATCATATGTATATCACATTATATAATTGGGCAAATTCCAATATGAATTCTATTAGGGGGTTATCAAAGTGAGCATAAAACAATTATACAGAGTTAGCAATCTGGGTTATAACTCTTGATCTTAGCAGTAAGTAGCTGGGTTTTACTTAAGGCTTTGGTGAAATATTCCTTCACAGTATTTTAGCTAAACTTCCTTTATTTTAAAAATAGGCACATTAACATCTTTTCATTTTACTGTTATAGTTCTGGATGACAGAGTAAAACCATATAGCACTGAGGTAAATGGAGGCTGCTTATCAACTGTATAACTGGTAAAGCTGGAATGGAGAGTAACAGAGCCTCTAGTTTCACTCTTTGATCCCAGACCTTGAGATCTGCTTGGCTGACTTATTCACCAGGTAACAGGCAGAGAAGCTGGAACTGAAAAAGGCTTGGATGGACACAGCAAGAGACTCTGCTGGGTCTGCTTACTGTATGGAGATGAGAAACACAAGCTCTCTGTGTTCTGGGCACAAACATGTCCAGGAGAGCTATGTTCTGTGCAGTTCCATGTCTTTTGGCTAAATGTGGGCTACTGTAGCAGGCTCATTCTAATTGCAACACTTCTTGGGAGAGGAGCAGGTGAAGGAATAGAGAGAAAATACAGTTTCTTGTAAAATGATTTCTTTACATTGGAAAGTGCTATAGAAGTACCTTATGTAAATACACAAGTAATGTGAAAGCTTTAGATAACAAAAAGTGGTATTTTATTTTTAAACAATCATGAAACAATCTTAATAAAACTGTAGTGGGTTGAGTAGCCTCCCTATTCCCAAACTCATGTCCATCTGGTGCCTCAGAATGTCACTTTATTTGGAAATAGGGTCTCTGGTACATAATCAGTCAAGGATCTCAAGAGGAAACCATCCTTGATTTAGGGTGGGCCCTAAAACCAATGGCTTCTATCTTTACAAGAGAAAGGAGAGCGAGTGATCTGGACCCAGAGACATGAAAATCATGTGAAGGCAGAGGCAAAGACTTAAGTTAAGCTCCCACCATCCAAAGAACACCTTCAGAGGAAAATTATTTCAGACTTCTGGCCTGCAGAGCTGTGAGAGAATAAACTTCTGTAATGCCACCAAGTTTGTGGTGATTCGTTACTGCAGCTCTAGGAAATTAATACAACTTTCATGCCAAGCCTCCAGAGGATTCCTCTGGACCTTAAGCAGGGGTTTGGACGAACTACTTGGAGAGTCAAATAGGCCCTAGACAGCAGGAGCTAGACTATACATATATATTTAAAAATTTATAGCAAAATAAATGTTTGAAATTAAAGTAAAATAGCTAAACAACTCATGTCAAGGCCATGGTACATTATTACTGACATCGATTTTAACTTGGATTTTAAATACAGAACTGGAGAAGTGTGATCTTTGCTATGAAAGTTGAGAAAAGTCTAATTCAAATTAGCTATGAGACTACTAGATACCTTCTCCTCTAATAAGGATTTTTTTATGACTACAGTTCAAAGTTGGAGATAACAGATGACAGACGGCATTGCCAAAGGCCTGTAAGTACATAAAAAGGGGCTATTAAGTACCTCGGTTTTACTGGATGTCTTGCTTACTTTTTAGAACTATTTTAAAATGCTGTTTACATATGTCTCTTTTATCTTTCTTTTATCTATAAAGACAAGACATTCAGAGGAGGTGATGATGGTACCAGAAGTAATCTCAGCTAAGTGTTGGTCGTATTCACCAAATAGGAAAGAACAGTCAACCAAATCTGAGAAGAAACATTTAAGTGTCTATGGAGAAATGCTAAGGCTAAAAAAGAACCAACCACCAAGCTAACGTATTCTTGACTTAATTCTCTACATTTATCAAATGATCCTTGCTGACTTGTTTCTTCTTTTCCACAGCTACCGGGGCAGTGTTCAGGGTACTATGGATAGATGCTACAACCCTCAAGGCTTGCATCAGGGACTACAACTAACTCACAAGAAAACCTCAGACTATTTGAAAAATAATTTACTTAAATCTTCCATGTAATTTATACTCTTAATGTTTATTTAATGTCTTAGGATGGATAAATTGAAAACATGCAGTGGAAATTACATTCTAAAAGATGATACATTAAAATATACAATTATTAACCTCTCCAAAAGATCTGCCCCTCTCTGCCTTTCTTAAATCTTAAAGTTGTTTCCTGGTGGGAAAGGGTGGGGAAGAAAAAAACATTGAAACAAACATGGCAGTATTGTGGATTCAAATCCATTTTTTCAAAGATAAACTGGAAGTGGAACGTTTGTGATCTTAAGACACAAAGGGGCTGGGAAAAATTCATCTTCCTCTCCTTTAGGGGTCAAATAATTTAGGGTGACTTTCCTATAGGTCAGAGGACACTGAAGCTACATAAACAGCTGGAATTATTTTGTATAACAAAAAGCCCAGAGGTAGATGGTAATCTTGGTTAAAGATTTATGAAAAAATATTAATTTTTTTCCTGGTGCCAAAAGGCCTTATCCCTTTTTCCCTTTTCTTAGGTCACTGCCTTGAGAAAACTTCTAACTATCCCTTTGATATGTATGTAAATCTCTTTTTAAAGCTTCATAAACCTCTTGCCAGTGTTACAATCCAGGAATGTTTTTCTTAAAAGGCCTGGGAGCCATGCCTCTGAAATATAAGCATCAAGGAAGACAGCACCTCAATCTCTCTGTTACTGTGAGGTTAGCTTAGGTGACTTCCTCTAAGCTCTAATTAACCCCTTGTCATAAATATAGAAGTACTATTTTTCTTTTGGATAAAGAGAATTAACACACATGGCCTCCCCAGTTACCTTATGAATTCAGAATAAAGTATGTATAGCAAATGGTGCTGTCAAGAAACTCCACGTTTCTCATTACACTGCCTTTGTACCTTTGTCAAAAATATGTCTTCCTACCACTTCCTAGATCCTCTGTTTCAAATATTTGTCCATCAATTATTATTGTCTATTACACCAATATCACACTGTTCTGATTATGATAGCTTTATAGTAAGTCTTGAAATCAGGCAGTATTAGGCTTTTAACTTTGCTTTTTTTGAAACTTGTTTTGGCTATTCTAAGTTCTTTGTATTTCCATATGAAATTTAGAAACAGCTTATTAATTTCTACCCAAAAGAACTTCCAGGAATTTTGATTGGGATTATGTAACTACAGAATAATTGAGGGAGAATTGACAATACTGAATTCTCAGAACCATAAAGTGAATCTCTCCATTTATTTAGATCTTTAATTTCTCTTAGCAATGATTTTTAGTTTTCAGTGTACAGGTCTTTAATGTGTTTTGGCAAGATTTATCCCTAAGATTTCATATCATTTCATATGCTATTATAAGGGGCAATTTTTTCAGTTTCAATTTCTTGATTGCTCACTGCTAGTATATATAATTGATTTTAATATATTAATCTTCTGTCCACAACCCTGCTAAATTAACTTACTAGTTCTAGTAACTTTTTGAGAAACTCCATAAGATTTTCAAAGATGACAATCATCCTCTACAAAAAAAGTCTTTTCTTTTGTCTGGCTGCAGACAGAACCTCCATTACAAAGCTAAATAGTAGTGAAGAGAACAGACATCCTTGTCTTGTTCCTAATCTTAGGAGGATCTTAGTTCTTCAGTATGATGCTAACTATACATTCTTCATACATGCCATTTATCAAGTTAAGAAAGTTCCTTTCTATTTTTTGTTTGCTAAGAGTTTTATCAGGAATGGATACTAGATTTTGTCAAGTGATTTTTCTGTCTATTGAGGTAAGCATATAGTTTTTGTTTTACAGTTCATTGGCTGATTTTCAAATGTTAAATCAAGCCTCCATACTTGGAATAAACCCACTTGGGTCAGGATGTATTGACTATTTAACATGTTGTTAGACTTGATTTGCTAAAATCTTGTTTAGCTATTTTATAGTTAACTAAGTTCATGAGGGATATTAGTCTTGCTTCCAACGAGGACTCTGTCATTGTTATATTTGCTCATTTTTGCCTAACTTGTCTTTCCCTCTGGTTGCTTTTAAGATCTTTTTCTTTATCACTATTTTTAAGCAATGTGATTACAATGTGCCTTGGGTGAAGCATTTTTTGTGTTCCTTTTCCTTGAAGTTTAGTCTGTGAGTATAGTATTTGCAACAGGTTTGAAAAGATTGGGATCAGTTTTTCATCCATACCGCTGTCCTCTTCTCCAGAGATTCAACTTTCACATATTTTAAACCATGTGCAGTTGTTACACAGCTCACAACGCTCTTTTCATTTCTGTAAGATTCTTTCTTTTGTTGTTGTTCTTGTTTCATTTTGATTTCTATTCCTATGTTTTCAAGTTCACTAACCTTTTTTCCCTGAAATGTCTAATGTGCTATTAATCCTATTTGGTATATTTATTTTCCAATCCAGACATTGTAGTTTTCATTTCTGGAAGTTTGATTTGGGTTTTAACATCTTCCACATCTATACTTAATGTTTTGAATACATAGAATACAGTTATAATAACTGTTTTGATATTATCTGCTAATTCTAACATGTCTATGAGTTCCAAGTTAATTTCAATTGATAACCTCCGTGTTTGTTCCTAGACAGTTTTCTGTTACTATAAATCTTAAGTTTTGTTCAGGAATATCATTAAGTTACTTGGAAACAGTCTGATCCTTTCAGATCTTGTTTTTATGATTTGTTATGTAGATCCAAAGCTGTAGATTATTCCCCTCTACTGAGGCACAAGCTGGATTTAGAAAAGGCAGAAGAACCAGAGATCAAATTGCCAACATACACAGGATCATAGAAAAAGCAAGGGAATTCCAAAAAAACATCTACTTCTGCTTCACAATGCTAAAGCCTTTGACTGGGTGGATCACAACAAACTGTGGAATATTCTTAATGAGATGGGAATACCAGACCATATTACCAGCCTCCTGAGAAACCTGTATGCAGGACAAGAAGCAACACTTAGAATCGGACATGGAACAACAGACTGGTTCAAAATTGGTAGAGGAGTTCGTCAAGGCTGTATACTGTCACCCTGCTTATTTAACTTATATGTAGAGTACATCATGCGAAATGCTGGGCTGAATGAATCACAAGCTGTAATCAAGACTGTCGGGAGAAATATCAACAATCTTAGATATGCAGATGATACAACTTTAATGACAGAAAGTGAAGAGGAACTAAGAGCCTCTTGATGAAAGTGAAAGAAGAGAGAAAAAGCTGGCTTAAAACTCAACATTCAAAAACTATGATCATGGCATCTGGTCCTATCACTTCACGGCAAACAGATGGGGAAAACGTGGAAAGTGTCAGATTTCATTTTCTTGGGCTTCAAAATCACTGCGGACAGTGACTGGAGCCATGAAATTCAAAGACACTTGCTCCTTGGAAAAATAGCTGTGACAAACCTAGACAGTGTATTAAAAAGCAGAGACATCACTTTGCTGACAACAGTCCATATAGTCAAATATGGATTTTTGGTTTTTCCAGTAGTCATGTATGTATGTGAGAGCTGGACCATAAAGAAGGCTGAGGGCCAAAGAATTAATGCTTTCGAACTATGGTGCTGGAGAAGACTCTTGAGAGTTCCTTGGACAGCAAGGAGATCAAACCAGTCAATCCTAAAGGAAATCAACCCTGAATATTGATGCTGGAAGGATTGATGCTGAAGCTGAAGCTCCAATACCTTGGCCACCTGATGTGAAGAGGTGACTCACTGGAAAAGAACCTGATGCTGGGAAAGATTGAGGGCAAGAAGAGAAGGAGGTGACAGAGGATGAGATGGTTGGATGGCATCACTGACTCAACGGACATGAGCTTGAGCAAACTTCGGGAGATAGTGAAGGACAGGGAAGCCTGGCGTGCTGTAGTTCATGGGGTCACAAAGAGTCAGACAAGACTTAGTGACTGAACAACAACAACTGAGGCAGGACTTTCTTGAGTAATCGATTTGGTGTCCCATAAATTAGGAGCTTTTCCAGTCAGGCTACTGAAACCAGACACTATTCCTGGTCCTGTGTGATCACCACAAACTGTTCCCTTTAATACCTCAGATGACTCTCTCCCTCAATTCAGGTAGTTTCTTCATCCTGCTGAACACTTCAGTTCAGTTCAGTCAGTTCAGTCGCTCAGTAGTGTCCAACTCTTTGCGACCCCATGAACCACAGCAAGCCAGGCCTCCCTGTCCATCACCAACTCCCAGAGTCCACCCAAACCCATGTCCATCGAGTTGGTGATGCCATCCAAACATCCCATCCTCTGTCGTCCCCTTCTCCTCCTGCCCTCAATCTTTCCCAGCATCAGGGTCTTTTCAAATGAGTCAGCTCTTCCATCAGGTGGCCAAAGGATTGGAGTTTCAGCTTCAACATCAGTCCTTCCAATGAACACCCAGGACTGATCTACAGACTCTTGGGATCTCTGTACAGCTCTTTCTTCTCTGGTTCTTTCCTGTGAACACTAGCTATTATAGTTTCCTTGGAATCACAGCTCCATCTCCTCAAGGAGTCTGCTACACTCTGCCTCAGAAGTCCCCCTTCCTGTGCAGTAAACTGGAAACACCACCATTAGACAGCAAGCTGGGACAAACACTGGGCTCACCTGGTTTTTGTCCCATCTCTCAGAGATCTCAGTCCTTCATTGCCTTTTGTCTAGTGTTTTGAAAACCACTGTTTCATACATAGTTTATCTACTTGTTTCAAGGGGAAGGGTAAATATGACCCTTGTTATCTCACCTAGGAGGAAGCAGAAGTCCTACTCTTCTATTTTAAAATATTTTGTTAAATGATTTGCTGAATACCATGCAATTATGCTCATGGAATCCCTTACGCTCTGTTATTAACCCAATTAAAAAAGATCATTAGAGTTTATCCAGCAAGAACTTGTTGTTAGGAACACTTTCTGGCTCTTCATGATCACTGATTCTTCTCTAAAAACTTCATACCATGACCTTCTAGAATTTTGTGAAAATGGACATTAAGTTCATCTATCTTCATTTTTCTCAATCCAACTTTCCCCTTCTTTAAAATTATGTATCTATTCTGTTGTGCTTCTCTCCATCATTCCAGAAAGAACATTAATACTTATTACAAAATCATATTTGTAGTAGTACCTTGGCATGTAATTTCTTTGGATAATTGCAATCATTTAAAATAACAAGTTACCTTTCTCCCTTTGGGGCTCTCTCTGTCATTATCTGTTTTCCTCTCATTACATACCAGGGTAAGCCATAGGGAATGCAGTTAAACGTACAGATGCTTTGGCAATTTTTATTTTTAAAGTTCCCTTGGTAGCATGCCATTGATTCTCTAAGTTTTCATCGGGGTAAAAACACATAACATAAAATTTACCATCTTAACCATTTTTAAATTCAGTAGTGTTATGTATGTTCACATTACTGTGAAACAGAGCTCCAAAACCTTTTCATCTTGCAAAACTGAAACTCTATACCCTTTAAACATCTTCTCTTTTCCTCCTCCTCCAGTTCCTGGAGGAAGCGCCATCTTCTACTTTCTTTTTCTATGAATCTTATTATGGATATTTCCGGTAAGTGGACTCATAACAGTATTTGTCTTTTTGTGACTGGTTTATTTCACTTTACATAATGTCCTCAGCATTCATCCATATTCTTGCCTCCCTAATTTTGATTCTAGAATCCTAACTCCCATTACTTCTAGTGAATATTCTTTAGTCAGGCTAGTATTCTTCCTGTATTTTTAAAGAAAGGTAGCATTTATTTTCTCAAGCTGGATCCATGAAATGACTTTCTGCTTTACCTCACTTATTAATACCTTATTTATTACTTACCATCATTTCAATCTTTTGTCATGACTACTCCAGCTCACACCAAAGTTCCTTTCTCTGAATTTCCAAAACATTTACATTCTCTTGAGCACTATACGCACACATCCACACACACACATTTTATACTTTTACTGAGTTTGCCCATGACCAGAAGAGATTTCTTAACTAGACTGTAAGCTCATGAGTATAGTGTATGTTTCATATATTTAATCCTCAAATAGCACAATTCTGAGAGGAGAGCGGCTACTTAATAAATACTTTTTGACTTGACTCCGTTTATAAATCAGCTTTCAAGGGTTAAGTGAGCAGAGAATAGCAGAAAACAGGAGATTCAAGGCTACTTTTCTCATCTAGCTGGAAAAATAGTTCTCTCATGTTAGAAAGCTAACTTTAAGATACAGTTACAGATAAGTTTATAAAGGATAAATGGAAGAGAATAGTGGCTTTGTTTTTTCAGTCTTCCCTCTTGAACTATTTTTCCTGGGTAAGAATCCTCACCCCAATAATCTATCTCATTGATTCTTCCTCTCTCACAAATAAATTACTAAGACACTTCTGATAACAAACTTGAATTCTACTCTTGATGCTTTGTTGACAAAACCACTATCAAAACTGTCTTTGAACCTACTTCAAAGACACTTTTAATAGTCTGATAGCTGGCTAGCTATACATTCATTTATGTATATGGAGAATAACTTTACAGGCAAAGGAAGATAACAGTAGCTATAAAAAGAATTAACTGAAACTACTACAGGAAATGATAACAATATCAGCAACAATATCTGGCTTCTGGATAACAATTTACTATCTCCCCCCCACCTCAATATTATAAAACTTTAAACCTACAGAAATTTGGAAAGAATTTTACAGTGAAAACCATATACATTCCCTTTCTAGATATTACAATTAACATTCTGGTAATCTCCTTATCACAAATCTATCACTCTATTCATGTGTTACTAAAATAGTCTTCTAGAAAAAGCATCTAATTATTCAACTTAGCTAAGTATCAAGAAAAACATACTCAGTAAAACTGCTTTCAGGACTTCCTGATGATACAGTGGATAGGAATCTGTCTGCCCGTGCAGGGGGTATGGGTTTAACTCCTGGTCTGGGAAGATTCCACATGTCATGGAGCAACTAACGCTCACGCAACTGCTTAACCCCCGGCACCAGAACTACTGGAGCCTGTGTGATCTAGGGCCTGAGAGTTACAACTACTGAGCCTGCGTGCTGCAACTACTGAAGCTGGAATGTGGCTAGAGCCCACATGGCCTAACTACTGAAGCCCGTGTGCCTAAAGCCTATGCTCTGCAACAAGAGAAGCCACTGCAATGAGACGCCTGTGCACCGCAACTAGAGAAAGCCCACATGGAGCAACAAAGACCCAGCACAACCAAAAATAAATTAATTAAACAATTTAATCAAAAAAAATTGCTTGCAAAGGGAGAAATAGAAATCTCACTAGAGTTTTTTTTTTAAAAAACCAAAACAAACTTAGAACAAACTTCAGTCAACAATATTTACTGGAGTTTTGAGAAGAAGATTGTTGCCACAAATTTTAACTCTCTGTCATCTCTGCTTTAGGAAGCACCAAGATTAAAACATTAAGAATTTCACTTAATAGCAAATTATTTGATAGTAGCAAAATAGATGACAATAGTTAGTTTTAAGGGAAGAATTAAAACATTTCTAGAAGGCAATGGCACCCCACTCCAGTACTCTTGCCTGGAAACTCCCATGGACGAAGAAGCCTGGTAGGCTGTAGTCCATGGGGCCGCGAAGAGTCGGACATGACTGAGCGACTTCACTTTCACTTTTTACTTTCATGCATTGGGGAAGGAAATGGCAACCCACTCCAGTGTTCTTGCCTGGAGAATCCCAGGGACAGGGGAGCCTGGTGGGATGCCGTCTATGGGGTCGCACAGAGTCGGGCACAACTGAAGTGACTTAGCAGCAGCAGTAGCAGCAGATGATAGAAAAAACTAAGATTAAAACACTTATATGCAATCAAACATAATTCCTTTTTTTCTAGATTCCTTTCAAAAGTATATGATTAATGGACCACCAATAAGTGAATGAATAAATAAAATGTGGTTAGCCAGTCATATAACAGAATACTTATCGAGAGAAAGGAATAAACTGATACATGCAACACCACCAATTGATCTAAAAAAAATATTATGCTAAAAAGAATGTCAAACAAAAATAAGTGCATAATGTATGATTGCAATTATATGAAATTCCAGAATAAGCAACCTACAGTGACACAAAGCAGCTATGTGTTCAGGGACTCACTCGAAAAGGAGGATAGAAATGTTTCATATCACCTGTGGTTGTAGTTACTCAGGCTTATATACTTGCCAAAATACAATGAACTGTACACTTAGAATACTTTAATAAAGCCAATTTTTAAAGTTAAGAAAAAAGATTGATGGAAAAGAAAAATAATCTTATTATGTGTATTGCTACATAAGTACAATTTGAGTTGTAGCTCCCTCTACTGCAGGAAAAGAAAATTGGCAAGGACATTTCAAAATATGGTTTGGAAAATGAAAAAATACTCATATTAAACAGTGCGAGTGAAGTCCATTCTGTGTGTGCGTGTGTGTCCTCTAGTGTCTAACATTTAGATTGCACCGACGTTGCGGAAAGTCCTGCATGCTCAGTCGCTTCAGTCATGTCCAACCCTTTGCGACCCTATGGACTGTAGCCTGCCACGCTTCTCTGCCCATGGGATTCTCCAGGCAGGGATACTGGAGTGGGTTGTTATTTCCTTCTCCAGGGAATCTTCCCAACCCAGGGATCAAACCTGCATCTTTTATGTCTCCTGCCCTGGCAAGTGGGTTATTTACCACTAGCACCACCTGGGAAGCCCCAAGTTAAGTCCTAAGAGGGATTAAAAATTGTGGAGACCATGGCTGTGGTCCTTCAGTATACCACTTCAGGAGACTAGACTAAATAAATTTAACACTTGAGCAACGATTTGCCCACCTGACCTCATGGTATACTAGCTATTCCTTGTCAGGATAGGTAATTCCTTGATCCCTAATTGCTTCCATTAAGTGGTTTCCTGAGTCACAGATGTCAGTGGTTCCCGAAGTGTGATCCTCCAGACAGCAACATCAGCATCACCTGGTAACTTGTTACAAATGCAGATTCTCAGACCCCATTCCAACCTGCTAATCAGCAACTTTGGCGAGGGAGCCCAGGATCTGTGTTTTAAGAAGCTTTCCAAGTGACTCTGATGCATGCTCAAGTTTAAGAACCACTGCCCTAGGTTTACCAATTTTTGTAACTTCTAACACCACTTAGTTTGTACTGTTTTTGCTTTTCTCCTTCATGTTGGCATCTGAATCTGTGACTCTCTACTGAAAACAGATCAACTTTCTTGCCCTCACTTTTCACATCTTGCCTTCTTCTTCTTGCTTTATCAATTTCTTGACTCATTATTAGCTATATTCTAGCACTAACTGAATTCACACCCTGAGCCTCAAGCAGGAAATAAAATAGGTCTATTATTCTCTTCTTCCCACCCCCATTTTGGCAAGATCTTATAAAATTGCTGTTTTTCCACTCTCGCTCTCTTGTAATCAAATGATTCCAATCCTTTATCCCACAAATATTTAATACTGAAACAAGTATATGTGACTTCATCATTGATGCTGGGGATACAACAATAACTAAAATACACAAAAACACTGTCCTTGTCGGTTCATATTCTAAGGCATATATTTTTATATCCCTAGGGAAATTATATACTATGTTAGAATATAGATGCTATGGTAAAAACAAAAGTAAGAGAAAATGAGAAAATAAGGGGACAATTTGAAATTTTACATAGGAAATCAGGAATGTTTTAAAAAATACGGTTAGAAATGATAAAGTGATACAATTAAAAACTACTACGTAAGATTTGAAATTATAAGACACCTAGAAGAAAACAGAGAAACAGCTTCTTGACAGGGGTCTTGGAAACGATTTTTTTGGATATGACACCAAAAGCACAAGCAACAAAGGCAAAAATAAGTCTAACTATATCAAACAAAAAAGCTTCTGCAGTGCAAAGAATACAAAAAAAATGAAAAGGCAACCTACAGAATGGGAGAATATAATTGCAAGTCATGTATCTGGCAGGAGTTAACATCCAGAATATATAAAGAATATACCTCAACAGCTAAAAACTAAATAACTCAATTAAAAACAGGCAGAGGAATTGAATAGACATTTTCCCCAAAATACACAGAAATGGCCAATAGCTATATCTGCAAAGATGCTCAACATTATTAATCATTAGGAAAATGCAAATCAAAACCATAGTGAGATATCACCTCACACCTGTTTCAACGACTGTCACCAAAAAGGCAAGAAATAACAAGTGCTGGTGAAGATGGGGAGAAAAAAGAAACCCTTGTGAACTGTTGGTGGGAACGCAGTACAAGTCTTGCACACAATGTTCCACACAAAGAATACTTAAATCACGATGACGATGACATAAGAACATCTCATTCCATACAGTTCTTGCTATATAGTTATTAGATTTTCACACGGAGACAAGCACAGGCACAACAGGTAAGTTTGGTAACTATACGGCCTGATGATCTACTCATTAAGTGGGAGTGGACCATCATAGAGGTCTCCATCCTCATCATCCTCACATTGAGCAGGCTGAGGATGAAGAGGAAGAGGAGAGGCTGGTCTTGATGTCTCAGAGGTGGAAAGGAAGGCAGGTACTCAGTATAGCTTTATGGAAATACAGCATAAGTTCTGACTTTTTTGCTTTTGCATTTCTCTAAAAATGTTTCTATGTGGTACCAATTACTTATATCATAGAAGGTCCATGTCATAAAAGAATTCAAAAGCTGTATTAAATAATCAGAACCCTTCTACCGGGTAGTCTAAGGTCAATTTGTTTCTGGAATTGCTTCTTCCACATCATCTGCCACTGGTTTGGAAGGGCTCATCTTCTGTTAATTCTGCTGGTGTGGTGTCTAATAGCTCTTGAATTTCTGCAAGATCCATATCTTGAAACCCTTCACCTCCTTCTTTTTTTCCCCCATATCCACAATTTCTCTCATGATTTCCTTGACTGGCTCTGTTGTAGATCCTGTGAAGTCATGCATAACATCTGGACAGTTTTCTCCAGCAAGGATTTACTGTTTTGGGCTTGACGGTTTTCATGGCTTTTTCTTTAACAATGACGCATCTTCAAGGCTGTAATCCTTCCATTCATGATGTCTCTATTGGGGTTCTCATCCACAGCATTAAGTCTTTTATGTAAGTACCCTGTGTAATGAGCCTAAAACATCTGTATGACTCCCTGATCTAGAGGCTGACTTAGAGATCTTGTGTTTGGAGGCAAGTAGACCACTTTGATGTCTCTGCTGGTGAACTCTGGAGTTCTAGGTGGCCAGGGTCATTGACCAATAATGAAAGACTTCTAAAAAGCAGTCTCTTACTGGCAAGGTACTTTCTGACTTCAGAGACAAAGCAAGGATGGAACAAATTCAGAAAAGGATTCTCCAGGCCTTCTTATTGTGCAACCAAAAGATGGTGTTTTTCTTTTTCCTTCAAGGTTCAAGGGTTATTATTAGCAGCTTTGTACATAAAGGCAGTCCTGATCAACCCAACTGTATTTGCATGAAATAGCAGAGTTAGCAGTTAACAGTAGAGCTATCTCTTCCTGCCTTAAATCCTGGTGCTTACCTCTCTTCTTTACTAATAAGTGACCTCTGTGGCATTTTTTCCCCCTAGAATAGGGCTCTTTTGTCTTTATTAAAAACCTGTTTAGCCAGATATTCTTTCTCCTGAACGATTTTCTCAGTGGTGTCTGGGAACTCATCTGCTGCCTCTTGGTTGGCAGAAGCTGCTTCTCTTGTTGTGTTATCTTGACATTTTTTAAAGCCAAATCTCTTTCTAAAATTTAGCAAACCATCCTTTATTGGCATTAAATTCTCCAGCTTCAGATCCTTCACCTTCCTTTTGCTTTGTCTTATAATGATTTTTTTTTCCTCAAATTATACTAGTCTATAGGAATGCCTTAGAGCAATCCTGCACCCACATAAAAAGCTGCATTTTCAAGACAAGATAAAAGGTATTTTGCAAAAAGTGCAAGGTTTTTGTGTCTGCTGATGTAGCTGCAGCAATGAATCCATGAATTTCTTTTTCTTTCCCACAATCATCCTTACACGTATTCATTTATAATGCAGTGAGAAACCCTAGCTGCAGACCTCAATCTATAGTAAATGTCAAGCAATTCAATTTTTTCTTGCAATGTCAATGACTTTACTTCTTAGGAACATGTTCAGCATCACTAGTGGCACTGTAGGGGTACCATGGTGTTATTTACAGTTCACAATATTGCACTAAACATGATGAAAAATATTTAAAAACTACAAGAGATCACCTTTTCCTTGATAACACAATTTACGAGAGAGATGAACTGCTCCTATGGAGATGATTAGCATCACTCTTCATTTTAAGCGTATACTCAAATCATTGGACTGCAAATATAGTGCCATGTATAGTCTGTGTTTGTGTGAGTTTTGAGACATTTTAATAATAGATCTGTATATATTTCATGGTAGTCTATGATAAAATAGACTAGTATGTACATTATTTTATGAATTCATGATGTACCTGATTATTTTCCTTAATTTTTTCAATATTCCTAGGTCACATGGTTCATTTGCAAGTTTTTTCAAATTGCCACAAAACTCCAAAAAACTTTCCAATATATTTATTAAAAATAATCTATATATAAGTGGATCTGCACAGCTGAACCTAAGTTATTCTAGGGTCAACTATAATTATCTTTGGGAAGTGAAACTAGATGTGGCATACAGAAAAACTTCTATTTTTTCTGCTCCATACTACTTAATTCATTTTGCTATATCCACAGACTATTTTTATACTTTAAAAATATAAACATTCAAAAAACTAAGATCATGACATCTGGTCCCATCACTTCATAGCAAATAGATGGGGAAAATGTGGAAACAGTGAAAGACTTTACTTTCTTGGGCTCCAAAATCACTGCGGAAAGTGACTGTAGCCATGAAATTAAGACACTTGCTCCTTGGAAGAAAAGCTATGATAAACCTAGATAGCATATTAAAAAGCAGAGACATCATTTTGTTGACAAAGGTCTGTCAACTCAAAGCTATGGTTTTTCCAGTAGTCATGTACAGATGTGAGAGAAGGACCCTAAAGAAGGCTGAACACCAAAAAAGTGATGCTTTCGACCTTGGTCCTGGAGAATACTCTTGAGAATCCCTTGGACAATAAGGAGATCAAACCAGTCAATCCTAAAAGAAATCAACCCTGAATATTCATTGGAAGGATTGATGCTAAAGCTGAAGCTCCAATATACTTTGGCCAGCTGATGCGAAGAGTCAACTCACTGGAAAAGACCCTGATGCTGGGAAAGACTGAGGGTAGGAGGAGAAGGGGGCAACAGAGGATAAGATGGTTGGATGGCATCACCGATCAATGGACATGAGTTTGAGCAGACTCCAGGAGTTGGTTAAGGACAGGGAAGCCTGGTGTGCTTCAGTCCATGGGCTCACAAAGAGTCAGACATGACTTGGTGACTGCACAACAACAACAGACTATTTTTATATTTTAAAAATATCTGTATTAAAACCAATCATATTAGCCTTGATTACTGAGAAGCTACATGAGACAAAGGAAACAGATGTTTAACTGACTAATTTTAATGTGACAAGTGCTATGCTCTTTATTCTGTACAGTTCAACAAACATCTGGTGAGTGTATGTATACTCTATCCCAAACATGAAGCAGTGATGATATTAATATTTGCAGACTATCAAAACAAAGGAAGTACTGTTAGGATATCTAAAGATGGCCTAATCCTGTCTTAGTTTTGGAGAGGACTCCCAGAGACAGTGATATTTGAGCTTGACCTTGAAAAAGTAATAGGATTTTGTAAGGGATATAAAAAAGAAATGATAAATGTCATGCACAAGTGAAAGCAAGAGCAAAGACACACACACTCAACAAATGTTTGTTGAAATGTACAGAATGAACAGCATAGCACCTGTCACATTAAAATTAGTCAGATAAACATATATTTCCTCTGCCTTGTGTAGCTCCTAAGAAATCAAGGTTAATGTTAATTGTTTTTAATACAGATATCTCTAAAACATAAAAACAGTATGCAGATATAGCAAAACGAATTAAATAGTATAGAACAGAAAACATACAGTAGGCAGGTATGGATCAAATAAATGCAGGGGGAAAATGGTGTAGTAGGAGATGTGATTAAAAAGATACATGCAGAACTCAATCTTAGTCATTCAGTAGAAGAGCAAAGAATATAAAAAACACAGAAATAAGAAACAACCTTTTTCGTCCATCTTTCTCACTTGTGGAAGTATACCTGTAGGATAATGTCTAGAAGTAGGATTACTGAGGCAAAAATAATGTTCTCTTAATATTTCAACATGTTCTTTGTAAAAGATTTCCCTACCCACAACAAACAACGTACACTGTCACTTCCAGTGCTTATAAGTGACTAGATCCATACATTATTAACACCAGAATGTGAACTTTTTAAATCTTAAGTAACTGATAGTGAAACATGGTATTTGATTATTCATTTCATTTAATTTCTTTATGAGTGGGTCAAGTATGTATTTTTCATGTACTTATGGTATTTCCCATCTGTTTTCCAGTGAACTGCCTTAAGTTTTTCCTTATAAGAAAATGTACCCATTGACAAGCAAAAGTATTGCAAATATATCTACACTGTAAAAGACAGTGTATCAATTGTCTTTTACTTTGTCTGATGTTCTTCCCCACCACCACCCCCGCCCTTGCAGATGCTGTTTCTTTTTCTGCAGTTAAAAATTTAAATCTTTTCTTCTATGGTTTCTGCGTTGTATGTTATGCCATCTTCATCCCAACAGCTGGGGAGTAAAAAAAACTTTGATTTGTTTTAGAATTTTATTTCATTTTTAATATTTAAAGCTATGTTCTACATAGTTTCAGTTTTAGTATTTACAGGAATCCAGTTTTTTTTTTTTCTAATGGATAATTTTTCTAACTTCATTTATTAAATTATTTAACTTTTCCTCAATGATCTGAACTGCGTTTTTTCAAAGATGACATTTCCAGTATAAGTGAGCTTATTTTTGAAATCTATCCTGTTCCACTGTTTAATTTATTCTTACATCACTTCTAAACCTTTTTAATTAGCCTAGCTTTATAATACACTTTTAAAATGATCTATTTTATATACAAATATTGTATACTATATGATATGAAGTAGGTTATATTTTTCATTATCTGCAAGATTTGTCTCCTGTGGTGATTATGCTTTGTCAGCAAAGCTAAGCTGGAACTATATTTGTCAGAATTACTTTCTCTGTACAATTCTGAGTTAGGGTTTGCTACAAAAAACACACATATGATGTGGAGGAAGAAAAAGCATGAGCCATTATGCTCTCAGGGGCAGTGCAGGGTTGCCATGTGCTGTTAAAGTTATGCATATTGTCAGTGATTACCTGGCTCACCTTGGTGGTGTGGGGCAGGTGCCAGACCTGCAATTTCTGCAGTTCCTACTGGAGCTCCTCATCAATTCCTCCAATTTCCAAGATAGGCTTGTATAGCCCCATGGCAGAAGGTGCCAAGTACTTCTGCAAGTCACCTGCTTATCAACACTGGAGGAAGTGAGACAGATGTGGGATTGTTTGTCCTTGTGAGTTCTCCAGCTTGTCCTCATTCTCCTTTGCTTCACATCTGCCTTTCTTTCCCCAGCTCCTAGCCACACTGTCCTACAGCCACTTTATACCTCCCACCTTGTATTTTGTGCCAGATATAATTCTAAGGGCTTTGCTGTATTAATCCTCATAACAACCCTTTTAGGTGATACTTATTATTAATTCCTCTTTTATGGATGATGAAATTGAGGTAGAGAAATGAAGTAATTTGTCCAAAGTCACACAACTATTAAGAGAGAGAGTTGGGAAAAAACAGATAAATATGAACTGGTTAAGAATACATGGTTAGATGTCTTTAATGTTTGATTAACTTGGGTATATACAGAAAAGACATACCTATTAAATCTGTGCATAACACAAAGCTGGAATAGATAATACATTAAATGAAAAACTCAAGGATTCAAAAAATTTTCAATAAATTAGAATATGTTAAATCTACTAAAATAAAATTTAATGATGAATGAAGAGAAAAGGTAATTAAATTTCAGAAAAGCTAATCATACCAGTGTAAGAGAGAAAATAATTATCTTAGTTCATGTTTAAAAGAAAAAAGACCTACAGCAAAATTTCAATATATATTATCATGGGTACCATAAAACAGAATACAATACTATCTTCACGTGTAAGTATGGCTGAGTCCCTTTGCTGTCCATCTGAAATTATCAGAACATTGTCAATCAGCTATACTCCAACACAAAATAAAAAGTTTAAATAAATAAATGTTTTTTAAGAAAGAATATAATAGTATCTTGCACTAATGAAGGTATAATGAGCAATTCAGTGACTGGTACTCTGCACTGGTTTATTCACATCTGATACAGTGTTCAGTCTAGGAAACCATGGAATCATTCTCCAGAGAAAAACCAGAATGGTACCAGAAACAAATAATTCAGAAACTGGTCATCTTTAGCCTAATATATACAAATATTTTTCATTAACATCCATGTAGAAGACTCCATATTTCCAAAGGGTAAAGCATGCACATAGAATGGAACTCACAGTGAAACAGATTTTTAACTCAATAGAAGAAAGATGCTTCTAGTAAAGAGAATTCAAATTGGAAAAGTTAAACTGTCACTGTTTGCAGATGACATGATACTATACATAGAAGATCCAAAGGATGTTATCAGAAAACTACCATGAGAGCTCAGAGCTCTGGAATGAATTATCAGAGCTCAGCAATGAATCTGGTAAAGTTCCAGGTTACAAAATTAATACACAGAAATCTGTTGCATTTCTATACATTAACAATGAAAGATCAGAGAGAGAAATTCAAGAAGCAATTCCATTTACCATCATTCTTTGCATCACAAAGAATAAAATATCTAGGAACAAACCTACCTAAGGAGACAAAAGACCTGTACTCTGAAAACCATAAGATGCTGATGAAAGAAATCAAAGAAGATATAAACAGATTGAAAGATATACCATGTTTGTGGACTGGAAGATCAATATTGTCAAAATGACTATACTATCCAAGGCAATCTAAGATTCAATTCAACCCCTATCAAATTACCAGTGGCTTTTTTCACAGAACTAGAACAAAAAAACCTCAAAATTTGTATGGAGACATGAAAGACCCTGAAGAGCAAAAGCAATCTTGAAAAAGAAAAATGGAGCTGGAGGAATCAGGTTCCCTGACTTCAGACTATACTACAAAGCTACAGTCATCAAAACAGTATGGTACCACATAAAACTAGAAATATAGATCAATGGAATTAGATAGAAAATCCAGAAATAAGGCCATGCACCTACAGTCAATTAATCTATGACAAAGGAGGCAAGACGATACAATGTTGGAAAGACAGTCTCTTCAACAAATGGTGCTGGGAAAAGTGGACAGCCACATGTAAAAAAAATGAAATTAGATCATTCTTTAACTCCATATACAAAAAGAAGCTCAAAATGGATTAAAGACCTAAATGCTAGACCAGACACTATAAAACTCTCAGAGGAAAACACAGGGAGAACACTCTCCAACATAAATCACAGCAACATCTTTTTTAATCCATCTCCCAGAATAATGGAAATTAAAGCAAAAATAAACAAATGGGATCTACTTAAACTCAAAAACTTTTGCACAGCAAAAGAAACAATAAACAAAATGAAGAGACAACCCACAGACTGACTGGGAGAAAATATTTGCAAATGATGTGACTGATAAGGGATTGGTCTCCAAAATTTACAAACAGCTGATTACATTTAATAGCATCACAACAAGAAACCCACTCAAAAAATGGGTAGAAGACCTGAATAGACATTTCTCTAAAGAGGACATACAGACAGCCAACAGGCACATGAAAAGATGTTGAACATTGCTGGCTATTAGAGAAATGCAAATCAAAACTACAATGAGATATCATCTCACACCAGTCAGAACGGCTATCATCAAAAAACCCACAAACAACAAATGTTGGAGAGGGTGTGGAGAGATGGGAGCTCTCCTGCACTGTTGGTGGGAATGTAAATTGGTACCCTCACTAGAGAACAGTACAGAGGTTCCTTAAAAAATTAAACACAGAACTACCATATGACCCTGCAATCCCACTCCTGGGCACACATCCAGAGAAAAACATGGACCAAAAGATACATGCCTTTCAACGTTGTTGCAGCACTGTTCACAGCAGCCAGGACATGGAAACAACCTCAGTGTCCATCGACAGAGGAAGGGATAAAGATGTAGTACATATAGACAACGGAATGTTACTCAGCCACTAAAAATGAAATAAGGTCATTTGCAGCAACATGCGTGGACCTAGAGAGTCATATTGTGTGAAGTAATACAGAGACGGAGAAATATCATATGACATCCTTTATATCTGGGATCTAAGAAGAAATGATACAAATGAACTTACTCAGAAAACAGAAAGAGACTCTCAGACTTAGAAAACAAATTCATAGTTGCCGGCGGGGCAGGGGTGAGGGGTGGGGTGGAGAGATAGCTAAGGACTTCAGGAAGGTCATGTACACATTGCTATATTTAAAATAGATAACCAACAAAAACTTATTGCATAGCACATAGAACTCTGCTTAATGTTATGTGCCAGCCTGGATGGTAGGTTTGGGGAAGAATGGATACATATATATGTATGGCTGAGTCCCTTTGCTGTGCACCTAAAACTATCACAACATTTTTAATCAGCTATACCCCAATACAAAATGTTTTGGTGTTAAAAAAATAAAATTAAAAACAGGAATGTGCTTCTAATATTAATAATAAAAGCTTCTGAACAATGCAATGGGTTAGCCTTATAAGGCAGTGATGTGCTTTATCATCTAATGAGATTAACAAAACACCTTATGACACACTGTTCTTTTTGTTGTAAAGAGATTTCTAGCATTGGGAATGTCCATATGTAGAGAGGAGGAATGGACTGTAGTGGTATTTGTTGGATCTCTAAATTTTTTGCAGCTCAAAAAATTTCTTTTGATTCTAGGCATAAAGACAGCAACTGAATTTTGAGGCAGGAAAATAAGCAGTTTAATTTATTTTTACCTGATAACAAAAGCAAAACCAGAGAAGGATCTAAAAGAATAACACCAATTTAGGTACATCAGAGTATACATTTTGATGTTGTTGAAATACATATTAAGATATTCATCTATATATGTATATGTGCACTTAATAGCCTACTTAATATTATACTGTGAAGAGTCTATAATATCCATTGTGGATGTGCAATAATTTATTTAACTTTCCAACTAATACTAACCCAACAGTAACTTTTCATAAACATTCAATAAACATTCATGTACATAAATCTTTTTCCATAGCCTTGACTATATAAGAGTATTGATGTATTCTTATATAGCTTTCCAGAATTCTGCTATTATATTCAAATTCTGAATTTTAAGATAGATAAGGCGAAAAAGCAGACAAGCAAGATATACAGGCGCACACATGCCAAACAATTTCTGCCCCAGAGATTCTGATACCAGTGAAAACAGACACATCATAGTAAGCTGGTCTTGATTTTATGCATTTCTTTTTTAATAGTAAATTCGTTAAGAAGACAATGTTAATGCATAGTAAAGGGCTAAAGACAAAATAAAGGTACTCTTATTTGACAAAATAAGAGTCTAAGTCATTCTTCCATGAGATGAAACTAAAAATTGAAGACTCAACTACACAAGACTTTACTATATATTGGAATAAAATTTACTAGAATAAAACATAGTCACAATTGATCATATAGTGACCACACAGCAAAACCAGCCTACAGTTTAAAAAAATTTTACAGCATCTACTTACTTTAATGTTTCAGCAAGAAAGAAACTCTGCTGTACATCATCATGTGTAGGAGTAGAGGAGTACACATCCTTCACCCCAGAAAATCCACCGCTGACGCGGCAGTACTTTTCAATAGCCTGTGAAAGAGATCAGACAGGAGTCAGTTCCATAGAATTTCAAGTTTTGAAGGACAAGTTAAGGAACCATAGTCAAAAGTTCAGAGAATTTCTATGAGAATTTTATAGTTTCAGAATAAGACTTTTTTAATCAAATGGAAATAGCCTTGCACTGGAAAAATTAACTGAAGCATCCTGTTTGATGTAGAATGTTTCTCTCTCCAAAACTCTAATCTTTTTAAGACATTTTATATTTTCCTAACTTAGGAGTCAAATTTAGTCTAGTTACACTGAGTTAGAGATCTGTCTGGTACAATAAAACCTCATTAATTCTGACAAATCAAGAGGGAAGTCAGTTTGAATTAAAAATTTTAAACTCAATTTTATCACTTCCAAGGATAAACAACAATCCAAATCATGCTAAAACGTGTATTACTGAAGGAGCTCTCCACAGCAACAGCAATATGATATTTACTGCAAACATACTATATGCCAGACAGTGTATTATCATAATCCTATGAATTAAGCATTATAGTTGGTATAAACTGGCAGAAGAGCCCACCCTCACACCTATACAATAATAATCACAAATATTGAGAGCTAACAATCATTAAGAATTTACTATGTGCTGAAGGCTCTTCTAAGAGCTTTAAATCTATGAACAATTAAATTTCGAACAACCCTATGAGGCTATCTTAATAGCTTTACTATTCAGATGGGAAAACTGAGGCAAAGAGTAATTTGCTCCACATTATTATTAACTACTATGTTCTACTGCCCAAATGGGAGTTCATATTCTTAATTTATCTTTCTTCATCTTTGAACATGTCTGAATAAAATATTCTGAATTAAACAGAATCTATTCAAAACCCTGTTAACTCGAAACTATCAAACATTCTGCTTTTGTAGGTATATTACACTTTACAATTAAGCCATACAGAAAAAGTTGAAAAGCACGTATGGTTCTTTTCTTTCTCTATTTCACCAAACCCAGAGAAAATGAATGAAGGTATGGTTATCATCATTATGCTGTGGCTTACTGTTTCTAGCCTTGCTACTTTTCTTATTTATCTGGTCTTCCTCGTTTCTGAAGAAGAGCTAATTAACACTTAAACTATTCATTTTTACATAATTCCTCTAAATAAGAAGCATTAAATGTTAGGGGACATTCAAGTTATATTCATTGCAGGATTACTTTACCTCTTTCCCCTATATTGGAGAATGGAATGGCAATCTACTCCAGTATTCTTGCCTGGAGAATCCCACGGACAGAGGAGCCTGGCGGGCTACAGTCCATGGGGTTGCAAAGAGTCGGACACAATTGAGCGACTAACACTCACTTCTCCTATATATTGATTTACCTCAGCATTAGTAAGCCGTTACTACACAACAGAAGTGTGTGTGTGTCCTATTCTCAAACCACTGTGCCAACATCTTGTCTCTGTCTCAACTGTGGCAGGACCCTCCTGCACAAAGTTCCCCTAGCAGCTGTGTTCCCAATTTTGGAGCCAGGCAGAGAAAAGCAGCAAAAATAAGCGCTTTGTCTGTTTCTGCTCTGTATTGTAATCACCTTGCTGCTATTAATAGTCTCTTAAACTCCATAAAGAACATCTATGTCTGAATGACAAATGACACATAAGTGTCCTCACCTTAGTTCAAGTCTTTATCACATCATTTCTAGACTACTGCAGTGGTCTCCAAAACCCACCAACTTGCAGATTACAATCAGATCCTTTTGTTGTGTTACTCCCCACTAAAAAGTCTTCAGCAGTTCCTTCCCCTTTCAAAAACCTTTAGTAGTCCCAGGATGGATTCTTAAAGTTAAGGAGTTTTAGTGGGTAAGAGATGGAGAAGAAAAAGATCAGAGGGATTGTGAGCTAGGCAAAGGACTTTTTACCCCTACTTTGCAAATGAGAAACACTTGCATAGTACATGAGAAAAGTGTGTGTGTATGATGTCTGAAACACCGAGTAAAGTATTCATGCCCTGATCTGACATACAAGGCTATCTACATAATGGCTCCACACTTTTGTCTAGTTGACCCGTGAAACCTTCTTTTTACATAAATTGGTCTACATTCTGATCTAAAGTACATCTTACACATTCTTGTCTGCGCAACTTATTAACCCTATCTCACCTAGAATGTCCTTAGTTCTATCTAGACTGCAAGTTTAAGGTAAACAATTTGAATATGAATATCCATTGTAATTAGTACTATTTATCATAATTAGTACGTCTCAGAGACTAAAACACTTCCTCACTTCCAGTGATAAGCTATACTTTCATGAAAAGTCTTAATGATTTTTCTTTCTCCCAGGTACTGATGACAATGGAATTCTCTGAAAGGTTAGTGTTTTATAAGTAAACGATTTGCTTACTTTACTTACTAACCATTAAAAATTCCTCATTTCAAATATATGTATGTGTATACACACACCCAGGTGGCACAGTGGTAGAGAATCTGCATGCCAAAGCAGGAGGCACAAGAGAGGTGGTGGGTCTGATCCCTTAGTCAGGAAGATCCTCTGAAGTAGGAAATGGCAACCCACTCCAGTATTTTTGCCTGGAGAATCCCATGGACAGAGGAGCCTAGGGGCTACAGTCCATGAGGTTGCAGTCAGACATGACTGAGCATGCACACAACACACACACATATATGGAGAGAGAGAGTGTGTGTGTGTTGGCATTGTCTTTCAGTGTAGAAAAATTTTAACAATTCAATAATCCTTCTTGTGGCGCCACTAAGGAATTACTCTGAACACAAACTGAAGTGAATGGGGGTTAATCTACCTAGGCTGTGAATCTGGGCAATTTTACAATGATTTTATTTTACTTTAGAGGTTAAGCATTAATAGTCAAGTATAGAAATTTTATAATCATAGTGAAAAACTGCCATTTAAATGATTCTAAACATGAGGTAACATGGATGAGGACACACGGCACTATAGGTGGCTTAATTTAACACTCTTGCACATAAAGTGAAATACTGGCTTATTTACCAGTGCTGCTTCCCAGCCCCACTCCCTGTATCTTGGATCATGAGTGAATCGCCACAGGTACCAATAGGTTTCAATGACTTCTGGACGGAGGATGTAATACTTTTCAGCCTGCCGGACTGCCACAGCTTCTACTGCACCATCAAACTTGAATGATTCAGGACCGAGCTTTAATGCTGTGACATGACAAAAGAAATAAATGAGCACAATAAACCATTTTTGTTGGGTTTGCCAGAGACTTCTCCTCCCTTGAAAGAATACAGTATGAAGTAATTTTATAGCTGTTTTATTGTTGCTGTTTTGCAAAATCAGTGACTTTAAAAGATCCACATTTGATTTTCTTATAAATATTCCTATTATTCTGACATGAAATATTTCTCATAAATAATGTATATTAACATACTGCTACATCTAACTAAAGTGACAAGAGTCTAGTAATTCTTTAGAAACAAATGTAAGGCTAGACATAAGCACATTACATTTCTGTTTTGGTCCAAAATCAAATGAAACAGATAAACAACTGTATTGTGCAAAATTATTTTTTAAAAAGTCAAGACAATTTAAATCTTTTTAACATAACACATACATGTAAAAAAAAATTTCAGAGCTCAGATTTTGAGTTAGATTTAGTTGCAGATTATACTCTTTTAAAGTATACCACAGTACGTTAAGAAGCAATACATTTTAAAACTTAAGCTAGTTTTAAAATTCATCTCTCTTCTATAACCTCTGTATATACAGCTAGGAAGAGGTTCAAATCACCAACCACTAAGAATTTCATCAGTAAATTGCCCGTTTATCAGACTGAATAAATACCTGAAACTAACAATACTGTAAATCAACTACAGTTAAAGAAAAAGCTTAAAAGAAACATGGCCATTACACATATACAACATTACATAAAATACTTTAAATGATATGATTTCCATTCAGGTTGGAATATAGTACTACATGAAGGGCTTTTAAAGAACCTCTTTCTAATCACACCCAGCACTCTAAACCTGGGCAATATAAAATCATCCTCCACTGGGATGCTGGAGTCACACAATTACCACTCTCAGCTGTCATCTTTCTTTCTTTTAACTAGTTTGTATCAGTGCCAAATAATTTCAAGGTCTCTCACTTCTTTCAAGAAATGCTAGATACTTTTGGATTTTCTCAGAAAAGGTAGCATAAGAAACATGCCAAAACAAAAGCATGCCATAGTTGTTGGCATGATGTTTGCAATGGCCAAATTTTAGCATTGTAAGGGTGACACCATAAACTCTAAATAATCACAATTAAAATATAGCATTTCATACCACTCCCCACACCGAAGAAAAAACACAAAACCAAAAAACACTGTAGTGATGGTAGCTCTATTAAAAGCAAACCATGATCCAGAAGAGAGCTAAAAACCAAGTTGTTACTGCTAAGTCTTGGAGAACTAAAGCAGAACTTAAGCAGGCGTTTTTAACCTGAGGATGTAACTCTATGGTAGGCTTTGGAAGAGGGAGATAATGTTGTGTCCAAGAAGCCTCTGAAATTGCATGCAAAACCTTATGTGTGCTCATGTAGTTCTGACCACCTCCTCAATGGGATGTAAGGTAAGGACTAACCAAGAAATTATCAATATATTGTAAGAAAACTTCTACTCAGTTTACTGACAAGGTCTGGCATACAATCAAATATTATTTGTCATTTAAAAATGTTTTTAAAATAAGAAAAGTCAAATAAACATCATAGGCACCGAAATGATAGTAATCCAATAAATAGGAAGATAAGTCATTTAGTCTGGGTTTCATGTTTTTCTTTTCTCAAAGACTAGGAGTATTAAGTGATCATATGGAGTTTTCAAATGTTAACCTTAAGGCTAACTTTAAATTAGATAATAATCCCATAATCATAATGAGATCACTTGAAGTAAAGTAGACATTGGCTGTGTGGAACTAATATTTTAGACTTCTTCATAAAATTTTTATTTCACTGATTAATCATTCATAACTTCATGAGGAATTGGTGAGTAAAAACATAAAGTCTAATACACATACCATATCCATTTTTGCCAAATCATTGCTTTCATGTTTCTGAGGGTATAACTTCTCAGGTGCTCTTCTGCTTAAGCAATGTTGTAAAAAATAATTTCATAACATTCTACCTTGCACTTAATTTCTATTCTTTACCTAAAATTTCCCACTTACAATTGATATATCATTTCTAAAAGGAAAATAACTAATCCAACAAGTAAAAATTGAGTCAAAATCATAAATAATTTAGTGCTTGAGTAAAAAGAACTCTGCTGCTAAGTCACTTCAGTCATGTCCGACTCTGTGCAATCCCATAGATGGCAGCCCACCAGGCTCCCCTGTCCCTGGAGTGGGTTGCCATTTCCTTCTCCAAAAAAGAACTCTAGAGGATGCAAAAATCATATAATGAAGGTGAAGGAAAGAGACATGCACAAATTTAAAAAATAAAGTAAAATATCAAATGCAATAAAAAGTCAGTTGTAAGACAGTAAGAGATAATTTTAAAGCAGGCACAGGTTTGTAAAGTCATGGGAAATAAAATTCATATGCATCTTTCAAGGCAGGTAGAATCTGTAGAGATGGAAAAATAACTACACTTAAGTCAACAAAAGATATTTAACAAAAGCTAAAAAGCACATGACAGAGTATGAGATGGTTGGATGGCATCACTGACTCAATGGACAGGAGTCTGAGTAAACTCCAGGAGTTGATGATGGACAGGGAAGCCTGGAGTGCTGCAGTCCATGGGGTCGCAAAGAGTCGGACATGACTGAACGATTGAACTAAACTAAACTGAAAAAGCACAAAGAATATTCTTGGACAGGCAATCTGACTACACTTTGAATGGTCTAATAGCAAGAGAAAAATTTAAACTATTTTCCTGTATCCTTTCCTATCAACTTCTCTTAAGGAAATAATAGCTGTAAAAACTCTTAAATTATGTCCATTTCTCCATGTTCAATGGATGTTTTTTTGTCCATTGGATGTGTTATATCCAAACAGATTAAATTCTCCCCCAGATGTGACAGCACATAGTCTAAGGAAGGTTTTATCCAATTTCAATATGAAGTAAATTAAGTTATATAATAGTAATTATTTTAATAATGTTCAGCAGTTTGTCTGTCTTTTTAATCTAGAAACCCAGATAGAAAAAGTACTATATTCTGGAAGTCTTAAGATCTGGTTTGGCATTTATTTTGCATTATACCTCAGAATATGGGCTTCCCTCGTGGCTCAGATGGTAAAGAATCTGCCAGCAGTGCAGGAAACCCGAGTTCAATCCCTGGGTCAGGAAGATTCCCTGGAGAAGGAAATGGCAACCCACTCCAGTATTCTTGCCTGGAGAATTCTATGGACAGTGGAACCAGCAGGCTACAGTCCATGGGGTTGCAAAGAGTTGGACATGACTGAATGACCAACACTTTCACTTTTCATACCTGAGGTATGAATAAACTAAAACAATGTATCAATCTAGCTTCCCATGCAGATATAATGTCTTCCCAGGTGGCACTAGTGGTAAAGAACCCACTAGCCAATGCAGGAGACATATGGGATGTGGGCTCAATCCCTGGGTTGGGAAGATCCCCTGGAGGAGGGCATGGCAACCCACTCCAGTATTTTTGCCTGGAGAATCCGCAAGGACAGAGGAGCCTAGTGGGCTACAGTCCATGAGTTCACAAAGAGTCAGACACAACTGAAGCAACCGAGCACACACCACTAAATTACTGCTCTGTTTCATGAAGATTCAGCAATGTTTCCTACAAACCTAGCTAAATATTAAGCAGTAGGCCATGTTTATCAGTAAGTGGAATATATGAAGAATACCATATTTTGAAATAATGTTAATTCTAATTCCAACAAACTGAAGTGAAATCCCAAGGCAGTAATTACTGCATGAAATTAACCCAAATAACTACTGAGAAGTGGATGTATTTTTAAACAAGTTAGCCAAAAATTATAGCACAGCTATAAGAAAATACAGCAGAAGATGTAATAACCTGGCAGGAAGTAAGCAAAACTAGGACTGTACTTTTTAATTAAAAGATCTAAGCTGGAGATTAAAGATAAGTAAAAACAGTGAAAGACTTGAAAATACAGGATACAAATCAAATAGTAATCTTTTGGGGCATACCATGGGAAAGAGAGCCACAGGTTCATTGACTGGCAATGTGAAAACGACATCAGAACAAGCATGACAGCAACAACCATAGACTGCATTTTTAAAATTTTCATATAAACTCAAAACATTCTGTAGAAGACAGGCTGGATATTATTATCCCAATTTTTTGCAGATGGAGCAACTGAGGCTTAGGAAGGTTAAATGATTTGCCTAAGACTCATAGATTTTAAATAGTGGAACATGGGATTTTTCAACCTAGTTCACACATTCTTTTCATAGTATCAGTGTTTCAAATCAGCATCGGCAATATCATTATGAAATGTGAAAGTCAGAACTGTACAGGAATCCTTTCATAACTCTGGTATTCTATGAATTTTTCAAAGGCAAGGAAGACATCTTGTTCACACTTTAACCCGTAAGAATCCAGCATAATGCTTGGCATAAAATATGTGCTCGATGTTTAATGGAATGAATGATTAATTATAATAACCATAATGACCAAATTTTAATGCGTCTGTTGCATGAAATCCTACTATTTTAGATCTAGTATTTGATTTGTGGTCAAAATTTGCATAACAATTATTATCATGGGTCCTAGTATAAACACTTAATATCCATTCTGTTCCTAGATGTCATACTAATTTCAGCTATATTTTAAGTATATATTTGATATTCTACAATATATTTTAACTTCAATTTGAAACTCAGGTTACTGACTTCAGATGCATTATGTACTAAGTTAAACCACCACAAAATGGTATCTGCTTCAATGTCCTTTTGACTTAGTTATATTTTGTCAAAAAATGGACTCTTTGCTTTAGTTACTGAGATAAACGGAAGGGTCAATTTCACAGTAAGTTCAATTCCTTGTTATATAAAAATAACTTGACAGATTAATAAACTAGGATAAATTTTAAGCCAATCATATCAGTTTCATAGTACTTGATGATAAATTAACCCTGAAACACAAATTTAGTTATTTAACTAAAGCAACAATTCAATTTCTGAAATCACAATCAGAAATTCCTAGCTTTCAGTTTTTCAGGGAGCCCATATCCATTACTTCATATAGAAACACACATTTTAAAGCCATAGGAAAAACTTGGAAGACCTTGCTAAGTGTTTCTCAACGCTATTCTTCAGGCTTTTATTTAAATCTAATTGCCTTTTCCTTCCATGAAATTTTATATTTAACAAATATATATAAATACTGTTTACCTACCTATGACTAAATGCATGTGTGTATATGTGCATGTGCACACACACACAACAATATTTTTCACCCTCAGGAACCAACTTTTGTCACCTGTAAAACTGAGAATCATCTCACTTTTTTTAGGTGAGGACACTGAAGTCCAGAAATATCACTTATTTCCTTAAAGCAACATGAAAGCTTCTTTTTAAAGGCACAAACAACTTAAAAATTATTGGTGAACTAAGAGACAAACTATCAGTTATCTAGATACCAATTATACATTCAATTTAAGTAATATCTTTTGGCTATTCCTATTTTCACAAGAAGACAGGCAAGGCATGTAACCTAAATCAACTCTATATTCTTTTAAGCAACTGATTTTATAGAAGTGAAAATAAACTAATTCTTCTATATTAAAATAATGTTATCCCATACATTAAGCCCTACCTATTATCTTTAAAACAACTTCTTCAAAATCTTTATTTAAAAGTATAGAATTCAGAATAATAATTTTAAAAAAGATTCAGGAACATGTGTTTAGAATTAAAATTCAAGTTTTTAAAAAAATAATTTACTATGTTAGAATAAATTATTTTGAAGTGAAAATGCCTATTTATTTTCCTTCTAATTCCTGGACATATTTTTATCTTAAGATTATTTTAAACTAAACAATTAGCATTATTAACATTCTTACCAGTTCTGTCATAGGACTCATGACATGTACGTGCAATTTCCGCCCCTAGCTCTAAATAATGTCCAGCTTTATCCATTCTGGAACCATCTGCTCCTAGTACAAACATTCCCCCAGCAAAGCAGGCCAAATGCCCCATCTTCTTTTCCAAGTGCCCATTCTTCCATTCTCCAATAAAGGTAAGACCTCCACGAGACTTCCTAATAAGATGTTTTTCTATAGCCTATAAGAAAGAGTATATATTCAAAATTTTAGAGGCAAAGTGTTAGTATTCAGATTTACTACATCCTTCTGGCACAAAACCTTAGTAAGACAATATTCTACAAAGCAGTAACTATCCTGAACTGAAAGACTTAACTTACAATAATTAAGTTTGGGAATGAACAAACAAGTTACATATAATCTTAAACAAGTATTTCAATCACTACTATAATGAGACAAGGTGGGAGACAGGAGACTGGCCTGAAGATTACCTTTCAACATAACATTACCCACATTACTGTTTTTCTTCTTGCTCTAAATGAAATGCATAATAATCAGTCAGTTGAGGTCAGGATGACAAGTTATAACTCAGAGACCCTGCTAATTTATTTTCTATTTCATACAACAAAAAGTGAATAGGAAGAATAACACTCAAGTTAAACAGAAAAATATGATTTTGATAATTAGTTAAAATGGCTTCTTTTTCACATAATTGTTCAAGTATTTTAAGACAGTTTAGTAGGTGAAATATCTTATTGTTATAAAACATAGAAAAATAAATTGAAAGTTCAAACATAACTCCTTAGTCCCTTACTTCACAAACTTAGGCATTTGTTTTGGAGGCTGTGCCATGGTTAATAGAGGCCAGGAGAAAATATCAATTTTATCCATTCTCCTAAAATGTCAATTTTACTTCTTCTGAAATGTCAACTTTACTTAAAGGAATGGGAATGATGAGAGAAATCTTTATAAATCTGAATATAACACGAGATATAGTCCAACAATCATGCTTAATTTTAAAAATGAAAAATTTTAAGAGCTTTGTTCCTTTGGATCATGTTCTTAGATTTTGCTGAGAGGGGCTAAAGATTAATTCTTCACCTTCTTTGTAAAACTATAAGGAACTGCATTAATTTAATTCTCTTTAGTAGAAATTATTATATATGATTAAACATTATACTTTTCTGATAATAAAAGGTACTAAGACTCAACTCATATTTATGATGGGCTGTTCTCTGACAAGCTCAATAATGATCAGCTTTCAAATTTTTTTCTATATTCTTTGTCACAATGTTTGTTTTACAGAAACACAAGGACTATGCCTTATTCGTCATCTTACACTCCACAAGCCCTGCAGGATGCCTTCAACGATTGTTTAATAAGTCATTTTATAAATAAATGGTACTCTTCGATAATTTTATTTAGCCTGTTAGAGCAAAGAGGGGTAGCCGATAAGCAAAATGATAATAAATGTTTACTGTTGCTTTAACTGTAATACTCAAGCACAAATGAAAAATTAGTTTTTATAATGAAAAGATTACTTCCTTTTGAATACATGGACAATGTTTTTTATCCTTCTGGACCTCATGGTATCCAGCATGTTTTCCATATGTAAAGTGAAAGTGAAAGTCGCTCAGTCGTATCTGACTCTTTGTGAGCCCATGGACTAGACAGTCCATGGAATTCTCCAGGCCAGAATACTGGAGTAAGTAGCCTATCCCTTCACCAGTGGATCTTCCCAACCCAGGAATCGAACTGGAGTCTCCTGCACTGCAGGCAGATTCTTTACCAACTGAGCTACCAGTGAAACCCGTATATATATATATATATATATACACATGTATATATATACATATATATATATACATGTATATATATATATATATATATATATATATATATATATATATGGCACCCAATAAATGCCTAAAGGACAATATCCATAGTTTAGATATTCTAAATCTTTGTGTGAGATTTTTATCACTTTGTTACCTCTGCTCAACATAGCAATATATTTATAGTAATAAAAATATTTTTATAGTTAATTTTTATAGTAATTTATAGTTAGTTACTATTTATAGTAATATAAATCTTACTATTTTATGAGTAAAAGATATCTAAACATATCCCCATTGACCTACTGGGATTAAAGTAGAAGGTGGGTAAAGACAGGCCTTTTTACCAACAATTCTCTTACAGACTCCTAAAATTTCTTGCACAGCTCCGTTTTCTCTAAAAATACGACAAAGGCCTAAGAGTTCAATTTAAGAGTAACTGCCATTCAGAAGTTGGACATTTTTTGAACAAGTCTGAGCAAGAAAGTAATGCTCCAAAAGGACCGAATAAAAGGTATAGCTTTTGTTATTTCAAATAAAGACTAAATATAAACTTGATCAGAATATAAAATCCATAACTACACAATTTTTAAAAAGAAAGCTAAGATGTAAGAACCAGGGATATGGATACCTATAAGTGTAGAGGAAGGCCAGATGAGGATGGAATAATTTAAATACACCAGTTTAGAAAGACAAATTTACAAATGATTTATCTTAAATTAGAATGAATCTTGCATTGGAGAAGGAAATGGCAACCCACTCCAGTGTTCTTGCCTGGAGAATCCCAGGGACAGGGGAGCCTGGTGGGCTGCCATCAATGGGGTCACACAGTCGGACACGATTGAAGCGACTTAGCAGCAGCAGCAGCAGAAGAATGAATCTTAAAATTCAGAATCATTCCTATTTCTTCCATGCATACAACATGTCATTTATTTTACTATCTGTATATACTCTATCTTCTAACATAATTCTGTTATCAAGATAATTAACATTGCAAAAACTGCATACATGTCTCAAAATGAAAGTTAGCTAATTGGTTATTTAAACACTCTTATAGGTGCCCATTTTCGACCTAAGGACTAATAAAAACAGGATACAGAAAACAAATTTGGAAAGAAAATTAGGACACATAACTTATATAGCAGATGATTCATGGAAAATAAATTTTAATTTATGAGATTAACTTTCAAAACAGGCATCATGCTTTTCAAAGTATTAATATATATAATTTTAAAACAATGACAAATATGTTCTTTTCCCTGTAGGAAAAATTATGAAAAATAGAAGAGAAAATGTTTTCAGATTTAAATTATTATAAGAAAGCAGCAAACTATGAAGAAAAAAATGATTACACAATATACATGTCACACTTTATCAAAAATAAAAATATTAAATACACTCATTTATCAAATACTTACTGAATACCTATGGTTTCAGGTCATGAAAGACAATAATAAATAAATTAGTCTGTCTTCAAAGAAGCCACAATCTAGTGGGAATGATATGGATGGCTATTTTCAACACTGTGATACTAAAAATACTACATTCTTCCTAGATAGTAACTTTTCCTGCATCATAAAAATTTCTATTGTTTAAAGTTTAATAACAATAAAATTCTCCAACTTTTCAAAATGTAAGTCTTCATAAAGAATTTTAGAAGTCACCTACTGAAGTGCAGATTCCTGATTATAATTTAGTTCATTTTCTTAGTCAACACACTCCTTCAAGAAACATTTATACCTACAGTAGGCAAACCAGTACAATGCAACATATTAGTTCAACTCCTGTGCATTTTTATAAAACTACAGAGATTAGTTCCTTAAAAAGTGGGGATATATATGGGTAATAAGATCCTTGGTTTAACTTAAAGACAAAAGAACTATAACTCAGAGTACAGGTCATTGACTAGAGTCAGAATGGTGTTGTTACATATAAAGTATACAACTTTTAAAAGTGATTAAATTATTAAAGGAATATGGTTTTATACTAGATCAGAAGCAAATAATTTACAAAGTGACTAACACTGGGAAATAGCACATATAAGTGTTTCCAAGAATGAAATCTGTCCCAATTTTAAATGGCCAAAACACTGTAGCACAAGGTTACATAAATATAAAACAATATAGAATAGTGGTTAAGAGTACAGGCTCTGGACCTAGACTGTTCAGATATGGGTTCCATCACTAACTAAGCTATGCAAGCTTTACTTCTCTGCACCTTGAGGTTCATGAGTAAAACAGTAGAGAAGATAAAATAAAATGATTTCACCTATGTAAAAGGAATCGGAACAGTGCAAATACTATAAAATGTAAAAAATACTATAAAAGTGTTTTTTCGTTACATTTCACCTATAAGGCTCTTGATGTATAGGTTTAATTGGTCATTTCAAAATAGAAATGCTTATGGAAAAGTATGTTAAGTCAGAAGTTTTTCCAGGCTCTGCAGAAAATAGCTACAAATAATTGAAATAAATTTTCATACATAAATATGCTACACTAAATTCTTCAACAATTACTTTAAAGTACTACAATAAAGGAAAACAATACATGACTATTATATTGAAATACTAACGAACTCTAAGTGAATGCAAATAATAAAACATGTACAGGATGTTCATCAATTTCTATCAAATACATAATATATTCAAGATGTTAAGCAGGTAAATGTTCCGATAATAATTACCTCAATAGCATCATCATACATTTTTCTGGCTTCATGGTCTGTTCTATCTGACATCAACCATGCTTTTAGTAAGTACTCATAAAAACTGTCTCCTAGCCCGCCAACTGATGTATGATCTGCAACAGAAAAGAAAAGGATGGAGGTGGAAAAAAGAGAAGATAGAGGACAAAATAAATATTTTTTAATTACAATGACTATATTACATATCAATAATTTAAACATTATATTGGCAGCCCTATTGCCAACATACTTCAAATTTAATCCAGTGGGAGGGTAGCATAATCACTCTTCTCTACATCTGAACCCAATTTTCTAGAAAATCTTTTTCTGCTGGATGTGATATTTTACATGGTTAGTAGTCTTTTTCAAGTACTGATGAATCTGTGGAAGAACACCACTGATGAGAATGTAAAATGGTATACCCACTTTGGAAAACAATTTGGCAGTTTCTTTAAAAGATAAACATATATACCTACCATAAAATACAAACATTCCACTCTTGGATTTTTACTCATGAGAAAAAAAGGACATACATCTACTTGAAGGCTTGTGTGCTCACAGCACTTTATTTGTAACAGCCCCAAAGTGAAAATAACCCAAATGTCCATCAACAGGTGAATGGATAAAAAATTGTGGTATTCCACAAAGTGGGATTATACTCAGAACTACTGATACATACAACATGGATGAAGCTCAAAATAATTATGCCGAGTTAAAGGAGCCAGAAAAAATAAGAGTACATATAAAGGATTGCATTTATATAAGATTCTAAAAAATACAAACCTATCTATAATGATAGAAAGCAGATCACTGGTTGCTTGAGAAAGGAGTGAGAAGGGGAGTAAGGAAAAAAGATCATAAAGGGGTTATGAGGAAGTCTTTTGGGGTGAACATATGTCCATTATTTTGATTGTAGTGATAGTTTTCATAAGCATATACTTATTTTAAAGCTTATTGAACTGTATACTTCAAACACACACAGCTTATTGTATGTCAACTTTACCTTAATAAAACTGTTTTTATAAAAGCAAGTAAACAAAATAAAAAGGATATTTGGAATCAGTCCAAATCCATCAGTAACATCGACAACTTTAATTTGTTTTAATTCATCTTTTAAAATAAACTGAGACTCACTCTGGAATTTTTTTAAATTCTATCTTCTTAATCTATATAAATACTTTTTACTAAAGACATACATAAATACTAAAATTGTGCAGGAAATTAAAAAGAAATGGTGAAAAGACAGATGAGGATAGATAGGACTTTTATACAGAAGATTTAAGGAGAGTAAAGAAAAAGAAAGTAAACTGATCAAAGTTAGAGCTGTCAGGGGTACTGGTGATCCAATTAGAACTGGAAATTATAAATTTGCAGTCATCTTAGTCGCTCAGTTGTGTCCGACTCTTTGCAAGCCTGCCAGGTTCCTCTGTACATGGGATTTTCCAGGCAAGAATACTGGAGTGGGTTGCCATTTCCTTCTCCACAGGCTCTTCCCGACCCAGGGATCTAACTCAGGTCTCCTGCATTGCAGGCAGATTCTTTACTGTCTGAGACACAAGGGCTCAGTTTTGTTATAAATTGAGCAACTAGGCCTGTGTGCTGCAACTACTGAGCGTGTATGTTCTAGAGCTCATGTGCCACAACTAGAGAGTCTGCTCTGCAACGAAGATCCTGCGTGCTGCAACTAAATCCCAACATGGAAAATTAAATAAAGAAAAAAAATAATAATAAAGACCTCTACAGCTCTACCTTTTCCTTAATCTCAGCAGACAACCAAGACTTCAAATTCATAGAAAAAAATACAGATCACTGACCCCAAAAATGCATCTTTCAACTATCTGTACCCCCATCTATCAATTTATCTGTTTCTTTTGCCTGTTAAAGAGGAAAAAATGTTCCTTCTCTACTCTATACACCCTGCCTAGCTCTGGACACTAACCATTTCTGTTTCCTTTTCAGGAATCTCTCTCTTGGTTTATCTTTAACTTCTACCTGTCAACTGAAACTACCTCTTATTATTAACACCTTAAAATAATCTAATCTTTCCTGACTCTACTATAATCTTTTGGTTTGATATCTATCAGGTATTTACTGAAAAGATGAAGAAAGAGAAATCATGGATGAAGTCTAGATTTCTTGTCGGGGCAAATGAGTGAACGAACAGTGGCGCTCTTCCCTGAAGTTGGGAATACTAGAGGGCGAAATGACTTAAAGTGGAAGAAGTCTGAATCTTGGGCATGATGAATCTGATGGACTAAATGGATATCTAAATGGGTATAACAAACACGGAAATCCAGAGAGATAAGTTGGTGGTATACCTTTGGGAGTTATAAAATTGGGATTTATAAAAATGTATCTGAGCCATTGTGGAGTTCACTCAGACAGAATGTAAGACATGATTAAAGGACACAAATGGTCCTTTGGAACATAACAGTTATAAAAGTAATTAAAATAATATGTAGGACATTTAAAAATTTTGCACTTTGGCCTCACACATATATTTCTCAATATATTGTAGATCTAAGGATTAACAAATGAGCAGGAGAAGAAAACATAAAAAATTAAAGTCGATGAAATAATGAGAAAAACCTCGGAAAGGTAAACATCTTGTCATCACAGTTTAGAGGCAATGATTTTTAGATATGTGAATTATTGCCAGGGTTTACGGATTTTGTTACAGGTTACTTATGTTATAGGATGCAGTCCTAGTCCTGCCTAACAGGTTCTCATCAGCTCTTCTAGAATGTTATTTCAGTAGATGTTTATATACTCAATAAATAAATACACAGCAGAAGCCTGAGATCCTTAGTTAACTATGGAATTTATCGCCCAGTAGTCTGAGTTTATTTGAACCACTAACCCATGCCCGCCTTGGTGTCAAATTTGATGTACCATGTCATTCCAAGATCCTTTTGAAATTCAGAAATTGATAACACATTAGAAAGTACTACTAAATACCAACAGTTACATCATCTGTCTTAACATGTCATAAAGTTAATGAGGTTCTAAGAAGCTAATTCTTGAAGTGTTCTTATAGGAAATTCTAGAATAAACATATCTGTATCATATGCTATACGGTTTATGAAGTATTTTTAAATATATTCATTATCTCATAAATATGATTCACATAACTGTCTTAAAAAAGTAAGTACAAATAACAGATGAAGGAATAAAGGCATGAGGTTAATTAACTTATCTAAATTATTAGGCAGAAAAACCTGGATTAGTCTTTCAACTCCAAATATTTTACCCATTCTTACTTTTTTCACATTTTAAATCAGTAGTATGAAATTTAATGAATCAGTAATAATAAGTTTCCTATATCTTCTTCACTTGTCATTAAATGGCATAGGTTAAGTACTGTACTTAGAAAACTAGTGAAAAAATGAAGCAAAAAAAAAGATATTAATGATGTGCCTTTAAATCTAGGTTGCTTACTACATTCTTTTATATCTGTTGCTAAGACTTTTCCTGAAGGTAATTACCATAATTCTTCTCTGTGATTGCTGTGTGCATGTCACAGACATTATCATTACTCTAATTATAATACAGTTAGCCAAAGCTGAATTGTTAAATTTCAGTTCAATTCACTGTTTGTTTTGCAGACTATTTATAGTTATGACAGATGTATACTGCTCAAAGATAATAATGGAATTTGATATACTTTTCAGAAGCTGTTATGAAATATACAGAAATACTAAAAGGAACAAATTGGACAATTTAATAGGGACTGCAGCTGCTAAAGGGATATCAGGGTAGCTCCCCTAAAATTTTAAAGACCTCTGGCAAAACAACCAGTGAATAGCTCTTTTTATAACATTCTCAAAATTAATAACTGCTGCGGGTGAAGAAATTCTAAAGAAGTAATCTGGATTCATTTTGTGGGGAAAAAACAAGTATGAATAAAAGAATTGTTTTTATTGCAATTTTCACTGTGGTAAATATATGTATATAACATGAATGTTGCATTTTTACCATTTTTTAAGTGTACTATTCAGTGGCATTAATTACACTCACAATGTGGTACAAACATTGTCATTATTTCCAAAACTTTCTCATCACCCCAAACAGAAATGCTGCACCTATTAAGCAAAATAACTCCATTCTCCTCTCAACCAAGCCCCTGGTAACCCCCAATACACTTTCTGTCTCTCTAAATTTGACTACTCTAGCTATTTGATATAACTGGAATTATATAATATTTGTCATTTTGCAACTGGCTTTCATTTTAGAATAATATTTTCAAGGTTCATCTATGTTGTAGCATGTATAAGAACTTCATTCCTTTTCACAGCTAAAAAACATACCATTGTATGTATATATCACATTTTATTTATCCATTTGAAGGATACTTTCTTGTTTCCACCGTATTGTGAATAATGTTGCTGTGAACACTGGCATGCAAATATCTCTCTGTGTTTTTGCTTTCAAATCTTTTGGGCATATACCTAGCAGTTGAATTGCTCGATCATATGGAATTTTATGTTTAACTTTTTGTGAAACCACCAAACTAGTTTTTCACAGTGGCTACACCATTTTACATTCCCACTAGTAGTATGAGAGGGTCCTAATTTTTCCACATCCTCACCAACACTTATTATCTGTCCTTCTGATTACAATCTTCCTAGTGGTTGTGAGGTGACATCTCATTATGCTTTGATTTGCATTTTCCTAATGAATAATGATGTTGAGCATTTTTTTCATGTGTTTATTTTCCATTTGAATATCTTCTTTGGAGAAAACTCTATTCAAGTTCTTTATCCACTTTTTAATTGAGCGTTTGTCTTTCTTGCTGTTGAGTTTGAACATGAGTTTGAAAAGCTCTTTATACATTCTGGATATTAAACGCTTATCAGACATATGGTTTGTAAGTTATTATTTATTTGCAAATAAACTCTCATTGTGTGGGTTGTCTTTCAATCTCATAACAATATCCTTTGATGCACAAATGTTTCTAACTTTAATGAAATCCAATTTATTTTTTCTATCATTGCTTGTACTTTTGAAGAAGTCACTGCCAAATCCAAGGTCATGAAGATTTGTCCTTCTAAGAGTTTTATAGTTTTGGTTCTTAAATTTAGGGTCTTTGATGCATTTTGACTTAATTTTTGAATCTAGTATAAGGTAAGGGCCCAACTTCATTCTTTTTCATGTGGCTATCCAGTTTTCACAATACCATTTGACGAAGAGAAAGAGTTATAATTTTAATTAAGATGCCATCAGTGAGATACTGTTGGTCATTTGAAAGGCTGGCAATTCTCAAATGCTGCTGCTGCTGCTAAGTCGCTTCAGTCGTGTCCAACTCTGTGCGACCCCACAGACGGCAGCCCACCAGGCTCCCCTGTCCACAGGATTCTCCAGGCAAGAACACTGGAGTGCGTTGCCATTTCCTTCTCCTAAATATCTTTCTAAATACTTCATATTTATCTATGTCAAGTATTCTAATAACATAACTTTTAATGTCTATATAGTATACCACCCCTGGAGGGACTATAAACTTAACCAAATCTCTTCCACAAGAAGTTTAAAAACTGCACTGTCCAATGTGGTAGGCTCTAGTCACAAATAGCTAATTAAATAGAACATTTTCTTCATCACAGAAAGTTCCATTGAACAGCAGTGCTTTAGAATGTTTCCAAATTATCCCTATTTTTTATATATATGTGTGTGCCTGTGTAAACACAAACACACACACACACACAGGTCTGAAAATTTTTTGGAATAAATGCCTAGAAATGAGTCACTACGTCGAAGGTCATACAAATTTTCATATTTTCTGAAGCACTGGATATACTGGGATGTGTCCATTCTGTTTATCAATTTAGTAGAAAAAGAACAGCATCTTCTGTTTAAAAGCTTCACTGATTTGATTAGGGACACAGTAAAGTGGAAAGACAGCAACAAAGGTCTCTGATGACCAATCTACGGAGATGCTACAAATATGGTATTAAACATAGTAGTCTTCTGTACATTCTACTAAAGTAGCACAGAAGGAGCACACTGTCTCCACGTGTCACTTATCTTTGTTAGCACCACTCTTAGGATTAAATATGAACATCTGTATACTGTCCACTTATGTTTTGCTCTTTCATAAACTAACTACAAGAGATTAGTCTCATGTTTTTCTTGAAAACTTTATTTAGTGTTATTAAAAAATCAGTTCCTTCAAAGATCAGTTCTAAAACTCTAATGTGATATCATCATCCCCTTCCCAAACAAAACAGTCTCTTGAGACAGGAAATCACTTCTACCACAGTCTCACCTAACAACTGGTACATTTCCTCTACTACAATATTTATTTCATTATATAAACCCTGCCTGCTAGCCTGAGAGCTGCCTGAATTCAAACTCCTATATATTCTTTCCCAATCTCCAGTCTCATCCAAGAGCCTGGTAAATAACAGACACTGATGCTGTTGTTCACTTAGTCATGTCCGACTCTTTGTGACCCCATGGACTGCAGCACACCAGGCTTCCCTGTCCTTCACCATCTCCCAGAACTTGCTCAAACTCATGTCCATTGAGTTGGTGATTCCAACCATCTCATCCTCTGTCGCCCACTTCTCCTCCTGCCTTCAATCTTTCCAGCATCAGGGTCTTTTCTAATGAGTTGGCTCATTGCATTAGGTGGCCAAAGTACTGGAGCTTTAGCTTCAGCATCAGTCCTTCCAATGAATATTCAGGACTGATTTCCTTTAGGATGGACTGGTTTGATCTCCTTGCAGCCTAAGGGACTCTCAAGAGTCTTCTCTAACACCACAGTTCGAAAGCATCAATTCTTTGGCACTCAGCCTTCTTTATGGTCCATGTCTCACATGCATACAGGACTAACAGAAAAACCATAGCTTTGAATACATGCAACTTTGTTGGCAAAGCAATGTGTCTGCTTTGTAATATGCTGTCTAGGTTTGTCATAGATGCTTGCTTTTCTTCCAAGGAGCAAGCATCTTTTAATTTCATGGCTGCAGTCACCATCTGCAGTGATTTTGGAGCCCAAGAAAATAAAGTCTGTCACTGTTACCTTTTAAAATGGAATGATCAGACGTGGCTTGTCCAAGAGCAATCACACTATTTTCCAGTCATTTAACACACTCAACTCTTCTTCATATTACTTAACTAAATACTTACCTCAAGCAACGCTCTTATTTATACCAAGATACAGTTTACAAATAAGGGCTTAAAAGTATAACCGTTTGCAAATGCCATACTATATTTTAGCAAAGTACTTACACATACATGAAATAAAATACTCTTGTGAGATGGGTTATTAATACTTCCATTTTAAATGTATAAAAACTGAAACTACAAGAGATGAGAAACTTGCCAAAGGTTACAGGACTAGCAGATCATAGGGTTATACACAATATGGGGTTTCTAATACTACATGTAGTGTACTTATCACTACATCAAGCACAAGTTTTCAGACTATCTGTCAACAGATCATCAGTTGTAATAGAAATACTTACATTGACCCCAGCGACCTGTCCTTGGGTTCAAATAATTTGGATAAAGACCATTTGGACGCTCCATTTTCTGAAGTAGTTTCCGAATGTGCATGACCTAAGCAAAATAAAGAATGTAATCATGAAAAAAAATCACTAAAGTTTTATATTAATCTGGGCTTTGCTTTTTTTACCCTCACTCAGAACCTACACTCCTACCCACCACTGTGTGTGTGTGTGTGTGAGACAGACGATAAGAAAAGGCTTCTCTTTTTTAAATGACTCATTATTTTTACAAGATAGAATATGAGCATTAAAAATAATACATAAGCAACAATAAAGCACAAAGAAAAGGGCATAGAAACCAATTTAAATATCAACATTCTACTCTCCAGAAATAGTCATCAGAAACATCACTGGTAAACATTGTTCTAGACATATTCAATATGTACATAACTAAATGTTAAGAACAGAAACAATTTAATAAAAATATAATCATAATAGAATATTTGTAACAAAAAGTATGAAACCACTCTGAAGTTAATAAATGAAAAAGTAAAACTAAATTGCTGAACTTTAAATATTGATCCCATAATAGACATCCCTAAATTCCTAGAATTTCTAAACTTCCAATTCCTAAAAGATATCCCTGAAGTTAAGGGGGTAAAATCATGAAATATTAAGAAGCTGGAGAGTTTTCCAGGGACTTCATTTTGATTCATCTCTAGATTGGATGATGGATTTTTTTAAGTGCTTAAAAAAATTTTTTTTAATTAGTTTATTTTCTATTTTTTAACTTTACAATATTGTACTTGTTTTGCCATACACTGACATGAATCCACCATGGGTGTACATGTTTTCCCCTTCCAGAACCCCCCCTCCCACCGAATTGCCTGTCAGAAAAGTTTATTTAGATTACCATTAGCACAAACGTGTTCTTTCTTATATTCTTATTTCAGAATCTTATCATCACATCTGAACGATAACCTAGTTGGCATAAATGACTTGAGGAAACATTTTTTTATTCACAGGACCTTATACATACACTTCACTATTTTCTGGACTTGAGCATAGCACTAACCCTTTTAACTCACAGTTTCCAATCTTTTTTTATTCAGCTGGATTCTGTCATCATGGAGTTTTAGAAATTGGCTCAGGGATGCTTATTACTTGTGTTCTTCCATGTTTGAGACCAAATCTATGTACAATATTTTGAATGCTTTCTTTGTATTGCTTCCATTTTGTCCTTCATTTTGACTATAATTTAATTTTTTCTTACACTCTATTACTGATATGGCATCTTATTATCTAGGAGCACCTGTATCTCTGTTTATATTCTGGTTTCACATAAATGAGAGCTTCATTATCTTCTCTCTCATGGTGATGCTTGGTCAGGTCTTCAATTGCTATTTTCTGATAAATATCTTTTGGCCATCATTTATTTTTCACATTCCTTCCCTTTTTTTCTGGTAATATTTTTGTATAAATTCTATATGTGGTTTTTTTTGATGACTTGTTACTATTTTTCTTGAGCCAGCAATTCACAAGGGTTTTGACATAAAAGGACAAGTAAAGCCCAGATGTGAATGTGGTTTCTTAAGCTTTTATTTCTCATCAGGCAACTGAAACCAGCAATGCAGCACTAAAGAATTGTTATTCACTACTCTTCCATCACTAAACTGTATAAGTACAAATACAGCTTGTCAGTGAGATCCTTAACTGAATTGTTTTTCTAGCGTCTCAACACGTCATACTTAGTGGGGTCCAAAGAAGAATCTATCATCAGTCTGTAATCTGTTCCCACTGCTGCTAATGAGGATTTGGTTTTGTACCTCAAGATGTATCACTTACTTTAAAGAACTGCTGTATGAGCTTTTATTTTTGAAATCTACAGCCACCAATATCCTCTCCTCAGTTACCCAAACCGCGCTCTGACTTTGATTGCTTATGCCAACCTCTCTTCCTATTTTGTTACATGAAATATCAAGTATCTCATTTTTGTTAAAAACAAGTTAATAGTTCCATTTCTCCTTTCGTTGTTTTTAGGTGATTTCTATGCGTTAGGTTAAGATTTCTTCACTTAAGAAATATCATATGCTAGATTATCTCTGTTTTACAAATTTATCATCTTTTTAGTCTCTTTATGTTTTTCCTTATTTTGACAATGATTATCTCTTGCCTTTACTTCATGCCAATAATTCAGTTTTCAACTATGTACAGGTTACTTGTTATTTTTCATTTATTTTACAGAAATATGTCAGGTCTCAATTTGCTTTTTTAGCTCTACTATCTTACTGTATTATTTTATTTTTGGTTTTGAGTTTTAATTTTACTGAATTTAATCTCAATTATAGTATGAACTGCTCATAGACTTATAAAAATTCAAACTGGGTTATTTGTCAGTCTCTTACATGCTATTTAGCACTCTGCTTTTGTTTCCTGCAGTATGTCTGCATAATTGCCATGCTTTCTCTTTCATCTTGTTCATGTTTAACTGGGTCAACTCTGACCTGAACTTCAGATTGATACAGTGGAGCTGAACTGTCCTCAAATTCCTTCCTATTGTGTGTATGTGGTGGGGAGTGGGGGCTGGGGGAGGGGGGAAGTTTATCTCCCCTCCAAGATACACTAAGATTTGGAATACTAGTATACTAGCTCATACACATTTGGAGCTGTGGGCAGTTGTATACTGTGGCACTGGTCTCCCTTGTAAGATTAATAGGGAATATCAGGAATTTATTGACTTTCTTTCTCTGCCCAGTAAGGAAGGATTCAGGATAGGGCAAGGGACAGGCTTAAGATATCACAGCAGAAATCTTCTATTTTTTATGGCTATCACATGTTTATGACATAAGGTTTCAGCCTTTCCTTCTTTCATTGTTACTGATTAATTTTTGCTGGTCTTTATTATTTTTCTTGTTATTGCTAATTTAATCAAGAAAGGGAAAATTCTGTGATTTGGCTCTCTTTTGCTATCTTTACCTGAAAATTCTTCTAACTGATAAAATATTTCATACACAGAAAGGAATATAGAGAGAGATTCTAGTCATACTCAATTAAAAAATACAACACGACACAACCTTTGCTGTTTACCATTACACATTCATATATCACTGACTTTTTCCGAGATGTGGTCACAGTCTTGAATTTTACGTTTGTTATTATCTTGATTCTATTAAAATCACTTTTGAATCCCTAAACAATATTCTGTTCAGCTCTGCTTCTTTTGAACTTCTTAAGAACTGTATTATATATATACTCTTTTGATTGATCAATGTGGCCATAATTAATTTATTTTCACTGCTGTATTGAATCTTATCATATAAACTGCTAATACAATGATTTTATATGTATGATGTAAATGTACATACCAAAGACTGGAATTATTGGGCCATAGAGTATATGTATTTTCAGCTTTACTAGATTTTGTATTTTAAATTTAAGTCTTTAATGCTCCTAGAATTGTTATAATCTACAAAGGTACCATTGTCACACTTCCACATATATGTGGGGCTGTTTAAGGGCTATTTATTCTGTTTATCGGTTTTACTTGTCTCTATGCACCAACACTAATATTGGCAGTGTTGATAACGGAGTAATACAAATCCATCCACCATGTTTTTCTTCAGAAGTAGTTTGAACGTTTCTCTCTTATTTAAATTCTAGAAATGTCTAGTCAAGTTCCATTAAAAAAAAAAAAAAAAAAGCACCAGGTAACGGACTGGCATTGAATTGATGCTATAGATAAATTTGGAGGTAAATGAAATTTGTATGTTTTCCTATACATGAATATAGTATATCTCTCCATTTACTTAGGGCCAACTCAATGTCATTTAGCAATTTTGAACTTTGCTTATCTGTTGTTAGATTTACTTGTGGAAAACTTATACTTTTGTTCCTACTACATAAGATATGTTTTTATAAGTGTGACACATTTTTGCCTGTTGCAGCTGGTATAGAGAAATACTACTGATTTTTAATATGTATATTAATCTTTTGGCTTCCCAGGTGGCGCTAGTGATAAAGAAACCGCCTGCCAATGAAAGTGATATAAGGAAGTGAAGTGAAAGTTGCTCAGTCATGTCTAACTCTTTGCGACTTCATGGACTATACAGTCCATGGAATTCTCCAGACCAGAATACTGGGGTGGGTAGCCTTTCCCTTCTCCAGGGGAATCTTCCCAACCCAACCCAGGGATCTACCCAGGTTTCCCGCATTGCAGGCGGATTCTTTACCAGCTGAGTCACAAGGGAGCCCAAGAATACTGGAGTGGGTAGCCTATCCCTTCTCCAGGGGATCTTCCCAACCCAGGAATCGAACAAGGGTCTCCTGCATTGCAGGTGGATTCTTTACCAACTGAGATATCAGGGGGAGATATAGGAGACACAGGTTTAATCCCTGGGTTGCGAAGATCCCCTGGAGGAGGAAATGGAAACCCACTCCAGTATTCTTGCCTGGAGAATCCCATGGACACAGGAACCTGGCAGGCTACAATCCATGGGGTCGCAAAGAGTCAGACACGACTGAAGCGACTGAGCACAGCACATCATGTTGATCTTTTATTCAAAATATAAATTAAGCTCTTGTTTAATAATTTAAATGTGAAACTCTTAGTTGCTCAGTCGTGTCCGACTCTTGCAACCTCATGGGCTGTAGCCCGCAAGGTTCCTCTGATTATCTTAATATTTTAGGTAATCATTGAATCTGTGAGTAATTACTGTTTTTTTTCTAACTTTTCAATCTTTACCTTTTTGTTCACTTTGTCTTATTTTACCATGCTCACTAGGAACTTCAGCACAATGCTAAATAGAGACTATAATGTAATTTCTTGAAAACCTACTAGTGATTATATCTTCTCAGATAACAGAAAATATATCAAATCTGTTCTAAATAGAAGATACATTTCTTTACATAATTTTTAAAAAGGCAAATATTTTCTAAGCGTTAATCAAATCTTTGGGGTAAAACCTAAAGGATTCTCTTATAACAAAGAAAAGAAAGCAAGAAAACTAACCTTTTTGTAGTAAATTGGGTTTCCTGTCAAGTAGCTTAGGTGGACAAACTCCATATGTAGTGTGCCAAATTCAGCAAGAATGCTGCTACCTGCAGATGCCCAGCCCCAGTTTCGCCCTACTCCACTGAATAAAAGACAAGGTAAAAGGAGACAGAATTGGGAAAAGACCAAAACATTTTTTAATGAGTGTATAACTTTTAAATACCTCTCTCAGAAATTATTATCGCAAACACAATAGATTATTGTACCTAAAATCTTACTATTTTAAAATTATTTTGAATAGAATATTCACACGTCCTAAAAAATCAAAACAATGTAAAAAGTATATGTTAAGTATTTCACCACACTCTCATCTCTCTTCCCCTTACAGGCCCCAAATATAATCATTCATTAGCTTCTTATGTATTAGCATAGAAATTTCTATGCATAAATAAACAATCCAAATACATATTCTTCTTTCCCTCCTTTCTTAAAATATAGCAAAGTATACTTACTGCTCTGTATGTTAGATTTTAACTATTAAGATGTACCTCAGGAGGCTTTTCAAAGTTTATAAACAACTTTCTTATATTTTTTACTTACAAATGCATAGAATTCCATGACATTAATGATTTTCAATTGAAATGTCTCATCCACACACAAATGTGTGAGAGCATTCTAAGTTGTTTCAAACCTTGAAAGTACAACTCGCATTTATTGTGCTGGGACCAAAGATGTCACAGGACAGTATCATGACAAAGAACTGTCTTGCCTCCACTGCTGTTTGTATAATGTAGTAGTTTTCACACACTAATAGATATACTTTAATCAATACTCTATTAGTGGTCCTCTGGCACATCTCTAGTATTTTGCTATTATGGAAACTTTTATAGTGAATAATTTGTGTGCACTTCATTTGTGCAGATATATTTCTAGGATATCTTCTTTTTTTTTCCAGTCTGCCTTATAAATTTTTTACTGGAAGCCAAACTATATAAATGAAAAGTACAGACTCTCTGGATGTTATATCCTCTTTCCCAGAAGGTTAAGCTTCCTCTGAAACAGGTTGAGTACAGGCAGATAATGTTGGCTCTGAGCTTTGTTAAGGGTTAAAACTATTCCAGTTTTACCTGTACTTTCAGGAAGTGGCCCTATGGGATCTCAGCTGAAAGCCTGGGGTGTTTACCAAGGGCCCTTCACCATGGCAGCTTCAAATACTAACTCTGTCTCCTTAGTACCATGTAGTTGCCAGTACCATATAGTTGTTAAATTTTTTTCTTTATATCTACTTGTATACTGGCAATTCAATATGCTATGTTGTATTTATCCGTGTTGAGAAAACATTAAAATAGGTATCAGGATATACCACTACCTTGCTTAAAGTTCTTTAATTTTTTGGTGCTATTTTTGTACTGTTTTGAAATTATGAAAGGCAAATACCACTAACAGATCTTTTTGAAGCCAGACATGAGAATCAAAGAATAAATATGGATACAGTAACTATGGTAGACAGTCATTCATTTCACAAATATAAAGTACCTACTCTTATCTAGGAGATATAACAGTGAACTCAGAGGGTAAAGTGTCTGTATGCAACACAGGAGACTTGGGTTCGATCCCTGGGCCGGGAAGATCCCCTGGAGAAGGAAATGGCAACCCACTCCAGTATTCTTGCCTGGAAAATCCCATGGACATAGGCGCCTGGTAGGCTACAGCCCATGGGGTCGCAAAGAGTCGGACATGACTAAGCGACTTCTCTCTTCTCTAACATATAACATTCCTGTTCCCATAATAAGTGATGATTGTTATGAAGAAAATTAAACATAGAATACTGAGTTGAATAGAATAGAATACTGAGTACTAGTGATAGAAGATGAGTTCAAAGACTTTATGCATAGTGTTCAAAGAGTTTCTAAAATGACACAATTTAAACTGAGAACTGAAAGATGAGAAGGAGCCAGTGATGAATAGATCTGGAAGAAGAGAATTCTCAGTAGAGGAAATATCAATTGGAATAGCCCTGAGGAAAAAAGTTGGTTAGTGTGGCTAGATTGATTTCCTGAAGGAAATCAACCCTAAATATTCAATGCAAGGTCTGTTGCTGAAACTGAAGCTCCAATACTTTGGCCACCTAATGCAAAGAGCCAACTCATTGGAAAAGACCCTGATTCTGGGAAATATTTAAGGCAAAAGGAGCAGTGGGTGGCAGAGGTTGAAAGAGTTAGATATCATCACCAACTCAATGGACATGAATTTAGGCAAATTCCAGAAGATAGTGGAGGACAGAGGAGCCTGGTGTGCTACACTCCATGAGGTCATGAAGAGTTGGCTGAACAACAGTAACAATGAAGTTTGGCTGGAGCTCAGGAAGGGGAAATGATGAGCTGGGTATAATCCAGACTGTGTATAAATTCTGTTGGCTATGGTGAAATTTAAAATTTAAGTATGAAGCAACATCATATAGAATTTTAATGAATGTAACATAATATTTAAAGGATAAAGGTGTCAGCAAGGTGAATGGTTTATAGTGCAGTCAAGTATAAATATAAAATCTTATTTCCATGTAAAAGCTTTCTATCTCAAAGTCCCAAATGAAAGTTTCATTCATAGTGCATTTAAGCACTATCAAAACACTAAGTTCTAAATAAATTTTTTCACATTTTTACATACAACCTCACAGGGCCCTCCACCTTGGCAGGCTTAGACATTAACCTCTGTCTTCCCAATACTAAGCAGCTGTTAAATTTTCTCCTTTGCCCTTCAGCCTTCAAATGCTGTTTTCTAGTTTCTTTATTTCTTTGTCCCGTGCATGTGCAGGCACAGAATCTGCCAACAATAGGAGGAAAATCTGTAAATAAATTTGGGGGCTTTTCCTCTGCAATTCCTTCCTGACTTGAGATACTCATCCCTTGTATCTCAGCCCTTTTGGCAGTTCCAAGACCTGACCACAGTTTTCTTTGCTCTACATGATCACTGTTTTAGGGTTGGCCTCAATCACACTCAATTTAGAATATACCCTTAGGGAAAAAGCCAGCTTTCTACAGACATGAGCTTCAAGTAGGATCACGCCCTTTGGGTTCTCCCTTAGGTGTTCCTCTCCAATCCCTTCAAACCATTTTGTTGGGCTTTTATGATTACTTTTGATGGGAGAGTTAACCTGATATAAGTTATCTCAGGGCTGGAACTGGAAGTCTTGATTCATTATTCAAGAAAGTCATGGTTATTCCCACTGGAACTCTAAACCATTCTCTAGGGTCTTTTCTACTTTTAGGAGGAAGTGAAAAATATAAATCTTTCTCTCATAGAAAGATGGACATTTTTGGTTTCAGCTCTTTTAGCACTAGTTGATTTTAACTTAAACTCTGTATCACCTAGAATAATATTAAATTAGGTGAGTCAAATGACAAATACAGAATAAATATGAGCTTTTTTAGAGACAAGAATCTTAAAATTACCACTAAAATGTATGCAGAAAAGAGTAATACGTGATTTGGTAGAGAAGTTGAAGTACATATAGAAGATAAGGATATAACCTTAATACTGATGTAGCACATAGGCTCCTAGTCCTGCCATTAACGAACTGAAGGACCTTGAGCAAGATATTTTCCTTCTCTGAGACTCAGCTTCCTCATCCATAATATAAGAATTTATGATAACTAGTTCACATGACTGTTAGGAAAATTAAAGACATTTAAGATTGTGAAAACACCTCACAAAGAGCCTAGTAAGAGTAATATCTAATGAGTTTTTGAATAATTTTATTCTAAGTTATTTTAACAGTTTATCTAGAGAAAAAAACTTCCTCAATCTGATAAAGGCAACTGATTAAAAACAGCTACCGCCAACATCATATTGATAATTAAAAATATATATATTATAAAAACATTTTATGGAAATCCAGGAGACTATAAAATACAGGTGAAGACAATCTTTTCAACCAAGATTGAAAACCCCAAAGTTATAAAAGACATATTTGAATATATAAAAAAAATCAAAACTTAAGGATGAAAAATTATGATAAAAACAACAAACAAGTAGTAGAACAGGGGAAAAAAGTAATTTTATAATCTGTAAGGCTCTTTTATAAGCTAACTAGAAAAACACAATTCAATCAACATTTAGGAATAGACAATTCACAAAAAACAATCTAGATGTCCAATAAATTTATGAAAAGGTGCTTGAATTCACTAAGCAGAAAATACGAATGAAAATAATAATAGTAACATTTCATAGCCATCATTCTCTCGAAAATTAAATAGAACATACACTTCTAGACATTTTGGTACTCTCACATACTGTTGGTGGAAATATGATGAATTACTGCCTTTTGGAAAATATGTGGGGAGTAACTACTAAACTCAAAAATACATACAGCCTCTGATCCAGCAATTCCACACTTGGGAAATCTATCCTACCAAAAAAAAAAAAAAGACATATGCCCTTTGATATAGCAATCATATTCTTAAGAATCATTTTCAGAAAAACTTCCTCACTCTACAAGGACATATATATATGGTGGTGGTTTAGTCACTAAGTTGTGTCCGACTCTTGTGACCCCATGGACTGTAGCCTGCTAGGCTCCTCTGTCCATGGGATTCTCCAGGCAAGAATACCGGAGTGGGTTGCCATTTCCTTCTCCAGGGGATCGTCCTGACCCAGGGATCAAACCTGGGTCTCCTGAATTGCAGGCAGATTCTTTATCGAGTGAGCTACAAGGGAAGGACATATATAACAGGATGCTACTGTAATGTTTATGGTAGCAAAATAATGGAAATAAACAAATAACACCGATATGGAATAATTAAATAAATCATGGTATAACCTATGTATTTACAGTATATCCTATGTTCTACTCTGTAGTTATCACAAAGTTTGTTTAAAGCTCGGTAGCATAACCTGAAAGAGTATTTCTGTGAGATTTTGTTGAGTGAGAAAAATAAGAATTAGAAAGAAAATAAGAATAAGAAAGAAAAACAAGTATCCAAACAAACCATATAAAATTTTAAAAGCTCCATCAGTATGTATGTATGTGCTTCTGTGGGCTAATCATATTGCAAGAGATAAACAATGCTAGATTATTAACATAGGTTGGATTTCAGACATCAAGACTGGAATAAAGTCTATGTGAGAGATATGTATAATTCAATCAAAACACAAAAGCAAAAGCCTTTAAAAATAGGTAAATACACCTGTGCTCTATAAACTCAAGTAAAATACGTATTTTGTATGAATATATACAAAGATGTAGTATGAAAATTAAGCTTATGTTCAAGACATGGTCCTTGAAAACTCTTCTACTTTTTTCGTCTTGATCTAAATTTGAAGTTTTGCAATGCTGGGTTTTTGGTTATTTTTTATCTAGATAATAATAATAATAATAATAATAATAATAATAATAATAATATCCTGCCTATTTCTTCATTGCAGACTTAAACTATAAGTTAATTAAAATTCTAATCATATAAGAAAGTTATATGACTGACAATGCTACTAAAGGAAACACCAGGAAATCTATAATGAAACTAAGAACAAAAGAGAACAGGTATTCGCTCAACACCTTTGGCCATATCCTTTTGTGGAGGCTGGTATGGAACTCTAGCTAGCTTTTTCCTCACAAAGAGTTAGTTTACATTATATATAGTGTATGACAGCAAAAAATAGTAATGTTAGATTTCATGTTCAGTATTAAATAATGATTTCTTGATGAAAATCAAAACCTCATCAAGTTCTCCATTAAAAAGAAATAACTAAAATAGATTCATTTTCCCAAATAAAGCTGTCAGAGAAGCATGCCTCACTTTGAACTTCAATAATTTGGGTATTATAAAAAGGACCCTACAGTTGATGTCATGAGTTATGTCTTCCCTTATCATTAGTAAGACATTCAGCAACAGGAAGCCCTGATTTTAAGGTATGTTGTGTTCTATTCTGACTTAGAAAAAAAACCAACAGGTAGTGTACAAACAAGGAAGAGAGGGAAAGCACTTTGAATCCATTCCAGCACTAAGTAGACATAAATAAGCAATCTTAAAGAAACAACTATATGGTAACAATAAAGGTGTGGGAGAGAAATCTAGACTTACAGAAACAAGCAGTAGAAATGAAATCTGGTTTTACTGTTTCAAAGCATAGAATGTATTTTAAAAATCAGGCAATGCTTTAAAGAAATATGCTTCTGCGCATGCAGAGAAAAACAGTTTTAAGTCTTAAAAAGTATGGTGAAGGCTCAAAAAATCAGTTAATTTAATATATTTAGAACAAGAATAACCATATAAAAATAGAATTTACCTTTTCAGATTCACCATTGCCCAAGGAATTCCCGTAGGTGTGTTAAAGGCAGGAAGGAGTTTCTCAGCCAACTGGACTGCTTTAATCTTGAATATCTGGGACAAAAACAGAAACATTCATAAATTGTGAGATTACTGCTGTCAATAAAATTGCCTGATCTCTCCTACGATGCATACTACAACGTACTGGATATATGAAAGTATGGAGGGAAAAATGGCATCTCTTGGTACCATGGAGTATACAGCAATCAGAGAAAATTGTTGTAAAGTGGATGGATAGTGAAGAAAAAGCTGAATGTGAAATGGCCTGAAACTACAATTCATTGAAAGGGAAGGACTGGTTTTGGTGTTAATATCTGTATTTTCAGCTGGCAAAAAATCTGAGAGGAAACACTAGGCTATGAAATTCATCCGTGGTATCAAGCTCAGTACAAATATTAAAACGAAAGAGATGCAACCCAATTTCATAAATGCCCTTGAATTACTATAAGCATGTTTATATCCTACACGTTTATATCTTGACATTCTCCATCAAGGTTCACCCATAATTATTAAAAGAAAAGAAAATATTTATGTTCACATTCCAAGCTTATTTTATGAGATATAAATGCTTCACCCCTTGGTCCCAATTACTGCTTTTTTTGGTATACAAAACAATAAGCTGCCTAAATATCAATGGTTCTCAAACTTTTAAAACCAAGGTACTATTACCAAGACATTTATAATACAATTTCTAATATTCTTAACATGTAGCTCATTTTAGAGAGTACTGACTTAGAGACTCAAAACTGAGAGTCAAAATACCCTGCTAAGAAAAGTGGCATGTTCTTCTATATGCCTCAAATAGAAGGCTATCCTCTCAAATTCATTTCAAAATCACTTGATATTTAAGGTTCCATCTTTTCACTGTGGTCAAGTGCTTTTGATAAAACATTATTGGATTTTTCAAATAAGTAAGTAGTTCAAAGCATGGCCTAGATCAAAGTTCTAAGTTGAAATGATATTAAACAAAGCACACCTACATTATTGGGGGTATAAACTAGAGAGGAGTATGGGCAAGTATACAAAGCAATATGACATTAATATATTTTGCAAAGTTTCTTAAATAACAAAATTTTTAGCAGGATTTCAAATTAGATATTCTTATACATCTACAATTTACCACTTCCTTGAATACCTACATAAATACTACTAACAGTTATACGTTAGTAAAGAGAAATTGAGGGTTTCCCTTGTGGCTCAGACGGTGAAGAAACTGCCTGCAGTGAAAGAGATCCGGGTTGGATCCCTGGGTTGGGAAGATCCCCTGGAGAAGTGAATGGCTACCCACTCCAATATTTTGCCTGGAGAATCCCACAGAGAAGCCTGGCGGGCTACAGTCCACGGGGTCGCTAAGAGTCGGACACGACTGAGTGACTCACATGCACAAAGAGACATCAGGTTATTAGTGAACAGCACTGCTTCTTTATCTCACACTTTACCAGGGGGACGAAGGGACCAAATTCTTAACTAAGAACTAACACTAAAGACGTGTGTTTGCTGATCATATCTTTCACATGTAAAACTAATATTCCAAACGGTAAGATAACTTACAAACATAAGCTTTTTTCTAAACAGAAAGCATCCTTATTTCATTTCCAGAAGTAATTATTGACATATTTTCTAATTTTCAACTACCTGTGTCAGTCAACATATATAGTACCAATAATAATAATACACAACTCAATGAAAACACCACCCCAATGTCATTGAGAAAAAAAAAATCCTTATCTAGAAGGCTTAATTTATTCAGGAAAATATAAAATCTTTAATGATAAATATACCACAGCCTTACAATCCCTATTTTCAGAAACATTTCGGCAGACAACAGCAACGGTTAATTTAAAACAAATTAGCTAGTATGCAATGCAGGTGAATAATACAAATCTAAAAAGTATCAAAAGTAAAAGGTAAGTCTCTTTTCTAGTCCTAACCCTTGATCACACAATCCCTTCTATAATGCAAACAGCTATTAATTTCTTAAGTATCTAGTAAATATTTTGTGCTAAAATCAGTTCCAAGGTATACATGACTCCTAGCATGTCACATCAAACCCTCATTTTCCATTTCTCAGAATAGAAATTCTATTAGTTTATACACACACAGTCTTCTGCCTCCATTTCTCTCTCTCTCAAACACAGAATATCATATACTCTATTCTTAACTTGCTTCTTTCATTTATTGTATATTGGAGATCTTTCCATATCATTCCACCTCTTTCTCTTTAGTGGCTGCAGAATTTATCCTTGTATAGATAATACTGTAATTTACTTAATCAGTCTTCTATTCATAGACATGTTTCCAAAACTATGTACCTCTGTAAGAAACCGTAAGAGTGGAATTATTGAAGCTATGGATACATTCGTTATTTCAATAATTAATGCCAACTTGTTCACACCTTTCACATATTTACATTTCTATCAGAATTTATGACCAGCTGTTTCTCTGTATTTTTGTTAACATAAGAGTTGTCAAACTTTTGATTGCTGCTAACCTGAGAGTTGAAAAAGGCTACTTCACTGTCAGTTTTATTTTCATTTCTTTTAATACGATGTGGTAATATTCAACACTCACTCAACTATCTTTTCAGGCAAAATTCATACACTGCAGAGGATGGAAAACTATACATAACATTTCCCAGATTCCATCCCACCTAAGCTTCAAGATAAGGCCTAGGCATTGGTAAATATACATAAATAAGCAGTATCTGGATGGAAGAAGTAAACAATTTGAAGCAGTGGTCTTTCATGCACAGGTGCCTGATTCTTATATGGTAGCTCTGATAGAAGTTCTAATGACTAGTCCCGAGTTTCAAAGATAACATGTGGGCAATGGAGGGAATGGGTCTGAATTATACCATAAAAGCCACATGGTATGCTTAAGCATCCAAGTACTGCATTTCAGACTCTTTTGTTGACTATGATGGCTACTCCATTTCTTCTAAGGGATTCTTGACCACAGTAGTAGATATAATGGTCATCTAAGTTAAATTGGGAGAAGGCAATGGCACCCCACTCCAGTACTCTTGCCTGGAAAATCCCATGGACGGAGGAGCCTGGTGGGCTCCAGTCCATGGGGTCGCTAAGAGTCAGACACGACTGAGCAACTTCACTTTCACTTTTCCCTTTCATGCACTGGAGAAGGAAATGGCATCCCACTCCAGTATTCTTGCCTGGAGAATCCCAGGGACAGCAGAGCCTGGTGGGCTGCCGTTTATGGGGTCGCACAGAGTCGGACACGACTGAAGCGACTTAGCAGCAGCAGTAGCAAGTTAAATTCACCCATTCCAGCCCATTTTAGTTCATTGATTCCTAAAATGTCAGTGTTCACTCTTTCCATCTCATGTTTGACCACTTTCAATTTCCCTTGATTCATGGACCTAATATTCCAGGTTCCTATGTAATATTGCTCTTTACAGTATCAGACTTTACTTCCAACACCATTCACATCCACAATTGGGTGTTATTTTTGCTTTGGCTCCATCTCTTCATTCTTTCTGGAGTTATTTCTCCACTGATCTCCAGTAGCATATTGGGCACCTACCGACCTGGGGAGTTCATCTTTCAGTGTTTCATCTTTTTGCCTCTTCATACTGTTCATGGGGTTCTCAAGACAAGAATACTGAAGTGGTTTGCCATTCCTTTCTCTCCAGTGGACCACATTTTGTCAGAACTCTCCACTGTGAGCCATCTGTCTTGGGTAGCCCTACACGGCATGGCTCATAGTTTCACTGAGATAGACAAGGCTGTGGTCCATGTAATCAGATTGGTTAGTTTTCTGTGATTGTGGTTTTCAATCTGTCTGCCCTGAGAATCTGTATGCAGGTCAGGAAGCAACAGTTGGAACTGGACACAGAACAACAGACTGGTTCCAAATAGGAAAAGGAGTATGTCAAGGCTGTATACTGTCACCCTGCTTATTTAACTTATACAGAGTACATCATGAGAAATGCTGGGCTGGATGAAGCACAAGCTGGAATCAAGACTGCCGGGAGAAATATCAATCTCAGATATGCGGATGACAACACCCTTATGGCAGAAAGCGAAGAAGAACTAAAAAGTCTCCTGATGAAAGTGAAAGAGGAGAGTGAAAAAGTTGGCTTAAAACTCAACATTCAGAAAACTAACATCATGGCATCTAGTCCCATCACTTCATGGCAAATAGATGGGGAAACAGTGGAAACAGCGACAGACTATTTCTGAGGGCTCCAAAATCACGGCAGATGGTGACTGCAGGGATAAAATTAAGAGACCCTTACTCCATGGAAGAAAAGTTATGACCAACCTAGACAGCATATTAAAAGCAGAGACATTAGTTTGCCAACAAATGTCCATCTAGTCAAAGCTATGATTTTTCCAGTAGTCATGTATGGATGTGAGAGTTGGACTATAAAGAAACCTGAGCACCAAAGAGTTTATGCTTTTGAACTGTGGTGTTGGAGAAGACTCTTGAGAGTCCCTTGGACTGCAAGGAGATCCAACCAGTCCATCTGAAAGGAAATCAGTTCTGAATATTCATTGGAAGGACTGATGCTGAAGCTGAAACTCCAATACTTTGGCCACCTGATGTGAAGAATTGACTCGTTTGAAAAGACCCTGATGCTGAGAAAGACTGAAGGCAGAAGGAGAAGGGGACGACAGAGGATGAGATGGTTGGATTGCATCACAGACTCAATGGACATGAGCTTGAGTAAACTCTGGGAGTTGGTGATGGACAGGGAGGCCTGGCATGCTGCAGTCCATGGGGTCACAAAGAGTTGGACATGACTGAGCAACTGAACTGAACTGAAGTTTGAGCATTTCTCCTGGCTGCATGTTTTCAAGCTATATAACAAAAGTATCTGATTTCATAACCCTCCCAAAGATTCTGTTACCTGGTCAGTACCTTCTAATAAATCACTAGATAAAATAGACTGTTTTCTGCAACTACAACTCTTGACTAGTAAGATGATGAAAATGTGTAAGAGTTTCAACAACGTTTAAATAAATATTTCCAAAACATTTATATATAGAAAAAACTTTTATGTATTCATCATCCATTATGTAAAATCTCCCAGTTATTTTTACTGGAACAATTTGTAAGAAACATTAATGCAGTGAAAGAACACTTCTGAGTACACTTTATGTATCCCTGTTGTTACTTTCAGTTAATAAGAGTCCTAAAGTGGGTTACTGGGTTACAGAATTTTAAATGTTTATTTGACAGAAGCTTAATTATTTTCCAAAAAGTTTGTATCATTTGTATTCCCTCCAAAAGTATATCAGACATTTGTCAAAATTTAAATATAATTATATACTATACATTTAAACTTGGTGCATTTTATTGTATATAAATTAACTTCAATAGAGCTGTTTAACATAACCAAATTTCTAAGTTTAAACTCTTAAGCTTTTTTAAGTGCTTTACCAGGCAGAGAATGTGGAAGATTAAGAGTCTTTTTCAGGCAAAAAATTAAGGTTTAGCTCTAAAACCACATAGGGAAATAAAATAATGTGGTCTAAACACACAGTTAAATGCATGCAGAATTTGGGGCTTCTCTGTAGCTCTCTTCTGTCCTGGATTTTATGCCTAAATTTCTAGTACCTCTAAACTCTATCTTCTGACATGATTTTAAACAGGATTTTTAACTTTCTGATATTTCATTGTCAGTGTGAAGAAATGCAACAGATTTCTTTGTATTAATCATGTGTCCTGATACCTTGCTGAGTTCATTTATTAGTTCTAATAGTCTTTGTGTGGATACTTTAAGGTTCTCTATATAGAGTTATCATGCCATCTGCATGTAATGACAATTTTACTACCTCTTCCCTTCCAATTTAGACATCTTTTATTTCTTTTCCTTGTCTGACTGCTATGGCTAGCACTTGCAATACTATGCTGAATAGAAGTGGTAAGAGTGGGCATCCTTGTCTTGTTTCAGAATTTAGTAGGAAGACTCTCAGTTTTTTTCACTGAGTACTATGTTGCCTGCAGATGTCATAAATGGCTTTTATTACGTTGAGGTATGTTCCCTCTATACTCATTTTGGTGAGAGTTTCTATTATGAATGGATGCTGAATTTCACCAACTGCTTTTTCTGCTTCTACTGGGATGATCATATGGTAAACTCTATCTTCTGATCAAACCGGTAATCATAACCGTAATCAAATGTGAACTGGTATTACTACTGTGACTTTAAACATGTAAGAATGTATATATATGTGTAGATGAACTCACACATGTAAGATGAAATGTTGGAGAGTATATTTAAAATGGGATATCAAAGCTTGGTGGAATGTTTTGTCCAACTACCAGCACATCTAGAGAAAATGCAGAGGTCAAATTTTGAATGGAAATTGCAGTAACTTCTAAAGCAAAAATAAAATGAAAATTAGTACAGTAAGGACAATGATGGCTAACATTTAAACCAAGAAAATTAACACTCTTTGACATTTCTCTTTTTTTATTTAGAAGTTTAGGGCAAAAAAAGGGACCTCTGTTTGTCTTAGAAAATATCCCTGAACTTTTTCAGAAATGACCTTACCTGAAGACAACAAAGTACACATTTGTGTTTTAGTAAAGAAAAATTTGGCTGTTGATGCTGTCTATTTTGTTTTTATATTCTGTGAAACATGTATTAAACTCTACATAACCATTTCTCTATTTTATCTAACAGATTTCAGATATTGCTATCCACATAAATTACATTATTATCTTACTCAGGAAAGGATGCCACTTTGATAACCATTAAAAAATGAGAAGAGACAATACTGTTAAAGAAATGTCATATATTTGAGGCTAGCATCAAGTAAACATAATAAATCATCAAGATTTTTTAACTTGTGAATATTTAAAATAAATAGTCTTATTCTGAGAAAATAGAACGATAAAGCTTCACATTTATAATATTAATTAAATCATAGGACAGAGGACCACTTTGTTAGGATAGCATATAACCCTCATGTAGTTCACCATACAAGAACATATTACTAGAATGTATGCAAAATGTTCTTTATTCTAGTTACACTCTTCCTAAATATAATAAAGGTACTTTGGCATGTTATAAATTATAGTTAATTTTCTGTATTATGTGAGATATAGGGATTTATTATTTATCCAGTATTAGAATAATCTTATATTCAATGTTTTATTTATTATTAACAGATCTCAAGAATTTATTGTTTGTTTCCTGGAATAGACATGGATCAGAGCTTTCAATGTAAAATGATGACGTAGAAAAGTAAAACGGTCAGTAAAATTTTATGAGAAAGAAAAGTAAAGCATGTTCTTACTTTTATGGACAGTAAACTCTATCCAAAGAAATTAACTTATGATACCCGTTTTCAGATATCAGACTTCCCTGGTGGCTCAGACGGTAAAGAGTCTGCCTACAATGTGGGAGACCAGGGTTCAATCCCTGGGTTGGGAATATCCTCTGGAGAAGGAAATGGCAACCCACTTCAGTAGTCTTGCCTGGAAAATCCCATGGACAGAGGAGCCTGGTAGGCTAAGTCCATGGGGTCGCAAAGAGTCGGACACAACTGAACCACTTCACTTTCACTTTCATCTGTTTTCAAGGAGCTTCTCTGGTAGCTCGCAGTAAAGAATCTGCCTGCGATACAGGAAACACAGGTTTGATTCCTCCCTGGGTCAGCAATATTCCCTGGAGAAGGAAATGGCAATCTACTCTTGTATTCTTGCACGGGAAATTCCATGGACAGAGAAGTCTGGTAGACTGCAGCCCATGGGGTTACAGAGAATCGGACACGACGTAGTGACTAAACGCTAACAATCTGTTTTCAATTAAGTAAAAGAATTTTCTCACTAAGCTGGACAAGACTTAGTGACTAAACAACAACAATCTATTTTTAATTAAGTAAAAGGATTTCCCAAACAGTATATTTACCATACAGGAAAAAATCCAAGGAGGAGGAAAAATAAAGTAGTAACAGATAATATTGTCAGGCACTTTCGAATAATTTAATCCCCACAACAACTCTCAGGTGAACTCTTTCATTCTTTTATAGATAACAAAACTTAAATTACAGGAGGTAAACAGCTTGACAAATAACCATTATGAAAGGGAGGCAGAGTAGAGACTCAAACCTATAGCTCCAAAGTACTCGTGCTTCCCTCTACTTCACAATGTTTCTTCCTGAAGTCTGAGGTATTAAAACTGCAAAAATGGAAATACTGGTAACACTGCATACTTTTTCAGCATTTTAGTGTTTTCCTGTGACAACAGCAACCAAAATTTCAACATTTTGTTTCAACCTTCAGATAAAGAACCTAATGAAACAGAGGTCGAGGTTTCTTTTATATAAGTCGTTCATAATTAATTTTGAATCATATACCTTTTGGTATAAAAATTAGTCAACTACACTCAAAAAATTTAGTATTTCCTCTACACAGTCAGCCAAGCATGAAATAAGAAAAACATGCTCTATCTCAATGATATCATATAATGTTTAACCTGGTAAAGACAAAGAAGGATGGAGTAGCAAGTAACAGTGGTTCATGGCTGGGGGACGGACAGGCTGTGGAGCCAGACCCTCTCTGAGGCACAGGCATGCAAGAACACCTGAAGTAGAGGGTAGAGCAAGGGCATGAAGAAAAACTTGCCTGCAAAACAGGCTCACTGTAATTACAAGGTAGTGTGAGAGGAATTTGAAGCCAGTGGTACACTGCAGGTAATCTTAGCAATAAAAGTCCCTAACCTGTTTCAACTCAGACTAAACTTACCCAGCTCTTAACACTAACAACACAGACATGCTATTCCGGCACAAATATTATTAAATTCAGTCTTTGCTGTCCCATCCATACATGGTATTTTGCATTAAACAAAATATTATTAAACAGTAAAGAAAGCAAGAAAAGTCAATCCACTTTCTAGAGACAAAGCAACTGACAATCCAGGCTCAATGAGGTTGAAATAATCATAAAGAATTTTAAATGGCTATAATTACTATGTTAAAAGACCTAGTAGATAAGGTAGAAAACATGCATAAAGACAATGAGGAATTTTAGCAGAGAAATGAAAACTGTAAAGGTCAAATGAAATATTAGAAATAATAATTTCAAAAATCAAGATAAAATAGTGATGCAAAATACCTCCAACATGCTCAAAAGTAGATCACATAGGTTAAAAGATATACCATGTGACATTACCTGAAAGTAAGAATAACTATAACAGAATCAGACAAACTAAAGATAAGAGAGAATATGAACAGGGATAAAGAGAAAAACTTTAAAACAATAAAAAAACAGATTCACCAAGGAGACATAACAATCCTAAATATGTACACACTTAAGAACAGATCTCCAAAATACATATAGTAAAAACTGATAATGAGAAACAAACAAATCCATTTTAGTCAGAGACTTCAAGATTCCTCAACTTGGTATTTGACAGAACAAGTAAACAGAAAATTAGTAAATTTACAGAAGTTCTGAGCAACATAATTGTCCAGTTTGACCTAACTGAAAATTTAACCCAACCACAGCAGAATAAACATCTTTTCAAGCACACATTTTTTTGATAGACCATATTCTGGCTGATGAAAACAAGCTTTAACAAATGCAACAAATTTTTTCTCTATTCATTGTCCATTAAACAAACTAGAAATCAATAACAAAGATATGTGGAAAATTCTCAAATACTTGGAAACTTAACAACATACTTCTAAAGAACTCAGCAATAAAAAGGAAGAGAAATGAGAAAATATTTTGAATAAAAGGAAAACAAAAACATATCAAAATTCACAGGATGCAACTAAAGCATTGCTGAGAAGCAAATCTTTGATTATTAATGCTTATAGACTACTAGGAAAAAATTAAGTTACAAGGATGTAATGTACAACACAGGGAATATAGTCAATATATTAAAATAACTTTGATGAAGTATATGCTGTAAAAATATTGTATTACTATGTGTACATCTGAAACTAACAGAATATGGTAAGTGAATACTACTTCAGTAAAAAGACAAAAACAAATAAAATAAGAAAAGGTGTCATAGTAATGATCTAACAAGCTTCAACCATAAGAAACTGGGAAGGAAAAAATAGGAGAAAAGGTGCAACGTAACCCCAAAGAAAACAGAAGTAAAGATAAAAGTAAAATTAATAAAACTGAACACACAAAAGTAGAGAAAAATCAATGAAACAAAAACTAATTCTCTGAAATAGTAATATTAATACACTTATAGCCAGAGTGACAGCCAAAGAGAAGATGAAAACCCCATAGACTGTAGCCCACCAGGCTCCTCTGTCCATGGAATTCTCCAGGCAAGAATACTGGAGTGGGGTGCCATTCCCTTCTCCAGGGGATCTTCCCAGCCCAGGGATTGAACCCTGGTCTCCTGCATTGCAGGCAGATTCTTTACTATCTGAGCCACCAGGGAAGCCTGAAATAATATTAATACACTTTGTAGCCAGACTGACAACCAAAGAGAAAATGAAACAGGGAACATTACTAAAGACTCTACAGATATGAAAAATAATAACAAAGTATTACAAACAATATTATGTCCACAATTTAGAGGAAACACATTCCCTGAAATAAACAACAAAAGCCACACAAACTTACAAAAGCCACCTAAGAAGAAAAAACCTGAATAGTACTATATTTACCGAAGAAACTGAATACATACATTGTAAAACTTAGTGGGAAAAAACAAAAAACTCCAACCTCACCTGGTTTCACTGGGAAGTTCTACTAAACACTGGAGCAGGAAATGGAAACCCCCTCTAGTATTCACGCCTGGGAAATCCTCTGGGAAATCCCCTGGACAAAGGAGCCTGGTGGGCTACAGTCCATGGGATCACAAAGAGTCAGACACAACTGAGAGACTACACAACAACAATACACAAACTTCTCCAGTGGAAAGAAATACTTTCAAACTCATTTTACACGGTCAGCATTACTCTTATACCGAACACATACGTATACAAAAAGATATTTAACCTATAGATCAATATCTCATATGAACATACATACAAAAAATTCTCAACAATGCATTATCAAATCAATTCCAGCAATATTTAAAGAGGATAATACAGCATGACCAAGTGGGATTTCTTCCACAAAATGCAAGGTGATTTCAAAAATCAATTAGTATAATTCATATTATCAACAAATAAAGAAGAAATATCATATACTCATCTAATTAAATGCCATAAAAACATTTGACAACATTCAATACCTATTCATGAGTTTTAAAATCTCAGCAGAAAGGAATGGCATGGAATCTCTTCAAGATGATGAAGGGCATCTACCAAAAAACCCATTATGCTTAATGGTGAAAAACTAAATGTTCTTCCCCTCGTATCAGGAACCAGACAAAGAATACACTCTCATCACTCCCATTTAACTTTGAAGGTAGTGTAGGTTTTAGGCAAGAAAAAGAAAAAATAAAAGAACTATACAAATAAAACAGTTCTCTATATAGAGAAATAAAACACCTCTGTTCCCTGATGACATGATTCTTTAAAAAGAAATTCCCGAAGAATCTATTGAAAGGAAGGAAGGAAAAGATCACTAAGTTGTGTCCAACTCTTTGCGACCCCATGGACTGTGTGCAGCCCACTAGGCTCCTCTGTCCACGGGATTTCCCAGGCAAGAATACTGGAGTGGGTTGCCACTTACCCAGGGAGCAAACCCATGTCTCCTGCCTTGGCAATCAGATTCTTTACTGCTGAGCCACCAGGGAAGCCCCAAAGAACCCATTAAAATCCATTTAAAAGTGGCTAGAATATATAGGACAATCTCAGGCCACAAGGTCGATGTAAAGATCAACTGCACAGCACACAACAATGTGAATGCTATTCTATTATGTACATTTTAGCACTTTTTAAAAAAAAGATAGCATCAGAAAAGTTACCCAGAGAAGAAAAAAAATGTCTTGAGCCTGCTGCAAACTTAAGCTTTTATTAAAAGCTGTTTTAAATCAATTGTATTTATACATACTGACACTGTACAATCAGCAATTAAAATTTAAAAATGCAACACCACTTTTAACAGGATCAAGAAACATGAAATATAAACCCATCAAAATATATATAAGATCTGTAAAACCTAGGAACACCAACAAACAAAATTAAAGAACTAAATAAATGTAGAGATATGTTACGTTCATGCACTGGAAGATATCAATTTTCCTTAAACTTACCGACAGACTCAATATAATTCCAATCAAAATTCCAGTAAGATTATTTTGTGGCAATCAGGAAATTGATTCTAAAGTTTATATAGAAAATAAAACTACAATAGCCAAAATAATTCTGAAAAGGAACAAAATTGTAGGATTCATACAACCTAATTATGAGACCATAAAGACCATGATTTCAATTCCATAAATCCATAATTATGAACACAGAATGGTAATGGCAAAAGGACAGACATACAGATCAATAGAACAGAGTCTAGAAGTACACCCACACTTGGTCAATTAATTTCAAAAAAGGTGCAAAATCAATTAAATAGAGAAAGACTAGTCTTTTCAACAATGGTTGGATTTTCAAATTCTAGCAACGGTGCTAGAATTTTTGGATATCTATATGGAAAGAGATGAATCTCAATCTCTACCTCACAGCATGTAAAATTTAACTCAAAATGGACTATAGATTCAAAAGTATAATAAAGTAAAACTATAATACATTTAGAAGAAAATTAGAGAAAATTTCTGTGACCTTGGATTAGGCAAACATTTCTTAAAATATCAAATACATGAACCATAAAAGATAAAAGTGATAAACTGGACTAATTCAAGATGTGACAGCTTCAGTTCTTCAAAAGATACTGTTAAGTCACAGAAAAGCCACAGAGAGAAAATACTTGAAAATGCACAGGTTATAAAGTCCTAAGTCAGAATATACAGAATATACAAAAAAAACTCTCAACATTCAAAAATGAGAAAACAAACAAAATTTAATGGCCAAAGACTGAACAATTAAAAAGGATATATGAATGACAAGCACATGAAAAAGTGCTCAACATGACTTGTCATTAGAGAGAAGGAAAATAAGACCACAATGAGATACTACTACACACCTGTGGCTAAAAATAATAAAGAAACTCGCAATAGCAAGTACTAGTCATGATGGAAGACAACTGTTGGAAAGAGAGTCTGGTGAGTTCTTCCAAAGTTTACTAACCATTTGATCCAGCAATCCCACTTCTAGATATTTACCAAAGAGACATAAAAATTTATGATCCCACAGAAACCTAATGCAAATATTTATAGCGGCTTTATTCATAACCTCCAAAACTAAAAACAAATCCACTGGTGAATAGATAAACTACCTTAGAGTCACACAATGCAATACAGTAGTTAAAAATAAAAAAAAAAAAGCTACTAATTACATGAATAAATCTCAAATGCATCGTACTACAGAAAGAAGCCAGTATCCCCCCTGTAGGAATGGAAAACCTATCAACTGTTACCAGAGGCTGGTGGTAATGATAAAAGGGAATTTTATAGGATGATAAATTCCTCTATATCTTACTTGTGCTTACTAGATTGTATGCACTGTCAAAATTCATATAAGTATACACTAAAGTGGGTGAATTTTACTGTGTAAGTAACATTTCAATAAGTCTGACAAAAAAAAAATCCTATCTATTAACTTACTATGATTTTATTGATAAAAGTGAGGTGTATTTGTTAAGTATGTTTCAAGTACTCCTTGTTAAAGGTGATTTTTGGAAATGATGATTCTGTACTTTGAGAAAGTCTGACCCAGCTTTTAGAGTTTAAGAGTTTCTCAAAGTACAGAACCATCATTTCCAAAAATCACCTTTAACAAGGAGTACTTGAAACATACTTAACAAGTAAGTACACCTTTAACGAGGAGTACTTAAAAACATAAATAATGGTCTCTATTTCAAAGCAACCGAATTTCAGTCCAAGACTTCCAAAAAGGAGAATTTAGAGTTGTTGCTGTTTTATTTTTTCAATTTACAGCAATAAATTGCATTCAGTTTCCAAATAGGCACTTTTAACAAAAATTTTTGGACTTAGGAGGATCCACATTCATTCTTACTGATTCATTCCTTAATTCTAATCTTATTAATTCATTTTCTCCTTTTGTTTCAACCATGTATTTAACTGCAACAGCAAATTCTAGAGGATTACTCCTACAGAGACACAGTGTACATAATGTTAAGCTCTGTGATAAATTTGTCTTACTGATACTCTCAAAACGAAAAACTCATTATCCCCAAGGAACAGAGCTCTAATCTGAAGATGTAGTTATTTCAGCAAACCTGTAGATTAGTTCAATATTAGACAATTTAAAAAGATGACACGCTGCTAGGGAAATCTTTCATTTTACTAAATTTCATTCACAACCTTTTCCCCCAAACAATTTATTACTTGATTTTGCTCACCTCCTCTCCTGAAAGGTAGTATGCTGCAAGCAAGCCTCCAATAAATCGAATGTTGACTTCAAACACAGACACTTCTGAATTCTGTGAAAACATATTGAAAATGCTCACATATACACAAAGCTGTAAAGGTTTCAAAATATCTTCAATACTTCATATGTTTCTCACAAACACACTGGGGAGAATTTTTTTTCCCACTTTCTACATCTTCATTTCTCATGCAACTGAAACCTCACCTCCCATTTGTTAATGCTACTGAAACTTCTCTACTGCTCTCAGCACAGCTTTCTAGCTGCCATAAAAAATGGGTCATTTTCATATGCCTTACATACGATTATGAAATTAGCAAGATATTTGAGGCTGTTGACTATTTTCACTCATGAAAGCCTCCATTTCTTAAATTTTGAAATAGTGCTCTATCTACTGGTCCCTTTCTGTTCTATACTATATTCACTACACTTAATATATATTCAGTAAACTGTATGTCCATTTTTACTTCTATCTCTTCTCATGAATTTTAAATACTTTTCTAGTATGTATAACTTAATCAATGTTAAAGGAGGTACCAAACAGTAATGACAAGATGATAGATTTTTCAATTACTAACGTTGAAAAACTGACTCCTAGATGAGAAATTAATTTGAGTCTCATATATATGATATATACATATTTATCAAAATGAAATCAAAATAATTTAGAAGTAAACTCAGAAGTACAAAAGAATGTAGGAAAAAATTTGACAATATATCTATACTCCCTTGAGAAAGCAGGTACTTTATAAGCATATAGTCAATGGCACGGATAACAAATAATGATAGAAAGACTTGAATTTCCCCATAATGAAAATTACCTATAAAAAAAATCATGAACAAAATTAAAAGCCAAGAAACAAACGGAAGGATATCTGCCACAAATATAGAATAACATCACATATAGTCTACAGGTTTGTATTTAGATATGGATAAAGATATTTCTGAGAAAGATTCTAACGCATGGAAAGAAAAGTGAAGAAGCAGCAAAGAACATGACCAAAGAATCCACAGAATATACAAAATTGACTAATAGAAAAATAATATTTCTAATTAACTTTTAAATAAAAATTAAAAAGAAATATATATTACCCTGAAGTCTTTCCAGTATTCACAAGCAGAAGACATCATTTGCTAACATAAGCATAATTCTCTAAAATAGAACTTTCACAACATAATTATTTTAATAACATAAACTGTTATCCCATCCTCAAAAGCAAAGCATTTATATTACTTCATATATTCCCAATATAAAGCATACTGCAGGATATATAGTAGACATTCACTAACTATAGAGAGGAAGCGAAAGAGGGAGAGAGGGCCTCTGTCACTCACTAGAACAATAACACCTTCTAACCAGTTTCCCTGATTTCATCCTTCCCAGCACTCTGTTTGTTCAGTACCGTATAGCTAGAGCATAATGTAGCTTTTCAATCTTAAATCAGCATAGATTACCACTCTGTGCAAACTTTTACAACGATTTCTGGTTACACTCAGGGTAAAAGGACTTATTAGAACCAACATAATCAGATTCCCCACAACCTCTCTGACATTATCTCCTAACAAATATCCCTCTGACTCACTCTATGATTACACCAAATGGGTCTACCTGCCATTTGAGAATTGTCAAATTCACTTCTGTGTCAGTCTTTATACTACTTGCACATCTCTATGAGCAAATTTCACTTAGAAAGTTTTTCTGACCACACAATATAAAATACTGAAGTAATCCCTCATCACTAATGTTCTTTATTCTGTACTATTTTCCCAATTAACACTTATCATCATCTTAATATGGTATAATTCTTTATTTGTAAAATTTAAACCTTTCCTCTCATGAGACAGAAGAGAAAGTCTAGAGAACAGAAAAGAGAGGATGAGGAAGAAACATTATTTACAGGAGTAAAGACAGAATCTTCCTAAAGTGCTGAAAACAAAAGTCCTCAGACTAAAGAATATTATGAGTCCTTTATGGAATAACCTAAATACAGAATATTTAATATCTAGAATATTTAATATTTAGAATAATCTAAATACAAATATAGAAAAACAAAGCAAAGAAAGAAAATATTAACAAGGAGGGAAAAGACAGACTACCTTTTAAAAATTAAACTGACAGCATACTTTTCAACAGCATATTAGAAAGACAATGAGACTGTATCTTTAAAAGGTTAAGAGAAAATAATCATCAACCTCTAACTTCATACTCAGCTATAATCACTATTAGGAGAAAGCTTGGCTCTCTCATATCCACATGGCTTCCCTTGGGTGTCTTCTCAGAAACGTTATTACCTTCAATAGTCACCAGATATAAAAACAGCAACTTCTCACCACTGCTTACTCCTATTTACTCACCAATCCTATTTACTCTTCTTTAAGAGTAAGAACTTATCACTACCTGATACATTATATATAACTTGAATACGCATTTACTATTTTTCTCCCATAACTAGAATATAAACTAGTATAAACTAGAGATAAAACTCTGTTTTGTTCATTCCTGTATCCATAGATCCAGAACAGTGTCTGTCACAGAGAAAGCACTCAATAAAAACTCAATAAATACGTTTATTTTTCTATTCATTACTTAATTTTTCTATTCATTACCTAATTTTTCTATTCATTACTTCAAATGCAAGCCGGGACCAACTAGACAAAAATTACACATAAGACAAGAGGGAGATGAGCTAAATTAAAACATTCTAAGATCTTTATATTTTTCAGAAGAAAGAGAAATTGATTAATTTTAAACTTTGGTAAGTACACCTATTAAAATTTCAAGAGTAACCCCAAGATAAACAGAAATGGAAAGTATATAATCAAACTAGTAGAGGTAAAAAGAGATACAAACTAAAAACTAATAGAGGAAAAATCAGACATGAAGTAATTTAATCCAAAATAAGAAAGAGAGAAAGTAAAGGCAAATGAGAAGCACAATAATAATATAGGTAGCAAAATAATGATGGAAGATCCAACTCCAAAACTATGTTACCATACTAAGTGTAAATATTTCAAATTTAACAGTTAAAAGAGTCCAAGACTGGGTAAAAGTAACAAAATCTAAGTACACATCATATGTAAAATATACAGCTAAAACAAACGACACAGAAAGGCTAAAGTAAAAGAATGAAAAATAACTGTGCTGATTATTAAGCTATTTTTTCCTCAGCTTCAAATCCATCCTTTAACATTCTACTTTGGTATGCAAAAACTAGAACTCTTCAAATGCATTTCTCATTTGCCAGTGGGCTCCCTAAGAGGACCTGCCAACGACAGGAAGTGCTATAAAGATAATACAAGGATGAAGGAAGGAAAAGGAACTTACTCCTTCTAGTTTAATTCTGGTTTCTGACAGTGTCAAACCAGCCATGGTTCTTCACCCTGGCATTTGCTTCCAGGTTACAGTTCCCCTGTCACAGACACATTCCCCAAATCGGCCTCTTTATGCCCTTTTGAGATACCAAGCTCCAGCTAGGTACCCCCTCCTCAGATGTCTGAGCCCTAGCTCCAAGAGGATCCTTTTAAGAAGTCCTAAATTATCAAAAACAGAGCCCCAAGCTACTAAATTTTAATGATCTCAACCTCTTCTGACTGTTCTCAGAGTTCCAGGCACGGCAGCTACTTATTGCAGTTATTAATACTATCTCTTGTAATAACAATAATGTTCTACACTTTGTCTTTTCAGTACCCCATTACTTGGTTAACAATTCTAAACAATAAATCCTCTCATTTAAAAAATTGTACAGTTTTGGTTCTTGATTGAGACAATCGACACAATAATATACCAACAAATTATCAGGCATAATAAAACTGACATGTTAACAAACAGGAGTATCTGAGATTCACAAATGCCAATTCTCTCCAAATTAATCTATAAACTGAATGCAATCCTCATCAAAATTTCAACAGGGTTTTCCAGAGCTTAAAAGGACAAAGAACTGAGAACTGCTAAGATAATTTCCTAGTAGAATAACATCAATAATACCAATATTCAAATATAGATATCAAGTTGTCTTATAAAAATACTGTAGCTAAGAGTTCAATAAATATTTAGACTGCTAAAATATTGATGTAGGGATAAAGAGAAGAGCCAGTAGAAAAGAACAGACTATAACTAATACATGACTAATGTAGCATGTATAAATAGCAGGGAAATATTAATAAATAGAATCAACTATTTGTTGATCAACTGATAATTGCCTATCATATTCTACCTACCAATTCAATTATATAAGGACTAAAGACTCAAATGCAGAAGTTTAGAATTAAATATTGGAATAAATCTTCATGACCATGAAGTAAGGATTTCTTAAATAATATACAAAAAGCATAATCTCTAAGGGCTACATAACTATACGGGGTGGGGAGGGGGGGTGGTGTGGATAGGGGTGGATGGACTATATTTCTCAACCCCCTTTACAATAAGATGTGGCCACATGAGTAAGATTCATTCACTAATACACAATCAAAAATGGGGTAACCAACTTCTGAACAGTCACATATCTTTTCCCTATCCCTTCCTTCCTCCTTTCTGCCACTGAGCATTTATCCACCTTACCTTGAGGAATCATCTATGAAGATGAAGCTTTATACTGCAGTTGACAGAGCAGGAAGACAAAGGATCCTCGATCATTGAGGAGCTACCCAAATCAGCCCTAAACAGCTTATCTCTGCACTTGATTTCCAGGAAACAGAAATAAATTCTCTCTCTTGTTTAAGCTATTTCATACTAGATTTTCTGTCATGCACAGCCAAACCTAAACCTGAAAATACAAACTGGTGTGATATATGTTCAAAATGCTAAAATAATACAAAAGAAAGTAATCAGTTTTTGTCTAATTAGCATCAGGGAAGGCATCAGGAAAGAATTATGGATTTAAACCATAATTTGAATGATACAGAGTCTGCCAAAGAGAAAAACACATGAAGGAGTGGTTTCTCACTACAGTCAGAAGGAACACAAGTGCAAATATCATGAAAGATAGTAATGAATATGACGAAATAGCCCACACATCTTTTAGGTGAAGACTGGTAGCAATGAAAATAACTGCTATCATTTACTGAACACTGGATACGTACCAGATTATCTCAAATAATCCTCACAACACTGCAACAGGATAGCAATTTTATGACAGGTTTAGAAAGTAGCACTTACTTACAAGTAGATTTCCCAAGGAGTACTAGAAAGTAGCTGTGCTGGGCTTCAAACCTAAGCAGTACCACTTAACAACTATGCCAAAATTCTGGGATGATGAGCACATGCCTATGAAGTCTCACCAAAACTGTGCCATATTCACAACACGGTTCAACTATACTTCAATTTAAAAACTAAAATATTTAAAAGATGTTAAAAAATAACTGTGCCAAATCATTGTATCTTTAAAAAGCACTAAAATTTTTATTTTAACGTTAATTTATGATTTTCTTATATTTCCAGTTCAATGTGCTTTTTTCCCCTAACTCTTGCTTTAGCACACTCAACACATTACCTTAAATGATAAGAGTAAGAAAAGTAAAAGGAAAATGGTGAGAAAAGGTGTCTATTTTATGCAAAAACTAAACAATTGACAACTGGAAAAGAAGGAGACTTGGGATTTCCTTAAACTCAGTATAATACTCAAAACTATTGTTAGAGACTGTGTTTTTCTTTATAGTCAACTGAATAAATTATGAACTGTATACTCACCACACTGAAATCAAGGTTGTTTTCAATCCATTTTTGCCCATCTCGGAATTCATCATGAAGTCCCATGATATAAAGGGTATCCAAAGCATCTACTATAGTAGCACCCATTTGTGAACTTCCTATATTTGGAGAGAAAAGTGTCATTAAAAAGATACCCTTCATACAAGACTTATTTTCTTTTTTTTTATGTGAAAATTAAGAGGATTTTTATTAACTTTTATATGTTCTTGGAGAAAACCATTCACATGTAAAAGCTTGACATTTGATATAAGATTTATTCACACTTAAACATAAATTCTTTGATCTGGGGATCAGACATAATTTTTCATTTCAACAGGACTTTCATATGATTACAGTCACAAAATTGGTACTATTAAAAAATGAAATCAGAGCTAGACAAAGTATGCAGCTTTATGACAATTTAAATCTCAACATGCACACCCCCCCCCATTCATGATCTTGGAAGAATCTGCTATGAGTTTACTAAAATGCAGGTCACAGATGACTGTATACAAAATAAAACCTCTTTTCCTAGTGCTACTCGTTTTGTTGTAGAAAAATATTACAAATAAAAATTAGTGCTATTCAAGGTGTCCATTTCAAAATCACATATGATACACAGGTTCAAGACGTCTTTTCCTTGCATATAAAGACATCACAATACCCAAAGTGGAGACTGAATTACTGATCAACCACTTCCCCCTCAGTAATGACACAGTTTACTATGCTGACATTAAAAATGAGAGTGAAGTAAAACATTTCCAAGTATTGAGTACACTTATAATTTGTTCCTAGTCTGAAACTCAGAAAAAAATGCTACAGAAACATGATGAAATTTATATTTCTTCGTGATACAAGAAATTTGTCTAAAAAATCTGTAATTATAAAACAGATTTGCTCTTTATAAAGAAATGGCTAACTTTTTTTCCCCATGGTTAGATTCTTACTTGGAGATGACTCCAATTTTCAATTGGGCTCTCTTTTCCTGGGGGGGTGGGGAGAGGTGGCTTGGTGTTATCATTATACGGTACATTTGACAAACCTAGGGATATTTCAGAGGACTACAGCGCACTGTTACAATCAGCCAAACTGTAATAGTTTCCTGTCTTGTGATTATGTAAATTTTAAAGAAAAGAGGTCTCTTACAAGCTATATACAGCAGTTTACACTTCAGTGTTTCTCTCTCACTTGTAACACAGTTCAAGTTGATTGATGACAAGCACTTGTCACATAAACTTCTATAGGCACATCTCCATTCCGTCACTTCACTGGAGGCGCGAGGTTTTCTGTGGGATCATGATTCTGGATTCCATTTCCTGAATAAGTGGGACTGTATAATATACTAGTTCTTCCCAGCCATGTTTATGCCATGCTGCATTCCATATATCTTCCCTGGTCTGAAGATCCTTGTAAGCCCAAAGATGGTGCACCATATAGAGCTGCCCAATCTGGGAGAAGAACCCTCCAACTGCTTCATTACCGTCCTGTCTGAAGCAAATGGCACTAGCCCAGTAATTGTCCCATTCAATCATAGTTCCTGGTCGGAGCTGGTAGGATCTGAGTTCATATATGTTCTGTCCTGACCACGGGATGGGTTCATTCCAGAAACTGAACTCCAACAGCAGCTGATTCTTTCTCAAGAGAAGCATGTTGCTTCTTGCCTTAAGGAATTCCGAAAATTCCTGATTTTCTCTGAGTTTATCCATCACCTCCGTGAGAGCTGGATAGCCTCCTTCATACCTCCAAAGGTTAACAGCTTGATCCTGCTCGCCATACCAAGTGTTCCAAGTACCCATCAAAGTACAAGGGTAATGTTTATCTTCATGAATCTTTGGCAACACCTCTTGACAAATTCTGTTGTATGCCTCTAGGCATTCCAGTTTAACATTGTGAAACTGTAATTTGTACAGTCTGCTGGTTTCCTTTTTGGCTAGGAGGTTAGAGTGAGCATCTTTCCTTGGGTCAACTTTCCGGACAAACAAGGATTTTAACCAGCTGTCCTCTCGAGGTCTGTTATTGGAAGATGTCAATTTCAACGCACTGACATGTTGGTATCTGAGATGAGTTCCGGGGAGAAAGCAGGACCACAACAGTGCCATAAATACACACACTGAGTGAAATGCGAACAGTGAGGACATCCGAGCTATGTGACTGGGCTTGGGGTGTGAGGAGCGAGTTTTCCTTTTTCTGCACTCGGAGCCCGGGCAGGAGGCTGCTGGGGCTGGCCCGCCGCAGGAAGCCGCTGGCTGAGGCCGCTCTGCCATCTTGCTCCGGCGCCTTGGCTCCCACCGCCCGGGCCACCCAAGACTTATTTTCATTTTGCATATACATAGAAAGTAAACCAAAGTAGGAATATGGGGATTAAAAAAATATCCAACATCATCTACTTTTCCATTAGAATAGACAATATACATTGTTTAAAACGTTTTTCTAAAGAGACACGTTGATAACTAATAAGAAGATAAAGGAAAACTAAAACTGTAATTCTCCTTAATTTTCTTCCTGGTTCAGAAAATGAGATATCTCTACTTAACTGAGATAGATCAAAAAAAAAAAAAAAAAAACCGAGGATTAATTTAAGAAATGGGGAGGGTAGTTCAAGATGGTAAGCTAAGTCATAAGACAACCATGAACCATGCTCTTTAGGTCCAAATTCATAGAAAGGGCAAAAAATATACTTAAAATAATAATAAAAGTATAACAAGGCTATATAACTATAGTGGGAATATAAAGTATAATAATCCTTAACAATCACAAAGCAGATAGAACATATTTTAAAAAAAGGAAGTCATAAAATGTGAGTAGAGAAAATCAAAGTACTAAGATCTGCCTATCTTCAAAAAGAGATCATCTTGATCTTAAAGAAAATGTTTCAGGGAGGGAGGAATTAATTCAACAAAGCTAGCCTGTTACCAAAACCAGATACTGGACACAGAAGAAAACAGAACAGGCCCATCTTACTAATGAATATAAATGCAAAACCCTTGAATAAGATACTAGTAAGACAAATCAAGTAGCACAGTAAAAGAACAAATAACAGGGAGCAACTGGGTTCTCCCTAGCCCCAGGAATGAAATTATTATTTCTACCTTCTGAGAATGAAAACTACCCACACGGCTTACTGCCTATATTAACGTAACTTTATTATTACACTGTCTTCATCAATGAGTTTATTCTTACAGGAAACATACTCAGAAAGACAGACACTGCAAAATAAGTTTATTGTTCATTCCAGGAACTTCTTCAAAGATCCATCAACTCTTTAACAGAAAGAATCAAATGATGGTTGCTGCTGCTGCTGCTGCTAAGTTGTGTCAGTCGTGTCCGACTCTGTGCAACCCCATAGACGGCAGCCCACCAGGCTCCCCTGTCCCTGGGATTCTCCAGGCAAGAACACTGGAGTGGGTTGCCATTTCCTTCACCAATGCATGAAAGTGAAAAGTGAAGTCGCTCAGTCGTGTCCGACTCCTCCCTACCCCCATGGACTGCAGCCTATCAGGCTCCTCCGTCCATGGGATTTTCCAGGCAAGAGTACTGGAGTGGGGTGCCATCGCCAATGCAGGAGACCTGGGTTCAATCCCTGAGTTGGGAAGATCCCCTGTAGAAGGGAAAGGCTACCCACTCCAGTATTCTGGCCTAGAGAATTCCATGGACTGTATAGTTCATGGGGTCGCAAAGAGTCAGACACGACTGAGCAACTTTAACCTTCGCTTTGTCTTATCAACAAGTTACCTTGGTGATATTTTAGGAATCTGTCTTCGATACTACTAAGGTTTACTGTTGTTGTTTAATCACTCATCATGTCTTAACTCTTTTGCAACCCCATGGAATGTAGCCTGCCAGGCCTGTCTATCCACGGGATTTCCCAGGCAAGAACACTAAAATGGGTTGCTATTTCCTTCTCTAGAGGATCTTCCAGACCCAAAGATCAAATTCGCATGTCCTTCGTTGGCAGGCAGATTCTTTAACACTGAGCCACCAGGCTCAGGCAGATTCTTTACCACTAAAGCCTATTTAGGTTCGTATTTTCCATTTAATATTCCTTCTATTTATTTATTTATTTTGGCCACAATGCGCTGCATGTGGAACTTCTCTAAACAGGAATCGAACCCATACCCCCTGTAGTAGAAGCTCAAACTCTTAGCCACTGGACCACCAGGGAACCCTTCTACTTTCCTTAATTCCATACTTTTTTCCCCAAGTGTTTTCTTATGATGATTTAAAGCTACACAAATTTGTTCTTATAATGCTTGTTTTTAACTTACATCACACTTTCTTGTTCACATGCTCCTAACTATTTCTTCAACTTACCAAGAAGGATATCTTTCTACTAACAAAATGAGTACTCCACCACACTCATGATAAATTCCTTGGTCTTCTCCCCACTCAGTTCCCTTCATGTTGACATCAACTATAATGCTTGTTCTGGGTAATTACAGACATACTTTCCATTTCTTTTTTGTTCCTCAGCTTCCCATTAAGATAATAAAAATGTTATCAAGCCATTTAATCACCCATATATCACTATCTCTTGCATAATCTTTGGCCACCTGATGCGAAGAACTGACTCATTGGAAAAGACCCTGATGCTGGGAAAGATTGAAGGTGGGAGGAGAAGGGGATGACAGAGGATGAGATGGTTGGATGACATCACCGACTTGATGCACATGAGTTTGAGCAAGCTCCAGGAGTTGGTGATGGACAGGGAGGCCTGGTGTGCTGCAGTCCATGGGTCGCAAAGAGTCAAACATGACTGAGCAACTGAACTGACTGACTTGCATAATCACTTGAATCAAATATGTATCTCTATTTATTTTGGCATTTGTCCACAATATATATCATGCATATTTTAAACCCTTAGGAGTCCCTGTTTTTGTTCTTATTTCAATTTTTATAGGTAGCTATGCTTAGTTCTCTAGTTATTTATTTAGTCCTTTAGGTACATGTTCCTATAAGATGTTGACTATTATGAAATGGAATAGAGCTGACCCACATATCTGTACTGATTTTGGTTGGTTCCACAAGGAGAGGTTTGTGCCACAGGCTAAGCAGCACAAAAAAGTGAAAGGCAAAATTGAAATTACTGGCTACCACTATGACTGTTTACCTAGGCAACTGAAGATTTCAATTGGAAAAAATTAAAGGGTCTAAAACTACTCTTGGGTCAAATAAAAGTTAAATTATGACACTACAGAAGATATTTTATATCTTATAAACATTATAAGATATATAATGTTTATATCTTATAAACATTATATATCTTATAGAAACATTAATAAAGATTTATTTTGAGAACACAGGAAATGGCAACCTACTCCAGTACCCTTGCCTGGAAAATCCCATGGATAGAGGAGCCTGGTAGGCTACAGCCCATGGGGTTGCAAAGAGTTGGACATGAATGAGCAACTTCACTTTCACATGAGAACACAGGAATCAACCAGGTCTGAGGAAAACTCATAACTTGAAAATTCTGTACTATTTAATAAGAACAAATGAAAACAGCTGCACTCTGAATGTTCCACTACCAAAGTAAGAAAAAGAATGATAAACTTGAGCAACAAAGTAGAAGAATCAGAAAAGCTAAAGGCAGAAGTAAATGAATTAGTAATAAAGAACTATCAGAATAATAAATTCAAGAGATGATTCTATGAAAAGAACTATACAATAAATTTATAACTGATTTTTTAATGTAGTCATTCAAAAGTGGGCAAGGAATACATGAAGGCTGTATATTGTCATCCTGCTTATTTAACTTATATGCAAAGTACATCATGCAAAATGCTGAGATGGATGAACCACAAGCTGGAATCAAGATTGCCAGTAGAAATACCAAAGACCTCAGATATACAAATGATACCACTCTAATGGCAGAAAGTGAAGAGGAACTAAAAAGCCTCTTGATGAAGGTGAAAGAGGAAAGTGAAAAGACTGGCTTAAAACTCAACATTCAAAAAACTAAGAGCATGGCATCCAGTCCCCTCACTTCTTGGCAAATAGATGGAGAAAACAGTACAAACAGCAGCAGATTTTATTTCCTCAGGCTCCAAAATCTCTGTAGATGATGACTATAGCCATGAAATTAAAAGATGCTTGCTTCTTGGAAGAAAAGCTATGACAAACCCAGATAGCATATTAAAAAGCAGAAACATCACTTTGCTGACAAAGGTCCATCTAGTCAAAGCTATGGTTTTTCCAGTAATCATGTATGGATGTGAGAGTTAGACCATAAAGAAGGCTGAGCACGTAAGAATTGATGCTTTTGAACAGTGGTGTTGGAGAAGACTCTTGAGAGTCCTTTGAACTGCAAGGAGATCAGACCAGTCAATCCTAACGGAAATCAACTATGAATATTCACTGCAAGGACTGATACTGAAGCTGCAATACTTTGGCCACCTGATGCAAAGAGCCGACTCATTGGAAAAAGACCATGATTGAGGGCATGAGGAGAAGGGGCCCATGGAGGATGAGATGGTTGGATGGCTTCACCAACTCAATGGAAGTCAGTATGAGCATACTCTGGGAGATAGTGCAGGACAGGGAAGCCTGGAGTGCTGCAGTCCATGAGGTCGCAAAGAATCAGACACAACTCAGCAACTGACCAACAAATGGGAATATATAAACACGAAAAAGAAACTGAGAATGCTACAAGAGACAGATATAAAAGAAATTAAGAAAACTTAAAAAAATTTTGTTGTATCTTCCGAATAAATTTGAGAATGAGTGGAACTGACGATTTTCTAAGAAAATGAGCATTATTTTGACTTATGAAAAAAGAAACAGAAAAATCTAAACATAGACCAAGAAATAAGAAATTGAGAAATTTTCAAAGAGCTACCCACAATACAAGAACTATACTGTAGAAGTTTCACAGAATAAATTCTACTTTGATTTTAAGGAAGACAAATACTACGTAAATCTTGTTAGAACATAGGGGGGAAAAACTTATGAATTCTGCATACCATTGATGCAAAAATATAACTTAGTAACAAAAATAAAACTACTGTCTGATCTCATTTGTGAACATCATGGAAATATTTAGGTATGGACTTGCTAGCCGGTATGGTGAGTTTATGTTCAATTTTATGAGACTGACAAACTGCTCTCCAGAATGTACCATTATATACTCCCAAAGTAATATAAAAAGTCTAGTGGCTCAGTGGGTAAAGAATACGTCTGCAATGCAGGAGACACAGAAGACACAGGTTCAATCCCTGGGTCAGGAAGATCCCCTGGAGAAGGGCAGGGCAACCCACTCCAGTATTCTTGCCTGGAGAATCCCATGGACAGAGAATCCTGGCAAGCTACAGTCCATGGGGACGCAAAGAGTGGAACACAACTAAAGTGAGCACACACGCACTGGTTGTCCTGCCATCCTTCTCAATGCTTGACACATAGTTGGCCTTTTTAATTGAACTCATTCTAGTGGGTATGAATAATAGGATTTTGCATTATAGTTTGAATGTTAATTTCCCTGATGACTGATGTGCTTATTGATCATTCATTTATCTTCTTTGGTGAAGTATTATTTCTATATTCTGAATACATGCTTATACATGTACCACAAATATTTGCTCCAATTCTGGGGCTTGCTTTTTCATTTCCTTAATGTCTTTTGGAGAGCAGAGATTTTTAATTTTTAATTTTCATGAAGTCCAATTTATCAGTTTTTTTTCTTTAATGGTTTACTCCTTTTGTATTCTTAAAACTCTCAGCTCACCTCAAAGTTACAAAGATTTTCTCAAATGTTTACTGGAAATTTTAAACTTTTAGTTTTTATGTTTAGATTTATGATCCATTTTAAGTTCATTTTTGTACAATGTAGAAGAGTCAATGTTTTTGTTTTTTTCTGTAGGAGTATATAACTGTCCCAGCACCACTTATTAGAAAGACTTTCCTATAACCCATTGAAAGCATCTTTGTTGAAAATCAATTAAAAATGTATGTGCAGCACTATTTCTATTCTTTTCCAGTGATTTCGATGTCTATCTTTACACTAAATACCATACTGTCCTCATTACTGAAGCTCCAAAGTAAATCTAGAATCAAGTAGCATAAATCCTTCAACTTTGTTCTTTTTAAAAACTATTTTGATTATTGTACATGCTTTGAGTTTTCATAGAGATTTTAGAATCAGCCTATCAATTTTTATGGAGAAGTCATTTTTACTTGGATTCCCTTAAATCTAAAGACGGATTTCAAGAGAACTGACATCTCAACAATATTGAGTATTCCAACTCATAAACATGGCATGTCTCTCATTTAAGTTCTTTTAAATTTTTCTCAATGATCACAGTTTTCAGTGTACAGATTGTGCACATAGTATGTTGAATTCATCCACATGTATTTCACGTTTTTATGATACTGCAAATGATATTATTTTAAATTTTATTTATAACTGTTTACTGCTAGTATCTAGAAATATAATTTACTTTGTATATTGAACTTGTATCCAATGGCCTCACTACTAAATTTGTTTTCATTCTAGTATTTTGTTGTTATTGTTTGACAGATTCCCTAGTATTTTCTTCATGAGCAATCATACTGACTACAAGTAAAGACAGTTGTACTTCTTCATTTATAACCTTTGTACTTTTTTTGTCTTTTTCTTACTTTAGTGCACTGGCCAGGGCTCCTTGCGTAATGTTATATAGAAGCTGGAGAGCAGAGACATCTTTGCCTAGTTCACAGTCTTCGGGGAGAGTGTCTAGTCTCTCAACATTAAGTATGTGGGGATTCTTTTTCTATTTGTTTGGTTTTGGGTATGTGTCAGGGGAGTGAGGGTAGGTGTGTTTTAATGCTTTTTATCAGCAAAGAAAGTTCCCCTCTAGTCCAAGTTTGCTGAGAGTTTTTATTATGCTTTTATTATGGGTGGATGTTAAGTGTTATTAAATGCTTTTTCAATACCCACTGAGATGATCACATAATTTTCCTCTTTTAGTTTCTTAATATCTTCAATTATATTGACTAAGTTCCAAATGTTAACCCAACCATGCATTCCTAGGATAAACTCCACTTGGTCATGAGGTGTTATTCTTTTTACATATTGCTGAGTAAAATTTACTAAAATAAATCTAATCTGGTCAAAGATTTTTATGTCCATGTTCATAAAGGAACCATGGTTTATGAACATGGTTCATAAAGGAACCATGAGGAACACTGGTTTATAAGTTTCCTTTTATTGTAATACCACTGTCTGGTTTTGGTATTAGAGATTTGGTGGTGGCACCAAGGAGATATATATATGTTAGGTGTAAATACCTAACAAGAGCACTTCAAAATATATAAAGTAAAAGCTGACAGAACTGAAAGGAACAAGAAAGAAATCCAATATAGAGTTGGAAACTTCAACACCACTCACCTAGTAATTGATAAAACTACTAGATAGAAAAATCAGCAAGGATAGAAGAAGCCTGAACAACCCCATAAACCAATGAGATCCAACTGACATTAATAGAACATTCTATACCCAATAACAGTCAATACATATATACACATTCTATTCAAGCATAAATGGAACATTTACCAAGACAGGCCACATTCTGAGTCAAAAAGTAAATCTTAAATAATTTAAAAGAATTAAAGAACTGTAATCACACAAAGTATATTCTCTGACCATGACTATGTGTGTGAGCTCAGACTCTCAGTCACTTTTGACATTTTGCGACCCCATGGACTGTAGCCTGCCAGGCTCCTCTGTCTGTGGAATTTTCCCTGCAAGAATACCAGAGTGGGTTGCCATTTCCTTCTCCAGGGGATCTTCTTGACCCAGGGATTGAGTCTGTGTCTCCTGCATTGGCAGGTGGATTCTTTACCACTGTGCCATTCAGGAAGTCCATTCTTTGACCATAATGGAATTAAATTAGAAATCAATAACAGAAAGACAAAAGAAGAATCTCTAAGCATTTAGAAATTAAACAACTTAAGGTGAGTTTTTCAACATACCGAATTGAGTAAAAATGAAAACACAATATATCAAAATATTTCAGATGCAAATAAAGCAGCACTTAGCAGAAAACTATTTGGCACTAAATGCTTACATTGGAAAAGAGGATCTCAAATCTATAATCTAGGCTTCTAGTTCAAGAAACTAGAAAAGCAAGAACAAAAGTAACCCAAATCATGCAGAAGAGTAGAAATAACAAAGAGCAGAAATCAAAGAAAATGAAAACATAAAGGAAACATAAGATCAATGAAACCAAAACTGCTTCTTTGAAAGTATCAATGAAATTGATAAAACTTTTACCAAGACTGACAAAGGAAAAAAAAACCCATAAATTACCAATATTAGGAATAAAAGAGGATTATAACTACAGCTGCCATAGATATCAAAAAGATAATATTACTCCAAACAACTCTATGCACATAAAATCAATGGCTTAGATGAAACAGACCAATTCCTCAAAACCATCAATTACCAAAACTAAGCTAAGATGAAACAGATATTGAATCGCCCTTATAGCAGATGTGAAATAGAGAAACTGACATTGTAAAAGTTGTAGTTGAAAATCTCCCAGAAAGAAAAGCTCCACATGCAGATGGTTTCACTGGCAAATTATATCAAAAACTTAAGAAAGAATATCAAATCAACAGTACAGAAAAATGAAGAGCAGAGAAAACTTCCAAATTCATTTTATTACACTGATAGCAAAACAAGACAAAGACAGTACAAGAAAAATATAAAACAACATCCTTCCCTAAATATGAATGCAAAATTCCCAACAAAATATTAGAAATAATTAGCAAGTTAGAAATATCAAACAGAATTTATACAGACCTGGAAGATAAAAGGCACATTTCCAAAAAGCACTGTAAAATCAAACAATATTCTTTTCCAAATCAAAATTTTTTCAAATATAAGAAGATCTATCCCTAACAAAAATCTTTCCATTCTCCAAAGTATCTAAGTAAACCTAATTCATCGTGACAATTAATCACTGTTGGAAAAATTATTATCAGTGGTAATCTATGTCCAGCAACATTTTCCTCTCCCCACTCACAAAGTCCAGGGCTGAGCCCTAACTAGACAAAATCAAACCAATCTATCCTAAGAAGTCAGTCTGAAGATATAAACACACAGAGGAAAACAGAGGAAAGAGATAAATCTACTCTAGAACATCACTGAGCTCATTAAATTTCGTTTTTAGTTTAAGCCATTTTGAAATGAATTTTCTGTTATCTGTACAAAAAAGAAATCTTGACGCCAACCAAGTACAAACTAGACAGAATTCAGAGGAATATGATTTCAGTTACCATATAAAAGAATGTTTTAATAATCAAGGCTAAAATAAAGAAAATGGACACATTTTAAATTTCCTTATAATCTAGAACATCGTGAAAAGTGAAAAGCGAAAGTGCTGGTCACACTCGTGTCCAACTCTTCACAACCCCATGGACAGTAACCCACCAGGCTTTTCTGTTGATGGAATTCTCCAGGCAAGAATACCGGAGCAAGTAGCTGTTTCCTTCTCCAGGGGATCTTCCCAACCCAGGGATCAAACACACGTCTCCTGCACTGCAGGCAGATTCTTTACTATCTAAGCCACCAAGAAGGTTCAATTTCTGTCTATATGCTCCTATAATAATATGTTAGATTTTTAAAGTTTTTTCCAACTTTTACAATTCTGATTTTATAAAGGCATATGGAATCTGGAATATCAAATGAGACACTTTCCCTTAGAAGGATCTTCAACAAAAAAGCTAAAAACAGATTAAGAAAAAAAAAAATTCCAAATAATACTCACTGGCAAGAATATGAGATGCAGAAAAGGAACAAAGTAGGAAAAAGTCAAATTCTTTTTATTAATCCTTTAGTAAACTAACTTCATAACTAAAACTATCAGACAAAACAAACAATAAAGGATCCATTCCCACTTAGCTTATTCCGCTGGAAGAAAAATGTAACCACTCAAATATTTTTCTAAAAGTATCAATACAAGCACCTAATTTTGACGACTGAAAATAATATAGATTGCATTTTCATTTTTTCTACCTTTTCAGTACAATTTTGTCATAATAGATTTTTCCCATGTGCTGGTATTTTTTTTTTTTTTTCTGTCTTTAAAGTTAGCTGAAGCAGAATTAGAAGCATGAACTTCAGCATGAAGTTGCCTATAATCAAAATCTGGCTCCATTATTTACTAGCTGTACAACCTTGAGTAAGTTAGTTTACCCTAATTGTGCTTCAGTTTCCTCCTCTGTAAAACAGGAATATTAATAATAGTACCTGCAATATAGTGTTCTGAGTACTAAATAAGCCCACTCACATAAATCACTTATATCAGTCCTTGGTAGATAGTATGTTTATTATTCTGCTCAGCTTACCATAACAAAACACCATCCACTACGGTGCTTAAACAACAGAAATTTCTTTCCTCACAGTTCTGGAGGTTAGAAACCAAGAGCAAGTTTCCAGTCTCTAGAGGAACAACTTCCTCTTGGCTTGATGTCCACCTTCTTGCTCTATCATACCCACTCAGCCTTTTCTTAGTGTATATGCAGTGGGAGAAAAGAGCTTGGGGGCTTCTTCATATTCTTTAAGGGTTCCATCCCTTTCTGATTAAGGCCCCTAGTTTAATCTTAATTACCTCCTAAACACTCTTATCTCCAAATACAGTCACATTGGGAGGTAGAGCTGCAATATGGGAATTTATGGGACACAAGATTCAGCCTACAGGAGTATGCACTGTATGAATACTGTTGATGCTGCCACTAGTAATGTGTATGTAACTATTGTTACTAGTAATGTAACTAGTAATGTGTATGTAACATCCATACATACAAAGGAAAATATAGTTTTATTCACAAACTCAATTACAAAATCTCTAAAGCAAATAACTGACCTCATGCCTCAATAAAAAGGTAAAAATTTTATTGGAAAACACTTAACTGATACTCACTACAAGATGATCCCTCAGAAATAGCAAACCAAAACTGACAAAATCTTGCTTCTGTACCAAGCGAAAAGACTAATTTTGTAAAGTCACCCTTTCCAACTCTAGGCTCCTTTAATTTCTATGATCTCACAAATAACTTTGTTTATCCAGTAAACCAGTTTCAGTTCAGTTCAGTCACTCAGTTGTGTCCGACTCTTTGCAACCCCATGAACCACAGTACACCAGGCCTCCCTGTCCATCACCAACTCCTGGAGTTTACCCAAACTCATGTCCATCGAGTCGGTGGTGCCATCCAACCATCTCATCCTCTGTCGTTCCCTTCTCCTCCTGCCCTCAATCTTTCCTAGCATCAGGGTCTTTTCCAATGAGTCAGCTCTTCGCATCAGGTGGCCAAAGTATTGGAATTTCAGCTTCAACATCAGTCCTTCCAATGAACACCCAGGACTGATCTCCTTTAGGATGGACTGGTTGGATCTCCTTGCAGTCCAAGGGTAAATGCTCCTAATGACCAGCCAGTAAGAACTCAACTGACAATAATCTGAACCTGTCATTGCCCAACCAAACAGTGATCTACAAAGGTCACTTGTGAAAAAGTCTGACAAAAAGTATCACAAATTAAAACCACTTTTCATAAGGCAATTCCCTGTTGGCCCAGTAGTTAGGACTCCAAACTTTCACTGACATGGGCCTGGGTTCAATCCTTGGCCAGGAGACTAAGATCCTACAAGCCACGTGGCACGCAGCACAGCCATAAATAAATAAATAGCAAAACTACCTTTCATAAAAATGCTATTTATAAAAAGAGAAAACATTAAGTCAAAACTTACCCATTAAGATTTTAACAAAATCACATTCATTTAAGAAGGAAATGGGCTTGTCTGGTGGCTCAGATGGTAAAGAATCTGCCTGAAATGTGGGAGATCTGGGTTCGATCAATGGGTCGGGAAGATTGCCTGGAGAAGGGCATGGCTACCCACTTCAGTATTCTTACCTGGAGAATTCCATGGACAGAGGAGACCGGCAAGCTATATAGTCCATGAGGTCGCAAAGAGTTTGACACAACAGAGCAACTAACACTTTCAGTATTTAAAAAAAAGAAACAACCATTTTGCTCAGTGAATGAATTATATTGACTCATGAGGAATAAAATTTTAAGAAATTACCTGAAAGCTCATTTATCTTTAAATTCAGCAAACAATCATTCCTTACAGTTATTGTCATGATTAAGTAAAATAAATGTATATTATTTACCTACTACCTCACCTAGGACCATTCTATTTGATAAGTCTTACTTACCATATTAGATGTTCTGAGAAATAAGATTTAAAAAACTAAACAGAAAATTAACATCCAACTCATTTTCAAAGGGCTCAGAGTTTACCACTGAGTTTAATATAAACGGATGGTTAGCTGCAGAGAGGATCTAATTTTAATTAACCACTAAATATTTTTTACTGCGCTAATGTCTCACTGTGGCCTCCACAAAGCAACAGTAACTCTTAATTCTGTAACCTCTGGTAAGGAAATAAACTGTGCTTCATTAAGTGATAGATGCTAAATTAAATGTCATATGTGAGATCTCTGGTGTCTTTCATTACCTAAAGAAAAATTTTTTCCATTATTCCTCCATCCCAACATCTCTCAAACCCAGGAGAAATTGTCTTTTCAATCATTTTTTTTTGACAGGAAACAATCAAGCATTGAAAAAATTATGAGATACCACTGCACAAGAAAAATTCTTCCACAGTCACAGTAAAAAAATAGTTATTACTGTGGTGTTGCATTACAATTAGTGAAGATGACTACACTGCATGTGACTGACAAACGTGCTTTCTGATTCCATCAGTATTTTGCCTCCACCTACTGCTATTTAAAAGATATCCATCACATCAAGAAGCACCTAAAATGAGAGAATGATGTGAAGACTCTGAAAAACAACTTGATAATTTTTAAGACTTATTCTTGGGTTAAGTAAAAGTTGTTAAGGTAGTTAACACTCTTTTAAACTGAGAAATTTAACAAGTGAACTGAACTCAAATAAGGTAGAAAGTTATTAAATTCAAGTTAAACAAAAAGCTCTTCCTCAAACCTTCATCCACACACACTGTCAATTTCTCCCTTGGAACTGTGAATATACTGTACATTTACTCAATTTACCAACTGGATCACCTTGGGCATGTTCCTTTTTTTTTTTTTAACATACATAGCTAACACTACTGGTATTTCCCATCCTTTTCCTCCTCTGCAATGTGTGGGTATCAGAATTGGGACTATGTTGAAGAAAAAGAATTACAAATAGGTACCTACCTTTCTTATACTAAAGAAAAACAGTGCCGAAACAGCTTCAAAATACAAATAAATGACTAAAACATCTGTATGCAAATACAAAATTTATCACGCATCTGTGATAACTAAATCTTGACTGAAACTTGCAAAAAAACTATACCTTGCTTCAAATTACAGTTCCAAAGAAATACAGTTGTTACTGCTGTTTAGTCACTAAGTTGTGTCCGACTCTTTTGTGACCCCATGGACTGAAGCCCACGAGAAATAAAGTCCCCCTTATCCCAAGGTGCCCAGATACCTGGAACCCTGTAGAGTGCCAAACTCTACATATGTTTTTTTCCTATACATACATATCTATAATAAAGTTTGATTTATAAATTAGGCACAGTATGAGATTGACAATAACTAAGAATAAAATAGAATAATTATAATAATTTACTGCAACAAACATTATGTAGATGTGGTCTCTCTCTCTTCCTTAAAAGATCTTACTGTACAAATATAAAGACTTTTCCATCTTAACTAAGCACTTAATTGCACTACGGCCACAACCTGTGCAGTCTGAAGCACAACAGCAAAACTAGCACAAATTTCCTTCCTCACAATTTCATGATTAGAATATTTATTCTTACCTTAGATCTTAACCTCAGCATACGGTCCTTATTAAGTGAAGAACTTTCATCTTTTCACTTAAAGAAAGCACTTTACAGTTTCTCTTTGGCAAATCCAAACTGCTGGCATCACTACTCTTGTGTTGTGGGCCTATTACTAAGTAAAATAAGGACTACCCGAACACAAGCACTGTGATATCTCCACAGTTCATCTGATAACCCAGACAGATGGCTAACTAACAAGCAGGATACACTGGACAAAGAGATGGTTTACACCCTAGGCTGGAAAAGGCACAAAATTTAAATTCATGAATTATTTCTGAAAATTTCCATTTAATATTTTCAGACTGAGATTAACTATAAGTAAATGAATAGAAAGAAAAGCTTAGATAAGCAGGGACTACTGTACTCAGGTTTTAGAAAGTAACTAAAAAGTTAGATCCTATTTTTAAAATGAAGGTAGAAAATGAAAACAGTAAAAAAGTAACCTTACCAAATATATTAGTGGAGTGTCCTTTCCTTGCAATAGGTCTGAGTTCATTATGCCCCCATCCATATATCCTGTAATTATCCCAGGCATGTTTCATCATCTGAGAAAAGAAAAATTATAACCCATCAATTTACATTTTTCACAGACTGTAATCCTTATATTTCATGCAATTTAAAGATTCTATTACTATATTCTTACACATTCTCCTGTATCTGCTACATATTATTCTGTTAACATCAGTGTCAATGTGAAAACATACATAATCATGTTTAACTTACACAACAGAACAAAAAAATCAGGTGTAATAAAGAAGCTCTTTTTATTGGGGAGCAAAGTGTCTATTTGGCATTCTTTCCTTTTAGGAACTGCCAGTCCTTTCAGAAACAGCTCCCCTTCCCTCACTGTGACCATGAAAGAGCTGTCAAAAACGGGCTCTGATTTCACAACCAATGAACACAGCCTAGCTAGAGTATCCCTAATCTTTAGACCAAAGATCAGCAAACTCTTCCTACAAAGTAAGTATTTTAGACTTTGAAGTCTATACGGTATATATGCTAACAACTAAACTCAGCTATTGCAGCAAAAAGCAGCCCTGGAAAATATATAAACAAATGAGCATGAATGGGTTCCAATTAAACTGTATTTTTAAAAAACAGGAAGCAGGCAGAATTTGGCCAGCAGGTTGTAGCCTGCCACTCCTTGAACTACACTAAGTGATTGGGTACATGTGATTCAGTAAAGGCAATCAAGTCCTTTCACACATATTGTTAAAGACCATGAGACAAAGGACTCGCTTGTTTTGCAATCTCAAGACCTATGCAATAAATAATCCTGGAGCTGATGGGGGCTAACTCTCCCAACACGGAGAAACGAACTAACAAAAGAAAATAGACAGAGATATACATACTTGTTGACAATAACATCTATAGGGTTGGACTAAGCCAAATTTGAAGCCCTGGTTTAGACCCCTAAGCTAATAAATACTTTTATTTCAATTAGTTTGAACTGAGTTTCTTACAACCAAGGGAGTACTAAGCTATACAATAGCAGAGTATTTAAATATCAGTTGAATTATGTAATATAGCTTATCATATATCAAACATAATATTCATTAAAACATTTCTCAACATTTTTTTGCAGCCAGCATTACTGAGACACCAAAACTAGGCAAAAATATTGCAAGGAAATTAAAAATCAATATATCTTAAAAACATAGATGCAGAATTCCTTAACAATTCCTTAACAAAAATTAACAATATATAAAAAAGATACTACAATTTAAGTCAGGAATATAAGTGGAATTTAACATTCAAAAACCCATCAATATATTTCACCATGTTAACAAATAAAAGGGAAAAAAACCATAGAATCATCTTTTTAGATGTAGACAAAGCATCTGTAAAATTCAACACCCAGTCATGATAAAAAAAAAAAAAAACTCTCAGAAAACTACAACTACAAGGCAACATCCTCAACTTATGAAAGGGCATCTTCAAAAAAAAACCTACAGCAGTCATCATACGTACTGGCAGAAGACCCTACTCCTAAGTTCAGTTCAGTCGCTCAGTCACGTCCGACTCTTTGCAACCCCATGGACTGCAGCACGCCAGGCCTCCCTGTCCATCACTAACTCCCGGAGTCCACCCAAATCCATGTCCATCGAGTTGATGATGCCATCCAGCCATCTTATCCTGTTGTCCCCTTCTCCTCCTGCCTTCAATCTTTCCCAGCATCAAGGTCTTTTCAGATGAGTCAGCTCTTCACATCAGGTGGCCAAAGTATTGGAGTTTCAGCTTCAACATCAGTCCTTCCAATGAACACCCAGGACTGATCTCCTTTAGGATGGACTGGTTGGATCTCCTTGCAGTCCAAGGGACTCTCAAGAGTCTTCTCCAACACCACGGTTCAAAAGCATCAATTCTGCGGTGCTCAGCTTTTTTTATAGTCCAACTCTCACATCCATACATGACCACTGGAAAAACAATAGCCTTGACTAGATGGACCTTTGCTGGCAAAGTAATGTCTCTGCTTTTTAATATGCTGTCTAAGTTGGTCAAAACTTTTCTTCCAAGGAGTAAGTGTCTTTTCATTTCATTGCTGCAATCACCATCTGCAGTGATTTTGGAGCCCCCCAAAATAAAGCCAGCCACTGTTCCCACTGTTTGTCCATCTATCTGCCATGAAGTGATGGGACCGGATGCCATGATCTAAGTTTTCTGAATGTTGAGCTTTAAGCCAACTTTTTCACTCTCCTCTTTCACTCTCATCAAGAGGCACAATTGCACTCATCTCACACGCTAGCAAAGTAATGCTCAAAATTCTCCAAGTCAGGCTTCAACAGTATGTGAACCATGAACTTCCAGATGTTCAAGGGGGATTTAGAAAAGACAGAGGAACCAGAGATCAAATTGCCAAAATCTGTTGCATCATCGAAAAAGCCCAAGAATTCCAGAAAGACATCTACTTCTGCTTTACTGACTACACCAAAGCTGACTGGGTGGATCACAACAAACTGGAAAATTCTTCAAGAGATGGGCATACCAGACCACCTGACCTGCCTCCTGAGAAATCGGTATGCAGCTCAAGAAGCAACGGTTAGAACTGGGCATGGAACAACAGACTGGTTCCAAATAGCAAAAGGAGGATGTCAAGGCTGTATATTGTCACCCTGCTTATTTAATTTATCTGCAGAGTACATCATACGAAACGCCAGGCTGGAAGAAGCACAAGCTGGAATGAAGATTGCCAGGAGAAATATCAATAATTTCAGATATGCAGATAACACCACCCTTATGGTAGAAAGTGAAGGAGAACTAAAGAGCCTCTTGATGAAAGTGAAAGAGGAGAGTGAAAAAGTTGCCTTAAAGCTCAACATTCAGAAAACTAAGATCATGGCATCTGATCCCATCACTTCATGGCAAATAAATGGGGAAATAATGGAAACAGCGAGAAACTTAATTTTTTTAGGGCTCCAAAATCACGGCAGATGGTGACTGCAGCCATGAAATTAAAAGACACTTGCTCCTTGGAAGAAAATCTATGACCAACATAGACAGCATATTAAAAAGCAGAGACATTTGCCAACAAAAGTCCATCTAGTCAAAGCTATGGTTTTTCCAATAGTCATGTATGGATGTGAGAGTTGGACTATAAAGAAAGCTGAGCACCGAAAAATTGATGCTTTTGAACCGTGGTGTTGGAGAAGACTCTTGAGAGTCCCTTGGACTGCAAGGAGATTCAACCAGTCCATCCTGAAGGAAATCAGTCCTGAATATTCATTTTAAGGACTGATGCAGAAGCTGAAACTCCAATACTCTGGCCACCTGATGTGAAGAACTGACTCATCTGAAAAGACCCTGATGTTAGGAAAGAGTGATGGCAGGAGGAGAAGGGAATGACAGAGGATGAGATAGTTGGATGGCATCACCGATTCAATGGACATGAGTCTGAGTAAGTTCCAGGAGCTGGTGATGGACAGGAAGCCTGGTGTGCTGCAGTTAATGGGGTCCCAAAGAGTTGGACACAACTGAGAGACTGAACTGAACTGAACTAAGTGGATTGATATAACATGCTCAGGTAATAGAAGAGTCAATGTTGTTTTCTTTTTCTTTAATGTCGTTAAGATAACAATTTTTCCAATTCACCTACAAATTCAATTTGTAGATGAATTTCAATCAAAATTTCAGCAACCTTTTATTTTCATAGAAAAGTTAATTCTATAAAGGCAAAGGACTTAGAATGACCAAACAAATTTTTAAAAGAACAAAGCTGGAGGACTTCCCTGATTTTAAAACTTACTATAAAAGTTATAGTAATCAACACAGTGTCATATTCTCATTAAGAACAGGCATACAGATTATTGAGTAGAAAGAATAACATCTGATTCTGTCAACCAATTTTGAACAAAACGGTCAAGGTAATTCAATCAAAAAGGGATAATCTTTCAAAGAATAATGTTAGAACAGTAAAAAGCCCACTCTGTGAGGAAAAATGAAATACAATCTCTACTTCACATAATAAACAAAATAAATGAACTCACAACAGATCACAGACTGAAACATCAAAACTAAAACACACCCACACAAAGTGAAAGTGAAAGTGAAGTCACTCAGTTGTGTCCGACTCTTTGCAACCCCATGGACTGAAACCTACCAGGCTCCTCAGTCCATGGAATTTTCCAGGCAAGAGTACTGGAGTGGGTTGCCATTTCCTTCTCCAGGGGATCTTCCCGACCCAGGGATCAAACCTGGGTCTCCCGCATTGCAGGCAGATGCTTTACCATCTGAGCTACCAGGGAAGCCCAAAGACTTACATACAAATGTACATAGCAATTTTATTCCTAACAGCCAAAAACTGGACCAAATGTTGAACAAATAAATGGTCAATAGGTGAATGAATAAAACAAATCATGGTATATCTATACATTGGAATAATACTGTATCATTTGAGATTTATGGAATGAATTTCAAAAACATGCTGAACAAAAGCCCAGAAATAAAATATCACATCCTTATGATTCCATTTGACTGAAACTCTAGCAATAGACTTCCCTGGTGGCTCAGATGGTAAAGCGTCTGTCTACAATGCAGGAGACCTGGGTTCAATCCCTGGGTGGGGAAGATCTCCTGGAGAAGGAAATGGCAACCCACTCCAGTATTCTTGCCTGGAAAATCCCATGGATGGAGGAGCTTGGTAGGCTACAGTCCATGGGGTCGCAAAGAGTCGGACACGACTGAGCGACTTCACTTCACTTCTAGCAAAGACAAATCTAATCTATAATGACTAAAAGCAGATCAGTAGTTGCCTGGGGCCAAGGAATTGGGTGAACTGACTGAAGAGGGACACAAACTATTTTAAGATGACTGATGTATTCACTGCTTGATTGTAATTGTTACACAGGTGTGTACAACTGTCCAAACTCATCAAGCTGAACTCTTAAAATAGACACATTTTACAGTACATAAAATATGTCTCAATAATGTTGAATTTTTAAAAAATCTAAAAGCCTGTCCTATCTTCCCCACTTTCTTAACTTTCCCTTTTCCTGAGCCAATTACTTGAACTCTTCCACCTGTTTTTCTATTTACCACTGTATAGTTTACAGGGCAATTTCTTGATTTAAAAAAAAGTTTTAGCTATTTACTGTAGTCCCCTGTAGTTAATTTAGCTTTCTTATAAACTATCAGCCCACTCCTATACATACGTCTCCATTTATATTCCCTGTCTCACACTCTTTCAATATAGTTAACAGTTTTTTCTTATATTACTATCGATATATTAATTTGTTCAACTTTTGTTTTCCCTGCTGTTAACTACTGGTCTGAAGTTTGGTGGGGTTTACTGTTGACGTAGTTTTAGTAAGAATTATTAATTTACTTCCAAATTAAACTTGAGTTTTGAAACTTGTCTCAAAATAATCAAACACATCAGAAAACTGTCAGTTTCACTTTATTCTCTGATAAATCCTTTCTGAGGCTCTCTTTCCTCCTACTCTAAGGGGAGTTCCATTTTCTCTACCTGAAGCACAGCCATCATCCTACTGATTCCCGTTTTCACAATCTTGACAGTGCCCTTGCTTTCTCTCTCTAGCGACAGATCACCTGTTTCCAAAATCACTTTATCTCCCTATTTTTATGCTGAAGCATATTTTCTAGTAGCAATCTGACAAAATGTCTAAAAATATCCTTCCCTCAGATTTGAGTCATAATTTGGCTGATACATAATTCTTTCTGAGCCTTAGCTCCACACTCTTTCAGTTTCTAATATTACTGTTGAAGAATCTAATGTGCCACTATACACAATCCCAATCTTTTGGGTGGAACTATTTTTTTTTTTCTCTATAAACTTTTACGATCTGTTTATGTCACTTTTTCTAAAATTTTCTAAAACTTCCTTTTCTTTTCTAAAATTTCAGTAGGAACCTTTGAATTGTGTCTTTGAATTCTTCCCCTCTATTTTCCCTGTTCTCTTTTCAAAACCACTAATTAATCATTTCTTAGATGTTGCAGACTGATCTTATCATTTTTCTTATTTTCTCAATCTTTTGTCCTTCTGAGAGAGAGGCTCAATTTTATCTTCCAATTCTTGAATTTTTTAAACTATCACAGTTTTATTTTCCAAGAACTCTTTCTTATTCTGTAAATGTTCCTTTTATAACTAATTTGCATTTTATAAATTTAAGTTTTGGCACTCTAAAGATGTTAATTCTTTTTAGAAATATTCATTCTGGTCCCTGCATTGTTTCTGTAACCTCTAAATTCTTTTCTTCCATTTCTCTCATGTAACAAACTTTCTTTACATGTCAGGTGGTTCTTTGGTTTGCTCTTCACATATGAGTAAAGCACTTATAAAATAATCAAAGGCTGTCAATGAATAGGCTAGACTTGTTGACTGAGTTTCATCTTAGGGAGATCAGGTGAAACCCAGGGGGCATTCTACTGAAGAACAGAGTAGCGCTTTCCTCTTTTTCCAGTCATAGTCAGACCTCCCCAGAGAAAATGCTTCATTTTCCTGCTTACTGAAAATAAATCTGACTAGCAGAATTTTAACGGAGAAGGCACTGGCGACCCACTCCAGTACTCTTGCCTGGAAAATCCCATGGACGGAGGAGCCTGGTAGGCTGCAGTCCATGGGGTCGCTAAGAGTCGGACACGACTGAGAAACTTCACTTTTACTTTTCACTTTCATGCATTGGAGAAGGAAATGGCAACCCACTCCAATATTCTTGCCTGGAGAATCCCAGGGACGGGGGAGCCTGGTAGGCAGCCATCTATGGGGTCACACAGAGTCAGACACGACTGACGCAACTTAGCAGCAGCAGCAGCAGAATTTTAAAAGTCTAGCAGAATAAAGCTGTCTCAATATTCAGAATCCATTTTTAACTTAATGCTCTCCACCTCCAACACTCTCTTCAATTTTTTAGAATAAATTCTGCCCTTTCCCCTCAGCCATACCATACCTGGTATTTCCCAAATCTAGATCTTCTCTAATTTATCCATACAAAAGTAAACTTCTGGTTTTCTTTTGGGAAAGGGAGGACAGTAACCAGGATGCTTAGGCTAGAGAATTGGAGGTTTAGGGGTTAAAAGCTCCTTTTAAAACTTTCAAATAATGCTTTTCCAGCTCTACTGTATACCCCTGCCTGCAGAGGTAAATGGGGCTTTAATTCTTGAAACTTTCAGATATTCTTCAGGTAATGCTCATCATCTTGCCTCTTAATAGCATCTTCCCCTGAAGGTTTAGGTCTCAACTTTCTCTCCTTGCTAAGACATCCACCATAATCTTTAACAGGACCCTACACAGGGATTCTTAACAAGTTTTATGTTAATCTACGAGAACACTAGATAACGCGATGTTCTCTAAAGGATTCACTCAGCAGGTCTGGGTTGTCCAAACCCTGCACATCCTCAGAAAAGATTTGGCCTAAGCCAGGTTCCTGGAAAATAACCTCTAAACCTATATTACTCTGCCTGTTAAGAGCATTTTTGTTTACCTAAAGCCTTGAGTCATGTCAGACAGTTTATGCTAATAATGTGATTTATGGTGAGGACCTTGAACCACATGGAATCAACCTGATCTCTGGAGGGACTGGAGCATTAAGACCAACCAAGGCTACATGGGCTTCCGTGGCCACTCAGATGGTAAAGAATCTGCCTGCAATTAGGGAGACTTGGGTTTGATCCCTGGGGTGGGAAGATCCCCTGGAGGAGGGCATGACAACCCACTCCAGTATTTTTACCAAGAGAATCCCCATGGACAAAGGAGCCTGGCGGGCTATAGTTCATGGGGTCACAAAGAGTCAGACATGACTGAGCAACTAAGCACAACACGAGCAACAGATTTCCCAATCTGGGGATCTGGCAAAGGGATTGAGAACCCCCAGGGAATTTGACTTTGGAGGACAGTGGGATTTGATTATAGAACTTCCGCAGGACTGGGGAAACAGACTCTTGGAGGGCACAAACAAAACCTTTAGCGAACCAGGAGCCAGAAGAAAGGAACAGAGTCTCCACAAGGAGCAAACTTGCCTGTGAGTGTCCAGCAGTCTCCAGCGGAGGTGTGGATCAACAATGGCCTGCTCTGGGGACAGAGACACTGAATAAAACAATGCGTGCACAAGTCCTTTGAAGGAGGCCGCCATTACCATCATTACCTATACCACAGTTTCATCTCAGGCCAAAAAACAGGGAGGGAACAAAGCCCTGGCCATCAACAGGAAACTGGACTAAACATTTACTGAGCAAGGTCCCACTGATCAGACGCAGTTTCCCCCCCAAACAGTCTCTCCCATCAAGAAGCTTCCATACGTCTCTTGTCCTTATCGGTCAGAGAGCAGAGAGAATGAAAACCACAATCACGGAAAACTAACCAAACTGATCACATGGATCACAGCCTTGTCTAATTCAATGAAACTATAAGCCATGCCATGTAGGGCCACCCAACACAGACAAGTCATGGTGAAGAGGTCTGACAAAAGATGGTCCACTGGAGAAGAGAAAGGAAAACCACTTCAGTATTCTTGCCTTGAGAATCCCATGAATAGTATGAAAAGGCAAAAAGAAACAACACTGAAAGATGAACTCCTCAGGCTGATAGGTGCTAAATATGCAACTGGAAAAGAGTGAGAAATAACTCCAGAAAGAATGAAGAGACAGAGTAAAAACAAAAACAATGCCTAGTAGTGGATGTGACTAGTGATGGAAGTAAAGTCTGATGCTGTAAAGAACAATATTCCATAGAAATCTTGAATGTAGGTCCATGAATCAAGGTAAATTGGAAGTGGTCAAACAGGAGCTGGCAAGAGTGAGCATCAGCATTTTAGGAATCAGTGAACTAAAATGGACCAGAATGCATAAATTTAATTCAGATGACCATTATATCTACTACTGTGAGCAAGAATCCCTTAAAAGCAATGGAGAAGCCCTCATAGTCAAGAGTCTGAAATGCAGTACTGAGTACAATCTCAAAAATGATAGAATGATCTCTGTTCGTTTCCAAGGCAAACCATACAATATCACAGTAATCCAAGCCTATGACCCAACCACTAATGCCCAAGAAGCTAATGCAGAACAGTTCTATGATGACCTACAAGACCTTTTAGAGCTAACACCAAAAAAGATGTCCTTTTCATCATAGGGGACTGGAATGCAAAAGTAGGAAGTCAAGAGATACCTGAAGTAACAGGAAAATTTGGCCTTGGAGTACAAAATGAAGCAGGGCAAAGGCTAACAGAGTTTTGCCAAAAGAATGCACTGATCATAGCAAACATCCTCCTCCAACAACATAAGAGACTACTCTACACATGGACATCACCAGATGGCCAATACCAAAATCAGATTAATTATATTCTTTACAGCTGAAGATGGAGAAGCTCTATACAGTCAGCAAAAACAAGACAGGAGGTGACTCTGGCTCAGATCACGATCTCCTTACTGTAAAATTCAGACTTAAATTGAAAAAAGTGGGGAAAACCACTAGATCAGGTATGACTTTTAAAAAATCCCTTATGATTATACAGTAGAAGTGGCAAATAGATTCAAGCAATTAGAACTGATAGAGTGAGTGCCTGAGAACTATGGACAAAGGTTTGTGACCTTGTACAGGAAGCAGTGATCAAGACCATCCCCAAGAAAAAGAAATGCAAAAAGGCAAAATGGTTGTCTGAGGAGGCCTTGCAAACAGCTGGGAAAAGAAGAAAAGCTAAAGGCAAAGGAGAAAAGAAAAGATATACCCATCTGAACACAGAGTTCCAAAGAACAGCAAGGAGAGATACAAAAGCCTTCCTCAGTGATCAATGCAAAGAAATAGAGGAAAACAATAGAATGGGAAAGACCAGAGATCTCTTCAAGAGAATTAGAGATACCAAGGGAACATTTCATGCAAAGATGGGCACAATAAAGGACAGAAATGGTATGGACCTAACAGAAGCAGAAGATACTGAGAACAGGTGGCAAGAATATACAGAAGAACTATACAAAAAAGATCTTCATGACACAGATAACCACGATGGTGTGATCACTCACCTAGAGCCATACATCCTGGAGTACAAAGTTAAGTGGGCCTTAGGAAGCATCACTACAAACAAAGCTTGTGGAGGTGATGAAATTCCAGTTGAGCTACTTCAAATCCTAAAAGATGATGCTGGGAAAGTGCTGCACTCAATATGCCAGCAAATTTGGAAGTCAGCAGTGGCCACAGGACTGGAAACGGTCAGTTTTCATTCCGATCCCAAAGAAGAGCAATGCCAAAGAATGTTCAAACTACTGCACAATTGCACTCATCTCACACGCTAGCAAAGTAATGCTCAAAATTCTCCAAGCCATGCTTCAACAGTATGTGAACTGTGAACTTCCAGATGTTCAAGCTGGATGTAGAACGTGCAGAAGAACCAGAGATTAAATTGCCAATTTCCACTGGATCATAGAAACAGCAAGAGAGTTCTAGAAAAACATCTACTGCTTTATTGACTACACCAAAGCCTTTGACTGTGTGCTGCTGCTAAGTCGCTTCAGTCGTGTCCGACTCTGTGCGACCCCATAGACGGCAGCCCACCAGGCTCCTTTGTCTCTGGGATTCTCCAGGCAAGCATATTGGAGTGGGTTGCCATTTCCTTCTCCAGTGCATGAAAGTGAAAAGTGAAAGTGAAGTCGCTCAGTTGTGTCTGACTCTTCGTGACCCCATGGGCTGCAGCCTACCAGTGACTGTGTAGATCACAACAAACTGGAAAATTCTTAAAGATATGGGAATACCAGACCACCTGACCTGCCTCCTGAGAAATCTGTATGCAGCTCAAGGAGGAACAGCTAGAACCGGACACGGAACAACAGACTGGTTCCAAACTGGGGAAGGAGTATGTCAAGGTTGTATATTGTCACCCTCTTTATTTAACTTATATACAGAGTACATCACGAGAAATGCTGGGCTGGATGAAGCACAAGCTGGGTTAAAGAATGCCAGGAGAAATATCAATAAGCTCAGCTATGCAGATGACACCACCCTCATGGCAGAAAGTGAAGAACGAAAGAGCCTCTTGATGAAAGTGAAAGAGAAGAGTGAAAAAGCTGGCTTAAAACTCATCATTCAAAAAAAGAAGATTATGGCATACAGTCCCATCACTTCATGGCAAATAGATGGGGAAACAATGGAAACAATGACTGACTTTATTTTTTAGGGCTCCAGAACCACTGCAGGTGGTGACTCCAGCCATAAAATTAAAAGATGCTTGCTCCCTGAAGAAAAGCTATGACCAACCTAGACTGCATTCTGGGAGAATCAAGCACTGTCCATATCACTCCATTGTGAGAGGACAGTGAGAAGCTTTTGCCTGCTCGCTACTGGACTTTGTCCTATATGCCTTTTCTATTGATTTTAATCTGTATGCTTTCGATGAATAAACCATGAATATAACAGTTTGCTATGTTCTGTGAGTACTTCCACTGAATCACTGAGCCTGTGGGTTGTATTGGGTCCCCAGGGAAGCCTGACATGTTGCAGTCCATGGGGTCACAAAGAGTCGGACACAACTGAGTGACTGAACTGAACTGAAACACACAGTGTTATCTACGTGAATTATTATGTACATCAGAAAGTATTTCAATAAATTCTAATGACATAAAAAAAAATTATCAAAGTTTCCTCAACACTGCCCAAAGAAAGTGCCTCAAGCAGCCTGAGCACAAAACATAGAATCCAGAGTAAGGTAAAATCAGAGTACATATCTTACACTAATTCATAAAGGATGCTTAAAATACCTGCAAATCTTCCATATTCATTACTAGAATATATCCTAATAGATATCTATTTGAACTAAACTTATTGTCTTATATTATGATACATAATCAATTTGAAATACTGTTTCAGTTCAGTCAGTTCAGTCACTCAGTAATGTCCGACTCTTTGCGACCCCATGAACCACAGCACGCTAGGCCTCCCTGTCCATCACCAGCTCCCGGAGTCCACCCAAACCCATGTCCATCGAGTCGGTGATGCCATCCACCATCTCATCCTCTGTCGTCCCCTTCTCCTCCTGCCCTCAATCTTTCCCAGTATCAGGGTCTTTTCCAATGAGTCAACTCTTTGCATGAGGTGGCCAAAGTATTGGAGTTTCAGCTTCAACATCAGTCCTTCCAATGAATACCCAGGACTGATCTCCTTTAGGATGGAATACTGTTTATGCTATTACAAAATCTGTCTCTTCACAACAGTAAAACTAAAACTCTACTCAGCATTAGCAGGATTTCTAATTAACAAAGTTCTACTGAAACACTCACTAGATTTCTTCTCAGTCTGGTATTTTATCTCCAAAGAACCCCTAGAATAACAACCCTGAAAGACTCCTGAGACCAAACAAATTTCAAAAATATTGAAATCAATCCTTCCCTATTTAATCCATTGAGACTCTTTGGAATGATGTGTTCTTAATCTGCAATATGGTTAAGTGGTATCACGACGGGTTCCTTGAAACATGGTACATATAAAGCTAGCTCTTCAGAAACTTGCTAACTTTTCAGGAACTAGTAACTAGCAGAGGTCCTTGAAAACAGATACTTATGAAATTTCTTATTAAAAGATAAATTGTTTATGGGTCTATTCTACATTATTTATAAAATACTGAGTATCAAAAGTTCTCTGAACACAAGATTAGCAGCATAACTATCCAAACAACATCATATCAAAAATTGTAAGTATCCTATAATTATGATTGATATTAAGAGAGAGTTTTAGTACTTGCTGCCATCTTGCAAACTGAACTACAATTCTGACCTCAAAACAAACAATTTGATCAAAGTATGACAAAGTTTGTACCACAGATGGCATAAATACAGATAGATAGACAAATAAATTTACACCCAGTCAAATGCATATCCATATCCCTAACCACCCCATATCACAAATCTCAGCTTATTACCTCTTTAATTTTTTCCCTTTTCTCTCTTAGGTCATTATCTTCTGGGTCTCCACCATGTGTTCCTATAAGGTTTGGTATAGGAACTGCTGGCAGTGGCTTTTTCTCTCTTATCTTCATTTCTTGGACTACCTTAATTTTCTCTGTCTGTATTTCCGCTCGGATTTCCTCTCTTGACTTTTTCAATTTTTCTTTTGCTTCTTCTAGAGCCTTCTCGTGATCAGCTCTAATTTTATTTCTCAAACGTTCTTCTTCTTCCCTGTAAGCAGAGGAGAAAAATAAATACAAAACTTTAAGCTTCCTTCACCAAACCTTGATAGTTGTTTTCTACTCCTGCCATTGAAAAGAAAGAACAACCCATGAGAGAGACTTGGATCTACCTACCCAAGTGAAAGTAAAAATTGCTCAGTCATGTCTGATTCTTTGAGACCCCATGAACTATACAGTTGGAGAAGGAAATGACAACTCACTCCAGTATTCTTGCCTAGAGAATCCTGTGGACAGAGGAGTCTGGTGGGCTGCTGTCATTGGGGTTGCACAGAGTCAGACATGACTGAAGCAACTTAGCATGCATGCATGCACTGGAGAAGAAAATGACAACCCACTCCAGTATTCTTGCCTGGAGAACCCCAGGGACAGAGGAGCCTGGTGGGCTGCCGTCTATGGGGTCACACAGAGTCGGACACGACTGAAGCGACTTAGCAGCAGCAGAACTATACAGTCCATAGGATTCTCCAGGCCAGAATACTGAAGTGGGTAGCCTTTCCCTTCTCCAGGGGATCTTCCCAACTCAGGGATCAAACCCAAGTCTCCTGCATTGCAGGCAGATTCTTAATCAGCTGAGCCTCAAGGGAAGCCCAAGAATACTGGAGTGGGTAGCCTATCCTTTCTCCAGCAGATCTTCCTGACCCAGGAATCATACGGGGGTCTCCTACATTGCAGGCGGATTCTTTACCAACTGAGCTATGAGGGAAGCCCTAAGAGTAGGATAAATATATCTTTGTATGAGAAAGAAAATAAGCCCCAGATGCTGAGCAGCAAACAGTTTCCACAGTAGGAAGAGGGAACCTAGTAAGTTTCAATTTAAGGGCCAAGTGAAAACAGAGAAAGTAGCAATCAATAACCTATTAGTAGACACACTGAAAAAAAAAGAAAACCAGTGAAAAACTAGATGGGGGAAGAGAAAATAAAATATAGAATTAAGCTTTGCACAGTGGTAGTATCACAGCCAATTAGGTTTATCCACGGCGACATTATTTGTAACTGAAAAAATAGAATTAATCAGAGGAGACCATATAATAAACAAGGTCCTATTGTATAGTACAGGAAATTATATTCAATTGTTGCTGCTGTTCAGTCACCAGGCGGCATCTAACTCTTCGCAACCCAATGGACTGCAGCACACCAGGCCTCCCAATATTCAACACCCTATAATAAGCCATAGTGGAAAAGAGTATGAAAAATACATATGTGTATAACTGAGCCACTTTGCTGTACACTGGAAATTAACAGAACACTGTAAATCAACGTTACTTCAATTTAAAAAAAAATTTTAAATACGTAAGATCACTTCATAAACTGATGTGAAAAAGAGACAAGGAGATATAAACATAGGGTCAAAGAGAGATAAGAAAAAAAGATAATAAGAGGGTTGGAAATTTTTTATTTGTTAAATATATATTACGTTGCTGTTATTTAGTCACTAAGTCATGTTCAACTCTTTGTGACCCCTGGAAGTACTGCAGCCCACCACGCTCCTCTGTCCATGGAATTTTCCAGGCAAGAATACTGGACTGGGTTGCCATTTCCTCCTCCAGGTGATCTTCCCAACCCAGGGATCAAACACACATCTCCTGAACTGGCAGATGATTCTTCCACCACTGAGCCACCAGGGAAGCCCCATAGGCTTCCAAAATTTTTACATTTTGGAAATTCCATAGACCTTATAACACAATGGTCCAACTAATGTGGGCATGACCATTTAAAATTCACTTTAGCCCTTGTTAAAAATACAGATTCCAATTTAGCACATCTGTATGTGATCCATGAATTTGAATTATAAAGAGTTTCCCTGATGATTCCGGCATGCACACAAGTTTAGGAACCACTACTGCAGTAGATACCTACTGGGTTTCTACCCAGTTCTGAATCTTTTCTCCACCTCCACCACAACCCACATGAATGAACATAGGAGTGTCAGTTACTATTTTCCAGATCATCCAATGATGACTACTCTAAGGGGTCACCAGATTTACCTCTCTATAAATTTAATTCAAACCTTAGACTTACAACATTGCTGATGAGAAAATAAAATGAATGATACAGCCACTCTGAAAAACTTTAGCAGTTTCTTTAAAAATTAAACATGTAACTATCACAGAATCTTGCAATTCCCTGGACATTTAACCCAGAGAAATTAAGGCTTATGTTTATATAAAAACCTATACACAAGCCAGTCGCAAGGAGAAAAATATTGTTTAATTCCACTTAAGTGAGAGTCTTAGGGTAGGTTAAAATCAGAAAAACAGCAGAATGATGGTTAGGAGAGGCTTGGGGAAAGGAAAAAATGGGAAGTTATTGTTTAATTGATAAGCAGTTTCAGTTCTGCAAGATGAAAAGATTTCTGGAGATGGATGGTGGTGATGGTTGCATGGTAGTATGAATGTATTTAATAACACTGCACATGTGAAAACAGTTAAGGTGGTAAATTTTATGTTATGCGTATGTGTGTGTGTGCCAAGTCAATTCAGTTGTGTCCGACTCTTTGCAACCCCATGGACTATAGCCTGTCAGGCTCCTCTGTCCATGAGATTCTCCAGGCAAGAATACTGGACTGGGTTGCCATGGCCTCCTCCAGGGGATCTTCCCGACCCACGATTGAACCTGCATCTCTTATGTCTCCTGCATTGGCAAGGGGGTTCTTTACCACTAATGCCACCTGTGAAGCCCCTATGTTATGCATATTTTACCGCAATTTCAAAAATTGGGGGGAGGGTGGAATCCTGTACACAAATGTTTATAGCAGCTTTATTTGTAACAGGCAAAAACTGGAAATAATCCTCATGTCTTTCAATAAATAAATGGTTAAACAAACCACTGTTTATACTGTGGTATAGTCACACTATGGGAATACCACTCAGCAATAAAAAAGAAATAACTATTCAAACATACAACTTGAATGAATTTCAAAGGTAGTATGTGAGTGAAAGAAGCTAGTATCAAAAGTTACATTCTATATGATTCCTTTTTACATGACATTCTCAAAAAGACAAAAACAAAGGAATAATGAATATATATATTTATATATATCAGTGGAAGACAAGAGTTATGGAAAGGGGAAAGGTTAACTATAAAGGAATAATACAGGACAGTTTTTCTGGATTGTAGCACTGTTACATACCCTAATTTCTGTGCTTACACAAATGTGAACATGTGTTGAAAACCACAGAACTGTATATCGAGAGGAAAAAAAAAACAATTCACAGCCTAGTATTAAAAATAAAATGTCAAACGTTTAGAGAAAAATAAAATTGGATAACTCACTATGAAAAACGGCTAATGAGAAAAACAGAGAAAAAAGGAGGAATCACAGCAGAGCCAGACAATCGGGAACAAACAAGGTCATTCGAGTAGCAAGAAAAAAAATCCATCTGCAGATGGACTAGATATAGGAAAAGTATGGCAGAGAAGAAACAAGGTTGGCCCCAGTATGCATCCAAGGGTAATTCTGGGTTGATCTGTTCAGGAGACTCAGGCAGATGAGGGCATCAGCAGCAGATAAGCGCTGAATGAAATCTTAGATAACATAGTGATAGTCGCTCTAGTCTGTCCTGACTCTTGGGACCCCATGGACTGTAGCCCACCAGGCTCCTCTGTCCATGGGATTTCTCAGGCAGGAATCCTGGAGTGAGTTGCCATTTTCTTCTCCAAAGACAAGATAACTATGGTAAATATGCAGGCACCACCAAACTGCCTTCCAATCCCTCTCCCTCTCCTTACCAACAGAAGACATTGTGCCTAGGCCTAGAGAACAGATCCAATCATTATGCAGTTGGAAAAAAGGTACTTGCAGTAAAAGTACTTAAGCAAAAAGTCAGGAGACAAGGATTCTGGTTCCATCTCTGCCCTCAACTCACTCTGTAACCTGACATACATCACTCAAAAACCTCCAAGACCAGTACTTTCCTCAATAAAGATAGCAAGACAGGTAATACTATCCTAATATACTTGGCAGAAAGTGAAGAAGAACTAAAGAGCCTCTTGATGAAAATGAAAGAAGAGAGTGAAAAAGTTGGCTAAAAGCTTAACATTCAGAAAACTAAGATCATGGCATCTGGTCCCATCACTTCATGGGAAATAGATGGGAAAACAGTGGAACAGTGGCTGACTTTATTTTGGGGGGCTCCAAAATCACTGCAGATGGTGATTGCAGCCATGAAATTAAAAGACGCCTACTTCTTGGAAGGAAAGTTATGACCAACCTAGACAGCCTATTAAAAAGCAGAGACATTACTTTGTCAACAAAGGTCCATCTAGTCAAGGCTGTGGTTTTTCCAGTAGTCATGTATGGATGTGAGAGTTGGACTATAAAGAAAGCTGAGCGCCAAAGAATTGATGCTTTTGAACTGTGGTGTTGGAGAAGACTCTTGCGAGTCCCTCAGACTGCAAGGAGATCCAACCAGTCCATCCTAAAGGAGATCAGTCCTGAATGTTCATTGGAAGGACTGATGTTGAAGCTGAAACTCCAATACTCTGGCCACCTGATGCGAAGAGCTGACTCATTGGAAAAGACCCTGATGCTGGGAAAGATTGAAGGCAGGAGGAGAAGGGGACGACAGAGGATGAGATGGTTGGATGGCATCACTGATTCAATGGACATGAGTTTGGGTAAACTCCGGGAGTTGGTGATGGACAGGGAGGCCTGGAGTGCTGTGGTTCATGGGCTCGCAAAGAGTTGGACACAACTAAACTAAACTGAACTGTTCATGGTCACAGAGCTTGTAAGCAGAGAGCCTAAGTACAAACACATGCATTTTAACTTCTTAAATACAGAAACACTGCATTTCACACAAAACATGAATTTTAGAGATTGTCTCTTACTATGTAAACACTGATATTTATCTCTCAAGTATTTTGGTCCCTTCCTCCTAAGTACTAGAGCTGTCAATTTTTAGCTAAGCATTTGCTGTTGTTATTTTTCAATCGTCAAGTCTTGTCTGACTCTTTGCAACCCCATGGAGTGCAGTCCATAGCTAAACCTAGTAGTAGTGTTAGTCGCTCAATGGTGTCCAATTCTTTGCAACCCCATGGACCATAGCCTGCCAAGCTCCTGTGTCCATGGGATTCCCCAGGCAAGAATACTAGAGTGCACTGCCATTTCCCCCTCCAGAGGATCTTCCCGAACTAGGGATCAAACCCAGGTCTCTTGCATTGCAGGCAGATTCTTTACTGTCTGAGCTTCAGGAAAGTCCCATAGCTAAGCATACTCTCTTGCAAAATAAAAATTCTATTTTTCAGCCTCCCTTATTGAAACTATCCTATAGATCAGAAACAGACTTCTGTCTTGTTTAGAAGTTCAGTTCAGTCACTCAGTCGTGTCCAACTCTTTGTGACCCCATGAATCGCAGGACACCAGGCCTCCCTGTCCATCACCAACTCCCAGAGTCTACCCAAACCCATGTCCATCGAGTTGGTGATGCCATCCAACCATCTCATCCTCTGTCGTCCCCTTCTCCTCCTGCCCCCAATCCTTCCCAGCATTAGGGTCTTTTCCAATGATTCAACTCTTCGCATGAGGTGGCCAAAGTATTGAAGTTTCAGCTTCAACATCAGTCCTTCCAGTGAACGCCCAGGACTGATCTCCTTTAGGATGGACTGGCTGGATTTCCTTGCAGTCCAAGGGACTCTCAAGAGTCTTCTCCAACACCACAGTTCAAAAGCATCAATTCTTCGGCGCTCAGCTTTCTTCACCGTCCAACTCACATCCATACATGACCACTGGAAAAACCACAGCCTTGACTAGACGGACCTTTGTTGGCAAAGTAATGTCTCTGCTTTTAAATATGCTATCTAGGTTGGTCATAACCTTCCTTCCAAGGAGTAAGCGTCTTTTAATTTCATGGCTGCAATCACCATCAGCAGTGATTTTGGAGCCCCCAAAAATAAAGTCTGACACTGTTTCCACTGTTTCCCCATCTATTTCCCATGAAGTGATGGGATCAGATGCCATGATCTTAGGTGTTGCCATAGGACATCAGAGGGCAGACACACTGAAACTATAATCACAGAAAACTAGCTAATCTGATCACACGGACCACAGCCTTGTCTATCTCAGTGAAACTAAGCCATGCCGTGTGGGGCCACCCAAGACGGATGGGTCATGGTGGAGAGGGCTGACAGAATGTGGTCCACTGGAGAAGGGCATGGCAAACCACTTCAGTATTCTTGTCTTGCTTAAGCCACTGTTATTTTATGATTTTTATGGCTGGTAAATGACCTAGTCTTTGTTGAGCCACTCTCCGTTCTAGATGTTCTCTTTCCCTGAGATACTCATTAGTATCTGAGGGATGACTTGCCATAAATAAACTAACTACCCAAGTTTTGTGACTCACAAAACTCACTAAAACCAAATAATTGGTTTCCTTCTCCAATTAGAGTGTTTCAATAAATCATGTTTGGAAACATTCTGAAGGACAAATACAATCCTAGATTACAGAAGAACAGATAAAATTACATTGAAATCTTGTTCGGCAAAGATTTAGTAGCTATACATTTCCTTTTATATTCATTCCATCCCTCTTTACTAGAGTTTTACTCTTTACCTACAAACATTAAGTCTTATCCACTTTAAAAAATTAAATAAAATTCTCCTTCAAAACTGCCTCCACCTCTACCTTCATTGGTGTCCCTACCTCCTTCCTTTTACCACTATACTTTTTCAAAGAGCACTACACTTACTATTTCCACTTTCCCTAATCTCACATCACCCTTCTAGCCATCAAAGTTAAAAACAGATAGCTAAGTTTTTCCTTCCTTTAAACTCCTTCTTTATCCCACCTGTCTTTCCAACAAGTCTCTAATCACTGGCTTTACCACCATCAATGCACCCCCAAAATGTTGTATTCCATTTTCACTTCTGTTCTTACTATATACTCTTCCTATTCAGCATTATCCATCTGTATTTCTTCAACTACTATATCAAAATATACATGGTCAGGGCTTCCCTGGTGGCTCAGTGGTAAGGAATCCGCCTACCAATGCAGGAGATGCAGGTTTGACCTCTGGAAAAGGAAATGGCAACCCACGCCAGTATTCTTGCCCAGGAAATTCCAAAGACAAAGGAGCCTGGTGGGCTACAGTCCATGGGGTCACAAAAGAGTGGGACATGACTTAGCAACTAAACAGCAACATATATGATCAGCCTTTTCCACATGACTAAGTACTCCAGATCCAAATTTCTAACATTATATAAGACACTTGCCAAATACCTCTGATTTAACATGTCCAAAACAGAATTGAAGGATTACCATGGAAAAAGGACAATCAGAGGCTAAGCTCATTCATGAACACAGAGTGTTTTTAATATTGGCAAAGTTAGCAACATTTTGAAAAATAGTTGGTATAGTGGATAAAAGAATCCACCTGCTAATGTAGGGGACACGGGTTCAATCCCTTGTCCGAGAAGATTCCACATGCTGCGGAGCTATTAAGCCTGTATGCCATAACTACTGAAGCCCATGCACTCTAGGGCTCTCAAGCCACAACTACTGAGCTCATATGCTGCAACTACTGAAGCCCATGCATCCAGAGCCTGTGCTCCACAACAAGAGAAGCCACCATAATGAGAAGTCCATGCACTGCAACAAAGAAAAGCCCCCATTTGCTGCAACTAGAGAAAGCCCATGCAAATCAACAAAGACTCAGTACAGCCAATATTAAAATAAATAAATTGAAAATTTTTTAAATTTTAAAAATAGAAAAAAAAATTTCATCATAACTAATTGGACTTAGCCGAGAAGTGAAAATAGTTTAATATCAGATAATTCTATCCATGTAATTTACTATTAAAGAGAACTTGTATAAAGTAGAAATAGAAAACTGACAAAATTCAACACCCATCCTCAAAACTTTACAGCAAAGGAAGAAAAGAGAACTTCAATTTCATAAAAAATATCTCCCAATATCTCCAACAAATATCATTCTTCACAGTGAAACTTACGAAGCATTCCCTTCAAAATGAGAGAAACAAATAAGGATGCTCACTATCACACTTCAATTTGATTGCATGTCTAGCTTTGGGCTTCCATGGTGGCTCAGATAGTAAAGAATCAGCCTGCAACACAGGAGACTTGGGTTCAATCCCTGAGTTGAGAAGATCCCCTGGAGGAGGGCATGGCAACCCACTCCAGTATTCTTGCCTGGAGAATTCCCACGGACAGAGGAGCCTGGCGGGCCACAGTCCATGGGGTCACAAAGAGTCAGACACGACTGAGTGACTAAGCACATGCACACTAGCCAGCAAAGTAAAATAAGATGAAAATAAGATTAAAATATAAGAAAAAATTAAACTTCCCCCAAAATGTCTATATAAAATCCAAACAATCTACAAGTTATTATAAATAAAAGTGCAACAAGGAAGGGCAAGAACCTAACAGACAGAAGGTACTCAGTAATTTCCTTCTCTTCCTATTCATTGGATCCATCTTTCTAGACTACAAGCATTCAAACTTCTGCTCATACATTCTTTCCTAATACTAACAGTAACATTATTTACATCAGCTTTCATTCATATCCATTATTTCACTGCTAAGATTTCCAGGCTCTGTTCTTCTGACTTAAATTTAATAAACATGAGAGTCCTTAAAAACTTTGGCATATAACTACCCTCAAACCATAAATTGACCCTAACTAATCTCCAAATTTTATGAAAACTCACGAAAGCCCTTATGAACCAATTTTTTAAAAAACTGCTGAGTAAATCAACACTGTAATTCAATCTTTTAAAAGATAAAAGACAAAATATATAGTGGTCCTTGTTTTTAGTACAAAGTTAGATACTAAGCAACATTTTCAAACACCATATATTTTAATAATACTCAAAAATATTTCAGAGGATCCAGGCAAGCACAACAAAAACAGCTGAATCAGTTATGCAAATAGCTACTTATGTACAAGTACAGGCTAAAAATAATTTTAGGAAACAACATGGGAGGGTCAGAAACTAGTACAGAAAATACTGAAGTTAACAGTATTCAACAGAGGTCAGTGGCAAGTGCCTATAGGAATTAAGACCTTCCAAAGAGAAACGCCACTCCTTCAACATCATGAAGAACTCTTTAAACTCAAAGTAACCAAGTGAAAGTGAAGTCGCTCAGTCGTGTCCAACTCTTTGCGACCCCATGGACTGTAGCCTACCAGGCTCCTCCGTCCATGGGATTTTCCAGGCAAGAATACTTGAGTGGGTTGCCATTTCCTTCTCCAGATCTTCCCCACCCAGGGATCAAACTCGGGTCTCCCACATTGTAGACAGACGCTTTATCATCTGAGCAAGTACCAACTATTTTTAAGAGAGTTGTTTACAAATACAATCTAAGATGATCTACAACAGCAAATTAATATATTCTATTTGAACAGAATAACACTGTCATATATATGACAAAGAACTTTCTGAATGTTACTCTTTTAAGCTAAACCATGTATTCTTCTGGTATACTGGTTTATAGGTAAGAACCAAATAGGACAAATTCGCTCACATTTGGGCTCACAAATTCTGTAAGAGTGAATCCCATTCTTAACAAAACATATTAGTGGAAAAGTCCAGCTGTTTCTCAATATGAGTAACTGTTAGCCACCTGAAAGAGGATGAAAGCAATTCAAAGCATAGCATGGTGAAACTTATTGACCCTCAAGTTGCTATACCAAATCAATTACTTTATCGTGTGGCTCCCACAAAATACCAACTTCTTTAGTGTTATCGTTTTAATACAGCAGTTCATGAATCATCAACACAAACTCACTGCCTTTACCTTAATTACAGGTCATTTATGTGGGTATTAAAAAGGTTTTATTTACATAGAGAGTTCCTAGATAAATCTAACTTGGGTTTTAGGGGATTTTAGTTTAAATTATGGTAAAGTGTTAAGTGTTAGCCGCTCAGTCGTGCCAGACTCTTCGCAACCCCATGGACTGCAGCCCACCAGGCTTCTCTGTCCATGAGATTTTCCAGGCAAGAATACTGCAGTGGGTTGCCATTTCCTTCTCCAGGGGATCTTCCCAACTCAGGGATCGAACCCGGATCGCCTGCACTGCAGGCAGATTGTTTACTGACTGAGCTACAAGGGAAGCCAGTTACAGGTTAAATGGGCTTCCCAGCTAGTGCTAGTGGTAAAGAATCCGCCTCCCAATGTAGGAGACCTAAGAGACAAGAGTTCGATCCCTGGATCAGGAAGATCTCCTGGAGGAAGAAATGGCAATGCACTCCTGTATTCTTGCCAGGAAAATCTCATGGATAGAGGAGCCTGGCTGGCTACAGTCCATGGGGTCACAAAGAGTTGGACACAACAGAGCATCTGAGCCACAACCCACAGGTTAAAGAGTTATTGGTCATTGAATTAACTTCAGCTTAACTCACTGATAATCAAAAAATATTTACCAAATGTGAGGGGCATTGAGCTAGGTGCAGGGAATATAGAAAAATAAGACAAATTATTTGCCCACAGGAGTTCACAATCTAATAAATACATAAACAAAACAAGCACAAAACAGGTAGATCACAGCAGAGGAACTAAATAACTACAGGTGGGGTACCAGGGGACCATAGGTTAGATAAAAGAGGTAAGACAGCCACAGAAAAGTACAGGCATTTGCTAATAAGCACACATTTCAAACTACTGTACAAATGTGCTCATTTTACATGCCAACAAGGTTATGCTCAAAATTCTTCAAGCAAGTCTTCAGCAGCACATGAACTAAGAACTTCCAGATGTACAAGCTGGGTTTAGAATAGGCAGAGAAACCAGAGATCAAATTGCCAATATTTGCTGGATTATGGAGAAAGCAAGGGAATTCCAGAAAAACATCTACATCTGCTTCATTGACTACCCTAAAGCCTTTGACTGTGTGGATCATAACAAACCAGAAAATTCTTCAAGAGATGGGACTACCAAACCACCTTATCTATCACCTGAGAAACCTGTATGTGGGTCAAGAAGCAACAGCTAAAACCAGTCATGGAACAACTGACTGGTTCAAATTTGAAACAGGAGTAAGACAAGGCTGTATACTGTCACCCTGCTTATTTAAGTTATATGCAGAGTATATTATGCAAAATGCCAGGCTGGATAAATCACAAGTAGGAATCAAGATTGCCAGGAGAAATATCAACAACCTAAGGTGTGAAGAAAGTGAAGAAGAACTAAAGAGCCTCTTGAGGAGGGTGAAAAGGAGAGTGAAAAAGCTGGCTTAAAACTCAACATTCAAAGCACGAAGATCATGTCATTTGGTTCCATCATTTAATGGCAAATGGAAGGGCAGAAAGTGAAAGCAGCAAGATTTTAATGTCTTGAACTCCAAAATCACAGAGGCTGCAGCCATCAAATTAAAAGATGCTTGCTCCTTGGAAGAAAAGCTATGACAAACATAGACAGTGTATTAAAAACAGAGATATCACTCTGCCAATAAAGGTCCACATAGTCAAAACTATGGTCCAGTAATCATGCACAGATGTGAGAGTTGGATCATAAAGAGGGCTGAGCACTGAAGAATTGATGCTTTCAAATTGTGGTGCTGGAGAAGACTCTTGAGAGTCCCCTGGATTGCAGGGAGATCAAATCAGTCAATCCTGAAGGAAATCAATCCTGAATATTCATTGGAAGGGCTACTGCTGAAGCTCCAATACTTTGGCCACCTGATGCAAAGAGCCAACTCACTGGAAAAGACTCTGATGCCAGGAAAGAATGAAGTAAAAGGAGAAGGGAGCAGCAGAGGATGAGATGGTTAGATAGCATCACCAACTCAATGGACATGAATTTGAGCAAACTCCAGGAGGTAGTGGAGGACAGAGGAGCCTGGCATGCTGCAGTCCATGGGGTCACAGAGAGTCAGACATGACTGAGCGACTGAACAACAACATGAGCATGACTTTTAAATAGATTTACACAGGAAAATAGCATTAGAAAGGCATACTCTTCAAACAGAAATTAAAAGGAAAAAAAAAGCAAATTTGCCAGGCAGATCAAGAAAATAAGGGCATACTAGATAGAAATGATAGTGTACAAAGAAGAAACAACACAATATACCAGTTAGGAAATAAGTTGGTACAACCACTAGAGTATAGTGTGCAGAGTGGAGAAGGTGCAGTAGTGTAGAATAGACTGGGCATGGTAAGAAAGCCAGAGAAGACAAAAGTTCAACCATGAATAAAGTCTGTTTTGCAACCGGAAGACAAAGCAAGCCATTAAAGAATTCCTAATTGAAAATAGCATACCTGATGGAAACACAGCGGACTCCTAATACCCAAAGCAATCTTGAGAATGAAAAACAGAGCTGGAGGAATCAACCTTCCTGACTTCAGGCTATACTACAAAGCTACAGTCATCAAGACAATATTGTATTTTGACACAAAAACAGAAATGTAGACCAAAGGAACAAGATATAAAGCCCAGAGATAAACCCACATACCTATGGGCACCTTATCTTTGACAAAAGAGGCAAGAATACACAATGGAGCAAAGACAGCCTCTTAAATGCAGTCCCCAATCTTTTTGGCACCAGGGACCAGTTCCATGGAAGACAATTTTTCCATGGACTGGGGCGGTGCAGGGGAGAGGGGGAAGGATGGTTCAGGTGGTAATGCCAAAAGCAATAGGGAGCTGCAGATGAAGCTTCACTTGCTTACCAGCTCCTTACCTCCTGCTATGCAGCCAGGTTGGTTTCTATTATTTAAACAGTATGCTATGCTAGTTAAACAAATATACAGAAGGACATAGAGAAACCAGAAACAAAGATAATAATATGAAAAATTATTATCAATGAGAGGGTAGGATGGCATCATTGACTCAACGGACATGAGTGTGAGCAAGCTCCAGGAGATGATGAAGAACAAGGAAGCCTGGTGTGCTGCAATCCATGGGGTTGCAAAGAGTTGGACACGACTGCGCAACTGAGCAACACCAACTACATAAAAATCCAAAAAGCAAAATATCATAAAGGAAAATAGTATCAATTGCATTAAAATTTAAAACTTCTATAAAACTGGAGTATAAAAATAAATGACGCATGAAAATCAGACATCCATTGCAAGAATTTATCTTTAATGCATATAAGTAATGAAGAATTCATCTAGAATATATAAATAATTCCTATAAATGAATAAGAAAAAGAACAATCTCAAAGAAATATTGGCCAAAAAAAAAAAGTGAACAAGCAACTCAAAGACTAGGAAAGTGAAGCAACCAATAAATATGTTTAAGAAAAATTCCATCTTACTAGTAATCAAGAAATAAAAACTAAAATTTGTATCAAATTGCTAAAGATTTCTAAAATTTAATGATGCCATGGTTTACAAAGATGCAAGTGGGAGGTAAATTGGTACAACCCCTCTAGAGACTAACTTAGCAGCAAAACCTGCAGTCAATGATGCATATAATTTACAACTCAATAATTGTATTACTAAGCTTTTAACTTGGAGAAAAAAATACATGTGCCCAAGTACACATGTACAAGAATGCTTTTGCAGTTAGAATATGGAATTAACATAAAAAAAATCTATCAACAGGGGCATATATAAATAATCTGAGGTTTAATCATACAATAGAATATCTAAGTGAGTAACTAAACCAGAGCCCAATATGATAATATATCTGATATGATAATATATACAAATCACTTTTAAAATGTTGAATTAAAAAAACTTGCTGAATGAGATATACAATGTTTAAGAGCATGCAGAATATAATTATATATTTTACAATTTTTTGTATATATAACATATCAATATATATGGAGCATAAGTATAAAACCATGTATTGAGAAAGACAGTATCAAACTCAGAATAGAGGTTTATCTCAAGAAGGGAAATCTTCAGCTAAAACAGAAAAATGTTAAGATCTGAAATAGTGGATACAGTGACAATGTTAGCTGTTAAAACACTTTTATGCATGCTTATAACAAACAAACAAAAAAGAATGAGAGGACTTATACCTGATATCAAAACATACTATAAGACTTCAAATGGTGGTTACTTTGGGGAGTAATCAGAAACATCCATGGGGTTTAAAGAAAAAAAAGAACTCTGTATACTCTGGGATATATTATCTTTTATTATATTTTTAAATTTTTTTTTTTTTTTTTTAGTATTTGTTCATTTACTTATTGAGGTTGCTGGATCTTAGTTGCAGCACTCAGGATTTTTTAGCTGTAGCATGTGAACTCTTAATTGCAGCATGTGGGATCTATTCTAGTTCCCTGACCAGGGATCAAACCCTGGACCCCCGCATTGGTAGCACAGAGTTCCAGACACTGGACCACCAGGGAAGTCCTTGGGATATATGATTTTTTATTTAACTAATTCCCTGAGGACAGACATTTGGATCATTCACCATGTCATGTTATAGCTTCCAGGGACATTCTTAAACATTTCTGTGTGCACTGATGTAAAGATTTACTAGGATAAGTTCTTAGAAGAATTTCTAAATCAAAGAATATGTACTTTAAATTGGTTGGTATTTATTAAATTAATTGATTACTAAATTGTTCATTACAAAAATTCTATTACTTTACACCTGCACCAACAGTGTAAGCCAGCTGCTCAATATACACTGCCCCTAGGTATAAACAATCTTTTTAAGTAGAGGAAAAAAAACCTAGGTCATGAAAAGGTAAATGTTGATTAATAGTATCACAAATTAATAGAAAAATAATTTATATTTATTATACACACCAAAAAGATATAAACTTTATATCAGATGCCACCTTACTGCAAAGTTATGGAAGAAGTCATGTACATACATAAACTTTTTAAATAAACTTATGAATATAAATCTATACAGCTATATAGAAATAGTTTTAGATACCTGAAGACATATAATCATGTGAGACCCCAATTTAGCACAATGATTGGCATACTCTGTTAGATGCCAGGGTCTGGTTTCTTATTGAAAAAAGCTTCAGAACACTGGACCTCACTTCCAGATAACCCAGTCCATATGCCAGAAATGCATAAATTAATGACACAAATGTTTATTACAAGAAAAAAGAAAGGAAGAAAGACAACAACTTATCTGAACTCTCAAAAAATACCAATGACCTAAATGCATACCTGAGCCTCACCTAGGTGAAAAAGTATCCTAAGATCCCTAGAATCTGACTCCAGAGATGATAATTTATGCTTGAAGACAATGTTAAGATTTTAATCTCAGGTTGAACATTTTCAGTAGTGTCCAACTAAAAGTTTATCTTCTATAATGTTCTCCAATAACCCCAATACTTAGTGTAATTCTTGGAGCATCATAAATACTCAAAAAAACCACTTGCTGAATAAATGAATGTGTTATCACTATGAAGAGGCCAAGAGATCTGCACAAGTAATAGAGGTTAATATCATAAATATGTAAATGTCAAAAAGTAAAAAGAAAAACGAGACACACATTGTTCTTTGCAGTCTCCAGATTACATCATATCCTTTCTCTTTTAAAACTATATAACTTATCTCTAAAGTTCTTATTGATATGGAAGACAAAAGAACAGACACTTTCAATGGCATCTTTCCATATTAAGGTTAGGAAATTATTATCTCAAAGAAAATTCTGCACGAGGGTAATAAGAGCCCTACAGGGTCTGAGGCCTGAATTATTCAAGAACTCTGAAATTAAACTGTTCTATAAAACTTTATATGTAACTGTTAACTGAGCTCAAAAACGACACCTGGACATACTTTTGTAAACGTATCTATTACCTTCAGGCTGGTGTAAAAAATGTTCAGTGGGTTATACTTTTAAACTTACGGGAAATAGTGCATAAAAACAGCACTTCAGTCATTTACACTCTTTAAACTGGCGCATTTCACTATAAAAACAACCGTAATATCGATAAATGAATTAGGCATTTATAAAATTATTTTTCAAACCTTTTTTATATATAGAAATGACACTAATTCCTACTTAGAATGCACTTTATTTTCAAAGTATTTGCCATGCCTTGAACTAAATTACTATACATTCTTCAGTCCCCACTTCATAAAATTACTGGTATTTCATATGCATGAGCTGGAAGGAATCTTTGAAGGTTCAATCAATTCCTTTATTTCATAAACAAGGCACAAAGAAGTTAAACAGCTTAAAGAAATACATTCAGTAAGTAAGGACAACACTGAAACTAAAGCCCCTATCTCTTAACACTGAGCCCAATGCCCTTTTAAATACACAATGATGTCTTCGTTCGGGACTACATAAAATTCCAAGATAGATATTGGAATGAATGCCTTTAAAGGAGATTTTTCCTTTATAATAAATCCTAAAAGCCAATCTGTATATAAATCTCCATCCATGCTTCATTTTAACTATGTTCCAAAAGGAAAAAATTCCAGCCAAAATTTAATGGTAATCTAAATAAATTTTTCTGACAGGAGATTCGGTGGAAGGGGGGTTCTGGAAGGGGAAAACATGTACACCCATGGTGGATTCAAGTCAGTGTATGGCAAAACAAATACAATATTGTAAAGTTAAAAAATAGATAAACTAATTTAAAATTAAAAAATAAATAAATAAAAGATATTTGAAGTTAAAAAAAACTTTTCTGACACAATATGCACAGTTATGAAAAATAAAATAGCAAAATGATTTACCTAGCCAAGACTATATAGTCAGCCTAAACCATAATTTAAATACTTTTCATAACTTTCAAACAATAGTAAACATAACATTTGCCCAGTTAATCAATTAATGTTTACCATGTACTATAGATTTCATATAGATGTTTAGCTTCTGTGATACCAACTTTCCAACACTGTCATGATCTAAATTTCAAAGTATCTATATCTGTAAAAATAGGGTTAGTAATACCTAACTTACAGGTCTGATGTAAAAAATAAATGCTTAATATGTGAAAATATTCATCATATACTCTCTATTATTTTCTCTTTTTTCCCTAAAGAAGGAAAAATTCAATGTAAGGACATGCAAAATAACTTAGATACATGTGTATGGGTAAGTATTTTCTAGAGAGGGCCAAAGTGAATAATTTGCAAGTTTTTTAAAATTATTTTTAATAAAGGGCCTTTATTAAACACTGTATCCTCACTTTAAGACATTATTCATCCTACTTTTGCATCTTATCTCTCAATATTGTCTTACATTGTTTATATCTCCTTTTGTGGAACTTGTCACTTTGCCACGGATGTCATTTATTCAAGATACATACTATTCTGGATGGCTTCAATGGGGAATTCTACCAAACATACAAAGAAGAACTTATACTGATCCTTCTCTACTTCTTGACTGAAGAGGAAGACGAAACACTCCCAAAGTCATTCTATGTGGCCACCATCATCACCCTGATACCAAAACCTGACAAAGACAACACTAAAAAAGAAAACTACAGGACAGTATCTTTGATGAATATAGATGCAAAAATCAAAAATTCTCAACAAAATATTAGCAAACCAAATTCAGTAAGACATAAAAAAGATCATACACCATGAACACACTGGATTCATTCCAGGGTCATGAGGATGGTTCAAAATACACAAATCAAACAATAGATACACCACATCAATAAAAGAAAAGACAAAAATCACATGGTCATCTCAACAGATGCAGAAAAAGCATTTGTTAAATTCAACATTCATTTATAAATAAAACTCTAACCAAAGTGAGTATAAAGAAAATGTATCTCAACATAATAAATGCTATTTATGACAAATCTAAATAGCATTTATGTTGAGATACATTCTCAACATATTTATGACAAATCTGGACTTCCCTGGTAGCTCAGACGGTAAAGAATCTGGTTGCAATGCAGGAGACCTGGGTTTGATCCCTGGATCGGGAAGATCCCTTGGAGAAGGAAATGGCAACCCACTCCAGTATTCTTGTCTGGAGAATTCCATGGATAGACCATGGGGTCACAAAGAGTCAGACATGACTGAGTGACTAAAACTTTCTTCTATGACAAATCTACAGTTAACATAATATTCAATAGTGAAAAGCTGAAAGCCTTCCCGCTAAAATCCAGGATAAAACAAAGATGCCCACTTCCAGTCTCAGAAGTCCTAGTCATAGCAATCAGACAATAAAAACAAAGAAAGGTATCCAAATTGGAAGAGAACAGGTAAAATTGTCATTATATGCAGATGAGATGATACTATATACAGAAAATCTTACAGACTCAACAATAAAACTACTAGCACTAACTAATAAATTCAGCAAGGGAACAGGATGCAACATTAATATATAGAAATCAGTTTCTTTATACTAACAATGAAATATCAGAAAGGAAAAGTAAAAACCAATACCTTTTAAAATTGCATCTATATATACGTATATACACAAGAATTTCTTAAGCCTGACCAAACTGGAGAAAGATTTATATGCTGAGAACTATAAAACACTGATAAAGGAAACTGAAGATGATTAAAAAAAAATGGAAAACTATCCCATGCTTTTGGATTGGAAGAATTAGTACTGTTAAAACGGCCATACTACCCAAAGCAATCTACAGATTTAATATGATCCCTATCAAATTATCCATGACTTTTTCATGGAACTAGAACAAATAATCCTAAAATCTTATATGGAACCATAAAAGACCCAGAATTGCCAAGGCAATCCTGAGGAAAAAGAATAAAGCTGAAGGCATAAGTCTCCTAGACTTCTGACAATTCTACAAAACTATAGCCATCAAAATAGTGTGGTATTGGAAATTTCCTGGCAGTCCAGTGGTTAGGACTCAGTGCTTTTACTGCTGTGACAGGGTTCAACCCCTGGTTGGGGAACTAAGATCCCACATGCCAGGTGGTGTGGCCAAAAAGGCGGGAAAAAAGCACGGTGTTGGCACAAAAAACAGACATACGGATCAATGGAACCAAATAGAAAGCCCAGAAATAAACCCACACACCTTTGGTCAATTAATTTTCAACAAAGAAGACAAGAAAATACAACAGAGAAGATAGTCTCTTCAGGAAGCGATACTGGAAAAGATGTACAACTGCATGTAAATCAATCAAGTTTGAACATATCTTCACACCATACAAACTCAAAATGGCTTAAAGACTTAACACATAACACCATAAAACTCCTATAAAAGGACACAGGCAAAGCATTTTCTGACATAAACTTTACCAAAGTTTTCTTAAGTCAGTCTCCCGAGGCAATAGAAATAAAAACAAAAATAAATGGGACCCAATCAAACTAACAAACTTTTGTAGAGCAAAGGAAACCTTCAACAAAACAAAAAGACAACTTACTGACTAGGAGAAAATATTTGCACATGACGCAATGGACAAGGGCTTCAATCTCAAAATATACAAACAGTTTATATAACTCAGAATCAAACAACCCAATCAAAAAATGGGTTGATGACCTAAACAGACATTTTTCCAAAAGACATACAGATGCCAACAGACATATGAAAAACCGCTCAACATCACTAATTATTAGAGAAATGCAAATCAAAACTACAATGATGTACCACCTCACAATGGTCAGAATGGCCATCATTTAAAAATCTACAAATAACAAATGCTGGAAAGAGAAAAAAGGGAAACTTCCTACCCTGTCAGTGGGTATGTAAACTGATGCAGCCATTATGAAAAACAATATGCTGCTGCTGCTGCTAAGTCGCATCAGTCGTGTCCGACTCTGTGCAACGCCACAGACGGCAGCCCAACAGGCTCCTCCGTCCCTGGGATTCTCCAGGCAAGAATATTGGAGTGGGTTGCCATTTCCTCCTCCAATGCACGAAAGTGAAAAGTGAAAGTGAAGTCACTCAGTCATGTCTGACTTCGCGACCGCATGGACTGCAGCATACCAGGCTCCTCCGTCCATGGGGTTTCCCAGGCAAGAGTACTGGAGTGGGGTGCTACTGCCTTCTCCAGTATGGAGGTCCCTTAAAAAACTAAACTTAGAGCTGCCATATGACTCAGCAATCCCGTTCCCAGGCATGTATAAAACTCTAACTGGAAAAGATACACACACCCCTGTGCTCACACTAACACTGTTTACAAAAGCCAAACATGGAAACAACCTAAACTGTCCATCAAAAGATGAAGGGATAAAAAAGACGTGGTATATTTACACAGTGGAGTATTACTAAACCATAAAATACAGAGTGAAATAATGCCATCTGCAGCAACATGGATGGACCTAGAGATTACTATACCAAGTGAAGTAAGTCAGAGAAGGATATGATATCACTTATATGTGGAATCTAAAATATGATACAAATGAACTTATATATGAAACAGAAACAGACTCACAGACATGGAAAACAAACTTACCGTTACCAAAGGGGAAAGTGGGTGAGGAAGGGAGAAATTAGAAGTTTGGGATTAGCAGATACAAACTACTATATATAAAATAGATAAACAAAATGGCCCCACCGTCTAGCACAGGGACCTATGTTCAATATACTGTAATAAACCATAATAGAAAAGAATATATATATAAAAAACTGAGTCACTTTGCTGTACACCAGAAACTAAACTAACACAACTACAATTCAATTTTTAAAATATATATATACTTTCGTTAAGGGTCAAATGAACATTAAGCATTGGAGAGACAAAAATAATTAAAAGACAATCATCTATTCACAAGGAACCCATGTTCCGCTGGGAGCAACAAGTAAGCTAATGACTGTAAATATGCAGTCACAGACAGTATATGAGAGAGATAAAAGTACATGGGAAATCACAGACAGTATATGAGAGAGATAAAAGTACATGGGAAAAAGACTACCTCAGGCAGGAAAAGTAAAGGAATAAATTTGTCTGTGAAAGTCAAAGTCACTCAGTCTTGGGTGTTGGCAATCTCAGATGTTAATGGGTAAATTACTATTAACCAGAAAGCTATAGATCAGAGAGCATTATTACAAAATAAGATTAAATGCAAATCAAAGTAATTCAAGCACAGATTTATAATACTAAATAATGATGACAAAATCTAACCTTACACTACATATTAATATTATAGATGCTACATAAGTCTATGTAAATATTAGTAATACGGAAGGAATATTCTGAGATTGTATGTTTGATCCATTAGTAAGAAAAATCAAAAGAAATATTAATAAATAAGAGTAAATAAACATTTCATAACCCTAAAACACTTGTTATAAAACCCAAAAGAAACTTTGGAACGGTTATTATAGCTTAAAGCAAATAAACTATATTTGAACAAATTGTATTTCCTTAAAACATTTAACTTCATCTAATAAATAATGCTTACCTATTAACATTCAACTTCTGGGGCACTGAACAGCAAGCAATTTCTAGGACATGCTGACCAACATGAAAATCAGGACTTACACCTTGGCATTCTGCATTTTAATCATACCATACTAGTTCTTTATTCATTTCTGAGAAAAATGAAAAACATACTGATTTTATAACAGTGACTTTATAATGCAAAAGCAAAGTCACTGTCACTTTGCTTAGGATCAAAATTAGACTCTAAATAAGAGTACACAAATGTCATCTGGTAAGCAGCCCCCAAATACAGTCTCTTCCAAATTACTATTAATACTTATGAAAGATGCAGAAAAGAATAAAACTCAGGCTATCAAAGAAATAAGAGCCATCATGCCAGAATCTGGAAGAATTCTTCAGGAACTTATAACCATATCTTACTCGTTATACAAAAAATGTCCAAACTACACTACCCCAACTATAACTTATCTCAGAGACCTAATCATAAAATGGGATAGAAACCTTCATGTCGTCAGAGCACTGTTCAACTTGCCTTCCCCACAGTATCTTCCCAATTCTTTCCTTATTATCTAACTAGCTAGCTACATCAGAGAACAACTCCTGGAGGATAAGGGAAGCAGAATGAAAAACTGTATTCTAGCTGGTAAGAGAACAAGAAGAATCTCAGTAGCTGTCTATGATGTCAACTGTACCCAAAATTGTGAAATCTACTCTAGTGCTACAAGTTGAAAGGACTAAAGATATCAGAACAGAAGAGACTGAAAGCTATATAAATCACTCTGTCCTCCAACTATGGAGCTCAAACGGGTATTCACTCAATATATAAGCAGATCCAAAAAAAAAAAGCATCAAAGACATCTACACCACAGATTATTGATAAATCTCAAGTATAAACTGATCTTACTTATTCACATCAGAGTAAAGGGAAGTGGGCCTTAGGAAGCATCACTACAAACAAAGCTAGTGGAGGTGATGGAATTTCAGCTGAGCTACTTCAAACCCTAAGAGATGATGCTGGATGCTATTAAAGTGTTACATTCAGTATGCTAGCAAATTTAGAAAATTCAGCCACTGGCCACAGGACTGGGAAAGGTCAGAATTCATTCCAATCCCAAAGAAAGGCACTGCCAAAGAATGTTCAAATTACCACCCATTTGCACTCATCTCACACGCTAGTAAAGTAATGCTCAAAATTATCCAAGCCAGGCTTCAACAGTAGGTGAACTGTGAACTTCCAGATGTTCAAGCTGGATTTAGGAAAGACAGAAGAACCAAAGATCAAATTGCCAACATCTGTTGGATCACAGAAAAACCAAAAGAATTCCAGAAGAACATCTACTTCTGCTTCATTGACTATGCTAAAGCCTTTGACTGTGTGGATCACAACAAACTGTGGAAAATTCTTAAAGAGATGGGAATACCAGACCACCTGACCTGCCTCCTGAGAAATCTGTATGCTGCTCAAGAAGCAACAGTTAGAACTGGACACGGAACAAAGGACTGGTTCCAAAGTGGGAAAAGAATACATCAAGGCTATATATTGTCACCCTGCTTATTTAACTTATATGCAGACTACATCAGCTGAAATGCCGGGCTGGATGAAGCAGAAGCTGGAATTAATGTTGCCGAGAGAAATATCAATAACCTCAGATATGCAGATATGCCACCTTTATGACAGAAAGCAAAGAGGAACTAACGAGCCTCTTGATCAATGTGAAAGAGAGTGAAAAAGCTGGCTTATAACTCAACAATTAAAAAATGAAGATCATGGCACCCAGTCCCATCATTTCATGGCAAATACATGGAGAAAGAATGCAAACAGAGACCGACTATTTTCTTGGGCTCCAAAATCACTGCAGATGGTGACTGCTGTCATGAAATTAAAAGACGCTTGCTCCTTGAAAGAAAAGCTATGTCAAACCTAGACAGCATATTAAAAACCAGAGACATTACTTTGCCAACAAAGGTCCAAATAGTCAAAGCTAAAGTTTTTCCAGTAGCCACGTATGGATGTAAGAGTTGGACCATAAAGAAGGTGAACACCGAAGAATTGCTGCTTTTGAACTGCGGTGTCGGAGAAGACTCTTGACAGTCCCCTGGACTGCAAGGAGATCCAACCAGTCAACCCTATACAAAATCAGTCCTGAATATTCATTAGAAGGAATGATGCTGAAGCTCCAATACTTTGGCCACCTGATCTGAAGAGCCGATTCATTAGAGAAGACCCTAATGCTGGGAAAGATTGAAGGCAAAAGAAGGAGACGAGATGGTTGGATGGCATCACTGACTCAATGGACAAGAGTCGGAGCAAGCTCGGGGATTTGGTGATGGACAGGGAAGCCTGGCGTGCTGCAGTTCATGGGGTCGCAAAGAGTCAGACACAACTGAGTGACTGAACAACAGCTAAAAAAAAAAGGGCAGTAGAAAAAATAACCACAAGACAATTACGGAAATATATTACAAGGGAAAACCCAGCGGACTTACAGGATAAAATAAATGTGCAACCTCTCTAAAACAGAAGCAAGTAAGCCCTAAATAAAGAACAGGATGCAGGGAGAGGAGGCATGGGAGATGAGATGAGGAAAGGTAATAAGAAAGCTAAACTCTTAATGGTGAGATATAAAATCTCTACTCCTGCAACAGAAAAGAAAAGTGAATCAAGCCAAAAATTCAAACATAAGATGAAAAACTTGAGGAACTCGCACTACAGCATGCTACAATCTGGACTAGCCATATGTCATGTTCAAAAGCCACATGACACTAGTGACTACGATACTGTCCAACACAGGATTAAAGTGATTCTGTCTAGTACAATGTCACACAGCTAGTTAGTAAAACCAAGATGCAACTTTAAGTCCTTCTGACTCCAGATCTTGTGTTCTTTTCTTTTGAGCAAACTATCAGAAGTTAACATACACCCAACCCCAAGAATTCAATTTATACTTGCAAAATTTTGACTGGAGGATGAAATTTATTGGTAGTTCAAATAAATATTTCAAAAAAACAAAAACACAAAGCCCATTTATATAATGCCAACATATAAAACAAATGTCAGTGTCAAAAGTGAAAATTAGCAAGCAAAATTCTTATTAGATAGGCCTGTTACGTACACAAATTACGAACATGATACTTTATGTATATCAGTGTATATTTATAATATTTCATGTATACTATAACCACTAGCTAAATGTTTTGGTTACTTTAAAATCACAGATGCTAAACATGGCTAAAATCACAGATGCTAAACATGTATCATGAACATCAAATGATACATTCTATGTCATTATCATCTGGACAGTATATATTGTTTGAAAACTGTATTATTTATGAACCATTTAATGGGAGGGAACATATAGGTTTTCTCAGGAAAACACTTTTTCTTAAATTCATGTAATATCAATTATATAAAATATTAGTTAAATATAGTGTATACTTCTTAGCAATCCATAACCATGTCACTCAGAAACTGAGTTATCCTAGACTACCTCCTCATCCTCCTTTAGACTCCATATTCAACCAACCACCAACTTCCATGCAACTTAATAGTTTGAACGTCTCTTGAATCAAGTACTTTTCTCCACTAATTTCTCTCCTCCAATTTCACCACTGTGGTCTAAGCCAATATTCTCTGTGACCTATGCTCTCCTAACTGATTTCACTACATCTCCTCCTGTTCCCCTCAAACCCAGTGTTCACACTGCAACCAAAGCGATTATTTATATTTTTAAATACTAAATGATTATGACACTCCCTTGCTTCAAAGAAAACTCTTCAATGACCTCCCACAGTACTTAAGATCAAAATACTTGACTAAAAACTCTACAGAATTCTGCCTAGGGATTCCGAGCTCAACAACAACCAGGTTAAATATTGATTCATTAAATTCACTTTTCTGGCAACTTAATTGAGTGGCACAAAATGAGGAGCCAATGCCCCTCTAGAGGGAGTAGCAGCTGCCCGGATCCAGCTGAGCATTGCCATCTGAAAATACAGACGTGGATGTTGCTATATCCTCTACTTTCTCAAGAGAAATTCGAAATCCAGACTTTGTGTGAAATTTCCCTGATATGTCAATGCTGGCAACTCATTCAAACTTTTCAAACAATAAGGAAGCCAAATATGACTCCTCACCTCGTCTCTTCACCTAGCCCCACACCACTAATCTCTGTATGAGCCATACCAGCCACATTGAGTATTTCTCAGATCCTCAACAATGCTGAAACCAACCACAATCCTGCATAGCCCTCCAGGGCACAAAACTCTTTTCTGTGTCCCATTCCTTGTTTGTAGCAAAAAGGCTTTCCACCTCCAAGACCTTTCCTAAGTCCACAGGGCAGATTCAGTTACTAACCAGGGAAGTGAGGGAACAGCAGAAAGAAACAACACAGCAGTGATCCTCCTCAGGGAGGTGCATAACAATATGACACATACGTCCCAGTTCTGACAGGAACTAGGGTCTCCATCCAGGTGGAAGACAGTACCTTCAGGCTGAACACAAGCATGTTCTGGCTCCAACCCTAATTGGTTGGAATCAGAAGGCTGATGACTGAGATTCCTAGAATACCACCCTGTTACCTCACCACCAACAGATTAAGAGGAAGTCACACACCCTACAGCCCTCTCCCCAGAACTTTTGCCTATAAAAACTCTTCCCTGAAAATTACTGGGCAGTTTGAGTCTTTGGAGCATGAGTTGTCCCATTCTCTTTGCTTGGCCCTTGCAATAAACTTTTCTCCACTCCAAACGTTTGTTTGGCCTTATAGTACATCAGGCACATGAACTTGGGTTTGAGAGTGATACTACTTAGGGCTCTCACACTACTTAGAGCTCTTGCACGTGTCGTGTTCTCTGCTTCGATCTTTTTTTTCCCCACAACTCTACCTGACTTAGCAATCTCCTACTTGTAAGCTTCTGAGCAGTTGTTTCCTCAAAAAGCCTTCTCTCCTCCCACTGCCTGTCCCCCACTCCACAAGCTAACTCACATCATTACGTGCTCTGACAGCACTGAATACATCTCGGTAACACTCATCACACCCAAAAAATAAACTTGTTCATTTAATGTCTGTCATCCCTTCCCACCCCTCCCCCTAGGTGGGAAGTGACATAAAAGCAGGGCCCAATACACAGCAGACATGCAATACACATTTATTGCTAAATAATTTGATGATATAATATTCTTTTAGATAATAAGGTTCTGGTGCACTTTTAAAAATTAATCTGCACCCAACTTTTCAGCAACATGTACAATATTTAAAGGTACATGTAAGTAGACTCAGAATTAAAATGTTCAAAATATAATTATTAATAATAATTGCTAATATTTACTGAGCATTTACTAAATGCTAGGAACTACACTAAGCACTTTGCACGCACTACATCTCGTTCAATATAACAATCGGTAATCCAGAGGAAGCAACTAAGGCACAGAGTTTGCAAATCTGTTCCAAATCACATATCTAATCATTGACAAACTAGGGTATGAATCCATGCGCAGTCTGACTCCAGAGCTTAAGCACCTAACTACCACACTAAACTAAGTAAGAAAAGCCAATTCAACAAGTATCCGTTAAATACTGTGAATAAGAAATAATGGCCAAGATTTATTTTTCATTACTTCTCCATTAAAGTAAGGCTCCTCATCCCTCTATCCTGCACTCTTCTCCATACACCCAAAATTAAGATAAGTCATCATTTGTATTTTCTCAACTAAGAAAGATGATCCTTTGACCACATCCAAAATAGGCATGAACTTAGTACCAAATGTATCTGTTAAAATGTCATCTTCCTGAATTACTTTTAAATATGTTAATGTTAATTCAGAAAGACAGCATTTTAACAGACAGAGGATGAGATGGTTGGATGGCATCATCGACTCAACGGACATGAGTTTGAGCAAACTGTGGGAGACAGTGAAGGACAGAAAAGCCTGGTGCTGTAGTCGATGGGGTGGCAAAGAGTCAGACACAACCGAGTCACCGAACAACAATGTTAATGTTTCTACATTAATGTTTCATATTTTACATTGAAATCTGTTTATTTAAATGATATATTATTTGGAATGTATTTTGTTGCTCAAATTAGAAAAATTACTTATAATTATAAACTGTTCTCAGATATGGTGACAATCAATATAAAAATAAACTGATTTACCACATAAAATATGCTCAGAGATAATAAAGGGATCCCTCAACACCTGAACTCTATTCCAATTCGTGCTTTCCAAAACTCAAGAACCAAACAGATTTGAGTAAGTGTCTCACATAAATGATTTGTTGTCCAGACTCTTACTACCCAAAATCTAAGATTTGGCTCACTCGCCATACCTTGTTAAGAGAATTCAATAACCAATCTCTCACTCCAAACTCAGAAATCCAAGTTTTGTACAGCGAATCAAAAAGCATATGTATTCAAGGGCTATATAAATTTAAGAGTTCTTGTTTTAAGAGATTTAAATAGGTTTTTTAAATGTGGGGAAAATGCACATATTGCACATATATGTATTTTCATTCAAGTTTGAAATTTAAACTCCACTTAGCAGAATTTTTCTATGTGAACATTTTTAAACTAGAATGTGCCACATTTCTTAACCTTTAAATCAATTTAAAATATAAAGGAAACTATTAAGTATATGACAGATAACTATAAGAGAGTTAAATAATGTTAATTTGTGGCTTCAAAGAGCTCTGAAGTCAGTCTTAGCATCTTTTTTAAAAAAAATACTTATCATTATAAATACCACGGGAAATAAGGTTTTCAAGGAAAGCAGTACTTTCAGTGTTAATTTCTGAGCAACGTATTTCACAGATCAAATCAGATTTTCCTTGAAGTCACAAAGAGCAAAGGACAGAATAAAAGAAACAAATGAAAAGAACACAAAAGTTGAAGATGATGGCAAAAATTTCAAATCAATTTGGTTACAGACCAATGGTATGCAACAATTTTAGAAGTGACTACTCCATAAGGTTCAGCCAAGTGTCAAAGAAACAGCAAGCAAAGAACTAGACTGAGAAAAAGGAAAAATCAGCTCTCATTACAACAGTCCATTTTCCTAAAGTATTTAACTTCGGATAACATTTGAACACAAGCTTTTTCAAAAACTTTGTACTTGAGGAAAAGTTAAAACTAGCATCAGTTGAGAACAGACTATAAGCCTTTTTTTTTTTTTAACATACTCAAAAATTAATTTAAGAAATGGAGCAAAAGGGGGAAAGATGGAGCAGGGGAAAAAAGAACAAAACTGTAGGTCTGAAGAAAGCAAACTACTTTCCCAGATTCTTCTTTTGATATAATAAAAGATTTAAAGAGAGCTAGAGCTCCCATTTTATCCTAATTTGGATACATTCTCCCAAGAGCTCACTTCAGATTTAGTGACTGGAAAGAATGTGAACTCTTTAATTAAGCAAATTTCAAGAGTTACTTGACACACACCACCTTCCACATGGGGAAAAAAAAAAGAAAGAACAAAATTATATTTAAAAACATAACCAAATCTTGTCTACAAGACTCACAAAGTGAGTGATTTAAGATTCACTGAGATCTTTAACTTAACTGATTCCACACAGAGCACCAAAATACATCCACTGTGCCTGTGCTTGTCCTGCTAAAATACTAAGCTTCACTACTGAGGTTAACTACCAGCCAGAGAATCAGGGCCCTTTGAGAGACAACAAATCCATAGATGTCAGGACTCCATGGATCTATTTCACAGGGTGGCACAATGACATAAAGCAACACCTTAGGCACGGCCTATTTCACTATTTCTTCAGGTTAAATTTTCATACCTCCATTCCCAATTGCTCACATCAGACCCAACACCCCTGAACACAAATGTTCCTCCTACATAAAACGAAGGAGCTGGACTTTGGATAGGGCTCTGGAGTCCTTCCAGTTTGTGGTTCTCTATTTAACTAGTTGTGAAATCACAATACAGCTCTCACAACTCAGGGAAAGATACATTTCACTGCCAAAAAATAACAGATCTGATGCAATAAACCATACCTCGCTCTGCCAAACATTAATACCAGAACTTCTGAAATAAACAAACCTGTGTCTATGTTCATCTGGTCCATGGATCAGGAAGATTCCAGGGTGTTTCGCCCCTTTGCCGGCATCTACATGAGGAATTAACACATCTTCCAAACCCAGATCAAAGCGTTTGTGTTTTGAAGAGTCTGGAAGAAAGAAGAATGCCCCAAAACACAGGGTGATGAAGGCACTTAGAATAAGGAGGAGGATAAACTTCTCAGAAAGTCTCAAGGTAGCCCTGTGATGCGGGAAGGAAGGCGGCCCCAGGTTCAGAGGTGGTATCCTTCGTCCAGAGAGGGGTAGCAGCGCTGGGGTAGTCATCGTTTAAACTCTTGGGCAAAATATTTTATAAAGTTCTCATCTTATATCAAACGTACGATACATTGAACCGTCTTCGGAATCTTGGCAAAAATGGGGAAATTCAATTTTTTTCCTCTTAAAGGACTGTTGTGCTTTTCAACAGGGCACCTCTTTCACGCTCATTCAATTACATGCAGAAACGCGTGTGGCCCCCAAACGATCACTAGTTTAAGTCCTGTGATATTTTCTTTGCCATCTGGCTTTCGGTACCTCACCGGGTGATTACAAGTCTCCTCTTCATTCCCAAGGGTAGATCAGGCAAGCAACACCGCAGAAAGGATGCAAGGTGGGCTCTTCCATCCCTGCACCTCCGGGAGACGCTCCAACGTGGTCTCCCGCCCCAAAAGGGAGACTGACGTGATCCGAGGAATTGTAGAAGGTTCACTTGGGCTCCTCTGATGCTTCGATTGGAGAATTTCTTAATCTCAGTGGTGAAAAACCAAGGGGCTCTTCGGAAGTCGGCCAACCGAGAGGAGGGGTCTCCCGCCTCAGTGCGAAGCCAAAAGAGCGACGCTGGGTGAAAAGCAGGAAGGAGGGCTCCTACGCCCGCGCCTCCCGACCCTGTCCCCCGGCTCCGAGGGCAGGGGACAGCTCCGATGCTGCCCCCTCGACAGTCGGCGCGAAGGGCATTCGCGTCCAAAATACCTGCGCCCTCCCAGCCGCGGCCGCTGTTGCTATCGCTCGGGTCTGTCAGAGAGCGGAACTTCCTCCTCCGCGGCCACTGAGAAGCCCCGGCGTGTGCTGGGGGAGGGGAGGTGCGTCGCCCGCCCCCGCCCGGCTCCTCCTCCTCTCGGCGGCCGGTTAAGTTAACCCCGGCGCCGACTCCCCGAGAGAAGCCACCGCTGACCCCGCCGCACCCGGGCCCGGCGACCGCGCCTCCGCAGTTCGGAGGGCGTAAGAAGCAGCCGAGCCGCGGCCCCCAGGTCCGAGAGCCCGGGGCAGGCGCCTGCTCATTCCTCCCTCTGCCCGGGGGCGGCGGCGGCCCCGGGCGCGCGGGAGCAGCCGCGCCTCAGGCGGGCAGAGGTCAGTTCCGTCTCCTTCCTCCCCGACCGCCGGCTGCCGTGAGGGCCTTCGCCGCGCAGCCTCGGGTCGTTCGCAGCTACTCTCTGTGGCGGTGGCGGCGGCTGCGGGAGAGGCAGCGCGTCCACGCGGTGCGGGGCTGCGGCCCGGTCCTCGCCCTGTGGCACTCTAGGCCCCGAGGGCGCGGAGCAACCGGGGCCTTCACCGTTGGGCACACGCCTGAGAGGAGCCGGCGTGTGGGGGTGGGGACGGATGGCGCGGGCCGGCCTCCGGCCGGGACTCGCGAGTGGGCGTCCCCGGGCGGCGGAGTGTGAGGTGCGCGCGCACGCTCCCGGCCCGGCCGCCGCCCCTCCCCCGCCCCGCCCGGCCCGCGCTCCGGCCTCGCGCTGCTGCGGGCTCCAGCGCCGCCCTCCCGCCAGCCGCCGGCGCGCCCCCTGGAAGCCTCCTGCTGCCGCCGTCTGGGCGCTTTGTGGGAGAAGGTCTCCCGTCCGCGCTTCAGTGATAACTTCCCCCGTGCCGGGCTTTGCCACCGTCACTCGTGGGACTGACCTAGCGTTTGGGGCGGGGGTGGGGAGTGTTCAGGTCACCAAGGCTTCGCTGCAGTCAAGTTACTGGGACTCAAAGGATCTGACGGCCAAGGTTAACGTTTAATCTTGCTCTGTGGAAATCATGTCTTCAGTTGTGGACCGTTAAATCCCTTAGGGCTCAAAGACTGGGTCTTCAACTTCTTTGCAGCCCCTATGCACGTCGTTGGGCACCCGAGGCTCGAGTCATCTCTGTTGAGCATCAACCAAGTGCTTGGCTCTGTGTTTAAAATGGCGACCTTTCGTTTAGGTGTCCTGGTTGAGGAGTCTCCAGCAGCAGTCCATACGACCCCACAGGACAGCAGCCTCGTCGTCGTTCAGTTTCTGGAAGACATTCTCCCATCATCTCTTTCACACTCCTCACCACCACCGCTCCTGCAAAACAGATAATAAGTATGAACGAGGAGGGGCTAGAACCCCAAAAGACAACAATATTGTTTAAATCAAGCCTGAAAAGCAACCTAAGTTGATTTCTGTTATCCATAGTGTTAAGAACCATGTTGTGATTGGTGATGGTGGTTTAGTCGCCAAGTCGTGTCCGACTTGCGACCCCATGGACAATAGCCTGCGAGATTCCTCTGTACATGAGATTCTCCAGGCAAGAATACTGGAGTGGGTTGCCATTTCCTTCTCCGGCGGGGGGGGGGGGGGGGGGGGGGGGGGGGGGGGGGGGGGGGGTCTTCCCGACACAGGAATTGAACCCGGGTCACCTGCATTGCAGGCAGATTCTTTACCAACTGAGCTATGAGGGAAGCCCCCTTGTTGTGATTAAGAACAAAAAATTTCTATGATACACAAATACTCTTACTTCCAACTTTGAGATTGTGTTTGATAATAAGATGTCATTCCCTCTACACATCCTTAGTGATAACTGGGAATTGGAAAGGAGTCCCTTAAGTAGCAGGGACAAAATGTCAGCCTTAGCTAAAAATCAAACAAAAAATGCTCATTCATTGGCAAAATTCAAAGTACATTCCAGTCTGCACTATTTCCAGTTCTGCATATCTAACTACCTACCATATGACAAAAGAAGTCATTGTCATTGATTCACAAAATGAAAGACATAAAAATGTTATGTGCCACCTCTCACCCATTCAGGCTGGCAGCCCAATCCAAAGTGAGATTTGTATTGGACACTTGTGAAAAGTAGATGTAAGAAATTCCCTGCTTTCCCAATGTGTCTTTATAAAGTGTGCCAATTTTATGAATAAGTTTCTAATGCTGAGCCTCTCTGTAAGCCAAAGGAAAAGAAACACCTGGGTTTCCAACTGTTGAGGTCATTATTTTCCATGGAAAGATCAGGGGAAATAAATGATTTCTAAATGAAATAGCAAGTTATATAATCCTTGAAGGATAAATATTATCTAGATCGACACCAAATTGTTAACCACAGACATATCAATCATGACATCTGCTTTAACCTAGTAGACAAGTATGACTCACAGCTGATGGAGAAGACTTATCTGTGTCCCTCTCTCTTGCCCTTGCCTGTTTTGCAAAATTCACTTTTCCTTCAGGAGAGTAAAAACATCATTACTTAAATTAGAGGTTATTGCAAATGCAGTCTGCAATTCTAAGGCCATTGATGATGCTGTTGATTATCTTACTGTAATCCTACACAAGCATCCAAAAGTGTGTGTGTGTTCATTCTAGAGACTAGTCCCTGAAATGATTTTTAAAAGAATCAGTATTGTTTTGTTTTGTTGACCTTTAAAAGCAAGTCAAAATATATTCATAAATTATGACTGCAAGTATATAAAATTATGTGTATAAAAAATTTAAAGGGAATATTTGAAAAAGACTATAGCTGTTGTGTTAAGATGGTATTATATGTGGTTTTTCCACATGTGCTGTTTGTGTTACTTTTATAATTAACTAAAATTTTTTAAATAGACTGATTTTGAGAAAGTTAAGGTCAAATTTCAAATAAGCAGACACAGTTGTATCAAGATGAACACACATCTGAGGGCAATCAACAGGAAGCAGAGCCTACATGAAATATATATAGGCTTTCCAGGTGGCATTTTCCTATAGCTCAGATGGTAAAAAATCTGCCCACAGTGCAGGAGACCCGGGTTCAATCCCTGGGTCAGGAAGATTCCCCTGGAAAAGGAGATGGCAACCCGCTCCAGTATTCTTGCCTGGGAAATCCATGGACAGAGGAGCCTGGCAGGCTACAGTTGATGGAGTCAAAAAGAGTCAGACATGACTGAGCACGCACCCAGACATGGACAAGATTCCAAAATGGCAGATGAATTTCCCTTTTATAAATCCATATAAATTAATATTTTAGGAAATAGGAATTATTAAGTTCATAATAAAACAAAATTTATCCCAACAGTTCAGATTTACAGGACTATTACTGAGATCTACTTATGTATTACAGTGGAACAGCTGTTTGTTCAATCATACCTTTTCCATTATTGTAACAATTTAACATCTACTGACACATATATCTATTAGCACACATACATACATTATCTAGCTCTGTTTTCAGTGAAACTGAAGTCATATACTAGAGAGAAAAAATATAGCTGAAATGCAAAAAGAGGCTTTTGATTTACTTATATAACCTGTTCCTTCTTAGTTTCAACTGGTTCCCAAGGAAGATGTCATAGGAGAAATTACGACATCACCATTAAATGTGTAGAAGAATTACCAAGTTTTGGCCAGTTTGTTCCACTCTTACATTCTTCTGTAAAGTTTTTTTCCTAGAGGTCGGGGGTAAGCTGAAGTTCAAGGTTATGAAACTCTGGTTAGCTCTCTGTAAGTCAGGTTAGGGGCTTCCTTGCTGGCTCAGTGGTAAAGGATCCGCCTGCCAATACAGGAGACGTGGATTGGATCCCATCCCTGGGTTGGGAAGATCCCCTGGAGAAGGAAATATCAGCCCACTCCCATTCTTGCCTGGGAAATCCCACAGACAAAAGAGCCTGGTGGGTTACACAGTCCATGGGGTCGCAGATGAGTTGGGCACAACCTGGTGACTAAACAAGTCAGGAGAGCCCCCAAAACTTCACCTGTCTATCTGAGCCAAAATACGTGAGGCACGTTTGCTTATGAAAGACACATTTGTTGAAGGACTAGCATGTTACATAGCCTCTACTAGGTGCTAGAGGTTTGGAGAAATAACTTGGAATCCCTGTCTCAATGAGCACACAGTCCGGTGTGGGGAGATATGTGAGCATTGACAATTACCTGACAAACTAAAGCCTCAAGGGGTCATGGGTTCACTGAAAGGGCACCAAAGTGAGGGGAGGGAGACTGGAAGTATGTCAAGGATGGTTTCTAGATTAAATGTTTGAGCTGAGCCTTTAACCAACAGGGCAGAAGGCTAGTGTTCCACCGTAGGAAGCAGAACATGCACAGGCATCTAGAGTTGCTTGTTACTACCGCTTAACCAGAAACTTCCCTGCTTTATTACAGTAAATATGTTGCTTGACCTAAACTCTCAATACTCTTGAACCATGCATACTTGCTCCATCTCTTCAGTCATGTCCGACTCTTTGCAACCCCATGAACTATAGCCCACCAGGCTCCTCTGTCCATGGGATTTCCCAGGCAAGAATACTGGAGTGGGTTGCTTCTCCAGGGGATCTTCCTGACCCAGGGATTGAACCTGTGTCTCCTGCATTGGCAGGTGGATTCTTTACCACTGAGCCACCTGGGAAGCCCAATACTCTTGAAGAGGGAAAATGAAATTTTCAAATTTTAGAAAAACAAGTGACTATGTAAACACACGACTAGGGCCTCTGCTGGTGCCTAAGTCAGGACCAAGCAATGAGGAAGCCAGATGCTTCAGCATCACTGGCTGTGTAGTAAATCTGCTTTTTCTGTGAACCCAGCTATACCTAAGGCTAGTTCATCCTTTGAACTTCTGAGTTACACAAGCCTGTAAATTTCTTTTACAGTCATAATTAGTTTCTGTGACGCCCAGTGTAAAGAATACCCAGGATGTCTTTGCATGGAGGTGCTGTGGCTCTCTCTAGTATGTGAAGCATCAGTAGTTCCACAAGTATAAAGGATAAGGGACCAGAAGGAACTCACTCTTAGGCAACCATCAGACTTGGGTCAGGGATGAAAGTGGGGAGGAGGCCTAAAATGGAAAGGGCTGAACACAAGTGACAGCGAAGGTATCTCAAACCTAGCAGCCCCTATTGTTTAGTCACTAAGTTGTGTCTGACTCTTTTTCAGCCCCATGGACTGTAACCCGCCAGGCTCCTCTATCCATGGGGTTTCCCAAGCAAGAGTACTGCAGGGTGTTGTACACCAGGGAGTTGTATTCTAATGAAACACTCCTACCCACCCTTCCCCTACCATGGGAAAAGTGGGGCCAAAGGAAAGGAGTTGCCCCTAGCACATGCCATGTTCTTTCTCCTTCCTCCAACCTTTTCACAGGTTCTTCCCACTTTTTTTTCACCTGCCAACTCCTACTCATCCTGATGCTTATAGTAAAAACTCACTCATATTTACTGATTCCCAGCTATGGGGGGAAGCACTATCAGATACATGATCTCATTTAATTCTCATAACAACCCTATGAGGTATGTATTTTTATTTTAATCTTACAAATGAAGAAATAATAAAGTTTTCCAATGTTTCCAGGTTCACACAGGTCAATGGCAAAGGCGGGATTAGGTCCAAGATTCTCCAGTTCCAGAGCCTGGATTTTTTTCATTATATGCAGCTGCTTTCCGTATTTCCTTTTATCTTTTGATATCTAGAACATAGTATAGCACTGACAGTGGATGTGCAATACTGTTTAATGAGTGAATATATAAATCAGTGACATATATTGTCAAGATAACTGCCTTGAGTGGATTAAAAACAGCTTTAATATGAGGCTTTACAAAGAAGGCTTAACCTCCTTTGGCATCAGATTGCTCTTTATAAAGATGGATAGGAGTATCCAATTCTGAAGAGTTCCATAGGGGCTCCTGGGCTTCCTTGGTGCTTGTTAGAGAAATTAAATAAATAGTCTTGTTTAGGCTTCAAAAACAAAGCAGAGTAGGCCTCTGATCTTGCTTCTAACCTGCCTGGACATTTGCTCCAACTGTGAGTGACTGTGGGTGACTGCCTGCTGTGAGTTTAAGACTGGCAGCACCATAAAAAGATAGGGAACTCATTTTGAGATTGTTTAGCCCCTGGACGGGGTCTGGTCAAGCAAGCCCCAGGCTTAGCAACATTCCAAGTTTTACAAGACAAATGAAAGTTGCTCAGTCTTGTCTGACTTTTGTGACCCCATGGACTGTACAGTCCATGAAATTCCTCAGGCCAGAATACTGGAGCATTTCCTTCTCCAAGGGATCTTCCCAACCCAGGGATCAAACCCAGGTCTCCCCCATTGCAAGTGAATTCTTTACCATCTGAGCCACCAGGGAAGACCCTTGTTTTCACAAGACAAAACAAACAGCATTAACATGAAACCAGGCTTGCAATTTTATCACAGACTGGTGATTATATTAATTTGTGGGACTAGAAGTGGGAACCCCAAACTGCAATCTTTGAAGTCTCACCCAGGGAGTGGATGTGCTGCCTGGGACCTTTTCCCAGTTGGACTCTGGATGTGCTGTGACACAGGACTTCCCAGTGCTGTTTAAATCTGGATGTTGGTCAAAACCCGATTTGGTGACGTATCCTCTGCTCTTTCTATTTTCTCTTTTAATGTTAGTATATTGAAAGTAAGCTAGATAATTCTCTAATAAGTATTTGGATTATTTAATATATGTAATGAGTGGCTTGGGCTTCCCTCATAGCTCAGTTGGTAAAGAGTCTGCCTGCAATGTAGGAGACCCAGGTTCGATTCCTGGGTCGGGAAGATCCCCTGGAGAAGGAAATGGCAACCCACTCCAGTATTCTTGCCTGGAGAATCCAATGGGCATAGGAGCCTGGCAGGCTACAGTCTATGGGCTCACAAGTGTCAGACACAACTGAGCCACTAAACACACGGCACACAATGAGGGGCTTATTTTGTTAACAAAATCTTTGAACCTGAGACAAAAGTGAAAACTTTGAGCAAAACTGTGGTTCAATGGTAAAGAATCCACCTGCCAACACAGGAGATGCAGGAGCCATGGATTCAATTCCTGGGTCAGGAAGATCCCCTGGAGAAGGAAATAGCAACCCACTCCAGTATTCTTGCCTGGGAAATCCCATGGACAGAGGAGTCAGGCAGGCTACAGTCCATGGGGTCGCAAGTCAGACACGACTTGGCGACTAAACCACTGCCACCACCTGGGTACTTATATCACACCCCTTCACATTCAGGAGTAAGCTACCTGACTGGTGAGTACTCTTACATTCATTGACTCACAGGCCTTGACTGAATGAAACTAATCTATTAAAAGGTCCCAGTTACTGAGGATTCATTCTTTTGTTCCCTTTTTGCCCTGGAATGAGTGCAATGATCTTTTGTGAACGTATCTGCTTGGCAGACCCAGCATTCCCCTTTGGTGGGCTGTCCTGAGGCCAAGTTTTGTAGGAGTGAGGGGTCAGCTGAGAGTGTCTGAAGCTTTTATGGATTATAGATAATCTAAAATATAGATAATTATAATAGAGCTGACATTAAAAAAAAAAAAAAAACCCTCCACTTGACTATCCTGTATGTCTTCATTCAAAATCAGTGGGGGAAAGGGGTGGGACATGCAATTTACTGATCCTCTCAAATAATTAATTATGGCTATAACATAGATGGTAGAGGGAGGGTTGGTGAGAAATAAAGCCACAGATAAAAGTATTATATCTACTACTGTGGGCAAGAATCCCTTAGAAGAAATGGAGTAGCCCTCATAGTCAACAAAAGAGTCTGAAATGCACTTGGGTGCAATCTCAAAAATGACAGAATGATCTCTGTTCATTTCCAAGGCAAATCATTCAGTATCACAATAATCCAAGTCTATGCCCCAACCAGTAATGCTGAAGAAGCTGAAGTTTAACAGCTCTATGAAGATCTACAAGACCTTCTAGAACTAACACCCAAAAAAGATGTCCTTTTCATCATAGGGGACTGGAATGCAAAAGTAGGAAGTCAAGAGATACCTGGAGTAACAGGCAAATTTGGCCTTGAAGTACAAAATGAAGCAGGGCGAAGGCTAACAGAGTTTTGCCAAGAGAATGCACTGGTCATAGCAAACACCCTCTTCCAACAACACAAGAGACTATTCTACAAATGGGCATCACCAGATGGCCAATACCAAAATCAGATTAATTATATTCTTTCCAGCTGAAGATGGAGAGGCTCTATACAGTCAGCAAAAAAAAAAAGACTGGGAGCTGATTGTGGCTCAGATCATGATCTCCTTATTGCAAAATTCAGACATATTGAAAAAATAGGGAAAACCACCAGATCATTCAGGTATGACCTAAACGAAATCCCTTATGATTATATAGAGGAAGTGAGAAATAGATTCAAGGGATTAGATCTGATAGAGTGCCTGAAGAACTATGGACAGAAGTTCGTGACATTGTACAGGAGGCAGTGATCAAGACCATTTCCAAGAAAAATGCAAAAAGTTAAAATGGTTGTCTGAGGAAGCCTTACAAACAACTGAGAAAAGAGAAGCTAAAGGCAAAGGAGAAAAGGAAAGATACACCCATCTGAATGCAGAGTTCCAAAGAATAGCAAGAAGATATAAGAAAGCCTTCCTCAGTGGTCAATGCAAAGAAATAGAGAAAACAATAGAATGGGAAAGACGATCTCTTCAAGAAAATTAGAGATACCAAGGGAAATTTTCATGCAAAGATGGGCACAATAAAGGACAGATATGGTATGGATCTAACAGAAGAAGAAGATACTAAGAAGAACTTGCAAGAATACACCAAAGAACTGTACAAAAAAAGATCTTAATGACCCAGATAACCACGATGGTGTGATCACTCACCTAGAGCCAGATATCCTAGAATGCGAAGTCATGTGGGCCTTAGGAAGCATCACTACGAACAAAGCTGGTGGAGGTGATGGAATTCCAGTTGAGCTATTTCAAATCCTAAAAGGTGATGTTGTTAAAGTGCTACAGTCAATGTGCCAGCAAATTTAGAAAAGTCAGCAGCAGACACGGGACTGGAAAAGGTCAGTTTTCATTCCAATCTTAAAGAAGGGCAATGCCAAAGAATATTCACACTACTGCACATTTGCACTCATCTCACATGTTATCAAAGTAATGCTCAAAATCCTTCAAGCCAGGCTTCAACAGTACATAAACTGAAATTCCAGATGTTTAAGCTGGATTTAGAAAAGACAGAGAAACCAGAGATCAAATTGCAAACATCCGCTGGATCATCAAAAAAGCAAGAGAGTTCCAGAAAAACACCTACTTCTGCTTTATTGAATTCCCTGGTGGCTCAGATGGTAATACTTTGCCAACAAAAGTCTGTCTAGTCAAGGCTATGGTTTGTCCAGTGGTCATGTATGGATGTGAGAGTTGGACTATAAACAAAGCTGAGAGCAGAAGAATTGATGCTTTTGAACTGTGGTGTTGGAGAAGACTCTTGAGAGTCCCTTGGACTGCAAGGAGATCCAACCAGTCCATCCTGGGGGAGATCAGTCCTGGGTGTTCATTGGAAGGACTGATGTTGAAGCTGAAACTCCAATACTTTGGCCACCTGATGCAAAGAGCTGACTCATTGGAAAAGACCCTGATGCTGGGAAAGATTGAGGGCAGGAGGAGAAGGGGACGAGATTGTTGGATGGCATCACCGACTCGATAGACATGGGTTTGGGTAGACTCCAGGAGTTGGTGATGGACAGGGAGGCCTGGCGTGCTGCGGTTCATGGGGTTGCAAAGAGTCAGACACGACTGAGTGACTGAATCGAACTCAGATGGTAAAAGCGTCTGCCTACAATGCGGGAGACCAGGGTTCGATCCCTGGGTCGGGAAGATTCCCTGGAGAAGGAATGGCAACCCACTCCAGTACTCTTGCCTGGAAAATCCCATGGATGGAGGAGCCTGACAGGCTACAGTCCATGGGGTCGCAAAGAGTTGGACATGACTGAGCAACTTCACTTTCTTTCTTTCTTTCTTTTCTGCTTTGGTGTTCATTGGAAGGACTGATGGTGAAGCTGAAACTCCAATACTTTGGCCACCTGATGAGAAGAACTGACTCATTGGAAAAGACCCTGATGCTGGAAAGATTGAAGGCAGGAGGAGAAGGGGACGACAGAGAATGAAATGTTTGGATGGCATCACCGACTGGATGGATATGACTTTGAGCAAGCTCTGGGAATTGGTGATGGACAGGGAAGCCTGGTGTGCTGCAGTCCATGGAGTCACAATGAGTCAGACATGACTGAACTAAACTGGACTGAACTGAAAGCCAGAAGGTTAAACATTAGAAAGATTTCTGCTCAAGTTGGTACAGTAAAGTCATGCTTTGATCTACAAACTTTACTTCACACAAATAGTAATGATAGTGAAAATATAGAAAGAGAAAGCCAAAATGATGTCACCAAGCTCCATAACAAAAGAACTCTTTTCTTAGGTCAGAAATGGAACTGAAACAGAAAGCACTTAGAAAGTCTGAAGCTACAGACTCACTGGGGTAGAAAATTTGAAACCCAAAATTTGTGTCTCCTGTGAAGTGACAGCAACTAAATAGGCTCCAAACAAGGTGGAGGACAGTCTTAGTTGTTGAAGTCAGGAACTTGTGAGAGGATACTGAAAATAAACTGCTGCCAGCCCACTGCCTAGGGAAGCAGAAGGACAAAAAGACACAGCCTTGGAATCAGGAGCTAAGCCAAGAGGGTGGCCAAGTGATTAGTTCTGCAATATCCCCAACACCACTATGGGGTAGGAGTACAAAATGCCAACAGTAATCCTGATTCTAGAACAAAAGTTCAGGAAGGCATCTGGAAGCAAAAATCACTGAGCCTGAAGGAGTGAGCACAAAGGGGGCAGGGGAGGGGGAATCACACTAAATTAAAATAAGACAGAAAAAAGCAAATAAAAACTTCACTCAAAATGAGCCTGACCACCAAATTCCAAAGATATGCAGAAGTCTCATTCTAAGAAAGATGGCCAACAAAATGAACACTCAGAATATGAACTTACTCCAAATAAAATTACACTATGATAGTGTGACAAAGATTTTTTAAATTAATATTTTGCATTATCAAAGTGATAAATGAAGGCCCAGCACTCATTTTAAAAGGAAAAGAAATTAGGAAACAGAAAAAAGGTCCATGAAGAACAGGTAAATGAGGTAAATATGGGGGGAAAAGACAATAGAAATCTTGAAAAGAAGTATATGGTCATTGAGATTTTTAAAAAAATCAATGGAAAGGTTAACCCTGGAGCTGGCCAAAATTGAAGAGAAAAAGTAATTCACCCAGAACATAGTAGAGAAGAATTCACCCAGAACATGATATAGAAAAATAAAGTTATTTAAAAATGTGAAAAAAATTGGTATTCATGGGATTATGTTGAATGGCTACCACATATGTCTCTTAAGAATTCCAGAAGGAAAAACTAAAAACTGAAGGGAAGAGTGGACAAGTTATACTTTAAAAGTGAAGACTGAAGGTTTTCTAATCAAAACATCAGAACACCATGTGTACTGAGCAAGATAAATAAAAATAAATGATCACTTCTGTCACATTATAGTGAAACTACAGAGAACTAAGGATAAAGATAAAATCTTAAGTTACCAAGAGGAAAATACTGATTACCTTCAAAGAGTCTATAGGGTTCTCCAAAGCAACAACAGAAAAAAGAAAACAATTGAGTATCTTAGAAGTATTGAATGGAACACTATCAACCAAGAATTTGATTTCCAGATAAACTGCCATTTCAGGAGAGGGCAGAACAAAGACATTTTCAATCATAAAAGACTAGGGGGTTTTCCATCCGCAGACCTAAACTAAAAGAACTACTAAAGAATGTACTTCCCCCAATGAGAAAATTAAGCCCAGAAGGAAAACATACGATACAGAAGATTCTAGTGAGGGAAGAAATTAATAAAATGTGATGGTAGAATTGAAAATAACTACTTTAGGAGTATGGTATTAACAGACACAAACTACTACACATAAAATAGATAAGCAACAAGAATTTACTATATAACACAGGGAACTATATCCAATATCTTATAAAAACCAATAATGGAAAATAATCTGAAAAAATACATATGTATAACTGAATCACTTTGCTGAAACTAACACAATATTGTGAATCAGCTATACTGTAATTAAAAATAATACTTTAGTATTGAAAAAGAAGGAGAGAAATGTTTTCAATGGGTAGTTAAAACATGCTAAGGCCTTTGTCATGTTTGGAAGAGGAATATAAATTATTGTGTTTGAATACTTTGTCTATAAAATGTTTTATATTAATAAAAAACTGATCTAGAGCTTCTAAACCTGCAAAGAAAAAAGAGTAGCAAGGGATGGGGAGATTTAATAAGGAAAACTGATCATTCTGTAGAAGGCAGAAAGGAAGAAGAAATCATGTCAAACAAAACCCACAAATTAAATAGAATAGTAGAATTAAATCCTATTATCAGCAAGCACAATGACTAAACAGATTTAAGTTACTTATTAAAAGACTGATTATCAGATTGTTTGGAATATTATTCAGACATATAACACTAGTGAAAAAACACAAAACTAAACCACAGAAATATTACATAAAAAGAGATTTAAAAAAGCTATCAAAATACTGTCAAAAAGAAAGTTGATGAAGCATTATTAATATGAGACAAAAAAGTATTTTGGATCATATGTATTAATTAAGAGTATCAGTACCAAGAAGTTGAATGTACCTAATAACACAGTTTCCAGTTATAGAAAGCAAAACCACCAGAATTACAAAGAGAAATTGACAAGTCCACTGTCTGAGTGGGAGATTTTAATCTATCAGACACAACTATTTTGTTGGGGCAAACATAATTGCAATTTTGGACCGTGAATTTTAAATCATTATAACTAGACTTAAATATATCTTTATTAATCAAAATAGGAACCATTATAATCAACACATTTTTGCCAACAAGAAATTAAGTTTGTTTATTCCTGTAGCATAAAAATCCATGCTACAGAATTCCATGAACTCTTGGAAAGTATTTTTTGCCTCTGCTTATTGTGAAAGCATTTTCCCTGCAGAAAGTTGTCAAGATGCTTGAGGAAGTGGTAGTCGGTTGATGAGAGGTCAGGTGAATATGGAAAATGAGGCCAAACTTCGTAGCCCAATTTGTAAAACCTTTGGAGCATTGGTGTGTGACGGGTGGTCCGGCATTGTCATGAAGAATTGGGTCCTTTCTGTTGACCAATGCCAGCTGCAGGTGTTGAAGTTTTTGGTGCACCTCATCAATTTGCTGGGCATACTTCTCAGATGTAATGGTTTCACTATGATTCAGAAAGCTGTAGAGGAACAGACCAGCAGCAGAGCACCAAACAGTGACCCTGATCTTTTTTGGTGCAACATTGGCTTTGGGAAGTGCTTTGGAGCTTCTTCTCAGTCCAACCGCTGAGCTGGAATACCAGCTATCATATAAAATCCACTTTTCATTGCTCAAACTGATTGAGAAATGGTTTGTTGTTGTACACAATAAGCAAAAATGACACTTCAGCAATTTTCTTGATTTGGGTCAGCACATGAGGCACCCACTTATTGAGATTTTTCACCTTTCCAATTTGCTTCACATGCCAAACAACCATAGAATGGTCAACATTGAGTTCTTCAGCAACTTCTCATGTTGTTGTAAGAGGATCAGCTTCTATGATCCTCTCTGTTTGTTGTCAACTTCTGATGACCAGCCATGGCACTCCTTATCTTCAAGACTCTTGTCTCCTTTGCAAAACTTATTGAACCACCAGTGGACTGAATGTTCATTAGCAGTTCCTGGGCCAAATGCATTGTTGATGTTGCGAGTCATCTCTGCTGCTTTATGATCTATTTTGAATTTGAATAACAAAATTACTCAAATTTGCTTTTGCCCAACATCATTTCCCTAGTCTAAAATAAGTATAAAATAAATAGGAAGTAATTTCACTAGCAAAAAAAAAGGGAGAAATGTACATTAAAATTTATGTCTAACATAAGCACATTTATTTAAGAATGTATTCCAATATGAAATGCCAAAGTTCAACAGTGCAAAACTGCAATTACTTTTGCACCAACCTAATAGATCAAGCGGACCAAAAAAAAAAAACCAGAGGTAATAGGGATTGAATCATGAAGGGCCTCTAAGAGGCTGCATTAAGGAGTTGGGTTTTATTCTGAGAGTAATAGGAAGCCATTAAAGGATTTTAAACAGAGTAATGATTACATCAGATGTCCTTTTTTAGAAGGATCACTCTGGCTATAAAATGGAGAATGGACTTCAGGATGATCAGACTACATAAAGACAAGAGGACTATTTTAGAAAACTCTTCCTACCCTCTAGCCAAGAGATATTAACCTGAACTATAATAGAGTCATTGGTGAAGGAAAAAGTCATTGGTGAAATGTCCCAGACATTTCAAGGGACATTCAGATGGCATTGTTGATCAAATGGCAGAGGAGGAGGATCAAAGACAACATCTGTATCTGTGTTCTACAAAACCTGATACATAGCAAGGAAGAGGAGGAGCAGGGTTTTACCAGGGGTAGGGGGAGGAAGTAGGGGTGGTAGGGAAAGGTGGAGATATGGTGTCCTTGTTTTTGATTATGCCGCTTAACTCAGTCTGTCAATTTTGACATTCAAACTGGTTCATTAAAAAGTTAAATTTTAGGGACTTCCCTGGTGGACCAGTGGTTAAGAATCCACCTGCCAATGCAGGGGACATTGGTTCGATCCCTGGTCTGGGAAGATTCCACATGCCACAGGGCAACAAAGCCCCTGCACTGCCTGAATACCCTAGAGCCTTTGCTCTGCAACAAGAGAAGCAACAAGAGAAGCCTGAGCACCACAACTAGAGAGTAGCGCCCCCATCTCTGCCACTAGAGAAAACCCATGTGCAGCAACAAAGACCCAGCACAGCCAAAAATAAACAAAATAAATAAATTTTTTAAAAAAATTAAATTATGGATTTCCCTGGCTGTCTAGTGGTTAAGACTCTGCACTGTCAGTGCTGGGGCCACAGGTTTGATCCCTGATTGGGGAAGATTCTGCAAGTTGAATGGGGACAAAAAAAAAGGGGGGGGGGTAAATTATATTCAATATACAAGCAATATACAAGTCAATTTTAAAAGGTGTCTACCAAAAATATACTATTTTAAATTACTGGTGCTTATGGAATGTTTCAATAATCTGGGCAAAAATTATACTTTAACAATGTTAGAAAACTGTGTGTATAATTGAAATCATCATTTTTCAAATAATAATAGTCCTTTAAGATTATTTATATTTTTATTGCAGATTTTCATGCTTTTCTGTACATAATAGACTTTAATTTGCCCAACTGTCACAGTATTATACAGTTGATAGGGCTTTCCTTAGTGTGCAGCTGGTATTATAAACAAGGAATTCCAATCTGTTGACCTGTGAATTTTTACAGAGTCATAGATTTCATGGCACATAACTCCTTTTCTTTTCCTGGTTGTTCTTAATTACCTCAGTGATCAGTGCAAAGAAATAGAGGAAAACAACAGATTGGGAAAGACTAGAGATCTCTTCAAGAAAACTAGAGATCCCAAAGGAACATTTCATGCAAAGATAGGCTCGATAAAGGACAGAAATGGTATGGACCTAACAGAAGCAGAAGATATTAAAAAGAGGTGGCAAGAATACACAGAAGAACTGTACAAAAAAGATCTTCATGACCCAGATAATCACAATGTTGTGATTGCTAACCTAGAGCCAGACATCCTGGAATGTGAAGTCAAGTGGGCCTTGGAAAGCACCACTACAAGCAAAGTTAGTGGAGGTGATGGAATTCCAGTTGAGCTATTTCAAATCCTCAAAGGTGATGCTGTGATAGTGCTGCACTCAATATGCCAGCAAATTTGGAAAACTCAGCAGTGGCCACAGGACTGGAAAAGGTCAGTTTTCATTCCAATCCCAAAGAAAGGCAATGCCAAAGAATGCTCAAACTACCGCACAATTGCACTCATCTCACATGCTAGTAAAGTAATGCTCAAAATTCTCCAAGCCAGGCTTCAGCAATACGTGAACGGTGAACTTCCAGATGTTCAAGCTGGTTTTAGAAAAGGCAGAGGAACCAGAGATCAAATTGCCAATATCCGCTGGATCATCGAAAAAGCAAGAGAGTTCCAGAAAAACATCTATTTCTGCTTTATTGACTACGCCAAAGCCTTTGACTGTGTGGATCACAATAAACTCTGGAAAATTCTGAAAGAGAGGGGAATGCCAGACCATCTGACCTGTCTCTTGAGAAACCTGTATGCAGGTCAGGAAGCAACAGTCAGAACTGGACATGGAACAACAGACTGGTTCCAAATAGGAAAAGGAGTACGTCAAGGCTGTATATTGTCACCCTGCTTATTTAACTTATATGCAGAGTACATCATGAGAAACGCTGGGCTGGAAGAAACACAAGCTGGAATCAAGATTGTTGGGAGAAATATCAATAACCTCAGATATGCAGATGACACCACCCTTATGGCAGAAAGTGAAGAAGAACTAAAATGCCTCTTGATGAAAGTGAGAGAGGAGAGTGAAAATGTTGGCTTAAAGCTCAACGTTCAGAAAACTAAGATCATGGCATCTGGTCCCATCACTTCATGGCAAATAGATGGGGAATCACTGCTGATGGTGATTGCAGCCATGAAATTAAAAGACGCTTACTGCTTGGAAGGAAGGTTATGGCCAACCTAGATAGCATATTTAAAAGCAGAGACATTACTTTGCCAACAAAAGTCCGTCCAGTCAAGGCTATGGTTTTTCCAGTGGTCATATATGGATGTGAGAGTTGGACAGTGAAGAAAGCTGAGCGCCGAAAAATTGATGCTTTTGAACTGTGGTGTTGGAGAAGACTCTTGAGAGTCCCTTGGACTGCAAGGAGATCCAACCAGTCCATCCTAAAAGAGATCAGTCCTGGGTGTTCATTGGAAGGACTGATGTTGAAGCTGAAACTCCAATACTTTGGCCACCTCATGCGAAGAGTTGACTCATTGGAAAAGACCCTAATGCTGGGTAGGATTGGGGGCAGGAGGAGAAGGGGATGACAGAGGATGAGATGGTTGGATGGCATCACCGACTCGATGGACATGGGTTTAGGTGGACTCCGGGAGTTGGTGATGGACAGAGAGGCCTGGCGTGCTGCAATTCATGGGGTCGCAAAGAGTCAGACACGACTGAGCGACTGAACTGAACTGAACTGAACTGAATTCCAAGTTTACAGTGTGTGTTTATCCTTCAGAGAACAATGATTCTTCACTGAAGCTGGGAAGGATGTACATATTATACAGCCAAACTGAGGTTACTTACAAATGCTGGAAATTAAGGAGCTGTTTTTCCAAAGGAACTTTATTCAGTATCTACAAGCATGAAAAAGTTTAAAGAAGTTACAGATTTCCAATTATGAATTTTAAGGTTTTGTATTTCTTTTACAGTCATTCCAAATGCAAATAAAGTTCAGAGTTCCAAATGTGCTATGCAATTTCAGCCTAGTATTCTAATGCATGGAGTGAAGTGTGAGCCTATAATACAGAAACAGGACTATTAGAACTGTTGAGAAACCCTTTGGATCCTTACAGGAAATCTGCCTGAAAGTCTGCAAACTGGAAGATTCCTGGTAGGAATAGAGCCATAAGGAGATATGTGATTCCAGTATTGCCTCTTAAGTGATGCCAAGGATGTATTTTGAAAAGACAAAACCCTTGTTGTGTCTGGTTTTTAAAGTTAACACTTATTTGAGCTAATTAATGCTAATATTAAATTAAATTTCATGCATAAATTCTGCTGCTTATTATGAGCCATTATCATTTTAGTTTCAGTTCAGACCACATTGCTTCTTCAGTTGCAACACTCTGCATTCAGGGGCAGTGCAAGCAAAATAGTGAACTAGGCTCTTCTCCTTTTGGGCCAGTTGCTGTATCACTCTATTTAAAACATAATTTGGTTACCATCATGCTATATAGACATCTCTATCTTGATGGAGAAATGCTATAATCAGAGATTCCATTAGCAAGATGTTGTAGGGTTCTTCCCTATCATGGAAGGTGAAAGAACAAATGTATTATGCTTTCCTAATATTATTTAAAATTATAGTAACTTGTTAGTTTTAAACAGTATAAAAAACTAGGCCAAATCAATAAAATTATAATTCTTTATATTTCTAGCTGAGCCAGATATGTATTAAAATTAAATGGAGTTTTCATTTCTGTTATTGTGTTAGTGGTAATTTTTTTAACCTTTATACTTCCTGGAAATGCATATGCAAGGTAGGAGAGGGAAAGAATTGATGCACCAGTTGATGTGAGTAATGCTGAAGATTTAAACGTGGTACACAGAAATCACTGAGGTAACCCAAGAACTAAAGAGTAGATAAAACCAAGGAGGGTCTTGGAATGCAGGAATGGAAAAATCAGACCCTTATCACCTTTCCCTCCCCTATGTTGTAACTATTAACGGATTTCAGGACCTCCTGAACAGTATAACCTGTCTCCCCTTCTACCCCATCAGTTCAGTTCATTTCAGTCGCTCAGTCGTGTCCGACTCTTTGCGACCCCAGGGACTGCAGCACACCAAGCCTCCTTGTCCGTCACCAACTCCTGGAATTTACTCAAACTCATATCCATTGAGTCGGTGATGCCATCCAACCATCACATCCTCTGTTGTCCCCTTCTCCTCCTGCCATCAATCTTTCCCAGCATCAAGGTCTTTTCAAATGAGTCAGCCCTTCGCATCAGGTGGCCAAAGTATTGGAGTTTCAGCTTCAACATCAGTCCTTCCAATGAACACTCAGGACTGATCTCCTTTAGGATGGACTGGTTGGATCTCCTTGCAGACCAAGGGACTCTCAAGAGTCTTCTCCAACACCCCAGTTCAAAAGCATCAATTCTTCAGTGCTCAGCTTTCTTTATAGTCCAACTCTCACATCCATACATGAATACTGGAAAAACCATAGCCTTAACTACCCCATAGGGAAAAGGTATTTGCCTTATTCTTCCTCCACCCAGTATACGTGCCTTATCCAATCAGCAAATGACCCACAAGACCCCTATTCCTTGTACCCTGGGTATAAAAGTGGACTAAGGACTGTGTTCAAGATCGGTTCTTCCTTGAGCTGGCCTGCTGTTCTAACAGCGTTTCCCACTCTAATAAACTTTATTTCCCTCTCATTCTGTCTCATGTCAGGAAATTCTTTTCCATACCACGCCTGGACCATGATATTTTTGGTGGCCCATTAAGGGAACTTGGGGTCTCTTTCCCCACCTCTTCACTTCTCCTTTTTCATAGGGACCCTCTGCAAAAAGGCAAGTGCTGTGGAAGCAACTGAGGAACTCTGGCCAGGGTTACCATCTACTGTGTTCCAAAGGCCCCACTGCTCACTGCACACCAGTAGGTGCCATCCAAATGGGTGAGGATCTCGCCTTTCAACTTCTTTCCAACTGAGGACTAGGCCAACCAATATTGTCTGGGCATGGGTCAGGCACTGAAAATCCATTAGGGCACCTGCCACTTGAAGACTCCCATGTGAGGATGAGGGGGACATGGAACGGATCAGGCCAAAGGGCTTGTCTTGCCCCTAGCAATACAACTTTTGTACACCATGTCAGTGGTTGAAGCAAAACAGACCATTTTCCCCTGGCCACCACTGGTTTTAGAAAAGGCAGAGGAACCAGAGATCAAATTGCCAACATCCGGTGGATCATCGAAAAAGCAAGAGAGTTCCAGAAAAACATCTACCTCTGCTTTGTTGACTATGCCAAAGCCTTTGACTGTGTGGATCACAATAAACTGTGGAAAATTCTGAAACAGATGGGCATAACAGACCACCTGACCTGCCTCTTGAGAAATCTGTATGCAGGTCAGGAAGCAACAGTTAGAACTGGACATGGAACAACAGACTGGTTCCAAATAGGAAAAGGAGTATGTCAAGGCTGTACATTGTGACCCTGCTTATTTAACTTATATACAGAATACATCATGAGGAACGCTGGGCTGGAGGAAGCACAAGCTGGAATCAAGATTGCAGGGAGAAATATCAATAACCTCAGATATGCAGATGACACCACCCTTATGGCAGAAAGTGAAGAAGAACTAAAGAGCCTCTTGCTGAAAGTGAAAGAGAAGAGTGGAAAAGTTGGCTTAAAGCTCAACATTCAGAAAACTAAGATCATGGCATCTGGTCCCATCACTTCATGACAAATAGATGGGGAAACAGTGGAAACAATGGCAGACTTTATTTTTTTGGGTTCCAAAATCACTGCAGATGGTGATTGCAGCCATGAAATTAAAAGACGCTTACTCCTTGGAAGGAAAGTTATAACCAATCTAGACAGCATATTAAAAAGCAGAGACATTACTTTGCCAACAAAGGTCTGTCTAGTCAAGGCTATAGTTTTTCCAGTATTCATGTATGGATGTGAGAGTTGGACTATAAAGAAAGCTGAGCGTTGAAGAATTGATGCTTTTGAACTGGGGTGTTGGAGAAGACTCTTGAGAGTCCCTTGGTCTGCAAGGAGATCCAACCAGTCCATCCTAAAGGAGATCAGTCCTGAATGTTCATTGGAAGGACTGATGTTGAAGCTGAAACTCCAATACTTTGGCCACCTCATGCGAAGGGCTGACTCATTTGAAAAGACCCTGATGCTGGGAAGGATTCAGGGCAGGAGGAGAAGGGGACGACAGAGAATGAGATGGCTGGATGGCATCACCGACTCAATGGACATGAGTTTGGGTAAACTTTGGGAGTTGGTGATGGACAGGGAGGCCTGGCATGCTGCGATTCATGGGGCCGCAAAGAGTCAGACACGAATGAGCAACCCAACTGAACTGAACTGAAATAGCAGGGAGGGAACACAGCTCAATAGAAAAATCAATAGAAAAATTGGATTAAAATTTACTGAACATGGTCCCACCCATCAGAACAAGACCCAGTTTCTCCCTCAGTCAGTCTCTCCCATCAAGAAGCTTACATAAGCCTCTTATCCTTCTCCATCAGAGGGCAGACAGACTGAAAACCACAATCACAGAAAACTAACCTATCTAATCACATCAACCACATCCTTATCTAACTCAATGAAACTATGAGCCATGCTGTGTAGGGCCACCCAAGACGGACGGGTCACAGTGATGAGTTCTGACAAAATGTGGTCCATTGGAGAAGGGAATGGCAAACCACTTCAGTATTCTTGCCTTGAGAACCCCATGAACAGTATGAAAAGGCAAAAAGATAGGACACTGAAAGATGAACTCCCCAGGTGTGTAGGTGCCCAATATGCTACTGAAGATCAGTGGAGAAATAACTCCAGAAAGAATGAAGAGATGGAGCCAAAGCAAATACAACACCCAGTTGTGATGTGACTGGTGATGGAAGCAAGATCCGATGCTGTAAATAGCAATATTGCATAGGAACCTGGAATGATAGGTCCATGAATCAAGGCAGATTGGAAGTGGTCAAGCAGACGATGGCAAGAGTGAACATCAACATTTTAGGAATCAGCGAACTAAAATGGACTGTAATGTGTGAATTTAACTCAGATGACCATTATATCTACTGCTGTGGGCAAGAATCCCTTGGAAGAAATGGAGTAGCCCTCATAGTCAGCAAAAGAGTGCGAAAGGTAGTACTTGGATGTAATCTCAAAAACGACAGAATGATCTCTGTTCATTTCCAAGGCAAACCATTCAATATCACAGTAATCCAAGTCTATGCCCTGACCAGTAATGCTGAAGAAGCTGATGTTGAACGGTTCTATGAAGACCTACAAGACCTTTTAGAACTAACACCCAAAAAAGGTGTCCTTTTCATTATAGGGGACTGGAATGCAAAAGTAGGAAGTCAAGAAACACCTGGAGTAACAGGTAAATTTGGCCTTAGAGTACAGAATGAAGCAGGGCAAAAGCTAATAGAGTTTTGCCAAGAGAATGCACTTGTCATAGCAAACACCCTCTTCCAACAACACAAAAGAAGACTCTACACATGGACATCACCAGATAGTCAACACCGAAATCAGATTGATTATATTCTTTGCAGCCAAAGATGGAGAAGTTGTATACAGTGAGCAAAAACTAGACCGGGAGCAGACTGTGGCTCAGATCATGAACTCCTTATTGCCAAATTCCGACTTAAATTGAAGAAAATAGGAAAACCACTAGACCATTCAGGTATGACCTAAATCAAATCCCTTACAATTATACAGTGGAAGTGAGAAATAGATTTAAGGAACTAGATCTGATAGACAGAGTGCCTGATGAATTATGGACAGAGGTTCATGACATTGTACAGGAGACAGGGATCAAGACCATCCCCAGAAAAAGAAATAGGAAAAAGCAAAATGACTGAGGAGGACTTACAAATAGCTGTGAAAAGAAGAGAAGTGAAAAGCAAAGGAGAAAAGGAAAGATATTCGCATTTGAATGCAGAGTTCCAAAGAATTACAAGGAGAGATAAGAATGCCTTCCTCAGTGATCAGTGCAAAGAAATAGAGCAAACAATAGAATGGGAAAGACTAGAGATCTCTTCAAGAAAATTAGAGATACCAAGGGAAGATTTCTTGCAAAGATGGGCTCAATAAAGGACAGAAATGGTGTAGACCTAACAGAAGCAGAAGACATTAAGAAGAAGTGGCAAGAATACACAGAAGAACTGTACAAAAAAGATTTTCATGACCCAGATAATCACTATGGTTTTATCACTCAGCTACAGCCAGACATCCTGGAATGTGAAGTCAAGTGGACCTTAGGAAGCATCACTACAAACAAAGCTAGTGGAGGTGATGGAATTCCAGTTGGACACAACTGAGCAATTGAACTGAACTGAACCTTTAACTTTCTTGTTAAGTTTGTTTCTTCTAGAATACAACAAATCTCCAAGTGGTAGTACAACAAGGATATTCCCTGACCAACACTTAGAGGATGCTGAAACAAGTCACCTTATCATTCCATGGGCTCTCATCTCCCTGCTTAAATGCACCGTGACAGAGAACAGGCAAAGGGAACCCAGAGCCCCATGATGCCCCTGTACAGCCTGATGAAGCCAGAGTGGTCATTGCACCCTTTCCCCTGAGACTGGATTCCCAAATACCTGAGAAGGGAAATAGGTAGATAGTTAAACATGAGCAGGGTATCAACAGGGGCCAAAGAATTGGCCCTAAAAATAAAGAGAGGGAGAAATGTAGTGACCCAAGGACTAAAAAGCAGACAAAACCAAGGAGAGTCTTGGAATGCAGGAATGGAAAAACCAGACACTTATCGTCTTTCCCTCCCCCATGTTGTAACTATTAACAGATTTCAGATCCTCCTGAGCAGTATAATCTGTCTTCCCTCCTACCACATAGGGAGAAGATATTTGCCTTACTCTTCTCCCACCCAGTATACGTGCCTTATCCAATCAGCCAATGACCCGCAAGACCCCTACCCCATTCCTTGTACCCTGGGTATTAAAGTGGACTAAGGACCCTGTTCAAGATTGGTTCTTCTTTGAGCTGGCCTGCTGTTCTAACAGCATCTCCCATTCTAATAAACTTAATTTTCCTCTCATTCTGTCTCATGTCTGGAAATTCTTTTCCACCCAGGCCCAGACCACAACAAATTACTACTACCGCTACAACTACATCAAGATTTGAAGATAGGATCAGAACCTAACAGGACAAAAACTAACTGTGTCATTCTCACAGTAGCAATGTTAATCATTATATTAATGTAATGACAAAGAACCTGAAAAAAGTCTTTAGTACTTTCTCTCATTTTTCAGCAAAATATGTACAGTGTCCCCATAAGACATTGACTGTCTGATTTTTATGAATCAGAAGAAAATGAAGACCCCTCAAATGGCTGTCTTGCTTTTTTATATAAAATTGTTCTATGCATCTAACTTGAAATTCTTTCCTGTCTTAACTTCTCTACCAGGGATTCCTATAGGCCATGGGGAAAATGATAGTCACAGCATCTCCCGGGTATCAGGTTCATCTAGGTTGATGTAACAAGAGAAGTGGAAATTCCTCATAGAGATAAAAGCAGAGCTGGGGAGTAACCATTAACCCCAAGCAATCAAACTGAGTACCGCACAAATATAGCAAAAAGAACACCAGACAGCAATCTAAATAAAACCTGGAGGAAAGATGGACCAAAGGGCATAGAGCTGCAAGTCAATTATGGGTAAGAGACACAGAAGCCCCAAGTTGTAACTTTCTGAAAATGAGATGGGTTTCTTGGCAAGACTGTGGCACAGTAAAGGTAGGGAACTATGTTTATTTCTAATGAAATAACCAAATAGTCTGGGAGCATTTAAATCCCAAGATATCACTGAAGCATTCATTCATTCAACTAATTTGATTATTATTATTATCCTCACCATCACTAGTGTCAAGCATTCTTCACCTTTTTCTTTTAACCAGAGAGATTAATGACTCCCATTTTATTAAGCAATTCCATGGGTTCTCAATCCTAGTTGTAGGTCATAATCACTGATAGAGGTGATTTTAATCTGCAAGGCCCTCCTTCACTGAGCCACTAAATGAGAATTGCTTGAGGGCAGGACATGGTCATGTAATGAACCCTAAAACACTTCCCTGAAACAAAAGTCTTTTGCAGCATCCCTGCTGTTACTGAGTCCAAGCTTGCTCTGCTACGACAGGCCAATAAAATCAGAGATGAGATATTAAGGCAAGGAATACAACTTTATTTGGAAAGCCAACTGACTGAGAGGATGGCAGACTGATGTCTCAAAATTAACATCTTGTTGGGGTCTATATGCTGGGGTTTTTTATAGAACAGAAAGGGGGAAGAGTTGAGGAAGTAAAGTAAAAAGGCCATTATCTTGCAAATATCTCCTGGAATGGCCAACCTCAGGGAGGGGATGTGTTAATCTCTTCTTTCTTTCAGCCATTCACTGGTGGGCAGGGTCAGATTATCTCCCTGTGAGCTGAACAAAAGCACTTTTAGTTTAACAATCAGCCAGGACAGGTTCCCTGAGGCAAGGCATTATGTATGATTATAATAACGAAAGGAATGAAAAGCAAAGGTTGAAGTCAAAGAAACAGATCCAACAAGGAGTCAGAATTGGGTCTTTCCTGCAACACTGCCATCCACCTTAGACTGAGGGTTTCTGGAGCTCCTGAGGAGGAACCAGGATTCCAGGTTGGGTGCAAAAGACACCCTCTTGCAGACACCTTTCACTTCTGAGGAGCCAAGTTTTGGGTGGTTACTGCTGCTCTGAAAGTACAAGCTTTACAAATGCCCTATTATTTGATGAAGGTGTAGGGTGTATGAGTCAAAAGCATTCAGGGTGGGGTGGTAATTTATTTACAAGATTGCCTATAAATGGTTTTATTCTATATATTGCCAGAGAATGAATCCATGGCTTATCTTTCAGAATTTATACAGCAAACACTCCAAAACATTTGAGAAGGAAATAGATAGTTGTATCTAGCTATTGATGGTTTGGGTTTCCCTGGTGGCTCAGACAGTAAAGAATCCACCTGCAATGTGGGAGACCTGGGTTTGATCCCTGGGTTAGGAAGATCCCCTGGAGGAGGGCATGGCAACCCACTCCAGTATTGATGGTTTAGAACTCTGCCACTTGCTACTGTGAAACTTGGAGCAGGCTATTTGACTTCTCTGATCCTCGGGAAAGTCAAGCTAAGATTACTTCCTTGTAGGTTCTTGCAATGACTAAAGGATAGAGCATAAGAAAAGCAGCTGGCACAGTGCCCAGACCAAAGTTAATATTAATAGTTAATACATATTTAGAAAAGCAGCACAGCCAAGTGCACCCAAGGCTTTTATTTTCCTTATTTTGTCTCTTTCCTTATTTAATAAAAATGGATGTTACAACCATAATCGTCACCATCAAAACCCCAAAAAACAGGGGAGACAGGATGAAAGGTCAGAGGTTACTGCTCTGCAGTTCTCTCAGGTAGACACTCATGAATTCTGATTCATTAATATTCATTAAACAACTTGTATAGACCAGGTAGAGCATAAAGGGAAAATGGCCAACTGAGAGCTCAGCCTACTTTCATGCCAGCTCCTCTGCACAGAAATTAATCCAACACAAAATCAACATTTGCAGAACTCAAGTATAAGACATAATTTAAAGCTCAGCTGAATTTGTCTCTCTTCCCCATTCAAGAATCTGGGGTCAGGGACAAAAGAATCATCAATCACACATCAGATGTCATTTGAAAAATCTACATCTGTTTTGCTTTTTTTTTTTTAAATAATGCATCATTATTTATTTATTCAGTTTCCCCTCATTTTTATTGAGTTATAATCGACACTCATCACTGTGTAAGTTTAAGGTGTATGGTATACTGGTTTGACTAACGGATATTGCAAATCCATTTTGCCTTTGATAATAATATCTAGCATTTAATGAGTGCTTACTACAGACCATTTTTATATGTTCTCTCTTATAACTGTCAGAACACAGTTATTTCCATGTTAGAGATAAGGAAGCTCAGGGCAGCTGTTGAAAGTGTAGAGGTTTAGAAATGTGCCCAAGATTGTTTGGTTAATAGGAACCAGCCTGTCCCCATGCCCCCCTCCACACACACACACACACACACACACACACACACACACACACATACACACACATACACACAGCCTAGACTCTTACCTACTGCACTGAACTGCCCTATCAGAAACTAGCCTTCTCCCCAACTGGCCGGGCAGGTCTGGTCTCCATTTTGATTTCCCATCTCATTCTGGTGTCTGTCTTTCTGAGGCTGAGCTCTTCTGGTCCCTGAGCTTAGTAATATTTCTCTTAGTCTGACGAATCTGTCTGATATTTACTGCAGGTTCATGACACATCTGAATTGTAGGGAGGCTGGCCCTTGCCCTTCCCATGATGAAGAGAATGCTGTGATTTCATAGCAGGATCCACTGAGTAACTCCTCTCTCTGCTTGTTTATTTAGGCAAGCGGTCTCCAGCATGCTCCCCTACTGAGGCGACACAGCCACTCAGGCAGCTGAAAGAGTCTATTAACCAACAGCATGAGCTCTGGGGGAGAAAGAGAGCCAGGAATAAGGTTATTAGGGACATGCATTCACTGTGTCAGTGCTACAAGACTGTGGACTGTAGTTGGTAGCAAACTGCCACTTCCATTATATTTGCACTGGGTGTCTTTCTCACTTAGAGGCCCAGTGACTCCTGAGCTCCCTCTAGCAGAGCAAAGTTGCTCTGGGCTTCACATTGCACATGAAGAATATGCTGTTTTGCAAAAAGTTCTAATAGTCTTAATTAAGAGATCTCAAAATATCATAACAACCACATTTCCTCATGTCTCACCCAAATCATGCTTATAGGATACTTTTATCTGTAATAACTACATTATAATTTGTAAAGCTTATATGCATTTGACTTGCTATTTTCAAAAACAAGATTAACGTGGCTTATTCTTTAAGTGTCAACCACTTAAGACCCATGCTCAACCCTCACTTCACCCCACCCGCACCTTCACTGATAGGAAGATGAAGAATGGTCATTTAATATTTTTGAGAAAACTCTCTAAGCCACATTTTTGTACTGATTCTGCATGTGGATTGTTTCTTTGCTAAGAAAAAACTCTTTTCATTCCAATCCTACGTTGCCTTGGTTCTGTTTCCTAGAATGAGCAGGAGGAAGCTGAATAAAATATCACTGTGTTTCCCATTTTCATTTTTCTGCATGAGGTTAGTGTTGATGAGCCTTGCTTCTCAAAGCAATTGCATCTGTGGCAGTTGGCCAGAGTCTGAGACTGTCAGTCCCTGGCTGGCCTCAAGGTAGTCACCAGTTCAGTGAGCTGTGGCCAAGACCTTTCTTGATTTAGCTGCTATTCCAGAGAGAACACCCACACAAGAAAGGATCACAGCAAAAGCACTGGCAGTCGTTTTTCTTTTTTTTTTTTTTTTAAGAAAAGAGGATAGCAGGTGTGAGAATAAGGATGCGGAGATTGAGGATTTGAAACACAGATTTTTAATTTTTTTTCCAGAATTTCACAGCATTAAAGTGAGCAGAAAGATAGGTTGACATTGCTGAATCCAGAAGGTAATAAAAGCATGCCCTCACCCTCTCTTACACACATACCCACCTCCCTCCAACTATTTCTGTTCAAGTTTTTGCTCTCACTTTGGAGGAGCATTTTCTTACATATGTGTGTGCCAGCTTAGTCACCAGTCGTGCCTGACTCTTTGCGACCCTATGGACCATGGCCCACCAGGCTCCTCTGTCCATGGGATTTTCCAGGCAAGAATACTGGAGTGGGTTGCCATGCCCTCCTCTAGGGATCTTCCCAACCCAGGGATCAAACCTGCATCTTTTATATCTCTGGTTTCCCTGTCCAGCACCAACTCCCAGAGCTTACTCAAACTCATGTCCATTGAATTGGTGATGCCATCCAACCATCTCATCCTCTGTCATCCCCTTCTCCTCCTGCCTTCAATCTTTCCCAGCATCAGGGTCTTTTCTAATGAGTCAATTCTTCGCATCAGGCGGCCAAAGTATTGGAGTTTCAGCTTCAGCGTCAGTCCTTCCAATGAATATTCAGGACTGATCTCCTTTAGGATGGACTGGTTAGATCTCCTTGCAGTCCAAGGTACTCTCAAGAGTCTCCTCAACACCACAGTTCAAAAGCATCAATTCTTCGGCTCTCAGCTTTCTTTAAAGTCCAACTCTCACATCCATACATGACTACTGGAAAAACCAAAGCTTTGACTAGACAGACTTTTGTTGGCAAAGTAAGGTCTCTGCTTTTTAATATGCTGTCTAGCTTGGTCATAGCTTTTCTTCCAAGGAGCAGGCATCTTTTAATTTCATGGCTGCAGTCACCATCTGCAGTGATTCTGGAGCTCAAGAAAATAAAGTCTGTCACTGTTTCCCCATCTATTTGCCATGAAGTGATTGGGCCAGATGCTCATGGTCTTAGTTTTCTGAATGTTGAGCTTTAAGCCAACTTTTTCACTCTCCTCTTTCACTTTCATCAAGAGGCTCTTTAGTTCTTCTTCGCTGTCTGCCCTAAATATGGTGTCATCTACATATCTGAGGTTATTGATATTTCTCCTGGCAATCTTGATTCCAGCTTTTGCTTCATCCAGCCTGGCATTTCACATGATGTACTCTGCATATAAGTTAAATAAGCAGGGTGACAATACACAGCCTTGATGTACTCCTTTCCCGATTTGGGACCAGTCTGTTGTTCCATGCCCAGTTCTAACTGTTATGGCAGGTGTATAAATCTACCTACGAAACACTACCCGTTTCTGTAACCTACAGTGGGTCTATCTCCATACTAAAACAACAACAACAACAAATGTGACTGTTGTTTTTGTTTCCCCTGTAGTTATATTAAAATTAGTTGCTGAATTTCCTATTCTCTAAATTATTTAATGGCAAGCGTCTTGGGGAGTCTTTATCAAAACAAACCTCATTTAGCCAAGCTGTAAGCCTCTAACTGAAGTAAATCTAACTTGCCGAAAGTGATTAAATAAAAGTGAGTCCAGAAGTTTGAAATTCTTCTCTGCCCACAAAGTATGTATAAATCTTTATGGAATGACCTATTAACTGCCTGCTGCTGGGACCAGGCTATGGACTTTGTTTCCATTATAAAATAAGGTCACTCTGCTTTTGGCAAAAAATGGATGTAGCTGCTTTGATAATTAAAATCTACAGAGTCTCGAAGTGATGATATATTTAAACTTCTAGAAAACAATGTAGAAGCTATAAAATTACAAAAGGAGAAGGGATCAGAGTTCCCTACTACTGCTCATCAAATTTTATGTTGGTAATAGGGTATTGATGTCATTCTTTAAAAAGGAATGTCAAGAAGTTTTTCTTAAAACTTTAAATCCAAATCCTGAACCTCTTCCTGTCTGCTTCACTGCCAACAGGCCCTCCCAGAGAGCGCCACATCAGGGGGCATCATGTAAGTGTCCAGCTTTCTGTGAAGTGTGCTCGCGCTCAGTTGTCCAGTCGTGTGTGGCTCTTTGTGACCCTATGTACCGTAGCCCACCAGGCTCCTCTGTCTGTGGAATTTCCCAGGCAAGAATACTGGAGCGGATGGCCATTTCCTCCTCCAGGGGATCTTCCCGACCCAGGGATTGAGCCCACACCTCTAGCATCTCCTGCACTGCCAGGCAGATTCTTTATCACTGAGCTACCTGTGGAAGCCCTTTGTATGAAGAGTTCTACTAAAAAAAATTCAAGGATGCTCCAAGTCAAAGAGTCGAGAGTCAAAGGGAATCAACCTGGCCCTTAACATGGGGGGTTTACCCATAGAGAGACCTACTCCTTGCAAGCTTGTAGGCCCCAACCTGCTCTAGGAAAAGCCCTTTCCTGACTTTTTTCTGCTGCAGTTCAGAGCAAGTGCTTCTGGCTCCAGTATGACAACACCATCTGGAGAGGCAGTACCTAGAATTGAGATCAAACAAATGTCTTATTCTTCATGAGGTTCCAGTGGTCCCATGAACTAGAATTTTGTTGTTGTTGTTGTTTAGTTTTTGGTAGTACAATGAGGCATGCAGAACTTCCTTGACCAAGCATTGAACCTGCGCCCTCTGCAAGTAGAAGTGTGGAGTATTAACCACTGGATCACCAGGGAAATCCTAGAATTTTTTTAAGTTATGCTTAAAAGTAAAAAAAATCTTTTAGGCTAAATCTTTGAGATTTTCCTAACAAAGATACCCTAATTCTACCTTCGTCGAGATCCTTAGCCTCACTAAGCCTCATTTTAATCACTTATAAAACAAGTAAATCATAATTTATTTTATGAATCACTAGACTGTTCCAAGTATTTAGAACAGTGATGCCTGTAGAGAGAGCACTGAGTGTAGTGCTGGCCCCGGTGAGGGCTTCTGAAATGCTAGGAACAATAAGTACAGCTGGGCAAATAGTTTTAGTTCCATTTTACAGATGGGGAAACTGAGGCTAAGAGAGTTGAAGTGATGATGTATTTAAGTTAGAAAATAATGAGGCAAGAATCTCATATTAGTAGTATAGAGATATAGTACAGTTACTTCTAAGGGAGATGGTCTACAATTTGGTTCTTGTCACTGGTTGTTCTGTACATCCCTAAATGGCTGATTAGTCCAGTCTTCTCTCCAAATGGGAGGAAGGACTGCACACTGGCACCACCTCCTGCAATGCTTACCTGGCTCTCTCCCTTAATCCCCTCACCCATCTCAGCCCCCAGAAGAACAGCCATGCTCCCTAGACTAACAGAGGTATACTCTCTCCATCCTGTCCAGCCAATTGCTCACACTTGGGTTACTGTGAGATGCCACTGGAAATGTTGATATTTACATCCATTAGAGGCTGTATCCTGGCCTTCCTCTCTTTCCCTTCTGTCTCTTCTTTGTCCACTTTCTTTCTTGATCCCCTTTCTTTCTCTCTCTCTCTCCTCCCTTTCCCCCTTCTCCCCACTTTCCTTCCCTTCACCTCCTTTCTCATTTTCCTTTACCTCCTCTCCTTCTTCTTCTGCCTCCTACACCATCACCACCATCCTATCATCACTACCACATTCCTTTCTAGAAGGTCTGAGAGTCTTGAAAGCAAATAGACCTGGGTTTGAACCTGTCTCTCATAATAATTGTGTGACTATGGGCAAGTTAATTAACCCGTGTCTAAACTTCTCCCTTTCTAGAATGGAACAGTTGATGATAATAAATACTGGTAATGATGGAATTAGAAATAATGCTAGGCACACTGTGTCAGAACATGTGGGTATATGTTTCTCCTTGTCCATTTCTCAACATCCTCCCCTCCCTTCAGCACTTCATCGAACCCCACGGCTGCAGTTTGTCACCCTATGTGATGCTGCCACAGGGAGAGGATATGGTAGTTTGCCAGCAACTGCATTCTATTTGGTTCACACGGTAGTAACATTCCTCACAATAATAGATCAGCCCTTTGGCGTAGACTTTGGTCCCTCATGGGTTTGGTCCAGGCTCTTCAGTTGACTTTGAGAGCACGATTCTGGGACATTGACAAGGTAGGGACAGATCTTACAACTTGCTGACTCAATAGAGTCAGGACACCTGTGAGGTCTCTAAGGAGACAGACTCTTCTCCCTAGGGGATGCACCCGCTTCAATCCATGCTCATTTTGAATGGCAGTTTCATTTACTGGCTGTGTGGGCTTGAGTAAGTCACTAAACCTTGTTGGACCAGTTACCTTCTCTGCACAGTCTACCTACCTCACAGGGTCACAGTGAAGATCAGTGGTGAAAACATTCCATAGACTGCAGTGTGCTGTATAAGTGTAATTGATTACTTTTTAAAAATTTACATTAAAATCTAGGAAGTCTTATCATTCTGCTTCATTCTGTCAGTGTGAGGTCAAACCAACTTTAAAAGGAACTTTGAAAATTCAGAAAATCACATTTGGAATAATACTTGAGAAACACTGTTTTGAAGCTTTAAAACTATACACATATTTACATCTTCTTATGTATATATTAAGTATATTATTACATATTTATGGTTATTATGTTGAGTCACTGTTATAACCCAAATGGAATTTTTAGGCAACAAAACACAATTTTATGTTAGTTAGCATATGTGCAGCTTCTGATCTGATAGAAACATATCTTTTACCTTGAGCTTTATTGGTCTTCTATTTATTTACCCTGCCCAAATTATTAGAAATTATTTTCTGAGGCATAAATGACAACTACAGGAGCCCCAACTGACCCATCTTTGCTTTGCTGTAAACTCAATTATACAGCAGAATAGCTAAAGGTACTGAATACCAATGTTTTGGGTTTGGAATTTAATCACTCTCTCTGGTCATTGAGCCTACCAGTTATAAAGTACATTTTATTACCGTCTAGAAAAACAAATTAACTGATGAGCAATTCACATTCCATATGCAAAATGTCTAAACTGAGAAGTAAGACTCAGATGGACAAATTCCCATTTTTCCCACCAATGGGAGTGGGGAGAAGGGGGAGAGGGATGAAGAATGTGTTTGTTTTGAAGTAGCTGAAATAACTGACTTACCAGTTGGTCCTGTTACTTGAGATGATGTAGCAGTGGGCAAGGAATTCTCTGGCAGTCCAGTGGCTAGGACTCAGTGCTTTTACCCCTGAGACCCAGGTTCAGTCCCTGGTCAGGGAACTAAGATCCCACAAGCCATGTGGCACAGCCAGAAAAGAAAAAATACCAGTGGAGAGGCAAAGTGGTATGTGGGCCATCTTGCCAATATCACCTCCATTCCCTTTCAAGAAAAGAGAGCAAGTGAAATAAGTCAGAAAGACAAGAACAAGCATTCTATATTAACATATATATATGGAATCTAGAAAATGGTACAGATGAACCTATTTGCAGGGCAGGAATAGAGACACAGATAGAGAGAATGGACTTGTGGACACAGGGTGGGAAGGGAGGGTAGCAAGAACTGGGATAGTAGCATTGACATATATACAATACCATGTGTAAAATAGATAGCTGGTGGGAACCTGCTGTATAGCAAAGGGAGCTCAGCTTGGTGCTCTGTGGTGACTTAGAGGAGTGAGAAGAGGGTGTGGCAGGGAGGTACAAGAGGGAGGGGATGTATACACAGAACTGATTCACTTTGTTGCACAGCAGAAACTAATACTACATTGTAAAGCTGCTATACCCCCAACAAAAAATTAAAATAGAATAATAATAGTTAATTAATCTAGAAAAAACTAGAAAGGAGGGCAACAGATGACAGTTGATGTGGCCAACAGAGTCAGTCCCCATGCTTATTTGGATAATTTCTTCTCTTGCTCATCTTGGTTGGATGTTGGTTAGATGTGATGTCACTTGGTAGCTGCTTTCAGTCTTTAAAGAGTTTTCCATCTTCCTTTTGTTAGTCGTCTTTGCTTGCATTCAAATGAGTTTATCCTCCCAGTTTCTTTTATCCTTTGCCTTATGGTTGTTCATTTTTTGCTTCTGCTTTGTTTCTGCTTCATAATTTTCCTAATCTGCTTTCTAGACATTTTTTATACCTTCTTTCTCTGATTCCCTACCTAATTTCTACTCCATTCAAGGTGGATGTGGTTTACGTCATCTTGGGAGGGTCAAGAACTGTGTTTCCCAAAGCACACAGCACACAAACTATATGTGAGCTTAAGTGGCCCTGGAGACAATGATCAGTCATACCCAGACGTGGACATTCAATGACACTGAATCACACAGTGACCAAGTTGTTCCCTCTCCAATTCTCTCTTAGTCTTGCTGATTACTTCAAGGGATAAGTTTCCATTTGGTCTCTGTTCATCTATCAGTTCCTAATCTCCCATTTTAAGAGAGAGCAGGCCTCCGGCTGAAAGCCTATGGCATGCGATAGTACCTAGCTAGAGTTTTTTTTAATCATTGTTTTGGTTTTTATTACATAAATACGTACTTGTTCTTCTTGTTACCTCCTATTTATGGCAAGTTTTTTTTTTTTTTTTTTTTTTTACAGTCATGATATAAAGTCTCTTCTTTAAAAGAGTATATGTGCATGTTCAGTCGCTTCAGTTGACTCTTTGCGACCCCATGAACTATAGCCCACCAGGCTCCTCTGTCCATGGGATTCTCCAGGCAAGACTACTAAGTGGGTGGCCATGCATTTCTCCAGGGGATCTTCCCAACCCAGGAATTGAACCCACATCTCCTGCATTGTAGGCGGATTCTTTACTGTTGAGCCACCAGGGAAGCCCTTAAAAGAGTATATGTAAGTTTAAAGTGCAGAATGGTTGAAAGAAAAACATTAAATGAAGTAAGCACAAAGAAATGGAAAAAAATATTAAGGGTGGTAGCATGGGAACTTTAAAGTTTGGGAGATAATAGCTTAGAATCACTCCATTAACATTTGTTACTTTTTTCTTGCTTTACAGAATTATAGTTCATTTTCAAAGCATACTTCTTAATGATATCAAAGTCTAAACACAAACCATTCTGCTTCTGAATTTCTCCAATTGAAATTATACATTGATTACATCATGGTCTCTTTTAACTCCCTTTCAGTTCAGTTCAGTTCAGTCGCTCAGTCGTGTCTGACTCTTTGCGACCCCATGAATTGCAGCACGCCAGGCCTCCCTGTCCATCACCAACTCCCAGAGTTTACCCAAACTCATGTCCATCGAGTCGGTGATGCCATCCAATCATCTCATCTTCTGTCGTCCCCTTCTCCTCCTGCCCCCAATCCTTCCCAGCATCAGGGTCTTTTCCAGTGAGTCAACTCTTTGCATCAGGTGGTCAAAGTATTGGAGTTTCAGCTTCAACATCAGTTCTTCCAATGAACACCCAGAACTGATCTCGTTTAGGATGGACTGGTTGGGTCTCCTTGCAGTCCAAGGGACTCTCAAGAGTCTTCTCCAACACCACAGTTCAAATGCAGCAATTCTTCAGTGCTCAGCTTTCTTTGCCATCCAACTCTCACATCCATACATGACCACTGGAAAAACCATAGCCTTGACTATACGGTATAGCCTTGACTATACGGAAAAACCATAGCCTTGACTATACAGTATAGCCTTGACTATACTATACGGTATACAGTATGAAAAGGCAAAAAGATAGGACACTGAAAGATGAACTCCCCAGGTCAGTAGGTGCCCAGTATGATAATGGAGATCAGTGGAGAAATAACTCCAGAAAGAATGATGGGATGGAGCCAAAGCAAAACCGATACCCAACTGTGGATGTGACTGGTGATAGACGCAAAGTCCGATGCTGTAAAGAGCAATATTGCATAGGAACCTGGAATGTTAGGTACATGAATCAAGGCAAATTGGAAGTGGTCAAACAGGAGATGGCAAGAGTGAACGTCGACATTCTAGGAATCAGCGAACTAAGATGGACTGGGATGGGTGAATTTAACTCAGATGACCATTATATCTACTACTGTGGGCAAGAATCCCTTAGAAGAAACGGAGTAGCCATCATGGTTAACAAAAGAGTCCAAAATGCAGTACTTGGATGCAGTCTCAAAAACGATAGAATGATCTCTGTTCGTTTCCAAGGCAAACCAAACCATTCAGTATCACGGTAATCCAAGTCTATGCCCCAACCGGTAACGCCGAAGAAGCTGAAGTTGAACGGTTCTATGAAGACCTACAAGACCTTCTAGAACTAACACCCCAAAAAGATGTCCTTTTCATTATAGGGAACTGGAATGCAAAAGTAGGAAGTCAAGAAACACCTGGCGTAACAGGAAAGTTTGGCCTTGGAGTACAGAATGAAGCAGGGCAAAGGCTAATAGAGTTTTGCCACAAGAATGCACTGGTAATAGAAAACACCCTATTCCAACAACACAAGAGAAGACTCTACATGTGGACATCACCAGATGGTCAACACCGAAATCAGATTGATTATATTCTTTGCAGCCAAAGATGGAGAAGCTCTATACAGTCAGCAAAAACAGGACCGGGAGCAGACTGTGGCTCAGATCATGAACTGCTTATTGCCAAATTCAGACTTAAATTGAAGAAAGTAGGGAAAACCACTAGTCCATTCAGATATGACCTAAATCAAATCCCTTATGAGTATACAGTGGAAGTGACAAATAGAGTTAAGGGACTAGATATGATAGACAGAGTGCCTGATGAACTATGGACAGAGGTTCGTGACATTGTACAGGAGACAGGGATCAAGAAAATCCCCATGGAAAAGAAATGAAAAAAAGCAAAATGGCTGTCTGAGGAGGCCTTACAGATAGCTGGGAAGAGAAGAGAAGTGAAAAGCAAAGGAGGAAAGGAGGGATATTCCCATCTGAATGCAGAGTTCCAAAGAATAGCAAGGAGAGATAAGAAAGCCTTCCTCAGCGATCAGTGCAAAGAAATAGAGGAAAACAACAGATTGGGAAAGACTAGAGATCTCTTCAAGAAAATTAGAGGTACCAAAGGAACATTTCATGCAAGGATAGGCTCGATAAAAGACAGAAATTGTATGGACCTAACAGAAGCAGAAGATATTAAGAAGAGGTGGCGAGAATACACAGAAGAACTGTACAAAAAAGATCTTCATGACCCAGATAATCACGATGGTGTGATCACTCACCTAGAGCCAGACATCCTGGAATGTGAAGTCAAGTGCGCCTTAGGAAGCATCACTATGAACAAAGCTAGTGGAGGTGATGGAATTCCAGTTGAGCTATTTCAAATCCTCAAAGGTGATGCTGTGATAGTGCTGCACTCGATATGCCAGCAAATGTGGAAAACTCAGCAGTGGCCACAGGAGTGGAAAAGGTCAGTTTTCGTTCCAATCCCAAAGAAAGGCAATGCCAAAGAATGCTCAAACTACCACACAATTGCACTCATCTCACATGCTAGTAAAGTAATGCTCAAAATTCTCCAAGCCAGGCTTCAGCAATACGTGAACCGTGAACTTCCAGATGTTCAAGCTGGTTTTAGAAAAGGCAGAGGAACCAGAGATCAAATTGCCAATATCCGCTGGATCATGGAAAAAGCAAGAGAGTTCCAGAAAAACATCTATTTCTGCTTTATTGACTATGGCAAAGCCTTTGACTGTGTGGATCACAATAAACTGTGGAAAATTCTGAAAGAGATGGGAATACCAGGCCATCTGACCTGTCTCTTGAGAAACCTGTATGCAGGTCAGAAAGCAACAGTTAGAACTGGACATGGAACAACAGACTGGTTCCAAATAGGAAAAGGAGTACGTCAAGGCTGTATATTGTCACCCTGCTTATTTAACTTATATGCAGAGTACATCATGAGAAACGCTGGGCTGGAAGAAACACAAGCTGGAATCAAGATTGTTGGGAGAAATATCAATAACCTCAGATATGCGGATGACACCACCCTTACAGCAGAAAGTGAAGAAGAACTAAAGAGCCTCTTGATGAAGGTGAAAGAGGAGAGTGAAAAAGTTGGCTTAAAGCTCAACATTCAGAAAACTAAGATCATGGCATCTGGTCCCATGACTTCATGGGAAATAGATGGGGAAACAATGGAAACAGTGTCAGACTTTATTTTTTTGGGGCTCCAGAATCACTGCTGATGGTGATTGCAGCCATGAAATTAAAAGACGCTTTACTCCTTGGAAGGAAGGTTATGGCCAACCTGGATAGCATATTTAAAAGTAGAGACATTACTTTGCCAACAAAAGTCCGTCTAGTCAAGGCTATGGTTTTTCCAGTAGTCATGTATGGATGTGAGAGTTCGTCGGTGAAGAAAGCTGAGCGCCGAAGAATTGATGCTTTTGAACTATGGTGTTGGAGAAGACTGTTGAGAGTCCCTTGGACTGCAAGGAGATCCAATCAATCCATCCTGAAAGAGATCAATCCTGGGTGTTCATTGGAAGGTCTGATGTTGAAGCTGAAACTCCAATACTTTGGCCACCTCATGCAAAGGGTTGACTCATTGGAAAAGACCCTGATGCTGGGTAGGATTGAGGGCGGGAGGAGAAGGGGACGACAGAGGATGAGATGGTTGGATGGCATCACTGACTTGATAGACATGGGTTTGGGTAGGCTACGGGAATTGGTGATGGACAGAGAGGCCTGGCGTGCTGCAGTTCATGGGGTCGCAAAGAGTCAGACACGACTGAGCGACTGAACTGAACTGACTATACGGACCTTTGTTGGCAAAGTAATGTCTCTGCTTTTTAATATGCTGTCTAGGTTGGTCATAACTTTCTTTCCAAGGAGTAAGTGTCTTTTAATTTCATGGCTGCAATCACCATCCGCAGTGATTCTGGAGCCCAAAAAATATAAAGTCTGACACTGTTTCCACTGTTTCTCTATCTATTTCCCATGAAGTGATGGGGCCAGATGCCATCATCTTAGTTTTCTGAATGTTGAGCTTTAAGCCAACTTTTTACTCTCCTCTCTCACTTTCATCAAGAGGCTTTTTAGTTCCTCTTCACTTTCTGCCATAAGGGTCGTGTCATCTGAAGTTATTGATATTTCTCCTGGCAATCTTGATTCCAGTCTGTGTTTCTTCCAGCCCAGCATTTCTCATGATGTACTCTGCATATAAGTTAAATAAGCAGGGTGACAATATACAGCCTTGACATACTCCTTTTCCTATTTGGAACCAGTCTGTTGTTCCATGTCCAGTTCTAACTGTTGCTTCATGACCTGCATACAGGTTTCTCAAGAGACAGGTCAGGTAGTCTGGTATGCCCATCTCTTTCAGAATTTTCCACAGTTTATTGTGATCCACACAGACAAAGGCTTTGGCATAGTCAATAAAGCAGAGGTAGATGTTTTTCTGGAACTCTCTTGCTTTTTCGATGATCCAGCGGATGTTGGCAATTTGATCTCTGGTTCCTCTGCCTTTTCTAAAACTAGCTTGAACATCTGGAAGTTCACGGTTCACGTATTGCTGAAGCCTGGCTTGGAGAATTTTGAGCATTACTTTACTAGCATGTGAGATGAGTGCAATTGTGTGGTAGTTTGAGCATTCTTTGGCATTGCCTTTCTTTGGGATTGGAATGAAAACTGACCTTTTCCACTCCTGTGGCCACTGCTGAGTTTTCCAGATTTGCTGGCATATTAAGTGCAGCACTTTCACAGCATCATCTTTCAGGATTTGAAATAGCTCAACTGGAATTCCATCACCTCCACTAGCTTTGCTCGTAGTGATGCTTTCTAAGGCCCACTTGACTTCACATTCCCTTTAGTCATAGGGTTTTGACAGGCTCCTCTTCAAATAGACACTGAAAATCACTGATGTTCCATTTGACAGACTAGGGCAAGTATTCTGGTTTAATTAATCTATTCAGAGTCCTACAATCTGTACTTACTAAAAAAAAAAAAAAAAACCCATCTTTCCTCTTCTGCCATGAGGCAGAAGATAAAGCCATAGGACTTTAAGACTTTAACATTTATTAAGAATTCTTCACGGTGATCTCACTAATCCCAAGCAATGCAAACTCTGTGGTGTTTCTAAAGAGAAAAGGGTCATGTGTTTTGAAGACTACTCAATCTCATCTACAGAAAGGAAAATTTTGGTCTTAGAGAATAATGTTCTCCTCCACCTCTCTTTTCACCCAGCAGAAAAACTCTCTAAGATGTCTAAGTTTATTCTTGGAGGTCCAGTTGGACCATCCTCAAGAGCAGAGGCCTTTGGCATCCCCTGAAAATATCTAGGTGGGCTTCAGTCTGCAAACATTGGGAGAGAACTTCCCGATCTCCATTCCAACCTGCTGCCCAGTGTAGAGCAAGCCCTCTGAATAAACCAGACCAGGTTGGCATCTCTGCAGCTGCTCCTTATCCCACCTTCTCATTTCAGGCACAGAGTCCCTGCCATCCACACCCACCTTTTCCTTTCCTTCCAAAAAAGTCAGGCCTTGCCCTCACAGTTCCAAAGTAGGTACAGGTCAAACCTTTATGTTAAAACCATAATCCACCTAATTCTTGTAAAAGGAAGTGGGTCGGGTGTAGGTCATGGAGTGATTGCAAAGTGATAATTACTTGTGGTCCACTGTCCCACACCACTTGATACCAAATCCATCCTCGTTCTTTTGCGTCTACTCTGATATCTTTAAATCTCTGCACGCCTAATGACTGCTCTGGTGAGGGGTAGGGCCAGTTCTCGTTTTAGCTGCTGTGCCATGTCTGACTCTCTGTGATGCTTTTACCTTGGGAATACTAAAGATGGGTTTTCTTCCTGATCACAGTCTTTGCAGTGTAGCCTCGCTCCCTACAGTTGCCCTCTAAAGGGCAACTATGTTTCGTAGATTTCTGAGCAACGTTTCTTGCATTTTTTCTTTGAAGACTGAGCCTTGTGACTGGCAAAGGGCCACCTGTAGGTCTTCTCAGAAGCCTTAGATCTGAGGTCAAGACTTTGCTTTCCTGGCAGTTCAGTATCTGTCCCAGTTGATTTGGGTAATCCCTGAATTCCTGTCCTTACTCTTGGCAGCTGGAGGGAATTAGAAGCTTGTTCTTAGACTGGCAGCTGGAGTTTTGACTGATGCAGTCTTTTCAAGGCAGCCCAAATAATTACTTGTTCACAGAGAGCCTGATCTATATCTTCTTTATTACTGTCATAGGGTCTCCAATTTTAATAAGTAAGCTTTTCTTCCCCCCCTTTCTGACTCACCAATGATTTAGCAATTTTGCCTGCATAACGCGACAGTTGATAACACTCCCAAATACCTGCTCGAGTTCTCAAACATTAGGCAGTCTTACCAAAGTACCACATGACTTAATTTATCTATGAACCTCAACTGTCAAACTTTGAATGCTCTCTGTTAACGTTACTCAATTTCCTAAATGAGGTAATGCTTGTAAAGTGCTTTGCACAATGCCTGACACTTAATAAGTAATCAGTAAATGTGAGCTATTGTCACATTTACTGTATTTGGTGCTCTTACTGTTTCACTTCTGATACCTGCCATTTTTGCAGTGTCTAAGTGGTTTTCCCTAGCCAGAGTCTATTTTTTTTCCCCAGTGCTATGGTAATACTCTTGAGGAACATGCCATCTTTTGTCCCTATCCCCCATGGACTCCATCACTGTCTGTCCCAGAACATGAGCTCATACACATATGGTGGCAGGTGGTCCTACTGGGTTTTAAATCTATTGGTCAACTTTCTCTCCAAGGACTCTGGTCATGTCTGACATCTACTGCACATCTTGATCCAGGAATAAGCTTAATCTCTACAGAAATTCAGTATTTAAAGCAGAGAGGAGAGGACTGAAAGACTACTTTCCAACATTTATCTCTCCAAGGCGTGCAAAATAATTAAGCTCAAGCAAAGCTGCATTTACTTCCTCTTCCTTTCCGAGAAACTTGCCAAGCACTTTATCCCTTTCCAGGATCCTTAAAGAAGATGGGCATTTTTAATGTCAGGTATTTTTAATTTCAACTTTCTCACTGCTCACTGGCACTCACAAACAGACAGAGAATGCACACCCATTTAGATCTCCCGCAAAGTCATTGCAATTTCCAATTACCAATTCCCTCTAGTTCTCAGAAGGAAAATTGAGTCCTTGTTATATGTGTGTAGATATAGTTCCCTGGTAGTCTAGTGGCTAAGATTCGGCACTTTCACTGCTGTGGGCCAAATTTGATTCCCCATCACTTGAGGCTGTCAAGCAAGACTGATGTACAGAAGACATGCCAGGCCATGCAGTCCTGTATTTAGAGCAGATTTGGGCTTCAAATGCTGTTGCAGTTCCTTGATGAGATCTGTGTTTTGCCTTCTTTTAAGGGACCCAAGTTTGCTATATAAAACTCTAAGTTTTATGTAATCAAATGTATCAATCTTTTCTTTGCAACTTCTGGGATTTGTGTTATATTTTTAAAAATCTTGCCCATCCTAGAATCACAAAAATATGCATCCATGTGTTCTTATAGGATGTCTGTGATTTTGTTTTACATGTATATCTTTGATCCATCTGGAACTTATTTTGGTAAAAGAACTCAGATAGGGACCCAGTTTCACTTGTCCCACCCACCCAAAATGGCAAGTCAGTCAATCCGATTACCATTTATTGAATAATCTACCTTTTAAAGAAGTCCTTTAAATAGCAAACTTCTCCATGTACATTTTAATATGATTCAATTTATATAAGCTCTATATATGCATTTATAAAAGTTCTTTTTAAAACATAATGACCAAAACAGCTATGTGGTTGTGGACAGTTGTTTAAATGCTCCTCCTCAGTCTGTTTCCCCACCTATAAAAATCAAGACAACATTACCTTGCACCAGTCTTGTGAAGATTTTAAGTGCAAAATATGTAGATGCTTCTATGGATAAATCAGAATTTCTTTCCGTTCAATTTTCTACAATAAAGCAATGTGGGCCCTCAGAACAAGCATCAGATTGGGGTCTTAGATTTGGTTTCTCTTTAGTTTCCTGAGCACATAGACGTGGCAAAAGGGTCATGGCTTTTTCAACAATGACATGTAATTGTTTTCCTTTCTGATCAGGGCTTAAGAAAGTGAAAGTCGCTCATTTGCGTCCAACTCTTTGCAACCCCATGGACTATACAGTCCATGGAATTCTCCAGGCCAGGATACTGGAGTGGGTAACCTTTCCCTTCTCCAGGGGATCTTCCCAACCCAGGGATCAAACCCAGGTCTCCCGCATTGCAGGCGGATTCTTCAGGTATCTTATTTAATCCTCTTGAGGTATCAAGCTTCACCTTTTTGGTTCCCCAAATATTTCAGCAAGTTATAGTGCTTGGGACAACTGGTACCACGTAGACGTGAGTTTGAATTCTAGTTCTTCCACCTACCAAGTACACGACCTTTCTTGAGGAATAACTTAAAGGGGGAGAATGACAGCCCCTATGGATTCTTGTGTATTGCAAGCTCCATGAGGACAAGAACTTTGTCTTGTTAATCACAGTATCTATCCCCAATGCCAGGACAGTGCTTGGTGTGCAATTGACACTTATTAAATCAGTATAGAAGGAAGGAAGAAAGGATGGATGGATGGAAGGAAAGGAGTTAGAGCAATTAGCAAGTAGCTAAAACTGTTAGCTCTAAGTGGAGGTCAAAGGTAATAAAAATGTGGTCCTGCCTTCTGAGGTTAGAATCTGGATCTAAAAGCTAAGGTGTATAGCACTTATATATGAAGCATATATAAGCTCAACGTTCAGAAAACTAAGATCATGGCATCTGGTCCCATCACTTCATGGCAAATAGGTGGGGAAACAGTGGAAACAGTGTCAGACTATTTTGGGGGGCTCCAAAATCACTGCTGATGGTGATTGCAGCCATGAAATTCAAAGACACTTACTCCTTGGAAGGAAGGTTATGGCCAACCTAGATAGCATATTTAAAAGCAGAGTCATTACTTTGCCAACAAAAGTCCGTCTAGTCAAGGCTATGTTTTTTCCAGTGGTCATGTATGGATGTGAGAGTTAGACAGTGAAGAAAGCTGAGTGCTGCAGAATTGATGCTTTTGAACTGTGGTGTTGGAGAAGACTCTTGAGAGTCCCTTGGACTGCAAGGAGATCCAATCAATCCATCCTAAAGGAAATCAATCCTGGGTGTTCATTGGAAGGACTGATGTTGAAGCTGAAACTCTAATACTTTGGCCACCTCATGAGAAGAGTTGACTCATTGGAAAAGACCCTAATGTCTGGGTAGGATTGGGGGCAGGAGGAGAAGGGGACGACAGAGGATGAGATGGTTGGATGGCATCACTGACTCGATGGACATGGGTTTGGGTAGACTCCGGGAGTTGGTGATGGACAGAGAGGCCTGGCATGCTGCAATTCATGGGGTCGCAAAGAGTCAGACACGATTGAGCGACTGAACTGAACTGAACTGATGAAGCATAACAAAATGCACAGTATCACATGTGAAGTGCAGTGAAAGTCATTCAGTTGTGTCAGACTCTTTGTGACCCCATGGAGTGTAGCCTGCCAGGTTTCTCTATCCATGGAGTCCCCAGGCCAGAATACTGGAGTGGGTAGCCTTTCCCTTCTCCAGGGGATCTTCCCAACCCAGGAATTGAACCCAGGTCTCCCACTTTGCAGGGCGGATTCTTTATCAGCTGAGCCACAAGGGAAGCCCTGAAATACTATAGTGGGTAGCCTATCCTTTCGCCAGCAGATCTTCCCAACCCAGGAATCAAGCCAAGGTCTTCTGCATTGCAGGCAGATTCTTTACCAACTGAGCTATCAGGGAAGCAACAAAGTGCTTTGGAGGCAAGTAGGAAATAATGAATTTCAACTGGATGATTAGGGAGCTATTTCATGGAACAGGGCTATGTTTATGTTGGACCCTAAAAGAAAATAGATTTTTTTTTAAAAAGAGATTTGATTTTCTAGGCTAGGGGGAAAGTAAAACACAAAATGGGGTAAGTGTTTGGCATATTCCAGGACCAGAGCTTAGTGTGAGTAATGAGAGCGCAAGTCTGGTAGAAGAAAGAGTGTCTGGAAGGTCAGTCATGGCAACCTTGAGTGTTCCACTGTAGTGTTTGACAGTTCACATACTTGAAGGTGTTAAAGTTGCTGAGTCATAGGGACAGATTATTATTAAGTTTACTTATTCATTATTTGTGTTCATTATTCAGAAATCAGTGCAAAAGATGAATTAATAGGAGTAAGCATTTTAAAAACTGTTGTAATAACTCAGGGGAGATGTCCTCACAGTCTAAACTCAAGAGCTGCTGAGGAATGGGGAAGGAGGAAGAGGTGAAAAGTGAGGGGAGTGCAGAATCATAGGTAGTTGAGAGTCTGTTAGGCGATTAAGTGATGTTTCCTGAGGCCAGAAATACAGGAAGACAAACAGGGTCAGTTTGGTCAGGGAAGTGTTGAATTTAAGGATGTCTTCTGGACACTCAGTTGGAAATAAGGCATTGATATCCAAGAAGATGTCAGAAGAAGTAGAGATGTGTCAGTATTCCTCCTTCATTAATGAGATGATCAAAGTTGCTTTTCTAAGATGTTTATAGTCAACATAAAATATAGAAATGGAAGTATCTCAGATCAATGAGGAAAGATGAATTATTCAATATATATTGTTGATAAAACTGGCTAGCTATATGGTCAAAAAAAATGTGGCACCCCATCTCACACTGTATTCAAAAATAAATTTCAGATAAAGCAAATGTGAAATTGAAAATATAAAAACGTCAGAAAAATATTTAGATAAGGAATACGTATGTATATAAGTATCAGTTCATTTCAGTTCAGTTGCTCAGTCGTGTCCTACTCTTTGCGACCCCATGAACCGCAGCACTCCAGGCCTTCCTGTCCATCACCAACACTCAGAGTCCACCCAAACCCGTGTCCATTGAGTCGGTGATGCCATCCAACCATCTCATCCTCTGTTGTCCCCTTCTCCTCCTGCCCTCAATCTTTCCCAACATTAGGGTCTTTTACATAGATGTGTATGAGGGCTTCCCAGGTGGCACTAGTGGTAAAGAACCCACCTGTCAATGCAGGAGACATAGAGAGACGTGGATTAGATCCCTGGGTCAGAAAGATCCCCTGGGGGAGGGCGTGACAACCTACTCCAGTATTCTTGCCTGTAGAATCCCCTGGACAGAGGGAGCCTGGCAGGCTACAGTCCATAGGGTTGCAAAAAGTTGGACACAACTAAAGCGACTTAGTACACATGCCCATATGTATATGAATGGGTGTGTGTATGTTCAGTTGCTCAGTCATGTCCAACTCTTTCCAACCCCATGGACTGTAGCCCATGAGGCTCCTCTGTCCATAGGGTTATCCCAGCAAGTACTGGAGTGGATTGCCATTTCCTCCTCCAGGGGATCACCCCAATGCAGGAATCAAACCCACGTCCATTGGCAGGTGGACTCTTCACCACTGAGCCACCCGGGAGGCCCCCGAGGTATATGAATATACACATTTAAATTGATTTCCATATCTATATATTTATTGAAATCTGTGAGCTAATGCTGATACCTCCTTTATCAATTCAACACCACAGTGTTTATTTTCTTTCTCCTTTACCTTATTTTTAAGTCTCTCATATGACACTGAGAAACGGCTCTCATTATTTGTTTTCCACTATTTTTTATATATTTATTTATTTGATCAGCTTCACAGGATGTTGGCTGTTCTTTTCTCTGAATAGAGCCCTTCTCATCCTACTTGAGTTCTGATACCCAACAACAGGCCGTACATCTGAATCGATGTCTACCTTGCTTTGCCCCATATGATGGCTTTAGGACTGAATTATTCAGAAAAGGGAAAGGAAGAAGAAGAAGAAGAGGAAAGGAAAAGGAGAAAAGACCTTTCTGTTTATTTATTTCTGTTTGTTTATTGAGTGTGCTTCAGAGTGATCCACCTTTGCAGTTGGATTCCCAAGGACAGAGGAGCCTGGCGGGCTATAGTCCAGAGGGTCACGAAGAGTCAGACACGACTGAGTGACTGAGCAGACACATACACCAATAAGGTAGCTGACAGCACTACAGTGTGACCTGGCATAGCTCAGTCAGTTGAACCAGGGCTTTGTGTTGTGTTTTTTAGAACACATATCCAAGTGAACTTTTCTGAATGGGGTATTATTTGAAATGATGAATTTACTTAAGAATGTGTTTCCCATTGGTTTAAAATAGAAAATAAATATTCTAGGATGCCAAAAATCTACACATATATGTACATATATATTAATATATTTGACTCTATTTCATTCAGCTACCATTTATCAAACATTTTCTGCGCGTAATGCATTCTGGGAAAAATAAGAAAGTATTTCCCAGAGCATCAGTGACATTCAAGAGTTCACGGTCTCACTGGGGAAATTAGACACAGAGACTTAAAACCAATAAATACAATTTAAAAATAAGCAGTTCAACAAAATTCTGGTGCAAGCTGGCGCCAGATGCCCGATTTTCATGGAGCCAAGTGTATGAAGACATCATTTCTGCAAGCCTGGTTGGTTTATCTGGGGCTGGCACTAAAGCCTGGTAGGGCAGGTTGAAGACTCCCTCTTACTGAAAGGGAGACAGCCTGTAAGAGTAACTTTTCTTTCCAAGGACGTTTTATCATAACCATTTCCTGCCAACTAAATAAAAATTGCTACCATTCTGCATATGCAGAACAAAGAGCTGTCTGCAGATCCTAATGCATCATTGCCCCATTTCCAAATAGAGAAGGTCTATGATCTCGGGGTTTCTTCTACCACCCAGACTCCAAATGCGAGCTTCTCCAAGAAAAACTGAGCATGGGAACTCTGACAGTCTCTTATTTTGTTACATAAATAATACAAATTCTTTTTTAGAAATTACACACAGGCAAAAGTGCAAACATTACCCATAGTCTTACAACTTTTGAAGCAAATACTTTCAGAAATATCTTTCTCTGTGTTTGTATAATCTCAAATAGGTAATGGAATTCATTGCTGTATGTCAGTTCCCTCACCTGTAAAATGAAGATAATAGTAATATGATCTACCTCATACAGTGAGGGCAAAATGTGAGTTAATATACACAACGTGCTTTGAATAGTGAAGTCGCATGGTAAGATCTGTAAAAAATAATATTACTTATTTTTATTTAGCATTTATCTATCTAGATTCAGCTATCTATTTTTATTAAGTGAGAAGGAAGTGTTCCTCTTTCTTTGTAGCTTGTTTTATTTCATTTAATGACATTACATGAACTTCTTTCCTTGTGTGAAAGTTTTAAAAGTGCAAAGAGACCAGTAGATTGTTTGAGTGATTTTTCTAAAGTGAAAAGTAGTGTAGGGAATGGACCCTGGTCCTGCAAGGGTATTAGTTCTAGGTGGTGAGGTAGGTTAGGGCAAGGCCTGGATCTGTTAATAATACTTTCTGAAACCAGAAGGCTGGAATGCTCTTACATATAATCTTGAACTCTTCTAGCTCATAAGTTTTCAAAATTGTTAAAACAGTAAAGCCATGTTTTCCCCCAACAAAATCTTATGTGGATCTCTACCTAATAAGTAAAACAATTTTAAAACATCAGAGTAAATGAGATCACAAAGGCTGCTTGACCTGGTAGCTCAGACAGCAAAGAATCTGCCTGCAATGCAAGTGACTGAGGTTCAATCCCTGGGCCGGGAAGATCTTCTGGGTAATGGTCCACTCCAGTATTCTTGCCTGGTGAATCCCATAGACAGAGGAGCCTGGTGGGCTACAGTCCATGGAGTCTCAAAGAGTCGGACACGACTGAGCGACTTTCACTTTCTCACTCAGGATGCTTGATTAAGAAAAGTTAGAACTCCAAAGATATGGATGATCATCACATTCTTAGGTAGCATCAACTCCCATGCAGTGTTAACTTCTGTAGCCCCTGTAGCCCCACTGCCATAGAATGAAGTATTAGAACCAATGTCCAACACCCTTATTTTTCTAATAAGGAAATGAAGGCCTAGAGGTGATGTGTAAAACTGCTTGGGCTTTTAACATGAAATGTCCCCCAAATAAAAATAATCTGATAACAGGATGAAAATAAATATTGCACTGAAGAAATTATCTGGAATGGTTAAATGTATTATCCACAAAACACAATTCTTTTCCATTTAAATGATTACCATATAGTTCTCCAATTAATAAAAATGGAAATGGTCAATTAACTTAGCAGCTGTTCTTTATTGTTTTGCATTATCCTCATAGCTTGTAAGCACTCCATTGTGCTGACTACGTAATTCGTATTTTATTCCATTAGTGGATATAGATTTACTGATTATCTCTAATAATTAAACTATTCATTTCAACTTATGAATCAGCATCCCATTTTCTACATATCAGCTCTTCTTGTCTTTTAAATATTCATCCCATCATCTGTAATTTTAGTTGTTTTCTAATCACGAGGTTTGCTTATGAGACTCAGGAAACTACTATTGACAAACAGTTTCCTTCACTAATTAAACAAGGCCGGTCTTCACTGATGGAAACAGAAGTTGATTCTCTGTTAACTCTGCTACTTCCTCCTTATACCTGGACATTTGATGCCTATGCCTTAATGTCATTATAGCTACTCTGCCCTGTTTACATGAGCACAGACAACCCCCTGACCTCTGTGTTGGCCACAGTCCTGCAAAACTCTATATGTGTTTCATTTTTAAAAAACAAAAAAAGGAAAAGCTGTTCTCACAAATGATCCAAAGTCAAGGTTTTAAAAATTACATTGAGAAATATATCATATATGAAAAAATGTATATAAGGTATTTACAGAAAAGTGATTTGTTCTTTCAAAAATTATTGGTATCATAAAATCACACTTGCTTGTTATAGACAGTTTAGAAAATATGTTAAAACTTAAAAATCTAATAACATAACTGAAAATCACCCATAAATAAATCTACCCTTCATTGTTTTCTCTCTATATAACACATACAGATGTGTATATATATAGATAGATAGATAGATAGATAGAGGTATACATACATATACCAAATATAAGAATAAGTACATATATATTTTTACATTTTTTGTGTCCATTTGCACTCAATAATATAACGTGATTATTTTCCCATGCATTGCATGTTTTTAAACAATTTCAATTTTAAAAACATCTTTATTACTTCCCCCTTTTTTTGAATACTGACTTTTTGCCAGAGTCCTGCTCCAGCTGGTCCAGGGGTTCCCTCAGGATGGACGGCGTCGGCGAAGAGAAGAGAAGACACAGTGAGACTAGGCAGGTGTGAAGCAGCGTCAGTGTCCGAGCTTTATTTTTCAAAGGGAGCTTTTATATGTTGAGTTGTAGAGTCATGCCAAATCAGCTTAACAGGACGGCAGTTTTTGACCCTTATCGAAACCAGGATATTTTTGTATATATCTTATTTACAAAGGCCTTAATTTGTTTACATTATCTTCTGGCCTGGAGGCCTGTTAACATCTTTATGACTCTTTAGTGATAAGGGTTGATTAGCCAAAACACTTGTTTTTTAAAGAATACAGGCACAGTGGATTATGACAAAGAAAGGATTCATTAACTCAAAGGTTTAAAGTAAAACCTGTTATCCCCTAGTAACTTAAGCTCATCATCTCCTAAAAAGGCTTTTAGCTATTAGTATCTCTAAAATTCCTAGTTTCTATAAGCTATAGTAAAATATGCCAACACTACAACATACCTTAAACTTTTAGCCTCTAACTATTCTTAATTATTCCTAACCCCTAAAATCAGCAAACTTCTTTTGCCATAAACATTCCCCTTACAGGCAGGTTTCATATAACAATGTTTCCCATGGTCTCAAGCTGCAGCTAATGTGCTCATCCTGGAGCATTCTTTGTAAAGATCCTTGAACAAATGTCAATAGTTAACTTTATGGACTATAACATTCTTTCCAGCCAACTCAACTGGAGGAAGGAAAGGACAAGTCAGAATCACAAGACCTAACTCCTTCATCCCGGGACCGTGCCTTCGGGATGAGGAGAGGGGGTTGGGGCTGTGCCTCCATTTTGTCAGTAATGCCTATTGTGGCTCCCGATAACTTTTCTTAACAAGTGTTTTCTTATTATGAATAAGATTTTTATGCAGATTTTAGGCATAAATATTTGTGCTTTTCACTGATTTTTTTTCTTTGTGTTAAGGTCATATTTCCTGATGTCAGATTTTGTGGCTAGATTGACATTCTCTTAGTAATACTCCTAAATCTATTCTAGTCAGTATATAAATGATTTCAATATTAAAGTTCCTGGAAGAATTGTTACCGGCTCATGTCAATGACACTGGTGGATTCCGGTTCCTGCTCTTACTTGGTTTACTGAGCTTTGGTTCCTGTAAATCTTTTGGCTTCTGGAAGTCTCTTTTGGACTGAATTGTGTCACATGATGACGAGTATGCAAATAAAACAGACTGAAATTTGATGCATGTCCAGATTTAATGGGAAGACTTGCATCCAGCAAATGAGAGATGAGGAAGGGCAGAAGAGGCAGGAAGGAAAGGAAAGTAAAATCAAGTTGTGGAGTCTAAATTAGAAAGAGAAAAATCAAATGAGTCGTCGGGCAATGGTGCCAAAGGCAGCAGAAAGAACAAGACGAATGAATCAAAGAGACGTCATTAGATTTCATCAGAAAGTGAGCATCATTTACTTTTGAGCAGTTTAAGTGGAGCAGAAATAAGGATAGAAGAAGTGATGGGTGGGGATTGTACCAAGGAAATGGAGTTAACACCACACAAAGCCTGAACCTCTTTTCTTGCCCTGTGTTCTTTCTGTTGGTTAGAGTACAATAATACAGGCAATTTCATTCATTTTCTCATTCCACAGGTATTTATTTAGCACTATTCTATATGAGGCACTGTGCCAAGGCAAGGGAACATAGCAGTGAATAAGACAGACATGTTTCCTGCTCTGATTAAGCTTACCTTTTACTAGAGACACAGTTGCTTAACAAGGAAACAAGTCATCAAAAAAAGAAAAAAGTGTGAGGTGGTGATGGATGTGAGTTAAATTAGACAGAATAGAGGTAGATATTGTTTAAATTGGGGGGACAGTTAGTTTACCTATGATAGTTAAAGTAAGTCCTTCTGAAAGGTGATATTTGGAGAAGGAGCCAGCATAGGGGATGAGCATTTTTGGCAGAAAGAACAGCAGTTAGAAATCTGGGAGATGGGAATGAACTCAGCTTTCTCTAGAAGCAGAAAGAAAGTTCATGTGACTGGAATGGAGTAGATGAAGAAGAGATTGGAGTGGCTAGTGCACTGGAGAAGGAAACGGCAACCCACTCCAGTGTTCTTGCCTAGAGAATCTCACGAACGGTGGAGCCTGATGGGGTCGCACAGAGTCGTACACGACTGAAGTGACTTAGCAGCAGCAGCAGCAGCAGCAGCAGTGAATGACAGGGGAGAAGATTAGACACGCAGATGTGAGCAGGTGGCCTAATCTTATAGGTCCGTACAGGATTTTGAATTTTGTTCTAAGTGTAGTTGGAAGTCAACTTTGATAGAGAAATAAGCCTGAAATCAAATGATTGTGCCTTTGCCTCATGTAGCATAAGGGCCTGGAAATAAGATTAGCAGGTAATATGTATATCTGATTCACTTTGCTGTACGATAGAAATTAACACAACACTGTTTAGCAACTACACTCCAATAAAAATTTAAAAAAATATTAGCAGGTAGAGAGGACATATTCTTGTTTGATCCACGTAACTAACCTTTCCCATTTCTTCTGGTAACTGTAGCCACTTGGCCTACCCCAAACCAGGGACATCTACTAAACAGAACCTCACTCTCTCTGGCCTCAGGTATGCACATATTACCTAGGTCAGGCCGACCAGGGTCCACTTCCTCTGGCCACAGGGACCGGCCCAGGCAGGGGTATATGATTTAAGCCAGAACTATCACATTTGTTCCCTAATACAGGTGGATGCTCAATGGGAAAAACTGTCTCCATCCTCTGGGTTCACCAAACAGGGATGATGCAGGCTTGACAACGTCTGTGACCACTTCCTCCCTCTCCTACTCTAGATTTCTCCTATTCTCACCTCCTCTGCATAGACTCACTTGTGTAATTGGAAACAATAAAGTGAACACACAGAATTAAGCTGAAAATGGAGAGGGAGAAAAAGATTTAGAGCTTGCAACTGACACACTTCCTCACTTCCTAACTATCCCAGAGGCCAACTTCTTCCTAGACTTCCTGGTTGGAGGGCCTGATCAAATGAATGCCTCTTTTTTGCTCAAAGTAGTTTGAATTTGGTTTCTGTCACTCGCAAACCAAAAAATTCTGACTACTGCTGTTATTGTTGTTTAGTTGCTAAGGTTCCTCTGTCCATGGGATTTCTCAGGCAAGAATACCAGAGTGGGTTGCCATTTCCTTCTCCAGGGGATCTTCCCAACCCAGGGATCGAACCTGAATCTCCTGGTGAATTCTTTACCACTGAGCCACCAGGGAAGCCCATCCTGGCTCTTACAGTATACTAAAGAGGGGAAAGGAAAGTCTGTTGACATTTACACACATTCTCCAGGCTTTCTCACTAGAAATGGGGTATGCGAACAGATGGGATGTGTATCACTTGAGACTTCAGTTTCTGCGACAAAGACATTTACAGTAAATTCTCCAATGACCAGTCACTCTTTCTCTCATGCCTTCCTTCCAGTGATATGCTGGTAAACTGGCTTCTTTGGGGAAAAAAAGAACTAATTTGTAACATTTGGCAATTTCTGTTCTATAAATCCTCCCACTGTGGCAGATTCTGCCAGCAAAATTCCTGAACGTGAGAGTCAGTAAGACCAGGCTTCAGTACACCATCGCTTTCCTCTCTCTTCCTGCAAGCAATTAGCTTCCCTCTCTGCCACGTGTCACCCACAAGTTCACCTAGGGTTTCCTCCCCGTTCTCCAAATCTCAACAGCATTATCATCCTGTTTGATGCCAATGACATAAGGTTATTGGAAGGAACAGAAGTTTTGGTGTCATGTTTAGTTTTTAGTCACTTGTGACCTTGAATAAGTTACTTAATTACATGAAGCCTTGGTTCTCTTAATCTATAAAGTAATAAAAAAAAAAAAAACCAAACCTGTGCCTCCCACATAATGGATATGAGGACTATACAAGACAACTGATATGAGAAATGCCAAGTGAAAGCTTTTGTCTTTCCTAGGCCAGCAGAGGGAGTGTTAATACCCCGCTGTGCCCCAGGGCATCCCCCAGCCCCCAGGGCTAGTTCTTGCCATGAACACTGCACATGTCTCTCCAATCATTTAGGGAACTCTTTGACTGCAGGGCTTTGCCTTATTCATCTTCATACCCCAGATCCTGGCTCAGTGTCTGGAACATGGTAGATGCCTAATAAACATTAAATGAATACTGTCTTTCTTACCCATTTCCTATTTGATCATGGGAAGAGCTGAGAGAGAAAGAATTGGGCTGCAGAAGAAAATAGGAGGAAAAGGTTTGGGGCCGAGGAGACTGGTTGGGGTGGAGGTGGGCCGCCAGCGCAGCAGGTGGGCAAGGGTGGGAAGGCTGGCATGGAAAGCTGATTTGTTAGCATATGGATTGCTAAGTTCTCCCACGGGGCCCAGCTCATTAGCTTTTGGTACACAAAGCTGAACAGAGCCCAGGGGAAAGATAATTCACTCAATAGCATTCATTCTTTTTTCCTCTCTTGTTTATCTTAGCTGCTAGTGCTCATGTCATATCTTTAAGTTTCTTTCACTGATTGCCTTTTTGCTTTAAATCTTTAAGTTGTTTTTTTCTTTCTTGTCCTGGAGATATATGAACCAAAGCCAATAAAGTAAGAGCTCTCTTCCTCCTTCACAGCTCTGGAAGCTTTACATAAGTGTTTCTTCACTTCTATTTTATGGCCAGGACCAGATGCAGAAGTGCTAAAATATTTTGATAAGAGCTGTCCTGGCAGTACTTCTTGCTTTTACAGCTATCCAGAGGGAGAGAATTAGCTAGGAAGTCAGCCCACAGAGAGGAGAAGGAAGCTATGAAATCTCTCTACTGACCGAGATTCTCAATTAGTTTAAAAAATCACTTGGATGAAGAGAGAAAGAAAATTTAGGCCATAGAGCTTTCAAAATGAGAACTAGTAAGTAAACTTGAAGGCCATCATAATTCCTAACACTTATGGGGATGAGCTCTTTTGAAGTTTATAAAATGCCTTTATATACAAACATAACCTGAGACCTTGAGTTAAACACACACTTCCCAATCCCATAGTACCTGTAAAGGTAGGAACTATTAGTATCCTCATGGAACAGTTGAAACTAAGGCCTACAGAGATTAAGTGACTTGCCCAAGTTTCCATAGCTCAGCGATCTCTAATCATTCTGGCTCCAGGGACCGGTTTTGTGGAGATAACTTTTGCCTGGACCGGGGTTGGGGGGATGATTTCAGGATGAGTCAATGGCATTACATTTATTGTGCACTTTATTTGATTTTGTGGCAATCTCAGGATATTCTGCTTTGACTTTAGGATTAGGGTTATGTTCCTATGAAAATCTAATGGTATGGTTGATCTGACAGGAGAGAGAGCTCAGGCAGTAATTTGAATGATGGGGAATGGTTGTAAATACAGATGAAGCTTTACTTGCTCACCTGCTGCTTACCTCCTGCTGTGTGTCCTCGGTACTGGTCCATGACCCTGGGGGTGAGGACTCCTGACATAGCTGGTCAGTGCTGATACTGGCATTTAATCACTATCGTGTTTAGTTGTTCAGTCGTGTCTGACTCTCTGCAATCATATGGACTATAGCCCACCAGGCTCCTCTGTCCATGGGATTCTCCAGGCAAGAACACTGGAGTGGGTAGCCATTCCCTTCTCCAGGGGATCTTCCTGACTCAGGGATTGAACTCAGGTCTCCTGCATTGCAGGCAAACCCTTTACTGTCTGAGCCACCAGGGTAGCACTGCCTCTCACCTGTATTGTGGAGAAAAAGTCAGAAGTGTAGCAAGGTTGAGTTGTACAAGATGCCATGGAACAGGAAGCAGAATGGTGACATTTTTTCTTTCTCCACTCTGCAATGGGGTCATCACCTCACTCTGACCCTGTCTTTGTCTCATATTTTTTTCCATCTTAGAACTTTCCCTTCATCTCTTGCCCACTCTTTTGTTTCACTTCATTCCACCTCATTCTGCCCTCTCGGTGTCCTTTGGGGGCTCCATTTTCATCCCTCCTCCTGGGCTCCACACATGTGACTGTGTTTCAGGTAATCTCGCTGGGTCCTTACCTTGTGCCAGGAGCCCATCCCCATGCATACAAGTATTAACTCATTTTTATCCCCCCACAACAAACTTATAAAGTAAACACTATGATTATCCTTATTTTCCAGATGAAAAAATCAAGTCACCTCACCTGCCCAAGATCACACAGCTAATAGGCAAAGAAGCCAAGCATCAAGGCTAAGCAGTCTGGCTTCAAAACCTCATCCTAAATCATTCAGCTGCCTCTCTCTGGGACCTTGACTTTATCTATTTCTGTCCTTCAGGATATGTTCACGCATAGCTTTGCCTGGACATAGATGTTCTGGATGTCATTGCTCTCTCTTCCTTTCCATTGTGTGAAGTTAGGCAGTATGGGCTGGGAAGTGGCCTTCAAGAAAGGGATTTATAAGGGATATAGATGAGATGAAATTAAAACTCACAGTCTCTGAGTCTCAGTTCAGGATTCCATTTATTCATTACTTTGTTCGTTCATCAGCCTGATGTTGCCTCTGACCTCCTTGAGAAGCAGCAGCAAAAACTGAACAATTAAGCTTCTTAAAGGATGGCTCGTAATGGTAAACTGCTTGTTGAACAGTTCATGGTATGTCTGCAGCTATAGGAAATACGTCATTTTCCAAAGGGAGAGAGAAATGTAGTCTGACAGAAGGGAGGATAACCAACATGGGAATAGGTAATAAAACAAAAATGCTGAATCCAATTTCCCTTGGTAAGATGTATTAGATTTTAATCATCTAAACCAAATGGCTGAAACCCATTGAAAGCCAGATCAGCTAAATTTTGCCTCATGTTTGTTTATGTAAGCATCTTCCTTCATTTGCCATTAGATTAAAAACTCCTTGCATATAACACTGAAGGTTACTCATCTTGGCCTCCTGCTAAATGCCTGGCACATAGCAGGTGCTCAATAAATGTTTATTGAATTGATTTAAAAAAAAACGTTCATTACTTATCAATTCCATACTCACCCCCAGAGAAAAAAGAATAAGTGTGATGTTATGCTCTATTAAGTGCAAAAATGAAGACAAATGCCACCTCAAGGTTGTTAGTTTAAGAATATGCGGGGACTCTGAAATGAAACCTCTCCACAATGGAGGATTACTTGCAAAGCATTTTCTATATCGAGATTCACTATAACAATACCACAGAATAGTCCAAAGCCTTTCTATTTTAATTCCCAATTTTCCAAGATCAAAGAATGAAAACTCTCTGAAAAGCACAAATATTCACTCATTATATTTGATCTCAATTTAAAGTTTGTCTTTTAACCTACTTACGTTTGAGGTAGAAGAACACAGGAATTAGAAATAGGCTTGTTAATTTTTCTGGATATGTTCAAGGTTTTTTGTTTTTTTGTTTTTTGGTGACAAATATATAAAACCCTTATGCTTTTCACTGACATAAGAACAAATTGTGTGAGACACACGAGGGTCAGGCAAATGTAAATAAAAAATAAAATCTGTATTTATTTACTTACCTTTACTGAAGTATAGTTGATTTACAGTGTTGTGTTGGTTTCTGGTATACAGCGAAGTGATTCAGCTATACGTAGTTTCCTATGTATATGGTAAGACCTTGTTGTGTATCTATTTTATATATAGTAGCTTGTATCTGCTAATCCCAAACTCCTAATCTATCCTCCCTCCACTCCCTTCCCCCTTTGGTAACCAGAAGTTTGTTTTCTATGTCTGTGAGTCTGTTTCTGTTTCATAAATAACTCATTTATGTCTTATTTTAGATTCCACATATAAGTTATATTATATGGTGGTTGTCTTTCTCTGTCTGACTTCACTTAGTGTGATAATATCTAGGTCCTTGCATGTTGCTGCAAAGGGCATTATCTCATTCCTTTGTATGGCTAAGTAGTCAAAAATAAAATCTTTATTACTCACGAGGAAGGTGTTTGGAAAAGGTGCTTAGGTCGGTCAACAAGTGTGCTTGCTGAGACTATGCCCCAGATTAAGTTTGCCCATCACCCTACTATGACAGCCTTAGTCAAAACTGAACAGCCTCAGATCTCTGTCACAGGGTCCTGCCCCTTAAAATTTATGGCAGACTACAGGAGCCTGAGTGCCTGCTCTCTGCAGACATGTAGATCCCTAGGAAGAGGGAAAAGGACTGACATAAGCACACCTGGTTTGGTCTGCCAGATAGAAAGTTAAGCCTATTTTCCTGGAAGGGGTAAGAAAAAGGATGGAGCAAAGACTTGGTATGTTATCCTTATGGCAGTCCCTCCACACAAAAAAGGTGAAGAGCAGGGACTAATTGTTCCAACACATAACATATTTTACAACAGATGTACTCTATTGCCAATAACTTGTAAACAATTTGAATTTCATCTTTTAGCGGTGATTTATTGAGTCCTATGTGCCAGGCACTATACTAAAAGCTTTACAAATGTGTTGGCTCATTTGATCCTGAAAATAACCCTTCAATGGAAAATAGTTTGGTGTTTCCTCAACAAGTTTAACTTGGAATTACCATATGCCCCAGAAATTCCATTCCTGGGTACATACCCAAAAGAACTGGGAACAGGTGCTTAAATAAAAATTTGTACACAAATGTTCATAGCAACACCGCTCACAACAGCCAAAAGGTGGGAACAACCCAAGTGTGTATAAACAGATGAACAGTGAAACAAAATGTTGTCTATTATAATGGAATGTTACTCAGCCATAAAAAGGAATGAAATACTGATATGTGCTACAACGTAGATAAACCTTAAAAACATTACGGTAAGTGAAAGAAGTCAGGCAAGTCCATAGAGACAGAAAACTGACTGGTGGTTACCAGAAGCTAAAAGGAGGAAATAATGGGGAGTGATTGCTTAATGGATACAGTTTCCTTTTGGGGTGATGAAAAATTCTTGGAAACAGATAGTGGTAATGTTTGTACAACATTGTGGACTTAATGCCATTGGACTGTACACTTTAAACTGGTTTAAATGGTACATTTTGTTACATGTCATTTATCACAATAAAAAACATACATAATCTTAGGAGGTAGGTTTCATTATCCCAACTTTACAGATAAGAAGACTGAGGTGCTAAGAAAAATCAAGGAAATTGCCATCAGACAGGGGGTGAATCTAAGTTTTGTTCAGTCTGAATTTTTTATAATTTAAGAAAGCACCCTATTTAAGAAAAATATACAAAAATATAATTATGAAACTAAACTGCTAGGGTACCTCCAAAAGTCTAAGGATCTTTGTAAGGGAGGACTCTGAAGCTTAGCTGTAATTAACCCCAAGGTAAATTCACATTTATTCTTAGTATGTAGAACTGGGAAATGAAAAAAACTAAAAACCTGTAGTTCCATTTTCAATAACAGCAAAAGCTGTAATACTTAGCCTTTGTAATGTAATACTTAGGAGTAAATTTAACAAAAGATGTGTCAGATTTCTGCAATAGAAACTACAAAACATTGCTAGGAGAAATTTTAAAGGACCTAAATAAATGGATAGCTGTACCATGTTTAAGAATTGGAGATTTAATATTAAGATGTCAGTTCTCCCCATATTGATTTATCGATTCAAAGCAATTCCACTCATAATCCCACCAAGACTGTTTTTCATAGAAATTCTCAAACTAGCTCAAATTTATATGTAAAGTACCTAGATTGCCAAAGAAATGCTGAAAAAGAAAAAGTTCAAGGACTTAACACTGGCTTCAATACTTAGAATAAAGCTACACTATCAAGACAGAGTACTATTAAGAGAGAAAAATAAATCAATGGAACCAAACAGAGTGCCCAAGAATAAGACCATTTATACAGTCAAATGATTTTCAGCAAAGGCACTATAACAGTCCAATGAGGAAAGAGAATTGTTTTCAATGGTTGATGCTGGAATAACTGGACATCTGTTTGGAAAAGTGAGTAGGCAGAGCTAGAATTTTACCCTAGGTCTGTCTGCCTCTGTCTGTACCCCTTCACACTACCTCTCTCTCCACCTTGCTTTGTGCTTGCCCTGCCTAAACCCTCTCTGGCTACAGTCTTCAGAAAAGTGACGCTAAAACTTGAGACAGTGAGGTCTCTGAATCAATCTTTTGGGCCAATTGTTTGTTAGGAAGATTAAGGAAATGGAATCTTGACTCTGAAGGGGGTTACTTGCTTTTGGTCTTGAGAGACCTGGGACCCTACTACCTGTTGTCAGAAAGGGATTTAGGAGGTCTACTGACAGGAAATAAAACTCATAGTACATTTTCACTGTCAGTCAAATAATTGAAGCCTGCTATCAGACGTCACCCATAGAGAGGGAGGAATCCTGAACTTGCACTCAGAATTCTTGGGTTCTGTTCTCTCTCTGGCTCTATACGACTCTAGGTGTGTCCTTAGTTCTTCTTTGATCCTTGGTTTCCTTACCTGAAAAATACCTCCTCTATTTTACCCCATGGGTTGCCATTAAGTTCAAATAAAGTAGAATATTAAAGTATCCTTTGAAGACTATGAAATCTTACATGATATAATTTATCACAGTTCTGTGTATACTCTGTGTGAACTGAAATAAGTAATAATATTACCTTGTTTATTCTAAATTCAAAATTTACGTATCAAGTTTATTCAATAATTATTTTTCTTGTTCCTTTTATGTTTATAAAAGAAATCAAACATTCTAGTAATGATTCAGAATTCCTTTATTAGCGCAGCTTTTGAGTCAGAGATACCTGTTTTAATTTCACCTATTCACTTATTTCACTCATTGAGTTTTTCAAAATTTCACTTATTAATTAATCAATTCATTGTATTCAATAAGTTCTTATTTAGTGCCTACTATGGGCAAGACACTGTTAAATGCAAGCAATAAATGGATGAAAAGACATAATCTCTGTCCACAAAAAGCTTAGGCTGGTGAGGATACAGACATATCCTTAAAAAGCCAATTATGATACAATGTCACCATTGCTATAAAGGACTTACTTACAAGTTACTGCCCTGGAGGAGGAGCATCTGTGGCTGAGTATCACAACAGGCTTCACAAAGGACGTGATCTTCCAAGTTGGAATTGAAAGGAAAAAAATGATTTTACTAAGACAGTCTAGGGTAGATGGGCACCAAAATTCAAGGACATATACCAAGACAGGAAACAGAACGTTGGAGAATTGCAAGAGGGTTTAACATATGTAGAGTTTAAAGTTAGAATAGGCGTGGCCAGAGAAGAGACTGGAGGAGCTGGCATAGAGTAATAAGACCAGCTCTGTAGATTAGAAAGTAAAACATGGCCAGTGGAGGACAATGCGAGGGGCTGGCTGGAGGTGAGGACAGAGGAACAGGCAGACGGGACCAAAGAATATGCTCTGCACTGTCAGAACTCATTTGGGAACTTCCAGACCCTTACCAGGAACTGCTGATTCCTGGTGAGGGTCTTGTTTCCTACAAAACAAGTAGGAAAACCCGTTAAGCAGTCATTGCAATGGTCCAGACTGAACTAGACTCGTGGTTATAAGCCTGGTCAGAGGACACTGATCTGAGACTCATTTAAGAAGCAGAACCAATAGGATTTAAGAATTAGTTAATTGAATGTAATGAGTGAGAGAGAGAAACTCCGCTCCATCCCGTGTTACTAACATGACCTTGGATACAGTACCTGACCATCCCAATTCTCAGTTTCCTCATTTAGAAAATTGGGAGTAGTAATACCCAATCTGTAAGGTTATTGGAAGCCTTTAAGGTGCTTAGTGTAAAAGCACTTATCAGAGGGCTTTGTACAAAGACTGGTTTTCTCCCCTACTTCCTTCTCGTTTCCTCAACCTACACTGCACAAGAGCTCTTCTGAATTATGGAGACTTAGCTCTTACAGATACTCATGCTGGACACTAAAAACACTGGGGTTAAAGGCTTTGGGGGTCACATGTTCTCCCCTAATATACATCCCTAGAGTTTTGATGATAAAGCAACTTCCAGGCTGGGCAGACCATGTTTGGGGTTCAGGTGGCAATTCTTAAGCTATCTAAGGAAGCAATCAGCAGTTCCTGGTAAAGGCCTGAAAGCTCCCAAATGAGTTCTGACAGTGTGGACCATATTTCTTTGGTCCCAGAATTCAGTTAACATTGTTCTCACCTCTATGATAGAAGCTGATGGAGCTGGGATCCTATGGCTCTCCTAGGGCCCAACAGGGCTCTGTGTCTCTTTCCTACAGTGAAGAATTCTGGATTTCCCTTCAGTCCACATAAGATCTCTCTGCTTCCCATTTAGAGACTCCAAATTTTTCTCATTTTCCTACCATGGCAGAGGTCGCGTAGCCCTTAAACACAACTGTAGGAAACACTATTCCAATCCTGCCCTTTCTCTCAGCTCAGTTAAGTTCCTCAGTAGTGTCCGGCTCTTTGCAACCCCATGGACTGTAGCACGCCAGACTTCCCTGTCCATCACCAACTCCCAGAGCTTGCTCAAATTCATGTCATCGAGTTAGTGGTGCCATCCAACCATCTCGTCCTCTGTCGTCCCCTTCTCCTCCTGCCTTCAATCTTTCCCAGCATCAGGGTCTTTTTCAATGAGTCATTTCTTCATATCACTCCAAAGTACTGGAGTTTCAGCTTCAGCATCAGTCCTTCCAATGAATATTCAGGACTGATTTCCTTTAGGATGGACTGGTTTGATCTCCTTGCAGTCCAAGGGACTCTCAAAAGTCTTTTCTAGCACCACAGTTCAAAAGCATCAATTCTTCAGTGTTCAGCTTTCTGCAATCCTTCCTCCTAGTGTCTTGACTGGATGTCCAGGTACCATTAGAGAAAGCAACACTTGGAGAGAGACAAGATGCTGTGTGACACATCCTCGAGAAGGCGGAAGCAGATTTTGGAAAAAGTTGACTACAAAAGCTACTGCCTAGAGAGGTGTTGATTGAAAGACCTGCAGTCTTCAGAGGCTAAGATAATTAAGAATTTAAGAGCGTTCTTAAATTAAATGTTCCCTTTATTTCTGACTGGCATTTCTTGGATGTTATTGCTGAAAAGGAGGGGACTTGTGGGTAACAATATTCTTATCCATGAATAATAATTAACTACCTCTGGCTTCCAGGGTCACTATACCCAGCCAGGATTTATAACGCTCTTTTGAAAACCAGAGAAGCTCTGAAAATTTTCCTTTGTTAACCCATTTCCCTTTCCTCGGCAGATCAGCACTACAGACCATTCAGATTCTGAGCTCCTGGGAATTCTGTTAAGACACACCAGAGGGAAGTCATTAATGATCTGCCTGCAGAAAACCTAAGCTCTGCTTCTCATCCCTGATACCCTCCTTTGGGATAGAGCCTTGTCTAATGGTGTGCAATGATGTGCCAGATCTTGCGGGGAAATTGAGTTCTCCTACAGGAGCTCTGAGCTGTGGGGGGAAGTTTTCTCTCCTGAGTGGTGTCTGCAGCTGAGAAAGGCTGACACACTGCCTCTTCCCAACAATTCCTGGGCTGCAGGATGGAGGATTGTGATTAAACCAGGAACATAGAAGATGGTAGCAGTCCTTGCCTGGCTGCTCAGAAGTCCACAGATGTAGTCAAGATAAGTAAGTCAGGGGTCTTATAGGAGATGTAATTCGGGGTAGTAGTAGGAGCCAAGTTATAATTATTGCAATAAAAATTCACATACAGTGAATTCTTAATTATCTGATAATGAAGTTCAAGAGAGGATACCAGAACTGCAAAGCACAGATAATCCAAAAAGCTAATTTCAGATACATGTTCTTTATCATCCAACATTTATCCAGGGCAGTGAATTTACTCTCTAGTGATAATAGTTCATGTTTATGTGTGACCTGTCATATATCATAGGTATGAGTGAGTTTCAAAGATGTTTTTAGCAGCAGATATATAGTATCAAGCAAAATCTCCTCTAGTGTCTCATAATATAAAGCAGATAAAAGTGGAGCTGCTCTGGTGCAGCCAGACCTCAAGACACTAGAGCTCTCTCCCTGAGGATAATTCCTCCCTTCCAACTTCCCCATCCCCCTATTAAACCATAGCTTCTGAAGGACCACTCAGGAAGCCTGGAACCCAGAAGAATGAAATTTAAAAATTGGCTTACATTAGCTTTTGACTATCGTGTGCCCTATAAAGTAAATATATCAGGAATTAAATTCTTCTTTTTGTGATAAGGTTCAGGGAGGCTGGGTCACACAGGTAGTAATCAGCAGAGCTGGAACTTAACCTTCTGATGCCAAATTCAATATCCTTTTAACTCTACCTATGTTCACTTTCTCAGGCTACCTTCTCGTGTTGGGATGTCTTAAGAAGAAAATTCACCAAAGGAAAAATTAAGGGATGAGGTATTAGTTCAATAGAGAGCCTTCCATGTTTGCTGAACTGTCCTTTCCCCATTCTCCATGTGACAAATCAACCACTGGTCTGATGAGGAGAGTCGGGATGGAATGAGAGATGTTTTCTGTTTCACTGATCACCTTTAGTGATTGGAATTTCAATTTCTTAATAATTTCTGTCACTTCCTGGCTGTGTCTAAATATTTAGGCAGATCTGTGCAGAGTGGATTTGTCTATTTGATATGTTGCATATATTTTTGTGTTCTGATTGTCAGTCAATGAGGAAACCACACCACAGAAAGCAGATGTGATCTGACAGTTGCCAAATGTGGCTCTCACTGTTCCCCGCATTCCCTGCGCCTCTCAAAGACAGAACTAATTTCTGTCTTTGGACCACAGACTCTCAGAGAACTTGACTACCTAACATTTGCTTTCTATATTCACTTTCTGTGAAATCTTAGGCATATCCATGGCTTTAATTACATTCCCTAAACTCTAGTGATTCTCAATTCTATATCCTGAGCGCTAACCTCTCTCTAAGTTCCAGGCCTGCATTTCTAATTACCTACTAGACATGTGTAATTGGAAGCATACATACTTACTGATTCAAAATTAGATATTTCTAGCAAAAACAGTGCCTCTTGAGTTTCCTGTCTTGGTTAACACTGCTGCCACTTACCCCCTAACAAAACTAGAAAACTCGGTTTCCTTAAACCCCTCCTTTCCCTCACCATCCACTTTCAACTAACTACCAATACATTCAGATTCAACGTTTTAAATATCTCCTGTCTTTAGTTCTCCCTTCCCCTCCCAGTTCCCACTGTCTTAGTTCAGTCCTTCCACCTGACTATCACAATAGTTTAATGGGTGCTTCTCCAGTTAGCCTAACTGGTCTCCTTCTAGAATGATTCATCATCCTTTCTGCTGCCCCTACACTTAACCCGAGATTAACTCATAAAGGATATACACAGTTGATCCCTGATCCATCTGGCCAGCCTCTATTCCCATCACAACTCATTCTTCTCTTCTCCTTAACCCCCAAATCCATCCATCCAGTCAGAAATTCCTCCTCACATGTTTACAACGTATACCTCATAGCCACCCTGCTATGCTGTTCCCACTGCTGTTCCACCAGGATATTGCCAACCCTCATCATTCTTTCCCTGCTCTTTTGCAATCACCCGAGATTGCAGCTGATCTCACTGTTCTCAGTCTACCTTCACTGAGGTTTCTTTTTTCAGTGTATCCACATATTTATTGTTATAGCTTTTTTAAATTATTTTTATTGAAGTATAATTGATTTACAATGTTGTGTTGGTTTCTGGTATACAGCAAAATGATTCAGTTATATACACAGACACATATATGTATTTGTTCTTTTTCAGATTCTTTTCCATTATGGGTTATTACAAGATTTTGAATATAGTTTCCTGTCTCATACAGTAGAACCTTATTGGTTATCTATTTTATATATAGTAGTGTGTATCTGTTAATCCCAAACTCCTAACTTACCCCTCCCACCTCTTCCCCCTTTGGTAAGCATGTTTGTTTTCTATGTCTGTGAGTCTGTTGCTGTTTTGTAAATAAGCTCATTTGTATCTTTTTTTTTTAGAATCCACATATAAGTGATAACATATGATATCTGTCTTTCTCTGACTGACTGACTTCACTTAATATCTAAATCTTTAGGTCATCCATGTTGCCGCAAATAGCATTATTTCAAGTGAATTCAAGTTATTTTGGAAGACATATATTCTCTTGCTATATGCTCTTAGAATTGCCTTTTGGAATTTGAAGTTATTACATCCTGCTATAATTCTTAGATGATAAAATTTTTTTTCCTTATCCTTTTGGCACTCTACTAGCCTTTCAGTCTGAAATATTTTTTATTTCAGTCTAAAATCTTTTACCCTGGGAATTTTCAATCACTGTTTACTTATACTTCCTATACAAATTATCCATTGTTGCATAATAAATTACCCCCAAACACAGTGGCTTAAAGGAACAACAATGATTTCTTAAGGTTCTGAGTTGTCTAGGTGGTTCTATTGGTTTTATGGGTCATACTCCTGTGTCTGCCTTCAGCTGAAGGGAATCCAGTGGACAAGGCTTCTCTGGTCAGCCAGGCTGACTAGGCTTCTCTCATCATGGGGTCTTTCATCCTTAAGGAGGCTCAGCTAGGCTTCCTCACACAGTCTGGGCAGTATGCACAAGCACTTCTTAAGTCTCTGCTTCCTTCAAGTGTACTGATGTTAATTAGTCAAAGTAAATCAGGGTAAGTCACGTGATCACATGTGCTCTAGCACAGGTTCTTACATCTCTACTTGCTTTACTGATATCCGATTTGTCAAAGTAAAGCCCATGATCAAGCTCAGCATCCATGTGAAAGGAAACTAATTCTACATTGTGGGAGGTGTGGTTCAATCGGGGCCACAGTGTTACAACCTACCATGTGTGCATGTACGCTCAGTTACTTCAGTCATGTCTAACTCTTTGAAACCCCGTGGACTGTAGCCTGCCATGCTCCTCAGTCCATGGGATCCTCCAGGTAAGAATACTCAAGTGGGTTGCCATGCGCTCCTCCAGCGGATCTTCACAATCCAGGGACCGAACCTACACCTCCTGCATCTCTTGTATTGTAGTCAGATTCTTTTCTGCTGAGCCAGCGGGGAGGCCCACAACCTACCACATCTCCTTCTATTCACTTTTTTCTTTCCTTCTGGAACTCTGTTAAAATCCTCACTTCTTGCTTCCATTATTCTTACCTTTTCTAACTTATTTTTCCTCATTTCACTTCTTCCTAATACCTTGTGAGATAGTTGCTCAACCTTATCTGTTGTTCACTTGTCCAATTTTGTCTGTCTCCATTCTCTTTTTTAATCTCTTTGAGTTCTTAATTAAACTACTTGGTATTAATTTCCTACCTGGTATTTTTACTTGATCTTAAAAAAATTACCATATTCACTTCATGTTATTATATTATTTGTCCCTCTTTGTATATATTATACTCTCTTCAATTTTTAAAATCTATTTCATCTAGTATGAATAATTTAGTGTATTATTTTTCTTTGATTAGTGGACGCATTCCTTAGCTATCTGTGTATTTTTCATTTACCTTCTAGGTGTCAGCTCTTCGTTTATGTGCCCTTAGTAGAGAGAAGCCTAAACTCAATTTATGTCATTTATGTCATTCCTGCAGATTTAAAGGAGGATGAGATGGCCCCCTAGGGAAGAGAATCAGTGGATTGGAGTCTGGGTTTGACTATTTTTGACTGCTGCCTTCTAATAAGGTGATCTTGTCCCCATAGTCTGAGTCCTCATGCTTCTGTCCTTGGCACTGGTTTGTTTGTTTCTTGTTTTTGCTTTAACAGGAGTTTTACTTCCTCAACAGGAGGGCAAGAGGAATGGACCCCTTGGTCTAAACTTTTCTCCCATGGCCATCCATTCCCTCCTTCTCACACCAGGCTTCTAGACTCACATAATGTTAATTCCCCAAACCTCTGCTGGCCTGAGATTCTATTTTCCTGTCTCTCAATAATGTTGGGGTGAGCAACAATCCAGTAAAGCTCTTCTCTTTTGAAATCTTTTGGAAAAGTTTTCTTCACTTTGATTCTTCCTCTCAAGGGAGAGTTGGCCACATGCCATCTATCCCAGCATTTGGAGTCTGAAAGCTCCCCTCACAGGTCTGTCAAACTTAACAGCTTTGTGAAATGCCCTCCTGGTGAAGATGGGTACTTATTAGTAATCTCTAGGTTTTCTGGCTCTTAGAACTGTCTTCCCTCTGCTGCCTTCCATTCTGGTAGTGTGTCTGCTTTGCTATCTAGAGGTCATCTCTATTTTTGTTGGGGGGGGATAGTCAGGAAAATTAAAGATCACATCATCTTAGCCACCATCTTGCCTCTAGTCCACTTCTAGCTTCACTTTTTCATCTCAATGACAGGGCAATTTTCTGATACACTAAACTGATGAGATTTTTTCTGGCTCAAATACATTCAAGAGTTTGGCTTTCTTTTTCTTATTGGACAACACCTAAAATCCCTGAGGCCCTCCACTATCTCAGTTCAGCTCAGTTCAGTCGCTCAGTCGTGTCTGACTCTTTGCGACCCCATGGACTGTAGCATGCCAGGCTTCCCTGTCCTTCACCAACTCCCAGAGTTTACTCAAACTCATGTCCATGGAGTCGGTGATACCATCCAACCATCTCATCCTCTGTCGTCCCCTTCTCCTCCTGCCTTCAATCTTTCCCAGCATCAGGGTCTTTTCTAATGAATCAGTTCTTCACAGCAGGTGGCCAAAGTATTGGAGTTTCAGCTTCAGCATCATTCCTTCCAATGAATATTCAGGACTGGTTTCCTTTAGGATGGACTGGTTAGATCTCCTTGCAGTCCAAGGAACTCTCAAGAGTATTCTCCAACACCACAGTTCAAAAGAATCAATTCTTCAGTGCTCAGCTTTCTTTATAGTCCAACTCTTACATCCATACATGACTCCTGGAAAAACCATAGCTTTGACTAGATGGAACTTTGTTGGCAAAGTAATATCTCTGCTTTTTAATATGCTGTCTAGGTTGGTCATAACTTTTTTTCCAAGGAGCAAGCATCTCTTAATTTTATGCCTGCAGTCACCATCTGCAGTGATTTTGGAGCCCCCCAAAATAAAGTCTATCACTGTTTCCATTATTTCCCCATCTAGGAAGCATCACTACAAACAAAGCTAGTGGAGGTGATGGAATTCCAGTTGAGCTATTTCAAATCCTGAAAGATGATGCTGTGAAAGTGCTGCACTCAACATGCCAGCAAATTTGGAAAACTCAGTAGTGGCCAGATGCCATGATCTTAGTTTTCTGAATGTTGAGTTTTAAGCCAACTTTTTCACTCTCCTCTTTCACTTTCATCAAGAGGCTCTTTAGTTCTTCTTCACTTTCTGCCATAAGTATGGTGTCATCTGCATATCTCAGGTTATTGATATTTCTCTAGGCAATCTTGATTCCAGCTTGCACTTCATCCAGCCCAGCATTTCTCATGATGTACTCTGCATATAAGTTAAATAAGCAGGGTGACAATATACAGCCTTGACATACTTACTTCCTAATTTGGAATTAGTCTGTTGTTTCATGTCCTGTTCTGTTGTTTCTTGACCTGCACACAGATTTCTCAGGAGGCAGGTCAGGTGGTCCGTCATTCTCATCTCTTTCAGAATTTTCCACGGTTTGTTGTGGTCCACACAAAGCCTTTGGGATAGTCAATAAAGCAGAAGTAGTTGTTTTTCTGGAACTCTCTCTTTTTTTCAATGATCCAACGGATGTTGGCAATTAGATTTCTGGTTCCTCTGCCTTTTCTAAATCCAGCTTGAACATCTGGACGTTCATGGTTCACATACTGTTGAAACCTGGCTTGGAGAATTTTGAGCATTACTTTGCTAGTATGTGAGCTGAGTGTAATTGTGTGGTAGTTTGAGCGTTTTTTGGCATTGCCTTTCTTTGGGATTGGAATAAAAACTGACCTTTTCCAGTCTTATGGCCACTGCTGAGTTTTCCAAATTTGCTGGCATATTGAGTGCAGCACTTTCACAGCATCATCTTTCAGGATTTGAAATAGCTCAACTGGAATTCCATCACCTCCACTAGCTTTGTTTGTAGTGATGCTTCCTAAGGCCCACTTGACTTCACATTCCAGGATGTCTGGCTCTAGGTGAGTGATCACACCATCGTGATCAGGTCCCCTTCTTTTGCAGCCTTTTTTCTCACTTCACACAATCTTTTTCTTTCTTGGAGAACAAACAAGGCTCCTTCCTGCCTCTGCCTCTGCTCAGAATGTTTCCCTAACCTTGAACACTCCCAGCCCTATCTTCTAGCTCACCACATCTTCATTGTTCTCCAGGACCTGTTAAGTCTTTCATTTTCTAGACTTCCCCTCCCATCATCTCCTGTAAACAATTACATTTACTGAGCACTTATAGCAACTCTCTAGTTAATCCTGATGAGAACCCTATGAGAGACAACAATTATTATATGGCTTTAAGAAAACAGAAACTCAGAGAGGCTAAATAGAACTTGGACAAGGTAACAGTCAGTGGCAGGATGTCAATTTAAACGTAACTTGTGTCCTCAGAGACTACACTCTGAAGTATTTCACTACTCAGGTCTTAGAGATGCAACTTAATGTTTTGGTCAACATCCTTGCAGATGTTTCTTTTTCTGTCTTTCTGTTTCTCGGTATGCGGATACATGTGCTCTGTCATCTCTCTCCCTCCCACTCTCTCTGTCTCTCTCAGACACACACTCACATAGATAGAAAGTTTTGCATCAACTTCATATAAAATTTGCATACATCACTCCCTTGATTCTTAAAGTTATTAGCTACAGAAGCAGGAGCAGTCCTGTCTACTTCTGCCTTCCAACTAGATTTAAAATTTCTTGGTGGCCTCTTGATTCTGAATATCTCCCTTCATATTGCAAGTAACTCAGTACTGAGCCCTGAGTTGGAGCCTTGTGCATGCTTGTTGATAGACTAACAGAAAGAAGGATATAATTGGAAAATGTTCGTTTACAGATAGAGTTACTGATATGTTGTCACAAAGCTCTATGGAGACAGGAGAAATGCCTCATCTCTCTCTTGTCTGACACTTCTAGGTGACTTTAAGCAATATACTTGGGCTTCCCTGGTGGCTCAGTGGTAAAGAATCCATCTGCCAATGCAGGAGATGCCGGTTCATTCCCTGAGTTGAGAAGATCCCCTGGAGAAGGAAATGGCAACCCACTCCAGTTTTCTTGCCTGGAAAATCCCATGGACAGAGGAGCTTGACAGGCTATAGTCCATAGGGTCACAAAGAGTCAGACATGACTTGGTGATTGAGCATGCATGCACGCAAGCAAGATACTTAGGTTCGAAGGCTAAGAAATGAAGATCCTGTCTGCAGCTGTGAAGGATGGCCAGGCATATCTATCATGGTCATCAGCTTGCATTCTGTGGAGGGAGGTTCAGAGCAGAAGGGAGGTAACATCTATCAACTGCTAGGAGCTTCCTGCAGTCAGGACCACACATGTACCAAGGATAATTGCTGGGGGGGGGAGGAGGCAGAAACCAGAGGGCCGGTCCTTGTGTTCACCCAGCAGGATGTGAAAAATTCAGCTGGGTTCTTTTTATAGTTTCAATCATCCCTGGTAATGAAGATTCTGCAATTAGAACTCAGCTGGCAGTTGTGTTGGGGATGTGTGAGGCAGAATAGAATCCCGGGTCTGCAGGAGGGCAGGCCTGTTTGTCAGACAGGCTTGAAGGCGCTGCTGGAAACAAGCAATGTGATGTAAGGACGAGAGCTATTTTTACAGACCATTTTCAAGCCATAATCACTCCTTAAATAAGTTCCACTTGGGCATTACAGCTTTAACATTTTATTGAGACTGCATTCAGCTCTCAATTATATGTACAAATAGAGGGAAGTGTTAACACAGATAATAGAAAACAGCGACACCGCATTTATGTAAGCCACCACTAACATGGAATTTATGATCATTTCACCTGGGGTTGATTGGAGTTTACTTGTGTATATTCTATGAAGACAGCATATGATGAAAAAGATTCAAGGTGGATTAACCTACTTAAGAGGAAGTACTCTCTTCAAATATGCACGCATGCGCGTGTGTGCTAAGTAGCTTCAGTCACGTCCGACTCTTTGCGACCCTATGGACTGCAGCCTGCCATGCTTCTCTGTCCAAGGGCTTCTCCAGGCAAGAATACTGGAGTGGGTTATTGTGCCCTCCTCCAGGGGATCTTTCTGATCCGGGGATTGAGCCTGCATCTTTTACGTCTACCTGAGTTGGCAGGTGGGTTCTTTATCACTAGCACTGCCTGGGAAGCCCTCAAATACGCATGTTGATCAGCAAATTTTTATTGAGCATTTTCTATGCGTTTAGGCACCATGCAAAACTCTTTACATGCTTTATTATCCCTAATCCTCTTAGACACCTTATTAGATAGGCACTATTATTAGTCCCATTTTATAGGCAAGGAAATGAACTCTCGTCCAAGATCATATATCCAGTAAGTAGCTAATTCTGGCTCTAAACCCAGCCAAACCTGACCTGGCCACTTGTAGCCTCAATTATGAAATAGTAAGCTGGTAAAAAGCCAATCTCCTCTAATCAAAAAGCAACTCTGGTCACCTCTGCAAGGCATTTGCTGTTAACAATTGAATTTATTATCACTGCTTCTTAAAAATCTATGCAGTGAAGAATGAGGGAGAAGCATCAGTTTCTTGCTAAATTCTGCAAAGCCTTTCTCATTCCTTGCTTGTGTAGGTACCTCTTGGTTCCTTCTCTGTTGAATTTAAAACTCTCACTAAAACTCCTACACTATGACAATCATTCCATTTCTCTAAATTGTCTTATGAAAACAGAAAACACATCTGCTCAGATTGACATTTCTATCCTGAGAAACTCATCTGGTGAGCCCCAAGCTGCAGCTTGTGTTCAAGTCATGTGCCTGTATCTGGGCTAGGCTGTCACTACCTATCCCTTCCTGAGGTATAAGCCCTGCGGTCACTTGTAGTAAATAGACTGCTGGGTATGGGGCAGTGGAGGCCCCATGAAAATATGAGAGAGAAAGAAGGAAAACTTACTGCTTCTCAATGCTCTGATGGACTTCCCTGGTGGCTCAGAGGATAAAGAATCTGCCTGCAATGCAGGAGACACAGGTTTGAACCCTGGGTTGAGAAAATCCCCTGGAGAAGGGAATGGCTATCCATCCAGTATTGTTGGCTGGGGAATTCCATGGATAGAGGAGCCTGGTGGGCTACATTCTATGGGGTTGCAAAGAATTGGACATGACTGAGCAATTAACACTTGCAGTAATACTCTGATAGTTAGAAAGCAATGAGCTTTTATACTTTTTAGAGCAGGGGGCATACTGATAGGCCCATTCATTCATATGTGAACTTATTTTGTCATGTGAGGAACAGTTATTGGTCTGTGGGTATGTTACCTGAGAAAATATGCCGATCTTCTAGGTCAGGCACAACTTTCACAAAAGATGAGTAAACACACACACACACACACAGAGCTAGTGCCCACAATTAATATATTGGAAAATCCCACTCTTCTGACACCCTAAGCCTGAAAATCCACAGGTAAAATGTGAAGTTTTGTTTATATTTAGTTATGACAATGCATCAAGTCTTACTTAGTGGTATCTGGTGCCAACATTCTGAAAAATTCATAAGCTAGTGATGCTTCCCTCTGAAGATTAGACTGGAGAAAGTGGCTTGAGATTCCACGAGACTTAGAAATTCAAGTGGATACGACTAAAATAAGAGAAGGTTTGGGATGCTTTGTAAAATCGTATTTACTAATACCACACACACAAAAGAATTTTATTAAAGATAAGAAAATGGTTTGGAGAGGGTCTTCCTTGGTGGTCCAGTGGTTCAGACTCTGCATTTTCACCATAGAGGCACAGGTTTGATCCCTTGGTCAGGGAACTAAGATCCTTCAAGCAGGGAGCTCAAACCTGGTGCTTGGTGACAACCTAGACAGATGGGATAGGGTGGCAGGTGGGAAGGAGGTTCAAGAGGGAGGGGACAGATGTATGCCTGTGACTAATTCATGTTGATGTATGGCAAAAACCAATACAATATTATAAAGCAGTTATCCTCCAATTAAAAATAAATTTTTAAAAAAAGTAATGAAAAGTGCTGTTTAAAAAAAACATCCCGCAAGCCACAGGGCACAGCCCAAACACAAACAAACAAAAAAACATTTTGAAGAAATGTTATTTTGCCCTTGGGTTGAGTATTTAGTTTCGCAGAAAGGCTGCTATGTTATAATAGAGAGAGAAACCTAAGTATGTTTTTAATAGAGTGAACTCAGCCCTTTCATGCAGATTATCCAAAACAAATCTTAAATCTCTGGTAGGTTTGCTCTAACTTCCTTCAGTCCTACTATATTCAGTAGATATAAAACAGGGAATACACATTAATGGTAATTCAAGCAAATCTATGGTGGGAAAACATCTATATTAAAAAGAATCACCAATTACATTCCAACAACAGCTCTTCAAAGCCCTAATTTTGTGCTGTTTTGAATGATTCGTGCCAATGCTCACTGCCATTTGTGTGGCTGATTAAGAACTGACTCTGTGCATAATAAATATTGACACCCTCACATGCAGAAGTTGGGGCAACATGAAATTGTTCGCTGACTTCATTTCAGGTAAGTCAAGAGACCACCCATCCAAGCTGCTCGAAGCCTTCAGGTGGCCCCAGCAATGTTTCTGCCACCTCCCAAGCCCTTCCCCTGTATGTCCTCACATGCGTACCCCTGCCTGCCACACTCGGTCCCACCTTAAGCTCCAGACCCCTGCTCCCACTGTGCCCAGATATGCATGTGCTTGGAGTACCTTTCTCCCTAGAACATTCTGTGTACATAGCTAGATTTACAGCCCTGAATGCTACTTGAGTTCAGGCTGGGCCTGGCAGTGGGTAGTTCTGGAGTTAGACTGAGCCCTAGACAGGCAGTAGGCGGCTGGGATGTGAAAGATGGTCTGAAGAGGTAAGTTGAGGGGGACAGATTGGAAGCGAGAACCAAATCAAACTGTGCTGCAAAGAGTCACCAGCAATGAAAGGTAAAAAGAAGAGCTGTGCAGAGTTGCCACCAGCCCGTATGGTGCATTTTAGAACTTAAGGAAAGATGAGTCTCTGTGTATATGCAACCTGGTGCTGGGGTCTGCAGCCAGACAAACATACCCCAGGCTGGACTTCAGCCCTTATTTGTCCCCTGGACTGGGTGCTTGTGTTCAGGATACAGACTGTACAACCCTGGAAGATTGCCCTGGAGTTGACAGGAAGAGTCTGGAAAGATCCTCTGGGGGATGGCTGGGGAAATATTATAATGTTAAGAGCAATATATTCTTAGTATTAAAAAATATAAGGAAAAAAATAAAATTAAAAATCTCTTATCTCACCAAAAGAAACCACCATTGACACTTTCTTGAACATTCTAAAAAAAATTTTATGAATGTACTAGCATGTGTAGTAGTTATGTAAAGTGTCCCTATAACACATACTTTTTGCACCTTACTCTTTTGACTTAATGTATTTTGAAGTAATTTAATATCAGTGTAGCTTAACCATCTTCTTATTTTACTGGCTATATGGTATCCCATGACATAGATGCATTCTATTCAGCCAGTTTTTGTTATTGGTTATTTAGATTCTTTCTTTCTTCCTTTTCCTCTCTCTCTCTTTTTTTTTAGAGTTAGTGATTTATTTATTTTAATTTTTTGGCTGTGCTGGGTCTTTGTTGCTGCATGCAAGCTTTCTCTAGTTCCAGTGAGTGGGGACTACTCTTCATCGTGGTGTGCAAGCTTCTCACTGTGGTGGCTTTTCTTGTTGCAGAGCGCAGGCTCTAGAGTGCATGGGCTTCAGTGGTTGCAGCATGAGGGCTCAGCAGTTGCACCTTGCTGGGTCTAGAGCACTGGCAGGTGGATTCCTAACCACTGGGCCACCAGGGAAGTCCAATTTCTGATCTCTTACCATTTTGATATTTCAGTAAATGTCTTTAAAATCCCTCTTGATATATTGGTTAGGTAAGGAGAATGACATGGAATCACAGTGTCATGTCCACTTCAGGACATTGAGACCAAAAGCTGCAGTGGAGAAGTTGACCTGACACATCTCTAGTCTTCTACAGACTTGACTTACTGTTGGTGGCTGATGCTGAGTGGGGCTTGGGGAGAGAAGTATGTGGGCAGTGCATTAGAAATGCCTGTTTTTCTCCCCATGGGTCTAACACAAACAGCAGCTCTCTTTTTAAGGAGAACCATAGAGGGACCCATGAACTCACCTCCGCTGTGCTCACCCTCTCACCAACCATGAGATGGAAAAAGACTTCCTTGTACCTAACACCCCTGGCTGGATGACAAATCAGGTGAGGTTGTGAGAACAGTCCCCTGATGAATACAGACCTTGAGGAGCAGCTGTGGATTCTGCTCCACTTGGCAAACTTATTTCCAAGAAATGGGTCTTTAGAGAATTTCTCTGACTCTGTGGTTGCAATGCATTTCAGAACTCCCATGCTCTATTTATGCTTTCTGAGGAGAGTGGCTCAGTGGGCTGAATTATGCTGAATTATGCCTGGCTCTGCTTTCAGGTTTTCTCAAATGAGAAATTGAGGAAGAAGTTACATTAATGACCTTCTTTCTTCCTGAAGGTTCAATCAAACGATAGGAAAGCAATCTACATAGTAATTATAGCACCCCTCCAAGTGAATCCCTATGCCCCAGCAGAGAAGAAGAGTATGGAAATCATATCTATAATGAAATTCAGACCCAACAGCTTTTAAATCACAGGGAGGTTAATTCAGGCTGCATGGTCACAAGCAGAGGTGGTGTAATATACTGGTCACGGAACAGCTCACATTGTTCTCAATAGCAGAGGGCAACAGGAAATAAGCCAACATGGAGACAAGGCTGGTGCTAAGAGAGACCTTAATCTGGTACTGCTTGAAGTATTTTATGAAGGTACCATGGACCATTCTTGAGTTTTGAATGGAATCCTGGCTTTTTGCAACATCAAAGGAGAAAATACAATAGTCAGAGTTCTTGTCCTAAATCTGAAAATCAAAAGATCATGAGATGAATGGATGCTAATGGTGTTAATAGATCGTTTTTAAGGAGAGGTAGAGGTGTCTGGGGGGAGAAGTACATATCTCTAAACATTTGAGACTGTTCATCCACAAGCTTCCATTGGTGCCTTTGTCAGTCATCTCCATCTGTGATGCTGGGATGATTCATTCATTCTCATGACCTAGTGTAGCATTTCTCATATCCTTACTAACAGTGTCAATGAAATTAAATCTAGTCTTTCTTTTCTGCAATTAAATAATACTTACCTTTTAAAGATGCAATAGGTCATCACTATCCTCAGGGCTCTGATGATAACTAGAGAACTACGACCTGCCAGCTTTCAGTGAAATTCCTGTCTCTTGCCCATTTCCCTGGAGTCCACTTGCCTCTCTGTTGCTGGGTTACCTCTAGCTCTACCCAAGGACAGAAAATTACTGAAGTCCTTGCCATTGGATCTGCACATTGTCCAGATAGGCTTTTCAAACAAAAAGTCAGTTTTATTCCTTTTCTGTTCACTCCTGGCAAGAGCTCCGGTCCCAGCAATGTTTCTGAGAATGATTTCCTTCCCAAAGCCCCAACACAACTCTTGTCTTTGTTAAGCTTGAGGTTCTTCTTGGTCCTGTGCTGCCCCTTGTCACCACAAGTGCTGTCACATGTGAGGTGAGTCTTTAAGCAAGTGCTGAGTTAGAGCCAGCAAATGACCATCAAGGATTTCGCAGGAACTGAACCATCTGCACCATAAGATGCTAAAGCAATTTGACATTAGATTTCACCCTGTATTGTTGGTTTGATTTGTGTGTGTGCGTAAATCAGCATACCCCATTTTCATCTTGGGTTCCAAAATCAGTGCAGATGGTGACTGCAGCCATGAAATTAAAAGACACTTGCTCCTTGGAAGAAAAGCAATGACAAACCTAGACAGCATATTAAAAAGTAGAGACATCACTTGGCCAACAATGGTCTGTATAGTCAGAGCTATGGTTTTTCCAGTAGTCATTTACAGATATGAGAGTTGGACCATAAAGAAGGGTGAACACCAAAGAATTAATGCTTTTGCATTGTAGTGCTGAAGAAGACTCTTGAGAGTCCCTTGGACAGCAAGGAGGTCAAACCAGTCAATCCTAAAAGAAATCGGCCCTGAATATTCATTGGAAGGACTGAAGTTGAAGCTGAAGCTCCAATACTTTGGCCACCTGATGTGAAGAGCCGACTCATTGGAGAAGACCCTGATGCTGGGAAAGATTGAGGGCAGGAGGAGAAGGGGACGACAGAGGATAAGATGGTTGGATGGCATCATCAACTCAATGGACATAAGTTTGAGCAAACTCTGGGAGATAGGGAAGGACAGGGAAGCCTGGCGTGCTGCAGTCCATGGGGTCACAAAGAGTCAGACACAACGGAACAATTGAACAGCAACATTCTCATCTCTGTTCTAGATAATTGAACTATTTCAAAACTGTTATTAGATGTCTTAGTTCCTGTGGCTGCTGTAACAAATTATTGAATACTAGGAACTTGGTGACTTAGTGCAACAGAAATGTATTATCTCCCAGTCTGGAGCCGGAAGTCTGAAATGAGTACCACAAGCCCAAACTCAAGGTGTGAGCAGGGGCATGCTCCCTCGTAGGCTCTCAGAAAGCATCTATTCCTTGCCTCTTCCAGCTTTTGGTGGCTGCTGGGAGCGTTCCTTGGCTTGTGGTTGCATCATCCAGTTTTCAAGGCCAGTATCTTCAAATCTCTGTGCTGCATCTTCACACTGCCTTCTCCTCTGTGTGTCTGTGTCTAATATTCCTTATCTTCCCTGTATAAGATTGTACATGTAGAAGGATACATGTGATTGCATTTAGGATCCACTCAGATAATGCAGGACAATTTCTTCTTCACAAAATCCTTAATTTAATCACATCTGCCAAGAATAAGTTAATATTGCCAGTTCCTGATATCTTGGGGAATGTTATTCAGCCTACTAGACTTGCTTCTGTGTATTTCCTATGTTGTTGTATATATACAATCAGTTCAGTTCAGTCACTCAATCGTGTCCGACTCTGCGACCCCATGAACCGCAGCACGCCAGGCCTCCCTGTCCATCACCAGCTCCCGGAGTCCACCCAAACCCATGTCCATAGAGTCGATGATGCCATCCAACTATCTTATCCTCTGTCGTCCACTTCTCCTCCTGCCCTCAATCTTTCCCAGCATCAGGTTCTTTTCCAATGAGTCAACTCTTCGCATTAGGTAGCCAAAGTATTGGAGTTTCAGCTTCAACATCAGTCCTTCCAATGAACACCCGGGACTGATCTCCTTTAGGATGGACTGGTTGGATCTTCTTGCAGTCCAAGGGACTCTCAAGAGTGTTGCTTTGTAAATGCTTCTTTTGTTAAATTTGCAATGCTGTGTTAATTACTGCTATATAGCAAGGTGATTTGGTTATACATGTATATACATTATTTTTCACATTCTTTCCCATTATGGTTTATCACAGGATATTGAATATAGTTCCCTGTGCTATACAGTAGGACTTTGTTTATCTATTCTATATTTAATAGTTTTTATCTGATAATCCTAAACTCCCAGATCCATCCCTCTCCTACCTCCCTCTCCCTTGGCAAACACCAGTCTATTCTCTATGTCTATGATTCTGTTTCTGTTTCATAGGTTATAAATGATCCTTTAATTTAGTCAATCATTTATTAGAATGAGCCCAAAACTTCAAAGGATAAGCCCATACGAATGATTGGATAGGACCTCATACCAGATTTTCTGCTTCAGGAAGAAGGAAACCAACATATAGGTCACGTTAGACACTGTCCTATGCTTTCCTCACACTCTGACTTGCTGTATTCTCCCTGTAGCTTGTGCCACCTACTGGAATGAGCCCCCAAAAGAGGAATGGAATGAGAGCAAGGTGACCAAGTAAAAGAGGAAGTGAGAAGTTGTTTTGGGATTGTTTTTGTTTTGCTCAGAAGGCAGAGAATAAAATCAAAGCCTTAAGGAGAAGGACTAGAACATTGACTCCCACTCCTTCTGTGCCCCCACCCATTCACATTCTATTTGCATGAAAGGATAAGTCCCATGAACAGAGGAACCTCTGAGATAGACGGTCATGGACATACAGTGCACATCTGGAGTCAGGACCCCAATGACCAATCAAGAATTCCAATTTTCCCATGAGCCTGAGGCAGCTTCTGTCTCTTCAGACTTCTGCCATGTAGTTGATAAGTCCATAAGTCAATAGACCGTACCTTAATCTCACCGAGGAGAGATAAACAGGATTTGGCTCTAGAATATAATAGGAAGTCCAAGAGGAAACTGAAGTTTGGGACTGGAGGAAAAAAATGTTTAGTTTAGAAAAAAAATGGCAAGAAACAGAGTATAGAGTTATTGGATAACCAGGGACAGGGAAAGTTCTCAGAGTGGAACAAGAGGGTAATCTCTTGTCTAAGGACACAGGATAATTGTGCACACAAAGACAACCATTCAGACTCAAGAGGTAAATCTTAGACAGTCAAGTGGAGAGAACTGTTTGTTTTTCAATTTCAAGCTGAACTACCTTCATGACGGATTTCCCAAATGGTGCTAGTGGTAAAGAACCCACCTGCCAGTGCAGGAAACATGAGACACGAATTGGATCCCTGGCTTGGGAAGATCCCCTGGAGGAGGGCATGGCAACCCACTCCAGTATTCTTGCCTGGAGAATCCATGGACAGAGGAGCCTGGAGGGCTACAGTCCATGGGGTCGTGAAGAGTCAGGTACAATTGAGCAACTAACACACACACTCTTCTCCAAACTCTGTCATCTTCCTAAATGATAATCTCTGTAGACAAATCATCTCAGATCTGATGATGCCACGGATTCTACTCTCACCAAAGGCACTTGTGACCAAGCTATTATACCTGATGGAGACCTCTCACTCCCTAAATACCTTTTTCTGTGTCTGACATTTGACCCTGTTGGCCATACCCTCCTCTGAAAGTTTCCTCCTCCCCTGGTGCTCCTACCACTGCTCTCTATTAGGTCTTCTCTCTCTTCTCTCTCTCTCTCTCTTCACCTCTATTATGAGCTTTTTTTCTGGATATCTTCACCTCTATTATGAGCTTTTTTCCCTCTAAGTCTTGGTGATCCTCCAAAGTTCTCTCATCAGATTGCTTTGTGCTTACCTGTGGTTAATCTCATCCACTCCCATGGTTTCAATTACTATCAATATACTTATGACTCCCAAACATCCCTCTTCAGCCTGGCTCTTGCCCTTGAGCCCTGGACCCATATATACAACTGTTTGCTGAACATTTTCACCTCTGTATCCTCCCAACATATCAATTTCAATATATTCAAACTGAACTCACTACCTACCACTTCAGGCTAGCTCCAATCCTGTATTATTATTTTTAATTGATAAGTATAATTATTGATATCACAATGGGCTCTTGAGTTCGTTATTCTTATCACTATTTTTTAAATTTAACTTTTATTGAAGCCTAAGATACATGCAGAAAAATTCAAAATCCTTACACCATCCCTAAATGTACAGCTTGGTGAATTATCACCAGGTGGACACATCCATGTAATCATCTGGGTCTACAGACCAGCAACTCAGGAGCCCACTTTGTACACTTTTGCATCACTAACTCCTCCCTAAAGATAACTAGCATATTGATATACAACATCATAAGTTATTTTTTCCTGTTTTTAACTTTATAGAATATGTATTCTTTTGTTTCTGGCTTCTTAATTGGAGATTCAATTCACTTTCAAAATTACCTTTAATATTTTTATGGTATTATTTCAGTGAAAATTAAAACTAGACATTTTCAAAATTGTTGGACAGAGGGGCAAGGAAGCAGAGATGTGAATATGAGATACTAATCAACTTGGGGATAAAAATGCATTCATCGTGTAGGTCATAATAAAGACTAAAAGTTGTATAAGCCCAATCAGTTTTGGAAACGGCCCTACTACTGGCACTGGAAGGGTGTGGGAGCAGAAGGAGTGTGATGTAGGAAGCGTCCTGGACGAACCATTAGGGGGAAAATGTGGGAACATGTTCATGAGAGGGACTTATCCCTTTCCAGTGAAAGCCAAACAAGCCTACCAATAAGCCTCCTCCACCCCCCTCTCAGAGCATAAATGTTGTGGGGAAGATAGAAAGGATACAAAACAGCAGCATCACAAGGTTGTGAAGGGTGAGGGTCAAGGCAGAAATGAATGTGGTCCCTGCTGGTGCAGCAGTTGCCACTGAGAAGCCAGTCAGCTGCCTAGGAAGCAGTAAGGAAGGGCCATGCTGGGAGCAGAGGATGTTGGCAGCAGAGGCCCTGATGCCTGGCACTCTTCATCCATCATCTGAGTTCCCCTCCACCAACTGTAAATTTATGGTGCTGCATATCCACTCTGAGATGGGGATTCTGGGAGGCTGTTAGCCTTGATGATTTGTAACCTATGGATTTAATGTTTGCTATATATTTTCTCTATAACTAAACTTCTTTCTACAGGTTACACCGGTAGAATATGTAATGTGGTTGGGCAAGACACCATTTGCCCCAGTCGCATCAGTGCTTGCTCTAGAATGGTGATCATCTTTAAATGGTTGACCTTCTGCCCCCTCCTAGATAGCTGTGACTTTGAACTTGAGCACTGCTACACTTTATCCAGCTGTATTTACTTCTATCTGTCTCCGGTATGTCTGTAGTATACTTACTCATGCATGCCTGTGTTATATAACAAACATACAAAAAAGTATTTTTTTTAAAAGGATATGATTTAGCAATTTGTAAAACAAACCCCTGTGTAACGACACAGAATATTGCTAGGACCCCCAAACCTTTCCTAATTATAACCCCTTTCTCTCCCAAGAGGTATATACTTTCTTGATTTTCACAGTGTTTACTTCCTTATTTTTCTTTATAATTTGTCCTAAAATTTATTCAATTTTGCCTTTATAAAATTTTAATATAATTTACACCATACAGTATGTGCCCTGTATTGTTTGGCTCTTTTCAATTAATATCACGTTTTTAAGATTCATCTTCTATGCGTCATGTAGCTTTACTCCACCACCCCAGTTTTTCATTGTGTAGCATTTTATAATATGAATATACCATAACTTTTATTTACTCCACTCTCTGTAGACATTTAGGTTGTTTCAGCTTGGAGCTATTATTCAATACTGCTATGAGCATTCTTAAATATGTATACTGGTGCACATGAGCATATGTTTCATGGGGACATATGACTCGGAGGGGAATTGCTGGGTCATAAATTCTGCATATCTTCTGTTTTACAAGATGATGTCAATCTTCTCGATAGTAAAGTGCCAGTTTATGGTTCTACCAGCAGCCTATCAGAGTTCTTGGCACTCGGTATCATAGCAACACTTGTTGATGGCTCTCTAGTGAGTGTATAACAGTGTGGTTTCAGTTGCATTTTCCTGCTAATTAAAGAAGTTAAGCATTTTGAGGGCTTGTTGTCTCTTCAGTTTCTCTCTTGTGGAGTGCCTGTTCAAGTCGCCTAGTCACTTTTTATTGTGTTGTTTATTTTTGTCTTCTTTTTGATTTATAGATTTATGGGAATTCTTTACATGGTCTCTTGTTGGTTAAACTCCTCGTTGGTTAAACTTACTGCAAAGTGTTCCCAATTTGAGCCTTGACTTTTCCCTCTTTTAGTGGGATGTTTTAATGAACAGATGTTCTTAATTTTAATGCAATCTTCTGTTTCAAACTTTTATTTACTGGCAAGTGTTTTGGTATCCTGTTTAAGAAATTTTTCCTGATAGAGGATTTGTAAAGATATTCTCCCATATTACCTAGTAGAAGCTTTACTGTTTTGCTTTTCTCATTTGATGTATGATCTACCTGGAAATGATATCTGTATATAGTGTTATATAAAAGTTTGTTAATTGGTCTTAAATGATTCATCTCTTTTGGTGATGTTGAGCTTCTGTATGTTTGGTTCTACATACCCTAAATTTGAGGTTAATCTAAGTGGCGAGTCTACCAAATATCTTAATAGAGTAATAATCTACCAGGTCCTTAAAATATAGAAAAGAATGTATAATAGATACTATATACAGCTATACATAAAATATATATTATGTATAATAGTATTTATACATGCAATACACATATATATACAAAAAATAAAAATAACAATTATCAAGAATGAGAAGATGCGCCCTTTACAAGGAGATGGAAAGATATGATGATGCAGGTTACAATGTTTTGAGAAAAGGCCAAAGATAGGAAATCTGAAGGACGGGTTATTGACAGAGAGGTCAGGAGTCTAACAGTTGGTAATTGTGGTGGATATCTATTGTTTATCATGGTCAGAATGATACGCTCCTCTAAAAATCTTAATAGAATGTTTGCTTCGTGAGACCAGGCACTGACGGTCTTGTTTTCCACATTTGGCATAGTATTAATACCTAGCACAGCAGAAGCACTCAATAAATATCTGTTGAATGAATAAATGAAATACTCCTTCTAAATCATAGTTCAAAAGAGAGCTATCATCTTTTCACAGACCACCTACACAGCCTTCATGACAATGTTAATGATAACTTTAGTTGCATGCTTACTTTGCGCTAGGCAAGATGCTAAGTGATTGACATTTATCATCTCATTTACTCCTTGAAACTATTTCACAAGATAGGAACCATTATTACTGCCACTTTAGAGATGAAGAAGCCCAAGGCATAAAATAGTTGAATAACTTGCATAAAGTATAGCTGGTAAGTGTGGCAGTTAGAATTTGAAACCAAATCATTGGACCTCAGAGTTGATGATTTTAATCTCTCCGTTAAATTGCCAGTGATTGATCTAAGCATGGCCTCCTAATCCTGCCAGCTAAACCAGTAATAATAGCTAGTGATTATTGATGACTTACTTTGTGGCAAGTAATACATGAAATTATTTTTACATGTTTCATCTCTTTTAAAACATCACATGAAACCTGTTAAAGCAGACAGTATTATTATACCCATTTTACATGTAAGGAAACTGAGGTAAATGAGCTTAAAGAACTTTCCCAAATCATACAAGCTAGCAGGTAAGGAAGTCAGTATTTGGACCTTTTGCCTGCCATGCTATCTGCCTCTCCTAAGACCCTATATCCCTTTTCTCAGAAAGGAACACCTCAACAAGAGAAGCTCACCAGAGTCTTTTTCTGTTCTGAAGGACTTTTTAAACTTGAGTCTGTTCCTTTCTGGTGGGGGACACATGAGGCTCTGAGCCCATGACAGCCATAACCCCCATGGCGTGGCTGACCCATCGCAGAAGCAGAGTGATGCTGACGGACAGAGAAAAGCACAAAAGAGAGAAAGACTGAGAATCCCAGTGGCTCTTTCACTCACACCCAGCTCTTTCTTTCGGAATGACAGCTTTCCAAAGAGCTATTCGCTTCACTCCTTCTTAGTCTAAGTTAGTTCAGTCTGGTTCTTGTCACTAGCTACCAGAATAGTCTTAGCTAAAACAGAAGGTGGTGGCACTCTCCCAAATGTATTAACATTTATGAAGAAGCATCAGAACACTTTAGAGTTTAACACACACTGTATTTCCTGACTTTCCATTTGATGAATGAATGAAGATGATGACTTTTATAAAAGTGCCCTCTGTGGGTTTGTAAATGAATAATGCCTGGTCTTGTTCTGTCAAATGCTGCAACATCTTGTGTTCGACTTTCCAATGAAGGGGATGGCCTGATTTATACTCTTTTGAACTAAGCATTTTTTTTCTACCTGCTGATTTAGTTTTTCAAAATGTGTACACTTTACAAGGGATAGCTCCTCTGGGGAAAATGTGCTTAAGTCCTGGGCTCCCACAGGGAGGTTTTATGGTTATATTTATTCATTGGGTTTTGAGACTATACTTTTTTTTGCAGCTGCAGAGATTTGTTTTTTTTTTTTCCTTTTGGTTTTTTTTTTTAATTGAGGTATTGCTGCTTTACAACGTTGTGTTAGTTTCAATGTTGTACAGTGGCATGAATCAGCTGTATATAAACACATATCCCCTCTCTCTTCTTGGACCTCCCTCCCAACTACTCCCTCCAACCCACCCATCAAAGTCATAACAGAGCACCAAGCTAAGCTCCCTGTGCCCTACAGCGGGATCCCACTGGCCATCTGTCCTATACATGGCAGTGTACACATGTCAATCCCAATCCCCCAGTTCATTCCAATTCCCTCCCAACCCATGTTCACACAACAATTTCCACATCTGTGTGTCTATTCCTGCCCTGCAAGCAGGTTCATTTGTACCATTTTTCTAGATTCCACATTACTGTATTAATAGACAATATTTGTTTTTCTCTTTCTGACTACTTCACTCTGTATAACAGATACTGTAGGTCCATCTACATCTCAACAAATGACTCAATATTGTTCCTTTTATGGCTGAGTGATATTCCATTGTATATATGTACCACATCTTCTTTATCCATTCATCTATCGATGAACATTTAGGTTGCTTCCATGTCCTGGCTGTAAATAATGCTGCAATGAACATTGGGGCACATGTGTCTTTTTGAATTATCGTTTTCTCAGGGTATTTGCCCAGCCATGGGATTTCTGGATCATATGTACTTTCTTTATAGCTCTCTGAGTCTCCAGCCTTGTTTACAAATGAAAGGATTGGATTGAAAGAGATCTTTAGGATCTTAGGGTCTCCCAGCTCTGAGCTTGGTGTTTGAAACTGAGTGTAATGTTAACTCATGAGATATTGGAGGTCATTTGCATCACTGGTTCTGGTATTGGCTTGAATGAGGCAACACCTGTCATTTCACAGTGTGGAAGGGGATCTCTCTTTCTTAGTTCATCTCATGAATGTCTAGTGTTGCAATGTCAGACTTGTCTACAGGATGGGACACTAGTTCTTGGAATGCTCCTCAGTAAAGGATCTGTTATTCAAAACCTGTATGTGTTATCTCCCTCAAGGATTCACAACTTCCAGTTTACAGGCCCTGAGAATGTTTTCAGTACACAACCCCGTGAGACTTTCTTTACCCTAAGATTTTCCATACTTATTTGATCACAGATCATTTATCTTTTTGAGAAAAATGCATATTGCACGTTATACGTGGAAACCACAGATTTTATATCTTCTCTCTAGGTCTGCTCTGTAGAGTAGATGTCACAATCTCCTTAATGTGAACGTATTTGAACTGCAATCATGTTATCTTTAATTTCTCCACTTTTGGGGTGAAGCTTTTTGTGAATTGAAAGTCTGAAGTTTATGTGGAGATTATGAATTGGTATCATTACTAGTTACCAATGGGGCTTTCCTGGTGGCTCTGTAGTCAAGAATCCACCTGCCAATGCAGGAGATGCAAGTTCGATCCCTGGGTAGGGAAGATCCCCTGGAGAAGGAAATGGCAACCCATTCCAGCATTCTTGCCTGGGAAATCACATGGACAGAGGAACCTGGCAGGCTACAGTCCATGAGGTCACAAGAATTGGACATGACTTAGTGACTAACAGGTTAACCTTTTCCCTGAACTCTACATGGCCATAAAGAGTCCTTCCAATTGACCAGAAGAGGGAAGCAGAGGACCTGGGATGGTATCCGAGGTCCCAGTCCAGACTTGGGAACAAACCGAAGACAAGGCAGCAACCGTCCAGGAGTCTGTACTGAGAGGATCAGCTCCAACAAAAAGTGATCCATTCACATTTCAACCACACCATTGGCAGAGCATGGGGTCCCAGTGTTGGAAGCCATCATCTTTCATCATTATGCATTTCTCAGAGTTTCCGTAGGGAACAGGTTTCCTTAGAGTTGAGGAGCACCAGGAGATCCATCAGGAAGAGATAGGTAGAGACAGCAGAAAACAAGCACGGCCAGGGAAGGAGGTCACAGCAACAATGCTCAGGACCTAGGGCTTCCTCACCGTTGAGTGTTTGTTCCCTCCAATCCCTATGAGCAGCCACTGCTCAGCTGGGCTCAGATGAGAGGAGTCACTTTCCAGGGCATTGGCCACAGTGGTCTTAGAATGGCAGCTCTGTCATCACCTGTGCTGCTTGTTTGGGATGACATGGCATTCTTTTGGAATGGTGTCAGCCTTGGGCACAAGGTTCTGAAAACCAAATCCACTCTTGTCCAAGTGATGCTCATTGCCTATGTGTTTCACAAGGAGGATATCATGCTCAGAGGACAGAGCGAGGCAATCACATAAATTTTTTATGACATTGTGGCCTCAAACACTACTCTAGGCCATTGAGAAGCTGGGAGTAACCACTAAAGGGTTCTTCTTGCCTAATTGAAAAGCAAAATTCAACATTAAAAGTAGACCAAGACTTCCTTGGTTTTTCCAGTAGTCATGTATGGATGTGAGAGTTGGCTCATAAAGAAGGCTGAGCGCCAAAGAATTGATGCTTTCGAACTGTGGTATTGGAGAAGACTCTTGAGAGTCTCTTGGACTGCAAGGAGATCCAACCAGTCCATCCTAAAGGAAATCAGTCCTGAATATTCATTGGAGGGACTGATGCTGAAACTGAAGCTTCAATACTTTGGCCACCTGATGTGGAGAGCCGACTCATTAGAAAAGAGCCTGATGCTGGGACAGATTGAAGGCAGGAGGAAAAGGGGACGATGAGGATGAGATGGTTGGATGGCATCACCGACTCAATGGACGTGAGTCTGGGCAAGCCCTGGGAGATGGTGAAGGACAGGGAAGTCTGGCGTGCTGCAGTCCATGGAGTCACAAAGAGTCGGACACGACTGAGTGACTGAACTACAACAACAACAACAAAGCCCTCCTTGGCACATTTCCCTCTGTGTTTATACCTCTTTGGGCTTCTACATTTTAACTTTCTGATGGCAAGAAAAGATGAATCCAAGGAGAAGCATGTTAAGGAAAGGAGAGAGAAACAAATTCCTTCCAAAAGATCTGGAAGTGAGATATTGTAAGCTACTGAATATAAGCCTTCTTAGCACACCAGGGGTACAAAAGAGAAGTTTCCAATACATGTACACTCAAAAGAATGATGGGGCCAATAGAAATACCTATGAACTTGACTCATCCTCATTACCTTTTTGTCACTCTCTTGCTTGGATATGTGGGTGGGAATTAATGGGGGGAGGGAAGTGAGGTAAGGAGAAAGGAGTGGGGAACATAGAGGAGACTGTTTTCTTATTCCCCTTCTTTCCCCTCCCACCTGCCTCCTCCTCACCTTCCATCTACCCTATTCCCTCTTGTCAGAGCCCCTAGTTATAAATTTGAGTGTTCTGTGTTAAATGTCAGCACTCACGCTGTGTTCTCTTGCATTTTCTGCTTCCCATCTCTTGGTGGTACTGTAAGAATGAGAGAGGGGTTTGGTGTTACTTGATGTTGTTGCTTCTCTTCCCCCTCCATGCAGGGAACCCAGAAATACCTGAACCCTGCTCTTTCAGTGTCCCTTCTGGCCATTAGTTTCCCAAGGGAGATCTCTGCAAGGCAAGGAAGAGCAACAAATGAAAATCAGTTGCTGAACCAGCACCTGGTAATTCTTAATGAGGGGCTTTCTGATAAAAGACGGAGCTTGAGCCTGTGGCTTAAGTCTCCAAGTCTGTGTTGGGGTCTTCTTTACGTGTGTGCTTAATCACTCAGTCATGTCCTACTCTTTCTGACCATTTGGACCTTGGTCTCAAAATCTTTGGCATATTGGTAGATAGAGAGCTCCAGGCCCAGAGAGGAGTATTAAATTCACATATCTTCCTAGCGCAATGTTGAGAAAGAGATAAGAGATCTCAGGGCTGCACATTAAAGAGAGATAAGAAATAGAAAGCACAAAAGAACAGGGCATGAGTACTGACTTGTCAACATAGTGACCCTCCCTACTAATAACTGGCTCTAATCAAAACCCTGGGCAGAAAATAAGTTTATAGATATTCTTCCTTTGAGTTGGGGGAATTGATGAGAGCTACAGAGGGTATGGGCAGAGGCAGAATTCCCTCATGCATAGAGAGGAAATTTCCCGTACAGCTTCTAACATCTGAAAAGAAGTCACTGCAGGTTTTTGACTCCTAGGAAGAAGGCCAGCATTTCCTGAATATCTATTATGCCCTACATTGGGCTAAGAAAGTTTCCCTGGACTATCTGTTGGGTTTCTTTAGTTGTAAGTAACAAAAATAATTCTGATCTATGTTTTAAAGCTGAAGAGGAAAGTTGTCAGGAATTTTTTGTCCTTATTGTGTATACTATGAGATATATGTATATATATATATATAGTCAAATTACTGTCTTAAAGCCACATTGTATGCTTCATAAAATTGCTATCAGATCGGGCAACCAGGCTCAGACATTCTGTAGTCAAAATCAATTTCAAAATCAAATAATCCCATCTTAGTCTAAGGGAGGACCCCTCAAGTCAGTTCCTGAGGTCTTTGAAATAACTTTAGCAACTTTTCTTGCTACCTGAATGACAAGATACTCTATGCCCAGCTTGTACATTTCCCTCTCAAGCCTGGAATCCAACATTCTCTAAGGAGCTCTGGTTCAATTTAATGAGAAATGATATTTAGAGGATATAATCTGGGGAACTGGTGGTCTTATTGTTAGTAGATTGTTTCTATGTCTTTTCAATGAGTGGATACAGTATACATATTTATGTAATATATATTATATTGTATACAATAAATAATATATATTATATAACATATTTATATTAAATTAATACTAATTATAAATAAGTTATTCATTAAAATACATTATGAGCTGATACTGATGGTTTCATTTGAATTCAGGACTACAGAGTTTTTATTTGGCTTTATCATCATCTTACATCCCATCCCATTTCCTTTCTCCCATATCTGAAATTTTACTTCTCAAGGATACCTATTAGGGACTGAATTGTGTCCCTCCCAAATTTATATGTTGAAGCCTCAACATCAACGAGCCTGTATTTAGAGATAAGACCCGTAGGGAGGTAATTAAGCTTAAACAAGGTCATAAGAGTGGCACTTGTAAGGAAAGCAAGAGATACAAGAGGGCACTCTCTCTGCTTATGCACAGTTCAGTTCAGTTGCTCAGTCATGTCCGACTCTTCATGACCCCATTCCCCATGAGCACACCAGGCCTCCATGTCCATCACCAACTCCCGGAGTTTAATCAAACTCATCTCCATTGAGTCGGTGATGCCATCCAACCATCTCATCCTCTGTCGTCCCCTTCTCCTCCTGCCCTCAATCTTTCCCAGCATCAGGGTCTTTTCTAATGAGTCAGTTCTTCGCATCAGGTGGCCAAAGTATTGGAGTTTCAGCTTCAACATCAGTCCTTCCAATGAACACTCAGGACTGATCTCCTTTAGGACGGACTGGTTGGATCTCCTTGCAGTCCAAGGGACTCTCAAGAGTCTTCTCCAACACCACAGTTCAAAAGCATCAATTCTTTGGTGCTCAGCTTTCTTTATAGTCCAACTCTCACATCCATACATGAATACTGGAAAAACCATAGCCTTGACTAGACAGACCTTTGTTGGCAAAGTAATGTCTCTGCTTTTTAATATGCTGTCTAGGTTGGTCATAACTTTCCTTCCAAGGAGTGTCTTTTAATTTCATGGCTGCAGTCAACATCTGCAGTGATTTTGGAGCCCAAAAACATAAAGTCAGCCACTGTTTCCACTGTTTCCCCATCTACTTGCCATGAAGTTATGGAGCCAGATGGCATGATCTTAGTTTTCTGAATGTTGAGCTTTAAGCCAACTTTTTCACTCTCCTCTTTCACTTTCATCAAGAGGCTCTTTAGTTCTTCTTCACTTTCTGCCATAAAGATGGTGTCATCTGCATATCTGAAGTTATTGATATTTCTCCCGGCAATCTTGATTCCAGCTTGTGTTTCTTCCAGCCCAGCGTTTCTCATGATGTACTCTACATATAAGTTAAATAAGCAGAGTGACAATACACAGCCTTGACGTACTCCTTTCCCTATTTGGAACCAGTCTGTTTTTCCATGTCAAGTTCTAAATGTTGCTTCTTGACCTGCATACAGATTTCTCAGGAGGCAGGTCAGGTGGTCTCATATGCCCATCTCTTTCAGGATTTTCCACAGTTTATTGAGATCCACACAGTCAAAGGCTTTGGCATAGTCAATAAAGCAGAAGTAGATGTTTTTCTGGAACTCTCTTGCTTTATCGATGATCCAGCAGTTGTTGGCAATTTGATCTCTGGTTCCTCTGCCTTTTCTAAAACCAGCTTGGACATCTGGAAGTTCACAATTCACATATTATCGAAGCCTGGCTTGGAGAATTTTGAGCATTACTTTGCCAGTGTGTGAGATGAGTGCAACTGTGTAGTAGTTTGAGCATTCTTTGTCATTGTCTTTCTTTGGCATTGGAATGAAACCTGACCTTTTCCAGTCCTGTGGCCACTGCTGAGTTTTCCAAATTTGCTGACATATTGAGTGCAGCACTTTCACAGCATCATCTTTCAGGATTTGAAATAGCTCAGCTGAAATTCCATCACCTCCACTAGCTTTGTTCATAGTGATCGTGCACAGAGGAAAGCCCATGTGTGGACACAGCAAAATGGCAGCTGTCCACAAGTCAGAAAGGGAGGCCTCATCACCCTAATGGCATCTTGACCTTGGACTACCAGCCTCTAGAACCTTGAGAAAATACATTTCTGCTAAGCTACTCAGTCTATGGTGTTTGTTAAGGCAGTCTTAGCAGTCTAATGCCGTCTATGGGGTCGCACAGAGTAGGACACGACTGAAGCGACTTAGCAGCAGCAGCAGACTAATGCAGTAGTATAATTACTTTGTTGCTTTTCCCACAATGCACACACAGTAATACCATTGCTGCCACTAGTAATACAATTATCATAAATAGTTTAAAATTTTTTGTGTAATTGTTTTTGTTCTTAGATTATATACAACTAGAGATAAACACTTTGCCACAGTGGTACTTGGTGTTTTCTCTCTGCTTACTTTTAAGTTTTCTCTTTCTCTTTTGTGCTTTATAATTTATCACAACATATGTTCTCTTGCGTGTGCGTGTGTGTGTGTGTGTGTGTTCCCACTGAAGACTTACTGTGCTTCTTGAATTTAAGGTTTATGTTTTTTAATAATTCTGAAAGTTGCACAGAAATTTTTTTCTTCAAATATTTATTCTCCGTCATTTTCTTTAATGTTTTCTTTTGGAACTACAGCTAATTGCTCTCAGTCTACTCTTGACTCTTTAAGTCTTTTTCATATTTTCTATTCCCTTCAACACTTTGTTACATTCTGCTTAATTTTCTTAGATTTACCTTCCACTCCACAGTTGCTTCTTCAGTTGTCTTTAAGTCTGCTGTTTAATTTTTCCTTTGAATTTTAATGTAAGTTACTGATTTTTCTTTTATAGAAGTTCTTTTAAAATCTACCTCCTTTTATTTCTTAATCTTTTAAAAATATTCATTGTGTAGTCTCTTCAGTTTGCATTATTTCACATTTGCAAGGTTGCTTTATCTACTATTGTCGAGTCTACTGACTTTCCTAAATTGTGGCTAGCTTTGCCACACATTAATTTTTTATCATCAGCTGATGTTTAGTGAGGGATATTTCCCCTTTGGGGGCTTTCATTGTGCTCTAGATCAGAGGCTGTTAAGCTTTTTATACAAAAAGCCAGGTAGTAAATATTCTGGGGCTTCCTTTGTGGCTCAGCAGAAGGAATCCACCTGGCAATGCAGGAGACACAGGTTTGATCCCTGGGTCAGGAAAATCTCCTGGAGAAGGAAATGTCAACCCACTCCAGTATTCTTGCTTGGGGAAATCTCATAGACAGAGGAGCCTGGCGGGTTACAGTCCATGGGGTCACAAAGGAGTCGAACATGACTCAATGTCTAAACCGACACCACCACTATTATCTACTATTTCTCCATGTTGAAGGAAGGAAGAGATCTAAGTTAGCTTTTTCTTCCAAGTTGCCAGGGAAACTCTTAATCAGAAAAATTGTTGAATTACTGGGAAAAAAAAGGACATCCCATGCTACATTATTTTCTGATTTCAAGTTATACTTGAATTTATAAAATGAAAGTTTCTTGGTTGTGAAGTATGAGTCATTTAATATACTATGAATTCAATTTAGTAGGTTTATGATTCCAGATGCATAAAGAAGTTTGCTCTAAGGTTTTATATGTTTTTCTTTCTTTTTCCCATCCTTTCTTCTTTCTTCTCTCTTTCCTTCTCTCCCACTCTCTTTTCTCTTTCTTTTTTTTTCTTCTTTTTTTTTGTGTAGACTTTGCATTTCAGATGGGCTTTCCTAGTAGCTCAGCTAGTAAGGAATCTGCCTGGAATGCAGGAGACCCTGGTTCAATTTCTGGGTTGGGAAGATCCAATGGAGAATGGATAGGCTACCCACTCCAGCATTCTTGGGCTTCCCTAATGGCTCAGCTGGTAAAGAATCTGCCTTCAATGCAGGAGTCCTGGGTTCAATCCTTGGTCTGGAAGATCCCCTGGAGAAGGGAGCAGTTACCCACTCCAGTATTCTGGCCTGGAGAATTCCATGGACTGTACATGGTCCATGGGGTCACAAAGTTGTCTCAGTTCTATTAAAAAATTGGATAACTTTCTATATTTATATTCTTAAAAACTTGATTAGATGGTTATCTTTTATACTTTACATCCAAAATAAATAAGTCTTAGATTTTAAAAATCAATCCTGCTTTTAAAAAAAATATATATTTATTTTTATTTGGAAGACAATTGCTTTACAATATTGTGTTGGTTTCTGCTATATGTCAACATGAATCAGCCATAGATATACATAAGTCCCCTCCCTCTTAAACTTCCCTCCCACCTCAAATTCTGCTTTTTTTGTTTATGCATTAATTATTTTTCTTGTTATCTTTATTTTTCCTTCTCCATTTAAAAGGATTTTTTATCCTTATTCTAACTTCTTGGATTGAATCAATAACGCAATTATTTTAATTCTTTCTTCAATAATGAGGAAACTTAAAAGTTATCAATTTTTGCATTGGCTGCATCCAATTTCCTAACTTTGATACATAGTGTGTAGGTATTCCTCTCTAAAGGAATGTTCTTTTCCCAGATCCTGACATGGCAAATTCTTCCTGACATTCAGAGCTCAGCTTAAATGCCATCTCAGAGGGGCTTTCCCAGCCAAAAGTACTACCATCCTCCCCACCCCCATGCCAGGCACTCCCAGTCATATCATTCTGTTTCCTTTTGTTAAAGCAAGTGTCACCCTTGATATTTTCTTGTTTTGTTGGTGTACTTCTTTATCAGCTATCTTCCCCTACTCTGGTAAAATATAAGCCCATGAGAACAGAGTTTGTCTCCTCAGTGCTGTGTATCCTGCTATGAGACAATGTCTAGCATCTAATAGGTGATCACTAAGTGTTAATTGGGGCTTCCTTGGTGACTCAGATGGTAAAGAATCTGCCTGTAATGTAGGAGACCTGGGCTTGATCCAAGGGTTGGGAAGATCCCCTGGGGAAGGAAATGGCTGCCCACTCCAGTATGCTGGCCTGGAGAATTCCAGGGACAGAAGAGTCTGGCAAGCTACAGTCCACGGGGTCACAAAGAATTGAACACAACCCAACGACTTTCACTTTCAAGTGTTCATTACATGAGTGCAGGAAAATATTCTCATTTCATTATTTTAAAAATAGCGTAATGTCATGTTATGTCAGTTATACCTCAATTTGACTTTTTAATTAAAAATTAATAAATAAAAATAGCCTATATGTGTCACTTTTATTTCACTTTGTCATAATAACTATTTGGAAGTTTGCCCTTCACCTCAAGTGGATGTTTTATTTGTTTTTTTAATTTCTATTTTATCACTTTCTGATATGATAAAATGGCTCATATAAATTTTATGCTTTGAAACTTATTGAGTTCATCTTTGTGTCTTATTTATGATCACTCTTTGTAAATGTTCCACAGAAGCTTATAAAGATGTCATATTTTCTCTTTGTAAAAGAAAAATTCTATGATTCAGATTTTTTTTCTATGTTTTTGACAACTTTTGTTTATTTCAGCTGTCAAAATTTGAGATATGTGTGTTTAAAAGTCTCCTACAAATACTGTATTTCAAGTATTTTTCCCCTTATGTTTCTAGCATACTTTGTTATTGTTATAGAAAGCTTTCAGTGAGAGATCTTTAGTGTAAATGTACCTTTGTTGAGTATAAAATGTTATTCTTTGACTCATTTGATGATTTTGACATGAATCCTATTTGTCTGAAACAAGCTATTCTTTTTCTGAAGACAGAATCTGGGAACCTCTGATGGCTCCAGGAGCTCCTTTCCTGATGTATAGCAAAAGATAAAAACAAAGCCTTAAGGACCATCTGAACTCCAAGGGGAATTAATGCACTATATGTTTCAAACTGTTATCATGTAGGAAAAAAGGATATATTGGTGAATCCTGCAGGAATGCAGAAATCGCAGTTTTTCTAGGGCCAGAAATTGCATACCTGTCAGCTAGCTTAGAAATGTCCTGTAGTGTTCAGACATCAAGACTCTTCCCAGGTGGTTACACCCTGGACGGTGTAATTGACCCTCTTGGAAGCTGTCCCTGGTGCGGACTGTGATTTAAGATAGCCGGATTGCTAACATAGCTGAGAGAGCAGGGTGAGGGGCAAGGTGTAGGAAGGCCTGGCTCCTGGGTGTCTGGGCAAGAAGTTCTGTTTCTCTTAGACACCCATGTTTCATTTGATTGGCAGGAGTCCCAGGCATCCTCACCCGCTCCCACTTTCCTAGTCCTGAAACTGAGTTATGGCCGTGGAAGATGCTTGAGAAAGTTCATGATGCTCTTAAAATGGGGTGGAGCCCTGAGAAGTCATCATTCTCCATGAAACAAACCCCAAATAACATTCAGATTGGGCCTTAACGGCAACTGGATATGGTAGCAAAATAAGAAGCAAGCAATAATGCAGTAGCAGAATCCTTGTTGAACGGCAGGACTCCGGTGTGTCATTTCCTATCACCGTTCCTGGCTTGCCATGGTCACTTCTCATTTCGTGAAAATGGCCTGAGCAGGGCAGGAAGCCGCTCACTTTTTCAAGAGCCATCTGCAAATGGATGAGAAAAATGTGCTAGTTTGTGAAGTGCTGAGAGCTCTTTAGAAGAAAAATACAGCTTTTTTTTTTTTTTTTTTTTTTAACGACAGAAAGAGTCCAACTGAGTTGTAGTGGAAACTGGGATTTGCCATCAGCTGCCCCTTCCCTTTCAGTGGATGGCTGGCTGGCTGGCTGCTGGAGATGCTATTAGCTGGTCACCCTCTCTTGCACCCCTGCAATGAGTCTCCCTACTCAGGAGAGCACCTTTCTGGGGTTAGCTCACAACCAGTGACTGATCAGTAGCAAGTGTAAAGCTCCTGTCACTTTGCTCCAACTCAAGAAACCCTGCACGTCAATCCAAATCTGAAACTCCCTTGAGTCTTCTGACGCCTTCCCTGTGATGCTTTTAGGGGAAGCCCCAATACACGAGCCTTGTAAAGTAGTAAGAATGATTTACCTCTTCCATGTTCTTCCTCCAGAAACTGAAGCACATCTTCAGTAAGGCATACCACTTTAAGGAAAAGACAGTTTTTAAAACGTGGATTTTTTTTTTTAAAGAGTTAAATTGGAGGAAATTTTAACAACAGCTAACATTAATTTGCCTGCCAATGCAGGAGACATAAGAGATGTGGCTTCAATTGTTGAGTTGGGAAGATCCCCTGGAGGAGGGCATGGCAAACCACTCCAGTGTTCTTGCCTGAAGAATCCCATGGACAGAGGAGCTTGGTGGGCTACATACAGTCCATAGGGTTGAAGAGAGTCATACATGACTGAAGCAACTTTGCACACACGTTGATTTAACACTTAATAGTGGTAGTTTAGTTGCTAAGTCGTGTCCAACTCTTGCACTTAATATGCACTCGCTAAGTATTTTGATGTCCATTAACTCGTTTGATTTTTAGAACAGTCTTCTGAGATAAAGCCTCATATTAGCTTCATTTTATAGCTGTGAAAAACTAAGCTTGGAAAGGTGCAGCGATTTGCCCAAGTTCACATCTACGGCGTGGTGAGGTAAGACCTGAAACTCTGTTCTCTTTGACACTAAAACCTGGCAATTGAACAACCACACAATATCACCTCTTAGAACTATGTTACAGCATGCTTCCCTGTAACTCCTATAAATAATGAATTCTTTTATGGCACTGACAAAAGAATTGGATTTGGGAGAAAAAAATGAGGGTGCATATATTTTCTAGAAGAAAAAAAAGGGGGATACTAGGTACTGCATAAATATTAAATCCTTCCTCTTGATCTATTTTCTTCCATGTCTGTGAAAGGAACTGGAAATAGAAGCATTTTTCCAATATACAATTCATCAGGAATTTATAAAATATTCAAGACAGTAATGTCCACAGAATGGGACATCTTTAAAATAGTCCTTATCTGTTGCCTGAGAGGTAGGGGACTATTTACCATTTCAATGACCTCTGGTTTATGCAGATAGTGTTAAGCAAAATAACTTTTAGGACATTTTTAAAAATCTCTTCAAAAGAAAGTTAATCCTGTCAAGGCTATTTTCAATGTTTCCATCCTTCCTGCCTGAGTGTTTCATGTGTTGGGTTCCTCCATCCTGGCCGTACCCACTGTGGACTTTGCCCTGTGAAGTCTTGAAGCCCTGCTCACTTGAGCAGCTTTTCTATGCTCTGAAGAGATCCAGCTCCCAGTCTTCAATGAGCAGAGGCAAATCTGCATTTCTACAAGGGCAGTAAGACTCTCAGATACCAAGCACCACGAATATCAAGCACCACAGCATCTCTTTCTATTCTTTTAAAAAATTTTTTTGGCCACAGGGCCCAGCTTGTGGAATCTTATTAACAGTTCCCCAACCCGGGATTGACCCATGACCTCTGCAGTGAAAGCACAGAGTCCTAATTACCAAACCATCAGGGAATTCCCAGCATCTCTTTCCAAATTCCTTTCTATCCTTGCTGGGAATTTAAGTATCACCCAAAGCACTGGTTGGGCAGCATTTCAAAGAGTTTTCAACCACACTGAAGCCCTCATGGGCCCCATCAGGCACTGCAGGCCAGATCCCAGTCTTGGGCACATCATTTGTGGCTGCCTGACTGGCTGAGAAAGAACAGAACCAAACTCTCTTTCAGGTCAGGGGCCACATTCTCATACCAGATCGTCTGAGCTGGTGCTGGACCGGTGTTCACCTCCTCACCCAACACTGCAGGCCTAGCACCTGAGCCATTCTTCCCTCTGTGCATGCTCACAGCCCCTGACCATGCCCTGGAGCCCTCCAGGTGTCTCCCCTGTGGTTTGAGCAGCCTGCCAGGTATGCTGGATTTGTCCATTCCCACCGGGAACTATGGGCTTCCCAGGTGGTTCAGTGGTAAAGAATCTGCCTGCCAATGCAGGAGATGCAGGTTCAATCCCTGAGTCAGGAAGATCCCCTGAAGAAGGAAATGGCAACCCACTCCAGTATTCTTGCCCGGAGAATTCCATGGACAGAGAAGCCTGGTGGGCTACAGTCCATTGGGTCGCAAAGGAGTTGGACGCAACTGAGCAACTAAACAACAACAATGGGGAACTACAAACAAGGATGCTGTGTTATGCTAACAAAAGATGCTCAGGAGAGGTCATGGAGTCACAGAAGATGCTGTGCCAGGAACTGGCCACACGGGACTACAAGTGCTGGCCTCACTTGAGAGTTTTCTGGGCAGAGCTCTGACTGGGGAAGCTTCGGGTCATTGTGATTCAGTTTATAATAGTGGCAGCGCTCACTTTTATCGAGTATTGACTACGTGCCTGGCAGACTTCTGAGTGCTCCATCTACATGATGTCACCTAATCTTCCCAAGAACACTGTGAAATAAGACCAATATTATCTTTGTTTTATGGATAAGGAAACCGAAGTTTAGAGAGGTATATTGCCCAAGGTCACAGACAGGGACTGAGCCAGGATCCGCATTGGTCCGTCTTGCTGTGGTGTCCACCATCAACCTATATTACGCTGTGGCAGCTGTGGCAGCAGCTCATGGGCTTGGCTGTGTTTAGCCTGTGAGGGTTTTGAAAGACATTTAAAATGTGAGCCAATATTTTAAATGTGAGAGATTTCACTTATAAACACATACAAAATTCTACTATCTTTTAAAAAAATGTGTCTGTCTGGCATCCTTGGTCTCTAGTCCAAAGGCTCCCATCTACCGGAGGTGAGTGTTATTAATAGCTGCCTTGTTAGATGGAGGCTGTTCTCCCAGTTTCTATAGAACCTGGTCCAGCAGTCTAGTTCTGTTCACCTATCTGTGTGCCTCCCAAATGCTCTTGAATTGCCCAGTGCTGTGAGACAGCCCCCTAGTCCTTGGTATGGGGGTGGTAGGTTTATCCTTGACCTTGTACTGCCTTGGAAACAATTTGGGGCTAACACTCCTGTCCTAAGTTGGTTTGGAATAAAGAACACAGATGTAGGCTGGTGATGGTATGAAGCAACATGGCAGGTTACTAGTTTAGAGTTAACTTCAGTCAGTTTATCTCCAGGGCAGATGGTAGGATGAGAGGGTGGCTTGGAAAGTTCTGGAAAGTAACTGGATCTGAAATTTACTCAAGGTTGTGCCACAGGCTAGTTGTGAAAGCCAGGTTGAGTCACTTTTCTCTGTACCTATAAAAGGGAGAGATTGAAGTTGATAAGCTGTAAGACAGGGGTCAGCTCTGAAACTCTGCTACTGCTTGTAAGTCATATTTTCACATGATAGGACTGACTTTGAGAGCATCTCTTAAGGAGGGGACAAATCTTTGTAAATTGCCTTCAGTGGGTACAATTGAAAGGTAGTAAACAACTCTGGCTGGCTCAGCTGAAGAGCCAAGGAGAGGCCATAGGCCGAGCCCAGTGAAAAAAGGTGTGGCCTGAGCCTCTGGAACGTTTTGGATATCAGAGCTTTCCCTTACTTTAGTTCAGGGTGAGGTTGGGGCTTGGTTCTTTATTTAGAAAACCGTGACAGTCATCACTGAAAACAGTCCTTGCCAGAACAAACATCGCACTCCAAACAATATCACTGGGAAATATAACTATGTTAATAGATGGAATTTCACAGTCTTTCAGAGCATTCAGAGGAACTCACAAGAGCTGTACCATTTTCTACTCTCTCTTTTAAAGCACATACATTATCACAGCAAAGTAAACCTGTTTCTCAAATTAGGGTAGCCATGAAAATAAATAGTTATGTAACAGATTGCACTAAAAGAATGAAAGATAAGCCAAGAGATCAGGCATGAGTCCAAGAAAAAAAAAAAAAACCCTCATAATATATTTCTCTTGTACACTTTTTTGTACTTCTGGAGTCTTGTAATTCCCTCTGGCCCATTGGCATCTCTCAGTGTAAGTCTCACTGGCTTCTCAGAGTTAGCCCTGTTTTCTCTCTGGCAAAGGTGGTGTGTACAACCTGAAATTCAGTTGCTTATCTGAGAACTTGATCTCAGGTGTGACTTCCCAGTATCCCCCAAACTTGGGCAGGTTTGAGGGTAGATGTGGGGGACCTATAGGAGAGGTGTGGCCTCTTACATGAACCAGATACCATCTGAGGCTCTCTGAGACCTCTGAGGAGGCCAACTTGACTGGGACTGAGACTCCTGGCTTGACTTTATAGAACCTTGCCTCTATATCCAGGGCCAGTTGACTTCCCCACTTGTGCTGGGGCCCATCACTTAATAGAATGAAAATTTTGATCCCATAGGTCTAAAGGTACAGAAAGAAAGAGAGAGCCTGTGTTTCTAACAGGCTTCCTAGCGATGCTCATGCTGCTGGTCCACGGACTGTTCTTGAGCTGCAAGGTCTTACATGGGTGGTTCTCAGAGTGTGCTACCAGGCAGACCAGCAGCAACAGCACCCCTAGGAACTTGTTAGAAATGCACACTCTTAAGCCCCACCCCTGATCTCCTGAATCAGAAACTGGGTGTGTGACCCAGCAATCTGTATTTTAACAAACATTTTATGTTATTTTGGGTTTCCCTGGTGGCTCAGTGGTAAAGAATCAGCCTGCAATGCAGAAGACACAGGAGATGTGGGTTCGATCCCTGGGTGGGAAAGGGAACCTAGCGGAGGGCATGGCAGCCCTCTCCAGTATCCTTGCCTGGGAAATCCCATGGACAGAGAAGGCTGGTGGGCTATAGTCCATAGGGTCACAAAAAGTCGGACATGACTGAAGTGACTGAGCATGCATGCTAGGTGATTTTGATGCATACTAAAGTTTGAAAAAACACTGTCTATACCATGGGTATATGTTGAATTGTGTCCCTCCCCAAAGATATATGGAAGTTTTAATCTTTAGTACCTGTGAATGTGACCTTATTCAGAAATAGGATCTTTGTAGATTCTATCAAGTTAAGATGAAGTCATTAGCATGAGCCCTAGTTCAATATGATGGTGTACTAGTAAGAAGACAACCTTATGAAGAAACAGATGCAGAGGGAGAAGACGGCCATGTAACAAAGGTAGCAGAGATGGGAGTGATCCATCTATAAGCCAAAGAATGCCAAAAATGCCAGGAAAAAGCAGAAGCTATAAGAAGTATTCTTGCCTACATGTTTTACAGGTAGTGAAGCCCTGCCAACACCTTGATTTTGAACTTCCAGCCTCCCCAACTGTGAGACTATAAATTTCTATTATTTAAGCTATCTGGTTTGTGGTAGCTTGTTACGGCAGCCCAAGGAAACTCCAACAACTGTAAAAGGCTTTCCCTGCTCTGATGGAATAGCAGGTGTTGACAGGGCCTTGATGCAAGAGTTTGACTGATAGGTAGAAGAATACAGAGAAAGAAGTAGAAGAAAGTAAAAAGCAAACAGGAAGCAGTTATAATATACGGTCAGAGGTATGTGTGGTATTGATTTTTTTAAGATATTTGTAAGTTAATTTAACAAACATTTATTGAGGCCCTGGGAACATGACAGTGCTCAAGAAAAGATCTTTTTCCTTAAGAAACAACATGAGAAAATAGACACTTACTTTTCAAGGTAACTGCTACTCTAAGGGGAAGTACAGAGAACTATGGGAGCAAGGTGGCCATAGACAGTTGTTCAGATTGTACACTGTGCAACATATCTCTGATGTCAGTGGTCTTCCTTAGGGTCCTATGGTTCATAACTGCTCAATTGAATGTGGTTACTACATTGTAAAGATATAAGAAAGACATTTAATTCATTCTTGAAGAGGAATAAAAATTTCCCCAGGGAAGTAGGATCTAAATTGAGACCTGAGGAGTGAGCAGAAATTAGTCAGGTGAAGGAGGATGAGTGTGGGGGATTAGAAAGGAAAGTATTTAGAAAAAGAAAAGAGCATATTGCAGACCGAAGGATGGTCAGAGTATCTGTGAGATGCGAGTCCAGTCAAGGACTCTGTAGGGAAGAAGTTAACTATTAACTAAGGGGATCGTCCTCTTTCATTAGAGCCTAGAGCCCTCCAGGTAAGTTCTATTTTGTAGCAAGGCTTTCTTTGGTACTCAAGTATCCCCCAAGGTAATTAAAGCTGGTAAGTCTTGGTCATAACACTGATGCGATTTGCTTGTAATGAAACAGATTAAATATTGAATGGGAGAGGAGAGGAGAAAAGAGGGTAGGGTAAGATAGAATGGGATAAGAGTCAATGCTGTGTTCAAAGTGTTCGTGTATGCGGACTGAAAAACTGTAACCTCAACTTTCCTTTCTGGCCAGGAGTCCTATCCTTTTTTGCTCCAGTGAGGGTCAGGAACTGACGAGGCCATATTGAAGCTGACTTGTGTTTTTACTGTATCCTCTTGGAAACCTGAGACTGTGCAAAGTTCATTCCCATAGAGAGAAAGAACTTGCTCAAGTTCTACCCTTGGATCTAGAAAACTAGGCCTCCCCTTGGTGCTAAGGGTGAATTTCTAATTACATAGTCCAAGCTGAGGGCTTGACACTAGAATGGACGAGGTAGCTTGGTGGGGCAGCCATGAGCCCAGAGTCAACTGGCCAGGATGTTCCTAGTGACACAGGGTCTCCAGAGAGTGTGCTTGGTGCTTTTTCAGCAGCACATAGTAATTTCAGGTGAGAGTAGGCTACACTGAGAGCTGGGGCTGCAGACGGGGTGTGGGGGGTGAAGGTGAGGCTGGGGTACCAGGGGAGGCCCAGAGGTCAGCACACAGGTGGAAAGCAAAAGAGCAGGTCACAGTCTCATTCCTGGACTTGGGACCTGAGGGGTCAGCTAAGGGCTGGTTGCTTGTTTATAAGCTTCAGATTCCTTTTGGACCAACTGATGCCATTTCCCCCAACATCAGAAATGCCAGGGATGAAAGAAACCTAAGGGTCATCATACACAAGAATCCTCAACTCCTGCCCTCTATCTCTCCAGAGCTTTCCAGCCCTCCAGCCCATCAACACCTGGGCACCTTGGAGGCAGCTCCCCCTTGCCTCCAGAGCACAGCTCTGCCTGTTAGAACTTTCCCTTTGAATTGAGAGAAAATTGATCTTTCTGTAGCTTTCCTCCACCTGTTGTCCTTTACTTGGAGAGTGTTGGCTTTTTCCCCCCTTTACTCTACCTTGCTGAGTGACCTTGGGTGAGCCTTTCTGTGCCTGTACCCTCTCTGCTGGTCTGATAGAATTTCTGTCAAGATCAAATAAAATTATTATATGAAAGCACTTTGAACAAGTAGATCAATCCCACAACATAGCAAGCCCTGGTGGTTCTTGGTTTGTTTGGCATTACCGTGTTTTGGCTCTCTTTGACTGTGACTTCCCTGAGATCTGCCAGCTGACTCTGAGGACAATAGCTTATGTTCAGTGCCCAGTAGCCTCTGAGTGAGTCACTCACTGGTCTGACCTCCCCAAAAGAAAGGAAGAGAAAACAAAGTGAGGACTCGGAAGCATTTTGGACCACATCCCTTAACATAGCACTAAGACACAATACACATCCAAGTTTTCTGAAAGGATGGGATTTGGTCCAGGTATCCCATCAAGGACTGTGCCCTGGTATATCCAAGAACTCTTCAACAGTGGTGCTTACACAAACCAGCCGCTGAAGCCACTTGAACTTCAGCTGGCACCTGCTTTGTTGCTGCATTAGCATCTCCGGAACCTTTGGTGCTTGTGTCATTTCCCACTCATTGTCCCTGAGCTAATGATGCTGAGACACTGAAAATCATCAGAAAGTCCCACTGCTCCCAATTAGGAATCCCTTTCCCTCTAACCAAGAGTCAGGGCCCACAACTACCTGCCATGATCCTACTCACCTGTAAAAAAATGACTGTAAATGCAGTATTTTCTAATTATTATTTTGGCTGCACTGGGTCTTCATTGCAGCATGCAGGCTCAATAGTTGTAGAATGAGTACTTAGCTGAGGATGTGGGATGTTAGTTTCCTGACCAGGGATCGAACCTGGGCCCCCTGCATTGCAAGTGCAGGGTCTTAACCACTGGACCACCAGGGAAGTATCAGTAAGTATTTTAATGAGTACAGGTTCCTTGCTCTGGAAGTATATTCCTAGCCATGGACTGACTTCCATCATTCAGTATTTGTTGAATGTCTTCTGAATACCAGACCCTATGTGATATGCTAGAAAATATGGATATATAAGCACAGCCCCTGACCTCAGGGAGCTTTCACTAAGGGGAGTCTTAGAGACATCTGAACTGTAAGTGCTCTGAAGGGCTGCAGGTGCTGTGACAGACTGAAGTGTACGAAACAACAGAGGAAGCGGAACAGGGAGGAAGGAATCTGGGCTGTCTGAACAGGGTAGGGTCGGGTAGGGTAGGGTGAATCAGAGAAATTACCATAGAAATGTGATGTTCACAGTTGAGTCTTTAAAGAATGTGCACTTAGTGTGGTTGGGGGCCTGAGGCAGTAAGCCATTTATCTGAAGCATAATCTCTAGTCACATGTCAAGTTTGGCAGTCCTATTGGATGCAATCTGATTTCTCCATTGCTTAGTTGAGGAGTGGAACCTGGATTTCAGCTCTGTGGCATTCAACAACAGCTGCCATATTCTCATTTGGAGGCTATTTTCTTTGTATTCTCATGTCAGTTTCTGAATTCCACTAATATAGGACTTGCCCAATGTAGTAACTGCATTTTGTGTGTCTGTAACCCCACTTATCCAGTTAGGTTGTGACTGTCTTGAGAGAAGAGTCTAGGTCTCTCTTTGTTACCTCTTCATTCAACAAACATTTATTGATCCCCACTAGTACCAAGCCATATGATAGCACTGAAGATATAGCACTGAATAAGACAGATGTGGTTTCTGTCCTTGTGGAGTTTCCATTCTAGTAGAGAAGATGGTCATTGGAAAAATAATCAATTGCAGGTGTGATCAGAGCTTTGAAAGGAAAAGCCCATTGTGGTGTCACAGGGTAGAGCAGGAGACCTGATCTAGTCCGAGGATCCCAGGCAGGAGACCCCAAAGTATGTTTAAGCTGAAAGACACTCATCGTCAATTCTTGTCTGACTGGTTTTACACCTTGGTGCCATGATCTAATGGACTTTCCAGGTGGGACTAGTGGTAAAGAACCCACCTGCCGATGCAGGAGACATAAGAGACATGGGTTTGATGCAGGAGGCATAAGAGACATGGGTTTGATCCCTGGGTCGGGAAGATCCCCTGGATGAGGGTATGGCAACCGCCTCCAGTATTCTTGCCTGGAAAATCCCATGGACAGAGGAGCCTGATAGGCTATGGTCCATGGGGTAGCAAAGAGTCAGACATGACTGAAGCTACTTAGCACACACTCCATGCTCTCATGTCTACCCTCCAGTTCCAAATTCTGCAAAAACTCCAATATTTATTCTTCCCTCCTCCTTCTCTTTCTTCTTCTTCTCTTCCTTCTCCTTCTTATTCATAATAAAATACCAAGATTTATCTGAGCAAAAGGTCATCCAGGAAGCAACCACATTTCCCAGCCTCCCTTGATGCTAGGAGAGACATATGACTACTTTCCTGCTACTGGATTGTGAATGGGAGTGATGTGAGCAACATCAGTACTATATTCTTTATAGAGAAAAGGGCTTGTGCTCCACTCTCCATTTCCTACTGTGTGTGAAAGAATAGCAACTGCAATGGCCACCTTAAACCAAAGATGGGTGCTACCTCTGAGGATGGGAGAGCTGCCCAGTGCCTGTATATCTAGATCACCTAGGGTAACAGTGCTGTGTGTCTGCTCTAGACATCCCACCCATCTGTGAACCTCCCAACAAGAAGAATTAAACTTCTGTCTTGTTTGAGCCACTGTATTTTTGGTCTCTTTGCAGGGAAGTTAAGCCTGTAAGCTGACTCACATATCCAGGGTCTGTTTTCAGCATGTCTTTAGCTTAGCAGGGACCACAAAGGAATTTACCCAATTTGTCATCATCTGTGAATAGTTATAGCATGAGGTTTCTCTCTCTTCAGTTTAAACACAAAATGTTCCCCATCTGGCTGTTGTTTCTTTGAACTTTTCCTCCCTCTTTCTGTGCTTACTTGCTCTTTCTTTCATCATTCAGGTGCTCTAAATATTTGAAGGAGAATGAAAGTCATACTGTCATGGGTTTTTTTTGGGGGGGGGCAGGTCATGATGCCTTCAGAAGAGTGGCCTAGGAGAGAAAAGGGCTGTGAATGAGATTCTGAGATGAAGAGGAAAGCCTTAATTACCTGAAACTTGGCAAATCACAGCTCTCTATTAATGAGAATGTTTCTACCACATCTTCAGAAAGAAGAAAACTGCAACCAAATAAGCTGTTATGGAGAGACTGATTCAAAAAACCAATTTTCTAAGCTTGTGCTAGAGTTTCAACCCAATTGGCTCTTCTCCCATGGTGGCAGCCACAGCCCAGTGGGAGATGGGATGGGAATTTGTCATAATGGCTCTGAAGCTGTCCTTTCAACCTTGCTTTATTCCTGCTTTCATATCATGGGGAAACGGGCCATAAGGTCCATCTATTATGCTTAAAAATATTCTACAAATATGCAAGGCTACTTGTATAATGACATTGGTTCTGATGTTGTTTTCATTAGTAAAACAATGAAAACAGTATAATGTGCATCAATAGGAAGAAACTTAAATTTAAAAGCAGTTTATCTTATAAAGAAAACAAAGGCAGTCACTTCAAAGGAGATAGTTTTCTATGGACTCACCTGCAAAAATGTGCATGATGTGTGTGTGTTAGCAAAACAATTGTTTTTAAGTAAAAATGAACAACTGATGTTTATATATATTTTTTAATATGCCTAGAAAAACAGACTGGAAGGACACACATGAAATTATTCATAATGGTTATCTCTGGAGAGTAGAATCAGGGGAGATGAGGGTGGGTTTTCATATTTTACTCTGTAATGATTCTATGGTGTTTGTTTTTATAGCAGTAGAATTTCCCTGTGAGGCAGAGATCATATTTATCCTGCTCATTGTCCATTCATGGAGAGAATACGGGCGTGATCAATGACAATGACAGCAATAATGATAACAATTATTATTATTATTATATAGGTTATGTAGCATTTGCAATACAGTAAGCACCATCCTTTGGATTTTATATATGTTAATACATCTAATACTCATAAATATGCTATGCAGTAAGAACTTTATCATTTCTGTCTTACATACAGAGAGACAGAAGCACAGAGAGGGTAAGCAAGCTGTCCAAGGTAACCAAGTGACAGAGCTGGCATTGAATCCAGGGGTCCTGGCTCCAGAGATTATTCTTAATCACTCTATATTACGTTGATTAATGGATGTAATGAATGAATGCTAAATTTTTTTTTTAATGTTTTTTGGCTAAGTCTCTGATAAGTAGAACAATCAATGAACCGGAAAATTCATTCCCAGAGCATTCTGCTTAATCAAGGTTCTACAATTTATCTTTCATGGCAAGGTAATGGGCTGTTTATACTCAGAACCTTCCAAAAGCTGAGAAGACACTGATGTTAACAGTTGTTGATGAGTGACTGGGAAAGGCTGAATGTTTTAATTTAAAGTCAGTGAAAGAATTAATTGCTAGCAAATTAAAAGGCTTCATCTGCCATTTCTCTGCTCCTCGGTTTTCTGTCTTCCAACCAGAACAATAACAGGGGCGTTGTGAGCACAAGCATGAGTGCCTGGCTTTTCCTTTCTAAGCAGCCTGGCTTTGCAGCTTGTGCTTACATCTGGGGATCTGGAAAGGTAGGAAAGAATTCTGTACTCCAGAAGCATCTCTATGTACTTAAGGGACTAATAGGAACCCCCACCCCTCCACTCAGGGAAAAAGGCTAAAGTATAGACTATGACGTCTTAGAGTAGAGAAATTAGATTTCATTCCATTTTTATCCTCTACATCTCAGAGTGCCTGGCATCTAGCACAAGTTTTACATAGGAAAGGTTATCAACACTGTCTGACCAGGAGAAATTTTGATGGTATAGAGGAAGCTCTAAGAAAAGTAATAAACACTCCTTGATTGAAATAGTTTTATGGATCTGCAAATAACATAAATTTACTCTTTGCAAAGCCTGTTGCTAAATACAGGTGGACACAAAATAGTCTCAGTCTTCAAGAAGCTTAAAATAGAGTCTGAGAGATGTACACATGGTGTCAGCACTGTGACTTTAGAATAAGGAGAAGATGTTTGTAATTTTGAAGTCAAGGAAAAGCTCTCTCTCTCCCTTTCTCCCTCTCTATTCCCCACTACATCGCTCATCATAAAGATTACTCAGGAGTAATTTTGTGGATATATGAGATTTGTATACATGTGGGAACTGAATATTGGCAGTGCATGGGGAACAAATTAAAATTACTTCCCCAGGACAGTTGAATGTGGCTTCCTGGCAGGGTGGAGATTGGTTTATCTGTGCACAGTTGAGTTGAAGGTTTGTTTGCAGATAAATCACTCTTCCATGGAACATCAGAAGAAGAACCCGCAGAAAAAAGACATATCAACATGCTTAATGGGACTAATGACCTGGGGGACGGAGAGGAGAGCTCAAGTCAACAATTGTGCTGTCTATTGATTTTTCCCAGTCTTACAGAAAGGGCACAGAGCACTACCTAACTGAGACATAGAACTGTGATGGAGTTAGAAAGGTACTAGGACAAAATTTGTGCCCCTTGCAATTTGATCTTCCTCAGAGTAGATCTGTGCAAGCACTGCAGTTCTGAAAAGTGAAAGTGAAAGTATTAGTTGCTCAGCTGTGTTCTACTCTTTGCAACCCAATGGGCTGTACCCCCATGGACTGTAGCCTGCCAGGCTCCTCTGTCCATGGGATTTTCCAGGCAAGAATACTGGAGTGGGTTGTTGTTCCCTTCTCCAGGGGATCTTCCCAACTGAGGGACTGAACCTCTATCTCTGCATCTCCCGCACTGGCAGGAGGGGCTCTTTACTAGCTGAGCCACCAGGACACCACAATTCTCAGATTGTTTCCAATCAGAATATTAACATTTCATGGACTATTTTTCATGAATATCTTAGTCTTTGGGAAGACAGCACAGTGTAGGGGAGGCCTTGGTGTCAGACTGCCAGTATTCAAAACTCATCAGCTATGTAATCGAGGACCAGGAAGCTTTATGTGGATGGTAATATATTCAAAGGGCATTGTTAAGATTAAATGAGATGATATATGTAAAATATGTGGCAATCCATAAATCCTCAATAACTGCTAGCTATTATCATGTTCCATAGTAACAACAAGGAGTAATGTGTACAGAACCTTAATTTACCAAGTGTTTCATATGAATGTTCCCAGATGAAGCACTCTCCTTAAGAGTCAAACCTCTGGGCTCATATAGACCTGAGTTCAAATACTGGCTCCCTTCCCACCAATCTTGCAAACATAAGCAAATCAGTTAACCTCTAAGCCTTAGTTTCCTTGTGTGTAAAATGGGATAACAGTACAGCAGATGCATAAGGTAGTTGTGAAGATTAAATAATGTAAATTGTTCAGCACATACTAAGTGCTCAATAAATGTCAGCAATTATTTATCATCCCATTTCACCTCCTAATAGCTCTGTTCTGAGGGACCTATGACTCTGTACATTAGAGTTCTCCATGTTAGGTTGACTGCAAACATCCACCACATTGACTTCCCTATAGCTCAAATGGTAAAGAATCTGCCTGTGATGCAGGAGACCAGGGTTTGATCCCGGGATCAGAGAGATCCTCTGGAGAAAGGAATGGCAACCCACTCCAGTATTCTTGCCTGGACAATTCCATGGACCAAGAAGGCTGGTAGGCTACAGTTCGTGGGGTTGCAAAGAGTCAGACATGACTGAGCGACTAACACACACATAAACATCTTCAGCAGGACTTAGATCACACTCCATACAAGCCCAGCACCTGGCTGAGAACATTCTCCAGTGGTGATGTAAGGGAGATGTTTCAGAAAATGAATTGGAGATGACTAAGGAGAAACACCTGTACCTAAGCCAGGACTGAAGATTCTAGTCCCAGAAGCTGTAAAGCCAGCAAGGGAGGTCTGGAGGGAGGACTCCCCTTGAATCTGGTATGGTGACACAGTGATCATTTCACCTCCCTAAATGGGGACACGGAAGTAAACCTTCCCTTCTGGTCTTATCTCTGCTTATCAACAATAAAGGCTGGGAGATGAGGATAGGCTCCAGATGTGTCCAGAGGCTCTTGGCTGTACTCAGAGCTCTGCAAAGTGTGTCTTCAATTGAGAGTGCAGAACATGGATTCATAGGGGTGGGGTCAGCCAGGACCTCTTGGATCAACCCCTGAGATGTTACCAGAAGGGCGTGACTCAGCTCTGAGATTGGCTGAGTAAGAGACTGTTGTCTTCTTGCATATGTGCTAAGTCACTTCAGTCGTGTCTGACTCTTTGCTATCCCATGGACTGTAGCCCACCAGGCTCCTCTGTCCATGGAATTCTCCAGGCAAGAATACTGGAGTGGGTTCCCATTTCCTCCCCCAGGGGATCTTCCTGATCCAGTGATGGAACCCACGTCTCTTATGTCTCCTGCATTGCCAGGCAAGTTCTTTACCTCTAGCACCACCTGGGAAATCCTGTTGTCTCCTTGAGGAGCCTATAGCAACTGCCAGCAAGAGACTCGAAGGGACTGGCTTTTATTTCTATTGATCTGATCCTTCATCCGCCTCCCGTTCACTTTCTTTTCCCCCGTCTAGTTACCTCTCAAATTGCACTTCCCCAGACTCTGCATTCTCCCTCCATAGATATGCACACTCACTCAGCTGTTCTGGAGTTGTGTGTGTGCTCCATCTTCTGCATAGATCTTATGCTGACCCAGAGGTGTGTCCAAGAATGTCTATGTATAGTGTGTACCCCATTGTATATGTGAATATGTGTATTTGTGTGATCTTTAGGTTTAGGTTTAGTGTTATGATTTTGCTCTAAATTCCTGATACCTACATATCTAGATCACACAAATACACATATTTTCATTCCACAATCCACCAAATTCACACAAACACACAGTTTTCATTCCAATCCCAAAGAAGTGCAATGCCAAAGAATGCTCAAATTACCACACAATTGTACTCATCTCACACACTAGTAAAATAATGCTCGAAATTCTCCAAGCCAGGCTTCAACAGTATGTGAACTGTGAACTTCCAGATGTTCAAGCTGGATTTAGAAAAGACAGAGGAACCAGTGATCAAACTGCCAACATCCACTGGGTCTGGGTCATCGAAAAAGCAAAAGAGTTCCAGAAAAACATCTACTTCTGCTTTATTGACTATGCCAAAGCATTTGACTGTGTGGATGACAATAAACTGTGGAAAATTCTGAAAGAGATGGGAATACCAGACCACCTGACCTGCCGCCTGAGAAATCTGTATGCAGTTCAGGAAGCAACAGTTAGAACTGGATATGGAACAACAGACTGGTTCCAAACTGGGAAAGGAGCACATCAAGGCTGTATACTGTCACTCTGCTTATTTAACTTATATGCACAGTACATCATGAGAAACGCTGGGCTGGAAGAAGCACAAGCTGGAATCAAGATTGCCAGGAGAAATATCAATAATCTCAGATTCGCAGATATGCCACCCTTATGTCAGAAAGTGAAGAAGAACTAAAGAGCCTCTTGATGAAAGTGAAAGAGGAGAGTGCAAAACTTGGCTTAAAACTCAACATTCAGAAAACTAAGATTATGGCATCTGGTCCCATCACTTCATGGCAAATAGATAGGGAAACAATGGAAACAGTGACAGACTTTATTTTTGTGGGCTCCAGAATCACTGCAGATGGTGACTGCAGCCATGAAATTGAAAGATGCTTGCTGCTTGGAAGAAAAGCTATGACCAATCTAAACAGCATATTAAAATGCAGAGACATTACTTTGCCAACAAAGGTCCAAATAGTCAAAGCTATAGTTTTTCCAGTAGTCATGTATGGATGTGAGAGTTGGACTACAAAGAAAGTTGAGGGCTGACGAACTGATGCTTTTGAACTGTGGTGTTGGAGAAGACTCTTGAGAGTCCCTTTGACTGCAAGGAGATCCAACCAGCCCATCCTAAAGGAGATCAGTCCTGAGTGTTCATTGGAAGGACTGATGTTGAAGCTGAAACTCCAATACTTGGCCACCTGATGCGAAGAATTGACTCATTTGAAAAGACTCTGATGCTGGGAAAGATTGAAGGCAGGAGGAGAAAGGGATGACAGAGGATGAGATGATTGGATGCACTGACTCAATGGAGATGAGTTTGAGTAAACTCCCGGAGTTGGTGATGGACAAGGAGGCCTGGTGTGCTGCCGTCCATGGGGTTGCAAAGAGTCGGACATGACTGAGCAACTGAACTGAACTGAAACCTAAACATTCCGGTTTGCTAAACTAAGGCAAGTCTGAAAGTTAAAATTTCCTTAAACCAAAAAGCTTAGAAGAAAATGGCTTGGTTCAACTTAAGACAAGTAATAGAATTTTTCAAAAATTACTTACTCTTTTAAGTATAGATGACAAATTTATATAATTCAAAGTTAAGTTAATTTACTTACATAAGTGTCTATTTTCTATCCCTGTCTTCTACATGTCCAGTGCCACTTCCCTTTCCCAAACTGGTAGCCATGTTACATTCATTTCCTGTGAATTCTTCCAGAGATTTTGTAAATGTATGCAAGCAAATACAGGAATGAGAGCATGATATGCATTTTATTCTGCATCTTACTTTTTTAATATTATAATCCATCTTGGGAATTTTTTAATTCATAAGAAGTGCCCTCATTCTCGTTTTATAACTACATAGTATTCTATTGCATGGATGTATCATAATAGGCTTAGCCAACCTCTTATTGGAAGACATTTAAGTTGTTACTGATTTCTTACCATAACAAGCAGCTGTTGTTTAGTTGTTTAGTCATGTCCTACTCTTTTCATGACCCCATGGACTGTAACCTGTCAGGATCCTCTGTCCATGGGATTTCCCAGGCAGGAATACTGGAATAGGTTGCCATTCCCTTCTCCAGGGTATATTCCCTACCCAGAGACCTAATTCCCGTCTCCTGCATTAGCCGGCAGATTCTTTAGCATTGAGCCAGCTGGGAAGACCATAGCAAACACTACTCCAGTGAAAAACCAATTTTTATGTTTATTACTAAATTGCCCACCTTTAGGAATGGCAAAAACAGGAGGAGAAGGGGGTAACAGAGGATTAGATGGTTGGATGTCATCACTGATTCAATGGAAATGAGTTTAAGCAAACTCCTGGAGATAGTGAAAGACAGGGAAGCCTGGCAGTCCATGGCGTCACAAAGAGTAGGACACAACTGAGTGACTGAACAACAACAGCAATGGGGGTGGCATCAGTTGACACTTGAATGACATAAACAGTAGTGTAGAATGCTCATTTTCCTCTTCCTTACCAAAATCATATATTAATATATTATAATTTTGATACTTAGGGTTGTTTTTTTTTTATAGCAACAAAACTTGGTGCTTTCACAGCTTTTGTTTCTTGTTGGCTGGTGGGAAGGGATAGGATGCTCTGGTTCTGGGCCTGGCTATTGCAAGGAGGTGGTGGATAGTTGACACTGTCCTCAGGGAGAGGGCAAGGAGCCTTGGCTGGAGACAGTGGCACCCCAAGAATCTCATCTGGCTCTTTGTTTTCTCCCTGGCAAGTCCTGCTAGGGAGATTTTTTTTTTTTTACTAATTTGATGGTGAAAATGATATGATATTATGATATTGTATTTTGAATTTATGTCGCTCTTAATATAAGAAAGGTTGACTCTTCATGTATTTAAAAGTTGTTTGTATTTCCTTTATCTGTGAATCGTTTCTTTACATTCTTTTCCCAACTTTTCTCTGGATAATTGTTTTTTTTTTTTCTTTATTGACCCGTAAAAGCTCTTAAAATATTAAAGACATTAAACTTTGTGAAATGAGTTATAAACAATTTGCTTCCATTTTGCCATTTGTCTTTTCACTTTGCTCAAGGAGATTTTGCCAAGCAATGATTTTTATTTTTATGGAACTTAATTTTTAACTCTTTTACTTTATGCCTTCTAGTTTTTATATCATAGTTAGAAGGTATTTTCTACTCTGAATTTATAGAGGAGCTTTCCTTTTTGGGCTTATGTTTTACTTCTTTTATTTGATTCATTTGGAATGGATCCTAGTATAAGGCACTTTACAATTTCAGCGAGAATCTGAAAAGTAGGGCAAGGAAGGAGGTCAGAAGGATATTCCCATGTGGGCTAAAGACTGGAGTCAAACACATCCAGAAGATTCTCGTAGCTTTGCCGTGTTCTTTATGCCTTTCCACCCACAGTCCTTTGGCTCAGGGGTGGTATCTGGCCCAAGATAGGGCAGTCAGAGCCCTTCTCCAAAATTTCTGAACTTGGGGCCAGAACAAGAATCAGTCAGGCAGCCATAAAAGGTAAACCTTGTGAGTTCCATGAGCCAGACTTCCTTCTACATGAGCTAGCCAGACAGCACTGAAAGAATAAACCAACCCAGAGAAAAAGGCAGAGATGATGGAAAACTACTCAGGAGTACAAAGGAACGAACTGCAGATACACACAACAACACGAATCAGCCTGAGTGAAAGAAGCCCGACAAAAATAAGTATCGACCATATGATTCCATTTTACAAAACTCTCAAAGACTCAAACTAACCTAGAATGTCAGAAGTCAGGTCAGTCGTTGTCAGGAAGAAGAGGGTGAGGTGCGGCAGAGTAGGGTGAGAGAGAGGAATGACAAAGGAGTGTAGGGAAAATTGGGGATGACAGATACTGTCCCTATCTTGATTGTGGTGATGTTTCCATGAATGGGTATATATTTCAAAACTTTTCAAATCATAGACTATAAATCGGTGCAGTTCACTTTATGTTGATGATATCTCCACAAAGTTGTTTTAAAATAAAGCAGAGATGAGGGGGAAAATAAATCAGGTGCAAATGAGGAATGTATGTATGGGAGGAAAGGAAAAGAAGAGAAAATTAATTTAGTTGGGATCTAGTTCTCTCATTCTAGATGCCCACACTTGCCCTTGAGTGCGCCTATCCTATTTGTCCACCTGACAAACTTCTAACATATTCCAAGTCCAATTAGGATGTTATCTTTTTATAGCTTTTTTGACTCTCTCAGGCTGAATTAATTGCTCCTTCATTTCTGTATGTGCTCCCATAGCTCTTATCATCTCTGCTGTGGTGACTGATGAGTCTGTCTTTCCCACAAGATGATAAACCTCTGAAGAGCAGGAAGTGTGTCTTATTTATCCTTATAAACCCAGAAACCAGCATAATTCACAAAATGTAGCAGGTGCTCACTTAATGTCTTTTAACTGATTTAAATGGAGGGAATCAAATTCAACTAATGGTTATCAAGTCTTTTTGAACACTCCTTAATACAACTCTTTTTAAAAACAAAATATTGCAATGACTCTCAGTAGAGAATTTAGATAAAGGTGGAACTGACCTGGCTGAAGAGTCAATTTGAGTTTGAATCAGAGGCTATTTTCTCATTCTGGTTTTCAATAGTTTTCTATCTGCATCCACGTATAGCATATTTGCTTTCTGTCATCTTCCTCTATTTCCTGATCTTCTCTACTACCAAAAGGAGACCCCACTCACCCTCTCTGGGAGCACCCATAACCCTCCTGTATCTGTCTTTCTCTTTCTGACTTACTCCACTTTGTATAATAGGCAAATACTGTACATTGACACATATATAGGGAATTTAGAAAGATGGTAATGATGATCCAACAGGCAGGGCAGCAAAGGAGACACAGATGTATGGAATAGGCTTTTGGACTCTGTGGGAGAAGGCGAGGGTGGGATGATTTGGAAGAAGAACATTGAAACATATGTATTACCATTTTTACATATTTACATCTATATGTAAAATAGATGGCCAGTGCAAGTTTGATGCATGAAGCAGGGCACCCAAAGCTGGTGTTCTGGGAAAACCCAGAGGGATGGGGTGGGGAAGGAAGTGGGAGGTGTGTTCAGGATGGGGGACACATGTATACCTGTGGCTGATTCATGTTGATGTATGGCAAAAACCACCACAATATTGTAAAGTAATTATCCTGCAATTAAAATAAATTGCTTTTTTGAAAAACCCTCCTGTATCACAAGAGACCCCAGAAGACAATTCCCTTGCATTACCAGGTGCTCCTGCTCCAAGCTTTCCTGTACCGTAAGAAATTCCCGATTGTGGGGGTGGGGTGGGAGAGAAGGTTTTGAACAAAGAGATCTCTGACCACAAAAACAGATCTTATAAAAAGGCCTCTAGCTACTTGCTTAAATTACTAAGCTAGTTTCCAAAAAGTTAGATGAAAGAAACAGCTATCTCCAAAGGGCCAAGGAGGCTGGGAGTTAAGCCATTGCTGTTAGGTGCTTCTCCTATTAATTGTTCCTGCCTACAGAGTCTTCAGAGAAGGCAATGGCACCCCACTCCAGTACTCTTACCTGGAAAATCCCATGGACAGAGGAGCCTGGTAGGCTGCAGTCCACGGGGTTGCGAAGAGTCGGACATGACTGAGCGACTTCACTTTGACTTTTCACTTTCATGCTTTGGAGAAGGAAATGGCAAACCAATCCAGTGTTCTTGCCTGGAGAATCTCAGGAACGGGGGAGCCTGGTGGGCTGCCGTCTATGGGGTCGCACAGAGTCGGACACGACTGAAGCAACTTAGCAGCAGCAGCAGCAGCCTACAGAGTCTTAGGGCTTCCCTGGTGGCTGAGATGTTAAAGAATCTGCCTGCAATGTGGGAGACCTGGGTTTGATCCCTGGGTTGGAAAGATCCCCTAGAGAAGGGAAAGGCTTCCCACTCCCGTATTCTGGCTTGCAGAAATCCATGGACTTCAGTCCATGGGGTCACAAAGAGTCGGACGTGGCTGAGTGACTTTCACTCCCTCACAGGGTCTTAATCTAAAATTTTGAGTCTGTGGTCTTTCATTTCCAGGATTCCATTTTACAGAATTGATTCTGAAATTATTTTCTGACTTGTATTTTCCAAAGAGTCACCATGGATTAATTTTCCCTGCAGTTTTTTAATCAGAGCTGGTTCAATATGAAACCCAATAGGCTATGTTTGGAATGCATAGAAAGCATTCAGAACATTGTGGCCTATAGAATTTATGATAAAGATAAAACGGAAGCAACTTCATTGTGTTTGCAGGCCAAATGAGGGCATTGGACAAGATGATTTCCAAGAGCTCCTCCAACCTTGTGAGTTTATGATTTCTGAGCAGAGAGACGAGAACAGCAGCATAGGTTTGGGGTGAGCTGTGTGAGAAATAAATTGTTCTTTGCACAAATGAATAGAGTATAATAGCAATAAATCTCAGAAAGAGCATTTCAACAGAAAGAACATGTCAAAATTATCTTCAATGTCTCATTGTGCAGTTTCATTTTTGTATTATTTTTTCTTACTTTTTAGCTAATGCCTCTTGTAGGGGGTTTAAAGTGTGATTCAGCAAATGTTATGTCCATTTGTGCTATCCTCCATACCCCAGGACAAGTCCTTAGAGGCAAGGACCTAAGGACATTTGGCAAGGTCAACAGAACTAAATGAGGAAAGGAGAGGATTTTTTCTAACTGCTAAAAATGCAGAAAGAGGGTGTTTCAAATGTTGGTCTGTTGATAAGAATTTAATGTGTATTTGCCCAAACCATTAAAGTTATATGGTTAGGTTACCAGGCTAGATCCCAACCTAAAATATGAGAGAACATTAAAAACTTTATTTTTATAGGTAACCTCATCTATAACATCATTTTCTTAGGGAAAAAAGTCCACTTTGGGTTCTCTGCTACAACGTTGTGGACATGTCTCCCTCAGCCTAGCGGTAGAAGAGACCTGCAGTGACGGGGACAAATGTGGGCAGTTGTCCTCAGACACCCACAGTTCATCCAAGCTTTATATCTGCCTTCTCTTAGAAGGAAACATTATTCCAAACTGGGCAACAAGGGAAAATTACCTTGAAGGGTGGAGTTCTGAGTATTAACTCTCACCATTCTTATGTTTCAAGTAATTTACAAATTGAATACTCACAGCAGACTGCCTGTCTTTGCATTTAATTTAGAATTCTGTTTTGTGACCATGATTGAGAACTCAAGGGTTTTTTGCTCTGTGTTATAATTAGTAAATGGTTTTATGTTCCTTGATGATGATAAATTTGTTTTTGAATTTCATTATAATATCTAAATTGATTATTATCATAAATAGATGTCAGTACCTGACTGTCAGTGTTTTTCTTATGGTAGAAATCAATGATCCAAATTTTTTGAATTACTATGTTGTGGGTTTCTTTTTAACTACAGGAAGAAAAAAAAAAAAAACCACAGAATGACAAAGTGTATTTTGAACCAAACAGGAGTTCAGTCATTCATACTACAAACATTTATTGAGCATTCTGTCCTCTGGATTGAAGAAAGATGAATAATTCACATTTCCTGCACTCAAAGAACTCATGAATTACAGGAAATAAAACAGATAAATAATTCTACTCAAGGCAAAATGAGTAAGTACCATAAAGAAATATTAATAGCAGAGTTCTTTGGGCAACATAAAAGGAGGAAAAAACATTTCAGCTGAGATAAGAGAAGTTTCCTGGAGAAACTGGTACAGAAGCTGGTCCTTCGTAAAGAAGAATCTAAAAAGTGATGGGCAGGGAGCCCACCAGGGGGAGAATGGAAAACCACTGCGGTTTTTGGAAGGGGAAGTGACATGGTTTAGCTGAGTGGTTCAGAAGGCAAACATATACAAGTTCAGCGATGACTGTAGTGATTCAAATGAAGTCAAGATACTTGAACCGCAGGAACGGGTGTGTACAGAGCACACAGATTTAAGAGATGCTAAGGAATCAGGGCTTCCCAGGTGGCGCTAGAGGTAAAGAACGCCCCTACCAATACCAGAGATGTAAGAGATGCAGGTTCGATCCCTGGGTCAGGAAGATCCCCTGGAGGAGGGCATGACAACCCACTCCAGTATTCTTGTCTGGAGAATCCCATGGACAGAGGAGCCTGGTGGGCATGACTGAAGCGGCTTAGCACGCATGCACATATGCAAGGAAACAGAATCAACAAACTTTGGGGATCCTTTAGAAACAAGAAGTAGAAACACAGATTTGAAAGTCAGGAAAGGCAATTACTGAAATTACAGAAGAGTGGTTTTCAAGCTTATCAAGCGCAAGAATTAAATATCAACACAGGTTTCAGGCTCTACCTTGTGGACCTAAAGATTCAGTGAGATTTAGGTTTGGTCCTAGGAATCTGTATGTTTAAGCAGCATCCCAGAGGATTTGGATGCATTGGGGCACTGACCACACTTCAGGAAACAGCTCTATGGAAACAGAGGTCACCAAGAGGGTGTGCAAAGCCCAAAAGGGGGCAGACCTGGCTTTTTGGAAAATGAGGAAGAGAATCTGAGACCTGGAGTTCCTCGCTTTTCCCCTCTGCTTCTCCAAGACCTGAGATCAAAGTCACCTTCTGGGAGCTTACTATTCTAATGTAAAATAATGCATACAATAGACACACACAAAAATAAAATGTTTTTAAACAGTGCCATGGAGAAAATAAAGCAGAATAAGGGCTTGAGAATGGTGAGGTTTGCGGGGAGAGGGAAAGGAGGTGAAAGGAGAGTAGGGGCAGCACTTTTGGACTGAACCATAAGGAGAAGCTTTCAGAAAGCGACAGGAGTAGGGGTCTGAGAAGAGGACGTGGCCAAAGGAGATGAGCACTGCAGGCACGGGAACAGGATGGGTAAAGATGATGAGTGAGGAAACCACTCTGTGTGTTCAGGGAATGACTGCAGGACCAGGGTCCAGGGGGTGCTGGAGCAGAGTGAGGAAGGGGGCAAGTAGTAAGAGCTGAGGGCAAAGGAGAAAGCAGTAGTCAGGTCACAGAATAAGACCCTGTTGGATTTGGGAGTTAACTCTAAGGTGCGGGGGGACCTCCTTGGAGGCTTTGAGTAGGAGAGTGTCATGATGTGATTTACTTTTTGGAAGAGTCACTTTGCCTGCTTTGGCTGTGGAGTGTGGCTATGGGGTATGAGCTGGAGGTACTGAGATGGTCTCAGATAGACCCTGTGGCAGCTGGGACATGGATGGTAGAAGTGGAGCTGCTGCTAAGTCGCTTCAGTCGTGTCCGACTCTGTGTGACCCCATAGACGACAGCCCACCAGGCTCCCCCGTTCCTGGGATTCTCCAGGCAAGAACACTGGAGTGGGTTGCCATTTCCTTCTCCAATGCATGGAAGTGAAAAGCGAAAGTGAAGTCACTCAGTCGTGTCCAACTCTTAGCGACCCCACGGACTACAGCCTACCAGGCTCCTCTGTCCATGGGATTTTCCAGGCAAGAGTACTGGAGTGGGTTGCCATTGCCTTTGGGGGGCAAACCTGTGTTCTGAAAGGAAAAATGACATAACTTGCCAATGCATTAGCTATGTGGTATGAGGGTAATTTCCAGTTTTTTGGAGTTTTTTGTTTGTGTTTTGGTGGAAGGAACAACTGGATACATGAGATGAAGCTGATGTAATATGGTAGAAGCTAAGGGAAAGAAAACTGCAAGGTCTAGTGTCTCAGCATTGCTAATGCCTCAAACCATGATGGCACATGGTAAGCTCTTAACAGATATTTCTTGACTGAATTATTGAAAGACTAGATGCTAGAGAATAGCTAAGAAGGTAAGGAGTGGGGGGAAAACCTTGGTGGGATTTGGAAGTGTGTAGGGGCACTTGGTGGGGGGTTGGAAGTGTGTAGGGGCTCTTGGTAGGGGTTGGAAGTGCGTAGGGGCACTTGGTAGGGATTGGAAGTGTGTAGGGGCTCTTCTGGTGGTCACAGTGACCAGCACCAGTCACACCTAAACTCTTGAAGTCACCACCGGGCAGTTTTAGATCCACTTGTATCTGTGCATGCCGTTTCCTCTTCCTGCAGGTTTTTCCGCGTCCTTGGGTCAACTGTGTGTATTTCAATTTGTATTATTGCAGCAAACGCCTATATAACAAAATTTACCATTTTAACCATCTTAAAGTGTACGATTCAGTGACATTTTGTACATTCAGTATTGTACATTGACAGTTTGTACATTCACACTATTTCCAGAATACTTTTATCATCCCCAAGGAATTCCATGAAGCAGTTTCTTCTCATTTATGCCTGCCCCCTCCCCTTCCCTGGCAATTACTAATCTGCTCTCTGTCTCTATGGATGTACTTATTCTAGACTTTTCATATACACTGAATCACGCAATCTGTGGCCTTTGTGCCTCGCTTCATTCACTTAGCATAATGTTTTCCAGGCTCATCCATGTTGTAGCACGTATCAGCACATCATTTCATTCTGTGGATGAATAATATTCAATTGTATGGATTGATCGTATTTTGTTTATCCATTAGTCCATTGATGGATATTTGACTGGCTTCTATCTTTTGCTATTGTGAATAGGGCTGCTATCAATATTTGCGTATAAGACTTGTTTGTGCCTGTTTTCAGTATGTGTGTTGGGAGGGTTGTTGAGTTATATGGTAATGTTTTTTAACTTTTATTTATTTATTTTGGCTTCACTAGGTCTTTGTTGCTGCATGTGGGCTTTCTCTAGTTGTGGCGAACAGGGGCTACTCTTCATTGCAGTTACACAAGCTTCTCATTGCCATGGCTTCTCTTGCTGCGGAATACTGGCTCTAGACACGGGGGCTTCAGTAGTTGCCTCACATGTCCTTAGTAGTTGAGGCTCAGGCTTAGTTGCTCAGCGGCATGTAAGATCCTCCCTGACCAGGGATCAAACTCTTGTCCCCTGCAGTGGCAGGCAGACTCCTAACCACTGCACCACCAGGGAAGCCCTTCATGTTTAACTTATTGAGGAAATGTCAGTTGAGCATCTTTTAAGACATCCTTTCTGATGTCTTTCTTGACTTGTCCTTTCTCCTCCCATTCAAGCTTTCCCTTTTTCTGTGTACTGCCACTGTTTCTGATGTACACATGTCTCCTGGCACCTGAACTTGAGTTTAGCTACCTTATGCTAATATTACCCATCTTCTGTTTAGTGGATTATAAAGTCTTTGAAGGAAGAACCCAAGTCTTATATTTCTCTGTATGGTTTACTGCAACTCCAGTTACCTTTGGTAAATTTACAAGCTCTCAATAAATCTTTGCTGGGAAAATGACAGTTCTCAGTGCAGAAAAGAGTTTCAAGCAGGGTGACTTTTCATTTGGGGAATGGAGAACTTTGGATGCTGCAAACTGGTAATTGCTGTTTTAAACTGTAATTGCTAGGGCTATGCTGGCTCACCCAGGTTGCTATTACGTTTATTTAGACATATAAAGAGGGGGTATGTGTGTATATGTGTGGGGAAGAGGAGGCTGTGTTATTTATGTTGAAGCTTTTTGACAGTTCACCTACATCTGCAAAATCCCTGCAAAATCTCACTACCAGCCAAGTGACCTCAATCAAGGTAGAAGAAAATTCTCAGGACTTCATCTTTAAATAAGTCTGAATTGTTGGGCTTCTCCACCGCTATGCTGATATCTGAAAATGCCGCCTTTGATAAGCCATAGCTCTGCCTAGAGAGACTGAATTTTTGGCAATCTTGCAAAATCCCAGGGTTTTAATTAAATTGCTTTCAAAGTAGTTTTACTTAATGGGTCATAGGACAATATGTTGAATTAACACAAAGCATTTCCTAATGGAGTGAAAACAAATGGGCGGTGGCTTCTCGTGTGAGCTTCCTGTAATTGGAATCACCAATCAGATGTGCCACATGAAGGCTCCCTGATGGAATACTTTTTGTCTCTGAGTCAGCATACAAAATTAAATGCTGAAAATGTGTTGACTTTGTAAGTGCAAAAGCACTGAGGATCAGACAGAGCAGCATAAGGCATGGCTTCCCCTCACAAGGAGCTTATAATCTAACTGAGGAGGTGAGAAACAGACATATAAATGATAAACATCAATTTCAGACATGTAAGAGCTAAAAGGGTAATATAAAAATTGGTAGTATTAGATAGGGTGAGGGGTCAGTGTTAGGCGGCAGGGAGAAATGCTACTTGAGAGTGTGGAGAAGTACATTACAAGGTTGTATATTTCAAGTGACAAGCATGACACGTGTCAGGAGCATGCAGTGGTTAAGGGCCTTTGAATAAATTATTAATAGTCTAAATGGAGCAGTATATTCAGGTAAGGGAATATGGGGATACTCAAGTGGCAAGGATATTTTGGAACTCAGATTGAAAAGAGCATGGAAAATAAAAATAAGTTTAGACTTGATCCGGTAGAGAATGAGAAGCCATAAATGGCTCCTTCCTTCTGAGAGGGAGAGTGACAGACACATTGACGGTTATATTTATGGAAAAGTAATCTAACGAGGTTTTATAGGCTGGCATAAAGAGAGACAATAATGGAAAAGAGAAGTAAGTTAATAGGCTGTTGAAATAGTCCAGCAGAGAACTGAGAGCTTAAACTAGAGCAGTGGCAATGGGGATATAAAGAAGTGTGGGAGTAGGAGGTGGATTTGTAAATAAAGTTGGCTTTTCTATAGTTTTAGATAGACATTAAAAAATGGAGTTTTTATGTTTAATTTTTCCATTTCTGCTTCATATTTTTCAACACTGCTCTGTTGGAAACCAGGACTTCCTTAGCGATGAAAGGGATCATAATAAGCCGCTCCCAAACATACCACTTCGGCTTACAGGTTATTTTGAGCTGAAGACAAGAAAGAGCATATACAGGAGAAACTCTGCCCTCCCATTTCTGCCTGAAAACAGGGCATAAATTTCCCCTTGGAAGGGTAACAAATTTACATTTATAAAGATTTCTCCCTCTCCAGCACCAGAAAGAAGAGAAAAATTTTAATCGCTAGAGATGACTCTTATCGCTGGAGACAGCACTGACTGTGTCTGCATAATAAGCCTGATTCAATAACCTTTACTACCATACTTTTCCTAATCACTTTCCCTTTTAGTTCACTAAAAGCTCAAACACCCTTTTCCTTTGTCTAGTCACTTCTCCACAATTTATTGTTGTTCAGTCACTCAATCGTGTCCAACTCTTTGCGACCCCATGGACTGCAGTACGCCAGGCTTCCCTGCCCGTCACAATCTCCCAGAGCTTGTTCAAACTCATGTCCATTGAGTCAATGATGCCATCCAACCATCTCGTCCTCTGCTGTCCCCTTCTCCTCCTGCCTTCAATCTTTCCCAGCACCAGAGTCTTTCCATTGAGTTGGCTCCACGCATCAGGTGGCCAAAATACTGGAGTTTCAGCTTCAGCATCAGTCCTTTCAATGAATATTCAGGACTGATTTCCTTTAGGATTGACCGGTTTGATCTCCTTGGAGTCCAAGGGGTCTCAAGAGTCCACAATTTATTACCCTTTGTTAAAGTGCTATGTAGGCACCTCAGTCTAACTCCGTCTTTGGGTTTTCCCTTATATTCTGTGAAGTCTTCATGTACTTGCAAAAGAAAAATTTTCCCTGTTACTGTCTTTTGTCGTTCAATTTGCTGGCTTCAGGTACTGAATCTAAGAGGATAGAGGAAGAGTTTTTCTTCCTCTATAATGAACATTCAAAAATGCCCTCAAGCAACTGATCATTGCTAAACCGTGTGATCACTTTCGTGTATAGACTTGATTCTTAATCTCAAGTGGGTCCTAAGTGCTGCCTGGCAAACTGAATACATTTCTTTAGTAAATTCACTGGAATGTGAAATCTGCATGGGCAGGGATCTCTGTTCAGTTTACTGGCATATCCCAAGAGCCTTGAATACTGCCTGACACAGAGCAGGTGTAGGACAATGTTATGGACAAGTGTTTTACACTTTTTCTTCTTTCCTCAAACCCCCAAATCCTCAGACCTCAACACTCAGCTATTGGCCTTGCTACTTACTTCACTGAGAAAATTGCAATTAATCTGAGAAGAACATGCACATACTCCCACACCTAAATCAACCACCCCCTTGCAAACTTACCCATATTTTTCCCTTCCCACTTATCACAAAGGACAGTTTGTCCCAGCTCCTATCTAAGTCTGACTCTCCCAACTGTACACTGCATCCCACTCTCTTCTGCCTACTCAAGAGTTTGTTCCTGCAGTTGACTCTTCTCTCTCCTGCATCATCAGTTTTTCCTCTCAACTGGACAATTCCCATCAGGATACAGATTGATTTAGGAGAAAACTCTGATGCAGAAAGTAAAGAGGTGTTCTGGTGTGTGCTTGGGTGCTGGCAACCTACATAGAACTGTCAAACAGAGCTGCCTTTAGGTGGTGTTGGGCACTCAGAGTGTCTGCTAAGGGGTTTTTCCCAAGGTATAATGTTGTGCCTGAAATTAGTAGGTGCTCAGTAAATATTCACTGAAGAATGAATGATAACCCTCATCTTAAACTATCCCTCTCTTTACTATGCAGCCCTCCAGCTACAATCTCATTCTTATGCACTCCTTTTATAGAAAATTCCACAAGAGCATTATTTATATGATTGCTGTTTTCACTTTTGAGCCTCTGAGTCTCTCTTGGTCTCACTCCAATTGTGCTTTCATCTCTAGGACCCTACTAAAACTTTGAGATCATCAATGACCTCCATTTTGACCAGTCCAATTCCTAGACCTCGTTTACTTGACCCTTCAAGCAATCATTTGACCCAGGGGATAACCTCTCCTTTTTTCCTCACTGACCTCTCTTTCTCAGTCACATTTGCTGGGTTCTACTCAGCTCTCCAACTTCTTAATGTTGTAATGTTCCCATTTCTGCCCTCAGACATCTTTTCTATCACATTTATTCCCATACTTTACTTCCTAATCTAGATGCTGATGATTCTCAAATTTATATCCAGGCTCTGACTTGAAGACTTATCCAACATCTCCTCTTGGATTTTGAATAAGCATCTCTCTCTGTTTCTTCCTTAAATTTCAGATGTATAGAAACAAATGAATTATAATCTTTTGTGGATGCCATATTCATTTTTTTGTTTGTTTTTGGTCAATGCTTGGCCTTCTTTTCCATTTATTTATTTATTGTTTAATATACTATAATAAATACCTTTGAACATATTACATGATAAAGAAACTGAAATGTCTACAATAATGTAAGTCATCCTCTCTGATCTTCCCTCACCCCATCCCTCTACTACTCCCCACCCAGTTAACACCCTGTTACCATCTCCATTACCGCAACTGCCCAAACCACCATCGACTCTCTCCTAGACTGATACAATAGTCTTCTGACTGGTCTTCCTGATTCTTTTTTTGCATCAACACCCCCCTTCCCCGTCCATCCCCACCTCCTCCTCCACCCCCAGCCAATCTATTCTTTTCACTGCATCCCAAGTGATGATTTAAGGTCAGCTCATATAAAGTTTATGTGACTCTAACCAAAATCTTCATTGGCTTTCCATTCTCATGCCAGATAAAATCCAAAATCCTTATGATGGATTACAAAGCCCTCCATGATATGACTCTCTGAGTCCTCATCCGCTACCATCATGCTCACTAGTCCTTTGGCCTAATATCTTTGAAGTAGCTATTCCAACTGCCTACAATACTCTTTCCCAAAATACCTCCCTCTCACTCTTCCTTATTTTATTCAGGTTGTTACTCATCAGTGAACCTTCTCAGCTAATCATTAAGAATAGCATTCCTCCTCCACTTCCTGAGTCACTTCCCAACTTCCTTATTCTGTCCGCTTGAACTTACCCCATGTGTATTTGTTTATTTTCTGTCTCCTCCCAGTAGAAGGAATGTTCCAGGGGGCAGGGACCTGCTTGTTCACCACTCTAACCCCCAGTGTAATATGTCTGGTGCTGGGCAGGCACTTGTTGCAGGTTAGGTTCCCTGGGAAGCAGACTCTGAGACTGGGTTAGTGTGCGTGACTTCCATTAGGGAGGGCTCTATAAAAGGGAAAGGAAGGAAACAGAATTGGACACAGGGAGAAGTTGGGTGATGATACAGTCTTAATAAAGGGCGTGGTTAATCCCATAGGAAGCTCTGAAGCTAGGATGGCCCTTCAGAGTTGTACCAAACACCTAGGTTTTTATAATCCAGTCATTCATGGGGCTTGCTTGAGAAAGTGGCCATGTCCTTGGAGGAAGAGCTCTCTTTAGCTCTGCAGGGAATCATGGGCTAACAATTGAGTGCTTACTGCCAGCAGCATTCCTTGGACTTGGGGAAATAATTCCTTCATTTCCAGAGAGATCTAGGTGGCCCATCGTGGTGCCCACCACAGCAGTCAATGAAGTGGTTGACAGATGAACTTTTTGAGATCCAAGAACACAGGAAATGGGTGAGGGTTCATGACATGCAAAAGAGGAAGGAATTGGGAACGAGGTCAGTGAATCTTCACACCCACAATCCTCCAGGTGCCTCCCATGGGCAGGACCATGTGCGGGAGCTCTGTGATGGGACCCAATGGTTACAATGTGACCCTGCCCAGGAGAGAGAAAGTGAAACATAGGCACAAACATCCATGGTACAAAGCAGTGTATTATAACAAACTAGTGCTTATGAAGAGAAAAGAGGAGGGGAGTGAGGGGAAGGATTGAGGAAGGCAACATGGGGGAGACTTTTGAAGTCTTGGAAGGTGGATAAGGTGTTGCTGAGCATGATCGGATCCCACCTCTTACCCTGCTGGTAGACCAAAAGCTCAGATGCAGGAAATCCTGTGCCATGGAATCTCCTCTCTCTCTCCTCTGATACTTGGAGGCTTTATTGCACACAAATCCCTCCAATGCCAACATCACATGCACGTTCAAGTTCAATCCTGAAAGAGGAAAATGGTGCCTCTTTGCTACCAATTCTATCAGCCTCAGGGAGATAATTTGTAGAGTTTTATGTGACCTGTTCTATTTTTTAAAACTGTAATGAGCCAGTAAATCCCATTAAACACACTATAAAACTGTCCCTTGTATTTAGGAAACAGAATCTAACAGCTACAGAAAAGATCATGTCTTTTGAAGAGAAGCCAATGCAGTGGTAGCTGAGTCTCTGGTTTAAAAAAGTTAGACTTGGGCTTCCCTGGTGGCTCAGTGGTAAAGGATCGCCTGCCAATGCAAGAGACACAGATTCGATCCCTGGTCTCGGAAGATGCCACATGCTGCAAAACAATTAAGTCCATGCACCACAACTATTGAGCCTGTGCTCTAGAGCTGAGAACCACAACTGCTGAGACCACATGCCCTAGAGAACCTGCTCCACAGCAAGAGAAGCCACCGCAATGAGATGCCTGCACAATGCAACTAGAGAGTAGACTCCATTTACCACAACTAGAGAAAAGCCCGTGGAGCAAAAAAGACCCAACACAGCCAAAAATAAATAAACAAATAAAAAATTTAGACTCAAATAAACACATGTAAAGATCATCACTGATGCAACCTTACAGTTGAAGAACTTGAGCCCAGAAAGGTGATAGGACTTTGTCAAAGCGACACAGCAGATCAGTGTCAGGTGAAGCCCAGCAATGTGCACATGGCCCCCAGACCCCTTTTAAAGGACTGTCTAGATCTTTGGCCAGGGGTCCTTAAAGGATGCCTGCATCCCTCCTTCTTAAATGAACAGCAGCAGGAGCCACTGGCCAATACAGTTGCTGGGTCAAGTGGCAGCTCCCACCTAATTGTACCAGTCCAAAAAGGAGTGACACACTGAGTCAGCTTGGAGTCTGGTTTCCTGTAGCTCAAGAATAGCAAGACAAGGAACAAACCACAGGCTTTATTGTTGGGGTAAGAGAATGATTTACAAGGCCCTGGCCCTTGGCTGGGTAGAGAATAGAAAATTCTCTAAGGATGTGATTTCAGAGAGTGAAAAATAGTCACTTGAAACCATGGTTTCAGCTTGAGGTTCCAGTGTGGCTTTGTGTTTTCCTGCCAGTGAACTGATTTCTATTTGCCTAAGCTAATCACCCCGAATAGTGCCTTCCTGATCTGCTTTAGAAATGAGCCTCTCCCTCTCCCTCCTTCCACTATAAATGGATCCACTATTTCTTAAGACACTAGATCCCTTTGATTGTTTGGTGGCACCCTCTGGCTTTAGCTTGGAATGTGTGGGATATCTTGTGATAAAACAAGGGACCAAGATGAAGACTGAATGTCAACAGTGATTACTATAGTGTTTGACTCCTTGGAATCAGCAACTTGATGGGAAATGACTTGCTTAGAAATTAGACCTGGAAGATACAACAAGCCCATGTATGAAATTATACGAAGTCTGATCCCAGGCCTCAGAAACTTAGAAACAGGTAGAGGAAATAAGAGAGAGAAGCCCAAAAACTCTAAAAATAAATATTATTTATTCCCACATGGCAGCTTTAACTAATGCTCAGTTTTTCTCAGTAGCGAGCCACACAACTGCAAATCCCTGGGTGTGGGCCATGTGAATCTTTTATTCATAATTGTCAGAATTCAAATAATCCATGCTTGGACTACAAGCTTCAGCAGGGACCGAGTTCACATAAACATTTTGTTGATCTTTATTATCCTATTTGTCAGGATCCTCATAACATCTTATTTCAAGAAGAAATTTTGGTAAGAATGATATTTTATCAAATTTTATTCAGTTTCAATTATTATTTTAATGGATAAATGCCAGGTGGGGCTAACCCAGGCAGAAACAGTTACATACCTGTTATGGGTGTAGGCTGGAGCTTGTTAGACACTAGTGGCCTACTGGCTTGAATGTGAGATAATTAGTAAAAATGTTTTTGTTCATCTAAAAATCTTAGATCAGCCTCTCCTTATGGGTCACATTTTGGAGGCTTGAGTTTAAGATGTCAATCATCCATCCCTTGAGTTTCCATCCTGCCCTCTTATTCATTTAGTGGTGGGTTAACCAGGTCAGTAACTAGTTTCTCATGTACTGGGTATCTATTCCCATCTCTCTCCTCATGGCTATCAAAGTACTCAGTTCAATCACTTCCTATTATTCAGATTTAACCAAAATGTGTCATGGTGGTGGTGGTTGTGATAGTGTATGTGTCTTTGTACATTGATCACTATCGAATTGATGCCAAGTTTTCTCACCTGTAAAGTGGGGATGAATATTCTAAACTCAAGGCTTGATGGAAAGGTTAAGTTAGTAGACACCATGCATGAGAATCTCTGACACACAGTAGGTCACCTTCAATATGTTTGTGAACCTGAATTCATGGGGATCTTTCCACACTCACTGGGCCACACCTGCTATCAGTTATTTGGATTAAGCCCAGGTGGCCTCAGGCATCTGTGCTAAGATTGCACCTTGGGAGTTGGGTACATGGCTTGTTATGGAAGGTCAGGGCAGAGTAGGGAACCTGGCTTTCTGGTCAGGCCATGAGCTCTGGAATTGATTACATTGGGCCAGCACTTCTGAATCCATCTAACACCAAATTCTTCCATGGATATGTGCCTTCTCTCAGTAAGATTTTCCTCCTTTGTGTGTCTCCTGGTCCCTCAAGATGGCTACATTTTCAGTCAGCTGTCATTTGTTGAGCAGATGCCAGGCACAAGGCACTGTGTCAGATGTTGTGAGGGAGGCCTAGAGAATCACTTTTGTTGAGTATTTCCTTTGCAGCAAACTCTGAGCTGGGCTTCCCTCATGGCTCAGACAGTAAAGAATCTGCCTGCGATGTAGAAGACCTGGGTTTGATCCCTGGATTAGGAAGATCCCCTGGAGAAGGGAATAACTGCTCACTCCAGTATTCTTGCCTGGAGAATCCCGTGGACAGAGGAACCTGGCCAGCAACAGTCCATGGGGTTGCAGAGTTAGACACGACTGAGTGGCTAATACTTTCACTTTTCAAGCCCTGAGCTAGGCTTTTTACGTACTTTATCTCATTTACAAAGATGAATAAGACAGTCTCCAGCCATAAGGAACGAAACATCATTAAAGGAAAATAAGACATACACACACGCAAAATGACTATTCCAAGTGTATAAAACTGAAAATCAAGACATTAGGAGAACTGAGAATTTAGAGAAAGCAGAGGTTACTGCTAAGGGATGGAGCCATGACTGTATCCATAAGGAAGGATGGATTTGATTGGGTCTTGAAGGATGGGCAACATTTGGGCAGGGTAAGAGAAGAAAATGAGGCTTCCCACTTGGGGAACTGCACCAAGCCAATCTAAAAATGGGAATGAATGACAGTGAGCAGCCCATTCTTGAGGTTGGGGTAGGACAATTTCCCTCCCCTCTCTGTACTCGCCCCCTCCCACACACACACACAGATAGACACAATAATTGAGAGGCAACCACTTCAGTGTCAAACAGACTCAAATCCCACTTATGTCACATGCCAGCTAAATTAATAAACCTGTCTGAGTCTCAATATCTTCATCTCTGAAATGGGAATAAAATACTTCATCTCCAGGTTTGTTATGAAGATTAGATGAAATGATGATATATGTAAACTGTCCAGCCCTCCGTTCTGGCAATAGTGAGGCCAGAATAAAAGGCTGTACCTCATCAAGCATGTGGATATTGATTGAGCGTCTGTGGTTAGAGCTGTCCGTGGTTTGCAAAGTACCTTCACCTACACAGGCTCATCAGGGTGCACCTCCCCTTTGCTCTGTGTGTAGGCTGGGCTGGTGTCACTGGAGTCCCATTTTACAGCTGGGAAAATGGAAGATTAGAGAAGCCTGGACTTTCCCAAGTTCCTAACTTTATAGTCAGGTAGACCCATGCTCAGACGCTGGCTCTGCCACCGTCTGCTAGCTGGGGCACCTCTCTGAGCTTCAGCTTCTTTGCATTCCATGGTCAGCTTAACACTAAACATTTAATTTGATTATTTAAAGTTTTGAATGTATAAGTTTCAAAACTTAAAAACTACAAGAAGCTATGTGATGAAAAGTCTCCTTCTCACCCCTGTCCACTATCTATCATGTTCCACCACATCCCATAAGTAACCTGCGCATACTTCAGCTGATCACTGTGTGTCCTTTTCTGAGTCTCTACACATATAGAAGCAAATCCAAATGCATGTATATGTGCTTCTGCATCTTGCTTTATTTTTAATTTTTTTAATTAGTTTATTTATCTATTTTTTAACTTTACAATATTGTATTTGTTTTGCCATACATTGACATGAATCCACCATGGGTGTACATGTTTTCCCCTTCCAGAACCCCCCTCCCACCTCCTTCCCCATCCCATCCCTCCAGGTCATTCCGGTGCACCAGCCCCAAGCGCCCTATATCATGCATCAAACCTGGACTGGCGATTTGTTTCACATATGATAATTTACATGCTTCCATGCCATTCTCCCATATCATCCCACCTTCGCCCTCTCCCATAGAGTCCATAATACTGTTCTATTTATCTGTGTCTCTTTTGCTGTCTCACATACAGGGTTATCTTTACCGATTAACTAAATACCATATATATGTGTTAGTATACTGTATTGGTGTTTTTCTTTCTGGCTTACTTCACTCTGTATAATAGGCTCCAGTTTCATCCACCTCATTAGAACCGATTCGAATGTATTCTTTTTAATGGCTGAGTAATATTCCATTGTGTATATGTACCACAGCTTCCTTATCCATTCATCTGCTGATGGGCATCTAGGCTGCTTCCATGTCCTGGCTATTATAAACAGTGCTGCAATGAACATTGGGGTAAAGGTGTCTCTTTCAATTCTGGTTTCCTTGGTGTGTATGCCCAGCAGTGGGATTGCTGGGTCATATGGTAGTTCTATTTCCAGTTTTTTGAGGAATCTCCACACTGTTCTCCATAGTGGCTGTACTAGTTTGCATTCCCACCAACAGTGTAAAAGGATTCCCTTTTCTCCTCACCCCCTCCAGTATTTATTGCTTGTAGACTTTTGGATAGCAGCCATTCTGACTGGTGTGAAATGGTACCTCATTGTGGTTTTGATTTGCATTTCTCTAATAATGAGTGATGTTGAGCATCTTTTCATGTGTTTGTTAGCCATCTGTATGTCTTCTTTGGAGAAGTGTCTGCTTAGTTCTTTGGCCCACTTTTTGATTGGGTCGTTTATTTTTTCTGGAATTGAGCTGCAGGAGTTGCTTGTATATTTTTGAGATTAATTGTTTTTCCGTTGCTTTGTTTGCTATTATTTTCTCCCATTCTGAAGGCTGTCTTTTCACCTTGCTTATAGTTTCCTTTGTTGTGCAAAAGCTTTTAATTTTAATTAGGTCCCATTTGTTTATATTTGCTTTTATTTCCAATATTCTGTGAGGTGGGTCATAGAGGATCCTGCTGTGATTTATGTCAGAGAGTGTTTTGCCTATGTTTTCCTCTAGGACTTTTATAGTTTCTGGTCTTACGTTTAGATCTTTAATCCATTTTGAGTTTATTTTTGTGTATGGTGTTAGAAAATGTTCTAGTTTCATTCTTTTACAAGTGGTTGACCAGTTTTCCCAGCACCACTTGTTAAAGAGATTGTCTTTTCTCTATTGTATATTCTTGCCTCCTTTGTCAAAGATAAGGTGTCCATAGGTGCATGGACTTATCTCTGGGCTTTCTATTTTGTTCCATTGATCTATATTTCTGTCCTTGTGCCAGTACCATACTGTCTTGATGACTGTGGCTTTGTAGTAGAGCCTGAAGTCAGGCAGGTTGATTCCTACAGCTCCATTCTTCTTTCTCAAGACTGCTTTGGCTATTCGAGGTTTTTTGTATTTCCACACAAATTGTGAAATTATTTGTTCTAGTTCTCTGAAGAATACTGTTGGTAGCTTGATAGGGATTGCATTGAATCTATAGATTGCTTTGGGTAGTATACTCATTTGCACTATATTGATTCTTCCGATTCAGGAACATGGTATATTTCTCCCTATATATGTTGTCTACAAGAGACCCACCTCAAAACAAGGGACACATACAGACTGAAAGTGAAGGGCTGGAAAAAGGTATTTCATACAAATAGAGACCAAAAGAAAGCAGGAGTAGCAATACTCGTATCAGATAAAATAGACTTTAAAACAAAGGCGGTGAAAAGAGACAAAGATGGACACTACATAATGATCAAAGGATCAATCCAAGAAGATGATATAACAATTATAAATATATATGCACCCAACATAGGAGCACCACAATATGTAAGGCAAATGCTAACACGTATGAAAGAGGAAATTAACAATAACACAATAATAGTGGGAGACTTTAATACCCCACTCACACCTATGGACAGATCAACTAAACAGAAAATTAACAAGGAAACACAAACTTTAAATGATACAAGACCAGTTAGACCTAATTGATATCTATAGGACATTTCACCCCCAAAACAATGAATTTCACCTTTTTCTCAAGCGCACACGGAACCTTCTCCAGAATAGATCACATCGTGGGCCATAAATCTAGTATTGGTAAATTCAAAAAAATTTAAATCATTCCATGCATCTTTTCTGACCACAATGCAGTAAGATAAGATGTCAATTACAGGAGAAAAACTATTAAAAACTCCAACATATGGAGGCTGAACAACACACTGCTGAATAACCAATAAATCACAGAAGAAATCAAAATATGCATAGAAACGAACAAAAATGAAAACACAACAACCCAAAACCTATGGGACACTGTAAAAACAGTGTTAAGGGGAAGATTCATAGCAATTGCTATATTTTTTAAAGCATATCTAGGATTTATTTTCACATAAGCACATACCAGCTTCCTTATTTTCTTTGGCAATCGATATTTCATTACCTGGATGTGCTGTAATTCATTCAACTAGTCTCCTACTGACTGACATTTAGGTTGTTGCCAGTCCTTTGCTATTACAAACAATACTGCAGTGAATAAACTTGCACATACACCACTTTGTGTGTAAGCACATTCATACAATAAATTCTTAGAAGCACATTACTGGATCAAACTTGGGCAATGTCATGTTCATAGCTACTGTTAAGTTGCCCTCCATCAGGTTATACACCCACTTGCAGTATACAAGTGCCAGGGCAATGTGTTGCCAAACTCTGGTACTGTTACCAATCTGATAGGTGAAAATAGCATCTCAGTGTAGTTTTAATTCGAATTTATCTTATTATGAATGAGATTGAGCATATTTTCAAAAAGCTCTTTGTATTTCCCTTACTGTGAACTGTATGTTCACATCCTTCGCTCATTTTTCCATTGGGTTGTTGGTCTTCTATATTTTATAATAAGAACTTTATACAAGGAAAATTTAATCTTAGAAGTGTAAACCCTCTGTGATATGAGTTGCAAATAACTTTTTTCTTTCTTCATTGGTTGTTTGCCTTTTAATATGGCTTATTGCATTCGTTATTTGCACGTATGTGTGTGTTAGAAACCACCCCCAAACTTATCAGCTCATCACGACAGCCATTGTGATGCTATGGTCTGGGCTCAGCCAAGAGCCCATCTCTGTTCCACAAGGTGTCAGCTGGGCTCACGTATGCTTTAAAGTCAGCTGGTGGTTGATGTCCTCATTCACGGGCCTGGTGGTTGACTGGCTGTCAATAGAAGGTCACTTGTCATCCAGTAGGCTAGTCTGGTGTTCTTCTCATGATGGTCACAGGTTCCAAAACCAGCAAGACAACAAGTACATACCAAAGCCCAAGTATTTTTAAGCCTCTACTTGCGTCACATTTGTTACTGCCTCAGTGGCCAAAGCAAGTAAGGCTGGATTCAGGGTAGGAAAGGAACACCTGAGGGTGTAAATAAAGAGAAGAAATTTTTGTCCATTTTTGTAAACAATCTACAACATTTACGGGATTTGTTTGGGATTTTGGTTCTTTTCCTTGGTGTTACTATTGTTTGTTTTCCTACATGGTGTTTTATTTTTATAGTAATGTAATTTGTCAATCTTTTCTGTCATAGATTCTAGATTTTAAGTTATAAGTAGGAAGCCGTTCTTCCACTCTGAGGTTACAAAGGTAATTCTTACTATCTTCTCGTACTTTTACGACTTCACTGATTACATTTAAGCTTTTATCCATTTGGAATTTATCCTTGTGTTCACTCCACATTTATATTCTTAAGTAAAACATAATCTTTCTCTATTGTCAGGGTAAGCAGTTGTACTCAGTAACAAACAACTCCTAAATTTTAGTGGCTTTTAACAAGAAAGATTTATTACATGCTTACGCTACATGTCCATCATCGTCTGGGGTAAGCTCTGATCCCCATCAGCTTTACTCTGGGACCCAAGGTGATGACCCACCCTCCACCTAGGACACTGCGCATCTTGTACAGAAGAGAGACCAAGACAACATACACAGTGCCTCTTACAGCTTCCTCTCAGAAATAACACTTGCTTTTCATGGGTTAAAATGAGTCACACAGCCAATCCTGATGTCAATGGAATAACGCAGTATAACCCCCCCCCACCCCCCACGCCCCGAGGAGGGACAACAAATAACCAAGAACATTTCAGTCTTTCACAACTGCCCTTTCTGTTAACTTGCAGCTCTGGGAAAGGACACACGCAGAGCCTGAAGCTCTGGTGACCGCATCTCACCAGCTAGGTCAGGAACATCATCACTGGCCTGGGATTAGGCATGCCAGAAGCAAATGACCCTCACACCTGACCTTTCTGCCTCAGATCTTGTACCCTGTTCAGAGAAAGGGGTGTGTGTGTGGTCTGGAGCAGCAGAACAAATAAAGAGAGGAGCAGTGAGCCTCACCTAGGAAACTGTTGTAAGTTGAATGGTGTCACCTTAAAAAGATATACCGCAGTATGAACCCCACCCCAGTACCTCAGAATGTTACCTTTTTTAGAGATAGGGTCTTACAGAGGTAATCAAATTAAAATGAGTTTATTAGGATGAGTCCTAATATGACTCATATCCTTACAAAAAGGGGAAATTGGGATACAGAGGGAAGATGATATTGAAACAATTTACCTCAGATTGAGACTTGAACCCATGTGCTGGGACTCCATCCCAGCTAAAACCCACAGTCTTCCAACTGAGATCACAGACCTGGCTTTAGGACCTGATGATGCTCTGGTTCTTGATGTCTCATCACAGAAAAAACTCAGTGAGAGACAAAGTGATAGGTAAGAGTGGATTTATTTAGAGAGAAACGCTTCCACAGATGGACTGTGGGCCATCTCAGAAGGTGAGAATGACCTCAAAATGTGACGTGGTTCACTTTCATGGGCTGGATAATTTCATTCGCTGATGAGTGGAAGGATTATTCCAAACATTTCGGGGAAGGGACAGAGATTTCCAGGAATTGGGCCACCACCCATTTTTTGGTCTTTGATGGTCAGCCTTGGAACTGTCACGGTGCCTCTGGGTGTGTCACTTAGCTTGCTGATGTGTTACAATGAGCATATACTGAGGATCAAGATCTAGTCAAAGTTGACTTGTCTGCCATCTTGGACCCATTTGATTCTAGTCAGTTTATGTTGTGTCCTTGGGCTATGTCATCCTTTCAGAAATTGTGCCCTGCCCCCTCCCCTCCTGTTTCAATATGAATACACAGGAAAAGGACAGCCATCCACTAGTGAAGGAGGGGGACCTGGAACAGATCCTTCGCTCACAGGCCTCCAAAGGAACCAATCCTGTCATCACCTTGATGTCAGACTTCCAGCCTCTGGGACTGTAAGAAAATAAATGTCTGCTGTTTAAGTCACCTAGTTTATGGTACTTTTTCATGGCAGCCCTAGCAAAGGAATACAAAGAACATATCCCGGAGCTTGGTAAGGGCTACCTGGATGCTAGTTTAAAGCATTTCTGGTGTCACAGGTTAACAGAAAAGAATGTCTTCCTTGGATGTGAGGTGGGAAGTGGCAGTGAATTTGGAGACAGCTGGCCAGGGAATTCACTCAGGTTCCAGTACATGGTGACTCTGTGATGACAGCAAGGGTCACACCAACTTGTAAACAGGTGAACTTCGGGGCAGGACCGCCAGGAATCCATGACTGAGGGCTTCACTGAGGATAAGGGAGGGGGGACAGAGAGTAAGCCTGGCCTCTTCCTAAATGTGGGTCCCTAGTCTGTCTGGTGATGGAGCAGCCAGCACTTCTCTGATGAGAGAGCACCAGCAACCAGCAAGAGAAAGTCAGGGTCTCAAACGAAATGATAGCTCCTTTATATTTTACCAGATGTCAGCATTCCCTTCAATTAGCCTTCTTGAAGTTTGCTATATTAAGACCACAAAGTCTGCCTTTCTCAGCTCTGCTAAGTATCATGAGATCTCTGCCTCTAGCAGAGTACAGTAAAATTCCACAGCACTGAAAAACACAAATTATTTCTCAGAACAGGTTTTAGAGGGTACTAGTGTGTAAGAAAAGTCCTGAAATACTGATGAAAAGGTCCAGGGATGTGGGTGTAGTGGTTGCTTGCAGCAAATATTTCCTACCTTAGGGCAGATTCAACACCAAAAAAAAGCAACAAAAAAACTTTAAAAAAATGTTAATCTTTGAGGCGTGTGTGTGTGTGCGTGCATGCGCACACGTGTGTGTGTAATATGCCATAGCTTACTGGGTACTCCATGGAACACCGTTGTAATGTGGGAGCCAGAAAACACTTTGGATGTAGATATTAAGGTTGACTCAGCAGAAGCGGGAGTGATGAGATATCTTCGGAAATGACTTTAGAGGCAGAGCCCACCAGAGAGAGACGTGAAGCAGAATAAGATGAAAGAACAGTGTATCTTTTGCTTATGGAACAAACCACCCCAGAAATAATGACTTAAGGCAACATTTTATTTGTTGATGATTATGCAGGTCAGCGATTTGGGCTGGGCTCAGCTGGGCGATTCTTGCATTCCCCTAAGGTCACTCATAGGCTGCAGCCAGCAGGGAGTTCAGCTAGAGGCTGGTTGACTGGGACTCTCAACTGGGGTGGCTTATCTCTGTGCTAGAGGCTTTATCACAAGGCAGCAGGAGAGCCTTCAGCAGCCAGAGAGGGCAAGTCTGAAGACACACACACCTTTCAGGCTTCTGCCTGCATCACATTTGCTGACATGCCAGAGTCCGGCCCAGGGTCAGTGCCGGAGGGGACTGCACAGAGGTTTAGATATATGAAGGCATGAGTCCTTGGTGCCTTCAATGTAAGACTCTTCCACGGTTTGCCTTTATGAGAACCTCTGTAACATGTCCTGAAACTCTCAGAGGTAAAAACCTGTAGTCTGCCAGAGATTAGATGGTAGAGTTCAGGATGTAGTGAAAGTTTTATTATATTCATCGTTGTGATCCCTTCAATACACACAGGCAAGTAGGCCTGGGAAAGCTCACATTATTGACCTTGAACAAATCCCTTAATCTCTCAGATTCAGTTTCCCATTGGCAAAACTCACCCCACAGGGTTACGGTCAGGATCATGTGAGCTCATGGCCTTTTGTGACACGTGTTAAGTGGGCACTTCCCTATCAGCCAGGATAGGCTATGGAGGAAACTTTGAACTGCTGCACAGGGAAATGTTATTCAATGAGAAAATAGAGCTGCAGGTGACTAGGCTGCTTAAATAATTAAAAAAATTCAAGACAAGATCTTTCAGTTCTAGATACATTGTTAGTCTTGATCTTTGTCTACTCAAAATTGACAAGGAGAAAACAGGATTGGCTTTGCCTTTTGTCCTAATCCTAAACTATTCTTCTATCTCAAAGGCAACTCATTCTCTCTTGCTTTTAACAGCATCAATCCAGCTCACAAAACATCTCCTCTGGAAAGTGTTTGATGAATCACACCTGATTTGATCCCTGCTCACCTATCCATCAAATATTACCAAGTCCTCTTTAAGCGTCTGGTGTGGTGTTAGGACCTGTGCCACAAAGATGAATGAGGCCTTGTTTTTATCCCCTAGTTGCTCACAGACTAGTGATGTGATAGATGCTTAAACAGGAAATAGTACTGTCATTGTGTGCTGTGAGAGAAAAACGTACATTTACTCAGCAAACATGTAACACCCCTTGCTCTGTGTATGCCTTATGCTGGTGTGAATTATAAAAATGACAAGGGGGACTTCCTGGTGGCCCAGGGGTTAAGAATCCACCTGCCAATGCAGGGGACACAGATCCCATCTCTGGTCTGGGAAGATCCCATGTACCACGGAGCAACTAAGCTTGTGTGCCAACAGTTCCTGAGCCCACACTCTGGATACCATGTGCCACAACTACTAAAGCCCGTGAATCCTGGAATCTGTGATTCGCAACAAGAGAAGCCACCACAGTGAGAAGCCCTTGTACCACAAACAGTGAAAACCCGTGACCAGCAACCAGCAACAAAGACAGACTGCAGCCAAATAAATGAATAAATAAAATATGAACAAGATGCCCTTGTATTCTTAAGTAGTGTCTAGTGAAGGAGTCAGAGAAATCTCCAGTCATAATTTAGGAACTCACAAGTAGGTATGAGGTTCTCATGGAAACCCAGAGCATGGCACCTGCCAGGTGGAAGTGGTCAAGAGTAGTTTCCTATAGAGTTGATCACAGACAAGGAAAAGGCAGATGCAGCAGCATGTTACAAAGGCAGTTTGGAGCAGCTTGAGAGTGCAGCATCTGGGGGAACTCAAAGCAACTCAGCATGCCTGGTACACAGATCGAGAGCAGGGGTGTGAGAGCAGAATCTGGAGAAGTTGGTAGGGGCCAGACCATGGACGCTGAGGAGCCATAGATCATTTCAATCCAGAACGTGGTCTGATCAGATATGCATTTTAGAAAAATCACTCCAGTGGAAGTAGGTAGATTGGCACTTACAGGGGCAGACTCAGGAAGGGACAATGAAGCAGGAGGCTGTTTAATAATCCACTTCAAGTGGGAAGTGATGAGGGATCAAATTTAAGAGATACTAATAGGGATAGAGAGAAGGGGGTGGATTTGGAAGGCATGAAGGAGTTTATGGGCTGAAATGTGTCCTCCCCTGAAAATTTTCATATGTCGAAGTCCTTACCTTCAGTACATAAGATTGTGATTGTATTTGAAGATGGGTTTTTTGTTTTTTTGTTTTTCAGTCGAGCTGTGCAGCGTGGAGGATCTTAGTTCCCCAAACAGGGATCGTTCCCACACCCAATGCAGTGGAAGCTCAGAGTCTCAATCATTGGACCACCAGAGAAGCCCTGAGATGGAGAGTCTTTAAAGAGGTGATTAAGTTATCAGCTATTAGGGTGGGCTTAATCCTATATGACTGCTGTGCTTATAAGATAGAAGAACAATTTAGGATTAGGACGAAAGGTAAAGCAGATGTGTGAAGCAAACACGAAGTCTGTTTTCTTTTTTCTCCTGGTCAGCCTTGAGGAGAGATGAGGAGAAATGCAGAGACATTCAGAAGAAAGACCATGTGAGGACACAGGAAAAAGACAGCCATCTTTAAGTCAAGGAGAGAGACTTTCAAAGAACCCCGTTGAAACCACAGTCTTGGACTTTGGCCTCCAGAAGTGTGGGAAAATGCCATTTCCATTATTTAAACCATTCAGTCTGTGGTACTTTGTCATGGCAACCAGAGCAAGCTAAAAGAAGCAAGATGGACATGTACACAGTATAAAACAGATAACCAATAAGGACCTGCTATATAGCACAGGGAACTCTGCTCAGTGTTACCTGGCAGCCTGGATCGGAGGGGAGTTTGAGGGGAGAATGGATACATTTATATGTATGGCTGAGACCCTTTGATGTCCACCAGAAGCTATCACAACATTGTTAACCAGCTATACTCCAATACAAAATGAAAAGTTTACAAAAAAAAAAAAAGAAACCTTGTGCCTTTGGGGAGAATCAGATGTATAGGAATTATTGAAACTGCTGCTCCACTTCCTTTATCCTTCCCGGACCCAGAAAGGATTCAGTTAGCATGGGTACCTCATAAGTCCCTGGCATCACCCCTTTACTTACTCCAGAGAAAGGGAAAGCATGTGGACCCCCTCAGGTACTTCACACCCTAGCCCAGGAAGAGGTGCCTTGGAGAAAGTTAAAGGAATTTTCCCAAAGTTACAGGGGGGATAATTTGAAAGATCTTCCCATAACTCTCCTACCCTGTTGATGGGAATGTAAATTGGTGTAGCCACTATGGAAAACAGTATGGAGGTTCCTTACAAAACTAAAAATAGAACTACCATATGATCCAGCAACTACATTGGGCATATATCCGGAGAACACTTTAATTCAAAAACATACATGCACCTCAATGTTCATAGCAGCACTAATCACAATAGCCAAGACATGGAAGCAACTTAAATATCCATTGACAGAGGAATGGATAAAGAAGATGCGGATACCTATATACTCTGAATACTAATCAGATATAAAAAGAATGAAATAATGCCATTTGCAGCAACATGGATGGACCTAGAGATTATCATACTAAGTGAAGTAAGTCAGACTGAGAAAGACAAATATTAATATTATATGATATCACTTATTTGTGGAATCTTTTTTTAAAAATGATACAAATGACCTTATTTACAAAACAAATACTCACAGACATAAAAAACAAACTGATGGTTACGAAAGAGGGGAGAGGGGAAGGATAAATTAGGAATTTGGGATGAACAGATATATACTACTGTATATAAAATAGATAACCAACAAGGCCCTACTATATAGCTGCTGCTGCTATTTAGTTGCTAAGATGTGTCTGATTCTTTCCGACCCCATGAACTGTAGCCTGCCAGGCTCCTCTGTCCATGGGATTCTCCAGGCAAGAATACCGGAGTGGGTTGCCATTTCCTCCTCCGGGGGATCTCCCCAACCCAGGGACTGAGCCCACATCTCCTGCGTGGCAGGTGGATTCTTTACTACTGAGCCACCGGGGAAGCCCAACACTATATAGCACAGGAAACTATTTAACATCTTGTAACAACCTATAGTGGAAAAAAAATATATATATATAAGTGAATCACCTTGCTGTACACCAGAAATTAACACAACAGTGTAAATTTTTTTAAAAAGCCTAGAGAGAAAAAATATATAAGAAATAAAAACAAAGATCTTCCCACAGTTTTTTTTTAATTAGTTTATTTATCTATTTTTTAACTTTACAATATTGTATTTGTTTTGCCATACATTGACATGAATCCACCATGGGTGTACATGTTTTCCCCTTCCAGAACCCCCACTGTTAAATTACCCTCTCCTCTGCTGTCTTCTCTCCACTACCCGGTTCTTTCTTCCTTTCCCAGCTGTGCTCCGTGCTTACTCCAGCAGCCTCGGCACCAACACTGGAGTTATTATGCTGAAGTCTTGGGGCATCTTTACCCTGAAATAAACACAGTCAGCCAGCCTGTAGTTGGTGAACCAGCCAGTCCGTGGATGCTTTCTATCCAGGGTGCCCCTCCAGAGGGGATGGAGGAAACAATACAGAGAGAGAAAGCTTTGGGCCCTAGACTTTCTGAGCGCTGGATGAAAGGTCAGAGACCAGATTTTCTAACCCACTCACCCAACAGCAGCTGGAGAAGGAAATGGCAACCCACTCCAGCATTCTTGCCTGGAGAAACCCATGGACAGAGGAGCCTGGTGGGCTACAGTCCATGGGGTCACAGAGAGTCCAATGCAACTGAGCGACTATCACTCACTCACCCAACAATAATGTCTAGGGAGGGTAAATTCCCTGTCGTTTGGAGTCTCAAACTAGTGATGGGGGTGGGCAGGACCTCTCACCATTTAACTGAGAGATCTGCTCTCTCAGCAGCACAGTCTCAGAGGCCCCAAGGTGAACTCCATCTCGAGTGACAGACTCGCACTCTTGTCATTGGGCTCAACAGCCCTCTGAGGTCCCTCAGCATGAGCCCCCTCCATGAGAGGTCCCACCAGGGATGACCCAGCCTCTGTCTGAGCATCAGCCACACAGAAAGGGCTCCCAGCCTCCCGCTTCCTGGCACAGACCTGCCACTCTGAGCCATTCCTATCCGTTCTTGGGTGGAGATGCACTCTCCCTCCGGAGCACTCCCTCTGCAGAGTCAGAAGAGATGTGTGTGAAGCAGGGGGCCTGGGAAGCTTTCCCTTCCCACTATCTCCCCTGGGTCAAGGCTTGCAAGGTGGCTCTGCATGCGCCAGGCCTCTCTGGCTGGGACGAGCAGCCTCTTGCCTGCAGGCACTTCTGCAGAGCAGTGCTGTTTCCTCATACCTGAGCTGTGCATGGCAGCACCGACCACTCCCGGCTGAACCCACTATTTAAGGCCAGCGCACCTCAGCCAACTGTGAGTCACGGCACTAGAAGGGCAGTGGCAGCTTCACTCACCCCAGCATCCAGCGCCCGGCAGGAAGGGCTTCTTCCCCCGCCATGGCTTCCCTGGGGCAGGTCATCTTCTGGAGGTAGTGCTCTCTTCTCTATCTTTACAGGTGCAGGGAACCGGGGTGAGGTCTTGCTGGGCTGCTGAAGATTTCTTGGCCATCCCATAGGTCCCCACCGGTACCCTTATCTGATCCAGTTTTGGACTGGCATGAGCCTGGCCAGATAAGAGCTTAAGAGAATTGGAGTTAACATTGCACCCCGGCCACTCAAAGCCCCCATTCAGGGTCAGATTGGTTTTTTGCCATGGAGGGAGGGCTGGCACCTGCCACGGCAGCTCTAGACCAAGGAGTGTGTGTGCCAGGCTGGGACATTAAGGCTTTTGCGGGGGCACTAAGTAGGATGGCATTGGGCTGCTTGATGGGAGGGAGGGAATCTGTAACTGATGATGGCTGAGGTGCAGGGGGACCCTCTATAAGCCCCCAAGATGAAGGAAGTGAGCATGCTTTGACTTTTCTGTGGGTGTGACTTCTCAGTACTGCTGGATAATTCACACCAACACCCCTCCTCCACCCCGGCTCCAGAGTAGGGTCCCTAGTTTTCCTGGGGGGTCCTTGGAGAGGAGACCCCTGCTGCTGCTGCTGAGAAAATAAAACTTTGTGGAAGGCCAGAGTCAGCCCACCCTAGGGCCTGGGATGAGACAGGGGAAGGACATAAAGAAACAGCAGCAAGAGGAGCTTGTGGCCCTGGAAACTGCAGTAGAGCAAGTCCATCAGCAGAGGTGAGAGGATGGAGGAGGAGGATTGATAGAATGAGCCCAACTCCCCAGAGATGAAGGAAGCCCCTTCTCTTACCTTCTGCTCCTCTCACAGAGCTCCCTCTAGTTGCCTGTTTATCTGTCAGGCCATTGCTTACCTTTACAGAAGGAAAGAGATGGAAAGTGAAGGCAGAGTTTTCCTGAAATGGTTGGTGATTTACCTTTGGTCACAACTTGTGACGATGTTTAAGAGGACTGGTGGGTGTTGGTCCTAGGGGTTATTTGTGTCTTTTCCAGTGAAAGGAAAAGCAGGGAGGGAGGAAGGGTTAACCTCAGATTAACAGTGAAGTTTCTGAAAAGACTGAGAGAATGTTACTTCTTGGAGGCAGCCTAGAAAACTCTCTTGCTTAAAACAAAACATCAGCTCCCTCATTGGTGTCCTCCTGAAGCCACCAGTCCTGAGTCAGGGGCTGGGGGCATTCAGAGTGACTGCATGGCGGTTGGGCAGCATTCCCCTTTCTGTGTCTGTGAGGACCCCCTGCTCCCTTCCATTTAGACTTTTCTGCCCAGTGAGGATGTCCCAAGAAGCACCTACGTCAGAGGGGCTAGCGTTTTGCCAGCACCTTCTTTCTCTGTGCCCTGGGCTAGATGCCTCACAATGGCCTCCTGTAATCCTCACCACAGACCGTGAGGGTTCATGATCACTTCAGAGGGGTTAAGTCACGTGCTCAAGACCACACAGCCTGAAAGGGGCAGGGCAGCGTTGGAATCCACCCTACCTAACTCCGAAACCCAAGTTCTGTCCCCAGCGTCACGCTTGACTCCACTCCCTGCCCAACGCCCCCCTTCCCCTCATTGGTTCCACTGAAACACTCCTCATGCAACAGGTGGGTCTGTTGTTCCCAGGAAGGATGTGTGGGCTTTCTAATAATACATTACAACCAGCCTGACTGGTTTTGCAGGAGGATTAGCAGGAGGTGGGTGTTCAAAATGCAGATCTCACCCTTCAGAGACCCACTGGAATCCACAGAGGCTCCTCTTGTTGACCCCAGCATGCCGTGGGAGTTCTTCATGCTCTGCGGTACAGAAGCGGTGAGGAGCCAGCAAGGTGGCTGAATCTTTGTGCAAAGAGGCCCCTGGGAAGAGGGTCGATGGCAGGCTGGGTGGGGAGCAGGGTCTGCAGGGCTCTGCCCTAACAAGCCTCTTTCTTTGCCATAATTCCCTTAATTCATACTCACACCTTTACTGAGATTGGTGGTATAGGAGAGTTCATGAGAGGATCTGCCATCCTCTATGGACCCAGTGGATTATTTCCTTAAATAATTACCAGAGAGCTTACTACCTTCAAAACTCATGCTCAGGATGCAGGGGGATAGAATGCTGGTGTGCAGGTTCTACTGGGCCGGACCTCCATAGTACATTTAGAAACTCTGTGGTCAGCATTCTCTTCCCCCTTTCTCTTCACGGTCATCAGTGGGAGCAGACCTCACCCAAGGAACATTTTGTTTCAGCTTTTTTAAAGTAAAGTATAATCAGTGTACAATATTATATGTTACAGATGCCACAATATAGTGACTCACAATTTTTAAAGGTTATATATGAGCTTTCCTGGTAGCTCAAACGGTAAAGACTCTGCCCACAATGTGGGAGATCCGGGTTCAGTCCTGGGTCAGGAAGATCCCTTGGAGAAAATAATGGCAACCCACTCCAATATTCTTGCCTGGAGATTCCCATGGACAGAGGAGCCTGGTGGGCTACAGTCCATGGGGTTGTAAAGAATCCAACACAATTGAGAGACTTATACACACACACACACACTCATACTCAATTTATAGTTACTATAAAATATTGCATATATTCCCTGTGTGGTACAATATATCCTTGTGGTTTATTTATTTTATACATCATAGTTTGTTCCTCTTAATATCCTACCCCTCTATTTCCCCTCCTCCATATCCTCTCCCTATTGGTAACCACTAGTTTGTTCTCTAGATCTGTGAGTCTGACTCTTCGTTTTATTCACTAGCTCATTGTATTTTTTAGATTCCACACGTAAGTGGTATTGTACAGTATTTGCTTTTCTCTGTCTGACTTATTTCACTTAGCATGATGTCCTATAAGTCTGTCCATGTTGCTGCATATGGCAAAATTGTCATTCTTTGTTATTGCTGAGTAGTGTTCCATTGTATCTCAATACCACATCTTCTTTATCCATTCATCAGTTGATGGACATTTAGGTTGTTTCCATGTCTTGGCTGTTGTGAATAGTGCTGCTATGAACACAGGGGTGCACGTATTTTTTTGAATTATAGTTTTGTCCAGACATGCCTAGGAGTGGGATTGCTGGATCAGACAGCAACGTTTATTTTTAGTTTCTTGAGGAACCTCCATACTGTTTTCCATGGTGGTTGCACCAATTTACATTTCCACCAACAATGTAGAAAGGTTCCCTTTCTCCACGTCCTCTCTAGCACTTGTTATATGTAGACTTATCAAAGATGGCCCTTCTGATCAGTGTGAAGTGGTACCTCATTGTAGTTTTGATTTGCATTTCTCTAATAATTAGTGATGTTGATCATCTTTTTATGTGCCTATTGGTCATCTGTATATCTTCTTTGGCGAAATGTCTGTTTGGTTCTGCCTATTTTTCAATTGCGTTGTCTGTTTTTTTGATGTTGAATTGTATGAGCTGTTTATATATGTTAGATAGTAACATCTATCTAACATATGTATCTTGAATAGGTTTCCTTTCTCTGGACCTCAGTTATCATTCTCAATTTCAGGCCTTATCTTCCTTACCTATTTCCCTACCATTTCTCTGTCCTCATATCCATCCTCTACGCTGCCTCTGGAATAACCTGCCTAAAACATATGCATATGCATATGCATCACATCATTTGCAAATATTTTCTCCAATTCAGTAGGCTGTCTTTTAATTTTGCCGATGGTTTCCTTTGCTATGCAAAAGCTTTTAAATTTATTTAGGTTCCATTTGTTTACTTTTGCTTTTATTTCCTTTGCTTTAGGAGACAGATCTAAAAAAATATTGCTGCAGTGTATATCAAAAGGTGTTCTGCCTATGTTTTCCTCTAGGAGTTGTATAGTATTTGGTCTTACATTTAGTCTTTAATCCACTTTAAGTTTATTTTTGTGTATGGTATTAGAGAATGTTTTAATTTCATTGTGTAGCTGTCCAGTTTATCCAGCACCACTTATTGAAGAGATTATCTTTTCTCCATTGTATATTCTTGCCTCTTTGTTGTAGATTAATTGGCCATAAGTGCAACCCATGGAGGGTCTTCCCTGGTGGCTCAACAGTAAAGAATCTGCCTGCAATGCAGGAGACATGTAGGAGTTTGGGTTCAATCCCTGGGTCAGGAAGATCCCCTGGAGTAGGAAATGTTAACCTGCTCCAGTATTTTTGCTTGGAAAATTCCATGGACAGAGGAGCCTGGTGGGCTACAGTCCATAGGGTCACAAAAAGTCAGACACGACTGAACATGCATGCACTCCCCTTAGGAATCCATGGGTAGAGAAGTAGTGATCCCTTCTCTGAAGGGCTTAGTATTCAGTTAACAGTATTAACAGAACACCTACTATGTGCCAAGCAGTGCATGAGGCACTAGGTCAAAGGCAGTTAAAACACTGACAAGATTTTAGGTTAATGGGAAAGAAAGACTCCCAAACAGACAATTCCAACCTTCTGTTGATAAGCCATGAGACAATAGAGCAGAATGAAACTGGAGCACTTCCCTAACTTAAGAATTTGGGGAAGGTTTCCTGAGCCAGGTGATGGCTGGGCTAAGTGTTGAGGATTAATTAGCATGATCCAGGTGAAGAAGGATGGGAAGGGCCCTCTAGAGAGAGGGGATAGAGCCAGACAGGATAGGATAGGATGATAGACTAAAGCTCATGAAGCAGTGTGAGGTGTGAGGTGTTGGAAAGCTACAAGCTACTCTGTATCATCATCAGAGCCTGAAGTCTGAGGCAAGGAGTGCTGAGACAAGGCTGGAGAGGCTGAGTCAGGTCATGCTGGGTCTTTATCTAGCAGACTCAGAGCTGGGAATTTGGTGTGGGTGATGAGGAGCAGGGGAAATTTGGTGGTTTTCGTTTTAGGCAGGTTATTCCAGAGGCAGCATAGAGGATGGATATGAGGACAGAGAAATGGTAGGGAAATAGGTAAGGAAGATAAGGCCTGAAATTGAGAATGATAACTGAGGTCCAGAGAAAGGAAACCTATTCAAGATACATTTAGGACTTAAAATTGGTGGTATTTGGTAAATGAACGGAGAGTGGTACAGAATAGGAATGGATGAGAAGGTTGGAGCCTGGAATGACCCCCGTGTTCCTGGATTAGGTACAGTGAGGTGGGAAACAGAGAGAAGAGATGAGAATTAGTTAACTTTGGCACGTGTTGAATTTAAGGTTCCCCTGGGACCTCTAGGTGGTGATGATCAGTGGACAGCAGAAGCCTTGAGGCTGAAACTGGGAGAAGCTACGGCTGGAGATGTCAATGTGAAATTCAGAAGTAGGAGGCAGGGAGTAGTCACCTGGAATGTCTTCTAAGGAGAGCCCATAGAAGGATAGGAGCCAGGGGCTGGGCATGGGAAGCTGAAGAACACCCATGTTTAAGGGGGGGCAGAGGAAGGTGAGTCAGAAAGAGCTGGGAGCAAATGGTGGGAGAGTCAGAATAAAGACCAGGATTGAGGGGTCTCATGGATGTCAACAGAGCAGTTTCATGGAGCACCCAGGGCTGGTGGGGGTGTCACACGGGCCTGGTGCTGGTCGGGAGATCCAATCCAGACAAGAATATGGCCTATGTAGCATTTAGCAGAACTCATGTGGCTTTGCACAGAAAATGAGGAGGACACGCTGCCAAATTAACTCCTGAGTCCAAATGAGACCAGAAAGAGGCAAAGATCCTTTGAGTCTAGTTTCATGGGTGCATTGAGCATGAGCAGTGAACAGAAGAGATCAAATAGCTATAGCATCTGATTGCTCTCCTTCCAGAAAGCAGAGCCACAAGCTGACGCCCAAGTGAGGCCCAGTTGGCATGGATTTCAAACTGTCACTCTGCTCACCTTCTTCCCTCCCCTCCCCCATCCCTTCCTTCTCTTCTTCCTCCTGCCCTCTCTCCCTTCCTTCCTTCTCCCTGGAATCATCATCTATCCCATTCTGTCTCTTCTATCTGAAGAGAGCTCTTTGAAGCATTTAAGATTGGGGAAAATCACCAGCCTCAATGGGATTGATGAAGACAAGTCAAAGGAAGGAGGACATGTCAAAGACATGTCTTGCTCCCAGAGGAAGGTGGAAGAAACAGAGAATGAGGGAGGATAGAACAAGGAGGCTCAGGGAACTTTGTCCCCAAAGCTTGGTTTCCCATCTCCCACAAGTTTTCAAGCTGGTGGCTGGCTCAGACATTGATGGCCAGGCAAAATAGTGCTTGGCAACATAACAAGTTTGCCTACTGAGAAAATCTTACCAAGGCCTGGCCTGGGGAGGATCTCATCACAGGCCATGATGACACTTGAAACCCACTGAGATATGAAAAGATGGGCCCAAGTTTCAGACCATTAGAGCCTAAAAAACCTGAGACTTCGGGGCCCTGAGGGCCCATCCTCTTGAGCTAAATAGAGAGTTGGAAAAAGAGATAAAAATTGGTGTTCCCACCCGCACAGGTGTAGGTTTTCTCCTGATCGCGTGGCTCTAGCCCCATCCCCACCTGCTACAAGGTGACTCCTTTCTTTCAGCGTTCAGCTCAAGTGCCACTGCCACTGTGAAGTCTTCCTGGACTTTTCTTGTTGTGGTTCAGTCGCTCAGTCGTGTCCGACTCTTTGCAATCCCATGGACTGCAGCAGGCCAGGCTTCCCTGTTCTTCACCATCTTCCAGAGTTTGCTTTCCCAGGGCTTTCTAGTTGCAATTAATTGTTCCTTATATGTTCATGGTTGGCCGTGTTGATAAATGTCTGTTCCTGGGGCCATTTCCTTCTCTCTGTGGGGTTGGCTTCTCAAGGGCCTGGCCTTTGTCTTGTCTCATTGTAGGGGGCACTGTAGCTCCACGGTTACCCCTCTAGGCTCTGTAATCACACTGCCTGGGTTCAAATCTGGGTGCCACCTTGAGTTCTGTGGGCCTCAATTTACCTAGCTATGAAATGGGCTGATAATAGAACCTAACTCCTAGAGTTGTATGAATGACATGTGACAGTTCTGTGCCTGGCACATCCTAAGAGCTATTGCTAGAGTTTTTATCTGCAAATCCCTCTACAGTGCTGATACATGACTATGACATATGCATTCTTGTATACTTTGGATAAGTTGCTACTGGGGTCTCTTAAAGACAGGTCACTCTAGCAACATTCTGGGAATATTCAGAGTTTTTCAGCTTTATATTTTGAAAAAATAGTCCACCCTACTTCTGTTGTCTATTAGTCTGAGACAATTCTGCAAACCTGAGGATGTCCAGGGTTTAGAATAACTGTCTGGCTCTGCCAGTATTAAGCATTAAGGTGGCTGAGGTGAGTCTGGAAGGTCCTTGTGTGTATAAGTTCAGTGTCTAAGTCTTCCCATGAGGTACTGCTCAGAGATTGAGTTATAGCCTCCATTGGGCCACTGGAGCTCCAGAGCTATGACCAACCACCAGATAATGGTTAATTAACTAAACCACCCCATACTCCTAATTATATCCATTTCAAAGATGCAAATGTTGAATCAAGATGACTGTACAATGTCCCCCTGGTCAGCCAATGGCAGAACCAACAAGTTCCTACCTAGACCTCTAAACTGACTTGGATTAGAAAATTATCTTTGTAATCAGTTCTGCCTCATCTCCTGCCACTAGAAGCAGAACTCAGCTCATCACCAGCAAAACTCCTCAGAGACCAGAGACCACCAGGGCACTAGAGTTCTCAACCAGCTGAGGAGGGTGCTGGGCCCAGAATAGGCTGGGGCCTGTGATTTATCACCCATGGGTCTGTGTACTTCCAGGCGGCTACTCTAGATGAGTGAGTGCAGGAGTAAGGAGTGGTTGAAACTCGGTAAAAATTACATCCTTTCAGAGCCTGAAAATTTAGAAAGTCAGTACACCCTCTCATTTTATTGCTGGGATAATAAAGATAAACTGGCAACTTGCCTAAAGATTGTGCAGTTAAAAATGGGTAGAATGATGCTCTTTCAATGATTCCATTTTGCCCAATGACCCTAGCTGAAAACTGTTAGATCCCAACTGACCACAATCTACCCAAACATCAAGGATCTAAGAGACCAAATCTTCACCCATAATTACCTTTGACATAGGAAGGAGTGAAAACAATGTTGGTGCTAGAGTTAGTCTCACCTGTGTTCATATTCCCGCTTTCCCCTAGCTAAGTGACCCCAAGTAAGTTACTTAACTTCTCTGTGTCTTCATTCCCTCAGTAAATTGGAGTTAATAATAGTATCAACCTCACAGTTGTTGTGAAGACTAAATGAGTTGATACATAAAAAGAGTTCAGAGCAGCACCTTGCTCATAGTTTGTAGTTAGGGCTGTATGTGTTAGACACCCTTATTCAATGATCCTCTCTTATTGTTTTCACAGAATAACAAAGTAACTCAGAGGGAGGCAGAGAAATAACCAGTCCTAAAGTAGCAGCTCGGCCTAAGGGTCCTCTGTGTCCAGATTCTTCTGGGATTTCAGTAGACTTGAGATACTTTCTCCTCTATCCTTGTTCTGTGAGATTCGGGAAAGCGCTTGGCTGCCAGGGGTGGGCACTCTCACTCCATAGCCAATATGGTTTCTTGACAGGGGCGGGGTGCTGCAGGTAAGAAAGCCAGGTTATATTTCTCTTTATGTTGGCTTTCCACAGTCCCCAACCCTCTGCCTGGAGTGTTTCAGATTTACTATCACATCACTTTCAAATGTATTCCTACCACTCCCAGCACAGCAGTAATGGGAGAAAGGGCCGGCAGTTTCCTCTCTTTCTTTCTCTGCAGATTTAGAATGAGAAATTCTGTAGGATAAAAAGCACGAAAGATTGGAGAAACAGAGCATCCATAAAGTGCCAGGGTATTGAATTGTCTCTTTTTGCTTCCTGTCTTGGCTCTTCATTGCATTCTCCTCTCTCCTCACCTCCCAAAAGGCCATTTCATACCTCTCCCCTCCCTTCAGGCCTCCTACAAGCCTCCTCCACCCTGCCCTCCATCCCCAGTCTCAGATGATGATCTTGCTTTATCGTTTACCAAGAAAATGGGAATCATCAGACTCCTGACTCCTCCATCTTTTGTCTTCCACAGCGGCCTGCCACACTCATCTGCACCCTTTCTCTCTTCCTCCCCTCCTGGTACCGGAGGACAAGCCCAGCTCTGAGCAAAGGGCAAGGCCTCTGCTGCCTGGATCTGTCTCCTCTCTCCTCGTCTGGCCAGCATCCTCACTTCTCCTCTGCTCCCCCAGTATCCGTGTCAGCATGCCACCTGCATATCAGTGTTTCTAGCTTAAAAGAGAAGTCCTGAGAGTCAGCCCTATGACTTTTCCAGCTCCCACCCCCTCTCTTTTCCCTTCACAGCAAACTTGTTGAAAGATGCTCAAAGTTAGTGATCTTACGATTTGCAGGTGTTACAGAGGCAGCATGAGGGGGTGGCTCCCAGTACAGACTGGACCCTGGACTGGGAGGCTCGGTTGAAATCCCAGCTCCACCACTTTCCAGCTGTGTGGCCCTGGGCAGGTTCTCTATCATTTCTGGGACGCGAGGTACTCACTTGTAAAATGGGCATGACATTAGAATCTACACTGTAGGATTGTGAGAAATTTCTGAGTTGATGCCTGTAAAGCACTTGGCAGAGAGTGTAAACCATGGGTTCTATTACTATTCTCTCCTCAACTTCTTCCATTGGGGTTTTGTCCCTACTGTGCTGAGACATTGCTACTGTCAATGTCTCTAGAGACCATCACATTGACAAATCTAATGTCAGCTTCTCTGATCTGATCTTACTTATCTTCATATCAGTATTCAACACACAACATCTCATGACCTCCTTCTTGAAATACTTCGTTCTGTTCTTTCCATGACGCTACCCTCTCCCTCTCCCCCCATGACACTGGTCCCACCTCCTAGGGTTGTCCTCTGCTTCTCTGTGCCTGGCCTGGTGGTAGCTGCTTTCCTCTGCTGCCCACACAACTCAAAACCACGGTGCTCTGCCTCCAGGGGACCCACCTCTGCAATGAGGAGGAAGTCTTTCACTTTTTATGCATTTGATGATTGACTGTACTCTTTGCCATAAAGCCTCAGAGTACAGGAACAGAATATAAAATTGTGGGGACAATTGCCCTTTAGAACTTCAGGGTCAGGATAAAGTCCTATGAGACGAGGGAAGGTTAAGTTGTGTACTAGCAAGTGTCCTGTGGGAGGGAGCTTCTTTCAGTCCCTGGAGGAGCCTGGACTGGAAGACTTGAAGCCTGGGGTTAGGTTTCCAGACAGGTCCTGTTGGGAAGCCCTACAGCAGGATAGATGGGAAAGAGGAATTATTCCAGTCAAGAAGTTGACCTGTCCAGGGAAGCAGCATCCTATCCTCTTCCTCTGTCTCCACTTTTTTTGATGAGGATCCAAGTCTTGGTGATTCTCTTCACAGTTAAGAGAGAAGTCAGTTGATGGGAAAGTTGTGATGTTATTCTGATGCCCTTAGGTCAGGGGGTCTTTGTCCAGAGAACTTAATAGATGGCCATGGCAATTCAGCAAGAGCTATCCAAGTTTGAAGCCCCTGCCACAGCCACCTTTGACTTGGGCCCCGCTCTATGGACACTTCCCTGTGGAGGGGCTCTGCCTCCTGGCAATTACTCATACCATATCCTCTAGGATGGCATCCAGGGGATGCTGGGGGCGTGCTTGCAGACGGCTACTTGCCTAGAGTCTAGGAATGAGACTGATCTGTGAGTGGGACAGGGAGAGGAAGCAGGACTTCCGAATGTCCCTCCCTTAGAAGTGTTCCCTGCCAAGTCCTGGGGATGCCCCAGAAGTCTCTCCTGCAGGTCAGGCACTGCCTGAAGACCTGGACAGAGGAGTTCCTTGGCACCAACAACTGCATGTGTGCATGCTCAGTCACTCAGTTTTGTCTGACTCTTTGTGACCTTATGGACTATACATAGCCTGCCAGGCTCCTCTGTCCATGGGATTTCTCAGGCAAGAATACTGGAGCATGTTACCATTTCCTTCTCCAGGGGCTCTTTCTGATCCAGGGAGAGAACCCATGTGTCCTGCATCACAGGTGAATTCTTTACCACTGAGCTGTGGGGAAAGCCCTCAGCAACAACCTCACCCTCTTACCAACAAGTAGCTGAGGGGCTGTTAGAGCCGCATCCTAAGCAAGACTAGAAAGACATCGTCCCCTGGACACAGCTCAAAAATGCAAGCTAGATTGTCAGTTAGCCCACAAAATCCGTGCACTCCATGCTGTAGCTATAACTGTGTGCTTACGGTAGGAAAGTTTTCTGCTATTTTCCTTTCTCGTTATAAATGTACCATATTTCTGAAACATGGGGATTCAACAGGGTTTTGAGGCCCTGCTGAGAAAGCTAATCATCATTTATAAAGAGTGTTGCTAATAGGATCCTGTCAAAAACAATTTAAACGCAGACGTTAGAAAATAGCCATTGGGTATTAGAATGCTTGTAGACATGGGGGTCTGTGTGGGCAGACTGATTCTTGGTCTGGATGTGGAGGCAGAAGGGCTGTTAAGGTAAGTGATGGAGCCAGTGGGACATGATTGACTAAAGTTCTGGCTGGAAGGTCATCTTCTCCTTGATACCACCTTCCCATCAGGAAAGAATGGAGAGGGAGTATGTTGGGACTTTCTCAGAAGACATACCGGTATCAACTCAAAGCCTAAGGATTAACTGGTATAATTTTCGTTTGGTTGTGTTTTTTTTTTTTCTTTCTGCGAAACAGTAGAATAACATTGGAGGAGTTTTTTTAAAAAGGAAACAAAAGATCATCCATAGTTCTATCACTGTAAATGACTAGTTTCTTTTTTGGCTCTTGCCCTTTGTAAGCCCAACAGTAAATCAGTTCTACATAGTAATAGAGTGTGTACCCTTTCATACTCTGCTTCTTCCATTGAGCCTTTATGTCTTAAAGCTAAATGTTTTAAAGCACTTTTACAGTTAAAAAAAAATCCTTATACCTTAATACAGCAGCCGTTGTAACTCTATACAGTAATGTGCATTTCTGCACATTTATTGGGTTGGGAAGTACCATACTGGGCTACCTTCCCGAAACTCAACCCCAAGACCTGGTGGGATTCCTACATCTGCTTGCTTCCCATTCTGCTCAATCCATTATCCTGTTACACGTGAGTATATTGGGGTCCAAGCAACACGCACCATTCAAGCACCTAACTAACACTCTTTATATTTAAGTACTTAAAACAGTGGCTCCCAAAGGGAGTTCTGAGGACAATGATATTGCAAAATTTTCCCCACAAGGGTTCTGTAGTCAAACAAGATCGGAAGTGCTGAATACTCTTAGACTGGGCTACATGAAATTGCCGATGTTCAATTGTTCTTGATCTCTGAAAGAGGGACTTCCAATAGTTTAACCTAATACATACGCGCATACATACTCCTCTGGGACACTCACCATGCATATTAGCATATTAAGAGCTTTCCAGGGATTTCCCTGGTGCTCCAGCGGTTAAGACTCCCTTCTTCCGCTGCAGGGGGCCCAGGTGTCTGCCATGCTGCCAAAATATAAAAACGCAAACAATAACCCAAAATAAGAGCTTTTGAAAAGTCCTATAAAGAAATCTATTTGAGTGTGATTGACTTAACATAATCCTTTTAAAAATAATACATATTAATATACACCAGGACATGCTTTGGGAAACTAGGGCCTGGAGTAATTACAAAAGAACAGAAGTCTTATACAGAAAAATGTACATAAATGCGGGAGCCCAGGGCAGCACGGAGAGCTGAGCAAATAAATGCTCAGGAGGGAAAGAGCAGGTGAGTATTTTCCTTCCTGGGACTGCCCACCCATCTTTGAGATCCAAAATCATCATATTTTCAGCCCTCCTCCTTCTACAGTGATTCTTCCTGAACGACCTCTACTTGTTTCTCCCTCATAAACATGTAGGGAGGATTCATGAAGTGACAGCAATGGCTCGCCCCATATCCTTCAAATGACAGATACTAAATAAACACGGGTATTATTTTGACAGCTCTCTCATTATAATAATTAGTTCATCTTTTTAAGATGTTATTATCATCCCAGTTCATAAGTGATCATCTAATTTGCTTACAACCAGGAGGTGAGTTAAGCTGATCTGTTTGCAGGGAGGAGGCTCTGACCTGGCTATGGTCCCCGGGGGGAGTGCCTCACACGTGCTCTATAAAGAACGTAAGCATGTGGCCAGCTTTGACTATCTTGTCCTCCGGGCACCAGAGCCAAATGTCCAAGACAGAGACTGGAATTGTTGGCTGGGGTAGATTCAAGTAGCAGACGATGGCTTAGCCAGGACTAAGTCCTCAGGGTGTCTAATCCCTATCTACCCCTCACTGTCCCACTGTCTGGAATTCTTCCCAGGAGACAACCTTTAATAACCTGTCCATCATTCACATACTATCAGTGGACATCAATGTGACTGACTCTCTGGGGAGTGATGGCATTTTGGTCCCTCTGGTCATCTAGCAGAATGTTAGGTGTGGATAGGAATTATCTGATACTCCAGGGAAGTGGAAGGTGAGAGTTGAAAGGTAGGCTGTCACTTCCCTGTGAGAACCCACAGTTTATATAAAGTTCTTAATTGTAGCACAGATCTATTTTTTAATATTTATTTTCTTTATTGGGCTGTGCTGGGTCTTAGTTGCAGCACATGGGATCTTTGATCATCACTGTAACATGTGAGATCATTTGGGACCTAGTTCCCTGACCAGGGATTGAACCTGGGCCCCCTGCATTGGGAGCAAGGAGTCTTAGCCACTGGACCACCAAGGAAGTCCCCATGGTGGCATTTAAATGACATTAAATGGGACCCTAACAGTTTTGTACCCTACAGTGGAAGGCACTGCCCAGAGGGAGCATACTTACAGAAGAAATTATTGGCCTCTCAAGGGCATTGCTACAAACATGCAATTACTAAAAAGGATAGAACAAGGTTATTTGATTTCTCATGATGTGAGTGAAAACAAAGACTTTAACTTCAGCTGACTGAAACAGCAAACACAGATAAGCTTTGAATGGGCCACATCATCTTTTAGATCCTCATGTCTCATTTGTCATCTATCTGTCAAAGTCAAATAATCTTTATAATGTCTGCTGGGAGAGCTCTGAGAGCAGAGGAAAGCAGAAGGGGCGGAGTGTTGCTATTTCCTTCAGCTGTACAGTAGACAGGAAAAGATGGATTTAGAACCAGGGGAGCCTGACTTGACCTTCCTTTCCAAATTTATCCTGTGTGGTCCTATGCCAGTTGCTTCATTTTTATTAAGGACAATAAATGGGCCTCCCAGAACCACCTTGTGGATCAAAGGTGATAAGGTACAAAAGATGGTCATGACAGTGTCACTGAAGGCAACACATAGCTCTCTTGCATTACCTGACATGTCTACATCCTTCATCGAGAAACTGCCCTGCTCACTGGAGGAAGATAACCTTTGAAAAAACCAAGACCCATACACCTTTTTTTTTTTAATTTATTTTTTGGTTGTGCTGTGTATTTGTTGCTATGTGGGCTTTTCTCTGGTTGTGGCAAGCGGGGTCTACTCTCTGGTTGCGGGCTTCTCATTGCAGTGGCTTCTCTTACTGAGGAGCACAGGCTCTAGGGTACGTGGGCTTCAGCAGTGGTGGCTCCAGGGCTCTAGAGCACAGGCTCTATAGTTGTGGCACATGGGCTTAGTTGCTCCTCAGCATGTGAGATCTTCTCAGATCAGGGGTCGAATCCATGTTTCCTGCATTGGCAGGCAGATTCTTTACCACTGAGTCACCAGGGAAGCCCCCATACACCCTTTAAAACAGGCAGAAATGTGAAAAAGCAATGGTCCTTTATTTCCCATTGCTCATTTCCCCTTTGGGTTCAGCTTCCAGAGAGTCTGTCTATGTCAGGGAAATAGCCTGACAATTTGGATCTCTCAGCCAAGGAGTTATGTCAATTGTGGAATTTTCTTATACATCATCTACTTTGTACCTGGCACCATAGATCCTAGAGTTACAGTAATGTACAAAATATAGGACTTACCATCATTTAGAGGATAGACTAGGAGAGATGGGTAGACAAACAGAATACTGTATGCTCAGTGCCACCACAGGCCAGTTGCAGAATGCTTGAAAATTAACTTCTAGTCTAGTCGTGGTAATGGTGATTGTAGGGGGTTGTTCCAAAGATTTTTCTGGAGGAGGTGGTTTCTAATCTGAATGGAAGTTAGCCAAGCAAGAGAAGTGGCAAGAACATCCAGGCAAAGGCAAGACCTATAAGGTGGAGTGGGAAGAGGAAGAGGAAGGGAGAGTTGTAGCTGGAGAGATGAGCATGAGCCCCATTTAATCTTCTCAACAACTGAATAAGGTGGGTTTTTGTCTTCCCATCCTGCAGCTGAGTAAATCAAGGCTGAGAGTGATGTCAGAAAGTGTATGGGGATATTTGAGAGAATGATTCGGAGATAGGCAAAACCAGAAGATGAAATCAAATCATTTTTGAGAATTATTTTCAAATGGCAAGGAGAGACGGTGAGGTCAGGAACTCACTGGTTAATGACTGGACTCTGCTGGGTCCATGGTGCCCCTTACTGATGCTTTTCTCCCAGGGATCATCCCTTTCACTGCTGATCCATGATCACAACTAATGCAATATAAGCAAAGGGAATAAAATACAGAGTCTAGATCTATCTGCCTCCAAAGTTTGTGCCCTTTTCTAGTCTAGAAAAAATTATTTTATTTTTGATACTAAGATTAAGCATGTGGAGACTGTCAGGGTGGCTAAGCTGGTACAGATCCCCTTAGGTCCAAGGTTATGGTAGCTGCAGTTTATCAAGAAGCCCAGCTTCCCAGGAGTCTCAGTGACAAAACCCCAAATGCCAGGTTCCACTGCCTTTCTTAGAAAGCCTTTAGAAGTAAAACTCTGAAGTGTTAGCAGAAAGGAATATTGGTATGAGAAAGAAGTGTTTTGATATTACAAAGTTATCAAGATCTTGGCTCTTTTGAAACACTAGAAGGATTTTTCCCCTTAAAAAGGTCTTCCACACTACCATGTGTAAAATAGATAGGTAGTGGGAAGCTGCTATATAACACAGGGAGCTCCATGACCATTTAGAAAAGTGAGATGTGGGCGTGGGGCGGAGGGGGTGGGGGGGTGGGGAGGGGAGGAGATATATATATACACACAGCTGATTCTTGAGAGTTCTTTGGACTGCAAGGAGATCAACCCAGTCAATCCTAAAGGAAATCAACCTGAATAATGAATATTGGAAGGACTGATGCTGAAGCTCCAATCCTTTGGTCACCTGATGTGACTCATTGGAAAAGATCTTGATGCTGGGAAAGATAGAAGGCAAAATGAGAAGGGGGCGGCAGAGGATGAGATGGTTGGGATGGCATCTCCGATTCAATGGACATGAAATTGAGCAAACTCCAAGAGATAGTGGAGGACAAAGAAGCCTGGTGTGCTTCGGTCCATGAAGTTGCAAAGAGCTGGACATGACTTAGCAACTGAATTTTAAGATTCAAGCTGTTGTACAGTAGACACCAACACAACATTGTAAAGCAATTATACTCCAATTAAGAATAAATTTAAAAAAGAGGTCTTAGGGCTTCCCTGGTGGCTCAATGGTAAAGAATCTGCCTGCCAACGCAGGAGATATGGGTTTGATCCCTGGTCTGGACATACCGTGGAGCAACTAAGCCTGTGTGTCACAACTACTGAGCCTGGGCTCTAGAGCCTGGGAACCATAACTTCTGAAGCCTGCAAGCCCTGGAGCTTGGCTCTGAAACAAGAGAAGTCACTGCAGTGAGAAGCTTGTGCATCTCAATGAAATGTAGCCCCCGACCTCCTCAACTAGAGAAAAACCTGCACAGCAACAAAGACCTAGTACAGCCAAATAAATAAATAAATAATAGTAATAAAGAGGTCCCCTAAAACTTCTGTGTTTAAATTGTAGGAGAAAAAGAAAATCTTGAAAAGTTTTGAACATGATCAAAACTTTCAGTCACTCAGTTTTGTCTGACTCTTTACGACCCCATGGACTTCAGCATGCCAGGCGTCCTTGTCGATCACCAACTCCCAGAGCCTACTCAACTTCAAGTCCATAGCGTCAGTGATGCCATCCAACCATCTCATCCTTTGTTGTCCCCTTTTCCTCCCGCCTTCAATCTTACCCAGCATCAGGGTCTTTTCAAATGAGTCGGATCCTTGCATCAGGTCACCAAAGTATTGGAGTTTCAGCTTTAGCATCAGTCCTTCCAATGAATATTCAGGACTGATCTCCTTTAGGATGGACTGGTTGGATCTCTTTGCAGTCCAAGGGACTCTCGAGAGTCTTCTCCAACACCACAGTTCAAAAGCATCAGTTCTTCAGCGCTCAGCTTTTTTTATAGTCCAACTCTCACATCCATACATGACTACTGGAAAAACCATAACTTTGACTAGACGGACGTTTGTTGGCAAAGTAATGTCTCTGCTTTTTGATATGCTGTCTAGGTTGGTCATGGCTTTTCTTCCAAGGAGCAAGAGTCTTTAAATTTCATGGCTGCAGTTACCATCAGCAGTGATTTTGGAGCTCCCCAAAATAAAGTCTGTCACTGTTTCCATTGTTTCTCCGTCTATTTGCCACGAAGTGATGGGACCGGATGCCATGATCTTAGTTTTCTGAATGTTGAGTCTTAAGCCAACTTTGTCACTCTCGCCTTCCACTTTCATCAAGAGGCTCTTTAGTTCTTCGCTTTCTGCCATAAGGGTGGTGTCATCGGCATATCTGAGGTTATTAATATTTCTCCTGGCAACCTTGATTCCAGCTTGTGCTTCAAAGAAGCACAAGAAAGCAAAAAAGATCAAAACTTTAAAAAAAGATAAATCTGGCTATTTTCTCCTTTTCTAGGTTGACTTCTCATAAACAAAGTTCTAGATTAATGAAATGCTCAACTTTTATAGATTCAGCAAATAAGCATTTTCACTAAGAGTAATCCCAACATACTCCATTTATTCTTATCAACGTGTTATCTGTTTGTAAATGCTAATTACCTGAGGCAGAAAGTGTGGGGCCTGTGAGATAATCTGTTTAATACATGTAAGGGATTCTACCCTTAAGGCAAAACTGTAAAGCAGGGAAGCACAGGATGGTGGCTTTCATCAGCATTCCCCAAAGTTGTCCAAATGTGAAGGAAATGCTGTTTACTGGAGCTCCTGGTGCTGTTCACCTTGGCCCCCTAAACTGAGTCTGGTCTCCATCACCTCAGGCATCTTATAAATCACCTATTGAGCTATGAAGAACATGCCTGCTAACTTAAAGGAAGAAAAACCAGTTATGGGTAACTTGTAGCATGCATTCACTGGGTTCTGGCTTTTCCCGTGGGAGTTCTATGATAAGTACAAACCACTGATCCAGGAAGTTATTATAAGTGAACAACTTTGTGGGAGCATCTCATTGAAAGATGCCTGTTCATACACTATCTCAAAGAGAGTTCAAACTTAGAGAAAATAGAGCAATGTTTTCTTTTTTAAAATACGTTCTTCTTATTTGTTTTACAAAAGTAATATGGGGACAGTGGGTAGAATTTGGAAAATACAGAAAAGCCCAAAAGAAAAAATATCTAAATCTATACCACCCTGAACCTGGAGATAACCACCTTTAACATATCCTTTCAGCCTTTTTTCTCCATTTTTAGATTTAATAAATGGTAGCATACAGTACATATTAGTTTAGAAACTACTTTCTACTTACCAATTTTGTGACCGTTTCTCACATAAACAAATATTCTTTTATAATGTGATTCTTTACATCTACATAGCATCGCCTCTAGGGATGAACCTTAATTTACTCACTCAGTTCCCGATTCTCAGACATGTAGTTGCTTCCAATTATTTGCCCACAACTACTATGTTAATTTTAATCAATACTATAGTTAGTGTCTTTAGAAATGCATTCTGCTGGTTCTTTAGTGTAGACTCCTAGAAGTAGAATCGCTAGATCAAGACTCATTATGCATACTGAAGCATTATAGTACACATGGCCAAATTGTCCTTCTGTCCCTACCCTAAGTGAAGTGAAAGTCGCTCAGTCATGTCCAACTCTTTGCAGCCCCATGGACTATACAGTCCATGGAATTTCCCAGGCCAGAATACTGGAGTGGGTAGCCTTTCCCTTCTCCAGTGGATCTTCCCAACCCAGGGATTGAACCGAGGTCTCCCACATTGCAGGTGGATTCTTTATCAACTGAGCCACAAGGGAAGCTCTGTCCCTACCCTAAAGTTTGCTCCAATTCACACTCCTACCAGACAACTAGACTCCCCAAAATAATAACTTTTTACATAAGCCTTTTTCTAGGACCAGAACTAACCCTGCAACATTTTCAAAAAGAAAATGGCAAATTTTGTATCTAATGTTTCCACTTTTCCTCATTATTGAGATTTTCTTTCTTATGTCTTAGTCTCTTCCTTCTTAACTTACCATCCAAGCCTACTCCCAGTAAAGTAACTAATACACTAATTTACATCCAAGTATCAATGACTGAGGGGCTTGCCTGGTAGCTTAGATGGTAAAGAATCTGCCTGCAAAGCAGGAGACCCGGGTTCAATCCCTGGGCTGGGAAGATCCCCTGGAGAAGGGAATGGCTACCCACTCCAATATTCTTGCCTAGATACTTCCATGGACAGAAGAGCCTGATGGACTATAGTCCATGGGGTCACAAAGAGTTGGACATTACTGAGCGACTAATACTTTCACATCAATGACTAATGAGATAAAATATTATATTATACATTTTAACTAGGAACAAAACCCAAAGCAATACATCTCTTATAAGGTTTCACTTCATAATCAAGCTAAAGATGAGTTACTGTGAGGTGGAGAAAGCCTCAGAGGCAGTAAAATAGAGGCCAGGTTTTTTTGATGTCCATTTTTGTTTATTGAATTATAGTTGATTTACAGTGTGTTAGTTTCTGGCATATAGCAAAGTGATTCAGTCACATATATATTTCAGATTCTTCTCCATTATAGTTTATTGCTGTACTCTTTCTCCTAATGCTGCCCTTTGGCAAGTCTCCCTTTTAGCGGAAAATGAAGTTCACAGCCTCTTTTTTCTCCCCACAACTCCTCAGGAAAATCTTGGTGTTTTCTGCTAAGTCTGCTCACTCAACCACTCATGATTATGAATTCAGTGGAGCAAACCATGCAGAGAAGTCTGGAAATGGTATAAGAGAAAGGGAAGAGAAGAGTGGATTTGCAGCTGAGAGTGGATTTGAGGTTATGAGGAAGAACAGACAAGGGAGTGATTTCAGAGAAAATCTGGTGAAATTTTTGAGAAGAGAAAAGTTTGGGGAGCTAGTAAGAACAGAAGTTGAGGAAGAGGATTTTTTTGAAGTCTTTTTCTGTGCAGTTTCCATGTAATGTCTTTGGATACTTTCTACATGTCCATTGGTTTCAGTTAAACTTTTCTATTGGATTCATAATTTTTTGTAACATTGTCAAAAACCAGACCACAAGATGTTTGAGGTTTATAGAATTTGCAATAGAAGTGAGTCTCTAGAGCTTGACTATATTTATGTATAATATATAAGAGCTGATATCTAAATCTATATTTGTATTTAGAAGGTAATTTTAATTGTTTCCATAAAATCTTCCCCAAAGTGTAATTTAAATAGACATAACCTTGAAATAAAAATATGGGCTGCCATCCATTTGGGCTGTCTCATGGACATGTTTTGATTCATAGAAGAGTATGTGCCAAAATCAATCAGCTCAGTTTGGCATTTGTCAAATGTCTAGGATGAGTCAGGCACTATGTCTGACACTTAGGGGAATAAATGTGACTGATATATTGATCCAACATGACCAGTAGGTTATAATCAAAGCAAGATTTTATTTTTATCTTCCTCTGACCTTTTAAAGTACATTCAATAGAGAAATACATGCTGAAACTTGTGAAGCCTCTGATGAAAACTTGTCCTCTTCATCATCTGGCTGATGTCCCCTCAGTCCTTTGTTCCCCAAAAATCTACTTCACACATGACTCTCAATGCTCAGGTCTCATCTCCCAGGTAATCCTATTGGTGGGAACTCATTATGGCTCCAAGATATCTGGCCTATTGGACAAATTCATCTATTCCTTATTTTATGAAAAGAGTTGTTGTTTTTTAGTCACTAAATTGTGTCTAGCTCTTTTGAGAACCCATGGACTGCAGTGCACCAAGCTCCTCTGTCCATGGAATTTCCCAGGCAAGAATATTGGAGTCAGTTGCCATTTCCTTCTCCAGGGGATCTTCCCAACCCAGGAATCAAACCCATGTCTCCTACACTGCAGGTGAATTCTTTACCACTGAGTCACCTGGGAAGCCCTATGAAAGAATGGTGACCTCCAAATGCATATTATCTTTGTCTTTCTTTCTCTCTCTCTCATTGACCTGTTCTATGCTATAAATGCGGTGCTAAGTCGTTTCAGTCATGTCTAACTCTTTGTGACTCCATGGACTGTAGCCTGCTAAGCCCCTCTGTCCATGGGATTCTCCAGGCAAGAATACTGGAGTGGGTTGCCATGCCCTTCTCCAGGGGATCTTCCCAACCCAGGGATCAAACTCACATCCCTTATGTCTTCTGCATTGGCAGGCAGGTTCTTAACCGCTAGCACTGTCTGGGAAGCCCCTATGTTCTAGATCACATTAAATTTCTTAAGTATGACTTTGTCTATAGTCCATGGTGCCCCCACCACACCCCAACTTTGTGCTTTGTATTTGTGTGTTGGGAGGGAGAAGAGTAAGTATGTGCTCATAGCAGAGGAAAAAGGTTTTTTCTCCTAAGAAATAGCATCACAAATCTTCTCTTTCTACTTTGATTCTTTTTTATAGTCCTTCATCTGATTGAGGTAGCTAAGAATCACGGAACTGGTTGTCAAAGATTCCATTTTTAAACTCTGCAAAGTGATGTGGTGTCTCAGTTTGGTATGCAGCATCTATTGTATCTTGAATCTCAGTTGAAACTTTAAATTTAACATCCTATTATTACACAAAAACAAAAAGGTGCAGTTCCTGTTCTTGAGAAATTGAGAGGAGATTAAAGAAGACACACATGTATAAATAGATCATTTTAATACAATATGAAAAGTGTCAGACAGAGAAATGTACAGGGTTGATGAGAGCAAGGAGACAGCTTCTGATAAACATTGCCACTATTGAGGGAGGCCATACACAAAAGAATAAGGGGTCTGTGTAGCTTGCAAGTGAGCTGAAAGAATGTGGTATCTTCTTAGGAACTTTGGAACGAATGCTACTGATTTGCCCCCCAGTTATTCCAGTGCCTGGAAAAAATGATTAAATTATGGGTCTGGGGTAATACTGCATAATTGGTTAAAGTGGATAGAAAAAGGATCCTTTTTTAAGGGTTTGAAAGGAAGCCCAGAAATCTTGGCAGACAAATGTGAAAATAGTTATGCTCTCTGAATCTGCCTTAAGGTATTGTGGAAACAGGGCTGGTTCTGGAGCCTGGACTACTCAGATGTGTCTCATGTACCCCTTGGCTCCATGGCATCAGTGACCATATAGAGGGCATCTGGAGAAGCACAGCCCCAGACAGAAGTGGAGAGGGAGCATGAGGGGCCCATCCCCCACACTTGCCTTCTCACTTGCTGCATTACCCATTCTACCCAGTTCTTTCTTTGCCTTTGGAATGAACAGTTCATTGCATTTTCCCAGCCCCTGTTTCCAGCCTCTAATCCCAGCATAAAAGATGACATTATAAAATTGCTTGGAAAATAGCAGAAAAATCTAGGAATGACTTTGTTCCTCTAATGTTTTCTTTTTCTTCTTCTTTTCATTTTTCCTTTTCTGATTTGATGGTTTTCTTTGTATTATAACATGCTTGAGTTCCTTTTTGTTTTTTGTGAATCTATTGTATGTTTTTGATTTGTGGTTACCCTGGAGTTCAAGTATGTTGACCCATAATATGTACGTTCTTTAAACTGATAGTCATAAATCCAAACACATTCTAAAAGGTACACATTTTTATACTCTCCTCCCCCACATTTTGTGATTTTGATGTCCTATTTTACATCTTCATACTTATCGTTTTGCTGATAATTATAGTTATAGTCGCTTTTACAAAAATTTTTGATTGTTTTTTAATCTATATACTGGTTTATTTAAGCGATCTTCAATACTTCTATATATTTACCTTTCTTATTATGATTTTTCCTTTTCCTATGAATTTTTGCTTCTTTTCTCTTCAGAGAAGACCTTTGAATATTTCTTCTAGGGTAGATATAGTATTGTTGAATTCTTTTAGTTTTTGCTTGTGTGAGAAAGTCTTTATCTCTCTATTTTAAACGATTATCTTGCTGGGTAGAGTATCCTACGTTGCAGGTTTTTCCTTTTCCTTTTCATGAATTTGAATATGTCATGCCACTCCCTTTTGGCCTGCAAAGTTTCTGCAGAGAAATCAGCTGATAGCCTTATGGGCTTCCTTTGTAACTGACCCTTTGTTTTTCTCTGGTGGCCTCTAGAATCCTCTCTTCAATTTTTGCCATTTTAATTACGGTGTCTTGGCATGCGCCTGTTTGGGTTCATCTTGTTTGGGGCTTTCTGTGCTTCTTGTACCAGGATATCTGTTTCTTTCTATAGGTTTGGGGATTTTTCAGCCATAATTTATTCCAATACCTTTTCAGCCCCCTTTGCTCTTTATTCTCCTTCTGAAACCCCTATTATGTGCAGGTTGGAAAGCTTTATATTACTATGTTATCCCATAGATCATGTGTGTCGCTCTCATTTGCCTTTCTGTTTGCTGTTCTGATTGGATGGTTTCCATTATTCTATCTTCCGGATCACTTTTTTTTTTTTTCCAATTTATTTTTCTTCTGTGTCATTTAGTCTGATATTCATTGCTTCTAGATTGGTTTTTATCTTGGCAATTGAACTGTCTCATTTTGATCGGTACACCTAGACTTTCCCACACTAGATTGGTTTCTAGTTCCTTGTCACAGCGATCTGCGTTTCTATCGATAATCTTTCTTAATTCCTTCGACATTTTTATAACCTCCTTTTTGAACTGAGGCTCTAGTAGACCCGTGAGCTCTGTTTCATTCTTTGTTCTTTCATTGAGAGCAGTTCCTGTGCTTTTCCATTTTACTTAACTTTCTCTGTCTCTGTGAATTTAGGAGAAAAAATTATCTACTGTGGTCTTGAAGGATTGTTTTTATGTGGGAGTATCCCTGTGTAGACTGTGTGAATCCAGTATCTTTGGTTCAAGGCCTGGTTTGGCTGTGCACTCCAGCCATCTTTCCTCAGTGTGCTGGCCATCATCCTCTTGGTAGGGGTCACAACCAAGAGCCTGGCTGGATGTAGGAGCAGGGCCCCCTCACGGCTCCGTGACTGTCACCACCCTGCTGGGAGGCAGGGTCTGCTCCCCAGTTGTTGCGGTAGAAGCCCCAAGTTCAATCAAGCTCCATTGCCCTTGAGTATATGCCTAGTCCTAAAGGAAGTGACCAATGAAGCAAGTCAGGCCTGCACGGTCACAGTGAACCCACACCCGGAAGCAGCCCAAGGTCATCTCCCTTTCTCTGTTGCCTTCATCCCAGACCTAGTGCTAGGCTGTGGTGTGATGGGGCTGGGGGCTCAGGGGCTGTGGCTGCAGGAACTGAGGAGCTAGGTTGCCAATGGGGCCCTGGGCTGCCTCTGTGGCAGACCTCTCCCAGGATGTGTCCGCACCAGATCCAGCACCAAGCTGCAGCGTGGGGTGAGTGGAGCCTGAGCGATCCCACTGGGAAATAAACTACTGCCTACTCCTGCCCAGGGCCTATCTGCCTGAGACTCCGTCCCCAGCCACTGTGCATTCCTGTGGTGCCAACGTCTGCTGCGACCAGGCTCTCCCCTGCCATGCAAGCTGACAATGGGCTCCATGGCTCCCCCTGGGCCAGGCCCTCCTGGCTGTCTCCATATAGCTAAGTCAGGTCCTCTCCCAGGGCTCATCTGCCTAAGATTCAGCATTTAGCTGCTGTGTTTTCTTGTGGTACTGCCCGCAATATCTGCCAGGTGTGTGCGCTGACAATGTCTGGCTGGCTCACCTCGCTGCCCGAGGTGTATGCTGACACCCATCTCTGCTGTTCAGTTCCAACACACCCCAGGTGCCCTGGTTTGTCTTTGCACAGGTAGACCAGATCTTTACTCGCATCTCCTGCCAGACTGGGGTGTGGAGCGAGCCGAACCAGGAAGTTCTCCTCTTCAGATTGGGAAGTGCAGTGAGGAAGCTCTCTCCCTGGTAGTTCTCCCACCAAAAAAAAAAAAAAAAAAAAAAAACAGAAGAAAGGAAGAAAGCGAATGTGCTTTCACCCCAGGCCACAACAAATTTCAGCAAATGAAATTCCCTGACCTGACCACTAGCTCAGGTCTCTCTCTGCCCTGATTGTTAGCAAACCAGCACGGGCTCTCCATGCAATTAGAGTCTAGGTTTCTCCAGCTCCTCTGTCTGAGGGGATTTCCCAGCAGGCGAGCAGTCTCCCCTGGCGGGGGTCTGCCCTTGTGGATTTTCTCTTCCTTAGAGATCCCTCAGGGGCACCAGTCCCATACTGAGGTCTTTTTTTTTTTTTTAATCTTATACTGTTTTGTGGAGATCTATCTTGCAGCTTTGTTTGTACAGGAAATGTGCCGGTTTCCAGTGGCTTTTCTCTGAGAATTGCTCCACACAGGGAGTATATTTTTGATATGTTTGTGGGGGGAAGTGAGCTCCCCCTTCTCTACCCTCTTGATCCACCATCCCCTCTTTTATATTTTTAACCTCTGTTTCTCCATACTATACCGTGTGTAATTCTTCCACTCTTACTTCAGATTAACTATTTCTCTCTTTCAGTTGTATCCAATCTACTACTTAACCTGTTCAGTAAGTTTGAACTCAATTATTTATTTTTCATTTCTATATATTTTGTCTGGTTCTTTTTCAAATTTTTCTAATCAACTTTTTTAGTCTCTTGTTCCTTACTCGGGCTTGCCTTCCCTCTTCCATTTATTTTAACAAATTTGAAAGGCTTATTTTATAATCTGTATCTAGAGGTTTCAATATTCAAAGTCTTTTCATTCCTAATCTGCGGCTTGTTTCTACCAACTTTTGTTTGTGTCAGTTTTTTCTTTGTGTACTAATAATTTTTTTATTATGAACTGATTTTGGGGAATTCCATTTGCAGAAATTTGTTGGAGCCTGGATTGAGAATATATTTCTTTCTCTTTCTTCTTCTTATCTTTTTTGAGGTGGGAAAATGATTTACTTTTTAATTTTTAAAATATTTTAAAATATTTTCATTGAAATATAGTTGATTTACAATGCTGTTAGTTTGTACAGATCTATATATATAGGCTTCCCTAGTGGCTCAGTGGTAAAGAATCCACCTGCAATGCAGGAGACATGGGTTTGCTCCCTAGGTGGGGAAGATTCCCCCGAGGAGAGCATGGCAACCCACTTCAGTATTCTTGCCTAGAGAATCCTATGGACAGAGGAGCCTGGCAGGCTACAGTCCATGGGGTCGTAAAGAGGTGGACATGACCGAAGCAACTTGGCACACATGCATATATCCTTTTAAGAATTATTTTCCATTATAGATTATTATAAGATATTGAGGATAGTTTCCTGTGCTATACAATAGGTCCTTGGTTATCTACTCCATATATGTTAGTGTGTTTATGTGAATCCCAAACTCCTAATTTATCCCCCCCACTTTCTGGTAACCATAAGTTTGTTTTCTGTGTCTGTGAGTCTGTTTCTGTTTTGTAATTAAGTTTATTTGTGTCATATTTTAGATTACACATATAATAGATATCAAGGGATATTTGTCTTTCTCTGTCTGACTTACTTCATTTAGTATGATCATCTCTAGGTCTATCCCTGTTGCTGCAAGTGGCATTTTTTCGTTCTTTTCTATGATTGAGTGTTGGAGAAAACTCTTGAGAGTCCCTTGGACTGCAAGGAGATCCAACCAGTCCATCCTGAAGGAGATCAGTCCTAGGTGTTGGAAGGACTGGAAGGACTGATGTTGAAGCTGAAACTCCAATACTTCGGCCACCTCGTGTGAAAAGTTGACTCATTGGAAAAGACCCTGATGCTGGGAAAGATTGAAGGCAGGAGGAGATGGGGACGACAGAGGATGAGATGGTTGGGTGGCATCACCAACTCAATGGACATGGGTTTGGGTGGACTCTGGAAGTTGGTGTTGAACAGGGAGGCCTGGCGTGCTGCAGCTCGTGGGGTCGCAAAGTCGGACACGACTGAGCGACTGAACTGAACTGAATGATTGAGTACTCCATTGTGGATATATGCCATATTTTCTTTATCCATTCATCTGTTGGAAAGTATATTTCTTCAGAAATATTTCCTTCAACTTCTATCAAGCATCGAAACTTTACCTAGTAGGAGCTCTTTAAACTTGATTCTTGGTTTAGGGTTCTTTGGGGCTGGATGTGTTGTGAATTCAGACTTCAAAAATGCATGATGACTGAATGATATATACCCAGACTCAGGGGAGTAATTTTTTTCTCTTCACTCAAAATTAAGACCAAATAAGGCTATCGTCCTTTGGGGAAGTAGGGCTCCTAGCTTAACTGAGTCTCCGGTTGGAGCCCCTAGCTTGTGTGGTCCCTTAGCTTTGTCTCTGTGTTCTGTATGACTGTTAAGACAGAAGCTTTTGGTCGTTGGGAAGCATGGCCAGCTGCTGCTCAGCACTCTCTTACCCCCCTGGAGTCATGTGTCTCCTTCGTTTTCAGCGTCTGTACATCTCACTTTTTTTTCTTGCTAGCAAAAGCGAGTGCTCAAAAATAATATGCATGTGGTTTTGCTTTGTTTTATTCAGCATTTTAAACACTTATAAAGTAAGATGGTTATTTTTAATATATCTTATTCACTGTTGCTGGAAAGTTAAATTTTCATTCTCTGCAAAGCTCCTTTAAGGACTCCTCTATTTCATAAGTCATTCATGGATAGAAAATTACATTGGAGTATAATTGATTAACAATGTTGTGTTAATTTCAGGTGTACAGCAAAGTGATTCAGTTATACATACGTGTGTGTGTGTGTGTCTATATATATATATACACACATGTATATATATATATATATATATATATATATATATATATATATATACACACACACACACACACACATGTGTGTGTATGTGTGTATTTATTGTTTCACAAATTCTTTTTTTTTTTTTAATTTATTTGACTGCACCAGGTCTTAGTTGCAGCATGTGAGATCTTGTTCCCTGACCAGGGATTGAACTTGGGTCCCCTGCATCAGGAGCTCAGAGTCTTAGCCACTGGACCATGAGAGAAGTCCCTGTTTTACAAATTCTTTTCCCATTCAGCTTATTACAGAATATCGAACAGAGTACCCTGGGCTATACAGTAGGTCCTTGTTGGTTATCTATTTTAAATATAGTAGTGTGTACATGTCAATCCCAAACTCAAAATATTTTCTTTTAAAAAGGAAGATAAATGATAATTTCTGCCATAATTGGATGCTCAAAAATTAAGAATGTGTTAGTTTCCCTTAGTAACAGTACTGATATTTAGTTTAACCATTACCTCAAAAAGTTTTAAATGCTATATGCTAGACACTCTGAGGGAAATGTTTTCTAAGGTCGAGCACTTATTCAACAAACATTAACTGCCTACCATATTCCAAGAACTGGAAAAACAGCATGAACAAAGCACAGAGATGAGAAACAGCCTGGCCTGTTTAGAGGCCCAAAGTAGGGTAGAATAGATGGAACATGGAGGTAGGGGCCAGAGTGGGACAAGAAATGGGATAAAATATCCACAAATTTATGTAAACTCTTCTTGAGCTTATATTTGTGTTCAAACTTTAAACTTTCAGAATTTATATGCATGCTCTACTTTTCATTCTCAAATCAATACTTGAGATTTCAGTCTTAAGCTTTTACTAGAATATGGTATCTGAATGTGTTCTGAGAAGTCTTACTCAGAAGATTGAAAGAAATCTTGTGTTTCCTTGTAGCCCTGTAACAATCTCCGGGTCTGTGCCAGATCCTGGGTCTCAGTGGGTTAGGGTGGCTCACAGGGTCTGGGATGGGAGTTGGGGGTGGGTATTGGAGAACACAGTAGGTTCTTATTGCATGTAGTACCAGGGGAATGCAGAAACCATGAATCTACAGGAGAAAGTTGAGACCAAGGCGCCAGAACTCAGGCTGGACCAGAAGGGAAAGACCAAGAGCAGAGTCTAAAATCATCATGAGAAGGTCTGTGTTTAAACCCAGCTCCAGAGCAGAGGCAGGGTGCAGAGTCCAGGAAGGCCAGGGAACTTCGTGTCTATAGCAGACAGGTCCACAGGGGAGTTCAACTTGAGGATGGCTGTGGTTCCTAGGACAGGGAGCGTCTCCCCTGCATTGGGTTTCAGAACCATCCTTGATGTGGACAACCGAGGCTTGTTATAGAGCACAAGGCAGCACCAGGGCAGCTGAAGAGTGCAGCTGAGACAGACAGACAAGGTCCTGAGAGAATGGGCCCGGCAGCCTGATGGCCACATCTTCATCCTTAAAACCTTTCCAATGGCCACACCTGGAGATTTGTGCCCATGTCTAAAAGATGAGAACGTGGGTCCTAGCAGGTGAGGATTTGCAGCAGGTTTGTAGTCCTGGTAGGACTTTTGGAAGACTAGACACCATATACCTACTGATTTCCAAGATACAGTGGCCTGCTTTTCTCTGGGATATTTTCTAGTGTTACTGAAATAGAGAGTGAATAATGGAAGCATTGGAGTCAACAGATATGACATTGTGTCCCATTTCAGGATGCAGAGACTTCAGACTGCCTGGGACAGATATATGTGCTTGGCTAGAGAAAAGCTCTGAGGAAGACAGATGGACTTGTTTCTGGTTTGCTTAATGAATAAACAGTGAACTAATCCCAGGGTTAGGTGTTCTGAGAGGATACAGCCCAAGCAGTTATCTGAATTTCTTCAGTGACAGTGTGTGATCCTGAAGGCAGGTCAAGGAGTACAACACCAAACAGTCACTGTGGCTTTAGGGTATGGCAAAGGTGATGGGCTTCTCTGGTGGCTCAGTAGTAAAGAATTTGCTGGCCAATGCAGTAGACATAGGACATGGGTTTTATCTCTGGGCCAAGAAGATCCCCTGGAGAAGGAAAATGGCAACCCACTCCAATATTCTTGCCTGGGAAATCCCAGGGACAGAGGAGCCTGGTGGGCTACAGTCCATAGTGTCACAAATAGTCAGACATGACTAAGCAACTAATCCTCCACCACCAAAGGATGAATGGCGTCCTTCTCAATGATACCAGTCCCCGCTCCCATCGAGGCTTCCTCAAATCATGAGTGCTGGGCTCTGTGAGGAATTGATAAGGGGCAAGGGTGACACAGTGCCTTCTCTCAGTCTCGTCCATTCCAGAAATGATCAGACTGAGGTGGTGTGGGGCAAGCCAGGGAGAAGGCAGTGGTGAAAGAAGAGCAGCCCAAACAACAACTGTGATCATGAAAACGAAGTGCTTGTTAGCGGCCAAACCTCACCCTGGGTGCTGTGAGCATCTCCTCAAGGCCGGTTTGAGAGACTCACAATTAAGCTGTTACAGTGCAGGCCACACAGACTGCTGAGAGGACACCTGGCTTCTCTAACAGTACAGACACGTCATGGGAGGTTTGTAAAATGTTTGAAGTGTGTTTGTTGTTAAACACAATGAGATCAGTTATGCTGCTGAAGGAATCTTCTGGAAATTTTTTTTTTTTCCTCTGGGGTGAGAATAAGGAGGAACGGGAAGTACAGGTATGACTAGGAAAAGGACTAGGAATCAACCTTGTACTGAATTTTTTCTTGCTCTGCTTGTGCACCCGGCTGATGAAATGCTAATGTGGGCTTTGTGGGCAATCGGGGGACGGTTATAAATAGAGCTGGCTTAAGAATGAAATAAAACGGCTTTGCCGCAAACCCAACATTGTCTGGGGAAAGGTGGTGTCTAGTTATGAACATTCTGTATTTTTCCACCTGACACTCCTCCTTCCTGTTTTCCTTTCAGGGTTTCAGACAAAAGATAGCGGGAGACTCCTTCAGTCCATGTAAAACTGGCCGTGTAGTCCTTCCACCAGTTACAACTGTACAAAACATGAGCCTCAGCACAGATCTGAACACTGGGGTTTACAAAACTTGGATTTATATAAACTAGAGTATAATAATGAAGGCCATGGATGATGGAGTCTAATTTCCCAGGGATGAGCCCTTGGATGAGATCCTTGATAGTGGGCCTCGGTCTCCCCATCTATGAAACACAGTTATTATTACCTTCCTCAGAGGGCTGTTGTGGGGATTAAATGAGGTTATACACTCAGTATCAATTATCATTGTTACATGATTAACAAAGGTTTTAGGAGGCAGGTACAGAATACAGAACTCTGGCAGTGGCAAGGCCAGAGCAAATGCCAAGGAGTATCAGATTACAGAATCATTTAACTACTATATTTGAAATGGACTTTGGGGATTGTTCCAACCCTTGTTTAGTGCCAGAAGCTCTTCCCTTCCCTCTTCTCTCCTTAACTGGTTGCTCAACCCCAGTGTGCACACCCACACACAGTGATGGGGGGCTGCAGGCTCAGGCCAGTGCGACAGAGTTCTGTTGGGAAGTTTCTCTCTATGGTGAATCTAAACCTAACCTCTAGCGCTTTCACCTACTGGCTTTGTTGCTTCCAGGGTGATGGAGAACAGGCCCATATAGCCTATTTCCTTTTGGAATGACCATCACTACAGTTAGTCCTCTCTACTAACTATTCTCCAAAAGGCTTCTCTTCTAATCACATCACCACCCTGATCCTGTTTTTCCTGGATCCATGATTATCAACCTGGGTGACGCATCTGGAGATGGTGTTAGGTTGTCACAAGAAGGGCAGGGATCCTACTGGCATCCCGGCTAGTGGCCAGGGATGCTGCTAAACAACCTACAATGAACAAGACAGCCCCACAACCAAGAATTATCTGGTTCAAATCATCAGCAAGGCTAAGCTTGAGAAACACTGTCCTAAATATACACATGAATCAGTGTTCTTCTTTAAAAATGGGCATATTTATGCCAAAATATGCAGTCAGCTAACATTGCCATTGGACTGTCATTACTTTGCTATCAAATTAGCCTCGATTTGCTGTTAAATTAGCCTCAATTTGCTATTAAACTAGCCTTGACTCGATGGACACGAGTTTGAGCAAGCTCCAGGAGTTGGTGATGGACAGGGAAGCCAGGCATGCTGCAGTCCATGGGGTTGCAAACAGTCAAACACGACTGAATGACTGAAGTGAACTGAACTGAACTAAATTAGCCTGAGACTCGGGTAGTTGGTACTGATCAGCCAATTAAAGCCCCCTTTCATGTGTTGCTGCTAACCCAGGGATAGGGCCCATGTGATCACTTATAAATCATTAATCAATAGTGGTCCTCTCTCTTGCTGAGCCCGGAGGCAGCCTTGCAGTCTTTTCCAACATGATATCCTAGGCCACCACCATCAATCATACAAAAGAAGTTGGTGTGCGAGATAAAATCCACTTGCTGGTCATGTCTCTGGTTTTGTGGCATTGGGACCCAGGTATGATATAATCCTGGGGCCCGGGCTATGGAGGACCCCACAATCCTGTGTCATGACCCCTAGTGGCAGCTTGAAAGAAGAGAGGATTCCTCAATTTGATTCTCAAAAGCACCCAAGCTTCTCATACACAGTTTCCTAAAATCCCTTTCCCCAACACAAAGCCATGCTGTCCGCTGTCATTAAGGCAGTATGGGCAGAGCGGGCCTGCCCAGAAAGGATGCACCCTCTTCTATACACTCTCCTCAAGCTCCCAGGAACAGCTCCTTCTCTTTGCCAATTTTCCTCCTCACTCTCCACTCCCTGCTCTTGCTGCTCACTCTCAGATCCACTCTGTGATCTCATTTCCTGGATCCACACTGGCCTTGATTTCCCCAAAATGAAGAGGTGAAGGAAAGGAACGTAGAGGTAGGGAAACATACTCTGGATTCTTCAGGGAAAGAAAGAACTTGAGAAAGAAAGAAAGAACTTGAAAGAACTTGTGAGAAACAATCTAAGCTTCTCACAAACCTAAAACCTATACTAATTAATATCTAGAGAATGCTACAGAATTTTACCTTGAAGCCCAATGCTTTACATAGTGTTTAAAATAATTCCTTTTCTCCTTTTCTGGCGGAAAATAAAAGCAGAGGGTGAGAATCTTTTTGGATAGGCTGTAATAAATGTCTTCAATTTCAGCATCCCTTTATAAACCTAGTTACTTCATTAGTTTATAAACAAAGTAATATGTTTGATTTATTCAAATATTTACTTGATTTACTCAAATCTTCTGCTTGTAATATTTAAAAGTAGAATTTATTCAGATTAATCCCATATTTGCTAATTTAATATAGTTTTCAGAGTATTAATCATTTATCAGCAGCACAAGTAGAGGTAAGCTGATAATCTATAAGAAATACAGTCTCTCTCAGTTTTCTAGGTATTTGAGAAGGAGGCAAAAACTGGACAACAGAGAAACCATCAATGTCTGAATAAAACAAAGAGCATTTGATGCCTTCCCGGATGACTGCTCTACACAACAGCACAGCAAATCTGGGAAGTCCTGGTTTTCAGAAATAGAGCTAGAGAAGATATTCATGGGTGGGGCTGAGGGGGCCTTCCAAACTTGCAGCCTCCTGCCATATGGCACTTCTTCTACAAGTATGGCTCTCAGGAGAACAGGCTCACAAACTGGACTCCCTGGGTTTGAGACCTGGCTCTCCCTCTTTCTAGCTGTGAGAGTTCGATCATTTACTTAAGCTAAGCCTCAGTCTCCCCACATGTAAAAAAGTAAAGATAGTGACACTTGCCTCACGGCATTTCTGTAAGGAATGAACGAGACTCTGGATGCATAGCACTGGTGTACAAAACAGGACCGATACGCATTAGCTATTGTTTAATCATCCTTATGGATCTCTGATACAATAAGACTTGGTCCTTAAAAGGTAGGTATCTCTATCCCAGTTCTCTTTTCTTTTTTTTTAAAGACCTGATGAGAGTTCTACTGCTGCTAAGTCACTTCAGTTGTGTCCAACTCCGTGCAACCCCATAGACGGCATCCCACCAGGCTCCCCTGTCCCTGGGATTCTCCAGGCAAGAACACTGGAGTGGGTTGCCATTTCCTTCTCCAATGCATGAAAGTGAAAAGTGAGAGTGAAGTCGCTCAGTCGTGTCTGACTCTTCGCAACCCCATGGACTGCAGCCTATCAGTTTCCACCATCCATGGGATTTTCCAGACAAGAGTTCACTTCAATGCAGTTGACAAGGAAATTTGATTGTTTCAGTGAGATAACATTTTAAGATAATAACTGGAATTATGACTAATTACACTATAACCGGATGTATCATGGATAGCAAAGACCTTGAATTGATAAATTTCTAGGAATTTCATACAATTTTGGAAGCACATATTAATAACACATTCGATAAAAATATAAACTAAAGAAGATTAAACATTGCTTCTTTTTCAACAAGGAATTGCAAATAAAATTTATTAGGGTCTCATATAGCCAGAAGGAGGTGGTACCCCATTTAGAGGGGTGATTGTTAGGTCAAAGGGATTGCCTATTTGGAACTTCTGAAACTGCAGGGTTAGGGAATCATCAATCTTGTTCCTTGGTAACACATTACTGTAGTCTGTCTGCTGCAATTTAGATATTATAAAGTCAATTAGCTCATATGTGGTTGGAAAAGAAGGGACTGATACAGTTTAACATGAATGTAGTATTGAGTCCCATGCAAATTTTTCCAAGGCAAGAGGAGGTGAAACAGCAGAGAAGAATGACAGTGTCGGTGGGAAGGGCTGAGTATGGCTTTCTGTCCTATTTTTCTTTTAACTTTAAATGAACCCATGCCCTTGGGGCTCCCACCCCAGAGGCCCACTTCTGGCCTTACACCCCCCAGGTTCCACTTTCCGCCATTGTACCCACCTTTACCACAACCTCACTGCCTTATATCCCTTAAATTGGAGTTTCCACTCAATGGTTTCTGTGCATTTAAAATTTTCCCTGAAGCAGCTTTTGGGCCTACTAAGCTGCCTGCTTTGGCTGCCACGTCATCTCCCAAAGTATCAATTTCTGTGTCTCTTAAGAGACCGATCACAGAGTCACATGGGTTTGAATGGTCTTCTCTTAACCCTACTTTTTTCCCCACAAGCCCTATTACGTTCGTTGTGTGATTTTGTAGAACATGAGGTTATTCGGGAACACAGCATGTCTTAATAGAAATGCTTCATTTTTTTCACCTGCCGCAGAGAGGGCCAGCAGCTGAAGCAAAGACACGTGAGAGAAGTGAGTGAGGCCATCCTCAGGTTGTGTGGATGTTTTAGGCTGGTTCCCAGGCTGCAAGGCGGGCCCCTCCCCGAAAGGCCGAGGTCTGCTGCCCCTGAAACTCCCCTCCGCGGGCCCAGAGCCCTACGGTGTGATGCTTGGGTCCTGACCCCGTGCAGTGCAGCAGAAACGTTTCTTTTTGGTTCTGCCTTGGAGACAGAGTATATATTAGCATGAATTAGCTAAACATATTTTTGGATGAAGCCGTTCTCTTTCTTTGAAATTTGTCCATGAAAATGTACTTTCATTCTCCCTATTTCTCTCAGATTTAAATAAGTTCCTGAAGTGAGTGAAGTGAAAGTTGCTCAGTCGTGTCTGACTCTTTGCAATCCCATGGAATATACAGTCCCTGGAATTCTCCAGGGCAGAATACTGGAGTGGGTAGCCTTTCCCTTCTCCAGGGGATCTTCTCAACCCAGGGATGAAATCCAGGTGTCCCACACTGCAGGCGGATTCTTTACTAGCTGAGCCACCAGGGAAGCCCTAAAAATAACTTCCTAATTCCTAGAATTCCTGTGAGAACTTGCTCCTCTCTTCACTGAAACCCTCACCACATTATGTCTTATTACAGTGGCGTGTATATGTGTCTGTGTGTGCAATGTATGTTTGTGTATGTTTTATGTGTGTGTGTGTGTGTCTTACCTCAATTTACTGTAAGTTTCTTGAGGGCAGGCATTTGGTTTACTTCATCTACTTCCTCCATAGTGCCCAGAACAATGTCCTGCACTTAGGAAGTACTTAATAAATGTTTACTAAGTGAACAAATCCTCCAAAGACCCTGGCTGTCATCTGGGCTTTTTTGTCAGGAGAGTCTAACAAATGTGCACTGTGAATGCCAATACAGTTGGTTAGAAGACACAGTTTTGCATTAAAAATTTCCTGTAGCATAGTTATTAGAAATTATTCTTGGGAAGTAAAAACCAAAAAGTGATGTAAGAACACCTTAGTGAAATATTTTATTCATCTTTTTAAAAAATTAACAAGCAGCAGACAGGAATTACTTCATTTGGCTGCTCTGATAGTTCTTGCTTCTCTTTCCAAGGCTCTGGAGGTTGAGCTGTTTCCCGAGGGAATACCAGCTCAGAACAAATCTCAAGGTGATTTCTGCTTAGAGAGGGAACTTGCTGACAGACACCAGGGCTCTGCTTCCACTGCAGGGGAAGAATGTGGGCCTGGGGGTGAGGGAGTTGGGCTCAGCTGCTCTGACTGTGATGTACAATCTCCACTGTCCCCTCCCTGCTGGTGAGTGTCCAGGTATCTATTCAGTGTCTCTGCTGTCCACCCCCCTCGTTAGAGAGGGTAGGCCTGTGGCAGGGAGATCTGTGATGGCCCAGCTGGATGGAAGTGTGGTCTGGAGTGCAGGATGCCAGGGGCAGTGTGGGAAGCTGCAAGGCTGGAGAGAGAGGGTTAAGACTCCCTTTGGAAGGCCATGTTGTCTACATCACAACGTGGATTTTTACCATGAGGGAGATGGAAAGGCACTTGAAGTTTTAAGCACAGGACTAGTATGATTAGTTTTGTAGTCTTTCTGGCCAGTAGCTCCATATAACCATAGAAGGAAAATAAGAATGGTAATAGCTAATACTGATTAAAGCTTCCTTTGTGCCACTGTTCTAGGTGATCTTTTAAAATGTGTCAGGTGGTAGTGGTGCTGGGATGTGAAACTGTTCAGGCTGGACCCAGAAGCCATGCCGTGATCACAGCATTACACAGTAAAGTGATGCCGCTGATGTACACTGAATGTTTAACTAGGTCACCAAGCCACACCTTACAGAAAAGCCCTGGTGGTCTTGTTGACAAGCTACTAAAATACTTATGATATTTTTATTATTACCAGTTGGGTTATTCTCCAGATTTATCATAGCTTTTAATAATAAGCATGCAGCAAATAGCCAGAGGTAAGGAGCAGTTTATGAGAGAAATTAAGGAGACCAGGACCTGATCATTCAAACAGATGAGAAAATGTACACTGAATGTTTAGCACCAAGCTTACTAAAAGCTCTTTTTGACATACCAAAATACTTATGATATTTTTATTATTACCAGTTGGGTTATTCTCCAGATTTATCATAGCTTTTAATAATAAGCATGCAGCAAATAGCCAGAGGTAAATTTTTTACAGTTAAAAAGAAACATATGAATAGCCCTGTATGGAATATGCAGCACTCATTGCCCATTTGATCTTAAAACAAGATCAAAGCTAGGGCTGCTGTAATAAAATACCACAAACAACAGAAAAAAAATATTATCTCACTGTTTTGGAGACTAGCAGTCTAGGTGTCAGCGAGATTGGTTCCTCCCAAGGACCATGAGAAGAATCTGTTCAGGCCTCACCCTTAGCTTCTGGTATTAGTTGGCAATCTTTGGTGTTGCTTGGCTTCCAGATCTCTGCTTTCATCTTCACATGCTGTTTTCCCTGTGAGTACCTGTGTCCAAATATCACCTTTATAATAAGGACGCCAGTCATGTAGAATTAGGGCCCACCCTACTCCAGGGGCTTCCCTGGTAGCTCAGCTGGTAAAGAATCTGCCTGCAGTGCAGGAGACCCCAGTTCGATTCCTGGGTCAGGAAGATCCACTGGAGAAGGGATTACACCAGTCATATGAATTAGAGCCTACCCTACTCCAGTGTGGGTTTCCCTGGTGGCTCAGACAGTAAAGAATCTGCCTGCAATGCAGGAGACCTGACTTTGATCTCTGGGTTGGGAAGAATCCCTGGAGGAGGGTATGGCAACCCACTTCAGTATTCTTGCCTGGAGAATCGCTATGGACAGAGGAGCCTGGCAGACTACAGTCCATGGGGTTGCAAAGGGTTGGACATGACTTAGCAACTAAGCACAGCACTACTCCAGTATGATTTCATCTTAACTAATCACATCTGCAATGACTATTGCCAAATAAAGTCACATTCTGAGGTCCTGGAGGTTAGGACTTCAAAATATGAGTAGGGAGAGGCACACTTCAACTTGTAGTATTTTTATAACAGATGGAGCAGGAATTACTCCTACTCCCATTTTAAAGATAAAGAAACTGAGTCTCAGAGAGACAAAGTAATTCACCCAAGGTAAGTGATTCCTGGGTCACAAATGCAAGTCCACTCTGTCCAGCTCAGTAGTCAGAGAGCCAGACAGTACCTCTTGCTCTGAGTTTGTCGAGCTGTTCTCACACACTTGGACCAATAATATCTGAGGCCACACCTAGGTGTGTAAATAAAGGGGGAAGTGGTCAAATGTGGTCTCTTCTTGGAATCAGCTGCAGATTGATTCCAGTCCTAGTGATCATTTTGCCTATTCAATTGTTGTCCCTATGGCTATACCTCATGAGGGCTTAACCTGTAGGGGAACTGTTTACTCAAATTGTTCCTCATGAGTCTATTGTTTCTCTCTGGTGGGCCCATCCCTGAGCTGAGGGGAGCTGGGTACAATGAGCCTATTTGGGGCAGCAAGTAAAGTGCCCTGTGCTTCTCTTCTCTCTCTATAGCATCATTCTTTGCCTCCCTGTGCCTCTCTTTTGTCCTGCCTATTGCATAACATCGGTGTGGGTGCAGGGAATGTGTGAGTTGGCAACAGTGAGACTGTGGCGGAGGACACCTGCCTGATGACTTGTGCACCGGAGCAGGCAGCACTGGGCAAGCTTCCCAGGGACTGCTTTGCCACCAAGCCAGCTCTGACCTGCACCTTCTGTTCTGTCTGAGTCACTCTCAGCAGCTCAAGCCGGTATCCCCTAATGAGTTCCTCTAGGCAGAGAGGAGGGACACACCCCATCTTGAACCCCCATCCCTGGGAGGCAGTAATGGAAGTATTTAAGTGCAGATTCTGGAGACAGAGTCTAATCCCAGCTCTGCCACTTACCAACCATGTGAATTTAGGGAAGAAGCTTACTATCCCTATGTCATGTCTTCATCTGTAAAATGGAGGTGATAAGTTTGTTTACCTTGTAAGATTATCACATGGATAAATGACATAGTCCATAAATGGTGCCTAAAACTACATGTCTGTAACATAATTCTAGCACTCAATAAATGTAAGCAATATTTCCTTATTTGTTTATTTCCTAAACATCATTTATTAATCTGCTCGTTGAAAACTGGCAAGATACATATCAAGAAGTTACCAGTTGTTATGTCTGGATGGTGGAGTTTCAGGTGACGCTATTGTCTTACTTTTGCTTATCTGTATTTCCTAAGCTCTCTGTAATAAACTTCGTACTGTTTTAATAAGAGAAAACAAACTTAATTGAGTATCTACAGAGTGAAGTGGACTAGTGGGTACAAAGCAAAGATATGACCACTGTCCTTAGTGGAGTTTAAAGTCTATGGAAGGAGACAAAACAGATAGATTAATGATGTAATAAGAGGGATGCAGTAATGCTCAGGGTGGGCTAAGGATTGAACTAGTCTCCCTCAAGTGGCACCTGGCATTACAGAAATGCCACTGGGTTTTCCCCAGCAGTCTTTGTGTCTGATCTTCACTGATCTGGAAATAGGAAAGTAAGATGACGCACATAGGCAGACAAAAGAGCCACTCCTTTAATCTATCCCAGCACCCAGGGGGCCGAGGATGGAATTGTTGAGATCCCTTTCTAAGGCACCTATTTCTAGGAAAGGACATATGTTGAAGAAAAAGTGGGGAGTCTTTATATAGCACCTCTTACAAAGGGCAGGTATGAGCCCAGGTTGCAAAGCAGCATGTTAAGCGGAATAAAGAAGTAATTTCCTGTTTCTTTCTCTCTCCATAGCATTATTAGCATCATCATTATTCTGGCTGGAGCAATTGCATTTATCATCGGTTTTGGTATTTCAGGTATGTGATTTCCTGCATTACCACAATCCATCTGCTGCTCATCAGTAAGTCCCTAATCATTTAATGTGTAGAATGGCAAGAACACAGGGCCTGAACCCAGAAAACCTGGGAGGAGAGCACTAGTTCTTCTACTTACTGACTGTGTTCTCTGCCCTTTAGTCATTTAACTCCCCAGACCTCATTTCCCTCATATATGATGTGGAGGAAATAATATCTACATCACCAGGTAGTTGAGAGAATCAAATGGAATGTCTCTCAGACTGTTCTGTTCACCAGACAGTGCTGAAGATATCATTCTGGGATCATAGCTAAGTGCCTTGGCTGAGCCATTCTATCAACAGTTGACCTGAGTTGATGATTCCTTTGCAATGAGGCTTCAGCTGAAGGGTTGAAGAATATCAAGTCTTCAAACACAGGGTTCTTAAACAGAATACTTACTGATCATAACTGCTGTTCCATGTGGGAAACAGATGCCATTGTGGCATGGATGGTGAGTTTCCAAAGGCAGTCAACTGATGTCAGTTGCAGGAACAGCCCTCTCTTCTGTGTAGGCCACGTCTCAGGAGCATCTATTATGGATGCTAGATTAAGACGTTGAGTGAGTTAGACCAGCAGCTGTCCTCTCTGAAGCAAGTCATTTGCTTCATTTCCCTTGAAGTGCCTGACTCAGGCCAACACATTTATTTTAACTTAGACTGTGGCCAAAGCTGTCACTTGATAGCTTTAGTTCTTATACTTCCAGCTGTCTTTTCTCTCTGTCACTCTCCTCCAATGTGTGTGCTGCCACTAAATAGTAATCACAAGGCCTAAATGAATAAAACTCGTTGTAGATGTGTTTGTCTAGAGAAGATATTAGCATCTTTCTCCATTTTCTTTATCAATAAATATGTATATTTAGTCTTTCATCTATTTTTCTATTGGGTTATCTTTTTATTTTTGATATGTAGGAATTATATGCTGAGTGCAATTTTGTTATATGTTTTGAGAAATCTCTTCTGCTCTGTGGCTTGCTTTTTCAATCTCTTAATGATGTCTTTCAATGAGTGAAGTTCCTAATTTTAACATAGTCCAATTTATCTTTTTCTTTATACCAGAAGCAGTTTGTTTTTGTAAGCAGTTTGTTTAAGACATCTATCTATTCCAAGGTCATAAATATTTTCTTCTAGGTTATCTTGTAGAAGCTTTAATGTTTAACCTCTCACATTTATACCTACAACCATCTAGAATAATTTTGTGCATGGGCAAAGACGGTGGTTAAGATGGGTCAAAACACTATCCTTCCCCCACTTCTCATTGGTGTTATTTTTATCATAAATCAAGTATCCAAATGTGTATGGATCTGTTTCTGAGACCACTAGCCTGTTTCACTCTAATATTCTTTTATAATTTGTTTTCTCTTGATCTTGTCTCTTCCTATTCCTAATCTTGGGTGCTCTTTCTCCCCCAACCCTCTGTCATCTTAAAATAGATTTACAAGGTGTTAATTAGCTTTACAGTAGTTTTGAAGGAACCAGGTTTTGGTTTTATTTTTACTTTCTCTGATTTTCTTATTTAATTAATTCTAGCTTTTATCTGTATTAATATTCCTCTTCCTTCTTTGTTTTGCTGTCTTTTAATTCTTTTTTTAAAGTGATGATCCATTTAAGTTTTTTTTATTTAAAAAATCTTTGTTGAAGTATAGTTGATTTATAATGTTGTACTAACTTCTGCTGCATAGTAAAGTGACTCAGTTATACACATATGTACATTCTTTCTTATTTTAATTCTTTTCCACTGTGGTTTAAACTAGTAGACTGGATATAGTTCCCTTTGCTATACAGTAGGACCTAATTGTTGCTGACTTTTGATTCTTTTTCTAGTATCTTAAACTAAGCACTTCACAAAACAGTATGTCCAGAAAGCCAATAAAGAGATCCTAGTAGATACTGCCATTTCGTTTTCCAAAGTGATTTACCAAGTTATTCTTCACCAGAGGTGTATGAGGGACCCAGTGCTTTGCGTCCTCACCAACACTGGATATTGTGGAATACTGCTGTGATTTTAACTTCTATTTCCTGGTGACCGAGAGACATATGTTTTCAAATGAGAAACATAATGTTGAGCAACAGAGCAAGACACAGAACAGTACATTCTATATGAAAAACAGGGACTTCCCTGGTGGTCCAGTGGCTAAGACTGAGTTTCCAATGTAGGGTGGGCCAGGTTTGATCCCTGGTCAGGGAACTAGATTCCAAACGTGTAGCGACAGTTCCTTGAATACAAAGAAGACTCCTTAAGTGTTTTTTGAATAGACAAGTGGACAGAGGCTTGGAGAGGTAAATACATAGATAGAAGTTACAGTTCACTCAGTTCAGCCATGAGCTACCAATAATATTAAAACCCTGCCACCAATGAAAGGTTTTCTGCCTTCTTTCTACTTCATACAGTAAAAGCTGGTTATTTTGGATTAAATGGACTGTTCATTAGTTTAACACTATTTAGTTGGATTTTTCTCAATTGCCTATATTAAAAGAACCATAACCGGTACCTGAGAGCATGATATTACCACACTTTAAATGAGTTAGATAAAATGTTAGCTGGATTAATATACTAGACAATGAAATTAAGCAAATAGCATTAGGTAGATGATGGTGGTAGCGGTGGTGGTGGTGGTGATATTTTTCAAATCTTTTTTGTGTTCACCTCATGGTGCCAAATAACTTTGCATATATTATCTGATTTACAACTCACAACAAATAGGAGATAAATATTACTATGTCCTGATTAGAAACTTGTGTAAAGTTGCACACAGCTAGCAACCAGGCACAAACACATAATTGCGTTTCAAGCCCTGGACATTTGCTTCCAGAACCCACACTCCCACCCATCGCCCTATACCCATGATACTCATGCAGAGCTGTGACACAGAAGGATGTTTTCTGGTGTACCTTACTGGCATTATTCCTGAGACCACAGATGATAAAGATGATAAAGATATTTCTAAATACAGAAAAACAATCTATTTCTTTGTAACTTTCCTGAGGCTGTATAGGTCACCTTCTCATAGGCATTCCACTCCTTGTAAACTCTAAATATGGACCCCAATGCATATGAGGTGGTTGGTTGGGAAGAGAGGCTGAGCAGCTCCCATTAGGCTGGTTTTACGCAGCCTTCGTGGATGACCCTTTAAGAAGCAGGGAGATGCAGTGGAAAGGCCCCTGACTATACTCTGCTAGTCTCTGTGCTGTCACTCACCCCCTGGGTAACTTTGAACAGCTCTGTGTGGTAGAAACACTTAGAGATAGGAGTTGCTCTAATCTCAGGGATAACACTGTGTATCCTTTGAGATGTAACTTAACTTTCTAGAACCTCACTGGTAAAATAGTGAGAGTCACTGTGGGAATTACATGAGAAGGTGTTTATAAAGTGCCAGACACATATATGTGTGATAAATGGCTGCTATTATTGTTTACATTGATACCATCAGTGCCATTTATAATTTGCCATTATTAATGCATTCACACAGCACCTCCTAAAACTTGTACAATTTCCTGGCCACACCAGGCAATTCCTCTGAAGTTAGGGAATCCTGGACAGGAAGTCACTGGACACTGCCTCCTAATGATGCTCCATCTTTGGTCACTGGATAAAACAATAAGGCATGTGCTTCTGGCACCAAAACGCAAACATTGAAGTGGTTTGGAAAGAAATTGATACATATTTTCTTCACTGGAGTCATCTGGGAAATTAAATAGATGTTGACCTTTCTTATACTTCTTTTAAGGTTTTTAATTGTTTTTATTTTTACATGAGGTGGGGATACTGTTTTCGTGGGTAGGCACGCCACATATCTCAATCTGGCCCTGGGTATCAGCAAAATGTGATAGACAGAATACAGACTTACAGCTTCCCCTGTAGCTCTGCTGGTAAAGAATCCATCTGCAATGCAAGAGACCCTGGTTTGATTCCTGGGTTGGGAAGATCTGCTGGAGACAGGAACCCACTCCAGTATTCTGGCCTAGAGAATTCCATGGACTGGAAAGAGTTGGACACCACTGAATGACTTTCACTTTCAGGCTTAGGAAAAACTCAGACAAGACTGAGTTTGATACTGGCTCTACTACTAGCTAGATATAGGGCTTTAGGCAAGCCATTTAAGCCCACAGAGCTTCTTTATTCTATTCATAAAATGGGTCAGCTCACTTCAGTTCAGCTGCTCAGTCGTGTCTGACTCTTTGCAATCCCATGGATCGCAGCACGCCAGGCCTCCCTGTCCATCACCAACTCCCAGAGTTTACCCAAACTCATGTCCATCGAGTCGGTGATGCCATCCAACCATCTCATCCTCTGTCGTCCCCTTCTCCTCCTGCCCCTAATCCTTCCCAGCATCAGGGTCTTTTCCAGTGAGTCAACTCTTCGCATGAGGTGGCCAAAGTATTGGAGTTTCAGCTTCACCATCAGTTCTTCCAGTGAACACCCAGGACTGATCTCCTTTAGGATGGACTGGTTGGATCTCCTTGCAGTCCAAGGGACTCTCAAGAGTCTTCTCCAACACCACAGTTCAAAAGCATCGATTCTTTGGTGCTCAGCTCTCTTCACAGTCCAACTCTCACATCCATACATGACCACTGGAAAAACCATAGCCTTGACTAGACGGACCTTTGTTGGCAAAGTAATGTCTCTGCTTCTTAATATGCTATCTAGTTTGGTCATAACTTTCCGTCCAAGGAGTAAGCGTCTTTTAATTTCATGGCTGCAATCACCATCTGCAGTGATTTTGGAGCCCCCAAAATAAAGTCTGACACTGTTTCCACTGTTTCCCCATCTATTTGCCATGAAGTGATGGAACCGGATGGCATGATCTTAGTTTTCTGAATGTTGAGCTTTAAGCCAACTTTTTCACTCTCCTCTTTCATTTTCATCAAGAGGCTTTTTAGTTCCTCTTCACTTTCTGCCATAAGGCTGGTGTTGTCTGCATATCTGAGGCTATTGATATTTCTCCCAGCAATCTTGATTCCAGCTTGTGCTTCTTCCAGCCCAGCATTTCTCATGATGTACTCTGCATATAAGTTAAATAAAATGGGTAGAACAGTATAATTCCTACCTCTCAAGGTTGTTACCTGGCTTAAACTGAGCCACTGCAAGCATTTAGTAAAATATTTGTTTCCTCCTGGTGTGCTGATCTGCAATCTTTCCAAATGATTCTAACTAATAATGGTCATCAATATCATTGATTTAAGGTTTAACATGTGGCAAGTCAGGTACCATGCTAAGCTCTTTACTTACACTGTATCATTTAGTCCTTTCAAGGACCCTCTGAGGGAGCTACTATTATTAGCATCCCCATTTTACAGATGAAAAAAATTGGAATAGAGAAGTAAGAAAACTTGCCCAGGTTCCATATCCAATGAGTGGCAGAGCTGGGGCTTGATCACCCACAGCTTGATACCTGTTCTTACATGCCAGGCTCTGTGCTGCTTCCCTATTGTCCAGTTTCTAAGTCATGTTTGACTCTGTGATCCCATGGACTGCAGCACACCGGGCTTCCCTGCCTTCACTATTTCCTGGAGTTTGCTCAGATTCATGTCCATTGAGTCAGTGATGTTATCTAACCATCTCATCCTCTGCCACCCCCTTGTCCTTTGGTCTTCCATCTTTGCCAGGATTAGGGTCTTTTCCAATGAGTCAGTTCTTTGCATCAGGTAGCCAAAGTATTGGAGCTTCAGCATCAGTCCTTCCAATGAATGTTCAGGACTGATGTCCTTTAGGATTGAGTGGTTTGATCTCCTTGCTGTCCAAGAGTCTCTCAAGAGTCTTCTCCAACACCATAGCTCAAAAGCATCAATTCTTCAGCACTCAGCCTTCTTTATGGTCCAGCTCTCACATCCATACACGACTACTGAAAAAACCACAGTCTTGACCATATGGACCTTTGTGGGCAAAGTGATGTCTTTGGTTTTTAATACACTATCTAGGTTTGTCATAGCTTTTCTTCCAAGGAGCAAGCATCTTTTAATTTCATGGCTGCAGTCACCATCTGCAGTGATTTTTGGAGCCAAACCTGCTTCCCTACATTGCTCCTTTCACTAGCCTGGCCCAGCATCCTTTCTAATGTTTTCTCACAAAGCAACTGTTCTCCTCCACCCTGCCCTCTTCTCTGGCAAGAGTGGCACTGACAGGTGCTTCCCCAGGTGCCAGCAGTGCAGGCTTAACCCTATGTGTTTCCACCCTTCCGCCATGTGCTACTGTGCCCATCATGTACTATGGTGCCCATCCAGACAGCTGGCTGCAATGGATGCTGAGAATGCTCTCTATGCTACTGGAATACATAGAACTTACTGAGTCATTTCAAAGGAAAGTTCATTTTCCCAGGTTTCATGCAGTGGTATTGGGCATCCCAGAATCATAATTTCTAAAAAGACTCCTTGCCTTGAGCTCAGCCTGGTGGTCTGTGACAACCTAGAGAGGTGGGATTGGGGGGAAGGGAAGGTGGCAGGCATAAGAGGGAGGGGATTACATGTATACTTATGGCTGATTCAGGGTTTCCCTGATGGCTCAGAGGGTAAAGAATCTGCCTGCAGTGCAGGAGTCTTGGGTTCAATCCCTCGGGCAGGAAGATCCCCTGGAGAACGGAATGGCTACCCACTCCAGTATTCTTGGCTGGAGAATTCCATGGACAGAGGAGCCTGGTGGGCTACAGTCCATAGGGTCACAAAAGAGTTGGACACGACTGAGCGATTAACTTAATGGCTGATTCACTTTGCTGTATGACAGAAACCAACACAACATTGTAAAACAATTATCCTCCAATTAAAAATAAATTAAAAAAAAAAAAAAGAATCCCTGCCTTGTGTTACCTACATCCCCCCTTTCCAAGAGATTCCTGCTCCTACTGCAGATGGCAGTTGAATAGTGCCCATCCATGTGAAGGCAGAAAGGCTCCAATTTCAGCTGGCTGCCCTCTGACAATCCTCATTTTGCATGCAGACCAGAGCTGTGGCAGTAATTATCCCCCAGGAACTAGAGAATTCATTTTCAGTGAGTGGTTGGGGCTTATAACTTTAAAGACATTTGATGGAATCTTAAGAGACCAGTGGAATTCTTAAAACCTATGCCTGTTTAACAGAGTTTTGTATCAGTAGATAGCTACCTCTAACCATCTCTTCAAGTCCTTTTACCCTCAACCAGCCACACAAGAACCCCTGGTGGTTAAGAGGCCTGGAGAGTCACTTTAGACCAGACTGTGGTTCCTAGAACATAGCTCCTTGAGCCAATATTTGTTGGCCAAATTGAAAACAGATTTCTTTTTGAGAGAAGCAATATTTGTATGCTATTGCTTGCAAATTAAATTTCATTTTATGACTTGTAACCATCATTTATTCACCTAACAAATAAGTATTTATTGATTGCTTTCTGGGTGCAAAAGCAATGCCTAGGTCCTCGTGGTTTTTAAAACTCTCACTGGCTTTTATTCCTCCTCGATTTGCTACAAGGAGGGGGGATTTAATCAACACTGCACTCATTCCATCTGCCACATCTTTAATACAACCTTAAATGATCTAGAGCTGGCGGTGTGTCCCTGGGGCACTCCACAGCTGCCTACTTTTAATCATTACGTTTTCTAAGAGATATTTCAACAAATTCTCCACCTGTGAGCTCAAGGCCAACACATTAAAATTAATTTGGTAACATAATTACTGAACTAAGATAAGTCATTACCATTTCATTCTCTCCATAAAGTGTGCTAATCATGTACTTTTTCTAAAAAGTAATTTTTCAATTCAACTTTAATGAGACTTTATAAACTACAATCAAATTTACCCTTGCTCTAAAATAGTTACATTTGCTTTATGATTTTATTGAGAATCATGGTGTATTTTCATTGCTTTTTCTTTTTTTCACTGACTCACATTTCCCCAAAATTTAGATGGGATAATCTTGCCAAATGTTCCTTACTCCTACAATCACTTTGGATAGAATCATATTTCAAACAGTGTCTTGATTTAAACTGATTTTCATTCATTCACTCAACAAACATTATTTTTCTCTGTAGAAACAGCACCAGGCACTTGTCTCAGTTTGCTCAGGTTGCCATGACAAAATATCATACACTGAGTAGTTCCAAGAGAGGTCCCCTGGCCTGTTGAAGCATAGAGCTGAATAGTACTGTGGTGTGGTCTTACTGTAGGATCTAATAAGTCTGATAGCCTTCCTTCATTTTGTCCCATTTTTCTATACCCTTTGGTTTTTTCTGTACCAAGCTGGCAATATATAATCCTATCTCTATTCCTGGCTTCCGTTGTGGTGGCTGTTAAAATCCATGAGTCATACCTATCATCTCCTTATCAAATGGATGTTCACCCACACCTTGAGTGCTATCTTCAGAACAGTCTTCTCATTTTTTGCAATATTGATAGGCTGAGAATTTTCTAAATCTCAGTTATAGATTCTTTTTGCTTAACAATTCCTTCTTCAATTCATCTTTCTCCTTTCCCATATTTTAGTATAAGCAGTCAGGAATAACCAAGCCTCTCTTTCAACAATTTGCTTAGAAATCTTCTCAGCTAAGTATCCAATTTTATGGCTCACAAGTTTTGCCTTCTACAAAACTCTAGAACAGAGTTCCACCAAGTTCTGTGCCACCTTCTAACAAGGACTGCTTTTCCTCCAGTTTCCAATAACGTGTTCCTCATTTCCCATCTGAGACGTCACCAAAATGGCCCTTAACATCTACATTTCTAGCACACGCTTCAAAGCTCTTTCAGCCTCCACCCATTATCCAGTTTCAAAACTTCCTCTATATACTTATTAGGTACTTATTACAGCAGCACCCCCACTTCTCAGTACCAAAATTTATCAGTTAGGGTTCTCCAGAGAAACAGAACCATTAGGGTAGGTGTGGGTATGTGTGTGTGACAGGGGTATATAGGGAGGAGGCGAGAGAGAGAAAGGCCGAGAAAGAGTGATATTTAGAAAGAATTGGCTCGCATGATTGTGGACTTTGAGAAATCCTAAAATCTGTGGTTAGCAAGCTGGAGACCCAGATATTTCAGTTCCAGTCTGAGTCCAAAGGTGTGAAACCCAGAAGAGCCGATGGGGTAGTTCTAGCCTAAAAATGGGCAGGCTCAAAATCCAAAAAAGCGCAATGTTTCAGTTCAAGTCTGAAGGCAGGAAAAGACTGAGGTCCCAGCTCAAAGGCAGCATGAGACCCTTCTTGCTCCGCCTTTTTGTTCTATGAGATCTTTAATTGATTGGATGAGGCCCACCCACATTAAGGAAGGTGATCTGCTCTACTGATTCAAATACTAATCTCCCACAGAAACATCCTCACAGACATACCCAGAAAGTGAAAGTAAAGTCGCTTAGTTGTGTCCGACTCTTTCCGATCCCATGGACTGTAGCCTACCAGTCTCCTCCATCCATGGAATTTTCCAGACAAGAGTACTGGAGTGGGTTGCCATTTCCTTCTCCAGGGGATCTTCCCAACCCAGAGATCAAACCCGGGTCTCCCACATTGCAGGCAGATGCTTCACCGTCTGAGCTACCAGGGAAACCCAGAATATCTGACCAGATGGCTGGGTACTCTGTGACCCAGGCAAGTTGACACATAAAAGTAACCATCAAAGCATTTACAGGAGTTACAAATATGATTAAGACAGTTTTTCCTTTGAAAAGCTTACGAATTAGTGCCAGAGACAGACTAGAAACAAAGGAAAGGGAGACAGATGCTACAATAAAGGCAAAGAAAAACGTTCAGGAAGAGTAAAGAGAATCTATTAACTTTGCTTTGGCAGATCAAAAAGGGTTTCATGTGAATCCCTCAATCTGAATAGCCTTGACTATAAGAAGAATTTGGAAAATTGGTGATAAAGGAGAAGAAGAAACTATAAACTGTAGGTGCAAGATGAACAAGGGTGTGTGTCAAGATGCACAGTACAATTATAACCAGTACTAGCCTGCAATATCTTGGATATCAATCTGTCAAGTAAAAACAAATAACAAGCAAATTAAATATTTAAAGAAATGCTCAAGAAAATATGAAAGCAAGGGACTTCCCTGGTGGTCCAGTGGCTAAGACTCCACACTTCCAGTGCGGAGGGCCTGGATGTGATCCATGGTCAGGGAGCTATATCCCACATACCACAACTGAAGATCCCATGTGCCATAAGACCTGGTGCAGACAAATAAATAAAAATGATAAAAAGAAAATGCCAAGGCAGGGGAAACTCTTTTCTCATAAAGGAGGTCCTCTGTTAGAGCCCATCTGTGAGCCCCACTGTTCTAGGATTCTGTACAGAAAGAGCAGATGTGTCAAATTTGTTATTTCATTGAATTTTTTATGTTCTTTCTTTTTTTTGAAAAAAGTCAAGTACATCTTTGCAAACATAAAAATAGAATTTTATTAGAGCAGCACAAAAGGGAAAGAAAAAAAAAGGCAGGGGATGGGGTATGTTGCACTCATATTACACAGCTAAACTGCATACTACCCTCTTTCACATTTTTTTCCCTAAATCTCCCACATGAATGGCCATTCATGGCAGTTACTCCAAAGCCTCTCTTTTCCCATACTCTAAAGCCTCCAAAACATCCTCCCAACTCAGCCTATGCACATGTTTTTGTTTCCTCTGTTTCCTTTTTACTGATAATTTTTTCTTCCATTAGTAGTTCTCTGTTCTTTATAATATAAATTCATCTAGCTTGCTTCTCCAGTTCTGTCCCACATCCATTACCTTCATCTGTTTATAAAGGCCTAGGAGCTAATGAGACATTCCCAATCCCTTATGGGCTGGAAGATGCAAGAGGCCAAAGATAACCCTATGTTCATAATGTTTACCTCTTAAATTTGAAAAACAGCAACTATCTTTGCTTATGTATTTTTCCATTGAATGCAGCAAATTAATAAATTGCTTGATATGCAAAGTACAGTATAACATGTAGTAGAAAGTGTGGCTGGAAAGGCAGCAGTAAGGGCTAATATACATGGGCATTTTCTACGTGGCCCGCAGTACTTCACTTTGAAGGCCATGCTGTTAGTCTGAAGTTTACCCCACAGCCCTTGGCAGTCATGGAAGGTCAGTGATTAGAAAACTGACATGGGGGACTTCCTTGGCAGTCCAGTGGTTAAGAACCCACTTTCCAGTACAGGGGATGTGGGTTCCATCCCTCGTTGGGGAACTAAGATCCTACATGCCACAGGGCAACTAAGGCCATGTGCTGCAATGAAGACCCAGTGCAGCCAAAACAAAAATTCAGAACTAAAAAATAAAAGACAATATTAAAAAAAAAAAAAAAACTGAGATGTTCAGTTCTTTAAGGTCCACCTAGATGCAAAGATGAGAGGCAGGAACACCAATAAGGAAGCTGAGAAGTTCAGTTGAGAAGTGCTCAGCACCCATCATATGTAGGACTTTCTTGCTTGTAATAAAGAGATGTTTGTGCAGACCATTATAATCAGTGTTTGTTTAAAGGATACTCAGAAGTTAGACAGAAACTAGACCTGAAAACCTTCAGGATCTAAGACAGCACTGGAGATGGGGGACTCCCTTCATAGTTTCCTCTCATGGTCTCCCCTACACTTCTTTGGGCCTGTACCACTCTCTTCTTGGGCTCAAAGACCCATCCTTCTCCTTAGCTTCACATCCAAATCACAGAAGGGGGCTCTCAAGAATATTCAGTTAATTAAATCACCCCATAGACATCCTCAATCAGCAGCCTCCAGTATAGCAAGAAGAGTTGGTCAATCCTTTACAGACTGAGTGGGCAAGTGCAGAAGAGACAGTGGACATGGCTGTCACCATAATTAATACTTCTACTTGTGATATGTTTGGAGAGGAGGGTGTGACTTCTATCTTCGGCCCCAAGTCAATTGAATTAAGTACCACTCTTCATTATACCATAGCTAGCACTCTAACCTGGATCAAGTCACTTCTATTCTCTATGCCTTAGTTTCCTTATCATTCAGGTGGAGATAAAAGTAACAGCACTTTCGAATTTAGCATTCTTCAGAATTATTAGCCACATTTAGTTAACATGAGATTTCATTTCTATGCCACTTCTGGTTAATTAAGAATAACAATTACCTTATATGGGTAATTACAGTTTGCAAATCAAGTTCACATCCATTTGATTTTGATCATCACAGGAGCTCTTTAAGGTACGTAAGGCAGATATCCTTACCTCCAGTTTTCTGAAATCCAGAGGTGTAGTCAAATTTGCAAAGCTCGTAACTGACCAAGCCAGGATTAGAATTCTCACCTTCAAAACTCAAGTCCGATACATTCTCCTCTCCTCAAGGTTTTGGTTGCTTGGTCTCAAAAAGCTATAGTATAGCTTTTTTTATCAGCTATTGGCAGATCTCTGTCGGTATCAAAACTATTGCCTTAAGGCTCTATTATGTCTTCTTTTTTCATGACTCTCCTGTTTTGTATATTTCTGATTTATTACGGAAGTCACTGTTTGGCTTTTTAATGACGAAGGATTTGGTTGTAGATGTTCCGAAGCTTCCCTTGCTGTTGACCCTTGTTTCCTGAATTGTAGGAAGACACTCCATCACAGTCACTACTCTCACCTCAGCTGGGAACATCGGGGAGGATGGCGTCCTGAGTTGCACTTTTGAACCTGACATCAGACTTGCTGATATTGTGATACAGTGGCTGAAGGAAGGTGTCATCGGCTTGGTCCATGAGTTCAAAGAAGGCAAAGACGTCCTGTCAGACCAGGATGAGATGTTCAGAGGCCGGACAGCAGTGTTTTCTGATCAAGTAATAGTTGGTAATGCCTCTCTGAGGCTGAAAAATGTACAACTCACGGATGCTGGCACCTATAAATGTTACATCGTCACTTCTAAGGGCAAGGGGAATGCTAACCTCGAATATAAAACTGGAGGTAAGTTACTTTTGAAAAGTGGGAAAGAAGGGGCCAGGAGATATTTGAGACTAGAGAGTATGAACAGCTCATGAGTGACTAATATCCAACAAAGACCATCTGAATTCTGTTAGCAGCCATCCTTGCTGTCTAAGACCCACACCAACTCCAGAAGTAACCCACTATAATATTAAGTCTTAAAATCTTTTGTTCAAGACTCTAGCCCCTTTTGAATTTTCTCATATATCCCCTGAAATATTTTGCCAAAATACTTTTTCTCCCTCAGTAGCTCTCTGTTCTTTCTCTTTTATGGTAGCCTTCAGTCTTGCTAGTGAGAGAAGACTATATATAATCTGGTCTGAGACTTTTCTGTTCTAAGTGGGCTCTAACCCAAGTCTGAAATCAGTGCCTCCAGGGACTCACAGCAGTGGAAACCATTATAGGAGAAGTTCAAAGGTAACTGACCGAAACAATATTATCCTATAAACTCACTAATCCTTCTCCAGTGAAATCCACACTTCCTTACCAACTAAATTTAACATTTTCTGAATTTATGTACAAGGGACTCAGATACTGTAAGAGTAAAAAGATGATTAAGAAAATAAAGATAATTGTCCTTTCTTCTAGAGCCAGAGCTCATAGTGTAGAGCGTACAGAGTTGAGGGTCAGGGCAGAGATAAGAAATATGTGTAAAATCTATAATAATTGGTAAAGTGTATTAAATGCTTGAAGAGAAAATATAGAGTGATTTGGGGATTCAGAGATCATATCCAAATGCATAGGGAGTAAAGGGATGGGAAGGCCCCCATGGTGAGAATTCGACATTTAATAGGAGCCTTGAAAGATAGAAAGTATTCTGAGACTTCCCAGGCTAAGTTACTCTGCACAGGTCTTTCCTGGAACTCTCATGACATGTATATGTAATAGTTTGAAGCACAGATCTAGAGACAGACCTGGGCACATAACAGTGGCCTGGGCAAGGTAACCTCACTGAGACTTCACTTCTCCAATATTAAAATAGTGATTAAGAGAGTCACATCAAAGGGACACTGGAGCCAACTGAAAGGACTTCCAGTGGCAAAGCTGGAATGATCTGAGCAACAAAATAAACAACATAGTAGTAAATCATAACTAAGTATAAAATAAATACACAAGTCCATTCTTACGTGAGTGAGATGAAACAAATTTTCTTTATAGATGAATTCCAAATAATATTTTTAGATCTCTCCCCTTCTGGGAGGTGGAGCTTGGAACATCCCTGCTCCCCCAACCACCACACTTAAGGTGTGTTAGTGAAGTCCAACTTCCAAAGAAACCTGGCAAACACAGCCTCAGCCAGGTGATCAAAGTTAACATCCTTATGATTAAGTCTTGCTGATTGTATGCACTCTCTGATGTGACACAATGAGAACGGCACTACAACTTCTATTGTTTTCCTCTCCAAAATCCATAATCTCAGTCTAATCATGAGGAAATCATCAGACAAATTCCAATAGAGGACATCCTACAAAATATCTAGCTAGTACTCCTCAATAAAATGGTAAAGACTGGAGATTTCTTCAAGAAAATTAGAGATACCAAGAGAACATTTCATGCAAAGATGGGCACAATAAAGGACAAAATAGTATGGACCTAACAGAAGCAGAAGATATTGAGAAGAGGTGGCAAAAATACACAGAAGAACTATACAAAAAAGATCTTCATGACCTAGATAACCACAATGGTGTGATCACTCACATAGAGCCAGACATCCTGGAATGTGAAATCAAGTGGGCCTTAGGAAGCATTACCACAAACAAAGCTAGTGGAGGTGATGGAATTCCAGTTGAGCTATTTCAAATCCTAAAAGATGAGGCTGTGAAAGTGCTGCACTCAATATGCAGCAAATTTGGAAAACTCAGCAGTGTCCACAGGATTGGAAAAGGTCAGGTTTCATTCCAATCCCAAAGAAAGGCAATGCCAAAGAATGTTCAAACTACCACACAATTGCACTCATCTCACATGCTAGCAAAGTAATGCTCAAACTCCCCCAAGCCAGACTTCAACAGTATGTGAACCGTGAACTTCCAGATGTTCAAGCTGGATTTAGAAAAGGCAGAGGAACCAGAGATCATATTGCCAACATCTGTTGGATCATTGAAAAAGCAAGAGAGTTCCAGAAAAACATCTACTTCTGCTTTATGACTATACCAAAGCCCTTGACTGTGTGGACCACAACAAACTGTGGAAAATTCTGAAAGAGATGGTAATACCAGACCACCTAACCTGCCTCCTGAGAAATCTGTATGCAGGTCAAGAAGCAACATTTAGAACTTGACATGAAACAACAGACTGGTTCCAAATAGGGAAAGGAGTATGTCAAGGCTGTATATTGTCACCCTGCTTATTTAACTTATATGCAGAGTACATCATGAGAAATGCTGGGCTAGATAAAGCACAAGCTGGAATCAAGATTGCCAGGAGAAATATCAATAACCTCAGACATGCAGATGACACCACACTAATGGCAGAAAGTGAAGAGAAACTAAAGAGCCTCTTGAAGAAGGTGAAAGAAGAGAATGAAAATATTGGCTTAAAACTCAACATTCAAAAAATGAAGACCATGACATCTGGTCCCATCACTTTATGGCAAATAGATGGGGAAACAATGGAAACAGTGAAAGACTTTATTTTGGGGGGGCTCCAAAATCACTGCAGATGGTGACTGCAGCCATGAAATTAAGACTCTTGCTCCTTAGAAGAAAAGCTATGAACAACATAGACAGCATACTAAAAAGCAGAGACATTACTTTGCCAACAAAGGTCTGTCTAGTCAAAGCTATGGTTTTTCCAGTAATCACGTATGGATGTGAGAGTTGGAGTATAAAGAAAGCTGAGCGCCATAGAATTGATGCTTTCAAACTGTGGTGTTGGAGAAGACACGTGAGAGCCCCTTGGACTGCAAGGAGATCCAACCAGTCCATCCTAAAGGAAATCAGTCTTGAATATTCATTGGAAGGACTGATGCTGAAGCTGAAACTCCAATACTTTGGCCACCTGATGCGAAGAACTGACTCATTTGAAAAGACCCTGATGACAGGAAAGATTGAAGGCGGGAGGAGAAGGGGACGACAGAGGATGAGATGGTTGGATGGTATCACCAACTCAATGGACAAGAGTTTGAGTAAGCTCCAGGAGTTACTGATGGACAGGGAAGTTTGGCGGGCTGCAGCTCATGGGGTCACAAAGAGTCGGACACGACAGAGTGAGTGAACTGAACTGAGTACTCCTCAAAACTGTCAAGGTCATGAAAAACATGGAAAGATTGAGAACATGTCACAGACCAGAGGAATCTAAAAAGACATGGCAAATAAGGGCGATGTGACATTCTGAATGGGATTCTGGAATAGGAAATGGACATTAGTGGAAAAACTGATAAAATCCAAATAAAGTCTGGAGTTAATAGTAATACATAAACAATATTAATAGTTTCTCAGTTTTGACAAACGTGTCATGGTTATGTTAGCAGAATATTAGCAGAAACTGGGTAGGGAGTATACAAGAACCCTCTGTACTATCTTTGCAACTTTTCTATAAATCTAAAATTATTCCATGTACCTCCCTGGCAGTCCAGTGGTTTAGACTCACGCTTTCAATGCAGGGGGCACGGGTTAGATCCCCATTTGGGGAATTAAGATTCCAAATGCTGCAGTGCATGGCCAAAAGATAAATAAAATCATTCCAGAATTAAAAACTTATTTTTTAAAGTGGTCACAATAATAGATACACCTGAGACTGTTTTGATGAACAAATGAAATAATGTCTAGAATTTGGTCCATAGCCCAGAGCACACCCTCAATAAATGGTGGTTCATTGTCATGTACATTCGGGTTCCCACATCATCTCCCAGGAGCTCATTCCTAACCTGTTCCAAGTGTGTGAGTCTGGTCTCCCCTGCTACGCTGCAGGCCATTTAAGGGTATGGCAAAGCTGTCCTTCCACTTCTCACTCAACACTAACAGTCCTGGGCAAAGGAAGATGCTGAATATATTAACAATGTGTATCCTGCCTTTTTGGCATAATAAACATTTACTGGCCAAAGTCCACAACTTAACATTTTTTGCAAGTGTCTCTCTGCCTAGATAGATGAGGAAGTTAGTTTTAATTTGAAAATGTACTTGCCAGCCCAGGGAGACTTATCTTAGAAGAAAAAAAATGCCTGTCTTTATTCATGGATACCAGGGAAGTCTCTACCCAAGCAAACTTCAAATCTCCATGATGACAAGTCCTGTGTATAGAATTTCTGTGGGTGATAGGTGAATGCTGTTTGTTTCTTCCTTCTCCCTCCCCACCCTAACTTTACCCTCCAGGCAGAAAACTACATAAAATTCAGGAGGCTTCACAGGTGCCTGGGAAAACAAACACCCAACTTCCCTAGTTAATAAAATTTTTTGTATGATCACGGGAACTCCTCTTACGTGGAGAAATTTATTTGTGTAACAATTACATCTAGAACGTGGGTCCTCGGAGTTTGTGATATTGGCCAGAATGCTGTGATATATAGCAATACTATGAGCAGATCACTTTTTGAATCTACAGTACAATGAGCCATACACAGACCACTGGGAAAGTACTGAGTCATTTCAGTGTCTTTGTTATAAGACCTAGCACCTCAAAGGCTACATTGTCTTATCGTCCAACCTTGACATCTGTCCTTTTGTGACCTGCAGCCTTCAGCATCCCAGAGGTGAATGTGGACTATAACGCCAGCTCGGAGAGCTTACGATGTGAGGCTCCCCGATGGTTTCCCCAGCCCACAGTGGTCTGGGCATCCCAAGTGGACCAGGGAGCCAACTTCTCAGAAGTCTCCAACACTAGCTTTGAGCTGAACTCTGAGAATGTGACCATGAAGGTTGTGTCCGTACTCTACAACGTCACAGTCAACAACACTTACTCCTGTATGATTGAAAACAACATTGCCAAAGCCACAGGGGATATCAAAGTGACAGGTGGGCTCCTTCACACTTGTGGTGTGAGTTTATTGTGGTTATAATCAAGTATAAATTAAAATTTAATTTCTTTAACAGATATATTATGTACCAGGGCACAGAAAGTTTCACTGAGACCTCAATCACAATTCCAGTTGAGACTGCATTATGGAAGAACAAAACTAATACAAAACAGTATTTATGGCCTACAGGGCAAAGCTGACAATTAGTTTTCATTTGTATGCCTTCTTACTGCCTGGAGAGCAGTGTTTAGGATTCTGAGGCCCTGTCTAACTCAGAAGGATTGCTTTGGTAAAACAGTGTCTAATAAAAAAAAAAATCATCTACATAAGAAAAAGAGAGTTCTTCCTCTATCCTGTGGAACAAATTGATGACTGTACCAATTAGAACACTTTCAGTTGCCTATAACACAAAACAAAACCAACTCAGGCCTAAGCTAAAAGGGTATTAGGATATCTCATGAAACCAAGGTCAGGAAGTACAGTATGACTTTAGGAACAGCTGGAACCAAGAACTGAAATTCCATTGGTATTCTTTGTCTCTCATTTCTAGTTTATTCTCTAGTAAGTTCTGTCTAATTTACTCTCTCGTTTTAGTCAACAGGGAAAAATATGGTTGTCAAGAGCTCTTACCTTTAAAAGTCTCTTTCACTCAAGAGAGTAACTAGACTGAAGCTCAGTGCCTCAGTCTGACTCTACATTCCCAGAAAGGCTCAACTTCGGTCAGCTACCTGTACTTGGACAAATGAGACAGTACCTGGATGAAAAGGCCTTCCCAGAAGAGAAGGGAGAATGAAGTGTTAGGCATTTAAAACAATGAGTGTTAACAAGAGATCTCAGTTTAGACCTTAATTAAAAGCTCCAAACTATATAACAAATGTTCCTAATAGAAATGGCAATAACTGAACAAACCACAGAAATTGAGCACAGCTTTTATTCAGTGAGCAGGTTCTTGTTCAGTGCGTGCTTATCGGATACATTAGAACAAGTGCTCCATATACCAGTACTAGGACTATATACAATTTTTAGAAGTGTGACATAGCTCAAAATCAACATAAATTAACATAGCTCCTTTTTACCATGCACAGGGTAAGTTTTTAAACAACTGAATGAGACTGTGGGGTTTATATCCAGTGTTCTCTTATTGCTAACTGGGGTCATTCATTCAACAAGTATCTATTGAGTGCCAAACACATGAAAAGCAATTTGTAAGTCCTATGAAACACTAAGATGAATAGCACAGTTGTCATAAGAGAAGTTAATCAGGGCGGATATGGTGTCTAGGGGAAAGAGTTATTATGAGTATAGCGGCTCAATAGATGAGAAAGAGTTCAAGCTGGGTTTTGAAGGGAAAAAATGACTTTAATAGACTAGAAAGGCATGAAGTCAGGAGCCTATATCAGTGTCCGGGGGAGAAACTACAAGGATCTTAACTGTGGCAGTGACAATGGGAAGGAAAGGGGGAAGAATCAAAAGTTAATGAAGAAAATAATCTACAAGGCTTGGTGACACAAATGAGCAGGACAAGAGAAAGAATAACTTGAAAGGGGTCTGATATTTCTACCTATATTGCTTAGAAGCTTAGTAATGCTGCCAACAACAACAATAAAGAAAATGTAGGAAGAGCAATGTGTTTGGTAAGAAATTAAAGATTTTAGAGATGCTGTGTTGGAAGTGTCCACTGTGTACAAAGGTAGAGATGTCCAGTGCTTAGCACATGACCCAGCACATGACAAGTCTGGGGGAGGCTGCTTCATCCCTACGCCACAGATTTCTTCCATGGGAAGAGACCCTACTACCAGTATAACCCTTCTGGTCTCTCTCTTCTCCCGTCTTTCACTCTTTCTCAGAGGAGGAGGAATTAACTCACCCCATCAGCGAGTTTATTAGGGGAAGCATAAGTAGCTCAACACAAGAGCTGAGCTGCTTGTGTTATTCTATAACACAAGGAATTACGTTCCTTTCTCTCTAGCTAACCAGAAATTAGCTTCTCTGAGTCATCAGTTTTCAGGGGCAGGATTTGCCCTTGCGGGAGAAAGCAGGCCCTGGTCTTAGGCCTACAGCCCACTTCCCTGCAGACAAAGCATAATTCTTTATTATCAGCTTTATCAGGAATAAAGGTGATTTCAGTCTTCCAGTTGCCTCACTTTTTTCGTCTTACTCTTTAACTGGTTCAGAGCTCAGTAGGGGAGAGGGTGTTTATTGGACTCCTTTGAATTCAAACAACAGGCACTCAGAAATATTTGCTGAATATTGCATTTTAAAACTGACATACAGTAGTAACTATAAATACAGATGTGGAATTTAGGACAGAATTAGGGCTAAGGAGGTGGATTTAGAAATGATCAACTTAATGAAAGTTATGTTTATTGGGCTTGAGTGGGGCTACTGTTATTTTTCTAGCTAATACTTATTGAGTGCTGACTACGGGGCCAGGTTCTGTTCTAAGTGTTTATACGTATTAACCCACTAATCCTCGTGAGAACCCTTAGAAGTTGATTATTATTTTAGCCCTATCTTGCGGATGAAGAAACTGAGGCACATATAGATTAACTTGCCTAAACTTGCCTGAAGTCACACAGCTGTTAAGTGTCAGAGTTGAAATGAACTAAATGGCATCGGACTATCTAGGGAGAAAATAGAGTAGAGAGTAATTTAATTCTTCACTTTTGCCTCTCTCTACTTCCAAATGAGAACAATATTTTCTCATTACTGGGTAGTGCTGTGATGAAAGCAAATGACGCAGAACCTGTAAAGGTCACTGCCTAGAGGGAAAAAAATATGTCTGAAACCAAGGACTGGCGGTGGCGGTTGGTTTAGCCTATTTTTTATTTGGTAACCAATAGCAATCTGTTTATTGGCTTCGTTTTTCATTTGGCTGAGTGCTCACTGGGCTGGAAGAGAGAATGCAATATCTCTCAAGAAAGGGAAAGCTCTGCTTTTAAGCCAGTTACAGAAAGATGGAGAATGGGTTACAAAATTCCCCCCAAATTAGGGCACAAGTTATATTAGGAACAACTTGTTCTGCTTTGGGGGTACTTTTCTTTGTTAACCAGCCGTGTGAAGAAGACATCACCTTTTCCTCTATAATCCTGAACTTTCTTCTCTTCCTTTACAGACTCTGAGATTAGAAGGCGAAGTCACCTACAGCTGCTGAACTCAAAGGCTTCCCTGTGTGTCTCTGCTTCTTCTGCCATCGACTGGGTACTCTTGCCACTCTGCTTTTATCTGATGCTAAAATAACATACTTTGGTTACACAGAAACATGCAAAGTCATTCGTATGACAGGTGAGATGAATCACAAATGGTGTTGGGGATCCTCTGTGTGTGTTTGTGCTTGTGTCCCTAACAAGAATCAAGCAGCCCCCAGCATCAGCCTCAGAGAGAAACATTAATAATGTCAGGGCAGTAGGTACTATTTCCACTGCTATTGTAAAAGGTAAGCATTTGTTAACAAAGACTATAGACCTCATTGACAGACTTACAGGAAAACCAACTCTATACAATTCAAGTCTTTGTATAAATTCAAACACCTTTTCATTTATTGAGTCATCCTTGAAGGAAAACATCTTACTGAAGAGAAAGAGAGATTTGGCCCTGACTCATTACTCTGAATTTCACAAAGAAACATGACATGAGCATAATCACATAAGTAGCTTCTCCCCACCCAGCAATGCCCCCACACGCCAACAAAGCCCCTGTTGACTAGAGAGACTTGACAAAGCACTCACCAACTAGCTTTCCTGCTGAGACTTCCCACTGTCCCTTCAGTCCTTTGGCTCTAATTATTGGTAGGACATTTCTTTCTGAATATTCTTCTGTATGCAGAATCTGCATACCACTGAGCTTATGAAGTTACAGTCAACACTACCACATTACTCAATGGACTGCCACCATGTACCAAGCTCACAACCTTAGAGCTATTTTTGTCCCCCATCTGTCCTCGGGTCAATTTGATACCAAGCTGTACAGTAGTTGCCCATGTCTTCCAGACTACCCTAATCCAGCTTCATCGTTTTATGCCCCAACTAGTTCTAAAATCTTGTGCTTATCCTTCCTCTCTTTCAAGTGATAGGAAACAAGGTGCCAGAATAAAAAAAATTCAAGTGCTCTTTTCATCACAGCGTTCCTTTACTCTGCAACCTAAAGTGACTCTCAGGGCATTGTCACATCAAAGTTAAAGTCCTCAGCTCTGCAGCCACAATTTTCTAAGTTTTTCTTCCTAAGGTTCCTCCTTCTCTCGGCTATCTACTGCTGCTCTCTGTCCTTGCTCCCACTCTCTCCCTTCTTGGAAATCTCCTCTACTCTATGGTAATTCAGGTCCACGCTTCTTTCACCCATTTCCTAATGGTCCTTTTATTTCACATCCCCTTGGTGAGCCTGTATAATTTGTAATAACTTACACTCTCTAAGGCACATATATTCTTTGCCTAGATAAGTCCTCAAGGGCAGGCAAAAATCTGCTAGCTGCTTTGCTTTTTGGGGGATGGTAAAAAAAAAAATTATTTTTTGTTTAAAAAGTGATTGAATTAAAAATATAATGTATACGTGGATAAAGGTAGTACATGGATATTATAAAAATCGCAAAGATTACAGAAGTTGCAAATAATTAAATTAGAGGAAATCCTTTTTTGAGGGGCTGCTGCAGGGATCAGGTCAGATCATGTTTCCCAAGTTAAGCTAGTTTTGCTATAAACAACATGTTTTTGTTGTATAGATTTTTGTTTGCACAGATTTTTGGATTGTGTTTTCATTTTCATTTACCTCCAGGCATTTTTTAAATTTCCTCTTTGATTTCTTTATTGACTCATTGGTTGTTTAGTAGCATGCTCTTTGGGCTCCACATGGTGGGTTTTTGGTGTGTTTTTTTTTTTTTCTGGCAGTCTTTTTTCCTTATAGTTGACTTTTAGTTTCATAGCATTGTGATTGGAAAAGATGTTTTTACATAATTTCAATTGTTTTAAATTTACCAAGGCTTGCTTTGCTACACAGCAGCATGTGATTTACCCTGGAGAATGTTCTATGTGTACTTGAAAAGAATATGTATTCTGATGCTTCAAATGAAATGTTAGATAAATATATATAAAATCAGTAAGGAAACACTAGCCTTAAATGACACATTAGACCAATTGGAGACTTTATACTGTCTGGATGACCTGTCTGTTAATGTAAGCGGATGACCTGTCTGTTACTGTAAGCGAGGTTTTAAAGTCCCCTACCATTATTGAGTTACTGTTGGTTTCTCCCTTTACATCCATTAATATTTGCTTTATGTATTTAAGTGCTCCTATGGTGGGTACATATATATTCGCAATTGTTATATCTTCATCTTGGATTGATTCCTTGATCATTTCATAGTGTCTTTGTTTCTTATAACAGTCTTTATTTTAAAGTTTATCTCATCTGATATAAGTTTTGCTAACCTGCTGCTGCTGCTAAGTCGCTTCAGTCGTGTCCAACTCTGTGCGACCCCATAGACGGCAGCCCACCAGGCTCCCCTGTCCCTGGGATTCTCCAGGCAAGAACACTGGAGTGGGTTGCCATTTCCTTCTCCAATGCATGAAAGTGAAAAGTGAAAGTGAAGTCGCTCAGTCGTGTCCAACTCTTAGGGACCCTATGGACTGCAGCCTATCAGGCTCCTCCATACATGGGGTTTCCCAGGCAAGAGTACTGGAGTGGGGTGCCATTGCTACCCTAGTTTTCTTTTGATTCCAACTTATATGGAATATCTTTTTCTCCCTCACTTTCAGTCTCTGTGTGTCTTTAGATCTGAAGTGAGTCTCTTGTAGGCAACATATAAACAGGTCTATCCATCCAGCCACTCTATGTCTATTGATTGGAGCATTTAGTCCATTTAAATTTAAAGTAATTATTGATATGTATATTCTTATTGTCATTTTTTGTTAATTGTTTGGGGGTTCTTTTTGTTAAGGCTTTTTTGCCCCTTTCTTCTTTGTCCTCTTGTGATTTGAGGATCATCTTTATGATTATGTTTGGATTCCTTTTGCTTTTCTGTGTATCTAGCATAAGTTTTTGGTTTGTGGTTACCATGAGGGTTTTAAATAGCAACAAAATATACACATGATTGTATTAAGTTGCTGATCTCCTAATTTCAAAGTACAACTCTGCATTTGGGCTCTCCTCCCATCTCGATTACTGTTTTTGATATCACATTTCACATCTCACTGTTTTATGTGTCCCTTAGTTGCTTACTAAAGATATAGATGATTTTTACTACTTTTGTCTTTTAGCCTTCCTACCAGCTTTGTGCATGACATGATTTCCTACCTTTATGCTTGCCTTTACCTATGAGCTTTTTCCTATCATAATTTTCATGTTTCTAGACTTGGCCTTTTCTTTTTAAATTAGAGAAGTTCCTTTAACATTTCTTGTAAAGCTGGTTTGGTGGTGCTGAACTTTTGCTTGCTGATATCCCCATGGAATCTGAATGAGAGAGTCCTACTGGCTAGAAGTTTCTTGGTTGTGGGTTTTTCCCTTTCACCACTTTTAACATATTGTGCAATTCCCTTCTGAACTGCAGAGTTTCTGCTGAAAAGTTAGCTGATAGCCTTCTGGGAGTTTGCTAGTATGTTATTTGTTGCTTTCCCCTTGCTGCTTTTAATATTTTTTTACCTTTAGATTTTGCCGTTTTAATGACAATGTGTCTTCATATGTCCCTCTTTGGCTCCTATATGGGACTCTCTGCACTTCCTGGACTTGGATGTCTGTTTCGTTTTCCAGAGTAGAGAAGTTTTCAGCTATTATGTCTTCAAATATGTTCTAGTCCTTTTCTCTCTCTCTTCTCCTTCTGGGACCCCTGTAACATGAATATTAGTGCACTTGATGTTGTCCCAGAGGCCTCTTAAACTCTCATTTCTTTCCATTTTTTCTTTTTTCTGTTCAGCATCAGTGATTTTCACTACTGCCTTTCAGTTCACTCATCCATCATGTGCTCTAATGTTGATTTCTTCTGGTATATTTTTCATTTCAGCTATTCTATTCTTCATCTCTGTTTTGTTTTTCTATATATTTTCTCTTTGTTAAAAACTTTTAACTTCTCGTTTTTGTGTCTCCCTATTTCTTTGATCATCTTTACAGTCACTACCCTGAACTCTTTCTCAGGTAGATTGCCTAGCTTCACTTGGTTGTTCTTCTGAGGTTTTATCTTGTTCCTTTGTCTGGAAAACCTTCCTCTGTCACCTCATTTTGCTAAGCTCTTTGTATTTTTATGTATCTGGTAGGTTGGTTACACCTTCGCACCTTGGAGAAGTGCTGTTTTGTAGGAGACCTCTTAGGTGTCCCAACAGCACACCCCCCTCTCATCACCCAAACTATACGCTCTTGAGTACTTTGTATGAGGGTTGCATGGGTCCTCCTGTTGTTGCACGGTGGCTATGTGGGAGGTCTGGTAGACCTGGTTGGCCCCTGGTCCAATTTGTATCCAGGCCATCCACATGAATTGAGGCTGCCAGCTACAGATGCAGCTGACTATGGAACCTTAGGGGGACACAGGGCTAGTGTTGGGTCATGGATGGCTGGAGTCAGGGTCCAGGGAATTCTGGTAATGTTGTCTGGTGAGTGACAGCAAGGGTGTCAGTGCCAATCTACTGGTGGGCAAAGCTGTGTCCTGGAATCTGGTTGCAGGGCCCAGAGCTAGTCTTGGATTGCTGGGGGAGGGAGAAGGGGCACTCCTGATACAGTTGACACCAGGGTCTGGGTGTCTCAAAGTTTGTGTTGGCCTGCTAGAGGGCAGGGCTGGGGCCCATCTGGTTCTCAGGGCAGGGTCTGACTTGCTGGTAGGCAGGCTAGGTCTGCAGGCTTTGGGGTTGTGGTTGTTTGCATGTAGTGTCTGCCCCCTTGTGGCTGAAGCTGGCCCAGAGGCTAGAACACGCTTCCTGAAGGGCAGCATCCAGGTCCAGGGGATTCTAGGGCTGGTACCTGCCCACTGGTGGATGGAGTTAGGTCCTGGGCCCTCCGGTGGGTAAGGCTACATCCAGAGGCAGCTATGGTCTCAGGTAGACTTAAGGCAGCCAGTATGCTGATGGGAAGAGCTGTGTCCCTGCCCAGTTAGTTGCTTGGCCAGAGACATCCGAGCACTGGTGACTCTTACAGACTGTTGAGTGGAGCCAGGTCTTGGTGCTAATGAGCTACAGGCAGAATTTCACTGGTGTTTGTCAGTGTACACATGATGGAAGCTCCCCAGAGTGGCTGCCATCAGCAGTTGTATTCCCAGGGTGATGTGCAGTTGCTTCCTGCCTTTCTGGGAGACTCTCCAGGATCAGTAGGTAGGTCTGACCTAGGCTCATATCAGATTACTGCTTCTGCCTGGGTTCCAGAGCATGTGAGATTTGATGTGCACCCTTTAACAGTGAAGTCTTTCTTCCCCAGCTCTTTTGCTCTCCTAAAAGTAAGCCCCGCTGACCTTCAAAGCTAAGTGTTCTGGTAGCTTATCTTCCTGGAGCAGGACCCCTGGACTGGGGAGCCTGATGTGGAGCTCGGATCTCTCACTCTTTTGGGAGTACCTCTGCAAGGTAATTATCTCCAGTTAGTGGGTCACGCACCTCGGAGTAGCGGACTTGACTACATCATGAGTCTGCCTCTCCTACCTGTTTCATTGTAGTTCCTTCTTTAAGTCTTTAGTTGTAGATCTTTTCTGGTAGATTCCAGTCTTTTTCATCGATGGCTGTTCTGCAAATGGCTGTGATTTGGTGTGCCCATGAGAGAAGATGAGCTCAGGGTCCTTCTACTACACCATCTTGGCTGGGGATCTCTTGACCTGCTTTTCATTTCTTCTCTTGTTCTGCAAACACTATGGTGCAGTGTACAGAAGAGATTTTTTTTTTGTAAAGAAACCTACCAATTTCCATCATTTCCAAACTTCGTGGTTGTCACTGGAGGGAGGTTTCTCTGAGGAAACTATCCTTTGAGGGTCTCATTAGAAGGAACCCTTTCTTCTTTCCTTGATTCTCATAACACTGTAAATAAGTTTTTAATATACTACAGCTAGATAATCTGACCTATAAAGTATAGCCTATTCATATTTATCTTGTATTCCTTTAGAGCAGTGATTTGCAATCTTTTTTTTAAATAAAATAAGACATACATGAATATATGTTCACATACAGTATGCAAAGAGTTACATACTGTCACCTGGTTAGCTATAGCTTCATTTCTTTCTCTCTAGAACTACAGAGGGATAACCTTAAATCATTTTCTAAAAAATAAATGAAGAGATCATTACTTGAGATACGCATTATAACTGATCATGACACATTAGGTCACACACATTCCTTGGTTGAGAACTCAGGTAGAAGTCTTCTTTCTACTTCCATCTAGGAGCTTGCCCATAGCTCCTCTCTCAGTTCCTGTTTGCTGTGAGGATGATCCCCTTTCTTAAGGGGAAACTCAAGGCATCTCCTTTCCCCTACTGACCCATGACACCATGTAGCCTCAATAGAATATCATCAAAATACAGAAAAACAAATCCATTTCTGAACAAGAAATATACTCATACAGTGGAAGGGAGACTTTCAGTGTTTGATAAGTGTTTGCTGAATGGTTGTAATGGTATCTTATTGCTATTATTTTCAGAATCCCAGGAATCTGCAGAACTATTTCACCACAAGATATGACTAGTTTTACATTTCTGGGGGAAATGAATTCATGTCTAGAACTCAAGAGTGAACAAATAAGATCAAGAAGCAAAAAGAAGCCAAAAGCAACCCTCAGAAGACTTCAATATGAACAAGATAAATTTATCTTCAAAGACATATATTAAAAGTTGAGAAATAATTCATCTGAACTAGAGAAGTGTATTAATACTACCAAGTAAAATGCATGTGGGACAAGTGTATCCCCAAATCTCAGGGACCTCACCATCCCCACCCAAGGAGTGAGACAATGGGATATTGCATCTCTTTTGTCTCTGAATCTTTAGCTATATTGCTGTGATGTTGCTCTGAGGAAGTTTCTAGAAAGTTCTGATTGCACTATATCCATGTTTTATAATCCACAAATTAAACTGTAGTGGATTCAGTTAGAAGTTGATAATGTGCTGCCACTTCACAATTTAGATATGGCTGCATTTTAGTGGGCTTCCCTGGTGGCACAGACTGTAAAGAATCCGCCTGCAGTGTAGGAGACCAGGTATGATCCCTGGGTCAGGAAGATCCTGTGGAGAAGGAAATGGCAACCCACTCTAGTATTCTTGCCTGGAGGATCCCATGGACAGAGGAACCTGGAGGGCTACAGTCCATGGGGTTGCAAAGAGTTGGACACGACTGAGTGACTAAGCATGCACGCACACATTTTAATGATGGGTCGAATGATTCATTTTTCATTAAAATGCAAAAGTGCCCTGGCATCTCCTCCCACCTGACAAATGCCAAGAAAAAATTGTAGAAAACGATCATAATTTTAACATAAAAAATGTAGTTGGGTGACACTGATTTTCTAAACTGTGTCAGCAACTTATTTTTAAAACAAACTAATGCTATTTTACTTCTCAGATGACGTTTATCCTTGAATGGCCCAGGGAAAGGACCTCTCATCTTGACCATGTGTGATACTATGTCATCACAAGATTTGAGGCTTCTTCTTTATATCCTGATCAGACAGTGATCACCTCAGTTTTCACCAGCATCTAGAGCGGTGGGACTCAACCAGGTGATTCTGTGCCATCCCCAGAGAATTCGAAAATTTTGGAGACAATTTTGTGGTCACAACTTGGGGGTGCTGCTGGCATCTAGTGGACAGAACCCAGGGATGCTGCTCGACATCCCGCAATGTACAGGCCGTCCATCTACAACAAAGAATTATTCAGCCCCAAAAGTTAATGGTGCCGAGATTAAGAAACTCTGATGTAGAGTAGAAAAGTATCTAGAAAAGAGGGGAGCAAACAAACCTGTTTGCTTTCTAAAATTAGGCATTAGCTTCTGTCTCTCTGGCTGCTGCCTCAGCACAGAGAGCCAGAACTCAGTTTCAGGCAACCAGGAATTCCTGATGGGATTACCCTCAGCTGGTTGGAGCTTCCGCTTGCCTTTCCTTTTTTTCCTACTCTCCAAGCAAGTCCGGTGAGAGAGCTGCCTGAATTTCATCCCAAGTTCTCTCACTCTGAATTTAGATCTCAGGACTCTGCCTACTCAAAATTCAAATTAAGGCAACAAAAACACGTAACTTCCTTGAAGCAGAGACTTCCAAAAGCAAGGGCAATGAACCTTTGAAATGAGGCCCTGAGAACTGAAGCTCTGATAGAAAAGATGTTTTGTTTCTAACTCCCTCCCTGTATTTTTCACGTGATGCGTACTGCCCTCCCTGGCACTTTGGACCAATTGTGCTTATATTACATTTTGTTATAGAAAACTTGACTTTAGAGTTCTGACCATTCAAGAGAAGGATTAAATATACATTTCCTATGCTGCTGTCTGCCTAGTTTGTCAAACAACATGAGTTTAAGGGGAAATGGATAAAAGGCCATAGATGAGGTTCTAAAGATTAGTACTTAGCACATAGCAGACCTTCAATAAATGTTTGTTGAATGAATGAATAAATGAATGAGTGGAAATGATAGGAGACTATGAACATGGGCAAGGTGGCTTGGTCTAGTTTCTAGTTTTCTTAAGGAAACTACACTAGGCTTTACCAGCCTGTCAAGTCTCCACCTGGGAATATACAGTAGGCTTAAGGCAAATCTCCCATTTGAGGGAGAATACATATCAGTGCATAAACCCATTGCCCTAGTATCAAAAAAAATCTGATTTTTACTACTCAGGAATTATTAAATTCTCAAATCTTAGGAGGTGGAAGGACTTCAGAATCCTCTTTCCTAGTCCTTTCACTTTTCATATGAAGATCCAGAGGCCCAGGGTAAAGTATGGGTAATTAGCTATTCTCAGGCTATATAATTTGCCCAAAATCATACTAGTAGTTGGTGGAGGAGTAAAATATAAAAAAAAATTTGCCAAAGGGCAAATTCCCAGGGGACTTTGAAATACTTCTGCTGCATTCCCAGCTTGTTCTCAAAGGTCTTCTGCAAAAAGAGAATAATGCTAACCCTTGTGGCTCAGCTGGTAAAGAATCTGCCTGCAATGCAGGAGACCTGGGTTCAATCCCTGGATTGGGAAGATCCCCTGGAGAAGGAGAAGGCTACCCACTCCAGTATTCTGGCCTGGAGAATTCCATGGGGTCACAAAGAGTGGAACATGACTGAGCGACTTTCACTTTCAAACTCAGAGAGTAAACTGTGAAAGCACAACCACTCCCAACCCATGTTGTTTCTTTGGACTTGTCTCTGAGTACACAGTGATGTGTGCAGATGCATTAGACAACAGATGCATCATATTACCTGACGTACAAGGCGAGAATACGATGTATGCCACATCAAGGAAGCTCAACTCTGGATGCCAAAAGCTAGAATATTTCCGAAGTATAACAATTTGAGTGAAAAAGTCAAACTTTGAGGAGAAATATTGGCTATCAACTATACCCAGGTTTGTTGTAAGTGTACACTGACTCCAATCTCCACATTGTTAATTGGGGGATGGGATATGCAGGGGGTCATTCCTGCATAATAAGTCTTCTATTAATGCAGTTTGTAATTCCTCATCTCCCTTCAGCTGCTAAGTCTCCTAACAGCCAATTGGCTGCTCTATTTCAAACTGTCCCAATATATGCCCGAGCTCCTTTCTCCTTCTAACCTTGTCTTATTTCTTTTTTGACATCAATCATCCAGGAGTTTCAGTATGCAAGCCATGAGTAAAAACTAACAGTCACAAAAACAGAGCCTGAGAACTGCTCTCTTTTATCCTTCCTTAAATTCTACTTCCCTTAAGCAAAACTTTTTATTTAGGCTGTCTCTGATTTCACTCTTCTCTTCTGCCTACAAATGCAGCTTAACACAAAATCACACACTGTTTTGTCTATTGTTTTTCATTGCTGGGTACTTGGACACTATGAAGATGATGACAGAATAAGGACAGGGCCTAGGTAGTCCTTGGAAGTTTGCTTTTAGAAGAGGATCAAGCAGACGCTCCTAGGAAGCCTTATTTACTGATAGCATCTGCTGGGCCAAAGAGGTTAAGTCACCACTTAGAAGGGGGGGTCTGCAGTTGTCACTCTAGGAGCCTCTGTGTCTATGAACAGTACAGCTCCCCCAGATAATGATATGCCTGTCTCTTCTCAAAGTCATAATGTGACCTGCAGCATTACCTTATCTCTTCAGTTCAAATCTAACTGTCTGGCCTAAGAAGTATCCTTAGCATTTTCAATTTTAAGATCCCTTATGAACAAAGCTAGTGGAGGTGATGGAATTCCAGTTGAGCTATTTCAAATCCTAAAAGATGAGGCTGTGAAAGTGCTGCACTCAATATGCCAGCAAATTTGAAAAACTCAACAGTGGCCATAGGACTGGAAAAGGTCAGTTTTCATTCCAATCCCAAAGAAAGGCAATGCCAAAGAATGTTCAAACTACCGCACAATTGCACTCATCTCACACTCTAGCAAAGTAATGCTCAAAATCCTCCAAGCCAAGCTTCAACAATATGTGAACCATGAACTTCCAGATGTTCAAGCCAGATTTAGAAAAGGCAGAGGAACCAAAGATCAAATTGCCAACATCCATTGGATCATTGAAAAAGTGAGAGAGTTCCAGAAAAACATCTACTTCTGCTTTATTGACTATGCCAAAGCCTTTGACTGTGTGGATCACGACAAACTGTGGAAAATTCTGAAAGAGAGGGGAATGCCGGACCACCTGACCTGACTCCTGAGAAATCTGTATGCAAGTCAAGAAGCAACAGTTAGAACTGTACATGAAACAACAGACTGGTTAAATAAGCGGGGAAAGTAGTACGTCAAGGCTGTGTATTGTCACTCTGCTTATTTAACTTATATGCAGAGTACATCATGAGGAATGCTGGGCTGGATGAAGCACAAGCTGGAATCAAGATTGCCGGGAGAAATATCAATAACCTCAGATATGCAGAGGACACCACCCTTATGGCAGAACGTGGAGAAGAACTAAAGAGCCTCTTGATGTCAGTGAAAGAGGAGAGTGAAAAAGTTGGCTTAAAACTCAACATTCAAAAAACTAAGATCATGGCATCCAGTCCCATCACTTCATGGCAAGTAGATGGGGAAACAATGGAAACAGTGAAAGATTTTATTTTGGGGGGCTCCGAAATCACTGCAGATGGTGACTGCAGCCATGAAATTAAAAGATGCTTGATCCTTGGAAGACAAGTTATGACCAACCTACATAGCATATTTAAAAGCAGAGACATTACTTTGCCAACAAAGGTCCATCTAGTCAAAGCTTTGGTTTTTCCAGTAGTCATTTATGGATGTGAGAGTTGGACTATAAAGAAAGCTGAATGCTGAAGAATTAATGCTTTTGAACTGCAGTGTTGGAGAATATGCTTGAGAGTCCCTTGGACTGCAAGAAGATCCAACCAGTCAATCCTAAAGGAAATCAGTCCTGAATATTCATTGGAAGGACTGATGTTGAAGCTGAAACTCCACTACTTTGGCCACCTCATGAGAAGAGTTGACTCATTGGAAAAGACCCTAATGCTGGGAAGGATTGGGGGCAGGAGGAGAAGAGGACCACAGAGGATGAGATGGTTGGATGGCACCACCAACTCAATGGACATGAGTCTGAGTAAGCTCTGGGAGTTGGTGATGGACAGGGACTGGGTGCTGCAGTCAAGAGGGCTGCAAAGAGTTGGACACGATTGAGCGACTGAACTGAACTGAACCCAAAACTCTAAACAATACTTCAAATAAGAACTTTATGGATATCTTGGTCCTATATCACACTCTTTAAACAAAAGTAATACTTAGTTCATCTATCTTGTGAGTGGGTCACAGCAAACTGTAACCATTTCCCTTCTCTTTGCCTTCCATATTTGCAGCTGCTAAAATTTAGTTGTAACTATTCATGTATCATAAGAAGAACTATTAGATTTTCACAGATAAAATTCCAGGACCTTATGGTACTTAATATGACTTTGATGAGTTGGCTCAGATGGCCCTATATGACTCAAGTGGTGGGTCCAGGTCTCATAACAAGGGTAGTTGAGACTGGAAACGTGACAAGTGTACAGCATAAAGATAGCAGTTTCTATTAACAGACAGCAGGTGGCCCCAGAAGAAGCCAAGTCACAGCCTGCTAAATGTGGATCCATGAAAAAAATAGTGATTGTCTTCAGTTCCACTCATCTTTCCTTCAATTCATTTTCTCCCATACAGCCCAGTCACCTCTCCTCTAGGCTCTGAGTACTCTGTCTTTTCATCAAAACTCCCCATGCACCCCCACACCAAGAAAAAAATGCTCCCTGGCATCTAGCTACACATGAGAAGGTAATTTCTCAACTACCTTTTTCATTTGCTTAATGTATTATTATCTTCCCATGAAGGCAAATCCTCACTTCACTGAAATAATGCTATGAGTAAAAATACCAAACAAAAAATATCAAAGTAGTAAGAGATCCTTGGGGTATCAAAGCAGACCAAGGATTCTCACTGAGGAAGTGGGGGTGCTTTTTAATAATACATAAATCACCACCTCATACATAAATCACCACCTTCACCCTCATTGTTGGAATTAAGAATCACTGTGTAACATGAGATATATTTGTAGAGAATGTTACCTTTATAATCGTTACTATTGTAGACTTTTGAGATCCCCTGACACAAATTACAATCTTTAGAGATGGAAAGAAATGGAGTGCCTCCTATGTCTCAAACATCATACTAGGTATTTGTCTCTTCAGTCCTTATAAAATGGGTATCACCTTGACCCAAGCACTGTCACCATCTTTCAGAGGAAAAAACAGGTCCTGAGAGGTTAAGTAACTTACCAAAGATTATACAGACAACAGACTGAAAAAGCATTCAAACTCAAATCTCTCATCACAACCATACTATTTCTGAAAAAGCATGGTCATTTGTAAAAGTGCTATAAAAAGTTTAATACTGTGTGTGTGAGGGGCTTCCCTGGTAGCTCAGTTGGTAAAGAATCCACATATAATGCAGGAGACCCCAGTTCAATTCCTGGATCAGGAAGATCTGCTGGCAAAGGGATAGGCTACCCACTCCAGTATTCTTGGGCTTCCCATGTGGCTCAGCTGGTAAAGAATCCACCTGTATATGTTATATAAATATTGGCTATCATGTTATTATATGTATTAAACTATGAGGACTCATTGGAGCGTTCAGCTTCACTGCTCGTGAAGATCTGCAGCCATCTGTAAGGAAGATGGACCCTCTCCCTGGAAGAGATTCAGTGCTTCCTCAATCACACTTGGGCATTTTCCACCACAGCCCTTCCCTAATTCACAAAGGGGCTGGCAGTGAAATTTCAAGCCTCCTCCTAACTCACTCTAACTTCACCTTGATGTGCTCCCAAAAGTCCCTTGGGGATGATCTCTAAGACTTCAGAAGATGGCTGTAATCTGCTGAGATGCAGTCTTACCAGATGATCCAAAATGTCTCTTGAGACCGGTTTATATGTTCCGTGTTGTTGGGCCTCAAAAATACCTGAAGGATAGGTTTAATTGTTATAAATATTTCCTTGAGTTCACAAATGGTGAGCACGGAAACATAGAAGGTCCTGTCCACTCTTCCAGGACCAAACATACTGTTTATACATAATCAAATCTATCAGTTTTTTCCATTTTTGTTTCTTCTTTTAGTACTTATGCTTACATGCCTTCAGTACCCCTAGATGATATAAAAGTGATCATCTTTATATTTTTATATTCCATGTTTATTTTAACATTTAAATCTTTATTTCATCTGAAGCTAATTCTCAGTATAATCTGTGAGGTAAAGGACTTAATTATTGTTTTTTCAAGTGATTCTCCAAAACTACTCATTAATTCCTCCTTACCCCCACTGAATTTTTATAATATTTACTCTATTGCATGTTCTTATATGTATATTTATATCTGTTTCTGAACTTTTGATAACCTTTGAGACCCACAATGTTAACCAGTATATAAAGGAAAGGAAAAAGAATAGTTATTTGCGAGTACATTTACCCAGCTATTCCCTGGAGATGGCTGTGAGTGACTCAAGAAAGTAAATTTACTTTCTTATAGCTGTGGGTGCTAGAAATCCAAGATCCAAGAGTCAGTGGGTTTGGTTCATCTTAAGGCCCCTTTCCTTGGCCGGCAGATGGCCACCTTTTCAGTGTGTCCTAACACGGCCTCTTCTCTGTGGACACACATCTCTGATGTCTGTTCCTCTTCTTGTAAGGACACCTGTAATATTGGATTAGGGTCCACCCATATTATCCCACTTAACCTTAATCACGTCTTTAAAGGCCCTATCTCCAAATACAGTCACATTCTGAGGTACTGAGGGGTAGGACTTCAATACAGGAATTCAGGAGAACACAATTCAGTCCATAACACTAACATATAAGAAATAATTAATAAAATTAGTTATTATTAAGTATTAAATATGTGTTGGAAAGGGCAAATGAATGTCAAAGCAACCATAACAGGAAAAGATATAACCAACTTAGCTTTTTTCCCCTTATTTGACCAAGAATAGATGTTTAATATTTGAACAGTTGGGACACAAGAGAAAGCCTTGTCCAAATAGCTACTGCTTCAAACCAGGTCAGAGGACACTTGAAGACTAGAGCACAATGGCTCAGCTGGTGGATGCTGTTAAAGGAACTGAATTGACTAATGGCCTTCTCAAACCACAGGTTACTATTTTAAATGTCACAAAAGACCAGAGAGCATGAAAAGATGAAAAATAAAACCAGTGTGGGTCCAATCTTCAAACAAGTAGAACTGAGTGATAGGGGCAGTTTTGGCTCCATGTGACTAAACTAAATTGCCAAGTACTAAGGCTGTCTTTGGGCTAGAGGTAGATTACAATCTTTTCAGTCCTGGGGCTCTCAAAATAGAAAACAGCTTTTTTCTTTTTTCTGTCCTTCTCACTAAAATCCTTTTTGCAGTCCTTGTAGAGTAAAACATCTGTGTGTTGGTCAAAGTCATGCAAAAGGGACACTAACCCTAGTGCTACATAAGGTAAATATAAAAAAGGACGTATCTGACACTATATACAAAAGTAAACTCAAATTAAAAACCCAAGTGTAAGACCAGATGTTATAAAATTCCTAGGGGAAAACAGAGGCAGAACACTTTTTGACATAAATCACAGCAAGATCTTTTGGGGTTGGGAAGCTCCCTGGGTTGGGAAGATACCCTGGAGAAGGAAATGCAACCCACTCCAGTACTCTTGCCTGGAAAATTCCGTGGATGGAGGAGCCTGATAGGCTACAGTCCATGGAGTCAAAAGTGTTCTATGTGATTTATGTCAAAAAGTGTTCTGCCTGAATATTTAAGTATGTATATAAACATACGCATGAGCACAAATGTAACATGTTCAAATAGTTATGTCCAAAGAGTCTGACAGGACTGAGCGACTTCACTTTTCACTTTGCTAATGTAAAGGAAACAAAAGCAAAAATAAATAAATGGTACCTAATTTAACTAATGTGAGAGTTGGGCTGTGAAGAAAGCTGAGCGCCGAATTGATGCTTTTGAACTGTGGTGTTGGAGAAGACTCTTGAGAGTCCCTTGGACTGCAAGGAGATCCAACCAGTCCATCCTAAAGGAGATCAGTCCTGGGTGTTCATTGAAGGACGGATGTTGAAGCTGAAACTCCAATACTTTGGCCACCTCATGCGAAGAGTTGACTCATTGGAAAAGACCCTAATGCTGGGTAGGATTGGGGGCAGGAGGAGAAGGGGACGACAGAGGATGAGATGGTTGGATGGTATCACCGACTCGATGGACATGGGTTTGGGTAAACTCCGGGAGTTGGTGATGGACAGGGAGGCCTGGCATGCTGCAATTCATGGGGTTGCAAAGAGTCGGAGACGACTGAGTGACTGAACTGAACTGAATTGAATTAAACTAAAACACTTGCACATCAAAGGAAACCATCGACAAAAATGAAGACAACCTACTGAATGGGAGAAAATATTTACAAGTGATATGACCAGTGTGGGATGGATATCCAACAAGTCAACATCAAGAAAAACAAACAACCCAATTAAAAAATGGGCAGAAGAATTTGCAGCAAGATAGACAGACCTAGAGATTATCCTATTAAGTGAAATCAGAAAGAGAAAGACTAATGTCATATGAAATCACTTATATCTGGAATCTAAAATGTGACACAAATGGACTTATTTACTGAAACAAAAACAGACTCACAGGCATAGAAAGCAAAGTTACGGCAACCAAAAGGGAAAAGGGAGAGAAGGGAGAGGGATAAATTAGGAGTTTGGGACTAGCAGATACAAACTACTATATATAAAATAAATAACAAGGTCAGTCCTACTGTATAGCACAAGGTACTATATTCAATATCCTGTAATAAATCATAATGGAAAATATGAAAAAGAATATGTATGTATGTATAACTGAATCACTTTTCTGTAGAGCAAAAACCAACACAACATTGTAAATCAACTATATTTCAATTTTAAAAAATGGTCAGAAGAACTATATAGACATTTTTCTAAAGAGGAAATGCAGATGACCCACAAGCACATGAGAAGATGCTCAACATCATTAATCATGAGGGCAGTGCAAGTTAAAACTACAGTGAGATATCACCTCACACCTGTCAGAATGGCTGTCACCAAAAAGAACACCAACAACAAATGTTGATGAGGATGTGGAGAAAGGGGCCCTTGGCACACTGTTGGTGGGAATCTAAACTGGTGTAGCCACTCTGGAAAACAGTAAGAAGTTTCACCAAAAAATGACCGATAGAAATACCATATGATCTACCAATTCCACTCTTGGGCATGTACCCCAAAAAAGCAAAAACACTAATTTGAAAAGACACGCACCACAACGTTCATAGCAGCATTATTTATAACAACCAAGATACAGATGCAATCTAAGTGTTCATCAACAGATGAATGGATAAAGAGGATGTGATATGTGTGTATACGTATATATTTATATATATATATACACAACAGAATGCTACTCAGTCATAAAAAAGAATGAAAGTTTGCCATTTGTAGCAACATGGATGGACCTGGAGGACATTATGCTAAGAGAAATAAGCTGGAGAAAGACAACCTAAAGAAAGACGGAAAGACTGTATAATTATATATCACTTATATACAGAACCTAAAAAAATAACAAAATAGTGGATATAACCAAAAAGCAGTAGACATACAGATATAGAAAACCAGCCAGTGGGTACTAGTGGATACCAGTGGGGAGGTGGGGAGGGGCAGTATACGTGTGGGGAAGTGGGGGGTACAAACAACTGGCTATAAGATAGGTTCAAGGATATATTGTGCAACATGAGGAATATAGCCAATATTTCATAATAACTGTAAATGGAAAGTAACCTTTAAAAATGTGTTTTAATTTTCAAATTAAAAAAAAAAGGCTTATTTGGGGAAAGAGCTTCCAAGCAAATATGAAAGAGCAGAGAAACCCTCTGAGCCCGTTAGAATGGAATGCTTAGGCTGGGTATAGCTGCTCCGGACTCATCAGGCCAAGCATTCAAGTAGAGAGTAGTCACCCATTCTCATTACCGTAGAGAGTGACCCTTCTATACATTAATGCTCTATGTATTTGCAGGAAAAGAAAGAGCAGGGAACTGTGATGCTATGGAAGATACCAACTGAGGAAATGACCTTGTTAGAAAGGGTGCCCCCCAAAGCTCAGGAGCTTGTACTAGATTATTCTCTTGTCAAGGGCTTCCAGGGCCCTCCAGAGATGTATCCTGCTCAGTTAAGGAAAAGGATACTGTACTTTGCATATACAGGATACTGTACTCTGCACGACCCATCTACCAGCTATTGTAAAGCAGGTCAGGCAAGCCTCCAGTGCATATGCTGTTGCTGTTCAGTCACTAAGTCATGCCCACCTCTTTGTGACCCAATGGACTGTGGCACGCCATGCTTACCTGTCCTTCACTATCTCTGGGAGTTTGCTCAAACTCATGTCCATTGAGTTGGTGATGCCATCCAACCATCTCATCCTCTGTCATCCCCTTCTCCTCTTGCCCTCAATCTTTCCCAGCATCAGGGTCTTTTCCAATGAGTTGTCTCTTCGCATTAGGTGGCCAAAGTATTGGAGCTTCAGCTTCAGCATGAGTCGTTCCAGTGAATGTTCAGGGTTGATTGATTTCCTTTAAGATTGACTGGTTGCATCTCCGTGCTGTCAGAGGAACTCTCAAGAGTTTTCTCCAGTTCAAAAGCATCAATTCTTTGGGACTCAGCCTTATTTGTACATATACATATGCAGTACATATACATGTCATTGAACCATTGGTCAGTTGAAATGGCAGCACAAAGGGTGACCAATTTTGCTTAAGAGCTTTCACATGGGTGTGCCAACTCTGAACCAGCTCTCTACCAGGTGGAAAGAAGAGGTCTATAGGTCTCTGCTCAGATTCACATTAGGACCCAAGTTGTGATTCAAAACAAAAACAAAACCAAAATAATCCTCTGGAGTTACACTGCCAGAAAGAGCCATGAAAATTCTCTTTTGTCATTTGAAGACCACCCACAGTCTGTTATATGCAGAGTACAGACAGTTTCCGAGTTCACTAAATGATCAACTCTTTCCCTTTGACCTTCCTCTCTATTTCAAGTACTCAGTTGCTCCCTGGGCAAATGATGGTCCAGAATCCTTTCATTATGAAAATAGTAAAAATGTCTCAAATATATATTACAGAGCAGATGGCAATTTGAACCAAAGGAAGAGGTTCACTTTAACTGAAAGATCACATGTACTTTTGATAGTTACAAAAAAAAGAAATCTGATAATTCTCAAATTTTTATCTCCAGTTTTCATCTCCTTCTCCTGATACAGACATGTTTCCAACTACTGACTGAGCACCTCCATCCAAAGTTATCTCATTTTAAACATATCCAAAACAAACTCATTTTTGTGAGTTGTAGTATCTACATAAGTCATCCAAGCTAGAGGTCTGAAACTCTTCTTTGATCCCTAACACATCCTAATTAATCAGTCTGTTAAAATGCCTCTATAATCCATCTACTTCCTCTTCATCCTATGGTTCCTAATTCAGCATCTTCTCTCAAGTGAACAATTGCCCAGCCTCTAAACTAATTTTCTTGCTCCCAGTTTCATTTTAATTTTTGATTTTTGATCCATGCCCCTTTGAGGCATAGTAGAAATTCAAGCGGAGAAGGCAATGGCACCCCACTCCAGTGCACTTGCCTGGAAAATCCCGTGGACGGAGGAGCCTGGTAGGCTACAGTCCATGGGGTCGCTAAGAGTCAGACACGACTGAGCGACTTCACTTTCACTTTTCCCTTTCATGCACTGGAGAAGGAAATGGCAATCCACTCCAGTATGCTTGCCTGGAGAATCCCAGGGACGGCAGAGCCTGGTGGGCTGCCATCTATGGGGTCCCATAGAGTCGGACACGACTGAAGCGACTTAGCAGCAGCAGCAGAAATTCAAGATTGACCTCTTTGGAACAAAGTAATTTGCTTCAGGAGGGGAAAAGCGAGAATTCATCAGGCCTGATTCTCAGGAGGAATGACAAGGCCATGAAATAGAGAAACAAATCTTTCCAGATCAATGTGGTATGATGCTGTGGTTTGAGCCAATGACTCTGACAGAGTACTATCATGCTACTGAGAGGAGAGGGTGGGAGATTTCTTGATGGGAGGTGGAAAGACAGAGAGAAAATGGCTGTTCAACAACTGAGTTAAATTAGCTAAGTATCTAATAAGATTCAAAGTGAATGACTATTAGCTTTCCTTAATTAATGTGCAAAAAACTTGGGTATGTACTTACTCTAAAAATTATATACAATTTTTAACTTATATAGAGAAAAAATTACTTCTAAATCCACCAACCTAATGATTACCATGTCTGTGCACGCCCTTCCAGTCTTTGTCCACTGCACACACAGCTGCAATCATAGCCTTCATCTTGGGTAAATATATAGGATTACACATAAAAAGATTTGATAAATTAGAAAAGCAAGTGACCTGACTTAATTTCACGCACTTCACTTGAGAAATTGTCAGTGTGGAATACTCATTCATTAGAGAGTAGTTCCTGCTGCTGAAGAGAGAAGCTGCAGCCTGAGTTGTACCTACACAATATTATACAAAAGAAGAGTGCAGAATTTGGTAAGGTGCTACAGATTTAAAACTGGTGGACCTCAGATTTGGGGGAACTACCTAAAATTAAAAAAAAAAAATTAAAAAATTTTAATTAAAAAAAAAAGACTCTCTTACCTTCATAACACATTCTGGCTTTTATTAGCAGCAACTTTAAAATGGAGTTGATAATATCTACTTCACAGGACTTTGGTGAAAAATAAGTGTACTGTAAACTATAAAAGGAAATCAGTCCTGGGTGTTCATTAGAAGGACTGATGTTGCAGCTGAAACTCCAATATTTTGGCCACCTGATACAAAGAGCTGACTCATTGGAAAAGACCCTGATGTTGCGAAAGATTGAAGGCAGGAGGAGAAGGGGACGACAGAGGATGAGATGGTTGGATGGCATCACTGACTCAATGGACATGAGTTTGGGTAAACTCCGGGAGTTGGTGATGGACAGAGAGGCCTGGCGTGCTGCGGTTCATGGGGTTGCAAAGAGTCAGATATGACTGAGCAACTGAACTGAACTGAAACTATAAAAAATGATACAAACGTAAGGAAAAATGATTACTATCATTAATGAATCTGTACCTCTCACCAACCTCCAAACTTCTGAAAAACAACACTCTTGCTTCCTATCTTGGTATCTCCCCAACGCACCCCCCACCCCACCCCCAGCTGCGAGGAACAGTCAATCTGTTTCTCCTGGGATTGTCAAGTACATTTCATCAAGAGTTTTACAGGGATAATAACAGGCACCTGGGAGCTATACTTAATACTTATAAATGTCAATCTGAAATTATACTGTTATCAGCAGTAAAGCTTTACAAGCTAAATAAAATATCAAGGCTTTATTTTTTGTTTCTTTTTCCTTTTAAATGGAATTATATAAAACAAATATCTCATAGAAAAATTGTTGCTTTATTTAATAAATACTGTGTGAAGCCCCATAATAACCAAAGAGGACAAAAAGATGAATAAAGTAAGTCATAATTCTTGCCCTTAAAGAACTCCCAGTGCAATGAAGACAGGTAAGTTCAATGTACAGGTATAATAATACATGGCAAGGGCAATAGTAAGGACAATCACAATAAAGGATTGTGACCACAATATAGGCTTGAGTGGGACTGGGTGGTCAGGGAGGACTTCCTGGAGGAAGTTAAACCTTAAAAGACTTCTGGGAGTAATCCAGGCAAAGGTTATGTATGAAGCAAGGGGAGGGGCTGCAGATGGTATGTCCAGGCAGAAGGAGCAACATATGAAAAAGACCAAAGAGAAAAATGTTACATGAAATTGTGGTTCAGTAGGGGCCTCATGTGGGGCTTCCCTGGTGGCTCAGCAGTAAAGAATACACCTGCAATGTGGGAGACCTGGATTAGATCCCTGAGTTGGGAAGATCCCCTGCAGGAGGGCATGGCAACCCACTCCAGTATTCTTGCCTGGAGAATCCCACGGACAGAGGAGCCTGGCGGACTCCAGTCCACTGGGTTGCAAAGAGTCAGACCCAACCGAAACAACTCAGCATATGCATTATACACTGAAGAGTAAGATTTTTGTCATACCCCAAGAACCAATTTTGGCCCACTTACAGGCAATGTCACTATCTTTGAGAACACAAAAGAGGAATGAATTAGATTATGAACTCCTATTTCAATTAGTTTTTAGAAACATTATATGAATCACATATAAATTAAAGATAAATTCTAAGAGTTCAAACAAAAAAGTTAACTCATAATGTTTTAAATTTATTTATTTTTAATTTATAACATTGTGTTGATTTCTGCCATACATCAACATGAATCAGCCATAGGTATACATATGTCCCCTCCCTCCCACCCCTTCTCACCTGTCTAAGCAGTCACAGAACACCAGGTTTGAACTTTCTGCATCATACAGAAAATTCTGTCTATTTTACATATGGCAGTGTATATGCTTCAGTGCTACTCTATTCACTCTACCCTCTCCTTCTCCCACTGAGTCCACAAGTCTGTTCTCTATGTCTGCGTCTCCACTGCTACCCTGCGAATATATATGGAAACTAGAAAGATGGTACTGATGAACTCATAATGTTTTATTTCAGTTCTTCTAAGAAAATGCTTTTTATTTTAAGCCACTTGGCCACAGACCCCATACTCACATGCCCCAGAGAACCTAGTATGGTAGTAAAAGACCTAGTCAATTATCACCTGGTCTTTGACGAAATTAATTAAATAACATAAGTCTCTTTTGGAAGGGGCTGGGGGAGGAGCACAGCAATCCCAAGTAGTTTGAGGGTGACAGAGGAACCAAACCCAGGCAAGTACTAGAGAAGAAGAATCTTCTTTGTTGGAGGCAGCAAAACTTTCACAGTTGTTTGAATAAGAAGGTTGTATTAAAGATTAACTCTACCAGTAACACTGTTTTACCAAGATGTAAAGTAGTTCTATCCAGCAGAAATTTAAACAGTCTATGTAATTTTTTTAGAAGCCACATTTAAAAAGTAAAAAAGAAACAACTGAAAATAAATTTAACAGTAGGTTTTATTTAATAGATTTTAATTAAAATATTGTCACTTTTAGACAAGCAAACTGCAGTATATTCATACACTGGAATGCTATTCAGTGCTAAAAAGAAATGAACTATCAAGCCATGAAGACATGGAAAATTCTTAAATGAATATTATTAAGTGAAAGACACAATCTGAAAAGACTACATACTGTATGGAAAAGGGCAAGACCATAGACAGTAAAAAGATCAGAAGCTGCCAAGAGTTTGGGGAGAAGAGATAAATAAATGCAGCACGGTGAAACTATCCTGTATGATACTATAATGGTGGATATATGTCATTATACATTTGTCAAAAATCTATAGAATGAACAAGACCAAGAGTGAATCCTAATGTAAAATATGTACTTTGAGTGATAATTTGTATCAGTGATGGTTTACAAGTTACAACAAAGGTAATTCCCTAGTGCAGGATATTGATGGCGAGGGAGGCTGTGTATACTGGGCTGGGGCAGGGGCAGGAAACGCATACATAAAAACTGTATTTTTTGCTCAATGTTGCTGTAAATCTAAAGTTACTCTAAAAAAAGTCTATATTTAAAATGTGTATCATTTTAACATGCAATCAAGATAAACTATTACTGAGACAGTTTGCATTTTTCCATAATAAATCTTTTGAAAACCTGCATGCATTTTACATTTACAACATTTCTAATTTGTATTAGCTACATTTCAAGTGCTCAAAGGCCACTTAACGGCTAGTGGCTCCCACACTGGACAATGTGAGTCTGGAGCAGTGGCAGCACCAAGCCACACTGGATACATAAATGAGGAAAAAGTGTTCTGCTCTGCAAACGCAGCTTCCAAAGAAGCCTTTGAATCTTCTTTCCACCCAGCCTCCTGGCTCTCAGCTCCTCTCACACAGATATTCAGGAGCATCTTCCCTGCAAGGCCCCTCCTCTGTCCAGCCCTCCAGATGGTATCACTCTGAACATTTTTTCATGATGGAATTCTGTCTAAAAGAGAAGCATGGAACACTGAAGACAGGAGGTATTTATCACACCAGAGTCTCCTGAAAACACCTCATTAATATTAGGTGTGCTCCTCATTAATAACAGGAGAAAAAGCTTTCAGGTCCTGTACACTGTACGAAAAATGAAGAACGAGTTAAAATGCAGAGATTTAAATGCTACCTAGAAAATAAGTACTTAAGAAAAAAATTGTTGCTGTCATTATAGAAATAAATAACTAAGCTTTGCCTCAGTTGGTGGGGATTATTTATATTTCCTTGCAACTAGAAACATTATTTATTTATATTTCCTAGCAGCATTCCTGGAAATAATGTATAGTCTTCTCTGCATGCCATGAAGTGTTATAATCTACTCATGCTCTAAATGCTGTTACCAAGATGTGGGTGCACTTGAGCTCAGAAAAGTTAGCTGTCATTTGAACTAGAAAAGCCACTATGTTAAATCATAGTCTGGCTTTACATATTCATCACTTTCAAGTTCTATCACTCACAGAAATGATTTTTAAAAATGGCATTTATTTGCTTATCATTTTCAACAGCTCTTCCAAATGAAGGGAGATGAAAAAAAACAGAAAGTAGACCAATTATAACAAAGTAAAATTGCAGTCTCACAGAATCCAGCAAAGAAAAGAGTATGACATGAAGCAGAATGCATACATATCAAGTAATTTGTATTTATTGTTATAAAAACATTATTAAATGTCTAACTCTCATCTGAGTCCTCTTTGAAATAAAGGAAGAAATGTAAAAATAAATACATAAAATTGGTATTTAACTATGTATGGCATTTTTAAAAATAAAAAATTAACACAAAAAGTCAAAATTTTCCACCTTTACATCTAAACCTTTTCAAATAAGTTGTTGTTCAGTCACTAAATCATGTCCCATGAACTGCAACACGCCAGGCTTTCCTGTTCTTCACTATCTCCCAGAGCTTGCTCAAACTCATGTCCATTGAGTCGGTGATGCCATCCAACCACCTCATTCAGCATCAGGGTCTTTTCCAATGAGTTCTTTGCATCAGGTAGCCAAAGTATTGGAGTTTCAGCTTTAGCATCAGTCCTTCCAATGAATATTCATGGTTGATTTCCTTTAGGATCAACTGGTTTGATCTCCTTACTCTCAAGAGTCCTCTCCAACACCACAGTTCAAAAACATCAATCCTTCAGCACTCAGCTTTCTTCACCATCCAACTCTCACATCCGTACATGACTACTGGAAAAATCATACCTTTGACTATACGGACCATTGTTGGCAAAGTGATATCTCTGCTTTTTAATATGCTGTCTAGATTTGTCATACATTTTCTTCCAAGGAGCAAGCATTTTTTATTTCATGGCTGCAGTCACTGTCTGCAGTGATTTTGGAGCCCTGAAAAGAAAAATAAATCTGTCACAGTGATGGAACCAGGTGCCATGGTCTTAGTTTTTTGAATGCTGAGTTCTAAGTCAGTTTTTTCACTCTCCTCTTTTCACCCTCATCTAGAGGCTCTTTAGTTCTTCTTCACTTTCCGCCACTAGAGTGGTGTCATCTGCATATCTGAGGTTGTTGATATTTCTCCCAGCAATCTTGATTCCAGCTTGTGATTGATTCATCCAGCCTGGCATTTCACATGATGTACTCTGCATACAAGTTAAATAAGCAGGGTGACAATAGACAGCCCCAACGTATTCATTTCCTAATTTTGAACCAGTCAGTTGTTCCATGTCCGGTTTTAACTGTTGCTTCATGACTTTCATACAGGTTTCTCAGGACACAGATAAGGTGGTCTGCTGCTGCTGCTGCTGCTGCGTCGCTTCAGTCGTGTCCGACTCTGTGTGACCCCATAGACGGCAGCCCACCAGGCTCCCTGGTCCCTGGGGTTCTCCAGGCAAGAACACTGGAGTGGGTTGCCATTCCCTTCTCCAATGCATGAAAGTGAAAAGTGAAAGTGAAGTCACTCAGTCGTGTCCGACTCTTAGCGACCCCATGGACTGCAGCCTACCAGGCTCCTCTGTCCATGGGATTTTCCAGGCAAGAGTACTGGAGTGGGGTGCCATTGCCTTCTCCGATAAGGTGGTCTAGTATTCCCATTTCTTTAAGAGTTTTCCAAAGTTTGTTGTGATCCACACTGTCAAAGGCTTTAGCAAAGTCAATGCAGCAGATGTTTTTTTGAAATTCCTCACTTTTTGTTTTTCCAAATAAGTACCTTAAGAATACATAAGAATGACAGAACGCTGTCAACTGGTGAAGCTGAGTAAGGAACACTTGGGGATGTGTTATACTTTGCTCTCCACTTGTACACAACTTATATTTAAAGTCATCCAGATTAAAAAAAGTTCAAAATCGTTGGTGGAAAGTTTTAAAATATATGCGTATCTTTAACAACAACAAAAAAATGACTACAACTACAGCATGTTTGGTTGTCTCTGACTCAAGGCCTGGTATCAGAGATTTACTATTTACTCACACTCTTTTAAACTGTTCATGTGTTTTTAATAAAACATTACTTTATTAGTACAAAGATCTATATACACATGTATATATGTAACACAAACATCTACCCCACAGATATATACATACACATGAATATATATAATATTTAATTATACATTTTTATATAACATATATAATATATAAAAGACACATATAGTTATATATACAATTGCATTATATATATGTAGGTTTATATGCGTGTATGTTTTGGTAAGTGTAGAATACTTAACACTTCCTGAGGATATACCTCCTGAAAATGCATTTAGCTTGGCACCTTATCAACTGTGGGTCCTTAAGCAAGTCACTTCTGAGTCTTCTTAGGTTAACACATAAATGCGAAAACACATTTGAAAATGCCAAGCACAAGGTCTGGCTAATACAGATATTCACTAAGTGTTCCTTTAAATGACATTTAATATGTGAGGAGAAGCAGATTTATTATGTAAGTAGGACTGTCCTCAACATTGAGGGGCCATAAGCAAGAGGAGAAACAGAGGCATCCAGCCCAGGATCTGTTTTTCTCCTTCCAGCCTATAGGGGGAGTCACACACGTGTATGGATATCTCAACAAATTTTGATCAAGCTCCACCACCTATAACAGCTGTCCTTTGACAACTCAGAAGGTTTAGGTGTGGGCACACTTATCTTGTCTACAATCGAAGAAGAGCTAGCAGAGGCCCTGAAAGTAGGCTTCCGGTTATTTGTCAGGGAATTTCAAGGGTCCCTGGCAGTAAGAATCTCACTGGAACGTGTGTGTGTCATGGGGCATTTGTGGAGGCAGGGTGCGTAGAGTAGTAGGGAGCTGTATTCTTAGAATTTCTTGGCCCCTGGGATAGGATGTGACTGGAGAAGGGCCACCATAGTCAGTTCTTTCAAAGCAAAGGGCCCAGGGCAGGGGATCCAGTACTGATTAGAGACAAGGTGTTGTACTGAATCACTCAATAGAGTAGGAGTCAGAAAACATGGATTCTTACCCAGTTCTGCCAGTAACTTCTTGTGTGATCTTAGACCAATGTCTTTACCTAGCCATGCCTCAATTTTCTCAAACATCTATTCAATAAATAATTATTGGGCTCCAAATATGGGCTAGGCATGCATCTAGACACTCTGGATATACATCAAATTTAACAGACAACAGTCCTTGCCCTCAAAGACTTACCATTTTGATAGGGAATAAGCCATAAGCTATGAAGATATCTAGGGCAAACATATTCCAAACAAAAGGTCTCCTCTAAATCAAAATTTTCATGTTAACCTTGGAAGTCAGCATGTTCATTAAATATAAACCACAAAAGAATCCTAAGAGGAAAAAATAGCATATTTTAAATTATAAAGCAACATTATAATGAGTGCAAAGCAAGACTTTCATGATCCATTCTCTAATACAATAGAATGAGCACTCCACAACTGCTGCTCTAATCTGAATCACAAGACTCATCACCATATGCAGCACAGCATCCAATCTCTAAATGTGCCATTTTCTTTATATTATTACTAATTTAACTGTATATATATTTATATAGAAGATAAATTTATGTGAAAGACGTGATCACAAAGCATTTATCCACATTAACTTGTTTAATATAACGTATCAGATGCTTTTTAAAAGGTTAATGAGCTTCAAAGTATAGCAAAGGAATTTACACAGAGAGATGAACAGTGTGTGCCTTAATGTACAAACAGTCTAAGAATAGCTTATATTTATATCAAACCAATAACGATTAGGTGCAGCTTCCTGATACAACAACTACAGAATGTTTGAGGTCATGGCAAATAATTTGATCAGACAATTAGGAGTCACATGAGAAGAACTAGAAGATCTTGAATTACACAATGGAAAAAATTCTTTTTCTGAAAAGGTAGGCAGTTAAATATTAATAATAATGGAACTTAAGTCTTATTTAGTTCCACTCTGATCTAAAAGCAGTTACACAAGGAGAGCATCAAAGCTCAGATCATTCTAGCCATTGCATCATACACCTCAAAGTTGAAGAGTTTCCCATTTATCACAAAATATCCCTTATAAAGGAATATTTACACTTGTTACATCTCACAATTAGAATCACCTCAGGGTACAGTGAATTTCTACACAGAAATAAAAGCACCAATAATGCAACCCAACCAAGTTCTCCCTTCTATGTCTCTGTTCAAAATAAACAGACTAGAACAGCGTGCACTGTCCAAGTTTAACGTAGCATAGCTTTTTATACTCTTGGAGGGCACAAACAAAACCTTGTGCACACAAGCCAGGAGAAAGGAGCAGTGACCCCACAAGAGACTGACCCAGACTTGCCCATGAGTGTCCAGGAGCCTTTGGCAGAGGCGTGGGTTGGCGGTGGCCAGCTGCAGGGTTGGAGGCACTGAGTGCTGCAGTGCATGCACTGTGGACCTTTTGAAGGAGGTCTTCATTATCTTCATTACCTCCACCATAGTTTGGCCTCAGGTCAAACAACAGGGAGGGAACACAGCCCCACCCATCGACAGAAAATTGGATTAAAGATTTACCGAGCATGGCCCCACCCATCAGAACAAGACCCAGTTTCCCCCTCAGTCAGTCTCTCCCATCAGGAAGCTTCCATAACCCTCTTATCCTTCTCCATCAGAGGACAGATAGACTGAAAACCACAATCACAGAAAACTAACCAAACTGATCACATGGACCACAGCCTTGTCTAACTCAATGAAACTATGAGCATGCCGTGTAGGGCCACCCAAGATGGACGGGTCATGGTGGAGAGTTCTGACAAAATGTGGTATACTGGAGAAGGGAATGGCAAACCACTTCAGTATTCTTGCCTTGAGAACCCCAAGAACAGCATGAAAAGGCAAAAAGGACACTGAAACATGAACTCCCCAGGTCGGTAGGTGCCCAATATGCTACTGGAGATCAGTGGAGAAATAACTCCAGAAAGAATGATGGGATGGAACCAAAGGAAAAACAATGCCAAGTGGTGGATGTACTGGTGATAGAAGCAAAATCTGATGCTGTAAAGAGCAACATTGCATAGGAACCTGGATTGTTAGGTCCATGAATCAAGGTAAATTGGAAGTGGTCAAACAGGAGATGGCAAGAGTGAATATCGACATTTTAGGAATCAGCGAACTAAAATGGACTGGAGAGGGTGAATTTAACTCAGATGACCATTATATCTACTACTGTGGGCAAGAATCCCTTAGAAGAAATGGAGTAGCCCTCATAGTCAACAGAAGAGTCCGAAATGCAGTACTTGGGTGCAGTCTCAAAAATGACAGAATGATCTCTGTTCGTTTCCAAGGCAAACCATTCCATATCACAGTAATCCAAGTCTATGCCCTGATGAATATTGCTGAAGAAGCTGAAAGTGAACGGTTCTATGAAGACCTACAAGACCTTTTAGAACTAACACCCAAAAAAAGATTATAGGGGACTGGAATGCAAAACTAGGAAGTCAAGAGATATCTGGAGCAACAGGCAAATTTGGCCTTGGAGTACAAAATGAAGCAGGGCAGAGGCTAATAGAATTTTGCCAAGAGAACGCACTGGTCATAGCAAACACCCTCTTCCAACAACACAAGAGAAGACTCCATGCATGGACATCACCAAATGGTCAATACTGAATCAGATTGATTATATTCTTTGTAACCAAAGATGAAGAAGCTCTATACAGTTAGCAAACACAAGACCGGGAGCTGACTGTGGATCAGATCATGAACTCCTTATTGCAAAATTCAGACTTAAACTGAAGAAAGTAGGGAAAACCACCAGACCATTCAGGTATGACCTAAATCAAATCCCTTACGATTACATAGTGCAAGTGACAAATAGATTCAAGGGATTAGATCTGATAGATAGAGTGCCTGAAGATCTATAGATGGAGGTTCATGACATTGTGCAGAGGCAGGGATCAAGACATCTCCAAGAAAAAGAAATGCAAAAAGGCAAAATGGTTGTCTGAGGAGGCTTTACAAATAGCTGAGATAAGAAGAGAAGCTAAAGGCAAAGGAGAAAAAGAAAGATATACCCATGTGAATGCAGAGTTCCAAAGAATAGCAAGGAGAGATAAGAAAGCTTTCCTCAGTGATCAATGCAAAGAAATAGAGTAAAACAATAGAATGGGAAAGACTAGCGATCTCTTCAAGAAAATTAGAGATACCAAAGGAACATTTCATGCAAAGATGGTCACAATAAAGGACAGAAATGGTATGGACCTAACAGAAGCAGAAGATATTGAGAAGAGGTGGCAAAAATACGCAGAAGAACTATACAAAAAAGATCTTCATGACCCAGACAACCATGATGCTGTGATCACCCACCTAGAGCCAGACATCCTGGAGTCTGAAGTCAAGTGGGCCTTAATAAGCATCACTATGAACAAAGCTAGTGGAGGTGATGGAATTACAGTTGAGCTATTTCAAATCCTAAAAGATGAGGCTGTGAAAGTGCTGCACTCAATATGCCAGAAAATGTGGAAAACTCAGCAGTGGCTACAGGACTGGAAAAGGTCAGATTTCATTCCAATCCCAAAGAAAGGCAATGCCAAAGAACGCTCAAACTTCCGCACAACTGCACTCATCTCACATGCTAGCAAAGTAATGCTCAAAATCCTCCAAGCCAGGCTTCAACAGTACATGAACCGTGAACCTCCAGATGTTCAAGCTGGATTTAGAAAAGGCAGAGGAATCAGATATCATATTGTCAACATCCGTTGGATCATTGAAAAAGCAAGAGAGTGCCAGAAAAACATCTACTTCTGCTTTATGACTATACCAAAGCTCTTGACTGTGTGGATCACAACAAACTGTAAAATTCTTCAAGAGATGAGAATACCAGACCACCTGACCTGCCTCCTGAGAAATCTGTATGCAGGTCAAGAGGCAATAGTTAGAACCAGAATGGAACAACAGATTGGTTCCAAATTGGGAAAGGATAATGTCAAGGCTGTATATTGTCACCCTGTTTATTTAACTTATATGCAGAGTACATCATGTGAAATGCTGGGCTGGATAAAGTACAAGCTGGAATCAAGACTGCCAGGAGAAATATCAATAACCTCAGATATGCAGATATGCCACCCTTATGGCAGAAAGCGAAGAAGAACTAAAGAGTCTCTTGATGGAAGTGAAAGAGGAGAGTGAAAAAGTTGGCATAAAACTCAACATTCAGAAAACTAAGATCATGGCATCCGGTATCATCACTTCATGGCAAATAGATGGGGAAACAATGGAAACAGTGAGAGACTTTATTTTTCTGGGCTCCAAAATCACTGCAGATGGTGACTGCAGCCATGAATTTAAAAGACGCTTACTATTTGAAAGAAAAGTTATGACCAACCTAAACAGCATATTAAAAAGCAGAGACATTATTTTGCCAACAAAGTTTTGTCTAGTGAAAGCTATGGTTTTTCTAATAGTCATGTATGGATGTGAGAGCTGGACTATAAAGAAAGATGAGCGCCAAAGAATTGATGCTTTTGAACTGTGGTGTTGGGAAAGACTCTTGAGAGTTCCTTGGACTGCAAGGAGATCCAACAAGTCCATCCTAAAGGAAATCAGATCTGAATATTCATTGGAAGGACTGATGCTGAAGCTGAAACTCCAATACTTTGGCCACCTGGTGTGAAGAACTGACTCACTAGAAAAGACCCTGATGCTGGGAAAGATTGAAGGCGGCAGGAGAAGGGGACGACAGAGGATGAGACGGTTGGATGGCATCATTGACTCGATGGACAAGAGTTTGAGCAACCTCCAGGAGTTGGTGATGGCCAGGGAAGTCTGGTGGGCTGCAGTTCATGGGGTCACAAAGAGTGGGACGCGACTGAGCAACTGAACTGAACTGATAGCTTTTTATTGCAGTTCCTTCCACTAGATGGCACTAAAGACTCAGACTCTGGGGGGAAAATAAATCTGAACAGCAAGTGATCTACTGCAATAAACAAGAAATTTCTCCAGTCATCTGTCCTACCATTATTATCAGGTCCTTACATATTAAACATGAATCTTGGCCATTAAATTCATGCATAGTACATTTATTAAAGCATACAATGTTTGAGACTTGTCCAATGTTAGGAATGCAGAAATAAAACATTATGCCTTGTTCTTTTTGTGTGAAGAGCGGGGTGTAGTGAGAAACAAACAAGGAAGTATAAAACTGAAATGAGAATGTTAAAAAGGTCATCACAGAGCACCGTGGGTAGCATAAAGAGGAGCACCTAATAAAGGCTTGTTGAAAGAAGGATTTCTAGAGAAGCTGATATCTGAAAACTGAGCCTTGAAGAATGGAGAGAAATTAAATAGACAAGAGAATGGGCAGGGTGTCCTAGGCAGAGCAAGAAGTTTGTACAACTATACAAGAGGCTGAAGCTCAGGGTGCATGCTAGGATGAGGGTGAAGCAGTGCAAGAAATGAGGTTAGCTGGACTGGCAGAGGAAGTCAAGCCCTACTAGAAGATAATTTGCATGAGAACAGAGTTTTAGCTTGTCCCACACAATAAGCTATATCCTGGCAGTCAGGAGTCCCTCCCTTCATGGAAATTATTATTCTAGTGGGGAGCAAGCCATGAAGATATTTGCGGAAAACATATTCCAGGTGCTTAAGTGATATTTGATGAATAAATGAAGGTATTCAATAGCCACTGAAGATTATGATCAAACTGCAGGGAAATAATAAAAAAAAAGATCTCTAACAGGATTATGGTGAATGAATTGGAAATAGAGACACTACTCAGTGATCCAAACAAAATATGATAGCAATTTGAACTAAAGCAGGAAAAGCAGGGAGGGAGTAGATTCAGAGATATGATACAGATGATAATGGTATCAGCAAAAAGAGCCCCTATATAAAGTGGGGTGGTGCTTTATCTACATCACCTCCAAACCCCACAACAACCAAGGGAGCACTCTTTAAAAAAAAAAAGTTTGCTAAAAGACCCTAGGAAATAGCAGTGTTTAAGAGCCAGGTGCAAGAAATAGTGCACTGCAAGGAGAAGAAAAGTAGTGGTTAAAAGGGCAGAAAGAGGAAGAAAAATCAAGCATAGTGTTAAGAGAAACCAAGGAGGAGAAAGTTTCAAGAAGAAACTGTCAATGTCAAAAGCTATAACAAATTCTGTTAGATAATAACTGAGAAGTATCCACTGGACAGAGCAAGGGGAAGTTATCAGGGACTGTGGCAAAAGCAATTTCAGGGGACGGTGAGAACAAAAGCCAGATTATACTATGTTTAGGAGTAAAATGTGAGGAGGATTACAGAAGCAAATGTAGACTATTCTTTTTAAGAAGGAAAGTAAAATTAAGAGCTAAAGACGGGTTGTAAGGTAGAAGAGACTTAAACATGGGTATGAGTTGGAAGAAAAATCCATCAGAAAAGAAAGGATGAAGACAGAGGAGGAAGTAGATGAGACTGGGCTTTAAAGCACAAATCTTAGAAGAAAGGATTCTCCTGCTTTTCAAAGGAGGAAGGGTGGAGAATGACAGAAACAGGGATAATGGTAAAAGGGAAGCCTGACATAGCTCTATAGTTCTCTGGTTCACTTCTGTACATTCACCCCATGTCTGGTGGTGTTAATAAGGCAAACTGTCCATCCAGATGTGCCTGATTTCCTGATGGGTCATCCTCTGTTCCTGGCCTTCTTGCCTTTGGTACTTTCCCTCTCTTGGGCTACAGGTTTAGTCGCTTAATTGCTCAGTCATGTCTGCCTCTTGTAACCCTGTGGACTCTAGCCTGCCAGGCTCCTCTGTCCACGGAATTTTCCAGGCAAGGATACTGGACTGAGTTGCCATTTCCTCCTCCAGGGGATCTTCCTGACTCAGGGATTGAATCCTTGCCCCTTGTGTCTTCTGCATTGCAGGCGTATTCTCTACCTGCACAGGAGTGCAGTGAAACTCCTTAGACACTTTGACAGACCTGGCCCTTTCCTCAGTCCTATTCCTCTGATCCCAAGACTTTTGCACTTCCCTGTAACTATTTGCTTCCCGGGATCCCCAAAAAGATGAAGCAGTATGTGAACATGGACTAAAACACTATCCAATCCTAAGAAAGGAGACTCCTTAAATAATTCTCTCCCATAATCTTATCCCATATCACTTGTGGTCTGTATGATCCACAAAACTCTTGGTTGCAAGTAGTCCCATTCTACTTTGGGATCATTCATTTGTCTCATCAATAACAAGTCTTTATTAGATGTCTACTATGAAGGCATGGAATTGGTTGCCAAGGGTTTTTCAGCTTAACAAAGAGACGAAAAATACGTGCACGTGTGTGTGTGTATGTGCACACATATATATACATAATAAATTAAAAACACTTAATACCAGAATGTACCACAACTGAAAAATTAAAAGTATAAGCAAGTTGCCATCTGACCCAGTAATCCCACCTCTGGGTATATATCCAGACAACACTGTAATTCAAAAAGATAAATGCACCCTTATATTTGTAGCAGCACTATTCACAATAGCCAAGACATGGAAACAACCTAAATGTCCACTGACAGATGGACAATAAAAAAGATCTGGTACATATGTACAATGGAATACTACTTGGCCATAAAAAAGAATGAAATAATGCCATTTCCAGCAACATAGATAGAACTAGAGGTTAGCATACTAAGCAAAGTAAATCAGAAAAGGAAAGACAAATACCATGTGATATCACTTATATATGGAATCTAAAATATGACACAAATGAATTTACCTATGAGATAGAAACAAGCTCACAGACATGGAGAATAGACTTGTGGTTACCAAGGAGGAGGGTGAGTGAGGGAAGACATGGCTTGGAAGTTTAGCATTAGCAGATACAAACTATTATATATAGAATGGACAAACAACAAGGCTCTACTGTATAGCACAAGGAACTATAGTCAATATCCTGTGATAAGTCATAATGAAAAAAGAACATGAAAAACAATGTATATATAACTCAATCACTATGTTGTATGCAATACTGTAAATCAACTATACTTTAATAAATTTGCTTAAAAATAGCTCTTTCTCTCTTTAGTCACTCAGTCATGTCCGACTCTTTGTGACCCATGGACTGTAGCCCACCAGTCTCCTCTGTCCATGAGATTCTCCAGGCAAGAATACTGGAGTGGGTTGCCATTTCCTTCTCCATTAAAATAGCTATTGGAGCTCAAATCTGGAGTGCTGAAACAACAGGGAAAGTTTCAAGAAAGTAGTGTGAAGAGTATGTTTAAATAATAAAGGTGGAAGAATTCTGAAGAGAAAATTGGATAAGACTAAGAAATGTGCTTGGCAATATTTAAGTCCAACGAAAAGGTGAGTTTCATGAATCTATTAAGGAATCCAGATTTCATCCTATGGGGGAGCCTGGGAGCTACTGAAGCTTTTAGAAATGTTGATTTGTGCCACATTTTTACAATTAATTTGGGAAAACTGTGTAGAGAAAAAAAAAAGAGGACAGGAATAATTCAGAAACTATTCTAATCCTTTAAGTAAGTCCTTATCATCTGAAAGTTCTCCACAGTAAGGTGTTGGCTGTAGGGATGGAAAGAAATTGATACCTGCTTGGATGTGGAAAAAGAGAAAGGAAGCCAAAAGCACTCTAAAGTTTCATGCTGGAGGCAGGAGAATGATATTCTTGAGAGAATAAAACAGAAAAATTCAGAGAACACAGTTTAGCGAACAAAGAAGTTCACTGAAGTTTAAGATATGTGGGGCCTAAGGTGATGGGGCCACATTTGGGCACAGGTTGATAATAAATGGATATGACCAAAGCTCAAGAGAGAGGTCAGTACTGAAAGTGTGAATCTGAGGATTATCTGCATAAGAAGTAAAGGCAGGGGATAAAGTGGAGCAAGCGGAACCAGTGAGGAAAGAGAATGTGAGAAGCTGTCTAAGAGATTAGAAGGCCAGGAGAGTAGAATATTTCAAAAGGCAAAGGGGAAGCAAGTTTTAAGGATGAAAAAGTACATAACAATGGCAAATACTAAAGAGACTTGAGTGAGAAAAGGGCAGTGACTGGTCATTTGTGATCCACAAGAGCAAAGTCTCAACAGGAACTTTGGGAGAGGGAAAAAATGGGTGAAAGCATAAAGTGAGACTAGTCTTTTGAGAAATGTAATGGTGAGGTTCACAAAGGCAAGTAAGTTGAAAGGCAGCCTAGTCAAGGGAGAATTTGGTAGAAGAATGTGCTAGTTAAGGACTGATTGAAAATGTAGGGACAGCAGGCAGGAAAGGTTGGAATAAAGAGCAAAAGTCTTATGGGGTTAACCTTGGAATAGAAAAAAAGAAATCAGAAGTCTGAGAGGAGTTGTGACAAATCATAGATTTTTTTTTTAGCAAAAAGTAAGTGACTTGCTTTTGTTACTCAATTAAAGGCAGATACCTGGTGAATTTATAAGAGATTCAATGCTTAAGAAGCTGAGGAAGAAAAGGCTACAGGTGATTGGGCTAGACTCTTAAAAATGGCATCAGAAGAGCTCAAGTCTCATTTGTTCTACCTTGGGCTAGCCACCAAATTTGAGACTTTCCTCATGTAGTTGAGGTTAAAGGAGATAATATACAGGTAAATTCAAAAGCACTTCCTAAACAAGAGAAGCTTGGAACATCTACCATGGGAAACATGATAGAGCATGAATAAGAGATGAAGTAAAGCATCTCCAAACATCAGGGAGAGTGGAGGTGAAGTTCAGAGTGAGAATAAATGGCAAACCCAAGTCTGCATAGTTTCTGTAACTTACTCCAGCATACTGGAGTGAAGAAAGCAGAATCTGAATCAGTAGGTATGGAGGACAAGAAGCTGAAGAAAACCAGGTAAGGACTATTTTAAGACCTTCATAGACGTGCTCACTTTTGGAAATTCTATGTAATTCACATCTAAATGTAGCATATGACTCGTTGACATATTTTGGAAATGGAACCGTGAACTTCCAGATGTTCAAGCTGGTTTTAGAAAAGGCAGAGGAACCAGAGATCATATTGCCAACATCCGCTGGATCATCGAAAAAGCAAGAGAGTTTCAGAAAAACATCTATTTCTGCTTTATTGACTATACCAAAGACTTTGACTGTGTGGGTCACAATAAACTGTGGAAAATTCTGAAAGAGATGGGAATACCAGACCATCTGACCTGTCTCTTGAGAAACCTGTATGCAGGTCAGGAAGCAACAGTTAGAACTGGACATGGAACAACAGACTGGTTCCAAATAGGAAAAGGAGTACGTCAGGGCTGTATATTGTCACCCTGCTTATTTAACTTATATGCAGAGTACATCATGAGAAACGCTGGGCTGGAAGAAACACAAGCTGGAATCAAGATTGCCAGGAGAAGTATCAATAACCTCAAATATGCAGATGACATCACCCTTATGGCAGAAAGTGAAGAGGAACTAAAGAGCCTCTTGATGAAAGTGAAAGAGGAGAGTGAAAAAGCTGGCTTAAAGCTCAACATTCAGAAAACTAAGATCATGGCATCTGGTCCCATCACTTCATGGGAAATAGATGGGGAAACAGTGGAAACAGTGGCTGACTAGTTTTTTGGGCTCCAACATCACTGCAGATGGTGATTGCAGCCATGAAATTAAAAGACGCTTACTCCTTGGAAGGAAGGTTATGACCAACCTAGATAGCATATTTAAAAGCAGAGACATTACTTTGCCAAAAAAGGTCCATCTAGTCAAGGCTATGGTTTTTCCAATGGTCACGTATGGATGTGAGAGTTGGACGCTGAAGAAAGCTGAGCGCCAAAGAATTAATGCTTTTGAACTGTGGTGTTGGAAAAGACTCTTGAGAGTCCCTTGGACTGCAAGGAGATCCAACCAGTCCATCCTAAAGGAGATCAGTCCTGGGTGTTCATTGGAAGGACTGACATTGAAGCTGAAACTCCAATACTTTGGCCACCTCATGCGAAGAGTTGACTCATTGGAAAAGACCCCAATGCTGGGAAGGATTGAGGGCAGGAGGAGAAGGGGACCACAGAGGATGAGATGGTTGGATGGCATCACCAACTCGATGGACATGGGTTTGGGTAAACTCCGGGAGTTGGTGATGGACAGGGAAGCCTGGTGTGCTGTGATTCATGGGGTCACAAAGAGTCGAACACGACTGAGCGACTGAACTGAACTGAACTGAACATTTTGACTTTCATTTTACAGTTTTCTTCTCATATTTCAAAGTTCAAATTTCTGTTCCATATTTTTTAAAGCTTAGGCTCCAGGCACTGTGCCTATAGCATGAAATGGATAATGAAGACATCATTGAGATAGTTGCCCATTGGGTCCAAATCAAGTAGGGAAAGTCATGAACAAAGCAAGCAGTGAGATAATCAGGCATCCTAGTCGGTCTTAAGATAATACGAGCAAGTGGAGCATAAGGAGCCAGAGTGTTACCATTTCTGGAATTGTGGAGGAACAGGTCCTAGATGCCAAGTGTAGCAAATTGCCCATACAGCCAAATCAGGAGACTCCTTCTATGAACACTTAAAGAAGAGAAATTGTGAAGTAAAGGATGTCCGACGTGTTCATCTTCCCACTACTCTATGAGCCCACGGAGGACTTACCCTTCTTTGACATCTTTCATTATACCATTGTGACCAGTCAAGGGCCCTCTCTGATGAAAAACAAAACAAAACAAAACCCCACAGCGGGACAAACTTGCCCTCTTTCTCTTACACAAAACTGTAGAACTCTGGTTGACAAACAACTCCTTAGTCATCGGCACCTCTGGACCCGACGGACGAAACAACAGCTTCTCAAGCCCCAGGGAACCGGGATTCCAGCTTCCCGGCGAGTGCCACACGAAGGCAAAGCTAGATGTTGGTTCAACGGTCTCCCTGATGGGTCCTCAGAACCAGCCTGGCCCGGAAAATGCCAGGACCCAGCGAGCCGCTTCCAGAAGCTCTGGTAACCCGCACGCATGGCCTCAAGGACTCCTGAATTAAAATAAGCGGGGAGGCCCAGAGGGGAACTCGCAGGTTCACAGTACAGCCAAGGATAAAACGCCATTCGCCGCTTCCGAGGACTCGGGAACCATGAAAACGCCCCCCAACTTCAACTCCCGACAGGCCCTGGGCGGAGCTTGGTGCAACTGACAGCGCCAGCCACCAATGAGAGACCCTAGAGTGGGTTCGTGGGACCAATCCGAGGGCGCAGAGGAAGCCTTCTCCGTGGCACTTCAGCGCAGCTTTCTAAGTTGTCCTCTGACCTCTCTGGTCGCCCGAGCCATAGAGAGGGAGACAGTCGCCGTAAAATGGTGACGCTGGCTATACTATGCCGCTCACTCACAGCCTTACCCTTTTTCTCTTCCGAGGCCCAAGCCCCCGAGGGCGCCCCCCTCCCCGACCCCGAAGATGTGGGAATTTCCCTTCGCTTGATGATGGAGAGGTCGGGACTCACAGCTCCCTTGTCCGCCGCGTGCCTTCCGCGGAGGGCCGAGTGGAAGGAAGGAGCGAGAGGACCCTCCAGGCGCATCACGCGGGGGCGGGGGTGGCAGTTGTCGCGTGTCGGGCGTGGGACCAGTGGGGCCGGCGGTGGGGTGGGTGGTAGTAGAGGGTGATAGAGGTGCAGGGGTCCAGGAGTCGACAGCAGGATTAGCTGGAGACCTAGACCTGGAAGCGCTTCCGGGGAGGAGGACTTGGGAGGCAGAGGAGGGCGTGGGCGTGTCTGGTATGGGATGCCTTGCAAAGGAGGGGGCTTACTGAGTAGATCTGTGGGTGGCTTCTTTGAGGAATACTCTTTTTCCTTTCTGTCCTTTGATTTGCCGAAGATAGAGTCCCTGTGGTCTCTGTACAAGTTTTGGAAACTGTTTCTTTGGGTGGGCCTAATCACCTGCTACTTTATTATAGAACTGCCCAGGGCCTTTTCTGATACTGAGCACAAACGTGGGGAATATGGCAGAAAAGAGGAGGCCGCTGCTGGGCTTCGTGGGCAAACTCCCCAGTGGGACCACAGCTGGAAACTCAGGCAAAACTCACTGCCCTTTGTGCATGGGGCTTTTCAAAGCCCCTAGGCTCTTGCCTTGTTTGCACACAGTTTGCACCACCTGTCTGGAGCAGCTGGAACCCTTCTCAGTAGTGGACATCCGAGGGGGAGAATCTGACACAAGCTCTGAGGGGTCCATATTCCAGGAACTCAAGCCACGCGCTCTGCAGCCTCAGATTGGCATCCTCTGTCCGGTATGTGATGCTCAGGTGGACCTGCCCATGGGTGGAGTGAAGGCTTTAACCATAGACCACCTGGCCATGAATGATGTGATGCTGGAGAGTCTGCGTGGGGAAGGCCAGGGCCTGGTGTGTGACCTGTGCAGCGACAGGGAAGTGGAGAAGAGGTGTCAGACCTGCAAAGCCAATCTCTGCCACTTCTGCTGCCAGGCTCATAGGTAAAGATGGGATACCCACCTGGTGTGGCTTAAGAGCGAAATATAAAGAGGTGTCAAGGCAGAGAAATCCCTTGGTGAGCAGATGGAAAGGAAAGCTCAAATGCCATGGAAGGTCAGAGAACAGTATACAATGTGATTACAGATGTTCCAGAACAGTAGTTAAATTCTGCAGCCTTTAAATAATGCCCATGGTAATAATAGCATCAGAGGTTTGCAGATTCCTTTTCAGTTTACAAAGCTCTTACCCAGTTTCCTTGGCTCATCAATCATTTGTACGGGGTGCTAGAGAAAGAGAATAATAGCAGATCCCCTGCCCTCAATCTCATTTGATCCTTGGAACTCATAGAAAAGAAGGCACTGTTTTCACCCCTATTTATTATTGGAGGAAACTGAAGCTCAGCAGTATGTGATATGCCAAGGTCCCATAACTGGTAAGTAGTATATAACAGTTGAATTTAAAATCCAAATCCTCTACCTGCCTGCTGTGTTTTCTCTTCTCATCTCTGTTGCCTTCCCAGTATAAGGTGCTGATTGGTGGGATACCACCTCAACCTTTGCCCTGTACCCTAGAGGTACTCTGGAACTTGGTGAAATGGACTTGTGGTGGGGATTATGTCTTTTGTGGTGTTTGGTGAACAGTTTGTCACAGGAAATCACTTTGTGCCTTCAGACCACCTCCCTCCATTCCAGAACATCACAATATGAAACGGCCAATGTTTCAGGGTTAGCTACAGTGGTTTTTAAGTTCTGCCTTCCAGGTGTTTTCTGGCCTCACCAACAGAACAAGTTAGCAGTCTTCAGTCCTTCTATTTTTACCTTGTAATTACAACTACTTTGCTGCCAGCTAAACAGCTGACCCTGTTTTATCCACAGCCACTCTGCTGGTGCCAGAACAGGCATGTAAGCTTGACGTTGCTAAAACACTAAACACATGGTGTAACTCTGGACAGTCACCATGGTTTCTGGGGATTTCCCTGTATCTCTAGAGGGCTATAAAAAGAGGGAATTAAAAGAGAGCTTTGGTTCTACTGACCACTGATTTTACTCTTTCTAATAATGTTGATGACTCCTCTAGAAAATTCTAGCTTGCTGCTTTGGGTGGCGGAGGCACTGGTCAAAGGAAATGCTTTCCCAGAGAGTTCGATGAAAGCTGAAGGAGACTCTGTCGTGCCCAGCTAGCTGCTTTTTAACTGCCTGAAGTTTATTGCTGAGCCGTCTGGCACAGGTCTCATCTTGCTGCTGGGTCTCCACCAAACTCTCCCCTCTAACTTGCTGTAGCACTAGGCTGTGGCTCTTGCCTAAATTTGACAAATGAACTCTTTGGGGAAAGTCCCAGGAGGTAGCCTTAGCATTACGAAGTCATGCACCAAGCCAGAGAGCCCTAGCCTACTATCATTTCGTCCCATAGAGCAGCCCTTTCAGATAGGTATTACCCCAGTGTATAGAGGAGGAACTGGAATCCTAGAGGCTCATGTGATTAGTAAGAGGTTAGAATGAGGAACCGAACCCAGATTTGTTGGACTTCAGAACCCATGCCCTTAAAACTGCCGGACTGTTTCCCTGCTAGACTCGTACCCTCATTTCCTGTTCCTGCCTCTGTTTCCCTCTAGGCGGCAGAAGAAGACGACCTCCCATACCATGGTGGACCTGAAAGACTTAAAAGGCTACAGCCAGATCGGGAAGCCCATTCTGTGTCCTGCTCACCCTGCAGAGGAGCTGAGACTGTTCTGCGAGCTCTGTGACCGGCCTGTGTGCCGGGACTGCGTGGTGGGGGAGCACCGGGAGCACCCCTGTGACTTCACTAGCAACGTTATTCACAAGCACGGGGACTCCATGCGGGAGCTGCTCAGGGGTACCCAGCCCCACTTGGAGGCCCTGGAGGCGGCCCTGGCACAGATCAAAGGGACCAGCAGCGCCCTGCAGGAGCAGGTGAAGGCCGTGGCCGCCGACATCCACACCTTCTCCGAGGGCTATATCAAGGCCATCGAGGAGCATAGAGATAAGCTGCTGAAGCAGCTGGAAGACATCCGAGTCCAGAAGGAAAACTCCCTGCAGCTGCAAAAGGCACAGCTGGAGCAGCTGCTGGCAGACATGCGGACCGGAGTGGAGTTCACCGAGCACCTGCTGACCAGTGGCTCCGACCTGGAGATCCTCATCACCAAAGGAGTGGTGGTGGAACGGCTCACCAAGCTGAACAAAGTGGAATACAGTGCCCGTCCTGGAGTCAACGAGAAGATAACCTTCTCTCCCAAGGAGAAAGCAGGCCTATGCCGTGGCTATGAAGTTTACGGGGCCATCAACACCAAAGAGGTCGATCCAGCCAAATGTGTCCTCCAAGGGGAAGGTAGGGAGACATCTCTCATTGGCATGGAAAAGGCAGCGGCAGGACATGGTGTCAAAGACGTGTGGCATTTTCAGCTACTGCCTTCATTCAGCTAGGGAGAGAGTCATACCCATCCAACAGATGGTGATCCCTTCTTTGTCCTTTTCTTTCTGGTTTGTTCTGGTCAGGTTGCACTTAAGATCCCAGACAGGGGTGAGGCTTGACCCTTTTCCAGTTGAGAAAATTAGTAACAACCAAGGAACTCAAGGATCAGACCACTTCTCTCAGGTGACAGAACCGAGGCAGTGCCCGTAAGACATAACAGCATAAACATCAGGGTAGAGTGAAATCTTGCCTGTTCAGAGAGGATGGCTTATTCGGAGAGGATGGTTCTGAAGAGAATTCCTGAGGAGTGAGGAAGACAGGATGATGGTTTGCTTTCTTTGATGCCCTTTCTGGTTCATGGAAGCCAGATACTGGCATTGAAAAGAATATGGTAGGCATTTCAGTCAGTAGGGGGAGAAACAATTTCTTTTGACTATGGTGTTCCCTTCCCAAAGGAAGCACATTATTCAAACCTATTTCACAGATCAGTTCTCACTGGAAGATTGTATTCTAGAGTCATCCTGACCCAGGCACAGGAATTCTTACCTGTTTGGAGGTCACAGATCCCTTTGAGAATGATCTCTTCACAAGAAAATGCCCACTCATTTGAACATAAGATCTCAGGAGATTCTTTGCCCCTCAGAAGGCCTTATAATAGTTCACAGACCCCAGGTAAAAAAGCCGATTTCATCTGTCTTCTGAACCAGAAGTGGAGTGAAAGTGTTAGTTGCTCAGTCATGTCTGATTCTTTGCAACCTCATGGACTGTAGCCCGCCAGGCTCCTCTGTCCATGGAATTTTCCAGGCAAGAATACTGGAATGAGTAGCCATTCCCTTCTCCAGGGGCTCTTCCCAACCCAGGGATCAAATCTGGGTCTCCTGCATTGCAGGCAGATTCTTTACCATCTGAGCTATCAGGGAAACCCTGGACCAGAGGCTGTAGCTATTGAATAAGCCCCCCAGTGCCTAGGCACAGCTACCATGCTGTAGAGGACTTCAGGCATGAAGAGTCTGAACTGGTCACCTGTACCTCCTGCCTCTTCTAGCAGAATCTGTCACTCGGAGAGGGTAGTTTGGGGTTACCAGCCTCTCTTTGGGGGCTTCCCTGGTGGCTCAGACTGTAAAGGGTCCGCCTGCAATGTGGAAGACCTGGATTTGATTCCTGAGCTGGAAAGATCCCCTGGAGGAGGGCATGGCAACCCACTCCAGTATTCTTGCCTGGAGAATCCGCATGGACAGAGGACCCTGGTGGGTTACAGTCTATGAGGTTGCAAAGAGTCAGACACAACTAAGCAACTAAGCACAACACAGCACAGCACAGCCTCTCTTTTATTCTCTGAATACATATGCCAAGCCTGAGTTTTTTCAAAGCTTTCTTAAGGCTGAAGTTAAGATCCAGGATCCTTTACAATCCAAGAGCTGCTGCTGGCTGAGAGAGAACCAGGCTCACCAGAAGTGACTCCCAAGCAGTATGCTCCAGGAAACAGACAGGAAGAGAAAAGAAAGGGAGGAAACTGGAAACACAACCTTTTGTACTAAACAGAAAAAGCAAGATGGTGTCTGATCTGGGGACGCATTCACTACGGTTAGCCTTTGAGATTGAGGACTGAGTGTTTATCTTCCACAGATCTTCACAGAGCCGGTGAGAAACAGCCAGCCTCTTTCACCGTGCTTTGTAAGGATGCAACGGGAGAGAGCATGGGCAGGGGAGGAGACAACGTTCAAGTCACAGTGGTCCCTAAAGATAAGAAGGACAGGTTTGTATCATGCACTCAGGCATCATGGACCTGGAAATTCAAGGTTCTTTGCAGTCATGGGGCTGTAACTGCCGTAGTTCCAGCCTACCTCCCCATGATGTCATTAAAAAGCGCCATAGGACCACGTGGACCAGATGCAATTACTTGTGTGGGTTTTGGGCTTGTGTTTGATTCTCTCCCAAAGGTCTCATCTGCCCCTGCAGACTGTCTTTATCCCAAGCTTTGAATAGACTGTAAAATATTCTGTGTTAGACTCAATGGTGCCCTTCTCAAAGTTCAGCCCCACGTTTACTATTTGTGCTGGGTGCGAAGTTATAAGCAAAGTCTTCAGGATTGGAGGATGGAAGATGGGAGGATGAAGAGCAGGAGGGTACAACAGAAGCTGATTAGAGAGAACACTGATGTTTTCAAGGAATTCTTCTGAATGTCAGATTAAATGAGGATTTGTGTTACCTTCTATTGTAAAATTAATTTCTGAGACAAGGAGAAGACATATCCTGCTTGGGGGACATTTAAAATTAATATTGGATGTATGGTATAGAGTTTACATCCTAAATCAGCAGGCAACTGAAGCAGGCTTTGTGAGAATGAGTGGTATTTTTGAACTCCGTTTCTATACAGTCCCATCAAAACGATGGTCCACGATAACAAGGATGGGACATACTATGTTTCCTATGTGCCCAAGGAACCTGGCACCTATACTGTGTTGGTCTGTGTCAAGGAGCAGCACGTGCAGGTGAGTGAGGCCTTGCCTATACTTCCCTGACCTTTCACCCTGCCCCCCCCCCCCCGGTTTTGTCATCTTAGAATGTGGAGACATTTCACACAGGACCAGCTGTTTAGAGGGATTGACCAGGATTCTCTTCTTTCTAACTTCACCTCACTTTAGAAAGGGCCCAGACTTTGCAGCTCTTATTCTTACTAGAGGATACTGGTGACCCTAAAACCTCTTTATCCCTACTTCACCTCTTAGAAGTTATGTCTGTATTTTATCATTCTCCCAGTTAGTTTTTTGGAGTTCTTAATTTGGGAAAGATGCCTTGATCACAGTGGGAAATCTACCAGCAAATGAGTATACACACATGCAAGAAATATAACCTCACTCAGGATTTTCCGGCTTTGTTCAGACTATGACCAGACATGGACTTACTGGAATACCACTGGGAGAGTTATGCCCTCTCCTGTAACTGATCAGTCAACTATCTGCCTAACCATTTGCCCAGATAATTCTGTACTCTGTTTATATGTATACGTGTGTGTGTGTGTATATATATATATTCACACACATATATATATATATGCCTCTCTGTTACCATGGTTACTACATCACCTCCACAGACATATGTAACACTTTCTGGTTTAGAGATTATGAATTTTTAAAAATTGGGTAACACTCAACATGTCCAGCAGAATCTCTGCTGACATACAAGCTGCCAGAGGGTTTCCCCCAACCGGAAATCAACACTGACAGGGAGAAGAAAACACCATAGAGCATCAGGATGTGTTAGGCTTGTGGCCTGTGCCCTAGGAAGACTCATAGTAGCCATTTGCTGCTTGCCTACTTGCAGGACTCCAGATAGGTTAGATATTTTTTCAAACATTATTTCACTTTTCTAACAAACCACTCAAAAATAAGGATCATCATCCAGTTAGACCAAGAAAACAAACTTGCCACAATACACAGTACCTGGGTAGAAAAATCAGAATTTGAAACCACATGTTTGAACTCCCAAGTTGTTTTTAAAACAGACTGTAAGGACTTTCCTGGCCATCCCATGGTTAAGACTCTGTACTCCCAGTGCAGGGAATATGGGTTTGATCCCTGGTCAGGGAACTAAGATCCCACATACCATGTAGCCAAAAACAAAAAAAAGACTAAATTCTTTAAAGGAAAAGAGATTTAACATCTGAAAGGCTTCTAAGGTGCCAGCCTCTCTGCTTTGTGTTTTTGCATGGTATGTGATTCTCATATAGGAATAGGCAGATAGCAACACTCATTAAATATTTACTGTTTAGCATAGAGTAGAAATTCAAGAATGAAAATTATCCTTAAAGGAAAGAAGGCAGGTAGGAGAATTTCTAATCTGAGAATTATTAACCACATGCCTAATCTTTCTCCATTTCATCTAACTTCACCGACCTAGAATGAGTGGATGGGTAAACAGTTGTGTCCAGGATGGAGGGATGAAAGGAAAGGAATTGCCTTAGGATGTGAGGGATGGGAGTGTGTGGCTAAGAAATTGGAGGGACCACAGATGTTCTTAGACTACTCAGGAAGGGAGGAAATGGAGCCCGAAATCAGTGACTTGAAAGCACAGTTGAGTTTACTAGTGCTTCCCTGGTGGCTCAGATGGTAAAGAATCTGCCTGTAATGCAGGAGACCCAGGTTCGATTCCTGGTCGGGAAGGTCCCCTGGAGGAGAGCACATCAATCCGATCCAGTATTCTTGCCTGGAGAATTCCATGGACAGAGAAGCTTTGTGGGCTGCAGTCCATAGGGTCGTAAACAGTCGGACATGACTGAGCGACTAACACTTTCAGCGTGTCAGGTGGTCTGCATGCCAGGGCAGCAGCACAGATTCCTTGATGCCTCTCACTGCATTTGTATCTGGCCCCATCCAGCTGAGCACCGAGCTGGTTACTGGCCCCCAGTCACTGTTTCCCTCTACTGTCCTTGTCCCTCTAGGGGCAGGGCCTGTGACTTATACTCTGTTTAGTCTGTGTGATGCTCAGCACACACCTGTTGACTCATGAGGCACTGTTCTTTGCTCTTGGTCTGAACACTGAAGGGCTCGCCATTCACTGTGACTGTGAGGAAAAGGCACCGCACACACCTGGGCGTGTTTCACTGTTGCACATTCTGCTCCAGCGGAGGCCAGAAAACTGCTCGCTGTGCATGTGGAGGCACCATGCCAGGTGAGGAGAACCAGTTGCTCCAGAAAGCCCTCGCTGTCCCTCTGTGCCTGTCTCCCAGCAGTGAGGTCAACCACCACAGTGACCAGGGTCAGGGTATTCAGACTCAGGCTTTGTTCCTAGGAATGTAGTCTGTACATGTTAAATATATAACAGTTCTAAAAGTTTCATTTAAAGCTTCTTGGTTATTTAAACTGAAATAGCAAGATGAAAAGTTCTGAGTGCTTTTAGTTTTGATACAGTTCACTGATTCTAGAAGCCCCGTGCTTCTCCTGGGATGGTCAGTTTCAGTCTGTACCCTTTCCAGCAGCCTGAGCACTGTCAAAAACATAAACCCATCCTGTTCCTTTTGAAACCTTAAAGAAATTCCAGACAAGGCAGGGATGGGAGAACAGATGAATAAATCAACTGAACCAAGTCTGGCTCTTTTCTTGGGGGAAGGAAGCGTGGGCAGAAAGGTCAGCATCCACGCAAGAAATCTAATTATTTTTGGTGTTCTGTCCTGTCGTAACTCTTACGGTGAGCCTTAATATAGGCTCTTGTAAACTTGCATAGAAACACTTCAGGATCTATTTTGTTTATTTCTAGCATTCTGCCCTTCTCTTTTATTTAGATTTTGTTATGTTAAAATCCAAACCAGTTCTTCTCCTTAAGTTCACAGAGTGTTAAAATAACACTGTTCTTACAACTCCAGCTAACCTTAATTGATTTGCTGTCATCTGTCTTGAGAGTCCTCCCAACTACAGAGGCATCCAAGAGCTTGTTCCTCTCGCTGGGTTTTCTAGATGTAAAAATATCCATGAGTCTGAATATCGCCAGGAGTGTTGATTTCCATGGTAACTGCTGGACTTCCTTCTAACGGTTTTTCCCTCTCCTCTTTGGACCATGCAGGTGGGTACCTAGGCTGTGGCCACGGACATAAAGGCCACCCAGGGCGTCCCCACTGGTCGTGCTGTGGGAAGTTTGTGGAGAAGTCGGAATGCACATGGGCAGGTGGGCAGAGCGCGCCAAGGAGTCTGCTGAGGACGGTGGCCCTCTGATGGCTTCCTGGGTCTGTGGTCACAGCTGTTGCCAGCACGGCTTCAGATCACCAGAGGACCACAGCCCTTAATTCTGAAGAAACTGGTAGAATTAAAAACAAAGTGCCTGAATGTATACCCACAAATCCGAGGACCTCTTTGTGAGTTATTCACTGATGGCACGTGTGGGTACCAGAGACCACATGACATTTGTCTTCTCGGCCAGAGGTCTTTGCAGGGAAGGGGAGGTAATCGGCTATCTGGTTTAAGTTAAATACCAGATGGTGCCCCTCATCAGTGTCCTTTTAAAAAATATGACAGCTACTGTACAAAATGACTAAAATAGATTTTAGAATCACACAGTGTGTATCTTAGATCATCTTCAAAATCAGATCGATCTTTGAAACTTGCAGTTTTTAATCAAAGCTGGCTTTATAGGAAGTGTATAACGTATGCACTACTGTTCTTAAGACAATTACTATGAGTGTGTGCACGTGTTTTTATATGACTGAGCCCATTCATCATGTCTAAACTTGTTAGAAATAATGTATCCATGTAGACTAACAAAATAGTATGTAGATGTGATCTCAGTTGTAAATAGCAAAATCTAATTCAATAAACTGTAGGCTACCCCCTCAAAAACAAAAAGTGTCATTTCTATACCAAGGAGGCTACCTTCTATTTTGTATAGGCATGGAGGTACCTATGCCATTGGAATTTAGAGCTCCTGGGAGTAATTTAGTTCCTTACGTTTTTGATACATAACTTTTTAAAAATTTTCCCCGAGCTACACATTAGATATTTGTTTCCCTCAAAGAATAAAAACCTTTCCTCGTGTCCACTTGTTGCTAGCACACCTTAAATGGATTATGATATGATACTGCTGTTTAGGCGGGAGTCCCCCACTTCCCCTCTACACCATGTTCATTTCATAGCTCCCAGAGCCTAGAAGGTTACTGTTTGGTGAAGGGTAGACACATACCCAGCAAATAAAGGGGAATGCTGCTGAAATAGGACCTTACAAATTCCTTACAGATGTGCTCATGCCAGGCGATCCACATACCTTCATCGTCCTCACATCTCACAGCCTTGTCTTTTAGGTAGTCATCTTCACTTTTGTCTGCGTATCTAGGAAATTAACTAGAAGCTTTGGCTCCCAGAGCATGCCAGCTTAACGGAAGAGAATTCTTGGGAGACGAAGTACATAGGACTGGTGCCCCAGCTCTGCCAAGGTCTTCACTGTATATATTCAATGTGTTCACATTCAATTCGATGTGTTCTTTTAGGATATTTTATTTCTTATATAGCAAAAACATAGCATGTATTAAATATAATTACTGAAGTCTGCATTGTAAGATCCATTAAGAAGTGACTCTAATTAGAGTGATAAATTGGCTCAGGCAAAGTGAAATAATCAGACGAAACACGTTGACTGTCAGGTCATCATGGAATATGTTTCCTCCTCAAGGAGGTAGCTACATTGTAGCTGTAAATTTGAAGATACTATATTCTCACCCTCTTTGGGAAAGATTCCCTTCAGCCCTATCTCTGACCAAAATCTGATCTTCCCAGAAGCCCTGATGGCCCTGTAATCCTCTTGAGAATATTACTTGCTCTTCCTCACTCCTTATAATCAGTCACTGGGCCCAGAGGTCAAGTAACAGTTCTTTAGCTCAGCACTGCTGCTTTAAAATCAGTGGTTTTCAACCAAGAATGAACTGGCCCTTCAAGGATGTTTACTAAAGTCTCGGACATTTTTCCCTGCCACAGCTGGGAGCAGGGTGCCACTAGCATCTTTGGGGGAGAAGTCAGGAATGCTGCTTATGATCAATTTGGAACAGCTTCCCACAATGAAGAATTAATCCAGGTCAAAGTGTTAATAATGCTACTGTTGAGAAATCCTGTTCTAAACCATTATTCCCCCTTAAAAAATGGCCAGCTTTGAAGCTCATGTCTTTATACAGCCTGTGACCTGTATGTGGTTCAGGCATCAACAGAGCCCTGAGTCATTTCTCCCTTATTCCTTGAAGATTTTGGCATCAAACTTGCTGCTACTCCAGTACTACCCCTCATCGGTCTTAGAATAATTTAATATTTATGTAGACATAATGGTTGTAATTCTATGACCAATTCTCTAATGTTCTTTATTCCCTAACTCAGCATACAATCAGTCATACCCTAGACCTTGATTCCACCTGCTCCCTCTGCATAATCTCAACTTCAAGCATTCTGCAACCATAACCTCCCATCTTTCCAGCTCTACTGACTCTACCTGACTCTAATTCTTCTACCTTCCTAGAGTCCCCAGGATAGTGACCACCTTCCCACTGTTCCCTTCCTGCCTCATGTCCTTTCCTTCAGCCTTACTCAGCTTAAACTCTACAGAACATCATTGTATTCTTGCATGTAGTACCCCCTCTGTCCTTTTTTCCCTGGAAAAACTCCAGATTAGATTTAGATCTCCATCTAACCCAACTGAATGATCCTGGAGAAAAAACAAAAATGTTATGATGACTTGTCTCACTTTAAATCTAAGACCACTGATTTCAATGGACTTAGCATTGCCCAATAGTTTGACAACGTCTTTCTAGTCTGTTTACTCTTCCACTCTCCTAGAAAATTATTTCATACCTCTCCTCAAACTGCAGTTTGTACCCACTTCCCTTCTCCACTTATGACCTTGCTTATTACTTCACCAAGAAAACAAAATAATTCAGAAGAGAATTCCCCAACCTTCCCACCATATCAACAAATCGACCCATATTCCTATCAAAAGTAAACTTTTATATGAGTTCTCATTCCATCTCTACAACCCAAGAACATTGCTCCAGTAATTTCTCCCTCTATTGGATTGCTCATTTCAGAAAATAAACATGCTACAATATTCCCCATCTTCTTTTTTTTTTTTTTGGTCAAACTGCTGGGCTTGTGTGATCTTAGTTCCCCAACCAGGGATTGAGCCTGGGCCCTCAACAGTAAGAGTGCCAAGTCCTAACCACTGGAATGCCAGGGAATTCCCTCCCCATCTTAAAAAACAAATTGCTTTTGATTTTTGTATTAGTCTGCTAGAATACCACAGACGGGGGCTTAAACTGCCGGGAGCCAGCTCATGAGAGTCCCACCCATGACAGAGTCATGAGGAGAAGAACTGACGAGCAGAGCAACTCAGGCCTCAAGCAATCTCGGAAGGCTGCCTCAGCGCTCACCTTAAAGATGATATCTGTCTTTCTGATGTTTAGTATAATAAACCTCTTCTTATTTTCTATGACTTAGGCAAAAGGCCTTTCCTGATTTCCTTCTAAAACAGATCATTCTGAAACCTCAAATCAATAAGGCCCCTGAACGGTAGCACCCTAAATAAAATTATCTGGGATAGAGAGTATGCTGATCTAAATTCCTTTTGCTAACATATTGGTTTGTTTAATAAAAGTACCTGTGCCTTTGGAGCTAATGTGCATAACTGCTCCCTAGTAATAAAACAGCATTGAGAGCCTCCGCACAGAAAGCCCCTATGGGCACAAAACCCTTCGCAGGAAAAAAGGCTTGTTAGGAAATACAAAAAATATTGCTTTGTGCAACTGTTACTTAATCTACATTTACTCACTATGTTTTTACTCTTAACGTATTTAGCCTATATAATGAAAGCATAATAGTTAGAGATTTATATAAATAGAAGTTTAGCTTTAATACAAATAATAAGACAATTGTTGATTTAACTGATGATTCTTACTTAAGAGCTGACCTTCAGCTTGCTGTTCTATGACTTTATGGAACCACATTCTTTTCTGTTAAGCTCAAGGCATAGAGTAAATAACCAAAAACAGGTTTTACCTTAAAACTTCCTGTTGATGCATTCTTTCCTGATGTGCTCGATACAAAAGTGTTCTGACTGATCAACCCTTATCAATGGAGAGTCACAAGGTGTTAGCAGGCCACCAGGCCAGAAGATGATGTAAACAAAATGAGGCTTTTTTGTAACTAAAGACATGCAAACGGCTTCGATGAGGGTCGAAGCTGCTGGCCCATTGAGCTAACTTGATAGGCCCATTAAGATGTACCCACTAAGCTAAGTTGGTATGTGCCTTAAGCTAAGTTGGTATGTCCCTTAAGCTGAATTGGTATGACTCTATACTTTACATTTGTTTCTGTATACCACTAAAAATATAAAAGCTGTTTTAAAAAACAATAAAGTAGGAGACACTTGGAAACGCTGAGACTCGCTGTGTCTTCTCATCCGTATCGCCGACGCCGTCCTTCCCGAGGGAAACCCTGGACCTGCGGGAGCTGGACTCTGGCATTAAACAACATAAATTGCGTTCTCACAGTTCTGGAGACCGGAAGTCCAAGATCAAGGTGCCAGCACGGTTGGTTTCTCCTGAGGCCTCTCCTTGGCTTGCAGACGGTACCTTCTCCTGTGTCATCACGTGGCCTTTTCTTTGCACATGTATCCCTGGGGTCTCTCCCTCTTCTTATCAAGACTCCAAGCCTACTAATTTACGGCTCACCCACATGATCTCATTTAACCTCAATTATCTCTTTAAAACCTCTGTCTTCAAATATCATCACATTGGGGGTTAGGGCTTCAATCCATGAATTTGGGAAGAACATAGTTCATTCAGTCCATAATGGTTTCCTTCATCACTCTCTGACAGCCACTCCATTGTTGAACCTGCGTTACTTATATCTCCTGCATTGGCAGGCGAGTTCTCTACCACTAGCACCACCAAAAGCCCTCCAAAGGTGTCCCATGTTAGTTTCCATCACTCTTTTCCAGCAAAACTGACCTGTCTGGGGCCCTCAAACTCTGTCTCACAGCCTTTACAATCACTGTCCCTCTTTCTAGCATGCTCCTCTCACAGATACCTACATGATTCACTCCCTCATTTTGCTCAGGTTTTTGCTCCTGTGTTAAATATCATCTGATTGGAGAGGTCCTTCACTACCCTGTATAAAATAGCAACTCCCACTGCAACACTCGGTATCATCCTTACTCAGCTTCATCACCATTTAACATATATATTCTATTTCTTGTCTGTCCTCTTATCCTAGACTGTAAGGTCTGTGAAGGCAGGGATTTGACATTTATTAATCACTATACTGGGCTTCCCAGGTAGCACTAGTGGTAAATAACTCTTGCCAGTGCAGGAGACATAAGAGACATGTGTTCGATCCTGAGGTCGGGATGATCCCCTGGAGAAGGGCATGGGAACCCACTCCAGTATTCTTGCCTGGAGAATCGCATGGAGAGAGGAGCCTGGTGGGCTACAGTCCATGGGGTTGCAGAGTTGGACATGACTGAAGCAACTTAGCAGGCATGCATAACCACTATACTATCCCCGTGTAAGACAGTTTCTGGCACATATTAATAGTAGAGGCTTAATCAATATTTTGTTGAATGAATAAAGATCTAACTGGTAGAATTTTTAGTTTGGATCTCCTTGGTATTTGTTTCTACAAGCCAGACTACTCTTCCCCCAAACTGATATTTTTTCCTTCAACCAGATAGCACTTGGAAAAAAAATCTCAGCCTTCTCTCAAACCTGTTGGATAAATTCTATGCACCTTAGGGACCAGCCTTGAATTTTCCAATTACCTCAGACATCTAGGGAATTACTTGCCATGAAGAAGCTTGTTGTATTACATCATTTTTCCCCACGTTTTTTTTTTTGCTGCACTAGGTCCTTTGTGGCACGTGGAGGCTTTTCTCTGGTTGTGGGGTGTGGGCTTCTTGTTCCCATGTGGGGACTTCTCTAGTTGTGGAGCATGAGCTCTAAACCATGGGGGCTCAGTAGTTGCAGTGCACAGGCTTAGTTGCCCCATTACATGTGGGATCTCAGTTCCCTGACCAGGGATCAAACCCATGTCCCCTGCATTAAAAGGATGATTCTTAACCATGGGACTGCCAGGGAAGTCCCCACCATATGTCTTTTAATGAATCAGATTTCAGAACTAAGGACAAAAAAGCTTATCATTTATTTCAGTTGGAAAAAGATTTTGGTCATTGGATAACTGTACTGTAGATGAAGTGTTATTACGACAGAAAATTAAGGCATCTAGGTCTGGCAAATGCCCTACCTAGCTTTTAAGCAGTATCAATGGTTACAGACTATTTTGGGGGGCTCCAAAATCACTGCAGATGGTGACTGCAGCCATGAAATTAGAAGATGCTTACTCCTTGGAAGAAAAGTTATGACCAGCCTAGACAGCATATTAAAAAGAAGAGACATTAACCATCTAGTCAAGACTATGGTTTTTCCAGTAGTCATGTACGAATGTGAGAGTTGGACTATAAAGAAAGCTGAGCGCTGAAGAATTGATGCTTTTGAACTGTGGTGTTGGAGCACACTTGAGAGTCCCTTGGACTGCAAGGAGATCCAACCAGTCCATCTTAAAGGAAATCAGTCCTGATTTCAGACTGATGCTGAAGCTGAAACTCCAATAGTTTGGCCACCTGATGCGAAGAGCTTTCCCAGCATCAGGGAAAGATTGAAGACAGGAGGAGAAGGGAATGACAGAGGATGAGATGGTTGGATGGCATCACCGACTCAATGGGCATGAGTTTGAGTAAACTCCGGGAGTTGATGATGGACAGGGAGGCCTTGTGTGCTGAAGTCCATGGGGTTGCAAAGAGTCGGACACGACTGAGTGACTAAACTGAACTGAACTGAATGGTAACACTTCCATTACAAATATTTACAAAATTTGTGCAGGTGTTGGAGGGGAAGGAGAGGCTATTATTTAGTTTGTGCTATAATGGAGTCTAAATCCAGCTGAAAGACTTGGCAAAGTAAGACTGGTCAGCAGAGCCCAAGATTCCAAGGTGAGGACTAAAAGAAGTTTTTAGGATTTAAGAACTGTCCCCAGTGTAACCAAGTCCTTCAGAAATCACCTGAGTTGAGAGCACTGAAGCATCAAGGTACAGCATTATGATGTAAGCTGTATCTCTGGTATTACAGGTAGGAAAAAAAGAGCCACAAATTACAGCCTCTGTCCCCTGGGATGGTGTAACAGGATAAACATCTGAGTTGTCATGGATAACACAAATACCTGCAAGTCTACTCATTCTCTAATCTCTAAAATGTAGTGGTCACTCAGCTTTACTCCAGAGGAAGTATACCCGTGAGTTATGTTTGTCTCAATTAAGAGGTGGCTGGGTGAAGCGAATGCTAATTAAAAGTACAATATAGGAAGAGGCGTTTCACTCTTTTTGCCTTATTAGCTTCTGTATGTACGTGTGCTGAGTCACTTCAGTTGTGTCCAACTCTTTGTGACCCTGTGGACTGTAGCCTGCCAGGCTCCTCTGTCCATGGGATTCTCCAGGCAAGAATACTGGAGTGGGTTGCCATGCCCTCCACCAGTCTTCTCAACCCAGAGATCAAATCCACATCTCTTGCATCTCCTACGTTGGCAGCCAGATTCTTTACCACTAGTACCACCTGAGAACCCCCTTATTAACTTCTATATGATTTCAATTCCTTCACCACTTCCTCAAAGAAGTCCTCCTTAAGTAGCTTCAATCCCTGCTCTAAGTCCTCCCAGCTATGTGGACCTCCAGACTGTAGCACTCATTGCCACGGCCACTTCAGTCATACATGATCTGATCAATGCTTAGCTCCCCTAATAAGGCTGGAAGCCTCAGGAGGACAGATTGTTTTCAGTTTTGCTCATGCTTATATTTTTAGTAGGGCTTCCCTGGTAGCTCAGCTGGTAAAGAACCTGCCTGCAGTGCAGGAAACCCCAGTTCGATTCTTGATTCAGGAAGATCCCCTGGAGAAGGGATGTGCTACCCACTTCAGTATTCTCGGGCTTCCCTTGTGGCTCAGCTGGTAAAGAATCTGCCTGCAATGCGGGAGACCTGGGTTCGAACCCTGTGTTGGGAAGACTCCCCAGAGAAGAACAGTTACCCACTCCAATATTCTGGCCTGGAGAATTCCATGGACTGTATAGTCCATAGGGTCGCAAAGAGTTGGACACGACTGAGCAACTTTCACTTAGTGCTCAGAAGTGCCTGGTACATTTAATATGTGTTTTTAAATTAATGTATAAATAATCAAGCACTTCCCCGGTGGTTCAGTGGTAAAGAATCCACCTGCAATGCAGGAGACACAGGAAATGTGGGTTTGATCCCTGGGTCAGGAAGATTTCCTAGAGGAGAGCATGGCAACCCACTCTAGTATTCTTGCCTGGAGAATCCCATGGACAGAGGGGACTGGCAGGCTACAGTCCATAGGGTCTCAAAGAGCAGGATACAATCGAAGAGACTGAGCATGGATGCACATGAATAATCAAACAGTAAAAGTTTTTACTTCTACATCTACTTCTGCTTCTTTGACATTGAAGTGCCTAAAGCCTTTGACTCTGTGGATCACAACAAACTGTGGGAAATTCTTCAAGAGATGGGAATACCAGACCACCTTACCTGCCCCCTGAGAAACCTGTATGCAGATCAAGAAGCAACAGTTACAACTGGACATGGAACAACGGACTGATCCCAAATTGGGAAAGTAGTATGTCAAAGCTATATATTGTCATCCTGCTTATTTAACTTCTATGCAAAGTACATCATGCGAAAATGCTGGGCTGGATGAAGCACAAGCTGGAATCAAGACTGCCAGGAGAAATATCAATAACCTCAAACATGCAGATGACATCACACTTATGGCAGAAAGCGAAGAGGAACTAAAGAGCCTCTTGATGAAGGTGAAACAAGAGAGTGAAAAAGTTGGCTTAAAACTCAACATTCAAAAAACGAAGACCATGGCATCCAGTCCCATCACTTCATGGCAAATAGATGGGGAAACAATGGAAACAGTGACAGACTTTATTATCTTGGGCTCCAAAATCACTGCAGATAGTGACTGCAACCATGAAATTAAGATGCTTGCTCCTTGGAAGAAAAGCTATGACCAGACAGTGCATTAAACCTAGACAGTGTATTAAAAAGTAGAGACATTACTTCGCTGACAAAGGCCTGTGAAGTCAAAGCTACGGTTTTTCCAGTAGTCATGTATGGATGTGAGAGTTGGACCATAAAGAAGGCTGAGTAATGAAGAACTGATGCTTTTGAACTGTGGTGTTGGAGAAAACTCTTGAGAGTCCCTTGGACTGCAAGATCAAACCAGCCAATCCTACAGAATCAACCCTGAATATTCATTGGAAGGACTGATGCTGAAGCTGAAGCTCCACTACTTTGGCCACCTGATTCGAAGAGCCAACTCATTAGAAAAGACCCTGATGCTGGGAAACATTGAAGGCAGGAGGACGAGATATTTGGATGGCATCACCGACTCAATGGACTTGAGTTTGAGCAAGCTCCAGGAAATGGTGAAAGACTGAGTGACTGAACAACAAAAAAGTATTTTCCCATCCTTCCTTTCATACATAATCTCTACTACATGCAGAATTAGCCAAGGATTCTAGGTAAAAAGGACGTGAGCTAGTGAAGACATGGTTAGAGCAGGAGCCGCCAACCTTTTTGGCACCAAGGACCGGTTTCATAGAAGACAATTTTTCCATGGACCAGGGACAGGGGATTGGTTTCAGGATGATACAAGTGCATTACATTTACTGTGCACTTTATTTCTATTATTATTACATTTACTCCATTTCAGATTATTAGGCATTCGATCCCAGAGGCTGGGGATCCCTGGATTCTTTCATTCCCATCCCTGTCCCCTGGCTACTAATTGAGTGGTTCTTTGTATGTAACCGATGCTAATTGCATTGCCATCTATGAAAACATTTTATTCTAGGTTATATGCCTACAAATTCTAAATTCCTATTGTACTTCTCTTTGTGCTTGAAGATATGCCTTTTAATTCTTTCTGGCTTTTTCTAAAGCTAGATAGTACATAGTAAATAGCAGCACAACATCCCACTCTGTCAACCTAAATTCTCTCAAGGCATCATGGTGGATACCAAGATTATAGACAAACAGAGGGCTCACACTGCACAATGGCATTTCCATGACCATCCTGTTAGTGAAGGAGAATCTGCCTTCACCACTGAGCCCTGCTGAAAGCTATTAATACTTCACCAGGCAAGACAATCAGAGAGAGGAAAGAACCCAGTAATCATATGCAGCCATTCCAAATCACATCCGTGATTGCTAGAGGAAGGGGCCATGTCCCACAAGGACATCATTCTATGTATTGTGTTCATAATAATTGCATGGCGACAGGAGTCCTAGGGAAGGTTTTCAAGGGCCCAGGTTCCATCCAGCCATGCCACACACAATGCCCTTTTTTTGATTAATACTGCCAAAGAGAAGTCAAACTATAAACTTTGAGGGCAACTCTGTCATATAAAAATACCTTGTAAGCTGGGTGCTTAGCAGTGTTGCACTTTGGAGACAGATGCTCACCATCTGGCTCTTTCAGCTGTACCCATGCTTCTATTTTATTCTCATATTCCAATACCTGGTCCCACAGCAATAACACTAGCATTTGGATAGCATGTCATGGTTAATAAAGCATTTATTACCCCATTTTGTCCTTGCCTAAGTCTGGTGAGGTAGGCAGGGAGATGTAAAAAGAAAATCCAACAGTTACGATGTCACATAAAAGAAGGTTGGTTGACACTGGCAGAACTCATAGGGCAGCACTTCAATTAAGTTGTTACATTGTGAGACACTGCCCACTGCTAGTGGGTGCAGACCCACCTTGTCACACCCTGACCTCAAGAAACTGACTCACAGTAACTAAAATGAATGTGAGCCTGAGATGGACACCAGAATGCTACTTATAACTCATGAGACATTGCCAGCCTGGGGTTAAGATTTCAGGATGCACATCTGGTAATGACAGTGGCTCCCATTTTTGCTGTATACACCTCACATCAATTGCATCTCCCTGTTATACCAAGACAAAGCTGGGAGGCTTTGCCAGTTTAGAATCTGAATGATGAAAGCTAGAGAAACTGTTTGAGATACCAGAAGGAATCTTAGAGTAGATTCCATCAGTCAATGGGCTCTGAATATCTGAAGATTGTACATTATAATCCCTGCATCCATCTTCAGACTAAAAGTAAGCATACCTGAACCTCGAAATTAACACTGCCTCTCTCTTAAACAGGGCTTCACAGGAGGCTCAGCAGTAAAGAAGCTGCCTGACAATGCAGGAGATGTGTGAGTTCTATCCCTGGATTGAGATCCCCTGGAGGAGGAAATGGCAACCAACTCCAGTATTCTTGCCTGGAGAATTCCATGGACACCGGAGCCTGGTGGGAGCCAGGGCTTCTCAGGTGATATTCCCTTTAACCTGGTGTGTGGAACATACAACCAAACTCTTGGAGGGTAATCTTACATCTTCTATTTTCCTGATTTTATCAGGGACCTCATATAGCTGCTGAAGTTCTAAAAACAATGCCCACCACAGTCGCAGAAACCGAAGTGGAGAGAAGGGAATGATTTCTTCAAGGCTACACCCCCAGCTAAGGTGAACTTGGAAGTAAAGTCAGAACTCCTCCCTCCAGACCACCTATCTCTACCTTTGCAGCCTTTGGAGTATGTCCTTAGAGGGCACCTTTGCTTAAAAAGGCCTCAGTGCCTCAGTCCATACAGTGACTGGCCTAACATAGGGCTTTGTCATGTAATCCTAACTCAAAAGAGGGCAACAATTCTATCGAAGAAGAAACACAACTCTTTTCAGCAGAAATTTGCAGAGTAAGTGTTTTGAAAATGACTGCCAACAGGAAGAAGTTACCCCAAAGGGAAATTCTCAAAGAGTTTACATTAGTTAGGATATGAACTGCTATATAAACAATCCCCAAATCTCATAGCTAAAAAAAAAAATTATTTCTTGATTATGTCATAGTCCAATGTGGGTGAGCTGGGATGAGAAGGGAGGCACTGGAAGGCTTTGTTCTGCTGTCATTCAGAAACTGAGGCTTACCAGTCTACCAAAGGGTCCATGGCCAACAGCAGATTAAAAATCTCTGATCCAGTGGCTCCACAGTTCTCTAGGGCCCTGTAGTTGTCCATCAGTTCCTTTGTATTCAGTGGGCCAACAAGAAAAGAAACAGCACAAAGAATCATATGCAAAGTTTTAGAAGGGCAGATAAGAAATGACTTACACATCACTTCTCTCCACATTCCACTGACTTAGAACTGAGTAATACGACCCATGTAACTGCAGTGAAGAATAGGAAATGTAGTCTCTGGTAGTTGGGAGGAAAAGGGACATGGGGGTTAGTGGACACAAAAGCATTATCTCTGCTACACATCAAACACACATTTAGTGGATTATGCCAATGATAATACAAATACTGTATGATTAATACTGAATATAACTGGAGAAGGCAATGGCAACCCACTCCAGTACTCTTGCCTGGAAAATCCCATGGACGGAGGAGCCTGGCAGGCTGCAGTCCATGGGGTCACTAAGAGTCGGACACGACTGAGCATCTTCACTTTCACTTTTCACTTTCATTCGTTGGAGAAGGAAATGGCAACCCACTCCAGTGTTCTTGCCTGGAGAATCCCAGGGACGGGGGAGCCTGGTGGGCTGCCGCCTATGGGGTCGCACAGAGTCGGACACGACTGAAGCGACTTAGAAGCAGCAGCAGCAACTGAATATAACAATAAGACTAAGTGCTTCTATACTGTAGATGTGTAAAAATACAAATACTATAAAGATATAAATGTTAAACTACATGACACAAATATTACATGATAACAACACAAAATGACATAACATAAATGATATGATACCAAATTCTAAATGATACAATAATACAAATACTACCCAACCACATATTAGGTAGGAACCCACTTCTGCTCAGCCTATACAGAGATGCTTACTATAAAACTCTTAGAGGAAAATACAGGGAGAACACTCTTTTGACATAAGCACCAGGATCTTTTTTGACCCACCTGCTGGAGTAATGAAAACAAAAACAAAAACCAACGACTGGGATCTAATTAAACTTAAAAGCTTTTGCACAGCAAAGGAAACCATAAACAAGATGAAAAGACAACCCCCAGAATGGGAGAAAAATATCTGCAAACAAAGCAACGGACCAAGGATTAATCTCCAATATACACAAACAGCTCAATATCAAAAAAAAGGACAAACAAACAACCCAATCAAAAAATGGGTGGAAGACCTAAATAGATATTTCTCCAAAGAAGATATAGAGATGGCCAACAACCCAAGAAAAGATGCTCAACATTGCTCATTATAAGAGAAATGCAAATCAAAACCACGAGGTATCACCTCATACCTGTCAGAATGGCCATCATTAAAAAAATCTACAAACAATAAATGCTTGAGAGGGTATGGAGAAAAGGGGACCCTCTTGCACTGTTGGTGGGAATGTAAATTGAGACAGCCACTACGGAGAACAGTGTGGGGGTACCTTAAAAAACTAAAAATAGAAGTACTGTATGACCCAGCAATCCCATTCTCCATACACCCAGAGAAAACCATAATTCAAAAAGAGACACTCACACCAATGTCCATTGCTTCCATGCCCTGGCTATTCAAAATAGCACAGCCAAGACGCGGAAGCAACCTAAACGTCCATCAACAGAGGGATGGATAAAGAAGATGTGGTGCATTTATACAAGGGAATATGAGCCATAAAAAGGAACAAAACTGAGTCATTTGTAGAGCTGTGGATGGATCTAGAGACTGTCAAACAAGGTAAGCCAAAAAGAGAAAAACAAATATTGTATATTAATGCGTATATGTGGAATCTAGGAAAATGGTCTAGAAGAGATGGTTATAGGAGCAGCCTTGTTGGCAAGAATTGAAGAGATGGGAGGGAGTCTGTGTTAGAAAAGGCTGTAACACTGGGTCCCCATCAGCTGTGAAGAAAAAGGCACAGAGGGCTTTTTGAGTTTTTACTGAAGCTTAGGTACAACTCTACCAGGGCTGTTTATCCAAAGTACTTTATTGGTTTTATTTAATACGCTGATTGGTTAACATGACGGGTTAACTAGCTGGTTAACATGATAATTCATCCTCGCTTGGAGAAGGGCATTAGGCTTGAAGGTGAAACTGAAAGCCAAGGAAAGCTCAAAGGACCAGGGTTAAGTCGTTCCCCCCAGATATTAGTACAAACCAACAGTGGCACTATTCTGAGCTCGAAAAACAGGAGGTTAGATGCCAAAAAGGACTTTGAGGTCAGCCAAGGAGAGCTTGGTGACAAATTCTCCAGATCCTGATAGAATCTGTTTGGCTAAATCTTTCTTTTTTTCTTGGAGTTGCAAGATCTTCTCTTCCACTGTTCCCTCGCAAACAAATCTGAAAAACAGACAAGCAAACAATCAAAACCCCAAAGCAGCATATCTAAAGAAATATTCAAACTTCTATGTATGCTTAGTTTTTAAAGGAGATTTCTTCCTCTATTTTTCCTTAGGTTTGATTAATAACTCCATGTTTAGGAAACCTAAACAATTTAGACTAAATATATACATCCGTTTAAAGTGATCTGAACTCAGGCTGACTTTTTATTTCTTTTCGAAGCTGAGATAATTGAGAAACGCCAGAATCACAAGAGATATGTGCCTACTCAAGTCATGTCCGATTTTTCGACCCCATGAACTGCAGCCTGATAGGCTCCTCTATCATTGAAGATTCTCCAGGCAAGAACACTGGAGTGGGTTGCCATGCCCTCCTCAAGGGGATCTTGCCAACCCAGGGATCAAACCCAGGTCTCCTGCATTGCAGGCGGATTCTTTATCAACTGAGCCACCAGGGAATATGCCGACCCCAAAACATAAAAATTCAAAAAGCTCCATCTTGGGAAGGTCAGAAGGTCTAAAGCTATCAGCCTTCTGCTAGGAATATGTGTACTGGTTAAAGTACAGAGTGTCTTATTTCAAGGCTAATTCACACTGAAAACAGGTTTGACAAGTTGAGAAAATGCCACTGTTGTCCTTTCTTCACTCATTCAACAAGTACTGATGGAGATTCACTATATGCCATGCACTATGCTAGGTATAGCAACAGAGACGAACACACTCGTGCAGTCAAAGAGAACACAAGACAGAGACATGAAAATAAACAGGAAGAATAATGATATGACCTGGAAACTGCTATAATGGAAATACGTCCACTGTACAAGACGAGTGACAGGAAATCTGTCTGGGGTATTCAGGGAAGACACCATTGACGAGTTAATTCTTAACGTGACTTGTAGGAAGAGCAAGGGTTTGCCAGATGGAACAGTGGGGAGAGCATCCCAGGGAATGGGAACATGTATAAAACCATGGCTAACATGTGCAGCAACATGGATGGATCTAGAGATGATCGTACTAAACCAGAAAGAGACAAATACACCACATGATATCACTTCTATGTGGAGCCTAGAATACGACAGAAATGAATATATCTATGAAACAGAAACAGACTCACAGGTATAGAGAACAGACTTATGGTTGCCAAGGAGGGTGGCGGTGGAGGAGGGATGGCTTGGGAGTTTGGGGTTAGCAGAAGCAAACTATTATATGATGGATAAACAACAAAGTCCTACTGTATAGCACCGGGAACTCTATTCAATGTCCTGTGATAGACCATAAGGGAAAATAAACCATAAGGGAAAATATGAAACAGAATATATATATATGTATAACTGCCAGTTTTGCTACACAACAGAAATTAACAAACACTGTAAATCAACTGTATGTCAATAAAATTAAAAATAACAAAGAGAAAACAGAATGAATGGACTAGAGAAATTGTCCAAGTCTTTGCAATGCCATGGACTGTAGCCTGCCAGGCTTTCCTGTCCATGGAATTCTCCAGGCAAGAATACTGGAGTGGGTTGCCATTCCCTTCTCCAGGGGATCTTTCTGACTCAAGAATTGAACTCAGGTCTCCTGCATCGTAGGCAGACTCTTTACCATCTGAGCCTCAAAGGAAGCAGGATTAGGACTACATGTTTAAGCTATAAAGTAACCACTTATATTTACAAAAAAAGAAACAAAACCATTGCTGAGTTTTGGAACATGGTATGCTTGGGGAGGTCATCCAATCTGGCCAGGGCAAAAGTCAAACACTACGTTGTACTACAACAACAGAAGTTCAGGAGCCTGGTGAGGGCTGGATCATGAGTGACCATTCCTGTGATGCTAAGAAACTTAGAGTTGAAAGAAGGAAATGGCAGTGGATGGGAAGAAAGGGATGGTTATAAGAAGCATCTAGGAAATAAAATGAATGGACATGGTTTGTGAAAAGTAAGAAGATGGAGTCTGGTTTTGGCTCCATGATTAGATAAACAGTGGCACTATTCACAAAGATAAGGAATTCAGAAGAATCAACAGATACGGAGAAGTAGGGAGAAGCAATCTCAGCATGTGATACTGTGAGTCCTCGGAGCATGTAACAGTACTTGCTACGTGGGGACTCCTCACTTTTGTTGTCTGTTTAGTTGTGAAGTTGTATCTGACTCTCTGCAAACTCATGCACTATATTCTGCCAGGCTCCTCTGTCCACGGTATTTCCCAGGCAAGAATACTGGAGTGGGTTGCCATTACCTTCTTCAGGGGATCTTCCCAACCCAGGGATCGAACCCAGGTCTCCTGCATTGCAGGAGAGTTCTTTACCACTAAGCCACCTGGGAAGCCTAATAGGTATTCATTTTTTTTGAGTTGAATGAGATAAATGCATGAGTAAATGAATAATGGGTGAGGATGTGGACACTTGGATTCATATATTTTGTGGGGATTTGGATATCTGGGCCTGAAGGTTAGGAGACCTTGGAACTGATGGTATAGATTTTGGACTTACTGGAGTAGATAGGATTACTGACAGAGGTGCATACAAAGTAAGCTGAGAAGAGAGCTAAAGACAGAACAAGTGACACAATCGCTGTACTTGGCACATTTTGGAATTCATTGGTGCCCCTTAGCAAGAGCAGCTTCAGTGACGTGACAGGGGTGAGAACCAGTTCATACAGGTTGAGGAATGAATGGGAAATAAGTAAAGATAGACAATGATTTCTATATCTTCAAGAAACTCGGCCATGAAGATGAAGGAAAGCAGTCCATAACTGGGCTGGATTGTATTGTTAAGGCAGGTTCTATCATTGTTTTGAAAAAGAGGAGGGTCTCACATAGAGGAACAGCCTACAAAATAACTGCCCCGTGTACTTTAAAAATGTCACTGTCATAAAACACAAAGAAAGACTGAAGTGTTGTTCCAGATTAAAGTGGACAAGAGAGTCAGGAGAACTGAATGCTATGCAGGACCTATTGCTGGGAGGGACATCACTGGAACAAGTGGCAACATTGAATAAGGCCCATAGATCAGATAATAGGATTGTATCATTGTTAACATCCTGGTTTTGATAACTTTATTGTGATTATGTAAGAGATGTTGTTTTTAGAAAGTGCCTATTTTAGCATTTAGAGGAAAAGGAACATCATGTCTGCAACTTACGGTCAAATGATCCAGAAAAAAGCTTACACACACACACACACACACACACACACGCACAAATATCACAGCAGTCAGGAATTTTTTGGTATTATTCTTACAATCAAGAACTCTGGGGTATTTTTGTAAGAATTCTTACATTCTTCTCTATGTCTGGAGTTATGTCAAAATAAAAGCGAAAGAAAGAGAGAGAAAGAGAGAGAGGAGGGTCCTTTCATGGGCAGCCTTGACTGAGATAAGGCTCATCACTGTACTTAAGTTTTCTTCTGTAGGGACCAGCGCCAAGGTTACCCCCAAATTGCTAGTGCTCCCTTCCTAACCATGAGTGCCAAGGAGGATGAGCCCCACAGACACCATCAGTACAGTGACCACCAAATACTTCACATTCTGTTAAAACACTACCCAAGAAAGATTTTCACAAGAGCAGATCATGGCCCCAGGAGACCTTTACATACTTACTTATGTATGACGACATCTTTTTGCTGCCCTACCCTGTAGATTCGGTCACAAGCTTGATCTTCAAGCGATGGATTCCTGCGAGAAGACAGGTTGAGCTCAGGGGCACTGACATCCTAGACAATGGGCGGGCAAATCCCACAGGCCAAATTCAGCCTGCAATCTGTCTCTGTATGGCTCTTTGAGTTTGAAATAGTTGTTATATTTTTAAAGGTTTGTAAAAAAAAAAAAAAAAAAATCAAAACCAAAAATCCACAAAAAAAGAATACGTGACAGAGACCTATGTATCTGCAAAGCCTAAAATATTTATAGAAAAAGTTGTTAGATCTCTGTTCTAGTCTATGTGGGGCTTGGAGACTCCCAGATGTCTTCTTGCCGTCTCATGAGAAACTGGGCTCAGATTTGCCTCCAATAGGAACTCTTAGCACCACCATCAGCTGAAAACTATACGTAACACAGGTTAAAGTGATGCTCAAATCCAGTCATTAACTAGCTGGATGACTCTGGGCAAGTCATCTAACCATAACCTAAAAGGCTTGGGAAGGGGAGGGCTGGCAAATGATCATTAATGCCTTTATCTTTTTTAAGATTTTTTTTTTTTAATGTGGACCACTTTTAAAGTCTATATTGAACTTGCTACAATACTGTTTGCCTTATGTTTTGGTTTTTTAGCTGCAAGGCTTATGGGATCTTAGTTCCCCAACCAGGGACTGAACCCACACCCCCTGCGATGGAAGACAAAGTCTTTTAACTACTGGACTATCAGGAAAGTCCCCTCTAATGCCTTTTTCAACTTTTAACTTTCTATGATTCAAATAAGGAGACTTAATTTGTTTCCTTCTTTCTAGATTCTCCTTTTCAATTCCAAACTAGTTTCTCATCTTACCTCCTTAAAATCTTGAATAACATTTTTCCAATTCAGAAGCCAGCATGATTCCAATTCTGCTTTCCTCATGTATGGGGGTGGGAGGGGTCCCAAGAAAGACCTAAACACATTCTCCAGGAAGATAACAACAGGTGGGCCTGTCTGTGCCCATCTGGGCTGCCTGGAGAACAAATAACAATCCCTGGCAACGGTGCCTGGTGCAGCAATCCCTAACTGGCATCACTGAAAAATCAAAACTGGGACAGATTATGATACTTTCTCCTAGCAACGCATGAATCATTTGCTTCGTATCTAGGAAGGATGCTGCTATGCTCCTGGTGTTGACTTTATGAGCGGTGAGTCCAAGGCTATGTGTTGAGCATGTATCTACCATAATTAGAAAATTTCTTTGCCTTTTCCTTTAGGAGTAATGGTTCTCCTTCTTTGCCAATGTTGAGATTTCCTAGGACGTCAACAAGTATGTCTGAAATACGGTGTTTTGAAGAGATAAAACTCTTCGTTGAGTGAAGTAGCTCTTAGCCATAAGAAAAAGCCCTATTCCCAGTTTCCATGGAAACAGACATTAGGTTAACAATAAAGTCAACAGACTATTTTAAATAGTCATTTGAATCCTTCCTTGCTCAGGAATACAGGGCCATCAACTCAGCCTACACCATTTTGATCTGTATCTATACACATGTATGCACAGAGGCAGCTCCACAATACAAAAGGAGCACACTCATTATGAGAAGTCAGGTTTTACTGCTCCTCTGCTCCCCCTGCGATGCAGGGACAACTCAAGAAAAATCCATAATTGTTACCAGTGCATGTCCAGAAGAAAAAGATGGTTTCCTCCAGTCAGGTTTAGACCGACACCTCCAGCCAAGAGAGAAATTAGCATAACCTTCAAAAGGAAGCACACCATTCACTTTACACAGATTTGGTCTCATAAAGCATCTCTCCTCCTGTCACAGGTTCAATACCAAGATCAATACAAATAAGCAACATGTTCTTATCAGATTTCCTTCTGCAGTCATAAAGGCATTGTTTTGAAACTTTGAGATGCTATTTCCCCTGCCTCACCTTTGAGAAGATTCTCATTCAACCTTGTTTTGGTGAGTCAATCTCTAGACATTAATTGTGTGCCTGCCAAATATATGAATTTAGAGTACTGGGGCTGGTCAGTTCAATACACTTTCCATCAACCAGATACTGTCTATTCCACCAGTCCCCCCACCACTGCCATGACTCTCCTGCCTATTACTCAACTGTGGTTTGGTCGCTCAGTAATGTCTGACACTTTGTGACCCCTGTCAACTGTAGCCCACCAGGCTTCTCTGTCCATGGGATTTCCCAGGCAAGAATATTGGAGTGGGTAGCCATTCCCTTCTCCAAGGGATCTTCCCAACCCAGGGATCAACCCCAAGTCTTCCCCTTGGCAGGCAGATTCTTTACCACTGAGCCTTAAATTCCCATCATCCATAATTAGATGTCTTTGAGAGGAGAGTGAAAAAATTGGCTTAAAACTCAACATTCAGAAAACTAAGATCATGGCATCTGGTCCCATCACTTCACGGTAAATAGATGGAAACAGTGAGAGACTTTATTTTGGGGGGCTCCAAAATCACTGCTGATGGTGACTGCAGCCATGAAATTAAAAGATGCTTGCTCCTTGGAAGAAAAGCTGTGACCAACCTAGACAGCATATCAAAAAGCAGAGACATTACTTTGCCAAAAAAAGGTCTGTCTAGTCAAAGCTATGGTTTTTCCAGTAGTCATGTATGGATGTGAGAGTTGGACTATAAAGGAAACTGAGCACCGAAGAACTGATGCTTTTGAACTGTGTTGTTGGAGAAGACTCTTGAGAGTCCCTTAGACAGCAAGGAGATCCAACCAGTCCATCCTAAAGGAAACCAGTCCTGAATATTCATTGCAAGGACTGATGCTGAAGCTGAAACTCCAATACTTTGGCCACCTGATATGAAGAACTGACTCATTTGAAAAGACCCTGATGCTGGGAAAGATTGAAGGCGGGAGGAGAAGGGGACGACAGAGGATGAGATGGTTGGATGGCATCACCGACTCAACGGACAAGAGTTTGAGTAAGCTCCAGGAGTTGGTGATGGACAGGGAAGCCTGGCATGCTACAGTCCATGGGGTTGCAAAGAGTATGACATGACTGAGCGACTGAATTGAACTGACTGTTGTCCCACTTCCCTCCATCCTTCCTCGTATCAAGATCCCACCCATCCTTCCAGGCTTGCCTTTTCCACAAAGAGTTTCTTGATCCTAACCAGTTTTGTCCTTACTCTTTTTAACCTTCATATTTTATTCTCTTAGAGTATTTTCACACTTTCATACGTACCCCTGATAAATGTTAAAGGAATCAAAAATACCTGGAGGGATCAAAGCTGTGAATATTTTTCAATTGAGCTATGTTAAAATTTTCTGTGTAATGGGGAACAAACTGCTCTTAATTACAGAACTCAGCTGTGATCAGCTCATACCTGAGGGCCCTTGGGGCTGTTAAACGCCTCTACCAAGTCCATTCTCTGTTTGGGGTTGACAGAGCCATCAATGGTGGCATAAGTAAATCCACATCTCTTAAGATGCAAGGCTACAACCTTCAGCATGCTGGTCCACTGAGAGACAATGACACTGGAAGAAAGGAGAAAACAGAAAACCAACACAGATGAAATAAACTCATCTGCAGGGCTTTAACACCTGCTATCCATACGATTCAGTTATCAAATGCGGAAGAAGGAAAGCCTTCTGATACCTGAGGGTACACACTTAGGTGACATAAGATTATAATGCTTCCAGTTATTTCTATATCCAGTCTGCAACTTATCTTGTGCAAAATGAAGTCAGAACAAAGTGGTGGTGAAACTAAAGTGACGGCTGCAGCCTCCAATTATCTGGGGGCCTAGTTCTCATCTAGAGGAGGTCTATCCTCCTGCAGAAAAGGAGGACAGGCCCCTCCCCTTGCCAGTCAGAACCACAAGCCTCTAGGGTTTCTCTGTTCCCCCCATGCTGTGCTTTAATTAGAGTTTTATGTGTTTAGATCAAAATCTTTCTGATCTACAAATGCAGTGAGTAACACAGAGTAATGTAAAACAAACAACGACTGAACCTCCTGCATCCCCCGCCCCTAGCGCAGGAACATGCCCAGCACTGTGGGGGCTCCCAGTCTGACCACACCCCTCTCCCTCCATTTCCCTCTGTTATTCTCTTGCTTTGTTTAAGATGCTTCTTCTCTGCTCTTAAACGCTTCTTCAGATGCTCAGCTTACTTAGATCCTCCAGGGATTGCCTTTGCAACCAGTGTCAGAAATACTTTAATTAGAAATCACAGGGAATTTGTGCCGTAACCTCAGTACTTTCTGCTGAGTGTGACTCAAGGTCCTTGATATAAAAAGCTGAGATTTATAACCATCCACAATATCCAATTTTCTTGCATAATTACAAGCAACACTTGGATAACGAAATAATACATTTACCTCTTTTGGGACCCTGAATTTCTTTGGACTGCCTCCAATTCTGCCAACAGAGATGAAATCTGGGAAAAGGTTGAATTAACGAAAGTAGGTTTAAGCAAATTTGCTTTTCTCCGTTTTCTCTCCCCTGAATGAAAGAATCAGTCTCCCCCAGGGCCTCTCAGCTTTAGGTATTACTCCTCTCTGGCTCCCTCTCCTCTCTGCAGTCAGAGGACTGTTTCCAAAATGCCAGTTTCTTATTTTCTTTCCCTGACTGAAGACCCTCCAGTGGCCTCCCACAGAGAATAAAGGCCAAGCTCCTTACAATGACCTCCCAGATTCTCACTTCCTCTCACATCTCCAGCCTTATCCCTCACTACACCCAAATGACGCTTGGGTGATACCAACATTCTCCCTCCACTGAGCCGTGCTTTGTCTCATCTTTGTCCATTCTGTTCCCTCTGCTTAGAACAGCCTTAGGTGCCAGCTTAATGTCATTTCTTGGAGTTCCTCCCCAATCCAAGGTGCCCACTGACTATGTGTTACTATACACCTTTTCTTTCTATTATCATGGTCTTTTTAAAAAATTATATAGTAATTGCTTATTAGTTATCTCTTGCTTTCAAGGCCAGAGATGCTCCAAGGAGGCAGAGCTGGCTTGTGTCTGGTTCATCTGCACCCTTAGCACCCAGCACACTGCAGGACCACAGAAGATACTATCCTAATAATTGCAGAAGGAGAAAGTAAAAGAGCCTGACCCAGTCTGAGGCCTGCTGCAAATGGCGTTGAAGAAGAGAACCTTTCCAGACTGAGGAACACTTGCTCAAGCTTTGCGACAAGCTCCCTGGCTATTTATCAAAACTGCTCAGGGTACATTCAAGTCAATGAAGGACCAGACAGTAAGAACACATGGGCAGGACTTCAAAGAGTGACTGAGTTCATTCTTCCTGACTGCTAAGGTGAATGACCTTTCTAAAGGTGCTAAGAGGCCTAGAGCTCATCTCCAGAGTGGTAGAGGAGGAAGAGCATTAGACTAGAAACCAGGAGATGAAGAGCGTTCCTACTTTGCCATCACAGAGCTAGATCACTCTGAAACTCCTGGGGAAGAGTTCAGCTTGCTCATGGGTAAAAGGAGCTGAGCCAGAGCAATGGAGATGCGCTTAGCTCTTCCCCTCTATGCCGTCGTGACATTAGTGGTAACCTGTAGCTGCTAAGTCACTTCAGTCGTGTCCGACTCTGTGCGACCCCATAGACGGCAGCCCACCAGGCTCCGCCGTCCCTGGGGTTCTCCAGGCAAGAATACTGGAGTGGGTTGCCATTTCCTTCTCCAGTGCATGAAAGGGAAAAGTGAAAGTGAAGTCGCTCAGTCGTGTCCGACTCTTAGCAACCCCATGGACTGTAGCCTACCAAGCTCCTCTGTCCATAGGATTTTCCAGGCAAGAGTACTGGAGTGGGTTGCCATTGCCTTCTCCGGTAACCTGTAGAGGCCCCCACATAAGGCTGCGTTCCAATCTGAACAAACACTCCCATGACTGGGCAGGAAGACAGTCACAGGACTGTACTATTTTGAATCAGTAGGAATTAAAAATGCACGTACATGAAGTGCCTGGTGTTCTGACAACTTGAGGTTATAGAAAGTTCTTGAATTGCCACGTGAAAAACCTAGCCATAGGTATTTTGAAGGAAAAAAAATGCAGTGGGAGAGCAGGACTTATGGTCTGTGAGCTGTAGACTAATTCTAATAACATTCTGCATGAGTTTAGGTTTGTGCTATCAAACAAACTCCCTTCCTTACGTGAAACCACCTTGAGAGGTTTGAACTATGATTAATGGGCTCACATTAAGAAGGCTTGTGAATCATTAACTGAGTATCAGACAAGTTGTGAGGAACACAAATTATTAGGAATGTGAGTTTCAACCCATCTGCTAACTGAGGGTGCCAGGGCCTGAAACCTGGCCACATAGGGTGCCCTTTTCATGTTCCACTCAGTTACCGATGGTGAAGACCTAGGTAAATATTTTTAAAACTCCAATTAAAAGTAACTCTTCGGTAACACCGTTCCATTGGCAGTGACCTCCTTCCTAGTTACATATTTTTAAAACTTTGAAAAAAGTCTGAGGAAGCCTCAGAAAGCAACAGAAAGAGAGACTAACCAGGCAGGGCAGGCGAGACAACGGGTAGGTTCCAAGTGAGCCAGTGGAGGGGCAGGACTGAATCACACACACCCCAGGCTTCTTGATGGAACCCTTCAGTTCTTAAATCACTCCCATGGGAGTTCAGTTCAGTCGCTCAATCATGACCAACTCTTTGCAACCCCATGGACTACAGCACACCAGGCCTCCCTGTCTATCACCAACTCCCCGAGTTTACTCAAACTCAAGTCCACTGAGTCGGTGATGCCATCCAACCATCTCATCCTCTGTTGTCCCCTTCTCCTCCCGCCTTCAATCTTTCCCAGCATCAGGGTCTTTTCAAATGAGTCAGCTCTTCGCATCAGGTGGCCAAAGTATTGGAGTTTCAGCTTCAACATCAGTCCTTCCAATGAATATTCAGGACTAATTTCCTTTAGGATGGACTGGTTGGATCTCCTTGTAGTCCAAGGGACTCTCGAGAGTCTTCTCCAACACCACAGTTCAAAAGCATCTCAGTGTCCTATCTTTTTGCCTTTTCATACTGTTCATGGGGTTCTCAAGGCATGAATACTGAAGTGGTTTGCCATTCCCTTCTCCAGCTCCCGTGGGAATAGAGTGACTAATGAGGACAGAAGGCTGGTAACAATCAAACCTGGCAGATTGAAGCCTCTCAGGAAAGGAAAGCAATTGGCACTCAGACGTAAGACATTGTCTCATGGCCCAGGTCTTTGTGGTTTTCCCAAAACAAACTGCTCACTTGCCCAGGCCCTGTCACCAGTGTAAACCTGACAGACTCTTTCCCCAGGAATCCATGCCAGAAATCTGCCTTGATGTGAGAGGTGGGCCCAAGCCACTCTCTGAAAGCCCACTTCAGTTCTATTCGTGAAATGAAACCAGAATTCAGGACTAGAGGGAGAATTTGACCAGCTAACATCTAGTAGCTCCAGCTCTGCCATCAAATGGCTGGACCCATTTGGACAAATATGGCACTCTCAAGGAAATATGTGAGGAGTTGAAGTCTTTCTACTAGAATAGAGGTGATCACACTACCTTGGTGCTTTCTCTCTTGTCATCAAAAAGCTCCACCTTGAAGCATTTGCCATTAAGGGAAACAGAAGCAGACGGCTCTGAGTCATGGAATTCGGACAAGGTCAAGGCACTGAGCTGCTCCTCCAGGGAGAGGACCAGACCTTCACTCTTCAGCTCCGTCGGATCCAGGGCCTGACCAGAATCAGACAGGGGACACAGCAAACGGGAGGCTGAGGCAGCAAGCCATTGGACTTGCCAAAGTGCTGACTGTTCAACAGTGCACATGGCAAAATGTTTTTTAATTTACCATCAGTACCCCCTCGAGTAAACCCAGATTAAAATGAAGTCTTACACGTTTTTCTCACCAGATCAAAAATAAACCAAAGTGGAACTTTTTAGAAAATTGCCAGATAGACTACAAGATTATTCTGTTTGCCTCAGCTAGAATAGAGTTAATTAAGCTACTGATAATCAAGACATAATTTACAGTACTACCAAAAAAAAGGACACATTACTTCAATGCCTCACAAATTAATATATTTCAATAAAAACTTTTTAAATAAAAAAAAAATTTCAAGTACTAAGTAGTTTATTTTTCTGTTCATAAAAATGACACATACTTATTACAGAAAATCTGGAAAAGTTCAGAAGAGTATAAAGTAAAGAATAATTGATAACCAAGGGAAAATCTGGAAAAGTTCAGAAGAGTATAAAGTAAAGAATCATTAATAACCAAGGAGAAAATAATATATATTTTAACTGCCAAGGAGGAAAAAAGTAACACATTTCTCTTTTTTTCATTGTAGTTAATTTATAAAATTCTGTTAATTTTGAGCATACAGCAAAGTGATTCAGTTTTATATACATATATATTATTTTCCAGGTTCTTTTCCATTATAGGATATTATAAGATACTGAGTTTAGTTCCTTGTGCTATACAGTAGGTCCTTGTTGTTACCTATTCAATATATAGTAGTATGTATATGTTAACCCCAAACTCCTAATTTATTCCTCCCCCCAGCCCTCTGCTATCCCCTTTGGTAACCATAAGTTTGTTTTCTATGTCCGTGAGACTATTTCTGTTTTGTAAATAAGTTCATCCATATCATCTTTTTGGATTGCAGTTGTCTTTCCCTTACTTAATATGAACTCTCTAGGTCCATCCATGTTGCTGCAAATGGCATAATTTCATTCTTTTTTTTGACTAATATTCATTGTATGTATGTATATATGTAAGCATATGTGTGCATATATATATATGTATACATATCACATCTTTTTTATCCATTATTCTGTTGATGGACATTTAGGTTGCCTCTATACCTTGGCTACTGTAAATAGTGTTGCTATGAACACTGGGGTGCATGTACCTTTTTGAAATAGTTTTCTCTGATATGTGCCCAGGAGTACGATTGCTGGATGGTGTGTAACTCTATTTTTAGCTTTTTAAGGAACCTCCATGCTATTTTCCATAGTGGCCACACCCATTTACATTCTCATCAACCGGGTAGAATGGTTCCTTTCTCTCCACACCATCTCCAGCATTATTTGTAGACTTTTTAAGGATAGCCATTCTGATCAGTGTAAGGTGGTACCTCATTGTGGTTTTGATTTGCATCTCTCTAATAATTAGCAATATTAAGCATCTTTCAATGTATCTGTTGGTCATCTGTAGGTCTTCTTTGAAGAAATGTCTACATGTATCTTCTGCCCATTTTTTGACTGGGCTGTCTGGCTTTTTGTTTAGCTGTATGAGTTATTTGTGTATTTTGGAAATTAATCCCTAGTCAGTGGCATTGTTTGCAAATATTTTCTCCCAGTCCATAGGTTGTCTTTTCACTTTATGGTTTCTTTAGCTTTGCAAAAGCTTTTAAGTTTAATTAGGTCCCGTTTGTTTATTTTTGCTCTTATTTCCATTATTCTAGAGAACAAATCCAGAAACATATTGCTGCAATTTATGTCAGAGTGTTCTGCCTGTAACATATTCTTCTTAATTATGAATGTGTCTCTATCCATTGTAGAGACAACTTTTCCAATTGTATAAATACTTGAGTTTTCATAACTGGACTTATTAGCTTTATGACACCCTAAAATACCAAAGTATTCACAAATGGTTTCCTTTTTAATGAGGTACTATTTTCTACTCTAAAATAAAGCTTTTTTAAAAAATAAAATAAATAATAAAAACTGTTCTCAACATCATGGGAATTATCTCAAGATCACTAACGATTAAAATACAGTAAAATAAGCGGTCTCCTCTTTGCTGCCCCACCAAAACACAAAATACCCTCAAATCCCATTTTCCTTGATCCAGCAGACGGGAGCCCAGTTACAGGAGACTGAGGTGGACTTCTCCGGAGCCCCTTGGGGGTCCCACATAGGCACTTTGCTTACCGACTTCAGCAGAGACAGGTGACAGCAGCACTGGCGGAGCCTCAGCAGCTGTGACAGTATGTGGGCGGTGCTGGATGTCGGCCAGTTGGCTGCCATGGAGGGCCCAGACCCGCTGGACCCAAACTCCTGGGCCACTTCCAAGAAGGAAAACAGACACAGGAAATAGTACAATGTTTAAAACAGAAACATGGGGAAGAACCGTGAACTAAATGAGGAGATTTGAAACCTTCTTTGATCTGAGGTTCAGTAACACAGTTCTAACTCACTTCTCTACTAATGAAGAAAAACAAAATACTCATTTTCTCTACAGACCTATTGTATTTGCATTTTAATAAAACAGATTTCGGAAATAACTAAAAACAAGTTTACATCACCAGGTCTGGTGCTTGCAGATTATATTTTACTTTAGTTTGATGTTCCAAGCTAAGGTCAAGTCTCTGCTATTAAGAATTCATGACCCCCCCCAATTTCTGTAAGTTTACCAAATCTGCATCCACATTTTCATGAGTCTCTGTATTTACAAGTGTCCCACTGCTCACCTCTATTGAATGGATTGTCAGGGCTTCTTCCAGATTGGTTGCTCCCACTTTCATGTCTTTTTAGATAGTACTGCAGAGCCAACCTGCTCAGATCAAGAAACAAAATGCACATATAATGGTCACTAAGACCAAATAGGTTTACCACGGTCACCGCTTAACTGTGATAGTGGTAGGACCTAGAAAAATTATAAAAGTGGATTTGTTGGACTTCCCTGGTGGTCCAATGGTTAAGGATCCAGCTGCCAATGTAGAGGACATGGGCTCAATCCCTGCTCTGGGAAGATCCCACATGCAGTGGGGCAACTAAGCCTGTGTGTCACAAATACTGAGCCTGCATGCTTTAGCCCGAGAGCCTGTGCTCTGCAACAACAGATGCCACCAAAATGAGAAGCCAGCGCACCACAAGGAAGAGCAGCTCCCGACTGCTCCAACTAGAGAAAGCCTATGTTCAACAACAATGACCCACCACAGCCAAAAGCAAGTAAATTAATTTAAAAAAAAGTAGACTTGTTAAATGAAGGCAGGCTCACAGCAAGCACTGGCCAAAGGCAATAAAAATAATTACTTTAAAAGCTAAACCATTTAAAAATGATTAATAAATATTAACAAACTTATTGATACTATAAAGTATTAGTATTACATTCTATATCAATTTTTAATATTACATATGTAACGGTAATATATTAATTAGTTAAGATCAATATTAAAATGTTTATTAATAAATATAAGATCTACAAAGAGAAAAAACTTAATCACTTTGGAAGGTTTGATGAACAGCTTCTTAAAAGTTCTGGTGAGAGGCTGGATAACAGGTCAAAGGTCAAAGAGATGTACTAGGTTGGCCAATACTTTCCTAATACAGCCCCACAATGACTAGAAAGACCTGGTGACAGTGTGCACATCCTAGACCTTCTATGCAAGAAAGCCAGTGGAGAACAGGTTCACTGTGTATATGAGACAAAGGTGAGCTGGGAGCAAGGTGAGAGAACAAGGGAGTTTTTTTTAAAAAGGAACACAGATATTCAACTTGTCAATACCATAATTGCAGTCAGAGGAAACTTGACTCAATCCCAACCAAGAACAAGAAGAAAACAACAGCTGTAAGGTGCTTCTTCACTGCACATACCTTGATCTTGCAAAAAAGACACTATAAACAGTCTCTTCGTCTTCAGAGAGTTTTAAATGGTGCAACTGAAATTTACGCTGGGGCAGCACCACCTGGAATAGTAAAAGACAAAGGTAGATGCAATGAAGTTCTACAAATTAACTGAATGTTATGGAGCACGTTCCCCAGAGTTGACACTGGAAATCTAGTCAAGCCTTGGAAGGCAGCTCCCACCCTCCCATGAAAGCAGAATGGCTCTAACACACCACAAAACAGGACAGCTATGACCCCAGGGGCAGGACAGTAACTCAAGGGCCTCTGTGTAGGAACATGGGAGACTCAGAAGCTCCTGAAGCAAAGGCTGTGGCAATGCAAGCAGAGTCAAGGACATGGTCACTCTCATTCCTGACCCCCCCCCATATCCACCCAGGGACAAGTGTCAGTGGGATTACCAAGGGCTTGCCAGTGGAGTCCAGCTGGTCCTTTGTTCTCCTCAGCAAAAGGCTCCTGGTTAAGATATTTAACCGTTCTCCTCCTTTCTTTGAGCCATTGTCTACTTGACTCTTCCACAGCTTAAACTCATCAAATGGAGAACAACGGAGAAATCTTTTTCATTAGAGGACAGAAAACACGAAAGAAGCATGGGAGAATGGAGGAGAGAGTCAAAGACAGAGATAAGATGAAAAGCAAATCAGGTTTTACATGTAATCCCAATCAATGTTAAAAGTCAATTTCATAGCAAAGCTCTGCTAGACAGAGGAAAAGGATCCAAGTCAATAACCACATCATAAAACCACATTATAAAAAATGTGCCTTTTCCCATTAAAATGTCTATATATCATCACAATAGGACATATAACCAATAGCTAGAATTCATTCCTAAAAGGTTCAAAGGCTAATATAGAAAATCTATATCCTCTTATGAGCTGACTTAAATAAAAGTAAATATTTAAAAATCAGCATTCTTTTCTGTTTGCTTCAAATAAATTGTAGCCCTGACCTCAGGCCATATGTTTTAAAGCAAAAGTAGCTCAAAACATTCCTAGGACTGAAGAAAGTGACTTTTGTTTCCTTTAATTTAACTGGTCCTGTATTTTTCCACATAGAAAGACTGAATGTCATAAAAGTCCTGTATCAGCCAGTCAATCAACAGATTATATTCTCATAAATATTAATTCCCTTGTCCTTTAAATGTTCACAGGTTTGCGACCTGCTACACACGCTAATCTGGTATACACACTGGTGATATGAGATATGAAATAATCAAGAAGGGTTACCAACAGGGCTCATATCTACCTAATCTCAAAGAGTTTACTCACTTCAGCAGTGAATACATGTCCAACAAGTTGTTCTGAATAGGGGTTCCAGTGACAGCCCAACGGGCTTGGGCCTGGAGCTTACACACGGCCATGGAAGTCTGTACCCGGGGATTCTTAACATTGTGAGCTTCATCCAATATGATTCGAGCCCACACTACTTGAAGCAAAGGTGATGACATACCCTGGAAGAAACACAAGTGAAATCTAGCAAAAATATAGGAAAATATGTGTGTCTTCTAGCCAATAAGGGGAAATAAGCAAATTTCAAAGACTCACTCTTATCTTCAAGTTTGAGGGCCTAGATCAGGTACACTTAAACAAGGATTAAGCTTAAGAAACCAAGAGCAGAAACTCAGTGAGTACAAATAAACAAGTCACTTGACTTCCCAATTGTTGAGCATAAGATGTTTAAGGGTAGAATGTTTCCTAATTTTAGTTTTCTGTATTCTTTCAACCCACTTTCAAGCAACGGCCACGGGTAAGGGATACACTAGCTGTCAAGGCTGCTAAGTCATTCAATCAATAAAATATTTACTCACTTTCCCTAAATTTACAATAATTCACTAAAATTTTCTTAAAGTCTGTTTTCTTTTTTGGCCATACCACACAGCATGCGTGATCTCAGTTCCCCAATCAGAGATAAAATCCATGCCCCCTGCAGTGGTAGCATGGAGTTTTAACCCCTGGGTCACCAGAGAAATTCCCTAAAAGTCTCCTTTTACATGTAAGATACTAAGCCAGACACAAAAGATCATTTCCTCTCTTCAAGGAGCTCACAATCTAGTGGGGGAGAAAAAATAAAACAAGCATAAAGATCATTATATACAATGTATATACAGCAAGTCCTACTAGATGATTTAATACAGAACAGTAGGAATCTAGTGGGTCTTGCTCACTGCTGTATACCTAAAATAGCATCTGGTACATGGTAGATACTCAGTATTTGCAGAATGAATGGAGTGTCGAGATATAAGCCAGCAGTAGGTGCCAGGAGATGCATTTGACCACAGAGGGCAGAAAAGCACTCCATTCAGAGGGAGAACGGATCAACAACACGACAGAGTATGGAGGGAAGTACAGCCCTTGGTACAGCTGAGCATGGGGTGCCCCTGGGAGGGAGGGGATGAGGGACACTCAGGAAGGGCAAGACTGTACAAGGCCTAAAAAATCATTTAAAGGAATGAGGGTTTTAGCCTGAAAGCTAAGAGCAACCATTGAGGAATCTGAAAAGTTAATCATCTGCAAGAAGGCAGAGCTGGTCACGAGATGGGTAAGCACTCTAGTCAGTTCAGTCACTCAGTCCTGTCCGACTCTTTGTGACCCCATGAACTGCAGCACACTAGGCTTCCCTGTCCATCACCAACTCCCGGAGCTTACCCATTCATGTCCATCGAGTCAGTGATGCCATCCCACCACCTCATCCTCTGTTGTCCCCTTCTCCTTCCACCTTCAATCTTTCCCAGGATCAGGGCCTTTTCAAATGAGGCAGTTCTTCACATCAAGTGGCCAAAGTATTGGAGTTTCAGCTTCAGCATCAGTCCTTCCAATGAATATTCAGGACTGATTTCCTTTAGGATGGACCGGTTGGATCTCCTTGCCGTCCAAGGGACTCTCAAGAATCTTCTCCAACACCACGGTTCAAAAGCATCAATTCTTCAGCGCTCAGCTTTCTTTATAGTACAACTCTCACATCCATACATGATTACTGGAAAAACCATAGCTTTGACTAGACAGACCTTTGTTGGCAAAGTAATGTCTGCTTTTTAATATGCTGTCTAGGTTGGTCATGGCTTTTCTTCTAAGGAGTAAGCATCTTTTAATTTCATGGCTGCAGTCACCATCAGCAGTGATTTTGGAGCCCCCCAAAATGAAGTCTCTCACGGTTTCCGTTGTTTCCCCATCTATTTCCCATGAAGTGATGGGACTGGATACCATGATCTTAGTTTTCTGAATGTTGAGTTTTAAGCCAACTTTTTCACTCTCCACTTTCACTTTCATCAAGAGGTTCTTTAGTTCTTCACTTTCTGCCATAACGGTAGTGTCATCTGCATATCTGAGGTTATTGGTATTTCTCCCAGCAATCATGATTTCATCTTATGCTTCATCCAGCCCAGCATTTCACATGATGTACTCTACATATATGTTAAATAAGCAGGGTGACAATATACAGCCTTGATGTACTACTTTCCCAATTTGGAACCAATCTGTTCTTCCATGTCTGCTTCTAACTGTTGCCTCTTGACCTGCATACATATTTCTCAGGAGGCAGGTCAGGTGGTCTGGTATTCCCATCTCTTGAAGAATTTTACAGTTTGTTGTGATCCACACAGCCAAAGGCTTTGGCATAGTCAATTTAGCAGAAGTAGATGTTTTCCTGGAACTCTCTTGCTCTTTTCAATGATCCAGCAGATGCTGGCAATGAGATCTCTGGTTCCTCTGCCTTTTCTAAATCCAGCTTAAACATCTGGAAGTTCATGGTTCAAGTACTGTTGAAGCCTGGCTTGGAGGATCTTGAGCATTACTTTTGCTAGCACGTGAGATGAGTGTAATTGTGTGGTAGTTTGAACATTTTCTGGCATTGCCTTTCTTTAGGATTGGAAGGAAACTTGACCTTTTCCAGTCCTGTGGCCTCTGCTGAGTTTTCCATATTTGCTGGCATATTGAGTGCAGCACTTTCACAGCCTCATCTTTTAGGATTTGAAATCACTCAACTGGAATTCCATCACCTCCACTAGCTTTGTTCGTAGTGATGTTTCCTAAGGTCCACTTGACTTCGCATTCCAGGATGTCTGGCTCTAGGTGAGTGATCACACCATCGTGGTTATCTGAGTCATGAAGATCTTTTTTGTATAGTTCTTCTGTGTATTCTTGCCACCTCTTCTCAATATTTTCTGCTTCTGTTAGGTCCATACCATGTCTGTCCTTTATTGTGCCCATCGTTGCATGAAATGTTCCCTTGGTATCTCTAATTTTCTTGAAGAGATCTCTAGTTTTTCCCATTCTATTCTTTTCCTCTATTTCTTTGCACTGATCGCTGAGGAAGGCTTTCTTACCTCTCCTTGCTATTCTCTGGAACTCTACATTCAAATGGGTATATCTTTCCTTTTCTCCTTTGCCTTTTACTTCTCTTCTTTTCTCAGCTACTTGTAAGGCCTCCTCAGACAACCATGTTGCCTTTTTGCACATCTTTTTCTTGAGGATGGTTTGATCACTGCCTCCTGTACAATGTTACGGACCTCCATCCATAGTTCTTCAGGCACTCTGTCTATCAGATCTAATCCCTTGAATCTATTTCTCACTTGCACTGTATAATCATAAGGGATTTGATTTAGGTCATACTTGAATGGTCTAGTGGTTTTCCCTACTTTCTTCAATTTAAGTCTGAATTTGGCAATAAGTAGTTCATGATCTGAGCCACAGTCAGCTCCCAGTCTTGTTTTTGCTGACTGTATAGAGCTTCTCCGTCTTTGGCTGCAAAGAATATAATCAATCTGATTTTGGTATTGACCATCTGGTGATGTCCATGTGTAGAGTTGTCTCTTGTGTTGTTGGAAGAGGGTGTTTGCTATGACCAGTGCATTCTCTTGGCAAAACTCTGTTAGTCTTTGCCTTGCTTCATTCTGTACTCCAAGGCCAAATTTGCCTGTTACTCCAGGTATCTCTTGACTTCCTAGTTTTGCATTCCAGTCCCCTATAATGAAAAGGACATCTTTTTTGGGTGTCAGTTCTAGAAGGTCTTGTAGGTCTTCATAGAACCGTTCAACTTCAGCTTCTTCAGCATTATCAGTTGGGGATAGACTTGGATTATTGTGATATTGAATGGTTTGCCTTGGAAACAGAGATCATTCTGTCATTTTTGAGACTGCATCCAAGTACTGCATTTCGGACTCTTCTGTTGACTATGAGGGCTACTCCATTTCTTCTAAGGGATTCTTGCCCACAGTAGTAGATATAATGGTCATCTGAGTTAAATTCACCCATTCCAGTCCATTTTAGTTCACTGATTCCTAAAATGTCAATGTTCACTCTTGTCATCTCCTGTTTGAGACGAGCCATGTGGTGGAGCCATGAGCCATGTTGCGTAGGGCTATAATGTGTAGAGCCATGCTGTTTAGGGCCACCCAAGATAGATGGGTCAGGGTGGAGAGGTCTGACAGGATGTGGTCCACTGGAGAAGGGAATGGCAAACCACTTCAGTATTCTTGCCTTGAGAACCCCACGAACAGCATGAAAAGGCAAAAAGATAGGACACTGAAAGATGAACTCCCCAGCTCGGTAGGTGCCCAATATGCTACTGGAGAACAGTGGAGAAATAACTCCAGAAAGAATGAAGAGACGGAGCCAAAGCAAAAACAACACCCAGTTGTGGATACGACTGGTGATGGAAGTAAAGTCCCATGCTTCAAAGAACAATATTGCATAGGAACCTGGAATATTAGGTCCATGAATCAAGCACTCTAGCTGCTGCTGCTGCTAAGTAGCTTCAGTCGTGTCCGACTCTGTGCGACCCCATAGACGGCAGCCCACCAGGCTCCTCTGTCCCTGGTATTCTCCAGGCAAGAACACTGGAGTGGGTTGCCATTTCCTTCTCCAATGCATGAAAGTGAAAAGTGAAAGTGAAGCCGCTCAGTCGTGTCCGACTCTTAGCAACCCTATGGACTGCAGCCTACCAGGCTCCTCCGTCCATGGGATTTTCCAGGCAAGAGTACTGGAGTGGGTTGCCATTGCCTTCTCTAGAGATCACCCCAATTACCGGAAGCTGTGAATATTCTATTGCACTAAGAATAAACGTGTATGCAAAACAGTAAATCTTGGAACAACACTGTATTTTCAGGGGGGAAAAGCCCATAAGAGTTATGCAATAAAGCCTTTACATAACTGAGACTAGCCTGGACAGAGCAACATTCAGGTTTTTTCCCGTGGTTACTGTTTGGCCTCTGGCCCATTGTAGCCTTTTCCTTTGCAACCCCTTTTCCTAGGAGGTGGAGTAAAGGCAGGGAATAATGCCTTAATATCAAAATACTAGTTCTGACACTGAATACAAAACACATCCTGAGAGTACACCCCAAAGACTCTCAAACAAACACCGCAACAAGTGAAGCTTCCCTATATTCACACCATGATCAGCACAACTGCAATGTAGTCATTATTTCTAAAAAACAGCAAACTACTGCATCTCCACCTTCAGCACTGAAGAGGACGTCTACAGTAAAAGAGAAGGGACAGAGCAAAGAACTCTGTTTCCACAGGAGAAGCAGTACGAATGCTCATGACCCCAGTAGAGGGGACCTTTCCATCTCTGGTACTGTGAAAAGACTCTTGTTAAACAGTCTGTGGTTCCGACCCTACTTCCCCAGCAGGGTCCATGCCTCACCTCCACACTGGGGTTTGCACCCGGGATCTGTTCGTCTTGTTTCACTGTGGGAATCTCCTTGGCCAGGAGGCTGTAGGTGGTGATCACGATGTCATATGTAGAGAGGCTTCACAGATATAACACAAAACATATGGTAAACCATCCAGCATGACTCTGACAAAGCAAGACAGTTGATTCCTTCACAAAATATCTCCATCAGAACTCATTAATTTGTGTCAATTCACACACACACACCCTGAAGAGGTAAATTTTACACACTTGACTTCCTTATCACTTACCAATGGTCATTTTTATAGACTACTCACTGTAACTAGAACAGCCCCCTTCTTCCCAACCAAGTCACAAAGGATCATCTCTGGCTGGGTTCAAATTAACTTGATGAGATCTGACAAGAACAGAAAGTTGGGCAGGATTGGGATTTAATATTTAGTTAATTTGATACAGATGATTCTAAAGTCCCAAGGAGGTAAGAAACCTCTGAAATACTGTTCATCTTACATCAGTGGTGCTTTCTCCTCCCTGTTCTGTAATGGATTTGTGAAAACCCATTCATCTAGCTTTGACATTTGGGCATAAAAATACATGCTGTACACTTTCAGCTCACCTTGCCTATACTCTTTCAGTTCAGTTCAGTTCAGTTGCTCAGTCGTGTCCGACTCTTTGCGACCCCATGAACCGCAGCATGCCAGGCCTCCCTGTCCATCACCAACTCCCGGAGTTCACCCAAACCCATGTCCATTGAGTCAGTGATGCCATCCAACCATTTCATCCTCTGTTGTCCCCTTCTCCTCCCACCTTCAATCTTTCCCAGCATCAGGGTCTTTTCAAATAAGTCAGCTCTTCGCATCAGGTGGCCAAAGTATTGGAGTTTCAGCTTCAGCATCAGTCCTTCCAATGAATATTCAGGACTGATTTCCTTTAGAATCGACTGGCTGGATCTCCTTGCAGTCCAGGGGACTCTCAAGAGTCTTCTCCAACAACACAGTTCAAAAGCATCAATTCTTAAGCACTCAGCTTTCTTTATATTCCAACTCTCACATCCATATATGATCACTGGAAAACCAGAGCCTTGACTAAACTGACCTTTGTTGACAAAGTAATGTCTCTGCTTTTCAATATGCTGTCTAGGTTGGTCATAACTTTCCTTCCAAAGAGTAAGTGTCTTTTAATTTCATGGCTGCAATCACCATCTGCAGTGATTTTGGAGCCCAAAAAAATAGTCAGCCACTGTTTCCACTGTTTCCCCATCTATCTGCCATGAAGTGATGGGACTGGATGCCATGATCTTAGTTTTCTGAATGTTGAGCTTTAAGCCAACTTTTTCACTCTCCTCTTTCACCTTCATCAAGAGGCTTTTTATTTCTTCTTCACTTTCTGCCATAAGGGTGGTGTCATCTGCATATCTGAGGTTATTGATATTTCTCCCAGCAATCTTGATTCTAGCTTGTGCTTCATCCAGCCCAGCATTTCTCATGAGGTACTCTGCATATAAGTTAAATAAGCAGGGTGACAATATACAGCCTTGACGTACTCCTTTTTCTATTTGGAATCAGTCTATTGTTCCATGTCCAGTTCTAACTGTTGCTTCCTGACCTGCATACAGGTTTCTCAAGAGGCAGGTCAGGTGGTCTGGTATTCCCATCTCTTTCAGAATTTTCCACAGTTTATTGTGATCCACACAGTCTTATATGTAAAGATTCTTAATGAAAAGCACAAATCTTTCTCCAGGGAAGCTTAATATTGTGTACCTGAGAGAACTTCAGTAAATACTTTTGATAAAGATGACATGCGAATTTGGAGAGGCAGTGATCCCCACTTGTGGCCTTAGCATCATATAAAGGTGTATGATTGAGAATGATTCCTATCAGTTAGCTAGTGCACTCAGAACACCAAACCCAGTACAATCAAAATGCAAATCATATAAGATGGAACTGACTTCTAAACAAAAATCTATAGTACTCCATGCCAGAGAAGGGGATGCAGGATGGCCACTACTGCCCTGATTCCTTTCATCTTCTGAAATAACTACCAGTCACGAGAGCTGGTATGCCCTTAAGACTTAGGGTCACCATTCTGGCAACTCACCCCTGAGAGACTACTGTGTTGTTCTTTAAGAGATAAAATATCCAGTATCAGAGGTTGGGGAGAGAGATTACTTAGAAGGAAAAACAACTCAGTTCTTGACTAGATCAGCAAGTATTCAATCCAGACCATCATATCATAATTAAGAACAAAAAATAGGTCCTTTAAAACCAAAAGACAAAGAATAAGACTACAATCACCACCTGGGGAAATATTTTCTTTCCTCCTTCCTGGTCATCCCCCTTTAGGAATTTAGTTAGGTTTAATCCTGAACTTTTGAAACTAAACTTCTTAGATGGTTCACATATGAAAAGTACAGCCATAAAAATATAACTAGCATATATCAACTAATCATTAATATTACATCAAGATGCTCTGTTAAGACTGAATTGGTTCCATTCACACTAACAGAAAAAGAATGTGAATTTGGAATCAGATATTCAATCATGAAATAATTGTGACATATCCCTTTTACCAGGGGAACTCTGCTACTTCCTAGCTGACAATTCAGGCTTCTCAGGCTAACTTGCATGGCAGCTTGTTGAGAACAGTGACAAGCTGTTCTTGTCAGTCTCTCTCAAGATGCATCTCTTAGCACAGGTGAAGGCTGTTTGGTGATGACAGTGCCTGTATTCACAAATACTATTAGCCTTGATTAAATGAAATATCAGAGAGCACATAACGTCAACATGACCCTTAACCCAAGATGCTGAACACCTCATACTGACGGCAATATTTCTGCACTTACACTTTTGCACGTTGATCCCGGTTTGGCCCATGATAGAGACAGACTCTTAATCTGTTGGGGCTCACACGTTTCTCCACCTCATTTTTCCAATGATGGATCAGAGAAGCGGGACAGATGATTAGCGTTCCATGAGAAGTGAACTCAGAGGAGTCTTAAGAGGGAGGAAAAAAATCAACACCTAGTTACACTCATTAAATAGCTTTAACTTCTTCAGGGCATTACCTCTTTTCCTTGAGTGATGTCTATTCATTTAATCAATATTTTTAACAACTGTTGCCCTTATTTCTACATATAGCTTATACCTTGCAGATACTGCAGGCTGGGATCCAGACCACAGCAATAAAGTGAATATCACAATAAAGAGAGTCACACAAAACTTTGTGGTTTCCCGGTGCATATGAAAATTATGTTTACACTTCATTATAGTCTATTAAGTGTTCAATACTATAATATCTTTTTAAAAGTGATATAGTTTAATTTAAAAATACTTTATTGCTAGACAGTGCTAACATCATTTGTAATCTTTTTACTGATGGAGGGTTTGAAGTATTCCAAGAACTACCAAAATGTGACATGGAGACATGAAGTGAGGAAATGCTGTTGGAACAACGGTGCCAAAAACACAGGGTTGACACAGACCCTCAACATGTAAAAACAAAACAAAACACTATTTGTGAAGTGCAACAAATTGAGGTATGCATGAAGTAGAATAGAAACTGGAAAAAAATAATCTTTTAACTCAAAACAATTATTTGTTTCTTTTTCCCTATAAAAGTGGAAGAAAGAGAGGCTAAAAAGGGAGAGGAGAGTGGCTAGTACATTACTTCAGTTTAAAAAAGCCAAAAAACCCCAATGCACTTTCCCAGTGGCGAGAAGATAGAAACTGCGTCATTTCCTAACTCTTCGTTGATTCATTAGAGGGCAGTATGATTACTTTTCTTTGACAAGCACACCTTAATCACATTCATATTGAAGAATAAGTAGCACATCCCCTAGGATAAGCAAACACTACTTCAGAACCAGAAAGTGATGGAGTGCCCGCGCACACAGGCTGCTGCTCCACACAGGGACAGAGGATCCAGCTGCCATGGTGCTCAATGTGGGACTTGAGAGCAGACGGCCAGATTCTCTGACCATCTAACCGACTGAGAAATGTATTTGTGTACATGCAGTTTACATGTGGTGTCATCTATATACAATATACAGGACCTTTAAAGTACTTACACAGTTATTACATTTTAAAAACAGAGATAGAAATAAGAGAAATCTCTAGAATCTGGAAATTTCTGGAATTTCAGAAACATGGAAAACTGTCTACTATGGTGGGCTGAAGTCTGCATTTGTTACAGATCTTCCTTCAAAAAATAATATTTTAACTATTTGGATCTACCCTGTAGTTATGTTCTCAACATTAATAAAAACAATCATTAGGTTTAAACTAAGACTTTTAGACTTTTAGCTGCCACCATAAAACTGTTTCTAATCACAGGCCGAGCTAACCTTATATTTAAAGGAAATAAATGATCACTTCCAGTTAGCATATTCAGTGTCAGAAATGATACTATAGGAAAGTACAGTTTTCCAAAAAATTAAATGTGACCAAAGGCATCCTTTCATGGCTGAAAAACTTCCACTCTCCACTGCCTCACGTGATTTAGGAAGCAGCAGGCTAGCAAGACACTTTGGAATACCATTTTTGGAAAGCCAAGTCAAAGCCGTGGTTTTGTCCTTTTCTTCGCTTTTCTTTTGATTCTTTTGGGTCAGGATGAGTGCAATCATTGTCAGGGTTTTTCCTAACCCCATATCGTCCGCTGGAAAATGAAAACAAAAATAGGAAAGGTAATTACTTTGGGCAAGGAATCAGTTCAACTTCAAGAGATGCAGTCCGGGGTAGACATCAGCCTGGTCCCTCGGCTGTCAGCACCACTCCAGTCACTATGCTTTGCCTCTTCTAATGAAGTCTTTGTCTTATTAAAATGAACACTAACTCTTGCCATTTATTTTGCAATCTAGGTCACAGACACTAATTATGACCTCTGTACAAGTTAAAACTTATTATTTAGATCTTATTCGAGTCTCTGTTTCATTGTTACTTATCCAATACATTCATTGATCTCTCAGTTTGATGATGTTGCCTGTGTGTATGTTAGTCTCTCAGTCGTGTCCGCCTCTTTGCGACTCCATTGACTACAGCCCACCAGGCTCTGATGTCCATAGAATTCTCCAGGCAATAACACTGGAATGGGTTGTCATTCCCTTCTCCGGGGGATCTTCCTGACCCAGGGATCAAACTCAGGTTTCCTACATTGCCAGCAGATTCTTTACCATCTGAGCCACCAGGGAAATTCCAGATGTTTCCTAGTCTTCTTATTTATTACCCTGCAAAAGCAAAAAGGTCCCAGTAGATATATCCTACTACCCACTTTATTACTACAATTCTGGAGTTAGAGTTAACTCAAGACAGTCCTCTCCATCCCCTTAACTTATTCGTCAGTGAAGGTCATAAATTAGCATTTCTTGGGTTATCTTCTTTTTAACGGTTTAAATACACATTCTGACATAAGCAGAAGTAAAATGTCACAGCATGGGCTCTGGTTCAAGTTCTGGCTCTGCCACTGTGCAGAAGAGTTACCACAGCAGCTGACTATTCCCCTTTGAAAGGCCAGCTTACAAGGCTGGGTCTCAGTTAGCATGTGTAAACTCATTTCAGGAGGGGTCCCCCACTTCCCAGACTGGGAATAGTGGCTCACTACGCCTTAACTGCTTGGACCCACAGTACAGTTTATACTGAATGCCTGCTTTCCCTCCGGGAATCTAGAATTTCAGTACCTGCCAGCCTGAAGCTGCCTATGTGGGTTTTTATCCCACAGTAAAAATCCTGGGTGCCAAGTCTCTAACAAGCTTCCATGGTTGGCAACGTTTTACCTGTGTTTTCACAGCCTGCTGCTGGGAGCTTAAGTACACACTGAGTGACTCCACTGGGACAGGACTTGAACCCGGTTTCCCCTAGACTGTGCCCATGGGCCTTTTTCCCTTGCTGATTTTGATTTATATCAAATCAAAATAATTGAATTATTATTCAGTTTATTTGATGGCAATAAATTACACCCATGAATATGATGCTGGGAAAGACTGATGGTGGGAGAAGAAGGGGTGACAGAGGATGAGATGGTTGGATGGCACCATCAACTCAACGGACATGAGTTTGAGCAAACTCTGGGAGATGGTGAGGAACAGGGAAGCCTAGAGAGCTGCAGTCCATGGGGTCACAGAGAGTTGGACACGATTTAGCAACTGAACAGCAACATATGACTATATGCTGTGCATTCTAGCAAATCATCCGAGCAGGAGGTGATCTTGGGGACCAAGACACAGCCATTTACTAGCCATAATGGACCTCTGTCATGTTTTCTGGAAGTTGAACACCTTGGAAATTTTTAGTGTGATGAGGCCCCAAAGCACAGCCTAGAAAACTTGCTTCCGGCCTCCTCTGTAGCTAAGGCACCAGCAGCATGACCAGGCTCTACAGAGACTTACACTCACAGCAGACTTTGTTTCAGATGTGAGCAACTTCAGAAGATGAGGCTCCCTGTGAAGCCCTTTCAACAGGAAGGGGTAGAGACAGCAGTGTGTGGCTCCGGGGGGCGGTGCTTTCCTCTACTGCTCCATGGCACAGAGCAGCCGTATCGTTCTCACAGGACATTCCATTGGTAACCTGACTCTGGCCATCGCTCCTAGAAGTCTGGCCTCCAGCTTGGCCCTCCACATCTTCCAAAGATTCTGTGGGCCACCAGAGAATAAACCCTCCCTCTGCTTCATCAGCCAGAGTCAGTCTCTACTGCCTGCAGCCAAACCTATGGCTGTGTACTCCAGAGCATGTGGCTTAAGCTTCCCACACTACAGTTTCCTCATCTGTCAAACAGGGTGTTAGAGTAGCTACCCACAAGAGTTGTTGAGAGGACTGAACACAGCAATGTATTTGTGGGCTCTTATCCTAACGCAAGACTCACCCAAAATCCCTCCTCGTGGCTTCTGGCTTTCCCGCCATAGCAGCCAGACTAATGCCTGCTTCTGGTGTGGCAGCAGAGAGACCTGACAAAGGTAATAACCGAAAGTTAGGTATCGATTCCTGATGAGAGGCTATGCTGGAGCCTGGCCACATGGACTCCCCCCTCCACTCGTTTATTTTCTGTAAGTGACCCTCCCCAGATTCTAGTTGTCAGATAAGCCGCTCATTTCACCTTGAAGTCCTGGATTCCACTCTCTCACTGAGGGTCACCACGTGTCCTGGCCTGCCCAGGACAGTTATCATTCATGCCGACTGCCCAGCCTGTCTATCAAGGGCTGCCTCTGTCACTCTCAAGTGACTGCTGCTTTGTCTGCTTAATCAGTCCAAGTCAAGATCTCTGAGTAATCACCCTGCTTCTACCAGCCGTTCCGCTGGCTCTTCCTCGTTATCTCTTTACTGTGACTCTCCTCTCTGTGGGCAATGTCTCAGTCTGCAGTGCTAGTCATAAATTGATGGCCCTTTAACTGGGGGCCTCCCTGCTAGTCTTCCCTTCCTCCAGTTTATCTGGAATTCTGTGACATAAATAACCTTCTTAAAACATCCCTGCTCAAATTTCTACAGTGATTCCATAATATCTCTTAAGCTGTGCTATGCTTAGTCGTGTCCAACTCTTTGTGACCCCATGACTGTAGCCCACCAAGCTACTCTGTCCATGGGGATTCTCCAGGCAAGAATACTGGAGTGAGTTGCCATGCCCTCCTCCAGGGGATCTTCCCAATCCAGGGATCGAACCCAGGTCTCCCACATTGCAAGCAGATTCCTTACCATCTGAGCCACCAGGGAAGCCCAAGAATACTGGAGTGGGTAGCCTATCCCTTTCTCCAGGGGAATTTTCTGACACAGGAATCAAACTGGGGTCTCCAACATTGCAGGTGGATTCTTTACCAGCTGAGCTACTAGGGAAGCCCTCTCTTAACGCTATCCTAGTCTAAATTCCTCCACCAATGCTAGGCTCCATAGCAAGAGACTCTTTGTGCTAAGTTACACCACCTGCTGCTCCCAGCTCAGGTGCTGCTGTCACCTGATCATCACTCATTAGTATCAATATCTGTTCTTCCCTCTGACCACCACTCCCTCTCACCGGAGTGTTTGGTTTCTACCCTATCTAAAGGCTTGCAGTTACTGCTGACCTAGAAAAACTTTTCCTTTATTTCAAATGCCTTTGTACTTTGCCTATACTTCACAGTATGTGATCATGCACATTTTCTGTCTTACAATGATTGTCTAATCATCTTACATTGATTGTACATGCATTTTCACTCCAACTAGTTCATTAAAAGCAGCAATTCCTCTGCATCCCTGTGGTACCTATCAAAGCTCAATAAATGATAAATGCATCTGTTACTGCTATAGACATAAAACTTAATGATGTTAAGGGAAAAAAAGTGTTTTTTATTTTCACTGCTAAACAGAAAAAAAGAAAACACCATAAGGGAAACCACTTGAATGTAATTTGTAGAAAAGATATGTCAGAATGGCTCTCTGGAACTTCCCTGGTGACAGAGTGGATAAGAACTCACTTGCCAACACAGGGGACACAGTTTCAATCCCTGGTCTGGGAAGATTCCACATGCCACGGAGCAACTAAGCCCAGCACCACAACTACTGAAGCCCACACCCTGGAGCCCATGCTCCACAACAAAAGAAGGCACCTCAATGAGAAGCCTATGCCCCTCAAGGAAGAGCAGCACACCCTCGCCACATGCAACTAGAGGAAGCTCATGTGCAGCAACAAAGACCCAGAGCGACCAAAACTAAAAATAAAGAAATAAAATTTTAAAATAGTAAATTAAAAAAGAAACCAAAAAGGACTATTGAAAGAAAAACAACGAAGAATGGCACTCTGGTAGGCACTTTCCCAATGGTTGGTCCCCCTCCTCGTGGGTGCTAGGGCATTGTCCAGGATACTCTGCCCTGTGGGCCTTCCCAGCTCACCTTCAGCCCAGCTGGATCCTCTCCCATGGCGGTTTCCCCAGGACACGACTCAAGAGATCGATGAAGCTCATCAATGGCTTCACTTGTGATCTTCCACACTGCGTGAAGGCCATTCTGGCTCACAGGGCCTGCAGACAAATCGAGGTTGCAAGTATTATGCCCTGACCAGAGCTGCAAAAAGGCAATTCATTATTTGCCAGATGATGGATTTGTATGGGCTAAAAATTCTTGCCTCCAGATTCTCCTAGCCACTCTGGCTCCTTTAGCCCCATTGTCTGTATGTCCGTCTTTTAAAGTTCACATTAGCAAGTGCTCTAATAAAGGACAAAGTAATAGAAAGTATAATTAAAATATAAGATTATCTATAATATTTTTTATTTTTTTTTCAGCTTTGAAGAGGTGGCAGAAAAAACAATACCATCAGAATTTTTGGAAAAAAAGACCCCTGGGGCTGGATTCCAAGAAGAAAATCCAGTGATAGAAGAGACCAAGCTAGAGGAAGTTGTCAAACTTCAGGCGTGCGAGAGAGCCCCAAATATGCACATCCCAAGATGCCTGCACTGCCCCGGGAATATTTCAGCATTGGAGACCACTCATTCTATTAATAATACACAAAGAACTTCTACTGAGGTTAGGTAATAAATACAAGCATCTTAGCTGGTTGCAAATTTAGGGATGAAGTACCCAACTAAGAGATTTCTAGATGAATAAAAATTAATTACCCACTTAAACGTTAAACTGTTTTTAAATGAAAGTCTATTTTAATGGGATTCTTTCCTAAACATATTACATAACTTCTTACCTTAATAATCCACCTTAATTCCTCTAGGCAACCCCATCACCATGGTGATGACTGAACGATGCTGTCATGCAGCAGTGTTCTTCAGTCTGGAGCATAGCTAAGCTGTGCCACTGGACTAAATATGTTTTCTTTTTTGTTTCAGAGGAAGTAGTTAATTCACAACACTGTGTTAGTTTTAAGTGTACAGCAAAGTGACTCAGTTATATGTATTTTTTTTATATATTCTTTTCCATGATAAGTTATTATAAGATATCCCAGTGCTATACAGTAGATTCTTGCTGCTTATCTATTTTACCTATATAAGCACATTTTCTCTGTGCCCTTTTAGAGGGATCCTCGTGTCACATGGCACCCTGTCTATCCCTTACCCTCTTTTGACTACTGCTTTTCAACTTTTCTCCCCTTCCTCCTGTTTTCTCTTTTCTCTCCTTTCCTTTCCACATCCTGAGCAGTTCTCAGGAGAAAATTGGCTTTTGCTTCTCTCATTGCTGTCAGCCCACCCAAGTTCCTGTGTCCTGGTCAGGAAACCATATGATCATATTACATAGTTGAGGCTCTTCTGGGGATCCTTCTCTTGCAGCTGCTTCAGAATTCATTGTTGTCTGTAGAGTTCAGGATGGAAACGCTCATTTAAATAGGGTGGTACTGCTCTCGGTGGGTCTGTTGGTCACGGTCACGTACTCCCCTGCTCTGCCTCAGTGCACACACACAGGACTACAAACATATTCACTGGTTTGCCTTCCTCCTCATGATGTAAGTTTGAGTTTTCACTCACAAACATTTAGTAGATAACTCCCACATGCCGGCCACGAAGCTGGTTGATTAAAGGCCATGAACAAGGTCAATGAACAGGGCAGACACAGTCTCTGCTCTCAAGAAGATCTAAACTACACTGTGTAAAAACTCAGCTGAGCACCACCAGCTTTATTACATAGGCAACACAGAATGACTTCTCCCTTCTCATGGACACAAAGGCATCTATGAGGCAGCACTTAACTCGTAGGTGTAGCTATTCCCCCCAGGGCCAGGCCCTCGGATCTCACCTCCACAGCACTGACCAGACCCTCCAGTAGCTTCCTGGTGGGCAGCCTTCAGTCCTTGAGAACCCAGAGGCCAGAGATCCTGACCCTGCAGGGGTTTGGGAGGCACCAAGTGGGGAGGGTCAGTGGTCTCTTTGGTGAAGTTACTCTGCTGAGGTTCTTGAGTGTTACTCTTCTCCTTAGTGTCTGCTCAAAACACAGGGAAAAACAGATTACACTTCAGAAAAGTGAAGGAATTCCAAGAGCAAGGTGAGGTCAAGAGAGAGTGGGATCGCCATGAGCAGGGGAAGGCTTCCTAGAGAGCGTAGCATTTAAACCGCTTCCTAAACAATGAGAAAAGACTTGAGTCCACAGGAAATAGGAGGAAATTTTTATCAATCACAGATGCAACTTAAAAGGAAGCTCAGAAACAGACAACAAGATGGGCAGGTGAATGCATCAACCTATTCTTTTAATGTCAGGAATTGTTCCTCAGATTTTTAAAAACAATTTGTTTTAAGTATTTATTGAATTCGTTACATTGCTCCTCTTTTTTATGTTTTGGGTTTGGGGTGGGGTGGGGCGACATGGCATCTGGGATCCCAGCTCCCTGATCAGGGACTGAACCTGCATCCCCTGCATTGGAAGGTGAAGTGCTAACCACTGGACAGCCAAGGAGGTCCCCCAGCCTGTTCTTTATCAAAATGGCTCTTGAAGGTCTCGTGAGGTTCATGCTAACTCCGGGTTCAGGGGCAGAACCCCTTTTACCTTGCTCTGGGGAGAGGGCCAGGGCACTGAGCGCTTCCTCCAGCTCCTGAATCTGCTTGAACAACTTCTGACCCTTGTCTGGAAGAGCCTGGATGTTCACCGATGCCAGTGTGCTCTGGAAAACAGATCCTATAAAATGGGTCACTTGCTCCTCTCAAGGTTTCAGATTAAAACAGCCTAGAAAGCTAAAACTGTGACATTAGTCTTTTAGCTATATGCGTGAAAACCAGGACCTTTCTTCTTTCTAAACCCAGCTGATTTACCAATCCTGAACATATAAACACAGCAAAAGGCAGAAACTTAACATCCACTTGTGAGACCTTCCTTACACTAATATATTTCTCGTTTGTGGTGTACCTTACCTGCCCACAGCAAGCAATGCTCCGACCTTATAAACAAATACAGGTAGTAGTTACCTTCTTTTGTTTCAGTTGTGCTGTGAGGAACACACGTTGGGCTGTTGGGTCTGAAGGTTCTCCCTTCTTGGAAACACTCGAGGCAGAAGAAACTTTTCGTTGCACGCTCTGACCAGGAAGTTTAAGGTTCTTCTTCTCCTGTGTGTCTGGAGGCAAGTCAAAGAGTAAGGGGCTACTTGGCTTAGACGAAACAAAAACAACATCATCTTCCTCACTGTCACCACTGCTTGTGTCAGCGTCTCGCCTCTCTCCTGCAGGACGCCCTGTGGCCAGTGGTGCAGGCTGAGCAGCTGGTTCCTTTGGAGCAGGCATGTCCCGGGTCTCTGACTGAGCCTGAAAATGGCCCTGGAGCAGACTCTTTTGGAGGGTCTGTGTGCTTGGGTCATTCCCTGTCTTTGTTTGTCTAGCCTCCCATCTCTTAGGGTGCTCCTTGTTGAGGTGTTCCCCTTTCGGGGGCTGGCTTATTGAGTGTTGACTGTGAACAATTCGAGGCAAAGGCTTAGTTTCCTTTTCTGTCGGAGGTTTTGATTCTTTCTGGACAGAATGACTCTTACTGTCTGACTTCACCTGAAATGCAGATGGTTCTCTGAGCACATTTCCATGGACCTGTTTGGATTTCATCTCAAAAAGGTTTCTTTTGTGCATCCATTCTATCTCCTCTGCTTCACACTGAAACTCTGTCTTCTCCCTTTGCTGCTTGTCTTGAACTGCAGATTGTTTTTTCTTTACTCCCAGGCCAGATGAGAGCTCTTTCTCCGTCCAGCACTTAGATTCCGGCTTCTGTTCCTTCTTTCGATCCAGGAGCGGATCTCCCTTTTCTCTTTGCTTCTTATCAGCTGTCTTTTCCTCATCTTCACCTTTGATGAACTGTTTCCAGATGGATGGTTCTTGATTCTTATCAAGTACCTTGAACGGGTTTCTCTGCTGGCTGGAAGGATAATGAGATGGCTCAGAGGCATGCTGAGACTCACTGGTTCCAGAATGTTCTTTAGAATTAGGATCCTAAAAGACAAAGGAAATTATCTAATCTTAATATAAAATATGAATGCAACCTTCACACCTAGAATGCCTTTCTTCAGAAGAAATGGAAACACAGTAAGAGCAGTCCAGTTTTTCTAAATGTTCCTGGGATCATTTCTTGCTCTAGAAAGGACTGCTAAACTCACAAAGTATTCGTTTCTTAACAGTACTTTCAATGCTTGGTTCCTTCTCTGTCCGTGATCACTGCTTTTACAGGTCTCAAGAAAAAGCAGTGTCCAGGTCAAACTGTTCTAATAATAGCAACAGCCACAATGTATATTTTTCATGAAAACGACTCTCTCGAGATGAACTTTTCCCCAAACCTAAACAGCTCTGATTTTGGCTTTAGGATGGTTTCACTGTGCAAATCTAGAACCTTAAGTCCAAGCATCCCTCTACAAGTCTCAAGACCTCCCTCAGTCTAGTTCCTCATGTAGCAGACATCTGCAGAGTCTCTCCTAGTTCTCACATTCCAGAAGCTTATGAATTACACTCAGTTTATACAAACATCTGGAGAAGGAAATGGCAACCCACTCCAGTATTCTTGCCTGGAGAATCCCAGGGACAGAGGAGCCTGCTGGGCTGCTGTCTATGGGGTTGCTCAGGGTCGGACACGACTGAAGTGACTTAGCAGCAGCAGCAGCAGCAGCAGCATACAAACATCAAGTAGGTATCAGTCTATAAAAACATGCTGGGACTTCCCTGGTGGTCCGGTGGCTAAGACTTCATGCTCCCAATGCAGGGGGTCTGGGTTCAATCCCTCATCAGTGAACTAGATCCCACATGTCACAACTAAAGATCCTGCATGCTACAACTAAAATAAGAGTAGCCAAATACATAAATATTGGAAAAAAAAAAATCCTGAGGTTAGTCAAGTAAATTTAATTTTTTTCCCTAGATAGGATAATGCTAACTATAGAACGGGCTTCCTGGTGGTTCAGATGGTAAAGAATCTGCCTGCAATGCAGGAGATCTGGGTTCGATCTCTGGGTGGGGAAGATCCCCTAGAGAAGGGAATGGCTACCCACTCCAGTATTCTTGCCTGGAAAATTCCATGGGCAGAGGAGCCTGGCAGGCTATAGTCCATGGGGTCGAAAAGCGTCAGACACAACTGAGCGACTAACACTACTATTATCAACTATAGAATGGATAGATGTTTATGTATGACTGAGTCCCTTCGCTGTTCACCTGAAACTATCACAACATTGTTTGTTAACTGGCCATATTCCAACATAAAATTAAAAGTTAAAAAACAAAAGATCCAAATAGTCCTTTGAATTAAGAGTCCCAACAGGGTCTACCTTGCTGAAAGAAAAGAACTGTCTTTCAGAGAAAGTACGATGAAGACCAATCAGTTTATAATGGACTTTAGGGTCTTTTCAGGTGATCCCACAGGTTAAACATCTTTACATAGTCAGATCTGAAAACAAATGAATAATTCCTACCTGCCATGGGATATTTCCACACCACTGCTTCCCCTCTGCTTTACTTTTAACACATCGGAAGAACAACCTGATAAAGTATAAAACACAAATAATCAAGTTTGTGAAAATCCATTAAAATAAAAGATGAACTTGTTTTTAACTCAAGAAACCCTTTTATAATTATTTGTTAACAGTTTGGAAAGGTTACTTGAAACCAATTACTCTTACATGTACTACATAAGAATACAGATGTCATAGTAACCAGAGGGTATTCATAGATTTATTCTTTTAACTCTACAGAATGATTGACATGGGAACACTGATCCACAAGGGCTGCTAAAATCAGAAAAAAGGAGATAACCAGACATTATGTGTGCCTAATGAGAAGCCACAATACTTCCTATAAGGGAAAAAAAAAAAAAAAAAACAAGCCAAATCAAAATAAAGATTTCCCCAGTCATCCAATGGTTAAGACTGTGGACTTCCTCTGCAGGGGGCCTGGGCTCCATCACTGGTGTGGGAACTAAACCCCCACAAAACTTATAGTGGCATGGCCAAGAAAAGAAAACTAAGACAAAAATGAACCTGAATCTTGTCAAAACCCTGGATCAAATTAACAATTCACAGGAAGTGCAAACAGATGAACACATAAAACTAGACCAGGGGATGTAATCTGCAAACTCTTAACAGTGGGAAATGCTATAAGACAAACAACTTGATTCCTTCAACAAGTAAATCACAATGGAGAAGAAAAAGACTGGGGGGACCTATTTAAGAGACTTAAAAAAAATACATCAATTAACTGCAATCTGTAGACCTTATTAGAATCCTGACTTAAGCAAACGAGCAAAAACTACCAAAAATAAACTATTTATAATATTTACTAATCTTCTGGAAATCTGTACTCCAATTGGTTAAAAAAAACAGTCCATATTTTTTACAGCTACACACTGAAATATTTACAGAAGAAATGACATTATGTGGGATCTGTCTCCAAACATGGAGGAACTGGTGGGTAGGGTGCAAGGATACAGATGCAACAAGATTCACCATGAGTGTGACTGTTGAAGCTCACGTGCAGTAATTCTATCCTGTCTACTTTTGTGTATGTTTCCAATCTTTCATTAAAAAAAAAAAAGACTGACTATAGGCCTACATCCCAGGGCAAGGCAGTCCCTGCTCACACAAACACCACCTATATTCCAGCTATGCAAAAATGGCTATGCTGTCCTGTGTGCAAACTAAGCCACACACTCTCCATCCTACTGGACTTTGCACGTGTACCACTCTCCATCCAAAGAATGTCCTCCTTATCCCTATTTGCCCACCACTACCCCATCACCAGCTGTCAATCCTACAGGTCCCTCCACACCCAGTTCAAGACATACCACCTTTGCACGCTCTCTGCCCTGTTCATGCACTATACTGCTTCTGTATTTTTGTTGTATATAGTTGTATTATGCTTATATCTGCCTGTCAGCAACTAGAAGCCGATAACTATCTCTATTCCTAAGCCTCGCTGTTTGTACATAATAGTTAAGTATTGTTGAATTAAACAGAAACAACTGAATTCCTCCTTACCCCAAATGACTCCTCAAAAACATTTAATCAGTTAAAGAAGAGCCTTTGAAATATGTATTCCATTTAATTGTTTAAATAGGTAAAATGTCAGTCAAAAAGTATAAAACAACAGTGAAGAGCACCTCCTCTCCATCTGTTCAGTTCATATCCCTGCCAAGTAACCATTTCTCTTCGTTTTTTGTTTGCCTTTCCAGAGATGGTTTTAATGAATATTCAGGTCAATGTATTTTCTTTATTTCTTCCTTATCTACTCAAATGGGTAGCAAAGTATGCTGTGCAGTGCTTAGCTGCAACTACTGAAACCCGTGCGCCTAGATTCTGTGCTCCACAACAAAAGAAGACCCCACAATGAGAAGCCCACACACTGCCTCTAGAGAGTAGCCCCTACTCTCCACAACTAGAGAAAGCCCACGCAGGCAACAAAGGATCCAATGGAACCAAAAAATAAATAAATAAAATTATCTTTAAAAAATAAAAAAGAAGAAAGGACCAGCTCCTATCATACAATCTCATAATTTTCTCATTCAAGTTCACAATAAAAAACATGTGTTGATCTGTTTAGGTTTTTCTTCCTGTGATAAGAAAATTTAGTTCTGAACATACCGTTCTGAAAATTTCTGAAATGCCTTGACTTCAAAATACTCAAAGAAAGGCTACTATTAGGGAGTACTACTACTTATGAAAACAAGTCAAGAACAAATTCTTGCTGTTGAAAGTGTATCAAGTACCTGAAACCTTAACTGAAAGAATATTTTATAAATAGCATGTATTTTAAAGTCCAAACTTCATAGACTTTCAGGAGAAGGGCAAGATTTGGAGAAAGAGGGAAGTAAACAACACACACTGAGCATCAACTATGTGCTAGGCACACTGCAAAAAATGTTTCTCCTTACATTTTTATTAAAAACAATCTAGATGAGCTTCTCTGTTTTTAGGATAAAAGTTTGTCATGTTTATTAAACTGTAAATCAAGAAAGCAGCGGAAATACACTGTCATAGAGAAAGCAAACACTGAGTCCACTATGAAAAAGTGTAATTTCTACAGTATATTCATTCATTATTTTCCAAGGCATAGGTTACCAACAAGAAAAATGAAGAAACCAGCTAGGGGTCATTCAAGGCCAAGTTCAAGTCTCAATTCCTCCACTTTCTCAGTAACCTTCATCAGCTTTAATCTCCTACTGTTGGTTTTACAATCAGAGAAACATCTGGCATTCAAACACATACAATTTAGAACTCTAACACGCAGATCAGACTGCTCACCAACCTTCCTGTGTCTAACTCTTATCCCAATCGTGTCTTAGGGCCCTTAGAAATATGGGTTCACTTCTCCACATGCAGCAATGGAAAAACATAAAGCTGGATTTCTACCTCACTTTTTACACAAAAATTCCAGATGGAACAAAAATGTATAGAATAAAACTGTAAATGTTCTAGGGAAAAAAAACAGAGATGAATATTTTGTCAATCCTAAAGTAAAAAGAGAATGACAAAATCCTGCAGCTGAGAGAGAAAGGATTTAGTAATTTGACTACATAGAAGTATTAAATGTCCATATAGTAAAAATACCATAGGCAAAATTACAAGACAAAAGGCAACCTGGGGAAAGGAATTGCTGTACACATTATAAAGGGCTAATATCCTCTCCATGGGCTTCCCAGGTGTCCCAGTGGGCCTGCCAAGGCAGGAGATGCAAGAGATGCTGGTTCAATCCCTGGGTCAGGAAGATCCCCTGGAGAAGGAAAGGGCAACCCACTCCAGTATTCTTGCCTGGAAAATCCCACAGACAGAAGAGTGTGGGGGGCTACAGTCCCTGGGGCCACAAACAGTCGGATACAACTGAGTGAGTGAGAAGACACACATGATAACATTTCCATACAAGGATTACTTCTGTGGTACAGCACAGTGCATGATACTCCACAGTACCTAGTCACAGTACTGGTTTTGTTGAGTGGGATTCTTTATGGGTTGCTGGAGCCCGAGGTCCTTCTGCATGGGTCTGGCTCATGTCCCAGTGCTTCTCTGTCATCAGTCTAGGTAATCATCACTGGGTTAGATAATCTGCATGCCAATTTTACCCAGTAATCAACCTACCACAAAAGGGGTGTCCTAGATGTGCGCAGATTCATGGGCTATTAAAAATGAAGCATTTGGGGGACCTCTCTGGTGGTACAGTGGATAGGAATCTGCCTACCAATGCAGGGGACATGGGTTCGATCCCTGGTCTGGGAAAATTCCACATGCCTTGGAGCAACCAAGCAGGTGAGCCACAACTACTGAGCCTATTTGCTACAACAACTGAAGCCCACATGTCTAGAGCCTTTGCTCTACAACGTGAGAAGTCACCCCAATGAGAAGCCTGAACACTGCAACGAAGAGTAGCTCCTGCTCTCCACAACTAGAGAAAGCCTGTGCACAGCAGTGAAGGCCCAGTGAAGCCAAAAAAAAAGCCTCTTAAAAAAAACAGTAAAAACATAAAAGTATTTTGAACATCCCAGTACAAGCAGTTATTTCAAGAACTAAAATCTGTTTTACCAATCTATAGATGAAGAATATTACCACCTATTTTGATCCTTGAGAATAAAAGCTCAGAGAGAGAAAGTGGGAAGAGAGGAGAGAACAGGAACTCAGGAGCTTGATGACCATGTCTAACATCTGTATATCAGCATGTGCCACATCGTTCATGTCAAGGCAGGAGTTCTTCTCCCTGGTTTTACTGAGCAACGATCATAGTTTTCTTTAATGCCCAACAACAGGGTCATGGCTGAAGGGCCAGTCAAATGCTGGTGAGTGGTACCATCTGGTGTTTAGTTAGAGAACTACACAAAAAAGTAGCTTCATGCCAAGGTAAGAAAAATGGGCACCTTAGTGTTACTTCGGTTTACACCTCCCCTCCACTAGTCTGCTACACCTGTCTCCTAGCTAGGTTAAGCATTAAACATAACAGTACTAATTCAAGGATACAAATCCTTCAAATCCTTTAAGTTCTTGAAAAGAAAACCCAATTTGGCAGAAGAAAAGCTTGTGCTATCTGATGTCTTTCTCCAGAGTGCAGGGATTCTGGCTAAATGATTTACTGTCTACTAAGGAAGTCATCGTCCATAGATACTTTACCTATTTCTTTTTAAAATTTTCAGCCTATGCCATCTATCAGGGTATACTTGTTGGATATTTTGCTGGTTTTTCTTTTTTGCTTTGTTGTTAATTTGTTGTGTGCTGTAGAACTGTATTTTATTTGTGCTAAAACAATCTTTTCAAAGCTCTAGTAAGTACCTCTTAATAAGTGTTCTAGACTTGAGCTAAAAGAAATACATTCAAGCATTCTTTTTCTATTTTTAAAATAATGAGCACCTCAGCCTCGTCTACCTCGTGTGAAGAGTAATAGAGACAAGTTCTCAAGATTCTATCCTCAGCCTAGACCTCTCTTTGGAGCTGTCCACTCACTTTTCCAGCATGCTTCACGTGTACATAAGACACAATGAGTCCAAAGCTATATGTGTTAACCATCCTCTACTGATGTTAACTTTCCTTCCTTGTTTTGCTTAACGGTAAACTCACCCAACCAGGAAACCATTCCTGAGTACTGACCATGTGCCAAACACCAAACGAAGTGATCACACACATGACTGCACTGACCCTCACAGCCCGGGGAATCCAGTACTACCATGACCACTATCCCAGCTGAGTAAACAGAGGAAAGAACATGCTTAACCACCAGCAAACATGTTGTATCAATTCTCTTTCAGCAAGTGTTCTCCAGTTGTGTGTGTGTGTTAGTCGCTGAGTTGTGTCTGACTCTTCTCCACACCATGGACTGTAGCCTGCCAGACTCCTCTGTCCATGGAATTCTCCAAGCAAGAGTACTAGAGTGGGTAGCCATTCCCTTCTCCAGGAGATCTTCCTAATCCAGGGATCAAACCCAGGTCTCCTGCACTGCAGGCAAATTCTTTACCATCTGATCCACCAGTCTAGGCACACCCAACTCTACTGCCAGGGCTTTACTCCAAATTTATCTTTCACTTAGAGAAAGTGGGTGTGCCTGGAGTTGGTTAGATCTAGGCTCAAATCCCAGGAGCTTCCCTGGTGGCTCGGTGGCAAAGAATCTGCCTGCCAATGCAGGAGACGTAGGTTCATTCCCCGGGTTGGGAAGATCCCCTGGAGAAAGAACTAGAAACCCACTCCAGTGTTCTCGCCTGGGAATTCCCATAGACAGGGAAGCCTGATGGGCTACATTCCATGTGGTCACAAAAGAATCAGACACAACTTAGTGCCTACGTAACAACAACAAGGCTCAAATCCCAGCCATGCCACATTATAATGCTGGGACCTCAAATTCCTTTTCTAACCATAGTTCTTCTTTTGATGCAAATTGAATAAAAAATTCTTCAGCGTCTTCCTACCACAAAGAACAGTATTTCTGTATGATCCAGAGCCCCCAGTAGTATGTAAAGGAGATTGTTCTAACTTCAGGCACTAAAGGCTTACTACCCCCACTGTACTAGCAGGAAACAATAGAAAAGTGAAATTTTTAAAAATTCCACTTATAAAGACTTCTCTGGTGGCGCAGTGGACAAGAATACGCCTGCCAATGCAGGGGACATAGCTTGGATCCCTGGTCCAGGAAGATCGGACATGTGCGGAGCAACTAAGCTGGTGAGCCAGAGCTACCTGGGCCGGTCGGTGCTCTAGAACCCACAAGCTGCCACTACTTAGCCCTCATGCTACAACTACTGAAGCCTGAGAGCCTAGAGCCTGTGCTCTGCAACAAGTGAAGCCACAGCAATGAGAAGCCCGCACACTGCAACCAACAGTGGCCCTCACTCATCAAAACTAGAGAAAGCCTGTGCAAAGCAACAAAGACCCTGCACAGCCAAAAATAAGTAAATAAATGATTTTTTTTTAATTCCATTCATAAGAGTGTCAAGAAACATAAACACTGAGGACTAAAGTTAACCAAAAGGGTATACAGCACTCTATAATCAGAACTATTCCACAATGCTAAAATAAACTTTAAATGTCATAAGTAAATATACCATGCTCGTGGACTGGAAGATCAAGATTAATATCAGTTCTCCCTACACTGATCTATATAGAATCCCAGCTGAGTTTTCTGAGGAAACTATAAAAGGTGATTCTACATTTTATATGGAAACACAAAGGACCCAGAATAGCAAATCTTGAAGAGGAAAGTTGGAAGACTCACAGGATCTTATCTGATCATGTCAGGATAGGTGAAAAGATCAATGGAAGAGATTAGCAAGTCCAGAAATAGATCCACACATGGTGGTCAACCAATTTTTCACAAAGGTGCCAAGTGTTTCCATGGAAAACATTCAAAAAATGGTGCTGAAACAATTGAATAGCATTCATTCAATACTACATGAAAAAACAAATGACCTTCTATCTCATAAGGTATGTCAAATTAATTTGAGGTAGGGCACAGAGAGATAGTGAAAGACAGAAAAGGCTGGCGTGCTGCAGTCCATGGGATTGCAGAATTGGACGAGACTGAGCAAACAACAACAAAAGGCGTAGACTAAACAAAAAAGTCATTAAAAAAAATAAAGAAAACAACGATAAACCTTCTAAAAGAAACCACTGGAGAACTTTATGATCTTGAGATAGGCAAAGATTTCTCACAGAAGACAAAAAGCACAAACTTGGCAGGTTACAGTCCATGAGGTCACAAAGTGTCAGAAACAACGGAGCAACTAAGCACGAATGCATGACACATGATAAAGCTGCATAGAACTAAATGTATAAATGTATACATATCATCAGGTAAAGTCTGCAGAGGATCTCCGTGTACTATTTCTTAAACTGCCTGTGAATCTATAATTATCTCAATAAAAATTTCAATTAAAAAAATGGGCAAAATTTTAAACAGATACTTCATCAAAGAAGATATACAGAAATAGCAAAAAACTACATGAAACAAAATGGCTTTCACAAATGGTATTCAAAATGGTATTCTGGGCAATAATAAAGAATGAATTACTGATAGATACAACTACATGGATGAATCACTACAGACACTGTTACATAAAAGCCAGATACAAAAGAATACATGCAGTATGAATCAAAACAGTGATTAGCTATGATAGGTGGGGGGATTATCTAGATGGGATCTAATGGTACTTAATGGGGTAATGGAAATAAATATTCTATATTTTGACTGGGATCTTGGTTTTAAGGATGGGTATGTATTTTTCTTAAAACTCAATCAGAAAACAAACAAAACTCAACTAGTTGAACACTTAAGAACTGTGCATCTTATTGCATGCATAACTCAGTAAAGAAATATAGTAGTACAGGCAGTAGACCATTCAGGTATGACCTAAATAAAATCCCTTATGATTATACAGTGGAAGTGACAAATAGATTTAAGGGACTAGATCTGATAGACAGAGTGCCTGATGAACTATGGACAGAGGTTCGTGACATTGTACAGGAGACAGGGATCAAGACCATCCCCATGGAAAAGAAATGCAAAAAAGCAAAATGGCTGTCTGAGGAGGCCTTACAAATAGCTGTGAAAAGAAGAGAAGTGAAAAGCAAAAGAGAAAAGGAAAGATATTCCCATCTGAATGCAGAGTTCCAAAGAATAGTAAGGAGAGATCAGAAAGCCTTCCTCAGCGATCAATGCAAAGAAATAGAGGAAAACAACAGAATGGGAAAGACTAGAGATCTCTTGAAGAAAATTAGAGATACCAAGGGAACATTTTATGCAAAGATGGGCTCGATAAAAGACAGAAATGGTATGGACCTAATAGAAGCAGAAGATATTAAGAAGAGGTGGGAAGAATACACAAAAGAACTGTACAAAAAAGATCTTCACGACCCAGATAATCACGATGGTGTGATCACTCACCTAGAGCCAGACATCCTGGAATGTGAAGTCAAGTGGGCCTTAGGAAGCATCACTATGAACAAAGCTAGTGGAGGTGATGGAATTCCAGTTGAGCTATTTCAAATTCTCAAAGATGATGCTGTGAAAGTGCTGCGCTCAATGCCAGCAAATATGGAAAACTCAGCAGTGGCCACAGGACTGGAAAAGGTCAGTTTTCATTCCAATCCCAAAGAAAGGCAATGCCAAAGAATGTTCAAACTACCACACAATTGCACTCATCTCACACGCTAGTAAAGTAATGCTTAAAATTCTCCAAGCCAGGCTTCAGCAAACCTGGAACCGTGAAATTCCAGATGTTCAAGCTGGATTTAGAAAAGGCAGAGGAACCAGAGATCAAATTGCCAACATCCGATGGATCATCGAAAAAGCAAGAGAGTTCCAGAAGAACATCTATTTCTGCTTTATTGACTATGCCAAAGCCTTTGACTGTGTGGATCACAATAAACTGTGGAAAATTCTGAAAGAGATGGGAATACCAGACCATCTGACCTGTCTCTTGAGAAACCTGTATGCAAGTCAGGAAGCAACAGTTAGAACTGGACATGGAACAACAGACTGGTTCCACATAGGAAAAAGAGTACGTCAAGGATGTATATTGTCACCCTGCTTATTTAACTTATATGCAGAGTACATCATGAGAAACGCTGGGCTGGAAGAAACACAAGCTGGAATCAAGATTGCTGGGAGAAATATCAATAACCTCAGATAGGCAGATGACACCACCCTTATGGCAGAAAGTGAAGAAGAACTAAAGAGCTTCTTGATGAAAGTGAAAGAGGAGAGTAAAAAGTTGGCTTAAAGCTCAACGTTCAGAAAACTAAGATCATGGCATCTGGTCCCATCACTTCATGGGAAATAGATAGGGAAACAGTGAAAACAGTGTCAGGCTTTATTTTGGGGGGCTCCAAAATCACTGCTGATGGTGATTGCAGCCATGAAATTAAAAGACGCTTACTCCTTGGAAGGAAGGTTATGGCCAACCTAGATAGCATATTTAAAAGCAGAGACATTACTTTGCCAACAAAGGTCTGTCTAGTCAAAGCTATGGTTTTTCCAGTGGTCATGTACGGATGTGAGAGTTGGACGGTAAAGAAAGCTGAGCGCCGAAGAATTGATGCTTTTGAACTGTGGTGTTGGAGAAGACTCTTGAGAGTCCCTTGGACTGCAAGGAGATCCGACCAGTCCATCCTAAAGGAGATCAGTCCTGGGTGTTCATTGGAAGGACTGATGTTGAAGCTGAAAGCAATACTTTGGCCACCTCATGCGAAGAGTTGACTCATTGGAAAAGACCCTAATGCTGGGAAGGACTGGGGGCAGGAGGAGAAGGGGACGACAGAGGATGAGATGGTTGGATGGCATCACTGACTCGATGAACATGGGTTTGGGTAAACTCTGGGAGTTGGTGATGGACAGGGAGGCCTGGCGTGCTGCGATTCATGGGGTCGCAAAAAATCGGACACGACTGAGCGAATGAACTGAACTGAACTGAGTACAGGCAGTTTTGAGTTATATAAAATTGTGAAGATGGTACTTGAGTGCCTATATTTGGGGGGCAAAATCAATCTAGAATATATAAATTTCAAACTGTCATATAAAGACCATTACATATAAATGTCATATAAAGACCACTACCTCTGGCCCCTGCCTTTCTGGCCAGTCTCATCTTCTGAATTCTCCACTTAAATATATGCTAAACAACCACTAAACAGAGTTTCCCTGGTGGCTCAGCGGTAAAGAATCCACGTGCCAATTCCAGGGACGTGCATTTGATCCCTGGGTCAAGAAGATCTGCTGGAGAAGGAAATGGCAACCCACTCTAGTAGCCTGGAGAATCCCAGGGACAGAGGAGCCTGGCAGGCAACAACAGTCCATGGGGTCGCGAAAGAGTTGGACGTGACTTAGTGACTAAACAACAAACAAAAAACCATTGGACCAAATGTTTGCAATTACTTCATGCCTCCGTATACTAATGCAGGATACAGGTCTGTTATATACGGCCTCTTTTTTGCCCCTAGGGAATTTCTACTTACTTTTCAATACTCATGACAAATATCATCTACCACCTATATAGACTTCCCTGCCCGTCTTCTGAGCACCCACAGAAAAGGAAACTAGCACTTATTGAGTGTTTAACATACATTAGACATTTTTACACATTACCTCGTGGCTCAGATGGTAAAGAATCTGTCTGGAATGTGGGAGACCCGGGTTCAATCCCTGGGTGGGGAAGATCCCCTGGAGAAGGGAATGGCAACCCACTCCAGTATTCTTGCCTGAAGAATCCCATGATCAGAGGAGCCTGGTGGGCTACAGTCCATGGGGTCACAAAGAGTCGGACATGACTGAGCAACTAACTTTCACTTTTGTTTTACTACCAGAATGAGAAGGTTGACAAGCAAGTGCAAATTAATGACTGTTGGTGAGCTGATGTTATTGGCTACTTGAAAGCTGGAGAGGGAAGGAGGTGAAGCAGTTTATCCAGAAATTAACCAGAGGCCAGGCTTCTCACATCAACAAGTAGCTCAGAAGTTAGGAAGCGACAGTCCAGAAGATATTCAATACATACAGAAACACCATTTGTTTTTTACTGACTTTTAAAGACTAGTCAATCCTAGGAAAACACCTGACCATAACCCTTCCAGGCAAAGGAAAACAAAAACAAATACACTTAGCTGTTCCTTTTGGACACGTACCTGTATTCTTTCTTGCCCTGTGATAGAGACAGACCCTGAAGCTCTACCACAAAGTCCTCATGCAATAAACAGTGAGAAACAGGAATGCTAGAAGGAAAAAAAAAAATGGAAATTTGTGTTTTAGGAGGCAAAGAATAGAGGTCAATATCCTAAAATGAAATCTAAAATATGTGTTTTAAACATAAGGGCCCACGTATAATCTCTACTGGGTTTGTAAATCCCACACACCTTCTTGTCCATGTGCATTTCTCTGGGGAAAGGGCCCATCTTTTCATCTTTTCTCATGCCCCCAAATAAAGCATGACAATCAACATACCTATCTTTTTCCTGAGGACTCAAGTTTAAAATGATCTTGTGCTATGTACCACTATACTGTGATTCCTCCAAGCTGTGAATTTTTCCCAGGTTCTCCCATCATCCTTTTCCCTCTAATAACCTGTTAGGTGTCACTATCAACATGAGGACTCTGGCAACACACTCTACTAATTTGCTTCATGCTTGATTGGTCTAAGTTTAACTCCTCCCTTCCAACTTCTTCGAAGGAAAGAATTAATGTATAAAATTTGAGTGAAAATCTAAAGTACTCTCATATGACCTGTGGCATTTTCCTTCTTTTTGCTTATAGTCTGGTCACCAGACATATTCTAAATGGGTCAAATTATCAAATAACCATCTTTGAGTCAAATATTATTATACTAGTTTGTATAGCAATATGTTCTTATAAATGGTACTTTACCTAAGGGCATTTTCCTTTTCATTTAAAACCAAATCTTATGCTTCCATTAATATTTAAATTCTACAAATACGAATGTGCTTTCATGTCTCATGAAAATTGAGCTAGGTATTGAACCTAAGAAGCTCCATATACATATTAGAAATTAAACAGTAAACCCTGACATAATAACGGTTATAGCCTGAGTAATTTGTTTGGTCCCTTCTATCTTAAGATTTAACACTAATTTAAATAAAGTTATTTTGTATTTAATTTAAATGGATCCCAGTAATTTCTTTCAAATGAAAAAACAACGTATTAGAAGGCTAAGAAAATACTTCTTCTACAAAATTTATTTTCTAAATCTGAAAAAAGGTAAAAATCTTCCACTTAAGTTTCAACTGTAACAAAAACGCAAATCACCTAAATCATGCGGGGAAAACATGAGAAGCTAATATATGTGTTGAAAAATACTTTATTTTCTATTGATATCCATAGCGTCTTACACATGTAGAAAATGCCTTTTCTAAACCAAGTTCAGTAGAAAGCAGGAAAAAATGCATAATTTTGTGATTAGTCTAAATTTCAGATAGAAACTGTGGACACCAGGTACTATGAAATATTAACACTTATGAGAACAGTATTTTCTCACTTCAAAGAAGATGCTTATTATTTCTCGGTCTCAGCTTTTAATTTTGTAAAAACTAGAGTGCTGAATCAGATTACTTATGTCTTTTCAGCTTTAATCCCTAATTTGTTTTTTTGGAGTATCAATCTCACGACTTAAATGCAGAGAATCCTGTTTTTAAAGGGTCTCTTTAATCTGACTACCAGGGTATTTTAACCTCAAACATTTGGAAACCAATTAGGCCTAAGACTAGTGTAAAGCTGGAGCCAATTATTTTCTGCTATGCCTGCACGTTCTCAATTATAAACGGGAGTAATGTCCCAACAGGAGAAGGGATGGTCAAGGCCAGGCCAGTGAACCCAGAACTGAAAAGGCCCAGAAGGATCCAGATGTAACCAATTCTCCAGATTATAAGTGAGAGCCTTGGCGGCCCAGAGAGGGAAAGTAAACAGCCATGGGTCACACAGCAAGCAGTAGCGGAGCGTGTCCCTAACATGCCGGGGATTACCAACTACTTAAAGGGCCCTGGCTCTGCAGACCAGGAGTTCCGGCTCTCCTAGTCCTTTGGGGAGCGGGGAGCCGGCGACTCCTTGAGGAGGGCCGTCGGGGCATCTTTATAGTTTTATATTGTACATTTTATATTGTCAGACTTTTTCTTTTAGTATGCCTTTGTAATATTAAAAATCGAGGATGTAATTAAAAGAAAGGGGACTATTTGAAATTGTAATCACATCTCTTAGTCAACAAAAAGGGAGGAATAGGAATCAGACATGGCAAGAGAGATGGCTTAATCTTACAACTATTGAGGACCATATGTACAGACATATGGTGTGGCGTGTGCAACTGTATTTACAGAGACAGTAGAATGGGAAAATCTGCAAGTTCTAGGAAATCTGGGCTATATGGTGAATGTAAATGTCATAGGGAGCCAGAGGAGAGGAGACAAACCTGAGAACAAACAATTGTTCTTGTTTATTAAGAATTAAACAAGTTCTTAATAAATAGCTTTTTGTATACCCAATGTCGACTAGGTGCTTAGGAAATATGCAATTCATTTATTCACATAAAAAGTTTAAGAGAACTATTCTAAGCACAAAGAGCTTGCTCAGTATTTGGAGGAGACTGATCTAGCACATACTGAACACTTAAATAACAATGTAATAGCATTTGAATGCCAAGATGAGTGGAGATCCCAGTAAACTCTTAGGACTAAAGATGTGTCTGGAAGCAAAGTAGAGTAAGTTTATACATAATTATCCCTTCTGAAACACCTATAGATAAATGTAGAAATAGGAAAGGAATAAAAAAACAAATAGAGACAGTTTCATTATTCCCAGATTGTAATTCTTGCAGTGAGAGATTTCTATTCATATATTTAATAAATGCTGTACTAGGAAAAGTAGACCATGAATATTGGATTTGCAGGACAAGGGGCATGATAGTTATTTCTTTAAAAATGCCTTTTTGAAACAAGACAAAATCAGGGCCTCTTAAATGTCCCATTAAGGAGGGAACTCTTCCTCTGTCAAGTATTCAAGCTAACGTCTCAGATCAAACCCCATGAAAAGGTGCACAGCCAAATCACAGAATGGGGGATTATTTCTCCCATAAATTTGGTCACAGTCCATGGGGGTGCAAAGAGTCAGACACCAGTGACTAACACACAAAGAGAATTATACAATATACAATTTTCAAAATATATACATTAGTATATGTACAATATATACAAATATACACAAAATATATACATGTGTATATTGTTTATATCCTTAATTAGCCTATAGACTCTTGGAGAGCCCTTTGGACACAATGTGCTTTATGGACCCTTATTTTGAGTAAAGTTGAGACTTTGAGTTTGTTTTGCTTTAAAACTTGATGTATTCAAAATGAGTGCCTAGGCTAGGTCCTAAAGCTCAGTGATTTAAATCCACAGGTTAATGAGCCAATAAATTCTTTGTGCGTGGAGGTGGTCAGACATAAAGTGTATGACAGAATTGTTCTAAAACTCAGTTGTGGTAATGGCTGCACAATTGTATGCATTTCCTAAGACTCAGGGAACTATACACTTTAAATAGGTGAATTCTATGGTGCCTATTCTTCAGTAAAGCTGTTAAAAACAGTGTATGGGTAATACCAAAACATCTGCAAGGAAAATAAAATCTCGGCTCAATCACCTAAATGTTTCAGCATCCTAAGGACTCTTTAGTTTTAGATGGTATTAATCCTTAAGCAGACTGGTTCTCTGACCTGTGGAATAAAATCCAGAGTGGTGCAAACACACATTTTATTTCTTGGGAAATAAAGCAATTGTATATTATCTGGTCAGCACTGTGCTGGGTGGCATATATTAAACACGAAAGGCATCTATAAGATACTGGTGGTGAGGGTATCAGCTGGAAGTCACCCTTTGACTTTCTTGTCACTGTCTGGTTTTTCAGTCACAAAGTCATGTACGACCCATGAACTGCAGCACACCAGACTTCCCTGTCCTTCACTATCTCCTGGAGTTTGCTCTAACTCATGTCCATTGAGTGAGTGATGGAAATAATCAGCAATTCTAGGTTTTAAGTTATTTGTAAAATCCACATTTTATGCAACTGATGCCTCCCAAAATCTTGGCTTTCTCTGCCCACCGAAGCCAAATAAAAAGTATGGAGAGAGACTTTGAAGGAAATAGAAAGGTGGCTTTAATCCTCAGCATGTGGAGGGGAGACAAAGCAGACTCAAGCCCCCCCCCCCCCATGAGGAATCTGGGGGATTATATGGATGAAGGCTGGCAATCAGAGGTTAGGGATGAACAAAGTTGTTCAGAGGTGTAAGGATCTTTTATTCTTCCTCTTGCATTGTTTCAAAAAAATGGTCACAGGCTGGCGTCAGGTAGCCCAGTAATTGGGTCCATTGTCTTCTGTGTATTGTACTGTGGCCTTCTTTCTATTAATATGATGCAAAAAGAGAAAAACTACAAGAGATGGCCTCCAAGAGAGTGCTGTAAAGGTGAGCACCAGATATAGGATGTAATTAGCATAGAGTTAAAAGAAGTAGGTGCAGAATGTAGCTCATGCAGCACTAGAGGGCAGAAAAGCAAACTTAAGTTATAGACAATAATTATTGAAGTAAAAACTAGGAATGATCAGGCCTTCTCACTGTTCTCTCCATCTTCTTTGTTCTCAAGAAAGAAAAACTCATTCCTCTTTTTTTCCTTTTCACTGTTTTAAACATTAAGTTGTCCAAATATACCTCTCCAATTAGCTGATAATCTAAGTTTATTTCAATTTTATATCCCTCTGGGTTTTTGCTTATTGCTTTGGGGTGGGGTGGGAGGGGTAAACTAATTTTAAAGAGTAGGTAAAGGATTTTTTGTCCCAGTGAGGCATATTTACTATAGGTAAACATCACTGTAGCCTACTTCTGCAGTATATTTTGAGGTAAGTGCTTTTTTAAAAAAAAAAAAAAATTATTTATTTTTGGCTGTGCTAGGTCTTTGTTGCTTCATGTGGGTGGTTACTCTCGAGTTGCAGAGCGCAGGCTTCCCATTGCAGTGGCTTCTCATGTTATGGAGCACAGGCTCAGTCTCTGTGGTTCCTGAGCTCTAAAGCATAGATAGGCTCAGTAGCTGTGACACATGGGTTTAGTTGCTCCGTGCGTGAGGGACCTTCTGAAGGCAAGGGTAGAACCTGTGTCCCCTGCATTGCAAGATGAATTCTTAACCATTGAACCACCAGGAAAGCCCTAAAATAAGTGCTTTTACGGACAGCACTTATAAGTGATTTCAATTCATACAGCTACCCTGGGAGCAGGTATTCCTTTATCCCCATTTTAAAAAGTGGAACACCAAAGTTTAGAGAGCTATTAGCCACTTTCTTACAGAGCCCCACTACTTGAACTTTGGAACCAAAAGATTAATCTTTTCCTGGCTCAAAGTCACAAAGCTGACATCAGACAGATCAGGAACTGAAAGTCATTTTGGAGGGACTCCTATCCCAGTTCTTGCCACCACAGTATTTTTTAGGAAGCATAAATTATTCGGTGATTCATTCAGATATTTAACCTATACATAGCCAAGCATTCAGATATTTGTGTTATACAGATGCAGCTCAACAAACCCAAGGAAACAAAACAAACCAAGTCCTGCTGTTTTATAAATGATCACTAGGTAGCAGCATATTAACATAAAAACTGAACAAAAGGCCCACTTCTGTTTTCACGCTCTTTAGTGATAAGCAATGGTAATTCAGTTTCATTTTATTTTGTGCCTTTCAAATATATGACCATTTTAAACTTTACCATTGATAAAGGCATAGTCAAGACGAGATAATAGTAAGGACAAATTTGGTTATTTGGAAAAGGGAAGAGATTTTACAAATTCTTTTGTTGTGCCAATATTCTCTATTAGGTTCCATATGTCACTGGTGTTAAATTATTATCCCCAAAATGGTTCAAACCTGGCACCCCTTCATCTATTTTTGTTTTTCATTAAGTATACTAGTCAGTACTTTTTTTAGTAAGTTTATAAAGTTGGGCAACAATCACCACAATCTAGTTTTAGCACATGTCCATCATCCCCAAAACTTCCCTAAAACCTGTGTATAGTCAACTGACACAACACCCTTGTTCTCAGTGAACTGAAGGTTTTTGCTTCATCTTGAGAAAGAATTCAGAGGTGTAGCAGGGAGCTTAAGAATGTAAAGTGAGAATTTATTTAAGCTAGATTATGCTCTCAGACAATTTCATGGCAAATAGTTGGGGAAACAGTGGCTGACTTTATTTTTCTGGGTTCAAAATCACTGCAGATGGTGATTGTAGCCATGAAATTAAAAGACGCTTACTCCTTGGAAGGAAAGTTATGACCAACCTAGACAGCATATTGAAAAGCAGAGATATTACCTTGTCAACAAAGGTCTGTCCAGTCAAGGCTATGGTTTTTCCAGTGGTCATGTATGGATATGAGTGTTGGACTATGAAGAAAGCTGAGCGCCAAAGAATTTATGCTTTTGAGCTGTGGTGTTGGAGAAGACTCTTGAGAGTCCCTTGGACTGCAAGGAGATCCAACCAGTCCATCCTAAAGGAGATCAGTCCTGGGTGTTCATTGGAAGGATTGATGTTGAAGCTGAATCTCCAATACTTTGGCCACCTGATGCGAAGAGCTGACTCACTGGAAAAGACCCTAATGCTGGGAAAGATTGAAGGCGGGAGGAGAAGGGGACGACAGAGGATGAGATGGTTGGATGGCATCACCGACTCAATGGACATGAGTTTGGGTGGGCTCCAGGAGTTGGTGATGGACAGGGAGGCCTGGCGTGCTGCAATTCGTGGGGTCGGAAAGCGTCGGACACGACTGAGCGACTGAACTGAACTGAACTGATGCTCTCAGACGGAAAGCAGGCAGACAGGTGAGGAGTTGCTGTCCTGGGTTTCTGTGGCAAGCCAGTTTTGAGGGGCATACAAATGAAGGGACGTGATATTTCACTGGAGAAGAAGGAGTTTGGGGATCACACTGTCATATTCCCTGATTTTCTTCCCACCTCCATCTTCCCAAAGGGAGGAGGGATTTCTTTATAGAAGTGTTGGGCTTCCCTGGTGGCTCAGTGGTGAAGAATCCACCTGGCAGTGCAGGAGACATGGGTTAGATCTCTGGTCTGGGAAGATCCCACATGCCACAAGCCGTGCGCCACAATCACTGAAGCCCACGCAGCCTAGAGCGCGACAAGAGAAGCCGCCACAGTGAGAAGCCTACCACAACTAGAGGGTAGCCCCTGCTTGCTGCAACTAGAGAAAAGCCTGCACAGCAACAAAGACCCAGCACAGCCAAAAATATATAAATACATAAAATTAAAAAAAAAAAGAGGAAGCATCACAGTGGCAGTACATGATGGGTACTTCTTATCTGCAAGGCTGATTTTATTGTAATAAGATCATAATGAGCAACAGGTTACATTCCTATGCAGGAGATTGCCACCTTCCCTCACCTTTCATTGTATGCTTCCAGACACTTATCATCCAACATCCTGTGTATTTTCCTGTCAGTCTGGAGGTTTCTGCTTTTGTTTGTCTGCCCCTGGACCCCTGCTGTTAACAAGATGCGTGATTTCCTGCCACCTGGCCCCGTCCCCCATTTCTCTGCTCATACCTAGCTACCTGCCAGCTGTAAGAACCCCAACACCAAGGCCACCACTGATCTGTTTTCAGTGTTTATAAATACACCTTTTGGGAACATCTCTTGTAAGTAGAGTTTACAGTATGTAGTCTGTTGCCTCTGTTTTCTTTCATTTAGCGCAATGTTTTGGAGGTTCATCCATGTTGTAATGCACATCAGTGTTTCACTCTTTTTATGGCTGAATAATATTCCATTATATTCATCACCAGTTGATAGATATTTGGATTGTTGGCCCTTTGGGTTTATTAGGAATACTGTTGTTATGAACATTAACAAGTCTTTATGTGGGCATTTGTTTTCATTCCTCTTCTGTAGATACCTATGAGAGGAATTGCTGGTCAGGTGGTAAGTTTCTGTGTAACTTTTTAAGAAATTACCAAGCTGTTTTCCAAGTGGTGGTACCATTTTATAATCCCAGGAGCAACGTATAAAGGTTCCAAGTTCTCCGCATCCTTACCAGCACTTGTTATTGTCTTTCTTTTTTATTATAGTCATCTTAGCAGCTGTGAAGGGGTATCTTATGTCGGCCTTATTGTACATTTCCTAATGACTACTGAGGCTGAGCTCCTTTTCACGTGCTTATTAGCCATCATCTTCCTCTTTTATGATGTTCTTGAAAGGCTTTTTCCTTTAAAGGTTTGCATGAAACAAACCAAAAGGCAAAAATGACATTTGCTGTTGTTGTTGTTCAGTTGCTCAGTCATGTCTGACTCTTTGCAACCCCATGGACTACATACAGCAAGCCAAGCTTTCCTGTCCTTCACCATCTCCCCAAGTTTGCTCAAACTCATGTCCTTTGAATCCTTGATCCCATCCAACCATCTCATCCTCTGTTGTTCCCTTCTCCTCCTGCCTTCAATCTTTTCCAGCATCAGTGTCTTTTCCAGTGAGCCAGCTCTTCGCATCAGGTGGCCAAAGTATTGGAGCTTCAGCTCCAGCATCAGTCCTTCCAATGAGTAGTCAGGACTGATTTCCTTTAAGATTAACTGGTTTGATCTCCTTGCAGTCCAAAGAATTCTTAAGAGTCTTCTTCAACACCACAGTTCAAAAGCATCAATTCTTCAGCGCTCAGCCTTCTTTATGGTCCAACTCTCACATCCATACATGACTACTGGAAAAACCATAGCTTTGACTAGACAGACCTTTGTTGGCAAAGTGATATCTCTGCTTTTTAATATGCTGTTTAGGTTTGTCATAGCTTTTCTTCCAAGGGACAAACATCTTCTAATTTCATGGCTGCAGTCACCATCTGCAGTGATTTTGGAGCCCAAGAAAATAAAGTCTGTCACTGTTTCCATTTTTCCCCATCTATTGCCACGAACTGATGGGACCAGATGCCATGATCTTAGCTTTTTGAATGTTGAGTTTTAAGCCAGCTTTTTCACTCTCTTTCACCTTTATCAGGAGGCTCTTTAGTTCCTCTTCACTTTCTGCCATTAGAGTGGTGTCATCTGCATATCTGAGGTTATCGATGTTTCTCCCGGCAATCTTGAGTCCAGCTTGAGCTTCATCCAGCCTGGCATTTCGCATGATATACTCTGCACATAAGTTAAATAAGCAGGGTGACAACATACAGCCTTGATGTACTCCTTTCCCAATTTGAAACCAGTCCATTTTTCTATGTCCGGTTCTAAGTGTTGCTTCTTGACCTGCATACAGGTTTCTCAGGAGGCAGGTAATGTGGTCTGGTATTCCCATCTCTTGAAGAATTTTCCACAGTTTGTTGTGATCCACACAGTCAAAGGCTTTAGCATAGTCAGTGAAGCAGAAGCAGATGTTTTTCTGGAATCTCCTTGCTTTTTCTGTGATCCAACAGATGTTGGCAATTTGATCTCTGGCTCCTCAGCATTTTCTAAATCCAGCTTATACATCTGGAAGTTCTTGCTTCATGTCCTGTTGAAGCCTAACTTGAAGGATTTTGAGCATGACTTTGCTAGCATGTGAAATGAGTGCAATTGTGTAGTAGTCAGAACATTCTTTGGCATTGTCCTTCTTTGGGATTGGAATGAAAACTGACCTTTTCCAGTCCTGTGGCCATTGCTGAGTTTTCCAAATTTGCTGGCATTAATTTTTATTAACTCAAGGAGACCAAAGAAATATTAATGCATAATGTTAATGTTTGTATAATGTTAAGTAAGCAAATTGAATACATACTGTAATATAGTTCTGTGGAAAAAATATATATATATATTTTGGCTGTGCCACCACATGGCATTTGAAATCTTAGTTCCCTGACTGGTGATGGAACCCATGCCCCCTGCAGTGGAAGTGCAGAGTCGTAATCACTGGACCACCAAGGAAGTCCCCTATGAGAAATATTTTAACAACAAGCTATTAACTTTTTATAATTGAAGTATAGTTGATGTATAATGTTATATAAATTACAGGTGTACAATATAATGATTCACCATTTTAAAAGGTTATACTCTATAGTAATTATAAAATGTTGGCTATATTCCCTGTGTTGTACAATATATCCTGCTAGCTTATTTTTCTAAATATTTGTATAATTAGTTCATTTATTTGCCTGTGCCAGGTTGGGTCTTATTTGCAGCATGCAAACTCTTAGTTGTGGCATGTGGGATCTAGTTCCTGGACCAGGGATCAAACTCAGGCTCCCTGTATTGGGAGCTCAGAGTCTTAGCCATGAACCACCAGGGAAGTCTGCCTTGTAGCTTATTTTATACCTAATAGTTTGTACCTCTTACTCTCCTACCCCTGTGTTACCCCTCACCTCTTCCATTTTTTCACTGGTAACCACTAGTTTGTTCTCTATATCTGTGAGTCTGCTTCTTTTTTGTTATGTTCACTAGTTTGTTGTATTTTTTATATTCCACATATAAGTGATACCCTACAATATTTTTCTCTGACTTGCTTTGCTTAGCATAATGCCATCCAAGTGCATCCAGGTTGCTGCAAATGGCAAAATTTCATTCTTTTTTATGGCTGAGTAGCATTCCATTGTGTGTGTGTGTGTGTGTGTGTGTGTGATATCTTCTTTTAACTTCTTTTAACAAACTATCAACTTTTATGGCTATATTCCATTTATATACCTCTGAGAGATTGGATTGGGTGCACTTTTCTTTTTCTACAGCTTACATGTATTGCTCTTATGACTTAGAAAGAATCCAATAAAGATCTTAAAAGCAGACACAGAGGAAAAATAACAAACAAATACACAAAATTAATAATGATGCCAATTGAAGGTGGAAGGATTATTGGTAGCTTTTTTCTCTTTCTCCCCCTTATACTATACAGCCTTCAGTGTTATGATACTGTTGAGTAAAGTGACTGGGGGAACCACATCTCCACACCTCACCACAGCCCCTCTTAAATTTGCTGAGTTCTAAATCTAGCTATTCAATCCTGACCTTCCAGTAATTAATCCTTTATTTTATTTTTTAAAATTCATCCCATTTCCTTCTTGGTATCTAATTTCAATTTTATAGCAAAATCCCTCTTCCCTTAACTCTATTCTAGTTATTTTGCTTGCTGCTGCTGCTGCTGCTGCTGCTAAGTTGCTTCAGTCGTGTCCGACTCAGTGCGACCCCATAGATGGCAGCCCACCAGGCTCCTCTGTCCCTGGGATTCTCCAGGCAAGAACACTGGAGTGGGTTGCCGTTTCCTTCTCCAATGCATGAAAGTGAAAAGTGAAAGTGAAGTTGCTCAGCCATGTCTGACCCTTAGCGACCCCATGGACTGCAGCCTACCAGGCTCCTCTGTCCAGGGGACTTTCCAGGCAAGAGTACTGGAGTGGGTTGCCATTGCCTTCTCCAGTTATTTTGCTTAATTCTAACCATATCGTCAGTCCCAATTCTAAATATTACAAGAAAGCAAGGACATTTCTCACTTGTTTTCTAAGATTTCACCTCTTTAGAAATTATAGATAACCTAGAGTCTCAAGGTATCTGAGGCTCTGAACTTGTTTGCTGGAATTCACCCTGAGTTGCACTTCTTCTGGAAGGCAACAAATGACAGTAGGGTAGATTCCATGTTCTCAAGTTGAGAATGAATACACTGCCCAGTGCTCCAAAGGCTTCCGCCATGATGTTTTGAGCCTACTAGAGGCAAAAATACTGGAGTGATTGCCATGCCCTCCTCCAGGGGATCTTCCTAACCCAAGGATCGAACCCACATCTCTCATGTCTCCTGCAGTGGCAGGCAGGTTCTTTACCACCAGTGCCACCTGGGAGGCTATGGAGATCCTTCCTAATTGATCTCTATTTCAGCACCCTGTTTGTAGTCAGTTGTCTGCTTACCTGTTGATTGTCTGTCTCCTCCATCTCCACCTACATAGGTAGGTGTCAAGAGAGCAGCTTCTGTTCTGCTCACCACTCACTATATACACAGGACATAGAATTTCAGTATATACCTTTTAAGTGAAATAAATTAAACCATAGAGTGGAAGAGACCCCAAAGTCACCTAGGGTATCCTCCCAATTCCCTCCACATCTTTCCTAATGAGTTCAAGATAGAAACTTTGGGTCACAGCAAATACTGTATTTGGATATCTCAAAATGTCAATTAATTCTAAAGTATATTGAGTAGAAGTCTGTCTTTCTGTCTGAAACTTCCCCTTACTTGTCATCTGCAGGTACACGTAATAGACTTAATTCTTTTCAATGTCACTTCCAAATATTTTAATATGACTATCTCTTCCTCCCCACACTCCACACATATTCTCATTCCTCAGAGAAACTGCTCCAACTGCTTCAATTACTTCTCCCCCCACCAGACCCCCTCATCAGCATTTTTGAATGAATGTTTGCTTAATTTGAGGCATCTCAAATAGAATTCAATATGAAGAATACTGTGGGGTAATTATCTCCCCTTTTTTTTAATATGACCACTTTATGTATGTAATAAAAGCTGCAAAAATTGTTTTCTCTCTTTTCTAACAAATGTCATGCTAGTAATTTATATCAAGAGTGCAATCAGCAAAAACCACTGTTTTCATTTCTCATGCATGTACTCAAGTCTCCCTTACCTGGTGCATCTAATTGCTTGAACCTAACTGTGGCTTCCATCTTTCATCTTGTTAGTTCTGATCCATCATACTAACCTGTCTAGATCTCTTTGAATCTTGTTCCTGTCAGCTGACTTATTAGTGCTATCTCATGGCTCTGTGTCAACTGAACCCTTGACAGGCCTGCTCGTTTTGACTTCATCCAAGTTGCCAGTAAAAATGCTGAACAACGCAGACACATGAGCAGAACCAGGACAGATCTCTTCCAGGTAAACATGGTGCCTTGGACATCACACTTTGGGTTTGGTCATTTGGTTAGGCGTGGAGTCTCATTAATGCATATTGCTCCTTATTGTTCAAATGCCTCACTGAAGGTCATTCACGTTCTATCTGTATAGCTATCCCTTGATGTCCCAGCCTGCAAAGGATAGCAGAAAAGGAAGTGAGGTGAATCTGGGTGACTTTTTTTTTTCTTGGTGAGCAGCACAGGAAGCAGCCTAGAAGCCACAGGGGGATGTGGTTCTTCAGGATGAAGGCTTGTGCTTTGCAGTGGCCTAGTGATTCATTCGGTCACACCATCTCCTGTCTCGTTGGTTTGCCTCACAGCACCTCTCACTTCTCACTTCTTACCTAATCTGCCACCTGCTGCTTCTCTCTCTTGGTCCTCTCTCAAGATTTACATGCATTTGGATGAAGGCTAGGAAGTTCTGAGGGAGTGATTTGCTACAGTCCGATGATGAGAAGAAGAGCTAGTAATCCTTTTGATGAAGATCTGAGGCAGCCTTCCTGGGTAGCCCAGGACATCCCCTTCAAAAGATGTAGCTCTTCCTAGCTCTTAAGTTCTTCTTTATACTTTCTCGCCCTCCCTTTCCTGGACTGACTCCCACCTTACTCTAAACAGAAATTGACTGGTCTGTTTGCACACACAGTAGATGGACCTTTCTCTACTATTCTGGAGACACAGTGAGCCCTGCCTCGGGGCCGTGGGGCTGCTGCCTGCCTTGGCATCTGAAGGGTTTCTTCCTGAAAGCTCTTTCCTTCAGAAGCCCCCAGTGTCTGGTGCAGGGCATCAAGAGAAGAGCTTGGACGGGGCTGGGTCTGTGAGGTTCTTCTTTCTGCAGTTCGTGGCTTTAATTTCTGTTTTCTTGCTCTATGTGCTAATTGCCCATTTCTTCTCTCCCATTCCTCTTTTTCCCCCATTTCCCACCCCCGCTACCCCCCCTCCAACTCTTTGGTCCAACAACATTAATGATTGGCTGTGGAGGATGATCTTCCTGGTTCTGTATATTCTCACTCAGAGCTCACAGTCCCTTTTCAGCCTGCAACTTTTTTCATGATGACACCAGACCTGCCACTTCAGTCATCACCTATTTGTGATGGAAGAGCTGAAACATGGCTAAGTGGGAGGTAGGAAAATGCTGCAGGTTTGAATGGCTTTGCTTCTAAGTTGTACACCCTACCCATGTGTGTGCACGTGCAATAGAAAATACCGAACATGTAGCACTCAAATAACTTTCTCCATCTGACACATGTAAACAGGCATGAAGAGCACAGGTACAGGGCAAACCACAGTTCAGGTCATCACATTGCACTGTCAGTTCTGCTGTGGGCTTATCTACGTTCCCTCAAATTCTTATGATGAAGCTCTACATCTCAGTGTGAGGGTATTTGGAAGTGGGGCCATTGGGAGATGATTAGGTTTAGATGAGATCATGAGGGTGGAGCCCTCCTGATCACATTAGTGTCCTTATAAGAAGAGATACCTGAGAGCCTCTGTCGGTCCGTCTCTTTCTCTCAGTCCTGTGAGGACACAGTGATAAGTTGGCAGTCTACAAGCCAGGAAGAGGACCCTTGCCAGTGATCTGGCACCTTGATCTGGGACTTCCCAGCCTCCAGAACTGTGAGGGAATAAATTTCCATTGTTTAAGCCACCCAGTTTATGGTATTTGTTATGGCAGCCAGAGCAGACTAATACAAATTCTCAAGCTAATTATTTGCTATCTGCCATAACATTTGTTTTCCAAATGTGCTATTTGCACTCAAATCTACATGTAAATTGAATTAGCTAATTAATACAGGTATAAAATACCTCAAGATAGGAGTCCCTGGTGACTTCATTTCCCATTAATTCCCGTATATTTATATGTCTTCCCTTGGAACTCCTGGATTAAGCTATATTGGCTTCTTATTTAACTGTAAAGCACTCAGAGAGTTTTATCTAAATGTTCCCTTGTCCCTGTTGCCTTGATATCCTGACTCTTTCCTGAAACTTTACACTTATCTATCTCTAAATTAGCCTCTTGGACTGTGGGCCCAAAAAATGATCCCATTTTGTAGCAAAGCCCATGCTTTCATTTCATTTCCATACTCTGTCTCTCTGCTGTTGTGTTAAAAAATTGGGACTTAAAATGTAGGTAACTGGTTTCCTTTACAGGAGTAAAAAGGATTAAAATGGCCAATTTCTCGATAATGATAAGGATGATATCTAATATTTATGAGTATTCATTTAATCCTTATGACAAATGCTATGAAGTAAGGGATATTCTTGCCATGTTTATGGATGAGGGAAGTGAGGGAAAGAGATTAACCACCAAAAATTACACATCCAGTGAGTGATGTCATCAGGATTTGAACTTAGGAATCTAAATCCAGATCTCACATTCCCGACTATTAAGTTACCATAAGTATTCATTGGGCATGCCATCTAAAAAGACCCAAAAGTCAAAGTGGAAGACCCTAAGAGGGAGTAGTTAGCAGCCTGGATTTTGTCTCGCTGCAGCTTACTTCTCAGGAGGATTTATATGTTGACTATTTCTTTTGTATAGAAGGGTTACTAAATATTGCCTTGCCATTTAGCCTTCTGTTGCCAGGTGGGAAGTCTCCTGGTTTACTTCATTTGAATGATTCATGCTTCATACCATACTGAATACTTTCCATCGATCAAAAAAAAAGGTTTAACAAACTCACAGACATAGAGAACACACTTGTGGTTGTCAAGGGGAGGTCGAACAGAAATGGGATGGATTGGGAGTTTGGGATTAGCAGATGCAAACTAGTATATGGAGAATGAATAAACAACAAGGTCCTACTGTATAGCACAAGAAACTATATTCACTATCCTGTGATAACCCATAATGGGAAAGAAAATGAAAAAGAAATATATATATATATATATATATATATATATATATATATATATATATATATATATATATGTTTAACAGAATCACTTTCCTGTATAGCAGAAATTAACACAACATTGTAAATCAACTATACTTCAATATAAATTTTAAAATAAAAATAAAATTTAAAAAAATTCACTTGTTTCAAGTGAAGAGTTTAGATGTGTGTGTTAGGAGCTGACATTAGACAGAGCCAGTAATCCTCATTCAGTATGGATGCTGAAGGCCAGCCCACAGGCACTTCAGACTCCTGTAACATTGCTCAATTTTTTGCTTCCATAGTGATGCCTTTTACACAAGCATCCTCATTTGCCAATTTTAAAGCTAGAAGATATTTGGCCCACACATGGGAAACAAAGGCCACCCTAACACTTGGATCCTTTTATTGGGCTGACTCTATCTTGGATATTGAGAACAGAAGAATCTTCAAACAATTTCCTGCTGCTAGCAGTGTGGTACGAATAGCTGTTGTTGGACAGACCATTAAACAATACAAAGATTCCCTTAAGATAGACTTAAGAACTCATAGCATCTGCCTTTAGTCATGGGAGACTGTAACAAAACATGCTCTCGTGTGTCTATTTGAACAGCATCATCAGGCAGCACAGAGTAGCCATTTAATCAACATGCACTGAGCTGAATGGAGATCTGTGGGAACTGGGGCAAAGAGGGCAGTGGGATCCCCTGCTCCTCCAGTCCAAATTCATCTCCCCTTTGTAGAGCTAACTGGCCTCAGAGAGCAAGTGGCAAAAAAGCACATGGTATTGTTTTCTGTCCCAACCGTCTTCTCACTACCTTGTAGATGGCGATCTTCACTGGTGATCAGACGGTGGAATCTCCGCAGCTAGAGGAAGCGTGCTGTGACAGAGCATAGTTTTTGGAGGCCATGCTCGCACTCTGCCCCTTAATGCCTGGTGACCGTAGGCATAATATTTAATGGCTTTTTCCTAGTTCGTGGTTTGATCTCCATTTCTTTGCAGTTTTGTCGTAAAGATTCAGTCATCATCACTCATGAACCCCTTTCTTCTTTCCTCTTTGAGGACATGGATGATGTCAGTTATTTCTGCATGCCTAGCTCCTAGTGTATGTCTTGGCTTATGTTAGACATCAAAAAGTGCTTGTAAAATGTGTGCCGCATTTCTCTTATATGTTAAAATACCTCTCTATATGTTGGTCATCTAGTTGATTCTTAAATGCTTTTTGAAAGAGAAAGATGTTCTTTTAAAAACTCAGGTTTAGGTTATTTACATATAAGCTATCTGTTATATATTAGTATTATTAGTATTAAGTTCAGTTATTTACATACAATAAAGTACTCAATCTTAAGAGGACTCATTCTTAAGTGAATTTTTACATATCCATACAATCATGGAACCACCACCCAGATAAAGATAATAAAAAACAATTCAGTTGCTTCAGAAGTTTCCTTCATGCTATTTGTAGTCAAGGCTCCCCTTGCTAGGGAAAATCATTATTCTGACTTCTGTCACTGTAGATTCATTTTGCTCATTCTTGAACTATGTACCCTGTTGTGTCTGGATTCCTTCATTCAACAGTGCTGTGAGATTCATCCATACTATCATGTGCATCAGTAGTTTGTTCATTTTTTCCACTGTGCAGCATTCTGTGGTTTATATAAACTGTAATTAATCCACTCACCTAATGATGGACAATGGATTTGTTTCCAGTTTTTAGCAATGATGAATAAAGCTATAAATATACTTGTGTACATCTTTTGGTGCATGTAGGCATTCATTTCTCTTTGGTAAATGCAAGGAATGGAATGACTAGGTCATAGGGTCATTGTATGTTTACTTTTATTAGAAACTACCAAATTATTTTACAAAAATAGTTGAATAGACTTATACGCTTCTCAGCGATGTATTAAATTCCAATTCCTCCAAATTCTTACATGAGCATTTCCTTTTTTTTCAATTTTATTTTTTGACCACACTATGTGGCATGTGAGATTCTAGTTCCCCGACAAGGGACAGAACCTGTACCCCCTGCATTGGAAGCGTGGAGTCTTAAGCACTGGGCCAGCAGGGAAGCCCCTATCTCACGAGCATTTGATAGTGTCAGTCTTTTCAATTTTAGCCATCTTGATGTAATGAATTTGGGTTTTCATTTGAGGGTTATTTATAACTTATGAACTTATTAATAATTCCTTATCCAATGTGGTCCTCCATCTTAGCAAGTGGTTTAATGTGATAAATATGCTTCTAGTCAAAACATCTCTATCTGGCAGTCAGAGCTGCAGAATGAGGTGCAGAAGGAGACTTGGATTCAAAGATGACATGGTAGAAACTCCAAATTTCTAACAAGTAAATTAAATGTAAAATCAAGTATCAAAAGATAAAGTAAATAGAAAACCAGTTAAGATAATGAACAATGTAACTCTCTCTTGTCCCTACGCTTATCAGTAGGAAATTTGGTTAACAAATATTTACTAAACGCTTCCCAGATGGCTCAGTGGTAAGAAAAAAGAATCTGCTTGCCAATGTTGGAGCCATGGGTTCAATCCCTGGGTCAAGAAGATCCCCTGGAGGAAGAAGTGGCAACCCACTCCAGTATTCTTGCCTAGAGAAATCCCATGGACAGAAGAGCCTGCTGGGCTAAAGTCCATGAAGTTGCAAAGAGCTGGACAAGACTGAGCAACTAAGCACACATATTAGCTACCTCTGTGAGCTTGACAGAATACTTGAAACTTTCTGATAATTTTGTTCAGTGCTCAAAACCTTCACAAAATTGGTATTATCTTCATTATATAACTTGGGAAAGCAGAGATAGTTTGCTGAGGATGGCTACCTTGCTTTACCACGGTACAACCACAGCCCTCACCCCAAACCCTCTCCATCACCCAAGCTGCTGCTTTTTTAAAAGTTTATTTATTTTTAATTGAAGGATAATTGGTTACAATATTGTGTTGGTTTCTGCCATACATCAACATGAATCACCCGTAGGTATATATACGTCCCCTCTCTGAAACTCCCTCCCACCTCTCACCCCATCTCACCCCTTTAGGTAGTCACAGAGCACCAGTTTGAGTTCCCTGAGTCATACATACATACTGGCTATCTATTTTACATATGGTAGTGTATATGTTTCCATGCCACTCTCTCCATTCATCCTGTCCTCTCCTTCCTCCACCCTCCCGCCGCCTTCTGGTCCACATATCTGTTCTCTATGTTTGTGTCTCCAATAAGCTGTTGCTTTTTCAATCCTCCTAAAGGACAACTGTTCTTTCCCCACTAAATAACACCCAAATGACCCATCCTGTCCACCAAATAAGGTCCAAGTTCTTTTTTTAAAAAAGTTATTGGAGTATAGTTGGTTTACAATTTGTGTTAATTTCAGGTGTACAGTGAAATGAATCAGTTATACATATACATATACCCACTCTTAAGATTCTTTTCCCATATAAGCCATTACAGAATATTGAGTAGACTTTCTTGTGCTATATGTGCGTTGTGTGCTAAGTCGCTTCAGTTCTGTCTGACTCCTTTGTGATCCTATAAACTGTAGCCCATCAGGCTCCTCTGTCCATGGGATTCTCCAGGCAAGAATACTAGAGTGGGTTGCCATGCCCTCCTCCAGGGGATATTCCCAACCCAGGGATTGAACCCTCATGCCCTATGTCTCCTGCATTGACAGGCAGGTTCTTTACCACTAGTGCCACCTGGGAAGCCCCTTGTGCCATATAGAAGGTCCTTATTAGTTGTTATTTAGTCTCTAAATTGTGTCTCACTCTTCTGCAATCCCATGGACTGTGTAGCCCACCAAGCTCCTCTGTCCATGGGATTTCCCAGGCAAGAATACTGGAGTGGGTTGCCATTTCCTTCTCCAGGGGATCTTCCCCCATCCAGGGATTGAACCAAAGTCTCCTGCATTGTCAGGTGGGTTCTTTACCACTGAGCCACCAGGGAAGTGCTTCTTATTAGTTACCTATTTTATATATAGAGAGTGTGTATGTCAATCCCAATCTTCCAGTTTAATGTCCAAGTTCTTACCCATGTTTGCAATCTCTTTTCCTGCCCATCCCCACCCCTAGTTAGAGTTTGTTACATTTCCATGTTTGTCTCTCATTTCTCCCCTTCATAAACCTGACCCTTGAAATCAAACCAAAGATATTCTACACATTGTGCTCTACATAGAACTATCTCTGCCCTCAGACTACTGTTTACTCCAACTTCTATCAAAATATTTCCTGACATTTTGAAAGCTTAAATGACACCTCTTTTGTGAAATTGTCTCTGATTTCTCATTGCCCATAGCACTTTACTGCATTGAGGGGGAGGTAAAAATGGATAGCATGATAGAAGTCTGAACTGAGCCTACCAGGAATATCAATTTCTCCAGACTTGTCTGATGAGTGCGGAGCCTCCCACAAGCACAATCTGTATGACGCACCTGCAGGAGAAAGGGGACCTGTGATGAAGACGTTTCAGGGGTTCCTGGGAGCTGAGCATGGGAAGTGGAGAGCATAGTGCGAGGTTTGTCTCCCATATTGGTTCCAGATTGGCCAGCGTTTGGGCCCTATAGAGAAAAAGGAGGCGATGAGTGAACGCTGAGGGAGCAGTGTTCACAAGAGAATCTTTAGAGATACGGGGGCACAAGCAACCTTGGATCTGTCTGCAATCCAAGCAGAGTGTCATGCAGAGAAAGAATGAGGTTGGACACTCTCCCAGTCTTCGAGTCCAGCTTTGGCATCTCATGGGCTCCAGCATTGTAGGGGGAGCCCATAGATCTGATCAGAGCAGTGGGAAGTCCTGTGGGAAGGGACTTGTCTGTGAGTTCATCTGCATCCCCAGAATCTGATGGAAGCCTCAGAAATGCTTTAAGTATGCTTTATAGACGGCCAAGACTCTATGTAAGGACTTCCCTGTAGCTCAAATGGTAAAGAATCTGCCTGCGATGCAGGAGACCAGAGTTCAATCCCTGGGTCGGGAAGATCCTCTGGAGAAGGGAATGGCAATCCACTCCAGTATTCATGCCTGGAGAATTCCATGGACAGAGAAGCTTGGCGGGCTACAGTTCATGGGGTCACAAAGAGTCGGACACGACTGAGCAACTAACACACACACACACACACAAGACTCTGTGTAAACCTGGGGCAAAAGTCTGCAGAATTTGGATTATTCGTGTTGATTCAGTTTCATTTATGTGCACAGACAAGGAAGGCATGGAAAAATTTGGGTTATGCAGATGTTCATTTATGACTTAAAATGGTTTAAAACTTATCTTCATGTAAGTACCTGATTTGATCACCTCATAACAACCATATGAGGTGGATACAATTATCACCAGGTTTTTCTGATATTAGTGGATTTGAGCACAGTATTGATTGTTGAAAGAGTCTAGACTTACTGTCAGCGGGCCTAATATTGAGCCCTTTCTCTTCTACGTATGACTGGGTGATCCTGGATAAACCCAACCTCTCTGAGCTTTAATTTCTTACCGGCAGGAGAAGAATAGTCTTCGCATGGGGATGCTGTGAACTTCTGAGATGATGAACAACTCCTGTGCAATTGTGAGAAATTATCATGGCACATGACTTTCTACCAATGGCATTCACCTTCTGCCATGAATCAGTTGTTTCCATACATGTTTCAAGAGACTGAAAATATTAAAAGGAATGTATTCATGCCTTATTCCTCTCTGTCATCTCATCCTGGAACTTAGGATGGTGTGGAATACCTCAGGGTGATGTGTTTCTCATCTTCAGTGGGAATGTGCAGGAAAGGATTCATGCTTCAGAACTGCTTGGACTAGACACCAATCCAGAGAGCCTAAAATTATTTATTAAAGTCATCAGCTGTATAACAGAGACAGATACAACTGCTCAAATCAAGCTTCCTAGGAACATAATACATGGCTAAGATAGAACATAAGCTACTGAAAGAGAGCAGGGAGTGGCCAGTTTTTTCCATGAAGGGTCAGATAATAAACATTTTAGGTTACTGTGGCAACTACTTTATTCAGCCATTATAGCATATCAGCAGCCATAGATAATATGTAGGCAAATTAGAGTGTCTGTATTGCAACAAATTGCATTTTATAAAACAGGTGGTGGGTCCGTTTTTGGTCTATGGGCTACAGGTAGCCAACTCCTGAGGTAGAAGTTTGTCCTGTTGCTAAGGAGGATTTACTGACGAAAGAAGCCAAAAGTGGTGACATAAAAAAGTTGAAGTCACTGAGTAAAAGTAAAAATCTCTGTGAAGTCTAAAAAACTAAAATGAACAAGCCCATAATCAGAGAGATTCCATATAAAATGCCTACTGAATTGAATAAAAACAAATTTTATTCTAAAGAAGTTCAGAAAGGTAAAAAGAAGACACTCAGGTTTTAGTTGCCAGAAAACTACTATGGGCCAAACAGCATGATGTGACTTCTTAGAAAATCTAACGTGCTCCAGCCCCCATTAAGGAAAGCAGAGCATCCAGAACAAAACAAGGTGATCATCCCAGGGGAACGGGGCTATGTCTGCCCAAGTCATGATAGCAACCTTCACACCCAGGAAGTGCTCACTGGTCAATAAATCTGCTCCAGGTGGAGCAGTTGGATATCTGAGTGTCTGTTCTGTGCAATCTCTGTGCTGAGTTTAAATGTGAAGAACTGCTGTTTGAGCTGAGAGCTGAAAGGCAGTATCCAGGTAATGAGGGAGAACAGTGTTTGGAGGAAAGGATACCCGGGCGGAGGTAGCACTAGAATCTACTCTGACTCTCTGATAGAGCTCCATTCCACTCTTTCCCTTCAATATCCAATTAAAATAAAGGTTTCTGGAAAAAATGGTGGGGGTACAGAAGGCATCACACTTTCTAAGATATCTTAACACTAGCTTTGTTTTTGGAAAACTTTGTTCCCTTTACTTAAGAGAGAAGAAATAAATGCACTGACCTGTTTAAGAAAACATTTGGAATGTTTCAAATAGGGTTGCAAAGGAAGATGAATTCAAGGAACCCGTAGGTCTGCAGTGGGAGTTCTCATAGTCACCCATAATCCCCTTACAAAGAAACTAATTATGTTTGGAGAAGACGTGTGTGCCTGATAAAATAATTAAAAATAAATTGCTCTCCTTGGAAATCCAAATTAACAAGTGTTAGAGCAACCCTGTTGGTCACATAGATAATAAATAGACGTGTTTTCTCAAGTCTGTTAGGTGGCACTGATTGATTTCCAGTTCTGGCTACTACAGGGCCTGAGCAGCTTTTGAAACAAAGGTGAGGGGACGTCAGGCTCAGTGGGGACAGTTGATATCTCTTAGGGGATGGTGGTTGAAAGTCATCAGCCATGACACTCTCCATCCCCCAGCCCCTGACTTTTCCTGGCTGAGAATAGAGGACGCAGAGGAGCCAGTTTGACCCACTACTCCCCTGGAGCTCCTAGTCCCTGCCAGAGCAGAGCAGGAAAGAAGCACTGTTAACCCTCTGCCCTCACATAACTACCACAGCCCCCTTTCCTGCTATTTAGTGCTGTCAGGTCAAGGAAAAGAAGGCCTTTGGCTAAGAAGACCCAGGAGCCAAATGGACCTTTGGGTGTGGGAGGAAAGGGAGATATGAGGCCTTGGGGAGCTGACTGGAGCACTGTTGCAAAAATTTTTTTAAATTTTTTCTTAACAATGACTTACTAAGTGTTATGGAGAAAAAAGAAGAAAGAAAGGCTACAAAATACTTTATCCTTTCATTAAGGAACCCATATTGATTAAGCACCTACTATGCCGAGCTTGCTTGTGAGTAACTTTTAGAGAAGGGATGGAGATGGGGTGGAGGAGAAGATGGGATTTCTGTCTTCAAGGTTGTCAGTCTGGTTGGGAGGCACATTTGATGTGAATGAAGGGCACATTCCCAACTTCTCTTGCCTTGATGGCATCAGGTCCTTTCCTATGCCTCTTATCTGGAGGCAAAGATTACTTAGAGCCAGGGTGGCTGAACCACTGAGTGTTCTCCAGAGAATCAGTGACCTAAGCGAGCAAGGCGAAAGAAGCATGGCCCTGGGGTCTGCCTTAATCCCCAGCAGCTGAATGAGGGAGGTATTCTTCTCCTTACAGGTCTTCCAGATGAGGAGCCTAAGTCTTGGGAGGTGTGGCAAATATAAGACCAGGTTAACAGTGCCACCTAGCTCCTGGGGAGGATGCAAGGGAGTGCTTAGATGAAATACAAAGAAACACTTAATTGTTTCTGGAACCACAAACATGCTCAATACATGTTCCATTTGAGTCCTAGGTACTTTACCCCAGGCCACAGACTCAGAGAAGGACAGAACCAGGGGGCGTGCCTATCCTGGGCAGTCCAGTTCCAAAGCCCTTCCTCTTTGTGGGCACCTCTCAGGATTCAACTGTCTTCACCGTTGTCTCCCATCTTGTTTGTGGTCCTGCCTCCAGGCCCTTTCAAGTTTACCCAGAGGCTCTGTTCTTTCTGCATGCTTAGACTCAGAGCTGACAACTTCTTGGCCTTCCAGTACAGGCAGAGGAGGGACATGAGCAGAAAGACGAGTATGACGAAGGGGCAGATGAATAGGAAATAGACTAAAGGTGCTGACGAGCAGATCTTGGAAGGCAACGTGGGCTCTGTACCAAAAAGGAAGAAAATAAAGAGAATCATTAGTCTCCAGCTTATTTGTACTCATCAATTATAAACACTTCTGGGATTTATTGTTACAGGAAAATATATGTAAAAATAACAGGGCCAGATAGCAGGAGGCCCCTTAAATCACACTTGAGGAGCCAAGAAAAGGGAGTTGGGAGAAGAGGGCTCTAGGGCGGCTTCTTCCAGCCCTACTCCCCCTCACCCAGCAATTTCCAACCACCAGAGGTTCTGATGACCTACTTAAAACTAACAGCCAGAAATGAAAACAAAACAAAAAAGAAAACCTCTCCTTTAATCTTCTTTCCTCAGAAAAGATATCTATAATTCAACCCTCATTCCCAACTCTGCTGCTGATCCTGAATTTTTAACTGAGTTATTCCCACTGCTGCTTCTGAAACACACACACAGGCACGCGCATGTGGGCACACACACACACGCACACACACTCTACGCTGTCCTTATATAACAAGAGCACCCACAGATGAGAAGCACCATCCCTTCCTGAATCTCCAAATTGGTCTCTCACTCCCTGGCACCCCCCACCTCAACCCCATTCAGCTCCTTCACCTCTCCTTCTTACTGTTGCCTCTCTCTACCTGGTAAGCTCTCTGCTCCCCTATCATACCCTCATCTATCATGTCCTATAGCCTCTGGGTCCTGCTGGCCTCACTCTCCATCACATTGGCCTTCCCACCTTGCCTCAGGCACAGTTTTTCTCTTCTTTCTATCCTCTTCTCACACATACCTTTGTTTAGACTTCTTTCATTGCCTTTTAACCATCTTTGTCATCACAGTTACTCCAGTGGGTCTCACAGTATCCTTTGTTTCTACAGCCCCTGCAGTGCCTAGCGCATGTGCCTTGATAATGCTTACTGATCTGAATTAAACTGGCTTGCCTGCCACCTCATGGGCAAAGGCTACTATATAAAGGCATGCTGAAGCATCTGGCAGCTGCAGCCCGCGGGGAACTGCTATCAGCACACAGACACGCAGAGCACGCACCAGCAGCCCTGAGGGGTTCCTGGCCAAGCAACCAGGGAAGCAAAGGCAAGCAGACTGCCAATACCACAGGCTCTAGGAAGTTGTGCCCTGAGTTACTAGTCAAAGGACAGGGATTTAGTCTCTTAATGCAGAAAGATACATGCTTAAAGAGACACCAACTATTAAATTCAGTCTTCCAACTACGTTTATTTACAAGAAGATATTCAAAATCAAGGTTGTTCTGAAAAATCTGATGTTAATGGTAGCTGTGCTTTTATTGGAAAATTGCAATGACCTAAGCACTTTCTTCTTCAGAGGTAAAACTATAGGATTCATGGGATTACATGTCTTCATGCTTAGAGATGAAGACAACAGGTAGAGATGTCCTTGTGACCAACCTCATGCTGCAAGAATTCCATTTTTGGCATTGCTAATACATTTTGTACCTTGAAGAACGACTCTTTGTGGGAAGTCAAGAAAGAATCTAAACCTGGGTACAGCTGCTGCATTTGTAAACTTCCAGAGGAGAAGTCCCATGTCTTATGCATCGTTTACTCCCATGTAGAACTTTGTTCACAGGTCATCAGTGGAGATTAAAGAATGAGACAACTGCATGAGTGATTTGCACACACAGGAACTCAGGGGTCACAGCCATGATGTTCCCCAGAGTACAGATCGTCACTGAACATAAGGCTGGCAGCTTTGAACAGGGCTGGCAAGGAGCTACAAGGGTTTATTCCCTGGCTTTTCTCTGGCCTCATTTATATTCTCCACCCTAAATCTGGCTTTTGTTTTTGAAAGGGTGGGCAATGATAAAGCTAGATTTTGAATTCTTCCTTACTCCTTTCCACATCCTTCCTGGCCCTTCTCTCCAAGGCCCTCCTATAATAATTCTTCTAGGACTTATCTGAATAGATATAAAGCATATAGTTAAGAAGAAGGTACAGAACGCAATGTTAAAAAAGAATGGTGCTATAGAGACCAGTGAGCAAGAGTTCTGGCCTTGCTACTTCACACTACTCATGTAGGGAGTAGGGATTGAGTATCTACTTTGTCTCAAAGATAGTTGGATTCAAATCATGGCTCTACAACTTACCATTATTTACTTTGGACAAGTTACTTATCCTCTCTTTCTAATCATTAGTTTCCTTGTCGATCAAATGAGGATAATAATTTCCAGAGTTATAATGAGATAATGCTTAGTAAAGCATTAAACAGTGCTTGGCACATTTGTTGAATCAACAAAGAATAAATATCAGCTAGAAAGCTACTAACAAAGTTAGGAAAATCACAAGCAAATTTCCCCCAAGAGACCAGACACAAAAGAGGGCCGCAGGCTTGGCTCTGTCCTTCCACAGCCCAAGCCTCCCCCTTAAATCTCTGATCTCTCTGTCCCTAGGGCAGGGAGACATTCATTTGAGAGTCAAATGATTACTTGTGAGACTCTGGCTTCTTTTTCCAATCATGGGAAGCAGAGAACTGGGAGGTAAGAGTCCCACGGCACCCATGTGTCACTGTTGCTAGGATGGTGGCATGCTGATGGGGAGACAGGGCCGGCACAGAGAAGGTGGAAAGAAGCTTGGCTCTTGGATTTTATTGCCACTGAGACTCTAACCTTCAGCATGAAGGGACTGCCAGAGGGCCTGACTATATAATTGGGGAGGAGGCTGCTTGACTTCGAGCAACCTGTTATCCAAAGACAACAAAACAGATCCCTCACAGTGCTGAATTGGCCCACAGCTAGAAGCTGTCAGCTCCAGTGCTTCTAAATGACCTCTCCTGGGAGGGCAGCACTTGCTCTGGGTCCCACAGTCACTGTTCCCACCATCTGCCTCTTACCAATATCTGGATGAGCATTAGTGACATTCAAAACCATTAAGGTTTGGCATTTTAAATCAATCCGAGTAAGTGCCCTGTGCTCCAAGCACAAGGCCTGTAAGGCAGAGCCAAAAGTGTAATGAGAATGCTTCATCACAAGGTTTAGTTTGTAACTTGCTTCTACCTTGCAGCCAAGCATATCATGAGGAGCGTTCTTGTCTGATACTACCCCAGATATACTGACTTTGGGCTTCCCTGGTGGGCTAGCGGTAAAGCCAGCCAATGCAGGAGATGTAAGAGACACAGGTTCTATCCTGGGTTGGGAAGATCCCCTGGGGGCATGGCAACCTACTCTAGTATTATTGTCTAGAGAATCCCAAGGACAGAGGAGCCTGGCGGGCTACAGTCCATAGCATCGCAAAGAGTTGGACACGACTGAAGCAACTTAGCATGCACACATGCATACAGACTTTGGAGAAGAAAGGTAGAGGATGTGAGGGGGCTATCAACTCTCCCTCAACCCCAACCCACCCTTGGGCAACTGACATGCCAGGTGTGGCCATGTGGGAGAGGTGGCTCCTGCCAAGAACTGAAGGCAAGGTTAGGTAATGTGATACAAGCACATCCTAGAATAAGTGAGCCCCTGACAGCATTGGTTTCAACTCCATTAAGACTCGCTTGACCATTCTTTCATCAAGCATTTGTTGAACTGAGTGCTATGTGTCAGGCCTTGTTGAAAGCACTGGGGTAGCAATGATAATTGACACGTCCTCTCCAGAAATGTCAGTGTGATAGGGGCTCTAGTCTCCTATGAGGACTCGCTTTCCAAATATATCCTTACCACCCAAAAGCTGGGAAATAGTAACAAACACCATACTACTACAAATAATCCAGCACCCAGAAAGCCTTATAACCTTGCTTATTAACTAATCAGAGAATTCTCTAGAATGAGATACAAAATGACTCAGGTAGTTGTTAGCCCCTGCGTTGGCTTAGTCATAGCTAAGGAAGTAAGATGGAGAGGAAAATGAAAGGTGAGATCCACCAGGGAAACACCTCTCCATTTTCTGCCTTCATAGGAGTCACATGCTTCATAGTTTTATTAAGTAGCCCCAAACTAACCCAACCCAGAAATGACAGAGATGGTAGAACACCATTTGAGAAGCAAGAACTGGTAGCCTATTGTATTTGACCTGAACTTTATTAATATACAGAGCTGGTCCTGACCAGGAGGGCAGCTATACTGATTCAGTAAGTGTATTTGAGCATCTTCTGTGTGCCAGGCACTGCACTAGGGCTGAGAACAAGACACTCAGTTTTTGCCTTCCCAGAAGGTATTGTCTGCCCCTGATGATGGATGTTAAACAAGTGTGATGACTAAGAGACAAAAGTAAGTCACTGAGAATGTAGCAGCTAAGTTGGTTGGTAAAGGATTAGTGGGTGTTGACCAGGGACAGATAATATGAAGGGGAATTCCATTCAGGAGGTGGTATAAATTCATTCAAGATGTTAGACTGTCAGTCTTATCCACTCTCTTCTAACCTTCCTCTTCTGATTCTCCAATGGCTCTTTTCTCTCTAGAATATAAATGTGCTCAAATCCTTACTAACTTCAAACCAAAACAGAACAAAGCAAAGCTTCAGTGAACCTCTTGCCTTTTGTTCTTGTCTTCTCTCCCTTCACATCAAAGCTCTTGAAGGACTTTCCTGGTGGTCCCATGGTTAAGAACCTACCTTCCAACACAAGAGACATGAGTTTGATCCCTGGTTGGAGGACTAAGATCCCACATGCTGTAGTGCAACTAAGTCCACACACTGCAACAAGAAGTCCTTGCATCGCAGCTAGAGAAAGCCTATAAACTGCAATGAACACCCAGTGCAGCCACACACACACACACGCACATACAAAAGCTCTTAAAACCATGAGCTGGATTTGATGTGTCCACTTTCTCCCTGCAGTCTGATTTGACTACTTTTCTGTGATTGTCCTGTGTTGTCAAACCCAATGGATTTTCCTATTTTTGTCTTAATTGATCTCTTTACACTAGTTGAATCTGTGGCTCTCCCTTTCTTCTTGATACCCTTGCCACTTTTGGCATCTGTGATACCACCAAACCCCAGTTCTCCTATCTCTGGCTACTCCTTCCATTCTCCTTCACAGGCTTCTCTTCTGCAATCCCCTGAGAAATAGTGGTATCTCAGGGGTCCATCCTTGGACATCATTATAGGCTATAAGTTGATGATTACTAATCTCTAACTCTGGCAGAGATCTCACTTGGAAATTCCAAAGTATATTGGATAGATCTCCCTAGATAACTCACTGGTACTCCAAACTGAATTCCAGCCCAACTTATTCAAAACTGAACTCATCTTCCTCTTTAGACCCTTTTCTTATATTACCTCCTCTAGTGACTATCTCCACTATACCAGAAACCTGGTCTTTATTCTTGATTCTCTTGTGCTCATTCACCCTCCACATACACACATATGCACGTGTGCTCAGTCACTTCAGTCATGTCCAACTCTTTGTGATCCCATGCACTATAGCCTGTCAGGCTCCTTTGTCCACAGGATTCTCCAGGTAAGAATACCAGAGAGGGTTGCCATGCCCTCCTCCAGGGGATCTTCCCAGGATCGAACCCACGTCTCCTGCATCTCCTGCTTTGCAGGAGGGTTCTTTACTGCTGAGCCACTGGGGAAGCCACATACACATAATCAGTCTCTAAATCCTGAAGACGCCATCTCCTAATATGGAATGCAGAGTGCTGTCCTCTCAGCCCTCATGGGCACTGACTTCATTTGGGCCTTCATCTTGTCTCACCTGGGCCCCTACAGTCAATTTCAAATAGTTCTCCCGGCTCTGTGTCTGCCTCCCTTCCAATTCACTTTTAACATTGCTCCCAGGGGGAGCTTTCTAAAATGCAAATCTGACATGTCACTACCCTGCCTGAATTTGTTCAATGAAACTGTAACTTCCGTGATAAAGTTCACCTTTCCTGGCTCTGTACTGCTGCTGCTGCTGCTAAGTCGCTTCAGTCGTGTCCGACTCTGTGCAATCCCATAGACGGCAGCCCACCAGGCTCCCCCGTCCCTGGAATTCTCCAGGCAAGAACACTGGAGTGGGTTGCCATTTCCTTTTCCAATGCATGAAAGTGAAAAGTGAAAGTGAAGTTGCTCAGTTGTGTCCAACTCTTAGCGACCCCATGGCCTGCAGTCTACCAGGCTCCTCCGTCCATGGGATTTTCCAGGCACGAGTACTGGAGTGGAGTGCCATTGCCTTCTCCACAGAGGACCCATTTGACATCAGTACCCTTTCCATCTCCTGAGCCTCCTCTCTTGCCATCCTACCACAATTTCTCTGATCATCTTGCATAACCTTTCCTTTTCCCAAAATATGTACTTTCCTTTGTATAGGCCCCACACTCTGGGAACATTCCCAGATCTCCTCCCACCTAGCCCTGCCTCTGCTCCTTCCTTAGTATCCTGAGACTACTTCATTCATGACTCCTATTATGTTGGACTCTCCTTCCCCTACCAGCCTCAACTCTGTGGGAACAGACTTCATAATATATTTTTTTAATGTGTCCTTAGAATCTCATACAGTTATTTATTGAATAAATTAAAACATTTTGTCACAAAAATAGATATATACAAATGTAGATGTGTGTGTGTGTGTAGCATGTCTGGAGCATAAGGGGAAACCGAGGTAACATTTGTTGAGCACTTACCACGTGCCAGGGGCTGTGCTAGATACTTCATATGCATTTGTATTATGACCCTCATTTTATGAGAAAGCTGAGTAACCAGGGGATGACCTCACAGCCAGTAGGGAGGTGACAGAGAAACAAGTTGAGCCTAGGCTTCTCTGATTCCAAATGCTGGAATTTTTCATTATCCCACACTGTCTCCCCAAATACCAGAAAGGAACAGTCAGGTAGAGGAAGTGAGATGCTGTATTATAAAGATTGACTTGGGAACACGTAGCTATACTTACAATGAAAACACTCAGGTTCTCATGGCACAGGCTTCTAAGCACCTTCACTTGTGAAGAATACAAAGACCATTTGGTTTGTAACACTTTCTTTCCAGAGTTAATTTTTTTTAAAAAAACCTTACACCTGTTTTCTAAGAATTCCACAAAGATGAGCAGTATATATATATATATATATATATATATATATATATATATATATATATGCTGTGAACAATCCCATCTGTCTCAGGAGAGATGTGCTTTTTGGTCACAGAATATATGCTTTTTACAGTTATTATCTATTTATTCTACTACACAAACTGCTGAATCTACAGAGCCCAGGAATTCCAGTGGGAAAACATGTACAGAATATGCTCAGGGTGGAGACTTCCTACAATTGTTGGAATGGAAGAAAAGCTGATAGGAAAATCAATTCTGCCTGGGGACTTGGGAGAAGAATCCTGCTGAAGAATAGTCAGGGGGAGAGAGTGATGGACTCCAGGGAACAGGTTAGATGACTCTGATTTCCACTCCAGAAGCCGTGCTGGGACTGGGATGCAACTATTACTACTCTGAGATGGTGCCATTCATTCTTAGTAGCCCTCTTTCCCACCTATGGACTGTCTCCAAACCTAGCTGGCACTGTAAGGAGGTCATCTTTATTGATCCTTTCTACTCTTCCTGGCATGGGGCACCAAGATCACGCACCTGCCTCTCCAGTGATCCTCTCTTACTGTAAGTGCAACCTATAGCTCAGCTCTCGCCTTCTCCTTAAACCCTACCAGAAAGAAGTTGCTCAAAGGATGAGCAGGCTACGACATCTACCAGCTCACTGATCACCTGGGAAGATTTAGTGGTCTGGCTGGAGGAATTTTTGCTTAATGAATGCCTGTTATATGCTTGGCACTGCACTGGCTGGAAGGAACCCCTCTTCTCCTTCACAACCTCTTATTCTGCATGCCTCCTGAAGCTGAGTGCTCAGCAGAATAGACTGACCATCCACACAGAGAAGACCATTGTGGCCAATGGTCTTCAAGTACCTGCATTTTTGCTAGAACCTGTAAACAAGTTCTATGGGGCACACTTCCTCCTGTGATGCCTTTCAAGGTGCAATTAGGAGAGGCACACCCACTGACTATCATGATCAAAGATCTGGTAGTTTGTTGAGCACATCAGTAAGAAGTTGGCACTTATTCATTGAGAAAGACTTTTGTTTGTTTGGTTGGTTTTTGACTCAGGGAGCATTTAGATGTAGCTGATTTTGTGTTGAACAAGGTTACAGACAAAGTCACCATGTCACTATTTCTCACCCCACTCTCACCGCCGGTCAGTATTCTGAGATTGGAGTGTCAGCAAAGAGATAAAGCTGTCTGCTTCAAACATTATTTGGTTACTTAAAGGGATACAATATTGATGGCTTTTTTTGTTTATGAGGGGAAGTGGGGGAGGAGGTCAGACGCCCTTGACATTTAAACGTCCGTGCCAAAACCTCATGTAACCTTGTCTGTCTGAATGAGTTGCTATTGAGAGAAATGGAGAAGTCATTTTCTTTCTGTAAATTGTGTTCAGCCTGAGAAGAAGCAAAACATAGCAGGACAGGAAAGCATAGGAGCGGAGACAGAGATTCTCCTGACTGCGAGCTGTAGCGGATGAACCTCTGGTTACCTGAAGGCAGCACTCTGAGCACCACAGGCTGTGACTCATCTGACGCGTGGCTGACCCACTTGCTCGGGTTGCCGTGGAGCCGCCACTCCGCTACCTTGCACCAGTATTTTCCAGCATCCGCCATCTCCACCCGATGTAGCGCCAGGACAAAGTCAGCAGCCGATGAACGGTAAGAGTGCAGGCGCCGCCGGAGCCCCTCTTCACCATATCCCAGCAAGCCATCATGCTGCAGGTGCACCAGCATCCTACTTCCAGAATCTTCTCTGTGCCAGTACCACATCACAGAGAACAGGGAGGCAGGGCTGACGGCACCCTCCAGGCTGCAGCAGATGCTCACCTCGCTGTGCTCGGAGGCATTTTCTGTCCGGGACACTTTGGAGATGCGTACCTTACTTCCTAGGAAACAAAATGGCGGTAATTTGAGAGGAACCCTACTTCCTAGGAAACAAAATGGCGGTAAATTTGAGAGGAGCCCAGACTTCAGACTGGACACCTCCTCTGAAAAAACTACTTCTCGTTGAAGTGATGCTGTCTGATAACCTTTAGATATCAGGTCCTTCATCTTTAACACTTTTCCTTGACCCCTGTCCTTCTTCCATATTTGCCAGAACATTCTCTGCTGTGAATCCAACCAGCCACTTTCATTCTTCAGCCTGCCTCTTGTCCACTGGCCCTGTCACTGACAACCACCCAGGTTTGCCGGGAGCTCTGCCCTGCTGCTTTTAGCAATACCTCTCCCAGATCAACTCTCCCTTCTGCTACTTAGAAAGGCCATTTGAAACTTACAGTCCTCTCCTCAAGTCCTGTATTCCACCACTACCCCTTTTTCTTAGCAAATTACCCTCTTCCCATACACCTAGGTATCAACCTCAGGTATGGACACAGGAAAAGAGGAGGTTAGGTGAGAGACTGAACATTTCCATACATGTGTTAGAATATCACGCAAGGGACTTCCCTGGTGGTCTAGTGGTTGGGAATTCATCTTGCAATGCAGGGGACACAGGTTCAATCTCTGGTGACAGGACTAATATCGCACATACCACAGGGCAGCTAAGCCCAGGAGCTATAACTACTGAGACCACAACAAAAGATCTTGTGTGCTGCAACTAAGATACAACAGTCATATAAATAAAGTTTTTTTTAAAAAAGAATGCTATTCAAGGAGACTACTTACATTACTAGATTAGACTAAGTTTTTAACAAATTTTGACATTTGCTTTTTTAAAATGTTCCCCTGTTAACCAGCAGGTGAGGACTTGGAAGGAAGGCTAGACTAGTCACAAACAAAATAAAGAAATGATGTTGTTGCTGTTGTTCAGTCACTAAGTCTTGTCCAACTCTTTGTGACCCCATAGACTATAGCATGCCCGTCTCCTCTGTCCTCCACTATGTCTCGGGGTTTGCTCAAATTCATGTCCACTAAGTCTGTGATACTATCTAACCATATCATCCTCTGCTGCCCTCTTCTCTTTTTGCCTTCATTCTTTCCCAGCATCAGAGTCTTTTCCAGTGTGCTGGCTAAGTCACTTTAGTCATATCTGACTCTTTTGCAACCCCATGGACTGTAACCTGCCAGGCTTCTCTGTCCATGGGATTCTCCAGGCAAGAATACTAGAGTGGGTTGCCATTTCCTTCTCCAGAGGATTTTCCTGACCCAGGGATCAAACCTGCATCTCATATGTCTCCTGCATTGGCAGGTGGGTTCTTTACCACTAGCGCCACCTGAGAAGCCCCCTTTTCCAATGAGTATGTGCTAAATTTTCAGCTCTACTACAAACATGTTTATTGGTCTATCTTTAAAAGATTAACTGTGTCTGCTCCTAGATTCTTTTTTAGTTACATCTTTACTCTCTCCTTCTCTTTATAGAGAAGCGTGTGAAGTATTAGTTTACATGGTACTGTCTCTGTTTCCTCACCTCAAATTACTCTCTACCTTATTGCCATCAGCTTTCCAATCCCATCACTATGCTCTGGCCAAGATTCCCTCCCAGTAAAGGTGCAATTTCCCAACTCAGGAGACCTCCAGGATTTTCTGTTCTCTCTGCAGTTTTTGTCACCAAAACCAATTTTCTTCCGAAATCCTCTCCTCCTTTGATTTCAGAGAAAACATCCCCGCTCCCTCCTACAGCTCTGACCAGTCCCTCTCAGTGTCTTTCCCTGGGGCTTCTTCCTTACCTCACTTCCTATACCAGGGTAACCAGCTAGCTACCCCCAGCCAGCCGCACCCAGCCCACAATTATGTTTTTTATTTGACATCTTCAGTATTTTAAAAGAATTTTAATTCATTATGGATAGTCTCAAATGGGGTGATGCCACCAAAAAAAGAGTTCAGGCATTTCTTGATAGACTAAAAGATTGGACAACACTGGTCCCTCATTTCTGAACAGGAAGCACTGGCTCGAGCTAAGAAATGGTGTGGGACTTGTTTTTTTTTTTCAAGATTTTTTTGATGTGGGCCACTTTCAAAGTCTTTATTGAATTTGTTATGATATTGCTTCTGTTTTATGTTTTGGTTTTTCAGCCAGGAGGCATATGGGATCTTAGTTAGCTGACCAGGGGTGGAACCCACACCCCCTGCACTGGAAGGCAAAGTTTTATTCACTGACCCACCAGGCAAGTCCCTTGGTGTGCACTTTTTAAAGGGATGGGCACACATTATCAAGATTCAGCTTGAACAATTGGAAGAAAGGGATGCCAGCCACACAGATGGAGAATTGAGTGGGCCTAAGGCTTGTGGGACTGAGCAGCAACAACAGCAAGCCTTGTGGGATGGCCAAGATGATAGACAGTATCATGATGATATGGGACATAAGGATGACTTGGAACAAGTGGAGTGTGAGGGTCTCTGGGGCAGCTGAGTAGAAATGTGCAACAGGCAGTTGAGTGGAAAGGCCTGGAGTTCAGGAGATGGGGGCTAAGCACAAAAACTTAGAGCTTGTTTCACTGAAGGTGGTAATTGGAACCAAGGCAGTGTTTAAGAGGTTCTGAAGGGAGCAGAGACTAAGAATAAAAATGGGTTCATGTTTCCCTGAGGAACATTCACATTGAGCAGGGAGAGGAAGAAGGGCCTGAAGGGCATGGAGAAGGGGAGCCAGAGCAGAAGGAAGAGACCCTAGCACTCAGCTACTATTTTGCCCCTACTGCTCCCAACTGACTGTGAGCTCCTTAAGACTCTGCCTTATTTATCTTTGGATCCCTAATTGCCTAACACAAAGCAATGTTCATTATAATCTTATTTTTTGATGTTACATTGAAAATAGAATTTTAAGTGCCAAACTAGATTAACTTATTTGCCTTGTGCTTTTGGATCTCGGCCAGTTCCTGAACCTTAGATGTGACATTCATTTAATTTTAATCAACATTGGAGGTGACCTAACTAATGCTGACAGATCTAATCAACCCTGTCCACATTTAGACCACGGCACTCTTGGACCAATGCAAATGAGTGGAACTTCTATTTCATTTTTAAAGATCTCCTGAGGGGGAGGAGATGCCCTCAGTAAGCCATTCCAACAGTTAACTACTCTTATTTGCCTTATGTTGAGGCGGCCGAGTGTTGAAAAGCAATCTCTCCACACATCCCTATAGAGTTGTACAGTTTCTGTTCACAGTGGGAGAAATATGCTTTGTATTACTCTTTCTCTGCCAAATTACAGTAGAGCCCCACTGGAATGACACAGCTTGTTATTATAGAGAGCTGGAGATACGATACCCTGGGTAGCTGCCTAGACCAGGCTGCCAGGCTGAGAAGCCAACCATTCAAAGGGATCTTGTTCCCATCTAAGCTTCTCCAAATCTCAGACTGACTCACTGGAAATGACCCCCACCTCCTCTGGTGAGCTATTTTGTCCTACAGTCACTGTGCTGGTGACCACTATTCATATGACTCTAGGTCATATTTTCACCTGCATATTATCATCCCATAGAACAGCTGCCCAAGAGAAGGGGGTCATTCTACAGAAAGATGCTAGAGAATACACTTGCAAGGTTTACCTGTGGGCCTGAGTTTCAATTCTGTGAGACCTGATGTCTGTTCTCCAAGCTTGTGCCAAGTGCTATTTGTAGACCAGAGCCATTCCTCCACAGCACAGCGATATTTGCCCTGATCGCTGTCTTCCACATTCAGAATGTGTAGCTGAAACAAGTCTTGGGAAACTTTCTCAGCATGGAATTTTTGTTTTCTCCGTGTGGTCTGAAATTCATCCCCATATTTTACTACATAGTTTTGGTCCACTTCCAGGATCCTCAGCCAGGTTGCATCAGTAGAAATGGGAGAGAAGTACCAAGTCACAACCAACTGAAGGTTTCCAGGGGATTGGGACAGGATGCTACACTCTATGTCAGTGTTGGAGTTGATGGAGATCTCTTGGACTTGACTGCTTGAATTCACCTTCAGTTGGCTCTCTAAATGAGAAGAACAGTACAATTACTTTTGTTACTTTGCTAGAAAATTGAACTTGAAGGTAGAAGGGACATTAGAGGTCAACTAAGGCCATAGCTCCTAGATCCATCAGATGTGTGAATTCTCTCTTTAGTAGCCCCACTAACTGCTCATTCAGCCTCTGAACAACTCACTAACTGACAAAGCACCCATTCCATCTTTGGACATGCTACCACTAGAGAATTCTTTCCAATATCAAGTTGAATCTTACTTTTTCATAATTTCCACCCACTGGTCCTAGTTCTACCCTGCCCTAAGAGTGGAATGGGGAGAGTAGGGCAGGGAGGAAGTATCAAGCCGAAAAACCAATCTCTCCCACATGAAAATGCTTCAATATTAGATAACCAAAAAGGACCTACTATATAGCCCAAGGAACTATGTTCAGCATCCTATAATAAATCATACGGGAAAAGAATATATACATATAAAACTGAATCACTTTGCTGTATACCAGAAACTAACACAACATTGTTCATCAACTATATTCTGGCATAAAATAAAATTAAAAAAGAGAAAATTCTTCAATATTTAGGCACAGACATCTCCTCTTTTGTAGCATTTCATAAATCAAATTGAGAGAAAGTGGCCCTTGGATGCTTTGTCTGGGTGTTTGCTATCCAGAATACTCCTTGATCCATAATTTGCCCAAGTCTAGTTGTATCTGTCTGCAGACATGGGTAAACAAGAGGAAGCTGTATGTTTGCTATTAAAACTGAATGCCTCTTTGCAGTCACTCAACTCTGGGAACATTGTATGGATATGGAGTCAACTTATCCTTTAACCCCAGAGCTTTTTTGCTTTGTCAGAAAGATGAATGGCAAAACCTGGCTTCTGAATCTTATTATCTTTTTGCCAACATCACAGATTATACTTTTGTGACTGCTTACTGATGCTGCCAGTAGGTCCCTTTATTCCTCCTTCAACAAACATTTATTAATGCATACTATTTTATGTGCCAGACTATTCCAGGCTCTGTGGCTCCCTCCCCTCAGTTTCTGCCTGGAGGGAGAGATGAGTACAGGGACAGAGGCTGAGAGATTATAGGATTGTGTCACCCAAGCAGGACAGAAGGGTCCAAAAATGACTATCAGAGCACATAGCAGGACTATATAACCCAAATATGGGAGTGAGGCTTCCTGGAGGAGATATCTCTAAGCCAAGTCTTAAGGGTTAATAGGAATTAAGCTGATGGAGGAGAGGTAAAGGAATTCATGCAAAAGAAGCAACTTGAACAAAGACTAAAAATGAGAGAGAGCATAGATTTTTGGAGGAACTGCAAGTAGTTCAGTGTGGCTGGAGCTCAAATTCAAGATGGAAGGTGGAAAGAGATGGTGCTGGGAAGACATAAATGTACCAGATCACAAAGGACCTTGCCTGCCATGTAATGCGAGTTTGAACATGAGTTGAATGTGGAGGAGTGGTGGATGACAGGTTTCTTGCTTGGATCACTGATGGATGGTGGGGACATGGAGAACAATGTCAGAGGAGTAGCTTTGGCAGGATGATAATGGTGTATTTATGTTCTGACATATTGAGTGTAGACATGTCTTGAAGGCAATTGCATGAGTCTGGAGATCAGAAGAGAAATCATTCAATTTAGTGAATTTGGGAGTTGTCAATACATAGCATGAATCCCTGGGTAGGAATAAGCCTACTTTGGGAGACTGTATAGAATGAGAAGCGAGAAAGTTGAGAATGAAGCTCAAAGGGCTGAGTCAGTACAAGAGGAGGACTCTGCAAAAGAGAATGAGAAGGAGTCATGAGAGGGCTAGGAAGGAAACCAAGAAAATCTTGTGTCACAAGGCCATGGAAAAATAAGTTTTAAGAAGAAAGAATTGAACCAACAATTTAAAATACGTCAGAAAAGACAAGTAAATTAAGGCATGAGTTAATCAACAAGGAGATAGCTACTGTAACCAAAACTATTGCTCAGTAGCTGAGAGAATGATGGTTACCATATTTGAGCATCTGCTTGGTTTGTCAGGCACTGTGCTAGGAACATGTCACCATCTTTAAATTGCATATCAGCAATTTACCCATGGAGTCAGTAGGCTTGGACAGATTAAGTTCTCATTAGAGCTAAGTGATGTCAAAGCCTCTTGAACATTCCACCTTAAGAGAATGGAAATCAGGAAAGGAGATACTGGCACAGCAGAATTTGTGCAGTTGTGTCTTACTTTTCATCTCTATGTTCTATTACCAATTTACAGGGTAAATTATGTTGACCATATCATAAAATCTCTAATTCTTATACATTAACATATCAGAATGAATGGCTAAGTGTATTGAATGGAATTTGCATTATCCATACCACTAGGAGAGACACTCTAAACATTTAATGACTGGCCAGGCACAGGCAGGGGCCAATCTGAAAGAATGCCCCAGCACTGGAGCTGATCCTGGAGGACTCCTGCTGTGCCACGTGGTGTCCAGTTGCTGAGTGGTGGGGACTTACAGGAAATGAGGAAGGGGCTACCGTTATTATTAGTGTGGAAGTATTCCAATGTTTTAAAAACCAGTGTGGCCATTTCGTGCATATTAACTCAATGTTAACCTAGATCACTTTGCGTGTGTGTGTGTGTATGTGTGGGGGGGTGGAGGGTATGTTTTTGTTTCTGGTTAATTTTTTTTAATTGAAATATAGTTGATTTAAATGTTTCAGGAGTACAGCAAAGTGATTTATATATTCTTTTTCAGATTCTTTTCCATTATAGGTTACTCTTAAATGTTGAATATAGTTCCTTGTGCAATATAGTAGGTCCTTGTTGTTTATCTACTGTATATATACTAGTGAGCATCTGTTAATGTTGTTGTGGTTCATTCACTAAGTCATGTCTGACTCTTTGTGACCCCATCGACTGCTTTCCTGTCCCTCGCCATCTCCCAGAGTTTGTCCAAGTTCATGTACATTAAATCTGTTAATACCAAATTCCTAATTTATCACTACCCCACTTCCTGGATATCACTTATATATTGTACTTACTTATAGTACAACATGGGGAGAAAATATTTTATGCTTTAATTCCACAACTTTCCCCAAATGGGAAGAATGTTTTTTAAAAAAAAGCAGAATTAATTTCAAGTGGTGTTAACCTGGTAAAGTGACAGTGATCCTTAGGGGGTGAGAGGTGGCAGAAGCCCTCATAGGACTGTTTGTGTGCAGAGAATTTCTGTCATAAACTTCTACTTTACACTGATAAACTCCTGCTTCTTCCTCAGTGGCATCATGGATTAGGAGCCGAGAATGAAATGAAGACTGTGAAATCTTTGTCTTCCTTTGGAACTGGGGTAGGCAGCTCCCCCATTCAATAGTGCCATTGTGGGTGATTTTAAGAAGCAGATCAAAGGCTCGAGATCTGGCTGGCTGGAACTGCCATGTCATGGCGAGTGGAACCTTGAGATCAGAGTAGCCAACTCTCACTATGCAGGACAGGTCAAAGGTGTTGGTTAACTTCACTTGTGGTTGACGGCTCATCAGACTAACTTGTAAACTTGACTCTGTGGGCAGAAACACAAAACACGATTTCTAACACGTTTATCAAGTCAAGGTACAGTGCTTCTAAGTTTTCCTAGTTATCGCCTCTTCACACTGAACCATGTGTTCATACATTAGGAGTATCAAATATTTGGGGGTAGAAATTGATTCACAGTACAGGCTGTCCTGAATTCTGACCTCAGTTTTCTAAAGTTGACCCTCTTGTAAGAGTGTTCTCAGCAGAGACAACAAACAGGCAGTGTTTCTCCAGTCCACTGCTTAGACAGCTGCTACTGAGGGGGTGGGGCACTCCCCAGCCCTGCAGGCTGGCCTCCTTCCCTTATCCTCACTGCTGGGTACACTATCACTGTTTTACACTTGCTACCGGAGAGTCCACAATCCCAGGCTGCAGCTATCAGAAGCCTGAAGGTATGAGGCTCCGCTTCACTTGACATATCTCTTTTCTAAGTCTACTCCAAATGATACGATTTCGTTGTTAGCCTTGAATAACAACTTATAAGTTGCACCCTAAAGACGATCTTTATAAAGATGAATAAACTTTATAGACCAGTTGGCAGACTTGGTAACCAGAGACTCTGCTCTGTGTTCTAGGGTATATGTATTAGAGGATTCAGGATGACATGCAATCAAATTCCATGGCATCCCACTACAGAAGGAAGATACTGATGATATGCAAGTTCAGCAAAGGCTTTCCCTGACACTTACTGAGAGGCTTTACAGTGACCGACACCTTCTGAGTCCAGCTCTGATCTCTGGCCTGGCTCCGGGTCTTCTCAGACACTCTGCACTCGTACATGCCACTGTCTGTGATGGTGGTGGAGGAGATCTCAAGTTGGAAGGTGGCCCAGTCCATTTTCTCCAGCCTTGCATTTCTGAGGTTGTCAAGTTCCCCATAGGAAGCACCCAGCTTTACGGTGCCATCCTGCTCCATGCCAGCCACAAACACTGGCTGTGTCTGGTTTTGTGGGACATGCCACCAGGCCACAGTCAGGAGATTCTCAGCTCCATCTGCCTTGCAGAGAAGGGTTAACGCCTCTCCTTCCCACACTGCTTGCTGCCTGTTCTTGGTAGACACGGCCACATTTCTTGCTATGGATTACAGATTTTAGAAGAAAAAGGTATTTCGAGTAAATGAAAAGTTTTCTAAAAAACAGTGAACTCTCATTAATTAAGACTCGACTACTTTTTGACAGATTGTTCACTTTTGCACCATCCCCCAGAATAAAAGATTTAATCAACGCTTAAATAGTAGAAATGGCAGAAAGGACACCAGGAGAACTAATTTACACTTAAACAATTTACAGTTTACCCTAAGTTTTAGTGATTTGTTTCTTAGGAACATCTAGTTGGGAAAACATATGGTAATATTTTGTTAAATTAATTAGAGTTGGTGTATGAGACTGAAAGTAATGAAGCTGTGTTTATTTCAATGTTTAGTTTTCTCGAATTCAGACTTTCACAGTTCAAAATGACCTTCCTCTCCTTACTTATCTTTCCCTAATGAGTATGTATTTGAACAGTGAAGAAGTACTGTTAATTATATTTCTGTTCCAAACACTGCCATTAAAAAACAATTACTTGAAGAGGGCGTGGAGAAAAGAGAATCCTCTTACACTGTTGGTGGGAATATAAATTGATACAGACCCTATGGAGAACAGTATGGAGGTTCCTTAAAAAACTGAAAATAGAACTACTGTATGACCCAGAAATCCCACTCCTGGGCACATACCCAGAGAAAACCATAATTACAAAGGATACACGCATCCCAATGCTCATTGCAGCACCATTTGCAACAGGCAAGACATGGAAGCAACCTAAATGTCCATTAACAGAGAAATGGGTAAAGAACATGTGGCACATATATACAACGTAACATCACTCAGCCATAACAAGGAATGAAATTGTGCCACTTGCAGAGACTCGGATGGACCTAGAGCTGTCATACAGAATGAAGAAAGTCAGAAGTTGAAAAACAAATACTGTGTATTAATGCATATATGTGGAATCTAGAAAAATGGTACAGATGAAACTATTTGCAAAGCAGAAATAAAAAATAAACACACAGATGTAGAGAACAACCATATGGACACCAAGGGGGGAAGCAAGCGGTGGGATGAATTGGGAGAATGGGATTGACATATATACACTACTATGTATAAAATAGATAACTAATAATGACCTCTGTTGGAGCACAGAGAACTCTACTCAATGCTCTGTGGTGACAAAGAGGGGATTAGCTTTTCTGTAAAGCAGAAACTAGCACAAAACTGTAAAGCAACTAAACTCCAATAAAATTTTTAATTAAAAATGTCTTCTTTTAAAAAATTATTTGGGGAAAAATGTATGTATATATAAATATATATGCTGTAAATACAGATATACTTCCCCCTCAAGTATTTAAAATGTGTGTATATATATATATATATATATATATATACATACACACCTATACACACACGCACATATATATACATTTCTCTTTTTCAAATCATATATTCATTCATATATATTGTTGGTTGAAGGGAGATCCTTCCTATATCTGAACTACAGTGTAAAACAGTAAATGTAAGTCTGGCTCCCAGATGGAAAATTCAAGATGATCAGAAATGTGGACATTTTTTCAACAGATACTTCCTGTATGAGGCCTTGTCCTGGGTGCTTTGTGGGCAATGCAAAGATCCCTCAAGCTCATTCATCCTAGGCAGCTCAGCCTCATGCTTAAGGCCAAGGTCCCTGGAGTTATGACGGAATTACCCTGGACAACAAAGTGAACCTCTCTGAGCCTCAATTTCCTTTCCTGTAAAGGAAAGGGGGTAATAATAGCACCTCACTTTTGCACTGTGAGAAGACTAAGTGAATGGCACTTAGATTTTTAAAAAATTTATATTTTCTAGACTCATGGGATCTTAGTTCCCTGACCAGGGATTGAAACTGGGCCCTCAGCAATGAGAGCATGGAGTCCTAATTATTGAACCACCAGGGAATTTCCAGGAAAAAAAACAGAACTGGCATTTGAAATCTTAATAGGATCTAAATGAATTTGCAAATTGATCTTCTCTGCTGAGGAAGAGTTCTGTCTTGAACAGCTTTATGGATGAACATATGTTACCAAGACAGAAAGAAGGCTAATGTCCACAAATAGATTAATATATATCTATATCTACCTATTACGTATATATGTATATAACATAACATATATATATACAAAACTTGTTTCCAAATTTGGGGTATTAGAGGCATTATTACACTTAATTTTTTTTGAACTTAAAAATAGACTCATAACTAAAGTTTCAAAATTAGAGGGGAAATTATTAGTCATAATCTTACTATTCAAGTGTAACGGTTATGATAGGTTTCAAGCAGTTTCAGTTTTTTAAAAAAACTGTGGTTTCCTTACTTTATTGTGGTCATTGCTGTCTCCGAGTTAGAAGTGACACACTCACCAGGGGTGTGTAAGGTGCACATGCACAGTGGTAGGGAAGTACCCTCTGCTGTTTAAAACATTCATGGGATGATAAAACTCTCATACTTGAAGTAATAGTTTGAGTTGCAAAACCAAATGCTCAATAGGATCTTTAATAAATCTGCTACTCACTTCTTCTGTTTCTCCATAAAAAGAAACAGGTTGGACTCCAGCCCGCACAAAGTATTATTTTTAGCTTGGGCAGACCACCTACTTGATAGGCTTGTGATCTGTGTGCCCCAAAGCACACCTTTTGGTCCCTTTGGCACAGATTTCTGTGTCCTGAGCTTATGAAAGGTTTACAGTTCTGCTCAGTGGAGACAGATACACGAGGTTGAGATTTAGCTCTGTGTAAATATGTAAACACGCCTACATAGTTTTTTCTGAATCCTAGCAAGAAAGACCAAATGTTTAGTGTAAAAACTAACACCAACACACTTCCTGGCTTGCCAGTCTAGACCAAAGCTGTGCATCTTCACTCCAAGCAAATGGGGTGATGGAGAAGAGCATGGAAGTGTTTGTGTCTATGGAGATGCCTCCAATAAGTGAGTACAACAAGGACGTCTTCATTTGGGGTTTGTTATTTATTTATTTTTTGGTTTTTGCTTTGGGCTTTGGGACAATTCATCTTTCTAGACTTTGAATTTAATACTCGGCCCAGAAAATCATAGTATTGCTTGTGGATTTATCAGTTTTCTCTCCACACGAAAAGCACTGATTATTCAAACATGCTTAAGGTCACCCAGCCCTCAGAAACTTAACAGGAGCTGAACGGCCTTCCAGATAATCAGACTCAGCCTATCTGGGTCAGATAGGCGTCTCGCCACATCACAGCAACATTCAGGCAATAGAGTCCGCCCACTCTCACTTCTTCTTTTCCTACTCTGAGTCATGGTTTGATGCAGAATTAAGACTAAGTATCATTCCCTGTATCAGGTTAAGAACACAGGGAACTGAGGAAAGACACCTGAAAGATGTTGAAAAAGTAGAAGGGGTAATGTGGGTGTTTATTTCTCAGGAAAGAGGCAAGTATAAGCTCTTTCCTCTTAATCTACTCAAAATACACACACACAAGGAGACAGGGGGCTTCATGAATGCAGGTATTCTCGCCTGAAAGAAAACCCAATACAACAATTAGAAATAATAGCAAATAGAATCAAGAATCTAAGATGGCAAGAAGGGACTTAAAGACAGTCAAATTAGATTATCTTACAACTGAGGAAGCTGAGAATTAACGAAGTGAAGTACGTAGAGTGTTCATGGTCACAGCCCATTTATTGGCTCAGGAGTAGGACTAAGGTCTTCAGCCGTATGGGTGCGTGCTCAGTCACTTCAGTTGTGTCCAACTCTTTGTGACCCCATGGACTGAAGCCCACCAGGTTCCTCTGTCCATGGGATTTTCAGAGAAGAATACTAGAGTGGCTTGCCATTTCTTCCTATAGGGGATCTTCCCAACCCAGGGATCAAACCTGAGTCTCCTGGGTTTCCTGCATTGCAGACGGATTCTTTACCCACTAAACCACCTGGGAAGCCCCCAGGTCTTCAGCTAGTTTGGGTGCTTCCCTTTACTCCACTCCACCTCAAAGTGACCTGATTGATACCTGACTTCAGGAGACCTCCCCTGTGTCCATGAAGGTATCCAGTACTCACAAAGGAGGACATCGAAATGCAGCCCAACCGTGTCTGGCCCCAACTTCACATACCTGCTTGCTTCCAAAGGTGCACAAAGCTGTCTGGTGATTGTTTTTTCTGAAGCACCTGCCAGGAGCCCATCTGAGCTCTTGTCACCTCTGCCACTACACATCTGTATGTACCTTCATCAACTGGGCCCACAGAGAAGATTTTGAGAGAGAAAGACTTGGGGCTTAACTTTGAAACGTGGAGCTGTCCTTGACTTGCTCTTTCTTGGTAATCTTTCTTCAGATCCAGAACTCCGCCAGCATCAATGTGGGCCATTTCAACATCATTGAAGAACCAAGTGCCCTGAAGTTGTGGATCCTGGCCACCGCCCGTGACCAGGCAAATCAGTTCTAAGGATTTTCCTTCAGGAACTGTGCTCTCAGCTCTAATGTTGACTTGAAAATCTCTCACTAGGAAACAAAAGCAAGGCAGATATTTAGAGAGGCCACTGCACCTATCCCTTTAATACCAGAGAGAGATGCTATCTCCTATCAGGATAGTTTAGGGATTGAATTTAATGTGAGAGATCAGAGATAGGCCAAAGAAAGGCCTAGAATCAAAAATGCCCTTGACTATTTTTTAAATCATCTAGAAAGAACAACACATGTGATTTTCTGAGTGCAATACTATTAAGCAAGGTGAATGCATCGATGTGTAAAGTACATAGTAATGTATCTTTTAAAATAAAATATTTTATACTATGTTGAACTGACGTAAATTGTGATTTCTTGCTCTCATTTTTGGCTGAGAATATCCAGTAGAATTTTCCTAAGTTAAAAGCATATGTGATGTATGGCAAATCCATAGCTAACATCACACTTAACAGTGGGAAACTGAAAGCTTTTCATCTAATATCAAGAGTAAGACAAGGATGATCACTCTCACCACTTCTATTCAACACGGTATTGGAAGTCCTAGCCAGAGCAATTAGACAGAAAAAGAAACGAAAAGCATCTACATTGGAAAAAAGAAGAAAGACTCACTGTTGGCAGATAACATGTTCTTACATATAGGAACCAAAAGAAAAAAGAAAAAAACCCCACCAAACTCCACCAAGAAGCTGTTAAAACTAATAAAGAATTTCAGTAAAGTTGCAGCATACAAAATCAACACACGAAAAAAATCAGTTGCATCTCTATACATTAACAGTAAACTATCAAAAAAATTAAGAAAACAATCCCATTTACAATAGTATCAAAAAGAAGAAAATACTTAAGGATATATTTAACCAAGGAGGTGAAAGAGAGGTACAATGAAAACTGTAGAACACTGATGAAAGAAACTGAAGATGAAACAAATAAATGGAAAGATATCCCATGTTCATGGGTTGGAAAAATTAATATTATTAAAATGCTCATATCACCCAAAGCAATCTACAGATTCATTGCAATCCCTATCAAAATTCTAATAGCATTTTTAAATAGATAAAAAAAAAATTCTTAAATTCATATGGAAGCACAAAAGACCCTGACTGGCCAAAGAATTTTGAGCAAGAGCTGTAGGTATCACATTACCTGTTTTCAAAATGCATTACAAAGCTACAGTAATCAAAACTATGACACTGGCATAAAGACATATAAACCAATGAAACAGGATAGAGAATCCAGAACTAAATTCATGAATCTTTGTCAATTAATCTTCAATAAGGATGCCAAGAACACACAACAGGGAAAAGATAGTCTCTTCAATAAATGGTGTTGAACCAACTGGATATCCATATGCAGAAGAATAAAATTGGACCCCTATCTCACAGCATATTAAAAAAAATAAACTCAAAATGAATTGAAGATTTAAACCTAAGACCTGAAATTGAAAAACTACTAGAAGAAAATAAAAGGGGGCTTCCTTGGTGGTCCAGTGGTTAAGGCTTTGTGCTTCTATGGCAGGGGGCATGGGTTCGACCCCTGGTCAGGGAACTAAGATCCCACATGTCATGCAGCATGGCCAAAGAAAAAAAGAAAAGAAAATAGAAAGAAAACCTTCCTGACATATTTTGGGCCATGATTTTCTGGATATGACCCCACAAGCACAGGCAACAAAAGCAAAAATAGACAAGTAGAACTGCATCAAACCGAAAAGATTCTCTACACAAAAGAAACAATCAGCAGAGTGAAGAGACAATCTACAAAATAGGAGAAAATATTTGCAAACCATGTGTTCAAAAAGGGGTTCCTATTCAAAATGTATAAGAAACTCATACACATTAACAGCAAAAAATTCCAAATAAGTTGACATAAAAATGAAAAAGGATCTGACTAGATATTCTCAAAAGAAGACCTACAAATGGCTAAAAATATGGAAAGAAAGATGCTTATCACTACTACCAGGGAAATGCAAATTGAAGCCACAAGATATCACGTCACACCTGTTAGAATGGCTGTCATCAAGAGACAAAAGACAGCAAGTTTTGGTGAGGATGGAGAAGAAAAAAGAACCTTTGTATACTGTTAGTAGGAATGTAAATTGGTATGATCATTATAGAAAACAGTATGGAGGTTCCTCAAAAACTAAAAGTAGAACTACCACATAACCCAGCAATCCCCTCAGGGTACAGATCCAAAGGAAATGACACAGTGTCTCAAAGAGATATCGACACTATGTTCATTACTCATAATATCCAAGATATAGAATCAGCACAAGTGACTCTTCATAGCATAAATGGATGAAGAAAATATATATATACACAATGGACTATTATTAAGCCATGAGTAAAAAGGAAATCTTACTGTTTTCAAAAACATGGATCAACTTGGAGGACATTTTGCTATGCGAAATAAGCCAGACACAGAAAGACAAATACTTTGTTGAACACATGGAAGCAGAGAGTAGACTGGTGGTTGCCAGGGTTCGTGGGAGTGGGGTAAATGGGGAGACGTTTGTCAAAGGGTATAAAGTTTCAGTTATGCAGGATGAATAAGTTCTGGAGATCTAATGATTACAGTTAGTAATACTGTGTGGTGTTACCTGAAATTTGCTAAGAAAGTAGATCTTAAGTGTTACCACATACACGATACAACCATGGGAGGCGATGGATATGCTAATGAACTTGATCATAGTCATTTCACAATGCATAGAGATATCAGAACACAGCACTGTACACCTTAAACATATACAATTTTTTATTGATTTAAATAAAAAAATTTTAAAAATAAAGACTTTTACATTAAAAAATTTTTTTTCAAAGAAAGGGAAAAAAAAGCATACATGATGAGTCTCCACAGGACTCCCCGTGTATAATTTGGACATATAACGCCATCAGGACAATTTTTTATGGAACAGAATAATGCTCCTCTTTAGGAAAAAAAAAGAAAGAAAACTTCAATCAACCACCCCTGGATCACTGCTGTTAGCATGAAAGTTTATGGTTTTAGATCTTCTCCTAGAGGACCAAAGCTCATGTGGAGAGACCAGGAATTACAATGGAGGCTTCCTGCTTGCTCTGGTTAAAATGCCAATGGATCATGAAGAGTGACATTGCAAGGTAAAGGAGTCAGGCGGAGGGAGCACTGACAAGGCTTCACATTGGAAACTGGGGCTATTCTGAGGTCCAGGTGACTGTGGTGAGAGGGCCTTGGAGAGACACACCTGTCTTCAAACACCGGCTCCACTTCTCACCAGCTGAGCAAGCTTAGGCAGACCATTAGCTGGGGCTCCGGGTAGTATTTCGAAAACTGGAATTTGACCGCTTGCTCCGAGGCTGGTTATTAGGACTATGTTAGATAATGCAGCTGAAGTGCTTACACAGAGCTTGGCAAAAATGGCAACAAAACTATTTCCATGTATGGTTTGTGGAATCTACCTAACGGTCAACAGATTTTATCCCATATAAAACCTCCCGTGGACATAGCCTCCAAACAGAGCCCAAAATGAATATCTTTCCTATTTATGCTTCAACAATGACAAAAGCAAAATTTACCCAAATTTTCTAAATGATTTTGTTTTATATTCAACCAAAGATTTTAAAATAAAAATTGGGAGTTCCCTGGTGCTCCTGTGGTTAAGACCCCATGCTTTCACTGCCGAGGGCAATGATCCAGTCCCTTGTTAGGAAGCTAAGATCCCGCAAGACATGTGGCACAGCCAAAAAAAGGAAAAAACAAACAAACAAATAGAAAGATACCCCCCAAATACCCACCACTAGCATATTAATGAATTTCCTGAGAAGATAATTACCTGCCGGCTGGACCCTGAGAGTTGTTTGATCCGTCTGCTTTTTCGTGATGGAAGTCCAGGTTTCATCAGGATCCTGAATCCATTCAGTTGCCTCACAGAGCAGCTGACCTTGATCTGAGGGCTGGAGCCTCCCCATGGATAGCCTGAAGGTAGCAACCCCAAGCTTGTCGAGTCGCACATCACCAGCTGCAAACCTCTCTGTAAACAAGGGCCCAGGGAGCAACGTAAAATCTTTGGAGAGGGAAATAATCTTGCTGGCTTGGCTTCCTTCTCCATCCTTCATCAGGTACCAGGTGATGGAGAGGTGGGTATGTTGAGCTGTAGCTTTGGACACCTCACAGGTAAGTTCCAACGACTCACCTTCCTCCTTATTTAGAGTCTGGGGAGCCATGGCCGCGGAGAGGGTATCTGGAATGACTGGACACAGAGGAATGATGGTAATTGACTTAGTATCAATTAGAGGCTTAGTTAGACTAGCGTGTCTAGATGAAGGTGGTGGCCTGACCCACCATCTGTAAAGTACATTCTTTGAGTTGGCTTCCCTATGCCAACTATCCCTATCCCGTATGCTTTACCTATTACCAACAGGAACAATGGCATCTATGTACAGTCTACAGAACCTGGCAAAGCTCTTGGTTCACTGTTACACTTTTAGCATAGTCTGTAACCCATTTAGCTACTCAGACACAGAGGTTTTAAGTGGGAAAAGCACTAGGAGCTAGAAGACCTATATTCTGATCCTATATATTTGTCCCTATTTGACTCCATGAATTGGAACAAGTCACTTCACTTGTTTGGGCCTTCACCTGCTCCTTTATAAAATAAAGTTCTGAAATAATCTGTTACAATTTATCTTTCAGAGCCAAAATGCAACCCTTACTAAAGTTTTGATAACCATCCTATACCCTAACATACTCTTCCTCCTCAAAGGAGATCACACAGCCTAAGTTTACGTGAAAGCAACATTTAGATTCAACAATGAATGTTTGTTGAGCCTCTACTCAGTGCTAACCACTATGCTAGGGAGTGAAGTAAATGTTCTCTTACAGTGCTTGGGGTAAGATCAGAGACGGTCATATAAGAAGCCAATTACCGCATAAACTGGGTGAGTGCTAATACCAGTGGTGTGAATGGAACGTTAAGAAGGAAAAAAGATGGGAATATTGCCTGCAACAGTCAGAATGGGTTTCACAGGAGAGGAAATGTTTAAACTGGGTTTGAAAGTATATGTAGGAGTTTGCTAGGCTGAAAAGGAAGTGATAAGATATTCTAGGCAAAGGGACAAAATGGTAATTTCAAACATGACCCTTGCCACATAGGAAAATACACTAGAGAATGGTAGTTTGAGAATAACTATTTCCACGTTAATGAATTACTTCCTATGATATTAATTATATATAAATGTATTATATCAATACCAGCTCTTCTATCAGGTTAATATTCTGCTTCCAAGAAGAGACATGAGAACTCTCAAAGCTTTGTCTGATGCTGTGTTATTATCAACCTATGGATAGCTGTGGACAAGGCCTAGGAATACCACATCATATCTAACTCTTCATGACAAAGTTGTTTGGGAAAATGAATTGAGAGTTTTAGAGAATATGAGATATCTATATGTGACAAACTCCAAAATATCCAGAGGGGTACATGGGCTCTTTTGCTAAAACAAACAGCACAATATAAAGCCATGTCACAGTGCAAGGCATTGTGATGATGGAGACTCTGGTTTGTTAGGGGCTGGCTAGCAAAGAAGGGCACACAGCTTACCAATAAGATTAGTCTTCGCATGGTAAGTCCCATAGTATTTTTCATCAGTGTTGGGTGTATAACACTCATACTCGCCAGTATCCTTCATCTGGAGCTTGGAAATGTGCAAAAAGACTGAGTTACCCTGGACCCTCTCCACGTAGATTTCCCTACTTTTCACCCGCGTTTCATACACTGCATAAGAGAAGGTGTCATCCATGGTGCTAATGATCTGGATTTCTTGGGTCGGGGCTTTCGGCAGGTAAACAGACCATTGGAAATGCTGCTCAGAAGGTCCTTGGTGGCCAGTTACATTGCAGCCGATGCTGATGGGGTAACCTTCAGCTCTGAATAGCGGTCCTTTCTGAACTGTTACTTCTCGCTGGCCAATGCTGAGCTTAGCTTGCAAGTAGGAGGAAGAAAAGGGAATAAAAATAGATTAGTGCTCCAGTTCCCATTGTGCCACATTATGTAGCTTCCTGTATTACAATTCTAGAAAATGAGATCACAAGTTATTAGCTATAATCAACTCAAATGTTTAATACCTTCTTCAGGCTGAGGAGCAGTGGAATGGCTTGATGAGTTAATTGTTCTTTTATAATTCTAACTTCTAGAGTAGTCTCTAGTCTCTTAAAAAAGAATAGCTTCATCAGTGTGAGATGACCACTTCTATAAAATGCACCTACTTACCTAAGTGCACCTGAAGTAAATATGATGTATGATAATTCACCTTTTATATTATTTTATGGAAAACTTCTCAGTATACTTCCTCAAGCCTCCACTTCTTAGGTACCTGTCATCGAGCTGTCCTAACAGAAATGATTGCTAGAGAGACCGAGTCCATGGCACTGCCCCTGGTGCTATGCCTTTTCCTGCTGGTTGGTTGGAACTATTTGTAGCTCCTGGCCAGGTCTGGTGCAAGATTAGCTAAACTTAGCATCTGAAGAAGCAGCAATACTTCCTTTCTATACCATAGAGGGTTTTTCATTTTGTAATTTTTTAAAGAGCCAGTACAGCTTAATTGAAAAGCTTCATAAAAGATGACTGTCAAGTCCAACAGGATCCAGGATCAGACTTAGTTTAGTTGCTCTCTTATTTAAACCTTTCAGTTGGGATCACAGTGGAATGCTTCATGTTAGGACAAATCTCAAGTATTAAGTTTAAAGGAGAAAAGATTACTTAGTGATAATATTTCCTTTGACATATACATTTTCAAAATCAAGACTTTTTAGAAATTAAAGTGTATGTGTTTATTTCTTATGTTAATATTAAAGGCTGGTTTATTTTGTGTTACAGAAAGAACAATGAACAAGTGATGGAGATGCCACAAAAGTGAGTTAGGTCTTTCACTCAGGGCCTAGGGCCCAGGGGAAAAACAGCAGAAGAGTCCAACAGAGAGCAATTACTGGTATTACGGAATTAAAAGGGTAGAGTTCATAAGCAGGAATGGAAGAAGCAGAGCATCTGCTGAATTTTGTGAATCCACAAGGACAAAGAGTAAGGGAGACCAGATTGGAAAAAAAAGTGAGAGAAAGGAAAAATGACATTACAGAGACCATGGTAAGGTCTAGTATAGAAATTTTAGAATGAAAACAATTCTGATAGGAGGGAACCTGCAAAAACAGGAAGAAAGTGTAATTGGTCACTTGATGTAGTCAACTAAAAATTGCATATGGATATAATCAATGCAAAACTGGAAAACAAACATCCAATCAATCAACCAACTGTATACATTTCCAATAATCATTTAAAATATACTAATTTATTCATAAATCCCAGTTAAATGTGATATATGTACATTAGGCTTTTTTTGTAATAAGCACTTAGGAATAGAAGTTAGAAAATATGAGAAAAAATTTCATTACTTTAATTTTTTTCAAAACAGGACTTTTTATTGAAGTATAGTTGATTTACAATGTTGTGTTAGTTTTAAGTGTACAGCAAAGTGATTCAGTTATACATACTTACATATCTATTCTTTTTCAAATTCTTTTCCATTATAGGTTATTACAGGATATTGAGTATAGTTCCCTATGCCATACAGTAGTAAAATTTTAAAATATTATTTACCAAAAAATTATTCTACAGAGGCAATTTAAAACTTTGTCAGCAATGCTAGCCAGTCTTAGACATACATCTTAAAGAAATGTGAGCACTACGCCAGGCTACACATGAAAAAGTATCACAGCAGCATTGCTCATTGCAGCCCCCAGACTAGAGACAACCTATATGTCCATCAACAGTAGAACAGGCAGGCTGTGGTACATTCATAAAATGGAATCTTATACAGAAATAAAGGTGAGTAAATTGCAGCTGGTTGCAGAAACATGGATCACTGTGTTTAAGGAAAGATGCTGAACACTTAAAATCTTTTTGGCTATATACAAAATGAATATAAAATTTAAAGAAAGGCAAAAAAACCCCACACTGTATTGTTTAGTGATGCAAACATAAGAAGTTAAGCCTTTTTTAAAAAAAAAAAAAAAAGCTAAGAAGTAGTTACCATGGAAGTCAGGGAAGTGATTGTGTGTGTATCTGGTGGGGCATACAGCAAGGTAGATGGGTGATTCTAGGGTCCTACCAATGTTCTGTTTCTTTTCCTGCATAGTGATTACATGGTTTTTACTTTTTCCTTATTTGTTAAATTTCATAGCTGTGTTTTATTAACTTTCGTTTTTAATTAATTAATTTTTGGCTGTGTTGGTCTCGTTGCTACAAGCAGGCTTTCTCCACTTGCAGTGAGCAGGGGCTAATCTTTAATTGCGGTGTATGAGCTTCTCATTGTGGTGGCTTCTCTTGTTGTCCAGCAGGGGCTCTAGAGCATGGGTTCAGTCATTGTGGCACATGAGCTTAGTTGCCCTTGCAGTATGTGGAATCTTCCCCAAGAGATTAAACCCGTGTCCCCTGCCTTGGCGGGTGGATTCTTAACTACTGGACTACCAGGGAAGTCCCTTTTCTTATGTGTTATATTTGCACAGTAAAAATGTTTTTAAAAATATGATTTCTGAGGTACCACTAATATGTTTATGTCAGGGGATGTTTCCACAATATTATTTTTTATGCCTAGGCAGCATTTACTCCACATTTTTTATGACTTTTCAGAGAGATGGGTACATTCAAAACATGTTATTGTGAAAAGTAGTACTTTATTTTCTTCTGCTTTAGTTGCTAATCCAATTAATATTTATTTAACCACTTATAGTATTTCTGATGCTTCAAGGACTAAGATATGAAGATGAATTTAGGATAGTCTCTGACTTCTCACTTTTACAATTTAGTCAAGTAAGGTGGTTGTCATCTCTCCTGGAAAGATATATGATAAAAGTTCTTTGAGGAATTTGAAGGAAGGAGAGATTACATTTTAGGGGAGGAAAATAGGTAAGGTGTATACTATTAAAAATGGACCTTGGAGAAGGTTATGACAATTTAAGTGGAGAGAAATGGTATTTTTCAGTGAAGGAGACTTCATGAAAAGACTGTATAAGTAGTAATCAAAAGAATTGTTCAGGAAATAGGGAGTAATCAGTTGGATTCGGGGGTGGGTTACACAAAGATTAATAGAAAGAGGTAAGATTGGGCAGGAATTTTGAGTCCAAAGCTTGAAGGGCTTGACTGGCATGTTTAAAAGTTTGGGCTTGATTGATAGGCAATGGGGAACCCACTGAAAGTGTTTGAAAGTTCTTAGTAAAATTAACCTGATGGTGTGTAGGATGATGGAGTTAGAAGTAGATATCAGATAATTACAGTAGCTCAGGAGATAAATGATGAAGACAGTAGAAACGGAAAGAAAGGGGCTATAATTTGAGAGCCACTGTGGAGATAAATCTATAGTTTTTCAGTGTCTTAGATACTTGGAGGTTAAAGGGGTGGATCGAAGACAAGAGGAAATCAAAGATGATACCAGGTTTTGTAAGAGTGACTGGGAGTAACAGTACTGTTACTCTTCAGGAATAAGGCTATCAGAAAGAGGGACTGTTGTGTGTTCAAGGGTGAAGGAGAAGATAAAGAATTTAATTTTGTAAACACTAAATTAGAGTGCTATGGGATAAACAAGAAGGAAATCCAGCAAATATTTAGAAATATTATTTAAGTATATATCAATATCTGTATCTCTTTCTATACTTTAAAATCTACTCAACTCTTTGAAAATATTTGTCATCTAGTTATCTTGAGAACTCTGTGATATTCCCATATTTAGCAATGTCAAAGTTGTAAATGGTGGAGCCAGACTTGAACTTGGATTTACAAATGTCAAATTCCTGACTGTCTCCATTGCTTCCTCACTGCTTCCTGTAAACGCTTGTTTGTAACTAGGGAGAGTTCTGGGCTGTAGATGCTGATTAAGTCATTTACACGTTAAGTAGTGGAAAATGTTAAGGGATATAAGGAGAGAGCTAAAGAGAGATTCTTAGAGGATCTCTCTATTTAGGAAATAAGATGAGAAATGCATGCTACAGAAAGAAGAATCAGGGAGGTGGGAGGGTAGCCAGGACACTGCAGCTTGAAAACCAAAGGAGCAAAATGTTCCAAGAAGAAAGAGCTTGTCAGCACTGCTGAATGCTGCTGAGAGGGTAAGGATTCGAAAGGCAGAGAAGTGTCCTTTTAGTTTGATGATGAGGACGTCAGTGGTGATCTTTGTAAAAGAGATTTCAATAGAGCAGAAGCAGAGCATTTCAAGTAAGAAGCAACTGCAAGAAGCTTAAACTAAACTACTTCAGGAAGTTTCATGAAGAAAGGAAAGAGAAGAATAGGGTGGTAGTTAGAAAGAGCAGCTCAATGGGGCAGAGCAGTGAGGGCAGTTGGACACGGGTGCCTCTGCATGTTTATGGGCAGAGGAGCTGCAGAGGGGAGAGATGGATGAAGCCAGAGAGATGATGATGAATGCAGTAAGGTCTTAGTGGAAGCATGAGGTCAAGAACTTGATTGGGAGGGTACAACTTTCTCAGAAAAGTGAAAGAGACAATGTGAAGGATTAATAGGTATTATGGAGGTACAAAGGAATGACGGACAGAGGCCAGTTCAAATGATCATGCATGGGGAATCATACACTTGAAGCATCTTATTATAAATCTATTTTCTGCGGGATGTTGCACATATCTCTCCTCCCAAAGAGGAAAATACCTTAGAGAACTGGCCTGTTGCTTTCTCTTTTAATGGACAGAGGGTTAGGCACCTCTGGACAGCAGATTCTTGCTGACGGATGCACACACAGCTTAACAATGTCATACGGCATCAGAGTCACACTTTTGATACATGAAGAATTTCCTGATGGTATTGGCTTTTTTCAAAAACATCTCTGGCATTGCCAAATTTTCTATTTCAGTGTTATTTGAATTGAAGTTATGTGATTGAGCTATATAAAATGGTCAACCCCTGACCATTTTTGATATACAAAAACAGCAACTTCAAATACTTCCACCTTATTCAAAACCTAGCTGGAGAACATCAAACACACCAAACAACTTCTCTTTCTTTACCCATATAAAATCTCTGCATGCTCGGAGGCTGAAAGCATTTTCATCCATAATCTAGTGGATTTTTTTTTTAATGAATACAGTCTTAGTAGGACAAACAGTATGCCCTCCTCAGGACCCTCCCAAGTTAATGACTTTTATTTGTAGAGCAGCTAGTTAGGGTGAGGGGTGACAGACCAAGAGGACAAAGCTAAGTCCAAGAACTCATTTATCCATGACTTTAACCTCATCTGGCCCCATATTCTAACAGGATTCATCAGCCTTTACATATCTTTTTGAACTTTTTATTTCACATTGGGCTGGAGGAAGCACAAGCTGGAATCAAGATTGCCAGGAGAAATATCAATAACCTCAGATATGCAGATGACACCACCCTTATGGCAGAAAGTGAAGAAGAACTAAAGAGCCTCTTGATGAAAGTGAAAGAGGAGAGTGAAAAAGTTGGCTTAAAGCTCAACATTCAGAAAACGAAGATCATGGCATCTGGTCCCATCACTTCATGGGAAATAGATGGGCAAACAGTGGAAACAGTGGCTGACTTTATTTTTTGGGGATCCAAAATCACTGCAGATGGTGACTGCAGCCATGAAATTAAAAGACGCTTACTCTTTGGAAGGAAAGTTATGACCAACCTAGATAGCATATTAAAAAGCAGAGACACTTCTTTGCCAACAAAGGTCCGACTAGTCAAGGCTATGGCTTTTCCAGTGGTCATGTATGGATGTGAGAGTTGGACGGTGAAGAAAGCTGAGCACCGCAGAATTGATGCTTTTGAACTGTGGTGTTGGAGAAGACTCTTGAGAGTCCCTTGGACTGCAAGGAGATCCAACCAGTCCATCCTAAAGGAGATCAGTCCTGAGTGCTCATTGGAAGGACTGATGTTAAAGCTAAAACTCCAATACTTTGGCCACCTCATGCGAAGAGTTGACTCACTGGAAAAGACCCTAATGCTGGGAAGGATTGGGGGCAGGAGGAGAAGGGGACGACAGAGGATGAGATGGTTGGATGGCATCACCGACTCGATAGACATGGGTTTGGGTGGACTCCGGGAGTTGGTGATGGACAGGGAGGCCTGGCGTGCTGTGGTTCATGGGGTCGCAAAGAGTTGGACATGACTGAGAGACTGAACTGAACTGAACTGACAGTCAATTAAACAATGTTGTGATAGTTTCAGGTGAATAGTGAAGGGACTCAGCCATACATATACATTTACATATTTATTTTTAAAATTAATTAGGACAAGGTAAACATTTGCTAAACAATGCAAGTGCTCAACCGATCATCCATCATTTAGTTTATTTCCTTAATTTCTCGCTCTGTATTTGTAACGACAAATAGCGGGCTTGCAACATCTTTTTCACGTTACTTTCTGATTTATGTGTTTTTCACATAAAAACAGTGGCTCTATACAAAATTAGTATTTATGGAATCTAAATTTAGAAGAAATAAATATATAACCCAGTTTAGGTAATGGTTTAAATGAAGTAGGAAAAGGCTGGCAGCTTCCCCTTTTTGAACCTTGGTTACCTTCCTTTTCCCAGGCCTTTCAGACTACTCACCCTCCCATCCCTCCCCACCAAAAATAAAGACACAGAATTTGCAACCGTCTGACTTGTTGCACAATGTAAGCCCAGTTTCCCCATATACAAGCCAAATACATAGTTCAGAGACACAAGGCACAGACACTTGAGAATCACACTCAGATACCTGAATAGGACAAGTAGGAACATGCCAGGCAACAGTCCCCAAAGGACCCCACCAGTCCTCCTAGTCATCAGTGCCTGCCAAGCCAGTCTGGTGGGCATGAATTAACCAGCAACTGGTCCCAATAACTTCCCCTGCAGGATATCTATCACCCCCATCAGGCCCCATATCTGATCTTCACCTCTCACTACTCAGTGTCCTTTGAGACATGAGCCCAGTTTAATTCCAGCCAAGGGTTTATTAAGCGCCCCTTTGAGCTGAATGCTGCACCCTTTTTGTCTATCAGCCACAGCCTTGGTTACTCTGATTCTAAGCTCTTTTTGTTCCCCTATTGTCCAGATCCCTTCACTAATTCCATGTAGTGACTCTAAAGCAGAAGTTTTAAACCTGAGTCCACATGGGGGATTAAAGGGTTCGTAAACATGTGTGGAAAAACACCCTACATTTTTATTTTCACTAACCTTAGTGGAAATTCAGTATTTTCTTCAGCTATGAAGGTAGACAACAAACCATAGATATTTTCACATCACATCTATTGCAGAGTCTTGAAATATTGTTCACACTCATTACTACATTGAAATTTGGTGGTTAATAGACCACCTCTAGATCTTATCATATAATGAATAAATAAAGAAGAAAATAAATGACTACATCATGATTTATTTTAAAATATTTTGATAACTGCATTTCAATATGATTGTTTTTCCCTATAATCTTATATGTTCTAATTTATGTATTTAAACATTATTCTGAGATGGGGGTGAAGATGAGCTTCACCAGATGCTAAATGAATCCACAGCACTAAAAAGTACCTGTTCCCTGCTCTGTCTGTTCTGAAACTATTTCATGCCCTTCCCAGTTTATCTGTTCTCCACCCACCCCCAAATTTCTACTTCCTCCACCCTGTTCAACCATGTACAAATGCCCCTAGGTTCGCTGAGGCCCATCCATATGCCCCTCAGCAGAGCCACGTGACTCTTCTTGCCCCCTTCTCAGTTTCACAGTAGTTAACCCCCACTTCAGCTCACAGGTGAAGTCAGAACCTTCTTTTAAGTTAGCCTAAAACTATTACGTGCTCTCATAAGCCTTTCTCCAGCCACATCCCTGAGGTACCTTAATCTAGACAAGCTCTCATCAGGCATCGCCTGTCAGTCTGAAGAGTTAAGCCTCAGCCTATCTCCAGGAATGGGTTAGCCCAAGAAAATAAGGTGAAGCAAAACTAGGTGAAGCAAAAATAAGGTGAAGCCAGCAAAACTGGCAGATCTAGCAACACACACAAATATAAAAACCTATGGGATCAGGTTCATGGGAGCCAACCAAGCATTGCACCACCTGGAACTCAAGGTTGTCTAGGTAGCCAAGAACATTATCAAAAGTCAAAACTGATTGCCAGCACCAGAGATGTGTGCCATTGTTTTCCCTATAGAGACCAAACTGTCCCATTTTATCACTCAACAGTCTCTGTTTGACTAATTCCTGTGACAACAGTAACATACAGAACTATGACACTTACTCAGAAAGAGAAAAAATGATGCCACATATGGGAAGCGTGCCATTTGGACCAGTGTAGACCTTTCCTGGAGGTGTCACTGAAGTTGCTCAGATGCCGAGTGACAAATGCTGCGCTCTCACTACAGAGATAAAGAGGAAGCAATCGTGCGGTTTCCAGCCCACTGAGAAGCAGAGATGGCCTGCATAGGGCAATACAGTTTGCTTTATATGGCTCTTTGATAATCATTCAAATTTGGTGTGAAAATTTATCTTCATGGGCAGATAACCATATACAGATACAAATAAGAAAAGATGGCCTCCTTCTGGCTAAATATGTATCATTAGGTAATAATGAGGGAATTTAAGTAGACAGAATAAATAAAACAATCAAGAAGAAATTTTCTCTTCTTAGCCCTTACCTTGCCTTCCACCCTGGGAGAGGAAAGGTTTGAGAAAAGAGGGAAGCACATCTAGAAGACAGGAGCCTGGGGAAACATGAGGTGACGGTGATGCTGGCATGCTCTAGAATCAGGCTGCCTGGGTGTGCACACAGACTCTGTTTTTAATAGGTGATCTTAGAAAAGTTAATTAACATTTTCCAACTCTCATCTACAAAGTAGAGATACGAACTGTGTACATCCCATAAGATTGCTGTGAGAATTGAATGAACTAATTCACTGAAAGTGCCCAGAACAACATCTAGTACATAGGAAGTGCCCAATGGATATCAAGGAATATTTAAAGGAATCATCAGCTGCTCAGTGTGGACCTGGCCACTCAGGATGGCCCTGAACCTAGGCCAAATTAATCATAGTACCTGAAGACAAGACTGTACAAGCGACAAGCTCACTAAGGACATTAGTTCTCCAGATCAAGCCTCTATTTAGATACGTCAGGAATGGTCTGGTCTGCTTCAGGCCACAGTTACAGCAGATCCCTGCTCCATCCATCCACCAGTCCATCCAACGATTCTTTTTTTTTTTTTAATCTTCTGGGTGCTGTGGTAGGTGCTGCACATACTGGGTTGGACAAAATGTTTCTTTTTGACCAACTCAATACAAAGTCTTTGTTCTCAGGAAACTTCCACTTACTCAGATAACCACAAGGTAATTTTGCGAGCACAACAATCAATGGGGCATCTCAAAGGAGTCTGGGAAGTGAATGGGTAGGAGGGAGGGTCAGGATCAGCTGGGTCATGTAAGGCAACCAGGGAGGAAGGGGGCACCGAGGTGCGGTTGGGGAGACAGTCTAGCATGGATCGTGATGCATCAGCTGTGCCCTCTTGTTGGAGTAAAGTTAGAGGCCGGTGTGAAGGGAGAGGGTCTATGGAGGTGGGCTGGGACAGACCTGAGTTGGTCATGCACGCCAGGCCTAAGAAATTGGTCTTAACCTTATAGAAAAGGGAAGCTATTAAGAGGTTGTTTGTTGGTTTGTTTTTTAAGTAGGAAAATGGCCTGGTCATGTTTTTCTTTTAGGCTGAGTACCAAGATGAGGAAGGGAGGCAAGGGTAGAAGCAGGAAGGCCAGATACAGCCTTTTGCAATTTTCTGTAGGAGCAATGTTAAGGGCCTGAATTAGGGCATTTAACATAAAGACAGAGCTGGGAGAGATGATGAGGTCATGAAATACTTCACGGAGCACCCACTTTAGGATAAGCACCTTACCAGGAGCCAGAGACACGTGTGGAAAAGTGTAACCTCTGATCTTAGGAAATTTTGATTGTGGAGCCTGGTGCAGGTGAACAGGAAAGAAAGAAGAACATGACTGGCTATCACATAAGGTAAATTCGGGGAGGTCCACTAGGAGAAATACAGGTGGCAAAGAGACATGGAGAGCTGAAGGAGAGAAGGACTGTATCTAATTTGAGGAGAATGGGAAGTCAGGAATCTTCAGGGAAAAGGTAGCATTTTATGATTTATTTTCCCAGAGGGAATTAGAGTAGAGTAGGGTAAGATTCTACAAGCTTTCATCTAGAAGCCTATAACTTTAAAAAATGTATTTATTTATTGGCCATGACACACAGCACATGGGATCCTAGTTCCCCGAATAGGGATCGAACCCCTGCCCCTTGAAGTGTAAGCATGGAATCTTAACTACTGGGCCACTGGGGAAGTCCCTGAAGCCTCTAACTTCCTTTTTAATTTTTTCTTTTCAAGTTTTTAAAAATTGAGATATAATTGACACATAACACTGTTGAGCTTCCCTGGTGTCTCAGTCAGTAAAGAATCTGCCTACAGTGCAGAAGACCTAGGTTCAATCCCTGGGTCAGGAAGATCCCCTGGAGAAGAAAATGGCAACTCACTTAAGTATGGAAATGCCATGGACAGAGGAGCCATGGAGTCGTAAGAGTTGGACACAACTTAGCAACTAAACCACCAACCACCACCACCACCACTGTGCTAGCTTTAGGTGTACAACACAGTGATCTCCCTTTGGTTTTATTCATTAGCAATGACACCAAACAATAACAACCCTCCTCCATGTCAACCTACAAATATTAACATCTTCAGTTAAAGGGCCCTGTGCTGTCCTTTTTAAGGTACTGTGCAGTGCTTGGGGGATAAAAGAGGTAAAAAGCCTTCCAGGAAATTGGAATCTAGTTTTATAAAGAACTGTAGATAAGAAACGGTAGCCTTGGAAGGCAGCCTGTGTTGGGTATCCATATTATGACTCAGGCAGGACCACTGCAGGCAGGGGGCAGCCAGAGGTCATTCAGAAAAGGCTGATTTATGTGGTTTATGTTAGGTTTTTGGAGATCTGGAATGATTCAAATAGAGAAGAGAGAAGAAAGGACATTCCCTAGGGATAAATGAAATGTACAAAGATACTGAGGCAGAGATATACAGGTTGTATTCAGGGAACAATTAAAGGGCAGCTTACCTGGAATGGTGATTTCAAACTACCTCTTCAGGCAGTTAACTATAGTATCAGTAGGGCTTGAAGTACAAGAATTTTTTTCACCATTTCAGTTGTAGAAGTCATGGGTTATGCCCTAGGCTCCAAAATTTGCTGTATCAGTTAGTTGTTGCTGCATAACAAATAGCAAGCTTTGGTGGCATACAGTAATAGTACAGATGTTTGTTCACAAGCCTATGGATCAGCTGATGGGAGCTGGATGATCTAGGATGGTCTTAGCTTGCATCCCTCTCACAGTCCTCGAATAGGCTAGCCTGGGCACATTTTCACAGTAACGTCAGGGGTCCTAAAGGACTAGGAGAAACACATAAGTACTTTTAAAAGCTTCTACTTGCATCATGACTGTTAACATCCTCAGATCAAAGCAAGTCACATGGCCAAGTCCAAAAGCAAGAGATGGGTTAGTAGACTCCATCTCTTGAGTGAAGGAAACAGCAAAGTGGCAGAGCAAAAGAAGTGGAAAGGGAACTGGGGCCATCAATGCAATCAATCTGCTACATGCACTGAAAAGAGAATTATGTTAGAAATAAGCATTGACCACAGAGACCATCATTGCCAATAATGCAGAGGACCCTGAAATACACACAACTAAGTAGTGAAGTGAAAGTCACTCAGTTGTGTCTGACTCTTTGAGATCCCATGGACTGTATAGTCCATGGAATTCTCCAGGCCAAAATACTGGAGTGGCTAGCCTTTCCCTTCTCCAGGGGATCTTCCCAACCCAGGGATTGAACCCAGGTCTCCCGCATTGCAGGCAGATTCTTTACCAACTGAGCTAGCAGGGAAGCCCAACTAAGTAATGCTATAGCAATTTTTCACTCCTGGCTTTTGCCAATTTTTTTTTCTCTCCATGTTAGAGGCTCTGTTTCTGCCAGAATTTAACATTGACAGGGTGATGCCACTTCTTTTCTGGAAGGAAAAAAGAAGATTTATGTTATTAAGGGTAAAAGAAAAAAGCAGAAGAAAGAAAAAATAGAGCCAGTGAGAGAGACAGTTATTCTATTACCTTGGGAATCACTGTAGTGCATGGCAATTGTATCAGTTGAAAGGAATGTAAAAATGGAATTCCTGATTCAGATGGAGGGATAGGGCCAGTGATAGTCAAAGCAACACAACGATGTACTAAAGAAAAAAGTCCTTTCTTAAGTTCCTAGAAGATTAATGAAAAGTGATGTATTTTTTTCAGGTTTGACATGTTCAAATATTAATTCCACAAAATGACAAAAATTGCAAGTATCACGGATTCCTAGCCTAAGCATTCAGGCCTAAGAAATATTTAAATACAGACCTTTTACATGTCAAGTTCTGTGTGAAGCATTTTCACCTGTGCAGTGTTACAGAATAGCTGACATCATTAATCCCATTTTATAGATGAGAAAACCGAGGCTCAGAGGAATCCATTAACTTGGCTAAGATTGTATGGCTAGGAATGGGTGCATTCTATGGCTGCCTTCTCACCTTTGGCTCAGTGCCCTTTCTATTATACTTCCTAGCTTGCCATTCACGATTTTAAGAAGACAGAGTATGTGGGACAGTGAGTGACAGGAGGACAGAAAAGAAAATCCTGAAGGGGTGAGCAGAAAGCTGATCAGGATTTTGCCCCTTTCCCTACTTGAGAAGGAAATGGCAACCCATTCCAGTACTCTTGCCTGGAAAATCCCATGGGCGGCGGAGGAGCCTGGTAGGCTACAGTCCATGGGGTCGCGAAGAGTCGGACATGACTGAGCGACTTCACTTTCACTTTTCCCTTTCATGCATTGGAGAAGGAAATGGCAGCCCACTCCAGTGTTCTTGCCTGGAGAATCCCAGGGACAGAAGAGCCTGGTGGGCTGCTGTCTATGGGGTTGCACAGGGTCGGACACGACTGAAGCGACTTAGCAGCAGCAGCTACTTGAGCTCCTGCAATTGAGGTCAGTGATTTCTACCCGCATGAGTGTAGGTCTTACCAAGGTACAGGGAAGCCCTGGGTTCTAAGCCTTGTTCCTCCATGTATGGAACTCAATCAATCAGTCCCTCACACAACAGTGGAAGAAACTGAGGCTCAGAGTGGACCCGGGTACAACTTGGGTCCTATGATGGAGAACAACTCCCATGTCCTTTACTTCTCACCAGCCTGACTTCACCAGGAGCTGATAATTAGCTAACTGAGGCTGAGTTTTTCAAGGTGGGTGGCAACTCCTATCTGTGGGGAAAACCTTAAGTAGATTCCTGTGGGTAGAGGCAAAGGCCAGGGCACAAGAAGGGCATTTGCTAGCCATACAGTCTAGGCAGGTTAGTTGATTCCTCTGAGCGTCAGTTTTCTCATCTGTAAAATGGGATTAGTTAATACCTATCACAGAGTGATGTGAGTTATTCTATAATATTGCATATGTGAAAGGAAAGGGGGTGAAGGAGGAGATGGGGACTAAGGGCTGGTGGCAGCAGAGAAAGAGCAACAGATGGGATTCCCAGGCCATCTTCTGGCTTCAGATATACCCTTGGGAAGAGCTACTTCTTCAATTCCCTATCAAGGAGTAACTGACAATGAATTCTGATTTTAAAACAAGAAGGGGGTGTGGGGGGGTGCTCAAAATAGGCCCCAAAGGGAAGAAGAAAGGGGGAGAAGGGACAGGAAGTTTGCTTTACCTGGGCTTTAGGTACAGGTGTACCCCTGACACAGACGCCCCTTCATGGTCTCCTTGGCCCATAAAGCAGCCCAGGTGCCTACTCCCCTACTAAATAGTCACCTTTTCACTATAGTTTCAAACTGCCTCCTCTTCCCTCCCCTCTTCAAATCTGTGAGTTTCCCCATATTCTGTATTCTGCTTGATTTCCTAACTAGCCAGCACTTGAGCCCACCGTGATCTGGGCTTGACTTCACCCAAACATCCAAGGTCACAGCCATGGACAGTGTTCAGCTCTCCCTTGACTCGGTTCTTCTGTGGCATGAGGTATGACCGACCATTAGCATATCTGCTCGGAATTCTTTCCTTCTTTCTCTGATACCACGGTCTTGCCGGGATTTTCCCTCCCCCTTCAGAAGTTCCTTCTCAGTGAAGCCCTTCTCAGGGTTCTATCACCAGCCCTTTCTCCTCACGCTGCTTCCACATCTCATGCCATCTGTATACTGACAATCACAAATCTGTCTCTGTCCCCAACTTCTCCCTTAAGCTCCAGGCCAATTATCTATCTGCGCTGAACATTTCCACCTGAAGATCCTGCAGAAAACTCAAACTTGCGTCCAAAGCTAAAATCATTGTTTTCTCCTTCACTGGTACTGTCCATCATGGTTGAGTGCATCAACATCCATCCAGACCCATGGCTGGCCTCCACATTCCACATCTAGTTATAAAGTCCTGTCAGTTCTTCCTAAAACCTTTAATGAATTCACTGTAGCTGCTGCTGTCACAACTGAGAGCTGTGAATTTTCCACCTGGATTAATGCAGTTCAGTTCATCTTCCAGCCTTGCCTGCAACCTGGCCCCCCTCTACCAGAGTAATCTAAAATGCAAACATAGCCACACACTCTCCTGAATAAAGACTTTCAGGGCTTCCCCTGTAGTCCAGTGGCTAAGAATCCACCTTGCAATGCATGGGACACAGGTTCGATCTCTGGTCTGGGAAGATCCTACATGCCGCGGAGCAGCTAAGCTCATACGCCACAGTTACTGAAGCCCGAGCATCCTAGAGCCTGTGCTCCACAAGAAGAGAAGCCAGGGCAATGAGAAGCCCACACACAGGAACAAAGAGTGAGACCCTGTTCACCACAACTAGAGAAAGCCTGCGTGCAGCAATGGAGACCCACCACAGCCAAAAAATAAAATAAATCTTATGTCTCCCCCTCTACAAACTTCTAGACGACCAAGTCCCAACTCCTTGACTGGATCTTCATGAGCTGGTGCTTGAGAACTCTCCCATCACCTCACCTTTCAGACACAGAACCATTGTGTTTCTTTGAATGGATCTTACCATCCTCTCTAACTTTGCATATACTGTCCCCTCTGCTAAGAGCCCTCCCTACCTGATATATGCCTATTTATTTAAAAAATTTAAAATTTGGGTTTGCATCTCCTATGCAAAACCTTTCTTGACACCTTAGAAGGTTCACCACTCCCTCCTCTATCTCTGTCATGAACTGCTATAATTTTACTTATTACATGTAATAAAATGAATTATTTACATGCCCATGTCCTCTCCTACAAGTCTATGAATTTCCTAAGGGCAGGAATCAGTTCTTACTCATCTTTCTATCCTTTAAAAATACTGAATGGCTAAAATAGTCAGACACAGTAGCTGGTGCAGTGATTTAGAACATGTACACACTTTGGAGCCAGAAAGACCTAGGTTCAAATCTTGAGAAAATTAGTTTCCTTAAGCCTCAATTTCCTCATCTCTAAGAATGGGGACAATAATAGGAGAAACTCCATTATCTGACACAATTAGAGCTATCAGTTGATCAATTAACAGAAATGTCAGGTAAAGATGAGAATCATCAAAAGACACTTATGTATCTTAAAAATTTTATTTTCACTTCAATCATATAGTATGTATTTGCTCAACAATCTCTTGACACAGGCCCAGGTCTATCATCTGGAATCTCCTCTCTTTTTGCATAAACCAAACCTATCTCCTCTTCTACAACTTTCAGGTTTGATTTCTTTAAAAAGGAGTAAGAATTAACAACAACAAAAAACAACGTTTGTAAAGTCGATGGAGTACAGATCTTCCTATGCTTTTATGATTTACAAAAACATAAATTGTTTACAGTTGTTTTGCCTGGACTTAAATTGACAGCATTAAAAAAAAAAAGCAATTTACCTCTATCTAGTCTTTTCAGGGAATTCATCTTCCTTTCATCAACACATCTTTCTTTGGCACTCATATTTCATTGATTTACATATTATTCAATGAAATTATATAATCAAAGTAGCCAGTACCGGTGGCACAAATACACTGGCAAATAGAACAGAAAGGACTCAGGTGAGCATTACTCCCCGCCGCTAGTGGAGCTGAGCCAACCAGGTGTACAAGCCCCAAGCAGTGAGTGTATTAATCCTGTCACTTTATTTCTGGTTTTTGATGCTTTGACATCCAGAGACTTGCTGATCCTGGAGACGCTGCTCCTCCCAGGATGACCAGTTCCTAGAGAAAGGAAGTCATTCCGATTTGCCTGTGAGCATACCTTCCGTCAGCTGGCAAAGAATCCACCTGCAATGCAGGAGACCCCGGGTTGATTCCTGGTTTGGGAAGATCCCCTGGAGAAGGGAACAGCTACTCACTCCAGTATTGTGGCCTGGAGAATTCCATGGACTGTATAATCCATGGGCTTGCAAAGAGCTGGACACGACCGAGCAACTTTCATTTTTTCCCTTTCACACCTTCCATGTGCAAACCCCTCCTCCATTGAGCTCTTACACTCAGGACCACTGTTCCCTGCTCAGATCACCCCAAGGCCAGGAACCAGCTATGTCGGGGGGAGAAGGGGAATAGCTGGAGTATTAAATTAGGCATATGCAGACCATGACCTATTGAACGAGGAGGCACAAACCACCCACATCGGGTCAGCAAGTTGCTCCCTCAGCATCCGAACCCTCACCCTGAGGAAGTGAAACCCAGGGTCATTTTGATTGAAGGTGTAGTTTCAATACACTCACACAAAGAAAGTCAAGTCATAAGATTTATTACTTACAGACCCCAGAAACCAGGGCTGGGGGGCCAGCGAGCCAGGGAAAGGGCAGTCCTGCAACATCCCAGGTGTCCAATGAGCAGGAGATAGAGAGCGGGGTAACAAGCGCTTATTACTTGCAAGGTGGCTGCGGTGGAGGCTGCAGGCTCAACTCAAAAGGGTTATTTTAAAAGGAGCCCAGGGAAAAGCAAAGTGGGGATGTGGGGCAGGAACCGTAAGCCCAGGTCCTTATCTATACGTTCAGGCTTTGGCTGTGGGCAGCCCTATTATCCTGTAAAATCCTAGGCAGCAACTCAAAATAGCTGTTTTCTCATCATATCTGATAACTAGGGACACTTCCTATGCCCCAGAACCAGCTGAAATTCTCCAAACTAGTCAATCCGAAGCCAGCTTACCCTGACTTGCCCGTTCCTTCCTGTGAAAACCAAAACAAAGGCAGCAGTCCATGCTTTTCTCTTGCTTCCTCTGCTGCCTAAGGGACGCTGGTGCTTCCCCGTGTGGCCCCTGGGGTGTGGCGTGACCCCTCCTCTTGGGATCTGTGAGTGAAACAAGCTATCTTCTCAATGGTTGGCCCTGCTTCACTGAAATAATAAAACCTGTATTTTGAAGCGGTGTGCTACACACACTGGTCTGTGGTAAGAGGACATGGGGTGGCTGTTAGCTGGAAGATCCAGTTACATAAAGAGCACATAAGAAATCTGCAGTGGTCACCTCAGGTGACCTGAGGCTCTTGCCCAGGTGTGAGTGCATGCATATGCCTGCTCAGTCAAGTCTAACTCCTTGTGGCAAGAGTACTGGAGTGGGACGCCATTTCCTCTTCCAGGGATCTTCCTACCCCAGGGACTGAACCCGTGTCTCCTGCATCTCCTGCATTGGCAGGCAGATTTTTTACTGCTTGAACCACCTGGGAAGCCCTGGTGCCCTTGCCTGGGTGCACAGCACATCAAAGCATCCCAGTGTTAGTTAGCTATTGTCACAGTGGGAAGAGGTCCCGGCCCTTGGCCACTTTCAGACAACCAGAGCATTTGTCAGGGATTTCTCTTCTAGCCTAGAGGGGCAGATAAAGGCTCCCTGAGACTTGACAGAGAAGCAGGAGTTGGAACAGGTAGAAAGAGGTTTCTGGATGAGCCAACAGCAGCTGCCAAGCCCTCTAGGAAAGGACACAAGTGGGAGGTTTTCTGTGCTGAGCACAACGCCTCGGCCACAGGAGGTGGGTGAGCAAGTTTTTATTTTGCTTTTAATATAAACTGAGGCAGGTACAGGCTCAACAAGAGGTGTGAGACTTCTGCAGACCGGCTCTGACTGTGTCAGTGATCCTCCCTCTTCATGGAGAAGCATGCAGTGTTGGGCCATTTCCCACAGGACAGCGTTCACTGTGCATTCATAAACCTCTAGTCCCTTCTATGGGGTTTCCCTGGCTCAGTGGTAAAGAATTTGCCTGCCAATGCAGGAGATGTGGGTTCGATCCCTGGTCTGGGAAGATCTTCTGGAGAAGGAAATGGCAACGCACTCCAGTATTCTTGCCTGGGAAATCCCATGGACAGAGGAGCCTGGCGGGCTACAGTCCATGGAGTCGAAAAAGAGTCAGACACGACTTGGCAACTAAAAACAAGTCCCTTCCATATGCCTGGACCAGGGCCAAGACCCAGGCGAGGTTAGTCAACCAGGACACAGACCCAGCCTCTGAAGACCTCACAAGTGAGGTGGTCCCTGCCCAGGACACAAATAGGGAAGGCTGGCTGAGGCTGAGCAGCTGCTCCTGGGGCCAGCAGGGAGGTGGGAGCCCCAGCACTCTCTCCCATCCTGGACTCTGAAGCCAGCGGCCTGGGGAAAGCATTGTTTTTACATAATACAGAGGCTAACACCTTCTGGACCTGTTTGGCTCCAGACTGGGTCATGAGTCAGAAACGCTGGTCTGTTCCAGGCACGACATGGTCACAGAACTTGGGTGTGTTTCCTCATCCGCAGAGAGGAACAGCCTCTAACTTCTCTCTTTCCTGACAAGGGTCCTATAAGGTCGTGAGAACGCATGGAGAGACAGAGAGAGACCATCCTCAGCAGGGGGCCTCAGCCCTCACCTTTCCGCTTGGTGGAAATCTCACTATTGGTCCTGTTAGATCCATTTCTTCTTTTATCTTTGGTGAACATCTACAACACTTTCATGGGATTCCAAGAGATGAGAAGGTGCTCGAGTGGCAAGGGAATTCAGCTACAGTCCCTTACGCGGAGGAGATGAAAGAGAAACAGAGGCCAAGATCAAGATCCTCACACAACTTCAGTTTAAATTAAACTTCCTTTAATGAAATAAAAAACAAACGGTGCATTGCATAATATTTTGTGGTCACAGTATAAAACAATACAATTAGTTCATATAACATTGGATATGGACAAAAATACACAAGACCCTTTCTTTTGTCTACATAAAATTCGGCAGATCTGTATGTGCCACGCTAAAAAAGAAAGAAAGTCACCTTTTTTCTCCTAGTGATCTGCACACAATGTTTATCACTGAGAATTTGGTCAAACAGCGGAGGAGAACTTACCCAAATCCCAGTTCCCTTCTTCCTCTGTTGTCATCGGTGAAGGTTAAAAAAAAAAAAAAAAGGTTTTCTGAAAGTAGCAAGTTGTGTAGTATTGCTTATTATTCCTGCTAAAGAGGCTCAGTCTTTGGCTCACAGATGTCAGTGACAAAATCATGGCTGCAGGCAGTCTGCAAAGCAAGAAGCAAGAGCCACCAGGGAAAACAGACAAGGGTCTGGGCAGGAGAAGCCACCTTGACCAGGATCTTAGGGAAAGCCACATAGATAGGAGGGGAGAAAACACACAAATAAATACATTTCTAAATTAAGATTTCAAATCCAGTTGGTGAGTCAGAGTTCCACTGTCCCATGAAAAATCTGAAAAGTTGTTAAAAAGTCAGAGCTGGCATTTTCCTTTTTTGAAAAGTGAAAAGTATATGTAAACATTATAAAGTAAACAATGGAAAGTACTTTTCAGGCTTTTATCTGAATACAGCTTAGGCTCTTTCTGGGGATATTTTTATGATTAGAAGAAAAAAAAAGTCAAACTTTCTATCACGTTTGTGTTAAGCAGTGCACTTTCATCCGTGTCAGTCGTGGCTGGATCCTTGCCTTCATGCCAGTGCTTCTGTGGGAACCTTTTCCAGAAGAGCACTCAGCAGGGGGCCCTATTTGGTATAACAAAAGTACATCTCACACTCAGACCAGGACACATGTCCCAGCCATGTTCACGTCCCTGGAAGGAAGGAGGTCCTTGGTACAATGCTCTGTGACTTCTCCCTACTTTGTACCAGCCCAGTGGATGGAGGGTGGAGCTAGGGGCACAGTAAATGCCATACAAGTCCCAGCCTTGAACTGCAACAGCAGTTTGAAAGGAAAAGGTAGAGTGTGTGAGCATGTGTCACCTTTACTGCCACTGGCTGTCTGCTGCAACCTGTCCATGTTTTTACATACACCTGGGGCCACCGGGTCACATCCAAAGCCAAGTATCCTTTCCTCCTTCCAAGGGCCTGTACTACAACCATCCTGAACCTTCTTTTAGGAGGCTGATCACTGTGAGGGCTCAAAGGGCACTGGCTGTTCTGAACGCAGAACCTGTGTCTATTTCCTGTTTGCATAATCACCTGTGACTTACCTCCTCTGAGACAGCACAGTTAGGAAACGGCATGTAGGAAATACCCAAATTTAGGGCTGTCACAGCCTCTTTCCCTTCCCCTGGTCTTTCGTGCTCTGGTAGAGCAGACCTGCAGTACATCTTCCCACCACAGATGCTAGGCCTGGAATTCCTCTGTGCTGCTACCGCTAGTACAGAAGCTAGTTTCAATCATTTGAGTGGTCCCCTCAGTGGGCAAAACCAAAAGGAAAAATTGGGTGGCAATCTGTCATCTGGGGGTGACTTGGTGATATGTGCAGAACGAAAACGTGGGCAACAGAGTGAGGGAAGTAGAAGGGAAGATAGTGAGCTGGGAGCAGTCCAGCTCGTCCGGCCCATTGTGACAGAGAGCCGCACGTGAATGCCCATCATTTTGTATTAATTTATTGCTCAAAACAAATGAATCTTTTTTTCCCTTTTGGAAGACAAAGCGGTATTAGGTCCTTCAGAGCCAGGGTAAAAGCACACAGAATGCAATGTGGGGATTGAGTCACCAGTGAGCCTCAGGAAACCCCACTGGGATGCTTCTGAAAGGCCAGCACTGTGAAGGGGCAAGACACAGATCTTTTTGGGACCACTGTCCTACTCCTGGTATGAGTGATCGGGCAAAGCAGACCACTCTCAGATCTACTTTGTAGGCAGTTCACATGGCAATAAATTGCTGGGTTTCCTTCGTGTTCCTAATAGGAAAGCAAACACACCACAAAGTATACCCTTTCTCACTAACCCCCTGCAGGGGATTTTTTAAAAGACTTGAAGGACTGACAAGGTCACAGAAAATGCATGGTTCTTCTGGGTAATTTCTGATTCTGTGAAGTCAGTCTTGCAAGCAGCAATTTGACTTCACATTAAAGAGCCCAAGTGGCCCGTGAAGGACATGGGGTGTCAATGGTTCCCCCTGCAGACCCACAAGGCTTAGGCTCTCACAAAGGGCGGGACAGGGAAGAGAGGTGGCTTCGTCCGCCTGACACACCCCTGCACCACTGACCCTCTAGCACAAACTGCAGAAATCGAAACTTCCAGGATATCCCCCTTCTGCAATCTCTGGGGCCCCCTGAGGCATGGTAGCCTCGGAACGATGGGAGTGACTGTCTGTTCCTTTCCTTGTCCCCGACCTCTTCTTCCTTGCAGGCCTTCTCACTGCCCTGGACAGAGGGGGCTGTGCATTTTTCTTCATACTCATTCTTAAGGCTAAGGTGGCAAGATAAGGTGCATGGTGGAGAGCCAAATTCTCGATTCCAGGGCCATTTCAGCACTCGCACATAAAGCAAATACGAAAGAAGTGGAAAGGGGGCAGAGAAGCAGAAAACCAACAAACAAAATGCATTTGGGCTTGATAGGAAGTTACGGACTGCAGGTTTAGATTTTAAATGTAGCCTAAACCCCCTGGAAAACAGGGGGTGGGGAGGGTAGTAAAAGCCACACATTAGCCTTCAGCACTGGTCTGTGTCGTCCCTCGGCCGGGGTAGAGGGTTGCCTTTAGCAGCTCTCTTAGCACGTGCCTCCGACTCGGAAGACACACGGATCTCACCAGAGACAAAGAACTCTGAACGCCTTCACCCCTTTCTCACTGCAACCCCTCAAAACAAAAGGTAGAAACACACACAAGTCAGAGATCTATAAGCCAGTAGGAGAAAAAAATTAGAGGTTAACATTAAAAAGCCGCTGTCAGGAAAACACACACTCGATTGTTCCATCAGAAAGTGCCGTGGGAAGAAGAGCCGTGTGCTGGTAAACATGTCTGCGCTCAGGACTTGACATGCAGAAAAGAGAGCGCGCCGAGTCCCACCTGAGATTAGAGAGGACTGGTTTTTAGTGTAACACACTTCGCGTTAAAAGATTGCTGTCCTCATCTCGTCCAAACTGCTCCTCGACCGTCCCTCGGTCTCAGCCTTTCTGGCACCAACTAGTCCATCTCCATGGACATGAGCCGGCGGCGCTCTCGCCGGGTCTCCTGGACTTCCTTCTTACAGCACCAGTGGGAGCTGCAGTACCCGATGAGGCAGGACAGGAGCCCAATGACCGTGGACAGGCCGATGCCAATCAGCAGTGGGTACTTGAAGGCGTTCAGCACTGGGAGGGCGAGATCAGAGGGACAGAATTAGTGATGAAAATTGCGGGGTGTGGGGGTGGGGAGAGCTCAGGGAAGACCATCGCCTCCCCCCTGCACCGCCTGGGGTCTCCCCCAGGAGTCTGACCTCACGGCTCTTGCACCTAGCACAGGGCTTGAGACAAGAGCAGCTCAGCCATACATGTCCAAAAATGAGCAAATATATCCCCACCCAATTCCATAGCAGGCGGGGTGGTAGTGGGGGGAACCCAGAAAAAAAAATTTCCTTCGATATCTTTGAATGTCAACTTGCTTTTTAGGGTTTTGGCAGGAGATTGATTTTTAAAAGTCAATATAAGGGCACCACACATTCAGCAGCAGATGCATCCTTAAAAAAAAAAAACCATACATAAATCAATTCTATGCATCAGATAACTGAAGTGTACTAGGGGAGCTATTTTAAGTGACACTACAGTAAATTATCTAGCAAAGTGAATAATCACTCCCTGCTTGTTCAGTAAATCTGGATTTTCATATGGAATAACTTCAAGCAAGACATTTCTAAGAGGCAAATATGGTATCACTAAGTTGCAGGAACGCATACAGTTCAGATCCTGCACCCACAAAGTCCCCGTCCCCCAAATTACCAGCAAACCTTGGGTGGAGGCTGGCACCGTGGTTGTTTGCCTGACATTTAGCACAACAGCCCCATGACAGATTATTATCCCATTTAACAAGAGAGGACACAAAGGATTAGAAAGACTAAGTCATCTATGGAAGAGCTGGGGCTCCAATTCCAGTCCCCGCCAAACTGATACATCGTCAGGGAAACACACTCAAAGGCTCCTACTTAATCCTTCCAGGCACCTGGTCTTGAATTCTGTCCATGAGTTTTTTCAATTCACCCTTACTCTGACACTTTCTGCAGAGAAGACCAGTTTTCCATTAACCAAGGAAAATGTGCCCCCACTCCAGGAGGCTCAGAGAGCAGGAGGGTGGGGAGGGAGCCCCCAACCACTTAGTTAGGCTGACTGGTGGTCAGTGTGAGCCAACAAGGTGGGGAGCTCCCCCTCCCATCTCAGGGTTCTGTGAAGAACCCTCCCTGTGCTAGTGAATGGGAGGAGCCCCCTTTCACCAAAAGTAGGACCAGTAAGGGGCTTTCCCAGATGGCTCGGTGGGTGAAGAATCCACTTGCAATGCAAGAGACAAGGAGACTTGGGGTTCGATCCCTGGGTCAGGAAGATCCCCAGAGGAGGAAATGGCAACCCACTCCAGTATTCTTGCCTGAAAAAGCCCATGGACAGAGAAGCCTGGTGTGCTGCAGCACATGGGGTTGCAAAGAGTCAACACGACTAAGCGACTAGCACAGCGGGGCAGGAACTCCCTCACTGCTCCTCCTAGAGACCTTGACCCGCTCTCTCGATGCTGTTCTCTGCCCCTGCCTGGCAGAATCCGTGCCAAGCCTAGACTACAACAAAGTGACTATGTCTAGAATTTACAGAATACATCGAAAATCTGTCCAGTAAGTTTAAAAAAATCATTTCCTAATGGGGCCTCCAGCACACCCGGTACCTAAGCTGGGAAAACAGCAAGGGCTGAGTGTGCTCTTTCTGGGTACATGCCTGAGCCAGGCTAGAGAGAAAGCAGGCACATTCCTCAAAGGGTGAGAACCTGCATCCCATCAGTGGTGGCAAAGCACGCGGAGAAGACATTCCCCAAACACTGAGAAGGGTATTTGTGTGTCCTTCTTACCATCCATCTTCACAGTTATAAAGATGGGCTTGGACTGGATCTCTGCCTCCTTCTGCCAAGAACCTGTGGGTGACTTCACCCACGGAGTCACGGAGCAGTAGTAGTTGCCAAAGTCCTGGTCCTCGGAGCCATGTACTTGCAGCAAGAATTCCAGCACACTCATGCGCTCCAGGCTGAGGCTGCTCTTCCAGTCCCTCTGGGCCGTGTTCACAATCCCCTTCCGATCCAGTGATGACAGGAGGACGGGAGCCTTGTCCAGGCCGAAAGAGTGCACCGCAAACCAGGACACGTCAAAGGCCATGTCGTCTACGGATGACCAAGCCAAAACCCTGGGATCAGTGGCACAGGCAGAAGAAGTTCCAAGTATGGATAACACACCTCAGGTGGCGTTAGTGGTAAAGAACCCGCCTGCCTAATGCAAGAGACATAAGAGTCTCAGGTTTGATCCCTGGGTTGGGAAGATCCCCTGGAGAAGGGCACGGCAACCCACTCCAGTATTCTTGCCTGGACAATCCCATGGACAGAGGAGCCTGGCGGGCTACACTCCACAGTGTCGCAAAGAGTCAGACACGACTGAAGCAACTTAGCACACGTGCAGCCTGACTGGGGGCCAGCACGGCTCTGGGGAGCTTAGGTATCCCCGAATCCTCTCAACAACCGAACGTGAAGGTACGGTCACATTTTCTAATCTCTGGAGGGACCCATTAACCTTGTTTGAGCTCACACAGCCGGGAGGTTGCAGAGCATGTGGCTTAACCCAGGAGTTCAACTGCAGAATCCACCCTTTTAACCAGGCCACTGCCACCACCCAGCTGAAGGAGCACAGCCCCAAAATGTCTCCTCTATAGAACACAGGATGGAAAGCTAGTGTGTGGTGACATAGAACACTCTCTCCCCCAAAGAAAGCAGGGTCCTTCAGCATTTCAGGCAGAACAACCCAAGACTGGAAGGACTAGTCGTAAGCGACAACACGGACATAAAGTGAATCGTTCAGACTCTGTATGATTTCAATGTCTTTAGATCATGAAATTTTTGCATCTTGTTTTATGTTCTTGGATATGTTCCAGTGTCTCCTAGTTTATAGTCTATGGGAACTTGAGTAGAATTTGTATTCTACTGTTGCGTGAAAATTGTATAAATCTTATTTATGTTGAATTGGCTCAAAAAAAAAAAGATTCAAGCTTTCAGTTATAAGATAAACAAATACTAGTGATGTAGTATACACATGATGACTATAGTTAACACTGCTCCATGATGTATATGAACGTAAAGAGAATAAATTCTAACAGTTTTCATTACAGGGAAAAAAACCACTTTTTTGTATCTATGTGAGATGATGGACGTCCACTAAACTTACTGTGATAATCATTTCATGATGTATATAAGTGAAATCATTATGTTGTGTACCTTAAACCTGTACAGGGATGTATGTCAATTTTATCTTAATAAAACTGGAAGGAAAAACAGAAAAAAAAATAAAGTGAATCGTACAAAATGGAGAGCTGTAAACAGTTTAGATTTTATCGTTCACTGTGATTTTTTTTCCCTCCTGAAGTGCTTAAGTTCAAAACAAGAGGAAAAAAATGTCAAGCTGAGAAAATTGAACACGGTTTAACAGTCCCAGTGAGTAATGCTGTGGAATCGTAAAGTACTCTGCAAAATTAAGGTTCTAACAGCCTCAAATAAATTAATGTGGGCACAAGAGTAAGACGACTTTGGCACAAGTGGCAATTCTCATCGAACGTGGAAATAAGACTGCACATCCTAAGCCTCTGACCTCTTCTGCTGACAGTTACCAAGTGATACCAGCTGTGTCAGGTCTGAGAGTCACCCAGCAGGCAAGAAAGCAGGCCACAAACACTGCTTTATCTTAAATTCACTTGACAAGACTTTCTATACAAATGTTAAATGACACACTTTTTATTAAACAAAAAGTAACATCCATTTAGTAAAAATACACTAATAACCTCAAAAAGCACATTATAAGGCAAATAAATCATATTCAGATGCTTACACAGAGAAAAAGAATGTAAGCAAAATTAAAAGCAAGAATTTTTTTTTCATTTTTTGGGGGGCCACGTCTCTCAGCATGTGGGATATTAGTTCCCTGACCAGGCATAGAACCCTGCAGTGGTTAAGCACGGAGTCCTCACCACTGGACCACCAAGGAATTCCCCCAAAGTGAGAATTTCTACAAAATTGTTCAAATGATAATTCCTTTCCAACTCACAATAAAAATGTTAAGTGCTAAGGCAAAAATACTGGAGTGGGTAGCCTAACATGTTAATGGCCACAGGCAAATCTCAACTCTACATGTGATGTCAGCTCTCTACTCTGAGGCACCAAAATATCACTTTTTTCCTTCCCATCAACCCACTGAGGCACTTGCGCAAAACATTTGATTGTTCCCAACGTGCAGGCCATCTCTTGCCAAATGACCAACTCCCTGAGGGCAGAGGGCATGCAGTCAATGTCCTCACATCCTAGCCAGTGCCTGGGCAGAACAGATCGCTCCCAGATCCCCAATGAAAACCAGCTCAGTGCTGTGGTCACCTGCAGGCGCTGGGTGTTACTGAAGGCAGAGAGTCACAGCTGTGTCCATATTACTAGTGCCTGGACTCTAAGCCCTGTCCTGCCATGCCTTACTGTATGGTGGCCAGGCTGTCGAGTCGGGCTACTCAGGCTAGAATCCTAGCTCTCATTAGCCGTGTGATCTGGGTGAGTCACTTAAGTTCACAGTGACTCAGTTCCCTCCTGTCTAAAAGGAAATTACAATAGCACCCATGGTTAGTCAGCTGTATAAAATGCATAAAATTGCACCCGGAATGTACTTAAGTGCACAGTAAAAGGTGGCCACCATGAACATCCTTATCTCCACAGCTCAACATACACACTCTGTACTAGGAGATGCCCTGACAGGAAGGGCACTGCCGCCTGCAGCAGATGCTCCTGGCACCCTGCCTTGACCAGCTGGAGCGCTGGGCCCCCAACTGCTCTAGGTGTCGGCTGCTAAGCTCTCACACCTGAACCCTTCTGCAGAGGACTGTCCTTAGCTGACAGAAGCCACCTCCAGGAGAGCCACCCCTGGAGGTGAAGAAACGCTCCCCTCCCCAGCCATTCACTGTGGACAATGACTAACAACTGGGGAGGGGAGGTATAAAAGCCTGAGCTCAACAAGGTCACTCTCTATGGTATAATCCACGCTCTGGAGCACCCCACAGGGAGTTACACTTGTTCTGAATTCAGATCTTTGCCTGGCTTCTTTCCTAGTTCTACCTTGATTCCCTCAGTCCCTCGTAGTTTCCTCCTGAGGGCACATCTTCAATTAATCACTTGCACGCTTGTCTCAGGCTTTGCTTCTAGGGAATCTGACTTAAGACCCTGCCTCTAAAGAGCTGTGATCTTCCCCACCCTTCCCCCTGCGTTGGCACTCAGCCCACTTGGGCCACATGTCCTTTCCAGAAGAGAATTCCTTCATAGCCCATAGGAAACGTGAAGAAAAACGAAACCACAACTTGTGTTTAATTATTCAGAATCTTCCACCCATGCAGTCCAAGAGTGCAAAGTTCTGGAAAATTGTGATGTGTAAGATAACAGCTACCTATAGCTTTTGCAATTATACTGTAGGGAAAGACTTATGTTAAGGGCACAATTAGTGACCCATTAATTTATGAGAAAGACAGTGAAATGTTATATTTTTGTATATCTATAAATGAGCTTAAAATTTTTAAAAAAATTTTTTATAAACAGAAGGATTGTGGGGGAGGGATAGTTAGGGAGGACATATACACACTGTTATATTTTAAATGGATAACTGACAAGAACCTAGGTGGCTCGTGGTCAATCGTGTCCAACTCTTTGTGACCCCAAGGACTGTAGCCCACTAGCCTCCTTTGTTCATGGGATTCTCCAGACAAGGATATTGCAGTGGGCCTACTATATAGTATAGGCAACTCTGTTCAATGTCATGTGGCAACCTGGATAGAAGAGGAGTTTGGGAGAGAATGGATACATGTATACGTATGGCTGAGTCCCTTCACTGCTCACCTGACACTATCACAGCACTGTTTGTTAATTGGTTATACACCAAAACAAAATTAAAAGTTTAAAAAACATTTTTTATAAATGAACTTTAGAGGCAAAAATAGTATTAAATCATTTCAACTTTTGCAAAGTACCTCCCTGCACCCCCTTTTTTCCTGGCAGCCTCCATAGGAGTGGTGGCTCCTTCCTGACCACACAGGACAGAGTTAACTGATCTTTGTTTTGGATGGGGTTTTTTTTTTTTTCTTTTCCTTTTCTTACGTTTTCCATAAACCCTTCTCCTTTTTTTTTTTTCTTTTTTTTTTTTTTACCTCTAAAGCTCAACCATATTTAGGCTCCTGACAAGTCAATTTTGGTATCAATCAACTTGTGCAGGGTTCAGTAAACTGTAGCCTGCAGGTCAAGCCAGCCCACCACCTGCTTTTGTAAATAAAGTTTCACTGGAACACAGCCAGGCCCATTTGTTTATTCTCTTTGGCTGCTTTCCCTCTACAACAGCAGAGCAGAGTAACTGCCTCAGAGATCATCTGGCCCACAGAGTCAAAAAAACTGAAAATACTCCCTACCTGGGTCCCTTACAGAAGAGGTTTGCTGACCCTGAGCTAGACGCACCTAAACCTTCAGCCGGGGGCCATGCAGGAGTCAGACCTCAGGGGGTGGAGGCCAGAGCCTTTGCTCCTGTTGGTCACACAAGGTCAACTACAGCTCACCCTCAGTTTACGGACAGCTTGCCCTTAGCATAGAACGAAGACCTGCTTCATGTGGACAGGGCCACATGTCCAGTGGTCTCTGCAAAGAACTCAGTGAGCTCTGCACAATTTGGCCTTTTCAAGGTGCAAATCTGTGTGAGGTCATGGCTCTGCCTATGATGAAGGCAGTACAAGACACTGGAGGTCAGAGCATGGGCAGCCCCAAGCCAGGGAGTCAGGGTCTCCACAGGCTCTTTAGAAGGCAGAGACACACCTGCATACATTTAATATTCTTTCAAACCCTGAGGATCTAAGTGAGAAGCACAGCACCTCATACTAAGGGGGCCAAGCAGAAAACGTGTAAGGCTACTGGCTCACAACTCTTGGGCATCCTGTTAGCAGTGCTAATATTTTCTGCAAAGAAAAGATTTACAAAGATTTTCTAAAAGTTTAAACTGCAATAGCATACCCTGGTTACTTGCCACTCATTTACTCTGCTTGGTATTTCTCCAGTGTTAATCACTATCTGATACTACATATATGGTGATTTCTTTCTTGTCTGTTTAATAAACTAGACTGCAAGCCCCATGAAAGTAGACGTAGAATATTTTGATCATGCCTCTCTATTCCCAGTATCTAGAACAGCATCTCTTTATAGGAGTTCAGTAACTATTTGAAGGACTAGATGAAAGACAAAATGGAAGGGAGCTGGACTCTGCCAGTGGGTTGCAAACCAGCTTGAATTAGCCCCTGAAGTGGCCACTGGATTACCATGAGAACTTGCATTCAAATGTCTAGCTGCGTTTTCAAACCATCTAACAGATAGTGGCATCCATTTTAACAAGTCCTCAGTAAACATCTACTGAATACAAAGGACCGAGCTAGGCACTTTGGGAATAAATAGCCAATCCAATCCCTGACCTTCACATTTGTAACACAGTGGGGACGATATGAGAAACACTTAAAAAAGCAATATGAGGAAGGCGAAAGGATGGAGAGAGGTACCTGGATCCAAGGCTGCTCCTTCGACAGTGATGATACAAAACAATTTAATGAGATCTCCCCGGATGACTGACAGCGTGTCCGAATGCACAGAGGCATTGAATATAGGACCTGGAAGAAAGTAACATCACTTCATGATCCTCTTTCACACTTTTGTTTAAATCTCATTTTTGCTGCACAAATGTGAATCTAAATGTGGGCTCCTTTTCCTTGGAACTGGGCTAGAAATCCACAAAATAGGTTTTTAAGGATGTTTTTCTTCTCTTCAGAGAGACGTGAATTAAGTACTTCCAGCTGAGCTTCACCTTAAGATTTCAACCACAGTCTCATTTTGAGACCACCCCACCTCCCATTCTGGTACAGTTGGGGATGTTTCTGGCTCCACACAGTTCACTTCCAGGCCAGAGTGGCTCAGAGATCAGAGGGCTTGGGAGTAAGTCAGGGACGCTTTTGGTCCCAACAAACTGAGTAGCTTCATTGTGCTGGGTGCTGGCAATGGGCCCTGCTGTTACGAGGCTGACATCCAGTAGGTAGATGGGCAAGCCAACAATGATGATGTTGCTACAAGGTACAGCTGAAGGCGATTCCAATCTGCTGGGGGAGACGGAGGCAGCTTGGAAACGCCTTTTAAATACCACCCAGACAGGACCTGTCCTGCCTGCTTTACTGGAATCCTCCCTCAATACCCAGTTTACTTTTATAAATGACCTCTTTCCTTCTCCCAAAGGCCAGAAGATGGTTCTACACAAACCATGCTGACTCCTCACTGATTCACTGCAAGGCAGGGCTGTTTCAAGTTTGTAAGTTGTAAGGTAATGAGCATACGTATGGGCAAGAAAATATGAAGGGTAAAGTAAAAATAATTTAGGGCTAGAAGTTAATAATATTTACCACAGAGTCAGTTGGGTGCATTTGGCTGTAGGGATAATTATCATTGTGCTGTTTCATTACTAGGCACAAATAAGTGACTTCTTATATTGAAAAAAGGTATGCCTTGTATGGAAGAAATCTGTAGCTCCAATCCCCTCCTGAGGCAGAGAGAGGGGCTAAGTACTGCATTCTTTGGTTTTAACCCTTTGACAGCTTACTTTTAGGTGAGATTATTAAGCAGCTTTAAGCCAACCTGATCCTAAGAGCTTAACAGTTACCATATCCCAATTCTAACATCTAGGAATAGGCAAGCCTGAAGATGATTCCAGAATACCAATGCTATGGGATTTCCCTTGCGTTTTCTTGAAAGCAAAGATAGATGGCCCTGGACACTGATTCTGAAACTCATTCGAAGCTAAGAATACAGATGTAACTACCTTTAAAATCAGATTATCAGGAAGGAAAAGGTACTTTTTAACATCCAAAAGAAATGACTGTGAGAAAGAGAGTGAAAGGTCAGGTGAACCAATGAGGCAAAGAATTGAAAAGGCTATACTTTTATTTCAACATGAGTAGTAAGATGAATTCAACAGAGGGCTTTTCTAACACCGAGTTTATGAGTGATCTGTGTTTTGCTGGGAGAAAGGTGAAGGATGGTTGTAGAACATGGAAACCTTGAGGCATCAGACAGCTCTGGTTGGTTTTGCTGAGCACTCGGATTGGGCCTAGGGGATGGAAAATACAACAGAATGGCAGTTCCAGGACATAGGGAATGGGATGAAAGCGAAAAGGACAAGGAAACTTTACCCACTTCTGGGCATCATGTCCCTCAATTAACTTGGCTCTTGGCCATGGTTTGCTCAGGTCCTTACCACCCTGGATTTGCTCTGTTTATAGCAGTGAGGTGGGAAAGGATTAAGCCAGTTGCTCTGAGTTGGCTCAGTGGTGATGACTGGGGGGACTTCATGCCATTTATGGTCATCTGTGAGGACAGGTTAGTAGCAACCATGGTAAGCAATGGGGACTAAATTTTTTTTCTCTGACTAGAAATTTCATGGTTAAAAATAGAACTATACTATGGGGCTTTCTTAAAGTGTTCCAGGCGCCTTCTCAGAGAACACAAGATAATAAAACACAAGGAGAGCCTCATAATGGATTTCGGTTCCTCTTTACTTAATTAGAAACAGCAAAGAAATCTGGACATATTTTCTTTACCTTATTTGGACAAATTTCCCTACCTAATTTGAACAAATTTCACTTTCTTTCCTTTACATTTCCAAAGAAACCCAAAATGCCTTCTGGATCACAAGTTACAGTTCTCATTTCTCCTCGTGGCGTGGGAACAACAGAGGATCTGTGCCATTCTCACCACACAGACGAGGACCAGGGAAAAGGCCTGCATTGTGAACTATTCACAGCAGTGGATTTCCTTCAGACGAAATCAACAACTTACTATTAATACAGGTCATTATCCCAGGCTTAGAAATATTTTTATTATGGTCAATTTCTGGGTAATGCTGCTTTTGTGAGGGAATGTATCTGGTTAACTTCACAGATGACAGATTATGGCACAGATAATCTAAGTGAACAACTAGGGCCACTACATGTCCCCAGATTCCTATCTATAGAGTACACGGACCACTTAACTTTTAAATACAAACATTGACACAAACCATGCTCCACCTCTAGCCCCTAAGAAAAGGCTATAAAGGACAGTATTTCTGTGAAAGCCAAAACTGCAGACCATCTGCATGTCATCAGTAGGGAAATGGTTAGCCAAATTCTAGCAGGTGTAGTCATTAAAGTTGGTATTTACCTATAATTTTTTATAACATGGAAAATGCTTATCTTATAATGTTAAAGTGGGGGAAAGCAGGTCATAAAATTGCATATACAGCCTGATTTCAAAGTCACGAAGAAAACATGCAAGGGAAAAATTCTAAGATAACAAATACCACTAATTAACAGTCTCTGGTAAGGTGAAGGGTGATTGGGTGATTCTTCCTTGTATTTTATCATATTTTCAAACTTCTCTATTAAGAAGAAAAAAATTATTATTATTCTTTTAACATCAAATATTAAATATTTAACATTATCACATTTAAACCACATTTAAACCCCTGATACTCTGAGTCAGAAGATGTCACAACTCAGTAAGGCCCCTTGGGGAGCACAGTCCTTATACCAAGAGGTAAGTGTCCTGAAAACAGAGAACAAAAAGGTGAACACCAGGAAAGACCTCTTTGTTACATGTATTTTACTGTGTGCCGATGATTTTTAGGAAGTGAAAGCTCTTCAGTATCAAGTCAATATTCTCGTGGAGCTATTCAGGGCTATTGCAATGTGCTGGGTGTTGGATTTGATGCAGCTCCTCTTAACTAAACTGTGAACCCATGACAACTCCACGGATTTAATAAAGCAAAAACCTTAAGCAGTCTATTCAACCTGTAAGCTACAGTGATTTTATCTGTTATGACGAGATTTAAAGAACTGAGTAATAGATTCAATACCCATTCCTCACCTAGAAATACATGTAAAAGATTTTATGTCTCCCTTCTTTCTCATAATAGTTTTAAAGAAACATCAAATAACAAATGTAAAACAAAATGGAGTAAAATCCTATAGACAATAAAAACAGATAATACAAAGAACAAAACCCACATAATATCTGAATCTCAACAGTCAGGGAAAAAGCATTTGATAACACCCAAAACTTATTCGTGATAAAACACTCAACAGATTAGGGATGAAAGAAAACTTCCTCAACTCAATATTTGCTGTCTATGAAATACCCATAGCTAGCAAGATACTTAAGGGTAAAAGATACTTAACAGGAAAAATTCGCTCAAGATCAGGAAATAGACAAGGATGTCCATTTGTGCCACTACTGTTCAACACTTTACTAGAGATTCTAGCCAGGACAATTAAGCAAGAAAACTAATTAGAAGGCATTAAAGAAAATGAATATAAGAAGTCAAACTATCTCTATTTGCAGCTGACATGGTCTTATATTTAAAAAGCCTAAGCCTTCAACAAAAACAACAGCAACAAACTATTAGGACTAGTAAACAATTTCAGCAAGGTTGCAGGATACAAGATCAATTGATAAAAGTCAGTTCAGTTTCTATACACTAGCAATGAATAACCCGAAAAGGAAATTAGGAAAGCAATTAATTTACAGCTGCATCAATAATAAAATACCTAGGACAAATTTAATGAAAAAAGTTCAACATTTGTATGCTGGAAACTACAAACACCATTGAAAAATTTTACAGGACCCAAATAAATGGAAAGACATCTCATGTTTATGGATTAGAAAACTATATTGTTAAATAGTGATACTCTCCGAACTGATTTACAAATTTGGCACAATCTCTATCAAAGTCCCAGTATCTTTTCTGCAGATATTAATGAGCTGATCCTAAAATTCATTTGGAAATGCAGGTGACCCATAAGGCCAAAACAATTTTGAAAAAGAACAAAGTCAGAAGAGTCACACTTGTTGCAAAACTTATTAGAAAGCTATAGTAATGAAACAATGTGATTCTGGTACAGGAAAAGATACAAGGATCAACAGAATAGAAGTGAAAGTTTAGAAATAAATCCTCTTATTTATGGTTAAATGATTTTTGACAAGTGTACCAAAGTCAATGGGGGAAAGAATATAGACTTTTCAATAAATGGTGCCAGGACAACTAAGTATTGACATACAAAACAATAAAGCTGAATCCCAACTTCATACCACAGACAAAAATTAACTCAAAATGGATCATAGCCCTGAATATTTGAGCTAAAACTGTAAAACTCTTAGAGGAAAACATAGGTGTAAATCCTCACAGCCATGGATTAGGCAATGGTTTCTTAGATATGACACCAAACCCACAAGCAACGAAAATAAACTACAGATAAATTGGACCTCATCAAAAGTAAAAACTTGGGTGCTTCAAAGGACACAATTAAGAAAGTGAAAAGACTACATACAGAATAGATATTTTCAAATCACATATTTTGTTAAAGGACTTTCGTATTCAAACTATGAAAAGCTCCACTAGCCAACAATTAAAATGTCAATTAAAAAAGGGGTAAATGGTATGAATAGACATCTCTCCAGAGAAGATACACATATGACCAATAATTATTAATATCTGAAAAGATGCTCAACATCAACAGTCATTAAGGAAATGCAAATTAAAACCACAAAGAAATACTACTTCACATACACTTGTTGTTGCTGTTTAGTCACTAAGTCGTGTCTGACTCTTTTTATGACCCCATGGACTGTAGCCTGCCAGGGGCCTCTGTCCATGGGATATCCCAGGCAAGAATACTGGAGTAGGTTGCCATTTCTTCTCCAGGGGATCTTCCCTGACCCAGGGATCCAATTCTCATCTCTTATGTCTCTTGCATTGGCAGGCAGTTTCTTTACCACTGAGCCACAAGGGAAGCCCTCACATATACTAGGTTGGCTATAATTAAAAAAAAAAAAAAGATGGAGAATAACAATAACTAACCAGTGAGAATGAGGAAAAATTGGAACCCTTACACATTGCTGGTGGGAATGCAAAATGGTGCAGCTGCTTTGGAAAAATATTTGGCAATTCCTCTAAGAATTAAAGAGTTACCTTATGACTGAGTATCACTCCCAAGTGAGAAATGAAAACTCAACATCTACACAAAAACTTGTACACTGATGTTTATGTCAGCATATTATTATTCATAATGGCCAAAAGATGGAAACAATCTAAAGGTCCATCAACTGATGAACAGCTAAACAAAATGTGGTATAGTCTTACACTGGAATATTATTCAGCAATAAAAAGGAATGAATTATTGATACATGATATAATATGATGGACCCTGAAGACATAATGCTAAAGCAGAAGAAGATACTCACAAAAGCCCACATATATGTTTCAAATCATATGAAATGTTTAAAAAGGCAAATCTATAGAGATAGAAAGTAGAATAGTGGTTGCCAGAGGCTAGGAGTGGAGTTAGGACTGATTATTAACAGGTACAGAGTTTGCTTTTCTGGAATGATTAAAAAGTTCTAGAATTAGATACTAGCAATGGCTGTATAATACATATCTGTGAATATACTAAAAACCATTGAATTGATACTTTGAATGGGTGAATTTTATGGCATATTAATTTTATTTCAATAAAGCTATTTTTAGAAAATAAATAAGAGACACTTGTATTTTCTCTGTTCTTTCCAATCCCAAGTGTTTAAAATCAATTTCACTCTTTATTAATCTAAAGAATGAGAGCTTATTAGATGCCAGAACAGAAACCAACACAACACTGTAAAGCAATTATCCTCCAATTAAAAAATTTAAAAAAACAAAAAAGATTATTAGATGCCAGAAGATTATTTCATTATACACTATAAAAAGTTACAATCACACAAAATAATACTAAGCCTTTGACTGTGTGGATCACAATGAACTGTGGAAAATTCTTAAAAAGATGGGAATACCAGACCACCTTGACCTGCCTCTTGAGAAATCTGTATGCAGGTCAGGAAGCAACAGTTAGAACTGGACATGGAACAACAGACTGGTTCCAAATAGGAAAAGGAAGTATGTCAAGGCTGTTTATTGTCACCCTACTTATTTAACTTACAGGCAGAGTACATCATGAGAAACGCTGGGCTGGATGAAGCACAAGCTGGAATCAAGATTGCCGGGAGAAATATCAATAAGCTCAGATATGCAGAACACCACCCTTACGGCAGAAAGTGAAGACGAACTAAAGAGCCTCTTGATGAAAGTGAAAGAGGAGAGTGAATAAATTGGCTTAAAGCTCAACATTCAGAAAACTAAGATCATGGCATCTGGTCCCATCACTTCATGGCAAATTGATGGGCAAACAGTGCAAACAGTGGCTGACTTTATTTTTCTGGGCTCCAAAGTCACTGCACATGGTGATTGCAGCCATGAAATTAAAAGACGCTTACTCCCTGGAAGGAAAGTTATGACCAACCTAGACAGCATATTAAAAAGCAGAGACATTACTTTGCCAACAAAGGTCTGTCTAGTCAAGGCTATGGTTTTTCCAGTGGTCATGTATGGATGTGAGAGTTGGACTATAAGGAAAGCTGAATGCCGAAGAATTGATGCTTTTGAACTGTGGTGTTGGAGAAGACTCTTGAGAGTCCCTTGGATTACAAGGAGATCCAACCAGTCCATCCTAAAGGAGATCAGTCCTGGGTGTTCATTGGAAGGACTGAAGTTGAAGCTGAAACTCCAATACTTTGGCCACCTAATGCGAAGAGCAGACTCATTGGAAAAGACCCTGGTGCTGGGAAAGATTGAGGGCAAGAGAAGAAGGGGACGACAGAGGATGAGATGGTTGGATGGTATCACCGACTCAATGGACATGGGTTTGGGTGGACTCAGGGAGTTGGTGATGGACAGGGAGGCCTGGCATGCTGTGATTCATGGGATCACCGAGTTGGACATGACTGAGCGACTGAACTGAACTGAACTGAATACTAATATAAAACAAACTTTACTAAGATTTAGTTTACCTTTAATATAAATGCAATTCAACAAATATCTTGCATTCATTGTACTGATTCAATTAACATTGAATTATAGGTGATTATGATTCTCTACATTTAGAAATTTCTAACTGGAATCCAGGGAAGATTTAGTGAAAACATTCAGTATTAAACTCAAAAGTGATGATCCTTCACTTTGATATTCTAAATAAGATTGGGAATCAAAAATTTTTAAATCATCTACCTGCTGAAACACACATAGATTTGTCAGAGGAGCTTAATGAATTACACAGATGAATAAGAAACATTTCCATTTGAGAATATGTATGCATGCTATTAAAAAAAAAAGTAGATCTTCCCAACTTAAGGCATAAAAACATTTGACTTACCAAAGATAAATAATTCAGAACAGACACCAAAATGCTCCTGTTTTAATTAACCCTCTCATAGATGAACACTGCTAATAATTACTCTTGACAAAACAGATTGACAGACACAGTCACACATACCTCCACAGCTCTGGAGACTCGACTAATTGGAAATCTTTTCCTAGTCCAAAAGCAAAGGTGAGGCCCAAGGTTGGGATACTCACCCATGTATGACATACTGCTGTGATAAATCAGACCAAGAATAGCACCTACCACCTTCAGTCCTAGGGACCTCAAAGAGTGAAAGCCATGGGCTGGATAAAACTTGGGTCTTAGCTTTGAATCTTTCATTCTTGGCAAGTCATTTAATCCCTCTGGAGGCCCAGTTCCCTCTTATCTTTATACTCTGCCATATTCCCTGAAGGATTTGATATAGCTGTGTGTCAACTGACCTGTTTTAAAAACGAGGGGGTTGGGTTTCCCTGGTAGGCCAGTGGTTAAGAATCCACCTTGCAACGCAGGAGATATGGGCTCAATCCCTGGCCTGGGAAGATTTCACATGCCGTGGGGCAACAAAGCCTGTGTGCCACAACTACTGAACCTGTGCTCTAGAGCCGAGGAACTGCAATTACTGAAGCCTGCACACCTACAACCTATGCTCTGCAACAAGAGAAGCCACCACAATGAGAAGCCCACAAAGTGCAACTAACTAGAGAATAGCCCCCACTCTCCGCAGCTAGAGAAAGCCTGTGTACAGCAACAAAGACACAGCACAACCAAAAATAAATAAATAAATATTTGGGGAATAAATGAGGGTCAAAGTAAAGGTAGTATGTTCACACAAAAATCTGCACCCAGATGTTCACAGCAGCATTACTCATAATAATAAAGAACTGGAAACACTCAAATGTCCATTAGCTGATGAATAGACAAACAAAATGCAGTGTACTCACATAATAGAATATTATTCAATCATAAAAATTAAGTGCTAATGAGAGTTTATTTTGCATTAAATGCTCAAGTACAAAAAGGAGGGAATATGTGGTTTTCCTGTGTTTGATTTTTTAAAAAACAATCAGTAGTATTTGTAGTTGTGAGTTACACAGGTTTATGTGGAGAGAGCACAGTTTGCTATAGCCACCAAAAAAAAAAAGTCTTGCTAACACTTCCCAAGCACTTTGAGATTCCTAAACTTATTTTCTGATACAGAAAATGTGGTATTTACTGGCATTATTTTGCATTTCTCAAGACAAAAATGACATTCAGTAAAAGTTGTGTGTAAATTTGATTCACAGGTACTTAAAAACTTTAAAGCTGCAAATGAAATGAAAGGTCCCCAATATTCAGACAACGATATTTTCTTTTTCTGACTATGAGTTTATATCTCATTTATTTTATAAATGGTTTAGTTAAAGCAGGCTTCAATGGTGGCTCAGATGGTAAAGAATCTGCCAGCAATGCAGGAGACCTGGGTTCGATCCCTGAGTTGGGACGATCCCCTGGAGAAGGGAATGGCAACCCACTCTAGTGTTATTGCCTAGAGAATTCGTTGGACAGAGGAGCCTGGTCCGCCTCTGTCCACGGGGTCGCAAAGAGTTGGACATAACTGAGCAACTAACTCTCCCTTTCTTCTTTAAAGCACTGTTCCTTTTGACATTAAAGTTTTCATTGTACTACATTTTTCATGTAAGACCAAATACAGAACTGCATTTTCACAGTGCTTTTTCCTCTCAGTGCTGCTAAAAAGAAAAAGCAGCTAACATTTTGAATTTACAACATGCCAAAGATGACACAGAAATTATTACATTTATTTTTGTTCTTGTTAAAACTCTGTGAGCAACATTTACCAAGATAGCATGTTAAATTACTGGCATTCTCTGGGTACTAAATAAAAGGCTGCAACTCTCTAACAGTAATATATACACAAAATTCCCTAGCAGTCCAATGGTTAGGATTCTGTGCTCTCACTGCTGAGGGCACAGGTTCAATTCCTGGTTAGGGAACTAAGATCCAACAAGCTGCAAGGCACAACCAAAAAAATACAGACATAGAACAAAAAAGAAAAAAAAAAGTAATTAAAAAAAAAAGAACAAAGTATTGATACACATTGCAATGTGGATGACTCTTGAAAACATGCTACATGAAAAAAGCCAGACACAAGGCTATATATTACATTCCATTTATGTGAAATGTCCAGAATAGGCAAGTTTATAGAGACAGAAAGGAAGTAAGTGGTTGCCAGGGGACAGGAGGTTGGGGAGCAGAGTGGGGGGTGTTGAGGGGGTGACGGGGAGGACTGAAGGGTGTCAGCTAAGGGTACAGGTCTCTATTGATTGTAATGAAAATGCTCTATAATTGATAGTGGTGATGGCTGCACAAGTCTGTGAATATACTATACATTTATATTTATAGTGTAGTATAAATATTGGGTGGGCCAAAAAAGCTTGTTTGGGTTTTTCTGTAACATCTTATAGAGAAACTTGAATGGACTTTTTGGCCAACCCAATACTACAGTATAGTATTTAAATACTAAATATACTATAGTATAGTGTATTCTCTGTTGGCTCAGTGGTAAAGAATCCTCCAGTACATGTAGGAGACTTGGGTTCAATCCCTGGGTTGGGAGGATGCCTTGGGGAAGGAAATGGCAACCTACTCTAGCATTCTTGCCTGGGAAATCCCATGGACAGAGGAGCCTGGTGGGCTATAGTCCATGGGGTCACCAAGAGTCAGCCACAACTGAGCACACACATGGTGTATTTAAATACATACTATATATTTAGATGGGTAAACTGCATGGCATGTGAATTACATCTCAATTAAGCTGTTTAAAAAAGACGAAGCCACTGGATCAAAACCCTAGGGTCTCTTCCAGTCAATCTATGACTTACCAAGTTTCCCTGCTCACCTGAGGTTTGGAAGTCTATCTCAATAGGATTGGAGAGACTGGTTGCTGCTTCTCGCCACAGGCTGCCCCTGACAGGAGACCAGGCTGTCACTACACAGCGGTACAGGCCTGCATCTGAGACCTGAGTCTGGTACATTCGATAGCGAAATTCATCTTCCTGCACTTTCTCTAACACAACACCATCCACCCGCGATGCATCTGTCCAGTTCTCCAGCTTCACCACGGAATCCTGGTCCAGGGAGATGATGTACTTGGTTTCATTGGGACTGGAGAGGTCCCCAACAGGTTTCTCAGCCGTGATGAGAACAGAGTAGCGTGGCGACTTAATATTTTTGGAAGACACTTTGCAAGTCATCTCAAATGTATTTCCAGCAGCGAAGAAAGGCTTGGGCTGCCTTGCCTTCACCACAAGCACGGAATCTGCAATGAAGTACCAGAAAGATGTGATTTCTAACAGGATTAGCTAAATGGATATGCATCTGAAAGCACAATGTCAAGGAAATAGAAATTTATTTGCAAATTGCCGCACAATAGCATTTAGGAAAATCTCAGAAAGAAAATAGCGTGTGTCAGGAAACAGGCTGAACACCACCACGCTGGAGGAGGCAGAGCAGTCTGCTTCAATTTAATAGGTGTGAGGGAACAGAGGATCGATGGGTGAGAATTTGCTTTTAAGGATTTTCAAGTCCTTGAGAAGTCTCACCCAGAGTGAGGAAGCTATTGGTGCCCCCATGGATGTGAGTGAGAACTTGCTTCTAGTGAAATGGGGAAGATGCAGCTCTAGGCAGTGCCACCTGCCTCTCCCCACTGGGGCACCCCTGGGTGCAAGGATAGTACTCTTAGCTTAACCAGCCTGCCTGGAAGAGCAGAGCCACTGAGAAATGGGTTTTACCGCTGTTTCATCATACGATGGTAACATTATAGAACAGGTCATTCCGACTCTTAGCGACTCCATGGACTGTAGCCTACCAGGCTCCTCCGTCCATGGGATTTTCCAGGCAAGAGTACTGGAGTGGGGTGCCATTGCCTTCTCCGATTTAATTGCAGAGATGCAATTAAAATTTAATTAATTTTAATTCTGAACCAGCATCCAAGGCTATTATCTTAAAGGTTTAACTGTGTTACTTCCTGTCTCTGCCAAAAAAAAAAAAAATTAATCTCTAAGCATATACACATTAGAATTCATCTATATTATAATATTAATAGCTTAATGCCAGGCACTTGGAAGATACCTAAATGTTTGCTGAGTGGATGGATAAATGAGTTAAATACAACCCTTTTACCCTTTAACGATATAATTCTGTAACCCATCCAGTTACAAAACAAAATTTTTATGTTGGGGTTTTTTGGGGAATAGCTAACTGTTCCACCAAACTATTAGGACAACATGTATGTTACAGGGTCTCTCCAGAACTGCTGATTCCTGAGGTTCCACTGAGCCATTCACATTCTTTCTTGGAGCTTCAATTTGTGAGATTAGAAGAGATCACTAGAGGTTAAACAGGAAAAGAATCCGAGGACTGTGTCCTCAGGCATCTAATGTTTGAGGGTCAGGAAAGTAAATAAAAATCAGCAAAGGAAGCTGAGAAGAGCTCAAGGTTGGAGAAAAGCCCAGAGAGGATGGTGTCCCACAAACCAAGGAGAAACCAAAGTATTTCCAAGAAGAAGGAATGATTATCGTGGTAAATCCTGCTAAGTCGAGTAAGATGACTAACCATTAGATTTTGGAATATGTCACTCACTAGTCATCTGGGACAAAAGTCAGATGAGAGGAGATTAGAGAACAAGAAGAGAGAAAGTGCAGACGCTGAGGACAGACAAATCAAAGGAAAGAAACAGAAAGGGGTAGGCAAGGGGCGTGGAGGACAGAAAGGTGGAGGTGGGGGAAGGAAGATCAAGACTCAGTTCATTCAGTCACTCAGTCATGTCTGACTCTTTGCGACCCCACGGACTGCAGGATGCCAGGCCTCCCTGCCTATCACCAACTCCGGTAGTTTACTCAAACTCATGTCCATTGAGTGGGTGATGCCATCCAACCATCCCATTCTGTGTCATCTCCTTCTCCTTCTGCTTTCAATCTTTCCCAGCATCAGGGTCTTTTCAAATGAGTCAATTCTTCACATCAGGTGGACAAAGTATTGGGAGTTTCAGCTTTAGCATCTGTCCTTCCAATGAACACCCAGGACTGTTGGATCTCCTTGCAGCCCAAGGGACTCTCACGAGTCTTCTCCAACACCACAGATCAAAAACATCAATTCTTTGGCGTCAGCTTTCTTATAGTCCAACTCTCACATCCATACATGACTACTGGAAAAACCATAGCTTTGACTAGATGGACCTTTGCTGGCAAAGTAATGTCTCTGTTTTTTAATATGCTGTCTAGGTTGGTCATAACTTTCCTTCCAAGGAGCAAGAGTCTTTTAATTTCATGGTTGCAGTCACCATCTGCAGTGATTTTAGAGCCAAGAAAAATAAAGTCTGTCACTGTTTCCACTGTTTCCCCGTCAATCTGCCATGAAGTGATGGGACTGGATGCCATGATCTTAGTTTTCTGAATGTTGAGCTTTCAGCCAACTTTTTCACTCTCCTCTTTCACTTTCATCAAGAGGCTCTTCAGTTCTTCACTTTCTGGCATAAGAATGGTGTATCTGCATATCTGAGCTTATTGATATTTCTCCTGGCAATCTTGATTCCAGCCTGTTCTTCATCCAGCCCAGCATTTCTCATGATGTACTGTGCATATAAGTTAAACGGTGACAATACACAGCCTTGACGTACTCCTTTTCTGATTTGGAAGCAGTCTCTTGTTCCATGTCCAATTCTAACTGTTGCTTCCTGACCTGCATACAGATTTCTCAAGAGGCAGGTCAGGTGGTCTGGTATTCCCATCTCTTTAAGAATTTTCTACAGTTTGTTGTGATCCACACAAAGGCTTTGGCGTAGTCAATAAAGCAAAGGTAGATGTTTTTCTGGTACTCTCTTGCTTTTTCAATGATGCAATGGATGCTGGCAATTTGATCTCTGGCTCCTCTGCCTTTTCTGAATCCAGCTTGAACATCTGGAAGTTCAAGTACTGTTGAAGCCTGGCTTGGAGAATTTTGAGCATTACTTTACAAGTGTGTGAGATGAGTGCAATTGTGTGGTTGTTTGAGCATTCTTTGGCATTGTCTTTCTTTGGAATTGGAATGAAACCTGACCATTTCCAGTCCTGTGACCACTGCTGAGTTTTCCAAATTTGCTGACATATTGAGTGCAGCACTTTAACAGCATCCTCTTTTAGGATTTGAAATAGCTCAACTGGAATTCCATCACCTCCACTAGCTTTGTTTGTAGTGATGCTTCCTAAGGCCCACTTGACTTTGAATTCCAGGATGTCTGGCTCTAGGTGAGTGATCACACCATCGTGATTATTTGGGTTGTGAAGATCTTTTTTGATCAAGATTAGCGTCCGGAGAAGGCAATGGCAACCCACTCCAGTACTCGTGCCTGGAAAATCCCATGGAAGAAGGAGCTTGGTAGGCTGCAGTCCATGGGGTCGCTTAGAGTCGGACACAACTGAGCGACTTCACTTCCACTTTTCCCTTTCATGCATTGGAGAAGGAAATGGCAACCCACTCCAGTGTTCTTGCTTGGAGAATCCCAGGGACAGGGGAGCCTGGTGGGCTGCCATCTATGGGGTCGCACAGAGTCGGACACGACTGAAGCGACTTAGCAGCAGCAGCAGCTTAGCTTTAATTTAAAAAGACCACAACAAGAGATCTAACAGCATGTTAATAGGCCAATGGGAAACAATGGAAGTGATCTAGAAAGATAGGTGTGTTGAGAGGATAGGCTGCGTGGAACTGAGAATATGGAGGGCTCTCAGTTACCAGAAGTGAGATTTCTAGTGTAGGGTGTAAGCTCGGGAGTGAATAACCCAAACAGGACAAAGGTCATGATGACTAGAGAAGGTGACATGAGACTGAGAATGAAAGGCTTCTCAACTTCAGATGTACCTGAGAACCATCTTGGGTGCATCTGAAAATTTCAATGCCCAGATTGCAAGTAACCTCAGGCCAGTTAAGACAGAACTTCTTGTGCGACTTCAGCTTCAGTACTTTTTTAAAGCTCCTCGGGTGACTCCAACGTGCAGCCAAATGTGACCCAGTGCCTATAAGGATCATGAAGCCAGCAAGACAGGAGGACAGAGGGGCTGTGAGACAAGAGTGAGCATCTCCACAGAACGCATGGGGAGGACCCGGGAGTGATGGCAATGAGAGGAGGTGAAACCACCTGATGACTGGAGACCTGAAGTTGGATGTTTTTAGGGAGAAGGGAAAAGGGCCTGGAGGCTGCAGTGAAGGATGAGGAGGGCATCTGCCCCATCCAGACTGGGTCATACAGTGAGATGAAAACAGCACCACTCAGGAAGACTCCAGGGAAAATGGTGTCCTCGGGGAGAGCTAGGTGGGGCATGTTTACTGGGAGGAAGAGAAAGGAATATTCAGAGATGAGGTCAGGAAGCAAGAGATTTTGCCAAGTTCTAGAGGGCCCAGTGTGGGGTTTGGGGATTTCAGAAGTGTGGCAATGAGGCCACAAAAGCATGTGGAGGGCTGTGAAGGAGGACCCAGGAGGCCTGGCCTTCCTGCAGTGACGGACTAGACCGAGGATAAAAGCCTTGACCAGTCTGATATCCCAGGGCACACGGGGCTCTGAGTGTTCGGGAGAAGACTGCATCAAAGAAACTGTTTCCCTGAAGTTCTTGTCAGCTCTCTCCAGGAATGGTCTCTCTGAATGGGTGACTGGCCGCTCAGGGGCAGGTGCCACGGCCTGGGGCTGCCCACACACTCTGGGATTATCTCGAATGTGCCTGCATCCAGCAGGAACTCATGGACACTGAAACACCCCCAAAGGACTGTGTGAAGTTTGGCTTGAGACCAGCCAACGGAGCAAGAGTGTCGATGGCTTCTCTATGCACCTGTGAGCTCCCACTAGATGATCTTCTATCTCTGACCAAGCCCCAGCCCTCATTAGAACTTATCCCTCCCAGTGTCAGCACTGCAAAGGGATTCATGCTGAGGATAAAAGGAACAGTCTCTTGACTGCATTTCTTAGATTCCTAGTGTAAAGGGAAACATGCAGGGTGACTGTGAATCTGAAAATGCAGAGCAGGAAGACCAAAGCCAAAACAAACCAAAAATGTTCGTGAACGAGAAGAAAGGGCCTACCTTCCAATGCCCAAAATATGTTGATGGGCTTGGAGAAGACGTCCTTGCTCTTCACCCAGCTATTGTTATGCTGTTTGGTCCAGGCAGACACAACACAGTAATAATTGCCCCTGTCTTCCTCTGTAGTCCTTTGGATCCGGAAATTGAAGGTGTCCGGGTGCTCCTTAGAAAAAATGAAGTCTCCCTCCCGGGCCCGCTGCTTGCTCCGCTCTCCGTACTTGAGTGTCCAGTCCCCATTCATCACGGCCAGGAGCTCGCTGGTCACCATGTCATCATTGCGCCGGCTCAGCCTGTAGTACCAGGACACTGTGAAACGGACACTCGCCTCTGGGTTCTTCACATCCACTATCCGGCATTCCAGCTCGGTGAGGTCGTCTGAAAACTCAGGGACCTTAGAAGCATTCAGGTACACCTGATAGTCTGGTTCTGAACAAGAGAGGACCAGGATAAAAAAAAAAAAATCAATCAATCAAATCAGACACAGCAATTTCCCAAGAATTAACAAAAGGAACAAGACAAGCACTATTCTTGTCCTGACGATTAAATGCCCATCCTGCCAACTACAGTGAAAGAACTAGAAGTCTTTACATTGCATGGGAAGGATCCTCTGAGGTTGTCACAAAACTTGATATCACAAGTTTTATTATCACAAAACTTGATAAACACTGGCCCCACTATGCCCCTCAAGAAAAATTCCCAGGGCCAGAAGCTAAATATCTCCAATCAGAGTCTTCATCTTCCCAGAGGGTTGGGGTCGGCTGTCAGTTTTCCCTGGAGGTTAGTCTTTTGAGAATCTCTTAACTGGTATCCATGCTCCACCAACATGTCCTCTAGCATGCCAGGCAGTGCCCAGAGACCTCCAAAGCCCCCACTGGAAAATCTCAGAATCCATTTTGTTCTTGAGGCCAGTCAACCCCCCATGGCTCCGGTTCCTGCCATCCTTGGCTTTGGCCCAAAGGTAAGGTCCTCATTTCCCCATGTATGTTGGTTGCTCAGTCGTGTCCGCCTCTTTGAGACCCCATGGACTGTAGCTGGCCAGGCTCCTCTGTTCATGGGATTCTCTAGGCAAGAATACTGCAGTGGGTTGCCATTCACTTCTGCAGGGGATCTTCCCTACCCAAGGGATTGAACCCAGGTCTCCTGCACTGCAGGCAGATTCTTTACCCTCTAAGCCACCAGGGAAGTCCCCATGTATAGTCATACTTAAACTCCCCAAATAGTATTTTTTTCCACTGACACATGTAACTCTCCCATTCAATTCTGCCAACGTTGAAGCTAGCTCACTGTGATCCTGGCTCTACTAAAGCCTGCTCACGATGACCACTCTGCTTCTCGCCAGGCAGGTTCTGATGAGGGAGGGAGGGAAGTCAGTGTCCTATGTCCCCACTGGCACCATCACAGTCCCGTATTTTTCACTTGTATAAAAAGCCCTCCTGCTATGAGGATCATGTTGGCATCTAATTCATTTCTGCAACTCAACATTTCACAGCCTCCCAGAAACTACTACCGGGGCCCCTTCACGGCTTCCTTCCCTCTACCACCACCCTCTCCGGGCGTCACACCTCATCCTCTTAAGTCCTCTGTTCACCACAGTCTCACACCTCTGGTGACCTGTCTGCGGAGGCCTCTTCTCTTGACTTCCCTAAAAATGCGCTCTCATTCTTTCATCTCCTCTGTGCCCCCTTCCTGGGCTCCCAGAGTGTGACACCCTTTCTCTGTGCTCCCATAAGCAGCAAGTTACTCCTTGCTTGAAGGTCTTGTCCCCAAGATCCAAACACACAACCTTCTATGCAGTAGTCACTTGGTGTGAAGCCTTTTAGAAAAGGCTACATTTTTCTCCTGTAGCACTTTGCCTGTTAGGAGATGAATAACTCTACCTACACAGAATTTTCCATTTGTCAATATGATATTCACATCACCTCCAGCAGACAGTTTAGTTTTATTTAACGTTGCTTTTATTTACGACTCATACAAATTATAAACTGCTGAGGTCAAGGAACTGTTCTTTTGTGATTTATACTTCTAACGAAATGTATAACATCATGACCTCCCCAAGAATGATTCAGTGGCCAGGAAATGGAAAGAACTCAAAATCCTAATTCCCTCAAATGTCATATTCATAAGCATTTAGTTGCAAGTGAGGCTGGACCCCGTGCCACAAAAAGTTCAATCAATGCTGCTCTGCCTGCCGATGAAAGAATGTCCTCAGTGACATGGATGTTACAGAGAAACACGCTAGAATGTCATCTGCCACCTTGTTTAATAGTTAAAATACAGGTGAAAGTGCTTAGACTGGTTGCTTAGTCCTGGGGGGGGGGGGGGAGGGAGGATGTACAGGCAGAGGCGGGTGGGGAGTGAGATGAATTAGGTTACAAACATGTTATTGTTGAGATGCAGTGGAGACACCAAGTCAAGAAGATACCGAGGACAAAGCTTGGTGCCATCGTTTGAACCTGGAGACTAAGAAAGAGCTGGGGCCAAAGCAGGGGAACGAACACACTGCCCCCACTCAAATAAACACAGCCGGCTCCTCCCCTTACCTTTCCAACCACTGCTCCTGGTACCACACCCCATTCTTCACTCCCCTGTGCCCATTCCCGCTCTCCATGCAGCTGGTCCCTAAGTCTCACAATTCTACTTCCTCAGCATCTCTGCCACTTCTCGACGTCCAGGGCTCACACATAGTAGGTGCTCGATAGATATCTGTGCATAGAAGTGAAAACCTCACAACCGCCACTCCCATCCTGGCCCTCTGCCTCCATCCAAGATTATCGTCCAAGATAACCTTCCAACCTGCCTCCAGGTTCACACCAGCACTAGGTCATCTGTTCAAGAAGGCTGCCATGGCTTTTCCTCTCATCTACTGAGTCAGGGCTTCCCTGGTGGCTTAGCAGTAGAGAATTCTGCCAATGCAGGAGACAGGTTTGATCCCTGGGCCAGGAAGATCCCCTGGAGGTGGGCATGGCAACCCACTCCAGTATTCTTGCCTGGAGAATCCCATGGACAGAGGAGCCTGGAGGGCTACAGTCCATGGGGTCACACAGAGTCAGACACAACTGAAGCAACTTAGTACACACACACATGCACTGAATTAAGAACACACTCCCCAGCCTGCTATTCAAGGCCCTACAGCACGTGAGTCTAACTCCTCTGTCCAGCCCCACTGCCCACTTCCCTCAGTATCCACTCTAGACTCCACTCCCTCATCACCTCTGCCTTCTTCCTGCTGTTGCTTCTGCCTGAGCACGGGACACCTGGTCAGTCAGGCGCTGCGTAAATGTCTGAACAGATTCCTCTCCTCCTCTCCCCACAGAGGGTCTGTTTATGTATTCAAATGTGGAGAGAGGACAGTACAGGGGTTGCAGCACGTGTGCATCTGATCACAGGAATTCCAGCTTGGCAGAAGAGCAAAGTCTCTTCGTTGACAGGCTGGTCTCCTTGTTCTCTGTTAAAACTAAATCTTAGGTCCCAAGAGGAGGAACCTAATTAAAAAACAAACAAACGTGGATTTTTGTGAACTTACAAGGCGTAAGTTACAGTGGCCCCTAATCTTTTTTGGCACCAGGGACCAATTTCAGGGAAGACAATTGTTCCATGGACTGGGAAAGGGGGGAGGGTGTGGGGAGAGGTAGGGGAGATGGTTTTGGAATGATTCAAGTACATTACATTTATTATGCACTTTATTTCTAACCCAATGCCACTGGTGATCTAACAGGATACCGGTCTGAGGCCTGGAAGTTGGGGACCCCTGGTTTAAAGGATGCACAAAGGTTATCTGAACTATCCCTCAGCCTTGGAGAGGCTTACACTCCTAAAAAAGACAGGACTTCACTGCATCAGACTAGTAGGGGTGTGTGTGGTTTCTTATTTCCTTTTTGTTTTGGTGCATGCGTGGAAATCTTCCTTCATTGCTGTTTCACAATTTTAAAAAACTGTTGGCAGAGATTGAGCCTGTTCCTCATGGTCCAAGGTACACAGACCTCACTCTGAACAGATAGAGACAGCCTCTCCTACTGAACAGGAAGGCCTCCTTTGAACTCACCGCCCGTCCCACCTCTACTTCTTACTCAGCAAATGTTCACAGAGACCCTACCACCTGCCAGGCTCCCTGCTCTCTAAGGACTTTCCTTGAACATCGCCTTGAATTTCAGTTACATGTCTGTTTGCCTCATAGACCTTCATTAGGGCTCTTCACAGGGTCTGGGACCCCCTACTTGATTCATCTGTGTGTGCTGTGCATATAGTGCCTTGTACATAAAAGACATTAACACACTTGCTGAATTGGACTAAATTTAATACTTTGCATAAAAATGCTCATTTTCAGCATAAGCATTCCACTACTGATTACTGCTATATTCTGCTTGATCTCATCAAGAAATCGTCTAAGAACGTAATGGTGGTTATGTTTAAAAAATGCTTATCAGTGAAAGATGCATACTAAAGTATTTAATGGCAAAATGACATGATGTCTGGGATGTGTTTTAAATTCTTTCAGAAGGAAAAAAAAGAGGGCGGCAGGGGAAAGAAAGAGAGAGGAACAGGGTGTGTGTGTGTGTGTGTGTGTGTGTGTGTGTGTGTGTGTGTGGAACAGGGTGTGTGTGTGTGTGTGTGTGTGTGTGTGTGTGAGAGGAACAGGGTGTGTGTGTGTGTGTGTGTGTGTGAGAGAGGAACAGGGTGTGTGTGTGTGTGTGTGTGTGTGTGTGTATGTGTGTGTGTGTGTATCCAGGGGAGGGAAGAGAGATGAAGTAAAATTAGCAAAATATTGGTAATTGAAGCTGGTGGTTTGTTCTACCACTGTGTAAACTTCTGTTCCAAAAGCTTAAAACAAACAGCCCACCCACATAGTAAACCCTTTCACAGAATACTGAGGCCAGTATAAGGCACGACATCACTAACCTTCCAGAAACAAAGATCTCTCCCTAACCCGTCTCCCAGGTCAACCTGCTCACTTACACATCACCTCCCAAAGCTTTCGCCTCCCATAGTGCAAACCCTATAACCACCAAGAAAGACTTTATTTTTTGATTATGGATTAGTAAGCTCCTTTGTTACTACTTTCAAGACAATGAAAATATTCAGGATTATTGGCTAGTGTGTAAAAGCAGGTATTTTGTGCCTACTGCATGCAGGAACCTGAACTGGGGGTTTCCATGGATTACCTTCTTCTTTTACTCTCATAATTCTTTATGGAAGGTACAAGAATACTAAGAACTGGAATGTGTGCAGGGCCTCCTGTAAGCCAGGGACCACTCCATATACTTTCCTTGCAATCTTGTTTAATCTTCAGAACATCCTTAGTTAATAGGTACTATTTTTACATACATTTCCTAAACAAAAACAAAGCTAAAATCAAAGCTCAAAGGAGGTAAGTTCAAAGACTAAGGTCTTGCATGGTGTAGGGGAGCAGAATCATAGGAGAGGCTCTGGCTCCATGGCCTGGCTTCCATTAGCATCAAACTGCACAACATCATTACACACCCAGTGATTAACACTTCTCAAGGCCGGCTCCATCCCAGAAGACAAGAGTGATGATAACAGCTGAGGCAGTAGTCCTGAACTATGTACAGTGCCATGTTCTAATACCCACTTTGAAGCTTAGTTAACTTGGGAGAGCTAATCAGATGAACAGGCTGCACGCACATGTCAGAAGAAACAGGAGAAACTGGGCCTTGGTTTCTGCCAGTGCCGATTTTCTCATCCTGAACTGGGCAGGTAGTTTAGAGGCAGCTGAATGAGTCAAAGAGCTGCCACTATCATCACTGGTAAGTGCATGCGTGCTCAGTCGCTAAGTCATCTCTGACTCTTTGCAACCCCATGGACTGTAGCCCACCAGGCTCCTCTGTGCATGGGATTTCCCAGGCAAGAGTACTGGAGTGGGTCGCCATTTCCTCCTCCAGGGGATCTTGCCAACTCAGGGATCGAACTCACGTCTCTTATGTCTCCTGCAATGGCAGGTGGATTCTTTACAACACAACAAGTAAATATTCTCTAACATTTAAACAGAGAAGACTATAAATAAGCAGCTGTTATTGGGGGGCGGAGGGGTGCTTTACCCCACTTAGGAAAACCATAATTATGAGGTTGCATTCAGCATTGTGGATTTCAGGGCAACACAGATAACATTATTTGAATGGGATACCAATGCCCCACACCCAAAGTAACACTTGTGCCATTTTATTTTTTTTCTTTCTTCATCCTCACTCACTCCTCCCAGAGAAAGAAGAAAAAATTATCATATTTGGGGGGGCACAAGGGCTAGGTGTGCTCAACTCGGCTCCTCTTTGGACCCACACATTCCTCGTTCTCCACGTCCTAAGACACCCCCATGGCTTATTTTTTTTCCCCATGACTTATTTAGTTAAGAGCTTGACGGAGAAGAGCATGTTCTATATTGACTCTTCCTCCAAAACACCAGTCAGTAACCATCACCATCACCACGAAAAGGTACGGAGCACTTAAGTGCCAGGCACTGCCCTAAGACACTTCATATGCATTATCCCACAAAGCCAAGAAAACCAAAGCTTAGAAACCACAGCGTCAAGCCTGAGACAGCACGCCTAGAAGGTGGTGGAGCAGGACTCCATCGCTCTTCAGCCTTCAGAGGTAATATTGGACAGACAGCGGACTGTAGTTGCCTGTAAAATTCTGCAGATCTAAACCTTATCTTCCATAGACAGCAAAGAACTCTCAAATCTCTCCCAAGTACTTAGCAGATTAACAGCTCCTTTTAAAGAAAAATAATTACCTTTCTCACTGGCTCTCGGCTGGAAGAGGGGACAGTCCTCGAGTGGAGAAGAATGCAAATTAAGTGCTTAAGCCGGAATAGCAGAACTCGGCTCTGCCTCCTCCTGCTCTACTAACTGAAGCCGGTGGAACCCTCTCCAATTAACACCATGGAGGTCTGGGACTTCGGGCAGAGAGCTCAACCATGAACTGATTAGTATCCAACTCTTGCCAAGGGCTCATTTAAGACATCTGATAGCAGAGAGAGATGGCTTAATATGCAGATTAACCAGCCATTCCTCCAGATTCTCCATAGTTTTAGCCATATACTAAATGAGATAGCCACAAGGCAACATTTGTCCTCCGTAGTAACTCAGCTTCTTACAAAAACTCCTTCACACACTTAAGGTTTATTTATGCCCTTGGCTTTTATAGGGAATGGATATAAGAAACATCCATTTAAACAATCACCTAGAGTTTTTGTAAAAGAACAGTTGAAAGCACTGTCCGTTATGTTATCCGATGCCCCTTAAAGAAAAAGTATGTGATATATTCAGTGCCAAGAGAAAGTTTGTTTCTCTTTTATTTGTTTTCCCTTATCAGAAGAGGGCTGCATAATCACATCTCTTTTTGCCTCAACTCTCCAAAACTTCAGAGGCAAATTCAGTGCTCAAATGCAATAACTAATTCATCCCAACCATCTTGCCATATCTATTCTTTGATTTTTTTTTTTACCCCTTTTGATCTTGATTTTATTTTTGTGCCTCCTGCTTTAAATTGGACTTCGTTTTGCAAGCCAACTTTTATCTTTTTCCCTTCAAAAGTAGGACATCCATCCTAAGTAAAGAGGCTTTTTCTTACCCTCTAAGAAAAATCATAGTCCTCCCAGATGCTACAAGTGCTCTTGGACTTGACAGACCCATTTATGTCTTTGCCCTAATCTGTCTGGTTAATACGGTGAACATGAGAAGACCCCAATCAGCTTCAACCCCTCACCTACTTAGTGCACCAACTCCAAGCAAATGAGAACAAGAACCACCCAGCTTTTAGGATTTTATGCTCTTGAGCTTCAGGAGACAAGCTGATTCCCAAAGTCAAAATGTTTCCACGCAGGATGACAATACTTGGGACAGACCCCCCTTAAGATAAAAACACTTGGGACAGACTTGACCCACAGCCATAATTCTGTCCAAGCCATTCTAAACATTTCTTTTGAAATAAAAGAAACAAACATTAACCACTGCGTAGATTCTATTTTCCAAAGAGAGCTGCAGTAACGTTTCCCTTTCACATGCCCTTTTTGCAAAGTGACCTTGCTAGTCTCCCATTAAGAGATGGGGTCTCTTTCTCTACTCCCTTGAACTTGGAAAAACTCTGTAGTGGCCCTGGCCAATAGGAAATAGTGGAAGTGTGTTCTGCCAGCCCCAGGGATAGCTTTTAACTAGCCTGGCACTTCTGCTTCCTGTGTCTTGGCAGTCAGCCGCCTAAAAGGAGCATGACTGTCCCGAGAAGATAGTGCCGTAAAAAGCACCACATGGAAAGGGCCTGGATGAGACACCATGTGGGGACAGAGAGAGATGCCCCAGAATATGGTGACACATGCATGAGAAAGCCATCTGGAAGGGGATCCCCAGCCCGAACTGTCCTAGCTGTCACCATGTGCATCAGAGATGAGCCTTGACTCATTCCCTAATTCCTGACCCTCAAAATTGTAAGCAAAATGAAAACCAGTGGTTTTCAAATGGGGACTGGGACAGTGTCTTAACTCACACTATTGTGAGGATAAAATATTTAATGCATGTAAAGCCTCTGGCCCAGTTCCTGGGATGCAGTAAGTGTTCAACACATGGTTGTGATCATTTTTAATTGATCTAAGTAGCAAACCCGAGCATTTTGAGACATACCTGCATAGGGAACCAGCTTTCTCAAGAGCTCTTTTGTGACAACACTCCACAGTCACACAACATAAGATGACGTATATAAATAGAACACTTCCTGTCTTATCGCCACCTCTCAGTTACCTCCAACAGGCCCCAAGTCACATGTGGCATGGGATCCACATGCATATGCATACATGTTGTAAATCTAGAGAATGTCACATAGTGTCAAGCCATGCCTGATCTCTGCCGGGCAGAGAATCCTTTTGGGAGGTCCTGGGGGAAGGTCTACTGCTGTACTCGTGCCCAGCTCGTCTTCTGACAAATGTCCAGGGAGCTTTGCGGTGTGAGTCGCAGGCATACGGAAGGAGGAGAGATTTAAGGGAAGACAAGAATACCACTTACACTCCTGGCAGGTTTGCCCATGTGCCTCTGAATATTCTGAGCTGAACATTACTGCTTTCTTTGCAATTCTTCTTTTCCGATGCACATATTTTAACATATCCATGTGTTGGTGCTGCCTTATCTCCCCATCTGCCCAATGTTTACTGAGTGTCCATTACTTGCAAAGGTCCGGGGCGGAGGTGGGGGGTAGATCAGTCAGGGAAAAGCACACTGACAGCTTTCACAACAGCGGTGCTGGACCCTTAGGAGAATAACTGAATCTTTTCCCACAATTTAGTCTCCTTATTTCTTCCCACTTTCCGGAGAACACAGCCACCAACAAATCCCTCCCAGCTAAAAGAGCCTATTCCCTCCCAGAGCTCCCATCCTCTTCCTGCCAGTCCCTCCACTTCCCCCCAGGGTAGGCTGGGATCAATGCATGAGGACTTCAAAGAGGCCCTCAAATTGGAGTGCAGGCAGCACTTTCTCAAAAAAAAAAGGAGAGAGGGAAAAAAACCCGCTGGAGCTGTGATTCTAAATCATTGGGGGAGGGGTGCAGGAGTCAGGGATGGGATCTGACAGCAGGGCACAACGCACTGAGGATCAGGGCTGTGAGACACATTCAGCTCCAGAGATGAAAACTCTTCTTTCGGTGCTGACAACATCTGTTTTATTTTGAAGGTTGCTAAGGAGAGTTCTAGCTGGGCTAACATTGTTCCAGTTCAGTACTTCATAGTGAGTCTCTTTGCGCAGGGTTCAGGCGGCAGGAATAAAAGCTCGCCAGATAAACCCCGCTCCTTTCACTCTGCAGATATCAAAGAATCACTTTGCTACCAGGGATGACTAACACCCCGCCTCGTCTCGCTCTGAATTGGACGGACCCTCTGCTTACTCTCTTATTACTCTTCCTCTCCCTGCCCCCTTCTGTCCCCACTTGCCAACTCCCCATCTCTGCCAAATAATGGCTTATTAGGAAGAAACAAGACAGTGAATGTGCCACTAGCCTGGGAGAAGATTTCAATGCAGAGACAAGAAAGAGCTGAGGAATGAGCTGGGGCTCATGGAGCGAGGATGTATGGCATTAAACAAAGGAGGAAATGATTTCCTAGCCTTTAAAGATCTGTTTTATCTCCTAGCAGAGCAATGCCAAATGCCTTCGTGTGGGCTTAGAACGGTCAGAGGACAGTAGAGAGATCAAGTTCAAAACAGGGAAGATGCTGACCCGCAGGCCTGTGTCCATCTTTGCAGTAATGGACATGGGAGGCAAGGCGCTCCACACTCCACTTGGTCCCGTCCTGCCTAAGTTCACTTGCAATTAATTACAAGACGGTAACAAAATTAGGAAAAGCACTCAGAAAAATAAGAGATGGGGAGGATGACAGTGGTTAAAAAAAAAAAAAAAAGGATATGACAATGACCTTCATATATATGACAAGTAGCAACTGCATGAGTAGAAAGGTGGGCAACAGTTGAGGGCCACTCTGCTTCTCCCCAGGGAATCGGACTTGGGGAGAGAACCCTCCAGAAGAGGGGGGTAAACAGGAAGGCCCTTACATTTAATTGGTATCTGCAAAAAAATAAAAAATCATTTTGGGATGCCAGGGCATTCAGTGAAAAAACTGTGTTCCATTAACTGAAGGAATTCTTTTTCTTCCCCGGGCCTTAGAAAAGCAGCAGCTCCTGCCAGAGAATACCTAGCAGTCTAGGAAAAAGCGAGGGAGAATGGCAGTGTGCGCCCTCCAACAAAGATCCATTTCAAAGAGCCGATCAGCAGGAGCCCCGACCCTGCAAATCTCTGACCACAAAAGGAAACTGTATCCTCTCAAACGAGGGTATTGAGACAACTGAGGCCACATTATCTAAACATTTCCCTTGACTGCCAGATTCTATTTCAGCCAGTTTTGTGTTCTCTCCTCCCCAGCTTGGGACCTATCCAGGAGAAAGTATGCTTGTCGATATCAAGAATGCCACAATAATGCAAAACACACAGCTCCTTGACTCCTCTCCAGATCCCGGGGGAAGGATTAAGCCAGTGAGGTGAAGAGCCACCCTCCAAAACCACTCACCTAGCCAGGTCACAGTCACGGCAGCCGGAGCCGAGATGGCCTCTGCCACCTTGTGCCAGCTCCTGTTGTGTCCTGGGGTCCAGAGCGCCACATGGCAGAAATAGTAGCCAGCATTTTCTTTGCTGACATCTCGAACCAGTAGGTGGTAGGAGCGGGCATCCATGTGACTCAAGGCCACGTGAGGGGAGCCATGCACCAGAGAGTCACGGTCCAGCCGAGCCAGCACACGGGAGCCAGGCAACGTGCTGTCGGGCGTCCGGCTGAAGGACCACGTCACCTCAGGTCTGACATCGTCCGCTCGGTCCGTCGTGATGTTGCAAGCCAGGCCCAGGTCCTTGCCTTCCGCCACAGACACATTCCTGGCCACAGCTGCTCGGAGAACTGGAGAATCAAAAACAAGGACATTGAGATAATCTCAGTTACATTTGCCACTTCCACCCCATCCCCTTAGATCACCTCCTTTTACCTTCTTATGTATGACATTCAAGTTAGGAGACTTTGTTTTACGTGCTTGAGAAATGTACTGAATAAATGAATGACATATTTCTTTTTATTTCATTACAACAATAACAGCAGCAAACACTTACATAGATGCTTCTATATGCCAGGCACTCATCTGAGTGCTTTATAAATGTCATCTTCAAAACAACCCTACAAGGTGGTTCTATTATTATCTCCATTTTACCAATAAGGCAATTGAACCACAGAGAAGTTAAGTAACTTGCCCAATGTCACACAGCCACTATGTGGCAGAGCTAGGATTCAAATTCAGGCTGCCTGCCTCTAGGGACTCTGCTCTTGAGTTACACCATCATTACGTACATTATTATTTGAAAACAAGTCTGTTGAACATCACAAAACTAAATTTATATTTTCTCTATATGCATGATAGACTTAGGTGACTTTCAGAGAAAGGATAGCTCAGCTCTGGCCAGTACATATTGTCACTCGGGGGCTAGGAGATGGAGGGTAGAAGTGAGGGTAAAACCATCTTCTGGGTAAAACGGGGTTGGGGATGTAAACAGAAGGACTGGGAAAGGGAAACCAGGCAACATGCCTAGTAGGTCAAGTCTCCCAGATGCAATGTACTTTGAGCATCATTTCTTCTGTTCTACACCCCCACCTTAAGGTCAAGGATAAAGGATATTCTAAAACCAAAACACAGTAATTTCTGGACAATGCCACTGCCCTCTCTCATTAGTGTGGATAATTAAACGTAGACTATATTTAGACGAAGCACTGAAGGATTTGGTGTGACAGTCCCCAGGCAGATCTGGTTTCAGCATTCCCCTGTCAAAGCTTTTTACATGGAAACATTTTATTTTATTCAAAGGATTTTTTTGCAAAGAAGTTGAACATCTGTAATCAGAGTAGAAAAACATTCAACATGTGGTAATGCTCTGGGAACAACTGCTTAGATAATGAGGAGCCGACACCTCTCAGGGGATTCAAGTGGAAGCACAGCACAGGCCTGGTCTTCCAGCCAGAGTCGCTCAGCATCAGCTACGAACCTGGGTCAGCTCAGCGACAAACGCTGGCACTTGGTTCAGAAAAGACCCAACCTCCCGAACCCATGCGCTTTGAAGTAAATGGCTTTCATTATAGATTTTTCCAAGGACTGATGATATTTCGAACAAGAGTTTCAGGCCAAGTTCAAGCTTCACTTTGATGAAGACAGAAAATGAAGTAGGTATAGTATTAGAAAAAGGAATTTAAAGTCTAATTTCTCACCACCACCTGCCTTCTTCCAAATTCTTCCTCCTCCCTCACCCCTTTAAAGGAGCCAAAAACAATATGAGATATCATTTGAGAGGAGTCAGGAAACTGCTGCTCTGAGCCCATGCTGCCGTTTGAACCACTCCATGTGCAACCATGGTCAGAGACCCTGGAATACTGCCAGAGTTGCTCTATGCCAGCCACCACTACAGCAGTTGTAAAAGAAGGCCCAGGAGGCAGCCGGCCGAGGAAAGAAGTAGAGAGTATGCAACGTGGACAGTATGCATGGAGAAAATGGATTCTTGCATTTAGAAATATTGGCATCTCTGTAACAATATAGTTCGCTTTCTAATTTTTTTCTCTGCAAGTGGCTAAATATCTTGTCACATCACTCAGCAGTTTTTACATGTTCTATGGGATTGGAGGGTTCACTACTGGGACAGGATGAAGTACGGTGAAGGGAAAAAAGAATCAGTTCTAAGGACTCGTAGAGGGGATTTCAGACAAAGTCTGTGATGGTGTAGGCTTTCTCCTACTGGATATAACTGATCCTATAAATTAAGACACCAAGCTCAGCATTACAGGGGGGTTTACTGCCACCTACATGGTACAGCCCCACCATGTAAGTCACTTTGTGCCATTTATCGTAAGAATGTAATAAGAATAGTTAAGAAGTTAGCTATGGACAACTTCATAGCAGCATTATTTACTATAGCCAAGACATGGAAGCAACCTGTGTCCATCAACAGATGAATGGTTAAAGAAGACATGGTGTATATATACAATGGATTATTACTCAGCCATAATGAAAGTTAGCCATGTGCAACAGCATGGATGGACCTGTAGGGGATTACACTTAGTGAAGTAAGTCAGAGAGAGAAAGACAAATATTATATGTTTTTAGTTATAGATGGAATCTAAAAAATAAAACAAACAATATAACAAAAACAAACAAAAAGGCTCACAGATGCAGAGAACAAACTAGTGGTTACCAATGGGGAGAGGGGAGGTGGGGGGGCAAGACAGAGGAAATGGGGACTTCCCTGGTGGTCCAGGGGTTAAGAATCTGCTTAGCAATTCAGGGGACTTGGGTTCGATCCCTGGTCGAGGAACTAAGACTCAACAGCTACTACACAGAGCAACTAAGCCTGCGTGCTGCAATTACTGAGCCTGAACATCACAAGGAAAGATCCTACATGACATATTGAAGATCCTGCATTTCGCAACTAAGATCCAACACAGTCAAATAAATAATACAAATTAGTAAATACTTTTTTTAAAAAAAGACAGAGGCAGGGAATCAACAGGCAAGAAGTACTAACTACTAAGTAGAAAGTAAGTAAGATTCAAGGATGTAATGCACAGCACAGAAAATAGAGCCAATATTTTAAAATAACTTTAATGGAGTAAATCGGGCTTCCTTGGTGGCTCAGATGGTAAAGAATCTGCCTGCAATGAAGGAGACCTGGGTTCAATCCCTGGGTCAGGAAGATCCCCTGGAGAAGGGCATGGCAACCCATTCCAGTATTCCTGCCTGGAGAATTCCTTGGACAGAGGAGCTGATGGGCTACAGTCCATGGGGTTGGACACAACTGAGGGACTAACACTTTTACCTTTAATGGAGTAAAATCTATAAAACTATCAAATCACAATGTTGTGAAACTAATCAGTTCAGTTCAGTTGCTCATTCGTGTCCAAGTCTTGTGACCCCATGGACTGCAGCACGCCAGGCTTCCCTGTCCATCACCATCTCCCAGAGCTTGCTCAAACTCATGTTCATTGAGTTGGTGATGCCATCCAACCATCTCATCCTCTGTCGTCCTCTTCTCCTCCTGCCTTCAATCTTTCACAGCATCAGGGTCTTTTCTAATGAGTCAGTTCTTTGCATCAGGTTGCTAAAGTATTGGAGCTTCAGCTTCAGCATCAGTCCTTCCAAACAATATTCAGGACTGATTTCCTTTAGGATGGACTGGTTTGATCTCCTTGCAGTCCAAGGGACTCTCAAGAGTCTTCTCCAACACCACTAATATGATATTGTAAATCAAATATACTTCAATTAAAAAAAGAAAAAAAGCTAGCTAGGGAGAATCAGTTCAGTTCAGTCGCTCAGTCATGTCCGACTCTTTGCGACCCCATGAACCACAGCAGGCCAGGCCTCCCTGTCCATCACCAACTCCCTGAGTCCACCCAAACCCATGTCCATTGAGTCGATGATGCCATTCAGCCATCTCATCCTCTGTCATCCCCTTCTCCTCCTGCCCTCAATCTTTCCCAGCATGAGGGTCTTTTCTAATGAGTCAGCTCTTCGCATCAGGTGGCCAAAGTATTGGAGTTTCAGCTTCAGCATCAGTCCTTCCAATGAATATTCAGGACTGATTTCCTTTAGGATGGACTGGTTAGATCTCCTTGCAGTCCAAGGGACTCTCAAGGGTCTTCTCCAACACCACAGTTCAAAAGCATCAATTCTTCGGCGCTCAGCTTTCTTCACCGTCCAACTCTCACATCCATACATGACCACTGGAAAAACCATAGCCTTGACTAGACGGACCTTTGTTGGCAAAGTAATGTCTCTGCTTTTTAACATGCTATCTAGGTTGGTCATAACTTTCCTTCCAAGGAGTAAGTGTCTTTTAATTTCATGGCTGCAATCACCATCTGCAGTGATTCTGGAGCCCAGAAAAATAAAGTCAGCCACTGTTTCCACTGTTTCCCCATCTATCTGCCATGAAGTGATGGGACCGGATGCCATCATCTTAGTTTTCTGAATGTTGAGCTTTAAGCCAACTTTTTCACTCTCCTCTTTCACTTTCATCAAGAGGCTCTTTAGTTCTTCTTCACTTTCTGCCATAAGGGTGGTGTCATCTGCCTATCTGAGGTTATTGATATTTCTCCCGGCAATCTTGATTCCAGCTTATGCTTCATCCAGCCCAGTGTTTCTCATGATGTACTCTGCATATAAGTTAAATAAGCAGGGTGACAATATACAGCCTTGACGTACTCCTTTTCCTATTTGGAACCAGTCTGTTGTTCCATGTCCAGTTCTAATTGTTGCTTCCTGACCTGCATACAGGTTTCTCAAGACGCAGGTCAGGTGGTCTCGTATTCCCATCTCTTTCAGGATTTTCCACAGTTGATTGTGATCCACACAGTCAAAGGCTTTGGCATAGTCAATAAAGCAGAAATAGATGTTTTTCTGGAACTCTCTTGCCTTTTCGATGATCCAGCGGATGTTGGCAATTTGATCTCTGGTTCCTCTGCCTTTTCTAAAACCAGCTTGAACATCTGGAAGTTCATGGTTCACGTATTGCTGAAGCCTGGCTTGGAGAATTTTAAGCATTACTTTACTAGCATCTGAGATGAATGCAATTGTGCAGTAGTTTGAGCATTCTTTGGTATTGCCTTTCTTTGGGATAGGAATGAAAACTGACATTTTCCAGTCCTGTGGCCACTGCTGAGTTTTCCAAATTTGCTGGCATATTGAGTGCAGCACTTTCACAGCATCATCTTTCAGGATTTGAAACAGCTCAACTGGAATTCCATCACCTCCACTAGCTTTGTTCGTAGTGATGCTTCCTAAGGCCCATTTGACTTCACATTCCAGGATGTCTGGCTCTAGGTGAGTGATCACACCATCGTGATTGTCTGGGTCGTGAAGAACTTTCTGTACAATTCTTTGTGTATTCTTGCCACCTCTTCTTAATATCTTCTGCTTCTGTTAGGTCCTACCATTTCTGTCCTTTATTGAGCCCATCTTTGCATGAACTATTCCCTTGGTATCTCTAATTTACTTGAAAAGATCTCTAGTCTTTCCCATTCTATTGTTTTCCTCTATTTCTTTGCATTGATCACTGAGGAAGGCTTTCTGATCTATCCTTACTATTCTTTGGAACTCTGCATTCAAATGGCTATATCTTTCCTTTTCTCCTTTGCTTTTCGCTTCTCGTCTTTTCACAGCTATTTGTAAGGCCTCCTCAGAAAGCCATTTTGCTTTTTTGCATTTCTTTTTCTTGGGGATGGTCTTGATTCCTGTCTCCTGTACAATGTCATGAACCTCCATCCATAGTTCATCAGGCATTCTGTCTATAAGATCTAGTCCTTTACATCTATTTCTCACTTCTACTGTATAGTCATAAGGGATTTGATTTAGGTCATATGTGAATGGTTTGGTGGTTTTCTCCACTTTCTTCAATTTCAGTCTGAATTTGGCAATAAGGAGTTCATGATCTAATCCACAGTAAGTGTTTAAAATGAGAGAAAGACCATCACTCTAGTGTGGTGGTTCTTAACTCGGATCCACAAAGAGAATTTAAGAAGTCTATGACATGGATGTGAAAACAAATTACCTTTCTTTTACTAACCTCTACCTGAAAGACAGCATCTCCTCTCATTATGAAACTAAGCAACAAACCAGTGTAGTATTATCTGTCCCTGGGATCTTGCTCCCAATAGAAATCACAGATATTTTCACATTACATTTCAATTGTTGCAGATATTTTAAAATATTATTTATATTCATCACTTATCAGAAATTATAGTAGTTGTTAAGTCTGCCACTCTATCTTATTATTTAATGCATTAATAAAACAGTAAAAGAATCCACCTTCCAGTGCAGGAGATGCAGGTTTGATCTCTGGGTCAGGAAAATCCCCAAGAGTAGGAAATGGCAACCCAATCCAGTATTCCTGACTGGAAAATTCCGTGGATGGAGGAGGGCTACAGTCCATGGTGCCGCATAAAGTCAGACACAACTGAGCAACTGCATACACACGCACTCAATAAAACACTATGTTGTTATACAACAAATTTATCTTAAATATTTTGATAACTATTTTAATGTTATTGTTTTCCTATGTCATCCTCTTTATGTATTTTATTAATTAAAATATATTAACTCTGATAAAGGGCTTGTGAGCTTCAAAGGACTGTCAAAGACACCCATGCACAAAAGGCTATGAACCCTCAGGCTTGAGTGAGAGCCAGATGCTGCTGCCTGCCTAATAGGCTGAGAGTGTTCAAGTCTTATAACTACACTCTGGGTTTTGTGGCTTGTTTGGAAAAAAAAAAAAACAACTTTACAATTCAAATTCTTGCATTTGCTAAATCTGAAACTCTTAACCCTTTCGCCTGTTAAAATAGTTGTTTGATGCAAGATGAACATCCAAGGTTTCTTATGTCAGATTCCTGACAGATCATTTCTGAAAAGGCAAGTGACCTGAATCCATCTGGAAAGTGATTTCAGCAGCCAGGAGAATCAAGATTGAGTGCAACCTGTGGCCGCTCTTGTCGGCGAGAACACCTCTGACCTGCCTGACTGCCACAGTCAAGAACAGTGGTCCTGCTTTTACCAAATTCAGGTCTCGTGCTGCGGTGTAAATTCGGGCAAGTGCTCAGGACAACACAGCTTGCAGAGGAAAAACACTTCCCATGTGTATCGTTGCCTGCTTTCCTTCCCATCTGAGCAATAGAACAGCCACGCTCTCTCATTTACAGCCAGGAAACAAGTCCAGCCAAGGTCTTCCCAGTTTACAAAACAGGAGACAGCAGCAACAGCAGCAAAGTGTTCTGCGATCTGGCAGTGTCAAGACTCCCAGCAAACCAAGTCATCCAACCACCAAGCAGTGACATCCCCCTGAGAAGGTCTCTTTACCCCTTCCCTCTGCCGAGCCAGAAGCTCTGTGAGGCTTGGGCACGATCCTCAAGCATCTGACTCCAGAGCCCAGGACAGAACTCGGCACACAGTAGGTTTTCTACTCATGCTTGCTGGACACTGGAGGCAAAAATGGCCTGTTTTTCTTGTTTTTTATTTATTTTTAATGGGTTTTTGGAAATGTGTTTTGTATTTCTTTAATTACTTCTCTAGTATGAATAAGAAGGTTTTTGGTTATTGTTTTCAAAAAGATGGTTCACAGATGAAAACAACTCCTTGCATACAGACCCCAGAGTTGGATGCTTCCGGGGTTTGTGTCCTCAAGGAGATAAGAAGAGGCCCAGCCCTAGGGAATTCCTTACCTACAAGGAGATGTCACATCAGAGGGGACCTGAAAGGCAGGCCTAGAGGACCCAAGTCGGACAGAGGTTTGGGGATGAGCCAAATACGCCCCCAGCAGCTGTGGGGAAGGGCAGATCCAGAGATTAGGAAATACCAAACAAAATGAAGCCATAGGAGCAAGGTGGGGGCAGCCCCACCCCAAAGCCCCTCTGAACACCAGGCTGGACCTTGTCCTGGCACTTAAAAGGACTTAATCTTTCAGTCACAAAATTCTTTTAGTGTCTTATGTAACCTGCAGCTTCCCATGGGTATGAATCCAGAGAAAAAGCAGCTGCAGAGAAAAACTCGGCATTTGGCACAAAACAAATGCATCCTTTCCAAACCATCAACACCATCCTATACCCTCACCCGTAAACAGGAGGTCTCCCTGGAGGAGGAGACATCTTGTCAGAGAGGAATAAGGCTCTGGCCTAGTTCTTTACCAGGCTTCCCTGATGGCTCAGCAGAAAAGAATCAGTCTGCAACGCAGGAGACCCAGGGTTAGATCCCTGGGTGGGAAAAATCCCCTGGAGAAGGAAATGGCAATTCACTCCAGTATTCTTGCCTGGAAAATTCCATGGACAGAGGAGCCTGGTGGGGTACAGTCCATGGGGTTGCAAAGAATCAGACACAACCGAGTGATTAAACAACAAACAGTCTAAAACATGCAGTTTTCAGAAGCTCACCTGTTGGCTGGATCACCACGGTGGCCACATCCACGGCTTTTTCTTGAATTTCTTGCCAGTTTCCCTGCTCTTGGATCCACTCACTGACGATGCACCTGTAGGAGCCCTGGTCGGAGGACAGGGCCCGGGACACGGAGAGGCGGTACCCGTCGCTCCCCACGGTGTCCAGGCGTACGTCCCCGCCGCGGTAGCGCTGCTCATAGCCAGGGCCGGGGCGGAACCTGCCCTCGTGGCTCAGGGAGAGAATGCTCCGCCGGGAGGGGCCGCGCCGCACCTCCCACTGCAGGGCCAGATGCGTGTGCAGCGGCGACGTGGTGGAGGCCGAGCACCGCAGCTCGAAGGGCTCGCCCTCGCGCAGGCTGGGGCCAGGGGAGGGCTGAGGGCTGGCGGCCACGCGCAGGGCATCGGGGAGCACTGCGGGGAGAAAGCGGAGCGGTCAGAACACTGCTGCCCCCAAGCGCTGGGCAAGTGCCCGCCAACTTCCAGGTCTTGAGGGACAATTTCTTCCTCCCCTCCCCTGTTCTAATGCCCAGATGGGTCCATCTGCCCATTTTACTACATCTCTCATCTCAGCTGACATTCTGACTTGACAAAAGAGGTAGCACTAAGACGACCCCTTGCTAGAATTGGGTGGTGCAAACTCCCTTTGGGAAGCTGTGCCTTGGGCTATACTTCTGTCACCCTTAGGCAAGTCACTTAAACCCCTCACTTGCCTCATTTCTGAAATGGGATGACAACTAGACCCAACTCAGGAAGCTGACTGAGAATTCAACTAGTTATAAGGGAAGGTGCCCAGGACAGTGCTTGGTACTCAGTGATAATAAACCATGACTGTCCAACATATCTTTGTTGGGACACAGGCTGGAGTAGGGAGCCTGGGGGATCTTCTAGAAGTTAAAGCAGTGTAATTCGCAGAGCACTAAAGCGTGGGAGAACTTCCTGTGCCCCCAGGTCTAGGCAATGCCTAAGAATAACTAGGTTGAGAAGAGGGTATCTGCAGGGTAGGAACCCATCAAGGAAAACCGAAGCCTCAGCTATTTAATTATTAGGACACATTGGGAAAAGGCCAGGTTTCTCTATAGTCTAGAAAAAGGGGGCAGGAGATCAGGCAAGTGTTGGTGAGAGCTACTGAGGAAGGGAAGCCACACCTGATATAGCAGTGAGGAGGCCCCTACCAAAGAGACTGCAGGGACCACCACCTCTCAGGTTTGCCTAAGGGCTGGCTGAGAGAATCCTCAAACACCACTGTTCACCATCTCCATGGGTTTTCCTGCCATTCCACACTCGGAGATGAATTCAATGTCCTTGAAAAGGGACTACTTTGAATAACAGAAAAAACCTACATTTTTAGGACATATCCCAAAGTCCTATCTCTATTGCAAATGAATATAATGACTTTCTAGTATATATATCAGTCTGTGAGTCCAGCTAACATGACTCAGTTCCCAAAATCAGTGATCTCTGAGGCCATGGATATATATAGTTTTAAGACCTGTGAAGCTGAAGGCCAGAGAGACCCTAGATCATGCATGGCAGCCACCAGAGGCTCCATCTGGGCAGCCAGCCAGTCTCTTTCATGGCCATCCGTCTGCTTTCCTGACCCTGAGGAAAGCCTCTCCTTGCTTCTCCTTCCAAAGACTGGAGAAGAAACAGAAAGATCCTGGGGCAGGAGGTTCTTCCTGCAGCCTCCAACTCCTCCAGATGAGCATCGCACATGGAGACAAGTGTGAACCTGATCTAATGGAGGTGTAGCATGTGTGTGATGACTACGGAAGCAATGGATTACTCAACTCCAAGGCAAGAATGCCTTATGAGATTTTGTTCTAAAAAGACATATTTGATTTTTGTATAGGATTGAGAAGAGGTAATGGAAAAGGTAGATTTGACATTTTAATGCCTGCATAATGGAAGTGGCTGTTTTTATCCCTTCATGAGTCTAGTCAGGGAACAGAATCTGGAATATGGTAGGAGTCAAGAAATCATTATAGAAGGAATGAATGCCTGAATCAACCCCTTCTTTTTATATCATCATGTACATTTTCTGCTTTCTTGATCATTTAATAACACTACTACCCTGACATAATTCTTTTTGGAACAAGGCAGGATACAAATAAACGCATAATTAAGTAATAATAATAACAACATTAATGTTTCTATTTCAGTAGCCTCAAATTAAAATTGTTTGTTCTTGCTCATTTGCTAATTAGATGTGTGATTTTAGGCAAGTAATTAACCTATGCTCTTCCATCTCCTTGTGTGTAAATTAGGGAAATACCCTGCCCTCTCTTCTTCATTGGGTTGAGAACTGAATGGGTGAGTAAATCAAATAGGATCTGGAAAATGAAAAAACAAACCAACCCAAATATTCCAACTATGTTAGGTGTGATTACTTGCACAGCCAGGCCCACCAGCTTGCAGTGACCACATCATTCTTTCTCTACATATGACCCATACGACTTCTAGAAAACACAGGTACTTAAATCATGAAGGGCACAGAGAAAGACAAGAGCTTTGAAGTATCTCTTATTCCCATAAACATGAAAAGTGTCCACATGACCACCACTCTCTGATCCATAACTGGACTGAGTGCTTACTATGGCACTGCTGAGGCTTTACATGTGCTAATTCACCTTGGGGGCTTCCCTGGTGGCTCAGTAGTAAAGGCTCTGCCTGCCAATGCAGGAGACGTGGGTTTAACCCCTGGGTCAGGAAGATCCCCTGGAAAAGGAAATGGTAACCCGCTCTAGTATTCTTGCCTGGTAAATCCCATGGACAGAGGAGCCTGGTGGGCTACAGTCCACGGGGTCGCAAAAGAATCGGACACGACTTAGCGACTATTTAAATAACAGCAACAATTCACTTTGACCTTTATGGGAGGCACTGTTTTCCAGAGGAGGAAGCTGAGGCATGGGACATACAAACGTCCAGAGAGGTGACAAACGGGAGAACCAGCTATGGAACTAAGCACAGGCAACCTGGCTCAGAGCTGGATTTCCCACCACACACCATGCTGCCTCCAACTCACCAGCCACGAGACAGTTCACATTCACCATGGAGTGAAGAGAGGGACCTCAGAGGCCCCGGGCCCATCCTCTGCCTTTCATCAGGTAAGATACTATTACTCCCTTGGACAGAGGAGGGAGCAGAGCCCCGGGCACAGTCACTCATGGCTGGGTGGCAGAGGGAAGTATGGTCCCCTGGCACAGCAATCCCCCTCCTCCCATGAGGATGTACCTTTAACCTGCACTGTATCCTCATAGTTGCCCTGCACGGTGGCATCCGTGCTGGGGGTAGAACACTTGTAGTGGCCTTGGTCGGAATGCTGGACATTCTTTATGTGCAGCTCCACGGCGTCGTTGGCCGTCCGCCGCAGCAGGATGTCGCCCCTCTGCAGGCGCTCGCGGTACTGTTGGGCTGGGAAGCCTGCTTCCCAGGTGCTGGCAAGCTCCACGAAGCTGCTGCCCGAGGCCGAGAAGCTCCAGTCAAAGTTCTGCTCACTGGGGCCATCGTAGTCACTGACGTTGCAGGGGATGACCAGCTCGGTGCCCACCACCCGCACCAGGCTGCTCGCAGGGACCCTCACCACGCGCCCTCGGCAAAGAGCTGCAACGACAAGAAGTGAAAGAGAGGGTCTTGAACCCAGTAAGCTCTTCCCAGAATAAATGTGGCAAGCTGTGGGCACTTCAGCTCCCAGGCACACGATGGAAAACATGGACACTGACCAGCGCGCTGCCAGTGTCTGTGCAGAAGGTTCAGCCCACCCCAAGGACCCCGAGCAGGAATAGCCCCCTGCAGTGAGTACCTCGCACGCACCAGTCTCCTAGGATCAACAGAGAGGAAGATAAGTACTAAAAGTAGGCTAGCTATAAATTTGAAGAGCTTTCTCCCTCCCATTACCATTTAACCTACTGTGATCACTCAACGTGATATGGAAATATTTTAGGTTTTGTGTGAAAGAAAAGGACACAGCTAATCAAGTATTTACATTTCTGCCCACCCTATATCAACCCTCTTCCCTAGAGACCATTCCCCGGGGCTCCTGAGACCTGATTTACAATGACGGATGCCAATTTTTTAAATCCTGAAGCAGCCTGCTGATAAAATGATTTAACTCTGGTTATCTGACATTGCCTATAAATTAATTTTAAAATATGACGACTCTACCAAGTATTAATTTTCTTATTTTCTGGCTCATTTCCTTCTCTCTACTCTTCACCCTGATCCAAATGCAGAATGAGGCTAGGAAAGCACAAAGTGAGAGAGTGCCTGCTCTGGCCTGTTGCTGGGCATTGGTAGGAATGCAGCAGCTTACTGGGGATGGGCCGGGTGGACAAAGCCAAGAGTTCACTGGCATTTCCCACCCCAAGAACACAGACCTCACGGGCCTCCGGGCAGGCCCTTGGGGCCTGTCATGGATGTCCTTTAAGATAGCTTCTTTGTGATGAACTTTGGCACATTCTTCGTAGTGAGTTTATTACCTATGTAAGCATTTCAATTTGGACCAAAAGAACTTGCATGGTTCTTTCCTGAGGTTCTATGAATATGTCCAGCATTAAGATATACAGGAGAAAGGATGGGCTCTGAAATCAAGGGGTGTACGTGTGTGTGCTAGTCTCTCAGTTGTGTCCGACTCTTTGTGACCCCATAGACCGTAGCCCGCCAGGTTCTTCTGTCCATGGAATTCTCCAGGCAAGAATATGGAATAGATTGCCATTCCCTCCTCCAGGGGACTTTCCCAACCCAGAGATCGAACCCAGGTCTCCTGCATTACAGGCAGATCTTTACTGTCTGAGCCACCAGGGAAGCCCTAAAATCAAGGGGACCTACGTTGAAATTTGAGAGACTTCTTTTAGTTTTGGCTTCCTCAACAATAAAATGAGGCAAGAAGAAGTCATTGAGCTGATGAAATAAAACGGCTAGCTGAGACTCCATCATGTAAGAAGAGCTCAACCAAACGGATTGTCCATTATTTACTTCCAATTCTGTGTTTTTGTCATTTGTTCTGGGTGGAACTGTGTCTCCCTACCACCACCTCCCCATTCATATGCTGAAGTCCAGGCCCTCGGCACCGCAGAATATGACCTTATTTGGGAATAGGTTGTTGCAGTTGTAATTAGCTAAACTGTGATAAGGTCACACAGAGGAGGGTGGGCCCCTGATCCAATGACCAGTATCCTTAAAAGAGGGGGGAGGGAATTTGAATATAGATATGTACTCAGGGAGAGTGCCAGGTGAAGCTCAAGGAAGAGATTGGTCTACGATCCAAGGAATGCCCTGCACCCCAGTCTCAGGGACAGACACCAAGGCCGAAACCAGGTCTGAGTCCTCCTGGCTTATTTCTGCTGAAGCTTCTCAGAAAGACATTTTCACCTCCTTTGGGATCATGGTACCACAGAGATGCTTTGCTCTGAAGCAGCACACCGGCAGCCCTCTTGACTAGGCGAGAAAGCCGTCTATAGCAGAAGAGACTCAGGCCAACACCAGGAGAGGCGCAAGGAATGTGCCCTCCTGACAGATGGCCTCACCTGAGCCATTAGATTTGGCCACACCCTCTATATCATTCCACACTCTCACCTGTGCACATACATGTGCACATCTTCCCCAGACATTTCAATTCCTTACAATTCCACTCACATTTATGTCCCTTAAGCTAGTATCTGTCACTGGCAACTCAGGGCATTTAAATAAACCATACCTACCCAACAGTGAGGTCATCATCACCACAGTTCACAAAAGAAACAGGTGATCTTTTTTACATCTAATTTCAGAGATGACCGGATAATCCCAAATCCCGCAGAGAGACCCTTCAGAAGGAAGGTCACAGTGGAGACCTGTCAGGGGGGTCACAGCCTTTTTTTCCTCATGCCCAGTGTCCTTTTCTATGAAGTGGACACATGACCCCTTAGGGCTTTGTAAGGCTTAAATGAGCCACAGAGCCCCCACGACAGTGCAGGAAATTCGGTAAAGCTCTGCTTTGCAGGTGGCATCTATAATAAACCTGATCACATTCATTCACTCTGCTTCCCTGGCAGGTTTACAAAGGAATTTCCTAACGTGTCAATCTTTGCAATTCCTAGCCCTTGTCAAGAGGCTGACCAGGTTAATAACCGGCTCAACAGGGCCCTTCGGCATGAGGCTATGTTCCTTGTAAAGTCTCTGTCTTTATTCTTAGTGAGCAGAGCTTGGGGGACAGCTGGTTCATCTCAGCTCTCCAGTCCTGCTTCCACATAGCTGCCCAAATCATCTTTTAAGGCATAAATCATATGTCACTTCACTGGTCAGAAGTCCTTCACGGCTCCTCATCACCTACAGGATTCAATCTATCTTCCAGGTCCCCTACTGCAACCCCCCTGGTTCAAGCCACCTTCCCTCTCACCTGAATTACTGCAATAGTCTCCCAATTGGCTGCCCACCTGCCCTCCACTCTCAACATGGCCAAGCCATCTTTTAACAACTCAAGTTGTCTGACATTCTTTACTCTGCTCAAAGCTTCAGATAAAAGGCAAGTCCTCACAGAGGCCATTAAGACCTCACAGGACCCGGCCCTCCTGCTCCTCCTTCCACTGTACTCTAGCCATCCTTACCTCCTAAGGCTCTTGAGCAAACAGAACTACTCCAACCTTAGGGTTTCTGCATATTGCTAAGTCCAGAACATTCTCAGATGCTCACCATGCTCCATCATCAGCTCCACATTTCATTCCCATGTCACCTTCCCTTTCCTGACCATCTTAAAATTGCACATACTCATCCTTATTCTTGTCGTATTTTCTTGTCACTTATCAATAATACTCTTTATGTGTATCCATACATTTTTACTATTATTTATTATCCACCTCCTCCCACTAGAATGTAAGGACTATATGAGCTGTGATTTTTATGTTTCCTTTGCTGCTGAATGTCAGTGCCTAGAACTAGACCTGGTACATAGCAGATGTTCAGTAAATATTTGCTAAATGAGTGGATGAATAAAAATACACAAGATCCTTCAGAATCTGGCCCATGGCTACCATTCCAGCTTCATCAGCTATCTCTCTCCCAGCCCTTAGTGCTTAGATGCCAACAAAACAATGACCCTTCATTCTCTGGAAATGCCATGCTCTCTTGTGCACCACAGACTCTGCTTCTGGGCCTCATTCATCTGGAATTGCCATCCCAACAACCTCTCAGCCCCTTGCAAGAAGCAGCTCCAGCCCCATCTCCTGTGTGAAGCCTTCCTCATCTCCCCAAGGGTCACTCAGGCACTGCTGCCTCCATATTCCAACTCAACCTGCAGAAGTACCTTCCATGCTGGCTATGTTACAGTGCCACTGCGAAAAGCCAAGCAGATATGAACAGATGCTTGAAAGATCAAATTCTAATCTAAAAAAGATAGAAACCTGAGTAGTGGCATACATGAAGATCTGGGATGTCCTCTCATCTGTGCAAAGCAAGATTTTGAAGTTGAGAGAACAGAATTTCAACTTGCTAACAGCAATCTGGTATTTAGCACATATTTCCTTTAATACTGTTAGATAACAGTTAATAATATTTTTAAAAAAATACAACTTGTGAAACAGAGCATATGGCTCTTTCAAAATCAAAAAGAATGTCTGCAAAGTCACACATTGCCAACTTTAGTTGAAACCTCTTAACAGTTGATAACTAAGGGAAAAAGAACAAAATTCTCCTCTGGTTTTCCAAATTCTACCAAATTTCACATGAAGAGTCCCAAACACTTTGGCACCTGAACTGTATTAATTTCATGTTCTATAAAAATATCTTTACTAAGAAATAATTTAAAATTGTCATTTCATTTGTTTTCAGGGATCAGTGTAAGAAACCTTCACATGAAATGCATTTCTTTATTAGCCTTAAAAGGACTACTGAGGGCACTACTGTGTTGTTCAGTGACACAAGAAAACATATAAGTCTCTTAAAATTTAGTACCTGAACTCCTGTTGATGGCACACTGTGTGTTCTTTCCCCAGAAAATAAGAACTACATAGGCATCTCTCACCACTCAGGCCAGAAACCACAGCCCAAGTACCTTTGATACTCAACACAAAATGAGGGCACCTTAGTAGCACATTCTGTGCAGCATATTAAGGCTCTGATGCTAAGGCTCTCCCTCATAATCCCAGTTACTAAGTGGACCAGCACATCACCATGCCCCGACTAAATCAGACCTCCTTACATAGCTCTCAGAACCCTGCACTGCTTCCTAATTCGTGTTTTTAAAATTTCTGCCTAAACCTCCCAGCAAGCGCACGCACGCACACACACACACACACACACACACACACACACACACACACACACACACACACACACCTGAATACAACTGTAACTACTAACTTCATCATCTCTCTTTTTTCTATTCCAACTTCCAGGTCTTGTTTTCCCCATCATATATTAAATTTGTGTGTCCCTTTGTACTTTGGGCTTCCCTGGTGGCTCAGAGGGTAAAGAATCTGTCTACAATGCTGGAGACCTGGGTTTGATCCCTGGGTCTGGAAGATCCCCTGGAGGAGGAAATGGCAACCCACTCCAGTATTCTTGCTTGGAGAATTCCCTGGACAGAGGAGCCTGGTGGGCTATATAGTCCATGGGGTCCCAAAGAGTCAGACACGACTGAGTGACTAACACTTCCACTTTTGTACCTTAGCTTCAAGGAAATCTAGTACTAAATATGATAGTGAAATATGGAAACCATTCCTGCACTAGGCAGGCAGATTCTTTACCACTGCACCACCTGGGAAGCTGGGGAAACAAAAATTGAAGTTCTAAGTTCACGAAGGAAGGTGGACTATAGTAAACACCCCAGAATGAATTACAGCCCTGGAAAGGGCTATGCCTTTGGAGTAAGAGCAAAGCTGAAGAAAAAACCTGCTCTATGAATACTAAAATCTCATCTCAAAACATCTCAATTCCTCATCGGATGACAGTGAGTTTCCCTTACTCTTTAGCCTGCTAGAAAAAAAAAGTACATCTTGTGAAGAAGATGGCATCATACAGAGCCTCTACAATTTTTCAATATTTAATCAAAACCTACCAGACACCCCGTATGACAGCACCAAATGATTGAAAAGCAAAGACAACAAAACAGACAATAGAAACAGATGCACAGGGATCCAGATATTGGTGTTATCAGCCATGGGCTTTAAAATAACTACAATTAATTTACTAAAGAAACAGAAAACAGGATTTCACTTAACTTAACCTACTACAATAATCTGATTAAAATCTAGAACTAAAAAAAAAATCTAGAATTAAGAGCTCAATAAATGGGTTTGATATCAGATCAGATGCAGAGAAAAGAAGTCAGTATAAGATACCCAATCCTGGAGAAGGAAATGGCGACCTACTCCAGAATTTCTGCCTGGAGAATTCCACGGACAGAGAGGCTGGTGGGCTACAGTCCATGGGGTCACAACAGAAGGACACGACTGAGCGACTATCAGTCACTCATAAGATATTCAAACTGAAACCCAGGGTGTAAAACAGATGAAAAATATAGAAAACAGTCTAAGAGACACATGAGAGTTAGCAAAAAGGTCAAACATGTAACAGAGACCCAGGATGAGAGAGAAAGAATGTGACAGAATTGGGTAGAATTAATTTCTGAAGAGATAATGGCTAAGATGTTTCTTAAACTGACCACAGATTCAAGAAGTACTATGTATCAAAGGCAGTACAAATAGGAAGAAAACCACACCTACCTACATGATAGTAGAACTGCTGAAAGGTAGAGAAGGGAGCAATACGATGATGCTGACTTCCAATAGAAATGATGCTCTTAAAACAATGTAATGACATCTTTGAAGCGATGAAAGGAAAGTAACCACCAACTGAGAATTCTACACAGAAACGGCAAAATAAATTTTAAAAAGTGAAGTGAAGTCGCTCAGTCATGTCCGACTCCTTGTGACCCCATGGGCTGTAGCCTAACAGGTTCCTCCGTCCATGTAATTTTCCAGGCAAGAGTACTGGAATGGGTTGCCATTTCCTTCTCCAGATCTTCCCAACCCAGGGATTGAACCCGGGTCTCCCGCGTTGTAGGCAGACGCTTTACCATCTGAGCCACCAGGGAAATTTTAAAAGGAAGGCAAAATAAATATGCTTTCAACTAACTCTCAACAAGGGAAAGAGAATTAATAAAAATAAATAGTAATGAAATACCAAAAAGATATACTAAAGGGCATTCTTCAAATAGAAGAATGATCCCAGATGGAATCATGGAGATGTACGAAGACAAAAAAGGCAATAGAAAGGTTAAGTGTGTGGGTAAACCTACTGAGTGGGGACTATATAATACAATATTAATCATGTCTTCGGGAATTTAAAACATATGCATAATTAAAATAAATGACAATAGCAGCACAAAAAATGAGGGAAAGAATGAAATAAATGGAGCCTAAATGTTTTCTAAGGTCTTGCATATGATAAAAGGATCATCAGTAGACACTAATAAATCAACAATGTATGTTCTAATCTCTAGAATAATCATAAAAATAAAAGAATAGATAACAAACTAAAGAGAGAGGGATAATAATTACTTGATTAGAGACTTCTTTGGTGGTCCAGTGGTTAAGAATCCACCTGTCAATGCCCAGGACATGGGTTTGATCCCTGATCCAGGAAGATCTCACATGCTGCAGAGCAACTAAAGACCTGCATCATGACTACTGACCCAGTGCTCCAGAGCCCTCCAGGCACAACTACTGAGCCCTCTAGCCACAACTACTGAGACTATGTGCTGCAATTACTGAAGCCCATGCAACCCCCTCCAGTATTCTTGCCTGGAGAATCCCATGGCCAGAGGAGCCTGGCAGGCTCCATACAGTCTATAGGGTCACAGAGCCAGATAGGACTGAAGCGACTTAGCACTCACGCATGCACACATCTAGAGCCTGCAAGCCACAACAAGAAAAGCCACCACATTGAGAAGCCCGTGCAGAATAGAGAGCAGCCCCTGCTCACAGCAACTACAGAAAAGCCTGCACACAGAAGCAAAGACCCAGCACAGCCAAAAATAAATAAGTTAAGAAAAAAAAAAGAATCCACCTGCCAATGCAAGGGATGCAGTTCCAGGAACTAAGATCCCACATGCTTCGGGGCAACTAAGCCTTTGCCTAACAACTACTGAGCCTGCATGCCCTGGAGCCTGTGCTCTGCAACAAAGAAACCACGACTGAGGATCCCACATACTGCAACTAAAGAAAGCACGTGCACAGCAACAAAGACCCAACACAGCCAAAAATAAATAAATACAAAAATAATTCTTAAAAAAGAATCACTGTTCTAGTCCATTCTTAAATATATTTAAAACATATATTTAAAAAACTTGATTAATCAAAGAATCCATAATTTCAGCTAAAACGACATAAGCATTTTTCAAGCATTTACTTTGTAATCTGTTCACTTGGATTCATCACCAAATTTCTCTCCACAAGGCTGAGATAGAGTACAAGGAGGAATAATAACATACTATGTCTCTCTTAGATGCCAGAACACCCTCATCACTGAACCAAGGAAACTGAGACTCAGACAAGTTAGTAACTTGCATGAAGCTGTGAAGTGAGGGACTGCAGCCAGGTTTATCTGGTCCAGGCACTGCCCTGTCAGGACAAAGATTGGCTGGGTTGGTTTTGTCTTCAACTGCATTGTTGATACTACCACCTTCTGTTGATTTTGTCTTTGTGCTGAGTGGGGAGAAGAAACAGCTTGACATTCCCTATAAAATAATTCAAATTCTCCAAGGACAATGTGAATGAGATAGGCAGCAAAGTAACCAAAATGAGTTACTAAAGAGAAGAAATATATATTCTTGATATAAAGCAGACAGAGGAGAAAAATAGAAAAACAGCATTATTAAAAATTACGTCAAGTTTCTTAAAAAATTTTTTTATGACAGACTGTCTTCATTATTTTAAGTGATACTAACTCTATGTCTTACACATTCATATTCAAATAAGGTGAAGAGAACTTTATTCTAAAAATATATAGGAAGGACTTTTGGAAGCCTACTGCTCTTTCTTGCAGTAGAGATAATTAATATGCAAGCGGTAACTGTTTCCAGATTTCTATTTGCCTACCTCTGAAGTACTCAAGAAAATAATTAAATGCCTTCAACTTTCTTCCATCATGTAGAATGGATGGGGATAGGCTTGCTCCTTGGAAGAAAAGCTATTACCAACCTAGACAGCATATTAAAAAGCAGAGACATTACTTTGCCAACAAAGGTCTGCATAGTCAAAGCTATGGTTTTTCCAATAGTCATGTACAGATGTGAGAGTATGACCATAAAGAAAGCTGAGTGCTGAAGAACTGATGCTTTTGAACTATGGTGTTGGAGAAGACTCTTGAGAGTCCCTTGGACTGTGAGGAGATCAAACCAGTCAATCCTAAAGGAAATCAATCCTGAATATTCATTGGAAGGATTGATGCTGAAGCTGATCCAATACTTTGACCACCTGATGTGAAGGGCTGACTCATTAGAAAAGACCCTGATGCTGGGAAAGACTGAAGGCAGGAGGAGAAGGGGACGACAGAGGATAAGATAGTTGCATGGCATCACTGACTGGATGGACATGAGCTTGAGCAAGTTCCAGGGATTGGTGATGGACAGGAAAGCCTGGTATGCTGCAGTCCATAAGGTCGCCAAGAGCTGGACACAGCTGAGTGACTGAACTGAACAGAGGCACGAAAAATCAGGCAACTTTTTCAGTGCAATCATTCCTGCAATGTTTATTTCAATAAGCGCTATTGGCAACCATGAGGAATCATTAAGAGAGACCAGCTAATGAAGACGAACTGTATTTATCCAGCCTCTTCCACCCCCTCATGATAGCCATGGGAGATAGATTTTATTTCCTGGGTTATCATCAACATTATTCTAAATCAAGACCTGCAGAGTACAGAAGATCTGGAAAAGATATTTGCAATTGTTTCTATTATTGCTCAAATGTTATCACCTCACTGAACAGTCTAGAAGCAAACAATCTGACTTTCCTATCAGAGTAATTTCTAAGATAAGTATTGAAAGTTACTGAATCCAATAGTACAGGTAGAACAGAAATACTGAAACTGAAGAGCTTGTGGTATTTTCACTTTGCCTTGTAAAATGACACCTAAATCCCCCTTCCCGGTCCTTATAAGCCCTTTAAGAGAGACTAGGGGCCTGTGGATTTCTACATGAAGTTTCCAGTCCACACATGATTTAGAAATGGATATACAAGGTCAAACCTATAAACCCTCACAGGGCCTTCACTGCAGCATCTGACTAACAAATGCAAAACCTTTGTCTCTGCATGACTGCCACTGAGAGGTCTGGCAAGAAGGGAACATGCCGGCTTTCATCTAGACAGTCCCTATGTGATGAAAATGCAGCAATGCACACATTAAACGAGCTACAGCCAGCAGAGAATGTGTAATGAAGTCACACATGGCACTACTTCAAAACCTCATCCAAACGCAAATAAGGTTCTACTAGAGCAGGCCTCATAATCATTAAAAAAAAAAAAAGATTTAGCTAAGAATGGCAACCCACTCCAGTATTCTTGCCTGGAGAATCCTGTGGACAGAGGAGCCTGGTGGGCTGCTGTCCACGGGGTTGCACAGAGTCGGACACGACTGAAGCAACTCAGCATGCATGCATGCATTGGAGAAGGGAATGGCAACCCACTCCAGTATTCTTGCCTGGAGAACCCCAGGGACAGAGGAGCTTGGTGGGCTGCCGTCTATGGGGTCGCACAGAGTCGGGCACGACTGAAGCGACTTAGCAGCAGCAGCAGCAGCAGATGCATATTGAGTCTTAGGGGCACGTGAAAAACTAGCAGGAGGAAGGATATTTGTAACCAAAGAGAGGTACTAGCAAGTGCCTGGGGTTCCACAGAAGCTCAGGGTGTGTCCCTAAAGAGATTAGGGAAAAGCTTCATGCAGTGTCAACATTTGTATCGGGCCTTTGAAAAATGGCTGGGGGCTAGGGGTTGGGCAGGGGACACTGAGGAGAAAGGTGACCAGTGTTAAAAGGAGGAGCATAAGCAAAGGCCTGTGGGTTGTGGTGAAGAGTAGGGCGAGTGGAGAGTGCAGTGTGAGCAGGCTGGAATGGACACACACAGGGGAGGTCAATCAGGAATCCTCAACGAGATGGGGGTAGGGAGGTCGGTATAAGTATCAAAAGAAGACCACAGTCATCAAGACAGTATGGTACTGGCACAAAGACAGAAATATAGATCAATGGAACAAAATAGAAAGCCCAGAGATAAATCCACACACCTATGGACACCTTATCTTTGACAAAGGAGGCAAGAATATACAATGGAGAAAAGACAATCTCGTTAACAAGTGGTGCTGGGAAAACTGGTCAACCACTTGTAAAAGAATGAAATTAGAACACTTTCTAACACCATACACAAAAATAAACTCAAAATGGATTAAAGATCTAAACGTAAGACCAGAAGTATAAAACTCCTAGAGGAAAACATAGGCAAAACACTCTCTGACATAAACCACAGCAGGATCCTCTATGACCCACCTCCCAGAATATTGGAAATAAAAGCAAAAATAAACAATTGGGACCTAATTAAACTTAAAAGCTTTTGCACAACAAAGGAAATGATAAGCAAGGTGAAAAGACAGCCCTCGGAATGGGAGAAAATAATAGCAAATGAAGCAACAGACAAACAATTAATCTCAAAAATATACAAACAACTCCTGCAGCTCAATTCCAGAAAAATAAATGACCCAATCAAAAAGTGGGCAAAGAACTAAACAGACATTTCTCTAAAGAAGACATACAGATGGCTAACAAACACATGAAAAGATGCTCAACATCACTCATTATCAGAGAAATGCAAATCAAAACCACAATGAGGTACCATTTCACGCCCGTCAGAATGGCTGCTATCCAAAAGACTACAAGCAAAAAATGCTGGAGAGGGTGTGGAGAAAAGGGAACCCTCTTACACTGTTGGTGGGAATGCAAACTAGTACAGTCACTATGGAGAACAGTGTGGAGATTCCTCAAAAAACTGGAAATGGAACTGCCATATGACCCAGCAATCCCACTGCTGGGCATACACACTGAGGAAACCAGACTTGAAAGAGACACGTGTACCCCAATGTTCATTGCAGCACTGTTTATAATAGCCAGGACATGGAAGCAGCCTAGATGCCCATCAGCAGATGAATGGATAAGGAAGCTGTGGTACATATACACAATGGAATATTACTCAGCCATTAAAAAGAATACATTCGAATCAGTTCTAATGAGGTGAATGAAACTGGAGCCTATTATACAGAGTGAAGTAAGTCAGAAAGAAAAACACCAATACAGTATACTAACACATATATATGGTATTTAGTCAATCGGTAAAGATAACCCTGTATGCGAGACATCAAAAGAGACACAGATAAATAGAACAGTGTTACGGACTCTACGGGAGAGGGCGAGGGCAGGACGATATGGGAGAATGGCATGGAAGCATGTAAATCATCATATGTGAAACGAATCGCCAGTCCAGGTTCAATGCATGATACAGGGTGCTCGGGGCTGGTGCACCGGGATGACCCGGAGGGATGGGATCGGGAGGGAGGTGGAAGGGGGGTTCTGGAAGGGAACACGTACACCCATGGTGGATTCATGTCAATGTATGGCAAAACAAATACAATATTGTAAAGTCAAAAAATAGAAAATAAACTAATTAAAAAAAAAAAGAATCAAAAGAAGAGCAAGGGCAGGAGTGGAAAGGCAGCAGCTCTGAGAGCCATGTTGGAAGAAGAATCCATTGACAGACCTGCAATGAGAGAGACATCCCAGAAACACTGAGAGCTGCTAAAGAAATACTGAGGAGAAAAGTAATCAGTGAGACTCAAGACAAGTTGAAAGGTCCACCAGGAATGGAAACCCGCCCTTCCAAAGATATCTGAGCCCCATAAGAATGTGGAGTCACCTGCCTGGAGAGGGGATTGGGTAAAGATCTCAGAGATATGGAAGTCCATGGAGTCACCAGGGGACACAGTACAGACAAGAGGAAAGGAACAAAACCATAGAACCATTGCAAATTTCTATTATTTAAACACAAACAGAAGAAAGGGACTGAAAAAGGACCAAAAAAAAAAAAAGGAAAAAGGAACAGCAGCCAGTTAGGAAGAAAACCAGAAAAGGCTTATGTCCTAGCAGCCATGAACGGACAAAAGAATTCCAAGAAGCAAAGGTTGGGAGTGATATCTACTGTTTTCCTTACGGACACACCCATCTATGGGTTGTCCAAAATGTTTGTCTGCATTTTGCCATAAGACGTTATAGAAAACCCAGAACAAACTTTATGGCCAAGCCAATACTTGCTCCTGGGAGGCTGCAAGCTCCTATAGCAGGACCTGGTTCCTATACTATGTGTATCTTGCACAGCATCTAGAGCAGAATCCTATTATGTTTCGGTTTGGAAAAAAATGAGCAACAGTGTCAATCAAACCTGAGCAAAGTGTCGATCAAACCTGCAGAAAAGTCAAGGAAGATGGGTGCTGAGAGAAGACTACTGAACTGATGCTCAGGTAACCACTGGTAACCTCCACAGAAATGCATTTGCACTAACGTGGTGTGGGACTTGGCGAGTAACAGCCAGGAGAAAGGAACAACCCAGATGCAAGGAAGAGAGGGTACAGCCACGAAAGAGACCCCAAAGTAGGCAAGTGGCAATGAAGGGCACAAGTGGGCAGTTTATTCTAGAAAGTCAGCCAGTCAGTCAGGCAGGAAGGAATTCATATCAGGCAAGACTAGAGCTCTTTTCCAGCCCTTTTAAGTTCAAGATGCTTATTGAACATGTGAGTAGGGGTGCAGTGGAGTAGGCAATGGACACATATGTCTGAAGCTCAGGGGGAAGGTCCAACCAGAGACATTCATTGAAGAGTCTTCAGCACGTAGATGGTATTCAAAGCCACAAGTGACATGGGAGTCACATAAAGACACGGTGTATACATACAGAAGAGAAAAGAGCAAAAGACAGAGTCCTTACTTTTTTCAGAATTTAGGAGAAAAGGTTGGGTAAAAATATAGCAAGGTTTTGAGGCAAAAAAAGCTTAAGGAGCCTTAGGTTAGTCTCCAGTGTCACAGTGAAGTAGTAGAAAAGGGATTAGATCCTGGAGATTTTGGACAAGGTTTAGAATAAGAATTAGAAGGAATATAATGGCAAACCATCACAAAATTATCACAAGGTTCACTGAGATGCAGTAAAGACACCCTAATTGGTAAGAAAAGGAGGTGGGCAGGATTTAAGATTTTGCAAGATGATAAAGCTTAGACTTAAAGACTATGGTTGGTGTGGGTTACTCAACCACAATACGAGGACTGGCAAAGAAATGAGGCAGAGGGTCCTTAGGATGTTAACAAGCTCACTGCTGACATGCTGACCACCAGGATGAGAGCTCACAAACTGAAAGTGGCTTGGAGAAAAAGGAATTTTCAAGATCAGGGGATCACAGTGAGGATGAAGAGTAGGTTCAACACATATGAGGGAACTTGTAAGGAGTAAAGAGAAGCAGTTGTGATCACGGAGGGAAATATCAGAATGGACAATCAAAAAGGTGAAAGAATTCTGAATGATGACAAGGTGCAGGTCTGGCCATTAAATCTCATAAAGTGTGTTATTTTCTTAGGCACTAAGGTGACCATCAAAGGCATTTCCTTAGCCCTCACTGACCTGAGATGGCTGCAGAAACATGAGGAAGGGGCCATATGACCAATAGACCACAGGAGTGAAGAAGGGCGGAGTTATCGTTCTGACTCTTTGCAACCCCATGGACTCTAGCCCACCAGGCTCCTCTGTCCGTGGGATTTCCCAGGCCAGAATACTGGAGTGGGTTCCCATTTCCTTCTCCAGGAGATCTTCATGATCCAGGGATCAAACCCTAATCTCCGGTGTCTCCTATGTGGCAGGCAGATTCTTTACCACTGAGCCACCTGGAAAACCCCGAAGAAGGGTGGTACAGGGATCTAAACTGTTCTCACTTGGCATTTGCATGACAGTTTCTGGCTCTGGTCTGCAATCATTCGTATCTGCAAATTTTCTTTTAGCCTTCGTACTGGAAGAGGAGAAAGTGTAAGTATGTGTTTCTCCAGGTCAAACAGGAACTTGATGGTAGAAAGACTTCACGCTTGGGACTTCCCTGGCAGTTCAGTGGTTAAGAATCTGCCTGCCAATGCAGGAAACATGGGTTCAATCCCTGATCTGGGAAGATCTCACCTGCTAAGAGGCAACAAAGCCTCTGAGCCGCAACTACACATGCCCTAGAGCCTGTGCTCCACAGCAAGAGAAGTCACCGCAATGAGAAGCCTTGGCACTCCAAGGAGAGAGCAGCCCCTGCTCTCTGCAACTAGAAAAAGGCCATGTGCAATAACAAAGACCCAGAGCAGCCAAAAATAAATAAGTAAAACTTTAAAAAAGACTTCACACTCCCTGGGAATTGACAGGCTCTTCAGTCAATTCAACTTTCCATAGCTTTTGCTGCTGAGATAACCATTCCCTCCGGCACTACAAGTAGGAAAGACAAGGAAGACAGGAGAGGCAAATGAGGAACACAGCTGCAACTCACATCTTAAAGACTGGATCATTAACTAAGTGAACTTCTTACCAGGGAAGCCCCAGATAATATAATCATGACATCACTCCAGCAATGTGGCCTTTGAGAGATTCTAAGAGGCCAGAGTCATGCCAAATCCTTAATTCTCCATTATGACACTGTGCAGGTTTGTACTGAGTCAATATGGTTATATGGAACTATACCTCCCAGAGTCCTCCTCCCTATGAAGTTCAGGGTTAGAGGTGAACAAAAGGGAGGTGAGTACATGTGAAGTTTGGGAGTAGAAAGGAAGCAGGAGCCATAATGCTATGGGGGTCATCAAGGTTCAAGGAAGCGAGAGACAGATGCGCAGGTGTTGGTGGGTTCTAGTTTGTTCTTGCTCTTCTTTCTGCTCTGGGTTTCTTCCCAAATGTTATCTTTACTGACCAAAGTGGCTCCAGGACCACCAGGTAGTAGCTATGAAGAGGCAACTGTCTTTGCATAAACTCTTATGCCAGACCATTCCCCCTCTTCATGGTCCCACTTTGCCTGGCTTCTCCATTCCTCGGCCAGCTTCAACATGTCCACCCCTACCAGTGCTTCAGGAAAGCGGGCTTTTCCCTGACCCCTTTTCAGACCTTCATTTACCCAGCTCCTCCCAAAACTGTACAGTCTAATTCCTCTACTAAATGTCTTATTCCATAATATTCACAGTGGCTCTGCTCCTGTGATGGAGCCCTGATACAAGAGCCAAGTGGTGAGCAGAAAGCTTTGCCCTCAAGGACTCAGTAATTGACAGAAACCACCTTACATTTATAGCACAGCTTTACAGTTTGCAAATCCTGTTCACATGATTTGATACCCAACCTTGAGAGGATTAAATCAGGAAACTGAGGTTCCGAGAAGTTAAGTGACCAAAGAAGAACACAAAGACACAAAAGCACTTTGAGACAATCTTTACTGGTGGGTAACCAAAACAATAAAACATGGCATGATTCAAACAGTTCCCTGTCCAAGGACCAGAAAGGGCTGAGGCAAGATCTATCCACAAGGATTATTTTAGAACATTCTGTAAAGTTAACAGCTGCTAGAGGCCTCAGCACTGCCCTGCACCCCTTACTACTCAGCCATTTTCAATCCTCCCTGTGTTCAAACTGGCCAACCGAGTCTGCCAAGTTGTGTGTGAACACCCGGCCCTCCTTGCAGTCTCAAGTTTATAGAGAATGGGAGATTCACATGAGTTTAAACATGCTTCTGGGCGTGAATGCACCTGAGACAACTGTTGGTAAAATTCTCCCCTGCTCCTTTCCTTGGGCAGCTGTGTCCTCTCCTTCCCGATTTTACTGTTTCCCATTTCCTGCTCTTCCTTTGCCTTGTCCATCCCTCTCCCCCAGCAAGGCTTAAGCCTACCCTTGATATTTACAGACACATCACCAGATGCCATGGGTGGTGGAGAGGCCCAGAGAGGGGTGCAGTGTGGTAGACTGACTTGAAAATGACTCTGAGTTCACACGCCCTTTAAGGAACAGGCCTTGACTCCATCAGTCTGATATCTCATTCCTTAATTCAGCAGCTCTTTATTGCATACCTGCTGGGTGAAGAACCACATCATCAGGTGAGTCAACACCTAGCCAAGTGTCAACGTCAAGGATGTTGGAACAATGTGGCAGACTCATAGAAAATCTCGGGGTGGGGGTGGGGGAGGGATAAATTAAGAGTCTGGGATTAGTAGATACAAACTACTATACATAGAATAGTTGAACAACAAGGTCCTATTGTATAACACAGGGAACTATATTCAATATCCTGTAAGAACCTATAATAAAAAAGAACCTGAAAAAGAATATATATATATATATATACACACACATACATACATGTGTACATATATGTGTACATGGACTTCCCTGGTGGCTCAGTGGTAAAGAATCTGCCCACAATGCAGGAGACACAGGAGACTCAGGTTCGATCCCTGGGTCAGGAAGATCCCCTGGAGGAGGGCATGGCAACCCACTCCAGTATTTTTGCCTGGAGAATCCCAGGGACAAAAGAGCCCAGTGGGCTAGAGTCCATAGGGTCGCAAAGAGTCAGACAGGACTGAAGTGACTGAGCACGCACACACACATGTGTGCATACATATATACATACACATATATATATGTATAACTGAATCACTCTGCTGTACACCAGAAACTAACATGGGCCTCCCTGGTGGCTCAGATGGTAAAGAATCCATCTGCAATACAGGAGACCTGGGTTCGATCCCTGGGCTGGGAAGATCCCCTGGAGGAGGGCATGGCAACCCATTCCAGTATTCTTGCCTGGAGAAACCCCATGGACAGAGAAGCCTGGTGGGCTACAGTCCATGGGGTCACAAAGCATCGGACACAACTGAGAGACTAAGCACAGAACAGCACAACACAGAAACTAACACGATATGAATTAACTATACCCCAATAAAAAAAGAAAAAAAAGAGGAGATGAGTCCTCCAACAATGAGAACCTTTTAAAGTATCAAGTAAATAAAGGACACAAGGGACTTAGGGCAGGCACAACTAGTGAAAAATAGACGTTCACTCACAACATCAGGCTTAAACTCCTTCAGGTGACATTCCAGGCTCTTCCCATCTCCAGTCCCAACCCCTTCCTTCTGAAGCCCCTACAACTTAACTCCCAACTCAAGCCACCGAAAAGTTTTCTGCAGGCAAGACCAGCTTACTTTTATAAATAGGTACACTTCTTTACTCACGCTCTTCCTTTCACCAGAAACAAATAACCTGCCCTTTCTATGCCAGACAAAAGCCTATTGATGGTCCAGACTGGATGAGTTACCATGCGTCCAACTCATGGAAACCTTTCCTGATCCTCATCCAGCTCCAGGCAGAGTTCAGAAGGTGCCTGCTGAGGGTGGACTTGGCATGGACACCATGATCACCCTGGGCTCCCTGCTCATCATCACACTCCTAACCCAGCAACACGCCTGCTGACACAGTGACTAGGATCCCTCCGGTCCCAGTGTCTGCAAACTGGAATTTTAGAGCCAGAACTGATCTTTGGATCATCATCTAGGTTGGTTAACAGGAGTTAGTTTATCTCATTTATATCAGAAATGGCCCCTCATTGATGAATTTTTTAAAAAGCTCTTCACTAAGTTAATTACAGAAAGTGAAGGGCATACAGTTAGAGCAACCATAACTGGTAGCATCACCAGTCAAGAATAGCATTGAAACATATACATGACCATATGTAAAATAGATAACAGAGTCTGAGGTATGAAGCAGGGCACTCAAAGCCAGAGTTCTGTGACAACCTGGAAGGATGGGGGGGTTCAAGATGGAGGGGACACATGTATACCTGTGATCAATTCATGTTGATACATGGCAAAAACCATCACAATATTGTAAAGTAATTACCTTCTAATTAAAATAAATACATTTCAGAAAAGAAGCCAGTTCTCAGCATCCAGGACTGAGCACTCAGCACTCAGGAAGTGATATCATCTCAATAATCCAAACCCCCAAATTTGCCACATCAGTTTTGTTATCACTCTTCTTTGGGGCGAGGGAAGCCAATGACCTGGATGCTCCAGATCCTTACAAAATATTCCCAATCCAGGCATGGCACTAAAACCTAAAAAATGCATATTTTGTACAGGTAGAGAGGTTACAGGTAGTGATACAAGCAGGTGTAAAGGATTATGTCAGCTGTCCTACCTTTTCTGCAAGAGCACCTCTGTCTAAATTAGCCCAGAACACTCTCCCTTTTCTTTGAAGTTGTAGCATTTTTTTCCTAACAATCCTTAGACACTTTTTATTTTGGCTGCACTACACTGCTTGTAGGATCTTAGTTCCCCAACCAGGGGTCAAACCCATGCCCCCTGCAGTGGAAGCAGAGTCCTAACTGCTGGACCCGTCAGGGAAATCCCCTTAGACACTTCTTCCAGGCCACCTCTCTTCTTGTGTATATGTCAGGCCTCCACATTGAGACTGGCAGCTACAGGAGTTGAGGGTCTGTGACTACATCCTTATATGCCCAGAGCTCAGGTCTAATGCCTGGCACAGGGTAGATAATAAGGAGTTGATACTAGGCCAACACATGCTACAGGCCCCACTGTCCCTTCCTGCAGATGTGCCCAGAGCTTGCCATCTATGAGAACAGTGATGGCAAGGAGGCAGTATGCGGTTTGGACTAACCCAGCCACCAGGCACTTGAAACCTGTACTGGAACTGAACAAGAGTGCTTCCCCATGCTGTGAGCAACTAAGATGAAGCCTAGGAAGGAGCAGATGCCAGTCGCGGATGGGAGCGGCTGTGCCAACCCCACAAAGGTCAGAGTGGGTGGAGAGATGATAGTGAGAACACATGAGTCATTTGTCTTCCACATGAGCTGCAAGGGAAAAAACTGAGAAAGACAGGAAGAAGAAAGAGGACTTCCTCCTCACTCCTTCGTCTTCGTGGGTGGACTGCATTTTTATCCTCCCCTACCCAACCCTACAAACCTCTGTTACCTGCAGGTACTTCGAAAATGCTATGGTAGTAACAAAAAAACCCCCAAACAGTGAAGTACACAAGTGAAAGATAAAGATACTGAGGACACACAGATAAGCTCCATCCCCTTTGTGACTTAAGGCCCACAATACAGATTTTATGCATGTATCTCATATATCCTTTGTACATGTCATAGGTAGTATATATATATATGTATATGAGATATACACATGAGATATATAGGCATTTTCTAAATACATAATTTAATCACTCAAAGACTCAAAGTCCTAAGACACTGGAGGTTTACTGTTTAGAAACAGTAAGGAGGTTTCTGTTTAGAAACAGACCTGGCCCTGCTTTTATGGTGCTTGTAGTCTGGGTTGAGACAGACACTTAACCTGGTAAGTAGATCATTATAAATCCCCGGCTGTGCTCTGAAGGAATGGGGCCAGTGAGAGCCCAGGACACAGCAAAGGACGCAGTTGCACGCTTACATTACAGGCAGTCTCCCCCTGGGTCAGGATGCGTGCTCACCACTCCCAGGGCGTGAGGCTTGAACTGGGCTCCAAAGAATCAAACCAATAGCAGTAACTCCAAGACAATATATAAACATAACAGGGGCAATGTGTGCGCAGATTATACAGCTGTTTCTAAGGGCATGAAATGAGGGATGTTTGGGAAGCCTTCAACAGGTGTCATCAAAACTTGATTATAGAGACTTCCCTTGTGGTCCAGTGGCTAAGACTCCATGATCCCAATGCAGGGGGCCCAGGTTCGATCCCTGGTCAGGGAACTAGATCCCACATGCCACAACTAAAGATCCTGCGTGCTGCAAGTAAGACCCAGCACAGCCAAATAAAATTTTGTTTAAATTTGATTATGTGCTTCTTTGTTCTGAGACCTAAAACACTGTCAGTGAACATACCAGGGAGAGCACAGAGCTTGTCTTACCAGTGCCATTTTCTTAGGACCACCGTGCTGTGGGATAATTCCCATTAGGTCTGTGGATCCTGAAGGTACAGTTGGGCAGTGTATACCACCTCGTGCCTCTGGGACACTCCACAGGCGCAGCCACAGAAGCACCATCCCCAGGTACTTACAAGCCAGGTTCAACACTAAGCTTTCTGGGACTCATATTGATGTTCAGAAAGAACTAGTTTGCGGGATAAACTGTTATTAAACTGGGACTCTGACGAATAGACCACATGATTGCATTAACCTTGTTCTCATAGAAAACCATCTAAAACTTGCCATCCTTCCTCTGAAACTTATCTGTGTCTCTTAACAGGTGATAGCCCTTTGAAGAAATGCTCTGAAACACTACCTAAGGGGAACATCGGCAATTGTTTTGTGAGCCATTTTCCTCATAAGAAACAACCAAAAATAAGATTATGGCCTGACTTATCACCTTAATTTAGCAGACTAGCTTCCTGTGGGCCCCAGTGGACCTTGCCAGCCTCATGTATGTGGGTTCTTAGCTGCTCTGTGGGCACCAAAAATGCTGCTGACACCTTTCAGGGTGACTCTGCTCCCGTTCTTCCCCTCCACCGACCTCCCGACCCCAGAGTTTAATTTCGACAACCCCTGAGGTCTGTTTTCCTGTTCCACCTTAAGTCAGCTAATCCCAAAACGGAACACCACCCGCACACGCTGATTTACTCCCCATGTCTGAGATGCTGCACTGGTCATCTTCTCACCTGAAATGCTTTTCCTGCTCTTGGCTCAAACAGCTTTCCAGACCCACCTGCTCCATGGAGCTTTATGATAAAGCAGCTCCCAGCCTCAGTCTTATCCCTGTAATTGTGACAGCCCCATATGCACAGCTGTCCAGTAAACCATCCACTCAAGACTTTAAAAAAGTAGCCACAATCCATTCCTGCTGTTCAGTTGTAACTGGTTCAGTTTCCATTTTGGACTCCACTTCCTAATTCCTATGTCATCTTTCACAGTGTCAGAAACATGATAGTGTTAGCCACTCAGTTGTGTCCAGTTCTTTGCAACCCCATGAATGGTAGCCCACCAGGCTCTTCCGTCCATGGAATTGTCCAGGCAAGATTACTGGAATGGGTTGCCATTTCCTTCTCCAGGGGATCTTCCCAACCCAAGGATTAAACCCAGGTCTCCTGCATTGCAGGCAGATTCTTTATCATCTGAGCCACCAGGGAAGACCAGAAACATAGTAAAGAGTCCCAAAATGCCGCTGAAGTATGAAAAAAATAAGGCCATAAGAAAAAGCAGGAGTGTTGTGTATTAATAGTTGGGCACAATGTATTTATGCACAACTGTGCTCACTTTGACCAATGTGACCAAGCACCTGTCATGTGCCAGGCTCTGGGCTGGGCACTATGGTCTTCAGCTGGAACTTACTGAATGGATTTCCCAATCAAAGATGATGGACTGTTCGATGCATGATACAAGGTGCTTGGGGTTGGTGCACCGGGATGACCTGGAGGGATGGGATGGGGAAGGAGGCGGGAGGAGGGTTCTGGAAGGGGAAAACATGTAGACCCATAGTGGATTCATGTCAATGTATGGCAAAACAAATACAATATTGTAAAGTTAAAAAATAGATAAGTAAACTAAAAAAAAAAAAAAAGATGATGGACTATAATGCCTTCTAATAAATAAGAAAACATTTGGGTGTTCCAGCCTTCAGAAAATGGAAAGATGAAAAGCTGTGCCAAAAGTGGTTTGGTTTTGCTTTTTTAAACTCCTCACCACAGCATAAGCCAAGTAGCATCATGCAGGACAGACATTAAATCAGCTAACATTCTGTTCTGAGGACATCCTAGAGGGACAGTGCATTTATAAAGCACTAACCTCCGCTTTGCCTCCAGGATAGCACATGACAGCAAGCCACTTCAAACACAGTGGAGAATTCACTCCCAGAGGGTCCTTGCATACGTGCTAAGCTGCTTCAATTGTGTCCGACTCTGTGTGATCCTGCGGACTATAGCCCACCAGGCTCCTTTGTCCATGGGATTCTCCAGGCAACAATACTGGAGTGGGTTGCCATGCCCTTCTCCAGGGAATCTTCCCGACTCAGGGATTTAACTCGCATCTCTTATGTCTCCTGCACTGGCAGGCAGGTTCTTTATCACTAGCACCACCTGGGAAGCTTGACGAGAGTCCTTGATGAGCCTCAGAAAGACCCACGTCCAGGACATGGGTCAATACCATCTGTGGGTGCACCTCAGAGTAGCCAGGAAGGCTGCGCAGCAGCCAGCATGCAGTGAGGACTGAGGTCGTAACACAGGCTCCTACAAACAATATGGAGTTTTTGAGAATGTATCCTTTTCATTGCTATTGTAGCCAACATCATTTGCACCTTCCCCTTTCAGACTAAGACGATGAAAAGGATGAAAAGGAAGAAAGTCCACAAACGTTAGAACACATTGCTCAGCCAACTAAGCCTATGGATTGGAGATGTTGGAATTTCAACTCTCCTACTCTATTGAAGTGTGGAAAAATCCAAAGTAGTGTCAACATTTGGACCCAGCTAAAGGTGTCTGTGTCTCTTCTCGCTGTGGTATGGGGGTGTCAGGAAAAGGAGAACCAGTGGTGCATAACCATCTACTGATTCAAGGTCAGTTCTAAATGGGGAAAAAAACACATATTACTCAACTGAAACTTACTTGTGGCTGAGGTCCTCAACAAAACTTACAAACACACACAAAATCAGTAATAAGGAATGGTTTGCTGGGAACGAATGAAGGCAAAGGGAGAAAAGGGAGACAGAGGACAAGATGGTTGGATGGCATCACCAACTCAATGGACATGAGTTTGAGCAAACTCTGGGAGACGAGGAAGGACAGGGAAGCCTGGTGTGCTGCAGTCCATGGGGACTTAGCGACTAAACAACAACAAACTGCCATCTAGAAACCTTGATCAGTTTTACTGTTTCTGTGACTCTTCTCAGAGGTCCACTGGAAACCGCAGTTAGTCCATGGTAGGGACATCTCCGTCACCTAGAGCACTATGAGGAGAGAGGCCAGTTTCAGGGCACGGGATGGGCTAGGAGAACATAGCTGCTGCAACACTGACAAAACAGCAAACAGTTCCCAAGCCCCCTGAGGCACCAAAGCCCCACTGTGGAGAGGTGCCAGGCAGGTGAGAGATGAAAGGCCTAGGCTGCAGACAGGAGTGGTGGGAAAGATGAGCAAGGAGCCAGGGCTGGACTAAGCAGCCCATCCGGCCCACAGCAGGGGTCAGCGTGAACTCAAAGAATTCTGGAGATGAACCAAGGCCTGGCAATCACCTAGCCCAGCCTCTTACTTGACAGAAGCTGAGAGCTATTGAGCAACTTGTTCAAGGTCACAAAACCAGTGAGTAGAAGATCAAGGGCCAGAATCCCAGCCTCCTGTTTTTAAAGACGAGGACACAAATGTTATCACATCTTAACTAACTGCATCAATTCCTTTCTGTGTTTTCACATACGTGTTTGACTGAGTATCTGGACTAAAACAGAGAGGCAGAACAGGGTGTTGTGGTAATAAGCCCAGACTCTGGAACCAGGCTGTCCGGGCTTGAACCACAGCAGTTCACTCACTTACTGTGTGACTTTGAATAAGTTACTTCACCTCTCTGTGACTGTTTTCTCTTCTATCAAATGGAGGTCATAATAGTTCCTACCTCATTGGGTTATATACCTACCCTGTTGGGTTAAAAGACCCTGACATTGGGAAAGATTTGCGAGCCGGAGGAGAAGGAGGGCAACAGAGGATAAGATGGTTGGATGGCATTATCGACTCAATGGACATGAGCCTGAGCAAACACCAGGAGACAGTGAAGGACAGGGAAGCCTGGCGTGCTACAATCCATGGGGTCAAAAAGAGTCAGACACGACTGAGCGACTGAACAACACTGGGTTATGAAGCCTACTGAATAAGTTAATAAATGGAAAATACAGTGCCTGGCACAAAATAAGTGCTATATAAAAGGTAGGAAGGAATTTCTTTTTTTTTTTTAATTTTGTATTGAAGTAGAGCCGATTAATGGGCTTCCCTAGTAGCTCAGGTGGTAAAGAATCCGCCTGCAATGCAGGAGACTTGGGTTCAATCCCTGGGTTGGGAAGATCCCCTGGAGGAAGGCATGGCAACCCACTCCAGGATTCTTGCCTGGAGAATCCCCACGGACAGAGAAGCCTGGTGGGCTATAGTCCATGGGGTCACAAAGAGTGGGACACGACTAAGCGACTAAGCACAGCACAGCACAGAGCCGATTAACAATGTTGTAATAGTTTCAGGTGGACAGCAAAGGGACTCAGCCATACATATACATGTAAGGAAGGAATTTCTTAAGGAGGAATAACCCTCATCCTAATGTTGGTAGCTCCGCAGCACACCTGCTCCCAAACCTCATTCATCTTCGTCACAGGTTAAGACCTTGTCCCTACAATACCTGGGACAAATGCTTCTAAAACCTCACACCTTTGTCTCTTAATCCATTCAGCCCAACCCAGTCAGATGTTAGAGATAAACTGGCCAAAATGATGTGAGAGGTGAAGATTTTGGCTATACCCACCAGGCCTATTACCCCTCACATCTGCATTTCTGAGACCCTGGACTCAGAAGTTACCTCTTTCAACCCTCACCTCCTACCTTCCTGGCCCACTCACTTCCTTGGACCTCGGAACCTCCTTTTTTTACCTTCATCTTGTCCTCCAGCCCTCAAACCTTCTGTGATTCACCAGGCCTTCCAGCCTCTCAGCTGCCAGTCCCACCTGGACCCATTGGCCAATTGTCTCCGTGATGCTGTCAGAACTTTTTATGGATTCCTGCACCCTCCTCTCATGGAGAGATCACACCATGTCCCTACCTTGCTCCTCAGCTGCTGAACCTGGTAGAGAAGGTCAGGAGACCAGGCTAAGTGGGTCTGCCTCAAAGCAGCTGTCAGAGAGGTTAATTCCACCAGTCAACGTGGACGAGGACACCCAAGTTTGTCTCGTCTTTTAAAAATGTACACAAAGAATGGAAGGGAACATATAGTGACCTCTAGCTGACATGTCTGGGGACTCTGCTGCCACTCTCAGGGCTAAACAGGCTGAAAGCATTGCAGAAACCAGGTGCCCACACCTTACAGCTCCCGCCCCGTCCCCACCACCTCCCCATTTCCATCCTCTACACAGTCTCCAAATCTAAGCCTTCTCTTTCTCTCTCTGGTTTCCTGCAGCACTTCAGCGCTGTCTGTATATATGTTGTGCAGTGCTCAGTCGCTTAGTCATATCCAACTCTTTGCGACCCTATAGACTGTAGCCTGCCAGGCTCCTCTATCCATGGGGATTTTTCAGGCAAGAATACTGGAGTGGGTTTCCATGCCCTCCTCCAGGGGATCTTCTCGACCCAGGGATTGAACCCAGGTCTCCCACACTGCAGGCAGATTCTTTACCAGCTGAGCTACCAGAGAAGCCCATATATATACATATATATATATATATATATACACACACACACACATATATATACATATATATATATATTTTGGCTGTGCTGGGTCTTCATTGCTGCATGGGCTTTCTCTAGTTGCAATGAGCAGGGGGGCTACTCTTCATTGCAAAGCACAGCCTTCTCATTGTGGTGGCTTCTCTTGTTACAGAGCATGGATTCCAGGGTACGTGGGCTTCAGCAGTTTTCATTCCCGGGCTCTAGAGCACAGGCTCCACAGTTGTGGCACATGGGCTTAGTTGCTCCATGGCATGTGGGATCTTCCCAGACCAGGGATCAAACCCGTGACTCCCACACTGACAGGCTATTCTTTACCACTGAGCCACTAGGGAAGCCCACTGACCATCTGTCCTTTAACAAATCTACAGCATCCACCTCTGCTTGGCTTCTGACAGTGATCTCCTGGTTCTCCTCCCTGGGACTACTCCTTTGAGAACTCTCCCTCCCATTTCCTGTCCCCTTGCTACAGGCATTCCTATGAACTTGACCCTTGCCTCTATTATCCAGTGCAGGTGGTGCGGTACTTTCTGGGGACACCACCAACCATGCATTGAATCCATCCTGTCCCATCCTTGGAGGGCAGAGCTGAGCTGGCTCTGTGCGATGCAGCATCCCCAGAGCTGAGAACAATGCTTGGCCTGGAGCTGTAGGTACTCTCTCAATATTCGCTAAATAAACAAATGAGCAACATGCCATGTCACTTAGCTTCTCATCTTCCATCTTGAAACTACTCATCCCAAGGCCAGGCTGGGGCTCAGGGGCTGCAAGGCTCTCCCCAGGTAAGAAGGAGAACCGCCAATCCCATCTGATCACAGCACACACAAGAAATGGTACTAGCTCTATGGCTGTCAGGGTAGACAGGGCTTCTGGTTTTGAGGCAGCTCTGACCTGTGAGTTCAAGAGGCTGAGGGTGTCAGTATCATGATACACCTACAACCCACCTGAACCCCACGTGGGTCCCTTACCATGACCCATAAGCTGGGAAGTTTGGTCCAGTCTAACCCTAAGTAACAACAAGGAAGAACCATTATAAGGATGTTCTTGGCTTAGTATCACTTTTTTTAAATTATCATTTATGGCCGTGCTGGATCTTCGTTGCAGCTCGTGAGCTACTCTCTAGTTGTGATGCTCGTGCTTCTCATTGCAGTGGCTTCTCTTGTTGTGGAACACAGGCTCTAGGGTACACAGGCTTCAGTAATTGTGGCCCTTGGACTCTAGAACACAGTCTTAGTAGTTGTGGCACTGGACCCAGTTGCTCCGCAGCATGTGGAATCTTCCTGGACCAGGGATGGTACTCATCTCTCCTGCATTGGCAGGCAGATTCTTAACCAGTGGACCACCAGGGAAGTCCTGCTGTCACTTTTAAGGTCTGAGAAGTAACCCATCTGTCTACACTGCTGCCTCTATTTCATTAGGATTCCAAGGTAGTACCCATTCTGAAAAGTCCCCTGAACCCTCGTGCACAATGCTGTTCTTCACGGTTCTAAGGCAAATTCATCCTAGACAAGAGCAACTATAAGCCAAACACTGTTTCTCCAATGCCCTGCAACATCCTGAGGGATGTCAATGCTTTCACATTCAGCCACTTATAACAGTGCAAAGTAGGATGCAGTTGAGCTCCCAGAACATCATATTTAAACTTGAATCCAGCTGCTTAGAGACTGCATAATCCAGTACGAACACACTGTGAGTGTTGGGGGGAAATCAACACTTTGAAGAACACAAATCTGCCCACAGTGCCAGTATCTCTAGATCCTGGAAATCAACACTGTTGGTCCATGAGAGTGTTAACTACTGGGTCTAATTCTGTTGCTTCACAAAGACTACAGTTGGTATGGAGGAAAATATTCCAAGATCTAAAAAGCACTGGGTGTGCCAACTACAGCACTTTGCCTTTTCCAGAAGATAAATTATGACAAATTTTTTGCCAGTTCAAGTTATTTTCCCAAAGCAGAGCGTCAAATGGCCTTGCTACCCTGCCTTTAAGGAACCAAGGCAATTAAACCGAACAGCTATGAACTGCCCTGACAGCTTCCCCCAACTTCATTTGATAAAGTGAGACACAGACATACACTGACAGATAAGCACACACCTTCTTCAACTGTGAGACACAGCGCCAGTATGGAAATGTACATTCAGTCTATGGGGTAGAAATCAACTCGGCAGCTCAGCACAGCAACAAAATATCCCTATACATGCCGACTAGCCCGACTGCCTTGTAAGGAATGATCGCCGATGACTAGAGTTCCTATTCGGCAGGCTAATAATAATTATAGCCAGGGCAGGAATTCATCAGCTTGGCAATACAGGAATTCTGTTAACAAGGCTAAAATGAGAGCTGAGGACTCTCTGAAGGCCACGGCACTTCAAAGACCACGGAGCTGAACGGATTGACTAGGGTTCCTCCCGCCAGCCTTCCTCCTCCAGCGCTTTCTGGAGGAAGCTGCAGTTTGGTCCCTGTCCTCAGAGCAGGGTGGTGATGCCTCAGAGATTACAGAGCTGCCACATTTCTCAGGTGCATCCTGACACAGCCCCTCCCTTCAGGAATCCTGCCTGGGTTGCACTCACCCCAGACCTTCTTCTTTGTAACTATACTTTTGCTTTCAAACCACTTGCATCCTTTTTCACTTAAACTAATCTTGCAGGGTACACAGCCTAAGATGATGGCATACCTCAGTCAATCCTAGCTCAGCAGAGACCAAATTTGGGTCCTGTGGTCAAATCCTGGCTCAATCATGGATACACATATATAGTATATGGAACAGCAATCCCACCCAACCATTGTTGTATGAATCCAGACAAGTTATTTAACTTTTCTGGCTGACAGTTTCCTCATCAGTAATATGGAGAAAATAGCAGTACCTTTCTCAAACTGTTGTTAAGAGAATTCAATAGTCTGATGCTTGGTATGCATGTTATAAATAGCAGCTATTATTACTCTGTGCTTGTTCTGAGTGGAACTCTGTGCAGAAGCTATGAAAAAAGACCAAACAGGGCTTCCCCGGTGGCTCACTGGTAAAGAATCCACCTACCAATGCAGGAGACACAGGTTTGATCCCTGATCTAGGAGGATCCCACATGCCACAGAGCAACTAAGCTTGTGTGCCACTACTGTTGAGACTGTGCTCAGTAGCCCTAACTACCGATCCCGTGTGCCCTACCGCCCAGGCTCCACAAGAGAAGCCACCACATTGAGCAGCCTGTACATCACACCCAGGAGTAGCCCTCCCACTCTCCACAGCTTTCTCTAGCTCGTACAGCAACAAAGCGCCAGCATAGCCATAAAAAAATAAATAAAATTATATATATATATATAAATCAAACACAATATTTAGTATATGGACTCATGTACATTATATATAAGTGGCTATGCCTGGGCAGTGGGAGGGTGGTCATGCTCATCCTTTTACCTTATATTCTTTGTAAGTGACACCGAGACAGCCAGCTGTCCCCCAGATCTGTTCTTCTCTTCTTCCACAGTGGTCAGCACACTGCTACCAGCTTCCTTTGCATTTCCCAGCCTCCCGGGCAGCTAGTGTGGCCTGGACCAAATCCTCTGCCATGAAGTGTATGCAGAAGTGATAGGAGCCACTTCCGAGCTTAGCCCAGGAAGCCTCTAGGGCTAGAGGTAGCCTCATCCATGCTCTTTTCCCTTTGTGCTATGCGCTCAGTCACTCAGTTGTGTCTGACTCTCTGCAACCCTATGGACTGTAGCCTGCCAGGGTCCTTTGTCCAGGGGATTTTCCAGGCAAGAATACTGGAGTGGGTTGCTATTTTCTACTCCGGGGGATCTTCCTGACCCAGGGATCAAACCTGCATCTCCAGTGTTTCCTGCATTGGCAGACGGATTCTTTACCACTGAGCCACCTGGGAAGACCCCTATTTACGGGCCTGGAAAGGTGATGATGACAATCCAGGTGAACTTAGAAACTACGGACTAAAGACAGCAAAACCACCATCAGCCTGGGAGCTCAGAATGCCCGTGTGGAACAGCAATCCCACCCAACCATTTCACTGGAAACATCCCCAACCCACTCCCCTGCCCCCCAGGAATGGCTAGGGAAGACACTTCTGTTGTTTGAACCACTGTGCTTTCAGTCTACTTGTGAGAACAATTCAGCCTACCCAATAGAATAATACAGTATCCATCTATGAAATTTGGATTTTAAAACAGATGTAATGTTTTTGTTGTTTAGAAACTATTTTGATGGATATGCAATTTTTTTTAAAAGATGCACATGAAGAGACTATCTTAATCCTTCTCCAGAGTCTTCATACCTCCCACTCTCTAATTCATGCCGCACACTAGCACTGACCTCCTCAAACACATCACCATGCTGTATCAATCTCACAATGCGAATTTGCAATGGCAGACCATAACCCACAGATAAAATGATAAATACATGCATTCATTCAGGCAGCCAGTATTTACCAAACACCTACTCTGTGCCGGACACTCAATATGAGGAATACTATAGCAAACAATACCAACCTGGTCCCTGGCTCATGGGATATAATCAGAGTGGGGATTTAGAGCAGGAAAAATCATACAGTGAGATAAATAAGTGCTCTGATGGGAGAGGCACAGTTGTGTGGCAGCACCTACAAGGCCAACAAGCCCATCCAAATGGCAAGGACTTCAGCACTGCAGGAACAGCTTTCAGAATCCAACCCAGACCCACTTTTCCAACTTGCCCTCCTAGTGTATCCTCCTTCCTCCTCCAGTTTCATAGAACTTCCATGCCCTTTCTGAATGAACCATGCCCTTCCACTCATCCACACTGGATGCCTTTCCCCGGAGCCTGGAAGCCTCTCCCATCCTCTCTCTCAAAATACTAATTATCCTCAAGGCCCAGCTCAAATGTCACCTCTTCAGCAAAATCAACCTCAATCCCAAGTCAAAATTAATCATCCTCTTCCTTGCTTCCTATCAGCACCTGGTTTCTATGTCAGGTATGTCATTCTGGCTTGTAGTTAGCTTTTATTATTAACTGTCCGCCCATCCCAACTGCCCACTCAGTGAAATACGATGTCTTGGTCATTTGTCTGGGACACTCTTACTGACACAGTGGGCATTCAAGAAATGCTGTAATAAATGGATGGATGAGACATATAGGCCATGGGAGTGAAAACCTGAAGCTGAGTGTGTTCTGCTGTGATCATGATAGGTAGACTCATTTAGAGAAGCTTTATGCAGGAAGCAGTTTTAAGGGGAAAAGGAAATAGACAGGTAAGAGGGGAGAAACAGGAGACACTTTTCCAGGTCATGAGAAATGGAAAGGCCAGAAGGTTTACATACACTCAATGTAAAGGGTAGCAAACAAGTTCCTTAGAATGAGAGAGTCCCTACTCAGACAGAAGTAGCAGGGGAGAGAATACAAGGGGTAGAACATCCTCAGAAGAAAATCATAAGGGATCATGGAATAAAGGTGGCACCTCCAAAAACAATCCGAAGGGAGACCGGTGGAAAAAGTCAAACAGGAAGATGTCAGATCTGTGTGGGGAGCTGTCAGAACTGGGGCTAGGACAGTAGCTTTAGATAAAGGAAGGACAGAAGATGCTGGAGTCTGCACTATGGGAAAAGCGACAGAGTTGAGAGACAGAGTGAATGTGGAGGTCAAAGAGAGTGACAGTAAGATTATGCCCAGGTTGCAATACAAGAGGAAAGACGATCTAGCTTATCAACATACTGAGTGACAGGAATCAGTACAGCGTAGAGTATCACAGGGAGGGCATCCGGGAGGTCAAACTGAAGCCACACCAAGTGAGATTCGGTATGGCAGTTATCACATAAACATGAAGTTCAGTAACTGTTAGGGCACAAGGCATTGACTGGTGACACCAGAGACATTTCCTGTGCATAGGTGACATGAGACGTCCAGCCAGGCAGGGTGGACTGGTATACCTCAAAGCTACCCCAAGCCAGGCTTTCCCCACTTCTGTTTTTGCTTTTGTTAGTCTCTCTTTGCCCTTTCTCTCTTTTCCTCTTACCATAGTTACTCAAGGACATTCTTTTCAAATTTCTACCTGGCCCCACCCACTTAGCTAGTGCAAATTGCACAACTCTAGGGAGGGTCATTCACACAGGCAGAAAGTGACAGCAGCTCCTAGAGTTGTTCCTAGAGTTGTGCAGTGCATAATCAGTGCAACCAGTGGCCGTGGCCCTGCCTGACCCAGACACATCAGCCAATTATGTAATGGGTGTGGACTATCATCAGTGGTGTGCAACAAAGGGAAAACCTACAAGGGTCCCAGAGTGAAAGGAAGAGAATAAAAGCACTAGGATCTGAGAGCACAGAACAGATGCCACAAAATCAAGTGAAAGATGTGCAAGCTTTCTGCACCTGGTGGCATCTAAAGCAATGTGGTGGCTGGGTGAGCTCTCTTAGGAAGGAAGTTCCAGAAAATCCCTCAGAGGGGAAGGAAGAAAACACAGTAGCAGCTAGAAAGGCTGGCCCCCACCAGCAGCAGGAGTAACAAGGGTGGGGACAGTGTGAGACCTGATGCCAGGCTGGGAGTGGCAATGGAAGGCCTCCACTGGGACCCTCTGACCATAAGTGCAGTGTAGTCACTTAGCCTGTGTGCAGCTGGGGCCTGGCTAGGATAGACGCCACACACTGTGTGGCTTTATAAAAGATTCAGTTCTGCCATCTCCAGGGGTGAGGAAGAAAATCCCCACGCAGGTCACAGGATTCCTTCTGTTCTGGTTGACAGTGACTAAAGGCTTCAAGAACAGCTTTTAGGAGTCAGCCTCCCTGATCCACGGTGGGCACTCAAGAAGCAGATGATTTCTGTGGCTGATAACCACTTGGTTATACTAATATAACCACATTATACGAGGTGAAGATGGTGTCTGTGTGTATGGAAGATGGGGGCGGGGGGAAACACCAAAGATTCCTTGGGTTGGGTGGAGGGCACTGGGTCAAATGATCAGGAGGCACCGAGGTTTAGAGAGTGTGGAAGAGAGAGGACAGCAAGGGAGAAAAGTAACAGGTAGGAAAAGTTGAAGAAGCCAAGGCACCCAGGTCTTTGTGTGCAAATATGCAGCGAGGCAGCTTCTACAGGCGCTGAAGGAGAAGACTGAGGCAGAAGAGCTAGTTACATCTAACACAACGGAGGGCCCCGCACACCTATTCTGACTAGCGCTCGGGCCAGCCGGTGACCTTCTGAGAAGGAAGTTGGTGGATCCTCTCGCTTCCCTGGAAAGGCAGCTGGGCGCGGGGTAGTGTGTGCGGAGCGCGGTTCTGCCGCTCTCGGCCATGGCGAGGCAGATCAAAGCCGCAGATTTCCGCTCCCAAGCCCGGGACTAGGGCCGGGACCGCAGGCACCTTCCGGGCCGGGAGTTCAAGGTGAGCTGGCGGCTGGCGATTAACAGGTAGGGAGGGCCGGGGAAAGCCGGCCGCGGGCCACTCCCCCCCGCACATGGGGGCGAGGCTCGGCCTACAGGACGGCGACTCGCACCCCGCGCCCGGCTCCAGGCGGCCCCGCGCCCTGTCCCCAGCCGGGCCCTGCCGCCCGCGGACCCCGGCCAGGTCTCCCGGGAGCGGCCCCGGCCCCGTCGGCGCTCCAGGCCGCGCGCGGCAGCCGCGCCCCGCCGGTCCCCCCGCGCCCGGCCGAGCCCCCTGCGCCTCACCGGGCCCCGCTCGCACTCACCCAGAGACAGGAGCGCCAGCAGCAGCGGCCTCGGCGCCAGGCGCCCCATGCTCGCCGGGCGGGAGTGACTCTCCCCCTCCTCCTCCTTCCCCGCCGCCTCTCCTCCTCCTCCTCCTCCAGCTCCGGCTGCTCCAGAGTCAGCGCTCCTCCGCCTGGGCCGCGCGCCTGCTCCGCTCTCCTCGCGAGCCGAGAAATCCCAGCGCTGGGGCGGACGTGCGCCCCTCGCTCCGCTCCGCTCCGCTCCCGCCCGCCTCTGCCCGCCTTCTCCAGCCGGCCGGGCACCGGGAGCCGGGCGCCAGGGCCGCCCCGCCGAGCCGAGCTTGCAGCCCCGACCGCTTCCCGAAAGCAGGAGGGAAGAACCGCAGCGCCCGCCCGCCCGCGCCTCCCATCCGGCGCTTTGCCAGCAACAAACACAAACTTTCCCAAGCCCCTCCCCGCTCCAGGTAACGGAGGCAGCGCTGGGACCACCCGCTTAAAGGGGAGGAGGCGTCGGAGCCCACCCGGCTCTCCCCCTTCGGGGCCCCCGCCCCGCCACAAACTTTCCTCCGACCTTTAAAAGTTGGCCTTGGAAAGACTCGTCTGGAAATCCCATCGCTTGAGCGCCATTCCGAGCCACCCCGCCTCCCATCACTCTGGAGTCCCCACGTGGGCCTCCGGGTCCCTCAGCTAACTCCCTGCACGGTCTCCCACTCGTCCCGAACGAAGCACCCACCAACCAGTCGCTAGGACTTGGCTAAATATTATCCAGATAGGACTGAAAGAGATGAAAGGACTGTAAACCCCGGGGATTCCAGCCTCCAAGGTGCAGAGGCGTGAAGTGTTTGGGTGCCTTGCCCGAAGATACACGGAGAAGTGTCAAGACCAACACCCAGATCTCACAGGCCCCGCTCACTGCCCTGTGGCTGGGTAGGCCTCGCCTCCCCTCGCCCACCTCCTGCCTTCCTTCTCTGGGGTGCCTATGGCACTGATTAACACTTCCCACAAATAGACCCAGGGTGGGGGGGATGCGGACGCTCAGAACCCAAGTGTATTAATAGCTTCAGTACTTCATATGGAATGTACTCTTTAAACCTTTTATTTATTGCTTTAAGTGGACAGAACTGGTTGCCAATAAAGATTCTTTTCTTCCCCCACAATGGGGCTTTGTACTTTTAATTTGAATACAAAAGACCCAGTATTAGGGGAACATTTTTAGTGTTCATTGTTTAAAACTTCTCAAGGATAGTTCAAACACAGCACTGGTACCCCCCCAACCCCCCCCACCCCCCACCCCCCACCCCCGTGCCACAGCCTCTCATTAATATATGCAAAACAAATCACAGATGTTAATGGGAAACTGCCCCAACTGGGGAGAGGAGCATTGCTTTTACTCCAGTATATCGTTATTTCCGCTAACAAGTGTTTCTTATTTCCACTAACAAAAGTGCCTTTAGCCAGGTATGAACCCATCTGCAAGAGACTTAAAAATTCGTCCCTGATGGGCCACTAATGTGAATGTACTTAATACCATTGGACTGTAGACTTTAAAAACAGTTAAAATGATAGATTCTGTGTTATATATGGGACTTTCTAGTTTCTCAGTGGTAAAGAATTTGCCTTCCAATGCAGGAGACTCCAGTTCAATCCCTGAGTTGGGAAGATCCCTCTGGAGAAGGAAATGGCAACCCACTCCAGTATTCTTCCCTCTAGAATCCCATGTACAGAGGAGCCTGGCAGGCTACAGTCCACAGGGTCGCAAAAAGTCAGATAATACTTAGCAACTAAACAACAACAAAAGGTTATATATGTTTTAACGTGCTAAAAAAATTTTTTTTAATTTATTTTTGTCACCAAGCCTTTCTTCATGCTATTCACCCACCCAGCAGTTCCTTTGCATTTCCCATCCCATGGAATCCTCTAGAATTTCTCTGGGAAGTCTTTCAATTTAATTCAATCAACCTTAAATGCAAGTCATGTTAGGCCTTGAGAGATGCTGAAACTACAGAGAAGAGTAAGACCTGACCCCTCCAGAAGCTCAAATCTTTCCCTTTCTTAACTACCCACAGTACTTAACATCTGAAGCACACATTCTGGCACTTGGTCACATTCAGTTTAGCCCATGCTACGCACTGAATGTACTGTGTCCCCCCACCAAATTCATATGTTGAAGCCCTAATCTCCAAAGGTATTTGGAGGTGGGGACTTCGGGGAGTAATTAAGTCCTGAGGATGGAGCCCTCATGCATGGGATTAGTGCCCTTATAAGTAGAGACGAGAGAGGCATTATATCTATATCTATGCCCTGTGAGGGTACAGCAAGAAGGCATTTGTCTGCAAACCAGGAGAGGGCCCTCACCAGGTACTGAATGGACCAGCATCTCGATCTTAGACTTCACAGCCTCCAGAAGTGGGAGACATAATTGTCTGTTGTTTAAGCCACCCAGTTCATGATACTTGTTATATCATCTCAAGCTGACAGCAAACACAGTGCTCCCATCTCTGTCTAATTGTGGACGAGAGAGACTGTCTTATGCTCATTTTATGTCTCTCACATCACTGTAGAGTCAATGTTTGCTAAAAACTCTTTTGTTTAACAAACAAAGTGCAAGTCAGGAAGTGTGCTTGGCACATGGTAGGTCTTCAGTAAATATTTGTGGTGTGAATTAATGCCACTTACTGGGCTCCAGCCTGGGAAAACAGAGGTAAATATAACCGCTCCTGTCCTTGAGGTGCTTACAGTCTGTGCATCCTGACTCAGTAGGTGTGACAGCACTGCCAGATGCAGTTGTGACACAAGAGAGTGGTCAGTCCTGAGGAGGCTTGTCCAAAAAAGCTCAGTGGGGATGACTGTGAACCGAGTCTTGAACGACCAGCAGGTCTGTAGCTGTGAGGTGGACGGATGAGCCAACAATAGACATTATGTATTCAGTGTGGAAGGGGTTCTTCTCTCCTCCCTTCCCCACACCCAGATGTTATTAAATTAATGGTGCATCTTACAGTCATTGAAACCGCAGCAGTTAGTTGAAATGGAAAGAAGAAATAAGACTGTCCAGGCAGGGCCAGTACAATGAGGACAAAAGTGAATGGTCTCTTGGTAGTGGGTAGTCATCTGTGTCATGGCATGAGAGTCAGCCCTAGATAACCATTTATGTAGCAGAAAATGAGCCTAAATTAATACCTACAGGTGCTTGGACATAGTACCACACCCTTTGCATAGCCCTGACTACCAGAGGATAAAATATGTTTCGAGCTAAAGGAACATAGCACCTGAAGCAGACCAACACAATGTGTTAAGTCATAACTCTGAAATGTGATGATGCTTTCATTATGAAAAACTTTTATTAATATTTCCCTGAGTGAGTAACCCCCTGTATAGGTAAGCCTTTTGCCCCAACCAGTTGTTCTCAGTTTGCGTAGTCTGTAGGCTTGCCTGGGGCAGGAAGGTTCACTCTCCAGTAACTCTGATCCACACCCACCCCGAAGGAGGGGAGTCCCGCCTCTGTAGGTTTCCTGCCAGATCACGGAGACCCTCAAAGGCTCTGGTCACAACAGCCAACCATTACTGTCTCTTGATTACAGGGATCTGTCTGCAGGCGTTGCCCCTGAAAACCCCTGAGGGTCCTACACTCTCACTTCTAACAGGTTTTCCTGCTGAGATTGGTAAAATTGCCTTACTGTTTAAAGGTGAACATTCAAATGTCAAAAGGTCCCAATGAATGAATTTGCTGATTATCCTAAGATTCACCCAGACCCTGTGTGTTACCTTTGCTGCCTCCATCAGCCCATTCTCTCTCTCTCTCCCTCCCTCACTTTCTCTCTGCCTCTCCCTCTTTCTCTGCAGATGACCCTGATGCTACTTTAGCAGAATGGCCAGCAAAAGAATATGTTCCATAGCAATTTCATTCCACTAATCATTTTCACTATGTTTCCTTTGTATTGGTTCCAGGTGTCTATTTCTCCTATTGAAGTTAAACACGGGGATTACTAATCAAAAAGAACTTTAAGATTTAATCATAGAATTAGAGAATGGAATTAAGAGTTAAAAAGGTAGGGGTGGGGGAGAGGAAGCCTTCATTTCCTGATGAGTGAAAGTCATTCAGTGAGGCCATGAGTGAAGTTGTGGAATGCCCATCTGACACATTTCAAAAACAGAAAGGGGCCTTATCTGCCTGGAATGGGTTAAGTATGGCCCTGCCAAAGGCTGTGCTCTGTGACTTCTGGCCTCAAAGACCAAAATGGGAGATAACAGAGAAAGTATCCTTAGATGCCTAGAACTGGCCCTGATTCCCAACCAGGAGTGACTTCCAAGCATTTACTCCTGCAGCAACACTGGGGTGAAAGTGTGAGGAGAAAAATAAGAAAATGGAATGAGACAAGGCTTTTGCAATAAAAGCTTTCTACAAAAGTGAGGCATTATTACTATATTAAGAGTATGCATAGCCCTTGCCCTAGAGGAGTTTATAATCTAGTTTAATGTATCAAAAGACCTGGAATGCTGTAAAGGAAGGGGAGAAGATTGATGCCAGAAGAGCAAAGGAAATTGAGGGAGGTCAGTAGAGAGAGAGGTACCAGTTATTGTGTGTAGTTTTGTGCCAATATGCTATCACCCGGGCTGAACATACCTCCAACAATGAATAGAGACAGCAGAGTCCTTTACGGCAAGGAAGTGTGGCCACATCACAGAAGATGGAAATAGCTAGAGGGGGCTTGGGGATGTTGGAAGAGATGCTTTACCAAGTTAAGGCTGCCAAGCATGATGGTACCCAAAGGTGCCCACCTGGCCTGACCTTGTGCCCTGGTCTCAAGATGGTATGCCAGGGAAGGGGCTTCCTGCCTTCACTGGAAGGCGCTTTACCCTGTTCTTCACACAGAAGCATGGGTTAGGGTAGTGGGGAGCTGGTCAAGGGGTGAGGGTGTCCCCTTTCCTTCCCCTTACCACCGTCCTTCCATCAGACTTTCTCACCTACCTTGAGCTCTGCTTGAAGGTTCACATGGAACAATGCCTTAAGTTCTAGGCACTATCTTTCAAAAACATTTGCAAACTAAAATGCAACCAGAGTAGAGCTGCTACCTAAAATGCAAGATGCCTGGTTGAATTTGAGTTTCAGATAAATAAGGAATACTTTTTCAGTGTAAATACATCCCAAATATTACACGAAGCATACTTATACTGAAAAAGTATTCCTTATTTATCTGAAACACAAATTCAGTTGGACATCCCACATTTGTATTTGCTAAGTCTGGCAACCCTCATCCAGAGAGGAGTTACCTTATATGGAAATAGGCTCTTAATGGAAGACTTGGAGAAGACAACAGGGAGCTCTGAGTAGTTATCTTTGGATTATGTGGAAGTTTTGCCTTTCAAAGGAGGAATAGACTTGCTTCTGGTGTTATGTTGAGTCACTGGGTAAAAACTGCTTAGAGACTGAACTGGCATCATTTGTCATTAGCAGTTAGTCATCAGTGATGAGGGGAGCTTTATTATTTGGTGTTATCCTCTTCTCTCTAAAAACCATTCAGTGAAAAGTTACATGCCTACCTGTAAGGGGGGCTGTGAGGGGATTACTGTATTGGGTGGGGACCCAGACACACTGTCTTGGAAGGAAGTCCTCAAGATTGTGTGATTTATCAAAATCCAGCCAACTGTCTTTTTTAGTTCCTTTTCCAAAGTTAAATCTTTGTCCCTGCTGTTTCCTTTTCTTGAACTTCCACCCCTTAGGGCTGGGCTGGTGTGTGCCCTTGCAGTTAGAGAACAGAGCAAAGTCTGTGGAAGCTTTGCACAAAACTAGGTCCCGGTGGCTCAGATGGTAGAGTCTGCCTGCAATGCAGGAGACCTGGGTTCGATCCCTGGTTTAGGAAGAGCCTCTGAAAAAGGAAATGGCAACCCACTCCAGTATTCTTGCCTGGAAAACCACATGGACAGAGGAGCCTGAAGGGCTATACTCCATGGGGTCTCAAAGAGTTGGTTGTGACTGAACAACTAAGACAACAACGAGGATTACTACCTCTGCTACCTACCTACTCTATGTGAGGATTCTGATTAGTGATTTTAAAACCAAGCCACCATTTTTGATAGACATCTTCCCATTTTCGTCCACTTCGTAGCTCGTAATCACCCTCTGCAAGTCATTTAGTACAGAGGTACTTTTTTTTGGTAATTTTGTCTCTCCTGGAATGTGCGTGGGGAGTGGCATTTTGACAGCAAGCCACTTCAGGGACACTTTACTGAATGGCTTTTCTTTCCCTGTGGCAGAAGCTGGTTTGGGGTCCCTGCTTCAATTTTTTGTGTGTGTGGTCTAAAATTGCTACATCCATGCTTTATGACGTAAAACTCAGTGGGGCCTAAATCACCCATTTGCCTCTGAGTTAGAAAGAATATGAAGTTACTTTCTGAGGAGAATCTTGGCCACCTGCCCATGGAAATTGTGGAGGTCTGCATCCCAGTCACAGTGGGTGTCTGGGGCTGGCCCCAGCATTTCACAAGAGGATGTCAGATCCGGCCTGGGTGGGCTGATGGATGGCTAGAGCAGGTGCTTTTGTGTTTAACCAGTCACCTGGACCAGCCACCATCCAGAGGATGATTTCAAACTTTCTTCTGCCCAATACTTCCAAGAGCTCAGCTGCATGAAACAATATTTACAAAGATTGCCAACGTGAATGCAGTCTATAAGTTCCTTTAGGTACCCTGAGAACCTACCCCTGAATTATGAGTTAAGTAGACCATCAGCGAGTGTGACACCTGGCTCTATCCTAATGTCACCCCCATAGAGTTCAAACTACCGCACAATTGCACTCATCTCACACGCTAGTAAAGTAATGCTCAAAATTCTCCAAGCCAGGCTTCAGCAATACGTGAACCGTGAACTTCCAGATGTTCAAGCTGGTTTTAGAAAAGGCAGAGGAACCAGAGATCAAATTGCCAACATCTGCTGGATCATCGAAAAAGCAAGAGAGTTCCAGAAAAACATCTATTTCTGCTTTATTAACTATGCCAAAGCCATTGACTGTGTGGATCACAATAAACTGTGGAAAATTCTGAAACAGATGGGAATACCAGACCATCTGACCTATCTCTTGAGAAACCTGTATGCAGGTCAGGAAGCAACAGTTAGAACTGGACATGGAACAACAGACTGGTTCTAAATAGAAAAAGGAGTACGTCAAGGCTGTATATTGTCACCTTGCTTGTGTAACTTATATGCAGAGTACATCATGAGAAACGCTAGGCTGGAAGAAGCACAAGCTGGAATCAAGATTGCCGGGAGAAATATCAATAACCTCAGATATGCAGATGACACCACCCTTATGGCAGAAAGTGAAGAAGAACTAAAGAGCCTCTTGATGAAAGTGAAAGAGGAGAGTGAAAAGGTTGGCTTAAAGCTCAACGTTCAGAAAGCTAAGATCGTGGCATCTGGTCCCATCACTTCATGGCAGATAGATGGGGAAACAGTGGAAACAGCGTCAGGCTTTATTTTGGGGGGCTCCAAAATCACTGCTGATGGTGACTGCAGCCACGAAATTAAAAGACGCTTACTCCTTGGAAGGAAGGTTATGACCAACCTAGATAGCATATTTAAAAGCAGAGACATTACTTTGCCAACAAAGGTCCGTCTAGTCAAGGCTATGGTTTTTCCAGTGGTCATGTATGGATGTGAGAGTTGGACAGTGAAGAAAGCTGAGCGCCAAAGAATTGATGCTTTTGAACTGTGGTGTTGGAGAAGACTCTCGAGAGTGCCTTGGACTGCAAGAAGATCCAACCAGTTCATCCTAAAGGAGATCGGTCCTGGGTGTTTACTGGAAGGACTGATGTTGGAGCTGAAACTCCAACACTTTGGCCACCTCATGCGAAGAGCTGACTCATTGGAAAAGACCCTAATGCTGGGAAGGATTGGGGGCAGGAGGAGAAGGGGACAACAGAGGATGAGATGGTTGGATGGCATCACCGACTTGATGGACATGGACTTGGGTAAACTCCAGGAGTTGGTGATGGACAGGGAGGCCTGGCGTGCTGCAATTCATGGGGTCGCAAAGAGTTGGGCACGACTGAGCGACTGAACTGAACTGAGAGTTGCTCTTACTGAATTGCAGTTTTGCCACAATGCCATCAGTCTGTATTGAGGGACGTCTTAAGGAACAGCCCTAAGGACAGGTTTACAGACGCACTTCATCACTTCCGGCAGCAGCCTCTCTACTTAGGACCCATGGAGAAATTTTACCATGGTCTCAGTACTACAAAGACTTGTGCTTTACCTCAGCGACCGGTTTCTTTCTACCTTGTTGTTGTTCAGTTGCTCAGTCATGTCCGACTCTCTGCAACCCCAAGCACGCCAGGCTTCCCTGTCCTTCACCATCTCCCAGGGCTTGCTCAAACTCATGTCCGCTGAGTCAGTGATGCCATCCAACCATCTCGTCCTCTATCATCCCTTTCTCCTCCTGCCCTCCATCTTTCCCTCATGGACTTTGTACATACTGGAACTGGCAGTTTTCCTTTTCATGATGGTGGTTAGAAAGCTTATGGTCCAATCTGTGGCCTTGCTCTAGCAGATGGGAATAGGACTTCCACCGTGAGTTTTGAATTGCCTCACTTTCAGCTCCTCCTTATCTCGCCACTATAATTGGCAAGGGAAAGGAACTCCCTCTCCCTCCTTTTACCTTTTTTTATTTTCATTTCTCCTATTATGTTCAGGCAGGGGCACAACATAGGAAGTGGTTTCCTATCCTCCCTACTGTAAAGTTCTATTCCACACCGCCTGCTCTTTAAGACACATTTTAAATTCTAATTCCTCATTTGCATATTAAATACATGAGGTAATAATCACAAGGAATGAACTCTGCTTCCAGGGAAAGGCTGGCCAGTGATTTGCCTGTGTCAGCCGCCCTTCAGCTTGAGGACTGGTGGGATGAGGAGGGCACTGCAACCCATCAGAGTCTTGGGAGCTCCTGAGAAAGGACATCGTTTTCAGGAGCAGCTGGCAGTGGCCTCTCCTCTGATAACCCCTGAAAAGTACTCTGTTGATTCGTCTGCCCTGATTAACAAATATTAGAACGAGCTTGCTCTCTCCAAGCACACAAGGGTTGGAGGTTTGGAGTGGTCTGAGAGCGTCCTGGGCAGATGGATGGTAGTTGACCCTAGATTCTATGCAGACAACAGCTCAAGCTCAAATGTGCCGGTCCAGTCAGCCCCCGATCTACTCCACGGCTTCTCATTTCTCAGTATTTGTTGCTGTCCTGTCCCAGCTCTGCCCTCTCACACTGCAGCACATGGCTACCCCTTTAGGTTAGGTTCCCTTGAAAGCAAAACTTGAGATGTTGACTTGGGTGTGAGTGGCTGATTTGGGAAGTGAGCTCAGAAAGCAGCACTGAGGGAGCAGGGGGGCAAGTCAGGGAAGGAGAGAGGGAGAAGAAAGAGTCTGTTCTTCGAGCAGGCACTGCTGCGGGCCCTCTGTGTCCCCTGTGCCTCAGAACCGTCCTCTAGGGGACAGAAGGCTCAAGCATTGACCCTCTGATCCTCATGTCTTGACAGCTGAGACGCCTCTGTCTGCAGCTTCTGAGCCCGGAGTCCTGATGCAGGCAGGTGGACAGATGCAGGTGTGCTTGGGCTGGGCCACTGGCAGCGTATATGCACTGAACTGTCCCACGTGGCTGTGTGGAAACCACGGGAGGGGCCCCAGCACTGTGACTCGGGCCATACACTGTGACTACGGCCTTCCCTGTTCCCCCAGATTGCTGTCCCCCAGCCACCCGTGCCCTGTGCCTCTCTCTAGCTCTGTATTTGAGTGTGTCTTATAATTGCACAGCTGTCCTATATTTACCTCTCTCTCCCCAACCAGAATGAGAAAAGAAGCTGTGTTCTACTCACCCAGAACCCAGCACGGTATTTGACACTGGGTAGGCCTGTTTAGTAAAGGCTTCTGTTCCAACTAGAGCTGGTGTAATTTTATCCCTTATCTATTGGAATGCCACGTAAAAATTTTATTTGAAGGAAAAATAATCCAAAACCACTATCTACTCTAACTCCCTCATTTTACAGAGGAGGCATTTGAGGCCCAGAGAGCCTAAGTAACTTGTTCAAGATTACACCGTGTATTAAAGTGATTATGGAATATTAAAATGATTTCACAAAGTATGCCAAATGCAGACAAGGGAGCCAACTGGAGTTACAATGTGAGGTATTAGCACTTCAAATGGAGGGTATGACCACCTCTGTGCTGGGTTTCCAGGAGGAAATTGCTTAAAATAAATTAACTTGGAAAGTTCTTAAGCTCTGATTAAAGAGGTGAATGGCTGGAATGAGGCTCTCTCCTCAAGGAGAAGAAATTCATCCTCGGTAAACACATTGTCAGGTAACGTACCAAGGACTTTGAGTCAGGAGGAACTCATTTAGCATTTTCTTCCTCCACTCTGTTCATCTCACAGTGGCAGCATAGGGAAAATGTTGTGTTTGCTTTTAATTTAAACAATGAGATGTGGATGGTACTACCATTTGAATAAAATGGAAAAGCTTTCTGTCAGTCCTCCCCTTTGCCTGTACATCCTTTCTCCTTCAAGACCACACTTCTGCTGCCATCTTGGGTACATGTGTGACATACAGAATGCCAGGCGTGGTGAAAGATTATGATGAAAACCAAGAAAACTAAGATTTGATCACTTCTCACTGCATGCTGGGCTTCCCCGATGGATCAGCAGTAAAGAATCTGACTGCAATGCAAGAGACACAGGAGACTTGAGTTCAAGCCCTGGGTTGGGAAGATCTCTTGGAGAAGGGAATGGCAACCCACTCCAGTATTCTTGCCAGGAAAATCCCATGGACAGAGGAGCCTCAAGGGCTACACTCTGTGGAGTCGCAAAGAACCGGACAGGACTGAGCACACAAACTCAGGCACTGCATGCTAGTATAAGAAAAATAAAAGAGTGAAACATTGTATTTTGTGGGGAAGGAGCGGGGGTTGTCATGAGAACTACTCATTCCTGACAAACGAGAGAGATGGAATTTATTTGAACAGCCCTGCTTGTACTAAACTTTTCTTATTTGCCCAGACATGGGTCAACATTACTCTAGAAAAGAGGGACTGGTGTAGCATTTCCATGGGCTACATTACGGTGACAAAAAAAGAATTTGGTGAGTGTACGGCAGACACCTGCTCCTCATCTGTGCGGTCCATTCTTAAACGTTTTCCTTCTGACACTCATCTGAGCCAGAAGCACCAGAAGTCAAACAATAAAGAAAGAAGTGGTGATGGGTTTCTTCAGGTGATGTAGGAACCAAATTGGAGTCACACAGCATAGATAAACATTCACACTCTGCCACTTACAAAAGCTATCTGACCTGACAGAAATTATTTAACCTCTCTGGGTCTTTTTCCACATCTGTAAGTTGGGGACAAAAATAATATTGTTTGGGGCATAACTGAGAAAGCATAAATAACACATTTCCGTGGTAGAAACTGTTGGTTTGTCACTCAACAGTGAGTGCCCCCACCCCCCCCCCCCCCCCCACCAGGGCACTCAGCTTGCCGCCAAAATGTGTATCACGTTCCACAGTGTGGAGTTATCACTGAAAATCTGTTCTCCTGCCAGGAACTATATTTCTAGCTCCCTTTCCAGGTGTTTATGTGGTGAGTGAGTATGAGCAGAAATTCCACAGGTAACTCTGAGGGGAGCAGTTGAAATAATTCTGTGGGTTCTTTACAGTCTCCCTCATCTGCTAGATGGAAGCACACACCTAAGGGGACAGGGCCACAAGATGGGGAAGACATAAGAGTCCCCAAATCTCCCCATGGAGGAAAGCTGCCTGCAACCAGGAACATCTGTATTGTCCTGCCAGGCTAGGTAGGAATTAGCTTTGAAGGTGTTTGGTCACTGAAATTTGAGGGCTTACTTGTTACAGCTGCTACAGTTACCATAAGTAATACACATCCCGTCCTCTTTTCTAACAGAACCTCACTGTTGCTAAGGGGCCCACTCACTTCTACTGAACCATATACCTCAAGGGAGACTGCCTCTATCCCCTCAGGTCTGATGGGTAATTCCCGATTGCTCTATAGCAGGAAATCTGCAGAGCTCCAAAGTTAAGCTTCATAAATTCCATCCCCTGGTTAGCGATTGGCTTAAGCATGAACATGAGCAAAATCTGGTCAATGAGATGTGAGGGGAGGTCTTCTGAAGGGGAGCTGTTCTTGGAAAGGTTTTCTTTTTCTTCTATTAATATAGCTATTTTAGCTTTCTTCTCATTACGGGGTTTTTTGGGGTTTTTTGTTTGATTTTCATTTTCTTTTTATTATTTTTAAGATTTAGTGAGATGTCATTCAATAAATGACATATAATAAAACTGACCAATTTAAATACACAGTTTGATGAGTTTTTGCAGATCTAGACAGTCATGTAACCACAACCACCACAATCATTATAAAAATTATTTCTTCTCCCAGAAGTTTCCCATGCTCCTTGAGGTCAGTTTCCTTCCTCTGCACACTGGTTGCTGGCAACCACTGATCTGCTTTCAATCACTATAGTTTTATATTTTCTAAAATGTCATATAAATTGAATCATACAGATATAGTCTTACATGTCTGGATTCTTTCACATAGCATAATGCTTTTGAGATTCATCCATGTTATTATATGTGTCAGCAGTTCATCTTTTTTTTTTATTGCTGAGCAGTATTCCATTATAGATATAACACAATTTGTTACACACTCATCAGCTGATGCACACTTATGTTCTTTTCAGTTGTCTTGTCTATTATGAACGTAGTTACTAGGAACATTTGCAAGCAAGTGTTTATGTGGACATTTTTTTTCTCTTGGGAAAATAAGTGAGAGTGATATTATTAGATCACATGTTAGGTTTATGTTTAAATTTATAAGGCACTCCCAAACTGTTTTCCAGATAACATTTTGAAATATATTATTTGGCATTTTTACCTGAAACATATGAGAGTTTCAGTTCTTCTACACCTTTGCCAACACTTGGTTTTGTCAGGAATTTTTAACTTAAGCTATCCTAGTGAGTCTGTATAGAATTACAATGTGATTTTAGTCTGTATATCTCTAGAGACTAATCATGTGGAGTATCTTTTCATGTGTTTATTTGCCATCTGAATTTTTTTAATCTGGTTGTTTCTCTTCTTATGAATAACTTATAGAATTTCATTGTTTTTGAAAACAAGTCCTTTATCAGCTACTTGTTTTGCAGACATTTTTTCCAGATTCATATTTGCATGGTATCTCTTTTTCACCTTTTATATTTACCTGTGACTTTTAATTTAAAATGCAATTTTAACAGATTGCATCTAGTTGGATTTTGCCTTTTTAATCTGTTCTATCTCTGCCTTGTAATTGGATTGTTTGAAACATTTACATTTAATGTAATTTCAGTATGGTTGAGTTTAATTCTTTGATCCTATTTTCTATTCATATCATATGGTCTTTTTTTTTCTGCCTTTATTTGACTGAGTTTTATTTTGTTTTTATGTATTCTGTTTTATCTCTTCTTTTGGTTTTTAGGTATACCTCTTTGCTATTCTTTTAAAACTGGTTTCTGTATTTACAGTCTGCATCTTTAACTTGTCACAGTCTACCTCATGTTAATACAAGAAGTTACAAACTACTTCCATTTTCCTTTCTCCTCCCTTGTGCTATTGCTTTCAATAACTTTTTCTACATTTGTTATAAATCTTAGACTACATTATTATTATTCTGTGGCTAGACAGTCAATTACCTTTTAAAGTAGTCTTAAAATAAGGAAAAATGTCTCATATTAATCCACATGCTTACATTCTAGAGCCCTTAATTCCCTTGTGTGGTTCCCAGTTTCTATCTAGTATTGTTTTCCTTCCACTAAAAACTACCTTAACATTTCTTTTATGTGTACTACTGCAGATGATAAATTCTCCAGCTTTTGTTTGCCTGAAAATGTCTCTATTTTGTCTTCAGTTTATGAAGGACACTATTTCCCCTGGATGTAGAATTTTAGATTGTAAATTTTAATTTTCTTTCAGCACTTTAAAGATGTCATTCATTGTCTTCTGGTTTGCAGTGTTTTTGACAAGAAGTCAGCCCTGTCAGCCTTATTTTTGTTTTCTTGTACATAATGTATCGCTTTCTGTGGCTACCTTAAAGAGTTCCTCTTTACCATTGGTTTTCAATAATTTTTTTAAAGAATTTTAAAAATATGTATTATATATTTATTTTTGGCTGCATTGGGTCTTCATTGCTATGCATGGCCTTTCTCTAGTTGCAGAGAGAGGGGGCTACTGTCTAGTTGTGGATACATGGGCTTCTGTTTGCAGTGGCTTATCTTGTTTCAGAGCATGGGCTGTAGGGCACTCAGGCTTCAGGAGCTGTGGCACACAGGCTTAGTTGCCCTCATGGCTTGTGGAATCTTCCTGGACCAGGGATTGAACCCACGTCCCCTGCATTGCAAGGCAGATTCTTAACCACTGGACAACCAGGGGAGCCATCAATAATTTTATTATGATGTGTTTTGCTGAGATTTTCCTTGTATTTATCTTCTCCTGAGTTTATTAAAATTTTAAGATCCATGGCTCATAGTTTTCATCAGATTTTTTTTAAAATGTGGCAACTATTTTTTCAAATATATTTTTTGACTGAAATGACCTTTTTGTCTTTCTGAGCTTCAGTTGAATGTATGTTAGTCACAATATTATCCCAAAGGACACTGTGACTCTGCTCATTGTTTGAAAAACATCTTTCTGTCTGTGCTTCAATTTGGATAGATTTTATTGCTGTGTCTTCAAGTTCATTGATCTTTTCTTTTGTGGTATTGATTATGCTGGTAAGTCCAACCAGCAAATTTTTCATTTCAGATATTTGTATTTTCAGCTCTAGAGGTTTCTTTATTTTTGTAGTTTCCATTTATGTCTTCATTCTTCATGTTTTACTTTGAATTCTTCAATATATTTATAATAACTTTAAATTCCCTTTTTTTTTTTTTGGCTGCACCACACATCTTGCAGGATCTTAGTTCTCAGATCAGGGATTGAACCTGGGCTCCAGCAATGAAAGCACAGAGTCTTAACCACTGGACTGCCAAGGAAGGCCCTTAAATTTCTTTTTTTGAAAATTTCACCATGATCCCATTTTTAATGTTTCTGCTGACTGCTTTTTCTTCTGGTTAGGAGACACATTGCTCTGCTTCTTAGATCTTAGGCAATGTGAACATTATATTCTAGATTTTGTTATCTTTCCTAAAAGAGTGATAGGCTTTATATGGGCAAGTGGTTAAGTTACCTGCATATAAGCTTGATTTTTTTTTAACTATTTAAATTGTTTTAATTCTTAGAAGTAATGTATGCTTATTATACAAAAGCTAGAAGTCTAAAAAGTATGAAAAAGAAAATAAAAACAACAGAGAATATAATCATCCACCTGTAACCACTGTTAATATTTATATATTTCCTTTCAATGCAATGTTTTTTACCCTTTAAGGATAAATTTCATTTAAAAATATATAAATAATACCATAATGAGCATAATGTAAGTTTCCTGATTTTTTTTTACATAACATTTTCTCATGTAATTAAAAATCTTTTATAAACTTACTTGTTTAGACTTTTATTTGAAATAATTTTAGATTTGCAGAAGAGTTGCAAATGGAGTACAGAGTTCCTATGTCTCCTTCATTCAGCTTCCCTTGATATTAACATCTTCTGTAACAACAACAAGGCATACCTCACTTTATTGTATTTCAATTGACTGTACTTCACAGACATTGAGCTTTTCAAAATGGAAGGTTTGTGTCAACCCTGCATTGAGCAAATTTATCAGTGCCATTTTCCAATAGCATTTGATGAGTTCATGTCTCTGTCACATTTTGGTAATTCTCACAGTATTTCACAAGTTTTCATAATTATTATATTTGTTATAGCCATCTGTGATCAGTGATCATTTATGTTACTATAGCAAAAAGATTGCAACTCACTGAAGACTCAGATAGTAGTTATCATCTTTTAGCAATAAAACATTTTAAAATTAAGGTATGTGTGTGTGTATGTGTTAGTCGCTCAGTCGTGTCCAACTCTTTGCAACCCGTGGACTATACAGCCCACCAGGCTCCTCGGTCCATGTAATTCTTCAGGCAAGAATACTGGAGTGTGTTGCCATTCCGTTCTCCAGGGGATCCTCCCGATGCAGGGATCGAACTCGGTCTCCTACATTGCAAGTAGATGCTTTACTGTCTGAGCCACCAGGAAATATAAGGTATATATATATTTAGACATAACATTATTTCATACTTAACAGACTACATTATAGCATAAACATAACTTTTACATGGGCTGGGAAACCAAAAAATTCATGTGACTTGCTTTATTGTGATAGTCACCTTATTTTGACAGTCTGGAATTTAACCTGTAATATCTCTGATATATGCCTGTACATTTTATTTTGAGTTGCCAGCCAGATTTAGCACATAGAAACACAGAACACCTAGTTAATCTTGAACCTCAGAAAACAGACAATGTATACACACACATACACACACACACACTTTTTTTTTTTAAGAGATCAATTATTTTAAGGATTTTTAAATCTTTGTTATGGCAGGTTACTCTAGGGTTAGTTTAGCCTTACTACTAATACAAGATCCTTCCGAATCTCTGTTGATTGCTCAGGAATCCAGAGAAGACCCTCCAGTCCATCCAGCTGCTATACAAACAGCTGTCATTCCTGTGTGAGAACTGGGAACTGTGCAGCTTCAAGACTTGTTTTATTACCCAGTTTTGTACAGTTTTACTCTGAGTTTATTCAGCTTAGTATTCAGCCAAAGACTCAAAGTTTCCCCTTAAGCTGATCACTGAGGGTTCTTTCTCTCTGTGGCTTTTGTCTCTCTAGCACTCTGCCCCCCATTTCAAACCCTACATCCCAGATTCTGATTGTGTCTCCCAAATTCAGAGAGGCTACCTTCTCTGCATGGGTCCCCTTCCTGCTCTGTGATCCAGAAATGTCTGCAGGAAGGAAGTCAAACCAATTGTGGGGCTCATCTATATTTTCCCTCCTCTTGGGGATCACCCTGCACTGCTTGTGAATGATGATGGAAAACAGTTTTTCATATATTATATCCAGTTTGATAGTTGTGACAGAAATCAATTCCAATATCAGCTATAGTTTCATAGCCAGAAACAGAAAAGTCTTCTTTTTCTTATTAAAAAAACAAAGCAAAACACATACACACCTGGTGTCTTCTTTCTTGGATGATGCTGTGCTTGGTTGTGATGGTGGTTGTGTTAGCCAAGTTACAGACTTGAGAAAAGCTGGCTTGCAGACAAAGCTAATATGACATGAATGGCAGGGACTTCCCTGGTGGTCCAGTGATTAAGAGCCCGCCTGCCAATGCAGGGGACATGGGTTCGATTGTTGGTCCAGGAAGGTTCCACATTGCAGGGCAACTAACCCCGGGCGCCCCAACTCCTGAGTTCATGCTCTGGAGCCCATGCTCCACAGCAAGACAAGCCACTGCAATGAGAAGCCTATGCAGTGCAATGAAGAGTAGCCCCTGCTCGCTGCAACTAAGGAAAGCCCGTGCACAGCAACGAAGACACAGCACAGCCAAAAATAAATAATAAAATAATATTTATTAAAAAAAAAAAATGGCAGGGACAAAGGGAGAATGCCTGGGTCCTTGGTGACATCATCAATCCACTGAACTAATCAACCAGGGAAACATACTGCCTCCCCTCCCGAAGAATTCTTGGTATGTGAAAACACTTTTTTTCTTAATTTTTAAGCCAGTTGGGTTGCAATTCTTGTTATTTGATGTCAAAAGTATCCTAATTAATACAAATTAATGTACTAATAAAATAGTAAATGCTCAGTATTTGTTAGTAAGTAATAAAAAGTATACAGTTGTAGAGCACTGTGTGCCATCTAGACTGTGCACTGAGAGATTTATATGTATATTATCCCACTTAAGGCTTCCCTAGTGGCTCAGATGGTGAAGAATCTGCCTGCAATGCGGGAGACCTCAGTTCCATCTCTGGGCTGGGAAGATTCCCTGGAGAAGGGAACAGCTACCACCTGCTCCAGTATTCTGGCCTGGAGAATTGCATGGACTATAGTCCATGGGGTTGCAAAGAGTCAGACATGACTGAGTGACTTTTACTTCACTATCTCACTTGATGTCATAGCCAACCTAGTAGGTAGTTAGTACCAACCCCACTTTACAGATGCAGAACTTGAGGCTGGGAGAAAAGCACAGTTTTCAAGCTTACAGATTTAATCCAATCTCTGGCTTCTCTGACTTCAAAGTTACACTGTTAGTTAGTCTTTCTAATACTGGTTTTTAAGTCCCTAAACTTAATCTAGACCATAGATCTTTTCATTAAAAGGGGAAAACTGATCAATGAAAAAAAGTACCATTCAAGATGGGAAACCATGACACCCAAATGTTAGCTCAGTCAGGAGAGAGAAAGTTCTAATCTAGTCCTGGATCCTAAATTCCCCTGCCTGCCATTTCTGAGGATAAAGTTTGAATGCTTTCTGCTAAGTCAGGACAGCTGGCCCAATCAGAATAAAGACCACCTGAAGCAGGCAAGCATCTGGGAATCAGAGTTAGGTCCCCAGCAACAAAAGATCCAGATGTGCAACAAGGCTGAAACAGCAACCAGGGAGCCTTGTCAGGGCCACCCAACCTGAAGGAAGCTTTCAAGTCAGAGTCAGGAACACAGAAGGTGGGAAATAGAAGTTGCTGGGAAAAGCCCAGAGTCCCATGTCATGGCCCTGCTATCAGGAAACTGAATGATGCTTGTTTAGAGATGCTGGAAAGAGGGAAAGAGCCACAGTCCTTATAGCTTATTCTGTTTGTGCTAGGAATGCCAAAGTGATAGTTTTAAAACTTTGAGAGATATAAAAAATGGACCACATTCTGGTGGATACAGAGTAAATCCTCTAGGAAACTCTATAAGTCACTTAGTATAAGTGAAGTTTCTGAGAGCTATCAGCAGAGAGAGAGAGACAAATACACACACACACACACACACATACACACATATATATAATAGAGAGAGAGAGAAAGGTGGAGAAACTCAGGAGAAGGCAAGAAGATGAGCCATACTGATGCAGGGCAGCAAGCCCAGAGCTGGGGTCCAGTGGGTCAACTGCACAGGATCCAGTCGATCTAGTAGATCATTGCAGAAAGATCCTTCTGCAATGACTGACTCTAGGCAGACTCAAGATGAAAATGGGCATGAAGCTGAAAGAGCACATTTCTGTTCCTAACTAGTGCCTTTCCCAAATAGGTTGGGCAATAAACCAGAGTGAGTCATCAAGGCAGTGAAAACACATCACCAGCAGAAAGGAGGGTACCTGGAGGGATGGAGGGAGTGTATGCGTGTGTGTGTGTGTATTGGAGGGAAGTAAGCCAAGAGACAGAAGGAAGGGGACTCATCTTTCTCCTTAATCCCAAGAAATCTGAAAATGACAATAATTTGGGTAGAACTGCCTTCAGAAGTGAGGAGGAGACAAGAGACATCTAAGGCATGGCAGATTGAGTAAAAAGAGCAATAAAAATTGCATTAGCTATGGAGGAGAACAGGAAAAATGAAAACAGCGAATTGCTGGTGGGGGAGGGTGGGACGGTGGATGCTTTTTTAAAAAATCTGTTATTTCAATAGATAGCTTTTTAAAAATGACATCCTGAGTTTGAGAGTCAGGATTTCATCTGGATAGTCCTAAATCCCTGTCCTGGAATTTAACTTGCCGCCCCAGGGGCTGGTAGCACTTTAAATTGATCCTGAGAACAAAGAAGGGAGACTTTGCCATGTTTTAATGGCCTCCAGCTGCCGGGCCAGCCCCTCCCAGGCCTTAGCCCTGACCACACCCTCAGAGCACTCTGCTTTTGGGTCGTCTGTGCTCCCTGAGGTTTGGCTGTGTCGGAGTTAGATCGGCTCCCTGGAAAATGTTACTGCCCATGTCTCCGGTTGCAGAAAGCATTCTGCCTTTGGCATGAGGACACTTGCTAGCTTTAATTTCTCAGGCTCTCCCATAGGGAGGGAAGGGATGGGGATGAGGGGAGCTCTCTTCTCCGCAACTGCAGTGTGGACAGGGAGACTTGCTGGAAGGCCTGGGCTGGTTGATCAATGAAAGCCTGACAGTCCCCTTGCTAAGTGGTCCTTCCAGCCTGGGTAAAATGATGTCACATGTAGCCTGTCATCCAGCTCCACCTTCATGGCATCTCACAGGGGACGTTCAGCAAGCTAACCCATTTTACAAATCACCAGATTTGAAGGTCCCTCCCCCTTAAGCCCAGCAAGGAGAACCTGTGCCTATGTCCTGTATTAATTAAATTTTTAAACTTTAAAATTAAATGAAACACTGTGAAGTTTTCTCAAAAAATTAAAAATCTATCATGCCATCCAGCAATTCCACTTCTAGATATATACCCCAAAGGGTTGAAAGCAGGTACTCATATAAATGTTTGTGCCTCAGCATTCACAGTCTCATTATTCACAATAGTGAAAAGGCAGAAGTAACCCACATGTCCATCACCAGGTGGGTGGATAACAAAACCTGGTACATACAGACAGTGGAATATTATTCAGCCTTAAAAAGGAAGGGAAAACCTGACATATGCTACAACATCAATGAACCTTGAAAATATTATGCTCAGTAAAAGAAGACAATCACAAAAGGATGAATAGGATCCTACTTATATGTGGTACCTGGAATAGTCAAAGTGATAGAGAGAGAAGAATGGTGACTGCCAGGGAAAGTAGGGAATGGAGAGTTAATACAGAGAGAGGGTCAGCTGTGCTGAGGAAAACGTTCTAGACATGGATATTGGTGCTGATTGCCCAACAATGTGAATGTGCTTAATGCCACTGAATTGTGCACTTAAATGGTTCAGATGGTAAACTTCTGTATATTTTACGACAAAAATTAAATGAAATGCATTAAGTAATTTAGTTATTCACTTAGTTAATGAGCATTTATGGGGAACTCATATGCCAGTGTTGTATTACTAGGCAGAATACAAAAAGAGAGTAAAAAATGTTACTGCTCCCAGAGAGGTCACCATCAAAGGTGCCAAATACAGTCTAGCCAAACTAGACTCATTTCCTTCCTAGACACTGTCAAGGGAATCCATAGATAGAAATCCATCTTTTTTTTGCCAGACCTTTTTTTAAAATTCTTTCACGTCTTAGTCCTCTCTACCTAGTCCCTTTCTCCCCTATATTTATACACACCTCTATGCCTTTACGAACCCTTATAAGATCATCGTCTAATCACTGGGCTGTGTATTTATCTCTTCTAGACTCTGATCTCCCTGATTCACCCCGCCCCTAACACCAGAAATGTTGTATTCATGTGTCAGAGAATGTGGGATGAGCCTTGTTACTCCAAATGTGGTCTGAGAACCAGCTATATCAGCATCACTTGGAAGCTTATTAGCAATGCAGGCTCTGAGACCCCACTCAGACCTATTTAATCAGAATTTGCATTTTTATAGGCACCCCAGATGATCTGATTGGATTCCCTGATGGCTCAGATGTAGAGTCTACCTGCAATTCAGGAGACCCGGCTTCGATTCCTAGGTCAGGAAGATTCCCTGGAGAAGGAAATGGCAGTCCACTCCAGTATTCTTGCCTGGAAAATCCCATGGGCGGAGGAGCCTGGCAGGCTACAGTCCATGGGATCACAAAGAGTCAGGCTCAACTGAGTGCCTTCACTTTCACTTTCAGATGATCTGCGCTTACATTCCAATTTGAGCACCCTTGGGGGTAGAGGGTAACATAGGTGGGTGGGGAGCATGTACTTGGGTGTGTGTGTTCACACACACTTTTTTGTAGGATCTGACCATCCCCCTAAGGAGACCCTAATTGGTAGCCTCTGGAAGCATCCCCTCTAATTATTCAACCCACCTCTATATAGATTAACCACAACTTTCTTCCCAAACAGTGACTGAACAGACCTTAAACAAGAAGTAGAAGAAAATGAGCCATAATACAGAGGATTCCAGCCTGCCCTGGTGAGGCTCCATTCAGCACAATGGAACAGTTACTACTTCCTCACATTAAATCTTAATACCACAGCAAAGCTGACATGGCAAAATCCCTCACCTAGTAAAGATTTCTGCTTTCCAGTTGACTGTTTATTTCTTTCAAGGAAGAATTTCAGAGAGTCACATGGTTGTAAAGGTAAATTTTTAAGATTCTACTTTAATACCTCCATTCCACAGGAGAGCAAACTGAAGACCAAGTGAGGTTGGAGGAGCTTGACCTGACTTGGCCCCTAGGATCAAGGCTAGACTGAAGCTGTGAGCACCCAGCAAATTAATGAGTTGATGTCCCTTCAACTTGTTATTTTTGAAATATTTGTTCAACACTTATCTGGTATACCATGGATAAACTGATCTTCTATTAATAAAAATTGCGTACAGAAATGGATCCTATTGTTCATTTTTATCTACTGGCCAAAACAGAGTCTTCGTACCAAAAAAACTGGTGAAATATTTTCCACTTTTCTGATGTTCTTATTCTAACTTCCATTTTCTTTTACAATTTTCTAAACATGACAACTTCATCATGGGAATATGAAGGGGTTTGCAATTTAAATAAAAAGAATTAGATTTCTTGATCTTAGTAAGTAGCACTATTTGCCGCTATTCAGGTTCAGTATTCATCTAATTGTGACTGCTAACTTCAGATATGGTTGGATCAAGCACGTGTATGTGGCACTTCTGTGTACAATCCACAGAGATAGGTCAATTTGGCAGAGTGGGTTTGTTTTTTTTTTTTAATATAAGTGTAGTTGATTAACAGTGTTGTGTTAGTTTCTGATATACAGTAAAGTGATTCAGTTATATATATATATTTATTTATGTATATTCCTTTTTATATTATTTTCCATTATGGTTTATCATAGGATATTGAATAAAGTTCCCTGTGCTACACAGTAGGACTTTGTTGTTTATCTGTTTTGACAGACTCTTTTTAAATTTAGTACTCAAGGGTGTTGTGTGTTTTGTGGAGACAGACCAATAGTCACATGACTTCAGGGGAAATCTAAATTAAGTGGCAATCGTTCCAATTTATAATAACAGTGTTCTGTTACCCTGGGCAGTTGCTTGGCTGGATCTTATTAATCCAGCTCTGACTGCAATCTAGGCATCTGGGCATATCTGGAAGATTAAAGGGACAGGCTTCCAGGAGACTATTTGCATGAAGGGCCAAGGAGGGCCGTGGAAGAAAGGATTACCGGAAAAAGAGGCACCCTGATGAGTCAGACCCACAAACTTGTCTCAGCACCTCCCATTTTCTAGTGGCAGCTCCATTTGCCCTAGGGACGTTTGGAAGATTCCCTGGCTGCTCCCGCTTCCTCGTCTTAGGGTTTAAGGGTAGACCTGATCCAGAATGCGGCTCTGGCACTGAGGAGTAGTGAGCTCAGTGCTCTTCACCACAGGTACCAGCAGCAGAACATCAGGGGACCCATGGAGAGCAGAGAAGGAGAGGAGGGGCATGGAGGATGTCACATGGGACTTGGAAGGACTTGTTGATGAGCACAGGTAAGCCTTCCCGAGGTGCCCAGAATAGGACCAGGGAGCCAGCTATAGCACTATCAGGGTTAGTCTATTTATTTCCTATGCTCTCTTGTTCTGATGGGAGAAACAATAAACCAGGATTCAGGACCTCTGCTTTATCCTGCTCAGGTGACCATTGGCATTTAGTGATCTCTCTGATCCTCACTTTCCTCTTTTGTAAAACAGGACTCTAATAGTTGCCTAAACCCTTTCCAAGAATATTGAGTTTCATGTGATATAAAGTACTTGAAGGACTTCCCTGGTGGCCCAGTGATTAAGAATCTGCCTGCCAGTGCAGGAGATATGGGTTCGATCCCTGGCCTGGGAAGATTCCACATGCTGCAGGGCAATTGAGCCCACTGACCCTGTGCACCACAACTACTAAGCCTGATTTCTAGAGCCCACGAGCTGCAACTACTGAAGCCACACACCTTAGAGCCTGTGCTCCACAACAAGAGAAGCCACCACAATGAGAAACTCGTGCCCCGCAACTGGAGAGTAGCCCCCGCTCACTGCAACTTCAGAAAGCCCGTCACAGCAACCAAGACCCAGAACATCCATAAAAAAAAAAACAAAAAACTTGAAAGTGTTTTGCTAACAATAAACAAAAGTAAGGTATTAACCAGAAGAAAGTCAACCCCCAAAGTTATGGCCTGAGAGAGAAGGCTGTCGACTAAGATGAGAGAGGCCCCTAGGAACCCAAAGTTAGAGATTTTACATTTGTGCTAAAGGAACAAAGAAATACTATGAGATAGCTAACCCCAGCTGCTTGGCAGAGGAGCTGAGTGTGAATGGTGCCCCCTGGAACTGTGTGACACGGGCTCAGCTTCTTCGGGCCCCCACATCTCCTCGCGTTGTATTAAAACTTGATTGTGTGTTTGAATCACCTGCACTAGACCTGATTTTATTTGACTGTCAGCAGAGGTACTTTGGCCGGGGGGGAAGAAGCTAAGGAAGAATTATAAACAATGGCAAAATCTGTGAGTGGACATACCTATCTACATATTATCCAGGGTGGTGGCCAAAAAAAGCTTAACCCAAGATCTCCTAGAGCCGCATGTCACATCCTGTCTAGAAGAGGGCTTTCCCAGGCAGGCAGGAGGCTGTCTCAGCATTCCGTGGTCATTGCCATTATGTCATAGTCTTGGGTTCTTTTATAGACAGGTAGCATACAGAGAAGTGCAGGTTATGGCATGCAGTGCTCCAACAGGCTCTGGGCCACACAAACCAAAGTAGTGACTTGAACGGTAGCAAACCTTCTGTAAGAAGTTAAAGTGGCCTTGGTTATGTCAGAAATCATTGTTAGCCTCACCAGTGGATCCTATCACAATGAAAAATTTGGGTGTTCTTGCAGGTTAGGAAGGGTGTCCTTTCCTTTGGAAGGAATACTACAGAATGCTAATCACATTTGGACAAAAAGTATTGCAGATATTTCCGTGTTCTACACAGAAAGCCTCAGCAGTGAAACCAGAAAATGCAATCTTGGCAGGAACCGCTGGGGTTCCTGGAAACCCATTCAGTGCAGACACCTGGGCCCAGATCCTTGGAGCAAAAGAGGTATTCCCTTCTCATCCTGGCCGGTGACAGCTGCTTTGTGGTCCACTGTCCAGGGTCTAAACGGTTCAGTTGTCAATCAAACAACCTTCAATCAGTCGTCAAGCTCTAAATTTCTATGAGTCTGTCATCAAATTCTCCGTTTGTAACTAAGTATCCAAGGGTCTATCCCTGACTCTATGGAAGTTATTGGGTCTCTTCTTCCCATCTCCCATTCTCCCAAGAACTTATCTGTTTGAAAAACCAGTGAATAAAACTAAAGAGCATCTATTTAACATTTTCTGTTAAAGCCTTGCAAGCAAATTACTTTTCCAGATAACTGAAACTTACTTCATTAAGTGCCAAGGATTTATTTGAATTTGTTTTGATGGAAATCTTTTCAAAATGTATTATACAGCTATTTTCTTTTCTTTCTTTTTTTTTTAAATTAAGACTAGGGAGGTTTATTAATCTTTTCAGGAACTCTGATACAAAGCACAGTAAAAGGCCACAGACCAGTAGATAAACACCATGGTTTTTGGCTCTTTCACAACTGCCGCTACAGCCATAAGAGCAAAACACCCTTTTTCATCACTTTGAACTTGAGGAGTACAAATGGCAAATAAAAAGCTTTAGTCACTTCTCTGATTTAAAAGTTTAATAAAGCTTTAAGTGTTTGCTGGTTTAAATATTACCTCTCTAAAAAAAAAAAATGCTTAAAAAAAATTTTAACATGAGATTTATAGAGAAAGTGACTTGGTTTTGAAGGCAGTGCAGTTGGTTCCTATGCCATAAGAAACTTACCCTCCAGATTTATGAATTAGTAAAGTAACAAATTGTATTATAGACCCGAGTCACATAAATTTATATGTTATTAGCATTATCTTTAAATTTACAATATAAACAAAACTGTATATATATATTAGCTTTGTTTTCCAAAATAACAGGCAATTCATTAGCCAAAGACACCATAGTCTACAAAACAAAAAGGCACATGTGTATAGATTCATGCTCTTATTCCCTCGGTGATTGGGTTAAGTAGTCTACATTTTGACCAAATAATAAATGCAGTGTATTCTGTTATTTTCATTCTATTTTTCACTTTTTTCTTTAGCAGCAAATTCTGGCATTTAAGACATGATATTAAAGAGTTTAAGAACAGTGGGTGTTATTTACAATTTTCCTAAATGTAAAAACTAGAAGATGGTCAAAAAGGCTTAAAAATCTGTATCACCACACACCCCCATATGTGTGTAAATTCACTGCCTTAAAAAGTCTTGAATTCTACCTCTATTTTCTTAAAGTTATGGTACTGAACATGATGTAGTCTTTATTTTTTTAATGGAAACAAGTCTTTATTAAGTAACTTTTAACATCAGAAAAATAAATAAAACTCTTGCAGTTCTCTTTACAGCAAACATATCATATCAGTGCTTTGGCTATCTTAAAAGCCCTTTACCATAAAATATTTGGTTTTAAAGTTTACTCAAATAGAATGTATAATCCCTATGACTTCCCTACATATACATAACAAAAGAGTGCAGTAAAGTTAGTAAATACTAAACTGTATTAACAATTTATCATTCTCAGTTTGTGGTTTTTAGAAACAGTACAAGTACCTAATACATGTCGATTCCTTGGCTTATTAGTTGCAGGGTACAGTGCAACAAAATACAAACTACATACTGGGTGAACCTTCATTTTATCTACAAGACAGCAGCTGAAGATTAGGTTTCAATACTGACATTTAACTATCCTACAAGCAATTAGCATTACCTCGGAGAAGGCAATGGCACCCCACTCCAGTACTCTTGCCTGGAAAATCCCATGGACAGAGGAGCCTGGTAGGCTGCAGTCCACGGGGTCGCTAAGAGTCGGACACGAGTGAGCAACTTCACTTTCACTTTTCACTTTCATGCACTGGAGAAGGAAATGGCAACCCACTCCAGTATTCTTGCCTGGAGAATCCCGGGGACAGCGGAGCCTGGTGGGCTGCCGTCTATGGGGTCTCACAGAGTCGGACACGACTGAAGTGACTTAGCAGCAGCAGCAGCAGCAGCAGCAGCAGCAGAAATGTAACCTTTCTTTAAGTTACTATTCATTTGCAACTATTTGTTCAACATATGTTTTGTACATAACTGGTATTGATTAGACACTCCTAATTCCTGGGAATACAATGCACTGTACATAAACCCTGTCCTCTAAGAGCTTCCAGGCGATGGAGGAGATAGAGAAGTTAACAAGCAGTTGCTGTACAGCAAGCTACTACCCTGGTAGTGTACAAGGAGAGGAGGACTTGTAATCTCGAGGTCAGGAAAGGCTTCCAAAGGCCCTCGCAAGTGGAAACTGAAGTACCGGCAGAATTTAGTTGAAGTAAGAATGAAGCACTGAAGGGCATCTTTCAAGAAGCTGCTACTGCTGCTAAGTCGCTTCAGTCGTGTCTGATTCTTTGCGACCCTATGGACAGCAGCCCACCAGGCTCCTCTCTATCCATAGGCCTCTCCAGGCAAGAATACTGGAGTGGGTTGCCATTTCCTTCTCCATCTTTCAAGAAAAGAGAACTGCAAAAGCAAATGCCAGATGTACTATGAAGTTTGATGGAAAACGCAGAGAAGACCAAGGGGGGGGGGGGGTGGGGGCATGCAGTAGGGAGGATGTGCTGTGATGAAACCACAGGGCATCTAGTGCAAAGAAGGCTAGAGTCTGGAGACATTAACAGAACCAGGACACCAAGAGCTTCCTATGTCTTTGGATACCAGCTGGATCTTCATCTTCTTTTCAGTCTGTGCACAGCACAATTTGACTTATCAGCAAACAAATGTTAATTGGCCACCTACCAAATGCCAGATGTTAATAATAATAATTGCTAACCATGAGTGCTTACTATATGCCAGACATGTCTCTAAGCACTTTTGAAGGTTGCCTTTTTAATCCTTAGGAAATGGGCATTACCCCCAGGGGATTTCCCTGGTGGCACAGTGGATAAGAATTCACCTGCCAATGCAGGGAACCCAAGTTTGATCCCTGGTCTGGAAAGATTCCACATGCCAAGGGACAGCTAAGCCTGTGTACCACACCTACTGACCCTGCATGCCTAGAGCCTGTGCTCTGCAACAAGAAAAGCCACCACAATGAGAAGTCTGCGCATGGCGATAGCACCCAGTCACCACAGCTAAAGAAAGCCTGTGCAAAGCAATAAAGACCCAGAGGAGCCAAAAATAAAATAAATAAATAAATAAAAAATTTAAAAAAATACTATGCCCATTCTACGGATGAGGAAATTAAAATTCCAAGAACTTAGGCAGCTTGCTCATAGCTACCCTGCTCACCTGACCTGTGCCATAGTAGGTGCCCCAGATAATGAAGACATATCTAGGCAAAGTTTTGTAAAAGTGCATGGCATTTTTTTTACGATCTCCACCATCATTTCTGCCTTACTCTATGGATCAAAGCAGTCCCAAAGATCCTCCCAAGTAAAGGGGACTTTGACTTCACCACTGGATGGGAGGAGAACCAATGTCACATTGTCAGAAGAGCATGAGGGCTAGGAGATATTTTGGCTCCCATGTTTGGAAAATGCAGTCTGCCTGGAGGTACCTTGGGAAAAGGTCCACAGATGGAAGGGCTTGACCCACTGCCTGGCCAGGCCCATCATTCAGTGCACAAACTACAGAAATCCACGCAGCAACCTTGGGCCCATCAGTTTTGTTTTGGGAGACCCTGGCCTGGGTGAATCACCGAGGGAGGGAGTGTTTTCTGAATCTCCATACTGAACCACCTGGGATCATTTTTATCTTACATTGCCAAGGTCTTATTAGCAAGACCGGTATAGCTAGGTGCACAGGTAGAAATACCCAATGATGTGAAGGTCTCCAGTTTACCAAGCAGTGGGGGAAGCTGCAAGTGAGGGGCGGCTATGGGGGGTGGGGGCAGACGGTGGGCAGTATTTGTAGTGTTTGTCCCTGAGAGTTGATGATACTTGAGTCACTACCTCTCCCCAGTAGTTTGTATTTCATTAATTACAAACATAGTGGTTACCCTTCGAGAGCGTATTTGGGAAGGAGTATCCTGAAAAATTCTGAAAGAGATGGGAATACCAGACCACCTGACCTGTCTCTTGAGAAAGCTGTATGCAGGTCAGGAAGCAACAGTTAGAACTGGACATGGAACAACAGACTGGTTCCAAATAGGAAAAGGAGTACATCAAGGCTGTATATTGTCACCCTGCTTATTTAACTTATATGCAGAGTACATCATGAGAAACGCTGGGCTGGAAGAAACACAAGCTGGAATCAAGATTGCCGGGAGAAATATCAATAACCTCAGATATGCAGATGACACCACCCCTATGGCAGAAAGTGAAGAAGAACTAAAGAGCCTCTTGATGAAAGTGAAAGAGGAGAGTGAAAAAGCTGGCTTAAAGCTCAACGTTCAGAAAACTAAGATCATGGCATCTGGTCTCATCACTTCATGGAAATAGATGGGGAAACAGGGGAAACAGTGTCAGACTTTATTTTTTTGGGCTCCAAAATCACTGCTGATGGTGATTGCAGCCATGAAATTAAAAGACGCTTATTCCTTGGAAGGAAGGTTATGACCAACCTAGCTAGCATATTTAAAAAGAGATATTTCTTTGCCAACAAAGGTCCGTCTAGTCAAGGCTATGGTTTTTCCAGTGGTCATGTATGGATGTGAGAGTTGGACGGTGAAGAAAGCTGAGCGCCGAAGAATTGATGCTTTTGAACTGTGGTGTTGGAGAAGACTCTTGAGAGTCCCTTGGACTGCAAGGAGATCCAACCAGTCCATCCTAAAGGAGATCAGTCCTGGTTGTTCATTGGAAGGACTGATGTTGAAGCTGAAACTCCAAAATACTTTGGCCACCTCATGCGAAGAGTTGACTCATTGGAAAAGACCCTGATGCTGGGAAGGATTGGGGGCAGGAGGAGAAGGGGACGACAGAGGATGAGATGGTTGGATGGCATCACCGACTCGATGGACATGGATTTGGGTAAACTCCAGGAGTTGGTGATGGACAGGGAGGCCTGGAGAGCTGCGATTCAGGGGGTCGCAAAGAGTCGTACACGACTGAGCAACTGAACTGAACTGAACTGAACTGATCCTGGAAAAGACTGGAATTGCTGGTAGTACAGTGGATGGAGGCTCAATGTATCCAGGTAAGCATTGTGTCAGTTGCTGATTTCTAGCCAAGATAAAAAAGCGAGAAATTGTAAATACACACACACACACACACACACACACACACACACCCCAGGAGTCACTGGATGGCTGAATCTGTTTTATTGTAGAGAGTGGTCAGAGAAGTGAAACAGTGGAACAGAAGCTCAGATAGGTAAATTGCAGAGGCTCCTAAACATCAGGCTAGTATATTCTTACTTAGACCAGTCATTTCCAAACAGTTTTGATCATACAATCCAATAATATGACATTTTTTGAGCACCTCTTGTTGAAATGAATACTCATCACGGATATACTAATAAGTGGTGTACATTATACAACCTTTCCAAGAAGAGAATTAAGGCAGAGTCCAGATAATTATTAAAGATAATCCCTAATTATCTTTATTTTTAAAATTTTTTTCTAATTAATTTTTTTCTGTATCCCAACAGATGAGCACAGACACCTAATGTTAGAGCCCACTGGTTCAGACAATGCTTTGAAGGGTCTTGATCCTAGAAGAGACAAGGTCAAGGTGGCACAGGAGGAAATCTAGGTTGGTGGTGCTTATTATCTCTAGACCTCGGCGGGCCCTAGCCCTTGCTGTGGTTTTGTTACCAAAGAGAATCTATTATTCAAGAGTGAACTCACCTGGCTCCTTCCTGGCTTTCCCCATCTCTCTCCTTTCCCAGCTCTTCAGGGTTGGAATACTCGTTGCATTGTTCCAGCCACTGAACAAACTGCATGGAGATCTGTAGACCTGCAACATATCAAATAAAGGAAAATCATGTCTCATCCTGTCAAAATTTTTTCCTTGATCCAGCCTGGAAAGATACCCGGTTTGTCTTCCTTTGCTACCACGTGCTACAATTCCTCTCATCACCAAAATCTTGAGAGCTCCCTTTCTCTGGCGGCTTGTGTTGGAACCTTGTGAATCACCCGGTGGGCCAATACTGCTGTTCTGCGTAGGCAAATGTCTGATAATATTGTGTAATATGAGTTCAGCAGTGTGAATACGCACAGCTGTCGAATGTTAATTCTCTCGGCAGGCTTTAAAACACAAGCACCAGTCAGTCCTAAAGTCATGCTTTGGGATGTCTGGTCCTCTTGTTTGTCAATGACCCCAAAGCTGGGGGTTGGTTGGAGTCCATGGGCTTACACTTTCCAACCAGTCATGGAAAGCCTGTCTGCCTACCCTTTCATTACTGTTACTTTTTGGACGATGTGGTTATTTATTCATTCATTTTTACTGGCTGATGTTGGGAATCCAGGTTTAACTGGTTTTTCAGAGTCTCTTGGGGAAGTGGGCTTAAGGTGGATGGCAATGAATAAGCCACAGCTTTGCTGTGGTTCTAGGACCAGACTAGGGTGAGGCATGTGAGGTGCCCAGGGTGCTGAGCTTTAGGAGGAATCAGTCTTAGCGTCACCCACAAGCAGGGCTGGCACCTGAGACAGATGCCTCTTCAAATCTTGCCTTGCTCTTGGGGTCCCTTTCCTCTCCAGACTGACTGTTATTGTTCATTGTTCAGTAACTAAGTCATATGTCTAACTCTTTGAGACCCCATGGACTGCAGGACGCCAGGCTTCTCTGTCCTTCACCATCTCCTGGAGCTTGCTCAAACCCATGTTCATCAAGTTGGTGATGCCATCCAACCATCTTGTCCTCTGTCACCCCCCTCTCCTTCTCCCTTCAATCTTTCCCAGCATCAGGGTCTTTTCCAATGAGTCGGCTCTTCGCATCAGGTGGCCAAAGTATTGGAGCTTCGGCTAGACTGACTTGGTGCCCGGGATAGAGCTGTTGAGATGTGAGGAGATGGATGACTTTTTTTGCCAGGGTTTAAGCTGAATCCCATCTGGTCTAAGTATACACCAGACTCTGAGGTTTTAGTCCAGAGGGGCTGAGCCCAGATGGAGTTGGGAATGTAGCCCATGGTGATTCAGAGTTTTGAAAGTCTCTGAGGCTAGGAAAAATGAAATCGCAGAGATTGGGGGAGGAGAAATAATTCATGTCTCTTGCATACACACACGTCATTGCGGCCCGTGGTAAGTGGTTGGTGGCAGTTCCTTTGCTTGTGGGGAGCATTTGAGTCATTCACCTGCATCCTGCTGGCTTAAGGAGCCCTGGCCTTTTAAGCTCTGACCAGTGGGCCATCTGTTAGTGAGTTAAAAATGTTACTTCTGCAAATTGGCTGCTCTCTCTGCTCAGTTTCTAGCACATTGGCACCAATAGTTTGAGTATAATTCCGTTTGCTCTTTCATTCCTTCCAGGTCCTTCAGTAAAGAATAGCATCTCATGAAATCCTTCCAGCTCACACACTTCTAATCTTTGAGTCAACTTTGATGGTTGGTCCAGGGGTATCAAAATGGCTCCAAATGCACAGATTAAGCAGCTCTCTACTGTCTGAATACAGTTGAAGTATCCAAAAAAAGGACAAAAATGGAAACAAAGATTGTCTTTTTTGCTTTGTTTCTTTCTTATGAAATGGTGACAAGCTGGAATCAATCTAAATACTCAAAACAAGAAACTGGCTAAGTCAATTATGGTGCAGCAACTTGAGGAAATGCTATACAGCAATTAAATTAAGTAAGAAAATAACCTATGAAAATATCTTTATAATGTTACACTTAAATCCAGAATACAGAACTATATATATTCACTGTATGAAATATGTGAGTGCATGAACAGAAGGAACATGCATGCATAAAATTGTTTGCATGGGTGTGGTGACTTTTTTTTCTCATTTAAACATGCTCTTAACAATGTTATCTATATAGTGATATTGGTGTCCTAAAAATTTCTAAGTACTTTGAAAAAAAAGTAAGACAATCTGATGAAGACTAGAGATTAGTGTCATTCAGTGAATGTCCAGACCCCAGTGTGACAGGCTGGAGTGTGGGCTCTGGCTGCTTCTTCTTCTTTTTTTAATTCTTTTTGTTTATTTAAAGAATTTATTTGAAACATGTACACCCATGGTAGATTCATGTCAATGTATGGCAAAACAAATATAAAAAAAAAAAAGAATTAAAAATTATAAAATAAAAAAAAAAGTCAAAAAAAAAAAAAAAAGAATTTATAATTTATTTGGCTGCACCACGTCTTAGTTGAGGCATAAGGGGTCTTAGTTCCAGGACTGAACCCAGGTCCCTTGCATTGGAAGCATGGAGTCTTAGCCACTGGACCACCAGGGAAGTTCCTGGGCTCTGGCTTCTAACTGTCTGGGTTGAGACCCAACTTTGCCACTTTGTCGAAACATGACCTTGAGTATATTCTTATCTCATCTGTCAAATAGAGATAAGAATGGTGTCTGTTTCATAGGCTATTACAAGTTGCTGTGAGTTAGTGTATGTAGAGTGCTTACAAAAATTCGTGGCCCAGAGTGAGCACTCAGCAGATATTAGCTCTCGTGATTATACTGTGGATGCAAGAAACATCAGCCTGGGCAGAAAGCTTAAGTCGGAGGAATTTCTCTGGCTTGACCGTGACCCATTCTCATAGGTCTTCTCTGACTTTTTTCCAGGACGATTCATGAATATTTGGAAAGAGAGGGGGTCCTTGCTGCCTCAGCTGGCTGGCAAAAAGGAAGCCTCCCCATTGCCTCTGGCTACCACTCTTGCTGCGTCCTGCTGCCCACCGTGGAGAGGCTGGTTATCCCTTCCAAGGACAAAGAGGCACCCGCAGCTGAAGCTGCAGGGCTGGCAGTCAGGGTGGCAGCTACTGCAGATGCCACAGCTGGGGCCATCCCCTGCAGATGCCCACAGTCACATGCAGGTTGCCCCCTGTTAGTCTCCTCTGTGCGCCACCACCTTGTCCTGGGGAGAGCAAGGCTTTCACTTTTCGTGTGTGTGCAGCCCACTCACCCTCAGTCCATGGGGACGGGGGCAGGCCTGAGTGACAACACTGCTACTCTTCGCCCTGCCCCTCCTTCTACCGCTGAGTCAGTGATGAGCCACAGACTGTGTGTGGCTGACTCTCCCCTTGTTCCCAGGAGGCCCCACCTGTCTTCTTGCCAGCCACCTCACACTTCCCAGCAGGGCAAGCCCAGACCTGACCGTATCCTCACAGGAGGACAGTTCTGCTCCAGCTGGGACCTCATGCAGCATGAAACCGGACTGACATCCAACCTGGAGAAAACATCTGGATGCAGGAATGAGGAACAGATGCTGAGACAGACCAAGGGCAGGGATGGTCAGTGTGGGAGGCAAGTGCCTGAGGCTGCTGCTGACTGGACACGAAGGGTGAGGAGAGGAGGAAGGATGAGAGGCAGATGCTAAAAAAGGGAGGTCCCCAGCAGATGCTAAAAAAAAAAAACCCTCAAGCTCATTTGCACACATCAGCTTCAATCTCCCCAGAGTATCTTCCTCAATCCTTACCTCTTCATACCACCCCCCTGATTCTTTTCTGGCTTCTAATCTTCACAAAAGAAAAGTGTTTGAGGTTGGGGGAGGGCAGGGGCTGTTCACTAGTGTGACTGTCTTACATACCTTGTTCTAGAGACAGACCTACTATTCGAGTAATGCTTTCTCTCCCCTTCACCAGAGTGGGATTAGAAATGGGGACAAATTTCCTTACTAAAGGGGAGGGGGTGTGTTTGAGGAAAACTGGATGTTGTGAAAAGGGAAGAAGAGAGAACAGTAAAAAGCCCTGGTGGAAATAAAGTGCTCCACCAGTCCTGTATCCATTAAAGTAATAACATCGTTGCATGGCAGGTTTATCACTCCCTTACAGCTCCTCAGCGTGGGAGCTGTGGCTCTTTTTAAAAATGAGAATGGAGTTGCAAGCTGCTGCTCCAGTGTGGAAGGGCAGGTCTCCCTGTCCCTCCCCTTCAGTGATCCTCCCTCACAACCGCCCCCAACCTTGGACTTCTCCCAGCCTCTAGGACCATCACGAAAATTCATTTCACTCTTTAATTAGATTTCATGGAGTAAGGGATTGGGAGGGGTGCTGGGAAAGGCATTCATATGACCTCTTTCTGTAGAGAGGGGTAATGCTGTTGATAGGGGAGGTGGGACAATGGTTGCCATGGAGACATATTCCCAGACATACAGACACACACACTCATTTAAATGCCTTTTTTTTTTTCCAGCAGGGGAAGGATCCGGTGCCCTATTTTTAGTGTCAGATTTCAGCAAAACAATTCACTTTCATTTCATCACACACACACTGCTGGGTTTTAAAGTAGGTCACATTTTCTAACCATATCAAGAGCTCAGATCTGTCTTGCTCAAGTAGCGTAAGGTTCCACAGAAGATTTTACTGATTGAGACGGAGATCTCAGACTTGCCTTGGTACAGTTTCCTTTCATCTCTATCTGACAGGCATTAGAATAGGCAGAATGAAAAGCTGTAGGTAAATTTACATTTTAAAGACTAATACAAAATGTCTAAGCAGTGATGATGGTAAGGAGAGGCATAGAAATTAAAAACGACAAACTGGTCTGTTATTCTGTTATCAGATTATCACTGATTATTATAAAAAATATTCCTTGAGTGCCAATCTACACAGTCCATTGGGGAAGAAATAAGTCCTGACTGGTAGCTGTCCAATTTAAATCTTTAATCTTTATTCCAGCTTGACAGGGTATGCTAGAATATGTGAATCCAGAGTTTGGGGTTTTATTTCTGCTCCATGCCAAATTGCAGTTTTTAAGTGTTTTCGTCTGCATTTCTTGCTTCGTGCTCTTTGCCAAATTTCACAGCCCCTTGGTGACCAGAATACCCTATTGACTGGAATGAGCACTGGACACTCCCCAGCAGAATTAGCCTGAAGCAAGACTGTGAATTGGCCCAGAATTTCCAGTCGCCCTAAACTCACCCACTTCCCCAGATGGTGTCAGTGCCTCCTCTTCCTTGGGTTTGGTTCTTTCCAAGGTGGCAATAAATCTAGAGTAATTTAGGAAGGATTACCCTCTCTTCCTTGAAACTCATTTTATATCGAGTCCTTTTGTTTCTAATGGGGGAGTTATTTTTACACTGGCAGAGAATGCTGGCTTCCCTTTCATAGCATGGAGTGGGAAACTGCCTGTGTGTAGAATCAAAGGGTACCCTGTGGTCCACAGCCTTAAAAATATAATAGCCTGATAGAAAAAGGAAGACCGAAATGAAATCATCACGATAGAATACTAACAGTGTTATCCCAAGTAGAGAGAGATCAGTTGACTAATTTTCTCCTTCCTAACTTTTTGTATTTTCTAAACTTCATCGAGCATACACTGCCTCATTAATCAGGAAGTAATAATGAACTGGGGAGAAGAATGAATGAACACTGTGAGAAGCTTAACAAAGAGAAAATACAAAGAAGACCCAAACAAACCAAAGAATACAATAACTAAAATGAAAAATACACTAACAGGAATCAATGATAGATTAGATGAAATACAGGAAAGGATCAACAAGCTGATCTGGAAGACAGACTAGTGGAAGTCATCCAAGCTAAACAGAAAAAAAAAAAAAAGAATTTTAAAAAATGAGTGATTTAAAAGACTAGTGGGACAACATCAAGCCTACTAACATTCACATTATATGTGTCCTAGAAGAAGAGAGAGAGAAAGGGGAAGAGAACTTATTTAAAGGAATAATAGCTGAAAACTTTCCTAACCTGAGAAAGGAAACAGACATCCAGGTCCAAGAAGTACGAATTCCAAACAAGATGAACCCAAAGAGGTCTCCCCAAGACACATTGTAATTAAAATAGCAAAAATTAAAGATAAAGCGAGAATCTTTAAAAGCAGCAAGAGAAAAGCAGCTAGTTATGTACAAGGGAACTCCCATAAGGCTGTCAGTTTACTCATCAGCAGAAACTTTTCAGGCCAGAGGGAGTGGAATGATATATTTAAAGTGATGAAAGAAAAAGCTACAACCAAGAATACTCTAGCATTCAAGCAAGAATACTAGAGTGGGTTGCCATTTCCTTTTCTAGGGTATCTCCCCAACCCAGGGGTTGAACCTGCCTCTCTCTCATCTCCTGCACTGCAGGTGGATTCTTTACCACTGCCATTTAGTAAATACTAAATGCCAAACATTTTGTGTGTGTGTATATATATATATGTTAATATATATACATTATAAAATTATTATGCCCATTATACATGTATGTATACACATATATGCATATGTGTATATATAATCATATCTGTACAAGTAGTTTTATTTTTTAATCTATATTCTATAGTTAAGAAAACTGAGATTCAGTAAGGTAAAGTAATTTCCCTAAAGTCACAGAGGTAGTAAGTAATTGGAGTAGGGGATATTTGAACCCAGGTTTGTGCAAAGCTTATGGTAGCTCCCTGGGGCTGTGGGATTAAATTGGGGTATTGGACATCTGGTCCAGTCTCTCAGTTAAAGGATGAACATTGTCTAATATAGATACCCTATTGTCACACACATAAAACTCTATTCAATGAAAACTCTGAGTTTTGACTACCTAGAAAAATGTATTTTTCTGCTCTGTAGATTGCAGGTAGGCTCCATCACTCTTCATAGGAAAAGGTCCTATCCTATAGATTGTTGTTGTTTAGTCTCTAAGTCATGTCCCATTCTTTTGCGATCCCATGGACTCCAGCCTGCCAGGCTTCTCTGTCCATGGGATTTCCCAGGTTATAATACTGGAGTGGGTTTCCATTTCCCAGCCTATTCTCAGTAATGGCCGCTTTGTTTATGAAGACAGCTTCAGGTGGTCTGAAGCATGCTGCAACTAAGACCTGGCACAGCCAAGTAAATAAATAAATAAATGTTTTAAAAGATTTATCCTAAAAGATGATGCTGTGAATGAGTTGCACTCAATATGCCAGCAAATTTGAAAAACTCAGGAGTGGCCATGGGACTGGAAAAGGTCAGTTTTCATCCCAATCCCAAAGAAAGGCAATGACAAAGAATGCTCAAACTACCGCACAATTGCACTCATCTCACATGCTAGTAAAATAATGCTTAAAATTCTCCAAGCCAGGCTTCAATAGTACATAAACCATGAAACTTCCAGATGTTCAAGCTGGATTCAGAAAAGGCAGAGGAACCAGAGATCAAATTGCCAACATCTGCTGGATCATCGAAAAAGCTAGTGAGTTCCAGAAAAACATCTACCTCTGCTTTATTGACTATGCCAAAGCCTTTGACTGTGTGGATCACAATAAACTGTGGAAAATTCTGAAAGAGATGGGCCTACCAAATCTGTGTGCAGGTCAGGAAGCAACAGTTAGAACTGGACATGGAACAACAGACTGGTTCCAAATAGGAAAAGGAGTATATCAAGGCTGTATATTGTCACTGTGCTTATTTAACTTGTATGCAGAGGACATCATGAGAAATGCTGGGCTGTATGAAGCACAAGCTGGAATCAAAATTGCCAGGTGAAATATCAATAAGCTCAGATATGCAGATGACACCACCCATATGGCAGAAAATGAAGAAAACTTAAAGAGCCTCTTGATGAAAGTGAAAGAGGAGAATGAAAAAGTTGACTTAAAGCTCAATGTTCAGAAAACTAAGATCATGGCATCTGGTCCCATCACTTCATGGCAGATAGATTGAGAAACAATGGAAACAGTGAGAGACTTTATTTTGGGGGGCTCCAGAATCACTGCAGATGGTGATTGCAGCCATGAAATTAAAAGACGGTTACTCCTTGGAAGAAAAGTTATGATCAACCTAGACAGCATATTAAAAAGCAGAGACATTACTTTGCCAACAAAGGTCTGTCTAGTCAAGGCTATGGTTTTTCCAGTAGTCATGTATGGATGTGAGAGTTGGACTGTAAAGGAAGCTGAGTGCTGAAGAATTGATGCTTTTGAATTGTGGTGTTGGAGAGGCTCTTGAGAGTCCCTTGGACAGCAAGGAGATCCAACCAGTCCATCCTAAAGGAAATCAGTCCTGAAAATTCATTGGAAGGACTGATGCTGAAGCTGAAACTCCAATACTGTGGCCACCTGATGAGAAGAGCTGACTCATTTGAAAAGACCCTGATGCTGGGAAAGATTGAAGGCGGGAGGAGAAGGGGACGACAGAGGATGAGATGGTTGGATGGTATCACCGACTCAATGGGCATGAGTTTGAGTAAACTCCGGCAGTTGGTGATGGACAGCGAGGCCCGGTGTGCTGCAGTCCATGGGGTCACAAAGAGTCGGACACGACTCAACTGAACTGAGCTGAAAAAAGGGAACAAAAGAATGAAAAAGAAAAAACATCACTCTACCAGACAATTTGATAGCTTGCTGCTACTGCTGCTGCTAAGTCACTTCAGTTGTGTCTGACTCTGCGCGACCCCATAGACGGCAGCCCACCAGGCTCTGCCGTCCCTGGGATTTTCCAGGGAAGAATACTGGAGTGGGTTGCCATTTCCTTCTCCAGTGCATGAAAGGGAAAAGTGAAAGTGAAGTTGCTCAGTCGTGTCTGACTCTTAGAGACCCCATGGACTGTAGCATACCAGGCTCCTCCATCTATGGGATTTTTCCAGGCAAGAGTACTGGAGTGGGGTGCCATTGCCTTCTCCATGTGATAGCTTATCTGTGTTAAAAAAAAAAAAGTGTTGCTGTCTTTCCAAAATTTACTATTTCAGATAGCCTCAACTAAGTATCATTAAACCAGGGGAGGGATAGTAAAAGGGCAAAGGTCTACAATTCAAAGATCTAAGTCTTCAGGTTTAAAGCTAATTTTAGACGAGATCTTTGGTTGTTACTTGGGCATGGAACTGATAGAAGGCACATGGAAGAGAGGCCTACTGAGTTTTTGAGGAAATTGCAGGGCCGACACCATAAGCCTAACCTGCAAAAGCCTGGGACTATTCAATGCCTAAAGCAAAACTTGTGTTTCCAAATCTGCATCATCAGGAAACAGACTCTGAAAGCCGAGCAGACCTCAAAAGGCATACTTGCTGTTTGCTGGCCCAGCCATGGCCATGGAGGGTAATGGACACAAAAGAACCTCCCAGAGGACAGTTGGCTGACCTATTCTGTTTCAGAAGACAGTCTCCTCTATTTTGGCTCAACAGGATTTGATCAATGTTTTAGACTGTGACTTCTGAGGGTTTCCCATTTTCTGAATGGCACTTTTAATTACATTTTTCCTATTCTTACTCCAACACTGTATATGTAATGTGACAGGGGCAGATAAGTAGCCTTTTAGTTTGTGGTTTGCAAGATCCTGTAACATCACATCTGGACTCAAACAGGGAGACTACATATCACCCAAAATCTTGATTCTGAGCTGGAGACAATCCCAAGATAAGATTTGGGTGCTCCTTCTTTTGGGGACAGAGTGCATCCTAAGAGGAGGAAGAAGGGTACAAGTTTACTTTTAGGAAGTCAAAGGGGTAAATTATGGTAAAAACTGCTTAATTGTCCCAAAACATTAGTCTTCCTCAACTTTATAGCATTAGAACCCTTAACATTTAGCCAGGAGAGATGATCTCTTCTCTTTGTCTTTTTCTACCTTCTTTCTCCTGGCTGGAATGGGGATGAAGGGCTGGAGCTAAAGCAGCCATTTTGAATCATGAGATCATTTGGGAACTGGAGATTATGCCAGGCAGAAAATTAAGGAAAAAGAACCCGAGTCCCTGCTACTGTGTAGCACTTTACAATCTATGAACCACTTATCCAGCTTTATATGAAAGAGAAATAAATTTCTATGTTGTTTAAGCCACTGTTTTTGTTTGTTTGTTTGGGATCAGGAGAGAAGGGTAGGGATAGTTCAGCCTCTTTCTCTGAAACCTAACTAGTACATGAGAAATTATTTTCTTGAGTTATCCCAATTTCCCCGAAACAAGCATATTTTAGAGGCTGAAGACCAAAAAGATTCAGAGAAGCTATGAATTGAAGTGAACATGATACCACCTTTCCCTATGATACATAAGTTACAGGAGGACCCCATGCTCAGGGTGTTCACATTCTGTTATACTACAATTTATATCATCATCAGTATCTCCAGGAGACATGAATACAGGTATCCCTTGGTCTCAAAAATTTGCTTCACACCAGTTCACTTTTAAGAAAGACCTACTTTAGTACCTGTTTTCCCTAACCAAAAGAAATCTGGAGAAGTTCTGCTTTACTGAACAATTATTTTACAGTGAGCTGTTTTAGAAGCAGCGTGCACCTGTAGGAATAAGAATGGCACTGCCAAGCTCCTTCCAGGGGATCTACACTCAGTATCAAACCACTATGGATGTGAACTGTGAGCATCTGTGCTGTATCTCGATTTATTTTGTGCATCTATTAGCAAGATGTGTCGTAAAGTAATTGCTTTTTGCTTCACACCACCTTGACTTAGGAAAGGTTTCTAGGAATTCTCTTCTTTTGGATAGTTGGGGACAAGAGTACCTATCCCTCTGTATTGAGATATTGGAGCTTCAGAAATTAAATTCATTTACTTCTCTGAGTTTTAGCCAAGGAGCCTGTCTGCAAAGCCCCCTTTTTAGATAATTGTCTGCCAAGTTGGTTTAGGAAAAATTGCCCAACTGGCAAAGAATATCTGTGGCTCTGGAAAGTGACTCAACTATTCCAAACTGTTTAAAAAGTAAATCCATTCTTAATATTCCAACAACTGTTTAAATTTTGTTCCATCTAGTTTGGTATAAATCTATTTTTACTTAACTCTTAATATCCTCATTGACTTCAGTTTTTATTCAGAAATTTTAATATTTGATTTCTTCCAAATGATATCTTATTAGTTCAATGCTGTTGCAGCTTGCCTCTGATGCACATCATTATTTAATCACTTCAGTATAGCATTGATTCAATGATTTTGCTCTTGGTTACCTAAATATTACTAGTTTCCTTCCATTTCCTCTTTTGTACAATGATAGTGCTTGTTTATAAAACTTCTTTGAAATTACTAAGAGGAAAGAGCTACATCAAGATAACGTGGTGTGTTGTTCTTCCCTTGGAAATATGCCTGGACTCAAATTTGAACTTGGGGTATAAATTGTAAAAGATTCTGCCAAGAGTACTCCAGTTCTGATAGGCAGTGCTAGATGAGTCTCTGCTTCCAAGCCAGGTCATTATGCAACTTGAGGGAGAGATGGGAAAGGAGAGTCAGGCAGGAGAAAGATAGGTTTTTTTTATTCTATCATGAAGAAAAGGAAGTTGAATTCCATTTTCCCTTCTCTCCCTCCTTTCTTCCCCCCTCCTTTCCTTCCTTTTTTCCTTCTTTCTAAAGTTTCTAATTTCTTCCCTCCCACAACCTCCCCTCCCTTCCTGTTTTCCTTCCACCCACAAATACTTAGTGAATCCAGTGACAGCTAATCTTCAGAGATGCTATCCACAATGAACTTAGAGAGGTCATGTGCAGGCACTCAGGACCACAGACTTAGCTCAACTCCTAGCCAGAAGCCAGCCTTACATGTCAGTCATGTCTTTCAGATGGCACCAGCCCCATATGCCACTCGACTGCAAGCATGAAAGATTTCCACTGAAGAACCACTCAGCTGAGCCCAGTCAACCCAAGGGATAGTGGGATTTTAATGAACTGTTGTTTAAAGTCACTATGTTTTAGGATGGTTTGTGGTGCATCACAGATCATTAAAATGAGCATTCATTTACTACGAGCCAGGTGGTGTTTTAGAATCTGGAGGTGAACAAACCAAAAATCTGTTCCCTTATGAACCCACATGCTAGTGGGAGAGATAGGCAATGAAAAAGATAAATATGTGAATAATGATGAATCCAATAAGAGAAAATAAAGTATGATAGAAAAAGGGAGTATAAAGTATGGGAGGATGGGAAAAGTTTGATTAGGGTTGCTAAGGAAGGCTCACTGAGAAAATGATTTCTGAGTCATGAACTAAGAGCAGTGCAGGTGTAGCTGGGGCAGAGTGCAAATGGCTGGTGATGAGGTTGAAGAGGGTGAGGGCACACAAAGTTGCAGGAGAGACATGATGGCAGCTTGGATCTAGGTGGTGGCCACAGCAAATGGTGAGGAAGAGGCTGAATTCTGGCTTATTTTGAAACTATCGGTGATGGTGGACTGAATTTGGGTTGGGAGAGGAAGAAAGGCGTCAAGCATGATACCAAGGTCTTAGCCATTGGAAAATGAAGACACTATTAATTGAGATGGAGGATACTATAGAAGGAGCTGTCTTGGGGAGAATATTTTGTGCTTATTAATTTCCTAATTTGTGCCCTTCCTCCCTCCCTTCCTTCCTTTCTTGCTTCCTGTTGAAGTGGGATATCTCACTACCTAGTTTAAGATGCAAATTGTGTGCCCAGTCAGTTGACAGAGCACCTCATTCTATGTATTGGCAATAGCAGGAAGCCCCAAAGGAGAAGCCAGTCTTACCCCTCTGAATCTGTAGCCACCATTTTATGTCTAAGGATCTCAAGAGTGTAAATAAGTGTCCAGTCCAGTCTGGGCCTCTCTTGGTATGCTCTCTGGGCAGAGAGATGCTGGTGGCTGAGTAAAGTTTGGCCAGCATGGATCCTATTTAGAATCTGGAGACTACTCAAAGTCTTTTCCTCTAGTATCAACCTCAGGTCCTTGGATGGCCTGCCTTGTCTTGCAAAAGCATCTTTCTGAGGGCTAGCCCATTCAACCAGAGCTATGTTCAGTGATGGGTACTTTAAGAATTTCAGGCCCCAGGTGGTGCTAATGCAGCCTGCCAATGCAGGCCTGCCAATGCAGGTTAGATGCAAGACACGCCAGTTTGATCCCTGGGTCAGGAAGATCCTCTGGAGAAGGGAATGGCAATCCACTCCAGTATTCGCATCTGGAGAATCTCATGGACAGAGGAGCCTGGCAGGCTACGGTTCATAGGGTTGCACAGAGTTGGACACAACTGAAACGACCTAGCACGGGAAGCAATTCCAGAATCAATCAAGCCTGGAGAATAGTGGTAGTACCTGAGCTGCTCCAGATCCTCCAGTGTATGCTCTCTGAGTGTGCTCAGTCATGAGGACCTTACACCCTAGCTGGTTTCAGGGTTATAGGGTTGTAGTCCTGGATATACTGCTGAATGTATAACAACTGGCTCCCCCAGGGAGTAGGGTTTGGGAGGAAGCATTGATTAATAGAGTCTGTCAATTTTTAAGGTATAAATACTCTCACCATGATTGATTTCAAGCTAGCAATGTGGACATCACTGAAGGCTGAGTTGGTAATCCACAGTGGCTCACCATTATGTACAAAATTTCCCCCGTACAGCAACAATAGATGTTATCTGTAAATAACCTCCAGAACATAGATAATAGTAAAATGTGAGAAAATAATTAGTAGGTGATGAGTTTCAAGGGCTTATTGCCTTTGTTTTTAATATAATTATTTAATTACAAGTTTGCATAATTTAATATTTAATAATGATTATATTTAACAATTGGCTTGCACAGTTTGTGAAAAATTTACCATCAATTCTTGCAAGCCACTATGAGTGACTTCCAGAATACCAAGGGTTTATAGCTCTTGCCAGCCAACTCTTTTGTACACACACACACACACACACACACACACACACACACACACACACACACACACACACACACACACACACACACACTTCCCTGGTGTCAAGCTGGCCAAATACAGTGAATTTAGGACTGGTGCCAGCCTTTGTCACCTGGTGGATCATCTGACTTGCTGGAGATCTGACCACCTGGTAAAGCTTTCTATCAAGGACTAGGAATGCCAGTTGCTCTCCTGCCTCCTGGAAATTTTATTGCCCAGACCCTGAGTCATGCCACCATGAGATAACTCAGGGAGGGTCAGGGAGCAGGGACTTGAACTTTAATCCTTTCCCTCCCAGGAGGCATTGAACTCTCAGGCAAACAGGTCTTCTACTTCCAGAAGGTCTAAATCTGCATGTGAAAGAATGGGGAAGGTTTTCACCAGGAAGGAGTGAGAGAAGGGAGAGGGGGAAAAAAATCAACCTACTAAAACTTCTTCCCAAGGGGTTTCCCTGGTGGCTCAGATGGTAAAGAATCTGCCTGCAATGAGGAAGACCGAGGTCCAATCCCTGGGTTGGGAAGATTCCCCTGGAGAAAGGAATGACAACCCACTCCAGTACTCTTGCCTGGAGAATTCCATGGACAGAGAGCCTGGAGGGCTACAGTCTATCATGTTGCAAAGAGTCGGACACAACTGAGAGACTAAAACACAAGCAAAACTCCTAGGACAAAGGGCCTATTTGTCCTACATTTATGCAACAAAGGGAGATGATGAGTGACTTGTCACTAAGCTAGGAGTATCTGCTTCAGGATGATTCAATAGGTCCAACACTCCTATGTTATGTAAGCAACTGCAGGAAGCTACTTAGAGGTTCTTCAGAGAATAAAGACACATTTTAATGCAATTTTCTGTCCTTGACTATAGAGAGAAGCAACTCCTGCTGCAGAAAAGCAAAGCACAAATTTAATCTATGGTGTCTCCCTGTGGGGAAGCCTCTGGTCTCCCTTCCCCTCTCTTTTTGTCTTCTCCCCTCCACCACTTCCTTCCTTCTCAAAACATTTACTTAGTGCCTTTCTCAAAGCATGCTACTAGGAATGCCAAGAGGAGGAAGAGGACAATCCATTATGTTCCCCTTCAATTCTTTCTAGACAAATCTGCCTGAGTGCTCTTTTAAAAATGCAAATCAAAAGGTAACCCAACTCTTTTGCTTTACATTTCTATTCCATTTCCTTATCTTCTTTTTCTCTTCTTGTCTTTGGGAAATATTTATTGGCTGGCTTCCTTTCTTCAATAAAAAGTCTGAACGAGGTAGGTAGCCAGTTTGGAGGGTGCAAGCTGGAGGAGCAGTGAGCTAGGGGGCATGGCCTGGTGAGGTAAGTGATTGACTACATAGAGATAGTTTGGATTAGTGGGAGCAAGTTTACCACTGTTGAAGGAGGAAGACACAAATATGGCAAGGGAGAAATAAAAATAAACCTCACAGTGTTGGATTGAAACTGGAGCTTATCCATGTATACTATGGTTTAGGGACATACATAGATGGAGAGCTGAATGAAAAGAGATGTAAATGTGTGTATATATGTCCATACATCTATTTTCTAGCTCTGTCCAGTGAAAGAACCTGAGATGACTGACACTGCAAGTAGCAACAAGTATACTTAGTGCTCAGAATAGTGCTACTCAACACCACTCCTTGTAGGAACCTTGGTTTCCTTGGACAAATGGCTGATTCCACGGTTGGGGCTGGGAAAGAACAAGATTGACCTGGAACATCTTGTACCACAGTGGAAGGAATTTCTCTAAGAATAATGAGCACATGTTGAAACAACACAGAAACAATCTTGAAGGGGCTTCTATTGATCAAATCTGGGACAATTTGAGGGTCAACATGAATAATGATAACCCACTGAATAAAACAGAAGCTATGAGTCTGAAGATACAGTCACGTGTATGTGTGTTAGTCCTTCAGTTGTGTCTGACTATTTGTGACCCCATGGACTGTAGCCCACCAGGCTCCTCTGTCCATGGGATTTCCCAGGTAAGAATATTGGAGTGGGTTGCCATTTCCTTCTCCAGGGGATCTTCCCAACGAGGGATTAAACCCAGGTCTCCAGCATTGCAGGCAGATTCCTTTACCATCTGAGCCATCAGGGAATCCCCAGATACAGTCATGGACATTAACAAATAAATGTGAAGAAATTTCTTACAGTAAAAAGTCAACCAATACATGTAGAAGAAATAGTGGCATTAGAAATACACCATTTGAAAAAAAAAAAAAAAGAAATACACCATTTGGCAACCATCAGTGTTAATAATTTAGGCAAGAAACATCAATGGGTGGTGGTGAATATGGGTAACAGTCTGGTGAGGAGAGGGCCCAAGGCGCATCCCACATCTCCTGAGCATTCCTGAATCAGTTTGCGTAGCAGTGCCAGGCAAGGTTCCCTCAGAATTGCACCTTCGTGGCTGACATGGGTGTACACTTTTCCCTGTCTCCTGGGCTTTGCTTCTTTCCTTTTGCTTATGACCTTTCTAAATCACAAGCTTGAACTAAATTTTATGGAAAGATTTTTAAAAATGGTTCCTTGGAGTTAAGCATCATATTGTAATCTTTTAATAAAGTCATGATAAAACAATAGCTAAACATTTATTTCACACGTGTTCTCCCATTTAATCCTTACAGTAATTCCAGGGAGGACTACTCTCATCCATACTCTACACGTGAGGACACTTGGGCCCAAAGACATGAAATAATAACTTAGTGAGAAAAAAAAGAGCTGGCTTTTAAATGCTGATAGTGTGACTCAAGAAGTAGGAGTGAGAGACGTGCCTTAGGCCCCCAAAGATGAAGTTTAAGCATCTAAGATTGCCATTGACTGGCCAGAGGAACTCATGCCCACATAGCTATGGGCACTTGTTTCCCAGCCACATTCATGTCTTCAAATGTAAGCTTTTTCTCTTGCCCCTTGTTAGAATGCCTATGATGGCCTAAACTAGGGGAGAAACTGGAAACAGATTATGGTGAAGGGCCAGCAGGAAAAGTCAGTCTAGGTGCAGGCAAATAAGGCATGTATTGGTCTGTAGAGAGTTTAAAAATAATAATAAAACCAACTAAAAGCCATCTGGTTTGTATTATCACCGTGCACCATGGCAATTCTAAATAATGTTATTGACAAAATGCTCCTCCCAGCCAAGGGCTGACTCTTATCCTCCACCACCTTGGAATGCCACTGGTTGGATGAAATTCATCTTCTTCGATAGTAAACTTTATCCAGTTTTGATGTCCCAGAATCTGTAGTGCCTCGGTATAATAGGTGCTCAATAAACCTTACCACTAAAAAAAAATAAATAACCTTGAACTCAGATATGTATGTGGCCCTTTAAAACTAGGCTGATGTTCCCCCAAAGACTTGCCTGGGTGTCACCTATTACAAAGGAAACTTGAGGCAACACAGTCCCACTCAGTTAAAACACAGAGGAAAACTGAGGCAATCACCCAAGATCTGTAGGCGAAGCTGGAGCTCTGCCCGAATGATATAGACAGCTGCCTTCATTTTTCACTCTGCGTTGGCAGTGGTTATCAGGCACACTACCAAGTGATTTTATTCATATATTTTATTTCCCTTCTTTGGAAAACCAGTGAAAATCACCTCATAATTCAGACTATTAAAGGATCCATTAGTTCTAGTTGGGTTTAGGGTCCTAAGGGAAGCTAAGTGCTTAAGAAAACCCTCCTCCTACTGCACAGACACCCTCCAAACTCTCAAATTACCAAACCAGCTCATAATTGGGACCAGCTGGCAGGATGAGCGAAGAGGCCCCCTGCACCAAGCTAGGAATCATGTTACAAATTTCATCCCTAGAAAGGGGTTCATCTTGTTCCCGTAAGGGTTAAGATGTGGGAGGTCAGAGGAATAGTGCTTAGGAGCTGGAACCGAAGTTGGCCAAACAGATCCTGGAAGCAAAGGGTGCTCAGAGTAGCAACTATAACTCCTCCATTTGTCTAGGACAAAACATGTATGAAATAAGTTAGTTGACTCTGCAGGGCTATATAGCATCAGCTGAATTTCACTTTGTTTTTCCAGAATTGGTGTAATTGATATGTTAACAACCCAGTAGCTTTCCTTTTCCCTTATGCCCACTCAGCTTGGAAGCACAGACCTTCCCATCTGCAAACCAGGAATGGGGAGGATTTGAAATGAGTGATGACTATGACACCTGGTATCTCCTAATCTCAAGTATTTCTTGAGATCTGCTTTTGCCTGCTTTCTCGATAGGCTACCAGCGCCTGGGCTCTGCGCCCCTCACCTCACTCCAGCCTGAGCCAGAACTACAGCTCTGCTTTCGGCAGCAGCTCATGAGGGCTGTCCTTCCAGCCTTGGCATTGGGTCCTCCAGCCTGAACTGGGAATCTGAAGGAAATGAATCAAGCCCTTGGAGGGAGAGCACGCTTTTTCAGTAGAGTCCAGTGGCAGCCGTGGCTGTTAGCGGCTGGTGGCTGTAGTGCTGATGGCACTGCCCCAACTGAGTGGTTTTCAGTGGTGTGACCTTGGCTGTCCTCTCTGGTGCCAATCTCTTTTGGTTCTTGCCTGTTGGCTGAGTTAGATTCTCCAGGCTTCCTGTCGATTCCGCTAACGACTTGATGGCTTTCCAATATTTTTTTTCTACTTAACAGAGTCAATTTCTGGTGTCAGAAACCAAGAACCCTGACTGGTACAGCATCTGTCCCCGCTCAAGACTTAAGAGACTGATGCCAGCACTCAAGAGGGAAAAGGCGAGATCAAAGAAAACAGGAAAATCAGAATAAAGAAGGGGCGTTAGGCAGCAGAAAAGGCTGAGGCTTCATGGAATGTGGGGCAAAGGAAGAGTCATAGAGGAGGGGAAAACGGCAGGGGGTGGCGGGGCGGGAGGTGGAGATACGGGAATTGGCAGGTGAGGCAGTACAGCCTAGAAGGGATCAGTCACCTTGTTAATGCTTGTAATAGAAGCCTTGAAGGAAATTGCCAAGCAGCCTCCCTGAGGTATTTCTACATTTCTATTTCTGGCAGACAATGTGGTTTAGATGGTTTTCCGTGACTATTTCAGGAACAACAATTCCTTGATTTGGGTTTGCTTGTGGAGATAACTGAAGGTGTGAGGTTTTACCTCAGACATTTATCAAATGCTCTGCATGCTTGGAAGCACACAGATGTATGGGCATGCATATGCATACTGTGATGTGATAAATATATGCATGAAGAAAATGGGTCTCGGGCTAGTTATGTAGGTGGGGGCATTTTATGAAACAAGCCTATTGAATATCTCAAAGGGAAAACATTACTTACTATGCCATATTAGCATATCATTCGTCTTACTGGGAAGACAGAATGAAAAAATATTTAACAATTAATAGAAATCATAGGAAAAATTATGATTAAGTGCCATCTGCTGGCTTCTGTGGGTTTTATTTTTATACAGCTTCAAGCCTGTTCGCATAATCATCGGATGTCTCTGTTGCTGAGTGAACTTGTTCATTGCATTATTTGGCCTATTAATAAATGCCTCATTGTGTGTATGGGTGTGTGCCTGTGTGTGTGAATGAAACTAATTTGAGAGAACAAATTCACCCTACAAAAATCCATTTTCCTCTAAATTCTTATTTGAGAGAGCAGACGACGGTTTATTTTAAAATTCTGTTTTCATAGCAGATTGCAAAAGCTCTGTGTGCTTAGCATGTGTATGGAAGGGGAAGGCAGGGGGGATGGTTCTCTGAAAGTGACTTCTCTCTTCTATTCCACCGCTCTCCTCTGAGAATGGCTATGGTTTGCATCTCAAAAGCTCCGTCTAGCTTATGGCAGGTGAAAAACCTCCATGTCTCATTTTGATGACATTGCAACAAGCAAAGCGTCTCATTGCTCAAAAGTTTGTGGAAAGGAAAACAGGTTACATGCTAGTATATTTGACCTCTTTCCTTCTGTCTAGTTCTGGAGACTGGACTGGAATTCTCAGCAGGAAATAGGTCTTGCTGTTAGTAAATTACCATGACTTGTGTTTACATGGTGAGTCAACAGGCCTAGATCAGCTCTCCTCTCCAAGCAGACCCTTGAGCTGATTATTTATTTGGGAAACTCACATTCCAGATCCGTTGTTTGCCTGTGATTAATGAGATTGAGTATCAGGACTTCCCAAGTAATAATAGTTACCATTAACTGAGTGCACGCTATGTACTAGAAACTATGGTAGACTATTGAGAAATATATATATTGGCCGTCTCATGCGAAGAGTTGACTCATTGGAAAAGACCCTAATGCTGGGTAGGATTGGGGGCGGGAGGAGAAGGGGACAACAGAGGATAGGATGGTTGGATGGCATCACCGACTCGATGGACATGGGTTTGAGTAGACTCTGGGAGTTGGTGATGGACAGGGAGGCCTGGCGTGCTGCAATTCATGGGGTCGCAAAGAGTTGGACACGACTGAGCGACTGAACTGAACTGATATATATATATGCATATTTAAAACATTTATATAGTCAAATACTTTGTTATTGTTCAGTGGCTCAGTCATGTCCAACTCTTTGCAACTCCATGGACTGCAGCAGGCCAGGTTTCCCTCCCTGTCCTTCACTATCTCTCGGAGTTTGCTCAGACTTATATCCATTGAGTTGATGATGCTATCCAACCATCTCATCCTCTGTTGCCCCCTTCTCCTCCTTCCCTCAATCTTTCCCAGCATCAGGGTCTTTTCTAGTGAGTCAGCTCTTACATGTTTGAAATTCATCTAGGAATTTCAATAATATGTAAAGTCAAGCAAGTGTCCTTTACTATTTTAACATTACATTTGATACATAAAAAGAGTATAGATAATATATATGTGTTATTACATATAACAATAAAATGAATAAAAATGAAATTATCACATGACTCAAGATGGGAACCCAGAATATTACCTACCAGTACTGCTACATTGTGGTACATTCTCTATGTGTCTTAGTCCCATCTATCACATTTTTATGACATACGTGTTATTGTCCTCAATACAGTTTAGTAAACGGAGGGTCAGAAAGATAAAGCAACTTCTAAACATTATCAGGTGGCACTGGAAGTAAAGAACCTGCCTGCCAATGCAAGAGACATAAGAGACTTGGGTTCCATCTCTGGGTCTGTAAGATCCCCTGGAAGAGGAAATGGCAACTCACTGCAATATTATTGCCTGGAGAATCCCATGGACTGAGGAGACTGGTGGGCTACAGTCCATAGGATCATAGAGTCAGACACGACTAAAGTGACTTAGCAGGCAAGCAAGCATCTTGGATTAATGGTTCTAATCAGTTTATGTCGTGTCCTCAGGCTATATCATTCTTTTGTGCTTCCTGGGTAACACAGTGGTAAAGAATCCACTTGCCAATGCAGGAGACACCAGAGACTCAGGTTCAATCCCCGTGTTGGGAAGATCCCCTGGAGGAAGCCATGGCAACCCACTCTAGCATTCTAGTCTGGAAATCCCATGGACAAAGGAGCCTGGAGGGTTACAGTCCACAGGACCTCAAAGAGTTGGACATGACTGAGTATTCACGAACCAAAATGTTATCAGGGTTCGGTAATACCCACCTCCCCTCCCTCTCTGGAGGCAAGGCAGCCTCCTCCTCCCAGCCCCATCATAGGAGTGCCAGGCCACTTACTCTGCCCTTGGGCTTGTGAATATGTCACTTCTGGACTGAGGCAACATAACATCCCCGAGAGATTGTCCAGGCTCTCTCCTCCCCAGTGTGGTAGGTTCTGTTAGTACTCGACCTACATCCGCCCCCTCCCCCTCCTCCTCCCTGGTGCTCACCATTCCCATTCATGCCATTGCTTCTTCCCACAGTCACCTGCAAGTCTGCTCAAGTGAGTCAGGTACGTGGGAACTGCCAGGGAGTGACTGCCTCCAGGAGTGGCTTTGAGTAATGACACATAGGATTTGTAGGATAAAAACAACTGCTTCTTTGTCCCTGGGGTGGAGTGACTCAGGGCAAGTTCTAGTCTGTCTCACATGATCTTCTAGCAGCATCAGATTCCTTAAAGCACTTCACACTGATTTCCTTTCGTTTCCCATCTCACTTCTTTATGGCCAAATAAGCAATTTGTGCTCACATCTGGGGCTGAGGATCGGCCTCTAGAAGAGAATTCAAGTTGGGTACCTTGGTGTGTGTTCTGAGGATGCAGCTACCATGTGAGGTGGATCCTCTACATGGTTGCACTGTTTGCATCCCCTTCTAGGAAAGGCTTGTCACCCCAGGGGCTGGAGTGCTGCCTGCAGACAGCCTTCCATGCTCAGTCACTGCGGGGATCACCTCAGCTGCAGAGAGTCACCTTGCCTGGGGTCTACCCCGGGACTGACGTGGAGGTTATAAGGATCCAGCCATCTTGGTCCAACCTGGGACAGGTCTAAAAGACTACTCAAGCTGCAGACCCTGTGGGTTTGGCTGAGGTCATCTCTGGGACTATATATCAGCTCAGTTCCTCCCTCTGCACAATCCTATTTCCTTCTGCTCTTTTTCACAGGTATTGATCCCAGGAGTGCTCCCTAACATGCCTCCTGCATGTTAATTTCCCATCTGAGCCTGCTTTGCAGGAACACCAACCTGCCGCATGCCACCAGTCCACCTGGGTCCAGAAGCCCATTCTCATGGTGGACTTGGACTGAGTGACACTGATTCTTTGTTGTATTAAGCTGATGATATTTCAGGGTTAAGGTGTGAGCACAGGATAACATAGTGGCTTTACATTTATCTGCCTCCAATGCCTGCATTCTTTCCAGAATCATTCTATTTCCTAAAGCAGTCATTCCTCCCCTGGCTTTGGCTGGCAGTCCTAACATCTTGCATCTTGACTGCATTCTAGCTTGCCTCATGTATGACCTTTGATCTTCTTAATGGTCCAAGAGACTGCTGAGGTTGGCTATACAGGTCTAAACATGAGGTTTCAGAGGCTTTAAGTGACTCATCTAGCTTCCCGCCCAGGGCGGGGACTTAGAGGCTGGGTCTGGGCCTCCTGCCTGCAGGGCACTAACTCCAGGAGACCAGAGAATGTGACTGGTGCTTCTTAACACATGTGTGTGTGTGTGGGTGTTCAGTCATGTCCGACTCTTTGCAACCTCCTGGACTGTAGCCCACCAGGCTCCTCTGTCCATGGAATTTCCAGGCAAGGGAACATGTTTATTCCACATACATTTTGAAAGCACTTCCTGTGTCCCACAGGCTGAGGACATGAAGATGGATAAGAAACAACCCTTGATCTCAGCCTTGTCATACTAGATAGGCAAATAAGCTAGTACTTGCAGTGCAAGTCTGTAAATAAAGGGATGTAGAGAAGGGACCCAGGAATCTGACCAGAGGAATTCAGGGCTGGCATCATGGATAAGGTACCATTTGAGCTTGATCTTAATCAAAGGAGATCACTAATGGAGCAAGTACAGTGAAGAGAATTCCAAATAGAGGGAATAGTCTGTGCAAAAGCACAGAAACATGAAAAGTGAGAAATTTCATTGACTAGAGCAGAGGTGTGAGGCCAGAGGAAAGGGTGGTAAGTCAGGCTTTGGAACCCACTGGGCCTTGAGACCTTGTTATGCAGGCCAAAAGGATTTGTATTACCAGAATTTACTTTTTGGGAGCAAAAAGTAAGTTCTGATAATATTTATCACAGAATTAACATAAGCTACATATCTTACATCAATTACTTCACTCCTTTCTTATAAGAGCCTTATAAGATAAAAAACATTATCATCGGACTTCCATGGTAGTTCAGTGGTTAAAAATCTGCGTGCCAAGGCAGGCAACACGGGTTTGATCCCTGGCCCAAGAAGATTCCACAAGAGGCAGGGCAACTAACCCTGAAACTATTGATACCGCACTCTAGAGCCCATGTTTCTCAACAAGAGAAGACACCATGATGAGAAGCTGGTGTACCAATAACTGGAGAGTAGCCCACACACAGCAATGAAGACCCAGCACAGCCAAAAATAAATAAATTAAAACAATTTTTTGTAAGTAACAGAAGTAATACTATATTTAAAAAAGAGAACATCATCATTTATGGGTTATTGTGCTTATCGGAAAAAGCTACTTATGGTAGCAGAGTAGGGGATAAACCAGAATGATAAAACCTGGTGGTAGGGAGAATAGTTTAGGAAGTATGTGACCTTCCAGGAGAGAAATGGCAAGGCCCTGAGCTAAGGGGCAGCAGAGGCAAAGAGAGAAAAGTTCAGATGTCTGAGCTGTTTGTATGGGACTTGATTGATTAGCTGAGGCTGGGAGACTGGGAGGCCCCATAAACCATGAAAGGGATCACTGGAAGGGAAATTCATGGGGAAGCATGTTGCATCTAAGATTTCTGCAGTTGTCCAGGTAGAGATTTCTCGAGGAATTGGGTTTGGAGTCCAGGAGAGAGGCTCGGAGTGGAAATATAGATTTGGGATGCTCTCCCTATAAATGGTAAATGAGGACACGGCACATGAGTATTAAAAAGAGCTTGTGCACCAGGGAGAACAGGTCCCAGCTCCATTATTTACTGGTAGTATATGTGATCTTCAGCAAGTTAATCTGTGACCCTAGTGTCCTCATTTGTAAACATGGGGATGATAATACCAACCTCACAGAGTTATAGCAAGCATTTATTTAGAATGTCTAGTAGCATGTTTAGAACATAATAAGTGGTCAATAAATGGTAACTATTATTGGATAAGTAGATGAAATTGCAGGGAGAAAGCGTGTACAATGAAAAGGAAGCAGGATGAGGCTGGAACCCTGAAGGATAGCAACATTCCAGAGGGAGGTAAAGAAGCAGAAACCAGAAAAGAGACAACAAAGGGTTCAAAAGTCAGGAGTGTCCTGGAAACAAGAGAAAAAGATCATTTCAAGAGGATATGGATGTGCTGCTATCAATATCTATGGAATCCACAAAAAAAAAAACCCCAAAATACATCATATAAGTATTTGAAAAGATGTTTAATCCCATTCATCAATAAGAAGTGCAGATTAAAATGATAATGAGGTATTATTTTTTGTCATTAGATTAGTAAAAATGATAAAGTTTAGTGTTGTCCAAGGCATGAGAAACAGTTGCTCCCAGATTTGATAGGAATGTATGTACATGTCATATTTTAAAGAGCAATTTGTCAAAATATATCCAGATTGTGAAGGTACAGCCTAAATGTACATTGGGACATATGGATAAGGTAGACAGCCAACATTTGGGTCACATATATATTTGTATATGTGTAAAAATTCTCTAGAGGTGGATGCAAAAATCTGTTATTAGGGTAACCTCTTGGAAATGAGATTGGGATGTTGCATGGAGATAGACTTTACTTTTCAGTTTACATCCTTCCAGTCCATGAGCATTTCCTCTTTAAAAACAATTTTAAAAATTGTATCACTCAGACAGTACAACTGGATAATAATGACTACCGCTGGCTAGCTGAATGGAGTCTCAATTTTTCCCTCATATGATACTTGGATGACTATGAAGACATCCAAACAATGATTCTCACAGAGAAGTTCAGCTAAAGAGATGGTGTCTGCAAAGCTTTGAATATCTCATTTTCCTGAAATTATACAATTCATGCACTATAGAAAAAGGAGTGTTTGCTGTACTTCTCAGTAGCCTGTAGGTGCTCAACAGATGTTTACTGGCTTTAATAATGTTTAAAATATTTAAATACTTTGTCCAGAGTTAAACTACACATGATACATTTGACTAAATTTTAGGGGAACCATAACTCTGTTAATTGTGAACTGCTACTATGATAGTAATCCTCTACTATGTGTTTGGCATAAATACTGCACCATTCTCCTAACCTATGTCCTGAGTGATCCATTAAACCAGAACAAGGCATTAGAGTTTCAATGAATCACCCACACAATACTTAGTAGTCCCATATAAGCTATTTTTGGGACATTTGAGCCTCACTTTAACAGCATTTCTGAAATTTTCCCATTTAATTCAGTTCTCAAGAAGGGAGATGCCTTTCACAAACTCCAGAAGCCCCTGTTGAGATCCTGGGACTGCAATTTTCCATTTTGAAAGCAAAGTCTTTGTTGGTAATGCTGTTCCCCCAGGCAGGCTGGAAGCAGAACTGGAAATGATCACAGCTTGTCTGGCAGGAGAAGTCCTATGCAGATGTTCTAAGTGATGTTGACTTTCCTGGCTGCAGCAGCAAGACCCTTTGGGGGTTGGGGTTACCATGTCGCGTCCACCTTTCAGGAAAGAACTGCCTCCTCTGCTTCCCTCAGTGCATCTGGGAGCTCCATTTCTACCTCCCTGGTGCCAATTTAATGGGTTTATAGATCTGAACAGTGCATCTCCATTTACTCCACTGAGGCTGCTTTGGCGTGATAGCTCAGAGGGGCCACCAGATTTTATTTTTGACTTTCTCTCCCAAAGTTTTTTTAAACTTTTTATTATATATTGGAGTATAACTGATTAACAATGTTGTGACATTAATAGTTTCAGGTGGATAGCAAAGGGACTCAGCTATACATATACATGTATCCATTCTCCCCCAAACTCTCCTCCCATCCAGGCTGCCACATGACATTGGATAGAGTTCCCTCTGCTATCCATTAGGTCCTTGTTGGTTATCCATTTTAAATATAGCAGTGTGTACCTGCCATTCTCAAACTCCCTAACTGTCCCTCCCTTCTCTCTCCCAACATTTTATTGTAACAATTTTTAAATATTCAGAAAAGTTGAAAAGAATGTGCAGGAAATAGCCATATACTCAGCACTGAGATCCTGACTTTGACATTCTACCCTATTTCGTCAAACAGCCAGACCTCCTGTTTTCAGTACCAAGGATACTCAGCGACCATGCTGGTCCTGGTGACCACGAAACTCTGTCTTTGAGCTCTACGGCAATTATAGACTTAAATGTACAATTTAATAAGTACTTATATTCAAAGAGATACTAACATTTAATGAGTCCTACTCTTTGCGACTCCATGGACTGCAACCAGCCAGGCTCCTCTGTCCAAGGAATTCTCCAGGCAAGAATATTGGAGTGAGTTGCCATGCCCTCCTCCTATATTCAAAAAAATACTAACATTTAGTACCTGCTGTATGTCAGGCCCCAAGCAAGGTACAGGGTACTTTTATGCAAACAATCATCTAATTTTTAACGCATGAAATAGATATTATTGTTCCTAATTTAAAGCTAAGAAAATTGAGACACAGAGAGGTAACGGAACTTCCAAAGTTATTTATAGCTAAACCTATTATTTTAAAAGAAATAATCATAAATGAAGTGTCTTATATATTTAAAACAAATAGTGATGTTTAAGTGCTCCTCTTAGTGTTTAAGTAATACATTGGCAGAATTATGTCACAATCATTAAATGTGTGTTTCAGAGTGAGATGTTTTGAAGTGGTTGTTTGCATGCAACCATTTTGAAATGGTTGTTTAGATGTGTGTACCGAGTCCCCAGAGAGGTTTGTTTTTGTGTTTGGTTTCTGTAGTAGTTGTTATTTAATGTTAGCCATTTTAGCTGTAGTTCTTCATTTCTACTCCCCACCCCCGCCCCAGAGAATCAAAAGTGTCTCATTTGTTTTTCAGTGTTGCCTGATGAAAATTCATGGGTCTGGATGACTTAGTGTAAATAATCTAACAGAGAATTCTGGACAACACCAGAAAATGCTAAGCAGTTTCATACTCATTTTACTAGCCTAAAATCAAGCCATAAAACTTTCAGTTATAAACAGCTGTTGTAGAGCCTCTGTTCCCACAAGCTACAAAATGACACATCAGGACAATGGCAAGTATTCAGATGTGCCACAAGGAAAAGTATCTTAACCACTGTCTGTCAATAGTGGTGTAAGGGATGGAGTTTGGAATACGAGGAGGACTACAGAAAAGGAAGGCAGGAGTGCCAAAAGGAAGCTTTGCATTGCCTGAGACCAGCCCCTAGAGCTCTCCACTTTCTTGCATTTGTGTAGAGGGCTCTGCTTGAGAGGGTTTATCTGGTGGCTCAGATGGTAAAGAATATGCCTGCAATGCAGGAGACTCAGGTTTGATCCCTGGGTTGGGAAGATACCCTGGAGAAGAGAACGGCAACCCACTCCAGTATTCTTTCCTGGAGAAATCCATGGACAGAGGAGCCTGGTGGGTCCCTGGGGTCACAAAGAGTCAGACACACTGAGAGACTAACACACAAACACACACACTGCTAGAAAACATAGATGTATGACAATCTAAACTTTTAAAGCCCTTGGGACTTCCCTGGTGGTCCAGTGGTTAAGAATTTGCCGTGCAATGAAAGGGACCCAGGTTTGATCACTGTTCAGAAACTAAGATCCCACATGCTGCAAGGCAACTGAGCCACAACTAGAGAGCTTGCGTGCCACAATTAAGGCCCAATACAGTCAAATGAATAACTATTTAGAAATAAACAAATAAAATAAATTTATAAGGCACTTGACAATTAACAAAGCTCCTTCCTGGAAATTTTCAGACTTGAATTTCCCAACAACTAAAAAAAAGGCAGGTTGAGTAGTGTTGCTTCCATTCTCCTAAGACAGAGAAATTAAATGACTTAACCAGGAAGATTCAGCATTTCCTCTACCTCCCCAGATAGAACATGAGATTCAGATATCAAGAACTTTGATCTAAATCACGTTTCTGCTTCCTGCCAGCTCGAAGCCTTTGAGCCACTGACTTAATGACTCTGAAATTGTTTCCTGTGAAAAGAGGATAATAAAACCTATCTCATAGGCTTGAGGTTAGGATTACGTTGTTATGCATAAAAAGTGCTCTGTGAACTACAATATATGACATGAATTTGGTTACTATTAATATCCAGACAACATATCAACTCTGGTAACATGTATTTTATTTCACTGAACTTTTTATGATGACATTTTTAAACATACACTACAGTGTTTGAAAATAATGAATATATTTGTAATAAACCTCCATGTACCCATTACCTAACTTTACCATTTATCAACGTAAGACCACCTGAACTTTATTATCCTACTCTCTGCTAGATTCTTCTTATTTAAAGTATTTATTTATTTGGCTGTGCCCAGTCTCAGTTGCAGCACTTGGGATCTTCAGTCTTCATTGTAGCATGTGGGATCTTTAATTGTGGCATGCAAACTCTTAGTTGCTGCCTATGGGATCTAATACCCTGACCAGGAATCGATCCCACCCGGGCTCCCTGCATTGGGAACACAGAGTCTTAGCTAATGGACCACCAGAGAAATCCCATTTGCTGATTATTTTTTAAACAACCTCAGACTTTATGTCACTTCATTCAAAAATGCTTAAATATATATCTCTAAGAGATATGGGCTCTTAAAAAATATATCCTTCACCATTATCACATCTAGAAGAAATAAACAATAATTCCCTGATACCATTTAATATTCAGCCAGTATAAAAATTCTGATTATATCACAGTTATTTTATCTGAATCAGGATCCAAACAAGGTTCACACATCACTTTTACTGATATTTCCTCAAGAAGTCTTTTTAAATTTATATGACAGTCTCTCTCCCTGTCCCATTTTTTTATTACTTGCAATTTATTTGAAATTGCAAAAAACTGAAAAGTTGAAAAAAGTGGGTAATTTGTCCTATAAAGTCTCCCATATTTTGAATTTGGCTATTGTATTCTCTTGATGTGTTTTACATGTTCTTCTATCCCCAATACTTTGTATTAATATCAACTAGTGATTTATCTGGATGTTTGATCAGTTTGAGATTAAACTTATGGCAGAAGTGTTTCATGAATGGTGCTATTTCCTATCCCATCACAGCAGGGGGCTGTGTTTAATTGTCTTTATTTTTGTGACCTTAATGTTGATCAGTGGGTTAGCACAGTGATCCAGGTATGTGGAAGACAAGATTTTCAATTTGAAAAGTTTTCTTTATGAGAAAGAAATCCAAGTTCCAAATATAAAATTAGATTCTAGGACTTGGAAAAGAATCGCTGCAGTGAGGGCTGCTGAAATTTACAGTATATCTGCTCAGGATAAATCTGCCTCTGGATTCAGGTGAAATCAGCCTGATTCATTTGTTGGTAGGTTCCCCATCAGCTTTACTGAGTGGCTAAGCACCACTGATTATCATTGCCTAGATATGGTTTCTTTTGTTTTAACTGTTAAGTATTTTAATTGTGTCATTCCTTAAACATTTATGAGCTGGTCTTCTTCTATATAAAAGAACCTTCCCTTGTCAATAATTTGATTACCATGTGACTCAGTCACACAGGAGACAGAAACCACACAGTGACTTAAACAGAAAAATGTTGATATAAGATATTATTAAATAGTAAGAGAGGATTAACCAGTAGGGATGAAGAAACTCTAAAGAATAGCAGATCCAGGGAATAGCTATAGCTCTGGAGCTGAGTCAGAGCACCCAAGGGAGTGACAAACTGGACGAGGGTCTCCCTATCCCCGAGGTTGGAGAGAGTGTGGCTATACCTCACTGGATAGTGGAGGAGTTTAAGCCAGGGCTGGCAAGCAAAACTACCCACTGGGATGCTGACAAAGCTCCATAGGAAGCCAACCAGAGTGCTGCTAAAACTCATGGAGTGTCCTCCACACTCTCGGCCACTGCACATGGCAGGAACAAGCAGGAATGTGCGATTGAGCCAGAAAGAGAAACTCCTTCCTCCTGCAATGTCTTTCCAACAGCCTCTACTGATCAAAGCTTACCACTGGTGGCAAGAGGAGAAGTATTCACAGGGTCCAGCACCAGTATCACAACACAGAGACAGGAAGGGTAGATTAGGAGCTGATGACAACTGACATGTCATAAGATGTAATTCATATCCGAAAGGCAGGATAAATGCTTTGTCTTTTCCCTTTACTAACCAGCTTTCTGAATGAGTTAGTACCCTGGAAACCTCCAAAGATTGCCATAATGATTTCTATTGCTGTCATTGTTGTTTGGAAACCATTATAAACTTAAAAATTTTAGCATATTTGTTGTGTCCAATTCAGCTATTCTTTTTGATTGGCAGCATATATTTAAAGCAGACCCAATGCATGAAGAATGCGTATTTTCTCCTTTAGGGTTTATGAAAGACAAAATGGAAAACTATCTCAAAGCTTTTGGGCACAGAAACTCTTACAGTAGAGAAACCTATAGTACAATGGAGTCAGAGCTAGGAGTTTCTTTTGTGTTGGCTCAAAAATTACTCTGAAGTAGCACTATTTACAAGCCAAGATGTGGAAACAACCTAAATGTCCATTGACAGATGACTGGATAAAGAAGATGTGGAACATATATACAATGGAATACTACTCAGCCATAAAAAGAATGAAATAATGCCATTTGCAGTAACATGGATGGACCTAGAGATTATCATACTAAGCAAGCTAAGACAGAGAAAGACAAATACCATGTGATATCACTTATGTGACATGTCACATAAAATCACATAAATGTCACATAAAATATGACATAAATGACCATATTTATGAAACAAAACAGACTTAACAGATACAGAGAACAGACTTGTAGTTGCCAAGTGGGATCAGGTGGAGCAGGGAAGGGCTGGGAATTTGGAATTAGCAGATGCAAACTATTATATAAAGAATGGATAAACAACAACGTTCTACTGTTGAACAAGATTCTACAGCACAGGGAACTATATTCAACATCCTGTGATAAACCATAATGGAAAAGGATATTAAAAGAATACATATATATAAGAGGCTTATGGAAGCTTCCTGATGGAGAGACTGACTGAGGGGGAAACTGGGTCTTGTTTTGATGGGCAGGACCATGCTCAGTAAAATTTTAATCCAATTTTATGTTGTTGAGGGGCAGCAGTACTGTGTTTCCTCCCTGTTATTTGACCTGAGGCCAAACTATGGTGGAGGTAATGAAGATAAGGTCCTCCTTCAAAAGGTCCCATGCAGCACTGCTGCGCTCAGGGCCCCCAATCCTGCAGCAGGCCCCTGCCGGCCCACGCCTCTGCTGGAGACTCCTGAACACTCACAGGCAAGTCTGCGTCAGTCTCTCGTGGGGTCACTGCTCCTTTCTCCTGGGTCCTGGTGCACACAAGGTTTTGTTTGTGCCTCCAAGAGTCTGTTTCCCCAGTCCTGTGTAAGTTCTGGTGGCTCTACAGTGGGGTTAATGGGGACTTCTTCCAAGAGGGCTTATGCCATACCCAGGTCTGCTGCACCCAGAGCCGCTGCCCCTGTGGGGCTAGAAGCCAGGCTTCAACAGTACATGAGCCATGAACTTCCAGATGTTCAAGCTGGCTTTAGAAAAAGCAGAGGAACTCAAGATCAAATTGCCAACATCTGTTAGATCATCGAAAAAGCAAGAGAGTTCCAGAAAAACATCTACTTCTGCTTTATTGACTATGCCAAAGCCTTTGACTGTGTGGATCATAATAAACTGTGGAAAATTCTGAAAGAGATGGGAATACCAGACCACCTGACCTGCCTCCTGAGAAATATGTATGCAGGTCAAGAAGTAACAGTTAGAACTGGACGTGAAACAACAGACTGGTTCCAAATCGGAAAAGACTGTATATTGTCACCCTGCTTAGTTAACTTATATCAGAGTACATCATGCGAAATGCCAGGCTGGATGAAGCAGAAGCTGGAATCAAGATTGCCAGGAGAAATATCAATAACCTCAGATATGCAGATGACACCACCCTTATGGCAGAAAGTGAAGAAGAACCAAAGAGCCTCTTGATGAAAGTGAAAGAGGAGAGCAAAAAAGTTAGCTTAAAGTTCAACATTCAGAAAACTAAGATCATGGCATCCAGTCCCATCACTTCATGGCAAATAGATGGAGAAACAATGGAAACGATGAGAGACTATATTTTTTTGGCTCCAAAATCACTGCAGATGGTGACTGAAGCCATGAAATTAAAAGATGCTTGCTCCTTGGAAGGAAAGTTATGACCAACCTAGGCAGCATATTAAAAAGCAGAGACATTACTTTGCCAACAAAGGTCCATCTAGTCAAAGCTATGGTTTTTCCAGTAGTCGTGTGTGGATGTGAGAGTTGGACTATAATGTAGGCTGAGTGCTGAAGAATTGATGCTTTTAAACTGTGGTGTTGGAGAAGACTCTTGAGAGTCCCTTGGACTGCAAGGAGATCCAACCAGTCCATCCTAAAGGAGATCAGTCCTTGGTGTTCATTGGAAGGACTGATGCTGAAGCTGAAACTCCAATACTTTGGTCACCTGATGAGAAGAACTGGCTCATTGGAAAAGACCCTGATGCTGGGAAAGATTGAAGGAGGGAGGAGAAGGGGACGACAAAGGATGAGATGGTTGGATGTCATCACTGACTCGATGGACATGAGCTTGAGCAAGCTCTGAGAGTTGATGATGGACAGGGAAGCCTCGTGTGCTGCAGTCCATGGGGTCACAAAGAGTTAGACACGATTGTGTGACTGAACTGAACTGATATATATGTAACTGAGTCACTTTGCTGTAGAGCAGAAATTAAATGCAACATTGTAAGTCAACTATACTTCAATAAAATAGAATTTAAAAATTACTGTGAAGCGTGTGTGAAATCTCGTCCTCAAATGCACACTAGCCATAAAGTAAAGGAAGGAAGCTTTGTTGATCATAGATAGTGAGCCTGTCAGAACTACCCAACAGGTATGTCATGAACCTGTTATGCTTCCTGTATATTATGCTTTCTGTGTGTGCTATGAGGTGACAAAGGTCGGGAAACAGAGGATTAAATGCCTGAGCAGATTTTACTGTCTGGAGTTGGCTAAAACATCTCTCACCTTACATGCCTCTTTTGTTTTTTCGCTTACTTCTTTATTTCATTTTTGTGAATTATGAAAATACAATAACACATTTACAGGAAATTTGGAAAATACAGAACAAAGTTACATATAGTTCCACTATATATTACAATTAATTTTTAAGTAGATAAATTAAATTTTTACTGGGAGTTAAAATATCAAACTCTCAAAATTAATAGAATAAACATACAAAGAAGTAGAAAGATACAGTAGATCTGAAAAGCAGTATGAACCAACTCAACATAATTAAGATTTACACAATTTTCACACGACAGTAGGATACAAATTCTATTCAAGTTCCTATAGACTATAAACTAGAAGACATTGGAACATATCCAGGGACATAAGACCAGGTGCAAAAATTTCATAGTCTAAAGGTATTGAAATAATGCAGAATCTATTCTCTTATCACCGTGGAATTATATTAGGGATTAATATCAAAAGATACTTGAAAATAACCCACCTATTTTCAAGTGAAATGTGACATTTATCAAGAGAGATCATTGACATAGCCATTGAAAGCTTCAATGATGCTAGAAGACTGAAAAAAGAAAAAAAGCAGGGGGGTGATTGCAGAGAAGAAAACCTTTTAAATGAGAAATTAATATAAAATACTTTAAAAATCCCAATTACATCTTTACAATGTGATTTTGCCACACCTTCATCAAGATGTGGAGCCTAATTTTCCTTCCCTTGGATGTGATCTGTTTAATGATTCATTTGTAACTAACAGAATGCCATGGGAGTGATGCATGACTTCCAAGGCTAGATCAGAGAAGGACTTGCAGCTCCTGACTGTTTTTTTGGGAATGCCTGTCCTGGGGGAAGCTAGACATCAGGTGTGATGTCCTACGGCCCTGAGTTGGCCAAATGGGAGAGGCCACATGTGGACTTTCTAGTGGACAGCTCATTAGCCAACATCAACTGCCACTCATGTCAGTGAGCCATTTTGCACATTCAGCCCAGTTAGCTCCAGCTGACATTTGACTGGAACCACATGAAAGACCTGCGTGCGAATTGCCCAGCCATGACCTGTTAAATAAAATGATATGGTGGTTTTAAGGTGCCAAGTTTTAGGGTAATTTGTAATTCCACAATATTGGATGGCATCACCGACTCAATGGACATGGGTTTGGGTAAACTCTGGGAGTTGGTGATGGACAGGGAGGCCTGGCGTGCTGCGATTCATGGGGTCGCAAAGAGCTGGACATGACTGAGTGACTGAACTGAACTGAATTGAACTGGAGTAAAGCTCTAGAAGTACTTTCCTGCATAGGTGACAAATCAAGATTGTGTGTAGGCTGTGGACAAAGAATGTCACCTGCCATTCTAGTAAACAGTGAACATTGCCACCATGAACCCATCAGGCACTGGAGCCACCCCTACAACAGTGTGCCCTGAGGGAAATTTAGGATGGGGAAAAACAGGATACTGTCCTTACCTAGTTGAGATGTATATCAAAGGAATAGTTTCAATGAGCACAGACTATTGCCTCTTCCCACACAATGAAGGGCTTCCCTGGTGGCTCAGACCATAAAGGATCTGATTGCGATGTGGGAGACCTTGGTTCAGTTTTCTGGTTTGGGAAGATCCCCTGGAGAAGGGAATACTCCAGCATTCTTGTCTGGAGAATTCCATGGACAGAGGAGCCTGGCAGACTACAGTCCGTAGGGTTGCAAAGAATCAGACACGACTGAGAGACTAACACACAAACATACATACATTGAAAGCGCTAAAACTGAGATGTCTACTTTTCTGGTGATTAGTAGTAATCTTTTGATGTTCAACTATGTAGGTTTGTTCTGGTTTTTGTTTTTTTCAGCAAAATCTCCTATGTATCCTGGCTCTTCCATTACCTTGTTGGAGCAGTTCCTCAGAGATGCCTGAGAGGCTGTCTCTTGGGTTATCATCCTCAGTAACGTCCCTGAATGAAACATAACTCGTAACTCTTAGGCTGGGCATTTTTCTTCAGTCAACAAGGCCTATGTATTATAGGTATTCTGAAGGGGTGATTTTTTAAAAAGGGGGCCTACTTCTAAGCTATGATGTGAGGATCCCTCAAGTTTGTGGGCAAGCCCTGATCATTCTTCAGTAGTTGTTACGTCTTTGTCACCTCTCTCCAGTTAAAGGGCCAGTACACTTTCCTGGTCATTTCCAGGTATTTGCAGCTGTGTCACTCATTTTGGGTGATGGCAGGAGAAGACTAGTCACTTTCCTTCCAAGGATCCTGGCAGTCCAAGGTTAGAACTCTGTACTTTTAATGCAGGGGATGAGAGTTCGATCCCTGATCAGGGAACTAAGATACCACATGTTGCGAGGCTTAGCCAAAAAAAGAAAAGCACCCTGTTGCTTTAGCCATCAGAAGAGACTACTATTCTTGAGAAACAGAGAGAAGTGGAAGGAGGAACGTGGAATCTAGGGTCAAAAGACCAGGGTTCAAGTCCAGATTCACTCACATTCTAGCTGTGTGACCTTGAGGAAATTATGTAACAGCTTTAGCTTCAGTTTCTCCTTCTGAAAATGGGAAAAATAATCGTGTCCCACAGAGATGTTGGGAGAATCATATAAAATTGTACCTATCAAACCGACTTTCAGTCAGCCTTGTCTGAGCTTCTTTTATTATCTTTATGCCTTTTCATTTTGTTTTTATTTTTAAATTTTATTATTTTTCTTTTCTTTTCTTTTTTGCTGCACGTGGGCTTTCTCTGTGGTGAGTAGGGGCTACTCTTCATTGTGGTGCACAGGCTTCTCCTCGCAGGGGCTTCGCTCATTGCGCATGGGCTCTAGGGAACACTGGCTTCAGTAGTTGTGGCAGGCGGGCTCAGTAGTTATGGCACACGGGCTTAGTTGCTCCACGGCGTGCGGGATCTCCCTGGGCCAGGGATAGAACTCACATCCCCTGCACTGGCAGGTGGACTCCCAACCACTGGACCACCAGGGAAGTTCCTTGTTTTATTTTTAGAAAATTTAAAAATCCAAAAAAGAAAAGAACAACCATTCACATTCTCACGACTGTGAATTACCATCATTTACATCATGACTTACTTATTTCAGGCTTCCCTGGTGGCTCAGTCGGTGAAGAATCCGTCTGCAGTGTGGGAGACCTGGGTTTGATCCCTGGTTTGGGAGGATCCCCTGAAAGAGGGTATGGCAACCCACTCCAGTATTCTTGCCTGAAGAATCCCCATGGACAGAGGAGCCTGGCAAGCTACAGTTCACGGGGTCACAAAGAGTCGGACATGACTGAGCAACTAATCCTTTACTTATTTCCATTTTTTTTCTTTAAATTACTCTGTTGGTTGTTTTGGAAAAACTGAGAAATATTGTGTATACTATTAGAATGTCTCCAATCATGCAGAAAAATGCCCCTCAACACTGAGTGCTTCACGAAGGTGCAGGTGATCTGGTGCAGGGGACATGATGATTTCTGTGTCATTCTAATGTCTCCACATCTGTGAGCCCTCACTAGCATCCTAGCATGGTTTGAATACTAGGATGTTATTACTACATAAGACTACATTTAATTGTATCTATTTCCAATCCCCTGGTTTTTTTAGATATCCTTTAACCTTGGGTCTCTATTTGAGTACAGCTTAACAGCCCTGGCTGGACACTCTTACCCTCAAGAGGCAACATTCTCTATTATTTAGCCAAAGGGAAAACTGTCTCCATCTCCATCTTACCCTCTGCATTTTTTTTTTGCTGCAAATTGTACTCAACGCTATATCCCACTTCCCAGGTGGCACTAGTGGTAAAGAATTCACCTGCCAATGCAGGAGAAGCAGGTTCGATCCCTGGGCTGGGAAGATCCCCTGGAGGAGGGCATGGCAACCTACTCCAGTATTCTTGCCTGGAGAATCCCATGGACAGAGGAGTCTGGTGGATTATAGTCCATATCGTTGCAAAGAGTCAGACATGACTTAAGCAACTTAGCACGCACACACTACATCCCACTGCCTGCTCAACCCAATGTTCCTTCTCACATATCATTGCTGTTTCAGAATACATGGTCCGTTGTATCAAAACCAAATTTTACACATACATCTGTGTTTGCTAGCACAACTGGGAAGAGTGTGCAGCACTGCAGTGGTGGCCAGGTAGAACGTCCAGTTCTACTCTCCTGAAGTTCCCTTCTGTGCGGGCAACACACAGGGATGTCCACATGATTAACTCTGTACCCGTTTTGACTTCATCCCCCTCTCCAGCCTTTGTGACCTCTCAATATCTCCACAGGGTCTCCTCTGCGTCTATTCCTCGTGGTCCCAGGAGCTGGGAAGACAGAGCTGATGCCCTCCCAATGGACGGGATAAACTACCCAAGAGTCCAGGAGAAGATGCATCATTCACCTGCTGCCTTAGAGAGGACTTATTTTGAGCTCAGCTATGTATTCCCTGGGAGTTCTTAGGGAATATATAGATGAACTCAAAATTAGGAGGTTCCTGCCTTCAGTGTTCCTACATGTGAGCTTTTAGGTATGAGATGTTAAAGAAAAAGTATTACTCTGTTTGGGCTTCCCTGATGGCTCAGCAGTAAAGAATCCTCCTGCAATGTAGTGCACTTGAGCTCAACCCCTGGGTCAGGAAGATCCCTTGGAAAAGGGCATGTCAACTCACTCCAGTATTCTTGCCTGGAGAATTTCATGGAAAGCGGAGCCTGGTGGGCTATAGTTCATGAGGTTGCAAAGAGTTGGACACAGCTGAGTGACTGAGCACGTACCAGTATTCTAGCCTGAAAAATCCCATGGACAGAGGAGACTGGTGGGCTAAAATCCATGGGTTCTCAAAAGAGTTGGACACAACAACAAATTATTCTGTTAAGGAAAAAAATTATGAAACATATTAAAGCATGACAAGGCAGACTTTATTCAGGTGCAATGGAGTTTTGCAGTAGGAAACAGTGATTGGGCTCGACTCTGAATATAACGAGGAAAAGAGATAATTTATGATCAAGGAACAGGCTGACAGAAAATTGCTACGGGGAAGCCTGAGGGGTAAAGAAGGGTTCTGGTTCAACTGGCCTACCAGGATTCTTGCTGAAGGCAGGCCAGGGTGATGGGACATCACCTAGTTAATGGCGGGGGAGGAGGAAGCCGATCAGATATTTTAGATGATCAGATATCAAGATGGGAGTTATGCTAAGCTGACTAAGTAGGATTCTTGCTCAAGTTAGACAGTGGCTTTCCAGGTGGTGCTAGTGGTAAAAAACTCCCCTGCCAATGCAGGAGACACAGGAGACTCGGGTTCAATCCCTGGGTCAGGAAGATCCCCTGGAGGAGGGCATGGCAAACCACTCCAGTATTCTTGCTTGGAGAATCCCATGGACAGAGGAGCCTGGTGGGCTACAGTTCATAGACTCTCACAGAATCAGACATGATTGAAGTGATTTAGCAGTGATAAACATGGAAGCCCCAAAATCAGAACCCAGATGAGAAGACAGTTCAGAGAAGAGTCTTAGTCAGGAAGAAGGAGTCAATCAGAGTACAAAAATCTGGATATCTTGACAAAAGATATCCCCAGACAGAAGGAGTTGGAGGAACAGATCAAAATAGAATTGCCTTAGAGCCTGGAGATTCTCCTGTCTGAAAGTCTTGAGAAGAGAAGAGAGGGTTGCATGGGCCACTGAATGGTGAGGAATGGGACCAGCCCAGGTGTTTTGGGCTGAGCAGGAGGGCAGTTCTCTCTCCTTTTCCTGAGAAAGCCCAGGAGAGGGACTGTAATAGCTTTTGCTTTTTAAAAGACAAACGAATTTCCTGGTCTAAGTGGATGTAGGATGGACTTTCCATTGGGGATCACCAGGGAACATGGCTGTTTCTCTGTTGGTCATTTTCAAGGAGGAGAGATGGGAACTGACTCAGCAGGAACAAGATGCCCCAGGAGAGCCATACATTGTCTGAGCTAAAAGGAACAGATGGCAAGAGGCCATAAGCCACAGACAAGAGCACAGCAGTGAGATAATCAAGAACTGAGAAGTTATGGCCAGTTGAAGGGATCCCTAACCTGGAGGAGAGGCACTCAGCCAAGTCCCTTAGAACTGGGCCTTGGGGAAGGCAGAAAACTGAAGAATATTTTAACTCTAAATATGAAATGTTTAGGGGACTTCCCCTGTAGTACAGTGGATAAGAATACACCTGCCAGTGCAGGGGACATGGGTTTGATCCCTGGTCTTGGAAGATTCCAAATGCCACAGATCAGCTAAGCCCATGTGCCACAACTACTGAGCCTGAGTGCTACAACTCCTGAAGCCCGCATGCCTAGAGCCTGTGCTCCACAAAAAGAGAAGCCCCGGCTTGCCACAACTAAAAAAAGCCCGTGCAAAGCAATGAAGACTAGAGCAACCAAAAACCTAAATAAATAAAAATAAATAAATAAATTTTAAAAACGCTTAGGAAGGTGAAAAGTTACTGCATGTCGTTTTAATATCATACTATATTATTGTGAAATCAGCCCACCTAAGCATCATCTGATATTCTAGGGCTGTGGTCTCAAAGTATGGTCTGGAGACCTCTGGAGGTCTCTGAGAACTTTTCTGTGGCCCAGAAGGTCAAAACAATTTTCACAATATCAAGATGCTATTTATCCTCCAAATAGTCGCCCCTACATTGGAATGTTAAGAGACAAGTAAATTCTTCATTTTAGGCATACATCTAGACTATATTTGCAAACTCCCTATGGTTAGGTTGGCCCTATGACTGTGTTCTAGCCACTAGACAGAAGTGATGCCCTCCACTCCCACACATGGCCCTATAATCCTCCTATGGCTGACCATCCATGTTCTTCCCCACACAGGCTGGTTAGAATGAAACAGACTCTCCCTGCCCCTTCCCCCCGCCCCGGCCCTCCCACTCATCCCCAGAGCAACCTTGGGAACAGCCTGTTGACAATAGCAGAGAAGTAGGTTGGATCTCTGAATCCCTGCTTAGAAGAGAACCACCCATACAGGAGCCCCACATCGGGATAAAAAGAGACAAGAAATAAACTTTTATTGTGTTAAATCATTGAGCCTTGAGGGTTTATCTGTTACTAACACAATGAGCTTCACAATGGTGAAGATGGAGCCCACTTATCTGGAGTTAACTGCTGCTGTCAAATTCAATGCATGGCAAATGTAATCTGACAAATCCCTCATTTGTTTGGCAGCCCTTCAGGTTTTGACATCAGCTGTTATTGTGCTGCATGACAACTAGGCATCAATAGTAAACATTTCACAAAAATGGCTGTAATAGCTTTTGCTTTTTAAAAGACAAACTAATTTCCTACTTTTTTCTCCTCCATTACCTACACTTGGCATCAGTCAAAAATTGCTTCTGATGGTATGCACATTATCATCCTTAAAACCGTTGGATTAATAGGCATAACATTTCTAGAATGTAGGGGTTGATGATCTTGCTGCAACCTAGGCTGGTCACATTATGACCATGAGGAGTAGCACAATATGCCACCCCAAATATGCCCCCTTGGCACAAGGATTATTTTTAGCTAAAGGCATTTGAAAAGAAGCAGATACAGGAAAGCTCTCTGTCCTCCCTCTATTTGCCTCAAAGCAGGACACACATGTAATAAGGGGTCCCCTGTCCCTTCCTTACTAGGAGAGGCAGAAGTTAATCGCCAGAGATAACTGGAGACCCTTCTCAGACCAGGCAACACCAACAAAGAAATCCACATAATGACCTCTGTTAAACCAGCCCTTATTTACAATTACTTTCCCTATATATTTGCCTTCCAGCAATTTCTTGCTCCTAGAAGCTCAAAGTTCTGTTCCTTGTTAATTCTCTGAAAGTTTGTTGTTCTCTTATTAAGATGCTTGTTAATATAAGCCCAAGTTCTAGCCACCACTTTGAGTTACTCATAACTGAGCACTCCCCTGTGTAAAGTGGAATGTACACGCTAGTAAACTGCTGTTGTTTTTCTCTTGTTAAACTGTCTTTTGTCAGTCTAATTTGCAAAGCTCCAGACAATGACTATGAGACAGGTAAAGGAAAGATAGTTTTTTTTCCCCTACAACTGAAACTTAACTTCAGGTCTGGGCTCCCTCTTTGTGCTAGGGAGAGATGAAGTGGAGCCTAGGAACACATCAACCAGGATGGAGAAGGGGTTCATAACTGCCCTTTGGGAGATGGCCAAGGGACTGAGAGAAAAAGAAAATTCCAGGAAGATGTGGTAACTGTCTTAACCTATTTGAAAGGCTGTCATGTTGAAGAGGGATTAGATCTATATTCTGGCCCCAAGGGGCGGAAACAGAACCAACTGACTGAAAGCTCCCAGTGTGAAATACTTCAATAAAGAAAGAGCTTTCTAACAGGGCAGGCGTATCCATAAATGGAAATGACTTGGGTTTTACTGCTGACTTACAGGAAGAAAAAGGAGGGAGAAAAGAAGAAAGAAAGAAAGAAAAAAAAGAAAACCAGAGGCTTCTATTCAGAAGTAACAACACATTCTGATTTCATTTGAAGGTTGAAGTAGTTTTCTGCCTTCAGTTAATTTTGAGTCAGACTGCTTCATTGTTCTGGGGAGAAAAAAAATCTCTTTGGTAATGCAAATATAGTACAATGACCCTTTTCTAGAATGACAGGTTTGAGACCCTAACTCTCAGGTGCTAAACTGCTTGCATAATAATGAAAAATATTTTTTATTTTTTTTTTGTGGGAAAAGTTGCATCTCTACTGATTGAGCTTCAGGGAGAAAAATGTTTCCTAAATGCAGATTTGGAGTCTATGCACTATTTATATATTATGACTTGTCCCTGTGGAGGTGTGTGAATGTGTGTTTTGTCTCAGCAGTCACCTCAGGAGAGATTCAGAAGATCGTGGGAGGACCAGGCTAGTTTGCCTTCATCCTGAGCTGGAGACACAGTTCAGACTATTTATGTCCCACTCCCTCTCCAGGAATGAGCGAACCAGAGGTGGGCAAACTACTGGTATAGAATTTTTAGGTTTTGATGGATTCATGTGGAGTCTTTAGGCCAGTGTTCCTCAGAGCCTGATCTAAGGATAGATTTAAAGAATAATTTAGGAGATTTCCATGGTGGTCCAGTGACTAAGACTCCATGCTCCCAGAGCAGGAGACCTGGGTTCCAACCCTGGTCAGGGAACTAGGTCCCACATGCCACAACTAAGAGTTTGCATGCCACAACTAAAGATCCCATGTGCTGCAAACTAAGACTTGGTGCAGCTCAAAAAAAAAAGAGGATAATTTAAAAAATAATTATAAAATGAACATCTCTGTAATCAATCAGCAATCAGAATAGACCACTGATTTCAAGATCAAACACCCACTGTCTTCCAATCACAGCTCCTCTCTTTCCCAGAGATGGAACCAGTAAGATGATTTTGTGATTATTGTCCCATTGCTTGTCTTTAGTTTTAACATCTGGGTATCCCTAAAGACCATTTTCTTAGTTTTGTCTGTTTTTGAATTTTAATTAGATTGATTCATCGTCCATGTATTCTTCTTTGACTGGCTCTTTTTACTCATGATTCACCCATGTTGATGTCTGTTGCTGTGTTTCATTCTTTTCTGGTGCATTAGCAGTCTTATATTGTCACTGATCTGATCAAGTAGGGCCCCAACAAGGGTCCTCCTGCCTGATGTCATTTGAGCCAATAGAGTGAGACTGAGTTCTGTTCAAAAGCAAAGGAAAGTTTTACTGTTTGATTGAGGAATGGAGAGGTGTGAGCTCTCCCACTGGTGTCCATGCTCTCCTGACAGGCTGTGGACCGGGCTGCTTTATAGGGATCTTGTCAACACAGAGGGGACGGGACAGAGCTCTCACAAGGAGGGCACAGGCGTGTTGCTTAGGTTCCAGATTACAACGTGGGGTGCAGCTCTCATTCTGCACACAGCCCACTGCCAGGTCGAATTGAATGTTGTGTGCAGCTTTTGCACACACCCCAAAGTGCCAGCTGCGAGGCCTCTACATGTAGTTCCTGATGAGCAAGTGAAACCAGACTAAGCACAAAGGGAAAAAAAAAAGATTAGACCTTATTTTATTACCCAGATTCTATTTTTATTCCTGGGGAATTGTTAATGGGCTTTGCTGGTGAAAAATCCCTCCTCTGTCTTTTGTCCTGCTCCTCCTTCTTGAAGGGCACTGAGGGTGCAGGTCTGCCTTCTGTAACTGCTTCCTACTGATTTTGGAGTGTCATCATTACCCAGAACAGAGCAGCAGAACTTCCTTACAGCTGCCTTTAGGTGTTTGATGGTCACCAGGCCTCAGCCCTGTTTGTATCCCTGAGCAACCACCATTTATCTAACCTTTTGGAGACAAAGGAAAAAAAATATAGGCCTGTAAGTCTTTTGCCTGAAGGCACACGTGTCCCTTGGTGTAGAGGGATCACTGCCATGGCCTGAACCTCCCTGGTCACTTTGTTGTTTTTACAAAGAGAAGCTTCAGTTTGAAGAGAGGTTCACATAAATAGTCAAGGGGTCTGGTGCCCCAGGTTGTCTGTGTGGAGGCTGGGGCTCAGGGCCCTCTTCACTTGAGCATGATGTGCCCAGAGTGAGCCCTGCAACTTCAGGGCAGAGAGAATGGTTAGGATCACCAAGTGGGATCTGTTCTATTTAGGGGTGAGCTGATCTAACTGATGCTACCAATTTTCCAGGTTTTTAGGTCTACCCGTTTCCTGGCTGGAAGGGGTACAGGGCCAGGTCTGCGGGTGCAGACAGCACCTGGTTACTATATGCAGTGAGAGCTTTCACATTTTCTCTTCCCTAGAGGGCATACATGATTGTTCCATTTCAGGGGGGCTAAAGAGTCCCTTCTCTCAGGATTGGGGAGTGGGTCTACCATACAGGAGTTCAAATGCTCTTAACATTGACTTATCCTTTGGGGCTAACCAGATGCGGAGAAGGGCAATCAGAAGCAATTTAATCCAATTTTCTTGAGTTTCCCGACATAGCTTGGCTAAAGCATGTTTTAAGATCTGCCTGCATTTCTTTGCTTTCCGAAGTGATTGGGATCTCCAGGCTAAGTGCAAGGTCCATCTTATACCCAGGGCATTCATTACTTCTTCATCACTTCTTCATCACTTGAGATACAAATACTGGGGCATAATTTTTTTTTAAGTTGTTATTTTGTATTGGGGTATAGCTGATTAACAAACAATGCTGTGATAGTTACAGGTGAACAGCCAAAGGACTCAGCCATACATACGCATGTATCTGTTCTCCCCCAAACTCCCCTCCCATCCAGGCTGCCACATAATATTGAGCAGAGTTCCCTGTGCTATACAGTAGGACCTTGTTGGTTATCCATTTTAAATATAGCAGAGTGTACACTGGACCACTGTTGCTGTGTGGGAATCCTGGGAGCCCAAACCTGGGGATTATTTCTTTTAGTAATGCCATAGCCACTTCAGCTGTGGGTTCAGTTCTAGCAGGGAATTTCTGTCTACCCAGAAAATTTGTCTACAAGCACCAAGCCAGTTCATTAGAAAAGACCCTGATGCTGGGAAAGATTGAAGAAAGGTGGAGAAGGGGATGACAAAGGATGAGATGGTTGGATGGCATCACCGAGTCAATGGAGATGAGTTTGAGCAAACTCCAGGAGATGGTGAAGGACGGGGAAGCCTAGCATGCTGCAGTCCATGGGGTTGCAAAGAGTCAAACATGACTTAGCAACTGAACGACAGCAAGAGCACCAAGAGATCCCTGACATTGACCGGTGCTCTCAGCATGCAGAGCAATCAGTCTCAGTCTTCCCCAGGATATGCCCCTCTGGTTTGAATGGGCCTTACCTGGGAGCCTCTGGGGCTTGCGGGGAGCTGGTGTTGGGGTTGTTTATTATGCAGATGGTGCATGTCTCAACTATCTGACTGATTATACTTTTCATGCCAAGAGTTACCAAGACCTCAACTAATCAATTATTCAGGGCATCCCTCCAATAGTAAGTTGCTTGGTGAGCCTCCCTGATGACTTGACAAGCTGCAGTTTGGGGAAAGATAGTATTAACCAGCCACACATGAACTCCTGGATCTCCACTGAAGCCCCATTTTCAGACTTTGTCTAAATCTTCCTTTTGTGTATGTTGGGGAGTAATTGGATGGATCTGGCCTTTGAGGTATGAGGGGTGGTTGCCAAGTCACTTGTTCTAAAGCTGCCCTTTTGGCAGCTGTGTCTGCCTTCCTGTTTCCCTTCATCACCTCTGCATCCCCCCTTAGATGACCCCTACAGTGAATCACTGCCACTTTTTTGGGAAGCTGTACTGCTTCTAAGAGCTGCAATATGCTTAAGCCAGGTTTCACCTGTTTATTCTCTGCAATAAGCAAAACTCTTTCCCTCCAAATAGACCTGTGTGCATTTAGGATGGTGTATTCATATGGGGAATCTGTGTAAACACGTAAGAGCTTCCCAGCCCTGAGCTATAAAGCTCAGGTGAGGGCTATCAGCTCTGCCTTTTGGGCAGAAGTTCCTGGGGGTAGGCTTCTTGCTTCTACAACTTGGGTCTTGAAGGTCCCTGTGGATCCTGCTAGCCTTTTTCCCTCTTTCATAAAACTGCTGCCACCTGTGAACCATTCCTCTTCGGCATTTGGGAGAGGCTCACTTCCTAGTTCAGGGTGACTGCAATAGATCATGTCTATTGTTTTCTACCCAACTGTGCTTCAGGGCCCCTGTTTCTGTGGGCAGCAGGGTGGCAGGATTTAGTGAGTGACAGGTTTTTGTAGTAGCCACTGGGTTGTCTAAAAGCATAAACTGAACTTGAATCAACCTTCCAGGGGGTAGCTGTTCTGTTCTCTTTGAACTTAGTACAGGCTAAACCCGGTGTGGAGTCCACACAGAGATGGGCTGACCACATGCTAACTTTTCAGCCTCCTGTAGCAGGGCTGTAGTAGCTGCCACTGGGCTTGCCAGGTGGTGGAGTGGTAAAGAATCCACCTACCAATGCAGGAGATGCAAGAGATGTGGGATCAAACCCTGGGTCGGGAAGATCCCCTGAAGTAGGAAATGGCAACCCGCTCCAGTATTCTTGCCTGGAAAATTCCGGGGACTGAGGAGCCTGGCAAGCTACAGTCCATGGGGTGGCAAAGAGTATGATGTGATTGAGCGACTGAGCACACATTCACACTAGCAGCTACTACACATAGGCAAGGAGGCCATCCCTCTGTTTAGAGAAATAAGAAACCATCCGAGCAAGGGGTCCCAGTTTTTAAGCTAATACCCTCAAAGGCGACTCCCCTTCTCTCACGAATATAAGGGTCAAAGGGTTTAGCTAAATCCGGGAGGGCCAGGGTAGGGGCCTGAAGTAATTTCTCTCTCAATTCTTGAAAGGCCCCTGCACATTCTGAATTCCATTCAAAAGGATCATAATCTTTTCCTTTGAATTTTTCATATAGAAGCCTTGCTATGAGACCATAGTTAAAGATCCAGATGGGGCAAAACTTGGCCATTCCCAGGAATCTCCTAAGCTGTCTTCTAGCTTTAGGAGGAGTGAGGCTTCAAATACCTCTTTCCTTTAGTGGGATAGGCCTCTCTGACCTTCTATGAGAATAAAGCCTGAGAAGGTCACCCTAGTTTGTGGTATTTGAGCCTTTTTTGGACACCTTTTATCCTTTATTAATTAGGTGGTTCAGAGTGGTTAATGTTTTTGTCAGAGGCCTCCATAGTAGGGCTAGTGATCAGAATGTCTTTCTCATACTGGAGGAGGGTTCTCTCCTCCAGATGTAGATCTTTTGCGCCCTTTAGGTAAAATTTCCTAAAGACAGTGGGGGAACTTTTTAACACTTGGGGCAATATTGTCCACCAATATTGTTTTGTTTCCTGTTTGGCTTCTGCCACTCAAAAGCAAAAAAATTTTGTGACTCTGGGGCTAATGGAATACAGAACCAGATATCTTTTAAATTTAATACAGAATAGCAGGTCCAGGGTAGAGTGGCCAGAGAAGTGTAAGGATCAGAGACTACTGAATATATATCCTCAGTGGTTTCATTGACTGACTTGCAGCCTTGTACCATCTGGTATTCCATGTTGGGTTTCTTTACGGGGAGAATGGGGGTAAAACAGGCTGTTTGGCATGATCTAATAAGGCCCTGACCAATGAGGTTCTGTATAACAGGGCAATGCTCAATAAGGCCTCCCAACAGAGAGGGTATTATTTTTTCTTGGGCCATGTATGTCAGAGGTTGTGGATGGACTGTCACAGGACTGGCCCTTAGAGCTTGTCCCGCCTTTCCCTGGGCTGAGACCTCAGGATTTACTCCAGAGAGGTTAACTTGCTCTGTCTGGAGAGCTTTGTCCTCAGCCATTAACATTATCTTCTTGTGCCCTCTGCCTAAGAGGACACCAATCACAAGATTTTACCCAAATAAGATCCCCAGTTTGAGAAATTTCCAGCACCAAGCTGTTAAAGAATTCCTCAGAAGGCCAAAATAGTTCAGTTCAGTCACTCAGTTGTGTCCAACTCTTTGCGACCGCATGAACCGTAGCACGTCAGGCCTCCCTGTCCATCACCAACTCCCGGAGTCTACCCAAACCCATGTCCATTTAGTCGGTGATGCCATCCAACCATCTCATCCTCTGTCATCCCCTTCTCCTCCTGCCCTCAATCTTTCCCAACATCAGGGACTTTTCAAATGAGTCAGCTCTTCGCATCAGGTGGCCAAAAGTATTGGAGTTTCAGCTTCAACATCAGTCCTTCCAATAAACACCCAGGACTGATCTCCTTTAGGATGAACTGGTTGGATCTCCTTGCAGTCCAAGGGACTCTCAAGAGTCTTCTCCAACACCACAGTTCAAAAGCATCAATTCTTCGGTGTTCAGCTTTCTTTATAGTCCAACTCTCACATCCAAACATGACTACTGGAAAAACCATAGCCTTAACTAGATGGACCTTTGTGGACAAAGTAATGTCTCTGCTTTTTAACGTGCTGTCTAGGTTGGTCATAACTTTCCTTCCAAGGAGTAAGCGTCTTTTAATTTCATGGCTGCAATCACCATCTGCAGTGATTTTAGAGCCCAGAAAAATAAAGTCAGCCACTGTTTCCACTGTTTCCCCATCTATTTGCCATGAAGTTATGGGACCGGATGCCATGATCTTAGTTTTCTGAATGTTGAGCTTTGAGCCAACTTTTTCACTCTCCTCTTTCACTTTCATCAAGAGGCTCTTTAGTTCTTCTTCACTTTCTGCCATAAGGGTGGTGTCATCTGCATATCTGAGGTTATTGATATTTCTCCAGGCAATCTTGATTCCAGCTTGTGCTTCTTCCAGCCTGGCTTTTCTCATGATGTACTCTGCATATAAGTTAAATAAGCAAGGTGACAATATACAGCCTTGGCGTACTCCTTTTCCTATCTGGAACCAGTCTGTTGTTCCATGTCCAGTTCTAACTGTTGCTTCCTGACCTGCATACAGGTTTCTCAAGAGACAGGTAAGATGGTCTGGTATTCCCATCTCCTTCAGAATTTTCCAAAATTTATTGTAATCCACACAGTCAAAGGCTTTGGCATAGTCAATAAAGCAGAAATAGATGTTTTTCTGGAACTCTCTTGCTTTTTCAATGATCCAGCGGATGTTGGCAATTTGATCGCTGGTTCTTCTGCCTTTTCTAAAACCAGCTTGAATATCTGGAAGTTCATGGTTCACGTATTGCTGAAGCCTGGCTTGGAGAATTTTGAGGCCAAAATAGGAGGCGTCCAAATGCATGGACTTGGGTATAACTGAGGGTCTGCCTTGAATGTGTAATGGTCCATGCTTGAGATAGTCAGTCCCTTCTTAGTCAGAATAGCCCACCAGATGATACACAGAACCACTGCCCAGCCAGAGCAACCGTCATGCTAGTTCCTAACCAACTGAGTCTGCTAGAGACTGGTATAGCTGCCTGAGGGGGAGAAGGAATGGGTGAGCAGAAAAAGAGGAACTTTCAGATTTTCCTCTGGTTGAGAGCTAAAAGCACAGGGAATTCCCACAGAGTATTCTAGGTACCAGATCACTAGGGCAACTGGTATTCTGTGCTTATACCAGGAAATTCTCTACCCTAGAATCTTAGCTGGTAAAGAATCACCCAAGGTTTGCCTCACAAACAGAGGAGGAAGGGGAGGTCAGGTGGTAACTCTTTCCTGTTTTTGCCAGCAGCTCACAGGACTGACCAATAATGGGGTTCCTGTTCTTGTGAGAAACAATTGTTGACCCAAAGAGGTCAAGTCACTGGTTTCAACCTACCTTGGGACCCTTTTTCACTTGGGTGTCCCAGTGCCTTTTCCTGATTTCAGATCCAGTTTCCTCATTCTGATTTGTCAGGCAGTCCTCATTACCTGGGCCTTTTCCTGATCTCACCTCTTGATTCATGGGGCTGGCCACTTTTCTTCACCAAAACAAAAGTAACAATGGAGAATGCTACTGTTGACCCCTGAGTGTCAGCAAGGAAGGCAAAAAGCCCTGGTGCAGCTGCTACTGCCTTGTACAGGAGTCAAGAGGACAGTACTACTGGTGAGAAAGCAGACAAGACTGACATGGCTCCAGCTCATCCACAGGTCCCCACTGTTCCTGGGCATCCAGAACTGAGGGAAGACCAGCCAGAGGTAGTGGACAGATACTTGTGAGTTTCAGTCTTCTGTCCCCTGTAATGCCACAGGATGATCCTCTCCAGGGGGTGCAGTCCTGGTTACTCTGGAGGCTATGCTGTGTGTGCACCACACCTGGATATCAGGTTACTGGGTAGAGCTGCTCTGAATTTGATCAAAAGCTACTACTCTTCTACCCTGTCAGAGTGTATTTAAAGACCAGAGTCAGTCATCATCATGTGAACTTCCCAAAGCCTTTGCTGTCCTTCCACTAGAGCCAGAGTGAGCCCATAGCCTGGTGGAAAGGTATGAGTTAAAGGCCATGTTCCATCTTCTCTGGGTTGCCAAAATTTGTTACTGACACTTCTGAGTTGGGCCCCAACAAGGGTCCTCCTGCCCAGTGTCATTTGAGTCAACAGAGCGAGGCTGAGTTCAGTTCAAAAGCAAAGGAAAGTTTTATTTTTGATCAAAGAATGGAAAGATGTGAGTTCACAATCTAGAGTACATGCTCTACCTGCTAGGCGATGGGCAGGGCAGCTTTCTAGGGTTCTTGCCAGTCGTGTGGGGTGTGGAGTTCTTGTATATCGGTTGCAGCTGTACTGTTCATGGTGCTCCAGATCACAGTGCCAGTCACAGCATCTCTGCACACAGTCCACTTAGCTGAAGTACTGGGTGTGGCCATTTAGCATTAGAAACGGTCTGAAGTGCTTGGTATAGAGCCTATGCATGTGGCACCCTAGGAGCAAGTGAAAAGGAAAAGAAAAGAGAACAAAAAATGTTAGACTTTATTACCAAGATTCTATTTTTAGTTCCCAGGAATTGCTAATGGACTTTGATGACGACAATACCACAGTTTATTTGTCCAATTTACAGTTGAAGGAAGGGGCTTCCCAGGTGGTGCTAATGCTAAAGAACCTGCCTGCCAATGCAGGAGACATAAGAGACGCAGATTTGATCCTTGAGTCGGGAAGATCCCCTGGAGTAGGGCATGGCAACCCATTCCAGTATTCTTGCTTGGAGAATCCCATAGACAGAGGAGCCTAGTGGGCTACAGTTCACAGGGTTGCAAAAAGTTGGACATAACTGAAGTGACCTAGCACGCACAGTTGATGGGCATTTGGGTTATTTCCATTTTTGTTGTTGTTATTAAATCTTCGGTGCAATGAAATTTCTTGTTCATGTTTTCTGTTGCACACATGCAAGAATTTTTCTAGGGAAGTTGTTCTCAAAGTATAGTCTCAGCATCAGATCACTTGGGAACTTATTAGAAATGCAAAATCTTGACTTCCCCTCCAGACCTATTAAATAAAAAATGTTGGGAGAGGGCTCCAGTTATCAGTTTTAACAAACCTCCCCAGATGTCTGCTAATGGCAGAGTAAAGTTTGAAAACTATGCTCTAGGGTATGTCTTTAGGAATTAAATTGCTGGGTTTGTGTTCAACTTTGTTAGACAAAATCAATCTGTTTTCCAAAATGATTATACCAACTTAAACTTTACCAATTCTATGTGAGAGTCCTTGATTTTCCATGCTGTTATCAGCACTTGGTTTTGTCTGTCTTCTTTAGATATTCTGGTGGGTATGAAGTGGTATTTGTCATCGCTTTAATTTGTAATTCACTTTGTAACAATGAAATTGAGTAATGTATAAGACATCCCCAACAGGAAGAAGATGGCATACTCCATACTTGACTTAGGATAATTGTGTGTGTTTGTGTGCATGTGTATAGAGTACTTTAATCTAGGTGTATAGTGAATACTGGAGATAATACAGAAGTTCAAGGCTAGCAGCTGTGAATCTGTTACAATCTAACTTAGGTCAAAAAGGTAGAGACAGAGCTCCATTGAGCAGGCCACCTTCAAAGAAGCACTGCGCTTTGAAGAATATAGCTGGTCAAGGCAATTGCTCTCAGGGAGGGAAGCAAGAGATAAATACCCTGTCCTCACTCTCATCCTTTTTCTAAACTCTTATGGGACTCCTCACAGGGATGGGATATTTGATGAATGTGGTGGAGCAAATAGAAGACATCTAATCTGGTACAAACATCTTTTTCATATGGTTTTAGCCATTTGAGTTTCTTTTGTGTGTGTGTATGGAGGTGGGAGTGCTTCTTTAAGATGTTGGTACTTTTTTCTACCACTTTTTTCTTGTTGATTTGTAGACATTTAAATATTCTGAATTTATGCCCTTTGTCAATTATCTATGTTGGAGATACCTTTCACCGCTGTAAATGATTCTACACCCAGGCCAACGTGTATGTGTCTGTATGTTTCAATACCATCAAGCAGTTCTCCAACACCAGCTGGGTATCATAATTCAACTCAATACTGACACTGTCTAACTGGCGATAGCATCAGATTCCACAGGTTCAAGGCTCAGTCCCATAAAACTGCAGTTCAGATGCCAGTGACAAGCCCAGCTTATTAACTGTATGTCTGACCGACTGGCTATAAATCGAGCTTTCCACCATTCCCTTCCTGTGTTCAATTAATTTGCCAGAATGGCTTACAGAGCTCAGGAAACACTGTGCTTACTTTATTACCAGTAATTATTAAAGGAATAGCTCAGAAGCAGCCAAATGGAAGAGACACATAGAGTAAGGTAGGGGGAAAAATCTTTCGTGTCCTCTCTGGTTGCTCTACCCTGTGAATTTCCACGTGTTTACCTCCACCCCCTCAAGCTATTCAAACCTCCATTCTCTTGGATTTTTATGGAGGCTTCATTACATAGGCATAATTGATTAAATCATTAGCCATCGGCAACTGATTGGACCTCTAGCTTTTCTCCCTTCTCAGGAGGTCAGGGGTTTGGACTGAAAGTTCCAACCCTCAAATCTCATGGTGGCTCCACCCCTCATACTTAGGTGCTTTCTAGAAACTGCCGTGTCATCATAACAAAAGACACCATTGTTGCTCTTATCACTTAGGAAATTCCAAGGGTTTAGGAGCTCTGTGCCAGAAATGGGATGAAGAAAAAAAAAAAATATATATATATATATATATATAATATAAATATTTCTTATAAAGCTCTTTTGCCCTTTTAATGGGGTCTTTTTTTTTCTTTTTGAAGAATTGAATGAAATCTATTCAGTAGCATGAGTTTTTGCTTGTTTGTTTTTTTGCCACACTGTGTGGCATGCAACATCTTAGTTTCCCAACCAGGGATAGAACTCGTGCCCTCTGCAATGGAAGCATGGAGTTTTAACCACTGGGCTGCCAGGGAAGTCCCCTAATGGTGTCTTTAAATAAACAGAAATTCTTAATTTTGTGTAGTCTCACTTATCAAAATCTTCGTGGTTAGTTCTCTCTGAGTTCTATCTTAAAAATATTTACTTGAGATCTGGGATTCCTCAGTGGCTCATTGGTAAATAATCCACCTGCAATGCAGGAGATGTAGGAGACAAAGGTTGAATCCCTGGGTCAGGAATATCTCCTGGAGGAGGGTATGACAACCCACTCTAATATTCTTGCCTGGAGAATTCCATGGACAGAGGAGCCTGATGGGCTACAGTCCATGGGGCTGCAAAAAGTCGGAATGACTGAAGCGACTTTGCACTCATGTAGGCACGCAACTTGAGGTCGTGAAGATATTCTTCTTCATAAATTTCTAGATTATTTCTATGTCACATTTAGATGCAGAATTGACGTACCTGGAGTTTCCACCTTTGTCATAGCAAATTTCCATATACATGTGACTCTGTTCCTGGCTTCTCTTTTCTATCTTGCAGCAATACCACAATGCATTGACTGCTGTAGCATCACAATAAGTCTTGACTTCAAGCAGAGCAAATCTTTATCCTTTGTTCTTCAAGAGAGTCTGGGTTATCCTTGGGCCATTGCATTCCCATATAAATTCTAGAATGAATCTGTCAAATTCCACCAGAAATTCCCAACATACCCTTGGAATTTTCACTGAGATTGAATTGAATTCATAGATCAGTTTAGGGAAAATATACATTTTTACAGCATCAAGTCTTCCTATTCATCAATATTGTATACTCCATTTATTTAAGCATTTAATTTTTCTTAAAAATGTTTATAGCTTTTCCTATGTAAATCTTACATGTCGTTTTTAGATTTATAACTAGAGAGTTTTTATATTTTTTGTTATATTTTTTAAAATTTCATATTCTAATTCTGTTGCTGAAATATAGGCAAGCAAAAGATTGGTTTTTTGTTAGCAATCTTGCTAGTTTTGCCTAAAAGTTCTAGTAATTTATATTAAATTTTAAAAATTCTCTGTATACAAGGGTGTCACTTGTGAATAATAGCAGTTTAATTCCTTTTTCAATTCTTTTCTTTTTTTCCAGTGCTATGTTATACTCGATGGGCTTTCAGGTACAGTGCTGTGAGTAGGTTAAGGTAGAAAGCGTTCTTATTCTAGTTGCACTGGAGTTAATTTCTAAAGTATTTTTTAGGTTGAAGGAATTACAGCTAACTCCTAGTTTGCTAGAAGCTTTAAAAAAAAAAACTACAAACATATGTTGAATTTAATTAAATGAGATAATCATGATTTTTCCTGTTTTCTCTGTTAATTACATTTGTTAATTTTTGAATGCTAAACCAATTTGCATTCTTGAATAAACCCAGCTTGATTATGATGTGGTATCCCTTTTATATATTGCTGGATTTAGTTCGCTATAATAATTTTTCATTTGGGATTTTTACATCTATGTTCATAAGTGGGATCAGCTTAATATTTTTCTTCCCGTTATGAACTTCTCGCTTAACAACTTTAGGACCCAGATTATGTGGGCCTCACAAAATGAACTGGGGAATGTTCCCTGGTTTTCTGTTCTCTGGATTTATATAAAATATTAACATTTTCCCGCCTTAAGTGGCTGGTAGAATTTGCTGGGGAAGTCATCTGAGCCTGGAATTTTCTTTGAGAGATTTTCAATTATGGATTCAATTTTTGTAATAATTTATGATTTAGAAGTTTTCTTTCTTTTGGTAGATTATATTATTCTAGGAGTTTATTTCACTAAAAATTTCAAATTTATTGGCAAAAAGTTATTTATAACTTCTTATTATCTAATAATTTATTTTAAATTAGTTTTGATTCTCTCACAGGAACTCAGAAAAAAGAGGAGAGTGAAGTTAGAGTATTTCTTCCCGATTCCCGCCCTACAGGTGATGTTCCTTTTCTATTCCTGACACTGTTTATCTGTATCTCCTCTCTCTCTCTCTTTTACAATCAATCTTGCCAGTGGTCTAACAATTTTATTAATCTTTTCAAAGGACTGATCTTCCATTTTATTGACCATTTCTACTGTACATTTGTTCTACATTCCATAAATTTCTGGTCTTTATTATTTTACTTGTTTTACTCTTCTTGAGTTCAATTGGCTGATCTTTTTCTACTTTCTTGGGATGAATATTGGCCTTTCCTCTTTTCTATATATGCATTAAGAATTGAAAATGTCCTTCTAATAATTACCCTACAAATTTTGATGTACAGTATTTTTATTTCAGTATTGGCCATCTTAAAACTCATCTGGCTTAAAATTCAATGTTCAAAACACTAAGATCTTGGCATCCAGCCCCATCACTTCATGGCAAATAGATGGGGAAACAATGGAAACAATGTCAGACTTAATTTTCTTGGGCTCCAAAATCACTGCAGATGGTGACTGCAGCAATAAAATTAAAAGACGCTTGCCCCTTGGAAGAAAAGCTATGACAAACCTCGACAGCATATTAAGAAGCAGAGACATTACTTTGCTGACAAAGGTCCGTATATTCAAAGCTATGGTTTTTCCAGTAGTCATGTATGGATGTGAGAGTTGGACCATAAAGAAGGCTGAGCACTGAAGAATTGATGCTTTTGAACTGTGTTGTTGGCGAAGAGTCTTGAGAGTCCCTTGGACTGCAAGGAGATCCAACCAGTCCATCCTAAAGGAAATCATTCCTAAATATTCATTAGATGGACTGATGCTGAAGCTGAAGCTCCAATACTTTGGCCACCTGATGCGAAGAACTGACTCATTGGAAAAGACTCTGATGCTGGGAAAGATTGAAGGCAGGAGGAGAAGGGGACGACAGAGGATGAGATGGTTGGATGGCATCACCGACCAGATGGACATGAGCTTAAGCAAGCTCCGGGAATTGGTGATGGACAGGGAAGCCTGGCGTGCTGCCCTCCGTGGGATCACAAAGAGTAGGACATGACTGAGCAACTGAACTGAACTGAATTGATTTGGCGATATTCATGTGTAGAATCATCTCTTGTGTTGTTAGAAGAGTATTTGTTGTTAGTTGTTAGCAGTCTCTTGTGCTGTGCTATGACCAGTGTATTCTGTTGACGAAACTCTGTTAGCCTTTGTCCTGCTTTATTTTGTATTCCAAGGCCAAACTTGCCTGTTACTCCAGGTATCTTTTGACTTCCTACTTTTGCATTCCAGTTCCCTATGATGAAAATGACGTCTTTTTCTGGTGTTAGTTTTAGAAGATCTTGTAGGTCTTCATAGAACCATTCAACTTCATCTTAGTTCTAACTATTTTATATCTTTCAGTGTGATTTAATCTTTTATCTGTAGGTTATTTAGAATCAGATTACTTCATTTTTAAACATTTAGGGGAGTTTTTCTAGCTATATTTTTGTTCTTGACTTAGTTAAATTGTTTTGACTTGAGAACAATTTTTGCAAGATTTCAGTTCATCAAAACTTGTTGAGACTTGTATAATGGCCAAACATATGGCCAATTTTTCCTAAATGTTTCATGTGCAGTTAAAAAGAATGTGTATCTGCAGATGTTGTGTGCTATGTTCTGTATATGTTAATTAGGTCAATTTTGCTGTTTTTTCATATATTCCGAGCCCTTTCTATTTTATTAAATCTGCTTGTTCTATCAATACTGAGATAAGATATATTAAAATCTCCAACTATCATTATATGTTTGTTTATTTTTTTTTACATTTGTCAATTTTTACTTTATACATTTTGAGGCTATTTTGTAGCTGCATATAGACTTAAAGTTTTATGTCTTCCCGGTGGATTGACTCTTTTTATTGTTATTAAGAGTATCTCTTTGCTGCTAGTAATGCTTTTTGCCTTAACATTCACTTTGTGTAATCTTAACATATTAACACTAACCTTTTTGTGTTTTTTTGGTTAGTTTTTACACAGCACTTTTTTTTTTTTTTTTTATCTTTTCCATGTACACTTTCTATAGCCTTAGATTTAGGCAGTCTATCAAAATACTTTATTAAATCTGACAATCTTTGTTTTAATTGGAGCAATTATTCCATTTAATTTTGTGTAATATATTCTGTTATATTTGTCCATGGGCTTGCCTGGTGGCCCAGTGGTAAAGAACCCGCCTGCCATTGCAGGAAACTTGGATTCGATCCCTGGGCCAAAAAGATCCCCTAGAGAAGGAAATAGCAATCCACTCCAGTATTCTTGCCTTGGAAATCCCATAGACAGGGGAGCCTGGCGGGTGACAGTCCATGGGGTCACAAAGGAGTTGGGCACAACTTAGCAACTAAAAGACAGCAACATTTGTCCTGCCACCTCTACTGCTCCTTTTAAATTTATTACTAGATGGTTTACCCATATTGGGCTTCCCTTGTGGCTCAGAGGTTAAAGCATCTGCATGCAATGTGGGAGACCCAGGTTCGATCCCTGGGTCGGGAAGATCCCCTGGAGAAGAAAATGGCAACCCACTCCAACATTCTCACCTGGAGAATCCCATGGATGGAGGAGCCTGGTAGGCTACAATCCATGGGGTTGCAAAGAGTCGGACATGACGGAGTGACTTCACTTTCACTTACCCATATTTGGGTACTATTTAAATACATTGCTTACTATATCTTTTACTCTCTGTCTCAGCATTTCCACTCCTGAGTAATTTTGCACAAAACTCATGCATAAGTCCATGAGGGCATGTGCAAGACTGTATATCACAGTACTATCCTTGTAAGAATTCTGAAGCAATCATGGAAGCAAAACTCCTCCTTTGTCCTCATGCAGTTATGAATGTGTGCAGCATTTCCTGCCATCTTGGGACAGGGCATTTTGCACTTTGAAATAAACTAATATTTGGCTGATACTGTTTTTTTATATATTCTGAGCCCATTTCTATTTTTTTTTTTAATCTACTTGTTCTATCAATACTGAGATATGGTATATAACAATAACAACAACTATGGCAAAGGACAGGTTTATCTGTCCTTTCATTTACTTTGGAGAACAGAACTAGAGGAGACAATTCTACCACTGACTTTAGCCATGCTGATGTCTGAAGGCTGGTGATCACCTTCTTCATTGGATAGGAAAATCATATAAAAAGAACACATGCTCTTTTCCCACTGTGAACTGATATATGAGAGCTTGGTAACACTGGTAACTCTGTACCCTATCAGGAAGATCCCCTGGAGGAGGAGGGCCTGGCACCTCACTCCAGTATTCTTGCCTGGGAAAGCCCATGGACAGAAGAGCCTGGAGGGCTATAGTCCACGGGATCACAAAGAGTTGGACATGACTTAGAGACTAAACAACAACCTTTCTGTTTAGATACCCCTTGTGGGTTTTGTTTGAAAAACCAGTTCTTCTGAATGCTGACTCCTTTGCACCTCTTTGCATGTAAACTGCTTTTCTTTTCTAAATAACCTTGTCTCTGAGTCTTCTCATACAACATAATGTGGGGATGCAAACCATGGAACACCACTAGCAGTTATCAGGAAGAAGGAGACACTGCATTGGTCAAAACTTTTGTTCAGATTTTTCCATAAGATGTTACGGAAAAATCTTCACAAACTTTTTGGCCAACCCAATACATATAGTTCATAGACATTTAAAAATATGAATTCTTTTAATGTAATTATTTATTATTAATTAATCTTTATTAACCATTGTTTAATTTATTAATTTAAATTTATTATTTGGGCTTCCCTGATGGCTCAGTGGGTAAAGAATCTGCCTGCAATGAAGGAGACACAGGAGACTCCAGTTCGATCCTTGGGTCAGGATGATCCTCTGGAGGAGGAAATGGCAACCCATTCTAGTATTCTTGCCCCAAAAATCCCATGGACAGAGGAGTCTGGTGGGCTACTGTCCAGAGACGTGCAAAGAGTTGGACATGATTGAATTATTTTAATTTATTTATTATTGATAATTATGAATCATTGTTTAATTTAGTTTATTGATTTAAATTCATTATTTAATTTATTTCATTCCTCACAACAATTATAGATATAAGCTTCATGAGGGCAAGGATTTTGTACCTGGAACAGTGCTTGGCACATGCAGGCCCTCAATAAATATTTGTGAATCTTTGTTGAGTAAGTCCTCCTTTTACACACATGGTATGGAAGAACTAAGGGTTACATAACTTGCATAAAGTCACTTCGTGAGTAGGTGGCAGAGATGTGATTCCATGACCACATTCTCACCAGCATGCTCGTGGTCTCTAAGTGAGAATGGTACAGTATTGTTTTTTAATACTGTACAGTAAAATCGTCTTAAAAAAATAGTGCAAATTCAGGTACTCAAGCAAAACAAATTTGTGTGTGCATGTGGTAGAGGGGGAAAGGAGAGTTGAGATCAGTAACGAAGGGTAAAGAACAAAATAAAGCACAAAGGGGCCTTGTCCACAGTGAAGATGATATAGGCTGAGCAGTAGGGATAACTCAGGTCCTTGCACCCATGGCTCCAAAATAATGACACCAATTTTGTAACGACAATAATAATAATAACAATGATGCTGATGATACATGATGGAAAAAGGTGAGAAAGTAGAGGTAATAGGTAAAAGCAACGCTTTCAAAAAGTTTTGCTCTTAAGGAGAATAAAGAATGAGGCAGTAGATGAAGGGGAATGAGGGCTCAAAGAAGATCTTTTTTCTTTCTTTCTTTTTTTTAAAAATAATATCCTTATTGAGATATCATTAACATACCATGCAATTCCCTCATATAAAGTACAAAATTCAGTGGGTTTTAGTATTTTCATAGAGTTGTGCAATCATTACCATAATCAGTTACAGAATATTCTCATGACCCCAAAAGGAAGAAACCCCATTCCTATTAGCAGTCACTCCCAATTTTTCCCAACTCCTTCATCCCTTGGCAACCACTAAGCTTCATTTTCTCTATGTCTATAGATTTGTCTGTTTGGACATTGCTGTAAGTGGAATCATATAATACGGGGCCTTTTGTGGCTGGCTTCTTTCCCTTAGCATAGTTTCCAAGGTTCATCTATGTTGTAGCGTGTATCAGCAGTTCACTTCTTTTACTACCAAATAATGTTCCGCGTGTGGATGTATCACATTTGATTTATCCATTCATCAGGTGATGGACATTTGAGTTGTTTCCACTTTTTGGCTATTATGAAGGATGCTGCTATGAAATCCACATATAGGTTTTTGCGTGGACGTTCATTTTCATTTGACTTGGGTGTATGCCTAGAAGTGGAATTTCTGGGTCATGAAGTAACTTTTCATTTAGCTTTTTTTGCAACTCCCAGACTGCTTCCATTTTCCATTCCCACCAGTAGTGTGGGAGAGTTCCAATTTCTCCACATCCTCCCCAACACTTTTTAATTCATTCTTTTGATTATAGCCATTCTATCAATAGTAGGTGTGAAGTTATGTATCATCGTGGCTTTGATTGGCATTTCCCTCATGGCTAACAATATAGAGCATCTTTTCATGTGTCCTTCTTTTTTAAAGATGGAATAAAAGTGTGTTGCAAATGGCCCAGTGGAGGGAGAACTTTATGACACAGGAGATACTGGGGCTTTACATGCATACTCTGTGACCCTGTCCGCTGTCTTTATGCCCAACAGCCAGGCACATAAGGACTCAGGCATGCAAGGACCTGGACATGTGAGGCCCTGGTTGAACGAAAACTGGGTGTATGAAGACCTAGGGCACAGGATCCACTTTTGATTGGACTCCAGACCTCTGTGGACCTTATGAGAAGAGCAGCAGACAGGGGCGCTCTGTAATGAAGGTACAAGACCCAGGTCAGGAAGCAGCATCTACCCGTCACCATAAACTATCAAACAGCACTGGAAACCAATTTTATGGCCTTAGCTGGGGACCAGCCTTCTGAGGTCTCTGACTGTAAATCATCCCAAAGCTGTAGATCCTGCTGGCTGGTCGCGGCTGCCCTTGGAGGTGGGTGTAGGCAGGAGGACAGACAGACAGCGCTGTGGGCTTTGCTCCTCCCCCTCCTCTCTGTGTCTGTCAAAAAAAGCACATCAAGATAAACATGCTCTGTGGCTTTGACAGGAGAAGCCACACAGGGTTGTGAGATTTGCAGTTTGGCTATTCTGGAGTGATGGTAGGAATGGAGAAGGAGGAAGAGGGTCCTAATCCTGTGAACTTAGGAGGCAGCTGGGTCTATTTCCAGCCTCTGCCGGTGGCACTGACTGCTGCCTCCCCTCCTCCTCCCAGCTCCATCTCTCAGCAGCTGGCCGGGGGGCTTTCCTGTCCGCTCCGCTAGCCAGCTCTGTTCCCACCCTGGCTGCCCCCACCAAGCTGGGAGAGAGGGTCTGAGGCAGTTTGGAGTGTAGTCTGCTGAAAGCAGAGCGGGGAGAAGGGAAAGGTTGAATATTAGCTTAGCAGGGAAGCTGTGGGGGACGGGGAGAAGAGCTGCATAAATCTGCATGGCTAATGAAGTCAGGACCGAGCGGGCTGGGAGTCCTGGGACAGCAGGTCGCGGACAGTGGGGAGCTGTGAACTTGAGGGGAAGAAGACACAGCCAGGGAAATACTCTCTGCCATTCTGGAGTAAGAGGGGTTGAGAGAGGAGGGGGCCGGGGGCGGATGTGAGTTTCTAACAAGTGAGGAACAATGAGGTAATTGTGGGCCAATCAGAGTGAAGAATGGAATTTGAACCGGGGAAAGGGAAGAGAAAAGACCCCTGGGGAACTAAGAGCGACACATTCTTGTGCCCCCCTTGAGACCGTGTGAGAGAGGGCGGCGCGGAGCAGGAAGGCCAGTCGGGGGCCGTGCGGCTCAGTGTTAACCTTTGTGCTCCAGATTTCCTTTTGTGCTGTTTTCAGTGTGCTGGGAAGAATGGCCCCACGGGGCAGGGGCACAGCCCTCCCTGGGAGGTGGCCTCTCTCCCCACAGGCCCTTGCCTCCCTGAATCCTGGCCCACAAGGCAAGGTTCTCAGCTGAGACCCGTCCCTTGGCAGGTGACTTCCCCTCCCTGCATCTCCCCAAAACGCTGACTCACCGGCAGGTGGGACTTGGAGCTTCTTTGGGTATTCTACCTTTCACATCCTTGACAGGTGGTCCTCCAGCCTCCACAGGAGCACTTCCAAAAACAAGGAGCACATTACCTCACAATGCAGCCGTTCTAATTTTGGGCCTATTTTTAGCAAATTATTCTTCTATATCAAGAAAAAAAAATGTACCTCCCTCTAACTTCCACTGACTTTACTTACAGTTGCATAGAATGTATCCCATAGCTTTCTGACACAAGAGTATTCCAACTTGTAAACATTGGTAGGATCGCTCTCTTGTCCCAAGCAGTCTTTTGCTTTATAAAATGTTCCCATTTTTTTTCACTCCTGTCTCTCAGGAAGGATTTCCTTATCACTTGCCTTGCAAGTTGCTCTCCTCTGAACATGTGTCCATTTTCCACTTAGTTATTTTCTTGTTTATTCATTCATATTACCAGTGTATTCCAAAAGAGACTTGAAGTTTACAAGGCGTAAATGATAACAGCAGGTTTATAAAAGCAATGCAGATATTAGTGAAGTGAAAATAAATGCAGGCAATACCAACCCCAGTAAGTGTGCCATACGGGTCTCTGAACTTAGCCCTGTGTAGTCTCTAAATTTGCCTTGTGAACTTGCTGACAACCAAAGCAAAAAGGAAAATATGGGTGGTTATACAATTTAGTGTCTTTAAGAGCAAATAGGAAACACTGCTATGCTTGTATCTGGAAATGAAAGAAAATTTTCAGTCTTCCTGAAAAACACACCCAACAATTTTCTTATGATAAATTCAATAATACACTTACTCGAACTGTTTCTTAGACAGTTATCTCTCAATGTAGATCGAAGTCTTAACTCCAAAGCATAATTTCAATAAAAGCAGACACTCCAGTGTGCTAATGTGCCTCTTACAATCTGGCAATAAAACATTTCAAATTCAATCTAACCAAAGAAAATTACTGCCTGTTTGGGAAAACTATATTTCTATTAACGCAGCTTACAATTGCATTAGCTTTTTGCAGAGCGCCACTGGTATTGACTCTTTGTTAGTGTCTGCTCAAACTTACTCCTGCTGCTATGACAGGAACTGAATTTAAGCCAAGCTGTCTTCATCTTATAGTTGTGTAATTGATTTTTTGAACTTAAGTGCAGGACTATATTGTTTATCACTACAAAATTCCATCCTGTTAGAGCCACTCCTATTTGTTCTATCCTATTGATAATTTTTGATTTGTATTACATCAACCAATAGACCATATTTCATGGAATATAAGACTCTTAATTGTAAGATGCACTATTTTTAAAAAACTACCACAAAGAAGAAATATTGCCAGTTAAACTATGACATGCAACTGACTGTATGATACATTCGATTTTAGACATGTTAGGATGTGCATCTTAGATTTAGTGAAATATGGTATTAATAATCTCTCACATTCTGTCATTTGCAATTTGATAAACATATCCCCCATAGTACCATTTACTTGGAGAAGGAAATGGCAACCCACTCCAGTACTCTTGCCTGGAAAATCCTATGGACAGAGGAGCCTGGTAGGCTGCAGTCCGTGGGTTCGCTAAGGGTCAGACACGACTGAGCGACTTCACTTTCACTTTTCACTTTCATGCATTGGAGAAGGAAATGGCAACCCACTCCAGTGTTCTTGCCTGGAGAATCCCAGGGACGGGGGAGCCTGGTGGGCTGCTGTCTGTGGGGTCGCACAGAGTTGGACACGACTGAAGTGACTTAGCAGCATAGAATGCAGCCACTGATGAAAATGTTGAACTGGGTGGGGCCAAGGAGAGTGTTCAGGAGACTTCTACTTGGGAACTCCCTAAGGTTTGCTTGCTCATTTGTTTGAATACCCACTTACTAAATAAGTATTAATTTATCCAGTGAGTGCACAAAGAACTCAGGTTACAAAGATGAAGACGGTCTGGCCCCCGTCAGTCTCAGTCTGGAATTCACAGTGTAATCCATTAAGGCATACTCTCTGGGCCTGGTTGTTCCAGCCCCTCAGTATCCCTTTAACTGAGCTATTGTCCACATCAGAACTTGAGGCCCAGTCAGGAGGGGCAACTGGAGGAGGATGGAACAGAGCAGGGAAGGGGTGAGGACCCGGAATCAGGGTGGGAGAAGCAGGCTGGTTACAGGGATAAGTAAGTACATAAATAAAGAAGTCACAATGCCTAAAAGGAAGAGGGAGTTCAGGCATGACCAGAAGTAGACTCAGAAAGAATGGGCAGCCAAACCAGAGATGCCACAGTTGTCAGTCCTCATGGTCAGGTAGATGGGCAGAGGACATTCAGAGACCGGAGTAAGCATGGGCTATAGGACAGGGATCCAGGCCCAAATGGCAACAAAATAAGACACCAAGGACCCACAACCCATACTTTGGTTCTAGGCAGGAGTCAGGGTTCTAGGACACAAAACCAGTCAGATCTAAGAACCAGGTTCCAAAACTGTAGACTGCCCTCTGCTCCCTGATTGTCCACAGGGTGAGACAGGGAAGGTAGACAGATGTGGGGAGAGACTCCCTCCTCAAGGCAGTAAGAGCTCAGGCTGGGCCTCGGTGTGGAGCAGGGGGAGCCAGACCCCTGAGCTTTCGACATGCAACCAAAAAGACCTGGAGGACCATAGGAGAGAAAATGGAAGGAACAGAGGAGCAAACGTCTGCCTCTGAGAAGAGGTCTGAGAAGGTGAGTAATTTCCCCAGGAGACTAAAATCTCTGACACATGGGAATCCCAGTCAGGAACCGGCCAGGGACACAATGGGCCAGTGAGTGCAACATGGGTACACACAGCTGTGAGGACCAAAATGTTACCCCTTCTTTAACAAGAGTTAAGAAATAAATTTATATACAAATGAACTTATTTACAAAACAGAAACAGACTTACAGATATCAGGAACAAACTTAGGGCTACCAAAGAGGAAAGATGGGGGAGGAGGGATAAATCAAGAGCTTGGAATGAACACATACACACACTACTGTGTATAAGACAGATAACCAGCAAGGACCTACTGCATAGGGAACCCTGCTCAACATTCTGTGATAATCTGTATGAGAAAAAAAAAAAAAAGAGTGGATATCTGTATAACTGAATCACTGTGTTGCACACCTGAAACTAAGTCAACATTGTCAGTCAACTATACTCCAATAAAATTTTTTTAAAAAGATAATTATGGTGACAGTGATAAAAATGAAAACAAAAAGAAATTAATGATGGTAACTTAGAATAATAATTATAAATTGGATGCAGAACATTAGTTACTCCCATGACAGAATGAAATAGAAATGTAACTGGTTCTGGCCAATTGCAACTTCATTCTGAATGAAGAAGCAAGGTGCTCAGTGCCATGTGTGGAAATAGCTTCATTATTTGCACTCATTCACATTTATTTCAAACACACATATGATTTGGTAGTACCCTCTCAGTTCTAAGAAAGCCTCTTTAGAGGTTTTGTGTTTTTGCTTTTAAGAGAAAAAAAAAAAACCAAGACCCAGTTAAATTGTGAATTTAAATACAAACTTTAAAATTTTAGGGATTCTCATAATCACATTAAGGTCTTTATGTTATTAGATAAGCTTGAAACTTAGGGAGCATTTTCTCTCCTGGGTCAAACTTAGATTGAAATCTGGAAATATAGGATCAAGATTTGGGTTTTTATAATTTTCTGTGTGGGCAGACACAGGTCCCAGCCCTAGAAATTCTTCACAGGGATCTCACAAAATGTGACTCATTCAGTGGAGATAATGGTGACCTTGGCAACAAGAATACTGTGGTCTTGGGACTTCCTGGTGGTCCAGTGGTCCAGAGTTCATCTGGCAATGCAGGGAGGTGGGTTCAATCCTGGTGGGGAAACTAAGGTTCCACAAGCTTCAGAGCAACTAAGCCGGTGCACTGCGAGTACTGAGCTGGCATGCCACAACTAGAGTCCGTGCACTGCAACAAAAGATCCTGCATGATGCAACTAAGACCAGACACAGCCAAATAACTAAATACTCAGGTCTTCATCATATCCGGAGGATTGATCTCCACCTGAAAGGACTGGTCAATTCTTACCACAGTGGCAGGAGGTCAAGAGTACAAGAGTACAGGGAGGTGACCAGCTGGGCTTTATCTCCGCAGGCCTGCAGGGCTCCATCATGTTATCCTGTACACCACTGGCGGCCACCCGGGGCTGAATGGTGGCGTGGGAGGCACCGTAAAACCTGTAGGTGGGGTCTTCCAGAGGGAGGGCAGGAAGGGTAAACCACAAAGTGCCGCCCCTCTGAGGCAGAGTGGATGTAAGTTCCTGCTCTCCCAGCAGGGGGCAGCAAGGGCTGAGGAGCGGTATTTAACTAACTCAAGGGACTCACAGTAATACTTGAGCAGCGCTGTAATACAGTGGATTTCTTATTGAGACACAGCAATTCAGAGTAATAATTTGGGTATTATAGTAAATGAGGCTCTACTTTACAGTCACAAACTGGTGGGGCCAGAGTGCTCGAGTTATAGAACACATAGAATGTCAATAAATGTTAGTAAAGGATTTAGCAGAACGAATGCAAATTGCAAAATTAGCTTATGAAAATATTTCAGTCTTACCTGTACAAAGAAATGTAAACAAGATAGTACATTAAAATCTGTCAAACCATCCATCACATTTTTAAATTATAACTTGTCAGGAGTTTAGAAAAAAAACAGAAGTAAAACCAATGAATCACTGAAGTGGTAATTAGTTAAAATTGATTGTGCACACACCAAGAAGACAATTTGCAAACCAAAAGCACTCAGACTAAAACACGGAATGAGGCTAGGAGGAATGTAACAAAGCAACTTTTATGGGTGGAAGCAGTGCATGTTGGTTCTTCACAGTGATTGTTACAATATTATTAATGGAATTTTCTCAAATGAAGATAATTGGTTATTAGTGTTTACCTCATATAAATGCAAGGGAACAATTAAAAGTTTCGCTTACGGTTTTTTGAAGCGTAAGCAAAGAAGTGACCAAAGTCAAGTTAGCCAGACTTGTCTTGCAAAGTAAGCTTAAATTAAGCTTTGCTTGTATAACTGAACTGATTTTGTCTACTCAGTTAGTTTTCAAGTCTGGTTTCCATTTGTGTTTGATTTTTAACAAACTTCTGGCTAATTATGAATAATTTTTTATGCTTTGGATTCTGTTTGCACATTATCTCATTTAGTCCTAAGTGTTCATCCCATTGTTTGAATGAAGAAACTGAATCTCTAAGAGATTGAGTAATATACTACGTCAATTTGAATATATATGTTGATGTCCTCTCTGTGATACTAAAATGATAAATAATTAGTTGCTGTAGGAGCTGTCATGTGCATTGAGGATGTTTAGCATCGTCCCAGATCTCTACCTGCTAGAAGTCAGTAGCAACCCCTCACCCTAGTTGTGACAACCAAAAACATCTGCAGATATGACCAAAAGTTCCCTGGGGGGCAAGTTTGCCCCCAGTTGAGAACCACTGGATAAGGGCTATCTGATAGTGAAGGATCTCAAAAAAATTCTTGAAGAGTGTTGTTGGATATAACAGGCTGGAGGAAGCCAAAGCTTTTTGTGCCCACTGAGCCACCGTAGGGTGCAGAACACATCTGCATCATCTCTCTCTATAAGCTTAGAAAGATTATACACCAAAAGGGACAGAAAAGACTTGGAGAACTAAAACCCAGAGGATTAAGTAGAAGGCTGTTTAAAGAATAATTTGATTCCTGATCCATCTTGAAGCAGGATTATGAAGAACTTAGGCAGAAAGATCTTCATGAACATGGTGGACTTAACAAAATACCTGATATAATGGTGATTTTTTAAAATGTGAACAATGACAAAGAAGACAATGTGAGAAGAAAAGGACAACTAGAAACTACAGCCCAAACAAAAAGGGGAGGGAAAGCAACTGTAATATTAATACACAGCAAGGGACTGTGGTGATTAGTATTTATGCAGTTATAATAATTCATATTAAATTAATCATAAGTATTAATAAATATATTAATGATAATCACAGATATATCATTGTTATATTACTTAATACTTAATTATTGACTTATGCTGGCTAAACTAAACATAGGCTTCTCTAGTGGTTTAGTGGTTAAAAAAAAAAATAAAATCTGCCTGCAGTGCAGGAGATGCAGTTTCGATCTGTGGGTTGGGAAGATCCCCTGGAGAAGGAAATGACAACCTACTTCAGTATTCTTACTGGGAAATCCCATGGACAGAGGAACCTGGTGGGCTGCAGTCCATGGGGTTGCCAAAGAGTTGGACATGACTTAACTAATGACTGAACAATATTACCAAACTACATAGAGATATGTTTATAGGAAGGATATGGGAGTGAAAAGGGGAGCAGGGGCAACTGATATAACTGAGCTAAATCCTAACATGTCACAACAGTAAGTGAAGAATGCCTAAAGCTTTGAAATTACAGAATAAACATACTACTGGAGGTAAGCATCTAAAACAATAACTAAAAATTTGAGTGCCCCTGGGCTGTGAACAGGAGGGGACCTCAGTGAGCCAGGAGACTGGTGTTTTCTATTATACTTTTTGCTAATGTTTATTTTTTGAGACAATATGCATATATCATTTTTTTAAAAAAATATTTTTAATATCCAGACCTATTGAAACGTTAGTGAAAAGAGCACTCTTCTCTGTTGCTGGTAGAGGTATGTATTGAGACAAGTTTTCTGGGAAATAGTGTGCCAGTTATCAAGTCTTAAAATATTCATCACCTCAAAAAAAAATATTCATCACCTCTAGGAATGTATCCTTTAGATGAAGCTAGCAATGTAGGCTGAAATGTATATGCAAAGCCTCATGTTATATTATTTGTTACAGTAACAAGTTGGAAACATCTCAAATATCCCACAGTTGGCAAGTAGCTAAATGAATGCATAGATATGCAACTAATAATATACAACTTTTAAAAGGGTTTATGAAGAACTTACATTATGTGGAGACATGCTTACAAAATACCAAGTGGAAAAGAGCAGGGGACCCAACTGAAAGGCCCTATCTCAACAATGTAAAATATATAAATGCAGGAAAATGTCTAGACAGCAATACATGAACATGTTAGCACTGGTTATCTCTTGGATTGTGGTAAATTTTATTTTCTTCTCAATTCTTCTTAGTTTTCTAATTTTTATTCAATGAGCACATACTGCTTTCACAATCAGAAAGAACATAAAAGAAAAGGAAACAATCTTGAGTACCAATTGCCTTCAGTTCAGTTCCATCGCTCAGTCTTGTCCAACTCTTTGCAACCCCATGGACTGCAGTACACCAGGCTTCCCTGTCCATCATCAACTCCCAGAGCCTGTTAGAGAACAAAATCTACCTCTGTGTGGCTAAGGTCTGGAGGGTGGAGGTTGCACGCTACCTGCTTCAGACCTTCCTGGAACCCCTGGAGGTTGATTTCCCACTGCACAGTCAACTAGAGATTAGGCATGGAGCAAAAAACTATGCAAAGAATTTCACTTTGCATAACTGGTTTAGCTCATCAAGGCCTTGGAAAATGCATTCATTTTTATCCACAGTCTAACAGAGGCATTACCACTCACTGTCACATTCATGTCTACATGATTAATAATACAGTAAACATGACTTAAAACTTTAGAGGATTTTAATTATCTGAGTAAAAAATGCAGACTAGTTGGCTCAACTTCTCAAGAGTCTCATGCCTATGATCTAGGATGGATTCAAGAATATGCATCTTGAACAGATATGATAAGTTGATTTTGATTCTTGTGTTTCTGAGACTAATTTTGACAGTTATAAAGTAAGTGGATAGACAAGAGGTAAATGATGTAGTGGTGTGGAGGCAATAGAAATCTCCATAGGCAATGGGGAAAGTGACAATGGGAGGTCAGTGTGCTCAAGTGAGCCTCATAGACGCCTGGTGATCAGAGGTACCAAAAACTTCTGCACTTAGGGTGAGGAGTGGGGGCTGAAAAGAGGAGCATTGATTCACAGTCTGTGTAAGCAGCAGTCAGACCACAGGTCTCTTCACCTATGCCAGCAAGAGACAGATGTGTGCTCCTGACATTACAAAGAGGCTCTAGGCTCAGAGATATCTGGCCAGTGCAGGGCAGGTGTGCAGTTATCCATCTACTATCTCTCACAGGTTTACCCTTCATTGTCCTGATTTGTTATATGGAAGCTGGACCCTATGAACATTTTTCTTGGCTTACCTGACTGGCTTGATATTAGGCTTTGTCAATAGAAGATTCTGGAACGACACTACAAGGTGATAGCAGCACAAAGGTGCTTGCAACCCTTCTGGATCTGTTTTCCCACCATTTCATTCTGTGAGGGAGCTAGCGGACTTACGTGGGGGCGTCTAGTGGTGCTTACTTCAGTGACTCTCATGATCAGTTCCAGCCACACTCAGCCCACGCTGTCTGTCTGACTGACACTTCCATGGCAGCTCCAGCTGGGCCCTCAAGACACTGCCCCCACCATTTCTACTGGAGCTTGTCCATCCCTGGTAGCTCAGTGGTAAAGAACCCACTTGCCAATGTAGGAGACATGGGTTCAATCCCTGGGTCGGGAAGATCCCCTGGAGAAGGGAATGGCAACCCACTCCAGTATTCTTGCCTGGGAAAGCCCATGGACAGAGGAGCCTGGTGGGCTACAGTCCATGGGGTCGCCAAACAGTCAGACACGACTTAGCAACTAAACAACTTAGCCCATCCATGCCTTCTGCAGTGAAAGGCCACCTCTCTAAGTTATTTCTGGAAGGTCTCTTTGCCCCAGGTAGGCTGCATGTTCCTGTAGTAGCTGTGTATTCTTTGAGGAGATCTAATCTCAGCTTGTGGAGAAGGCAATGGCACCCCACTCCAGTACTCTTGCCTGGAAAATCCCATGGACAAAGGAGCCTGGTAGGCTGCAGTCCATGGGGTCGCTAAGAGTTGGACACGACTGAGCGACTTCACTTTCACTTTTCACTTTCATGCGTTGGGAGAAGGAAATGGCAACCCACTCCAATATTCTTGCCTGGAGAATCCCAGGGACGGGGGAGCCTGGTGGGCTGCCGTCTATGGGGTCGCACAGAGTCGGACACGACTGAAGCGACTTAGCAGCAGCAGCAGCAGCAGCAGCAGTCTCAGCTTGTGTGTGTGGTGGGAATGGGGAGCAGAGTACTTCTCCTAGTTCCTAGTCCCATTTCTTTTATGGTTCATACTTCCTCTGTCTAAATAATCTAAAGCTAGTAACTGTTTTTCTACTTCTGGAGCTTTTAGAGGCTTTTTTTTTAAAAGTAGTTAACCACTTTTAACTAGTAAACATTTCTTTATATTAAAATTTCCTCTATTTGAATTACGAATTTGGTTTTGTCTTTTGATATAGTGCAAAGTTTTAAAAACAGGGAGTAAATGAAAATCCTCATATTTGAAGGTGAGATCCACAGTTTCCTTCCTTCCTTGACTCCCAAAACACTAGCATGCAGGATTTTAGCTCTCAGGCAGGAGGATCCCTCCAGAGAGAAACTGGCTGACCTGAGAGAAAAGGTTTATGTCACTGACACATTGAGGTTTTGCAACAAAGTGGCCAAGCTCCATGTTATAGCCCTGCAGTGAAGCCATTGGTCAGAAAGCTCTATCTATGCAGGTAACCAGCTTTTTGTTCCTTGCTTATAAATATGAATACATATCTGAGAATCACCAGGAGTCTGAGGAAATTTTTCACTATAAAAGATAGTTTTAGTAACAAAATTTTAGTATCAAAGAAGCAGAACAAAATGAATTCAAAGAAAACACCCTGGGCTTAATATCACCCAAGTTATGAGATAGTGCATTCATAAGGAAAAAAACTCTTAAGTGAACATTCAGAAAATGAAAAAAGGCTCTTGGAAATTAAAAATGTGATAGTCAAAAGCTCAACAGAAGATTGGAAGACAAAGTGGAGGAAATCCTCTACAATTTAACCAGAAAGGCAATAATATGAAAAAACACAAAAATTAGAGCATCAATCTAAGATGTATAATTATACTAAGAGACATTCTAGAAAGAAACAACAGAAAATAAAGTTAGAAATTTTTCAAGAAAATAATGCAAGAAAATCTTTTGGGCCTGAAGGACATGAGCTTCCCTATTGTACAAGGCCAGCTAATTTCCCAAAACAATGACACAGAGATGCATCACTGTAAAATTTTAGACAATTAGATAAAAGACAAAATCTAAAACCAGAAAATCACCAGACTTCTAATCAGCAACACTAAAAATTGGAATAGAGTGAAGGAATGCCTGCCCAATTCTGAAGAGAAACAATTATCAATTTAGATTTCCACTTCCAGCCAAGCTATCAACCAAGTGTGAGAGTAGAATAAACATATTTCCAGACATGCAAGGCTCAAACGTTTCACTCCCTTATGCCATTTCTGGGAGGCTACTGGAGAATGGCTTTATCAAACCAAGAATGGGAACAATATGAGAGCTGTGAAGCAGGCCATCCAGCATAGGAGAGAAACACAGATAATTCCCAGACAACACATCCATAGCAGGAGAGGAGGACAGAGAACCCTGAAGGGAAATCTTAGAACAAGAAGTGAAAATGATAGATTACCTTGCTTGTTTGACTTGCTAAGAGGAGTTTTAAAACTTTGACAGAGAATTTAGAAGAAGAGTTAGTGATAGAGCAAATTAAAATAAAAATAATTACCTCCAGGCCATTAAAAAAAAAAAACTCATTTAAGAAAGGAAATTAATCATACTACAGTTTGTGGCTCAGCTGTGAATAATAGTTAGTCATAGTAATGTTAACACTGAATATTGACTTTTTTTTAACCAAAATATCACACTTGGAAAAAAGCGTACTACAAGGGAAGAGAAAGAGAAAATCTGTGTGGGTGTGTTGGAGGGGCAGGTGGGTGTAAGATAGTTAAATCTACATTCTTCTTAGTAGGAAGGCAATACATAATAACTAAACTTTAAAAATCCAGAAATATTAAGTATAAGCACATGTATCAATATGGATATAAATATTGGAAGAAATGTCTGAAAGAGTTGGGAATGTTCTTTATAAGGAGTAGAACTGGAGGTATAAAGAAGATGTAAGCAAGAGACTGCCCTTGTTTACCCTTCTTTTGTTGAACTTTAATACTCTGTACAGGTATCATGTGAATCAATAACTAAATGTGAGGGACTTCCCCAACAGTCCAGTGGTTAAGTCTTTGCCTTCCAATGCTGGGGGCACCAGTTCAATCCTTGTTCGAGGAGCTAAGATCCCTCAAGGCTCATGACCAAAAAACCCGAAACATACAAAACAGAAGAAATATTTAACAAATTTAATAAAGACATTAAAAGTGGTCCACATAAAAAAAAAATCTTTAAAAAAAACCCTAAATGTGAAAACATAGAATTTCAATGACTTGAAATCCATCACTATTATTTTTGCTATTTACGGGGCATCCTATCAGGGGCCTCCAAGACCACCACTGGGTTTGGTGATTTGCTGGGACTCATAGAACTTGGCATATAGTTATATTCATGCTTTATTACAGCTAAAGGATGCAAAATAAAATTGGCAAATGAACAAGAAACTTGGGGCCAACTCCAGAGGGAACCAAGCACAAGCTTCTGAGAGTCCTCTCCAGTGCATTCACACAAAACACGTTTAATTCTTCCAGCAATGACTAGAGACAACATGTGTGAAATGTCATCTACCAGCGAAGCTCATTAGAGACTCAGCATTCAAGGTGTTTACTGGGGGTTGGTCACATAGATACCCTCTGCCCAGCACATAGTGAAATTCCAGACTCCCAGAAGGAAAGCAGGTGTTCAGCACAAGCTACATTATTTACACAGGCTTCAGGCACAGTGGGCCACTCATCACTTAGGGAAAATTTTGTATCAGTCTAGGGAATTCCCAGATGCCAGTCAAAGGCCAATCTTGCAAACAGGTCTTTCGAAGGATAGCAATCTTAGGCTGCTATGTTAACTCTTTATTCTCCACTGGCATTGAAAGTCTTTACAGGTTTTCTTACAACATATCAGGAAAGTGCTGAGAGAACTGGAAAGACCCCTGCCTGTGTTAGTTATAAGAAACAAGTTTAAGTCTCACACAGGCTACTTTAATGGCCATGTGATGTTGGGAGAGAAACTATTTGAGACTTGCTTTTACCATAGGGGTTAAAGGAAAGTTTGAACGATATTAGACAATAACACAGGTGCTCAGAAAATGTTGATTTCTACAATTTTGTGATTTTGCCTAAAAGTCTCCCTGGTAGACTTCAGACTTAACTTCTCACTCAGTCTCCTCTGCTCTGCTTTTGGATTAAAATAAATGTGTTCTATTCCAAGGAGTTTTTAAATGTTTCCTTCTGTATCTTAGCTACCTAGAAATTTCTGCTAGTCTTCTTGTGCACTTATCAGTAAGGGGCCATTCAGCTTCCCCAGCTCTGAGTAAAACACTTTGATGAGTCCTTTACTAAGAGAAACCACATCAGTGTAACCAGCTTTGACTAGGTTCTCAGTGGGCGACTCGCCGTGGCTTTCCTCCGTGTGTATCTGGTTTGCTTTCATTCATGTCAACTCCCCAGGGTTGAAGAGTGAAAAATGACTCCCCTAGTTTCAACTTCCTTGCTATGCCCACATGACACCCCTCAAGAACTCTGTACAAAAGTCAAGGAACTGTTTGACTCCATTGTTACTGTCCACTCCTCATTTGCCCTGAGTCACTTCCCCAAATCCACTGATTTCTTACCATTCTTACTCTGAAGTAATCCAACACAAATCCTGAGTCCTGTGGCACATTGCCTACAGTCCACCTAGCCCTAAAAGGGCTTTTTTTAAAAAGCTTTCTATTTTGTATTGGGGTGTAGCTGACTGACAATGTTGTGATAGCTTCAGGTGAACGGCAAAGGGATACAATCATACATATACATGTATCCATTTTCCCCCAAGCTCCCTAAAAAGCTATTTCCTATGTCATGGAATTGTTCTGAAGATTACATGAGCTAACGAATATCAAAGTGTCCTGGCAAATGTAAAATGATACATGAATCATGAATGTTGTTTTATCATGCTTTTTTCGAATTCTACAGATTTACCTATTAAACAATAATTATACATCAAGTGCCCCAATATGATATAGCTATGGTCCTAGAACTCCAAAGACTTCATAATTAAAATTTGTGTCAGTTTAAAGAAACATTTTTATTAGCAAAAATATTTTTATCAAATTAAAAATCTTTGTCAGAATCCCTAATTTTTTATCAGTTTAAGTTTTTAAACTTCAAGTTTATACCATTTATTTGTTGTTACATCGATCAGTCAAAATATGCTGTTTTGATGACTTTAAATCTGAAGTTACAAATAACAGTTGAATCTCACGTTAGTCAACTTATCTCTGTTTTTTGTTTTGAATATATAATATTGAGAGATCCTAATTACCCAGAATAGAAATCACAAAACTTATTTTTAAAAAAATAACTCACTTTAAATCTAACAATGCCCCTTACATAATTGTTCTAGAAGCTTGAAAAAGGAATAGTCTTGTGACTGTTTTAAAGTTCAGTCATTAACAATATCTAATAAGGGTTGTCATTCTTTAACTGATTATTGTAATTCTACGTGGAGAGCATGAATAAATGGACCTCTCAGATAATGTGTCTCCACTATTTGGAAGAAAATGCATTTTAATTGTATGGTAACTTTTGATACCAGGATATTTTGATCTATGACCTTTTACAAAGTTTCACATAAAACTTAGTTTTTGCCTTTGATAAAGGTGCATTTCACTTCAAAACAGTGAATCTGGCATTTTTCATATTGATTCCACACTTTCCGTTTCATCTCTGGCACTCTGTAGTTGTAAGCCCAGTGACATTGTTCACTGTGCACAGCCACAATGATTTTACTGAACTTACTAAAAGTTAGTAAGAGATACAGGCTTGTACAGCTACGTTACATTACAGAGATATTTAAAGAGTGGGATCTCTTTATCAGTCTCCCCCAGAGGGATTTCTTGTCTCATTTGAATTATTTATACCAACATCTTGTCTTGAACTTCACTATGAAAAATGAAAACTTGGTACTCACAGTCCGCAGCATTACAAACAATGCTGAAAAACCCACAGTTTAAATAATATACCTTAACCAGGTCAGACAGCTTGTGTGGAATTACCCAACACTAGGAAGATTCTAGCATCTTCAAAGAAGTTCTTGCATGTCCCCACGACACACAGTAGTTATCAAGCACATTTCAGTGACAAAGTTTGTATGTGTTACGACTTGTGCAGTTTCGCTATTACTTTTTGCTCTCTATGGCGCTGCTGTTTTGCCAATTTATTTGATGGAGTGTTAAAATTGATCCCAACAACTAGAGCATCTTCTGTTATGTAATAAATATTTCTTGTTTGTACCTGCATGATCACATTACAAAAGAACAAATAAAGAGGTGAAACTTATAGCATTCCTCTCATCTACTCACCCTTTGAGTTCAAACTAGAAATAAACTATGATAATATTTAAATATCACACACCAGAACGCCTTTGAAGTCTTAGACTTATGATAATGGAGACATTGTCACTCTTGCAAACATCTGAAAGAGTGCTTAGTGGTGAAATTGCTGAGTGTTCTGGGAAATCTTGGGGTCCACTTCCTCCAAGAAGTCAGACACAGGATGCAGTGGACTTTCAATGAGTCATTAATTTGACATTCATTGGGCCTTTTGTTGACAGGATGGAGAAAAAAGTGGGTTTATTTTCATGCTGACATTAGGAGTAATTCTAGGGATGGCATAAAATGCAGGGCAGCTGCCTAGCCATCCTGGGGGACATCATCCTGTGTCCTCTATTTACCAGTGGGGAGAGGGGAAGGTGCTGTGGAACTGTAAATCCAATAGGCTCTCAAGAGATTTGAATTGACCCTCAGTCCTGGTGTCTGGAAATCCATCATTCTACATAGACGCAGGGACTTGAGCAGAATGAATAATTAGTATAGTCTAGAGAATTCAATTCATCTAGTATTTATTGAGTGCACTGTGAACACACAGTGTTCAGGGCCAGGTGCTAGAGAAGGCAGGAAACAAGGATGGGAGGAAATATGCCACAATATATGAAATGTTTCTGATCCTCAGGAGCTTTCAGTATTGACAGAGAGACAAAACACACTTAGGAAATAATGAGAAAATCCTAGAGACAGTGTCTAATATTTAAAACCAGATATGAATGAAAATTAGTGTCAAGATGAGCCCTCATCTTGGGATATGGGTTGGATGGAGACTGGGGAGGCAAGCAGACTGTCAAGAGGCAATTAACTGGTCCAGGAAGGGAAGATGACTCTACATTAGGGCAAGACAGTGGGAAAGGACAAAATGGTGATACTGACAGAGGTGCCAGAGGGAGTGTTGATTGATGCTAAAATCAAACTCTTATTTTGACAATTTCTTCTGATCCTCCTAAAAACATGCTTTTTTGTAACATTCTAAAGTCCTTTTCAATTTGGAATCAACCTATTTGTTCTAAGCCAATTTCAACTCTACTGACTATCAAAACATTCTCTGCTGCTGCTAAGTTGCTGCTAAGTCGCTTCAGTCGTGTCCGACTCTGTGCGACCCCACAGACAGCAGCCCACCAGGCTCCTTCGTCCCTGGGATTCTCCAGACAAGAATATTAGAGTGGGTTGCCATTTCCTTCTCCAGTGCATGAAAGTGAAAAGCAAAAGTGAAGTCGCTCAGTCGTGTCTGACTCTTCGCGACCCCATGGGCTGCAGCCTACCAGGCTCCTCCATCCATGGGGTTTCCCAGGCAAGAGTACTGGAGTGGGGTGCCATTGCCTTCTCCATATAAACATTCTCTAAGAAAAATCAAATATAGGATTTGTCATTAGGATAGTTCTGGAAATAATGGAATGATCAAAGAAAATAAATTTACATCCTCCTGAAATTTGTGCTTAAGCTTAATAGAGTTGAGGTGTACCAGAGGAGGATGATGAGAGGGAATAAGAAGAATAAGGGAGATGATATTTTTGTGGTTAAAATGACCTTCTCAACATAAATTCTATTTTTAGAAACGTTTGCGGTACACATGACTGTGTTTTCCGAGGGCTCTCCTCCACTTCCAGGCACACAGAGATTAGACTTTCCTGCTCCATAGAAGCCAGGCAGAGCCACATGACTAAGTGTGAAGACTGTTGTTGGCTAACGTGATTCTATTACTTCCAGGAGGAAGCTTTTAAGGGCAGGTGCATGACTCTCCATACTCCTCTTCTGTCGTTTCATGAAGAGATCACAAGCCCAGATGGAGCAGCAAAATATGGAAGAGCCTCTCTCAACCTGGATCCCTGAGGTCTCTCGTGGAGGATGATTGCCTTGCAGAGTCACTTGGGATCTTAATGGATGTTGCATGAATGAGAATAAACTTCACTATGCCATGCTCTGAGAGTTTAGACTGTTTCTTATCACAGCACAACTCACCTTATCTTGATTGGTACTTTTTAAGTTTTTTCTTTAATTTTCAGTCAAAAATATTTTTTTAAATCTGGCTTAGTTAGAGAATAGTTCTAAGGCCAAGAACACAGATTTAATCTCCACCCAGTTTGTTAAATTGGGCTTCCCAGCTGGCACAGTGGTAAAGAGTCTGCCTGCAGTGCAGGAGATGTGGGTTCAATCTCTGGGTGGGGAAGATCCCCTGGAAAAGGAAATGGCAATCCACTCCAGTATTCTTGCCTAGGAAATCCCATGGACAGAGGAGACTGGCAGGATACAATCCATGGGCTCGCAAGAGAGTCGGACACACCTTAGTAACTAAACAACAAACAACACATTGTTAACTTAAAGGAAGAAAAAGTGTGTTTGTAAGAAAAATATGGTCTTTTCTACCAAAGATAAAGATATAAGAAATAAAGAAATGATCCATATTCATTTTTTAAAAAATATTTAAATGGAAAGATATATGTGTGTGTGTGTGTGTGTGTGTTTGTACCCAGCTTATGTATAAGGTTCCTAAAGGTGGTGGCTCATTGCCAGTCCTTTGTTCTCTTCCCTTCCTAGTTCCCCTTCCTCATAAGAACAATTTGGCAAATTTCACGGGCTTTACTCTGGACTTGTGCAGAGAACTAAAGGGATGGGAAAAACAGTTAATACAAATTCTCCACTCAGAAGCCTACAGGTATTACTCATGGCCCCATCAACCAATAAAGGACTTCAGGAAGATTGTGACTCTCTGTTCCTCAGCCTATGAGGAACCAGGGGAGGGAACCTGTGTCCTAAGGATAAAAATTGGGCAGACTTCCTGCTCAGTGTGCCTGCCCACCAGACACCTCATCTTGCAAGACCGTTATTGAAGCCTTGCTTCCCACTGCACCTCATGTCTCCAAGTCCATTCTTCAAGTTTAGGCTGGTAAGCATGTTTCCCACAGTGTTTTAGGAGTCCATGGGACTCAAACTTTGTGTACCTTCTCTGATTCCCTTAATTGCCTCCTTCTTTCCAAAGCTGTTGCTTGTGTTGCCAACTCTTCCCATTGCTAGTGATCCCATCAGCATCACCAATCTGCTGACACCATACCAAGATTTCTGAGCTGGAGATGAGGTTAAGACCAGCATAGTTCTGACATCTCAGACACCAAGCTTGATCCACTCCATGTCACATTTCCATTTCTGAAACTTGAATGAAATGGTATATCATGCAGCATGGGATCTGGCTTTCTGAGCAGTCAAGTGATGTCCCCCAAAGCAGAGGAGGCGTGAATTCAGCCCTGGGGTAAACCTTGGCCAATGGGAGGCAGGAGATGGCAAGAGCCACACATAAGAACTACTCTTCCTTTCTCCCTTCCAAATAAAACACCGAGGCACAGATTTTTCTTGCAACATATTCAGAGGAAATTCCACCTGAGAATGTGTTTTCTTCCTGACTCCTTGTGAAGATGGGCACCTTGGTAATTTGTTGTATCACATTTCATCACGCTCCACAGTTGTACTTTTCTCATCTCCTGTTTCCTCACCCTTAAAACTCTGGGCTGGCACCTTCTGGAAGGGTAGGAGAGCCCCCAGAGAACAAAGTAATATGTACCACAAACTTTTTTAAATATTATTTTTATTTATTAATTTTTTTGCCTATGCCAGGTCTTAGTTGTGGCATGTGGAACCTAGTTCCCCGATCAGGGGCAAAACCCAGGCCCCCTGCATTGGAAGTATGGAGTCTTAACCACTGGACTACCAGGGAAATCCTCACAAACATTTTTAAAAATAGGATTTATATTGATAAGATCATTTTAATCACAAAAATATCATCTCCCTCATTCTTCTTATTCTCCGTCATAGTCCTTGTCTGTACAACTAAATTCTACTTAGCTTAAGCATAAATTTCTGGACGATGTAAATTTATTTTCTTTGATTATTCCATCATTTCCAGAACTATCCCAATGACAAGTCCTATATTTGATTTTTCTTAGAGAACCTTTTGATAGAGAATTGAAACTGGCTTAAAACACATTCCTCTCTTTTTCTCTGTGCTAAAGTTTTTCAGGGCAAGCACTCTGGAGGATGGGAGGGTGGAGGGAAGCTTCGACGGGAAGTGTGGTACAACCGAGCAGGGGCACACGGGGGAGGGCAAGAAAGAGAAAGCCAGATAGAGACTTCAAACCTGGAGGCACTTTGCTAAATTTCTCAGTTTGTGTCTTCTTGGTACACTACTGATGTACGAAGACACCAGTAGTATGGAGTCAAGTCTTAAAGTTTCAAGGAGAGACTTTTTCCATGGCCAGCTTCAACACAGGTTGAAAAAATTCCTTTAATGACTCGCTTTGCTTTTGAGCAGCTTTTCCATAGATACCTTCTCAATGAGGTTCTTTCACTGTGTCAACATTGTATGGAGTTCTCTGTTCCAACTCTCACCTTACGGTGGGCTCGAGGCTTTAACTGCAGTCCCTACACAACGATTAAACTAAAAACTCTGAGTTATAGGAATCAGTAAATATCCAAAGGGCAGCTACAGCTTCAGAGTCAGCTCATGGCTAAGTTTTGCAGCTTCAGCTTCATTCGGGTACGTATTTCACAATCTTTTTTGTCAAGATCAGTAATGACTTTTAGAGGAGATTTGATACTTTTTGTCCAGAATTTCTAGATGTCTTGCAGTGGGATATTTTCTCAGACTATTTCATTCACAATATTGCCAGAAACGGAAATCTCCAGACTGCTACACAAATTGAACACAGAGAATTTTATAGCAGTAAAATTGACTGACATAGCACCATGGCACATGGTACCATAGCCACGTGTAGTGGACTTCGGCCATGCTTTGTGACCACCTTGGGCTTCCCAGGTGGTGCTAGAGGTAATGAACCCACCTGCCAATGCAGGAGTCATAAGAGAGACAGGTCTGATCCTTGGGTCAGGAAGATCCCATGGAGGAGAACATGGCAACCCAGTCCAGTGTTCTTGCCTGGAGAATCCCACGGGCAGAGGAGCCTGGGGTTATAGTCCATGGGGTCGCAGAGAGTTGGACATGACTGAAGTGACTTAGTACGCACAAAGGCACGTGTTATTTGAACAGCTTCCTATATTTGGGAAACTTCCTGTATTATGGAGTGCAAATGCAGACTTGGACTTCCTAAGATAGAAGCCAGAGCTCAGTTCACCATCTTCCCACGTGGGTGTAGGAAACAGGCATGCTATCTAGACTCCGCCTGTCTGATGCCCCAGGGTAAGAATTCAATTTGGAAAAGAGCAACGTGAAGAGCAGGAACACCCAGGGGTATCTTTGGTTAGAAGAACAGCAGAATACCTGTTTTGGAGGGGAACAGTGGCAGAGCTTCTGATGCACAGTCCCTGGCATCAGCTGTGGGCACTATAGTGCTGCCTGGGATGGTCTTTCTGGTACAATCCTGTGATGAGTCATACACTTGGATGTGCAGCTTCTAAGCCCAACTGGCCCTCTCAGTCTGTGTGATATCCAACAGCCTATAATAAATTCCCTTTTTGCTTAAACTAGCTAAGCAGGTGATGGCATTTTCAATTAAGGACTCTGACTGATAGCCTGTGGATATAGCAAAGTAAAGAGGTTTAATTATGAAGACTGATTCTGCAAGCTACATGCAGAAATCAATATCATTACATATGGTCCCACCTCATTGAATTCTGTAGGCTAATAAAGAGAAGGCTTACAAACTCAAAGTACCAAAATAAATGTGATATTATATTTAGAAGGGAAACATAATTTAGAACTGAAAACCTACCTTTCTTGTGAACAATTACTGTTCAATGACTTTTTAAATTATGCAGAATTCTATTGTCTGGTTCAAATTTAGGAGTACAGTGGTGTGTGTGTGTGTGTGTGTGTGTGTGTGTGTGTGTGTGTGTGTGTGTGTGTGTGTGTGTGTTCAAGTTTGGTTTGATCTGTGGCTTAATTAAAAATAAGAAATGAATATTCAGTTCTAGTTGGGATTTTATGTAAGTTCCTGCCAAGGTTATTATTACAAAGATGCAAAGAGGTCAGCATCATGGACATAAATAATCACAATGATTTTCCACATGATATCCCATGACATCCCTGATAAATAAACACTATGCATCTCATTTCCATTCCCATTTCACCTCTGCTCCCTCTGCTTGGAATTTCCTCCCCTTCTATCTCTGCAGACCCAGATTATAGTTGTCCTTTAAAGCTCCCTTTTCATGCTGCTTCCTCCATCAAGCCTTCCTTTCATCACAGCCAAAGGAATTAACATCTCTCTTCTCTGGGCTCACAAAGCACTTTGTGAGTTCTACTTAATATTCGTGTGTATGTCTATAACCTGGCACCATCCCTCCATCCCTGCCATGGAAGGTGGTAAAGCCAAACAAGAATGATCTCCCAGTTGTTGGTCAGTCAGTTCCAGGAGTGGTCATCTTCACTTCCCCACCTTTTGTGGTCCAGGAGTGTGCTGGTGAAGGAAGGGTGGGAGGTGGGTGGGGATGGGAAAGGTGACCTAATCCAGGTCTCATGGAGTCAAACACACCAATGGAATCATAGGGAATGTAAAACCAGCTCTTTATTTCTGTCTCCTGCCTTGTCATCCAAAGCATTCATGGCCCCAGTGGTTAGTTTACTTCGTCTTTTAATATGTTCTTACTTTGGTTCATGGGCACAGATCTCCCTGTTCAAACTTGGGGTCCACATAGTGCAACTGCTCTGGGTGGCAGGGTCCATTCCCCAGACCTTCCTGCTGCTACCCGCTTTTCCCCTTCCAGGCAGTTATTTTAACCCTTTCCCTCCACAGCACACACCCTCAGGTCCCACTTCTTCCTGAGTCTAAGCTTCCAGATGACTTGTCAGTTACTTTCTGTTTCCCCTCCTTCTGCTCTTGGATGAGGAAGAAGGGAAACACTGAATGCTAGAATAAAGTTGAGGAAGGAGCCCTCACGATGGCTGACCGTCAGATGGAATATTTAAAATTAATGTAAGATCTCTAAGAGTGTGTGTGTTAGTCACTCAGTCATGTCCGACTCTTCGTGACCCCATGGACCACAACCCACCAGGATCCTCTGTCCATGGAATTCTCCAGGCAAGAATACTGGAGTGGGTTATTGTTGTCGTTCAGTCACCCAATCACGTCCTACTCCTTATGACCCCATGGACTGCAGCACGCCAGGCCTCCCTGTCCCTCAGCGTCTCCTGGAGTTTGCCCAAGTTCGTGTTTATTGCATTGGTGATGCCGTCCAGCCATCTCATCCTCTGATGCCCCCTTCTTCTGCCCTCAATCTTTCCCAGCATCAGGGATTTTTCCAATGAGTGGTCTGTTCGCATCAGATGACCAAAATACTGGCGCTTCAGCTTCAGCATCAGTCCTTCCAGTGAATAATCAGGGTTGATCTCCCTGAGGATTGACTGGTTTGATCTTCTTGCTGTCCAAGGGACTTTCAGGAGTCTTCTCTAGCACCATGGGCATCAATTCTTCAGCGTTCTGCCTTCTTTACAGTCCAGCTCTCACAACCGTAGGTGACCACTGGGAAGACCATAGCCTTGAGTATACAGATCTTTGTTGGCAGCGTAATGTCTCTGCTTTTCAACACACTGTCTAGGTTTGTCATTGCTTTCCTGAAGAAGCAATTGTCTTCTGATTTCATGGCTGCAGTCACCGTCCACAGTGATTTTGGAGCCCAAGAAGAGGAAGGGGATCTTCCTGACCCAGGGATCAAACAATGGTCTCTTGAATTGCAGTTGGATTCTTTACTGTCTGAGCCACCACGGAAGCCCCAGATCTTTCAGGAGACAAATGTTAACTCTTACCTGAGTATCTCACGTATCTTATCACGTGAAAAGACTGTCTCTTTCCAAGATGTGGATTTCATAACAACAAAACAACCTCATTTATCATTGTAGCCTTGGGAGGTTTATTTTCTGGGGAGGAGTGGGGATGAGGAAGAAAAGAAAACCCCATCCTTCCAATTACCTCTCTGGCTAGAAATTAAACATTTTGAGAGAATGAGCTGTTTTCTCACACCTTCCTTAGTCCTTGTACAGAGTAGATCAACAAATATTTGCTTAATGGATGGATGGACTGTGAAACTAATCTAGCAGAGAAAATGTCATGTTCTGATGTTTGATGGTACATATTATGTCTTCGGGGGTCCCTGGTGGCTCAGCAGTAGAGAACCCTCCTGCCAGTGCAGGAGATGCAGGTTTGATCCCTGGGTTGGGAAGATCCCCTGGAGGAGGAAATGGCTACCTCCTCCAGTGTTCTTATTTGGGAAATCCCATGGACAGAGAAGCCCAGTGGGCTTCACTTCAAAGGGTCACAAAGAGTTGGACATGACTGAACAACTGAGCACATTATGTCTTCAAATGATTGCTTTTTTTTTTTTTTTAAAGGTGAAATAAGTTTGGTTTGACCTAAAGGCAGTCCCTGTGGCCTAACAAGATGTGGATTCCACGGGCCTTTATTTGTCTGCTGCAGCCCTGCTGGGCTGGCCCCGGGAGGGTTTGAAGTGAGGACACCTCTCTCCTGCTCACCTTTCAGTCCCGCAACCCCCAGGAATCTCCCCTCCTCTTCTACCCCAGTCAGCGCTTTCTTGCTCTCAACTTGCTTGCAAAACAGGAAAAGGTCTGGTAGCATGTGTATTTTGACAGAAATTGCTTCAGGTGAGATAACTAGATGATTTAGAAAAATTGTAGATGCTGTGTTTGAGATACCGTGGAAGTGTGACTGCTCAGATAAAGGGCTTTATCTGAGAGCCTGGAAATCTTGAAGGACACAGCAGAAAGGTTCAACAGAAACCAGTTAAAGAGCTCACCCAAAGTTCCCCATGCAGAGGCAGGAGCAGGGTGGCAGGGCTCTGTCTGGGATGTGGAGGTGGGGGAAAGCCAAAGGTAACAAAGGAGGCAAGGCAGGAGACAACTGTAGCTCCAGAGGGGGTTGCCTCCCAGATGCAAAGTGTGGCTTAATGTTCAACAATTGCTTGTCAGTGACCCAAGTCAAATTCCTTTATACTGTCATTCCACTCTTGTTTATTCCCAGGGCTGATGAAACTTGGGAAATAAAGGTGTGTGCACCTCAACTGGATGGTGAGTTTTCTAGGCCAGCTATAATATTTTTTTTAACTGTTTTACAATTTATGTTTAATTGGAGGAAAATTGCTTTACAATGTTGTACTGTAATGAGAATCAGTCATAATCACATATATATCCCCTCCCTCTTGCGCCTCCCTCCCATCCCCCCATCCCACCCCTCTAGGTTATCACAGAGCACCTGGCTGGGCTCCTTGTGTTTTACAGCAGCTTCCTACTAGCTATTTGCACATGATAGTGTATATCTGTCAATGCTACTTTCCCGATTTGTGCCACCTTCTTCTTCCCTCACGGTGTCCACAAGTCCATTCTCTGCATCTGTGTCTGCATCTTTATTACTTCCCTACAAATAGATTCATCAGTACTAATTCTCTAGATTCCACGCATGCGTGTGTGCTAAGTTGCTTGAGTTGTGTCCAACTCTTTGTGACCCCATGGACTGTATAGCCCTCCAGGCTCCTCTGTCCATGAGATTCCACAGGCAAGAATACTGGAGTGGGTTGTCATGCCCTCCTCCAGGGGATCTTCTCCATCTAGCGACTGAACCCACATCTGTGGCTCCCACATTGCAGGTGGATTCTTTACAGCTGAGTCACTGGGGAAGTCCCTAGATTCCACATAGATATGTTAATATATGATATTTGTTTCTCTCTTTTTGACTTACCTCACTCTGTATAACAGCTCTAGGTTCATCAACCTCACTACATCTGCCTCAAATTCATTCCTTTTCATGGCTGAGTAATATTCCATTGTGGGCTTCCCAGGTGGCTCAATGGTAAAGAATCCACCTGCAATGCAAGAGACATGGGCTCGATCCCTGGGTCAGCAAGATCCCCTGGAGAAGGAAATGGCAACCCACTCCAGTAGCCTTGCCTGGGAAATCCCATGGACAGAGGAGCCTGACGGGCTACAATTCATGGGGTCACAAGGAGACACAACTTTGCAATTAGATGACAACAACAACTTTCCGTTGTATATGTGTACCGCATTTTCTTTATCCATTCATCTGTCAGTGGACATCAAAACTACAATGAGGTATCACCTCATACCAATCTGAATGGCCATCATCAAAAAAAATCTATAAACAATAAATGCTGAAGAGGATGTGGAGAAAAGGGAACCCTCTTTTGGGAATGTCAATTGATTCAGCCACTATGGAGAACAGTACGGAGAGTTCCTTAAAAACTAGGAATAACACTATCATCTGACTCAGCAATCCCACTACTGGGCATATATCTTGAGAAAACCACAATATAATATTTTTCATCCTTCTAGTCCCAGTGCCTAATATAGTACCTGGCCTGATAGATGTTCATATAGAAAATTACTGAAGAAACGGATGACTGAATGAAAGGCAAAATGAAAAGCACATCTTACAATTTCCCATTTCTCTGAACTGAAAAACAAACTAGCAAACAAAAAATAAAGTTGAAGAGAAAGGAGGCACAGTAGCTTCAGAAGGGTCCTGAGTATTTTCCTGAATGTTTCAAGAAATTTTATATGCTCATTAATGCCAGTGAATATTCATAATTGCCCCATGTTGCCCTCCTTCCCCATTGAGGTCTGTTCATTCTTAGGAGGTCATCAGGCTGTCCCTCCACACCCATGCTATATCACAGATTCCTTTTTTTTTTTAACTTTTAATTTTGTATTGGGGTATAGCTGGTCAACCGTGTTGTGATATAATGGTTTCAGGTGAACAGCAAAAGAACTCAGCCATACATTCTCCCCCAAACTTCCCTCCCAGTCAGGCTTCCACATAAACTGAGTAGAGTTCCATGTGCTATACAGTAGGTCCTTGTTGGTTATCCATTTTAAATATAGCAGTGTGTACATGACCATCCCAAACTCTCTAACTATCCCTTCCTCCCCGTCCTTCCCCCTAGCAGCCATAAGTTCATTCTCTAGGTCTGTGAGAATGATAGGTCTGAGTGTGTCTGAGTTCATTCTCTAGGTCTGAGTCTCTTAACTGTTTTGTAAGTTCATTTGTATCTTTTCTTTTCAGATTCCACGTATAAAGAATGTCATACTCTATTTCTCTTTATCTGACTTGCTTCACTCAGTGTGACAATCTCTAGGTTCAACCATTTGCTGCAACTGGCATTATTTCATTCTTTTAATGGCTGAGTTCATTGTATGTATGTACCACATCTTCTTTATTCATTCTTCTGTCAAAGGACATTTATGTTGCTTCCATGTCTTGGCTATTGTAAACAGTGTGCAGAGAACATTGGGGTGCATGTATCCTTTTGGATCATGTTTTTCTCCAGAAATATGCCCAAGAGTGGGATTTCAGAGTCAAATGGTAGCTCTATTTTTAGTTTTTAAGGACCCTTCATACTGTTCTCCACAGTGGCTGTACCAGTTTACATTCCCACCCACAGTGTAGGAGGGTTCCCTTCTCTCCACACCCTCTCTAGCATTTATTGTTTGTGGATTTTTTTGGTAATGGCCATTCTGACTGGTGTGAGGTATCGCACACTCTTATGGTGGGTGCTCTTGAGAGGTCCTGACTGCCTGAGGGTTCAGATCACTGGGCTGAAGTTATAACAGTTCATTGTACAGAGTTCCAGGCCAGCTGCTTCCTCATCCCAGGGCAGCAGACAGAAGAGACGGTTGATTACCTGTCCCCAGTCTCTCCAGGAGCCCTGAAAGAATGCTGCACTCCAGGCAGGGACCAGTGGAGTATGGTTTGAGGCAGAAGGAGAAAGGCTCTCATGTAGTCCTTGCCCTGTTCTTCACACACCTGCTGAAGAACATAAATGGCTTTCTCCATAAATGGCTCATGGCCAGCTGAGGGGAAGCATTGTTGTGAATGTGTGACTGAATTTCCATGAGGGTGTAAATAATGGTATGTGATCCTGTCCTGTGAGGAAGCAGAAACAGATCTGGCTCTGAGAAATGGCTAGAATCCACATGACAGGAAGGGTAGAAGAGAAAACAAGTTCTCCCTGAGGAGAGCTCTCCCTGAGGAGAGCGCCCCCTCAGGACTGCTACCCCTGAGAAGTGCTCCCCTGGGCACCTCCCCACAGAACTGAACACCCCAGAAATGCATGATGACTGAGGAGACTCCCCCTGAGGGATGCTCCCTTGAGGAATCTCCCTGAGGAGAGCTCCCCTGAGACGGCTTCCACTGAGCAAGATTCCTCTTGCCTCTTCCGTAAGGATTCTCCCCTGGGCTCTGGGTAGTGGAAACACTCTCTCCCTTAGAACAGGGGACTTTCCTCCTTAGAAGAGGACAGATTTCTCTTTCACCTTCCAAGCAACTCTTGAAGGCTACCCATGGGGCGAGAGGTGGCTCCATGGGCTTGACAGCTGCTCAGGAAAACTCTGGGCCTGCTGCCCTGCCTGCCAGGAGCAGCCCCTCTGCTCTGGGGCTCCGAGGCCTGATGTGCTCTGAGCAGGGCAGGCTCAGGTCGCGTTCTGAGGGGGCAAAGCTTGCCCCAATCCCCTCCCCACATTATTCTCATGCCCCTAAGCTACACCCTCAGCCCCACAAACTCATTCTACCCTCTCCACACCTTCGGTACCCAGTGCCAGCGTGTCCTTCTTTCCACACAAAAATTCTCTTTATGCACTCTTCTGGGAGGACTAGCATTCTAGTAGGGCTTAAACCCTTAATCCAGAGGTGAGGGACCTTCTCCACGCCTAGGAAAAATAAAATGTGCACAGGCCCAGTCTGTTTCCCAATGAAGTGAATATGTGAAAAAAAAAAGGTATCTTAGAACCTGGAATACTTGCCTGACTGAATAGAAGAATGTCAGTGAAGAACTGACATAGCTCCCTAATCACTAGAAAGTTAGGATGCTCATCCTAAAATCATTGGTCAGGCTGATGGTCTCACACGTAGCTCTGAGTCCTCAGGTTGTTCCTACTCCACACTGAAGGACTCGAAGCTTTCACAGTGGGATTTCAGTTATCAGCCAGTGGGATGGGAGACATCAAGGGGATGGGGGAGCAGGGGGCTTCCTGGTCCCTTAGAAATCATACCATTGGGTACTCCTGGCCTGGCCCTGAGACATGGGTCTCTGAAGCATAGAAGGGACTTTACCTTCTCACAGCTTCACAGAAGACCCTACCCCAGGGAAGTGAGCAGTAGGACACACTGATGACAGGCCTGCTCCTAGAACAGGAATTTCTGCTACTTTTCCCCCTTACATTCTTAGGGAAACATGTGTCTGTGTATAACCAACAGTCATGCTGGGTCTTTTTATCAATTCTGTGAGGGCAGGTGTTGATGACCAGTGTGACCAATCTAGGTTACAGTTACCTTGCTTTTCCCGTCAGGGTTTGCCTCCCCTGGTAGACAGTGACGTGGGACCTATTCATTCACACACAAGTTATTCAGCATTCTCACTTGAGGTGAGATGCTCTGCTGTCATCAGGCCACTGCTAATGTCAGCACTCTTGAGGCACATGTAGCCGGTTTCACCCCAGCAGCATCTCATAGTCAGTCCCAATGGCCTGACTTTGAAACAGAGAAAAAGGAAGCAGCTAGAGTCTCTGTGGGCAGCTCTCTGGCAGGAAACCCACCTCTTCAGACCACCTGCCTTCTCCCAAAGTCTTCTGAGGGTTGACTTTCAGTCTGCTAATTGTGGAGGTGGAAAAGATATAAATATCCACACTAGTATTTTTGTTTTCTGGAAATTGCTTCCCTGTTTTCTTTTTTTTTTTTTTTAATTTATTTATTTTAATTGGTGGCTAATTACTTTACAGTATTGTAGTGGTTTTTGCCATACATTGACATGAATCAGCCATGGGTATACATGGGTTCCCCATCCTGAACCCCCCTCCCACCTCCCTCCCCATCCCATCCCTCAGGGTCACTTTCCTGTTTTCTTAAGCTCATTCCATCTGGGGACCAGGTAGCATGGGCAGGGAACCTGCCTCAGGTCTCTGAGTTCTTCCCTGGCTGCCACCTGCCCACTTCTCACCGAAGGTTCTGATCATTGCCTGATCTATGGACACAACATTGTCCTAGTTCTCAGATGAAGCCTGACCAGGCACATCCTGTTCTTGTTAGAAAAACCTACACATTGATTACACTGTACTTCTGGTCAGGGGATGTGGTTCCTGAGGCAGGCCTCTGACTCCTGAACCACTTTGTTTTTATTGTTCAGTCACTCAGTCAAGCCTGACTCTTTAGCCTACCAGGCTCCTCTGTCCGTGGAATTTCCCAGGCAAGAATACTGGAGTGGGTTGCTATGTCCTTCTCTAGGGGTCTTGAGAACCCTGGGATCGAACCCTCATCTCCTGCATTGTAAGCATATTCTTTACTGATGAGCCGCTTGGGAAGCCCTCTAAACCAGTTATGCCTGTGCAAATATATTTTAATGATTAAATGGATGAATTTACTTAAAATATTTATTGAGCACCCACTATGTTTCAAGCACCATACTAAGTACTGGTGACTTCGAGGCAAACAAGAGAGACCCAGGACACATAGTCAAGCACAAAAGATAGCAGTAAGCAAGTGACTGTCTAAAATGTTTGGAAAATTGTGGAAGGGGATGGTCATGGTGCTGTAAGGGATTCGGGATGGGGGCCTAGTACTCTAGCCAATTAGGGAACATGATTGGGGTCTGAGGCAAGAAGAGTCATTTAATCTGGAACTTGAAGGACAAATAGAAATTAGGCAAATGAGGAAGCAGGACTGGTACATGCAAAGGCCTAGATGTGAGAGTTTAAATATATTGAAACGAACTGAAGAAAGTTCACCTGCCTAGAATTTACTAATAGGGATAAATGTGAGAAGATTCTTGAGAGGCAGGCTGAAGTGAGGTTGGGAGGTGCTTCAAAACGTGGCAGTAAATCGTTTGGCCTTTTCTTAGAGGACATGGAAAGAAATAAGAATGTCTCTTAAGTAGCACTGGTATTTTATAACTTTTTTAAAACTTGGTTTTATAATTTTGTTTATTTATTTATTTTTGGCTGTGCTGGGTCTTTGTTGCTGTGCAGGCTTTTCTCTAGTTGTGAAGAGCGCACCACAACTACTCTCTATTTGCGATGCGTGGGCTTCTCATTGCAGTGGCTAGTGTTGTTGCGGAGTGCAGGCTCTAGGGCATGTGGGCTCAGTAGCTGCGGCTCCCAGGTTCTAGAACACACGTTCAATAGTTGTGGTGCATGGGCTTAGTTGCCTCACAGCATATGGAATCTTTCTGGACCAAGGATTGAACCCATGTCTCCTACATTGGCAGGTGGATTCTTTCCCACTGAGCCACCAGGGAAGCTTCTTATAACTTTTTTTTTCTAAGATTAGGATTTATTCACTGCTGTATTAAAGAGAGCAGAGAATTAATGCCTGAGCACCAAGCTCTCCACAGTCTCATACCCTATGAGCCAAATACCAACCTTCTGCCATACAAGTATATCATAATATTCTTGGTCAGGAAATGAAATCACAGCAGGAGAGCAAAGATCTAATGACATCTCTGACATCTTTGCCCCTAGTTCTGCAATGGCTTCCGGACTCTGATTGCATAGTATTTATATGGATGGCTTTTCCTGGCTTGCCTTTGGTCTCTCCTTTAGCCTTATAATTTATTGCAGAAATGTCTCATTGTTCTGGAATAGTTGATAGACTTATCCACCCAACTTTCTTTCTAGTTTTTTTCTTTTTATGGTAAAATACTTAAAGATTCATAGGAAGTTGCAAAAATTGTACCTAGAGTCCAGTAAATCCTTCACCCAGATTTCTCCAATGGTGACATCTTATAGTATAACAATATTACAATTTCAAAACCAGGAAATACATATTGGTACGATCTTATTGACTAAATCACTGATTTTATTTGGTTTTCACATGAATTCTGGTTGTGTGTGTGTGTGTGTGTGTGTGTGTGTGTGTATGTGTGTGTGTGTAGCTCTGTGCAATTAAGTCCCATGTACAGATTTATGCAATAAATCTATAAATACTGAACTATTCCATCACGATGAAGAACTCTCTCATTTATCCCCTTATAATTACTATCCCCTGGAAAACACTAATTTATTAGCTGTATTATTTTTAAGATGTCTCCTTACTGCTGTGTACTCCTTCAGTTTTTTGTTTCTAATTGCGTAGAATCCTATACAAGCACAAGCATTCTATAATATGCTTATCCATTCTCTTGGTCACCATCTAGATTACCTATAATCTTACCTTTATAAGAATAGATATGGGCTTGTGCAGGTATTTCTCTATGATATATACACCCAAGGATAGATTTGTCAGGTCAAATGCTGTATGAATTCTTGATTTGACTCTGCACTGCCAGATGGCTCAGAGCACATCCCTTTAGAGAGAGCCTAAATACTTGTCTACATCTAGTGGCAAGGGTGGATGGGAAATGTAGTCTTTACTTTGGCAACCATGCATCCAGGTCAACTTTCATCAATCCAAGGGGAGCCAATTAGTGACCATGGCTCTATCCTTTATTTGCTACTGTGCTAAAGCTTTTAGTCAAATGGTATTGTTTTCCATCTCTTATATGCTAATCATGTAATTGTGCTTTTTCTCCTTTCAGCTATTTTGTCATTTTATTGGTGCTGCTGCTGCCGTTGTTTAGTCACTAAGTCAAGTTGAACTCTTTGCAACCCCGTGGACTGTAGCCCACCAGGCTCCTCTGTCCATGGGATTTTCCAGGCAAGAATCCTGGAGTGGGGTGCCATTTCATTCTCCAGAGGATATTCCCTGACCCAGGGATCGAACCCAGGTCTCTTGCTTGGCAGGCAGACTCTTTACCACTGAACCATCCAGAAAGGCCACATTATTTTTAAGTTGATATTTCCCTGCGTTTGTTGAATAAACTCTATTTGATCATGATACATTTTAAAAAGTATAATGATGGCTTTGTTTGTTAATATTTTATCTAGGATTTAAAAAAAATCTCCATTTGTAAGTGAAATGAACTCATACTTTCTTTTTTAAATTACTCTTAATTCTGTTTTAGAATCAGTCTTGTATTAACCTCATAAATTGAACTGGGCAGTTTTCACTCTTTCTCCATTTTCTGAAATTGCTTGTATAAGATAGAAATTAGCATTCCATGGACATTTCATAAAAGTCACCTGTAAAATATACTGAAAATTTTTTTAAAGGGAGAGTGCAAATATATCCATTTTTTAAAACACTTCAAAGTTTATTCTAATTTTGTGCCTCTTGAGACAATTTTGCTTTTTATATTTTTTGAGAAATGTGACAGATTTCCTTAGTCTTAAAAATATTAGTGTATAGTTATTCATAATACTCTTCTATTAATTTGTAAATTTCTGCTGTCTCTGTAGTTATTCCCTCACTTACATTCTGTTTTTTTGTTTTTGAATTTTCTAGCTCTCTTTTTTTCCCTAAGTGGTCTCACCACAGGGCTGTCTTGGTAGTCTTTCTAAAACACCAGTTTATTTTTTATTAATATTCTCTAGTTTTGCTATTGTGATTTGCTATTTCATTGATTCTTTTAAAATATTTATTTTTAATTGCTATTTATTTATGGCTGCACTGGGTCTTCGTTGCTGTGCTCAGAATTTCTCTAGTTGTGGTGAGTGGGAGACACTCTCTACTTGCAGTGTGTGGGCTTTTCCCTGAGGTGGCTTCTCTTGTTGTAGAGCGTGGACTCTAGGGCGCGAGGGCTCAGTAGTTGTGGCACACGGGCTTATTTGCCACGGGACATGTAGGATCTTCCCAGACCAGTGGGATCAAACCAGTGTTCCCTACATCACAAAGCAGATTCTTAACCACTGGACCACCAGGGAAGCCCTATTTCTTTGATTTCTATTCCATCTTTATTATTATTCTTTCTGTTTCTTTGCTTATTCTTTTCTCATCCTCCGGTCTACTATCCTTTGTTTGCTTTCCACCGGTACCATATCTTGATAAATCTATTTAAAACTACAAATTTGTCTCTCAGTACTGCTGTAAATGTGGTCTTCAAATTTTAACATGTAGTAGTTTCATTATCATTTGGTTTTACATATTTACTTCCTTGGTGATTTTAGTATTAACCCAAGAATTACTTAACAATATGTCTTCTATTTTTCTAGAAATGATGTATGTTTAGAAAAGTAATGTTTTCTGATAATCTGACATAGATTTCTTTTCACTATCTCTTAAAAAATATTTTTCAATTTAAGTCATTATGATTGAAAAATGTAATCTGAATAACACTCATTCTTTAGACTTCCTTGTAATTTCCTTTGTGGCCTAGTATGTGATTAATTTTTTAAAACTCTCTTATCTGTACTCAAAAAGAATATGTACTCTATTGGGGACAGATGAAATGAACTTTTTGATTGAAACATTCTGATCATCTGTATCACTGCTTGTTTTTTTCTCTGTCTAACCTATTCATTTCTGAAGACTCAGCTTTCTCCTGTATGATTTTTTATGTTAAAATTTCCAACCGAAATTATTAATTTGGGTGTTTCTTATCAAGTTCTATCAGTTTTCATTATATATAAATATATATATGTATACACACACACACACATACACACATACACACACACATACACACACACATATATATATTGGCAACCCCCCACAGCATGTGGGATCTTAGCTCACCAACCAGGGATTAAACCTATGCCTCTATATTGGAAGTGTAAAGTCTTAATCACCGGACCACCAGGAAAGCCCCTGTCTTTTATGTTTTGGGGGGTAATATTCTTAGGTTCGTATGTATTTTCTCTGCTCTTCTTTCTACCAGTATATGATTTCCTTCCTTGCCCCATGAATTTTCTTTCGTCAAGTTTGAAGACTCCTGTCTCATGTTTTTAGCTTGATATCTGTTTATTTGCTTATTTTTGCTTGGTATCTTTTTATATTCAGCCTGCCTATATTCTTTTGTTGTAAATGTCTCCTCTGTAGATAATACATTGTTGGATCTTTTAAAATGTCCAATTTGACATTTGATGTCTTTTGATTTGTGAGCTTAATTCATGTACATTTATTATAGTCTCTATATTAAGACTTGTTTCTGCCTTCTTATTTTCTAGTTTCCATTACTGATATTTTTTGTGTGTGTTTTAACCTTCTTTACTGTTTATTGAGTGGATGTGATTTTCTTCTGCTGGTTTAAAAGAACATGTTTAATTGTCGTTCATACAGAGGTTGCCCTTACCTTAAGATACATATTTGTTTATTTATTCTTCCTGACTCATTGAATGTCAATGTCTATTTCCTCTCTCTGACAAGGAAGGTAATTTAACATGCTCTCTCACCTGTTTGGACTCTGCTCCCCCATCTCACCCACAATTCACACAACAACAGAGGAAACAACACACACACATACACACTAAACTAATGTAGCCTACATCAGATTTTAGTTCTGGATTCTTACAAACATAGTTTTTCCTTTGCTTTTTTTCTTTAACCCTCACATTTTTTTTTTTCCTCAACAGTTTTGCTAGGTTCTTTGATCACTCTAACTCCACATTTCTCCACAGTATCTGCTGGGTTTATTTCCTCTTTTTTTGAATATTTCCTCTAATGGTTTTTCAAAATGAGTCCATATATAGCATAGTTTCTGAGGTTTTGTATGTCAGAAAATATATTTGTTATATCCAGAATATTTTCTCTTGCATCCTCACATTTCAATGTCAATTTGGCTGAATATAAAATTCTATGTACAACATTTTAAAAGTAGCGTTGCTTTTTTATCTTCTTGCATCCTGTTGCTACTGAGAGGTATCAAGTAAATCCGATGCTTGTTTTTTTGTATGTGTGCTGCTTTCTCTCTCTGAAAACACTTCGGGATTTTCTCTTGGTCTTCACTGATTCTAATTCAGAGTAACGTGTCTAATTTGGAGGGTTACTATGTCTTCTGTTTGGCTCCATATTATAGCCTTCATTTTCTCCCTCTTTTTTTTTTTCCTCTTGTGAGATCCCTTTTATCTGACTATTGGTCTTTTATCCCTCGTATCTCTTAAATATCTCTCTTATTTTTAAAAATCTCTTTATTTTCCCCTGCCTTCTGGAATAAGTCTTCAGGATTACTTTTCAGCTTCTTAATTCATTCTTTCACTGTATCTATCTTTTTACTTATCCCAACTATTATGTCTTTTGTTTTAACTACTGTATTTTTCATATTTGATATTTCCACTTGGTTGTTCTTAGTTATGTTACTAATACCCTCCCTGATTGTGTTTCGGACAAGCCAATGAACCAGCTTGCGAGGATGGTCCCATCCTCCAAAATTAACTCTTGGCAGACTACGGAACTATTGGAGGGAAAAAAACATGGATATGAAAAACTCACATAAAACAGAACCCTCTGAGAAAACCAAAGGCTCTTTGTGAGCAGGAGTGGAGCAAGGGGACCCAAGGGGATATATGTCCACAACCTGGGGGAGGAAAGGGTAGGTCAGGGGAATTTGTAAACCGTCTATGCTCTCCCGGCCCTGCCTGGGGTGCCTCATCACCACAGCGACCGTGGGCAACAGTCTTGTCAGCCTGGTGATGGCACAGAGAGTGAGGGGAGTGAATCTGAAGGCAGTGCAAGAGGAAAAAAGAAACATATATGCAGTCAATTATTATTCACAGTGGTTGTGTTCTATAAAGCCACTACAAACATTGACTTGGCAAATCCTGAACCTTTGCTCCCAGGGGAAATACAGGGTTGGGTTCCTGTGGCCTTTGGTCACAGCATTTTTATCCAGTGATAAATACAGAACTTTGTTTTATGTGTGTCTCTGTTCAAAGACACCTAATTTAGAATACATGGCTGCTACATTAGTGCTGAACTCATGGCCAACAGCACCGTAACTCATGCTGCAGTAAAGCTTATGTAACACCTGGGTCTTTCTCCATGGGACTCATAGAGCCTTCTGGCCCTTAGGAACACTAGACAGCACTTCACTGCTGCTGTGGACTAATTATATCCACCAAAATTTATATGTTGAAACCCTAATCCCTGGTGTGACTGTATTTGGAGATGAAGGAAGAGTAAAGACCAAAATCTCTGTGAGTAGAAGGTGCTTAATGACTGCAGACTTTACTCTGGGTCCACTTAGCGGCGGTTTTATTGGGAAACTCTGGACGTCAGTGTCTTTAGATCTTTTTTGGTAAGGTTATTTGATAAGATTCTTTTTGATATGATGAATCTTTCCCAATATTCTGCCTGAAAATATCATGAATACTCTGTCTAATTTCTGCAAGCTAGGTGGGGGAAGAGCCTGGTGGCAACATTCAGCAGAAATGTTGTCTTTGATCTCTCTGTTTTTAATTATGCTACATTTTCTTCCTTCTGTTCTCTTGTCCTTGTGGTTGGTGTCTTTTCTTTTTTTAAGCTTAATGTTATTTTTGTTGGGTTTCAGAAGAGAGTAAAGGCTAACACATGAGTTAAACTGCTACCCTTAACTAGAAACTGCCCAGCTTTACCATCACTCCATCCCTGTTCTCACCATGAAGGCAGCTCCCAGGTGGCGCTAGTGGTAAAGAACCCACCTATCAATTCAGGAGATGGAAGAGATGTGGGTTCAGTCCCTGGGTGGGGAAGATTCCCTGGAGGAGAGGATGGTAACCCATTCCAGTATTTTTGCCTGGAGAATTCCATGGACAGAGGAACCTGGTGGGCTATGGGCCATAGCGTCGCAAAGGGTCGGACACGACTTAGTACACATGTACCCTACAATCCAGGTTTTACCTTCCTAGTCCATTGGCTGGGTTCTGCTTCACAGTTCACTTGGGACCTCTGGGACTGCTTGATTGTTCAATAAAATTCATGAAATCAATTGCTCTCTGCCAGCATTTGCTGTAAGCCCCTTCCTGATGCCAGCTCTGACCCCTGGGTAGATCTCAGACCTTCTCTGAGTTAGGCTATCAGAAATATCATGACCTCCCCTGCTTCCCCCTCCCCCGCTCTGTGTTGCTGTGAATAAACCACCTTTTGTGGTTTTAAACCATTTGTGGAATAGTGTCCAGATGTGTCATCAGGATGGCCAGCAAGGTGAAAGGAGGCTGGTGGCTCAAATTTGGCTTTGTGGAGCAGTCTCAGAGATCATGTTCTTTCACTTGTAACATGTCTGGTATAGAATTTTATCTGTTTGTCCCATGTGGCCAATATTAAGAAACTCACTCGGGTGAATCAGACTCACAGCGCACTAAGTCACCTTGTTGTTGTTCTGTCTCTTTTTTAACCCCGTGGACCGTAGACCACCAAGCTCCTCTGTCCATGGGATTTCCCAGGCAAGAATACTAGAGTGTGTTGCCATTTCCTTCTTCAGAGGGTCTTCCCAGCCCAGAGATCAAATCCATGTGTCTCGCATCTCCTGCATTGGCAGGCAGATTCTTTACCACTGAGCCACCAGGGAAGCCCAAGTCATCTTACAGAGTGCTTATTTATTAATTCAAAATGGGCTGTGTCTCTTTCCAGTAACTGGGCCATTTGTATCTGCTATCCAGCGTATTCATTCTCAGATACCAAGTCAGAAAGAAAGCTCACAGTTATTAGATTTCTTCTGTATACAGGCCGTGCCAGTCACATTTACACACATTCCTTCTAGTTAATCCTCATTTCAACCCCATGAGGTGTGATCTCCATTTTAGAGATAAGGAAACCAATATTCAAGGAGGCTGAGTAAATAGCTCAAGCTCGCAAAGCCAGTGAGAGAGAGTCAAAACCTTTTGGCTGTAATACCTGTGGGCCTCCTCCTCCTTTGACCTGGAGGACCACAGAGTGAGACACAGATGAAACGGTCTCAGCAGGTTCATGTCACAGCAGAGTTCAGGAAAGGCCTCTTTCATGATCCTCAACCTGAGTCCTGAGAGAAGAGTGTGGATAGATGAAAAGCCAGGTGAGGAGTGTGGACGGTGGGGTCAGCATGTGCAATGGCCCTGTGGTGACGGACACATTGGTGAGCCTGAGGAACCATGTGGCTGCGGCCCAGCCAGCACAGGTGAGTTCCACGCTAGAGACTGCATCAGAAAGACTGAGATGAAATTGCCAGTCCACAGCCAAGGTCCCCTTGAGCTAGGCTGACCCAGCTGCTGGGATCAGACTGCTTTTAGGAAGAGCAGGGCATCTATCAAAAAAGACTGGAATTTTCCTTCATGTGACACTCTAGGGTGTTCCAGTGTCTCCAATTACCTGGTCTTTCAACCAGGCTTCATTCCATGTAGTAGATGTTACCTACGGGGGATTATTTAACTGGGCTGTTGTTGTTTTTCTTACAGCGCTGTGTTATCTATCAAGTCCTCAGGTTTGACCAGTCACGGGATCAGGAGACCTGTGGTTCCCTACTTGAAAACCCCTTAGAATTGTTACTGTTAAAAACAACAGAGGTTTTGGCCCCAACCTAAGCTACTGAATCATCATTTTTCTTTTTCCCACAGGCTTCACAAGCTATTCTGTAGCTGGCCTGACCACATCTCAGAGAGTCCGCACTCCGGGACAAGGTCAGTGGGAGGTCACACAATGTCAGCAGGGGTAACTACAGCACAAATTTCAAGCAAGGCCAGTGTTTTCCGCCTCATGGTGGAGATTCCAGCAGGCCAGGAAGTGTATTTTACATATGTATTGGGTTGGCCAGCAGGTTTGTTTGGGTTTTTCAGTAAGGTGTTATGGAAAAACCCAGACAAACCTGCTGGCCAACCCAATAGATGCCACGGATGTTTGTTTCTTTTTCTTTCATCAAGACTGTACTCACCCATTGAATCAACTCGCCAGTGAAATTTTCAATAAAGTGGTAGGGGCAATGCTTAGAAATGGCCAAAGTCCTCAGGAGGCTATTTAACTATGCATTTCATTAATTCTAAACACACTTTTTTTCACATTTTAACACCTCAGGAATAGGGTTGAACCTACAAATTGATTGTATCTTAGCATTTGTTAAAGTGCAATTGAGAGCGTTTTTTCTTTCGAATGGTGTGTAAATAATGGTGCCAGTTAAAATCAATAGTATCTTCAAACTGATGAAACATAGTAGTTGATAAAGGAATAACATGTTTACCTCAGCAGGTAGTCAGCATGAGCTTTGCTCCTGCTGTCTCCCTCTACAGGGGTAATTCTACACCTCTGCTTCAGCAGTTCTTTCGACTCATCTATTACAACTCAATTCAAATGCCATCTCCTCCGGGAAGCCTTCTGGGTCCCCCAGTCCTGCCAACCAATCCAGATTCCAAGTCCTTCCTCTGGGCTCCCATATTGGCCTCTAACCGATACTTATCACACGGTTACATTTATCCTGTAATTAGTCCACCCCTCCCCCAACTTGAGCACCTTGAAAGCAAAGATGTGTGTGTCTCTGTGTTTCTAGCACCTAGCACAGAGCCTCGTATGCAGTACAAGTTCAATAAATGTTTGTTGAATGAGTAAGTGATGTAGGGATTGAATAGTTATAGGCACTGTACCATATGTATGCCACAAGATTGCGGGAAAAAGGCAGAGAGCAGGGCTCGAAAGGCAAGGGAGGGCTTCAAGAAGGGAATGGGCTAGGAGTTATTCTGGCAGGATGGCTGATGGAATGGCACAGGACTGCAACGAGGAAGGAGAAAGGGGGCCGTGCTAGTAGATCTCATGATGACTATCACTTGACTAGACTCCATGTTAGAATTTCAGGAGGCGATGGGCTTTCATTAATCATTATTCTTAATAATTAACTCTGGGTGTTAAAACAATAGAAGCTCAGGTTCAGAGAAAAGAGCAGCTCAACACTCTGTGAGCTCTCACAGGAAGTCCTGAATGTACAGAGACTTTGTGGTTTAGACCTCAGAGCTTCCTGCCAGAGCTTGACAGGGTTTAACAAGTCTAAGAAGCCGGGAGAGGGCGGGCAGACGGGACCGCAAACGACATGGTGCCAGCATTGCAAACCAGGTGCCTTCTCACCATCTATTGCTTTAGAACCTTAACTGTAAACTATTTTTTTCTTTTTTTTCTCCCCCACTTCCCTCAAAGTACAAATAGCATGACTGCCAGCTGAGGGTGGGGCCTGACCTTTTAATCATGGTCACTTAAGACCTGGGGTTTGCTTCTACCGAGTTGTGCCTCAGCCTGCCCCTTTTGCATGTTGTCTGACAGGCTCGTGGCACCTCCAGTCTTTATGGACCCCCTCTTTTCAAGGATGGTTCTACAGATCACCATGAACATGTCTGAAGAACCAAGGAAGGGAAACCGCAAATGAGGTTATGTTTTCTGGTGCCTCTTGTTGAAGTTTGTGCATAGAGATTTCAATTCCTTATACAAATCTACCAATAGGCCGTGGGTCCAGCTCTGCACCTGGAACCTGGGGAGTGGATGTCAGTTGTTCTCGTGGGGGATTAAGGGGAACCGGTTGAATTGGGATGGCCAAATTTGGTTGCGCTGTCATACCACACCAAATAGCCTCTTTCCCATTCAGCACTAGATGACACCTGGGGTCAAGTCAAGGCTTTTATTTCACTGCTCCTCCCAAGAGTGTCTCAAGCAGGAAGCTGCTTGTACAAGACACGGCCACAGTGACTGCTTGACATCTGACACAGGCATGTGCTCTGAGAGGGAACAGGGAGATCTGTAGGATTCTGCGCTCTATCACCCAGTCCTAATGTGTGCACTTTTATTGTTTTTTCCCTTGCTGGTGAAGTGGTGATCGGAGAAGGGGGCCAGAGACTCCAGACGTCAGACCACGTGGCTGCGTTCGGAGGCACAGACTGTGGCTCACGGGCTGGGGAGGCGATCACGGTCTGTTTGGAGAGCACCCTGGCTGGAGGATGGAGGTGTGGGCGTGCACACCCGGGGTGGAGAAATTCCACAGTGCCTTTTATGGGAAAAGACAGGTTTTCGTCTCTTTTGATGAGAGGAAGAGGACAACTGTGGCACAGAGTTAGGAGTTTTCTTCGGCGTCACAGGGAGGTTTCGTTTGAACGCGAGGCTTGGGGAGGGGAGGGCCTTTTTGCTGGTGAACTTGTGTGCCTGGCGTTGGAGGAAGCCTCTTCTGCTGGGGCTGGACACGGGGGCCAAGAGGCCGGGGACGATGAGCGGGGGGCTGAGAACGATGGCCAGGTACTGGAGGAGTTTGGGACATGCCTGGATTTGCAGGAGTTGAGGCTGGAATCGGGTGAGACTTCCGGCCTCTTTCCTCAAGGGCAGCTCTCTGTGCTGTTATCTCCAGCTCCTCATCTGCAAGGATCAAAGAAGAGTTCTCTAAAGAGTTCTCTTGGCAAAAATCAGGATCGGCGTAACAATATTGAGTGCACCTCTGGTGTATACCACAGCATGCTAGCTGCTCTAGGCGGGGATATGATGAGAAGGCAGAAGCCACCTCTATTCTCCAGAGATTCCAGGTCTTGAGGGGGAGGACAGAAAGGCCCACCATCAAAATAGAGGGACAGCCCAGGGCTTCAGAGAACTCAGGGAGTCAGAGGCAAGGAATCCGGTGGAGAACTTGATGCCTGGATCTCCAGGGAGCAGAGAGGGCACTCAGACCCCAGCCCTGCCTCTAAGTCATCCCAGGTATCACACTCTAGTGCCAGTCAGGGTCAGAGCCCTTATAATAGGATCTGAGGAGTCAGAGAGGGGCTTCCTTGGTGGCTCAGACGGTAAAGAATCTGCCTCTAGTGTGGGAGACCCGGGTTCAATCCCTGGGTCAGGAAGATCCCCTGGAGAAGGGTATGGCAACCCACTCCAGCATTCCTGCCTAGAGAATCCCACAGACAGAGGAGCCTGGCAGGCTATAGTCTGTGGGGACGCAAAGAGTCAGACACGGCTGAGTGACTAACACACACAGTCAGAAAGGATGTCAGTAACCACCTGCCTTCAGATGGATCTCTGAGATCTACCTTTCACCCACTTCTGCAATTCACCCACCTTCTGGCGAGGGGTTGGGATATATGCAAGGGGTTGTTTAGTCCTAGAAACATATCAGTTTCTCAGAAATTCATAAGCCAGCCCTATGCTCTTGGACTTGGAAGAAAAATTCCTCCTCTGGTCACTCACCTCTCTGGGATTTTCTGCTTTCTGTGATGGCAATCCATGAAGACAGGCTTACGATTCAGAGTAATATAATGTTCCCTTTGCTGTTTTAAAATCACACAGGAAATCTGAGGATGCTCGGGTGCCATAGGCCTGGAGGGCCCAGGTGGCCCCTCCGGCCCCCTTTGGGCTGCAAGTTAGGTATTTCCTTCCCTGTGCCCAAAGCCATCCTCACAGTGTTCTCTAGAAAGCTAGAAAGAGGACGCCCTCCCTGGGGTGGATGGCTGCTCACATCAGTACAGGGGTGTATGGTTTAGGAAACACGTGCCCTCTGTGAACACCACCCTGTGACTTCAGGTGACAAGTGAAGTGAAAGTTGCTCAGTCACGTCTGACTCTTTGTGACCCTGTGGACTATACAGTCCGTGAAATTCTTCAGTCCAGCATACTGGAGTGGGTAGCTGTTCCCTCCTCCAGAGGATCGTCTCAACCCAGGGATCAAATCCAGGTCTCCCGCACTGCAGACAGATTCTGTACTGGCTGAGCCATCAGGGAAGCCCAAGCAGCCTCCTCCAACTGCTGGAAATCCAGGCCTTGGATGACTCTGAACGTGAAGACTCAAAGCCAAATGCCGGGGTTTTGGTGAGGAGATGCTTTTGTGCTATGAGCAAAAAAATTAAATGCACAGAAAGGGAAAAGTATATCTTCTATGCCATGTTTGGTGCCTCCAGGAGGCAGGGGGTGCCATGAGGCCATGCAGAGGACTTTGAGCCCCAACCCCAGTTCCCAGCTATGGGGCCATGGGAAAGCCTTTTTCCATCCTTGGACTGCAAGCTGGAGCTGGCCATTTGCTTACTGCTAGTCTGATCACCCGCTGTTTTGTTCATTTGTTTTTAGAACACTTATTCCCCATTTTCTAGGTATTAGGTACCATTGCTAAGTGCCTGTGATGGCTCAGACACAAGCACTCTTCTTAGATAGCCTAAACAAGCAGCACAAACCAGGACTGCAAATCACAATGTCAGTCTCTGCTAAGGGCCCAGGGCCGCTAGAGAGATGCAGACAAAGAGCCCCATGAGTTCTGGGAGGAAGAGAGGGGTGTGGCCAAGGGGCTGACACCTCAGGTTGGCTTGGACAGACAAGGCAGTCATCAAAGCTCTATGCAGCCCACCATCAGAGCAGGACTGTGGGCCCCAGAACACCCACGCCTGCAACTCCAGCCACGTCCCACATTGCTCAATGGCTGCATGGAATCCCTCCAGCCTCAATGTTCTCCTCCCTCACTGCATCTCCTGGTTACTCAGTGCTAGGCCAGGACTAGATGAAGCAAACAGCCACCCAGGGCACAAAACCAAGGGAGGCCCTAACCCCTGGGGCTGTGCAAGGGCAGGGTCAACCCTGGGGGTGGAGGTCTCCTCAACTTTTGTACCCAGGGATCCTTGTTCACCTTACCCTTGTCCTAACTCAGCCTGCTGGCCATGGTATTTGGGACAAAGCATTTAACCTCACTGAACTTAAATTTCATCTGAATGAATATTATCTGTCTCATATGATCATGCAGAAAGTTGGATGAAATAATGAATATAAAGCAGCATATTAGGGAGGGAGGTTCAGGAGGGATGGGACATGGGTAAACCTATGGCTGATTCATGTTGATGTATGGCAGAAACCAACACAACACTGTAAAGCAATTATCACCCAATTAAAAATAAATACATTTTTAAAAAGCATCACATTACAGATTAGGGTCTGGCCCAGCCAACTGCTTTGTCAATGTGAGTTGATCATCATGTTGGTCATTTCAGCCTCATGAAAGAGCAGTTGCTTTGCCACCGGGTGGCATGTGAGGTCCAAACATGTGATCTTTGACTCTTAAGCAGTGGGGAAGGAGCCTTTGCAGGGGGAATGGGGATGGAAAACTGCCCAAGTAGGGCCAAGAAGTGAGGAAACTGTATGTGCTTATGGGACTAACAAACAACTCTGGTCCACTGGGGTGGAGGGTGTGGGAGAGAGGGAGGTGGAAGTTTAGGGCCATTCTGGAGCAGTGGCCTGAGGGAGACCTGAGGAAAGAAGTCTAAAGTAAGGAAGATAAATCCAAAGGTGGCCCAAGGCCACCACTGCCTGGGGAGGTGCAGACCAGGTCTTTGTTTGGGTGGTTGCAGAGGCAGCTGGCCTGGGATGGCCAGGCCCACTCCAGGGAGAGACCCCACATGGGGGGACCCAGTCCTGCTATGAATGTGAGCTTGTTCAGAACCTGAGGACCTGTCCACCTGGCCTCACGTCCTACTGATGACTGGACACCCCCTGCTGGACCCACCTGTAGCATCGCTCCCTAACACTCTCATCCCAGTGTCCACAGAAACATCATTTTCTGAACACACTGCTTTGGGTGGTCTGGATGCTTCTTGAGCCAGCTCCTCATGGGCATAACGTTTTCATTCTCAGTGGGTTGTCAGGACTGATTTAAGGAAGAAACACTCACAGCCCTGACACCTCCTCTTGGAACAGTGAATTGGAAAGGGAATAGAAACACCCAGTTTTAGAACAAGTATGCTCCTGTGAGTCCCCAGTGTCCTGAAATTTTACCTGTGTTCCTAGGTGACTGGTCCTGAACCCACCTGGGCCACCCCCCTCAGGAGAAGACAAGATGTTGGTTCATAGAAATGGTGTTTTGAAGCTAATCTTTCTATCCACGTAGATAAACATGGCTCATTCAAAGCATGTCCACACAGCTTTGCACCGAGTCAGCTTCAGGTGGTGGATTCCAGTGAGGCCAATCTGGACTGAGCTTCTCAAATCTCCCCCATTGTCACCACTGAGAATCTGTTTTTCAAAATTCAAGCTAACCACAAAATGGAACAAACTGTAACCGCCGGTGAAGGCCCTGACATTCTGAAACTACCCATCTCCAGTCTTTTCTTTCCAGAAGCTGGGTACCAGCCCTATGAGCTGTTTCCACGGGGATTTCACCTGGGCCTGTGGTGGGACAGAAGAGGGGGGGGAGCTTACCATCTCTCCTACGGCTCTGTTTTTTCCTCCTGCTGATGTAGCAAATGAGTAGTGCCACGAAGATGAGGAAGACGGTGCCTCCTGCACAAATGCCGATGATGAGGTACAAATCCAGACCTTCATCTGCAAGAGGAACAGATGCGGATGGATGGGAGGTTCTGGGAAGAGGGGTCATTTCATTGCTTTGGCCAAGGACTCAAGACTCCTGCCTCCCATTTTATGGATGAAAGAGTTTGACGGAACTTCTCAGCCTCACAGAGGGTAAGCTCATGGAGACTGGTGAACGGGGTCAATACCTCAAGGAGTGCAGGGTCCAAGATAAGCCCTCTCACAAGGCTCCTTCGAGAGCTGTTCTCCTGGACCAGAAATGCCTGATTCTTCATGAGCCAAGGCTCTGTCCCCTCTCAAGGAGGATGTCACAGAAGTTTAGATCTGAGAACCAGGTTAGAGAAAGTCTAGCATAATCTCTAGTTTCACGCACAAGGCCCAGAGAGGAAGGATGATTTGCCTGCAGTTACACAGCATCCATTCCCCAGTAGTTCCTTTAAGCAGCCCCTCATCTTCATGTTTCTGCACTGTTTATCCAGCTTCATCTCTGGTTGCCCTCCTACATCATGATTGCTTTTTCCTCACTCTCATGACCAGGCAGTTTCCAAAGACAGGATCCATGTTTCATGTGTTCAGCCCAGCTCTCTAACCTCAAAGCCAGCACCCTCTCCCAGAATTTCCCTGGCCTGTGAGAGAAACTCAGAGAGTTTCAGAGAAACACAGTGAGTTAGCCGCAGCAGTGAACTTGATCTTCAACTCACAGACCTTCAGCTGCTATAATGCAATGAGGATAACAATGATTGTGTTAAGAGAAATGGATTTGAGTGCAGGCTTTTCTAGGTAGGAGCTGTGTGATCTTTGGCCAGTTGCTTGACCTCTCTGAGCCTGTTCCTGTCTTTGAAAAAATGGAGATAATGAATTTACATTACAGGTGGCTGTTGGAAGTCAATCAGATAATGGATGTGAAAGTGCTTTATAAAGTGTGAAACTACACACAAAGATGGGGGCCTCCCCTGACTACAGTTCTGAGCACTGGCACTTCTGGAAGCTGTTTCCTGAGAGGGATGCTGGGCGATCTGCCCCTTTGTGAGTCGGTAACAGTCACAGAGTCAGCAGCTGGGGCCAGGGGTCAGGGGACTCGTCCATCCTGAGAATGAGCAGAGCTCTGCCCAGCATCACAAGGAAACCCTTCTCCAGCCAAACATTTTTGGGAAGGTACCGTTATACATGAAGCCCAGGATGGGCCCCAGGAGCAAGCCAGAGGCTCAGAAACCAAACCAAAAAGGTGTTCAGACTGCAGTGGTTTGTTAATCTTTGCTTTTCTTCCTAAGTGTCTCTCTCTCTGACCCATTCTTTGCCTGCCAGTTATACAGACTTTCTAGGCTCTGTGGGTGAAGGGACTTCCATCAGAAAAGCAGGCATAATCCTAACCTGCTGTGAAACTAGACTGGGAAAGGCAGAAGGGCCCTTTAGGTTCTGCCTGCTTGGAGGAATGGCCAGGACTATCAGAATCCACCTTGGGCTCAGACAAGGACTTCCCAGGGTCTGACCCGGGGGTGTTGGGGGCAAGCCTAGGACCAGTTGAGGAACATGGGGCTAAACCATGCAGCAACCAGCTTGTCTCCTCAGAGTCCTCAGACAGGACAAGCATGCCCTTATCTGGGCACACTTGGGAATGTAGGTGTGCCTTACACAGTCTGTTAGCAGATTTGTCCAGCACAGCCTCTGGGTGCTTTCTGTGGAGAAGGTTCCAGCATGTCTCAGAGGTAGCTGTCATTCAAAGCTTTGTCCTCACAGTCACTAAATCCAGCCACACTCCTTTCTGCACTCCCTCTCAGAGATAATATGCCCATGAATTCATGTGGTAGAGTCCTTTTGCGTGTCCAAACCCGCTCCCTCCTCCTACTATTTTGATATTAAGTACGTGCTTATCTGTTTTGAGCCAAATGGTTAGTCATGTCATTGCTCCTCTCTGCCTTGGCCTTTCAGGATGATGCATCCAGATCCACTTTAGGGTCTTCAAGAGCAACCTTGTCCTCCCCAGGCTTGCCCTAGATATTTCTCCCATCTCTCTAGTGCCCCTTCCCCCACCTGGCTCCCCCTACTCTGCACCACAGGGAGGTGACAGGAAGGTTCCAGTCTTCGAACCCCACCTCCTTGCAAAGCCCTTCCTCTCTTCCTCCATCCCTAATGCACACACATTTTTATGCTGCTGGGATCTAGTTAAAATACACATGGAGTAGCATTACCAGATAAAATACAGGAGATGACTAGTTAAATTAGAAATAAACAATGAATAATTTTTTAGTATAAGAGTGTCCCATGCAACACTTGGAGCACACTTATACTGTCTTTTTAGGGACTTCCCTGCAGATCCAGTGGTTAAGACTCTGTGCTTCCAATGCAGAAGGTGTGGGGTCGATTCCTGGTTGGGGAACTAAGATCCTGCATGCCACACAGGGTGACCAAACAAAAATATTTACACTGGTTTTTTTTTAATTTGCTAAATCTGGCAACTCTAATTAAGAGCATCCTAAAAGGGGATAAGAGCTTGTGAAGTTGAGGAGGGGCTACCTGTGCCTTAGTGATGGAGGGCATGGAAGGATGGCTGGGAGTCAGAGGTTTCATAGGAGGTGATGTGACGCTGGTCTAAGCGTGTGACTTGTGGACTCTAGGATGGTCCCCATTGAGCCCTGCCTCCTGAGATTTCTACCTGTGTGTGACCCCTTCTGATTAAATGTGGGCTGGGCTTACTGAGTGGCTCCTAAATGAAAGAGTACAGCAGCTGTGATGGGACCTGAGACTAAGCACACAAAGGCCAAAGACCATGGCTTTTGTGCTGGGCCCTTACTATTGCTCTTTCTCAAGCTGCTCTGAGGGAAGTAGCTGCCATATTGTGAGGCAGCTGAATGCCCGCTGTGAGTAAACTTGGAAGTGGGTCCTCCCTCAGCAGTGCTTGTACCAGACTGGCATGACTGCAGCCCCTGCCGGCACCTTGATGACAGCTTCATGAATGACTCTGAGCCAGAACCATCAGCTAGGCCAGTCCCAGATTCAATGTCTCACAGAAACTGTGAGACTATTATCTTCAACACTGTTTGCTGTTTTAAGCCACTAAATATGGGGTCATTTGTTACACAACTGATAACTAATTCAAAGTATATGTTAAAGTCTTACTTCTGACTTCACATCAGCTCAGGGTTGCTTCCTAGGGTCACTGACCAGCCAAAATTTCTATAGAAACTAAGGTACTCTGGCCAGATCACTATTTGTGTGTGTGTGTGTGTGTGTGTGCTCGGTTTCCTTTCAGGGGATTGACCAGACAGCACTGGAAAGATAATCGTGGAGTATCAGATGAGTAGACTCTTGGGGATCACAGGGCTTATCTTCTTTGTGGCCCAGGAGGCTGAAGCCCAGAAAGAGGAAGGAACTCTGTCCAGGCCATCCCAATATATTCAGACAGACCAAAACTAGAAGTCCAGACCCCAGTCTCCCAGGACAGAGCAGGCCATCTTTCAAAAATTACTTTTGGGGGTCATGTCAAGTTGGGGACCAGGAAAGAACTTAGACTCTTGAAATTTCAGAACTTTCTGTGCTGAGCTGCTGTCTGCTCTGAGGCAGTAAGAGCATTGCCCACCTGGGTTCATACTCCTCCCTGGCCTCAAGCTTTTCCTCTCTCTAAGTCCTTCAGTTCCTGGGTTTCTACAGCCCTTCTGCTCCTGCCTCTGATAGGAGGTGCTGACCATTGCCCCTCCAGAAAGGAATCTTTCTTGCTCCCCTCTCCGTCATTGTCCTGGGGTCACAGTCATGGTCCCTGACTAACTGAGAGACCGTGGGCAAGTCAGTTTGCCTCTCTGACAAGGGGAAGTCTATATGAGACAACCTTTTCAGCTCCTTTTATCTTTTCAACTCAGCAATTCTTTCTCCTAGAAGAGCATCTTTTTAATTATCTGAGGTTAGACCATGCTCTGTGAGAAGAATCCCAAGATGGGTAACCATAGAACACGACCTCCTCTGTCCTCTAAGACTTCCCTTGGAGATTTCCAGGAAAAAGAGGGATGTTTTCAGTTCTCATCCTGAGCCAAAGCGGCCTCCCAGGCCAAGCACCCGTGCCCTAGAGCAGTCCTTGCCTGTTCGGCCTCAGAGACTGGATTGTGACATGAACTTGTGGTGCCTGATCAGTGCCCCCCACGCACCTGGACACATGACGATCTCCGTGCTGACTTTCTTATCAACATAGTTACGCGCCACACATTTGAATGTTTTAGTCCATTTGCTCTTCCACTGGTGGGTGATGAGCCTCTGATGACCTTCTTTGACTTTGCTCATATTTAAATACAGTTCTAAGGTAGGATCACTTCCGTTTTCTACCTTGCAGATCACAGTCCTGTTGGTACAGGTCCAGTTAATTACAGGTCCTGAGAGCATCTCTGAAAAGAAAAGAAAGATTCAACTCAAGTCAGGCAACTTACTGATTGTAAAAAATATACCTATTTAGAGAGGGGAAATGGAGTTAGTTGGGGACCAGGAAACAATTTCAAAGATCCCTAGCAATTTTTAAAATATCATTTCTATTTTATGTTATTTATACAGCACATTCAGAATAAATTTATTTCTGATATTTATAGACATATCAGTAAAATATACGTCATATTCTCAGACAGTAAAGCATCTACCTGCAATGTGGGAGACCTGGGTTTGATCCCTGGGTTGGGAAGATCTTCTGGAGAAGGAAATGGCAGCCCACTCCAGTACTCTTGCCTAGAAAATTCCATGGATGGAGGAGCCTGGTGGGCTACAGTCCATGGGGTTGCAAAGAGTCGGATATGACTAAACGACTTCACTTTCTTTCTTTATACCTTAAAATGCTCTCATGTATAAGACATCATCTCATCCTAACAAACAGAGAGGCTGCTGTTTTTCTTCCTGTTTATAAATGAAGTACCCAAGGGTCTGGGAGGGTTGAATGGATGGTCCAAAGATACCCACTAATAAATGGCAAATCAGGAGAGGAGATCACCCTCCAAAATTCAAGTTCAGTCATATGGTTAAGAGGTTTACCATGTCCTGATCCCCACACGGCACAGGAGTCTGTCGGGGATGGAGGGTTGGGAGAAACTGCTTTAAGAGCAACTGGGAACCTGACCCTGGAGAAACTGGTACGTGTGTAGCCTGGGGCCTTGGTCATAAGTGGAAACTTCCTCCTCCTTCGCCTGGCAGATCCTGGGAGCAGTGGTATGGTTAAAGCTCTGGACAGATCAGCATCCTTCCATTCATCATGCAGGTGGATACCTTTTTTTTTTTTAATGATTTCTTCCCTCCCTGACTCCCAGACAATCATATCTTTCCCATGAACTTTCTCACCAAATTTTTTATTTCTGTCCCAGAATATAGGTATGCAGAAATTAAGTGTTTTCCCATCCAGAGATTCAGTGTGACCCCGAATGAAGAGGATGGAAAAACATCACCGTACACCAAGACAGGGTCAGTGCATGCTCTAGGGGTTGAGTTGAGGAGTTTGTGTTTTCAAAATGGAAATACTCCTTTTTTTTTCTATTTATAAATCTACATGTTGTTGTACAGTTGAAACCAACACAATATTGTAAAGCAATTATCCTCCAATTAAAAATATGAGTATAAAAAATACAGGTAGATCGCATCACTGTAAAAATTGATAAAATATCAAAAAAGTTTCAAGAAGATTAAAAATCACTTGCAATTCTATCACGCAGAGTCAATAATTATTAATGTTTCAATGTGTCTAACAAATGTTTTATATGCATGCATACCATATATAAATAATGTTCTAAAAAATAAAATTGAATCATATGACTTTTTAGTCTGCCTTTTTTCCTTTACTGATCTATTTTGAAATTCTTTACTTTATGAACACCAATAAATATACATCTCCACCATCTTTTTTAATGATATATTCTTGATTTTAAGGGCTTCCCTGGTGGCTCAGTGGTAAAGAATCCGCCTGCCAATGCAGGAGACGCAAGCTCCATCTCTGGGTCGAGAAGATCCCGTGGAGGAGGAAATGGCAACCTGCTCCAGTATTCTTGCTGGGAAAATCCCATGGACAGAGGAGCCTAGCAGCCTATGGGATCACAGAGTCGGAAAGGACTGAGTGACTGAGCATGCACGCATTCTTGATTTAATCAGTAAGTTTCTAACTGCTGGGGACTTTAAGATCCTTTCCAGTGTTTCACTGACATAAACCACCCAGCGATGTGCAGCCACTTGAAAGAATATCTTTGTATACATGCTCTCTGTAAGACAGCTTCATACAAGAGGCATGATTGTATCGAGTGAGGGTACATCTCATAGATGAGCGCTCTCTGATCCCAGGTTGCTAGGACGAACTCCTTCTTCACTAACATCTGCTTTTAAGGGGACTTCCTCAGCTAATGGCAGCAGCCCCCTCATTAAGGAGTTGTGGGTACCAAGATTGGAAACAGAGAAGCTTGAAGGAACAAAGAGATGGAGAGAGCTCTAGCACTGAGCAAACAGGTACTGTGTCCCAGGGGCCTGAGGCACCTATGGTTAGCAGTTTCCCTGAAGCCTTGTCCCATGAATACCCCATAGGGTTCTAATTATGAAAATCAGACTCAGAGCAGATAGAGAATTTGCCCAAGGCCATGTGGCAAGAAATGGCAACCGGATCACAAATTGACATGCTGTGTAACATTTACACACACACATACAAAACAAGATGGCAGTTGTGTCATGGAAAGCTCTGTCTTTTGGCAAAAGAGTGAGAATTTATTTTTGAGGTTATGAAAACATTCTAAAATTGATGGTCAGTTTGGTTGTACAACTCTGTAAATACACCACGAGCCATAGAATCATATACTCTAAATGGGTGAATTTTATGGTATGTGAATTATATCTCAATAAAGCTGATGGGGTAGGGGTGAGTCGGGGCAAGGTGAGGGCAGAATGTCACCATCCATGCTAAAACCAGCCTTGGGTTTGGATCCTGACTTTGCTCCCATCAGACCACTACCTGTTTCCTCGTAGTTGATAAGGGAATAACTAGCTCTCAGGATTGTTGGGAACCTTAAGAGCGTGTAGCAAAGCCCGAGACACATTGCCGGTAGCCATTGTTACCCAGGCAATGCTAAATGATACATGAATGTGAAGTTCAAGTTTAAAACAGGATACTTGGCCAAAGTTATGACATCTGTGGTTCCCAGAGCCCACAACAGAGGCCCTTTCTATGGCTCTATCTATCTCACCCCATTTCTGAGCTGTACTCTGTATTCTGGTGCCAGACTAGGTGTGGAAAGTTGTCATCTGCAGGGGGGGCTGCCAGCGTCTGTGACTGTTGGGGGTGGGGGCTGCTACCAGATCTGCGTGCTCAAGAACAGGGCTGGAGGGTGACTTTACGTAGGAGGAGGGGGCCCTTCCTTTGGCAGCATTTCCTGTGTCAAGCGCAGAAATGCTTATTTGCTCACTGAATCTCTGGCTTGTGTTCAGGCTCAGGTTCCTGTCTTCTTCTCCAAGCAAAGTTCAGCTTCTTCTACTGTTATCCATGCCCTGCCAAGTGACCCCTGGACTTGCAACTTCAATGTTATTTCAATTCTACTTTCTCGTCCCTCTCTCTCGAACTCAAGCCACTTTGTTCATCCTTTTTCCACACATGACCCTCAGCGTAAGCATGCTTCAGGCATTTTATAGGCATCTTTTGGTCTAGGCCACTGGTTATCAGCTTTGTCTGTGCTTTAAAAATCACCTGGGGAGTTTAGCGCCTACAATGCCCAGGCCCTGAGCCAAGAAACTCTGACTTAATTGGTCTGGGATGGGACTTAGTACTGGTAAATTTTACTATACCTCAGCTGATTCCAACATGAAGCCTGAGTTAAGACTCACCAACCAGCCCCTTCCTGCTTCCCCTGGATTAAAGCAGCAGCTCCCTGGCTAGTCTCCCATCTTTCATCTTCCATAGCTACTACTGCTCCCCCGGTACACGCATAGATGTACAGAGCCACACCTTGTGTATTTTCTACAGATACCAGCAAAAACACCTTCTACCTTTGATCATGCTGACTTTGAGCAGCTTAGAAACCATTCATCTTTCAATGCATAATTTCCAGCCCTTTCCTGCCTTACCGCCACTCCTTCAAGGACATCCGGGCTTGAAATTGTCTCTCTGGACAGAAGACCCACTGCCCTTCAGTCAACCTCCCCTTTCTAGCCTCATAGCTTATCCTTCACCATCCACCTTTTTCCCTTTCTGAAATGGCCGCCTTTTTCCCTTTCTGCCCACTGATTCCCCTCCTCCTAATTAATGCCATCTCAATCTAGATCCTTCACTCAAACCAGCATCCCCACCACCTCTTGAGAGCTGAAGTGTGTAGACATGAGGGTCTATTAGCTGTGGAGTCTATCTCTCCCACAAGACTGGAGCTTGCATCGAGGCAGGAGGAATGCATTCAGTTTCCTTTAGGGCTCCCCAAGGCCAACGTCTGAGCTGGGGACCTTGCATAAATGCTACTCTTTGGCTTGCTAAATAGCACCCATGTTGAGATGGAGGGATTTAGGGGTCAAAGACTTACCTTGAATCTTCAAATCAAATTTTTTGTTCAGTAGGTTTACTCCATTTGAATTATATACCTCTATCTTATAGAGATCACTATCGTTTCTCATCAGAGATTTAATTCTCAGAGTTCCATTTGTAAACATATCATATTTGTCCGTTTGCTTGTGAACTGGCTTGTCTTTCTTTATTTGTGCAATCTTGATTTTGTTTTTGTTCCATCGTATATCTGCTACCGTACCACTCCTTGGAAAATCAGAAACATCCAGGCTGAGGTCACCATCCAGGGCACCCCAGATGACAGGGCTTTCAGAGTCTTTACCTACAAGAAACAAGAGAGTTGCTGAGGTGACTCGCTACCAAGGAAAAGCAGGGCTGTGAACTTTCTGACTTTTACGCTCAGTTCAGGGTCTCCAACGAAGCTTCTACTGGTGAGAGCGAAGACCCTCACACCAACTTACCTTTGGTGGGAACAGTGAAAATCAGAAGGAAGCTGGCTAAGATTTCACATGTGAGGTTCATCTTTGGGGTTCGTTTCCTTCTGTGATTCTGTGCTCTTCTTGCAAAAGGAACTCAAGTAACATCAGTGGAATCCACCCCCTGTGAGCTTAACCACGTGCCTCTTTTTTGCTTCTTTACAGCAACATAGAAAACAGACGCACACACGCACACTCACACACAAGCATATACAAGTCAGAATACCGACCCAGCTGATGTACTTCTCTGCCAAAGCAGGTACATTTGTGAGTGTGTCTTCTTACCATGTTTTAATCCTCACAGCAGCCTTGGGTGGGTCTTATTATGCTCGTCAAAGAGAAGAGGAACTAACAGACTAAGTAAGCCACTCAGAATCACCCTTTAGTTAACAAGGAGCCAGATTCAACCTTCTGGTCCGCCTTCTATGCCCTCTACTGCAGTATGTATGAAAAATTATTACTATTGAAGTAGATAAATTATTCCTATCAATCAGTAAGACAAATGGAATTTGGTTTCTAAAATGAACAAAGAATACAAACAATTTATAGAAGAAATACATTATAGAAAAATGGCAGTAAATGTATGAGAAGACATCTAATGCTACAGATATACATATATATATAATGGCTACTTTTTATATATATATATAAGTCATAAAACACCATCTTCACATTCAAATTGGCAAAGTTAGAAAAGACAGTGATTTACATCATTGACGGGAATGTCAGGAGAAGCAGGCACCTTCATATAATACTTGAGGGAGTATAAAGTATGCTTCCCATGGGTGGGATTTGGCAGTTTCCACTAAACTTTAAAATATATATATATATATATATTTTTTTAACCTAGTAGTTTTAATTTGAGAAATCTATCCTTCAAAAACACTTGAATAAACGTGCAAAAATTCTGTCCAAGGATATTTGTTATAGCTTTTTTGGTAATAAAAATTTTCAAACAACTAAAATTGTGGTATATTCATATGATGAAATATTGGCTGCGTTAAAATACAATGAAGTAGCCCTAAGAGTATATTATCTATTATATTGTATTATACTGTAATAGTGTAGACATAGGAAGAAATCTGTAAAGACTCATGCCAAACTTTTCACAGCACTTCCCTTTCAGGACTTGGGTTTGGAGGAGGCAAAAAAGAAACTTTCACTATTTTATCAACTTTGGTGAAGTTAAAAATTTTGATAATGAACATATTCATTCTGTAATAAAAAGTGTTTTTAATAAAGGGTGCTTAAGACACATCTGTTTCAAAGAATATGCAGATCCTGAGAAACAATTTGCCTCCAGCTCCTTTACCTATAAGTGGCTCACCCACTAGCCAGCTGCCAACCAGAGCCTCCCAAGTCCTGGTCCAGACGACATGGTGATGGCCGTGGTGCTCCCTGCCTTGGCCTTTCTGATAATTTTCCTAAGCTCTCATGGGACAAATGGAGAGCAGATGTCCATTCTCTCTGAAATGTTAATCAATCCTGCTCCTCCCACATCTCATTTAATTCTTTTTTTTTCCTTCAAACTTTAAATTTTTTATTTTGTGTTGGGGTATAGCCGATTAACAATGTCATGATAGTTTCAGGTGAATAGCAAAGGGACTGAGCTATACATACACATGTATCCATTCTCCCCCAAACTCCCCTCCCATCCAGGTTGCCACATAACACTGACATCTCACTTAATTCTGAATGTTGAAGCAGTATGACTTCAAGGACAGAAACTGAAAAAGAAAAAGATCGACAAATCTATGTAAAATTTAAAACCTTTGTACATGAAAAGCCCTAAGAAACATTAAAAGACCGTATTGAAAGGGGCAAATTATTTGCATGATGTATAACAAAGGTTAATATCCTTGAAATTAAATTTTTCATGTAAATGTAGAAAGAAAAGATAGACACCTTGATATTAAACTGGGTCAAGGTCATCAAAGGACAATTCACCAAAAAAGAAGCATGGTTGAATAAACCTATGAAAATGGAGTCGACTTATTAATAAGCAAAGGAATGTAAATTTTAACATAGATGTATTTTCATCTTTTATTTAAAAATGAAAATATACAGTGTTGATGATGGTAAAAACAGACATTCTTATTACTCAGCCATTAAAAAAAATACATTTGAATCGGTTCTACTGAGATGGATGAAACTGGAGCCCATTATACAGAGTGAAGTAAGCCAGAAAGAAAAACACCAATACAGTATACTAATGCATATATATGGAATTTGAAAGATGGTAACGGTAACCCTATATGCGAGACAGAATAAGAGACACAGATGCATAGAACAGTCTTATGGACTCTGAGGGAGAAGGTGAGGGTGGGACGTTCTGGGACAATAGCATTGAAACATGTATATTATCATATGTGAAACAGAACACCATTCCATGTTCTATGCATGAGACAGATGCTCAGGGCTGGGGCATTGGGATGACCCAGAGGGATGGGATGGAGAGAGAGGTGGGAGGAGGGTTCAGGATGGGGAACACATGTAAACCCATGGCTGATTGATGTCAATGTATGGCAAAAACTACTACAATGTTGTAAAGTAATTATCCCCCAACTAAAATAAATAAATTTATTAAAAAAAAAAAAAACAGACATTCTTGAATATGGACAGTAGAAACACAAGCAGATATAGAGTTTCTGGTGGACAATTTTTCAGCGTGAATTAGAAGCATCGAAAATATTCATATTTTGACCTAGCAAGTCCACAAGAATGATTTTATCTTAAGGAAGTAATGAAAGTCTTACCAGACTTGGCTAAAATTTATACCTTGTAGAATTTTTTAACTCAAAATTGCGGATGATTTAGATATTTGAAAGGAGGAAATCCGTTAAACAAATCATGATATGAACTAACTGAATATGGGGAGAAAAAGGTCACAATAAACAATATAATCCTATTTTTGTTTCTTAAAAAGCATGGTGTGTTGTTTGTGTATCTTTTGGAAGAACATTCACTAGGGTGTTGGTCTCCGAGGGGTGAGATAATGCCTATTGTTCTGTTGTTCTTGGTTGTTGTTGCTATTCTGACATTTCTAAATTGAACATATATTGCTTTTCAATTTATCTCTTTTTCATTATAAGTAGACTTTCTGCTTAGGTAAAAAAATCCCAGGACTGAAGATGGGTGCAGTTCCTGCCCTTGTGTGTGTGAGCTTCCGGGGAAAATCCACCGATGACTCATTCCAAATCTTCCCTCTCCATCCTCACTGCCCTCCGGGGGCTGTCTCTTGCTTTATCTTCACTGACTCTTATCTAAACTAATCCTTCTGGAGAAATAGCCGAAGAGAGCAAGAAGCAGGTGAAGGGGTGGAAGACATTTTCACAGATCTATCCCTGGCTAGCGAAATACCTTCGGTCCCTGCTCCTGCCATCCTTGTGCTGTGTCAAGGGAAAGCTCTCGAGAGAGAATCAGATTCTGTTAACACTTCAGCAGTTCACACCCAACCGAACGTCCTGAATTGTCAGATTTTAGAGAAGCAGGAAATTCAGGAAGTGAATCTGATCTCAGTTGAGGGTCTTGAGCCCATGGAGTTTCTAGGGTGTTCCTGTCCCCCTTGTCCGAGTCAGCAGCCTAATCCCCAGGCTCTGGGACACTCTCTGCTTCCTACTTTAGGGTCATCTTTGCCTCTCACCCTTCATGTGCCCCCTCAACTTAGGAGTCACTAAGTCCAGCTTTGCCTTCCTACCTAATCTCCGTCTCTTCTCTTTGGCACCTCTGCTTGTGCCCTCATTATACCTTCCCACAAGCTCAGGTGAGAAATGTGAAACAGGAGGCAAGCAGGTAGCATTTTATACTAAAAACTCAGTATGTGTGGCTTCAGTGCTGATGGGAAAGGCCACATGTGTGAGTGTTTGCAGCCTGGTCCTGTTGAAATTCGGCCTTACATCAGCATTGCATCAGCATCAGTGCACAGCTATCTATGCTCACTGCCAGGCAGTGACTGGGTGTTCTCTCAAAGGCGGCCTCATGTAATCAGCCACCCATGTATGTTCCAAGGTGGGAGACCTCCAAATCTGAGCACCAAGTCCATTGTCAAGTGTTCTTTCCTCTGGGTCAAAAACTTGAGTTTCCTTTTCCTTCAGTGTTTCCCACCCACACATCAGACAGGAGAGAATCAACCCACGGAAAAAGTTCCTGTGTGAAGTCTGGATGCCTGAAGTGAGAGTCATTGAGACTGGAAGTCCCCCAAGGGGGTAAATACTTCTGAGAGAAGATGGAATACACATTTGTCACTAGCCGTATAATCATGTGATTACAGAGAAGCGAGTTTTGAGCCATACCAAGCCAGCCCACGTGTACCAGTTATACAGATCTAGGCAGATAGGTCCTGCTTGTGAGCCTCAGTTTCCACATTCTCAAGCTGACTATGAGTCAGATGAAGTGATGGGTGTCAGGCATCTAGGGCAGTGCCTGGCCCCTAGGAGACCTTCAACAAACATCAGCTTTCTTTCCTGTCTGCCATCACGCTTTGGATAAGGGGCCTACTTAAGAGAATAAGGGAAGGGACAACATTGAGACACTTTGCCTTCAGAAAAAGTCAGGAAAGCTGGAGGCTTTCAGGGTTTCTGAACACTTTGCAGCAAGAAAGCGGGGGACTTAAGACTAACAAGATCTCGGAAACTATGATTTTTCAGGGCACATATTGCTTTTCTCTGCTTTTTATTTTTGTAGCCTTCTTCTCTGTATTTATTTCTCAGGATTGCTTAGCTGGATTGCCAGCAGGGCCTGTGAGCTTGTGAACTAAGAAGTGGTGAAACAGAGCCCTTCTCAGCTGTTAGGCTTGGGGACATGAGCCCAGGTCACAAGAAGCTGGTGCTGGCTGAAGAATAGAGGAAAACAGACTGAGGGCCAGCACTTGAGGAGAGCAGGAAGGAGACCCCAGCTAGCTGAGCCCTGAGAAGGGTCCACAGTGGCTGGAAGTCCATACAACTCTTCAACAAACAGCAAAACACAGGAGAGGCTGGTGGCATGAAGAGCTGAATAGGGAAGGTGAAAGAAGGGGTGATGTGCTTGGATTCAAGCTGGAAGACCCAGTTTAAAGACAGTTCTGACTTTGCCTACTTGCTAGCTGTGTGCTCCTCACAGTCCCTCTTTGAGCCTCAGTTTCATTAAGTCTGAAATGGCAAGGAGGGGGAGGGACAGTCATTCTGCTTGCTCAATTTTGCTCAAAAGGTTGTGGTGAGGACTGATAAGGTAACCAATGAAAATCCTACACGTGATGGTGAGAGTGGCCATCAAACACTTATGGGGACCTGTACCATTTTAGAGATGCAGACATAGAGAACGGATATGTGTGTGTAGAAGGTTGGGGAGTGGGATGACCTGGGATTGACAGTGTATACACTGTTTGCTCAGTCGCTTCAGTCGTATCTGACGCTTTGTGACGGTATGGACTGTAATCCACCAGGCTCCTCTGCCCATGGGATTCTCCAGGCAAAAATACTGGACTGGACTGACATTTCTTCCTCCAGGGGATCTTCCCCACCCAAACTACCATGTGTAAAATAGGCCGGAAGCTGCTCTATAGCACAGGGAGCTCAGCTTGGTGCTCCGTGGTGACCTAGATGGGTGGGATGGGGGTGGGGTGGGAGGGAGGCTCAACAGGAAGGGGATATATATATATATACATACAGCTGATTTTGCTTCATTATACAGCAGAAACAAACACAAAATTGTAAGGCGATTATACCACCAATCAAAAAAAAAACTTATGGGGAAATCATCAGAAGGAGGTTTCTGGGCTTAAGTTCAGGCACAGCCAGATCCCACTACGGAAGACAGGGCAATCTCTTCAGAGTCAGGTGAGCTGAGCAGAAAATAAAACTATCACCAATCACAGCATCAGGATCCGGCAGCTCCTGGGGCTGCTGCTGCTAAATCACCTCAGTCGTGTCCGACTCTGTGCGACCCCATAGACGGCAGCCCACCAGGCTCCCCCGTCCCTGGGATTCTCCAGGCAAGAACACTGGAGTGGGGTGCCATTTCCTTCTCCAGTGCATGAAAGTGAAAAGGGAAAGTGAAGTCGCTCAGTCGCCTCCGACTCTTCGCGACCCCATGGTCTGCAGCTTACCAGGCTCCTCCGTCCATGGGATTTTCCAGGGAAGAGCACTGGAGTGGAGTGCCATTGCCTTCTGCTCCTGGGGCTGCTTTCTTTCAAAAGGATCCTGGGTCAAACCTGCCTGCTGCTGCCACCCTCTGGTCACAATCTGAACTGCACCCTTGTTAATTTCACGGCGGATGGTTAGAACACAATCTTTGCATATCAACAGTACTTGTATAACGTTTTTGTTTACACTTTTCCCCTCTAAAAAATTATATTCTTTCATCCACACAATATCCTTGCACTATAAGCATTTTCGTAGATGAATAAGCCAAAGCTTAAAGAATTTAAAGCTTCCTCAGTGAAGACTTAACCAGGAGGTGACTCAGATTCTCTGATTCAAGTACTGTGTTCTTTCTGCCACTACTGTAGTAGGTATCAGAATCTGAGGATGGGGTTCTCCTGACGTCTTCTCCTATCCCAACCCCTCCTCCATGGTCCCAAACTCCCGATACCCCTCTGTGTCTGACGTTGCCCACGTGCGGGGATGATGAAACTAGAAAAAAAGTAAGCAGGGTACCTGGTGCCCCAGTCCTCCCAAGGACCTCAGATGGATGAAGGAGGTGAGACACGCATCTGGAGGTGCGACAGGCATCCACGGACCCCGGTACCCATGAGAAGTGCTACAGACAGGCTCAGGTGGAATTCATGGGAGGGCAAAGCAGTTCCAGCTGGGAGAGGTGATGCCTGAGCTGACTGTTAAAAGGCTAACAGGGTGCCAGTTCATCAAGAGGTCAGTGAAGGACATCCCAGGCTGAAGGCCTGGGAGGAGGGAAGCACAGATACAGACAGACTTCAGTGCAAGGGGAAGAGGCATTCCTGTCTGGCTGAGAAGAGGGCACTGATGCTGGATGTGGAGATTGGGCGAAGGATGAAATTCCTCCTACTTTGTGAGGCCATCCATTCTTCAAGCTTTCCACTTAACTTGTGTAACCAATATTTATTGTGACAGGCACACATTCAGTTTGTTTCTAGGGACAATAGCAAAACCAACACATTGTCACATAGCTTTGAATTTATTCAATGAATATTTATTGACTGCCTACTTTCCCTGTGCCAGCTACTCTCCTGGGTCCTGGGTTGTACTCCCCACCCCCCCACCCCTCAAAGAACTTACATTCTACTGGAGACACAGACAATATACAACATAAATAAGTAACATATAAATAAGCATTTAGATGGTGAAAATGAGGGAGAAAAATAAGGAATGAAGGGGAGTGTGGGCTGGGTGGAGGGTTTGCACTCTTAGAGAATGTGACCACAAATGTCTCACTGAGGAAATAGCATTGGGTAAAGGCCTGAGGGAGTGAGGTGGGGGGAGCGGGGGGTGGGGGTGGTGAGACCGCAGCCTGTTTGGGGAGAGGGGTGCGAATGCAGACGTGTTGGGGTGGAGCAGCGGTGGGCGGGGGAGGGCGGTAGGGGGAGGAGAAAAGATCTAAGAGGCAGAGGTGAGACAGGTGGTAGGCAGTCATAGGAGGCTTTGTTCAGAGCAGGAGCAACTCCGTGCTGTCCGCCTTGAAGTCCCGTTCTTTCTGCAGAGTTAAAGCAATGCAAAAGGAGCCTGTTCTGCAGTTTGACTCTAGATTTGACAGGGGTGTGGGGGGTGAGGCCACGGGGTCCTGGGACACACAACCGACATCACAAACTTAGTGGCATAAAACAACCACCGTGCTGTTGTGATCCCAGAACCTGTGGGCACGACTCTTCCTGAGCTGGCGCATCTGGAGCCTCCACTGGGAAGGGATGCTGGGAGAGCTGGGCCTGGGAAGAGGCAGGTCCAGCAGGGCCTGAAGCCTGCCCTGGGAGGGGGCTGCAGCACTGTTGGCCAGAGGACCCCCGTGGCCCTTCCCGGGACAGTGTGAGGGATTCCTTCTGAGAGCGAGAGGCCACCAGAGAGCCAGCACTCCAAGAGGAGTGGGCACAAGGGCCTGGCCTCTTATGACCTAGCCTCAGGAGTCCTAGAACACCATTCCCACCACTCAGATGGCTGAAGGAGTCACAGAGCTCAGATTTCAGGGGAGGAGCCCCATGTCTTAATGGAAAGCATCTCAGAAAAAATAGCAGCCTTGTAAAACACCGCCACAATGAACCTTAAGGGAGGTCAGAGCAGGAGAACTGTAGACATGAGCTTTGGGGTCTTGTTTTGTTAAATATTTATTTATTTATCTTTTTGGCTCCGCTGGGTCTTAATTGCGGCAGGTGAGATCTTTAGTTGCCGCATATGAACTCGGAGTTGCAGCTTGTGGGATCTATTCATAGTTCCCCAACCAGGGATTGAATCCCGGCCACCTGCATTGGGAGCACGGAGTCTTACCCACTGCACCACTGAGGAAGTCCCAACATGAATTTTTAATAAAGATGAAGATCCGAGTTATATTTAACACTGTGCTCTAGCAAAGAGGTCTATTGCCTGTGTGTCTCTGGGCCTTTAAAAGATCAAGCCCTGATGCACATGGGAGTGTGTGATTCACAATAGCCAATATATGAAAACAAGCCAAGTGTCCATCAGCAGATGAATGGAAAAAGAAATTGTGATATATGCATACAATGGAGTATTTTTCATCCTTTACAAAGAAGGAGACCCTGCCATTTTGACAACATGGATAATAGCAGACATTATGCTACAGAAGGACAAAGGCTGCCTGATTCCACTTGTGCGAGGTACCTAAAATAGTCAAACACGTGGAAGCAGAGAACACCATGTGGCCACCAGGGACTGAGGGAAGGGACGATGGGGAGTCATTGTTCAGTGGGGGTGAAGTTCCGGTTACGTCAGATAAGTAAGGCCTGCAGATGAGCTCTACAACTCAGCACCTGCAGTTCACGATACGGGAGTGTGCACCTTTAACATTTGTTAAGAGGGCAGATCTCACGTTGTGTTCTTTTTCCCCAGCTTTACCGAGAAGTACTTGACATATAACCGTGTATAAATTTAAGGTATACAACCCAATGATCTCATATGAGGGAATGTTGCAAAATAATTATCATAGTAAAGTTAGTTAACAGCTCCAACACCTCACTTAATTATCTTTGTGTGTGTGTGTGCATGTGTGTGTGTGTGCATGTGTGTGTGTGTGTGTGTGGTAAGAATATTGAAGCCCTAACTCTTAGCAGCTTTCATGTACATAATACAGTATTGTTAACTGTAGTCACCAAGCTGTATGTCGGATTCCCCAGAAAGTATTCCTTTTATGACTAGAAGTTTGTACACTAACATCTCTCCATTTTCCCTACTTCCAGCCCTTGGCAACCACTATTCTGCTCTCTGTGAGTCTGACTTTTTCAGATTCCACATTTAAGTGAGCTCATACAGTATTTGTCTTTCTCTGAATTATCTCACTTAGCATAATGCCCTCCAGGTCCATCCATGTTGCCGCCAATGGCAGGATTTCCTCCTTCTTGTGGCTGAATTATATATTTTCTGTAACAGTTCATCACTCAGGTTGCTTCCATGTCTTGGCTATGGTAAATAATGCTGCCATTTACTTAGCGTGCAGCTATCTCTTTGAGTTAGTGTTTTCATTTTCGTTGGAAATAAACCCAGAAGTGGGAATTGCTGGGTCACACGGTAGTTCTATTTTTAATTTTTTGAGGAATCTCCATACTATTTTCTACAATGGCTGTACCACCATGTTAAGTGTTGTTATCACAGACAAACAAAGGGACACAAGGGAACTTTGGGAGATGTTGCTATGTCTGTTACCTAGATTGTAGTGTCTGTTACCATGATCATGGCATCACAGATCTCTGCATATGTCCAAACTCTTCAAATTGTGTACATTAAATATGTGCAGTTCTTTGCATATCAATCATACATCAATAAAACTGTTCAAAAGAACAGTTCCCTGGGAAACGGGGGCTACATCCTAGGCCTTCCCCACAGTGGACTGTGTCTATAAACATACAATTAGCCCCTCCTCTCTTTCCATGGGGGATGGGACAGTGTCGGGTGCCAAAACTGTGCCAAGTATGTATTAATAAACTCTGAACCATATTGGCAGCTTTGTGGTTTTCTGCAGCCTTTTGCAGCCTGGAAAACGTTTTCCGATTAGAAGCCCCTGCTGTTTTATCTATTACACGTGAAACCGAGTAAGTCTCCACACGTCCACTGGGAGTTGGGGAGTAGCATCAGAGTGTGCAGCGAGGGGAAAGGAATTAAAAAGGGAGCTAATGTCATCCGTGGGGAATAGCGGGCGGGGGGCGGGGGTGGGGGGTTGGGGACCTCTCCAGAGGAGAAGGGGCTGCGGAAAGATTTTTCGCCATGTGTTGTGGCCACTCAAGCAGGAGCACGCGCCTGCTGTCCGCGCGCCCCCCAACATATAAAAGGCAGCTGCACGGAATGTTACACATGGGCTGACTTACAGGGAGAAAAATTTTTATCTCACAAGGCAGATTTGATTTCCCGAGACCATATGCTTGCTTGTCTTTTTCCCGAGGAGCCCACGATTTCATGCGGGAAAAATTCAGTTTTATTGGCTCTCGGAGAAGAGGGAATTGGAAATGTTAGCTAAATAGAGACCGCATGGACCAGAATCTCTAAGCACTCCCCCGGGGCTGTGGAGGAGTGTCAGGCTATGAAACTGCAGATCCGAGGACAGAAATGCAAAACCGAGAAGAGCTGTGGCTGGGAGCAAGGCCATGTGGGCTCTGGTCCCTGCTCTGTTGCTCACGGCCTCTGAACCACGCTCTGCCTATGATGTGGGGGCAGGACAGGATTTGTCCCGTTTATGTTGCAAAACCAACGTAGAAGTGTTGCATAAGGGGCACCATATGCGACACTGACTTGGTACTTAACAGGGGTAGTTGCAGGTCAGATATTGTTATTATTAATATTTGAAGACGATTTACAATCTGACCAAAGCTAAGGTATTTGTCCACTTTTTAAGCATCTATTACTTGAACACTGTATTAGGACCCTCTGTCTACAAGTGGCATAAAGTCAAAAGAAAATGTCTTATTCATAATAGGGAAGTCATTAGTTCATTCATTCATTCAATCAGTAAGTTGACAACACTTTGAGTCTCTGCTCTGTGCCAGTTGCCTTTCTAAGAGCTGGGTACATAGCAGCAAACTGAATAGCCCAAGTTTTTCATAGGATGTGCATGCTAATGAGGAGATACAGATAATAATAGCCACAAATATATGTAGTTTTTCAGGAAGTGATGAGTGATATGAAGAAAAATCAAGCAAGGCAAGGGGATATGGAGTAACAAGGAAGTGCTACTTTAGGGAGGACTGGCCAGAGATGACCTAACTGGAAAGGCAGCAGGTGAGCAGAGCTGTGAAGGTAAGGGGGAGCAAACTGTGCAGGGGTCTGATGGAAGAGTGTCCCAGGGAGCGGGGACAGCAGGTGCAAAGACCATGTGGTGGGAGTCAGAGGCCAGTGAGCATGGAGTGGGCTGAGCTAGAGCAGGAGTGGTGGAAGATGAGGTCAGAGGGGAGCAGGTGGATCATGCAAGGCCTGTGAGTCAAGAAACAGTTCTTGGAGCTGAATAGAGAGCTTTTAGAGGGTGCTAAGCCAAGCAGTGGTATTATCTGACCTATGGTTTTAACAGCATCACTCAGGCTACCTTGTGGAGAAGAGTGCTCTAAGGCTGGGAGTGGAGGCAGGGGTTCAGCGTGCAGGTGTTGCAGTGGCCTGAACCTAAGGATTGGGAAGGGAGCAGCAGACATACAAGGAGGGGCTGGATATGGATGTATCTCAAAGGCAGTGCTGGTGGGATGTGTTTACAGCTTGGATGTAGGGTATAGGTTGCTGCAGGCTTCCCTGGTAGCTCAGTGGTAAAGAATCTGCCTGCTAAGCAGGAGACACAGGTCCGACCCCTGGGTCTGGAAGAAGGAAATGGCAACCCACTCCAGTATTCTTGCCTGAAGAATCCCATGGACAGAGGAGTCTGGTGGGCTACAGTCCATAGGGTCCCAAAAGAGTCAGACATGACTTAGCGACTAAACAACAACAGTAGGTCTAGAGTGCTCCAACACAGTTGGATCCATGAGCTCAAATATTAAAACCAAGACTCGTAGCCTTTCTGTGTCTCTTGGTTCTGTTCTCTCCTGTGTTGGCCTCATTTTCAGGTGGGCTCTTCCCCATGCTGGTAAAGATGGCCACCAACCCCTATGGCCCATAAGCTTGCTCAGAAAAGTAAGGAAGTTTTGTTCCAAAGAATCTTCAATAGATGCCCTCTCTGGTCTTGTTGGTTTGAACAGGGTCCTGTGCTCACACCAAACCAATGAGAATGACCAGGGAAGGGAATCACGTTGACTCGGTTAGGCTGAGCCACAAGCTCCCTTCCTAGAGCAGAGGGTGGAGTTAGCTTCCCCTTGGTGCAGGGGGAGCTGCAGGTAAAGGACCAAAAATCAAGAGTGGCCACTGAGAGAAGGAGGCTCAGTGCAGCGTGGCTTCCACTATGGGCACTGCCATCAGGGAGACTTTAGCAAGGGCATCTCAGCAAACAGGAAGAGGTATACAACAAAGATGCAAACTGGTGAACTGTTACATGTGGAGGCTGAGGGAGAGGGGAGGCCAGAGATAATTCGAGAATAATTTAAGCCATGTGTTCATAGACATGAGGGCCATGGGATCCAAGTATGTTTACACTGCCAAGGGGTGAGAGGATGAGATAGGTTTTGCCATCTGGGACACACACAAATGACTGACCACAAGCCAAGGCAGGACAAAATAGATGCTAAATGAGAGCCATGAGAAAAATGCACCTGAGAAACTTAAAACTGAGGTGCCTGCAGCTCAGAAATGAGAGATGGACAACACTCAGGTAGACTTTTAGATCAGGAATGATGTTTCACTGTCACTGATAACAAGCACTTAATTATCCACAGCCACTGGCCCTGCTAGATGGGCAGCATCTTTTCAGTCATTAGCTTCCCCAGCAGTCCATGCCCTGAGCTGCTAATAGGTGGCCCATCTGACTGCACAGCTCCCTCTCTCACTTTGCCCCAGGCGTAGCCTTCTGTACTAGCCGTGAAACAGCCAGGGGAAGAACCACCAGCAGCTGAGGGGCAAACAGCACTTTGGCTGCAGATGGAAAACTGGAGAAACCTGGATGGTTTTCAGGGGAGAAACAGGTGGCAAAGGAGGGGGCCCACTCATAACTAAAGCCCAGGCCACCCAGCACTTCTTCTAAAGGGGAAGCAAAATAAAATCAATGCAACTTCTTCCAAAGACTGATGAGAGAGTCACAGAGAAACCCACTCCCGTGTGTGGCGAAAAAGGGAGAGAATTAAATAAGAACACTCTGCATCAGTTAAAGCTTCCTGGGAAAAAGATAAGAGCGGTAAAAAAATCAGAATTAGATCACACCAGCCAAAGCAATTAAGGAGAATAAGATGTGCTTTTTACAAATATCAGGGGAAAGGAGATTATGAAGGGGAAATAAGACTTAATAAATGCAGAGGACCGTGAAATTAATGATGACCACAAAGGACTGAAATACTCAATTCATTCTTTGTTAGCCTTTAACTAGGAAAACAAAGGGAAGAAACTGAGCGATTAAAAAGCAAGGACAAGTTGAGAAAAGAATGAAGTAACTGCTGGCAGGGAGGAGGTGTCTAGCCCCATGGTCCTCAAACTTTACAGGCACTTTGTTGGGACCCAACACCTAGGGTTCATGTGTCAGCCCCAGCCGGGCACGTGCACTGGGCTGGTGAGCGTGGCGCCCTCATTTTCCTGAGTCTAATGAACTGACGGAGCTGAGGAAAGGGAGAAGAGTGAGAGGCGGGAGGAGAGACTCCTAAGCTGAGTTTGGAGCCATCCTAATTGCCCCAAACTAAGTTGCTGGTCTTCAGCGTGGCCGCTCCCCTCCCCTCCCACTCCTCCTACCCTGCTTCAGGTCCTCTGTCCTTCAGGGCTTAGTATGCAGTGTTTAGTGCTCATTTCTTGGCATATTCTCTGTGAAGAGCCCACCCACAAGACTGGCCTGTTTCTGAGAATTGGGAGGAAGTGTGGAGAGCCTCAGTGGTAAAGAACCTGCCTTAGCAATGCAGGAGACACAAGGGACGCGGTTCAATCCCTGGTCGGGAAGATCCCCTGGAGAAGGAAATGGCAACCCACTTCAGTGTTCTTGCCTGGGAAATCCCATGGACAGAGGAGCCTGAAGGGTCACAGAGAGTCCAACACGACTGAGCAACTTAACAACAACATGAAGAGGCTAGGGTGGGCTGACCAAGCAAGAGTGACTTCTTTTTTGCTTAAGTGAGGAAATCAAGTTGATTTCTATAACTTGCAACCAGAAGTCCTGACTTACCCCGCCAACTTCTACGACAGGTACTGGAGATAGAAGGGTATGCTGTCAAGGGCACTGCTCTCAGAGAGTTCGTGGCCCCGTAAGAGAGACATCACACATACACAGATCCTGGGAATACTGTGTGATGGATGCAATCATGGTGGACATCTGGAGGCAGTGCCCCAGTGAAGTCAGAGGAGGAAGCAACTCTACTCAGGTGGACCAGGGGAGGCTTCTAAAGTCTCCTGTGCTTGCTTCTGACAGATGCCTGGGATGCTTGACACATGGCAAAGGAGCGCTCTTCAGACAGCAGCAACCCAAGTGCTAAGGACAAGAGGCACCAACAGCACGTGGCAAAAGTCATTCCCTTTCGTTTCTAGGTCTTTCCAACGTCTCCTTCCTCCCACTGCCTCACATTCTCTTGTAGCACAAATATTTCTTGCTAGAGAAAGTGTTTTAGAAATAGATTAAACTTTTAGCTAAACTCCAGCGTTAGGACATTTCACCTCCCTTAACCGCATTACAAAAAGGACTGAAGTGTGAGGTCAGGGCCTAACCAAACAATGGACTTCCTGACTAGGTGGTTATAGAGGTTTGCAGGGAGTTGGTGGTGGGGGGACTCAAGGGCTGGAGAGCACCGTGTTGATGACCACGTGCTGTGTCCAGATGGCCCTTAGGCCCCTGGAAGCACACAGCACCTCACACACCTTCTTCTCCCCCTTCCCTTATTCAAGAGGTGCCAGCTAAGCACACCCTCTGCCCTCCCAGAGATCAGCGGCTCACAGGAGGCTCAGATCACCCCAGGAATGAAGGGACAGCTGCCAAGGGGAGACGTGCTGGGAAGGAGAGGCCTGGGCGTTGTGACCGTAGCTCCAGAGTGGGAGGCCCAGGAAGACTGGGGAGGCTTCCCTGAAAAAGCTCCACTGACCTGGGACAGGAAAGGCAGGTGCCCTACCTAGGCCAAGCGGGTGGGAAGAGTGGTCCCCAAGGCAGAGAGAAGAGCAGGGCAGAGGCCCCTGGTGGAGGACACGGGGGTGGCAGGAAGGCCGTGTGGCCAGGACTGAGGGAGCGGGGACTAGATGAGGGGCTCGAAGTATTGGGTTGGTCAAAAAGTTGGTTTGGGTTTGCCTGTATGATGGTATGGGAAAACCCAAAAGAACTTTTTGGCCAGCCCAGTAAGCCTGAACTGGAGAAGTCCACAGGTGCCAGAACAGGCAGGGATGAAGCTCAAATGCTTTCTCCCAAAGGCAATGGGAGGCCACTGGATAGTATAAGCTTTGGCTGACTGGATGGGTTCTGATTTGTGTGAGATAGATTGGAGGGAGCCACGTGGCGTAGGTTCAGATTCAGATGACAGAACATGGGTGGAAAGTGGGCAGGATGTGATGATGGACTGAAGGTGGTGGTGTGGGGTGGGGGTAGGGAGAGGAAGGTATCACATATCCGGATGGTCAGAGATGCCACCAACCAAGGTGGGGACCCAAGAGGAGGACTGTGGCCTTACCCTGCCTCAGCTCCCCTCATTTCTGTGCATGGACCTTGCCAAGGACCATTTGGAGGTGCCAGCACTGTCACCATTGCCCTGGTTGGCCTCCAGACCTCCACTTTGATCCTCAACAAGACGCCTTGTGGCCACTGCTTTCCCAGTGGGGGGAGAGAGGCACCGTCAGACAATAAAACCCTGGAACTGTGGCTGTTACAGTCTTTCTATATTCTTTTTACCAACTTGCTTTTTATCCCCCCTCTGGTGGGAAGACAGGCTTCCCAGGTGGCACTAGTGGTAAAGAACCTCCCTGCCACTGCAGGAGACATAAGAGACATGGGTTCAGTCCCTGGGTCTGGAAGATGCCCTGGAGGAGGGTGTGACAACCCACTCCAGTATTCTTGCCTGGAGAATTCCACGGACGGAGGAGCCAGGTGGACTACAGGCCATAGGGTCTCAAAGAGTCCAACATGGCTAAAGCGACTTAGCATGCACGTATGCATGCATGCACTGGTGGGAAGACAAGAGTCTAATGATCAAGACAAGAACTTTAAAAGGAGCTATCGACTTGGCAAAACACAGTGAAGAGTTACATGATCAATCAATCACGCACTGTTAGAATTGAAAAGAAACTTAGTGAAAAAAAAAAAACTATCTCTTCCAGAGCAACTTGACAGCTGTTAAAACACCCTCTGCTTCAGCATTTCCAATTGCTGGGAGCAAACTGTCTGAACATACAGCCAGCTCAGTTGTCAGAGGGCTCTGATAGCAGGAGATAGGGTTTTCTTGTATTCAGTTGGAATTTATCTCCGAGCAACTTCCACCCATTTGTCTTGCTTCCATTCTTTGGAGGCAGAGCAGGTCAATGTCCCTTTTAAAACGTGGTGCCCAGAAGGCGACACAAGACTCCAAATGTGGTCTGATTTAGTTAAAGCCCTGTAGGGAATTTAGAGGGGAAAAAAATAAAGCCACTGAGTTACCAACTTAAAAAAAAAAAGACAGTCATAGAAAGCGCCCATAAGCAGAGCCTTAGAATCATAAACTAAAGGGGAGCCTTTGAAAACACCCAGCTGGTCCTGTTCCCTAAAGAGATCACACCTAAAGCTGTCCAACCCAGAGACAAAAAGCTGACCTATTTTTTTTTTTAACATCTCTGAAAGCAGGAGTTTCACAGATTCCAAGAGGCTCCTTCAAATCAATCATGGTAAAATATTTTCAAATCAGTGTTTTCTAGTAGGCTAATTTGTTTTTACATCTTCCTCTCTTGCTATTATCTCTCCTACCCCATAAATTGTCTTCCTAATGAAGCTGCTTATTGTATCATTTTCTGGGAGTGCATGTTCTTCTGCTCCTTCTACTTCTGTTTCAGTTCCTACTGCATTAATTAACCACACTTCCTCTATTATTTTCCTCTTTTTTGTATGGGATCCATCTATTTATCCTTACTGTTGCATAATGCTTTGTGTGATGGATGTGTTCTCAAAATTGTGTGCAAATCTAATCTTTGTAAATTGAGTCTCTTCAATTAGAATTGCCTTCCAAATGCATTTCAAGTGTCATTATTTTGAGGCGCTCTGTGGGAAGCTGCCTGGTAGAATGGGAAACACTGGGCCTTTGGAGCCAGAAAAACAAAACCACTCAGGTCGGGATCTGCATCTCACAAGCTGTGTAACCTTTACTGGTTACTTAATCTATATGGGCCTTGGTTTCTAATCCATGAAACGGAAATAATAATGCTGCCTCAAATGTTGTTGGAAAAAATAACTAAGCAAACTAAAATCTCTGCAACCCAGGAAATAGATACTTCTTCCTGTCTCTAAAGTGGAGAATCCTTTTTAAAAGAGAATAATCTTCTCAAATATCTATTTTGCAAATTCAGACATTTCTGATAGTGTGTGTGTGTGTGTGTATATGTGTTAGTCACTCAGTCATGTCTGACTCTGTGACCCATGGACTTAAGCCCTCCAGGCTTCTCTGTTCATGGGATTTCCCAGGCAAGAATACTGGAGTGGGTAGCCATTCCCTTCTCCAGGGGATCTTCCCAACTCAGAGATGGAACCCAGGTCTCCTGCATTGCAGGCAGATTCCTTACCATCTGAGTTACCAGGGAAGCCCCTCAAACGCTTCTGATGACACATCCTTAAAGCAGAACACAGCATATATTGATTTCACTCTCTGATTTAGGAAGCTTCTACCAAACTTTATCTTGGGTTCTGCTGTTGGACCCCACCCTGTTCTGACAGATCTTCTTATCTGGTCCATAACAGAAGTTAACACCTGCAGCTTCTACCCAGCAGGCTTGAATTTCTGAAGCCCAAGACATATATCTGTGTTCTCACCGTCATCTACATGTGTCCTTCTGAACATCTTTACATGCCATTTTCCAGATTATTTGAGCCTTTTTGGTTTCCCCTAAGTTCTTCCTCAGAAGGGTAGGATTTTGCATTCATTCAAATCACCCATCTCTCCTGCCTGACTCTGAGTTCCTTGAAAACTCATACCCGCAGGCCAAGCATAGTGCGTGAATAAAAGGCTAGTGACCCTCCCTGGGAAGTTCTTCTGCAGCTTGACATATGGAGCAAGTCACTTCTCCATTTATCTGTAAGATGAGAAAATATGATATTAGTGGTTTTCAGGCTGGAGTTCCTAGTCCTTAGGGATCCACAGTGGGAGAAATGGAGAAAAGGAGAAAACTACTCTGAATGCTTTTAAGAGTTCAAAAGTAAGAGCGCAAGACTTCCCTGGTGGTCCAGTGGTTAAGAATCCACCTTGCAATGCAAGGGATTGCCGGTTCAGCCCCTGGTTGGGGAACTAAGATCCCACACGCCTTGCCACAACTAACACCTGATGTAGCCAAATAAATAAAATAAATGAACAGATTTTTTTTTTAAGTGTGCATTTACCCAGTTAAGGCTGCCCTGGTTCATGTAAACACTGTCTCTTGATCTAGGTAGAGCGATGTCAGTTCTGTGCGGTACAGTCATGTTGCTCAGCATGTGCATCAGTCAGGATTCTTGGGTGTGAAGAACAGAAACCAAGTCTGATTGACTAAAGCGAAAAATAAGTGCATCGGAAAGATGTCAGCTAGCTCCAGAAGAAATGGAAGGACCAGGCTGTGGAAATGGGCAGTAGCCAGAGAAAGCTGAGCAGTGAGATGCTGAGCTAAGGTCCCATTAAAGGAGCAGCCTGGCAGGGGTGCCACTGGACGTCAGACACTGACCCACGGGAATGACCATTCTAGGGCATAGGATGCTGTGGGATGAATTCTAAACCATGGTGGTTGCTTTGCGTCACTCCAGATGCAAGGTCTCAGGTGAGACCATCCTGTGGGCTAATTTCAAACTTTCTGTGCCTGTGTCCAGCTGCTAGAGGACTGGGATACTTGCTGGCTACTTCCTAGTATCAGGTCTTAGAGAGACTCCTTCGTATTAGGAAAATCCCCCAAATATAGAGACAGGATCAGTTGTTGAAGAGCTCCCCAAATGGCAGATATCCACAACAGTTGTAATGTTTGTCATGATGAGTAAACCAATTAAATTTAATCAGTGGAGAAAATTTTATTTTGAAACATAGGATCCATAGAAGAAAAAAGTAATAAACAGGCTTGATGATTTAAAAAAAAAATTGACTCTATGATTTATGTCACTCCCAGGCTTAAGTGCCCCCTGCAGGCAACATAGAGGAATAAGAACTGAACTGATTTTTCTCCAGCTCTTAGTTTCATCAAATACAGTTGTCCCTCAGTATCCAAGGGGGATTTGTTTCAGGATCCCCTGTGGATACAAAAATCTGCAGTGGCTCTAGTTCTTTATATAAAAGGGTGTGGTATTTGCATCTAACCTATGTACATCCTCCCTTTCATATACTTTAAATCATTTCTAGATTATTTATAATATCTAATACAATGTTAATGCTATGTAAACAGTTGTAAATACAGTGAGATGCTATGTAAGTAGTTGCCATTGTAAGGCAAATGCAAGTTTTGTTTTTTGGAACTTTCTGGAATTTTTTTTTTTAAATATGTTTGATTTATGGCTGGTTGAACCCACAGATACAGAACCTGTGGCTGTAGAATTTGTTTTGCACTGACTATTCATGCCATAAAAACCTGAACTTACAGAATTAATCACTGCTCAGGAATAATTAGCCGTAGCTGTTATTAGGTCCTGATATAAGAGAAAACAAAAGGAACAATGATGTAAGCATGATACTGAGTTTTCCTTTACATAAAAGAAATCTGGAGGTGGGCAATCCCAGCTGGTATGGTAGTTTCATAGTGTTCATGAACCTAAGCCTCTTTTGTTTTTACTCTGCCATCCTTAGTAGTTCAGGCTTCTATCTACAAGGACATTTCTTCAAGGCTGTTGGAGCTCCAGCCATCATGTCTGAATTCCAGAAATGAAATAGGAGGAAGAGTGAAGGAACAAATGGCAAAAGGGCACATACAGGCTGCCTTCTTAAGACTTCCTGAAAGTTGCACTTAACAATATTTGCTCACATCTTATTGACCATCTTTAATTTCAGGACAGCCTGGGATACTATGTTCTTTTAGCTGGGCACATTGCTGCTCAAATATTGAGTGGGAAGATACAGTATTTGCCTCCCCAAGGAACTCTCAAGGTAATCCAAGGTAGTAAGAGGTCTGCTTCGGTGGCCATCAGCTCTCTGCAGATTTATAGGTATCAATAACAAGAAGCCTCAATGGGGATGATCAGTACAGGTACCCTAGGAGCTACCTTTCTGAAATTCCTGGAAGGAGGTTGTGGGTCCTTTAAGGAGTTTTCCAGGGAATAACAAAAATAGTAAACATTTGTTGAGAATTTACCTTCTGCCAGGTGTTGTGTGAAGTGCTTTATCTCCACTTTCTCACCTCAGTCTCACAGCTACTCCATGAGGTAGCACAACTCTACCCAGCCTACAAATGAGGAAACCAAGGATTAGTGGCGATAAGCATCTTGCCCAATCACTTTTATGTAAGTGGGAAGCCAGGGTCAAAACTTGGGTCTGTCTGACTCTGGAGCCTAATACACACACATATACATACAGTAGCAGCTGTGCTGTCCCAAATGGTGGTTGCCAGCCACAAATACATTTAGATTTAAATTAATTAAATGGAATTAAATTAAAAACGCAGTTCCCACTAGCCACATTTCAAGGGCTCAGTAGCCACATGTGACTAGTAGCTATCATATTGGATAGTGAACATGCAGAGCATTTTCAACCTCGTAGACAGTTCTATTGGACCACCTCGGGCTACAGGAATTGGATCATTCCTGGATTCCAGCTCTCATCGTGAATAAGGTGATGATATATTCTCATCCTTTCTCTGGTCTCCTTTCCTGTTTCTGTTGCCCCATCTTGTTACACATACAACTTAGCCTTGCAAAGTACGAAAGAAATTCTGCAAAGGAAAATATCGAGGCAAGTTGGAAAAGTGGTGGTGTGTGACCTTTGTGCTGCTACAGTACTTAACTTAGGGGCTGAAGAGCCACTGTGGAGAGCAGAGCCGACCTAGGGTGGAGTTTGCAGTCAGCTCAGCTCTCAGGGTGACTGCTAGACCGGCCTGATTCCTGAGCGCTAAGCTGCAGCCTCCTTATTTTCCCCTCCTTTCTTTAGCTCTTCTTCCCCTCCTTCCCATTTTGTCATATGCCAAATGTGCTTTCATTAAACCTGCTCTTTTAAAAGGTTGCAAAGCTCCCAGCTGCTGCGAAGTCAGATTTTTAAGAATACATTTGCATCTTTTCTCAGTTGCTGCCTTAATTACACATAATAAAGGTATTTAGCTGGAGAAGAATAGCTGATGAGCCTGCACTATCATAAAAAGGTCTTGCCAAACGCCATTTCCTTTGTCAAGAGAGAACTTGCTCAAAGACAGTAGAAAGCTGTGATTCATTCCTCTGCCATAGTGTTACTATAAGAAATTCGGTTCATTGGGAGTGGCTATCCCACAGACTTTAAGAAGTGACAGAATTCTCAGCCATGTTCTGCAACCACCACCAACGCCTGGACTGGAAAGATGTGACAGGAGAAGAATGGTGCCATTTGTGACTGGTTTATCAGAGTCAGGAAGCTTTGTGGCTGGACCTCCTGTTTTTGCAAATAAAGCTTTATCAGGAGATTAGTCATGCTAATTCATTTGCACATTGTTTTTGTTTTTAATTATAGGCCTGAAATGATTTATTTAGTCTTTGACCTGGAACTTTCTCTCTCTCTTTTTAAAAAAAAATAATTTTATTTATTTATTTTTGGCTGTCCTGGGTCCCCGTTGCTGCGCATGCCCCCTCCCCCCCGGACTCCCGCCCCCAGCCGCTGTGAGCAGGGGCCGGTCTCTCACTGCTGTACGTGGGCCTCCCGCTGTGAAGCACAAACTCTAGGGCTCAAGGACTTCAGTAGTTGCCACTCCCCAGCTTCAGAGCATGGGCTCAACAGTTGCCGTAGATGGGCCCGGTTGCTCTAAGGCACACGGGATCCTCCCGTGCCAGGGATCAAACCCACGTTCCCTGCATTGGCAGGCAGCCTCTCCACCACTGAGCCACCAGGGAAGCTCCCATTTACACATTGTTTGTAGCAGCTTCCATGCTACTGTAGCAGAGCTGGGTAGTTGCTGCAGATACTACCTGTAAAGCCTAAAATACTGTCTGCTCCTTCCCCAGCCCCTGGCTTAGAAGGCGGGAGTTGGGATAGATCAGAGGTCTCAATCCTATCCTGCTTGGATGTCTCTCTGGAAGGATTTTCACTGACCCTGCCCCCGACCTGGCCCAGGGTACCATCACCTTGCCCCTGTGTGACTGCCCGACTTCCCACCTACCTGCATCTTGCCAGACCCCCACCACCATCCACCTTACTCAACCTGGCTTCCTCTGCCCCAGCCACACCAGTCTCTTTACTCACCCTTGAAATGCCAGCCCGTGTCTCCACTCAACCAGGGGTGGCCAGCTGGTCCCAAAATGCCTGTCCGCAGTGTGTCTTGTTGCCAGTAGAGGGCAACCCAGTCAGACCCCTGGCATCCATGGGTGGCCTCCTGACTGGTTCTCTCTGATAGAAAGTGATAGAAAGTTGTGCTTGTCACTTCCACTGCGGGTGCAGGTCTTAAGAACTGTCTGAGCCTTCTGCATTCCCCATCCACCCCTTAATGGAGTGATCGTCGAGACCCTTGGAAACAGGAAAGCCGCAGAATAAAAGGCATTTGAGTCTCTGGACCCAAATGAAGACTGCCTATTACCAGCAGCTTAACATGGAACTGGAACATGAGCAGGAAATCAGCATTCATTGTGCCATCCATTTAGTGTGGCGTTTTAGATTTGTTCGTCATGACAGCATCACCTGGACCAACACAGGGCCTTTGCGCTTGCTGTTCCCTCTGCTTGATAAGTTTTTACCCAGATATCTGTGTGGTTTTTCACTTCCTTCAGGTCTCTGTTCAAACACCATCTTAACTGAGAGGCTTTCTCAGATGATGAAAGCAAATCACCTGCCGCCGTAGCACTATCTGCCCTGTTGGTCCTGTTTTATTTTACTTCACAGCACACACCGTCACCTGACATAGTCTCTGTTCACTAGCTTACTGCTCAGTGCCATGTGCTCAGGGCTTGCCACAGGGCCTGCTGCAGTGTAGTGGCTCAATAAATGTCTGATGAATGAATGAATGAACAGACCAACAATCTCAAGGATCAGTGGGTAAAATAATAAGGTTTTTCACTCGTGGGCTGGGGAGTTGAAAGGATGTGGGATGATTCCTTTTGCAGTTTTTAACACTGAGTATATTATTGTTATTGTTTTAGTCACTAAGTCATGTCCAGCCCTTTGTGACACCATGGATTATAGCCCACCAGGCTCCTCTGTCCATGGGATTTTCCAGGCAAGAATATTGGAGCGGGTTGCCATTTCCTTCTTCATAGGATCTTCCCAACCCAGGGATCGAACCCATTTCCCCTGCATTGCAGGCAGATTCTTTACTGCTGAAGCCACCAGGAAAGCCCAAGTAAGGTATTAATTGATGCCAAAATAAATGCAGACACGGTGTGTGGACCCCCTGCTCTCATGGGGGTGTGGGTACAGGTGGCAGCACATCGTGAAGGCTGCTCTGTCACAGAGAGCCCAGGGTGCTCAGCATCTCAGGGGTTGGGTATCAAAATTAGGCTGTGGGGTCAGGGAAGCTTGTCAAAGGAGGTAACACATGAAGGAACTGGCTGTGAGAAGCCGGAAGAAGAGATTCTGGCATACAGAAGACAGGAGACTTGCCACAGCCTGGGGGGTTTGAGGAGCCCTGAACGGTCTGATGTGGTGTGAACTCAGGGGCAGGAGGGAAGTGGGAGTAGGAGAGGGCAGAAAGGCCTGTGGGCCGGATCATGAACAGACTTGCTTGTTATGCTAAGAAGCTTGAACTATATCCTGAAAGTGATGGGAACCAGGTAAGAGAAGGCCAAGCAGGAGAATGGCATAATCAGGGGTGCATTTTATGAGGCTCTTCCTGGCAGCAGCCTGTAAATGGGCTTGGCAAGGGTGTAAGACTAGAGGCCAGGTGAGGCAAATACTCAGTGATGCCCTGGCATGGTCCAGGATCCCAGCCCCTCTCAGCTGGAAGACAACACAGAACACATGGCCTAGCTCTAGCCAATGGGAACCTGAGAAGCTGTTTCCACTTTCTTCCTCCCTGTGCCAGGGGAGGGGGTGGGTACCATCTGGGTCTAGTTTCCTAAAACCATGGGTTCCAGGGAAAGGCAGTGGCTTCCGGCAGTGGCATCTCTGAATCCTTATTGAGCTCTGCATCCTACCTTCCCTCGCCATCCAGCAGGGACCCTGCAGGGATGGTGGACATTGATGCATTCCTGCCACAAGCCAGCAGCTGTGAATGTGCCCAGAGTCTTGGGGTCTGGGTGAACAGAGGATATTTGGGATACCCCCGGGCACTCAGGTCTGTCATGTCATAACCTAAGTGTTTAGAGTCTTGGCACCTTAGGGGTGTCCAGAGAGGAGACATTTAGATGATGCAACTGCATTTCAGATGCACAGGGTTGGCATTCTTCAGTTAGGAGAGGCCAAGGAAGACAAGGAAAGTCTGCAGGGGGTAGCTGTGTGAGCTGAGTCAGTCAGTCGTGTCTAACTCTTTGTGACCCCATGGACTGTAGCCCATAAGGCTTCTCAGTCCATACGATTTTCCAGGCAAGGATATTGGAGTGGGTTGCCATTTCTTTCTCCGGGGGATCTTCCTGACCCAGGGATCAAACCTGTGTCTCCTCCATTGGCGGGTGAACTCTTTACCACTGAACCACCTGGGAAGCCATCAGAGGGTAGCTATAACCACCCAAATGTCAGCAATAGCCCTTCAAGACTCTTAGTTTGCTCCCAGGCACTTGGTGGCTTCCATGCGGCAGCATCCACACAGCAGTAGGACTCTGGATGTGTTCATTTCTGTCCTTTCCTGAGCTCACCCCCCCCACACACTGCTGTAAAGCACTTGCTGAAGTTTCCAGGAATGGGAGGAGGGTGGATGGGATCTCCCAGTGTTGGAGCTGAGCAGTGGGTGAACTGCAGTGCTCATGGATTCCAGCAACAATTCATGAAAGCTGGGAGAGGGTCGAGTCACATGGTTTGTGCTGTGAGCAAGGCTTCTGTATTCGAGGAACTTGGAAAAGCTGCCAGGCTGAAGTGAGGAGTACAGGCAGTAGGTGTGTGAGTTAGGTCGGAAGCAAAGGAAGCCATGTGGAACATGTGACAAGTGCCTGAAACGGGGCACTGTGGCTCGGGACTGGCTATTACAACTCTCTGTGCCTCTTGTTATATGAGGGTGGCATGGGGGTTTGAGTTAGACCCTTAGAAGGGCCAACAAGTCATGCAAATGAGTAAAGTGGGCAGATGGTGACTGGTCTCCATGCAGAAGGGGAGCTGCCGTTCATCTCCAGTCATTTGTTGCCATGGGGCCCTGGAGGCCGAGTCATTGGATCTTTTGATTCTTTAAGGGAAGTTCGAGGTTCAGATTCTCATGGGCTATCTCTTCTATCTGTCACTTTTTCTAGGTTAGGCTGTGATAACAGGCAGGCCTCAATGTATCAGTGGCTTGTAACAGTAAAGTTTCACTTGTTTTTTTTTTTGTTTGCTTGTCTTTATTGAACTTGTTACAGTATTGTTTCTGTTTCATGTTTTGGTTTTTTGGCAGGGAGGTATGTGACATCTTGGGCTTCCCTAGTGGCTCAGATGGTAAAAAAAATAAAATAAAATCCACCTACAGTGTAGGAGACGTGGGTTTGATCCCTGGGTGAGGAAGATCCCCTGGAGAAGGGAACGGCTACCCACTCCAGTATTCTTGCCTGGAGAACCCCATGGTCAGAGCAGCCTGGTGGGCTACAGTCCATGGGGTCGCAAAGAGCCTGATAAGACTAAGCGACTAACACTTTCACAAGTGCACCCCCTGCATCGGAAGGCAAAGTCTTAACCCCTGGCCTGCCAGGGAAGTCCCCAAAAGATTCATTCCTGTTCTTGTTACTTATCAGCAGGGATGGTTCTGCTCTGTGTTTCCTCTCATTCAAGGATTCAGGCTGAAGAGCAGACCAGGTCCTAGAAGTGCTCTCAGGTAGCAGAAGGAACTTCTGCTTGCGCCCTGTCCCCTAAAGCAAGTGTCCTGGCCAAGCCCGAGTGACTGGGGAGAAGGGTGAACGCCCACCCACCCCTACCTCCCATGGGGAGACATAACTGTTCACGTGGCCACTAGCGGGAGGGCAGAAGGAAACTGGGACAAGAAATGATCTCCCCCCTCCCCCATTTCCAACAATTGGCAACTACATCAAGAGCATCATAAAAGCTGGGCAGAGACAAACACAGGGAACCACAGACCACAAATTTGTAATTTCTAATTTATGGGGTCAGATATGGAGTGGATAGTCTTGCTGTCTTCCTGAAACACAGACCCTGCCTCAGAATCCCCTTGATAGTCCTCTCAAAAAGGGAAAAATGGTTACTGTGCCTTCACAATAGGCGTGAATCTATACTGGCTCCTAGTAATCACTACTTCCTTTTATAGGTGCTCATAAATTCCCTTTAAACAATTCTTTCATAAATACTACCCAAGATCCAAGTTGCTTGTCATTTGTGGTTTTCAGAATTCAGTTTCTATTTTTTGCATTCAGGACATTTGCCTAGGTCTAGTCTATAGCACCCAGTTTTGTTCTCCATAGAACTCAGCAATGGCATTAGCAGCAGACCAAGAAACTTGGCACCATTTCTAACAGTAAGAGCTGAGTTGCTATGACCTTACTTTCAGAGAAGAGGAAAATATTTCTTAATTTTGTATGAATGCAATGAATTACAGTAGTTGCTTATTCTTGTGGAGTTGAGAGGATGTTTTCCCTAAGCAATCATTTGTGAGGGGCTGAGGCCCAGAGGACTGCAAGGGACATTCAGCCAGAATAGTCCCCTCTCCCCAGAAGAGAACTAAGGATGCCCAAAGCAGCGTAACGGGTGGATCATGCCTGTCCTTCACATGGCATTATTGGAGACTGATGTCCTCCAAACCCCTTGGATTATTGTGTTCTGATGGAACTGTTCCACTGGTCACTGCAGGGCAAGACGGTGGGCCTGGTGTGAAGGCCGGCTTTTCCAAGGGAAGGGATGGGCCATCAGCAGTCACAGAGGAGAGCAGGTGCTGGGACAGGAAATGAGCACAGGGAGTCTGGCTCTTTCTGGGCCTTGGGTGGATTCCAGGCAGAGCAGGCCTGACTCCAGGGCACTTGCAAATGGGCAGTTGCACTGACTCCTGCCAGGCGGCAGGATGGGAGCCACATAAGGAGACAAAGCAACTTGTCCATGGAACGAAGAGCCTGGCCGAGGGGTGACACCAAGCTGTGTGTACAAGAACAGGGCCACGCCCACCCTGGTGTGGGGTGTCCCAGCTGAGAGAAGGCAGCCTTCTTCACAAAGTTACCACTACTGACCCACGGACCCACAGACCATGCCCACTGTGGGGTCTCCTTCTTGGGAAGGGTAGAGGGGATGCTTTCTTTCTGATTCATCAGCCGAGCACACCCTTTACTTCCCATGAAAGTGTCTTCTATGTGCAAAGCCGTGGCAGCTCATGGCAGAGGTGGGCGGGGGTAGGGTGTATTTTTGTTGTTATTTATACAAAAGAATTCCTAAATCTGGGCCTGAGAACCGTGAAATTAGCAACATCCTTTAACTGTCGTTAGTTTTTCTCCACTTTGTTATTTTATTTTGGAGTGTGTAGTCAAGACTTGCTGAGATTAGAGATTTAATGAGCTCCATCTCTATGTCAGGAACTGTTCTAGACCCTGGGGATGCATAAGTGGGGAAAACAGAACAGACAGAACTCCCTGCTGGTGTGCAGCTCGTATTCTAAAGGAAGGATTGATCAGTCTCAGTCCTGCTCGAAGGCATGTAGGGAATGCTGTGTCCTGTGCTTTGATGGGGAGGCAGAGGGAAGCACGGCATCCCTTGTTGAAGGCTTGCCTGATGGTAGCAGCAGTAAAATGAACTAGCTGTGGCCTGCAGATGCCCAGTCTGTGAGTATCATTAGCAGCAGGCAGAGATTTGGGGTAATGGACAAACATTTAGATCCAGGCACTCTGGGCATCTCAGAAATATCTGAGGAGCGCTCTGAGAGGGCTAACTCCCACTGGAGCATTTAGGTATTTAGTGGGCATGTGAAGTCTGCTCGTCAAATTCTATATGGCTTCATTCCCTCTGCATGTGTGCTCAGTTGCTCAGTCATGTCCAACTCTTTGTGACCCCATGGACGGTAGCATGCCACGCTCCTCTGTCCATGGGATTCTCTAGGCAAGAATACTGGAGCAGGTTGCCATTTCCTTCTCCAGGGCGTCTTCCCAACCCAGGGATTGAACCCACGTCTCCTGCTTGGCAGGCATATTCTTCACCAGTGAGCCACCTGGGAATCCCCATCTAACCAGCATTAATTCTGTCTTTTCCAGTCTGGACATCAGTCTTCTTGGCTGATAGTTTGGAGACAAAGTATAAGTTGAGGAGTTCTACTTTCTTGCCATCATCTGTTAAAAAATACAATTGATCCCAATTAGCCTCCTTTTCCTCTTGAGCTGTCTGCTCACTGAGAGCCTCTGCCCACAGAGACTTACCCAACCCTTCTTTGGACATTTCTAAAATCTGCTTTCCCGACAGGTTCAGAGCCCTCATCTGGCCAGGCCTTTGCAAAAGCGGGCTCCTCTCAGGGACCCTGTCGCTTGCACTCCTGCATAGCAGGGTGCCCAGAGTCAGGTGCAGGAGAGCTGTTTTCGTTTCCTTCCTCAAATTAGGAAAGATGAAGCTGTCAGCAGTTCAAGGAGAATGTATCTGACATCCTGTGTCCAGTAGAACGAGATTCCCACACTATCCCTCCCCTCTCTTGCCATCGCTGTCAGAAGGCTTGCTCAGGCCTTGGAGCCCCGAGGGCAGTACCACCGCATGTGAACAAACAGGCATGAAAGTGACGGCTCAGCAGCAGATGGCCACCAGGTGGAATTCCATGTCAGCCTTTTTGTCTGCAGCCTTGTAACCACTCACCTTGTCCATACCCACCCAGCTCATCCAGTTCCAGTTTCTGGCCTCTGCTCCTCAGACTGTGTCTTACTCTCTAGGTTTGACTCACTCGTGTCACCTGGCTTCTGCCCTTAGCTTGGCCTTGAGTCTGCATTTGTCTACCCTTGATTCTATCCATTTTGCATCTAGTGTAGCTCCTGCTCCCAGTGCGTACCTGGTTATTTCCTGGCCTGGCTGGCTGGGCTTCCAAACCTTTGATCCTTGCTTCCAGGGAGCTAGACATGCCCCTCCCCCACCGCCCACCTTGCCCCAGCCCAGCACATGGGCATGAAGCTTCTTAAGAGCATGTCCTCCATTTCTTCTCTCTGGTTGCACAGCCCAGACATCATACCACCCTTGCACCTCCTTCCTCTCCTCTCTTTTCCGTCATTCTCTCTACCCTCGTGGTTTGTGGATATCCATGCAGGTGTGCTCATATCTGTGTGACATGTTCACCTTTTACTCCCTTTCCTACAAGCGCTTCAAAAAGCAGAGCTCTCCCATTGCTTGCATCCCATCCCACCCTACCCTATCCCATCCCGTCCCATCCTCCAAGGTAATGAAACCAGTGAAGTCACATCTGTCTTTCTGGGCTCAGATCTCAAGGTTATCTTTTTCAGTACCCATTCTCTCTACCCTGAGGTACAGACTCCCAAGACTGCAAATTTGATTCTCCCTGTGTATTTTGTTTCTGAGAATTATCATACATTTCTTTCATTTTCCTTGTTGCTTCCATGTCTTTTATTTTATCAGGTTCAATGGTTTTGCTGCCCTAACTAGTGCTTTGTTTAGGATGTCTCTTGTTTAAAAAAAAAAAAGCAGACAGAAATCCAATTCCAACAAGCTCAAGCATGAAGAAAATTTGTGGACTCATGTAACCCAAACGGGAGAGGCAGGAATAGTGTTGGGCATCAGTGATGACTAGAACAGGGCCCAGGCCCTCAGGACTCTCTTCCTCCCTCTCGCCTTTGTGCTGCAAGGCAGAGATGTGCTGTTCAAGGGACCTCCCACCCAGCAACTCCAGTCTCACATATTCTAGCTTTGCTGTTGGACAGGGCAGGGCTTGCTTCTCAGTTAAGAAAAAAAATCCTTGGAAGCACCAGGTTTGTGTCTTGAGTGACTGGGTCATCCCTGAGACCAAGAACAAAATTGGAAAAGGACTTATAGAACCTCATCTTTAGGAGTGGGAGGGGCAGTTCTAAATAACAGATGACTGGTCCCGAAGGAAAGAAGGGGTAATAGCAGACAAATGACAGATGTCCACTACAGACCAAGGTTACACATATCCCGGCTCTGGCTGCCCCATATCAGTTCCCCTTTAAGCGGTCTTCCCAGTACTGATCTTCTAATCCAGAAGACCAGATGTAATTCTACCTTGGTGTGTTAGTCAGGGTTTTTGAGAGAGCAAATAAGAGAGAAAAAGAGAAGGGGAGGAGGACTTATTTTATATATAAAAATATTTATTATAAGGAGTTGATTTACATAATTATGGAGGCTAAGAAGTCCCACAGTCTGTGGTCTACAAGTTAGATACCTAGGAAAGCTGATGGTGTAGGCTGACTCTGAGCCCGAAGGCCTAAGAACCAGGAGAGATGATTCCAAGGGTGGGAGAAAACTGATATCCCAATTCAACAGTCAAAGCGGACAGAGAGAGAATTCCCACTTCTTCTTTCCGTTCTATTTGGGCCTTCAGTGGATTAGATAAGGCCCGCCCACATTGGGGAAGGCAATCTGCTTTACTACATTCACTAACTCAAATGCTAGTTTCTCCAAGAAACACCTTCACAGATGTACTCAGAAAGAATGTTTAGCTAAATATCTGGGCACCCTGTGGCCCAGTCAAATTGACACTTAAAATTAACCATCAGATTTAGTAACCTGATTAAGCAGATTTGAACCCCAGTACCAAAAGGTTTTTGTGGGTTAAACATGGTGGGAGCATGTACTGGAAATGATGGGGAGTGAGAGTAGAGATGGAAGAAGAAGATCAGATGACGTTACAGTTGTTACACCCAGCTCAGCTGGTCTAGACCAAGTCTCCCACAGTTTCACTGGCATAAAACAACTCAAATACATCTTTGCACTTTCATTACAGCAACAAGCAGCATTGGACATGGAGAAAGGTGTTTGGTGCTAGAACAATGTTTTTCAAAGCTTTAAACACAACAGGATGCACTATATTTATCTCAAAAGAAGCAGCATGTAGAATCCCAATATATAGAACAGACAAGAGCAGAGCTGCCTAGGAACACTGGCTTCCTCAAGACTCAATGAAAAAGCAACTGTAACAGAAGAGACCTGTTACAATCTCTGTAATTTCCTCGGAAATGCCTCAGCACTGACAGTGTGACTTGTATGTATGTGTGATTTAGATTTAATCTGCACCCAAGGATTGCTCTGACTGGAGATGCATACCCAGGGCTGACTACCTAATATTTACCAAGAAAGCCATACTTCAGAGGCTCTTGAGTTCTTCGGTTATCATCATCTCCAGTAATTATCAGCAGTTTGATGATTAGTATAATGAATATTAGAAATGCTTTTTGTTGGTGACGTAAGTGATGAGCAAGAGAACAGAATTAGATAAAATACTGTAGAGGGTCCCTACATTGTAAGAACAAGATATAAGAATCCAGCAAGTGCTTGCTTTTCACCCAGGCTCAACGCCTATACAATCATGGGTAGAGATGCTGATTCAGAGGATTCCTGTTTGTCTTACTCCAATGGGATGCTTAGCAGCATTCAGCCTTTAGAATATTATTGTTTGCTTCATACAAGTTTTCCGTGAAATGTCCTGTCAGAGTACCTGAAAGGACACAGACTTGCGTCCCCATTAAGGTTACAAAACAAGTTTTATGATGGTCCCTCTGCCTGCCTAATAATGCAAGTTTGTTATATGAAGTAGAACTGAACCTGACTCTTGCCTTTGCTGTGATCTGGTAGCAAAGTGCAAACACCTCTGCACTTTCATTATAGCAACAAGCAGCATTGGACATGAAAAGAGGTGCTTAGTGCTAGAGCAATGGTTTTCAGAGCTTTAAACACAACAGGGGAAAAACAAAACATGAAGGGGAAAAGCAAACATCTTCACCCATCTAATGTTGAGTATAAGTTTTATGAAGCCTGAGACATACATCTTAAGGGTCTTTTTTGAGAAAAAGCATTAAAAATTATAAATACAAAATACAGAATGGAAAAAAAATCATAATAGATTTTGAATTTTAAAAAGTTAATAAGGGTTACTAAGAATCCAAAAAACATGATATTTTTATTAATTAATAGCTAATAGCAGCTTTAGAATTATATTCCAACGTTTGGGGGCTGTATACTCTCTGATGGGCTTCCCTGGTGGCTCAGAAGTAAAGAATCTATCTGCAGTGTGGGAGACCTGGGTTCAATCCCTGGGTTGGGAAGATCCCCTGGAGAAGGGCATGGCAACCCACTCCAGTATTCTTGCTGGGAAATCCCAAGGACAGAGGAGCCTGGTGGGCTACATTCCATGGGGTCACAAAGAGCCAGACATGACTGAGCGACTAAGCACATATTCTTTGATAGCCTCTTCATGTGACAATTATTCTGTAATAGTTTCAATAGAGAGAATAAAATAATTTAGTCCTTCCTCTAACTTGTTGATCAAAATGTTTTGTTTTTATTTTTTTTAATGCACCAATACACGACTTCAGTGGATATGTTTACTATAGCTCTCACATAGGACTTGTGGCCTGTAAATAAGGAATTCTGATCAGTTTGATTTGGCATAATTTCTTCAAAAAGGAAAAATGCATGGAATGTTTATAATTGTATATACTGTATATAGAGCATATTCTTAACAAAATTTCTCTTATTATTGATTAGGACTGAATGCTCCAATCACAACTTTTTTTATGTCTTGATTGAGAGAATTGTCACAGATTATCTTTTGGCTTTGCACAGTTAAAACCTTGTATTCCCCTCTCTCTCATATCCATGCTCAGTGCCATAGAACCTGTTCTTTTGCAGTAGGCTCTCTGGTTTGCATCTTCCCATGATGTCAGTGAGTAAGTTTGCCCAGTGGATAGTAAGACTAGCCCTGCACAGGACAGATAGGAATAAGTTAACTATATCTGGAAATGTTTGCAAACCACACTAATACATCCCACTAAACCTAAACTAAACCAATTCAACTTTCCTTAGCTACATCCCCCTAACGCCCTTCAATACCACCTGATAAAAGGAGAGATTGGCTGGGGGAAAAAAATCCGTAAAGGAAAGAGAGAGTTCCTTAACTGATTGTGGTTCAAATATATGTCCTTCGCGAAATGTATTAAAGCATTCGTCAAGTTTTGGGACCTTGTTAGGTTGTTAGGTTGTTAGGGACCTTCCCATCGTCTTGGAAGAGGCCCATTAATTGAAAGATCTCATATTTAGCTTCATTTCTTTCATAGTACATTGACTCAGCACCAAACTATCGAGGGCAACTAATATTTACTCAATTAGGAACAGCCAAATTGGCTTAGGTGGGTTTGCAACAACGGGAATAAACAGAAGACAGATTTCTTCCATTTATAAGCTCTTGCTTATAAACATCAGCAAAATAGTCACATATAAAATAAATGCCAAAAAATTTTTACAGAACTCCATGGCCATAAGTGTAATTTAATCTACTAGAAACTACTTACAAACTATGACAAAGGATTAGTGAATAAAGAGAGGTGGATAGATTAACTACTGGAGGTTTTCTGGAAAGGATGCATTTTAAGATAGCCTTTGTAACAGGTGAGACAAAAAAATGAGGGGGGAAGGTACTTTCTAGGAAGGCATATAAGATCCAAATACACTGAAGAACATCAAATTGTGTAAAGGAAACAGTTTAGGATTGTCTGGACCAGAGTGTTCATGAAAGAGAGCATAAAAACTTTAAGGAACTGTTCCTGGTCATAGTGAAGAAAGTGGTACACAACTAGTCCACCAGGTGTAAACAATTAGGGAACTACACAAAAAAAATGAAAGAATTCTTTTCAAATGTTGAACATCAGGTGTGTCAGGACCAGCATTCCTGAGAGACGAGAATTGAGTGAGGTGAACTCTACCGTAACCTTGGCCTTTTATTTTAATACAGTTTCTGGACCAGGCTGCAGGAAGGGGGGATCCACACAGAGTATGGAAGTCTCACTGAGCTGAAGAGTCAGAGATTAGAGTTTGGTAAGGTTGGGACAGCTGGAAGTTGTGATGAGTTCCAGAGTAGAAGAGCAACACAGAAAAAGTGCCTCAGAAATCTGCAGAAGATCCCTGTGAGTCTTTGGCTGAATAATAAGATGCACATATTTGAGATTAAACTCCACAAACCTAGGTAAATAATAACTAACAAAGAAAGATAAACTATGATGAATTATACGCTAAACAGCTACCAGAGCTCACACAGGGTTGGAAGATATTTTATTATAGTTCAGACGAGACAAAATGAAAAGACCTTGTTGAATACCTGAAGCATTCAGGTGAAACTCCAAAAACAGTACATCTCACTAGTAGGATTAAACTAGTCCTAGAACAAAAGCTACCCTAGGTCCTAACTTAAAAAGCTTCAGTTCAGTCACTCAGTCGTGTCTGACTCTTTGCCACCCCATGGACTGCATCACCCCAGGCTTCCCTGTCCATCACCAACTCCTGGAGCTTATTCAAACTCATGTCTATAGAGTTGGTGATGCCATCCAACAATCCCATCCTCTGTCGTCCCCTTCTCCTCTTGCCTTCAATCTTTCCCAGCATCAGGATCTTTTCAAATGAGTCAGTTCTTCGCATCAGATGGCCAAAGTATTGGGGTTTCAGCTTCAGCATCAGTCCTACCAATGAATATTCAGGACAGATTTCCCTTAGGATGGACTGGTTGGATCTCCTTGCAGTCCAGGGACTCTCAAGAGTCTTCTGCAACACCACAGTTCAAAAGCACCAATTCTCCAGTGCTCAGCTTTCTTTATAGTCCAACTCTCACATCCATACATGACCACTGGAAAAACCATAGCTTTGACTAGATGGACCTTTGTTGGCAAAGTAATGTCTCTGCTTTTTAATACACTGTCTAGGTTGGTCATAACTTTCCTTCCAAGGAGCAAGCATCTTTTAATTTCATGGCTGCAGTCACCATCTGCAATGATGCTGCAGCCCAAGAAAATAAAGTTTCTCACTGTTTCCACTGTTTCCTCATCTATTTGCCATGAAATGATGGGACCAGATGCCATGATCTTAGTTTTCTGAATGTTGAGCTTTAAGCCAACTTTTTCACTCTCCTCTTTCACTGTCATCAAGAGGCTCTTCAGTTTTTCTTTGCTTTCTGCCATAAGAGTGGTGTCATCTACATATCTGAGGTTATTGATATTTCTCCCGGCAATCTTGATTCCACCTGGCAATCTTGATTCCAGCTTGTGTTTCTTCCAGCCCAGCGTTTCTCATGATGTACTTCGCATATAAGTTAAATAAGCAGTTAAATAAGTTAAAAAGCTTCAGAGGGATCAAATTGATCTGAAATTAAATGAACTTCTTATCAGAATAAAACTCAACACTCTTTAAAAGAACACAAGAAAATGTAACAATGTAACATTTACAATAGTCAGCATCTAATCAATCACTAGACATGACCAAAAGAAGAAAATATAACCTATAATGAAGGGGGAAGTCAGCCAATAGAAGTAGATCTCAAAATCACAAAAATGGAATTAATAAACAAGGACTTTAAAATATCCACTATAAATATGTCTAAGGAATTAAGGGAAAACATGAACATAATGAAGAGGTAGCTGGAAATTATAAAATATAAATAAATAAATCTTCTAGAGCTTATTAAAACATAAAACCCAAAACCTGAAATAAAAAACGCACTAGGCAGGCTTAACATGAGATTGCACATTTCAGAACTTGAAGAAAGTAAACAGAAAATATCCAAGTTAAAGCACATGGGGGGAAAAACTGAAAAAACCAAATGAACAGAGCTTCAGTAACCTGTAACACAAAATTCCTAGAAGGAACATATATGAGTGGCAGTACAGGAAAAAAAAAAAAACTTTAAGAAAAAAAGACTTTGATCTTCCAAATTTATTTAAAAAAATATAAACTTACACATTTAAAATGTTCAATGAAACCTGGACAGAATAAACTCAGTGAAAACCACAGAGGAAAGGGGAAAGGAAAATAAGTAGTTTTCTACATTATATGTAAAGTGATAAAGTATTTAAAGGTAAACTATGATATATAAAAGATGTAATCTGTGAACCCTTTTTTGAGCAAACTAAAAAAAAAATTTATGGCTAATAAAATAGTAGAAATAAACTGAAATACTAAAAACTTTTCAGTCCAAAAGAAAAAAAGAAATAGAAGAGAAAAAAGTAATAGATGGAACAAGCAGACGCTTTAACCTCTGAGCCACCAGGGAATCAAGAGATGGAACAAATAAATCATTAACTGACAACAGCCATATCAATAATCACATGAAATATAAATACACCAAAATAATATATTAAATGGCAAATATTGTCATACTGGTAGACATACTGGGTAGAAAAGCAAGGCCCAACTATCTGTTTTTTAAAAGACTTTTTCTTTTACTATTAAGATACATATAAAGGATAGAAAAAGACGGATCAGGCAAATACTAATTTTAAGAAAGTTGGAGTGGCTACTTTTGTATCACAAAATATCCACACAGGAGAAAACATCATAAAATATTTACACAGATAAAGAGAAATATTTCATCATGATAAAAGGGTCAACTCATCTAGAAGATAAATAATATTCAATGTATATGCAACAAAATGCAGGATGAAAATACTGACAGGACTAAATGGAGAAATACACAAATACAAAAATGTATTTGGAGATTTCAACACTCCTTTCTCAGTAATTTATACAACAAGGAAACAGAAAATGAGTTCAGATATAAAGGACTTGAACAACATTATCAGTTTATTGAGCCTAATTGATATTTGTAGAACACTCTACACAGCAACTGCAAAATACACATTCTTTTCAAATACAGAGAGTATATTTATCTTGGAGTTCACAGAAGAGCACATACTAGGCCATAAAACATGTTTCAATAAGTTTAAAAATATCCATGTTATACAGAGTATATTCTCTGACCAGGCCACATTGGAATTAAATTAGAAATCAATAATCAAAAAAATCTGCAGAATCCACAAATATTGCAACTGAAACAACACGGTTCAAAATAACCTATGCATCAAATTAGAATATATTTGGGGAAATTAGAACATGATAATTATATTTAATAGGTATATAGCTCCAGATTTCAAAATACATGGGATACAGCTAAAGAAGTGCTTAAAAGAAAATTTGTAACTTTAATGCCTACGTTAGAAAGAAAAGAAGGTCAGTGATCTAAGCTTCTACCTTATGAAATTAAAATAAAGAGCAAATTAGGGACTTCCCCTGGTGGTCCATTGCTTAAGACTCTGTGCTTCTGCTGCAGGGGGCACTGGCTCGTTCCCTGGTGGGGGAACTAAGATACCATATGCCATGCAGTGTGGTCCAAAAAAAAAAGAGTAAATTAAAACTCAGAAGAATGGAAATTATAAAAATAATAAAGGAAATAAATGCAATAGAAAATAGGCAAACAATAAAGAAAATTGAAAAATCCAAAAGTGATTCCACTGGGAAAAAAAAGCAGTGAAATAAGTAAAAAAGCTTCTGGTGAGACTGATCAAGGTGGAGAAAAAGCAAAAAACACAAAACGAGTATCAGTGCTGAAAGAGAGGGCACCACTACAAACCTTATAGACATATAAAAACAAAAGGATGTTATGAACAACTTTATGCCAATAAACTTGATAAATTAGTTGAAATGGACAGTCTCTTCAAAAACACAAATAGCTAAAACTGACACAAGAAGAAGCAGGAAACCCGAGTGGTCCTACATATATCAAAGAGATCGGATTCATAACTTAAACCTTCCGATAATACAAACTCCAGGCCTAGATGGATTAAACAAGGAAGCATCAAGGGGAGAAATAGTACCACTCTTAAACAACATCTTTCAGAGAAAAAAGGAGGAGGAAGTACATCCCAACTCGTTTTTCAAGGTCACCGTTGCGCTGATACCCAAACTGGACAATGACATTAATAGAAAATTACACATCAGTTCATTCAAAATAAATAAAATACACATCATTTTTAAAAAAGAAAACTACAGATCAACATCCCTCATGAGCATCGATTTTAAAATCCTTAAAATATTAGCAAATCAAATCCAGAAATAAAATTTAAATGATAACACATTATGACTAAATGGGTTAATTTAACATTTGAAGATCAATCAATATAACTTACTATATTAACAGAACAAAGGTGAAAAATCATACAATCATTTAAATCAATGTAGAAAATCATGTGATGAAATTCAATGTCCAGTAGCAGTTAAAAACAAACTTCAGTAAAAAAAAAACTACCTCAGTCTAATAAAGGAACCTATGAAAAATCTGAGCAAACACTACAATTTAACATTGAAAAACTCACTACTTTCTCACTATTAATAAGATCAAGGGAAAATGTTTACTCTTTCCCTTCTTCTCAACATCGTATTGGTGTCCCAGCCAGTGAAGGAACACATGACAGAATAAACAAAAGGACTTACAGACTGAGAAGACAAAAGGTAAACTTTTATTCACAGAGGACATAACTGTGTACCGAAAAAACACTAACAAATCTACAAAAAATTTCCTACATTAATAAATGAGTTTATAAGGTTGCAGAATACAAGATCAGTATACAAAATAAATTGAACATATTTCTGTATGCCAGCAACAAACGTGGAACAGGAAATTTCAAGTGGAATTTGCGATAGCACCAAAAATGTAAGATACTTAAGAATGAATTTAACCAAACATGTATGTGACCTGTACACTAAAAACTACAAAAAGAAAGAAAACCCTCAGCAACAGTGGGGGCAAAAACATCAATAGGCAGGCTCTGGGTCCCCCACCAGGCCCCTACAACTACTTCAAAGGAACTCGGTGCTGTGTGATCCCAGGATCAGGGAAAACTCGGGGTGGGAGGAGGTGGCTCTTGGTGTTAATACCTGTGAATCCTCCCAACTCCCCAAAGCCTAGCCCTGGCAAGGCCAAGGCAGCTCAGCACCGCCCTGGAGCTCAAGGCCCCTTGCCTCTAAACTCTTTGAAGTCCCAGGCAGAGCTAGCATCCTTCAGTTCCCACGTTGCCTATGCTGCACCCAACCGAGCAAGACATCATTCTGAGCAGCACCATGGCAGTTCCATGGCTGTTGCTGGGTGTGTGTCCACCAGGGTTTGCAGCCCTCACCAAAGAGAGCTCAACCAGCAGGCCATAGAAGAACCCACCTGGCACCACATGCCCCACCCTTGAGACTCTGAGCCCATCCCACAGTCTTTGCAACCCCATGGACTGTAGCCCACCAGGCTCATCTGCCCATGGAATTCTCCAGGCCAGAATATGGAGTGGGTTGCCATTTCCTTCTCCAGGCGATGTTCCCAAATCAGGGATCGAACCCGGGTCCCACCACTTTGCAGGGAGATTCTTTACTATCTGAGCCACCAGGGAAGCTTCTTTCCCCAGGAGCCCCTGACGGAATCCCCCAGCACCAGCCGATGCTGCCCTGGCACTTGAACTGCAGAGTTTTACTAGTGCTTGTAAACGGAGATGCTCTACTTCATCCTCTTCTATCCAGAGGGCCCTAAGGCGCAGTACCTGGCAGCCAAAGTCCTAAATAAGCAGTCGTGGAAGTTCCACATCAAATACACAATATGGTTCCAGAGGCACGAGGAGCCCAAAGCCATCACTGAGTTTGGGCAGGGCACCTATATCTGTTGATAGTCCGGCTAGGAGAAGTGGGCTCTGCAGAAGAAGGAAGGTTTCACCTTTGAGTACACTGGTCTCTCCCTCCAACCCACTCCTCTCCCTGGCATGCTGATTCTTCTGCCCAGGTGAGGGCCCTGGCCTGGAAAATTGAGGGGAGGTCCCAGGCCATGGGAGTCCCCCTCCCTTAGAAAGCAGGGAAGGGGCCCGAGGGTTCCCCATCCTGATGCCGCAGGAGCAAGGGTGCTCCCCAGTGAGGGACATTTTTCTGATAGACCTATTTTCATTTTGGAAAATATTTATAAATAAAAAATGTATGAGAGAAAAACAAACATACACCATGCCTGTGAATTAGAAGGCTCAGTATTATTAAGCTGTCAATTCCCTTTAAACGGAATCAATGCAATCCCAAACAAAAGATGAGCAGATTTTTAAAGAGAAATTGTCATGCTAAACCTAAAATTTATATAGAAATGCAAAACTAAATTGTATAGTGGCCAAAACAATTTTGGAAAAGAGATTCAAAGTTGGAGGACTGAAACTACCTGAGTTCAAGGCTTGTTTTAAAGCTACGGTAATCTAGATATATTATCTATGGCTACTTTCTCACTATAATGGCAAAGTTGAGTAGTTGTGACAGGGACCAGATGGTTCACAAATCCTAAAATGTTTACTTTCTGCCCTTGTACAGAGTTTTCTGACCCTTGTGATACTGCTGCTGCTAAGACACTTCAGTCATGTCCAACTCTTTGCGACCCCACAGACGGCAGCCCACCAGGCTCCTCTGTCCCTGGGATTCTCCAGGCAAGAATACTGGACTGGGTTGCCATTTCCTTCTCCAATGCATGCATGCATGCTAAGTCGCTTCAGTCGTGTCTGACTCTGTGCGACCCCATGGACAGCAGCCCACCAGGTTCCTCTGTTCACGGGATTCTCCAGGCAAGAATATTAGGAATGGGCTGCCATTTCCTTCTCCAAGATCCTTGTGATAGATGATGTTTATATATGAGACATACTCTTATATACAATTCCTGGTCCAATAGGTATCATTCCACCAATTTCTCTGTATATTTCTTTTATAGCACATTAGAATGCAGGTTGGTTAGAATAATTTTAGAAATAATCTTTAATCCCATCTAATATATTGAAGAATATAAATTATTTGTAAATTATGATACATTATAATTAACAATATATTGTTTGCAATAACCCTTACAGCTGCTCACAAAGCTGTGGCTGAAAATGCTCTTAGCAGGATGAAAATAATTGCACATTAAATGTGTATAGTATGTAAATATGTAAATTAGGCATAGTACTATTAGGCCTGTTTTTATTAATATTTATTTTAATTTATTTATTTTACTGTGCTGGGTCTTAGTTGCAGCATGCAAGATCCAGTTCCTTGAGCAGGGATTGAAACCCAGCCCCCCTGCATTGGAGGAACAGTTTTAACCATTGGACCACCAGAGAAGTCCCTAGGCCTGCTCTATAAATGAGTAGCATTTGCAATTGTTAGAGCCTGCTCTAGGTGATTAGGAAAAGCAGACCAATGAGACAGTGGGATGAATAAGTACCAATTGGAGATGGACTGGATATAGGTAGGAAAAACAAGTATTGAGAAAAGTAAGGCTGAGTGTTATTGTGAGTCTGAGCTTTTAGATGTAGTTGCTTTTGACCTCATGGGACAATCGTGAAGAAATATTTATTTAGCTGTCAAGAGTAGAAAGGCTATGTGATCAATTTGCAATTGCTTAAAGCAATGTGTTTCAGTTTAATGAACTTGCCAGGTCATCCTGCTGGAATGTAGATTGATTCAGTAGTTTGGGGACAAGTCCCAAGTTTCTGCAGTTCTAAGAAGTTTCCAGGTGATTCTGATATGGCTGATTCAAGGAGCAAGCTTTGAGTAGCTAATAGAAATTTATGTGTAGATTTCTTCTGGAAGATAAGGGGAAGGTTGAGACAGTGATTTTTATGCCTAGAAGGAGACTCTATGGTCTCCTTTAGGGCAAGACTGTAAAGGGCCTTCAGTCTTAAGAAAATCTTAATGCAGAGAAGAGGAGGATCCAGGGCAACCAAGGAGAAAAAAAAATTAGAGCTGTAAGGGGGGAAAAAAAGAAGAAGAATCAGGAGGATTTAGTTGCATTAAGGCATAAGTGGCTTAAGTATTCCTACGGAATACTGAGCTTCAAACAGGAGGTTAGTGGAATTCCAATATATAATTCATTCATCACATTATCTTCCCTGGTCTTTTTTCCAGTCCTCTCTTGGCTGTAGTAATGTTGATGGATTGTCTGTCAAGAGCTTATCCATTCCTTTTGCCAAAAAGGCCTCTCCTTATCAATATGAGGTCCATAAGAACTGCCATGTTTTTATATGACCCCATGACCCCTCCCTACAGTTCATTGGTCCATGCATGAACACCGGATCCCAGTTGGGTCAGTCATAGTTCTTCCCTGAGATAACTTTGGCTTCCCAAGTGGTACTAGTGATAGAAAACCCACCTGCCAATGCAAGAGACATAAGAGGTGCAGGTTCAGTTCCTGGGTGAGGAAGATCCCCTGGAGGAGGGCATGGCAATCCACTCTAGCATTCTTCCCAGGAAAACCCCATGGACAGAGGCGCCTGGCGGGCTACAGTTCATAGGGTTGCACAGAGTTGGACACAACTGTAACGATGTAGCATGCATGCACGAGATAACTTGAAATGGGACTTGATCATGGCAAAAGTAATTCATACAGAATTGTTTTTATAGTGGTCAAGGTGTTAACTACAGAATCTGCTAGTTGTTGCCAGCCATGTTAGAACCAGCACAGAGGAAAATTAAGGACAGGTGACAGAAGAAAGCTCTAGCAGTGTTCCAACTCTTCCAACTATTCCCAAGCCCAGCTACATCCCCTTTCATTAAACACTCCCTTCTGTGACCCTGAAAATTCCCCTCTTGCTTAAGTGAGTCTGAGTCACTTTCAGCAGAACTCTGACTAATAGCCAGCAAATCTTTTCCCAACACGTTTCCTCATGTACATCTCTTCCCTGAGGCCTCTGCACCCTGTTGACTGAAGCCTTCCCCAGGTGCTTCCCCAGCGTGACACCAGGCCAGAACCAGCTTCTGGACAAGGACCATAAACCCCAGCATTGGTCTGGTTGGGTATGAATGTGTCACTGAACACCAGTGTACCAAATCCATGTGTTCATGGCAACAGCCGAAAAGAGCCCACAAAAGTCTAAACTTCAGCTCACTGGGCCTCTCCTGGCAGATTGTTAAGACCCCAGGGCAGAGCTTAATGTGAATGACTATTTGCAATGCACGATTTCCATTTTACTCACTTCGACTAAATTAAATTCATTTTGGAATTCTCAGAGTTATTGCTTGTTGATTTTTTCCCACTCCCACTTCATATTCTAGGTACATGTGTGCTTAGTCCCTCAGTTGTGTCCAGCTCTTTGTGACTCCATGGACTGTAGCCTGCCAGGCTCCTCTGTCCATGGGAATTTTCAGGCGAGAATACTGGAGTGGGTTGCCATTTCCTCCTCCAGGGACCTTCCCAACCCAAGGATTGAACCCACGTCTCCTGTGTCTCCTTCATTGCAGGCAGATATTTTTAACCTGCTGAGCCATTGGAGAAGCCCATTTAGGTACATTTTCCCAAAAACTGAAAGCCACCCCCATCTCAAGGTTCCTCAGTGCCTCAGATCCCTGTAGAGTTTCTATCCCTTGGCAGTTTGTTAGGGTTTCTGGAATGAGTTAGCTCCTTCACTGCTGGGAAATTAAACACACACACACACACACAAACAAAAAATAAAACCTGATATTCTATAAAAAGGCAAAGAATGTCCCACTCCCTCCGCCATGTCCAACACACAAACACACACACACACACACACACACCAGGCCTGGCTGAGGGCAAGAAACCCATCTCCCACCACCCTTCCACAGGCAGAAACGCTGGCATTCATAAGCTGTCACTCTGAGGAAGACAGCAGCTGTGTTATTCTATGATTTATAGAACAGATTTGCATTTCCTTGCCTTTGAAGCTTGCCTATAATCTGCCACATAAATATTTGAAAGACAGGATGGTGGAAACAGACCTAAGCAGCTTAATCGAACGCTTGGCAGGTAGAGGACTTAGGGTGGTGTTCATTTCCAACGCCCCCACTGCCCCAGGGCCTCTTGGTGTATGTGTACAAAATTGAAATTCAGTGTTTAAACTCAATCCTACAGTCAAAAATCCCACTTGAAGGAAAAGCCAGAAGAATGCCGTTGGAAAACAGGTTTCATTTCATGTCTGGTCTCTTGGGCCAAAAGCCCGTTTGGCTTCCTGAAACTCTGCTCCAAGGAACAGGGGGCAAGGAGTAGGAGCCTCAGCCACTCCAGGAGGCCCACCTGTGGAAATGGGGTGATCTGAGCCCCACCCTTCCCTGCAGCAGCCCTGAAGCCAGGTCAGAGGCACAGCTGGGCTACAGAAAGGTGGGAGAGAGCCCTACGCCAACACTTCCTCATGGTCCGGAGCTGGCACACCCAGCAGCAGTCTTGTCCTGCCTCCACTTGTGGGAAGAGCAGCTGGGCTGGCCCTGCCACGAGGGGGAAGCCCGAGAGCCCAAGAGCCCATGGGAGACACAGGAAACTGTTCTATGTTTACCTTGCCCCTGTCTGTTCATACCCCATCCTCATGTCCACAGAGAGATGTGGCCAAGGAAGTCTCTGCTACACAATTTAGGCAGACGCCTCGGGTGGGTCCCTCATCACGGTGGCTTTCCCTCACTGCACAGGCGGAGCCCACAGCCGAGCCTATTGTCCTGTGGCCTCAGCAGCTGTGCCTCTGACCTGGGAGGGGCTGCAAGTCTGGGCAGGAGAGGCTTTGGGAAGCTGGAGTTGTTGCCAATGATCTGTTTCCAGCCAGTGGGGAGAGCCAGGTTGGATTCCAGGAAGAACATCTGATCAGCCATTAGGCATAGACCTTGCTTCAGCCACACAGTCACCTCACTCCTGCTTCAGGGCCTTTGCACTTGCAGTCTCTCTACCTGGACTACTCCTCCTCCTGACTTTCCTCTGACCTGTGCTCCCTGTTCCGTTAGATGTCACTTTCTCAGAGAGGCCTTCCTGCCCACCCAGGCTACTGTAGCCCTTGTTCTCGCTCTGCTCTACCTCCCTGTTTATTTCTTTGTTGACACTCCCAACAATCTGTAATTCTCCTGTTTATCTGTTGACATGTTCACTGTCCTGTTCCCCACTGGAATGGTAGCTCTCTGCAGGGAGAGGTCTTTTGTTTCTTGTTCACAACTATTCACAGCTTCCAGCACCATTCCTGGTACATGGTAGGCATTTAACACGTATCTGTCGAATGAATAAATGAATGAATGGATGCCACTGCAGCAGCTCTGTGGTCGTTTATCCACAATAACCTTGCCCCTGTGCTTCTCCCTTTTTCACAGAACCTCAGTGTTGTTTGACAGCCTGTGCTGCTCACTAACATGAGTTATGAGCTGTTACGGTGTCCCTTAACCCACGCTGGTAATTGGCTTCAGAAGGATAACTGACAGAATCTTGACCAGAAACTTGAGCAGAAGTCTATAAGGTTTTTCCTTCATTAAAAAAGAGCAGCAGATCCTGTTGTTTGATCTAAATACCATGCCTTCTGCAGCTGAAGGTCCAGGGTCCTCCGTGGCATTACCGAAGAACAATACTTCCTGTTCTGGGGCAAAATAAATGTTCTCATTTTTAAGTCATTGTAAGCGGCATCTTTTGTTACTTGGTGCCAAAGGCTTTTGAACCATAGAGACTATGGCGCATGCTGTTCCTTGGTCCTAGTGGCTGCCCTAGGTGGAGTGTCAAGTGAACATGAATTAAGAACTAGTCTTTCCTTACCTCATCCATACAACCAACAAACTCCATTGAAAACTTCTGTGCTGGGTTTTTTCCTGATGGTTCAGAGACTAAGTCTCTGACATCCCAGTGCAGAGGGCCCAGGTTCGATCCCTGGTCAGGGAACTAGATCCCACATGCCACAATCAAGAGATCTCATGCTGATGCTAAAGATTCGGTGTGCTGCCACTGAGAATTCTGCATGATGCAACAAAGATTGAAGATCCTGCGTGTTGCAACTAAACCTGGTACAGCCAAATAAATACAAATATTTATTTTTAAAAAAGAAAGAAAACCTCTATGCTAGAAAGAGAGATGGATGAGGCAAGGTCCTGATCCTAGAGCCCACAGGAGGAAGGCTTGTGAACAGACTGGCAATCCGGAAGTCACCTGCTACAACAGGGGTACATGAGGTGCCACTCAGAGCTGAGAGCAGGAGGAATAGAGTATCTGAAAGCAGGAGATGGGAGGGTGACAACAGAAGAGGTTGTATGAGAACTAGTCTTGAACAAAAAGCATGAGTTGCCCAGATGGACAATATGGCAGAGGGAACGATAATATCCCACATTCCAGAGAAGTAAAACAGTAAGTGGGACCACTTTTAAGATACATACTATGAGCCGGCACTATGCTAAGTGATTTAACACACATTTCCCCTCTCATCCTAAGGATGTGCATTCAAGGCAAATATTGTTTTACAGTTTGAAAACTGAGGCTCCAAATAGTTGGGACTTACTCAATGTCATACAGTCAGAAAGTTGCAGAGTCAGGCTTCGAACATGGTGCATCTGGCTCTAGATCCCATATTCTTCCTATCATCCCAGCACTCTTCCTGCAGAAGTGAACCCTACACAATCGTATTTTGACCCAGTAACCCACATGTGAAAGAGACACTGCTCCGTGAGCAGAAGCAACAAGCAATTGGTAGAAGGTGTGCTCTGGATGGGGTAGTGATGAGGTGGGTGGTTGATGCAGACAGAAGGAAGAAAAGAGAATGTAGGTGACCTCTCTTATACTGGGTTTATTTTAAGACTCTAGTCGGGGTTGCCATCTCCTAAGAATTTCCTTATAAATCACCCTCGCAGCTAAATATTATCCTAAAAATTTACCAGCCCACAAATTTTTGTTAACCAGTCTGCTACAAATATTATACAGATGGCAAACTAAATAAAACCCATCAGTAGTTATGACTAGCCTCCCTGAAATGGTCAGTGGCCTTGGGCTTACAGGGACTCAGCTTCGAGAAGACGGCCTTAAATAATGAACAGGAAGATGAAACAGACACTTCGTCTCCAGACACTGAGTGGCCCTGCAAGTTAGCACCCCAGATCCTGCCGATACTCTCGGTTTGCAAACTCTCTTTTTCATGAAACAAGGGGTAGGGCAGACACCCATCATCGTAATAAAATAATGGCACCAGCTAATTTCCCGAGGCTTCAATCTCAGCAGGGAAGGATATAATATTGCAAGCCAGCAGAAGCCAACCAAGTGGTGATACAGTAGTTCTGTTTTACATTACATTAAATGTTACTATTTCTGAAGGGAATATCTGTGGAGCACTGGTGTAACCCATAGCAACCAGCTAATAAATTGTAACTTACACTGCTTCAGCTTATTGTAGGGGTGGAGAACAGCAGGAAAAAAAAGACCAAAATAAAAAAAAAAGGCAAATGCTGGCAAAAATGCCACATTTTTCCCCCTCTTACTGCCTCCCCCACCCCACAAACATACCCCACCACCACAAATACAGGCTGCATCAGCAGACTCTACTAAAACTTAAAGGGAAATGGGACAATTAGCAGCCAATGGTTTAGAATTCTTGACTTTCGTGTTTAAATATATGGTGTCTCTTTTAAAGCTCAGAAGATGTACTTTAAATGCTTCCAACTCTGGGCCCTGCGCTCACAAAGATAACCCTGTGCCTCATTTCACAGCCTCTATTGAGGGTGACAATCCTTAGCATCAAGGCTGCACCTGGAACTGAGCCGCTGAACTCACCTTTTCTCTGCAAATAGCTCATGCCTAATTGCCCCCTTACTTCAAACTCACAGCTGGCTGCTGAGCCTTACTCTTTGCTACAGTTGAGCCTACTCTCCCGCCCCAAGTCCAGTAGATTCCTCCCACCCATTAACCCTGTTCCTGGAGCCACTCAGTTTTTTTTTTTTTTTTTTTTTTTTTACACACCCATTCAGTCTCTCCAAAACTTAGGCATTGGATTTGTGTTTACACAGGGCACTTTGTGACCTTCAGATATTCTGTTCATGTGCGGGCTGATCAACTGTGTAACCCCACCCCAACTCCACTGCATCCGTCCATGTGAACAGTGCAGAGCTTAAGGAAATTGCTCCCTGCTCTTAAATGCCCATCACTCAGTGTCTGGAAGGAAGTGACTGATGCTCATATTGCCTGAATAAGTATACCTTCTGTCTGGCCATCTCTGCTCTGCATGCAGAAAAGGGGAGTCAGGGAGTGTACCAAGGCTCAGACCACAGGAGATCCTCTTGTCTCTTCCCTTAGGGGACCCAGCATAGAGGTGGTGTTTGGGATCAGGCCCCCAGGATCAAGAACCAAGCACTTATAAGCGAAATGTCATTTGGTCAAACTATTTTACTTCTGGGGGCTTAATTTTCCCATCTGCAAGTGAGGCTACTGTATCCGTTAGCACACATTTGGCAACAGTAACGGAAAACCCAGCTGAGGACACTAAAGGGGAAGAAACTCGTCTTCCCACCGGGCAATGGCTGGGGCAGGCTGGAGGCTCCCCGCCTCCTGCTTGCCTGGGATTCTCTCTTGTGGGAGGGGGGTGTCCTTTCTTCCCCACGTTCCACACACCAGAGCATGTCTCTCTACTGCGGTTTATGCATTCATCTCCTCACCTAGTCCTGATCCCCTCACTCATCTCAGAAAGTCCTCTGCCTCTAGCTCTTCTGAAGGAAAAGGAAATTACAGTGTAATTTATTAACTATCACAAACGTCATAAAGCCTCTTGTCTGGTATGAGTTCACAATGGAGGTTTTGATGGAGCTGATAGTACGTTTAACACCCACAGTGTAGCAAAAGTTGTCAACAATTATTTCCCTTAGCCAAATTATTAAACTTGGCATCACAAACATTGAGGGTAACTGATGTTATGGCCTCCTGTTGTGGGCAGTGGGGTTCATGGAGCTTCACCTGTGTAGTATTCTTGCCTCAAACACTCAATCTAAATATAATCATGAGGAAGCAGTCAACAAAATCCAGACAGTGGGACATTCCACGGGACAACCAGCTGAACTCTTTGATAATACAGTGTCATTAAGACAAAGAAGTTAAAAGGCAGAGGTCTCTTTCAAATTAAAAGAGATTCAGAAGAGACAAGAGCCAAATTGCAATGAGCAAACTTGATTGGATCCTGGATTATAAAAATGCTATAAAACATTTTTTAGACAGTTGGGCTCTGTATTGGATAATATTATTGCATTAATGTCAAATATCTCCGTATGAGAATGATATTTTAGGAGAGTGTCATTATTCTTAGTGTTACATAGTGAAGTGTCATGGTATCTATAACTTACTTCGAAATAGTTTAGAAAAAAAACCCCACACAGGCACAAATACACTCATGAAAACACACAAACCATGCACAACAGTCAGGCACACACATACCCAAAAGGAAAAAGCAAATGTGGCAAAATGCTAACTAGTGAATCTGGGGGAGGGGGTACATGAATATTCACTGTGCTATTTTTTCTAGTTTTCTGTAGCTTTGAACTTTTTCACTATAAAATATTGGGCAGAAAGACATCAGCAGAGAGCATTAAAATCCTATTTACTCATTTAGACATTATTCTAGTCAGACATTTACCTTTCATCCATTTCTATTCTCTCAGTTTTCATTGTTAGGCATTTGTCTTCGGACTCCTTTTACGTAGGCTAGAGTAGAAAAATTGGGAGACTATATCAGAGCACACATACGTGTAAGGAGATATCATTCTTTCAAAAACATCAGCTGGGCTCCTGTTATGTATTCCTGCTGTGCCTCCTCCCTCGGTCTCTCTTGCTTCTCTTGTCTTCCCACCAGTGACCTCAAGTGCCCTATGCATTTAAATGGCCTTGGTCCCTGCCCTCCAGCCCTGCATATCCTAGATAAGACTTCCTTTGAGCAGAAGCAAGCAAAAAAGCAACCAATCAGTCGCAGCCCCAATGCTTCCCTCCCACAAACCCACACCCGAAACTTGAACACAAAAAAGGACAGTGAGACTAAAATTTAGCCTTAGTTTATCCAGTTCACAATAGGGGCAGGGGTGGGGGTGGAGGTTGGGTGAGATTGTGGTGGAAGGGGGGGCTCTGAACTGAAAGCTTTGGCCCTGACTGATGAAATGTAGATCAGGCCAAGTCCAGGATGCTAGACCATCTGGCAGAATTTCTAGGAAGGGCTGGTTCCTGCTGCTTCTTGTCCCTGAAGCGGGAAGAGGCCAGTCTGTCCTACTGGCCATTGACAAGTGGCGCTCTGCCCTCTGAGGTGTCCAGTCTTGGCTGTGCTCATTTACCAGATCCACATGCCTCTCTGGGATCTGGCCATCTTGTCACTATACTATTCCTAAACTTTCCTCTGCTACACTCCTGCTCCTCAGGCACGACCGGATTTTTCCATAGGCAGAACCAGTGTGGGCCCGATGATGCCCTCTGGTGCCCTGTATCACTGCATGCTGCCCCCAATTTTAGGACTGTCAGGCCTGATTTATCCATTAGGCATAGTGGACAAAGCTCCTTAGGCCTGCAATACTTTTAGGGGCCCACAAAAATGTTTAAATTTCTTTTAACTTCAGAGGGAAGAGAATGAGCAATTAGGGTCAAAGGTTATATTCTTTATACCAATACAATCATAAAGTATAATTTGCAATAATTTTATAGAAGAAGCCCTGCCCACTTCACTACCCCCTCACCCCTCACCCCGCATCCAAGGAAAGCATGTCCAGGGCCCTGGAAGGTCATGATGCAGTCTTAGGGGGTAGGTTGCCCCACATCCCTTCCCCAAACCCAGGGAGCCCAGAAAGATGAGATCCCAGACATCTCAGTACCTCTGTCCCAGTTGCTTTGCTGCAGTGCCTTATCCAGCTTTTCTCCCTACTGCAGCTCTAGGACTCATGCTTTCATGAATCTGCAGCAAAATGAGACAAATAAGAACAATGTGATGAGTTCTTCACAAAGTTAAAATTATACCAAGTACAGGACAATCCTCGTTTCTGAAGTTATGCACTTCCAAATTATTTTTCTTTCTTTTTTAAATTTCGGGTACTAAAAGGCTGTTTCATCTATAAAATTATGAAAATGGCAGATGATATTCTGAATGATCATCACCTCACCAAGGATAAAAGTTGGTAACCCAGTAGTGGCCCTGCCCTCCCGGATGGTCCCATGAACATTGTGCTGGTCTCTGCCCAGCACTGACTGAGATAACCTGGGCTTGTTTTCAAGACTTGCCTCTTGGGACTTCTCTGGCAATCCAGTGGTTAAGATTTTGGGCTTCCACTGCAGCAGGTGTGGGTACGATACCTGGTCAGAGGAACTAAGATCCCCCATGCCAAAAGGTGCAGCAAACAAACAAATAAATAGATAAATGCAAACTCTATATAAGATTAAAAACAAAAAAAGACTTACCTCTCATAGCTCATCCTCCAGGATGTCTTGCCTGGCCACGGGCTCTAGGCTCCTTATGGTCTCTGCTCTGTTTCCACCACAGTATCTACTTCCTCTTGTCCCATTAGCATTTTCTCGACCGTAGCCACAAAGAGACATCTTCTGGAAGGCAGGCTTGCACCTTACCTCTGCATGTCTCCTCCACTTGGCATCATGCCTGGCATACAGTAACTGCTCAATCAATCTTTGTTGAGTAAATGAAGAAATAGGTTAATTCCCAGAAAAATTAAGTTAATGGATAGAATTTCTCCAGCTTTTCTTTTTTTTCTCTCTACATTTTTATTAAATCTTTGGCACCTGTTATTGCTTGTCCACTGGCCAGTGCTAGCAGATGACAGAGAATTAGCAAGTAGCAAATGAATATTAATGGGCCCAGACATAGCCGCCAGTGCTGAGCTTGACAGCTTGTTTTTTCTACGGACAGGTGTTTGAGCTTATGGTTGTGGTTTTATATTGTGTGTTAGTGTCTGTAAATTTAATTAAATTTAACATTTCTAAGCAACTTAAGCATATAGTAGCTAAATACATAATTTTGTGCTAAACCATAGGCTGTATTTCGGACTTAAACACATCAATATTTCATTATGTTCTTCAAACGGTACCATGATCGATAGGAGGAAAGTGAAAACTGTTAGTCACTCAGTTGTGTCTGATTCTTTGCAATGCCATGGACTGTAGCCCACTAAGCTCCTCTGTCCGTGGGATTCTCCAAGCAAGAATACTAGAGTGGGTTGCCATGTCCTCCTCCAGGGGATCTCCCCGACCCAGGGATCCAGCCCAGGTCCCCTGCATTGTAGGCAGATTCTTTACCATCTGAGTCACCAGGGAAGCCCTCCACTGTATAAAACATTAGAGTCTAGAAAATAGAGAACCACTGTACCCCTGGTGTCAGTGTGGGCTCTGGGGGCAGATTTTAAACAGAATGGGGACTCTTTTCTATTATAGGGAGTTTAAAAGGGGGTAGTATCTAGGAAGGAGGGTTGGAAAGGTTTGTACAAGGTCAGGGTAAATGATCTGTCACCTGTCCTCCTTCCCACTGCCTGGGTCTAAGAATGTAATTCTCTTGTTTGTTCCTGCTGAGGCTTTAGGTGCATCTGTATTAATGTCTGTGAGTATTGAGGGTGTGGCAAATAATTGAAACAGTTATTATTGGGTAAAAAATGGAACAGGCTTTGGTCCCTCTACTAAAAATGGATCTTCCCACACTCAGCTCTGATTCTGTTACCTGTCTATTGAGAACATTTCCAAAGCCTGCCATTTGCAAACTAAGCAGAACCTCATTTCTTGGCTTGGTATTTATTTATTTATTTAATTTTTATTTTATATTGAAGTATAGCCGATTAACAATGTTGTGACAGTTTCAGGTGCACAGCAGAGCAACTCAGCCATATATATACATGTATCCATTCTCCTACAAACTCCCTTCCGATCCAGGCTTGGCCTGGTATTTGCTGCTGCTGCTGCTAAGTAGCTTCAGTCGTGTTCGACTCTGTGCGACCCCATAGACGGCAGCCCACCAGGCTCCGCCGTCCCTGGGATTCTCCAGGCAAGAATACTGGAGTGGGTTGCCATTTCCTTCTCCAGTGCATGAAAGGGAAAAGTGAAAGTGAAGTTGCTCAGTCATGTCCGATTCTTAGTGACTCCATGGACTGTAGCCTACCAGGCTCCTCCATCCATGGGATTTTCCAGGGAAGAGTACTGGAGTGGGGTGCCATTGCCTTCTCCGGCCTGGTATTTAAGGTGTCTCAAATCTGACCCAGTGTAATTTTTCAACATTATTTCCTCTCCTCCTCTACATGGGCTCCATAAGCCAGCTGAGCCAGATGTACTACTTGGCTTTTCAGACCAGTTCACTTTAGATTCAATTCACCAGATTCTGCCTTTACTAGTACAGTTTCCTATTTTTCCCAACCTGGGAAGCTCTTCACACTGTCTACAAAAATCCTACTACTTTTCAAGACCCAGCTTCTATTCTACTTCCTTCATGGAGACTAACCCAGTTTCCCCTAACTGATATTATCACTATATTTTTGACCTCCTACATCTCTTTCAAGGCACTTATGTTCTGCTTTCTAGAATAGTAATTTCTGTATTTTATTATCCCCTTCCCCTAATACAGACACACATAAGTGAAGAAGAACTAAAGAGCCTCTTGATGAAAGTGAAAGAGGAGAGTGAAAAAGTTGGCTTAAAGCTCAACGTTCAGAAAACTAAGATCATGGCATCTGGTCCCATCACTTCGTGGGAAATAGATGGGGAAACAGTGGAAACAGTGTCAGACTTTATTTTTTGGGGCTCCAAAACCACTGCTGATGGTGATTGCAGCCATGAAATTAAACGACACTTACTCCTTGGAAGGAAGGTTATGGCCAAACTAGATAGCATATTTAAAAGCAGAGACATTACTTTGCCAACAAAAGTCCGTCTAGTCAAGGCTATGGTTTTTCCAGTGGTCATGTATGGATGTGAGAGTTGGACGGTGAAGAAAGCTGAGCGCCGCAGAATTGGTGCTTTTGAACTGTGGCGTTGGAGACGACTCTTGAGAGTCCCTTGGACTGCAAGGAGATCCAATCAATCCATCCTAAAGGAGATCAGTCCTGAGTGTTCATTGGAAGGACTGATGTTGAAGCTGAAACTCCAATACTTTGGCCACCTCATGCAAAGAGTTGACTCATTGGAAAAGACCCTAATGCTGGGTAGGATTGGGGGCAGGAGGAGAAGGGGACGACAGAGGATGAGATGGTTGGATGGCATCACTGACTCGATGGACATGGGTTTGGGTAGACTCCGGGAGCTGGTGATGGACAGAGAGGACTGGCGTGCTGCAATTCATGGGGTTGCGGAGAGTCGGACACGACTGAGCGACTGAACAGAACTGAACTGAATTTATGGTAAGGGAGTTTTATTCATCTGTGTCTAATACTGTGCCTGTCACATTGTTCTCATTTTATCTACATTGCATTGAATTGAATTGATATCCTCAATACAGCCATGCTGAATTCTGTATCTATTTTGCTGATATACTGGGTATTGGAATTCTTCCAGTTGCGAAACACAGATGAACCAAGACAAAACAGCAGCATCAATAAGGAAAATAGATAGTAATACCTCACATATTAAGACATCAGGAGGTAGGGAGGCTCCCAGGTTGAATTCAGTGGCTCAGTGATGTCTTGAAAGATCTCCCCTCTCCCACGTGGGCCACCCTTAGACCTGGCCTCAGCGTGGCTGCTACAGGCCCAGGTTCTACACACAATCCTGGGAAGCTAAGAAGAGAAATCATTCTTCCCATGATTCTCTCTCTTTTTAAACTTTTTATCTTGTATTGTAGTATAGCCAACTAACAATGTTGTGATATTTTCAAGTGAACAGCAAAGGGACTCAGTCATACATATACTTGTATCTATTCTCCCCCAAACTCCCCTCTCATCCAAGCTGCCATATAACATTAAACAGAGTTCCATGTGCTATACAAGTAGGTCCTTGTTGATTATTCATTTTATTTTTTTTTAACTTTTTATCTTGTACTGGGGTATGGCTGATTAGCAATGTTGTGATAGATTCAAGTGAACAGTGAAGGGACTCAGCCATACATATACTTGTATCCATTCTCCCCCAAATTCCCTTCCCATCCAGGCTGCCACATAACAATGAGTGGAGTCTATGTTGCTATTCAGTAGGACCTTGCTGGTTACTCATTTTAAATATCACAGTGTATACACATCCGTCTCAAATTCCCTATCTCTTCCTACTATCCTTTCTCTGCCAACCATAAATGCCTTCTCAAAGTCTATAAGTCTGTTTCTGCTTTATAAATAAGTTCATTTGTATAATTTCTTTTTCAGTTCAGTTCAGTTGCTCAGTCTTGTCTGACTCCTTGCGACCCATGGACTGCAGCACACCAGGCTTCCCTGTCCATTACCAACTTCTGGAGTTCACCCAAACTCATGTCCATTAAGTCGGTGATGCCATCCAACCATCTCATCCTCTGTCGCCCCCTTCTCCTCCTGCCCCCAATCCTTCCCAATATCAGGGTGTTTTCCAATGAGTCAGCTCTTTGCATCATGTGGCCAAAGTATTGGAGTTTCAACTTCAACATCAGTCCTTCCAACAAACACTCAGGGCTGATCTCCTTTAGGATGGACTGGTTGGCTCTCCTTGCTGTCCAAGGGACTCTCAAGAGTCTTCTCCAACACCACAGTTCAAAAGCATCAATTCTTCAGCGCTCAGCTTTCTTCACCGTCCAACTCGCACATCCATACATGACTACTGGAAAAACCATAGACTTGACTAGACCGACCTTTGTTAAAAAGGTAATGTCTCTGCTTTTTAATATGCTGTCTAGGTTGGTCATAACTTTCCTTCCAAGGAGTAAGCGTCTTTTAATTTCATGGCTGCAATCACCATCTGCAGTGATTTGGGGGCCCCCCAAAATAAAGTCAGCCACTGTTTCCATTCTTTCCCCATCTATTTGCCGTGAAGTGATGGGACCGGATGCCATGATCTTAGTTTTCTGGATGTTGAGCTTTAAGCCAACTTTTTCACTCTCCTCTTTGACTTTCATCAAGAGGCTCTTTAGTTCTTCCTCACTTTCTGCCATAAGGGTGGTGTCATCTGTATGTATGAGGTTATTGATATTTCTCCCAGCAACCTTGATTCCAGCTTGTGCTTCATCCAGCCCAGGGTTTCTCATGATGTACTCTGCATATAAGTTAAATAAGCAGGGTGACAATATACAGACTTGATGTACTCCTTTTCCTACTTGGAACCAGTCTGTTGTTCCACGTCCAGTTCTAACTGTTGCTTCCTGACCTGCATGCAGGTTTCTCAAGAGGCAGGTCAGCTGGTCTGGTATTCCCATCTCTTTCAGAATTTTCCACAGTTTATTGTGATCCACATCGTCAAAGGCTTTGGCATAGTCAATAAAGCAGAAATAGATATTTTTCTGGAACTCTCTTGCTTTTTCGATGATCCAGCGGATGTTGGCAATTTGATCTCTGGTTCCTCTGCCTTTTCTAAAACCAGCTTGAACGTCTGGAATTTCATGGTTCACGTATTGCTGAAGCCTGGCTTGGAGAATTTTGAGCATTACTTTACTAGCTTGTGAGCGTGTGAGATGAGTACAATTGTGCGGTGGTTTGAGCATTTTTTGGCATCGGTTTTCTTTGGGATTGGAATGAAAACTGACCTTTTCCAGTCCTGTGGCCACTGCTGAGTTTTCCAAATTTGCTGGCATATTGAGTGCAGCACTTTCATAGCATCATCTTTTAGGATTTGAAATAGCTCAACTGGAATTCCATCACCTCCACTAGCTTTGTTCATAGTGATGCTTCCTAAGGCCCACTTGACTTCACATTTCAGGATGTCTGGCTCTAGGTGAGTGATCACACCATCGTGATTATCTGGGTCATGAAGATCTTTTTTGTATAGTTCTTCTGTGTATTCTTGCCACCTCTTCTTAATATCTTCTGCTTCTGTTAGGTCCACACCATTTCTGCCCTTTATTGAGCTCATCTTTGCATGAAATATTCCCTTGGTATCTCTAATTTTCTTGAAGAAATCTCTAGTCTTTCCCATTCTGTTGTTTTCCTCTATTTCTTTGTATTGATCACTGAGAAAGGCTTTCTTATCTCTCCTTGCTGTTCTTTGGAACTCTGCATTCAAATGGGTATATCTTTCCTTTTCTCCTTTTGCTTTTTGCTTCTCTTCTTTTCACAGCTATTTGTAAGGTCTCATTTCTTTTTAGATTCTGCATATAAGGGATCTTGTACAATGTTTCTCATTCTTTGTCTGACTTATTTTATATTATGAAGATCTTTTCTAAGAGACTGCTAGCAGGTCTCTTCTCATATGTTATCGATCAGAAATTGCAACACATGTCCAGCCCTAAAACAACAGCTGGTAAAGGGAACAGAATTATCTCGATCGGCTCACGCTAATTAAGATTCATAGCATTGACTTGGGAAAAGACACCCCCTGGGTCGAAGAACATGGCCCCCACAGAGCTGAACAAAACTGGGTTTTGTGTCATGGAGGAACTAAGAAATGGCTTTGTCTGGGCACTATAGTTCCCTCCAAAGTCACTTGACATTAAGGCTATACAAAGCCTGGCTCTCCCAGAATCCTGAGCTAGTCCTGGAAAGTAACAGGAAGGATGAGAACCTTCACTTCCCACAGATATATCATATAATGGCTACCATTCATTTCTACACACCTCCTTGTTGACCTCCTATCACCTCTTCCCTTATCCTCAAGTTCAGCCAATGACCTTGCTGAGGAAACATAAGCAGTGAAATTCCACATACTTCTACCAACATCTACTGACCAGCTTACATCAGTGCCCATGTATTCTGCCTTTCCTCCCATGTTATGTATGGCCCATTCTTGTTCCCAGCTAAGGCCAGTGCCTTTACTTATACCCTGCATCTCAAGAACATCATGTGGCAAATCTGTCTCCTGCATCACTTGATTTTCCTCTCTCCACTAAATCATTCCCATCCATAAACAACATGCTCCCAACCTTAAGACATCCTCCTTGACTGCACATCCTTCCACCTCTATGAATGCATTTCCCTATTTTTCTTTATCTCAGAATCTCTCAATGGGGATATCTATGGCCATGGCTCCAAGTCCTCTCTTTCCACTCACTCTTCAACTCCTTGTAAGCAGGCTGCCACTTACCACTCCACTAAAACTGTTCCTCTCATGGTAACTAAAGACATTCCTTGACTAAATTCAATGATCAATTCTCAGCCCTCATCTTACTGAATCAGTTAGCAGTGTTTGACATAACTGATTTCTTCTTTCTGCCAGTAACACAATCTGTTATTTGGCTCCCAGGACACCATACATGCCTGGTTTTTCTCCTTTTGCACCAGTTGATCCTTCTCAATCACATTTGCAACTCCTTTTCCTTTCTAGATGTTCTGGTGTCCCAGGGCTCAGTCCTTGGACTCCTCCTCTTTTCTACCTATATTCACACCCTTGGTGCTTTTATCAGTCTCATGGCATTAACTACCATTGATAATGCTGATGATTCTCAAGATGTGTTTGCAGCCTGGAAATCCCCTGGATTCTAACTCAACTGCCTACTTGACATCCCAATTTGAATGTCTATGCGTGTGTGAGTGCTAAGTCGCTTCAGTTGTGTCTGACTCTTCGTGACCCTATGGATCATAGCCTGCCCAGCTCCTCTGTCCATGGGATTCTCCAGGTAAGAATACTGGAGTGGGTTGTCATGCTCTTCTCCAGGGGAATCTTTCCAATCCAAGGATCGAACCTGCATCTCTTATGTCTCCTGCATTGGCAGATGGGTTCTTTACCATTCATGCCACCCATAAGACATTTCAAATTTCACAAGATTGTACCAGTTAACTGTTGCTCGTCAGAAACCCTAAAGTTTAGTGGCAGTTTGGGCTGGACCAATGGATCATTCATGAGACTCAAGTGCTCTGGAGGCTTCACTGGGACTAGATGGTTTAAGATACCCTCACTTATGTGTCTGGCCATTATTTGGAGCTCTTGGTTGTCCTCCCTATGCCTCTCCAGCAGGGCAGCCTGGGCTTCTTACATGTCTGAGACAGTCTTCGAAGAGGGCAAGCTCCAGTGTACAAGCCTCCATGCATGACTCATTGGGACTATTGAGGCAATAGTCTCTCACAATGTCCAAAACAAAACTCGGCATTTACTCAAAAGGGCAATTTCATCCAGGCCCCAAATCTTACAGACATTCTAGAACTCCTTCCTTATTTTCATACTCCTTATGGAATCCATCATCAAAATTCTTTCAGCTTCTCCTTAAAAAATATATCCTGAATCCAACGCACTTCTCACCACCTCCTTTCTACCACTGGGTCAAGGCTACCACCATCTCTCACCTGAACTACTGCACTGGACTTTAACTGGTTTTCCTGCTGCCACTCTGACCCCACTGGTTTATTTTCAACCCATCAGCCCAAGCACTGCTATTAAACTCTTAATCAGATTGTATCACTCCTCTCCATAAAACTCTCCCAAGTTTTTACAATGGTCAACAAGTCCCCACATGACTGCACTGCCTGCTACCACTGTTCCCTTCTGCACACACGTACCTTTACCTCTCTGACCTCATTTCCAACTATTCTCCCATCCCCATTTAACTGCAGCCACACCAGCCCCTTAGATGCTTCTCAACTACAACTGGTGCACTCTGGCCTCAGGGCCTTTGCACTTACCGTCCCTCCGCCCAGAATATTCTTCCCTCAGACATCCATAGGCTGGGCTCTTTAACCTCCTTCAGTGCTTTATTTTAACATCACTTTGCAGGAGTATAGATTGCTCAATTAAAAATTGCAATCCCACCTTCCATCTCCCCACTCCAGCACTCTTATCCCCTCCCTGGCTTTATTCTTTCCACAGACCTTTTCATCATCTGACATCCTATTTTACTTACTTGTTTCTCATTTCTCTCTTCCTCCTAGAAGGTTAACTCCATGAGACTGGAATCTTGTTGTTGTCTGTTTTGTTCCCCCAGCAGCTGGAACAGAGCCTGGGATTTAGTAGGTGTCTAATTATATTTGTTAAATGACCGAATTCATTGAGCATTTACTGCATGCTACAGATTGCAGCCAGCATCTTACCCCTGAACTGTCTGTGCTGATTCTGTGAACAAAGCATGACGAGAGCTCCTCACATGAACCAGCTGTTATTATCTCCACTTTGCAGATGAGGAAACTTTTCTCTTGCATTTTCTTACAGATCAGAAGTGGGACTGGCAGTTCTGGGGCAACATCTCTGTGGGGTAAGCCTTCCGACCGCCTTGCTGGAGTCCCATGGCTATTCTAAATCTGCAGTGTGCAAGGGGAAAAGAAGGAAGAAGAGAAGGAAAAGGAGGAAGAGGAGAACAAGAAAGCATCCAGAGAGAAAGGGATGAAGGAGGTGGTGGACGTGGTGGGGTCCGGAGCCGTCCAACTGACTCTTGCCTGGACAGTAGGACACAGGACCACCGGGGAAGACCTCCAGGAGGAGGACTCATGCGTGCTCCCTTCCACGTCCGCAGCTCATGGTGCTTCTTTTAAAGCTGTCAACAAGATCTGTCCTGGTTTTCCTTCAAGGTAAGGACTGGATTCCTAGGTTGAAAACAAGCCTTTTAATATGCAGCAGTGGCTGAACTTTGAGAACAAATCTAACCCACCCCATCTCCGTTCCCAGGAGGCTTTGCTGTTTACCCTCCCCCTCCCCACAGCGGGCCTGCGGCAAGATTAGGCCTCCCTCAGATCTGGGGTGGAGCTTGCAAAGGGTTGTCAGCCCCCACCACCGCACAGACCAAAATGGCTCTGCGGTGGGTGAGGATGAAAGAGAACCTCTGGCTGGCTGACATCTGGCAGCCAGGAGTAGGCTGTGGGCTGGGAGAGCCCAGCTGAATTCCACAGGGCGGCCATTGTTGCAACGGAGGCTACTTTGGTCTTGTGACTGATACACACACACACATTAAAAGAAAAAAAAATTTTTTTTTAAACAGTCTAGGACCAAGACAGACGGCTGTGGTTGATAGTGTCTGGAGAAAAACAGCAACTACTGTGTTTGGGTTATCATATGACATCTCACAAAGAAGGCGGCTTTGTTCTATGATTGGTTTCTTTAGTCAATTAAATGTGTAATATCTGCCTTGAGGTCCCTGCTGTTTCAGTAGAGATACTGCAGATATATGCCTCAGACCCATGTGTGGTTACTTAATTTAAGGGTCTCTTTCTTTCTTTTTTTTCTTTTTTTCTTTGTCTCTCTCTCCCTTTCTTTCTTTGTCTCTCTCCCTTTCTTCCTCTCTCCTTTTCTTTCCCTTCTGCTTCTTCCTTCATTCCTCCTGCTTCCCTGTTTTTCTTCTTTGGTTCATTCTCTCTTTTTCAAGTTCTTTTCTTCCCTTTCTGCTGCTCCCCATTTCCCTTGTCCAAAAATAGAAAATTATAAGTGAAAAAAAGTAGGGAAAGAGGACAGGGGGTCACAGAAGTGGTGTAGGAATCACAAGTGATAATGAAGGAAGCTTGTTAACATCCATGTTTGGTAATTTGTGCTGTGAACTTAAAACACATATGTGGGCTCCTAAACACTGTCAGCTTCACCCAAAGCCTTATTGGAGATGCTGCCCTTCATTGAGTCCCAAGGGCCATGAGGTCTGGACTAGGCAAAACTTGGGAATTCCAGGGAAATAGGCAGTGGAAGAGGGTAGAGGTGATAGAGGGTATATGGCCCTTGCCAGGGGACTTTGTGGATGGAACTAAAGAGGAAGGCTCTTGGGAACAAGTAGAAACAAAAAAGCTGGGACTTTCCTGGTTGCCCAGTGGTTAAGAATCCACCTGCCAATGCAGGGGACACAGGTTCAATCCCATCCAGGAAGATTCCACATGCCACAGGGCAATTAAGCCCATGTGCTACAACGACTGAAGCCCATGCGCCTAGAGCCAGTGCTCTGAAATGTAATGAGAAGCCCACACACCTTATTTAGAGAGTAGCTCCTGCTCACTGCAGCTAGAGATAGTCTATGGACAACAATCAAGATCCAGCACAGCCAAAAATAAATACATAAAAATTTTTTTAAATCTTTAAAAAAGAAAGGACAGAAGGCATGAAAGCAGAAAGGAACACACAGGTTTTTTTGTGGGGGGAAGGGTTACACTGCAAGGGGGATCTTAGTTTCCCGACCAGGGATTGAACCCATGCTCCCTGCATTAGAAGTACAGAGTCTTAACCACTGGACCACCAGGGAAGTCCATTGAAAATACAGGTTTAAAAGATATCTTCCATATTACCAGTTGCACATGGAAAGTGAGGAGTCTAAAATTAATCCCTACACTCTGACTTACATGATCCAGTGAAAAGTAGTATCATTAACTGAGGAAATTGATGAGAAAAAAAATAGTTTAGAGGGTAAAATAATGAGCTAAGTTTGGGGCATGTTCAGTCTAAGGTCTGGTGACATCCAGGCAGAACATTTCAAAAGGCAGTTGGCTTCATAGGGATAAAGCTCAGAAAAAGGAACTGGGCTGAAAATGACTATTAGGAAGTTGTCTACTGAGAGAGAAGGAGAGACCCTGTGTGGATGGGGAGAACAGGGTCATATAGAGAGTACACAGGGGTAGGGAATTATTCTGACATTTTCCTCACATCCCATGCCTAATCCATCAGGAAGAGCTGTCAACTCTCCTTCAAAGTATATCCCAAATTCACTTGGGGCTTCCCTGGTGGTGCAGTGGTAAAAAAAAATATGCCTGCTGATGCAGGAGACTCAAGAGACACAGGTTCAATCCCTGGGTCCTTGGAGAAGGAAATGGCAAACTACTCCAGTACTCTTGCCTGGAAAATTCCATGGACAGAGGAGCCTGGCGGGCTACAGTCCATGGGGTCACAAAGAGTGGGACATGACTTAGTGACTAAACAAGAAACACTTCTCACCACCTCCATCTCCCCCACCCTAGACTAACCTTCCATCATCTCTCACCTGGACCTTGCAATGATCTACTAATTGGTCTCCTTGTGTCTACTTTTCCTTCCCTATAGCCTATTTCCTATATACAACAACCAAACTAACCTTTTAAAAATGTAAATTAAATCATGTCACTTTAATGCTGTAAACCTTCCAATAGTTTCTCTTGACACATGGAATAAGACCCAAATTCTCAGAACTTCCCTGGTGGCCCAGTGGTTAAGACTCTGCCCTTCCAACACAGGGAGCAAAGTTTCGATCCCCTCGTCAGGGAACTAAGATCCCATATGCCAAATGGCACAGCCAAAAATTCTAAAAAAAACAAAAATCAAAAAAAACATAAAATTCCCACCCCCCTTGTGACCTGCCTGGGCCTTCTTTCCTGAACTCATCTTCCACCTTTCTCTTTGTCATGCTCACTCTGCTTCTGCCACACTGATTTTTTTCTCTCCAATCTGCCATAGGACCTTTGCACTTGTTTTCCTCTCACCCTGGGCTGCTCTTCCTCTAGATCTTTTTACAACCTCCAGTTCTCTGACAAAATTTTCAAGTTTTATTTTTATTTTTTGAGAAAAATAAGCATAGTTATTCTATTGGCTATGTCAGATAACTCCAATATCTTAAGGATTTGTGGATCTGTTTTAGTTTTCTGCTGATTCTCACTCATATGGTGTTATTTTCTGGTTATTTCTGATTACATGTTGGAAATGTTACTTTAAGATAATTGAGGCCCAAAGTGATAGGATCTGAAAGGATTTTCATTTGCTTCTAGAAGCTGCCTGGTGCTGATCTCCATCTGTAACCCCTTTAACAGAAGTTCTAGGCTCAAGGTCTCCCCAGCTTCAAGCTAAAGCCCCCACCTTCTTCCTGAGCTTTGGTGTTTGTCCCCCTTGGCTTATGAGGCCACCAAAATCTCAGCTCAGTTTGGCAGATGTTTACTGCACATTCACAGGTGTCCTCGGAATAACAATGGCTCTGAGTAGCGGTTGTCTTCTTCTCCTACCTTTTGCCTAGTAATTCCTTGCCACTTTGATAACTCTATTTTTAATCCTATTTAAATTTTGTCCAGGCATTTTAGTTGAATGTGGGAACTTTGGTCCAGACGTCCTGGTCTGACACCAAAAGCGGGAGTCCTTCTTCTCTGAGTCAATTCCTCCTTCAGATCTCCATGCAAATATCATTTCTTCAGAGAAGCCTCTCACAGCCACACATCTCCATCCCTGAACTCTCTGCTTTATTTTTCTTCGTAGAACTTATTATCACCTGACATTGGTCACATATGTATCTGCTTAGTTGTTTACTGTCTGTCTCTCCGACTGGAATTTATTTATTCATTCATTCAATAAATATTTATTGCGTACATTCTTTGTGGCAGGCATTACGCTAGGTGTTGAAGCATACACTAGAGGACGAGACAGACCAGATTCCAGCCCACGGGGAGCTTACATTCTCAGGAGAAAACAGACAATGAACAGAAAAATCAAAGCAATGTAAATTCTCCCGAGGATAGGAAGCAGGCCTGCTTTCTCTAACACTTCAGGGCATAGAACAGTGCTTTATGTTAACCGAATATTTGCTACATTAAAAAAAAAAAATCCTCGTCCCAATGTTATTTTTCAGTATTATTTAATCCCTGGTGTTTCAACTGTATTGTTGGTTGGCTGCTTTTTCCCTCTTAAATACTTAGCATTTGAAGCATGTAAAGGGTTAAATAGACTTGTGTGTCAGCCTGGAAATATAATCACCATTTATTATTTTACTCTTACAGGGAAATATGTTCTGAGTTTCAAATAATTAACTTCCAAGTGAACTTTTGGAAACAGTCAGCTGGGCTCATATATATTTGGGTGAGATTTGCCAATGTCTTTGCACTCATTTATAGAAACAGGCTACATGCCAGACAGATCAGGCCAAACAGCCTGGGTGATCAGTGGAATAACAGATGTCTCAGAAAGAGCACCCCCACATCCAGAAGGCTCTGTTCTACTCTAAGCTCATGGTCCGTCTCATTCTTCGAATCTTAGATCTCTGGTGACACACCTTCCCCTGTAGGAGACAGAGGCTCTATGATCAAACTAACATTGTTTTTTACACCAGAGAGGCCAAGCCAAATTCTTTAGAGTCTTCCACCTGGGCAACAGCATGCTTGAAAGTGGCAGCCAGCCCTGGCAGCCAGCCTGGCTGCCCTGGGACACTGAGAGAGTGAGAGAGAGATTGGGGTCAGACAATCTAGTTCAGAGGAATCACTCCAACACGAGTGCCATGGCATTCATCCTGAGCTCAGAATCTTTGCCTGCCCACAGGCACTGGGTTATTTCCATTCTTTAGCAAAGGGAGGGAATGCAGAGAGAGAAAAGCACAGGCGGTGAGCCAGAACTAAGTGTAAAAGGCCCATCTAAGGCTGTTGTTGGGTTAAAAAAACAATTAGGATTTGCTGAGACTTTTGGAAAGGAGGAATGAAGAGCAATGAAATGCTCAAGGCTTGGGGTGAGAAGGATGTGGGGGGTGCTCTCGAAATGGTCAGGATTAGGTTTAGAACATGGGCTTTTGTGATGGCTCAAAGGGTAAAGAATCCGGCTGCAATGCTGGAGACACAGGAGACGCAGGTTCGATCCCTGTTTGGGAAGATCCTTTGTAGAAGGAAATGGTAACATTCTTGCCTGAAAAATTCCATAGTCAGAAAAGTTTGGAAGTCTACAGACCAGAGGGTCACAGAGAGTTAGACATGACTGAGCAACTAAGCATACACCTGCAGGTTTAGAATAGAATAGTGGTAGAAATGATGAGCTCTTCTAATTTTTTTGAGCTAGCTGTCATGCTATTGTAGTGGAGAGTCCTCCCAACCAAAATCAGAAATGGACTTAGAGGAGACGGCATCATGAATTTGTGAAAATTCTTCATAAAATTTTGAGCTGGAAGAGCCCTTAAAACTCATCTAGTCCAGTTTCACAGCAATACTTGGAGACAGAATTGCCTGGTTGAGGCTGGAAAATCTCCATCTTAATGCTGCTGGAGTAATTCATGCACGGCATTTTGGGACCTTCTGACTAATCTAACCAATCTCATTTTACAGAAGAAATTTGAGTCCAGAAACGTCAAAAGACAGCATAAGCAGTAGAGTCTGGACTGAAAGCTAGAATTTCTGGCTCCTGGTTCGCAGCTCTTTGGACTGTGTGAGGTTCATGATGACAGACAAGAATAGCTAATGTGTACTGAAACTAAGTACCAGGCATTTTGCTAAGTTCTTTCTTTAAAAATTTTTTTTGGCCACATCGTCCATTATGTAGGATCTTAGTTCTCTGACCAGGGATCAAACCTGGGCCCCTCTGCACGGGGAGCACAGAGACTTAGTCACTGGACCACCAAGGAAGTCCCCACTAAGTTCTTCCTATACATCAGCTCGTTTAATCCTTACAAGCTCCTTGTGAAGACAGGTGCTATTGTGATCCCTTTTTACAAACAAAGAACCTAGGGTGAGCTAAACGAAGTAACTTGACCAGAGTTGAGTGTCAGTAAGTGTAGATCACACAAACCCAGGCATTCTTCTCCAGACCCACTGTTCTCTATCAGCCGGAGAATAAGCGAGCACAGCTGTAGGGGTTTGTGGAGGAAGGAGAATGTTCGCTGAATAGAATCTTATTTTTTCCCTCTGGAATAAACCAGCCTTTGGAGTTCCATGATAAAAGTAACAAAGTAAAGTGTCAGTCACTCAGTCTTCTCCAACTCTGCAACTCCATGGACCATAATCCCCCAGGCTCCTCTGTCCATGGAATTCTCCAGGTAAGAATACTGGAGTGGTTAACATTTCCTTCTCCAGGGGATCTTCCCAACCCAGGGATTGAACCCAGGTCTCTTGCATTGAAGGCAGATTTTATGTATTTTTTTTTACCATCTAAGCCACCAGGGAAGCCCATGGAAAGTGAAAGTCGGTCAGTTGTGTCCAACTCTTTGCGATCCCATGGACTATACAGTTCATGGAATTGCAGGCCGGTATACTGGAGTGGGTAGCCTTTCCCTTCTCCAGGGGATCTTCCCAACCCAGGGATTGAATTGAGGTCTCCCTCATTGCAGGCAGATTCTTTACCAGCTGAGCCACCAGGGAAGCCCAAGAATACTGGAGCGGGTAGCCTCTCCCTTCTCCAGCAGATCTTCCTGACCCAGGAATCGAACCAGGGTTTCCTGCATTGCAGGAGGATTCTTTACCAGCTGAGCTATCAGGGAAGCCCATGGGGCTGGGGGACAAATTCAGACTCTTCTCTATCTAGATGGCACTAGGTGGCACCCCTGGGGTTCTGAGCATTCATGCATGGTCAGTCATGACCGATGCTTTGCAACCCCATGGACTGTAGCCTGCGAGGCTCCCTTGTCCATGGGATTTTCCAGACAGGAATACTGGAATGGGTTGCCATTTCCTTCTCCAGGGGATCTTCCCAACCCAGGGGTCGAACCCTCATCTCTTGTATTGGCAGGCAGATTCTTTACCACTGAGCCCCCTAGGAAGCCCCTCTGAGCACCCACCTGTGGAGAAAGTTTTAGGGGCCTACCCCTTCACCAGCCCAATCTCAAGATATTAGAGTCAATTGTACTTTTTAAAGACAGATGGTGCCCTGCATAAGCTATTCCTAGTCTTGAGCTCTGGGGATCCTCACTTGCATAAAAGGGTAATCACCGAGAAGGAAGCTTCTATCAGGAGGGCTGTTTAGTGGCACTTTGAGCCCTGAGTTGGCTGTTCAGTGAGTTGAGAGCAGTGCTGTTTCCACTCAGCATTCCTGACATATCAGGAACAATTAACATCACTGCTTCCGAGCACACAGTATCGGCTATCTTTAAGCAAAATGCCTTGCCCTCAACTTTCTTTCAGTTGACAAAAGACAACTAGGTTAATGCCTCCTTTCTTTTTTCCTTTTTTTTTTTTAAAGCAGAACTTTCTATCAGTTATGGTTTTATATTAGTCTTTTGATTGCAGCCACAATGGGTCTGGAGACGTCAGATAGAACAGATAGAACCACTTGTTCATGTTTTATCCGTAAACAAATTTGGTGCTGTTGTGTTCTCCAACAACGTTTGTTTTTAAACACTAGCTTCCAATGAATACAATCAGGAAGAATTCAACAAAGGTCTGGATTTCCTGCTTTTCCAGAAAAGTAGGAAAATCAGACAACACTGGACCTTTGTTCCTGAGAGCAGCCTTCTGCAGGCTCCAGCAGGGTCTGTCTCCCTGAGGGGGAAGATTACGGTCTTTGGAAACGTTCAAAATATTCACCTGATTCCAGGCCAGTCCAGGAGATGCACGCTGCTCCTGTTTAGCCCAGGAACTAGACAGATTTGCTGACTAGGGACTTCTGTTCTCACTCCTCCTTGGGTGCTTCTCCTTCCCTTACGACTTGAGCCTTTCTCTATGTGAGGACTATCTCCTGAAAGGGCAGCTCTTCAGTGCTTACTTAACACTTGCTTGTTCCTCCGCCCAAAGGGCAAAGTCATTCTGTTAATTGTACTTTACTCTCCCCACCTTACAGTTGGCACTGTCCTTTGAAGGTCCAAGATGGTCCATTAGTGTGGAAATTGGAAACATACTAGGCTGGGAGCCGGCCAAATCCAAAGTTGACAGATCACCCAGAGGGATGTGATACCATGCAGGGCCCTGGGGGGCTCCTGGGCACAAGACCTTGTGCCCCTATTTCTTTGATTGTAGGAAACAGCCTTCATTCAGCCTCCATGATCTTTCCTGAGTTCCAATGGGCAGATTCAATCTATTGTTAATTAGGGAAGGGAAGGGATGCGAGATCAGGGAGAAACAGTCAAGAGCAGCCTTGGGACAATGTCCTGTTTCCCCATCAAAGGATACACACAATAATATCTTTGAGCTATTTTGCAGATACTGAAACCTCTTCCAGGTGGGAGAAGTTATGGTATGCTGCTCTCAAGCATATAGACCTCAGACCAGTTGGACTTGAAGGTTTATGATGTTGACTCCTACTTACCTCACCACCAACCCTTCAGAAGAATGTACACAAGCTGATCACACCCTCTTTTACTATAAAACTGTCACTATCTTCCCCAAGTTGGGATCTTTGATTTTGAAGGCATTAGCCTGCTGTCTCTTCCTTTGCTTGGCAAAGCAATAAAGCTATCCTTTTCTACTTCACCCAAAACTCTGTCTACAGGATTTGATTTGGCATTGATCCCAGGAGTCTAGGTGGTAGGAGGTGGGCTAGGTTGAGAAGGGATAATTGAGTACAGGGTTCAAGGATAGAGGAAGTGGCCTGGGCAGAGGCCTTGGGAGAGAGTGCTTAGGAAGTATGGCCTTGGAGAAGGAGTTGGGCAGCCTGGTGGGGTCTGACATCTCCGTTGCAGACTAAGGTGGATCTTCTGGAAGATTCCTTGACTCTCCTCTTTCTTGCCCCTCTCTGAAACCATGTAACTCATACTGGGATCCACAGTCTTTTATCTGAGATCACACACCTAGTTTCAGGACTTAAAGAAGATGCAGTTATTGATGTCTTATCTCAGAAAGAATTTAGTGAGAGACAAGGTGATAGGTAAGAAGTGGATTTATTTAGAGAGAAACACACTCCATAGATACAGCATGGGCCTCCTCAGAAGGAGAGAGTGGTCCTGAAATATGATGGGTTTAGTTTTCATGAGCTGGGTAATTTCATAGACTAATGAGTGGGAGGATTATTCCAACTATTTCTAGGGAAGGGGCAGGGATTTCCAGGAACTGGGCCACTGCTCACTTCTTGGCCTTTAATGATTGGCCTCAGAACTGTCGTGATGCTGGTGGGTGGGTCATTTAGCTTGCTTATATGTTACAATGAGAATATGCTGAGGCTCAAGGTCTAGTAGACTGACTACCATCTTGAATTAGTGGTTCTACTCAGCTTATGTCATGTCCTGGGCTATGTCATTCTTTTAAACTTTGTGCCCTGCCCCTTTCCCTCCTGTTTTACTTCCATATCTAGTACTCCAGAAAATTCCATTGAATTTATTTTCAAAATGCCTTCAGACACCACCCATTCCTCACAACCTGTATCTCTACTCCTTAGTCTGAGCCGTGGTCCTCTCTCACCATTTCAGTGTCCATCTTCCACTTCCACCTCCCGACACTAAATTGTCCCAAGCTTGCAAAGTTGAATAGAATTTAGCCTCTGCAACCTCCCTGCTCATATTTCTCCTTCTCCTTCTCTTCCATGCCATTTCAGGCACATGAACACACCTTCTATTATCAAAGCATGTTAAGGAGCCAGTACTTGCTATTCCCTATGCTTGGAATGCTCTTTCTCTAGAAATCTCCAGGGCTTACGCACTCCTTCGAATCAGCATGCTTGTATGCTAAGTCACTTCAGTTGCATCAGACTCTTTGTGACCCCATGGACTATAGCCTGCCAGGCTCCTCTGTCCATGGGGTTCTCCAGGCAAGAATACTGGAGTCGGTTGCCATGCCCTTCTCCAGGGGATGTTCCCGATACAGGGATTGAACCCATGTCTCTTACATCTCCTGCATTGGCAGGCGGGTTCTTTACCACTAGCGCCACCTGGGAAGCCATTCTAATCAGATCTCTGAACAAATGTCACTCCCCTTAAGCCCCACACATACACACATAATTCCCTTATCTCACTTTTCCGCAGAACACATATTGTGTCATATATTTGTCTCATTGTCTGTGTTTCCCATGAGAATGTAAGCACCATGAGAGCGGAGAGTTTTCTTGGCACATAGTAGATGCACAATAAATAAAAGAAGGTGTCTAGCAGATAAGGAGAAGTGAGAGATGCTGGAGTCACACTTATCTTGGGGGAAAGAGGTAATATTTAACACAAGAAGAGATTGTCAATACAATACTTGGCAGATGTGATGAAAATTTAATTGAATTCAATTCAGTTGAAGTATTTATAGTGTAATTATTGTATTCAGATCACAATGCCAAGAGTTGTTTGGGATAAATGATAATTAAAGGGCAGATCCTGCCCGCAAGAAATTTACAGCCAAAAGAGAAGGGTAAGGGCAAACAAGACCACTTAGTTATTTTTGCATGTCCATAGCATGTCCTTCATTGCCTGCACCTTGGAGAGGGGAGGGGTAATTAACTTTTTTTTTTTTGTATCAGTGAATTATCAGACTATTTCTTCATTAAAAACTTTTACTGTCATACTATCCAATGAGGTGAAAAATACCTTACAAACCCATATCCGTTTCTCACTTTGGAACTCCACTCTACCATCATCCCATCCCAGTTACTTTTTGGACGTCTTCATTGTATGCCTCTTGAGTATTTCTAATGCAGTACATCCACCCTGATCCTACGTATTCTCATCTCAGTTGCTGAGATTGCACTGGTTTTTCTGCCCCGTTCCTCACCCTCAACCTGGTGTTCCACAGAACCTAGCTCCTGACCCACTCATTCTTCTGTTTCTATGGTCCTGCCCACCATCATCTCTTGTCTGAAGATGGCTAGCCTCCCGTAGAACTCCCCTTCCCTCCATCCTCCACAGCTAGGCCAAAGTGGTCTTTCTAGAATGTACATCTGATGTCGATACTACCTGACTCAAAATTTTCAGGGGATTTGCTATGGCTCTGGGCTAAAGTCCAAACTTTGTTGAGTCAGCGGCCTGTCAGCCCTCCTCTCCCCACTTTCTTAGCCCCGAGTGCCTCCTTCTGCTCCTTTAGATTCTACCTGGTGTTCATTTCCTCTGAGAAGCCTTCCCTGCACCTGACCTGATCAACCCCCCATCCTCCTCATGCCCTGACACCCCAAAACAAGTTCAGGGACCTTGCATGGGCTTCTTCAACACTCTACTTTTCTTGCCGTACCTGTTCCATGATCTCCTTACTAGACTGCAAGCTCCAGGAGGGCAAGACTGTCCTATTCCACGCTGGTCACCTTTACTCTATGCTCACCCAGTACCTGAGTATGTATGTTGGACAAGTTTTGAATGAACGAAAATGTATTTGCTTGGAGTGTTCCTCATAAAATAATTATAGCTTACATTTTACTGAGTGCTTAAGATGTAGCAGGCACCATCCTAAGTGTTTTACAAGTGTGCCATCTCATATAACTCTATTAAGCACAGGCCATTTCCTCATATAACAGGTGGGGAAACTGAGGCACAGGGCTGTTAGATAACTCGGCAGAGATCCGCAGCAGGGAAGTGGAGGAGCCGGGGTTAGAATCCAGACTGCTTCCAGAGTCCAATTCGATCGCAACGTGTAGGAAATTCTGTCTCAGCGTGAAGTGCAGTGTAGGGATCCACTACATGAGCAGATTCAAGTCTCTTGTAAAGGGCTTTGTTTATGTTTCCCAGAGAGGGGACGCGCCCCCGGCCGCCCTCTTGCTGGCTCCGGAGTCCTTTGCTGGGCTTTGGGAAGGGCCTGTGCATCCTGTCGGTGGCCGGGTAGTGTGTGCGTGAGCCCCCTGATTAACTTTCAGAGCTGCCCGGCCCCCACGCCAGCTGCGCCCAGGTTCTCGGGTGGCCTTTGCCACCCGCAGGTGCGGGTGAGGCGCCACCAGCGGCGCGCGGAGCCCCCAAGCCGGCCCCCAGAGCTGTAGCCCTTCTCCGGGGGTCGGGGGGGAGGTGGGGAAGGGGCGGTGGGAAGGGGCGGTGGGAAGGGGCGGGCCCGGGGGCGGTGCCTCTCGCCGAGGCCACCGCCTTCGCCCCGCGCTCGGCTGGCCCGGGTGCAGCGGGCCGGGTGGAGGGGGCGGGGCCTGGGGAGGGGCCGGAGCGCGGCTACCGGTGCGGGAGCGGAGGAAGGAGGCGGTGCGTCCCCAGAGGCGTGCGCCGGGACGGAAGGACCGACGGACCCACGAACGCAGGGAGAGGGCCGGCGGCGAGGTTGGTATCCGGTGGGCGCGGGCGGCTCGGGGAGGGGCGGCAGCGAGGGGAGCCGGAGCCCGGGGGAGGGCGGCGGGAGGGGCGGCGGCGGGCCCGGCGCCGGCTGCGCTCGGGGGTCGGCGCGAGACCCCTCCCCGGGCCGGTGGGGCGCGCGGCGGCCCCGGCAGCGAAAGCGGAGCCCCGGTATCTCTTCTCCCTCCTCTTTTCTTTCCAGTCAGCGAAAAATAAACACCCGGGAAGGTAAAACAATAGCGGGGCCACCTGGGACGCGGCGTGAGCCGAGCTCCCACGTTTGGGGCGGGTGCCGGGGGTGGAACCGGGAGTGGCGGCCCCACCTCGGAGCCCCTTCCAGATTTGCCCCCGCGGAGGGTGGGGCTACCCGCGGCGCCGGGGCTCGGTGGGAGGCGGAGGGAATTCCCTGGAGTGAAGCATTTGGTGAAACTATTGCAGGAACAATCGGGCTTCCCACGATTGCTCTACTCTGGGCAGGGAAACTGAGGCGGAGGCGAAGGTAGCGACTTAGCCAAGGTCAGACCGCAAAGGTGGACCGTCCTGATCCCGGATCGGGACCCAGGTGTCGCTCAGTCCCTCTCGGTTGTGCAGCGGCCGTACTTGCCTCGGATGAATCTCTGTTGTGTTTGTTTTAGAAATCTGCTGGCATTGTGGGACCGCTTCAGGGCTGCCGAACGAACGCCAACTTGCTTCGTGTGTTTCGGGCAGGTCTGGGGCAGGTGGCAGCCCCGTCATGGATGGAGATGGACTTTTTTGATGAAACCCAAAGCAGGCGATGTCAGCCAGGGCGATTTGGCTGTCACAGGTTTTGACAAAACCTGCCGTGTTCCCTTTCGGGGAATCCGAATGAGGGAGATTACAGACACCTTCACCGGGAAGCCAAGGACATTTCTGTATAATCAGTGGATGAAAAGATTTTCTCAGACTCTCTTTTTCCGTTTCCTTGAGGATTAATCCACCGCAATCTACAATTCCAGTGGAAGCCACAAGGCACAGGATGTGGCAGGAGCCTCGAGCGCCTTCTGAATTGTTCTGGACCTTTCCTTTAGCATAGAGGAGTTTAACACTTGCCACCCGCCGCCCCGCCTCGCCCCGCCGCCCCTCCCCCCCACTCCCTCCTGACCTCCCACCCTGTCCTCTGGAGCTATAAGTGGGTTGCCAGAAACGAGAGATTAAGAGCTGGGAGAAGAGTAAGCACCCTGTGTTGTGTCTCCTCTTGGCTGCCGACATGAAGTGCTTTTTCCCAGTGCTGAGCTGTCTGGCTGTGCTGGGTAAGTGGTGCTGCTTGTCAGAGCGATCGATGGAAAGTTTAACCTGCTTCTGGTTCCTGTAATTCCTTGTGGTTCTTTCCCATCAACACTCAGCTTTGGGGGACCCCAGGAGAAGGCGGTGTGTGTCACAGGTTGGAATCGAGTACACAGAGCCCCATTTCTGACCGGGAGGCATATTGTTTGTTGTTTTTAAGAAGGACATTTGCTGTCCTTAGTGTCTGTCCTGGGCCTTGCTGTGGGGTCCACCCCTCCCTGACCCACCTCCCCTGTCTCGGTTAATGTTTAGGGACTTCCATGTGGATTATGGATTAGTTTCTTGTATTTTCTAAACATGGTTCTTCAGCGTCTTCCTCTTCACATCTATGTTGCTCCACATCGATTCCTAATCTGAAGTGGTGACATTATTCCCACTCTTGGGAAGGTTGGTTTGGAAAGTTGACAATGATGGTGGGTTTTTTGAGGGGGGATGTAGGAATGGGTGGAATAGGGTTGAAGCTTTGCCTCATGTAAGTGATCTGTAGACAAAATGTTTGAGGGTCTAGTTATATGTCCCCTCCCCAAGGAAGTTAAGATCATAGTTCTGGGAGGAAGAGAGACTAGAGGAATGGTGCCTGGTAGGGGCTGTGCTTGGATTGGGTTTTGTGCCCCCATGGAAGGTCAGGATGCTTAGATTGGATGGAGAAACTCTGGCTTGAGAGGTGAACCTTTGACACCTTTCTTAAGGATTCTCTCCGATTGAAGAGCCCTCCCCATCCCCTAACCCTTTGCCCAACATTCTCAGATTCAACAGTGCTTTCCATGCCCTTGAATGCTGTCTTAATCTTGAATATGGTATCTTGGATTGAGGATAAGCTCCCTGGCCAGAATGTGGTACATCCTCTCCCTCCATCTCCTTAGACTTCACAGGTGAGTACACCCTCTCCTCTCTGGGTACAGCTCAGTCCCCTGTATTCAGAAGAGGGCATCACTGCTGCTTGTGGTGTTTCTATCACATCTTGATGTCTTGCATTTATGGGACTTGTGACCTGCTACCAGTGGAGATTGCTTTCATGCATTGTCTACACCCTTGCAAGAGTTCACAGAAGGGCAGAAAGAGAGTGGACTTTGGAGATGGGAGAACCCAAGGTCAGATCTCAGCCTGACAGTGTTTGATGTCTGAATCTCAGTAAAATCAAGTGATACCTCCAAGGACTGTCCTGACAGTTAAAGGTTATAAGGTATTGTAAATGTCTTGACTGCTTTGAAAAATGTCTAGGGCACATAATGTGTGCCTGTGTGTGCTCAATTGTGTTCAACTCTTTGGGGCCCCATGGACTGGAGCCCACAAGGTTACTTTGTCCATGGGATTTCCCAGGCAAGGATACTGGAGTGGGGTGCCATTTCCTCCTCCAGGGGATCATCCCAACTCAGGGATCAAACCCGAATCTCCTGCATTGCAGGCGGATTCTTTACCATCTGAGCCACCTGGGAAGCCCAGAATCGCTGGGAGAACTTTAAAGAAATCTCAGTGTCCAGGCAGCAATTCCAAACCAGTTAAACCAGGTTCTTTGGGAGGGCGACCCAGGCGTGTATCTTTTAGCTGTCCTAGGTAATTCCAATGTGTAGCCAAGTTAGGGAACCAGCGAGTGAGAGTGAGTCCATCACAGCCAGCTCTGCACTCTCCTCCCCAGCACTCACACAGACACCCAGTCTGGCGGCAAGTTTAGTCAGTCTTCGGCTCAGGGTTGGGTCAGTGTCTCCCTGTCTCTTGTGTGCTCAGGCAGAATTAAGAAGACGGGTAGCTCTCCATTCACCAATACTAAATATTGTATGGATATTTGCCATTCACTTAGTGTCTGGGTTTAAAATCAGTAATTAGTGACTCATGTGGATTCAAGAGACAAGTAGGGAAAGCCCTCCAGGAGGCTTGGGTGTGGGGTGGATGGTGTGGCTAAGGCTGGAAAGAGGGCTGAGTGGAAGGGTGGGGCCCAGGGCAGGAGATGGAACCACCGATGGGAAGACAAGGAAATGTGACATTTGTGCCTTTTGTTTCTCCTGGCTGCTCCAGAAATGTAAGGCTGCCAGCTGGTCCCCCTGCTGTTCCCCTCTGGGCTACTCTATGGAGTGGAGCTTGGGCCACTTTTGTCTTCTACTCCCAGCCTCAAGTGTGAACAGGTGCCATGAGGAAAATGAGTGTCATGGTGGTGCGGAAGGGGAGTGGTGGCAGAAGACCACACCTGGGTGAGAGTGGTGAGGTTTAGAGCTGTGGAGGGCCCTGGTTTTTTTGATCCCTACTGGTGAAATCTCACCTTTTCTCATCACTTGATGATTGGCAGCATGGTGGGGAGGGGGAGTGACTACTACTTTTTAACCTTGGAGACCAGCAGGTCTTTGTGGAGGGAACAAAACCCAGGTTGGAGTCTTATATCCCGCTTGCAGCCTGGTGTGGTCTGATTGATGCGTCAGCATTCTTGCTGTGTAATGAAAATTAATATGTAATATGAATTGAAAATAGCAAAGATGCTCAAGGTTTTGTGTCCAAGTGGGTCACATGCTTGGAATAAAATTTTGTTTGTAAAAAGTAGGATCAGGTTAAGTGTTCTGCAAAATGAGACTTACGCAGGTGCTGCCAGCCTCCAGAAGTGGCAGTTTGAGTTAGAAAACCCTGTGACAGTGTGTAAGGGGTAAACAGTGTAAATCCAAGATGCTTGTCTCTCCCTTGCCATCATCAGACCCGTGTTTTCTGCTCCCCTCCTTTGCCACTGTCTAGGATTTAGGTCAAGTTTCTCCTTTTCTGCCTGCCTGGGTACCAATTCCTGCCCTCTTGACCACTGTGTCCTGTTTCTTCCTTTTGCACCTCTGAGTGCCCACCTAACTAGGGAACCATCAGCTGCTATGGCTACCCTTGTCCCAATTCTAAAGCCGTCTTAAGCATGGGCCTGATTGAGCCACGAGGATAGTCAAGTTTCCACTACTGAGAATGGGTGGAGCCAGAGGGGAGAAGAGGAGAGTGTGGATGTGGCTTGAGTGTGAAAGAGGGAATGAGGAGAGGCTGATTGCAGCTGTGCCCTTGCCTGGGAGCAGCCTGTATGAGTGACAGAGACATGGAAAGGTGACCACAGTGTGGGGGAGACAGACTAGGATTTGTGGCTGTGAGAGCAGGAAGGGAATAATCAGGAAAGATGAATGTAAGCTTTAGGCACACAAAGCAGATTTCGATTTTGCATAACCATAAGCGTTACGCCTTCTAGACTAGTGCTGATGTTGCAAACAAGATGAAATAGCTTTGAAAGTGTCGGCAGTGAAAAATGTAGGTGACTGGGACGTCCCCGGATGGACAGAGCTCCTGGATGGCTCGTGGTCACTCTTGCCCTTCTCCAGCGGGAGAAAATCTTCATTTGTGTGGTTTGAAAAGCCTCTTGTTTGAATTCTGTGGGGCTGAGGGAGCGACCACTTCTTTCCCAGTTAGGGAAGGCTTCTTAGGGGAGAGGTCAGAGAGTGCTTCCACAAGAGATTGAAAGGAACTTTGATGTTCCGGTGGGAGTGAGCTCAGAGGCAGGACTGGGGTGATCAAAGGCTGAGGAGAGGGAGGAGGCAGAGGAAAGCAGCAAGGTGGCTGGGGGTAGTTGGGGAAAGGGTTCTGAAGGAAGAAGATGAGGATTGTAATTTATGGACGAGCCAACACCGCTGTCCCAACAATTTTCCCAGAGGCAATGCCTTCCCCTTTCCTGGGGACCATTCAACAAGGGTGCCAGAGAAGGGAATTCTTGTCAGAACTAGGCTAGCTAAGATGCCTTTCAACTATGTGAGTCATTGAGCCACCCCTAGGTACCCAGGGTTGTTAAGATATCCCAATCTACATCTGTCATTGCAGCAAGAGAATAGTAGTATTACCACATCTTCTAACTCTAGCCCTTACTGTGAAGCAAGTCCTTTCTCTTTGAGTCCTCAGTCTTGCCAGATAGAGATCTTATATTATCATCTTTTTGTAGTTGGGGATTTTGAGGTCCAGGAAGGTTAAGGAACTCACCTGGAGGTAGATGACTGTTGATGTTTAGTTGCTAAGTCGTGTCCGACTCTTTGCGACCCCATGAACTGCAGTGAAGGACAACCCCCTTTCTTCAGTGTCTCCCAGAGTTTACTCAAACTCATGTCCATTGAGTCAGTGATGCCATCCAACTATCTCATCCCCTGTTGCCCCCTTCTCCTCTTGCCCTCAATCTTTCCCAGCATCAGAGTCTTTTCCAGTGAGTCAGTTCTTTGCATCAGGTGGCCAAAGTATTGGAACTTCAGCTTCAGCATCAGTCCTTCCAATGAATATTCAGGGTTGATTTCCTACAGGATTGACTGGTTTGATCCCCTTGTTGTCCAAGGGACTCGCAAGAGCCTTCTCCAGCACACGGTTCGAAAGCATCAATTCTTTAGATGACTGTACCAGCTTGAAATGGTGCTCCACAAGGAGAGGGACCCAAGCTCTTTCTGTCTTGTTTCAAGTGCTTGCCTTTATTCCCAAGATCATCTCATGGTCCAAGATGGCTGTGCTAACCCCAACCATCAAGAAGGAGGAAAAGAATTAGTAAAGGGCATGCCCTGTTAATTTAAGGACATTTCCCAGAAGTGTACCCCTGACTTCTGCTTACATCCCCATTGGTTAGAACTTGGTCACATGACCATACTTTGCTGCAAGGGAGGCTTGGAAATATCCTTAATTCTCAATGTCCAGCCAAAAACTGGGGTTGTCTTTATTATAGGGGAAGGAGAGAACAGATTTAGCAGGGACAGGTGCTGGTCTCTGGCACAATTACAAAGCTAGGAAGTGGTAGAACAGAGTTTTTTTTTTTTTTTTTTTTTTACCTTTTTTTTTTTTTTAATAAATTTATTTATTTTAGTTGGGGGCTAATTACTTTACAATATTGTAGTAGTTTTTGCCATACATTGACATGAATCAGCCATGGGTTCACATGTGCTCCCCCTCCCGAACTCTCCTCCCACCTCCCTCCCCATCCCATCCCTCTGGGTCATCCCAATGCTCCAGCCCTGAGCATTTGTCCCATGCATAGAACATGGAATGGTGTTCCGCTTCACATATGACAATATACATGTTTCAATGCTATTGTCCCAGAACGTCCCACCCTCACCTTCTTCCTCAGAGTCCACAAGACTCTTCTATTCATCAGAACAGAGTTTTGAAACCAGGACCACTAGGTTCAAATCCCATGTTCTTTCATCCTACAAGTTGCCTGAGTATGAGGCCCCTCCCCTGGCCTCTTAGAATCCTTATTGGGAAGACAAGAGCTAGATAAACCAGCTGTTACATGAAACAGCACAAATCAGCATGTAATTGGACACTCAGAGTTGTGGTTTTAGTGGTAGTATCGTAGTGTTTATAGAATGCTTAGGTGCCGGTCACTGGTAAACACTTCTATAGCATGACCTTCTGTGTAAAGTGCTTAGGGACCATCTCTGTCATGTTCATTGCTGTAGCCCCAGAACTCAGCCTTGTGCCTGGAGCAAAGTAGCTGTTCATTTAATTTTTTGATGAATGAATGATTTCACAAGGTAGGTGTTGAGGAAATTCAAAACTCAGGGAGTTTGTGACAGAGTCACAGGTCTTGAATATATCACCACAATACTTACCTACATTCATAATCAAAGGAACAGCTATTTACTTTGTTGTTTAGTCGCTAACATGTGTCCGACTCTAACCCACTCCAGTATTCTTGCCTGGAAAATCCCATGGATGGAGGAGCCTGGCGGCTGCAGTCCATGGGGTTGCACAGAGTCGGACACAACTGACGCGACTTAGCAGTAGCAGCAGCAGCGTCCTCATGGACTGTAGCCCGCCAGGCTCCTCTGTCCATGGGATTTTTCAGGCAAGAATACTGGAGTGGGTTGCCATTTCCTTCTCCAGGGGATCATCCCGACTCAGGGATCAAACCCGTAATCTCCTGCATTGCAGGCGGATTGTTTACCTCTGAGCCACGAAGGGAAGCCCCAACATTCACTTAAGAGATTAGTGAAAATGAGGATGCAGTTTTTTTTCTCATTCAAATTCATATATCTCCTGAATTCTGTCCACAGACCCCTGTGAAGTTCAAAGTAAAGTTCAATGTAATCAGTAGCTGTCAGCAAAAACCCTGTGGAAGAAGTCTTGGGCTGGGCTTTCAGAAATGGGTGGGCTTTAAATGGGGAGGATATTCTCTGCCCAGGAGAGTCCTGCTAATGCAGAGGCATCAGCAGTCATAATGATGGCAGAGTGGCCCTTTAGGGATTGGATAAATGACTGTCAGTGGTTTTAGGGACCAGTTCATGTGGGATGATGCCGGACGCAGAGATTTGGTTTGGACTGTAATTGAGTTTGGGATTTGGGCTTAGACTGGGTCCCTGAAGCCCAGGCAGACCACTTCTGCTGAGCCCTGGCCTAGGAACTGGATGACGTGGCTCTACTTAGTGGCCTCTCATGGTCCCTGGCCTTGTGCAGTCTGAGCACCTTGATTAGTATCTGTGGGTTCCTTTGGGAGTTCCTTGTTTGCTGTGATTGGACACCTGTTTCTTTGCTGCTTCAACGTGAGCACAGCTATTCCTTGTAAAGGCTTGGATTTTAATTTAAGGAAATTTAGGACACCTGTGTGTGAATGCCCCTAATTTTCAAATGAGTGGTTGCATCAAAATCAAGCTTGTTATTTGTGGAAAATCACATTTTGCCAAATTCCCTCATCAAGACCCCTTTATTAAGTGACTAATCATGGACCCCAGTGGCAGACACTTAACAAAGACCATGACAGTGGGCCTCCCTTAACTGGAACCCCAGTTAAGTGGGATTTTGTTTTTGTTTTTGAACTCCACTTTCAGGAAGGTGAAAATCACAAGATGGCAGCAGCAGGGACTGATTCTAAAAACTGACTTCCAGGCCACTGTCAGCCCAGTCTCTCCATCTTCCACAACTGTAATTATAGTAGCAGAAGAGAAGGATGAGCCTAGGGGCCCTGCAAGATTCTGAATCAAAGATTAAATTATATTAACTCCACTCAGGCTGGGAAGTGGTCAGATGGATCTTAAAAAGCTTTATAATAGGCTTTATGATAATGAGAGTTGAAGCAAAGTTTCTGCCCAGCCCTCTAATGAAATTCATCTGAATACTGTATTTCCCTTCGTCCAGGTGATCCAGGTTTTGCACAACCATGTTCCTGCCCTCGAGGAGGTGGTAATCTAAAGCTGGGGGTTAAAAAAAAAAAAAGATGGTAAATCACTTTGCAAGTGGACAAGAAGACAGTGATATATATACCACAGGCTCTCCAAGGATGGTTATCTCATTGGGGAAGGAGAGGCCAGGCAAGTTTGTTCTTGCTTTCAGCTAAGCAGGAGGAGTAAAGGGATTTCCTTGTCCAGGGAAGGGATGCAACTGGAGTAGCCCTCAAATGCTCAATCTGGAAAGGTTTTCTGGATGGGCTGGAATTTTAGGCTTTTTTTTTTTTTTTTAAATAATAAGAGAGTGAGTTCCTGGCAGAATTGTTGGGTGGAGGACACCAGGACACAAGGGGATGCTTTGAGAAGACTTCTTATTTGTTTGTTTATTTAGTTGCACTGAGTCTTAGTTGTGGCATGTGAACTCTTGGTTGTGGCATATGGGATCTAGTTCCCTGACCAGGGATCGAACCCGGGCCCCCTGCATTGTGAGCACGGAATCTTAGCTTCTGGACCACCAGGAAGTCCCGAGAAGACTTCTGAAGGGGTGGGGAAGCCCTAGTGTCAGTGGATCTGGGTCCTAAAGGTGTTGGTTGGAAGAACTAGAGTTGTTGGTTGGTGTAGGTATTTGGGCCAGAGACAGATGGCAGATACCAGAGAGCTGTAGATGTGTGTAGATGGGAGAAGTGACAGAGAGGGTAGGGGACATTACTGGAGGTGGGGGTCCTGAGTGGAAGTAAAGGGGACCTGTTTCTGTACCAAAGGAAGAGCTTTTGTTCATCAGAACATCATCAGAGCAAAGACATCTTAACAAAACTGAGCTCAAAGAGATCAGTGTCTAGTGTTCCCATCAATTTACAGGTCCCTAGACCTTTCCTTTATTAAAGCAAGGAAGAAATCTGATACCAGCTGTGTGTTCTTTCCTGTTATAATTCTTTGATATAGTGGGATCTGTTCAGGATTGCCTTAAGTTGGTGTTATTTTCATGTATTTGATTGTTTTGGTTTGTAACACCCATTTCCCCTTACTCTGGGGTATGGTCTGCTCTCCCTTTTCCACGGCGACCTCGGCAAACACTTCCTCTGCTTTCAGCTGGGCCTTGGATCCTGCTTGTGTTGTTGATTATGGAGCCATGTCATGAGATGGGCTGCCTATCTTCTCAGGGATCCTTTTTATTAACTCCCCTTACCCCAAGAGCCCCATAAATTTGAAATCTTCTGTCTCCTAGACAGGCAGCATTTATTAAGTAGTATTAATCTGTTTTTTCTACATGATAACCAGTGTGATCCCTCACATTTGGTATAGTAGTCCAGTTTTAAAGCAAAATTAGCTTGGTGCTCACACATAGCCTGGACCCATTAGGTACCTTAGCCCTGTGTCTGTACCTTAGGGAAGTGGTATCATGGTTAGGTGTTTTTGAAACCTGTAAGGTGGCCAGCTTCTTCCACCCTCAAGTGTTACTTACAGTGAGAGCTGTAAGGAGCTTGGGTAACTAACCAGGATGTATTTGTTCCTAGGTAAAATTAACTGATTGCATTGGCGACCTTGATTTGACTTTGGTAGGAAGGGCTTTGAGGAGGAGGAGGAGGAATGGGAGACCTTTGTGTGAGTAACTATTTGTTGCTGCAGGGCAAACCACGCCCGCCTGTCCTGGCCAGGTACCCTCCCCCCAACCTTTTCTAAAGTCCTCCAGAGAAGGAAACTTCACAACCTCTTAGATGCAACGCATACATTGGGAAGAAAGTCTTGATGTTCACTGATTTAAGTCATAATTTAAAACAACAAATAAAGTGCCTCAGGGTAAAATGTTATATAAAAGAAAGGTGATGCGCTATTGGTTGCAGTTTCACAAGATAGCTTATATTTGCTTGCTTTATTTCTTTAACTTTTAATTTTTGGATGGAGTGCCATGTGAATATAGTTCTGTTGTAAAAATCTAAAGAGTCCAGACAGAAAGCTTTCCTGGTGGCTCTGATGGTAAAGAATCTGCCTAGAAGGCGGGAGACCCAGGTTCCTGGGTTGGGAAGATCACCTGGAGAAGGAAATGGAGAACAAACCACTCCAGTATTCTTGCCTGGAGAATCCCCTGGACAGAGGACCCTGGCGGGCTACAATCCATGGGATCACAAAGAGTTGGACATGACTCAGCGACTAACACTTAGGAGCACAGACAGAGTAAAATGTGGAAGTTCCCCTCCCTGCCCCATGTCCCTTGTTGAGTCTGAAATACATTCTTTATAGTTTGATACACTATATTCTCCCAGGCTTTTCCCTACCATTTCTATTCATATACTCTCACAAATATAGATTTTTTGACATAAATGGACGCACAAGAACATATTGTTCAACAACTTGATTCTCAAGGGGTGATTTATTCCACTCTTTTTTCAGTCTTAATTTTATACCCATATCAGAACTGGTTTTGTTATTTTATAGCTAGCAGAAGCTGTAATTGGTGAAGTCATTAGGGAGCAGCAAGTCTTACTCAATAGCCATATAACAGAATAATTTTGTCTTGTGGTATCAAGAGCAACAGTCATAATGAAAACACTGCCCTTAAGTTTTAATGTACTTAAGAGAAATAATTGACTTGTTTATTCTGAATATTTTCTCTAGAAACACATACATTTAACAAATTAAGCACACACATATTTTATTGACTGTCTTAGTTATAATCTTGAATTAAATAAAGCCCATTTAAAACTTGTTGAGAGGACAATTGTAAATACTGGATTTTGTGTCCAGGTCAATCAACGGCTCTTATTTGTTCATAGACTAGGAAAAAAATGAGAAGTTTTCCTGCATTTTCAGCTCCCAAATGATTCTTCCACTTAGAGTGAACTGGACTGGAGTAACCATTAAGGTTGCTGGCTACCAGACATTCAAGACCTTAACCCAAAGGAAGATAACTTTTTTACCTTTAGTCCTGCTGGAGCAGCTATTGCTGTAAAAAGATTATCATTTCAAAGTGTTGGGTTACTTCTCAAGTTCACTAGTATGACCTTTCTTTAAAACCTTGGGAGCAAAAGCAGATTTCTTGGATGGTTCACCTTTAGATCTGATTTTTAAAATGGTTGCTATTTTGGAGGGGTGGTTGTTGGATTCACATATCACAGCCAACCCTTCTTAAACATCAGGGTTTGACCTGCTGCCACCCATGCAGAGAGCTCTGTTGTGTTAGAGTCTCCTTACAGTCCTTTCCTGAAAAGACTTCCATCTATTCCTTCAACAAATACTTGAGTGCCTTCTGCAAGCACTCATTGTTCTGTTATCTCAAATACCAAGAACTAAAAGCTAACATCATAATGACCATTTTAAGTAGTCACTTGGTATGTATTTTAATCTTTGATAAATAGAAACATTAACTAAAAACACCTCTGACATTAGGGAACTCTTTTCTGTCCCTAAGGTAAAGTCCTTTTCTTGCTGTTTCTTAAATCTTCTTGTTTTGTTTTCAACTCTTAATAGCAGCCATGAATTACACATACCCTGGGCAGTCCTGGTGAAGAGCCCTTTAGGAGTAAGAGAATACCAATGCTGGTGGGAGACTGGGGCTGGGGAGAGGTAAGGGCAGATTCTTTGTTTTGAAAATATGCAAATATCCAGAGTGCTGGATATATGGAATGTCTTTATTAACTGATGGGAATTTTGTATTGGAATTGGGATTTTCATACTTGGCTCTGAGTTCCTGTTGTTGCTGTGCTCAGTCGTTTAGTTGTGTCCAACTCTTTGCCACTCTGTGGATTGTAGGCCCCCCAGGCGCCTGTGTCCATGGAATTTCCCAGGCAAGAATACCAGCGTGGGTAGCCATTCTCTTCTCCAGGGGATCTTCCCGACCCGGGGGTCGAACTGTGTCTCCTGTATTGGCAGGTGGATTCTTAACCACTAGTGCTACCCGGGAAGCCCACCAGAACAGAACAAAAGAGAACTGGAATGATCACATACTTTGCCATCAGATAGGAGATAGCATCCATACCAAACTTCCTCCTGAGGACTTTCTGTGTTGAGGGTGTGGTGACACTAAGATTGGGCCTATCCCTGGTGGCTCAGACGTACAGAATCTGTCTGCCAATGCCAGAGATCTGCATTCTTTCCATCCCTGGGTCACGAAGATCCCCTGGAGAAGGGAGTGTGCCAACCCACTCCACTATTCTTGCCTGGAGAATCCCATGGACAGAGGAGCCTGGCGGGCTACAGTGCACGGGGTCGCAAAAAGTTGGACACGACTGAGCGACTAAGACACACACACCTGGTACTCAGTCCCAGAACCTGGGGCTCTCACCACTGTTGTTTTCTGGAAGCTGCTGGGTCAGCTCAGTGGGAGGTGGGTGGGGCAGACTCTTCCAGGTCTGCTCCTTCTCAGAGGCCCTCCTTTGACCTGGGATGATCCCTGAGCAGCACTGGTCTGCGCTTCTTTCTCCTGTCCCTGGTGTTTCTCCCCACTTCATCCCCTAAGTCTGCAGGTCCCAGGCAGGTTGGAAGCTGTGCCTGGTGGCCTTGGCCTGAGCCCCATAGCAGGTGGTACTGCTCCTGGGACCCTGGGACCCGGTGTGCTGGGCCAGCCTTCTCTCCACCAGCAGCTCTCCTCAGAAGGCTTTCTGGTTTTCCTCAGTGGTTTTGTTCTGAGTTGATTCTGTGTTGGTCTGGAGATGGATGGTCTGTTGGGGGTTCTGCCTCACAGATGGAATGTATGTTAGTTTATTAGAGGAGTGATTGTGCAGATAGATTTGTTCTCAGCTCATCCCCAAGCTAGACAACCCTCCGTGACACTGTTTAGAGATGATTTGCTGAGCAGTTTCTTAATGTCTTCTGATGTTCCAGTACAGTAAGATAGCTTGCTGACGAGTTTTGCAATCTGTCTGCTGGTATTGCATTACAGGAAAGCCAGATTGCGTTCGGAGCACTGGCCGAGGTTGTTCTCCTTCCCTTCATCAGGATGGGAGATGGCTTTTAGCTGGGTGTCCCTGTACCTCTCAACTGGGAGGAGCGGCAGTCCTTTTTTTTCTCACATTCTAATCTGAATCCTGGTCCGTCCACCCCCCCCACCCCGAAAGGGTGGATTTCTAAGAAGGTTGAAACTAGGTAAGAAAATGATTGTGCCTCTAGACTTGGATTCACTTTAGAAAAATCTTAGCAGATCTTATGTATAACCCCCTTATTTTAAAGGGGAATTATTTTGGAGGTGAGCAAGAAACTGATGACCTGCGTGGGGAGAGGGTGGAAGGAGGCCTGGAAAAACTCTCCCAGCAGAAGAGAGAGAGGCTCTGGGGTACGTCACCTTTGTTTTAATTAAAACACTGTGCAGCACAAACATTTGCCTTCCCCTTCTTACCCCACCGCAGAAGAGCTGTAATTTCCCATATTTGGAATCTCGGGAGGGCCAGGCCACGTCTGAGGACAAGGCCAGACTCAGTCTATGCTTTGAGGAAAAGTAAGTAACTATAAGTACCAAGAGGGCTGTGGTATTTACGGCACATCTATGGTTAATGTATGTGCTTCCTTGTCATCATTTATTCAGCAGCCCCTGATGTCCTGGAGCTAATGCTGTGCCCATCAGTAATCTGACTCTTGTTTTCTTCTGCATATTTTCCTGTTTTCAAATGTGTCGGCATTCAGCTTTAATCAAATAGGCTTTGCCTCTGTCATCTGTAACGGGGGATGACTGAAGTCATGTGGAGGATTTTAAGTAACTAATCTCTTAAGACAGTCAGAGCATAATCTCCGCTGGTCCCTGATCATCCTGCCTGCATCTGAGAGATTGGCGAGGTTCTGCAGAGGAGAACGGATAGGGGCCTTGGCATCTTTTGGAGAGACTGGGCTTCCTTCTTGCTGGCAACAGGTTTTGTTTGCCTTTGGCATGGGAACAGGGCCTGCTGATCATTTGCTATGTCAAGAGAGTTCAAGATGTTCCATGAATGTGACTAGTGTTTTACCGAATCTCTGTGCTGGTACAGCGAACAATGACAGGCTGAACTCGTGTGACGATGCCGCCCAAGCTCACTGGTATCTGTACAGCATGTGCAGGGCTGGCTCTCACGGAAATGCAACAGAATAGACAGGAGGCCTGCTGGTTAGTGTTGTTCACTGACATTTTTTAGTAAATTATATCAGATCAATCAAAAGATCAGGGGTGCAGGGTCTAAAGTTCTCATGTGCTTTGCTTGAAATTTCAGTGTAACTTTATATAGGTGTCGTGTATTAGACTGAATTGGATTACAGCTGCTTTCCCAATTGTCATGTCTTTTTTTCCCCCACCCACTTTCTTTCTTTCTTATTTATTTATGGGTTTATTTAAATTTTGTTTTACTTTTTATTCATGTATTTACTTGGCTGTACCAGGTCTTAGTTGTGGCACATAGGATCTTTAAGTTGAGGTATATGAACTCTTAGTTGCAGCATGTGGGATCTAGTTCCCTGACCAGGTATTGAACCTGGGCCCTCTGCATTGGGAGCACGGAGTCTTAGCTTCTGGACCACTTGGGAAGTCCCTGCACCCTTTCTGAGGTTAGCTCTGGTTCTCACTACCAGAAGTGTCCTGTAGAAGAATTTGGTGAATATTACACCAAGTGCAGTCTTTGCTAGTTTCTCTTAATAGGATGGTAAAATCCCTAACAACGTAGACTAATGAGAGAAGATTAGTTTGAATTAGGAAAGTGTCTGAGTTACCAAATATTTTTCAAGAATTTCACTGTTGGTACTTTTAAGTAAATACCATAACTCAAACTAGGCTAACAGAACACCTAATAAAGATCCTTGGGGGATGCTGCTTTAGGAGAGAAACAAGAATGATTTGCAATTAACATGCCAATTGTTTATGTAAATAGTGTTTCTGAGATACTGGGATTGTGTTTGAAAACAGTTTGTTCTCTTAAGTATTTTAAATAGGGCCCATGAAACCCCATGTGTGTATGCTGCTGGCAGTTTACATGTGGTGTAAGGACCTGTTTTTCGAGGACCTAATTCAGAATTATTAGCAATTATCAGAAATCCCAAGTTGGTGTAGTCGCTGACCTTTAACTTGCCAAAATTAGTTAGATCACTTAGCCAAATGTTTCCACAGCACCAGCACTTGTCTCCTGTAACACAAACTAATAAGTTTAACAACGTGTTTGTGTGTTCTATGGAGGAGATGCAGCCATCCTTGGGTGGTTTGTGCATGTGTGCATGCTAAGTCGCCTTAGTCCTGTCCAACTCTTTGCCACCCCATGGACTGTAGCCTGCCAGGCTCCTCTGTCATGGGATTTCTCAGGCAAGAATACTGGAGTGGATTGCCATGCCCTCTTCCAGGGGATCTTCCCGACCCAGTGATGGAGCCTGGGTCTCCTGCATTGCAGGTGGATTCTTTACTGTCTGAGACACCAGGGACGCACATTACAGCATATAATGTGGGGGAAAATATATGGCATTCATAATTTGGACAGTGTCAGACTGAACACACATATTCAAACACTTCCTGTAGACAGTATTGAAGAAAGATGAGCAGATTTACTATAGGAACAGTTTTGTTTTTATTTTATTAATTTTTATTAGAGTATAGTTGATTTACAATGTTGTGGTAGTTTCAAGTGCACAGTAAAGTGAATCGGTTATACATAATACATGTATCCACTCTTTTTTTAGATTCTTTTCCCATATGGGCCCTAACAGAGTATTGAGTAGAGTTCTCTGTGCTATACAGTAAGTCCTTATTAGTTATCTGAGTTATCTATTTTATATATATATGGGCTTCCCTGGTGGCTCAGAGGGTAAAGAATCCGCCTGCAATGTGGGAGACCTGGGTTCAGTTCCTGGGTCAGGAAGATCGCCTGGAAAAGGAAATGGCAGCCCACTCCAATATTCTTGTTTGGAGAATTCCCTGGACAGAGGAGCCTTGCGGGCTACAGCCCATGGTGTTGCAAAGAGTCAGACACGACTGAGCGACTAAGCACACACATTTTATATATAGTAGTCGACTGAGCAACTAAGCACACGCATTTTATATATAATAGTATGTGTATGTGTCAATCTCAATCTTCCAATTTATTGCTTCCCTGCTCTTCACCCCAGGGTAACCATAGTTTGTTTTCTACATCTGTGAATCTAGTTCTATCTTGTAAAGAAGTTCATTTGTACCCATTTTATTAGATTCCACATATCAGTGATATCATTTGATATTTGTCTTTCTGTGTCCGACTTACTTCACTCATTGTGACAGTGTCCGAGATGACTTTTTAATTAATGATTTAGTGCACTAGACTGTAAGTTCCATCAGGACAGAAATTATGGCTCTGTAGTTGGTCCTGGGGTCCCAAGCCCATCCTTAGCCTGTTGCCTGGCATAGTGTAAATATTAGGTTGAACTGTGTAACATTTCCATGTTTAGAGGTCAAAAACAGTCAGATATCAGCAATTAGGTCACACAGTTCAACCTAATATTGTGCCATCTTTGTGTATTGAATGTTAAATACGTGTCATAGTTGGTGAGTTCTTAGATGCCTGTATTTAATACAGTTTTCTTTCTTTTTAAAAAAAAAAAATTATTTACTTGGCTGTGCCAGATCATAGTTGCAGCATGTGACCTCTTAGTGTTGCAGCATGAGGGATCTAGTTCCCTGACTAGGGATCAAACCCAGGCCCCCTGCATTGGGAGCGTGGAGTCTTAGCCACTGGACCACAAGAAAAGTCCCCAACACAGTTTTCTGTAGCCAGTGAAATCCCAGCTATGGTATTTGAGAAGGATCTCTAAAACTTCCAATAGCTAAAAACTCGTGGACTTGTGATGCAGAGGTAGGGCATCCATGAGACTTCAGAGCCTTGGATTCAGTAGATTTTCTCTGCAGTTCTTGGTGCATTTTTCAGCCAAAGATGGAGGCATGTGCCTTGGGGTCTGGAGTGCTGTCCGTAGCCTGAAGAATCTGGGAGAGCGTGCTGGAAAGCTGGGCTGGAAGGCAAAGATAGGAATAAGGTGGCCCGAAGAAGGCAGAGAGACCTATGAACCCTGCTGAAGGAGCCGCGTCTGATCCTGAGTGAAGGGAACTCTTGTTTTCACAGCCCAGACTGCCTGTGCTCAGGTGTTCCTGGTCCACAGATTTGTGGCGCCCACAGTGTGCTCAGGGACTGGCTAGGCACTACAGACCTCATTGGGAGCCTCCTTTGTGCCTGAGCCGCTGCGGGCTGGATGTAGACCCTGGCCCAGTGGAGGCAAGGGCTGAAATGAGGAAAACGCCCAGCTGGGCCCTGCTGGGAGAGGCCCAGCACTCTGGCCTGGGGCCTGCTCCCTGGCTGTGGAACTGGGAGTCAGGCCCAGCCTAGGGTTTGGACTAGGGCTTCCCAACCTCCTCTTCTAAGTACTTTTTTTTTTGCATCTGTTTGGATTTCATGGCTCTCTTTCCAATTTCTATGCACAAATGTCCAATTGTGCCACACTATTATAATGCTCACTGTTTTCTCACACCCACAGGATAATTCCTCGTTCGTCTCAATTCCACCACTATTTGTTGAGCAGCCATATGGGCCAGCACAGGACGGGGGTGGCAGGGGAGGGAAAGCACAGAGATGCATGACGCTGGGTCCTGCCTGTGGCAGACACTGTTGGTTATCTACACAGCAGCCATGTTTTTTTCCTTCTCTCCTTGTTGGCAGAGCCCTGATTTAGTTTGAATGTCACGCCTCCCTTCTCCACCACCCCCCTCCCCCAACTCAAGGAAAAGTGGCTCTGCTTCCAGCTCTAGGATAAAAGGTGATTGATTCAAGCCAGTCACGGAGGCCCATGGTCTAGATATGGGCATGTGACATTGAGATATGAGAAGTCCTCTGGGGAGGGAAGGGAGTAGATTCTGGGAAAGATGTCTTCTCTCTTAAAAGGAAACACAGAAGGGACAACTTCTTCCACTAGATTCTTGGAAATGAGCAGCCATTTTGTCACCATGAGGAAAGCAAATCAGTTGAGGCTGTCAGAGGGGTAAAGATGGGAAGAAACAGGGTCCTTAGTGACAGAGCCACTGAAGGCTGAGTTGGCTGATCTTTGCACTTTCTGTTGTCGTTGGTTCAGCCAGAGGAATTATAAGCAGATAGAGCAGGGGCTCCCCAGAGAAAGAGAACCAGGCATGGCTTTCTTGACATAAGAGAAGTCATTTTTGGCCTGAGTTATTTTTGGATTTAAGCCTGGCCACAAAGCTTGTCCTGGAACAGATCTCAGTAGTTAATGATCGTAAGAGAACAAAAGAATGCAAGAACTGTTATCAGGCAAGAGAAGTAAGGATAGCAAAGATAGTATATCAGTTAAAAAGACTCCCAGTTCTCTTTCAGTGGTAAAGATTAGCCTGAAATGCTTAACCTCCAGATCAGCTGGAATCTAAGGGATAATGTTGTTGTTCAATCACCAAGTCATGTCTGACTCTTTGCGACCCCATGGACTACAGCTTGCCAGACTTCCTTATCCTTCACTATCTCCTAGATTTTGCTTAAACTCATGTCCATTGAGTCAGTGACGCCACCCAACCATCTCATCCTCTGTCACCCCCTTCTCCTTCTGCCCTCAATCTTTCCCAACATCAGGGTCTTTTCCAATGAGTCAGCGCTTCACATTAGGTAGGCAAAGTATTGGACCTTCAGCTTCGGCATTAGTCCTATCAATGAATATTCAGGGTTGATTTCCTTTAGGATTGACTATTTTGATCTCCTTGCAGTCCAAGGGACTCTTTAAGAGTCTTCCCCAGCACTGCAATTTGAAAGCATCGACTCTTTGGCACTCAGCCTTCTTTATGGTCCAAATTTCATAGAAAAGCTATGACAAACCCAGACGGTGTATTAAAAGGTGGAGACATCACTTTCCCAACAAAGGTCCGTATGGTCAAAGCTATGGTTTTTCCAGTGGTCACGTATAGATGTGAGAGTTGAACCAAAAAGGGATGATGGTGTTGACCTTTTCTAATCCTTGTGATTTCAGTCCACTAAAACTTGGGCTGTCAAGCCTCCATGAATATGTATGTACTCTTAGCTTAAAACTAGCCTAACTTTGCTGTTCAAGGTGACACTGCCTTGGGAAAGACCCCTGGTGTTCTTACTTGTGGCAATAATAAATTCTTTCTTTTTCTAATCTTTGGCGTGGTTATGTTTTTCTTGGCTCAGCATCCACCAGGAGGTAAACCCAGTTTTTCAGGCAACAGAACGGATGTTTCCCACTGCTTACAGTTGAAGGCAACCTGTATTAGATACTCCCTCAAAGGAGCAGGAAATAGGATTTTTTCTTATAAAACAATAAAAGGTTCTTTCTCTCTTATAAAACAAGGTAGGTTCTCATCACAAGGCACAGTGTTCAGAGCCAGTGCTTACCCCTGTGGTAAAGCAGAGGAGAAAGGTTGAGTATGTTAGTAGGAAGGACTTGAGTGGGGAGATTGTATTTGAATGGACCCTGAGGGAGGATTAGGGTTTGTATTGAAAGAGTGAGGAGCGGGTGGCTTGAACAGACCTGTGGAGACAGGAGTGGACGAGGCTCTGGCAGAGAACAGGGAGCTTATGTCCTAATTCCACAGGCAGATTCTAGAACACTGCAAATTGCAGGCTTAGAAGGTGACCCTTGATTTATGCAGTGCAGGCACTGTGGGCTTTTGAGCAGAGGAGAAACTAAGAAAGCGGCCGTTGGAAGGAAGGATTTGGCAAGTCGATCAGAGGGAAGAAAATAAAAGCTGGATGACCGGTTTAAGCTCCTGGAATGATTCAGTTGTTTGTGATTAGATGTGAGCTGAAAGCAGGAGGACATGGCAGAAGATATCAAAGGAAAGTTGTAAAGGAAAGTAAATGGTGAAAGAAGGGAGGACTGGGTGAAGGGGTGATGGCATCTTGCATCTAGAAGGTGACTGTAAGAGTCTGAGTGTGGTGACTTGGCATAAAATGGAAGATGGGAAGGGGGGACCGAATTTAGGAAGATGCTCTGTGGGGTTTGAGGTAATGATGGAAGCTCTTAAGTAATGAGACTTTGAATTCGTATGAAAATAGGGGCTTGGCCTTGGGAATGAGAGGTCAGGACTTCAGATGAGGTGGCGGAGGCAACAGCTCATCAGGTATGCACACCTTCCTTCGCATTTTGGCAGAGTTTTTGAGGCCGTGTGACTAATGTGAGCCAATAAAATGGGTGAGGCAGTGAGAGGTGTCATCTTCTGGCCGAGGCAGCTAAAAGCATATATTCCTTCACTTCTTCCTCCTGTGTCACAGCACTTTTGGGGCCAGGGGCCAGGGGCTGGGGATGTGGCCACAAGGGGAAGAGGGCCATCCTTCCAGACTTGCATTGCTTCACCTTGAGTCAGGGAATCCTTGTGGAATCCTTCTAGAGCTGTGACACAGTGGCACTCTAACTGCTATGTGTGTGATCTGGGTGATAAGTGATCTTCAGGTTATACTTTTTCCACCTACTGCTGACTTGATTTGCTCAGAGATCTGTGTTGGAGGGGCTAGAGCATGCTGGCTGCCTTTCTTTCTCTCTCTGGGGCTCTTGGTATTTCTGCAGGGTGAGTTTACTTCCCCCCACCCCCTGCCTCAAGGCCCTCTAGCTTTCCAGGGGGATCCCTGTCCCTGAGCCATGCCAGCGAGATGACTGCTCTGCACGCCAGTCACCAGTTTGTCAGTGGCTTTCAGAGGGGAATGTTTTGGTGACTGGTATCTAACTGGTGACCAGCTTGAGCATCTCAATCACCTGGCTAAAGGTGAAGTTTTGGGAAAAAGTTCCAGTCTTCCAGACTAGACTAAGAATGAGGTCTGAAGTCCTTTTCACCTTTGCTAGTCAGAAAAGATTCCAAATGTGCTTTGCTTAAAGGCTCAGGAGTGGCAAGTTGGCCCTGGGAGCACAGGCGCACTTTGTTCGGGGCTGTGTGCACTGGCCTGGCTGACTCAAGTTGTTTTCCTAAGGGCAGGGGCCCCGGTGCAGAGCTGGGAGGCATTTGGCATCTGGTTTTTGTCAGGCAGCGAGTAAAAGTGCAGATGCTGAATCTGATCTTGCTTTAAACAAAGCACAGTAAGACACAAAGGAAGGGCCTTTGTGTAGGGCCTCTTCTGCTTCGATGTGATCTCTGCTGTGTCCTGTTTCTCCTTTTACTGGAGACTGACTCTACAGATGCTTAGAAGTAAACCCTTCAGACCTGGGGACAGCTGGTCTGGGCCACTGGGGTGTTTCTTTATGACTTGAAAATTGAAAGACAGCGAGGGACTCTTCCTCTGTTTCATGGAGAATTGGTGTTTTTATTTTTCCTCTGCTTTCAGCAGACTAGGGCTGTCATATATGTTTGTGAATGATGCCTTGTTCATGGCTCGGTTTACTCACGGCTCTCCTTGCTCCCTTTGACAGGCCCTGAAGGGCCACGTCTAGTCCCAGGAGGAGCTGTCTGTCAGCCTGGCCTTTCCTTCATCCATCGGTCCATCCAGCCATCCATCCCTCCATCCACCCGACCACCGTTTGATAAGCACTGGTTATTGATCCAGCACCGTGATTTGGAGCAAATTGCTTAACTCTTCTAAATGCCTGTTTCCTTATCTGGGAATAAGCGGAGCCACTCGTTCGGGTTGTTGGGTGAATTTAGTGGAACCATCGGGAGAGAGTCTTTGTGTAGGAAATGCTCTATAAGTTGTAGTGATTGTTCATCATTGTTCAGGACCAGGGTGCCACCCTCATCAGCTGATGGCTGCAGATTGCCTTAGTTAGACATACATGTCATTTGGAGATTAGATTTAGGCCACAGTACATAGTGCCGAGCCACAAAGGCACAGCAACCTTTGGACCACTTTGTTACCTCCCTCGGCATATCTTGCTTTTCTTGTTTCAGCCTTGGCGAGGCCTTTGTAGCTGAAATCTCCGGACCTTTGACCAGATGGCCCCTGGGCGTTCCCCAGCTTCGAGGTTCTTTCATGCTGCGGTGGTTCCAAGGGGTCCTCCCCGCATTGTCTGGGAGCTACTGCCTGGATCTCTCCTGCCCTGCAGCTTCACCTCTTTTGCTACCTGCTACACCCCTGCTTCTGATGTCGCTACAGTGTCCGCCACTGTTCCCTCTTCCCTTCTCCATCTCCTCAGCACCTGTTCCTGTTGGCACTGCGGTCTCTTGCCTGTTCTTCAGGGTCTCCATTTGCGTGCTCTCCTGGTACTTTACTCGGGATTCCCAGGTGTTAAACTCAGGGACATCTCCCTGTGTTGGGAAAAATCCCCTGCAACCCACTCCAGTATTCTTGTGCTTAGAAGAACTTTCTAAGTAAAATTAGACCTGATAGAGAACCCACACCTTGAATTTCCAAGCTTTTAAAGTTCCTGGAAAGTCCTTTGGATCCATTCTTTCTTTTTGACCCCTCCCCTGCCCCAAGCCCCACCCCGCCTTCTAAAGATCCTGACGATGGCATTTAACCAGAAGCCAGGCAGAGGAATGCTCTGTCCTGGCGCCTGTGGGAAGTGACGGGGAGCGGCCAGAGCTTGTGCCCAAGGGTTCAATGGATGGAAATGAACCGCAGTGTGTCATAAAGGAGACTTTGTGCTGCCCCGACTTGGCTCTGTGTTTAAGCTGATGGCTGTATAGGGAGGTGATGCAGTTGTGGGAAGGCACTTCTGTGGCCCCTCGTTAAAGCAGAGGAAATGAGAGGCCTCTAGGCCACAGCCAGGCTGGCCTTGAGCAAAACGGTCAAGTGCTGGGCTCCACCACCAGCCTCTGTGCTGTCTTTGGTCTCAGCCCTGCCCCCAGCAGCCACGTCCATGACCTCCCCCTACCCTCCTCCACCCCACCGGACTGTGGCCTTTGTCCCTCACCCTCCTCAGTGTTTCAGTTCCTCACATGGGCTCCAGTTCATCCCTGTCCGGGGTTGGTTGAAGGCCTATGGATCATAGAGTCGCTCACTCACACTGATGGGGGAAGCAGAAGCTGACCTCACAGAGCCCCACTTCCTGCCAGCTCTGTGCATTCACTCCCATCCTCCAACTTCACCCTTGTAGTTTCGAGCCAGGGGACCGTGATGCACCCCTTGTACAGATGGCACAGTTGAGGCACAGCAAGGCTTTGTGATTTCTCCAAGTCACAACCAGCCCAGGCCATTTCTTTGAACTCTAAAAGGAACCTAGTATTGTTTTAATTCACTTGATGGTGGTATAGTTTACATACAACAGAATTCACCAGCTTTACATGTGTACCTCACTAAGTGTTGACAAATGTAAACAGTCATGGAAACCACCATCACAATCACATATAGAGTGTTCCCATCACCTCCAAAAATTCCCTCCCCACACCTCCAGGTCCGCCAACCACTGATCTGATTTCTGTAACTATAGCTCTGCCCTGTCTAGAATGTGGTCCACATGGAATCATGTAGTATGAAGCTTTTAAAAAATTTTTAATAATGTTTTTTAGTATGAAGCTTTTGGAATCTGGCTTCTCTCATCAAAATGCTTCTGAGATTCATTCATGTGATTGTGTGTGTCTGGTTCATTCCTTTTTATTGCTGAGTAGTATTCCATTATTTGGCTGTATCACCATTTGTTCCTCCACTCCCCAGCTGAAGGACATTTGATCTGTTTGCAGTTTGGGGCTATTATGAATAGAGGTGCTTTTCTGTGTGTTATGTCTTTGTGTGGACATAGGTTTTCAGTTCTCTCCAGTAAACACCAGGAGCGGGATTGCTGGGCCATATGGTGAGTGTGTGTTTAACTTTATAAGAAGCTGCCAGATTGTCTCCCAAAGTGATGCGCATCTCACATTCCCATGAGCAGAGTGTGAAGGGGACCTGGTACATTTGATTTTGTACATTGGTACATCTCGGGCCTTTCTGGTTATCCCGTAGGGTCACTTGCTGCTGAGGTGTTAGTGCCCCATAGTCACATTAATGAGTCCTGAGCCTGCCTTTGTAAGAGGGGATGTCTGGAGAGGTTTCCAGTTGATGCTGGAGAGGTTTTCCCAAGGTGCCATCCAGCCAGTCAGGGAAGCCTTCTCCTCTGACAGCCCCATGCCTCATGGACATCCTCTGCTCATTTTCCCCTTGGACCTCACCTGGTTAACAACTAAGAGTCACCTGTGGATTCCCTCTGCTGTAACTGGGACCCCCTGGCAGTGTGGACACTGGAACATTCCACACCTGAGCTGCTCACTTCCCTGGCCATCATGGCCCCAGGAGGATGGCTCCAGGCCGGTGCTGGAGCAGAAGCCATTGGGAGCTGTGGGCAGGCTCAGCTCTGGTGGGCAGTCTGCTGAGGCCCGGGTGGCTGTGTGGGGGCTGCAACTTCATAGGCATCTCAGGACTGGAACTTGATCAGGACACTCCTGCACAGGTGTCCAATGACTGCAGGGTCCTGGATTGTTTTCTTGTTATGTGCTGAGGTTTTGACCAAGCTGGTAAACAGTAGAGGCGGGTGCAGTTTGTGCTAATGTGACCTCCAGGGGAAATGGAGAGGAGGATTTTGAGGACCTGTGGTTGGGTGTTAGTTTTTTCTTTTATTTGTGGCAACATTTCCTGAACGGTGTTCTTGGTAGGGGTCCATGGAAGGAAGCATGGGTCATCCTTTCTAAAGCAGTGATATCCGGAGTGAGAACATGTGGCTGTTTGTCCTGTAGCACATGCATTTGTGAATTGGGGTCACAAGTCTGGGGAGATCAGAGCCCACGGGTGAACCTGCCTGCAGGGCCAGAAAGAGCCCTGCCCTCGGAGTGGGAAGTACTGGCTGTTGCCCTTTCCCTGACTCCTGCTGACCTGATGACCTTGGGTGAATCCTTGACCCCTTAGCCCTCAGCTTCCTCACAATGGAGTAGGAATAGCATCCCTGTTGCCTGGGGATTTTGATGCCCATGGGGAAGCCTCCTGAGTGCGTGAAGGCCCTTCTTACATCCATGATCTGGCCTCAGCCCCCTCCCCTTCCCCTTTCTTAGATCTGATTGTTTCCTGGCACCTTCAGGAGGAACAGGCATGGATAGGTGCCCCTGGGGCAGGCTGCCACCAGGCAGTATCTGCCAAGAATGGTCAGGGTCCGAGCACCAGGCCTGGGAATTTCCTGCTTGCTCCCTTAGACTGGCAGGAATAGGTGCACAAAAGAGAAGAGAGCTATTGACACTCAGCCTGGAGTCGAGGACACAAAGAACTGCAGGGGAATGAGTCAAGGCCTCTGAAGGTCCTGCCACGAGGGTCCATCCAGGTGAGAACTCAGTGACCCTGGGTGTGAACAGAACCAACGCCAGGATTCCAGCACCAGGAGGATGCTTTTAAAGGGAGAGATGCAGAACTTCCCTGGTGGTCCAGTGGTTAAGACTCCTTGCTTCCATTTCGGGGAGCACCGTTTTGATCCCTGATTAGTGGTGTTAGTCGCTCAGTCATGTCTAACTCTGTAGCCTGCCAAGATCCTCTGTCCATGGGATTCTCCAGGCAAGAGTACTGGAGTGGGTTGCCATTCCTTTCTCCAGAGGATCTTCCCAACTCAAGGATCAAACTCAGGTCTCCTAGGTTGCAGGCAGATTCTTTACCGTCTGAGCTACAGAGAGGTCCTGGTTGGGGAATTAGATCCCCATGCCATATGGCCAAAAAAAAAAGAAAAGTGAAGGAGGCGCTGTGGGAGGGATGAGAGCACTGATCTGGGAATCTGGCTTCCCTAAGCCCTGTTGTTGGGAACTGGTCAAGGACCTTGGACAGGTTGACCTCAGCTGCTGCTTCTGTAAAGGAGGGCATGGGACCGGACGGTGGGCTCTGGAGCGTGATGCCCCCGAAGAGGAGCTGGCGCCACAACCTCGGCGCCTCTCACTGTTCACACTGTGCTTTCTGGACCCCCAGCCTTGGCTACTGGCTGGCAGATCCCTGTGGTTAGTGAATAATTGCTTCAGGGGCAGAAGTGGGGGAGTGAGGACTTTGAGTGGAGACATGTGGGGCACACAAGTTCCACCAAGGTGAGATGATTTCAGGCAGCAACTTGCAGAGGAGCTTGGAAACGACTTGGCTAAGTGGGTTTTGCCCTGGGCTTGCTGGCAGGTGGCCCTGGGGGCTCCCTGCTGACACCTGCCAACCTGAGCTCCCGAGGCCTGGTTGGTGCTGTGATTGATGACACTACAGTGGGGCCTCTGCCCCCTGCCTGCCGTGGCCACTTCCTGCCATTCAAGATGCTTCAGATACCCTGAGTCCCAGTTCTGAACCACTGGCTGTACCTCTGGTTGAGGCTTTTCCTTTTCCACATTTCCTTAACCCAGTTGAACTAATCTGCCTCTTCCTGTGTGACAAGAATTTTTAGTTCTCTGGTCAAATTTTGCTTTGTCTAGAATCCCACTCTGTGTTTCTTTGGGATTTATCTTTTACATCCTAGGCATCCTGACCAGTTCTCTTAGCTGGACCCCTGGCCCCTTAAGCGTGGGTACTCAGGTCTACCTGCTTGGAGGCATCCAGAGCTCTCATATGATTCATCATGATTGCAGTTTCACTCAAATACGTGTAGTATGACCTCTTATCCTTACTGAAGTCATTCTAGACTTAAAAGCCAATTTTTTTTCATTAAAAAAATTTTTTTTAAATGATGTAACAGGTCACACCATTTAACTCATTACATCATTTACCCTTTTACATATTAAACAACAAATTTGGGAGTATGAAAACAAATGTTCTATAGTTCAGAGTAAAATTTCATGAAACAAAAACTTCAGTGATTTTTGAATGGTCCTCATTGTGTCAATTCGTACATGTAAAATCTGAGAACATTTTATAGGTATTTCTGACTCCACAGTCCATACCCTCAATTGTCCTGCCACTTAACCTCTGAGTATCAGAAGGAGGAAATGACATTTCCATGTACCTGAAATAAAGGTTGTTTCCTTCAAAATAAAAAAGATGATAACATTTTATTAGGTAATAACATTTTATTATTTGTGAAGGGTCATCAAAAACATTTCATAAATAATGTTCCTGATTTGAATCACAACACAATTGAAAGCCCCTCTCCAGCTTCCCTTTGTCCTCAGCTCCCTGCAGCTCCAGGCTCTGCCCTTTCTGAAGGCTGCCTTCCTTCCACTGTCACAGAGGTGCCTCTTCTTCACATTTTCTTTGCTCTGGATGCTGTAACTGCTTTTCTGTATTTTAATTTTTTATTGTGGAAAATTTCAAATATAGACTAAAGTGGAAGAAATAGGATAATGAACACCTACACACCCATCACTCAGTTCTAACAATTACCAGCTTATGGCCAATCTTGTTTTATTTGTACCCTCTCTCACTTCCCTATCCTTCCTGTATTCTTTTCCAGAAAATCCAAGGATCACACATTCTATTCCCATATGTTGTGGAAAATTCTTGCCTACTAAGCTGCATTTATTCATAATGTTGTTCTTGTTCAGTCTCTGTCATGTCCAACTCTTTGCGACCCCATGAACTGCAGCACGCCAGGCTTCCCTGTCCTTCACTATCTCCTGGAGTTAGCTCAAACTTTCATCTGTTGAGTCGGTGATGGCATCTAGCCATCTCATCCCCTGTTACCCCCTTTTCCTCTTGCCCTCAATCTTTCCCAGCATCAGAGTCTTTCAATGAGTCGGCTCTTTGTATCAGATAGCCACAGTATTGGAGCATCAGCTTCAGCATCAATCCTATTATTTTCTCATTTAAAATTAATTTGCAGAATAGCAAGGAGATAACATTTCATCCCTATCAGATTGGTGATAGTGTAATAGATGAACAATACCAGGAGTTGAGGAAGATACAGAAAGAATACTTAAACACTGACCTTGAGAATATGAAATTGGTGCACCAGTGTTGCAGAGCCATTTAGGCCAAGTCTCCTGTGACTGATGATACCTCTAGACAAACATTTACAAGAACATTTACTGCTGTGAAATGTTGGAAAGCTCTGAAAAGTTCATCAGCAGAAAAATGAATTTAAAATTTGTGATACATATGATGAATATTCTTACAGTGATCTATGATCTGCTGCAATCAGAATGAATTCACTAGAGTGACATATGTCAACAAGGATTACTCTCAAAAATGTTTTGCCGAGTAAGAAAGATGCAAAAGAGTGCTTACAGTGTGATGCTATTTTAAAAAGTTTTAAATCATGCCAAAACTATGTTTTTGGATACATGCATATATAGTAAGAGCATAAAAATGCATGAGAGTGATAAATACCAAGTTCAGGATGTTATTTCTGGAGTTGGTGGGGATAATAGAATTGGGAAGGGAGTGAAATAAGGGACTTGATCAGTGTCTCTAATGCCTTCTTTCTTGAAAGAAAATGCTAAAGCCAGTGAGGCAGAATATGAGGATTTGACAGTCCTTGATGTGTACAGGTATTTATTATTCTCTATATTTTCTATACATTTTAAATACTCCCTCATTCAAAAATTGAATTTAATTGTTTTTCATTTGATGAGCCTGAGATGGTCATTGTGTCACCTGATGTTGTCAGCGTCTAAACTGAAGCTAAACACACTTGTCCAGTCCTGAGAAAATGCGTATTTCCTTTGTCATTTAGTGGTACTAGATCACAAATTGCCCCCTAAATTTAATGGATTTCTAGAAGTCCATGACTCCATGTATTTTCCAGATGCTTCTATTGATAGTTAGAAAAAGCCAGGCAATAAAGCCCTAAGGATTTGACTTAACAAGCTTAGAGAAGAAGCAGTTGCATTGTATTTTCTTTTTCCTGTTGGAGAAGGTGAGGAGGGCATCCTGCCTTGCCTGTATGTGGACTGGTCCTACAAAACCTGAACTTGGTTAACACCTGTCTCTACACCTGGTTTGCACTGGAGTAGGGCTCATAGGCCTTGGGAGAGGGAGAGTTTAGATAATGAGAAGAGAAGTGGTTGATCTGTGTGTCACAGGATTAAGGGCCCATCTATAGTGAGACAAGGGGCTTCCTGGGTGGCTCAGTGGTAATGAATCTGCCTGCCATGCAGGAGCGGGGTTCGATCCCTGGGTCAGGAAGATCCCCTGGAGAAGGAAATGGCAACCCACTGTAGTATTCTTGCCTGGGAAATGCCATGAACAGAGGAGCCTGGCGGGCTACAGTCCACGGGGTTGCAAAAGAGTCGGATGCAACTGAGCACGCACCCACTATAGCTAGACAGACCTCTTAAGATCTAGTCCCTTCACCTCATCTTCATCTCTGCTCACTAGCCACCTCCGTTCAGCCCTGCTTCCAGCCAGAGCCCTCACCAGCCCTCTCGGTGAACTCACCCTTTGTCCTCTGGCTTTGCACGTGCCCTGGCTTCTCACATGGCATAAGTACCTCCCCATATCTGTTCCTGGGCTGCCTGCCCGACTCCTGCTTCCCAAGACTCAGATCAAGGTGACCTCCGTGTGACACCCTCCCTGACTCTCTAGACTGACCCCGCCTCCCGCAGTACCTGCACAGTTGGCTCCTTGTCTGGGTGGTGCTTAATCCCACGCTTATCTCCCACACTTATCATGCATGTGGAGTGGTTCCAAATACAGACTCCATGTCTGCCCCGGGCAGATTACTTAACCTCTCAGTGCCACTCTCATCTGCAGATGAGGATGAGGATGGCAGCTAGCCTCCTGTTGTTGTCAAGGCTCAGTGTTGTCCTGTGTGCTAGGCATTTATAGCAGGGCCTGGCAGGGAGATGCTGTCATCGTTTTTCTGCTTTCTTCTTTTCTTCTCTTTCTTTTCACTCTTCCTCTTCTCCCCTCCTTCCTCTTTCATTTTTCCTTATTGTTTAGCTCTTCAACACGGGAAGATGGAAAACACTGGAAGCAACACCAAATGACTAATAGCAGACAGATGTAAAAGACTAAAAGCAGACTTGGGGTGAAAAGGCAAATTTTGGAAGGGCTGGTGGGAGTCAGATTAGATAGATGGGGGAGAAGGGCTAGAATTTGGAAGCCTTGAGGACCAAAAGGAGGAGTTTGGGCTTGAAGGGATGGGCCAAGTGGTGGGCCATTATGTGTATGGTGGAAAACTGCTGTCAGGGACTTAAGTGGCAGTGAGTTACTGGGTGGACTGACTGGGGCAGAAGGGGAGAGTGGCAGTAAGGAGACAAGTTTTAAAATTTGCTAAAGAGCTTTAAGATTGCAGAGAAGACAGGTGGATCGGGTTGGTAATGGTGGCATAGGAACTGGAGAGGTTCTGGCGAGGAAGGGACAGGGCTCGGGTGAAGGGGTGGAGGAGGGCAGGGTGAGCTGCAGCCTATCGCTGAGATTTCTCACCACCAGTTGCTCTGCAGGAAGCCACAAAAAGAGGGAAGGTAGCAATGAGAACATTTTTTAAGCTTTATTTTTACTTTTAATATGTGTGGAAGTGTGAGAGCGTTAGTCGCTCAGTCGTGTCTGACTCTCTGCAACCTCATGGACTGTAGCCCACCAGGCTCCTCTGTCCATGGACTTCTCCAGGCAAGAATACTAGAGTGAGTTGCCATTTCTCTTTCCAGGGGATCTTCCTGACCCAGGGATCGAACCCGGATCTCCTGTATTGCAGCCAGATTCTTTACTGTCTGAGCAACCAGGTGTGAAATGGCTTAGAATTTGGCATCAAATTGGTGTATTTATTAATAATACCTACTGTGGATGCCAGCAAGAGCACCGTGATCTCACATACTTACAGGCAAGACAAAAGCGGGGAAATAATATTCCCAAGCATCATCGTCAGAGTTCTCTGGCTGGGTTAGGTGTTGTAGGATTCCGTCCTCGACCTTTCTGCATTGTTCTAGTCTGTTTTGATGAAGGTAGAGGTCATACTCTTCCAAATGACTTAAAGTTATGTACATGACTTTAAAACAAGAAAGGACAGCAAGTATGTGTCTTGATCATGAAGGAGTAGATGGGCTGATGGGCTGGATCCCAGTAGGATGGACAGAAATACTTGCAAGGTTTTGAATCCAGCAGCCCAAATGTGGGAGTGAGAGGCTGTGGGAAGGATGGAGGGTTGATGCTGGCAGGCATCAGCCAGGTGATGTGGCCACCAAACAAAGCTGTCTTGTCTGCAACTAAAGGAAATGTGGTGTCTAGAACTGGGGTATGGTAGTCTACATGCTCTGTGTTGGCCAGACCACGTGTCAGAAATGGCATGAAGTTCTGCGCTACACCCTTGGTGGGACAGAGGTGAACTGGAGCCTGTTTGTAAGAAACAGGGAAAGAGACCGAATCCATGTCATGCACAGCCACAAAAGATCTCCAGCTATTCAGCCTGGGATTCGAGAAGCTTGAGTTTCTAGGCGGCAAGCTCCTTGAGGGTCAGGATTATTCTGTGTGTCTCTTTGTAGCCTCAGTGCCTGCTTCAGTGTCCGGTGCCTAGAATGTGCTCAGTTATTACCCACTGAATGGATGAGTGATAGACTGGGCTTGTTCAGGATCCTGGAGCCCACTTTCAGTTCAAAGTAAAGAACTTTCCAGTAGAAGTTTCCCGCCTGGGCTGCTATCAGTGGTGATGTGTCTCTGCCAGGAGAGGGTCGGAGGACACAAGGAATCAAGTTTAGGTGGGTGGTTAGACCCGTGGACCCCAAAAATCTATCATTGTTTACATGAGTCAGGACTTTTTGGTGGAGGAGAGTAAGGGGGAGTGGGGAAAAAATCTGTGATCACTGAGGGTGTCCAGGAGCAACTAGATTTGTAAACGAATCTGCTGGCAAATTTATTTACAAGTACATCCCCCTCTCAAAGTGCTTTTTATAATTTCTAGATAAAATGCCCTAATTTGAAATTAGCATCAAGTGGAATTTAAGTTAATAGTGTGAATTGCAGTCCCATCTGCTTGGCTTCATGGCCCAGTAGATCTGCAGAGCCATTTGTCACAATTTGTTTTAAAGCCAGGAAGAAAAATACTCCTGGATACCATCCAGAACTTCTTATGGAGACGCTGTCTTTGGACTGTGGAAGGGGTAAGTGGCGAGGACGCTACCCATTTGGGCAGAAAGGAGTGCCATGTACTGGAAGCCAAGAGATGGGGGTTCCAGTTTCCCTCAGTGGCTTGCTCGTGACCTTAGGGGAGCTGTACAGCCCCTCAGGTTTCAGTGCCTGGTGTGGAGGGGCCTGGCAGACCAGAGCTTCTTCATGTCAGGGCTGAGCCGGTTGACTGGTCATTTCTTTCGTTCACTCAGCTAATAATGTTGAGCTCCTGTTAAGTGTCAGGCATCATTCTCAAAGGGCTTCCCAGGTAGCTCAGATGGTAAAGAATCTGCCTGCAATGCTGGAGACCTGGGTTCAATCCCTGGGTCAGGGAGATCCCCTGGAGAAGAGAATGGCAACCAACTCCAGTATTCTTGCCTGGGAAATCCCATGGACAGAGGAGCGTGGCAGGCTATAGTCCATGGGGACACAGAGAGTCAAACATGACTGAGCAACTAACACACATCATTCTCGAACCTGGGGATTCAGCAGTATTAATGCTTTTTCTAGTGTAAGACCTAGGATGCTAAGAACATCACCATCCATTTCACTAATGTTACTAGAGAGCAGCGTTTCCTCCAGGCATAAGAACCATATGCGGGGAAAACTGTTCTGAGCTGGGGAAAGTTGTGACCAGCCCTCCCGCTGATGTGCTTGACGCCTAAAGGGGAACTAGGGCTGACTGAGAAGTGTGTGAAGATCAAGATGCGAAGGCTTGGCCAGCTGAACAGATGCTTCTAGAGGCACCTTTGAGCATGGGAGGAATCGTAAACCTGGGATGGGGCATTCTTCCCAGGACAGGTGGCTATGGAGTGGGGCTTTCAGCTGCACGAGGGGTCCTGCTTTGTTCAAGGAGAGGCTGAGGGAGGCCTCAGAGTGGGTGCGGGGTGATGTCAGCTCCTGTGATCCTGTGAGGAGGGGAGCTGCACAGAGAGGATGTTCCTGGAGAAGAACCAATAGATTTATCCCACAAGCAATAACTGGGGGATGGGTTCAGGTGCGGCCCTGATTTAAGGTGCCCCAAGTCTGCGAGGTGGGTGAGTGTAGAGATAAACGTTGGTGCTGGGCAGGCACCTCGCGGGGAGAAGGTGACTGACAGCCCAAGGGGGTGAGGAGGGCTTCCCAGCAGAGATGACAAATGAGCTGGGCCTCCAAATGTGACCAGGAGTTGGTAGGGTGTGGGGGAGAGAAAAGGTCATTCCAGAGGAAGAGCCTTGGAATCTTTCCAAGTTCAGCTCCATGTGGTGGGTGGAGGCCAGGGACCCATAACCAGAGGGTGTTTATTTGATTCTTGGAACGCTGGGGGTAGACTGCTTCAGTTCCCCGCAAAGGGAATGGTTATCCCTGTGTTTGAGGATGAGAATTCTTGGTGCTTAAGCTGCCTGGAGTCTTTTCTGGAAGATCGTGGGTGTAAAACAAACAAAATAGTCCTTCCTGCCCTGTGTGTGGGGAGGTGGGAAGGATGAGGGGTCGGGAGGTGGCTGATGCAGCCCCAGGTAAGGGCCTGGGAAAGTGGACTTAGACGTGGGTGCAGAGAGGTGAGGAAAGATTGGGTCTAAGAGCTCCTGTGGATACAGAGTTTAGGGACAGTTCCATGAGTGGGGGTGAAATTAAACAAGGAGAGGAGGAGAGCCTGGACTCCTCAATGCCAGGAAGAGAACTTAGGAAGGAAGGCATCAGTGGGACAGTTTTGGAGGAATAGATGTTATGGGCAGACACAATGAATTTATTTAAACAAATTTCGGAAACTGGAAGCTCAAGAGCTCAGTCCAGCTCAGTACCTTAGAATCAGTAAGAAGTGGGAACCTAAAGTGAGTTTGAGATGGGTCTTTGGGATTCCGCTGTTAGAGGTAGGTTATCAGTTATCTAGTGCTTTGTAATCAGTCATCCCAAATCTCACTCTCTTCTAAGTTATTTTATTCTCTTTCAGGAATAGTCTGTAGCTCAGGACTCCAGGAAGGGCTTGGCTGGTGGCTGAGTCTTGGTTCTTTCATGGGGTGGCGGTCAGCCAGTAGCTGGGACTGGGCCAGTATTGACCTGGAATGGCAGGGCTACCATCTAATTGTTTTCATGGAGTCACTCCTTGGCGCTAGCTTGGGATCCTCAAGGCAGGGTGCTCAGCAGTCAGGCTGCTTATGTGGCTCTCAGAGCTCCAGATGAAGTCACAGAGGGTCACTACTGCCACAGACATGCGTGCGTGTGTACATGCTCAGTCGTGTCTGACTCTTTGGGACCCCTTGGACTGTAGCCTGTCAGGCCCCCCTGTCCATGAAATTTTCTAGGCAAGAATACTGGAGTGGGTAGCCATTTCCTTCTCCAGGGGGTGCAGTCATAAGCCACAGTCATAAGCACAGCCAGATTCAAGGGGAAGAAACACAGATCCCATCTCTTTATGGGATCGAAGTCACGACGAACAGTGTCAAAGTCATGTAAGCAGAGCTGGTGGGATGGGAGATCATGTTGCAGACAACTTTGGGAAATAACAACTGAGCTCAAGCACTTCCAGAACAGATGAACTCACTAATACTGTCATCACAAGCAGAGGGGAGTGGGGGGCACAACCCGGATGGGCAACCTGAGTCTCTGGGCAGGGGGCAGGAGGGGATGTAGCCAATGACAGAGGAGAGTTGGGAAGGGGTGGAGGAGAACCGGATGTTCTAGGCTCACAGCTGGGCTTGCTGTGGGGACTCCGAGGCAGATATGAACAGTGAGGACAGGACAGTGGTGGGTTTGGCCAGGACATATGCCTCTTGCTTATCAGTTGTTTTCTTCACTAGCTCCAGCCCTCTGCATCCCCGTCCCCTTGCCCCATTTCCCCCTTAGCTTTCGAAATGACATTTCATTAGGACAAGTTTTAAATTATTGTTTTCTTTTTTTTTTAATTGTTTTCCTATTTTATTTTGGTATGGCGTGCATTTTTATTCATTTATTTTTGAATAGGTAACACAACCACCCAATTAATTAAAAAAGATGGCTTAGGAGGTAGACTGTGAAAATAGTCTGCTTCTCATCCCATCCCTGCTGAGGTCACTGATGTTAGGTTTCACATTGTTGTTCAGTCGCTCAGTCGTGTCTAACTCTTTGCAACCCCATGGACTGCAGCATGCCAGGCTTCCCTGAGTTTGCTCAAACTCATGTGCATTAAGTTGTTGGTGCCATCCAACTGCCTTGTCCTCTGTTGTCCCCTTCTCCTCCTGCCTTCAATCTTTCCCAGCATCAGGGTCTTTTCCAGTGAGTTGGCTCTTCGCATCAGGTGGCCAAAGTATTGGAGCTTCAGCTTCAGCATCAGTCCTTCCAATGAATATTCAGGACTGATTTCCTTTAGGATGGACTGGTTTGATCTCCTTGCAGTCCAAGGGACTCTCAGAAATCTTCTACAGCACCACAGTTCAAAACCATAAATTCTTCGACACTCAGCCGTCTTTGTGGTCCAGCTCTCACATCTGTACATGACTAGTGGAAAAACCATAGCTGTGACTGGTTTCATAGGTATTCTTCAGAAACTATTGTCTCTGAGTTGCTGCTGTGATGCTGACTGCAGACTTCTGCTCCGTGGTGTCCATTTCAGCCTCCATAGCAAGGGATGGGGTAGAGAGGGCGGCGCTTCACGAGCTGGCACCTCCTCTCCAGACCAATCCCCCCACCTTTACAAGAAGTCAGGGCCTGCAGACTCAGGGCTGACCTCAGCCCTGAATTTTTTTCAGGCTTTTCTAAACCTATAATTTTAAATGTTGCTTCTAATTTAAGTCAGATTCCTTTCATGGTGGCTTCATTTCTGCTTTGTGTGGTTTCTAAGTGTTCTTTTACTCCTAAGATAGTGATTCAGATATTTCTTTCTGTTCTATCATCTACATGTAAAATTTCTTGAAAGGGGGAAAATATATAATTAGGGGAGGGGTCCTGGGGCTTTGGATTTTTGTATCACAAAATTATACGGTCTGAAAAGGGACTTTGGGGATTGGCTAGGTGTTTTCCCATTTGTGTTTGTTTCGGCTTAAAATAAAAAAAAAATTTTTTTCTGCATATAGGGAATTTAGCACTAGAGAGGAAACTAAAATATTATCTAAAGTTGCTCCCCTTGCCCCACAAAACAAACAAAAAAACCCAGACCAACTCTGCTGTAGTTCCTCGTGGGGGTGGTCACTTGCTGAGACCTCTCAGTTCCCTGGAGCAGGCAGTGGGGAGTTCCTGGCCCAGCTCTGGACAAAAATGCTTGAACCTGGGATATTCCAGATGATTCAACCGTGGAGATGTTTGGTGCTGTGTGCAGGCCTGGGGCTGACTTCTCCTTAGTCTAGTTTCAAAGGAACAGATTGCCACTGAACTCTGCACAGGGCCGAGATGCAGCTGATAGAAGCCCAGGGCTGTCTCTCTCTGCAGTGCGCAGCATCGATCCGGAGTGTTTGAGGCTATTTTTTCTCTCTGAGTGTCCACAAAATTCATTACTTTACAATGAGCCTGTCAAGGAGAGCTACAGTGAAGAAATGCTCCCCTCTGCTCCCAGGGCCTCATACTTCTGGAATTTTGCCTTAACAAGTGAATCAAATGTTCTGTAAACACACTAATGGCACAGTCCCTACCCACCAGGAGTTAGAACTTTCTCAAAGCCCCTTTCTGTCTGTTGCCTCACCTGTTACTCACTGTAGCCCTTTATTTTTTCTGGATTTGCTTGGAGGTTCTATGAAAACAGGGTATATGTAGGTCCTTTGCTCTCCAAATGTACCCCCCAACCCCGCCGCCCTCATGCACTGGGGCCTGTTCTCTGGGCTTTGCAGGTCTGGTGAGTTAATCGTGTCAGACAAGGATGGCTCTGCATTAATGAGTACCATCTCTCTTCCTTCCCTGGAGGATGGATTTTCTTTAAAGTCCTTCCTAACTTTGGGAAAACAGAAATATATGGCTGTAAAAGGATTGCTGGGCAGGATTAAAAACTAATCCTTCAGCATCCACATGCCCATTTGTTGCCTTCTGGGTTTGTTCTCCTCTCCACCTGCAAGGGCTTCTCACTTGTCACATTGTGTGGTTAGTTATTCCACAGTGATCTTGAAAGTGGTTTCTGAGACCCTGTTTCAGTCCTGGGGGATATGTGACTGTGCAATGGCAGTCTGCTGTGCTAAGAGATGCTAACAGCCCCTGCCCACCACCACACCAGATCTTTGTCTCATCTGGCCACCGCAAAAAGCAACTGCTTACTCCAGTTATCAGCACCAGGTGGGCTGGAGACCTTTGGGGATGGTCAGCATTTTCTGATTTTCTCCATGTGCAGCTCTAGCCAAGTGGTAACCTTCACAGCTGTATCATCAGAGCCTATGTTACTGGGATTCCTTTCTATTTTGAATGTTGGTTGTCTTTCCTCTCGTAGTCAATCATTCCTTCCTTGATTAGGTTGCATGAGTCTAGAGTCCTTGACTGCTTTCCAGAAACAGGCTCTGCCTTTGTTGACTTCTGATACATCTTGACCTTTGTGATGATGATGCCCCCTTTGGGAGCTGTGGGGTCTGCAGCCAATGGAGACGTTGAGGATGGAATGCCAAGTATTTGGGAGCAGCCTGGAATTCACTGTCTTCTGGCAACTTTCTCCAATTGATCGTTGGTTTATTATGGCCTGATAGGCCCCTCCTGTCTGAGTGCTCACCATCCATCAGCTATGTGACTGGTCTCCGCTCCCTCTGTCCTGCCAGGGGCTGGCTGGAGGAGATGATTTCTAGCTGTACATGATGGGGTGGTCTGGAGAGCTGGATGGGCCCAGGGATAAATTCTCTGTCCAACGATGACATCATCCACTTCCCTCTTAAGCCTACCCCTCCTCTGTCCCCATTTTGCATACCCACCCAGTTGCCTAAGATTACAGGGGTTGTTCTGGATGGCTCCCTAGACATCCTCATGCACTCTTGACTCCTGACGTCATTTCCTGAGAATTTTTCCTGCCAGACCACCCTCCTCCACTCCCTGTGCTTTGCTCTAGCTGGGACCTCAGCAGCTCTCATCTGGATCACTGCTGGAATCTTCGCCAGGACCATCTTCCTGAGATATGATTCAGAAGATAGATTGATTGATTTTCTCTTATTTACACCCCTCCCCATTGCCTATGATCCACGGGCCAAAGTCTCTTTAGCATGGCATCCAGCCCTACCCTGACCCACCCCTTTCTGCTGCTTCCTCTTGGGCTTCCTTTGCCCCTCAGTTTCCTCCTCACCTGTCAGCGACCAACTGCTACATCACTCTGGCCCCTCCGGCTCTCTCCTGGAGGTCTGCGCACAACGTGGGCTGGCCTGTGCTGAGGTCCTGCGATATGTCCTCCTGCCCTCCAACCCAGCAGGGATGCCCACTCCTCTTAATTAAAACCTGGCTCAAGGAAACTCCTTCTCTGAAGCCTTTCCTGACTTCCCCTGGTTAGAAGGGACCCTTCCCTCGTGTCCTCCAAGCGTCCTTGACAGCTCCTTGAGCATATTGCAGCCTGTGTGTACGCATCTGTCTCCCCCTCCTAGACTGGGGGTTTGGGTCTGCACAGTGCCTGGCAAAAATGAGCACCATCCACATTTGTGGAATGAATAAGAAAGCTGGCTCCGCATCCACTGACGCCAAATTTCTCTGAGCCTCAGTTTGCTTGTCTCATCTATGAAACGGGGGCAGTACACTTCTCTCATGAGATGGCTGTGAAGTTGAAATGAGCTGATACCTGGAAAAAAGTTGGTGTGGTGCACATTTGGTTAGTGCCTGGAGCTGAGCAGGAACTCAATCCTTATTGTCCACTTCTGTTGACAGCGGGGAAGAAGCCTCAGTTTCAGAATGAGTCTCATCCTTACCTTGTGTTTCTGTCTGCTCTCAGAGCAGGCTTCTCATCTTGTCCCTGTTTGGAGAGTGTGCCCAGGGCTCCTTATAGAAAGAGGGCTGGGTTTGCCACCATAGGGCAAAGGTGTGTGAGCCCTCCTCGCTTTGTGGGGGCCTCAGCAAGTGTTTGGGCTTCCCTCGTGGCTCAGACAGTAAAGAAATCTGTAGTGCTGGAGACTCAGGTTCAGTCCCTGGGTCGGGAATATCCCCTGGAGGAGGAAATGGCTACCCACTCCAGTGTTCTTGCCTGGAGAATTCCATGGACAGAGGAGCCTGGCGGGCTACAGTCCACAGGGTTGCAAAGAGTCAGAAACGACTGAGTGACTAACACATTCACTTCACTTTCAGCAAATCTTGAGAACCCAGATCTTGTTCCTCCCAAGTTTCTCCAGGGCCTTGGATGGTGCACCTGCCGCGTTCAGTAGGGATTAAGAAACAGTCCTGTGTAACAGTGGCTGCCTGCATGTTAATGCCTGAACTTCTTTCTCAGGATTTCTCCAACTATCCGTCACTCGGGTACCCTCTTTGTACCCTGGAAGGATAAATTTGTCATCAAGGCTCAAGCTATCTGCTATTGCTGCACAGAGGCATCTAGTTGGAAGAAGCAGAAGAGATAACGTTAGAGAGATCAACCTGAAATGGAAAGTTTAATAACTTGGAAAATAAGGAGTTTTAGGGAAGTGACTAAACAGCTTTAGAAAAAAGGAGATGAGGTCAAACCTGTTCAACCAGGCCCTTGAGCAGAATGTAGCTCAAATAGAAGGCAACTGATTAACCACGTGACACATCACACACCTGCCAGGCCACTTGGCCAGTCTGGCCCCAGCTCATTTTGGCATTAGTTTCTGTCTCAACCCTTTCCCTATTTTACAGCAACCCCAAGCCCTACCCGACCCCCCCCGCCCCCCGCCAACTTACACAATTTCTGGCCCATCTGCATTAAAATATTCACCCCTCTCGACTGCTTTCTTGGACAATGAGGAGGAAGGTGATATGAGAAATGACTTAGGACCATTTGTCCTCATTATAAGCGTAATCCATGCAGAACACAGAATGGTTAGAAAACCCCACTAAGTGCAGAGAAAACAGTCATTTGTTACCCTCTTGCCTTCTAGCATTTTCCTGTGTGTCAGCTCAGAACTTCCCCCGCCCATGTGTGTGGGAGTGTGGGGGTGTTTTTCTTTACAAAAATACTTTCAAACCTTTTTAGAGCCTTTTCCTCCTGGAGGTTAGTAATGAGCCTTCAACAGTGTTGACATCCATTGTTATTTTTCTCTGTGATTTTTAATGGCTGCATAATATTTTACCACATGGGGAAGTGCTGTAATTAACCCAGTCTCTAGGTGGGCCTGTCCCAGCTTCTGGGGATGCCCCAGCGTGTGTTGCTCTGCTCATCTACCTCCTTCTGGAAGGGTCTTGCACTCTGCCTGCACAGCCCTCCACATTCCAGTACTGTGTCTAGGTTCCTTCTTGTCAGTTCTTTGTACAGGGCTGTTACAGAATTAATCTCCACTGTCATGGTTCTGTCTTATGCATCTGTGCCCCCATTAAGAACAAATAGGGCTCACTGCCCACCACCTGTTCACAGTCCTGCTCAAATCATGTTCCTCTAATTGAATTGGGAACAATATGCAACCCCACGGCTGCCCACAGAGGAGGGCAAAGAGCTAGTGACTGAACCACCAACAAGGAAAGTTAAAGCTGAGATAGGAGGCGGGGCCACAAATTGATATTCTATGTAACAGGTGCAGGGGGTGAGGGGGTGGAGAGGGAATCCCCAGAAGCCATGTCAATGCACTTAACTATGAATTTTTAGTTGAGTGTAGATTTCGATGCTTTATTAGTGTGCTAGATGCATTTCAGGGTGCCTGGCTATCCACACTTAAAGCAGAGGGCTTTCCCTTCCCTGCATGGACCTTGCTGCTCTGAGTAGTTACATGCCAGGTTCTGGAGTGCAGATTGTATCTGGTAGAGCCTAGTGGGCCTGGGTGGGATGAAAGTGTGTGTCATGCGCACGTGCATGTGTGCAAAGTTGCTTCAGTTGTGTCCAGCTCTTTACGACTCCGTGGACTATAGCCTGCCAAGCTCTTCTGTCCATGGGATTCTCTAGGCAAGAATACTGGAATGGGTTGTCATGCCCTCCTCCAGGGGATCTTCCTGACCCAGGGATCAAACCCATATCTCTTGCATCTCCTGTATTGGCAGGCAGGTTCTTTACCACTGGTGCCACCTGGGAAGCCTGTGTGTGTCATGATTGATGCTCACATCTATAGTTTGGGAAGGCTGGTTAAGAGTGCATCAGCCATTGAGGTTGCTGCTGGGGAATTTGCATCAAGAGGCATAGCGGGGAGCTGCCGGTGAGTACAGCAGCAACAGTAGGTACCCGTAGGCTGTGTTTTTGGAGCCCAGAGACCGAGGCCAAGGATAGGAAGCACCTCCTTGAAGCGTGGAGTGGAGCTGTCCTGAGGACGGGGCCTGGGTCACACAAGTTTTTCAGTCCTGGGCCCTCCAAGGCTTAGCTGTGCTGTGACCGTACTCTCGGGGTGCTCTGAACCTCCACTCTGTGTGGTACCCCCCACTCCACTTTCCTCCCCTGACACACTTGAGCTAGTTGAATGGGCTCAGCTTCCTGTGATTATCCTAACAGGGTGGCCCACATGTGTCGGAGGTGTTTGTGGTCCAGGAGGATGGTCATCTCTGCTGCCCACCCAGCCGCTGCCCTTCCTATCCTATGCAGAGAGCCCAGCTCCCAAAGCTGCCCGCCCTTTTCCATGGGACGCTGCTTGGGAACCTCTGGAACCAACTGTTCAGGGCTTTTCCTAACCTTGAAGAAGTGGACACTGGGAGCCAGTGCCCTGCTGGAGTCATTGACTCACACATCCGTAATGTTTACAGAAATCTCTCATGGCTGAGCGCCATCCAGGGCGGCAAAGATAGTGACACAATCACTCAGTTTAGGGACTCCAGCCTGGAGAGGCCAGGGGACCTGGAGGAGGAGAAGGCTTGGGGCAGGGGCCTTGGGTGGACTTGAGAAGAGCGTTCATATATCGCATGAGGAGGCTTACAAGGGCAGATTGCTCCAGGAGTGGGAAACCAGTGTGAGGTCCCCTGCAGATCACCGGTTCACACCTGGGTGCCCCTTGGCAGTGAGACAGCCCCCACTTTCTAGTCCAGGGCACTGGAAGGCAGAAGGCAGGGCATGTGTCAAGGAACATGGCAGACTGACCCCCTTGTGAGCTTACTGACGGTGTGGCCATCCCTTCACATCACCTCTTATTCCTGATGCCACCAGGGAAGCCCTCTGGGAAGGTCTTCTGCTTCCCTCTGCTGCCCCGGCAAGCAGGCATCCTGATGCTACCCAAAGAAGCCCATTGAGATGGTTCAGGAAGGACCTGGGCTCAGTGGTCCTCTTCCTGATGGGACCTGCCGGCTTCAAAGAGGAAGGGCAGGAGGACTGAATGTGAGGGCAGCTGAGGAGAAATTGTTCTGCTCCGTGTGAGGGGAGGGTGTGGTGAAGAGTAAAGAGACTGTTGTGAAGCCTAGCAGACACCTCTTGATCAGACTCAGAATCTAGAGCAGCTGAAACACCTTTGGTCCAGAAATGCAGCCTAAAATAGCAGCAGTGGCAACAGTTCTGAGATGTAGGCTTGTGTGAAGGACCAAGGCATTCACTGATTCTGAGTGATGCTCCTTTACTAGCACTCATGGTAAGCTTATGGCTTCTGGGCCCCTGGACTTGGCGGGGGCTGTTGTGCCATGAGGCCACCTTGTTATTAAAAAGAATCAGCCTGACACTTAGCCCACTTATGTTATCTTTGAGACCGGATGGAGGGAAACAGTGGTCAGTAGATCTAGGGTAATTACAGGGAGAGCATTTACAGGCAAGTAATATGATTCCATCTTTTAAATTTTTTCCCCTCCGGAAAGCAAAAGGCAAATGCTGGTACTCAATTATATATATATATATGCTGGTACTCAATTATACATATATATGGTGGTACTCAATTATATATATATATATATATATATATATATATATATAAATGGTGGTATTCAATTATAACCATTTTCCATTGGGTTTGCTGCGTTTGAACCCTGATGGAACTGGGAGAGGATCTGTCTCATAGCCATGGGCATGGTTGGCAGGGTTACAGGGCTACCCCTTGGCTGCCTGTCCTTCCAGATGTTGTTTCCATGCCATCCTTAGGTTGGGGTGAGGGGTGATACAGGTGAAGAATATTATGGGGTGGGTAAGACTCTGGAGCATTATCCTTGCCTTTTAGGGAAAGGAGTGGAGGTATTGACAAGAGGCGAGTGATGGGAGAGGAGGGGCTAAGGTGGAAGAGCAGGGAGGTGTGGTCTTTTGGGCTGGTCCTCATGCCAACCACATCGTGGGATGAAAGAGCCATCCTGGAAGTACCCATGTCTTCCCTGTTGTTTAAACAGTCAAGGATAGGGGAGCTGGAGGAGTCATAAATTCAGGTGAGGAAAGGACAAGAAATTGAAGGCATGTGAAAAAAAGAAGGGTTTGCTGGTTATAGCCAAAGCAAAAAAACACAAAAGAACCCCCCGCCCAAAAAAAAGCACCCTAAATATCCACCAATATGAGGATAAATAAAATCTGGTGTAGGCCTGTGATGGAATACTATATACAGCTATATAAAAGAAGACCCGGAATTACCTTCAATCTCAAAAATGCTGAAGAAAACTAAGGAACATCTCTGTATGGAGTGATGAGGTTTATGTAAAAAACTGAACAATAGTGCATATTTTCAATGGCTTTATATATATTTTTAGTAAGTATGTTTTAAAAAGTCAGAAGTGATCCATTTCTAATTCTTAGCAATACCAATTTGTGGGAAAAGGAGGGGAAAACAGGGTTAGATCTGGGAATCAGAAGAGATTAAAGGTTTGTTATATTGTAACTAAAATTTTTTAAAAGTTTTGTCTAAATCAAGTAAGTATTAGAATGTTTAAAAAACTTTTGAAGTCATAGTTTAGCAGTCCTGTAAGGTGGCAGCTTCAACATTTAGCAATGAGTGAATTAGGCAACAGTTCAAACTACCAGGGGCTTGTTAGCTAAATGTCCTGGGATGTGAGGCAGCCTAGTGGCTCAGCCGTGCGGATGTCACGGAGATCAAAGTTGGTTTGGGATGAAGTGATTCATTGCATTTGCAGCCCTCTTTGTTCTGGAGCTGGTAGTCACACTTTAGAAGTGGCATCAATAATTTAACATGTATTCATCATTGTCTCTAGAACATCTCTTTTAGGTACCACTGGGGATTTCAATTAAAAAAGGAATGAAGAAATAAATGAGTGATATTTTTGTCCTTGAACTTAACACCAGGTCGGGCCCTCATCTTGTCTCACCTGATTCTTAATTTGGTCTCCCTGCTTCCACTCTTGCCCTCTGCTCTGTCCTCTACCTGCCACTTGGCTGATGATTCAGAAACACAAATCTGATCTGTGTCCTACTTCCCTCTTCTCAGCTTCCACTGTCGCAGAGGAGGGGTTTGACTTTATGAGTGTGCCTTTCAGTGTCTTTTCCTACCTGGCTCTGATGTGCCCCCCAGTCACATGACACGAGACCTTAGCATACCTCTTGCTAATTCTGGGACATATTGCAATGTTTTCACATAACGTGTACCTCTCCTTGCTTCCTTCAAGACCCATGTTACTACTTCTGTAAAACCTTTTTGGCCTTACTTTCTCTCCTTTTGAGAGGTCTTAACCTTGTACTTTGCACCTCACTGTCATCACAGCCTGTTGAAGTATTAATTAGTTATGTGTATTTCTTTGAGGAGTTATGTTTTTTTGTTTGTTTTTAAAGTATTTATTTATTTATTTTCTTTTGGGATTGTCATAAAACTACGTCTTATTCATCTCTCCTTCACAGTCTCCATGCTAGTCCCCTTCTTGTAATAGGTATTCAGAAAGCGTCAGCTGAAAGTGTAGCAGAGTTCTAGTTATCTTTGCCATGTAACACATTGTTCCAAAACTCAGTGACTTAAAATAATCATTTTATTATGCTCACAGTGTCTGTGGGTTGAAAATTTGGGCAGACACAGTGCTCTACAGAGTCTAGGGCCTCAGCTGAGAGGATCTCAAGGATGGGATCACAGCGGCTCACAGCTCAGGCCTGGCACCTTGAGGTGTTGTTCCTGCACTTGCCTGGCTGGTGGTGCTGGCTGTTGATTGTGAGCTCTGCTGGGACTCTGGACTGGAGTACCCTCCCCATGGCCTCTTCGTGGGCCTTGGACTCCCTCACAGCATGGCAGCCGCAGGACTTCTTCCATGATGGCCTCAGGTTACAGAGTGGAAGCCACATCGCTTTTTATGACCTAGCCTTGAAAGTCACACCATGTCACAAACCTGCCCAGATTCAAAGGGAAAGGGATAAACTTCATCTATCGGTCTTGTTGCAGAAGAGCATGTGGGACAGGAGATATTGTTACTGCTGTGTTTGGATAGGGCTTCCCAGGTGGTGCTAGTGGTAAAGAATCTGCCTGCTAATGCAGGAGAATAAGAGAAGTGGATTCCATCTCTGGGTTGGGAAGATCCCCTGGAAGAGGCACAGCAACCCACTCCAGTATTCTTGCCTGGAGAATCCCATGGACAGAGGAGCCTGGCAGGCTATGGTCCATGGGGCCGCAAAGAGTCGGAGACTACTGAAGCGACTTCTCATGCATGCATGTGTTTGGATAATATAACCTGTGGTGGTGATGTGGGAGAGATTAGTTCACAGCAAGAGCTAATATCACTGACTAGCTATTGCTACTGGGGCTTCCCAGGTGGTGCTAGTGGTAAAGAACCAGCCTGCCAATGCAGGAGATGTAAGAGACACTGTTTTGATCTCTGGGTTGGGATGTTCCCCTGGAAGAGGGCATGGCAACCCATTCCAGGGTTCTTGCCTGGAGAATCCCCACGGACAGAGGAGCCTGGCGGGCTACAGTCCATAGCATCGCACAGAGTCTGACACGACTGAAGTGACTTAACTCACACTACTGCTACTACTACAGATGCAGGTTGAATGCATATTGAGCACTTACGATGGGGCAGGCACTAAGAGTCTTAAATGGACTAAATCATTTATTCCTTCAGTAACATTATGAAGAATATATTACTTTAAAGGTGAGGGTGCTGAGGCACAGAGAGATTAAGTAACCAGCCAGGGTCTCACAGCTCCTGCCTATGCTGGAGAGGTCAGGGACAGAGAAGAGTCCAGAAGTAGCTCCATCCTTCAGGTCTGCTGCTGGATTGTGCCACTGCACATATCACATGGGTGTTGATGGCTGCTTCAAGGGATGTTTTGGTGAAAGTAAGGACCCGGATGCAGGTCTTTATGCTGGTGGTTTAGGGAAGCTCAACTGTGAGCCGTCCTGGCTCTGTGGCTCTGCTATGTTTGGGCCTTGGTCAGGCCGCCCTTGGAGGGCAGTGACATTGACCACCCTTGTTAAGGTGTTTTCCATAGTGTGGGTGTCTGCAGCTTGGCTTCATTAACCCCTCACCCACCCCAACTCCTGCCTCAGGTGCTGATTCTATATGGTGAGTCCCTAAGAGGATGTACCTATAGGGTTGCTGTGAGCATTAAAATTAATACATACAGCTCACTGTCCATATTAAGGGCCCAACAAGTGCTGGCTCTTATTGGTAAGGGCCAGGCTCTGTGTCTATCTGTGCCCTGTCCAGAAAGGGATCAAATGAAGATTCTTTTTAGCTCGTGCCCCTTCTTATCGTTGCTTGGCTGAAGGCTGGAAAGTGGGAATCCCCAGCCTTGTCATTGGAGTGGCCTTCCTCACTGCTGTCTTGGGAGCCTTTCTGTTCTGTGAGGCCCTTGGGAGGCTTGGTCTCCACTCCGTGGTCGGTCTGTTTGACAGTTTTAACCTGAGACCCTGCAGATACCCCATCATAGTCTTCAGGACTGAGTTGGCAAGGAAGCTCAGTGGGTGGTTTGTCATCACTTATCACTGATATTCACTAGGCATGTTCAGTATGAACAACAGACTCAGAAAACCATTAATCATGTTCTTTGTCATGGAGAAAGTGATTTAACCTGGAAGACCATTTCCTCACCTGGTAAATGTGGCTATAATGAAATCCCCCTTGGAGGATTTCACTGATGGTCTAGTGGTTAAGAATCTGCCTTCCAATACAGGGGATGCAGATTCGATCCCTGGTCGGGGAACTAATATCCCACATTGTTGCTGGGTGAGTGAGCCCGCCTGCTCTAAAGCCTGTACTCTGCGGTAAGAGAAGCCTATTGAAAAAGATAAAAAATAAAAAATAGATAAATAAGGCCAAGAGACATTGAGTAGATTAGCAAAGTTAAATGAGATCATTTATTTGTTGTAAGGATCAAATAAGATGATGTATGCAGAGAAGTTAGGATACTGCCTGACACACGAGAGTGCTTATCATCTTTGTTATTAACCTTCATTTTAAAACACTTACTTGCTTATTTTTAAAAAATGGTAAAATAGAAGAAAGGAAAAGAGAGGGGGAAAAATCATTCACCACTCAGATTCAGTCCAGTATCGATGTTTTGCTTGGTCATTTTTCTAAGTACAGTATTTTTTTTTTTAACATAAATTTACTGCCTGTGCAGTTTTGCATTTTTAACTGAAATTCAAACATTAATATTCTCTTGAATGGTTTTGTACTTAGAAAAACTTTTCCTGTTTTTGGATTGGTACCTATCCCATGTTGATAGCTGCTGCTGCTGCTGCTAAGTCGCTTCAGTCGTGTCCGACTCTGTGCGATCCCATAGACGGCAGCCCACCAGGCTCCCCCGTCCCTGGGATTCTCCAGGCAAGAACACTGGAGTGGGTTGCCATTTCCTTCCCCAGTGCATGAAAGTGAAAAGCGAAAGTGAAGTCGCTCAGTTGTGTCCGACTCTTAGTGACCCCTTGGACTGCAGCCTACCAGGCCCCTCCGTCCATGGGATTTTCCAGGCAAGAGTACTGGAGTGGGGTGCCATTGCCTTCTCCGTCATGTTGATAGAACCAAGAAGAAATTTTTAAATATTCATTTAGTGACTTTCACAGTAGTATTTGATCTCTAGGATTACCTCTGAGATGGATATATGTTGTATTACATTATTCCCATTTTACAGATATAGAAATATACTTATGTGGCCGAATCACATGTAGAGTTTGTAAAAGCTGTGTGCTGATTGAGCTCTGAGGATTATAGAGGTCACAACTGGAATAGATGTGGGATGGTGAGCTAGATCTTTCTGACACTTTGACACGCTCACTTATGTGTCTTGAACTTAGACATTAGATCCTGTGCTTAGAGACGCAAGTCTCTCAGCCCAGGCATGTTCCAGAAATGCATGAGAGGCTGACTTTCACAGGCACAGCAGGTGCCCCTCCCTGCTCACTAACTCCTGAATCATACTGCCCCTAGCCAGGTTGTCTAGGACTCAGCACAAAGGAAAAAGTGGGACCAAACATGAATGAGCAGTATCTTGAAAAACTAGTTAAGCTATATCATGTGTTTATGTGACTAGAAACTGTCCAAACTAATCTGAAAGGACATAGCCTTTCCCACTGACTTTTTATTGTCTAAAGCAACGATTCTTAATCTTTTTCTTTTTTTCTGGATCTTGAATCCTTTCGAGAATCTCTTGAAGTTTATGGAACTCTTTTCTAGAAGAACAGACACAAGTTCATGTAATATAATTTTTCATTTCATTTTAAGACCCATTGGTGTCTTTATCATTCATATGTTGGTACAAAAAGAATTACCTCGAAACTTAAAGGAACAGTAAATTCTTCTCACTTTTATTGTAAATGTAAAACTGCTCTAAAAAATTGTCCTAAAATAAAAATCTTGATTGGAGAAACTGTGTTCTGCTGAACCAGTAGTTACTGCAATTGTGAATATAATTCTTAAAGCAAAAACAAACAAACAGAAAACCCAAAGTATAAAACAATAGTAAGCATTATTCTCTCATACAGATTCTGTGGATCAGGAATTCAGGAGCATCTTAGCTTTAGCTCTGGTGCTGGGGCTCCCAGGGAGGGTGTAGTCAAGATGTCATCTGAAGCTGCAGTCATTGAAATCTTGCCTGGGGCTGGAGGAGGCGGTTCCAAGGTGGCTTCCTTACATGGCTGGTTGTTGTCACTAGGCTTCATGTGGACCTGGTCATAGGCCTGCTTTGGTGTGTATGTGACATGGCTCTCCTCGGGATATGTGAGCCCACAGAGCGAGGCGGAAACCCCAGTGTCCTTTTATGACCTAGCTTTGGAAGTCACACTCCGTTGTTTCTGCACTTCCTGTTGGTCACATGTGTCAGCTCTGTTAAGTGCAAAGGGCAGGTGTGAGGGAGTAGCTCTCCAGGTGTGCCACCTCCCTGCACTTTGACCTGGAAGTTCTCCTAATCCTGTCATTTAGGGGTTTTATGCAGAACAGTGGGCGCAGTGTGTGGTGTTACTACATAGGCATGATTGATTAAATCTTTGGCCACTGGTGATTCAACTCTACTTCCAACCCCTTTGTCCTCCTTTGACTTCAGAGGGTGGGGCTGAAAAGTCCACCCCTCTAAGCATGACCAGTCCCTCTGAAACTAAGGACTCACCTTGAATTACCTCATTAGCATAAACTTCTGTTTGTTCCAAGAGGCTCCTTGTGAATGACAAAAGACACTACAACTCAGGAAATTCCAAGCGTTTTAGGAGTTCTGGGTCAGGAACCAGTGACAAAAACCAAATATATAGTTTATATTGTTACTGAACTTGAGTTTGGCTGCTTGCTGCTTGAAAGCCACGTAAGAGATGAGTGTGGTTGGAAAGGAAAGTTTGCTCTATTCAGGAGGATAGACATTCATGCCCAACTCCCAACTCTGAAGATTCTGCTTGACCATGAAAGGGAACGTCATCTGGGGAGGGGGTCAGAGTCTTATTTATCTTCTGCTGTGTGCAGACTTTCTTCTCATTGGTTAGAAAGAAAAAAGAAAGTGAATTCACTCAGTCGTGTCCGACTCTGATTGGTTGGTGGTGAGGTAATAGGGCGGTGCTCCAGGAATCTCCAGCATAACCTGAAGTTACCATCCTCTACCTGGGTGGGGGCCTTAGTACCTGTGCTGTATGCTGTGCTTAGTCGCTCAGTCATGTCCGATTCTTTGCGGACCCCAGGGACTGCAGCCCTCCAGGCTCCTCTGTCCATGGGATTCTCCAGGCAAGAATACTGGAGTGGGTTGCTATGCCCTCCTCCAGGGGATCTTCTCAACCCAGGGATCCAACCCAGTTCTCCCACATTGCAGGCAGATTCTTTACCATCTGAGCCACCAGGGAAGCAGGATGGGGGCTTAGTACCTGCAGAATTCAAAAGTATTGATGGCTTTTTGGATGTGTTTGAGTTTGTTTGGTTTTGCCACGTGGCATGGGCTTCCCTGGTGTCTCAGATGGTAAAGAATCTGCCTGCAATGCAGGAGACAGAGGAGATGCAGGTTTGATATCTAGGTCGGGAAGATCCCGTGGAGAATGGACTGGCTACCCACTCCAGTATTCTTGCTTGGAGAATTTGCTGGACAGAGGAGCCTGGTGGGCTATAGTCCATGGGGTCGCAAAGAGTCAGACACAACTGAGCGACTAACACACAAAAAACAACAACAGAAGTATGGGGGAGTCTCAGTTCCCTGACCAGGGACCCAACCTGTGCCCCGGGCCCCCTGTAGTGGGAGTGTAGAGTCTTGACCACTGGACCTCCAGGGAAGGCCCTCAAAGATATTGTTTTTGCGTAATCCTTAAGGAAGAATCCAGACCCTGTCCCATGGTGGTACTATTGTTTCTTGACTGTTCCTTCTCAATTTCTACATTTCTCTCCCTTCTCTGATTGTTGTTTAGTCTTTACAACCCCATGGACTATATAGCTCGCCAGGCTCCTCTATCCTCCACCGTCTCCCGGAGTTTGCTCAAATTGGTCATTAAATTCTCTGATTAGCAACTCTTTGAATCTGCCCTTGGGAATTCAGAGAAGGTCAAGGAGGCTGGATAAAACCTATTTCCTATGAATGAGAAACAGGGGACCTGAAAAGGATTTGTATCCAGGAGGGCCCCATAGAGTCCTGCTCTGTTTCATTATTATTCATATATCACATTAGTCAAAACAGGAGCAATTTCATAATCATGCATTGTTTTTATTTTGGTTAAATGTTTTTTCCTAATTATACTGTTTGCAGAGGTCTGAGGGAAGAAGTGAAAAAAGAAGAAAATAAAAATCATTTACCACTTTTTTCACCCAGTATTTTCTTTCTAGTCCTTTTATTTGTTTATGAGTTTCTTTTCTCTATAGAAATTTGTTTCTTCAGATATAATTAACATATAACATTGTATTAGTTTCAAATGTACAACATAATGATTCAATATTGTATGTATGGTGAAATTGTTACCAAACCAAACTCTGGTTTCCTGCCCAGATACATGCTACAAAGCCAGTCTACTGACTGGTTGTGGTGAGGAAAGCACAGTGTTTATTGCAGGCACCAAGCAAGGCCGCTAATGCTCAAAAGATCCAAACGCCCCAATGGCTTTCAGAGAAGAGTTTTCAAAGGCAACATTAGAGGTGAGGGTTGCAGAATGTGTGATCAGCTCGTGACATTTCTTCTCAATGGTTGGTGGTGAGGTAATGGGGTATTGTTTTGGGAACCTTAACCATCAGCCTTCTGGTTCTGACCAGTTTGGGGTCTAGTGCTTGTCAGCGTGTAGTCTCCACCCTCCACCTTAGGTGGGAAGGGTCTTAGTTCCTGCAGAACAACTCAAAGATATGCATCAGATTGTTCTGTGTCTCTCTTGAGGAGAAAGTAGGAGTCCGGTGTCTCTGTTTTGTCTCTGCACTGTTGTTTAAGCTATCATTACTTTTCTTGCTAGACTGCTTTTCCTTTGCTTCCACATTTCCTCACTTCTCTAACTAGTTACTGCTTGAGTCTGCTCTTTGGAACTTGGGGAAGGCCTAGGGAGACTTATAAGCCTCTTTCTATAGTCAAGAAATGGGGGACAGAGAGGGGCTTTTGTACCCAGGAAGGCCCGGCAGGATCCTGCTTGGTTTCAGAGTGATTACCTCCACGAATCTCATTAATTAATGTTAATTAGTTAACTGTATTGCCATACGTAGTTACAGAACTTTTAAGATTTATTCTCCTAGCAATGTCAAATATACAGTACAGTACTGTTAACTGTAGTCACCATGCTATAGATTACATCCCTAGGACTTGTTCATTTTGTAACTGAAAGTTTGTACCCTTTGACCACCTTCACCCACTTCCCACCTCTCCACCCCTTAGCATAACACTCTCCAAGGTCTATCATATTGTTGAAAATGGTAGGATTTCCTCCCTTTTTATGATTGAATAATATTCCGTTGTATTTATATGCCATATGCTGTTTATTCAGTCATCAGTTGATGGGCACTTAGGTTACTTCCATGTCTTGGCTGTTATAAATAACGCTGCAATGAACATAGATGTTCACGTATGTTTTTGAGTTAGTATTTTTGTTTCCTTCAAGTAAACACCCAAAAGTGGAATTGCTGAGTCATATAGTAGTACTGTTTTTAATTTTTTTGCACAACCTCTGTATGATTTTCCATAGTTCAGTTCAGTTGCTCAGTCATGTCTGACTCTTTGTGACCCCATAGACTGCAGCACGCCAGGCTTCCCTGTCCATCACCAACTCCTGGAGCTTTCTCAAACTCACGTCCATCGAGTCAGTGATGCCATCCAACCATCTCATCTTCTCTCGTCCCCTTCTCCTCCCACATTTCAATATTTCCCAGCATCAGGGCCTTTTTCAATGAGTCAATTCTTCACATCAAGTGGCCAAAGTATTGGAGCTTCAGCTTCAGCATCAGTCCTTCCAATGAATATTCAGGACAGATTTCGTTTAGGATGGACTGGTTTGATCTCCTTGCAGTCCAAGGGACTCTCAAGAGTCTTCTCCAACACCACAGTTCAAAAGCATCAATTCTTTGGTACTCAGCTTTCTTTATAGTCCAACTCTCACATCCATACATGACTACTGGAAAAACCAAAGCTTTGACTCGACAGATCTTTGTTGGCAAAATAATGTCTCTGCTTTTTAATATGCTGTCTAGGTTGGTCATAGCTTTTCTTCTAAGGAGCAAACGTCTTTTAATTTCATGGCTGCTGTCACCATCTGCAGTGACTTTGGAGCCCCCCCAAAATAAAGTCTATCACTGTTTCCATTGTTTCCCCCTCTATTTGCCATGAAGAGAATGAGACCAGATGCCATGAACTTAGTTTTCTGAATATTGAGTTTTAAGCCAACTTTTTCACTCTCCTCTCTCTCCTTTTTCACTTTCATCAAGAAGCTCTTTAGTTCTTCTTCGCTTTCTGCCATAAGGGTGGTGTCATCTGTGTATCTGAAGTTATTGATATTTCTTGCAGCAGTCTTGATTCCAGCTTGTTCTTCATCCAGCCCGGCATTTCACATCTAAGTTAAATAAGCAGGGTGACAGTATACAGCCTTGACATACTCTTTTCCCGATTTGGAACCACGCTATTGTTCCATGGCCAGTTCTAACTGTTGCTTCTTTGACCTGTATACAGATTTCTTAGGAGGCAGGTAAGATTGTCTGGTTTTCTCATCTCTTTAAGAATTTTCCACAATTTGTTGTGATCTAAATGGCAACCCACTCCAGTACTCTTGCCTGGAAACTCCCATGGACAGAGGAGCCTGGTAGGCTGCAGTCCACGGGGTCGCTAAGGGTTGGACGTGACTGAGCGACTTCACTTTCGCTTTTCACTTTCATGCATTGGAGAAGGAAATGGCAACCCACTCCAGTGTTCTTGCCTGGAGAATCCCGGGGACGGGGGAGCCTGGTGGGCTGCCGTCTATGTGGTCGCACAGAGTCGGACACAACTGAATCGACTTAGCAGCAGCAGCAGCAGCATCCAGTCAAAGACTTTGGCATAATCAATAAAGCAGAAGTAGATATTTTTCTGGAACTCTCTTGCTTTTTCAATGATCCATCGGATGTTGGCAATGTGATCTCTGGTTCCTCTGCCTTTTCTAAATCCAGCTTGAACACCTGAAAGTTCATGGTTCACGTACTGTTGAAGCGTGGCTTGGAGAATTTTAAACATTACTTTGCTAGTGTGTGAGATGAGTGCAATTGTGTGATAGTTTGTACGTTCTTTGGTATTCCTCTTCTTTGGGATTGGAATGAAAACTGACCTTTTCTAGTCCTGTGGCCACTCCTGAGTTTTCCACATTTGCTGGCATATTGAGTGCAGCATTTTAACAGTATCATCTTTTTGGGTTTGAAATAGCCCAACTGGAATTCCATCACCTCCACTAACTTTGTTCATAGTGATGCTTCCTAAGGCCTGCTTAACTTTGGACTCCAGGATGTCTGGCTCTACGTGAGTGATCACACCATCGTGGTTATCTGGGTCATGAGGATTTTTTTGGTATAGTTCTTCTGTGTATTCTTGCCACCTCTTAATATATTCTACTTCTGTTAGGTACATACCATTTATGTCCTTTATTGTGCCCATATTTGCATGAAATCTTCCCTTGGTATTTCTAAATTTCTTTGAGAGACCTCTAATGTATCCCATTCTGTTGTTTTCCTCTATTTTTTTGCATTGTTGATTTATCCCTCCTTGCTATTCTTTGAAACTCCAAATTCAAATGGGTATATCTTTCCTTTTCTCCTTTGCCTTTAGCTTCTCTTCTTTTTTTTTGTCTTCTTTCATTTTTTCCATAGTGTCTAAACCAATTAAATTCCCACCAACAGGACACAAAGATTCCCTTTTTCCACATCCTCGTCAGCACTTGTTATTTCTTGTCTTTTTGATAGTAGCCATTCTAATAGGTGTGAGATGATTCCTCATTGTGATTTTAATTTGTATTTCCCTGATGATTAGTGATGTTGAGCATCTTTTCAGGTATCTGTTGGCCGTTTTTGTGTCTTCTTTAAAAAACATAATCTGTTCAGATCCTCTGCCCATTTTCTCATCAGTGTTTCTTTGCTGCTGAGTTGTATGAGTTCTTTATAAGGACTTTGTTTTCTTTAGAGCAGTTTTGGGTTTATAGTCAGATTAAGAGGCAGAGGCAGAGATTGTCCATATACCCCTAGTCCCCATGCGTGCAGAACTTGCCCCATTGTCACCATCACTCATCAGAGTGGTAAATTTTTAAACCAGGAACATGTTAACATTCCATAATCATCCAAAGTCCATAGTTTATCTCAGGGTTCACTACTGGTGTTATACATTCTGTGGGTTTGGACAAATGCATAATGATATGTGTCCATCATTGTAGTATCATACAGAATATTTTCACTTCCCTAAAAATATCTGTGCTCTGCCTGTTCATATCCCTGCCCTCCATTGTCAGTGATCTTTATGAAGACTGATCTGTCTCCATGGTTTTGCTTTTTGCAGAATGTCATTTACTTGGAATCATACAATGTGTAGCACTTTCTGATTGGCTTCTTTCCCTTAATAATATGTATTTTCAAGTTCCTCCATATCTTTTCATGGCTTGATTGCCCATTTCTTTTTACTGTTGAACAATACTTGGTTGTCTGCATGTATCACAGTTTATCCTTTCACCTACTGAAGGACATCTCTTTTACTTCCAAGTTTCAGCAAATATGAAGAGACCTGCTGTAAATATCCATGTGTAGGTTTTTGTGTAGATAGAAGCTTTTAGTTTCATTGTGTAAATGCCAAGGGGCACAAGTGCTGAATTGTATGGTAAGAATATGGTTGGGTTACAAGATACCACGAAACTGTCTTCCAGAGTGTCAGTACCATTTTGCATTTCTACCAACAATGAATGAGTGTTCCTCTTGCTGTACATCGTCGCCAGCATTTGGTGTTGTCAGTGTTCCGAATTTTGGCCATTCTAATAGGTGTGTGGTAGTATCTTGTTTGTTGTTTTAATTTGCATTTCCTTGATGATGTATGGTGTGGAGCATCCTTTCATATGCTCACTTTCAATCTGTGTATCTATTTTGGTGGGGTGTCCGTTAAAGATCTTTGGCTCATTTTTTAATCAGGTTTTTTTTTCTTATTGTTTTAAGAGTTGGTTTTATATTTTGCATAACAGTTCTTTATCAAATATGTCTTTTACAAATACTTTCTCCCAGTCTTTGACTTGTCTTTTAAGTCTCTTGATAATGGCGTTCACAGAGGAGAAATTTTAAATGTTAATGAAAGCCAATTCATCAATTATTTCTTTCATGGATCATGCCTTTGGTGTTGTGGCTGAAAAGACATCACCATAGCCAAGGTTATCTGGACTTTCTCCTGTGTTATCTTCTAGGGGTTTTATAGTTTTGCATCTTACACTTAGGTCTGTAATCTGTTTGGAGTTAATTTCTGTGAAGTGTGTAAGGTCTGTGTCTAGATTCTTTTTTTTTTGCATGTATCTAGTTGTTTGAACACTGTTGAAGAGACTATCTTTACTCCATTGTTTTGCCTTTGCCTTGTGTCAGAGATCAGTTGACTAAATTTATGATGCTAACATAAGTGATTTTTATGCTTTTAACTTTAAATTCTCATTTGTTAATTATTGGTTTATAGAAAAGCAGTTGACTTCTGTATTAACCTTTTGTATCCCACAATCTTGCTATAATTACTTATTAGTTCAGTAGTATTTTGGCAATAAATTTTTTTTTTATTTTTATACAAGCAATCATGTCACCTGCAAGCAGAGAGTTTTATGTCTTCCTTCCCAATATGTATACCTTTTAATTCTTTTTTCTTGCCTTATTGTAAAGGAATGGCAAGAAGGGACATATTTGCATTGTTCTTGATCTTAGTGGGAAGGCTTTGAGCTTCTCACTGTTCAATGTGATGTTAGCTAAAGGTTTTTTGTAGGTAGTCTTTGTCAAGTTGAGAAAGTCTCTATTCCTAGTTTACTGAGAGTTTGTAGTGAATGAGTGTTGAATTTTGTCAAATGCTTTTTCTGCATCTGTTAATATGACCATGTGGTTTTTCCTTTTTAAAGTTTGATATGATGTATTACATTAGTTGGTTTTCCAATGTTGAATAAGTATACCTGGGATGAATCTCACTGGTTCTAGTATATAAGTCTTTTTATACTTTTTGGATTTGATTTGCTACTATTTTCTTGGGAATTTTTGCACCTGTGTTCTTGAGAAATATTGGTCTGTAGTTTTCTTTTCTTATAATGCCATTGTTGATTTTGGTATTAGGGTAATGCTGGCCTGATATTAATAGAATGAGTTAGGAAGAGGTATTCCCTTTGTTTCTGTCCAAAAAAGAGACTGTAGAGAATTGGTATAATTTCTTCCTTAAACGTTGGGTAGAATTCACCAGTGACCCATCTGGACCTGGCGCTTTCTGTTTTGAAAGCTTTTAATTATTGATGCAATGTCTTTAATAGGTATAGTGAAAGTTGCTCAGTCATGTGTGACTCTTTGCGACCCAATAGACTGCAGCCTGCCAGGCTCCTCTGTCCATAGAATTCTCCAGGCCGGAATACTGGAGTGGGTAGCCTTTCCCTTCTCCAAGGGATCTTCCCAACCCAAGAATCAAACCCGGGTCTCCCTCATTGCAGGTGAGGGTGCTAAGCCAGCTTTACCAGCTGAGCCACCAGGGAAGCCCATACCATTAAGCCTATCCTTAATAGGTATAGACCTATTCAGATCATCTTTGCTTCTTATGTGAGTTTTACAGATTGTTTATTTCAAGGAGTTGGTCTTTTTCATCTAGGTTATCAAATTTGTGGTCACAGAGTTGTTCATGCTGCTGTTGCTAAGTCACTTCAGACGTGTCTGACTCTTTGCGACCCTGTAGACCGTAGCCCACCAGGTTCCTCTGTCCATGGGATTCTCCAGGCAAGAATACTGGAGTGGATTGCCATGCCATCCTCTAGGGGATCTTCCCAATCCAGGGACTGAACCTGCATTGCTTATGTCTCCTACATTGGCAAGCAGGTTCTTTTACCACTAGCACCGCCTGGGAAGCCCAGAGTTGTTCATAGGTTTCCTTTACTATTCTTTTAATCTCCATGGAATCTTATGAGTCCTTCTCTTTCATTTTGGATACTAATAACTTATATTCTCTTTTTCTTTGTTAACCTAGCTAGAGGGTTATTGATTTTATTGATCTTTTAAAAACACCAGCCTTTGGTTTCATTGACTTTCTCTATTGATTTTCTGTTTTTAATTTCATTGATTTCGGCCCTAATTCTTTTTTTTTTTTTTCTGCTCTAATTCTTATTTATTCTGCTTACTTTGGATTTACTTTACTCTTCCTTTCCTAGGTTCCTAAGGTGGAAACTTACTGATTTAAAGTTTTTCTTCTTTTCTAATTTAATGCTATAAATTTTCCTCTAAACACTGCTTTCCCTGAATATCATAGCTTTTGATAAGTTGTATTTTAATTTTTATTTAAAAAATTTATTTCTCTTGAGATTTTTTTTGTGTGTGTTATTTAGAAGTGTGTTGTTTAATCTCTGTATATTTTGCTATTTTCCAGTTATCTGTTATTGATTTCCAGGTTAATTCCATTTTGGTTTGCCAGCAGATATTATATCATTCTATTTTTTTTTAATTTGTAAAGGGTGGACTTCCCTGGTGGTTAAGAATCTGCCATACAATGCAGGGAACATGGGTTCCATCCCTGGTTAGGGAACTAAGATCTCGCATGCCTCGGGACAGCTAAGCCCTTGCACCACATCTAGAGAGCCTACATGCCACAACTCCTGAGGCCAGGCACCACAACTACAGAGGCTGTGTGCCGCAGTGAAAGATCCCACGTGCCGCAGCTAAGACCCAGTGCAGCCAAATAAATAAATAAACAAATGAAGTTATTAAACAATTTCTGTTAAGGGGTGTTTTATGGCCCAGAATGTGGTCTGTGTTGGTGAATGTTCTGTGTGAGCATGAGAAGAATGTGCATTCTGCTGTTGTTGGATGAAGTCTGTAGATGTCTATTGTATCCAGTTGATTGAAGGTATTGTTGAGTTCAGCTTTGATCCTTATGGATTTTCTGCTTGCTGATTCTGTCCATTTCTGAGAGAAGGGTGTTGAAGTCATCAACTATGATAGTGGATTTGTCTGTTTCTCCTTACAGTTGTCTCACTTTTTGCCTCATGTAGTTTGAGGCTCTGTTGTTACATGCATACACAGTAAGAACTGTTGTATCTTCTTGGAGAATTAACTCTTTTAATCACTATGTAATGTCTTTCTTCATTCCTGATAATTTCCCTTACTTTGAAGTCTGTCTAGAATTAATACAGCCACTCCGGCTCTTTTGATTAGTATTAACATGGTATATTTTTCTCCACTTCTTATTTTTGGTTGCACTGGGTTTCATTGCTGAGTGCAGCCTTTTTCTAGTTGCTGTGAGTGGGGCTTCTCATTACAGTGTTTTTTTTGTTGCAGGGCACAGGCTTTAGGTGCAGATTTAGTAGTTGTGGTGCACAGGTTTAGTTGCCCTGAGGCATGTGGACCAGGGATTGAACCTGTGTCCCCTGAATTGGCAGGCGGATTCTTATCCACTGTACCACCGGGGAAGTCCCACCCATTTATTGTTAATCTTTGTGTCTTTATGTTTAAAGTGGTTTCTTGTAGGCAAGATATTGTTGGGTCGTGTTTTTAATCCACGCTGACAATCTCAGCCTTTTAATTGGTACATTTAGATTGTTGACCTTTAAAGCGATTATTGATATAGTTGAATTAATATCTACCATTTTCATTAATATTTTTTGTTGCCCTTGTTTTTTGTTCCTATTCTTGTTTCCCACTCTACTGTCTTTTGTGTCTGTCTAGTCCTTTTTATACAGTTATATATAATACTTGGATTGTTTTAATTTAAAAAGTGATACTTGCTTATTGTAAAATAATTCAGAGAATACAGAAATGTCTAAAGAAAAAATATTACTTAAAAAAAAGGTGATCCTAGCCAGAGGAACCTTCTGTTTTGGGCTGAGGGAAGATGAAAGGTGCAGTGGAGTCAGGGGATGCCTTGGCCAGGGTTGGGGACCTTGGTCTTTTTGAAGGTAGCAGCGTTTAGGAAGGGCTTCCCAGGTGGTGCCTAGTGGTAAAGAACCTGCCTAGCAATGCAGGGGACATAAGAGACACAGGTTCGATCCCTGTGTTGGGAAGATCCCCTGGTGGAGGGCGGCATGGCAACCCGCTCTAGTATTCTTGCCTAGAGAATCTCATGGACAGAGAAGGCTGGTGGGCTACAGGCTATAGGGTTGCAAAGAGTTGAACATGACTGAAGTGACTTAGCACAGCACAGCTTTAGGAAAATGAGATTTGGATAGCAGGGGCAGTGCCCAGAGAAGGAAATGGGGAAGGAGGGGAGTATGGAAGGGGAATTAGACCACTGAGAAGAAAAAGTTCATTTCTATTTCTATGCTAAGGTCCACTTCCTAAGAATAGCATTGTTTTCGGGGTTCAAAGGCCCTTTGTGCGGTGGGAAGGAAATTAAGGAGATATTTAATAAGCAGGTGCAGCTGAATGTGTGTGGTTAAAGTACAGTCTACTATCTGTTTATTTATTTGTCAGGACTGTTTATAACCAGCTTCTGACAGGAGACAAGTTGTTTTGACCCTGGTGCCCTGGCTCATTTAGGCCGCTTAACACTGTTTACCTTTCTGGGGAATATTGTGTATGATCCCCTGATCTAGTGCTTCTGTAAGGTCTGTAACTAGAATGCATGCTGGATGAGCTCAGCATTGCGTCACCACAGCCAGTATCTGATGGGCCTCAGCTGCCTTCTCTTGCCCATTCACTGGAGGAGAATAAAACTTTCTTGACCCAGATCAGCGAAGGCAGGAGTTCAAAGCTGTTGAGAGCCTTAAATCAGGATCTGGTCTTTCGTTTGAGCCCCTGGCTGACACTCTTTCGATAGAGACATCTTGACACTGCTCTGTGTTGAGTTTTTTTTTTTTTTTTTTAAAAACCAAAACCCTAATGCCCAGGTTTCTGCATACCAGATCAGTTACATGGGGTGGGGTCCAGGCCCTGTTATTTTTTAAAGCTCTCTGGGTGATTCCAGTGCAGGTCTAAGGTTAAGTCCTGTCTTAAAGAAAGATACTGGCTCATCCTGACCTGCCTCCAGTCCTCTTTGTAGCAGGTGGGGACTGACTGTGGCTATTTTGTCATAGAACACTAAAATGCAGGGAGACCTAAATGTTATGAATGTAGTTATATTGTTTTAAAAGTTCTGCATTTCCATAGTACTTCAAACATTTGGCTCAAGTGTCATTATATATATATATATATATATATATATATAGTGCTTAGTCGCGCAGTCATGTCCGACTCTTTGTGACCCCATGGACTGTAGCCCGCCAGGCTCCTCTGTCCATGGGGATTCTCCAGGCAAGAATACTGGAGTGGGTTGCCATGCCCTTCTCCTGGGGATCTTCCCAAGCAGGCCTCAAACCCATGTCTCCTGCCTCACTCACAGGTGGATTCTTTACCGTTTGAGTCACCAGGGAAGCCTACACACACACACACACACACACACACACACACACACACACACACACACACACACACACACACACACACACACACACACACACACACACAGTTTGTTTTTTAAATTGTCAGAGAAAGAGTACACATAGTAAAAATGCAACACACTACATGTTAACGTACTGAAAATAACTAATGAGCTGTTTGTCAACGATCTTGAATGTAGTCGTAAATGCTGTCAACCAGAATATATCAAGTGAATCCACATACCACTTTGATTTGATTTGCCACCCTCTTACCCTTCTTTTTCACTTTCCTTGCTTCTATTGCTTAAGCCAAGATGGGATTCCCTATAAGATTTTGTTTGGGAGAAAAGATTCTGCACAAATAAAAGTTTATAAAGCCACAGGCCTTTCCTTGTGAAGTCTGTTTTAGATTAGATCAGTTTGCTTTAAGGCCCAAGCATCCCCCAGGCTGGGCTTAGAGCTGCTTCCCACTAGGATTTGAGCCGTCCCAGCTGTTCCCCAGCTGGATCCACTTCAGATACATTTACACTGGGGCAGCCATGATTGCCTTTCAGAGGGGGAGTGGAGGAAGTTTTCATGGAATTGGGAATGGGCTGCAGCTGTGGGTGGAAGTGGGTGGCCCAGAGATGGTGTCATTGTCAAGAGGCCATTGGCCTGACCTTGAGGGATCACTGACCAAAATCCTGTTCCCTGTGGATCCAGAGCCATACAATGTTCCAGCCAGGAGTGGCCCGCATTAGCAGCTCTTCCTTTGTTGTTGTTGAGTTGCTATGTCATGTCTGACTCTTTGCAGCCCCATGGACTGCAGCACACCGGGCTTCCCTGTCCATCACCAACTCCCGGAGCTTGCTCAAACTCATGTCCATCAAGTCAGTGATGCCGTTCAACTATCTCATCCTCTGTCATCCCCTTCTCCTCCTGCCTTCAGTCTTTCCCAGCATCAAGGTCTTTTCTGATAAGTTGACTCTTCGCATCAGGTGGCCATAGTATTGGAGTTTTAGCTTCAGCATCAGTCCTTCCAATGGATATTCAGGGTTGATTTCCTTTAGGATAGACTGATTTGATCAAGCAGCTCTTCTTTAAGGACTAATTATGGGCTAGGCCCTATGCTAGGGGTGTTATAGATCTTGTCTTATTCAGTCTTTTTGATAACTCTGTGAGGCACACATGATTATCCCCATTTTATGGATGAGGAAACAGGCTTCAAGAGGTTAAGTCACTTATCCAAGGTTACAGGTAATAAGTGACAAAGCTAATCACACATGCTAGTCCTCTCCAAAGCCTTCCTAGAAATCATCTTGTGAATGAAGAGATCAAGGTCCAGAGAGGAAAAGCCGCTTGTCCAAGATGGCACCACCAGCTCCACTTCCTGGCAAAGCTGCAACTAGCCCTTAGCTGCCACAGGGCCACGTCCCCTACCGCCTTCTCAGTGGTTCAGGCAGAGTCAGTTGTGCTGGCATGGAATGAGAAAGCAAACTCACCCTCTTTCTTGCCCCCAAGTCTGCGAGAGGAGACCATGTTAAGAGCATAGAGAAGGCAGGCAGAGGCCACTAGGAGAAGCAGATCCCAGCCAGGAGGTGGGGCAGCCGGTGGTGAATCAGAGTCCAGTTTCCAGGGCAGCCTGGAAACTTCTTTGACTTGGGGTGGCACTGACAGTTGCCCCCATCGGTGGTGTGTGGGCATCTGGGCGGCGGGGTTCTGCGTCAGCCCTTCGCATTCCTGTTCATGTGAACAGCAGCCTTTAGGAGCTCAGTTCCACCTCCACGTGTGGAGGGAAGAGGATGTAAGGAATGTGTCCATGGTGGCCTGGGAGTAGCTACCTTTGCAAATAATGGTGCGGAACCAAAGAAAGGACCCAGGACTCCCTCCTCCCAGCTCTCTAATCAAGAAAGGAGCATTTACTTTCAGCCAGATTGCAAGGTGGTTACTTTTATTTGCCTCTGAATTTGTGCCGAGGATGCAACTTTCCTTGCTCATTTTATTAAAAACTTTATAAAGAACATTAATAAATAGATATAAAACTGCCGCCTAAATGACAGAAAGACTAAATGAAATTCCCAAGGGTCAGCCATTGTATAAATAACAGGATCATGTCCTTGCACGGTCACATTCCCTTATATGCAAATTAGGGACAGTGCCTTACCACGGAATGTTTTAATTAATATTTATAAATCACAGAGTGCCTCAGAAGGAGCCGCTGAGTTATTTATATTATTATCATATCACTTGAATAACAGATCCTTTGTAGGTTGCTGCCTGCTTTGCATTTTGGTCTGAGAAGTGAGAGAGCCCATTGTGTGTGTCTCCCCCACAGGTGTCGCGTCAGCACAGCGCCAAGTCACCATCCAGGAAGGACCCTTGTACCGCACGGAGGGCTCTCACATCACCATCTGGTGCAACGTGAGCGGCTACCAGGGGCCCTTTGAGCAGAATTTCCAGTGGTCCATTTATATGCCCACGAACCCTGAACGCGAGATGCAGATTGTCAGCACCATAGACCCCTCCTTCACTTACGCCATCTTCACACAGCGTGTCCGCAGCGGGCAGATCTATGTGGAGAGGGTCCGGGGGAACTCGTCCTTATTACACATCACTGATCTCCAGCCCCGGGATGTCGGGGAGTATGAGTGCCACACGCCCAGCACCGATGAGCGGTACTTCGGGAGTTACAGCGCCAAGATGAACCTCGTGGGTAAGGAGATGACTATGTTCATGTGGCTGGTGTTCTGCCTGAGTGTCATAGTGAGTCTGAGCTGTTAAAATAAATTATCATAGACTGGACTGGGTGCTTAAACAACAAGCAGTTATTTCTCACTGTTCTGGAGGCTGGAAGTCTGGGTAATCAGGGTGCCAGTGTGGTCAGTTCTGGGGAGGGCCCTCATGGGGATTGCTGAGTACTAACTTTCTCTTGTCTCCTTACGTGGCAGAAGGGGAAAGAGAGAGCTGTCTGGGGTCCCTTTATAAGGGCACTGATCCCAGAATCTCTTTTCCCTGGCAGTCTGTGCTTTCAATGCAGGGTATGCAGGTTAGATCCTTGGTTGGGGAACTAGGGATCTAGTTGGGGAACTGCCACATGCCAGGCAGTGCGGCCAAAATTTTTTTTTAAGGAGCCCTAATCCCATTTATGAGAACTTGATCTTCATGACCTAATCACCTCCCAAAGACCTCATTTCCAGATACCAACACAGTGGGGATTGGGTTTTAACACAGGAATTTAGGGGGCAGGGGAGAGCATAAACATTCACTCCATAACACTAAGTCACTTCTTTTATAGTACAGTTTTATTTGACTCTTTAGGGCTTCCCAGGTGGCGCTAGTGGTAAAGAATCCACCTAACAATGCAGGAGACACAAGAGACGTAGGTTCAATCCCTGGGTTGGGAAGATCCCCTAGAGTAGGAAATGGCAACATGCTCCAGTACTTGTGCCTGGAAAATTCCATTGGCAGAGGAGCCTGCAGGCTACAGTCCACAGGGCTGCAAAGAGTCAGATATGACTGAGCAGCTGACCACATAGCATAGCATTTGACTTTGAAGAATCCAAAGCTCCCCAAATATTTTAGCAGTCACCAAGTAGCATAGGTGAAGCAAGTTTTGTGTGTTCACTTGTAAATAGAAGGTTGAAGCTGCAACTTAAAGAAGATCTAATGCAGATGTTAAGAATTTAAGAGGAGGTTAACTGACCCTCTCTAACTGATGAAAGGGGATATAAAAATATAAGGCAAGGACATTTGTGGTTGATAAGCTGAAGAACTGATGAGGAAGATGAAGCATGTGTCATCTGCAGGAAGAGGCCAAACCTCCAGGAAATGATGGGCCTTTAGATGGCGCCTCTGAGCCACCTGGGGTGCTGCTGTGTCAGAAAGCAAGTGTGGCTGCAGGACTCTGCTCAGACCTGGAGTGGGTCTCTGTGTCCTTTGGTGTCAGAGTAAGGAATTGTGCACCAGTCTCCTTTTACCCCTGTGCTCCCCAGATGATGGAGGGAGCTGGAGGAGGGAGGGAGAGGAGAGGGAGATTTCCATGTGGATGGCTCTGGGCCACAATGTTTCCCAGTGTGAAGGGTCAAAAATATCAAGGCCATTCTGTTTTTCTGTCCAAGTCATAACTTCCAGGCTTAATTAAGATAATAAAAACTGGAAATCAAAATTTCCACCCTTCAAATCAGAGAAGGGGATGGTGTTTAGTCTCCAGAGTAAAATGCTGACCAAGTGACCACAGAGGTAATCTGATCGCTTGCCTGACTCATCCCCATTCCATGGCTTCCTTCCAGCCCATGAACACATGTTGACACATGAGTTATATGAAAATTAAACCTAATAAAAAATTGAGGACCCTGCTGTTTCTCTCTACCACAACCCTTTTTTTAAAAAAAAAAAAAAAAAAGAAGAAATAGCTTTTCTAGAGCACTGCATTGCTGACGTGAGTTGGGGGAACATGGGCGTAGAGTGGCTAGAAAGGAGAAAATGAGCAAGTTGTATGGAAAATGTGACACTCCAACTTCCAGGAACTCCTTTTGTTTGAAGATGAGTCAGTAGCCAGGTTAAAGTTTCTGAAAGCAACTTCACCTTGAACAACAAAATCTTATTTCCCCTGACATAAGATTTCTTTGATGTGTTATTTTCAGTGAGTTCATTTATTGTGTAAAATGAAATGCAATGTCTACAAACATTATTTTATCAATTTTTTATTTAAAGTATGGCTGATTTACAACATTTCAGGTGTATAGCAGAGTGCTTCAGTTACACAGGCACACACATAAATATATGTATATTTTTTCAGATTGCTTTCTGTTATAGGTTATTATAAGATATTGAATATAGTTCCCTGTGCTATACAGTAAGCCCTTGTTGTTTTCTATTTTATATATAGTAGTGTGTCTTTGTTAATCCCAAATTCCCAGTTTATCCCTCTGCTCCCAACCCACTTTTTATCCGAGTGTTATTGAAATACCAAACAGGAAGCATAAGTGCCAAATAGTTGCAGTCCAAATCCAGACAGAAGTCTCGTTCCGTTTCTCTGCTGCCCAGGGTCCTCAGTGGCCCCACAGAACTGTGGAAGCCTGGGTGGGTTGGCACTCAGCCCCTCGAGGGTAAGACCTGTGGCCTAGTAACCATACTTGGGGCGGTTCCTGTGTTGCAGTGATCCCGGACTCCCTGCAGGCCACCGCTGTGCCCCAGACTTTGCACAAAGTGGAGCAGGACCTGCTGGAGCTCACATGTGACGTAGCCACGGAGACACTGCAGCACACCCACGTGTCGGTGGCCTGGCTCCGGCAGCGGGGCAGTGAGAAGCCGGTGGAGGTCATCACCCTGAGCCGGGACTTTGTGCTGCAGTCGAGCAGTGACTACGCGCAGAGGCGGAGCCTGGGGGAAGTGCACCTGGACAAGCTGGGGAGCACCACCTTCCGCCTCACCATCTTCCACCTGCAGCCCTCCGACCAGGGCGAGTTCTACTGCGAGGCCACTGAGTGGATCCAGGATCCGGACGGCTCGTGGTTCCCCATGACCCGAAAGCGTTCCGAGGGGACCGTGGTCAACGTCCAGCCCACTGGTGAGTCTGTCTGCTGGGGTGGGGGATCAGACACCGGGAGGTGGTGCAGACTCCTTTGACGACTCTGCAAGATCTCTGGATCCCTAGGGGCCAGGTATCCCAAGCCCTGACCCTCTCTGACAACACTCTCCCAGCCCCTGAGTCCAGCTGGGCTCCAGATTAGAGCTGACAGTTGTTGGTGGCTGCTTCAGCTGGGCTGGGGGCAGGCGTACTGTGGGAGCTTCGTCCACTGGTTGGAGGGTATGGTTGTGCCGGCACGGAGATGCAGGAAGTGCCCAAGGGTCCTTGCATTGCTGCTCACCTCTAATGAGGGGCTGCCACTGTTCTGACAGTCAGAGGTGTGGTTTGTGGGAGATGAGCTGGGGTGCCTGAAGTACAAGCTGTTGGGGGGACTTCTATTCAGGACCTGTCTCTTGACTCTCCTGCCCCATTTGCTCCAGTTAAATGGTAGTGGTCTTGGTCTCTGCATAGCTCTCTTGCATAGCTCTCTCTCATTCTGGGACTGTGCTTCTGATTTACCTAATAGCATGGATGCCCAGGCTTGGGCAGTACAGATTACTGAGTCAGGCTTCCGGGGTGGAATCTGGGAAGCTGAGTTTTCAGTACACTCCACTATAGACAGTCTATGCTTTGTCAAGCACAGCTCTAGAGCCAACAGGGCAGAAGCGATTCTCTAGGTGCCTAATGGATGTGAGAACTTTACAAGGAGGGTTAGGCTCCTGGACTGGGAGCACTTGATCTGTTCTGTAGGATCCAGAGTATTTAGCGGCTTCTGAAACTTCCGGTACTAAGAAACCCACAGAAGGCGCTTTATTTCATATTTATCCCTTCCCTTCCTGGCTGGTTTTAAGAGCAGCTTCAAAAGCCTGGGCCACATTTTGAGTCTTAATGCTTTTAAATTAGGTTGCATCAGTTAATCTTCTTTATTTTAGTCTTGCCAATTTGGAATGAGGATTTTTTTTGAATTTGCCCAGCAAATGTATCCAGACTAAGCAAAAGGAAAACTAGGTGGAAAAAAAAAAGTCGATGACTTCACTGCGTGTCCCAGTGATGTTCTGGTTCAGTGGTTGTAGCCCCAGTGTTGCCCTTCTCTTACTTCATTTCAGTCAACATTTAGTAAGTCTCTGCAGCATTGCAGGTGTGGTGATAGGCATCGGGGACTCAGAGATGAAGAACGCTTGGTTCCTGCCTTAGGGAACTGCAGATATGAAAGCCAGTGGCTGAGTGGAGGACGCTGACTGTGATGATGGTGTGGTGGATGGGGTGCTCTGGGGACACAGCGAATATAACTCTTCTGACAACAGTGTTTTCCCTGGATGGGGTCGTTAAAGCAGATTCAGGAAAACCAACACATTTGGTGACTTTGAGTTGAGGCTTGAAGCTTGAGCAGGCATCAGGAGGAGAAGCATAAAGGTACAGAATTGTTTGTCATGTTTGGCAAGCACAGAGAAATCAAGGGTAGGCAGATGTTGAGTTCCAGATATGAGTGGGTAGAGATAAGAGATAGGAGATAGGAAAGATGGCCTGAAGCCCCATCTGCTGGAATGTGAGCTTGGCTTTGACTCTGTGGTCCAAGCATCTCTCAAGCTGTTCTCCTTGGACTCTTAGGAGCCCCATAGAGGTGCCTGAGCAGTCGCTTTGTGGGTGGACGTGTGTGCGTGGGTGGACGCCGTGGTGGGAGATGCTGGAGGAAGGCATGTGAGGCCTACAGAGTTCCCTCCTTGCCTCAACCAAATGTTTTCTTCATCGGGCAATAAAAGGCTTTGTATGCAGAAAGGAAGACACCCTCTCCTCTGCCTGAGCAAAGTCTGAAAACCATTGCTGTAAACACTAGGAGTGGGGAATAGAGATTTGTAAACAAATCAGTGACACAATCAGACTGGGTTTTAGAAAGGAAAAACCATGGAGGCCACCTAGGGTTGACCTGACAGGTTGGATCTGAAGTCAGGAGATCAGGGAGGGAAGGGCTGATGAGGCCACAGCTGGGTCAGTGGCACTGACCTGGGAAGTGAGCAGTGGGTGCTAAGGGCAACAGAATGGAGAGCACTAGGGAAGGAGGAACCCAAACAATGGGAGCCCTGAGGCTGGGGCGCAGGGTGATTCCTTGAACTGTGATAAGGAGGGGTGAGGTAATGTGCCAAGTCATACTTGAAAGCCTCTGCTTCCCCTTTAGTGGCAGCACTGGTTGGCTTTTCTTTTTGTTCTTGTCAGTTTTGGTCAAGGAGTCCATCCTGCAAACAGACTCATGGAGATGCTCCGTGTGTGAAGCAGCCAGCATGTCATCAGACATGGAGCTCAGTTTGAGGTTGAACTTGGGACTGATGAGGCCCCAGGAGAAGCCCATGGGATGAAATTGGGAAAGGAGCCAGGAGAACTGTGGCAGTGAGAGGTGGTCAAGGGAGCAAGTCCCAGTGACAAAGAAACAGAGTGGTCAGGCCAGTAGGCAAGAAGCAGGAAGGAAGGTGTTATGGACACAAGCTAGGAGAGCTGGTCCAGAGGCTAAAACCTGTGTGACAAAAGCCTTCGGTTGTGATGGGTGGGGAGGTGCCACCGGAGACATTTGCTCAGTCAGTGAAGTGTGGGAGAAAGTCAGAAGCAAAATTTCAGTGAGCTGAGGAGGGAGAGGGGATTGGAAAAAGCATAAATCAGTGTATGGAGGTTTAATTGACTAGGGAAGAACAAGGGCAAATTGCTGGGCAGAAAGGAGGAATCTCGTCTTAACCTGGCAATGTGAAGGCGTCACCATGCCAGGAGGGGTAATCCCATGAGATCAGAAGAATCTAAGGAAGACTGCCACAGTTGCAACCAGCCTCACTCTGAGGAAGTGGAAAGTCTGAGGTCTGGGGCACCTGTTTGTAAGTCTTTGGTGGCATTTATGTGGAAGGGGTGCTTTTTTTTTGTTTAAATCACTGATGTTGAGTTATAGGTTACTGCAATGTGGTTGACCAGAAAGCCAGTGTCTGGCAGCTGACATAGGTTCAGTCCTATGTGGGTGTGTGTGTCTAGACAGAGGCTGGCAGAGTGAAACCCACATCTCTCAGGTTGGTCTTTTGGGAGGGGAAGCAGAGGCAACAGGTGTCACTTTGGAAATGAGACCCTACAGTCATTGAGTCTAGTTCACTTTGTCAGGAAGTTTGGGTAATAAAAGGAAGAGGCTGATTCGCTGGAGAAAATTGGTATTTGGGGTAAGACACTGGCTCCGGTGGGAAGGGAGGAGATGGAGAGCCTGAGGAATGGGTGGGTATAAAGCGAGAAGGGGAATGTGGAAGCAAGTACTCTTGTGATTCCTGTGTTTTTAGGGAAAGGGGATTCTCATCTGCTTGAATAGTGCATGGGATGGGGGATAAGAACAAGGCAAGGTGGAATTTCCCTGGTAGTCCAGTGATTAAGACTCTGTGCTTCCAACACAGGAGGCGAGGGTTTGATCCCTGGTCGTGGTAACTAAGATCCCACATGTAACACAGGGTGGCCAAAAAAAAAAAAAAAAGGATGAGGCAAAGGCCCTAACAATAGAGGTAAAGACTTGCGAATGCCAGTGTAAGGAAGATAGTTGAGATTGGAGTTTATGATTCTACAAGGAATTCGAACATCCCTGTGATGAGATTCTCCCTTCTGTGTTCTCTGTAGAGGAACAGAGCTGGAACTAGGAAGAGAAGGACTTGGGCAGTGGTTGAAGCTACAGCCTCCCCTACCCAAGGCTCTGTGACTCTGTTTCCAGAAGCTTCTCCAGCCCTTCACTCCTTTGTGCCCTGCCACCATGGCCCATGAGACACGATAATTGTCTCATGGCATTGACAGACACACCATTTCATGATGTGCAGGGCAGTTAGCGGCAGTGAGCCCTTCTTTGATCATTGCCCTGCCCCCTCCCCCCATTCCTGATTAAGCTTCTGGTTCTTTGAAGGGTGCTTGGGTTCACTGACTGTTTTAGAGGTCATGTGGCTGTCAGCGGAAGTAGGTACTTGCCCCCTCCATCCTTCCAGAGATGGACTAATGAAAAGACATTCATTTTCACTTTTCCTATGCAATTTTGTTAGGGATTGTCTTTTTATTTCCAGTATTCACAGGGTAGAAGACATTTTTCTCTCTCTCCATAAATAGACTGAGAAAAATAGACATTTTTTTCTCTCTCCAAATAGATAAATAGACTGAGAGAAAGAATATTTATTAGGATTGGGGTCAGCACCTGGGCCACTGGGTAATTTTGTCTCACAAGTCTAGCAGGGTATTGTCTATAATATCTACTGAAAATATTTGTACTCCTGATGTTTTGATGGAGTTCTGGGCATATAGATCAAGGTTGGACCTTTGTCATCTGCCGTGCAAGTGAAATTAGGAGTGATATTGCTTGCTGATCTCTGGGAGTGTAATCTAAGGCGTTATAAGCTGCAGACAGAGCTTCGTCATCTTGATTGGGATAACAAGACCCTTAAACTTTCTGGGTCTGGCTACCTTTGAGTTTCCTCTGAGATATTTGAGAGTTTTTCTCTTAAGACAGGTGTGGCAGTGCCTTCCCAGTAGTCAGCTTGATGAGAAGGTGGCGACGGTGGGAATTTGCTGATGCAGCTTGGAGCGCTGGGGCCCTTGGTCACCCAGAATGCATCCACCTTGTTATTTGTTTTCTCAGACAAAGAGTTCACCGTTCGGCTGGAGACTGAGAAGCGGCTGTACACGGTGGGAGAGCCAGTGGAGTTCAGATGCATCCTGGAGGCGCAGAACATTCCCGACCGTTACTTCGCTGTCTCTTGGGCCTTCAACAGCTCACTCATCGCCAGCATGGGGCCGAACGCCGTGCCAGTCCTCAACAGTGAGTTCGCCCATCGGGAGGCCAAGGGCCAGCTCAAAGTGGCCAAGGAGAGCGACAGTGTCTTCGTGCTGAAGATCTACCACCTCCGCCAGGAGGACAGCGGCAAATACAACTGTCGTGTGACGGAGAGGGAGAAAACGGTAACTGGGGAATTCATCGACAAGGAGAGCAAGCGTCCCAAGAACATCCCCATCATTGTCCTCCCCATCAGTAAGTGCAGGGAGGGGCCGCTTCCTTTCCCTCCTCCCACTGGTCTGGTCCAGGAGCTAGTATCATCACAGGAAAGTCTGGGGAGAAGAGAAGAGCTGTGGGGAGGGCAGGGCAGGTTCAATCAGCTGGCAGAGAAAACCAGTTACCCCCCTCCTTTCTCCAGCTCACCTGCCCACACTTAGCACCCTGCCCCCTCCTGCCTCCAGTAGGCAGAGCATCAGGTGTGTGTTTGCAGGCTGCTGAGAGGCCTGGCAGATCCAAATGCTAGCAGCTCTGTATAAATGCCAACAGTGCCAGCTCAGCTTGGAGACCAACCAGGACTCCAGCACAGCTGTTCGCTCCCATGTGGGAATTAAATCCCAGAAGAAATGGGTGGGTGCCTGTCTTGAAACCTCACTTAAGAGGGTTGATCTTTTATGGGAGGATTTTAAATCCTAAAGCACATTATTAGGAAAGATTTGCTCTCTGGGTTTGAGGGTGTAGGGATTGGCATTTCCCTAATTGTCTCTTCCCTTCTGGAAGTGGGTTTTTAAAAGTCAGTGGATGGGACCTCTCACATCATCCTGGAGCATAGGCTTTTAAAGCTTAGCTCATTTCCAGGGTTGCTTAGGTGGGCTCCCAGCCTGCTTGTAGCTGGCATTGTCTGAGTGGGTATCGGTCAGGACTGGGGGATTAGGGGACTGCCTATGTTTGCTTATTTTGGGTTTAATCATTCATAGTATCAGCATGTCCTTATTAATATCTCATTTCTCTCATAATTTTATTTTTAGTAAAAAGAGAAAGCTTAAAATGCTCTGATTTTAAACAAGATGGTGAAGTTTTTAAACTAACCTTTAACCTTTTTCTCCACTGCTCGAACTGTTCTTTCTCTTAGGCTTGTAATGATTCCCTTTACATTTTGATTTACGCTTTGACATTTTTAATACAGTTTCAAGTGTGAAGAAAACAAACAGACAGCAGGGGTCTTGCAGCTCTTTTCTTTTCTCACCAACAGGATGGCTTTCTTTTGTGCTTATTTTTTTTTTTTTCAATTGCTCTCTGACACACATCTCATTGTCTTGAAATTCTTTTCTTTCTTATTCCCCCCTGCAATGCCTAGCATGGTGCTTTGCATAGGGTAGATGCTTGCTGAATATTTGTAGAATGGAATTTGTTGAATTGGATGCCCCTTCTTTACTATTTTCCTGTCGGTCTGTGCTTGCCTTAACCACGGACTCTCTACTTTTAAATCTGCAACTAATTCCTCATTGTTCTGTAAGGATCCAGTGAAGGGCAGCCACACTGTGTCCTTCCTCTGTTTTTTGTACTAAGTGATTTCCCCCACCCCCTTCCAAGAACTTGTTTGATGATCTGTGGCCTGCTATATTGCTTTTCCAGCAGATAACTGGGTAGTTAAAGTCCCCCAGCACCACCAGATCCTGCCCCAAGGCCACTTGGGTAAGTCTACCAAAGAACACAGTGAATCACATCGGTAATGGTGATAATAAAAACTGGGATTTTAATGGCGCTTTTCCTCCCAAGAGCCCAAAGTGCTTCTGCGTATATCATCTCCTTCTCTACTCCCAGCCCTCCAATCCAGTAGTATTCTGTTCATCCTCTGAATGAAGAGACCAGAGCACCATACAGGAAAGTGGCTAAGTAGGTTCCATTTAGTGGTCAAGCTTGCATCGCATTAGAAATATCTGCTTCTAACTCCAGATCCACTGCTCTGCGCTTAGCCTGTGCTCCACCACCAGTCTCCTGATTTGGAATTTCGTTGTGACCATGCATTTAGATTCTCATTAGTTCTGTCCTGGTTTTCATTTAATCCAGAGAGTTTTAAATTGCTGGCTGCCTTTTTCTCAAGCCTGGAAACACTTGTAAATAGTCTTAATGGGCAGTTAGCTTTGTGTCTGTATTTGCTTTTGCCTGGGCTGCAGAATGTTTTTTGTTTTTTTTTCCTTGTAGTTTCACATCTAACTGCGTGGTTTTTTCAGGCTTGCTCAAACAGCAGATCACCAAACAGCAGCCCTTGTAACAAATGAGCCAGGGCTTATAGAAGTGATATATAAGTGATATATAAGCCAGGGCTTATAGGGTGATAGTAGGGGGTGGGAGTGGTGCCTTGTAAGTCATTCTTCTGCTTAAGGCAAAAGGAGACTTTTTTTCCCACTGATGCCAAAGTTGCCCTTCTTTAATTTCTCACTTTGAATTGATGGCACTAGAAGTGAGTCATTAATGAGTCTTTAATCTAAAGAGGAATATTGTTACTATTAACAATAATGAAAAATAATTACCCAATCTGATACTCTCAGTGTCATGACCTTTAGAAGTAGGACTGTTAGTACCTCCATTTTGCACATGGGAAATGAAAGCTTGTGTAGATTAAGTAAGAGCCCCAAGGCTGCAGGGTTAGGAAGCAGTAGACTTGGGCCTGGAACCTGGTCTGTCTGCCTCCAAATCCTAGTTTTTAGCCATGAGTACTGTAGATGTAGCTATTCAGGAGCTTTGTCATCACCATGAATCATCTTGGTGTGGCTCCTGGGAAAATTCCTTTTCCCCACTCTGTCCATCTAGACCTTTTTTCACGTGAAACAAGCTTACCCGGAATGGGTGGCCGACACGTTTACTATAGCAAGAGCTCCATGCCCGGCTCAGTGCTCCTCTTTGCCTCCTCCTGCCTATGGGGAAAACGCAGGGCTCAGATTGATTCCAAATGCATGGTCGTGGGCATGCTTTTCCCCTCAGTAATTGGGTGTGCCCCTTGATCTGGGATTGGATTGATTGATTGAGTCAAAATTATTGTATGTGTTTCATGTGGATGGTGCCCAGAAAATTGGAGCCGAATCAACCTGGTACTTCCTGTTTTTTTATACCTTGCTGTTTGAGTTCTGTAGATGATTATACAAAATAATATATGCATAATCAAGATAGATTAAAATACCCAAAGTCTTTATGAAAAACAAATAGTAAGAATAGTTAAATTAATGATCATGATTACCAGTTTTTGAAAACCTGTGTATTAGGTGATTTATAGACATTGGCTTATTTACTTTATAATCTTTAAAAACCTGCACAATATAAATAACACTCTCCCCACCCATCCCATTGAAGAAGGCATGTAGAGCTTAAATAATTTCATTGGAGGAGGTCAGATAGCTAAGTGAGTAGCAAAGGAATAAAGGGAGTTGGAATCCTTACCCTGGAGTTTGATTGGCAGAAAGTCAAGGTTGAGAGCAGCAGAACCCCTGGGCTGAAGGTGGATGGCAATGGGAAGGCAAGCCACTGCCTTAGGTCTGTTCCTCTGTGTTGATGAAAGCCTGAAAGGTTGCTCACCACTCGCTCTGTGAAACGAGGCCATAGCTGCTGCGTTATTGCCCACAACCAAGGAAGAAAGCACATGTTATCCTCCAAATACTTCCTGTCATTTTTTTTTTCTATTTCCTAATATTGCCCTGAAAGACTCAAATGACATATATGAATGTTCAGCTTTTATTTGACTGCTATAGCCCTAAATGATGGGAAGATTAGGTGAAGCAGAATTTTCAAGCTATTTAACTCACTGAAAATCCAAAAGTCAAAAAAGTTCTTTTTGGAACTTTCTGCTGAACACTATCCACAGTTTGGTCAATCTGGGAGCGCAGCAGCTTTGGGGGCGTCCAGATGGAGCAGGTGCAGCCCAACTTGTTCAGCCTGGGCATCTTCAACAGCAGGAAGGAAGACGAGGGCCAGTATGAATGCCACGTGACCGAATGGGTGCGGACCGTGGACGGCGAGTGGCAGGTCGTGGGGGAGCGCCGGGCCAGCACTCCCGTCTCCATCACCGCTCTCGGTAAGTAAGCTCTGCTGTCTTTTGGTGGAACCGTTGGGGAGATGCTCCTGTATCAAGACCCTTATGGGAAAAAGTCACTCAGTTGTGTCCGACTCTTTGAGACCCCGTGGACTACAGCCAGCCAGGCTCCTCTGTCCGTGGGATACGAGAATGGGTTGCCATTTCCTTCTCCAGGGAATCTTCTCAACCTAGGGATCGAACCCAGGTCTCCTGCACTGCAGGTGGACTCTATCATCTGAGCCACCAGGGAAGTACATGGGAAATAGATGGCACCTTCCAAAGGTTTTGATTGAAGAAAGCATTGACGAAGTATGGATGGGGTTCAGGGAACCAACAGTGGTTCAGCATGGTGGGGCCAGGGGACAGGTGACAGCTGGGCACTGTTACTACTCCTGGGCCTGGGTGGTAGGAATGAAGTTGTAAGGATTCTGGCCTGGGTGGTCCCAGGTAGAGGATCAAAGGCCACTTATAAAACTAACCTGGAAGAATGAAAGATTCTCTCCCTCCTGCACCCAGGCCCTCCTGTCTAGGGGCTCAGCCCTCCTGGCAGTTTAGAGCCTGGCAGAGAAGGGTAGGACAAAACCTTTCACCATTTATTTAGCATTTACTACCCTTCCTGCCTGAGTGTAAACGCTTAAGCATTTAGAATCCTCACCTAGCCTACAAGTAAACACTGTCATTTTACAAGGAGACTCCTGAGACGGGATAACTCATTTGCCCAGGGCTATAGCTTTTAAATGACAGACCCACAGTCTTGAACCCAGGAAACCAGCAATCTACCTTAAAATTTTTTTGAAAGCCTGTGTTTTTATCTTTTCCTCCATATGGCTTTTCCTAAAGAAAGCCATTTCCTGATTAGCATGAAATTAAGATACCTTGATATTTGCTAAAACCAGGGTATATTAGATTTCCTTGTCACAGGGTAGTTAAAGAGGCTTCCATCAACATTTATCTGCCTAATAGAATCTGTATATTACATTTTACAAGACCAATCAGCTACTTTGCTGGGAAGGTACCTTGTCATATTAAGTGTTCCTGTTTGCCAAGAGACTGTGACATCAGTTGTCCTCAGCAATTTTGCATCCCACACCTGGACCATGCTCACCTTCCCGGTCGGTAGGGCTGCTGATGTTTTCTGGGCACACCCCACAGGAAGTGGCAGCCCCAAGTGGTTTTGCCCTCACCAAAGTTCTGCGTCACCACTCGCCCCAGAACAGAACTACTTTTCCTTTCTAAAGCCTAATCCCAAAGTTTGACCTGCTTTCTGCACTCACCATGCAGCTCTGATTTCTGTCTCTGGAACCTCATCTAGTGGTTGAGTTTCCTGTTCAACTCAATCCCTGAGCCTTGCTCAGCATCCTCTGTGGACGTGTGGGAAAGGAACCTGTGAGGAGAGTCCTGGGTGTCCCAACAGGGGGAGTCTCTCCTGTCCTGTGAGGCTAGGAATGTCTGAGGGGTGGTTAGAGTTAGAAGTAATTTTATAGCATCAGGTTGTCCTCTGATTTTTTTTTTTAAACCATATATATATATTTTTAACTTTTTGGCTTTTCTGGGTCTTTGTAGTGGCACAGGCTTAGTTGCACCATGGCATGTGGGATCTTAGCTCCCTGACCAGGGGTCAAACCCAGTCCTCTGCGTTAGAAGGCTGATTCTCAACCACTGGACCACCAGGGAAGTCCCTGTCCTCTGAATTTTTTCATATTCATTGTATGTCTGTGGTTCCCACGGCCAGGACTTACCAAGGGATTCTGACCTAACTCTGCGAAAAGATTTCATTCCATACCTTGTCTTTTACCAGTGGAGTTTAAAATACTTTCCTTTATGTCTTTTTTTTTTGAAGTAAACTATATATGTAACAATACAGTATTACTATGTATTACTATATATGTAACAAAATATAGTAATACTGTAACAGTACCTTGAAGGTGCTGTTCCAAGTATTTTACAAATACTAACTCATTTAATTTTCACAAAGACCCATTTCACGGGTGGGGAAATAGAGGCAGAAGATTAAGTAACTCATTCAACATCACACAAGTAGAAAGTGTTGAAGTTGGGCATCTGGCTCCAGGGTCTGTGCCTTTAAGCTAACCACTGCCTTATGCTTCCCAGGAGTAAAGCCACCTAATAAGGCCCCTGTAATCAATGACATACATGTTTGTAGTCTGACTGCCTTTCACTGGCAGCTTGATAGTGGGCAATTTATTTACCCTCTCTGGGCCTCCTCTATTTCCTCATCTGCAAGAAAAGAGTGATAAGCCCACCTGTCCTGCAAGGTTGTGTTGAGGATTCAGTGAAGTGAGGTGAAAGCGAAGCAGTTGGCACCATGCCTGGCACATAGATAGTGCTGACGAAATTCTGGCTGCTGTCAGTTTTAGGATCATAACCAGTGTGTTAATGGTCTATCACACTCTCAGGGCTGTCGGGACTCTAATCACCCACCCTGAGGAGTCAGTATTTTGGGTTAGGGATGCTGGAATATGGAGAGACTCAGCCTAGCACACCTGCAGGGCCCCACTTCATCCAAGGTCCCTCCTTCTGAAGATCAGTCCTTCCTGCTGTGGGTCCTTTGCTGCCTCTTTTCCCTGGATTCCATGAGGAGATGGAAGTCAGACTGGGGAGCCAGCCCAAGCTGCCCTGCCTGGGGAGCATGGGCACCTGCTCCCCCCACCTGCCTCCCCCTTCTCCACCACAAGTGCGCTGATGGGCCGGCATGAAGGAAATTGGCACTGGGCTCCTTTCTCTTGTTTCAGCGTGGAATCCAAGCTATCTAGGGACAGTCCCACTCCATGTCCTCAGTCTCTGCTGTTCAGGGGTAGGATGGGGTGGGGTGGGCATTGACGCAACACAAATCCATGTGAAGGTTTCACTGGGAAGGGTTTGCTAGTGCTGCGTAAGGAGAATCACCACCAGCCTCTTTCTGTGAGGTCCTGTGAATTGTTGGGTTTGTGTGTCAACACACTAGCAGAAGTAATACTGGCCTGGGCATCAAAAGAGCCCCATGTTCTTTACGTTGGTGTCTGTTTTGCTCTCTCACATATAGGGTCATTGTTACCATCTTTCTAAATTGCATATATATGCATTAATATACTGTATTGGTGTTTTTCTTTCTGACTTAATTCACTCTGTATAATAGGCTCCAGTTTCATCCACCTCATTAGAACTGATTAAAATGCATTCTTTTTAATAGCCAAGTAATATTCCATCCGGAGAAGGCAATGGCACCGCACTCCAGTATTCTTGCCTAGAAAATCCCATGGACAGAGGAGCCTGGTAGGCTACAGTCCATGGGGTCGCTAAGAGTCGGACACAACTGAGCAACTTTACTTTCACTTTTCCCTTTCATGCTCTGGGGAAGGAAATGGCAATCCACTCCAGTATTCTTGCCTGGAGAATCCCAGGGACAGCGGAGCCTGGTGGGCTGCCGTCTGTGGGGTTGCACAGAGTCGGGCACGACTGAAGCAACTTAGCAGCAGCAGCAGTATTCCATTGTATATATATATATACCACAACTTTCTTATCTATTTGCCTGCCAATGGACATCTAGGGCAAAAACCACTACAATATTGTTGTAAAGTAATTAGCCCCCAATTAAAATAAATTAATTAATTAAAAAAAAAAAGAGCCCTGTGTGTGAGCCTTTGTTCTGTTAGCTTTTGCCAGGAGCCCTGTCACTGCGTCCCACTACCCTGAGGAAGCCAACGGTCTATCTCCATGCATATAGATATGTCTATCTACTTCTCTCTGCTCTCTTTCCAGAAACAGGCTTCGCGGTCACTGCTATCTCCCGCACGCCGGGGGTGACCTACGGCGACTCCTTCGACCTGCAGTGCATCATCAAACCCCATTACCCCTCCCGGGTCCCGGTGTTGGTGACGTGGCGGTTCCAGCCGGTGGGCACCGTTGAGTTCCACGATCTGGTGACCTTCACCCGGGATGGAGGAGTCCAGTGGGGGGACAGGTCTTCCAGCTTCCGGACCCGGACGGCCATTGAGAAAGCGGAATCCAGCAACAACGTCCGGCTGAGCATCAGCCGAGCCAGCGACACGGAGGCGGGCAAGTACCAGTGTGTGGCGGAGCTGTGGCGGAGAAACTACAACAACAGCTGGATGCGGCTGGCCGAGAGGACCTCCAACCTGCTAGAGATCCGGGTGCTGCAGCCAGGTGAGGGTCCCGGGGGCGTCCCACGCGCCTCTTCCGGCTGATGAGATGCAGGGAGGCAGGACGGGTCGAGTGCTGAGCCCTTGGCTGGGCTGCTCTTACTTCCCAGCTTTCTAGTTTGAGAAATTTCAAATGTGCAGGAAGCTACAAGACGCGTATTCCCTTTCTGTGATGACCAGTTGTTCACATCTTACCATGTTTGTTTCTCCCTCTGTGTGTCAGTTTTTATTGTTCTTGAGCCATTTAAGAGTAAGTTGCCAACATCAGGACACTTCCTCCTAAAAACTTCAGTGTGGGTCTCTGAAGATCAGGACTGGGTCCCACCCAACCACAATAGTGGGCTTCCCAGGTGGTTCAGTAGTAAAGAATCTGCCTGCTGATATAGGAGACATGGGTTCGATCCCTGGGTCAGGAAGATCCCTTGGAGTAGGAAATGGCAACCCACTCCAGTGTTCTTGCCCAGAGAATTCCATGGATTGGAGCCTGGCGGGGTCACGAAGAGCCTGACACAACTGAGCACACACACACACACACACACACACACACTCTAGAACCACAACAGCGTTGTCAGACTCTGGGAATTTAACACGATTATAGGACGGTACTAGCATTTTTCCAGTTGTCCTGAAAATGCCCCTTAGAGTTTTTTCTCCTTCCAAACCTGCTTCAAGTCATGGGTCACAGTTGTATTTGGTTGTCACGTCTCTTTAGACTCCTTTAATCCAGAACACTTCCCCAGTTGCTTGTATGAGTATGTGTTTGTGTGTATGTGTGAAGATGTTGATATCCGTGAGGTATGCAGGCCAACTTGACTGTTTTGTGGAAAGCTCTGTGTCTTAATGTCATCTCCTATGATCCTTGCAACAGTGATGTGAACAAGGTACCCATTGTCCCCTGTTTGCAGACGGGAACTTCAGAGGCGAAAGGGAGAATAACAGGCTCTTACTGAATGTTTGCTTTGCACCGGGTGCTTAGGATTATTTTATGAAAATTTCACAACAACCCCGGGAAAGGTTAAGTGATCAGCCCAGGGTCATGTAGATGGTGAACGGAGCCATGTTTGAATCCTTTCCCCCACGCTGTTTCCCTGACCCAGGCCCTGCCCTTCTGCCCTGGATTTGAGCGCTTGAGAGCTCCCCTCTTCTGGGCAGGTGGAATCTCTCTTGCATCAGGTTGTAAGGACACACTCATTTGGGGAACCTTAGTTAGGGGGCAGTGTGCAAACACTCTCACCTTAATCAGACCCTTCCTCTAATGAGAGGGTAAGTTTGTGCTGCTGTTACGGTTTTCTCTGTGTCTGTACCTGTCTCCATTTAGGTTGGTGGCAGGCAGAGTGTGGAGCCTGGCCCTGAGCAGGAGAGCACCAGCAGCCATGCAGTGAAGGGTGGGATCTTTGCAAAGACTTTGCAGAGATACCTCACCGATTTTGCAAAGATGGTTTGAACACCTTGCAAAAGAGGTGTTTCTGATTGCTCACAGCCATGGTGTGCGCCCAAACCCAGTCTGCTCCACCAATGCAAATGATCACAGTGTTTGTTATTTTCAGCAACATGAGGTTACAAAATGGCAACATCTGGGCTTATCCTTCACCTCTTCTAGCCCCATAGCAGGGACCTGTTTGGAGCGAATGACTTGGATAAGTGATGGGATGGTTCTCTGGCCAATTAAAGCCGAAACTTGGACAACAAGATGCCGGGGAAGAGGCTGTTCTGCTGAAGTGGATTTGCAGGTTAATGGGGAGTTAAGCAGAGACCCTGTTTTGTGTGAACCCTTGATGTGGAAAATGCTGAGGGACCCACTTGTCTGCCTCTCTGAGTAATTGCATCCTTTGTGGTCTCCTCTGTCCTCATGGTCAAATTGTGAACCCCCTCAGTGCCCGTCACGTGGTTCCAGAGGGAGAGGAAGTACTGACCCTAGGACCTTGACTGCCTTTTCAAATAAATTCCTAATATTTGCTAGTTTGTCTTATTACTTAGAAGCTAAGACAGAAATACTTGAGGAAAGAAAAAGGAATTTGTTCATTGAAGATTCTAGTTATTTGGATTTGATTAACTCTGGTGCTTCTAAAGGGGAAGTGGGGCTTCTCAGTGATAAGAATCCACCTGGGATGCAGGAGACGTGGGTTCGATCCCTGGGTCGGGATGATGCCCTGGAGAAGAAAATGGCAACCCATTCCAGTATTCTTGCCTGGGAAATCCCATGGACAGAGGAGCCTGGTGGGCTACGGTCCCTGGGGTCGCAAAGAATCGGACATGGCTGAGCAACTGAAACAGCAACAGCTAAAGGGGAAAGGGGACAGAAATGTACTAAATACCTCTTGGGTGCCAGGCTTTGTGCTTAGTACCTCTGTTTTCTTTTCAAATTCATCCAGCAATGAAATAATATAGATGTCTTTATGACCATTTTGCTAATGAGGAAACCCAGGCTCCCAGTGTTTAGGAGCCTTGATAGGGACAGTTTGCTTGTCAGATGGAAAACAGATTGGAACAAGGAGCCTAGGTTGCTCTGATATCCACGTATCTCCATTTTCCATTACATCATTTTGTTGCCCCATGGAGAGTTAGGGGACCCAGGATCTGCTCTGAGGGCTATATGTTCAACTCTCACATGGCTTACACTGGGTCAGTTTGTTTGTGATTTCACCATGAAGTGAGAACAAGCAGTGATTGGCATGGGAGACTTGGGAGCAAGTGCCCAGGTGCTTGGCCTCTGCTCAGAGGTGCATGATAGTGCACTTGGCTGGCTCTCTGGAGGCCGCAGAGAGCAAGGTGGGAGCTGAGGCTGAGTGTGCGCAGCTCCCGGGAGGGACTACAGCACCAGAGAGAGTGCATCCCCCTTAAGTGTTCTGATTGCTCCTTATCAAATATTTATGCACTTAGCACTTAATATTTTCCAAAGGGCTTTGTGTTCATTTTTACTCTTTTCCTCACACACCCTGGTTTTTACTAGAGCTTTTATTTGGGGAAAGTAGAAGTGGAGAAATACCAGCGGGCTGACCACGTGTCGGAGCGTGTATTGGACACTTGGTGTAGATGGCCCTCAGTCACCTTTCCTGCAGCCTTGGGAAGAAAGTACTGCTTGCCCATTTTGTAAATGGAATATCTGAGGTTCCGAGAGGTCAGGACTTGCCAGAGTCCAAAAACAGTGGGAAATAGGGGTGGGAATCTAGGTATGAACTTCATTAAAAAGCAGTTGGGGTGGATGAAAGGGAGACTTTGACCTGTTTTAGGCCATATATCAGAAATTCTTTCTTGGACTTCCCTGGTGGTCCAGTGGTTAAAATTCTGTGCTTCTGCTGCAGGTTCCATCCCTGATCAGGGAACTAAGATCCTACATGCTGCATAGTACACCCCCTCCCAACCCTACCCCCTCAGAAAACCCTTTCTGCATTCACTTAATCTCATTTACAGAAGCAGTTTCTCTTTGTAGAGTGCTGTGTGGAGGTATTTCAGCACTGGTGGCGGAAGAAGTAACGGCAGTAGCGATATCAGCTGGTCTCTATTGAGCATTTCTGGCATGCCCATCACCACCCTGAATGCTTTATATACAATGATGCTCTTCATTCTTAGTCCATGCAGTTCCATGAGGGGGTGCTGGTTTCACCCATTTTATAGGTGAGGACACTGACACAGAGGATAAATAAATTACCCAGTGATCCATAATAAGTGGCAGAGGCAAGATTCAAATCCAGACAGGCAGTCTGGCTCCAGAGTCCAGGCTCTTAATTTTATTTTATTATGGTATTTTTTTCCCCTCCTCTCAGGAATCTTCTTTGGTAACATATACTTTGATTCAATCTACCCTGTCTCTGGTTTACCATGCCTGAGCCCCCTTAGCAGATTCTTAAATTTGTTTTCTTAAATTGGAATCACAAAGTCCCTATAGAGGTTCCTCCAGACACAATTTGCTAATGGTGAAGGAGTTTAAATTGTGCCTCCTTGAACATCTCTATTTCTTCTCACTTCGGCCACCAGATCTGTAAGGCTTGGGGGGACACCAGCGCTCAAGCCAGCGCTGGCTTCTCTTCTCTTTGCTCTCCTTCCACACCTTGCCTCTCAAACCATGGATTCTTAACCCTGCTCTGGTGTTTTCGATAGGAACATCATCGCCCCACCCCGCACCCTTTTAGAAGATGCTTTTGTTGAATGTGCTTGTTCCAACAGCATGAAGTAGAAACCCAGGGACTGCTGGCTCACTCTTGGCAGTCCTTTTATCAGCCCTCTACAGCTGGTGTCGTCTGCTCTCAAGAAGACTCTGTGTGCTTTGTCTAGACCAGTCCTTGTCAGAGCCACCGACTGACCTGGCCACACCACGGCTCTTTGTTTCTTTGAAATCCCTGGCTGGATGGTGTGATAAACATGTTGTGGATCCAATTATTGACCATTCTAGATGCATGCTTCATGTTCCAAATGCACATCCATAAGGAAATCTTCAAGGAACACCATCACCCCTCCTGTCTTGTTGATTTAGCTTAGTCTTTACTACCATTGAAGGCAGAGTGTGACACCACAAGGGGCATTTAAGCAGGACTTTTAAGCCAGTTCAGCATATTTGATTCTTAGCTCTTAGTCAGTTCCTTTTTCTTTTAATTTTGAAGCATTGCTTTGCTTCCTTCTGGTTTTCTTTAGCACCCGAAACACCCTCCAATTACATATCTCTAAATACAGAAGCAATAAGGGAAATGTCAGCACTCATTTTCCAAATATTTACAACCGTATCTTGGTCTGGCTATTAAATATTGCGCATTAAAATTGACAAAGTAATAAACAAGCTTCTCGGAGGACAGCCTCCGGTGTAGAAAGCCGACTTGTCAGTGGGTGTATTCTGCAGGGATTTTGCTGATGGGCAGTTGGGATGAATATTTAATACCCTCTGGATGCTGCCAAATCCGTTTTCTCCAATTTCTTTTTGCTGAGCTGGCAGGTTGGGCAAGCTGAGGGCTTTTTTCTTTGACTTCCATGAGTCCGGGGCCTGTGACAGTGGCTCTCCCTGTCACAATCCAGTAGGTGACAGGCTGTCCTGTCCTTCAGGGGGGTTGGCCCCTCCTTTCTGTCAGGAGAACCTGAGGTTCCCTTTCCATCTTGTGTGCCTGTGGCTTCTGCCCAATGGGTGTTGAAAGAGAGAGAGTGAGCATGAGAGCAAGAGCCCTGGAGGAGCCCCCGGCCCCCCACCCTGCGCCTCAGGCCTTGTTGTCATGGTGACACCAGGTGCACCTGTTTGGAGTCAGTGAGCAAGGGTCAGTGCTCTGTCTGCAGACAGGGCATGTCTGGGTTACCCTAATTAGCTGTTTCTGCCTCCTGCCTTTTGCTGGTTTCTCCTCGCTCCTCCTTCCCAGTGCCTTCTACGAGCACATTTGAGCACCTGCTGTGTGCCAGCTTCTGTGCTAGGTGCTGTGGCTGCAGTGATGGGTGTGTCACAGGGCTTGCCTCTCAGGCTGGCCAGAGGCTAGTCCAGGGGATAGGCCATTGGGTTGAGCGGAGAATCAGTTTGCATGGGGGTGGGTGGCAGGAAGGAGCAGCAGGGCTTTCAGGCTCAGAGTTGTGAATGAAGAACATCACAAGGGAGGCAGCAGCATGCTTGTGACTGAAGCCTAGGGTTGGGGAGAGATTGGGTTGGCAGAGGCCAAGGGGGCCCCACTTCTACAAGACAGCATGGAGCATCAGAGTTCATGAAGGTTAGAAGCAAGGACAGACCAGACAGCCTGGGTTTGAATCTTGGCTCTACCGATTATGAGAAGTGTGCCTTTGAGTAAGTATCTTTATAGAACTGGGGATGATAATATTTATTGCATAGGTCTGGTGAGGACCAGATAGTTAATATTTATAAAAGGTTTAGAGCAGTGCTCAGCACATAGAAAGGATTACATAAGTGTGTGAAGTCAGAATATTCTAAACTGGGCAGATAAGACTTGGGACAACACTCATTATGTTCTCCTTTTTTAAAATAACAGTTTGTAGTAGTCCCTTTCCTACTCTAAAATAAAATTCATATTGTCACAGGCAATATGACTTTCCTACTCACGAAATCTTTAAGAATTGTTGCTGTTGTTGTTCATTGTTGTTCAGTCGCTCAGTCGTGTCCGACTCTTTGCTACCCCATGAACTGCAGCACTTGTCCTTCACCATCTCCTGGAGTTTGGTCAGACTCATGTCCATTGAGTCAGTGATGTTACAATGCCCTTATGGTGGCAGAATGGAGAAATTTTTTTAGAAGTAGTTTGTAATAAAGCGATAGATTCTAACATGTCAGTGCTCAGGGGTGGCTACTGTAGGAGGATCGGTCCCCAGTTCGTGCTGCTGCTGGGCAGAGGCCCTGCTACCCACCGAATTGCTCCGCCTGATCGTGTCAATGGTGCCACCTCTGAGCAGCACTGCTGTCTGGACCGGTTTCCAAGATCCTGAGCAACTCGTGAGATATGCTGAACAAAGCAAAGCAAACCCCTCCCTTGATTTGCCTAGCATATGTTAAAGCTATGAAAAAAACAAAAAGTATTGTGTTGATAGCAAAATGGAAAGTGCTAGGTACCAGACACAGAGTTTTCACTTCGATGAATGTCATTTGAAAATCACACGGGACACGAAGCAGAGACCTCTCGCACAGAGTCAACCCAGGTTGGTTTACAGAATCTACTTGAAGGAGTCTTTTGGGCCTAGAAAGGAAAACAACAGTCTCAAAGGCCCTTGCTGAATCGTCTAACTTCGGAGAAAACAAAACAGAACTTTAGGTCCCGCCCTGATGCTCCAGGCCAGTTGCATCTATCTGAGATTTATCACCCCCTGTCTGAAAACCTTCCACCCCCTACACCTGCCCAGAAGACTTATCACCCCCTGTCCAGAAACCTTCCACCCCCCACACCTGCCCAGAAGACTTATCACCCCCTGCCCAGCTACAAATGCCATCTCAACTAAAAAATACCCAAAACATCCATCCTGCCTGATTAACGTTTCCCTTATCGCTTCCACAAACCCCCTATAAGTATGGAGCCTCCCTGATCCCTGTCAGCGCTCAGCCTGGTCGTTAGACTGTCACCCCTCCTTACCTGAATAAAGGTAACCTACTTCCGTTGAGGTCGTCTTTCCTTTTCTGCCTCGGCCAGAACTATACTACCTTCTTGGTGCCGAAACTCACTCTCTCTCACTCTCTCACTCTCCCTCCCTCTTATTCTTTTCCCTTTTTCTGGAGTCTGGGAGCAGGAACAACATCCGCCCATCCTCCGAGCTTCCTTTTCTGCCATGGGGACGCCTTGTGCCTTTGTGAGCGGTGCAAGCCTTGTGCAAAGACCTTATTGGTGCTTTGCGTACCCCCAGGCCTCGGCTCTACCCCCTTTCCCTCTCTCTCTCTCTCTGACGACCTCTGGAATAGGGAACTCTTGCCATTCGACTGCTCTACACGCAACACTCCACTCAAGCCGGTCCCCAGATTAAGGTAAGATCTGGACGGTGTTCTAGAGGCGCCCTAGAACCCAGTCCTCTCCGAGTCCCGGAGACCCCTGGCCCAGGGCCACTCTGTAGGCAACCGTGGGGGACGCTCCACCTCGACACAGAGCTCTCTTCTCATAACTCCTATTGCGACTACGAGTGACAACTCGAGCTCCCAATAGGAGCCTCTGCTTGCCTTTCAATTATGGGGTCTGGCCAGTCTGTCCCAAAAGATTCCCCTCTGACCTGTGTTCTCAAAAATCTCAAGCCACTCTCACTCACTGAACTCAAAGCTAACTGCTTAAAACAACTCTGTACACAGATTTGGCCTCAATACCAATTAGATAATCAAGACCACTGGCCTGAAGCTGGCACATTTGACTTTGACATTCTTCAAAATCTCGCCGACTTCCTTAAACAGAATGGCAAGTGGTCGGAGATCCCATATGCCCAAGCTTTTTGGCCCTATGGAATAGGCCCTTCCTATGCCAGGCCTGCTCCACTCACGAGGTCCTTCTATGCATCTTGCCTCCCAAGCAAAAGGGCTCTTTTTCCTCAACTAACCGCAGACCGAGACCTTCCGTACCCTGGAGTTCGATCCCGCAGACAAGCCCCCTCCCTACCCGCAACCCCACCAACCCTCTCCTTCCCTTTCATCCAACTCACCTACTGACTCCCATACCAAGCTTCCTACACTCCCCTCTGCTGGTGGAACTCCGCAATGCCCTCTGGAAATATGTCAACCACAACTTGCCTGCCCCTGACCCCCAAGCCTCCCTGCCCCCTTTACAAATTGGGGACATGGTCTATCTGTCTGATAATACCCAGAGTGACCTAACCCCAAAGTGGCAGGGACCATTCAAAATCATCCTCCTTACCCCAACTGCAGCTAAACTCAAGAAGGTCACCTCCTGGATACACCTCTCTCGCCTAAAACGGGTCACCTCCGATCCTGCGCTGCCCTCCTTAAATGACACCTATCAGGTCTCCCTCACAGGACCTACCTCCTTAAAATTCACCCGGCGACAACCTCTGTCAACGATCCAAGAAGACACTGAATGACCTGGACTCTCTTCAACCTACAACTGTTCCTGACCCAACTACTACAAGACCTCTGGACCAGCACCCCTCAGGAACTGCCTTCAAAGACCCGACTACACTGGTGTCTCAACTGTGGCTCCAGGGAACCTTCTACAGCCTGACTCCAGACAAAATTGATTTCTTTACTCTCAGTCTCTACATCATTCTACATCCTAATGAACACTGTTTCTCCTCAGATTCAAACCACCACCAACTTGGGGCCTTTGGCCCCTCGCCCTGACTGGCCACTCCCCGTCTCTCTAACTATAATTGCACTCTTAATGTTAACCCTTGCTATAGGCCTAGTAACTGTCTCCCCTCAAGACTGACCACCTATCCTTCGTCTTTCCGTGGGTATCGCCTACGTCGCTAGCTGTGTTCTACTCCTAGGGTGCTATTTCCTCGACACTGCCTAACTAACAGCCCCCTGACTCCTCTGTTCCTTATCCTTGCTGCACTCCCTAGCCTTCTGGCTACTCCCTGCCCCTGCTCAGAAATTTATTCCTATGTACATTCCTCATGTTATAATACAGCTCCAAAACCATGCACCATGAACCTTGGGGGTGGGAAGTCCAAATCCCTACTCAATGTCAGAGTACAAAAGAGAGGGAGTTTCGTGAGTACCTGCCATAAGCCAAATGGAAGAAACATATGTTTCTATCCCATTACCCACTGGGGGTACTAGATCAAAATCGGGAAAAGAAACAAGAACAAGTCTTAAAGAACATAATTTCCCGGTTACAGGCAACCCCTGAGCCTTATAAACGCCTAGACCTCCTTTCCCAATTACCACTCTCCTAAAACCTCCCACTGACAACCAACACCTTACCCGCCTTCTCAACTCTTCCTTCCAATTCTTCCAGTACACACAACACACATCCCAGCGTTGGATATGCATGTCGCTGTCTCCCTCACCACACATAGCAATTCCTTTACCTTCAACCTGGCTGTTACAGGGCAACTATACCTCCCCTTCCCAATAAAAAACTACACAACTCATTGGGCCAGTCTCTGACAATGTCCTACTCTCAGCCTCTTCAAACCTAACGTGTATTAACTACTCTAGTCCCAACTGCACTGGTCTTACAAACTCCGCTCCCCTCTTCTGTTCCACTTGGGTTCTCTGGAACAGCACAAATAATTACTCCAATCTGGGAATCTTCATTCTCTGCAGGACCTATGCATATTCATGTCTCCCCTTGGACCCCCCTGGACCCTGCATCTTGGTCGTCCTGATCCCGGGCCTAACATTCCTCAAAGAAGAAGACGTAGAACAAATAGTCTACTCCCAAGGAGAACTTTCCCACAGAAAAAGACGAGCTGTCATAACGCCCCTCCTGATTGGGACTGGCATAGCAGCAGCCCTAGGCACCAGGATTGGAGGCATCTCAACCTCTGCCCATTTCTACTACAAGCTGTCCCAAGAACTTAATGAAGACATGGAGCAGGTAATGGAGTCCTTCGTTTCAATCCAAAGACAAATTAACTCATTAGATTCTGTGGCCCTACAAAATAGGCGAGCCCTGGACCTTCTCACTGCAGAAAAGGGAGGGACCTGCTTTTTTCTAGGCGAGGACTGCTGCTATTTTGTTAATGAAACGGGCATAGTCCAGAGCAGAGTCAAAGAACTTAGGGACAGAATTGAACGCCAGAGAAAAGAGTTACAAAGCCTTTACAGTCCCCAAAACCTATTCCAACAGATCCTCCCTTGGTTACTCCCTTTCCTGGGACCATTGGTGCTTATCATTCCATTCCTCTTATTTGGACCTTGTCTCTTCAATCTCTTTCAAAGGTTTCTCCAAGAATGGATTCAGGCCATCTCTTGAGATTAAGTCAAGACCATCCTTCTTCTCAAGAGCCTCACCCCAAGCTCAGAAAAAGGAGGCCCTGGGCCCTAGGACGATCCTCCATCCCAGACCCAAAACCATCGCCCCTATCCAGCAGGAAGTAGCCAGAGAGATAATTTCAGGGTCTGGAATGAAGGAGTCTTTTGGGCCTAGAAAAGAAAACAACAGTCTCAAAGACCCTTGCTGAATCATCTAACTTCGGAGAAAACAAAACAGAACTTTAGGTCCCACCGTGATGCTCCAGGCCGGTTGCATCTATCTGAGACTTATCACCCCCTGTCTGAAAACCTTCCACCTCCTACACCTGCCCAGAAGACTTATCACCTCCTGTCCAGAAACCTTCCACCCCCCACACCTGCCCAGAAGACTTATCACCCTCTGCCCAACTACAAATGCCATCTCAACTAAAAAATACCTGATTTTTTACCTCCTGATTAACGTTTCCCTTATCGCTTCCACAACCCCCTGTAAATATGGAGCCTCCCTGATCCTTCTCCTCGCTCAGCCTGGTCATTAGGCTGACTGTCGCCCCTCCTTGCCTGAATAAAGGTAACCTACTTCCGTTGAGGTCGTCTTTCCTTTTCTGCCTCGGCCTGAACTATGCCCTACACTACCGGCTTTAGTCCATCTCATATTCTGTACCCCGCCTGCGCCGCACCCCCCCACACACAATTTCCCTGGTGTCCCTTGAGGGCATTGCTGTCCTGTTGAGAACTACTGTGTGGGGAGCCGCAGGCAGGCCCTAAGCTGGGAGCAGCAAGGTCCTGTCTGCAGCCTAGGAGGCTCTCCCTGGTGAGACTGAGGCTGGAGTATAAGGTCTGAGAAGGAGATAGGGGCTCAACTAGGGTATGAGCATGAGGAGGGAAGGGAGGGGGGCTAAGGTGGTGTTAAGGCTATAGGGACTCTAAGGTGTGGTAACTGCTGACTGACAGGTGCCTTTGCCCCCTCCTTTCTTTTTTTGGGGGTGGGGGGAAGTTGGTTGCAGAAGTCTCTAGCCTTAGTTTTTTGTTTTAATTTAGTTATTTTTGTCTGAGCTGGGTCTTCGTTGCTTTGTGAGGGCTTTCTCAGGTTGTGGTGGGCAGGCTTCTCATTTTGGTGGTTTTTGTTGCAGAGCACAGGCTCTAGGTGCATGGGCCTCAGTAGTTGCAAGCTTCTGGCCCAGTAGTTGTGGCACAGGAGGCCTAGTTACTCCGCGGAATGTGGAATCTTCCCAGACGAGGGATTCAACCCGTGTCCCCTGCATTGGCAGGCAGATTCTTACCTACTGCACCACCAGGGAAGTCCCCCTCCTTCTTTGAAGATGGATGGGACTTGCACATGCATGCACGCACACACAACACACACACACACACTTCTCCTGCAGCCCTTCCTTCATTCTCTCCCAGTCTCCTGGCTGACCTACGTCCCTCAATTTGAAAAATCCCTGCCGTCCAGCTACTGCCCCCTGTCGTCCTAACATGACTGATGACTGTCACAGATCTCTAACAAAGACACAGCCATCCCTCTCTTCTTCGGCTCCTCATTGCCTGTTTGCTACCCTCTGGCTGCTGCTCACACCACTTTGCAGAAACTGCTATCTCCAGAGTTACCTGCAGCCACCTCGGTGCCACACCTGTGATTTCTCAAATTTAGTGCATCAGAATCACCTGGAGGGCTCCTGAAACTGCAGGTCGCTGGGCCCTGGGCACAGTGTTTGTGAGTCAGTGTCTTCACCCCACGTGATGCTGATGCTGCAGCTCCACAGGTGATCAGAGGCCTCAGATGGAGACTCTCCAGGTACAGAAAGAACCCTTCTCTCCAGCAGGGTACAGTCCAGCTCTGGGAGCTGGGAAGTGCCTGGTATCTGTGCAGGCAGGTGGGGTGTGGGAAGGACCTGGCCTGCAGCCTCTCACCCATCTTCCTACCTTTTCCTCCTGCTGACTCACAGTTGGGGATTAACCAAGTCCTCAGCGTCTTTTCTTTCACCTTTGTGTTTATTGCCTAATTCCATTCCATTCACTCACGCAGCTGACTTCAAGGTTTCTCGGGCTTTCAGGTGCATTGGAACCACCTGGGGATCTTGTTTAAAAAAAGGCAGAGTCTGGTTCGGGAGGCCCGAGGTGGGCCCTGCGCATCTGCATTTCTAACAAGCTCCCAGGTGACACGGGTGCTGCCAGTCCACAGACAGTACTTTTCCTAGGAAGTGTGCAACTTATGATTGGCAGTTCTTGACTTATAGGGAGCTTTGACTGTGGAATTGAGCCCAGACACCAAAAAGAAAGGGGAATGGTGAAAACATCCTGCATGTTTATTGTATACCAGGCTTTGTGCTAATCTCTTTCTATAGAATATTGCTTTTTAATCTGCATGACATTCCTCGGAGGTGAATGCAGTGATGGTTCTCATCTTGCAAATGAAAATGCCTCCAATTCTTAAGGGGGCTAGGCTCTCCCTACCCCATGGAGGAAGGTGGTGCTGGCTGGCCGCTCACCGCCCAGGGCAGTGCCGGGTAGGACGTGAGACTGAGACTGTTTCCTAATTACTGGTGCAGGCTGCCATCTCCCCTGGGCTTCGGGAAAGGTCCTTCCTGTCCTTGAGACGCGAGAGGAAATTCAGAATGCAGATGAGGAGCTGACCCTTTGCCCACCTGTCAGACACGCACCAGATTTCAAAAATGCCTCTCTTTCAAGCTTTTCGACACTTCACAATATTTTGACGTGGAATGGAGGAAAAAAAAACAGAGATGCTTTGAAACATTTCTTTGGATTCTTGTTCTCAGACCATGTGACTAGTTGAAGTTTATCATAGGAATACAGTTTAACATATGCAGTTACTATAGCAATGGAGGTTTCCTTAGTAACAGTTGCAAAAATAATCTGGCCCCAATTAATAATACATTTTAAATCTCTTTCTACTCTACACTGAACAACCCAGTTTTTTTGGCCAAGCACCAGATAATTCAGGTGGTGTCATTTGCGCTGATACAGATATCATTTGCATGCAGTGAATCGGGTTGGAAAGGAATGAAAAGGGAGCTGGTTGTTTCATGTATTAGAGGCATCGGATCTGAAAAGTCGACTGGCAGGCTAACGTGAATCTAGTTTCCAGAGCTTGGGTGCTAGTTGGTGAAGCCTGCCCTGGATTCCAGCGCCCTGGAGGACTTTGTGCTTTTGAAGAAGGGAGAAGGCAGGAGACTGGGCTTGTTGCCCAAAAAAGATGAAACCAGAAGGGTGGGGTCGTGGCCCAGGGAATTTCTCCCAGGTTATTTCAACCATGTGTGTTGATGCCTTGAGAAGGTCTGTAGGTATGTGAATTGGGCTTCCTTTGTGAAGAGTGTCACCTGATTTAGCACTGGAAGACACAACCTGAGAGTTGCTTTTGTAGTCATGGTATTGTGTATCGGACTCTGCTGTACTTAGCTTGCTGAATCCTTTCAGTCACTCAGAACCTTTGTCTGTGGCTTAGCCGGGTATCCAGGTGACAGTCTGGAGCTTTCAAAAGTTTCAGTTGCCTTGAGGCGTGGGACTTGGACCTTAATCCTGCCTTTCCACTCTTAAGCTCTAAGAGAGTCAGCCGGCTGGAGCTGACAGAAGAGACCCAGGCATGACCAGTGGACTCAGTCCTGTGTCTGGATCAAGAGACTGATTGGCAGGGATGCTGCAGACAGGCCCAGGCCAACCTGCCCTGGCCTTCCCTCTGGGCAGGCTCATTGGAGGAAGCCCAGCTTGCTCTCCCTATCAGGGTCTGTGCCTTGTCCTGAATTTCTTTCTTAGCTGATTTGATCCTCAACACACAAACTATAAAGAGAAGGGTGAGGGTAAAATGATGCTTTTACTTTTAGCTTCCTAAGGGAAACTCGGAATTGTGATTTTTTTTTTTCCTCTTTTTCAGTAAGGGGAGGATGGTGAGTAGGAGAAGCAGAGCCAAGTATAATAATGATGAAGTGGGTGAGATCTCCAATTACCTTCATAAACTATATTTCATTAGACCGTGGCTTCTTGCCACTTTAAAGGAGAGCACGGTAATTAATTAGGTAGGGTAGATCAGGAGAGAGGGGAAGGGGAGGCTGGAGTTGGCTCTGTTCTGTCCCATTGTTCATCATTTTCTTCTCCCCCTTCTCCTTCCCCCTCCCCCAGGAAGAGCACCCCAGCATCCTCCCACCAACTGCTAACATATTTCTCCAGCTCACTCTCATTCAGTCACCCACTCATTCACTCACGTATCCCAAAAAACATTGAGTGAATGAGTGCTCTCTGAAGCCCAAATCTGGGGGTGCAGTGATGAGACCGTCTCTAGGCAGGACCATCTTATTCTTCAGAGCACCCCTACCTTTAGCCTCATGAAGGACATGGAGTGGGCATACTCTAAACAATATGAGCAGTTGGAAGCTGTTAAACTTCTTCAGCAAGAAAATGCTATGGGCAGGTGTGTTTTTGCTGAATCTCCCTGAAGGCTCTGTGATGGGGTTAGCAGCCAGGAGACCAGGAGAGACAGTGAGGACCTGAGCTGGGGGCGAGGCAAGGCAGAGGCAGGCAGAGGCTGTTTGGGATGAGATGGGGTCGTGCTGCTGTTCTTACGGTGAGCCATGCTTTGAGGGAAGCCCATCAGTGGTGGGTCTTCTAGGAGCTGTGCTGGACAGGGAACCTGGAGGCGGGACCTGGGACAGGCCACATTTCCAGGAGTATGTGGTGATTCTGCTAAAGCACCCCGTTTTGCTTTGCAGTGACAAAGTTGCAGGTGAGCAAATCAAAGCGGACCATCACCCTGGTGGAAAACAGGCCCATCCAGCTGAACTGCTCAGTCAAGTCCCAGACCAGTCAGAACTCCCACTTCGCGGTGCTCTGGTATGTCCACAAACCCTCGGACGCCGATGGCAAGCTCATCCTCAAAACCACCTACAACTCTGCCTTTGAGTACGGCACCTATGCCGAGGAGGAGGGCCTGAGAGCCAGGCTGCAGTTTGAGAGGCACGTGTCCGGGGGTCTGTTCAGCCTCACCGTCCAGAGAGCCGAGGTCAGCGACAGCGGCAGCTACTACTGCCATGTGGAGGAGTGGCTGCTGGACCCCAACTATGCCTGGTACAAGCTGGCAGAGGAGGTTTCAGGGCGCACAGAGGTCACCGTGAAGCAGCCAGGTAAGAGCAGACATGCAGACAGCCCGGGCAGTGGGCTGAGCGCAGAGAGACTGCCTGGGGCTGGCGGGGCTCTGCAGGATTCATGCTGGATGTAAGTGTGGCACAGAGTGTCACCCTGGTGCACCGAGGGCCCGCCCACTTTACCTCATGGGTCCTGGTACTGACGGCAAACTCAGAGAAGCATTCTCGACTCTGCTGTTGTAGATAGCATCTTCACCGGGGAAAAGCCCGAGGGACAGCTGGGGGTCACAAGGTGCAGCAAAGCAGGGTCCCCGGTGCACCTGGATCTCGGGCTGGTGCCAGCTCCATACCCAGGATTCCTGCCTGGAAGGCATTTTCTGGTTTCCTTCATCTGCTTCGCCCTTCTTCCTTTTCACCCAACCCTAGCCCAGGAATAAGCCCTTCCTGTCTGAACCGAATCACCCCTTGGCCCCTCTCAGATCCTGTAAGTGTAGCCTCCTTTATCCTGTTTATACTCTGGTAGCCGTATCTGACCTCTGCTGGCGCACTTCCAGGGAGGGAGTGCTGACTGCCTCCACCCCGCTTGCTTCCACTTTTGGGTGGCCCTGGTCCTTAGAGAGTCCCCTTCCCTGTAATTTCCCTCTCAGGTGTTAGGTCTGCCCCAGAACAACCAAAGGTTAGTCTGAGTCATACCCTTTCAAATATGTGAAGGGAGCCCCTTCTCCTTGTTGAAAAGTTCTAGGTCTCTGAGCTTCTCGCATAATGTGGCCTTAAGCTCCCTCTCCGTCCCTCATTCCTGTGTACTCTGTAGTTCATTGTTACCACTACCTGTGCTTCCCGATGGGCTGTGAGATGCTGTGTTGCCACCCTATGCCTTTGCTTATGCTGCTCTCTCCTGGAGTGCACCTCCCCTGACGCTTCTCCCCTGTCTTTACCCCATTCCTAAGTCTTCACCTAGCACCTCTTCCAGGAAGCCTTCCCTGGTTTCTCCTATGTCACCAGGGGTTCCATAGAAAATGCATAGTGTAATAATTGTTTTCATTTTTTCTCCACTATACTATAAGCACTTAGAGGACAGGTGCTGTGCCTTTGGATCTCTAGTCACTAGCATGACACCCTTAGTAAATATTGGTTGCATAAGGAATGAATGGTTGCTTTCCCTGACACCCCAGGGCCTTTGTACTTGTTATTCTCTTACCCTAGAACATGTTAACCATAGATGTCGATCTATCTCATTCTTCCTCAGAGAGGCATTCCTAGCTCATTTTAACTAAAATGGCACCCTAATCACTCATTGGAAAAGATCCTGATGCTGGGAGAGATTGAGGGCAGGGGCAGAAGGGGATGACAAAGGATGAGATGGTTGGATGGCATCATTGACACAGTGGACATGAGTTTGAGCAAACTCCTTTTTGCACATGGGCCATGAGACAGTGAAGGACAGGGAATCCTGGTGTCCTGCAGTCCGTGGGATCACAAAGAGTCAGACACGACTTAGCCACTGAACAACAACAGTCTCTCCATGTCTCCTTTCTCCAGCCTCTTCACAGCATGTCAGCACCTGAAACAGCTCTTTGTATATAAGTCATTATGAATTACCTGTTCGTATTTATACTTGTGGACATTCGTTTATCATCAGTTACTATGTGTTACTTGTTCACTATTTATATATTCAGAATCACTAGGCAGGAAGCCCCATGAGTGAGCACAGGTCCTGTTTTCCTCACCATGCTATTCTCACGGCTTGTCTCCCAGGAGACCTCCATAAAAGTTTGTTCTGGAAGCAAATGGAAGCAAATGCAGAAGTCCAGATGTGGCCTGGCCCAGGCTGAATGCAATGGGGCTGGTCCCCTCCTTTCCTCAGGATACTGTATTTCTCATGCCACCCTGATCTTGGGATTCTCATCTACTTCGTGGTCCACCCCTTCTGAGGCATGAAACAGGAAGCTCCGGTCTAAATGATTCCTGTTGGTATTTCCAGTGACCTACGCCCTGCCTTCAGGCCAGTCCCTGGGGCTTTTGAGAACTGAAGATTGCCATTAGGCCCACAGATGTTCTCTTGGGTTTCTGTTCTTCGCGTCTGTTTTCAGTTCTGACCATTTTCCCCATTGGGAGGTCATTTCACCCCTCCCCCACCATGTGTTTCCTCTTAGTCATCATTCTGCCTTTCCCTTTTCTCATTTGTGCTGAAACTGAGAAGTTCTTGGTAGGTCCTAAATTTATCAAGGGAATTTCCCTGTTGGGGATTACAGACTCTCAGCAGCAGGCTAACTGGGGCACAAGGGCTGTAAGGATCCTTGTCAAAACACAGCTAGTGAAATCTCTGTTTATGGGGAATAGTAACACTATAAACAGAAAACTCACAGGACACAGATTAAAACAACACATTCCCCCTTTTCAGTTGAGATTAAAAACAATTTTTTTTTTTGATGTGGACCATTTTTAAAGTCTTTATTGAATTTGTTCCAGTATTGTTTTGTGGTTTGCATTCTTGTTCGGTTGTGAGACATGCGGAATCTTAGCTCCCCAACCAGGCATTGAACCCGCACCCCCTGCATTGGAAGGCGAAATCTTTACCACTGGACCGCCAGGGAAGTCCCCAGTTGCGATTTTTAGTTTGTATGTTTTTCTTTTTTTCCCCTCCCCTACTTCTTCCAGTACCCCCTACCCCCTTTAATAAGAAAGCATACACTTACAGAACTTTTGGAAAATACTAAAAAAAGCACAAAGGAGAAAATAATCTTTCAACCCTGAGATAACCAGAGTATGTATATATTTTCAGAGATTTGGTTATTTAAAATATAATTTCAGTGGTTTTTTTAATTTTTTGACCTTCTATTACAAAAGTGGAATAAACGTGCGTTATAAAATACTGTGACAATGTTGAAGTGGAAAAGTGAAAAGTGAAAGCTCCTCCCCCTCCCTGACTCAGGAGGTGTTCTTTCCAGGGGCTTCTGTGCATTTACAGTTTCATAGCTGTTTAACACCTCTAGTCCAGAGAGGCTCTTTGGGCCCTTTTGAAATTGCAAGGATGCCATCAAAGCATACCATGTTTAGTGATCTTTTTCTTTGGAGAACAGTCTGATTGGCTGAGGTTTCAAGCCACCATCGGTATCAGTCTTTTCTTTACTGATGTTAGATCAGTTCTGCTCCCATCTTGAGAGGAAACCCTTATGGTTTTTTGGTTTTGTTTTTGTTTGGAAGAGAAAGTAAGAACTGCAATTCTTAGGACCAACTGGTGTACATATTAAACTGGCTTTCCTCTGCTGTTCTTCTGAGGTTGATGGCTCAGCATATTCTAGCTACCGTGTGGTCCGTTTTAAAAATTTGCTGTTACTTCCAACAGGTTTCTCACCATGCCCTTTCCATCTCTGCCCTGCCACCCCCTCCAGTTGGCCACACTCCTCATGCTCTGCTGTCACTTGGACGAGGAGTCATCTACCGTGCATGCTTGTCCTCTCCTAAGCGTCTGAACCTGTGAGGGTTATAAATTAGGGGGCAGCTGCTACTGTAACACCAAACTCCTTGAAACTCAGGAACTCAGACCCATGATCAAGAACTTAGAGTGTTCAGGGTGCACGCTTGAGCATGCCGCTGTCCTCTTGTCTTTGGAAGGCATGCGCTCACGTCCGCTGGGAAAGGTTGCGTGCAAGTGGCTCATTGTTTTCCTGTTGGCGACATCTCTTTCCTCACCTTTGCAGACAGCCGCCTGAAGCTCAGCCAAGCACAGGGCAACCTGTCGGTTCTGGAGACGCGGCAGGTACAGCTGGAGTGCGTGGTCCTGAACCGCACGAGTGCAGCCTCACAGCTGCTGGTGGAATGGTTCGTGTGGAAGCCCAACCAGCCAGAGCGGGAGACTGTGGCCCGCCTGAGTCGCGATGCCACCTTCCACTACGGAGACCAGGCGGCCAAGAACAACCTGAAGGGCCGGCTGCACTTGGAGAGCCCTTCCCTGGGCGTGTACCGGCTCTTCATCCAGAATGTGGCCGTGCAGGACAGCGGCACCTACAGCTGCCGTGTGGAGGAGTGGCTGCCCAGCCCCAGTGGCATGTGGTACAAACGGGCCGAGGACACCGCCGGCCAGACGGCTGTTCGCGTCACTCGACCAGGTGAGAGTTAACCTCCCCGTGCCTGCCCTCTGGTGGTTCCCCTCTAACTGTGATATTTTATGCGTTGCATAAAATTAATTTCAAAATGAACCCATTGTTAATTAAATTAATACAATTAATTAGTTACTTGCAGTTAAATGTATGAACATTTACGTTTTACATTTGCATTCACAAATGTCTGAGATCTTTTTTTCCCCTAGTGAGTGAAAAACTGCACATCTGGCTTTGGCCTAAGGTGATTCCATTTCTCAACTAGAATAACATTTGTCACTTATTCCAGAGCCTGGAATATTTTTTTAAATTTATTTTTAATTGGAGGATAATTGCTTTACAATATTGTGTTGGCTTCTGCCATACCACAGCGTGTATCAGCCATAGGTATACATATGTTCCCTCCCTCTTGAACCTCCCTCCTACCCACCACCCATCCCTCCCCTCTAGGTTGTCACAGAGCACTGGGTTGAGCTATCCCAGTGTTATATAGCAATTTCTCATTACCTTATGTGTTTTACATATGGTAATGTATGTTTAGTGTTACTCTCTCAATTCGTCCCACCCTCTTCTTTCCCTGCTGTGTCCAAAGTCTGTTCTCTAGGTCTCCATCTCTATTTCTGCCCTGCAAATAGGTCCATCAGTACCATTTTTCTGGATTCCATATATATGTGTTAATATATGATATTTGTTTTTCTCTTTCTGACTTACTTCATTTGAGTCAGTTCTGGTGAAGTGGATGAATCTAGAGCCTGTTATACAGAGTAGTGCTCAACTGCTTCAGCTGTGTCTGACTCTTGTGACCCCATGGACTGTAGTCCACCAGGCTCCTCTGTCCATGGGATTTTCTAGACAAGAATACTGGAGTGGGTTGCCATTTTCTTTTCCAGGGGATCTTCCCGACCCAGGGATCAAACCCTCATTGTAGGCAGTCTCTTGCATTGCAAGTGGATTCTTTACTTACTGAGCCACAGGGAAGCCCATGTACAGAGTAGAATATTTTCTTTTCAAAGAATACATTCAGATTCAGACAAGTAGCAAAAATCTTGAAACAATATAATCATGTGGTTCTGAAAATTCAGTTTGTGGATTTTCAGTGGAAAAGAATTGATTCACATAATTTAAATAGAAAATGAAGTAGCTGCAGCCTTTACACTCTCACTTCCTAATAATTTTATTGGTGCTAATGAGTATTCTGTGCAGCCTCATGCTTTTCTTTATTGTTGGTTCTAAAGTACCCAAATGCACATAATTACTGGGTAGAATTATTGTTCCATATTCAAACACATAATTAAAGCAAAGATGTGCAGGATTCCTGTGTCCTCTGAAACAACCATGTCATCACTCATCCCTATCAGACCACAGATCAGTTAAGGACAGTCCCCTGAAGGACATGGGACAGAAATGCACTGGGTTTTGTCTTATGTTCTGAGCATCCCAGGGTTCTGTTTGTGGTCACTGGTGCCGATGGAAGCTTTCATAATGTTTTCACATCTAAGTAGAGCAGCTCTTTTTGTTGGTGGAATCCTGGAGCCTCACGGTTATGCCCACCCCACACATCATGGCACACACTTCAGCGAGCAGATACAGCCTTTGTTACAGGAGAGGGACATTATCTCTGTCCTCCTGTCTTTCCTAAGCTGGAGAAGGAATTGCCTCTGCTTTGAGATGTATTTCCCATGAGCTTTCTTCCCCTTTCCCCCTTGCCTTAAATGTGCTGCATGTCTTTCCCCAAAGACAAATGGTAGATACTGTAGCTGAACACCGTCTCCCTCCTCCTCCCACCCATTTTGTAGATCCCCACATGAGGCTGAGGCCCCAGGCAGCATGGGAGGAGGCAGCCAGCTGCATCCCTCCCAGCCACAGGGGGGCGGTTCATGTTCAGTCCTCACAAGGGCCCGGAGTGTACGTTTTACTCTCGAGAGAACTGAAGCCTAAAGAGAAGTGTCACACTGCCAGTGTGTCGAGCAGACCGAGTGGTTATCCAGGTTTCCCTCCTGCCACCCCGTGTGCTCACAGTGTGGCCCCTAAATCTGCAGCCTCGAGTCTGCCTCCTGTTTAGCCAGTTGAGTAGCCTGGATCAACCAGCTGTCTGTCTGCCTGCCTGCCTTCCTTCTTTCTCTGATTATATAAAGTGATCATACTAATAACAAAGCATTTGGAAAACAGAAAAATACAGTTTTGAAATAGAAAATTATCTGTAGGGACTTTCTTGGCAGTCCAGTGGTTAAGTCTCCGAGCTCCTACTGCAGGGGGCGCTGATTTGTGGGAGAACTGAGATCCTGCCGCGTGGTGTGGCCAAAAAAAGAAAAAAGTCTGTGATCTCACTGTCTGTATATCTTTATGAACTTCCCTGGTGGCTCAGTGGTAAGGAACCTGCCTGCTAAGGCAGAAGATGCAGGTTCAATCCCTGGGTCGGGAAGATCCTCTGGAGAAAGAAATGGCAACCCCCTCCATTATTGTTGCCTGGAGAATTCCATGGACAGAGGAGCCTGGTGGGTACAGACCATGGGGTTGCAAAGAGTCAGACACAACTTAGCAAGTAAACAACAACATATCTTCATATTCCCTCTGTGTGTGTCTCTCTCTCTAAATGAAATCAGCATCTTACTGTTCTATGTGATTCCCCACCCCGCCCCTCAGCATTCTTTTGTGAGCCTTTCCCCATGTCATTGAAAGCATTTCATGACCACCACTTTTACTGCTTGCCTTAGATTCTTTATGTAGATGTACCTCAGAGCTTTTTTTTCTGATATAAGTTGAACATATAGAAGACTGGAAATAAAAGAGCTCTAAGAGTTGAGTTAAGAATCACCTTGCATTGCTTATGAAATATGGAAACTGAAGGAACTCAGGGTGGGACTATCGCTGAATAGATTAGTAGTTGTGTTTGGTTCACCAGGGGAGAGGGGAAACCACATTCCTGCCCTGCAGGGGGCGCCACAGACCAGAGTCACTGGTCTAGATCACTGCCTGAAGTATCAGCATGACCTCTGGGAGGGGCAGGGACAAACTTTTTTCTTGTAGTTTAAACATGGGTAAGTAAGGAAGGAGTGTTAAAGGCTGACCAGGGAGATGGTTTCGCCTCTTCTAGAAGGGGACAGATGCAGAAAACCAAATTGGTAGAGAGGTATGTTAAGGGGAGTGGGCTTGTGGGAAGGTGAAAATTAATTTTATTCAAAAAACTTGTGTTGAGTGATTAACGTAGACAAGGTACTTGCGTGTTAGTATCCTCCGCCACCCCAGGCTCCTCTGTCCATGGGATTCTCCAGGCAAAATACTAGAGTGGGTAGCCATTCTCTTCTCCAGGGGATCTTCCCAACCCAGGGATCAAACCTGGGTCTCCTGCATTGCACGTAGATTCTTTACCTTCTGAGCTACCAGGGAAGCCCCTTGAAGGGGCTCTGAAAAATTGGCAGCCTTAGACTAGAAGACAGAAAGGGAAACTAGATGGAAGAGGCCCTTCTGGGGAACTGAATGTTCACAGCCCCTGACCACCTTGCCATGAGAAGGGCTCCTTACCCTGAGTATGGAATCCCCAGGAGGATAACATGGACAGTGTCCTCTCGATGAAGGTGGGAGATGCAGTCCAACCACTGTGCCTCACTCAGGCCAGCACAGCCTTTTTCTGTTGGCACATCAGCTGTGCTCCCTGGAGGGATAAGCTGATGAGCGAGACAGTTTGAGTCGCCTGCAAACTGATTTCCTATCCTGCCACTTTCTGCCCTCTGGCCCCTCCAGGGTCTCCTGCCACCACCATCACCTTCCCCGCCCCCCGCCCCCCAACGCATCCCTAGTGATAGCTGGGTTGATGCACCGTGCCCACCACCTATAGCTGGTTCTTAAGCTTTCTGTCCAGCGGTGCCCACGAGATTCCAGATGTGCGGAGGGGAATGTGGAGGGGCTTAGCAGAGCCCCAAGGAAGTGGCGGTAACCAGCTTTGTATTCACCTGCAAGCCAATTCAGCCAATTCATTGAAAGCCCAGGACAGTACTTGGGAAAGGCTCCTATTTGGTTGTCATCCAAGTAAAATCCGATTCGGTCTATTTTTGTTGATGCTACATTGGTGTCTTGCATGAGCATTTCATAAACAGAGCCAAAGGGAGGAGGTAGGGAGTGAATTACTTGTTTAGAGCCTACCCTAGAGAGTCCAAACCTGCAAAAAAAAAAAAAACCTGATAGAGCTGTCTGGTGGCATCTGTGGGATACGACTTACTTGTTCAGTTATCTCACAGTGGTTGGACTGCATCTCCCACCTTCATCAAGAGGACACTGTCCATGTTATCCTCCTGGGGATTCCATACTCAGGGTAAGGAGCCCTTTTAGGTTTATTGTCATTGCTTGGCTTCAATCCTTGGAGAATGTTTACCTCCTTGGGTTTCCTGTGTTGTAGCCAACAACCGACGTGCACACAGTTTAAATTCAAAAGCTGCTAAGGGGGTGACTTCATTTCCAAGGGCCACCATAACAGATTAGCACAAACTTCGTAGCTTCAAGCAACAGAAATCTGTTCTCTCATAGTTGTAGAGGCTGGAAGGGTGAAATCAAGGTGTTATCAGGGCCCTGCTCCTCTGAAGTTCCCAGGGAGGAGTCCTTCCGTGTCTCTTCAGCTTCTCATGGCCCCATGTTCCCTGGCTTGTGGCTACATCACTGCAGTCTGTCTCTGCCTTTCTATGTCCTTCTCCACGTGTCTCTGTGTGCCCTCTTCTCTCCTGATATGTAGGCCTGCCCCAAATCAGTATGAGCACATCTTAACTAAGTAGATCGGCAAAGACCCTATTTCCAATTAAGGAAATTCAGAGAGTCTAGGTGGACATGACTTTGGGCTGAACACTATTCAACCACTACAAGGGGTCACAGTGAAAAATGTGCCCTTCTCCCTCTGGATTCCTATAAGCATCCATGTTACCAGCTCCTTGTGAATTCTTCCACAGATATTCAAAGCAAATAGAATAAAATGTATTTTCTATTTTCTTCCGTGGGGCTTCCCAGGTGGTGCTAGTGGTAAAGAAACTACCTGCCAGTGCAGGAGATTCAGGAGACGCGCAGGTATGATCCCTGTGTCAAGAAGATCCCCCTGGAGTAGGAAATGGCAACTCACTGCAGTATTCTGGCTTGGGAAATCCCATGGACAGAGGAGCCTGGCAGGCTACAGTCTGTGGGGTCACAAAGAGTCAGACACAACTGAGCGTCTGAGCATGCACACACATTTTCTTCTGCAGAGTGAAATGTGGAGGACACATTGTGCCGTACTCAAACAATTTTTCCTGAATTTCCTTCCTCCTGTCTGTACACAATACCCCCTCATTCCTTTCAACAGATGCATGGAACTCTCTTGTATGTTACTGTATTCCTAGAACATATTTAATGGTGAACATTTAGTTGTTTTGAGCAGAAATTAAAACAGCCTCGTCTCCCCCAGATGCTGCCCTGCAGGTGGACACAGTGGTCCCCAATGCCACGGTGTTCGAGAAGGCAGCTTTCCAGCTGGACTGTAGCATTGTGTCTCGCTCCAGCCAGGACTCCCGCTTCGCCGTGGCCTGGTATTCCCTGAGGACTAAAGCTGGAGGAAAAAGGGGTAGCCCTGGCCCAGAAGATGGGGAGGAGGAGGAGGTGGAGGTGGATGAAGAGGAGGAAGAGGACTCCACAGAGCGGACAGCCCTGCTGAGTGTGGGCGCAGATGCCGTCTTTGGCCCAGAGGGCAGCCCCTGGGAGGGCAGGCTTCGCTTCCAGATGCTTTCCCCGCTCCTCTACCGGCTCACCGTGCTGCAGGCCAGCCCCCAGGACACGGGTAACTACTCCTGCCGCGTGGAGGAGTGGCTGCCCAGCCCTCAAAAGGAATGGTACCGGCTGACGGAGGAGGAATCGGCTCCCATCGGCATCCGTGTTCTGGACACAAGTAAGATTTTTCAGTTTTCAGGGGAGGGTGTCACTGTTGATTCTAGCTGTCTGCAAGAAAAATCAGAGCTTGATGGTGGACTGTTAAGCAGTTTGCTTGCCTGTTATGGGAATTTAGGATTTGACATACCAGTTTAAGTAACTGACTCTTGATTGCCCTAGCAAAAAAAAAAAAAAGTGGGGATAGGAATTAAAGTGATCATATACCCTCTAATCTTTATAATAAAGTTGATGCTCCACCAGATTAAATTTTAGTTAGATTTCATTATACATGTATATATTTGATGAGGGTGAAAGAGGAGAATGAAAAAGTTGGCTTAAAACTCAACATTCAAAAAATGTATCATGGTATCTGTTCCCATCACTTCATGGTAAATAGATGGGGAAAAAGGGGAAACAGTGACAGATTTTATCTTTTTGGGCTCCAAAACCACTGCGGACAGTGACTGCAGCCACGAAATTAAAAGACGCTTGTTCCTTGGAAGAAAAGCTGACAAACCTAGACAGTGTGTTAAAAAGCAGAGACATCACTTTGCTGAGAATAGTCTGTATAGTCAAAACTACGGTTTTTCCGGCAGTCGTGTACGGATGAGAGTTGGACCGTAAAGAAGGCTGAGCGCCGAAGAATTGATGCTTTTGAACTGTGGTGCTGGATAAGACTCAAATTGAGAGTCCCTTTGACAGCAAGGAGATCAAACCAGTCAATCCTAAAGGAAGTCAACCCTGAATATTCATTGGAATGACTGATGCTGAAGCTCCAATACTTTGGCCACCAGATGCGAAGAACTGACTCTTTAGAAAAGACCCTGATGTTGGGAAAGACTGAAGACAGGAGGAGAAGGGGGCAGCAGAGGATGAAATGGTTAGCATCACTGACTCAATAGACATGAGTTTGCACAAACTCCAGGAGATAGTGAAGGACATGGAAGCCTGTGTGCTGCTGTTCATGGAGTTGCAAAGAGTCAGACATGACTTAGCAACTGAACAACAACAGTTCATGGAGTTGCAAAGAGTCAAACATGACTTAGCAACTGAACAACAACAACCATGTACAGGTATATTGTTAGATGTTACCTTGTGACTCATTAGAATATCCAGCTTAGTCTCTTTTTAGCAAATCAGCAACATAAGAGGAAGAAGAAAAGAAAATGAAGTCTAAGTACCTCACTGCCTTCTTGCTTTTTCTCAAGTTCCTGGGTCATTTTTATTTTGGAGGGTAATGTGGAGGATTAAGTGGATTTTGCATGATTAGTTGGGAAGACCAGCCTACAAGGGCAGTGATGTTATAGGACATCTGGTAAGAGCTTAGCTAACCAGCAGCTGTTGCTACAGAATGGTCCAGAGCTCAATGTTTTTTTCATCATACTGACCTGAATTATTAATTCTAATGAGGAACTCTTTTGAGTGATCTTCTGTCAAAATATGGAACTGATCAACCTAAAATGGTGTTTATTACAGTAGAATTAGCCTATGATGTAGAAGTTAAAAAACAGGCTAGAAATTTCAGCTTTTTTTCCCCAGCATGACGTTGTATCAGATAATTTTGAGTTTCATCAGCTTTTTCTTTTCTTTGATAACTTCCTGTTTATTAGATAGAACTTATGAAATTGAGGTTTCATTGGTCAAAAATGGTTGATATCACCAGTCTGATATACTTTGGAAATCTGATACATGTAAGTGTGTGTTAAATTTTTTTAAGATGAACAACAGCTATTCAGTAGAAAGCAAAACAAACAAACAAACAAACCAACCACCCAACCCCCTGAATCGTACTTTAGACCCTCTGAATATCTGCTGAATAACCCACTGTCCAAAAGTACAAGGGAAAGTGTTTAGACCATATTTTATCTGCCCACTGTGGCTATCCAAATTTAGTAAGCTTTATAGAACACAGAGATCATCCAGCAGGCTTATTTTACAGAGAAAATGCAGTCTCCTAGAGCCCAGGCTCTAGTCCAGAGCAGTCCTCGATGGGGTGGGAGGTGTGAGGTTTCATTCTCTGTGTCCAGGAAGAACTAACACTGCATTCTGTGCAGCCACAGATACACTGCAGACATGTCTAAGTGGGCCATAATGACTTTTTAATTGGTAACAGTAATCAAATAACCATCATTTCTGGTAAAAGTGCTCTCAGAAGCTGGTAGGTAGGTAATGTGTTCTATCCCAAAGAAGGACATTGGCAGCAGAACCAAATGCAAAGGGACGTGTGAAATAGAACCAACAAGGAGGTTCAAGCTGAAGTGGAGCTAGCATCTTCACCATCTCAGATAACAGTTGAGTTCACAATCAGTAAATTACACTTTCTTATGTGGCTTTCCAAGGGGTAATACTGACTCACAGTGGGAAATGGAGGCCTGGCTTTGTTTGAACTTCCAACTATGAATTTGAAGAGACACGAGTGTGAGAACAAGAATACATGGGTAGTCCGCCCTCCATTAGTGGCAAGAGGGGAAAGATAGCATGGGTATGGGAGTTCTGCCAAGTGACTTCTGTGGATCTGGGTGGGGTTTTCAGGAGTGAGCAACCATCCAGGTTCTCAGCCCTCACGTCTTGTCTCCCTGTCTGTCCTTTTCAGGTTGCACCCTGCAGTCCGTCATCTGCTCCAATGACGCACTCTTCATGTCTTGTCTCCCTGTCTGTCCTTTTCAGGTTCCACCCTGCAGTCCATCATCTGCTCCAATGACGCACTCTTCTACTTCGTCTTCTTCTACCCTTTCCCCATCTTTGGCATCCTTATCATCACCATCCTGCTGGTGCGCTTCAAGAGCCGGAACTCCAGCAAGAACTCCGAGGGGAAGAATGGGGTGCCCCTGTTGTGGATCAAGGAACCACACCTCAACTACTCCCCCACTTGCCTGGAGCCCCCTGTGCTCAGTATCCACCCAGGAGCCATAGACTAAGGGGACTTCAGGTGATCATAAACCACGGAGGAGCGGAGGCTCTCCTCGCTGCATCTTGCTCTACCACCAGACAGCGGACAGCACCCAACCTCTGGGGCTCTCTCTCAGAACACAGACAGACTTCAGAAGTGTTCAGTCGCCCATCTGTCAGAGGCAGACTGCCTCTAGGTGGCAGTCTTGGTCGGTTAGCTATTTTTGAGCAGATGGCGCCATCCTGCCAGTTAGGTTTCTTGTTTTTGTTTTGGGTAATGTGGTGAGTAGCTCCCAGTGCCGCGTCTACTCGCTGGTTTATATAGTATTCTCAGATATAGATGTTACAGGGGTTCTTATTCTTTGTAAGGGACTCTTTTTCAATCCCTTTGGTTTACCCTTTTTGGATTCCATGATGTTGTGGATGAATTACTCTGAAAGACAACTGATGGCAAAAGGAAGGACAGACTTTATAGCGCAAAGGACTCTCTTCCAAGGCTTTTTCATTTTTGCACACTTGAAAATGCCACATGGATCAAAATATACTCCAACATTTTTTACTTCCTTAATGAGACTTGAAAATTATGTGTAGTATGGGCCCAATTTGTATCTTATCTTTTCCCTCAGCTGGAGTTGTTGGAACCACTTTGTAGTCAAGATGAAAGCATTGAATTTAGCTTCAAAGAACTGTGTATGTACAAGATAAATCCTGCGTATAAACCCCACTAGGAGTAGATAGTGCCCAGCCCAGCCTATCTGTCTGGGGGGGCAATAGCCTTCATCCTAACCTTGCCAAAAAATAAGCAGACTTGGTTGGAGAACAAGTCAGAAGCTCTGAACAGTACACACTTTGCAAGTTAAAGTGGGCAGAAGGTTACTTTTAGCAGCTACTGACTTTCAGATTGATCAAAGTCAGCAATTAGTGAAAGAAGGAAATAAGGCTGGTGGTTGGCTTGGTCTCTTCTGCAAGGGCAGTCTCTGATAACTGTTAGCAGGTGGGCTTCTGTTTCCAGGTGCTTTATCAGACTCTTATGGGCAAGTGGCCAGTGAGCCTGGAAAGGGGCCAGCCACTGAGCTGAACACGCGGGGCCCAAGCAGCCACCACATACACCATCGGAAGGCACAGGGGCCGGCTGACAGCTTAGGTTCCTGAACACTGGGACAGTAGCCAGCAGTGGTTTCCAGAGCCTGGCATTGGAGAACAGGGAGGAATAACTACCTCCCTGGAGGTATGAAGACTATGTTTTCCTTCTTCCTTCTGACTACATCTTTCTCAAAGATATTGATGGCTTTCTTCTTCACCATTTGACATGCATCTCACTGCCATAAGAATATCTGCCCAGGGGAAGCCCAGATGCAGCCCTTTGTAATTCTTATGGATTACCCCATCTCAGCAGAACGTGATCACATGCGTGGACTTTTTACCCTTCCCTTTCTTAGATCTTATTTGTGGCCTTAGGTGATTTGGTTGTTTATTGTTGACTTTTTATTTGGATGTCCCTTAAAGCCTGGTGAAGCCAGCATCACCTGTTATTTTTCACTTGTTGGGCAAGATCCTGGGCTCTGGAGCATGCTCAGTTGCAAGTGCTTCCTTTTGCTCGCTCCATGAAGATGTTTTTTTGGTTTTTTTTTGACTGGCTTCCTCATACTTTGCTGGCCACAAGTGCCGTCTCCCTTCCTTATGAACTTGCAGCTTGAATCCCAAGGGAGAACCCACTTTGGAAAAAGTGTCCAGGAGTTCTAGAACTAAATCTAACCCGAGAGATTAGTGTGGAACCCAATCCTGAGGCTGAACAGATGCCAGGGGAGGCTGTGGGATTCCAGGCCATGTGGACGCTGTTCCTTACCTGGGTGCTTGGCAGGTGCTTTGATGTGTCATAGCCAGGGGGAAGCGACGCCGTTGCCTGGCTGCTTTCTGAAGGGCTTACATAGGCTGCGTTCTCTCCCTCCCAGATATACCAGTCCTCTCCCGTGACTCTGTGTAGGCACCACCACCTTAATCCCACTGATGCCTCACATGCTCATCCCCGTTTCTTGTGCTGCATCAATGCTGTAGAGGTACAGAACAGGCGCAGTGGTGAGGAAATAAGATGGCCTTTGGCCCCATTTCTTCATGTCAGGGTGTGGGTTTCAGAGGGAAATTGCTGGCCCCTCATTTATAGACTCAACATGAGAAGATGATGTACTTTCCATCCGTCTGAATGGAAAGATGCTGGAGGGCTGGCTGGAACTGGGACATGTAATGAAGATTTGAGTTTAAATAGGTTCACGGAAAAAGGAAAAGCCAGTGCTGCACATAAGTAAGTGAAGCACTTGCAGGAGATTTGAGGAAAAAAGAAACCGAAGCCAGTATTTTAGTAATTGTCGTTTTTTTTTCTCCTGTGCATTTTCTGTTGGGCCAGGGGGTACCATCAAAGGGTGAGCTTTTCTGCTTTCTATGAAAATCCCAAGGACCTTCTTTCTTTGGCCATTTCTGTGGATATGTGGCATCTGCTGAGCGGTAATGCTGGCCTCCAGTGGCTGGGAGACCTCATTGCAAGTTGCCTACAGGAGAGACCCAGAGAGGAAAACGGCCAACAGCTCTGTTGACTTACCTGCATCTACAATATCGCATTAATAAAAAACAACACTGTGCTAGGCCCATTCCAGGACAAGGCTATGACCACACCCTCTTTCCTAGGGGGTTTCTGTAGCAAGTTTTCATGTTTTTTTCAAACAATGGTTTCTCTGCGTTTACTGTTGAAGAAAAAAAAAAAGGGTAGACAGACTACCCATGCATGATGTAGAGAGCTGTTGATTTGTTTTTTGTTTCTTTTTTAAAAAGAAAACTATTTGTAAGATGTTGCACTAAAATGTTTTATATACACTTCAGAGACCTGTAGTAAATTATGTTGAAAATATGGCTGTTTACATTGACTGAGTCCACTGTCCTTCTTTCTTTCTTGTCACTTAATCAGCCACTTTTGGCTATGAAACTGTGCCCTGGGGGCCTGGAGTTCTGCCCCTGACATTGGCTCGCTAAACTCAGGGTTTGTGAATTGTGGCCTTTATTATCACACCCCATGCCCAGCCCAAGTGGCACCTTTGTATACAGGATAAAAAGCAACCCTTTCTCAAGACACTTTACTGTCAGCTGCTAAAAAATGTATATTTATATATATATACACACACACACATATGCATATGTATATTTGACAGAGTAAATGTATGTGTATGTATGTATGTATGTGTGTGTATACACACACACACAGGGCTTCCCAGGTGGCACTGGTGGTAAAGAACCGCCTGCCAATGCAGGAGATGCAGGTTCAATCCCTAGGTTGGGAAGATCCCCTGGAGGAGAAAATGGCAATCCACTCCAGGATTCTTGCTGGGATAATCCTATGGACAGAGGAGCCTGATGGGCTATAGTCCATGGGGTTGCAAAGAGTCCAACATGACTGAGCATGCACAAGCATACGTATGTACACATCTACCCTGACTGTCAAGACCAGAGTCGTCTCAACACATAGACCCAGAGGCCAGATAGGCCAGTTCAGAATCTAGCTTTCTTTTGGGTGGGGGTGGGTGGGGTAAAGGTGGGGAGACAGGACGTGGCAAGAGGAAACTGATAGAAGAAAGCAGGAACTTGGGACAAACTTCTGCTTGGTCCTGGCTGTAGGACGTCACCACCTTCCTCCAACTCTAGTCTTGTCCAGACCACAAAATGCTCAGCACACCTTTTCCAGGATGGAGGAAAACCCAAGAGCTGTGGGTTCCTGTGCAGTGAGCCCACACGGCACACCCGTCTCTGTTCCCTGAACAACTCAAAGGCTGGGAGGTTTGGGGGTGGGGGGAGTTCACCACATCTGCAAATTGGGAAGAATGACAGCATGATTAAAGCTATAGCAGCGACACGTGGTTAGTCAGAACCCAACTGTAATTCTTCAAAATTCACAGAATGTGCAGAAGGAACTAGATGGAGGTAAAAAGCAAAAGGAGGTACTTCCTTTTTTTCTTTTTTCTTTTTAAAACTCAGGCCTTTCAAAGGCTTTTAATATGTGCTTTCCTCTGCTCCCCAGCCCCTTTTGCTGCATGCTTATCAACTTCTTGCAGCTGCTGGCTTGGCCAGGAGTTGAAATGTGACTGTTTATCTCTTGGGTACCCAGAATGGTTCCATGTGAAGTCTTATGTATTATTTTCGCCTAATTTTCTCCTAATACTGTCTTTTCTGCTGGGGAACATTTGAAAAAGGGAAGCAGAATATTACAGAATAAAAATTACCCCGACACACACACATACCCTCTTGGTGCTAATCTGCCCAGTGTTTATTTAAATAAAGTGAAGGTACACTTCCACATGGGGCAAGGACCATTTTCATGTATGCAGGATTAGGAGCAGTGTTTTCCTCTGTCCATCTAGGACTCCTAAGCTTCCTGGGTGTGGTTCCAAGTTTGGCAGGAACTAGAGCCAGAGAACCAGAGGGTAACATGCTGGGAAAGGTGAGTAGCAGCCCATCCATGCCACACAGGCAGACTGAACAAGCCCTCCTTTCTTCTAGTCCATGATTCTTTAAGGTGACAAGCAGATAAAACTGGACCTCTCCACACTGGTCACAGGATGTAAAATACATCCAGCCCTTCTGGTGGCCAGTCCTCAGTAGATGGATAGGGCCTTTTTGGCCATCTGCCTGATGCATTGCAGGTCCAGCCTTTCTGAGCCACGTTTGATTCATGAAGTCTGCTACCAGGCATATATAGGTGTATCTAAAAATGTTTGTTGGAAACAGCAGTATGTCTCTTAATGAAAGAGCTGGCATCATTCATTTGGCCAGAGACATGGCCAACCATGGATAATGAACCATTCCTTACCTGGTACCTGGAGACCATGACCTGGGGATGCTTCCTGGCCCCAGGTGACTTGGCAGTCCTTTACTTGGCCCTGCTCAGAGGGGATTGACACCTTTTGCTGGCCCAGTCCAAACAGCAGTATAGTTGCCCATCCTATATGAAAGGGTAAGAGTGGAGCTTTGGACTTAAGCTTGGTTGGACGCCCAGTTCTATGCCTTGCTGTATGTCCTTGGGCAGGTCATTTACCTTCTCTGAGCCTGTTTCCTAATCTGTAAAAACAGGGACATCAATAAGATTAAATTAATGCAGGTAATGCACTCAACACAGGGCTTGGCCCATAGTAAGTACTCAACAGATGTTTGATGTTATATCACTTCCCAGCTCAAAACCTTTGAGGGGTTTTGAGGGGCTCCTCAGAGTTTAACGGTCTGACTCCATCTTACCTTTCCAAGTTAAACTGAATTCTTACCAGCCCAGAGTAGAGGAGAAACTTGACCTTCTCACTTTCTGTGCTACACACTGTACCTGCCTTATGTTCCCAGTATCTTCAAATGATAGGGAATGCCTAAGGGTAGCTTAGGTATGGTACATTGGTCCCAGAAATTTCACAGATATAGACACGTTTTACAATCTCATGGCTAATTTAAGAAATAATGTATGGATTCTTACAGTGTAGTTCAAGTATCTTAAGTGGTTTTGGGGTCCCCACCTGAGGATGATGGCAATCACAGCAAGAATAAAGCACATTTCCACTCTTTCACAACTGGCAAACAGGTTGGTGTTTGTTAGGACAACAGAGGATCCAGTCCATGAGTCCAGTTCATGGGAGGAGTTTCCTGCTCACATGGTAAGGAAGAGTTCCCGGAGCCACAGTGGCTGAGCAGAGGTCACTCTGGTGCTTCTATCTGAAAGAAAGGGAGCTCTCAGGGAGGCCCATGCCAGGAGCTGGTTCTGGGAATACAGTAGTAACTGAGTCTGGGACCAGGTGGATTTGAGGCGAGATGGCTAGCCAATAAGATGGAGGGTGTAAGTGCCCACTGCAGCTTGAGGGATAGAGATTTGGGGAGGCCGAACACTGAGGGAGTGAACAGCTCTGACTCCTCAGCCTGAGGGCAAGTCCACCGTTGGGAAGGAGGAAGAGTGAAACAGAGCGAATGGAGAAGAGAGAAACCCGAGGCTGGAAATCCCAGCTCCGAGTAAGGGAGTGCGGGGGTGGGAGTCAGTCTCAAGGAAAAGGTGACTGCACTCGAATGAGGAGAGATAGGCACTTGAGAGGGTTGGAGAGGTTGGGGCTGCACCAGGGAACTCGACACACTCGAGCAGTTGTCTAACATGTCCCGTTTCCTTTCATTTTAATATTTGAGGAAAGAGTGGTTCAAAGAGGCTGATTTATCTAGAGTCATAAAAGGGGACTGTGTGTGCTACTTGCTCAGTCGTGCCCAACTCTTTGCGACCTCATGGACTGTAGCCTGCCAGGTTCCTCTGTCCATGGGATTCTCCAGGCAAGAATACTGGAGCGGGTTGCCGTTCCCTTCTCCAGGGGAATCTTCCTGACCCAGGGATCGAACCCGGTCTCCTGCTTTATAGGCAGGTTCTTGACCGTCTTAGTCGCTCAGTCGTGTCCGACTCTTTGCGACCCCATGAATCGCAGCACGCCAGGCCTCCCTGTCCATCACCAACTCCCGGAGGTTACCTAAACTCATGTCCATCGAGTCGGTGATGCCATCCAGCCATCTCATCCTCTGTCGTCCCCTTCTCCTCCTGCCCCCAATCTTCTCAGCATCAGGGTCTTTTCCAATGAATCAACTCCTCGCAAGAGGTGACCAAAGTATTGGAGTTTCAGCTGCAACATCAGTCCTTCCAATGAACACCCAGGACTGATCTCCTTTAGGATGGACTGGTTGGATCTCCTTGCAGTCCAAGGGACTCTCAAGAGTCTTCTCCAACACCACAGTTCAAAAGCATCAATTCTTCGGCGCTAAGCTTTCTTCACCGTCCAACTTTCATATCCATACATGACCACTGGAAAAACCATAATCTTGACTAGAGGGACCTTTCCGAAAACTTCTGCGCTGCTGCACCTGCTGGAAAGCGCTGAAAGAATAAAACGCTTCGGAACCTCCGTGTCCCACCAGAGTTCTGCTGTCACCTCCCGCCCAGTGGGGCGCAGCTTTCGGGGAGCGACAGTCCGATACCCCCAGCTACGGGGGCGCCTCCATCGCGTTCCAAATGCCAAGGAAAAGCGCGGGAGGAACGATGATAAACCTGGTTGTAAAAACGCACGCCACTTTTCCTAAAGAGCTCCACAGAGCAAAGCGGGTGGCTGTGGAATGGCAGGAACGACTGGGACCCGAACCGAGTCCACGAGAAGAGGAAAGGACGGGCGCCCAGACTGCATCCGGTGCCAGCCCCCCCCGCGCGGGAGGCGGGGCGCGCGAGGCGGGGCGCGGCGGGGCGGGGCGCACAGTGGGGCGGGCTCTTCGGCAGGCAGAGTTGTGCGGCTGCGGCCCATTAGCAGAAGCTGCCCAGACCGCCATGGCTGCGGAGAGCGCCGTTAGGTGGGCCGTGGGGGCCCTTGGAGTGGTCTGCCTGTTCCTCAAATTGGGTGAGTGGAGGCCTCCTCCGGGAGCCCACGGGGACCGGTAGCGCGAGGCGTCAGTGGCCCCCGGGCTCCGGACCGGGTGGACGGGCGCGGCCCTAGGCGGCTGCAAGTTCGGGTGGTGAAGGTGGCGGCGGGCAGGTGCGCGGGACCTGGTCGTGTCATCCACAAATCACCGTAGGGTGGTCAGTCAGAAACTTGCTCCTCAGGCTCTGAGGTTTGGGAAAAAGAAACCAGACTCCGGCTCGTTCACCTCCCCTGCGCTCTTTCCTCCCTTTGGGAATCCTTCTTAACTCCCACGACCCTCGATCCCCGCTTGTCTTCCACCCCGTGTTCTTCTGGAAGGGGTGCCTTTTCTGCGCGACCCCCGTGACTAAGTTGCTACTTTCCGAGGCGCCATCGTCCAGAACTAGCAGATCTTTTTTTGACTGCTTCCGCAGCCCGCGAGCTTGTCCGGGGAGGGCCTTCACGGGCAGTGGATCGCGCTGTGTGCGCGCGCGCCGGCTTCTGCGCTGGGATGGGCGCGCCGCGGCCAAAGCCAAGTGCAACCGCGCCTGTCGGGCGGCCGCGCCCTGGCTGATGGCGGTGGTTCAGAATCAGCTCGCAGCAGGAAGAAGAGGGCCTCGATTCGGAGATTCTAAGTAGTGTGGCTGGTGCTGCTTTCCCCTCCCTTCCTAACAGAAAAGGACAAATGTGTGAGTGTCTAGGACTGTGTTCCTCCCTTTCACACTTAAGTTAAATCGTCACGACAGCCCCATGAGATAGGTATCTTTGTCTCCATTTTTTTACCTCCTCACCCACATCATCAACCTCTCCCCACACAGGCCCCTAGTTAAGTCATAGCCAAACCCCTGGAGCATAGTAAGAGCCCCCTTAACTAGTACTTGGAATCCCCCTGCTGGCCCTTTAGCACACACACCTGATCAGCCTTTCCTCTCCACTCTGCGTTCAGAGTGTGTTGAGTGCCTGTGGGATGCGTGCCTCTATGGAATACAGCCTGGGTGCGGGTGGTAGAGGGGGATGTCAATTATGCTCAAAAGTACCTGCAGTGTAAGGCACAGAAGTAAATGTTGTAAGAGAGGTAAAGTGCTGTGGGTGTGCAGAGGGAAGATAGCCACATCTTTGGTGAAATCAAATATCTTTTGTGAAGCAAAAACTTCTGGAAGGGAGGGTGTTTGAACCGGCCTCCGAGGACAGGTGGTATCATGCGTTGATGTGGGAAAAGATGCCAGGAGGAGAAGATCAAGAAAGAAAGAGGAGGAGAGTGTAGAGGGTAAACTTTGGCAGTAGGGAGCCATCAGTGTCACTGGAGAGTCAGTGTGCCCGTGGGATCTTGAGGCCCCATGGGGGACCCCGAAAGTCCCCTTTGAGAGCTGGGATTCTCTCCTGCAGGCAAAGGAGACCTGCTCCTCCTGACAGGAGCCGACCCATCCACTTAGAATAATCTGGCAACAATGAAGAGAAAAGATTGTAGTTGAGAGGGACTGGAGGCAGAGGGGGCCAGGTACCATCACAGGCCCGAAAGGCTGTGAGGGTTTCATAGGCCAGGGCTGTCAGCAAGAGGAAGAAGCACATAACCGAGGTTGAATGGATGAGGTAATTCCTTCAGATGTGTGGGTCTCTCCCTGGTGTCGAAACACACCTTTGGCCACCACTGCCTGTTACTATGCTCTTTTCCACTGAAAACTCAGTCTACCCATCTAGCCACACCTCTTCTAGGAAGACTCTCTAAACAGTCCCCTCATGGTGGTCTCTCCCATCTAATCCATTTATGTATTCAGAGGTCATTTGGTTCTGCAAGCATGAATATTACCTTCTCTGAATAGGCTTTGCACTAAGGGAAACTCTATAGCTCTGCAGATAGTGAGCCCTTTGGGTACCAAGATGGTCTCAGTGGGGAAAGCTGCCTAACAGTGATTAACAGTCGGATCTCAGACCCTGGCCCCGCCCCTCACAGTTAAAATGTCTGTAAGTTACCTCACTTCTGTGTGACTCGGTATCTTTGCTTTTGAAGAGACAGCACCGCACACCGAAAGGATACTAACATCTGCCTCATAGAATGATTGTGAGCATCAGCCATTCAACATGTACTTACTGACTGTCAGCTCTGTGTCAGCACACGGAAGCTTACAATTATTAGAGTAGGGGAGAGACGGTGAAGAAAGCAAGTTGCTGCTGCTGCTGCTAAGTCGCTTCAATCGTGTCCGACTTGGGTGGTGGTGAACATTTACTAATACAGAGATTAGTAGTGCAGAGCAAGGGAAATGGAAATGGTTAATAGTTCTTACTAATTTTCTTAAATTTTGGAACACTTAAAATCTTTAGAATAGTTGCAAAAACAGTACAGTGAACACTTACATGCCTTTCTCCTTGAATCACCAGTTATTAACATTTTATCACATTTGGTTTACTTCTCTCTCTTTATAGAGACAAACACCCGCACCTACCCAGTTACCTTTTTTTGTTGGTTTTTGCTAAACCGTTTGAGAATTGCAGCTCTTACAACACCTTAACCCAAAATATTTCAACATAGGTCTTGTAAGAATATGTCTCCAGTAAGCCCTGGAACTATATTCAGAGTCAAGAAGTATAGCATTGATAAAAGACTGTTTTCAGATGGGATCCAGAAGCCAGTCCTGGATCATACATCAAGTTTGTACTCATGCCTGTTTGTGCTGTGTTATACTTAGTCGCCCAGTTGTGTCCGACTCTTTGCGACCCCATGGACTGTAGCGCACCAGGCTCCTCTGTCCATGGCGATTCACCAGGCAAGAATACTGGAGTGGGTTGCCATGCCCTTCTCCAGGGGATCTTCCTGACCTAGGAATTGAACCAGGGTCTCCTGCATTGCAGGCAGATTCTCTACCAGCTGAGCTACCAGGGAAGCCCCCATGCTTTTTTAATCCCCTTGAATCTAAAAATCTAAACTGTTGCCAACATTTTTCTTTTTTTAAACTTCATGATATTGCTCTTTTTGAAAGGTCTGGACAAGTTGTTTTATAAAAATGTCCCTCAGTGTTGGAGTGCATGCTTAAATTCTGATGTGAACTTTCCTGAGCACAGGTGTGCATCTCATCAGGGTGCAGATGCAGTCCATTTGCTGATTATTGGAGATGTTAATGTCGATTGTTTGGTTAAGGTGGGGTCCATCTGATTTCTCTATTGTAGAGGCGAATAAATTTAGGATATAGGTGGGCTCAGTTCCTAACCACTTCAATAAAGCAAGTCATATGAGTTTTTTGATTTCCTAATGCATTTAAAAATGACATTTACATTATACTGTAGTCTAAGTGTGCCATAGCATTGTGTCTGAGAAAATGTACATACCTTAATTAAAAAAATATTTTACTGCTAAAAAATGCTGACTACTATCTGACAATGCAGAGTTGCCACAAAACTTCAGTTTGTGAAAAAAGCACAGTATCTATGAAGTGCAATAAAATGCAATATGTCTGTAATGTGTGATTCATTAAGTAGCACTTTGAGATTGTGTGAACATCCTGTTCTCCAACAATCTTTCACCCAGTGTTTTAGCGCTCAGTGACAATTCTTCAGTTAGTCCATTATCACTAAATTGTTGTAGATGGCAGTTTTCTATCCCTATTTGTCTATATACTTTATTGAGAATCTTCAGTAACAAAGAGCTTTTATACCTCCCTTTTTATTTTACTTTATTTTTTAGTACTATTATCATTTAAGATAGCATTCCTGTCATTATCGATTCTGATGCTTGATGATTCTGAATTTGGTCACTGGGAACCCCAGTTTTGAGCACTTCCTTCCTTGCTGGCATAGAAAGATGTTCTGGACTCATTTTGTACCTTTCATGCCTCAGCCTTGGTCTCATTAGATTCCCTTTTTCTTTTAGTGGGGAATGGTATTTAGAATTTAAGATCTGGGTGCTAGATGTGCTTAGGGCTTCCCAGGTGGCTCAGTGGTAAAGAATCCGCCTGCTAATCAGGAGACATAAGAGACACGGGTTTGATCATTGGGTTGGGAAGACCCCCTGGAGAAGGAAATGGCAACCCACTCTAGTATTCTTGCCTGGGAAACCCCATGGACTAGAGGAGCCTGATGAGCTACAGTCCATGGGGTCTTGAAGAGTAAGACACGACTGAGTGATTGAGCACACACACGCTAGGTGTGCTCAAAGCTCCTGAAGTCACAGCTTCTAGGCCCTGTCACTTCTCAGAGCTAGGAAATAGCTTTCACAAAGTCATGCGTTTATCTTGTTACCACAAAGTAATCCAACAATTCAGTTCTTCTGTTTCCTCTCTGTTCCATATTAGTATCTTCCTTCACTACAGTGAGAGTTCTATTCTTAGTAGCTTTAGTATGTTTGCCTTATCTACAGTAAACACAAACTAGTTCCATAATTCCTGTGCCAATACTACTCCCAAGCACAAGTTTTACTAAATATAGTTCAAAATTTTTTTTCTTCCATATATTCCACTAAATATGTACAGAACACTGTATTTTCAAGTTACTTGAATTCTTAATTTTTCTTCTGTGTGGTTATCAAATGGATACATAGTTACATCAGTGTGTTTCTGTCTATTCAATTTTAGGGTTCCCCCCACCTTAATTTAATTTTAAAATATGGAAGCTATTAACATGGTTCAAATCAGAACCAAACACAGCTGACCTTCCATATTTGCAGGTTCTGCCTCTGCGGATTCAACCAACCACAGATCAAGAATATTCAGGAAAAAAATTCCATAAAATCTCAAAAAGTGAAACTTGAATTTTCTGTATTCTGACAACTATTTAAATAGCATTTATGTTGTATTTACAATTATTTAAGTAGCATTTACATTGTATTAGATATTACAAGTAATCTAGAGATGATTTAAAGTACATGAGAAGATGTGCATAGGTTACTATGCCGTTTTTATATAAGGGACATCAGCATCCTCAGAGTTTGGTATCCACTGGGATCCTGGAACCAATACCCTGTGGATACTGAGGGATGACCATTTAAAAAATGCTCAGAAATTCTATTCCATCCCTATCTCTCCCCCCACAACATATCGTTTGTTTGTTTTTGTCTTTCCTGTTTCTTTTTGTAGATATAAACAGATACATATGTTTGTTTCTAACTCCCTCTTTCAAACAATAGGTAACATACTCAATGTACTCTTATAGGTTGTTTTTGTCACTTAACCATATGTATGGAAAATCATTCCATATCAGTTCATAGAAATCATCCTCATTTTTTTTTTAACAGCTGCATAGTGCTCTGTGGGGTGGAGGTATGATATTTCATTCATTCGCTCTCTGGTCGTTAATATTTTATATAGTGTAGTCAGGGGAGGTCTCTTTACAAGGGAAAACAGTTGAGTGTAGACTTAAAAGGAAGTGATGGAGCAGGCCAGGTGACTGGGAGAGTAGTATTCCAGACAGAGAGGATGGCAGCAAAAACCTTGAAATAGGTTTCAAACATTTTAGGAACTTCAAGGAGACCACCGTGCTGGAGAATAAATAGGAAATTAAATTGTACAGGTAGTCAGGGCTGGATTCTAGAGATAAAGTTTTGTGGGCCCTTAAAGACTCACTTTTTTAATTCACAGTGAAGTAGAAAGTCTCAGAGAGTTTTGAACAGGAGTGAAATTGTGATGACTTGAGTGTTTAAATGAATTATTCTGGATGCTGGGTGGAGAATAGTCCTTGCTGATGAAAAAAGAGAAGCAGGGAGACCAGCTAGGAGGCTGTGGGAACAATGACTAGCTGGGGGTGGGTAAGAAATGATGGGGTGGGGTGAGGAGTAGGAACTATCAGGGTGTGTTCTGAAGGCTGGGCTGGCAGGATGCAGCGGTGGAGTGCATCAGTGGGGTAACTTGTGGACAGGACCTAGGTAGTGCTGGGCAAGTAGCAAGCTCAAAAGTAGGAACTGTTGTTAGTTTGCTACTATTAGCAGAGCTTGCCTTATTCTGCTCCTGCTGACCTTTTATGGATCCTTTGTCTTGCCGGTTGTCTCTCCAACTAGATTTTAGATCCTTGTACACAGGAACCAAGTCATATAATACTTAATAAAATGTCTCTTTCATTGATTTATTTTAATATTTTTAACAGTACAGATTGTTAAATCTGAGCAATAGATGCTAAAGTATTGGTCAAACATTCTCCATTTTAAGTTCTTATGTTATCTCACATTGTTATGTGCGTGTGTGCTAAGTCGCTTCAGTCGTCTCCGACTCTTTGCGATCCTGTGGACTGTAGCCCGCCAGGCTCCTCTGTCCATGGGATTTTTCAGGTAAGAGTACTAGAGTGGGTTGCCATGCCTTTCCCCAGGGGATCTTCCTGACCCAGGGATTGAACCTGCGGCTCCTTTGGCTCCTACATTGGCAGGTGAGTTCTTTTACTGCTGAGCCACCAGGAAGCTCATTGTTAAGTGAGACTTATTCATATGCTTTATTTGACTTAAGGTTTGGAGAGTCTGTGTGTTTTTATTTAGGAAAAATAATCCAAGTCAAAATAATATAGTGTATTCCTATTAAAAAAAACTAGATCCAGTATGATAGTGGGGTAGATATAATCAGTTCAGTTCAGTTGCTCAGTCGTGTCCGACTCTTTGCGACCCCATGAACTGCAACACGCCAGGCCTCTCTGTCCATCACCAACTCCCAGAGTCTACCCAAACCCATGTCCATCGAGTCGGTGATGCCATCCAACCATCTCATCCTCTGTCGTCCCCTTCTCCTCCCGCCCCCAATCCTACCCAGCATTAGGGTCTTTTCCAATGAGTCAACCCTTCGCATGAGGTGGCCAAAGTATTGGAGTTTCAGCTTTAACATCAGTCCTTCCAATGAACACCCAGGATTGATCTCCTTTAGGATGGATTGATTGGATCTCCTTGCAGTCCAAGGGACTCTCAAGAGTCTTCTCCAACACCACAGTTCAAAAGCATCAATTCTTTGGCGCTCAGCTTTCTTCATTGTCCAACTCTCACATCCATACATGACCACTGGAAAAACCATAGCCTTGACTAGACGGACTTTTGTTGGCAAAGTAATGTCTCTGCTTTTAAATATGCTATCTAGGTTGGCCATAACCTTCCTTCCAAGGAGTAAGCGTGTTTTAATTTCATGGCTGCAATCACCATCAGCAGTGATTCTGGAGCCCAAAAAAATAAAGTCTGACGCTGTTTCCACTGTTTCCCCATCTATTTCCCATGAAGTGATGGGACCAGATGCCATGATCTTAGTTTTCTGAACATTGAGCTTTAAGCCAACTTTTTCACTCTCCTCTTTCACCTTCATCAAGAGGCTCTTTAGTTCTTCTTCACTTTCTGCCATAAGGGTGGTGTCATCCGCATATCTGAGGTTATTGATATTTCTCCCAGCAATCTTGATTCCAGCTTGTGTTTCTTCCAGCCCAGCGTTTCTCATGATGTACTCTGCATATAAGTTAAATAAGCAGGGTGACAGTATACAGTCTTGACGTACTCCTTTTCCTATTTGGAACCAGTCTGTTGTTCCATGTCCAGTTCTAACTCTTGCTTCCTGACCTGCATACAGGTTTCTCAAGAGACAGGTCAGATGGTCTGGTATTCCCATCTCTTTCAGAATTTTCCACAGTTGATTGTGATCCACACAGTCAAAGGCTTTGACATAGTCAATAAAGCAGAAATAGATGTTTTTCTGGAACTCTCTTGCTTTTTCGATGATCCAGCAGATATTGGCAATTTGATCTCTGGTTCCTCTGCCTTTTCTAAAACCAGCTTGAACATCTGGAAGTTCACAGTTCACATATTGCTGAAGCCTCGCTTGGAGAATTTTGAGCATTCCTTTACTAGCATGTGAGATGAGTGCAATTGTGCGGTAGTTTGAGCATTCTTTGGCATTGCCTTTCTTTGGGACTGGAACGAAAACTGACCTTTTCCAGTCCTGTGGCCACTGCTGAGTTTTCCAAATTTGCTGGCATATCGAGTGCAGCACTTTCACAGCATCATCTTTGAGGATTTGAAATTGCTCAACTGGAATTCCATCACATCCACTAGCTTTGTTCGTAGTGATGCTTTCTAAGGCCCATTTGACTTCACATTCCAGGATGTCTGGCTCTAGGTGAGTGATCACACCATCGTGATTATCTGGGTCGTGAAGATCTTTTTTGTACAGTTCTTCTGTGTATTCTGGCCACCTCTTCTTAATATCTTCTGCTTCTGTTAGGCCCATACCATTTCTGTCCTTTATCGAGCCTATCTTTGCATGAAATGTTCCTTTGGTATCTCTAATTTTCTTGAAGAGATCTCTAGTCTTTCCCAATCTGTTGTTTTCCTCTATTTCTTTGCATTGATCTCTGAGGAAGGCTTTCTTATCTCTCCTTGCTAGTTGCCATGAATTAAGCACATTTTCTGTGCCAAGTGTTGTGCTTAGAGTTTTAAGTTGTTTTTGTTTAATTGTTGTACTAGTTTTATAAGGTAGAGACTGTTAAAGAGGAGAAAAATAGTTGAGGTATGTTGAGTACCATGTCCAAGTTCACACAGCAGAGAAGTGATAGAACCTGCTAGCACTTAGTCCATGACTCAAAGTCCATATATTCCCATCCCAAGAATAGATTACCAATTTTCCCCCGTGCACCATGTGGCTTGCGGGATCTTTCCCCAACCAGGGACTGAATGTGGGTCGAGGCAGTGAAAGCCTAAAATCCTAACTGCTAGGCCACCGGGAAGTCCAGATAAGCAACTTTTTGATGATTGATATAACCATAGTTGATCTCTTATAATGTGTATATATTGCCCAATGTAATGTTGTCAAAGTATGTAAAATGAAATAAAACAGCAAATTACCAATCACATAGATTGTATTCAATATTGTAATCTACAATGCAGGGGTGGAGGAACTTTCTTTGGGCCATGGAATTAAGAATGGGGGTTTATTTATGTATTCATTTATTACTATTTTGCCATAATTATATTGTTTTATACATCCACACTTTACTCCTAAATGCTTTGGCATAAACCCAATAACATAATATTTGTAAATTAACAATATTTTGTTAATATTGAAATTAACAATAATTTCATAATATCGCTTAACTTCTACTCTTATTCAGATTCCTCCACTTGTCACAAGAATGTCTTTTAAAATACCAAGATCTAACCAAATTTCACATTTTTGCATTTGCTGCTTTTTTTTAATCTTTGACAGGTATCTTTTAGGAATTTTGAAAACGACTTACAACTGCTTTTAAAGAACTGGATCTGGGAATTTGTTTTGTTGCCCTCTTTTTACTATAATTTTTAAAAATTGAATTGTTTAATTGTACATTTTATTACTATTATTTGTTTTTTCCTTTTTTAATTGACTTATAATATTACATTAGTTTCAGGTGTAAACATAGTGAGTCAATATTTTTATCCATTACAAAATGATCACAGTAAGTCTAGTTACTATGCAGTACCATATTACCTGTCACCATAGAAAGTCATTACAATATTATTGGCTGTATTCCCTATGCTGTATATTACATCTCCATAACTTATTTATTTTATAACTGGTAGTTTGTACTTCTTAATATCTCACCCACCCCTCTACCCACCTTCCCTCTGGTAACTACCAGTTTGTTCTCTGTATCTGTGAGTCAGTTTCTCTTTTGAATGTTTGTTTGTTTGTTTGTTTTTAGATTTCACGTATAAGTAAAATCATATGGTATTGGTCTTTCCCTGTCTTACTAATTTTACTTAGCACAATACCTTCTATATCTATCCATGTTATTGTAAAAGCCAAGGTTTCATTTTTTATGGGTGAGTAATATTCCATTGTTTATAAATACCACATCTTCTTTATTCATTCATCTATCAATAGACACATAAGTTGCTTCCATATCTTGGCTATTGTAAATAATGTTGCAAAGAATATTGGGTATGCATCTTTTTTCTAATAAGTGCTTTTTTCTTCTTTTGGTAAATTCACAGGAGTGAAATTGTTGGGCCATATGGCAGTTTCTATTAATTTTTTGAGGAACTGCCATACTGTTTTCCATAGTGGCTGCACCAATTTACCTTCCCAGCAACAGTGCATGACTTTTCTTTTCACTGCATTCTTGCAAACTCTTGTTATTTGTTGTCCTTCTGCTGATGGCCATTCTGACAGGTGTGAGGTGACATCTCATTGTGATTTTGATTTATGTTTCCCTGATTATTAATGATGCTGAGCGTCTTCTCGTATGCATGTTGGCCATCCCTGCCTTCTTTGGGCAATGTGTATTCAGGTCCCGTGCCTATTTTCTGATCAAGTTTTTGTTGTTAATTCCTTCTGGTGTAGTTTTTAAATTTCAGTTATTGTATTCTTCCGCTCTGTTTGAATCATAATATTTTCTAACTCTTTAGTGAACTTCTCACACTGTTCGTTTATTCTTCTCTTGAGTTCATTGAATTACCCTAAAGTCTTTATCAGGTAAATGGATTGTTTATCTCCACTCAGTTCTTCTTTTGGGGGTTGTCTTTTTCCTTTGTTTGTTTTATATTTCTGTCTCCTCATCTTGCCTGATTCTCTGGGGGTTTTCTATGTAGTGAGTAGTCTGGTTATGGTTCCTGGTCTTGGAGCAGTGGCCTTGTGTAGGAGATGTCCTGTTTTCTTATTTTCAATCTCTTTGCCTTGTGTTTGTTGGTATTCTTCTCAATGTTTCTTATGCCTGTGCTGATGAGCTCTTAACCCATCAGCACTCTCTCCTTCCCTTTTGGTAACTAGAACTATATGTTCTAGGGGTGCCCGCATATGGGCTGCATGCACCCTTCTGTTGCGGCACAGTCAAATACTGTGGGCAGCTGACTCCATTGACTCCCCTGACTCCACTGGCTGCCAGGCCCTACCTGGTGTGGAAGCTGCTGGCCTGCTGTGGGGCAAGGCTGGGTCCCAGCATGACTTACGCTAATGTTTTTAAATTAATACAAGCTTTGAGGGTAGGCGGTGCTTTCTCTGTTTAAAAGCAGAATGTTTGCCTGCACGCATCAGCCCTTGTTTGCACAAGTTTTCTGTCTTTTGATTTCTTCTCATGTTGTTTTCTGTTGAGCACAGAAGGCTTTTTGAAGTTTTTACTGAAGGGCACAGCAGCAGCACCTTAGATTCTGCAGTTACAGATAAAAGCTTCCATCTCAGGATTGAAGGGGAAACCAGGATACAACCTTTTCCATTCGTTCAGACAAGTTTGAATATTAAATGTGACTGAAATAATGATCCCGTCCCCAGAATAGTGCTAGAAGACATTCGAGCAGTTCCTCTTTGGAGATAGCCTTTGGTACCCATCCACCAGCCTCAAAGGAGAATGTCTTTTAGCTACTTTATGGGCATGGGATTCTCTCCTTTGTCCTCTTTTTTTCCAATCTCTATCTCTTGCATTTGTTGGCCTTCTCCTTCTCAATGCTGCTTATGCCTGTGCTGATGAGCTCTTAGCCTAAGGACTGTGGGGCTCAAAATGAAACCAGTGACAGTGAGGGCACCTCTTGCCCAGAAACACTGTAAGAAATTCATGTCTGCTCTCTGCCTGCAGTTGGAAACTGTCAGGTCAAAGGTCTATCCTTTGTGACGTTGATCTATTTTATCAAGCAAATATCCATTTCAGGAAACCAAATTATTTTGATAGACTTGTTCTGAGGAAATGAACCCATTTTGGTTCCTAGTGACCTTCACTTTTTAAAAAAATATTTGTTTATTTGGCTGTGTCAGGCCTTAGTTGTGGCATGCAAGGTCTTTGTCCTTTGTTGTGGCCTGTGGGATCTTTAGTTGAGGCATGTGAACTCTTAATTGCGGCACATGGGATCTAGTTCCCTGACCAGGGATCGAACCCAGGCCCCCTGTGTTGGGAGCACAGAGTTTTAGCCACTGGCCCACCAGGGAAGGCCCCCTAGTGACCTTCACTTTCCCTAATGTTCCCTGAATGTCTGTCAGGATCAGCGTCTGAATTTCCATCAGGCTCTCTGGTCTGTAGTTTCTGAATGTTTTTCCCATGTAACAGTTAAAAAGTAGGAAAAAAAAAGTTTCATGTGCACATTCAGATTATAATAAGAAATTCATATTAATAAGAAACTCATAAGGCTGTCATCATAAATTAGTTGTAATTGGAGTTTCTCAACTATGAACTGAGTACTTGGAAAAAAATAGGGATTATAAAGAAATTTTTAATGAAATAATCTATAGTGTATTGAAATACCTTTAATCAGGCTTTGGTGAGTAGATTTAAAAAGACTTTCAGAATCTTAAATAGCTCTAGTAAGAACCTTATTCTCCAAAGCATGCTGTAGGTACTATCCAAGACAAGAACAGTCAAAGGCAAATGTGATTTTTGAGCATGATATGATGTGGGTATCTTGAAAGAGCAGGCCAGAGTAATGCTGTTAAATAGAAATATAATATGAAATAGGTAAAATTAATTTTAGTATATTTTATTTAACCTTACATACCCACAATATTTTCATTTCAACATGTAGTTGATATAAAAAATACTAATGAAAGATTTTACATTTCCCTTTTCGTACTTAATCTTCAAAGTCTGGTATGTGTCTTATACTCACAATACATCTCAATTTGGACTAACCACATGTCATGGGCTCATGAGCCACATGTCGCCAGTGGCTGCTGAATTGGACTGCACAGATTGAGAGGGAAACATCCTGGGGAGAGAAGCATTCTCAAGTGCAAGAATAAGGAATAAAAAGAAGAGTATTTTAGCATGACAGGAGACAGGAAAGCTCAAAAGGAAGTTGGTTTAAAGAACAAACATCTTAATTCTGGATGAACTCATCTAGGAGACGAGAAATAGCTTGACAGCTGAGAGCACATGTGAAGCGAGTTCTGTGGAGTTTCTGGGACTGGGGACCCTGGGGGGTTATTGTCTGTTGGCAGTCAGGGGGCTGCAGTTTAAGTCTGAAATAGATGAAGACAAGGAAGCTGTGGTGGTATAGCTAAGACCAGTAGATTTCTGCCTTTGGAAATCATGGAAACAGAGAAATCGCTGACTGGGACTGGATGTAGGTGGAACTGACAAGGAAAGATCTAGGCATCTCACATTGTAGCTAACAGCATGGGCTCTGGAGCTGACCGCCTGTGTCTGGACACTAGCTCTGTCCTGGACCAGCTGGGTGACTGTGGTCAGCTTCTGAACCTCTCTGAGCTCCAGTTAGCTTTGAATGCGCCTCCCCATGTGCTGAAACTCATTCCTTTACTTTTTCTGGGCCCTGCTTACATGCCAGCTATAACCACCTCACATGTAACAGTAACTTCCCTTCTCATTATTAATCATCCTCCCCCAAACGCTGCTTCATTTTTCTCAGTAGCACTTAATACCACCTAATATACTTTTTCATTTAATGTTTTCCTCCCCTTCCCCCACCCCCAACCCCCACCAACAATGTAAACTCCAGGAGGGCAGGATTCTGTCTGATTTGTGCAGTGTTGTATCCTAACTGCTTAGTGCAGTACCTAGGACATAGGAGGAACTCAATAAATATTTGGTGAGTGAATAAATGAAGAGTAAGGCCTACCTTGCAGAGTTAAGTTGAGGACTTAATGAACCTATCCATCTACCTATCTATTCACACATCTATCTATGTCTTGGAACAAGTACCTGGCACATAGTGAGCCTTCAGTAAAAGTGCTGGTGTTGCCATTGTTGAATATTATTACTGAGGCTGAGCTGGTCTAGGGCTCATTCGGATGATCTGTTGTTAAATATTGCTATCTAGGGCTCATTCAGTTTGAATTTATGAAGAGGTAGGTTAGAGAAACGAGCTGCACTAAACTTCCTTGAGTGAAGAGACTATGCTCTTCTTTTGATTATCTTTGTATCTCAAACTGTGGTGCTGGAGAAGACTCTTGAGAGTCCCTTGGACTGCAAGGAGATCCAACCTAAAGGTTCCTTTAGTCCATTCTAAAGGAACTCAGTCCTGAATATTCATTGGAAGGACTGATGCTGAAGCTGAAGCTCCAGTACTTTGGCCACCTGATGCGAAGAGCCAACTCATTGGAAAAGACCCTGATGCTGGGAAAGGTTGGGGGCAGGAGGAGAAAGGTGTGATAGAGAAGGAGATGGTTGGATGGCATCACTGACTCAATGGATGTTAAGTTTGAGCAAACTCCAGGAGATAGTGAAGGACAGGGAAGTCTGGCATGTGCAGTCCATGGGGTCCCAGAGTTGGACACAACTTAGTGACTGAGCAACAACAGCATTGTATCCAGTGAGCATATTTCCTATGCCAGAACTGGGGCGTGGGGCTGATGAATAGAATTTTTGTGGACTTCATAGAGCAGATTATTTGATATCACAGTGACCAAGACATTTGAGGAGGGTGGCCACTCTCTGTACAGTGAGCATGTGTGCTCATGTCTCCAGAGACTTAGTTTCCCAGCTGTTCCACTACTCCAAGTGGGTGTCAATTGAAAGTGTGCTGTGATGCTGAAATGGCAGGAGCAAGGTTACAGTCACAAGCTCTTGTCTGCCAGAGAAGTCCAGCTGCTCACTTGGGTACAAAAATGCCCAGGCCCCTCCTATCTCCTGGCTTGAATGAATCTTTAACTGAATTGTCGTTATGCTGTCCTACACACAGGGGGAAATACCAAGATTTAAATGTTTGGGTACTGAAACTTTCAGGGGATTTTTTTTTTCTACTCATCAAATGAATTTTTGTTTCAACTGCTATAATCTGCAGCCATGTGGAACCTTGAGAAAATTTTAGGAAAAGAAGGAAGTATTTTAAAATCAAATTGTTTGTTTCTAAGAAAAAAACTCCAGAAAAAACCTTTCTTCAAAATCCAGAAGACTCGTTAGCTTGTGTTTAAATAATGGAAGTGAAAAAACTGCATGTCCTCAAACCTTAGACAAGGTGTTAACATTGATTAAGGGCTGATGTCCTGAGTGGGTATGCTTATCTGGAGCAGTGCCCTGAAGCCCACAACACGTGGTAGGTGAAACCTAGCTAAACTTGAAGGGGATGGGGAGTGGGGAGCTGACAGACCCTCCAGTCTTGCTTTGGTGCTGGAGGCAGACAGTGAGGAGGAAAGGGGTCTCTTCTGACTGCATGTGAGGGGTCCCAGGCCATTTATTCTGCAGCTTCAGTTAACCATCTCCACCTCTCCTTGCCGAGTCTTGGTTCTTCAGCCAGTTTCCACAATGATATCAGTTCAGTTGCTCAGTTGTGTCTGAATCTTTGTGACCCCGTGGACTGCAGCACGCCAGGCTTCCCTGTCCATCACCAACTCCCAGAGCTTGCTCAAACTCATGTCCATTGAGTCAGTGATGCGATCCAACCATCTTATCCTCTGTTGTCCCCCTTTCCTCCCACCTTCGATCCTTCCCAGCATCAGGGTCTTGATATCCACAATGATATGGGGTCTTGCAAAAGCTCAGGATTTGGGATGACTGTTAAATTTTGTGATTCTGTCAGGAAGCCCTACGTTTTGTATTACATTAAAGTTATATTTAAATCAGTTTAGTTAATTCACTCAAAAAATATTTATTTGTTGAATGTCCTTCATGTGCCGGGCAATGGGGATGCAGCAGAGATAGAGAATGACCCTGTCTTTGGGGCTGACCTGACTGGGGGCTAGCCCTCCACATTCAGATTGGAATTAGTTGCCAACTAATTCCATAAAATTTGACATTGCATAAAATTTGACTTTTATGTTCACATAAAATTTGAACATCCAACATTTCTTGGAAACTGAGGAGATCTGGCAGTTTCTACATGCTACATGGGGAGGAGCTGAGGAGCCCCTCTCTAGATGAGCCAGACTTGCTGGGACTGTAGTCTCCACCTCTCTCTTTTGTATCACACCTGGCTCATCATGGCTTCTCTGTTGGTTGAATTGCTGGTCTCTATTTCTGGGTTTCATTTGCCAGTTTTCAAAGGCTTCTCAGTGGCTCCTATGATTTTGTGTCCTTATGACTTCTTTGTTTGCTCCTTGTTTTCTCCCTGCACGCCGCCTCTACCTTTTCTTCCTTCCTGCATTTGACTCTCTCTCTCTTGTCCTCTTTCCTTCCTTACTTTTTCACATGTCACATATTCCTTGCCATCAGATGTGAGAAGTGCAGACTCTTAGACCTTCCTTTCAACTTAGTTTCCCTTGGTCTTTAATTATGAAGCCCTGTCTGATTTCCCATTGAATATCTAAAAGTATTTTTTTTTAAGAAAGCAACAGCATTATGAAACTTGGGTTTGAATTTGGGTTCCCATGTAACATTTTAAAGATCTGGGCTCATTGATATCTTGCTCAAGCAAACCGTCTCAATTTCCTCGTGTATACGAGGATGAGTGTAGAACAGGGCATGGTTCTCTGAGGATCTGTCCAGCCCTGACATTCAGTGATTTGGGGACCCCTGAGTTTGTGCCATACCTGTAGGCTTTAGAGATGTGCTTGACTCCCAACTAGAATGGTTTGACTTTCTCATTCCCAACAACTGCTGTTGCAATACATTCTAGAAATTGTATCCTGAGATACCCTATATCATGTCACTGTCTTTAATAACCTTATACCATATAGCAAGCCAAATATGAAGGGGTTTCCTAGATGGCTCAGTGATAAAGAATTTGCCTGCCAAAGCAGGAGACTCAAGAGATGGCAGGTTCAATCCCTGGGTTGGGAAGATACCCTGGAAAAGGAAATGGAAACCCACTCCAGCATTCTTGCCTGGGAAATCCCATGGACAGAGGAACCTGGCAACCTACAGTTCATGGGGTCACAAAGAGCTGGACATGACTGAGTAACTGAGCACACACATACAAGCCAAGTAAGAAGCAGTGTTGAGGAGTCAGACTGAGTTCAAATCCAGTGTCACTACCTAATTAGTCAGTTAATCTTTTTGTGCCTATCTGCAAAACAGGGTTAAAACAATATCCATCTTTGCTTCATCCAGCCCGGCATTTCACATGATGTACTCTGCATAGAAGTTAAATAAGCAGGGTGACAATATACAGCCCCGACATACTTCTTTCCCAATTTGAAACCAGTCCGTTGTTCTATGTCCTATTCTAACTGTTGCTTCTTGACCTACATACAGGTTTCTCAGGAGACAGGTAAACTGGTCTGGTATTCTCATCTCTTTAAGAATTTTCCACAGTTTGTTGTGATCCACGCAGTCAACAGCTTTTAAAAACAATACCTGCTTAATATTGTTTTTAAGAGGATTCTCTGAATACGTATTTGTAGAGCTCTTCCAACTGCCCAGCAGATAGTAAGTGCTATAGAAGTGTTTGATTAAATAAGCTAAAAATTGCAGTCAACCTGAATCTCAGGACTCAAATAAAAATGAGCAGAGGATTTTGTGGCTGGGAGTTGAGGGGGGTGGGGTGGGGCCCATTTCATTAACCCAATAGTTAATGGTGACCATATTTTCTAAATAAAAAATCAGGTCACTTTGTCTGAAAATATTTGAGTTCCACTTTGGACTTCTAGCCCTATGAGAACTACCAAAACTGGGTGTAATGATGACAATTTGTAAGACTACAAGAGTCTTTGCAATTGGAAATTACCACTCTACATATTGGTACTAGGTACCTTCTTATCTTACAAAGAAAAGATCATTCAATATTCTTGAAAACAAAGAAATCTCCATAGTTAAAAAAATTCTGCCTAGTGTAGAATATCTGTTTAAGCAATCACTGATACATTTTTCCCCTCCCTCTATCTTTCTCTACTTTGCAACAGCGAAAAGGCACTCTATGCCCAGTTCTCACATAGTCTCACAGTGAATCATTGAAAGAAAAAGAGAGAAAACTCTGTTGAAAGCCTACTTCGTTTCAGCCATTGTGTAGACTCTCAGTCTTACTTATTTTATTATTATTTTTTTTTCTCTCAGTCTTATTCAGACCTCAAAGCAATCTTTTCTGGGAGCCATTATGATTTTCATTTTAGGCTGAGGAAACCTAGCGTGGCAGGAACTTTTAAGTATTTATCCTGGGTCCATCTGGCTTGAAAGTTGTGCAGATTCCTTAAAAAACTGGAAATAGAACTGCCATATGACCCAGCAATCGCACTGCTGGGCATACACACTGAGGAAACCAGGATTGAAAGAGACACGTATACCCCAATGTTCATTGCAGCACTGTTTATAATAGCCAGGACATGGAAGCAGCCTAGATGCCCATCAGCAGACGAATGGATGAGGAAGCTGTGGTACATATACACAATGGAATATTACTCAGCCATTAAAAAGAATACATTGGAATCAGTTCTAATGAGGTGGATGAAACTGGAGCCTATTATACAGAGTGAAGTAAGCCAGAAAGAAAAACACCAATACAGTATATTAATAGATATATATGAAATTTAGTAAATTGGTAAAGATAACCCTGTGTGCGAGACAGCAAAAGAGACACATATATAGAACAGTATTATGGACTCTATGGGAGAGGGTGAGGGCAGGATGATATGGGAGAATGGCACTGAAGCATGTAAATTATCATATGTGAAACGAATCGCCAGTCCAGGTTCGATGCATGATACAGGGTGCTCGGGGCTGGTGTACCAGGATGACCCAGAGGGATGGGATGGGGAGGGAGGTGGGAGGGGGGTTCTGGAAGGGGAACACATGTACACCCATGGTGGATTCATGTCAGTGTATAGCAAAACCAATACAATATTGTAAAGTTAAAAAATAGATAAATAAACTAATTAAAAAAAGTTGGGGCCCTTTTCATTCTGCCCTCTGGCATAGTACGATAAGCATCCCAGTGGTCCCTTTTCTAACCACTCACTGTTATCAGCAGAGTAACCAACTCACTGCTGATTCCTTTCCTTTGCTGATGTTTGCTCATTCATTCATTTGTTCAAGTGTGTAACCTTGAGGAAGAAACTCACTCTCCTTTCTCCTGTTCTTTTTCATTGGAAATGATTGTATTAGTAATTTACTTTAGGATCAGTCTTGGAGGGGCAACAGAAAAGACTTTACCATAGGAAGGAAAGGGTAGACTAGCCTCTGCAAATGTGATGATTCCCAAATCTGTACCATCCCCTGTGAGCCCCAGACCTGTGGACCCAGGACAGCTCCATGTGGATGTCTTATCAGTTGCTTATGCTTAGCACCCATCAGTCAGTTGATGGCTGGGTGAGGACGGGAGAAGAGCGATGAGGAAGCAGTGCCTCCAAGAAGGCAGTCAGGAAGGTGCTTGGCCTGTGGGAGGAAATAAAAGCAGTTCTGAATGGCTGGAAGGAAGAGAGCAAGAGGGGAACAGGTGGAGAGGCTGGAGAGGCAGGCAGGGATCAGATCACAGTGTCTGACTCCTGTGAGTGACTGAGGGGCTAGGCCAGGTCAGGTCTGTTCTGGTCCCTCAGCCACCATAAACTTGCTGAGTGATTACTGAGCGGTTGGTATGCCTCCTGGGGCCTGTTTCATCTGTGATACAGAACTAGCAACATGACCGCACAGGAATGTAGAGAGGATAAAAAAGGGACACAAGAGTATGTGAACATGTAATGGCAGATGGTAAGCACTCAGTAGCATTTTCTTTCATTTTTCTTAGTTCCCTGTCATTTCACCTGTGAAATGGGAGTAATTTAATCGTTGGGATTTCTTTCAGCTCAAAATGACTGTGATTTTTTTTCTCAACTGGTCTCCCCATTTTCCACCATTAGCTCCATTTCTGACTTTTCTTTTTCCTGTGCTCAAGCCCAGGAAACACCCCGCTGCCACGCGCACCACCACCACCCCCGCCCTCAAAAACACAGAAGCCAGCATTATGCGGCCAGGAAGAGGCAATTGAACTCAGACCTCTTCTCTTCCTCCACCACCCTGCCTACTCTCATCCATTTATTCATTTACAAGACATTTCCAGCCTCTGCTGTTGTGTGTGGATAGACTCTCACACCTCAAATCTTACTCCTGTTCATGCCTTTTCACGGGCTCTGGTTGGGTGGGAGAAATAGTACTTGACCAGGAAACCCAAGGAAGGATGCTCGTGTATTGGTGGACAATCTCCCTTAATTAAGGGAGATGGGTCCTAAAAATCCTTGCACATAAACAAGGGGGTGTATTTGCTTCTTATTTGAAATTATTGGGCACAGTTGCCCACAATTGTTCTATTTAATATATTTTATTATTCTTGTACTCTTTCAGTTATCCTGATTGCTCCTCCAAAAATTTCAGTCAGTCAAGTTTTAATTTGTCTTGAATGTCTTTCCCTTAACAGCTGCTCTTCTCTCTTAAGAAAGTCAAGTCTGGAGCAAGATGTTTTTAAGCCCATTTTGGGGTATCAGGAATATCCCAATCTAGTAGTTATAGTCAATGTTTGCCAACTGGATTGATGTGGAGGAGGCAGGAGGCTCTGATTTGAAGCGTGAGTCAGTTTCTTTGCAGTAAATACTCCCACTGTGGTGGATTTCAAGCTATTAACCAGACTTCACTGAATGGAGTCCAGCAGAGATGCTAACAGTTGGCTCCGACGTGCCATTGCACTCAATCCTTGTGACCTTAAACTTCATCACATCCCCCAACTTTCTTCTTAGTCATTCTGATTTCATTTAGTGGTCAGCCAAGAAAGAGGCCTGCCAGTCACAATTAACTCCTCTCATCCAATCACTAAATCCTGTTCATTTCTCTCTCAAATGTCAAGTCTGTGCACTTGTCCATTCCCACTGCCAGCAGCCTGGTCTGGTCTCCCGATCCACCATTCTTTCATTGCTACCACACTGACCTATTTTCTGACTTCTCTGCCTCCACACTTGCTCATCAACCAGGGTCCACCCTGCAGACAAAGTCAGCCTGCTGAAATTTAAATTACATCATGCCAGTCTTCTGTTTAAAACCTTTCCGTGACTTTCCCTTGCAGTTACAATAAATTCCAAATCCTTAGCTTATCTTACCTGACTCCACCCAGCCCCTCACTCCCAGACTCTGTCATCTGGCCCCTGGCTGCCTCTCCAGCCTCATTCCCCACCCATTCCCCTGCCTTGCTCTCTTCCAGCCATTTGGAACTGTTTTTATTTCCTCCAATATGCCAAGCACTTTCCTGACTCATGCCCTGACTCCTATCTGCTGGGTCATCTCTCCTACCCCTCCTCTTATCTCGCTGATTCCTCTTATCTTCCAGTGCTTTGTTATCCTGTGTCAGGTCAGCATGATCTCCTAGGAAAGGCCCTTGACTGGGTGGTTCTCCTTGCCTACTCATTGTCTTCTCCCTTGAGAGCCTGGAGTGATAGCTGTCTTGTTTGCCACCCTTTTCCCAGCATGGCCCACAGTACCGGGCATGTAGTTGGTGTGGAAGTGAAAGTTGCTCAGTCGTGTCTGACTCTTTGTGACCCTGTGGGCTACACATTCCATGGAATTCTCCAGGCCAGAATACTGGAGTGGGTAGCCTTTCCCTTCTCCGGGGATCTTCCCAACCCAGGAATCGAACCCAGGTCTCCTGCATTGCAGGTGGATTATTTACCAGCTGAGCCGCCTATGGTGCTCCATAAATGTTGAGTCCATTTCTTGGATTTAGGCAGACCCCAGTTCCCTATTTTTTTTTTTTTCCAAATGTATTTAATTTATTTATTTTACTTTTGCTTATGCTGGGTTTTCATGGCTGGGCGCCAGCTTTCTCTAGTGTGGTGTGCAGGAGTTACTCTTCATTGCAGTTTGCAGGCTCATTGTGGTGACTTCTCTTGCTGTGGATGGAGCACAGGCTCTAGGCAAATGGGCTTGGTAGTTGCCTCCCATGGGCTTAGCTGCCCTGCATCATGTAGGAATCTTCTCGGACCAGAGATCAAACCTGTGTCCCCTTGAATTGCTGTGTGGATTCTCACCCACTGGACCACCAAGGAAGGGCCCCCCACCCCGTTTCCTATTAAAGAATAAACTCTACAGGGTTAAGCATGTTCTACTTCCTGTACTTTTTATCAGCAGTTTATCAGCTTAGTACAAAAAGTACCTAATGAATAATTTTTACCACTAAACTTAATCATTTTCCCCTCAAAAAGGCATCTTGGAAGATAGTTTCCTGTTTTTGATCAAGTCATTTCATTTTTCCTAATCAATTTTTTTTTCTTTCTAGATTTCATGAGCTGTCATTCCCCAAAAATTTATGGAGCTATGAATGGGAATGTAACTTTTTACGTTTCAAAGTTTCAACCGTTTACAGAGATTATATGGAAGAAGGAGAATGATAAAGTTATAGAATGGGAGAGACCATCTGAACCCGAAGCTTTTCAATCTTTTAAAGATAGAGTTTATTTAGACACTGTGTCAGGTAACCTCACCATCACGAGATTAACAAAAGCAGATGAAGGTGTGTATGGAATTGAATCCCCAAGTGTTAAAAATGACTCCACGTTCCTCCTCAGAGTGATTGGTGAGTATCCATAAATTTGTTTGATCAAATAGCAAATTTCCAAGTATTTTAAGAGACTAATACTAACCAATGGTTTATGGGAAATAAAACAATGTGTTATATCACCTGTTGTCGGGGTTTTTCTCTCTTTCTGGTACCCAGGAGCCACTTTTAGCTCCCTGTCATCCTCTCAGTGAAGAGAGGATGTGACTGAGGTCCAGGGAACAGCACAAGTTGGCCACAGCTGCTGGCGGCAGCATCACTTGTCTTGCTGGGAATGTTCTAAAAAAGGGTGTCATGGCAACATGAACTCAGAACTCTTTGAACACCTGTGAATTGGGAGTCCCTGCTTCCTCCTGCATCCCACACAGGTGGTGAGATTTTATTTTCCCTCCTCTTATCACTTTAAACTGGAACTGGGGATAGGATTCAGGTTCCTCTGTGCTTCTCATTAATGCTTCCTGGTTACTCTCTTTCCCTCATCTCGAAAGCACTTGCCTTGTTACAGGCTTCCAGAGGCTGATGGCTACACCTACATGTTTGTTTCTTTCCTCCAGTTTTATTGAGAAATAATTGACATTCATCACCATACTAGTTTAAGGTATACAGCATGGTGGTTTGATTTACATGTATTGTGAAATGATTATCACAGTAGGTTCAGCTAACATTCATCTTCCCTTGCTGTTCTCAAATGTCCTAGTAATGCTTTTGTCTCCTAGCTGCCTTTTCTGTGCTGCAGCATAGCACAGCTCAACCCATTCCCATCTCTCCCCTCTGATGCATCACAGTTTCATTCATTTTATCTGAGGTGTAAGTGTAGTTAAATGAAAAGATTGGCTCAGGATTTAAATTAGAATTGAATGCATCTTAAGAGCCCCTTTATAGAGTTTATAAAACTTGAGTTCAAAACAATTTGTTTCTCTTTTTAAAACTTCATGAAATGTTTAAAAATATAATTTAAAAATAATTAAAATTTAAAAATTGCCTGCTAACTCATCAATGGTACTCGATCCTGATAATTAAGCCAAGTGGACAGTTCTTAGGAAGCTCAGCAAAGGCCTGGGGAGGTGCAAGGTGCAGGGCATGTGAGTTTCAATCAGGAAGCCATGAGTAATATTGGCCATATTTAATGTGTTGACTGCAAGTTCTGGTTTGGGAATCTGGGTTTTAGCCTATGGCAGTCAAGAGCCCTTGTATCTCATACTGCAGCAGAGAAGTGCCTTAATGAAATGTATTTTTGGAAGGTTAATCAGATGGTAGCAACTTATGATGGATTAGGAAGAGGAGACTCCAGGTTGGAAGCTATCATGATCGTCCTGGTAGACAGAGGTGTTGGTAGCAGATGTTTGGAAAGGAAAGAACCAGAAGGTATTTCCAAGTTAGAGTTAATAAAATTTAGATTTTGGTTATAAAAATATATATCTGAATGTCAAAATGATGAGTCACACTTTATTTTTTTTTAGAAATGAGGAAGTCATACTTCCATGAGGGTTTGTTACAACTAAAATAATAAGACTCAGTAGCCTTCCGGAGACACCAGACCCTTTCAGAAAAGATATTTTAGACGGGGGGATTTCCTGGTACCTCCTGAGTTCAGGGCATCTTTGTGCTTTTCTAAAGGTGAACATCTGGCTTTCCTCCTTCCTTCAAAGTCCCCTTAAAATTGCCACCATCAACGTTTCATAGTTCTTCCCCATCCTCTTAGAACCTTTATTGCATGGGGGCTGGTAATGTTCACATAGATAGGATTAACTGCTCTGTCCTTAACAAGTCTGACTTTTTATTAAGGGGTATGTATGAAAATGTAATACAATAGAAATGTCATCAGATATGTGTAAGAAATTCTCATTTCTTACAGAATAGTGAGCTCTTAATTCATTAACTATATCAATTAACTGAGTTGTCCTAGGGATGAAATAGGCACATTTCTTGCTGGTTGCTTAAGGGACAGATGTAACTAATGTTTGTTAGATTATAGCTGCGCTAAGTCCTGTGGGCAGCGAGACATTGGCTGAGTGTAGTCAGTCCCTCAGTCATGTCCGACTCTCTGTGACCCCATGGACTATAGCCCACCAGGCTTCTCTGACCTTGGGATTCTCCAGGCAAGGATACTGGAATGGGTTGCCATTTTCTCCACCAGAGGATCTTCCCAACCCAGGGATTGAACCCACATCTCACGTCTCCTGCATTGGCAGGTGGGTTCTTTACCACTAGTGCCACCTGGAAAGATCCAACATTGGCTGAACTAGATCGATAAACTAGAATCTGTAACAGAACATGGTGAACTTTTCATCTTCCAAAGTGAAACTCTGTACCCATTAAACACCAATTCCCCCTTCCCTCCTGTCTCCCTGTTCCCTGGTAACCATCATTCCATTTTCTGTCTCTTTAAGTATTTGGCTCCTCTAAAAACCTCCTATAAGTGGAATTGTACAAGATTTGTTCTTTCATGACTGGCATATTTCACTTAGCATAATGCCTTCAAGATTCACCCCTGTGGTAGCATGTGTCTGAGTTTCCTTTCTTTTAAGGCTGACTGCAAATGTGATTTTGAATGATCATGGTTAGGATGGTCTGTGGTTTTCCAGTAGACCATGGGATTCTGAAGTGATTATTAGAAGAGGCCCCAGGTTGCTCCTTGAGCACTGGGTTCAGCTGTCATTTCTGCTCAGGACCTGTTCTTAGCCAAATCGCGAAGCATGGCTTCTGGGCCTTCCCAGTGTCCCCTCACCTCCCTCATCCCTTTTCCCTTGAATGCACGCTGTACTGATGCCTGTTTCTGCCACAACTCACCATGTGTCACCCTGCTTACTGATAACAGGTACTCTGCAGTGAATAGACACTCGTGTGTGGTGTGTGTGTGTACGAGTTCTTTTAACTAAAGAACAGATCTTAAGACAGCATGTAATTAATAATATGAGCTAGATTAAACCTAAAACTTGAAGAAGCCCCAAGCAGAAAAGGAAGTCATGTATGACTCGGGTCTAATGAGACAGGCTGGGTGTTTTATTTAACTGAGCCAGAAATAAATCAGAAGGAGAAGACGAAGGCAAGATGAGTTGTACATATTTATTTTTTAGATTATTAGTTGGAGCTTGGGTTCCTTTGTCCTAGAAGATATTTTAAGTGACAGTATAGTATCGCATCATCTTGATGAACTTTAGTTTGCTTTTTAGTATTTACAAGGTATTGAAATTTTATTATCCACATGCAACTTATAAGGTGTTGAGATTTTATTGTCCAAATGTGTCCATGACCAATTTTTGTATATTCAATATATTTTTACATTTTTTCTCAAATCTCTTATGATTGGTTTTAGGTGGAAAGGAGAGGTGCAAGAAGGTATATGAATTAATAAATAAATCAGTGATTGATATGGTCAGCTGATTAGCTTTGAGGCTTTAGAGAGAAATGATGGTGCATCATGACTTGTGTCTTACTCATCCTCAAAGGCCCACCTGCCTTAGCCAGTAGCAAGTGTTTCTAGAAAAAACCTGGGGGTGATGCCTCTAGACTGGCAGGCGTGTGACATGTGCCACACCCTCCTCTACCTCTGAGAGGGACCAGCCCGCGATACAGCTCCTCAGAACCTTTAGCAAACTCATTTGAGTCAGATGTCTTGAAATTCAGCCTTTTTCAGATTTTAGAAAGGTGATATAAATGATCTCCTGTGTGTGTGTGAAGAAACACTTCACCTTTATACTTAAGCAGGTAAGTAGTTTTAGTAAAACATGATAACAAATATTTGTGAACAATCATTTGGCTTTCATACATCTTTGGATTTCAGAATTGAGGATAAGGAATTCGGGGCCCGTATCTGCACTGAATTTGAGCAGGTAGATCTGATCCAGAAGAAAAGAGAATTTTCTGCCCTTGGTGCTCAAGGAGTGGTCTGCTTATCTGTTCAAGCTCATAAGGAAGTTGGGAGCTCTTTGTGAATTTGTGGATGAGGAGTTTAAATATTACTCTTTTCTGTACTAAACATCTTTTTTTTCCCCCCAGCACCTCTTCCATCGCCGTCAACATCTTGCTTTTCGGCTGATGATGAAAACATTACTCTTGTCTGCGAGATCATGGAACAGGACGAGGAGAACCCTGATAATAACCTCATACAGTATATGTGGGAATGTCCTTCAGCAATACAGTGTCACAGTAGCTCGAAATCATCTGAAGTGTATGTCTCAAGCAAAAGTGATCTTTCACAGACTGTTCAATGTGTCGTTAGCAATCCATTATTCAGAGCATCAGCTTCCCTCTCTTTGTCAACCTGTGTGCCACAGGGTGAGTAAGTGACTTCATGGTTTATGGTAGAGGTCCTGTATACAAATGGGGTTCACGGATCACTGGTGATTCACGAATTTCACACCACAGATTAGTGGCTAACATTCACTTCACAAATTTGAAACATAAAATGAGTTATAGTTTTCACAGATACTTTTAAAAAATTTTTTTGTTTGTTTGTCTACACAGAGTCTTAGTTGCAGAATGTGGAATCTTTAGTTTCGGCACATGGAATCTTTAATTGCAGTATTCAAACTCTTACTTGCAGCACATGGAATCTAGTTCCCTGAACAGGGCTTGAACCCAGACCCCCTGCATTGGAAGCACAGAGTCTTAGCCATTGAACTCCCAGGGAAATCCCAGGGTTTTTTTTTAGATATAAATCTAGTATTTTTTAGTACTTTATGTCAAGCACCATTCTAATACATATGTTAATTCTGTTCCCACACAATCTAATAATTATCCTTATTTTATGGGGGAAACCAAGATGTAATTGGGAGTTTAAGGTGCTTGTCCAAAGCCACAAGCCTGTAAGTGATAGAACCTGATTTTGAAATCAGGCCATCTGGCTTCAGAGCCCATTCTCTTAATTACTCACACTTATTCACTGCTTCCTAATATTCTTCATAACCATTATGTTCTTCAAGTTTGCACATGTGCCACACGAAAGTGCATCCAGTATGCTTGTCTAGGCTAATACTTGATTAATAGGGTGACAATCTTGTCTCAGCTATGGTCTTTTTATGTTGCTTAAGTATCATGTATATTTGTAATTTACAGTTCTCCTTATCTATTTTTTTATATCGTACCTTCAGTTTACAAACAGAAGGATCAGTAATTTGAAAGTGGTTTATTAAAGCCTAAGAGATGAAATGTATAGTAAATACTGTATTTCAGGATAATACCACAATTGTAAAATGTGAGTGGGATTCTAGGGCAGACAGAGAATGTGAGTCTCCTTAGGCTGGGGCAGGGTGATTCTGTGAATAATGTTTTTTTTAAACAAATGAAACAGAAAAAGGCAAAGATGAATATAATGATGTTGGTTTGTAAATTGGCCCACTAGAAGGGCAAGGAGAGACTGAAGAAGAAGGCAGCCACTCCAGATTAGTGGTGGCAGGTTTAATAAGCAAGGAAGCTTGCTTAGGAGGCTTGTCTTGGGTGACCTCAAGAGGAATACACCTCTGTGTCTGCCTGCCTAATCTTAGAATTCATATAGAGATCACGATTCAGTCACATAGACCATCCTGATGGTCTCACAACTCTTGAAGTTCTCTCTCTAGGCTGTATCCTTAAAAACAGTTTGCATGGTGGGACTGGCTCGGAGCATGTACATTTCAAGCACTGGGTACAACCACTGGGCCTCTGACGGCCTGGGTCCAGTTCTCCAGTCAACTTACAATCACATCCTTATAATGATATCTTCCAACAAATGAATATGAACAAATTTGAATTTTATTTGGCTCCTGAGGCATTCTCCCTAAGTCTCCCACATACTGAACTTTTAAAAAACTTATGAAATGGCTTCCAATTCGTAACTGATAGATTGGATCCCTAAAAACAGAGGAAAGACCAAGCCCACAGAGGTGTCTTTCGAAGCATTTATACAAGTAACACAATTGCCGAGAATATTAAAAAACCGTTTGCAGAGTTAATGACAGTTATACTTGGAGCAAACATTCCTTCATTATTTCCACTTATCGGGTTTTGCATAATACTCAGGGCGTACAGCGTGGAAATGCAGTTTGTGTGCATTACAGTGAGAAGAAGAAACAAAACCAATGTGCTTTTGGCTTTGACATGTGTGCAGTGTGCACAACCAACAAGGAGAAAGAAGTTGACTGTCTACAGAATGAACAGCAAGTTGAAATCTTGAAAAGCTTCAGGTGTTCAAAGAGTCAGTATACTTGAAGGAAATCAGTTCAGTTCAGTCTCAGTTGCGTCCGACTCTTTGCAACCCCATGAACTGCAGCACGCCAGGCCTCCCTGTCCACCACCAACTCCCTGAGTTCACCCAAACTCATGTCCATTGAGTCGCTGATGCCATCCAACCATCTCATCCTCTGTCGTCCCCTTTTCTTCCTGCCCTCAGTCTTTCCCAGCATCAGGGTCTTTTCAAATGAGTCAGCTCTTCGCATCAGGTGGCCAAAGGAAATAATTCTATTTCCTTTGAAATATTGAAGGAAATATTATTACTATTATTGAAGGAAATAATTTCTAAATAAAATACTTTATAGAATTATGTGGGATATTTTAAGATTTTCAAGCATTTTGCGTCTCTCAGTTTTCATTTAACGTTTGCCCTTAGAACTGAATACTCAAGTAAGATGCTTTTTCCCTGTTTATACCTTGAGAAAAGATTGTCACAATAGCATCCCTTTCATTGATACGAAATTTGTTGTTGTTGTTCAGTCGCTACGTCGTGTCCAGCTCTTTGTGACCCCATGGACTGTAGCACACCAGGTTCCTCTGTCCTCTGCTATCTCCCAGAGTTTGCTCAAATTCATGCCCATTCAGTCACTGATGCCATCTAACCATCTCATCCTCATTTGCCCCCTTCTCTTTTTGCCTTCAATCTTTCCCAGCATCAGTCTTTTCCAGTGAGTTGGCTCTTCGCATCAGGTGGCCAAAGTGTTGGAGCTTGTTTCAGCAACAGTTATTGCAGTGAACATTCAGGGTTGATTTCCTTTAGGATGGACTGGTGTGATCTCCTTGCAGTCCAAGGGACTCTCAAGTGTCTTCTTCAGCACCACAATTTAAAAGTATCGATTCTTTGGCACTCAGCCTTTATATATGTATCTAATTCACTGTGCTATATCCGTAAAACTAACACAATATTTGTAAGTTAACTATACTTTAATTGAAAACAAGGATAAATGATTAACTTTTCTCAACTAAAAAAAGTAATAATAATTGAAGATAGGCAGCCTTGGGCACATTGCTGCTTCATGCAGTTGTCAGAAACCCAAGTATGGTCTAGCTCCTGCCACCTTCCCTGCTATCTCAGGAGTGGGGCCCAGGGAGGGAAAAATAGTGTGTCTTACCCTTCCAGGGAGACTTTTGAGAAATACCGCACAACCCGTCTCGTGTCTCATTGCCCAAAATGTGTCACATGGTTAAACCTCACTACAAGAAAGGCTGAGAAACTAATTTTTTAGGTGAGTGGCAGTATGCCCAGCTGCAAATCTGAATTCTTTTACTAAAGAGGAGAGAATAGGTACGTGGAACAACTTAACAGTTCCTAACCATGGACCTCTCAAATCAAACCAATGCCTATTCATTCTAACCCACTTGTGCTCCAACTAAGAGGAAAGGGTGTGTGTTCATATTCTCATTCATTCATTCATTTTCTATCTCCTCTTCCCTTTCCTCCCCTCCCCTCTCCTCCTCTCCCCTGTCTCTTATCTATGTTATTTTTGCTATTAGTGACCCTACCCTCTCCCTTAGCAATGTGTGGTGATTATTTTGCCATACCCTCTGTGTTCTGCCCTTAGATTTTTGGTAGGTGGATAGATTCCACCTGATGAACCATCATGATTTTCTGTTGTGGACACTTTGGTTGTTTTATCTTTTTGTTATTGTAAGACTGTAGTAAATATCTTTGTGCCTTTTTTGGAGGGAGAAGAGAGGCACATCACTGATTCTGTCTGTAGGTTAGCGTCTTAGAGATGGAATTGCAGAATCAAAGGATTTTAGTAGATATTCCAGTAGGTTAATGGTAATAGCTAACAGGCTTACCAGGTGACGCACTGTTAAAGAATCTGCCTGCCAATGCAGGAGACTCAGGTTCAGTTCCTGGTTGGGAAGATCCCCTGGAGAAGGAAATGGCAACCCACCCCAGTACTCTCGCCCGGGAAATCCCATGGACTGAGGAACCTGGTGGACTGCAGTCTATATGGTCACAAAGAGTTGGACATGACCGAGCAACTGAGCACACAATAACTAATCACTGTTCTTACATGTATTGATTCAATTAATGCTCACAATTGCCCAAGAAGGCATATTTATCAGGTCAAGAGACACCTGAGTCTCTGAAACATCAGATCACTCACTAATCCAGCGTTGTGGCAGTGATTCAGTGAGACTGTAGGCACATCATTTAGCACAGTGTCAGCTGCTCTATGGTAAACATTTCTAAGGCTTGCTGTGCACGGCTGCCACATTGCCCTGCCGAGCACTCGATGCCAAGTTGTGCTGCCAGTGGCAGTATGGGATGGCCAAATAGTGAAATATTTGCTGCTTTTAGTAAAAAGCACTGGACCTGATATGTATTAACCTTGTGCATATAAATTTATTTAGAAACACGGTCAATTCTCCTTATTCACAGTGAAAGTGAAGTGAAAGTCCCTCAGTCATATCCGACACTTTGCGACCCCATGGACTGTCCATGGAATTCTCCAGGCCAGAATACTGGAGTGGGTAGCCTTTCCCTTCTCCAGAGGATCTTCTCAACCCAGGGATTGAACCCAGGTCTCCCAAGTTGCAGGCGGATTCTTTACCAGCTGAGCTATCAGGGAAGCCACTTATTCACGTAGTTATGCTTTATTAAGTCACTGTGAACACAGAATTAGTGAATATTGAATCATTACTCCCAGAGGAGATATAGGGTTAGGTTCCTGCAAGTCTCTGGTCACATGTTTGAAAAGGAATCAATATAGAACCTTGTTTTACGTGTGTTTCTGTTTAAAGACACATTATTTAATATATATGATTAATGCATGAACGGTGAAATTCACAGCCAGCAGGACCATAACTAATGCCTAAATGAAGCTTATCTAACGTATATTCTCTCTGTGACACACACAGCCTGCTTGTGCTTGGGAAATGCTGTGTGTCTTACAGAGAGAATACACATGTTAAATAAGCTTCATTTAAGCATCAATTATGGTCCTTCTGGCATTTCAGCACTGTTTTTGAGGGCCAGTTTAGACAGTGAAATAAGCAACAAAAAAGCACAAAATGTGGAACACGTAGCACTAAAGAGATCACAAATAGGATCGTGTCTACGGTACAAGTGCCAAAACATGAGGGCAGAGTTTTGCTTTGAACCTCAGTTGAGAACAACAGTTTTCAACATTTTGTTGCCTGTGTCAACATATGACTAGGAAAGTACTGCAGGTATTGGCTTGAGGAATACAAATAAATTTTAGCGAATAGGTAAATCGCAAATGTGAAATCTGTGTGTAAGGAGGATCAGCTGTATCTGTTTTGGTCAGTTCAGCTAATTGCATTTCTTTTTTTTTTCCAGATAATTCAAGGCACAGGTATGTGCTTTTTGCCATACTGCCAGCAGTAATATGTGGCTTGCTGTTTTTAAAATGTGTGTATACATTTTTTTTTTCCTTTAAAAAAAAAAGTTTTCAAATGGGAATTGGTTTTTCAAAGGCCAGAAAATGATTACTTTGAAGATGAAAACAAAGTTTGACATTTTAGTTGTTTCGCAAAACCTTTTTTGTTGTACTTGTTGGCTGGGGTTGCTGAGTGTGTTGGGTTCCCTGAGATTCTGTATTATCTTGAGGTGGTAGGAATCCTTGGGCCATAGAGAGCATTGCAGAAGTGGGAACACAGCCAATAATACTTGGGACCATTCTACAACCTCTTGTCTGTGGTCTGCCTCCACATACATTACACTTCTGGTCTCCAAGCCAGACTTTGCACACAAAAAAAACTCTTACCTTTGGCTGCTGTGGTCATAATTCCCATGACTTACAGCCCAGAAGCAAGTCCGAGGTAAGAAGGAGCTTTTGTTGAGTCACGTAATGTGGAGACGGTAAAGCTGACGAGGGTAAAGCTGTATTGCATTCCTCAGTTTCCTGAGATCTTGGGCCAATCCAGAAGGCAACCTATGTGCCCTGGAGAACTGGTGACCCCATCCCAGCCTGTTCTTTCCTGGTGAAAATAAACCCCTCCTTAAGTCCCAGAGGATGCTGACCAGTCTGTAACTTTCAGACTAGGGGTTCTTGAAGCCCTAACAGTTTCTGTATCAGCCTTCCCCAAGAGGAAATTTACAATTTGTCGCTCCCATGGGGAATGTTGAAGAGTAAGCTTTCCGCAAGGTGAAGGCATCCTGGATCCATGTCATTTCATACTCGTGTCTTGAATTAAGTTCACAAACTAGATTTCAGTTTCCCTAGACCTGCACTATTCAGAACAGTGGGTACTAGGCACGTGTAGTAATCTAAATATAAAATTTAATCAATGAAGATTAAATAAAATTTAAAATTTAGTTCCTCAGTCATACTAGCCACATTTCAAGTGCTCACAGATGGCTAGTGGCTACCATGTTAGACCAAATACAGAACAATTCCATCACTTCAGAAAGTTCTATTATAGACCAGTACTGACCTAGTCTATTTTGGGGTATTGGCCCTAGAATGTGATTTCCCAAAGATACCATTTTTATATTATAGGTTTCAAATACCATGAAGATCTCAAAGTAATAGACTGTCAGTCAACTGAATCTCCTCTAAACAAGTTATAAAAAAATCAGCTGAAGAAGGTTTTAAGGCATCATTACCAATGAGTAAAACATCAGGGAACTCAAGTGTTCTTTTAAAAAGTTGTTTTTAATCCCAAATAGCAGTAATATAGTTAATAATCTCTTTAACAGAGTGGTACCCAGAAACGAAAATAATTTTCCACTCATATGTTCTTTTTTTGGTGGTGGTGGTGGTGAGATGTCTGTGATCACAACTCCTGAGCCTAAAAAAGGAGCCCTGTGTACCCATGTAACTCCAAAACGACTGACTGACTTAACTTATTAAAACAAACCTTTATTCAGTGGAGGGAAACTTACCCCAGTGGTCAGTACTGATAGCACCATATATTCCCCCCTCCAAAAAGTAACAAATAATTACTTCAGCAAGCATCTCAATCCTAAAGCCATTAATTGGAAAGATGAGGTTTTGGCATGGAACCATCAAAATGGGAGAGAGTTGAATGTAAACAGCTCCATCAGCTAGTTGTAGTTGACACTTTTACAAGCTCATTCAACCTTGTGGACTCAGCTGCTGGATCATTAGCATGGCTCCAGGCTAACTGGTGCCTTTGATGGGGAGGAAACTGAAGGATACCTGTAAGACCATATCTTAACATCCAAACTGGTGCTGTCCAAAATGGTAGCCACATGTGACTGTTGAAACTGTGAAATATGAGAGTCCAAACTGAGATGTGCCATCAGTATAAAATAAACACTAGATTTGTAGGACTTCTTATTTAAAAAGGAATGTAAAGTATCTCATTAATAATGTTTGTACTGATTATATGTTACAGTAATATTTTTGATATGTTGGGCTAGTTAATAAATTAATTTCATCCGTTTCTTTTTACTGTATCATGTGGCTAGTAAGCATGTATAATTACTTATGTGGCTCACATTATATCCCCATTGGGCAGCGCTGGTCCAGAATATTCTAGCCTTCCCTCCATGTTTAGCTTCATGCAAAGTTGCTATAGAAAGAAACACTCATCAACAATTTTTGTTTTTCTATCATCTGATGACCAATTTTTGAACAACTCTTTGGCTCAACTCAGTAGCCAATTTGATGTGAACATTTAGGAGAGTAGGGAAGACCAGCTCGACAGGGCTGTGTTCTCGAGTTTTCCCAGTTCAGGCCTCTAGCCAGCAACCCCACATTTCAGCTTTTCTTTTCAGCTCTTTAATTGAGACAAAAATGTCTTCATTTGTAGGTTTTCTGGGACGTCGTAGCCAACGAAACCCGGGGCCCTAGGTAAGTAACCCACAGACTGCTCAGTGGGCACATTATGTATCATGTATTAAAAGCAGAACAACCCCCATGTAGAGGGCCTGTTCCTTGGGAAACCAGGTTCTACTTATCTGTCAGTTAGTTGCCTTGAACAGTAATAAGTAACAGCAGATTACTCACCACAGTTCATTAAGCACCAACAGTCACTTTCCATGTACCATCTCGTTCAGCCCTCTCATCGAGCCTTGCACGGGGGTATCTTTACAGCTTGTTTAGAGACATCGAATGGAAGACTTGGAGAAGTCAAGTCACGTGACTCATAAATGGTAAAGCTGGGATTCAAATCTAGGTCTTCAGACTCCATGGGTTATCCTGTTAACCACCAAAAATACTCCCTCCTTCTCCCATCCCAGGAAAATGGAACCAAGGATAAGGTTCACTTTGGGAGCCAGGGTCAGAGCTGGGCCTGCATCATGAACAAAAGAAGGATCCAAACACAATGAATGGTGGCCATGGGTGAAGGAAGTTGCTTTAAGGAGATCCAGAAGTCCCTGTCCTGGCAGAACCCCCGTGGTCAGGAGGCAGAGGTCGACGAGCTGGACTTTTAGGAATTTGGGGAAGAATAAAGCTCAGGGCTGGAAAGGGCAGGGTTGAGGGTGGTGAGTCACCCCTTTTGGGGCAGCATATGTTGATGGGATAGAGGTTGAGCCAGGCCAGGATATTGAGAGAGAGTTGCAAAGAGGTTCAGTGATTTCTTTCTGGGATACCACTGAGGATTTTTGAGCAGAGCTGTGCTTTGGGAAGATGTCTGTACTGGTAAAGCATACAGTGAATAAATAGACAAGAGGGAAAACATGGGGACGCTGGTTAGTGGATAAATGAAATAATCTAGCCAAGCAGAAAAGAAGCTGTATCGGTGTGATTGTGGCACAAATGAAAGAGGGATAGATTTCAGAGAAAGTGTGGATATTGTATGGTAATAAACAGAGTCTCAGCAGAGAGTGCAGTCTGGCACCTGGCTCCCTGGGGTTCAGTGGCAGCTCCATCTCTCACAGGACTCGGAAAGTCAGTGAACCCCTCTGCACCTCAAGTGTCTTCTGTGGAAAATGGGCATAACAATAGTATAGAAATAATGATAGTCTAGGTCATAATAGCATAGAAGTAACAATATGTACAAGCAAGGTGAAAGTGAAAGTGAAGTCGCTGAGTCGTGTCCGACTCTTTGCAACCCAATGGACTGTAGCCTACCAGGCTCCGTCTATGGGATTTTCCAGGCAAGAGTACTGGAGTGGGGTGCCACTTCTTTCTCTAGGGGATCTTCCCAACCCAGAGATCGAACCCAGGTCTCTTGGATTGCAGACAGATGCTTTACCATCTGAGCCACCAGGGAAGGCACCAAGCAAGTTAGTGTAATCAAAATGCTTCAGAGTGACTGGCTCATGTTGTGCTATGCTTAGTCGCTCAATCGTGTCTAACTCTTCGTGATCCCACGGACTGTAACCCACCAGGCTCCTCTGTCCATAGGATTCTCCAGGCAAGAATACTAGAGTGGGTTGCCATGCCCTCTCCTCCAGGGGATCTTCCCAACCCAGGGATTGAACCCAGGTCTCCCACACTGGAGGAGGACTGGCTCATAATGGTGCCCAATAAATGTTAGCTGTTTTGGTTATGACTTTTCTTAAAGAAAGGAGCCGAAAGCAACAGGAATTTCAACCATTGGCAGCACTGCCAGACATAGCAGGAGTCAGATGGAGCCCTTGTTTGGGAAGGTGGATTTGTACTCGGTCAGGCTGAGTTTGGTGTGCAGGCACATTACGTGGGTAGAGATATCCAGCACCTAATTGGAGAAGTGGCTGTAGGGGCTGGGGCTGAGTTTACAAGTTGGGGAGCATCTTTGTCAGGACAGTAATAGATTCCCAGAACATCTGAGGTCACCAAGAAATAGAAGGTGGAGGGCGAGGGGGAGGAGTCCAGGAAGAGAGCCAGGTGGCACCCTGTTATGGATCCGAGGGAAGAGGCCATGCATTAGAGCTTCAGGGAGACAAAGGAGGAGGGCGATGGTCAAGACCTTTGGCTTGGCTGAGCGAGTTGGCTGGCTTTCATGAAAGCCACTGGGTGAGTGGTTGGACTAGGGTGATGGAGCCATCACTGCATGGCAGTGAGGGCCTGAGAGCAATGGTACCGTTGGGACCAGTGAATGGGCTAAGAGGTTTCTTTTTCTCCAGCTGCTTGCCAGGACAGTGACCAAGTCACCTGGCAAGTCAGCTACTGCAGAAGGCCTGGGGCAAGGGATTCTAGAAGACAGCTCAGTCAGCTGCAGGGTACAGGCTGGGCAGAGTACTGAGGCCACCAGGGGTTGGTGGGCTAGGAGGCCCCGTGGAGAGAGGGTGGAAAGGGATCGAGCAGCCGTGGATGAGGTGAGAGGCAGGTGTGCTAGCAGTGTGGGGGCAGCAGCAGAAGACCCCGAGGTTATGGTCAGAGGTGGGGCGTTCAGATTTGAAGCAATGCTCATGAGGGCAGGTGAGGGTGAGATTCAAGCAGGTCCTCTGCTGAGATCCTGATGGTAACAGTTGAGGTGTGGCCTTCATGAACAATGACAGGGGATGTTGTTCATGGGAGGGCTGTCATCCAGGGCCACTGAGAAAAGTGATGGGGTAGTCCAGGCCTCGTTCCTTTACCTGCTCCTTTATTCTTTCAACGAGCACTCTTACGGAGATGACTAGATGGCAGGCACTGTGTGAGCCGATGGCTTGAGATCAGTGTACCCAGTGAGGCTAGACATTATATGAGATTCAGAGAAGGTGTATATTCGGGATCCTACCTCTGAGAAACATAAGGTCACACTGGGAAGAATGGATGGGCATGTAAGAAACAGAAAGACTTAGGGAATAAGCCCATGGTGATGGGCCAGAATGGATTGTCAGGGCTGGAAACCAGTGAAGGGGAGGGGAAGAAGAATAATCATGAAGACTTTGAAAGGAGTATGATGTGAGCTAGGTCTTTGAAGCAAGAACAGAGAGGGAAAGGCATTCCAGGGGGAAAAGCAGCAGAGGCGGAGACATAGCAGGGAACAAAACACATTGTTGTTATTGATAAAGAGGTCAGCCTGCTTAGCATCAAATTGAAGAGGTGGCAAAAGAGACCATATATGCAAGAAAATCTTTGTAAGTCAAGAGCATTAAAATGAGTGATATGTGAGTAGGGAGGCATTTGTAGGTTCTGTGGCAGGAGAATTTTGCATGAAAAATGATGCCTTGGGATGATGAGCTAGGAAGAGAAATGGACATCTCAGGGTAACATCCGGAGGAATAAATAGGTAGCTTGGGGCTGGGTGTGGGAGAGGTGCTTACTTTTCTTGGTATATTTTTGTTGGCTGTTCAGATTTTGTATTTTGTGTGTTTCTTACCTATTTAAGAATGCCTTTTAGATTTAAAGAGCCCACTGTGGCTGCAGAGGAGAGTTCCCTAAACTCAATTATTAAAGGGTTGACAGATGTAGTGGAGGGGCAGGGCTGGGGGAGGAATGGGGCAGTGGGGGACGAGCATAACCAGGAAGAAATGCAAAATTGTCACATCTCTGTGAGTCGTCATGTACGGATGTGAGAGTTGGACCATAAAGAAGGCAGAACACTGAAGAATCGATGCTTTCAAATTATGGTGTTAGAGAAGACTCTTGAGAGTCCCTTAGACAGCAAGGAGATCAAACCAGTCAATTCTAAAGGAAATCAACCCTGAATATTCATTGGAAGGACTGATGCTAAAGCTCCAATACTTTGACCACCTGATTCGAAGAGCTGACTCATTGGAAAAGACCCTGATGCTGGGAAAGATTGGGGGCAGGAGGAGAAGAGGGTGACAGAGAATGAGATGGTTGGATGGCATCACCAAATCAATGGACGTGAATTTGAGCAAGCTCCGGGAGATAGTGAAAGACAGGGAAGCCTGGTGTGCTGCAGTCCGTGGGTCACAAAAGAGTCAGACATGACTCAGAAACTAAACAACAACAACGGTAGGGTTCTTAGTAAGGAAAGTGCCTATTTCCTTTACCTAACCCCTCTGATCCCAGCACTAATTTTTTTTATTGTCACATTTCTTTATTTTAACTTTCCCCAAACTAGAAGATATAAAACAAGAATTTGTTGTGGTTTTAATTTGTATTTTCCTAATGACTAATGGTAGGCTACAGCCCATGGGGTCGCGAAGAGTCAGACACGACTGAGTGACTTCACTTTCACTTTTCACTTTCATGCACTGGAGAAGGAAATGGCAACCCAGTCCAATATTCTTGCCTGGAGAATCCCAGGGACGAAGGAGCCTGGTGGGCTGCCGTCTGTGGGGTCGCACAGAGTCAGACACGACTAAAGCGACTTAGCAGCAGCAGCAGCAGCAATGACTAATGATCCTGAACATCTCTTCATGTCCAGCACTAATTTTTTATGAACTCTTGTTACCAAAGTCATGCGGATCTTTTGGAACTCTGGTCTGATCTGGTCTATGGAAATACAGACTGTGGGGAAGACAAAAAAAAAAAAAGCCATGAAATGATCTTTTCTCAGTTCTAAGGAACTTTCTCAGGCAGGGCTGTAGCTGAGTTGATTTCCTCTGAGTTACGCAAGGGTGTTCCGTCATCACCACAGAGACGAACAATCAGAAAGAGAAGCTGAAAGAAGAAAAACCACACCCAGGATATTGTGGCAAAGGAGATGGCTGTTAGAAGGGGTGACAGTTTACCTATGGGTCTTACGAGCTCAGGTCTGTTATTTGGAGATACCAGGATTTAATTCAGCATGAAGAAAGTGAGCCCTAATTCTTCATAAAAGAAATAGTTCATGTCCTAGGCTCAGTAACTACACTAAAGTCATTATTCCACTCACGTTATCAGCAAGTCTACTGTCTCAAGCCATCCAGCACATGGCAAGATGTCAAATAAGTTCTCTCCCATCCTACACTTGGCAAACATCATAATGAAAATAATAATCAAGTAATACTTAGTACAGGAATTACACATCTGATAAAAAAAAACTCCATCTTAAAGTAGTGAAGAGAAGTTACTTTTAAAATGATAGCATAATTAGAAAATATTTGAAGAAACAAAAAGTTGAGATCCTTGTATGTGTCACATAGAAGAGTAAATATCAGATGAAAAACAAAATGCAAAAAGCACAAGTGTAAAAAGATTAAGACTGAGTTGGTTTGAGAAGCTGGGACTCTGAATGTGCTGTGCACCAGGATAGCACTCCTGGTAGATCTCTAGCGACCATCCTATAAGGACCCAAGACCAATCTCCCTCCATCTCTGCTCCCTAGAACCCTTGCTTTTGATGGGTTTATTACAAAAGGGCTACCTGCATTAGAAATAAGAGGGTCATTTAGACTCATACACTGCAGCACAGATTGACTGTGTTTTATTCTAATATGAGATATTTCTTTTATAGTGCCTGTTGTTTGGTAACAGAAGATGAAATGGAAGACGTGGTAATTAAGTTATTTCAATCGCTTCGGGAAGGCATCTGATTTACCATTCATGTATTACCTTCTCCTTGAGGAAACTTTGAAAGTCTGCCTGGAATTGACTGTTTATAAGAAGCAATATTTCCTGGAAGAAACAAGGACTAACATACAACAGGCATTAGTTTCCACTCTGTCACTCACACTGAACATAACTACATACTATCTTGTTCCTTAATTGTTTATTATAAATTGTATTTTTCTAGAGATATAAATCTTTTTAAATAATGTAAGTTGTATATATATGACGAAGCAACTCCTAGAATTTCCTTTATCTTCCAGACTTTGGTCCCCATAGGGTCTCCCTGGCCTTTTCTGACCCCATCTATCACCAGTAAAATCCCTTGTATCCTCTTTAATGAATGTTCACATCCCCTTTCTGTTCTCATAAACCCTGGCAGCCATCTCCAGGGCAAGCTCTCCTCTCCTGCGTGCCTTGTGCAGTGGGCTCAGAGGGAGGAGGAGCATCCTCCTGGCTCCGCTCTGCTTCCAGACCGTTGCTCCTTCTCCAGCTCTGATGCTCACGCCAGCAGATCCACACCACCCAATTAGCCCTTTTCCGAGTTATCTTTGCCATGAAGATTTTAACACCGGGTGGAAACCACTCTCAACACTGCCCCTTTCAGAATCGGAGTGTTTTCAAAACCTGCAACTTCCAATACCCTGGCATGGTCTCCCCAGGGATCTCAGCTTCCTTTCCCAGCACTGCCTGGGCCCCGCTTCTGGCCTTTTCATCAGCAATATCACAGCCCCTCACTAACTTAGCACCCCTCAGTTAGCCCCTCGCTAGCGATAGCATGCCCTCTCTGCTCGCTGTCTTCCACACCACACCCCCAAGGGGCCCTAATCCAAAACTCCTGCAAGCTGGCCACCCTGCCTCTTCCCTGGCCCTCATCCCCTCTGAGTCCTCCTTCTCCTCACTCTTTGGGGTCTCCAGTGTTCATCAGTGCAACTCCACCCTCACTCTTTACCCCTATACTTGGCTAAACCCCAGTTGTGGTTATAGTCACTTGTACTAGTTCCTTTCCCTCTATTCAAACTGCTGAACATCCTGGAGAAAAACATGCCACCTGGCTGATGAGTTTCACTTCAAAGGGAAACCACACACCTCAAAGGGATTCCCAGTGTTTCTCAGATGTCCTTGTTGGATCACGCTGGTCCATTTGCTGCTTCCTCGTTACTCTTCTTAAACCCATAACGCTGTGTCCTCATTCTCAACTTCTCATTGTGCTTCCTGTATCACTGAAAAACAGCACTTAGGAGACCCCTTCTCCCGCTCCCCACCCTCCCACACCTCACACCCAGCTGCGTCAGCACCCACGTGCCTTGCCTCACCTCCTGTTAACTGTGGGTGAACTCTTCTCACTCCTCCTAAAACCAATCGCTCTGCTTGTCTTAGTCTGCTTGGGCTGCCATAACAAAATACCATAGACTGGGTGGCTTAAAAAACAGAAATGTGTTTGTCCTAGTTCTAGAGGCTAAGCCCCAGATCAGATGCTGGCCAGTGTGGTTCCTGGTGAGGTCTCTTCCTGTCTGGCTATGTCCCCACATGGCAGGGAGAGGAGCTCTAGTATCTGTTCCTTTAAGAAGGGCACAGCTCTGTTGGATTGGGGGCCTCCCCTTATGACCTCATTTAACCTGTATCCCCTCCTCCCAGGCCTTACCTCCAAATACAGTCACAGCAGGAGTTAGGGTTTCAACGTGACTTTCAGGGGATGGATCATTCACACTGCTTCTGCACAGGGTCTCATCTCCCCTCATCTACATAAGGACATCACTCTTGTCTTTGTCCACCTCTCTCTCCCATCATCAGCTCTTACCTTTCTATGACATCATACATACTGTCATTTCTCATATCTTTAAGAAAAAGCAAAATACTCTTGACTACACTTTCCCATCCAGCTCTTGTCTCACTTTTCTGCCCTCTTTTATGAAAAGTTCCTCATAAGAATGATCTGTACTTTCTTTTTCTGACTCTTCTCTCCCCATTCTTCCTTGAACACAGGTCAGTCAGGCTTTCTCCCCCACTACTTGCCAAGCTTACCAAGATCTTGCCAAGATCAAGCTTGCCAGGCCCTCTTGTAAGATCGGATGGTCAGTTCACAGACCTCTTCTCATTCTGCCTGTAAGCATCATCTGAAGCAGTGGAGGGCCCCTTACATATTTTAGAGTTTTCTAGGTGCTAGGTTGGTCTTCCCTAGTGACTCAGTGGTAAAGAATCCGCCTGCAATACAGGAGATGCAGAGATGCAGGTTCGATCTCTGGGTCAGGAAGATCCCCTGCAGGAGGGCATGGCAACCCACTTCAGTATTCTTGCCTGGAGAATCCCATGGACAGAGGAGCCTGGTGAGCTGCAGTCCCTGAGGTTGCAAAGAGTCAGACATGACTGTGTAACTTTGCACACACACATACACACACAGGTTCTAGGTTCAGCGGGTTTTCAAGATGAAGGAAGCTCATAGTGTGACAGGGCAGGCAAACCTGTGATCACTTGTGGGACGTATACCACGTCCTAAAATGAAAGTGTATGCAAAGGAAGAAGGAGGTAACCATAATCCCAGCAATCCCATCCATTGGTATATACTCAAGAGAAACAAACACATACTTCCAGACAAAAACTTGCACATGAACGTTCATATGTTATTATTCACAGCAGCTAAACAATGGAAATTCTCCAAATACATATACACGGATGAACAGATCAATAAAATGTGCTCTATCCATACAATGGAATAATGCTCAGTATAAAAAGTAACAAAGGTCTTTAGTAATGCAAATGTTTGATGATATATGGTAAAGAAAAGATCATTCTTACTCTTAAGTGGTTGACAGGGTGGGGAGGGAATACTGACTGTGAAGGGGTATGAGGTCTTTAGGGGGGTTAACATTGTTATTTCTTGACCCACATAATATTTACAACAGAGTATACCTATGATGTGTTTGTATCGTATTAAACAACGTTTTTCAAAACTCAAAATACTGAAGTTCTGATGCATGCTACAAAGTGGATGAACCTTAAAAACACACGAAGTGAAAGAAGCCAATGTGCACTGCCGTGTGTGAAATAGCTAGTGGGAACTTGTGGTACAGTGTTGAGAGCTCAGCTCAGTGGTCTGTGATGACCTAGAGGGGTGGAGTTGGGGGGTGGGAGGGAGGCCCAAGAGGGAGGGGGATATATGTATACATAACAGCTGACTCACTTCTTTGTACAGGAGAAACTAACAACATTATAACGCAAATATACTGGACAGGGAAATGGCAACCCACTCCAGTATTCTTGCCTGGAAAATTCCATGGACAGAGGAGCCTGGCAGGCTATAGGCCATGGGGTCGCAGAGTGAGACATGACTGAGCATGCAGGTACCCCAAGTTTTAAAAAGAGATCACATGTTATACAATTATATTTATACAAAATTTCCAAATAGAGCTGGGAGGAGGATGTTGAGTGTGGGGAGGGAGTGAATGCTCAAGCGTACAAGGTTTCTTTGGGGGGATGATGAAAACCTTCTAGAACTGATTGCCTAACTCTGACAAAACTAAAATTATTGAACTGTACACTTTAAATAGGTGGATTATGTCCTAATAAAACTGTTATTACTAAAAATACTAAGGAACTGGGACCTCCCTGACGGGAAGACTCTGAGTTTTAATCAGACTCTGAGTTTAAGACTCTGAGCTTCCACTTCATGGGGCACAGGTTTGATCCCTGGTCTGGGGAATAAGATCCCTCAAGCCTAGTGGCTTGCCAGGTAAAAAAGGAATAGGAGGGGACTGGCCTCCTGTCCTGAAGCAGGACTCCCCCATCAGCTTCTCAGCCTGGGCTCAGCTCTTTGGAGGCTGAAAGGCTATGTATGCAACTTCATCCTCTCAGGACTCTGACTGTTTCTCTACCCAGAACCCAAAGTTACCAGGTCAAAAGACAACTTCCTCTTTGGAAGTTCGAGCAAAGAACTAGCTTCAGACACTAGCTGAAGTGGATCTATGAAAGCCCCTTAAACCAGAGTTTAATTTGGAATCTTGAGACAGGTTGTCCCATTGTGTCTCTCCCTTCTCCCTCTTCAGCCGGGCTCTGCCCCTTGTACACGCCCCCCGGTCATCTGCCTTCTTCCACACTCCCATTTCCACACTGCCTCGTGCTCCCACCCCTGTCCTCCTCCTGGGGGTGTCCTCTTGCAAAGCCACTGGAACCTCCTTTCCACCATCGACAGTCTACCCCACAGCCTCAGCCTTCAGCCTTAGGTTTTAGTCACACCCATCTCTGCATCTTGGCCCCTCTTCCCCAAAACACTGTCTCCACTGGTAGCCCTCTCCAAGGGACAAGCAGGTCCTAGAACTTGCCGTTTCAGAAATGAGACAACTGACATGCACTTGGCTGAGGTCAGTCAGACCAGGATTCAAGCCCAGGCAGAGTGGCCCCTGAGGCCTCTTGACCACCAACCACACTGTGAAAAGACAGGTGCCTATGGTCTATTTTCCACATATAGTTGGGAGTTCTTGGAAATGCTTTTCCAAGTTTTATGTTCACTCAAAGGAAAAATTCATCCATAATTTATGTATTCTCCAGAGAGAGGGCTTGCTTTTAACCACTTGTGTTGACCTCCTATCAAAGGCACCAAATATTATGCTGAGTTCTACCTTCTAGACTCAAAGCTGTAGGGGTCCTCAGAGGTCTCATTGGTGGTTTAGTCACTAAGTCGTGTCCGACTCTTGCGGCCCCGTGGCAGGCTCCTCTGTCCATGGAATTCTCCAGGCAAGAATACTGGAGTGGGTTGCCATTTCCTTCTCCAGGGGATCTTCCCGACCCAGGAATTGAACCCAGGTCTCATTAGACAGATGAAAACCCTGCATGTCAGCTAAGCAGCTTTATGAGAGGGAAGGGAACTGGACCAGCCACTCAACAGCTAGTCCAGTGAAGGGGCCAGAAGCAGGGGCCCAAAAATCTCAGCCTTGGCTCCAGTGTTTTTCTGTGACACCAGGGTTGTCTCCTAACGTCCACCGTCAGTTTTAACCCCTCACCAAGTGTCAGGTTTGCACACCAGCCCCAGGAAGCATGGCACCGGCCACTGGGGCCATGTAGTCGGAGACCTGGCTCAGCTCAGCACCCTGTGAGGGGTTGAGGCACGTGTCATCTTGGGAGGTACCCATTCCTCTGGGTCAGAATGGAAGGAGTGGACGATGGCAGAAGTGAGAGCAAAGTGAGCAAGTGTGTGGGTTTCCCGGGCTGCCTGTGTTAATGTCTGATGCCTGCAGGATAAGAAAGCCCTTCCTCTTTTGCCAGGCTCTTCCTCTTCTTGATCTGTTTCTCTCAAGATTTCTTTTTCAAGATTCCTCCCTGGGGACTTCCCTGGTGGTCCAGTGGCTAAGACTCCATGCTCCCAATGAAGGGGGCCCGGGTCTGATCTCTGCTCCAGGAACTAGATCCCACATGCCACAGCTAAGAGTTTGCATGCTGCGACAAAGACCCGAGACAGCCACATAAATAAATAAATATTAGGGAAAAAAAATCCCTTCCTGAAAATGGAAAACTAATGATCAAAGTAGTAGGCCTATGTGTCTTGATTTGGGAATCATTGAAAAGTGTCCCAATCAAGACCACCTCCCTCACCAGAATCCTGCGATCCTCTCACGTCTTACATCTTTATCTTTTTTAAAAAAATGTATTTATCTTATTTATTTTTGGCTGTGCTGGGTCTTGTTTGCCTCACAGGCTTCTCTCTATTTGCAGCAAGCAGGGGCTACTCTGTAGTTGCGATGCATGAGCTTCTCACTGCTGTGGCTTCTCGTGTTGTGGAGCACGGACTCTAGGCCTGTGGGCTTCAGTAGTTGCCATACGTGGGCTCAGTAGTTGTGGTTCGTGGGCTCTAGAGCACAGATTCAACAGTTGTAGCACATAGGCTTAGTTGCTCTGTGGCATGTGGAATTTTCCTGACCCAAGGACTGAACCCATGTCTCTTGCTTTAACAGCTGGATTCTTTACCATTGAACCACCAGGGAAGACCTCCTTTCCCTTTTTAATATTTACTTTTAAATGTGTTTTTTATTGAGGTGACATTGGTTTATAACATATAAATTCATGAGTACAACATATTTCTACTTCTCCAAACACTGCAGCACGCTCAACACCAAACATTTCATTTCCATCTGTCACCACACAGTTGATCCCCTTTACCCATTTTGTCCTCCCCCTTCCCCCAACCCTTTACCCTCTGCTAGCCTAGTGTTAGTCACTCAGTCGTGTTCATGCGACCCCATGAACTGTAGCCCACCAGGCTCCTCTCTCCTTGGGATTTCTAGGCAAGAATACTGGAGTGGGAAAGAAATACTGCCATTTCCTTCTCCAGGGGAACTTCCTGACCCAGGGATTGAACCTAGGTCTTCTGCATTGCAGGCAGGTTCTTTACCATCTGAGCCACCAGGGAAGCCATTCTCTACATCTTTGTGTTTGGTTTGGTTTGTTTATTTATTTTGTTTTTTGTTTGTTTGTTTTTATACTCCAAATAGAAGTGAAACCACAGGTTATTTTCTTTCTCTGTTTGACTTATTTCACTTAACATAATAATGTCAAGGTACATCCATGTTATTGCAAATGGCAAGATTTCATCTTTTTCCACTGTGTGTGTGTGTGTATGTATATATCTATATCTGTATCTATATCTATATCTATGTATATATACCATATCTTCTTTATCCATTCATCCATTGATGGGAACTTAGGTTGTTTTTAATCTCTTGCCTATTATAAATAATGCTGTGATGAACATAAGGATACATATATCTTTTTGAACTAGTGTTTTCAGATTCTTTGGATAAATATGCAGAAGTAGGAGAGCTGGATCATAAACAAATGGAACTATGTCAATCTAAAAAGCTTCTACACAACAAAGGAAACCATCAACAGAATGAAAAGACAACCTATCAGATAGGAGAAGATATTTGCAAATCATGTATCCAGTATGGGGCTAATATCCAAAATTCATAAAGAAATCATACAACTCAACAGTAACAACAGCAAAAACACACACCCAATTTTAAAATGGGCAGAGGAGCTGAAAAGACATTTTTCCCAAGAAGACATACAGATGGCCAACAGACACATGAAAGGATGCTCAGCATCACTAATCATAGGGTGATGCAAATCAAAACCACTGTGAGATATCACTTCATGCCTGTTAGAATGGCTGTTTTGAAAAAGGCAAGAAATAGCAGGTGTTGGTGAGAATGTGGAGAAAAGAGAATCCTCATACATTGTTGGGGGGAATGTAAATTGGTGTAGCCACCACGGGGAGAGTATGGAGGTTCCTCTTACTCATTTAGATGAAAGTAGTTCAGGTTGTGAAAATTCTGGAGGCTTGTTTGGAAGTGATGACTCATAAAGCTGCTTAGCTGACATGCATCTACTGAGAACATGCATCTACTGAGAACCAAACCATATGAGATCCTACAGCAAAAGAAAAATGTGTGTTCCTATATGTGCGTGTATTTTCTTAACAAGTCATATTTTTCCAGAACAATAAAACAGCTTTTAAAAAATGAAAAATAGGAATTCCCTGGCAGTCAGTCCAGTGGTCAGGATTCTGTGCTTTCACTGCTGTGGGCCTGGGTTCAATCCCTGGTCAGGGAACTAATATCTCACAAGCTGCACAGTGTGATAAAAAAAAAAAAAAAGAAAAATGGAAAAGTTTTAATTAATATTAAAACCTAACATTATTTTACATTTAAATATTTTACTTATACCAACCCCAGAATTAATGAGACTGTTACTTTCCTGGCTTTAATGAAAGAAACTCATAAAACTTTCAAATCCTGCTTCTTTGCTTACCTTATTTTCAATTCAGAACATTGCCATGTTTGAGAATTCCTCTTGATCAAGTGACAATCTTAAATAATTTTCAGTTTAGCTCACTGCAGTTTCTTTCACATCATGTCTTCATTTAAAATTTTGAGATTTTGCTCATCACAGAGTTTTTGGCATGAATTTTGATTTTTCAAATGATTGCATTAGATATCCTTATTTAATTGCTGAGCTTTTTTGGTTCTCCCTTAAGTTTTATACCCAAAGTGAGTGCCTCACTGACCTCACCCTAGTTGCAGCCCAGATAAGAACCTTCTGAAAGCACAAGTATCGTAGGAAGGGGAGAAAGGAAACCAATTCGACCATTCAACAGTGAATTCACTCAATCATCCATACATCCATCCATTCAAAAATCCATCCATTTTATTTCATTCAACACATTTATTGAGTGCCTACTATGTGCCAGGTACTGTTCTGGGCACTTGGGATATAACAATAAACAAAAGAGATGAAAACCTGCCTTCATGGGCCTACATTCTAATGGAGGGAAATAGACACTAAACAGGATAAATAGGAAAGTACAGCACTAAGGGCTATAGAGAAAAATAAAACAAGGAAGGGATAGGGAACACCAGAAATGGGGAGGAAAAGCCTTGCTTGTAGAGCTTGGAAAAGATGAAAAACTGATTCCTGGGAATGAGTATTCCCAGCTGAGGCCGAGGTGAGGGAAGGCCCATTGTGACTACAGAGGAGTAGAGAGGCCCATTTGTTTTGTTTGGCCCTCACAGTGTTAACCATTTGTTTAGGATTTGGATGTTTTTAGATGAGCATGGCTTTATGCACAGGCCCTACTCTTCCCTATTGTCTTGCACTCATTTGGTTCCTGGCTCTGTGTACCAAGCCACAAAGATAATTGCACACTCTGTGTCCTGTAAGCAATAGAGAGACACAGGTCAGATGAACAGGGCAAAGGAGATCCAGCCCAACCTGTGTGGGTAAAAGATCAAGGTCAAACACCCTCAACCCTCAGGTCATTCAACATAAAGTCACAGTCCACAGAACCAGAGTGGGGGTGCTCCCCAGGAAGGGTTGGGGTTGAAGTTTTCTACCAACAAAATGAGAACTCAAGAGTCAGAAATGACTTGAGTTATAGAAGCTAAAAGACATGAAGTTGCTTTTAGATCTTAGCTTGTGGAGTAAGTCATGTCCACAAGAATGACATCTATCTGGACTCTCCTGTGTTCCAGACATCTTTGGACTTCAATCTCTAATTCTCACTATAGGTGGTTTCTCTTCAACGTTGGGCTTCCCTCATAGCTCAGTTGGTAAAGAATCTGCCTGCAGTGCAGGAGACCCAGGTTCGATCCCTGGGTCAGGAAGAAACCCTGGAGAAGGAAATGGCAACCCACTCCAGTATTCTTGCCTGGAGAATCCCATGGACAGAGGAGCCTGGCAGGCTACAGTCTATGGGGTCACAAGAATTGGACATGACTTAGCGACTAAACCACCACCACCACCATCACTGCTCAAGCTAGATGTGATTTTCCAATTCTTGTTCTCCATTTCTCAGATGATGGCACTGATGCTCAGAGAGATAAAGTGACTTGCACCAGGAGGTACAGTGAAATTCTGGTGAAAGTACATCCAGATCCCCTCTATCTGCCTCCAAAGGGTAGACTCCTTGTTGTAAACCTTGCTGCTTGTTGTAGGGATAAAGTCCCTCATGCCATCCTGTTGTTACAAACGTCATATAGGGTGTTCAGTTCAGTTCATTTGAGTTCAGTTCAGTCTCTCAGTTGTATCCGACTCTTTGTGACCTTATGGACTGCAGTATGCCGGGCTTCTCTGTCCATCATCAACTCCTGGAGCTTACTCAAACTCATGTCCATTGAGTCAGTGATGCCATCTAACCATCTCATCCTCTGTCATTCCCTTCTCCTCCCGTCTTAAATCATTCCCAGCATCAGGGTCTTTTCCAATGAGTCAGTTCTTTGCATCAGGTGGCCAAAGGATTGGAGTTTCAGCTTCAGCATCAGTCCTTCCAATGAATATTCAGGACTACTGCTGGGCATACACACCGAGGAAACCAGAATTGAAAGAGACACGTGTACCCCAATGTTCATCGCAGCACTGTTTACAATAGCCAGGACATGGAAGCAACCTAGATGTCCATCGGCAGACGAATGGATAAGAAAGCTGTGGTACATATACACGATGGAATATTACTCAGCTATTAAAAAGAATGCATTTGAATCAGTTCTAATGTGGTGGGTAAAACTGGAGCCTACTATACAGAGTGAAGTAAGTCAGAAAGAAAAACACTAATACAGTATATTAACACATATATATGGAATTGAGAAAGATGGTAACGATGACCCTATATGCAAGACAACAAAAGAGACACAGATGTAGAGAACAGACTTTTGGACTCTGTGGGAGAAGGCGAGGGTGGGATGATTTGAGAGATTAGCATTGAAACGTGTATATTATCATATGTGAAATAGATCGCCAGTCCAGGTTCGATGCATGAGGCAGGGTGCTCAGGGCTGGTGCACTGGGATGACCCTGAGGGATGGGATGGGGAGGGAGGTGAGGGGAGGGTCAGGATGGGGAACACTTGTACACCCATGGCTGATTCATGTGAATGTATGGCAAAAACCACCACAATATTGAAAAGTAATTAGCCTCAAATTAATATAAAAAAATTTAAAAAAAGAATAATGAACATCAAAGAATAAAAGTTAAAAAAAATTCAGGACTGATTTCCTTTAGGATGGACTGGTTGGATCTCCTTGCAGTCCAAGGGACTCTCAAGAGTCTTCTCCAACACCACCGTTCAAAAGCATCAATTCTTCGGTGCTCAGCTTTCTTTATAGTCCAACTCTCACATCCATACATGACTACTGGAAAACCCAAAGCTTTGACTAGATGGACTTTTGTTTGCAAAGTAATGTCCATGCTTTTTAATATGCTATCTAGATTGGTCATGGCTTTTCTTCCAAGGAGCAACATCTTTTAATTCATGGCTGCAGTCACCATCTGCAGTGATTTTGGAGCCCCCAAAATAAAGCCTGTCACTGTGTCCATTGTTTCCTTACCTATTTGCCATGAAGTGATGGGACCAGATGCCATGATCTTAGTTCTCTGAATGTTGAGTTTTAAGCCAACTTTTTCACTCTCCTCTTCCACTTTCATCAAGAGGCTCTTTGGTTTTCTGCCATAAGGGTGGTGTCATCTGCATATCTGAGGTTATTGATATTTTTCCCGGCAATCTTGATTCCAGCTTGTGCTTCATCCAGTCCAGTATTTCTCATGATGTACTCTGCATATAAGTTAAATAAGTAAGGTGACAATATACAGCCTTGACGTACTCCTTTCCCGATTTGGAACCAGTCTGTTGTTTCATGTCCAGTTCTAACTGTTGCTTCTTGGCCTGCATACAGATGTCTCAGGAGGCAGGTCAGGTGGTCTGGTATTCCCATCTCTTTTGGAATTTTCCACAGTTTGTTGTGATCCACATAGTCAAAGGCTTTGACATAGTCAATAAAGCAGAAGTAGATGTTTTTCTGGAACTCTCTAGCTTTTCGATGATCCAGTGGATATTGGCAATTTGATCTCTGGTTCCTCTGCCTTTTCTAAAACCAGCTTGAAAATCTGGAAGTTCACAGTTCATGTACTGTTGAATCCTGGCTTGGAGAATTTTGAGCATTACTTTGCTACCATGTGAGATGAGTGCAATTGTGCAGTAGTTTGAACATTCTTTGGCATTGCCTTTCTTTGGGATTGGAATGAAAACTGACCTTTTCCAGTCCTTTGGCCACTGTTGAGTTTTCCAAATTTTCTGGCATATTGAGTGCAGCACTTTCACAGCATCATCTTTTAGGATTTGAAATAGCTCAACTGGAATTCCATCACCTCCACTAGCTTTGTTTGTAGTGATGCTTACTAAGGGCCACTTGACTTCGCATTCCAGGATGTCTGGCTCTAGGTGAGTGATTACACCATATAGAGTGTACACAGACGAAAATAATCCAGATGATCCTATCCTTCTGCAAATACTTTTAAAAACATTCATCTCATGTGAGCCTCTGTGAATTAAATAGTATCATCTCATTTTGCAAACAAGGGAACAGGTGTAGTAATGTAAGATGACATTCCCAAAGTTACACAGGCAGTTAGGGAATTTGAAGGTGGGCCAGAGTCCTGTCCCAGCCCTGCATCACCTGTCCCAAGACAAGATTGTAAGCATGAGGTCTGACCACCCCAGACAGGCCACTTGACCCAGATGTTTTGCCATATTAACAAAAACGTTCCAGGATGTATTGTAGGAAGAAGGCTGCAAACCTCCATGATTCCCACACCCACATGCAACCTAGACGTTTCAATCATAGAATAATTGACAGAGTCATGATCAGAGAGCTGGATGTGATCCAGCAGGGGTTACCAATTCACAGCACAGAAGGTTTTCAATGAAGTTCTACCTCTGGTAACTTACTGGCCCAGATCCATGGCCCTGTGCCTTCTCTCAGTGAGACATACTGAGTGCTGCTCCCACGTGGGGGGGCAGATTGAATATGCCACGAGCGAGTTTCCACACCTTCCAGGAGCCCACATACAATGACGTCTACCTGCTGACGTGAATGTCACCTACAGAGAGATGTATTCATTCGCATCTGTTTTATAGCAGTTGTACCTTAACAAATGTCACATAAACCGAGGAAATGTGAATATAAGAGAAAGAGAATCATTGTTTCTGTAAGAACCCAGGCGACGGTTTTGGAAAAACAGTAAAGGTGAGATCCTAAAATAAGTTTATTGTTGAACTGTGTGTAGGCAAGATAACTGAATAGATTGAGGGGAAGCATGATATCTAAAAGACTCCTGTACAAACTTATTTTCCTAGTGTCTAGGTTCTCACTGCACTCTACAGAAACAGAAATTAGAAACTATAGGACAAAGCACTAAATGTGTGATTTTTGTACATAAGGCAGAATAGGGCCGAACTCCCCACAAAACAGACTTATTCTCAGTGAAAAGATCTTGGGTGTCTGTGAAACCATTGGTGAAGGAATGTACATTTGGTTGCTTTAGGTTAACAAAAATATATAAGATTTGTATATATAATTTAAAATTTTCTTCTTACATCTACTTACACAGATATTTTTACATTAATACATATATACTATACATATGTTATGTGCTGTGCTGTGCTTAGTCACTCAGTTGTGTCCAGCTGTTTGTGACCCCATGTCCTGTGGCCCGCCAGGCTATTCTGTCCAGGGAATTCTGTAGGCAGTAATACTGGAGTGGGTAGCCATCCCTTCTCCAGGGTATCTTCCCGAACCAGGGATCAAATCCAGGTCTCTTGCATTGCAGGCAGATTCTTTGCCATCTGAGCCACCAGAGAAGCCCCTATTAAATACATACACACACACACACACACACACACACACACACATTTCAATGCAGTCTTTTTTTCTTTCCCTTTTTCTTCTGATTGGGTTCTCCCTTCCTTTCTCCCATCTCTCTTCTGCCACACAATTGTCCTTCCCTCCAAAACCATAGTGACCACTGGATCAAGATGCTGGCATGTTCTTCTCCACGCTCATGTGTATTGGCTCGTTTGCACAGTGTGGACCTGGGATAGGGAGGGTGGGGGGAGGGAGAGTAGCATTATTTCATCTTTAAAATGGAATGATTTAAAATTTTATAACCAATTTCCTACACTTTGCTTTTTCTCATCAATTATTCATGCCAATCCCTGTGAGTCATGGGATATAGCTCCAATTTATTCTTTTTAATGGTTGCAGAATATTCCCTGGCATGTCGTAATATATTCAACAATACCCCTTTCGAAGGGCATTTTCTCTGTTTCTAGGTTTTGCTTGTTTTCCACGATAAAAAGTTCATTCTACATCCTTATGCACATAGCCATACATCCTGATATTTTTCTTTCTATAGGGTAGATTTTCAGGAACTGCTAGGCAAAAGGTATATGTTATGTATTTTTAATTTTAATGGATGGTGCCAGGGTGATTTGCAAAAGCTGTGGAATCCAAGAGCAATGATTAAAGTAATCTTTAATTCTGCATTCCTACCAGCAATAGGTATTGGGTTGGCCAGAAAGTTCATACGGGTGTTTTTTTCTGTAAGACCGTATGGAAAAACCCAAACAAACTTTTTGGCCAACCCAGTATTATCAGTCTTTTAAAACTGTAATCATCCTGCTAGAAGTAAAGAAGCAGCTCAATGCTATTTACATTTCCCTGATTACTAGAGTCTGACATTTTTTCATATTTTTTTGAGCATCTGCACTTGCTCTTCTGTGAATTGCCTATTTTTATTCTTTTGCAAATTTTTGTTTTTTTGAAGAAAATAATTCATTGCTTCAATTAATTTTTTGCAGCTAGTCCATCAGTTTCCACTCCCTGTCCTGTTGGATAAAACTGAAAAATGTTATATTGCTATGGTATGCTGTTATTATAAACCTTTAAAAATGGACAAAGGACATGAAAGTTGCAAAAGGCTATGAAAAATAAAATGGTACAGAAGAGGTTAGAACTAAAGAAAAAAGGAGGGGTGAAATAAGTTATCAGGATGCTTGAGAAGATACAAATGATTAGCCCTGTGGTACTCAAATTGATATGTGGTAAAAAACAAAAACAAAACAGAACCACAGCAGAGGAGAGTCGGGTGCTCAGGAGATACACACAGTCACACACACACACACACACACACAGAGAAATTCATTGAATATCTGCTATGAGCCAGTCACCGTGCTAAGTACATTGCTTGCTGCATCTCACCCCTCACTTGGAGATAAGGTAGTGTTGTAGCCATGCGTTCTGGGAAACAAACTCACTCAGAAGGACAATGCAGGTAGTGGAGTGCAGTTTATTACACCGGCGGGCCGAAGGCAGAGTCTTCTTAGCCAAGGACCCCGATCAGCATTTGTGAAAATCTTTTATACCTCATGTGTACATGTCTGAACCCACCACCCCAAATTCCTTGAGACTTACATAAACAAAGGAAGGGTAAATACAATCACAATAACCCCATCATTCATGTGTTATAAGACTAGATAAACAGTGGACATTTATCAATACGCCTGTGGTCGTATCCTGATAAACATAATGGAATTTATCACTTTGTTCTGTTACAGAGATAATTAGCATACTCTTTTAGGCAATGGAGAGTCCAAGTACAAGTCCTAAGGCTGTTTTATCTGGGGGTTCTGGTTTTCCATTGGTTTGCCATTTCTATAGACACCGGGCACAAAGTTCATGAGGGTGACTGTGCGTGTAGCCTAACGTTAGCAGCCTGGCCTAAGATGGAGTCCAGCTGTCTGTTTACTCCTTCAGTAGTACTATTATTCCCATTACACAGATGGGAAAGCGGAGATTTGTAGGAGCATAGCAACATGGTTGAGTTTGCATTGCCAGGAAGTGGTAGAACCAAGATTTGAGCCCAGGTGTGCCTGACCCCAAGACCTTAGCTGATAGATGATGGGGCGTGAGAACTATCTAGGAGCAAATGGTGTGGACAAGGCCAGAATCTCGGAGCTTGGGCCTACACTTGGGTTCCAAGCTGGGCCAGGAAGGGGTTACAAGTGGGGCAAAGTCAGAAAGCCACAGCCTGGTGGGATAATTTCCTGAGGAACTGCTGTAGTCAGAGGGAGAGGTTTCAGCCCTTTGGCTGACTGGGGCAGGCAGGCGGGGCTGGTGAGCGCCTCTGGGTGAAATGACTCACCCACCCTCTCATGCCACACCCACGGCAGCAGTAATCACTGGCAGACTGAAGATCACTCTAACTTGAAGGATGGGCATATTTAAGGAACTATTAATGACTCAATCCCTGGAAAGAAAGAGCAGTCTCGTTGCCACTGAGCTCACAAGTGCTCTGACTATAGGTCCTCCCCTCAACTCTACCTTTGGGTGACAAGAACCTCTTAGGTCTTAGGGCAAAAGAATGAAGGGGCAGAGGAGCCAGGCTGGCAAGATGCAGAGAAGGATTCTCAGAGGTGGATGAGGGGCCATGGCCTCCAGCAAGTCAGGCGACGTCCTGAGCCTAGTCCTACCTGAAAAATAATGATAATATTACTACTACTCTCCCCCCACCTCACAGTGGGTAAGAGAAATCACTGTAAACATCAAGACCCTATGTAAATGTTAGTGTTTATGAGGAGCTGGAGTGACAATACTAAAAAAGCCTTGACTAACCATAGGAAGAAAAGCTATGACCAACCTAGATAGCATATTAAAAAGTAGAGACATTACTTTGCCAGCAAAAGTCTGTCTAGTCAAAGCTATGGTTTTTCCAGTAGTCATGTGTGGATGTGAGAGCTGGACTATAAAGAAAGCTGAGCACCGAAGAATTGATGCTTTTGAACTGTGGTGTTGGAGAAGACTCTTGAGAGTCCCTTGGACTGCAAGGAGATCCAACTACTCCATCCTAAAGGAAATCAGTCCTGAGTATTCATTGGAAGGACTGATGCTGAAGAACTGACTCATTGGAAAAGACCCTGGGAAAGATTGAAGACCTTGATGCTGGGAAAGATTGAAGGAGGGGACGACAGAGGATAAGATGGTTGGAGGCATCACTGACTCAATGGACATGAGTTTGAGCAAGCTCCGGGAGTTGGTGATGGACAGGGACGCCTTGCATGCTGCAGTCCATGGGGTCGCAAAGAGTTGGACATGACTGAGCGACGGAACTGAACATAGGAAGCAGTTGAGAGATCCCCTTGCCCAAGGTGGACGTGAGGCTGGTTGTTCCAGCCAGAACCAAGGGCGGGGGCGCCCTTGCTCTAGCCCCTCGTCACAATGCCAAGAATGTGAGGATGTTAAATACAACTATATAACGGGTCTTCCCAGAGCAACCCCTAAGCTAAATTCCCTCCCAGAGGACCTGGCCCCCAGAGCATCTGCCCTGGAGGTGTTTCTGGGAATCTGTGAAAAGACTCTGGGGTTGAATCCAGCAGATGAGCATTTGGATCTTAATTCTTTTTATGTGCTGAAGCCCTTCCTGACCATCAAAGTCTTATGCATAGTGGTGGTGTGTGCGTGCGTGCTAAGTCGATCCAGTTGTGTCTGACTCTGCAACTCCATGGACCCCACCAGGTTCCTCTGCCCATGGGATTCTCCAGGTAAGAATACTGCAGTGGGTTGCCATTTCCTACTCCAGGGGAGCTTTCTAACCCAGGGATCGAACCTATGTCTCCTGTGTCTCCTGCACTGGCAGGCGGGTTCTTTACCACGAGTGCCACCTGGGAAGCCCCTCAGAAGTGGAGCAGCAATAGCTATTCAGTTGGTTGTGACTACATCAATGTGCGGAAGAGGAGGGCAGAACACAACTAGGGCTCCATAAACACTGATGAGTTTGAATTCACAGTTTAGCTCCATGCTTCACTTTGGTTTTTTCCGTCTCCAGTGGGAGGAGGGGGAGGGGAAGGAAGACAGATGATTTGTAGGAATTCTACCAGGTCCTGTGCTAGGTGCTCCCTCTATGGAAACTCATCTAACCCCTTCACCACCCTGTGAGGTGTGCATCTTCCAAAAACAAGGCATCTGGGGCTCAAAGAGGGTCAGCCGTCTACCCAAGACCTGATCTTTTGAACCTGGGCCTGACACTCAGACCTTTGCCATTAAGATAACACAGCACCCACAGACTATTCACATCTACAGTTGTTTTTCTCATCGACAATGAGAAACTCTCAAGGTTCAAAGCAGATGCTGGTGAGACAAGTTTTAAACACCATCTTCACACCATCTTCGGCTGTTCAATGGCTTTGGGGTTATTGGTTAAACAATCTCTGACTCTTGATCACCATTGTGTTTGTTCTTATCTCACTTGCCTGCACCCCAGGCCTGGGCTTGAGAAGCATAAAACTGCAGAGTGGAAAAAAAAAAAAAAAGAGGCCATCCCACCTAGCCCCTCCCTCTAGAGGGAGGAAACTGAATTCCAGAACTGGAGCCCAAAGTCACCCAGTGGGAAGCCTGAGCTCCTGAGCCTCGCCTCCCTGGGACACACAGGGCTTCTCCTCCCTTCTGGCCCTGAGCCCCTTTCTCTGGAGCAGGGGTCAGAGACTCAACACAGGACAGGAGCACATCCCTGCATTTTCCTTTGAACTGGACAGCCAAGCCAGTGGACCGCCACTTTCTTCTTCCAGATCTAGGACATCTGATTGCTGAGAAATTATATATCCATAGAGAGTGGAGATAAAAAATATTTTTGCTCAGAAGTCTGAGGTGTAAGGGGCTTCCTTGGTGTCTCAGCGGTAAAGAATCCACCTGCAACACAGGAGCTGCAAGAGACAGGAGTTTGATCCCTGGGTTGGGAAGATCCCCTGGAGGAAGGCATGGCAACCTACTCCAGTATTCTTGCCTGCAGAATCCCATGGACAGAGGAGACTGGGGGGCTCAGTCCCTGGGTTCGCAAAGAGTCAAACACAACTAAAGTGACTGAGCACGCATGCACTGAGGGGGCAAAGTCAGGACACAGCTGGGAAAAAGAGGACAGTGCGTTGAACTCCAGGCTCATCATCACTGTCCTCTGAGCCCCAGATCCCGCCTCACTCCTGCCATCTCTGCTTCCCGACCTCCAGCTGGCCCTTCCTCCTTAGGTCCTAGGTCCTGCTCTCTCCTTACTCTTTTGATGTCAATTTCTTATATTCTGGACAAGAATAAGGTCTGTCCTTTTTCAAGGCTGTCGTGTATCATAGTGTAACAATTTGCTCAGGAATTTCACATATCAAGTCTAAAAACCCATTCTTGCACTGACTAACTGTGTGACTTTTGGAAACTCAGTCTCTGGACCTGTTTCTTCATCTGTAAATGGAGAATAACATGTTTTTGACAGGTCTTATGTCAAAATCAACCTAATACTGTGTGTACTCAGTCATGTCCTACTCTTTGCAACCCCACAGACAGTAGCCCACCAGGCTCCCCTGTCCATGGGAGTCTCCAGGTGAGAATACTGAAGTGGGTTGCCATTTCCTTCTCCAGGGTATCTTCCTGACCCAGGGATCGAACCCAGGTCTCCTAAACTGCAGGCAGATTCTTTACCACTGAGTCACCTGGGAATCCCAAGAACATGGCAGATGGTCACATTTCTTCTTGCAATAGATTGATTATCCCGGGTCTTACATGTCCACTAAATGTGGCCATGGTGCCCCAGGAGCCCACTTGGAGGGGGCCCAGAGGGCTGCTCTGCCCCTGCGTGTGACAGAGGGACCCAGCTGCGGCCCAATTCCACTGCACCAGCTCTGTCAGGAGCCAGGCCGGGCATGCCTCCAAAGCCATAACAAATTTCAGGGTGCAATTTTTCATCACATTCCAAAGAGGCCCACAGAGGCCCCAGAGCAGAGAATGATCAAGTGGAGTAGAAACATGCCTTTGAAATTTGGGTCCAACTTTCTGCTGTGTCACTAGCTAGCTCTGTGAATCTGAGCAAGTCATTTAAGTTCTGTTTCAACTGCAGAAAGTCATTAGTAATTCTTCCCTTCCCTTTTCCTCTGGCTGCCACTTTCCTTCAGCAAATATGAATTAGGCACCTAGGCACTAGGGATTTGAAAATGAATAGAAAAATAAAATATCTCCGTGATGGCATCATTGAACTCATCATCTGAGGAGTATGTTAAATCAATACATGTGGAATTCCATCCCTGAGGAATGAGTGCTCTGCAGGAGGGGGTCACGGTACTCACATGAGTCTAAGAGGTAATAGGGAGCAGTGAGGACTGTGGCAAACTGGAGAATCCTTCCAGGGGGCACCAGCTCCCTAGTTTCCACCACTGGCTTCAACACTTAGAACCAGTGTTGTCTGACTTTTCTAGAAATACTGGGGATCCTAATTTATAATTGTGGTGTTTAATTCCAACTGAAAAAAAAAAACCTCACGAACAATGGCAACAGACAAAACTAACAACTACATGAGACACACTAAACAGGTCCTGGAGCAAAGCTGGACTGAAGGAAACGCAAACAAAGCTTCACAAAGGCCAACTGTTCTCAGGAGTCAGACACACCCCGTGGATAAGACTCCAAAGGCGCAGGAAAGTCACAGAGGCTTGAAGGAAGCACTCCTAACTCGTTCTATGAAATGGCAGCATTGTGAGAGCATGCACACACCAGCCTTCCTCGGGGAGAGTTTGGAGTAGGACAACAATCATTTAGTTTCAAGTGAGTGTGGGTACTGGGACGATTACTCCAAGATGACACCAGCCCTTTACACTCCCAGCCCAGGAAGTGAGCTCCTGGGAACCTGAGGGTGTTTCTGCAATGATTCTTAGGGGGAGCAATACTACCAGTGTCCACTGGGGGTCTCTCTCACACCAGTGATGGCGTTGCCGTCTTTAGTTGTGCAGGAAATGGCAGTCCTGGGAGCCTGTGGGATGCAAGGCCCTCTCCAGAACTCCCTGGGAGGATTGCTGTGGCTCCCTGCTCTTCACAGTGATGTGACTACCTGTTAACTATTTACAGAAGCCAAATGTGGATTTGAAAGGACTGCTTTCCTGCCAGCCAGTCAGCCAGTAACCTTCTCTGTGCACAGACGGCCCTTGAAGATATTCTCTGCACTTTTTGTGCAGAGGACTTGCACAAAAAGGACTTGCAATGAGGACTTTTTCTTTTCTTTAATTGTGGTGGCACTCAGAGTCTTTCCTTGCAGTGCACGGGCTAGTTGTGCACAGGGCCTCCGGAGCGCAGAGGTTCAGTAGTCACAGCATTTGCAGGCTTAGTTGCTCCATGGCAAGTGGGATGTTCGTTCCCAGAGCAGGGATCAAACCTGTGTTCCCTGCATTGCAAGGCAGACTCTTAACCACTGGACCACCAGGAAGTCCCTGCTCATTTCACGAGACTCTTAGAAGTGCCTGTGCAGGTCAGCCCGGCTGCTTTCCATGCCTGGTGTCTCTCTCTGAGGCTGCACTGGGGACCTGCTTACTGCCTCCTTGCCTGATGGAGCTGATCAAGAGGTAGACTCCAGGCTTCAGAGATTGCTCTTCCCAGAGCAGCTTTGTCTGGTCCAAAACCCCATTAGCAGTGTGACCTTGGGTAAGCCTTAACATTTCCAGTCCTCAGTTTCCTCATCTGTAAAATGGAAAAATTACTAATCTCAAAAATGTTTCCAGTAAGAAGTAGGGATGTGTGTGAAGTACTTTAAAAGCTGGAATACCTGTGAGTCATTTATATTAGCACTTTGAAGCAGGTCTTGGCAAATGTCTTCTATAAAAGGCCAGATAGTAACTATTTCAGGCTTCATCAGCCTTTTGGTCTCATTGTATGCGTGCGTGCTCAGTTGTGTCCAACTCTTTGTGACACTATGGACTGTGGCCTGCCAGGCTCCTATGTCCATGGGATTCTCCAGGCAAGAATACTGGAGTGGGTTGCCATTCTCTTCTCCAGAGGATCTTCCCAATCCAGAGACTGAACCCATATCTCCTGCATTGGCAGGAGGGTTTTTTACCACTGAGTCACCAGGAAAGTTATAGTCTGTTGCAACTGCCCGATTCTGCTATTACAATCTGAAAGCAGCCGCATAGACCAGTGTGGCTATGTTCCCATACAACCTCATTCTACAAAAACAGGTGGGGGGCTGCATTTGGCTCAAGGGCTGTACCTTGCCCAGCTTTACAGTCTGTTTTTTGTAAAGCCTGTGAACTAAGAATGGTTTTTATATTTCTAAAGGGTTTTAGGGGGAAAAAAGCAGAAGCAACAGAGACTAGACTGTAGGTGTCTCAGAAAGACTAAAGTATTTGCCACCTGGCTCTTTGTAGAAGTTGACAGAGCCAGGCTCTTTGGTGTCCTGGGCTTGTCTTAGCCCAGGCGACAGCAGCTCCATCCCTGGAGGTGGTAGGACCTGGCTGGTGCATCACAAGAATTCAGGCAGGAGCCAGGTTCTGGGGCTCTGAGTTACCCTCATGAGGCAAGCTCTGGGGCTGGAGGCGGGAGAGGAAACGAGGCCTCCTAGTTCCCTTTTCTGACGTCTATTTCAGATGGGCTTTACGAAAGCAGATCAGAAAAGATTCCACAAGAAAATGACCAAGTAAAGGGGCTTTCATTTCCTGAATCGTTTCTAGTGTGTGAGGCTGTGCTGTTGTCCGGAACTGCTGAGCTCCTGTGAACAGGAACTCTGAGTCATGGGACGACCTGGGATTGCCACCCACATCGGGCAGGCAGGACCCCTGACACAGAGACCAGATGAGGGGCTCCCTCAGGCCTGAGACCTGCCCCCAGAGCCTCAGTGCTGCTCCTTTGTTTTAGATTCAGTCACTCAAAGGAGCGGAGGCAGCAGGCACCAGGCCCAGAGAGGGCCCCTAAAGAGAGAGACGGGGGAGCAAAGGAGATGGTGCCCGTGGAACCTCAGCCCCGGGCAGCAGGGCCTTCTCCGGGGCAGGCCTGGGAGGCTGGGGCCTTGGAAGTGTTTGTGTCTGTGTGTGTCCTGGTTAGAGCAGAGAGGGGCGTGTGTCACAGCTGTTGTTGGTTCTCTTTTCACTCCTCTCTCCCCTCCTCAGCTTTCCCCCTAACTCCAAGACAAGATGCTATTACCTGGCACCACTAAGTTCCCCGTTCACCAGCAGGAACCAGTGGTTCCTCCTAGTCTCCTTATGGCTCCAAGGACAGACCTGGTGCCAATCAGACCCCAGAGGGTCCCCTAAAGAATGGTCCTGGAAAAGACTTCATTTATTGCTTATTTTGTGACTAAAAGTGATATAGAGTGACTGCAGAAAATTCAGGAAATATAGACATGCATAAAGGAGAAAATGTACAGAATGATTTTAGACTGAAAACCAACCTGATTATTTCAGGAAACAGCTTTATTTAATGGAGCACCTGGACTGTAAAGAAGGCTGAGTGCCAAAGAATTGATGCTTTGAAACTGTGGTGCTGGAGAAGATTCTTGAGAGTCCCTTGAACAGTAATGAGATCAAACCAGTCAATCCTAAAGAAATCAGTCCTGAATATTCATTGGAAGGACTGTTGCTGAAGCTGCAGCACTTTGGCCACCTGATGCAAAGAACCGACTCATTAGAAAAGACCCTGATGCTGGGAAAGATTGAAGGTAGGAGGAGAAGGGGACAACAGAGGATGAGATGGCTGGATGGCATCATCAACTCAATGGACATGAGTTTGAGCGAACTCTGGGAGATGGTGAAGGACAGGGAAGCCTAGCATGCTACAGTCCATGGGGTTGCAAAGAGTCGGACGTGACTGAGAGACTGAACAACGAACTTTGTGCCAGGCACTGTTGTCGGTGCTGGGGATACAGTTTGAATAAAACAAAGTCCCTTTCCTCCTGGAGCTTATGTTCTGGTAAAGGAGACACTCAGCAGAGCAAAGGAAGGGACTGGAGGTTGATGGAATGGGGCACCATTTATGGTATGTGGTGGTCAGGGAAAGAGGAAGCAGTGAGGCAGACATCTGGGGTAGGGGGAGAGTGTTTCAGGCAGAAGGAACAGAGTGTGGTTAGAGCCTGCCTGTGTGTTCAGTATACGAAGGCGACAGTGTGGCTGGAGCAGATGAGCAAGGGGGCAGCCAGGCAAGGATGTGTGGGGACCTGTGGGCCATGGTGAGGACCTCAGATTGTGGATGAGTGAAATGGAAATCCAACGTAGGCTCTTGAATGAAAGAGCAACCTGACCAGCATTATGTTTAGAAAGAATTATTCTGGACACTGAATGGAAAATAGGTAGGGACTGGGACTGGGGGTTGCTGAGGGTGGGAGCTGGAAAGCCAGATAGGTGCTTGCAATAGCATAGAGAGAACTTCCCTGGCGGTCCATGTGGATAAGAATCCTGCTAATGCAAGGGACACGGGTTTGATTCCTGGTCTGGGAAGATTGCACATGCCGTAGAGCAACTAAGCCTGTGTGCCACAACTGCTGAGCCTGAGTGCTGCAACTCCTGAAGCCTGTGTGCCTAGAGCCCTAGCTCTGCAACAAGAGAAGCCATCACAATGAGAAGCCTGTACACTGCAACTAGTGAGTAGCCCCCACTTCTTGCAACTAGAAAAAGCCCACTCATAGCAACAACCATAAATAAATAAATAAATTTTTAAAAAATAAATAAAATGTACCCACCCATTCAGAGGTGTTTGGATTGTTTCCATTCTGGGTCATTACTTAAAAAAAAAAAAATAGCACCGAGAGGGGAAAGTTTTCCTTTACCATCTTAGGGAATCTGGCTGGGTCTGAAAATTAAACTGACAGAAAGATCAATGAAAGAAAAGCATATGCATTTTATCAGTTTTTTACATGTACATGAATGTCTTCACAGGAGAATGAAGACCTGAAGGGACCAGAACAAGAAGCTTCTAGGCCTTTTAGATAAAGAAACAATACATTTGTGAAGAGTTGACAAGCCACGGGGATAAATGGTGAAGAGCTAACAGGGTTTGTTTATACTGCCTTCTGGGCCCTGAATTTCCTGTCTCTGGTGATACGGACGCCTTCCTTCCTCCTGGTACAAGGAGGGTCCTTTCAATGGGAGATTTATCTCCTGCTTTCAGGAGGACAAAGGAGGGTCAGGGTGTCTTTTTGCATGGCTGTTTCTTAAATCCTAATTCAAAATGACCTATAGGTCACGATGGCATATTTTGGGTGACATATTCTGCTCCTCTTTAGAGGTACACAAAGGTACACAAAGCTGTACAAGGGGAGGAGGCTGAAGAGGGGGAGGTGGAGGGGAGCCTGAAGCCCCTCCCCATGGGCTTCTGCTCTTTCCTCTTGGTGGTCTCTGAGGTTCCACGGTGGAACCCCAGGGCACAGTTTGCAAACCACTGCACTGGAGGATCTCTAAGGGCTCTACCATCTCAGGGCTCCTGTGGTCTTGTGCAGGTTGGGTCTCTACCGTCCAGGCTTCTGAAAATGTGAACTTGAAAACTGGATGTGGTCAGCCCTGTGCAGGGACTATAAAGATGAGTAAAACAAAGGGTCTGACCCAAGAAACCCACCAGCTTGGATGGGAGCTATGAAGTCACACAAATGACCAAGGACACTGTAAAGGGCCAGTGGCCCCAGCCCTTGCCTTTCTTCCTTGTGCCCCTGGGCCAGTGGTTTCCAAACTGGCTGGTCTTGAGGTTGCCTAGGGAACTTTATACAGACTCCCAAGGGCTCCTACAGAGGTTGTAATTCACTTGGTCCAGGTGGGGCTGGGAGTCTGTTACGTTAAAAGCTCCCTGGGGGAAACCAAGTTGCTGCTGGGTTGCAGAAGCTTGGAAACCCCCTGCCCCAGTCTCCTCAGCTAGCTCCCCATACTTGAGTTAACTCTTTGACATCTTACCTCAGAACATCTCTGGGGCTTCCCAGGTGGCGGAGTGGTAAAGAATCTGCCTGCCAATGCAGGAGATGCAGGAGACACGGATTCAATATCTGGGTTGGGAAGATCCCCTGGAGGAGGAAATGGCAACCCACTCCAATATTCTTGCCTGGAAAATTCCATGGGTAGAGGAAGCTGGTGGGCTACAGTCCATGGAGTCGCAAAGCGTCAGACTCGACTTAGGAACTGAGCACACAGGCAGAATATCTTTCCTGGGCTGAGCTATTGATCTGTGCAGCCACTTACTGGCCTGAAATACCCCCATAACACAACCAGCACTGAAGAGAATATTCTTACTGAGCATCACAAGTCTCACTGGGGGGAAATGGTACAGGTGGGGTACAGCATGCTGAACAGGTGGGATCCTAAAACTCATTCCAGAACCTGAAGATAATTAGACATTGCCAAACAGAAAGAGAGAAGAAGGGGAGGAGGGTGGGGGAGGGAAGGAGATAATGAATCACACCTGAATGAATGGTCATTTTCTCTAAATTATTCAGAAGAAAAAAATATATCAGCAAAACTTGACCAAGAACCACCAATGAAAACTATTTCTCTGAGTCAGACTTCTTTCCTGGAAGCTGTAAACTTTATCCTCCAGCAGCCATTAATCTGATATGAAGCCCCTTAACCTTCCTAATTGTTCTCTTTCAGCATCAGCTGGTTTCATATTAACCTTTCAATCTTTCCCATAATGCAGTAACTCCAACTCCAGCCAGACCTGGTCCAGGCACTCTGGTTGCCCAGTCCTCTTCTCCTGGCTGGGTGCCCCACCTTTCCACTTCTCTGTGCTCTTTTCTTTCTTTCCTTCTTCCTTTCTTTCTTTTTCTCTTTCTTTCTCTCTTTCCCTCACTCCCTCCCCTCCTGTGAAGCAGCATCTGAAGAAGTGTCTGACTCCTGGATCTGGGCTGACAGAGCTTAAGATACCTATTTTGCAAACAGGGCCTGGTGCAGCTGGCTCCTCTATTATTTCAGACAAGGCTGTCAGTGGGAGACCATAGCCACTGGCTTGTCAGGGCTGATCAGCCTCAGGTTATTTCTGTGGCTCTGGTATTTGAGCTTTGTTTTCCTTCTCTCCCAGAAAGAAATTATTTCTTTGGAAAAAGACCAAGCACCTCACCCAGATGCTCAAGGAACATTTGGAAACTGGCTGTCTTGGGTTTCCCCTTGTGCGCCTTGAGAGGTGGAAGCCCCTCCTCAAGGCTCTAAAGCCAGCCTGTGATCAGTTTCCAGAGCGGCCAACTCAGAAGTAGCCCTCCGTGGCCTCTGCACCATCTGAGCTCCGGCCACACAGCCTGAGCTGGAGTTCTGGCCTCTCCTTCGAGCAGTGAGTGAGTTTTGGAGAGTGCCCTAGACTCCTTCAGTAACTGTAATAAACGTGAGCAGTGAGGCTGGGCAAGGTCTTTTGTCCCATGGGCAATGCCACTGGGGCACTTCCCCTTCTCTTACAGTCAGGGCAGAGCAAGAGGGAACCTCAATGTCACTACCCACACCCTCATCCCATGGGGAACAGAGGCTTTCTCTCAAGCTGGGGCTGCAGAGGGGCTGAGACTCGTACGAGAGTTTCTCCGCACCCACTGGGATGGGCAAGGGCAAGCTTCCCCATGGGCCCTGGGGTGACAAGCCTGGGGTCAAAGGGGTATCCCCGACTGAGGCCCTTCTCCCAGCCGCCATGGGCCAAAGCCAGCTCTTCTGCAGCCCCACTGCCAGAGGGATCCAGGTTTGGTGTTTGTGGTGGGCTTTCACCTGGTGAGGACTCTGTGCAAGCACCTCCTCAGGCCTCAGGGGACCTGCCCCGGCAACAAGGGAAACAGACCTGAAGGGTGGGGAAAAGGCAGGCCCCTCCCACGTCCGGGTCTTCTCTCTTGTGTGTGCCCATGCTCACCAGAACCCTTCTCTGGTGTGCTGGGGCCTTCAAGGGGCAGCACTTCTTTTCATGAGCGAACTCAGCCATGGTATGAGTGCTGGGGGAGCCACACTCTGACTGCTGGGTGCAGAGTGCCCTCCCTAGCAGCTGCAGCCTGCATGCCTGGCGTTCTTCCAGAGAGTTTCTGGGAAGTGGCGTCCGTCCAGCTCCAAGGTTGATTCACACCTGGAGGCTCCCTGACTTCTGCCCCTTTCTTAGCTGAGGGGGACATGTCTCAACACAGGGGACTGGAGGGCAGGTTCCGGAAAAAGGTTGGACCCCCAAATCCAGCGTTGCCTACTTCGCCCTGTGATCCAGCACAGCTCTGTTCACCTACAACCACACCCAGCAAGAGGGGGCTTCACTGGCCCTGCGCTCCCAGGCACTGGATAAAGGGACATTGCCCGTTTGACAAAGGGATAACCCCAAATCCACACTCAGGTTTGTAAGCTTAACTTCATCTGAAGAGTGCTCTGGAAGGGTTCCAGGCTCTCCAAGACACGAGGAGCTGCCATTAGGCTGGGTGGTCATGCGTAGCCCTTCACATGAAAATGCAAAGAGGGTCTCTGGCCACATTCAACCTAAGCGGGTCTGGGGCCTCGCGGGTGAACATTTCCCTGCGTTTGTCCCAGGTGACAGGCAAATGAAACCAAAGAAAAACAGGAAACTGATTTAATACCACAAAAATAAAACATTTCTAAATAACAAAGCACTGCTTTTTCATTCTTTATCAGCTGAGGGTATTTCAGGCAACTGAAGCTTTAAAGTTTTTCCCTTTGATTCGTTTGTCAAAAGTTCAAAATGATATCCAGAGCTATGCAATTTGTCTATCGCTCTGGGCTTATTGATCCTCAAGAAGTAAGACAGAGTAGGTTTAATTGGACACACTTGGGGGCTGAGTCTGTCTGCTTTCTGGGAGTCAGGGAGTAGCATCTGTCAAGGACTTGTAGTCAGCATAGCTTCCCTGGTGGCTCAGACAGTAAAGAATCTGCCTGCGATGCAAGAGACCTGGGTTCAATCCCTGAGTTAGGAAGATACCCTGGAGAAGGGAAGGGCTACCCACCCCAGTATTCTTGCCTGGAGAATTCCATGGCTAGAGGAGCCACTTGGGCTACAGTCCATGGGATCACAAAGAGTCAGACACAACTTAGTGACTCACATTTGCACCTGTGTGTGTGTGTGGTCAGCAGAGCCTGGCCTGGGGTCAGCGGGACAGTGCACACAACTGGCCCAAGTGTGCTTTGATGGGGCCAGACTACCATTGGGAAGAGAAAGCATAGGAGCTCGATAAGAAGGAGGGAAAAAAATAGCACGATGAGAAAGAAAGCAAGTGATTCCATTCAAATGAATTAAATGCAAACTCACTACAATTGGGAGGTTTAGGTTGAAGAAGGGCTTTTCAGGTGTGGTTAACCACAGAGTGAGGAAGCGAGCTCTAAGCTGGACTTGGAGGCTGAAGAAAGAAGGTAGGGGAAGATTTTCAGATTTGGGTGGAGTGGTTAGTGCTGGAGGCGGTGGGGGTGGGTGGGTGTTGGGGGCAGGGTATGGGTAAGTGAAGTCACACACACAGTGTCGTGGGAGGAAAAGGAGCAGAAGGACAAGAGTGACCTAGAAAAGTCAATCACTAGTCTAACAGGTCATGCCTGGAATTCTGTTACACCTTATCCCTCCCCCACCCCCTGTGTGCAGCAGCTCTGCTTCTCTGCAGGCAAGCCTGTGCCCAGGGTGGTACAATAGTTTCCATAGCAACCAATTATTCTGTCACAGAGTTGGGATTCTGACTCCAGGTGGGTTCTGAACAGAAGTAACAGATGAAACCACTAAGTGACAGAGATCTAGTTTTCCAGTAAGTGCCCCTGCTAATAAAGAAGAGAAAATGTACCAACTACAAGATAAATGGAACAGAGGCGAGCAAATGCTACATTTTACAGAGGCATCAGCTGTTTGCTGCAAACAACAATAACACCCTAATAGGTTCAACAAGAGTGATGCTGGCAGGGGTGGGGGAAGCCAGAACAGCCTCCAACGGGCTGCGGATGAAGGGTGTGGCAGGGTGGGAGATGCACAATGCCAGGTCTGGGAGGCAGAGAGCAACACCTCAAGTGCGTCATCTCAACCTTGCACACATTGCTATTGTGAATCCTGCAGGACGAACAGGATGCCAGTATCCCTGCCTGCCTGTGTGCATTCCTGCTCAGACGATTCATCAATGCTAGCTAGAGTTAGCTGTCCAAGAACAGCCCTCACTGTTTAGAAATCACGGGGAGAAGAGTCAGGTCTGAATTACAAGATCTTTTAGAAGCAAAGCAAGCAAATTACTACTCTGAAGGCATGATTGAGGCAGTGCCTTTGTGGTGGAATCAGAGAGTCGGGTCCAGTCTGATCTGTGACTCAACGCCAGATGACCCTGGGCAAGTCACTGCCCTGTCTGGGTCCTCGTAGACATAGGGCCCTCCAGATACAGCACCTTTGCTAGTCCATACTTCCAAGTCTACTTCAGGGACCTCCAGGCAGGGGCTGAACTTTGAATGTCATTTATTTATTTATTTTTGGCTGTGCTGGGTCTTCGGTGGTGTTTGGGCTTTTCTCTAGTTGCAGAGAGCGGAGGCTGTTCATTAAGGTTGCCTCTCCTGTTGAGGAGCACAAGCTCTAGGGTGTGCAGCTTCAGTAGTAGTGGCACGTAGGCTCAATAGCTGTGTTTCCTGGGTTCTAGAGTACAAGCTCAATAGTTGTGGCACACAGACGCCTAACTGCTCTGTGGTTTGTGGGATCTTCCCAGACCAGAGATTGAACTCATGTCGCCTGCACTGGCAGGGGGATTCTTTAACACTTAGCCACCAGGGAAGGCCCTAAATTGTGAATGTAGATTGATCTCCTGCCTTGAGAACAGAACCAACACTATTAATTCAAGTGCCATTCATTTCCACCTTCAGTTAACAGAGATTGACCACTGTCTATACAGCAATCACAGGGCCGGTTATCAGGAACCAAGGTAACAGGTGGTGGTACCTTTGGGGTCCTCCCAGCTGAGTGAGGGAGACAGGCAGGTGCATGCTCAGAGCCAGGGGTAGGTCTGGCCCCCGGGTGTGGTGGGCAGTCCGGGGGCCAGGATAGGGCATGAAGTGGGCCACAGCACTCTCCGTGCCTGGAGCCTGGCTGGGAGGAGAGGCAGGAGGAAACAAGGAGGGGAGGAAACAAGCTGTATGGAGGGTGGTGCTGACTCTGAAGCCCCAGGGACCTGGGGGTGGGAGGAGGGGTGAGAGACGGGAGCAGACATGCCACGTGGGTGTTGATGCTGGAGATAAACAGGTGCTCAGAGAGGAAGGATGGTAAGTTAAGGGGAAAGGAATCAGGCAGGATCCCAGGAAGAAAGAAATGAGATCTGGGGTTTGTGCTGACAGATATGTCCCTAGAGGAGATTTGAGGCGTTGGTGGTGACCAGTATGATTAGGCCCTCATCACAGAGTCCTGGGAAGGTGCTTAGTGTGAGCACCGAGACTTGGGAAAGGGCCAAAGGAATAGGCAAGGCTGCCAGAAAGCCTGGACCACTCTGCCGAGCCCCAGGGCCCAGTGGGCAGGGTTCCCACCACCACCCCGTGTTCCCCTGCCCAGGACTGGCAGGTGGTTGAAGGCACGGATTTACTGTAGGGCAATGGCAGTCTCCTCTGAGACCTCCAGAAGGTTGGGGAGAGGATTATAGACTGTGTTGCAAGGGTGAGTCTTGGCGAAAGAGCCAGAGATAGCAGCCACTTGTCTGAGTTTTCTGGACTTCTTTACCTAAGAGAATCACAGAGACTCCCATGTTGCTGTTCAGTTGCTCAGTTGTGTCCTACTCTTGGCAACCCCATGGACTGCAGCACACCAGGCCTCCCTGTCCCTCACCATCTCCCAGAGTTTGCCCAAGTTCGTGTCCATTGAATCGGTGATGCCATCCAACCATCTTGACGCCTTCTTCTCCAATACTTTGGCCACTTGATGTGAACAGCTGACTCATTGGAAAAGACCCTGATTGGGAAAGATTGAAGGCAAAAAGGAGGAGACTCCCATAGCCTCTCCTAAAAATTAACCAAGTAATCATTCAGTGCCTGTTACTATTTGTTACGCTAAGCCTTCTCAGGGCTCTACAAGGCTGTTCCCCACACCCTTGAGGAGTTTAGAGCACAACTGGGAGCTTACGAATGCACTTGCAAGCTTCAGTGAGCTGAACTACAGTCCCTGTGAAGGCTGAGCTTGGAGCACAGGCTGAAGAGGGTCAGAGGGCAAGAGACAATAGGGTAGAAATCTCTTGAAACGATGTGCTCAGGAACCATTCATGGGGAAAGTGCATTTGCAAGGGTCTTTAAGGGTGAAGATATGGAGCGAAAGAGGTCAGAATAAAACTGAGTTTGGAAGCAAGTGGAGAGACAAAGCTTCCAGAAGCATCCGGTCAGTGGCCAGTACCACTTGCCTCGACTTAGAGGAGTTATCAATGGAAACAATCAATAGACAATCAATAATGAGAACAGAGAAGAGTTTTATTTGAGCCAAACCGAGGACTAGCCCAGAGCCTGTTTGATTATTTGGAGAAACTGCCCTGGAGAAGCAGGGTTTTCAGCACAGTTTTATATCTTGTCAGAACAAAGAACATTAAACAAACTGGGGACACATGTCTTCAAGTTTTCAGAAAAACAGATTAGCATGTACACACGCAGCACATACAGTATGATCTTGGCACCTGGGAAAGGAATCTCATCATCAAAGGAAGAGGCATATTTAATCTTTACTTGTAACATTGACATTCCTTACTTCTGGCCAGGGTGCCCTTTTCTTTAATGATTAAAGTGGAATTATCACATATGTTTGATAGGCCACAAACAAGCTATTGTAGTCAGCATAAAGTTCAAGTTAACTCATGTATAAGCCAGAATGACTTCCCTGTATCTCAATGTGTGAACATTTCTTTTATCAGAAGGCTGGGCAACAGTGTGGAAAGGACCCTCATTTCTGGCACTGGAAATACCCTTTAATGTCAACCTATACCCAGGTTTGATTCCTCAATCTGCCATTTAATAGCTGGCTGGGCCTGGCCAAACTCAAATTCCATGTGCCTAAATTTCCTCATCTGTAAAAAGTGAAAGGCAAAAATGCTTCTCTCGATGAGGGAATGGAACTAAATGTGACCACAGGTAAGGCACCCAAGTTTTTAGCAGGCCTCCAAGGATCACCGATCCCTCCCTTTCCTGGCCTGCTGAGAGGCCACATTTGAGACCGAAGAGAATAAACATTGCAGAAGTCCTCTGAATGCCCTTGTGGAAGTAAATACACAGACTGATCAGTGGGGGAAAATAGGTTCTCTTGCAGCCTGTGGGGTGAGTTGACCATGCACACTTGTCTCCGGATATTCGACTTCCTGAGGCTTCCCTGAACAATGTCAGCTCTGTCTTGGCACCGCTGACAAGCAGTCCCATGAGAGCCAGGTTCTCATCACATGTCCTTTTCCTGGAGTGAGTCACTAGAGAATTGGGCTGTAGTCATAACCTTCACCGGCTAAGGGAGGTTAAGTGGGTTGGAGGGAACAAAAACACAGACCAGTCTGGTGCTTAATGTTCCCTTCCATCAACATTTTGCCCCAGGCCTTAACCTTGCAATTCAAAAAAGTTGCCTGGTGTAATGAATGAGAAACTGAGTGACCCCCTTGTAATCCACACACAAAGGGCTTTTCAATAGCCTATGGTCACAAGTCTTATCTATTTCACTAAAATCTAGCCAGTTAGAAGCTGGAGTCAGGATGGGTGCTCCTGGTAAGACATCTCAGCAAATTGGAAAAGCCATTACAACTTTTTAAACTGGAGTATAGTTGATTTACAATATTGTATTAGTTTCTCCTGTACAGCAAAATGGCCTAGTTACATCTATATATTTTTTCATATTCTTTTCCATTATGGTTTATTACAAGATATTGAATATAGTTCCTTGTGCTATACAGTAGGACCTTGTTGTTTATCTATTTTACATATAGTAGTTTGTAAGGAAAAGCCATTTTGATACCTTTCTAAGGAAAAAAGGTGACATTGAACAGAGGAGGAAAATCTAAATAGTAGATGGAACATGTAAAATTTAAACTTTGAAAATTGCGTGTCTTTCTTCTTGGGTTGTATAGCATAAAATAATTTTTAATGGCCAGCATAAAAATAAACACATAATCTACATGTAACCCCTATGACCTCATATTTCCCAAAACTTGTTTCCTTGGGAATTAATGGTGCCTTTAACCTAGACAGCTTGTGCAGTGGAGCAGATAATAGTAGCCAGGAAACTGGGACAGTCTAAGTACTGCCTGACACTATGACCATGTGATCTTGGGCAAGCCACCTGGCTACTCGGGAATGGGGTTCCTCACTGAGAAATGACAGGTTTGTCTAGATAATTTAAAGTTTCCTGTCAATGCCTCACGCCCCACCCCCAGCCCACCGCTCCACGCAAAAAGCTTTGATGTTCATGGCTACTTGAACACTTGATCCTTAAAAAAATAAAAATGGGAGAGATGACAGGCATCCTTACCAGTCCCACTCCATTACCTCAGGCAACCCCCCAAACACAAGCCCAGAAGGTGCTCCCCTTTTGTGGAAGGTCTGTACCTATATGACTATTGGAAAAACCATAGCCTTGACTGGACGGACCTTTGTTGGCAAAGTAATGTCTCTGCTTTCAAATACGCTATCTAGGTTGGTTATAACCTTCCTTCCAAGGAGTAAGTATCTTTTAATTTCATGGCTGCAATCACCATCTGCAGTGATTTTGGAGCCCCAAAAATAAAGTCTGACACTGTTTCCACTGTTCCCCCATCTATCTGCCATGAAGTGATGGGACCAGATGCCATGATCTTAGTTTTCTGAACGTTCAGCTTTAAGCCAACTTTTGCACTCTCCTCTTTCACTTTCATCAGGAGGCTCTTTAGTTCTTCTTCGCTTTCTGCCATAAGGTGGTGTCATCTGCATATCTGAGGTTATTGATATTTCTCCTGGCAATCTTGATTCCAGCTTGTGTTTCTTCCAGCCCAGCGTTTTTCATGATGTACTCTGCATATAAGTTAAATAAGCAGGATGACAATATACAGCCTTGACGTACTCCTTTTCCTATTTGGAACCAGTCTGTTGTTCAGTGAAGAAAGCTGAGCGCCGAAGAATTGATGCTTTTGAACTGTGGTGTTGGAGAAGACTCTTGAGAGTCCCTTGGACTGCAAGGAGATCCAACCAGTCCATCCTAAAGGAGATCAGTCCTGGGTGTTCATTGGAAGGACAGATGTTGCAGCTGAAACTCCAATACTTTGGCCACCTCATGCGAAGAGTTGACTCATTGGAAAAGACCTTGATGCTGGGAAGGATTAGGGGCAGGAGGAGAATGGGACAACAGAGGATGAGATGGCTGGATGGCATCACCGACTCGATGGACATGGGTTTGGGTAGACTCTTGGAGTTGGTGATGGACAGGGAGACTTGGCGTGCTGCGGTTCATGGGGTCGCAAAGAGTCGGACACAACTGAGCCACTGAAATGAACTGAACCGAACTGTACCTACATTTGTAAATTCCAATGGAGTCTGAATGTTTGCTCCCCGAGTGGTGTAAATGGTCACCCTGGCTTTCTGACTTCCAGCGGGTTCATAGGGCATTGTGTGAGCTGTTCAAGTTCACACCCAGTCCCCATGTGCCCTGCTTCCATGGAGTATTAGTCCTCCTCTGCAAATCCCGTCTACAGACATTTATTGTGACTCACCGACATGGCAGGTACTAGAGCCAGATGCCAGTAAGCATGGCCCTCAGGCCTATGGAGGCTTATGCTAGTAGGGAATGCAGAAATGCTTTCAGTCCAAGCCTGATAGAAGCATGAAATCCTGAGACAACGCTTGGGAGGGTGGGAGTAGCTCTAGCTTGGGTAAGGCTGCCTGGAAGAAGCAGGCTTTGACCTGAGCTTTGCGAGACAGGTAAGATCTAGACAGGCTGAGTGAGAAGGGAAAAGATGCCAACAGAGGGAATAGCAGAGCCAAGACAGGGAGGCAGGAGGCACAGTCATAGCTTAGGAGGGGTGAGCAGCCCTTTCCTGTGGAGCTTCACATGTGTGAAGGAGAATGGTTTAAAAATTCAGGCCAAGGCCTAGTCATAGGAAACCTTCAAGATTCTAAGAAATTTGGGGCAGGATCTGGGAAACCATGGATATTCATGAGCAGGAATGTGTCATGGTGGGACCTGTGCTTTATAGGAAGAGTGATGTGTTGGCTGCAGGGTTTGGAGGAGAGCAAGAGTGCTGGCAGAAAGAATGATGATGGATTGTTACAGTCAACCAGATTGGTGATCATGGAGGCCTCATGTCCAGTGGGGAGACCAGGACAGGCAAGAAAGGAAACTTTGGGAAAGAGCTGTAGAGGTAATAGAGTGGGCATCCATGCCTGATGGGATGTGGGGTTTGTGCTTCATGCTGAAGCAGAGAGAACATTCAGGAGGGAATACAGCCACCTGCCCAGCCTGGATTTAGGGTAGCTTATCCTGGGAGTTGTTGTCTAGAGGTACCCTGAAGTTAAGAAGTGAGCAGGCCTGGAGAAACTGATCTACAGTGGTAGAGCCTGTGGGTCACCCCCGCCCAAACATCTGTTCTTCCTTTCCTAAAAATGTTATTGTTGTTTCTTTTGATTATTTTGTTTGTGTTGTTTCTATTGATTATTGTTTAATCACTAAGCCATGCCTTTTGTGACCCCATGGAGTGTAGCCCGCTGGGATTTTCATGCAAGAATACTGGAGTGGGTTGCCTTTTCTATCTCCAGGGGATCTTGATGACCCAGGGATTGAACCTGCATCTCCTGAAGTGGCAGGTGGAGTCTTCACCACCGAGCCACCAAAGAAGCCCTTTCCTAAAAATGACCAGTATTCTTGCCTGGAGAATCCCAGGGATGGCGGAGCCTGGTGGGCTGCCGTCTATGGGGTCGCAGAGTCGGACACGACTGAACCGACTTAGCAGCAGCAGAAGGCAATACGATTTAAGAGGATTCAGGTCATATAGGTTAAAATTATATTTGAACCCTGCCCTTTCTGAACTCATGTACTGGATGGCCAGGAACCCATTTACAGAAAATCTACACTTTGCTAGTGTCCGTTGTTTGCATCTTAAATGTTTTTACATTCAGGATGTTACCTTATCACCTTATTTTTACATTCTAGGGGATACCTTGTCCTCTCTTCTAACTGCAGGGACAAGTGCAGGTAAATAGCCCCAAGTGAGGCTGATGTCAAAATTCAGCTGCTGAGGAGGATGGAGGATCCCAACCCTGTGAAGGATGCCTAGAGGTGAAACTGGTTTTAGTAAGGAGATGGCAAGATCAGTTCCAAGCCTGCTGAGTTGTGATTCTAATCAATGACTGATAATATTTAATATGTTTTGAGTGCTTACTCTGTGCCCGGCAACGTTCTAAGCATTTAACTGCATCACCTCACAGCTACCATACGAGGAAGCTGCTAATAGTACCCTCATTCCAGATAGACTGGGAGCTAAGGGGTGAAGCCACTTGCTCAGTGTCTTCCAGTTCCCAAGTAGCAGCGCTGTCACTCAACTCCAGGTGTTTCTGAGGCCAGGGCCGTTAATCGTTAAGTAATTGTTCTTGCGTGCATGCTAAGTCACTTCAGTTGTGTCTGACTATTTGCGAGCTTGTGGACCATAGCCCTCCAGACTCCCCTGTCCATGGGATTCTCCAGACAAGAATAATGGAGCGGGTTGCCATACCCTCCTCCAGGGGATCTTCCGAACCCAGGGATAAAACTTGCTTCTCTTATGTCTCCTGCATTGGCAGGTGAGTTCTTTACCACTAGCTCCACCTGGGAAGTCCCATAGTTCTTAGGGAGTTTTGTTTTTTTTTAAATGTCTTCCCCACAACCTCCTTCTTAGAATATATCTCTTTTCTCTGATACTGATTCCATACTTGGTATGGAATTTTATCTGAGAAAATTCCTGCTAGCAGGCTGATACATTCCCTCTTCCAGTTGACAGTATTTGAAGCTTGACAGGGGCTTTGCAGTGGCATGTTGACAAATCCACTAGAGTGGGGTGGGGGTGGGAGATTTGCAGCATTTGCCAATTTTCATGGTGTAAATGTTCCTACCAGGACTGATTTCAAACTGCTATGGCAGCTTGTACAATTTCTGGATATTTAATTGTGGATTCTGGTGCAGCCTGCTCCAGCACACCTTTGGGGCCCAGAGGACTGTGCTGTGTAGCTAAAAGAGCATCCATCCTAGCTGGGAATTCTCGGAATCCACAACCAGACCGAGAGTGCAGACACTGGGGGGCTTCCAGGGCTCTTCCAGGTGTACTTTGAGGGGGTCCTTGGCTGCTTCTCCCTAGAGGTCTGACCCTGGGCTCTCTGGGAGGTCTCACTGTGGCCTGTGGGCTCAGCAGTCCCTGGGCTCATCTGTCACTCTTCCTCCGGAGGTATCTGCTCACCTCCTGAAAAACAGCCCCATGTTACCAGCAGGTGGCAGCATTCTCACATTCAACACTCCATGCCCAAGCAAAATGAGGAGCCTTTGTTCTGAATTCAGAGGTGGCGTGTCACCAAGAGAAAGGCCCAAAGGGGCAAGCTAATTGCCTGTCCTTAGCTGACCTTTGGCTACAGAGCCAGTGGACAGGCGTCCACAGCTTGATATAATGAAAGTGATCTTAGAAAACGACAGAGACTGCCCAGTCTCGACACCACCACCTGCCCGTCCTAGGGGCTTAGGTTTGGCATCATGGAAACAGTCACTGGGGTCCTTTCAGGAAGGGAGCTAAGGGCCAAGAAGAGGTTTCCAGTTCTAAGGGAGAAGCTCTTTATTCCATCTGCCGCTGCCCACAAGCCACACTGTGCTATGACTTGTCTACTTGACTCGACTAGATGGTCAACTCCTGCTAAGGTGACCAGCTATCCCAATTTGCCTGGGACTGTCCCAGGTTTAGTACTGGAAGTCTCACGTCCTGGGAAGCCGTGGTCCTGGCAAACATGACAGTTGGCCACCTGAACTCCTGGGCCCTGTCCTTACCTGACACACAGTAGGTACTTCCTGTAGTGGTTGCCGCTGCAGATGAGGGTCCTGAAAGAGAGGGGCAATGTGGAAGTTGAGTAGGATGGTGGAAAGGAAAGTGTTAGTAGCTCAGTCGTGTCCGACTCTTTGTGACCCCGTGAACTATAGCCTGCCAAGCTCCTCTGTCCATGGGATTCTCCAGGCAAGAATACTGGAGTGGGTTGCCATGCCCTTCTCTGGGGAATCTTCCTGGCCTAGGGATCGAACCCGGGTCTCCCCAGGTTTTGCAGAGTCTCCCCTGGTATGCAGGCAGATTCTTTACTGTCTGAGCCACTAAGGAAGCTGACCAAATCCAACAAACAAAATTTGATTTCATTTTATTTAAAAAAAAAAACACAAAAAACCCCCAACTTACTCCCTTTGCTTTTTATCAAAGGAAAGGGCTGAAATGCATGAGGGGGAAACTCCGGAACAGTCCCTTTCTTCTCCTCTCTCCCTCCCTCCCTCCCAGTTACCTCCTTCCTTCACCTCCTCGCTGCAGCACATCTTGCATCTGGCAGCTGGTACAGGGCCCTCCCAGAGTCCACAGCAGAGAACTCTGTGTTCCAGGGGAGGGTGTGGTGGCTGCAGGGGAGGGCTGCAGGGGCAGTGAAGCGGGTAGGCCAGAGCAGGGGTGAGGCAGTCAGAGGCTCTTATACCTTAGAAGTGGAGGAGCAATGAAAGTGGCCCAGAAGAGCCTCAGGTTCCCTGGAGCCCTCAGCTGATCTCCTCAGCTCCAGGCAGGTCCTCCTATGGCTCAAGCCCCACTGTGATGTGGCTTATCTCCTTTGTCTCTGCTGAACCCTCTAGACAGTTCACTTCTACTCCAAGGGGCTAACTCAGGGGAGTCAGTCTCCGCAAACACTAACCTGCAGTATGGCTTGAATCAGTGCAATCACTATGGCTGAATCACTTTGCTTAAACCGCTTAAAAGATGTGCAGATTCTTGGGTCCATTCGCAAACAACTTCTTTCAAAAATCCAACCAGCCACAGCACTTAGCCCAGGACCAAAAATGAGATCAAACCAGTCAATCCAAAAGGAAATCAACCCTGAAGGTTCTTTGGAAGGACTGAAAAGCTCCGAACTTTGGCTTTGCAAAGAGCTGATCTCTGATGACTGAAGGCAAAAGGAGAAGGGGGCACAGCATCACCAACTCAATGAGCATGAATTTGAGCAAACTCTGGGAGAGAGTGAAGGACAGGGGAGCCTGGCATACTGCAGTCCATGGATGGGGTCACAAAGAGTCGGACATAAACTGAGCAACTTCAAGGAATCTGATTATGCTCGAACGTATTCATTGGCCACTGGTACAAATAACATTATAACACCAAAGAAATTTAAAAATCTCAGTGTTGTTTTTAATCTTTGTCAATCAGATAGGTAGAAATTTTACAAACATATACTCCTTCTGGGAGCATAATTCATAATAACCACAAGACAGAAACAAGCCAAATGTCCATTAACAGATAAATGGATAAACAAATTGTGATATAGAAATACAATGTAATGCTATTCAGCCATAAAAAGAAATACAGTACTGAAACATGTTAAAAAATGTTTGCAAATCCTTCTTCCCTGGTCTGGACATTGGGATAAAGGAGAAACCTCTCACAGTGGCCTGCCAGTTCTGCACAGATTGTTCCTTGTCAGTTCTCCAACCTTACCTTGTACTGCTTTCCCCAGCGCTCACAGTGGGGTCATCCTGGCCATCCACCAGTCCCTAGAAATACCACATCCCGTCCTGAGTTATAGTCCTCATTCAGGCTGTTCCCATTGCCTGGATAAGAATAGCAGGTAGAGGCTCCCCTGGTGGTTCAGTGGTAAAGCATCCGCCTGCCAATGCAGGAGACATGCATTTGATCCCTGGTCTGGGAAGATCCCACATGCCATTGAGCAACTAAGCCCATACACCACAACTACTAAGCCTGGGCCCTAGAGCCCAGGAGTTGCAACCACTGAAGCCAGCTCACCCTAGAGCCCGTGCTTCACAAGAGAAGCTGCTGCAATGAGATGCCCTCACACTGCAACTGGCGAGTAGCCCCTGCTTGCAATAACTTGAGAAAAGCCCACACGGCAATGAAGACCCAGAATAGCCAAAAATAAGTAAATAATTAAAAAAAAAAAGAATAGCAGATGGGATCTGGCTTAGAAGGAGTGGTCCTAGAAGCCACCGTGAAAGGGTGAAATTGAATCTTTAATGGGAAGGATGAGAAAGGAACCTGTCATCAAACTGGGGAGCAGGGAGAGACGTAAGGACACTTTCAACATGACAGGTATTAGCTCTTCTGTCACCTTGGTGCTAAGAAATATAAATTTCTCATAGGCTTTTTGTTTTAAAATTTCTGAATAGCCCACCACTCCTCATGACAAAATCTGTCATTCTTAGTGGGTTGATATTTATATTCCACTGGAGACAAATTAATGCAGCATAGCCCTGTTCTAGATAAAAATTGACCTTGCAGGTGAAATCCTGCTACCTCCTATCTCCCAGCCAGACTTTGAATTTACTGGATCCTGAATTAACCCTAGGAGCTCAATAGGGACTCTAAGGACTTGATGAGTATTATTAATAGACATAATCTTTCACCTTTAAAGAACAAAGATCAGGAGTTTGAGTTATTTTCAGCCACAAGATAAAGGTAAATGGATATGGGCTTTATTGAAGAAATGCTGGGTTTATGACATGGAGTTGGCCAGGTAAACTAAATCCTAGATAGAGTGTACAGCAACTCAGGTTATTAAGGCATGGATATCTCCAGGTCTCCAAAGCTTTGGGGGGATGATGAGAGCCTTCTTGGTCTCAAAGAAGGGCCTTCACTTCATCTCCAGGCTAGAGGAGTCTTAACTGTTCCACAGAGGCCATAGCAGTTGAACCCAATGTAAGGCACATGACGAATGCCTGAAAGGGATGTAGGCCCAGAGGAGATGCTCATGCCAACTCCTCATTGATGCTTTATCGAGCCATGAAATGATCCCCATGGAAATAGTTGTGCCTTGTCTATCTACGAAGCAGTCACCCTTGGGGTCCTGGGGATAGGCTGATCCCTTGGATTTCTCTGGCCTTTGTTCCTTTCAAAGAGCTGGTGTCTGTAACTGCTTCCTTTCCAGGCTAGCTCCAGCCATGTTCCCCTTATCCTCTTCGGAGGAAGAAGCTGAGCATTTGGGAAGAGGTCCAGGGTCTGGGGTCTCCAGGCAGCTTCAAGGATGTAGGGTCATGGCTGCTCTCTGCTTTCATCTGTTATCTAAAACTGTAGAGTTTTCATGTTGCCCTGGGTGAGGAGTCAAATGTTTGGAAGTGACGGTATGGCTGCAGGGAGGGGAAGATGGAAGGAAAGGCTCCTCCACCCCATTTTGGTTCCCCTACACACTCCCACCTCCCGCCCTGGGCAGTCATATCCTGCTCCTTCCTGTCTGTGCCTGAAGAGTCCCTCGGATGGCCTCAGCCCCACCAGCACCCCACCCAGACTGCCCTTTTCACCTCCCCTGCCACTTGCTTTCCTGTAAGAAACTCCACCCTGCCCAGAACACGGAGTTCAGTCCAGAGTTTGGGAGCCAGACGCTGGGCGTGAGAGTGGAGGGCAGTCAGAGCTGGAAGCGAGGAGGAAAAAGAAGGGACTGTTTGATTTCTCCCTTGGGAGCCCTCGCTCCCACCTGTTGTCAAAGAGCCAAGGGGACAGGATTTTTAATGAAATGACATCTTGCTGGCCACGTTTGGTGATCCTTTGTAACCACCTCCCCTTCACCTGACCTTGCCCCTGTGTTTGGATACCACCACCACCTACAGTGCATTAACTGAGTGCCAGTGGATGCCAGGCACTGTGCCAGGCACAAGGGCTAGGGGTTTATGCTATACTGGACCTGGTCATCAAGGAAACAGCTAACAGTTATCGTGGGTAACAGGTGGTAGAAATATGAAAGCTCCCGTCTGAGAATTGGAAACATGGTAGATTTAGACAATGGGTCCCTTCCTCCTTAGAGGAGCCCCAGATCCCTCTTCCCATGATGCCACCCAGGCATGTAGGGTGGGGAAGGGATGTTGAGACCATGACTTCTTTGTTGATCGATGGGGTTCTCATCATGTAATCCTGCCTGTCCCCACAGGTGAAGGTCAGAAGGCCAGACAGCTTGTCCTGCAAGACCTTTTCTTTCTTTCCTTCTAAAAATATTTGTTCATTTATTTAGCTGCACCAAGTCTTAGTTGCAGCACTTGGAATCTTCCATCTTCGTTGTGGCACACAGAATTTTTAGTTGTGGCATGTGGGATCTATTCATAGTTCCCTGACCAGGGATAGAACCTGAGCCCCCTGCATTGGGAGCACGAAGTCTTAGCCACTGGAACCCCAGGGAAGTCCCAGGACCTCTTTCCTTAAGGAAACATGGTCTGGCGCCCACGTGAAGCCCTGGGTGGGTAGGTAGGGGCTCAGTACACACTGGTGAGACCCTGGGCCAGCTGCTCTGTAAGTGGTTGTGTTGGAGTCAAGTCCACTTACCAATGGTTTTAATGTGGACAAAGAACTGAATAGAAAATCAATATTAGGTGTAAAAATATATTCGAAAATGCAATTGTAAAATGTGACTGTGAATTAGGTAATTCTTTCCTCTGCTGGAAATGTAAGCCAGGTTTCCTCTGATATGTAAGCCAGGGTTTGTAGTGGAGCTTTGTACTGTTTTCCGATCACAGAGATACTTTAAACCATTACAGGGCATCCAGAACCTGATTCTCTCCCCTCTGCTTTTAGGAAAGCTACTACATGTGACAGTCCACAGGATAGTACATGGGGTTCTGTAAACTTGAACCACCTGGCCCGTGATATGATTGATAAGAGTAGATGCAAGGATAGGAGAGAATTCAGAGACCTGTTGTAACTGACAGGTGATTTCAATAAAGGCGAGGGTGTTTACACAGAGCCAGCTCATGATTATACAGAATATGAAATTATTATAATATATCCTGATAAAAATAATCAGCAGGAGAGGAAAAAGCCTGGCTTGGCAGGACTGATTTACATTGCAAATATCTTTCCCTTTGGCAGTTTAGCCACCATCCCTCAGGCTGTCTGTGAGCTGGCCTCAAGGACTTGGGGCATAAGCATGCACAGGATGGACACCAGTTCTTGTGGGAGCATCTGGATGGCCTGGAGTGGGGGAGGGGACCAGTGAGTGTAGTCTCCTGGGGTTTGCCTCAGCTATGGGCTTGAGGGTCGGAGGAGCTGGGTCATATCCTTGCAGAGCAAGGTGAAGGCTTGGCAGAAAGGAAGCACATGACTAATGCCACTGTCTCCTTCTCAAACCTGTTTCCAGAAGGCACCCCATTGCAGAGGGGTGCTCAAACATATTACACACTTCCAGCTGCTGAAACCATCAGTTGGATGCAGGGCTGGGATTTTTTTTTAATTTTTTTAGTTAGTTTTCGAATTTATTTTTAAGTGAAGGATAATTGCTTTACAATATTGTGTTGGTTTCTGCTGTACATCAACATGAGTCAGCCATCGGTATACATATGTCCCCTCCATCTTGAACGTCCCTCCCACTTCCCACCCCATCCCACCCCTTTAGGTTGTTACAGAGCCCCTAGTTTGAGTTCCCTGAGTCACACAGCAAATTACCACTGGCTGTCTATTTTTACATATAGTAGTATATGTTTCCATACTACTCTCTTAATTTATTTTATTTATTTTGGCCATGCGGGGTCATTATTGCTGCATGTGGGCTTTCTCTAATTGAGGCGAGTGAAAGCAGCTCTCTAGTTGTGGTTTGTGTGGGCTTCTCATTGCAGTGGCTTCTCTTGTTGTGGCTCACGCACTCTGGAGCACAGGTTCAGTAGTTGCGGCACACAGGTTTAGTTGCCCTGTGGCATGTGGGGTCTTAGTTCCCCAAGCAAAGTTATTAGTCACTCGGTCATGTTGGATTTTTGTGACCCCATGGACCCCAGGCTCCATTAGTCATGTGCTTCCTTTCTGCCAAGCCTTCACCTTGCTCTGCAAGGATATGACCCAGCTCCTCCGACCCTCAAGCCATGGACTATAGCCCCCCAGGCTCCACTGACCATGGGATTCTCCAGACAAGAATACTGGAGTGGGTTGCCATTCCCTTCTTCAAGGCATCTTCCCAACAGGGATCAAACTCAGGTCTCCTGCATTGCAGGCAGATTCTTTACTGTCTGAGCCACCAGGGAAGCCCTTAGTTCCCCAAACAGGTATCTACCCACATCCCCCATATTGGCAGGTGGAATCTATATCACTGGACCATCAGGGAAGTCCAGGGCTGTTTTGTTTTTCTCTTTTATGAAGGTTAGGTGTTTGGTGAGCCCCCAGACACTAGTTGCACAGTTTGTCTTTCTGCATATTTTTCTTGGGAGAAAACACATCCCCTAGTTGTCAAGTGCCCGTGACTTCCCATGATACAATGTAAGCAGAACATTCTGTTCACAATCACTCCCAGGAGATCACTTGTTTTGAACTGACTCAACCCAGCTTTCTACCAGTACGGCCCAGGGCGGGAAGACTGCCACCACCGCCCCCCACCCCACCAAAGTTCTTAGGCCTGTTTGATCCAATGTAACCCATGAAATAAAACCCCATCAGCCCCCTTCCCCCTTTCTCCCAACCTTCCCCTTTTCTTCTCTTTCTTCCCTTTCCTTTCTCCAGTTTTGCCTTCTCACTTTCCCCCTCCCTGGCCACCCCTACCCCATGCTCACTCCCGCACCCCTTTCCTGTTCACCTCTCTTGTGATATTGACTTGACATATTAATCATTACAAAAGCGGCTAAGAATTCCATTATGCTTCATTAATCCTGAGGAAAATACCATGTTAGCTGATGAGCCCTCCAGGGTACACTTATACATTCTTCCCGGGGTCCAGAACACTGGAAATTTCTCACTTTCTACTTGTCACTGAACAGGAGGCCACTGTGGAAGGTCACAGTGAGCCAAGGTGGGGGATTGGCAAGGGAAGGGTGGGAATGGGGGTGGGCTCCTGTCCATGAAGGCATTGGTCACTCATCATGGACTCTGGCAGGCCTAGGGCTATTCAAGGACTCCTGTCGTGGAGGGTGAGTTGTAAAATCCCATCAGGGTGGCCAAGGCCAGAACAGTGTGACTTTAATAAGGTTAAAGTTTGGTATTTTTACAGCTTTTTTATGATAAGGTTCTTAGTCACATGAAGGGGAAAGAACCAGAGTGGATCTGTCCAAACTTAGCTGGTCAGACCTTAGGTGTGGTCACACATGACCTCCTGCCAGGTACCCCAGGGTGTCCTTGGTCATGCTGTGGGTCCTGCTTTCCAGCTAAAAGTTCTGCCCTGCACATCAGACAGCCCATTCACCCAGCTCTAGCCATTCACCCAACTCTTCTTTAGGAAAAGTGGATCCAGGCAGCGATTTCAGACTGGGAAGTATCCTCAAGACAAGCAGACTTATTCAAGAGAAGCAAAGGACTCATCCCCTAGCCATAGGTGTCGCCTGATCTTGTGCTGTCATCCAGCCATCACCCATAGTAGCCGCAGGGGAGACAATTCCATTCCCAAAACACAGTTGGATTTGGATGCCTTGGTTAATATCCTCCAGCTTCCCTGGTGGCTCAGACGATAAAGAATCAGCCTGCAAAGCGGGATATGCAGGTTTGATCTCCAGGGAAGGTGCCCCGAAGAAGGGAATGGCAACCCACCCCATTATTCTTGCCTGGACAATTCCATGGGCAGAGGAGCTTAGCAGGTTATAGTCCATGGGGTCACAGAGAGTCGGACACGACTGAGCAACTAACACTTTCACTTTCCAGCCTAGAATGTGCTATGGTCCATCTGGATCTGTCCATCGTTCAAATGGCCCCTCCTTTGGGAGAACTTCTCAAACTCTATCCTCGTTTTCTGACCTCAGGAAGAATTCATCTCTCTTCCCGACCTCCAAAGATCTTAGGCTGTACTTCTCAGCAGCTCCTGCCCCAGTGTAAGGCATTCCTTGAAACACACCTTTGACGCCACTGGACTGTGAGTTATCTATGCAGGACTCACCTGTGCCTTGTTTAATTTGAGTAAGCAACCTGGCACCAAGTAGATGCCCATAAACATTGAATGAAGGTATGATTTAGCAGGAGACCCTGCCCTTTTTCTATGTAAACAGCCTAAACGCCATGTCTTCTATGTATGGATCATCTTTGCTCACAAAGAATATTAAAAAGTATAACTTCTTTTTTTTAATTTTAAAAACTGAAGTGTAGTTGATTTACAATGTTATGTTATTTCTGGTGTACAGCAAAATGATTCAGTTGTTATATATATATGTCTTTGATTCTTTTACATTGTAATTTATTATAAGATATTGAATATAGTTCCCTGTGCTACACAGTAAGTCCTTTTTGATTATCTATTTTATATATAGCAGTTTGTATCTGCTAATCCCAAACTCCTAATTTATTCCTCCTCCATCTTCCCCTTTGGTAACCATAAGTTTGTTTTCTGTGTCTAAGAGTCTGTTTCTGTTTTGTAAATAAGTTCATTTGTTTCATTATTTTTAGATTCCACATATGAATGATATCATATGATATTTATCTTTCTCTGTCTGACTTTACTTACTATGATAATCTCTAGGTCCATCCATGTTGCTGCAAATGGCATTATTTCATTCTTTTTTATGGCTGAGTGGTATTTCACTGTATATATGTGCCACATCTTCTTTATCCATTCATCTGTTGACAGACACTTAGATTGCTTCCATGTTTTAGCTATTGTAAATAGTGCTGCTATAAACATTGGAGGGCATGCATCTTTTCAAATTAGAGTTTCCTCCAGGTATATGCCCAGGAGTAGGATTGCTGGAAAAGTATAATTTCTAAATAGGTTACTAGTTTGTTGAAGGTGGAATTTGCATCAGTCCTTGAATCCATAGTATCTGCCATAATATGTTCATTAGTGTAAATTTGCATCAAATGGTCCTGTCTGTGTCTGTTATGTCATAATGTTGAATCACTTGCAAACGTATTTCCTCAGGGTACACAAGTCAGATTAACCATGGTGAGTATGTACCTACTCTGTGTCCGAGCTGACAGTAGGCCCCACAGAAATGCACAGTGAGAGGTCCCTTCCTATTGGGAACAACGTCTAGGTGCTGCGGAGATGTGGTCAGGTGTTAAACGCATGTGAGTTCCTTGCGGGCATGCCGGCTGTGAGCTTGTGTGGGGCTACTGAGAGGAAGTCACAGCACGTTCCCTGGAGAAGCTCCTGGCTCAGCTGGGGAGCTAAGCCATCTACAGCTGGATGAGCTCCAAACACACTTAAGGCTTGGCTAGGTGTGCACAGGCCCCCAGCTGCAGTAGTGCCATAGTGTGCAGAACCCTTGGGGACTTCCAGTCTGTGAGAGCAGGAGAGGGGGAAACACTGTAGGGAAGTGGAGACCAACAGGAAGGAGGACCTGGCCCATTCCTGATGCTCAGAGTAGATGGACTTAAATGCCACTTTGTTTTTGGTGTACAGCTGGAATTTTTCTTTCAGACCTGAGATGGATATGAACCATTAAGTCTGCTATGAGTGGAGCTGATTCTGCATTGAGGCCCTGGGAGCACTCTTTCAGGGCTCCTTAGATGAGGAGTACCCAGGCCTACGGTGGACCTCTTGGGGTGACTTTGGACCAGATTGGGCCCTCCTTAAGGCATATTCTTGCCTCAGGACCAGCCAGAACTATGCTTAACCACACAACTGGGAGAAAGAGAAGTGGGTGACATCTCCAGGGTGGCTGGTACTAAGGATGGGAAAGAATCACCCATATGTCAGTTCACATTCATCAGCACCCCAGCCTCAGCACTTTAGTCCCTAGCACGCAAGCTTGTTATACAGTGGCCAGGGAGCAGGTGGCATGGGGGCTCAGTGCAACATCTGGGAACTGCCTTTCCACAGTTGTTCCACTTGGCTTTCTCATGCAAGAAACTTGAGATATTGGAGCACGGCCTGGTAAGGGGTCTTGGCCTCCCTGGGGGCCTTGGATGGGCTGTAGATGGTCTCCTGTGTTTGCCTTGGAGCCTGGACAAAGGTGGGTCTTCCCTGGTGGCTCAGACGATAAAGAATCTGCCTGCAATGCAGGAGACCTGGGTTCAATCCCTGGATCGGGAAGATCCCCTAGAGAGGAGCTTGGCAACCCATTCCAGTATTCTTGCCTAGAGAATTCCATAGACAGAGGAGCCTGGCGGGCTACAGTCCATGGGATTGCAAAGAGTTGGATACCACTGAGCGACTAACACACACTCAACATGCTGGACAAAGATGGCGATCAGGAAGGGTCCAAGGACACGTGGCACCCACATGGAGAGGGATCAGGCTGATATTCCTACAAAACATGCTAGGGATCAGGCTGACATTCCTACAAAATGCGCCCTCTGGATCCCAAGCCCTCCAGAGGGGGCAGGAGGTATCCCTGGACACACCCCTCCTGGCCCTGTGTGCCCTTGGCTGCACTGCAGAGGCAGGTCGCCTTTGCCCCTGCCACTCCCCACTCGTGAATGAGGCTCGTGACTCACATCTGCTCGGCCAGGCAGCCGCAGTTAGGGGAGCCTCATTCAAATGCCAGGCAGACACAAATAGCACGCTCTGCTTGCCTATGAATAGCCTGCCCAGCTGTTCTGCAGGAGGCCAAGCCACGTTCTCATCCAAAGTACATTTGTTCTTATTTATGAGCTGCATCCGCCGCCATCGGCAGCCTACCTTTGGCCCTTCAAGGCCAGCTTTGTGCGTGTTCTTTGTTCCCTCAAGTCTCACCAAGTGAAATATTAACTGCTGGTGGGACAGAGGGCCTGGGAACCTCTGAAGGCAGGGTTGATGAAGAAGGATACCTGGAGGGAGGGTTGTTCACTGACCTGGAATTTTCCATTCCTCTGAAGCTCACATGACCCGGGCAGTGTTTTTTGCAAGCCACATAGCGAAGGTGGGTGCCAAGTGGCGGGTGCTTAGGCACTGGGTGGTGGGTGACCACAGCTGTTTATAGCATCATGGTCACTGGTCAGACTGATCTTGCCCATGCAGGGGGTCATGGAAAGGATCAGACCCAAGAGCCGGGAGACCCAGGGTTCAGCCTTGGCTCTGACTCTGGACAGCTTGGGGAGTCTTGTGGGAGAGGCTAGTCATCTCAGGGCTTCTTTTCCCATGGATGTATAAAGAAAGATTGGAAGATAAGCACAAAATCTCCTTTCTGACTCAGATATTTTCTGCCCTGGATGCTGAGACCCGTGAACTCCACTTAGAGCTAACGGTGGTAACATATTCCATATGTGATTTTCATAACATCTTATGGACAAACTCAAATGTACTTTTTGGCCAACTCAGTATTTCTTTCTCATCTGTGAGAATTTACTAGGTCAGCCCTCTACTCACTTTGCTTCTCTCTCCTTTCCCTTCTCTCCATCTGCCTCATTGCTGTACCTTCCCTTTATCTCACTTCCCTTATCCTTACCTTAGAGCTGAGGACATCACCTTGGAAGCAATCACGTGTCTTCTGTGCACCCAAGTCGAGTAGACCCAGGTTTCACTTTCCAGCTTTACTTCCAGGCTTCCCTGGTGGTTCAGACAGTAAAGAATCTGCCTGCAATGAAGGAGACCTGGGTTCCTAGCTATGTGACCTTGGCCAAATGGTTTGTCTGGGTGTTAATTCCTCATCTATCAAAAGGGAATCATATTAGGGTTTGTGGAAGAATTATATACAATGTCTCATGCATGAAGTCTCCTTAAATACAAGCCCTTATATGATTGGAACTTAAAAGCTGGCATACACAAATAACTCATTCTTTAGTCTCTATTTCTGCTAATAGGGATACTCTCCTCCTATTTCTGGGCTTTGAACTTGATGTCACCTTGACCTTTCTTCTGGCTTGTTCCCTGCAATTAGTATCTCTGGAAACCTTCCTTACAGCATCCCTGGGCCTGGTAGCTATGAGAAGACCTGCAGATGCAGGGCTAAGCAAGAGGCTCAGCCTTCTGTGGAGATGGTGCTATCTTTGGGAATCATTGGAAGATTTCCTCATGCAAGTGCTATTCTGGGGGGAATTAGTTCAAGTCCTGGTTGATTAGTCAGGATTCCCTGGAAGTGGGTGTGGGCTTCACCAGTGGAGGTCAAATGGATCAGACTACACTCTCTTTGGATTTGCTATTGACCTCCTTACTGTCCAGAATCTGGCCTGGTGCAGATTTACATTCCCTGGGACCTGAAGGTTGTCATGGGCCCTGTCACACCATGTCAAATCATGTCTTTTAGAGTGACATGAACTTGAAACGTGTAGGGAAGGTGGGCACTTCCAGATAGCTCACATAATGCTATGGGAAAATATTTAAAAATTGCTTCCTTTGAAAGATGCAGCTCTATGGGCAGGTAGAACAATGCAAACTGGGTTTCAGCACCCACTTACCTCCCACCCCCTAGCCCCAGCCCTGGACAAGAGCTTTTGTGGAGGGCCTAACCTACTCAACTATAAGGGCAGACCTGACACTCATTGATCAGATTTCAAGTTCCAGGAAGGTATGGTCCCTTATCTCTTTCATCAGCTAAGCCTGAATACTTAGCCAAAGCCTGGGCACAGTGAAGATGCTCACTAAATATTGTTGAGTGTTGAATGAATGAAGGTAAGGTGACCTCTTGCTAGGGATGCTTGGTGCAACTGATGCCAACAGAGTGGGGTAGTTAAATGCATGTGCTTTGGAATAAAAAAAAACTGAGTTTGGATTTTGCTCTACCTCTTAATAGATGCATGGTTAAAACTTCTGTGAGTTTCAGTTTCCCCATCTTTGAAATAAGTGTGTCACATCTGTCCAAGTAGTGCAGTGGTGAGGGTTGGCCAAGATGACATACGTAAAGCACCTACATCAGTGTCTGACAAGAGGTTATGTTTTAATTGAGGCTGCCCGGAGAACACTGAGGATGGGCATTCCCCAGGGCCTCCCAAATCTGAATGACTTTATGGCTGCCAGAGCCTGGAGCCTTTCCAGTCATTCTCAGTGGGGATCTCAGATATGGATTGAGGTGGCTTGCGGTCACAATGATTGTTCACTCCTGGCACCTATCCCCACACACTTACTGAGGCTTCAAAACCCATTAGGCTCTCAAACATTCAGTACTTCAGTTTCCCAAAAAAAGCATGACTTACGTCGGCTAGATTACAAATATCTTCTACAATTTACTGTTTCCCATTACGGTACCCCTAATTGCTGTTGCACTTGGTCTTGGAGATCGGCCACCATCATTTAGTTGACCTCATGCTATCTGCAAAGGCAAGGAAAACAATGGCCCCTCTACAGGACTTTGCCCTCCCACAAGCTCATGGACCACTAACCTTGCCTGCTGGTGTGGAAAAGCAACCGCCCTGGCTTCTGAGGATGTTCAGCTGAGAAATACAATACAGGCATATATTCACTGGTGCAGTGTCTGTGCTTTTTGAGTCCACAGCACCATCTGAAAGAATGCATCAATACATTTCATCCTTTAGCAGGGTTGCAAGTGGTAATTTGTAAAAGGCTCTGCAGAGATACTGGAGAAAAGTTGGTGAATAAATTCAGATTAGAGGGAAAATGCAGGAGAGAATTTTTTTTCTTTTACTGGTGACTGCATTTGTCTATGGAGACCTGAAGAGTGTCTTGAATTTATTAAGCCCAAAGTCTGCAATTTAAAAATGTCACTGTTGGCCCATTCACACCAGTTGATCTGGGACTGAAGTGACTTTTCAAGGGGTGGGGTGTGATGAGGTCAAGGGCTGTAAATGGGGGAGTCCATGGAATAATGGAATGAACACAGGCATGCTCAGTCTCTTCAGTCATGTCCTACTCTTTACGACCCCATGGACTGTAGCCCACCAGGCTCCTCTGTCCATGGGATTTCTCAGGCAAGAATACTGGAGTGGGTTGCCATTTCTTTATCCAGGGGATTTTCCTGACACAGGGATAGAACTTGCATCTCCTGCAGCTCCTGCATTTGGGAGGTGGATTCTTTGCCACTGAGTCACCTGGGCTTCTCATTGAACACAGGACTGCGTGTCAAAAAACTTAGGTTTAAACCTGTATCTCGTCCCTGATTGGTCATACCTTTGATTGATACGCATCACCTGCCAGTGCCTCCGTTTGTCTGTTCTTTGTGAGCAACACAGGGATGTGTGACCATTGTCAGAGTTTATGGTTTGAGTGTATGCCCAGCCATGGTGGGTGGGAAGCCGCAAGAGATGGGACAATTTGAGCCCCGCAGTCAGGCAGGGCAGGCAGTCCATATTCTTGTTCTACAACCTCTTTTCAGGGTTCAGGGTCCTTTTGAGGATGAAAACAGAAGAGAGAACTGTAGGGGAATTGGGGCCTACTCCAACACATGGTGGAGTTGTGTTGATGATTCAGCCAATGAGCATGGCTTTCACCACCCAGACAGGATTTCACAGGTGTTCAAGAGCTTCTTCCCTCATCAAAAGGCAGTTGTGAATGAAGGGGAGGGAGGAGGGAGATAGAGCAGACTGCAGAGAGCACACAGCCCAAGTGTGGATGTTGGGGTGAGAGGGTGTTGAGGAGAGAAAGAGAGAGAGAGACTGGGGGCGAAGCAGAGGTGAGAGCTCACGCTACTGGAGGGGAAGGGAAGGAAAAGTGGAAGGGGAGGAGGACCAAGGAAACAGAGTGAGCCTTAAGGATCAGCGATTACTCAGCCCAGGTCATAGCTGATGTCAAGCTCCTGCAGAGGAACTCTGAGTATCCCCTGCAACACAGGTCTCAGAAGACAGATCCCTGGGGCCTCTGGCAATAGGATTAGTTACAGAATTTATCAGGGTAGAAAAAAAAAAAGCCTCAGTAAACAAAATAAATGGCATCCCAATGCAATTTTTAAATAGACTCTATTTTTTTAGAGCAATTTTAGGTTCACAGCACAACTGAACAGAAGGTATGGAGATTTCTCCTATATGTCATGACCCTACCCATGCATAGCTTCCCCCATAATTAACACCCCCACCAGAGTGGTATGCTTGCAATAACTGATGAACCTACACTGAAACATCATCATCATCTAAAGTCTACAGTTTCCACTAGGGTTTGCTCTTGGTATTGTACGCTCTATGGATTTTGACTAATACATAATGATGTGTATCCACCATTATAGTATCATAATGAGTCGTTTCATTGCCCTAGAAATCCTCTGTGCTCCACCTATTCATCCTTCCCTCTTCACTAAGGCTTGGCAACCTCTATCTTTTTATTGTCTCCATGGTTTTGCCTTGGCCAGATGTCATAGAGTTGAAATCATATACTATGTAGCCTTTTCAGATTGGCTTCTTTCATTTAATTATATGCATTTAAAGTCTATGTGTCCCTTATATTCTTTTAATACTATCTAATGACTTTGGATATAGCCAGTTCAGTTCAGGCTCTCAGTCATGTCCGACTCTTTGCGACCCCATGGACTGCAGCATGCCAGACCTCTCTGTCCATCACCAGCTCCCGGAATTTACTCAAATTCATGTCCATTGAGTCGGTGATGCTATCCAGCCATCTCATCGTCTGTGGTCCCCTTCTCCTCCTTCCTTCAATCTTTCCCAGCACCAGGGTCTTTTCAAATGAGTCTGTTCTTCGCATCAGGTGGCCAAAGTGTTGGAGTTTCGGCTTCAGTATCAGTCCTTCCAGTGAACATTCAGGACTGATTTCCTTTAGGATGGACTGGTTGGATCTCCTTGCAGTCCAAGGGACTCTCAAGAATCTTCTCCAACGCCACATTTCAAAAGCATCAATTCTTCAGTGCTCAGCTTTCTTTATAGTCCAACTCTCACATCCATACATGACTACTGGAAAAACCAAAGCTTTGACTAGATGGACCTTTGCCAGTAATGTCTCTTCTTTTTAATATGCTGTCTGGGTTTGTCATAGCTTTTCTTCCAAGAAGCAAGGGTCTTTTAATTTCATGGCTTCAGTTACCATCTGCAGTGATTTTTGAGCCCCCCAAAATGAAGCCTGTCACTGTTTCCACTGTTTCCCCATCTATTTGCCATGAAGTGATGGGACCAGATGCCATGATCTTAGTTTTCTGAATGTTGAGCTTTAAGCCAACTTTTTCACTTTTCTCTTTCACACTCATCAAGAGGCTCTTTAGTTCCTCTTCGCTTTCTTCCATAAGGGTGGTGTCATCTGTGTATCTGAGGTTATTGATATTTCTCCTGGCAATCTTGATTCCAGCTTGTGCTTCATCCAGCCCAGCATTTCTCATGATGTACTCTACATAGAAGTTAAATAAACAAGGTGACAATATACAGCCTTGACATACTCCTTTTCCTATTTGGAACCAGTCTGTTGTTCCATGTCTGGTTCTTACTATTGCTTCCTGACCTGCATACAGATTTCTCAAGAGGCAGGTCAGGTGGTCTGGTATTCTCATCTTGTTAAGAATTTTTCACAGTTTGTCATGATCCACACAGTCAAAAGCTTTGGCATAATCAATAAAATAGAAGTAGATGTTTTTCTGGAACTCTCTAGCTTTTTCAATGATCCAACGGATGTTGGCAATTTGATCTCTGTCTTTTCTAAATCCAACTTGAACATCTGGAAGTTCACAGTTCATGTACTGTTGAAGCCTGGCTTGGAGAACTTTGAGCATTACTTTACTAGCGTGTGAGATGAGTGCAATTGTGCAGTAGTTTGAGCATTCTTTGGCATTGCCTTTCTTTGGGATTGGAATAAAAGCTGATCTTTTCCAGTCCTGTGGCCACTGCTGAATTTTCCAAATTTGCTGGCATATTGATTTCAGCACTTTTCATAGTGTCATATTTTAGGATTTGAAATAGCTCAACTGGAATTCCATCACCTCCACTAGCTTTATTCGTAGTGATGCTTACTAAGGCCCACTTGACTTCACATTCCAGAATGTCTGGCTCTAGGCGAGTGATCACACCATTGTGATTATCTGGGTCGTGAAGATCTTTTTTGTGTAGTTCTTCTGTGTATTCTTGCCACCTCTTCTTAATATCTTCTGCTTCTGTTAGGTCCATACCATTCTGTCCTTTATTGTGCTGATCTTTGATTGGATATAACCAGTGTCCAATAAATACTTTTCAGTTACTATGGCCTATTGACTGACAGTAGCCTGAGACAACTAGACACATGGCCTAGGCTTTATTCAAGAACTGAGATCTCCCTTCTATCTTCTCTCTCTGGCCAGTGGCGTCCATGGGGGCTGAACCCTTGAGGTATAATAGGTGTATTTTTCACAATGTGCTGAATTGCCACTGCCTTTTATTTTAACTTTCAAAATACAACTTTGAGGAATTAAGAACTGTTACATAATTGTGGGGGCTTCCCAGGTGGCTTAGAGGTAAAGAATTCACCTGCAGACTCAGGAGATGCAGGTTCAATCCCTGGGAGGGAAGATCCCCTGGAAGAGGAAATGGCCACCCACTCCAATGTTCTTGCCTGGAGAATCCCATGGACAGAGGAGCCTGGCAGGCTACAGTCCATGGGGTCGCAGAGAATCGGACATGACTGAGCGACTGACCACGCATATAATTGTGGACAATATCAATACAATAATTAAGCTGCTTAAAAATATGCTACTTGAATACATCCTTCCCTTTTCAAACAGTTATACTGAGTAACCGATACCTTAGTGCAGTAGTCATATTATTATTCATTAATCAGCAAAGTTTCAAGAGTATAGATCTGATAACATAAAAATTGTGGCCTTAAGGAGGAGGGTCATGAAAGAGTAGATTCATCATTTTAAGTCCTGGTTCCTCTGTTCACCTGTTATAAATCCCTGACCAATTTTCTTATTCTCTCTGGGCATTTTCTCATCTGTAAAATGGAAACAGTGTGATGCCTGACCTGCTTACCACACCAGAGCTATTGTGAAGATCAAATGAAATCATAGAAGTAAAATATTTTGCAAGTCATAAAGTGCTGCACAAATATAATTACTATTATTAACTGGAGTTACAGTCATATAAGAAATGAGATATGAATAGTAATTACATAGGATGCAGAATTGCTAGATTTCTAGGATTATGGGGGTAGCAGTGAAAGCCCCCCTTCACTATCCTATGCTCTTCAACCCAGAAACTGGAAAGCATAGAAATGGGAGAAACTTCTAGAATTTAAATGGGTAAAAGCTCTCTCTAATGGATATGCTTAGCCATATGCAGTTGTAAACCAAAATGAAGTATGTGACTGAATAGTCTGAGAGTACTCAAACAGAAGTCAAGGTGATCTTGCTATAATTTAAGGAAGATAGGCCTGAATGAGATTGCAAATCAGAAAGTGGGAAACTAATGGCTTATATGTCATGTTACTGTATCAACTATGATGTGACACTGCTTCCAAGAGGGTGGTGTCTACAGGAAACCCACATCAGAATTACCTGGAGACTGTGTAAGGGTAGATGTGGGTTGTTAAAATGCACTTTCCAGGATCCAACATCCCAGAACCGTGAATCAGAATCACTGGCAGTGAGGTCAGGAAATCTACCTTTCAGATATACCCCAGGTTCCAGAACAGCTATTTTGTAGAGTCTGTTTGATAACAATTCACTTACAGGCATCTCCTCATCTTAAGGCAAAAGCAACTTTGGAAAGATTTCAAAAGAGGACACAAATGATATAGGGAAACTAGAACTTGTTTATAAAGGAAAATTAAATATGTATAGCATTGGACTAGATGAAGTCATGACTATGGTTTATAAATATTTTAAAGGAACAAATTCAAGTGGTGAAATCTAAATGTTTTATTCAGGTACTAGGCGGCGTAAGTAGGAGTAATGGAATGACATAGACAAAAGCACTTGGGCCAGACATCAAGGAAAACATCCGATAGTGTAAAAAAACTGTTATAGAATCATTTCAAATGGTTAAGTCAACCACAGTATCAGTCCATTCAGTGGAAAAAAACAGTTGGGCAGCATTTGAAAAAACAACCAAGTGAATGCTTACATTCTCTCTTCTTTTCAAATGGTTGTTTTGATGTCTGAAGCTTTGTTATTCCTAAGTCACAGGAATCAAGATGATTCTTAATAAATGAAAATATGACTCGTCAAAAATGTTTGGGACCGGAAGTGCCTACTGGTCCTGGCTGAGACTAGAAGGAGGAGAAGCAGAAAGTTAGAATAAAACTGCCTTGAGCGAGCATCTTCATCTTGTCTTAGACCCCCTGCTGGAAATGGTATGAGCGTCAAATAAACTGATTTTATGCCAGGCCCTGTCTCACTTAATCTGCATAACTTGGTCAGGCAGGTGTTATTATTCTCATTTCATGGATAAGGTAAGTCAGGCTTAAAGAGTGTGATTAACTAGGAAATCAAAGCCTGGAATTTGAACTCTCATCTATATGACAAAGTCCATGCCTTTTCTCCTCCAGCAGTTTTTGCGTACAAAACACTATAATCCTCCCTAGTATTTCTTTCCGGAGAAGGCAATGGCACCCCACTCCAGTACTCTTGCCTGGAAAATCCCATGGACGGAGGAGCCTGGTGGGCTGCAGTCCATGGGGTCGCTAGGAGTCAGACATGACTGAGTGGCTTCACTTTCACTTTTCACTGTCATGCACTGGAGAAGGAAATGGCAACCCAGTGTTCTTGCCTGGAGAATCCCAGGGTCGGGGGTGCCTGGTGGGCGGCCATCTATAGGGTCACACAGAGTCGGACACGACTGAAGCGACTTTTCAGCAGCAGCAGCAGCAGCAGCAGTATTTCTTTCTGTACCTAAGAATGACAAAATGAGCTAAAGAAGAATGACACCTACAGATGATCAAACTCTCTTCAAGCAACCTTGATATTGGGAAGCTCTGTGAGAAATTACTGTACTTGTCTCATTTCAGATCCAGCCATTGTCCATAAAACTTGATGATTTTGAATACTGGTAAAATCAGAGTTGGGCTTCTCTGGTGGCTCAGTGGTAAAGAATCTGCCTGCTAGTGCAGCAGAGGTGGGTTCGATCCTTGGGTAAGGAAGATCCCCTGGAGAAGGAAATGGAAACCCACTCCAGTGTTCTTGCCTGGGAAATCCCATGGACAGAGGAGCCTGGTGGGCTGCAGTCCATGAGGTTGAAGAAGAGTCGGACACAGCTTAACAACTAAACAGCAGCAAAACTCAGAGTTAATGGGGCAGCTAGTGGAAGGGGATGCCATTTGGGCTATCGTTCAAGCTAAGATCTCAGAAACAGAAGAAATAATGAGAGAGATGTGTCCTTCCCTTGACCATCCCCCTCTTTCCTCATCTTCCTCTTCTAACTCCACCTTCGACACCAGCACCAGAACCACTACCACCACCATCACTTGTTTATGAAGAAAATTTAATAGCACCTATTTAATGTTCATGAACATTACTCCCCACCACTCAACCCAAGGAAACCAAATCAAAGTTCTTTACTGGATAATTCTCCCTTTCACATCAGCCACACTTTGGGAGCATGAAGCAGATCCACTACACCAACAGAAAAATGAGAACAACCACAGTTCCTTACTCCCACTTCTGCAAAAGAACAAGGCGTGTACCAAATTGCTATGGCTTCAGAATCCCTGTAAACAGATATAAAGAGAGCTCAGCTTTCTTCATGTACCCTTAGGCAGCCTGAAGCTACAGAATCACTGGGTTAAAGAGAGTGTCTGATAAGCCACAGACATTATGGAGCCGACCTGTCTCCATACATCTGGCCCTGAGTGGGAGCTCAGAGATGTGGGCTAAGAGGGCGCCTCAGAACCTGCCTTGCACGTAAACACATGACAAATATAGTTCTGCAGCAAAGGCTTTAGCCCCACTGGGAGATCTCCGACTTGAGAACCTGCTGACATAAACAAGGGGAGAAGCTTGGTAGCAAGTCAGAAAGCTTGTTGGAAGCTGCAGCCTGACTTGGGCAACCATGATTCTCTACAGCTCCCTAATTGCGCCCTTGTCAAGATGGCCTAGGAAGCCCTTGAGGGGCCCCTGGGGCTTGTAACCAGCTCTGCTTAGGTCAGAGCTCCAGGTAAATAAGCCCCCTTGGGCCTGCAGATGTGTAAACAGCTCTGCACTGTCATTCAAACATAAACTCAGTATTCAAGCACCACCAGATCTCAGATCCAGGAGTGCAGAAGAGGGGCTGGGCCTCCATCTGTGCCCAAGGAGAGGGCCTAGAGATAGGTTGCAAAATGTTGGGTGATTTATTAGTGAGCCAAAGATGAATGATATGAAAGAGGGAGTCCAGTGGGGAGACGGGCGTGGGTAAGGTTCAAAGGTAGCCAGCTCTGACGTGGGGACATGGCTTAGAAAGGGAATGTATCGTCTACCGGGGCTGCTCCAGTAAAGACAAGTTTTGCTGTCAAAGTAGAAAGAGTGTGAAAGAGAAAGAGATTGGAGAGGGAGAGAGAAGACCAAGGGGAAAGGGTAAGCTTCAGTAAAGAGCCGTGAGCCCGTCAAAGTGCCTTTCAAGGAACTTACTATTGTAAGGGACGAGGGGAAAAGGTTGTTCTTTGCCTGAGTCAAATGACAATACGGAACTAAGTAGAACTAGGGTGTAATCCCAAAATACTGGGGTGTTCTGATCAATAAAACAATAAGAGGTTGAAGGTGAAATCCGATGAGGAAGGCACATACTGAAAAAACTCAGCTGTCACTGAGTCTGTGTCTCCGCATCTTGACATTTTAGGTAACTAACCAAGTCAGCAGAGGGAGAAGATGGTAGTTTCTCTATACACTGTGTCGGCTTTGTGTCTTGACTTCCCATTCTGGTGTGGTTGGTGTGACACTTGCTCCTACGTCTTCCCCCAAGTCCCTCTGATGCCTTCAGTCCTGCAAGGAATAACACTAAGTCGTGTTCTTCCCACACTGTGGTTGCCCTCAAAGGGAGAGATTCTTCCTTCCTAAGTGAGATCCCCAGCTAGGATCCCTCATGTTGCTCAAAGAGATACTGACTTCTGAATGCTACCCTGCAAAAAATCTCTTTTTCCAGCTCAGCAGCCTTCCTGCCCATCATTTTATTTTCTGTTCTCACTAGTCAAGCTCCTAACCAGAAAGGAGCAATAAGCCTTCCTGGTTTCATTCAAAAACATGGAGGAGTGTGTATAAGGACAGAATGGGACATGAGAGAAGCATGTAAAGAGTTCATAGTTCTTTAATTTCCCACCAGCCACCTAAAAAGATTATGTATTTTCTGATTTTAACAGTTTCCAATTATCTGTCATTGTGCATAGGAGGCACATTAGTGAGGTTGACAGTAAAGTGAGTTTCAAAATTTCCAAAACTATTTTTCACTGACTTCACATGAGATTGTAGCTGGGTTCCCACAGGAAAAGGCAATTCTCCAATAATCAGAGGTGAAAACTCTTCAGGTGAAGAGGTTAAGAAAGTGCCACTTCTGTGACAAACAGATTAATGTGTTACTCTAGCAGGATTGTGCCTGCCTAGAATCTGGTGATATGGGACAGAATGATACAAAGAAAAGTGTGCAGGATGTGGAGTTAAGCAGGTTTGGACCTCAGCTCTGTCTCTTATGTAACATTACCTGTAACATTAATTTTAAATTAAATTAAGTCAAATTTGGACTTCCCTGGTAGCCCAGTGGAAAAGAATCCATCTGCCAATGCAGGGGACATGTGTTCAATCCCTGGTCCAGGAAGATCCCACATGCTGTGGGGCAACTAAGCAGATGGACCATAACTACTGAGCCCGTACTCTGGAGCCCTTGAGCTGCAACCACTGAGCCTATGTGCTGCAACTACTGAAGCCAGCACCCCAGAGCCTGTTTTCTGTAAGAAGAGAAGCCACTGCAATGAAAAGCCTGCACTGCAATGAAGAGTAGCCCCAGCTCACCGCAACTAGAGAAAGCCCACGTGTACCAACAAAGACCCAGTGTGACCAAAAATAAATTTCTAATTAAATTAAGTGATCAGTGCAAAGAAATAGAGGAAAACAACAGATTGGGAAAGACTAGAGATCTCTTCAAGAAAATTAGAGATACCAAGGGAACATTTCATGCAAAGATAGGCTCGATAAAGGACAGAAATGGTATGGACCTAACAGAAGCAGAAGATATTAAGAAGAGGTGGCAAGAATACACAGAAGAACTGTACAAAAAAGATCTTCATGACCCAGATAATCACGATGGTGTGATCACTCACCTAGAGCCAGACATCCTGGAATGTGAAGTCAAGTGGGCCTGAGAAAGCATCACTACGAACAAAGTTAGTGGAGGTGATGGAATTCCAGTTGAGCTATTTCAAATCCTCAAAGGTGATGCTGTGGAAGTGCTGCACTTGATATGCCAGCAAATTTGGAAAACTCAACAGTGGCCACAGGACTGGAAAAGATCAGTTTTCGTTCCAATCCCAAAGAGAGGCAATGCCAAGGAATGCTCAAACTATCACACAATTGCACTCATCTCACACGCTAGTAAAGTAATGCTCAAAATTCTCCAAGCCAGGCTTCAGCAATATGTGAACCGTGAACTTCCAGATGTTCAAGCTGGTTTTAGAAAAGGCAGAGGAACCTGAGATCAAATTGCCAATATCCGCTGGATCATCGAAAAAGCTAGAGAGTTCCAGAAAAACATCTATTTCTGCTTTATTGACTATGCCAAAGCCTTTGTGTGGATCACAATAAACTGTGGAAAATTCTGAAAGAGATGGGAATACCAGACCATCTGATTTGTCTCTTGAGAAACCTGTATGCAGGTCAAGAAGCAACAGTTAGAACTGGACATGGAACAACAGACTGGTTCCAAATAGGAAAAGGAGTATGTCAAGGCTGTATATTGTCACCCTGCTTATTTAACTTATATACAGAGTACATCATGAGAAATGCTGGGCTGGAAGAAACACAAGCTGGAATCAAGATTGCCGGGAGAAATATCAATAACCTCAGATATGCGGATGACACCACCCTTATGGCAGAAAGTGAAGAAGAACTAAAGAGCCTCTTGATGAAGGTGAAAGAGGAGAGTGAAAAAGTTGGCTTAAAGCTCAATGTTCAGAAAACTAAGATCATGGCATCTGGTCCTATCACTTCATGGCAGATAGATGGGGGAACAGTGGAAACAGTGTCAGACTGTATTTTTTTGGACTCCAAAATCACTGCTGATGGTGATTGCAGCCATGAAATTAAAAGACGCTTACTCCTTGGAAGGAAGGTTATGGCCAACCTAGATAGCATATTTAAAAGCAGAGACATTACTTTGCCAACAAAAGTCCATCTAGTCAAGGCTATGGTTTTTCCAGTGGTCAGGTATGGATGTGAGATTTGGATGGTGAAGAAAGCTGAGCGCCACAGAATTGATGCTTTTGAACTGTGGTGTTGGAGAAGACTCTTGAGAGTCCCTTGGACTGCAAGGAGATCCAATCAATCCATCCTAAAAGAGATCAGTCCTGGGTGTTCATTGGAAGGACTGATGTTGAAGCTGAAACTCCAAAACTTTGGCCACCTGATGTGAAGAGCTGACTCATTGGAAAAGACCCTAATGCTGGGAAGGATTGGGTGCAGCAGGAGAAGGGGACGACAGAGGATGAGATGGTTGGATGGCATCACCGACTCGATGGACATGGGTTTGGGTGGACTCTGGGAGTTGGTGATGGACAGAGAGGCCTGGCATGCTGCAATTCATGGGGTTGCAAAGAGTCGGACATGACTGAGCGACTGAACTGAACTGAACTGAACTGAACTGAAATTCTCTGTGCTTCAGTTTTCCATACCCATGAAAAGGGGATCATCATACCTATTATATAGGTTATTATGAGGCTGAAATGAGATAGTGTTGCAAAGTACTTTGTATATAGTAGGTACGCATAAATGATGCTTAGTCTTACCTAACAACTCTCTTTCCTTTGGAGACAAGAACTAACTTGTTTTGTGCAGTACTGTGCTGTGTGCTGCTTCCTGGCTCCAGACTGTCTACATATCATGACAGCTACTATTGACTAAATACATAAAATGCGACAGTCAGGTGCCTTATAACTCCACCGATGATACTTAACAACTTCACACAGTTAGTGTACATCTCCCAATTGTATAGATGAAGATACAAGGGCCCAGATATTCAGATGACACCCTCACGGCACTTGAGCCATTCCAGGATGTTTGTTTGTCTCTCAGCTACTCTTCTGGGTCGTGGGGGTTACTTGCATAACTTAGGTTTACAGTGGCCAAATTGAGCAAAAAATACAGGATGCCCAGTTAAATTTGAATTTCAGATAAACAAATACAATTTTAGTATAGATATGTCCCATGCAATATTGGAGACATATTTACACTGGAAAGAGAATCTGTTGCCCTCTGGCCACCCTGCTGAAATTCCACGTTCCATCTCCTGTTGGGAACAGCCACACCTGGAAACACTGGTTGGTGCCAGCCCGCTTCTGAACAATGGTACCTCCCCTACAATTGACACTGCCGGCATGTTCTCTTCCTCCAAGTCATCAAGTATTCACCAAGGTGGATTTAAAATGACCGTTTGTGTACTTTCCTTAGAAATGAGGCTTTCTGCATTTCTTTCTGCTAAGACCTGTAGCTATTTTATTTGCTGCTGCTACTCAGAACCCCCAATTCCACCATGCTCGGATTGGCAAATATTTAATATGTTCAATTTTAAAACAGTTCCAATTCTCTTTTAATTAGACATTTAACTTAATTGGCTGCTAGCCAATGATCTCAGAATATTTGTTTTCAGCTCGGTGAGAATGGCAGAGGGACCATTTGTACGTATAATACCTGGCTGGTTGTCCTCATTTTCGGCGATGCCTTTGCTCTTTCTGTTCCTTCTTAATGCCACGAATATTGCCTCCTCAGCAAGTAAAATATCAGGCCTAATTAGAAGCTGTTCTGATGAATCCCCTTCCGTACTGAAAATACCCAGGGAAACACTGAAGATAGGAGACAGAGGGTAATGCAGCGCAGGGAATTCAGGAAATCAGATGCCCATTATAGAACAATCAAACTTGAATTTGACAGTCGGGAAGCAGGTTCCTGAACTGCTGTGGATGTGGGAGGCTGGGGAGGAGGGTCGGGCTGGCCCTTTGGCTGTGTCAGGGGATGGGAATATGAAGTGCTTGAGACCAGTGCCCATGAACTCACTTCCAAATAGTATCTATGATTCAGATTTGTGCCTCAGCAAGGTTAGAAATTATTATCTAGTATGGCTTTTGCACAAACCAGCTCTTATGAAATATGAATGCCAAAGGTCAGGCACTCAGAATCACATTGTGTAGTTTTGTATCCCTGACTTGACTAGAACTGGCCCTTTACCAAGTGACCTCTCTGTCATAGTCCAGTGTAAAATAGTAAAAAAGTAGAAGAGCTGAAGCTATGCTGAGGTAATATATTAATCCTACTGCCTTTTGCCAAGCACGTATTATATGCCAGGAGCTCTCCATTTGACTCTGCATAGTGGATAGGGCTAAACTTCCTGGGTTTGAAACTTGATTCTGCAACTTACCAGTTGGATGACCTTGGAAAAGCTACTTTATCTCTCTGTGACTCAATGTCCTCATCTATAAAATAAAGGTGGCACATAGGAAGCACTAAGTGAATGGAATACATATTCTTTGGCATCTGTGGGACCAGGAGGTAAATGGAAGCCTCATTTCTCTGATAAGAGCCTGGAAGGGAAGGAGTATGTCAACCAAAGAAAAACACACGACCTAAAAGGTGCAAATTAAGTTTTATTGGGAACCTTCCCTAGGACTATAGCCCAGGAGGCAGCCTTTTGGATGGCTCTGAGGCACTGCTCTGAAGAGGTAAGGAAGGAGCCAGGATATACAGCAGTTTTTGCTGAAAAAAAAAACCATGTGGTCTAACATGAAAAGATTATTGCTAATCACAGAAAATGACATCTCAAGGTAGTGATTTTAGCACTTTGAGTGAGAAGATGCCAGAGTCTGAATTCATTGAAATTATTCCTTAGATGTACATCTTAACTATCTAGGGCCGGTATCCAGAGCACAGAATATTTCCTGTCTTTCTCTATCCTGAACTCCCTATGCTATACTATAAGGGAGGGTAGCTGCAGTGGCCAATGGCTTGATGGTGGGGCAGCATTTGTTGTCTACTGGAATGGCAGGCCACATTCCCTTTCCGCAAGTGTGACAGAGTCAGGGAGGGACACAGAGGGGTGACGTCACTGACATCATGAACATTTCACTGCAGAGCTGAGAACCCAGATTAGCTCTGATCTGAGAGCCTCTTGGATCTGCAGGTCCAGGACTCTCCTCTGAGGATGGGTCAGGAAGCCCATCCCTCTAGAACTGGCTTCTGCAGGCTCTGATGCTCCCCCTCTACCCTGTCGGGTAGGGACCTATTACTGAACCAAACTTGGATTCACTTCACAGTGTGCAGCAAAGCCAATTTACTGATACCAGGTTGTGGCAAAGCGAAGTACAGTTTTTTTATACTGCAGTTGCCAAGCAAGAACAGGCAGTTCATGCTCAAAAGACCTAAACTTCCTGATGGCTTTCAGGGAAGGGCTTTTAAAGCGCAGCATTAGCTGTGAGAGTTGCAGGGGGCATGACTTTCTTCTGATTGGTTAGTAGTAAGATAACAGAGTGATAGTTCAGGAATCTTAACCACTAACCTTCTGCTTCCAAGGAGTCTGATATCTCCATGCTTGTAGTCAGCATACAGTCAGCATCCTCTATCTGGATGAAGTGGAGGTCTTAACTCCTGATGAGCAACTCAAAGACCTGTGTCAGATTATTAGGTATACCCCTTGAGGATGAACTAGCACTCTGTTTTGTTGCTGAACTATTTTCTTGATTGCTTTCCCTGTGTTTCTACATTCCCTCACTTTCCTAATTAATAACTGCTTGAATTTACTCTTTGGAACTCAGGGAAGTTCTAGGGACTAAAGCCCTTTTCTTCAAACAAGAAATGGGGATTGAAGGGCTTTCATACCCGGGAAGGCCCTGCAGGGTCCTTCTTGGTTTCAATCTCCCCATTTTCTTTGATACTCCTTAATCTTGAGGGGAGCTGGGAGCAGGACAAGAAAGAGAATAAAGTTTGGGATGGGTTAATCATAAATTCAGCAGGGGAATTCAGCTTTACAGGGATTCAGTTTCAGACCCAGTGTTCTAATGTCTCAGCACACAGGTCTCATGAGAGTGGACCCCTCATCTGCCTTATTTGGGGAGGGACATCAGGGGAGTTTAGCTATCAGGATAGGATGCTGTCCTTCATTGCTGGGGCCGGAGTGGGGACTGCTATGGGCTGAACTGAGAAATTTTAAGTCCAAAAGACTAGGATTGGGCAATTAGCCAAATCAAAGGGACCAGGAACAGATAAAAGATCCTGGGTACAAAATCAAGAATTTGAGAACCAGGAGATGAGGACAAATACCAAGGGGGCTGAGAGTTAAGAGAGGGTGTCTTTCTTGGCTGGTGTGGTTCGTGGATGGTTCAGCTGAGCTCTCAGCAAAGAGTTGAAAGCCAGGGGTCTCCTGAGGCCAGTCCCCCAGTTCCCACACTGCACCCTGCCATCCATGGAGCCCAGTCTGGGAAGAAAGAGATATTACTACCTAGCCTTTCCAGACTTCCCTTGTGGCTTAGTGGTAAAGAATCCACCAGCGATCCCTGGGTTGGAAAGATCCCCTGAAAGAGGGCATGGCAACCCACTCCAGTATTCTTGCCTGGAGAATTCCATGGACAGAAGAGCCTGACCAGCTACAGTTCATAAAATTGCAAACAGTCAGACATGACTGAAGTGACTGAGCATCCATCTAGGCATTTAACATCCTGACAGTAACTACCTGAATCCTCAAGTCAGTTGTCAGCCATGTTCCAGATGTAGCGATGGTGGTTTCTTTTTAGTGATGCACTGAAAATTGTAATTAATCAATTCCTCTTGGGTGATGGGGAAATACCCCATGCAACGGTGTGATGGGCTGGAGTCAGGAGGAAGAGTAGGACCAGTGGAAGGTAGGGTCCATTGGCCACCTTTTTTTCAGCTCCAGACTGATTGCAAGTGCCTGGGGGAGACTCCTGGCTGGCTGAATTAAGATGGGCAGATCTGAACAAGGGTCTTGACTGCTTCTAACAGTTTGTTTTGTTTTTACAATGAAGCATGGCCCTCACAATTTAAAAATAACATGGGCCTGATTCAATAGTTGAGTCAGTGACAAAATGTGGACATAAAACCAGTCTTTTGAGTTTTCCAAGCAGGAGGTGTAGTTTGGAGTGTACTTGCCCCATTTCTGATGAATCTCACCCACCTGCTTCTGTGTTGCATTGGGAATTTGCCACTTCCTTCTATGCCCCTGGGCTCTCCAAGCCTTAAAAAAAAAAATCTCAATTTGCTGCAGACTGGGGCAGAGGTGGAGGTACCTGCCAAGGATGTCTCAGGGCTGTCTGTGTACCCCCCCCACTACCACCCCCACCACCATGAGCTGCAAACTGATTTTTGTCTTGTTTTCTTTGTTTGTTTGATTTTGGCCAAGCCATGGGGCATGCGGGATCTTAGTTCCCCAACTAGGGATCGAACCCCTGTCCCTTGCAGTGGAGGTGTGGGCTCTTAACCACTGGACCTCCAGGGAAGTCTCAGCACTGTTCTTTCTTCACTCCGGAGCACAGAGGGTGACCTCCAGGGCTATCTGGGTGTCAGGCTGTTCCTGGGAAGGGATGAGGTGACAGAGGGTTGGGATTCCACTGGCCCTGCCCCAGCTGAATGCCATCAGCTCAAGTGCCCAAGCAGAATAGACGGGAGCTCAGCAGATGACTTGCAGCTGTGAGGCATTTGTTGTGGAAACAGAATCGCAGATGGCCATGTGGCCCTTCCTGCTGAGTTGTTCTCTTCACACAGTTTTCACAGGGGTGAGGGTAAGAGTAGCCTGTGCTATAAATAAGCTAATAAGTTCCCGGCAGCTGCTGTCCAGCTTACTGCCTTTGTCTGGGAGTGTGGACATACTGGCTGAGATGAATGAGGAATGGCAGGGTCTCCCTGGAGGGAAGGATTGAGGTCCTTTTCTTCCAGCCCTGGGGTCTGGAGGCCCTCTCCCCTCCTCCCTTGATTCATGGAGGCACATCTGGCCTTACCCATTTTACTGACCTTACCCATTCTCCCTAGTCACTTATTATCATTCAAATTATTAATATTGATATTGTCATGAATCATCTCCCAACTCAGAGGTAGATCACAAAGATTTACTGACTCCTGGCAGCCCTGGACAGTTCCGGGTTTAGAAACACTCTTGCCAGCTAAATGTCTCCACTCAGGGCCCTTCCCAACCTGCCATCATGTCACCCTGAGATGCTCTGTCTTCTTTGACTTGTCTGGATTCAGGCAACTCTGGAGGGAGCCAGTGGGCCATACTGCTGGGCAGTGCATGAAGAAAGAGCAGATCGGGGGAGAGGCTAGTATTAAGAGAGACCTCAACTACAAGCCCCATGGAAGAGAACTCAGCAGAGTCCAACAAAATTCTAGATGCACTGACCCTTCAGCCCAGCAATCCCACTTCTAGGATGCTATCCCAAAGATACGTTGGCAAAAAATTTAAGATGATACTCAAGGCCATTCACTGACTCACTATTAAGAGAATAAAAGACTGAAAATGAATCATATGTCTGTTGATAGAGAATAGACCATGGTGTGTCCTCTAAATGGAGCATTATGCAGCTGTGAAAATGAATGAAGATGATTCAGTGTACTGCTGTGCATTCCATCTCCAGGATACAATGTTAATTCAAGGTAGAAAAAAATATGCAGCATTTTCTCTTTCATCTAAGGAAAAGAGGTTATGGATATGTACACATATTTGCTTGTTTTTTTTTTTTTTTTAACTAATGGAGGAGAGAATGGACAGGGAAGAGGGAACTGAATCAGGAGTGGATTGATAGAAAACATAATAATGCTTAAACTTCAGAATTCCTTGCAAGTATAGACATTTTTCAAGACCCTAAGAGAAGCACTAGCTTACTCCTTCTCTTGAAGAGGCATAAAAATGTGCATACAATTCCTTCTTCAGACAAGCTTCTATTGTGCCTCAGATACAGGAAATGACCAACAGTGCTTGTTGAATGTATGCACAGAATAGAATATGCTGATGGTAAATCAACCCCACCATAGTATCACTTTTGATCCTGGTTCTAATGGCTTGGAGAAACAAACAATCCACATCCTCATCCACATACCCTCTACCCAACTTTCAAATATTTGAACACAGAACATTCTCTTCTCTGATAGTCTCAATGAGTCTTCCTCATGATAAGTCACTGGGATCTCCTTCCAATCCTGATATTTTCCTCTGAACAAGTTTCAGTTTTTCTCCGACTGGTAAGAAAGTCACACACCAAAATGGCACCATAACTTCAGAACTGTCTTCAGAACCCAAGCACATAAAGATGTTGTCTGAGAAGGCTAACCTTTGAGTTTATGGCCTTAAAAGTTCATTTCAATGAACCTATTGCTCTTACTTGTCCATTCACTTGTTCATCCATCTATTCATTTATTCAATAACATTTATTTGGCACCTGTTACTTGTAGGCACTAAGTCAGATCGGGGGACATGCAAAAGTGAATAAAGTCTATCCCCCTGTAACTTTGGGAAACTAAAAGTTAGAGCAGCCAAATGACTGTCCTCTTGCACCCCATTTTCCTGCGACAACACCATTATACATATTCCAACGGCCAAACTGTGAGTCCTTCAGAAGGGAAAGAATATTAACTACCTGAGCAACTACATCCCAGTCACTATAATAAATATTTTACAAAGGTCATATCGTCAACCTTACAGCAACCCTCTAGAATAATTGTTGATACCACTATTTCATAAATAAGAACCTGAAGCTCAAAGGTTAACTGACAGGCCCAAGGCTACACAGCAAGAGGAGGGTCATGTCCCAGGTTTTCAGTGAGTCCTTGGGATGGACTGACAAGGGAGGATCCTTGGCTTTGTGGAGGAAATAATTCAAGAGTGAGCCATAGTAAAGTGAAAGTATTAATAGTTTATTGAGAGATACACATTCCATAGACAGCATGTGGTCCATCTCAGAGGGTGAAAGCAGCCCAAAATAGGGGATAGTTTTTATGGGCTGGGTAATTTTATAAGCTAATGAGTGGTAATTTTATAAGTTAATTATTCCAACTATTTTGGGGAAGGGGAGGGCATTTCAAGGAATTGAACCACTGCCCACTTTCTGGCCTTTTATTGTTGTCCTGGGAAGTGTCCTGCACCTGTGGGTGTGCTGTTTAGCATATGCTAATGTATTACAGTGAGCATATAGTGAGTTTCGGGATCTACTGGAAGTTGAATCTTCTGCCATCTTGGGTCTGATCAGTTCTAACCAGTTTATGTTGTATTCTCAAGGGCGACGTCATTTTTTTAATGGTTGTGCCCTGACCCCTTCCCTATTGTCTCATAGGAGTGGGGGAGGGGAGGTATGGTTTAATTTTGGAGAGAGTGGATAGGGGTTTAGAAAATCTGGAACGTGGGGCTCTGTGCAGGGTGGAGGTAACTTAGACAACCAGAGTAGCATGTGGGTTTGGGGCACTTGCCAGCATGAGGGTCAAATGTGGGGACCACCATGGGTGTGTCTGTTTATTGAGGTTGAGTGGGAGGGAAAGAGGCTGAAGACAACCTTAACCACTTCGCTCAAAACCAGGCTGTATTTTGTGAGCTGTCAACAAGGGTTGTTTGTTTTGACCTAAATAACTAGTCTCTGGAACTCCAAGACTCTGTTTGTTTTTGTGTTTTTATATCATTTAAGAACCTATTTTATTTGTTTGATTGAGCATGGGTATGAAATAAAATACTAGATCTAAAATATTGCACTCTTACTAGTGGAGTAGCCACAGAAGCATGGCTCTTGATGACCCTTGGGGCAGCCTTACTGAAACTGTTTACCACAGGCTGGGACTCGAACCCAGCCAAAACCCTGCTTGGGACTTGAACCCATGTGGCTGGGACTCAAACCCAGCTGTTTGGGACTTGAACCCCTGTGGCTGACTCAAACCCATCCAAAACCCACGGTACCTGGTTTAAGGATCTAATGAAGCTTAGGTTCTTGATGTCTCATCGCAGAAAGAATTCAATGAGAGAAAAAGTGATAGGTAAGAAGTGGATTTATTCAGATACAGGGAGAAGCACACTCCACAGAGAGTGCGGGCCATCGCAGAAGGCAAGTGCAGCCATGAAATTTGGCGTGGTTAGTTTTTATATGCTGAGTAATTTCATGTGCTAATGAGTAGGAGGATTATTCCAACTGTTTTTGGGAAGGGATGGAGATTTCCAGGATTTGGGCCACCACCCACTCCTTGGTCTTTTAACAGTGCCTGGGAACTGTCACGGCACCTCTGGGTGTGTCATTTTACTTGCTGAGGATCAAGGTCTGGTGTTATCTGCCATCTTGGTCCCATTTGATTCTAACTGGTTTTATATTGTGTCCTTGGGCTGTGTCATTCTTTCAAAAGTTGTTCCCTGCCCCTTTCCCTCTTGTTACATTACAGACAAGCTCTGGGTCCAGAGGAGAAACCTTTTTGGGACATTCCTGCAGAGAATTGATGAAGGAGGCTGGGGGGTGGGGAGGAAGATGGAGACTGCTTTGGTGCTGGCCTCAGGCAGGTCCACCGTAAGGAGGGAGGGGCGGGAGCAGAAGAGGGACAGTGAGAGAAAAGGCTGGCTCCCCACTCAAGGCACATCCCTGCCCATCCCCCTAGGAAGAGTTCCTGGGGAAGGTCTCTGTCTTGGCCTGGCTCCCTAACCACCCTGCTAACCTCCTCCTGCCCCTCCACACCTCCCCACAGAGAGCGCTCAGAGTCTGGACCATCCCAACTTCGGAGCTTGGCTGGAGCCTCTTCTACTCTGTTTGGGCCCAGTGTTTGGTCCAGGCCTTCCAATTTCATTTCTGGCGATAGTAAAGACTCCCTCTGTGGAACTGGCTCTAGTTTCCATCCCCACCTGGGCCCACTTATTCTCCTGCCCAGCCTGGGTCTCAGGGACACATGGCAGGCACACTGAACATCTGTCTTACTTGCTGTCTTTTGTGCTGCCTGCACCCTTCCCATCTCACCCCTCTGAAGTCCTCTCTCATCTTCTCCTCTTCCTCCTGCTCTCTCAGTCCCTCCCCCCGCCCCCTCAGTATCTCCTCCCTGATTTGCCCACTCTGAGGGCTAGACCCAAGCAAGCTGCCAAGGGAGTGAGTTTGGTGGTCTTGGCTGAGGCTGAGACCGTGAGAGACAGGTGAGGTGTCCCCTTGGTCAGTCTTTGCCTCACAATAAAGCCCCAGTGGAATCTCAGGAATTTGCTGCTGAGTCAGTCTGTCCTGACAGAAAAGATACTTCTCTAGCCTGAAAGCAGGTTGTGGAGCCTCCAGGACTACACAACCACAAGTCATTCCTCCCTGCTCCCAGGTGGTAGAAAACCATGTCTCTCTCCTCCTCTTCCATTCTTGAGCCATCCACCACCATAACCATACCAGAGGGATGGATCTAAATTCAGTTCATCTCAAGCAACTGATGTTTTTGAATTGTGGTGCTGGAGAGGACTATTGAGAGTCCCTTTCACTGAAAGGAGATCAAACCGATCAAGTCAAAAGAAAATCAACGCTGAATATTCATTGGAAGGACTGATGCTGAAGCTCCAATACTCTGGCTATCTGATGAAAAGACCCTGATTGAAGGTCTTTTCAATCACAAGAAAGATTGAAGGCAAAAGGAGAAGTAGGCGGCAGAGGATAAGATGATTCAATAGCATCACCAACTCCATGGACATGAATCTGAGCAAATTTTGGGAGATAGTGAAGGACAGGAGAGCCTGTCATGCTGCAGTTCTTGGGATCACAAAGAGTCGGACACAATCTAGTGGCTGAACAACAACAAGCAAGCAATTGCAAAGACCTATGCAGGTCCAAAGTACTCTGCAGGCTGAGTTTCCTGAAACCAGCTCTCTACCAAGGTTATTAGCCTTGGCAGTGGGTAGGCTGCACAAGCAACACTGACGTTATCCATGGGTTCAAATCTCAAGAGAAAGCAGCAGAAACAAGAGCAGTCTTGTCGCATCGCAGTATAAGACTTGGACAGTGGAATTTCCATCTCCACCAATCTGTTTACCCACTTGTAAAGTGAGGAAGTTTTACAGGTTAAAATGAGATGAGGGTGAGTATTGAGCCTAGATAGTAACTGCTCCATGAATGTGGCTGCTAGAATCATAATTACTCTTCTTTAGATTACTGTCCATGCAGCACTGGGCTATTTCATCCATAAAGCTTTGGTTTTTCTCCACTCCTCTCCAGCAAGGCTTCTAAGGAGAGAGAGAAGGGAGACGCTGCAGGGTTCATCCTTTATGGCCTAGGGAAGTATAACACTGATTCAGAATTAGCCATCCTCCTGCCCTTATCTTCAGTACCAACCTTCAAAGAAGATCTAGCTCCAGATCTGAAACCTGTCTCTGACCCTAGCTTTGTGACCAGTAATCTCTTTGGACAGATTTACTCCCCTCTCTGACTCTTTCCTTCTTTATCTGTGCAGTTCCTATCTGATAGGAATGTTTTGAGGATTACATGAGATAATACCTGTCTGGCCAGAAAGCTCAGTTGTGTCCGACTCTTTGTGACCCCATGGACTTAGTTCATGGAATTCTCCAGGCCAAAATACTGGAGTGGGTAACCTTTCCCTTCTCCATGGGATCTTCCCAACCCAGGAATAGAACCCAGGTCTCCCACATTGCAGGCAAATTCTTTACCAACTGAGCCACAAGGGAAGCTCAAGAATACTGGAGTGGGTAGTCTATCCCTTCTCTGGTGGATCTTCCCGACCAAGGAATTGAACTGGGGTCTCCTGCATTGCAGGCAGATTCTTTACCAACTGAGTTATGCTGCTGCTGCTAAGTCACTTCAGTCGTGTCCGACTCTGTGCGACCCCATAGACGGCAGCCCACCAGGCTCCCCCGCCCCTGGAATTCTCCAGGCAAGAACACTGGAGTGGGTTGCCATTTCCTTCTCCAATGCATAAAAGTGAAAGTGAAGCTGCTCAGTCGTGTCCGACTCTTCGCGACCCCATGGACTGCAGCCTACCAGTCTCCTCTGTCCATGGGGTTTTCCAGGCAAGAGTACTGGAGTGGGGTGCCATTGCCTTCTCCCAACTGAGTTATGAGGGAAGCCCAATCTGGCCAGAGCAAGTGCTGAATAAGCAGTGTTAGTAATTAGCAGCATAATTAGAATTAATGCTCATTTTAGGGAGCTAGAAATCTTAAGAGGTAAGGAATATTCAACACTCAAAAGAAGAAGGAAAAGAAAAGCAGATTTCTCAATGTGTGCTAACCCTATTCTAGATCTTCAGTCTTTGGCCTGCAAATTCATTGAATCTAAGTCTTCCTTAGACTGATTTCTATCTTCTAGAAAAGAATTTCATGGTGTTTGAGTCTCTGGCCCATCTTATCAGAGAAGATATAAATAACCCCATTTTTAAAAACTTTTTATTGGAATATGGTTGATTAACAAGGTTGTGATAGTTTCAGGTGAACAGCAAAAGGGCCAAGCAACATATATAAATGTATCCATTCCCCCCCAAAATCCCCCCACCCCCTCAATCCAGGCCACCACACAAGATTGAAAACAGTTTCATGCACTATAAACAGGTCCTTGTTGGTTTTCCATTCCAAACACAGTAATGTGTGCACGTCATTCCCTAACTCTCTATCATTATCCCTTACCCTGGCAACCACAAGTCTGTTCTCTAAGTCACTGAGTCTCTCTCTGCCTTGTAATTAACTTTTTGTTTTGTATTGAGGTATAGCTGATTCAGGACTTCCCTGGTGGTGCAGACAGTAAAGAACCTGCCTGCAACACAGGAGACACAGTTTCAATCCCTAGATCGGAAAGATCCCCTGGAGAAGGGAATGGCTACCCACTCCAGTATTCTTGCCTGGAGAATTCCATGGATAGAGAAGAATGGCTACAGTCCATGGGATTGCAAACAGTCAGACACAACTGAGTGACTAACACACACACATAGCTGATTTAACAATATTATGATAGTTTAGGTGAACAGCAAATGAACTCAGCCATACATATACATGTAATACCCCCATTTTAAAGACTGAGAAAACTGAGATTCATGAAGGTGAAGTGATTTTTGTAAGGCTTCATGTCCAGTTATCTAGAGAGTCAGGACCCCGATCCAGGTTCTGCATTGCAAACCCCAGTCCTTGCTCGGTCACTCACAGCTCTCTACTCACACTGCCTCCTGGACCACTCCAGTGCTCCCTGACCCAAGGTATCCCCCAGCCGTTGAGATCACATCTTCCAAAGGCTCCTCTTTGGTTCCACTCTGCCCTCAGACTAACACTTTGGAAACTTCGAAGCTGACAAGTCCCAAACCTTGTGATTATGAAAAATTAGAATCCTGTTAGGATTTTCTTGTATTAAGTCCTCAAGTTATTCTATTCATACAAGAAGGAAATTGTCCACTCCTGGGCACTATCTCTTGACAAAATCCCTGATGCCAATACACATCTCCTTCCTTTAACTTGTGCCCTGTGGTCTCTTTCTCTCTCTCTATTCTTTTTTATAGGCAGAGGCAAACAATCTCCCAAATTGACAAGATCTCTATATAATAAACGGGGGGAATGATTCGTCACAACAGGGTTCAGAAGTGAACTGATTTTTCTGTAAGCTGAGACTCCTAAGATCCACTTAGGGAGTTATTAACTGAGCCTGTAAGATGCTGGCTTTGTAAAGTGGTGTGACATGTTGGCAATGCTGCAGAATCAATGCTGGCCTGAATTCAGTGGAGAAATGCAGAGCCAAGAGTGCTGGGAGGGGCTGGCCACCTGATTTCCTGGGCCCTTTGCAGAGCCTCAAGTGAGGGTCTGCAGAGGGCATGCAGCGCAGATGTGAAGTGGGGCATAAGGACACCGCCTTACAGACCGCTGGGAGCCCAGCAGTGCACCTCTGTTCATTGTTCGTCACATGTATCGGACTTCACGTACCCACATATTATTGATTGTCTCCTTTGTGCTGGGCAACTGCTCTCCCTCTGAGCTCCTACAGCACTTTACTTGCAGCTCATCTAGAGCACCTATTTCATTCTTCCTGGTATTATGGTCAGCTTTTTATAATCTTCCACTGAGTTTTAAGTTTTTTGAGATCAGGGACTATGTCTTACTCATCTCTGGCCTTCGAGTCTTGGGGCAGTGAGTGTTTCGTATGCATTTGCTGAATCAATGAATTAAGGAATCAATGAACCAGTCAGTTGCTTAGTAAATATTTATGGACCATATACTATAATAGGGTTTTGGCAGAATAATCCCTTTTCTGGACTGGAAGCTCCTCAGCAGAGTCCACTTTGTAAAGAGACTGTCCTTTGTTACTTGAGTATTCCTTTAAGTAGTTGAAGCTTGTAGGCATAACTAGGAAATTGGCTGATGCAAAGTGACTATAATCTGGTAGGTGGGATTAAGTGCCTATGGTGTGGTTGAAATGAAAAGAGCCTACTTTTCTTTTAGCTAAATGTTTTTGAAGGTTTGGGGAGTCATTTGTGCATGGGAAGCCCCATCCTTGTTCATTCTCATTTAGAAACCAGATGATCCCCAGCTGGCCCCATGAGAGATGGCCAGTGTGTGACAGGCTGAAGCTTGCAACAACTCTCTATCTGGAATGGGCTGCCTAGGTTGAATCAATCTTTGGTAAAGAATCCACCTGCAATGCAGGAGATGCTAGAGATGCAGGTTCAATCGCTGAACTGGGAAGATTCCCTGGAGGAGGAAATGGCAACCCACTCCAGTATTCTTGCCTAGAGAATCCCATGGACAGAGGAGCCTGATGGGTTACAATCCATGGGGTCGCAAAGAGTCGGACATGACTGAGCATGCAAGCAATAGATGGTTGCCTATCAACAGCCAAAGTAGCTTGTTAAGGGCTGAAGTCCACTGCACAGATGAGTCTTTTTAAAGAATTGTGATAAATATATAGAACATAAAGTTTACCCTATTAACTATTTTTAGGTGCACAGCTCAGTGGCATTAAGCACATTTATATCATCATGCAACATCCCCACCATCATCTCCAGAACTTTCTCACCCTCCCAAACTCAACTCTGTCCCCATGACTCCCATTCCCTCCCCCAGCCTCTGGTTTCCTTGGGTGGGACTTTTAGGCTATTGAAATGAACCCCCATATACACTTTTCACCTTCAGCTTGTACCACACCCTGGATGGAGTGATAGAAAACTATATCCCTTAATTCACCCTTTCTCTGCACATCCTCCCTCTCTTTCCTGACAAATCTTGGGAGGATAAAAATAGAATTTAACTATGCTTGTGTTTTACCGAAGTCCAAGTCTTCATGTATAGGACCATTTGCTAGAAAATTAGTTCTGAAGCAGAATTTTAAAACAACTATCATTACCATAAAACTCATGGAAGAGAACATAGACAAAATATTCTCAGACAATAAGTTGTAGCAATAGTTTCTTAGACCTCCCAAGACAGAAGAGTCTCCCAAGACAGACGAAATAAAAGCAAAAAAAGAACCTAATGAAACTGAAAAGCTTTTTTAAAAAAAATTATTTATTTAGTTATTTGGCTGTGCCAGGTCTTAATTGTGACATGTGGGATCTAGTTCCCTGACAAGTAATTGAACCTAGGCCCCCTGCATTGGGAGTGTGAGGTCTTAGCTGCTGGACCACCAGGGAAATCACAAAATAGTCCCCTGTTTTGTTTTGTTTTGTTTTGTTTAATAAATTTATTTATTTTAGTTGGGGGCTAATTACTTTACAATATTGTAGTAGTTTTTGCCATACATTGACATGAATCAGCCATGGGTTTACATGTGCTCCCCATCCTGAACCACACAGCGTGCAGGATCTTAGTTCCCCAATCAGGGTTCACCCACTGCAGTGAAAGACCCGAGTCTTAACCACTGGACCACTAGGAAAATTCCTAAAAGCTTTTCACAGCAAAGGAAGTCATCAGAAAAACAATGACAACCTGCAGAATGGGAGAATATATTTGCAAACTATTCAACTGACAAGGGCTTAATTTTCAAAATATATAAACACCTCATACAACTTAATATAAAAAAAAACCAAACAACAAAAAACCCAATCAAAAAAATGAGAAAAAGACCTAAATAGACATTTCTTCAAAGAAGACACACAGATGGCCAACAGGCACATGAGGAGAAGCTCAGTACCACTAATTATTAAAGAAATGCAAATCAAGCCACAATGAGGTTTCACCTCACACCAGTCAATTCAGTTCAATCCAGTCACTCAGTCGTGTTCGACTCTTTGCAACCCCATGAACTGCAGTATGCCAGGCCTCCCTATCCATCATCAACTCCCGGCATTTACTCAAACTCATGTCCATTGAGTCAGTGATACCATCCAACCATCTCATCTTCTATCATCCCCTTCTCCTCCCACCTTCAATCTTTCCCAGCATCAGGGTCTTTTCCAGTGAGTCAGTTCTTTGCATCAGGTGGCCAAAGTATTGGAGTTTCAGCTTCAGCATCAGTCCTTCCATCAGGACTGATTTCCTTTAGGATTGGTTGGATCTCCTTGCAGTCCAAGGGACTCTCAAGAGTTTCCTCCAACACCACAGTTCAAAAGCATCAATTCTCCAGTGCTCAGCTTTCTTTATAGTCCAACTCTCACATCCATACATGACTACTGGAAAAACCATAGCTTTGACTAGATGGATCTTTGTTGGCAAAGTAATGTCTCTGCTTTTTAATATGCTGTCTATGTTGGTCATAACTTTCTTTCACTTTCATCAAGAGGCTCTTTAGTTCTTCTTCACTTTCTGCCGTAAGGGTGGTGTCATCTGCATATCTGAGGTTATTGATATTTCTCCCAGAAATCTTGATTCCACCTTGTGCTTCATCCAGCCCAGCGTTTCTCATGATGCACTCTGCATATGTTACATAAGCAGGGTGACAATAAACAGCCTTGACATACTCTTTTCCCAATTTGGAACGAGTCTGTTGTTCCATGTCTGGTTCTAACTGTTGCTTCCTGACCTGCATACAGATTTCTCAAGAGGCAGGTCAGGTGGCTTGGTATTCCCTTCTCTTGAAGAATTTTCCACAGTTTGTTGTGGTCCACATAGTCAAAGGCTTTGGCATAGTCAATAAAGCAGAAGTAGATGTTTTTCTGGAACTCTCTTGCTTTTTCGAGGATCCAGTGGATGTTGACAATTTGATCTCTGGTTCCTCTGCCTTTTATAAATCCAACTTGAACACCTGGAAGTTCACAGTTCACTTACTGTTGAAGCCTGGCTTGGAGAATTTTGACCATTACTTTGCTAGCTTGTGAGATGAGGGCAATTGTGCAGTAGTTTGAGCATGCTTTGGCATTGTCTCTCTTTGGGATTGGGATGAAAACTGACCTTTTCCAGTCCTGTGGCCACCAGTCAGAATGGCCATCATTAAAAAGCCTACAAATAAAAAAAGTCTACAAATAATAAATGCTGAGGAGAGTGTGGAGAAAAGGGAACCCTCTTAAACTGTTGGTGGGAATGTAAATTGCTGCAATTATTATGGAAAACAGTATGGAGGTTCCTTAAAAAACTAAAAATAGAGCTACATTCCCACGTACATATATCCAGGAAAGATGAGAACTCTGATTTAAAAAGATATATGTATCCCCAATGTTCATTGTTGTTGTTCAGTCACTAAATCACGTCCAACTTAGTGAGCCCACCAGGATCCTCTGTCCATGGTATTTCCCGAGAAGAATACTGGAGTGGATTGCCATTTCCTTCTCCAGGGGTCTTCCTGACCCAGGGATTGAACCCAGGTCTCCTGCATTGGTGATTAAATGGTAGAATCAAGACTCCATCCTAAGCCTATCAGACCAAAAGCCTCTCATTACAACCACTGTGTTACCGGGTGCCATATCAATGGCCTTGAACTTCCAAGGATGAGCTCTTCTGCTTCCCTGGATGCTTAAGAGACAAACAGGCCAACTTCACAAGAATGTACTTTAGCCTTCACGCCATCAGATATTCTTACTTGATGGCACTACGAGTTCACCTGGAGTTCCTTGGACACCCCCCATAAATACCCTGTAATGATTAACTCGGAGGGAGGCTCAGAGCATCCTTTGTTGAGACTGTTTTAAAAAATTAGGTTCTGGGTGTTATTTTTTTCTTTTTCTCTCCTTGATGAACTGAAGACCCTTAGCTACAAATGGCCTTTCAAAACTCACTTTATCCATTCACTACCAATGACATTATGTGCTGACAGAGGTGTGTGTTTTCCTGCCCATCTGGCCTTGCCTGAGCACCTGTGTTATAGATGTTGGCAGAGAACTACACAAATTCTGCCCGAAGGGACATCAGGCAGGTGTGGGCCCTCAGGGATGTCCACTTAATGAGACCGGAGCTTCAATTAAGCTTTAGGGACTAGGTCTTCCTGTACAGGAAAGGGGTCCTGCAACCTCAGGTTTGAGTCTGTTTAAAACCAGTGAGGCAGGATGCTCCAGATGTAGAAACACAGTCCCCTGAAGGAGGTGAGCGGTCTTGGAGTTCTCTTACTAGAAAGTCCTCTGACCTCCACCTGCGCAGACTCCCACTAGCTTGGTCAGTGGGGGTTGACATTCCTTTAAGATACAAGGTTTAAAATGCAATGGCTCCTTGAAAAGGTGGACTCCTCTTCAAACTATGACTACTCCTCACATGTGTGTGGAACTCCACAGAGTGTAAATCATTTGCATTAGCCTATGTCATTGTGAGAGGGCAATGGCAACCCACTCCAGTACTCTTGCTTGGAGAATCCCAGGGATGGGGGAGCCTGGTGGGCTGCCGTCTATGGGGTCGCACAGAGTTGGACACGACTGAAGTGACTTAGCAGCAGCAGCAGTAGCGTGTCATTGTGAATGCTCACAGCAATCTGTGCTCATGTCTCAGTTCTTATGAAAAGAGCAAGAGAGGGGCTTCCCTGGTGGATCAGTGGTAAATAATCTGCCTGCCAGTGCGGGAAATGTAGGTTCGATCCCTGATCTGGGAAGATCCCACATGTCTTGGAGCAGCTAAGTCCATGTACCACAACTACTGAGCCCAACTACTGAAGCCCACATGCTCTAGAGCCCGTGCTCCACAACACGTGAAGCCATTGCAATGAGAAGCCTGCACACTGCAAGTAGAGAGTAACCCCTACTCGCCACAACTAGGGAAAATCTTGCACAGAAATGAAGATCCAGCACAGCTAAACATAAATAAATAAAATTATTTTTAAGAAAAAGAGAGAGAGCAAGAGAATTAGAGCAACTTGTCCAAAGACAGTAGGTGACCGCAAGAGAAGTGAGACCCAGATTTGATGGTTCTAAGTCCAGAACTCTTTCATTGTAGTGGAACTGCTTCTGACTATACACTGAGATGTAAGTGGCTATTATCCCCAAAGCTAGAACTGCTAGTTGGAAGAGAGATTCCCAGCCTTAGAACCTAGGTACCTGCAGGTAGCAGGTCTCCTGAAAGGATGCAGGGGAGATGTAGGGGTAGAGAGGATACATGAAGGGTAGGAATATCCTAGGAGAACCCTGCCAGCTTTACATCCCTGCCAAGGAATGAGTCTGCTGTTAGCTCAGAAGTGGCCACAGACCTCCCCCTGGTCCTAAAAGCCTTTTTAAACATGTTATTATTGTTTTATGACTTGCCTGGAGTGTTTTCTCCAGCTAAGCAATAATGGAAGACAGTGACCAAATGCCAGTTGGGTGATCCCATGGGAACTCTTCTAGGTGGTGATGTTTACAGGGGACGGGGTCAGAAGAGCTGCCACTGGCTGAGGGGCACTGGGAGTGCAGAGTGAGCCTCAGGGGCTGCGGAGTCTGAAGCCCCTGCTATGGGATGTAGTCAGTTTTTCTCAGGCAACAGAGGCATGTGAGAGTCATTTACGTTTCTTGGCCTGGTTGCTTAAAAGATTAATAGCAAAACACTATGTATTCTCAGCAGGACAAAAGGGTAGAAAGAGTAACTGCCACTGTACTGACTCTCACTTTCTCTTCATTCATCCATGGACCTTTCTACATATAGCTCTGAGCTGGATGAGAGCACTGGGAAGGTGTGGGGGATTCTCCCATCTTGTCCTCAAGTAGCTCACAGTCTAGGTAGGGAGACAGATACGGCAATAAAGCAATGATATCAGAGGGCTAAACACCAAAAACGCAGGTTGAACCAGGCAGAGTGGCAACAGGAAAGTATGTTTTGACTAAGGGAGGGTATCCACAAGGGCTTCCTGGAGGAAGTGTCATGTGAATGGAGTTCTCATGTGAGTTTCAACATAAAAAAGCTGCAGTCACTACTGTGCAATTTGATGTGTTTTCAGAAATTGGAATAAACCTGTGGAAGTAGCACCCAGATCAAGAAACACACAGCATCCCAGAAGGCCCACTCTTGTCCCCTCCCAGTTGCTACCCACTGCCCCCGGCCCCTAGGAAGTAGCCACTGTCCTGGCCCTAAAGCATAGGTTTGTTTTGCCTATTTTAAGCTTTAAATAAATGGAGCCATTCTGTATGAACTCCTTGATGGCTGAGATGAAGCTGAAAGGATAAATAGGAATTATCAGGGAGTAGGGTAGAGAAATGCATTGTGAGAAGGGGTAGGATGCTCAAAGGAGAGATGGAATAACACCATATATGAGAACTGCCAGCTTTCAGCTGTGCTGGAACATAACATTCAAGAGGGGGAGGAGACCTGAAAGGATGCTACAGAAGAAGGTGGGGAGAGAATGTTGTCATGGAAAACCTTCCACATCACGCAAAGGCATTGGGTTTGTTTGTTTTTTTAATAAGAAAGATTTCAAATATGGAGTTGTTATTTATTCTGAGCAATGTGTGATTTCAGAGTTTATTTTTCTTTTAATACGTATTTATTTATTTGGCTGCACTGGGTCTTAGTTGCGGCATGTGGGGTCTTTAGTTACAGCATGGGAACTCTTAAGTTGCAACATGTGGGACTAGTTCCCTGACCAGGGAACGAACCTGGGTCCTCTGCACTGGGAGTGAGGAGTCGTAGCCATTGGACCACCACGGAAGTCCAGACATTGGGTTTTTAGCCTGGAAACCTATGGTTCCCAAATCGGATTGATCATCAAGGTCACTTGGGCAACTTTCAATGCACACAGATCCTAGGACCCACCATCAGAGATTTGATTTTTTTTTTAACGTTCTTCCCAAAGTGTTTTCATAATTAGCTGAGTTTGGAAATCACTTTAGAGAGATTGGGGAGCCACTGAAGGATTTTAGGCAAGAGAGTGGGAGGATCCGACAGGGGTTTGAAAGATGATGTAGGTTATTTAACGAGGAGGCTGTGGCAGTAGACAAAAGATGTCCCAGTCCAACCCGGGATGCAGTTCAGGGTTTGGAGTTGAGAGGACAATCTTGAGAGATAATTGTTGTCGTTTAGTCGCTAAGTTGTTTTTGACTCTCTTGTGACCCCATGGACTATAGCCCACCAGGCTCCTCTGTCCATGGGAATATGTAAGAGACAGAACCAAAAAGATCCAAAATATTGAGAACAATTAGTGTTTGAGAAAAAATATTGGCCTTTTTTTCCCTTTCAATTTACTAAATATATTCCAGGCAACAGTCATATGTCAAATTAGATCTGAGAGGAGCACATATGAGTTAGTGATGAGGTGTGGAGAGGGGAGAGGACTAGAACCTTCCAGAGGTGGGTGATAGTGGTTATTTCAAACTTGTTTCAAAGTTTTCAATACTATTCTACTCCTTACAACAACTATGTCTACTGCATTTATTTTATACATTTGTACAGATGAGAAAATTAATAATTCACCCTCAGTTTCACAGTGAATAAGTAATACTGCTAAGATTTAAACAGGAACAAGTGTCTCACTGCAAATCAAACTGTAGGGAGAAAAATTTCCCTTGTTTTCATATGAGGAAACTGAGGCTGTGATTGGTTTGGTTTTTGGCCCAAGTTGAATAGCAAACTAATGGCAAAGCCCAGCTGAGCAGACATAGGTCTTGATCTGCAGCCCTGGGCTATGACCACACATAGTTCAACCACTGCAGGAAGCTCAGCCCCTTCTGAACATGACCCAGGGTTCTGTAATCTACCTCTGAACATTGTATGGTGGGAAGCAGGCTGGAGGTCAGGTTTAGGATTTGGCTGAGTCTGAGATGGTGCTTTGCTGGAGAGTCTTCTATAAGCCAGGGAAAGGACAGAGTGGGTCCTGCCTATCCTTTCTAGAAGGTTTGCCAAGATATACGTGGGGGCACAGCCTTGACCCCAGGTTTGGTGTAACCCTCTCATGTGCTGAGTTAGACTGGGGCCAGTCTAGAAATGGGGTCCACAATTAGCACACATTTCTTTAGCCACTTCTTTAGGAAAGCAAGCGAGCTTTGCTTAGAGTTGGGAGGAAGGGAAAATCAAAGAACAACTCAGAACCCGTGTTACACTCAGAGGAAACTGCAGCCTGTTCTTCCCTCAGTTTGTTCCTTCCTACAGCCCTCAGAGCCCTTCCTCAGAAAGATGTATTGTATGTGGAGCTCTAGGACACCAAGTGTCCTGAGGAACTTATTATAGGTATTGTTGGAACAAGTGCTAAGGAGGAGGCAAGAGACTGGATTATCCAAAACTCAGGGATTGAGGTCAGGCAGGATGGCAGGCACACAGGGCAATTTTTAATAGTCAGGGATGACATCCTGTTTTCAAAAGGGCTAGGACTCTTTATCCAAACATACAGGCTAGGGGCACCCTTACAGAAGAGCAGGAGGGCATGATGGCCTCACATGCCCCCTCCCAGGGTGCGCTTTCATGCCTCTGCCCACTTCCAAGCAAGGTCTCCTGCTGGTCACCATCACAGCAGGTCACTGAGGACACACTTACCCCCTCCATCCTCCACTCCCAACTGGCTCCTGGAAAAATGGCTTCTCTCAGAGTACTCTGAACACACGGGATGCTTCAAGGGGACTTAGCCTAAAGAAAATCCTATGAAATGATAATAAGATGAATGGATGTCAGGACAAACATCTACATCATCTGAACTGGACAAACATGACATCAAGCCATGGGAGTGGGGCAGCAATAACTTCCACTTTAAGATGGTTTTTGCCAAGCTCAGGGCTATGTGATGACTTAGAGGGCTGGAATGGGAGTGAGGGATTAGAGGGAATCTCAAGAGGGAAGGTATGTATGAATGCATATAGCTGATTCACATTGTTGTACAGCAGAAACTAACACAGCATTGTAAAGAAATTATATTCCAATTTTTTAAAGTTCAAAATAAATAGAATGGTTATTGGTCAAAAATGACACAGGAAAGCAAAGAGAATGGAGGGAGAGAGAGGTAAATCCAACTAGGATCTGGCTTGTTGGCATGTTGCCTCCCTTCCCGGTATAAATCCAGGTATATATTATATAAAAGTGTCCAACAGCAGGCTAATAGGAGTTTCTGAAAGAGAGAAAATTAAATCAGGGGAGAGGAGATTAAAAAAAAAGATACAAGAACATTTCTGCAAGCTAAAGCATATGTCTTCAGAATGAAAGAGGCCTTGGAATGTCTGCTACAATGAATACATAAAATCCCAGACCAATGCACTATATTGTTAAATTTCAGAACACAGTCGACAAAGAGAAGTTCCTGTATTCTTCTAGAGAGAAAAAGAGGCCCATGCAAAAGATCAAGAATCAGAAAGTTATCAGACATCTCAACAGCTAGAAACTGGAATAAAATGAAGAAATGCATTAAAACATTGGAGGGAAAATTATTTTTGATCTAGGCTTCTATATCCAGCTAAATACTAATTAAATATGAGAATAGAATAATTCATTTTTGGACATGAATGGATTTAAAAATAACTTCACACATATATTTTTTAAAGGTACTGGAGCATGTACTCCAGAAAAATAAAGAGTAAATTAAAAAGAAAAAAACTTGGTATCTAAGAACCTAGGTTATAAAGGAAGACTTAGAAAAACAGCCATGTTTCAGTCCTGGAGAGCATTTAGTCCAGTTGGAAAATAATACAGAGGACTTTCCTTAAGAAATATCCAGGAAAAAAATGGAAATAGATGTGTTTGAGCATATGAAAACTATTGATAGGAATTTGGTATAATTGTCAGAGGATTTAATTAAATGAAACAATATGGAAATAGACCAACAATTTTTTTAAAGGCAATTAACTCCAGGGGGAAATTTTTCAACAAGAAATGTAAAAATAACCACAGCATAGGCATCTACTATATTCCAGACTTAATTCTGAAAGGACATGAGTCCATGAACAATTTCTGTTTTATTCATCATTGTATTTTCAGTAGAAAGTGCCTGGCACACAATGGAAACTAAATAAATATTATTTCAATGAATGCAGAAAAAAGCTAGGTTCTAGGAAAAAGCAAAAGGAAGCAGACATAGTCCCTGTTATCTAGGAGATCACAATGTGAAAACAAGTACTCATCAAATGGCTAAGCCCAGGGCCCTACTTGATTGGATTTTGTGAGTTATGAAGAGAATGGGGCATGGGAAGAGACTCCAATTACTTGGAATGTGAATTTTAAGTAGGCTGTGACTTCTCTTGGTGGTAGAAAATAATCCTAATGTGGCCAGGGCTACATATTTGAGCCTCGGGAGAAGTACTTTGCACGCAGAAAGCTTTGGTGTGACGGCTGATTGTATTAGATTGCCTTATTCCTCTCTTCTTTCTCTCTCTTTGATTTAGCTTTATAATATTAAAAAGTTATTATTGTATTCAGGAGATGTAAAGAATACTCATATTCAACAGGAAAAAAAGACAAACAAACAGGCCAGTGGGAAAAAAAATGGGCAAAATACTTGAATAGACAATTTACTGAAGCAAATATGTTGATAGCAATTAAGTGCATGAAAAAGTGTCAAGTGTCATTAGCTATTAGGGAAATGTAAAGTAAGCCGCATGAGATACCATCATTAGAATGGCTAAAATAGAAATAAAAACACCAAGTGTGAGTACGGATACGGAGTAACAGGAACTGTCATACACTACTGGTGAGGATGCAAAATGGCACAGCCGTTCTGGAAAACAGGTTAGCAATCTCCTATAAAGTTCAACATAGAATTCAGCAATTCTATTTCTGGGTATTCACCATAGAAAAATGAAAGCTTGCGTTCATGCAGAAATCTGTGCATGAATATTTATAGCAACTCTATAAGCCCCCGAACGAGAAAAAAACAAAATGCCTTTCAAAAGATTAATGTATAGACAAAATGGTACATATAATAGAATACTCAGCAGTTAGAGAGAGAGAGAGAGAACAAGTTATTGAGAGACGCACAGCAGGTATCAATAGATGAATCCCAAAAGCCTTCTGCTGAGTAAAGAAGCCAGTCTCAGAGGCTACATAGCAAAGTCTGTTTCTGGGAAGATGGAGTACTTTTCCTTATTCCTCTGAGAAGTAGCCTGGAAATTATATATGAAAGAAACATGAAAAGATTCTCTGAGAGTTGAGAGAAGGGATTTTTTTCCATGTTAGATCTAAGCATGAGTGCTGGAGAAGCTGTACCCTGGACATGCCAGTGGGTGCAAACCAAAAAAAAGCCCTAAGAAAAGTCTGCTCTCTCTAGCCAAATGATCATGGGAAGGGCAACCTTGAAAGAGAGAAAACTTTTAGGAATTAACTGCTCTACTTCAGACACCATGGCAAAAACTATAGCTCCCACAACAGCAAATATCAGATGTGCCGCCTAAACTCTGATATCCAAGGGTTTGTAACAAGGTGCCCCTCCTGCTTCCCAGTGGGCTAGTGTTGGGACTCTCAGAGAGACAGGACTTCCTTCCCTGTTCAGTGGTAAAAGGCCACCCACCCCCAAGGGACTCGTGGTGGCCATGGGGGGAGCAGTAATGAAGCAATCTAATCTCTTCCAGCTAAGAAGGCATCAGTGGAGGCATAGTGAGGTGCTGGAGCTCCCACCTCCGCCCAGCATTGAGGAACCCCTGCCCTCAAGTGTCAGCAGAGACCAAGCAGGGAATCTGGTCTTCTATACCCACTTAGCTATAAAGAAGTGGTCTTCTTACCCCCTCTTTCCATGCTGGAGCAGTGTCAGAGAAAGCCAGTTAAAACAGAAAGCTTCGATAAGACCCAGAATTTCACAGCTCCACACTCCAAACGTCCATGTTTCGATAGAAAAATCATTCATTATACCAAGATCCATGGGGATTTCACACCGAATGAAGAGAGACACTAGATGCCAACACCAAGGTGACAGAAATTTTGAATTATGTATCCAAGATTTTAAACCAGCTCTCATAAAAATTTATTAACATGCTTGAAACAAAGGAAAACATAAAGAGTCTCAGCAAGGAAACAGAAGGTATACAGAAGAGACAGATGAAAATTTTAGGACTGAAAACTACAATAACTAAAATAAAAGCTCAACAAGAAAATGGAAGAGAAAAGGGAAGGATCAGTGAGCTTGAAAATAGAAAACAGAAATTACACAAATCTGTTGTTGTTCACATGCTCTGTCATGTCTGACTCTGTGACCCCATGGACTGCAGCACATCAGGCTTCCCTGTCCTTCAGCATCTCCCAGTGTTTGCTTAAACTCATGTCCATTGAGTCGGTGATGCCATCCAACCATCTCATCCTCTGTCGTCCCCTTCTCCTCCTGCCTTCAATCTTTCCCAGCATCAGGGTCTTTTCCAGAGTCTGTTCTTCGCATCAGGTGGCCAAAGTATTGGAGCTGCAGCTTCAGCATCAGCCCCTCCAAAGAATATTCAGGATTGATTTCCTTTAGGATGGACTGGTTGGATCTCCTTGCTGTCCAAGGGACTCTCAAGAGTCTTCTCCAACACCAGTTCAAAAGCGTCAATTCTTCTGCACTCAGCCTTCTTTATGGTCCAACTCTCACATCCATACATGACTACTGGAAAAACCATAGCTTTGACTATACAGACCTTTGCCAACAAAGTAATGTTTCTGCTTTTTAATACCAAAATTAGCATCATTCCACATAACAAAAGTAAAATACACTATGAAAAAAATAAACAGAATCTTGACACTAGTGGGACTATAATAAAGGATTGAACATTTGTACTACAAGAGTCCCAGTGGGAGAGGAAAAAAAGAATAAGTCTGAGAAAATACGAGACATGGAACAACAGACTGGTTCCAAATTGGGGAAGGAGTACGTCAAGGCTGTATATTGTCACCCTGCTTATTTAACTTATATGCAGAGTACATCATGCAAAATGTTGGGCTGGATGAAGCACAAGCTGGAATCAAGATTGCTGGGAGAAATATCAATAAACACAGATATGTAGATAACACCACACTTATGGCAGAAAGTGAAGAGGAACTGAAGAGCCTCTTCATGAAAGTGAAAGAGGAGAGTGAAAAGGGGGCTTAAAACTCCACATTCAAAAAACTAACATCATGGCATCTGGCCCCATTGCTTCATGGCAAATAGATGGGGAAACAATGGAAACAGAGACAGACTTTCCTTTCTTGGGCTCTAAAATCACTGCAGATGGTGACTGAAGCCAGGAAACTAAAAGATGCTTGTTCCTTGGAAGAAAGGCTATGACAAACCTAGAGAGTATATTAAAAAGCTGAGACATTACTTTGCCAGCAAAGGTCTCTCAAAGCTATGGTTTTTCCAGTAGACTTGTGTGGAAGTGCGAGTTGGACCATAAAGAAGGCTGAGTCCCGAAGAATTGCTGCTTTTGAACTGTGGTATTGGAGAAGACTCTTGAGAGTCCCTTGGACTGCAAGGAGATCCAACCAGTCCATCCTAAAGGAGATCAGTCCTGGGTGTTCATTGGAAGGACTGATGCTGAAGCTGAAACTCCAATACTTTGGCCACCTCATGCGAAGAACTGACTCATCAGAAAAGACCCTGATGCTGGGAAAGATTGAGGGCAGAAGGGAAAGGGGGTGACAGAGGATGAGATGGTTGGATGGCATCACAGACTCGATGGACATGAGTTTGAGAAAGCTCCAGGAGCTGATGATGGGCAGGGAAGCCTGGCATGCTGCAGTCCATAGGGTTGCAAAGAGTCGGACACGACTGAGCGACTGAACTGAACTGAGAAAGTACTCAGAGAGCTGACTGAAAATCTCCCAAATTTGGCAAAATATAAAACCCCACAGATTCAAGAAAGTAAGCAAATACTAAACAGGATAAAACCAAAATCATACTAGGACATATCTTAGTAAAACTTCAGAAGGCTAAAAACAGGGGAAAAAAAATTCTTAAAAGCACAGAGAGAAACAATCTTTTACCTCTAGGGGGAGAAGAGTTCAAATGAGACTGTGTTTCTTATTAGAAACCATGGAGGTCAGAACGAAGTGGCACAGCTTCTCAAGGGCTGAAAGATGTTAACCCAGAATATTCCTTGAATATTGTATCCAGGGAAAATATCCTTCAGGAATGGAGGGAACATGAAGATATTCTCATATGAAGTAAAACTAAGGTAATCTGTCACCAGCAGGCCTATCCTGAAAGAATGGCTAAAGGATGTTCTTTAACAGAAGGAAACAATAAACAAAGGAATCTTGGAATATCAGGAAGAGGAAAAAATCATGGTAAGCAATAATATGAGGGCAAAGACTCCTCTTTAGTCTTCTAAGTTAGGTTATATGATTGAAGTACAAATTATAAAACTTCTGGTGTGGTTCTAGGTATGTAGAGAAAATATCTAAGAAAAGTATAATTAAAGAAGGGAGGGTAAACAGATATAAAAGGGAGTAAGGTTTTTACACTTACTTGAATTCGTAAAATTATGGCACCAGTAGACTGTGGTGTCACATATATATAGTGTCTCTTATGTCTCCTGCATGGGCAGGAGGGTTCTTTACCACTAGCACCACCTGGGAAGCCCCCAAGCACAAGAAGATGCACTTGAAGACAAGATAGGTAAATAAAAATGGAAACTTAAAAAATGGTTTAGTAACCCATAGGAAAGCAGGAAAATTAAAACATAGAAATGAAAATCAGAGAGAAGAAACAGGCAAGAAAAAATAAAATGGAAGACTTAAGTCCTAATATTAATATTTACATTAAATGTAAATAGATTGACTACATCAATTAAAAGGCAGATTAGCAGAGTGAAGTAAAAAAAAAAAAAAATCAGCTACATAATGTCCGTAAGACACTCACTTCAAATATAATGTAAACAGGTTGAAAGAAAATGATGTGAAAATATTTATCATGCAAACATTAAATAAAATGTAGGAGTGACTATATCAATATAGGATAAAGTAGACTTCAGAGCAAATAAAATTACCAGAATCAGAGATGGACATTACGTTATAATAAGAGGGTTAGTCTACCAAGGAGACGTGGAAATCCTAAATGTGTGTGCACCAAACAATGTAGATGCAAATTATGTAAAGCAAGAACTAATAGCACTGAAAGGAGAAATGGACAAACCCATAATTATAGTTGGAGATTTCAGCACCCTTCCCTCTTAACAATTGATAGAACAACTAGATATGAAGTCAGAAAGGATGTAGAACACAGCAACACCATCAAAAAACAGGACCTAATCACTGTTTGTATAATACTCCACCCAATAATAGCAAAATATGTATACTTTTCAAGTGTCCATTGAACAAAGGTATCAGTAGATCTTATCCTGGTCCATAAAATAAATTTCAACAGACTAAAAAAAATTGAAAAAAATACAGAATGTATTCCCACAAGGAACTCAAACTGGTAATCAGTGACAGAGAGAAAACAGGAAAATGCCCCAAAGTTGGAAACTAATTAACACAGTTCTAAATAATCCATAAATCAAAGAGGAACTCTCAAGGGAGATTTTTTAAACTATTTGAAACTAAATGTAATTAAAATGTAGCACAGTAAAACAGAAACAGACTCACAGATACAGAGAACAGACTGGTGGTTACCAGTGGGGAGAGGTGAAGTGGGATTAGGGATTGAGAGGTTCAAACTACTGTCATAAAATGAATGGAGAAGGTGAGAAGAATTGAGAGAGTAGCATCAGAACATATTCCTGTACATTACCATAGGTAAAATAGATATCAAGGGGGAATTTGCTATATGATGCAGGGAGCTCAATCCGTGCTCTATAACAACCTAAAGGGGCGTGGGGAGGTTCAAGAGGGAGGGGACATATATATACTTATGGCTAATTCACACTGATATATGGCAGTAGCCAATACAATATTGTAAAGCAATTATCCTCCAATTAAAAATAAATTAAAAAAATAAATTAGAAGGGCCACTAAAAAAATGAATAGGCTACAGGGAGGTATTGTACAGCACAGTATAACCACTATTTTGTGGTGATGTTAAATGGAGTATAATCTATAAAAATGTTGCTGCTGCTGCTGCGTCGCTTCAGTCGTGTCCGACTCTGTGCGACCCCACAGATGGCAGCCCACCAGGCTCCCCCGTCCCTGGGATTCTCCAGGCAAGAATACTGGAGTGGGTTGCCATTTCCTTCTCCAGTGCATGAAAGTGAAAAGTGAAAGTGAAGTCACTCAGTCGTGTCTGACTCTTAGCGACCCCATGGACTGCAGCCTACCAAGCTCCTCCGTCCATGGGATTTTCCAGGCAAGAGTACTGGAGTGGGGTGCCATTGCCTTGAGTCGCTGTTATATACCTGAAACAAAGATGATGTTGTAAATCAACTATAGTTTAGTTTTTAAAAAGCAGTGTTTACAGGGAAATTTATAACATTAATACATACATTAGAAAAGAGCTGCTGCTGCTGCTGCTAAGTCAATTCAGTCGTGTCCGACTCTGTGTGACCCCCATAGACGGCAGCCCACCAGGCTCCCCCGTCCCTGGGATTCCCCAGGCAAGAACACTGAGGAAAGTCTCAAATCAATCACCTAAGCTTCGTGCATATGTGCTAAGTCACTTCAGTCGTGTCCAACTCTTTTTGACACTATGGACTATAGCCCACCAGGCTCCTCTGTCCATGGGATTCTCCAGGCAAGAATACTGGAGTGGGTTGTCATGTCCTTCTCCAGGGGATCTTCCCAACCCAGAGATTGAACCTGTGTCTCTTATGTCTCTTGCATTGGCAAGCATGTTCTTTACCACCAGTGCCACCTGGGAAGGCCCCATCTAAGCTGAAGATGTTTGGTGTAATGTAGTGGAAAGGGTACAAAATTTGGAGTCAATCTGTTATTGGGTCTTGGCTCCACCATTTCCTAATCGTGTGGTATTGCTGATCCTCATTATTTTCATCTGTAAAATGGGGAAATTACCCACATCATAGGGTTATTTAGAGGATTTAGCTGAATGAGAGAAACTATAGTTGTTGCAGGAGGGCTGTAAATCCAGAAGGATGCCAAGGGTTTTTGTTTTTGTTTTTTTTAATCTACACCCAAGCATTTTTTGATGGGAAATAAATTGTCATGGAACATTTTAAAATGCATTTCAACACTATTGTAACCAACACAAACATATAATTTAAAATTAGTTTTCACATATGTTCAAATATAGAGTCTTTATATTGGAAGTCAGTGAGACAATGTCTGGCACCTGAAGCAGCTGCTCAGGTCTTGGCCACTGTTGTTGGCAGTAGCAGGAGTAATAGTACGTAGTGATAACAGTAGTAGTTGCAGACATTGTCGCTCTCCTAATAGTATTTCAGTTGCATTGTTTTATTTGATTCTTCACAGCGGTCTGAGAGGTAACCAGGGCAGAGATCGTAAGCCTCATTTTACATGAAGGGTTACAGAGGGTGCCTTCTTTTCCAAGATCTTGCAGTTTGAACTTGCCGTACTCAGGAACAGAACCCAGGTCTTTCAACTCTGAAAGCATGACCTAGAGAAACAGGGAAGGTAGCTGTCTTAGTCTGTGAGAGTTGCTGTAATGAAACATGACAGATATTTATTTCTCACAGTTCTGGACACTCTAAGTCCAAGAACAAGGTGCTTGCAGATTTAGTGCCTGGGATGTTGTTTAGTCTGAACCCACAAGGATCCCCTGTCCATGGGATTTCCCAGGCAAGAATACTGCAGAGGGTTGCCATTTCCTTCTTCAGAGGATCTTTTCAACCCAGGAATTGAATCCGAATGTCCTGTATTGTAGGCAAATTCTTTACTGGTGAGTCACCAGGGAAGGCCTAAGTGTCTGTAAAGGGGCTCCTGCCTGCCTACATTCTTACTGTGTTCCCACATAGTAGAGAGAGAGAGAGAGCTCTGGTCTCCATGTCTTCTTACAAGGGCACTAATTCCCTAATGGGGGACTCACCCTCATGACCTCATTTAAATCTAATCAATTCCCAAAGGTCCCATCTCAAATACCATCACAGCGGAAAATTTAGGACTTTAACATAAAAATTTAGGGGAGATACATTCAGTCCATAGCAGTAGCCATATTGGTATTTCTGGGATGTATTCTACATCCAGAGAGCAAGCACTTTACAGGTAACTGCTCCCTCAGTAGACTCACAGTGTAGTTAAGCAGGGCAAGCAACATCCTAGGGTGCTTCCTGTTTCCTGCATTTGGCTTGGGTAAGTAAAGCCACTGGCTTTGGAAAGCAGTCAGGCAGGACTGGGAGTCAATCTGCTAAGAGTTAAGTATATTCTCATGAAGAGCCCCTCCCCCTCAGGCATCTCTGGTAGGTGGTCCAGACCCTGAGGCAGGGCTGCTGTAACCACCACGTTCCTGGGACAACATTGCCTTGTTACCAAAAAGGACACTGCTCTGGGAGGGGAGGGGCTCTGGGTCTGAATGTGGCTGCATCTCTGACTCCATCGTGCTCACTCCGTCCTGTCCAACTTTGTGACTCCCAGGTACTGTATTAATAGCCCTCCAGGCTCCTCTGTCCATGAGATTCTCCAGACAAGAGGATTGGAGTGGGTTGCCATTTCTTTCTCCAGGAGATCTTCCTGACCCAGAGATTAAGCCCAAGTCTCCTGCATCTCCTGCATTGCAGATGGATTCTTTACCACTGAGCCACCTGGGAAGCCCTGACTCCATCACCTCTCTCTTAACACCTGGGGCTGGACTTGCTCTGGGGCCCATTCAGCTCCTGTGTTCTGAGATTCCCAGGCCTGAGGTCAGAGGCCTGCAGCTGTGCAGGGAGCCCTGTAAGCAGACCCAGGGCAGGGCTGGGGTCGGCCACCCACTCCGTGCTCTAGACAACAAAGAAAAGGTGCAGCCTGAGCAAAGAGGGGGTAGTGGAGGGAATGCCATGTCATTTGATCCACAGCTGATTAAGCCTTTGAAAACTTGCTCCGGGGACATGTCTGTGAAGGACGTCACTGAGGTGGGGGAAGAATGTGGCCTGTTGTCTGGGCCCAGGATACAAAGGCCTATCTGTGTGCACGTGGGCACCCCCGATCCAGGCTGGATCAGCTGCTCTTGTTTCCTCCTTCGCCATCACAATACAACTACAGAGCTACAGTCTGTCCTTCTACCCCCCACCCCAGGAGGGCCAGGCAATGGGATTTCTGCCCACTGGGTGCCTGCTGAGCACAGCCAGGGACACAAGCCTCCCGGCCCAGTTGGCTCCTGGCAAGTCTAGAATTTCAACAGCCTGCTTCACCCTGCCCTCATTTACTGCCCTCTCTCGTCTTCTTTTTCTCTCACCCTCCCCAGCACATGTGTGAGTGGCAGATCCAGAGCGCTCTGGACCCAACTGATCACCAGGGAGCCAAGCCTGGACGCTTGAGAGAAAACCAGCTGGGCAGCGGCCAGCCATAGCACTGGGGAATGCTTTCCTCAGGCAACAGAGGGGCAGCTGCCCTGGTCCCCAACCCTGAGCCCTAGCAAACTAGACTGGGAGCATTCTCTCTCAGACAGAGCCTCTGGCAATGCCCAGTGAAGAGCTGGTGTAGCTTCAGAGTCAAAAGCCTGGAATGTGAACATGGATTCCAAAGTTCTGGTTTGCACCAGCATAGGCAAGGTTTGCACCATAACCCCTATGAGTCTTAATTTCCTCATTTATGTAGAATGAGGACCATAGTTCTTACCCCATGGGCTGTCGAGAACATTCCATGGGTATCAAGCAGTGCTTAGCATGGAGTAGACATATTCACGAGCACTGAAACACATACATACACTCACACACCCCAGCCAGTCAACATCATACATTCACTCAGTGTGTATCAAGTATCTAATATCAGCGGTAAAGAATCCATCTGCCAACACAAGAGACTCGGGTTTGATCCCTGTGTCGGGAAGATCCCCTGGAGAAGGAAATGACAACCCACTCCAGTATTTTTACCTGGGAAATCCTATGGACAGGGGAACCTGGTGGGCTACAGTTCATGGGATCACGAAAGAGTTGGACACAGCTTGGTGACCAAACAACAAGAAAATGTGCCAGACACTGTGCTAGGCAATTAGGGAACTAAAGAGACAAAAATCTCTGTCCTGGTAAGAATGCAATTTCTTATGGGAGGAGAACAGACAAGAAACTATAAGGATAATAATTAAGGAAAGTCTACAGTTTACTAGGTGATAAGGGAGATGGGAAACGAACAGAGGGAAGTAAGGAATCAGAAGGTATGGGTGGAGACAAGGTTTCTGTTTTTAGCAAGGTGGTGAGGAAAAGCCACACTGAGAAGGATGTTTATGTAAAGACTTGAAGGATGTGAGGAAGCCAGGCAGATTTCTGGAGGAAGAACTTTCCAGGCAGAGAGGACAGCTTTGCAAGGCCCCTGAGGTAGAGGGGCACCTGTGAATCTGCAGAGCAGAAGGAGGCTGGTTGTGCTAGGGAGAGAGTAAGGAGAGGTGAGCATTCAGGGGAACAGTTGTGTGAGCCTTTTTGTTAGTTTTCGGGGGTTGTCTTGACAAAGTACCACAAGTATCACGCATGTGTGTCCGGATGCCCTCTTTTCATAATGACTTCATTTTAACTTGATAACCTCTAGAAAGACCCTGTCTCCAAATCAGGCCACGTTCTGAGGTCCTGGGGGCTAGGACTTCAACATATCTTTAAAAAAAAATTATACTTATTTGTTTCACTGCATCAGGTCTTAGTTGCAGCTCACAGGATCTTTGATCTTTACCGTAGCATGGGGTATTGTCAAATTGCAGCACGTGAAATCTAGTTTTCTGACCAGGGATCAAACCCAGTTCCCCTGCAGTGGAAGCATGGAGTCTTATCCACTGGACTACCAAAAAGTCCCAAAATATCCTTTTTGAGAGACACATATTACCAGTACCAGCCTTTCAGCCCACTGTAAAGACCTTAGCTGTTTCCTCAAAGTGATTGAAGGCCATTTGAGGGTCTTAAGTCAAGAAGGCAAGACATGCTGTGAGTCACATGTTACAGGGATGACCAGTTTCTCCAGGGGTTTCTTCTCTCTCTCTCTCTCTCTCATGTATAGCAGGCTGACTGACCCATGTCCCTCCTGTCTTGTAATCCTGGCTGCTGCTTCCACCCCCATCACAGGTCAAAGCCCTCCCAGCCCAAGTTCACTGGGTGCATATCTAGGACGCAGCACCCGGGAGGCACCTGGTCCCTCCTGTGGGGCATCCTCCTTGCCCCTTTGCCACCTGGTCATTCCCCACCACAGGGTTTCCTGAAGCTCAGTTAGTCTGTCAGCCGAGGAAAACCCCCAAAGAGGCTACAGTGCAGTGGGGAAATGTCTGAACTATTCACTAAGTACAGTTTCTCCTCCAGAGCAGAGAACAATCCCCAAGAAGGGGATTGGGCTGGTCTGCACCCCTTCTGCTCATCTCATTGTGCCCGGGTCCCCTCTCGCCTCCTGGGCTGAGGCCTTGAGTCCACCGCTCTCCCGAGCACTGAGTGACTGACCTCACACGGGATCCTGCTAAGGGGTTAAACACAACGTTCATCTTCACAGGGTGGAGGCTGTAGTTGGGGAGCTTGAACACACACACACACACACACACACACACACACACTGATTTCCTCAGAAGGAACAAGAACCCTCAAGGAAAATACACCCACAGAAGGAAAAGGTGTCTTTCCCTTACTGCCATACAATCAGCGAGTCCTTTATTGTCCACAGTGGAGCTGGCACTTCACACAAGCCAGCCCATCCCTGTCAGGGAGAATCACAGGCATTTGCATAGAAGACACACAGACTGCATGTCACACCTCCTCCTGTGAGAGGAACAGAGTTTCCTGGGCAGTATTGTTGGCAACAGAGGAGAGCCAATGGCCCTTGTGTTGGGGGCAGCAGCCTGCACCTCTGCCTGGAATTGTTTTGGCTGTTTTTATTTACTTTCCTTCTTCCCGCCTCACCTTTCAAGTTATACTCTTTGGCCTAATAATGAGTCCTTCCTTGTTCTTCTGAGTGAGTTTCTGGAGGCAACCCTGTCTTTTTTCCTCTGAGGTTGACATGTCCTGTCAGGCTGCCATTTCCTGAGGATGGAGCCTATGAGAGCAAGGCAGGAAAGCAGAGCCCAGCCCCAGCCTGGAGGCGCCCCCAGGCCCACCCATTGCCCCTGGGGCTTCAGTCACCTGGAACTTGAGGGTGGGCAAGGAAGGTGTGGGACCAGTCAAGTTTCTTGCTTTATTTTCCCAGATCTCATTTAGTGGTTTTGGGAAAGGGGTATCTTTCAAGATTCTGAGTTCATCCATTCAGATGATACGATTCTTCTCGTCATTCTGAAGACTGGTCCTAGGACTCTAAAATACCCCTTTACCGTCCCCCCAGGGATCTGTTGCTAGTGCTCGCCTACCACTTGGTACCCCTCCCAGCTCGAGTGCTCAGGGCCATATCAGAAAACAACACCATCTAATATGGGCCTCCCTTGTGTGGGTCAAGCCACACAGGCCTTCTGAAATCATGGTCTGTTTTTCTGACTTGGCAGTATCCATCAAGTGGCTGTTTCAGGGGTGTGCGGGGCCACGGTATTAGTCAGGTCCTCTGAGAAGCAGATGGCAAGATGGATTAAGTTGCAAGGATTATAGAAGGGACTGTAGTAAGGGATTGTACAAGGATTGTAGTAGCCTTTGTGAAATAAATAGATAGGAAGTCAGATAAGGCTGGAGGGTCATCAGACTCTGCATGCCTGACCCCCAGTGAAGGAGAGAGAGAAAGAAGATTGAGTGGAAAAGTCCTAGACAACCCTACAGTCTAAGGACATTTCAGCAAAGCCATCATTGAGTCCTCGGGCCAAGGTCGGCTTTCAGAGGAATCTGGGTGCCCCAGGATTGGGTCTCCCTTGTGGGTACCCAATGTGCTCAGTCACTGCAGGGAATAGCCCATGGGTTCTGGTGCAGATGTAGCTGGGTTTTTTTTTTTTAATATTTATTTTTATTTATTTATTTGACTGCACCAGGTCTTAGTTGCAGCATGCAGGATCTTTAGTTGCATCCTGTGGGATCTAATTCCCTGACCAGAGATCAAACCTGGGACCCCCACGTTGGGAGTGTGGAGTCTTAGCCACTGGACCACCAGGGAAATCCAGCTGTTGATTTCAAATGTAGAACAGGGACCCTTGGCAAATTATGCTCTTGTAGTTGGAAGTCTTCAAGCTACATTCTCAGAGCCATAGACTTAGCCTCTCCAGATCACTGCATGGCCCTGACTCTTTGGAAATGGCCAGGTCCCTCCCAGGAGCTTCACGTGAGGTGTGTGTGAGTATCAAACTCAGGTTTCACAGAGACCAAGTACATAGCACAGATGACTCTCAAAGGGCAGCCCTTGACCATTTACAGCAGAATCACCAGGAATGTTTAAGGCACAGATCTCTGGACTCCACTCAGACCTACCCAAATGCATCTCTGAGGGGTGGCTTAGGAGTTGGCATTTAACCAACAACACGTGCCAACACATACATGTGATTCTTGTGTCTTCTGAATTTTGAAAATCACTTCTGATGCGAAAAACTCAAACTTTGTATACCAGTGCTAAATTGAATTTGGAGATAGAGTTTGGGGTGTGATAGAAGAGAACAGTTTTGTTACTTTGCTAGGCAAAGGGGGACACAGCAGGCTCCTGCCCTTGAAAAGTCTGTGTCCCACCCAGAAGGATTTGGTAAGGAGTTTTACAGCAATGGTTCAAGGGCTGGGTTGCTGATAAGATTAGGGTGTGTGTAGGGCCTGTACTTCTTTAATCTGATTTCAGGTAATCACTTGATGAGCTGCTCTTCAGTTCAGTTCAGTTCAGTCGCTCAGTCTTTGCAACCCCATGAACCGCAGATGCCAGGTGTCCCTGTCCATCACCAACTCCCGGAGTTCACCCAAACGCATGTCCATAGAGTTGGTGACGCCATCCAACCATCTCATCCTCTGTCGGCTCCTTCTCCTCCCGCCTTCAATCTTTCCCATCATCAGGGTCTTTTCAAATGAGTCAACTCTTCGCATCAGGTGACCAAAGTATTGGAGTTTCAGCTTCAACATCAGTCCTTCCAATGAACACCCAGGGCTGATTTCCTTTAGGATGGACTGGTTGGATCTCCTTGCAGTCCAAGGGACTCTCAGGAGTCTTCTCCAATACCACGGTTCAAAAGCATCAACTCTTCGGTGTTCAGCTTTCTTTATAATCCAACTCTCACATCCAAACACGACTACTGGAAAAACCATAGCCTTGACTAGATGGACCTTTGTTGGCAAAGTAATGTCTCTGCTTTTTAATATGCTATCTAGGTTGGTCATAACTTTCCTTCCAAGGAGCAAGTATCTTTTAATTTCATGGCTGCAATCACCATCTGCAGTGATTTTGGAGCACAAAAAAATAAAGTCTGACACTGTTTCCCCATCTATCTGCCATAAAGTGATGGGACCAGATGCCATGATCTTAGTTTCCTGAACGTTGAGCTTTAAGCCAACTTTTTCACTCTCCTCTTTCACTTTCATCAAGAGGCTCTTTAGTTCTTCTTCACTTTCTGCCATAAGGGTGGTGTCAACTGCATATCTGAGGTTATTGATATTTCTCCTGGCAATCTTGATTCCAGCTTGTGCTTCTTCCAGCCCAGTGTTTCTCATGATGTACTCTGTACATAAGTTAAATAAGCAGGGTGACAATATACAGCCTTGACATACTCCTTTTCTTATTTGGAACCAGTCTGTTTTTCCATGTCCAGTTCTAACTGTTGCTTCCTTACCTGCATACAAGTTTCTCAAGAGGCAGGTCAGGTGGTCTGGTATGCCCATCTCTCTCAGAATTTTCCACAGTTTATTGTGATCCATGCATTCAAAGGCTTTGGCATAGTCAGTAAAGCAGAAATAGATGTTTTTCTGGAAAAATCTGGTCTCAGGCAGTCTTCTCTGACCTCTTCCATTTATTGGGGGTTTTAGTTATGCCTGCAATACAGGAGACCTGGATTTCATCCCTGGGTCAAGAAGATCCCTTGGAGAAGGGAATGGTTTTCCACTCCAGTATTCTTGCCTGGGAAATCCAAAGGACAGAGGAGCCTGGTAGTCTACAGTCCATGGGGTCGCAAAGAATGACTAACACTTTCACTTTCACTTTACTGTTATAAACAGCTCAAAAGATATTGTTATGATATATCCCTTGAGGTAGAGTTAATACTTATCCCAAAGCTATCATTTCACGGCCACTCCTCCCTTGTCTCTACATCTCCTCCCTTCCTTGATTAACAGCTGTTTGAATCTGCCCTTTGGGACTCAAGAAAGGTCATGGAGGCTGGAGTCTGTTCCCTACAAACAAGGAACAGGGGACATGGAAAGGCTTCCACGCCCAGGAGCTCCACGGGGTCCTGCTTGATTTCACTTCCTTACACCATGAGTAGGTGACTGACTCCAGGTCCCCCATTTCACGGTCAGTTCCAATTTTAAATGCTGAGCATTAATTCTCTGAGAATGCACCCATGTACCAGAACTTGTGTCTCAGTGTTTGGGTTAGAAGCAATGCATGAGGCCCACAGACTTCTGAGCTGATGCGAGCTCTGGGAGACCTGTGCTTTCTGGCCTAGCCAAGCACATATACCTGTACATTACCTTTCCGCAAACATCGTACCGGGTATAGGATTTCTTTGGGCCTCCAATCTTAGGAATTTCAGTTTCTTGCCTTCTCTCTCTACATATTACATAGCACTACCTCTTTTCAATCCTGGGATAGTCTTCTCACTATAAGGACTTTGGGATTCCAAATCTCCCAGAAGATCTCTTCTCCTAATTTCTCTGTGGGAAGGTGTAATTTTTAGCCTTCCTTTAATCACTCTTAACACACACTAACTGCCAGGGTCCATGGGCTGGGCTTCCATGAGCTTTCCCCACCTGTTACCTGCCCTTCTTTTCTTCCATCAGCACCAGCTAGTTAATCAAGCCTCAGAGATTTCTTATCTTATCCATGCTTTATCTGCAGCACTCTTGGAGGGTCAAAGTGCATTCTGCAGCTCCATTCCTTGCTGCTGTGAGCACCTGGGAACACTCAGGCCTCTATTGTTTCCTTATCTCTACCCTCTTCATCCTTAGACACCCTTTCTTGCCTTTGAGGTCATTTAGCCCAGTTGCTTGACCCTGCCTTGTTCCCAGCTTAACCCAACCCACTCATTCTTGGAGGATGAGTATTTATATGGTGGCTCAGTTGGGTAAAGAATTTGCCTGCAATGCAGGAGATACAGGAGACACGGGTTCGATCCCTGGGTTTGATCCCACAGGAGGAGGAAATGGCACCCCACTCCAGTATTCTTGTCTAGAGAATCCCATGAACAGAGGAGCCTGGAGGGCTATAGTCCACAGGGTCTCAAAGAGTCGGACACAGCTGAGCACTCATCAAACTCTACAAACCAGTCCAGTAATACCCAGTGGTAGTGACAGTACTGAAAATCTGATCACGTTGTGGCTGGCTGTGGTAGATACTGTTATAATTTCTTAGGAATATACTTTGGCAATACACATGAAGTATGAAGAGATCATACCCTTTATACACTTTGATTTTGTTTATATCCTTTGATTTGGTGATCTAACTTTTGGGAATTCAGCTAAAGAAAATAAACCTCAATAGGAAAACACTTCACATAAAGGAAAATGTACAACACAGACATTTATAATATGGAAGAATTGAAAATAATAACTCATATTTATTAAGTACTTATTATGTGCTATCTGCCTGCTAAGTCACTTCAGACATGTCTGACTCTTTGCAACCCTATGGACTGCAGCCCTCCAGACTCCTCTTTCCATAGGATTCTCCAGGCAAGAATACTGGAGTGGGTTGCCATGCCCTCCTCCAGGGGATCTTCCCCACGTAGGACAGAACCCTGTTCTCCTGAATTGCAGGCAAATTCTTTACTGTCTGAGCTACCAGGGAAGCCCTATTTTGTACTAGGCACCATTAAATTCTTTGTATTTATTATTTTTTCAAATCTTTACCACATCTCTATAACATAGGAACAATTATGGTCTGGAAAGGAGCTACCCCACGTCCGAGGTCAGGGGCAGCAGCCGAGAGGAGCAACTCCACATCCAAGGAGCAGCAGCTGTATGGGCGCAGGAGGGCTGAGAGGAGCTACTCCATGTCCAAGGTCAGGAGGGGTGACCGTGAGGAGATGCCCTTGTCCAAGGTAAGGAGCAGCAGCTGCACTTTGCTGGAGCAGCCATGAAGAGATACCCCATGTCCAAGGTGAGAGAAACTCAAGTAAGGTGGTAGGTGTTGCGAGAGAGCAGACACACTGAAAATATAATCATAGAAAACTAGCCAACCTGATCACATGGACCACATGGATTGTCTATCTCAGTGAAACTAAGCCATGCCATGTGGGGCCACCCAAGACAGATGGGTCAGGGTGGAGAGGTCTGACAGAATGTGGTCCACTGGAGAAGGGAATGGCAAACCACTTCAATATTTTTGCCTTGGGAACCCCATGAACAGAATGAAAAGGCAAAATATTGGATACTGAAAGAGGAACTCCCCAGGTCAGTAGGTGCCCAATATGCTACTGGAGATCAGTGGAGAAATAACTCCAGAAAGAATGAAGGGATGGAGCCAAAGCAAAAACAATACCCAGCTGTGGATGTGACTGGTGATAGAAGCAAGGTCTGATGCTGTAAAGAGCAATATTGCATAGGAACCTGGAATGTTAGGTCCATGAATCAAAGCAAATTGGAAATGGTCAAACAGGAGATGGCAAGAGTGAACGTTGACATTCTAGGAATCAGTGAACTAAAATGGACTAGAATGGGTGAATTTAACTCAGATGACCATTATATATACTACTATGGGCAGGAATCCCTTAGAAGTAATGGAGTAACCATCATAGTTAACAAAAGAGTCTGAACTGCAGTACTTGGATGCAATCTCAAAAACGACAGAATGATCTCTGTTCTTTCCAAGGCAAACCATTCAATATCATGGTAATCCAAGCCTATGCCCCAACCAGTAACGCTGAAGAAGCTGAAGTTGAATGGTTCTATGAAGACCTACAAGACCTTTTAGAACTAACACCCCAAAAAGATGTCCTTTTCATTATAGGGGAATGGAATGCAAAAGTAGGAAGTCAAGAAACACCTGGAGTAACAGGCAAATTTGGCCTTGGAGTACAGAATGAAGCAGGGCAAAGGCTAATAGAGTTTGGCCAAAAGAATGCACTGGTCATATCAAACACCCTCTTCCAACAACACAAGAGAAGACTCTACACATGGACATCACCAGATGGTCAGCACCATAATCAGATTGATTATATTCTTTGCAGCCAAAGATGGAGAAGCTCTATACAGTCAGCAAAAACAAGACCGGGAGCAGACTGTGGCTCAGATCATGAACTCCTTATTGCCAAATTCAGACTGAAATTGAAGAAAGTAGGGAAAACCACTAGACAATTCAGGTATGACCTAAATCAAATGCCTTATGACTATACAGTGGAAGTGAGAAATAGATTTAAGGGACTAGATCTGATAGACAGAGTGCCTGATGAACTATGGACGGAGGTTCGTGACATTGTACAGGAGATAGGGATCAACACCATCCCCATGGGAAAGAAATGCAAAAAAGCAAAATGGCTGTCTGAGGAGGCCTTACAAATAACTGTGAAAAGAAGAGAAGTGAAAAGCAAATGAGAAAAGGAAAGATATTCCCATTTGAATGCAGAGTTCCAAAGAATAGCAAGGAGAGATAAGAAAGCCTTCCTCAGGGACCAATGCAAAGAAATAGAGGAAAACAACAGATTGGGAAAGACTAGAGATCTCTTCAAGAAAATTAGAGATACCAAGGGAACATTTCATGCAAAGATGGGCTCAATAAAGGACAGAAATGATATGGACCTAACAGAAGCAGAAGATATTAAGAAGAGGTGGCAAGAATACATAGAAGAACTGTACAAAAAAGATCTTCATGACCCAGATAATCATGATAATGTGATCACTCACCTAGAGCCAGACATCCTGGAATGTGAAGTCAAGTGGGCCTTAGGAAGCATCACTACGAACAAAGCTAGTGGAGGTGATGGAATTCTAGTTGAGCTATTTCAAATCCTGAAAGATGATGCTGTGAAAGTGCTGCACTCAATATTCCAGCAAATTTGGAAAACTCAGCAGTGGCCATGGGACTGGAAAAAGTCAGTTTTCATCCCAATCCCAAAGAAAGGCAGTGCCAAAGAATGCTCAAACTACCGCACAATTGCACTCATCTCATATGCTAGTAAAGTAATGCTCAAAATTCTCCAAGCCAGGCTTTAGCAACACGTGAACCATGAACTTCCAGATGTTCAAGCTGGTTTTAGAAAAGGCAGAGGAACCAGAGATCAAATTGCCAACATCCTCTGGATCATTGAAAAAGCAAGAGAGTTCCAGAAAAACATCTATTTCTGCTTTATTGACTATGCCAAAGCCTTTGACTGTGTGGATCACAATAAATTGTGGAAAATTCTGAAAGAGATGGGCATACCAGACCACCTGACCTGCCTCTTGAGAAACCTGTATGCAAGGCAGGAAGCAACAGTTAGAGCTGAACATGGAACAACATACTGTTTCCAAATAAGAAAAGGAGTATGTCAAGGCTGTATATTGTCACCCTGCTTATTTAACTTATATGCAGAGTACATCATGAGAAACACTGGGCTGGAAGAAGCACAAGCAGGAATCAAGATTGCCGGGAGAAATATCAATAACCTCAGATATGCAGATGACACCACCCTTATGGCAGAAAATGAAGAAGAACTAAAGAGCCTCTTGATGAAAGTGAGAGAGGAGAGTGAAAAAGTTGGCTTAAAGCCCAACATTCAGAAAACTAAGATCATGGCATCTGGTCCCATCACTTCATGGGAAATAGATGGGGAAACAGTAGAAACAGTGTCAGACTTTATTTTTTTGTGCTCCAAAATCACTGCAGATGGTGACTGCAGCCATGAAATTAAAAGATGTTTACTCTCTGGAAGGAAAGTTATGACCACCCTAGATAGCATATTAAAAAGCAGAGACATTACTTTGCCAACAAAGGTCCGTCTAGTCAAAGCTATGGTTTTTCCAGTGGTCATGTATGGATGTGAGAGTTGGACTGTGAAGAAAGCTGAGCACTAAAGAATTGATGCTTTTGAACTGTAGTGTTAAAGAAGACTCTTGAGAGTCCCTTGGACTGCAAGGAGATCCAACAGTCCATCCTAAAGGAGATCAGTCCTGGATGTTCATTGAAAGGACTGATGTTGAAGGTGAAACTCCAATTCTTTGGCCACCTGATGCAAGGAGCTGACTCATTGGAAAAGACCCTGATGCTGGGAAGGATTGGGGGCAGGAGGAGAAGGGGACGACAGAGGATGAGATGGCTGGATGGCATCACCTACTCGATGGACATGAGTTTGCGTAAACTCCGGGAGTTGGTGACGGACAGGGAGGCCTGGCATGCTGCGATTCATGGGGTTCGCTAAGAGTCAAACACGACTGAGCGACTGAACTGAACTGAACTGAAGAACTACAACTACTTCCATATAACTTCTGTAATTTCCTTCAGATACCTAGAAAATGAGAGGTGTTCTGTAGTTTGGACCACTGGCCAGAGGCTGCCCTGTAGCTAGTGGTCATTGCCTTACCTTTGGACACAGCCATTTACTGCTCCTCCTTCTTCTCAGTAATTAGAATACCAGAGAGTGTCATTGCATAGCCAATTAATTACATGAATCACTACAAAGCAAGTTCTCCGTCTCCTCCTTATAAAATTGGATTTATGAATCTGACAAGACTTAAATGAATTGGCTTAACTTCAATAAATGTGGAGGGGGAGCATCATTTTAGATCTAGCTCCTCATTTAAACTGTTAAGGTCTTCTGGATCCTGATCCAGAAGTATAATTCAGTATAACTCCTCTCAGATTTTGTTTTTTGTTTGTTTTTCAACTACAGATCCTCTGACACATGCTCTAAGTCTTCCAGATGTTAATTAGCTTAGGGTCAGGAGGGCAGTGCCTAGAGACCCTCTCTAGGTTAGGATAATCATGCCAAAACTCATCTGCTCCCATCTTTTTAAAAAAACTTAAATAACTTATAAACTCCTTATATATAAAGCCACAAACTGAGCTTTTATCAGCCATCGATTAGCTCCAAAACATGATCTGAGTGCTGGGTTGGTTTTTTGGCAAAACTTCTATTTCCTCACCTCGAATAACAGTTATCATTCCCACATCATAGCATTAGAGAATAGGTGACCGTACCTCCTGCAATACTTAGCAGGTAGATGCGTCTCAATACACATTCATTCAAGCCAGCTTCTCCTCTTCCTTCATTTCACCAACAGGTTGGCTTCTATGGTGATTTCTGGCTTTGAGTTATTCAATAACTTTTTTTTTTTGTGGTAGGGATAGGAAAATGATCTTATTAGTGTATGTACTTCAAAGGCAAGGAGTGTTTTACAATTCAAGTTAATAGTCCTTTTAAGGGGTAATTACTGCCCATGGGGACTTAAGACATGCTAAAATCACAGTCTCTTTAGTAGTTACACTTTTGGCAAAAAAAGGAGTGGGTCATTTCCTAAAGGAAGATGCTGTTGTACTCACGTAGGTAAATTCTTTTTCCAGTGGTCCTCCTCCTTTCCTGTCTTTTTGCCACTGACACCCCTGACTTATCATGCTTATTGTGGATATTGAGCTGCCCTTGAAATGGTTAGAGGGACAGGGACAAAGCAGAATCCCTAGAGACGGTATCCTAAGGGAATGCCAGAATCACTCATTTATTCAACAAAGACCTTGGAAATCTAGACACGCTTCTTTGTCTTAGGGATCTATCCATGAACAAGACTAAAAATACCCCTTCACTCATTAGGAGCCTACCTTCTAGTGGGGAGAGGCTGACAACAAACACATGATAAAGAAGACAACTTCAGAGGCTCAAAAAAATGTCATGAAGAGGGGAAATCGAGGCTTTGATGGATTAAACATCAATAACATGCCCAAGGTCATGCATTAGTAGGGAACAAAACCAGGATGAAACATCATCCCTGCCCCAAAATTCATGTTTCCTGACACTCTGCTCCCCAGGCTGTCCTGCATACCTAGTCCTCCCATCACAACTGAATGAGTATTAGAGCTCACCTCTGTATAGCGTTTTATCCTCTTCCAAACTATTTCCAGCATGTCACCTCATTTCACCTTGGGACATTATTATTTCCAGCTTCTCCTCTGAGGCCTGCCATGAATGCAGAGGAAAATGGCAGCAACAGATCCTCCAGCAGTGGAGCCAATTAAGCTTCCTGTAAATGTAGAACAGTGAAATTTCCATGACGTGGAGGACCACAAAAAGCGCTGAGTTGGCCATGTGTAGAGTAAACAGTGGTGGGCTGGAATTTAAAGAGGAAAAGACCTTTCCTTTCTCCTCCTGTGACTCACAGAAATGCAGTCTCCTCAATGTTGAACAAAGGTGCAAATGGGAAGCTCGGGTGTTCTCAGGTGCTGCGGGAACAGGAGGCAAATGCAGCCACACTCTGGTTTTCCCCACATTTCCAGGGAATTATCCCTTGGGCTCAATAGAACAGTGCTTATTCCTTCAAGCTCCCAGTCTTAGCGATTGAAGTCAGCACATGACTGTTGACACGGCACCTTGACATACTTGATCTTGTTTGATGCTCCCATGCACCCCACTGAGTGGGTTCTAATAGTCTTCTTAATTACAGAAGAGGAAACTGAGGGCCAGAGAAAGGAGGGCCAGAGAAGACAACTGACTCGATGTGTTTCTGTGGGTTTGCAGGGGAGGTGGGCTTTAAGTCTTCTGATGTAAGGTCTCCTTGCTCCATGGTGCAGACACGTGCTTTGGCGAAGGCTTTGGAAGGAACTCTTTCTAAAATGTATTACAGGGACTTCCCTGGTGGTCCAGTGGTTAGGAATCCACATTACAATGCAGGGGACACAGGTTTAATCCCTGCTCAGGGAACCAAGATCTCATATACCACAGAGCAACGAAGGTCCATGGGCCACAACTACTGAGCTTGTGCCCTAGAGCCTGTGCTCCGCCAACAAGAGAAGCCAGAGTGGTGCCCAAAGATCCAGTATGGCCAAATAAATACATAAATAATGTGTTACATACTTGCCTGCCTTTGGAAGCAGAGGATGCTAGGAGTAGCAGTGTGTGTTGTGGTGTAACATTTTCTTGATGAGCCAAGTTTCTTTGGTGAACCCATGCCTTTCTGTTCTACTCAGCAAAATGCCTGTTGTATCAGTTTTGCTTACTCTGCCTTTCCATGTCACTGGGCCAACTCATTGCAGTCCTTGTCTTCTCTTTGTTCTTTGAAGCTTCCAATCAGAAGTCAAGGTTTTTACAAATTGTTGTAAACAAATCCAATACTAGTATAAGTTGATACAACCCTTCTGAGGGGCAATTATGCAATGAATTATATAAACTTTTAAAATGTTCATAAGTTTTGGTCCTTTCTAGGCATGTATCCAAAGAAAATATTCAGGAATATACAAAAATATTTCTATACACGATTATTTATCATTTTGCTGTTGTTCAGTCGCCAAGTTGTGTTCGACTCTTTGTGACCCAATGAACTGCAGCACACCAGGCTTCCCTGTCCTTCACTATCTCCCAGAGTTTGCTCAAATTCATGTCCATTAAGTCAGTGATGCCATCCAACTATTCTATCCTCTGTTGCCTTGTTCTCCACCTGCCCTCAATCTTCCCCTGCATCAGGATCTTTTCCAATGTTCTTTGCATCATGGTGCCACGGTATTGGAGCTTCAGCATCAGTACTTCCAGTGAATATTCAGGGTTGATTTCCTTTAGGATTGACTGGTTTGATCTCCTTGCTGTCCAAGGGACTCTTCTTATCACGACATCATTTATTAATTTACAAATGGAAATTTGTCAATAGAAGGAACAATTGGGTATTGATTAAATAAAATATATTAAGTCCATGTGATAGAATATTATACATAAAAGCCATTGAAATTGCAAAAAATTATCTCATGGCATTATGATGTATTCATAATAAGTTTAGTTTAGTTCAGTCGCTCAGTCATGTCCAACTCTTTGCGACCCCACGGACTGCAGCACACCAGGCATCCCTGTCCATCACCAGCTGCCGGAGCTTGCTCAAACTCATGTCCATCGAGTCGATGATACCATCCAACCATCTCATTCTCTGTCATCCCCTTCTCCTCCTACCTTCAATCTTTCCCAGGATCGGGGTCTTTTGCAATGAGTCAGCTCTTCACATCAGGTGGCCAAGTATTGGAGTTTCAGCTTCAGCATCAGTCCTTCCAATGAATATTCAGGGTTGATTTCCTTTAGGATGGACTGGCTTGATCTCCTTGCACAATATGTTAAGCAGGTTATAAAATAACATGTACATTATGATGACAATCTTAAAGAAAGTAATAAACGTAAATAGAGAAATAGCAGGAGGTTACATAGCAACATTTCCCAGGAGTTACTTCTGGGTATAGGCTACAGATGGTTTTTATTTCTTTCGTATGATTTTCTTATTTTCTGTATTGAACATGTGTTGTTTGTATTCTTTTACTTTTTAACTTGTTGTTTGTTTGTTTTGGCCTTGCTGTGCAGCATCTTAGATCCCCTACCAGAGATTAAACCCTTGTCCTTACACTGGAAGTACAGAATCTTACAGCAAAGGTTTTGTTATTTTTTTTTTTTAATAAAACACTTACATACTATTTCTGCCTGGAATATTAGCTACATGTTAAATATCCAGGGAGGCTCTGAGTTAGGGCCAGGCTTGTGGATATGATGTTAGATATGAATATGATTTCACGAGGCAGAGAAAATATTTCTGCTGATTTCTGAGTCATGGACTGTATCCTAAAGATTTCAGGAAAGCTGTTATGGAAAAAGAAATACTCTCTTCCATAAGTATTTTCATTTTACTGTGGAGGAGAGATCCCATCAAAGCATAAGACAAAAGGGAAAAAGGAGGGCGGGCATACATGTCTGTGTGAGTCCAGCAATGATGAGGCAAGTTGCTGCCTGCAGGCAGCTAGGCCTTGAAGAACAGTCAAAAAGCCAAGAGGAGATGGGAAGGAGTGAGCAGACTGCCTGGGTGGAAAGAGGAGATTCCTTCAGCTTCTCTCCTAGATACCCAAGCCGCCTGCTGTAACTCTGCTCAGACCAGCGCACCCCGGTACGGCTGTGTCTTGGCTCTGAGACCATCTGTGATGAGCCTGACCTGGGTGGGCATACTATTGCACCCCACCTCACCCCACCCCTGCCCTGGGAGAGCATGGCCCAGCCTAGCACCAGCTGGGAGGGCACCTGCCCACCTGCCCACTGCCCTTCATGAAGCTGGGTTTTGGCTGCCAAAGCAGTTGGCTCTGTGTTTGTATTGTTGGCTGAGCTGTCCAGAGCCTGCCAGGGCAGGAGCGTGGGTGGTGCCGGAGGTATGTGTGGAGGCAGAGGCCTCAGATGCTGAGGCATCTGACTTCAGGATGAGAGCTCCAGATCCCCAAGTGGCTCTTTATTACTCACAATACACTCAGATTAGGAGCAACATGCTCCTAATAATAAATGCATATGGGATGCATGCGCCTCAGGCCACCTCTCCGTACCTGCCCCTCAGATGCACTTACATTCAGGCCTTCAGGCCTATACGCCTCGCCAAGCATCGCATAAATGGGTGAGTCAGCAGAACGCAGCTCCCCTTTCCTCCTGCCCTGCCCCCCTGCCCTGTTCTGCAGCCCAGAGCCATCCCTGTGAAGCCCCATCTTGTCTGATGGGCTTCTGGCAGCTCCTTCTCTTGGACTGAATCAGCCAGATTGTGGGGTTTTCACTGCTCTGAGGTTCTCGAGAGTCAAGATAAAAGCCTCTGCTTTCTGAGTGAGTTGGGGAGGTGCACACTTACCCTGCCCACCCACCCCAGGTTTCTCTGTTTCCCAAGAAGGGTTGAGGCAGGTGAGCTGATGGACCTCAGGTTTACCTCAGTCTAAATAAGGCAAGAGAGAACTGTGATTAGGTTTAACTGCCAATAGTCGTTGTTAAGGGGCTTCCCTGATAGCTCAGTTGGTAAAGAATCTGCCTGCCATGCAGGAGACCCTGGTTCGGTTCCTGGGTCAGGAAGATCCCCTGGAGAAAGGAAAGGCTACCCACTCCAGTATTCTTGGGCATCCCTTGTGGCTCAGCTGGTAAGGAATTCGGCTGCAATGTGGGAGACCTGGGTTTGATACCTGGGCTGGGAAGATCCCCCTGGTGAATGGAAAGGCTACCCATTCCAGTATTCTGTCCTGGGGAATTCCATGGACTGTATAGTCCATGATGTCTCAAAGAATAGGACATGACTGAACGACTTTCACACAAGTTGTTCTGAAATTTGGTATATTTTGTAGCAGCCCTGACAATAACTTATAAGAAAATGAGATGCTTTTATTCATTCATTTTTAAACAAATATTCATTCATTCAACAGATATTAATTCATGTTAGTTTCCGGGAGAAATTAAAATGATTAATAAAAGATACAGCAATTTTACTCCTTGGTACATACACAAGATAATTGAAAACACGCGTCCATACAAAAACTTGTACGTGAGTGATCATAGCAGCACTATTATTCATCATAGCCCAAAATTGTAACAATCCAAATGTCCTACAAGTGTTGGATGCATAGGCAAAATGTAGTATATCCATAATGGAATATTATTGGGCCATAAAAAGGAACGATGTACTAATAACACAGAGAATGGATGAATCTTGAAGACATTACGCTAAGTGAAAGAATGAGACAAAATTTCTCACTTATTGCATGATTCCATTTATATACAATTCCCAGAAAAGACAAATCTCTGTAGATTTTTATAGACAGAAGGTAGATTAGCAGTTGCCTAGGATTGAGGGGGTAATAGGAAGAGTTAGAAAGAGATGACTAAGGGGAGGAGAACTTCTTTGGGGGGTGATAAAATGTTCTAAACTTAATTATGGGGTTCTGCCTCTGAGAACTCAGCTTCAGATTGTGGGGCAGGGCAGGGGGGTTTGTAGGAGCAGCACTCAGTTGGCTGGGCTCTGACCTCATTGTTCCCATTGGCGGTCCACGGGGTGGCCCAGCTCCAAGCAGGCTTGTTGCAGTGGCTGCTAGATCACAACAAACCCTTCATTCCTGAAGACGAAGGCCAATGCATGAGCTCAGACCACACGCAGGGCCATGATTCCTCTAATGGCTAGAAAACCAGGCAACCATAGGCATTCGTTCCTTCCTCTGCTATGTCTTTGAAGTATGGGACTAGAGGCAAGAAGCATCTGGATTGCCCATCACAATCCGGCCCCAGCCTCCCTTTTCCCATCATTATCAATCCAAGCAGCTCACCCTTCCTCCCAACACCCCTGTGTTTTCTGGTCTTCATCCATTTGTTCATACTGTTTCCTCTGCCCTGATGTCCTTTCCCCATCATTACCTGTTAAAATCCCACTCCTCCTTCAGGTTCTGGACCAAACACACCTCTCTCCACTTACCATATATTCCTACACTGTTTGCTTTCCTCCTGCTGTCCAGCATCTGTGGACATCTGCTCCACAGATGTCCTCTGCTCACAGACATCCCTCCTCTGTGACTCCCACCCCAGTCTGTGATCCTCTGTGGCTGGGTGACAGCACCACTCCATCTGCCTGTTGTGGACAGTAAGGGAAGGTGATGCCAATTTGTATCCTCCCTGGTGCCCAGTGCAATGTCTTGCCCATAGTATGCCCTCAGGAAGTGTCTGCTGGCATTTTTCTAACTGGATGGGCTGTGCTCTGCAGAAACTCAGCATTTGGTAATTCACCATTAACAAGTTTGAAACTCAGGGAACTGATTTCACAGATGGAACCTGCCTGCAGAATTTTCAGCTTCCTCAGCCCATTTGTTTACCTAGGGCTATGTTTAGTGGTCACTTCTGCATCTCTGTACCTCCCTGTACCTTCCCTCAGATTAGAGAGTACATTGTGAAATGCTACAGCTTCTGCAGAGTGCCCTGGGAAAAGGGTTTGTGTAGCGCTGAGTGTGCTGTAAGGACAGGCGAGGGAGCTAAAGCTGAGAGATGTTCGGTTCATTACGTTCTGTTCAGTTAAGCCATCGTGATATTTCTTCTTTTGACCTTTATGCTTTTCTGCCAAACATAAAAATATTCCAACCATTTGCATCCATATTGGTGAACTGAAGAGAGTAACATGATGAATCTTTTAGCAGAAAACTGTTGTTTTTCCTCTGTGTGATTTTCAAAGGTCTGTTGTCCTCTTGCACAGAATTTTATTATGTGTTGGTGCCAATTTGTTTTCCAGGGGAACACATCTCCAAATTTATAATGAAAAGCAAGCAAAGTGGGACTTCATGGCCTTGGCCAGACACCAAGTGATAGCTAATTTTTGCAGCAGGGAAGACAAAATAACAAGTCCCTGAATTACAATTTGGGTTTCTCCTTCTGTTCCCAAACAAAATGGTTTTAAATAACAAACTTCTGTCTTAATCATAATTATTAGTTAATGAAAGTATGTCTGTGATTTCAAAAGTATATTTTTGTATTTTAGATCTTAAATGTCATCCTGGGAATGGCAAATACTTGGGGGCTGTATACTTTAAGGCAGAGGACTCTTGTTAAATGAATTAACAGTTCATTTAACCTAATGAACTGGAAGAGCAAGCAGAAACCCAGTCAGCCAATTGTTACTCTTTACTGGTGACATTAGCTGTCATCTAGTCTTTAGCCAGTACACAGAAATGACAAGTGTTCATTTCATAGAATGATGGAGTAAGATTTATGCTTGCAAGTATATATTTGATACTTACTTGACTACTTACAGACTCTGACATAAGGAATGTCATTGTAACATAAACCCTATGAATCCTTTTGGAATTTTATTTACTTCTAAGAACAACTGAGGATATTAATTTACTTAATTTCTTATATCAAGATAGAAACTTTATATAGCCTTAGGGAACACTCTCATGTCCCACTCCCTTCCCTCTCATGGTTATTCTTGGTTGCTCAGACCCTTCTGCACACTCTGGAGGCGCTACCTTACACACACATGTGCACACACATGCACATAGACTCTTATTTATACACACAGAGCCTTTCCTGTTCTTCTCCCCCTTAACTAAGTTCCTCTCTGAAATTGTCTGTTCTCTGTGGATTCTCATCTCTGCTTCAGCCTTCAAGGGTACTAATGACTTTTTTTGTTTCTCATCTTCCCAAGTCCCGTACCAGGTTTCTTCAAATCTAAGATGTCATTGATTGTAAGATGCTCCATTAGTCTGTATGCCATTGAGAAAAAAAACATCTACCTTCAAGACTCTAGAGATTTTAAGTTATATCCTGAGTTTAAAGATGTTTACATATGCCACTAGTTGAGCCTTAGACTCAATGAATGACACATGGTAATTGAATTGTGAAGGGAGCCTTCCTGATGCAATGTCTTAATGATTCCCAGGGTGGAGGGTCAGGCATATTTGCAGGTTGGTGGGGAGAGAGGTTGGAGTCAATTGGTACTTCTGTTGCCACATGAATCACACCACGTAGGCAGCTGCCTGTCCCATGTATCGGTCAGTTCAGTTGCTCATTCGTATCTGACTCTTTGCGATGCCATGAACTGCAGCACGCCAGGCCTCCCTGTCCATCACCAACTCCCGGAGTCCACCCAAACCCACATCCACTGAATCGGTGATGCCATCCAACTATCTCATCCTCTGTCGTCCCCTTCTTCTTCTGCCCTCAATCTTTCCCAGCATCAGGGTCCTTTCAAATGAGTCAGCTCTTTGCATCAGGTGGCCAAAGTATTGGAGTTTCAGCCTCAGCATCAGTCCTACCAATGAACACCCAGGACTGATCGCTCCCAGGATGGACTGGTTGGATCTCCTTGCAGTCCAAGGGACTCTCAAGAGTATTCTCCAACACCACAGTTCAAAAGCATCAATTCTTCGGCACTCAGCTTTCTTTATAGTCCAACTCTCACATCCATACATGACTACTGGAAAAACCATAGCCTTGACTAGATGGACCTTTGTTGGCAAAGTAATGTCTCTGCTTTTTAATATGCTATCTAGGTTGGCCATAACTTTTCTTCCAAGGAGTAAGCGTCTTTTAATTTCATGGCTGCAATCACCATCAGCAGTGATTTTGGAGCCCAGAAAAATAAAGTCAGCCACTGTTTCCAGTTTCCCCATCTATTTCCCATGAAGAGATGGGACCAGATGCCATGATCTTAGTTTTCTGAATGTTGAGCTTTAAGCCAACTTTTTCACTTTCCTCTTTTACTTTCATCAAGAGGCTCTTTAGTTCTTCTTCACTTTCTGCCATAAGGGTGGTGTCATTTGCATATCTGAGGTTATTGATATTTCTCCCGGCAATCTTGATTCCAGCTTGTGCTTCCTCCAGCCCAGCATTTCTCATGATGTACTCTGCATAAAAGTTAAATAAGCAGGGTGACAATATACAGCCTTGACGTACTCCTTTTGCTATTTGGAACCAGTCTGTTTTTCCATGTCCAGTTCTAACTGTTGCTTCCTGATCTGCATACAGGTTTCTCAAGAGGCAGGTCAGGTGGTCTGGTATTCCCATCTCTTTCAGAGTTTTCCAGTTTATTGTGATCCACATAGTCAAAGGCTTTGGCTAGTCCCATGTATAGGGTGGCTATAGGTGGGAAGACCCAGTACATAACAACAAAATAAAACATAAACCAAACCACACTAATGAAAAACATAGATCTGCCTATAGGAAATCCACAGATGTTCTGCTACATAAATCTCACTGACTGCAGGAAGCAAGGAAAGTCTGTCCATGAAGAGTATTCAGAATCAATTTCTCCACTTAGGCCTCAGACCTGAGTTCTCAGTTTTTGCTCTGCTGCTCTCCAGCCCAAGGGCCCAGTGATTTAGGTCTGTGGTTTTAAAACTTCATCCTCATTTCTGGAGCCCCTCAGGGGAGGGGAAAGAAAAAGGAAACTTGGACTTCAATCATAACAGCTCCACTTTTACCTGTCTTGGATATTGGTTTTGGTTTAGTTGCTAAGTCATGTCCAATTCTTGTGACCTCATGGACTGTAGCCTGCCAGGCTCTTCTGTCCATGGGATTTCCCAGGCAGGTATTCTGGAGTGGGTTGTCATTTCCTTTTCCAGGGGATCTTTCTGATCCAAGGATTTAACCCGCATCTCCTGCATTCCAGGCAGATTTTTTTTAATTTATTTTAATTGGAAGCTAATTACTTTACAATATTGTAGTGGTTTTGCCATACATTGACATGAATCAGGCATGGGTGCACATCTGTTCCCCATCCTGACCCTCCCTCCCACCTATCTCCACATCCCATCCCTCAAGGTCATCCCAATGCACCAGCCCTGAGCATCCTGTCTCATGCACCAAACCTGGACTGGCTATCTGTTTCACATATGATAATATACATGTTTCAGTGCTATTCTCTCAAATCATCCCACCCTCGCCCTCTCCCACGAGTCCAAAAGTCTGTTCTTTACATCTGTGTCTCTTTTTTTGTATCGCATATAGGGTCATCATTACTATCTTTCTAAATTCCGTGTATATACATTAATATACTGTATTGATGTTTTTCTTTCTGACTTACTTTGCTCTGTATAATGGGCTCCAGTTTCATCCACCTCATTAGCTGATTCAAATGCATTCTTTTTAATAGCAGAGTAGTATTCCATTGTGTATATGTACCACAGCTTTCTTATCCATTCATCTGCCGATGGACATCTAGGTTGCTTCCATGTTCTCCAGACAGATTCTTTACCACTGAGCCACTTTACACTCTCTTCTACTGTCAAAATTCTCAGATTTAGTATTACTATTTCATTCCAAGAAGGTGAGTTATAGAGAAATACTAGAATCTCTCTCCTTGGATTATAGCAGCAAGACAAGAATGCTCTTTTTTTAAAAAAATTTTTAGCTGCATGGTGCAGCATGTGGGGTCATAGTTTCCTGACCAAGGATCAAACTCAGGCCCCTTGCATTGGAAGCTTGTAATCTTAACCACTGGACCACCAGGGAAGTCCCAGAACACTCTCTTAATCAGTTTGGGCTGCTATAACAAAGTACCATAAAATGAGTGGCTTTGTTTCTCACAGTTTTGGAGGCTGGAATTTCAAGGTCAGGGTGCCAGCATGGTTAGGGTCTGGTGAGGCTTGTGGACTGCCATCTTTCTCAGACCCTCACGTGACAGGAAGAGGATGAGAGATGTCTCTGTGGGGTCTCTTTTATAAGAACACTAATCCCATTCATGAGGGCAGGGCTCTACCTTCATGACTTAATAACCTCCCGAAGGCCCCACCTCAAAATACCATCACACTGGGGACTAGGATTTCAATATATGAATGGAGGTGGGGGGAACACAAATATTCAGTCTATAACAAGGACTAAGGGCAATTCATGCAAGAATTGTACCAACTGCTTTCTTCTCATTGTTCCTGCTGAGGACTCCTTCCCTTATCAGTAAGCCCCTTTAGTAACCAGGGATCAGGAAAGAGGTGGAGTTGCTTAGCGTAGTAGTTTCCCATCGCTGCAGTAACAAATTACTACAAATGTAATGGTTTAAACTAGTACAACTTTACAGTTTTTAGGCTGGAAATTTGGAAATTTTTAGGCCTCACTGGGCTAAAAATAAGGTGTTGACATGGCCGTGTACCTTTCAGGGTGCTCCCGGGGAGAAACCATTTCCTTATCTTTTCCCATTTCTTCAGGCCATCTGTATTCCTTGGCTTGTGGCCTCTTCCTTCATCTTCAGAGCCTGTTATGGTGAAATGAGTACTTTTCATATGGCATCTTTCTGACCCTCTTCTGTAGTCATATTATACTCTGACTCTCTTCTTCTGCCCCCCCATTCCACTTTAAAGGATCCTTGTGATTACATTCAGTCCAGTATAATTTTTCTGTTTTCAGATCACCCAACTATCAATCTGCCCCAAGTATTAATTGCATCTTCAATCTTCATTCCCCTTTGCTGTGTAATTAACATATTCACAGGTTCTGGGTATTAGCACATAGCCATCTTTTGGGGCTCTTATTCTGTCTACCACACCTAGAAATAGGTGTCAAAGTACAACAGGTTGTGGGAGGATCAGAAAAGAGATCACAGAAAAAGTAACACAAAAGAAGCTACAGAGACATGAATCAGCCTATTTTGATATATGACTTATCCCCCCATATTATTGCTCACTAATGTTAATTAAAGAGAGAACCTGAAAATATCAAATATTTCATGTGGGATTGATGTCACAGGTCGGATTCCCCCAGATGTTGGAGATTTCCATGTAGGACATTTATTAGGAGTGCTCTTGGGATCAACACCTTTGGAAGGAAAGGGAAGTAAGAAAGATGATTTGGACAGTGAGAAAAGTTGGGTTTCAAAGCAGTCTCAACAAAGGCCACAGCTGAGCTCCTATGGAATTTTAAGCTGTGGTGAGAGACCTAAACCTTTATACCCATGTTGGGTATGGACAGTCCTGGAAAAGGGGTGACTTTGATAAGACCTCTCACTCTGTAGAGAGACTTCCTAGAAAAGACTAACAGCCTATGGTTACCTGCTAGACACTCCCAGCAGTTAGGGGACAACCCCATCAGTTCTAGAGCAGTGCATCACAAAGCCCACTACACCTAGATTAAGAACTCAAGTGTGGGGTGGGTTTCAGTGACCTGGAGGGGGCCCTCCAAGCACTGGGTATAGGGGACAGGCCAGAACAGGGAGAAAGTGTGTAGAAAGAGAAGTACGGACTTGCCCATGCAGGCAAAGAGTTGATTCAAAGGGATGTTTCTCATTGCCTCCCAGTACCACAATCCCTGCAAGATTACTTCCCACTCATTACTAGAAATGTCAGAATAAATGGTGGTGACATTAGCCAAAAGATTCCAGACAACAAGTAGGCTTACACAGAGTAAGCACGATGCTGTCCTGGGCTTGGCTTCTTTATCTCTCACCCCAGAAATCTGCACTCTAACAGCAGAGTCAATTCAGCAATACTTATAGGCTTTGGTGGGTGGTGCACATATAGCTGTTTGGGGGCATTGCCGTAGCATCACATGTCATTACTCTCTGTTATCTTGTCATCTGTAAGAGGAAATGTATGGTTATCTATAGTCTGTGGATTCGTGAATTATTTCTAAATGAACTCTCTCCCATCTGCCTTGTGACTCTTTGCCTCCTTTAAAACTCTCTGTAGTGGTTGGGGGTCAATATTAGTCTTACACATGGGCAAGACAGGAGGACAGCTGCTCAAGGTCATCAGAAAAACCCTCCAAACCCTAAAGAATCTCCCTAACTTACCAATGCCTGAAGGCCCACGATTAGGGCACAGCTCTTTCCATTTTGAACACTGATTCTGATCTAAATCTAGACATTCAGAAAGGATGACTACATCTCAGTGGAAGTATATTTTAGAAATTTGCCTAAAAGAAAATTAAGGATATCAGTTCAGTTCAGTCGCTCAGTCCTGTCCGACTCTTTGTGACCCCCCAGACTGCAGCATGCCAGGCTTCTCTGTCCATCACCAACTCCCGAAGTTTGCTCAAACTCATGTCCATCGAGTCACTGATGCCATCCAACCATCTCATCCTCTGTTGTCCCCTTCTCCTCCTGCCTTCAATCTTACCCAGCATCAGAGTCCTTTCCAATGAGTCAGTTCTTCACATCAGGTGGCCAAAGTATTGGAGTTTCAGCTTCAGTCCTTCCAATGAATATTCAGGATTGATTTCCTTTAGGATTGACTGGTTGGATCGCCTTGCAGGCCAAGGGACTCTCAAGAGTCTCCTCAATACCACAGTTCAAAAGCATCACTTTTTTGGCACTCAGCTTTCTTTATAGTCTAACTCTCATATCCACACATGACTACTGGAAAAACCATAGCTTTGACCAGATGGACCTTTGTTGGCAAAGTAATGTCTCTGCTTTTTAATATGCGTCTAGGTTGGTCATAGCTTTTCTTCCAAGGAGCAAGTGTCTTTTGATTTTGTGGCTGCAGTCACCATCTGCAGTGATTTTGGAGCCCCCCAAAATAAAGTCTCTCACTCTTTCCATTGTTTATCCATCTATTTGCATGAAGTGATAGGACTGGATGCCATGATCTTAGTTTTCTGAATATTGAGTTTTAAGCCAACTTTCTCACTCTCTTCTTTCACTTTCATCAAGAGGCTCTTTAGTTCTTCTTCGCTTTCTGCCATAAGGGTGATGTCATCTGTGTATCTGAGGTTATTGATATTTCTCCCAGCAAACTTGATTCCAGCTTGTGCTTCATAGGATATAAACTGCTTTTAAAGGATATATGTGCTAGCAGTCCAAGTGTCAAAACCCTCCCTAAGGCTCGCATGCAAAGCCATTTGACAATAATACTGAAAAAGCTCTTACAAACGTTCATACCCTCTGACCTAGTAATTCTCCAGACACAGGAGACATAGGTTCCATCCCTGTGTTGGAAAGATCCCCTGAAGTAGGAAGTGGCAACCCACTCCAGTATTCTTGCCTGGAGAATCCCATGGACAGGGGAGCCTGGTGGGCTACAGTCCATGGGTCGCAAATAGTTGGACAGGACTGAACGACTGAGAAGGCATGCAGGCATATAACCTAAGGAAAGTAATCTAAATACTAAGAGGACTTTGTACACAGAAATGTTTATCACAAAATAATTCATAACAATGAAACTCTGGAAACCACTTGAATGATAAACATTTGGAAAATGCTCCGGTAAATACTATCATATGCACCCAATGAAAAAATATCCTTTCATTAAAAAGTATAGTTGGAAAGAGTCTGTAATAACACAACAAAAATATTTGTGTTATAAAAGTGAAAACAATACTTGGAGGTGCATTTTATCACAGCTATGTAAAAATTCATAGAAAAATATACGCACATGGCAACAATGATTTGCTTGGTGGTAGAATTATACGAGCTCTTAAACTCATTTTATTGTGCTCAGTATTTTCAAAGACTATGATGCCTGGAATGCTTCTTTGCTGCACTACGGTTTTAAGCCTGGTGCAGAAGTAGACCGAACTCTGCCGCCGGTCGGTTTCCAGCACGTCTCCCCAAGCGCGGATGGGAGATTCTCTAGGGGCGCGACCACGGTCAGATGGCGGCCGTGGGCGCAGGAGCTCTGGCGAGGGACGCGAGAGCCCGGTGCGGGGAGAGCGCTCTTGGCCGGAAAAACCTTTTGCACTTCCCGCTGGCCAAGGCAGGGTGGGTTTAGAGACCTCAGGTCAGCTTCCCGCTGCCACGGCCAGGACCCGAAGGAGCCGCCGCGAAGCTCTGGGCTCAGCGGCAGGACCCTCGGCGGCCGCCGTAGTGCGGAGCTGAATCCGCGCATCCCGAGCGCTATTCTAAGTGTGCAGTTGGGGCAACTTGGACTAGTTCGGTGCATCCTCAGAGCCTCATGACCTTGCTTTCTTCACCTGCAAAATGGCTTCCTACCTCATGGGCCCTATGAAGACTGAAGGAGGTAATGCGTGTAGAGTATTTATCGCAGCCCAAGCCCAATGTTGAAGCTGAAACTCCAATACTTTGGCCACCTGATGCGAAGAGCTGACTCATTTGAAAAGACCCTGATGTTGGAAAAGATTGAAGGCGGGAGGAGAAGGGGACAACAGAAGATGAGACGGTTGGATGGCATCACCAACTCAATGGACATGAGTTTGGGTAAACTCCGGGAGTTGGTGATGGACAGAGAGGCCTGGTGTGCTGCAGTCCATGGGGTCGCAGAGAGTTGGACACGACTGAGCTACTGAAGTGAACTGAAGTGAACTGAATTGAAGCCCGATGTGGGCAGCCAGCCTAAAGGGGAGCTTCCAAATGTACCCCTGTTAGGGACAGTGCATGGTCAATGCTCCTGGCACTAGCTAGGGACAATGCCTCTTCAAAGAGATCCCAAATCCCTTTATCTTTGAATAAGGATGATGCTTCTGTAGTATTAAAAAGATTAAACGAGATTATATCATCTCGTTTATATTATGTCATCAGCCACAGGGGCTGACGCTGAAATAAATTACTCCCTCTACTGCTACTGCCGCCTTACAAATGGACGTCTGCAACAGACTCTTGGTTGATAGCTTGCTTGTAAGCTGGAGTTAATAGGTGTGTTGTGAGAATTAAGTGAGAAATACACATACAGAACCTGCATTTAATTAGGACTTGGAGAATGGTAGTTGTTGCTTAGTTGCTCAGTCATGTCAGACTCTTTTGCAACCGCACGGACTGTAGCCCACCAGGCTCCTCTGTCCACGGGATTTTCTAAGATATAATACTGGAGTGGGTTGCCATTTCCTTCTCTGGAGGATCTTCCCAACCCAGGGATTGAACCCACATCTCCTGCATTGGCTGACAGGTCCTTTACCACTGAGCCATCTGGGAAACCCTTGGAAAATAGTAGCAGTTCTTTTTTCACTACACAAGTGGCACCGTTGGAAACACCCACCCTTAGCACCTGCTTCCCATGAGTTGGGGGTGGGAGTGGGGCAGAGAGAGGGCAGATACTGCCAGAGTTGAGAGAGCCAGAAGGGAGCCAGCCATGCCCAGGCAGCTGGCAGCCTTGACACTCATCAGTGTCTGCTCTCTTCCCCACCCTGCTGTTTGTATTTGCTGCACCCATCAGTTCCCACACCTGTTCTCTGAGGCAGTGAGCACAAGGACAGCTTGTCCTGGTTGAGCGCAGTGAGTGCCGCACACATCAATGGCAGCAGCCCTCAAAGTCAGCAGGTGAAGGCCCCGTAACCTCCAGGTCGGTGAGACCTTCCGGGTTAGCTTCCCGGCAGTATCCAACTCAAGGGCCTGCCGTGGTCAGTCCCTCCTGTCTGCAGTAAATCAGAATTTGTAGAGTACTAGAGAAGCAAAAGGGCTACCCAGGAGGCTCAGTGGTAAAGAATTCGTCTGCCAATGTAAGAGACACAAGAGACCCGGGTTCCATCCCTGGGCTAGGAAGATCCCCTGGAAAAGGAAATGGCAACCCACTCCAGTATTTTTGCCATGGACAGAGGAGCCTGGTGGGGTACACTCCAGGAGGTCGAAAAGACTGAGCCACTGAGCATGCTCGCAGAGAAGACAAAATTGACATCTTCATTCCATTGTCCAAAGGAAAGGCATTTCAAGTGCTCTGTAATCTCATTTAATTCTTATAATCACTCTCACAATGTTCTGTCCATTTTACATATTGGAAAACTGAGACTCAGATTAAGAGACTTGTCAAGGGTCACAGCTAGAAAGCAGCAGAGCCAGAATATGAAATAGGCTGATCTATAAACAGTATGCTCTTCACAACTACTCTAAACATATGCCCATATTCTCTGCTTTAAATACAATGCTTTGTGTCTTCATTTTCTGGGGCTCTAATAAAGCCTTTTGCAGAACATGTTTTCTAGGTTCTCCTCCACCCCATGAAACCAAGCTTCCTTCACTAACCTTTTATTCATTGTAAGCACATAATGCATTCATGCTGAATTGGTAAGCTCAGCACCATGCTTAGCAGGCTTTGGTTAGGGAATTCAGTTGCAAACTTCCTGCCGCCCACCCAAGTCCTCAGAGCGAAATTCGGGGGTGCAAGACCCCTTCGCTCTATAGTTGCAATGACACCATGATATAGCCTCCCTGGATCCTGCCTCAGAGGCCTCTCCACCCCCTTGTTCTAGTGAATTCACTTCTCCCTTCTCACTACAGTTTTTGGGACAAAATGTCCTATGCATTCACCTTTACATGGCTCCAGATGTTAGATTTAATTTTTTAAAAAATTCTGTGGCAGAAATGTGGTTGTGAGTCAGGGATGCGTACGTGTATGCTCGTTTGTGTGTGAAGCCAGTCTCTTGGCAGCAGCTAAAAATGTGAAGCTGCCAGTCTGTGCTGGGAATTGAGGACACCGTACGCTTGCATTTCTAGGTCTTCTCAAGAGTTACATAACTGCCCCCGAAGCCAGGGGGCAGGAGCAGGGCCAGCCGTGGGAGATGTTTCCAAAGAGGAATGCTGAGGAAGGACTGACCTTGAGAAGATGGGGAGCTGGCCAGGCCATGGCATGTTCCCAGCCTTGGGGCTTAAACAAAAACTGTATTCAGAGGGTGAGGGCTCTGTTGAGAACAAACCCTGTCTGTCTCTCTGCTTTGTCTTGGGGGCTTATCAAGGTGAACCTTTACCCTGTGGGGCACTGGTGATTGAATTTAGAGCCGGGCATAGCTGCCAGAACCGGGCCCTGGTAATCCTCCCAGCCATCTCTAATTAGCAGACTTTGGGGCATCCTGAGGGCCAGGCAGAGGTGAGATAAGAGTTCCAGCCTTATCTGCTTACAGTATCGTTGGGGGAGGAGAGTTGTGGGAGGGGCCACAGCTAATCAGAGAAAGCTTATTAAGGGCTCACTCTGTGGTCATCCTTGGGGGAGGGAGGTATCTAATTGGCTCCTTCCCCTGGGGCACCTTGTAGAAGAAACTCTGTTTGCCACTCTCCTTGCCCACTGTCTTACTTGTGTGCATGCCAGGTTGCTCAGTTGTGTCCGACTCTGTGATCCCATGGACTATAGCCTGCCCGGCTCCTCTGTCCCAGGGATTCTTCAGGCAAGAATACTGGAGTGGATTGCCAAGCCCCTCTCCAGGGGATCTTCCCAACCCAGGGATGGAACCTGCTTCTCTCAAGTTTCTTGCATTTGCAAGCAGGTTCTTTACCACTAGCACCACTTGGGAAGCCCCCTGTCTTACTTGACTAATGCTTATTTTGCCTTCACACCTTAACTTAGAGTACTGAGCCCTAGAGCAGAATTTTTCAAGCTGTAGGTCATGATCCATTAGTCACTTGTCACAACACCATTAAATTTAGTAGGTCACACCCAGCAGTAATAGAAAGAGACCATCCAAGTATATCTGATATAATAAATATACCTGTTGTTTCAGTAACTTGTGTGAAATGAATTTATATTGGTGATTGTAGTGAAAAAGAAAGAAAGAAAATTGAAAGACTGGCATAGAGGCTATATCTGGCTTGATCTAGTGTGGGCAAGAAGAATATGTCTTATTTCACTTAAGAAGAAATCCAGAAGTGGGGAAAGGCCCCAGGATACAGACTTCACTTGGATTCAGGCTCCTCTTTGCCACCAAGGACACCAAGCCTTCATGAGGGCTTTATCCTCAGGCTAGTAGCAAGATGGCTACAGAATCTCCGTGTCATAGCCTGAGAACATCACAGAAAGGAGAGACTGGCTCTCGTGGCAGAATGGGCAAAGGTGCTTGTAATGTCGAAAACTGACATGGGACTAATTTCTAGACTGTACAAGAAATTCCTACAAACCAGGAAAAAAGAGGGCAACCCAAGAGAAAAATGGGCAGAAAATATGAACATGCAGTTTATAGAAGAGGTAACACTAAAAGCTAAGAAACATATGACAAAATATTCAAAATCATTAAAGAATATAATGATTAATTATATTCTAAGTATATCATTAAAGAAATGAATTCAAGTGAGATTTGTGTGCTTGCATGCCCGGTTGCTTCAGTCGTGTCCGACTCTTTGCAACCCTATGGACTGAAACCTGCTAGGCTCCTATGTCCTTGGAATTTTCCAGGTAAGAATACTGGAGTGGGTTGCCATGCCCTCCTCCAGGGGATCTTCCCAACCCAGGGGTTGAATCGGTGTCTCCTGCATCTCCTGCATTGCAGGTGGATTTCTTATCCACTGAGCCACCTGGGAAGCCTGAGATTTTTATATCCATTAGATTAACAGAAAACTGGGGAATTCTAGCTGCTGACAGGATGTGGGGACATGGGAGCCAACACATGCTGCCTATAGGCATGAGGATTACTGTAACTTTCCTGGAGGGCAGTTCTTGGTCAAATTATGTAATTGCATTATACCACGTGACCAGCAATTCTGCTCCCAAGCAAGTTCTCACAAAGGCCACAAGAGACGGGTGAGGATGTTCACTGCAGCTTTACCTGTGCTAGAGGGGAGTTGTCCACAACCCCATGTCCATCACTGAGAGAAGGAAGAGGCCAAATGTGGGTGCACCAGAGGCCCTGACAGCAATTAGAAGTGATGAATCAGAGGTACCCATGGCGACATGTGTGTATCTTAAAAACAGTTTTTTGGAAGAAAAAAATCTACTTGGTGGTTGTGAGTTTTTTAAAAGATCACTTTCTGTTGGAGATACATAGTGAAGTATTAATATTTCTGGGTGAAATGATATGATATCCAGAATTTGCCTTAAAATACTCCTGAAGGAAAAAGTAAGCATGGAAGGTGGAAAATAGAGGAAACAGAATTGACAAAATGTTGGTAGTTGTTGAAACTGGGTCATAGCTATGTGGAGCTTTGTTATATTATCTCTACTTGTGTGTACCTTAGAGATTTTTCATAATTGAAGTTTAAAGGAACATTCAAAAAACAATGCCAGCGTTATGGGAACATGCTGAAATAAAATTACACAGTACCTATGAGGCAGAATAAAGGAATGGAAGTTAGAGAATAAAAGGAAAAAGAAAATAGATGAAATATTTTATGTTCCATTAGGAAGGCCCTGAAAACTCAGGATGTCCCAATGGAGCCTGGGATGCATAAGGATAAGGCAGGAAGGGGACATGGAATGGATGTTTGCAGGCAAACAGTAGGATCTGTATGGTGCCCACTTTGGTTTCCTTAAGGAGCCTCCTTCCAACCCACCCCCGCCAAAGCTTGGTTAAGCTCCTCCTGTGAGTTTCTGCAGCACAGGAGTTGGGTGACAGGGGCACAGGAGTGGAGAGAGTCCTGTTCTAGCACCTACTTCAGAACATGTTAAGATCTGACTGCACAGTCTTTCTACCAGACTGTCTTGAGGGAGAGGGCAAGGCCACTGGTGTTATGAGAGCACCAGCTTGTTATTGTTTAGTTGCTCAGCCATGTCTGAGTCTTTCTCGATCCCATGGACTGTAACCCACCAGGCTCCTCTATCCATGTGATTTCCCAGGCAAGAATACTGGAGTGGGTTGCCATTTCCTTCTCCAGGGGCTCTTCCTGACCAAGGGATGGAACCTGCAGAGATACTCCTAAACGGAGAGCTAAAGGTGGTGATAAGACTCCGGGAGTACAGGTATCGTTGAGGAAGAAGGGCCTGATCAAGGAGATGGGAAACCAAGGGAGAGAGCTTGTTGAGGACAGTGGCAGAAGGCCAACATGTGACTGCAACTGACTCCAACAGCATCTTCTCAAAATTGCTCTGGGGCTGAGATGGTATGCTGAGCATAGCACTCCTTGGTATGTCTCTTCCCTTCTAGGTCTCTTCTCTTCTAGGTAGTTCTTAATCAGTGCTTCTGAGCTGGGGGTGGCTTTGCCCTCCAGGAGACATTTGGCAATACCTGACTAATGGCATCTAGTGGGCAGAGGCCAAGGATATTGCTAAACAAGCTAGAGTGCACAAGACAGCCCCCCCAAACAAGCATGTGCTGACCCCAAATGTCGACAGTGCCAAGGTCAGGAAACTCTGCTCTGAACCTATCAATCACTCAATCTGTAAGAAAGTTTTGACCATTCATCCCCTCTGCTTCCTACAGCCCCCACTCTCTCAGCCTCCAGAAGCTCTAAATACAAGGACTTGGCCAAGACAAAATTTGTCCAGAGAAGTCTGAGTCCTGGCTGGGTCTAGGGAGCCTCACACATTAGTGGCATTTCTTTTGATGCTTCATTACAGCTCAGGAGGGGTGCACCATGCTGCTGTCTCACCCTGATACTTGGTCCTAACAATGTGCTGGTTAATGTTTAACAGCTGGCTCTCTGGGAAAACAAGCCATGGTTTGCAGCATTTGACATTTTCCATGGTGTAAATATTCTAGTCTCCTCCAGTGTCAAGCTACTGATGTGAAGTCACCTGGCTTGAAAGTTTTCCAAAAATGGATCAATGAAATGAGCTGATAGGAGCCAGCTCTCACACACCACTGCTTAGTCCCACCTTCAACACTTCCCTGTTCTCTCTTAAGCTCTGCAAACATTGACCTACCGGACCAGTGGCTTAACAAAATAAAAGTTTATTTCTCACTCATACTTCAGCATGGGTATTCCTGATACAGCAGCTTGGGACCCAGGTTCCTGCTATCTTGTGGCTTCCTTCCTCGAGGACAGTGGCTCTCAAACTTCAGTGTTCAGCAGAACCTGATGCAGAGCTGAAAACATGATTCCCCAGAGTTCTGACTCAGCAGGTCTAGGGTGAGGCTGGAGTATGTGCATTTTCTGACACATTCCCAGGTGATGCTGATGCTGTTGGACACACACATACTGAGAACCACCACTCTAGGGCAACATTTCTTCACTTTGGCTGCAAAGAGGAATCAGCAGGAGTACACTGACAACTCCCACTGGCTGGGTTCCACTTCCTGTGTTCCTGATTTAACTGGCCTAGGAAGCAGCCTGGTTGTGGAGATCATTAAAGCTCTCCAGCTGATTTCATTTTCCAACGAAAGGTGAGAACCACTGCTTTAGGGCCTTACTGTCTCTTCCTGTGGTTTCCCAGGTGGCTCAGTGGTAAAGAAATCTGCCTGCCAATACAAGAGAAGCAGGTTAGATCCCTGGGTTGGGAAGATCCCCTGGAGGAGGAAATGGCAGTCCACTCCAGTATTCTGGCCTGGAGAAACCCATGGAGCCTGGTGGGCTCCAGTCTGGGGGTTCACAAAGAGTTGAACATGACTGAGCAAATGAGCATGCACACATCTTTTCCTGTGGCTTTCCAGATGGCCCAGTGGTAAAGACTCTGCCTGCTAGTGTAGGAGATGTGGATTTGATCCCTGATCAGCAAGATCCCATGGAGAAGGAAATGGCAACTCACTCCAGTATTCTTGCCTGGGAAATCCCGTGGACAGAGGAACCTGGAAGACTACAGCATCAGTCTCTTCCTGCATTCCACAGGTGGATGTGGAAAGAGAGTGAGGACGCTCTCCGTGGAAGGGTATATGGGCCAGGCCTGGAGGTGACCTATAGGAGTGTAGCTGCAGCTTACAGGGCAGACTGGGAAGTGTAGTCTCCTTGGGAGCTCAGGAGGAAAGGGGGGCATCGTTTGCTGAAAAACCAGTGAGTTGCTGCCATAACTCCATGCTGCTTTGGAACAAGCGTACCTGGAGGGATACCCACAAGTGTGGATTCAGGAGTCTGTGAGCCAGTGTGAGGGTGCAGGAGTTCAAGGCTTTAGGGTGAGTAAATCCGGGTAAAAGCTACCAATTGTAATCTGGGGTGCTTTTATGTCCCTGGAGGAAGGCATCTTGATATAGTTGAAAGATTCAAGGCTTATAGACCTGTGCTCCTTCCTCAACCACCTTTTATGAGCTACTAATCTCTCCAGCCCTCAGTTTTCGTTCTCTGTAAAGTGGGAACAATATCTACCTATTTGCTTCATAGGGAGCCCACCAGGCTCCTCTGTCCATGGGATTTCCCAGGCAAGAATACTGGAGTGGGTTGCCCTTTCCTTCTCCAGGGGAACTTCTCAACCCAGGGATCGAACCTGTGATTCCTGCAACAGGCAAGCTCTGGCAGGCAGATTCTTTACCGCTGAGCCACCTGGGAAGCCCCTATTCTCTCCAAACCTCGGTTTCCCTCCTCTGTAAAGTGGGAACAGTATCTACCTATCTGTATCTACTTCGGAGGATTAAGTGAAATAAACCTAAAGCCCAAAGAGTGCTGAAGGTACGTAGTACATGTTCAGGGAATGTTAGCTCCCTTTCCTTTAGAAAATCCTGCCCAGCCGGCACCAGAGATTCTTCCTTAGTCACTCAGTTGTGTCCAACTCTTTGCGACCCCATGAACTGTAGCCCACCTGGGTCCTCTGTCCTGGGATTCTCCAGGCACCAGAGATAAAGGAACTGAAACAGGTGACCTGCCAAGACTCTGGGCTTCTCCCCCCAGCTCACGCATATGCGATGAAACTCTGTCTGGGAGTGATTTGCTGTCCATTCTTTGGGAGAAAATACCCCACAGAACTCATTAATAGTAAAGGCTGAAACTCGATTTCTGGGACAATTTCTTTGGCAAGATGTCCTGTGTGTCTGTCATTTTGGGAAGAAATTAAAAATTTGCAACTAGTTTTGTGTGTGTTAGTCACCCAGCCACGTCCAACTCTTTTCGACTCCATGGACTGTAGCCCACCGGGCTCCTCTGTCCATGGAATTTTCCAGGCAGGAATACTGGAGTGGGTTGCCATTCCCTTCTCCAGGGCATCGAACCTGGGTCTCCCAAATTGCAGGCAGATTCTTTACCATCTGATCCACCAGGGAAGCCCCTTGCAACTAGTTTTAAAGGGAACAGTTATTTATACTACAAAAAGATCCTTTGAGTTAATGAACAACCTCTTTAAGCAACTTTGCTTTCCTGCGCACAAATTAACTACACCGGGGCAGCCTGGAATGCTAGAAGGGAAGGGATCACTGCTTTCTACAGAAGGCAGAGCTGGGAAGGGCAGTGTGAGCTCCTGACCACTGAGAAGCAATCATTAACACACAACCTGAGAATGTAAGGGACCCGCCATCCTTCCACTCACAGTTCTGCAACATTCTGGGAAGCAGATCCACCACTAGCACAACAGGAGAGGCAGCACAAAGCTGGCCTGAGGTTACAACCACCCGCCTTCACGCTCACTGCCCAGTTACGCAAACTGCAGGTTTAGTCACCCAGCAGCTCCTGAGGGCAAATCCATTTGAATAACTGTTGCACACCATGTGCTTAACTTCCAAGAAACTTTCCATGATCTTATGTTTTAACACCAACTCTAACCTTTGTTTTTCATAAAAACTGCCCTTCTCCAGTTCTTGGCCCCAGCACTAGCTTTCTGCCATGATGCTGACATGTTCCTAAGTGCTTGCTAAATATGGGCCAGATACAAAGTCTTAGGAGTCTGGGCTTCAAGACCGACTCGCCCATCTCTGTCACTCCTTAGCTGTGTGACTTCAGGCAAGTTACTCCACTTCTCTGAGCCTCAGTTTCCTCATTTGTAAAGTAGTTGTAGTATAGGCCATTGCCTCGCCCAAGTAGCTATTTCTCTTCTGGGGACACCACGTCTGCTCTCCTAGGTTTGTCTTCAGGGGGTACTTGGAGCCCAGATGCTGTGCGGATGTGCTGGTGGGCGAGTGTGGAAAGTGAGTTACCCTTTAATGAACCCTGATGAAGAGTCGGCGAGTCTTCATGTAATCTTTAGTTGCCTCCGTTTTGCAGACAGAAAGGAGAGGTTTGTTTATTTGTTTTTAATTATTTATGTATTATTTTTGGTTATACTGAGTCGTCGTGGCTCCGGGGGCTTTTCTCTAGTTACGGTGAGGTGGGACTATCCTCTTGTTACGGTGCCGGTGCCGAGGCTTCTCATTACAATCACCTCTCTTGTTGCAGAGCACAGCCTCTAGGGCGCTCAAGCTTTAGTAGTTGTGGCCTGTGGGCTCAGTAGTTGCACTTCCTGGGTTCTAGAGCACAAGCTCAATAGTTGTGGCACATGGGCTTAGTTGCTCCGTGGCACTTGTGATCTTCCTGTCCCAGGGATTGAATGCATGTTTCCTTCATTGGCAGGCAGATTCTTTCCTGCTAAGCCACCAGGGAAGCCCAGAAGGAGGTGTAGAGAAAGTCCAGATCTTCGTCCAGATCTCCCACTTCACCAACTGAGGAAACGGACCTCCCATACCACTGCTGAGACCGCTTCTCTCTAGGCACACAGGCTGAGAGGGACAAGGGATAAAAAGGAAACCCAGCACCTGAAACCATTTGAGCCCAGCCAGGAGGCTCTTTGTAGCTCTGCACGCCTGGGTCTGCCTCCGGGAGGACAGACAGCAGGAGACCCACCAGCTAGGCCTTGCCTTTGCTTTCAGCTACATGATGTTATGGACAAGTCTCTGCTTCTTTTAATTATAATGTGTCTTGGTATGAGTCACTTTGGTTCCATCTTGTTTGAAACTCTCCGGGCTTCTAGCATCTAGAAGATGTGTTTTTTCTTTTTGGTCTGATTGGGTAGGTTCCACTCTCCTGTCTTTGAGTTCATAGATCCTTTTTTTTCTTCATCTAGTCTGCTGTTGAACTCTTCTAGTGCTTTGATGTTTTGTTAGTTCGGTTACCGTATTCTTCAGCTCTGTGACTTCTATTTGGTCCTTTCATATATCTCTTGTATACTCTTATTGAAGTTCTCCGTGTGCTCATCCATTTTTCTCCCAATTTGGGTGTTATGATCATTATTTTTAATACTTCAGATAAATTGTTTATCTTTATTTCCTTAAGGACCTTTTCTGGGATTTTGTCTTGTTCTTTCATTTGGAACACATTCCCCTATTTCATTTCCCTCGACTCTCTTTTGATTTTTATGCATTAGATAAAACAGCCACCTCTCCCAGTCATGAAACAGTGACATTATGTAAGAGATGAACTTTATTGTTCAACCTTGCCCTAGCTCTTGGTTGTGTCTCAAACCTTTGTGATTGTCTTAGCAGTCTATTTTTAGTAGTTAGGGCAATGCCAATGAACGTTCAAATTGCTGTACAATTGTGCTCATTTCACATGCTAGCAAAGTAATGCTCGAAATCCTTCAAGCTAGGTTTCAGCAGTACATGAACCATGAACTTCCAGATGTACAAACTGGATTTAGAAATGGCAGGGGAGCCAGAGATAAAATACCAACATCTGTTGGATCATAGAGAAAGCAAGGGAATTCCAGAAAAACATCTACTTCTGCTTCATTGACTACGCTAAAGCCTTTGAGTGTGTGGATCACAACAAACTGTGGAAAATTCTTAGAGATGGGAATAACAGACCACCTTACCTGTCTCCTGAGAAAACCTGTATGCAGGTCAAAAAATAACTTAGAACTAGACATGGAACAACAGGCTGGTTCCAAATCGGGAAAGGAGTACATTGAAGCTGTATATTGTCACCCTGCTTATTTAACTTATATGCAGAGTACTTCATGCAAAATGCTGGGCTGGATGAATCACATGCTGGAATAAAGGTTTCCAGGAGCAATATCAATAACCTCAGATATGCAGATGATACCATTCTAATGGCAGAAAGTGAAGAGGAATTAAAGAGACACTTGATAAGGGTGAAAGAAGAGAGTGAAATATCTGGCTAAAACTCAGCATTCAACAAAGATCATGGCATCTGGTCCCATCACTTCATGGCAAATAGATGGGGAAAAAGTGGAAATAGTGACAGGCTTTATTTTCTTGAGCTCCAAGATCACTAAGGATGGTGACTGTAGCCATGAAATTGAAAGACACTGCCTCCTTGGAAGAAAAGCTATGACAAACCTAGACAGTGTATTAAAAAGCAGAGGCATCACTTTGTCGACATAAGTCCATATAGTTAAAGCAATGGTTTTTCCAGTAGGCATGTACAGATGTGAGAGTTGGACCATAAAGATGGTTGAGCACTGAAGAAATGATGTTTTTGAACTGTGGTGCTGGAGAAGACCCTTGAGTCCCTTGGACACAAGGAGATCAAACCAGTCAATGTTAGAGGAAATTAACCCTGAATATTCATTGAAAGGACTGATGCTGAAGCTGAAGCTCCAATCCTTTGGCCATTTGATGCAAAGAGCCGACTCATTGGAAAAAAATCCTGATACTGGGTAAGACCAAAGGTAGAAGAAGAAGGGGACGACAGAGGATAAATGGTTGGGTGGCATCACCGACTCAATGGATGTGAATTTGAGCATACTCTGGGAGATGGTGAAGGACAGGGAAGCCTGGCATGCTGCAGTCCATGGGATGGCAAAGAATCAGACACAACTGAGCAACTGAACAATAATCACCACCACCCCATAGTTAAGGGTGTGCCAAGACCTGTCAGTGTCTCAGAGGAAAAGATCTCAGCACCTAGATTCAGACTGACTAAGACCCAGACCCTCAGGCAAGATTTTAAAGTATGCAAATAATATACAGTCCAATGGAACTGCAAACATAAGTCCTACAGGCCATTAGAGCCAGGTAATGTGAATATGTCCTCTGGGTAGCTGTTGCAAAAAAAAATGGGGTTGCTAGATGATGAAAGTTCCTTTTTGGAAACTTCAAGTTCCAGTTGCAGTTACCTGGAATGAGGCAGAAGGAGCACACAGAGATGGCTTCTGTAATCCCTTGAGTGCACCTTAGTAGGTGCCTAGATGTGCACCAGACCAGAAGGCTACCCCTCAGCCTAGAGCTTCAGGACAAGAAAGTAGGCCTTTTGCTCAGGAAGACTAGGGATGTATTTCAATCTGCTGTTTGTGCTTTGCCCTGGGGTGGGATGGTCTGTCCATCACAGGCCTGTGGGACTCAGGGATGCAAGCCCTCCTGGCCATGAGAGCCAGGCAATCAGTATCTCCTGGGTGCCAGACCAAAAACCTGGGGCATGTGCAAAAACTCCCCTCCAGGAGATGCTGATGCTCTAGAGTGCAGAGGGAGAGTACAAAGATAGCGCCTGCATTCCGAGGTCTCTGGAAAGAACCTTATATGTGTGTCTGATTGGAACCCTCAGGTCTCACCTGTGAGGATAGCCTATAGGCCTCTTACATAGAAAGACCGGGCTCCTTGGAAACCATTGCTTCATGCTGTATGCCTTGGGGTGGGGGGGGAGTTGGCTATTTAAAAATTCTTTCTCCTTTGGTTACAGTTTTGTGGGACCCTTGAGCATAAGCCTCACTGGGCACCAGAGCCAGGTGATCTCAAGGTGTCCCTTGAGTGGCAGCCACACAAATCAGGGTGTCAGAAGGGGGTACAAGCTCCTTCCTGGGAGGTCCTAACAAGCTGGGGGCAATGCAGAGGGGGAGCACTTGATGGTGTCTGACAGTAGACTTCATCCCTGAAAAGAACCCTGCAGGCCCTAGATGTGTGTTGAATTGGTGTCTGCCCCCAGACTGATGCTATAAGATATGCGAGTAAACCTGTTTCACGTAAGGTCTGGGCGCCTTTCAATTGGCTCCCTTTGCATTGGTGTCTGGGATGAGCCCAAACACGGGAGCCCTTTAAGAGCTGTTCCTCCATTCACTACAGCCTGTAAGTCTTGTGGCCATGAGGCCCATTGGTTTTCAAACCTAAAAGTCTGCAAGGGGTCATGTCTCTCAGGTGCAGGTCTTAAAGTAGGGGTGGGGGTGGGGGACTTTGCTCCCCAGGGAGAAACTCTGGTTTTTAAATTCCCCCCTGATTGTGGGTCATCGCACAGTGGGTAAAGTCTTCCAAGTGCTTTGCCTGATGTGGAGAAGTTGCTCAGCTAGTTTTTCAGAGGTTTGCGTTTTCAGAGGAAAATGTTCCATGTGTAGCTGTAGGCTCGGCACGTCCGTGGGAGGAGGTGAATTCAGTATCTTCCTACATTGTCATCTTGTGCCGGAACCCTCCCTTCTCTTTAAATAGAGAGTGTTGGCCACTGTGCTAAGTGCCAACTTCTCTTTTTAAGGCGCTGAACTGAGCACCAGGGATAAAACAGAAAAGAACAGACCAGCTCCCAGACCTCATGGGGCTTATAGGTTTGCAGGCAAAAATAGATGTTGGATTCATTATTACATAATTGAGTAATACATAGTGAGAACAGTGAGTTCTATGAAGAAGCAGAGTACTAATCAACTACCTAAAAGGAGATCCTAACCTAATCGGGTGGAGAAGGCAATGGCACCCCACTCCAGTACTCTTGCCTGGAAAATCCCATGGATGGAGGAGCCTGGTAGGCTGCAGTCCATGGGGTCTCAAAGAGTCAGACACGATTGAACGGCTTCACTTTCACTTTTCACTTTCATGCATTGGAGAAGGAAATGGCAACCTACTCCAGTGTTCTTGCCTGGAGAATCCCAGGGACGGCGGAGCCTGGTGGGCTGCCGTCTATGGGGTCACACTGAGTCGGACACGACTGAAGCGACTTAGCAGCAGCAGTAGCAGCAGCAACCTAATCGGGGAGTGGGAAGGGTTTCTCGTGAGATTATTTGAGGCCCAGGGATTTGAAAGCTCTGGAACTGAGGCAGGCCTGTCTTGGCGTCTCCGTGTACATCTCTTCTCTATCTTCTTGTGTCACTTGCCATAGTCTCCCAGTCCATTTCTTGCCATCCTAATTCCATCCATGACTCATTTTTAATAACCCCTAATTTCCAGCCTCAGAGTCTTGAGAGATGGGGAGAGGCCCTAACTCATAGATTTCTGGCAAGCCTGGGCATGGATTTCCTTTGGGAACTGTCAGTTCTGATCCAAAAACAGACCCAAGATGAGGGTGAAATGTTTGTTTTGGGCAGCAGGAAAAACATCTAGTAACGAGCACGTGTTCAAAAAGCACTGATTGTGTCAGATGTTAAGGAGGGTGTGGTCTGGTTCAGTGCTCTAGGGAACTCTAGCTCCCTGGTGAAGGAATAAACCAATAAACAGACGTCTGGGGGTTACAGCAAGATGTGCACGAGGGAGGCGCCGCTGAACCTTTCCGAGGGAGCACAGGCCTGAAAGGCACCTGGAAAGGTGAGTTGATTAGCCAGGAGGATGAAGGTTGATCCAAGGTTATGTTGGAAGGAGGATGCCAAGGGGAAATGCAGACTGACAGAAGCGGTGTAGAGCCCATTAGGACTGCCCAGGAATTTGGATGGCTGAGCAGATATGGGTTTATGTGCTGAGGTCAAGGGTGAAGACAGGCCTGGTGAGAGGTAGCCAAGTGGAGCTTGGAAGATGGTGTAGAGCAATAGTTCTCAGATTTTGACATGCATCAGAATCACCTGTAAGGCTTATAAAACAGACTGCTGTTCTCTTCCGTCTCTCTCCCCACCAGTTTCTGATTCAATAGTTTTGAATTAGAATGCACTTTTCTAATAAGCTCCCAGGTGATGCTGGTCTCTAGATCCTTTTTGAGAGCCACTGAATTAGAGGAAGGCAGAAAGTAGAGACCAGCTAGGACATCCAGATGTGACAGCAGAGAAAAGGATTTACAGCACCAGCCACTGTGCTAATCTCTTTATGTGTAATCTCACATAATCCTTTTAACCACTCTGAAACACCACCCTTATTCTAGACTAAATGAAGCGCAAAGAGACTAAATTCCATGCCCGTGGTCAGTGAGTGACAGGACCACTGTGTCCAGGCTGTAGAGACACAAAGCCCCTGCTCTCAGCCACTGCAAGGGAACCAGCAGTGGGTGGTGACTGGTGGGGTGGCGGGGCCTCAGCAAGATCAAGGAGAGAAGCCTCAGGTGACTTCCAGGGTTCTGAAGTGGCCACAGGGTGACAGATGTCTTTGCCCAGAGCACGTTCATTGTGAGGGACCTCACTCAGATTCAGGTTTGTCACTGGGGTTAAGACTCCACAGGGTGCTGTGCTCTTTCTGAATAGACGTCCAGGAGACAGATGGATTTATGAGTCTGGGGCTCAGGCTTCCCTGGTGGCTCAGATGGCAAAGAATCTGCCTGTGATGCGGAATACCTGAGTACGATCCCTGGGTCGGGAAGATCCCCTGGAGAAGGAAATGGCAACCTCCAGTATTCTTGCCTGCAGGATTCCACAGACAGAGGAGCCTGGCGGGCTACAGTCCATGGGATTGCAAAGAGTCAGACACGACTAAGCGACTAACACACACAGGAATATAGGTGGGAAAGGGGATGGGGACCTCCCCGAGGCAACTAGCAACAGAGGGGCAGAAAGGTAAGGAGAGGGCAGAGGTGATGTCAGAAAGACAAGGCGGTTGGTTTCAGGAGGTGTGTGGTGGCGTCATAGATGCTGCAGAGGCCAAGGAAGTACCCAGTGGATTTGACACTCAAGAGGGCAGTGGCAGCCTCAGCCACAATTCTGGTGGACCAGAGTTAATGGGAGGCAGTGGAAGGAAGTGGGGGGATGATGGCAGATGAGCCAGTAGAAGGAAGAAGTGATGGGTACTCTCCTTAGAAGCCTGTCCATGAAAGGAAGGAAGTTGAGAGCTAAAGAGATGAGGAACCAGTAATGACTCCAAAAAATGACTGGCAAGAGCTCAGATATTGATGTGGCCAAAGGGGCATGTGGTCAGAAGTGTCAAGAGGGCATCACACAGGGTGGTCAAGAGGGCATTACCCCAGGGATGTTTGGGAGGCATTGCAGGGGAGCGTGGCTGGGGGTCAGGAGGGCTCGGTTGCAGATTTGTAGGGGTAGACAGTAGCTGACGTCAGTGTTCAGGAGCCGTTTCTGTTGTTCTGGAGCAAATCGTAGCTCTTACTGACAGGGCTAAAGTTAGTGGGTGTGTGTGGGGTAGGATGAGGCCTGGGCTGCCTATAGGAGGGTTGGGAAGATCTGGCCCTTTAGGAGGCCTGGCTTTGATGCCAGCTTTGCCCACCCCCATATCTGAGGTCTCTAGATCAATGTTTGGCTATAAAACTTTTTATGCAAGCGACTGTCAGAGCAAGGGCAGAGATATTCTGGTGGAAAGAGGGCAGGAGGTTCCGGCCAGCCCTTGTGTTGCTCTGCCCCTGCCTCGCCATGTTCCTGGAAGTTCAGGCCTGCATAGAGCACGAGGAGCCCCGGCCAGAAAGCTCTCCGCGGTCACCTCCAAGTCTACAGTCTCAGGCTGCTTCAGATGCCTCTAAGTCAGGGAATACCCATGACCTTTGTCAGGGTATACGCATGACCTTCATCAGGGTTATGTTCACTGGTCAGCTGTCCAGGGGTGCCAGGAAACAGATGTATGGGGATTACAGACAGCAAGCCTCTGGATGTCTCTGCCGGTGTAAGCACGTGGGCAGCCTCATTCCTGCCCTCAGAGCTGTATAGTCTCAGGGAGGACACCGTGATCACTTGTCTGCCAGCCCTGAGCCTGAGATCTGTTAGTTCTTAGCTTTATCTTAAGTTTCCTTATGTTGGGCTTACCAAGTGCCTCTTAACAATGATTGCCCACAGGTATAGAGATGATCCTAGAAAAAGAAGGGAGGAACTGATGTGTTGGACTAGGAAGGTACAGATCACCCTGCCCTCCCGGTTCCCCAGTGGGAAAGGCTGGGGATGATGCCCGGTTGGTACGTGCGAGTCACTTATTCCCCTCCCATCTGCATAGCTTGGAAGTGAGTAGCACAAGAGGCAGGAGCAATGAATCAAGCTTTTCAGAGACAAAGCACAAACTTGAACCCAAACTATCATCACCTGGCAGATAATGATCACTGGTGCCAGAGGTAAGGGCTCCCCCGTTGTGTCTGCTTGAAGCAAGGAGGGCCTTGAAGTACAGCTAGTCAACAGCACTCAGGATGGATTACTGAGTGATGGGACTTGAAGGGGACTTTTACACTAACTTTATGAAAGCAGAAGGTATACTTGAACTTGACCCTGCAGTAAACAAATCTTTCCACCTTTTTTCTTAAGTACCTTTTGGCACAGAACCACTCTCTGAAATGGAGCTATTCGATGCTAAATTAGGAACGAGTTATGTGGAAGGGAAGCACTTGGTGATGTGCACATGTATTCCGATCAGCTGTGTAGAGGTAGCTTCCTACTTCTTAGATCTTGGTACAGAGACACTTGAGGCTGGAGTGGTCCTGTTGATTGGAGACCACAGCTGCGGCTGCGCCCAGGATGGGAAGGGGGGGCCTTCTCTGAGGGTCTGAAAATCTTTCTCCTGACAGGTATGTTCATCAAGAAACAGATGTGGAGGCAGCAGTGGGGGGTTTCAGCCATACCCCATGCAGTAGCCCATGGGGAAACCCATTCTGGTGAGCTTGTCTCCTCAGACTACAAAAGCATGGGCAGGAAGTTTCCCTCAACCCGTGGTTCTTAAACTTGAATGTGAATCAGCATCACCTGGAGACTTATTAAACAGATTACTGGTTAGCTTCTTGTTCCATGGCCGTGGCTTCGCTATGCTAACAAGTCTCCAGGTGATGTTGATGAGGCTGCCACCCAGGGACGCATTCGCTGGGAAGCACCGCTCCAGACCAATCTTGCACGGACATTTGGATCACAGAACTGATGAGGGCGTGAGGCGGATTCCATTATAATAGCCATCTTTATTTGTAAAAATCCAGATATAAAATGTATTCTTTCAGTCTTTCCGAGTTTTCCATTTTACAAAAACAAAAAGGCACATAAAAACCTTCCCCACGGTCGTTTCCACAGACGGATGTTTCTTGGGCAGCCCTCCCCCCACCCCCACCCCCCCATAGAGCTACATGCTTCATTCCGGGACATCTCGCTTCCCCACATGCTTCGGTGCTTTCCTACCAGGGTAGAATTCCAAATTCCAAGACTGAAGTACACAAAGAGGGGGTGGGTGGTGGGTGCAGAGTTTGTGGCATGATGCTCCACGGCGTGCAGGAGGGGGTCTAGTAGTAGGTCTCCTTCTCCACCCAACCTGCGGGCAGCAAAGAGAAAGACAGAGATAAGTGACTGTGAGCCTCAGGGGAACAAAGTCTACAGGGAGTGGAGGGAATGAGGGGTGTTTACCCAAATTCAGTGTGGGACCCTCCCAATTTAATACGGGGCCCTCGTTTGTATGTGTTTTTAAGAGTAATGTTTTAATTGGAAAGATAGTTTAGCCTTCTGACCAAGTTTCTACCACATCCTATGCAGGTTGTATTTGGTCAGTTCTGAAACCTCAGTTGAGATCTCCATTCTGAGGATGGGCTGTGACTGGAGTTAGTTAGCGTCCTGTGGACTTAGCCAGTCAGGCTGATTGTGGAGGAGCCCAGACACTTCGAAAGAAAACAAGAGCAAAAGCCAGAACTAGGCACTCCTCCCCAGACCCAATGCTAACTACAAATGTCTGTACTTACCGCCAGGGCGTCGCCTGATGATGAGCTTTCGGACCTCGTCATACACGAAGATGAGAAGCGAGTAGGGGAAGGCACAGAACCACCACGTAGGTCTGGAAGTAGAACCAAGTGACAATTTACATGTGGACACCACTCAAAGGAAGGAAGAAACTGCACATCAACAAATGGACAGTGAAACAAATCAGCCCCAAAGGAAAAGCCAAGCACAGTCCTGGGTAACTGCTGAGCATTCACACAGAACTCATGACAAAAACACTGCGCTTCTGCGTGCTCAGAGCCAAGAGGTGCAGAAGAAAGCAGACTGCCATCTTCAGCTGGGTTTCCATGAGAAGGCTGGTACTGTAGGTTAGCTTTTTTTTGTTGACAATTCCAGAGTCAACAGGATATTTCCTTTCTTCCTTTTCTAAAGTATTTAAGAAACTCAAGTACATTTGTCTCATTGACCTGGCATTTGAAGATAAAAGAACTGCCAGTGTGGGTCATGAGTGGTTTAATCATCCCCTGAATCTGGTCTCTTGACAGTAGAGTTTAGGCGAGTCAGGAGTGTGTGGAGTCCCAGACCTGGGGAGTAAGCAGCTGAGTCCTAGCAGAGATCTGAGGCCTTTGGGGACCCAGGGGCTGCTGCCACAGTCCCCAGCCTGGAGACAGGCACCCTGGGCAGCCTCTAGGGGCGGTTGACACTTTGACTCCCAACTTCCCAGGGCAACCACAGGAGGAAGGCTGTCCCAGGGCAGAGCTCTGGCATCTTCCCCTCTTCCTGTCCGGTGTGTCCTCCACAGCTGCTAGAAGATGACTTCGCTTGACTTGGGGACCTTTGTTAACTAAGCCACCTTCCACACTGGGTAGAACCCACTGGGAACAAGTTCTCTCTTAAGTCACAGCAAAGATGCTCAGAGGCATCCGTCTGTTGTGAGATTTTTCATTTTGGCCTTTTTAGAGAGCTCTGATCCTTTTAGCTTCCTCTTGAACAATAGCCCAAGATGACAGAATTCAGCTTGGGCAAGGCTTGCCCCTGTCGTGTGCAAACTCTGTGCAGGGGGCTGGGAATACAAAGCTAAAAAAAGACACTGTGGTCCTTGCTTTGAAGATTATAATCTATGGGGTGCACAAGTGACAACAATGGCAAAGGAGGGGTGCAGCTGCATGGGCCCAGGAAGCCGAGAGCACAAGGGGACAAGCCCCAAGGGAAGCAACCTGGAAGAATGATCAGGGCTGATGGAGTGGGAAGGGAACAGCCCCCCAAATATGAAGGCAGAGGAGGAATGCTCAATTCACCCAAAGTAAGCGTGGATGGGTACAAGGCTAGGAAGACCGTCTGACCGCCTGAGACCCTGGATGCCAGTCTACCCTTACACCACCGACAGGAAGACAGGGAAACCAATGAGGTCTGGTTACTTCTGGGATGAGAACAGGGAGAAGTGGTGAGAGCAACAGGCTACTTGAGAGAGAGTCCAGATGGGTTTGAACAAGGATGGGGAGACTGATGTTAAGATCAAAAGTCCCACTTTCTGTGGCTTAGCATATTCTAATGAGGCTGCAGCTGCCTAACCTGAACCAGTTGGCAGATACCACAAACAGCCTTAGTCCTTCAAAACACTCTTGGGAGTTTGTGGCAAATTCTGTATGTGAAAATTCAATCTATCAAAGGCGTTGTCATTCACCATGCTCAAGGCCAGTCAGGTTCTGACCAAAGAGAAGTGGTTGGCTTCCTCTGAATCTCTACCTGTGCACGATCTCCTGACACTACCAGTACTCGACTATAAAGACCTCAGATTTGCGGCTCCACCATCCTCCTTTGAGAGCAGAGGAGTCCGAGTCCCCAAAGACGAGGGGCTTGTGATGTGATGCACATCACTCACTGGGCGAACAAATCAAGATTTGGACTTGTGACCCCAAACTTCACAGCTGAGGATGCCCCCAGCTGGCCTCAACACAACTGGGCTGTGGCGCTCAGCTCAGTTGGCTGGTGAGCAAGCCCAAGGCCCAGAGCCTGGGTGGCCCTAGCAACGCCAATTCCTGGTTTGCATCACTGAGTCAGCCTTTGTTTCCCAGTCCAGAGGAATTCTTGTACCTATCACTCAACAGCTCTGAAAAGAACAGCTACTAACATGTGCCATGGGAGGAACAAGCCATGCTGGTTATTTCCAACTTTTTGGACCTAGGAGAGGAGGGACTTACTTGAGGGGATACATCCTCAGGGCAACACCCATTCCAGGGCAGTAGGAAAGGAAAGCAGCAAGGGCTGTCTCTTCGAAGAGGCCAAATATTAAGATCTTGTTCCTAAAAACAAGGAGAGGAGAGAGGTAAAAAAATTGCAAATAAGAGTCTATCTTCTAACACTGTTTTTTAATTTTTTTTTTAATGTGGACCATTTTTAAAGCCTTTATTGAATTTGTTACAATATGGCTTCTGCTTCATGTTTTGGTCTTTTTTGCCCATTAAGGCATGTAGCTCCCTGACCAGGGTTCGAACCCACGTCCCCTGAATTGGAAGGCGAAATCTTAACCACTGGAGTGCCAGGGGAATCCCTACTATGTTTTACATGGCAGGTTGATGTCTTCATAGGTCTTTATGTATTTGTACTTAGGAACCTGAGGTCAGATGAAAAAACCTAGAAAATGTCATTTGGCTTATGAATTAGCTCCCCAAACAAGATTCTAGAACTTCTGTCCAATGTGTCAGGTGCTGGGCTTTTTATTTAGCACAGGGTTTAAACATCCATCACCAGACCTGTCTTTGAGTTGAGACCTCCGACTGTGGCCTACTCACTTCATCCCCTGCTGGAAGACGGAATTCCTCCTGGTCTTGCAGATGACCAAGTCAGCCCACTGCACCACCACGATACTGACAAAGAAGGCTGTGTGGCAGGTGAACTCCACGATCTTCCTCTGTTCATATGTCTGAAATGTACAAGGGAGACAATGGTCTTGGCCCACGAGTCCAGAGGCCGTGAGGCCCTGTCGTCTGGTGCTAGCGGAGCTCTGGCACTGGTAGGCGGGCAGCCCTCACTCACCCACTGCTGCCCATAGCTGTCCTCCACGTCATTGATCCAACGGTCATCCCAGGTCACTCGGATGCCCAGCAGGTGATTTGGGAGGAAGCCGTTTTCAGCCATGATCACAAAGTAAGTGAAAAAGCCTCCCAGGGCCTGGATCATACCTGAGAAGTTGAAAAGAACTTGAATGCCAGGGCCTGGTACAAGGCATCTGAGGACACACTCCTCGCCCACACCTGTTGCACTTTGAGTCACTTTTTAGAGCTTAAAAGGGACCTGGTCCTTGCTCTTAAAACACCCACCTCTATTCCTTGGTCATCTGCTTCTATCAGGACATGGCCCTTAGGGGTAAAAATCCACATCCCCATTTTTTAATTCCTGAAAAAAAATTATGACTCCTGTCCCATCTCTCAAAATTTTTACACATGGTCTTTTTGCCATCCACTGTGGAAACCATGAATGTGGCACTTTCTAACCTGATCCTCCACTTCCCCCACTTCCAGGATCCTTCCCTCTGGGATCCAATCCAACTATACTGCCCTCAACTCTTTGGGGTGGGATTTCATCCTATACTCTGGACCATTTTCCTACTTCAAAATTAGGCCTTTCTAGCCATCAGCCAATTACTTTGTTGTCAGAAATGGTTAAATCAATCTTTGCCATATTTCCATAACGTACTTGATTTGTCTCATTTTTATCCAAGTGTTCACAGTGATGTAATTAGTCTAGAAGAACAAGTTGCTGCTGGTGGCTTTACCAAGTTCTGGTAAAAGCAGAGTGTTTAGGATCAAAGGGCATTTGCAGTGTCCACCATCTAGACCACTTGTTAGCTGGTCCTGCTCCACGAGTGGAACGGAAATCAAGCACTGGGGGTGGGGTGGGGGTGGGGTGGGGGGGTGCAGAATTGCCATGTGATGGTGACCAGTCAGCCAAACCTCCAAACTCCACTGGGTGCCGAGTTAAGAGTTTGCGGAGTCCAATCAGTGGTAGTACTTTATTTCCCCAGAAAAGCTCCCTTTGAGTTAACATTGCAGCTCTTAGGAGCAGTGCCTGGCATTCAAAAGGCTCCATGAGCCAGGGCGTTTCTCTGTTCTAATGCAGATGAGCTCAGTTGCAACTGCCCGGTCTAAAGAACTCAAGTTTCTGGGAAGATGGCAAAAGATGTCTTCTCACATGGAAGGGAATCTAAGAAAAATCCCCAGCCTTAACCTAGATCCTGGCTCATCTTAGATTTGGAAGTGGTGCAACTTCTGAAGCCTCAGAAACCCTGTCTGAGGCAGATACCACCCCTACAGACACTTGCAACCTGCCGGCTAACCGATCTGTCCGTAGGCCATGCTGATCAGCCGCTCGTTCACAAGTTTGTCCGTCTGGGGGTTCCTGGGCTGTCTCTTCATGATGTCGCTCTCAGCCTGCTCGTAAGCCAGGGAGATGGCAGGGACCTGGGAGGAGGGGCGAGAAGGGATTTTACGTCATCAGAAACTAGCAAGCTCATGTCGTGACCCTTTTGTTTGTTCTCAAATTCTTGCTCTCCTTAAAAAAAAAAGTTTTTCATAACGAGATATTACAAGTCCCCCTTCTTTTTTAAAAAAGGGCAAAATGATACAAAAGGGAAGATCTCTATCTGATAAATAGGTATTGACAGCTGTCCTGAAGTATGATTAACACTGAATCTTTGCTGCTGAGGCTGCCACACACAGGCCAAGAAATTCTCGGTAGTGACATTTCCAAAGCTGGCCACGGGGACCCAGAGAGCACAGCAGTGAGTGCTAATGCTCCACCTTAGCACTGTGATGTGTGGAGGTGTGCCAGTCACTCACCATGTCTGTTCCCAAGTCGATGCAGAGGATGGTGACAGTCCCCAGAGGGAGTGGAATGTTTGCAATAATAAATATCAGGAAGGGGGTAATCTCAGGAATGTTACTGGTGAGGGTATAAGCAATGGATTTCTTCAAGTTATCAAAGATCAGACGACCTGTGAAAGCAAGATTGTTTTTAACGTAGAGCTTAATGAAAAGGGCCGGAAATCACACGCAGAAATGGATATTGCTCAGCAGCATCTGGACCAGGTTTCATGCAGCACTCTCACCTTCCTCTACCCCAGTCACAATTGAGGCAAAGTTGTCATCTAGGAGAATCATGTCAGCAGCTTGCTTAGACACGTCTGAGCCCGCAATCCCCATGGCAACCCCAATGTCTGCCTTCTTCAAAGCTGGGGAGTCATTGACACCGTCTCCAGTTACAGCCACGATGGCACCCTGCCAGGAAAAGGAGGGATGTGGGTTAGGGATTGCGTGGTTGGGCATAAGTGAGGTGCAGCCTCTATTCGCCTCTCGTTGCAGACACTGCTCCTTTCCCATTGAGACTATCTAGACTTGGAACCATCTCAGCCAGGAATGTACACAGCTATTACCAAGCAACAGAATCCAGGAGACACCCCCACCTTGTTCACAAGGTCTACCTGAAGTCGTGACTCGGGTGCGTGTCACTCAGGAAAGCCCCGTTCCTTTATGCACCATCACCCCCAGGTCTCTCCTAGGTATGGGATGAACCTCCTGGGCATTCACATCTCCAGGGTGGACATCAGGACCCTGCACTGATGTTCTGGTGCTGAGTGCTGAAGCTCTGACTCTGGGCCACAGCAAAGACCAATACAGTACAGTATGTGTCTTGGCTAAACCATGATCTAGTCACCATCCTCTCTACGCTTGGAGCTTCTTATTGGCCCATGTGTACTGAGACAGAAAGGAGCTAGCTGGCTCAGGTTTCCAGCACTGTTGCCTTGTTTTTTGTTTTTACTGGAACTGCAATCACCGAGGTCAGCAGCGCCTGAGAGAGCCCGGCCCCGGCTGTGTGCCGACCTGTCTCTGGCAGCCTTCCACAATGATGAGCTTCTGCTGCGGAGAGGTCCTGGCGAACACAATCTCCGTGTGGTACTTCAAAATGTCATCCAGCTGCTCGGAAGTCATGTCCTTCAGATCACTTCCATGCACCACGCAAGCCCTGGCATCCCTATGATCAGGACCAAAAAAAAAAAAAAAAAAAAAAAAAACCCAACAACAAAGGTCACCTGTCTGTCCCTTCTTCACCGAAAACTGACCTGGGGATCGAACCCAGGTCTCTGGCACTGCAGGTGGATTCTTTACTGTCTGAGCCACCAGGGAAGCGTTAACACCATGAAGCCAGGGGGAACTGTCCCATTAAGTAAAAGGTATTACCTGTGCAGTGTTTTACAGGTTACAAAGCATACTCATGTATATTATCTCATGCAAGATTCACGACCACCATGAGGCAGACCTGTCTCTCACCTTCCTTACCCCATGTTTACAGGATGCATTGAAACAACATAACTAAATTTTAGACAGTGGCAGAGCTGATGAAAGAGCAAACCCAAAGTAGGGTTCGGTGGGCGTAGCCCTAAGCCTTAACAAAACATTAAAAGCAAAACTAATTTGTCTCAAGTTATCTGTTTCACTTTATTGCCAAAATTCTCCTTTCTGGTCTGAGTCAAAGTGCCTTGCCCATTTTGTTAGTGTAGACCTGAAAATGACAAGGTGCTAGGTGCTGGGCAGTAGAGAAGGGGTTAATAGCAGGAACTCAGAAGCCTGACTGCTGAGTGTACTGTGTGACTCAGCCTCAGCTTCCCTGCTCTGCAAGTTGGGAGCACTACCTACCTCTGTGGGTTTCTGTAGCAAATGCTTAGAACAGTAAGCACCATCTAAGTGTTGCTTACAATGATTGCTCTTATTGAAAACCCTCCCTGGGGTGTTCAGGGCTGGTGCACTGGGATGACCGAGGGATGGGATGGGGAGGGAGTTGGGAGGGAGAGTCAGGATGGGGAACACATGTACACCCATGGCTGATTCACGTGAATGTATGGCAAAAACCACTACACTATTGTAAATTAATTAGCCTCCAATTAAAATAAAAAAAATAAAAAAAAAGAAAACCCTCCCTGGGAACAAGGCTGCTTTCTGCCACTGAAGGGACCTCCCTACCCAGAGTAACCCTAGAAGGAAACCATGTAGAACCAAGCTGAAGATGCCCAACTACCAGCATCTGCACATTCAAGGCAACAGTGCTCTGACCTTCCCGCCTTACCTGGGGTTCACCTGGCTCACTGGGATGTTGAGGCGGGCAGCAATGTCTTCTACGGTCTCATTACCTTCTGAGATGATGCCCACACCTTTGGCAATGGCTTTGGCAGTGATGGGATGGTCTCCGGTGACCATGATAACCTTTGGCAAAAAAAAGAGGACAATCTGCTGAATGCAGCTGCCAAGCAAATGACCTTGAGAAGTCTTACAAGTGGGCAAGAATAAATATCAAGGATGACTCAGCTTGCAATATCAAAGGGAAAGAAACGCAAATAGAAAACTGATAAAACACGAACTAGCCCAAAATACAAACATGAGTTCACAGAAGACACCAAGCAAAACCCAGATTTTATCTTGGCACACAATCACACAGGATAAACAGTTATCTTTTTCTTTTTACACCATCAAACAAAGATACTCAAATTTACTAAACCCAACAACAACAAAAAAGGATGAAAATCTCATGCTGGTGCATAACAGGGCCCACACACTGCTGGTCAGCATCCTGAAACTGGCCCAGTTTGGAGGGAAAGCAGTAAGTAACAAGAATTCAAATCAATTACTGTTCTTTTTGACCCTATGATTACATTAAGAATACAATCAAAGTGGAAGGAGAAGAGCTTTTACAAAGCTTTCAGAGCAGTTATTACTCATGAGAACGAGAAATTGGAAATAAGCCAAACAGCCGGTAACAAGGCAGACTATACAAACCACACTGTATCAGCGCACCTGAACGCTTTGCAACTTCAGACAGACAGAGGAGCACACCAAACATTCCCTTCAAAACCAACTAACTGAAAACACAGGGCAGGCCATTCACTGCATGATGAGTATTCATTTAGAATAAGGCAAATATCTCAAAAGTTAAAACCTAACGAAGTCTTCAGCGCTTTTTAATTTGCTTAGTTACATTTCTCTTAAAGGTTTTTTTTTTTTTTTTTTTAACTTTTCGAGCCCTCATCTGCAGCTTACACCAACATTTTAATACCATTTGGCCTTCTCTAGAGGTAACTAAAAAGCTTTGGAGATGAGAAATCTATACTCCAGGTGAGAGACACCAGCGATCACGTGGACCCTGAGAGGCACTAAGTAGGGTGCCCAGAACTGCTAAGAGGTGATGCCAAGGTGGGGTGGGGGCAGTACCTTGATTCCAGCACTTCGGCATTTGCCCACAGCATCTGGGACAGCAGCCCGTGGTGGGTCAATCATGGAGATGAGCCCCACGAAGCAGAGATTATCAACAGGGAAGTTCACGTCGTCGGTGTCAAACTGGAAGCCTTCCGGAAACTGCTCATCTGGCAGCAGCAAGTGGCAGAAACCTGCAGGAGGGCAGGGAGTCTGTGAGGACTTCCAGTGACAGAGGAAGCTGCAGGACACCAGCTTGCTGTGCAGCAGTTTGTTAGTTTGGAAAGCTTTTTTAAAAATTCTACTTTTATAACCAAATGAGTTTCACTGAACATTTATGAATAATACAGAGTCCTTGGAAACCACGCAACAGACAGAATCCATCACCAAGCCTCAGAGGACGAGGCTCTGCTTAATGTGGAGAAATGGGAGTCTGAGCACCACGGTTTCAGTTCCAAATAGGGAAAGGAGTACGTCAAGGCTGTATACTGTCACCCTGCTTATTTAACTTATATGCGGAGTACATCATGAGAAATGCCGGGCTGGATGAAGCACAAGCTGGAATCAAGATTGCCGGGAGAAATATCAGTAACCTCAGATACACAGATGGCACCACCCTTATGGCAGAAAGCAAAGAGGAATTAAAGAGCCTCTTGATGAGTGTAAAAAAGGAAAGTGAAAAAGCTGGCTTAAAATTCAACATTCAAAAACTAAGATCATGGCATCCGGTCCCATCACTTCATGACAAATAGATGGGGAAACAATGGAAACAGTGACAGACTTTATTTTCTTGGGCGCCAAAATCACTCCAGATGGTGACTGAAGCCATGAAATTAAAAGACCCTTGCTCCTTGGAAGAAAAGCTATGACAAACCTAGACAGCATATTAAAAAGCAGAGACATTACTTTACTGACAAAGGTCCGTATAGTCAAAGCTATGATTTTTCCATCATGCGTGGATGTGAGAGTTGGACTATAAAGAAGGCTGAGTGCCAAAGAATTGATGCTTTTGAACTGTGGTGTTGGAGAAGACTCTTGAGAGTCCCCTGGACAGCAAGCAGATCAAACCAGTCATTCCTCAAAAAAATCAGTCCTGAATATTCACCAGAAGAACTGATGCTGAAGCTGAAGCTCCAATCCTCTGGCCACCTGATGCAAAGAACTGACTCACTGGAAAAGACCCTGATGCTGGGAAAGACTGAAGGTGGGAGGAGAAAGGGTTGACAGAGGATGAGATGGTTGGATGGTATGACCGACTCGATGGACAGGAGTTTGAGCAAGCTCCAGGAGTTGGTGATGGGCAGGGAAGCCTGGAGTCCTGCCGTCCATGGGATCGCAGAGTCAGACGTGACTGAACAACTGAACAGAAGTGAACTGAGACCTGCCCCTTCAGTTACTTGGACTTGGCACATCATGTGATTACTCGTCTCTCCTCTCCTCTCTGGAGAAAAAACCAAGGTCATGGCTCTGCTCACTGTTCACCTAACCAAAATATATACTGCTGAGCAGCTGTGTGGGCCTTGGAGCCAAGCTTCTTTGAGGATAAATGCAGATCAGACACACTCTGCTCAAGGGGTTCATCATCTAGTATTATTGTTGTTAATACAAGAATCATGATACTTAAGACATTTTTTTTTGATGTTGTGTGGAGGTTACAATGTCCTTTAAAGTGGTATCAGGTGCTTTGTGGATTCATAGGAGAGACTGCTTCTACTATGGGGTGGTGGAGGTGCAGAAACAGAAAAAGACAAAAACAGAAACAAAACACTTAAGAATGACCTTTCAGTTGAATAGAGACCTGAGACACCTCAAGTTAGACTAAAGAGCAGGTAAGAACAAGAGCATGGGACCAGGTAATCAGTTCTAAGTTACCCAACTAAGGAGAACAGAGGAATTACATCATTAATGATGTAATTCATTTTTTATCTGTACAAAAGATGACAAATGTCACTTTCCCTATGACACAGTGGGTGAAGGTGCTTCTTGTCAACAGTGGCTGACACAGTACAGGTGGCATCCAAGGTTCCAAGTTCACCATTCACCTAATCTGTGAGCTGGTGACACAAGTGCCCAGGTAAATTCACAGCCATTCTGTGGCAGCCGGGAAGCAGCTTTATACTAGATGCCCCAGGAATGAATTAATTTTTATCTCATGAAGTTAATAGATCATGGACATAGCAACAAAAGCCAGACAACAACTCTTTTCCCCTCCTTTTCTGAGCAAACAGAACTGACCAGCCTGAGACCAAAGGTCTAAGTCAGAGTCAGAGGCAAACTGGCATGATTTTGTTGCCCAGTGTCTTCAGCGCTTATTGTTTTCAAAACAAAGGGAGGCAAATAAAGGGAAGTTAACCAGAAGCAGAGGTTAACGCGGTAACTTGCAATTGTTTCCCGGACTATCAGCGTACCCAGCACACGCTCTCCAAGGCCACCCAGCTCCAGGTAGGCATTCTGAAAGGCGTCCTTCAGCTCCTCGTCCAGGGGCTGCTCCTTGCCATGGATGAGGATGGAGCTGCAGCGGTCCAGGATCCTTTCCGGGGCACCTTTCATCACCAGTAGGTGCCGGGGCTCACCTGCATTGGCGTTCTTGTGGATGGATAACTGTGAAGAATGGTAAGGATGCAAACGTTAGACAGCTGGGCCTGACAGTCCAGGGAGGGAGATTTTTTTTTTGGCTGCAACATGTGGCTTGTGGGATCTCAGTTCCCTGACTAGGGACTGAACCCAGGCCCTTGGTAATGAAAGCACATCCTAACCAGTGGAGCACTAGGCAAGTCCCTAGTAATTGTTTTGAAAGATAGAAGATCCCCTATTTCTGAATTTAGTGTCTCACACCCTGTAGCACACTTTGAATGCTACAGAGGAAAACGAGCGTGGCAAGGTGCTCATGAATCCCTGACACATGTTCATGTACACAATTTTCCCAAAGAAAATTCAGCACAGGGACTGGAAGACTCGTGTACCTGCAGCCCTGCCCAGCCCTCTCCCCCATCCCCACACCCACTCCAACCCACAAAGGAGAACTCAAAAGGGCCTGGACAACACGTTAGAAACAAGAGGCTCCATTTAACCTAATAAATAAATTAGAATTTTCTACACGGACACAGAGTAAGATGTCAAATTCAAGCACTCATAACAGAGTGTGACTAATTTGTTTTTAAAAAGCATTTAAACCTGGAAAATTCCAAAAGGGTGAATGGATCTTTCCAACCTATGTCCTTCCTTCCTGTGCCCCCTGACAATGAGACCCCAGATCCTCAGACCTGGTACTTGTTGGTGGAGTTGAACGGGATCTCGACGATCTTGGCGTATCTCTCTCTCATCTCCTTCACAGAACCGCAACACAGCTCAATGCACTTCAGGAGCGCAGACTCTGATGCATCACCTGCCACAGCCCGCTGTGAACAGATGTCTCCATTAGTCACCCTGAAAGTGCTTCACCGAGACACCACTGAAACCCAGGAGAAAGCTTGGACTGTCTTCCCATCTGTCAGGAGGAGAGGGGAGGTGGGCGAGGAAGAGCACTATTCTGGGGTGTGACCACCCATCACAGTCCTTTACTCTCAAATTCCAAACTCCTGGCCGCCTGCCCTCCTCACCCTACCCAAACTGGTGCAAGGTGTCACTGACCCTTGGGAGAGGCAAGACACACTCTTCCAACCCACTCCAGCCTTTTTTTTTTTTTTTTTTACCTTTCCTGGGCCTGCTGGAAGTCTCAAAGACAGTATTATTCCCAATCACCTATTTCTAGTTATGAATCAGAAAATATGGAGTGAGAATGTAAAGAGTTACAGTCCCCTTCACTGCCCTGCAATTTAAGAAGCAAAAGCCCTGGGTTCTCAGGATGGAGGGCAAATGGTCTGTGTCAAGGACTAAGCAGGACTTTACATTCTAAACATAATTCAATTGTGCAGGATTATCTGGGCTTGAATGATGCGAACTGAAAGTTATTATTAGTTCCAACACTAATGTCATCAGCTACCATTTTAGTTAAAGCCCACACTTCAGGTAACACACATTTTGTGTGCTATATACTGTGACACATTTTGACATACTTCTAAAAAACATTTTCGGCTGTACCCAATTTTCACACAGAAGAATATTTTACAGCTTTGGCGCACCAGACCACACGTGCAGATGGGCAAATTAATGCTCCCTTATAAATATAGGAGTTCTCTTTAATAAGGATGTGGCCAGGTTTCGTAAGAAGCAGGAAGTAAGTGGGAATTAAGTACGATCGCTTTAATAAAGGGCAATTATCAAAGCAGAATAGGGCTGTAGGCCTCTCTTTTTTTTGGATAATGTCATTAACATAACATGGCCCCAGACCCCTGAAATAACTTAGAAATAACATCTCATGCTACCTTTCTGGAGCTTTGAAATGAGAAAAGGTTGGATACTTGTGAGTCCCTGTGCTCAAAGCCTAGAAAATTTCCATTTTGACGTAAGGAAAATGAAGCAGACATCTCAAGCTTTATCCCAAGATGAACAATATCCCCAAATCAACATCGATTCAATGCCAAGAATCTCCTTTAGAGAATAAAGGAGCTCCATCCTCACAACAGAAGTCATCTCAGTTCCACCTGAGCCATATTCTCTTTGACAACACAGTTTCTACCCAGATCCACCAGAGGCAGCTTCAGGGAGAGTGAGCCACCCCAAGGGCTCCACACAGCTCCTCTTGGCCTCAAGGACCTTGTAAAGCTCATGACCATTCTGGGACCAAGTCTTTACTGGGTCACACAGTAATATCTTAGTCATTGCAAATTTCATGTGAATTCCAGGAGGCTGAGCTTAGCTTATTTTTGCATCATTAGTAAGTGAGCTAAGAACAAATAAGATAAGAGAAATAGCTGAGCTATTTTAAGAAAATAAATGGCTTAAGGGATTGACTGGAATCTGCTGTATCCTAATATGCAAATACGATTATCAAGTCACAAAAGTAGTCCTCACTGTCCACTAGGTGAGGTGATTAGGACATAAACTCAAGAGGAGTCAAGCTGGATTTCACTAGTTAGGTGGATTGCCTGCCCCCCTCCCACTTTAGTCAGTTTTTCCCAAACATTCTCCCTTTACTGATCTTTATTGACCACAGGGTACTGTAAGTACTTGGAGATCTACAGGCAATACAACTCAGGTTACACACGGCAAAGTTACACACCATTCCAAGTGTCTTACAATAAACGACGACTTACAACCCCCAAAGGTCACGTGCTTTTTAGAGAGACCACTCAGGCGGTGGTTCCTGTGCGGCATGTGCACAACCTGAAGGCAGTCTTAACAGAGCTGCTGAGCATACCTTCAGGATAGGCAGGTTATCCTGGTTAGCCTGAAACACGGCCCTGTTACAAAGACCTGCAATTCTGGACAGAGCGAGCCAGGTGGCTGAAGTCTTGTCAAATGAAACACCTGGTGGAGGCAAAAAGAGACAAGAAGAATGTGCTTAGCTTTGTACTGAAGTCCCATAAAGATGTGAAATGACACATCGCCTTTCCCCATAAACTAGTCAGGGTTCAGGCATTTTTCCAACCATGCTTGAACTGACATGCAAAAAACAAAACAAAACAAAACCCCCAAACCAGAAACATCCAAAACCCATGATGCTCTACCAAACGATAAACTGCAAGCGGGGGAGGCTGAGCTGTGGGGGCAGGCTGGCCTTACCGCTCTGATTCTCTGTCGTGTCCGCCTCATGGATTTGGTTGTCGAACCACATGTGGGCCACTGTCATCCGGTTCTGGGTCAGAGTTCCAGTTTTGTCTGAGCAGATGGTGGACGTGGATCCCAAGGTCTCCACAGCCTCCAGGTTCTTCACTAAGCAGTTCTTCCTAGCCATGCGCTTGGCAGTCAGGGTCAGGCACACCTAAAGCATTTGGGAACAGATTATTAATACTTCAAAAGGCCAGGCAGCCGTTTTATAGGATCTATGGCTACACCCACCCCCATAGAAGTCTTTCTTAAAACTAAATCTCTCTAACCTCCCTCTGAAGTCAGAAGAAATAATAACAGCCATGTGTACATGGGGGTCCCTCCACCCCCTCCAAAAAGGCTATTAAGCAAAGTGAAAATAGTCAGGATTTACCATATTCTGTTTTTCCCACTCAGCCCTAAGTTCTTCTCCTTTCTGGGCTACACTGTTCTGGATCATGTGATAATTCAAGGGGGAAAAAAATATATGCTTCTGGGTTACTATCTTCCACATAAAAATGTGCTGAGCTCGTCTCACTGTCTAACCCTATCCAGGTGGCTCTGAAGAAAACCCACATGTAAACACATGCAAGAAAAAAAAAAACACACACACCACGTCGTCAGCCGCCAAGGAGAGGATAGTGGATGAGCCTCACACTGAGGCAGGCCTTCAGAGTGGGCAAGCATCACCTTCCCCAAGCCTCTTACCGTGACGGTGGCCAGCAAACCCTCTGGGACATTGGCTACAATGATGCCGATGAGGAAGATGACAGCCTCCAACCAGGTATACTCAAGGATCAGAGAAAGGATGAAGAAAGACACACCCAGGAACACAGCCACACCCGTGATGATGTGGATAAAATGTTCAATTTCCGCAGCGATGGGAGTCTGGCCCCCTTCCAGCCCTGAAGCCAGCGTGGCAATTCTGCCCATCACGGTTCGATCCCCGGTGTACACAACAATGCCACGTGCAGTGCCTTAAAAGAGTATGGGAAATTGTACCCGATTTTATCAGTGAATCTGCAGAATTTGCACAACTACACAGCAGGGTTGAAAAAAAGAGAAGAAACACCCATAATTTTAAGGGCCACATCCTTGGTGGTATATGCTGTTTGTTTTAAACTATATGGACTCTGGCAAAGGGATTTCACTCCGTTAGCAGAACCACAGCTCCAAACCTTACTTGAGCTTAGCGTTGCAAACACAAGAGCTACATGTGAGGCAGAGGGAACACGGAAAACAGCCATGAGGTTTACTGTGTCTTCCTGCCAGCATGTCAACTGCTTCTGCCGTGTTTGACTGAGGTGGTAAGAAATGGGACCCATAAAACAAAGAGAAATTGTGGCCGTGGGGTTATTTCTTTTCGGTGGTTGTCATTAAAGCCCAAGATACATGCCACGCCGTGCTTTAGAGTGCTTGAAAATGGTCCTACCTTCAACACAGTTGGTTGAAAAAAAGGCAATGTTCCGTGTCTCCAGGGGATTTTCATTGGTGAAATCCGGAGATCTGGTCTGCGGCTCTGATTCTCCCGTGAGTGAGGAGTTATCCACCTGCCCGTGAGAAAAATCAAACATGTCACATAAGCAACACGAGCCTCATCTGGGGCTGCGGGACCACTCCACTACCTCTGCCCCAAGCACGGAGGCTCTGTTTAAACCTACCTTGCAGCCATTTGCAGAAATGATTCTGAGATCAGCAGGAATTCGATCTCCTCCTTTCACTTCCACCAGATCTCCGACGACAACCTCTTCCGCGTTTATGCTCATTTTTTCACCATTTCGAATCACGAGTGCTTGCTTTTGGAAGGGGAGAAGTTTACACCATTCCATCAGGTAACAATGGATACCACCAGGAGGGCAGTGTCAAAATTACAAAACCATCTGTAATCGTAACTATCTGCATTACAACCAAGATTTAGCTTTTTATTTATACAAGTTAACGAACGCTTGCTCAGGTTACCTAAGAGGCAGTCTTCATGCTGCCACTGTGTGCTACGCTCAGAGGGAAGACGCTCACTTTTTGGGGTATAAGAAAAACAGATCTGGTCTTGGGTGGGGGGAGGTGTCCCTCTCTCTCTGGTGGAGCCACTGCATACTCGGAAGGCCTTAACCTCACATCGGTTCACACTCTTGGCGCTGTGGAGTTACCAGATGGGGAAGGACAAAAAGCAGCAGGTACCTGAGGAACCATGTTTTTGAAGGACTCCATGATCTTTGAGCTTTTAGCTTCTTGATAGTAGGAGAAACACCCGGTTATGATGACAACAGCGGACAGCACCACGCCAAGATACAGCTGGGAAAAAACAAGCAAGTTAGCACGGCACAGCTCTTAGTAAAGAAGTGGGGACGTTCAGTTAATTTTTGACTGAATAAAAAACACTTCAAAAAAAAAAGAGATCAAGGGTTCAGAAATACAAAACTCATGCCTTCATGCTTCTTCCTAGAGACAGTGTCCAAGAAAGTCAGAAATGGAGTCACACTGATAATTGGTCACCAGCTTGGGGAAGTGTTCTAGACGAATCAGTTTCTCCTGCTTCGTTAAAGATATTTTCGAAACAACTTGTGGCTTGATGAATGGCAACCAAACATTTCTGGATGTGTGTAACGTTCCAATGTTAACTATGCTCTGCCACTAAGTGGCAACAGGACCTACCTAGGTCCTGAGCAGAGCTGCCCATTCATGGCAGCAGTGCACAGGGCAGATGCCCAGCTTGGAAGAACATCTAAACACAGAGCAGGCGACAGAGAGAGAACCTGAAGTGAAGAAGGAAGACGTATGGGTCCTGAAGGCAATCGATGCTGATGTTACTTTTCCCAGAGTTTAAAACCATCAAGTAACCAGTAGCGACTGAAAAGAAATAGATGGCAGAGGGTACTTTACGCATACCTAACAATCCACACTAGGAACTATGGTACTCACATTATCATTTTGAGGTTCCTCTTCTGTAGCAGCTTGGATGCCATAGGCCAAGAAGCAAAGAACTGCTCCAATCCACAGTAACATTGAGAACCCCCCAAACAGCTGTCGACAGAACTTGACCCATTCGGGGGTTGTGGGAGGGGGCGTGAGGGCATTGGGTCCATCTCTGGCTAGGATCTCGGCAGCTCGAGCAGTTGTTAAGCCCTGAGAAACAGAGGAATATAAATAAGACCACCTGCTCCAGGGCTCACAAGCTAATACAGCTACCTGACGGTTGAGAAGGAAGCAGGGAGAAACTAAATGTCCCAGGCCAACGCAAAAGCTAGAAAATCCTGATGACTGCCCTATGGTTCAGGCAAACAAGAGCCCAAGGGTCCTGAGGCACCTACAACACTCAGGCTGAAATTCGTTTAAAACTTATCCATGGAGAGTTTGGAATCTGGTATGCTCTCTTCTGAGTTTTACAGAAGAAATTCATGCCAAACTGCATTTACCAAAAAGATATCCACCTTAACTAACTGATTCACAGTTTTGCAAATTCAGAGCTTAAGAATTTCCTGTGCATTGAATCTGTCAAGGAAGTGGAAGAAGAAAAAAACACTATTAATATCAAAGGAGGAAAAAAATGTCAGAATCCATCCTGTTACTGGGTTCAGTCAGTTCAGTTCAGTTCAGTTCAGTCGCTCAGTCGTGTCCGACTCTTTGCGACCCCATGAATCGCAACACGCCAGGCCTCCCTGTCCATCACCAACTCCCGGAGTTTACCCAAACCCATGTCCATCGAGTCAGTGATGCCATCCAACCATCTCATCCTGTCGTCCCCTTCTCCTCCCTTCTCCTTCTCCTCCTGCCCCCAGTTAACTGGGTTAACTGCCGAGTTTCAGTATAGAACTTTATTCCTTGGATGGCAATTAAAACACCTGTCTGGTGGGGAAGGGGTCACACTTGTGTAATATCTGAGCTAATAACCCCATATGACACCCATCAGTTGAGAAGTATTCACTGGGGAAGTTCTCTAGCAGTCCAGTGATTAAGAAGTGGGCTTTCACTGCCAAGGGCCTGGGTTTGACCCCTGGTTAGGGAACTAAGGTCCTATGAGCCACTTGGGGTGGCCAAAAAATTAATAAATAAAATCTTGAAAAAAAAAGTATTCACTGGAAGAAAAGCCCACTGTACTGAGGCTCTGCTGTTTCCTAATGGGCCTTAAAACCAAGATGCACTGATAGCAGACCCGAGACACATGGCTCCCACCATGAGGGGAAAATGTGGTTACTTTCACAAAAGACATAACACATGTTTGCCTGAAGAGTGTGTGTGTGTGTGTGTGTGTGTGTGTGTGTGTGTGTGTGTGTGTGTGTGTGTGTGTGTGTGTGTGTGTGTGTGTGTGTGTGTGTGTGTGTGTGTATTCTGTTCTCAAGTTATCTTTAATAACGGAATTAACGAGGGAATACAGGGAAAGGGACAAGAACACCTAAGGGGTACACATGGACTTATTTTAGGACCTTCCTCTGCCTCAAGCTCACGACACGATCCCTGGACAGAATGACCACCACCGACACAAGCCATCTGAGCTGTCTCTGCATATCGGGCACTGAATCCAGTACTTCCAGTTAACTTTAATTCTCACCACAACCTTTACCCAGACCTTTTATTAACCCCATTTTACAGAGCAACAGCCCCACAGCATTTGAGTTAAGTGACCTAGGTTGCAGAGCACACACGTTGCAGGAACCTAGTGTAAACTTCAGTGAGATAACCCACTGAGGCGCTCGGAGAACTGCCTGCTGGGCCTCAGCACCAGGCCTCCTCTCGGAGCGTAAGGCCTCAAACTTCTCAGAGCTCGTTGGTAATGTACTGGAACAACAGCTCCATCGTAGCTGGCACTCAAGTCAGTCCTCGGGCTTACTAGTGACTGTCCAGAAAATAACAAACTCCCCCCTGCCCCGATTGTTTACTTTTATATTGTTTGCAGCAAAGTTAATATCAAAATCCACTAGATAACAAGGATATACAGTACATATTTTATTGAAGTTTCTTTGAACTGTGTAAAAACAAGTTCCTAATAAAATGATAGAATAAACCAAGGTTCTGACCTACTTACCATGAGCTAGCTGATACAAATACAAAAATCTGAATTGTTCAAGAGTCAACTAGTTGAAATTTTCAACTCAACAATGTTGAAGAAAAAACAGAACATCTGTGACCACAAGGTCAGGTGATGAGCAAGACCTTGGATCTATACAGTTTCAAATCCAGGAGCTCCTACTTGTTGGTTGTCACTTGCTACAAGATGGGGAAAATGACGACTGTTTTCAAAAAGTTTCAGGGGAAACAAAATAGTAAAACAGCATATAAGAGCCCAAGCTCTGTGCATGTCACGTAGCAGACATGATATGGATGGTGGCTATCAATAGTCTGGAGTCTCCAAGGTTAGGCCTGTGATACCAGGGGAAAATGTGATGGGGAAGATCAGAATTCTATGCAACAAATAAAAATCAGAACATACTCGGTTCAAGTCTGTTCCATATTTGCGATGAAGTTCATCAAGGCTAAGTTTATGATCATCCTAGGGGAAAACAAAAGGAAAAGAATTAAACATTTGATCACTAAAAAAAGAATTAAAAAACCATCAGTGTCATCCCTCACTATCATTAGGCTCAGAACACAAGTTAGTATATATACTCTCACCACTGCCAATGGCTTGCTGACCACACAGCTCCTACTGAGTGGTCTTCACGAGAGAATGGCTCAAGCTGTATGATGGGGGCCTTCACAGCCTGACCAGGCAGATTCTAGACAGGTTGCATCCGTGGAGGCTTCTACCGCCTGAAGAGGTTGGAAGTTCCCTACATTCAGTATGATTCAGAATATCAACCACTCCTCTGTGGACCTTTGGTTAAGACAGAGTGTTGAATAACTTGTCCAACCCGCTGACAGCTTTTACAATGAAAATTTTCCATACCAACCTCTACGATTCAGTAACATTTGTAGGACTGCTAGAATCTCTTTACTTTGAAAATGAAGCAAATCTGATTGAAGAATGGCTGGGGGGAGGGGCACCACACACTCAAAGGATGTAAGATACAATTCATATTTAAAAACAGAAAGCACCCTTCCTGCTGGTAACTTACCATAGAAACTTCTTTCTTCAGCTCGTCCATATCCCTCTCTTTCTTGGCCTTCTTTTTGTCGCCATGCTCTGAAACGGCTGCCGGTTCATATTTATCACGTCCAACCTATAGAGGAACGAGGGAAAGGTGTATTGTGAATTAGGAACAGCATCTCAAAATTCAAGGTTGTGGAGAAAGGATTTTCAGGTTTTAGAAGCGAGCATCTTGAAGAATCATAGGGCTAATATCCATGGAAATATATGTGCTGATGATGCATACTCAACAACAGTCCATTATTATCCAGAATACTGCCGTCTCTCGCTCAAGACAGGCCATCTGCTCAAGACAGGGCACTAAGACCAGTGGGAAGGTCTTGTCAGGACTCAGAATGGCCCTACCAGTTGCTTCCATCTGGGGTGGGGGGCAGGGGAGAGGCTTGTGCTGTCAACATTTCCATACCGTGGCCCTTCATCTTCCCCACTGAAAGACAAAACTATCTTCACATCACTAACTTAGAGTATAATACACTATACTTAGGCACTTGTACTCTGAATCGGACATCAAATCTTGGGCTCCACCACTTAACAGCCGTGTGTCCTTGGGCAAATCACTGATTCTGAAACTGCACTATTCTTCCCTAGCATGGAGATAATGGTGCCCATTCCCTTAGATGTTTGAGAGGACTAAATGATATACACCTAAATGCTAATGACTTTATTATCATGTTTAATTCTTACCTTTGCAAAGAAGTCATTACATACCAACTTTAAATATAATACCTCTAGGGCTTGCCTAAGAGTACTAACTTTTTTACCTTATTTAAAAAAAGAAGTCAGCCCAAGAGTCCTTCAAATTCTTTAAGTGAAAAACAAAAAAAGGAGTCGCCACCCCAATCTGCAGCCTGAGAATAAAGCCCCCAAATGAAAAGTCCCTGGAAATGTTTTGACAGAGGCAGGATATAGGAGAAGCATGTGCATTATCACACAATTCACAGGATCCACCTACGCCTCTTGAAAACTGGAACAATTTTTAGAGAAATCGTTGATTCCATAGTTTAAATTTAGATTGTTCCACTCGCCCACCTCCTGTTGAAAATGCTTGCGCTCAGCTACACAAAGCCGGAACCTAGTGCTCCTAAGGGCGGTCCCCAGAGCAGAAGAGACCCCTCACTCCAGAGGCCCCCAGCCCACACACTGCTTGCAACCACCGCCACCTCCTAAGAAGGGCAAAGAAAGGTGATCTTAGCAATTTTCTTACAATGGGTGCTCTGTGGTGCAATTTCTATTCATTCATGGCTCTCCCTCATTCATTTCTAATTTTCAGGAGTACACCAGCTACTAAAGCAGTAAGTAGAAGCACTGTCTAGATTAAAATTATACTGTGTTGAAAATAAGAAAATCAAAACATATAGATATGGTTGTAAATAAATACAATAATCACTTGCATTTGAAAATACCTTTTTAAGACTCTAAAGAGATCGTAACTTCAAATTTGTGCTGCCAAGACATAAGAACATGTACAGTATTCATATTGCTCAACTTGTGTGGTTACATTTACAGTGTTCCCTGCAGATTAATTTTTTCAGAGTGTCCTTTAGCTTCTGTATCTTATCTGTTAAGAATGAAGCAGAGCTAAAGATAGTCAACATTCTCGACATTCTCTCCACTATGGAGCAACCACACTGGTGAGAGCCTCTCTGGTAGAGCCCTGGTGCCAGAGTTAAAATGGAAAATCATCACACACACTGGAAGCAAACAGACAACACAAACCCAAAACAAAGGGCCGCCCCCTCCGCCCTCCTCACCACGGACCACTGGATTTCCTTCATATATTTCATGAAGAAGCACCACACTGAAACTTTATATTAAACACATTGACTAGGGAGCTCTCAAAAACTCACGTGGCCAGTTTGTATTGATTTTGAAAATCCAGTCCACAAATTCTCTAAGCAAAGTTGAGTATCATTAAAAGATATTTAATTTAAATATACGAAAATCACAGTTAAAATCCCTCTGCCTCACCATCTGTAGGCTTTATTTTCTGGCTTTCAACATTTTGCACTCTGAAGGGGGGGGGGGGGAGTTATTAGAGCAGCTAAGACACAGACCCCTTGCCTGAAGCTTCACAGCTCTCAATGCTTAAGGTAGCTGGGAATAGAGGCTCCCTAATAACCCTCCCCTTTCTCCATCAATTCATGGCATACTAAGGGGGGGTAAGTTTAAAACAGGAGATTTGTGAAAGAGACAGGGGCAGTACTAACAAGAGGTATTTCTTTTCCTTCAAGATTTTAACTGCTTCGCTAGGCACTGTTTGTCCAGAAGACCAGGCTGCTTATGCAATTCAGTTCTTCCCTACAAGTGAAACAATAATACTAGCTCATCTTGATGGGAACCAAACATTATTCCAGTCCCTAACAATCTCAATTACTAGTTTCAAAGCAGGAAAAAAAAAATCTGTGTGTGTGGAAGGGTAGAATGCAGGGTGGAACAGGGAACAACTTAAAATTGGGTAAATAACATTTTATTATTTCTTTTAAAAGCATTTGGGAAAAACAAAGGTCATGGAAAGGGGAATGATAACATGGCCTCCCCAATCTACTCCCATGACCTTCCCACTCCTCCAGGTACACAAGTCACTTTTTCAATTAGGAAATGCCCAGAGGCCAGGCAGGGACCACACTCCGCGGACAGCACCCTTGCGGAACCACTGTGTTGTCTCCCTAGGACAGGTACAACGGAGGCTCAAGGTTACTGTTACACCCTCCCCAAAAGGGCCACTTGTGAACTCCGCCCGCCCATTCTAATTTAGGAAGTGGGAGGTCACAACAAGGGCAGGGGCTTGCCCAGTGTGACACAATCTAAAATCAAAAGTGTCACTGCTTCACCCTGTGCTTCCAGGGGATTTCATTTTCTCAAAGGTTCACTATGAGTTCTGCCACCATTTGATCTGGGTAGAGGAAAAGGGTGCTCAGGATGTGGGGAGAGAAAATTCCTAACAGGAGGAGCCAAGGCTGAAACCTGGAGCAAGGTTCACTTGTTTAGTATTCATTTTAAATTGTTTCAAATTAGTTTATTTAGACATTTCACTCTCACTTCTCAATAGATTATGTATTTCTCAGATGCTTCTTCATCGGAATTAGCTCATCTAGTTCTGAGTGGTTACTGAGTGTCATCTTGATTAGCCAACCACCTTCACAACAAAATGCGATGAGAAAGAAGCCCTTGATTTTCGGCAAGGGCCTCTTTCGTTTCAGTGACTTCTCCTGAGAGAAGAGAACAGAGTTCACTTGCTGCTTTCACCAGAGCCCCAAGCACCAAACCCCTTTTGTCTGTTCAATTCTGTCCCAACTGCAGGCAGACATCATCTTCCAAAGCTTCCTGTGCAAAGTTGCTGATTCCTAATGCTCTAACACCATTTTCTGTTGTCATCTATTCACGTTTGTGAATTTATGCACAGAGCAGAACGGGGCTGGTATGCAGACAGGGGAGGTGCCCACGCACAGCACTCCAGCCCCCAGGGCTGAGGCCCCAACCTTCACTTCTTTAAAAGCACAGACTGAATCCTTACAATGAGCATGACCTGTTGGGGCTGGCGAGGCGCCTTCCTCCTCTTCAGTAATTGACAATGTAAAGGGGGAGGAGTGGGAAGCAGGTACAGAGAATTATCCCTGTGAAAGTGAAAGTTACTCAGTCGTGTCTGACTCTGTGACCCCATGGACTATACAGTCCGTAGACTTCTCCAGGCCAGAATACTGGAGTGGGTTGCCATTTCCTTCTCCAGGGGCTCTTCCTGACCCAGGGATTGAACCGGGGTCTCCTTCATTGCAGGCAGATTCTTTATTAGCTGAGCCACGAGGGAAGCCAAGAATTATCCCTAAAATTTTTTAAAAGGCACACAAAGAAGGTACAATGAGTTTAGGAGAGAAGCTTCTATCCCAGAGGTTGAGTCACTGGAGGTCTGCATAAGCTAAAGTTGTCCTGAGGCCCTAAGATCCATCTCTACCAGCCCCCAGGAGGGCAGGCCTTGGAGACTTTCTCAGTTGAGCAGAGTGGACATGTGATCACAGTTCCCACCCTATCAGCACAATCCCCTGTGGCCAATAGGGAGGTCAGAGGCCTTTAGACTTCAGAAGTTGCTATTGATGAAGTCTGGAGGGTACTTGGGAGCGGAGACATCTATGCCCTTGTGATAGGACTACAGATGGTGCTTTTAAGTCAGCCCCAGGTCCTTCTAGCTCTGTCATATGCCAGCAAGACAATCCTGAACAGTCAGCCTCAGTTTCCTCCTTGCCTAAAATGGAAATAACACTTGGGGGTAACTACTAAAGACTCTAGATGGCATTCCAATAGTCTGATGAATCAAGGGGCCACCGCCAAATCCAAAAACAAAAGACCTAAAACCAGCACTGTTTCTAAAACTGACAAAGCAAGCTTTGGACTATCAAGAGGGGCCAGAAGAAGGATAAAAGTAACTGCCCCAAATGCAGCCCATTTAAAAGCTGGCCAAGAGAGCTGTAGAAAGGGTACTTCTGATTCCAGTTAGGCAAGGAAGTCGAAGGGATGATCTCTCTCTGATCCTGCTGGTTGCCTAGGAGTACTGCCTAGAGTGGGCTAAGTCTTTCTTTTATATATAAAGGGGTGGGGAGGGAGTCTTCCTGATGTATTATTACATCATTATCAAACATAATAGTGTACGTGAAGGTACTCTGCAAAGCACTACATAAAAGTTATTATAACTTGGTTTTAATGAACATAGATCATTGCCATTCCTCATTGACTATGAAAAGTCATAACCTTAAAAAAAAAAAAAAACTGATTTGGGGCATTTTTAAATTTTATCATCAACTAAAAGAAAGAAAACAGAAAATATTATCACACCAAGTTCATTACAGCTCTGATCACTCCCAAATGACTAACTAGTTTATGTACAAAGAATTTTCTCTTGCCAGGGGTCTGAGGCTGGAGATGGGAGAGGAGAGGCACTGCTATGATTCTACAGCCACTTTGCAGCCCAGAGCAGCATTTAGGGCAGTGAGGAACAGGAGGTGACCCAAGGGACCACCCTACCTTCACATTCCTTCTCTCCCTCACCTATACCAGCAGTGGAGCTGGGGAATACCAAGCAGCCAGGCCATAGCAGTGGGTCTTTGTGAACTCAGTTCAGTCCCTCCAAACTTAGGCTGCAGTCCATCAGCCAGCAGAGTGCAAAGAAAACAGCTCCAGCTCTAGCCGGCGGTTTTCCCTCAGCTCAAAACGAACAAGGCTTAACCTTCCTCCCCAATCTGCCTGCGTGTGAAATTTAAGGAGCCTGATAACCCACCCTCCCTGCAATAGTTAGTATACATTCATGATCATTCAAAAAAAAAAAAACCTAAAGCATCTAAATAATCAATATACTTTAGATTTACTACCTCTTTAAAAATGTGCTTTTTCAGTTGTTAAAAAACAAACAAATCTGGTTTTAAAAATGGGATGTTACTTTCTACCTCCACACTAGGTACCTGGGTTATGAAGAGTTAAAATATTCAGCCTATTCCCCCCATTTGCTGCTCTCCTCATACCTTTTCTCACTTTGTCAAACCACTTGGGATAGTGTTGCTCAAACAAAGTTGTTGGTTTGAGAGACCATGGATTAACAACTGGCATAAGCATTAAAAGCAGACTGAACTAACTTCCAAAGTCCTGATCACTCCCCTCAATTGGTACCCCGAAGCCTAAGGTGGGAAGTAATATAGCTCTAGGGCTGAAAAGAACAAAGGCAGAGATAACCTATCTAGAAATGCCCCCTGAGTTGAAACAAAACCAATATGGCACCACAGAAGCATCATATGGAGGATAAAAAAAAAAAACACAAGAGGATAACACCCCAAACAAAGTGCATGAGGCTCTGCCCTCACCATGCTGACAAACAGGAAAGATAAACTAAGTACCAAGTCCTCCTGATCCATGAAACCTGAACACTGAAAACAATGCAGGTCCCCAAAGCCAAAGCACAAGTATCTAGGATCCGCTTTTCAGATCACCAACAGAAAAAAATCTAATAGCTGTTACTAAATAGGGTTTGAATAAAACCAGATACAGAACTAATTAACGTTCAGATATAAGTTACTGTAAAGTCACAACAGAACTAAGAATGGGGTCTACTGGCCAAAATTCCCTTGGCTCAGGATCCATATGAAACCAGAGAAAAACACTGCAGGATGGGTTGGGGGGTAGAGTGGGGTGCTTCTATTCTCACCAACAGAATCTGCTATCTCAAACATCAGTCAAATAAATGAAGAACTTCTTGTGGATTCCTGATGACAGACTTAAGCACAACTAAGGAGGTGACTCATATGCAGAGGAACAGTCTCTCTCTGACTCCAGCCAAAGAATACACTTCCTCTCACACAAACTCGATTCATAGCAACGTGAGAAAGTTCAAGCCTGATTTGGTTACGTCTCCTTTTCCAAAAATACAGAAACGAAGATGAGTTTAAGAAAATAGTGGATTTTAAAAGTCTCTGTCCTTCACATGATCACTTACTGGACATGTAGTTTCAGCGGAATCCAGAATTGGACAGCTCTGGCAGGGATGGGGAAACATTCTGCCCAGTGTTGTGCTGGCCAAAAGCAGCCACTCTGATTACTGTGAGGCCATCTGATCTGACATCCGTGTTTCTTCTTCTGGCCTGCTGGCTGGCAGAGGGCCCTGGGCAGCGAGGAGGAGGCACCACAGCACAAATGTTCGTCCTCCCACCCCTCACAGAGGGCTGAAAAGCCCATTTTATTTCATACGACCTTGACCAAGACTCTAAAAAGGTAGAGCCTTCTACTTGAAAAGTGAAAGTAGATGAGAACTTAAAAAGCCATCATCCCAGCAGAGTCCCCTGACATTTCCACTCGTCTTCCCTGGGGAGGGTTAATTCATAATACTTTACATTCTTTCCAACCCTCAGAATTTTTTTTTTTTTTTCAGGTGAAAGAAAAACTGTTTTCTAGTTTTGAAAAGGCTGAAGACTAACTGATGAACAGCACAAACCCATACTTGATACATGTTTTGATCTCTCAATGCCAAAAGCCCAACCGTAACAGGTGCCACTCTCACTGCCCTGCACTCTAAACAGAACAGATGGGATGTCACTTGAGTGAGTACTCTAGCTATGGGTCAGATGAGAAACTCACTCTTTGGGGCTTTAAAAATCTTTTTTTGTTTTAAATAAAGAAACTAGTTTTACTTCTCCACACAAACTCCTTTCAAGAAAATTATCTTCTTTAAAGCCACTGTCATTTTTAAGTTTCGATATACTATGGAAAAGAACACAGCCTGACTGAACAGAAAGTCACTAATCTATTCATTTGTTGCTAAAATAACCAGGAAACAATGCTCTAAAAGGGTTCTGGGGTGGAGAATGGATGGTGTTTGTAATGTTGAATCCACTTTTTTCTTTTTAAAATGCGATTTAACACTTGGGCGGGGGTGGGGGCTTGATATTTTAAGCTTTACTCTTCACCTGCCTAAACATTTTACTAGGTTTTTAAAAATTCCTCCCCCTCCTTTTGGGGGAGGGGGGGTGTCAGGCTGAGCCTGCTCTCAATCTTCTCAGATTTATGATGCAGACCTCCCCCTTTCCTACCCTTCCACCCAAAGGTGAGTGACCAGAGTGTTACAAACTTACTGGCAGAGAAAACTACAAATTAACCAACAGTAAGTTACCCAAAGGGAATACACCCTCAGAGCAGCAGGGTACAGAAGTGGGAGGGGGAGGTGGCAGGGGAAAAAGAATCACACTCATATACACTGAACACTTGACAGGCAAAGGCTGTGATGCAACCCCAACCTTCTTCTCTGTCCCCAGGGCTAGTCACCAGTTCCTCCCGTAACCACTCCACTTGCTCGGGCTGAGCCCAGGCAACTTTCCATTCTGAGAACTCTGCTGTATGATGTTTTCAGTCTAAAGTACTGGCTTTATAGCAGCCATAGGAGATTCAGTCACTTTCAAGTTGAGCTCCAAAAGGGCAGCTAATAGTGTTACCCTACAACCAGGATTTCTGCTGACATGTGTATACCTTGTGTAACCTCCACCTGCACCTTTTCCCCAGCTCCTCTTTACGCCACTACCCATAAGCTAGGGTTTCTTTTCTAGGTAACTAAGCTAATGTTCTAACAATGGAGAACTGTGGCGAAAGGCCCGGTGACATCCCTCCTCCCCACCCTGGTCTTCTGTAAACTTGAGAAAAAGCAAGTTTCTTGTGTACCTTTGGTTTGCTAAAGAATTGTGGGTGGTAGGCCGAGCTGCAGATTTAAGCCAAGTCACTGGCAAAAGCAGCCAGTATGAAAAAAAAAAAAAAGGACAAAATCCTATTTCATCCAGGAATGATTCAGCAGGAGCTGGTTCTTTCATTTCATTACCCAAAGCTTAGGAGATCGATTTTTTAAGGAGAACTAAAATCACCTGAAATACAGTCAAAACCTGGGCCCCCAACAGTAGTGGGAAGAGGAGGGGAAGAAATGAACAATGACCTTAAAAATTAGCTGCCAGCACAGGCTTCCTGGTTAACCAATTATCAGCAGGGCTTTAGTCACCACTCCACCCACATTTTAATCCCCATGTGGAAAAATCCCAACATTTCAGCATAAAATATCCTTCTGAACATTTGGACTATCAGAGTAAGTCACTAGGGACAAAAGTGGTTATTTTATCCCAGGAGAATTACCACCACCACAACACACACACACACACACATACCCTCCCTAATGTTCAATTCATCAGAGTACTCAAAATACTAATGACAATCCAGCAGATAAACAGCATATCAGCTTGTGTTAACCAGTTACAATTCCAACTTTGAGTTTGCTAGCCACTAGACATGTCATTAGAATCCATAAGACATTGAGGTTGAACCTCCACAGCCCAGGTACGCTGTTATCTTTACCACTACTGTGCAAGTGTGTGGTTACCCAAGGGACATACAGGTCTATGGACATAAATTCACTCAAACATCTTTCACTAATCCAACATAACACACACCCCAGTTTCATCTGAAAAATAACTTTAGAGTTCTGCATGTAAGTCAATGTTAAGGAGTAAGTGAGGGAGTGAGTCTTTAGGCTTGGACACTACAGGCTGTTCACGAATCAGGGACATCTGGTGTGTCACGAACCAACCATTTGACCTTGAGCAAATCCCTTCACCTTCCTAGGCCAAGCTCGGGTACGTATCTATGGGGTTCTACAGTCCTGCAATCAGTAATGTGTGGCTCAAGAAATCCACTATTTTTCTGAGGAGGAAGAGACAAAGAAATGAGCTTTTAAGAGCCTGTTTACTGGAATGACCTAGGGTTTGATGATATGTACAAGCACAGGCCACTAACCCAGTTTGCACCCCCGAGTACAGAGGCTGTGCTCAATTCTCTTCAGCTACTTGACCTGAGCCAGCAGACCTCCACATTTTGTGTTTTTAAGATTCAAGTTGTGCTTTCCCACTTCTCCTTCCTTTCTCCACCAGGTCCAAGCCTTTCAATGACCTCCTTCAAAATCCATTTAGAGTCCCCAAAGAGTGACCCCTCCCCACTTCCCCCATCACTCACTCCACACGGAGGAGCCCTCAGACCCTTCAAAGTCCTACTAAGCGCCGGACAGCCTGCAAGCCCTGGACACAATGGAGCAGATCCTCTCCTACCAGTATTCTCACGGCCTGGTCATTTTATCCCATCAATTGATACTTCTAATCGTCATTTCGTATAAACTTTTCTCGACTTTAGCCTCGGGCCTATAGGTTAACTGTGTCTGAGTTACAAAAATGCAGGAACCAGCCGTCGTTCTGGTATTCCCACAGGGCTCCCCTCTCCTGCCCGGGGGACGCCTCGTTCCTTCTGGAATCTCTCTTTCGTGCGTAGACACTCCTAACCTGTACTGTCCTCGCTTCCCTTCCTTTTTTCGTGTTTATAGTATCCGGAGACACTGTGCTCCTTCCAGGTTTACTCTTCCAAAAAAATGTACACTCACCCTCCCCACCATCAAGATGACCACTCCTGTTGCTCAGGCTGCCCCGAGTGCATCCCGTGTTTATGGAAAGTGGCCCATCAAAGCTCTCAAAAATATACCTTCAAGGCCATCCTAGAGCGAAGGCACACCCTTTCTGGCACCAGCCCGCCCGACCGGCTCCACACTAAGGGGAAGCCAGTTTTTTTTCCCCTTTGGGGGAGGGCGGCCGCCTCTGCGGACAACTGGCTAGAGCCCCGGCCCCAGGCGCGCCTCGGCCTCCGGGTCCCGCAGACCCTCTCCAGGGTCTGCGTACCGCCCGGCGCTGCCGCGCTCCGGCACCTCGGCGCTTCCCGTTCCCCCGTCCGCTCCTCATTAACCCGCACTCCCTCCATTTCCTAAGTGCGTCGCCTTTTAAGCCTCGCCGCTCTGCCAACCCATTCCGCGCCCGCGCCGCTTCCTCCTTCTCCGCCTCCCGCTGGCTACGGTCGCCCTCCCGACTTCCTCCCCTTCCTCCGCCTCCCCGTCCAGGGCTCCCCGCGTCCCTCCCCGGGCTTGCCCGACACTCACCCCCTTCCCCATAGCGGCGGTGGTCTGCGCCCCGCGCCGGTCCTTCTGTTCAGAAAGTCAGAGAGAAAAGAAAAAGAGCGGCTCCCGGCGGCCGGGGGAGCGAAGAGGAAGGAGCTAGGGCTGCCGCGAAGCGGGAAGGAGGGAAGACGGCAGGCGGCTCGGGCCGATGCCTTCTGCCGCCGCCGCCGCCGCCGCCGCCGGGGCTGCTACTGCTGCTGCTGCTGCCACGTGTCCACCTCCTCCCGCCGCTGCTCTGAGCCCCAGATCCCGCCGCAGCTCAAGCCCGCGCCTCCTCCTCACTTCCTAAAATATGCAACCTGCGTGCTAGCCCCGCCCACGCCAGACACGTCACCGTTACCGGAGCAACCTGACACCGACCACGGGCCTGGCTCCGCCCCCCGCTCCAACCCCACCCCCAGGCCGGGGCCGTGCTGGCTGCGACCGGCCGGGGCTCCAGGCAGGAGGGCGCCGGGCCCTGGGGCGCGCGTGCCCACGTCCTTGGAGGGCGAGACCGCGCCTCTGCGGGGCGCCCCCGCTGGCTGGGCAGCGGGGATTCGGCGGCCATGCAGCTCCCGCGTCCCTTCTCCCTCCGCCCTGCGTGACCGGCCCGCTTTGGAGCGCACGCAAGGTCCGCAGTGGGTGCGGGGATGTCCATGGACCTGGGCCCCCGGATCTCCGCGGACCCGGGACAGAATCGTCGCGCGGAGGGGCTTTTTTCTGGGCATCAGGGAGCTCCTCTGGGACTAAAGAAAACACCAGGTTGAGGTGGGAAGTCCGGAGAGACTGTAGCCACCAATTGCAGGAGAGACTGCGCGTCCCTGCAGAGCCCAGGCCCCGCGCCTACCTGCTGATGGCCTCCCAGGCCAGGCTCTAGGGCCAGTCTCTTGGTGCTCTCACGAATGCCTCCTATGGTCTTGGGATCCCCGTTATCTATATCCCACAGGGCCTGGGCTGGCGTTGCGAGAGGTCCCAAGAGCCCTCCACCTCCTTTGCTTCAACACCCCCAAATGATAACCCAGAGGGCCTGCGATTAATTCAGTCTTGTTGCCCTGTGAATATAAACTGTTTGTCCTGTTTGGGGATTCACTTTATCGAGGGAGGAACACCTGAAACTTAAGGGAATGCATATCTTTAGCAAAAGGGACTCCGCGAAGGGGAAGATGTTTGAGGGCCTGTCTCCTGGCCTCCCACCTGGCACAGCAGGGCCTCTCTCACCTCAGCCTTTGGTTCTCTTAGGAGCCTCCGCCCGGCGCGGCCCGGAGTGTGGTGAGGAGCGCATAAACCCCCCAGAGGCCCCTGGCCTGGCTGCGCTGTGTGGCATTCCTCCCATCACAGCTTCTGCAGAGGCTGCAATGGCTGAAGGTTTCCTGCAGTTAAAAAAGCAAGGTATTATTAACAGTGTTTTCAGGAAGTCAGGCATGCTCTGGGAGAGCACAAGGTTTGCAGGAGAGAGTCACCCCATGTCTCTGGGAATTCTGACAACAAACAGGGAAAACATTAACTTCCTAAGCAAGTTAAAACTGACCCTGTTAATTTCAACTATTAATTGAACATGAAAAAAGAAAGAGGTGAAGCCTTGAAAGAAACTGGGAAGAAGGGAAGGAAGAAAGAAAATCGAAGGGGAAAAAAACTAGCAACTGTGTTAGCAGTTAGGCCATTAGAGTAAGTCTTGTTCCTTCTTGGAAGAAACTGTTTCTTTCCTCTTGCCCGAGAATGCATTGTTCAGGACTGGTGCCTCCTCCAGCGACCTTCAGGCTTGGTCAAATCAACGCAGGCCCTGAAGAGCAGAGGAATTGTAAATTCAAATTCATGCCTGCTGGAGAAAGAACCCCGAAATCCAGAACAGAATTCCCAGTGCTGCTAATTCAACAGAAGGAATTTATGAAGTGTTATCAGGGCTCTGTCTCCAAAGGTCTAGAAAATGCTTTATTTTCATGCACTATATCCCCCATTACTGCTAACCTGTAGGAGGATTTTGCTTACTAAAGATCTCTCAGCTTGTATGAGATTGATTATCCCTTGGGCCCTCCTCTGAGCGGAAAAAACACAGCAAGAACAACAAAATGCAGAAAGCAAAAGTCTAAACAATGTAGGTTTCTCCTGCTGGTGGATCACCTTTTCCACCCTAACTAACTAAAATTATCACTTTTTAGATTTTCATTCAACAACATAACCCTGAAAGATCAGGCATTTATTTCCCTTGGCCATTTTAACTGTTTATTTGGCAGCTGAAGATTGCTGAAGGTCCTTTCAAGAGGACCTCAAAGTTCTAGCTATATTCCAGACTGGGGAAAAGGCATAAAAGAAAGAAGTACTAAAATCTGAAATTTACTTTTGCCTGCACATAGCACTTTTACATATAAAATCCTTCCTGGAATTCTCATAAGGCTGGAAGGCAAAGGGCTTTAGCTGCATTTTACAGAGTGGGAAACGGGAGGTTTGAGGATTGTCTCAAAACAAGGCCACTCAGCTAGTGATGGCGGAGCCTGGTCTCAAAATTGCAAGATGGGAACCATCTTCTGACTTGTAAAATTTGGTCTCTGAGCATGGCACCAGGGAATTTTTGGTGGAAGTATACTAATGGCTTTTAACAGGGCTATCCTCACAAATACAGAGGGTTTCCATGTGCCTCTCCTCTTTTATAACCAAGAAGACCCCAGCGAGAGCCTCTTTTGCCTATTTCTGCTCTTCATCAGTCTACCATGTGCATCATCATGAGGCTGAGAACATTTTCTAAAAATGTTTGCTATAGATCAACAAACACTCCCTCACCCCTGCTTTCACCCACCTAATTCCACGTCTCGAGGTGTATCCCATTCCATTTTCAAGTCATTTGATAATCCATTTTTTAATTTCAGTCCTGTTGAAAGACACATAATTTGACAAAAACATTTCAGAATATCAGACAAGTTATGTTGTTGCTACTGTTCCTCTAATGTTGATGTTTCTATAAGTGCTCAGCCAAATGTTATGGTCCAGGCACTTCTGGGCAATTCTCAGGAGTGTTTTTAGGGATAAAGTTTACTGTCAAGTGCTGAGGACAAATCTTAAGAGATGAAGGGAAAAAAATATGGTAAGGAAGCTGGAGCTGAAAACTTTTTATGGGAAAGAGTGATGAAAAAAATCCCTGCTGGATTGTACAGTGGAGCCCTGAGCATGCCTATAAAATTAAGACACAGAGACATTGTGGACGGAACTGAGGTGCAGAAGTCACAGATGCCTTGGGATGTGGGTGACCAAAGGGGGAAATACCATTTTGGGGGGACAGGCCTCTTTGCCCTCTTGGGAGAGCTTTCTGAATGGAACCCTGGAGAGCAAACGTCCCCCTCATTTTATGCGAAGAAACTGAGGCTTAGGGAGTGATTGCAACTGGACAGTCCCTGAGCATTGGCAGAACTATTGGGCATCTTTTCAAACTCCCAGAGCAGTGCTGAGGATAAAGAAACTTCCAGAAGAGAATGTGGGGACAAATTCTGTCTCTCTGTTCTATCTACCTCTTGTACTATCAGTTCTTATTAAGGTCCTAGCTTAAACAATTAAACTGATGGAACCAGAGACTCAGCATTTACAGCCCCCAAGGCTGCCAAGTGTGGATGGCTTCGAGGAGGATTTGACACAACCACAGAGTGTTGGCCCAGTCATTGTGAATAGTCAGCAGACGTCTGAAAAACATGATGCAAGTCAGTATTTTGAGCCAAGAGTGCTAGCACTTTGAGTAAGTACTTGCTGAAATGAATAAACATGCCATTGCAATTAAGGGCTTTAGAAAAAGAGTTGGAACCTACAACGAAGTTAGCATTTTTCCATTGGAAGCAAACACTTGGGAGATCAATGAGCTTGGAAACTGGAAAGATAGAAGTCTCTTTGGTCCAGCTTGCACTAGAGGTATCATGGAAACAATCTTAGGCATGCGTCTTTATTTTTTACCATTTCCTTGGTACTCCAGGAAGCCACTTAACTGCCACTGTTACCATATTTACTGCATTAAAGCCAGTTCTTCTCACAATTTCAAAGTTTCTCCTAGCCAGTATCTATCCCACCATTGCAAATCTGCTTGTCCCCATCTAGCAGCAGACGTATTACCCATTGCTTTAAAAGCACAGTTCTAGGGACTTCCCTGGCTGGTCCAGTGGCTAAGTCTCCATGCTCCTAATGCAGGGGGCCTGGGTTTGATCTCTAGTTAGGGAACTAGATCCCACATACCTCAACTGAAGATCCCACATGCCACAACTAAGACCTGGCACAGCCAAATAAATAAATAATTTTTGTTGTTGTTAAAGCACAGTTCTAGGCAGACCCCTGACCATCAGAAATCTGTCAGCCAAAGAATTCTGACCCCTGAAACTTTCCCTCCCTGACTCCATTTTCCACTCACCTCTTTTCACTATAAAAGCTCTTTAGTATGCTTGTAAACATATTTTCTTTTGTTAATGATTTTTGAAGCCCTTAGGTTTTGCCTCTGGAAATTTAGAAAAGTCAACATTTACTTGGTACCTGTCCTGGAGGCTGTTATCAGTCATACAGAATCAAGTTCTCAGGTTTTTCCTCAGCATTCCTTTATTACAAAGTGTTTGTTGCTCATTCATATCCAACTCTTTGGAACCCCATGGACTGTAGCCCGCCAGGCTCCTCTGTCCATGGAATCCTCCAGGCAAGAGTACTGGAGTGGGTTGCCATTCCCTTCTCCAGGGGATCTTCCCAACCTAGGAATCAAACCCAGGTCTCCTGCGTTGCAGGCAGATTCTTTACCATCTGAGCCACCTGGGAAGCCCTCCTTTATTACAACTGCCACTTAAACAATTTGCTCTTACTAATAGCAGTCTTTGTAAAGAAAACAATTATAAAGGACTCTTTAGTTGTCCCCCCAAGTGTTTTACACTGTGTCCTCAAATTCAGAGTAAAGCTCGGTCTTCTTTTCTAGCCCTTTCCAACACACTGCTACTCCCCTCACCCCAGGAATTATTATTGTGATAATAGTATCAAAACATTATTAAATGTTACAATATCCTGGCATGTAAAAATGCATATTTTGTTCTCTACAAATCAACCACCATGGAGCATTGCAAACAAAAATTAAATGGCAACAAACAAAGGGTCTGGAACGAAAAGTATTCTACTGCCGGAGTCCTATCTGCACCCAGGCAGCAGAGACATGGCTTCAAGCAGGCTTACAAGCCAGCATGGGCAAGCTGGAGGCAGAGAAGAGGCAGCAGGAGAAAACTGTCATGGAACCCTCCTTGTTCTTAGGGGAATACAGACATGAGCATTGAGGAAATGAGTGCTGCCATTGGGGGTGGATAGATCTGCTATTCTTGGCCTTTAAATCCTCCATGGAAAAACAATTGAGAAAGTTCTGTGAAGGCTGGTTCCACTGAGAACAGCACTCTTCCTTAGATCCGTTTGCACTAAAATGGGGTTTCAGGGACTTTGCAGATTTTCCCTTCACTGAAGTGAGAAATCACCATAATAGGAGAGAATACAGAATCATCAAAAAGTGGTTTGGTCCATTTACAAAAGTCTGGGAGTTTTTGAAGAAAGTAACCCCAAAGTAGGTCAGGTACAAAAATAGTAACCAGCTCAATTCATTTTTAACAGCTTAGGTTTTACTCTGGAGGCTGCCATTTGGTTGATGGGTAACCTCTACATGTGGACTCTTACTGATAAGCCCCCTAGAGAAGTTCCCTCTCTTTCATCCCTTCTCCCACCCCTACCTCTGGCACTCTCCATTGTTTAACAGAAGTAAGAGCTAGCTCATGCCAAAAGAAACAAACAAACAAAAATTAAATTTAAAAACCCCCCAAAACAAACAAACCCCAAAACCCAAAATAGCCATTGCTGGGGATCTACTCTGAGCCTAACATCATGCTTGATGTTGGCATATGACGACAACTTAGACACACTTTCTACCCTCAAATAGTTCACCATCTGGCATAAAATAAGACATGCAAAGAGATATTAGTAACACAGTGAGAGGTGCTATATCTATGTAGCATATCATGGGGACATGAAGGAAGAAGTGGTCAGTTCTGCCTGTGGAGCTGAAAGGGCTTTCTTGGCTGGATCTTGAAAGGTAGATGGGAGTTCATGAAGTGGAGCCTCTTTGTGTGTGTGTGTGTGTGTGCACGCATGTGCATGTGTGTGCTTGTGTACTGTGGGGTGGTTGTAAGCAAAAGCAGCCACATGAGTAAGACCCTTGGCACCCAAATAAGCTTAATCTGTTGGGGAGGACTGACCAGGAGTTTAAAATCACTAGAGCATAGGTTGTATGTGTGTGAGAGAGAGAAAGAACGAAGTAGGAGATAAGCCTGGAGAGGTGAGCACAGTCGATTGTGGAGGACTTGGATTCCATTCTAAGGGCTTGGACTTTGTCCTGTAGGCCATAGGGAGACACTGCAGGGTTTTAAGCAGGGAGGTGTCATGATCAGATTTGTACTTTGGAAAGATTTCTGTGGTAGTATTTGCTTGCTCCTTGGAAGAAAAGCTATGACAAAGCTAGACAGCATATTAAAAAACATAGACATCATTTTGCTCACAAAGGTCCATAAAAAAACCATAGTCAAAGCTATAGTTTTTCCAGTAGTCATGTACGGATGCGAGAGTTGGACCACAAAGAAGGCTGAGTGCTGAAGAACAGATGCTTTTAAATTGTGGTCCTAGAGAAGACTCTTGAGAGTCCCTTGGATAGCAAGGAGATCAAACCAGTCAATCCTAAAGGAAATCATACCTGAATATTCATTGGAAGGACTGATGTTGAAGCTGAAGCTCCAATACCTTGGCTACCTCATGTGAAGAGCTTACTCATTGGAAAAGACCCTGATGCTGGGAAAGATTTAAGGCAGGAGGTGAAGGGAGCGACAGAGGATGAGATGATTGGATAGCATCACCAACTCAATGGACATGAGTTTGAGCAAACTCTGGGAGATGGTGAAGGACAAGAAAGCCTGGCATGCTGCAGTCCATGGGGTCATAAAGATCAGACACAACTTAGCAACTGAACAACAACAACTGCAACCAGAGCTGTGGGATAAGCTTTCATCATCAGTGCATTTACCAAAGCTCTTCTGATCATATTATTGGATTCAGAATCTCAAGACATCCATGTTTAGCTCTGAGATGGCATGCTAATTTTTTTTCTTCCTTTTTTGTGCATTTACATGCATGTCTTGATCCCCATCATGATCCTGATTATCTACTCCTTCCCCCAAACAGAGGCTTTCAAGTTGCTAGATATGGTGGAAAATTGGGATTTGGACATAATTTAAGCAATGTGCTGCTGCTAAGTCGCTTCAGTCGTGTCCAACTCAGTGCGACCCCACAGAGGGCAGCCCACCAGGCTCCGCCATCCCTGGGATTTAAGCAATGTGTTAGGATACAAATTCCTGACCTTAAAAGGTGGCTCAATTTGAGTCTTCCTTCCTCAAATGTAACTTTTGAGCCTATTTTATCTGTAACCATATCACCAGGGCTGCTGCTGTGAGAATGAATTGACATGATACTCTTAAGGAAACCTCACCTGTCACATTGTAACTGTTCAAACAGTGTAAGGAATGTTGATTTCAAATTCCTACTCAGCCTGCAGGAAACAAGGTTCAAAGAAGGATGAAGACAACCACAAAAATTTGTCTAGAGAAGGGAGTAAGAACAGAACCTGCTTTGTGCTGGTTTTCCTCTTGCCCCAGCAAACTCCCATATCCAACAGCGGGCCTGTCTAGGGATATGCAGCCAGCTTGTAGCAGAAACCAGAGTACAGAATGCAGGAGCTAGGTGAGAAAGGGTTGGGTAACACTCCACCTGTCTGAACTGGTCTAGTTATCACCAAACTGCAGGTGAGGACTAGGGAAATAAACCCTGCATTGAAACACTGCAGCACTGGCCTCACTGAGAAATCGTCACCTTTGGAATAAGAAACTTGACTATCCATATTCTGGACTGCAGGGGCTGATACAGGGTAACCTCCCTGGTTGGGGGGGTGGGGCCTGGAGGACAGGGGGTTGGGGCAGGGGAGAGAGAGAAATCATTGTGTCCAAGTGTAACTTAAAACCATTACCGGTTTCTCTTTTTTCTTTTTTTCCTTTTTACAGCCTCCCTCCCCCTTCACACACAGAAAGAGAGAGAGGAAGAGAAAGAGAGGAAGGAAGCTACTACTTGCTAATGCAGTCTCTAATTGGCAAGCCAGAGTTCTTTCTCTTCCTAAGAATGACCCAAGAGAATGCTAGGTTTCAGGACCATCACTCCCATTCCTGGTAAAAGTCTGCCAGGCAGGGTGCTGCAGGCTAGAGCTGCAGGGAGCTTGGGGGAGTGAGGGGGTGGGGAAAGGGGTGTCGGGGATGGTGGGGGCAAGAATCCACTTACCTGTCATGCCTTTAAACTCATCAACCAGAAGTGCTCAAACTCAATGTATTCTCTTCCCCCTTTGGTTTTTTCATAATGGGGGAAAAAAAAAGGCGATGTTCAAGTTTTGAATTAAGAAACAGCTGCCATCTGGGTAACTGAATTCTGCTTAAAGCAGGCCACCTGGTTTTCATCAGCAGCTCCTGGCAGGTATGGAAGTGTCAGCCGAGGTCTTGCATTGACTTCTAAATGCAAGCTCGCAGTCCACACACAGTGCAGAAACCTTAATTTCTGAGTTGCGAAAGTGGTGTTCTATCAGGTTACCTCAAGGCATGGTAGATTTCTCAGACTGCAGACATTTAGAATTAAAGCAGTTGTGTTGGTCTCATTCATTCCTGGTCACATGCTGCCTTAAAAAAATCCCCAAAACTGAAAAGCTGGTTTTCTTTGGCTTCCTGTTTGGACATCCATGTCATAGAAATAAGTGTGAATGAAATCACCTTGCTTTCTTAGAGGTTTTGGGAGACTGAGTGTTTCCAGTTCCTTGGATGGTGGAAAGAGGGGTGGGCAGCCTGGGAGGAATATCAGGTATCTGTGGGCTGGATGCCATGCTCTGCCTTTCTTAGCAGCCTTCTCAGTTGCCACCCCTGTGCCTCAAAGGGAGGCACCATCAAGCGCATGAATGGGGTTGCAGTCCTATTTCCTGACCTGAGACGCCCACACACAAGGAAAAGAGTCAGTACCTTTTATGCAACTTGTAACCCCACCACCTGTTTACATGCACAGCAGAGCTGGTGTCAAGCAGGAGGGTTGGTGAGGACCAAGACAAAAAAAGTAACAGAATGCTGGGAACTTGGGTGGTCTTGAGCAAGTCCTTACACTTTTCTTCAAGTTTGTTTCCCTGTATCTGAAATGTCTATAACAGAACTGAGTACAATTAGGAGCCGTGTTCAGGCAACATGGGATACTAGAGTTGGGAGTAGAGCTCTGCACTGGACAGAAATCGTGCTCACAGGCAGTTTTTGTTTTACGAGGGACACTGAGCTTATGGAATGAGACTTCTACACCACAGATAACCTGGTCTACTCTCCTCCTTTACAGAGGAATCAAGTCTGCATATACTTTTCCTAGTATGACCGACCACCTGCTAAATGTCAAAATCAGACCCCAGTCACTTATCTTTCCAGCATGCTATGCTGTTTCCTTTGCTTTAGGACCACTTGAAAACATCTACTCAAGGACAGAGCTGTTTTGCTTCCAAACCAAAAACTGAGGGTTATCCAAAACAGAAGATTTAAAGAGCCAGCTTTTTGAAAATAGAATTTTCCATGATGCACTGGGTACTCATATAGGTTCATTTTAAAAATCTTGACCTCTTTTCACATCAAGGGAGCTATGTCTGAATGCACACACACATAGACAAAACACATACTATTATTTTGAATTTGAGAGAATTCAAGGAAGCCTTGGATGGTGTCAGTGTAAAATTCAATTAAAATCTCTTGCAGGGTTCCCAGGCTTTGGACAAGGCTCCTCCGCTTCTTGCCTGGGAAGCCTGCTCTCTGTTCAGTGACAGTCTCCTGGACCTGGCATCACACCTGTATGGGGTTTCCTCAAGCTGCTAGGTGACAATGCCCAGTTCCACTCCATGGCCATCTTGGCTCCAACATCCTCAAATTTCTCTTCCTTCTGCCAGCTGATGGAGAAGCATTCGAAAAAGAACACAGAGGGCAGTAGCGTGGGGGCCGGGGCTGCAAGCAGAGCTGGGGAAAGGCTTAGGCAGATAACAGGGGCCAGGGGAGGGGGAGTCTGAGGCAGTTGGAGTAGCCTCCAGTTGCCTGGTCCAATTCCCAGCAAGCTCTCTTCTACTCCCTTAGCCTGGCTCAGATCTCGTTTCTTAATCCAATAAAGGGGCACTTGCCTAAATTTGAAAAGGTGCCATAAAATTATTTTATCCACCATATCCTGTCCTGAAGCAGTTAAGTTCCAATTTCCTCTTCAAAACTAGTTTCTGTCTGATAGGGCTCTTTCAATATTGATCTACAATCAGTAATATATTATAGCCTCTGAAGCATTACTGTCTCATTACTCTCCTCTTTCTTGCCAAATGGACGGTGTCTCAAATCTCCTTGTTCCTTCGCCCACTCTTGTTTCTCTCTCTGCTGCCACAACATCCATCTATCCACAGCCATGCCTTAACACAGAGCAGCCTCTCCTGGTTCCTCTGAAAATTCTAATCAGAAAACCTCCATCTGCCTAAATCTGGATCATGTTTAATGTACAGAAAATCAGATCCCCACACTTTGGAATAGTGGTGGTGGGCAGTGTAGTACTGATTCTAGATCCTTTTGCTGGGGGGCTGGGGGGACCGATAAGCCCCAGTGCCCTGGAGGTAAGAGCTTCTGGGTTAGTGGCAAAATTCCTATCTTTTTCAAAACAGGGATCAGAGATTTCTTTGGCAACCTCGTTTTCCTTTTTAAGGCTGCTCCTCTTCCCATAAATCATGCCCCACTGGTAACAAAATGTTGCCTTTTGGGGGGAGAACTACATTGTGATTTTCCATGGGTGTTGCCTACAGCTTCTAAAAACATTAAGAAAACAAATCTGGTGAAATATTGAACATTTCCACCCTGAGGTTGGGAATGAGTGATTGTTACCCATTACCACCACTTCTACCACCATAACAGAAGTCCTGAGACTAGCTATTCAGCCCATGCCTCTAGCAACTTCCTCCTCCTTCCTACAACTCAACTGTGGTCCACACCCTCCTGTTTCTCCATCACTAGTGGACAGCATGTTTCTATGGCAGCCACACCTCCAAAGAAGTCTGAATCTCCATTCCCTTTCAGTGGGTTCTTTTAAGTTTCCATGCATCTGGACTTCCCCTATGGTCCAGTGGTTAAGAATCAGCCTGCCAATACAGGGGACACGAGTTCAATCTCTGGTCCAGGATGACACGGGGCAACTAAACCTGTGCACAACTGCTGAGCCCATGTGCCACAACTACTGAAGCCTGTGCACCCTAGAGCATACGCTCTGCAACAAGAGAAGCCACTGCAATGAGAAGCCCGTGCAGCACAGCTAGAGAGTGAGCCACCACTCTCCGAGACTAGAGAAAGGTTGAACGTAGTAACAAAGACTCAGCCCAACCAAAAATAAACAAATAAATAAAATAGAGAGTTTCCAAGCACCTTCACATTGACTATTCCTCTGCTCCAGAGGTCATAGGTCCTCTCTACAGCGGCTCCTTCTGTACCCCTTGGAGGCATAGCCAAGATTCTGAATATTCACCTTTCTACTAGTTGTAAAAAAAAATTTTATATTGGAATTTTTCCATTCCAAGTCTGGTCTGGTTTTTATCTCTCCATTGAACCCTGACTGATACCAGACCTAAATAAATGCAAGAATAAATAGTGTTCATGGACTGGGAAGACTCACTATTGCAAAGAAGTCATTCTCTCTAAACTGAGCTATAGATTTAAGAAAACAGGCCTCTCCTGAGTGCCGTTAGACAGCTATAAAATATCCAAATATAGGTGATTGTTGCTGCAGTATGTTTCTGCAAACCATGTGGAAAATCCTAAATCTAATTTTACCCATGGGATCTGTGTTTTAATTGGATGTTGTCTTTTTTAAAGTATTTTTATTTCATTTTTTTTTTTTATTGGCCACACAGTGTGCCTGAGGGATCTTAGTTCTCCAACCAGGGATCAAACCCATGCCCCCTGCAATGGAAACAAGAGTCTCAACAACTGGACCACCAAAGAAGTCCTGGATGTTGCATTTTTGACCAAAGACTTGGCCTCAGATAAATCAGAGATGCTAAATATGTCATAGAAGCAAAGATTCAGAGGTTAGATTAGTAGCTCTCAACCCTGGCTGAGCATTAGAATTAGCAAACAAGATTTTAAAAAATAAGCAAATCAGTGCCTGGGTCTCACTGGTAACCAGTTAAAGCCAAATCTTTTTTTTTTTTTTTTTTTTTTTTAATAAATGTATTTATGGCTGTACTGGGTCTTCATTATTGGGCTTTCTCTAGTTGTAGATGCAGGCTTCTCATTGCAGTGACTTGGCTTGTTGCTGACCATGGGCTCTAGGGCTTGGGCTTCAGTAGTTGCAGCACTCTGGCTCTAGAGTATGTGGGGCTTCATTCGTTATGGTGAGTGGGCCCAATAGTTGTGGCCCAGGGACTCTAGAGCGCAGGCTCAGTAGTTGTGGCTCATAGGCTTAGTTGCCCGTTGGCATGTGGAATCTTCGCTGACCAGGGATAGAACCTGTTTGCCCTGCATTGGCAGGTGGATTCTTAACCACTGGACCACCAGGTAAGTCTAAAGCCAAGTTTTCATAGGTAAGCTCAGGTCATCAATTTTTTTTTTTTAATCAAGAGCTATGACATAAAGAAAGGAATAGCTGTCATTTGGGACTTAAAAAAAAATTAAAAGGACCAAGAACCACTTGAAAAGCAAATCATAAGATTTATTGCTTCTCCAAGTGGAAATTTAGAGATCCCACAGGGATGAATGAGTCATCTCACATGGTAATAAGACAATGCATATTGCATCTGCTGGCCACCAAGTCTGAATGTGAACTAGTGCCCTCAAGGTACAATGTCCTAAGGCAGATGGTTGATGAGTTAATGAGTATTATATCTCTGTATGAGGAATTTGCCTTGGAGCCTCTGGAAAAGAATTTACACAGTACCTGTTCTTAAGAGGTGTTCAAGGTGAAAAGAGCACAATGATTCTAAAGTTAGACATCCAGTAATTTAAAACATGGAATATTGATTGGCCTTTGCTGGTGATAGCATTTGTATCTAAGGTGATCTCAACCAGAAGATCCAGTTATTTGGAAATTGTGTTAATCCAGAGATACATTTAAGGATTTTTCCCTTCCCTTGGCAAAAGGGCTGTGAAGGTGGAATCTTGCCTTGGCCTCAGGGTCTCCTCCAGGTGCAGTGAGGAAGCTGGTCCCTGAGAGTACAGCCACCAAGAGGCTCCAAGGAGAGACCAGCCCTGGAGCTTATACAACTCCAAGAGGTTGGCTTCTCTTTTCAATTCCAATTCTCTGTCATGAGTTATGAGATTAGAAGCAGGAACTTCATGACACCTCGCAGTTTATCCATTTTAAAATAGAAAAATTATATCTATTCCCTATCTACCTCTAAAGATACTTTAGAGACAAATTAAATTCTGTTGAAAAGATATCTGAGCATTTTAATATTTTTTCTGATTATAAGAGTGACATTTACTGAGCTGAATATGGAAATTACAGAGAGATAGTTATATAATAAAGAAAATAAAACTCAACCATAGTATCACTTATAACCTCACAATCATTTTAAACAAAACACAAATGAAGAACATTCTCTGTATGCAGCTTTCTATCCTTTTTTTTATAGATTTCATAATGAATATTACCATATTATCTTAAAGTTTCCTTAAAAAATGCTATTTAATGGCTATATAATATTTCATTTTATGGCAATTGCATGATTTGTTTATTCATGGTGAGATATACAATATGAATATTTTTAAAATATAAGGGAAAGTTAATAATCCAAGAAATTTTGGTTACTATTATTTATAACAGTATATTTCAAGATTTAAAAAATATACATGGAGAAGGAAATGGCAACTCACTCTTTTATTCTTGCCTGGGAAATCCCATGGACCGAGGAGCCTGGCAGGCTACAGTCCATGGAGTCACAAAGAGCAGGACACGACCAAGCAACTAATACTTTCACTTTAAAAAATAAAAAATATACAGATAACAATTGGAAACAATCTCAGAATCATGGAAAACAAGATTTAAAAAATACAATTGAGAACAATTTTGTTTTTAAAGGTCACCTCGCTCACAGAGGATGCAGAGAACATGCAGTAGTTGCCTCTAACCACATTTCCATTGACTTCTGAGTGGTAATTTTATCTTTAATACCCCCTACTCGTTTGACTTAAGGTTTCAGTGTTATCATTTCCTTTTAGAAAAAAAAAATTGTGATTTAATTAGAAATCTGCCACCTTTCCAGTCCTATCCTCTTCATTCTTTCTCTTGAAAAATAAAGTGAGAGGGGTAGGAGCAAAGGAAAAACAGAACAACTGACTATTACTTTATATAAACCCTCCTCCCTCCCCAATGTTACCCACCATATGCAATGAATAGAAGCTGCAAAACCCCAAGAGAATAAGGAAATATCCTCAAACTTTCTTTTAAGAACTTTGTAACTTGTTGCATTACTCATTTATTCAAGACCATTGCCATGAGCTCTATATCTCAGATTACTTAGTTTATCTGAAAGATAAACTCAGGAATGTGTGGATTCACTGGAACTAAGGGGTTAAGTCAGGTCAGGCCCATCCTCCTTAACACTGTGTTCATCCTCCTTAACACTGGAATTCCAGGCAGATCAACTCAGAGCGCTCCTTGAGATAGCACTTGAGTAGATGCTTATTATAGCAAGTTCCATCTAGCAACTCCACTTCCGCCACAAAGGTCAGCTGATGCCCAAGTGTGATGCGATGAAACAAGAAGGATCTGTCACTCCTTTTCTGATAGATCTGGGCTCCATTCATTCACTCAAAAACTGTTCATTGAGAATCTACTCTGCACATAGCACTGGTCTAAGCACACAAAAGAGATAGACCAAGTCCCGGCTAGCCTAATGGAAAAGACGAACAATAGCAAAGCAAAAGAGGGATTCCTATTCGTTTCAGCTATGCTTTAAACACATGTAACATCTTCCTGGTAGCTCAGGCAGTAAAGAATCCGCCTACAATGCAAGAGACCCCCAGTTCAATTCCTGGGTTGGGAAGATCCCCTGGAGAACGGATAGGCAACCCATCCTTGGATTCATGGGCTTCTCTGGTGGCTCAGATGGTAAAGAATCTGCCTGAAATGTGGGAGACCTGGGTTCAATCCCTGGTTTGGGAAGATTCTCTGGAGGAGGGCTTGGCAATCCACTCCAATATTCTTACTTGGAGAGTCCCCATAGACAGAGGAGCCTGGAGGGCTACAGTCCATGGGGTTGCAAAGAATTGGACATGACTGACTAAGCACAGTACACACAGCACAACTACAGGTATTTGGGATTCTGCTCAAACTATCTCTTTGCAGAAGAGTATCTCATCACCCACAGCAGCTTCCTCCTAGACTCCAAAGACCAGAGGTTCAGAGTTAATGTTTCCTAGACTGCTTTTGCGGAGAAAGCAATGGCACCCCACTCCAGCATTCTTGCCTGGAAAATCCCATGGACGGAGGAGACTGGTAGGCTGCAGTCCATGGGGTCGCTACGAGTCGGATATGACTGAGTGACTTCACTTTCACTTTTCCCTTTCATGCACTGGAGAAGGAAATGGCAACCCACTCCAGTATTCTTGCCTGGAGAATCCCAGGGACGGCGGAGCCTGGTGGGCTGCGGTCTATGGGGTCGCACAGAGTCGGACACGATTGAAGCGACTTAGCAGCAGCAGCAGCAGCAGCAGCAGCAGCAGCAGCAGACTGCTTTTGAAAGCCCAGGGCCAGTGGTGGTCTTTATGGGGTGGGAGCTTCTCTGTTTAGCCACAGACTTTAAAACCTTTGATGAAAGCATTTGGTTTCTGGAGACATGATTATAAATCATGTCTTTGATGTCCTAGTCTGGCATAAATGTGGTAGGAATTTTTAATCATTGGTCAAGTTTTTAGAGTTTGTAGTTCTTTCCTGTCATGGCTCTTCTTTCAGCTACAGCTGATTTAGGTATTTTTGCCTTTAGATTCAAAGAGTAGGTATTGTCTCTACATATTCTATACAAGATACATCTATTTCCTCTTTGAATTTTTGTAATAACTTCATTAGTCATGTGCTAGAAATGAGAAGGAAGAGACTCAGAGGGATTATGGACTAGTTCAAAGTCAGAGAGAGAGGAAAGACTACAGTGAAGCCTTTGGATTCCAACCCCACTGTGTGCCCCTGAGACTGAAAATGTGTCCTTCTGTCTATATGCATATACATAGCACTGAGCTAAATCTTGAGGAAAGTAATGTGAAATGTAATGAGCCAGTAGCCATCTTAATGAAGATTATGATCTCACTGGGGCCAGGAGTTACCAATGAAGCAGTAGGTTGAAAGTGGAAGTGCTTGTTGCTCAGTCGTGTCTGACTCTTTGCAACCCCATGGATTGTAGACTTCCAGGCTCTTCTGTCCATAGGATTTCCCAGGCAAGAATACTGGAGTGAATTGCCATTCCCTTCTCCAGGGGATCTTCCCAAACCAGGGGTTGAACCCAGCACTCTGGCATTGCAGGCAGGTTTTTTAACATCTGAGCCACCCCTCAGCTATTGGCTGCATCTCCTCAAATACAACCTTGAAGAGACCACAGGAGTATAAATAGAAAATAGAGCATTAATTTATAAAATTGTGTCTATGATATAATCTATAAAAGCAAAAAAAGTATTCAGTATTACCCTAATAAAGAATTTAAAGGACCTTATTGAAAAAAATTGAGCTGTGTTAAAGGTCCAAGTGTTTTGGAGGCAACCTGAGGATCTATCATGAAGAATACAGGTAAGTACACTTTGTATGTGCATTTGATGGAATAGTGTGCAGGAGTATTATACTGGATTTCCATGTAACACATGGATATATCTCAAAAATATGTTGGAGGATTAAAGTAAGAACTAAAATAAGATTTATAGCACAATACAGGGACTTCCCCGGTAGTCCAGTGGCTAAGGCTTCACCTTCCAATGCAGGGGGTATGGGTTCGATCCCTGGTCCAGGAGGTAAGATCCCACAGGCCTCACAGCCAAAAAGCCAAAACATAAAACAGAAGCAATATTGTAACAATTTCAATAAAGGCTTTAAGGATAGTCCATATTTTTAAAAAATCTTTAAAAAAGGATTTATAGTATGCTATTATTTATGTAATTAAAAGATATAGACATATAAACAGCATTTTATGGATACACATTAATCTAAACATACATATGCAGGTTGGACTGGAAGGGCGTACACTAAATGCACCAGAGTGGATACTGGAGAAGGGAAGGAGGTGAGAATTGAAGAAGAGCATGAAATAGAGAAAATAAAGCAAAAATAATCCGTGGAGGATAAACTTTGGACTGAGGAGAGAGAGGAATTCAGTTCTGCATAGGAAGTGCAGAGAATTCAAAGATCACAGTGGTTTGGGAAGACCCAAAAGACTTTTCAAAAGAAAGGTGGGATGTGAACGAGTCATGGATAAAGTAATTAGTGGATAAGTGACAATGAATTACTTACAGTGTCTCCAAAAAAAAAAATTCCCACTAGAAGTGAAATCAGAAAGACTCAAAATATACTAGAATACCCTATATATGAAATGCTTGCATGTCAGTGACATTGTATATCTTTCTTTTCTCATCAATCTTATTTTTAAAAACATAAATTCATTAAAAGTGGCTGTTACTGTGAAGCAAAGGTGAACATCAGTGCTTACTTTTAACAAATTTTCATATATTAGAGATATTTCCCTGTATTGATTATAAAAAACAAAAATGTAGACTTTTGTTAGTCTCCTATATTAGTTTTATTTTGGAGATACTTATTTTTTTAAACAAATTTCATGCACTGTAACTGAGTCTTTGTACTGCTTATGGAAGGTTCTGAAAAGACAAAAACGTAATGATTTTTGAAATCCCCCTTTTAGATATTTTGACATAAAAAATGAAGTTGCCATGTAGGTAAGGTAAGATGACAGACTTAAGGTAAATTTTTTTTACAGATGGCAACATTGGATCTACCGTGACAATATAAAATTCAATAGCAATAAATGTTAGCTCTAGCATTTAAACTCAATAAAATCAATTACTCAAACAGAGAGTGGGAAAGATCTAGCTCTACAATAATCAATGAGAACAGGATCTGGGGTATTTCATTAACTGCAGGCTTTCTCTAAGGCTATAATATGATGTGTCTGCTACACAAGTTACCCAACATTTTGCCTATGTTAGTCAAAGTGCAGCTGGTAAGCCATAGGCATCCACACTTACTGTATTCTATGCTGGTCAGATATTATCTGGATGCTTATGTCCAATGCTAGATACCAAAATCTTTTTAAAGATTTGTTTTGCCGTAAAGATAATACATACTGAAAAAAAGATTTACAAATGTCCAATAAGCGCATGAGAAGACTCCATATCATTAGTCATTAAGAAATGCAAATCAAAGTAATGATGAAATACTACTTCAAACCATTAGAATGGCTACAATAAAAATGATGGACAATTACAAGTGTTGCTAAGAAGGCAGAGAAAATTAAATATTTACAAATTGCTGGTGGAAGTGTAAAAAGGTATACTTACTTTGAGAAAACATTTTGACAGTTTCTTAAAATAGATTTGGATAACCCAGCAATTTGACTCTTAAGTGTTTATCCAAGATAAATAAAAATATCTGTTCACACAAAAAGTTGTTTACAAAGATACACATAGCAACAATACTCAAAAAATGGAAACAACTTAATGTCCATCAACTGATGAATGGATTTTTTTTTTTAAAAAGGCAGTTATGTGAGATGACGAACGTATTAATTAACCTGTGATCATCATTTTGTAAGCTATATATATATATTAAATCATCATATTGTACACCTTAAATATATATTATTTTATTTGCCAAGTATACCTCGTTAAATCTGAAATATTAATTTAAAAAACTTGTGAACAGATAAATAGTGCAGTATCTATCCATACAATGAAGTACTATTTGGAAATAAAAAAGATCAAAGTACAAGTACACGCTACATACATAAATGAACCTCAAAAACATGTTCAGTGAAAGAAGATACATACAAAATACTACATATTGTATGATTTCACTTACATGAGAAGTCCAAAAATGAAAATATGTAAAGACAGAAAGTAGATTGGTGTTTGCACAGAGTGGGAGGGGGAAATTGGGAGTTACTATAAATGGGCTCAAGATTTCTTTTTAGGATGATGGAAATGTTCTAAAGTTAGATTGTGATAGTTTACAGTTCTGTCAATAGGCTAAAATGCATTGAAGTATATACTTGAAATGAGTGAACTTTATGGTATGTAATTATATCTCAGTACGTTCACTGAAAAAGACAAAAAACATATAAACTCTACGAACATAAAACATTAACAGAATAAAATTTAAAAAAAAACATGTACAACAATCTCCCAAATTCCATCATCTAGAATAACCATGATCAACAAACACTTGGGGAATATCATTCTAAATATCTATGCACATTGACAACTAGAGGAAGAGAGTGTTAGGCAATGGGAGAAAAATAATTTTGCACATGGCACCTTAAAATTTTTTGGTTAAATTTAAATAGGATGTTGTTTGAATTTAATGGAATTAGTGCAAGTCAGAAATAAAAAGATAGAAAAAAAAGGGCAATGGATAAGCATGTGTCCCATGAGAGGAATCCTGAGTCACTAACAACAATATGAGGAGATAAATGTTCAACCTGACCAGCAATCAGAGAAGAATCAGATGTATAGAGCATCACTGGGATGTTCCTTCCCATCATCAGACTGGCAAAAACTCTAAAGTCTGACAGTACCAAGTGCTGATAAGCATGGCTTGAAACAAATTTAACAGATTTCTAAAGAGCACATCATCCAACAAAACACAGAATACATATTCTTCCTAAGTGCACATGGAATATTTTCCATGATAACCATATGCTAAGCCATAAGACAAGCCACAATAAATTTAGAAGGACTGACATTATACAAAGTATGTGCTCTATCCACAACAGAATGAAATTAGAAAGCAGTAAACAGCAATTTGGGAAATTCTTAGATATGTGGAAATTAAACGACAAACTCCTAAATAAACACTAGGTCAAAGGTGGGGAGGGAGGTGGGTCGGAGGTTCAGGATGAGGGGGGACACATATATACGTATGGCTGATTCATGCTGATGTACGGCAAAAACAATCACAATATTGTAATTTTCCTCCACTTAAAATAAATCAGCTAATTAAAAAAAAAAAGAAGTTACCAAGGAATTTAAAAATACTTTGAGGTGAATGAAAATAAAAACACAACATACGAAAACTTAAGGATGCAACTATGGTAGTATTTAGAGGGAAATTAATAAATGTAAAAAAGAAGATCTCAAATCAATACCCCATGTTGCTGCTGCTGTTGTTCAGTTGCTAAGTTGTGTCTGACTCCTTGCAACCTCATAGACTGTAGCCCTCCAGGCTCCTCTGTCCATGGGATTTCCCAGACGAGAATACTGGAGTGGGTTGCTATTTCCCTCTCCAGGGGATCTTCTGGATCTGGGAATCAAACCCATGTTTCCTGCATTGGCAGGCAAATTTCTTACCACTGGGCCACAAGGGAAGTTCTATCTTTTCGCCTTGGAAACTAGAAAAAGAAGAGAAAACTAAACCCAAAGGAAACAGAAGAAAAAAAAAAAGGAAACAGAGAAAAGAGATAAAAAGATAGAGTGGAAAATAATAAAATAGAAAAGTAGTACAGAAAATAAAACCAAAAAAAAATTTTTTTTAAAGAGCAAGAAAATTAGGAGACTTTAGTTAGACTGTTCAAGGCAGGGAAAAGAGAGAAGACTTAAATTACTAAAATGAAAATGAAATGAAAGAGGGAAAATCATTACCAACCTTACAGAAATATGAAGGATTAGAAAGAAATACAGTGAACAATGGTATGTCCAATAGATATTCTAAATGAGATGCACAAATTTCCAGAAAGACACAAATTACCAAAACTAACTCATAAAGAATTAGAAAAGCTGAATAGACCTATAGCAAGATATTGAATAAGTTCAAAAATAAAACAAAACACAACAAAAATACCCTACAACACAACACAACTAAAAAACCCCAACAACTACTTACAAAGGAAAACCCTGGCCTAAATTAGCTTCAACGGCAAATTACACCAAGGGTTTAGAGAATACTTAACATGAATCATTTATACAGTCTTTCCAAAAGTAGAGGAGAAAGAAACACTTTCAACTCATTCTATGAGGGTCAGTATTTCATTGATATGGAAACCAAAGACAATACGAGAAAGAAAGAAAAAGAAAGGAAAGGAGGAAGTACAGATCAGTATATCTTATAAATATAAAAGTAAAAGTCATCAATAAAATATTAGCAAACCAAATCCAACAGCTTAAAAGGGATCATTCCCAAGTGGGATCTATCTCAGGAATGTAAGCTTGATTTAACACATGAAAACAAATTAATTCATAGACTACATGAATAGAATAAAGGACATAAGCTATATGATCATCTCAATAGATGCTGAAAAAGCATTTGACATAATCCAAGACATTTCATGGCAAAAATGGAGTAGAAGTAGTATTTAGTATTTCAACCTGAAAAAGATATCTATGCAACACTCATAGCTAACATTGTACTTAATGGCAAAAAATGAAAACTTTCTCTAAGATCAAGAGCAAGACAAGGATGTTTATTCTTATCACTTCTCTTCAACATGAAGTTTTAAGCAAGGGTAGTTAAGGAAGAAAAGGAAATAAAAAGTATTGAGATTGGAAGGAAGAAATAATACTCTATTTACCAATGTTGTAATATTGTATATAGAAAACCCAAGGAACCCACAAAAATACTATAGAACTAATAAATGATAGTGCAGGTATAACTCTGATATATATACAAATGCAAATTGTATGTCTATATTGAATTGTTTTTCTATACAGTAACAATGATCAATGTAAAAATAAAATTAAGAAAATAATTCCACTTATTATAGCATCAAGAAGGATAAAATACTTAGGAATAAATTTAACAAAAGGGATGTAGATTTAAATAGATAGAAAGACATCCTGGGTTCATTGATTGGAAGACTTTTTATTTTTAAGATGGCAATACTCCCAAAATTGATCTACAGATTCATCACAGTCCTAAAATCTCAGATGCAATTGTGGTTTTTTTGTTTTGTTTTGATTTTCATGTTTGAAGATATGAACAGGGCTTCCCTGGTGGTTCAGTGGTAAAGAATCCACCTGCCAATACAAGAGACACAGATTCTATCTCTGGTCTGGAAGATCCCACATGCGGTGGAGCAAATAAGCCTGTGTGCTACAGCTACTGAGACTGTGCTTTAGAGCTCGGGAGCTACAACTCCTGAGCCCACATGCCACAACTACTGCAGCCCCAAGCCCTAGAGCCCATGCTCTGCAGCAAGAGAAGCCACTGCAACGAGGAGCCTGCCAGCTAGGAGAGTAGCCCTCACTTACTGCAACTAGAGAAAAGCCTGCACAGCAGCAAAGACCCAGCACAGCCAAAAATAAGTAAATAAATAAATAAAACTTTTTAAAAGATATGAACAAATGAATTCTAAACTTCATATGGAAACACAAGGGCCAGTCAATGAGAATGGCCAAAGTGATCTTGAAAAAGAACAGAGTTGTAGCACTTACACCTCTCCATTTCAAAACTTCTCACAGAGCTACAGTAATTAACACAACGTGATAATGACAGAAGAACAGATGGATAGACCAGTGGAATAGAACTGAAAGTCTAGTTTCCACACTTCCGGTCCATTGATTTTCATCATGAGTGCCAGGACAATTCAGCGGGAGAAACATTAGTCTTTTTAAGAAATAGTACTAGGACAACTGATTATCAATATGCTATATATATAAAGTTAGACCATTATCTTACACCATACACAAAAAGTAACTCAAAATGGGTTATAGATCTAAATGTGAGAAGTATATGTAAATTTTTATAGCCTACCAGGCTTCTCCATCCATGGGATTTTCCAGGTAAGAGTACTGGAATGGGGTGCCATTGCCTTCTCTGTTGAATTAGACAATCCTCTCTCTTTACAATTCCAAAAGAATAAACAACAAATGAAAAAAAATGAATTTCACCAAAATTAAACACTTTGCTGCTTCAAAGGGTGCAATCAACAAAGTAAATAGATAACTCATAGAATGGGGAAAAAAATACTTGCAAATCACTTACTTGATAAGGGATCTGTATCTAGAATATATAAAGAAGTCTTAAAATTCAATAATATAAAGACAAATGTTCCAATTAAACATATGCAAAGGATTTGAATAGATTATTCTTCAAAAAGATATAGAAATGGTCAATAAGTATATGGAAAGATTCTCAACATCACTAGTCATTAGGGAAATGCAAATCAAAGCCACAAGATATCACTTCATACCCACTATTGATTCCTGTAACAAAAAGGTCATAAAAAAATCGCTGGTGAGAATGGGGAGAAAGTAGAATCCTCACACACTGCTGATTGGAATACAACTTTGGAAGACAGTTGGTCAGTTCCTCAAAAAGATAAACATAGAGTTACCATGTGACTCCCCCAGCAATTTCACTACTAGATATATTCTCTCCCCGAATTAAAACATAGCCACAAAAAAAAATTGTACACAGATGTTCATAACTTCTCTATTCAGAATATCCAAAAGTAGAAACAGCCCAAATGTTCATAAATTGATGAATGAATAAATTAAATATATGATTGATCTATCACAGAATATTATTTGGCAGTGAAAAGAAATGCAGCACTAATACATGCTAACAACATGGATAGACCTTGGAAACATTATGCTAAATGAAAGAAGCCATTCAAGAAAGAACACATTTTATATGAGCTAATTTATATGAAAAGTCCAGAATAGGCAAATCTATAGTTTTTCCAGTAGTCATGTACAGATGTGAGAGTTGGACTATAAAGAATGCTGAGCGCTGAAGAACTGAACTGTGGTGCTAGAGAAGACTCTTGAGAGTCCCTTGGACAGCAAGGAGATCAAACCAGTCAATCCTAAAGGAAATCAACCCTGAATTTTCACTGGAAGGACTGATGCTGAAGCTGAAGCTCCAATATTTTGGCTACCCAATGCGAAGAGCTGACTCATTGGAAAAGACTCTGATGCTGGACAAGATTGAGGGCAGGAGGAGAAGGGGGCGACAGAAGATGAGATGGTTGGTTGGCATCACTGACTCAATGGACATGAGTTTGAGTAAACACCAGGAGATAGTGAAGGACAGGGAAGCCTGGCATGCTGCAGTCCATGGGGTTGCAAAGAGTCAGACACACTTAGCCACTGAACAACAATAAAATAGAGACTGAAAATAGATTAGTGGTTGTTTAGGACTAGGGGTGGGCTGGAAGGATTAGGGAGTACTGATGAGAGATTGTTAAGGATAGTGTTTCCTTTCAGGGTGATGAAAATATTTTAAAATTGATGATGGTGATGGTTGCAAAACTCTGTGAATATACTAAAAACTATTGAATTGCACACTTTTTCCCCACTAAAATAAAACTTTTACTTCAAAAAAAAGTAGAACCAAAAGTAGAACCAAAGGTAGAAGTCAAAAACTTATGTTATTTCACTATGAGAAAGAACTCTCCAGTAACTAGATCTACCTGAAAATGAAATGGGCTGTCTTTGAGTTGCCAAGCTCTCTGTGGGTAAGTAATAAGTATTCAAATGGTAGCTCTTAATTATCAGTTTAAAGTCTCAACCCTTCGTTTCCAGATGTACATGCTCCTGGAGGTGGCTATACCACCCTTCACCCAAAGAAGACCCTTACCTAAAAATGGTGTTACCAGGGTGTCTTCAGCTTCACCCAAAGATCTAGAAACTCAGCCTACTGGAGAATTCTGAGAAACGGTATAGACCATACTGCAGATTCATCCCAACTGAAGACTGAAGAAGTTGGGTTATTGATCTACCAACTTCCTTTCCATCACTTGTTGAGGGCTGCTCTGGGGCATTAACTCTTTGGCAATTCCAGCTTGTTCTGTGTATGGGCCAAATATATTTCTGAAGCCAGAACAGGCAGGGAGTTGCAGATGTTCATATAAATAGCCTTTGGGTAGAGAGTGAATGTCACCGGCCAGCATCTGCTGCAACACCCAGTGTCTAACTATAGCCCAGATCTGTTCTGGGGCACCAGACCTATACAGGCAACTAGTCACTATATTTCTCCACCTGTATCCATGAGCAGGGAGATAGGACTCCAGTGGGGAGTAAACTAGCCCTGGTCTCTGCTTATTACTCTCCAAAGGCATCTCAAATTCAACCTGCCCAACATGAGATTCATTGCTGCCTCTTCCAATCCATTCCTCTTTTTGTATTTCCTGTCTACATAGACGGCCACTCAAGTCCTCAACCCAGAGATCTTCCTTGACTTTTATATATCCCCAACATCCAATCATACCATGCTTGCCAGAGCCACCTTCTACCTTTCTGGACTTTTCTCAATCAGCTATGTTTTAAGATACATTATTTATTTATATGGGAATGCAACTAAGCTAGAAAGGGACCTTGATGATTTTCTTGGTGGCTTTCAAGATGAATGTCTATGGTACAGTGATTGTACTTGTTGCCTTCGTCTTTCTGCCCAGCGAGGCTGGAAGCCCTTTGAGTGCAGGCACCACACCTCACATTTTTCTAACTTCCAGACTGAGACAGGGTTACGATTCCAGTAACCTGTGTATGTGCTGGTCTGCTCTCAACATTAGGCACTGCAGGCACAGGGGCCCAGACTCACAAACCTTTTGGGAGCCCTTTAATTTTTAAAATCAGAAGGAGGATGAACAGAATATTAATGAAAATAATGTATAGTAATGAATCCAGCCTGGATTATATTTGTCTTTAGACCCGCACAGTTGTGAAATACAATTGTTAATATTTTTTTGTTCATTTTGTGGTCAAAGGGGCCCAGGATGATAAGAATGCCTGGGGCCCATGAGGGGGATATTTCAGTCCTGGCCCTCAGGTCAACATTACCTTCTCACCATGAAGCTGAAGTTTCTGGGCCTGTTGGGGGCTGCACTACTGCTGTCCCTTTTTATTTATGCTTGAAAGAATAGCTCAGTGAACTGTGTATTCTGCCTTATCCTACCTCCCTTTAAGACTCCAGGACAAAAATAGCCCCAAAGCCTTTTGGACTGGTTGAACTGAAGATAAGTTTAAATTTAAGAGGCTCTTAGCTTCAAACATGGGAGATAAGATGAAAAAAATCCAGACAGTCTCCTTTAGTTCTATCCCAATCAAACTTTTATTTCAAAGAACTATTTAAAGGACCTGACATATGTGAAACACAAAACTCTTTTTTTAAACCTTCAGGGATATGACAAAGAGCCTGAAATGAGACCTTCTCCTTCCCACAGCCTCAGATACCCTGTGAGTGCCAAGGTATGGGCTATAAACTCAGGGAGGGCAGCTCTGTTTTGCCTGCCCTCAGGCCATCTGGTATACAAATTGTGTGTTTCCTGGACTCCCTGCAAATTGCAAGCTGCAAGCATTTGCCTGCAAATCAGGTTGAAATGAACAAAGGCAGCCTTGAAGGGGGATGTCTCAGAGGGCATTGCAGGCCAAGGGATGTGTTTAATGTAGGGTGGGTAAGGATGGGGTGGAGCAGGTTCGGGAGGCAGAAAGTTGTTGCTAGGCAACCAGCCCGAGTGCCTTTGTAAATGTGGATATATTTTGTTTGAAGCAGCAGCTGGCCGCCACCACCTTCTCTTCTCTCCCTCCTCCTATTTATACCCAGAATGTAGACCTGATCTAGAACTCTCAGAGAGGTCCTGGGAAGATGGAGTAGGGAGGTGATTAAGGCTTTAGAAGACAGGTGCACATGAAAAGGCAAATGATTTTATAGCTCAGGATAGACCTGGATGCTGATACATACTAACCAACATCTCAGGCAAGTGTATTTAATCTCTGACACTCAGATTCCTCTGTTGGAAACCTGGAGACACAACTGTCTGGCAGGAATGTTGTGAAGATTAGAAAAAGCACATGCAGAGGACCCAGCCCAGTACTTGGCATATAGTAGATGCTCAGTAATTGACAATGAATGTGAAGAGAATGGGCTCAGGCACCAGACTGCCACGTCCCAGCTCTGCCACTTATTAGCTATGTGACCTCGGGCATGTTTCTTAACCTTTTAGTGCCTTCACTTTTTTTTTTTTTCATCTGTAAAATAGGGGATAATGATAGTACTTACATGGTTGTTTTGAAATGCATTAATAATTCTAAGTGTTTAGAATAGTGCCTGATCCACAGTCAGCACTCAGTATATGTCAACAATGAATTGTAACACCATATATACCATGTCTGAGTGCACATGCAGACCAGGTTCTAGCAAAGCGAACTTGCAGGAGCTCATTTTTAAGAGGATTTTGATTGTGGCCAGTGGTGACTGAAGAGAAATTTGTTACTCTGGTACCTTGAGAGCAGCCAAAAGTAAAAGTCACTCAGTCATGTCTGACTCTTTGTGAGCCCACGGACTGTAGCCTGCCAGGCTCCTCTGTCCATGGGATTCTCCAGGCAAGAATACTGGGGTGAGTTGCCATTTCCTTCTCCAGGGTATCATCCCGACACAGGGATCGAACCCAGCTCTTCTGCACTTCAGGAGGATTCTTTACCATCTGAGTCACCAGGGAAGCCCCTTGAGAGAGGTATATGTGTTAAGCAAGGATTTTAGCAGAGTCCAGACTCTGATAAACTGCATAACTTTGAGCAAATTACTTAAGCTATTTTAGCTATAAGACACTATTTTGTAAAATGGGTATAATCAGGATCCCTGTCCCATCTGGTGGTTATGAGGATTAAACGAGGTGACTTGTCAGGTGCTCAGCATAAATGCCTGGCCCAGAGTAAGCAGTCAAAGCCTGGCAGCTGATGTCATTTCTAGAAAGAGAGAGAGAAGAAAGAGAGTAGTGTGGGGCCTGTGTCCATTCCAACAGAGTCGCGATAGGAAAGAGCTGCAGAACAAAGCTGAAGGTGCTGTTTTTGCAGGGCTCTGTCTTTGATAAGGTGAGATGGATGAGCTAAGGCACCAACAAAGCCACTTTGGCCTCCAGGCAACCAACAGTGACTCAGAGTAGGAGAGGTGTCCTTTTATCTTCACTGTGGGCCATCACAACTGACTACTTGGGGACTGTGAGGGTTGGTGGTGGTGGTTTAGTCTCTAAGTCATGTTGGACTCTTGTGACCCCATGGACTGTAGCTTGCCAGGCTCTTCTATTCATGGGACTTCTCAGACAAGAATACTGGAGTGGTTGCCATTTCCTTCTCCAGGGGATCTTCCCGACCCAGGGACCAAACCTGCATCTCATGCATTTCAGGGGGATTTTTCTACTGCTGAGACACCAGCGTTGAGACCTTGGGTATTAAGAGGCAGCATTCTTAGTACAGATATTGGAATTCTCACAGTGATAGGGGTTTCAGGAATGGAGGTGAAGCTCCCAAGAAGGAAGACCTCAGTGAGAAGGGCTGAGAAGAAGTTGTATGGTAATGGGGGCCATGTAAGCAGATGGGATCAGACTGGTGAACTTTGTTATAATGACAACTATTATCAGTACCCCACCTGGTAGATACGAACATTTTTCCAAAGAATGCATACAGATGGCCAACGGGTACATGAAAAATGCTCAACATCACTAATCACCAGGGAAATACACATCAAAATCACAATGAGATATTACTTCACACCTTTCAGTATTTACTGTTAGTCGTTCAGTTGTGTGTGACTCTTTGCAAGCCCATGGACTGTAGACCACCAGGCTCCTCTGTCCGTGGGATTCTCCAGGCAAGAATACTGGAGTGGGTAGCCATGCCCTCCTCCAGGGGATCTTCCCAACCCAGGGATTGAACTCAGGTCTCCTGTACTGCAGGCAGATTCTTTACTGCCTGAGCTACCAGGATTAATATGGCTGCTATAAAAAAGATGATATATAACAAGTGTTGGAGAGGATGTGGAGAGAAAAGGGAATCCTTGTACACTGTTGGTGGGAATGTAAATTGGTACGACCATTCTGGAAAATGGTATGGAAGTTCCTCACAAAATTAAAAATAGAGCTACCGTATCATTCAGTAATTCCATTTTTGAGTATTTAATCTGAAGAAAATGAAAACACTAATTTGAAAAATACATGTGCCCTCATGTTCACTGTAGCATTGTTTAAAACAGCCAAGATATGGAAACAACCTTAGTGTTCATAGATGGATGAATGGATGAAGGAAATGTGAATATATATATATGTATATAATATATATTGAATATACATATCACACATATACACACACAATGAAATATTATTTAGCTGTAAAAGGAATGAAGTCTTGCCATTTGTGACAATACGGATGAACTTTGAGGACAAATACTAAGTGAAATGAGTCAGGCAGAGAAAGACAAGTACTGTATGATCTCACTTACATACAGAATCTAATAAATAAATAAACACACCAAGCTTATAGATGCAGAGAACAGCACATCAAGCTTAAAGATGCAGAGAACAGATGGTGGATGAAGGGATCAAAGGGTACACATTACCGGTTACACGATAAGTAAGTTGTTGAGGTGTTTTGTACAATATGGTGATGATATTTAATAATAATACATTGCATATTTGAAAGTTTCTAAGAAAGCAGGTCTCTAAGAAAATGTGGTGTGAAAGCACTCAGTGATTATTCTCCTGGGTCTAGCTCATTTTTATTTCTTTTTCTTTTTTTAATAGGAGAATTACTTCTTTACAAATCTGTGTTGATTTCTGCCACACAACAACATGAATCAGCTGTAAGTAGACATCCTTTTTATTTCTTGACTCAGCTTTGTGACATGAGCCTGCCTCTGGGCTTCAGTAGCACCATGTACGTTGGCACCAGCCAGACAACTCTTGACTGCAAAACCCAGATATCCCTTGAACTCTCATGAACAATCTCAAACTATCTTGAGCAATAAGGAAACTGGCTAATGTAATTTAGAAGTCTAAAGGTAAGGTAGGTATCAGGATTGGCTGCAGCATCCTCAGGTCTCAATATGTACATGATACTGTCTACAGGAAGAGAAATGGGGCTACTTCCAATGGCATTCCCTGAAGAGTGAGATTTTCCCAGAATGCCCCGCCCAAACCTCTCTTTACAGCTCATTTTCCCAAAGTGATCATATACCTATCCTAAAATCAATTGTTTGCCAGGCGAGTGAGCTTACCTTTAGATCAATGATTCTCAGATAGGCGTGATTTTGCTCACCACTCACCCATGGCCAGGACATTTAGTAATATCTGGAGATATATTTGTTTGTCACTGCTGGAGGGTCAAAGGAGTGTGTGTCACTGGCATATACTGGGCAGAGGCCAGGGATGCTGCTAAACACCCTATAAAGCACAGGGCATTCTCCCACAATAAGAATGATCCAGGCTAAAATGTTAATAGTACCAAAATCAAGAAACTCTGTTTTAGGCTAATCAGCCTGCACTTGGAGCTTGGAGGGCAGGTAGCAACCTTAATGTAGGGATGGATGAGAAGTGGCCACCTAAACAAACTGAGACTCACTTGGGGAAAAGAAGGGGAAAATGGGTCCTGAGTCAACAACCAGTAAGCTATACTGCAGCTTTGCTCCTAGGAGCACTTATCTCATTGTGTGGCTGCTCTTTATTTATCCTGTGTTAGTTTTCTATTGCTAGATAACAAATTGGCAAACACTTAGCATTGTAAAGCAACACAGGTTTATTACCTCACAGTTTCTGCAGGTCAGAAGTCTGGACATAGTGGCCTAGATGCTCTGCTCAAGGTCTCACTGGGCTTGAAATCTAAGTGTTGATTAGGACTGCAGGTCTCCTCTGGGGTCCTCTTCCAAGCTCATCCTTGTGGTTGAATTCATCTCCTAGAGGTTATAATATTCTGTTTCCTTGCTGGCTTGTTAGCTGGGGGCCACTCTTAGCATCTAGTGGCCACACACACTCCTTACCATGTGGCCAGCAAAGGTGCATCAGATCCTTCCCATGCTTTGAAACTCTGACTTAAACTCTCCCACCAGTCATCAAAAACTCTGCTTTTAAAGTGCTCATGTGATTAGGTCAGGTCCATTCAGATAATTTCTCTTTCTCAAGTTCAACTGATCTGGAACCTTGACTACATTAACCAAATCCCATCACATCATCGCCTATATTAGCATTTGGACGAATAACTGGGAAAATGTTCTGTGTATCCTAAGAAGCATCTTTATGTTCCTGGCTTTTAGCAGGGTACCCAGCAAACAAGTTTTCTTTTTTCCAATAAACATTGCTTGAATGACTAAAGAAAAGAATAAGACAAAGTCATTTCTTCTGGTGGGGGATAGAATTACTAGATTGGTCACTCAGGGGCATGTTATAAACAGAACTGTACAATCTCGGAATCAGAAGATACACGTGGTCATACAGGAATCTGTTCATCATTCCAGGAATCCATGTATTCACAGTGTGGGGTTCATCAGATCAGTTCTCCCTGGTTCTGAGCTCTGTATTTCTTTTACAATGCAGACTAATTTTCTGCATTGCCTCTTGGGCAGAACTGGCAAGGTGCTGACTCATATTGAACTGCAGCTCACTTGAAGCTTTCCTGCATTAACTGGTATTGTGCCAGGTCTCATTTTTGTACTTGGGCAGATTTTATGCCACTTCCTTCCCACTCATTCCTCTGCCGTGGGTTCTGGCCTATCATTTCAATCTTTTGGAGACCTTTGGGAATTCTGATTTTATTATTTGCCTCCTTGACTCTAACATGATAATACTTGAAAATACAATGAGTCCATTTTCTTTGCCTTTGTCCAAATAGTTTATAAGAATGTTGAATGAGACATTCAAAACCCTGAAGCATGTTACTGCTTTCAAGTTGACAACAATGATTTAATCAACATTTTGCATAAGGGTTGCTCAACCTATGATGAATCAATTTTTTTTTTTTTTTATTCTGGCTGAGCGGCATGTGGGATCTTAGTTCTCTACACAGGGGACAGGACCAGGGGTTGAACTGGTGCTCCCTACAATGGGAGCATGGACTCTTAACCATTGGACCATCAGAGAAGCCCCCTGAATCAACTCTTTTTATTTCTCTATCATATCTAAAAGGCTATTATGAAAGACTTAAATGTTTGGCTAAACCTAAGCTATTCAGTATACATGCACATATATCCCTAGGAAATGTAATACGCATCTTTTGCAAGCAGGTACATCCACATATTAGAAAATTCTTTTCCAAATTCTCAATTATGCTGTGCCTTGAAGTACTTCGTATTGTTCTTGTGTAGAGACATAAGTATACTTTAACCTCCACATTTTATCGATTGCCTGCTAATATTTTCTCAGTAGCAGTTGAGTTTCATTGATTTATATTGATTTATAAGTATAAGCTGGCAAACATTTCCACTTCCTTACCTCCATGGCTCATGGGAATTTCCATTTGTGAGAAGAAATGACTGTTCTGACTTGTAAAGATGAAAGTTTGGGCCAAAGAGTGAGAGCAAATTATATGACCACCTGTTGAAGGGATTCTCTTTGAGGTATCTGGTTATTTCTCATGTTTTTCTCTTTGACCAATTATTTACATTTGTAGTTTTCCCAACTCTTCTTAATGATCACACTTTGAAAAAGTGAAAGTGTTAGTAGCTTAGTCGTGTCTGACCCCATGGAATATAGCCCTAGAGGCTCCTCTGTCCATGGAACTCTCCAGGCAAGAATACTGGAGTGGGTAGCCATTCCCTTCTCCAGGGCATCTACCTGATCCAGGGATTGAACCCAGGTCTCCCGCATTGCAGGGAGATTCTTTACTGTCTGAGCCACCAGGGAAGCCCAATTGTCACACTTTGTTAGTTACACTGTTATGTCCGACTCTTTGCAATCCCATGGACTGTAGCTCATTAGGCTCTTCTGTCTATGGAATTCTCCAGCAAGAATGCTGAAGTGGGTTGCCATTCCCTTCTCCAGTGGATCTTCCAGGCAAGAATGCTGGAGTGGATTGCCATTTGCTTCTCCAGGGTCTCTTCCGGACTAGGGATTGAACCCAGGTCTCCTGCATTGCAGACAGATTCCTTACTGCCTGAGCCACCAGGGAAGCCCATCACACTTTAGGGGAATCAAATTCTCTTGTTCACAGGAAAAGGTTGGGTCTCTGTGAATGGGAGTTTCTTATTATGCCATAGGGTTCTCTTTCAATGCAAGATTGGATGCTCCAGGACCCCTGAATTCACCAGTAATGCTGTAGGGATAGAGTTGTACTTTATAACTTTTTAGAAGGTCTATGAATTTAGGAAGTAGAGACAGTGGAGAAAAATTTAACTGTGTAGTGAGACCTCAAAAGAGCCCTCAGTGATCCCTGACTTCTGGTATTCACATTCTTGTGTATTCTCCCACCATATTTGTACCAAGGTAAGTCTGTGTGACCAATGGACTATAGCAGAAGTAACAGTATGTCAGTTCTAAGATGAGGTTATAAAAGTCATTGCAGTTTCCATCTTGGTCACTCAAATCTTTGACCAATCACTTGAGGGAAAGTCAGTTGCCAGCTGTGAGCAGACCAGAAAGAAGACTATGAGATGGAGAATGGAGTCTCTGACCATAGCCAGTGAGGAAACAAGTTCTCTTACTGACACCTATGTGAGGGACTTGTGAGTGGATCTTCCATTCCTGATCAAGCCTTCAGATGACTATAGTTTCATGAGAAACCCTGACTGGAAGCACCCAGCCAAGACACTCTTGGGTTCCTGATCCCCAGAAACTACATCAGATAATAAATTTTGTTGTTATGAGATAGCAAAATTTGAAGTAATTCATTATACAGCAGTAGAAAACTTATACACTAGGAGATGCTGAGTATGTTGTTTGGGTTCCCTTAAGGAAAGTGAATAAAATGCTAAATTCCCAGAAAATAGTAAAAGACTAGCTAGTTAATTTCTTAGGTCAGAACTCTAGAGAATATTGCTATGACTTATACAGATAGGCCTTTTACCATTTTTTTAAAATGTCAATAATGATAATTGTCCTTTGTTAAACCACACACACATATTCACACATGAAGTAAAAAGCGCAAGTACCTTTTCTATTCTTATCTTATTCCTCAGAAGCAACTGCTGATACCAGTTGGGTTTTTATCTTTCTAAATCTTTCCCGTCAATTATAATCACACACATACACAATTACAAAACCCAGTTTGTGTGTACTGTGTGTGTATTTGACAAATGTTTTGTCATTTAACATTCATATCATATATTCTTTGATGACAATGATTTAATCAACATACTTCGCATAAGGGTTGCTCAACCTATGACAAACCAACTTTTGTTTTTCGGCTGTGTTGCATGTGAGATCTTAGTTTCCCGACCAAGGGGAACAAACATTTTATCGTTTAACATTTATGTCGTATGTTCTTTCAACGCCAATAGACTTGGCTCCAATATAATTGTTCTAAAAGGTTATATTATATTCTGTGCTGTGCTGTGCTGTACTTAGTCGCTCAGTTGTGTGCAACTCTCTGTGACCCCATGGACTATAGCTTTCCAGGCTCCTCTGTCCATGGGGATGCTCCAGGCAAGAATACTGGAATGGGTTGCCATGCCCTCCGCCAGGGGATCTTCCCAACCCAGGGATCAAACCTAGGTCTTCCACATTGCAGGCAGATTTGTTACCATCTGAGACACCAGGGAAGCCCAAGAATACTGGAGTCAATAGACTATCCCTTCTCCAGGGGGGATACCCCTTCTCCCTACTTCCTGACCCAGGAATTGAACTGGGGTCTCCTGCATTGCAGGCAGATTCATTACCAGCTGAGCTCCCCGGGAAGCCCCATATTATATTCTAATAGTGTGGTATTCTATAATTTATTTAAGTTATAGTTCATCACTAATTATTTATAATGTTTATTAATGTATTTATTTTCCATTACACTCAAGGCCACGATAAAACATCCTTGAGCACTGGTACAAATATTTCTGTAGGATAAATCTTCAGAAGTGGAATTGAGGATTAAAAGGTATACAGATTTAAAGTTTTGGTAGATGATAGCTAATTGTTTTTTATAAAGTGAAGTGAAAGTTGCTTGGTTGTGTCCAGCTCTTTGTGACCCCATGGACTATACAGTCCATGGAATTCTCCAGGCCAGAATACTGGAGTGGGTAGCCTTTCCCTTCTCCAGGGTATCTTTCCAACCCAGGGATCGAACCCAGCTCTCCCACATTGAAGGCAGATTTTTTACCAGCTGAGCCACAGGGAAGTCCAAGAATACTGGAGTGGGTAACCTATCCCTTCTCCACAGGATCTTCCCGACCCAGGAATCAAACCAGGGTCTCCTGCATTGCAGGCAGATTCTTCACCAACTGAGCTAACAGGGAAGCTCATAAATTTTTTTTTTTTTTAATAAATGTTATCTTTATTTCTTTCCCCACTAACATATTTTTGTATCCTAACACTAGATAGTAATGATTTCAAAAATTTCTGCTAATTTGATGGGCAAAAGTTTGCAGCTTATTTGCATTTGCATGTTCCTGATTTTTTATAAGAAATCTACAATTGTTTGAATTATTTTCTTATAGACAGTATGTCATCTTTCTGGCTGCTTTCAATAGTTTTTTCATCTTGGCTTTTAGCAGTTTGATTATGATATGTCTAGTCACGGATTTTTTGTGTTTTTCCCATTTGGAGTTCTCTGAGATTCTTGAATCTATAGGTTTTTGTCTTTTGCCAAATATGGGAAGTTTTCAGTCATTTTTTCTAGTATTTTTTTTCTGCCTCGTATTTTTTTCTCTTCTTCTGAGACTTGAATGACACAAATGTTAAGACATCTTGGTATAATCTCACTGGTTCCTGAGGCTCTATTAAAAAAAAATCTTTTTCTATGTTGTTCAGATTGAATAATTTCAATGGTTTATCCAGGTTTTAGAATTTCAGCTATTGTATGTTTTAATTCTAAAATTTATATTTGGATCTTATTTATACTTTCGGTTTCCCTGCCAACACTTTCTCTTTCCATTCAAGAGTTCTGTCCCTTGCTCTGTGGAATATTTCACAATACTTGTTTTAAAGTCTTTGTCAGAAAATTCCAACATCTGCATCTGCTGATTGTCTATTTTCATGTGAGCTGAGATTTCCTGGTTCTTCATACACTGAGAGGGGAATGTAGAATGAAGTCTCTCTTAGATAGCTGCATCCTAATTTCCAGAACCTGTAAATATTTACATGGCAAAAGGGATTAACATTGCAGATGCAACAAAAGTGCTTATGAGACTCAAACCTTGAGATGGGGAGGTTATACTAGTGGGATAAATATAATCATGAGCACCTTTAAAAGAAGAGAATGTTCCCTGGTTATGATCAGAAAAGGAGGTGACAATGGAAGAAGGGTCAGAGAGATGATATGTTGCTTGCTTTGAAGATGGAGGAAGGTCCATCAAAGAATAAGAGCTGTCCCTCAGAGCTTGAAAATACAAGGAAATAATTCTCCCAAAGAGTATCCAAAAGGTGTCAGCCCTCCCCATACCTGGATTTTAACCCAGTGAGACTGAATTTGGACTTCTGACCTACAGAACTTAAAAAACAACAACAAATACCAGCTGTACTATTTCAAGCCACTAGGTTTGTGGTCATTTGTTGTAGCAGCAGTAGAAAACTAATACACTGAGTAATGTTGGATCATATCTGGGATGTTTTGAATGTTATATTTTGGGAGACTTGGTTTTATTTACATCTTATGTAAATGATGGTATTTATATTTTAGCAGGCAATCAACACGGATGGATTCTGGCTGAAAATTTTTCAAGGATTTTGTAAGTTGTAGTTTCAATGTCAGATGTGTTTTCAGAGCCTTTGCAGCCACTTAGATTTTCTCCATGTGTGTGCCACTGGGGGGCCATTCTGGAACCTGAGTGATGGTCCACCCCTTAGTTCAGTTCTTGGTGTCTTTGGTGTCCTTTTTAGGAGAGATCCACATCCACACAGCACAGGATTGAACCCAGGAGTTTGTGAACAGCTTTAAGGACCCCTTTGCCCAAGTTCCTCCTTTTTTTGTAATCTCCCTGGAACTTCCCAGCACTTTGTGTCACACCCCCCTCCCCCGTCCCCATCCTCTGGACAGAAAGCGAGTGCTCTGTCTATCCTGCTGTGCTGTACCCTTGCTGTGAATGTGCCCACATTGGGGGTCAGGTGGTGGGAGGAGTGAGAAAGAATTGGGAGTTCCCTCACTCTCTTCAGAAACAGCTCCTGCAGACAGAGAGAAAGGGTCCGCTTGGGCTCCACTGTTGCCACTTACTACTCCTGCTCTGATCGCCTTGGGGGGTTCGGGCTGGAAGAATTAAGGAAGCAAAGGAAATGAACAGGGGATTTCCCCACTGTCTCTGCTTGTTAATTGCACCTGAAGCCAGAACAAGAGAGGCTCTTTCTAGCCACACCTGTTATTCATTTCTGGATTCGGGGTTGCCTCCCATCCAGACCAGGGACCCAGAGGACACTTGGGGCTTTCACTGCTGGTTCAGAGGCATATCGAATTCTGGTCTTCCTCCCCAACCCCCGCTACCATTTACACTCTGGAGTCCTCAGATAGGCTGGTCCATGTGTTCTGTTTAGTTTTTAAGGCTGCATTCGTGTGTTTACTCCATTTCATACAGACCTGGACCCCTGACTCTTCCCTTGGTGTCTGCAGACACTTAGGTTTCCCCTCAGGGGTTCTGGGTACAGGACAGCACCCTGTTTCCTTGATGCTCTTCAATAGGAACAGGTCACAGCAGACAAAAACCAATCGTGGTGAAGCAACATTCTTTAAAGCACTGCTTACTTGTTCTTGGGAGAAGGCAATGGCTCCCCACTCCAGTCCTCTTGCCTGGAAAATCCCATGGACGGAGGAGCCTGGTAGGCTACGGTCCATAGGGTCGCTAAGAATCGGACATGACTGAGCGACTTCACTTTCACGCACTGGAGAAGGAAATGGCAACCCACTCCAGTATTCTTGCTTGGAGAATCCCAGGGACGGCGGAGCCTGGTGGGCTGCCGTCTATGGGGTCGCACAGAGTCGGACACGACTGAAGTGACTTAGCAGCAGCAGCAGTATCTGTTCTTGCCTCCTCTGTGTTCTAGGACTTTCATCAAAAGACACACAGAGAAGTCAGACTCAGTCTCGAGGTTCATCTATAAAGAAGTCCAGAGAGACAGCTTAATGCAGTGTTTTATAAGCACAAAAGGATCTGTTGAGAATGACTGAATCCTATGAAATAAGAACCAAGGGAACATTTCATTACATCTTAACATTTTAGCGTGTTTCCTGCCACAAACTATTGCCATTCTAACATAAACTAATTTCTTTTCACTGAAGATCTGGTGGAAGTCTTTTCAATGGTGTGGCTCAGTGAATGAATGTGAATTCATGCTCTTTCCCACCTATGTGGGAAGCTTTCTTTATACTAGCTCCACTGTGGTCCTTTGGGAAAGTTCTAAGTCTCTTGGTGTGTTTGAAGCTCATCTGTTGTATTGTAAGGGAAGTGTTTAATCTAAGAATCTGGCACTTACTTTACATATAAGCTTTTCCCTTGTTTGCTTAATAGTGCAGCTTGGTTTCCTAACTTGAGCAATTGACCAGCTGCCTCTGAATTCTGCTCTTTTGTTTGTGATTGTACTGTGGCAAAGTAATGAGTCTTTAAACTCCTTTTAGTAGGAAAAATAGTTTCTGAACTAAAAACAGATGACTCCCATTGGGCCAGGATACTTCTGTACTTCCAGTAAACATTCCTTCTCATCATTTCTCATCCAATTATTATGTAGGCCAGTGCTGACCAAACATTAATATACATATGAATCATCTGAGCATTTTGTTCAAATAGGGATTCAGATTTCTGGGATGGGGATTGAGATCTTGCATTTCTAATATCTTCACCTGAGATATTGATGCTCCTGGGTCTGCTGACTTTTGTAGCCACGTAGCAATGTGGGACTACTCAAGAGAATTAATCAGGAGAATGTCACATGTGGCTTGATGAAGGTCATTGTCTCAGGTTGCGTTTCCTGGGAAGCCTGGCTGAGATGGAGATGCATGCAGGAGTGTATTAGGAAGTGCTCTGGAGATTTCCACGTGTGCGAGAGGCAGGGGGAGGCTGGGCAGTGAGGCAGTCTCAATGAAAGGCTGCTCAACCCTAGAACTCTGAAGCAGGGATGCTCTCTAGAGTTGAGGTGAAGGGACCAGGCCTATATAGGCAACCCTGACCAGCCACTGGGTGCAGGCTGCCCCAGGAGGCGGGTGTCACCTCGAATGAGGTGACTGCAGCTGAAGCCCTTCCTATACAGGACTAGCCCCTCAGGCTGTTAGCACACTGCACTTCCAGCAGCCGAAGGACCAGCTTGGCTGTGTGCCATGTTGCACATCCTGGACCCTGCTCTCCACTTCCTCTTTAGATGAGCTAGCTTTCAGTTCAGTTCAGTTCAGTTCAGTTCAGTCGCTCAGTCGTGTCTGACTCTTTGTGACCCCATGGACTGACTGCAGCATGCCAGGCCTCCCTGTCCATCACCAGCTCCTGGAGTTCACTCAAACTCATGTCCATTGAGTTGGTGATGCCATCCAACCATCTTATCCTCTGTCATCCCCTTCTCCTCCCGCCTTCAGTCTTTCCCAGCATCAGGGTCTTTTCAAATGAGTCAGCTCTTTGCATCAGGTGGCCAAAGTATTGGAGTTTCAGCTTCAGCATCAGTCCTTCCACTGAATATTCAGGACTGATTTCCTTTAGGATGGACTGGTTGGATCTCCTTGCAGTCCAAGGGATTCTCAAGAGTCTTCTCCAACACCACAGTTCAGCTAGCTTACAGCCCTCCTTTTCATTTTCATGCTGATTTAAACACCCTCAGACATAATCCCTCCTTAGTACCTTGGCCTGAAAAAGTCAACTACAATTGTCAATGAGCATTAGTTGAAGCCTCTAGGTGGGCAGTTTGCATTTTTAAGAATTTCTAGACTAGATTTTTTTCCAACCCTGAAAGGATTCCATTTAACATTCTTTATAGATTCCTATTAAATCAGAGGTTCTGATGGCCATAAGAAAATCTCTGTCTGCAGTAGAATTGGGACTTGAGACATAAAAAGAAAAGAATTCCTTTTCTTGCAGGAAACAAAGACCTTGAAGTATCTGTAGGCTGAATCGAAAGGAGAAGGGTTAGGTCTGGAAAAACCCATTTGTAGATGAATGAAGCAGGAAGACCAAAACCAGGCTGTTTAATGATTGAATCCTGTGCCCCAGTGATTGTGTAATGCAAACTTTAACCCTGGCTAAATATAGTTTATACCCTGAGAATCCTTCACACTCTAGTAAAAATAGCTGCACACTCGAATGGCTCATGGGCTTGGTGATTACAGGAATAAGGGCCAGGAATACTGGGCGAGAGGAAGGAGAAGGGCCAGAGATCCCTGGGAGGGGTCTCTGATGCCATCTTGCCCTTTGAGACAGTTCAGGCAGACAGCAATGGCAGAGAGTTGCCCAACAAGAACGGCAGTGGGAGGCAGGAGAAGGCAGCTGGATGGTGAACTGGCAGTTCCTTAGCAAAGGGCTGCAGTAAAACCCACCATTGCCTCCACATACCATGCTTCTGCCAGTTTCCCCCATCTAAGCTGGACTGTGATGTTTGCCAGACAAAGCTTCCCACATGAGGCAGATTCCTGTGGCTGAAACACTGGGAAACCCAGTCACTGGGTGGGGAAAAGGTGGGTACCAGAAACAATGGGTAATGGAAAAGAACCCCAAACCAGACTGTGGCCAGGGCCTGGGCAGAAGTTCTACCCAAAGACAGGACAAGAGTAAGGCACAAGACGTGGCTTCCTTGGCTGGAGGGGGCATGACTGTGCTGTCACTGAATATAGGCGGATGCCAAATATTTGGTCTGGGGCAGGGTTGCCTGAAGAAGATCTAGTGTCCAGAGGTGAGGGCTCTGGATTTTTGTTTGTTTTCTCTTTTACTTCCTGTAGCTTTTGAAGTACACATGGAATAAAAAGCCAAGCCTGGAGTACAATTTTTGCTTTTGGACAAGGCACTGATTGCTACTATTTACAAATTTTAGTTCCATGCCCTGGCTTCTGTGGTACTAGAATTTTTCACATGCTGTGTGTTCACAGATGAGAATGAAAATGGTATCTGATGTCCCTGGGTGGGGCCGTGTGGAATTATTTGCACACTCATTGAGGCATCTTACAAAGGCTGGACTGGCAGAGAACCACCTCATGTAGGTAGAAGTAGCACAATGTGTGTCTGACAGAGATGAGCAGTGTCTCTGCCCCTAGCCAATCTCCTCCTGCCTTCACTTGATCTCCTAAAAAGAGTCTTCTAATGTAAAGCCACAGCTTACAAGCAGAAAACCTATGTAAGTGCAAGGTCCATGGAAGTTGCCCAACCGGAACCAAGTGATGCAAATCATTGACTGGACAGCCCTGCTTCCTAGGGGATTAAATGTGTCCAGCCCTTGATTTACATGGATATTTCTTCCAGAAAAAAAGTAGGGGGTGGGTGGGTGAAGAGAGCAGAATGCAGAGAAGAATTCAGATATACTGATCTGTGCCAAACACCATTCAAAATATCAGGCCCCTCTAGTGACTCTCATGCTTGTTCTCTTTCATTGGCTGATTTCAGGCTACTTCTTTGCTATCACCATTAAAATGTAGAAAAGAAAGAAGAGTCAAATCTATTGAGAAACTACTCTTTGTTTTATATACTATTCCAATTTAATGCTTATAGCCACTCGATGGGATAGGAATTTTTCTGTTTTTTTTAAAATATACATATGGCATGTGTGTGTGTGTGTGTATATATATATATATATATATATATATATATATATATATATTTAATATATGCAGCTTCCCAGGTGGTGCTGGGGGTAAAGAACTCACCTGCCAATGCAGGAGACATAAATGTGGGTTCAATCCCTGAGTCAGGAAGGTCACCTGCAGGAGGGCATGGCAACCCATTCCAATATTCTTGCCTGGAGAATCCCCCGGACAGAGGAGCCTGGCAGGCTAGAGTCCATAGGGTTGCAAAGAATCAGACATGACTGAAGGGACTTAGCACATATGCAAGCATAAGGGAAATTCAGAGAAAATAGGTATATGTGCCAGGGTTGGTTATTTTTAGCCTAGCTCTGTCTGACACCAAGACTTTGCTCTGCAGTGGTTCTCAATCCCATCATCACCCAAGGAATCTTGGGAAAAGCCAGTACCTGGGCCCCAGCTCAGGTCAAATAAATCAGAATCTCTGGAGGGGTAGCCCAACACTGGTACTTTAGAAAATCTCTCTGAATGATTGTGTTAAGTCTGGGGTTGAGAACCACTGGGCCACACCCTACCACCCACTTCTTATTCCAGTAAAACCCCCTGTGTTCTGCCCTTTCTCCCACTGTCTTTGGCTTTTCAGAAAGACCCGTATCTAGCTGGTCCACGGAGGCCCAGCTGATGAAGGAGACATCTGAAACCTTGAGGACTGTTTCTTTCATAACAAATATGTGCAGAGCATAAACGATGCGGGCTTTCCTTGTTAGCTGTATGTACTGTGTCTAATGAACACTATTTGAATTGCAAAAACAGCACTGTAAGCAAAACAGCAACTCTGGGAGATGCTTATTGACTGCCTTGCTGTTACTATAGGAAGTGGTAAGAAAAGCACTACATAAACATGGAAGTTCTCATTTCTGTCTGCTTACTGGCTAGCTGTGCGATTTGAGGAAATTTCTCTTACCCACCTGGGCTTCAGATTCTTTACTTGTAGAAAGAATGTGGGTGTAGGATCTGATACTATCTGACATTCCTTCTACTATCTACCATGTAGATCATGTTATTGCAACTTTTTCAAAACCCTGCAATATCTATCTATAAAACACCTGTCATTTGATCAGTGAGTTTATATTAAACATGTGTTTATTTCCTTATTATAAAAAAAACAACTCTGAAAACACAAAAGGTTGTTTTTTAAAAAATATACTAGGTCAAGCTCTGGCCCCCCTACCACCCGTTTAAGAACAATCAGTTGATTTAGAGAATCTAATGCTTATGCTTAGATGTTAATTATAGGTTTCTTCAGTGACATCCATGACCTTGACTGTTAATTATTCAGGAGTGGCAATTACAGAACATAAAGTGGGCTGTTGACACAAGATGCTTGGAAATAAGGTAACCCTTTTCTCTTTTTCCTAAATCAGAATGCATTAATTATTTTTAATGTTAAGTATTAAGGACATACTTGTTCTAGAGAAGGTTAATTTAGTTCAGTGTATAATCCTGTAATTTAAGCATTGTTCATACTTGCTGCTAATGAATATTTGAGGAAGCCCAAGGAGGCTCTTACATGTTTGGCGCTTATACAATGCAGAGACCAAGGCACCCACCCATAGTCCCTGGGGTGGAGACTGCTGGTTTACTAAAGGGAATATTTTTAGAGGCCTTCCAAGGCCAATGTGGAGCAGAAGGTCTACTCTGATATTTAGCTGAAACATGTCAGGCTCTGTGCAAATCTAGCCACTCTGCTCATTGAGCCTAATCCAAGCCAACACTTAATGATATTGATCAATTCTGTCTTTCCCATCTGAGCACAGAGGAGTGTGGGGATCCCGAGAGGTGTCCTGGAGGCAGCCTCAGAAGGGCCTAGAGGAGCCAAGCAGGCAAGGGAACCACAATGACCAGCTGCTGATGCTGCCTGAACTGATGGGTTTGTATATAGTGGCCAGTGTAGGTTTTCTTTAGGGGAAATATCACATGCAAACAAACAAACACAGCAACTCTTTGAACACCACCACAGTGAATTCTTACCTAATCCAGTTCATCAGGATTGAATCAACATCTAGTCCTGAGAACAGCAGCTCCCCTTGCACCTCCATAGCAGGTGGTACAGGGACTTGTAAGAGCAAGTCTCCTCTGTAAAGATGTATTTACTTTGCAAAATAACATGGTAAAGAAGCCTTTCTTGCTGTTTGGCTCAGGCTCTGAATTTCAGCCTCTGATTGGCAGATGGGTGGTCCTGCCCACCCTGGAAGCTTCAGAGGGAAGTTCAGAAAGGAACGTGGGGCCCAGACTTCCCGAGAGCTCCCATCCTTCCTGTCCACCAATCCTCTTTGGAGCCAGGCTGGTTATGGCCTTTTTCTCCCTCGTCTTTCGTTATGGGACACTGCCTTGGAACATGGTCTCTTTGCACCCAGAGCTCAAGCCTGAACATTCCTAGGAGTCATCAGAAACAGTAAGAAAGCCTTCCAGAAAGTTCACAGGTGCACCTTGTGAGAATTGTATGTTCCAGCCCTGGGTACTTAAGAGCCTGAATGCCTTGGTTTCTGGCCTGCACAGGTGTACACTGAGTGCAGGACAGGAAGTTTTTGTCCTGAGGAAGGCTTTTGGCCCATTACAATTCTGTTTTAACAGTCTGCTGGTTTTAGATTTGCTTCTCCCCACACCACCCTGCCTCGAGCTATAATAAAGATAGATCTGCAGAGATCAGATTTCCATCCGTACACTGTGTTTTCATTCCTTCTGACTAAACATTTCCTATGTTTTCCCAGCCTGTGACAATCCTATCAAAGCCCCAGTTCCCTTCCTCAACTTCCAAGCTGGCCCAATCACTGTGAAATCAGGATGAGAGTTCCATTCTTTTGTGAGTTAGGCCACAGGTTTTCTTTGTAAGAAATCGTCTTTGAGGATGACTAGGCTTCTTGACTCGGGCTTCCCAGGTGGCTCAGTGGTAAAGAATCCACCTGCCAATGCAGGAGAGGCAGGTTCGATCCCTGAATCAGGAAGATCCCCTGGAGTAGGAAATGACAACCCACTCCAGTATTACTGCCTGGAAAATCCCATGTACAGAGGAGCCTGGAGGGCTACAGTCCATGGGGCTGAGTGACGGAGCACACACACAGGCTGCATAATCACTGGGGGAAGATCTAGGCCCTCCATGCAGATGGGCCTCAACTTTCTTTTTTTTTTTTTTTTTTTTGCGTAATGAATTTCTGAAAATGATCTCAAATTTAAATTCACTCTTTAGTGGGGGAAAGAGAAAAATACACTTGAAATTGCCCCCAATTTATCTGATAGGCTTGGATTTTTGTAAGCAATGAATTGTTGGGGGAGGAGACAAGGATACATGCAAATACCCTTGAATGTGGTCTAATTGTAGACCTCCTACCTAAGAAGAGCATTTCCTTCTTCCTGAGAACTTTTGCAGTTGCCCCTCTGCCGTTTAGTCCTACCTCACAAGAGCCTGGACTCGCTTCTAGTTTTCTACTTTCTGCTTTCCTCCTACCTGGGCTGGTGGGACGGGCTTTTGCCCGTGTTCCCCGTGGGTGAGGCTATTCAGAAGCCCATGGCAGGAAAGGCGAAGTGCTCAGGGCTGGGCTGATGCAGGATCCTACTGGTTTGTGGTGGCTTGGCCAGCCCTGCAGGATAGGTCTGACTGGGCGAAATACGATTCTTGTTGGTGTCTTGTTTGTCTTACGGAAGAGTAAGGGAATAGTATTTATTTTTGTGATGACTCAGTTCACAGTGTCTTTCTCCTAGCTGGTGATGTCTGAACTTTGATGCTTGTATGGGTCTCACTGGTGCAAAAATTCCTGAAGAAGAGATCTATCTCTAGAGGATGACCAATTAGAGCAGTTGTTCCTGGACTCACTTCTCTAGGGAGTGTGGCACCTGAGTGATGGGAGGGTACCATGCTGGTGATGCCATTCACCTTCTGTTATTATCAGCTTGTGCCTTCCCTTCTAACTCTCTGTAGGGTCCCTACAGACCACGCTGGTGATGTTTTCTCACATTGCTTCTACCACCTAAGTCCTGTGTGGGCTGCTTTGGGTACAAGCTTTGTGACCAAGGTTGACCTCAACATCCATTTAAGACAGAGTTTGCTTGTATACAGAAAAGACAAGAATAGGAAACATAGGCTCTGCTGACAGTCATTAATGTCAACTTGTGGTCCTTTAATGACGGCTCGTAAACAGCGCTGTTCTCCAGAATTCAGTCCTCATGTGTTGTCTCATGTTATTACTCTTTGGGCTATTTCATCTATTCTTTATTATCATGATTTCATCTATTCTTGTGGATCTAATTTCCACTTAAATGGAAGATCTTCTAAACCTATGTTTCAACATTTCTTTAAAACCTCTAGATTTGGGACTTCCCTGGTGGTCTAATGGCTGAGACTCCTAGCTCCCAAGTGCAGGGGCCCAGGTTTGATTCCTGGTCAGGGAACTAGATCCTACATATCACAACTAAAATTCAAAGGTCTCACATGCCACAACTAAGACCCAGCACAGCCAAATACACAAATATTAAAAAACATCTAGGTTCATACATCTAACTACCCCTTAGTATGGTACCTTGAATTTAATATATCCAAAATGTAACTCATTATCTTCTTCTTCCAGCCATCTTTTTCTTCTGTGGTACTTCTCCTGGTGGCTTGCATCTCCGTCACCTACACATAAACTGAAGGAAGAAACTTAGTCATTAGCCATGACCCATTTGTCCTTCCCTATGCAATCCCTGCGTCACATCATTGCCTGCTTTAAACGACCTCGCTGGTTTTCCATTTCCTTCAGAAGAGAGCTGAACCTCCAGACAGCACAGAATGCCCCTGTTCCCTGTTTATGTATGTATGATCCACGAACTTGCTTTAGCCAAGTGTAACTTTTGGCAGCTTTCTGGGTTAGCTATTTTTTGCACACTGTTTTTGATTTTTTTTTAAGGCCTGAAACACCCCTCACTCCCTTCTTTGCCAACAATTTCTACTACTTCTTCAAAGCTGCTCTCCAGAAATCTCCATCTTCAGAAATCCTTCCCTACACAACAATACTTCATTATGGGAATGAATCAATAGTTATTAAATTTCTGTGAGGGTCTTCGTGTTTTTGAAAAAGATATGAGATTTGCATATCTTTTTCTAATCCTTTCAACAGCCTTGCAAAGAAGATATTATTGCCCTGGATTCATGATCAAGAAACTGGGCTCACAGAGGTAAAGAAAGCTGGAAGCAAGTTAACAATGCAAATTCTCAGGCTTCATTCTTGGCCTACTGATCAGAATCTCTAGAAGTGGGACCCAATCTGTGTTTTAATGGATTCTTCAGATAATTCTTCTGTACAGCCAAGTTTGAGAAGTACTCCCAGAGCTTGAGGAAATCACAAGGTCCATGAAGAAAGCAATTGTGAAGGGATTGGCCCAGAAGAAAGCACTTTCTCTCAAGTGCTCGAAAACCAATTTAATGTTGTTCAAAGATAGTAAAGATATTATTTAAGATGGAAACTAACTGGGAAATGAATTAAAATGCAGGGGTTATGTAGGCACATGCAGGCTAAAATTAAACATACTGCTGAGTTTTAGGAAAATCCTTTTAATGACCAGGACTGTAGACTAAATATGACCTTGTTTGGCTAAAATCTGGACTTTGTAAAGGGTGCTCTGGAAATAGAATAAATTGAGAGTTGATTGTCCCAAGTATGTATTTTTAATTCACCCACATCTCCTGCGGGGCTAGACTGTGTCCTATTCTGCAACTTAAGACTGTCAGTGGGCATGGCTAGAGGTTAGGATGACAGTTCAACAATACTTATTTTTAAGGAATCTCTTGAACTTGAAGGTCTCTCAGGCCCCAAAGCATGCATGTTTCTCTAAAGGTGAAATTTCAGGCCAATAAGGAATATTTGGGGAGTAGGAATCCTCAACTTAAAAAGATGAATGCCAAATGGGTCAACAATATGTCAACTGATGCTGGTTATGACAAGAAGTGACCCAGAGTCTATTATAGACTGTTTATGGTGAGTTTTTAACTACTACCACTGCTGCTAGTAAAATAAAATAAACTGTCATCTATTAAATATCACTTTACAAATAAGGATACTGAAATGTAGAGAGCTAAAGTAATTTATTCTGACTTATATTCAGGGGCAGTGAAGGGGTCTTGCACAGTATACAGAATAAAATAAGATGGAGAAAAACTTTCCCCTGCACTAACCTTTAACAATTAGAGTCAGACTCAGATTAAAATTTGGAATCTCCATCAATCATGAATGAAACCAAGTCACTGGAGTAATAGTAGTACCTATATTAAGTCAGAAACATGAATTGCAGATAATTTCATACCATACTACAGTTGTAAATATCTCAAATCTCTTCTATGCTCATCATTATGTCAAAATGTTGGCACTTATTGAACTTGCTTCTGGATCTTGTTACTTACTGTATTTACTGTAAAGAGGCAAAAATATCACTGTAAGAAACTAATTTTTAAATATTCTGATAACCTAACACAATTTCAATTATATTTCAGTAAAACTTTGTTCCCTCTCTAATTTTATAATTTTATTTTATACATTAGAAAGGTTCATACTTGGAAACAGCCTATAGGCTTCACTAGATAAGAGGGGATTCATGATACAGGAAGAAGGAAAGGAAGAAAGAAAGCAGGGAGCACGGAGGGTGAGAGGGAAGGAGGAAGGGAAGAAGGAAGGAAGGAAGAGAGAAAAGGAAAGAAACAAAATGAAAAGAAAGGAAGAGCCCCACGGGTGTTGAAGCTGGAATTCAAATCCAGCTCCAGCTGATTCTGATGCCCATCTTCTTTTCATGCCACCTCCTACCCTGGTCTAGTTTGGTCCAAGGCTAGCAGGAGATTGATGTTACTCTCTGGCAATACTCACAGCCAAAGCCAACACAGAACTAGTTAGGCCATCAGACACAAAGGAAAGCAGCTGGGAAGAAGGAGTAACTGCTGGCTTTAGTCATACTCTGGGTAAATCCTGCAACTGCATCCAAAAGGCTTTGGTCGTTTGACAATAAAGCCATGAATTCCTTTTTTTTTTTTTTTTTTTTAAATTACCTCCAACAGAACAAATTGCAAAATCATTGGCAGCATTTGCAATATTTATCGAGTGCCAATAATATGTTGGTTTCTATCTTGATGTCTTAGAAATTCAGTAAACATTTATATATAGCATTGCACTGCACAGACATTATGATAGGTAGTGGGAATAAAGGGAGAAAAAGACAAGGTTTCTGCTTCAGGTGGACACAATCCAATAGGGCAAAAACATACAAACTCTGTATAGTAGCTTGGGATAAACCAAGGGGCCTATGGAAGTTAGGGATGGGAGAGGCTGACAGGGTGGGCTAGGGGAGCCTAAGGAAGAGAAGGGATTGGCTAGGACCAGGAGAGTTAGGCAGGGCAGGTGGATTTGGATGGTGGTGAAGGACTCTATAGACTATACAGAAAAAGGTAGAGTGTCTTTGGTTCAGTATGTAAAGGTCAAACTCTTTACAGTGACTTACAAATTCCTGTGCAGTCTGGAGCCCCATGACTCTCCCACTTCTCCTGCTTTCTCCGCTTTGCTCACTTTAGTTTAGCTGCACTTGCTTCCTTGCTGTTTCTTGCACAGACCCCCCAGACCTGCTCCTGCTTCAGTGCCTTTGCATTTGCCATTCCTTCTGCCTAAAACACTTTCCCCCTTAAAACACATAAATAGGCTTCCCTGGTGGCTCAGTGGTAAGGGATTCGCCTGCCAATGCAGGAGACATGGGTTCGATTGCTGGGTCAAGAAGATCCTCTGGAGGAAGGCATGGCAATTCACTCCAGTATGCCTACCTGGAGAATCCCCATGGACAGAGGAGCCTGGAGGGCTACAGTCCATGGGGTTGCAAAGGGTTGGACACTGCCGAACTACTGAAACAACAACAATAAAAAATAAATAAAACATTCTCCCCCTGGACATCCTGGAGGCCAACCCCCTCATCTTCCTTATGTATTTGGGCAGATGTCACCTTTGAAGTATGGAGAAGGAATTGGCTACCCACTGCAATATTCTTGCCTGGAGAATTCCATGGACAGAGGAGCCTGACAGACTACAGTCCATGGGGTCGCAAAGAGTCAGACACGACTCAAGGACTAACACAGGCACACACCTCTGAAGTAAAGCTTTTTTTGACTATCCTATTTAAAATTTTAAACCCCTTCCCTACCCTGGTGTAAAATTTTAAACCCACTTCCTGCCTTAGTTTCTTCTAGAACACAGATTATCACGACCTACTGTATCAGCGGTTCGTATACCTGTCTGCTAATTAGAATTACCTGGAAGCTTTGTTAAACTGCTCCAGCTGGCCTCTGCGTCAGTAGGTCTGGGGAGGAGCCTGAGAATGTGCATTCTTAACAAGTCCCCAGGTGATGCTGACATTGCTGGTCTGGGACTGTCATCATTTGAGAACCAATGCATTATTAATTTTAGTGGTTTGTTGCCTATCTCCACAAGAATGTAAGCTGTTGTGGCAGGGATTTTTGTCTGTTTCGTTCTTTGCTATAAATCCAATGCTGTAACAGTGGCTGGAATATCCAGACGTATTTGTTGAGTAGAGAGTGTTTGTGGCTGAAGTGCAAGGTTTGTAGGGATATTGGGAGTGTGCAGTGGGAGCACCTTTTAGGGAGTAACTAAAAGAGCATGTTCAGGCCATATTTTTGATAAATTGTTATAATAATAATACATTATTACCGTGAATACTGCTGGAATCTTGATTCTGGGAGATCCCGAGTTTCCAGATTCTCCTGGAGTCAAGATTCTGGCAGTATTTATATCCTACGGAATACACCTACGAAATCAAGATTGCCAGGAGAAATATCAATAACCTCAGATACGCAGATGACACCACCCTTATGGCAGAAAGTGAAGGAGAACTAAAGGGCTTCTTGATTAAAGTGAAAGAGGAGAGCGAAAAAGTTGGCTTAAAACTCAACATTCAGAAAACTAATATCATGGCATCTGGTCCCATCACTTCATGGCAAATAGATGGGGAAACATTGGAAACAGTGAGAAACTTTATTTTCTTGGGCTCCAGAATCACTGCAGATGGTGATTACAGCCATGAAATTAAAAGACACTTGCTCCTTGGAAGAAAGGCTATGACCAACCTAGACAGTGTATTAAAAAGCAGAGACATTACTTTGCCAACAAAGGCCTGTCTAGTCAAAGCTATGGTTTTTCCAGTAGTCATGTAGGGATGTGAGAGTTAGACTATAAAGAAAGCTGACCACCAAAGAATTGATGCTTTGAACTGTGGTGTTGGAGAAGACTCTTGAGAGTTCCTTGGACTGCAAGGAGATCCAACCAGTCAGTCTTAAGGAGATAAGTCCTGAATATTCATTGGAAGGATTGATGCTGAAGCTGAAACTCCAATACTTTGGCCACCTGATGTGAAGAACTGACTCATTGGAAAAGACTCTGATGCTGGGAAAGATTGAAGGCAGGAGGAGAAGGGGACAACAGAGGATAAGATGATTGGATGGCATCACTGACTTGATGGACATGAGTTTGAGCAAGCTCTGGGAGTTGGTGATGGACAGGGAAGCCTGGTGTGCTGTAGTCCATGGGGTTGCAAAGAGTCGGACACAACTGAGAGACTGAACTGAACTGAACTGTGACTACAATAGTAGAACAAGACTGACTGCCATTTGTTGTTTCCCCTGTGCCAGGATATTTAACAGTGGATTTCAGGGAGGTTTGTGTGACTCTAATTTGCTTAAGATCACTTAGTATATCTAGAAAATGGTTTATTTAGGATTTCAACTTGTGTTTGTCTGACTCCAAAAGGATGGTCTTGAACACTAGGCTAAAAGCCATCCAATGATTGATTTTTATTTTTTATTTATGGCTATGCTAGGTCTGTGTTGCTTATGGGCTTTCTCTAGTTGTGGTGAGCAGGGGCTACTGTTTGTCGAGGTGCTCAGACTCTAGAGTATGGGCTCAGTAATTGTGACACATGGGTTTTTTTTGCCTCGCAGCATGTGGAATCTTCCTGGACCAGGCATTGATCCTATTCCCCTGCATTGGCAGGTAGGTTTTTAACCACTGAACCACCAGGGAAATCCTAATGATTGATTTTTAATTTTGCAATAATTTTAGGTCTACAGAAGAGTTGCAGAGATGGCTTACAGAGCCCTATACCCTTCATCCAGCTTCCTCTAATGTTAGCATCCGATGCAACCATGCTCCATTTATCAAAACTAGGAAAAGTTGGTACAATACTATCAACCTAACCACAAGCTTTATTTGGATTTCACCTATTTTTCCATTCTAATGTCCTCATCTGTTCTAGGATCTAATCCAAGATACCATTGTCTAACAAATTTAAAAAACCCACCATGGGTAAATTTGAATGTAGACAGTGTGAGGTGCCAAAGATGATACAAAGATGACCAAAGTGCAGGGCAGTGCTCATGGTGCATATGATAGGGAAAAAGACACAGGAGTAAGGAATTTCACTAGATGATGTCTGCTGGGACTGAGGACAGCTCAGGGAGCTTAAAGGGCCAACAGAAGGTAGCTGCTGCTGCTGCTAAGTCGCTTCAATTGTGTCGACTCTGTGCGACCCTATCGATTGTAGCCTACCAGGCTCTGCCGTCCCTGGGATTCTCCAGGCAAGAACACTGGAGTGGATTGCCATTTCCTTCTCCAGTGCATGAAAGTGAAAAGTGAAAGTGAAGTCGCTCAGTCGTGTCCGACTCTTAGCGACCCCATGGACTGTAGCCTACCAGGCTCCTCTATGGGATTTTCCAGGCAAGAGTACTGGAGTGGGGTGCTATTGCCTTCTCCGAACAGAAGGTAGACTGTTAGCCTAATCCTGGGATCTGGGAAGGCTTCTTGGGAGAGTCAGGCAGGAATAGTGTGAGCAGGTATTCCCACTAAGAAGCAGCAGAGGGAAAGGTCAGGGGTGACAGCAATTGAAAGGAAGCAACAGGGAAAGCCTGGTTGAGAACCACTAAGAACTGGGACATGACCTTGTGGTGCTGGGGGCCTAACAGGGTTTAAATTCCAGGGTGTCAGCATAGTAAGGGACAAGTGTGAACTGGAATCTTTCAGCAAGAGAGTGTAGATTAAATGTTTATCCCTTGATAATTAACCTAATTGGTTCTATAGTGTCTTAAGTATCATTTTATAGTAAGTGGGAGGCTGCTGCTGCTGCTGCTGCTAAGTCACTTTAGTTGTGTCCAGACTCTGTGCGACCCCATAGACGGCAGCCGACCAGGCTCTGCCGTCCCTGGGATTCTCCAGGCAAGAACACCGGAGTGGGTTGCCATTTCCTTCTCCAATGCATGAAAGTGAAAAGTGAAAGTGAAGTCACTCAGTCATGTCCGACTCTTCGCGACTCTGTGGACTGTAGCCTACCAGGCTCCTCCATCCATGGGATTCTCCAGGCAAGAGTACTGGAGTGGGAGGCAGTATAACACAATGATTAGTAACATGGGCTCTGGAAGGAAACCATCTGGGTTGGAATTTCATTGCCTCTGCCACTTTTACTTACCGAACTTGGAAAGTTTTTTACTTTTCTGTGCCTATTTTTCCTATCTGTAAAATGGTGATAATATGAGTGTTCATCTCATATGAATTGTGTTGAGATGACTGTAAGTCACTTAGTCAGTGCCTGTGCGCAATAAATAGCCAATGAATATCAGCTATTGCTATACACGTATGCATCTATTTCACTCCTTGCTTATATTTCTTAGAAGCCAAGATATCTGAATAATAGTTTCAAACAGCTTTCAGGCACACAGTCTCAATACACCTTCAGCATAATTTGCTGTGCCCATTTTATAGATGAGAAGGTAGAACACAGCAAAATTAACTGACAGAGATCATCTTTCAATTAAGAAGAGCAAATTTTTGGTTTAACTTTCCAGATTCTTTATACTGCTACTGAAACAGTGGCCAAGTTGCATTAATACTAAGGAACAGTTAGAAAAACAATTAACTGAATGTTCTTCGAGTCCTGACTAGTCTTTACCTACAGGTTTACCACATAAAATATTTGATGAGTCTGCCTTCCTGTGGTGAAATATCAGACATGTGAACATTTAAGCAGCCCACAAATACAGATGGATTTCATTTGCTCAGGGCCAAAGAGTCCTGAGAGTTGACAAATTAGCCATGTCATAAACATGGCTCACTAATGTCAGCTTTAGAGATGGGTGGTCTTGGGGTTGAGCAGACCAGAGTCTACTTCCTATGTAAATATGGATGAATTGCATAACATTTAAGAGCCTCACTTTATTCACCTGTAAAATGAGGATTCTAATACAGACCTCTTAAGGTTGTAGGGAGATATAAAAAACATATACATTATACAGACCTGGCATTCTGACGGTATTCATTAAGTATGAATTATCTTTTCCTACCCCTTTTATTTCTTTCTCTCTGGTAGCTGTGGATTACTGTTAACAAAGGCCAGGAAATGGCATAGGTGTACAGGAAACAGAAAAAGATAAAATATTATCAGAGATACTAAGTTTTAGGGAGGAAGAGTCTTTGGGGCTTCCCCGGTGATTCAGCAGTGAAGAATCTGCTTACAACGCAGGACCCGTAGGAAACATGGGTTCTATCCCTGGATCAGGAATATCCCTTGGAGGAGGGCATGGCAACCCACTCCGGTATTCTTGTCTGGAGAATCCCGTGGACAGAGGAGCCTGGTGGGCTATAGTCCATGAGGTCGCAAAGAGTCAGACACGACTGAAGTGACTTAGCACTGCACAGCACAGGAAGAGTCCTTATAAAGCAGTGTGTGGGTAAATAATAAAATCAAGATGTTCTCCATTAAAACTCAAAGCCAGAATCACCAATTGGATACTCCAGTTCTCACATTACCCTGGGATTTTATTTCTGTGCACGGGGGCTAAAATTTTGATTGGAGACACTTTAAGTGTCTCTGGTGGCTGATGGAGTCATGGAGACAGCGATTGGATAATTAGGCTGGACACACCCCAGACTGTCCTGACAGCAGCAGGCCTCAGCTCACTGATAGGCTCAGGCCCAGAGCCGAGTAACATATCACCTACATGTGGAAATGTGCTCAGAACATTTGTTTCTGTGGTTTCAAGTATAAATACAAGCCTACATACATATATAGACAACCAATCACCTGACTCATCTCAAAGTGGCCTGTTCCCGCACCGGGGAGGTGTCCTACCATCCAGGCTGCCCTCTGAGAGAGAGCAGCACTTGTCAGAAACACTGCTCTCGCCTGGGCGGGCCTGCTTAAGGGGGATGGCGCTCCCATTTCCCTGACAGCGGGGCTGGGTGGCCTTTATGATGAAGCAGCTAGTTATCAAAATTTGAAGAGAGGGAGGCCCCTGAAAAGGTACGCTGAGATGCACAGTTGCAGGAAGTATCCAAGTCCCCTTCGTGTGGCCTCTCTAACTCTGCCGAGAAAAAACTGCCTAATCTCAGGAACCTAGTGGAGGTCAGGTCAGGGAGTGGGAGCCAATGCCAGCCAGCCACCCCCACGCAAATGTGCTATCTTGTTCTCCAGACTCTGAGCTATCTGATGGTTGAGGGCTGCCCAGCCAGAACATTTAGCTCCGCATGGGGGTTGGCAAGGAGTTCTGGACAATGTTCCACTAACCTTCAGGGACTGTCTAGTCTTGATTGCCTTTCCTCCAATATTTAGAATGAATTCCAGGAACTCTACTCAATATTCTGTAATAACCTATAATGGAAAAGACTCTGAAAGAACATACACACACATACACACACATATAAGGACTTCTCTGATGGCACAGCGGGTTAAGAATCTGCTTGGAATGCAGGAGACCCAACTTCGATCCCTCGGTTGGGAAGATCCCCTGGAGGAGGAAATGGCAACTCACTTTAGTACTCTTGCCTGGAGAATCCCAGGGACAGGAGAAACCTGATGGGCTACAGTCCAAAGGATTGCGAAGAGTCGGATGTGACAGAGCACGTACACATAGATCTACCTATTTATATAAAACTGAATCCCTTTGCTGAACACCTGTAACTACCACAACATTGTAAATTAACTTTATTCCAATAAAAAATGAAAAAATTAAATAAAATGAATTCCATATCTGTCCCCAACTGTGGATAAACATCTTCACATTGCCCGGGCATTGTGTTGCTCACTGTCATGAAATCCTAGAGCTTTTGGGTAATATAAGTCATTAACCAGAGTGTTTGCCTCTCCATCTTAGATGTTTGCTACTGCATGTTAACCTTCATAGGAAGAGTGGGCATCAAAGGAGCCATATTCCAGTTGTTTCTGCTTCTAGTCAACTAAAACCAATAGAAAAGTGATTTGGCCTTTTTCCATCTCAAGTTTCCAAATCTGTTAAATGGAGATAATTATCCCTGCTCTGTGCACCCTCTAAGAATTTGGTGGTGATAAAACAGGATCACATATATAAAGACAGCTTAAAAAATGTAGAAAGTATATAGAAATGAAGGTAGTGGTAGAGTTTTAACAATAAAAATTGCTTTGAATCCCACTTATGCAGAATTTGTGGCTATATAGAAGTTTGCCTTTGCCCTGTTATGAAAAGAAGGATGCATTAAATAATTAAATGATGCAAATAATATATGAGGGATATGCAACCTACTTACAAGAATGATCAAGTTTCACAAACTTCACAGCAATCATTAGCAAATTAAAAATTAATGAGCCATTTCTCTTTGTTCTCCAAGGCAAGTCATGGAATACCTTGCCTGGCAAACTGCTCTGAGTTTTAACACCAGTTTATCCACTGACTTCACTGATAAATCTGAGAAAGTCACTTAAACATTAAACCTGGGTCTCAGTTTTTCCACCTGTAAAATGGGAGAAGATGACTTCCCTCACAAATCTGTTGGGAGAATTAAGTAGGATGATGAATGTAAAATCCTTCACACAGCACTTGGCAGATAGAGCTCCCTCAATTGAGCTACTTCCTGGCACGGTAAGAAACAGGTATCAAAGTTGCTGCAATAAAAACGTCCAAAGTGACTACTGATAATCCTTGGATCTTCTTTTCTTCTCATTCCTTTGACTTTTACCTCTTATTTGCTATTTAATCCCAGTAGTTTCAATTGAAAATAATACTTGAACCTGTACTTGAACCTGTACCTTGTTCTTGGGCTTTACACACACTACCAGTAATCCTGACAGTAATGATTCACACGTTATTCCTGACAACACCATGTCACAGGCCAGGAGAGATTAGTGACTTTTCTGCATTATCAGTATGTAAAATACAGCCAGGAGGGCCATCCAGATGCACTCAGTTGGGGACATGAAACCCTAAGGGCATTGTTTACCATTGGAATTTTTCTTTCTCAGGAGAATTATGAAAGACACACTGTTGTTTTGAATTTCAAACCACAGTTATCCGTGTAATTAAAGAACCCATGAGTCTTTCTGTAGGAAAAAGTGGAAGCTGACCCAGTGAATGCCAGACTGAAGGACATATCTAATTACAGTTCTAACTGGGATATAGGTAAGAGAATGTTCTTGAACTTCACACAGACTGATCCAAAATTGAGCTTTCAGATTAAAATTAAAAGGAACAGTTTTAGAATTTGAGCTAGAAAATGAGATGCATGCTAAACAGATTTTTCCCTCATTACTACAAAAAGACTAACACCAAGTCCAAAATCCACCAATAAATACCATCACCATGCCCTCCCTGCACCCCCATCCCAATCTGTTTTTTATTTTTTTTTTCAATTTTAATGTCAGTGGTTCTATTTTGATTAGCAGCACCATCTTCATTAGCACATAAATGAAATGATTTTTGCGCTTATAGAAACACAAAAGTTGCCAAGACATGTCTGAGGATGTTTGCTACAGTTTGTTTGCCAGAGCAAAAAAGTGTCCTTGTGACTGATATCCAGTGACAAGGGGTTTATTTGAATAAATGGAACACTCTAATCTGACTAAAAAGAACAGATAGATTTTTATATACTGACATGAGAAATACGGACACTATACCAATAACATTTGAAAAGAAAGTTGCAAAATATTTAGAATATAATCTCATTATGGAAAAAAACAAAAACAAAAAACAAAGAAAGCAAAAGCAAAGCAAAGTATCTGCAATGGAAACGCCTAGAAGGAAGAATACCAATGTGTTATTAGTGGTTATTGAGTTTTGCTGTGGAGTGGGTCACAGAGGACTTTGACTTTTCTCTTGAAACATTCCTATATAATTATGAGGTTTTGCTTCAAAAACATTTTTTTTTTAAACAGTGAGTCAGCTTTTATTTCTATAGTCAAAAAATATGTAAAGATTTTTAGGGACTTCTCTGGCAATCCAGTGGTTAAGACACTGCGCTTCCAGTGCAGGGAGCATGGGTTTGATCCCTGGCTGGGGAATTAAGATCCTACATGTTGTGTGGTGCAGCCAAAAAAAAAAATTAGATGAACAAGATTTCAAAAAAAATATGTAAAGATTTTTAAAATTTACCATCACCTGGGTCCATACCTAAGAGGACAGGCTAAGCTATTAATTGATGTTGTTGTGAATGTGAGTCTCTCTATTTTATGACCTTTGCCCTGTGACTATTTGCACAGCTCGGTATGGTTTTTCTAATCACTGGCTTTTTAAGAAGGTTGCCTCTCCTCTAACATACCACTGGGCTGGCTGTGGGGCCACAGCTGCTCTTGCTGAGGCTGTGCTCCTCCTCTGCTCATGTCCTCTGTCAGCTCAGGAAGATCCAGTCAGGATCTTGCAGTTACCAGGCTCTTTCCCATCTACAGAGCTTCCGTATCACGTCTATGGGCTTCCCAGGTGGTTCAGTGGGTAAAGAATCCACCTGCAATGCAGGAGATGCAAGAGACTTGGGTTTGATCCCTGGGTCAGGAAGATCCCCTGGAGAAGGGCATGGCAACCCACTCCGCTATTCTTGTCTGGAGAATTCCATGGACAGAGGAGCCTGGAGGGCTACAGTCCATGGGGTCGCAAAGAGTCGGACACGAGTGAAGTGACTGAGCACACATCACCAAGTGAGCACATCAAGCGGAATTAAAAAGCAAGATTAAATGAAAAGAAACCCTTGTTACATATTTAGAAAAAATACTTCCTTTACCTTATTCTATAACATTTCTTCTGCATCTGCCTCTTGTCAAACACTATGCTAGGTGGGGCATGGTCTCTGCTCAGGGCACACAAAGCACCCTGATAGAGACAGGCAGGCAGGCAGCAACAGTGACAAGACAAGGTGACAACTGTATTGCTGTGTTCTCAGCATCCAAATGTGTGTCCGCATTAGGTACTGGGGATACAAAGATAAACAAGACAGGGTCCCTGACCTAGAGATATATAGACTAAGCAGCACCGTCCAGCAGAAATACAATGCAAGCCATATAGGCAATTTAAACTCTCCTAGGAGTTCCATTAAAAAGTAAAAAGAAGCAGGTAAAATTAATTTTAATCAACCATTTAAATCAATTTATCTAGCACATTGTCATTTCAACATGTAATCCATATAAAAATTATTGGTATTCTACATTATTTTTTTTCACACTGAACATTTCACATGTGGTATGTAGCTTACAGATTCAGATCAGACCCAGTTTAAGTGCTCACTAGCCACACATGGTTGGTGGCTACCATACTGGGACAGCGCAGATGGAAGGAAAAGATAAGCTCATCAACAGATCATTCCACAATGTATCAAAAGCTCCCCAAGGCTGTCCTAGGATGTTGTGGGGGATCAAGCTCACTCCTAGGGTGGGATGTGTAGAGGGAAAGATAATGGTCAGGGAAGGCTTCTTGGAGGAAGCAGCATATGAACAAAGGTGGCCAGAAGCATCATGGGAAGGCCATGTCCAGAAGGTGAAACAGGTAGCCTGAAGATGGGTTCAGTGGCTTTAAATAGTGCAGTGTGAGCAGGGCTCATCACTAGTTTGGTGATTACAGCTTAGCAAGTGAAACTGAAAAACATTTGAAAAGAAAGTGAAAACTTTAGTGAACAGGAATGAGGTAGAAAGGAAGGACAGAAGGACCAGCAGAAAGGGAAGATTTTATTCTCAAAGGGGAAGTCTTCATGAGATGTGAAAGATGAGGCACATTGTACCAGGGCCATGTCCAGTTAGTGGAAGGCAGGCTGGATCTGGGGGCTTCCCAGGTGGTGCAGTGGTAAAGAATCTGCCTGCCAATGCAGAAGACACAAGAGATATGAGTTCAATCCCTGGGTCAGGAAGATCCCCTGGAGTTGGAAGCCGGCATCTCTCTCCAATATTCTTGCTTGGAAAATTCCACGGACAGAGGAGCCTGGTGGGCTACAGTCCATGGGGTCGCAGAGTCAGACATGACTGAGCATGCACATACACGCAGGCTGGATTTTGGCCACTGCCCAGCCCCTCATCCAGGCCCTTTGTACAGTGTGTGGACTGTACAACCATCCACAGCAGCCCTCTGCTGTTCTCTGGTTCTGCAGCCTCTCCAGCTGGTCTGTTTTTGCCACATTTACTTGAAAACAAGAGCACTGGATCTGGTTGGAGGATGTGACACTGATCTTTTTTTTAAGGGTTTGCCCAGAAACATAAACTCCTACCCGTGCCTGAGTCTTGCTGCTTGCCCCATAAGGCCCAGGGACATGGACAGTCTGTGCTTTCTAGGGGCTTATCTTCCCAAATGCAAATGTGAAACTGGCACTGCCACTGAAAGGGCACCTGTACCTGCAGATTTGGAGTGTGAACACCACGCATGCTTAGCACATGTCCAGGCTGTGGCTATCTCAGCAGGACACTTAGTCACCGTGCGACCTTGGACAAGTCACCTTGCCTCTCTGGGCTACCGCTCCTCTGTGAAAGCAGGGGCTGGGGCAGATGACAAGGCTCATAGGTGTTGTGATTAGGAATCTGCACCAAACTGGAGCAAATCTGCTCTCAGCAAACTATGCCCCAGCCTGTCCCCTCCCCAACCCTCATCCCCAGCCCCAGTGACACTCACAAATCCAAACACTTTGTCCTCCCAACCTCTCCTGTGCAACCTGCTGGCTGAAACCCAGGAAAATCTGGTTTCAGATATGCATGTCTTTTATGCAACAGTCTCTCCTCCAGTTTACACTGCTGGTGCTTTAAGAGACACATTATTGGCAAAATGGATTAGGCTTGAAATGATTCCTGGGAACCGAACGGACCAGTTTGGTTAGAAGCCTAAGGCACCTTCTCTACGGCCTGGCTGCTCCCCCTCCTCTGGGATGCAATGGATGGGAAGTCAGGAGTCAGGTTAGGTCACAGGATAAGTCTGAACTAGCTGAAGCTGCCTGGGACAACTCTAGCGTATCCATGCCTTGGCTCAGCTCACTGGGGCTTTAATAATGCAATAATAACCGGCTTCTGAAGCACACAAAGGCTTTTGGAAAGCTGGAGATAAAAGCGACTTTGTTCTGTTCTTGCCCAGTACAGTAGACATCCATAGGTGTTCCCACAGAAACTGGTCACTTGGCTGTCACTGTGGTTGGATTTCTGCCCCCTGCCCCCTTCTGGCTAACTGAGAAGCTATAGATAACTTAGAAGGAAAATGGCATCCAGAAAATGCATTTGAAAAAGAAAGCAGATGAGAGCAGAGCCTATTGGAAAGCTGGGTGTGCTTTCTGCTGCGCTCTTCTTTTCCCTGAGACTGTTGGCCCCTGCAGGAGGCTGCATCCCCTTCACCACAAAGTCACTGTGGGCCCAGAGTGAGGCTTGATGCAGTCAGGGCGTGGGCGGCTGCCGAGACAAAGCCATTTCTCCTCCGTGCTCTGCATTTGGGCTGCGTCTTGCCTGCTGGAGAGGACAGCCCTGCACCTCACTCTCCCTGCCACTGCAACGCTGCCTGCCCTTTCCCTTCCCTCCTACTACCTCTCCCCCCACCCCCAACACACACAGATAGTATCTATAGCTGGCTTCTTTACCCTCCACTGTCTTTTCACTTTACTCTCACACAGAGTCCAAACCGAGAGCTGGGCTGCAGATGGAATTCACCCAGATTGCCCTTTAGATTAAATAAGAAACAGAAGCCCAGGGAGCAGAGTGATGGGGCTGAGGAAAGACAGCTGGTGTCATTTTGGAAACTACTAATCCATATGCTTATTGCTGTGTGTGTGTGTAATAGCAATGACTTTGTTTATAACCTCAGTCGTCATTTCGAGGAAGGTGGGTCCCGTGAACTGTAATGGGCCACAGTTTATTTATCGAAGCTGTGTTTTGTGTTTTGTTGTGCAAATTTGTTTTATGTGCTATGCAAATTTGGGAATGGAGCTAGACTGAGCAGAATGACCTTGTATAATAGAGCAGGAGGAATCTGAACAGTAAAGAGGATCCTGGAGGTTAGACTGGGGGATGGGCTGAAAAAGGGATTCCTGGTGGCTGTCCAGCAAAGGAGGGCTTTTCAGAACATCATGTCTGATTGTGTCTTCTTTTAATTGTTCGCTGTGGGGTGTGAAGTGTGTATTTCCTCAGGAAAACTGTCAGGAGGTTTTCTGCTGTTCATTAATGGAATGTGAATGGATTTGGGGTAGAGGGGCGCATTTAAAGAGCAGCTGAGATCTGAGTTCATGTTGATGTGGTGTGAAACAGACAGCTGCTGCAAAAGCCTGGTTGAGAGGATGAGAAGACAGCTAACATCTGGGTTCTACATGGAAGTCCATAGAAGCCCAGCAGTCCTTGCCATAATGGGCCCATTTAGGGCTGTGTATGCATGGGTTTGCACACAGAGGTCACATTCCCTGATCTTATAGCTATTGCCAGTTCATTAGGAAGAGATGCAGCATTTTCACAGCTTGGGCCAGGCCCGAGGTCTTTGACTCTTTTTCTTAGCTTCTAAGCTGTCTGAGTGGACGCCTCCCTCCGGACATCTAATGGGTAGTGCTGCTTCCTTGCCACTGACTGCTTTTCTGTTCTGCTCTCAGGCACATGTTGCCCATACATGCTCAATACATCATGGTAGGACTGGGACATACATGTTGCAATGTTGGCAAATGGAATGTCTTCAAAGATCTTCTAGATTTTTCAAACACCGTATCAATGGTATCTTTTTCCTGTTCCCACCTTCTGAGGTTTCCTAATGCCTATGGCATCAAGTGTAGAGTCCTGGTCCCTGTTATTTCAAATTGTGTACTTTCTGCCCTAACCTACATTCATACATTCATTCATTTGGCAAATACCAGTTTCACTTATTTAAAATTGAAGTTGTTCTAGTCACTTATCTCCCACCTAAAAAAATAAAAAATAGAAATAAAAATCTCTTTCCAGGCTTCCCTGAGTAGTCCATGAGAAATTCAGTCTTTGTGTGCCATCCATACTGAGCTGGGCTCCTGGAATTCTCTTCTCCTCCACTTTGCTTGATTGAATCTATTTCAGTTTAGCGCTCGGGTTGCAAAGAACAGCATTCCAAAAAATCACCAGGGTAGGACTACACAAAGATTTGGACTACAGGTGACAAGACTAAGTTCCAAGATGGTTTCAGCCTACCCACCTCTCTTGCCTCAGTGGCAAGGTCTTTCTTTTCCTTTGCCATTGCCACTTACCTTGAGTGCTGGCTCCTTTACTGACAGCTGGTTCTGTCTGCTCCTGTTTTCCATTTCCTCATAATTTGGGCTTACACATGGCTCTGACTAGCTCTGAACTCTCCAGCCCCACCTTTACCTGAAGCCAGTACCTAAGGCAAGTCTTTCCCAATTGCCTGTGTTGTCATATCTCCCATTTTGATTTCCCAATTTCAGATTCCAGAAGAGAATCTGACTGACATAGCTAATCTTTTTATACTAGACCGAGCCGTAGATCTCAGATTACTCAAGGAAGAACTATTCATGCATTAGCTTTCTCCAGTCAGGTCAGTCAACTTCAGCTGCTAGACAAGTCCAGCTCTATCAGTGGGAATTAGAATTGGGGTGTTTCCACATGGGCACTCCTAGATGTGAGCTGGTACACCTCTGTTACAATGATCTTAAAGCCCAACTCAGGTCACATCCCCTTTGTACTTCTCTTCCCAATAACTTCCCCACTTATTTGATACTTACAATATTGCATTTTTAGTTATTCCTGACTCTGCATTTGTCCTTTGTCACTCAGATGATAAATAGCTTAAGGTTGGAGACTCTTACAACAGAGGCCTAAGAATCTTACCATCAAGGCTAAATGACCACCCAAACTGAATTCTTCATAGCATTATGATTTCAAATATTCTCTACTGTTATCCCTAGAAATCACTGAAACATTTAAAGAATTTCAAATATTTATTATTTACATCTGTTTCTCAAAATACGTCATATCTGGAGGGGTCATGAAAATTCATGTCCTGAGTTTTGAAGTTGAAAATATGAGTACAGTGTTCATAAGGGATAGAGGACTTCTCTAAAGATAGTAACAGAGGGCAACTGGCATATTGGAGAGAGATTACAGAAAGAAAATAAGTTGGACTTGATGACCTTGCCAAAGGGTAAAAGGAAGAGTGGTCTCTATTAATAGAGACATCCATGTTTTGGGCTTGGGTGATTGGGTGGAAAATGGGAAGAAGTTTGGGCGTGATCCATATTTTATATACCATTAACATTAAATCAGTAAATATTTATTTAATACCCACTCTCTGCCAGGATATGGTTTTTCCAGTAGTCATGTATGAATGTGAGAGTTGGACTGTAAAGAAGGCTGAGCAGTGAAGAATTGATGCTTTTAAACTGTGGTGCTGGAGAAGACTCTTGAGAGTCCCTTGGACTGCCAGGAGATCAAACCAGTAAATCCTAAAGGAAATCAGTCCTGGGTGTTCATTGGAAGGACTGATGCTGAAGCTGAAGCTCCAATAATTTGGGCACCTGATGCAAAGAGCTGACCCTTTGTAAAAGATCCTGATGCTGGGAAAGATGGAGGGCAGGAGGAGAAGGGGATGACAGAGGATGAGATGGTTGGATGGCATCACCAATTCAATGGATATGAGTTTGAGCAAACTCCGGGAGATAGTGAAGGATAGGGAAGCCTGGCAAGCTGTACTCCATGGGTTTGCAAAGAGTTGGACTTAACTGAGTGACTGAACAACAACAACTCTGCCAGGCACTGGCCAGGACTGGTGATACAAAGGTGAATAAGACACAGTTCTGGACATCAGGGTGTTCTGTCCAGAGAAGGAGATAATTGTGGAAATAAAAGTTATAATACAGCATGGTAAATACTATAATGAAAAGAGACCTATGCAAGATATAGTGGCAGACTAAGACTTCTTGGAAGGTCATAAAAATTTTAACAGAGAAGATACTTGAGAAGGGTCACAAAGGATGACAAGATGATTAGGGGGGCATTCTTGCTATCAGAAACATCATTTGAAATGTCATGGATATGTTCAGAGGAGTGATAGGAAATGAAGAAAAAGTCATTTCCTGGAGAAACTTCCAAGGCTAATGAGTTCAGATTTTATTGTACAGGGAAGAGAAGTCATTGAAGAGTTTTAGCATGGTAGGAAGGAGAGCAGATTTGAGGTTATGAAAATATTGCTCAGGCAGTAGTTTACAGTGCAAATTTTATGTGGATGAGACAGGGGGTCAAGAGAGTGGCTATGAGATTACTGCCACTGTGCATAAGAGAGACCAGGAATGCTTCAACTTAGGGAGTTGCAATAGAGATGGAGAGAAGTGAAGACTGGAAAGACATTACAGAAATAGAACGCATAAAACCTGGTGATTTACTGGATGGAGGGGATGGGGAAGAAGGAAGAGTCTTGGGTAACTGGGCCAGCGTTGTGATAATAACAAGGCCTAAAAATAAAGAAGTTGGTTTTGGACACACTGATCATCTCTACTAGACTGCTGTTTCCTTCAGAACAGGAACTATGTCTTGTTCACTGTCACATTACCTGTACAATACACTGAATTTCTGGTGATTAGAGAATAGTGAGTATATGAGTTTAGAACATTTAAGTGTATTCAGTACTTAGCTTTGAAATTCAAGAGATAGATCTAAGTTAGAGAAGACACATTTGGGACTCATCTTATGTAGTGATGGGTAGGCTCATTCAGGGAGATGAGAAAGGGAGGTGGAGAGGAGGCTGAGACAGAATGTTGGGTCATAGCAATAGTTGAGGGGGAGGTTGAAGAAAGGGAACCATTTGCAAAACCAGGAACATGGAATCATGGACGCCAAGGTGAAAAGAGTATATACAGAGCCTGGGAGAGGTCAACTGCGTAAATGGCCATCAAGAGCTTAAATCTCCCGTCTTGTGTCAGTTCAGTCATTCCAGTTAACTGGTTTGGTTCTGGCCTTAGAATCATCAACTGCTTTCCCATCAAAGCAGGTCCTTTCAGATATACTCCCAGGTCCATAGCCTCTGTTTTCTCATCCAAAGAGCCATAGTGGTAACAGACTGAACCTGTCTCATTTTTCTTATGTTGCGATGGTTAAGTGAGTTGCGTTAGCAACTCTCAAAAACTTTTGGTTTCAGGCCCCTTTATACTCTTAATATTTATCAAGAACCCAAAGAAGCCTTTGTTTAAATGTATTATATTTATCAATATTTATCATATTATAAATTAATGCTGGGAAATTAAAAAATTTAACTCATTTAAAATTACTAATAATAAACCATTATATGACAAAATAAAGGAAATAGTTTATGAGATATCACTATATTATCAAAAGCATCTTAGAGAGAAGGATAGCATAGTTTTGCAGTTTTGTAAATCTCTTTAATGCCCGACTTAATAGACACAGTAAATTCTTGTACCTGCTTCACCATTCTATCTGCTATGATATTACACGCCAGGTAACCTCCATAAATTTCTACTGCACTCACATGAAAGGATAAAAGCTAAGAAAGGCCAATAACATCTTGGTATTATTATGAAACTAATTTTGTCTTTGAGAATCCCTGAAAGCATTTCAGGAAAACTCAGGGGTCCTCAGACCATATTTTGAGAATCACTGATGTGTGTGAATGTACTGTGGAAGTTAGAAACTCCATATAAAGGTGTTCTGATCACCCTGAAAATCTATAATCTGGAAATCAGAAAGGGATTGCTTGGGACTTTCCTGATGGTCTGGTGGTTAAGAATCCACCTTCCAAAACAAGGGATGTGGGTTTGATCCCTGGGCAGGAACTATGATCCCATGTGCCCCAGGGCAACTAAGCCCACTCACCACAACCACTGAGCTTGCTCACCTCAACTAGAGAGCCTGCATGCACCAACGAACATCTCACATGCTGCAACTAAGACCTGACACAGCCATAAATACATGCATACATACATAAAAAGGAAAGGGATCTCTTTCACTGGGCTATAATTTGTCCACAGAGAAGCATTTTGTGTGAGTAACGTTGCTCCCAGCAGGTACTTAGGCCACGTTAGAGAAAGAGTTTCCAGTCCAGATTTTTACCTTCTCCTTCCTGAGAATTAAACGAAAAAATGTAAATGAGAACGTGCTATAAAAACGAGGGGTGTTAATTCCAACTACGTTGTTTCAAGTTAGGATCCTGGTGTTCTCAGGCCAGCCATGAAGGAAAAATAAATAAAAAACGCACATACATATATGTATGCAAATGTGTTTATGTCCATGTATTTCTGTCTTTGTCTCTCTTCTTCTCTTTCTCAACCCATGTCCCTCTCCTCTGCCTCTCTGTCTTATTTCAGAGAGAGAGAGAGAGAGCAAGCAAGGAAACGTTTTATGCTAGAAAATAACTATTTAACACAAAAGAAGGCTTGAATGAAGACACAGGGGAGCAAAAAATCCACAAGGCATACTGAAAAAATAACAAAATGGCAAATGAAACCCTAGCTTATCAGTAATTACTTGAATGTGAATGGACTAAAACTCCAATAAAAGAGCAGAGGTTGGAAAAATGGATGGAAAACCTCAATCCAACTATATGCTATCAACAAGACATACTTTACATTCAAAGACACGAGTAGGTTAAAGTGAAAGAATGGAAAAAGATATAACACACCAACAGTACCTAGAAAAGTTGGAATAGTTATGCTAATATCAGGCAAACAGACTTTAAGACAAAAAGTGTTACTAGAGACAAACAAGTATATTTTATAATAATGTAAACTACAGCGGAAATTAATGAAAAATAGAATTTAAGAAGTATTAGAAAAAAACCAATGAAATGAAAAGTTTGGTGCTTTGAAGACAAACAAAACTGACAAAACTTAAGCTAGACTGACCAAGAAAAAAATATTCAAATTACTAAAATCATGAATAAAAAGGCATCACTACCAATCTTACAGAACACAAAGGATGAAAAGGAAATACTATAAACAATTGTATGCCAACGAATTAGATAACACAGACGAAATGAACAACTTCCTAGAAAGTTACAAATTATTTAAACTCAAGAATAAAGAGATGATCTAAATAGATATTAAATTATTAATTAAAAAAACCTTCCCACACAAACAAAAGCTGAGGTCTAGATGACTTCATTGGTGAATTCTAACAAATCTTTAAAGAAGAATTAGCACAAATGATTCACAAACTCTCCCCCCAAAAAATAGAAAAAGAGGGAATACTTCATAACTCATTCAACGAAGCTACTACTACACTGATATTGAAACCAGACAGACACTGCAGGAAAAGAAAGCTATAGTCAATGTCCCTTCAATATAGACGAAAAGTGAGCCAGCAGCATAAGAAGCATAATGTACTGTATCAAGTAGGATTTATCCCAAGAACACAAAAGTGGCTTAACATATGAAAATCAATTAGTATACTACAACATTCCATAGAATAAAAGACAAAAGCTACATAAGTACCTCAATAGATGCAGGAAAAGCATGTGACAAAGTCTAATGTGCTTTCATGACAAAAATACTCAACAAACTAAGAACAGAAGGGAATGTTTTCAATCTATGAAAGGCTTTCTATGAAAAATCCACAGGAAATATACTTAAGGATGAAATACTGAAAACTTTTCCCTAAGATTAGGAAAAAGGCAAGTGCTCCTGCCAATTCTATTGAACATTGTAGTGGAGGTGCTAGCCAGGAAAATTTATCAAGCAAGAAAAAAAAAAAAAAAATAGAAGGGATTCAGACAGAAAATAAAAATATCCTTTCTTGCAGATGACATGATCTCATGTAAAAAATCCTAAAGAATCCAATCTAATAAAAATCATTAGAACTAATGTGTTCAATAAGGTTGTAGCATATAAGATACAAAATCAATTGTATTTCTAAACATTAGCAATAAATGGCCTAAAAATGAAATTAAGAAAGTGTGAAGAAAAAACACATCCTTTCTGTGTGTCTCCTTTACTCCCACACTATCACCACACTACTCCTGACATTTCAGGTCACCAAACGTGTGCGGGGCTTCCCACACCAATTTTTGGACACCGGCTGGGTATCCTTCAGTTTAACTCAATTCTGACACTATCTACCTAGAGATACTGTCAGGTTACGCAGGTTAAAAGTTTAGACACTAATCTTCCCCCTACTTCAGATGCCAGTTGCTTGTCCTAGTTGTTATCTGTGCTTCTGACCAACTGGCTATAGGTCCAAGGTTACCATAACCTTTTCCTTGGGTTAGATTAATTTGCCAGAATGGCTCACAGAAGCCAGATTTTCCGGCTTATTGTAAAAGAATACAACTTAGGAACAGCTAGATGGAAGAGATGCCTAGGGCAAGGTATGTGGGAAAGGGTGCGGAGCTTTCATGCCTTTTCTGAGCTTACCACTCTCCCAGAACCTTCACTTGTTCACCAACTCAGACGCTCTCTAACCACATACTTTGGGGATTTTGTGGAGGCTTCATTACATAGGCATGTTGATTAAATCATTGGCCTTCGATAATTAATTCAACCTCCAGCCCCTCTTCCCCCTTAGAAGATGTTCTGGATAGTGGTGATGGTTGAAAACTTTGTGAATATGCTACAAACCAATGAATTGTACATTTCAAAAGGGTGAATTTTATGGTATATGACATATCTCAATTAAGCAGTTATTTCAAGATATGCTAGATTCTTGCTTTTATCATTAATATTATCTTCTATTTCCTTCCAAGCTATTGACCATCTTAATGCCAAAATTTACACAGTCCCTAGGAATCTAGAAGTTTGCTTCCAAAGAGCCTCAGTCTCCTCTCTAATTTGAACTGTGGATGGAAACGCCAGTGGAGGTGGAAATAGCTCTAGGAAAGCGGTCAGAAGATGGAATTTAAATCATGTTTCTGTCTTTTACTTGCTCATTGACCGTGGGCAAGTTACCTTGCTTCTCTGAGCCTCTCTCCTATTCTGAGAATACAAATGACCCTGACTCTATACATCTCCCAGGTGTCAGCAGATATCCTGTAAGTAAGAATGTTTACTAAACTGTAAGCACCATACAAATATTAGTTTCTGTGATTGGGATCTCCATGCTTAATGTCAGTATGGACAGGCTGTGAGGGGAGGAGACCCAGGCGACTTTAATCACAGCCCTAAGGAAGAACTGTAGAATCTAAAGTCTTATTATAATTGTTGCCTTCGGCTGTCTGGGAACAATGATGATATTCTCCAGTGCCCAAGAGATTATGGTTATTATCACAAGTGTTTATTTAAATGACCTTCTTTTTAATGATTTTTACTTGTCCAATCTACTGGTTTGCTCTTTTGCTTTTGTTTATTTTGGTATTTATAGGCATCATTTATTAAAGTACAGCATTCTTGAGCTTTGGTCAAATGTTGATAGGCATGAATTTAAGGTTTACCTAACAAAGTGACGTCTAGCTGTCTTCCTAAAAGCAGCATAACGCACAGCAGAGACTTTAATATCTGTCCGATCTGGGTTTAAATTCCAGTTTTACCACTTCTCTCTGTGAGACCTTGGGCAAATGACATTGTTCAATGTCTCTGAGCTTTGGTCTCTTCATCTGTAAGATAGAGATTTCCAACTTCATAGGTTATTGTAAGGAGCAAAAGAGACAATGCAAGCACAAGGTCAAGCACACAGTAGGAAGTTAAAAAATCTAGTCATTATTACTGGGTCCAGACAATGAGTAATCAGGGTCAACTCTTCACCGAAGGGAAGAGGTTAGGAAGGCTGGATTTGGGCAAACTGAAAGGAAGAGGCTCTGATAGCTATCAATTGCCTACTCTGTGCTGGGTAGTTTTCCATATGCTCCATCACTTGATCCCCATGACCCTGAAGTACAGGTATTTATTCACGTTTACATGTGAAAAAACAGAGGCTCAGAGAGATTAAATAATACTTTAAAGTAATACAGAGTGGGGAATCCAGATTTGACTGATTCCCAAGTCTAGGGTCTTTCTTTCACTCTGTGTGACCTCCAACCCACAGGCCTTGCGGTCTTACTTCTCCTTCCCTTCCATCTTGTCTTTGACTCCATAAACACATGCTTGCCCTTTGCCTAGCAACTCCATCTGTCCTATTTCTCTCCTCATTCCTCTACCTTCAGCTCCAGCCAGCGTCTGGACGCATGGCTCCAGGTTTAAGTGTTTCAGGTAGAGTCTGGATTCCATTTGAGGGAATGCCATAGAGGTGACTCGGGGACTGGACACAGGGTTGGACCAGATGAACAAAGGTCTCTTCAACTTGATTCATCTTTCAAAGGTCAGCTCAAATGTCACCTGTAGCTCTTTCTGAATTAGCCCTTCTTTACTTTGCTCTTTGTACTGAAACCAGACCACTGTTATATATTTTCTGTTGATCTTCCAGGCTCAGTAGACTGTCCAGCCTCAATTAAGAATTATTTAATAAAGGGCTTTTTAACATTTTTTGTGCCATCTACACTTTGGCAGTTGATTAAGCTCATAAACCTCTTCTCAGTTTCTAAGTACATAAAATAAATACATAGGATTACCAAGGAAACCAACTATATTAAAATACAACAATCAAAATTTTAGTAAGCCAAATTTAGCTATTATAACATATTGCTTATTTATTAACACATTAAATAACAAGATCTAGCGGTGGGTCTAATGACTACCATGATTTTGATGTAGTGATAAGCATAAATAATGTCCCAAGATCCACAACAAAACTTACTAAAATATTTAAATACCTACGATTTTTTTATGACAAAATCATAGCTGTGGCAAATACTCGTATGTTTGTTCCTTGTTGTTGTTTAGTCCCCAAGTCATGTTTGACTCTTTTGCAACCCCGTGGACTGTAGCTCGCCAGGCTCCTCTGTCCATGGGGTTTTCCAGGCAAGAATACTGGAGTGGGTTTCCCTTTCTTCCTCCAGGGATCTTCTTAACCCAGGGGTTGAAACCATGTCTCCTTTGGTAGGCAGATTCTTTACCACTGAGACACCTGGGAAGCCCGGTTTATTCCTTACACTCATAAATAAAGATAATGCTAAATTTCAATTTCAGGTATTAAAAATAAAGATGTGTTTAAAAAAATCACCCAAGTGAATAATCCTTGAATTCTATCCAAAGATTCCAGATTGACTCCCTGATTTAACATATCATCTGAAAATCTAAGGTGATTATGACTACTGTGTATAAAATAAATAAGGTATAAGAATATATCATACAGCACAAGAAATATAGGCAATATTTTATAATAATTTTATATGGAATGTAACCTATAAGCTGGATTTAGAAAAGGCAGAGGAACCAGAGATCAAATTGCCAACACCCATTGGCTCATTAAAAAAAAGCGAGAATTCCAGAAAAACATCTACTTCTGTTTCATTGATTTTGCTAAAGCCTTTGACTGTGTGGATCACAACAAACTGGAAAACTCTTCAAGAGATGGGAATACCAGACCGGCTTACCTGCCTCCTGAGAAACCTGTATGCAGTTCAAGAAGCAACAGTTAGAACAGGACATAGAATAACAGACTGGTTCAAAATTGGGAAAGGTGTATGACAAGGCTATATATTGTCACCCTGCTTATTTAACTTATGTGCAGAGTACATCATGCCAAATGCTGGGCTGGATGAGGCACAAGTTGGAATCAAGATTGCCGGTTGCCGGAGAAGTAATAACCTCAGATATGCATACAACATCACCCTTAAGGCAGAAAGCGAAGAGGAACTAAAGAGCCTCTAGATGAAGGTGAAAGAGGAGAGGGAAAAGCTAGCTTAAAACTCAACATTCCAAAAACTAAGATCATGGTACCTGGTCTCATCACATCATGGCAAGTAAATAGGGAAAGAATGGAAGCAGTGACAGATTTTCTTTTCTTGGGCTCCAAAATCACTGCAGATGGTGACTGCAGCCATGAAATTAGAAGACTCTTGCTCCTTGGAAGAAAGGCTATGGCAAACCTAGACAGCATATTGGAAAGCAGAGACATTACTTTGCCAACAAATGTCTATCTAGTCAATGCTAGTCATGTATGGATGTGAGAATTGGACCATAAAGAAGGCTGAGCACTGAAGAATTAATGCTTTCAAACTGTGGTGTTGGAGAAGACTCTTGAGAGTCCCTTTGACTGCAAGGAGATCAAACCAGTCCATCCTAAGGGAATTCAGTCCTGAATATTCATTGGAAGGACTGAGGCTGAAGCTGAGCTCCAATACTGTGGCCCCCTGATGTGAAGAACTGACTCATTAGAAAAGACCCCAATGCTGGGAAGGATGGAAGACAGGAGGAGAAGTGGGTGACAGAGGATGAGATGGTTGGATGGCATCACTGACTCAATGGATATGAGTTTGAACAAGCTCCAGAAGATGGTGAAGGACAGGGAAACCTGGGTGCTGCAGTCCATGGGGTCGCAAAGAGTCAGACATGCCTGAGTGACTGAACAACAACAAATCTATAAAAATATTGAAACAATATGTTGCATACCTGAAGCTAACATAATATTGTAAATCAACCATACTTCACTTTTTTTAAAAAAAGGACTAACTTCCCTTTCCTGTACTTCGGTGATACTTGTGATTACGGTTAGTACTTTGAATTGCAAATATTTATATTTGTTTATGTGTCCTTCTTGCCTACTGGACTGTAAACACCTTGAGGCAGAAGAACTATCTTTTTTACCTTTATTTCCTAGAAGAGTGCTTGGCGTAAGGTAGGTCCTCAATAAATAGCAGAGAATGAGTTGTAAGATTTATCTTATTATTCAATGATGAAATGTTCAGCACTGCAACAGTTTTTCTTTGCCCATCTACAGCCTACCCATTCTTCAAGGTGCATCTTTCCTTTCAAATGCTTCTGACTACTCCTGCCCTCACTGCTCTCTCTTCTAAGAGTTTGCCTGCTATGCTGGGACTCACCTTGGCACTGAATTAAGAGCCAGTCTATTTGTTCCCCCAAGTCTTCTATGTTTATACAAATATTTGCTAATCATGTATTTGATAAGGGGCTTGTATCCAGAATACATTAAAAAATTTACAAGCCAATAAATAAAAGACAAATAACTCAATTAAAAATGGCCAAAGCAGCTGAATAGAAACATATTCTGTTTCTATCTTCTATTCTATCTTCTCCTCTGTTGTCTTCTTCACTGAAGAAGAAACATAAATGGTCAACAAAGCACATGAAAAGATCCTTAGTATCATTAGTCCTGAGGGAAATGAAATGCAAAATCACAACAGTATATTGCTTTATACTCACTAGATCGGACTCTGGTGGCTCAGACAGTGAAGAATCTGCCTGCAATGCAGGAGAGCTGGCTTCCATTCCTGGACTGGGAAGATCCTCTGGAGAAGGGAATGTCTACCCACTCCAGTATTCTCAACTGGAGAATTTCATGGACAGCAGAGCCTGGTGGGCTACAGTCCATGGGGTCGCAGAGAATAGGACACAACTGAGCGACTGAGCATACACAGATAGGCTATAATGAAAAAGACATGTTGTAGATGATATGGAGAAGTTGAAACTCATACTGCTGAGGGGAATGCAAAATGGTACCCTAGCTTTGGAAAACAGTCTGGTACTTCTTCAGAAGTTTAAACATAATTACTGTAAGACCTTGCAATTCACCCAAGAGAAATGGAAATGTGTATCCACACAAAAATCTGTACGTGAATGTTCACAGCAGCTTTATTCATAACAGTCAAAAAGTGAAAACAATTCAAGTGTCAGTCAACTGACAAATGGATAAATAAAATATGGCCTACTAATACAGTGGTATACTGTTCAGTAATATAAAGGAATTAAGTACTGATAGATGGTACAACATGGATAAATCTTGAAAACACTAAGCTAAGTGAAAAAAGGAGGTCAAAAAGGCCATAAATTGGATGTCCTATTTGTATAAAACGTCCAGAACAGGCAAATCTATAGAGGCAGAAAGTAGATCACTGGCTGTCTAAGGCCAAGGAGGTTGAAAAGAAATGGGCAGTGACTGCTAATGGATACTGGGTTTCTTTCTGGAGTGATGAGAACTTTCTAAAATTGACTGTGGTGATGACTGCATGATTCTATGATGATACTACAGACCGTTGAATTATATAATTTAAACATGTGAATTGTATTGTATATGAGTTATTTCCCAATAGTATTGTTACATACACTTTTAAAAAAACAAATACAGGGAGAGAGAGCATAATTTATTCCACAAATAGAAAGATGTTTGGCAAGACTGTATTTCTGGCTCTCCTTGCCTCTGGCATGGGAGAGACATTTGAAGCTGAAGAGTTAAGCAGGAGCCAGGTCTCAAATGACCTTCCTGAACATGTTCAAGAGTTTTGATAGATTTGAATCTGCAGGTATTGCAAAGTTTTGCACAGGTTTTCAATAGATGGATGAGGGACACCCCTGGTGGTTCCAAGGGTTAATACTCTATGCTCCCGATTCAGGGGACCCAGGTTTGATCCCAGGTCAGGGAACTAGATCTCACACACCACAAGGAAGACAGAAGGTCCCTTGTATTGCAGCTGAGACCCAGGGCAGCCAAATAAATAAATATTTTTTTAAAAAATTAGAAGGATGAAATAATCAGATTCACAGTTGAGAAAGATGCCTAAGGATATAAGTGAAGACAGGTTTGGGGAAAGGCTTGGAGGCAAGGAGACATGTTGGGGGTTGTGGGCATCCAGGTGAGAGGTGATAGTGGAAAGGATCAGGGGAGAGCGGAAGGGATCAGAGGAGAGGGGAAGGAGAATTGACCAGACTTGAGTTTGGCTGAAAGGGATAAGGAGATTTGGGGGAGGGCGGTGCAAAGGCTGAGTTTTCCCTGTGTGTGTGTGTGTGTGTGTGTGTGTGTGTGTGTGTGTGTGTCTGCTCAGCAGCTCAGTCATGTTTGACTGTTTGTGACCCCATGGACTGCACCCATCTAGGTGCCTCTGTCCATGGAATTTTCCAGACAAGAATACTGGAGTGGGTTGCCATTTCCTAATCCAGAGGATCTTCCCAACCCAGGGATCAAGCCTGCGTCTCTCGCTTCTCCCGCGTTGGCGGGCAATTTTTACCACCGCGCCACCTGGGAATCCCGTGTTTCAGCTAGGAGTAGAAAAAAGCATTCCGTTTCAGGTGCAGTCTAGGTAAGCTAATGTGCCTAGACTCATCTGCCTCTGTGGTCCACACAGATCTGGAGCTCAGGAGAAAGAGGTGAGGATGGTTTACAACCTCTTGTTGGGGAAAGACTGAGAATTTAATCTGAAGCAGAGTCTGGGAAACCAAGCCCTGTGTTCTTCTAGGCAGGATCTGGAAGCGCTAAGCTCAAGTGACTAAATGCTGGGAGGTTCTCTACCCAATGATTCATTTAACCAGAGACACCCATTCCATGAGTGTGCTCTGCTTGTGAAAATTCAGCAAGCTACATAATATGTGCTTTTTATGTATATTATACTACCACAAAAATTTTTATTAATAGGAAAAAAACACAGATTTTTGAAATTGGACTAAGATGTTTTCTGCTAACAAAGCCTGTTGACTTCCTGAACAGACTCTAAAAGGGGTTACTATAAATGTGGTTTATAACCAGGAAAATTAATTCTGACTACCACTTGAATACTTTGACACAATTGTGCAATTCATTTGCTTCCCAAAGACTGATGGTAGGAGTGGTCTGTCCATGTATAGGCAGTAAGGAAGGCATTATTGTAGGGAATTTAAAACAGTAATAAAATGAACTAAGAGTCAGTTTGCTTTTTCATTATTACCATGCACCAGCAATTCTAAACAATACCAGTGATGAAATATCTCTTCCGTCCCCTAGTAAATGATATCCCAGTCTAGGTTTGAAACAATTGCTGTGGCTACTGCTGAGCTGGGCTCGACATTTCCCACTGCCCTGCCCTTTCATTGTAAGCCAGTGATAGACATGATAGCTATGATTTTGTAGGTGTGTTCATTGTATCAGAGACTGGACCTAGTTCTTTTTTGTATATGAATCTTATTTAAATGTCCCAACTCAGTGGGTTAAATGTTATCATTCCTATTTTACAGATAGCAAAACTGTTGTTTCTTCCCTGAGTCATGTCCAACTCTTTTGTGATCCCATGGACTGCAGCCCTCCAGGCTTCTCTGTCCACTGGATTGGAAGGTCAAGCAATTAAGTGTCTTGCCCACATTCACTCAGTTAGCAGAGAGAAGAGTGAGGCTGTCAGTCTAAGCCTTCTGTCTCAAAGTCCATTTCACTACGAGGCTTTCCTGTCCTTTGGTACAAACAAGTACGTGCAGGATCCTTGAGATGTATTTGCTGAATGAGGGAAGGGTAAGTGGGTGACTTGATCACTATTTTAATTAATGCAAGGAGGAGATTCTATATAACTTTTACCTAAGTTGATTTAGATAAGAAAATTCTCCATGTGTCTCTTACGTTCATTTTTTAAGGGTAAATTCTTTAGAAAGCATATTTACCATTTTTCTGCTTATTGTTTATATATGCATCATCTAGATCTCACCATTATTTTAAGTAGGTTTCATTATTTTCATTTTACAGACCAGGAAATTCCCACCTGAGCACTCAAGTGATTAAGCAATAGACATGTAGACAATCACAGTGGAAGGATTAACTCAGTGGTTACTTCCCTGATGGCTCAGATGGTAAAAAAATCTGCCTGCAATGTAGGAGACCCAAGTTTGATCCCTGGGTTGGGAAGATCCCCTGGAAAAGGGTATGGGAACCCTCTCCAGCATTCTTGCCTGGAGAATTCCATGGACAGAGGAGCCTGGCGGGCTACAGTCTGTGGGGTCACAAAGAGTCAGACATGACTAAGTGACTAACACTTTCTAAGAACAAAGTCTTTGGGGTCTGAAAGACCAGTGTTGATGCTACCTCTTGCTAGCAATGTGATCCAAATAATGTTTGCAGCATTTCTGGGTCTCAGTTTCAGTTCAGTTCAGTCGCTCACTTGTGTCTGACTCTTTGCGACCCCAAGAACCACAGCACGCCAGGCCTCCCTGTCCATCACCAAGTCCCTGAGTCCACCCAAACCCATGTCCATCGAGTTGATGATGCCATCCAGCCATCTCATCCTCTGTTGTCCCCTTCCCCTCCTGTTCTCAATCTTTCCCAGCATCAGGGTCTTTTCCAATGAGTCAGATCTTCGCATCAGGTGGCCAAAGTATTGGAGTTTCAGCTTCAGCATCAATCCTTCCAACGAATATTCAGGACTGATTTCCTTAAGATTGACTGGTTGGATCTCCTTGCAGTCCAAGGGACTCTCAAGAGTCTTCTCCAACACCACAGTTCAAAAGCATCAATTCTTCGGTGCTCAGCTTTCTTTATAGTCCAATTCTCACATCCATACATGACCACTGGAAAAACCATAGGCTTGACTAGATGGACCTTTGTTGGCAAAGTAATGTCTCTGCTTTTTAATATGCTGCCTAGGTTGGTCATAACTTTCCTTTCAAGGAGTAAGCGTCTTTTTTTTTTTTTAATAAATTTATTTATTTTAGTTGGGGGCTAATTACTTTACGATATTGTAGTGGTTTTTGCCATACATTGAGCATCTTTTAATTTCATGGCTGCAATCACCATCTGCAGTGATTTTGGAGCCCAGAAAAATAAAGTCAGCCACTATTTCCACTGTTTCCTCATCTATCTGCCATGAAGTGATGGGACTGGATGCCATGATCTTAGTTTTCTGAATGTTGAGCTTTAAGCCAACTTTTTCAGTCTCCTCTTTCACACTCATCAAGAGGCTCTTTAGTTCTTCTTCACTTTCTGCCATAAAGGTGGTGTCATCTGCATATCGGAGGTTATTGATATTTCTCCCGGCAATCTTGATTCCAGCTTGTGCTTCATCCAGCCCAGCGTTTCTCATGATGTACTTTGCATATAAGTTAAATAAGCAGGGTGACAATATACAGCCTTGATGTACTCTCTTTCCCATTTGGAACCAGTCTGTTGTTCCATGTCCGGTTCCAACTGTTGCTTCCTTACCTTCATACAGGTTTCTCAAGAGGCAGGTCAGGTGGTCTGGTATTCCCATCTCTTTCAGAATTTTCCACAGTTTATTGTGATCCACACAGTCAAAGGCTTTGGTGGGTCTCAGTTTACCACCCACCAAATTGGAATTACAATAGTATTTACTGTAGAGTTTACAAACACAAATGTTTGCAGGAGCCAGTGGTAGAAATTTCTGCATTTTTGCTTAATGAGAACCTTGGCACTTGTCTGAGATGCTCCTAAGAGAGTTGGGGGTGGGGTTGGTTCTGGATTGAACTCCAATCTAGGCTCAAGCTCACTTATTCCCTCAAATCAGTACTTTCAGAGCATCCATACTGTTCTAGCATGGCTCTAAGTTCTGGAAATGCAGAAGAGAATAATGTTCAAGCCCTTTTTGCTCTTGAGGGAGGCTGACACAGAAATAATCAATGAAAATACAGTGTTGTTTCAAGGCGCCTTCAAGTTCTGGGACTCTCATCACAGCAATTCTAAGGCTGAAGAGGCTGCTGGCAGCTCTGTAAGCACATCTGCCTTTCAAGAGGATGGCACCAAAACCATTTCAACCAGGTGAGGAGCTCCTGCTTCAGTGAAGCCTGGAGGACGTGTATTTTACAGTATTCTGCAATTCATCAAGCATTTACAGACACTTGGGTCTGAGAGTTAGGTCATTTAGTCAGTCAACAAACCCATGACACAGAGTTGCCCACCCTCATCATTATCAGCTATGATGAGTGCTTGGTGCCTGATGGAGCATAGCCAGCAGTATATGGGGAGCCAGTCCTGTCCTCTGGAGGTTTACAGCCTAAGACAGACAAACTACTCTGTACAGACACCTCAGGGAGGGAGTGTTAGTCACTCAGTCATGTCCAGCTCTTTGTGATCCCATTGACTGTAGCCCACCAGGCTTCTCTGTCCATGGGATTCTCCAGGGAAGAATATTGGAGTGGGTAGCCATTTCCTTCTCCAGGGGATCTTCCTGACTCAGGGATTGAACTCGGGTCTCCTGCACTGCAGGTGGATTCTTTACCCTTGGGAAAGCCGCAGACCACCTCAAGACCACCATAACAATATCAATCAAGCAGCACACCCCTAGGTCTCTTGGCTGACTGTGCAGTATTTCTCACACCCACTGGATCCCTCTCCATCTCTTTCCTGCTGAGACCTCACCTCTGCTCTCAGTCCCCCTTGTTTCTGGAGAGCACAAACCAGAGACCCTCTCACCCAGTGTTCTGAATGGACCTGTGCATGTCAACCTGCTAATCTTTGGGGGCCCCTAAATGAATACTTCAGGCTATTAGTGGACAGGCACCTCCTTTCATGTGTATTTCTGTATGTCTACCAGCTGCTTTTTTGTATGTGTTCTTAGTTGTTTGAGGGGGACTTTTGTGTTTATTTGCATGGATGGGACATATTAACAAAGAGAATGAGTCAATATGATTAAGACCTGTCTGGTTCTAAAAAGTATTTTGGTGGTATTTGCACAGTAAGAAACAAAGTTGTCTGAGTTAACAGTAGAGAGAAAGAAATAAGAAAATAGGTGGGTAGAAGGCTGGGGTTTAGTGGATCAGGAGTCATGCAAAAAGAAAGCCTGCATTCCATGATGACCTCTCACTTTCCAGGTGAATAAATGTGTGTGAATATAAACATGTAGACTTCAAGCTAGGGGTATTACAGATACTTCAACATCCATTTCCCACTCTCCCAAAGTTTACCAAGTTCTCAGCCAAGTCCCCCTGTAGCCTTGCTTGGGTGGGACAGGAAGGTGGAGAGATGTTCCCTCTGGCCCTTCTTAGCAATTTTGTGATTGCCTTCCCCACTCCACCAACTATCTTTTTTTAAATTGGTTTGATTTTTTTCTCAGATGATGATATTTTGGGAGTGGAGCTTGAAAAGTTAGCTGGAATGGAACAAGGAAAACACAACCTCTCCTGTTACCGTCCAGGAGAGCCTAAGGGAAGAGAAAGCATTTCTGAAGGTGATGAGAATGGCCAAGGGCAGGAAGCAGAGAGGCCGGGTGACCTGGGAGAAGAGTTGGAGGTGAGCATAGAACAGAAAGGACCCAGCCAATGGGGGCAGATGAGAGCGTGAGAGCAGAAGACCACCAGGGTGCAGTCTGGGTGCCAGTAGAGAGACTAAGGTACTAATTAAGAGATGAATTATCTCCCATAATTTGGCTTTAGATAGAGGGACACCAAAAAATTGAAGGGCTGAAAGTGTGTTATCCAGAGATGAGAACTCTATTCCACAAAAAATGAGGCCAGTGCCTGGACCGAGGCAGTGACAGGGTGGGTCCTGCTGAGCAGAGAGAGCCTTCAGATTCATGAGTATGGATATTCCTCTGCCACCTGGAGGGACTCTGAGCCGTGGAATTGAAGAGGCCAACCCTGAAGTCCTAGGCACGGTGTTAGGCAGCCTCTGTGAAAGCCTGAAATCCCATCCACTATCATCAGCTAAGCCCTCTAGGCTTGTTTACAGGCCTCCCACTTCATGAAGAAAAGCCATCTTCTTGTTGAAGGCTACTCATTCCTTTGCCCTGGTCTATTTTGAGATAGTTCAACGGGTAACTAAGGGCAAGGACAGTCACAGGCAAGGAATTAAGGAGACATAGGAGATGTGGGTTTAATCCCTAAGTCAGGAAGATCCCCTGGAAAAGGAAATGGCAACCCACTCTAGTATTCTTGCCTGGGAAATCCCATGGACAGGGGAGCCTGGCAGGCTACAGTCCAAAGGATCGCAGAGTTGGACATGACTGAGCACACACACACACACACACACACACACACACACACACACACACACACACACAGAGGATTTGGAGACTTCTTCCAGAACACCTAGGACACATTAAGAGATCCTACCAAAAAAAAAAAAATAATACCACCCGCAGCACAGAAGGGCCACACTACCAGCAGATGAGAAAACACTTTCCTCTTTGGAGACTCAACCACCAGCTGGTAAACAGGGCCAAGGTCAGTCTCCCTGTGACCAGGTAGTTCCCATGGATTCCCTGGTCCTTGTTAGTCCTCTTTCTTGTTTTTCAGACCTTGGACAAATATCACCTACTTTTTTTTTTATTGCATTGCGGAGAAGCAAGGGCTTATTTTTCAATTAACAGGGAGTTTGGAGCATAGAGTCACCTGTTTAGGGCCTCCCAGTGATGCTAGTGGTAAAGAATCTGCTGCAATGCAGGAGTTGCTGGAGACACAGGTTTGATCCCTGAGTTGGGTAGATCCCCTGAAGGAGGGCATGGCAATCCACTCTAGTATTCATGTCTACACTGAGGAGCCTTGCAGGCTATAGTCCATGGGGTCACAAAGAGTCGAACAAGACTGAAGCGACTTAGCATGCACACATGCACACAGGTTACCTGTTTGGGCTAGGTCACTGTCCTATTGAGCTAAGATGTCTCAACATTTGATAGCTTGAGAGGAGACAGTATGGCTCATGTGAAGATGGAAGACTCACAGAAAGAAGATGTTGATTTCGTGCCTGAGTGTGGAATGTGGAACTAATCCAGACTCCCTCCCTCAAAGGTCCTCCCACTCCCATCAGCCGCCAAGCCTGCTGAAGCTTTAAGGATTTTTCCTCATATAAAATTGAAATTGGTCCATGGATGTTTATGGGAGCATTTGGGGCATATGTTGTGCTTTCTGGAAGGATATAGAAACATGTTTGAGTTTCCAATGGGACACTCAAAATTTGTGGCTGTTTTGGTCATGTGCTTGGTGGCAGGTGGTGGTCTAGTTATCAGCTGATAACTGATGTTTGTGGTTGAAGGTCCAATGGATGTGGTCCAGAAGACAACCTCGTGTGTGTGTGTGTGTATTCAGTTGCTTCAGCTGTGTGACCCTATGGACTGTAGCCACCAGGTTCCTCTGCCCATGGGACTATCCTGGCAAGAATACTGGAATGGTTCATCCACTAGAAGGGTGGGAGGGAGAGGGAGGTTGGAGAGGACGGGAGGTGGGAGGGGGTGCAAGAGGGAGGGAACATATGTATACCTATGGCCTATTCATGTCAATGTAAAGCAAAAACCATCACAATATTGTAAAGTAATTATCATGCAATTAAACATAAAATACAAAATTAAAAAAAAGAATACTGGAGAAGTTTGCTGTTCCCTTTTCCAGGGTGTCTTCCCAACCCAGGGATCGAACCCACATCTCCGGCATCGCAGGCAGTTTCTTTACCACTGAGCCACTGGGGAACCCTAGGAGAAAACCTTAGAGACAGAAAATTCTCACTGTTTCTCTCTGGAGAGAGGTGGCAATTGGCTCCCAGGAGAGGGGATTATAGTATCCTGAATCCTAAAATATAAGAAAATAAAAACATGAGAAATGCAAGTCTGGATTGTATTTCTTCATTTCCCTTTTTAATAAGCCTGTTTGTCAAAACAAAATGAAGATTCTCAGACCCTAGAGGTTCTTATAATTGAATTCTACATGGTGGAGATGAGTGGTTCTTAATGAGAGCTGGGATTTGAGGGTTAGGGGTTGGAGCTTGATGCATGTGAATGAGGGCTGGGGTTACTCTCCAGCTACCATTCTCACATATGAAAATGCACGTGCCAGCATAGTCCCAATGAGTTCTGGAAATTGCCATACTTTTCCCTACATGAGTGAAAAAAAATGGATGAACTGGTATGTTGCAACCAGGCATGTGGGGTAATTTACAAAGTCTCAGAATCAGGAAAGCTATCCATATGGGTATTTTTAGTCCTCAGTTACAACATGTTTCTGACTCAGCCACTTTCTAGTGTGGATTTTCACCTGCCAGTGATTATTTTGTTTCTGGCTTAACCTGGGGAGTTGGAGGGCTTGGAGACCTCTTCTAGGACACATTAAGAGATCCTACCAGAAAAAAACAATACCACCCACAGCACAAAGCGGCCATACCTGCAGTAGATGAGAAAACACTTCCCTCTTTGGTGACTCGATCACCAGCTGGTGAAGAGGGTCAAGGTCAATTCCTCTGTGACCACGTAGCTCCTGTGAGTTCCTATCACCTCAGGTAGCTTGGCCCTGACTCAAGGAAGTTTTTCACAATTGGTCATCAGAGGAATATGTGAGAAAATATAGATGGATCATTATTTTTCACCATTGGAAAAACACCTGAAAGTCTATAGCTATTAAATCTTGCCTATTCATATATCATCTTAAATATCACCACATGTACATTGTCTGACAACCAGCTTTATACCAGTTTAAATGTCGAGTTAACAATCATCTCTGAACTTGCCCTTCCCCTCCTGCAGAGAGCTCACAAGTGGTAGAAGAATCTTCTGACTGCCAACTTCCTCTTCACAGTGTCCAAATGGTCAGAGGTGAACCTCTCTCACCAAAGGCTTCTAGATGTTACTCACAACTAGGTAGCACATATTCAATAGCAATGTGAGCCAGTCTCCATGCTTTCTATGCAGTGTGTGATTTATTCTTTCATCATAAATGCCTAGTATTATTGGAATGTTAGGTCCATGAATCAAGGCAAATTGGAAGTGGTCAAACAGGAGATGGCAAGAGTAAACATCGACATTCTAGGAATCAGCGAACTAAGATGGACTGGAATGGGTGAGTTTAACTCAGATGACCATTATATCTACTACTATGGGCAGGAATCCCTTAGAAGAAATGGAGTAGCCATAATAGTCAACAAAAGAGTCCGAAATGCAGTACTTGGATGCAATCTCAAAAACGACAGAATGATCTCTGTTCGTTTCCAAGGCAAACCATTCAATATCATGGTAATCCAAGCCTATGCCCCAACCAGTAACACTGAAGAAGCTGAAGTTGAATGGTTCTATGAAGACCTACAAGACCTTCTAGAACTAACACCCAAAAAAGATGTCCTTTTCATGATAGGGAACTGGAATGCAAAAGTAGGAAGTCAAGAAGCACCTGGACTAATAGGCAAATTTGGCCTTGGAGTACAGAATGAAGCAGGGCAAAGGCTAATAGAGTTCTGCCAAGAGAACGCACTGGTCATAGCAAACACCCTCTTCCAACAACACAAGAGAAGACTATACACATAGACATCACCAGATGGTCAACGCCGAAATCAGATTGATTATATTCTTTGCAGCCAAAGATGGAGAAGCTCTATAGAGTCAGCAAAAACAAGACCAGGAGAAGACTGTGGCTCAGATCATGAACTCCTTATTGCCAAATTCAGACTGAATTTGAAGAAAGTGGAGAAAACCACTAGACCATTCAGGTATGACCTAAATCAAATGCCTTATGACTATACAGTGGAAGTGAGAAATAGATTTAAGGGACTAGATCTGATAGACAGAGTGCTGATGAACTATGGATGGAGGTTTGTGACATTGTACAGAAGACAGGAATCAAGATCATCACCAAGAAAAAGAAATGCAAAAAAACAAAATGGCTGTCTGAGGAGGCCTTATAAATAGTTGTGAAAAGAAGAGAAGTGAAAAGCAAAGGAGAAAAGGAAAGATATTCCCATTTGAATGCAGAGTTTCAGAGAACAGCAAGGAGAGATAAGAAAGCCTTCCTCAGGGACCAATGCAAAGAAATAGAGGAAAACAATAGAATGTGAAAGACTGGATATCTCTTCAAGAAAATTAGAGATACCAAGGGAACATTTCATGCAAAGATGGGCTCAATAAAGGACAGAAATGGTATGGACCTAACAGAAGCAAAAGATATTAAGAAAAGGTGGCAAGAATACACAGAAGAATTGTACAAAAAAGACCTTCACAACCCAGATGATCACAATGGTGTGATCACTCACCTAGAGCCAGACATCCTGGAATGTGAAGTCAAGTGGGCCTTAGGAAGGCTCACTATGAACAAAGCTAGTGGAGGTGATGGAATTCCAGTTGAGCTATTTCAAATCCTGAAAGATAATGCTATGAAAGTGCTGTACTCAATATGCCAGCAAATTTGGAAAACTCAGCAGTGGCCACAGGACTGGAAAACGTCAGGTTTCATTCCAATCCCAAAGAAAGGCAATGCCAAAGAATGCTCAAACTACCGCACAATTGCACTCATCTCACACGCTAGTAAAATAATGCTTAAAATTTTCCAAACCAGGCTTCAGTAATACGTGAACCGTGAACTTGCAGATGTTCAAGCTGGTTTTAGAAAAGGCAGAGGAACCAGAGATCAAATTGTTAACATCCGCTGGATCATCAAAAAAGCAAGAGAGTTCCAAAAAAACATCAACTTCTACTTTATTGACTATGCCAAAGCCTTTGACTGTGTGGATCACAATAAACTGTGGAAAATTCTGAAAGAGATGGGAATACCAGACCACCTGACCTGCCTCTTGAGAAACCTGTATGCAGGTCAGGAAGCAACAGTTAGAACTGGACATGGAACAACAGACTGGTTCCAAATAGGAAAAGTAGTACATTAAAGCTGTGTATTGTCACCCTGCTTATTTAACTTATATGCAAAGTACATCATGAGAAACGCTGGGCCGGATGAAGCACAAGCTGGAATCAAGATTGCCAGGAGAAATATCAATAACCTCAGATATGCGGATGACACCACCCTTATGGCAGAAAGTGAAGAAGAACTAAAGAGCCTCTTGATGAATGTGAAAGAGGAGAGTGAAAAAGTTGGCTTAAAGCTCAACATTCAGAAAACTAAGATCATGGCATCCGGTCCCATCACTTCATGGGAAATAGATGGGGAAACAGTGGAAACAGTGGCTGACTTTATTTTTCTGGGCTCCAAAATCACTGCAGATGGTGATTGCAGCCATGAAATTAAAAGACACTTACTCCTTGGAAGGAAATTTATGACCAACCTAGTTCAGTTCAGTTCAGTCGCTCAGTCTTGTCCGACTCTTTGTGACCCCATGAGCTGCAGCACGCCAGGCCTCCGTGTCCAACACCAACTTCCGGAGCCCATCCAAACTCATGTCCATTGAGTCAGTGATGCCATCCAACCATCTCATCCTCTGTAGTCCCCTTCTCCTCCTGCCCTCAATCTTTCCAAGCACCATGGTCTTTTCCAATGAGTCAGCTCTTTGCATCAGGTGGCCAAAGTGTTGGAGTTCCAGCTTCAACATCAGACCTTCCAGTGAACACCTAGGACTGATCTCCTTTAGGATGGATTGGTTGGATCTCCTTGCAGTCCAAGGGACTCTCAAGAGTCTTCTCTAACACCACAGTTCAAAAGCATCAATTCTTCGGTGCTCAGTTTTCTTTATAGTCCAACTCTCACATCCATACATGACTACTGGAAAAACCATAGCCTTGACCAGACGGACCTTTGTTGACAAAGTAAGGTCTCTGCTTTTTAATACGCTGTCTAAGTTGGAGCGACAAGCAGCGGCTGCGCAGTGCAGCAGCGGCAGAGAGGAGATACTCTATGACCAACCTAGACAGCATACTAAAAAGCAGAGACATTACTTTGCCAACAAAGGTCCATCTAGTCAAGGCTATGGTTTTTCCAGTGGTCATGTATGGATGTGAGAGTTGGACTATAAAGAAAACTGAGCACCGAAGAATTGATGCTTTCAAACTGTGGTGTTGGAGAAGACTCTTGAGAGTCCCTTAGACTGCAAGGACATCCATCCAGTCCATCCTAACGGACATCAGTCCTGGGTGTTCATTGGTAGGACTGATTTTGAAGCTGAAATTCCAATACTTTGGCCACCTGATGCGAAGAGCTGACTCACTTGAAAGGACCCTGATGCTGGAAAAGATTGAGGGCAGGAGAAGAAGGGGACGACAGAAGATGAGATGGTTGGATGGCATCATTGACTCAATGGACATGGGTTTGGGTAGACTCTGGGAGTTTGTGATGGACAGGGAGGCCTGGAGTGCTGTGGTTCATGGGGTCACAAAGAGTCGGACAGGACTGAGTGACTGAACTGAACTGAACTGATAGCTGTTTTACAAATGAGGCATAGGTAATGCACAGAAGGCAAACAACATGCCTAAGATCACATGGCTTGGAGATGGTGGAACCAGGATTCAAAGTCAGATCTGCCCCGTTCCGAATTCTATGCCCATGTCCTCTATACCAGTGCTTCCCCAGTGGCTCAGCGGTATATAATCCACCTTCAGAGCAGGAGATGTATGAGACACGGGTTTGATCCCTGGGTTGGGAAGATCCCCTGGAGGAAGAAATGGCAACCCACTCCAGTATTCTTGCCTGGGAAATCCCATGGACAGAGGAGCCTGGCGGGCTATGGTCCACGTGATCACAAAGAGTCGGACATGACTAAGTGACTAAGGATGCACACATCCTCTATACCTCTATATTCTAAACTAAGGTCTGTGGCACCAACAGATAAAATACTTCACTCATTCATTAAATATTTGTTGAGCATCTGTTGTGATTGAGGTAATATTCTAGATCAGGGATACTAAAATTTTTCTATATGAGGCCAGACAGTAAATATTCTAGGCTTCATGGGCTATGTGGTCGGTCACAATGATTCATCTCTGCCTTTGCAGTATAGCAGCAGCTGAAGAGTATGTAGTGAATAAGCATGGCTTATTTCAATAAGACTTTATTTACAAAAGCAGCCTGTGGTCATATTTAGGCCATGAACTTTGCCCCTGCTCTAGGCACTGGGGTTATAGTACTGGGAGAAAAATGCACAAAAATGACTGGGAAACCCAGGCTTACAGCAATTACACTCTTTTCCTTTGCCTCACATGTATGAGCTGAATGTTCTTTTTGGGCCTCAGTTGGTGAACCCACAAAGCTAAACTGAACTTGTCTCCTTCTGTTCCTGCCACTGGGCCCCAGGAAGTACTCCACTGACTTCCAAGATTTCTGTTGGAACCATTAGGTCCCCAGAGTCACACAAAGTGGCTTAAGATTCTCCTTTCACTCTGAGGTCCAGGCCTCAGCCACAGAGCAAGAGCTCCCTGGTTCCTGCCACCTGTACGTCTGGAAAGTTAAATTGTCATCTATCCCTTTGTCTGGTCAAGTGGCTCAGCAGCCCTTCAGTTTAAATAGCAACCACAAAATAAATATCACTGAGAACTCTTAGCAAAGTTTCTTTAGCTCAGTAGAATGTGGAATCCACATTCTTGGCAATATTGTAAAGTTGTAAAGGAGGTTCATTTCCCTTCCTGTGAAAATGACTATTTCCATATAGAGAATGAATCTCGCTTAAGGGGTTAAGGTAAACAGGCCTGCTTGGTGGGTCAGCTGTCCATCCAACTTCAGGAGATGCTGTAACAGGAATCAGGTAAACAGCTGAGTTAGGGGTTGCTGGGGGAAAGTTACAATTTGGTTAGAAAGCAAACCTACCTTCCAGGTGAGGGAAGAGAAAACACTGCTTAGACCAGCAGCAGATTAGTTGTATCAGTTCACATGGTAATTATTCATTCTTTCTAAGCCACCTATAATAATTTCCAGCTGAGTCAGTAAATCTTAGTAAAGTATTAGGGTTCTGAAGTCAGACCACCATGGGTCTTTATCTTGGCCCTGTTGTTTACTTGCCACGTGCCTCGGGCCAGCTTTCTTAACCCATCAGCGTCTGTTTTCTTCTATATAAGTGGGGATAATAATACTTCCCTCTTCATAACTGAGTTAAGGATATAACATACATAAGAGTATTGTTAATATTATTTACAATGCTTGTTCCGAAATATCAATCCAATTGCTTAACATGCTTCAACAAATGTCATGAGATAAAGTTAGAAACTGGGTAAAATGCTCTTGTAATTGCTTATGAAATCTCTGATGAGAGATGAAAGATGTGTGTGTTGAATTTCCTTCATTCAGTAAATTTGTTTTCTCTCTGAGTAACCTCTAGTGCTTCTAGAAGTTCAAAGTCTAAGAAAACAGGTGAAGTTGAGAATTCAATCGAGAATGTTCATGAAGAAGGAACCTCAGTTATGTACACCTAGTTAACCCGCAGAGAGAGGGGCTACTTGCTCAAGGTCGTGCATCGGGTTAACGGCAGAGCAAGGGCTGGGTACTGTCCCTCTTGAACCCCTCTAGGGCACACGCTTTCACTGTTGTTTTATGCCATGCCTCATCTGAGTTCCTGAGCCATGTTACTGAAACCACTGAGGCTGCTGGTGCCAAAGCTACAGCGACCTTTGTGCTTTAGAGGTCAGGGCCAGAGCAGATGGAAGGGAGCTGGGTTAGGATGGGAAATAGCAAGAAAGTGGCTAAGTAGGTCTGCAACTCACCCTGTCTACCCCCCATACCTTATCCTTGGTCTGCTAGCCTCTCACAGCAGCTCCTTCTAAGTACAAATGTCAGAGGAACTTACAGACATGGCTTATCTAACCCATAAACCTTGTACTTTCTCTTCATGGGAGAACTAAGCCCCATGAAATTGCCAGAAAATTCAATTTAAGGCAGCTATGAAATTTTCATTGACTCCATCAAGAAGACTGAGTGCTGAAGAATAGATGCTTTCAAATTGTGGTGCTGGAGAAGACTCTTGAGAGTCCCTTGGACAGCAAGGAGATCAAACCAGTCAATCCTAAAGGAAATCAACGCTGAATATTCATTGAAAAAACCGATGCTGAAGCTGAAGTTCCAGTACTTTGGCTGCCTGATGTGAAGAGCTGACTCATTGGAAAAGACCTGGATGTTGGGAAATATTGAGGGAAAAAGGATAAGGGGGCAGCAGAGGATGAGATACTTAGATAAAATCACTGACTCAATGGACATGAGTTTGAGCAAATTCCAGGAGACAGTGAAGGACAGGGAAGCCTGGTCTGGTGCAGTCCATGGGGTCGCAAAGAGTCAGACATGACTTAGCAACTGAACAACTGTTTTTGCATCTTTGACTTTAAAACTTTTAACTCTATCCACTCCCTCAGATGGTCATCTTCCCCAGGTACCCAGAGACTTTTTGCAGTAGCATTTTATAGTTCTCATGGCATTTTCTATCCCTCACCAGCTCCTCTTCAACATTTCCAGCCAAGCAGGGATTTGATCACTAAGTAGGGAAAAGTCTTGATTTGGAGACCTACAGGCTCTTGACTCTGTTCAGTTCAGTTCAGTTGCTCAGTCATGTTCGACACTTCGCAGCCCCATGGACTGCAGCATGCCAGGCCTCCCTATCCATCACTAACTCCCAGATATTACTCCGTAATGGGCAGTAATTTTTTCCTCACTACTTTCATCTGCTACTCTCCATCGGTCCCCATTACTTGCGTCACCTCCTAAACCATCTCCCACCCTCCACCCTCCCATCTGTGGAAAACTTGTTTTCTGGGAAACTGGTTCCTAGTGCCAAAAAGGTTGGGGACTGCTTCCTTAAAGAGCAAGAGAGTGGAGGGAAAACAGGGGAAGGTAAGGAGTGAGGGGGGCACATGGCAGGAGCAAGGCCCTGGGAAGAGAGTCTGAGGAGACTGAGAGACAGGTAGAGCAGATCTTGGAGAGCCTTGGCAGGTACTAAAAGACAAAATGCAGATTCAGTTATTTATATTTTAAAATAAAATAAATATATGTGTTTTATTTATTTAATTTATTTTTAAAAATAAATTCAAAATGGATAAAAGACCTAAATGTAAAGCCAGACACTATAAAACTCTTAGAGGAAAACATAAGCAGAACGAACACTCTTTGACATAAGTCATAGCAATATCTTCTTTGATCCACCTCCTAGAGCAATGAAAATAAAAGCAAAAATAAACAAATGTGACCTAATTAAACTTCTGCACAACAAAGGAAATCATAAACAAAAGAAAAGACAACCTACAAAATGGGAGAAAACATTTGCACATAAATCGACTGACAAATGATTAATCTCAAAAAAATACAAATAGCTCATGCAGCTCTATATCAAAAAAACAAACAACCCAATTGAAAACTAGGCAGAAGACCTAAATAGACATTTCTCCAAAGAAGAAGACATACAGATGGCCAAAAAGCACATGAAAAGATGCTCAACATCACTAATTACTAGAGAAACATAAATCAAGACTGCAGTGAGATACCACCTCACACTGGTTAGAAAGACCATCATCAAAAACTACAAATGATAAATAATGGAGAAGGTGTGGAAAAAAGGAAACCCTCCTACACTGTTGGTGGGTATGTAAACTGGTACAACCAGTATGGAGAACAGCATGAAGGTTCCTTAAAAACTAAAAATAGAACTACCATATGATCAGCTATCCCACTCCCAAACATATATCTGGAGAAAACCATAACTTGAAAAGATACATGCATCTTAATGTTCATTGCAGCATCATTTATAATACCCAAGACGGGAGCAACATAAACGTCCCTCGACAGAGGAATGGATAAAGAAGATGTGGTACATGTATCAATAGAATACTACTTAGCCATAAAAAGAATGAAATAATTCCTTTGCAGCAACCTAGATGGACCTGTGGCTTCCCTGGATGGCTCAGTTGGTAAAGAATCCACTTGTAATGCAGGAGACCTGGGTTCAATCCCCGGGTTGGGAAGATCCACTGGAGAATGGAAAGGCTACCCACTCCAGTATTCTGGCCTGGATAATTCAATGGACTATATAGTCCATGCAGTTGCAAAGAGTCAGACATGACTGAGCAACTTTCACTTTCACTTTCAGATGGACCTAGGGTTTCCCAGGTGGCTCAGTGGTAAAGAATCTGCCTGCCAATGCAGGAGATACAAGAGATGCAGGTTCCTGGGTCAGGAAGATCCCCTGGAGGAGGAAATGGCAACACGCTCCAGTATTCTTGCCTGGAGAATCCTATGGACAGAGGAGCCTGGTGGACTACAGTCCATGGAGTCACAGAGTTGGACATGACTGAGCACACACATGGATGGATCTAGACATTATCATACTAAGTGAAGTAAGTCAGACAGAGAAAGACAAATAGCATATGACATCATTCATATGTGGAATCTTGGTTTTTAGAAAATGATATAAATGAACTTATTTACAAAACAGTAACAGACTTATACATATCAAAAACAAACTTATGGCTCCTACAGGCCTTGAAGTATGAAGCAGTCATGTTGTGAGGTGCCTGTGGCCCCTAGAAGTTAAGAACTGCCCGCAAGACAGTGGGCAGACTTTATTCTTGTAACTGAAAGAAACTGAGTTTTGTCTACAATCATGTGAGCTTAGAGGAGGATCTTAAACTCCAGAAAGGAACATGGCCTGACTAACAAACTTAATTTCAGCCTTATGAGGGCCTGAGCAGTTGGCATAGCTCTGCTTTTCCCTGGACTACTGAGCCACTGGAAACTGTGAGAATCAAGCCCTGAGCCTTTGGAGTGGAAGCACTGACTCCAAGACCCTAGACTACCAGAGAACTAACCCTAGGGAGTATCAAATAGTGAGAACTCACACTAAGGAAACCACTTGAATACAAGGCCCTGCATCACCCAACCACCAGTAGCGCCCTGTGCAGCACAACTCATCTAAACAACAAACAAAGCAAAAATACAAACCCAATCATCAGCAGACAGGATCACCACCTCACTCAGCCTTGCCCATCAGAGGAAAAGCAAACAAACGAAAACTCAGCACAAATCTCACCCTATAACAAGCTTACACAAACCACTGGACCAACTGTAGGAGGGCAGAAACCTAAAGGAAGAAAGAATTCAACCCTGAAGCCTGGGAAAAGGAGACCTCAAACACAATAAGTTTTAAAAAAAAAAGATATAATGAAAAGGCAGAGAAATAATACACAAATGAAGGAACAAATTAGAAACACAGAAGTCCAAATAAATGAAGAGGAAATAGGCAAACTACTCGAAAATGAATTCAGAATAATGATAGTAAAGATGATCAAAAACCTTGAAAACAAAATGGAGAAAATGCAAGAATCCATTAAAAAAGACCTAGAAGAATTAAAAAATAAACATACAGAGACAAACAACACAATTACTGAAATTAAAAATACTCTGGAAGGAATCAATAGCAGAATATCTGAAGCAGAAGAGCAAATCAATGAGCTGGAAGATAAAATGGTGGAAATAACTTCTGAAGAGCAGAATAAAGTAAAAAGAATGAAAAGAACTGAGGATAGTCTCAGAGACCTCTGGGACAATATCAAATGCACCAACATTTGAATTATAGGGGTCCCAGAAGAAGAAGAGAAAAAGAAAGGGTATGAGAAAATTTTTGAAGAGATTATAGTTGAAAATTTCCCCAACATGGAAAAGGAAATAGTCAATCAAGTCCAAGAGGCACAAAGAATCCCATACAAGATAAATCCAAGGAGAAACACACCAAGACACATACTAATCAAACTAACAAAGACTAAACACAAAGAAAGAATATTAAAAGCAGCAAGGGAGCAGCCACAAGTAACACACAAGGGAAACCCCCATATGCTTAACAGCTGATTTTTCAGAGAAAAAGGCCAGAAGGGAAGGGCAGGATATATTTAAAGTACTGAAAGGGAAAAACCTACAACCAAGATTACTGTACCTGGAAAGGGTCTCATTCAAAATCGATGGAGAAATAAAAAACTTTTCAGACAAGCAAAAGTTAGGAGAATTCAGTACCACAAAATCAACTTTACAACAAACGTTAAAGGGATTTATATAGTCAAGAAATACAAGAGAAGGAAAAAGATCTACAAAATCAACCCCAAACAATTAAGAAAATGACAATAGGAACATATATATCAATAATTACTTTTAAATGTAAACAGCTTAAATGCTCCAACCAAAAGACACAGACTGGCTGAATGGATACAAAAACGAGACCCATATATATGCTGTCTACAAGAAACCCACTTCAGACCTAAACACACATACAGACTGAAAGTTAGAGGATGGAAAAATATATTCCATGCAAATGGGAAGCAAAAGAAAGCTGGAGTAGCATTCTCATATCAGACAAAATAGACCTTAAAATAAAGATTATAAGAGATAAGGAAGGACACTACATAATGATCAAAGGATCATCCAAAAGGAAGACATAACAATTGTAAATATCTATTCACCCCAAATAGGAGCACCTCAATACATAAGACAAACACTAACAGACATAAAGAGAGAAATTGACAGGGACACAATGATAGTAGGAGACTTTAAAACCCCACTCACACCAATGGACAGATCATCAAAACAGAAAATTAATAAGGAAACACAAGTCTTAAATGATACATTAGATGAGATGGATCTCATTGATATCTTCAGGACATTCCATCCAAATGCAGAAGAATACACCTTCTCAAGTGCACATGGAACATTCTACAGGATAGACCACATCTTGGGTCACAAATCAAACCTCAGTAAATTTAAGAAAGTTGAAAGCACATCGAGCATCTTCTCCAACCACAACACTACGAGCTCAGTTTGGTTCAGTTCAGTCGCTCAGTTGTGTCTGACTCTGAGACACCGTGGACTGTAGCACACCAATCTTCCCTGTCCATCACCTATTTCCAGAGCTTACTCAAACTCATATCCATCAAGTCGGTGATGCCATCCAATCATCTCTTCCTCTGTCATCCCCTTCTCCTCCTGCCTTCGATCTTTCCCAGCATCAGGGTCTTTTCCAATGAGTCAGTTCTTTGCATCAGTTGGCCAAAGTATTGGAGTTTCAGCTTCAGCATCAGTCCTTCCAACGAATATTCAGGACTGATTTCCTTTAGGATGGACTGGTTGCATCTCCTTGCAGTCCAAGGAACTCTCAAGAATCTTCCCCAACACCACAGTTCAAAAGCATCAACTCTTCAGTGCTCAGCCTTCTTTATGGTCCAAATCTCACATCCATACATGACTACTGGAAAAACCGTAGCTTTGCCTAGACGGACGTTTGTTGGCAAAGTAATGTCTCTGCTTTTTAATATTCTGTCTAGGTTGGTCATAACTTTTCTTCCAAGAAGCAAGTGTCTTTTAATTTCATGGCTGCAGTCACCATCTGCAGTGATTTTGGAGCCCCCCAAAAGCAAGGTCCCTCACTATGTCCATTGTTTCCCCATCTATTTGCCATGAAGTAATGGGATCAGATGCCATGATCTTAGTTTTCTGAATGTTGAGCTTTAAGCCAACTTTTTCACTCTCCTCTTTCACTTTCATCAAGAGGCTCTTTAGTTCTTCACTTTCTGCCATAAGGGTGGTGTCATCTGCATATCTGAGGTTATTGATATTTCTCCTGGCAATCTTGATTCCAGCTTGTGCTTCATCCAGTCCAGCATTTCTCATGATGTACTCTGCATATAAGTTAAATAAGCAGGGTGACAATATACAGCCTTGATGTACTTCTTTTCCTGTTTGGAACCAGTCTGTTGTTCCATGTCCAGTTCTAACTGTTGCTTCTTGACCTGCATACAGATTTCCTGGGAGGCAGATCAGGTGGTCTGTCATTCCCATCCCACTGTTTGTTGTGATCCACACAGTCAAAGGCTTTGGTGTAGTCAATAAAGCAGAAGTAAATGTTTTTCTGGAATTCTCACTTTTTCAATGATCCAACAGATGTTGGCAATTTGATCTCTGATTCCTCTGCCTTTTCTAAATCCAGCTTGAACATCTGGAAGTTTACAGTTTGATCTGCTTCATTTTGTACTCCAAGGCCAAATCTGCCCGTTACTCCAGGTAGCTCTTGACTTCCTGCTTTTGCATTCCAGTCCCCTATAATGCAAAGGATATCTTTCTGGATGTTAGTTCTAGAAGGTCTTGTAGGTCTTCATAGAACCATTCAACTTCAGCTTCTTCAGTATTACTGATCGGGGCACAGACTTGGTTTACTGTGATATTGAATGGTTTGCCTTGGAAACAGAGATCATTCTGTAGTTTTTGAGACTGCATCCAAGTACTGCATTTTGGACTCTTGTTGACTATCATGGCTACTCCATTTCTTCTAAGGGATTCTTGCCCACAGTAGTAGATATAATAATCATCTGAATTAAATTCACCCATTCCAGTCCATTTTAGTTTGCTGATTACTAAAATGTTGATGTTCACTCTTGCCATCTCCTGTTTGACCACTTCCAATTTGCCTTGATTCATGGACCTAACATTCCAGGTTCCTATGCAATATTGCTCTTTACAGCATTGGGCTTTACTTCCATCACCAGTCACATCCACAGCTGGGTGTTGTTTTTGCTTTGGCTCTGTCTCTCATTCTTTCTGGAGTTATGTCTCCACTGATCTCCAGTAGCATATTGGGCACCTACCGGCCTGGGGAGTTCATCTTTCAGTGTCCTATCTTTTTGCCTTTTCATACTGTTCATGGGGTTATCAAGGCAAGAATACTGAAGTGGTCTGCCATTCCCTTCTCCAGTGGACCACATTTTGTCAGAACTCTCCACCATGACCAATCTGTCTTGGGTGGCCCTACATGGCATGTCTCATAGTTTCATTGAGTTAGACAAGGCTGTGGTCCATGTGATCGAATTGGTTAGTTTTCTGTGATTGTGGTTTTCCCACTGTCTGCCCTCTGATGGAGAATGATAAGAGGCTTATGGAAGCTTCCTGATGGGAGACACTGACTGAGGGGGAAACTGGGTCTTGTTCTGATGGGCGGGGCCATGCTCAGTAAATCTTTAATCCAATTTTCTGTTGATCCAGCTGTGTTCCTTCCATGTTGTTTGACCTGAGGCCAAACTATGGTGGAGGTAATGAAGATAATGGCAACCTCCTTCAAAAGGTCCCATGCATGCCCTGCAGCCCTCAGTGCCTCCAACCCTGCAGCAGGCCACCACTGACCCATGCCTCCAACAGAGACTCCTGGACACTCAACAGGCAAGTCTGGGTCAGTCTCTTGTGGGGTCACTGCTCCTCTCTCCTGGGTGCTGGTGCACATAAGGTTTTGTTTGTGCCCTCCCAAAGTCTGTTTCCCCAGTCTTGTGTAAGTCCTGTGTGAGCACTATGGTGCGATTAATGGCAACCTCCTCCAAGAAGGCTTATGCCATACCCAGGTCTACTGCATCCAGAGCCCCTGCCCCTGCAGCAGTCCACTGCTGACCTGTGCTTCTGCAGGAGACACTCAAACACAGTTCTGGCTCAGTCTCTGTGGGGTCTCTGGGTACTGGTGTGCACATGGTTTCTTTAAGCCCTCCGAGTGTCTCTGAAGCATATGGGGTTTGATTCTAAATGTGATTTCGCCCCTCCTACCATCTTGTTGAGGCTTCTCCTTTGCCCTTGGATGTGGGGTATCTTTTTTTTAGTGGGATCCAACATTCTCCTGTCAATGCTTGTTCAGCAGTGAGTTGTAATTTTGGGGTTCTCACAGGAGAAGATGAGCACACATCCTTCTTCTCTGCCATCTTGGAGTCATTAAAAATAAATAAATAAAAATTTTTTAAAATGAGACACCATGATACTAGATATCAATTATAAGAAAAAAGCTGTAAGAAGCACAAGCACATGGAGAGTAACAATTCGTTTCTAAATAACCAACAGTTTACTAAAGAAATCAAAAGGGAAATCAAAAAATTTCTAGAAACAAATGACAACGAAAACACGACAACTCAAAACCTATGGAATGAAGCAAAAGTAGTTCTAAGAGGGAAGTTTATAGTAATACAATCCACCTCAAGAAACAAGAAAAACATTGAGTAGACAACCTAACTTTACACCTAAAACAACTGGAAAAAGAAGAACTAAATCCCCCAAAATTAGTAGAAGGAAATAAATCATAAAGATCAGAGCAGATATAAATGGAAAAGAATGAAAGAAACAATAGTAAAGATTAATGAAACTAAAAGCTGGTTGTTTGAGAAAATAAACAAAAGTGACAAACCTTTGGCCAGACTCATCAAGAAAAAAATAGAGAAGAATCAAATCAACAAAATTAGAAATGAAAAAGGAGAGGTTACAACAGACAGTGCAGAAATACAAAGGATTATGAGAGACTATTATGAACCACTATATGGCAATAAAATGGATAACCTGGAGGAAATGGACAGATTCTTTGAAAAGTTCAATCTTCCAAGACTGAACCAAGAAGAAATAGAAGATGAACAACCCAATTACAAGCACTGAAATTGACACTGTGATCAAAAGTCTCCCAAAAACAAAAGCCCAGGACCAGATGACCTCACAGGAGAATTCTATCAAACATTTAGAGAAGAGCTAATGCCTATCCTTCTAAAACTCTTTCAACAAATTGCAGAGGAAGGAACACTTCCAAACTCATTCTACAAGGTCACCATCACCCTGATACCAAAACCAGACAAAGACAACATAAAAAAAGAAAACTACATGCCAATGTCACTGATGAACATAGATGCAAAAATCCTCAACAAAATTTTAGCAGACAGAATTCAGCAATACATCAAAAAGCTCAAACACCATGATCAAGTTGGGTTTATTCCAGAGATGCAAGGATTCTTCAACATACACAAATCAGTCAATGTGATACACCATATTAACAAACTGAAAGATAAAACCATATGATAATCTCAATAGATGCAGAAAAAAACCTTTGACAAAATTCAGCACCCATATATGGTTAAAACTCTTCCAAAAATGGGCATAGAAGGAAACTCCCTCAACACAGTAAATGCCATATACGATAAAACTATAGCAAACATTATTCTCAATGGTGAAAAACTGAAAGCATTCCCCCCTAAGATCAGGAATAAGACAAGGGTGCCCACTTTCCCCACTATTATTTAACATAGTTCTGAAAGTCCTAGCTACAGTAATCAGAGAAGAAAAAGGAAAAAAAGAATCCAGATCAGAAAAGAAGTAAAGCTCTCACTGTCTGCAGATGGCATGATACTCTACATGGAAAACCCTAAAGATAGTATCAGAAAATTACTAGAGCTAGTCAGTGAATTTAGCAAAGTTGCAGGATACAAAATCAATACACAGAAATCACCTGCATTTCTGTATACTAACAATGAAAAATCAGAAACAGAAATTAAGGAATCAATCCCATTCACCATTGCAACAAAAGTAGTTAAATATATAGGAATAAACTTACCTAAGGAGAAAAAAGAACTGTACACAGAAAATTATAAGACACTAATTAAAGAAATAAAAGATGACATAAACACAAGGAGAGATATTCCATGTTCTTGGGTAGGAAGAATCAATATTGTGAAAATGACTATACTTCCAAATGCAATCTACAGATTCAATGTGATCCCTATCAAATTACCAATGATATTTCTCACAGAACTAGAACAAAAAATTTCACAATTCATATGGAAACACAGAAGACCCCAAATAGCCAAAGCAGTCTTGAGAAAGAAGAATGGAGCTTGAGGAATCAACCTTCTTGACTTCAGATTATACTACAAAGCTACAGTTATCAAGACAGTATGGTACTGGCACTAAAACAGATATACAGAGCAATGGAACAAGATAGAAAACCCAGAAATAAACCCATGCATCTATGGGTACCTTATATTTGACAAGGAGGCAAGAATATACAATGGGGCAAAGACAGCCTCTTCAACAAATAGTGCTGGGAAAACTGAACAGCTACATGTAAAAGAATGAGATTAGAATACTTCCTAACACTATACACAGGGATAAACTAAAAATGGATTAAAGACCTACATGTAAGACCAGAAACTATAAAACTCTTAGAGGAAAACATAGGCAGAACACTTGATGACACAAATCAAAGCAAAATCTCCTATGACCCACCTCCTAGAGTAATGGAAATAGAAATAAAAGTAAACAAGTGGGACCTGATTAAACTTAAAAGCTTTTGTACAGCAAAGGAAACTATAGGCAAGGTGAAAAGACAACCTTCAGAATGGGAGAAAATAATATCAAAAGAAACAACTAACAAAGGGTTAATTTCCAAAACAAACAAGCAGCTTATACAACTCAATGCCAGAAAAACAAACAACCCAATCAAAAAGTGGGAAAAGGACCTAAACAGACATTTTCCAAAGAAGACATACAGATGGCTAACAAACACATGAAAAGACGCTCAACAACACTCATTATTAGAGAAATGCAAATCAAACTACAATGAGATATCACCTCACACCGGTCAGAATGGCCATCATCAAAAAGTCTACAAACAATAAATGCTGGAGAGGGTGTGGAAAAAAAGGAACTCTCTTGCACTTTTGGTGGGAATGTAAATTGATACAGCCACTATGGAAGACAGTAAGAAAATTCCTTAAAACCTAGGAATAAAACCACCATATGACCTAGCAATCCCACTTCTAGGCATATACCCTGAGGAAACCAAAATTGAAAAACACACATGTATCCCATTGTTCAATGCAGCACTATTTACAATAGCTAGAACATGGAAGCAACCTAGATGTCCATCAACAGATGAATGGATAAAGAAGTTGTGGTACATATACACAATGGAATATTACTCAGCCATAAAAAGGAACGCCTTTGAGTCAGTTCTAATGAGGTGGATGAACTTAGAAACTGTTATACAGAGTGAAGTAAGTCAGAAAGAGAAAGATAAATATCGTATTCTAACGCATATATACAGAATCTAGAAAAATGGTACTGAAGAATTTACTTACAGGGCAGCAATGGAGAAACAGACACAGAGATAGACTTGTGGACATGGGGAGAGGGGAGGAGAGGGTGAGATGTATGGAAAGAGTAACATGGAAACTTACATTACCATATGTAAAATAGATAGCAAATGGGAATTTACTGTATGGCTAAGAAACTCAAATAGGGGCTCTGTATCAACCTAGAGGGGAGGGGTGGGAGTGGGAGGGAGATACGAGGGAAGTTCAAAAGGGAGGGGATATATGTATTCCTATGGCTGATTCAGGTTGAGGTTTGACAGAAAACAACAAAATTCTGTAAGGCAATTATCCTTCAATAAAAAAATAAATTAAAAAAAAAAAAACTTATGGTTTCCAAAGGTGAAACAGCACAGGAGAAGGGATAAATCAGGAGCTTGAGATGAACATACACAAACTACTGTATATATGAAAAATAACCAATAAGAACCTACTGTATAGCACAGAGAACTCTACCAATATTCTGAGATAACCTATATGAGAAAAGAATCTGAAAAAGAATGAATATATATGTATGCATAACTGAATCACTTTGCTGTATACCTGAAACTAATACAACATTATAAATCAACAATATTCCAAAAAATTTAAAAATGATAAGCAAAATTCTTTCTGCCTACCTCTTTATCCTTGGTTGTTCACCACAAATAAATTTATAAACAGCTTCCAAAGCATCTTTTCAAAAGAAAATGCTTATACTAGAATATTTGAATATTTATGTGCGCATATTCTTTCTTGTTTACACCAGTGATCATGTACAGTGCTTACTGTTAGGCAACTTGATGTTTGTAAGTGTTTTTTTTTACCTTATATACTAGAAATCTTGAACCAGAAGGTACAGATGTATCACACTGATTTTAACAGCTGCAGAATTCTCCTTTCATTTATTTAAAGCCTCCATATTGCTGGACATTTCAGGTGTTTTCAGTTTCTATTACAAACATTGCTGTAATGAACATTTTGGTTTGTATGTTCATTAAACAAATATTTGTCAAGCATCTCTGTAGGCCTGGCACTGTTGTGAAACCTAGCATACAGTAGTGACATATATTATTGTTCTTTTGTGAGGATATTAATAGAGTGAACAAGAGAATTGTTGGACTAAAGAAATGTGCATTTTTAGTTTTGATAAATATTTCCAAAATGCCTGCTGACATGGCTGAAAGAATCTATAATGCCTCCAAGAGTTTAAGCAAATGATTAGTTTCCCACAATCAGTTTGCCAATCTGATAGGTAAAAAATGCCCTCTCATTGCTGCCTAACTGACATAATAATGAATGAAATTTGGCATCTTTTCTTGCTTATTGACACTTGTATTTCTTTTTCTGTGAATGGCACTTTCCTGTCCATTGGACATTATTTAACTGAACTGTGATCTTCCTACGGTTCTGTGCTTGTTCCTTGTAAGTTAAAGAAATGAGTCCCCTGTCATACATGTTGCAAACTTCTTTTCCAGGTAATCTTTTGTCTTTTGATTTTGTATAAGGTATATTTGCAATGCTTCCTGGTAGAGATAAGCTTCAAGTCAAGTCTTGAAGGATGAGTAATAACAATGAGTAACTGTAGTGATTCTTAAGTGATGAGCACACTTCTAAGTGCTTGATATTAACTCATTAAATTTTACAACAAACCTAAGAGGTGAAACTATTATTAGTCCCATTGTAAGAGGAAGAAAGAGAGGCACAGAGTGGCTAAATCACTTGTCCAGGGCCTCACAGCTACAGCAAGCCACAGATGAGATTCAAAGCTGTGAAGAACTATTTGCCAGGCAGCTTAGGAGAGTCAGCAAAGGCATGGGGTGTAAAATAACACAAAATATCAGGGGAATTTCCAGATAGGCATCAAGATAGGCTGTTTCTGAGGGAGGGAAGGGAAATGAAGGTGGAGAGGGATACCAGCCAGTTGTACATGCCTTTGCAAGGGGCGGGTTAGTCTGGTGTCCCCAACAGGGGCATTGTGTCCTTGCAGGCAGGGTCTGTTTCTAAACTCCATGTTGTTAGCACCATGTGGAACATGTTGGGGCAACTGGGGAAAATGGAAATGCCTGTCACTGTGCCCGTGCGAGGCCTGTGTGATGCAAGGCATTTTATAGCCTTAGCTCATGACTCGGTAAGCCTGTGTAGGTTCACAGATTTAACTCCTGGGAGTCTCAGCCATGAGTGGCCATAGCCATGCTCCTGTGCAGATGGGGTCTCAGCTCTGGACCCTGGCAGCAAATGCTTCTCTAGTCCCATCATTGCATAGCACATTTCAGGGATGTTTCCATGTTCTCAGGGGATTCAGAGGCTAACAGAACCAAGTACCCCAAAGGTCATACTGCCCCCTCCAAACACAGATATAATTAATTTTGGATGATCTGTCCCCTGTCATTAACATATTTGTGCCCCTCTTCTGCGGAGGTGACACTAAGCCCTGTGTGATGGACAAAATTTCTAGAATAACCGAATGTGCGTTTAGTTCCTTTCTAACAATGCTTGGCCTCCAACTCGGCTGTGTTTGGCAACCTTCCCATAAGGCTTCTCCATGTTAAGGAAGGAGTTGTAGAAATACTGGCTTCAGAAGCAGCAGAGTGAGGCAGAAAGAGTCTTTGATAAAGAGCTTAAAAATATAGTATTACAATATCCTTGGGTCCCAGGGATGGCAGAAGCCTGCTGCGCCCCATCCTGTGCCTGTGGCAGAATTGCTAATCAATCACACACTTTTCTACAGAAGCTAGATGTAGCCTGACTCCTCAAAATGGTGGCCCTAGGTAGCATCCCCCCTTAATTGCCCTTGTCTCTTGAAATGAAATATATTTGCCATCCCCAACTTACTGGTTTAAAGTAGAGTTCTGGGGTGAGACACACTTGAGTTCAAATTCTGTTTGTGTGATCCTGAGCAACTTAGCCTCTCTAAGTTGCTTTCCGTTGTCACCATCAGAACAATCTTCAGAGAGTGTGTGGGAAGTCAGATGGGGATAGTGTGTCTTGAAAGCACCTTGAAAACACAAAGTCCAGTTCCAGTGTCAAATCTGAGCAGTCATTTAGAATCTCTGGACTGCTCCCAGTTCCCTTTCATGAAAAATTCAAGGAAAGGACGAGGCCATCTCAAAAGTCCCTTCCAGCTCGTTCAGTGGGACTGGGCTGTTTCACTGATTCATTCAGTGGCTTTTCCCTAAGTGCTACTTTGGTCCTGGGAGGCTCTGTTTTTGGCTCTGGGGTGAAGACTCTGTTCTCTAGGAGCTTTCATTCTAGCAGGGAGATAAACAGTAAACAAATTGTGTAATGCCAGCAGGTGGAAGAGCATGGAGGAAAGCAGAAGACAAAACAAAAACCAAAAACTAGAGAGAGTGTGGGGGGCAGGTTCCTGGGCAGTAGATTCTGAGATGAGAAGTAGCCCGTCAGGAGACAGCCCAAGAGAACTGAGCATTGGAGGCTGGGAGACTGGGGTCCAATCATCTGCCCTGTCAGAGCACTTGGGAATGATAAGAAGATTATCTGACTGCCAGCCCTCTTCCCACAGTCTATCAGGAGCTGGGGCCTCTCTTTCTGAGAGAGACTTGGTTGGACTAGTCAGACTTCCAATACATTTATGTGAGATATCTTTGGGTTTCCCTGGTGGGCTCAGACGGCAAAGAATCTGCCTGTGATGTGGGAGACCTGGGTTTGATCCCTGGGTCGGAATAGAGAATGGATACTGGCTCCATGGACAGAGGAGCCTGGCTGGCTACAGTCCATGGGGTCTCTGCAGGGAAATCCTCAGTCCAAATGTCAAAGTTCACATAAACAGAGAGAGGACTGGAGCTGTGGTCCCATTAAGAATCTCAAGGAAGTGAGGCAAACACCTCAGGGCACTGTTGACAACTGGCCAACAGTGGGAGACCGCAAAGCCCTCTCTGGGAGGCAGCTGTCACGAGTCTTCAGAGGGGCCGATGCAGGCACCTGCCAGGAAGGACCTGACAACCTGACAGGAGAGATGACAGGAGGGCCTTAAAATGGCCCCAGGATGACAGAACCACAGATAACCAAAGTGAGGGAGAAAAAGAGAAGGCACCGGATCCTCATCTGAACCAACGAGCAAACTGAGGGGGTCGAAGAAGGACAAAATACAGACGTGGAAGTGGATTTGACCCAGGAACCAGGAAGGGAGGGAAACCAGCATTAACGGATTCATGACAGTGTTCTGTATTTTATCTTTACTGAGCATTTATCATGTGCTGGGAGCTATTCTAGTCTCTTAGTTTGTTATCTCATTTAATATCTATATAAGCTCTATGAGATTATTATCCCCATTTTATCAACTAGAGAATTAAGACATGGGTGCGTTAAGCAGCTTGCCCAGGACATCTGAACTGATAAATAGTGAGCTAGTGCTCAAGAATCATTAGATAGTTGAATGGATAAATGGATGTGAAACTAACCGCTTTTCCTCCTGAGGTATTACAATGGAGTACTAGCTCCTTGGACATGCTTCATTAGTAGTTCACTACAGCATACGACAAAATCTCTGGTAAACTCTTGTAGAAAAGGCAGAAAACTGAAGGAGGAGTGACAGTTGGTGGGATCTGTTAACAGGTCAGGAAGTCCGTAAGAAGGCCTCCGGTGGCATTTGCTATTCATGCCTCTGTTTTGACAAGTGTGCCTTTAACTTCTGACTTGGTTAAAGGCAGGCTTATCAAATTTGAAGAGGACCCAATCTGGGAGAGAGAAGTGAGATGCAGAATGACAGAATGAGAATCCCCAGTAATGGCTGGGACAATAAATAAACAGGGTGAACTTTACCAAGGACAAAGAACAGCCTTGCCCCCAGGCTGCAAAAATTATGTGCCCTGTTACAACTGGGGCAGACTCAGCAGAAGCATAGATGAAGAATGGAATGAGGAATGGAATTTCGGATGGAAGAGGACTCCAAGTTTATGTTGTCAGTGGCTCCTTAAGATTTGCATATAGTCTGAGGTTCTGCTCACAGAGGTGTAGGAGCCAGAGATGAGGTGCCATAGTACTTCACACCAGTCAGACCCCATTTGGAGCAGGTTGGACCCATTTGGACACCCATTTCAAGCACATATTAAGAGGGACCCTGAGCATGCCCAGAAAGGGGCACCTAGTGACATCTCTACAAACTATTTGACATTCAGAAGGGAAGAAGGTGCTAGGGATGCTTCCCTGATAAGACTCAAGTCTTAGAGGTTATATCATAGCTGTATAGTTATTTGAAGAGCTGAAGAGCTTAGCCAAGTAACTCCAAGAGGCCAAAGTACAATTGAGGAATAAAAATCACAGGGTGGCAAGCCTTCAGACTGCAGAGGTTTACCACAAAGATTTTTTCCAGTTAGTTTCACATCCATTTATCCATTTAACTATCTAATATTGAACACTACTTCACTATTATCAATTCAGATGCCCTGGGCAAGCTTCTTAATGCACCCGTGCCTTGAAACACTTGAGTTACTTAGTATCTTTTAACTTTAATTTCCTCCTCTATAAAGTGGAGTTACAATAGGAAATCATTTCCCAGGAATTATGAAAAGAAATTGAAAAATGACTGTAAAGTACATACTCAGTGCCTGACACACAGGAACCACTGACAGTGTTAGTATTTATTTTACTATACAGTGACTTACTTACAGCTGACTGATAGCAGAACAAATTACTATCAAAGGCAGTGAGCAAGGTGCCTGTCACAGACCATTTCTAAGTGTTTACAGAGGTGGTGTGGAAGGGATTCCATCACTGGGTTGGGGACTGGAATCAGTGAGGTCCAGTGTCTCCCTTTTTCCACTTTTATTTTAAGGAACCACCTCACCTCATTATGCATCTCAGTTCATAGGATTTTGGTGTGTCTGGTTCCCTCCTGAGAGCCACTGACTTGGCCAGTGTATTCCCTTCCCTGGGTGGGGTGATTTGTTTCTCTCCCCACAGGACATGCCTGTGATTCATACCAGTCTAATAAACAACTTCAAGATGGTGCTGAAGCTACTGTGACAAAGAGGGTTACTTTCTCCCAGGGCTGCTATTTTTTTTTTTTTTTTCACTTTTGGCCACACCATGTAACATGTGGGCTCTTAGTTTCCTGACCAGGGATCAAACTCATGCCCACTGCAGTGGAAGGTGAAATCTCAACCACTGGACTGCAAGGGAAGTCCTGGTTGCTAATCTTAAGCCTGAAGCTCTTAGGGGTATTATTAAGAAAGAAGTCAAGAGAAAGGAAAGTGAATTTGAGAGAGAGAGAGAGAAACAAATTCCTGATGAGATTCTTTTAGCAACTAGACCTAGTTCTTCCTGAAATACTCCTAGACATTTCAGTTACCTGAATCCATAAATTCTTTTCCTTTAAGTCAGTTTGACTCCGAGATAAATAGCCAAGCCTCCATCCTATTCTCTTTAGGAAGAGAGACACCTACTGAAAGCTGCGGGTGAGGGGCAATGACAAATTCCTTTGGGCAATTCCAGTCAAAATAATAGCCCACACAAGTGACTGCAGCTACCTGGGAGATCCCACGTGAGAACCACCCAGCTGAGAGCCCGGGGACCCCCCAGAACCGTGAGTGATCATATAAGTCGTTAGAGTAGCTGCAGTAAGTAACTGAAGCACACGTGGAACAATGACGCCTCAAAGCCTGGAGCCCAGTGTGAACTCTCACTTTGTTTCTGGGCTACTCCAAGGCTCTGGCTGAGATAGAGTGATACTATAAATGCAGCTTTTATAACTCTTCTGTCCACCTTTTTCCTTATCAGTGGTTAGGATGACAGCCCTTCTTAAATTCCACAGAATTTCTTTTATTTTTCTCTCTCATCCAATCCACCTCCCTCTTATCCACCCAATCTGTGCACACACACATTCAATACTTCATGTAGTAATAAAGGGATCCTGTTCCAATGTCAGGTCGATCCCTTTCACTTTATCTCAGGGGGTAATTAAATCAGGGGAACCCTTTTGTTCCTAGGAGTAGCTGTTACTACTGAGTAGATAATATCTATAGAACTAAAATGCATGTGCTCGTGGACTTTGGAATCCTGCAATAAGCATTTCTTCTGTGGACACTCACAAATGTTTGTTAAGATATCTGCATAAGGATATTAATCGGAGCATTTTTGGAACTGGGGGAGGAAAAGAACACATTGCCCATGCACAGGGACTGGTTGAGTAAATTATGGTACATCCAAATCATAGGATCTGTGAAGTCAGACTTAGAAGAGAGAAAAATCTGTGTTGATCTGGAAAGAGCATTGGGATATCCTATGAAGTGGTAACAACACTCTTACCACGTAGCATAACTCTAGTGGGCGCCACCCACATTATGTGCTCTGGGCTCCACAAAGCACAATGGGGCTGGTGACCCACAGGGCTGTGTAATCTGCAGGCTATTTTGGAGTGTTAATAATATTTAAGCACAAACCGGTATATAGTATATTCATCAACTTTTTTCCTCTTGGAGAAAAACAAAATAAACTCTTATAAGGGGTGCCCTTGGGAGAGGGTTGAGTAAGGGGGTAAGAGATTTCACTTTTCCTTTTGCACTTTTTGTATTATATATTATCTAATCAAGTGCCTGTCTTCCTTAACATCTGTGAATATTACCTAATGGTAGGAAAGAGGGGATTATGTGGGCCATATATGTATTATTCTTTATCCCTCTCTGAACTTATTTTTCCAACCCTAACATGTGGCTTTTTTTTTTAAACCACTAAGCGCTACCAAACGGCAAGCATAATTTTTGAAGATTATTCAAGTGATCCATTTTTCTCATGCAGAGTATTTATTTCTTGTATTGCAACATTCCTTCCTATGAGATGCTTGTTTCTACTTGTGAAGGAAGCCCTGAAATTCTTGGGCAAGCATGTACTTCTGTCCCCCATGCAGTTATTGGAAGGTGGGATGGGGGTAGCAGATGGGTGATAGCTCCTCCCCGCCGCCCCACCTGCCTTGGTCAGTCCCTACCAGGTGGCCCATGCCATCAGCCCTCAGGGTCCTCAGTGCTGCTTCCTGCATGCCAGCTCCCGGGGCTTGCTTTGAAGAAGAGGGAGTTGAGTCGGCAGATTTCCCCGATGTGAGGCTGGCCCCATGCCAGCACGATGCCCTGCCTGGCTTCAACCATCCAACTCCAGCAATAGCTGGCAAGATGGGGTCAGAACTGTCACTTGGGTTCTGGAAGTGAGCTCATTTCTGTTGGCTGCCCTGGGGGGACAAATGCCTGGCCAAGGGGAGCTAGTCCGGAGGAGGGGCTGCTTCCCCTTCAGCACCTCAGGGAGCGGGAGAGCACTGGGGAAAGTCCGAGGAGTCCTGGCTCTCTCATCTGACACTGTCTTCTGAGCAAAGGCAGCTCCTGACATGGCCCCTCTGTGACCTAGTGGACAGTGACATCTTATTGCATATTTCTCTGCAACACACTCTGTTCCATTTCCTCTGCCTCTTCTTGGCTGGGGTCCTCAACTATCAAAAGCCAAATGACTAGAAGAATTAAACAATAATTGAGGTTAAAGCTGTGAAATGGGAGACTTCCTCGCTGCCAGCCCTGAACCACTGTCTTTCTTGAGCAGCATCTCCTAATGGTCAGTCAGGCTGAAGGCCCTCTTCTCTCAAACCTTGTCCACCTGCTCAAGCCTCACTCACTTCTCACCAGTTTACTCTGCATCCAGGCTCTTCATGAATCAATGGATGAACTGGCTGCAATGATTACTCTTCATTCTGGGTTTCATAAGCTCTGTTTGACTTCATGTTCCTTCTGCCTGAGGAAAATGCTATCTTATCTCAATTTTCACAGTTTGACCTTTGGAGTAGCCAAATGGTCCCTGTGGCATTTTGTTGCTTTCCACGGTTTCACTTGCCTTGAGTTTGAGCTGTTCTTTTTCAGAGGCAGAAAACTGTTTTTACTTCCTTCAAGGAGAAAGCCCCATAGACTTCAAATATTGGAAGTCCCCTTGATATGAAGAATAATTTGCTGCTGTTGCTGTATAGTCACTAAGATGTGTCTGATTCTTTGAGACCCCATGGACTGCAGCCCACCATGCTCCTCTGTCCATGGGATTTCCCAGGCAAGAATACTGGAGTAGGTTGTCATTTCTTTCTCCAGGGGATCTTCCCAATCTGGGGATCAAACCCATGTCTCCTGCACTGGCAGGTGGATTCCTAACCACTGAGCCACCTGGGAAGCTATGAAACACAATAAGGAACAACAAAATTCAAGAGTCAGTTTTACAGTAGCTCCTTCCCAGGGTCTCTCAACTTCAGAAGGGGTGAGTTCCCCTTGTCAAGAGGCTACAGATGCTGTACTGTTGGGTATGTGAGGTGGGACAATGTTATCAACTGATACTGGTCAGGTCCTATGAGAAAGAGCATAAGAACTGTGAATTTATATACTTCTCCCAAGAATTCTGAGCAGAGGCATTTGTCCCCTTTTCTTCCTAGAGGAAGAAACTGAAGTTCAGAGTCATTTGGTAGATTTGCCAGGATCACATAGCTTAAATAGAGTCCCAGACTATCTCTTGCAAAACCCCAATGCCTCTTCCTGGATGAATGAGGTGAAACCACAGACTAAAGAAATAAACAACTCCTTAGTGGATTTTCAGATTGAGTGTTCAGATAGACCCAACTTGCCACTCCCATGGGTGCAGAACGAGTGTGACCCAGCCTTCTGGTTCACTCACAATGGAGGCGCTGTGCCAACATGGCAAAGAGATGGCGAGTCTCTACCTGCTGTAAATAGCATCCCTGCTCTGAACTTAAGTCCCATGGAAGTTTATCAAATAGGATTGAAAGAAAAACTGAAGGAAGCTGCAAAATCCCTTTCCAAGACTTCAAAATTCAGGGCTTTAAGCCAAAGGCCACTTGTTCCCACTTTAAGCCACTTGTTCCCTGTGTTGGCAGACCTAATTGGTAGAAGACCATTGTCGTTTGAGGCTATGTGGGCCCTAGTCCCAGAGCCTTTCCCTACTCATAACAACATGGCTAAAGGATTGCACGGAGTTACTGTCCCCTTGAAACATCTTCCTGTGGTTGGAAGCAGCAGTTGCCATTTAGAAAAGCACCTGGCAGGCTTGGCTTTTGACCCCATGGTTTCCATGACAAAACTAGAATGCAGTCTTCTGAGGTCCAACTTGCCCAAAACATTAACAAAGTCAATTTTCAAATAGAGTTGACTCTCAATTATTCATAGACAAAAGGTTCCATCTTTACATTCTCTTACTCCTCCTCACTCTTTTTCTCCCTTCTGTGCTCCAGATGCCTTTTGGCTCTCCTCATTAATACACCCACCAGAGCAGGAATAGGCAGAGGGCTGGAGATCAGCCAGTGTTAGGGCCTGTTAGCCATCACAGTGGAGGGTTTGTTCAAGGAACAGGTTGAGTAGAATGTGTATTTCAAGTTTTCCTGCTAAATTCATTCCTCCTTATGGACACAAGATAACAGTCTGGATTTCTTTGAGCCCCTCTGCTAAGTCTTACCAGGAAAAGAAATAGAAGAACTAAAATCCACACCCCCAAAGCCAGATCCCAGGTGGCAACTAGATGGGTTGAGAAGGCAGGCAAGCCCTGTGCGGCCCCATCTTACAGGCCTAGGATACACGTGTGTATTTACTCAGAATCTTAAGAGGACTGTCTCTTGTGGTGGATGGGAGGAAAATGGATTTTGAGATAAAGGAAACACTCAAGAGCTTTCCTTTCTTGAGTGGTTGGAGTTTGAGTTTTCCAAATCAAATAAATGAGCAAATCAAGTATGAAAATTATTTTTAAAAATTCTAATTCAAGGAATCCCCTGGAGATCCAGTGGTTAGGACTTTGAGCTTCCACTGCAGGGGGCCCAGGTTTGGTCCCTGCTCCTTGGAGGAAAAGCCTTGACAAACCTAGATAGTATATTAAAAAGCAGAGGCATCATTTTGCTGACAAAGTTCCACTTTATCAACAAGGTCTGACAAAAATGGTTTTTCCAGTAGTCATGTATGGATGTGAGAGTTGGACCATAAGGAAGGCTGAATGCCAAAGAATTGATACTTTCAAATTGTGGTGCTGGAGAAGACTCTTGAGAGTCCCTTGGACTGCAAGGAGATCAAACCAGTCAATCATAAAGGAAATCAACCCTGAATATTCATTGGAAGGACTGATGCTGAAGCTGAAGCTCTAATACTTTGGCCACCCGCTGTGAAGAGCTGACTTACTGGAAAAGACCCTGATGTTGGGAAGGATTGATGGCAGAAGGAGAAGAGGGTGACAGAGGATGAGATGGTTGGATGGCATCACCAATTCAATTGATATGAGTTTGAGCAAACTCAAGGAGATAGTGAAGGACAGGGAAGCCTGGCATGCTGCAGTCCACGGGGTCTCGAAGAGCTGGACACAGCTTAATGACTAAACAATGGGGAACTAAGATTCTGTAAATTGATGGTGTGGCCAAAAAGTAAATAAATAGTAAGTTTAAAAATAAATTAAAAATTCTAGTTGACACACTGTAGCAGTTATCACTTCTTTCCTGGCAAACAAGATGACTTCCCAGGCTTAGGATATATTTCCCCCAAATAATACCATAACTTCTCCTTATGCTTTTATAATAAATCTTTACTTATATTGACACATAAGTGTCTGTTTCTATGTTAATCGATATATGTGAAAAATATACTTTTTAATCTTTACAGTTCCATTGAGGTAGATCAGTTTGGTTCAGTTGCTCAGTTGTGTCTGACTCTTTGTGACCCCATGAACTGTAGCACACGAGGCTTCCCTGTCCAACACCAACTCCCAGAGCTTGCTCACACTCATGTCCATTGAGTTAGTGATACCATCCAACCATCTCATCCTCTGTCATCCCCTTCTCCTCCTGCCTTAAATTTTTCCCAGCATCAGGGTCTTTTCCAATGAGTCAGTCCTTTGCATCAGGTGGCCAAATTATTGGAGCTTTAGCTTCAGCATCAGTACTTCCAATGAATGCTGCTGCTGCTGCTAAGTCGCCTCAGTCGTGTCCGACTCTGTGAGACCCCATATACGGCAGCCCACCAGGCTCTGCCATCCCTGGGATTCTCCAGGCAGGTATACTGGAGTGGGTTCCTCCTTCAGGATTGACTGGTTTGATTTCCTTGCAGTCCAAGGGACTCCCAAGAGTCCTCTCCAACACCACAGTTCAAAAGCATCAGTTCTTCAGCACTCAGCTTTCTTTATAGTCCAACTCACACATCCATACATGACTACTGGAAAACCATAGCTTTGACTAGATGGACCTTTGTTTGCAAAGTAATGTCTCTGCTTTTCGATATGCTGTCTAGGTTTGTCATAGCTTTTCTTCCAAGGAGCAAGTGTCTTTTGGGTTCATGACTGTAGTCACCATCTACAGTGATTTTGGAGCCCAAGAAAATAAAGTCTGTCACTGGTTCCATGAGGTAGAAACTGCTATTATTCCTGTTGCTACAAAAGAGACTTAGGGAAGTGAAGTCGTTTGAACCAGATTACTGAGCAATGAAGGGGCCAAGCGACAGTATCACACAATCAACAGACCTCACAGCTCTTGATCCACCAGGTGTTTCACCTTTTGTGCAGCGTGGTGCATGTTACATGTTTTAGCCTCTTCTCTTGACCAGAACTAACACAACCAAAATCCCAGTTATATAACTGGGGATTTCCAGGCCCCTTGTCTTCTCCATGTAGCCTCCCGATTTTCAAATGTCTAGCCTGAGGGCTCCTCTGCTCTGCTAGATCTTCTACCCCATTTAGCAGTGGACTGTGCACATCCTGTGATTCTTATAGTTGTTCTTTCTGTATTGTTAGGTCTTACATTCCTAGTCAACTTTTTCTGTGTATATTTCATCTCCCTGGAGTAAAAGTCTCACAGGAAGGGATGGAGCAATGTGTCATACATGCTGTAATTTGTCATGGTTCTTACCATGATACTGGGCAGAGAGTAAGCCCATAACACCTATTTTATGATTATTTAGTTGATGGATTCAAAGTAGAAACCTTTCATATATCTCTCACGGCACTAGTGGTAAAGAATTTCACCTACCAGTGCAGGAGATGTAAGAGACCTGTGTTTGATCCCTGGGTTGGGAAGATCCCCTGGAGGAGAGCATGGCAAAGCACTCCATTATTCTTGCCTGGAGAATTCCATGGACAGAGGAGCATGGTGGTCTACAGTCCAGAGGGTCACAAAAAGTCAGACACGACTGAAGCAACTTAGCAGGCACACATGCATGGTGCTTAACACAGCACTAGGCATATAGCAGTAAAATGGCTAAATGGTGTTTCAGTGGGGGTGGGGGGGTCCCGAGGAGCTCGGGTGTTTTTTCTGTCTCACCACAGAAAGAATTCAGTGAGAGGCATAGTGATAGATAAGAAGAGATTTATTAGAAAAAGACACTTACGAGGCTTACAAGTGAGTAGGCAAAAGGCGCTGCCCTGAGAACTTAGTAGGCTAGAGTTTTATAATCAAAGGAAAAGTAGGGAAAGGGGAAGATCACTTTCTTCTTCATTCTTGAGTAGACATCATGCTACCATCATTAGCTCTCCTTCAGGTTGGGCAGGGTTTTTTTGGTCTCTATGTGGCCAAGTCAGGACTGTCAAGGCACTATGGAAAATTATTTCAGGTCTTAGTACAATGAGTGTCTTTCATTTTGAAATGTCACTTTCCATAAATTATTGCTTTTATGTGTGCAGAGAGCATGTTCTAGGGATCAGTAACACTGAATTCACTGGCCAGGATGTTGGTCTTATCCCACAGGTCTTTTACTATTTGGAGACATGTCTCATGCTTTTGTCGCATGGTTTTGTTGCCCAGCAAGTCTGCTTGGTTTTGTGGTTAAGCAAACCTGATTTTTTTTAAATTAATTAATTTATTTGGCTGTTCCTGGTCTTAGTTTTGGCACAATTCATCTTCGATCATTGCAGCATGTGGGATTTTTAGTTGTGGCATTCAAACTCTTAACTGTGGTGTGTGGGATCTAGTTCCCTGACCAGGGATCAAATCGGGACCGCCTGCATTGGGAGCTCAAAGTCTTAGCCACTGGACCACAGGTAAGTCCCACAAACCTGCTTTCTTGCGTAATTATTAATTTACAGGGGTCTCCCATATTTTTTTCTACTTACAGTCTCCTAGTAGGATTAACTCTTTAATCATCTATTTTATCCCTCTCTGTCCTTATCAATAATGTGGACAAAGAATGTCACCTGCTATATTAATAAACAAAGGATATTGCAGCTACCAAGCCATCAGTCACCATAGCTGCCCCCAACTGTACACCCTGAGGGGATTCAGAGTAGAGAGAAATAGGACTCTAAATAGTTAAGGTGCATCAGTTCGGTTCAGTTCAGTTGCTCACTCGTGTCTGACTCTGCTACCCCATGGTCTGCAGCACGCCAGGCTTCCCTGTCCATCCATCACCAACTCCCGGAGCCTCCTCAAATTCATGTCCATCAAGTTGGTGATGCCCTCCAACCCTCTCATCCTCTGTCGTCCCCTTCTCCACCTGCCTTCAATCTTTCCAGGCATCAGGAATAATTTCAATGAACCTAGACTCCTGTTTCTTCCCCTACAAAAAAAAGCACTAAACTAATTAACTTGAGATGTCTGGTTTTCTTTAATTAACAACAATCTTTTGATGTTCTGACTACCTACTTGGGTTTTTTTTTTTTTTTTTTTTTTTTTTTGCAAAAACTCCTATACATATCCTGGCTCCTCCCTTACCTTTTTGGAATAGTCCTTCAGAACTATCTGAGAAACCTGCCTTCCAAGCTTAAGTTCTCAGAATGTCTGCTGAATAAAACATTATTCTTGACTTTAAGGTTGTGTATTTTTTTTTCATCAACAGCTTATACTCAGTATGAATTTTTTAAAATCAATTTTTATTGGTTGACTGTTCTTGTGTCAGACTACTCAGAAAAAAGAAAGAACAAGTCTAACAGTTACTGATCTTCTACTCTGTGGTTTACGTGTATTATCTAATTTAAACTTTACAATAACTATGTGAAATAAATACTGTAATACTAGGGGTCACAAGTGGACCCCATGCAGCAGGGTGAGGAGACCTCAGGCACCTGAGGAGGTTGGCCTGGGATAATTGAGGACCCCTCTTAAGGACACCCAGGGGGAGTCATGTGGTGGGCAAGAAGTGTCTGGGGTCAGACAGGTCAGGTCCTAGGACCAACGGAGAATTTGGGCTGGGAATCTCGGTCAGCAGCCCCCAGAAGCAGCCGTAGGGAGTTTCTGTCCCTGACTTTGGACCTTGTTCTGACACCAGCTCCACCCATGGCTAGCCTTTGTCTTCGGGTGATTGTTAGAAACCACTCCAGCCCAATATTTTCCAACTGTTCCTGTACCTGACCTGGTTTCAGTGGGATAAATCTGTATCAGACCAGAAAGAAGGCTCCCTAGGAATCTGTGGGAATGTGGGGGAGTAGGTCACATAAAGGACAGTAGGATTAAAAAATTTGTCAAAGAAAACATTCCTTTACATGGGACGATGCCCTGAAGGCTGGTTTTGAAGCATTTGTGGAGTGGGATTTGTATGGCCTAGGAACATGAGAATTTGTATTTACCCAAACTTTTACAAACTATTCAAGCATATGTGTCTTGTGGGAGGCTGCCCTAGAGATCCCAGTCCATCCTGCCAGGTCTCTGCATGCCGACTCAGTACATGCCTGCTTCCATTTCAAGTCCTGAAATGTCCATTTCAAGTCTTAACAGGCTGATGGGTGAGACAGACTTCTACCAGCGGGAAGGAGGGCTAAAGACAGTGACTTACCCCAATTCCCACCCCACCCCGCTCCACTCCAGGGTGCATGCCCTTGCACATGAACAATTTCCATTCTCCCCAGAAGACATGGTGCCTGAGCTGCAAGAGAGGAGCCACCAGACTGGACTCTTCAGGTCCTGAGACAGAAAGGAAGGGGGCTGGGCACAACCATTACAAGAATGACACAATCATTAAGAACAGGACACCACAAAAATGGGTTAGAACCTACTAGATTCAAGATGGCGGAAGGCTCAACTTCCAGTGGACTTTGAACCTCAATTACGCGCTCACTTTAATCTATTAGCACACGCTATATGACACACCCCAGGTGTGGGACAGTTCCTACGCCAAACACAAAAGGCTAAAAAGTGAGTGGTACCCTAATTCCCAGAAATCCTTGCCCTTTCTCCAAGATAGTTAGAATATTTCACCCCCCCCCATTAGACTGTGAAATTACCAGCCCATAAATACTAACCACCCCACACCCTGGGACCTCTCACCTTATGAGATGGACCACCTTCTGTCTATGGAATGCGTATCTCCCTGAATAAATATGTTCTCACTCTACTTCAGCTCACTCTTGAATTCCTTCCTGAGCAAAGCCAAGGACTCTTCACTTGGTGGCCCATCCCAGGGACCTATCCAGACCTAGGATATGACTATCCTCTCACGCGTCATTTTTCCTACAACAGTCCCTACCATTTTTCAAGAGTCTGGCTTTGGCATCTTCCCCTGTTCACGAGTGCCTGCATATGGTGTGTGCTAAGTTGCTTTAGTAGTGTCTGACTCTTTGCGACCCTGTGAACTGTAGCCCACCAGGCTCTTCTGCCCATGAGATTTCCCAGGCAAGAATACTGGAGTAGGTTGCTATTTGCTCCTCCAGGGGATCTTCCCAACCCAGGGGTCAAATCTGAGTCTCTTACATCTCCTGCATTGGCAGGTAGATTCTTTACTGCTAGTGCCACCTGGGCTGCATATATTTGATGCTTGATAGATATTTGTCTGATAAGTTAGTTAACATTTCAGCTATGTCCATTAACCTGTCCCTCTCTGCAGTGCTGCAACTGGCCTGGTGATTGAATAAATCCTGCAGGCCAGGTGGAGGATGGGAGAGGAGGCTTGGAGATGTGATGCTCCTTGGTTCTCAGAACAAGACAGGGATTGGTTTCTCTTCCTTCCCTCGAGATGTGGAAACAAGGCCCAGGGAGGTAAGGGGACCACACAATCAGATCCACATGCCTCTACATGTAATGTCCCTTCCTTTTAATTACTCCTGGTGTTTTACCAAATCCTACCTCCTTAGCCTGGCACCCAAGGCCTGTCCAGATCCTCCCCTGGCTTAACTCTCCAATCTCAGTTCTCCTCGTGCTCCACACTCTTACTCCTGTTATCCACTACATTTAGTACTTCTAGTACTTCATGGTTCCTCTATCTCTGTCATCCTCTCTTTTTTCCCCTCTTCATTTGAAAGTGAAAAGTGAAAGCGAAGTCACTCAGTTATGTCCGACTCTTTGCAACCCCATGGACTATAAAGTCCATGGAATTCTCCAGGCCAGAATACTGGAGTGGGTAGCCTTTCCCTTCTCCAGGGGATCTTCCCAACCCAGGGATCAAACCCAGGTCTCCCACATGGCAGGCAGATTCTTTACCAGCTGAGCCACAAGGGAAGCCCAAGAATACTGGAGTGGGTACCCTATTCCTTCTCCAGCTGATCTTCCTGACCCAGGAATCGAACTAAGGTCTCCTGTATTGCAGGCAGATTCTTTACCAACTGAGCTATCAGGGTAGCACTCTTCATTTGAGGAACTTCTCAATTTGGATTCTACTGCTATTACCTCCTCTGCAAAGTCTTCCCCGGCTACCTCTAGGCAGGCTTAGAGGCAATCTGTCCTTGAGTCTCATAGTGGTTTTCATTATCGTGTACTTAGCACCTGCAATGGTGCTGTGTTTAGCTACCTGGCTTTCTCCCTCTCTGTTCTGGGAGATCTTTGAGAGAGAAAGGATCTCATCTTTCACCCCTACTACCCCTACTACATGTCTGCCACATAGCAGAAGCTCAAGGAATGGTGAATGACAATAGCTACTAGTTTCTTGATGGCTCAGTGGGTAAAGAATCTGCCTGCAATGTAGGAGACTCAGGTTCGCTCTCTGGATTGGGACGATCCCCTGGAGGAGGAAATAGCAACCCACTCCAGTAATCTTGCCTGAAAAATTCCATGGACAGAGGAGCCTGGCGGGCTGCAGTCCATGGGGTCACAAAAAGTTAGACACAACTGAGAGACTAAGCACACATTCAAACCAAGCACTTAAGAAAAGCTATTCTCCGTGTCTTCACTCATCAACAACCACCCTAGGAAGGAGATTATTGTGATGTTTCTTATTCTTAAACTATTTATTGTTATAATCACCTTGACCATCCCATTTGATAAGAGAGCACAAGCCAGAGTGGCTGGAAGGTAAATGACCACACAGGCCACACCTCGATAACCTCCACCTGCCAGCCACAGCCTCTTCCCTCTTCCCAGAACCGCTTTCCTCTCCCACACTCATGCCAAGCTCCTTGCCTTCTCAGAAATGTTCCCCCTCTTCACAGTCTTTTAAAACTGTAGCTGTCTCTCCAGACACAGTCACATTTTCCATGATACTTTCTATGCCCTCTGGCCCAAACAGCTCGCTCCTGACCTCCCACAGCATTAACAGCAGCGTATAGCACATTCTTTGATTTCTCTCTTATTTTTGTCATAACATCACATTCTTTCCAACATAATGGATGCTATGTGCTCCTCCAGGCAAGGGTCTGAGTCCTCTGTGTTTTTCTGTCTTCCCTTCCGTGTGCCCAGCAGACTGTTACGGGCTCAAGAAGTGCTCAGTACATACATACTGATACTTGGAACAAAACACCAAGAAGACTCATTGCATCTTCAGAGATGACTGATGCTCTTTGACATCATCATAACAGTCATACTGGCTGGGGCTCACTACATTGCTAGAAGCGTGTGTTCTCATCTCGAGGTGCACAGATAGCAGAGCAGGTTGGTGGGTATTTGAGTGTAATGTGAGGTTTTTGTCTGCAGATCTCTAAGTAACTGAACTCCTTTTTCCCCTACTCTTCCTTTGATTTCTTTTCCTGACCTCTGGAGAGAGGATTTGGTTCAACGTAAAAAAGTTAAGAAGGTTGAGTCACACTAGAAAGACACGTATAATATACCAAAAAGTGGACTTCCCCAGTGGTCCAGTGTTTAGGAAACTGCCTGCCAATGCAAGGAACTTGGTTTGATTCCTGGTTTGGAAAGCTTCCACATGCCTCAGAGGAACTAAGCCTGTCCACCACAACTACTGAGCCCATGTGCGCCAGAGCCTGTGCTCTGTAACAAGAGAAGTCGCCACAATGAGAAGCGCACACACCGCAACTAGAGAGTAGTCCCCACTTGCCATAACTAGAGAAGGCCAGTGTACAGCAATGAAGACCCAGCACAATCAAATATAAATAAATTAACAAAAATACAAAAAAAGTGCTTTTGGCAAGAGGCCTGTGTATCAGCTGGAGAATGGGATCATGTGTGCCACCTCCATCTTTCTGGAGGGGAACCCCACAGACCCTCTTTCCAGTCTGTTTGAATGAGCCCATTGGAAGGCCAGGGGATGGGGGTTGAGAGACCACCTACTATGGATGTGACAGGAGAAGGTCAATTTCTCCTCAGATTTCACGGTTCTTACATGAAAAATGAAATGATGAAATAGTAATGTCTAGCCTACCTACCTCATTAGGGGGCTGTTATATAAATGAGAAAAATATGTGAGAGGACTCTGTGGACACTAAATCATTATATTAATTCATTGGATAAGTATTTATTGAACACTTACCATGCAACCGACACTGAACTTAGTCAATGGGGATACGACAGAGGGCATTGGACCAACACCAGCACTTCCTGCTCTCCTGAAACATACTGTCCTGGGGGAAATGGCTTTCATTAGATGATCACACTATTGGATGACGGATTACATTATTCAACAAGATATTAGGAAAGGAATGGGATTCCACAAGGCAGCAAAGGGGCAAAGAAAGCGATCATATGACACGTACTATAGCTACTGTTGTAACGTAGACAGTGGTTCTCAAATTTTGAATTCAGAGAGTCACCCAGGAAGCCTGTTTAGCATGTAACTCCCTGGGCCACATCCCCAGGGCGTCTGGTTTAATAGGTTTAGAATCCCTCCTGGGGATATTTACATTTTTAGCATGCTCCTCTACCTCACTTCTCTAAGTGTTTCTCATACAAATGTCTTTGGGCAAATTTTAAAAGAGTGACAGCATGATGCCTTCAGTGGAGACTGATACCTAAGGAGGTCTGCAAGGACATTCAGGTATTTCTAACCTGACTCCACTCCAGGCCATCGGGGAAGCTTGTTGGGTGAGCCAACAGGTTTTCCTCTTTGTGTGAGCTAGTTTGAGTTGGGTTTCTGTCACTTAAAAATACCACCTCCTGACTAATTTATGTTCCTTCTGATCTCTGCAGGCTTCTCTCATGATCTCTGCTAACTGTGTGCTGAACACACAATCTACATGGGCAAAGTTAAGATTTATTGTTGGAAGCAACAGTAAGCATCGTTATACATTCTCAGCCCCACCCCCTCTTTACAGCGCCTCACATTCAACTCCAGGGTTTTTGTGAGCACTGTGACACATACAAATGCACAAAACAGAATATCAGCAACCAATCTCAAAATACTAATTTCTGACCAAACAAAATGGCTACTCATGCTTATGACTAAATACAAATCATTTTGGTTGCATCATTAACTCTACATCACCAAACCACATGTGATGGGGGTTAGGTGTTTGGATTCTGGATAGGCTATCCAGGTTTGAAACTTGTCTCTGCTATTCCTCTCTGTTGACTCTGGGATGGTGGACTAAGTCACTTCACTTTTCTGAGCCTTAGTTTCTTCAACTATAAAATGAGTATAATGAATAAGCCTGGTCTCATAGGTTTGTTGTGAGGGTTAAATGCACTATTGTGTGTAAAGAATTTAGAACAGAGACTAGTATCCAATTAGGGCTCAATAAATATTAGTTAAAATCATGTGGATTTAAATGGGCTTGCAGTAGCAATCCCTGCATAGGGTTTCCCCAGCCTAATGACCTCTTACCCACATTAGGAAATCTTGTTTGTAATTACACTTCCCTTTCCCCTGCTAATGAATATTATTTTCCATCTACATCTACTATTTACTCCTGTCTCTGAGAACTTAGGTCTCCTTAATTTCCCCCTTTGCTGCCAAAGGAGTGCCCCTCCTTTTCATGAACACCCAAGTCTCTCTGAGGCCCGTTCCAGTAACCTCAAGGCTCCACTTTGAGCCTCTCTCACTGTTATGTCTCCTTCACGGTGCTGGGGGCACCCAGAGACCACAGAGAAGCCCCAGCTACACCCGTGCCCCTGTGCCTACTAAACATCATTATGACCACTGCAGCTATGTGCCAAGTGCTAGCTAATAACATGACTCAGCTTTTACTCACCCCCCTGAACTTTGGTTCTTTCACTTGCCCATTGAGGATAATAATACCCACCTAATTGGAGCACTGGAAAAACGGAAGGCAATGATACATGCAAAGCTCAGATTAGTGATCAATAGCATTTACTATTGTAATTATTTATTACCACCATAGGTTGAGAAAATAAAACGAATGAAAGGTCTGCATTTTCATACACATATGCCAACAAAGCTGACCATGGACCAGCAGCCCCAATTGGAATGATGGAGGCTGCACTTCAGTGCCTGCACTGGTTGAAAGAACCCTGTTACTAGTTACTACCATCACTACCATTTCGCTCTATAACTTTCTCTCTTCTCCCCTCTCCTCCCCTCCCCTCCTTCTCATAAAATACTCTGAGTGAAAACATGTTGCCTGCTATGTCAGTAAACAAAGAATGTTGTAGCCATCAAGCCATCACATTACAGCCACCCCAACAGTGAGCCTGGAGGGAACTCAGGGTAGAAACAGGATGTTCACCACTGAGCCATCAAGCCCCTGCAGCCACTCTCCACTGGTGCATCCTGAGAAGACTCAGGATGCGGAAACGCAGGACACTAACCTCAGATAGCTGAGGTGCCTATCAAAGGAATGATTTCAACAAGCCCAGACTTTTTCATCTTCCATAGATAGAAGAGTACTAAATTCACTAACTTGAGATGTCTGGTTTTCTTTAATTAATAGTACTCTTTCAAAGTTCCAACTACCTTGTCTTTTCTGGCAAAACTCCTATCCTAGTTCCTCCCTTACCTCTTTGGAGCAGTCCCTTGGAGATATCTGAGAGGCTGTGCCCCAGGGTTACATTCACAGTTTTGTCCACCAAATAAAACATAACTCTCAACTTTTAGGTTGTGCATTTGTTCACCTGACAACACATAATGTTAAAATCACCTTCTTACCCATTTTGGAGTGTATATTTCGGTTGTGTTAAGTATATAAACATTGTTGTGCAACCAATCTGCAGAACTTTTCATCTTGCAAAATTAAACTCTATACCGTTTAAAAAACTCTCCATTCTCCCCTCCTCTAACTCCTAGCAGCCACTACTTTACTTTCTGTCCCTAGGAATCTGACTACCCTAGGTATCTCACATAAGGGGAAATCACATAATGTTTGTCTTGTCATGACTAGCTCATTCACTTAGCTAATGTCCTCAATTCTTATCCATGCTGTTGCATGTGTCAGAATTTTCTTTCTTTTTAAGGTTGAATAATACTGTTTTGTATACATAGACCACATTTCATTTATCCATTTATCTGTCAATGGACACTGACTGCTTCTACCTTTTGGCTATTGTGACTAACGTTGACATGAATATGAATGTACAAAAACCTCAAGACCCTGATTTTAATTCTTTTGGGCATATACCCAGAAGTGGAATTGCTGGATCATAAGATAATTCTATTTAAAATTTTTTTTTATTTCTTTTTTTTAAAAAATTAGTTTATTTATCTATTTTTTAACTTCACAATATTGTATTTGTTTTGCCATACATTGACATGAATCCACCATGGGTGTACATGTGTTCCCCTTCCAGAAACCCCCTCCCACTACCCTCCCCATCCCATCCCTCCAGGTCATCCCGGTGCACCATCCCCAAGCACCTTGTATCATGCATCGAAACTGGACTGGCAATTCGTTTCACATATGATAATTTACATGCTTCAGTGTCATTCTCCCATATCATCCTGCCCTCGCCCTCTCCCATAGAGTCCAAATTTTTGAGGAACTGCATTTCTATTTTCCATGGCAGCTGCACCATTTCACATTTGCATCAACCGTATACAAGAGTTCTCTACATCCTTGTCAACACTTGTTGTTTTCTACTTTTTAAAATAATAGCCCTGACAATGGGTGAGAGGTGCTGCATCCACACTTCACTTTTAACCCTGGCTTTACAAGGGTTCTCTGAACAAGGACGGGCTTCAGAAGCCGATTTTCCAAATACTGCTCCAGGGGAGTGGACAGTCTTGACAGAGGAGCCTAAGCCCTATACCCAGACCTTTAATTCATTTACTCTTCAGAATTACCCTAATTATCAGTAATTTCATTTCACAGGTGGGTAAACAGGTCTGAATGATCAAGCAGTCTGCCTGAGGGCATATAGCTGAAAAACTGGAATTTGAACTGGGCCTCACAGGTGGTGCAGTGGTAAAGAATCTGCCTGCCAATGCAGGAGACACAAGAGTTATGGGTTCGATCCCTGGGTTGGGAAGATACCCTGGAAATCCTGGCAGGCTACAGTCCTTGGTGTTGCAAAGAGTCGGACAAGACTGAGCACTAGCACATACTTCACACCACTAGGTGTGTAAGAATTGCCATGTGTCAACATCGACACTGTACTCTCAGAGTCCAAGGTGAGAACACTCCCTCTCTGATTCTCTTGAAGCAAAACAGCCCTGTGGTTCTGCTTAGCTGCTTTCCATCCCCACCCCCAGCTGTTCAGGGGACTACTGGGCTGGATGAATAAGAAACAAAGCAGGTTGCATTTATTATTTAACCAAGCTCCCCAGTGCACCTGTTGTGACATTTGGTGCTGTTTATAATTGCAGTAAAATGTGCGGTCTCCAGCATTAGAGGATTTACAAGAATTTCCTTAAATTCCAAACCTCAGATTGAGGGAGGGGCAGATGTCAGCCAGCTGGGGTTCTTTGAGTGGGACCTGCTTGCAGAGAAATATGATGCATTGGGCTTGCCTTTGCCTGACCTCTGTGCAAACAGCAGGAGTTTAAAGTCTTCTCCCCTTGCGGTGACTGGGTGGGGTCACTCAGCTACACCGTGTTCTGTACAGAGGGACTAAGCAGGAGGTAAGGTAGGATAGGCTGCCCCAGATCCCAGCTGGATAGAACTAGTCCCACCTGACCTATACTTGAAGAGTCAGTCAGCTTGTTCTACCTGAACGTCTTTGTCCTGGACACACATATCTTAACTGCACCCTGACGGATTACTGATCAATCAAGGCACAGCCTTAGTAGAAGCGGTGAGAACTTGCAAAGGTAAATACACTGTGCACTCTGACATTTGCCTCCCAGCAGCAGCTTAACACTGCTTGACTGTCCCCAGGGCTGTTACACTGTCCACTTATTTCAGAAGTGACCGTCATACCGTGACCAGGTCACAGAGGGGCCAGAGTTCAGCCCAGTGGAGTGGTGCCCTCAAAGAAGAAGGGGAGAAGGTCTAAGAGGAGCTTGCAAGCCCAGCTCTCAGGAGCAATGTGGAGTGAGAAGGAAACAGTGAGGGGAAGGCCTAGAGCCTTGACTGGAAGGAAGCCCACTGGAGGTCTTGAAGCCAAAGGATGCTTTCTTGGTAAGGTCCACAGCTGATTTAGTTTGAATAAAAATTGCACGGATATCACAGCCCGTGAGTTCGGAAATGAGATGAGGGAAATGCAAAATTCTGCTGGAGACATAGAGGAGCTTGTTGCGAGCTTCTATACAAGAGAAACAAGAGCGCAGAATACGTGGTGGGTTACAAAGGGAGGGACTGGCCATAGTTTCAATTTATCAATAAAATATCTATTAAAATCTACTTTGTGCAGGGCTAATGGGAGTTTTTAATGTGAATGCAACCCTCAAGATGTATGCTTTTAAAAGATCACATCTTCATGTTCAGAGGCTATATGTGTACATTTGAATGGTTGAAAGCTCAGACCCTGGCCTCAGAGAGCTTGAGTTCAAGTCCAGCTTCACATGTACACTGTGAGTTTGTACGAGTGGCTTACTTCCTATAGTTCTCAGTTTTTAATCTGTAGAAAGGGGTACAGTGGTCCTCACTGCAGAGCACCAGACACACTGATATGCCACATTGCTTGGCCCAGAGTGAGCACTCAATAGAAGCTGGTGATTATTACTGGATTTCAAACCAGCATTAATAAAAAAGCAGAGTAGCATGTACTGTGTGCAAGGCACTGGACTAAGTTATATGTATGGATTCATAATAGTTAATTCTTATTACTATTACCCAGGCAGCTATTATCCCTGTGTTACAACTGAGGAAGGGCAGACATGGCATCCCAGGTGGAGGGCTTGCCCTTCCATCCATCAGACCAAAGCCAGGTGAGCTGCTGGCAAATGGTGAAGCACATCCCTTTGAATTGGGTCCAGACTTACTGGAGGTTAGTATAGTGAGATCCATCACTGAGAATTCATCACCCCTAGACTTGTTTAATGGGATGGAGTTGGATCTCTTTAACTCCAATGACTTCCTTCTTCTTGTCATCAGAACTGCACCAAGGTGCCTGAATCTCCCTAGACATGCTTTTTGCTGCATCCACAGTAGCTCCCAGCAGTGCCCAGCAGCCCTGAGGTTCTGTGGAATTAACGTGGAGGGAAAGGAGGTTGAGGCAGGGACATGGAGTGAGAACAACCACTTCATGGAAGGATTAGCTAAGTGAATCAAAGGAATAAAGAAAAGGACACCCATCTTGTTCTAAATACATTCTCACACAAGCTCGGGTGTCTTCAGTTCAGCTCCTGTTCAGACCTAGCGACTCAGTAGGACCTTAGTCCAGAAAGGACTTAGGGACTGACTGGCCCAGCCACACTCTTTTACTGATGGTTCAGAAAGGCAAGTAACATGCCCGGGGTGACATTGCTAGCTGGTGACAAAGTTCAGATAAAACCTTGGTTTCCTCATTCCTGGTATAGTGTTATTTCCAGCCTCCTCATATGGCTCTCAAATTGCTCATTCTCCAGACCCCTCCCGTAAGATTTTGTCCCTGGTCCCAGAGCAGCAGGCCCTTTGGATAGCAGCTGGAACTTCAGGGAGAAGCAGGAGAGGGGGCCTGCCCTGTGGGTTTATTTCCTTCATTGCGATGGGAGCAATCAGAATCAGGGCATTAGTGTGTCAAGTGTGCCGCAGTGCTGTGTAAACCAGCACTGAATACTAACCAGGGTGCTTAGATGGAGCTAAAAATAACTGGCTAATCACCACCAGGAAGAATTAACAAGGACTCAGAAGAAAGGAAAATGTCTCAATATTCCATCTCGCTCCAGCTGGGCTCCGGCTGGGGCCAGTCTCCTTCTGCTGACACAGGGCAGGTAATTAGGCAGCACAAAAGCTCCAACACTAATGGGCTCTGGGAGGGGGTCTGCCACAGCCGGCAGGAGGGTAAACGGAACAGGACTACTTGGTGTGAGGTAAATCAGAAAACAGTGAACACAGAAGAAATGTGATGCGACAGGAGGCAGGTTTTGAAGGGTAAAACAGCCGTGGCATTTTATACCCCTTCTTTTGGGAGAAAGTAAATCCTTAATTAAAAGGGAAGTATCATTTTTTTCTGCTCTGTAAACCCTGTGACAGTCTTCCCTTCCCTAAAGTGCCTACTTCTGAAAGCATCATTGAAGTCCATGCCCTGGGGACTGTGTTGAAATGAGATCTTCCTGGCAGTTACCCTCTTTGGACAAGGACCAAGGTAGACCCACAGTAAACTGCACACTGGCTTGGAGCAGAGCATATGAATAAAACCATAAAAGGCAAGATTTAAAATGATTCCTTCAAATAACCTGAAAGAGTAGGAATGGGAAACATTTACTGCAGCTTGGAAGAAATCAGTTCAAGAGAAATAAAAAGAGAAATAGCATTTTGTAGAGGGCAAGGTAATATTCAAAAAGCATATTTATCTGAAACATATAATGGGTTTAAATAAATAAAAATTGATTTAAAAGATTCATGAATGACAAGTACACTATTCAAAAGCAACTGCCAGTGAGGAGCTGTTTGGGGGCACATCAGAGCCATTTGATTCAATGTCATAGCCAGAGTCCTTACCAATGTTTCCCACAGCCTGTGTGTGTGACAAGGGCAGATGCTGTGTCTGTTGGGTGTAAGAATAAGACACAGAGTGATATAAGGGAAGAATGTGGATTAAACAAAAAAGGGAAAGTGGACTTTGAATGCAGAAGGTGGGGTCAGGTCCTGCCTCACCAATTTCTAACTGGATCATAGCTTAGCTTGATTTAGCTTGGCTCTCCAGGTCTTTCTTCTCTCATCTGCAGAGAAGGATGATAGGAATATCAATTTCCCTGCAGGGTGAATCAAACCACCTAACACAAATGAAAACACTTCATTCATTCTAATGCTCAGTACAGATATTAATGACTTAGGCAATGAAAAGAGATAGATGTGAACTGGCCAGGTTTGGGCAATCTTTCTGATGCACAGATCAAAGAAGCATTTAACTGCTCAGCACCTGTACCCCCTTCCTTTCACAGTCCTCCTTGACTAGGTGGCTGTCAGCATCTGACTTTTTAAAAATAATTTTATTTATTTATTTTTGGCTGTGTTGGGTCTTTGTTGTTGCTCGGGCTTTTCTCTAGTTGCAGAGAGCGGGAGCTACTCTCTAGTTGCAGTGTGAAGGCTTCTTGTTGCACTGGTTGCTCTTGCAGAGCACAGGCTCTAGGTACATGGGCTTCAGTAGTTGTGGCTCCTGGGCTCTAGAGCACAGGCTCAGTAGTTGCGGTGCGTGGGCTTAGCTGCTCTGCGGCATGTGAGATCTTCCCAGATCAGGGATTGAACCCATGTCTGCTGCAATGGTAGATGGATTCTTTACCACTGAGCCATGAGGGAAGCCCAGCATTTGCCTTTTTCTGCTGTTTATTCTGGCCCTGGAGCTCCAGTGGCTAGGTGCACCACTGCCATGGCCTGGAGAAAGGGGGCTATTGCTGAGTTGCGAGTCAGCAGAGTTCTGGAAGTCTCTGAGTTACTTTCCCACAGTCTGAGAAAGGCCCCATCCTGTTGCCTGAGTCACACTGTCCTCCCCAGGGAGGAGAGAGTGACCACGATGGAGACAGAAAGGCTTTAGAGGACCCTGCCTGGAGCACGAGGGAAGGGCAGACCTAGAATTTTTTAAAAATCTACTCGTCTGAAGTTGTTCCAGCTCCAGACTAGTAGATTGGGCAGAGGCGAGGAGGGCAGGGAGGGCAGTCTTTATCTGACAATATTCAAAATTCCTAAAGAGCCTGATGGCACTGAAAGAGAAGAAGCAGAAATCAAAACACTAAAATGGCAGCTGTGTCAATTACTTGGTGTAGGATACCATCAAATGATTGAATGACTCTGAGCTTCATCTGATAAAGTGCAAAAGGAGGACTTCCCGGGTGGTCCAGCCATTGGGAATCTGCCTGCCAGTGCAGGGGACACAGGTTCAGTCTCTTGCACAGGAAGATTCCACATGCCACGGGGCAACTAGGCCCATGCACCACAACTACTCAGCCCTCGTGCTACAGCTACTGAAGCCTGTGTGCCCTTGAGCTCGTGCTCCACAAGAGAAGGCACCGTAATAGAAGCTTGAGCATGGCAACTAGAGAGTCGCCCCTGCTCCCCACAACTAGAGAAAGCCCATGCACAGCAATGAAGATCCAACTCAGCCAAAAATAAATACATAAAAATTAAGACATTTTTACAAAGGAGCAAAAGGAGACTTGCCCTGTTGCCTCTCAGGACTGCTATGGGATTCACTGGAGGAAATTTATGGGAAAGAAAGTTATGAACTATATCATCATGTTTAAATGGGAACTTAATCCATTATTTCAGCTCCTGGGTAGATGATTATTAATAAATAGCTTGTGTTAGTGTAACATTTGTTCTTTTTTGGGTCAAAGTTATTAAGTAAAAATTAGTGCATAAATGTGCCTTTTCTAGTGAAGTTATAGAGCAGTTCCACCACCTCCATCATTTTCTTAAGCTCCTTTGTGGTCAACTGCTCTTCCCACTCTGAGCAATCATTGATTTGTTTTCTATTCCTATAGCTTTACTTATTCCAGAATATCATATAAATTGAACAATACAGCTTGAAGCCTTTTGAGTCTGGCTTCTTTCACCTAGCATAATGCATTGAGATTCATCAAAATTATTTCATATATTCATTAGTTCATTCCTTTTCATTGCTGAGTAAGTAGCATTTCATTGTATAGATATATCATGGCTCCTTTATCCAATTGGACTATTTCCATGAATAAACTACTATTAACATTTTTTTATAACAGGTTTTTTTATGTGAACATACATTTTTATTCCTCTTGGTCAAATACCTAGGAGTGGAACTGCTAGATCATATGGCAAGTGCTTGTCTAACTTTATAAAAAACTGACTGGTTTTTCAGTATCTGCAGAACTTGGCATTCAAGCATAACACTTTAAAAAAACTTTAAAAAATAATCCAAAGACTTCATGTGTCCAATTTAACTATCCAAATAGCTCTGTGAGAAAGGGCAGGTAAAATATTACTGCCCTTCTGTAATAGATGGGGATGTGAGGCCTAAAAAGAAAAAATGATTGGTTAAATCTTACTGTAGAGGAGGCTGCTATGTCCCCAGTATATATCTTCTCCCCTTCTTCCTTGTAGTAGAGACTCTTGGTTCCTGCTGAGTTTTGACTGAACACATTGTACCCATCAAGAAGCTACATTTTATTTGGAAAGAGATCCCATGCTTTTGGATTAGAAGAATTATTACTGCTAAAATGACCATAGTACCCAAAGCAATCTGCAGATTTAATGCAATCCCTATCAAATTACCCGTGACATTTTCTTTTGCAGAACTAGAATAAATAATCCTAACATTCATATGGAACCATAAAAGACCCAGAATTACCAAAGCAATTCTGAAGAAAAAAGAATAAAGCAAGAGGCATAAACTCCCAGACTTCAGACAATACTACCAAAGCTACAATAATCAAAACAGCATGGTATTGGCACAAAAACATACACAAGTATCAATGGAATAGGCTAGAAAGCCCAGAAATAAACCCACATACCTATAATCAATTAATCTTCAACAAAGGAGGCAAGAATATATAACAGGGAAAAACAGTTTCTTGAGAAAGTGGTGCTGGGAAAATTGGACTGCTGCATGTAAATCAATGAAGTTAGAATACACCCTCACACCATACACAAAAATAAACTCAAAATGGCTTAAACATAAGACATGACACCATAAAACTCCTAGAAGAAATCATAGGCAAAATATTCTCTGACATAAATTATAACAATATTCTCAAGGCATAGAAATAAAAACAAAAATAAACAAATAAGAACTAATCAAACTTACAAGATTTTGCACAGCAAAGGAAACCATAAACAAAATGAAAAGACAACCTACAGAATGGGAGAAAGTATTTGCAAGTGATGTGACCAGCAGGGCTTAAACTCCAAAACATGCAAGCAGCTCATACAACTCAACAGCAACAAACAAACAACCCTATGGGCAGAAGACCTAAATAGACATTTCTCCAAAGAAGACATATTGATGGCCAATAGGCACATGAAAAGATCCTCAACATTGCTAATTATTAAAGAAGTGAAAATCAAAACTATAATGAGGTGCCACCTCACACTAGTCAAATGGCCATCATTAAATTGTCTACAAATAACAAATGCTGGAAAGGTGTGGAGAAAAGGGAGCCCTCCTACCCTGTTAGTAGAATGTAGACTGGTACAGCCACTATGGAAAACAGTATGGAGATTCCCCAAAGAACTAAAAATAGAATTACCATATGATCCAGCAATCTCATTCCTGGGCATGTATCTGGACAAAACTATAATTTAAAAAGTTGCATGCACCTCTATGTTCATGGCAGGACTATTCACAATAGCAAAGACATGGAAGCAACCTAAATGCCCATCCATAGATGAATGGATAAAGAAGATATGATACATATATACAATGGAATACTACTCAGCCATAGAAAAGAATGAAATAATGCCATTTGGAGCAACATGGATAAAACTAGAGATTATCATACTAAGTAAAGTAAGTCAGAGAAAGACAAATACCATATGATATTTCTGATATGTGGACTTTAAAATATAATACAAATGAACCTATCTATGAAACAGAAGGAGACTCCAGACATAGAGAACAAACTTGTGGTTGCCAAAGAGAAGAGAGGGTGGCAGAGGGATGGACTGTGAGTTTGGGATTAGCAGATGTAACTATTATAAATAATGGATTAACAATAAGATTCTACCGTATAGCACAGGGAACTATATTCAATATCCTGAAATAAACCATAATGGAAAAATATATTTAAAAGTGTATATATATATATATATACATATATAATTGAATCATTTTGCTGTACAACAGAAATTAACACATTGCAAATCAACTACAATTCCATAGTAAAAAATATAAAAAGAAACTACATTTCCCAGCTTCCCTGGCATTAGGAGACCATGTGACTAGATTTGGCCAGTGGGAACTGAGTGGGAGTGGTATATGCAAATTCTAATTCACTTCCTAAAAACTGGATTTGCTAACTTTCTATATCCTCTTTTCCCTTGACCTGCTGACTGGATTGTGGGTATGGCAGCAACTCACTTGGACTTCAAGATGAAGGCAGTACAATATGAAAGAAACCTAGGTCCTTGATTGACATCAGGGGACAGAACTGTCCCAGCAGACAGGGCCATCCAGATTGCTGTGTGTTTCTTACTTATCCCATTGTCACTCCAGGGCCTCTTTGTTACCGTAGCTTAACACTGACCTGAGATAATCTAGTCTCACACACCAGATATGTGAGAGTATAGTATAACAAGTTCACCCTGCTTCCTCAATCTCATGCAGAAGGTTATTTATAAAAAATCAGCTTTGCTGAAATCTAGATATACCATCTTTATACCAATCCTTTGATCAACAGTTTGATAACCGCTATCAAAGGAAAAAGTGAGTCTAGGGAGTGGTTTAATGTATTCTCCATGAAGCCTCATCAGCATCCAGTGATCATCTCTTCTCATCTCCCATACCCCATGTGTTAGGCCCACTGGACGGTGGTGAGAAGGTTTATTTTATTCATGGAGAACTGCATGTGAAGGAGCAGCAGGACTTGCAGTTGTTAGACATGAGGATGGTTCCTAACAGACATCTGAGGCACTTGGACTTCATTGGTTAAGCAGAGGCAGAAGATCCTTACAGGGGACCGAGGAGATAAAAATGCAGTGTGCAGAAGTGGCTTGTGGAAGCTGTGCAGTGAGAAGATGGGAGAGGAGGGGTCAGGAGTAGGAGGCCCTCTCAGGGAGAGATGGTGACAAGGTAGGACTGAGAGTTCAAAACGCACAGGAAGAGTTTGGGTGGCTGCTGGTCATAGTATGAGGAGAAAAAGAGCCAGTGATGAAGGGAGAGTGGGTGGAGGTGGACTTGGGTTACATACTATGAGACTTCAAAAAATTTCTCAGCATGGGGAGAGCTCTTCGGAACTATGTGTAAGGATTCCCTGTGTGTGTGTGTTTACTGGCTCAATAGACCTGAACAGACAGAAATCCATGAAGTATGCATTTGGAAACTGCACTCAGTTTATAATAGAATTAATCCAACTTGAGGGAAAGTTGTGAAAAAGATGCACACATACACATTTGGTGAGAGACACTCAGAAGGAGGCCCTGGCATATGGAACTGGATGAGAATTTACAACGAGGCAGGGCAGTAGCAAAGTCCAGAGGAGAGGGAAGGGTGGGGTGGTCCCTGTAGAGGGGTGTGAGCTTTTGTCTCCACAGTGGCCCCCTCAGTCATCACCATTGTCTCTGGTTTGACCTCCTGGGTAAGCTGTTGTTGATGGCGCCAGGTAGGGAGGACCCAGTAAGGGGATGAGGAGGCAGTGCTAGGAGCTACTAGGGGAGCTGAAGAGAGGTGGGAAATGAGCTGCTGTCTTGATCAGCTCTCTTTCAACCCCAACGCCAAGGTTTCCACTATCCCCAAGGCCCCCAATTCCCATCCTTGCCATGTCTCCTTCCCTGAGACCTTGGAGCCTACCAACTTCCCATGCCACCTTCGTATCCATCCACACTGGCATCCCACTTTTCCCAGCGTCCAAGGCTGACAGTCCTTCCTGCCTCCAGGCCAACCTGCCTCCAGGCTCTTCAGCTCCCACTTCCTGTCGTCTGGATGCTCCTCCCCAATCACACCTCCTCTCTTACCGTTATTTTCACTCTTACCTCCTTTCTTGTCCCCCTTACCCCCCTCCATCTATGAAGATAATCATGTTTCTTCCCCTACAGCCAGACTTCTGCTTCTCCTTAGACCCCCTTCCCTGTCTCCTGCCCTCCTCACTGGAGCTCCTGGCAACACGGCCTCTTCACTCCCCCCTGTCCCATGTACACCGCAAACCACTGCCTCCAGCAGCAGGCAGACACAAGTTCCCAGGCACAATGGAGCCGAAGTCTTGTGAAGGAAAAAAGTAATAGTAAGAGAATATACAGGGACTTCTCTGATGGGACAGTGGATAAAAATCCACCTGCCGAGGCAGGAGACATGGGTTCAACCCTTAGTCCAGGAACACCCACATGCCTCAGAGCAGCTAAGCCCGTGTTCCAGTTACCAAAGCCTGTGCGCTTAGAGCCTGTGCTCCACAACAAAAGTCACCTCAATGAGAAGCCCATGCAACTAGAGAGTAGCCCCCACTCGCCACAACTAGAGAAAGCCCATAAGCATCAGTGAAGACCCAGCACAGCCAAAAATAAATAGATACATATTTTTTTAGAAAAGAATATACATATGGGTGCATGCATATTTAGGTATATCTATGGATACTAAAACACAGATATTTAAGCTGATGATATCTTAGGAAAAACCAAAATTCTGTTGGCCTTTATTATAAGTCAGCACTGATTAGATTTTAACATATACGTAGGGAAGACAACACAATCTTTTTAATGCTTAGAGCCTCTAACCATCTTACTCTTGCCCTGGAAACCGGGACTTTAACCCTGATCATCCATGTGCCATTAACGACACTGCCTCCCAGAGACTTGGAATCACCAAACACACTGTCTTGCTTACTCAACATTCCAGAGAACCACCAAATAATGATGACTTTTTAAAAAACCAGTTATATCTCACATCTGTTGCTTTTTCCCCTACCCTCCTCACCCACACCCACATCCTTTCTGAATTGGAGAACCACGGACAACTGCACAGCACAGTCGGCCTGCAGTCTAGCCTCTTGTGGGGCCATCCTTCACTTTGCAACCAACAAATGTCTTGCAATTTCCCCACTTGAAACCATTCACGCATCCCCCAGCTTATACACAATAGACTAAGCCTTTAATCTGGCTTCAAGGGCCTTTGAGAACCTTTTTCCTCGTACTTCATCAGACTCATCTCCTGTGCATCCCTTGTAACTAACTGCTCCAGGGTGGCTCCTCTCCTGCACCACAGTTTCCAGGCTCCATGCCTGTGTTTATGTTACTGCCTTTTTCTGGAAATTCCATCCCATCTTTCTTCACCTGGTATCACTTTCTCCTGGAAACTTTCCCTTAACTCCCAGGATAGTCATCCACTCTGGACACTCAAGATCTGTGCACATCTCTACCTTATAACTTACCTAGTTGTACCCAAGGGGCTTCCCTCATAGCTCAGTCGGTAAAGAATTTGCCTGCAATGCAGGAGACCCGAGTTCAGTTCCTGGGTTGGGAAGATCCCCTGGAGAAGGAACCAGGCAACCCTCTCCAGTATTCTTGCCTGGAGAATCCCCTGGGCAGAGGACCCTGGCAGGCTACAGTCCCTGGGGTCGTAAGAGTCGGACACGACTTAGCGACTAAACCACCACCAGTGTATGCAAAGAATTTGTTTACATATCTTCCCAAATATACTCTAACATCTTATTCATCTTTGTAACCTCAGCCCTTAGTCCAGGACCTTATGCATATTATTGTTGTTGTTGTTGTTGCTGTTTAGTTGTTAAGTCACGTCTGACTCTTTTGTGACCCCATGGACTGTAGCCTGCCAGGCTCCTCTGTCCCTGGGATTTCCCAGGCATTAATACTGGAGTCAGTTGCCATTTCCTTTGCCAGGGGATCTTCCCAATCCAGGAATCGAACCCTCATCTCCTACACTGTAGGCAGGTTCTTTACCACTGAGCCACATGGGAAGCCCCTTATATGTAATAGGTGCTTAATAACAACTGAGATAAATGGAAGTTGAACTGAACAGCAATTCATATTTGTGTGTGAAAAGGCAGATCTTGGAATCTGTGTGGTGAGGGAGGGTGACTTGGGGTCCAAAGACTGTGAGCTGAGAAGGATAAAGGAGATGCAAATATGATTCAAGGACATGTCACAAGGAAAATGTGTGTGTGGTGGGGGTGGAGTAGCTGTGCATGTGTGTGTATATGCATGTGTGCAAGCTTAAGAGAAACAGACAAAGATTATAAGTACAAAGAAAGAATAAGCGGAGAGAAAAAGGGAGGGAGGAGGACTTCCCTGGTGGTCCAGTGGTTAAGAATCCACCTGCCAACACAGGGGACACGGGTTTGATCCCTGATCTGTGAAGATCCCACATGTCACAGAGCAACTAAGCCCGTTCACCACAACTACTGAGCTCCATGCGCCCAGAGCCTGTGCTCTGCAGCAAGAGAAGCCACCACAATGAGAAGCCTGCACATCGCCACTAGAGAGTAGCCCCTTCTTGCCATGCTAGAGAAAGCCCATGTGCAGCAGCAAAGACCTAGCGCGGCCAAAAATAAACAAACAAACAAGTAAATAAATTTTTAAGAAAAGAAAGAAGAAAAAGGGAGGGACGAGACAGCCAGAAGGAGTGAGGGATGGGGAGAATCCCATAGATTGGAGCTTTCCATAGTCACAGAAGGCACACAATTAGCTGCAAGAGAAGCAGTGGCTATGATGTCCATGTTTGGCTTTACCTGGGGCTGGAGCTGGCTTGGGGATAACTTGTATCTATAGACTCCAGAGATTTTATATTTCTTTCTTGAGTTCAGGGTTACTTTTTCCACCTCTCTGAGCCCTTCTGGCTACAGAGGACTTTTATCGCCTTGATAAAATAAAACACTAGCTGTTCTTAAAAGTGTCATTCTATTCAGGGAACACAGCGTCCCTATTTACTTTGCAAGGCGCTTCCTTTCTCCAGAGAAATAAGCTTTGGCTATGAGTCTGAGGGCCTCTGGGAGGTGTCATTTGCTAAAGGCATTCAAATCAATACTCCCCCACCCCAGAGCAGAATCAGGCCTGAGGCTGGAACGAGTTCCTCATGTCCAAGAATCTGAAGAGTCCCACTTCTCCCAAGTGGCATCTTGAGGAGCTGACGCAGAAAAAAAACAAAAATAGGTGGAACGACAGCTCTGGCCCAGCATTTGCAGTTGGCACTTACGAGCAGAGAGAGTCTCTTTCAACGTTGCTCTTCAGCAGAAGTGGGAGGCTGAGCTCTCTCCTCTGAACTTGGTTTCAGGTTTGGGTCTGCCTGGCCCAGCTTGTTGCTATTCAGTTGCTTAATCATATCTGACTCTTTGCGACCTCATGGACTGCAGCACACCAGGCTTCCCTGTCCTTCACTATCTCTTGGAGTTTGCTCTAACTCATGTCCATTGAGTTGGTGATGCCATCTAATCATCTCATCCTCTGTTGCCCTCTTCTCCTCCCACCCTCCATCTTTCCCAGCATCAAGCTCCTTTCCAACGAGTCAGTTCTTCACATCAGGTGGCCAAAGTATTGGAGCTTTAGCTTTAGCATCAGTCCTTCCAATGAATATTCAGGGTTGACTTCCTTCAGGATCTCCTTGCTGTCCAAGGGACTCTCAAGAGTCTTCTCCAACACCACAGTTCAAAAGCATCAATTCTTCAGCTCTCAGCCTTCTTTATGGTCCAACTGTTACATCCGTACATGACTACTTGAAAAGCCATAGCTTCGACTGGATGAAACTTTGTCTGCAAAGTAGTGTCTCTGCTTTTGAATACGCTGTCTAGGTTTGTCATAGCTTTTCTTCCAAGGGGCAAGCATCTTAATTTCATGGCCTAGCCTAGATCCAGGCTTATAGGAGCAGCAGGTGGACCAGGCTGGACCACCAGGGGAGCCCTGGCAGCCAAGTCAATGCCTTCCTGCTCGTGTCTGCTTACTCTAGTGAGCATGCTTTTGAGGACCTGCTCTGTGTGGGTACCGCACTGGGTATCAGAACACCAACATGTCGAAGATTCATCCTTGCCCTTGAGAGGGTCACAGCATGGTGGAGGAGTCAGGTCATCAGTAGTTTCTGAACAGAGTGGTAAGTGTTCCTTGGGAAAGAAACTCAAGATGCTTTGGGGGGAGGAACAACTTTTAAAATAGTGTCAGCAGAATACTGCAAGCCCAAGGGACCAGCACGGACTGAGACCCAGAGGAGACAAGTGACAGGCCGTGGGGGCTGCCAGAAGGAGAGATGTAAGGAGAAGATGCAGGAGGTGGGGCATCCCAGGAGGATGGTTATGACTCCTCAGCCACACAGTTTACTTTATTCTTACCTTCCTTTCCTATTCTGACCTTTTGGTCAAAAGATATAAATTTGAGGACTTCCCTGGTGGTCCAGTGGCTAATCCACCTGCTAATGCAGGGGACACAGATTCAATCTAGGAAGATTCCATATGCTGCAGGACAACTGAGCCCGTGTGCCACAACTACTGAAGCCCATGTGCTCTAGAGCCTGTTCTCTGCGACAGGAGAAGCCACTGAAACGAGAAGCCCAAGCACAACTAGAGAGTAACCCCTGCTCACCACAACTAGAGAAAGCCTGCACACAACAACAAAGACCCAGAATAGCCACAAACAAATAAATAAATAAATACAATAGCACTTAATAATTATGAAAAAAAGGTACAGATCTGAAGGGTGAGGGAGGGACAGGAGGAAAGAATCCTTCCCCAGGCCTTGCTGTCCAAGTCCCTGGTCACCACCTAGCAGGGCCTTTCTCACTGAGGACAGTGCTCTCCGGGAGCTCCAAGGGGTAGCTGATATGCACTAGGGTGTGAGGGTCTGAGCCGTAGCAGAGCAGGAGACAGAGGCCTGGCCAAGGCGCACAGCCCCACGGAAGGCAGGCAGGGCATTCTTACTTCCTTCTCAACTTCCAGCCAACCGAGGCAGTACAAAATTATTTACTTTCCCTCCCTTGATGACTGTTTCTCAAACATATTGGTTGTTTTATATCCTCTGGGTGTAGCGGCGTTGGAACATTCTGTCTTGAGAGGCCGTCCCTTCTTGGAAAGCATTCAGAAGGAGCTGCCCTTTCTGGTCTAGGGTGAAGGCAACCTCAGATAGGCGCTGCTGCAGTCGAGTGCTTTCCAGCCTCTGCTGCCTACGGAAGAAGGCTGAACCACTGGGAATCGGCAAAGAATCTGCAGTCACTGATTCTGGAGAGGGCAGCCAAGGACCTGACAGAACCGGTTTATTTTAGATAGAGCTGCTATCTGTCAGTTCTTATTGAAATATAGTTCTAGTCCATCAGAGCTCTTTATGCAGGTGTCTCAAGGCACAGATAGATTGCCTTCGCAAAATGAGATAAATTACACTGCAGGGCTTGCTGCCTGACCTCCTTTCTCTTCCTTCTGGGTGTGATGGTAGGACTTCCAAGGTCCTGGAGGAGGGGACTTGATTCCAGGCCGTGAGCTTTACAACCCAGCAGGGGTTCCCTCCAATTTGCAGAATAAAATTCAGTTCCCCCTACTCCCACTCCAGGCATTGCTACAGTTTGCTTTTCATTACTAGTGGGCAGGTGAAGTGGGAGAGCGAGGGGCAGGGGGGTATTATCCAAAACCAAGCAGTGGGCAAACTGCATTTTGCATCTTTGTGGCTCCAATGAAACAAATCATCAGGGATGGCTATTTGAAATAAGAATGGGAAATCCCACCTTGACCTTGCCCTCACACCTGGGCTCAGCACCCTGAATAGTCCAGACTGTTTCCTGCTTACCTGTTGTGTGTGTGTGTGTGTGTGTGTGTGTGTGTGTGTGTGTCTGTTGTACACTCAGCCCCTCAGTTATGTCTGACTCTTTACAACCCCAGGACTGTAACCCACCAGCTGGCCCCATAAAACACTACTGCTGTGGATGCAACTTGGCTATTCTAAACACAGAGAGAAACGGACCCTTATCATTTGTTTCTTAAATGTGCTGGGCTTTTTGCTGATGTTGTTTCTTTTTCCCTTTTGACTGATGGTCAGCACACCTGCATCTTAGACTATCCTACTACAACTGTCCTTTGGTACAATCAATATGCACTTGATATTGTTATGACCTTGTGAAATGATCTTGCGATTTTTCATACTTTCAAAACTAGGTACTGTGCAGAACTCTTTCTCCTAACTGTATAACCTCTCTCTGAACCAGCACACTCTGGTCTCCTTGATGGTTTCTTTACTAGCAAGACTATAAACTTGGACATATGTTCCAGATCAATTTACCTAAGGTATTTAAGGTCTTGACATCACTCTGCCCTTGGGGCACACCCAGCTATAAAGGTTTTCTCAGCCTCCTCCTTCGTAGGCACTTTCAAGTGTATGTAGGGCAGCTAAGTCTCTAGCCTCAGTCCCACGCCCATTCCATCCCCTCTTCTTTGTTTTAATCTGCTTACTCCTATTTGTCTTTCAAGACTCATCTCAAGCGCATCTCTGAGAAACCTTTCCTGATGGACTCTCCACTTGTCCTCACTCTCTCCATACCAGGTTAGAGAATCCTTTGTGCTCCTATGACCACCTTGCTTACTCCTGTGATTCGACACCATGAGAAAAATACAATATTTAAAAACTTGCCTAGATTGATAATGTGATTGTGAAATACATGAGAAATATTAACAGCTAATATCGACTGTGTGCTAAGTGGTTACAGTCATGTCCGACTCTGCAACTCTATGGATTGTAGACTGCCAGGTTCCTCTGTCCATGGGATTCTGCAGGCTAGAATACTGGAGTGGGTTGCCATGCCCTCCTCCAGGGCATCTTCCCAACCCAGGGATTGAACCTGCATCTCTTATGTCTCCTGCATTGGCAGGTAGGGTTCTTTACCACTAGTGCCACCTGGAAAATGTTGATTGGGCATTTGCTATGCACTAGATAACATTCCAAGAGTTTTACACAAATGATGTCATTACAGATTGACAACAGCTCTGTAGCAGACACTCCTGTTGCTTACCAAACCACCCATTCCTTTCTTCACGGCTGACTGAGCCCTAATTACATTTGTGTGTCTACCACTCTTCCAAGTAACTCAAGGAAAGCTATATCCCTATTGGTCTAAATCAATTATTGGGAGTCCATTTCTCTTAGAGTGATTGGTTTCAGCATAGACATGGGATAAAGTTCTGGCCCTGAGACAGGAAGAGAAGTCTAATGAGTAGGGGAAAGGGAGGTGCTTCTCAATAATTTCTGGATGCCAGAAACTTTGGCGTTCACTTACAATTTAGGAGGGGAATTAACCTCAGAGCAAGAAGACATCAATAAAATGTCAGAACCAAGAAATGGAAAGTAACTGAGTCTTTGATGGAATCATTGATTACTGAGGTAACCAACCCAGAAATATCAGGACTTCTTTTTATGTGAGGAGATATGTTTTCCTTATTACTTAAATCGAATTACTTATAGCCCAGAGCATCTTAATCATTGCAAAATTAGTTAGAATGTTCTATGACTATTTCCATTTCACAAATGAGATAATTGAAACTCAAAGAGCTAAGTAAGTTGTTTACTCAAGACTAACTGCATATAAAAAGTTAACTAACTCTAGGACTTTTAGACTCCACATAGTGCTCACTCTCTGAATGTGAGAGCCCAATCTTGCTTGGTTTTTTTTATCCTTGCTTCTAGCTGGCATACCATAGGAGCTCAAATACTTTTTGAATAGTAAGTACTTGTGTGGCCTGAACTTTTATGGCCATTCTCCCCTTAACATCACTGAAATATGAATCTCCTGAAAAGGAACAGAAAAATATGCTTCATTTGGGTCCTGTACCACTACACCTGGGTCCCCTGAAAAACAAGTTAAAAAAGGAAGTAATGCAACAGTATTACCAACAGAAAAGTAGATGAAAACAATTCCTTAGAACCTCTCCACGCCAACATAATTGCCACTTGGGGGGATTTCCTTATAGTCCTTTTTATATGCATACTGAAGAGTCTGGTAGATGCATAGAAAGCACTTGATAAAAGTTGATAGTCATTTGTAATTTTAGAAAAAAATCTAATTTTAGCAAACTAGAAAATCAAGAACATTTCTTTAACCTTTTAAAGCATTTCATCGAAAAACAACTGCAAACATCTAATTTAATGTTGGAGATTTAAATGATCTCCTTTAAGTTCAGGCTCAAAACCATCACTGCTTCACTACTTCTACTCAGTATTATATTGAAAGTTCTAGTTGGTGGATTAACAAGAGGAAAATAAATAGAGGTTGAAAAGACAAGAAAGGAAGAAACAAAGCTATTATTATTCACAAGTAATACTATTATCTACAAAAAAGAAAAAAACAAGAGAATCTGTAGAAACACTATCAGCATTAATAAAAAACATTCTGCAAAGTTGTTAGATAAATATGCAAGTACAGATAACATTCCAATATACCTGCAACAATTAGAAAATGTAACAAAAAATAGTACTTTCAATAACAACGAAACTTGTGAGTTTCCTAGGAAAAAAAGCCACAAAAAAAGGATATACAAAATCTCTACGGATAAAATTGCCAGAGTTTACTGAAAAACATAAGGTCTAAAAATGTGAAATATGAAGCACTTATGAGTTGACTTCAATTATTATAAAATTTCCAATCCTTCCCAAATTTAACTATGAATTCAACATGAAGAACAGAAGGGCACGTGACTTACCAGACATCAATAATTAAAGCTATAGCAATTAAGATTTCTAAAACATGGGTAGACTAGTGCTTCTCAAACTTTCAGGCCCCCCCAGGAATCCTCTGGGGATCTTGTTAATCCCAGATCCTAATTGAGAAGGTCTGGGATGGGGCTTGAGATGCTGCAGTCCCAAAAAGCTACCAGGTGATATTGATGCTGCTGGTCCATGAAGCACCACTTTGAAAAGCAAGAAAGTAAATAATTGAAAGAACAGGATAAGGAGCCCAGAAACAAACCTATGTATTTATGAAAGCTTGCTATATGACAAAAGTGGCATTGCAGATTAGTAGGGAAAGTGGATTATTTAATAGATTGGGTTGACTCAAAGTCCTTATGAAAGGGACATCACAAGCTGAAATCAAGATTGCTAGGAGAAATATCAATAACCTCAGATATGCAGATGACTCTAAGGGCAGAAAGTGAAGAGGAACTAAAGAGCTTCTAGTTGAAGGTGACAGAGGAGAGTGAAAAAGCTGGCTTAAAACTCAGTTTTCAAAAAAGTAAGATCACGGCATCTGATCCCATCACTTCATGGAAAAATGATGGGGAAAAATCAGAAACAGTGACAGACTTTATTTTCGTGGGCTCCAAAATCACTGTGGACAGTGACTGCAGCCATAAAATAAAAAGACGCTTGCTCCTTGGAAGAAAAACTATGACCAACATAGACAGCATATGCAAAAGCAGAGACATCACTTTGCTGAAAAAAGTCAAAGCTATGGTTTTCCCAGCAGCCATGTATGGATGTGAAAAGAAAGACGAGCAAGGAAGAATTGATGCTTTTGAACTGCAGTGTTGGAGAAGACTCTTGAGAGGGCCTTGGACAGCAAGGAGATCCAACCAGTCTATCCTAAAGGAAATCAGTCCTGAATATTCATTGGAAGGACTGATGTTGAAGCTGAAACTCCAATACTTTGGCCACCTGATGCAAAGAACTGACTCACTGGAAAAGACCCTGATGTTGGGAAAGATTGAGGGCAGGAGGAGAAGGGGGTGACAGAGCATGAGATGGTTGGATGGCAGGCATCACTGACTCAATAGACACGAGTTTGAGCAAACTCCAAGAGATAGTGAAGGACAGGGAAGCCTGGTGTGCTGCAATCTATAGGTTGTAAAGAGTCAGACATGACTGAGCAACTGAACAACAGCAACATAGGAATATCAAAGTTAGGGAGAGCTTTGAAGATTATACATGGCTGGCTTTGAAGATGGAAGAAGGGTCTACAAGCCAAGGGTTGTAGGTGGGCTTTAGAAGCCAGAAAATGTGAGAAAACAGATTCTCTCTTAGAGCCTAAAGAAAGAATGTTGATTTTAGCTCAGTGAAAGCCATTTTGGACTTCCGTCCTCCAGGCTGTAACAAACTTGTTGTTTTAAGTCAAGTTTGTGGTATATCATTAGAGGAGCATTACAAAATGAATGCACATACAGCAAAAGGTACAATAAAAGAAAGCAAAAACATAAGCCACAGACTGGGAGAAAATGCTTGCGATGCACCCAGGTGACAAAGAATTAAATGGGAAACTATAATGAAGACAACAACACACATACATCATGAAAAATAAGTCAAGAGACCAACTAGGAAAAAAGCAAAGTGTATGTACAGAATTGACAGAGGAAGAAATCTCAATGATAATAATAAGAAAAGATGCAGAGCCTCATTAAAAATCCTAGAAATGCAAATTAGAAAAACAGTGAGATGCCATTTTATACCCATCAGAATTTTAAAATTTTGATAATGCCAATTGTTAATGAGAATCTAGACAATGAAACTTTCATAAAATACTGACAGGAGAGAATATTTTTGTAATGGAGAGAGCAATTGAGTGGTATTTAGTAAACCTGAAGTCACTCATACCCTGCTGCTGCTGCTGCTGCTAAGTCGCTTCAGTCGTGTCCGACTCTGTGCAACCCCATAGATGGCAGCCTACCAGGCTCCACCATCCCTGGGATTCTCCAGGCAAGAACACTGGAGTGGGTTGCCATTTCCTTCTCCAATGCATGAAAGTGAAAAGTGAAAGTGAAGTCGCTCAGTTGTGTCCGACTCTGCACAACCCCAAGGACTGCAGCCTACCAGGCTCCTCTGTCCATGGGATTTTCCAGGCAAGAGTACTGGAGTGGGCTGCCATTGCCTTCTCCGCTCATACCCTATAACTTAACAATTCCACCTGTACGTATTTCATTAGAGACACAATCATGTGAGTATTTGGAGAAACAAGACTATTCATTATGGCATTTTTGTAATACTAAACAAGTGGAAACAACCTAAACATCCTTCCGTGGGCAAATGGGTAAATAAATTATAGCATATTCCCACAATAGAAAACTCACAGCAATTAAAATCAATGAGTCAGCACTTCCTCTCTTACCTAACTGTATACATAATGCCTTAGCTGGCTTCCCCATCTGTGTTGTCTTCCCATTTTTGTACAACTGGAAAATATTTGAAAATCTGATCATGCCTCTACTTTAGTTAAAAATTCACCAGTGTGTGGGTTTTTTGTTTTTGTTTTTTAATTTGATTGTGCAGGGTCTTAGTTGCAGAATGCAGGATCTAGTTCCCCGACCAGGGATTGAAAGCAAACACCCTGCACTGTGAGTGCCAAGTCAACTACTGGACCAGCTGCAGGTTACAGGGAAGTCCTACCTGTGTGTTATTTTTATGTATAATTTCTAACTGATAGATCACATATGTTTAAAGTGTACAGTTTGATAAGTTTTGACACACATAAAAATACCACCATGATCAAGGGAATGAACACTTCCATTGCCCTCAAATTTTCCTGTGTCCCTTTGTAGTCTCTCCCTCAACCTCTCTCATTCCCAAATAGCCACTGATCTGCTTTCTGTCACTGTAGATCAGTTTGCCTTTTCTAGAGTTCTATGTAAACAGATTCATGCTGTATGTATTCTCTTTTTGTCTGGCTTCTTTCTCTCAACATAATTACTTTGAGATTCATCCATGTGGCTGTGTAGTTTATCCCTTTTTATTGTTGAACAGGGTTCCTCTGTATATTTGTTTATCCATCCACCTATTGGTGGATATCTGGGTTGTTTCCATTTTTTTGGCTTTTTTTTTTTTAAGGCAAAGAATATTTTATTCAGAAAGACAGCTGACCAAACAGATGGCAGACTAATGTCTCAAAATAACTATCTTATCAAAGTCTGGATCCAGTTTTTGACACTTACAAATAAGGTTGCTATAAGTCTTTGCACACAAGTCTTTGTGTAGACTTGTGCTTTCTTTTCTCTTAGGTAAATTCGCAGAAATGGAATATTTGAATTAGACAGTAGGTGTATGTTTAACTTTTTAGAAATACTGCCATATTGGTTGCACCATTTTACGTTTCACATCAGCAGGCTTCAGTGGGTTTTTAAAAATAATTTTATTCATCTATTTATTTTTGGCTGTTCTGGGGTCGTCTTTGCTGTGCAGGCTTTTCTCTAGTTATGGTAAGTGGGAGCTACTCTCTAGTTGTGGTGTGCAGGCTTCTCATTTCAGCAGCTTCTCCTGTTGCAGAGCATGGGCTCTAGGGTGAATGGGCTTCAGCTGTTTGGTACGTGGGCTCCATAGATGTGGCTTCTGGGCTCTAGAGCACAGGCTCAGTAGTTGTGGTGCATGGGCTTAGCTGCTTTGCAGCATGTGGTATCTTCCCAACTCAAGGATTGAACCTGTGTCTCCTGCATTGGCAGGTGGATTCTTTACCACTGAGCCACCAAGGAAGCCCTTCAGTGGTTTTTAAGAATAAGATCTGGGGCACTTGTTACAGCATGGACCTACTGCATAGTACAGGGACCTATATTCAATATCTTGTAATAATCTATAAGGGAAAAGAATCTTGAAAAGATTATACACACACACTTATATATATAAATGAATCACTTCACTGTACATCTGAAAAACTATAGATCAACTATACTTCAATTAAAAAAAATAAGATCTGGGGCACTTGTTAAGCGCTGGAAAAAGGGCCTCGGGAAATGTGCCTCCCAGTGACAATTTTATATTTACCTGTGTCACTACTGCACTGGAGTTCACTTCCTGACTACCTGAAAGCTCCTTAGTCATGGGGACTGACCCTGTTTACTCATTTTTGTGTCTCTGAAGCACAGTCCAGTACTTGGTGCATGCAACTGCTCAGTCCATATTTCTTGAATTAACAAATTGCACCATAGTTTTTAATAGTGAAAAACTGGAGACAATTTTTTGGTAAGAAGTGCAATAAATGATGGTTTACCTAAGGTCTGTAATACCATGCAGGTCTTTAAAAAACAGCACAGTAGAGCCATATTTACTGACATGGAAAATAGGCTATGATAGACTTTGAGTAAAAAACAACAAAAAGCAAGTTTCAGAATGATTCTTAGAGTGAACCATTGCTTTAAAATAAAAAACTGCATATATGTAAAATATATTCTGCTGGGCCCAGGGAAAGCTGTGGAATGCATGTTCAGTCATACCCATCTCTTTGTGACCCCATGGACTGTAGCCCACCAGACTCCTCTGTCCATATGGGATTTCCCAGGCAAAAATACTAGAGTGGATTGCCGCTTCCTACTCCAGGGGATCTTCCCTACCGGGGGTCTAACCTTAGTCTCCTGTGTCTCCTACATTGGCAGGTGCATTCTTTACCACTGTGCCACCTGGGAAGCCCAAAGTTGTGGAAAGACAGCATCAAATCTTTAACACGCTTTGTGGCGCCGTGGGGCTGGAGGAAGGAGACATGCAAGTCATAGTACTTCATAAAGAATTTAGAAAATTTTGCTTTGTTTGAACTTTTTATTTTTACAAGTATGTATGAGTTTTGTAAGTCAAACATGTTTTTAAAGAGTACAAGAAAGACAAGAAGCCATCCAAGGGTGGGGGGAGAAGCAATTCTTGCCAGCACCCCCACTGTCTCTCCTTATCCCCATAAGTGCTAGCCCTACTCGCAATGCACCTGAGCCTTTGTCTTCTTACCTGTATCCCTACTTTCTCAACTGCACCAGGCCCTCTCCTCTGTGTCTGCATTCTCTCACCTGTAATCCTGTCCTCTCACCTGTGCCCCATTCTCTTACCAGTTCTCCAGAATGTGTGGCTCTTTTGCAGTTTCACAAAGAGCAAAGCCTTTGGAGTAGAGTTCACCTCAAGTCAATTCATATTAGTGAGTTTACCTTCCCAGCTGGAATGCAAGCTCTCTGGGAAGGAAAGGAATTAACATATTAAAAAAAAAATTGAACTCCTAACCCCTGGCAGGCGCATCTCTAGCCAATTGAATCCTCACAAGAACCTTGTAAGAAGATATTTTTATCTCCATTTCACAGAACACTAAGCTCGGAGAGCTTGTCGCTTGCTCAGAGTCTCACAGCAAGGACTCAAACAGAGCTCTGATTGGCCCCCAGCTCCAAGCTTTCTGTGCCGTGGTGGCTCGGGGGGACGCAATCACACCACACCCTCCCATGCACTTCCCAGCTCGAAAGTCTGCATAATGATGGAGGTAGTTTATCCTTCAGCCAGCGAATCCATTAAATAGTCTTTGTATTCATTTTCCATTAAAACTTCATCTCCCCAAAACTTAAAATAAGATTGGAAATTTGCTATGTTTGACCTAATTTCACCCATTAACCTAATTTATCAAATTAGAGAACAAGAGCTCTTAATCTCTCGGATAAGGAGTGGGGTGCCCAGGCAATTTCAGGGTGAGGAGACAGGGTACCACTAAGGGTGTGGGGTCCCAGAAGCATTCAGGGAGAGAAAGGAGGAGGGCTGAAGATGGCTCAGATGTTGAGGTGGGAAAGAGGAAAGACAATGGTTCATGGCAGAGTAGAAGGGTCTCCAGGCTTCGTGGAGGAAACCTGGACTCAGAGACCAGCTCTGCTGCCCATTGGCTGGGAATCTGGGACAAACCAGTTTACCACCTGAGCTTCTGCTGTCTCCTCTGAAAACTGTGAGAAGTTACCAGTGTCACCAGGGTAATGACATTGTTCTAATGAGATGATTGTGTGAATGCTGCTGGTAAAGAACTAAAAGAGGGAGGCATTTACAATATTTCACATCTACTGACATAACGTTACCATCTTTTCTTTGGATTGAAAGCTCTCAGTCTGAAAGACGGGATGTTATGAAATTGCTGTAAGTGCCTTAAAGTAAAGTGAAAGTCGCTCAGTCATTCTGACTCTTTGTGACCCCATAGATTATAGAGTCCATGGAATTCTCCAGACCAGAATACTGGAGTGGGCAGCCTTTCCCTTCTCCAGGGGATCTTCCCAACCCAGGGATTGAACCCAGGCCTCCTGCATTGCAAGTGGATTCTTAACCAGCTGCGCTACCAGGAAAGCCTGTAATGGCTTAGAGGCAGGGATTATCTTTACACCCTCCCCACTGCCCCCATCTCCTGGGACCTAGAAGAGTGCCTCACAGGTGCTTAGAGAGGTCTGCTTGAATGAATGATGAATGAGTGAAAAACTGAATTCAACTCATAACTGCTCAAGAAGTGGCCCTAAGCAATAATTGCAACCATGCTCCTGACCATCCTCCCAAGGGCTCTCCAAGTACAAGCCTATCATGCAGCAGCTGGGAGCAGCTATTAGAAGTGGGGCAAACATGGTGAGGAGAGTTCAGTTTACAGGTAAGAGGAGGCCCCTGAATCATCTCTTTGCTGGCCACGACAGGCCTGGGGCTGCTGCCGGAATAGTCAAGTGCAAGATGCAGACTAGATAGGGAAGGATGCAGTGACTGGACAATAAATGGAAAGGGATCTTCAAATTATTAGATAAAAGCAAAAACAACAAACAAAAATAATAGATCCTCATCAAATAACTTTTTAAAGTACATAACACACATACAAATTGTGCTTATAGTCACTCTAATTGATGATAACATCTAAGGAGAATAATATTGTGTTTTTTGTTCGGGGCTTAAGATAAAACTTTTCTGTGTATGTGTGTGTATTTTCTCTGTATCCCAGTAAACATGGGGCTGGGTTTTCCATCCATTGATGGTAACACATACTGTTCATTTCCAGCTGTAATTCTTGATTGCTTTTGGCAGAAAAAGCACTGTCTGGGGTTGAGATGAGAGAATGATTTGATACTGACAAAAGATGGATTCTTACAGTGGGCTGAATTATACACACACATCCTCCTCCCAAAAAAGATACATATACATCCTAATTTCCTGAACTTGTGAATATTACTTGATTTGGAAAAAGGGATCTTTGGAGGTATAACTAAATTAAGAATCTTGAGATGAGATTATGTTGGATTATCCAATGGGCCCTAAATACGATGACTAGGGTCTTTATAACACAGGGGCAGAAGGTGGTGTGAGACAGAAGACAAGACACTAAGAGGAGAAGGCAATGTGAAGACAGAGGTGGAGATTGGATTGATGTGGCTACAAGCCAAGGAAGGCCAAGGATTGTCATAAGTCACTGAAAGCTACGAAAGAGGCAGGGAAAAGAGTCTCTTCCAAAACCTCAGAAAAAATGTCTGGCCCTACTGACACCACGATTTTGGATTTCTGTCTCCAGAACTGTGAGACAATAAATTATTATTGTGTTGAATCATCCACTGTGGGATAAATTGTTACAGTAGCCATATGGAACTAACACAATTCTGAATACTATTTTCTCATGAATGTTCAAAATGAAAGATACTAACGCTCAACTTTCAATCGAAACCTCAATAGTGAAAGGTCCCCAAGGAAGCCCAGGTCAGTTTCTCTGGGCTCAGGAGTTTCTCACAGTCATTACCTAGACTCCCTAGGCTCCCTGACTCCTCCAGCAGAGTTTTTTGCCTCTTTCTCCATATTGTGGGTCTTGTGTAACCCTCCCCAGAAATGTGCTCAGCTGAGCCCCATACCCCAGTTCTCATGAACATCTAGCACTATGTCTCACCTACCCAAGTTCAAGGGCTTGGGAAAGCCTGAGATGTCCTTGAAATCCTCATAATGAGGGTATGTTGATTCTGGTCTGGGAGCATAGGGACTTTCTTTGTAGCACTTTGCTTATACCACAGTGTCTCAACACTGCTAAGCACCAGAATGCTGCATGGTTAAATCTAGCATATATCTCTATGTTACCTGACTGAATAAATGGTGAATGGGGTGGAATTGTGTTCTAATTTCCTTCATATCTCCTTGGAAAGTTTCTATGCCCCTCAGCACTCAGGGCCCCTGAGCTGATCTGTTCTTCTCTCTGGGAAGCCCATTCTGCTGCTCCTGACATCTCACCCACAAAATGAACCTGTCCCACGCCTGTTGATCTAGGCCTTTCTCTAATGCTAGGGACAATTATCAGTAATGCATTAATCAAGTCAGAGTCCAGAGAAGAAAAGACTCAGGAAACATGAGATCTATCTTAGAGCCATAGCTGAAGAGCCATCCACTTAGAAGAACTGGATGTAGATGGAGGGCAGGTTGAAATTCTAGATATCTTCAGAGAGTAAGACAAAGACTAAAGATTGAATCAGCCAGATTTGGTTTTATGTCTGAGAATCACAGGTGTATAGCAATAGGGTAGTCTGTCTTATGAGGTGGTGACAGTTCCGTTTTCAGAAATATTCAAGCAAAACTATCACCCCAGTGATCATCAAGTTCACGCTAGCCTGGACTCACAGGCTGGTTGGGTTCCTCCTCCACCTTCACCACTATATGTATGTCCCCTTAGAAGCCACATGATTGGTCAGAAAGGGTGCCTTGTCCAGACCAAGCATGGCCATTTCTGGCTAGTCTCAAGTAGCACTGTCCCTGGTTAGAATCTTTAAACAAGCCCTCCCGATCCACTTGAACAAATCCCTTGAATAATGTTATATTTACTTGTTTATAGAATCATGATTATTTTGATTTCAGGTAAAAGATGTCCAACTCAAATCAGCTTAAGGAAGAAAAGGGGAATTTTTTTCATATAGCAAACATAATTTGTTCAGGTACTTCTGGAGGACAGAGGTGGAGCTGGTCTCAGACACAATCAGTCAAGGCCTGCCTCTCCATCCCCTAACTCTGCTTCCTCCCTTTAGAACCCAGGGTTGCAAAGACTACTGACTTCTTCCCAGCCAGTAGCCCAAGGGAACAGGGCAATACAATTGCTTTCTAGGGAAGAGCTCTGATTGGCTCAGCCTGGGTCACGTGCTCGCCCCTCAGCCAAATCACTGTACCAAGAAATTAGGGATTATGATAGGTCAGAACTGGGCAATTTTCACTATTTTGGCCCCAGAGAGGGGACTGCAATTAGCAACCAAGTGAGAGTCACATGGATAGATACTTGAAGGAGGTTGCCTGGCGGATAAAATAATAGCCATCCATTACTGTGCTTAAGAGCTTACAGAGCGCTTGCGCACACGTGATGTCATTTGATAGCTATAATCCTGTGAGGAGTATAGATCACACGCTGTTTTTCCTCTGCTACATGATTCTGCCTCACCTTACAGATGCAGCTAGTCCTACATTTAAAACACTGTGAATTTCTTAAAGAACTTTGTTATAGCAGGATAGACTCATTGCACGTCCTTCATTGTCATCTGATAAAGTCCTTACACACCACCAACTCAAACTGTTTCAACTCAACTCCTGACAGTAGAGAACTCCCTCTCAAGTTTTCAGAAAGCAGATCCTCTAGGATTAGAACTTAACATCACACAGAGAGTAAAGCAGTAGCAAAGCCATCACTTCAGTCCCTGGGGACCCACTCCTTAAGCACAGATCCTCCTTCTCTTCACCAATCTCTTCCTTGGCTGTTTCTCTGCCAGAAAAACCAGAGATGCCACTAGGGAAATCAGACAGGTGTTATCTCCAGCAGAGCTGCAGATGGCGACAGGTCATTTGCGGAACTGTGCACCCATTGTCATTCTTCTGTTAATCCATGCATCTGTTCATCCATACACTAAAATTGTATTGAGCACCTGTACACTGATTAGTGATCAGGCAAAGCAATTTTAATAAAGAGATCCCAAAGCAGAATAGCTTAAGAAAAATAGGACTGTATCTGTCTCTCACATAAATGTTGGCATGAGTTGTCCAGGGACTGGGGAGCTTTGCCAAGGACCCAAGTTGCTTCCATCTTTTTTCTATGCCTTCTCTGCTACACCTGCACCCCAGCTCATAGGAAACGGAAAGCACAAAAAGGACACGCTACTCTGCTGTTAGGAATGAGAAGTGGATGATTGCCTGACTTTTGATCTCAACTCTTTGCAGAAACTCGGGCCATGTCTAGCTGTGAAAGAATTGGGAACTGTAGCTCCAGCTAGGCAGCCATGGACTCAGTCAAGACTTACAGGAAGGAGCGGAACATGAGTAGTTGGAACAGTAGCAGTGTCTGCCCTGATCTGCTCCACATAATGCAGGGTGCTAGGTAAGATGACAGTTGCACAGAACTGCTCTCAGGTTGCTTGTAGACTCATAGGAATGAAGTGCCTTGTCCCTAGTAGCAATACAAGGCAGTAAGAGGAGGAGAAACACAGAGGCAATACAAAGAGCTGAGAAAATTCAGAGGAGGAGGGATGACTTTGAGATCTTTAGATTGACTCCTAAAGGAGGTGGCATTTGAGCTGTTTGGCCTGGGCTTGAAAGACAGATATAAACCTGAAAATGGAAACGGGGTGAGGCCAGCAAGCAGAGCAAAGAGCAGTGATCACCGCAAATTGCAAATCGAAGGGCAGGTTTGCACATGAATGAGGGACTCCTCAGCTGCCCCTTCCTGAAAGCACTACACACCCACTCCCCACCTCCCACTTCTGTATCCATCTGCTTTACCATTTGCCAGTCACGGGCATCCCCCTTGGTCCTGGAAGACTCAGAGCCATGCAGATTTGCAGAGTATTTTCCTAACTGTGGCTTGGTGGCTCTCCCTTAAGCCATCTCCCATCCCTCCAGTGCAAGAGAGGCCTCGAGGCCTAAGGAGACAGGCCAGGCTATGAGTCAGAGTCGAGAGACCTGCAGTCTAATAACTTATTCATGACAAACATTTCAGAGCTTTGCAGTTTATAGAGCGTGCTGACCTGTAGAATTTTATTTGCTTCTCATCTCAACTCAGAGAGGCTAGCTCAAGGAAGACATCAGGCAGGAAAAATGCTTTGAAAAATCAGCATTGCTACAGAGTGAAAAGCATCACTATAGCAACGCTAAAATCTTTTTATTTCAAACTTCATTGATTCAGAATTGGTGGTAATTTGCACAAGTATCCAGGCTGAAAATTTTCTTTTTGCTCACTATAACCAAAAAGATTTGCTAAGCAAACTAACAGCGTGGCCAAGATTGCCAGCAGCCGTTTATAACCCACGGAAGACAGCCATTTTCAGTGGAAATTGTGGCACTATTGTAAGCGTATTGGCCTTTAATTAATTTTGAACAATGCCCTTTTCATTAAAGTAGGTTTGGCGGAATTTCTACAAGGCAATAAAACTTGTTTAGTCATTTGTTTGAGCTTCTGAATATTCTAAAAGAGTAAGAAAATTGCTAAGCAAATGAGTTTGGGGCCTCACAGAGAGAATGTGTTTAAGAAAAGACTGGACAACCATTTGGCCAGGATGTTGAAGAGGAGATTCTGGCACCAGTGTGCAGTTTGGATTAATTCTGGCAGTGAAAACACTTCCTTTTCCTTTCCCCTAAAATCTCCATAAAAGCTCCATCAGGCTGACTCACACAGAGCGCTTCTGCTTGCAGGGAGGGTATATCCTCTTGATTTCTCACCTCTGACCTCCACTCCTCTCAAGGCGTCACTGAGACACTGGAGAGCTCCAAAACTTGGTGACTTGTAGAACATCTTTGAATTCTGTGTCTATAAGTTTACGGAGAACTACAATAAATGACAGCTGATGCTTACTCAGAGCTTATTCTGTGGCAGGTCTTGCTAAGTGCCTGTTTTTACAGATGAGGAAACTGAGGCTTTGAGAGGGTTTTTGTTTGTGGGTGTTTATTTTTTTTCCTCATTGAGTGGCTTGAGAGATCTTAGTTCCCTGATCAGGGATTGAACCTGCACCCTTGGCAGTGCAGGTTAGGTCAGATCCCTAACCGCTAAGGAATTCCCTGAGGCTTTGAGAGTTTAAGAAACTGGTCCATGAGCATGGCAGTGCTGAGACGCAGGCCTGGTCTCACAGGTGCAAACGATATGCTTTAATACTCATCCTCTTTACAGATCACACCTCAGTACCATCAACCCCCTCTCAGGTCAGTGGAACATGATTCAGTGGTCTTGCTGCATTTTTAATACTTTAAGTCCTTACAAAGATCAGAGGATGAATATCCATCTCCCAACCATATTTCTTGAAGCCTTAACCAGAGAACTTAGTCATACACCTCTGTCCCAGGGTCCTGGAGCTTCAGGGAGGAGTGGCAGACAGCTGAGGATCTCAAGGGCAACTCTGTAAATAGACACCTGAACTTAGCAATACTTACTGTGTTTCCAAGCGGATGCACATTTGCTGGGGACATGGAGGGGGCCCCAGAAATCAGACACTGGGGATGAATACAGAGCCACATGAACAATTTATGGCACTTAAACTTGGTTGTTTTATCTGAAGGTCAGGCACTCAACAGACATTTCATGAGCCTCATTCTACGCCAGGCACTGGACTGAGTGTTGGGGACATTGAAAAAAGATGAGGGCTCTGCCTCTCAAGGGAAATGACTTGTTGAAAAATAACAATATTCAGAAAATAAGAACAGCAGCACAGAGTGAGGAGCAGTCGGAACAGAAGCCCAGCGTGGTTGACTGGCTCTCACTGCAGACTTCTGTAGGGGACATCTATTAAATGTCTACAGTCGTGCTGAAGGGGGTGAGCCCTCTTCCTTGAAGGGTAAGGGTCAAAAGAGACTTCCTGAAGAATACTTTAGTGACTCCTCATGGTGACTCTGCAGTCTCACTGACAGAGATTTGGCCAAGGGGGAGGGACCCTCGTTCACCAGACTCCTTCTCTGCAGCCCTGGGCTCCCCCGGCTGGCGGCTCTTGCTGCAAGCACTTAGAGAACAGGCATGATTGATGGGAGAGTTCAGAGGCTGTTCTCTCACCTCAGATAGCCTCTCACTTTGCAGAGAAAGGTTGCATTCTATTTGCGGACAAACTCCTCTGGCAGAAACATCTAGGATTCTGTCTACCTTGCGGGCCCTGCCCACCTGGGGCACTGCGTTCTCATTCCAGGCTTCTCTGTTATTTTGACAGGAGAGAAGCTCCATGAGAAATAGGAACTGCCGTCTCCTGGGGAGGTAGGAAGGAGGAAATGGATGATGGACCTGAGGGGAGACATGGATGGAACTGGAAAAGGGATTCTGATACCTAATATCAGTCTGTTACCGGCTATACCACTGCATAAGCTCTTTTTGAGACCTCAGAGGTCCCTGACTTTCCTTCTCCAGCCTTCTTTCTTTTTTAAATTTATTTTTAATTGAAGGATGATTGCTTTACAATATTGTGTTGGCTTCTGCCATACATCAACATGAATCAGCCATAGGTATACATATGTCCCCTCCCTCTTGAACTTCCCTCCTATTGCCTACGAGGCCTTTGCTTAAATGCTCTGAGTTTCAAGAAACAGGCTCTTACCCAGTTTGCTTCAAGTGAAGGCCTCATTTGCATGACTGTGTTTGGTTATGAAGACTACTGGATGCTCATAGGGACCCAGGGACAGCAGGGTACTTGGCTCCACAGAGGCCAGAAGAGGGACAAGAGCCAGGACTATAGGACCCAGGACAGTGATAGTCTCCTTCTCTCCCCACGTCTTGGCCCCAGGGGCTCCTCCATGTCACTATGGAGATTGCCCTCCCATCCTAGCCCCACAGCTTCAGTGGCATCAGGCCTCCTGCAACCTCCAGGGCCCTGCTACTCTCTGTGGATTTTTCTTCAGTTTCTCTTTCTTCCCCCAAACCCACCATCACTCTCTTCATAACCTCCAACTCATATTCCTGCTTCTGGAATTTCTTGCATTCTAGAAGCTGGTTCAGGCGGCTATAGCCAGATGGCCATAGACACATGGCATCACAGTGGCTTCCAGTGAAGGAATGTCCCTTAGTAGAGGCCTCTGGGCTGCTTCCAAGGTCCCCACATCCCTTGCCTTTCCCCAACCCCCTGAAAAGGGAGCTGTAGGCACTAATGCATTAGGGGACCCGTTCTGCCCAGTTAGGGCCTCTGCTTTCAGACTCAGGCTCTGAAAGTGTGGCAGGGTCGGGAGGAGGGGGGTTAAAGGTGCTTAAAGGTCATCTACACCAAAGTCTGGCCAAAGCATCACCCAGCCACTTTTTAAATACCCCGTGTGACAACACTCCCGTGCCTTCTAAAGCAACCCCGTCAACCTGTGGTCTGCTCTGCATGTAGAAGGAAATTCTCCTTCTATTTAGTTTGAATCTGCTTTAGCCTGTATTCTGCCAAAGACAAAACCGTTGGTCCTATTCTATCCTTCCAGGCCTTAATGGGCCAGTTTAATTCCTTTTAAATATTATGCCCTTGTGGATAACAGAAGACAGTTTCCTTGCATCTTCCCTTCAAGAACCTAATTCCCTCTAGTTCGTATAAGCATCCCTCACGTGACCTGTTTTGAGTTATCCTAGCACTTTACCATTCTCCCTGGACCTGTTCCCATGTACTTATGTCCCTATTAAAATGCAGCCCCAGAGGAGAAGCAGTTCTCTAGGCAACAAGTTCCCAGCCATGTGTGGATAGGTCTACTTCCATTGCAGATTTCTGACTGTTCCTCTTATACTTGATTCTAGTCAGGGGTTCCATCTAGTCAGGGGTTCCATGGTCCCCAGTGATCCTTCTGGTGGCATATTATCAGCAGTGCTTCTGTTTTTAGGACGTGCATATTTGTTCACATTGAATCAGCCAAAGACCACCAGGGACAATCTGTGGTCTGGAACACACACACACACACACACACACACACACACACACACACACCCCAGAGTCAGATTTCCTGGCTTGCTGCAGGTGACACTCCAGAGGAACCATCAGGTATGTGTTCCTGCAGAAGGATTCTGAGGGGGCCATGGGGAAACAGTGCTCTGCTCTGGACTGGCTGCTTTCTGATTAGGGTTCAGGGGAAATGGAGGGATGAAGGGCTGTCAGAAGACCAGGGTGGTTTGGCGATTGGGTGTCCTCATTACTGGGAGGGTTTAGTAAAGCACGTCTGGAACACCATTAGGAAGAAAGTGGTGGTCATTCCTTTTACAGCCACTGCATGCATGACCTTGGGAGAAATAAGGTCACCCACTAAGTCTGTAGCTACTTTTTTCTGTGTCCTCCCAGCCTGATTAACTAGAATATTCTCTCTTTTTTTTAAGTCTTAGCTCATTTTCACTCTTTCAATCCCAGCTGGATGTTTATTCTTTCAGTATCTTCATGGATTCAGTATCTTTCAGAGGCAGGAATGATGTTGAGCACAATCCCCATGTTTCACCACGTTTTTTCAATGACAGTCCCGTGTAAACCACTCAGGCCTGGTGGTGGTGCCTGCCTGACCATCATCTTTTTACTCCTCCTACTGTCATTTTTTGGGCTTCTCTGGTGGCTCAGCAATAAAGAATCTGCCTGCAATGCAGGAGATGGAAGTTCGATCCTTGGGCCAGGAAGATCCCCCAGAGAAGGAAATGGCAACTCCCTCTAGTATTCTTGCCTGGGATAATCCCAGAAACAGAGGAGCCTGATGAGCTACAGTCCACGGAGCTGCAAAAGAGTCAGACACAACTTAGTGACTAAACAAAAACAACAACTGTCATTCCTAGGCCTCACTTGGACTGTGGCCACCGTCTACCAGTGTCCCCAGACCTCTCATCTGAGCCCCAGGTCCATTCATCCAAACGTCTGCCTGATAGTCCACTGGGACGTCCGACATGCCCTTCAAATTCAACATTCACCTCTCTTGTCCTCTCATCCACACTTGATCACTTGCTCCTGCCTTAGGGTTGCTACTGGGTATCGTGGCTTTGTCCACCCAGGCATCCTCCTCACCCAAGATGCCTCCTTTTCCAGGAAGTCCAAATGGTTGCCATAGCTTATCCATGCTTCCTCGTAAATATCTTTTAAAGCTGCTTTTACTATCTCGGGTCCATTGATATTTTGCTTGGCTTAACATAATAGCCTCGTAACCCAGATCCCCCCTCCAATCTCTTCACCCTTTAATTTATGGAATGCCCTGCTGCCAGAGAGGAATCTTAAATCATGCCAATTTGATCCTTTTCCTACCTGTGTAATGTCCTTTCACAGCATCTCATCACCTGGTGTGAAACCTGAAATATCTTACACAGTTCATGAAGCTTTTCATCTGATGGGCCAGCTTTTCCAACGTTGTTTTCTACCACATCTTCCCTTCACCATGTGACCCAGTCACAGAGAGCCAACTCCCTGGACTGGCTGCCCTTCATCCTTTCCCCCTCTTTGGACAGGCTGTTCCCACCATCTTGGATGTCAGAAATATTAATGACACTGTTACCAATGGTAACAACATTGATACCATTTATTGATCGGATACCATAGGTCAGGCACTCTGCTAATGCATTTGCATGCATGCATCAACATAACAATTCTGTAAAATAGGTACTATTGTTATCTCCATTTTACAGATGAAGAAACTGAGGTTTAAAAGAGGTTAAGAGACCTACCCAAGGTCACACAGCTGATAAGTGGCAGAGCCAGGATATGAATCCAGGTTTCCATCCACTGCATCTCCTACATTTATCACTGCATATGGTAAATTTCAATCGTGCTCTAAAACTCAACTGCCCTATTCCTGTTTTTTGAATCCATCTCTTGCCTCTTCTTTATAAGCAGTTAGTAGATGCCCACCTTCCTGCCATGGCATCTTGTACCTAATTAAATTATGTCAACCATCTCCCTGCTGTCCTGGGCTTGTGGGTGGTACCCACCCACACATCACAGCCCTCCCTAACTAAGCAGCCAAGCTCCTCACTGTGGGTTTTGCCTATAACCTAGGCTGTGGCTGCCCAAAGTGGGGCTCCTCCAAGCAGCCTTGGCTTGGGAAGCTCTCTGTTGGTCTGGCTGAGACCTCCTAAGACCTGCACGGTCTCTGATGCTCTCCTTTCATAGGTGCTGTTTCCCCATCATTTATCTTCAACTCAGGATTCAGTGTCTTCTACAGTTGCCGAATTCCTGTGGGTGGCATCAGCCCTGCCAAGTGTTCATTCAAAGCAAGCACCATTCCCATAATTTATGGGGATGGCAGTGCCTCGAGTCACACCATGCACAGCCCTGGGTGGATTCCCCTTCGCCAGGGCAGACTCTGAGAAAACTTCTTTCTCCCCCAGACTCTCCAGCTTGAAATCAACCCCAAACAACTCCTCTGTGATCAGATGCATTCTGCCTTCCCTGGCAAATTTCCTTGAAACAGACTCTTCATGTAGAGCTTTTGGCACGATAGTCCAAGACAGGGTTATAATAAGCATCCTCTTGAAGTCTTAAATACAGTCTTTGGCTCTGCAAATACCATCATGATAGACTTGCGTTCTCAGTCCTAAGAAATATTGTGGGCACTGGAGCTCAGAAACGTCCTAGGCCATGAGGCAGACTTTGTTCTTCTTTGTGTCTGGGGTCCAAGGAGAAAATAGGGGGTTCCAAGCACCAGTTCACACAACACTCTCCTGGAGGCCAAGAGAGGGTCTCTGCAAGTGTGCTTCTGTGCTGAGACGGTGAGCAGAACACATCTGTGTGGGCCACTCAGTGCCTCTGGGCCATGGGGTTACGAGAGTGAGGTATCAGGGACACATTTTGACAAGTTAGTGGCCAAAAGCAGAGGCTGGGAGGAGGCCTGGATGGAACCTCCCTGCATACACTGCCTGTGGTCAGAAATGCTCATGTTTACAGCTGGAATTGGAAACATGGGGCTCAGATGACTTCAGAAGGATACTGATGGGTTGCCTCACTGAAACCATGACAGGGTGAACATCAGGCTCCCTGTGTGCCCCACCCTCCCTGCCCCTTCCCCTCCCTCATTCTCTCCGGGTGGTTGCCCTGGGCCACATGTAGTCATTCCTGAGGCCTAAGGCAAACTCCTCCTTCCAAATCAAACTCCAATACTTGTTTCAAATCCACATGTCCCTTTGTTTCACAGAAGACAAACATGTTTGAGGAATTCAAGCAAAAATACAAAAATGTTAAAGCTTTGTATGTTTGATAGGAAGGAAGGCCTAGTTAAAAAAAGACTTTGGTTGGGAGTATTTTTATAAATCACACACAGTTTGGAAAGCTAGCTTTTTCATCCATTGAGTTCCTTAAGGCTTGGATAAAACTGTATTTTCCTAAGGAAACTGTGGAATCCTTGTGAATTGCCTCACCTTTCAGGATTTTTCAGAGAGGGACACAAAGTGAGTGGCCCGTGAGTTGGCTGTCTGGAGGGCACTACTGGGGCCCTAATGCTGGCACAACATGGGTCTGGACAGTAGGATGTAGTGAGACCAGGCCAGAACCCTGGGGAATACTACTTCCCTGGCCAGAAAGTTTGCAGTTTCAAGGGCACCTTCTTCCCCACAATGGAAGCCACTCGTGGCTGCAGCTGAACCTGGGCTCCCAGGCTTCACTAGAGGCACAGCCTGGGAGAGATGAGGCAGAGGTTTTCCTCCCTGGAGCAAATTCTCCATGAGTGGCACTTTTGCAATAATTTTTACAAGGTGATATTGTAACACAATGGTTACTTGTACTGGAATGAAAAATTCATTTCCAGAAGCAGAGGGAAACTGAGGGTCAGTCTGCTCAGTTAGTAACTGATGCCTTTAGAGACTGTATTAGCGCCAACGGCTATAACAAATACCACCAACTCAGTGGCTTAAACAGCAGACATTTATTCCTCACAGTTCTAGAGGCTGCAAGTCCAAGATCAAGATGCCAGCCAGTTCAGATTTTCTGGTGAGAGTTTCCTCTCCAGCTTGCAGACAGGGCCACCTTCTTGCTGTGTCCTCTCAAGGCAAAGAGAGGAAGAGCAAGCTGTCTGGTGTCTCTTCTTATCAGGTTACTGATCCTAACAGATTAGGACTCTACCCTTATGGCCTCTTTGAATCCTAAATACCTCCTTATAGGTGCTATCTCCAAAAATTGTCACACTGGGGGGTTAGGGCTTCAATATATGAATTTGAGGGTAAGGGGAATATAATTCAGTTCACAGCAGTGGTCCAACAGTGAAACATTCAGGAATGATGATACCCTTTGAGGTGCTTGCTGCCCTTCTAATCAAAGTCCCAGGCCTCATCCTCTAGCCTACCCACAACAGGCTCCTCTCCCCATCTGGTTGTTCAGGCACTCAGTCACGTCCAATTCTTTGCGACTCTGTGGACTGTAACACACCAGGCTTCCCTGTGCTTCACCATCTCCCTGAGCTTACTCAAACTCACGTCCATTGAGTCGGTGATGCCATCCAAACATCTCATCCTCTGTCATCCCCTTCTCCTCCCGCCTTCAAGCTTTCCCAGCATCAGGGTCTTTTCTAATAAGTCAGCTCTTTGCATCAGGTGGCCAAAGTACTGGAGCTTCAACTTCAGCATCAGTCCGTCCAAAGAATATTCAGGACTGATTTCCTTTAGGGTTGACTGGTTTGATCTCCTTGTGGTCCAAGGGACTCTCAAGAGTCTTCTCCAGCACCAAAGTTCAAAAGCGTCAGTTCTTTGGTGCTCAGCCTTCTTTATGGTCCAATTCTCACATCCATACATGACTACTGGAAAAGCCATAGCTTTGACTAGATGGACCTTTGTTGGCAAATTAATGTCTCTGCTTTTTAACATGCTATCTAGCTTTGTTATAGCTTTTCTTCCAGGGAGCGAGCGTCTTTTAATTTCATGGCTACAGTCACCATCTGCAGTGATTTTGGAGCCCAAGAAAACAAAGTCTGTCACTGCTTCCATTGTTTCCCCATCTATTTGCCTTGAAGTGATGGAACCGGATGCCATGATCTTCATTTTTTGAATGTTGAGTTTTAAGCCAGCTTTTTTGCTCTCCTCTTTCACTTTCATCAAGAGGCTCTTTAGTTCTTCTTCACTTTCTGCCATAAGGGTGGTGTCATCTCTGTATCTGAGGTTATGGATTTTCCTGGCAATCTTGATTCCAGCTTGTGCTTCATCCAGCCTGGCATTGCACACGATGTACTCTGCATAGAAGTTAAATAAGTAGGGTGACAATATACAGCCTTGACATATTCCTTTCCCAACTTGGTACCAGTGCGTTGTTCCATGTCTGGTTCTAACTGTTGCTTCTTGACCTGCATACAGGTTTCTCAGGAGGCAGGTAAGGTGGTTTGATATTCCCATCTCTTTAAGAATTTTCCACAGTTTATTGTGATCCACACAGTCAAAGGCTTTGGTGTAGTCAATAAAGCAGAAGTAGATGTTTTTCTGGAACTCTCTTGCTTTTTCAATGATCCAACAGATGTTGGCAATTTGATCTCTAGTTTCTCTGCCCTTTCTAAATCCAGCTTGAACATGTGGAATTTCCCTGTTCATGTATTGCTGAAGCCTAGCTTGGAGAATTTTAAGCATTACTCTGCTAGCATGTGAGATAAGTGCAATTGTGCAGTACTTTGAACATTCTTTGGCATTGCTTTTCTTTGGGATTGGAATGAAAACTGACCATTTCTACTCCTATGGCCACTTCTGAGTTTTCCAAATTTGCTGGCATATTGAGTGCAGCACTTTAACAGTATCATCTTTTAGGATTTGAAATAGCTCAGCTGGAAATCCATCACCTCCACTAGCTTTGTTCGTGGTGATGCTTCCTAAGGCCCACCTGACTTTGCACTCCAGGATGTCTGGTTCTGGTGAGTGATCACATCATCGTGGTTATTTGGGACATGAAGATCTTTTTTGTATAGTTCTTCCGTGTATTCTTGCCACCTCTTCTTAATATCTTCTGCTTCTGTTAAGTCCATACCATTTCTGTCCTTTATTGTGCCCATCTTTGCATGAAATATTCCCTTGATATCTCTAATTTTCTTGAAGAGATCTCTAGTCTTTCCCATTCCATTGTTTTCCTCTATTTCTTTCCATTGATCACTGAGGAAGGCTTTCTTATCTCTCCTTGCTATTCTTTGGAACTCTGCATTCAGATGGGTATATCTTTCCTTTTCTTCTTTGCCTTTAGCTTTTCTTCTTTTCTCAGCTATTTGTAAGGCTTCCTTAGACAACCATTTTGCCTTTTTGCATTTCTTTTTTATTGGGGATGGTTTTGATCACTGCCTCCTGTACAATGTTACTAACCTTTGTCCATAGTTCCTCAGACACTCTGTCTACCAGATCTAATCCCTTGAATCTTTTTGTCACTCCACTCAAGATCCGAGCCACAGTCAGCTCCCAGTCTTGTTTTTGCTGGCAGTATAGAGCTCCCCCACCTTTGACTGCAAAGAATATAATCAATCTGATTTCAGTATTGACCTTCTGGTGATATCCATGTGTAGAGTTGTCTCTTGTGTTGTTGGAAGACAGTGTTTGCTATGACCACTGCATTCTCTTGGCAAAATTCTGTTAGCACTTTTCCTGCTTCGTTTTGTACTCCAACACCAAACTTACCATTACTCCAGGTATCTTTTGACTTCCTACTTTTGTGTTTCAATCCCCTGTGATGAAAAGGACATCTTTTGGGGGTGTTAGTTTTAGAAGGTCTTATAGGTCTTCATAGAACCAATCAACTTCAGCTTCTTCAGCATTAGTGGTTGGGGCATAGACCTAGATTACTGTGATATTGAATGGTTTGCCTTGGAAATGAACAGAGATCATTCTGTCATTTTTCAGATGCAAGTACAGCATTTCGGACTCTTGTTGACTATGAGGGCTACTCCAATTCATCTAAGGGATTCTTGCCCACAGTAATAGACAGAATGTTCATCTGAATTCAATTCACCCATTCCAGTCCATTTTGGTTCACTGATTCCTAAAATGTCGATGTTCATTCTTGCCATCTCCTGTTTGACCATTTCCAATTTACCTTGATTCATGGACCTAACATTCCAGGTTCCTATGCAATATTGCTCTTTACAGCATCGGACTTTACTTCCATCACCAGTCACGTACACAACTGGGTGTTGTTTGCTTTGGTTCAGCCTGTTCATTCCTTCTGAAGCTATTTCTCTGCTCTTCTGCAGTAGCATATTGGGCACTTACCAACCTAAGGAGTTCATCTTCAGTGTCATATCTTTTTGCTTTTTCATACCGTCTGTTTCTGCCTCTGCAGCCATGAAATTAAAAGACACTTGCTCCTTGGAAAGAAAGCCATGACAAACCTACACAGTGCATTCAAAAGCAAAGACATTACTTTGCTAACAAAAGTCTGGATAGTCAAAGCTATGATTTTTCCAATAGTCATGTATGAATGTGAGAGTTGGACCATAAAGCAGGCTGAGAGCTGAAGAATTGATGCTTTTGAACTGTAGTGCTGGAGAAGGCTCTTGAGAGTCCCTTGGATAGCAACGAGATCAAACCAGTCAATCCTAAAGGAAATCAACCCCGACTATTCATTGGAAGGACTGAAGCTGAAGTGCCAACACTTTGGCCACCTGATGCATAGAGGAGACTCACTGGAAAAGACACTGATGCTGGGAAAGATAGAGGGCAGGAGGAGAAGGGGGCGACAGAGGATGAGATGGTTGGATGGCATCACCAACTCAACGGACATGAATTTGAGCAAACTCTGGGAGATAGTGAAGGACAGGGAAGCCTGGCATGCTGTAGTCCATGAGGTTTGCAAAGAGTTAGACATCACTGAGCAACTGAAGAACAACAAATGCTTCTGCCACATCACCCAGATGGGCACGGCTGGGCACCCTTGAGGCCTGGTGCTGGAACACAGGCTGGCAGAGATAGCTGGACAGCAGTCTTTGCAGGGAGCCCACTGGTTAGGCCCTGAATGAGCCTGAGGGAAGGGTAAGAGGAGCAGAGTGACCAATATCATCTGTCATTTAGCAGAAGCCTGAAGTCACCTGAGGTCAGGACTCAGCAGTCTTATAAAGTCTGTCCTTGGGCAGACTTCCTCATACATTTCACAGGTTAAACCACTGAAACTTTTGGGCCTCTGCATGCCTGGCGTATGATGCAGAGATAGTTCATCATATGTTAAGCCCAGGTTCATCTGATAAATAAAAAATACTTGGGTTGAGGAAGGATGGAGTGGGAGGTTAGGGTTAGCAGATGGAAGCTATTATATATAGAATGGATAAGCAACAAGGTCCTACTCTATAGCGTAGGTAATTTTATTCAATAGCCTGTGATAAACCGTAACGGAAAAGAAAATGAAAAAGATTGTATATATAAGGGAATCACTTTACTGTACAGCAGAAATTAACACAACATTGTAAATCAACTACACTTCAATAAAAAGTTTTGAAAACACTTGGGATTTGTCTAACATTATAAATAGTTCAAATTATAGACAAAGAAAAATCTTCAATCCCCGTCATTCTTCCTTCTCACCCTGGAGAGTTCTTTGGTCTCTACCCCTGTTCTCCTCAGTCTGCACCCCTGCCCCCACCACCGGCTGTCCTTTCTCTGCCTTTGTTTCACAGCAGTGAATGGTAATGACCTTCAAAAGCTCAGGGGACATTCTTCCATTGTTAGAGAATCCAGCCACGCCACTCGGGCTGCCTCCACTCAAGATTTTATTCTTCTAGCAATGAATCACTGCTGCCATCTTGTTCCTGTGCTTCCTGTGAGGAGATAAGGGAAGGAAATAGAAAGGGGGTGGGGGGCACCCGGCCAGCTCATGGAGCACCTGCAGGCCTGGGTGGGCTCCAGTCATAGGAGTCTGCAGAGGATAGAAAAGGCAGGAAGGGGAATCAAGAGTTTGGCCTGAACAGGGACAAAAGCCATGACTCTGTGGGGGTGTGGGGTCACATTGGGCCTCACAGCCCTCTAGGTAAGGGGCCTAAGGCAGTGCCATTAACACAATAGGCTTTGGGCTCCAACAAGCCTGGCTTTGACATCCGGATCCACTGCTTCTAGCATCCTGGCATGTGCCCCAGCCTTCTGGAGCCTTCCTTTCCTTATGTGTACAACAGGGATCTCAGTCCTCTTCATAGGATCGTGGCAAAGGCTGAAGGACATGACCAAAGCAAACCACCTAGAACAGGGCCTGGCATAGACCAGGAGCCGTGCATTTACTAGCTTTCTTCTTTCTCTCTCAGATCTTCCTTTTCTCCTTTCTCCACCTAATAGGAAAGCAACCAGACCTAAGCAAGGGTACCATCCTTAGAAAGGTTTGGCAGTGCCCAGCCATTTCATGGCGGCCAGCTGCCATGCACACAAGGGAACCGTTTCTTGCCTGGAACCAGAAACAACTGGGGGAATGTCTGGGGAAAGTGAACCTTGCCCTGTACCAAGGGGGACCTCAGTCTTCTCATTTGTTTGACCTCGACTCTGATCAATGTTAATTCTCACATCACAGATTCATGGTGAGAATTTGAATCCCCACCTGCAAGCAGCTCTGATCATCATTCGTCTCCATAATCATCATTCAATATTTATTATGTCCAGGCCTTCTTCCAGACACCATATATTTCCTTCAGTCTGGAAAGTGGAAGGCTGAGAGGGCCCGCTGAGAGGCCCATGAGGTCCCCAGAGGTGCCCAGGGCTCAGGAGTGAGTCCTTGTCCACTCTACCCTAGCGGCGTAGGTTTAGGACGGGATTGGTGACATTGGAGCAAGAGGACTTTTTAAGTTACGTGAAAGGAATCTATTTTGTTACCAGCAAGTAATAAACTCACAGAATTCATTACCCAAGAAGGAGTTGAGTGTAAGCAGAGAAAGTATGTCAAGCGAGGTTTCAGGCAAATTCATAGTTGGCTGATCTGTGTGGGGTGTCCCCTGACCCTGTGACCTTGCCACCAGGAAGGACACCCAGCATTCAGCAGGACTTAAAGATGGAGAACTCTGTCCTCTTGGGCCTTGGGTTCTGGCCATGCAACAATTCATATGCCCATGAGATTGTCCTGAATTTCTTAGCTTTGTGATTTTTCAATGTCATTCATCTGAACCAGCGGAGAGGAGTAGCAATCCTAGAGAAACAAGCCTTTCAACAGAGGGGTAAGCAGCAAACCTTACAGTGATTTCTTTTTCTTGTCTAAAATTCCAAATCCCTACACCCATTTAAGACTGCAGCAATTTCATAAGAGCATGGAGCATTTGCACTAGGAGGGAATTGCTGGACCATTCCACTCACTGCAGTGTCTGCCCCGAATACTTCTGTGCAATAGCAATTAGACTCAGAAATAGAAACAGTGATGATGCTAGAAATGCAGTTGCTGAGCTATGTATCTTTGAGGCAAAAAAGTCTACATACCTAAGAACCGAACGTTTACTCATTTATGCGACAAATATTTTGAGCAGCAACACTGAGCCATGTGCTTTGGATATGAAGATGAATAAGGCATAAAAATACCTGTCTTCTGAGAGCTCAGCCTGTGGGGAAAACAGGAAAACAACTTCCATATTGTGGGCGCTATGGGAACAGGAAGAACAGGGGGCCCATCCATCTCTACCTGAAGAAGTCAGGATTCAAAGGACTACCGGGGGTTCCTGATGTAGGTGAGAAGGGTAAGAGGGATTCAAGCAGACAGGAGAGTGGGGAACATTTAAGTGCTTAAATTCACTATGAGTGGAGCTCAGGTCCCCTGAGACAAAGAAGCAGGAGATGAGTCTGGAAAGAAGACATTGAAGTGGTGATCCAGGCTAACGAGGAGGGCATTAATAATTTTTGGAAGGGAAGCTGGGAATTGGTATGATCAGATTCTAACAGTAGGAAGATCACCATGGTATGAAGCTAGAAACAAGGACAGGAGTAAGGTGATTTGCAGAAGAGCAACGACTAGGGACCAGAACAAAGCCTTGAGGTTGTTTCAAAGGTAGGATCGATGGGCATCGATGGGCATCGATGGGGGAGGGAGAAAAGAGGGCGCCTTCAGGGATGACTTCCTGGTTTCTTTGAGCAGACGGAGGTATCACTGAATGGTAACAACGCTAAGGGAAGAATGTGACAGAGAAGGCAACACATGATGTGCTGTACTTGCCTTCTGTATAAGGCAGTCAAACTGAGATACCCATTACATGGTGAATATAGAGATCCAAGTCCCAGAAAGAGATGCAGTCTGGAGATCCTGGGTCCCAAGGGCATCAGCTGGTGGTGATGAAAGCTTAGCAAGGGAGAGTCCAAACGTGGACAGAGGATAAAACTGAGGCTGCCATGTCAGAGAATGCTGAGAGCAGAGGAAAATGAACCCTCCAAGGAGAGCAAGCAAAGAGGTGGGAAGAGACAGGCTTCTTAGAAAACAAAGGAAGGGTGATTTGTGAAGAAAGAGTCAAATGATGCAGAGGTAAAGGAATATAGGGACTGAAGAGAAACTATTAGACTTGGCACCTGGGTCCTTACTGCTGACCAGGTGGAAGAAGATTCCGTGGGAGATGTGGGGAGAAACCAGAAGGCAGCAAGTCAAGGAGTGAATGAAAGGCAGGAAGTGGGGACAACAGGTAGACGATTCCACACAGAAACTCAGCTAGAAAGGAAGGAGAAAGCTTGGAGGATGTACCAAGGAGAAAAGGTTAGTAGAGGAGACTCAAACACAATTAGAAACAGACTGTTCAAGAGATTTAAGAGGGAAAGAGAAAACGGATGGACCAAGCATGAGGAAGATGCTCAGAGGGAGCTCAGGTGTCCTGTGTCAATTTTTCCTCCCTGTTCCATCCCTTCTCTGCAACCCTCTGACATCCACGTGGACCACTCATCTAATGTCTTCAGACACTGCTCTACATTATGGTTATTTGAACGTATATCTTACCTTCTGTAATTAACTTTGTATTCCTTTCAGGGAAGAAACTCAGTCTTAAACATTTTTGTTGTAATCTATGGAGCTTTTTTTTTTTTGTAAATAAAAATGAGTTTCACAATATTTTTTAAAGTGAGGTATAATTCACTCCAGTAATTTACATTCAGTAAATTACTGGACCCAAAGAGCATACAGCTTGATGAACTCTTAGATATGTATAAACCAATGAAATCACTACTCCAACCTACAGAATATTTTAAGCGCACAAAGCTCTCTCATGGCCTCACCCAGATGGTATCCCATGTTGAAGTAATTATCATTCTGGCCTCTTTCACTGAAGTTTTGGGTCTTCTTACAAATAGGATCTCATGTGCATGTTCTTTGGTATCTAATTTACTTCTCTCAGTAATATGTCTTTTATTGTGTGCAATTGTAAGTTCCTTTTTATCTGTGAAGTATTCCATTGTGTAAATATAAGCCATAGTTCTATCTGGTGATAGATGCTAGGGCTTTTTCCACTTTGGGGCCAATAAAAATAGTGCTGTGATACACGTTCTTGGCTATGTACATTGGGGTCATAGCACTCATTCTGTTGGGTGTATGTCCAAGAATGGTATCGCAGGATAATAGGGTTGACATTTGTTCAGCTTTGGTAGATGTTGCCAATGTGTTTGTGCCAATTTATATTTCCTTGCAGTGTAGGAGTGCTCTGGCTCCATAGTATTTTTAAATAAAATGCAGTTCAATGAGAAATGCTTAAGACGTTGAAAAGAACAACTGCTTTCAAGAACCATCAACACTTCAGAAGTATCTATTGATACGTTAACAGTTACTGTGTAAATAACAGACCACTGCTTGATCCACTAAGAGTTCTATCATAGAACCTCTGGTTGACCTAGTTTGAATTAGGTAAGTTCTTGAATATAAAAATAAGTGAATTTCTCTATATGTAATTTCTATAATGTACTATTGTCACTAGCTTTTTTTTTTTTTTTAAGCTTTCTTGTTTCCTATTCAGGTCCATGAGGTTTTATTTTAATCTTCAATTATGGATCTGATTTTCCTGGAAGCTGGCAGAACCACCTTATCCTAACACGATGTATACATCTTGGGTGTCTCAGAAGTCAGCCTTAATTCAATTATTTATTCATTTGTTCATTCTGTAAATATATATGGTATGCCAGGCACTGGGAGAGGTCAGGAGGGAGAGATCAAGAATCCTTAGCTATGGATTCTGCCCTGAAAGAACTTGGTCTAGAAGACCATATACAAAGAATTTAATGCAGAGGAGAAAGTTAGCAAGCCTCATATATATTTTATTGCAAGGTTTTCTAACACAGCAGAGCTAGTACCAACTTAGGTGGAACTTTAGCAAAAGAAACTGCCATTTATGGGTCAGTTATCTCTCTGAGTGGTGACAGCAGGTCCCCTGAGGGCAGATCTTTGTTCTCAGGTCACTCGAGTATTCCCTCAAGATAAGCTTCATAGATGCCCATTATCTGAAGGGGAAAAGAAGTGACAAGAACCATTGTTGCTGTTGTTCAGTCGCTCAGTCATGTCTGACTCTTTGCCACCTCGTGGACTGCAGCACACCAGGCTTCCCTGTCCTTCACCATCTCCTGAAGTTTGCTCAAACTCATGTCCATTGAGTCAGTGATGCCATCCAGCCATCTCATCCTCTGTCACCCCTTCTCCTACTGCCCTCCATCTTTCCCAGCATCAGGGTCTTTTCCAATGAGTCAGCTCTTTGCATCAAGTGACCAAGGTATTGAAGCTTTAGCATCAATCTTTCCAATGAATATTCAGGATTGATTTCCTTTAGGATTGACTGGTTTGATCTTGCTGTCCAAGGGACATTCAAGAGTCTTTTCCAGCACCACATTTTGTAAGGATCAGCAAGAAGCTTATGGTTTGACAAAGGATGTTCTTTTAAATACCCCTAGGGAGAAACTGGACCAAACTGCATAAAGTCAAGAAACCTCTTAGAACCTATTAGTCATGTTTGTGCGTGTGTACAGTCATTTATTCACGTCCAGCTCTTTTGTGACCCCATGGACTGTAGCCCACCAGGCTCCTCTGTCCACGGGATTTTCTAGGCAAGAATACTGGAGCAGGTGGCCATGTTCTACTCTAGGGGATCTTCCCGACCCAGGGATGGGACCTGAGTTTCTTGCATTACCTGTACTGGAAGGTGGATTCTTTACCACTAGCACCACCTGGGAAGCCCTTGACACATTGATAATCTTTCCAATTATTGAGATAGTTCCAAATGGTGTTAGCTGGCAGCAAAGAGCTCAAGAATCCCCAAGAAAAACTCATTAAACTCAACACTAGGCCTAGATAGCTGCTTCAGGAGTGCTGATTCTGGAACAGTGAGCAGTCAAGGAAAGAAGTCTCACTCTCTGGACCCATCACACCAGCATGAAGGCCCTACTTTGGGACCAGCTGCTGAGTATGTGAGTGTGACCTTGGAATCCAATTTAGAATATCCTTAGATGAAACTCACTTGGGAGAGGGTGGGATGTGGACATTTAAAAACTGAGCTCCTATTCACACTCCAAGTTGCTGAAGAGCTTCATACCACTTATAGACTTAGCAGATATTGTTGGTTATGGTGGCAGAGTTTTCATCCCATATTCCCTCCAGATCCCTTTGCTATTTCTTGAACACATGGGTTTCTGAGACCTTCCTACAGGAACACTGTCAGAGAAAAAGGACTGTCGTGTATATTCTCCATCTAACAATATATATTCTGGGATCTTTTTGCACCATCCTTCTGGAAAGACTTTTACTTTTATCCTGTGTTGAAACTTCTGTTCTTATTATATCTTTCCTTTTCTCTGGAAAGGTTTTCATAGAGAATATATTTTTTGAGACGTTGTATGTCTGAAGATGTCATTATTCTATCTTTGTAGTTTGGGGATAATTTGGCTGGGTACAGAACTCTAGTTTGGAAGGCATTTCCTTTCAGAATTTTGAATACATTGTCTCATGTTCTTTTTGTTTCCTTTGATGATACTGAGAAATCCAAAGCCACTCTCATTTCTGATTCTTGGTATGGGACTTTTTCTTTCTCTAGAATCTTGTAGACTCCATTTCCTCCAATTTTTTGACAATATCTAATGATGTACCTTAATATGGATCTGTTATTATCCAATGTGGTATATATTTGATACATTCTTTAAAGCTGGAAACTTTTTTGATCTCTGGGAATTCTGGGGAGTCATTTCATTGTGATTATCTTCTTTCTATTTTCTGGTTTTGTTTTTTTTTTTCCTCGTTCTTTCTCTGGAACTTCTATTATTTACATATTAGACTTCTTGGACTAGTCTTCTAATTTTTCTTTCTTTTCTTTCCAATTTTTTTAATCTCTGATTTTTTTGCTCTACTTTCTAAAAGACTATTGAGTCTTTTTTATTTCTGCTGTTTTTAATTTCCAAGAATTCCTTTTTTTGGCCTCTGAATGTTCCTTTATTGTTTCACCTTGTTCTTTTTTCTTGGAGTCAATATCTCCTCTTATCTCTGTAAAGATGTAATTTATACATACTTTAATTCTCCTCTCCTTGCATGTTCTCAGTTTCCTCACACACTACTTTTATTTTTGTTTGTTTTTTGTCTTGGTATTTATTGTCCACGTTACCAACTCTTCTCAGATAGTAGTATTGGGATATTTGATCATGATTAAGAGAGTGAAACAATTAATCTGATTGGAAGTTTTCAAGTTGTTTGAAAACTCTGGACAAATGGGTGGGACTTTGGACTTTGTGCTGCAATGTAGGATTATTGGAGAACCTCCTACGTCAGTATTCCAAGTCTGTCCCTCGTGGGTTACACAGATTCCCTAAGCACTCTAAGTATTTAAAAGAGTGCCTGACACATAGCAAGTACTCAGTACTTGTTATTATTGTGCTAGCTATTATTACTATTATTGTAGAAAATACATTCACAGAGAAGCAAATATACAGGCAATTCAGTTAATCAAAGCCAGTATCTTTGCTTGGATCTTCAGAGAGAATCACAAAGGTGTAATTATTCTCAGAGATTTGGACACAAGCTTTAAATGGTGGCTTAGATGCTTCATGTTTGGGTGGATAATAGAGAAGGTGAATGGAAGGAAGATGCTTGGGGCTGACCTGGGAAAGGACGAGCAGGGAGCTGATTGAGAAGGAAGAAGTGGCTAGCAGGCATGCCAAATGGTCATGGTGGCTTCCAGAGAATGCTGGTGGTCCCCTCATCTAAGCTGGTATCTAAACACAGGACATCCCCAGTGGCTCAGCGGTAAAGAATCTGCCTACAATGCAGGAGCTGCAGGAGACACGGGTCAGGAAGATCCTCTGGAGGAGGGCATGGCAACCCACTTCAGTATTCTTGTCTGGAGTATCCCATGGACAGAGGAGCCTGGCAGGCTACAGCCCATAGGGTCACAAAGATTGGACATGACTGAAGTGACTTAGCATGCAAACAATCGCTATCTTTGCATTTCTAGTGGGATAGGATTTGACACACTTGGGGACAGATTTGCTAATTAGCTCCATGGCTCCTTGGGTGCCATCCATTTTTTGGGCGATGGCACCAGAGGACCAACTCTGCCAGGGGAGAGAAGGAATATTCCATTAATCTGGCTATGGGTTATTAAGCCACTCTTTCTTCCTGTCACAAACAGATTGTGAATAACACTATGTTCTCTCCCATCCTCCTTCTCTGCCTCCTCTTCCTTTTCCACAGCCTGGGGAGGATTGTGAATCCTGCAAAGTCTCATTGTTCTCAGCCCTATTCTCAGCCTGTCCAGCCCTTGGTAACGGGAAGGGCCGTCTTTTCCTCCGTCTGACACCTGTTGATCCTCAGCCACCTGGGAGTCCCCTCCAGAAACCTGTCTTGCAGCTTCTGCAGTGCTGGACCGCTGGCCAGAATGATGGATTTCTCCCAGGAGTTGCTGTAGCCTTTGGCAGGGGATCAGCTCTGCGAGTCATTGATTTCAACTGCTCAGCATCTTTCTCAGCTGTTCTTGTGCGTCTGCCTCTCCCAACTTGATTCTAATAACTTTATTGGCACAAAGAGGTGGAGAAAGCATTGCCAAAGTCAATAATCAAGTTTCTGCAACCGAGATAATTTGATTTTTTTTTTTTTTGGCGGTTGCTTCATGGAGATAAGAACTGTGTGGGCCTATATTGGGTTTTATCTTTGTATTATTTTCTGGTAAGGCAGTTCATATAGGGAGGTCTGAGTCAGATCATTTCTCTCAGTTATGCAGCCTCGTTATCTTCTAATTTATGGTTTATGCTGGTTTGTTTCCACGTCTTTTTCACATATAAAATTATTTTAATGGCAAAAAATCAGGTAAGCAAATCTTCACTGATCACCTACTATGTCTTAGTGTGATGGGGTATTTAAAAAATACACTATGTTTTATTGAGAGTAGAAGAAAGCTGGAGCTAACTCTAAACAAGTAATGAAACATGGTTGCTCATCCATCCAAGGCAACTCATAATATTGTTCCTATCAGAGAGAAAAGAGAGCTGAATGGTTGAGTGTACAGGTCTCAACTCTGCTTCTTCATTATGTGGCTTTGGGCAAATTTCCTTGTGTCTCAGTTTCCTCACCTACAAAAAGGGAATAATATCAATAGCACCTACCTCTTAGGGCGATGGTGAAAATCATGTAAGATTGAACATAAAGCACTTAGAGAAAGCCCTGGAAATCAGTAGGCACTCAATAAATGTTAGCTATTTTTACAGAGAAGGCAATGGAGACCCACTCCAGTATTCTTGCCTGGAGAACCCCAGGGACGGGGGATCCTGGTGGGCTGCCATCTATGGGGTCACACAGAGTCGGACACGACTGAAGTGACTTAGCAGCAGCAGCAGCTCTTTTTATCATTATGACTTACAGAGACCTTACCCGTTTTCTTGTCCAAGCTCCTCCTCTTTCCGGTGAGTATCTAAGAGGCCAGAGAGATTGACTTGTGCAAAGTCATAGTTTGGTCTCTTTTACTGCAGACAAGGATGCAAATTACCTTTACTCTATACTATGCTGCCCTTTTGGTCAATGGCATGAGTTTTGATTCTAGAAACTCAAGGAAAATTTCAGCAGGGGATTCGTCTCCAGTCCAGCATAACATGAATAATCCCTCACAGAGTATACAGGGGCTTTCATTGTCTCTGACTCACTTGATTTCTTGGAGTGGAGTTACACAGACATGACCAGCATTTGGCTGAATGATAGTACCTCTGGTTTAGATGGTGTCAAGATGGTGTAGTGGTTAAGAGTCATGGTCTAATGCCAGACAGACTTGGTTGAAACCTTGGCTCTTCCCTTTATACACCCTCCAGAGATCTTGGACCAGTTACTTAACATCCTTAAGCCTCAAGTTACCCACAAGTAAATTTGAACAGTAATGACACTACCCCTTATTGCATCATCATGAGGATGAACCACGGTAGTATATAGAGAGCTCAGCTGACTGGTACAGAGTAATGCTGACTACATGGGAATTAATATGGGTTTTGTACTAGTTTTTAGTACTTTCTTTTACTCATGCTCATTTTATCTTCAAGACATCCCTCTAAGAGAGGAAGGAGAGGTTCTTTTATTGCCATCACCTATTCATAGAGGTTAACTGAGCATTACAGCTCGCAAGTGGCAGCAGTGGGACTGGAACACACAATGGTTTCAGGATACCTATAGCAGTGCTCCGTCTCCTATATTTACACCTCAGAGACTAAGAAAACCTGAAAATGTCCTCGAAATCAAGAGTGGGTAAAATAAAGAAGAAAAAGATGAATAAGGTCATCACAAAGTAAAAGCTGGAGTGAAGCTTTTGTTAGACACATTAAATCAAAATGCACATAAGTGAAACAGATATGAAAAAAAGGAAGTTTCATGCAGTCCCCAAAGGACCAAACAACAACATGAAGCATGCTATCCATAGAGAAAGACAGGCGTAAAAATCCTCAGAAACGTCCTCATAAGTTAAGGCCAGGACAATTGTTTAGGGAACCGAACACTTCCTGCTTATCCCAGATTTGGTGATAAAAAAAAGATGGGCAGAGAGAAGGGGAGGATCAGATCATTGCTTGCAAAGACCATGCAGTGCTCATGAAAATGGTTCTGAAGATGAACTTGGTTACTAAGATCATAAACTCTGCATTCACATAAACACAAGCCAGGGAGTCGGTGTGTTCTGGGATTGTTCATTAAGTCAGGATGCAGTCAGATGAGACGAGGGAAAGGTACCCATTTGCTACAGATCCTTCTCCCTCCCTTCCTGAGGAGCTGTGAATCTGGAGATCCTGCACAGACAAGCCGTCTGGTGTGAAGCAGCTGTCTGAACCAATACTGAAGCCAGGAGTGAACCCACCTACCAGCTGCCCTGCTCCCTGTGCCTGGCATGGTCTGGTTAGTCCACCTTCTCCCCTAAACCTCTCCCAGACATCAGCCATCCTCGGGATGGGTGGGAAACCTAATAGCTCTCTTAGCATCAGTTTCCCCAACTTTTGCTATTGGTGCCTGTGGCAGGAGCCTAGGAGTTTATAGGGTAAGAGGAAAGCTTGAATGAGGAAATGCTGGTTCAAGACCTGTTTTGACATGTATGGGGTTGGAGTATGATGGCCATGGAAAAGACTGAGAACTAGACCCTCCCACCATTGCTGCCCAAAACTGCCCCTTCTCACAGTCCTTGAGCTCCCCAGGTATAGGCTGTCATACACCCCACCCCAGCTAAAGCAGCTGGACCTCAGAAACAGGCCGCATGGGTCCAGCAGATATCAGAGGAATATGGACCCCAGGGGATGCCTGTACTGTCTGCAGTATCATTGTAGATTTGGGCCATCTGAAACTTTTTTTTGCCTCAGTGATAATTTTTTTTTTGGCTGCACAGGGTCTTCATTGCTGTGTGAGGGCTTTCTCTAGTTGCGGTGAGCAGAGGCTACTCTTCATTGCGAGGCACCGCGCTGGCTTCTCATTGCAGTGGCTTCTCTTGTTGCAGAGCACAGGCTCTAGGCCCATGGGCTCAGTAGTTGTGGTGCTCAGCTTTAGTTGCCCCACAGCATGTGTGATCTTCCCAGACCAGGGATTGAACTTCAGTCCCCTGCATTGGCAGGTAGATTCTTAACCACTGGATGACCAGGGAAGGGAAATGCCACTGATGATATCTTGTTGCTTTATCACTGGTCAGGGTGAGTGCAGCCCTGATGCTCTCCATCACCCAGGAAAGTTTCATAATCCCCAAGTCTGCTGGTGCTGGGAAAGGCAGTGGAGAGTCCACACAAACTGCCTGCTCTGTGGAGACAGAAGCTGGGACTATCCACCCAGGATCTCAGCACCTGAGACGGACGGCCACCCTCTCTAACTTTTTGTTGACTGATCCCTAGGGAAATGCTTACGGGCATTTTGCTATTGAGTGGTGAAGGGGCAGGTGCCAAGACAGTAGGGCATGACTAGGAAAGAATGCTAAGAACATCTGAGAAACAAGAAAGGAAGCTGGGCCTCTTTACATGGAAAGAAAGTAAGGATGGGAAAGAGTATAAGGTGAAGAGTGAGAGGTGGTACCATGGAGAGGGAACAGGGGTTGCCATTCCTGCCCTGAAGAGTCTGAGGGACTTGGAGCAGATTCACAGATAAGACTGATCACAGCCTGGGGTAGTCCCGGAGCAACTAGAAGACTGTATCATCCTCCACCCCTGGACTTTCAGCCACATCAGCAAGTCCTGATTTCACCTCCTGGGAATAGTGCTTGTCTGTGGATTAGAGGTATTTCAGTTGGTGTCTTTTTTCAAAGCAGCTGCTGAAAAAGGTGTAGGGCTCATCCATGAGTTTGAGGACAACACTTGCTTCTGGAGGAGGAATCTTCTGCTCCTTGAAACTACAAAACCTACTTTGAGCCATGTGCTCATGGGGTGCACCATTTTGAATTCAGCAAATTAAACTGGGAAGTAAAAGCCATCACACCATTTGGATTTATTGCCATTTCAGTTTTTAAGCCATTTGTCAAGCACTATGTAATGAAAAATGGGCTTCCCAGGTGGTTCTTTACCAGGAGGTAAAGAACCTCCCTGCCAACTCAGGAGACTTGGGTTTGATTCCTGGGTTGGGAAGATCCCCTGGAGGAGGGCATGGCAACCCACTCCAGTATTCTTGCCTGGAGAATCCCATGGACAAAGGAACCTGGTGGGCTATGGTCCATAGGGTGTCAAAGAGTCATACATGACTGAAGCAACTTTGCACACATGCACGCATGTAATTAAAACAATCTTATATACTATCCACTTGGTTCTTAACTCTAGTAGTTCCATTTTATAGAGGTAAAACTGAGGTCTTAAAAATGTCAAATAAAGTCATGCAGCTAACAAATGTCCATCAGACTTCCTGATTTTTGCTATTTTGCTTTCTTTATTTCTTCACATATAATCTTTTCTTCCCCTCATTATCCCAATCAAGAATATCAGGAGGCTATAACTTAGAGTTCTTGACTGAGTGACAGGACACGTGTGAATCTCCTAAAATTATTTGCAGAATTTGCATAAGAGGACATATCTTTTTTCTGGAGAGGAGGGGGTCATAATTTGAGCAGATTCATGAGTTTCCATGATACACAAAACATTAACTAGCACATCATAAAAAGAAAAGTTGTATTGCAGAACACTTCTTTTGCATCAAACATCTGCCCCCTCCCTATATACCCCAGTACAAGTATAACATCCTCCAAACTAAGCCCTTAATAATTATTTCAAATATTTGGCATTGGGCTACACAAAACATTCAGAATGATTGACTCTTCACTTTTATTGGAATATTTTGGCTCTCTATGGACACAACCTAGCTCTTGTCCTAACTGTTCCCTGTGCCTTTTCCTCCCACTTTCACTCAGCCTGGGGAGGGGAGATGGTAGACTGTCAGGAGATGATGTTTCTGGTCCTCCTTAGAACACTATCTTCTAGCCTCTTTAACAGACACTCTTGGTTTCCCACCCAGAATCCCAGTTTGTTTGTTTTTCTTCAGTGTGGTCATGGACTTTCCTGAACTTGGCTTTACTCCCAGACCCAGCACATTAATCTTGATAATATCACCAATCATGGTAATTCTATTTCCCTTGCTAGGAATTGGCTTAAGAAGGAACATGTAACTCAATTCTGGTTAATAAGATTGGAGAGTAACTCTTCTGGAAAAGAGTTTTAGTGTTTTAAACAACTACAAAGAATACAGAGGTCTCTTTTCTACCTCTGAACATGGTAGCACAGAGATCTGATCATTGGAGCTGTGGCAGCCATCTTGTATCCATGAGGGAAAATGTCTGACAGGGCACAGATGCCTGAGCAGAAAGTACAGAGAAACCCTAGGTCTTTGAAGAAGTTGCTGAAATACTGAATTAAGCAAGGACCTTCTCTCCTTTTAAACCCTGTTTTATGTGAGCTAGCAAATGCCTTCATGGTTTAAGCCATTTTGAATCGAGTTGACAGCAACTTGTCGGCAAAAGCGTTCTATTTAACATGAGCCCCTCACTATTGGAACTCCTTCTATGGAATGTCTTAAAGTAGGATCATTTGCTATTTTTGAGATTTACCCATCTTATAGGGAACAAAGAGCCAACGTAATTGGATAAATGACCAAAATAGGAGGGTTTGGGTAAGATATCATGAATTAACCTATATGACTCAAAATTCCAATTTTTAGAAGAGACTTTTAAGATAACTTAGGGGGGTTAAAAAATTCTAACCAATGGATCCCTAAAGTAATTCAGGTATGCTTTAGAAACCTACAAATATTTGATTCAAATTCATTTTGAACTGCGTTCTACAATTTTAAATTTCTCAATTAAAAAAATCACAGTTAAATATTTCACACACCAAATGTTATATACTGGAGAAAAATCAGGTATTAGATTGTGCTTCCAGCTTTACACGCTTCTGTGTTTACAGCTCTTGACATAAATGTTTTGTAAATGTTCATTTATTCAGAATGTACAGCTCTGCACTGGTTCTTTGTACATCATTATTTAAATGCAGGCTTTCCCATGTCTGTTTACATAAAATTACACACATGAGTATCATATATACCATGCATGGGCCCTGTGAAATTAAGTGTCAGGTGAAATATACCTTTGTTCAGCCCCTGTGTGATCATGGTACAATAATAAGCTTTTAAAAAAAATAGGTACATGTTGTACAAAGATTGTGTCACATTATGTATAATTTTAGCACTTGTTATAAAATGTGAATGCTTCTCTCTTCCTTTTAAAGACAATAAGCTCACCCTGACAAGGTAAAGCTTCTGGGTTAATCCTAGAAAATTGGTCAGCAAAGACCTTATATTAATACCTAAAATATATATTCAGTGTTCTAAGCAAAATAAATTTGTCTATTTTAAAATTCTGGGTAAATATCTAACAGAGATAGGCAATGGAAAACCTGAGCCATCACTGGATATCTTATAATTATTCACAGTTGTTGTTACTATGTATCCAGCACTGTTCTAAGATCTCACTTGTATTGACTGATTTTAAACCAGCCAACAGGAATTCCCTGGTGGGCAAGTGGTTAGGTACTCAGAACTTGCTGTGGACCAAGTCTGATCCCTGGTTGGGGAACTAAGATCCTGCAAGTCACACAGTGCAGCCAAAATATAAATGAATACATTTAAAACAACAGGGTTTCCCTTGTGGCTCAGCTGGTAAAGAATGCACCTGCAGTGCAGGAGACTTCAGTTCAATTCCTGGGTTGGGAAGATCCCCTGGAGAAGAGAAAGGCTACCCACTCCAGTATTCTGGCCTGGAGAATTCCATGGACTGTATAGTCCATGGGGTCACAAGAGTCGAATATGACTGAGCAACTTTCACTTTCACTTCACCCAACAATCTTGTAAGGTTGGTACAATTAATGTATCCCATTTTACAGATGAAGAACTAAAACAGAGGCACTCAGCCAGCAAGGGGTAATCCAGGATTTGAACCCACAATGTTTGTCTCCAAAATCTGGACTCTTATTCACTATATTGTATTTTCCTTTGGACAATGAAGATTTATTTCGTTGAAAGAGCTGTTCAACAAAACTTCCTCCCTCCAGATTTGATGCTTGCCAGTTAAGGAATGAGAGGAGATATGCTGTTATTGACTCTACTTTGAAGGGGACTTGTCGCCATTACCTTCTTTCAAACTCTTGGATCTGAAATTGTAGGGTGAAAAGCTGATATATTTGCAACCACTTACTTGTGTGAATTAAGATTCTCTCAATATTCTATAATTAAAACAAAATTTTAAAATACATTGGATGAGCATTATTTATAGTTGCTAAGATATAGAGGCAACCTAAGTGTCCATCAACAGATGAATGGATAAAGAGAATGAGGTGTGTGTATATATTTATACATATATATATATATATATATACTTGCTGTGCTTATTTGCTCAGTCGTGTCCAACTCTTTGCAATCCTACAGACTGTAGCCCACCAGGGCCTGCCAGGCTCCTCTGTCCATGGGGACTCTTCAGGCAAGAATTCTGGAGTGGGTTGCCATGCCCTTCTCCAGGGGATCTTCCCAACCCAGGGATCAAACCCAGGTCTCCCACATTGCAGGTGGGTTCTTTACCTACTGAGCCACCAGGGAAGCCTCTCTCTCTCTCTCTTCCTCTTTCTCTCTCTCTATACATACATATATATAATGGAATACTACCCAACCATAAAGAAGAATGAATTTTTCCATTTGTGACAGCATGGATGGACTTGGAAGGTATCATGCTAAATGAAGTAAGTCAGACAGAAAAAGACAAATACTGTATGATGTATTCCTTATGTGTGGGATCTAAAAAATAAAACGAACTATAACGAAAAAGAAGTAGACTCACAATTATAGAGAACAAACTAGTGGCTACCAGGGCAAAGAGGGGAGGGGAGAGAGATAAGGGACTAAGAGGCACAAACTATGATATATAAAATAAATAAGCTACAAGGATATAATATACAACACGGAATAGAGCCAATACTTTATAATAACTATAAATGGAATATAACCCTTAAAACTGTGAATCACTATATTGTACACCTATAACATAATATTGTACAGTAACTATACTTCAATAAAAAATACATTGAATGATGAGGTTGATATAAGAATGTAACTGCCATTGGTTTCCCCTTTATTTTCAATTTTTATGTATTCACTGGAAGAACCTTTCTTTTTCTTGTAGATTAACATGGTAACAAGTAAACGTTACAGAACTCAACTAATAGAGTGAGTTTATGGTAATGTCTACGTCTATCTTATTTGATAGACGTGGACCTGTCCTTCCTGTTTGGGGCAATGAGTTTTGGAAGGTTCTGTGGTTGGTAGAGAGCAAATATTAGAAAAGCACTTGGGAGCCAGGAATAGAAACTCAGTAGCTTCAACAAAGAGGGGTTTGTTTCTATCACATAACAAGGAGTCAGGAGGTAGGTGGTGCTGGTGATGCTATGGCTGCTTAACAATATCAGGGCCAACATCTCTGTTATTCTCCTGGCCCTTCCCTCATGGGCACAGGAAGACTGATGTAGGTGGAGCCAACACATTCACCCTCCAGACAGGAAAGGGAGCAAGGACAGCACCAGCCTCCTCTTTTCCTTCCATCAGGAAAGCAAAATTTTCACAGAAAATTCCTGCAGGCTTCTGTTTATTCAAGCCAAATCTGTTACCTGGTCACTTCCAGTGCAGGGAGGCTGGAAAAGTACTTAGCTTCCTTGGACTTTATAAACAAGGTGGGCAAGAGAAATGAGGCTGGAAATGGATGCTGAGTCAGCCAATACATAGAAGCTGCCACAAAGAAAAACAAAGACCTTCCAGGTTACCTTGGGCAAATGGTCAGTTTGAGGGATTTAATAAGTAGGACACCCATGCACCCTTTTAAAATTAATTAACTGCTTATTATACATCTAGCACTGCATGCTTGGGAGTCTCAGAGGCTTGACTGTAGAGGTTTCCCCCACCTGAAGTAGAAGATGCCCTTGCTAACCAGTTTTCCACTGTGCTAAGGAATCATGGGAAATTCTCAGTCTCCATTTTTGTATAAACAAAAGGATTAGATCTCAAAGGACACTTTAAACTCTAGAGTTCTCTTTTGTGTAAATAATCACTTATTAAGATGTTCTCTGTCCCTGCTTCAATGTCACTGTCAGTGTTATTGTCAGCAACATTAATGATGCATATTTTTCCAGCAGCTTAAGTGTCATGGCATTAATTTGATGTGATGGGAGCAATCAGAATGTTACATGGGAATTATATTTTAATGGAAAGCAGTGCTACAAGCTTCAGAAGCAAAGACAGATGGTAGAAACTTGGAAAAGAAAAGAAAAATAATCAACATTAACAGAAAATAAGAATTTAGAAGGTGAAGCTAGTATCAATAAGCAATTCATAAACATGGATTTGTGTCCCTGTAAGATTCTGACACTGGCTAGACCCCCTTTCAGGAACAAGTGGCATACCTATTTGTGAAGGCGGCTGCTCTTCATGCAACCTCAGATGCTTACCCTGGGCGACCGTGTAAACACAGTCCTTCATACATTCAATTAGCCTTCAATGAACACCTATTATGTACCAAGCATTGTCATAGGTCCTTGGAACTTAAACACAAAAGAAGTTGAGGTCCCTTACCTTAGGATGCTCATGTCTATTGGAAGAGATGGATATTTTTGGCTAAAAGTTGAAATTTATTGGGACAAGCTGCCATAACAGAACTGTGAACCAAGTTCAAGGGTGATCCTGTGGTGATACAAGTCAATTGTGCCTGATGCAGGGAAGGGACAGGGATGGGGAGGGTGGTGGAGGAATGGGAAGAGTCTTCCAAGGCAGAGGAGAGGTATCTTTTCGTGATAGGATGAGTGCAAAGGCATAGAAATGTGTTTGGAAGATCACATGTCATTTTGTGCATCTCCTAGAATACAGCAAGCATGGGGGAGAAGGGCAAGTAAAGCATTTGAAGAGTTTAGCTCATTTTGAAAGTGTTTTGGGTACCTTACATACAAAAGGACAGGCTTAACAAATTAAGGCAAATCCATGTGGGCTACTGGTTTTTCTTGGTTTTTTTTTTCTTTGACAATTAGCTTTTATTTTTACCATCTGTATACTACAGGGGCTGGAAGCCTGGGAACTACTCATTCCTTTACCTCCAGGCTTTTGAACACCACTGACATTCAGCCGGTGAGATGCACTTGTTCACATTTGGGGGTAGAAGGCAGTTGGAAGTAAACTGTGTTAGTCTATCTCTAGTATTGGCTTGTTTATGTTTGGGCTTTGGTAGAAGGGAGGATTTACAAAGTTCTCTAAGTATCCTTGTCAACTAGTTGCTTCACCACCATAGAATAGCTCTGATCAGCAGCAGCAGTTTCCTGCAGTTTTCTGACCTGGATGCCAACAATGATTTTCTAATTTGTAGGACCACAGCTGCTGGGGTGAACCTAAAAGTTAGCAGCAGCTATCCCTCCTCTCATTCTCCCAAAAGTTGTGTCAGCATCCAATCCTCTCTATTTAATCTTGTATACGAAGAGCAGTTTCTCTTTCCCTAACTGAATATTGATGGATAACGTATCAGTACAAATTAAGGTAAAGGACAAAATCATCCTTATTTGCAGGCAATAAAATTGTCTACATAGAAAATATACAGTTATGTTTTAGAATTGAAAGAGAATGTTGATAAAGGTTTGCTAAATACTAATATATATATACATAAAAGCAGTTGCACACATCACAAACCTGGATTCATCCTTGATTCTTTCTGTACTTCCCACATCTAATCAATCACCAAATCTTAATGTTTACACCTATCTGATATTTCTAAAATGTATCAACATCCCCCTGTGACCACCCTCATCCAGACCACCAGCATTTTCTCCTAGATTGCTTAGTCCATTTGGGATACTTAAAAAATACCATAGACTGATATGACTCATAAACAACAGAAATCCTTTCTCAAATCCTGAAGACTGGGAAATTTAAGATCAAGATTCTGGCAGCCGCATGTCTGCTAAGGCCTACTTCCTGATTCATAGATGGCTTCCTTTTCACTGTGTCTGACATGGTTAAACGGACTAGGGACTTTCTGGGGTCTCCTGTATATGGGCATTAATGCTATTCATGAGACCACCACCCTCATGATCTAATCATCTCCCCAGGACCCCACGTTCAATACCCTCACATTAAGGATTAGGTTTCAACATAGGAATTTTGAGGGAACAAAAACATTCGATCTATAGCAATGACTGTAGCAACCTCCTAATTGGTCTTCTCAATGCAGTTTTATCTTCTTGCATTCCTTACGGCATAGGTGGCAAGGTCTTTGTAAAGCATGACCTCAGGTCTCCCTGGTGGTGCAGTGGATAAGAATCTGCCTGCCAATGCAGAGCACACAGGTTCAATCTCTGGTTCGGGAAGATTCCACCTGCGGAGCAACTGAACCTGTGCGCCACAATTACTGAGCCCTCATTCTAGAGCCCACAAGCTGCAACCGCTGAGCCTGAGTGCAGCAATTGTTGAAGCTCAAGCACCCTAAAGCCTGTGTTCCACAACAAGACAAAGCTACCACAATGAGAAGCCCAAGCCCTGCAATGAAGAGTAACTAGAGAAAGCCCACACAAAGCAACAAAGACCCAGTGCAGGCAAAAATAAATAAATAACATTTCTTTTTCTTAAAAAAAGTACAGTCATATAAAAAAAAATAAAATAAAACACAAACTCAACCCAGGCATTCTTCTGCTTCAAAGACTCCTCCTTGCTCTTAGGAACAATCCCAAATTCTTAAACATGGTTTTCAAAGTCCTTAACAATCTGCCCCTGTCTACCTCTCCAGCTTTACTTCTTTCTATACCACACTTCTCTCTTGAGATCTCTAATCATACTGTAATTCTTTCATATTCCCAAATAAGCCTTTTCATAAAGCAGGTGTCTTCATATGGGACATTGCATCTTTCTCCATAGGTACCCACCCCCAGCCTTTAGCTTCTAATCAACCATCAAGCTTGGGATTCGACCTCATTTCCTCTGATTTGGTAAACCAAGCCAAGAATCCTGCCAAGTACTCTCAAAATTCCCTGGGCCCCCTGCCCCACCATGGCATTTACCGTAGTTTATTGTTATTGGTTGTTTAATTGTTCTCTTACAGTCACTTTTAACCTCCACAGAGGATGGAAGTGTGTGAATCAATGTATTTCTAGTGCTGGCGAATAGAAGATGTCTATTAAGTATTTGCGGAAAAAGGACCCCTATTCTAGGCCCTTTTCAGCAATTGGATTAAAGGATGAAGGGGTTGGTGGAAAGGGCAGGTTAGGGTGAAGACAACCAGGATGCTACTGATGGGTTACTGTCCTACACAAACCACAACAGAGGACCACAGTGAAGTTCATTTATATCTCAGTAAAGTCCAGGATGAGGTGAAGCATTTGCCCTGGGTGCACAATTTAGGGAGGTACCAAAAAAGCTCAGGAATTGGGATAGAGAATACTTTAATGAATGTCAGAGCCATATAAGAGCTGGAGGCAAGAGGAAAAATCAGGAAAAAATACCAATCCTGTCTATATTTAAAATTTGTCTATTTTGCATATTTTGTTGAGTTTTTACATTTTGATCTTTTAAAATATTTCATTAAAATACTATTTACTCCACTGATTACTGAGCTTCTTGGCACATGCTTAAATTTTGTAACTCAAGTACATTCATCACTCACCTAACCATGGTCCCAGCTCTTAAGTATCTATAGGATGTTTTACCAAACTCTCATGGGAGGCTTCTTCTAATTCCTTGTTCAGTATAATATTTGCTGCAGATTTTAATATACTTTTTATAAAATAAGAGCTTCCCTTTTATTCCTGGCTTACCAAATATATTAATTAGGAAAGGTCATTGAGTTTAATAAGTACTTTTAAAGCTTTTATTAAGATCATAATACAGTGTTTGTCCTTTAAAAATGTAGTGAATTTGATAGCCAAGAAACAATCTAAATGTCCACTGACAGATGAATGGATAAAGAAGATGTGGTGTATATATATACATATATATATATAATGGAATATTACTCAGCCACAAAAAGAACAAAATAAAGCTATTTGCAGCAACACAGATGCAACTAGGGGTTATCATGCCCCAGGTTTGATCCCTGGGTCAGGAAGATCCTCTGGAGAAGGGAATGGCAATCCACTCCAGTATTCTTGCCTGGAGAATCCCATGGACAGAGGAACCTGGCGGGTACAGTCCATGGGGTCACAAAGAGTCGGACACATCTGAGTGACTAACACTACTGCTACTAGGGGCTATCATACTAAGTGAAGTCAGAAAGAGTAAGACAAATACCATATGATATCACTTATATGTGGAATCTAAAATATGACACAAATGAATCTATCTATAAAACAGAAACAGATTCACATAGAGAACTGATCTGTGGTAGTCAAGGGAGAGAGAAGATGGCAGAGACATGTAGTGGGAGGTTGATGTTAGCAGATGTAAGCTATTATATATGGAATGGATAAACAACAAAGCCCTACTATATAGCACAGAGAACTATATTCAATATCCTGTGATAAACTATAGTGGAAAAGAATATAAAAAAATTATGTGTACATATAACTGAATCACTTTACTGTACAGCAGAAATTAATGCACCATTGTACGTTAACTATACATCAATAAAAATAAACTAAAAAGAATGTAGTGAATTACATGGATAACAATGTCATGTTTTTCCCAATTTTTATCATTAATAAACAATACACATATCTATGGATCAATTATCTTCTGTCATTTGAATTACAGCTTTAGGTAAAATCCCCCATTAATATTCTTGTAAATTAAATTAGTGTGTTGCCATTTTATTTCTAGCTTCTTCATTTTAAAACTTTTCCCAAATGAAGCACATTTTTAAAAAATGCTATTATCAATAGTATCAGTCTTCCTTCAGGGAAATTTGACACATTTTCTCTTCTTGTTTTCTGTCACATTTTGCGCTTAAGGGAAGGGTTGGTGGTACTGACAGTACAGTAACCGTTAAACCTGATGGGAACTTTCAATACCTTTTATGGGAAATAAAAGAAAATCTCCACATATGGCAGAATTCTGTCAGGAGAATTTACTGCCACAGAATTCTCTAATACATCTGAGGGCTGCAGAATAATAAAGTTGGAGCTTAAGTATGAGAAAAGGTAGCCAACTCTTTTATGTCTTGTCTTCATATCTTGGCTGGGAATATAAAGTAAAAAATTGTTTCATGACTGACTCACCAAGAGTGGTTCAGCCTCTCTTTCCTAGGAGGATCTGTTGACTTGTTAATTGTGAAGTCTTGCATCGGAAGATGCAAAATGAAACAGCTGCAGGTGGTAAAGCTGAGGAAGTAAATGAGATTGTCCAGAAGTGTGGACAGTGGTCATGACCACATCTGCCACACTCAGCACAGGAGTACTCAGTCAATACCTAGCAATGGATAAAAGAAGGAGCCACTAAATCCTGCCAGACTCCACCATCAAGGACTAAGCTAAGGTGGGGAAGACAAGAAGGAATCAGAAAATCCAGCAATGTGGCATCATAAATGCCAAAGAAAGAATGCTTCAAATGGAGGGAAATAGACATTGTAATAAATGTTGCTGAGAAGCTGCAGCAATTATAAAGCAGTTGGCTGGAAGTAAAACTGAAAACTGCCACAGCCATAACTTCAAAGAAGTAATGATTTTGATGTTGTTGTTTGGTGCATGACAAGAAGTTCAGAGGGAGATCTTCTAAGACAAGACAGTAGCTCAGTAATGCCATCAGAGGTCCAGCTCCTTGCTCTTCACCATTTACAGAGTTGAGTTTCCTTTTTGTGTCACGACACGGCTGCTGTATCTCCAAGTATTGTGTCCACATCCACAGCAGAAAGAGGGGCATGGGCAAAAGGGTAAGCGCTAGACCAGCTGAGTCCACCCATCTTTCTCAGGAACACCAAAACTTTCCCAGAAGCTTTTACGTTCCTTTCTTTGATGAGATCTAGGTCACATAGTCACCTTCCAATCAATTACTGACCCAAATCTGGAGATTCTGTTATCCAGCAAGGACCTGCCATCTTACTCGCATAGAAGCCAATACTATGGCATGAGCTTTTGAAAAAGAGAGCTTTATCACAAGATGGAGGGAAAAGGAAATAGGGGGCAAGACACTCAAACCTGCATCTTTGATCCAGCGTTCAGGATGATTTTTAAGGTATTAGGAGACTGTCAAACTTGGAAGCTGATTGACTAGTTTTGAATTAGTTCCTATGAGCTACTCAGCTGCTAGAAGACACAATCTCCTTATCGAAGTATTTCTCGCTCTTAAAGTGCTCTAGAGGCAACATCTCTGTTCTTTGAGTTCCGCAGACCAGGGGTTCCTAGCCCCCAGGGACAAGAACCAGTCTGCATCCAGTCAGGAACCAGGCCATACTGTAGGAGGTGAGTGGCTGACCAGCGAGGGAAGCTTCATCTGCCGCTCCCCATCGCTTCCTCACATTATTGCCTGAATCATTCCCTCCCCTACCCCAAAACCGGTCCCTGGTATCAGAAAGGTTGGAAACACCTGCCTTAGACTGAAGACTCTCTGTTTAAGGTCAACCTGAAAATGCGGGTTCCCATCTTGCACATGCGCAGTGCCATCTCTGTAAAATAACCACAAGTTTGAGTAATCAACAACCTATTTAAGGAGGCAAAACTGATTTAAGCAGGTGCTGTTTCAGCTTGATTAATCAACAACCTATTGAGACAACCTAAGGAGGTGCAACCAGTTTTAAGCCAGTCAGTGGTTTACATGTTTTAATCAGATTCATTCTCTACGATCAAGGGGGTCTTCACTGGTGAATGATAAAAATGGGATTCTGTTGGAGAAAGGAAAGAAGAATGCATGTTGGGAAGACATTGGATGATGTCTGTTGCCAATGTTACATTTTTAAAGGGTCTGAAGAGGATCGGTTGCATAATTTGCAGAGTTCAGTGCAAAATGAGAATTCAAGATTCCTTATTCAAAATTAAGAATTTCAAGACAGAAACAGTGAAGCATTAAAAACAAGCACAAGGCCCTTTGGAGTGTGGGGCCCTCTGCAAATGCATTTATCCCATGTCCATAAAGTCAGCTTTGAACCCAAAGCTGTCCATTGAACTGGGCAGTTGGGAGATCATTGGTCAATTCAGGTGAAATGAGAAGGAGAAAGGAGGAAGAGAATGCAGTAGGCTGAGAATTGAATGGGATGTGAGAAAGTGAAGATGGCACCAATATTTTTTGGAGAAAATAGACATGATGCAGTGGGAGAAAGCTGGCTAAATAGGGAAAAAGAGAAGAGAGTGGGCGGAGGCTATATGTCCCCAGCAAACCATTGCAAGGCATTTTCTCTCTCTCTGTCTCTCTCTATCTTATACCAGCTTGTATTGGAGACTGGGGATGGCTTTCATGTAGGGCAGATAGAGAGGGGCTGGAGCCAAGAGCTCCACTCATCTTTATCAAGGCACATGCCACCTAACCAGGAGATCATGGATGCAGAGAAGAGAGCCCCAGGTCAGAAAAGTTGAGCTCAAAAAATCCCAGTTCTTCAACGGACTAGCAAAACCGAGTCCTTCTCCCTTACTTAGCTCGGCAAAGAATAGCAAAACATGTGTCACAGTTTATATGATGATGACTTGCTACAAAGGGAAGGCACAGTTGTTATCCTTTGCACAGACACCCTCCACACCAGCCCCTCAATAATTATTTTAAAAAGGAGTGTCAATTTTAATAGATTCATTACTTATATAATGACGCTGTCAATACAAGTGATGGTGGAATGGTGTCGGGGGAGGGGCAGGAAGAGATAGACCTGTTTATGTAAACCCACTCCGTTTGCTCCCGCCTGTCACTTTTACCATCCATTGGAGGTTTGGGCTCATGGTTTACGCCACTTGGTGAAATAATCAGTGCTTCAGTGATGTCACCCCCATCAGTGCCAGGAGACATAAATTTCATTTCCCAGAAGATGCAGCAGACATTAGCTTCTGGGCAAACAGTGACTCTAGCAATAAATATTGGCAGAGAAGAGAGACCTTTAATGGAAAAGCTTTGTGAACCTGGAGTAGCTAGACTGTAAATCCCAAAACAGAGAGGGATTTAATACTTAAGATCAGAAGACAAGAGTCATCAGAAGCAAAATAAATAATTCCAGAGCTCATTTGAAACCATCAACTATTTAAATCTAAGTATTAAATAAAAACCAAATAAAAACCACAACTAACTGAGGTAAAAATATATATATATATATATATATTATATATGAAAATGAGACAGAAGCTCCCCATCTAGAGAGAAAACAGCCTTGCCTAGGCTCTGAGCTGTGTGGCCAATCGGAGGGGCCGTGTCCTCCCCCGAGAAAGCAGAGCCAATCAGGAGACCACAGGCAGAGCCTCTGCTCTGGGACCAGGAAGAAGGGTGGGGCCAGGAAGAAGGGCAGGGCCAGGAAAGCCAAAGATTTGGATCTTATCTGAAGGTTACAAAAGCTGAAAGCGTTAAGAGAGAACAGCAAAACAAAACAAAAGAAGATATGTTGCAAACTTATATAAAAATCAGAAAGTGTCCCCCAAATATCATTTGTCAGCAAAATACATTAAGAGACTGAGTTCTATGATATTTTAAGCAATTAAATGTGAATTTCATTCTTTATCCCTCTGCAGTGAGTTTGCGTCAAAGACTGCTGCAGGAAGAACCCTGAGGCTTGTCTTCATCTTAAAAGATGTCTAGGCCCCTAATGCCTAACAGCCCCTGACACTAAATCCTAGTTCTAGGAACAATCTCCCACCTGGACAGAAGATGGTCTGGAGCCTTGAGCAGGTGGAGTTGAAAGAAGGTGCTCAGCTTGTGGTGTTTGCCTCTTAGCGCATTTGCCCTGGATGGCAGATCCAGATGATCCCATAGAAACTGGGCTGAGAAGCATCTCTGTAGAAACCTGCCGGGGGAGTGTTGAGAAGGCAGGCTTGAGAATCCCAGCTAGATGGCGATACCCTCGGGACAAGAACCAGGTCTTATTCATCTTTATATTTCTTCTACTCAGCACATCGCCTGACCTTTGGTGCCCTCAAAACTTGTTTACTGAATAAATGAACAAATAAACTTTGGATGAAATACTTGTATCTGAGTCTTGGCTCTACCATGTAAACCCCGTGTGGCAGTAAGCAAACCCCCAGAGCTCTTCAGACTATACAGTTTTCTCCAGGGAAGTCAATTATGCTATGTGGTTGTAAGGAATAAGTCAACTAAAGTGCGTGAAAGAGCCTGGTAAATTAAAATCCACTAAAAATATGTAAAAAGTCAAGAGAAATCTTTTTCTTGACCACTTGTTATCTTTCCTCACTACTCTATGTCTCTCCCAGGTTCAGACTAATTTATGATCTCCCACCATGACCTTAAAAAGCGCTGGCGTGATGATGGGTGGAGGAGGTAGAAAGACAAATCAGCTTCAAATTGCTGTCAGTCTATACATCTCTCTCTCACCTAAAAGTAACAATATTCCTAAAAGCGTATCTGCAGTTTCCATGGACCCAGAGACTGCTCCCTCATACCCAGGCATCCAGAACAGTGGCCATGTATTAGATGAATCTGTGTGTGTTCGTGTGCACACACACACACACACACACACCTGGGGAGAAGTGTAGATGATCCTGCTGTTGAGGCACTGTATCTCCCAATGGATATTAAGTGACCCAACAGATCTAGGCTTATTCCTACTGAAAACAGGAAGTGAGCCTTTTTTGATGCATTACATCAAGGGTCAGTACTCCATAACTCGTAGGTCATATCTGGCTTTTTGCCTGTTTTTATTCAGTGCACAAGCTTAAGAATGGCCTTGCCCAAGGTCCAGTAGAAGAGCATATAGATTAAGCAACTAGTCCTGTGTGTTCCTAGAGATGCCAGATCCATCCTGGGTCCCTGGTTTGTATAGTGTTCCCGTGCTCAGTCACCCAGTCATGTCTGACTCTTTGTGACCCTATCTACTGTAGCCCACCAGGCTCCTTTGTCTATGGGATTTCCCAGACAAGAATATTGGAGTAGGTTGCCATTTCCTAGTCTCCTGTGTCTCCTGCATTGGTAGGCAGATTGTTAACCCTTGCGCCATCTGGGAAGCATAGAGGAACAGAGCACCTAGATAGAGATCCCAGTACAAGGTAACACGGCCCTAGCTAGAGGTCCTTGCTATTCATGATCCCACTAAGGGTACAATTCTACTGAAGAGCAAACTGGTCCCCTGAGGCATACCCAGTGGTCCCTGTGCGTGCCTGGGGTGTGGGCTGATCTTCACATCCAGGTGCCACCCTACACAGGCCAGTTCTGACTGGCTCTTTGCAAACAGGTGCGGGGAGATCCAATCAGGACAGACTGAAGTCCCTTGTGCTAGACTGCACTGCCAACTGTCCCTGGGTCCCCTGACCCTTTAGTGAATTGTTTTATTGTCTCACCATTGCGGTTTTATTATGGGTACTGCATGCAATCTGGTTTCTCCCTGTTAGTACTCTCCCTGCCTCTGGGGATGTAAAATGCCTCCTTCCCTGGGTGGACTCAGCAAGTCTCTCCTGATGCCACCTTTGGTCAGAGGCTTTTTACAGGGGGTGGAGGCAGAACCAACAACATTTAGCACCTAGCATGAAGCGGTAAGAGCAAAGTAGTGAATGATAAAGTCAAGTTCAAAGTGCCAGCGGCCTAGGTGTCAATCTGTTTGGTGTGGAACTAGAGAACCCTTCAGCCAAGTGCAAGGGAGAAAGTCTAAACTTAAAAGTTATACAGCGAACTTCCCTGGAGGTCAAGTGGTTAAGAATTTGCCTTCCAACACATGAAGTGTGGGTTTGGTCCTTAGTCAGGGAGCTAAGCTCTCACATGCCTCGGAGCCAAAAAAGAAAACAACAAACAAAAATCCCTGTAAAACAGAGAAATACTGTTACAAATTCAATGAAGACTTTAAAATTGGTCCACATCAAAAAAAACTTTTTGAAAAGTCTTTAAAAAATTTAACTTAAAAAAAAAAAGTTATACAGTCCAGGGAATACTGCTTCTTTCAATACCCAGTGCCCACATGGTGCTTGTCTAATGGGATCTATGAGCTGAGCTCAAAGGTAATGGGAAGGGCTAACCAGGATTTTAAAAGTGAGCCTTAAAGATAACTAAGGATGTAAAAGAAATGCCTCTTGCTTCTGAGTGGCAGGAACATGAGATTGTCTAGGGAAAGGCCCCCAAAACAGTATCTGGCAATGAGAGGAGGAAGAATGGTGGGTCAAACAAGGTGTCTCTACTAGGGAGCTGAACTCTGGTTGGAGGCATAAGAAGGCTCTATACAGACATGAAGGTGTGTGTGTGCCTCATTCAGGAAGGAAGGTTGCTATGGCAAAAGTTTGGATTTGCTTGTTTTGGAAGGAGGCACTCAGAACGCAATTTGTAATCTTAAGAGGAGAATTGAAACAGGCTATGGAATTTAGAAGCAGGTGGTGGCTCAGCAGTAAAGAATCCACCTGCCAATGCAGGAGATGCAGGTTCGATCCCTGGGTCAGAAAGATTCCCTGGAGGAGGAAGTGGCAACCTACTCCAGTATTCCTGCCTGGGATATCCCAGGGACAGAGACAGTCCATGAAGTCGAAAAGAGTTGGACATGACCAAGTGGAGCACTCAGGCATGAAAGATTTCATTGGGGTGAGGGGTGGCAGTGCTCTGAGTGTGGAATTCCCTCTTCTGCACCTGCTTTCAGCGTCTGTTCTACCTAGCTGGCTGCAGAGGGCCCCCAGTGTGCTGAGAAGGTGACTGTGTTTACCAGTGTCTCTGTGCTGTCTGAGGCTGCTGATATCCTGAGAAAAAGATTCTCACTGGGACAGACTGCTTGATGTTGGAGCACCCTTGGGGAACCCCTCCCCACCCCCCACCAACGCATTGGTGCTTCCCCCAGCACTATATCTCACTTTCTAGAAAACTGCAGAGGAGCAGAATGTGTACAATTTGAATCAAGATACAAGTGTACTAATGGAAATTACATTTCTAATTTGCATCTGTATGGTGCTTAATGGTTGAAGTTATTTTCAAAGGCATGATCTTCCCTTGGGAGGAGGCTATTATTTTCAGTTTTGCTGTTTTGCAGACAAGGATGATGAGTCTGAGTGTGAACCTGTTACCTTGCACAACAGTAAGTCCAGGAGTAGAGAAGTCCAGAAGCTGTGGTGCACAGGTTTAGTTGTCCCTTGGCATGTAGAATCTTCCCAGGCCAGGGATTGAACCTATGTCCCCTGCATTGGCAGGATTCTGCCACTGAGGTAATGGTTAGATGTGATGGTGGGAGTGGCAAGGTAGTCTCAATGAAATGGGCAGTATCAGTTGAGATGGAGGATCAAGTGGGGAGAGGTGGTAGATGTTTGAGAAGAAAACAAAAGAGGCCGATGGTGTGGTCTAGGAGAGTCAGGGTCAGTGATCTAGAGTAGTGGTTCCCAAAGTATGGTCCCGGGACCCACAGCATCAGTATCATCTGAGAACTTGTCAGAGATGCAAATTCTCAGGCCCTGCTCTAGACCTCCTGGGCCAGAAACTCTCACCTAAGTCTAGCCACCTGTGCTCAAACAATGCCCCCACCCCCAGATGACTCTGATGCACACTCAAGTGGGAGAAACACTAGTCTAGGAGTCTCTGGTGCACTGGAAAGTGGCAGTAAGAACCTTCTTGATGTGAGCGGCCATGAATTTAGAGTGAAAACAGTGTGTTGCATCCCAGCCCATCCTGATAATGCATCCTCCTTCCAGTGACTCCATTAGAGATGGAAGTATAACCCTATTCTGGCTCATGTAGCAAGAGGAAAAGTCTGTAGAGAAGGGCTTCTAGTGAAGATACCCTTTATCATATAAGTGAACTAAAGAAAGACACAATCTGGACTTCCCTGGTAGTACAGTGGATAAGAATCCCCACTTGATCCTCCATCTCAACTGATACTGCCCATTTCATTGAGACTACCTTGCCACTCCCACCATCACATCTAACATGGTACTCGTACATTCTGGTTTTCTTTCCATCACTCTGCATGAGCTGCCATGCTCCTATAGAAGGTCAATCCCAACAGTTGTGCACTCAACCTCATCTCCTCTCACTTATCCAAGAATATCGTTCAAAAAAATGTTAGCAAATATGCTCTGACATTGTCCATCTCCAAACAAACAAACAACACCAAAAACAGATAAACTTCCTTGACCCCAATTCCTCCTCAACCATTACCTCAATTCTCTGTTTCCCTCAATAGCAAATCTATTGAGATCTCATCCTCACTCTCCTCACTTCCTTGCTTTCATCCTCTCTTGATCCCAGTCTGATCCAACTTTTGTTCCCACCTTTCTGCTGAAACTGCTCTTATCAAGGTCAACAATGACTTTCTGGTTCCTATTTCCAGTGGTGAAGTCCAAGTTCCCACCTTATCCAGCCCATTAGCAGTACTCAACAAAACTCATCACTTCCTTTTTGGAACCACACACTCTTTTGACTTCTGGCCACTGATTTCTCTTGGTCCTCCTTTCTCCTCTCTGACTGTTCCCTCTCAGTTTTTTCTACTGACTTTTCTTTTTTTCACTGACTTCTAAAGACTAGAGATTCCTAGAGCTCAGTCCTCTCTACCTACATTTTAACTGGATATAGTTTTATGTAGTGTTTTACGTGCTGCCTACCCGCCATGATTCTCCAATTCATGTCTCTAGTCTAGGTCTCTCCACTGAATTCCAGAGACATGGACTCCATAGCATGCATTACAAGATATGTAGTGGTTATGTCAAAATTAACATCCCCCAAACTGGGCTCCTGCTTCTTCCCCAGCAATCCAGCACATATATAGACCAACTTCTTCTTCCTTCTTTTGGCAAATGGGGATTTCATTCTTTCCAGGGCTTCCTTGGTAGCTCAGCTGGTAAAGAATCTGCCTCTGATGCAGCAGACTGCGGTTCAATTCCTAGGTTGGGAAGATCTGCTGGAGAAGGGATAGGCTACCCACTCCAGTATTCTTGGGTTTCCCTGGTGGCTCAGCTGGTCAAGAATCCACCACCAATGCAGGAGACCTGAGTTAAATCCCTAGGTTGGGAAGATCTCCTGGAGAAGGGAAAGGCTACCCACTTCAGTATTCTGGCCTGGAGAATTCCATGGACTGTATTGTCCATGGGGTCACAAAGAGTCGGACACAACTGAGCGATTTTCACTTTCATTCCTTATGCCAGAATTCTTGGAATCATCCTTGACTCTACTCTTCTCTCTCATACCATATCCAAACCATCAGCAAATACCATTGGATCTACCTTCAACATGTACCCAGAATCTGATCCCTGACCATAGCTTCTACTGCCATCAATTCTGGCCCAAGCCACTCTCCTGTCCTGCCTCCACAGTTATCAAAGCATCTTAGGGACTTCCCTGGTGGTCCAGTGTCTAAGATTCCGCACTCCAAATGCAGGGTCTGGGGTTTGATCCCTGGTCAGGGAACTAGGTCTCACATGCTTCAACTAAAAAAAGATCCTGCATGCCACAGCTAAAGAACCTACATGCCACAATGAAGATCGAAGATCCCTTGTGCCAAAACTAAGACATGGTGCAGCCAAATAAATACATTTTTTTATTTTTATTTTTTAAAGACTACAAAGCAAATACCATTTAAAAAAATAAAAAAGCACTTTAATCTCTCTACTTCCTATCTTTCCTCCCCTCACCTCCCATCATCTAATTTCAACACAACCAGCCAAAAGATGCCATTAAAATGTAAATCAGATTATGTCACTCTTCAGCTCAAAATCTCACTCGGCGCAAAAGCCAAAATCTTTACAAAGGCCTACAAGTGATCCAGCCCTGGAAGTTTCTCTGACACCATCCCATTTCCCTTCTCTCGCTTCTCTGCAGCTAAGCTGGCCTCCTAGCAGCTCCCTGAACCCATCGAGCACAGGTTTACCTAACACTTAATGTGACTCTGCCAGGGGCACCCCTCTTGCAGAAATCTCTGAATTTAGCTCCTTCACGTTTCTGCTCAGATGTTTCTTGTTCAGACTTTCCCTGACATCCCTAAGTGAAATAAGAACAATTCCTTCTCTCACTTCCACCCCAACATTTTCTCTTTCCTAAAAGAGAAAAACTGACCCCAATGTTCTCATAGCACATATTATACCTAACATATTATGTAGGTTATCTGCTTATATGTCTCCCTGCTAAAATGAAGGCAGCATGAGGGCAGGCAATTTGAACTTATAGTGGGCACTCAGTAAAATTTTTGAATTGATTAATGGAAAGGGGAGTTCCCACAGAAAACAACGAATTAGCAACTAAGTTATACTTTGAACTCTTGTGAGTTAGGTTAGTGGTAGTCAGTCCCACAGAGCCCTATCAACTCTATTTTCAGTCTGAGCTTCTGGTCTGCAAGGCCCAGAAATAGACGCTGGACTACATTATCCCTTGGTAGATGCTATCATCCTCAGAGACATGGCATGGCCATCTAGCTTTCATCAAAAGAGCTCCATTTTGAAAAGGGAACACTTGTACATTGTTGAGAATATAAATTGGTACAGCCAGTGTCAAAAACATTATGAAAGTTTCTCAAAAAAAAAAAATAGAACTACTATATGACCCAGTAATTCCACTCCTGGGTATATACCCATTAAAAAAAGGAAACATTGGACTTCCCTGGTGGTGCACTGGATAAGAATCTGCAGAGGACACGGCAGGGCACATGGTTCGATCCCTGGCCTGGGAAGATGCCATATGCCTCGGAGCAACTGAGTCCTTGCACCACAATTACAAAAGCCTGCAAGCCCTAGAGCCAACAAGTCTCAACTACTGAGCCCACATGCTGCAACAACTGAAGCCCATGTGCCTAGAGCCCATGCTCTGTAACAAGAGAAACCTGCTAAACAAGAAGCCTGCACACCACAACTTGAGAGTTGCCCCCGTTCTCTGCAACTAGAGAAAGCCTGTATGTAGCAATGAAGACCCATCGCAGCCAAAAATAAATAAACAAAGCAGTGTGTACATATATCTTTGCATATCTTTAAAAAAACCAGAAACACTAATTCAAAAAGATCAATGCAATCCAATGTTCATAGCAGCATTATTTACAATAACCAGGATATGTATGCAGCTAAGTGTCCATCAACATATAAATGGGGACTCATCTGGTGGTCCAGTGGTTAAGAATCCCCCTACGAATGCAGGGGACAAGAGTTCCATCCCTGGTTTGGGAAGATTCCACATGCCATGGGGCAACTAAGCCCATGCCCTACAACTCCTGAAGCCTGCATGCCCTAAAGCCCATGCTCTGAAACAAGAGAAGCCATCACAGTGAGAAGCCTGGGCACCAAAACTAGAGAAAGCCCACATGCGGCAATGAAGACAGCACAGCCAAAAGTAAATAAATATTGTTGAAAAACAGGTAAATGGATAAGGCATATATGTGTGTATACATACATATTTGTGTGTATGTATATATATATATATATATACATACATATATATACAGTGGTATATTACTTAGCCAGAGTAATTTTAAGAAAGAAATTTTACCATTTACAACAATATGGATGGACTTAGAAGGTGTTATGTTAACTGAAATAAGTCTGATAGAGGAAGACAAATACTGCATGATATCACTTGTATGTAGAATTTAAAAAAAAATAAGTTAAACTACTGATTATAACAAAACAGAGACATACTCACAGATATGGAGAACAAACTAGTGGTTACCAGTGGGAAAATGGATCAGGGAGGGGCAAGATAGGGGTAGGGAATTAAGAGGTACAAACTATATGTATAAAGTAAATAAGTTACAAGACTATCTTGTATAGCACAGGAAATATAGCCAGTATTTTATAATAACTATAAAGGGAGTCTAACCTTTAAAAATTGTGAATAACTATTTTATATATCAGAAACATACACAATATTGTAAATCAACTATACCTCAATAAAAAAAGCAAATTCTCCCAGTCCCAGTTCCTTTAGTAGTTAATGAAACTGGTGGCAAATTCATTTTACAAGCAGATAATCCCTCCCTGATTGATCAAGTTCACAACCAACTAATTCTTGTACATTGTTTTTGCTCAAAGCTGGGCACACATGTATGCTCCTGTGAAGAAACTTACCCATCAGGGTTGACCCTCTCCTTTCCTGCCACAAGTTAATACTCAATAGAAACCACCTGATCATTTTGGTGATTCCATTCTGCACAGTATAACCACCTGTGTGAATGTGTGCTCAGTCGTATCTGACTCTTCATCCCATGGGCTGTAGCCTACTAGGCTCTTCTGTCCATGGAATTTTCCAGGCAAGAACAATGAAGTGTGTTGCCATTTCCTCCTCCAGGGGATTTTTCCGACCCAGGGATTGAACTGATGCCTCTTGCATCTCCTGTATTGGCAGGTGAATTTTTTACCACTACGCCACCTAAGAAGCCCCTATACCTTGACAAATAAATTGATTATTCTATGAGGAGCCTTTACTCTTTTATCGGCATTGATTTGATTTCTTTCATGTTGCCAAAATTGTTCTTATCCCCAGACAATGGTGTTCTTTTGTTAGAAACATACAGCAACCTGTGAAAATGGCAAGAACCTCCATGAGGAATTGTCTAAGTTGGAGCCTTGCCAATGTGGCATTTAATACCTGTCTGCACTACAGAGAGACCTGAAATGACCTCCCCAGGTGATTTTTTCCTCTTCTATGGAAGACCGCACTAGAGATTTTGGAACAATTCAACAGATCATGAGACTGGCAAAAAGAGACAGAAGGACTTAATTGGGAATGAGACAGGGCAGCAGCCTGACCCCTCTACTGAAAGGGATTAACTTGAACTAATGGGATTAGAAGCTAAGGAAGGAGGTCTCAGATACTGAGAGGGTACTGGAGGCTTTCAGAATCCTGCCAGTGATAAAGCATAGGTGTCACTGGTTTTAGAGCAAGCCTCCTGAAAATAAGGCAAATTCCAAATCCACTGGGTGAAATCTTTGCCAAATGAATCATTAACTCTCCTCATTGTAAAAAAGGAAGAAAAATCTCCTTAGGCAAGAAACTCAGAGCTTGCTGGGGGCATTTTGTTTTGAGAGCAGTATGAAGGGAGTAATCATCACATGAATTCCAAATAGAAACTTCAGAAAAGAAAAAAATACAAAAACAAAAAAAGAAAGAAAGAAACTTCATCCAGTCTGGAACAGGGCCAAATGCTATGAAAATGGCCTGGGGTCACCCATTGATAGGTGTGAAGAGAATTTAAAGTTGTAGGTATTCCTGATAGTTAAGTGATTTCGAGTTTGTTTCTCTTGTGGCTTCCCTAGTGGTTCAGCGGTAAAGAATCCACCTGCAATGCGGGAGATGCAGGTTCTATCCCTGGGTGGGGAAAATCCCCTGGAGGAAGGTAAGGCTACCCACTCCAGTATTCTTGCCTGGAAAATCCCATGGACAGAGGAGCCTGGAGGGCCATGGTCCACTGGGCCGCAAAGAGTCGGATACGACTGAAGCAACTGAGCGTGCACGCACTTGCGCTTGAGCTGAGTATGTCAACATTTTTTATCGACCATGCTGCATGGCATGTGGTATCTTAGTGCCCCAACAAGGGATTGAACCTATGCCCCCTGCCTTGGAATCATGGAGTCTTAACCACTGAACCTCCAGGGAAGTCCCTAAACATTTTTAATAGATGTAGAACTAGTCATAGATGAAAGGGCTTCATAAACTGTAAAAGGCAAAACAAAAACAAACCAAAAGGGACTTCCTTGGTGGTCCAGGGGTGAAGACTCTGAGCAGCCAAATTCATTGATTAATTAAAATAAACCCCAGACCTGTTGTTTGTTATCTAGCTGCTGTTATTCACATTCAGAGTTTATGTATTAAAAAGCTCAGGTGAGTTTCTGTGTTACCATGTCTGTGCCCATCTCCAGTGAGTCATCACAGCTACTCGGCCTGGGGACCTCTGCTCATCTCCAGTGAGTCATCACGGCTACTCTGCCTGGGACCTCTGCTCATCTTGTAAGGCCATCAGGTGTCACATGTCCAGTAGGAATTAACACTCAGAACTCACCTCAAAAGCAGAACTTTTCAGATTGTGCTGTGCTTTCAAACCAGGTCAATCTTGCTAACATACAGATTCTGATTCCCCGGGTCCAGAGTGTGGTTTGAGAGTCGGCACATCCAACACGCTCCCAGGTGATGCCAATACTACTGGTCCACAGACTGCACTTTGAATAGCAGGGCTTTGAGCTACACAGTCTGCAACTTGGGTTCTCTTTTCAATGATAGGATGTCTAAGGAGGTAGATTCAGGTGTAACTGGTTAGGTCAAATGCCTGGAGCAATGGTTCTCAAAGTGTGGTCTAAGACAAGCAGCATGGGCATCACTTGGGAGTTTGTTAGAGATGCTAATCTTGGGCCCCCTCCCCAGAGTTTCTAAACCAGAATCTCCTGTGCAGTGGCAGTAATCTGTGTCTTGATAAGCCCTCCATGTGATTCTGATGCTCGCTAATGTTTAAGAACCACCACTCCAGTACATTAAAATCACCTGAAGAGTTAAAAACAAAATCAAGACCTGAGTCCATTCAGGAGAATCAAACTCAGCCACTCTGGGATAGGACCCAGGCATCCGAGGAGATTCTATTGTGTAGTCAGTGCTGAGGACAGCTGGGCTGGAACAGAAAGCGGATCCTTCTCATGCAGGAGGATTAAGTTTAAAGCATCTCTGTGACCCACCACAGCCTTGTTGCAGGTCTGAACATCTATCCAAACAGTGTGCACCCTGGGTCTCCAGGGTGGCTGGGTCAGAGTGTGGATGATGCAGAATTAAGTCCTCGCTCCTCACCCTGACACTCCTCCCTGGCGAACCCATGTTTCTCTTCTTTGCTCACATTGTGCTCTGGCTGGAGCAGCCTCCTGCTATTCCCCCACCAGTCAACAGTCACCCACCCTAAAGACCCATATCAAACCCGGGTCTTCAGAAATCCCTCCCTAGACTCTTGCTAGATTAGATTTACTCTTCCATAGGATTTCACAGCATGCTATCTGCAATTCTTATTTTCCTGTATTACCTTCATGCCTTGACTCTTCCTCTCCACTGAATTGTAAACTCTTGAACATACCAAGAACCGCATATGATTCAACTATGTTATCTCTTCCTTCGGTGTAAGCGCCACACTGCAAACCTAGTAGGCATTCACTAAATATCTTCTTGAATCTGGAGTCAGAGCAGCTGGGGTTGGGGTTTGTTTTTGCTGCTAGTGGCTGTGAAACAGGAGAGAAGAGGGCAGGGCACAACCTTTAAAAGAATGACATAATCGTTGAGGATACAACATAAACTAGTTGGAACCAACTAGGTCCAATACGACATAAACTAGTTGGAACCAACTAGGTCCAAAATAGCAGAATATTTGACTTTCAGGGGACCTTGGGCCTCATTATATGTTCATTGTAATGTGTTACCATACTAATGACATACCCACTAATGCCATGACAGTTTCCAGACTGACCATAAAAGGCCAAAATGTGGGCAGTGGTCCAATTCCTGGAAATCTCCATCCTTTTTCCAAAATAGTTGGAATAATCCTCCCACTCATTAGCTTATGAAATTACCCAGCACAAGAAAATTAACCATGCCATATTTGGGGGCCTCTTGCATTCTGAGATGGCCCACATTCTGTCTGTGGACTGTGTTTCTTCCAGGGCTTCTTTCACCTTTTGAGATGGACGGTATTCCGTCTATGGAATGTGTATCCCTCTGAATAAATCCACTTCTTACCTATCACTTTGTGTCTCACTGAATTCTTTCTGTGGTAAGACATAAAGAACTTGGGACTCAATAAGTCCCAATCAGAGTTTTGGCTGGGTTCAAATCCCATCTGAGCTCTGTGGTTTCAGCCACATGACTCAGTTTGCCAACTCCCTCTTAGTCTTGCTTACCTTATCTTTAAAATTAGGATGTTGAACAAGATAATCTTTAAGGTCATTTCCAAACCCCAGATTCTATGATTCTGCATAGTCTATTATTATCCCTATAGACTACACACAAGGCCTACTGATACTTGATATAGTTGGCTACTGGATGGATTAGAGACGGACACAAATTCTTTGATATTCTTCTCATAGAGGGGCGAGGTCTACTTCCCCTCCCCATTATTCTGGGCTGTACTGTAACTTGCTTTGGCCAATAATAGACTGCAATGAACATGATATTGTGCCAGTTCTGGGCACAGTAAGTGGCTGTCCTAAGCAGAGTCAGGATGAAGTAGGGGGAGAGAGGGTGAGGAGGAAACGTGGAACTTTGGGACTCCAAAGACAAGCCTCTAATAGGGTATGGCAGTTTTGGCTTTATGCATCCTGGAACACTAGGTGTTAGGGATCTGAACCATAATAGGGAAGAACAAATCTGACTCCATATTGAACCTGTTTCTTTTACTTTAACCTTTGTATTATATTGCTCTTGCTACAAGAATGCTGCCTATAGCCTGCAATATATAGGACAGTCCGTTCTCAAGGCTCTGACGTTTCAAGGTATAACGTCAGAGATACATTTTCCACTCATACAGAGATAAAAGGTGCAGAACAGAGAATAACATTTGTCTTGTTGGAGGTTTATAGGAACATTGTGACCAGACCTAGGTGAACAGAAGAAAGGATTCTGGCGCCAAGAAGTTCACAGCAACCAATCACACTCCGTCCCCTTTTAGTGTAGAAGAAACCTGAAATCTAACTGAAGTAAGGTGGTTTTTGGGGATACTAGTCCACCATCTTCTCAGTCTGCTGGCTTTCTGAATAAAGCTGCTATTTCTTGTCCCAGCCGTTTATCTCTTGATTCACTTGCCTGTTGTGTGGGGAGCAGTATGAGTTTGGACTCAGGAACAGAATTGTTTGTTACGTAAAGTCTGGCCAACTTACTGGAGAGACGATGCGGAGAGGCTTTGAGTCTACAGGAAGAGAGAGGGTCTATGGAGTCCAGTCTTCCAGTCATCCCTGCCAAGGTGCCAGACATGTGAGTAAAACTGTTTTGGGCCTTCCAGATCAGCCCCACCACTAGCTAAAGGCCAGCCAGTGATCCCAGTGATCCCAGTGATCTCCCCTCGAGCAGGAGAATCACGCAGCTGAGCCCTGCCCTCCTTCCTGAGATATACAATCACAATACATAATAAAATGGTTGCTGTTTCAGTCACCACATTTAGGCAAGTTCATTATGTAGTCACAGACAACCAGAACACTGTGTTGATGGCATTCTGCGAAATTCTTTGCAGTTTAACACGAAATATCTGATAGATGTTGGAGAAAGCATAAATGAATACACCCGTTCATAAAAGAAACCTGTAAAAGTGGATGACATTTTGTGCTCTTTCCGCTGACTTTGATTTCTCAAGTCAGTTGCATGGGCGGTAGACACCTTTTTAGACCAAACTGCACACCCACTAAAAACAAGGGCCTCCTTGAGATGTCTCTCAATGACTGTGACGCAGCCCAGGAGCGCAGTGTCAGGACTTGTCCAGCGGATGTAGGAGGAGGCAGGGAATTGTAATGAAGGCTGGAGAAGGTGGGGCCCTCACTCAAAGAGGGCTTTGTCTGCTCCTGAACACAGTGTGGCCATTTCCTCAGGCGAAATGTTCAGTTTGGGAGAGATTTGCAATTTGAAAAGACAGATTTTATTTCCTCCTCTTCCCAGCTAATTTAAACCTCCACTGATCCCAAGGGAGATTTTTAGTGCAGTATAATAAGGACGCTTTCAGAATCACAGCCTCTTTTTTTCTGAATGTGTTTCTTATGTAAATGCTGCATCAGAGCCATTTCCCTCTTCTCTACACTTTACTTCTGCTTTTAAAACCTGCAAAATAGAAACACAGAGAAAGACACCTTGAAAATACTTTGGGTTTCATCTCTTTTCCGTTTTTACCTCAGGCTCCCCACATTTTTAAAAAAAATCCTCATTTTTCAAGTTAAGCATATTTTAAAATCATGTCCTGTTGAACTGGAGAAGCAGAAAAAAAATAATTCCTGTATATTTAGGCTGTCCAAATATACCAAGAAATGCAAGGCACTTTTTAATGATCTAATAATCCTCAGAATGGTGCAGTGAGGTCAGGTGGCCCTGAGCAAGGGAGTCAAGAGTCATTCAAAGAGGCCCCTGTGAGGCCATGGTGCTCCCCTCTCCCATATCAGTGTTTCTAGAGGCAACATGGGAGAGGAGGGAAGAAAAGTGCTGGCTGCATAGGTCTCCTTCAAGAAGGTTTTCTCTTTTTCCTGACTCCCTTCCACTTTCTCACTGCCTCTCACTAGGGAGAACTGGCCACGGTGTAGTGTTTGTGGTCCACGCATGTTACCCTATATGGCAGCTATTCTAACAACACCTAACTGTACTGATTTGTTCATGTCTATTCACCTGGGCTCCCAGTCTGACTGTGGCTCAGATCATGAATTCCTTATTGCAAAATTCAGACTTAAATTGAAGAAAGTAAGGAAAACCACTAGATCATTCAGGTATGACCTAAATCAAATGCCTTGTGATTATACCGTGAAAGTGACAAATAGATTCAAGGGATTAGATCTGATAGAGTGCCTGATGAACTATGGATGGAGGTTCGTGACATTGTACAGGAGGCAGTGATCAAGACCATCTCCAAGAAAAAGAAATGCAAAAAGGCAAAATGGTTGTCTGAGGAGGCCTTACAAACAGCTGAGAAAAGAGAAGCTAAAGGCAAAGGAGCAAAGGAAAGATATACCTATTTGAATGCAGAGTTCCAAAGAATAGCAAGGAGAGAGAAGAAAGTCTTCCTCAGTGATCACTGCAGAGAAATAAAGGAAAACAATAGAATGGGAAAGACTAAAGATCTCTTCAAGAAAATTAGAGATACCAGGGGAACATTTCATGCAAAGATGGGCACAATAAAGGACAAAAATGGTATGGACTTAACAGAAGCAGAAGATATTAAGAAGAGGTAGCAAGAATACAAGGAAGAACTATACAAAAAAGATCTTCATGACCCAGATAACCACGATGGTGTGATCACTTACCTAGAGCCAGACATCCTGGAATGTGAAGTCAAGTGAGCCATAGGAAGCATCACTATGAACAAAGTTAGTGGAGGTGATGGGATTCCAGTTGAGTTATTTCAAATCCTAAAAGATGATGCCATGAAAATGCTGCACTCAACATGCCAGCAAATTTGGAAAACTCAGCAGTGGCCATAGGACTGGAAAAGGTCAGTTTTCATTCCAATCCCTAAGAAAGGCAATGCCAAAGATTGTTCAAACTACTGCACAATTGCACTCATCTCACACACTAGCAAAGGAATGCTCAAAATTCTCCAACCAGGCTTCAACAGTACATGAACCAAGAACTAACCAGAGATCAAAATCCAACATCCACTGGAACACTGAAAAAGCAAGAGAGTTCCAGAAAAACATCAACTTCTGCTTTATTGACTACACCAAAGCCTTTGACTATGTGGATCACAACAAACTGGAAAATTCTTCAAGAGATGGAAATACCAGATCACCTGACCTGCCTCCTGAGAAATCTGTATGCAGGTCAGGAAGCAACAGTTAGAACTGGACATGGAACAACAGACTGGTTCCAAATCAGGAAAGGAGTACGTCAAGGCTGTATACTCACCCTGCTTATTTAACTTCTATGCAGCATACATCATGTGAAATGTCAGGCTGGATGAAGCACAACCTGGAATCAAGATTGCCAGGAGAAATATCAATAACTTCAGATATGCAGATGACACCACCCTAATGGCAGAAAGCGAAGAACTAAAGAGCTTCTTGATGAAAGTGAAAGAGGAGAGTGAAAAAGTTGGCTTAAAACTCAACATTCAGAAAACTAAGAGCATGGCATCCAGTCCCATCACTTCAGGGCAAATAAATGGGCAAACAGTGGAAACAGTGACAGGCTTTATTTTGGGGGGCTCCAAAATCACTGCAGATGATGACTGCAGCCATGAAATTAAAAGACACTTGCTGCTTGGAAGAAAAGCTATGATCAACCTAGACAGCATATTAAAAAGCAGAGACATTACTTTGCCAACAAAGGTCTGTCTAGTCAAAGCTATGGTTTTTCCAGTAGTCATGTATGGATGTGAGAGTTGGACTATAAAGAAAGCTGAGAACCAAAGAATTGATGCTTTTGAACTGTGGTGTTGGAGAAGATTCTTGAGAGTCCCTTGGACTGCAAGGAGATCCAACCAGTCCAACCTAAAGCCAACTTTTTCACTCTCCTCTTTCACTTTCATCCTAAAGGAAATCAGTCTTGAATATTCATTGGAAGGACTGATGCTGAAGCTGAAGCTCCAATAATTTGGCCAGCTGATGTGAAGAACTGAGTCATTGGAAAAGACCCTGACACTGGGAAAGATTGAAAGCAGAAGGAGAAGGGGACAACAGAAGATGAGATGGTTGGTTGGCATCATCGACTCGATGGGTATGAGTCTGAACAAGCTCTGGGAGTTGGTGATGGACAGGAAGCCCGGCGTGCTACAGTCCACGGGGTCGCAAAGAGTCGGACACGACTGAGCGACTGAACTGAACTGAACTGAACTGATTCACCTGGGCTCTCAGGTAGCTCAGTGGGTAAAGAATCCACCTGAAATGCAGGAGACCTGAGTTGGATCCCTGGGTCAGGAAGATCCTCGGACAAGGGCATGGCAACCCACTCCAGTATTCTTGCCTGGAGAATGCCATGGACAGAGGAGCCTGGTGGGATGCAGTCCATGAGGTCACAAAGCGTTGGACAGGGCTGAGGCAATTGAGCACATTCACCTGCTTAGAAGCAAAAGCAATGGGGGAAAGAAGGATTATATCTCATTTCCATATCCCTGCACACAGCAAAAACAATAAAGAATAAAAATACACTTAATGAACGAACGAATGATTGAACAAATGTTTCAATTCCAAATTGGGCACTTACTAGCAGCATTTCCTTAGGCAAGTTCTTCCACCTCTGAGAAGATCCTGGTTTCCTTCCGTGTGAGATGTGGAGAGTAGCAAGCCTCTCCCTCATGGGTAGCTGTGAGGGATAAAGGGATAACATTTGTGAAGTGTGTGGCGGAACATGTCAGGACGTGTCAGGCACACAGTAGCTTCTCAGCTAAGGTTCAGCCACTCCTCTTTTCCAGACCCACCTCCTAAAGCAGGGCCTCAGGATGGACTGGTTCTGGCTGCTCTATGAGCCTTGAGCGCTGGTGGGGGAGGGAGGTCATCTGTGGGGCTTGCTGTGCCCAAAGTACTGTTCTGCCTTCCTGGCTGTCACTTATATCAGTTTCCTTAAGACCTGGTCCTTTAACCTGAGGCTTTGCTGTTGTTTATTTGCTAAGTCATGTCTGACCCTTTTTGACCCTATGGACTGTAGTCTGCCAGGCTCCTCTGTCCACGGGGATTCTCCAGGCAAGAACACTGGAATGGGTTGCCATGCCCTCCTCCAGGGGATCTTCCCCACCCAGAGACTGAATGCACGATCACTGGGCAGGCAGATTCTTGACTACTGAGCCACCAGGAAAGCCCCAACCTGAGACTTAGATTCTATTTAAAAGGCAAATTTTGGGGAGGGAGGAGAAGGGGACACTTCAGGCCTGGACTCAGTGTGGATGAGATAAGGAAAGAGGGGGATGGAGGAAATTGGGAATCTTGGGATTCCAAAGACAGGGATCAGGAGGGACTGTCTGGTGTACAGCAGAGATCAGAGTTCAGATCTGAGCTTTTCTTGTTGCTGGAAGCAAGTAAATTACTTAACCTCTTCAAATTGTAGCTTGTTGTTTGTCAGTTGCCCAATCGTATCTGACTCTTTGCAACCCCATGGACTGAAGTACCCCAGGCCTCCCTGTCCCACACCATCTCCCAGAGTTTGCCCAAGTTCATGTTCATTGCATCGGTAATGCCGTCCAGCCATCTTGTCCTGCCCTCAATCTTTCCCAGCATTAGGGACTTTTCCAATGAGTCCTCTGTTCACATCAGATAACCAAAATACTAGAGCTTCAGCTTCAGCATCAATCCTTCCAGCGAAGGAAGTTGATCCAGGGTTGATCTCCCTTAAGTTTATTGACCTATAAAAAAGAACTGTAAAAGCGAACGTATGGGGTGACTCTGGGGTTAAATGAGACGATATAGCAAATGCTTAGTAGTTAGTGTTCCTGCGCAGTGGGTGCTGGAGAGAGGCATAGGCAGCTCCAGTAGGTTAAGTAAGGCTCACATCAGGGCTCCATCGGGCCATGGTTACTATTTCCTTTCCATCACCTCAATTTCTCAGGCTCCGCTCTTTGCTTGGGGCCAGCTGTGACCACACTGACAGCCACCTAAATTAATTATGAGAGAATGCACCTTTTCCATCCTCAAATCACAAACCAGAGACAAAGGTGAGAGTACAACAATAATATTTCATACCAGCGGAGACACTGGGCCTCAACTTCAGCCTCAGGAAGGAAATGGTGAAAACATTCCACCATTGAATTGAAAGCCAGGAGAAAACAGTAGGTGGGAGGCAACCCAGAGAGCCGGCCGGGCGGCTGCGGGATGTGCCCCGGAGCCGCGAGGCGCTAGGGGCGCAGGTGGGAGCCGATCCGCGTCCCACCTCACTCCACCCCACGCCCCAGGGCGTCGGTAGAACCTCTCGGGCCTTGGCGCCGAGCTCTCACCCCTTTGTTTTTCTCCCTTGCTCATTCCTTCTCCCCTCTCAGCCCCGCCCGCGGTTCCTACACCTCCTCTCCAGGTGCCCCTGCCGGGACGAATGATGCCACCAGGCGCACCGCGGGAGGTTTGTAGCGCGGCTCCGTCACCCTCTCCTCGCCCCTTCCCTGGCTCCGCCTTCCCTTCCTTTCTCTTTCTCTCCTTTCTCCCTCCATTTACTCTTCTCTCCTCTACTCTTACGCTCTTTCCTCCCCGCCTTCTTGGTTCTCCCCTCCCCGCCTCGCGCAGCCTCCCTCTCCACACACCCCGGTCTGGAACGCCCCAGAAGAAGGCTGCTGCACCGAGACGGATCCCAGCACCCCGCTGATCTTTCCTTGCTTTGCTTTGAGGAGGAGACAGCCATCTCCTAGCATGCCCTGGCTGGCTTGTCCCAGTGGGCCCACTGAGCTGCTGGACACCCAAATTTCGATCCTCCTCCTGGGCAGTCCGCAACGCCTCCTCACTGTCCTGTGTGCGTACTAGGCTGGCCCCAGATCTGTTAAACCAGTCTCTGTGGTCCCCAGACAGCACGTCTGAGAGCCACATGCTGAGGAAACAGTGAAATGTAACAAGGTCTACCTTCTCCTCTCCCTGCTGGCCTCTGGTTGCGGATGTGCTGCCACAGGGCTCAGGTTGTTCAGGGAGCCCAGTTAGGAGTGGGGGGTGCAGGCAGGAGAGCCAGGTACACCCCTGGGGTGGGGATGGAAAGGGGCATCTGGAGGGCCTTCTGGCGAGGCTGGGCCCCAGAGCAGAGCCTTATCCAAATTCAGAATTCAGTGCCACACTCTGAAAGCCTCTGACATTTCCTCTTGGGTGGGGATGGGTTTCACCACAGGTCACATTGCTCCAGGAAAGAAAAAAGAATCCTGAACTGAATTGTCATGGAAAGTGCGTACTTAAAATCTTATTAAGGTTTATTTTTAGATTCCATGTCTGCTGCACTTATCACCAGAGATGAATTCTAGAGGGGTCTCTCTGCTTTACTGACCTTTAAGAAAAGACTTCAAAGATGAGAAGAGTGGGAAGAGGTAGGTCTTGTCCTGGGAGGGTATGGTTTTGTGAAGCCCTCACCTGCCTTGACAGGGCAGTAGCCCCGGCCTGGGTCCAACATGAAAGTACCCAGTAATGCCAGGACTGTGGGAATCCTTTCCTGGGGTGAAGGACATTGCCCCTCTCTTCTTCCAAGCCTTGACACCACAGAAGACAGAGCTCCCTACCCACCCCTACCCCCCAAGGCAGGGTCAATCAAGGCAGGTTGACCTCTGGAATTGTCTTCTAGTAGCAAACAATTGTTGAGTGCTTTCTATATGCCAGGTACCTTCTATACAGTAAGTCACTTAATTCTCACCACCACGCTACTTCCATCCCCTAGTTACAGGTTAGAAAACAGCCCTGCAGGGAGATCCAACCAATCCATCCTAAAGGAGATCAGTCCTGGGTGTTCACTGGAAGGACTGATGTTGAAGCTGAAACTCCAATACTTTGGCCACCTGATGCGAAGAACTGACTCATTTGAAAAGACCTTGATGCTGGGAAAGATTGAAGGCAGGAGGAGAAGGGGACGACAGAGGATGAGATGGTTGGATGGCATCACCGACTCGATGGACATGGGTTTGGGTAAACTCCGGGAGTTGTGATGGACAGGGAGGCCTGGCGTGCTGCGGTTCATGGGGTTGCAAAGAGTCAGACATGACTGAGTGACTAAACTGAAACTGAAATAGAGAGCTTAAGCATTTTGTCTGACATCACAGAGCTTTCCAATCACTTTCCTCATCCTAAAAGTGTCCGCACCTGCAGGTACTCTGCCTAAGTCCCACTAGCCAAAGAGCACAGTGAGGGTGGTCATTCACATCCTGCAGCCCTGAGCACAGGGGCTGAGGAGGAGAGAGCCTAGGCAATAACGCAGGAGCGCTGCTGCAGATGGAGTGACTCTGCATCAACGCTCTGGCAGCTGGTGCCAAGAGCTGCCTGTCCCTGCCAGGCTGCAGAACCATCTCCCACATCTGCCTCTTGAACTGGTACTTCTCTCCTAAAGGCCCATCAGCAGCTTCGTCTCTCCCTCTCCATCAGAGTCTATGTAGTCATAGGTTGTAATAGCCCCCCACAGTCGCCAGTTCTCCCAGCTTTGAGGGCAATGTGGAGGCACTGAATACACTCCCTAGAAACCTAGAGAGGAGCCTGGAGGCACCTTGAAGGATGCTGCTTCTCCCCACTGGAACCAATCAGAGACATAAGGACTAGCGAGGGGAGCGGTGGGGGAGAGACTCAGGTAAGAAGGGGATGGAGTGTGGGATGCAGAGGTTCATGGACATGGTCCTGCCATGCCTCTGGGGACTCTTGGCACTGTCGTTTCTTTGGCTCAAAAGCTGCCTCTGTACCACAAGTTTTGCCAGCTCCCTTCTGATGAGGCTGAGGGGTGAGTGGGGAGCAGTCTACAAGAGTAGGCCAGAGCAGGAGAGGAGATTCCAGTGGGAGTAGGGGAAAGCTGAAGTGGCTGCTTCTACAGGAACAGAATCAAGCCAAGCCACCTCCCTCAGCAAGGCAGGGCCCAGATCACCTTGGAACATTGCAGGGGGGTCTTGGGGCAGCAAAGGAGGAATGCCAAAGTGGCTGTAAGCGTCTCAGAGCGTGTTGAGAGTCCACACACACACACACGGATGCACAGTTATATACCTCCATTCTCTCTCTTCCACACACACAGACTTTGACACACTTTATGGGTTCCCAACGTGGTGGTAGTAGTAAAGAACCTGCCTACCAATGCAGGAGATGAAGGAGACGTGGGTTCCATCCCTGGGTCGGGAAGGTAGGTCCGCTGGAAAAGAAAATGGCAACCCACTCCAATATTCTTGCCTAGAGAATCCCATGGACAGAAGAGCCTAGTGGGCTACAGTCCATGGGGTCACAAAGAGTCGGGAATGACTGAGCAGATTTCTTACTTTCTTTATGCTTAGGTTACATACTCGGGCTTCCCAGGTGGCTCAGAGGTAAAGAATCCACCTGCCAATTCAGGAGACACCAGAAACATGGGTTCGATCCCCGGGTCAAGAAGATCCCCTGGAGGAGAAAATGGCAACCCACTCCAGTATTCTTGCCTGGAGAACCCCATGGACAGAGGAGCCTGGTGGGCTATACAGTCCATGGGGTTGCAAGAGTCGGACACAACTGAACGACTAAGCACAAGCATAGAGTACATACCCACATTTGACATAAGCCACACACACAAACACACACACACACACACACACACACACACACACACACACAAATGGGCAAAATAAAGACGCAAAGGGACAACCAGTGAACCACACCCTTGTGAGAAACATTTTTGTCCCTTTATGCAGACAGGCCCAGACCCAAAGGCACACAGTGACAGACTCTGAGATGTGACCACTGCATTCCAGACAGCTGGTCCCAGAACCCAGGTGTCCAGCACTGAGTTGTCCAGAGCTCAGCTGCTCTAACCCAGCCTGGTCCTGGGAAGCTCTGAGAATCCCAGGAATGGCTCGGAGGTGCTGGGCTTCCCCCAGGGGTGTGAGGCACACAAACTGGGTTTACCTGAGAAGCTTTTGGAATGACTGAGGGAGACGGGGGAGCTTTGTCCACTTTGAATGGCCTAAAGCTTCCACGGGGTTCCTCTTCTTGTGTGAGTGGTGGTCAGTGCTGGTCAATTGTGTTCCTTGTGGCCACAGTGTCCACTGGCCTGGATGCCACCTATGATGTGCCCCGTGATCCACACAGAAGAAGAACCAGACCTGGAGGTTGAATGTAATGTAATGTATGTGCTCAGTTGTATCCACAGAAGAGCCATGCCTCCTCTTTGGGACCCTATGGACTGTAGCCCACCAGACTCTTCTGTCCATGGGATTCTCTAGGCAAGAATATTGGAGCGGGTTGCCGTTTCCTTCTCCAGGGGATCTTCCCAACCCAGGGATTGAACCAGAATCGACTGGTGCAAAAAAAGCACCAGACCTGGAGGCTGAATAGCTCGAGGCTAAAAGCACAAATTCTGGAGTCACACAGCCTGGATTTGAATCTGTGCTCTGCGACTGACTAGCTGTGTGACCCTAGGCATGTTATTTAATCTTCTTAACCTCTCTAGGCCTCAGGTTTTTTCAACTGTGAAAAGAGAACAGTAATAATACTTACCTCCTAGGGCTACTGTAAGAGTTCAACGGGTACATTTGAACAAATTGCCTAGTGGTGTACACTGGCAGCACTCTGAAGTGGTGGCTACCTAAGTGAGAGAGCTGGGGGCCCTGAGGCAGGTGACAGAGTGGCTGATAAGGAGAGGAGGGTGGGGCAGAAAGAAATCAATGGTCTGACCATGACCACAGATCTATGTCTCTATGCTGTCAACTTTGATATTCTGGAGGGAGAATAAATAAAAACATATTTCCTCACAGAGTACAGTGTGCTCAACCAGAAAGCCACAGAAGACAGGAATATTTCCTCATTATTATATAATCATAGCAAAGGTAATGCCTCCTTCTCAAAGGAGTCCAGAGCACTTAGAGACTCCATGGTCAGAGCCCAACCTGCATGGGCCCTGTGCTGGAGGATCCAGGCTGCCGGCTGCCAGCTCGGGCTGCTCCTGCAGTGGGAACAGCAGAATGTTGACCACAGGCATCCTGAGGACCCCTTCACACACAGGCACGTGCACACACATGTACACACACACACCCCAGCAGCAGCACCACCACCACCATACTCAGCATCAATACTGCATCCTCAGAACTCCCGCTACAGGTCCATTGCCACGTGGCCAACCCACACAGTGAGGCCACTTATCCTGAAGGTCACAGAGCAACTTAGAAGACTTGGAAGGGCTCCGCAGAAGGAGGGGAGCCCTCTCAGCCCACTGTTTCTCAACAGGAGAAGTGAGGAGAGGGGTACCGGCCTGACGCAAATTGATACTTCCTCCTCCCCTCTTTCGTAGGCTGAGTTTATGTCTGAGAGGGTCCCATGAGCAGAGCAGCCAGAGGGATGCTCCACAAAGGAGTATAGGAAGTGACTCCCCTTCTGTCCAGCGCAAGCCCTCACTGCGTTGTGGACTCCACTGGGGTAAGAAACCCAGGAGGGCACAACTCATGGATGAGGACCTCGCCCCTCTGTCCAAGCTCCGGATTGGACCACATGGAGGGGAGAGAGGTTTTCTCCTTGTATGAAGAAGCAGAGACCCATGGACGGATTCCATGAGGCCAGAAAAATTTCAGAGTTGCTGATTTAATAGGGCCACTGAGGCAAAGGAAGGCTGTGCAGGATCAAGTGTGTGTCTGGTACCACGAAGACAACACTTGCCTCCACTATTAAGCATACTTGGCATTTTGCTTTTAGGAGAAAGAGGGAAGCTTGTGGCTCCGGACTTGAGAGGTTTTTTTAAATTTATTTTTATTGGAGTATAGTTGCTTTACAATGTCATGTTAGTTTCTACTGTACAGCAAAGTGAATCAGCTATATATATACATATACATACATACCTACATACATACATACATATATATATACCCACATACATATATCCTCTTTTTTTCTGGATTTCCTTCCCATTTAGGTCACCACAGAGCACTGAGTAGAGTTCCCTGTGCTATACAGGAGGTTTTCATCAGTTGTCTATTGTATATATAGTAACAATAGTACATATATGTCAGTGGCCATCTCCCAGTTCATCACACCCTCCTCTTTCCCTGCCTTGGTGTCTGTATGTTTGTTCTCTACATCTATGTGTCTATTTCTGCTTTGTTAATAAGATCACCTATACCATTTTCTAGATTCCACATATATGCCTTAGTATATGATATTTATTTTTTTCTGACAGTTTCTAGTTCTAGCCATGTCTCTACAAATGACCCAATTTCATTCCTCTCTATGCCTGAGTAATATTCCATTGTACATATGTACCATATCTTATTTTTTTAATTAATTAATTTTTAATTGGAGGATAATTACTTTACAATGTTGTGTTGGTTTCTGCCATATATCAACATGAATCAGCCATAAGTACACATATGTCCCGCCCTCCTTGAACTTCCCTCCCACCCTCCACCACATCCCACCCCTCTAGGTTATCACAGAGCACCAGATGTCAGCTCCCTGTGTCATAGAGTAAATTTTCACTGGCTATCTAATTTTTCATGTGATAATTCATATGATTCAATACTGCTCTCCCAATTTGTCCCACCCTCTCTTTTCCCAACTGTACCCATAAGTGTGTTCTCTATGTCCACGTCTCCATTGCTGCCCTGCAGATAAGTTCATCAGTAACACAAGACTGGAAAAGGTCAGTTTTCATTCCAATCCCAAAGAAAGGCAACGCCAAAGAATGTTCAAACTACTGCACAATTGCACTCATCTCACACACTGGTAAAGTAATGCTCAAAATTCTCCAAGCCAGGCTTCACCCATACATGAACCGAGAACTTCCAGATGTTCAAGCTGGATTTAGAAAAGGTAGAGGAACCAGAGATCAAATTGCCAACATCTGTTGGATCACTGAAAAAGAAAGAGAGTTCCAGAAAAACATCTACTTCTGCTTTATTGACTATGGCAAAGCCTTTGTCTGTGTGGATTACCACAAACAGTGGAAAATTCTTAAAAAGATGGGAATACCAGACCACTTTACCTGCCTCCTGAGAAGTCTGTATGCAGGTCAAGAAGCAACAGTTAGAATGGGACAAGGAACAATGGACTGGTTCCAAATCAGGAAAGGAGTACGTCAAGGCTATATACCGTCACCCTGCTTATTTAACTTCCTTGCAGAGTACATCATGTGAAATGCCAGACTGAATGAAGCACAAGCTGGAATCAAGACTGCCAGGAGAAATATCAATAAACTCAGATATGCAAATGACACCACCCTAATGGCAGAAAGTGAAGAACTAAAGAGCCTCTTGATGAAAGTGAAAGAGGAGAGTAAAAAAGCTGGCTTAAAACTCAACATTCAGAAAACTAAGAGCATGGCATCCAGTCCCATCACATCATGGCAAATAGATGGGGAAACAATAGAAACAGTGAGAGACTTTATCTTTTTGGGCTTCAAAACCACTGCAGATGGTGACTGCAGCCATGAAATTAAAAAACGCTTTCTCCTTGGAAGAAAAACTATGACCAACTTAGACAACATATTAAAAAGCAGAGACATTACTTTGCCAACAAAGGTCCATCTAGTCAAAGCTATAGTTTTTCCAGTAGTCATGTATGGATGTGAGAGCTGGACTATAAAGAAAGCTGAGTGCCATAGATTTGATGCTTTTGAACTGTGGTGTTGGAGAAGACTCTTGAGAGTCCCTTGGACTACAAGGAGATCCAACCGGTCCATCCTAAAGGAAATCAGTCCTGAATATTCATTGGAAAGACTGATACTGAAGCTGAAGCTCCAATACTCTGGCCACTTGATACAAAGAACTGACTCATTGGAAAAGACCCTGATGCTGGGAAAGATTGAAGGCAGGAGAAGGGGACAACAGAGGATGAGATGGTTGGATGGCATCACCTACTCGATGGACATGAGTTTGAGCAAGCTCCAGGAGTTGGTAATGGACAGGGAAGCCTGGTATGCTGCAGTCCATGGCATTGCAAAGCATCAGACACGACTGAGTGACTGAACTGAACTGAGCCATCTTTACAGATTCCATATATACACATTAATATACAATATTTATCTTTCTCTTTCTTACTTCACTCTGTATTATAGGTTCTAAGTTCATCCACATTATTAGAACTGAGTCAAATGTGTTCATTTTTATGGCTGAGTAATATTCCATTGTGTATATGTACTGTAATTTCTTTATCCATTCATCTGTTGATGGACATCTAGTTGCTTCCATGTTCTAGCTATAATGTAAATAGTGCTGCAGTGAATGTTGAGGTGAATGTGTCTTTTTCAATTATGGTTTCCTCAGGGTATATGTTGGCTTCCCTGGTGGCTCAGGTGGCAAAGAATATTCCTGCTATGCAGGAGACCCAGGTTCTATCCCTGGGTATGGAAGATACCCTAGAGAAGGGAATGGCTACCCACTCCAGTATTCTTGCCTGGAGAGTTCCATTAACAGAAGAGCTTGGCAGGCTACAGTCCATGGTGTCACAAAGAGCCAGACACGACTGAGTAAGTAACACTTTCACTTTTCAGGGTATATGCCCAGTAGTGAGATTGTACCACATGTTCTTTATCCATTCCCCAACTTGAGCGGTTCTACTGCACTTCTTTTGGCCCTCCTGCCTCCCTGGGCTCTCAGATATACACGCTTATGCTTGCAGCTTATCCTAAGCACCTTCATAAAGGATGGATGGACCATTGCCATTTCCTGAACACTCTGGCACTTGGTACCAGGGAACCCCATAGTCCCAACATTTTTGCCTAGATTTCTGTGATGTCCAGGTTTCATACAGATGTCATAAGACAAGGAAGACCACTGTATTTCTGGTGCTTCATGTAGAGGCAGACACATAGTAGGTGCTGACAGCTTTTAAAATGCCTTCCTATCATTGACAGCACAGTAAGAGCGGTGACCCTGACAGCAACAACCATCACCGCTGTGTGCCAAGGGCTCATTATGGGCTGGCACAGTTCTGCATACTTTGTATGTACTGTTTCATCTAATGCCCTTAGTAGCCCTATGGGACAGGTACTCTTCCCAGCTACGTATTACAGATGAGGAACTGGGGCACAAAAAAGTCAAGTACGTCGCTTAAAGTCACGCAGGTCCTACGGGATGGGGCCAGCATCTGTATCTGGAAGGAATCCACGCACTTAGCTGTGAGGTCAGGCTTCAGCACCCCTTGCCAGCTTCAGCTCTTGATGCTCTTTACCTTGCATCCCCCACACAACTTTTGCACCTCTCTGCCTCTCTGTCTATCTGTCTAGGCTATTTTTCTACTGCAACACGCTCCCCCCAATTTCTCCTAGCTAATACCTTCCTCTCTTTCCAGATTCATTTTACCTGCCGCCTCCTCTTGTAAGGCTCTCCCGTCTGTAAGCCCACAGTCCCCAAGGCTGAGCTGGGTGACTCTCGCTTTGTTTCCCTAGCATCATGTAGATGACTCCATTGCACTTGCTGTGAAGGCGCATTTATTTTCTCCCACACAGTTCAACAATGATACCCTACCCAATACAGTATCACCACCATCTGGCAGTGTGCTGGGTCCTTGGTCATTGCTTGTTGAGTTGTGAACATTACCTATAAAGGAATCAGAGAGTAAATTAGACTTGGCAGACTACATGCAGATTCTGTTGCTGCCTCTCCTCTTCCTCCTCCTAGTTCTTGAAAAATATGAAAACCATTCTTATCTTGAGGGCCACACAAAAACAGGCCATGGGGTCAGTTGTACCAATGGTTCATAGCTGGCCAACTCCCCTGTCATTGGGGAAGATATTTCTAAGCAAACAAAGAAACAAACAAAATTACTAGTCAAACTAATTCAATGATTTTTCATGTGAGGGCCGTATGAGTATATCAAAATGGCAGGCAGAGGTTGGGTGGATGTCTTTGGTTGTCACAATGACTGGGGAGAGGGGTTAGCCACACTTGGTGCCCAGGCACCCAGGATGCTAAGCATCTGGCAATGCTCACGGCAGTCCTGGACAACATGACAGCAACTCACTGAGGCACACAGGCTGGTTGCTTGATGCTTCTTTCTCACTGCTTTCAGAAATGGGCAATCATGTTGGGAATTCATTGAAATAAAAGGCATTAGAGAACTACCAGTTCCTTCTCAGATCCAATTGTTTAGGTGGTATGAATAGGATAAATGAGACTGTATGCCTTGATGCAAGGAAGGGCCCTCTTCGGTTTCTCTTGGGATCCCTGGCACAACCTTCAGACCTGCTGCAGTTTCTTGTGCCTTCCGAGGTCTGCCCCAGAGCAGGGTTGGCCCTGGAAGATCACCTGGGGAATATGAACGGAAGCAGGGATTCATCAAACTGTGTCATAATCTATCCTGAGCAGCCCAGATCCATCCTTGAGGCTCGTCCCTTGTTGAATTGGGGGAGGCACAAAGCTGTGTGTGTGCGGCTTCATTGAAGGTGGACAACCAAGCGACAGGAAGCGTGGAGTGGAGAGGCTTGGTTAGTGGTTGATCCAGGAAGCCCAGAGCAGCCTGCAGAACAGCCACCTGACCCCTCTTTATCCCCCACTTCATCCCATCATGGCTTCCCTGATGGCTCAGACGGTAAAGAATCTGCCTGCAATGCAGGAAACCTGAGTTCGATTCCTGGGTCGGGAAGATCTCCTGGAGAAGGGAATGATGACCCTGGAGAATCCCAGGGACAGAGGAGCCTGGCAGGCTACAGTCCATGAGGTCACAAAGAGTTGGACATGACTGAGCGACTAACACTTTGACTTTCATCACATTATGCATCTGGAATTTAAGCATATGTTGTGATTTGAGTAACACAGGTAACATCTCACATGCTGTCATCATGAAAACTAATCAAATATTAGTCTAAACTTTTACTTAGATGCTAGCAGGCACTTTAGAAAAATGTACCAATAAGTACAAAAGGGTCCAACCTTCTTTTGAAGAGCTTTAATGGTAGTTCTCTAGACCATAAAGACTTAGAATTAGGCATAAGGGTCTAGGTTTGGAGAGGGTCTAGCTCTTATTAGCCTTGGGTGAGTTCTTTTTTTCTTATTTATTTATTTTTGGTTGCTCTGGGTCTTCTGTGGTGTGCCTGGGCTTTCTCTAGCTTTGGCAAGGGAGGGCTACTCTTCCATCCAATACATAGGCTTCTCATTGCAGTGGCTTCTCTTGCTGTGAAGCACAGGGTCTAGTCATGCAGTCTTCAGTAGCTGCAGCCCACAGGCTCAGTAGTTGTGGTGCACAGGCTGATTCACATGGAATCTTTCCAGATCAGGGATGAACCCATGTCCCCTACATTGGCAAGCAGATTCTTATCCACTGTACCACCAGGGGAGTCCAGCCATGGGTGAGTCCTCCACCCTCTCTCGGAGTCTTCATTTCCCCATTTGTAAAGCCAAAATGATTGACCCCTTTCCAGCCTGTTCTCCAGGGGTGATTTTGGTAATGCAAAAGAGATGAGGCATGTTAAAGCCTTTTATGAACGATAAAGCATCACAAAAAATAGAAAATCCCTCAGGACATCTTGTTTTTGCATAAATCAGAAACTAATTTTCTATAAAAGTTCCCTTTACCTTAGAATCACCTCTCTTTAGAACAAACTAGTTTGCACAAGAAAACAGGTCATACTGACCTTTCATTTGGGGGCCAGACACTAAGGTGTCAAGATTAGTTCCAATTTTATAGTATTATACAAAAGTTCCAAGATAGGAATTCATAAAACATTGGGTGATTTACTCTGTCACTGATTTATTCATGAAGTTCATATCCGTACCTTGCTTCTACACTTGCTCAGCTGTGTAAGATGCTTTTTAGATTGCTGTCTTATCGACCCCTGTCATGGCAACCCCATGAGGTAGGTTTTATTATTTGTTTTACAGATAAGGAGATTGAGACTAACAGAATTTAAGTAACTTGCCCACAGAAATTCAGTGAGAAATTAACTGTTTTCTTTAAAAACCTTTTTTTAAAATAAAATTAAATCTAGTTGGCGGGGGGGGGGGGGGGGAGGGGACTGCCATGCTGTGCAGCATGTGGGATCTTAGTTCCCCTACTAGGGATCAAACCTGTGCCCCTCCGCACTGGAAGCGTGGAGTCTTAATCACTGAACTTCCAGGGAAGTCCATATCTAGTTATTTTAATCCAAGGAAGCCCCTAATCTGTGCCAGAAGTTATGAAACAAGTATCCCCTCCTTATTAAATCATCAATACATGTACAATCAGTCTTCAGTAAAAAAAAAAAAAAAAAAAAATGCAAGTGAAAAATAAATTGATGGAAAATATGCGAAGACCAAAATTTCAGAAATTCTGTTTTGGTTTTGTTTTTACATGCTGAAAGCAGAAACTTCGAATCAGTTTTTGAAGAAAAATGGGAAAGGACATGAAAATAAGCCTGGAAACTTCAGGAAGAATGAAAAAGACTGGTGTATGAGGACTTTTGGCTGTCAGCTCTCACTTTCACCAGAAGTCTTTCTTGTTGGTTGACCTCTCAGATGTCTTGAAGGAATAGGAGCTGTTTTCACCTCACATTTTCCCCTCTATTCCTTCAGACAATGAACTGGAGCCCTCAGGCCTGAAGCAAATGTTTTCTTCCCTACTCCTTGTCATTCCGCCCTTCTGTGGCTTCTGTGACTCCAGTATTTCCTGGCTTCTGTGGGCCAAGCTAATTGGACTCACAGTTACAACATGGTAGCATCACTTTATTGTCTTCATTCCCTTACCTCCATGTTCTTAGCTCAATTTCTGACAAAGCTCAAGGACCAACTCTATCTGTGAGGTTGCAGGATGTGAGGGAAGTAGAATATTCTTTTCATCTTCATTTTATTTTTATAACCCCACCTTCACCTCTGCTGGCCCAGAAGCATCAATATCCATTTCTCTAAAAGCATTAGGAGCTGCCTTCGACCTTCAGAAGAGCCTCAGTCTAGTAAGTCTGATGAGTCCACTCCCCACACGTATGTGCATTGAGCAGGTCAACTGTGAGAACTGGCAGCAGGCTCGGCTGGGCACAGGGAGGATAGGTGTCCAAAGGGCAGGAGCCACTGCCACTACCAAGCAAAGTTCTGTCCAGCTAGAAATGGCCTTCACTAAGACCATCACTTGGAGAAGGAAATGGCAACCTGCTCCAGTATTCTTGCCTGGGAAATACCATGGACAGAGGAGCCTGGTGGGCTACAGTCTATGGGGTCGCAAGAGTTGGACATGACTGAGTGACTAAACCACCACCCACCAAGACCATCACTATAGAAATCCTACCCATTTTCAAGGTTCATCTCACACTCCTTATATACATGGCTTCTCTGAGTCTTCATTGCTGTGCACAGGTTTTCTCTAATTGTGAGGAGCAAGCTTCTCATTGAGGTGACTTCTCTTGTTGTGAAGCATGGACTCTAGGGTGCACAGGCTCAGTAGTTGTGGCACACAGGCTAAGTTGTCCCAAGGCATGTAGAATCTTCCCAGACTAGGAATCGAACCTGTGTCCTCTGTATTGGCAGGCAGATTCTTAACCACTGGACCATCAGGGAAGTCCCCACCTCACACTCTTGACCTTGACCATCTCAGCTGGAAGAAATCTCCATCTCAGTGCTGCTCTGTGAAACGCAGAAGAAGCATGTATCACTGACCACCAGTGGTGTATCACTGACGACCACTTATTTGTCAGAGTGATTTGGTTTCCCTCCTAGACAGTCAGTTCCTTGAAGGCTAGAATTAAATCTCATGCAGCCTTGGACCCAAAACAGCACCCAGCCTAGTGCCTTGCACAAAGGAGGTGCTCAATAAGTTATTAAGTTTTAAAACTAATGGCTTTTTTAGATTTCTGCAGTATTCTAGGTGTAATGGTCATAAAAAACATATGTGAGAAAATCTCTACATCCTTGGAAATTAAATGAAATATTTAAAAATAATCCATTATTCAGAGAGGATGTCTCTAGGAAAATTAGAAAATATTTTGAACCAAATAAAAATGAAAATCTAACATATCAGAATTTATGGGACTTATAGCAGTGCTTAGAGGGAAACTTATGGGATTAAATATTTAGAGTAGAAAAGAAGAAAGGTATGAAATCAATTATCTGAGTTTATACCTTGAGAAAGTAAAACAAGAAGAGCAAAATCAATCTAAAGCAAGAAGAAGGAAGAAAGCAACAAAATAAGAGTAGATATCAGTCAAGTTGAAAAAATATATAGAGAAACAGTGAAACCAAATGATCGTTCTTTGAAAAGATCAATAAGATTGATAAACATCTAACTTAAAAAGGAGATAAGACACATAATTACACGCATCAGGAATGTAAGAGAGGTATCACTACAGACCCTGTGGACATTAAGGAGATAACAAAGGAATTACTGTGAACAGCTCTACACACACAAGTCTGACAATTTACTTGAAATGGACCAGTTTCTCAGAAATCACAACTATCAATTCAGTCATGATAAAACAGATAATCTGAACAGTCATCTAATGATTAAAGACATTGAACTTACAGTTTTAAAACCATTTGAAAAAGAAATCTTGGGACTTCCCTGTCAGTCCAGTGGTTAGGACTCTGTGCTTCCACTGAAGAGGGCACTGGCTCCATCCCTGGTTGGGGAGGAAGATCCCACATGGTGCATGGCCTAGAGAAAAAAAGAAAGAAAAAGAAAACGAGGAAAGAAATTTCCAGACCCAGATGGCTTCACTGGCAAATTCTAAGGGCAAAGAGAAGAGGAAGAAACACTTCCCTACTTAAATTTGATGAGGCCACCATTATTCTGATACTGAAACCAGACAAAGACATTACAAGCAAAGAAAACTTGAGATCCATATCCCTCAAGAACATATACGTAAAATTCTCAACAAAATATTAGCAACTTGAATCCAGTGATACAATACAATAAGAGCATGACTAAATGTCCTTCAGTGAGTGGATGAGGCAATGGTAGTCTTCTATATTCTCACTGTGGTGATGGGTGCACAAATCTATACATGTATTACAAGTCACAGAAATGTATACACACACACACACAACTAGTCAATTTTACCATATGTTAATTTCTACAATAAAGTTTAAAAACTTGTGTGATGTGTGTATGCTTTGTGATGATAATAACTGGCATTTGTATTATACTTTATTTTGTTTAATTTTTTATTGAACATTGTTGAAAACCAACAATGTTGATGGTTCTTTGAAAAGATCAATAAAATTGATAAATGTTGTGCCAATCTCTGCTGTACAGCAAAGTGGCTCAGTTATACACATATAGACAATCTTTTTTTAATATTCTTTTCCACTATCTTTTGCCAAAAAATGCTTTCAAACACATTTCACAAAATCCCCTCAACTGCAATCATATGAGGCATGAATTACTGATTTCATTTTTACAGACAGGGCACCTGAGTCTTAGGTGAAATGTTCTCCTGTGTATTCATGAGGAGAGTCAAGCTACAGGTCCAGACTCTCAGAGGAAGGTTGCATCAGCTCACATTCCCACTAGCACCTCCTGGCTCTGTGCTTGCAGCCCTGGATGCGGATGGCATGAATTCCTTGTCCTCTGGGTAGACAGTGAATCCAGGAGCAATGGCTGTGCTCAAGGGCAGTGGCTGCAGGGATTTCCCTGGAGAAGGAGTTGGGAGCTCACAGTGCAGAGAAGCTCTGGTTCCGCTCCTGGCTACGGCAGATAACTCCATACAACTGAGAGTTCAGTTCACTGGCAACAGAGGAGCTTTCCGCTCTGAGTTCCTGCTCTCCATGTGGTTTCTCTTCATCTCATGATCTTCTTTTCTACAGTGAGGGAAAGGTATTCTACCATGTCCCAAGGAAGGAGTGGGAGGTGCGAGTGGAGGCGTGAGAATGAAGATTGCCAGAGTACTCCATCCTATTTTTTGTAATCCCCTGAAACTTTGTTAAACTCCTTCTCTGAGAGACCCTCTACTCTTCACCCCTACCCTCCTCCAAGAAGCACATGAGTTAAAGGCAGAGGAGAGAGCAGGACCTGGGGAAGCACCCACTGGTGTCCTGTTGATGGAGGTGGTCAAGAAGAGTGGGTGATGTGCCGGGAACACACCTATGAGAAATGTGCTGATGAGCAACTTTATTTATATATATATATATATATATATATATATATATATATATATAATCTCTGTTTGTTCAATTCAATTAGTGTATTAGTATGTATCAAATACGGGCTTCCCAGGGGGCTCAGTGGTAAAGGATCCTCCTGCCAAGTAGGAGACATGGGTTCAATCTCTGGGTCAGGAAGATCCCCTAGAGAAGGAAATGGCAGCCCACTCCGGTATTCTTGCCTGGAGAATTTCATGGACAGAGGAGTCTAACAGGCTACAGTCCATGGGGTCTCGAAGAGTCAGACACAACTTAGTGAGGAGGCTCCTCCAGAGGATCTTCCCAAACTAGGGATCAAACCCGAGTCTCCTATGTCTCCTGCATTGCAGGCAGATTCTTTACCTGCTGAGCCATCTAGGGAAGCCCAAACAACAATAATTTATCAAATATCTAGAGAGGTACTTGATACCAAACAATTGCTTATATTCCTTCATCATCAGAGAAGTAGATCTTACTGGCCATTTTTAAAGGACTTAATTTTAAAATGGAATTACAGCTTAAGGTGCTGCAGGAACTCTTGCTAAAATGCTAGAACCCCTCAGGAAACTCTGGACAAGCAAGGGGCCAGTTTAGTTCTCAACGGTTGCCCTACTGGAATTATATTTTGCTGGAGTGATATTGTGCTTTAGGCTTGATTCTGGCTGCAGCGTCCTGAGGCTGACTCATTCCCTACCATTCCAACCTCACGGGAATAAGTCTTGGCATAGGGGCTGCAGGGATGAGACAATTCTGCAAGGCACAGATGATGTAAAACTGAATCTGAGACTATGTTGGGAGGGAGCAGTGGGCTAAAGGAGAAGTTTGCAGGGTCTCCATATCCTGCGCTCGGTGAGCAGGGAGTATAGGCGAGCCACCTTTCTTTCACATACCAGCACGAGCAAATCATAGCAAAGGGCAAAGGATGACTTCATCTTGTACTTTTCTGGGAGTGTGAGGCACGGGGACATGCTTTTTAGGGAAGCCAGTTGTGTGGCTCCTGTGCTTGAAACACAAATCCTAATGGTTGGAAGAGGCACAACCCTAGGAAGACGTATTTTAAGGACAAGTAAGAAAGAATGTGGGCTTCCCTGGTGACTCAGTGGTAAAGAATTCACCTGCCAGTGCTGGAGACACAGGAGATGTGAGTTCAGTCCTGGGGTTGGGAAGATCCCCTGGAGAAGGAAATGACAACCCACTCCAGTATTCTTGTGGGGAAATTTCCATGGGCAGAGGAACCTGGCAGACTACAGTCCATGGGGGTCACAAGAGTCAGACATGACTCAGCAACTAAACAACAACAACAAGAAAGAACCTAATTGCTCCCCAGGCAGCCCGAGGTTGTCCTGTGAACCCAGGACCCTTTCTTTCTCAAGAATCAAGAACAGTAGACTTGGAAATACTATTTTAAAAATCCCTATATCCAGAAGCTTTCTTCTTTTGGGGGCAGATAGCCTGCCTTAATGTTCCCCAAACCAAGCCAGTACAAGGATCTAGAATAATTCTGAATTGATTTCCAGATTATAGGGTGCTTTAATTCAGTTTAGGAAGCAATTTCTCACGTACTGTCTTCCGTGTGAGAAGACACATTATTTGGTTTTACAATTCTGTGAGGCAGGTTTTATGATCCCCTTTTGAGGAAACCAAGACTCAGAGAGATTAAGGAACATGCTCAAAATCTCTCAACAATCCCGCCGTGAGGCAGGGACGAAATCCGGGTTTACTCAGCGCCTGGAGGAGGAAATGGCAGCCCATTCCAGGATTCTTGCTTGGGAAAATCCATGGACAGAGGAGCTTGGCCAGCTATAGTCCACGGGGTCGCAAAGTCATGTCGCAAAGTCGGACATGACTGAGCAACTAATCAGAGCACAGCACGGGACAACAGAAAGAGTGTGGGGCCAAAGAACGACTGGTTGGGTAAGGGACACTGAGTTTGGCTGAAGCACAGGAGGCATGTGGAGGGGAATTAGGTTGGGCCTACATGAAGGGACTGACTTCCCTGGTAGCTCAGACAATAACGACCCTGCGTGCAATGCAGGAGACCCAGGTTCAATCCCTGGGTCGGGAAGATTCTCTGGAGAAGGGAACAGCAACCCACTCCAGTATTCTTGCCTGGAGAATTCTATGGACAGAGGAACCTGGTGGACTACAGTCCATGGTGTTGCAAAGAGTCAGACACGACTAAGAGACTAACACTCACCCTACGTGAAGGGAATCCCAGGTGGCAGTGTTTGTTCACCCGGCCCCAGGAAACCATTCAAGTGTCTGTAGTGGGGAGAGGCTGTTCAGAGCCAGGGGGTTAGGGCAGTGACCCAGTAGTGACACTTCCTATAGGTCGAGTGGAGAGTCACAGCAGAGGGGCTGTTGAGGGTGTGAGGGGAAGGGGTGAGAGCTCCTGTGACAGATGACGAGGGCCTGAACTGGGCAGAAGTCGTGAGACTATGCAGAAACGGAGCACTTCACGTAAGACCAGCCTGTTCAGGTCTTAGCAACCAAAGGAATATGGCGGCTGAAGGACAGCAAGCCTGCAAAGATTGTTTGAGGCCCCCAACTCCCAGACCAGGAAGAGAAAAGGGGGAGTCAGAGGGGTTGGGCTGTGAAGAAAGGCGGAGGGGAGGAGTGATGTGTCTGCCTGGGGCATCTGAAGGTTGAGAGCCCAGTGGGATGTCTAGTGAAAATGTGCAGCCAACTGTCAGAATGTTAGAGATATGGGTGTGGCCAACAAGCCCTCTAATCACTGAGCCAAAAATAGAGCTGGGACAGAACAGAGCTGGGGGAGCCTTTGACAGCAGACTGCCGGATTATGGACTACAGAGTGCTGGCCTTGATGGGGATCTTGGAGCCCACTCTTCCTAGGTTCAGAAAGGGAATCTGAAGCCTAGAGGGGTTGGGTGACTTGCCCAAGGTCACACAGCCTATTTGCCCTCCCTAATTCTTCCAGGAGGTCAATGAACTTTTAGGTGACTGAAGTGTTCAAATTCAACAGCCCCTAGCCTGCATCTCTTTAAGTGTGAAGCTGATTAGGATACTGTGCGTCCGTGCATGCTTAGTTGCTCAGTCGTGTCCAACTCTTTGTGACCCCACGGACTGTGGCCCACCAGACTCCTCTGTCCATGGAATTTTCCAGGCAAGAATACAGGAACAGGTTGCCATTCTACTCCTGGGGGATTTTCTGGATCTAGGGATCGAACTGGGGGCTCCTGCACTGCAGATTCTTTACCATCTGAGCCACCAGGGAAGCCCACTTAGAGAATGAACTTTATTGGTAAACTTAGTTGCCACCCAGGTAAGAGCAAGCTCCTAAAAGAATCAGGTGCAGAATGGGTGGTGGCTTGGATTTTATTGGGCTTTTGTTTGTGGCATGCTTTGTCTCCTAAAGTCTCCTACAGCTAGCATCCCTTCCCCCCAGAGCCACAGCTATAGATGATCCACTTAGTATTCTGAGTCCTGGATTCATAACCTCTCACTGAGCAAACGTTCCTGGGAGATGGAGGGCAAGGAAGAAATCCACGATTTGTCCTAGACCCCCAATTCCTTTCTCCTTTACTGAAAGGACATTGCTCCAATTACAAACTCCAGGACTTTCAAGAAAAGCAAACAAAAGCCCAATCACATGGCAAAGGTCACCTGGCCTGTGGAGAGAGTGAATGATTAACTCCTGTGAAAGCGAGTTTTGAGGATTTTTTTTTTTAATAGTGTTCAAAGGCGCCACTTAGAAAAATTTAGCCCAGGGCAAATTCTAAGTAGGCCTCCCTCTCACATCAGGCCATGTGCTCCACCCATCCCCCCTCCCTGAGGACTTTGACCCCGGCCCATGTGAGGAGTGTCCTCTGTCCAGAGCAAAGGGTGTGGGTCCCTTCCTGCCAGGCTCCTTTCCCTTGGTTCCTGCAGGTTCACTCTGCTGCAGAGCCAGCAGGAGGGGTCAAGGTTTCCACGTGGAACCCAGGTCCTAGTGTGCTTTGCCCCATCTGCACTGTGAGAATTCCTTAGGCCAAATGCAAAAACATGTCCCTGTTCACCTCCGGTGGGGTGACCTTGGGGGAGTTCCTCTTTCTCAGCTTCCAAATGCTCACCAGCAAAATGGGTTGATGATGCCTACCTACTTCCAAAGGTTGTTGAGGGGATTAAATGAGATAAAGCACTGTGTGCTGTGTTGTTGTGCTTAGTCATGTCCAACTCTTTGCAACCCCATGGACTGTATGGTCCATGGGGATTCTCCAGGCAAGAATACTGGAGAGGGTTGCCATGCCCTCCTCCAGGGGATCTTCCCAACCCAGGGATTGAACTCATGTCTCCTGCATTGCAGGCAGATTCTTTACTGTCTGAGTCACCAGGGAAGCCAGATAAAGCACAAAGCACCCCCCCCCCCCCCCAAACACTGCCCCATATGAGGGACGGCTCAGTACATCTTGGCTTCCTTTCTGATCCTGGAACGTTTCCCCACCCTCTCCTCAACCCTCCTACCAGAACGCCTCCGGCTTCTACTTTTCCCCTCTCCTTTTCCTTCAGGCATTATCTAAGGAAAAGTGCTCCAGGGAGCGCGGCAGCTGACTTCCCTCTCCCGAGGCCCCTCCAACCTCGCGGGGAAGGCGGCTAAGCGCCCTGCAGCGGCACCCGATGTGTCTGCAGGAGCTGACGTCTGTCCTGCGGTGGCCATGCCTCCCCTTGTGCAGTAAAGACTCCCCACTGCAAAGAGCCCAGGGAGGACGGCCCTCCTTGAGGATGGGAACAGCCTTCCTGGGCACTGAGTGAGCTGTGGATGCGGGGCCCGGGAGCGGCCGCTGGGAGCGGGTACTGCGCGCTTCCGACAGCCGGCGAGGGCGGAGCGGCGCCGAGGGCCGCAGTGTCCTGGCCTGGCCCCCGCGGCTGGCTGGCTCCGCGCGGGCGGAATTTCCCCAGGGTCCGATCTGCCGCGGCCGGTCCGCGCGAGGAAGCCGCGGGCGCCCCCTGCTGCCCTAAACGGTGCAGCTCCACGGCCACCGCACCGCAGATCCTGTCCTTCCATCCCTCCCAGCCCAGCCTGCAGAGGACTCTACCAGGCCCGCCTTGCGCAGAGCCGGCTTCCACCCTCTTTCTTGCTCCTTCTCACTCCTTCAAGAGACTAGGTCCTGTTTACCAAGGGCACCAGTCACTAATGGTAGACCCTGGTCACAGTCAGGGACAGGGAGCAGTCTTGATGCCCCTTGCATCTCACTCGGTGGGCAAAGAACATCCTGGAAGGAATCAGGAGAGGAGAAGAAAGAGCAAGAGGAGAGGAAGGGCCCGCTGAGCGGCTGTGATGATGGCGAGAAGCAGAGTTCAGCTCCCTTTGACCCCCACCCCTCCCCCACGGCCACCACCAGCGTCCCCAGCTGTGCCTTTTTGCTCCCAGGGCAGCCTGGCTTGCTTGGCTGGCTGGTCTCCCAGGCCTGAGAGGACAGGTTGGGGCACTCTCTAGTGAGCACGCACTGTGTTGGGTGCTGGACCCAATACTCTTATATCCCTCTGTGCCCTGAAGAGAGAGGTGGCATATCACATGACCATGAGGGTTCCGCACGAGGCTGTCCAGGCGTTCTTGTTCATGTACAACCACATTCTCTCTCACAGGAGCCCTCTCACTGGTCTTTTGTACCCGTGATCAAGGGTGGGTCCTGACAGGAGAGTCATAGATTACAAGGTCCAAGTACAGAAGATAGAAGTTCACAAAAGAAAGTCGCACAGCCAAAAATAAGCTGGTTGAATGAGCGGAAATGAATGACCTAGACTCGGAGACTTTCTGCCAAGCCCACTACTGTTCGTCCCCACGCTTGGCAGGAAAGGAGGGTGAGGGCCTTTCTGACATGCTTTGTTTAAATGCAAAGTGTATGTGTGTGTGTGTGTGTGGCTTACAGTTCACAAAATGCATGTGTTGAATGCCGACTGAGTAGTAGCGTCTGCAATGAATACACACCCGGATCCCCACTGGCTGTGGTGGGAGACTGAGATGCCCTGACATGCGGGCCCGCCCCTCTGCGGCGTGAGTGAGCATCCTGGCTTTGCTGCACCACTGCTGTGCTCTGGAGCGAGAGAGGAGCCAGGCCCTTCCTGGAAAAAAAAAAAGGTTTTTGGAGCCAATGGTAATTTCTCTTTCTCTAAAGCTAACTATGTGATTCTTCAACTCCTCAAAATGTTACTTTGTGGGGAAAAGAGCCTGACTGGAGAGTGAGAAGATTTGAGTTCAAGTCTAGGCCTTGCCAGGAAGTAGATGCCTGTCATGGAGCAAAATCAATTCATTCCTTCATTCATTTAACCAATATGCATTGAGTACTTGCTATGCACCAGCATTGTTCTGGGTGCAGGAGATACAGCTGTGGGGAACCACCTCTGTGTTGGTGTGGAGTTTATACTCTAACAGGGGACCAGGCAACCCACCATGGGAGAGTGAAGCAGGGCAGGAGCAGAGGGAAAGGGTGCTACCTGTTAGACTGGAAAGGGAGGAGTGGGCTGCAACCGCAAGTAGGGCAAGGGATTTCTGAGCAGAGGGGCAAACAGGTATAAAGGCCCTGGGGCAGGAATGAACTTGGTGTGTCTGAAACAAGATGAGAGAACTGGTGTCCTGTCCCTGGCACAGAGTGAAGGAGAACGGTAGTGGGCGAGGGCAGAGACAAGAAAGGCAGATCACGTGGGTCTTGTGAGCTGTGGAAGGGAGTTTCAAGTTTTTTCTAAGAGTGAAAGAAAGCTGTTGGGAGGATTAGAGCAGGGGAAACACATGGTTTGATGGGCACATGGAAAAGACCATTCTGGCTCTTGTGTGGAGGAGACTCTGGTGGGTTAGGGTGGTGTGGCAAGAGCAGATATAAGGGACAAATTAGGAAATCCCTGAAGAGTTTAGAAAGGAGAGGAGGATGAACTGGCCCAAGGGTGGGGAAGCTTCGAGGGGTGTTGGGGAGTCATACTTGAACTACATTTAGGAAGTAGACTGAAAAGTCTCTGCTGATGGATTGAAGGTATCAGGTGATTGAAAGAGGGTATGCAGATGACACCACCCTTATGGCAGAAAGTGAAGGAGAACTAAAGAGCCTCTTGATGAAAGTGAAAGAGGAGAGTGAAAAAGTTGGCTTAAAGCTCAACATTCAGAAAACTAAGATCATGGCATCTGGTCCCATCACTTCATGGGAAGTAGATGGGAAAACAGTAGAACAGTGGCTGACTTTATTTTGGGGGGCTCCAAAATCACTGCAGATGGTGACTGCAGCCATGAAATTAAGACGCTTACTCCTTGGAAGAAAAGTTATGACCAACCTAGACAGTATATTAAAAAGCAGAGACATTACTTTGTCAACAAAGGTCCGTCTAGTCAAGGCTATGGTTTTTCCAGTAGTCATGTATGGATGTGAGTTGGACTATAAAGAAAGCTGAGTGCTGAAGAATTGATGCTTTTGAACTGTGGTGTTGGAGAAGACTCTTGAGAGTCCCTTGGACTGCAAGGAGATCCAACCAGTCCATCCTAAAGGAGATCAGTCCTGGGTGTTCACTGGAAGGACTGATGTTGAAGCTGAAACTCCAACACTTTGGCCACCTGATGCAAAGAGCTGACTCATTGGAAAAGACCCTGATGCTGGGAAAGATTGAGGGCAGGAGGAGAAGGGGACGACAGAGGATGAGATAGTTGGATGGCATCACTGACTCAACAGACATGGGTTTGGGTGGACTCCAGGAGTTGGTGATGGATAGGGAGGCCTGGCGTGCTGCGGTTCATGGGGTTGCAAAGAGTCGGACACGACTGAGTGACTGAACTGAACTGAAAAAGGGTGACTCCTGGATTTCTGGCTGAAGCAAATAGTCAAATAATGATTCTACTTACTGAGGTAAGTGTGGGGTTGAGAGGGGAACTTGAGAATTCCGTTTGGGACATAATAAATTTGAGCAAATAACTTTTCCTCCTCTCTTTTGGCCTCTGTCTTCTCAACTGTAAAATGAAGGGGATGCCCCTCCATCCCCAGGATCTCTCTATGGTCATTAGGGTTATTTTTCTTAATTCTTCCACATTCTCATGTCATTTAAACCCACTAATATAGTTTTTTTTCTTTCTTTTTCTTTTTTTTTTTAATAAATTTATTTATTTTAGTTGGGGGCTAATTACTTTACAATATTGTAGTAGTTTTTGCCATACATTGACATGAATCAGCCATGGGTTTACATGTGTTCCCCATCCTGAACCCCCCCTCCCACCTCCCTCCCTATCCCATCCCTCTGGGTCATCCCATTGCCCCAGCCCTGAGCATTTGTCTCATGCATTGAACATGGAATGGTGTTCTGTTTCACATATGATAATATATATGTTTCAATGCTATTGTCCCAGAACGTCCCACCCTCACCTTCTCCCTCAGAGTCCCTAAGACTGTTCTATGCATCTGAGTCTCTTATTCTGTCTCACATATAGGGTTATCGTTACCATCTTTCAAATTCCATATATATGCATTAGTATACTGTATTGGTGTTTTTCTTTCTGGCTTACTTCACTCTGTATAATGGGCTCCAGTTTCATCCATCTCAATAGAACCGATTCAAATGTATTTTTTTAATGGCTGAGTAATATTCCATTGTGTATATGTACCACAGCTTCCTTATCCATTCGTCTGCTGATGGACATCTAGGTTGCTTCCATGTCCTGGCTATTGTAAACAGTGCTGCGATGAACATTGGGGTACACGCGTCTCTTTCAATTCTGGTTTCCTCGGTGTGTATGCCCAGCAGTGGGATTGCTGGGTCATATGGCAGTTCTATTCCCAGTTTTTTAAGGAATCTCCACACTGTTCTCCATAGTGGCTGTACTAGTTTGCATTCCCACCAACAGTGTAAGAGGGTTCCCTTTTCTCCACACCCTCTCCAGCATTTATTGCTTGTAGACTTTTGGATAGCAGCCATTCTGACTGGTGTGAAATGGTACCTCATTGTGGTTTTGATTTGCATTTCTCTAATAATGAGTGATGTTGAGCATCTTTTCATGTGTTTGTTAGCCATCTGTATGTGTTCTTTGGAGAAATGTCTGTTTAGTTCTTTGGCCCATTTTTTTGATTGGGTCGTTTATTTTTCTGGAATTCAGCTGCAGGAGTTGCTTGTATATTTTTGAGATTAATTGTTTGTCTGTTGCTTCATTTGCTATTATTTTCTCCCATTCTGAAGGCTGTCTTTTCACCTTGCTTATAGTTTCCTCTGTTGTGCAAAAGCTTTTAATTTTAATTAGGTCCCATTTGTTTATTTTTGCTTTTATTTCCAATATTCTGGGAGGTGGGTCGTGGAGGATCCTGCTGTGATTTATGTCGGAGAGTGTTTTGCCTATGTTTTCCTCTAGGAGTTTTATAGTTTCTGGTCTTATGTTTAGATCTTAATCCATTTTAAGTTTATTTTTGTGTATGGTGTTAGAAAGTGTTCTAGTTTCATTCTTTTACAAGTGGTTGACCAGTTTTCCCAGCACCACTTGTTAAAGAGATTGTCTTTTCTCCATTGTATATTCTTGCCTCCTTTGTCAAAGATAAGGTGTCCATGGGTGCATAAACCCACTAATATATTTTTAATTCAGAGAAAAGAAGTGATGAGAAGATAGAACATGTCAAGATTGGGGTGAAGAGGAGATGGAGACCAACGATACTATTTTATGTAAAGAAGTTAGGGAAGGTCTTCAGGCAGAGGATAAGATTCTAATTCTTTGGAGGGAGAGAAAGAGAGAGAGAGAGAGAACAAAAGCAAGTCTCCACAAGGGGTCCCACCCATTGCTGATGTTTTGACAACCAGGAAAGAGGAAACTGGGTGGAGGGTGAGGGGAGTGAACCAGAGCAGAGTGCATAGATGAGGAAGAATCACTAAAAACTGGCCACAGTCTGACTTAGACTTCATTTCCTATATTTCTGTAATTTGCACTTGAGAAGTCTCAAGGGCTCCTGAAAGGAAAAGCACTTTAGACTTTCAATTACAAACCACCTCAAAGTTTCTGATTTGAGCCAAAGCAGTCATTCAACCTGTATGAAACTCAGTTTCCTCTCCTGGAAATGTGAAGACCTCTACTCTCTCTATGAGCTAGAACATTCTGTGATTCTATGGCTTTTAAGGCAAGAAAAACATCCAAATACATGTCAAAGTCCAATAAACTCGAGAACTGGTTAATTTTTTTTTAAAGTTTTGCATTTTCATTCAACACAGTATTTATTGGGCACTTACTATGTGCCCAGGGTTGTAAAGATAACAACCTTAAGAATGTAGATCAAAAGTTCCTTCCTTATGGAGCTTTCAATCTGGTGGGAGATAGATAGACAGACAGACAGATAGATAGATAGATAGATAGATAGATAGATAGATAGATAGATAGACATGGTAGTACCCATAGAAATAAAGCAGAGAAGGAGGGTAGAACATGTCAAGACTGGGGTGAAGAGAAGATGGAGACCAGTGATACTATTTCATGTAAAGAAATTAGGGAAGGTCTTCAGGCAGAGGAAACAGAAAGGACAAAAGTCCTGAGGTGAAGTCATGATTAGAGTGTTCCAGGAACAACAGGGAAGGCAGCTGTAGGACTGGAGATGAATGTTAGAAAAGGGAAAAGGAGGAGGAGATAGATTCAGAGAGGCAGGTGATCCAGACCATCCAGGGCCTTTGGATTTTTGTGTGAGCGAGACGAAAAGTGACTGGAAGGTTGAGTGCTGAGGATTGACACAGAAGAATAAAGTATCCACTTGAGGAATTTTCTCTAAGAACAATGTGATTTTGCCTGAGCCTGGTCAAGGTGCTCACCTTTGGGTGTAAAGGCAACACCTGTTAGGTTGGAACAGCCTGTGAAACATCAGGTGGAGGTGGTCTGTAGGAATTCTCTGGAGTTCACAAGGAAGGCTTGGCTGGAGCTATGCACTTGGGCACCCTGGGATGATGGATGGTATCTGGAGCTGCAGGAGTGGTCAAGTTGCCTAGGTTGAATGTGTAAAGTCTGAAGAAGAAGACGGCCCAGGACTGAGCCCTCGAGGGAGGGGTGACAACATTTAAGGGTGGACAGAGAAGGGGGTCAAAAGGGAGGCTGGGAAGGAGCAGGGGGAGAGGAGAGACAAGGGTGTCACAGGAACCCAGAGTGGTGTGAGGAGGAGAGGTGGACTGTGCTGAATGTTTCCCAGAGGCTGTACAGGGTGCGGACTGAGAAGCGGCACTTGATCTGTTATGTAGGGTCAAGCAGAAGTCACATTTGAGTTGATGTTTTAATTTTCAGCTCCCTTGGGTTGGGCTAAATGGCCAATAGCACAGCAGATTGTGTGTTCTGGATGACCCCTCAACTGACGGAGCACAAATGCTGGGTTAACCTTTATAAATGTCTCCCTGAGATAGAAGGAAAGTAATAAATCCATAGACTCCAAAAATGAAGTAGAACTAGGAACCCTGGCAGGTGAGTGAACAAATCTCACTTTTACCCTGAGGGTTTGCTGATCCCTAGAGATCTGGACCTTTCGTTGGCAGCTGTGCAAGTGTAGGGCCTGCCCAAGATGGGAAGTCTAATAGTATTCTCCTGCATGAATCCAGAGCTCAAAAGGCTATATCCTCAGAATAAAGGTGAACAAGAAATAAATCTGCCATAAAGAAGGCAACAAGCTTGCCTTGGCCTTGGCACTGGGTGGAGGGAAATGAATCCTCCCAGGATTTGCAACCATAAGCTAACCTCAAATATTTCTGCCTGAATTCATCCATCTGTTGGCCTTGAAAAATCTCAAGCATTTAAACTTAATTTAAATGGACTTGGGTTGGTAGTACTCTTAGATAACTGGCAGAATTAAAAAGAAATCCTTTCTGGGTAACCCAAACAACTTCAATCCAGACCTCAAACAATTCTCACGGGTAAAATTTTAAGATAAAATGCACAGTTTACCTTAAAAAATTACAAAACACACAAAGAAATAAGCTCTATGTCTGACAATCAGTTAAAAAAAAAAAAAGCAAACAACCAAAGATTTCAGATATTTGAATTTCAGATGTGGAATATAAAACAATTACGTTTAGTACACTTAAATGAATTGAAAAGAAGCTTAAAAACATGAGTAAGAATAAGAGATTTTAAAGAATGAACAGGCAGGCTTGAGAAATAACCAAAAAGGCCTAAATGAGAACTGAAAATGAGAACTATAACACTAAAAATTTAAGTGGATGGGTTAAAATTAGATTAGATGCAGCTGAAGAAAGAATTAGTTAACTAGACAACAGACTCAAAGAAATTATTGAGAATGCAGTTTTGAGTGATAAAAAGACGCAATTTACAAAAGAAGATGAAAGCATAGAGGGTAGAATGATAAACTCTATTATGCATTTAAACTGGATTTCCCTTTTAAATGGAATCTAGAGAGAATGGGAAGGAGGCAACTAGCATTTAGTATTAAATGCTGATAATTTTTCAGAAATACTGGAAATAATTCTTCATATTCAGGAAGCTTAACAAATCCAAAGAAAAAGCAAGATGGGCAGTGGAAGGGAAGGGAAGAGAGAGGGAGAGAGAAAAGGAGGAGGAAGAGGAAGAGGCAGAGGGGGTAGGGGAAGGGGTGGGAGAGGAGAAGAAATTCAAAGCAGCCAGAGAGAAAAAGCAAAGTAACACCAAATAGTCTAGTGACTGACTTGTAAACAGCAACACTGACACTAGAGAAGAGAGTGGAAAATATCTTCAATGTGCTGAGAAAAACTGTGAGATCCTAAAACAAAACACTCAGAAAAACTATCTTTCAAGAATGAAGGCAAATAAGGACAGTTTCAGACAAATAAAAACAGAAAGGCTACTCTTGTGGATTCTCACTATAGCTCATGCCAGAGCATATCCAGGCAGAAGGAAAGTGATCCTGAATAGGAAGCTTGAAATTCAAGGAGTAGCAAGTACAGATAGGGATAAATATATGAGTAAAATATAAAGTGATAATTATTACTTATATTATTTATAAAAGATTATATTATAAAATTATAACATAATATGCTGTGGTACAATATAAATATATGAAAGTATATTATATTTATAAATAATAATAAAATATCCATTTTACATGTGTGTGAATGTGTGTGGAGGGGGCCGTGGTGGCAAACAGGCTAGAACCAAAATCCTGCCTCAGAGCAGCAGGTACCATGGAAGGGGGACTGGAAGGAGCCAAGTCTTCTAGATTCCTTGTTAAGAGAGGAGAGGAAAGGTGTTAGCCAACATTTGACTATAGAGTTTAGTCTTTACGTATAGATCTGATAACCATTAAAAGGACAGAGATAGGGTATGAGCCTTTTAAACTGGTAAGAGGGGTGGGGGGGAAGGAACAAAAAAAGCATTAATTTTTTAAAGGCAAGAAGGTGATGTGGGAGGCAGAGCAAGAAATAGGTCAAATAGACAGAAAGAAAGAAAGAAACAAGAGATAATTACATCCACATACATTATTCAACAGAAAAGATGTAAATGGACTAAGCATTAGAGTTACAGATCTCAACTGTCAGGTGGAACTTTTTTAGAAAATCAGCCATTTACAGGAGACAGTTATTAACCACATCAGTAACAAAAACATAACTAGGGAACACAATATATTTTTGAAAATATTACTTTTTAAAAAATTCTAAGTACCTCATGAGTCAGAGCAGAAATCATGGTAGAAATTGATACGTAAATAGAACTGAAAGAAGATGAAAGTACAATATACCAAAAGACATAAAATTTCACTAAAATGGTATGAAGAGGAAATGTATACAGTTGGAAAAGCAGAAAAGCTGGGGAGCTGAGCATTAATTTAAGAAGTTATAGAAAGAACATCAGGATAAACCTGAGGAAAGTAGAGGGAAATAAAGACATGAGAAGAGATGAATGAAACAGAAAAGAAGTCTATAATGGATAAGCACTCACAATTGATTCTTTGATTAGTCTCTAACAGATTGCCAAGAAAGATGTACACAGATGCATCAGAATTAAAGTAGATAATAATAAAATATTATGAACAAGTCTGGCAGTAAATTTGAAAACAAATAAAATGGATAGGTTTCTAATAAAATATAAATTGACAATACCTGCTTAGGAAGACATAGAAAACCTGAATATTCTTTATCCCTTAAGGAAAGAAATTAATAATTTAAAATCTTCTGACCCCCCAAAAAACACAGGGCCCAAATGGTATGTTAGGGGAGTTTTACCAAACTTTCAATAATAATTTATGCTTGAAATAGAAAAGGATAGGAAAAAAATAGAGGGCACTTTGTAAATCCAGTAAAAGGTACAACTATAAAATTTTAAAGAACAATATAGGAGCATATGTCTGTGACCTTAAAAAAATAGGAACGATTTCTTAAACAAAACACAAAATGTGCCCCATTATAATGGACAAAGTCACTGAAAATTCACATCTGTTAAAATGAAGAATTTAGATCTGTGTTACCACTTCAGAAGATATATTGACATTACCTCATAAATTGAAACATAATTTATTCCTTGAACCTGAAATTTCACTCTAATGTATGTACAGTTAAAAGACTTGAGAGTATCAGAAGACATGTATAAAACTGTGCATAGAAAGAGTTCTAATCACTGCAACTAGGAACAACCCAAAGGCCCAACTGACAAAGATATATAAAATGGCATAATCTCACAGTGGAATATTATACAACAGCTAAAAGGAACAACCATGCCACATGCACCCACATGGGAGTTTCAAAGGCATACTGTGGACATAAGTGCAAATCACAGAAGACTTCATTAAGGATGGTTCCATTTACATAAGGCTTAAAAACTAAAAAGACCATTGGGATGTACACAGGTCACATTTTGTTGATTCTAAAATAAACTTTTTCACATTTTAACCTCTCTAAAATTAGGACGCATCTTAAATTTATGGTGTTCTGTAATTACCCTTAGGAGTACTTTCTCTTTCTTAGACATGAAATGATGACGCATCTCACAGTTGTTGAGGACTTAGGTTCAATGAAATATGGTAAAACTAAAGAAAAGCAACAGAATGATGCATGCAAAATTTGGGAGCATGATGATCTATGCAAAGACGGAGGTGCCTGAGACACAGAAGAGGAACCTAGGAGAATTGTAAAGAATTGGCAAAATGTTTTTTTTTTTTTTTACACCTAGATAGTGAGTATATTGGTATTTGTTTTACTATAATTCTTCAAACAGTTTAGACCCTCATATGTATGATATTTTTCACAATTAAAAAAGTGTGAAGAAGTAAGGAAATGGAGACACATATATAATTGAGAAAGCTGGATAGAGAAAGGGGAGAAGAGATGCAGGTGATGACTGGGGGGGGGGGTGCAGAGGACGTTACAGGAAAGACATGGGAAGACAACCCCAAGATGCGGGGAGGCTTCAGCCCATCACACATGGAGATAGCAGGAGAGATAGCTCTTCCTATACTGTAGCAAGAGTGACAAAGGAAAAGATGGGCTTATGGAACATATGGAGTGTTATGGGTATGTTTTCCTTGTGATGATTTCTAATTTCTTAATGAAGAATTTATCTATGGGGTGGCAGTAGTTAACAGGAATGGCAGAGGTGGACAAATGGACTTGAGGAATAGGCATCTAAAATGCTAAACGTTTATTCAATGGTTACATGCCAGCTTTAAACAAACAGTTTTTTACATCCATTGTTCTCTTTATCCCCCCATCAAAGTGTGAGGTATATGTTCTCTTATGATGTATTGGTTTCCCAGGGTCGCCATAACAAGATACCACTGACTTGAACAGCATAGCTTAAACAAAAGAAAACTGTTTTCTCACAATCTGGAGGCTACAAGTCCAAGATCAAGGTGCCAGCATTGCTGGTTTCTCCTGAGGCTGCTCCTCAATCTTCAGGTGGCTGTTTTTTGCACCCTGTCCACTGTGTCTCTTCTTCTAAGAACACCAATCTTACTGGATTAGGACCCCACGCTAACAGCCCCTAGCTTTGAAGCCCCTAGCTCTAAATACAGTCGCATTCTGAGGTATTGGGGGTTAGGGCTTCAACATATGAACTTTGGGGGGACACAATCCAGCCCATAACAACGCCCATAAAGTAATGGAGATTTAGAGAGGTTGAACAGCTTGCCAAGGGCATGCAGTTAGTTTCAGAAGTGGGATATGAATGCAAGCAGATCAACTGCAACCTCTGAATGCCAACCATTCCACTAAAAAAATGGTTGGGGGACGCCTGAAGATTGGAGATGAATGAAAAAGGGCTTTGGGAGAATAAAAAAAAAAAAAAGCTGACCTGAATAAAAGAGTAATATTATGATATTTCTTAGAGCTGTGTAATCTATCCCAGGAAATGGAATAGATGGACGATCCTCTCATAGACTCTAAGTTTGAGCTTTAATCAGAAAGACGGTAATTTTTTGCCAAAATGGCAGGAAAAGAACAATTCAGCATTAGCTGAAGTCCTCTCCCCTCGATTCCCTTTTGCAGAGGCCAGTTTAAATTACGGGTTGAGAGGGGCGACACCTGCTGGGCTCTGCGCTGTATGGGTGGGAACCCGGCTCTTTTCATATGCAGTCCCCCACTGCCCTCTGCTGGCCAGGAGTAGGAACACCCATGAATGTGCACATATCTGTTCAGTTCGGTTCAGCTCAGTCGCTCAGTCGTGTCCGACTCTTTGCGACCCCATGAATTGCAGCATGCCAGGCCTCTCTGTCCATCACCAACTCCCGGAGTCTACCCAAACCCATTCCCATCGAGTCGGCAATGCCATCCAACCATCTCATCCTCTGTCGTCCCCTTCTCCTCCTGCCCCCAATCCTACCCAGCATTAGGGTCTTCTCCAATGAGTCAACTCTTCGCTTGAGGTGGCCAAAGTATTGGAGTTTCAGCTTCAACATCAGTCCTTCCAATGAACACCCAGGACTGATCTCCTTTAGGATGGATTGATTGGATCTCCTTGCAGTCCAAGCGACTCTCAAGAGTCTTCTCCAACACCACAGTTCAAAAACATCAATTCTGCGGCACTCAGCTTTCTTCACCATCCAACTCTCACATCCATACATGACCACTGGAAAAACCATAGCCTTGACTAGATGGACTTTTGTTGGCAAAGTAATGTCTCTGCTTTTAAATATGCTATCTAGGTTGGCCATAACCTTCCTTCTAAGGAGTAGCGTCTTTTAATTTCATGGCTGCAATCACCATCAGCAGTGATTTTGGAGCCCCCCAAAATAAAGTCTGACACTGTTTCCACTGTTTCCCCATCTATTTCCCATGAAGTGATGGGACCGGATGCCATGATCTTAGTTTTCTGAACGTTGATATTTAAGCCAACTTTTTCACTCTCCTCTTTCACTTTCATCAAGAGGCTCTTTAGTTCTTCACTTTCTGCCGTAAGGGTGGTGTCATCTGCATATCTGAGGTTATTGATACTTCTCCCGACAATCTTGATTCCAGCTTGTGTTTCTTCCAGCCCAGCATTTCTCATGATGTACTCTGCATAGAAGTTAAATAAGCAGGGTGACAATAATCAGCCTTGACGTACTCCTTTTCCTATTTGGAACCAGTCTGTTGTTCCATGTCCAGTTCTAACTGTTGCTTCCTGACCTGCATACAGGTTTCTCAAGAGACAGGATAGATGGTCTGGTATTCCCATCTCTTTCAGAATTTTCCACAGTTTATTGTGATCCACACAAAGGCTTTGGCATAGTCAATAAAGCAGAAATAGATGTTTTTCTGGAACTCTCTTGCTTTTTCAATGATCCAGCGGATATTGGCAATTTGATCTCTGGTTCCTCTGCCTTTTCTAAAACCAGCTTGAACATCTGGAAGTTCATGGTTCATGTATTGTTGAAGCCTGGCTTGGAGAATTTTGAGCATTGCTTTACTAGCATGTGAGATGAGTGCAATTGTGTGGTAGTTTGAGCATTCTTTGGCATTGCCTTTCTTTGGGATTGGAACTAAAACATATCTGTACTTTCTTCAAAAAAACCACAAAACTATAGGGAAAGGTGGGAAGAATCTACTGGAATCAGGCTGTGGAGTAGGTCAGTCCCATTCCTTTCCATATACATACGTACACTTCAGTTCAATGGTACAATCAACTTTCACTTTTTGGAATTCTGTGACTGTTCTAAAACTTGCATCAACTGTTTTCATCATTAAAAAAATATATCTGCTACCTTCTCAAAAATGATGTTTCTCAAGAATATGAGAATTCAAATGCAGAATAACCAAGAAAATATTGGTTTGCTTATAATTTCATGTTTTTCAAAACTATTAACTAATGGTATGCTTGTTCAATATTTTAAAACCATGATTTTCAATGTGACAATGCAAGGACCCCACTACTTGCTTACAGTATTTTTGTAAAAGTAATTGTATCATTTTCAAACATGACTTTTCTTAAAAAAACCGCAGTTCATGCTTTTAGAAATTATATATCTGGGGGAAATGTTCTAAGTAATAAGGGATTCCCTTGAATTCAGAAGCATAAATGAGTTCCATAAGAAACTGTGAATCCCCCAAGAACTAGAATTCCTTGTCTGTATGCTTCACAGGATGTGTGGCCTTGATGATCTCAAAATTCAAATAGGTGGGCTCAAGGGTCTTCAGGGTCCCCATCCTAGTGTGGGTCCCCAGACCCCCTTTATACAGTTTCTAGAATGAACATTCAAAATGCAAATCAAGTCATAATACTTTTTGCTTCTGGAGAGGTCAAATGTCACACCTCTGATTTTAGAGTAAAACACAAATTCCTTACCAGCTTTACAAGGCCAAGTGATCTGACTCATGCCAGCCCCTCCAAGTCTGCCCCTGGCCCCCTTTCCTTCCCTTTCAGCTGTTTGCAATTTCATCCTTCAAGGATCTCTCTGTGGCTCTATTTCAGCATTCTGTTTATTTCCTTTGGGGCATTTGCAACCATCTGTAATAATCATATTTATCAGGTGTTCATTTCCTGTCTCTACCATTAGGTGTCATCTGCCTCAGTGAGTCCTTGTCTATCTTGCTTTCACTGCATCCCCAGTACCTAATGAGCATATATTTATCAGTGAACAAGTAAATAAATCAAGTGAGCAAAAGAAGGAACTGAGAGAGGAATGACACCAAAGTCATTCAGTGAAGGTCACAGTACTGAGTTTCTTCCATAAGCAGAAGTCCTGCCCGTGACCCACAGTGTGGGAACCCAGCACTGGGGTCACAGCACTTTTACCTTTGACTCCATTACTCATCAAACCACGCCCCCTTTCTTAGAGAACACCAGGGGACCAGGTAGACCCACAAGCCCCAGCCAGCATAAAGAGAACAGGAGGGCACAGGGGCAACACAGGCATACTAACCACCCATCAGATGTAATCATTCAACCAAACCACGGCCACTAAAGCAACAGCAAAACGTTGTGTTGATCCAGCGCCTTCCCCTTGAAAGGGCAGTAGCACAGTCCCGTAGGCTCGCAGCCCTGCCCTGGGGGAGGCAAAGGGATAGTCCCATTTAACAAATGGAAAATCATGAGCCTGTGCTCAGTGGGCTGGAGAACCACTCCTGGGAAGCGGGATGATGCCTGCCCTTTCAGGGGTTCTCATCTACATCCTCCCTGTCAGACAATCAGAGCCTGAGTCAGGGAAAATAAATTCAGAACCATCATCAGTTCCGAATCTATGGCTCAGGGAAGCCCGATGAGAGCCGTCCCCATAAGAGGTAGCTAGTGGGGCAGAAAGGCTTTGCTTGGTTGCAGGGAGCGTGGACCAGACATCATGGGGTAGAAGTTTCCCCGCTGAAATGCTGCTGGGTTGATGTAATTTCCAGTGCGATCTGTGGCTTCTCTCCCAGACAGGATCCTGGCATTTTACTGAGGAACGATCCACGGAGACTGAGGTCAAGCTTGAATGAAATGTCCAAGAGCGTCCCAGGCCAGGCAGCATCAGGGAAGGCTGATCTGGGGGTCCTTCAGGAAGAAGGCCAATGTCTGGGCCAGGGCGTCCAGCTCAAGTGAACTGGCATACTGCAGGAGGTTGCTCTTCCGCACGAAATAATGCTTGAGGAAGCGCTGACTCACGCACTTGTGCAGCTTCCTCACCAGGCGCAGGAACCCCCTGCTGAAGACCTGCCAGTCCTTGGGATGGGGGTACTTCTCGCAAGTCCAGAAGAGCACCGTCTGCGGAAGCAAGAGGTGGTGTCTGACATCGTCCTGGGCCACTGAGGAGGGTGTCTTCAGGAGCGTTCCTGAGCTCACGTGGCCTTGGGAGGAGGAGACAGGAGCCCCAGGGTTCTAACCGTGGATTCAGGATCCTCAGCCTCCTCCTCCTGGTCTCCCTGCCCTTTGGTACTTTCTCCTGTGACTTCCTTACCTGGTATCACTTGGCCATCTGAAAGTTATCTCAGTCCGTATGAGGATGAGATGGTTAGATGGGATCACCAACTCAATGGACATGAATTTGAGCAAACTCTGGGAGATAGTGGAAGACAGAGGAGCCTGGCGTGCTGCGGTCCATAGGGCCACAAAGAGTTGGATATGACTTAGCAAGTGAACAAAAACAACAACATGTCCAAACTGAACTCCTGGCCCTCCCTCATGTACCTGGTGTGCTTCCAGGGTGGTTTATTCAGTCTGTTATGCAAGATAGAAACCTAGGAGTCAACTCCCTCCCTTACCACCTCCTATCAAGTCCCGCCAATCCTCCGGCCTGTGTATTTCTCAATCCACCCACTTACCTTCATCACTGATATTATCATCCTCTAACACAGCCTGCACCTCTTCTAGTCACCATCCTATCTATTGCCATCCATATTGTAGGCAGCGTGATCTTTTTGAAATATCAATCTATGTTTCTTCTTGTCTAAAATACTTCGAAGTCTTCCCATTGCTTGTTAATTAAAAAATACAACTGTTAGCATGGTTTGGTTGACAAAGTGTGGTCCCTCCTTTCTTTTCCAGTCTCACCCTGTGTTCTCCCCCTCTCTCTCTCCTTCAACCCACGCTGGCCTCATTTCACGCTCTCTTCTATCACAGGGCCTTGCACAACCCACTTCTTCTGTATGGAGCATTCTTCCTTCCCGACTTGTCCAGGAAACCCATCCTTCAGCTTAGACCTCCCTGTGACACTCTCTTCATCACATTCTTCTCATTTATTCATCACATTCTCATCATTTCAGCAGCAATGATGACAGTGGTGGTCGTTTTCCTGTGTATTTATGTGTATTACTAAATGGCAAGGGCTTCCCAGCGGCTCAGTGGTAAAGAATCCACCTGCCAATACAGGAGATGCAGAAGGCTGTGGGCTCGATCCCAGGGTTGGGAAGAGCCCATGGAGAAGGAAATGGCAACCCACTCCAGTATTCTGGCCTAGAAAATCCCACGGACAGAGGAGCCTGGTGGGCTACAGTCCATGGTGTCACAAAGTATAGGACATGACTAGTGACTAAACAACAACTTGATGGCAAGCTCCATGCGAGTAGAGAACAAGACCTATTTGTATTCACACTGATGTTACTAGCATTCAGCAGAGGGACTGGCCCATGAGAGGTAGTTAGTAAACATTTTTTGACTGAGTGAAATGATGAACTAATGTTTGGGTTTAGATACTGAGTATATAGTCTACTAAAAAGTAAAAGAGCAGTTTTGGATTCAAAGCAAGATCCTCAGTGTGTTTTGATTTAGAGGACATTGTTTTGAGTAAATGAATTGGAGATAATTTCCTGCTAGTCAAGATAACCTAGATACAAAAACATGTTTTAATTCCTCTTGTAGTTAAGCTTTTATCTCCCTAAGCAAACAGAAGCACTTAAACCTATGATAAGCAAGCCTCTGTGCCTTTGAGAGGTTTAAGCAGAAATAAGCCAATGAAAGATAAGTTCTTTTTTCACATGAAATTGCTATGGGGGAGGGACTTCTCTGGTGGTCCATTGGTTAAGGCTCTATGCTTCCAATGCAGGGGGCATGTGTTTGATTGATCGCTGGTCAGGGAATTAACATTCTACATGATGTGAGGCAAGACCAAAAAAAAAAAAAAACACGTTAAAAAACCCAATTAAAAAATATTGTTGGTGGGGGAAGTCTCTTTGGGAAGGATGTAACAACCTTCTATGAGGTGACCGTGATCGGCACATCCTTCCTGATGCTGTTTTGCAACCCAGTCTCTTCCACTTTCCCCGGACTAAAGCCTTGGTAAGGATCCCACACACTCAAGCCATCATCCAGGGTGGTGTTTAATAGCACATTGCCATCAGCCAAGTCCATCCCAGTGTCTGCATGAGAGAATTCTGCCCTTGGAGCAAGAGTGGAAGATGAGAGGAAAAGGCAGTCAGTACTGTTTTGATTTCTCAACAAACAACCCCGCCCCCTTTTAAATGCCCACTCTTAGGAATGTTCAATTTTATTATGCCATGCAAGTGGGCTAGGGAAAACTAAAAAGGAAGGCATTTAAGGAGTCGCCCTGAAATCCTCTAGATGAGTTAGAAGTCACTGGAATACAAGTAAATCCTGGCTGGAATGCAGCTTTGAGAGCAGTCAAGGGCAGGAAGACATGTGGTGGCCCTATTCAATCTTCCTGAAACACTCATGCTACTTAAAGCATTTCCATTCAGCCTGATTGTGGAGCAATGAAGTCGGTGGTTAGTTAAGGGTATGAGATTTGATATGAGATAGCCAAAGGTTTCCTTCTCAGCTCTGACTCTTCCTAGCGTGGTCTGTGGAAAGGTATGTAAGAAAGAAGCTTAACTCCCCAAATGAATTAGACTACCTTCAGAAAATATGCATCCTTGATCCAGGAGAATAGGTGTATGTTTTTAGGGGGACATGTTTGGGGACACTTTAAGAATGCTGAGACAGAAGAGGAAGGCCTCGCTATGTGCAAATGAGATTTTAACAGATTCTCAGGCAGGACAGGGAGAACAGGTTATCAGAAAAGATAGAAAGCAAAGCAAAAACTAGTGATTCTGCAGGGGGAAAAGAGGGGTGAAATGTAAGGTCATTCATGACCATGATCAGCAAGCATTTACTGAGCAACTACTATGTACCAAGCATTGGGAGAAATACAAAGGGTTTGGTACTAGCTGCTCTTCAATAGCTTGTGTTAGGAGTGAAACAGTAACACAGGACTAGAAAACAGTCATCCACTGGATGAGATGGGGCACAGGCAGGAGCGTGCAGAAGGGCACAGCACATCCCAGGGACTTGCACTTTCCTGTGTAGAAGGTCAGGGAGAAGGGCTGATGCTCTGAGATGGATAACAGCTGGGTTGGGGCTGTGCTGTCTGTAAGAGTCAGATACCTCCATCCTTAGAGTGATGCACATAGTATTATAGGAGCGACCAGTTCACCAAGTGTGGTTGGAACTTTGAGAAAGAGGAGTTGAGAGTGTGATCAAAAGCCATCTCCCTGGGGTCAGCCCCTGATCCCTGAGTCCAGGTCAGGTTCTTCTGCCCTGCATCCTCCTAGAGCAATGCTCCTCTCCTTCCCAGTATTCCCCACATGGCGCGATTCCACGTGCACCCGTAAACTGTTGACCAACATCTGTCTCCCTTGCTAGACCACAAGCTACACAAGAGCAAGACCATGTCGTGTTTATTCAGCTGCACCTCCATGTGTAGAGCACACAGCAGGTGTGAGGTGGGGGGTGGGCAGGTGACTGGCCCACAGACATCTCAATAAACATTTGCTGGGTGAATGGATGAGTGAATGCATTCATAGCTGTCTAATGCTAAATCCTTGCCGGGGACCTCCCTAGTGGTCCAATGGTAAAGAATCTGCTTGCCAATGCAGGCGACATGGGTTTGATCTCTGATCTGGGAAGGTTCCATATGCCTCAGAGTAACTAATCCCAAGCACCACAACTACTGAGCCCGTGTCCCCAATGCATGCTGTAATTCATTTCTGAACCTCAGCAGGGTTTCTGGCACACAGTGGGCACTTGGGTTGGTTTGTTGAGTGGAATAGGGGGAGAGAGAGAGGGAGATAGAGAAGGCAAGACAGAAAGGGAGTAAGAGAAGAGGGGAACCGGAAGAGGGAAGGGAGGAGGCGGAAGGAGGAGGCAGGAGACGGGAACCCTGGGTGGGGGTGCTGTGGGCACGCGGCGGGGCTGTGTTTCCACCACCCCCCCCACACACACCCACACACACACACTCTGCAGACACACACACACACACACACACTCTGCAGATACACACACACACACACACACATACACACTCTGCAGAGAGACCCACCCCCAGCCCCTCGCTGCCGGGGCCACACCCTCACCTGCAGGTGGTAGGACGTGATCACAGGCCGCGGCCCCGGACACCAGACGTCCTCCTTCATCTGCCTCAGTGCCTGAAAGCACTTCCGGCGGCAGCCCCCGTCCTCATCCAGCTGCTCCAGCAGCACCTGCTCCGCCCGCAAGAAGCTCAGCTGCCAGTGATAGCTTGAACAGGCCAGCAAGCTGAACCCGAAAGACTGGGAGGGAGAGAAACACCGCGGGAAATGAGAAGGGTGGGGCTGGTCCAGGAGCAAGCCGTCTCCGAAGCAGCCCACTAGGGTGGGGGACCTGCCAGGGGGCAGGCAGCACGGCCCACGCGGGGACACTGAGGGAGCCTCAGGGCCAGGCCCGTGCACGTGGGCAGTTAACGGGGAAGGCTGTGCCCACTTTCTCTCGGGCAGTGGTTCTCCGACTTGAACCTGCCCCAGAATCACCTGGAGGCCTCATGAGAACACAGATCGCTGGGCCCTGCCTCCTGCCTCTCTTCAGCAATTCCAGAGCAGGGCCTAGGAATCTGCGTTTGTAACAGGTTCCCAGGTGCCCCTGCAGGTTCTGGGGATCTAGTGAAATCTCAGTTAGCCTTCCGAAGCTGGATGGCAGCCAGTGATGCCGTGGGTGGTTAAGCTGAGAGCGCCTCTGGCGAGCCAGGTCCCTGCAGGATGATACCTTGATGCACTGCACTGTCTCTGGAGAAGGCCAGCGCTTCAGACACGAAGGCCACTGGGCTTTCTTGGACCAGGCGGTGGGGATGTCCACTGAGGGGGTCAGCTGTAGTTCCACCTGACCTGCAGAGGTTTCCACGACAACTCGAACTACAAGGTGGTCCATTAGCATGCGGACCCTGCCTGGTGGTAAATGACAGACAGACAATGAGAAGACAAATAATGGTTCAATACCAGCGTTTGAAGAAAGAATTCGTGAGCTGTGGCTTGGACCAGCCCCTTGTAACTGGTGAAGCCACTTTCAGAATTTCATTTGCACCCCCAAGGTGGCATGTTTAGGTCAAAGTGAAAGTGTTCATCGCTCAGTCATGTCTGACTCTGCAACCCCATGGGCTGTAGCCCACCAGGCTCCTCTGTCCATGGAATTCTCCAGGCAAGAATATTGTAATGTATTGCTGTTCCCTTCTCCAGGCAATCTTCCTGGCCCAGGGATAGAACCCGCATCTCCTGCATTGCAGGCAGATTCTTTCCCATCTGAGCCACCAGGGAAGCCCATGTTTATGTCAACATGAGCCAGCTAAGTAAATACTGATAGAAGCATTACTAGAAAATCTCACTGTTGGTGGGGTTTTCTTTTCTCCTTCATCCTCTCTCCCCAAGGTTTTATTGTACCTTTTCTAAAAAAGCACTTGACTCTTTCCAGAAGGCTCAACTGAGGCATAGAATACAAGGAAAAGGAATAGTTCTTGCTACTGTAAGATGAAACCCAAGCATTTTTCTATAACCCAGGTGTCCAACCACATTTAGGATAGCCTCAGACCCCTGACTTATTCATTTGTCTTTGGTGGAGTTCAGCTCAACCTGTCTCTTAACCAAGTCCCAGTCTCAGGGATGGTATTTGTTCCCACCACCCATGAATTAGCCCAGCTAATTGGGCTAATTTGGAGGGATTTATCACCTTAAGCCTTGTAATCATAAAATACTTCCAAGTGTGTCATAGCCACTGGCTTAAAGGGTCAAATGGGCAGAAAGAAGCCCTCCTTGTCTTTTCCAACCAAGCAAAGAGAGGGAGAGAAAAGGAATGGGTCTGGAGAGGTTTCCCAGTTGATAGACTAGAATTCATTTCTAATCTGTTTCCCCTTTCTTTCAAAAGACACACAGTAGTTTTTTTGTTTGTTTGTTTGCTTGCTTTCATTATAGATAAGGATGAGCCATCTTGAATCGAAATCTATTATTTTGTTTTCCCTTGCTCAAAGAAGGAAATGAAAACTCATTCATTAATTGTGTTAGGTTGTTCAAAAGGAAAACACTCCTCTCCTTGACTGGGGTGTAATAAAGAGCTTATTGTCTGTATCTCATCAGAGCCGCGCAGACAGGAACATGACAACGTCTGGCACTTCAGCATTATTTACTGAAAGCACCTCATCAACCTGGCCCAGTTTGAATCTCTTATTTTCTCTTTCACTATTAACAGTGTTGAGCGCAGAGTGAGGAGGTAAGCAAACATACTGGCTCCAGCCTGCCTGGTCCACACCTGGCTTCTGCAGCTCTGGTTATTTGGTGTGTGAAATTCGGCCTATTACTTGATCTCTCTAAATCTCAGTTTCTTGTTTGTAGAACAGAAAAATGATCCTAATTCTAACAGGATTGGCAACAGGATTAAATTAAATAAACCATGAAAGCATCCTCTACATTGTAAGAAACCATTCAACATGAACTATCTCCATTACAGAATCTTTCAGAACTATTCTGTCTAGACGAGCAAAAGTACATGCAAATCCTTTGCTTTCTACACAAATGGAGTTTCATATTGTTCAGCAGTTTGGTTTTTCACTTAACTATGTTGCACGGATGGAAATCAGTCCTGAATATTCATTGGAAGGACCGTTGTTGAAGCTGAAACTCCAATACTTTGGCCACCTGATGCAAAGAGCTGACTCATTTGAAAAGACCCTGTTGCTAGGAAGGATTGAAGGTGGGAGGAGAAGGGGACGACAGAGGGTGGGATGGTTGGATGGCATCACGGACTCAATGGACGTGAGTTTGAGTAAACTACAGGAGTTGGTGATGAACAGGGAGGCCTGGTGTGCTGCAGTCCCTGCGGTTGCAAAGAGTTGGACATGACTGAGCGACTGAACTGAACTGATGCTGCATGGGAATTTTTCATAACTCTGTGTGTATACACACACACCCCATTCTTTTTTTAGTCCTAATTTCTCTCCATTAGTGAGAAATACATGCAAAATGCAAAAGTCAACAAAGTATTTTAAAAGGGAAATCGAAAGGAGGGATTTCCATTAAAGTCATATATTGGATTGGAGATTTCCAAACCCACGGCCTCTAAGACATATAAAAGTTTAAAAACATTATTTGCAAGTAAGGAAAGAGACTGCCAGAAAGTAGGAGACTCATAGGAAACTAGCAACGAAGCAAGAACATATATCTAGGAAAGTACTAAGTGGGAGAATTGCTAAAATACCCTGATGGCATTAACCGTTGGCACTTACAGCTTCTGTGTATAGAAACAGCACAGAGAGGCAGAGAGGGGGTCTAATGGGCCAACACTAGGTGGTGAGCCTCACAAGCCTGGAGTCAGGAAAAGCTGTATCTTGAGGAAAATTAGGAACTAAGAGAAATAGACAGATTTTTCTTGTGGGCTCTGGGTAGTTAATTCAATATAAAACACAACAGCAACAAAAAGCAAGCTTTTCCCTCCTCCCTGGAATTTCAAAGGCATTAGTCACCCTCCTGTGTTTAGGGCCTGAATGTTTCCATCCCCAAATCATCCAGGTAAGGTGGAACTTCTGGGAGTACCAGGAAAAATCAAACATAAGTCTTCTTGGAGAAACATACCCCAGCACACTCATAGAGCATGAATAATGTTGCCTAGACAGATGATGTGAGTCCCCAGTCCCATATTGACAAACTTTATTATTTTTTTAAGCTGCATAGTAGTCCACTAGGCAGATGTAGCATAATTTATGCAGTCAGTGTTCCTTTGTCAGCCATCAGATGATTTCTAGTTACTTACTATTACCAAGCCTATTTCACTGGATATCCTTGTGCCTATTTCTTTGTGTATCTGTAGGAATGTGTTTTAGAACTGGAATTGTTGAATTGCCAAATGAGCACATAACAAATATAAAAACCCTTTTAAAAAAGGGGGGGCACCAATTTACACTTCCTAGAATAAAGCATGAAAAATGCCAATTTAACCATACTCACCCCTGCACTGAACAAGATTGTAGGTTTTCATCTCTGTCAACCTACCAGGTGTTTTAATTGTGCATTTCTTAAAAAATATGTTAAATGGGACAATTTTAAATCTTTACTAGCCTTTTTTTTTTTCTGTGAGTCATGTTTTTTGGTGAGTATTTCTATTGGTCTGCTCACAGCTTTTCTTATTGGTTTATAAATACACTTTTATAATTAAGGAAATTAGCCATTTCCAGTTTGAAATTCACCATTTTACTCTGTGTGAACAAAATGTGAATGTGGAACTTCTCTGGTGGTCCAGTGGTAAAGAATCTGCCTGCCAATGCAGAGAACACGAGTTTGATCCTTGGTCCAGGATGATCCTGCATGCTGTGGAACAACTAAGCCCATATGTCACAACTACTGAGTCCGAGTGCTGCAACTACTGAATTGCATGCTCTACATGCTCTAGAGTTGGTGTTCCACAACAAGAGAAGCCACCGCAATGTGAAACCTGTGCACAGCAACTAGAGAGTAGCCCCGCTTGCCGCAACTAGAGAAAACCTGTGTGCAGCAACAAAGACCCAGCACAGCCAAAAATAATTTCAAAAAAGTATGTCTGTAGGCAGGTGTGCACATATGCTACACTGAACTATAGCTTAGAATTTGGGGGTTGTGAGGAAACTATAATTCAAAAAGATTCATGCACACCAAAGTTCATTGCAGAATTATTTACAATAGCCCAGACATGGAAGCAACCTAAATGTCCATCAACAGATGAATGGATAATGAAGATGTATATATATATATGTCTATGTGTGTATATATACAATGAAATATTAGTCATCCATAAAAAAGAGATTATCATACTAAAGTCAGAAGGGGAAAGGTATGATATCACTTATATGTGAAATCTAAAAAAAATAAGTATACAAATCAACTTATTTACAAAACAAAAATAAAACTATTGACATAGAAAAGAAGCTTACGGTTACCAAAGATGAAAGGGGCAGACAGAGGGGTAAATTAGGAGTCTGGGATTAGCATATACACACTACTATATAAAAATAGATAACCGGGGGGCACTCTCTGTCCCCCTTCTGATGTCTGTGTCAGAAACTTTCTCTGTCCCTTTTCATACTTTAATAAAACTCTGCTACACACACAAAAATAAAATAAAATAGATAACCAACAAGGACCTACTGTATAGTGTCAGGGAACTATACCCAATATGTTTAGTAACCTGTAAGGGAAAAGAATCTGAAAAAGAAAAAACATATATATATCTATAACTGAATCATATTGCTGTACACCTGAAAGTAACACAGCATTGCAAATCAACTATACTTCAATAAAAAAAGGAAAAAGAAAAGATTTTGTGGTTGTCAAACATAAGCGGCTCCTTGTAGCTTCTGGCTTTTGTGTTCTGGTGTAAGTCAGTGTTTTCCCAGTGTGCTGCCCCAGAACACTGGAGGAATACCGCAGTCAGTTGGAGGGTGTTGTGGTGAAAATGTGCTAATAACAAAGATCTGAGCTTTATGAGGAATTTGCTTGTTCATGAAAGTACCCAGGTTTTGAAGTTAATATCTTGGAAAGGGTGCATAACCCTAAGACTGCTTTATCTGTGCTAGGGCAGTAATTGACTTAAGGCCACGAACGTGTGTTGTGAGTATGAATTCTATTCTGTGTGTCACACCAGGGAAATAAAAAAAAGAGCTAATTCATGTAATGGGGAGTAGGCAGATGTAAAAAGCACATGATGTTATCCTCAATTTAGGGGCATGAGCTTCAGGAAACACCCAAACAGAGGACACTTTTTTTTTTTAGAGCAAAACAGAAATGCCAGATACTTTCCTTGTACACTCCCCCATTGGCTTACCTGACAGGTGACAGGTCTCAATTGCATTTTCGACCAGCTTCCGGAACACCTGGAGGACCTTGGCGGGCACAATGTCTCCCTCGATGTTCACGTCTGCCTCGTGCCACTGCCCAGGGCTCTTCAGAAACTGCTCCACCTCCAGCCACTGCTGCAGGCCCTCTGGGTCCTGCAGGGGGCAGGGCAGACGGGCGCCCTTCAGGCTGTAGTAGCGCCAGCGCTGCTGCCGGGCCTCCCTGTACCCGGCCAGGCCTCTCATCGGGACTGTGATGAGGAACTGGGTGGGAGCCAAGACCTGGGGTCAGGAAAGGGGAGAGTAGGGGTGTCAGTCCATAGCCTCGGGAGGTGACGGAAGCCCTGGGGGAGCCGCCCTGCTGACCCAGGCCACTCAGTTAACCACTCAACCCTCAGCAATGTGACAAGGAGGACAGAACCGCGCCCACCTGCCCGCCTGTCGGCAGAGGATTCCATCTCTGTTGTGGCAAAGAAATTAACTCAGTGAGGCCTGGGTTTCATGGATCTGCAAGAAAAAGAGTGAAGTGGACCCAGAACTCTAGAGGCACCTGACGTTTGGGGTGCGGTCGGAGTAGGGGAGAAAGAGCAGGGAAGGGAGCTAGTAGTCACTGCATTCTGCACATACCAAGCACTCCAATGCTTGTGCATTCGCCTATCTCGTGTTCACAGACACACACGAGTTGGGCTTTGCTAACATTGACCAAATGAGGAACCTGAGGCTCACAGGGGTTCCAAGTCTCCCCAGGGACACACAGCCAGTCAGTGGTAGGGCTGGAACCTGACCTTGGATCTTCTGATTGTTCATTCAGTGGTTAATTTTCTCTCCTAGCTGGTTCTTGGTCAAGAATGAATGACCTGGGGGGACTTCCCTAGTGGTCCAGTGGCTAAGACTCTGTGCTCCCCATGCAGGGAGCCCAGGTTCAATCCCTGGCCAGGGAACTAGATCCATCCTGTCGTAACTAAGAGCTTGCACTCTGCAACTAAAGAACCCATGTGCCACAAATGAGACCTGATGCAGTCAAGTAAATAAATAATAATAATAATAAAAAGTATGAATGACCTGGGATGGGTGAAAGATCTGACAATAAATTAAGGGTGGGAAGGGGTGGAGAGGAGGTGAAACCATTTTGCCAAATGCAGAATTTTTTTACTTGGACTGATGATCCACAGACAGTTTTAATGACTAATCCTTACAGAATCACAGGAATGAAAACCTTTTTGTTGAGACAATGTGAGTTACCGAGATGATTCTAAGTTAAATGGGGAAAAGGTGAACACTAAGAATCTACTCAACTCTGTTTTTACAAGAACCAGGTAAGCAGGTGTCAAGCCAATAGTCCAAGAGATAGAACACGATGGTAAATGGTGCGGTGTCACCAAAAGGAAATGACACTTAACCACATCACACAGCAGCCCACTCCACCCAGTACGTTTTCCCATCACTCAGTTATACACTGGAGGAACTACCTCCTTTCCATGGAAAGTTCTGACAATGGAATTGGATAACTTTTGCCCAGGGACCTGTCGGTGCGAACTCAGGGGTGAACACTGAAATCAGCAGCAACTGAATCTTCCTCATTCTCAAGGCACAGTGGTTTGATTCTTGAGATGACATGTCTGAAACAGAGCAGGAACCAATGGTCCTTGCCCCCCAACCCCTGTGTCTTCTGCCTGCCTTTTGTCTGTGGAGAACTTTAGTCAAAGAATAAGTTTAATCAGAGAAGTGAGAACATGTGGAAACAAAGGAAAACAGTCAAAGGAGATGAAATAATAATAATGTAGTCATGAAGCCTGGTCAAGGACCTTTAGTTCCTCCTCAGGGGCTGTCATTAATATTCTGAGCCATATCCTTGAAATGTCTTACAGATACTGAAACCCCCACCAGCTGGAGAAGTTAACCACACAATGACCAGACTGTAGCCATGACCTAAGCTGCCTCAATTCCGAGAACTGGTCTCAAAGAAACAGACACAAACTGACCCTGCAACTGAAGATTAACTGTACCTAAAACAACCAAGATGATGCTGGTCAGACCACCGATGACCGATCTGAAGATAACTGTCAGAGATGACTGTACTGTTTTTGCAAGCAACCCCCTGCCTGTCTATAAAAGCTCTTGCCCCTGATTGTCGGGTGGGGAGTCGGCCTTTGGACAGACGTCCTCCCTCCCCCACCAGTCGCCGAATCTGAAATAAACTTTCCTTTCCACCAGTGTGGCCTGTTTGTTGGCTTTTGACTGGTGAGCAGCCAGACCCTACAATTCAGTAACAAGTCCACATGACTTCTGGTATCCATTGAAATGTGGTAGGATTAAAACAAGGGGGGGACCTCAACTATGACATTCAAAATCTATACATTTTTTTGAACCCACTTGCATGTGAATCCAAAGACACAAGTATCATGTTATTAGTCACATAAACTGTGCTTAATACATACTTATCGAATTTGGTCCAAGAGAAAATAAAAGCATATTTATATGCCCCACTGTAACTATTTTTTTCAAAACTTAACATATTATATAGGACAGGATGTATATAAATGCAAGATGTATTTTAAGTTATGACTTCTAAGTGAGACCACAGCAGGAAATTTCCCCAGATATAGTTCTAGAAAAAGTGATGTTATGTTTCTATTCGTAGTCATTGGTCTATATTTGTCCTGTTTAGGCTGGCAGGGTGGTAGAGGTGGGCAGATGATGTTCTGACGTCCCAAGATTCAATCTAACTTTATAATTATCATCCTGGGGTAAATTTTCTAAAATCTGATACTGTCCCCAAATCCACAAGTCCCAGAATCTTGTGGGTGGTCCTTGTACCCACCAAACTTGAAATGTACTGGACTGACTTCCCAGGTGGCGCTAGTGGTAAAGAACCCACCTGCCAATGCACGAGACATAAGAGACTCGGGTTCGATCTATGGGCCAGGAAGATCCCCTGGAGGAGGACATGGCAACCTACTCCAGTATTCTTGGCTGGAGAATCCCACGGACAGAGGGGCCTGGTTGGCTACAGTCCATGGGGTCGCAAAGAGTTGGACACAACTGAAGCAACTTAGCGGAGCAATGGTTTTTCATTCAGATACTAATTCTTTTGCTTACTTATTCATTCAGCAGAAGCTGAGTGTCTACCATGGGCCACCCATCACGCTGTGTACTATGAAAGGAACAAGCAAGAGACATGACCCTTATAAACAAGGAACTTACAGTCTTATGTGAGAGCTGGGGCATGTGTACATTTAAGTTTACTACTTATATTAAGGCTTCCCTCGTAGCTCAGCTGGTAAAGAATCCGTGTGCAATGTGGGACCTGGGTTTGATCCATGGGTTGGGAAGAACCCTGGAGAAGGGAATGGCTACCCACTCCAGTATTTTGGCCTGGAGAATTCCATGGACTGTACAGTTCATGGGGTTGCAAAGAGTCGGACATGACTAAATGACTTTCATTTTCACTTATGTTAAAGTATAATATAATTCTTTAATTCTTAGGTGTCATAAGAAAAATCAAAATATAGGAGCATGGGGGTCTTCCCTGGTGGCTCAGTGGTAAGAATCCATCTGTTGATACAGGAGACACGGGTTTGATTCTTGATTTGGGAAGATCCAAATACTGTGGAACAGCTAAGCTCGTAGGCCACAACAATTGAGCCTGAGCTCTAGAGCCCACATGCCGCAACTACTGAAGCCCTCACTCCCTGGAGCCCATGCTCCACAACAAGAGAAGCCATAGCAATGAGAAGCCCTTGCATTGCAACTAGAGAGTAGCCCCTGCTCGCCACAAGTAGGGAAGAGCCTGAGCAGCAACAAAGACCCAGCACAGCCAGAAACACACAAAATTTTTAAAAAGGGTGCAGGGGGAGGGGGAAGCACAGGGATTCAGAATGATTTAGAGCCTCGTTTCTCTCATCTCTAAAAGGGAACCAACCATAATGTCTCTTCTGCTAGGCTGTGTGCAGGTTTGGGTGCGATTTCTGTGAGCCTAGCTCTGCCCACACTGCAATGCCTCATGAATGCTGGTTCACATAGCGGGCCTGGGGCTCACAGTTCTGCGGGACTCCTCAGCAGGTACTGGGTTGCCAGGTGGCTCCTGCAATCTCTAAGGGCCACCTCTTCTACTTTCTTTCTTCTCTGACCTGTAGCCCATCAACTATCACTTTCAACTATTTTCTCATCAATGCCCTGAGTCCCCTCTATGCAGTGCCTAGTCTATTACGTGGGTGCTTAATAAATGAATGTGTGCTTCATTGAACTTTAATCAGTACACTAGGACTTGCTTTGGGATCAGAAGCCCCAGGTGGAATTCTGGCTTTAGTGCCTAAAAGGCTTGATCAAGTCCTTTGACTTCTCCAAGCTTCCATTTTCATCGTCTGTTAAGTAGGAATGTGGGCCCTCAGCTGTGGTAACATCTATGCGATGAGTGTGCAGATGGTAAATACTAGGAAGCCTTATTGGTACTCTTAGTGGTGTGAGTGCCAGACACATACTGAGACTACCCACCCATTTCCTGGCTCACTGGGTGGGCACTTAGAGCCAAGTGACCTGCTTACCTTGATGTTCTCATTGTACGTGTCACAGTAAGGGACGGCTTGAAATCGAAAGTCTTGGTAGCTTATTTCTGTGGTCAGGTGATGGACAACTTTCTGCACCTCTTCCACCATCTGGGAAATGCACTGGCGCCTCAAGTCCACCTGCATGTGAAGGGATCAGCAAAGGTGGTTATACCTGGATCGGGCCCCGGGGAAGGGATGAAACAGGGCTTGGTGGTGGGGACCAGCTCAGAAAATCCTGCCTTCCAAGAACTCTGGGAAAGATGAATTCACATCTGATGATACTCACTGATGCCTCAGTGTTCTCTTCTGAAATAGAAGAATTGCTCAATATTTATTAGAACCTGCCATGTGGTAGATGCCTGTCTAGGTCCTTGGCATGATAGTAGACAAACAACAGCAAACAAGACAGAGATGCTTGCCCTCTAGTTGAAATACAGGATACATGTATATATGTCTCTCTCTCTCTCATGTATATGGACACACACAAACACGTACATGTTTTATGTAAGATCAGGTATGATAAGTCCCAAGAAGAACAATAAAATAGGGGAAAGGACAGAGAATAAAGGGGCTGCCATTTTAGGACCCCCTGGAGAAGGAAATGGCAACTCACTCCAGTATTCTTGCCTGGGAAATCCCATGGACAGAGGAGCCTGAAGGGCTATAGTCCCAAAAGGTCACAAAAGACTCAGATAGGACTCAGCGATTGAGTAACAATTTTTTTTGTTTTTTTTTTTACTTTTTGGCTATGCTGTCTGGCATGTTGGATCTTATCCCCTGATCAGAGATCAAATCCGTGCCCCCTGCAATGGAAGTGTACAGTCTCAACCACTGAACCACAAGGGAAGTCCTGGGGCTGCTATTTTAGACTGGGTGGGCAGAGAAGGCTTCTGGAAGGAGGTGACATTGGAGTGAGCCCTGATGACAGCTTGGGAAAGCAAATTCCAAGACCCCTAAAGCAAGGAAGCTGCTGTCATTACAGGAAAAGAAGGACAGTGAAGAAGATGAACTTGGAAGGGATGGTGGGGGCCAGGCTATCCCACAGGGTTTTGTGAACTGTAGTAAGACTCAAAAATGGGATAATAATACCTGGTCTCCAGGTTGGTGAATATGAAACAGTCTAACGCATGTGAACATGGGACAGCTTGCTTCCTGTACGTCATCAATAAATGATGGTTCCCTTCTCCCCTGTGTTCACTCCCTCCTTTGGCTCCTAGACCCATAAGAAAAGGTGTGCAATGATGTTTCTTCTGACTCTGCACAGAAAGTCTCCAAGAACTGGAACGGGCTCTTTGTTACTTTACTTGGGAGGCACCTATAGGCTGACATATGATAAGCATCTCCCTCACAGATGCTGGGGAGCATGTTTCTTGTCTGATCTTAAATATGATGATCAGGTCTATGTGCATGTGTGCTCAGGTTTCTTTGACTCTTTGCAATCCCATGGACTGTAGCCAGCTAGGCTCCTCCATCCATGGAATTTCCTAGGCAAGAATACTAGAGTGGGTTGCTGTTTCCTTCTCCAGGAGATCTTCCTGACTTAGGGATTGAACTGGCATCTCTTGCATCTCCTGCATTGGCAGGGTGTTCCTTTACCACTGTGCCACTTAAGAAGCCCTGATCAGGCCTATACTAGCTTCTAATTTCATCTTCTTGCCACAAGCAAGTTGTGTCTGACTCTTTTGCAACCCTACGGACTATAATCTTCCAGGCTCTGCACATTCCACACCTCTCTGTATGTTCATCTCATGACATTCATCCATAGGAGAAGGGACCAAGGGTAGCTTTCTTGAGCATCTGTAAATTATCAAGATTCTGCATCTTCCAGAATAAGTGGAAGAGAGAAGGTAGTCAGAGAGGGGAAGGTCATTTGCCATGCCAAAAATAAAGGCAAATGTTTGTAGAAGCATAATCAAGGGTCCTTTCCAGTGTAGGACTTCTCTCGCATGTTGGGATTCAATTATATTAGACGAGTTTTTGCTGAACATCCACTTCATGCCAAGTTCTGTGCATACAACGTTGTCAAGAGGTTGACAGCAGACCAATAAACTGGAAATTAAAATTATAGCCGTCTAGTGCTAAATACAGGCTTCCCGGGTGGTACAGTGGTAAAGAATCCACCTGCCAATGCCGGAGATGCAAGAGACATTGGTTCAATCCCTGGGTTGGGAAGATCCCAGGAGGAGGAAATGGCAACCCACTCCAGTATTCTTGCCTGGAAATGCCATGGATAGAGGAGCCTGGCAGACTATAGTCCATGGGGTTTCAAAAGAGTCGGACACAACAGAGTGATTGAGCACACACACATGCACGGTACTAACTATAGGTTTGCACAGGATGGTGTGGGTACAAAGAAAATGGAAGCTGCATTTAGGTTGGAGGCCTTCCTGGAAGCCTGGTGTATCAGAGTTGTAACTTAAAAGGCTGGCAGCAGTTAGCTAGAAAGAGAAGGGCATGAAGATTGTTCTAGAAAGAGGAACCCTATCCTGAGGAGCACAAGCAGAGAGACACAATTGTTTCTACTTTGTTGGAGCAGACGTTGCCTTGGAGGAGGATGGTGAGGTGGAAGAACAAACAGTGAGAGGTCTTGAAAGAAAAGGAAGAAGAATGTCAAAAACAAGGTCAACAGTTAGTGGCTGAATGAGATAAGGTCCCCAGATGTCCATAGAGTTTGGTCACTAGAACCAGAGTGATGTGTTTGGGGAAAACAGTGGGCATTAAGTCAGGCAGCAGTGGGTTTAGAGAGAATGTGAGATGAGCGAGTAAACTCAGAAGCAAGCGACTCTCTGGAAAGCTTGGCTGGAGAAGGAAAAAACAAGACCAAGGACAGCAACACGTTTATTTCAAAAGGACACACAGATTCAAACATGTTCACTGCTGAGAGGAAAAAAGCCAGTGGAAAAGGAAGAAGGCAGAGAGCAAAAGACCCCCAAGCAAGTGTTTCCCAGCCAGGAGGAGTCATGGAAATCCAGAAACCTGGTGAGGAGCTGGCCTTGGTGTTTCAGAAGGGACGGAAGATGGATGCAAATGCAGATAAAGGCACAGAGTTCCTGCCTGACGCCTGTTTTCTTTATAGAGCACGAGACAAGGCAGTGTACTGACAGTGAGGCAAGAGGAGGAGGGCAGGGGACTTCAGGGTAACAGACGCTGGTGGAAGCTTCTCTAGCAGATGAGGGGCTGTTTGGGTCCCCAAAGGTTTGTGTAAAGGTCCGGGCTTCCCAGGTGGTGGCAGTGCTAAAGAATCTGCCTGCCAATGCAGAGGATGCAAGTTATGTGGGTTTGTTCTCTGGGTTGGGAAGATCCTCTGGAAAAGGAAATGGCAATCCACTCCAGTATGCTTGAAAATTCCATGGACAGAGGAGCCTGGTGGGCTACAGACCATGGGGTCACAAAGAGTTGGACATGCCTGAGCACTCATGCATGTAGAGTAGGTAGGTAAAATTTGAAGGCAGTATCAACACTTTGCTCTGGGTCCATGAGGCTGCGGATACCAGTGAGCTGAGTTGTAAGAGGTTGTCCAGTACCTCTTACCTCTCCAGGAGTAACAGTAGAGAGGTTAAGATTAGAGTTTGCTGGGCTTCCCTGGTGGCTCAATGGTAAAGAATTTGCCTGCCAATGCAGAAGACTCTGGTTCAATCAATCCCTGATCCAGGAAGATCCCACATGCCACAGAGCAACTAAGTCCGTGCACCACAACTATTGAGCCTACAATCTAGAGCCTGGAAACCACAACTACTGACCCCTGTGCCTCAAATACGGAAGTCCCTGCACCTAGAGCCTGTGCTCCACAACAAGAGAAGCCACTGCAATGAGAAGCCCACACACCACAATGAAGAGGAACCCCCTGCAACTAGAGAAAAGCCTGCACAGCAACGAATACCCAGCACAGTCTAAATAAATAAATAAATAAAAAGAAAGATTTGAGTTTGCTGGCACCATCTGGAGAAGAGAGAGGAAAGGGGTCAGTGGTGGGCCGTGTTTTCAAGCCTGGGCAGAGAAAAGATGAAGTCAGTTTGGGAGATTAAGGGACATTGGACAAGTTCACCGGCCAGTTGTCTGATCAGGAATAGTGGAAAAAAGTAATACAAGGGCTAACTAGATAGAAAACTGCGGCCAGAATGGTTGGGAAACAGTCATTTCCAGTAGTTAAGATCTCAGAATGTGTTAAGGACTAAGGCCAACTTCCCAGATCTTCCAACTCCACTGATGTGAGTCCACAGAACTTGAATGTTAGTAACATAATGGTGACTCAATAGGAAGGCTTCCGCAGGTGGCTCAGAGGGAAAAGAATTTGCCTGCAATGCAGGAGACACAGGAGATGTGGGTTCAATCTGTGGGTCAGGAAGATCCCCTGGAGGAGGAAACAGCAGCCTACTCCAGCATATATCTGCATACATATTTTGTTTCTCATGTTAATAAACTAATGGAAGATTTGTGACCATATTGACACTATCATATAATTTCTAATTGATAAAAACTTGAGAGAAAGTGTGTGTGTGTGTGTGTGTGTGTGTGTGTGTGTGTGTGTCTGTGTCTGTGTCTCTGTCTGTGTGTGTCTGTGCCTCTTGGAAACAGTTCTTCATTGGGAATCTCTTCTACAAATTATGCCACCATTCAGTAGAATTTTCTCACCAGCAAGGACAAGTTCAGACACTCCTTAGAAGACACCTATAATTTCTCACTCATTATTCCTCTAAACCAGCAGTCCCCAGCCTTTTTGACACAAGGGACCAGTTTGGTGGAAGACATTTTTTCCACAGACTTGGGGTGGAGAGGGGGTGGTTTCAGGATAATTCAAGCACACTACATTTACTGTGCACTTTATTTCTATTATTATTACATCAGCTCCACCTCAGCTCATTAGGCATTAGGTCCCACAGGTGGCGGACTCCTGGTCTAAACCACAACCCAGAAACCCCAGGTTGTGTTTCCTTCGCTTGTCCTGACCAAGGCTTAGCAAGATATAACAAGAAGATTCTAATTCAGGGGGCCGGAAGCAGCTTTACAGGGAGCAATCTTGGTGAAAGAAGGAGGCTCCACAACAATTAGAGACCTGTCGCTAGCTCAACTTCAGAATCCCTTCGATGGCTCTCAAACTTCAGGAAGCAAGCTAAGATACCAATTGCAACCTTGAAGCAGCCTTCTCATTACATTTATTTCATGGCAAAGCTTTGAAGCAAGCTGAAGATGGATCAAAACTCCTTCAGTCCAAACTTCTTTTTTCCCTTTATGCACCACACAGCTTGCGGGATTTCCCTGACCAGGGACTGACCCCCAGGAGTGAAAGTGCCAAGTCCAAACTACTGAATTGCCAGGGAATTCCCCTATTCACTCCAAATTTGACCTCGGGTGCCTGTTTAAGTTTCACTCACTTTCTCTGCTGATTAGGTCAATGCACGAAGGTGTGTTTCTCTTTCTAAAGAGAAACATTTTATTTCTAAAGAGAGCATTGGTGGGTGCCACAGAGCAAAAACAAAAATGAATTATAATAATTTAACCAGGCCCAAGATGCTAGGTGTATGTGGTTAGATTATCTAGTTCAACCCCTGCATTGCACTGACTGGAAAAGTTATGCCACACTCATTAGCATGCAGATTCAATCACTCTAAGCAGAGTTTACACAGAAGCAGTCATCAGAGACTGTTGGCACTTTCAAAGTTTGGCCATCCATTTCCTGTAGGTCTCCGGCCCTCCAGGGTATGTCTACATGCCCACATGAGTGGCCACCTCCCCAGGTGCAACATCAGGCGTGTTGTTGGCCCACATCATTTACTACTATTAATAGCTCAAGTCCGTGAACAATTTACTGTTTCAAATAGAAATTATTGCCAATTCAAGTTTATTCCTTAAAATAACATCAGTCTGACTCACTTGTATGCCCGCATACTTTCCTGAAAGAGGTAGGGGTTGTAAGAAGCAGCGTGACGGGAATGCCACACAGGGCTGGCACACCCATGAGCAAGTGGCCAGCGCAAATGCCATCCACAGTGAGTGCCGTTGGGGAAAAAAGGCTGAGAACTTCTTTCTAAACAACAGGAAGTCAGACTTTAAATTCTGGAGTTGGCTTAACTCCAATAATCAGTTTTAAAAAGTGGTGGTGTGGGAGTCCCCTGGTGGTCCAGTGGTTAAGAATTTGCCTTCCAATGCAGTGGATGTGGGTTCAATCCCTGGTCAGGAAACTAAGATCCCATAAGTTTCAGGGCAATGAAACTCATGTGCCACAACTGGAGAATCCTGTGTGCCACAACGAACTCTCAGAATAACCAAAAAAAAAAAAGTGGTGGTCATGGGACAGATACTGTTTCTATCTTTCAGGGGTTAATAATTTAAAGGACTGGAGACTTAAATTCAGTGATCCATACAGATAAGACATCACATTCCCTATCTTTTTAGACTAACTCTTCCATGACCCAAATGCTTGGACCCCACAGAATATTTGCAATTCATACGTATAGCAGAAGCCATAGTAACAGCAGCCCTGCTGAGGCGAGGCTGGTGAGGCATCGCGGTGTAAAAGATACTTTATAAGGCTTAGCTCCTTTGAGGCTTCCCTGATGGCTCAGACGTAAAGAATCTGCCTGCAATGCAAGAGACCCAGATTCGATCCCTGAGTCAGGAAGATCCCCTGGAGGAGGAACTGGCAATCTATTCCAGTATTCTTGCCTGGGAAGTCCCATGGACAGAGGAGTTTGGTGGGCCTCAGTCCATGGAGTCACAGAATTGGACACAACTGAGTGACTAATGCACACACATACATATACAGATCCTTAGAGCCTCTGGATAATCCTTTAACGTGGATGCTCTGGTAATCCTCATTTTACAGAGGAGAAAACAAGTTCAGAAAGTCTAAGTAATTTACCCAAGGTCTGGGAGTTGGCAAGTCACAGGAATCCATACCCAGGTAGTGTCCTTGTTCACAACCACTGCACCACTCTGCCTCCCCAAGGACAAGGCGACTGGGAATGAAACCCATGCTAACTGTTTGAACGAGGTTCCCTGAGCTGGAAGTCCTCTCCGCTTGTTAAAACTTGACTCATTAAGCACGTGCTGCTAAGGCTTTGTCTTCACTCTGTGAAAGACCTCTCCCATCAGAGCTCACAGTGCTTTTCCCCTCCAGCACCCTGTTTAAATACCTCTTTGTAGCACTTGTGATATTAAACTTTTGCCTGTCTGCAAGGGGAACCTCCTCCTTTTAGCTTTGGGCTTATGTGCAAAATTTGCCGGTGAGACAGGGCCAGCCTTAAAGACACCCAAACACAAAACGTCTCTCACACTGAGCAGGCCGCATCCGGATCTGTGTTTTGGGCACTGTGTTTTGCGCTGTGTGTGTTTATGGTGATATAGAGGGTTTAGCAGAGGAAATGTAGTTTGGTGCATAACAGAGTAGGTTGAAACTTCAGCACCTTCATTAGCTGTGTGACTTTGGATACTTTTAATTCACATGAGCCTCTGCTCCTTTCTATAAAAATGAAGGTCATATGCATGTATCATATGGTTGTTGCTTAAATGACGAACTGTAGGGCCTCAACCTGCCAGCACCTTTAACACTCATCTCACATTATCTTCAATGAGGCCTGAAGATACTTCTAACCACATACGTGCAGTGATCCTACGTGAATGTCTAGAGGGAATAAAGATATCCAAGGCACTGTTCTTCCTTCTGGAAACTTATACAGAATAAAATGATATAGTTAAATCACCACCAAGATAACAATAGGAAAGGTGTCAGGAGCTAAGATACAATTGATGGCCAAATAAAGATTATCAGTGATGATTATGATGGGAAGTCATAGAAAGGCACAAATGTTTTGTGCTGGGGTGTCAGGTTAATCTTTCATGAGAAGATGGACTCAGAGGTGAGTTTGAAGGATGAATATGAGCCAGAAAAATGAAGAAGAGGGAGATGTCTCCCTGAGTGGTGGAGGGAGAGCTTCAGCCTGAGACCTTTTCAGGGCACAGTTCTTATAGTACAGGACTGTCAGACCCAACCACCTGTAGGGGCAGAATAGTGGACACACGCAGCAGAGGGAGGATTGGGGAGGGGGGTTGTCAGACTCAGCAGTGCCTCAGCCTCCAGTGGGACAGACACTCAACTCCAGTCCATGGCTGCCAGGCAAGAAACTAGGACCTAGTTTCAACACCTGCATTGCACTGACTGGAAAAGTCATGCCGCAGATAGTCTGATTTTTTTTTTTTTTAATTCCAGAGAGGAAGGAAATCTGAATTTCTATGCAAAATCTCACTATTTGGAAATGCCTGTAACAAAACTGAAAAATTTGAAAAATTCTCTTTGGGGCAAAGAAAACACATACATAGGCTGGAGTCAACATGGAGAGCTTTTGTTTAGGATTTCTGTGATTGAAGATGCAGGGAAGCAGAGGGTAGAAAGGTAAAGTATTATTTGAATGCCAGGCTGAAATATTTGAACTTTTTTCTTTCAGAAAACACAGGACCATGGCGAAATGCCAGGTTACACATTTTCTCCAAAGGGAGAAATCACTTTGTTTGCTATAATTTTTATTATCATAAGTTTTCCCTATTTATCTCTCTTAATGGATTTGGCTAAGAAATCAACTTGATTTATCACTATAATAATGAATTCTACTTTGTTAACTTATAAAGGCCTGAAAACACTAGAGTAATGTCTAACACTTAATGTTTTAGTTTAAAGGGTGGTGCTGTCTTAGCAGCTTCATCTGTAAATGGAAAGGCTTAAATTAGGTAATATTTATGGTTCCTTCAAATTCTAATATCCCAAGAGACAATGACTCTACAGAGAAGAAATTAAATTGGTTCTTAATCCATGTGTACTAAAAATATAGTCAATTAGTTCAGTCGCTCAGTTGTGTCTGACTTTGTGACCCTATGGACTGAAGCAAGCTAGGCTTCCCTTTCCATTCCCTTTATAACTTGTAATCTAGCAGTTTTACAGTTTTCAAAAAGCTGTCTTATTTACTCTTTTTCAAAGACTGCCACTAAGATCCTATTATCACTCCCATTTTACAGAGAAAAAACTGAGGCTTAGACAGGTTAAGCGCTTTGCTCATGACCACCCAGACATCAGGCTTCCCGGGTGGCATTAGTGGTAAAGAACTTGCCTCCCAATACAGGAGACTAAGAGACAAGGGTTCCATGCCAGGATTGGGAAGATCCCCTGGAGGAGGGCACAGCAACCCACTCCAGTATTCTTGCCTGGAGAATCCCATAGACAGAGGAGCCTGGAGGGTTATAGTCCATGGGGTCACAGAGTGAGACACCACTGAAGTGATTTGGCACACTTGCATGCACCCAGGCATCAGTGGGGAGCCGGAGTTCCAGCCAAGTTGTAACTCTTTGTTCCACGTTATATACCCAATGTACCTCTTGCACTGGAGTCTCAAAGACAGGACTGAAATATGGTAAATCCCTGAACACTCTTATGGGTGATGGTCTTGGGGCATTTTCTATGTCTTTGGAAACAGCCTGAAATCCTTTCTGCATCAAGGTTGGTGGGGTAGGAGGAGTGGGAGAGAGCATGTGGGAGAGACTAGCATTTGTCCTTACCTTATTCAGCAGGCAATCTTCTAAGCCTCCTTCCATCCGGGATTTCACAGCTTCCTGGTCAATTCTGAGCGGAAAAGCAGCGTCTTGGTTTGTCTGTCAGTGGAGGGGGCGCTTGTGCGTGGCTTTCCCAGTGATGTTAATCTCTGGGGGCTGAATTTCTCTGGGAATGTGCGTGTGGACCAGAGACTTACCTTCTCAATTCTTCATTCAAGTTCTTATTTCCAAATTGTGAGCATCCGTCTTTTATCTTTGGGGAAATAAAAATCAGAAAAGAATTGAAGACGGAGAGTTGATGAAATTGAACTTGAGTCCAACCTAATTTTACTCTATTCAGCTCTACTGACATATGCTTTGACCGAAGGGCAATTTTCCAAGTTGTATTTTCCACTCAAATACTCAAAAGTTCCATTCAAGACAGAAATGCCTGTAGGTGGCTCCTTCCCACCGGTTTATGCTCTTATCCTGACACTATATGTGTCTGTGAGCTCAGTATCTTATATCTCCTTGTTCTAATCCTGTTGACAGTAAATAATTTCCTTGCTCTCCCATCCAGAAAATCCTGCAGAATCTACCTTCTTTACAATAAACAAATAGGAAACTGCCAAACAACCAGAGGCACCCATCATTATGTCTACAAACAAGTGATCAGGACACAACAATATGCATGTGGAAACACACACACACAGGTATGGACAAACACAGGCACAAACACAGAGGTACACACACACACAAGCACACTCAGGAACGGCAGAACAAGAATCCTTCTGCTCACCTGCTGGCCTTCCCCGGCAGAAAGCTAGCAGTAAAAATAAAGTCAGTGTAAACAGGCCCCTCAGGAGTTGAGGAAACACTCACATCTGGTTTTGCCAGCAAAACCATGTTGGAAAACAGCTCAGGCAGCAAACTCCCAATCTGGCTGGCTGAGGCTAGTTTTATTACAGAAAAAAAAAAGAATCGAAATGGCTTGATCTCTGAACTTGGTAAACATTAGAGTCAGCTATTGGATGATCTAAAGAAATTACAGTGCTTCTGGGAGCTCAGCTCTATTCGGAGCAATGTTCCAAAGGCGAGTGTGTTTCCAAACCACCTCTGAGTGCAGTCTCTGAGTGCTCAGCAGCTATGCTGGGCACCTGGGCCACTCTGTGTTCTGTAACCACAGCATTTGCATATATTTCCTGAACTTGGCATCATCTGAAAGCCACATCAGAGCTCGGGCTGCTCGGCAGGTGCTCCACCCACCTCACTAATCCCAGTGTTCTGTCCAACTTCTACAGCTCACCTCTGGGAACCTGTGTGTGTGTGTGTGTGCATGCTAAGTCAATTCAGTCGGGTCCAACTCTTTGCGACCCCATGGACTGTAGCCCATCAGGTTCCTCTGTCCATGGGATTCTCCAGGCGTGAATACTGGAGTGGATTGCCGTGCCCTCCTCCAGGGGATCTTCCCAACCCAGGGATGGAACAGCTGTCCCTTAGTTTCCTGTATCGGCAGGAAGGTTCTTTACCACTAGGGCCACCTGGGAAGCCCTGGGAGGGAACCTGCACACTGATATATTAATATTAATACATCTGGTAAAGCTACCACTCCTCAATACTGCCTTGATTTTTCATTTTCTTCTATTTGTAATTTTAAATCTCCTGCTTTTGATACCAACTGCTCCCAAATATTTCTGAATCTTCTTCCTTTGCCTTCTCTTACCTCTGGCTAGTTGTTTCAAACTATCGGAGGAACAAGAGCCTCTCCCTCTGAGCTGCTTGCAATTCTGAGTTCTCTTTCCAATTCATTTTCAACTTCACCAAAGTTATCCTGCTTTTCCCAGGTGTTTTTGTTTTTTTTCCTGTCTGCTGCTTCACTGTAATCATTAACATGGGAGTCCCTTTCCTCTGGTGGCGCCTTTCCTACTAGTCTAAGTTTACTCCAGATGCTTGTCATCAGATGCATAAACTTGCATCCTTTTGTGCTTGAGGTAGTCCTACCTACCGCGATTGCTCCAGTCCTACAGCTGATCAAACGGCTGAAAGTAGCATTCTTCTCTCATGCTAGGGTCCAGTGACACTGACCTGAAGTGAGCAGTGAAAGCAATGAACAGGGCCAAGTGAGAAATTTGGAAGAAGGAGCACATACAGGGTGGCTTATTAGACTCTAATTTTACCTGGACGCTGTACCCAGGAAATAGAATGTTAAGTAAACACAGCCAGTTTCCTGCGTTGTGATATGGTTCCTTACGGGCAAAGGTTCTGAAATACAGGGCAGATCCACAAACACAGACGCTCTGAGAGGTTGGCAAAGACAAGCTTTTATTGTTGATAGAGATCTCTGGCTAATTGGATATGGGATCAGCAAATATTTATTGAACAACAGACTGCCTGAGGCATTGTGCTGTATCACTGAGAGGGATTCGCTGCGGACTCATATTCTCCTCCTCCTTCAGGAAACAAATATCCTCATTTCCTATGACTCACATCAAATGCAAGAATGAACATGTAGACCAGTGTTGGCTCAATTTCGGGTGTGAGGACCAAGAAGTCATCCTTTACAGGCAGTTTAACAAGGTATTCAAACCCTAAACCATCAATATAAGAAGCCCTGGGAGGATCATGTCACCTGGTTCACCAGCAAAGCTGTTTGCTACAGATTTAGCCTTAGTGGCCAGGATTTTCATACCCAAAAGTGAAAGGGGTTGGCTTGATCCAAATCAATCTTAAATATACAAATTTGTTAAAGTTCACCAAGGTTACAAATTCTGACTTATTCTTTCAAAGAGTTCTTTTAATCCTGGGGTGACTCAAACATGACAGTTCTGAGGACCAAATAGAGATAGTTGTTTAAGCTGTTAGGAAGCTCTCAACAATGAACAGCAAGGCAGGGACTCTATCTGTTCTGTGTCACCTGGGTAGCCTAACACATAACTGACCCTGAATACCTAGTGGTGAATATTTTGTTGCAGCCATGAAATTAAAAGACGCTTACTTCTTGGAAGGAAAGTTATGACCAACCTAGATAGCATATTAAAAAGGAGAGACATTGCTTTGCCAACAAAGGTCCGTCTAGTCAAGGCTATGGTTTTTCCAGTAGTCATGTTTGGATGTGACAGTTGGACGGTGAAGAAAGCTGAGCGCCGAAGAATTGATGCTTTTGAACTGTGGTGTTGGAGAAGACTCTTGAGAGTCCCTTGGACTGTAAGGAGATCCAACCAGTCCATCCTAAAGGAGATCAGTCCTGGGTGTTCACTGGAAGGACTGATGTTGAAGCTGAAACTCCAATACTTTGGTCACCTGAAGCAAAGAGCTGACTCATCGGAAAAGACCCTGATGCTGGGAAAGATTGAGGGCATGAGGAGAAGGGGATGACAGAGGATGAGATGGCTGGATGGCATCACCGACTCGATGGACATGGGTTTGGGTGGACTCAGGGAGTTGGTGATGGACAGGGAGGCCTGGCGTGCTGCAGTTCATGGGGTCACAAAGAGTCAGACACAACTGAGTGAATGAACTGAACTGAAATGCTAAAGTGACCATTCTAATAAATAAAATAACTTTGAGATGCATAAAACAACAATGATGACCTGTTACAAAATAGTATATACTCAGTGATATACTATATACTATATATATATATATACTATATACCTGTTACAAAATAGTATATACTCAGTGATCCCAAATTGGCCTAGAGGAAAGAAAAGGAAACTGTCTAGGCCTGTGTCCATCTGTCTGTGTGTCCATCCATTTATATTTCTATGCACTGGGATGTCATTCTGAATCTTTCTCATTCAAAAGGCTCAGTGTTGAAAGGCAATCCAGGAACTTACTTTGAACAGAGACCAGCTGTTGATGTAATAAAACTCTCATTATGACTTGGATGATATTTTATTTTCAAGTTAAATCAGTAAGGTATTTCCATGTTCATATCTCTCTACCTGGTAAACAGAGTTATATTTTCATCTGAAACTTTTTCTTAAGTCAGGGTGTTACTCCCTTGCCTCTGCTCAAAGTCATATGAGGCTGGCATATTTTTCAGTTGACATCACCAGAAAAACACTGGGAGTGAAGAAAAACTTTAAGGAAGAAGACATTTGGTTTCATTAATTTGCTATCCCATGAAACTAACTGGTTCACCTAAGTTTCTGTGATACCTAAGTGAAGAAGTGGCAGGAAAAAGGTGACGGGAGAAATTAATTATTCCTAGCTCTTGGTTACACAGGGAACTGCTTTTCCTCCCACCCTCTTTGCTCATGACACATGACAAATTTGTCTGTTTTTAGTTAAAGGAAACCCAAACAGAAGATAAAGACATAGAGATCAATAGAACAAAATAGAAAGTCAGAAACTGACTCACACAAACATAGTTATTTGACTTTTTATAAAAATGTGAACACAGTTCAGTGGAGGGAAGATATTTCTTTCCACTAACGTGTGTTGGACCAGTCGGTCATTGATAGGAAAAGAAATAAACCTTGATATAAAGTTTATACCTTACATAAAGATTAACATAGGTCTAAATGAAAAACATAAGCTAAATCCTTGTGATCTGGGCTTAGGCCAAGAGTTCTTAGGAATGACACCAAATAGATTATCTATGTAAAAAAATTGATAAATTAGACTTCATAAATTTAAAACATTTTGTTCTTCCAAAGATACTGTCACGAGAATGAAGAGACAAGATATGGACTAGGAGGATATATTTGAAAACTACATACCCAACAAAGGACTTGTATTCAGAATATGTAAGGCACTCTCAAATTCAATAAGAGAACAACACAACTTTAAAAAAGTAAAGGACTTGAATAGACATTTCACAAAGAGGGTATAAGGATGGCAAATAAAAATGTGAAAAGACAGTATCATGAAACGTTAGAGAAATGAAAATTAAAAACACAAATAGATACAATTATTTACACACTAATTTGAACAACTGAAATGAAAAAGTGCTGTCACTACCTAGTGCTGACAAGGATTTGAAGCAACTGAAACTCTCATACATTTCTGATGGGAATGGAAAATGGTTTGGTAATTGCTTGTGAAGTTATAAATACATATTTGACCCCCAGCAATTCCACTCCTAGGTATATAGCCTAGAGAAATGAAAACTTGGTTTACACAAAAACATATACATGAATGTTCACTGCACTGTTATTTGTGATAGTCAAAATTCGGACCCCACCCCAAAGCTTTTCAAGGGGTGAACTGATCAAGTGTGGTACATCCATACCATAGAATAACACACAACACTAAAAAGGAACAAACTACTGATACCCACAACTTGGATCAATCTTAAATACACTCTGCTGAGTGAGAAAACCCAATTTCAAAAAGTTACATATTGTATAATTCCATTCATTTATCTTCTTGCAATGCAGGAGACACGGGTTCAATCCCTAGGAAGATTCCTTGGAAGATCCCCTGGAGAAGGGAATGGCTAACCACTCCAGTGTTGTTGCCTGGAGGATCCCCATGGACAGCCTGGCAGGCTGCAGTCCATGGGGTTGCAAAGAGTCAGACACGACTGAGCTACTAACACTTTCACTTTTCATTAATTTGGCATTTTCAAAAATTCTTGAAAAAAGATCAGGTTATACTGGTGGAAAACAAATTAGTGTTTGCCAGGGGGTTGAGGTGAAGTGAGGGCATGACTATCAACAGATGGTATGAGGGAGCTTTTAGGGATGCTCTGTTCTGTGTTCTGATTTTGGTGCAGTTTTCATGAATCTGTATATATGTTAAAATTCTAGAACTTTTCAATAGAAAAAAAGTGTTACTATAGATAATTTTTAAAGTAAAGAAACTCAAGGATATTGATTATAATAAAACATAATCAAGTTACTAGGTCCTCATAGATTATATTTTCTGTTATTTTATTGGAAAATATAAGTATTGTGAAATCAAATAGTGTCCTTAAAAAAATCTTTTTAGAGCAATTTTAGGTTCACAGGAAAACTGAGAGAAAGGTAAAGATTTCCCATATATTCCCTCCCCCGACACATGCATAGCCTCCCACATTATCAACATCTGCCACCAGAGTGGGACATTTGTCACAGCTGATGAACATACACTGTCATGTCATTGTCACCTAAGTCCTAGTTCACATTATGGTTGATGTTGTTGTACATTTATGGGTTTGGACAAACATATACATCATTGCAATATTGTACAAAGTATTTTCACTATCTTAAAAATAGTCTGTGTTCGGTCTCTTCATCCCTCCTCCATCACCCTTCCCCTAACTCCTGGCAATTACTCTTCTTTTTTGCTGTCTCCATAGTTTTGCCCTGTCCAGAATGTCATATCAGTTCAGTTCAGTCGCTCAGTCGTGTCTGGCTCTTTGCAACCCCATGGACTGTAGCATGCCAGTCTTCCTGTCCATCACCAACTCCCAGAGCTTGCTCAAACTCCTGTCTATCGAGTCAGTGATGCCATCCAACCATCTCATCCTCTGTCGTCCCTTGCTCCTCCTGCCTTCAATCTTGCCCAGCATCAGGGTTTTTTCTAGTGAGTCAGTTCTCTGCATCAGGTGGCCAAAGTATTGGAGTTTCAGCTTCAGCATCAGTCCTTCCAATGAATATTCAGGACTGATTTCCTTTAGGATGGACTGGTTGGATCTCCTTACAGTCCAAGGGACTCTCAAGAGTCTTCTCCAACACCACAGTTCAAAAGTATTAATTCTTTGGCGCTCAGCTTTCTTTATAGTCCAATTCTCACATCCACACACGACTACTGGAAAAACCATATCTTTGACTAGATGGACCTTTGTTGGCAAAGTAGTGAAGCTTTTTAACATGCTGTCTAGGTTGATCATAGCTTTTCTTCCAAGGAGCAAGTGTCTTTTCATTTCATGGCTCCAGTCACCATCTGCAGTGATTTTGGAGCCCCCCAAAAATAAAGTCTCTCACTGTTTTCATTGTTTCCCCATCTATTTGCCATGAAGTGATGGGACTGAATACCATGATCTTGGTTTTCTGAATGTTGAGTTTAAAGCCAACTTTTTCACTCTCCTCTTTCACTTTCATCAAGAGGTTCTTTAGTTCTTCTTTGCTTTCTGCCATAAGGGTGGTGTCATCTGCATATCTGAGGTTATTGATATTTCTCTCAGCAATCTTGATTCCAGCTTGTGCTTCTTCCAGCCTTCCATTTTGCATGATGTACTCTGCATATAAGTTAAATAAGCAGGATGACAATATGCAGCCTTGACGTACTCCTTTCTTGATTTGGAACTGGTCTGTTGTTCCATGCCCAGTTCCAACTGTTGCTTCTTGACCTGCATACAGATTTCTCAGGAGGCAGGTCAGGTGGTCTGGTATTCCCATCTCTTTCAGAATTTTACACAGTTTGTTGTTATCCACACAGTCAAAGGCTTTGGCATAGTCAATAAAGCAGAAGTAGATGCTTTTCTGGAACTCTCTTGCTTTTTCAATGATCCAACAGATGTTGGCAATTTGATCTCTGGTTCTGCCTTTTCTCAATCCAGCTTGAACATCTTGAAATTTATGGTTCATGTACTGTTGAAGCCTGGCTTGGAGAATTTTGAGCATTAGTTTGCTAGCTGTGAGGTGAGTGCAATTATGCAGTAGTCTGAACATTCTGAAGACTAGAGATCTCTTCAAGAATGTCATGTAGTTGGAATCACACAGTATATAGCCTTTTTAGATTGGCTTCTTCACTTAGTGATATGCATTTAAGTTCTTTTTCTTGGCTTGATAGCTCATTTCTTTTTGCGGCTAAATAACATTCCAGTGTCTGTATACGCCACAGTTTATCTGTCACATACTGAAAGATATCTTGGTTGCTTCTGAACTTTGGAAATTATGAATAGAGCTGCTACAAGCACCCAGTTAAGGTTTTTATGTATATAAGTTTTCAGCCCCTTTGGGTAAATACCAAGGAGGACAATTGCTAGAGCTGACTCACTGGAAAAGACCCTGATGCTGGGAATGATTGAAGGCAGGAGAAGGGGACGACAGAGGATGAGATGGTTGGATGGCATCACCGACTCAGTGGACATGAGTTTGAGCAAGCTCTGGGAGACCATGAAGGACAAGGAAGCCTGGTATACTGTAGTCCACGGGGTCGCAAAGAGTCGGACACAACTGAGTGACTGAACAAAACCAACAAATGACAAGGATATATTTAGTTTTGTAAGAGCCCATCAAACTGGCTTCCAAAGCAGTTGTACCATTTTGTATTTCCATCAGCAATGATTGTGAGTTCCTGCTGGCCAATCCTCTCTAGCATTCTGGGCTGTCAATGTTTCAGATTTTACCCATTGTCATAGGTGTGTAGTGCCATTTCATTGTTTGTTTTTTTCTTCTGCAAATCACATATTTCACTTAATATATCGTGTACGGACAATACTCCATAGGAGTATATATAGCATTTCATCTCTTTTTACTAACTGGACAATACTGTATTGAATAATCACAATTTCATCAATCTGTGTCATAATTAAAACAACTTTGCAACAAACATTATTTATACTTACATATTGGTTCAAGTGGGATGAAACTCCTAGATTTAGAATTACTGTTTCCAAAGGAACACACGTTTATAGAGTGGACAGGTCATGCCACATTGTCACCCCAAACCAGAGGAGACGCATCTACACAGGTAATGATGAACAGCCTCCTGTTTTCCACAGGTATGGCATATTAACCAGGTTATATTTTAATCCATCTGAGAGTCAAGACCTGTTATACATTTGTAAATTTTCTGACCAATGGGGTTAAGAACTTAACATGTTTTCCTTATTCGAGTTCTTTGAGCATGACACACCTGCTGGCATGCACTGCCTCTTCTCCCGACTGCTTTGTATGTGTCATAACACTCTGTTCTTAAATGACATATTTATTCATAGGCATTGTGATTTTCTGCCAGTTGTCTATTACATCTTTTTGGCAACTTCTGCCATCCCAAAGACGATTTAAATCTTTGTATGTGCTGGCTTACCGTCTTCATGTCTTCCAGGGCTCCATGTCCTACTCAGTAAAGCCTTTCTCCTTTCTGTGTTTGCCTCTCATACTATTTCATAATTAGAGCTGCTAAATACCATTGTCTCATATTTCTTTGTAATGTCTAGGTATGCTTTCTTTTTTTTTTGGAGAGAAGATAACTGATTGTTAAAACATCATTCCCCCAGTGATGAAAAAATCATCTTATTGTTGTTTAGTCACTAAGTCATGTCTGACTCTTTGGGACCCCATGGACTGTAGCAGCCAGGCTCCTCTGTCCATGGGATTCTCCAGGCAAGGATACTGGAGTGGGTTGCCATTTCCTTTTCTAGGCATCGTTGTTTTAATTCGCATTTCCCTGATGACTTATAGGTGGAGCATCTTCTCATATGCTTGTTTGCCATGTGTATGGCAGTGATGAAGTTAATTGTTTAGGTCTTTGGCACATTTTCTAATTGTGGTTTTTATTTTCTTTTTCTTAAGTTTTAAGAGTTCTTTGTATATTTGGGGTAATAGTCTTTTACCAGATATGTCTTTGGCAAATATTTTCTCCCAGTCTGTGGACTGTTTTCTTATTCACTTGACATTGTTTATAATAGTACAGAAGTTTTTACTTTTAAATGAAGTCCAACTTATTCCTTAATTCTTTCATAATTGGTGCCTTTGGTATTGGATGTAAAAAGTCATCACCACACCCAAAGTCATCCAGGTTTTCTCTTGTTATGTTTTAGGATTTTATAGTGTGTTTGTATTTAGGTCTATTATCCATTTTGAGATAGTTTTTGTGAAGAGTGTATATTCTAGATTTTTTTTTTCACATGTTCATGTCCAGTTGTCCCAGCATTACTTGTTGAAGAGATTGTATTTCATTGTATTGTCTTTGCTCTTTTGTTAAAGATCAACGACTTCACTTATAGGGGTCTATTTATGGATTCTCCATCCTGTCCCACCCACCTATTTATCTATTCTTTCGCCAATACTACACTGTCTTGATCACTGTCGCTCTATAGTAAGTTATGAAGTCAAGTTTTGTCAGTCCTCCAACTTTGTTCTCCTTCAATATTAATGTGTTCTGTTCACATAGGTGATTAAATTTGTGGTCATAGAGTTGTTCATAATATTTCTTTATTATCCTTTTAATGTTCATAGGAACTAGAGTGATATACCCTCTTTCATGCTTTTCCCTTCCTCTTTCATTCCGATATTACTAATTTCTATCCTCTTTTTTTCATAGTTTGGCAAGAGGTTTATCAATTTTTCTTTTCAAAGAATCAGCTTTATTTTTGCCAATTTTCTCTACTGATTTTCAGTTTTCAATTTCATTTATTTCTGCTCTAATTCTTTTTTTTTCATTTATTTTTTATTGAAGGATAATTGCTTTACAGAATTTTGCTGTTTTCTGTCAAACCTCACATGAATCAGCCATAGGTATACATATATCACCTCCCTTTTGAACCTCCGTTCCATCTCCCTCCCCATCCCACCCCTCTAGGTTGATACAGAGCCCCTGTTTGGGTTTCCTGAGACATACAGCAAATTCCCAATGACTATTTTACATATGTTAATGTAAGTTTCCATGTTACTCTTTCCATACATCTCACCCTCTCCTCCCTTCTCCCAATGTCCATGAGTCTGTTCTCTATGTCTATTTCTCCACTGCTGCCCCATAAATAAGTTCTTCAGTACCATTCTTCTAATTTATATGTGTTAGAATATGATATTTATCTTTCTTTTTCTGACTTACTTCACTCTGTATAACAGGTTCTAGGTTCATCCACCTCATCAGAACTGACTCATATGTGCTCCTTTTCATGGCCAAGTAATATTCCATTGTGTATATGTACCACAACTTCTTTATCCATTTGTCTTTTGATGGACATCTAGGTTGCTTCCATGTTCTAGCTATTGTAAATAGTGCTGCAATGAACAATGAGATACTTGTATCTTTTTCAATTTTGTTTTCCTCAGGGTATATGCTTTGGAATGGGATTGCTGGGTCATATGGTGGTTTTATTCCTGGTTTTTAAAGGAATCTCCATACCATTTTCCATAGTGGCTGTATCAATTTACATTCCCACCAACAGTGCAAGAGCATTCCCTTTTTTCCACACACTCTCCAGCATTTATTGTTTGTAGACTTATTGATGATGGCCATTCTGACTGGTGTGAGGTGATCTCTCATTGTAGTTTTGATTTGCATTTCTCCAATAATGAGCAATGTTGAGCATCTTTTCATTGTTTGTTAGCCATCTATATGTCTTTTTTGGAGAAATGTCTGTTTCAGTCTTTTTCCCACTTTTTGACTGGGTTGTTTATTTTTCTGGCATTGAGTTGTATGAGCTGCTGGTATATTTTGGAAATTAATCCTTTGTCAGTTGTTTCATTGCTATTATTTTCTCCAATTCTGAGAGTTGTCTTTTCACCTTGCTTATAGTTTCCCTTGCTCTGCAAAAGCTTTTAAGCTTAATCAGGTCCCACTTGTTTACTTATGTTTTTATTTCCATTGCTCTAGGAGCTGGATCATAGAGGATCTTGCTTTGATTTATGTCATTGAGTGTTCTGCCTATGTTTTCCTCTAAGCTTTATAGTTTCTGGTCTTACATTTAGGTCTTTAATCCATTTTGAGTTTATCTTTGTGTATGGTGTTAGGAAGTGTTCTAATTTCATTCTTTTACATGTAGCCGTCCAGTTTTCTCAGCACCATTTATTGAAGAGGCTGTCTTTGCCCCATTGTATATTCTTGCTTCCTTTGTCAAAAATAAGGTACCCATAGGTGCATTGGTTTATTTCTGGGCTTTCTCTCTTGTTCCACTGGTCTATATTTCTGTTTTTGTGCCAGTACCATACTATCTTGATGACTGTAGCTTTGTAGTGTAACCTAAAGTCAGGAAGGGTGATTCCTCCAGCTCCATCCTTGTTTCTCAAGACTGCTTTGGCTATTCAGGATTTTTGGTATTTCCATAGGAATTCTGAAGTTTTTTGTTCTATTTCTGTGGAAAATGCCATTGGTAATTTGATAGGGATCGCACTGAATTTGTAGATTGCATTTGGTAATATAGTCATTTTCACAATATTGATTCTTATTACCCAGGAACATGGAATATCTCTCCATCTGTTTTATGCTGTCTTTAATTTCTTTCATTAGTTTCTTATAATTTTCTGTGTACAATTCCTTTGTCTCCTTAGGTAAGTTTATTCCCAGATATTTAATTCTTTTTGTTGCAATGGTGAATGGGATTGATTCCTTAATTTATATTTCTGATTTTTCATTGTTAGTATATAGAAATGCAGGTGATTTCTGTGTATTGATTTTGTATCCTGCAACTTTGCTAAATTCACTGATTAGTTCTAGTAATTTTCTGATACTATCTTTAGGGTTTTCCATGTACAGTATCATGTCATCTGTAAACAGTGAGAGCTTTACTTCTTCTTTTCTGATCTGGATTTCTTTTATTTCCTTTTCTTCTCTGATTGCTGTAGCTAGGACTTCCAAAACTGTGTTGAATAATAGTGGTGAATGTGGACACACTCATCTTGTTCCTGATCATAGGGGGAATGCTTTCAGTTTTTCACCATTGAGAATAATGTTTGCTGTAGGCTTATGATATATGGCCTTTACTGTGGTGAGGTAGGTTCCTTCTATGCCCATTTTTTGAAGTTTTAATCATAAATGGGTGCTGAATTTTGTCAAAGGCTTTTTCTGCATCTATTGAGATTATAATATAACTTTTATCTTTCAATTTGTTAATATGGTGTATCACCTTGGTTGATTTGTATATTGAAGAATCCTTGCATTCCTGAAATAAACCCAACTTGATCATGGTGTATGAGCTTTTTGATGTGTTGCTGCATTCTGTTTGCTAAAATTTTGTTGAGGATTTTGGATCTATGTTCATCAGTTATATTGGCCTATAGTTTTCTTTTTTTGTGTTGTCTTTGTCTGGTTTTGGTATCAGGGTGCTAGTGGCGTCATAGAATGAGTTTGGAAGTGTTCCTTCCTCTGCAATTTTTTTAAAATACTTTTAGAAGGATAGGTATTAGCTCTTCCTTAAATGTTTGATAGAATTCTCCTGTGAAGCCATTTGGTCCTGGACTTTTGTTTTTGGGAGATTTTTGATCACAGCATCAATTTCAGTGCTTGTAATTGGGTTGTTCATAATTTCTATTTCTTCCTGGTTCAGTCTTGGAAGATTGAACTTTTCAAAGATCTGTCCATTTCTTCCAGGTTATCCATTTTATTGCCATATAGTGGTTCATAACAGTCTCTTGTAATCCTTTGTATTTCTGCATTGTCTGTTGTAACTTCTCCTTTTTCATTTCTAATTTTGTTGACTTGATTCTTCTCTCTTTTTTTCTTGATGAGTCTGGCTAAAGGCTTGTCAATTTTATCTTCTCAAAGAAACAGCTTTGAGTTTCTTTAATCTTTACTATTGTTTCCTTTATTTCTTTTTCATTTATTTCTGCTCGGATCTTTATGATTTCTTTCCTTCTACTAATTTTGGGGTTTTTTTCTTGTTCTTCTTTTTCCAGTTGTCTTAGGTGTAAAGTTAGGTTGTCTACTCAGTGTTTTTCTTGTTTCTTGAGGTGGATTGTATTGCTATAAACTTCCCTCTTAGAACTGCTTTAGCTCATCCCATAGATTTTGAGTTGTCATGTTTTCATTGTCATTTGTTTCCCTTTTGACTTCTTCAGTAACCTATTGGTTATTTAGAAACGTGTTGTTTAATCTCCAAATATTTAATCTCTTACAGTTTTTTTCTTGTAATCGATATCTAGTCTAATAGAGTTGTGGTCAGAGAACATGCTTGATACGGTTTCAATTTTCTTAAATTTACTGAGGTTTGATTTGTGACCCAAAATGTGGTCTATCCTGGAGACTATTCCATGTGTACCTGAGAAGGAGGTGTATTCTTCTGCATTTAGGTGGAATGTCCCGAAGACATCAATGAGATCCATCTCATCTAATGTATCTTGTATTTCCTTATTAATTTTCTGTTTTGATGATCTATCCATTGGTGTGAGTGGGGTGTTAAAGTTTCCTACTAATATTGTATTACTGTCAGTTTCTCCTTTTATGTCTGTTAGTGTTTGTCTTATGTACTGAGGTGCTCCTATGTTGGGTGCATAGATATTTACAATTGTTATGCCTTCCTCTTGGATTGATCCCTTGATCATTATGTAGTGTCTTTCCTTATCTCTTGTAATATTCTTTATTTTAAGATCTATTTTGTCAGATATGAGGATTGCTACTCCAGCTTTCTTTTGCTTCCCATTTGCATGGAATATATTTTTCCATCCTCTCACTTTCAGTCTATATGTGTCTTGAGGTTTGAAGTGGGTTTCTTGTAGAGATCACGTTCATGGGTCTTATTTTTGTATCCATTCAGCCAGTCTGTGTCTTTTGGTTGGAGCATTTAATCCATTTACATTTAAAGTAATTATTGATATACATGTTCCTATTGCCATTTTCTTAATTGTTTGAGGTTGATTTTGAATTGTTTGAGGTTGATTTTCTTCTATTTCTTGACTATATAAGTCCCTGTAATATTTGTTATAAAGCTGGTTTGATGGTACTGAATTCTCTTAACTTTTGCTTTTTTGAAAACCTTTTTATTTCTCCATCAATTTTGAATGAGATCTTTGCTGGGTACAGTGATCTTGGTTGTAGATTTTTCCCTTTCAGTACTTTAAAATATATCCTGCCATTCCCTTCTGGCCTGCAGAGTTTCTGCTGAAACATAGCTGTTATGCATATGAGGTTTCCCTTGTATGTTACTTGTTGCTTCTCCCTTGCTGCTTTTAATATTCTTTCTTTTGTTTAGTCTTTGTTAGTTTGATTAGTATGTGTCTTGGTGTGTTTCTCCGTGGATTTATCTTGTATGGGATTCTTTGTGCCTCTTGGACTTGATTGACTATTTCCTTTTCCATGTTGGGGAAATTTTCAACTATAATCTTTTCAAAAATTTTCTCATATTTTTTCTTTTTCTCTTCTTCTTCTGAGACCTCTATAATTTGAATGTTGGTGCATTTGATATTGTCCCAGAGGTCTCTGAGACTATCCTCAGTTCTTTTCATTCTTTTTACTTTATTCTGCTCTTCAGAAGTTATTCCCACCATTTTATCTTCCAGCTCACTGATTCGTTCTTCTGCTTCAGATATTCTGCTATTGATTCCTTCCAGAGTATTTTTTAATTTCAGTAATTTTGTTGTTTGTCTCTATGTTTATTCTTTAATTCTTCTAGGTCTTTGTTTATTCTGAATTCATTTTCAGGTAGTTTGCCTATTTCCTCTCCATTTATTTGGACTTCTGTGTTTCTAGTTTGCTCCTTCATTTGTGTAGTATTTTTCTGCCTTTTCATTATTTTTTAAATTTATTGTGTTTGAGGTCTCCTTTTCCTAGGCTTAAAGGTTGAATTCTTTCTTCCTTTTGGTTTCTGCCCTCCTAAGGCTGGTCCCGAGGTTTGTGTAAGCTTGTTATAGGGTGAGATTTGTGCTGAGTTTTCGTTTGTTTGCTTTTCCTCTGATGGGCAAGGCTGAGTGAGGTGGTGATCCTGTCTGCTGATGATTGGGTTTGCATTTTTGGTTTGTTTGTTGTTTAGATGAGGCGTGCTGCACAGGGTGCTACTGGTGGTTGGGTGATGCCAGGTCTTGTATGTGAGCAATTTCCCTTGTGTGAGTTCTCACTATTTGATACTCTCTAGGGTTAGTTCTCTGGTAGTCTAGGGTCTTGGAGTAAGTGCTCCCAGTCCCAGTTTCTGCTGAGGATAGGCCTTGCTAAGAATACATTGATCTGGTGTATTTAAAAATGGTTCCTTTCTTCTCCCTTGCAGGAAGCACAAAGGCTTTTTTCTCCCTCCTGATATTTACTGTGAGGATCTGGTAGAGAACCTAGAGATAAATCTCACAGAATTGTGGAGGGCACCCCTCCCCACCCCCCCGCCATGACCAAGTCCCTGGAGTTTTCTGCACTGAGCTTCCAGCAATCCATCAGTTACAGTGCAGGCTTCTCTACCTTGGCACTGGTTCCCTGGTGGTTTCTACATCCACATCTCTGCTCTATGTCTCCCTGTATTTGCTTGTCTGTCTCTTCAATTTTGGAGACAGTGGCTACTTTGTGTTACCTCCTCTCTTACGAATCTAAGAATAGTTGTTGACTTCTCAGTCTGTTCAGCCTTTTGTGTTGTTGTGAAGATCAAATGGCAACTTCCAAGCTCTACATATGGAACCAGAGACCAGACATCCAATGGTGTCATTTCAAATTCTCATTATTAAAACTCAAATACTGCTAATTATTAAAATGCTAACAATAATTTAAAATTTTAAAATAAGACAGCTAACAAGTCAGATTTAAATAATTAAATCTAATATTATGAGTGAAAGATCAGGCAGGTCATTCTGGATATGTAAATGTGCTATTACTGCTTTGGATATTGGCCTTTCTGAAAATATATTTTAATAAACAGATAGATTTTTAAGAATTTAAAGGAGATCAAACCAGTCAATCCTAAAGAAAATCAACCCTGACTATTCACTGGAAGGACTGATGCTGAAGCTGAAGCTCCAATACTTTGGCCGCCTGATACAAAGAGCCGACCCATTGGAAAAGATCCTGATGCTAAGACAGATTGAAGGCAAAAGGAGAAGAGGGCAACAGAAGATGAGATGGTTAGCTAGCATCAACAACTCAATGGACATGAGTTTGAGCAAATTCTGGGAGATAACGGAGGACAGAGAAGCCTGGCATGCTGCAGTCCACGGGGTTGCCAAGAGTCAGACACGACTTAGAGATTAAATAGCAACAACAAGTTTTTAAGAATATGTTGAACAAAGAGAAAGTGGAGAAAATATGCAATGAAATTAATGGCTGTCATTTTGGAATGGTGGAACAATTACAAGCTTATTTCTTTTGGTGAATTGGTTTGTATACATTTACTACAATGAGCATATGCTATTTATAATCAGAAAAAAAGTAAAAATAATACAAACGCTATTTAAAAACAAAATGAACTCACTTCTTGGTGCTTCTTTATATATTTCCTTTCCAATTTTGCTAAAATTATTTTGTATAATTATAAAACACCAATCTTATAAATGTTAAAAAGTAGGAAAATACTATCACTCAGCTGTAAAGTAATACTTCTATGTTGGCTTTCTTTATCAATTGTATCATGCTGAGGCAGGAAATAATCAAAAAAAGAAACAAAAATATATGTAGGTCAGAGGCAGTAAGAGAACTGCCACAATGATCCATAAATCATTTTGCAGTACATGTCTATCTTTTCAAGGTAGGTATACAATTTCAAGGGCAAGCATATAATATTTGCAAGTACACTGGGAAATTTTAAAAGAATCTTCGGATGCTACGACCAAACTCATTGCCCTCTTGCTTTGTACAAGTCCTATGCTGGCTGCCCCAAATGCAAAGATCCTATAGATTCCATAGGTTTCTCTCTCAGGTAAAGTTAGAGAATGGAGGACATAGTATAAAGAGTGGTATCATCAGCCCTGTACTGAAGGGTCAAATCCCAGCTGGCCCAGACAGGAATTGCTGTAGGGAAGCATGGGAAGGAAGGCTGAGTGTACACCCGAGGAGGTGAAGAACGAGAGGTAGGTGGGAGGGGGCGTCCTAAGCCAGGATAACAGCTGGGAACAGGCATAGAGAAGTAGCCAGGAATTGTGGTCAAAGCAGCACACCTGACAGATGCCTGATTAGTTTGAAGAGATTACACAAGATGCTGAATTCAAGTCTAAGAATCCAGGAGAATCCCATGGACAAAGGAGCCTGGCGGGCTACAGTCCATGGGGTCACTAAGAGTACAAAATGAATGAGCACACACTGCACATATATAACATACAGTAACACATGGAAAAGGTGCATAGATGTTAACATGAAAAAAATAGATATATGCACACATTAGCTAAGATACGGGGTACAAATGTTTCCTAAGTGGGAGACAAAGAGAGGAAGCAGAGGGAAGATAGGAAGAAGCTAAAAAAATGAAAAGAAGCTTATAGCTGCTCTTCACCATATAAAACAGCATATATTCTCATAGCAATTATCTCAAGGAAGTTAAATTTCAGGTAAGTTTTTATAGATCCCCGGATAAAAAAACATTTTCTAGATGTAAAGGACATTTTCATGGGATTTCCACGGTGGTACAGTGGATAGAAATCTGCCTGCTCATCAGGGGACACAGGTTGGATCCCTGGTCTGGGAAGCAACCAAGCCCCTATGCCACAACTACTGAGACTGCACTCTAGAAGCCACAAGCCACAACAAGTGAAGCTCACGTGTACCTAGAGAAGCCACTGCAATGAGAAGCCTGCACACCACAAGGAAGAGTAGCCCCCATTCTCTGCAACTAGAGAAAGCCCATGTACAGCTTGTGTGCTCTTACACCAGTGCAACCAAAAATAATAAGTGAATCAATAAATAAATAATGAAAAAAATGTCATTGTTTATATAATCAGAAATAAACTTACATTATCTGTCTTCTGCTTATGGCTTTAGCATACACAGTGTTCCCTGCTGGAAGAATGCTCCTCTGATCCTATGCCTGGCTAACTCTTCCTTATCTTTAAGAGCTCAACTTACATATCAGTTCCTCAGGACTCCTTCCAGTTGGATCAGAATGCGTTCCCTCTGTCACGTTCAATCCTATCCCATTGTCCTTTGCTTTCAGAGCACTTATCAGAGTTTGAGATGAAATGTGTATGTAGAGCACACATATATGTGGACATAGAGCATGTCTGTTTCCTGCTCTAGAGTGGAAGCCACAAGCAGTCGAGAACCAGGTCTGCTTGGCTCTCAATGAATTCCCAGTTCCTTGCCCAGGGTTGGACACACAGAGATCTCACAAACAAACAAACCTTGGTAAGTGCTTGGATCATTTCTCTGAATTTAGGAACTTTCCACATGTCCCTACTTGTACCTTGATGAGATTTTGTGCTCTCTGATGTCTGAGACTGTGTCTTCTACCTCTCAGCTGTCTGTTGAGTGCTCTACAGATCTCTGGCTGACTGGATAAGTTGCTAACCCTGGTTTCCCCAGGGGCGTTAGCATTTTTCCTACCAGGACCACTGCTGCTGTCTCCTTCTCCTGCTGCTCTGGGAGAAAGACAAGTGGGGATAAAGATCCCAACTACCCGCCAGAGGTCTCAGCTCTTTTGACTATACTTAGATGTTCTTTAGTTGCCAAGACAATTACAAGTCTTTTTTTTTTTTTTGTAGGCTTTCCCCTTCTTCACCACCCCCCAATTGTGGAGTTTACTGTCTCCTCTTACTATGGACTTCATTACATCCCCCCAAAACTCCTATGTTGAATTCCTAATCCCTAGTATCTCAGAATGTGACTTTATTTTGAATGAGGGCCTTTAAAGAGGTAATGAAATTAAAACGAAGCCATTTGAGTGGGTCTTTAGCCAATCTGACTAGTGGCCTTATGAAAAGAGGGGGAAACACCAAGTATGCACGTGAACAAAGGAAAGGCCATGTGAGAACAGAGTGAGAAAGCGGCCACCTGCAAACCAAGGACAGCCCTCAAGAGAAACCAAACCTGTTGACTCCTTGATCTTGGCTTTCTAACATCTAGGACCACGAGAAGATAAATTTCATTGTTAAGCCTCCCACTCTACAGTATTCTGTTCCAGCGGCCACGGCACAGCACTGTACCTCTGCTGAAGAACTCAGTGAGTTCCCCAGGGCTATCCAGGCCGGTTAGAGGCACCACCCTTTGTTCCCTCCATGATGTCAGTCAACTATTTGCCCCAGGAAGGGCAACAACCTTTCAGCCAGTGTCTTCTGAAGGGTGAGCTTCTTACTTTTCTGGGTCATGTTTCTGCCACTCTCTCCACCTCTACTAGAAGCTAGGGTCAGCTTTATCTTTTCTTTGTCCTTAGGACTTTCAATCCTAGAACCACAGAAAGCTCACTCTTTGAGAAAGGTAAAACCTCTCAGAGTGCTGGCCAGAGGTTTTGTCACCAAAAGGAACACTCAGACCCCACTTCTCTGCTTCACTAGTCAGAAACCACAATATTTGTTCTTGAAACATGATTAAGGAAACAAAATGACAAGGAAAACACAGCTTTTCACCATATGTTTATGGCAGTTTATAATCTACAATCAATGTTGAGAAAATAAAAATTGGCCTTTTGGGCATGCTGCCGCTGCTGCTAAGTTGCTTCAGTCGTGTCCGACTCTGTGCGACACCATAGACGGCAGCCCACCAGGCTCCCCCGTCCCTGGGATTCTCCAGGTAAGAACACTGGAGTGGGTTGCCATTTCCTTCTCCAATGCATGAAAGTGAAAAGTGAAAGTGAAAGTGAAGTCGTGTCCGACTCTTCGCGACCCCTTGGACTGCAGCCTACCAGGCTCCTCCATCCGTGGGATTTTCCAGGCAAGAGTACTGGAGTGGGGTGTGGGCATATGTTTCTTCAATAAAAGTGATCAAGGTCAACCCAGTCAGAGAAAACAGTAACAAGAATAGAAAAGAATGAATGAAGTTTGATACCTCAACATGAAGAAGTCTTTATTATTATACATTTTATTTAAAAAAATGGTAGAACAAAGTGCCAAATGACTGGCACCAACTGAAATAACTCTTCTACATTTTGCTTTATCATATAAACAGTAACATTTTTCTTACTACCAAGTCTCTGTCTCAGGAGGTAAGCCTCCCTGGGGTCATGGGATAATGGAGTGAACACAGAGACAAGTCTGATTTGCAGAACCACAGGATACTTTTTAACTGTCCTCATTTCACACTCCAGCATCAGGAGAGGCAACATGATATTACAAGCCCTCTTCAGAGGAAGGCTATAACAAAGGCCTATTAACAAAGGATATGTAGGTTAAGCCCCCTTCTCCCACACTGCAATGTCTATCCCAGCCACCACCCAATTCATTCTCTCTCATCACCATGACAACCCCCATCAGTCATAAGCAGCCAGAATACTATCAACCAAGAAGTAAAGCGTAAGCCTTTATCCTCAGCTCATGCGGGCTTATTTCAAATAATGATCTTGTTTCTCAGTATAAATTCTTGCCTTATTACAACATCAAGTAGCCAGTCATCAGTACTGGAGAGATACAAGGGCTTCTGGGCTCTTGGTGCCAAAAATTGCTTAGATTTTGATTTCCTTTTCAATATCCAATTAAGGGTAAGATTACATAAATCGTAAGCTTCCCAGCTAAATCCAACTATAGCTCAATCATTAAATGAGACTAAAATGATCTCAAATAAAAGGCAATGCTGAATGATACCAGGCAACAAATTAATCACACACAGACTTTACCAAAAGGAAAATGAAAGTAATGTCATAAAGGCCAACTATGTCTGCAGTTGTTTTAACCTCAGCTTGGGTGCCCCGTGCAGCATAACTCCTTTTGATGAACCATTCCTAGAAGCTTCCTAAACCAAAATAATCTGTTAAAAATATTTCAGTTTATCTGAGATGACTCAGTTAAAGATAGAACAATCCATGGCTGTAATTATGAGGCAATTATAATAGCTTTTCTCCACAAGCTGAGGGCAGAGCAATTATTCTTCATATACTTTGCAACCCTGAACTGAGTAAAAGCCAACACTGCTATGTAAAGTGGATAGAAGAACACATAATTGACAAATATGTCTGCCATTTGGAGGTCTACTGATAAGTTGGTTTTCATCTCTTGATAAGTGAATTTTGCACTGTCTACTTTCAAGGCTTAAGTACAATCTTTGAGGGTAGCTGTGTGCATTTAAATTAAACTGTAGAACACTGAGGACACTTTTCTTTACATTGAACATGACACCACACTGAAGAGTTCCAAACTCATGCAAGGGAAACAAAAGGGCCTGTCTTAATGATGAGAGAAACACAGACACTTAAACGTAATACAGGACAATAGTATGTACAACAGTGATAAGTACGAGCAAGAACATCAACTGTGCTAAAGTAAATAACATCAATATTGCCTGGAAGGTTGAGGAAAAACTCAATGAAGAAGGAATATTTACACTGAGTCTTGAAAGGTGAAAAGGACTCTATGAGGGAGTTTAAGTAAAATAATCTCTATCTGAAGATGACATTAAAAAAATAATAAGGAATCCACACACACAGAAATCTGTTGGTGCTAATAAAAAAGTTCAGCAAACTTGATGGATGTAAGATCAAAATCAGTATACTAAATAATTAAGTCAGTTTTATTAACATACACTTGGAAATGAACAATGTGAAAATAATTCAACTTATAATAGTATTAAAAAAGAATAAAATATGAACAAATTTAACAAAAAAGCCTAAGACTTGTACACTTAAAATTTAAAAGAAAAACACTGATAGAAATTAAATAATACTTAAGTAGGCAGAAAAATATTTCATGTTAATTAAATGGAAGGCTTACTATTCTTAAGATGGAAATACTACCCAAACTGGTCTACAAACCCAGTACAGTTCCTACAAAAATTCCAGCTACCTTTTGGGGCAGAAACTGACAAGCTGATTCTGAAATATATATGCAAATGTAAGGGACAAAGAATAGCCAAAGAAATCTTGAAAAATAAGAACAAAATAGGACTTATGTTTTCTGATCTACCTTGAAATAGCAATTATTTCTTGGACATGATACCTAAAGCACAAGCAATTAAAGAACTATAAATTAGACTTCATAAAAATTAAAACCTATCATGCTTTAAAGATCACTACCAAAATGTGAAAAGATAACTTATAGAATGAGAGAATATATTTGCAAATTTATGCTTGTTATCCAGAGTCTATAAAAAGTCTTAAAACTCAACAATAAAAAGACAGTTAATTAAGAACTGGGCAAAGGATCTGAATACAGATTTCAACAAAACAGACATACAAATAAGTCAATAAGCACATGAAATGATATTCAATACCAGTGTCATTAGGAAAATGCAAATTAAAACCACAACAATTTATCTACTTAAAACAGACAACTGTAATATATAGTTGAACTATATGCAATTTTGTTCTGTTATTTGCCAAGTCTCCTGTAAATATGTTAACATATTTTCATAATTAAAAGAAAAGATAAAAAGAAAAAAACCACAAAGAGATGCCACTTCACTTTCAGTAGGATGGGCTCTAATCAAAACGACAGACAATAACAAATGTCAGGAGGATGTGGGAAGTCAGAATCTTCAAAACCGCTGGTAGGAATGTAACACGGTGCGCCACATTGGGAAACAATTTTTCAGGACCTCGAAAAGTTAATTAGAGAGTTATCTTATGACCCAGCACTCCTAGGTATATACCCAAGACAAATGAAAACAAATGTCCATATAAAAATCTGTACCTGAGTGTTCACAGCAGCATTATTAATAGCTCTAAATAAGAAACAATCTAATTGTCCACTGACTGATGAATAAATAAAATGTAGTGTATCTATACCATGGAATATTATTTGGTAATAAAAAAGGAATGAAATACTGATACATATGTGCTACAATATGAATAAAGGTTGACAACATGCTAAATGAAAGAAATTGGATGCAAAGAGCCACAAATTATATGAAGTAGTTATTGAATATGTAATAAGTAAGTCCATGGAGACAGAAAAGAGATTAGTAATTGCCAGTGGCTGGGGACAAGTAGGAATGAGGAACAACTGCCAATGGGTATTAAGGTTTCTTTTGGAGTGATGAAAAAATTTTCTGGAATTTGATAGTGGCAATAGTTACATAACCTTGTGAATATGCTTAGAAAAAAGTGAATCATACATTTTAAAAGAGTGGATTTTGTGGTATGTGAATTACATCTCAATAAAAAAATAAAGACAACATGGAGTCATAACAACTTCCCTAAAGCATTCTCTATATGATTCCTGTAAACCTACACAAAAGGAATTCTCAAAACTGGATAATAAGACTGATACAATCTTCTGTCTCCTCACCCAATCTTATAAGATCCTTAAAATTAGAATTTATTAAAAGACTTTCAGAGAAGGTGATGGCACCCCACTCCAGTTCTCTTGCCTGGAAAATCCCACGGACAGAGGAGCCTGGTAGGCTGCAGTCCATGGGGTCGCTGGGAGTGGGACACGACTTAGCAACTTCACTTTCACTTTTCACTTTCATGCATTGGAGAAGGAAATGGCAACCCACTCCAGTGTTCTTGCCTGGAGAATCCCGGGGACAGGGGAGCCTGGTGAGCTGCTATTTATGGGGTCGCACAGAGTCGGACACAACTGAAGCAACTTAGCAGCAGCAGTAGCAGCAAGACATTGTTTTCCCAGAGTCCAGCATAACGCTTAGTGGAAAGCAGGCTTAAGGTATTTAAGCAACTGGAATCAATTTGTTGTTGCTGGAGTAAGGTGAAAGAAGAGTGGTCTGATCTGAAACCCTAGAGGTCGTCAGTGTCCAGAGAATGGCTGGGCCTAACATGAGGAGACATCTGAACTTTGTAGGTACTGGGGAACCCTTGAGAGTTTTTAAACTGGGGAATAAAATGGTAACATTTGCATCTAGAAATAAATCCCTCTGAGGGCAGAAAGATGGCAACAAAATAGAGATATTAAGTTAGGAGGCACTGGACGACCATAGATGTACAGTCAAATGACAAAATAAGCCCATGTATCAAAATTCTTCCTCTACTCTCAGCCACAAAACTGAATTGACCAATGAAAAAGAAAAATATGTTTGTTTTCTAATTCATATTGGAACTAAGGGGTGATATTATCCATTTGTCACAACCTGCAGAGGGATACAAATTGGAAGGCACCAGGAGCCAGTTGCTTTTAATGATAGTAAGGATGGGATACATGTTATAGTAGGTAGGTATAAAGAACATCTGCAACTCAGAAACAACAAAAAACTCGATTAAAAATGGGAAAAGGACTTGAATTGTCACTTCTCTAAAAAAGATCTACAAATAGCCAATAAGCACATGAAAAGATGTCCAGCATCACTAATCATTAGGAAAATACAAATCAAAACTATGATAAAGCACCACTTCACACCCTTTAGGACAACTATAATTTAAAAAATCAGAAAATAACAAAAGTTGGTGAGGATGTAGAGAAATTGGAACACTTGTACATTGCTGCTGGACATGTATAATTGTGCATTGGCTATGAGAAAAGGTATCACAAATTTAATTTTAAATTAACTTCTAAATTTTAGTTTAAATTTAATCTCCTCCCAAATTAAACTTATAGTAACTACCTGATCCAGTGATTTCACTTCTGGGTACTGTACTCAAAAGAATCAGAGCAGGGACTTGGACAGGTACTGAATGCCCATGCTCACAGCAGTTATTATTCACAACAGCCAAAAGGTAGAAACAATCAAATGTCCATCAACAGATGAATGGATAAACAAAATATAGTCTATATAAACAACGGGATAGCACACAACCTTAGAAAGGAAAGAAATTCTGACAACGTGCAACAGCGTGTATGAAGCTTGAAGACATTATACGAGTGAAATCAGCTAGTCACAGGAGGACAAATGTTGCACAATTCCACTTGTACGAAGTACCTAAAGTAGTCAGGTTCACAGAATCAGGAAACAGAAAAGTGGTTCCCAGGGGCTGGGAAGAGAAAGAATGGAGGTTTAGTGTTTATTAAATAGAGCTTCAGTTTTGGAAGATGAAAAATTTCTCAAGATGGATGGAGGTGATGGTTGTACAACAATGTGAATGTACTTAATGCCACAGAACTGTACACTTAGAAATGATTAAAATGATAAACTTTATGTTATGTATATTTTATCACAATGAAAAATACAACATATTGCAAAAGATAGAAAAATTTATAATATAGCAAGAAAACATACAAGCCAGAAAACATAAGATGACAGAAGTCCAAAGTAGCAATTATAACAAGAAATATCAGTGGGTTAAACTCCCTGTAGACTCTCATATGGAACATAATTATTTCAATTTTCTGCTGCTTTCAATAGGCACTGTGAATATGTAGTAGTCAAGCAAGAATCTTCATGTACCATTACTAACATTAAGAATAATCACATAAGGCATAAACTACTAGAAGTACAAAAAGAATTTGGCATAAACACAATTGTGATAGGAAGCTTTAACACACCTCATTCAGTCCTTGGCAGATCAAGTAGGTAAAAATTAAAGTAGAAATATGAACAGTCTTATCAAATGCTCACAAAAAATATGAAAAAATCATGACAGAATTTTCAATATTCTAAAAAGAAACTGTATTGACTACATCTTTTGACCAGTGCAAAACAACAAAAAAAGATTATATACAAAATAATTCCAACTACTTGGAAATTTTTTAAAAATAACTTAAAACAACAGAAACACAAAGACACTTCAGTTAATCTCATCAAATAAAAAGACAATTACAGTATGAAAAATTGAAATCAGAAAGATATAGTCACAGGTATAAAGAGATTATTCTTCTAAACCATATGCTAATTAATTCAACATCTGAAATAAAGTGGATGATGTCCTAGAAGAAAATTAATGAGGAAAACCAACTCAGAAGAAGTAAGAACAGTTTAAGGGCAACAACTATAGAAAAAATAATAAAATTGTTAAGAAGATGCCAGGCTGCATTTACTGGTGACTCCAGGGAATATACAGTTCCCCAAAATTTTTTCAGAGTGCCAGAAGAACATAGAAAATACTTCTAGGTCCAAATATCCAGACTTTACAAATGAAAACATTTGTCACTTTTGGTACTGACCTTTTTTAAAAAAAGTGTAATTGATACAATAATTCTCATAGAATTGAAGTCTCCTCACTGACTGCCTTTCTCAAGCCCCATTTCCTTCCACCCACCTCCCTTCTTCCACTTTAACAATCCTGACCATGCATGAGTTCTGGATCCTTACAGGCTGTTTTCTTTTTAAAGGTGAAGCTTTTAATCTGTGAGGATAACAGGAACCAGTCAGATGAAAGAAAAATGCTCAGCTATTGAGGAATAAAAAACAAAATAAAGCCAGTTCCCTGTATCCCTTCACTGTTGTTTAGTCACTAAGCCTATCTGACTCATTGCAACCCCACGGACCACAGACCTCCAGGCTCCTCGCCATGGGATATCCCAGGCAAGAATACTGGAGTGGGTTGCCATTTCCTTCCCCAGAAGATTTTCCTCATCTAGGGATCGAATCTGCATTTCTGAGTTGCAGGTGGATTCTTTACCACTGAGCCACTGGTGAAGCCCATCTTCCTCATACACCAAAATAACTTCCAAGTAAATGAAAGAGTTACATACAAAAACAAATCACAAAAGGAACCACAGGAAAAAGGAGGTAGGAGGTCAACATTTACCAACACTTGTGTCTATGAAGAACATATGCTGAAGGTCCTGCAAACTTCAAATAAAAATTCAAAACTTCAAGATTAGAAAACATAATTTCACAATGTAGGAAAAATCAGAAAATCTGAGAAGACAATCCATAGAAGAAGAAATACAATTAATAAACATAAAAAAATTCCCAAATTGTTATTATATCTCTAGTTACAGAAACAGGCAAATTAGATTCTAACAATGAGATATTCTTTCATCTGGTCCCTCCCCTAATTTGATAGTTTGGCAAAAATTAGGGAAAGGTAATAACGCTTAGAAGCCAGTGGGGAATATGGCCCTGATATATTAACAGTGACAATGTAAACGGACAGGGAAATTTTTATCAAAATTTCTAAAAATCATGCCCACTAACTCTGCATCTTAAAATTTATATGAAAGAAACTTGAAACGTATGCCAACTCTCTGTATGCCTCATTTTTAACAGGAAATCAATGGATACAACCTAAATAAAAATTGGACACTGGCTAATAAGTTATAATACATTTATATGATGGAAGACTTTGTGGCTTTTAAAAATTATAAAGAATATTTAATAACAAGAAAATGCTTGTGATATTATTGACAGAAAAAAGTAGGTCACAAAACATTACCTGTGAAATAAAAGTGGTCTTCTCTGGGTGGTGGGAGTGCATCGAATTTTTGCTTTCCATATTAGATTTTTTTCCCACTGATTTTTTTTTTTTTTACAATTAACATACTTAAATTTTTATAATCAGAGAAGATATAAATAAAATTCAGTATTTAGAGTAGAGATTTCTCAGGGCGAGTACACAAAGTGGAAAGAGAAAAGGGCAAGGAACAGAACTCATGTAAACAACTAGATACAAATGACTGGTAATACTTGCTTGTTCTCAAAACAGTAAGACCTGTTCATCAGCCTTAAGTGTAGTCCACATATTGTAACTGAATTTGCTTCCTGTTCGTTCACCTAAGGCTCCCTTGAGTTTCAACGATTTAATCACAGATGATGCTCTGACCACATCACACTCTTTCTGAGTACACCTACAGACAGAAAGAATCCTCAAGAATCACTCTCCCTATGACCCAGAGAATGCTGCAAGCAGCGTTCCTCTCCCCGGCTCCCTTGTGGAGCTCTAGGTGGGAACCAGACACACAGACACACACTTCCCAATTACTTTTCTCCCACACTTACCCTTCCAAGCTGCTTCCAGAAGGGAAAGAGAGAAGATCTGGGGTCTGGGGTTAGAAGAAATGGATTTTATAGTCCTTCCTCTCCTCCCACCTGGAGGCTACTGTCTCCTCCCCAAACCAGGATTCCTCAGGAAAGTGGGAGGGGAAAAGGGGAAGGGAGCTTCCAGATCTTCAAGGAAGAGAGAGAAAAAGGAAGTGGTCTTACAAAAGCCTTATTTCCTCATTTACATGATTAGGTGGCAAATGAACTGGGCCTGACTGAAAATATGTTTTCTTGAAACATTCAATATACATTTCATTTTGGAAAAAAAAAAAATGGCACCATGTGAGTTCACTTTCTTTAAAACATTTTTTGGGAATTTGGGGGCAGTCCAGAGGTTAGTTAGGACCCGTGCTGCTTCTCCAGAGGGCGCGGGTTCGATCCCTGGTCAGGAACTAAGATCCCACAAGCCTCGCAGCGTGGCCAAAAAAATAAAATAAAACATGTTTTAAAAGGTGTGTATTAAATCCTTGTTTAAAAATCTTTGGCAGTTTCTGGGTAGTAAAATTTACTGAAGCTCTCCTATTTGGCAGCTGGAGTTTCATATACACATTACTCAATAATCAGCACAGGGACATATGATGTCTTAATATTTCATGTTAAAGAAGAGGAAAAGAAAATTAAAAAAAGTCTGATTCTAAAACTGTATTCTTGCAATACTGTGAAGATTTCAGAGGGTCCTTAAAATATCTTTTGGGAGCATGTTGAACTATTCCATTAAGTTCTGAAATAAAGAATTTTAATGAGGAATATGAAAAAAAAATGATGGCAGTCCTGGTCTTTGCACAGGACTTTGAAATGTGGCTAATCTGATAAAGGGAAAGAGTATTTACAAGAGGAAATGTTTAGGTGTCCCTTTGCTGATAGCAGCAAGCTTACTCTCCTCAGATAACGGGCTTTATTTAGCCTGTTGTTGGCATAATTAACCACTATCAAATGAAACCACTTGAAACCACTATCAAAAGTCTCAGCCTGAGACCTCACCTCTCAAGAAATTCTTCATTGAAAAAGAAATCCATTTCAGTCACCAGCCAGTTTCCCAAACTTGGATCCCAGAAGGTCTCTCAGTTTCACTAAGTCCTTTTCAACCTGTTGGACTTCAATCCCACCAATTAGGCCAAAGACTTTGGGAAGGCTCACAGCTTTAAGAAACCCACCTCAATGATCTTTGACAACTCCAAGCTTATTAAAATGCCTGGCACACAGTAGGTGCTCAGTGAATTTTTCTTGAATATATTTGGTGGAAAGGTAGCTTAACAGTTGCCCTAAAGTGAATAATGAAAGTAACCCCAAAGACTTTTCCAGAAATGGAGAATTTTCCATCTTCTCTGTGAGATCATAACTGGATCTGATCCGTTAATGAGCTTCCCAATCCATATTTTTGACTGACAATTATATTCCTTTATTGATTTAATTCTGGAAAGGAAAAAAAAAATCTTAATGGTTCTAAAATACAGGGAGAATCATTAACTAATTAGAATCCTTTAAATATTCTGCCTCCTCAAAGAGCCTAATCAAAATGTATGGGCCTTGGCAAAAGACAAAATGCGACCTAGACCTAACACTGCCTCTTACCAGCTGCGACCTTGAGAAAGTTACATAGTGCCCCACAAAGCAAGAAGTATACACCTACCTAATAGAATTGTTGTGAGAATTTTAAGACATAATCATAGACTGCATAGACATGGTGACATGATGCATGGTAGTCAATGTATAGTAGTTATAAACACCATCATCATTATCATCAAACAGTACATGGAAAATACAAGGCCTGATAAAATTTAAGAACCCCTTTAGAACTGTAGCAGTATAGCTTAGTCACTTAAGAAGTGACCTCTGAAGTCAGATAATCCAGGTTTTGCCAACAATTAGTTGTCTGATCTGGGGTCCTTAACTAGGGCCTCAGTTTTCTCATCTATAAAATGGGGTCCATAGTATACATTTCATAGTTTTCTTCTGAAGACTCTATATACCAAGAAATATAAACTGTTTAGAATAATGCTCAATACATGTTCTCTCTTTTAACCCAACACCAAGAATAGGACACAGCACACAGTAGGCACTCTAAATATTTTAGGAATAAATGATTTTCCCCTGTTACTTTTCCTCTTGAATATAAGAAACTAGTTAAGGAAATCTTTTGATATTTTGTGCACATCTCCCTAGGATAATCTTGAAGCTATCTGGGGTGGTTTGAACATAAACATGCAAAGCCTAGATAGATGGTCACTCTTTTCACTGGATGTCATTTTATGACACCTTTGTCAACAAAACTTGTTAATGATTCTTTACCTCTGCTTAACTTGGACATTTTGTTCCACAAGACAAAACAACACTACCTTTGTTCTCTGTTTTTTTTTCCCCAAATTCTCTGCTGTTGTCTAGGTCTTCAACTTTTTACCTAGTCATTCTTAATCAGTTAAATCCTTATCAAGCCTCATCTCTCTCCTGATGGACTGGATTGGGAAGATAATAAATTCTTTTACTGTTGGAAATGCATCTGTTATGTTCTGACTCTGCTTTGATATTGGCAAATCAATCACTATAGAATTCTACAGCCCAACAGCATCTGATTGCATTTTCTGGCCTTGAATTCATGATAGTTTGGAACCTACTTACCAATAATAAATAGTTTCTGCACATGGCAGAATGGAGAAGTAAATACAACTAGCCTACCTATCCAGCTTTCCCCTTAGGCTTTACTCTGAGATGTTTTCAGGTATTTTTGCATTCCTCTGATAAATTAAGGGAAACATAGTCAACACCTGAGAGCCAGCTTCTGAATCACCTAGCAAACAGGAAAATCAAGACATTGACCCAATTCCTAAAAACGTTTTTCTTAATGGGCTGAGCCCTCAAATGCCTGGAATTGAATTGACAGCACGTTGTTTCCATTAGATGAATTATTTTAGGGGAACTGAATATTATAACATTGATGGTATACCAAAAACTTCGCCAAAGAATATCCTCTGGGAGAGGCCTCAGTGAGAAGAAAAGAATCACTAAATTGATTTATTCTACAACTCAGTAGGATGAATGGTGTTTTAGTAGTAGGTATATAAATACATGGACCGGGGTGGGAGGGAGGCTCAAGAGGGAGAGGGTATATGTATACTTATAAGGATTCATGTTGTTGTAAAGCAGAAACTAATACAATATGGTAAAGCAATTATATTCCAATAAATAGATACATGGATAAGATCATTATTTAATAATTAATCCTTCTTTGCTTACCTCTATTTTCAGGGTAGACATTTTAGACCTTGTTAAAAGGGATAATTTCTCTCTTGAACATACTCTAATCCCAACTTAAACTTTGCTCACAATGGTGATTTAGGTAATAGGAAGGTTAATGTCGAATGAAGGGTTTTTTTTTTTTTTTTAAGTAACCTATAAGTAGCTTTCTCAGAGCTAAACACTCCACAGACCTTCTTTTCAAACTGATCTTGGGGAAGAATATCCTGTTTGAGAACATTAGCTGATAGGTCAGTTAAGCCAATCTTGAATCCCTTGTGTCTAGGTATTTACTCATTTAAAAATTTAACGAATGCCTACCATGTCCCCAGTACTGTGCTAGTTCTTAGAGGTACTAAGATGAGTAAGATACAGCCTCTTTGGTTGCTTTTGAGTTCAATGTAGTGACAGAGCTCATAGGAAAGAGTGGTGAGGAATTCACATATTTCTTCAAAAATACCTGAATGTTTGGGATGGACATGTACAAATTGCTATTATCAAAATGGATAACCAACAAGGACTTACTGTATAGCACATGAACTCTGTTCAATGTTATGTGGCAGCCTGGATGGGAGGGGAGTTTGGAGGAGAATGGATACATGCATATATATGGCTGAGTCCCTTTGCTGTTCACCTGAAACTATCACAACATTGTTAATCAGCTCTGTGTGCTAAGTCGCTTCAGCCATATCCAACTTTGTGACCCTATGGACCATAACCCACCAGGCTCCTCTGTCCATGGAATTCTCCAGGCAAGAATACTGGAGAGGGTTGCCATGCCCTCCTCCAGGAGATCTTCCCAACCCAGGGATCAAACCTACATCTCTTACATCTCCTGCGCTGGCAGGCGGGTTGTTTACCACTACTGCCACCCAGGCTATAATTGGCTATACTCCAATATAAAAAAAAAAGTACCTGAATGCCTAATAACACACTGGGCCCAGAGCTATGGGCAGGCATTTAGTAGGAAAAAAGACAGACATGTACCCTGTTTTCATACAGCTCATGGCTTAATAGGGAAGACATCATCATTTATTACATTACACAATAAATACTATTATTATGGAAAAGTACAATATGCTTAAGAATATACAACAAAGGTAGAGATAACAATTGCTTTTGATAAGAAAACTCTTGGAAGTTAAGACTCGGCAACAAATAAAACTCAGAGACAAAGTCTTAGTAGGTTTAAATTCTCTTGTAAGCACTTTATTCTTTCAAACAATAACTGGGAGACTTCAGGTTTAGCCAACTGTGTCTATAAACTCATTAATAAAAGTAGATTTGTGGCTGTTACCCATGGTCTGAGTCCAGCTTATCTTGATGATGACTAGGTTTTCCCATAAAACTTACAAGTATACACTGATGATGCCAGCAGGTCCTGTCCACTTAGAAAACTTCAGTGACACGCACTTAAGACACCTGTAATAAGCTGACTGCTGGCCCCCAAAGATATTCACATGCTAATCACCAGAACCCATGAATGTTACCTTTTACAGCAAAAGGGACTTTGCAGATAAGGATCTTGAAATGGAGAGATGAGCTGGAATTATCCAGGAGGGCCTGATATAGCCACAGAGGTACTAATAAGAAGGAGGCAGAAGATCAGAGCGAGTAGAAGGCCGTGTTAGACAACAGGAGCAGAGACTGGGGTGCTGTGGCCAGGCCTGAGGGATGCTGCACTGTCTAGAAGTTGCAGGAGACAAAGGAACGGATTCCCCCCTGAAAACTCAGGGGGAAACATAGCCCTGCTGACATCTTCATTTTAACCCCTTAAAATTCACTTTGTAGTCTGACTTCCAAATATGTAATAGAATAAATCTGTGTTGTCTAAAGTTTGTGATATTTTGTTACAGCAGCAATAGGAAACTAATACAGCATCCAATTACTTATGTAAACTAAAAGGGTCTTGGGGGCTTCCCTGCTGGCTCAGTGGTAAAGAATCTGCTGGCTGATGCAGGATATACCGTCCCTGATTAAGGAAGATTCCACATGCCGTGGAGCAACTAGCCCGTGGGCCACAACTACTGAGGCTGTGCTCTAGAGCTGGGGAGCCGTAACTGCTGAGCCCATGTGCTGCCACTACTGAAGCCTGTGTGCCCCAGACCCTGCACTCCCCAAAAAGAGAAGCCACTACAATGAGAGACTCGGGCACTGCAACTAGAATGTAGCACCTGCTTGCCACAACCAGAGAAAAGTCACGCAGTGACAAAGACCCAGCACAGACAAATAAATAAATAAATTTTTTTTTTTTTTTTTAAAAAAAGAGTCTCGGGAATCTTTATGGAAAAGTTACTTTGATTGACATTTCCTAACCACCAGTGTATTCTGCTGCTATTCTACCTGTAGAAGCAAAATACTCTTTGTCTTCTCTCTTGGTTATAGTACACATTCAGAGAAAACTACAATGGAAAACTTAATGATAATACATAGTATGGGAAGAACTTTATTTGAAAGTGAATCGCTGCTGTTACAGTCCCTCTTCTGTTACATTCACACACTTATAATTGGATCCTGCTACACAGCTAAATGGATGCATGCCACCTGCTATAGCAAACAGGAAAGCAAACATCCTATACACGGTGAAATGTACCTATAATAGTTAAAGTGGCTCTAGGAAGCAAATGAACCTATTGTATCATCACCAGCAAGCATATTGTAGCTTCTACAATTTAAAAACCCTAATCTGATGTGACAAATATTTACCAACTCTCAAATGCTTCCCAGTGCTGAACAGTTTACCTCTGTGGATCCAGTCCTCAAGCTGTGCTGGGCCTAGGAGGCTGATCTGTGCAGACTCTATCAATGGGCTTCCTTCTACATACTGCCTTCTCTTCTGTGGTTTCTAGAAGCTCTGCCCACACACTGGTAAATCATTCATTTATTATTAAATTCACCTCCAAGTTGAGTGTGCATCTTTACCAATCTTACACAATCATTTAACCCAGTTATATTTTGAAGCAAAGCAACTCCATCAGAATCTCAATCAATTGTTCTGCAAGGTCCAGACTGAAGTTATTTTAATACTCATTTGGCTACATCTGCCCCTGATGTTTTTCAATAAATAATTAATCTCTTCTAAGATTTATATTACAGAGCTCTAGGGTCTCGGTTGAGAAGAGGTCTAAATGTTTTCACAGATGCAAAGGTCTTTTCCAAGAGAAATTCAGACGTAGAGGGAAAGGGGATAACTCTTCATTTGGGTAGGAATAATGGTGAGATTTGTATTTCTGCAACAGAATATCAACAGTCTTGACTGTAAAGTATGGCCTAAAAAGCATTTGGATCTCTTTAACTGGCAAATACTCCTGTCACTCACTAAAGAATTTAACCATGAAATAACTCTGATCTAGAAAAGACTAGCTAACATTTGATTCAACATTGAACATCCATCCACCTCAGTGCATAGAAGTCCCAGGTTTAATTCCATTTCATGAATACAAAATGGTATCTATATATTTCCCTACTGAAGGCATTTAATTTCACTGTTTCATTACAAGTCTAATGGACATCTCTGTACATATCTACTTGCAGAAAAGCATACTGGGCAAGTACCAAGGTAAATATGAAAGGTATTATGTTTCACTTCTTGCAACTGCATGCTTTTATTTGCTTATGAATTGTGAAGTTACTTTTGTGTGTCTTCACCAATATCTTTTCATTTTAAAGTAAAATATAATACCATAGAAAATGCAATGCAATGCATCTAGTAATGGTATTATTTTATAAAAAATTATTGGTGATGTATATGTACATATGGATATGCATATGTAGGTTTGTGTACTATGTGTGGCACAGTGTGAAAGTTTTCTTCAAAACTATCTGAAAACTCTTCCATGACATATTAATAGATACAGAAGTAGAATTTCTGTGTCACAGAACGCTTACGTTTTTCAACCTCACTGGCTATTGACAATCTAGCTGATAAGTAAATTTATACTTCTATCGGAATGTAGAGAAACTTTCTTCTTTGTATCTTCAAAATGTTGTTTTAGAACTCTTTTCTTCCAATCTAATGGATTTTGAATAACTTAACATTGTTTCAATTTGCATTTCTCTGATCCTCTAGTGAGGCTGTAAATTACCTAGAAATATATTTTATAAGCTTCCTCCTTATTTTTCTTTCTGATCGGCACTAATTCTTGCTACATTCTGGATACTGATCTTTGTCTTTTACAGAAGTTGCCAATATTCTTTTCCTAATCTATTGCTTTGCTTTTAATTTTGTGGAGTGTCTAGTCATATAGAAAGAAGTTTTAAATTTAGATGTAGTGAAACATATCAACCTATCTTCTTAAAAATGATTTGTGATTTTTACTTTCTGTCTGAAAAATCCATCTATCCCTCAAGGTTGTAAGAACATTCTCCTATATCATTTTATAATTTTTTTAAAAAGTTTTGCCTTTTTCCAATAAGTTCTTCAATTCATTTGGAATTTTTGCTATGGTGTGTAGAAAGGGTATAATTTTATTTTTTGATACGGAAACCCAATAGTTGCCACAACAATAACTGTTCAAGTTTTTTTCCCCACTGAGTTGTCATACCATCTTCAAAAAATGCCAAACTGTTATATTATCCTTTGTCTTGTTCTGAGATTTCTATTATGTTTTACTGATCTACTTATCTATTGCTACACTCATACCATAGCTTCAAAGTTTTAATATCTGGGAAGTCAAGTCTCTTGCCTGTCTTGTATTTTTGGGATTGTTGAGTATTTTTGAATCTTTACTTTTCCTTAACTAGAGTTATTTTTCCAGGTTCTGTCTAAAAAAAAAAATCTTTTTAAGGTTTTAATATGTGTTGCTCCTGTCAACATCTCTGCTGAAACTGCCTCAGCAAAACCAAATGCCTCCATCTTTGTAGATCCCAGTAGGAAAAAATGATCCACCACAAGTATGGCCTGCACCTCACTCCCACATTCCCAGTTCCATCTGAATCTGAGTGATGGAAACTTAATTGCACCTAGAAGCCTAGCTGCAAAGGGTGTTTTGGAAATGTACATCTCAGCTTTAAAGCCTCTGCTGTCCAAAAAGATAGAGAAGAACCATGGATTTTTATGTTATAGTAGGTCATGAAATTGGTTTAGTGGATCACAAATGGCATTTTAAAAAACAAAATGGGACAGAATATAATCTATCAGTGTACCAAAAAGAATAAACATGTTTCATGAAAGTTTTATATACATATTTTAATGTATTTTAAACATTTTCATCTAGTAGGTATTTGTAAGGCAAGAAGAAAGAGAAATAGACAGAAACAGAGACAGATTAGAAAGAGCTGGAAGAAGAGGGAAAAGAAAGAATCCTTTTCTTATTGTGGTCATTATCAATAAAGCCTGAAGGCCAAAGTTCTGGGAAGGTGACAAGATCTTATGTCCCAATTAACCTTATGTACTACAGTACCCCTTATCCTGCGAAGGAAGTTTCCTTTTATTCTTTGTCTGCTAGTAGCTTCTATTTTAAATAGGCGTTGAATTTTGTCAAATAATCTTCATGTATCTATTGAGGTAGGCTTCCCTGATGGCTCAGATAGTAAAGAATCTGCCTGCAATGCGGGAGACCTGGGTTCGATCTCTGGGATGGGAAGATTCCCTGGAGGAGGGCATGGCAACCCACTCCAGTATTCTTGCCTGGAGAATCCCCACGGACAGAGGAGTCTGGTGGGCTACAGTCCATGCAGTCGCAAAGAGTTGGACACAACTGAGCAACTAAGCACATCTATTGAGATAACCATAAGGTCTTTCCCTCTAATATACTACACAGATAAATTTTCTAACCATGCCCTATATTTGCATTTTTCTCCTTAAGTTATCTTCTGTATCCACCAACTCCCCAAACTTGCTGTCCCACAAACCACCCATAGTTTCTAGCATATTCTATATTTGCTCAATTTGTCAAAGGTGCTACTATATACACCCTGATATATTCTGTAAGAACAAAAGAAAAAGCCTATGTTTTACAATTCTCTATCAAATCCACAAGAAGCCAAAAAAAAGCTGCATTTACTGAAAAAAATCCTTTATAGGTGTCCAATTTAAGAACTAACGATCTAATAAAAAATTGTAATGGAGGAGTCAGTTCTATTAGAAAGTTGCATTTTAATTCTGGTTTAGTAGAGAGAATTATTGCAATGTTTTTGTTAGGAATATAAATCTATTAGAAGTATCTTTATCAACTTGACCTCTATAAAAATACTTGTCCAGATCACCTTTACTTGGGCAGTGTCCCAGGAACATTTATTTGCTTCTTACTTATTGTATTTGTGTTTATTTCTTTATTTTTAGATACTAAAGAATGTCTGTTATCACTTGAAATCAGTCAAATGACAAATACTTCATTTTCAATGGGCAGTGGTTTTTAAGTCACTGATCAGAAAACTACTGCACAGTTTCTTTCAAGAATGTGGTGCTTAAGTTCTGGACAAGCTATTGACAAGACCTTAGACCCTGGAAGCCCTGGGATTTCTCATGTGTCTTACATTTTTCTTGTTGCTTTTTTTTGGAGAAAAGAAATTTAATTTTGAATACAATAAAGACATTTAAAAGGAAACTTTTTACAAATCATCTGAACAAACAACATATGTTACCTATAAATTAAGAGTTTTCCAATAATTTAATCAGCACAAATGTACTCATGTGCACAATCTCCACAATCACTATTTCTCAACAGTTAACAGCAAAAGGAAACACAATCTGTTTTTATAAAAGGCAAATTATTAAACTTTGCCAAAAGACCATCAAGAAAGAAACACTAAAGAAATTTAGTGACACATTTGACATGAGCAGCTGGTAGTCAAGCCTTAGCCACATGTGTTCAAACTGTATATCCTTCCCTCCCTTATTCTATCCTAGAGTTGGAAAAAGAGAATATCCAGGGACAGAACTAATGGAATCCTTATTTATCTAGTCAGAGGCAGAGGGAACCTCAGTGCCCAAAAAAAGATGGGTTACCAGTTGGTCTTCAAAGAGAACAAAGCCAAAACACTGGCTGTCTCTGGGTGTTGAGTCTATAAGTAATACATTTTTTTAACCTCCAGTTTCCACATTTTTTGGTAATGGGGTTATTACTCTTATAACGCAAAAAGGCTGCCAACCAGCCAAGAATCACCTATACGTTAGCTTACTGTTTTCTGTTTAACTTCACAACAAAGAGCTTCTAAGTGTCCCTGTAAGTTCTTCCTTTCTTCTTCTCTTGATGGTGGGCAGGGTCTCCTTCTCCCAGAGAAAGATGCCAAGATGCCACAGTTTGGGGGTTTGGGTCAGATTCACCTGTGATGGACAAAAACGATACTGGCAGGAGTTCCACAACTTCCTCGGCTAGAAACAGCAATACATACTGTGTTCTGGGCACAGCGGAGAGAAATAAACAGTAGTAGAGATGCTTCCTATTTATAAAGGGTCCAATACATAAGGGCATGAAGGACATAAAACACTTTAACAAATACAAAGGTACAGGCTAGTACAGTCCAAACCAAGAGGTAAATGGAAGAAGACAGCAGAGGGTTGGAGCCAATTTGAGGTGAATCCTCCAAGATTTCCAGAAACAGACACAGTGATGACTTCTATTTCTCATGAAATTTCTTTTTCTCCAAGAGGTTAGCGGAAATGGAAATTCTGAAAACACAGAAATGGTCCCAGTTGGGAAACTGACCTAAAGTAATGCTGTCCAAGCTTGTTGACTCCAAGATAACACTTCTCTTTGAGATAACACTCGAGTTTCACAGGAAACACTTTCGGCACATGATTTGAGGAAACTGAGTATGACTGATTTTATTTGAAAGCCGATAGTACTTAATGAAAACCAACATTTCCTAGGAAATTCCTGTGCCTTCCATTCTAGCTAAACTAAACAGGCTGGGGCTGACCTAGGACTAAATGAGTTCAAGTCCTTAAAGGTTGCCCAAGGCCCTCCTTGTACAACACTGAAGACAAAACAAACAAAAATTGTAAAGGTAATTTTCTTTTCTTCCTTATTAAAAATGGCATCTTTTTTCTTCCCTTTTAACATCCAAGGGCTCAACATGTCACTTTTTAACTGCCCTTCCCCTCTATAAAACGTCATCATTTAGTGGGCATGTTTGGAAGCTTTGCTGGTACTAGAATCTGAGATGGAAATTTGAGTATCAAAGGGAGCTGCTGGGGGGAGTGGGGAGGAGGGGTGCAGCCACACCTTGGACTCTGAACATTACTTTGGTACAGCTGGGTTTCTCTAGTGGGTTATCTGTCGGACTAATACAAGGAGCTCAAACCAATCACTGGACCAGGGACCAAGCTGAGGGCCCAGATTTCATCCCTTGGGGTAAAGCTGGAGGGCCTCAGGTCACACAAATGATCTCTCAATGCTTTTCTTCTGGCACAAAAATGAATGCAATGCTAACATCAACTTGCCTCCAAAGATTCCTGGTGAGGAGCAACAGAGAGGGGCAGACGTCAAATCTGGTACACAGATTCCATCTTAATGGTGAGAAGAAATTTTACATATTTGCCTTTAGGTCACAATGAAGTTGAAAGGCAACATAATCAAACTTCTAGAAACAACTGAGCTTACCACTCTGGCATGCAGAACTGAGCAATCTGGCCAAAGGTCGTGATTCTGCACTATACCTCAATTGCAGGCAAATTAATAGCTTTTCACTCAAGGCAGTGATGTCCTGTTCAGGGAAATCTCTTCTCCAACTTCCTTGGTGCCTATAAAACATCAGGCCACACTGAGTACCTTCTGTTTGTTCAAGCCTTTCTTTCCACAGCTCTCTCCAATTTCCCAGGAGCACCTGCCCTCGACAGAGGCACAGAAGATGATCCTCTGCTTCTGAGGAGGAACCTGGGGCTCCTCACTTGATCATCTGAGTCTCTTCATCTGCATCGTAAAACTCTTCCTCTTCGTCACTCTCACTCCCTAAAGGGCTCTCCTTGTCCACAGACTAAAGCAGGAGGGAAGAAAAGGGCAGGGAAATGGTGTCATGACATTTCTAAAATTAAATTACTGTCTAGCATTCAACTGACAAAGGTACTCCGATGACATTTATTCCCCTAAGAGTTAGTCCCTAAAGTGTTCTAAGAAAGCTAATGAATCATCTTTATTTCCCTGAAAATCAGCTGCAATTAGATGCCACCTTTGTTTTCCAGCATTTTTGCTCAGTTCTATCATTCTAACCAGGTGGCTTTCCAGGTGGCCCAGTGGTAAAGAATTCGCCTGCCAATGTAGGAGGTGCAGCTTGGATCCCTGGATTGGGAAAATCCCCTGGAGAAGGAAATGGCAACCCACTCCAGTATTCTTGCCTGAGAAACAGAGGAGCCTGGCAGGCTAGAGCCCGTGGGGCTGCAAAGTCCATGTGACTGAGCACATACACATTACTCTAACCAGACATTCATTCTTTTTATTCCCCCCCAAACTGTCATCCTGTAGTAAACCAGAATGATTAAGAACAATTGTGTCATACCTGAGGGGGATCCAAGTTCTGTAAAGATAATGCTTCCTCCCCTAGCCTCCGATATGAGTATACTTGAAGGTCAGAAAATGTCTCCAGCAATGGGCTGTTAAGGGTTTCTGGCAATAATAAACTCAGGAGGCCTGAGGTCAGCCCTGTGGCTCCAAAAACAATGAAGGGTAAAGACCACTGCACATACTTCTGTGGGGGCAGGGAGTGGAATGGAAACAAACAAACACTCAGTGTTAGTTTCCTAGCAGACGACATCAGCAGTCTCATGACTGAGGACCTGCCACGTTTACTGTCCATGTCCTGCTTTCCCACTAGAATATACCACGCAGCCCTCCTTCTCTTCCCATAGAGAAATTACTGGGGGAAACCAGAGCTAGCCCTCAGGCACAGAGATGCAACTGAGCAGATAAAAAGGACTTCTGGCTGTGGAGCAGAAGCAGCAGACTGTTTTATGCTCAGGGTGGGGACTGTGGGGTAGGGGCAACATCGACACATGGCCAGGGTGCAGGGTGAGCCAGACACTCAGCTTCCACTTCGGGCGAGTGGCCTGTGACACGGTGATCTCCACATGCAGGCAACACTGCAAATGAACTTTTAAAGTTCCCAACCCTGGAATTGTCCAAACAGTCTCATACACGTGTGCTGATTCCCTAAGCACCAGAACTGAGAGGCTCGGGGGTTAAAGGTGTAAACACCCTTAAATATTCAAGACTGATTTCCTTTAGGATGGACTGGTTGGATCTCCTTGCTGTTCAATGGACATGAGTTTGAGTAAATTCTGGGAATTGGTGATGGACAGGGAAGCCTGGGGTGCTGCAGTCCATGGGGTCGCAAAGAGTTGGACACGACTGAGCGTCTGAACTGAACTGAACATCCTGAAAAGGAAGAGAAAAGCCGAGAGAAACCTACACATATGGTTTCGATATGCTAGCAGGCTGATCCAAAAGACATTCTCAGGAAAATTTAAATACAAACATATCATTTCAAAGATAACATCATGGTCCGTGCAGGACTGTGCTCCAGGAGATTCCTGAACTGATTATTATTCCTGAATTCCTGCATGGGAACCACCTAGTTTTGTCATCTCTGGTTTGGGCTTCCAAATTCTGTGGCTAGCTAGAATGTCTGCTCTGGTCATCTTTTCATGATTTTTCAAAGGTGATGACATGATGGGGGAGGAGAGGGAGGCACGCGGAGGAGAAGAAGGGGACTCTGGCCCTCTGCATGCAAACACGCGCCCACAGTGCAGGGGTGTGATTGAACCAAGGGGAACACTCGCCTCTTCTCAACTTAGCGGGACTCAGGGGGAAACACAGTGTTGGGTTGTATAACGTTCTAGGACAGCCATCCAAAATCGGGCATCTTTAATGATAAACACGTAATGTTGGACACATTTTGCAGAATGGAACTAGTAAGACCCATAAGAAGGGTCTTGTGATCTAAAATTGCGTGTGAAACATGGAGAGATGTTTCAGGGAAGAGTCAATTCTTACTTCATGTTGGATCTGTTTCTTTGACTTGCTTTTCATTGCTTTTGTCATTATAATCATACATAACGGCCTGTCTCAGAGAACCCTGGGCTTCTCAGGTGGTGCTAGCAATAAGGAACCTGCCTGCCAATGCAGGAGACGTAAGAGACACAGGTTTGATCCCTGAGTCGGGAAGATCCCCTCTAGAAGGGAATGACTACTCACTCCAACGTTCTTGCCTGGAGAAACCCAAGGACAGAGAAGCCTGGAGGGCTACGGTCCATAGGGTCGCAAAGAGTCAGACCAGACTGAAGCGACTTAGCATGCACCTTGCTTGAGGGTTAAAGTGCCTTCCTTCAACTCAGAGAAAGATAATCTGACCCTACCCACCTGTGAACTGCTTCAAGAAAGAGGAGATTAACACATCCCCTCTCCAGGCTGGCCATTCTGGGAGACATTTGCAAGATTAATGGCCTTTTCATTTCTTCGTCTCCCCCAACTCTGTGTTCTATGAAAGAACCTAGCATTCAGACTCTGACAAGATGGTTCTATTGAGACATTAGTGGTTAACTGGCCTGTCACTCAGCAAGCAGAGAGAGCTTGGACTCAGTAACAGAGATACTCAGAAAAATGAAGTGTATCCTGTTTCCTCAAGAAAAGAAAAGGCTACAATGGCACTTCAGAAATATCCTATACTAGGGCATGGTGAGTCGTAGCCTGAGTGATGAGTGGTTGTCTATACAACAGGCTCACAGCCTCACATCAGGCTAGTCACGTTTCAACAAGTCTTGGCTGGGAAAGTCCTAGAGGAGACCAACAGAGACGTGCCCAGGGGGGGCTCCATGGGATCTTTTGCAGAACATGGACATTTGAAGATGGGATGGAATTTACACTATTCATATCTCCCTTTCACACATTTCTCTTGTAACTTTCTTTTCCAAGTGGTGTGCTGTGTTCTCCCCATTATCTAATTCAAGGTACCAATGCCTAGCACGTAAGGTTACGGTGAAGACTGCATGAGATGATGTATGTAAGAGGCTTAGCACAGAGTCCAGCACACAACAGAAACTTAGGAAATGCTCACTAATCTGCTAACTTACAAATAGGGACAGGAAGGTTCAGGTTGGCATTAGCTGACTGCAATGAACACAGTCAATCCCTGGGAAGGGTCCATCTGCCCTGACAGACCCTTAATCTAAAAGGCACAAGGTGCACTTTTGCATCAGGCTGATCTTCAATGGCAGCTGTTTGCTGCCTCTTTTTACTCAAGAGCACAAACATTTACAAAGCAGAGAATCAAGAAAAACAAAACTAGGAGGTACAAACCAACCAGTGAGGGGATGAAGGGAGCAATGATCCCACCAACTCGGGAGAACATGGAGCAAGTTCCAAGCCCAACATTCCTGTAAGGCATAAGAAAAAGCAAAAAAAAAAAAAAAAAAAAAAGAAATTAGTAAGCTCTAGGGGGACAATTTTAAGGCTCTAAGGGATAGTGGGCTCAGAATAACAAATCCCAAAGTGGAAGTTCAGGATACTATAAGCAATACTGCCCATTAGAACTTTCTATGATGCTGAAAATGTTCTGTAAGTTCCCTGTCCAACATGGAAGCCCCCAGACACATGCACCTACTCAATGCTCAATGTGAGTAAGAATGAGGAACTGAACTTTTAATTAATTTAAACTTACATAGCCACATGCAAGATTGGACAGTGCAGCTATAGAGGCTGGTGAAAAAATGAGCATGTGAATATTTCTTGTTAAATGTTCTCATGTTTTAGGTCTCCTATTAGTTCAAATAGTCAAAGAAAAGCCAGGGCCTTATGGTCTGAAAAGTCTGTCCATTCTTTTAAACTCAACTAATTAGCTACAGACGGATCAGGTATATAAATAGGAATGGGCTGAACATATATTCTCAGGAAACCAAGAACATTACCTTTTTGGGAGTGTGGGTATCAAGGAGGGGGGAGGAAATGAAAACGATAATGATTATAAGTAGCGTGATCATACAGCACCCTGTTATCCCAGCCGAATTGCTAACAAGTCCACTTTCACTCTAAAAAGTGTCCCAGTTTGGAACCAAACTGCCATCCTAGTTTTATACGCAACAGCCAGAGAAAGCAGTTTCTGGGAATAACCAGGGGATAACAAGCCAATTGCAGGCGATCTGATCTCTTACTGGGAAAAAGGTAGACAGAACCATTAGGCTTCTTGCATGGATGAAGGAAACAGAAGGATCCATTTGGAATGATCCTCAAAAAAGACTGGGAAAATGCTAACTGGGGAACCAAGACCCAGCACACAGAGCCAGTTCTGCAGAGACTAAGCTGCATCTCTGCCCTTCAAATTAGGTTTGGTTTCTTGTTTTCACACTTATTTTATGAGGGGGAACTTGGAAAGAAATGTGTTAAGGCTTTTCTTGGTTTGTTTTTGAATATGTTATTTTTGATATAAGCATGTCCTCATTAAAAATTACTTTTAACATGTAAATATAATATTCACTTATAACTATATAGGATTATCTTTTTTGAAATACGTATATTTTGTGCCAAAATACAGACTCTATGATAACAGGGACCTTATTCTCTGGTCCACTGTGTGCCTGACACAGGAGGGAGGGGTGTCTGAGTAACTCAAGTGACTGAAATAAAAACAACATACGAGCACTATTTGGGTGATGGGATACGCTGAGTGTAGAGTAATTCTCTCACAAGATGGACAGGGAATTCAGCCAAAGATAAAGCAACATTTTTCCAGCTAATAGGGCAAAACTGAGCCTCCACAGGCCCTGGGTTCATGATTGCTTACTGTGTTGCTGCTGGCCCACACTGGCTGTGCTCTAGACGTGAGGACCACGCCTCTGTCAATGCAAAAATCTACAACAAAATGCAGGAAATGGGAAGAAGGCTGAGTGCAAGGCATACCTGATGACTGTGGGGTACAGCTCCGAGGTGTAGATATACACAATGTTGAAGGCAGCGCTGATGGTCAGTTTTCCCAGCAGGGACAAGGAATGGCTGTTCACCACTGCAAACACACCAGTGTCTGAGGAAGACAAGTGCCATACCTGTGAGGTCCTTGATGGAGAAAAATCCCTCTGAATGACACACTTAATTCTGAAGGAATGAGAGACATTCATGGCGATCTCAAGTAGCAAAGAGGTCGTATAATTGGACACACATGCAAAAGGTTTAGTCATCACAAATGGCACAAAAAAATTATTTCTCAGCATTTTGGCCAGCCCCAGGAAATCTTTCACAGTGGCTATCATGATTGGTGATTAAACCTACACAACCTAAATGTCCATTGACAGATAAATGGATACAGAAGAGATGTATATATGTGTGCGTGTCTGTATATTTACATATACAATGGAATATTACTTTGTCATAAAAAATGCCACTTGCAGCAATATCGGTGGACCTAGAGACAATCATACTAAGTCAGACAAAGACAAATACCATATGATGTCACTTATATATGGAATCTAAAATATGACACAAATGAACATACCTACAAAACAAAAACAGACTCACATATATAGAGAACAGATTATTGGTTTCCAGGGATGGAGGTGGGGGGAGGGAAAAATTGGGAGTTTGAGACTGTGTATGTGCTCAGTCTCTCAGCTGTGTTAGGGATTAGCAGATGCAGACAATTATATAGAGGATGGATAAACAACAAGATCCTACTCTATAGCACAGGGAACCATATTCAATATCCTGTGATAAACCATAATGGAAAAGAATGTGAAATAGAATATATATGCATAACTGAGTCACTTTGCTATACAGCAGAAATGAACACAACATTGTAAATCAACTATATGTCAATTAAATAAAAAAACTGCACTCACTCCTGAAGGACAGAGCTCCCTGAAAACGTCTGTACTGGAGTCAAGTAAGCTTCACAGAAGTCGTAAGTTCCACCTATCTACGGCTATTACCTGCCTCTCCTTTCTTCCCAACCTCATTCAACAATCAATGATGTAAAAGGCTGATCAGCGTGACAAGCCCTGATGCATGAGAGGAGTAAGTGCCCCCAAACTCCTATCTTCAGTTTGCATTCCTTGGCATTCCATTGCAAAGGAATAATGCCACTAAATTATTACCAGAAGATATACATTAACGTTCCTTAAAGAACAAGATTCTAAATATGGAACTACTTTTCATCCTTCCTCCTCCCCAACTTCTTACTTGGATTACTAATCAATAATGATATTTGAGTTTCCTAATGTAACCTTTTTTTTAAAACACACAATGCAAAAATACAGTTTATGAAAAAAAAAAAATACAGTTTATGCCAGTTCGTTTCCCTACCAAAAATGCTATCAATTGTCCAGTGGTTCTTTTTATTAATACTATCTTCTCTGGGATCTTACAATGTAATTATTCCTCAAAAATATTTAACCTCTTCCCTTCAACAACCCACTAGCCTCCATCTTCAAAATAATACTTTTCTCCTTCTACAAAAATACCAAAAATTCTCATCGGCTCCACTGCACTTTTCCTCACTTCACAACCAAACATCTCCATTGAGTGACTGACCCTCCCTTTCCTCAAATGCATCTGCCTTGTGACTCACTACAATGGGGCTTCCAATACCATCCTCTCCCGAAACTCCTATTCCTGAAGGTCAACAGCAATGTCCTGATCACCAAAGTAATTGCTTCTCATTCTCCTTGACATTTCTGCGTAATAGAACATGCCTGTCCCTTCCTTGGGACTGCATATGTGGCTCATCAAAACCACTCTTCCCTTAAATAACTCAAATGCAATATCCTCTCCTGCCCTTGACTTTCATGGCCCCTATTTCCCAATCCACGCAACGGTTATGTTTCAGACACTCTCTTGTAGTTGCTTACTTTTCCATTTTGTCTGCCCCAAATATATTTTGACATCTCTGAGGCTAAGGCTTTGTTTGTATCTGTTTCCCTCATGGCACCTCCCATAGTCTGATGCACAGAGGTGCTCACTAAATATTTAATGAATGGATAAGTGTAAAGACTATGACAGGGATTAATTTAAGTGAAGAGCATCTGTGTTCATGCTCTCTCAACATCTGAAGAGGGAGGCACATAAGACACCCCATTCCAAAATACAAGTTTCACATTCCCAGCTTGACTATGAAATAAATCTTCATCTACTTAACGATGGTGTTCTAAAGATGATGTTCTGAATGCAGTGGCCCAGACACTGCCAAACTCGACCATCTGGGGCCTGCTTCTCTTCTGCCAGGCTATTTGGAAGACTAAGTCAGCTATTTTAAGTACTAAATATATTATTTCAAGCCATAAGGTGCTTGCTTCTGGAAAAAGAATCATGTTCAAGGTATAGGACTGGACTTTGATATCTAAAAAATTCAAGTAAACCAATAATGAGGGCAAATTAAACTCATCAGTGATTTTTCAGGAAACTGGGCGAGTCAGGAAGTGGTCTTGAGTGGCACTGAAGCAAACAGAAATGTGCATATTTGCTTAATTGCAAATGATCTTTGGGACTGTTTTCAACAGGATGGCATCTTTCAGAACAGTGCCGGAGACACTCTACAACATCTTTAAAACAGGTTAGGGGATTGTCATCCTGAAAATTAAATTCAAATAATATGTCGCAGAAGGCGACATCTAAACACCCAGAAGATCCCAAGCTGGAAGACATTTCCCTGGCAAGGGTCAGGACACGTTCAGCCATGGTCCATCTGGGGAGCCTGACTCCAGCGACATACCCACAGAGCGCTCCCATCAGCCTGACACCTCATCTGCTGCTTGAAACTTTCCCTCTACGTTCCTGCTAATGGAGTCTGCAGTGGCCACTTGAATGTGGGGAAGCTCACTTTCCCCAAGATAGCCCATGTCAATCTGCGACAGCTCTGATTACTACAAAATGATTTCTTAGCCTTTTCCCTGTGGAGCTACTGGGCTGTTGGTCATCATGAGTCAATGATGAGGTAGGCTTTGCAGCCACTGCGCTGGTTCCCTGGATTTCTGACCTTGGTTCTTTATTCAAAAATGAAATCATATATTATTGGCTATTTATGAATGTTCAAAGTGACAGTTGAGAAAAAAGAGTGTTTTAAAAGGAAAAATTAAGCTCAATTATCTTTGTGAGGGAAAAAACACTTATATTTTCAAAACACTTATATCCTTCAAAGTAATGAACTTAAAAGGCTTTAAGTTGATTCCAATGATATAGCTACTAAGTATGTCATTTTCAGAACCAGTTATCTGAAGTTTTCTCAGAATCCGATGGGGTCACCAGAATACATATCTCAGTATATTATAGTCACATTGCACTGACCCAAACAGTAAAAGTTCAACTTTATCATCCACTTCATTCACTGGGTGATTACAGTAAATTTCTACTATTTGTGAATATGCTAAAAATCTATTTTGTGAATATGTTAAAAATCTATCAGAGAGCTCTAATGCTTCTGAAATTACCCACGCCCCTGCATGTTGTATCAGAAGGTTGTAGCTTCTTCCTTTGTTGCTGGTGAGTACTTCATTGTATGGATATAATACAACTTGTTTATCCATTCCTCAGCTGGGGTGCATTTGGGAACTATAATATACTATGAACATTTTTATCAAAGTCCTTTCGTGGATCTATGCTTCTGCTTCTACTGGGTATATATGAAGTCCTATACATTCACTCTTATGCCAATACCATATGTCTTTTTTTTGTTTTGTTTTTCTTGTTTTTAGGCCACAATCTGTGGTTTGTGGAATCTTAGTTCCTCACCCAGGGGTTGAACTCTAGCTACTGAAGAGAAAGTGCTAAATCTTAACCACTGGACCACCAGGGAACCCCCATGTTGTCTTGATTAATACAAGTTTGTAATAAGTTTCAAATTCAGGTAGGGTAAAGTCCTCCAACTTAATTTTTCTTGATAAAATATTATTTTGGATATAATTTGCATTTCCACAGAAATTTGAGTATTAACTTGTCAATATGTATCAACAAAAAGAAGCCTGATAAAAATTTTACTGGGATTGTGCTGAAGATAGATTGATGTGGGGAGAACTTGACATCTTACACAGTATTTCCTGATCCTTGAGTATGGTAAACTCTTCATTTATTTTATTATTACCATTACCACCAATTCATTTAGTCTTCTTTAATTTCTCTCAGTGTTTTATATTTTATAGTTTTATATAGGTCTTATACATATTTTTAAAATTTTATTCCTAAATATTTAATATTTTTATTTTTTCAAAATGGCATTGTTTCGTTTCAATTTTTTGTTTATTGCTAATATACAGAAATAAAACTGCACCAAAGACGGCTAAATTCATTTATTTATTCTAATAGATTTTATTTTTAGGATTTTCTATGGAGACAATCATGTAGTCTTACGAATAAAGACAATTTTACTTCTTTCTTTTCAATTTGGATCCCCTTAATTTCTTTTTAATTGCCTCATTGTATTCGCTAGCAATTTCCGTAATTTCCGTAAAATACTCCAAAGAAGTGGCAATCCTTGCCTTGTTCCTTGATCTTAGGGAACAATAATTTAGCTTTTCACCATTAAATGTGATGTTAGCTATAGGTTTTCTTTTATCAGGCTGAGGAAACTTCTAGTTGCTGTGAGTTTTTTTTCCCTTGCATTTGTACCATACTATTGTCTTTTTATTCATTTTTTAAAATCTTTAATTGGAGGATAATTGCTTTACAATGCTGTGTTGGTTTCTGTCTTACATCAATGTAAATCAGCCATAGTATACATATGCCCCTTCCCTCCTGAGACTCTCTCTCACCCCCCATCCCACCCCACCCTACCCTTCTAGGTTGATTATCACAGAGCACCATGTCGAGCTCCCTGCCTCATACGGCAAATTTCCACTCCAGTATTCTTGCCTGGAGAATCCCCAAGGACAGTGGAGCCTGGCAGGCTACAACCCATAGGGTGGCAAAGAGTCGGACACGACTGAGCAACTAAGCACAGCACAGTACCTATTTTACATGTGGTAATGTATACATTTCAGTGCTACTCTCCCAGTTTGTGCCACCCTCTCTTTCCCCTGCTGTGTCCACAAGTCTGTTCTCTATGTTTGTGTCTCTACTGCTGCCCTCAAATAGGTTCATCAGAACCATTTTTTCCAGATTCCATATATAAGCATTAATATATGTTTTTTTCTCTTTTTGACTTACTTTATTCTGTATGACAGGATCTAGGTACATCTACCTCACTAGAGCTGACTCAAATTTGTCCCATTTTATGGATGAGTAATATTCCATTGTATATACGTACCACAACTTCTTTATCCATTCATTTGTTGATGGACATCTAGGTTGCTTTCATGTCCTGGCTATTGTAAATAGTGCTGTAGTGAACACTGGGGTGCATGTGTCTTATAGAATTGTGGTTTTCTGAAGCAACTTAGCAGCTTAGCAGGGTATATGTCCAGCAGTGGGATTGCTGGGTCATATGGTAGTTTTATTCCTAGTTTTTTAAAGAAATCTCCACACTGTTCTCCATTGTAGGTATATCAATTAACATTCCCACCAACTGTTCAAGAGGGTTTCCATTTGTCCACATCCTCTCCAGTATTTATTGTTTATAGATATTTTTTGATGATGGCCATTTTGACCAGTGTGAGGTGATTCCTCCTTGTAGTTCTGATTAGCATTTCTCTTATAATAAGTGATGTTGAGCATTTTTTTCATGTATTTATGACTTCTTTGGAGAAATGTCTGTTTAGGTCTTCTGCCCATTTTTTGATTGGGTTGTTTGTTTTTCTGATATTAAGCTGCATGAGCTGCTTGTATATTTTGGAGATTAATCCTTTTGTCAGTTGCTTCATCTGCAAATTATTTTTTCCCATTCTGAGAGCTGTCTTTTCATCTTGTTTATGGTTTCCTTTGTTGTGCAAAAGCTTTTCTGTTTAAGTAGTTCCCATTTGTTTATTTTTGTTTTTATTTCCATACTGTAGAGAATGGGTGTTGAAGTCTGACAAGTGCTCTTCCTACTTGCATTGATTGAAAGGATGGTTTGGTTTGTTTTTCCTTTTGGTCTTTTAATATGGTGAATAACACTGATTAGCTTTTGAATGTTAAGCCAACCTTGCATTGTGGGATAAATCCTGCTTGATCATAAAGCATTACCCTTTTTATTTATTGCTGAATTGAATTTGCTAATATTTAGGTAATGATTCTTGTATCTATGTTAATGAGAGATACTGATCTGTAGTTTTCTTACGTCTTTGTTTGGTTTTAGTATTAGGGTAACTGCTGGCCTCACACACTGGGTTGGAAGAGCATTCTTTTTTTTATTTTCTGAAAGAATGTGTAGAATTATATTATCTTTTCCTTATGTGTTTCATAATTTACCAGTGTTTATAATTATGTGTTTCATAATTCCAGCCATCTGGGCCTGGAATTCTCTTTGCGGAAATGTTTTGAACTACCAGTTAGATATCTTTACTGGATAAAGTGGCTATTCAGCTTATCTTTGTTTCTGTACAATTTGGTAGTTTGTATCTTTCAAGGAATTTATCCATTTTGCCTAAGTTGAACTTATTGGCATAAAAATGTTTATAATATTTCCTTATAAAAACCTATAATTTCTATAGTGATGTCCCTCTTTCATTCCTCTTTCTTTTTCCTTTATTAGTTTAGCTAGGGGTTTACTGATTTTATTGATCTCAAAAATTAAACCAGCTTTTGGATTCATTGATTTTTCTCTATTATTCTCCTGTTTATATTTTATTGATTTTTACTTTTATATTTATTATTTCTTTCCTTTTGCTTTCTTTGTGTTTAATTTGTCAGTCTTTTTTTTTTTTTTTAATTTGCCTTCTATTTTCTTAAGGGAGACGCTTAGATAACTGATTTGAAAACTTCCTTTTAAAAAATTTATTATTTTTGTCTGTGCTGGGTCTTTGTTGCTGCATGCGTGCTTTCCCTAGCTGCAGTGAGCCGGGATAACTCTTGGTTGGAGCATGGGCTCTAGGCATGCCAGGCTTTAGTTAGTTGTGGCACACGGGCTTAGTAGCCATGTGGCATGCGGGATTCTCTCGAACCAGGGATTGATCCCGTGACTTCTGCACTGGCAGGCAGATTCTTAACCACTGGACCATGAGGGAAGTCCCTTCTGATACATTTTTTAACTACACTAATTTCCCTCCAAACACTGCTTTATTGCATCCCACAAACTTGATACATTGTACTTGGATGGTTTATTTTAAAATATTTTCTAAATTCCTTTGTGATTTCTTCTTTGACCCATGTTTTTTTTTCAAAGAATGGCTTTTAAAATCCAGTTATTTGAGGATCTCCTGATATCCTTCTACTACCGACTTCTGGTTTAATTCCCCTTTGGTCAAATAACTCATTTTTGTAAGAGTTCAATCCTTTTAAATTTATTGAAACTTGTTTCATGGCCCAGAACATAGTCTCTCTTGGTATTTGTTCTAGGTGCACTTCAGTCAGAATGCATATTCTGCCGTTTTAGGGATGTGTGTTTGACAAATGTCAGTTAGTTCATGTTGGCTGTTAAAGTCTCCATATCCTAATTCTTTTCTGTCTACTTTTTCTATCAGTCATCGAGTCATTATAAATATTCAATTATAATGTTGGATTTGTCTATTTCTCCTCCCAGTTCTGTCCACTTTGCTTCCTGAACTTTGACTCTGTTATCAGATGCACACACAATCAGGACTGTAACCTCTTTCTGAAAAACTGGTCACTTTTTCATTAAGCATTTACACTTCTCATCAAATCTGGAAAGTAGTTGACCATAATTTTTGCAAGTTTCTTTTTTTTTTTTAACTTTCTCCTTCTTAGGCTCCAGTTGCATACATATTGGGTTCGGTGTTGTCCTATAACTTTTATTTGTCTCATTCTGGAGTGTGTTTTGCTATGTCTTCCTCACTGATTTTTTAAAAAATTTAATTATTTTTGGCTGCACTGGGTCTCCATTGCTATACTTGGGCTTTCTCTAGTTGTGGTGAGCAGGCTTCTCATTGTGGTGGCTTCTCTTGCTGCAGAGCACAGGCTCTAGGTGTGTGGGCTTCAGTAGTTGCAGCTCACAGGCTCAGTGGTTGTGGTGCATGGGCTTAGTTGTTCTGCAGCGTGTGGGAACTTCCCAGACCAGGGATTGAACCTGTGTCCCCTGCACTGGCAGGTGGACTACTGACTGCTGGACCACCAGGGAAGTCCCCTCCTCATTCATCTTTTTTTCTGTTTTTCATCTCAGTCACTGCTTTTATTTTCATATAATGTATGTTTCATCTCTAGATGTAATGTGCACCTCTTTTTCTATCTTCTATTTCTCTGCCCATTATGATCATGCTTTTTTCTGTCTTTGTAAACATATGGCATACATTTATAATGGCTGTTTTAAGGTTCCTGCCTCCTCATTCTATTATCTGTGCCACTTTTGGTTCTGTTTCTATTGACATTTCCCCTGGTTGTGGGAGATACTTTCCTGCTTATTTGCACACCTGGTAACACTGACTGACGCCATAGGTTATGAATGTTACACTGTTAAATGCTAGATTATGTCATATCCGTTTACATATTGATGCTCTTCTTCCTAGAATATGGTTAAGGGGCTTGGAATCACCTTATCCTCTGAGTGTTTTCAGCACTTTTAGAGCAGGCTCTGCTACAGCAGAATAGTCTATAATGTTGGGCTACTTTGACCCAGGCAGTCTCTACCCAATGCTCCACACTTGGCTAAAGAGAACACAAACTAGGCATGGCCCTATGTTCCAAGATTTGTTCTACTTGTTCCTTTCTGTTTCAGCCTCAGGAGCTTCCTCAAATGCATGCCAGATCAGAAAGCAGCCAAAGGCTCAGAGATCTTCTGCAGATCTCCGGTGCTGCTGCTGCTGCTGCTAAGTCACTTCAGTCATGTCCGACTCTGTGCGACCCCATAGAGAGCAGCCCACCAGGCTCCCCAGTCCCTGGGATTCTCCAGGCAAGAACACTGGAGTGGGTTGCCATTTCCTTCTCCAATGCATGAAAGTGAAAAGTGAAAGTAAAGTCGCTCAGTCGTGTCTGACCCTTAGCGACCCCATGGACTGCAGCCTACCAGGCTCCTCCGTCCATAGGATTTTCCAGGCAAGAATACTGGAGTGGGGTGCCATTGCCTTCTCCGGCAGATCTCTGTGGTTCTCCCTAAATAGATCTTACTCCTCTCCAGGATTTTGCCCAGAAAATTTCAGTTATATTGGCCTTCCCAAGCTTTACTATCCATCTTCTCAATTCGGCTCCTGCTTAGCAGGCAGATTCTTTACTGTCTGAGCCACCAGGGAAGCCCTTAATCAAGGATAGAGATCAGGTAAAATGTATGAGGACCAACCTGTGGGAGAAATTAGTGACTACTTGGTAACACTGTCCCCAAGGGAGAATGTCTACTTAGAGGCCAACCAGGGTGCAAATAGGTACTGAACAGACACGTCTGTCCAATAATTATCAACCACAGGCTAAGGAACGCCAACCAATCTATTTTCTAGCTTACTTGCTGTCTCTTCCAGAGGCATACCTAGGTCTGTGCCTCAGACACTGAGCACCATGATCATACGCAGATGCTAAAAAAGAGCTGGGAGGTAGAGGGCCACCTAAGTTGGCAGAAAGGAAAGAGTGAACGTATGCTTGATAAGGAAAAGTGACAGCAAATGAGCATAAAATCAGTAAGAAAGTGAGTGGTCACCAAGCTCACACGCAAGACGTTAACAGAAGTTTTTGAACGGCCAGGTCTCTTTCTTCATATACATTTACTGGAACTTTCATAACAGGTAGCCTAAACTTCGGCCCTTTGAAAAAAACTGAGCTTTGAAAGAAAACCATCAGAATATTCTAAAGAATAAATATGAAAGGTTCAAAGAAAGTTTAAAGAACAAATATTTTTAGCTCAAAGTAGAGAAGACTCAGGAATAGCTTAGATGACTCCCTGCAAAGACAGAAAGGATTATGCAAAAAAGGGGTGACCATATGTTCACTATCTCTAGTGATGAATAAAATGAAAGGAAATGGGCTCAGCTGTAGTGGAAGAGGCTCATTCTAACACTGTAATGGCTATTAAAAATAGAGACAATTTGCTAAGGAACATTACGGCATGTTTTTCTCTGGAAATCTTCAAAAATAGACAACATCCACTTTTCTAAGTATGTCAGAGGAATCCTATTCCCAGGGCACATCTGCGGGTGTGTGAGACTCTGCTGTGCTATGTCTGTTACTCAGCGTCCACCAAGGGCACGATCCATGAGGGGCTCAGCTGCTCTCTTAGGACAGATAGGAAGTGAGCCAACGGTGAGGACCAGTCTAGCCCGGAGACCACAAATCTGCATTCCCTTTGGCTCTGTGTAGAAAGGGCTGTGTGTAGAGTCCCACTGTGTGGGTTACCTGGAATTCAGATATGTGGGAGGGAGGAAAGACATGAAGTGGCCAGGATTGCCTTAAGGTGTGACAGCTTACAGGTATATTTAGAGTAACAAGGAAAAGTTTCTCTCTATAAGAGATTATTACAGATAGAAAACACCTGAATTTCCAGGTTGTCTATGAAAAACAGAATCTGTTGAACCGAAAACTGCAATGATTTGAAGCCCATCAGTGTCTCATTCCAGACAAACAGAACTGGGCACTTAGTTCTCCAAGCTCAAGGCGGGGCAACAGTAGAGAAGTTTCTCCTTTTGCTAGCAGTAGCACAGGTGACAACTTTCTTAGAGGTGAGAAGCAGGCAAACTTATTGAATTCTCTAGTTTCCAGGATTCCATGAAAATCACTATAAGGCTGTTCTAAATACTGAGTAAAATCCTAACTAGAACCAACAGTGCTCTGGTTTTAAGGCACAGAACCGCAGGCAGCAGCCAACAGCACAGCAGGTGTACCAGAGGCTAAAGAACTAGGACACGCCTTGGAGTCTTCAGTGACCCTTGAAGAGAAGCCATCACCAAAGCAGCACTTAATACATGATATGCTCTGACAGGAAATGAATACTTGAGCTGCATTTCTAGCAGTTATCAAAACTTTATGTTAGGGTGAGCCTGGATGGGAGGGGAGTTTGGGGAGAATGGATACCTGTATATGTATGGCTGAGTCCCTTTGTTGTCCACCTGAAACCACCACAACTTTGTTAGTTATACTTCAATATAAAATAAAAAGTTTTTTAAAAATAAAATGAAATTACTTTCAAGCAACAACCACACAAAAAAGTTTGTTAGAGAGTTCCCTGGCAGTCCAGTGGTTAGGACTCAGAGCTTTCACTGTTGGTGCTTGTATACTAAGTCACTTTGGTCGTGTCTGACTCTTTGCAACCCTATGGACAGTAGCCCTCCAGGCTCTTCTGTCCATAGGATTCTCCAGGAAATACTGGAGTGGGATGCCATGCCCTTCCTCAGGGGATCTTCCCGACCCAGGGATCGAACTCGTGTCTCCTGTGGCTCCTGCACTGCGGGCAGATTCTTTACCGCTGAACCACCGGGGAAGCCCAACCTGCTGGGCCTGAGTTCAATTCCTGGTTGGGGAACTAAGACCCTATAAGCTGTCCAGCTTAGCACCCCCTTAAAAACATTTATGTTAAACCATTTCACAATGATTCTCACCTGAAGAACAAGCTCCACATGATGGAGCCCTAACAAAATCCAAAAGCCTCTAAAACAGGGTTTTCATTGTACCCTATGCCCCAGAAGCAGAGAGTTCATTTTGACCCATTTCTTGTCTTTGAAAATCACTGCTAAAACCACAGTTCTTGATGCAATAGAGGGCATGCCTCAGGTGTGCTACTGCAGAAAAGAAATGCAGAAACAGCATTATCTATAGAATTTCTAAAGAAGGGCAGAAATCATGTTAGAAATGAATGCCAAAGGGACGTTTCTTTAAAGCTGTGTTTACATAGCAACGCGACAAATATAAAAATAGCGACATTTCCTAAGGATGTTTTATTCACGCTTGACAAAAGGCTGAGAAAGGTCAATCATCACCAATATTACTCTTATTGTGCTCTTGCTCTTATCAGGGTGCCCTGGAAGTACTGATGGAGACACTGAGGGGTGCCAAAACCACCGTGGAGGACCATTGCCTCTCATCTCCAGTCTCGCGACTGGCTGGACCGAGGAGGGCAATATGCAGCCTTGGACAGAGTTTCCTTCTGTGCAGAACTAAATGGCCCTCATCATCATCAAATAAACAACTCTAACAACACCAGTACTGCAGTCCAGACACCCCAGATGGTAGCTTAATTGCCTGAAAGAATTAATAGTGCACCTCTAAGCACATTATTCACCCAGAGAATAGTTCAGGCAATGGAAAGAATCTGGCCCATTATACCCCACACAATTGCTAAATAATATGCAATCACAAAAATGAAGCATGGCATATGGTAATCTCTCCACTATATTGAGATTCATTGTAATAAAAGTGCTGTTCAAAACTCCCATGTAGAAACTGGAAAGGCATACCTTTCTTTTCTGGAAGAAACATGACAATAAGACAAGCCAGTCCTCCGAGGCACAGAAATGCTGCCAATGTCCGCTTCCGACCAAACCTAAATAAAACAAAGAAGCTCATGTTTCTCTCAAGAAACTTACACATTCATTTCCTCCATCCCCCTAACCTTCCTTTTTAAATGTCCCCACTTTTATTACATGTTCGTGGGTAGCAAATGTGACTAACCAAGACATGACTTAAGTAACCATCACAAAGCAAAGGAAAACCAGCTGGATGGCAGGATTAAGTGATGTGTGCGGGACAAGAACAGAGAATCATCCCATCTACTTTTGTGAGTGCTTATTATGTTATAGGCACTATCGGAAATGCTTTCTGTCTCTATCATCTTACTTAATGCTAATAATCAACCTTTAAGACGTGCTTAAAGGTTCTCCATCTTCTAGAGAAGAAAACTGAAACATGGAGAATTTTAAGCTCCTTTATTCATTTTCTGGTTATTTGTATCTTAAGCAGTTAAAATTTTATACACCTCTTTCTCTCTTGAAAAGACAAACAGAAGGAAATTTCCTGTTAGTGTATCAGAATTAGGTGAAATTCATTGCACACTTTCTTGGGAGAAATAATTTTCAAAGAAGAGCTCTAGACTTGAAAGAAAGATATGAACATTCATAAGCCTTCCTTTACTAGGCAATGTGCTAGGTCCTCTGTGAGGAGCTTCAATGTTACTTGGTACTTTTATGATAATTTTTCCAGGGGACTTTCATAATCCCTGGTTTAAGGATAAATACATCGAGGAACACAACTTCTCAAAGTCATTAAATTAACACGTGGCTAAGACAGGTCTGCCTGACCCCCAGTGTGGTGTTCCTTCCCTCTGCTTCAGGTTTTAATCCTGACTCCAGCGGTGGTGGCTGGGGGACAGGCAAGGATGCTAGTCTCCAGGTTATTGTGCTTAATTTAACAGTCAGTATCCAATGTCTTTCAAATGATAGGCATCATTCAAGGCAGGCATTAGGGATTCAAAGACATACAGGACACCCCATGGACTATGTCCTCGTGACACTTTACATGGTCGTCAGAGGGGGGCACAGGAAGCTACAATAGGAAGAACACCTGAGGGGTGTCTGGCCCCCTGAGGATGTTGGAACAGATTTCTGAATACATTGCCTGACTCACCCCTTGGACCATGATGTAAGTACACTCAGTCATGAAGAGAGGGGTCAGCAGAGGCAACTGGGACCAATCCCCAGAGAAAAGCCCTTCAACTGAATGGAATCTAAAACTGCCCTTTAAAATAAGCTGACCTCAATACCCACAGTGACAGCATCCAGTGCATGCTAAAGGAATGCTGTTTTTTTAAATAAAAATGATGTCTTCTAGAAAATGAGAAATGGTATAAACCAATTGATTTCTAGCTCACAATTTCCAACTGCCCTGGTCAGGGGTTCAATAATAGAAGGAATCTGAGAAAGCTGAGGAATGAGTGCTCTATAAAAGAACTTTTAAAAAATATTTCAAAACCGGGCTCACTGACTATGATTGGCAAAAGCAGGATCTATTCTTCCCGTCAACAGAGTCTGGTGGGACTTAAAAGGAAAGAAAAGTCTTTCTCATTCCTCCAGTTCTTTGTCTTGTGTGAGAACTTCTAAATGACCGTGACTGGGTCATGAAATTCTGATTGGGTCATGGAGTTCTATGTATGTCGAGCTGATATTCCCATGTGTTGGGATGAACGAATTACACACAGCCTGCTCAAAAACAGCCGTGTGGTAATGTCTTTTAATATTGGATTAAAAATCTATGAAGACCTAAATAGGCATTTCTCCAAAGAAGACGTGCGGATGGCCAATCAGCATAGGAAAAGATGCTCAACATTGCTAATTATTAGAGAAATGCAAATAAAAACTACAAGATATCACCTCCCACCAGCCAGAATGTTCATCATTTAAACTCAACAAACAATAAATGCTGGAGAGGATGTGGAAAAAAGGGAACCCTTCACATTACTGGTGGGAATGTAAATTGGTAGAGCCACTATGGAGAACAGTATAGAGGTTCCTTTAAAAGGTAAAAATAGAGATACCATATGATCCAGCAATCCCATTCCTGGGCATATATCCAGAGAAAAACAGAAAAGATACCCTGCACTCCAATGTTCACAGGAGCACCATTTACAATAGGAAAGACATGGAAGGAACCTAACTGTCCATCAACAGATGAATGGATAAAGATGTGGTACATGAATAAAATGGAATGCTACCCAGGCATAAAAAAGAATGAAATAATGCCATCTGCAGAACATCGATGAACCCAGAGATTATCATACTAAGTGAAGTAAAGTTGCTTAGAGAAAGACAAATATCATATCACTTACATGTGGAATCTAAAATATGATACAAATGAACTTATTTATAAAACATGAACCTAGATATTATCATACTAAGTGAAGCCAGTTACTTAGAGAAAGACAAATATGATATTACTTACATGTGGAATTTAAAATATGACACAAATGAACTTATCCACAAAACACAGACATAGAGGACAAACTTATGGTTACCAAAGGGGAAGGGTGGGGAGAGATAAATTAGAGGAGTTTGAGATTGGCAGACACAAACTATTATATACAAAAGAGATCAACAACAAGGCACTACTGAGAGGGTAATAGGCACAAAGGCTAGCGGTCTCCAAATGGAGGAAATAGGCTGCAAGTGTCAGATGTTTTTTAATCTCTCTCTTAAGTGGCAGCAGGAAACAAACTACACGTCTCAGATTTTTTCCCTTCTCTATACAAAATTAAAAGGAGGATTCTCTTAAAAGTCTGTGTTGCCATGATGATACCTGGTTCCATCTGAACTTAACTTTTCTCAAACCTTGAGCTAACCTATGTGTTTTTCTTATGTAAACGTTTTTCTTAAGCTATGTTAATGAACTATGTATTTACCCTAGACTCTTTCTTCAAGTTGGTTCTGCTTCAGACGCAGAACCCATAAGGGCTCAACAAACCAGTATGTTTTACTCATACAATTATTCTCCTAATCTATGTTAACGAGACTATATATTTGCTTGAAAACCTGCCTTTCTTCAGGATTCATGTCAATCATTTAATGGCACGGGATGATTCACCTTGGAGTAGTCAATAAAGCAGAAGTAGATGTTTTTCTGGAGAAGGAAATGGCAACCCACTCCAGTATTCTTGCCTGGAAAATCCCAGGGAGAGAGGAGGCTGGTGGACTGACGTCTATGGGGTCACACAGAGTCGGACACGACTGAAGCAACTTAGCAGCAGCAGCAGCAGCAGATGTTTTTCTGGAACTCTCTTGCTTTTTTGATGATACAGCGGATGTTGGCAATTTGATCTCTGGTTCCTCTGCCTTTTCTAAATTCAGCTTGAAGTTCATGGTTCACATACTGTTGAAGCCTGGCTTGGAGAATTTTAAGCATTACTTTAACTAGCATGTGAGATGAGTGCAATTGTGCGGTAGTTTAAAAATTCTTTGGCATTGCCCTTCTTTGGAATTGGGATGAAACTGACCTTTTCCAGTCCTGTGGCCACTGCTGAGTTTTCCAAATTTGCTGGCATGTTGAGTGCAGCACGTTCACAGCATCATCTTTTAGGATTTGAAATAGCTCAACTGGAATTCCATCACCTCCACTAGCTTTGTTCATAGAGAGGCTTCCTAAGGCCCACCTGACTTCACATTCCAGGATGTCTGGCTCTAGGTGAGTGCTCACACCATCGTGGTTATCTGGGTCATGAAGATCTTTTTTGTATAGTTCTTCTGGGTATTGTTGCCATCTCTTCTTAATATCTTCTGCTTCTGTTAGGTCCATACCATTTCTGTCCTTTATTGTGCCCATCTTTGCCTGAAATGTTCCCTTAGTATCTCTAATTTTCTTGAAGAGATCTCTAATCTTTCCCATTCTATTGTTTTCCTCTATTTCTTTGCAGGGATCACTGAGGAAAACTTTCTTATCTTTCCTTGCTCTTCTTTGGAATTCTGTGTTCAAATGGGTATATCTTTCCTTTTCTCTTTTGCCTTTAGCTTCTCTTCTTTTCTCAGCTATTTGTAAGGCCTCCTCAGACAACCCATTTTGCCTTTTTGCATTTCTTTTTCTTGGGGATGATCTTGATCACTGCCTCCTCTGCAGTGTCACGAACCTCTGTCCATAGTTCTTCAGGCACTCTACCAGATCTATTCCGTTGAATCTACTTGTCACTTCCACTGTATAATTGTAAGGGATTTGATTTAGATCATACCTGAATGGTCTAGTGGTTTTCCCTATTCGCTTCAATTTAAGTCTGAATTTGGCAATAAGGAGTTCATGATCTGAGCCACAGTCAGCTCCCAGTCTTGTTTTTGCTGACTGTAGAGAGCTTCTCCATCTTTGGCTGCAAAGAATATACTCAATCTGATTTTGGTATTGATCGTCTGGTGATGTCCATGTGTAGAGTCTTCTCTTGTGTTTTTGGAAGAGGGTGTTTGCTATGATCAGTGCATTCTCTTGGCAAAACTCTGTTAGCCTTTGACCTGCTTCGTTTTGTACTCCAAGGCCAAATTTGCCTGTTACTCCAGGTGCTTCTTGACTTCCTATTTTTGCATTCCAGTCCCCTATAATGAAAAGAACATCTTTTTGGGGTGTTAGTTCTAAAAGGTCTTGTAGGTCTTCATAGAACCGTTCAACTTCAGCTTCTTCAGCATTACTGGTCGGGGTATAGATTTGGATTACTGTTATATTGAATGGTTTGCCTTGGAAATGAACAGAGATCATTCTGTCATTTTTGAGACTGCATCTAAGTACTGCATTTTGGACTCTTTTGTTGACTATGATGGCTACTCCATTTCTTCCAAGGGATTCTTGCTCACAGTAGTAGATGTAACGGTCATCTGAGTTAAATTCCCCCATTCCAGTCCATTTTAGTTCACCGATTCCTAAAATGTCGATGTCCACTCTTGCCATCTCCTGTTTGATCACTTCCAATTTGCCTTGATTCATGGACCTAACATTCCAGGTTCCTATGCAATATTGCTCTTTACAGCATCGGACTTTACTTCCATCACCAGTCACATCCACAACTGGGTGTGGTTTTTGCTTTGGCTCTGTCTCTTCATTCTTTCTGGAGTTATTTCTCCACTGATCTCCAGTAGCATACTGGGCACCTACCAACCTGAGGAGTTCATCTTTCAGTGTTTCAGAAAAACATCTACTTCTGCTTTATTGACTATGCCAAAGCCTTTGACTGTGTGGATCACAACAAACTGTGGAAAATTCTTAAAGATATGGGAACACCAGACCACCTGACCTGCCTCCTGAGAAATCTGTATGCAGGTCAAGAAGCAACAGTTAGAACTGGACATGGAACAGACTGGTTCCAAACCAGGAAAGGAGTACGTCAAGGCTGTATATCGTCACCCTGTTTATTTAACTTATATGCAGAGTACATCATGCAAAATGCCGGGCTAGATGAAGCACAAGCTGGAATCAAGATTGCCGGGAGAAATGTCAACAATCTCAGATATGCAGATGGCCCCACCTTTATGGCAGAAAGCAAAGAAGAACTAAAGAGCCTCTTGATGAAAGTGAAAGAGGAGAGTAAAAATGCTGGCTTAAAACTCAACATTCAGAAAACTAAGAGCATGGCATCGGGTCCCATCACTTCATGGCAAATAGATGGGGAAACAGTGACAGGCTTTATTTTTGGGGGCTCCAAAATCACTGCAGATGGTGACTGCAGCTATGAAATTAAAAGACACTTGCTCCTTGGAAGAAAAGTTATGACCAACCTAGGCAGCATATTAAAAAGCAGAGACGTTACTTTGCCAACAAAGGTCCATCTAGTCAAAGATATGGTTTTTCCAGTAGTTATGTATGGATGTGAGAGTTGGACTATAAAGAAAGCTGAGTGCCAAAGAATTGATGCCTTTGAACTTTTGTGTTGGAGAAGACTCTTGAGAGTCCCTTGGATTGCAAGGAGATCAAACCAATCAATCCTAAAGGAAATCAGTCCTGAATATTCATTGGAAGGACTGATGCTGAAGCTAAAACTCCAATACTTTGACCACCTGATGCGAAGAACTGACTCACTGGAAAAGACCCTGACGCTGGGCAAGATTGAAGGCAGGAGGAGAAGGGGACGACAGAGGATGAGATGGTTGGATGGCATCACTGACTCGATGGACATAAGGGTGAATAAGCTCTGGGAGTTGGTGATGGACAGGGAAACCCGGCGTGCTGCAGTCCATGGTGTCATAGAGAGTTGGACATGACTGAGGGACTGAACTGAACTGACTCACCTTGTGCCAATGTTATCTCAAAATGCATGTTGTGGGTGAGGGACCTGGTGCCACTCTGAGTTTTGAGACATTTCCTTTCTCTAACTAGCAGCCTGCTGACAGGTGTAAAACATACTGCTCAAGGCTAACAGGTAGGGCACTCTTTCTGCCCCCTTCTGATATCTATGTCAGAAGCTTTGTCTTATCTTTTTTATACTTTAATAAAACTTTATCACACAAAATCTCTGAGCGATCAAGCCTCATCACTGGCCCCATATTGAATTCCTCTCCTCCAGAGGCCAAGAGTCCTGGTGTCTTTCATGGCTCAGCAACAACCTTTCACTACTGCATAGCACATGGAACTATATTCAATATCTTTTAATAAACTATAATGGAAAAAGTTATGAAAAAGAATATATATATATGTATAATTGAGTCGCTTTGCTATACACCAAAAACTAACACAGCACTGTAAATCAACTATACTTCAATTAAAAAAAAATCTACACAATAACTCATAAACTTGAAACCCAAGGAACAACGCACTAAAAAATGAATTCTTCCTGTATTTGGTCTGAAAAGGATTCTAATCACCATGGAATACTTAGCAGATACTGCATATGAAAAAAGACAGTAATATTTAGGTATTTATATATGTTAGCGTATGTGTCCTCTACACGGTACATTTCATATCCACCCATACTCACCATCTTTGGTTAATCAAGTAGATGCAAACAGGGTAAGATGGAATCTCTATGAGGCCAGACAGGGCTAAGTTGGCATAAATGTTTCCACCTAGATCACCTGCACTCAGAGTGAGGCCATAATACACCAAGCTGCACACGAACCTGCAATTGGGGGTGAAAGACAAGAAAGACAATGGAAAAGTCCATAAGAATTTGCCAGAAAAGATTAAAATACTGGTTCAAATAATGCCCTCTGTCTCAAGAGTAAGTGTGACTCCCTCATTAGGCTTTCTATCCTAATATAATTTCTATACTAGGACAAAATAAAAAAAATAAAGGGGCCTTGGGAATGATGTGCTGCTGCTGCTAAGTTGTTTCAGTCATGTCCAACTCTGTGCGACCCCATGGACAGCAGCCCTCCAGGCTCCTCTGTCCACAGGATTCTCCAGACAAGAATACTGGAGTGGGTTGCCATTTCCTTCTCCAATGCATGCATGCATGCATGCTAAGTCGCTTCAGTCATGTCTGACTCAGTGTGACCCTATGGACAGCAGCCCCTCAGGCTCCTCTGTCCACAGGATTCTCCAGGCAACAATACTGGAGTGGGTTGCCATTTACTTCTCCCAGAAAATGATGTGAGCTACGTCTAGATGCTCTATAAAGCAAACGAGTGGCCAGGTCCTGGCAGAGGAGATACTGTTAGTGCCCTCATTACACACTTCTGCATTTATTAGAAGACAATGACTCTATTTTAAATTTATTTAATTCAACTATTTATAAATACTTGCCCTAAGCAGTCATTGTGATATTATGAAAATGACTCTAGAAAAGAACCCCTAGGGAGCAAGCCAACAGGGGATGGTGTTGAGAATACACGCTAATAAGTGCCTGAGTCGCCAGTGGGTGGCCTGCAGGAAAGAGTGACAGGGACTCTAATACCTGGCCAGAGTCTCAACCCCTCCTGGCATTCAGCAGGTGCATATGATGCAGACAGCCAGAACAGGGAAGAGAAGACGAGGCCATGGCAGAGGTAGGCTCCTCTAGGACTATCAAAGCCCGGCACTGATTTCTGCGCAGCACTGCCGAAACATCGAGGCAGTACCCCTTGTGTGGCAGATATGGTGCTGGGCATAAACAGCCTATGTCTTACAGCCCAGAAGCTAAGATAGAGAAAGGGCCATCTTGAAACTCCAAAGCGGGGAGTAACAGGAACTTCTTGGGTTTTGGAAATTCATTAGTTTTTATGTTTATATAGTTCATTTTGACAAGTGTTAATTATGAGGAAACTCCCACTTGCATCCCTTTTCCTTAGAAAAAGTCTAATAAGCTACTACTATGAAGAGATCAACAGGAAAGGGAAAGCTTTCTTTCCATCTCTGCCAAAAAAGCAAAGTGGGCCAAGTGCCCTAGGTTATTATTAAGAATGGGCCACAGGAACCAAGGAGAGGGAAGGCGAGGGAAGAGAGGTCCCTGGAGATGGCCTGCTTAGTGACTCATCCCTCTCCGGCAAATGAGCTCCGGCAGCAGCTACTTCCCATTACTTCGTCCTAGGTGGAGCTGTCATTCATAAACTATGGATGATGAGCAGAGTCACAGCTGGGACATCACGGGTAAGGATGCAAGGCGACAGTGAATTGTCTGTTTTCCCTGACCGCTAGTACTTTGCTGTGAGCAGCAAGCTAAGCAAACTGAAATATTTTCCTAATTTTTTTTTCTGCACCCCATACAGCCTGTGGGATCTCCGTTCCCCAACCAGGGATTGAATCTGTGCCCCCTGCATCGGAAGCACAGGGTTTTAACCACTGGACTGCCAGGAGAATCCCCTTCCTCAAATATTTTAAAAATCCTTTCCATCTGCAGTAGAGACCCTCCTCTTACTTAATGCTATTTCTAATGTATTTATTGTATGTGTTGGTATGTATCTATTTGCATTTAAAATAGAAATCCTAGTGAAGTATTACAGACATAGAGATACACATACATATTTAATTCAGGCTGTGAAGGTAGTAAGAAGGGCACAAACAAACAAAGCCAGTTGAAGACACTAGAGGAGCTAAGTTACCAGCTGGTGGTAAGAGAAAATGGGGAGAACATGCAAGGAAGGCCTCTGGTCCCGAGATGGGGACTCTGCCTACAAATTTCCTTGATGGTAGAGTTGGTCATTTGGATGCATAATTACAGCTATTAAAATCATTTCAATCCTCTTTATGGGACCCAAACAAAAATTTTAAATGCTTGCATAATATTTAACAGTATACTTAGGGCATCAAGGAATTATTTAAAAAGGCACTACTGTGGGAAATAACCAAAGGAACAGATGTTAAACACAGAGGTATAATTTCACTCCCCAGTTAAGGCTTTCTTCAATGACAGATCCACAGCAAAGATTTTAGGATTTTACAGCATTTTTAAAAAGAATGGCACTATGTGGAATGACTCTGTCTCTGTTATCGTGTATTTTTAACATTCTGAGCCCTGGGGGAAGAAGTTTATTTGAGAAGAGCTCCTTTGGCTGTGTAAGACTTTTATATTTTATTATTTTTATAATAAACAGGAATATTCTCCCTGACTCTGGGTCTAGTTTGTCTGTTTTTTTTTATCCCCTGAAGTCCAGAACCCAAAAGTTAATATTCCTGGGAAAAAAACCTTAAAAACTGTAAGTAAGTAACCCCTAAGAAAGCAGATGCTTCCTTCAAGGCAGAGGGTTTGACTGACTGTCTACATGACATGCAAATTGCAGTTTTATGGAGCCTTAAGTACCTGAACATACTTTGTAAGTATTTCCTTTACAATTGATAGAACCTCAATTTAGTAGCTCCCATGGAAGGACATAGAAATTGGCATACTGAATGAAGTGAGTCACACAGAGAAAGATAAATATCATGTGATGTTGCTTATATGTGGAATCAAAAAAAGGGTACAAATAAACTTATCCACAAAACAGAGTTACAGATGTAGAAAACAAACTTACGGTTATCATGGGTATGGGAAGAGACAAACTGAGAGACTAGGATTGGCAGATACACACTGGGTGTGTGTAGGTGGGGGGTGCAGTGTGTGCTTGAACTCATTTGCTAAGTCATGTCTGACTCTTTGTGACCCTATGGACTGTAGCCCTCCAGGCTCCTCTGTCCATGGGATTTTTCCAGGCAAGAACACTGGAGTGGGTTGCCATGCCCTCCTACAGGGGATCTTCCCAACCCAGCGATCGAATTTATGTCTCCTGCATTGGCAGGCGGTTCTATACCACTACCACCACCTGGGAAGCCCCCATACGTACTCTACTACATATAAAATAGGTAACTAACAGTCCTTCCCTGTGCTACTGTATAGCACAGGGAACTCTGCTCAAAACTCTATAATGGCCAATATGGGAAAAGAATCTAAAAAAAATGGATATATGTATATGCACGACTGATTCACTTTGCTGCACACCTGAAGCTAACACAACAGGGTAGATCAACTGCACACCAATAAAAATTTAAAATTAATTAATCAATTGATTATTTAAAAAATAGGTTCCCTTACTCCCTTAATCCCCATGCCTCCAAGCTTGTATCCTTCATTCAACATTTATGTATCCATGATATCTAGCAGCAAGCTGGATCAGTGAGTTGGTGTGACCTCGCCCCTAACCATATAGGTGGTAGCTGGGGTTTGATTGGGTAGGAAAAGAGAATCATGCTATAGAAAACTATCTTTGCAGCTTCTTATTCTCAATCTACTGTTCTTTTTAGCTTTATATATATATGATTAACTTCACATAAAATGACTCACCTCTACTTTGCATGTGAAAAATACAAGTTTCTATGTAGCCTTCTTGCCAAATACATGCAAACCACAAAACAACCATCCTTTAGGCCAGTAAGTATGATGTTCGTGTCTAATCCTGGACCAAATTACACTTATGGCACTTTAATGGAATGAATAATATTAAAACACATGGGTACTCTACAAATTCTACATATGGATTATCCATTTCTCCCTTTTCCACAATTTTATTCTTTCAATGGAACCATTTTTGAACATTCAGTGCAAGCTACATTAATGCTAAGAACATTTTGAGGGCAGGTCAGAATCAGCCAAAACTAGAAAATCAGGTTTGGAGAATGCTAACCCATTCATTCACTGACTAGCACCCGGGGCTTTGAGGCTTTTTTGAGGCTGCCATGTAGTACTAGGACACTCCTAGGATCTCATTCATAGGAGGGATAACAGTCAGCTCACTTGTTGAGTCAGTGAGTGGGAATGTTCAATTAGGATGTCCTACCTGCCTGAGGCCAAAACCAAGGGGAAGTACTTCAAAGTCCTCCTTAGAAACTCTTCTGTCCCTGGTGTGCCTGCTGCTTTCCTTCTTTTTTGGAGGAGGGTTGGGGGATTTAGGTCCTTCTAGTCATGGCTATAGGAGAAGGCAATGGCACCCCACTCCAGTACTCTTGCCTGGAAAATCCCATGGACGGAGGAGCCTGGTAGGCTGCAGGCCATGGGGTCGCGAAGAGTCGGACACGAGTGAGCGACTTCACTTTCACTTTTCACTTTCGTGCATTGGAGAAGGAAATGGCAATCCACTCCAGTGTTCTTGCCTGGAGAATCCCAAGGACAGGGGAGCCTGGTGGGCTGCCGTCTATAGGGTCGCACAGAGTTGGACACGACCGAAGCGACTTAGCAGCAGCAGCAGCAGCAGTCAAGGCTATGGTTTTTCCAGTAGTCATGTATGGATGTGAGAGCTGGACTATAAAGAAAGCTGAGCACAGAAGAATTGATGCTTTTGAACTGTGGTGTTGGAGAAGACTCTTGCGAGTCCCTTGGACTGCAAGGAGATCTAACCAATCCATCCTAAAGGAAATCAGTCCTGGGTGTTCATTGGAAGGACTGATGTTGAAGCTGAAACTCTTAATACTTTGGCCACCTGATGTGAAGAGCTGACTCATTTAAGATCCTGATGCTGGGAAAGATTGAAGGCAGGAGGAGAAGGGGACGACAGAGGATGAGATGGTTGGATGGCATCACCAACTCAATGAACATGAGTTTGGGTAAACTCCGGGAGTTGGTGATAGACAGGGAGGGCTGGCGTGCTGTGGTTCATGGGGTTGCAAAGAGTCGGACACGACTGAGCAACTGAACTGAACTGAAATGGGGGATTTAAAATTTACATTAGATATTTCATAAGCAAAGATATGTTTCTGATATCTATAAGTTCAGTAAACCTCCTGGCAGGCACCATTATTTCCTCCTTGAAAGGCAGGATGCTGAGAAAGCTCAGGTGAGTACAATGCCTAAGGGAGGCAGGGGAGGCTTGTTTTTTTGAAAACAATCTCATGCTGAACAAAAGAGTGAAATTTTCTGTAACCCTGAAGAAAGAAGAGATTATCAATAACCTGAGTTGCAGATCAACAGAAGAGCCCTTAGAGAGAATTACCAGATGAACATCAGGGTCAGAGTGTGCCCCAAGAGGACCCGGTAACGGAACAGGTCCAGGAAGCTGCCAGTCTCCTTGCAGCTCCTGTTGGCCGGGTGTGTTAGTGAGAAGGTGCACTTGAGCTGACGGTTCCTCTTGGCGATGAGGTACAGAGCGGCTTCAGCCTCATGCAGTCGACCCTGGGAGTATAACCAACGAGGTGATTCAGGAATGAATCTGAAAGAGACGTCATCAAAGGCTGTATATTCGTATAGGTACATATGCACCGGAAGGAGACAGATCCCCCACGAAGTACATGGTCCCCAAACCACAAGTGGATTTCCATGTTAGGTTTAAAGCTTGACTCTCCCAATGACACGTGGAAGAGAGAGGGCTACAGAGGGCAGTTGTCAACAGCTGCCAACATTAATAATGGCCTCTTTTATGAATGGAAACCAAAAACATGCTTCCAAAGCTGCAGCGAAAAAAGCAGACTATGCATTTACCTTTTTTCACTTATTTTTAATTGAAGGATAATTGCTTCACAGTATTGTGTTGGTTACTACCAAACATCAGCATGATGCATTTAATTTTCAGCAAATTTTAATATATAAATAGCAATTTATAATTTATAAAGTATACAAATAATATACAAATAGAAATACAATATTGAGTAATTCTTCATAAAACGTGCATCAGGGATGAGGCTTCAAATCATGGTCAAGTGTTGTTAGAATAATATTAATAAACATAATACAGAGTTTTTAAAGTTCTGAAAAAGCCTCACAAAGATTAAAATCTCTATTATACATCAGAAAAGAATTTTTAAAGTGTTTTTAACATAGTGATGCTATTTAAAAGGTAGAGATTATTTTAAGACTACATATAAAAATGAAAAAGAAGTGATCACATTTTAGCAGCTTTAGAGCTTTTAAAGCTTAACATTCTCCAGTCAGCTGACACACTCACTTTAATATGTCCTGAGGATATTTCCTGATTTCCAAGTCCTTCAAGAATCAAAGCTTATTTTCTGGTTAACTTTCAGTTCCAAAAAACAATAGTTATTTCTTACTATAGCTATAAAGTATCGAACATTTCTATTGCCACAGCTCTCTTTCATTAGTTTCAAGACAGGTATTATGCATCTTTTCTCCTCTTCGCAGTTCTGCATATTTTTAGGGGACCTTTCAAAAACCAAACGGTGGCAGGAACATGGACACCTTGTTTATAAAACACAGCATCAAACCTTTTGATCTAATTTGATATTATTTGACTAAAATGAAACTTGTATGCATTTACTTTTCTTTGATTTACTTGTTTTTAATTGAAGGATATTTAAAGTGCCTTTTGGAACTCTCCATGCCTTTCAGTAAGGAGAGTGAAGGGCAACAAACACCACACAATTTGTAACTTCATGGAGAGCCAGTTCATCAATAACCTTTTGAGCGCTTTCATTTTGCATGAGCAATGTAATAGGCGCTGAGAGGAAAGACAATGGAAACAAAAAAAAAGGCAGGCATTTCCCCAGGAGTTCTGCTGGGGGGGGGGGGCACTATTCAGGCACAACATCTGGTTATCAACAAAAGCAGGAACAAAGGCCTCTATAACCTCCTGAAAAAATTCCTTTATCCACTTTTTCACTGCTATCTGATTATTGTTACTAATACACAAGTAAATAATCAAGTAAAATGCCATTTTGTTGGAAGTTAGGCCAGCCGATGATAATCATCGGATCAACCAGTCCTATCCACAGGGCCATGTATGAGGTACAACGTAAAACTATCTGATCAAGCCTAAACACAAATAAAAAGACCATAAGACTGGTGGGGTGAATATGGAGAGTATACGTGGGATAGAAATATAACTCAAATCACAGAAAATCTATTATAGTAAAAATTAAAACGGAGGAGGACTAGAGGAGTGGAAATGGACCAACAAGGAAATAGTCAACATATTAGCAGTCACTATTATTATACCTTTGACTAATTTATTTCCCCCTTCCTATTTAGGTTCTCTGTGTTTTCAGAACTGTTTATAAGCAATAAAGTCACTTTTAAAACTTCATAAATCATGTTTAAAGATGGTATTTGGGAGATACTCAGGTTTTAGAAATTTGACTCTGTGTTAATAAAACTATTTCTACTTGGATTTATCTGGATGATTTAAACTTAGGACCTGATATTTCTCCACATTTTGAGAAGCCAATAAGCTTCTCAACAACGAAGCCCCACCCAGTTGCCAATGGACAGATTTAGGAATATGAGTTCTAACGCAAGCTGATTATTCCCACAAAACAGTAAGGCATGTTTCTAAAAGGAAAAGGAGGCCCTTGAATATGCTGCCCTCTACACAGTGTCCTGATCACTTTTAGAAGCTATATTGCTAATTTAACACTGAGGCCTCTGCTCGAAAATGTCCTGTGAATTTCTTTCAAGGTGGAAAACCTCTTTAAATTAAGGGGACACTGATTTCTAAAATAAAACTGTTCTAATTCAAGTATTGTGAAAACGAGGAATTTTTGAGCTAAGTAACAAGGTCTCTAGTAAAACAAACAAGGTATGTCTCTAAAATGACATGACTGTTTCTGATGCTGCTGATGGCTAATGAAGGCTAATTCTAAAGGTTTTTGTGCCAACATCTGTCCAGTGGACAGGAGGCATCTGGTCTATGGAAGGGCCCAGGGCTTTGGTGCCGGGAAATGCAGCTGAGCAGAGCCAGGGCTGTTCAGAGCTTGTTTTATAAAGAGGTTAGGCTCCATGCGAGGCAGAAATAAGGGACCACTGGAAGGGCGCCAGGTAAGTACTGCAGAATTCAGACAAGAAAGTGAATGATTGGGTATCTGACCAGGAAAAGCTTGGAGCGGGTGGCATTTAAGCAAACTGGGAAGGCTACTAATAAATAAGAGAGATGGCGAGAAGGGCACTGAAGGAGCTGGCCATAGCACTGAGTAGGAGGTACCAGGGCAGACCAACCTAAGGTGTAAACTGCAACAGTGAACAGCTTAGTATGCTGATGGGAACACAAGATGGGAGAGGAGATAAACTGGAGGCTGGCTGCAGCAAGCCTTACTTTGCAGGCTTGATGGAACACACATGGAGTGTGATTGTACGTGCTTTCTTCCGTTTCCCATTTTTCATGACCTGAATTAATCTCTCAGCAAGTCCAAGTCCCCACCAAGCACTAAGCAGTAACAAACAGAATATACATTCTGAAAACTAAAAGAATGCCTCGGATCAACCAGTGAAGTCACTCTACTACTGAAGGAGGGATGAGAACCAGCCTGGATTAAAAAGTATGCCTGCGTGCTCAATCACTCAGTCACATTTGACTCTTTGCAACCCCATGGTCTCTGCGTCTCCTGCATTGGCAGGCAGATTCTTTACCAACTGTGCCACCTGGAAAGCTCTAAGAAGTATGCAGTTTATTAAATATTTAAACAGAAAATTCATTTACTTACTAATATGAACAAAATGCTTATTAATTCAAGGACTCCATTTTTTCCAAAAATTTACAATATACAACATAATAAAATATGGCTAGTTTTCCTTTCTAATAAAATTATCTCACTCTAGTTCATATAACTGAATGCATTTCATAAATTTTACCTTTCTAATATAGGTTGGGGGCTTCCCTGGAGGCTCAGTGGTAAAGAATCTACCTGCTAAGCAGGAGACATGGGTTCAATCCCTGGGTAGGGAAGATTCCTTAGAGAAGGAAATGGCAACCCACCCTAGCATTCTTGCCTGGGAAATCCCATGGACAGAGAAGCCTGGCGGGCTACAGTTCATGGGGTCACAAAAGAATCTGATATGACTTAGAGACCAAACAACATCAATAAATATAGGCAACTATTTCTACTATATTCATTTTTGCACTTAACAATTCTCTTAATTTCAAAGAGAGAATGAAAACAGATTTCAGTTCAATCCCCACCAAACCTCAATTAGTAGAACTTATATAAAGAATTACTAAATCGAATTGCTACCTCAATGAAAATTCTATTACAGGTATCTCACTTTACAGCACAGAAGAAAGCTGGCACCACTGGCTGAAAATTTTATTTATCCCAAAGATTCTGATGTTTAGGATTAGAGGTCTGATATCTGAGGGGAGAAAACCTTTCATAAGCACAGTAAAACTTCTGGGGAAACAGGCCTAAGTTGGTGGCTCATCTTACAGCCTTAAGAGGAGCATGGTGTGATATCTTGCCTTGACCAGGGCATCATCCTTGTACTGCTTTGAATCCATGCACTCTAAGGATTTCTCCCATATCTGAGCATCTTCCCATGTCCACCTGTAGAGGCCCTGAGATGACAGTCATCTGTGGAATGAGGAGGTATCACTATATATTCAATATGCATAGACTGGTCTATAATATCATATTTCGGTCACACCCCTACCACATGATCTGATCCAGCCTGAAGATTCTTAAGCGTAAGGCATTAGGTTAAAAAAGAAACTGGTACCCTCCCTTGAGAATTTGAAGGTTAAAATGCAGAGGTTGAGAGGTTACTTTAAACAAGGGATACCTGCATTCTGAATTAATTAAGCATCTCTCTTCCCAGGAGCTGCCAAGCATTGGAGCGCTTGCGGAATTTAGTTCTTCACCAAAGTCAGTTCAGGCAAACTCCTGAAAGGGAATAACGCTGCTCATTGACCCGCATCCTCTTAAGACATTCCTTCTGCTTATTAAATTAAAAGTCTAAGAGGAAAAACTACTTACAAAGATAAGAGAAAGACCACTGTTCCCTGCAGGTTAACCAGTATGGCTAGGGTCCTCCAGGAACGGATGAAGTATCCCAACAGGGCATATTGGGCAATGCCGACTGCGAAGAAGAGGCCACCAATTGACCCTAATTCAGGAAAAGAGACTTGTTACTGGAGAAAGAACGATCTGCAACCCCATTTCCAACCCAGGTCACAGAACCAATCCTTTCTTTGTGAGATGTCAGCAGAAAGAAAAACCTACACAGATATCATTGAGGATCAGATGATAAAACCAGAGGAGAATTCAGGAAATTAGTGGGAAAGAAGGAAGGACAGATGAAAAATACAAACCACATGCGGTCAAGATAAATTTTAAGGGCTGCCCAAGTGCTTTCTGCATTGATGTTGCACTGACATCTGCCTGAACTTGTGGCTGAGGCTTGGAAATATTGTCTGCTGCATGGTGGGAGGTTTTTAGGTCATGAGACTATGGCAGTGGTGGGACTGCATCTCCATCAGAGGCTGTCCCTGAAATCCTTATCTCGAATCACAGCCTACTCCCCAGTTCTCCATACTGTCCTTCCCCATTTACCACCACCAGATACATGACATTTTACATTTGTTTCTTGTCTTTGTCTTCCAAGTGGAATGTAAGTTCCACGAAGCATGAATTTTTGTCAGCACACTGACAGCAAAAACATCAACCATGGGGTTGTTATGGATCCTATGATTTTTGAAATCAATAACGAATGAGTACAAACCCACTGTGCTGCCCAGTATACTTGCAAATTCTGTACCTCTGACATGCTTTCTATAACTGCTACTATTAGTAGTAAAGTAAATCTATCACTATTTATTTATATAATAGCTACTATTTGTTGAGTATTAGACTTTATAAACATTGTCCTATAAAGCCAGTACCACTGTTAGCTATCTACAGAGGGAGGAAATAGCTCAGAGAAAGTTAGGTGCTGCGGTCTAAGACATGGGGCTGCATGTGGCCCAACCAGGAGGTGCTGCCCCCCGGTCTGACTGGACAGTCTGCACTCGGTACCATTCCTGTCCCCTGTCACCCTTCTAGGGAAAGGCAGGCTCCTGTGGGCATCCCACAGCAACACGACTTTGTTACAGGAATTTTCTACAACAATCCTGCAAGACAAACATTTCTCTTATTCTTGTCCACAGATTATCAACCTATAACAAAACACAATGACTTGTTTGCTGTCTCCCTAGTGAGGAAAAGGGGGCCGCAGAAGGGAAGGCTAATGTGACAGTAAGTTCAGCATGAACAGAAAACCAGTCAGGGCATGTGGTCTGCTAAGTAAGGGAATGGGATTTCCATTCCCTGTGATTTCCCTAGAAACTTAGATAATCAATAGCTATTACAGATTCATTACAGTGCACCAAATAGCACCTGGCTTCCAAGAACAAGGCTTTCTGTCATTGCTCAGAACAGTTCCGAGTACTCGGTATCCACTGACAACAACATGGGCAAAAAGACAAAGGACCACAGGATGGGACCACTTCAGCGGGACCAAGTTCAGACCCCAGTTCTTCTATACACTGCCATGTGACTTTGGGAAAATCACTAAATGTCTGAGTCTCTGTTTCCTCATAAATGAAAGAGAAATAATAATACAAACCTCAAAAAGTATAGGTATTAGTTTCAAATGAAATAATGCATGCTGTACAAGTGTTAGCTATACAGTCCTACTGTAAAAAGGGTATAGCCCCTTATATCTATTAACTTCCCCAAAAATGCCATCTGGTAGCCTACTCTGGTGAGTGTCTGTTATAAAATATTGCCTACTTAGCACTCCTTTCTAATCCAAGAATCCTTTCCTTTTTTTGGAAAGATGACCTCCCCATATTTCATCCCTGTGGTTCAAGGGGGAGATGTCAATCGTGGTTCTCCCATGGTGACCCCAGCTGGGACAATCAGAGCTCCCACCAGTATTTCAGGATTTTCAAATACTGAACTTGGCAGTGAAACCAATGACCTGCTGGGCCTTATCCCTGACTGAGCAGGGGAAGTTTCTCAGAGATGACGGGAAACAGAAATGAGACGCATCTAAATTCCTGGTTCTAAGCATTGCCAAGGCCTGACTCTTCTTGGTTTGGGTGTGTTAACCAAATGATTTCCCTTTGTATCTAAGCTCATCACAGTTGAATTTCTGTCACAGAAAGACCTGGTATCAGCTGGATATGGCAAACAGGAGGAAAGGATTCAAAAGTTCTAGTTTCATGACTTAATTACCATGATGACATGGCGATAGACACAAGTTCCAGAAAAGGATGTAGATTTCAGATGAAAGAAAGCAATACCTTTAATTTGAGGGGTCAACAGACATCTTCATGTGATACCCAGCCAGAAGTTGCACACATATGCCCAGAAATGACAACAGAAATAAGGTAAGGAGATAAAGATGCTCTAGGCTATTTGGTTAAAAAATTTAATTTAAAAAAATGAACATTTCAAATCACCACTTCTGCATTTTGTAACTCTGGAAAGCCACAGGTGGTTTTGTAGCTGTTTATGGGCCTATCCAGGTGGCACAGTGGTAAAGAATCTGCCTGCCAATGCAAGAGACTCAGGAGACTCATGTTTCATCCCTGGGTCGGGAAGATCTCCTGGAGGAGGAAATGGCAACCCACTCCAGTTTTCTTGCCTGGGAAATCCCATGGACAGAGGAGCCTGGCAGAGTCCATGGGGTCACAAAGAGTCAGACACAACTGAGCACGCACACATGCACCCATGGTCTTTGGTTATTTATGTCTATTTTTCAAATTTCTTTTCTGCTTATTTTTAATTAATTTCAAGTCTGCAACCCCTGGTCAGTTTGCACTAGCAAAAGTCAAAGTTCAGCAGGTGAGAAGATAATGTACAGTGATGACTTCATTTTTATAAGTAGCACCAATGATCCATCCAGCTTTCAAGCAGAAGGCCATGAAGCCCCCTTGATTCCTTTTTTTCTTGCCTTCTCTGCTGATTCTTTAGCAGGTCACCATGTACGCTCTTTCCTCCTCTTCCACTTCTCCCACCTGGTGTAAAACATCTGCAGGTTCCACAGGGGTAACCGCACCAGCTTCCTGAATGGCCCTTCAATTTCTACTCTTGCTTCTCTACAATCCATCCTGCATACACCTACCAGAGTAATCTTTCTGTATGTAAGATTCTATGGCTCCTCTCTTTAATTCAGTCACTGGCTACTCACCGCATTTTGAGTTAAAAAAAAAAAATCCCTAATTTGGCTCATCATGCACTCTACATCACTCAGCCCCTCCAGTCTGATCTCAGCCCAGCCTCGTTCTGCCTTTCCATACTGGATCTTTTCAGGTGCTCAGAGAAGCTCATTCCTGTCATTCCTGCCCTCAGGGGCCTGGTTCTTGCCACTCCATCTGACTGGAATGTTTGCTCAGAAAATCACACCCCCTAGGTGTGCATCATTCACACCTTTAATACCTACATCAAAGTTTTCTCTAACTATCCTATTTAATGTAACTGTCCCTTGCACTTACTGCCTACTCTGTTATCCTGTTTAACTTTCTTCACTGCACTTAAAGTTTTCAGAAATTACTTCATATTGGTTATGTCTCTCCTGATTAAAACATAAGTTCCATAAGAGCAAGGACCTTCACCCACCCAGGCCTGGAGTGTTCACTCTTTTATCCCAAGTGTCTGTCTATAAAAGTAGTATCTGGATAACATGAACATATATACATACCATGTGTAAAATAGACAGCTAGTGAGAAGCTGCTGTATAACACAGGGAGCTCAACTGGGTGCTCTGTGATGACCTAGAGAGGTGGGATGGGGGGTGGGAGGGAGGCTCAAGACAGAGGGGATATATGTATACATACAGCTGACTCAGTTGTATAACAGAAACTAACACAATATCATAAAGCAATTATATTCCAATAAAAAAATAATAAATGGAAAAGGCCAACTTAAGAGATTGGGATTGACATATACATACTACAATATATAAAACAGATAACTAATAAGGACCTACTGTATAGCACAAGGAACTTTACTCAGTACTCTGTAATGGCCTATATGGGAAAAGAACCTAAAAAAAGAGTGGATATATGAATATATATAACTGATTGTCTTTGTTGTCCACCTAAAACTAACACAACATTGTAAATCAACTATATTCCCATGAAAAGTTTTTTAAAAAGCCGTGTGTCTGGTACATGGCAAGGTCTGTTTAATAAATGAATGTTGCAGAATAGATATGCAAAGGAGAAGCTCTGGAAGGACACACAGCAATCTGTTTACAGTTGTGGTCTTTGGGTGAGCAGGACTATATGTGTTCTTTATGTTTCACTTCTATATGTTTCTTGATTTATTTTTACAATGAACATCAATAACTTTTGTTATAAGGTATTTATATAAGAAAATTAAAAATAAATATATTAATATGACATTTGTCATAGTTTTAGTATTTTATCTTTTCTACTCTCAATAATTTTCAATCAATTATACTTATTCTTGTTAAGCACTATACTGCAACTGGTTAAAAATGGATGTTTTCAGTTTGCACTTATACTTTGTTATATGTACTTTATATAGTATTTTATACATACTGAAAATATTATTTGTAATCAAGCACAATTTTTCAAAAAAAGTTTTTCTTTACTGCTAAGCAATCAGGGTGCCGTGCCGTGCTAAGACGCTTTAGTCGTGTCCGACTCTTTGCAACCCAAGGACTGTATAGCCCACCAGGCTCCTCTGTCCATGGGATTCCTCCAATTAATCCCCTATTGCTAAGCATTTAGGTTTTTCCCTTCAATTTCTTTCAGTTCTGAGCATATCTGAAGTTATAGGAGTATATAAAATCGTACTAGAGAGCAACATGGATGGACCTAGGGAATATCATACTGACTGAAGTCAGTCAGATAGAGAAGAAATATCATATGACATCCTTTATATGTGGAATCTAAAAAGAAATGATACAAATGAACTTACTTACAAAACATAAAGAGACTCACAGACTTACAGAACAAATTTATGACTGCTGGGGGGAAAGGGATAGTTAGGGAGTTTGGGATGGACAAGTATACACTGCTACATTTAAAACAGAAAACCAACAAGGATGTACCATACAGCATATGGAACGCTGCTCAATGTATGTGGCAGCCTGGATGGGAGGGGAGTTTGGGGGAGAATGGATACATGTATACATATATGCATGTATATGAGACTCTTCGCTGTTCACTTGAAATTATCACAACATTGTTCATCAGCTACACCTCACAACAAAATAAAAAGGCTTGGTTTTTTTTTTTTTTTTTTTTTTAATTGTGCTGGAGAGAACAGCCTGGAAAGAAAGGTCAAGGACAAAACTTTCACAGAAGATTACTCATGGGAGAGGGAAGGAGGAAGCTCCTCACAAAAGAGTTTTAGGAGCAGCAGAAACTTATTTCTGTCCTGGGTGCAGGTCAAGTGCACTGGCCTTCCAGGAACTCTCTCAAGCTTCTTCTGAATTTCACATTGAATTTGGTAACCATCTGGTACCACTGTTGTAGTTTTTTTTCCCTTTCTCCCTTTTCCCTTTGCTATAGAAATTTTAATAACCTTACTTTAACTCAGCCTCAAGGACAAGAACGGAAGGTGAAAGCACTTTAACAGAAATCTTTTCACCGGCTTCAGGCAACTGGAAAGGGAGCAAAAGACCAAGAGGTCTTTCTTTTTGCCGAAGATATGCAACGGGACAGGAATCATCCTAAAGAACTTGGTAGGGTGGGGGAAGTATACATGTTTTGTAAGAAAGCATCTTCTTCATGGAACAACTAGAGTCAAATGTGAATGTTTTAATAAAGGAATGTGCCAGGAACATGAAAAACATGTACTCATGATGCTTTGCATGAGCAAGATTTTGGACTCGGGGAAACCAAAACCCCAGGAGAGGGTGCTTTTGTGTCTTCCCCTGGATAATGTGAGTGGTCATGAACACCATCATCACTCATTTCTGGCAAAGTCCCAGCAAGTCTGAACCCACTACTTGCAAAAATGACTTTAAAAGTCTCAATGCAAACTGAAGACTCAAAGGATGTTTTCTCACTGATCCTACCTTAGGACCCGGGCTAGGGAGAAAAAAAAAAAAAAAGCCCATCTCTAAAGGCTTTTCTAAAAGCCACTATAGACAAAGTGAATTGTGAAGCACGATGTGTAAGAGGCAGGCAAGAAGCCTGTCCTGTGAGGATGGAGCTGGGGTCTCCTCCTCCCCAGTTTTGTTCTAACTTGTCCAACCCTCTGTGTCCTTCAACTTGGAGAGCAGTTTGGTGGACATACGAATACAGCAGAGCTTATTTTGCCTCTGTCTTCCAATTCAATACGTTAGCCTTTACCAACTCTGGAGACATGACCAGTGACAAAAAAAGGCCAACCAAGTATTCATATGAGGTGACCCATGACAACACCCTAATGGCAAAAAGCAAAGAAGAACTAAAGCGCCGCTTGATGAAGGTGAAAGAGAGTGAGAAAGCTGGCTTAAAACTAAACATTCAAAAAACTGAGATTATGGGATCCAGTCGCATCACTTCATGGCAGATAAACGGGAAAACAATGGAAACAGTGACAGCTTTTATTTTCTTGGGCTCCAAAATCACTGAGGACGGTTACTGCAGCCATGAAATTAAAAGATGCTTGCTTCTTGGAAGAGAGGCTATGACAAACCAGACAGCATATTAAAAGGCAGAGACATTATTTTGCAGACAAAGGTCTGTATAGTCAAAGCTATGATTTTTCTAGTAGTCATGTACGGATGTGAGAGCTGGATCATAAAGAAGGCTGAGGGCTGTAGAACTGATGCTTTTGAACTGTGGTGTTGGAGAAGATTCTTGAGAGTCCCTTGGACTGCAAGAAAATCAAACCAGTCAGTCCTGAAGGAAATCCACCCTGAATATTAATCAGAAGGACTGATGGTGAAGCTGAAGCTCTAATACTTTGGCTACCTGATGTGAAGAGCCGACTCAGTAGAAAAGATCCTGATACTGGGAAAGACTGAAGGCAGGAGAAGGGGGTGACAGGATGAGATGCTTGGATGGCATCACAGACTCAAGGGACATGAGTTTGAGCAAACTGTGGGGGATGGTGAAGGACAGGGAAGCCTGGCATGCTGCAGTCCATAGGATCGCAAGAGTCGGACACGACTGAGTGACTGAACAACAAATGGAAGATACAAGAGGGGAGTCTGCAGGGCAAAGTGGGATGACATGGGCCTGGCATCATCCTGGCCCTGACCGCCATGAGCTGTGTGAAAACAGGCACACAACCTCTCCTTTTGTTAGGGGGAACACATTGACTGAAACCACCCACTCTGGCCAGACTCCAGTAACCATTTGCAGTATTTTATGATAGGAGGTCCTAGTAAGGAACACGGAACTAACAAGCCACCACCAACCAGAAGAGTTTGGGAAAGGTCAAAAGGAGACACCTTGTGTCCGACCACCTCCCATAATTCTCACTGGCATCCATCTTGGCTAAGCAATGCATGTGCCACTAGAAAGGACCCTGAGTCAGAATGACTGGCCAAAGACAACCTGGAAACTAATCCCATCACCATAAAACCGAGACTGCAAGCCACGAGGTAGAGCAGCTCTCCTGGGTTCCCTCACCCTGCTGCTCTCCACCCAGGCACCCCTTCCCAATAAAGTCTCGTTTTGTCAGCATGTGTGTCTCCTCCAACAATTCACTTCCGAGTGTTAGACAAGACCCCGTTCTCGGATTCTAGGGGGGCTCCCCTTCCTGCAACATTTTCAGTGGTGAAGTGTCCTCATTTGTTAAATGAAGGTAGAAATTCTTAACTTGTAGATTCTGGGAATATTTGAGGCATGGGCCAGATGTGGAGCTTGGTTTCTGGTACATAACAGATACTCAGCAAATGGTAGCTGGCACTCTCTCACCTACATCCTCATGCAGACACATTTCTACAGTTGTACAATCAACTTATTACCATATTAGTACAAGCACATCTATAGTACTCAACAACTTTTAAATGAATGGAAAGCAAAACAAAGTTCTCACTGCAAACCTATAGTCCATAAAGTAGAATCTTAGTACAATCGCCTTCCCAAGACATTAAGTCAAGGATGCTTTTAAAATTATTTATAGTTCTTGAGAAGATGATGGGATGGTTAAAAATAATACAGAACATGGCCTCCATTTGGAAACTTAAACATCACTAAAGAAATACTACAAGAGTACTACTACCTGCTGATTTGAAGAGAACAGTAAAAAGGCCTATGAGACAAAGATTTAATAAAATACAATACCAAGGCACTGAGAAAGGAGTTTCTAGTATTTCCTCTGCACTATTTTTCACTTTATGGTAAAAAGTAGTTAACAAATACCTTCAGGCAATCTGTGAGTATAGGGACAAGGTCACCATCTGTAGGCCCCAGGGGAGACTACCAATAGGGGAATACAAATAAAATGACTAACGACTCATTCAAGGCCACATAGAACTCAGGAAAGGAAATCTAGGGATTTCCCTGGCGGTCCCATGATGAAGACTATGCTTCCAAGGCAGGGGATGCAGGTTGGATCCCTGCTCAGGGAACTAAGAGCCCATATGGTCAAAAAAAAAAAAAAAAAGCCAGCAAGAAAGATGGCAAATCTAGTATTTGGATAGAGCACCTCAAGTCTAGATGCATTTTTAGACACAAGGGCTAAGTTGGTTCCTGCCTAGTTCTCTGGAGCCCCTCCCCATCTCCAAGTCTGCGTGGATTGAAGCAGTACCTGCGAGTGCCCAGTAGGCGGTACCCACACATTCGTTCAGCAGGACAAAGGCCACCAGCGACATCCCTCCGTTCATCATGCCCACCAGGAAGCGAGTTATTGCAAAGAACTCATATGAGGGGGAAAAGCCATTTGCGATAGCAAACAAGATGTCAAGAGCAAAACCTAGAAAGAGAAGAACAGTATGCAATAATCCAGAGGCAAAACGAATGTAATATGTGTGTTAATTTGTAAAGATAAATCTTTGTGAATTTAAATTTTCTAAGCTATAGTTTGTTTTAATCAGTTTGTCTTAAAGATTATCAAGAAAAACTGAGGTTTTCTTTGTTACAAGTTGATTTCTGTCCTCATGCGCAGTTTTCAGCTATTCCCAATAATGCTGAAAATTGAAAAATCCTAGCTCATACTCAGCTTGTCAAGTGGACTATGCTGAGTCCTGTGGAACTCATCTGAAATGAATCAACATGCAAGATACAAGGAAATGGATCTAGCAAACTGCCTCAATCTTTGTTCTCCTTAGAAACATGGCATGAATTAGAATCCATGGATTGTAGAAGGCACCACTAGGAAATGCTTATAATGCAAATACCTGGCCTTCCTCGGGTATGCTTTAAAATGCTTGGCCAGAAGCACTTGGCCTCTCACCAGTGAAATAAAAATCAGTTCTGGGTCCACACGGCAATTCCCTGAGAACCTTAAGGAAATGGTCTCCTTACTATTTCTCTGGGAACCTTAGGAAAATAAATTCTCTTGTTCAGTTCATGAACATTAACAGATTACCTGTGAGATAGACTTTTTTCCTTCCGAAGCGATCAGAGAGTTGACCAAAAGTGATAACTCCCACAAATACACCACTGAAGAAAAGAGAGCTTGCTGCACTCACTTTGTAAGATCTGTTGGCAATTAAAAACCACTAGAGGAAGAAAAAAACAAAAGGGAGACATTTAAGTCACAGAAAAGATGGATGGATAGAGTTAGCTACTTTAAAAAAGCAAATGTACAGCAAAAACTTGCATACTAGAATTTCTCCACTGCATTACCACTGTTAACCAGAATTCAATAGAATATCCATCCAGGACAACACCCAAGGAGATTCTGTCTTCAGAAACCCCAGAAATTGTTATTATAATGTGCTCCCACAGTAGTCTATAAACATCCTGTTACAGCACTGAACACAGTCCAGTATGTAATAGCTAATTACTTACCCGTCTGTTGACTATATCCTTCACTCCAAGTCCCTGCATTTCTAGACAGGAAGAGCTGTATGCCATTAGTTTCCAATTCTCTGACACCTAACATACTATATGACATACATGAGGCCAAAAATGAATGGTCCTTTTCTCCAATAAATTAATGGGTTTTAAATCCCTTGAGTATTTTCCTTGAAAAATTATACATGCAATAACAATATGATTGGGCTTCCCAGGTGGCTCAGTGCTAAAGAATCCTGCAATGTTGAAGACTTGAGTTTGATCCCTAGGTCAGAAAGATTCCCCAGAGGAGGAACTGGTAACACACTCTAGTATTCTTGCCTAGGAATTCCCATGGGCAGAGGAGACTGGCAGAGTCTACAGGGTTGCAAAGGGTTGGACATAACTTAGCAATCAAATAAAAACAAACCATATGATACAGTGATTCCACTTCTGAGTATATATACAAAAGAACTGAAAGCAAGGATTCACAGGTGTTTGTGTGCTAAGGTTCACAGCAGCATTAGTTACAACATCCAAAAGGTGGAACGAACCCTACTATCCCTTCTCAGATGAATGGATAAACAAAATGTGGTATATACATCCAATGGAATATTATACAGCCTTAAAAAGGAATGAAATTCTAGCAAGCTACAACATGGATGAACTCTGACCTTATGCTAAGTGAAACAAACAGACAAAAAGAAAAAATACTGTATGATTCCATTTATGAGAGTGACACTGCAATTTATAATAAGAAATATATATTTGGTTTTCAACCATTGTGCCTATAACATAGTTCTTGAAGCCCTTGTAATTTCCTATGTAAGAATTACAGGGGTATCTTTTTTTAAAAAAACTTTTTATATTATATTGGGGTAGAGCCAATTAACAATGTTGTGTTAATTTCAGGTGAACAGCGAAGGGACTCAGTCACACATGTACATGTACCTATTCTCCCCTCTCATCCAGGCTGTCACCTAACACTGAACAAAGTTCCATGTGCTGTACAGTAGGTTCCTGTTGGTTACCCAGTTTAAATATAGCAGTGTGTACATGTCCATTCCAAACTCCCTAACTTTCCCCTCAGGGGGTATATTTTTTTATAAGATTTATTTTTCCAGTTCCTGAAAAAGCTTCAGAGCAATAAAGCTAAAACAGGTGTCTTTTATTATTTCAATAATAATAAATTATTATTATTAATAATAATGAATTATTATTTCAATCACACTGAGTTTATTATGTCAATGAGGTGACTTTTGGAAAGCCTCATAGATGGGGGCTGGTTGTCAGGGGAGCCAACCATGTAAACAGAGGGTTGGAACTTTCAGCCCCTCCCTCCAGGCCTCTGGGCAGGGGAGAGAGACTGGAGGTTGAACCAACTGCCAATGGCCAATGGCTTAATCAATCATGTCTTCATAAAAAAGAAAGTGAAGTCGCTCAGTTGTGTCCGACTCTTCATGGCCCCATGGACTGCAGCCCACCAGGCTCCTCCGTCCATAGGATTTTCCAGGCAAGAGTACTGGAGTGGGTTGCCATTTCCTTCTCCAGGAGATCTTCCCAACCCAGGGATTGAACCCAGGTCTCCCGCATTGCAGGCAGACACTTTCCCGTCTGAGCTACCAGAGAAGCTCTGTCTTCATAATGAAGCTGCCAAAAATCCAAAAAGATGTGGTTTGGAGAGCTTCCAGGTCACTGAACTTGTGCTGGTACTGGGAGGGCAATTAAAGGGCTCTGAGGGCATGGAAGTTCTGTTCCCTTCCATCCGTCTATGCCTTGCCCTGTGCACCTCTTCCACCTGGCTGTTCTGGAGTTACAGCTTATTATAATAAATCAGTAATCTAGTAAATAAAATGTTTGAGTTCTGTGAAATTCCCTAGCAAATTAATCCAACCAAAGGAAGAGGTCAGAGGACCCTCTGATTTACAATCAGCTTATCAGAAGCACAGGAAACAGCCTGAACTTGTGACTGGCATCTGAAGGGGGCAGTGGGGGCAGTCCTGTGGGATCAAACCCTAACCTGTGTGACCTGATGTTAACTCAGGAAGATGGTATCAGACCTGAACCAAACTGTAGTACACCATGCTGGTATGGCAGAACAGCCTGATGTGGGAGCCCCACCCTGTCCTCTAACTCCCACCCACACATATCTGTTGGCAGAAGCGTCTGAAGGGAAGTAGCTGCCAGTAGAGGAGACACTGGAAGAGTGTTTTTCCTTCACCTGGACTAGCCATATCCCCAGAGACAAAGTAGAACAGTGGTTACCAGGGGCTGGGAGAGTGAGGAGTTACCTGTTAGTTTGGGATAATTACAGAGTTGTTGAGGTGGACAGTGGTGATGTTTGCACAAGGATGCGAATGTATTTAATGTCCCTGTACTGTACACTTTAAAATGACACACTTTATGCTATGTATGTTTTACCACAATAAAAAATAATCCCTGGAGTACTGCGTGTGTTAGTTGTTCAGTCATGTCTGACTCTTTGTGACCTATGGACTGTAGCCCCCCAGGATCCTCTGTCCATGGGATTTCCCAGGCAAGAATACTGGATTGGGTTGCCATTTCCTTCTCCAAGGGATCTTCACAACCCAGGGATTGAACCTGGGTCTCCTGCATTGCAGGCAGATTCTTTACCATTAGGGAAACTTACAAGCTCAAAGAGAAAGTAATCACCTTCTACTTAAAATGCCATTACCTTTAGACCTAGCTAGTGACCTTTTTCACCTTTGCTTATAGAGATGAAAGTCAACCTGTGTCTCAGATGTGACCTCAGAGAACCGAGAGACTGCTCATCTCTCCCCTCCACAGCCTCTTTCCTGGGCTCAGCAAAGACACGTTTAAGAAAGCCCCTTCTCGAAAACTCGCATGGAGACAGCCCTTACTTGTCCCTTCTCTATCCTTCAAACCGCTCCTGTCCCATGCTTTGACCACCAGTCATTATGGTCCAAAGCACATCTAACTTCTCTCCTTCTCTTGTGTTTCCTGCAAGACTAGATGGATAAAGATCTTGACAAGACATCTTTAGGCAACAACAACAAAAACATTTAGGCACTGGAAAATAAACAAGGGTGAAGCCCTCACTACTGCTGTGCTTTACTACTTCTGACTTCTTCTGTCCTTCACATGCACTTCTTAGCAAGATTAACTAGCTATTTTCCTAGCCCTTCATGGATTAGAAATAATAGCCTAGGGTGCTACTGCCCTTAAAAATAGTAATCAGGCAGTTACTGCTCTCGGTGGCAGTCGTAATTTAAATAAGAGAGTAGATGGAAGCTCTATGACCAAAAACTGAACTATATTCCATGTTTTTTTTCATCCCAGTATTTAACAAATATTTGACTCGTTTCTACTAGAGGTTAATAAAACCATTCTAAACACTGGGAATACAGATGCAAATGAGCTAGACTTGGTCCCTACCCTCATGGAGTGTAAGTTCTAGTAGAGTGAGACATTAAACAAGTAAACATGTAGGGACAGGCTGGAAGAAAATCTCTTTAAATAAGGTATCCAGGAAGGCTTCTCTGGGGAGGTGACATTTGTGACCTGAATGATGAGGAAGTGATCAACACCAAAAAGCTGTTTGGGGAACATGAGGATAAGTGCAATGGCCGTAAGGTCCTTGAAGACATGTCAGAGTGCCTTTTGTAGGGTGGGATGTAATGCGACCAAAGAGCTGGGCAGGCATCAGGTCAGGCAGGTCCTTGAGTCACAGTAAGGAGCTGGGATTTTAGTCCAGTACACAGGGAAGACATTGCATTCCTGGACTTATGTTTCTAAAGCTCAGCATTCACACTTAAAGAATGCAATACAACAGGGAAAAGTGGGAGCAGGGAGCCTCCTGCAACAGTCCAGGAGATGACATGGGCTGGGATGAAACCAAGAGTGATGGAATTACATGAATCACATGAATGTGGGAGGGATCTTGAAGGCAGAACTAGCAGGACTTGCTGATGAATGAGATGTGGAGCGGGGAGGAGAGAAAGGGAGAGTGAAGGATTTAACCCAGGTTTTTAACTTTAGCCATCAGTAGATGGTGGTGACATTTTTTAAATTTTTATTTTTTGATATTGAGGATATATATTTTTTATATTGGAGGATAATTGCTTTACAATGCTGGGTTAGTTTCTACTGTACAACAATGTGAATCAGCTGTAAGTATACATATATCCCCTCTCTCTTGAGCCTCCCTCCACTCCCATCCCACCCCTCTAGGTCATCACAGAGCGAGCTGAGCTCCCTGTGTTATACAGCAGCTTCCCACTAGCTGTCTGTTTTACACATGGCAGTGTATATATGTCAGTGTTACTCTCACAGTTCATCCCACCCTCTCCTTCCCTGACTATGTCCACAAATCCGTTCTCTACTTCTGTGTCTCTTTTCCTGTCCTGCAAATAGGTTCATCAGTACTATATATATGTGTTAATGTACAATATTTGTTTTTCTCTGACTTACTTCACTCTGTATAACAGAGTCTAGGTTCATCCACATCACTATTAAATGACCCAATTCATTTCTTTTATGGCTGAGTAATATTCCATTGTATATATGTGGTGGTGACATTTTGAGGTAGAGGAAGCTGCACAAGGGTTATCAAGTACATAGTGGGAAAGTAAGAGTTCTGTTTAGACACATTTTGAGGATGAGATGGAGATTGAGATGTTACTATAAAAACATTCATACTGAAATGTTCATCAAGCATTTGGATGTTTCTTGAGCTCAAGGGAGAGGAAATGAGAGCTTATGAAAATAGAGATGAAGGAGGAGGCTCAGGACAGGAGCCCAGCACACTTCCACATTTGGTGGCTGAGTAGAAGAGAACTATCACAGAAAACTCACTACTAGTAGCGGGTCAGAGAGAGCAAGAAACAGAGGGGAGGGTGGTATCTCAATCACAAGAAGAAGAGATGTGACTGAAGGAGGAAGGGGGTAATCAAGTATATCCAATGTTGCTTTAGAGGTCAAGTTAAGATGAGGACAGAGGTGTGCGGTTATATTTGGAAACAAAATGGACACTTAAAAAACAGCAATTTCAGGAGAGTGCTAACAGCAGCTGGGTTGGAGAAGGTTGAAGAACTGGACAAGCTTAAGGAACTGCAGGCAGCAGATGTACACAGAATGGGTTCCATAAGTTTTGCTGTGAAGAAGAGTAAGGAAACAGGACAGTATCTGGACAGGTAGGTGGGGGTCAGAGATAACTGGTGTATTTTTTGACATGTGTGCGCATTGATGAGAGACAGTAGAGAAGATATCCTTGTAGGAGAAAAGTACTTGGAAAAGCAAGAAGGAAGGGGCTTGAAGGTACAAAGTAGAGAGAGTATGCTCATCGCTCAGTCACGTCTGACTCTTTGTGGCCCCATGGACTATAGCCCACTAGGCTCCTCTGTCCGTGGAATTCTCCAGGCATGAATACTGGAGTGGGTTGCCATGCCCTCCTCCAGGGATCTTCTAGACCCAGGGACGGAACCAACATCTCTTCATGTCTCCTGCACTGGCAGGCAGGTTCTTTACCATTGGTGCCACCTTCAGGATAAATAAACCTAGAAAAGCAAGAAGGGTCTTGAGTGCACAGAGAAGGGAGCCTTTCACAGATGTGAGAAACTTCCAATGCAAATGGGAGGAAGACAGAACGTGGATTCAGAAGCAGGCAGTAAAGGGACCTTGCTGGATTGCTTCAGTTCTTTTTCACTGAAATATCAAGTGAGGTTGACGGTTGAAGGGAGGGTGAGTGGAGGGGGAGCTTAAAGTTTAAGGAGGAAGAAGACAGGCCCTTCTCAGAAGGGGACATGGCCCATTCAAAGGAAATGTCACAGGACACGGTGAATGCACACTTGAGTTCTGTACTTACTCACTCTGTGCAGAGAAGGTGGGGAGGAGTCAGGGGTTTCCCAGGAGTATTACACAGGGAACGGGGCACCAGGAAATTGTGGGGATTTGCAAAGGAATGTTTACTATAATAATAAAATCTATGCTGAGAAAAGGAGAAAAGAAAGACATAGGGGGATGGTGGGTGGTGAAATAATGTCCCACCCTCAGGAAATCCCCTACTTCTTCAACTCCTCTGTACTTTCCATCCTTGCTCTTACTGAACTTTGATTGTCCACAGAGGAAATTCACTCACTGAACCAGGTCCCTCTCAACTGGAGGCTGCTTTTCCTTTTTACCCAAGGACCTGAGAACCTGAGATGGGAGCAGATAACCAAACTCCAAAATTATCAGCTTGTCTGAAGACCACATCATTAGACTGTAACCACTAGCTTTCTGGGGCAGAGAATCTAGCCTGTTTTGAAACAGCCACTCTTCCTTTCTTTCATGGGAAGAGAATGTTTAGCTGGGCATATGGCTCCCCAGAATAAAGGCCAAATTTCCCAATCTCCCTGAAAATCAGGATGGCCACACTATCAAGTTCTGCACAATGAATGAACATAATTGGAAGCATCACGTGCTGTGTTCAGGAAATGGTCTCAAGAGATGGCTGATCTGTCCTCTGTCCCTTCTTTATTTCCACCAATCTACTTAGAAGGTCTGTTTGAAAGCTAGATCTCTAAAAAAACAAAAGTAGAGTTACCATATTATCCCACAATCCCACTAGTGGGTATATATCTGGAGAAAACCATAATTTGAAAAGACACGTGTACCCCAGTGTTCACTGCAGCACTCTTTACAATAACCAAGACATGGAAGCAACCTAAATGTCCATTGACAGATGAATAGATAAGGGAAATGTGTTATATAAATAAAATGGAATATTACTCAATGATAAAAAAGAATGAAATAATGTCATTTGTAGCAACATGGATGGACCCAGAGATTATCATACCAAGTGAAGTAAAACAGAGAAAGACAAATACCATATGATGTCACTTACATGTGGAATCTGAAAAAAAAAAAGATACAAATGAACTTATTTACAAAACAGAAATAGATCCACATACATAGAAAACAAACTTATGGTTACCAAAGGAGAAGAAGACAGCGTTAGTTGCTCAATCGTGTCCAACTCTTTGCGACTCCATGGATAGTAGCCCGACAGGCTCCTCTGTCCATGGGATTTTCAAGGCAAAAATACTGGAGTAGGTAGCCATGCCCTTTTCCAGGGGATCTTTCTGACCCAGGGATAAAACCCAGGTCTCCCACATTGCAGGCAGATTCTTTACTGTTTGAGCTGCCAGAGAAGGGGGAGGGATAAATTAGGAAGATGGGATTAACATATACACACTACTGTATATAAAACAGATAACCAACAAGGATCCACTGTATAACACAGAGAATGCTACTCAATATTTGGTTATAACTATAAGGGAAAATAATCTAAAAAAGATCTTCCTCACCCAGAGATCAAACCCATGTCTTTTATGCCTCCTACATTGGCAGGCAGTTCTTTACCACTAGCACCACCTAGAAAGCCCATATATATATGTGAATATATAAAACTGAATCACTGTGCTGTATTCCTGAAACTAACACAACAGTGTAAATCAACTATCATTAAAAGATTAAAAATAAAAAAGGTAATGTGTGTATGCAAAAAAGAAGAAAAAGAAAAGACAGCTGGCGCTCTACTTGAGTCCATGATGAAGAGGGTCGCATGTTAGTGATGGTGAAGTCAAAAGCTGAATCCCTGACAACACTGCGGTAGAGCCCAAGCACTGCATGTTTTTAAGTTCTCCAGATGATTCTCACAGGCAATCAGGTTAAGAATCCCCTAACCCCCTCATCTGGACCATGTCATCCTCAACAACAGCATCACCTCTAAAATCTTGATTATGCACATTCCACTCTCAGACCACCATTCCCCAGACTTCCAGCCACTTCCTCCAGTGCCCCTACTCCAAACATTCTTCAACCTCTTTAAGACCTCCACTTAACCAAATACTTCAGGAAGCATGGCCTGAGTGATCAAAAAAAAATTAAGTGATGTTAAGAAACTCTGATTTAAGGATCTTTAAGGAATGAGTAAGTACATTTTAAAGCTTCACATAAAATGATTAAAAGTTTTGGAATTTGAAGGAGAAATTGTATTTTGTGAAAAATTAATTTATTTTGGATGTATGGATAGTTCTGTGGTAGAATTCTCAACTTACAAGGAATGCAGAGGGGGACAATTTTCAGGGTGAAAAATGAATCAAATATTAAATATTAGGTTGGTCTATTAGAGAAGAAAGGGCTGTATTTGTCACAGGGCTATATCCCTTCTCTTACAATGGCCAATAAAAAACAAGTGCGATCAGGTCTTGTTAGCACCCTGGAGTTCAAACACATGCTTTTACGTCTTTCACACGCTCGGTGTTTGTTTTGGTGCCTTCACGCCTTTAAAGTCTGGCCTGCAAGTTTAGCTTTGATTATTCTGTACTTCAATTCTGCTGGTCTGTTTATATGGCCAAGAGGTTCAGACTTGCATTGATCAGTTCTGCGTTTAATCAATGAGAGACCAACGTGGCTGCTCCATCACCAACTATCCTGTGAACCACATTTGCAGAACTTCTCAAATTCACCAAAAAGGCTGTAATACTAACCTTCTAGCAACTGGACAGCTATCAGATTGGATGGCAGTTTTAGGAAGACGTGGCCCAAGGGATGTTTCACCAGCAAATTTCAAATTCTAATTCTCAGGCTGCTAGTTCTAAGTGTCAAAGTAATTTCTAGTAATTTTTCTCCAGATCAGTGCCGGCTGAGCTAATGCATCTTCCTACATCTCTGGAAAACAGTTAGGAACTGATAGAAAAATTGAAAAGCACTGCCGGATTTTTAAAAAGCAAATTAGAGAATATGACAACTGGAACCCGGGAGACCCCAGTGACCAATCTAGGTGAACTAGGGATGACTGACTCAGGAATGCCAAGTCAAGCGCTTAGGACAATGTGTTTACAGTCAGTTTTCCACATTCCCCGTCCCCTGAACTTACGCAATTTTGGTCTGAATGGTTTGTCCTGTTTTCAATATTAAAAACTTTCCAAATATAGTTTACATGCTTATTCCATATCTACTATATAATCTAAAGAGTTTTATTTTGTCAGAGCTCAGACAAAATACACTGGGAGAGTGGTCCCCACAGTATTTGAGAAAATTTACCAGGAGACGACCTATTTGTACAGCTTTATGTATTTGTTTATTTCTTTTGGGCTGTGCTGGGTCTTTGTTGCTGTGCAGTCTTTCTCTAGCTGCGGAGAGCGGGGGTACTTTTTAGTTGTGATGCTTGGGTTCTCGTTGTGCTGGCTTCTCTTGTTGTGGAGCACAGGCTCTGGCATGCTCAGGCTTCAGTAGTTGCAGCTCCTGGGCTCCAGAGCACAGGCTCAGTAGTTGTGGCACACGGGCTTAGCTGCTCTGTGGCATGCAGGATCTTCCCAGATCAGGGATTGAACCCGTGTTTCCTACACTGGCAGGTGGATTCTTTACCACTGAGCTACAAGAGAAGCCCTTACAGTTTTAGAAAGAGGTCACCCACCAAGTTAGACTAAATTACTAGGTTATTTTCTTGCCCTTTGGTCAATACTTAGTACCAAGGCAAAACCCAAACCAGGATATCAGAAATTAAACTATAAGAAACCTAAATATGATGACTGTGACATTCTTGAAAAATGTGTTCTTTATGAGGCTTTAAATTTTAAAACTCATAAATTTATAAGTCACTCAAACCCTTAATTGGCTAGAGATTATAAGTGATGACTCTCCTCTCATTTTTAATGACAAGCCAAATTTTAAAGCTACAGAATATTCCTTTCTATACTAATTCATTTCAAATTGAAAAATCACTTGCAAATTGAAAAAGCAGGAAATCTACTTTTCTTTTCTCATACAGAAAAGGAAGAATGTAAAGTTAAGATATTTTCAGTTCATCAGTTTGACCTATCTATTTTTATTTCATAACCAACATCTGTATTTCTGTTCATATGCTTACCACAATCACTATATTGAGTTCTTAAGTTAATAATACTGTGTTCTTAAGTTAATAACACTGTATTTTCAAAAAGGATTTAAGGGGCCTGGCATTAACAGCACTGGTACAATCATTCACTCATCTAAAGAAAGCAGACCTGAGAGAAAATTGGAAACAATTGGGAATAGACACCAACAGCAGGTGCCTTGCAGGAACAAAAATATGGTAAATATAGGTTTGAATATGGGCCAGGTGGCATGCAAGGCCTTCCAGCTCTCGAAGAGGGTAAAAAGTCAGGTAAACAGAAGTGAAGAGTTGAGACAGCCACTGACTGGGTATTAAGGAAGCATCTGGGAGGTTTTTTGTTTAATATTAGGATTCTTACTGATTAGAGACTGAGAATGGCACCTTTCAAACAGGGATTAAGTTTTGGTGTATGTCAAGAAAAGTTGAACTATTATTTACATACAGAATGGATAAATAGCAAGGTCCTACTGTATAACAGGAAACTATATTCAATATCCTGTGAAAAACCATAATGGAAAAGAATATAAGGGAGAATATCTATATTCTCCTTCATATTGAATCACTTTGCTGTACAGCTGAAATTAACACAACTGTGTAAATCAACTATACTTCAAGAAAATAATTTTTTTAAAAAAGTTGTTTTAGCTACAATTCAAAGAATGGAAAAGTGATAGTAAGCATGGGTATGGAAAGACCTGTCAAGGTCATTGCAGTGGTCCAGGCCAGTCTGGACAAGGTGGAGACCTCAGAGAAGAGAACAGATTCAAGCTGGAAATACTTAGGCTGACTCATCCATGAACAAGTATTATCTGATACCATTAGCATGGATGAGATCAACCATGAATTGAATGAAACTAGAGATAAGTTTTAAAGGTGGTAACAAAATATGTTTTAAGAAACTCCCTTGAAATCATCAAACCTTACGCCTTAAGGGACCATCACAAATCAAATCAATCATTTTTGCTGACATGGCAGAAGTATAATTTGAAAAAATAAATTATTGCTCTAAAATGGATTGCATGCTTACATAATCCTAAAAACAAAATTAATATCTGAGTAATAAAAATGTATATCAAAGATATGTTACAGACATACAGATCAATGGAACAGAATGACAGCCCAGAAATAAATCCACACGTATATGGTCAGGTAATTTACGAAAAAACAACCAAGAATGTATGATGGGGAAAGGACAGTCTCTTCCAATAAATGATGTTGAGAAAACCAGATACAAAAGAATGAAACTGGACCTCTATCTTACAACATACACAAAGATTAAACAAAAAACAAAACAGATTAAAGACTTGAACATAAGACCTGAAACCATAGAACTCTTAGAAGAAAACAGCGTTAATAAGCTCCTGGACATTAGTCTTGGTGATAATTTTTTGGATTTGACACCAAAAGCAAAAGTAACCAAAGTAAAAATAAACAAGTTGGGCTATATCAAACCAAAAAACTTCTGCATAGCAAAGGAAACAATCAACAAAATGAAAAAGCAATGCACTGGATGGGAGAAATTATTTGCAAAGCATATATCTGATAAAGGGTTAATATCCAGAATACATAAATAACTCAAACAACCTAATAGCAAACCCCCCAAACAATCCAATTAAAAATTGGGCAGACAGTCTGCCAAATTTCCAGAGAAGACAGACAGATGGTCAATAGGCATGTTAAGAGGTGCTCAGCATCATGAATCATCAGAGAAATGCAAATCAAAGCCACAGCTATCATCTCATACCTGTTGGAATGGCTGTTACCAAAAGGACAAGAAACAAGTGTTGGTGAGGATGTGAAGAAAAGGGAACCCTTATGCACTGTTGGTGGGAGTGTAAACTGGTACAGTCACTGTGGAGAACAGTATGGTGGTTCTTCAAAAAATTAAAATCAGAACTACCATATGACCCAGTAATGCTACTTCTAAGCATTTTTCTGAAGAAAATGAAAACACTAACTAGAAATCCCATCGACAGAGGAGCCTGGAAGGCTACAGTCCATGGGGTCACAAGAGTCGGACATGACTTAGTGACTAAACCACCACCAACTAGAAATGACATATGCACCCCCATATTCACTGAATCATTATTTATAATAGCTAATGTACAGAAACAACCTAATATTCATCAATAGATGAACAGATAAAGAAAATCTGATATATATATATATACATATGTGAATATTATTTAGTTATGAGAAAGAAGGAAATTCTGCTATTTGCAACAACATGGATGGGACCTGAAGGTGTTATGCTAAGTGAAATAAGTTAGACAGAAAAAGACAGATAGACAAATACTGTATGATCTCATTTATATGCAGACTCTAAAAAAGAAAAAAAGCTCATAGATACAGAGATCAAATTAGTGGTTGCAGAGAGAGCAGAGGAGGGGGGTACAAAATGGGTGAAGGGAATCAAAAAGCTCAAACTTCCAGTTATAAAATAGGTAAGTCATGGGATTGTAATATACAGCATGATGTCTATAGTTAACACTAGAGAGCATATTTGAAAGTTGCTGAGAATAGATTTTAAAAGTTCTCATCACAAGAAAAAATTTTTTTTATAACTATATATGGTGAGGGATGCAAGCTAAACTTATTGTGGTTGTCTTTTCACAATATTATTGCACAAATATTGAATCATTACATCGTATACTTGAAACTACTATAATGTTGAATGTCAATTATACCTCAATTAAAAAAAGATGTATCAAGTGGGGGTATGCTGCTTAGAACCAGATAATGAGTAACCATCCAACTTTTATATAATATTCTCCTCTAATCTCAAATAACCACCTTTCAAAATAGGTATTTGCTATTTCCATTTTATAGATGACCCAACTGCAACTCAGACACAATCTCATTAGAGAGAGCAGTGGATTATGGTCCTAATGCCAAGACATCTGCCTCAAAATCTTCCTTGAGCTTTATATGCTCAAACTACTTAAGTTTTAGAATTCTGGAGCTAACTAGTGATAAAACGGTGTATTTGAGCGTGTTAAACGACAAGGTGGGCTGGATGAAGCACAAGCTGGAATCAAGATTGCCAGGAGAAATATCAATAACCTCAGATATGCAGATGACACCACCCTTATGGCAGAAAGTGAAGAAGAACTAAAGAGCTTCTTGATGAACGTGAAAGAGGAGAGTGAAAAAGTTGGCTTAAAGCTCAACATTCAGAAAACTAAGATCATGACATCTGGTCCCATCACTTCATGGCAAATAGATGGGGAAACAGTAGAAAGAGAGGCTGACTTTATTTTCTTGGGCTCCAAAATCACTGCAGATGGTGATTGCAGCAATGAAATAAGAAGACACTTACTCCTTGGGAAGAAAGTTATGACCAACCTAGACAGCATATTAAAAAGCAGAGACATTACTTTGTCAACAAAGGTCCGTCTAGTCAAGACTATGGTTTTTCCAGTAGTCATGTATGGATGTGAGAGTTGGACTATAAAGAAAGCTGAGTGCTGAAGAATTGATGCTTTTGAACTGTGGTGTTGGAGAAGACTCTTCAGAGTCCCTTGGACTGCAAGGAGATCCAACCAGTCCATCCTAAAGGAGATCAGTCCTGGGTGTTCATTGGAAGGACTCATGTTGAAGCTGAAACTCCAATACTTTGGCCACCTGATGCAAAGAGCTGACTCATTGGAAAACACCCTGATGCTGGGAAAGATTGAAAGCAGGAGGAGAAGGGGACGACAGAGGATGAGATGGTTGGATGGCATAACCGACTCAGTGGACATGAGTTTGGGTATACTCTGGGAGTTGGTGATGGACAGGGAGGCCTGGCATGCTGCGGTTCATGGGGTCGCAAAGAGTCGGACATGACTGAGCGACTGAACTGAACTGAAACGACAAGCACAGAGATTACAACATGCTGGGTGAAGGCTATTTTTTAGCATGTGTTCCATTCAGAAAACTATGGAAAAAATTAAGTGATCATTAGAAGGAATACTAGAAATAAGCAGGTCCTTGTGGCTTAGGATAACAGCACCAGGGGTTGGCAGAAAGGAGAGGGAAAAGGTAGAAAAGGAAGATGGCATGTCAAATTTGGAGTGGAGGTTCTGTGGCCTGGCTACTTGGGAAATAAGAAGGCTGGGAGTGAGGAGACACGAATAATTCATTTTAAAATCAACTTCCAAGTTGGTTCTGTTTATTAATTTTTTTAAGTGTACATTTAGCTCGTTCTATAGTGCACGTTTGAAATACAGATACTTATTAAAATTTCTACCTTTTAACTGCTTTTATCCTTTACACACTGTCTGACACCCTGGTATAGCCACATGGATACAAACAAACCATCCCCAGGTTGCTTGTCTTCCCTCCTCTGAATAGTGCTGTGCTGCTTTAACCTTCCTCACTGGCCTAGAATGTAGATTATAAGAGATATTTCTTAAATGGGTTACACATATTAGGAAGCCTTCTTTAGAGCAAGAAAGATCTTTAGATACACAACCAGCCTCTGCTCTGAGCGACTTCTCATTGGCTGTCAATGTCACGAGTTTGTCCGCCTCTGCTTCAGTTTCCTCCTGTGACCTGAGCTGCCCCTTCTCCCCCACTAACGTATGGTGACATTTCATGAAACAAGGGTTGAGAAACATGCTGTAACCACAGACCACTCTAATGGAAGGGGCGGTGCATGGTAAACAAAAGCCCTTTCTCCTAAGCTTTCTGGAGCATGGGTCATGTACCTCCCCGAGAAGGCTGTGACCTTCCGGTCCTCCTTGCTTTGGCCATCGGTGGGTAAATGACTCTGCATTAGCCACACATGAATAATGTAGGACCAAGCCCTGCAGGTGCTCAGGGAGGGCACAGCTCCCCAAAGGAAAACAAACATTACTCATTCCACTGTTGTCAAAAAGCCTGCCACCTTAGAGAAACTGACTACCCTTAGAACGGGCTGTGCTCCTGCCTCGCATACCCACCCCCAACCCCACCTGGTCCCCTAGTGGGCTCATATTCATCCCTCCTCCTCTTCTGGGAAGTCCTGCCTGACTTGTAGGAGCAGGGCTGACCACTCTAGCCCTTCTGCCATCTCCTTCCTATTTTTGCTTCTGTTCCATAGGGTTGCAGAGAGTCAGACATGTTTGGAGCAACTTAGCACGTGATGGATGTATGAGTTACTGGTTTACCTGTCTCTCCCCTATGATGCTGTGAGTCTCCTAAGGGCATATTTATGTCTCAAGTGCTTAACTGACAGTACCAGCACAAATTAAGTATCTGATGAATTATCTATATAATAGGAGTTCATATACATTATCTCATGAAATGTTATAGTCTTATAGGCATCTTCATATACACTATCTCAAGGTCATGACTTCAAGCATCAAGTTGTAAGTTGATGGACAGGTGGGGAACCACCCAGCTTGTCATCATTTCCTTGGAGCCACTGAATGGCTTTCTTGTATGAGAAAAGATTTGGTGTATGAGAGAGATTTGGGATTTGAGGCGTTTTGCTTTCTCCTAGCACCAATCTGACACATGGAACACTCTGGTTTCAGCTTTAGCCCTACATCAATGAGAATGAAAGCTAAGGGGAAATGTAAGTATGGCAGCGTACTGGAAACCTGGCTGAAAAAGCTGTCAAGGCACAATCTGCCACTGAAACATCTACTTCCCAATGCCCGAGTGACTGAAGGAGTATGGCCCTGAAAGCACTTTCCGTGGTCCACAGATACCCCTCTGAGAGAAGCACAAGGATCACACAGCCATGAGAACAGTGCTGTAGATAATACACAGAACATCAGTGAGCCCACAAGCCAGGCAGGGGCCTCAGCAGGACAGAGAGAGGCACTCAAGCCCCCCTACCTGGCTGCTGTGTCCCTTTCAAAAGGCACACTCACTCACTAGCCCAGAGGAGATCACTAGTCCAATGTAGCCTTCCCCAGAAAGGAAAATGAACCCATGGCTCCTTGGGGACACAGCCTGCCTGACCATAAAGAAAAACTAAGACTAAAGCAGCTTCCATGGGCTGACTGGGTGGTCAAACAAGACTGGGCATATATTACTGATTGAGCTCCTGTCACCCAAAGTCCTGCTTTGGTGAAAACCAAGTCAGAACATCGTATTAAAAAGCAGAGACATCACTTTGCTGACAAAGGTCCATAGAGTCAAAGCTATGTTTTTTCCAGTAGTCACGTATGGATGTGAGAGTTGGACCATAAAGAAGAGCACCGAAGAATTGATGCTTTTGAACTGTAGTGCTGGAGAAGACTCTTGAGAGTCCCCTGGACAGCAACGAGATCAAACCAGTCAATTCTAAAGGGAATCAACCCTGAATATTCATTGGAAGGACTGATGCTGAAGCTCCAATACTTTGGCCACCTGATGCAAAGAGCTGACTCATTGGAAAAGACTCTGATGCTGGGAAAGACTGAAGGCAGGAGGAGAAGGGGGCAACAGAGGATGAGATGATTGGATGGCATTGCTGACTCAATGGACATGAGTTTGAGCAAACTCTGGGAGATAGTGAAGGACAGGGAAGCCTGGTGTGGTGCAGTCCATGGAGTTGCAAAGAGCTGGACACGACCTAGCAACTGAACAACAACAAAGAAGTCAGATTACCAGCACCATAGCCCCACCCAGACTGGCTCCTCGCTTGTCAGTATTTCCAGGCTGTGGGGCTGAATCGGACAGTGGCTTCCCCTGCACCCCTACAGCATGTCCCCCAGGGCTCGGCACAACTGGTGTGCTGGGTACTACGCTGAGAAAAATTCTGAACGGTTCTGGTAACAATTCCAACCAAACTTCAGCCTTCCGCTGTCCTGTATATTCCACAAAAATATAATATTTATGGCTTTGTACACAGGAAAATCTCTCTTCAGTAGAAAGTCAGGTCCTCAGGGGCCTCCTGTGATTAGGGAGTGCTTGGACAGGGTAGTTCAGGAACAGTTTCATGGTGATTAACTAACTTGCTTCATTTCAATGTAGTTGCCACTCTGAATTACCACTTAATGGGTGAAGTGTGTAGCCGATAACAATCAGTAGTACAGGCGTAAGGAAGCAAGACGTTAAAAAAAAATTAGCCCCTAAAGCAATTATTGCAGTGAATTTTTCCAATAGTTTTAACACTCTGTCTTTTGACCCCAGGGTATGGCTTGGGGAAAATATATTAATCTCCAGATAATAATCAGTCAATTTCAGTTCTTCAATATCCACAATGATATTAAAGATTCCAACCTTACTCTTTTTGGTGGCAAACATTAATTAAGCATGATAATTGTGTGTCTCCGTGATATTTGGTGCTTTCTGAATGAGTCAGAGCTCGGGGAATAATTTGAATACAGCAGACAGCAATTTGCTACATAAATTCACCCCAATGGCTATTAGCTCATTTTAAAGTAGTCAAGACTCCTAGATTAGAGGGTTTTTTTTTTTTTGCATTAATACCAAGTTAATCACATCTACATAACCTTTTATTCACCCTTCCTCAAAACCCTCCATGAATAACTTCTGCAAAGCCTGACCTGAATGTAATAAGGGTAGGAGTCTTCATGTGAGTGTTTTTAAGACAATCTCCTTAAACTCAAGTTCTGCAGACTCTACCTTGATATTTATTTTCAAGTATTTTATAGGAGAAGACAAAAGACTTTATACTTGCTTTTTTACATTTTTATTTACTTATTTATTTGGCTGAGCTAGGTATCAGTTGAGGCAAATGGATGTTTGATCTTTGTTGCAGCATGCAGGATCTTTAGTTGCGGCAGGTGGGGTCTAGTTCCCTGACCAGGGATTGAACTGCAAAGGACCCTGCATTGGAAGCCCAGAGTCTTAGCCACTGGACTTAGCCACCAGAGAATCCCTCTACTTGCTTTTTTAACTCTCATTTTATACCAAATAATTTCAATATGTACTATATATTGTCTATAAACACAGATTGTATACCAAGGATATTTACCAACTTACTGGCAAAGTTTGGGTGCTGCTTTTAACATTATCACTTTGGAGTTTGGGAAGAATAACTGAAGAACTAGAGTAGAATCAAAACTAAAGTAATGCTAAAGAGGGGAACTAAGATCCCACATGCCAAGCGGCAGTCAAGGGAAAAAAAAATTTTAAGCCTTATGTGGAGTGCTTGGCTGGGGTTGCACTCCACCACCATAACTGCGGATGAACCTCAGAGTGAGTGCAGAGAGCAGCAGTTTCTAAAGGATACTGGCTGAAGAGTGGCCACCACCACCATCCTTCCTGGCACCACTGCCCCCTGATCATCTCATCATTCTGCCCCTGCTGCTGTTGCTCTGCTAACTCTCATCATGCTGGTAGAGGCAGCAAGAAAACTGGACGCCACCCATACCACCTGCTCCTGTTCCAAAACTTGGAACACCACCCGACTAGGGCCCCGGTGCCCAAGGCAGAAGTGGAGAATGTGAACCCACATGGAACTCACACACTCTGAGGGCTGGAGATGAGGGTGAATGGGGGACACTTGCTTTGGACCTTGAAATAAATGACTTCGGGGAAAATAGGAGATTCTGCACTAAAAATACACAGCAGACATGCCTCATCTTGGTACTATGTGAACACATGCAAAGAGATGGGGTGACCCTATGAACACCAGGGCAGCAGGCGCTGAGTTCTGAGCATGCAGGTGAACGGCGGAGCGGCACGGGAGTTGTTGCTCATTTTATTTGATTCTTCATGATTTTTTGTTAGATCAGGACACCTGTAAGTTTATTGGGGCTTGGCAATTATGAAAGCTGAATGGAATCACTACTACTTCTGTAGTACTTGTGTGATTTGTTTGTGTGGGACTGCTCTCCAGGTTCCTCATGAACTAGATAAAAATATCCTGATAGCCATATCACTTTAGAGAAGACCAGACCACGACATATTCCTAAGTGGGCTGACTCCCTGCCTCTGTCAAATGCCACTGGAGAAAGACCACAGAAATCAGTGGCCACACACCTCCATCCACCACTGTGACAATAAGTCATCCTGCTACTCTGAACCTGTGCACTCTTATATTTTTAATTTGCCAGCCACAGTACAAACATTACAATTGTTTGCTCTCTCCTCTAGAATTTACTCTGTCAGAGGCAATTTCAAGCAGGCGACTGGCAGCTGGGGGAGATGAAGATCTACTTTGCTTTCAGTCCAACATGTGTGCACCATGCGCTATCACCCACGGTCCCCCTGCAAATCTTCTCTCTCATTGCCCCATGCACCCACTCCTACCCCTCCTCCCAGACAGAGCCAAGCTCTTGCCCTGTTCACCACTGCCTGTGGCACTGGCAGGGCTGGCTGGCAGCGGCAGAGCGCTGGGCCCTGGACTCTGCTCCTCTTCAATTGCAACAGCACAGTATCCGGCTCTTTTCAATATTGAAATGTCAACTGAGATGCCATTCAAAACAAAAGCCTTCTGTTTTGTAAGGAAAAAAAAAGGAGTTTGAAGATTACTGGTACAATGGAAAGAAAGTGGGCTGGCTCACCGAGTCCCAGATCAGTGGCTTATTAAAAAGGGCTAATTTGAAAAATTCTCTTCATGTCAGTTGTTGAATCCACAGGGTGGGGCTGTTGGCAGGAGTAAACAAGCAGCACATGGAAGGCTCCCGGGAGAGAGCCTCTCACACGACATGGCCCCGGAAGGCACAGTCAGGGTTATCTGCCTCTTGACTCCCCTCTACCTACCAAACCTTGTAAGACTCGTCATCTCACCCACAAACTCCCTGCAAAGTATGAACAGTCTTGCTGCAGCTGAGGAGCCTGTGGGGACAGAGGACTTCTGTCTCACTGTGCAGCCAGAGATGCCACCTGTGCTTCTCCATCACCAGGGCGGGCAGGCCACAGCCACCCTTGAAAGCATCACAAACTCACATAGGCTGGGAGCATAGGTTGAGCATCTGAGATGCTCTCCGAGAATTCCTCCTAAACCATGACCCCACTGTCTCCAAGGAACATCCCCTGGGAATCACATGGAGCAGTATATTGGTATCAACAAGCTGTGTAGCTGGCTAGATCTCCTGCCCACCCCCCACCCCCACCCCCCAACAGTTCTGGAACACCAGGTGGAGATTGAAGGTTACTTTCTGCACAGGGGATGTTTGTGCCTTGACACACACTTCTGAGGTGGAGAACTGTTCTGACCTTCTGACGGCTTGGCAACAGCATGGGGACAAATATATGACCATGGGGGAAAGTATTGTGTATCTGTAAATCTACAATGATATATGTATAATCAAGATGGATAATGGTATATCCACGTATGTGCATCTCAGTGGAGTTACATAGGTGGGAATGGGAAAGAGGACAGGCGAGTAACCAGGGAGAGGGAGAGAGGGCAGGGAAGAAAGAGGGAAAAAGAGAAAGACACATGGAGATACACACAGAAAGACACAGAGACACAGACAAAGGCAGAGATGAAGAAATGGTATAAATACAGAGAGACAGAAACTGAGATGGGAAAGGTGGGGATAGAGAGAGACTCAGAAAGACAAAATGACAGAGGCAGAGGAATACAGGAGACAGGAAAGAGGAAAGGAGAAGGGAAGGAAGGAAAGCAGGAAGCAGACAGAGTTACAGTGTGACAAAGACAGATGGCAGGAGAGATAGTGACTCACAGACACAAGCAGTGATAAGAAGAAGTGGGACCTGAGGCTACTATCACGGGAAGGTAAGGTAAAGGGCCATCTCAGTCAGCTCTTTATGTCCTCTTTCTCCAAGCTGCTCTAAAGACCTTCAGCACTTGCTAGGGAAGATATTTAATTCCATTCCTCCTGCGTCTACCAACTTTCTGTCTTGGGAATAGTAGCCCTCTGGGGTCCCTTCCCTTCTTATTCAGTCTCTAGTCAAGTTGTGCTATAGACGAGCTTCCTAAGAGCCAAGGTGCCAGCACAGGAGACCAGCTGTTGACTAAGTGCCTATTGCTGCTGTCTTAGAGGATACAGTCTAACAGTACTCTCTTTCTTTGTATTAAGGCTTCCTCTGGCATCAGGCATGCAATAGTTGCTCAATGACATTTGCTAAGAATGGTGTCCCTCAAGTGAGATCTCAAAGGACTCCTAATTACAGATTTCCTAAGTATTAATTTAATTCAATTCCACTGAAATTTGTTGCATGTCTACAATGCTGAAGCATGGCATCACTGTGTTATCTAATTTACTTTAAAGTATTAAGCACATTCAGCGGGATGTTATGCATCAGTATTACTTAGGTCAAGCTTTCGCCCTGGTACCACGAGCATTCTCATCAAGGTTGCATTGTCCCGTGGTGGTCAGCTGGCCTTCTCTTCAGAAAGCCCATTCTCCATCATTGTCTCTATCAACAAAGGGTGCTTTGCTTATTCTTGATTAAAATAGTGGCCTGTTGACTAGCAATGATGAATATAAAAAATGGGCCATCCCTAGTGAAATTAGACAGTCAAGATACACAGATTAGCTCAACATATTTGAAAGATACTAACCTTCCATGAATTTTTCAGATAATCCAGTATGTTTTGTACTCTATAGAGGTGATGCCCTAGGTTAAAACCCCTGCTTGGTCCTGAGCCAATATGAACTCTGGAAAGTTCTCTGTGTTTGAAGCTGTGGGAGGGTGGGTATCTGTACCCTGACTACAGAAAATTGGGGTTTGCCTGTAGTGACCTGCCATGTAAGCAATGTACAGAACACCTATAAAACCAGAGTTTAGACTTTTAAAGCCTGAAAAAGATTATTTTGAACTTCTCTGAGAATAAGAATTGAGTTAATAAGTTAATAAGTTCATTTATACTTGTGGTGGAATCTGGTCTGAGATCTACTTTCACTATAATGTGGTTAATGGATTTGTTGGCGAGCAGACTTATGGCTTTCACCCATTTCAAAATCCTATGGGGGCAATAAATAGAACCAGAGCTTTTTGGAGAAATGCCTAGTCCCACAGTTAGAGTAGGAAGATGCAAGATAAACCCAGACTATCTTGTCATGCCAAAAATTTTTAAAGTGCTCATAAAAGAAAATAAGGTGGATACATCAAAAGGACACAGGATTTTCAGCTCCAGGAAGATGGAGTAAATATATAGTGATTTATAGGAAAAATATACATTTGGTCATTCAGATGACCAAATGCAGATATATTTGTCACATGTATTCGGTCTTCATTCATAGTTCCTGGTTCACAGCTCCCAAAACCTTGGAATTCCTGAGCTTAGGATAAGAGTAATGGAGTAATTGTCTCTTGGCCTTCATTCCTGAAAAATGCTTCAGGGAAGGTGACTTTTGGGTCCCACCCTGGAGGAAGAAATGGAAACCCACTCCAGCATTCTTGCCTTGGAAATCCAATGGACAGAGGAACCTGGCAGGCTACAGTCCATTGGGTTGCAAAGAGCTGGACATGACTAAATGACTAATACATACACATGGGTGAAGGCTGGTTGCTGAGAGAACAAACCCTGCGATTAGAGGGTTAGATCTTTTAGTCTCAACCCCCATCCTTCCCCCTAAACTCCAGGGAGAGGGGAGGGGATGAAATTTAAATTAATCACCAATAGCCAATGATTTAATTGGTCATGGTAATCAAGCCTCCAAAAATCCAAACTAAACTAAAAAATACAATGAATGGATTCAGCAGCAGACTAGAGGAATAGAGGAGACAGAAGAAAGAGTCAGTAAACTTGAAAACAGAACAGTAGGAAACACCCAATCTGAAAACAAAACAGACTGAAAAAAAGAACAAAAATTCAGGAATCTCTGGAGATAAAACAAAAGAATTAATATTTCTGTCATTGGAGTTCTAAAAGGAAAGGCGAAAGAAGGAAATATTAAAAAAAAGAAAGAAAGAAAGAAAAAGTACATGAATAAAAAACAGCAGAAAATGTTCCAAGCTGTCAAGAGATAAAAATCTGAAGATCCAAGAAGCTCAGTAAATCCCAAGTAAGGTAAGTCTGAAGAAATCAATGTCAGGAAACATCACAGTCTAACTTCTAAATACTAAAGCCCCCAAAATAAAAAACCTTAAAAGTATCAAGAGATACTTGCCAACAAAGGTCCGTCTAGTCAAGGCTATGGTTTTTCCAGTGGTCATGTATGGATGTGAGAGTTGGACTATAAAGAAGGCTGAGTGCCAAAGAATTGATGCTTTTGAACTGTGGTGTTGGAGAAGACTCTTGAGAGTCCCTTGGACTGCAAGGAGATCCAGTCAGTCCATCCTAAAGGAGATCAGTCCTGGGTGTTCGTTGGAAGGATTGATGTTGGACTGAAACTCCAATAATTTGGCCACCTTATGCAAAGAGTTGACTCATTTGAAAAGATCCTGATGCTGGGAAAGATTGAAGGCAGGAGGAGAAGGGGATGATAGAGAATGAGATGGTTGGAGGCATCACTGACTCAATGGACATGAGTCTGGGTAAACTCTGGGAGTTGATGATGGACAGGGAGGCCTGGCGTGCTGTGGTCCATGGGATTGCAAAGAGTCGGACACAACTGAGCGACTGAACTGAACTGAACTGAATACAAGAAGGAAAAAAAAACAATTCAAATAATACCATATTTTCCATCACAAACCATAAAGGCTAGAAGGAAGTGGCATAGGAAATTTTAAATGGCAAAGAAAAAGATTTCAAACCAAGAGTTTTCTAACCAGTGAAAATAAGAGATGAAGAAGAAATCAAGACAGTCTTGGATAAGAGTAGCATGGAAACATATACACTAACATACATAAAATAGATAGCCAGTAGGAATTTGCTATATGATTCAGGGAACTCAAACCAGGGCTCTGTGACAACGTAGAAGGGTAGGATTGGGTGGGAGGTGGGAAGGAGGTTCAAGCGTGGGTGGTACATATGTATACCTATGGCTGACTCATGCTGATGTATGGCAGAAACTAACACAATATTATAAAGCAATTATCCTTCAATTAAAAATAAATTTTTTTAAAAAGATAGTATTGGATAAAGAAAAACTAAAAAAAAAAATCTGTCACCATCAGAACTACACTAAAACAATGGCTAACTAAAATTTTCTAGAAAGGAAAAAAAACACAAAAGAAGGGATTCTGAAACATCAGGAAGAAAGAAAAATGTAACAAAAAATGGGGATAAATATAATAGACTTTTCTTCTCATCTTGAGTTTTCTAAATTATGTTTAATGGTTGAAGCAAAAATTATAACACTGTAATATGGTTCTAAAAGTATATAGAAAAATATTTAAGACAATTATAAACGGGAGGGCAAAGGGATATAAGGTGAGGTAAAGTTTCTGTTTGTCACTCACACTGGTGATCTGACATTAGTAGACTGTGATAAGTATTATCACACACACACACACACACACACACACACACACACACACTGTAATGCAAACAGCAATCACTAAAATAGCTAGCCAAAGAGATACAGTCAAAAACACTATAGAGAAGTCACCATAATTCTAAAAATGTTCAAGTAATCTACCAGAAGGTAGGGAAAATAAAAGAGAAAAATAAACAAAAACTCAGAGAACAAAATAATAATAAAGTGAAAGAGTTAAGTCCTAACATACAAAGAATTGAGTTAAATGTAAATTATTTAAGTACACAAATAAAGACAGAGATTGACAGTCTGGATTTTAAAACTTGATCCAGTTACATGCTATCTATAAGAAACTAATTTTATATATCACGATATAGGCAAATTGAAAGTAAAAGGAGGAAAAAATATATATCATAGCAAAACTAATCAAAGAAAGCAGGAGTGGCTATAATAATATCAAATAAACCACTTTTCAGAACAAAAAAATGATCAGGGGAATTATAAAATGATAAAAAGGTCAGTCTTTCAGGTCAGGATTCAAGAAGACATAGCGATCATAAATCCACATACATACAACAAACAGAACTATAAAGTATATGAAGCAAAAACTGAGAGTAGTAAAAGCAGAACTCAGCACACCCATAATTATAATTGAAGACATAAACACTCCTCTCTTGACAGTTTGTAGAAAGACAAAACAGAAAATCAGCAGGGATACATAAGAACTCAACAATACCATCAACCAACAGGATCTCAATAATGTTTATAAAGTACTCCACCCCAAAGCAGCAGACTAAACATTTGGTTCATGTGCCAATGGAACATACACCCGAGAGAGACCAAATCCCAGGCCATAAAAGAAACCTCAACAAATTTAAAAGAACTGAAATTATCCAGTGTCCTCTGACTATAAAAGAATTAAACTAGAAATCAAAAAAAGAAAGCTAACAAAAAAATCTCCAAACATTTAGGAAACTAAAGAGCATACTTCTAAATAGTCACTGGGTCAAAGAAGAAACCTCAAGGAGGAAAAAAAACACACTGATCTAAATAAAAATGAAAATACAATATCAAAATCTGTGAGGCATAGCTAAAGCAGTCCTGAGAGGGAAATTTCCACTACTAATTGCCTATATTTGCAAAGAGGAAGACTCTCATCAATAGACTACCACCTCCAGAACCGAAAAAAGAAAAAAGAGAAAGAAACTCAAAGCAAACGAAAGAACATAAATTTAAAAAGTGAAAACAGGAAAAACATCAGTAAAACAAAATGTTGGTTCTTCAAAAAGATCAATAAAACTGACAAAATCCTATCATGACAAGTAATTAAGAAAAGACAGAAATCACCAATACTGATATCTTGTTACCAATACTACAACAAAAGAGGATATCATTTCAGACTCTGCAGACATCAAAAGGATAATAAAGTAACACAATGACCAACTCTATACACATAAATTTGAAAACTTAAATGAAATGGATCAATTCTCTGAAAATCACAGACTGCCCCAACTCACAATACGATGTAGATCATTTAATTAGTCTTATATCTTTTGAGGAAACTGAATTCATAATTTTAAAACTCCCCAAAAAGGGAACTAAAGACCCAGATAATTTCACTGAAGAATTCTTCCAAATGCTTTAAGGACTAACACCAATTCTACACACTCACTTCCAGAAAAGAAAAAAGGAGAGAACATGTTTCAATTCATTTTATGAAGCTTGTATTATCTTGATACCAACACCAGACAAAGACAGTACAAAACAAGCGAAAGCTAGAGACCAATATCCCTAGTGAATACAGAAGCAAAAATCCTTAACAAATTACTAGCAGTTAAAATTCATCAATACACAAAAAGAAGTACCTACCATGCAAAGATGTAAGGCTGGTTCAGTATTTGAAAATCAAACAGTGCAACCCACCACGTTACAAGGTGAAGAAGGAAAACCACATGATCACCACAACTTATGTAGAAAATTACAAAGTGGTATATTTGACAAAATTCAATACATGTTCATGATAAAAACTAAAATAATATTGGAATGAAGAGGTTTCCTTAACATAATAAAAAATATCTACAAACACCAACAGCTAACATTAAACTTAATGGTAAAAGACTGCAGCCTCCCCATAAGACTGGGAACAATGCATGGATGCCATATATCCAACGGAGTGCTAGAAGTTCTGGCGGAGCAATAAAGCAATAAAACAAAACACAAAAGCCATGCGGTGTGCTAAAGAAAAAATAAAGCTGTCCTTATTTTTTACAAAATTATTTAGAAATTTCCAAAGAATCTTCAAAATATTCCTAGAATTAATGAGTTCATAACTACATAGATTAAACATGCAAAAATCAACTGTATTTCTACAAAGCAGCAATGAACATACAAACACCAAAATTTAAAATACAATACCACTTACAATCGCTAAACAATAACAAAAAAACAAGCATTTAGGTATAAATCTAACAAAACATGTACAAGACTTAAAAGCTAAAGACTACTGAAATCAAAGAATCCCTAAATAATACATACAGTGTTCATGTATTGGAAGATGTAACAGAGTAAAGATGCCATTTCTCCTCAAACTGATATATAGGTTTAATGCAGCTCCTATCAAAATTGCAAGATTTTCTGCAGATACAGAAAAAAAGTTATCCTACAATTTACATGGAAAGCCAAAGGAACTAAAACAGCTAAAGCAATCTTGAAAAAGAATAAAGTGAGATAAACCAAGCTATCTGCATAAAAGACTTACCATATAACTAAACCTAGATGAGTCTGCAGAGAAGTAAGCTGAGTGAGAAACAGCCAATCCTAAAAGGCTACATGCATGACTGCATTTTTATAATATTCTTGAAATGAGGACATTAAAGTATAGGAGAACAGATCAGTGGTTACCAAGGAAACTGGATAGCGTTTGGGGAGGGCCGAAAGTGGGTATGTCTATATATAAATATATATGGCAACAGACCCTTGTGGTAATAGACATGTTCTGTGTCTTAGCCATATCAACATCATTATCCTCGTTATGATATTATATTATGATTTTAAAAGATGCTACCATTGGGAAAAACTGGGTAAAGCAAGCGTTCATGGAATTTCTCTGTGTTATTTACTGCAACTTCATGTAAATCTACAATTATCTCAAAACAAAAATTTCAACTACTAAAGAGCCAGCTCAAAGAGGTTCCTACTGGTAAACTGGGAATAATTTGAGCACCAAAATAACTGAAGGATGTAATAAATTATAAATAGTTGAAAAGACTCAATGGGGTTGCAAAGAGGTAGACATGACGGAGTGACTAACACTGTCAGTTTCTTCCAGGAAGCCATTAGTATATACTAATGATAGAGAGAGAGGGAGAAATGGAGATAGACAAGCAGACAGATGGACAAGGAAGAAGAAAACGGCTCTTATTTACAGTAGAATCCAAAAAGATGAAAAACAAAAAACAAACCCAAGCTCCTAGATACAGAGAAGAGACTGGTGGTTGCCAGAGGTGGGAGGTGAGGGGACACATTAAATGAGAGAAAGGGTCAAAAGGTATAAACTTCTGATTATTAAATAAATAAGTCACGATGATGTTACATATAGCATGGTGATCACAGTCAATACCCTATTGTGCACTTGAAAGTTCCAAAAAGAATAGATCTTAAAAGTTCTCATCACAAGAAAAAAAAATTTTTCTGTAACCATGTATGGTGAGGCTGCTAAGTCGCTTCAGTCGTGTCCGACTCTGTGCCACCCCATAGACGGCAGCCCACCAGGCTCCGCCGTCCCTGGGATTCTCCAGGCAAGAACACTGGAGTGGGCTGCCATTTCCTTCTCCAGTATGGTGAAGAATGTTAACTAGATTTATGGTGATCTTCTCACAATGATAGAAATAGTGAATCATTATGTTTTACACCTGAAACTAATATAATGTTAAATGTCAACTGTACCTCAATTAAAAAAAAAAAAAAAAAAAAAAAGAAACCCCAACTGGCAAAGGTGGAAGAAGCACTAGAGTTAAGAATTTATCATTCTGTAACCATCATAGTCTAGCTTGGTTTATGAAGCTAGATCAAAGGATGCTAAACTGGAGGGAGGGGGTTCTGATACAGAATAGTAAATTAGCATAATCTTAGTGACTCATCTCCCCATAGATCACTTACTTCTTGAAATGAAAACAAAACAAAACAAAAAAGTAACTGTACAGGGGAGAAATCAGGTAATAATATCTGGCATGGATGGTCAAACTTAACATCATCCCAAAAGGGCAGATGAATATTGTGTATCTCTATATGTGATTCCCTGTGGACACAACATTGCTTATGTGTTTTTCTAACTGTGGATGCATACCCTGAATGAGGAATCAGCAGACAGTCTGAAAATGAAGAACACTCTAACTATCTAAAAGGGAGGTATCATGTATTCTTCAAAAGTATCAATATCATAAAAGTGAAAGAAGGGCTGAAGATAAAAAGATACCAAACAGCTATAACAACTAAATGTAGCATGTGATCCTAAACTGAATTCAATGGAAGAGGGGAAAACTAGCACTATCAAGTATATTACTGGGTCAAGTGGGAAAACTAGGTATGGATAGATTTGATAAAACATCAGGGTCTAGATAGCAGATTTGATAAAACATCAGTATCTCTGTTAAATTTCTTGAAGTTGGTAAGTGTCCTGTGGCTTTGGAAGAGAATGTCCTTATTTTTAGGAAATACACACTAAAGTTGTTGTTTAGTTGCTAAGTTGTATCCGATATCTGACTCCTTTATGACCCTATGGACTGCAGCCCACCAGGCTCCTCTGTCCATGGGATTTTCCAGGCAAGAATACTGGAGGGGGTTGTCATTTCCCTCTCCAGGGATTGAACCTGTGTCTACTGCACTGGCTGGCAGATTCTTTACCACTGAACCACCTGGGAAGTCCACACACTGAAGTATTTGGTTGTAAAAAACCAGCTTTGACTAGCTGGATCTTTGTTGGCAAAGTAATGTCTTTGCTTTTTAATATGCTGTCTAGGTTGGTCATAACTTTTCTTCTAAGGAGCAAGTGTCTTTTAATTTCATGGCTGCAGTCACCATCTGCAGTGATTTAGATTGGATAGGCCACTAAAAAGTACGATATTAAGAGCATAGGCTTCTGGGTTAAGACAAATTTGGGTTGAAATCCTAGCTCTGCCCTTATTAGCTGACCTCAAGATGTCTCAATTTCTTCATCTATAAAATGGGGGAAATAATCCTTACTTCATAAATTATTTTGAGAGTTAAATGAAACAAGGGCTGTAAAATATTACAATGCCTGGCTCATTGTTGTCACTGCACAAGGCTACTTATTATTGTTATAGGTGAGTAGTGGTGATACACGTGGTGATGGTAGTTATTGTTGTGGTGGCAAGTAAGCCATAGAGACACAAAGATGACCAAAATAAGGTTTCTGAGCTCAAAGGGTTTAAAAATATAGAGTTGAACCATAAACTACAGCGTGTCACAGAAGTGCAAACTAAATGTTACGGGAACAGAAACAAAAGTGTATTTACTTCTGGGCAGTTGGTCAGAAAGGACTTACCAGGGAAGGTGATGGTTATGTGAGCGGGAGAGGGTAAGTCAAGATGTCACCAGGCAGAGGAGCAGGTGAATGGTGGGGTAAAAGGTGCAGTCTGAGAGCTTGGGGCCTGTGTGAGAAGCAGGGGAGGCGGAGGGAAATAAAGAATTCGGCTGGATCAAGCTTGCCAGGGTGAGGCGGAGGCCCGGTTTTGAGGGCCCAGATGAGGGAAGAGGGAGTAAGGGAACCAGGTGGGCTAGATCTGATCCCAACTTCTTTCCACCAGGTCACCAAGGTGTTGGGCAGGACCGGTTCGCAGGGACAGTGCACGCAGGTGCGCATAGAATTCATGGACGACACGAGCCACTCCATCATCCGAAATGTGAAAGGCCCCGTGCGCGAGGGCGATGTGCTCACCCTGTTGGAGTCAGAGCAAGAGGCTCGGAGGCTGCACTGAACTTGTGACTGGGTGCTGGATGTCTGGGTTGATGCCTTGGCCCACTTGGATGATCTGCTGTTAATAAAGCATTTATATCGTATAAAAAAAAAAAAAAAAAAAAAAAAAATTTGGCTGGACAGTATACCCAGCACCAAGCTGGGGAGGGTAAAGGACCTGAATGTAACATATAGGGTTTCACTGTGTGTGGTGGAAAAAACACTGGAGGTTTTTGGGTAAGGGGTGCTGGACTGTCGTCATGAAAACCCCACTGGGCCAGGGTGCCAGCAGGCAAGTGGATAGCTTGTGGGGACCAGGCAAAGGACACTGAGGATGTCAACATTTTAACAACCAGCTGTGTCCGGGCCCTGAGCCTCTTATTTCAGAGTTTCTCTGCGCCAGACTGTGGGCTCAGTCACTCAGTCGTGTCCGACTCGTCGTGCCTCATGGACTGTAGCTCACCAGGCTCCTCTGTCCACAGGGATTCTCCAGGCAAGAATACTAGAGTGGGTGGTCATTTCCTTCTCCATATCTCTTGCATCTCCTACATTGGCTGGGTGATTCTTTACCACTTGGCGCCACCAGGGGAGCCCTCACCCAACTATGTAGACTCAGCTTATTTACCTCAGGCTGGCCCAGAAGGCGCTTTCCTTACCAGAACCTTCCGGCTACCAAAATCCCCTTGAAGGTAAGGCTTCCTACCCACACTGGGTGGTACCATATGTATTTGATGTTGTACAGTCAAGGAGCCCCAGGTGGTCCACACACAGGACTGCACTTGAACATGAACTGTGGATGTTAAAGGTGAGTCATTACACTTCTCTCTTTACTCTGTTGATTTTTGTGGATATAAGAAAAAGACATGAAAGTGGGGTTCTTCTAGAGTTCGTGCATGCGTGCTCAGTCACTTCAGTCATATCTGACTCTTTGTGACCCTATGGACTGTAGCCTGCTAGGCTCCTCTGTCCATGGGGATTCTCCAGGCAAGCATACCGGGGTGGGTTGCCATGCCCTCCTCCGGGGGATCAAACCCACATCTCTTATGTCTCCTGCATTGGCAGGTGGGTTCTTTAACACCGGTGAGTGCCACCTGGGAGGCCCCTTCTGGAGTTTTTGTCTTACTTATCTAACTAGTTTGGTTAGGGCTCACGCTTCTCCTACTTGTAGTAAGAAGGAAGAAGAACGTGTTTTCAAAGGATGTTCTTTAACTTTCAAATTTACTAGAAAGCGATTTGAAGATAGGCTGAAATTTAAATCAACCAGACCACACAGTGGCTCCTGGTGGATCATTCAGTGGTCACAAGGGCCCGCTCCCACCTCCTGCAGTTACCTCGGAGGCGATGGAGGTAAAGCTGCTACTGAAGTGCACATGCTTGTGCATCTCGCTGCCGTTGGCCGTCAGGAGCCAGGCCCCAAGGGCCTGGTCTTCACCAGCCGACTGGTTGCTGTGGCTCTGGTTGGGCAGGAGCTCTGCCAGGTCCCAGTGGTACGACGGTGTGGCCCCGACCAGCGCAATGAGGATGGCTTCCGTGGCCACGTAGAGCTGAAAGAGGAAACACACAGAACCATCTAGGCTGGAAATGCAATTAGCAAGCTTACAAACCTTGAATGAGCAGTCTCGCTTTTGTGTCTGTAGGAGCTACAGAAATGAGACACTTTAGAAACAAAGGAGAAAATGGAAGGAAGTTTCCTGATCTACTACAAACGGAACTGTCAGCTATCCCATTTGTAAAGCACCCTGTACTTTCTCCAAGGGCTTTTTCTGCATTTGAGATGCAGATTTGAGGACATAGCATAGAACGGTTCCACACTCGCATTCTAGTTATTTTCTCCTCAATACCACACATGAGTTCAGATAAGCAGTTACCAGGGCACAGGAGTGTCCTGGTCTTGGATTCATGATCTAAATAAGAAAACATGTTGTGGCATAGTTAATGTTTCCAAAAACAGTATGTGTGTGTACATATATATAAATCAATGAGACCATACAGTGGCTCCAAGCGGATCGTATGTGTATATATATATACACGAGAGAGTTAACTCAGGCAGGTTGATAAGAAGTCCAAGCCTAGGGCCCCTTTAAGGAGGATGTAAACATTCTTTTGCCTTAGACAAATAGGCCTCATGGGCAGCAGCATCTCTTGTTCAAGGACATGCCTTTTTTTGAGCTTTGGATGTATGCTATGGGAGAAGGTCTGGGCAAAATTTTCACAGCCTTGAAGTATTTTTTTTTTTCTATTCTCAGCAGCTAGCAGAAAAGTATAGAAGGCTCCCCTTAAACTAGTGAGGTGGGTACTCTCCTGCCCACTTCCAGTGCCTCTTGCTGGAGGCTTTCTCTATCCTTGGTACTTGAACAAAATCTACGCAAAGCTCTGAGTGATTGAGACTGCCTTTGGTCCCGGAGTTAAATCTTCTTGGGAGACCACGAATCCGGCAGCACTGATCACTGTTCACCATAAGCTATTGTCTATGTGTGTGTATATACACATACACACACATGGGGGAGGAAGGACACATGTTCTATTAAAGCAGGGAAGCATTATATGCACTTGAGTAGGTACTAAAGTATCGTATACAACTTACAAGATGTAAACAACTCACAAGATGTAAACAACTCAAAATCCTAGGTACTCACCCAGGCTTTTAGCCGTAATTGTTGTTTAATCTAAACACAGCTTCCCTCTAAAGAAAAAATATTTCATTCATTCAATCAATGATTATTTATTGAGCATATATGACATTTGTCACTGAATGTTTGGGCTTTATGGCTATTCACAAAGCCATATTGGGTTTGTAAGCTGTGCAACCTTTTTACGCTATAGCCCTGTGCAACATTTTTATGCTATACATACATTTTATTTTTTTTTCCATTTAACAACTTTTTATTTTATATTGGTGTATAACTGATTAACAGTGTTTTAATAGTTTCAGGTGGACAGGGATGGGACTCAGTCATACATATTCATCTATCCATTATCCCCTAAACTTCCCCCCTATCCAGGAGACCACATAACATCAAGCAGAGTCCATGTGCTATACAGTAGGACCTTGTTAGTTAGCCATTTTAAATATAACAGCATGTACATGTCCATCCCAAACTCCCTAACTATTCCTTCCCCCTGGCAACCGTAAGTTCATTCTCTATGAGTCTGTTTCTGTTTTGTGAATAAGCTCATTTGTATCATTTCTTTTCAGATTCTGCATATAAGGGTTGTCTTATATTTCTCCTTCTCTACCTGACTTACTATAGATCCATTTTATATTACTCTCGTGATGATTGTTTCAAGTTTAAATTTTATTAGGAAAATACAGGAAGTCTGTTCCATTGTGAAACAATCTTATTCTAAGAAATTATCACTACTTAAAAAAAATTTAAGCTAAAAAATTATTGCTATTAACTGAGAACTTAAAGTCTTAAAATACCTTTAAACAGATTAAGTGTTTGAAAAGCACAAAGCATGTGATTTCTGTATAGTACATATTAACACCTCACTGAATGGATGAGTTTACCGAGGCATAAAAAGGTGGAGAGACTTGCTCACAGATTTATCTCCACTGCCAGGGAACTCCCAGCTCCTTCCACACCATTCTGGAGAGGCATATTCAGCTGTTAAGTGGATAAGCTGAAGCGCCAAAGGCAGAGTAATTTATCACAAGCAGATGATGGAATTACTGTCAAGGAAAGAGAAAAGAAGTCATGACATTGTGTGTGTCATAACAGAAAGCTAAAACCCAAGATGTGATTTTTCCCCTCTCTGCCAAGGCTGCACGGATGTAAGCAGTCCCAACCTATTGTGAGTCCAATGACTGTGGGTCTCTGGAGATGCACAAAGCCGCCACAGGTCAGTCTGTGTGTGTGATTTACTGTAAAATGCAAAGGAAAACATGTTTCTAGACTTATATTGCTTCTTGGCTCCTATTTGCATATTATTAAGGAAGTTTTCAGAACAGGAGGCAATCAGCTTACAAAAAGGAAAACCTTAATAATTGCAAGAACAGACAGATTACGCATTTAGCAGCAGCTATAATTACAAAGCCTCTTGTACCCGTTTTAGTAACTGCCCTTCCTGATTACAACCTGCTGAAACTTAATTCATGGGTAAAGAAATGAAAAAAAAAAAAAATACGGCAAAGCGAACTCAGGAGATGAAGGCAGAACACATGTTCTGGTAAATGCACAGCCTTCAATCCAGCAAAGGTAACTAATGGTATTTTCTCTCTAAATATCCTCTTTTCTGCTTTGGTTTGTACCACTGACTTTTCCTGGAAAGCACTTTCTCCTGCTGTCAATGTCTGAATCTTTCCCCACCTCTGAGATGTAAGTCAGATACCCCTCCTCCACTCCACCTCCTACTGCCTTCCCTCCAACCCCTCCCCAGAACCCTTCTCCTGCTTCCACTCACCCTGAAAACTCAGTTGAGATCTTTCTTAGAACCCATATCATTTTCTTCACTGCACTATGTATTTATGTATTTGCTTGCTTTATTTTTTTTCTATTGAAATATACTCTCTGAGGGCAGGATCTATGTCAGATTCACCTTCAGGCTCCCGAAGCAAGAAACTAATGGCCCAAATAGATGATATCACACATTCAACAAGTCAATGGATGAATAAATGACCAGAATGGGAATACTAATAATAGCAGCAAGCACTTCTCTAACTCTAACTCTATAACAGGCAACATTCTAAGTGCTTGTTGAAAATATATTAATGCTTCTTATTTTTATCTGGATTATTCTAGGATAAGTAATGTTCTAGGTAAAGGAGGAGATCCTCCAAATCCTCTAATCTGAAGCATATTTCACTGTGGAGGCTATCATTCCTGGAAGAAACTACAATGTGTAGCGAAGAGTTAAAAAACAAAAGAGGTGGAGCTGATACATAACACAGGGATATAACACAGGAAGCAGTAAAACCTAGCTAATTGGTATTATCTGTATCATTCTTAGGAGAAGGCAATGGCACCCCACTCCAGTCCTCTTGCCTGGAAAATCCCATGGATGGAGGAGCCTGGTGGGCTGCAGTCCATGGGGTCGCTAGGAGTCAGACACGACTGAGCGACTTCACTTTCACTTTTCACTTTCGTGCATTGGAGAAGGAAATGGCAACCCACTCCAGTGTTCTTGCCTGGAGAATCCCAGGGACCGGGGAGCCTGGTGGGCTGCCACCTATGGGGTCGCACAGAGTCGGACACGACTGAAGCAGCAGCAGTATCATTCTTATCATTCTGCAGGTTGATTAAATACTTCCTCCTTTCTCACTTTCTCTGCCGTCCTTCTACCACTACACAATGTTTTCATTACCCCCACGCGCGCACATACACCCACCTCAGGGAACACACAGGGCCATGGCTTTGTGTCATCAGAGGGGTCAGAAACATGCAGCTCTTCCTTCAGTGCCACCTCCTCCACCCCACCTACCACCTTGTCTTCCCTCCAGTTCCTCTGGAACCCCCTCCTGCTTCTGCTCACCCCCTAAAGATCCATCTAGACCCTTCTAAGAACCCATATCATTTGCTTCACTGCACCATACTTATGTATAACACGGTATCAGCCTTTCTGTCTTTGACACAGATGGCCACCTGGCTTTGCTAAAGATAAAAGAGACTGAGCAGCCTGGCAGCTATGATCCTGCATGATGCAGGTTAACTATGAAAGGTGATAGGGATACAAGGATTAGGAAAAAGTGGAGATGCTTACATTTGCATATAGATTACTGTTAGGTTCTTTACACCAGAGCCACAGACATGGGACACATGGTTCTATGAAGTCAAAGATGGTTTAGCCCTTAGCTGGTCAGAGGGATGTGCCACCTACACAAGAACACAGAGTGGTTTTCCTCGGTTTGCCTTCTTCAGCTGTGACAGTGTCCCAGAGCTCTCATCCTGCTTCTTCCCCAGAGGACAAACACTCTCCTGTCTTCCCTCTGCTGTGACACTGTGCACATTCACCATATAGCCTTGTCTAGAGAATCACACCCATCTGCAGATGGGCCTTAAAGCCATGATGAAAAACTGCCATCCACTCTCCTTCGGAGTGGGACTAACAACATCTCAAATAAATCATTATCCTCACTAGTGCTACCTCCAGGGAAGGAAAACAAGTGCCACAGATGGCAGGATTGTTGTTTCCCTCTCAGTATAATTATAATTAGAAAAGTGACTAAGATGCACTGGGGGATTGAAATTTTAAAAGTTTCAAAAAGTGAACGTTTTGTAAGTAATTTTATACTAACAGCATTATAAGCTTTTATCATGCTCAGGAAACGGAAAATGTCTCCCATAAATTATCTCATCACAATATCTTGTGCTGTGATGTCATGGTAAATGTGATGTTTAGGTTGTAAATAGGAAAGATGAGCCACAGGGCGATTATGTAACACACTAATGGCAAAACCAGGATGAGACTGGGAGCCACCTAACTTTGGGGCCAGAACTTTTTTCAGAGAAAAAGTTGGGAGAGGGGAAACAAAGATGATTTCATGGTGGTCATCACTGTTAATATTTTATGCACTTAGTACTCAGTTATCTAATTGACTCAACCAAAAGCATTATATGAGCATGACCACATCACGAAAGCAGCACTAAATGCCCACGGCCCAGCGCAAAGTAGGTGTTTGATAAATATCTGTGGGGTGACTTACTGATAATACTTTTTTTGGTCACACCACACAGCTTGTGGGATCTTAGTTCCCTAACCAAGGATCGAAACAGTACCTCCTGCAGTGGAAGCACAGAGTCATCAACAGTGGACCACCATGGCATTTCCTGATACTATTTTTTTTAATTTTTATTTATTTTATTTTTTGGCAGCACTGGGTCTTCATTGCCGCATGTGTGCTTCTCATTACGGTGGCTTCTCTTGTTGCAGAGTATGGGCTCTAGAGCACGGGCTCAGTAGCTGTGGGGCACCGGTTTAGCTGCCCTGAGGAATATGGGGTCCTCCGGGGCCAGGGGTTGAACCTGTGTCCCCTACATTGGCAGGGAGATTCTTAACCACTACACCACTAGGGAAGTCCCACTGACATTATTTTTTGTGTTTAAAAATTTTAATTATGCTCTAAATAACTGGTGTCTCTTGACTATGCCAAAGCCTTTGACTGTGTGGATCACAATAAACTGTGGAAAATTCTGAAAGAGATGGGAATACCAGACCATCTGACCTGTCTCTTGAGAAACCTGTATGTAGGTCAGGAAGCAATAGTTAGAACTGGACATGGAACAACAGACTGGTTCCAAATAGGAAAAGGAGTACGTCAAGGATGTATATTGTCACCCTGCTTATTTAACTTATATGAAGAGTACATCATGAGAAACGCTGGGCTGGAAGAAACACAAGCTGGAATCAAGATTGCCGGGAGAAATATCAATAACCTCAGATATGCAGATGATGCCACCTTATGGCAGAAAGCAAAAAAGAACTAAAGAGCCTCTTGATGAAAGTGAAAGAGGAGAGTGAAAAAGTTGGCTTAAAGCTCAAAGTTCAGAAGACTAAGACCATGGCATCTGGTCCCATCACTTCATGGGAAATAGATGGGGAAACAGTGGAAACAGTGTCAGACTTTATTTTTTTGGGCTCCAAAATCACTGCTGATGGTGATTGCAGCCATGAAATTAAAAGACGCTTACTCCTTGGAAGGAAGGTTATGGCCAACCTGGATAGCATATTTAAAAGCAGAGACATTACTTTGCCAACAAAAGTCCGTCTAGTCAAGGCTATGGTTTTTCCAGTGGTCATGGATGGATGTGAGAGTTGGATGGTGAAGAAAGCTGAGCACCGCAGAATTGATGCTTTTGAACTGTGGTGTTGGAGAAGACTCTTGAGAGTCCCTTGTACTGCAAGGAGGTCCAATCAATCCATCCTAAAAGAGATCAATCCTGGGTGTTCATTGGAAGGACTGACGTTGAAGCTGAAACTCCAATACTTTGGCCACCTCATGTGAAGAGTTGAATCATTGGAAAAGACCCTAATGCTGGGTAGGATTGGGGGTGGGAGGAGAAGGGGACGACAGAGGACGAGATGGTTGGATGGCATCACTGACTCAATGGACATGGGTTTGGGTAGACTCTGGGAGTTGGTGATGGACAGAGAGGCCTGGCGTGCTGCAATTCATGGGGTCGCAAAGAGTCGGACACGACGGAGCGACTGAACTGAACTAAGTCCCATTTCCTCCCCGACTCTTATCTACATAATGCCACCGGATTCGTCTCCTTGACGCAGTCCTCATGAAACTCTTCTGGTTAAATCATATTAATGGATAAATAATAGATGTCCTAGCATCCAGATCTCCACCACTTGGCACAATTGCTACCTTATCCACATTCGAGCTTTCTGAACTAGCCTGTTGAATTCCCCAAACAGGACTTTTCACAGTGTGCTGTGAAAAGCATATGGAATCTGTACACCTGAGTCTGAACTGCAGCTCTAGTAAATTTCCAGCAAATCAAAACCTTTCTAAACTTCATGCTTCCTTGTAGTAAGACTGGACACTGGCAGTACATCTTTATCTAACTCATTCACATCTAGCTAGCCTATTCTGAATGTCAAAGGGGATATTTCTTTAGCTAATAATGTAGAGTAAATCATACAGCTCCATCCAAGTAGCACCTATCAGAGCCTCCCAAACTCTACCTTGCAGAGACTGATTCTGTAGGCCGGGATGGGACTTGAGATTCTGTTTTTCTAACAAGCTCTGGTGACGTCAGTGTTGATGGCTTGGGCCACACCTTGTGTAGCAAGGGTCTAGGGTATGCCCTCTTCCATACTTTCTCCAATGCTGTCTTCCCACCTGAAATGACTTTCCTGCTTCTCTTTAAACCCAACCTTCAAAGTTTAGCTCGAGCTTAGTCCTTCTTCTGAAGTTTCAACAAATCACTCTGGACCACACTGATGTCTCTTTCTTTTTTTAGTTAATTTATTTTTTAATTGAAGGATAACTGCTTTACAGAATTGTGTTGTTTTCTGCCAAACATCAGCATGAATTAGCCACAGGTATACATATGTCCCCTTCTTTTTTAATGTCTAAAGCATTCAATGGCTCTATTACTTACTGGGAAAATATTATTTTGCATCATTATTTAACAGTATAGATAGAGTTACATTTTTCTTTGCTAATGATTGATCATCTTCTGAAGAAAAGAAACCCTGACTTGTACTTCTATATACTTTTAAGAAAACCAACACACTACTGTGTGCGTAACAGTCTAAGATGCATTTTGTTAATGAAATCCTTGCATAACGTGGCACAGAAAATGACGATGGGTTAAAAACCAGTAATTCTGGGACCAGCCACTAATTAAGATTTTGGACACATATTTATATGCATCTGCTTCATTCTCAATCTCCCAAATTAAATGGAAATGCCACCACCTGACCACCTGCCTTCTGTTACTTTAGTTTACTTTTTAAAAAAATTTTAGTGAGCACCAACACTTTGCAACATAGTGTATCATGAGCCTCCAAGTGATCACAATGATGAGTAAGAAACAGTTGTTTTCTTCTGAGCACATACATTCAGGTGAGGACAACAAATATGCCCAAAAATATAAATACAAGGCACATTTGGCAAATACTCTATTAGCCAGAGTAGAAATGAAATTAATGAGAGCACAAAGAAAGCAGATGTGAATTCTAACTCAGGGAATAAGAGAAAGGTTGCAAATGTGACATCTGAGCTAGGCAGGGAAAGACTGGGAGGGGTTTAGTCAAAACAAAAATCAGGAAGGAAGGGAAATTCCCTGATGGCTCAGTGGTAGAGAATCCACCTGCCAATACAGGAGACACAGGTTCGATCCTTGATCCCGGAAGATCCCACATGCCTCAGAGCAGCTAAGACCAAATGCCACAACTACTGAGCCTGTGCTCTAGAGCCTGGGAGCCACAATGAATGTGCTCACGTGCCAAAACTAGAGAAGAGCCGGAGCAGCAATGAAGACCCAGCACAGTCAAAATAAAAAAAAAAATCATTTTTTAAAAATCAGGGAAAGAATTCTTAAGCCAAAGAAGAAGTCCAATCAGAGCCAGGAAAATAAACAACATATTCTTAGTGTTCTTTGAAGAAGTAGTACCAGGTGGGCTCAGCTTTTCCCAAACTTCAGTCATCTGAGTAACCCCAGCTGCAAGAATGCTACATGCCCATTTCTGTTATTATTTACTTAATGGTCTGCTTTTAAACTGCCTCAAATTTTTTAACTTAAGTAAACTTACAGAGAAATAAAATTGTATATCAATACAAATATAACCATCCAGATGTAACTATAAACATCCTGTTACAATATAAGTGTTAGCTAGTATATTTTTATTTAAGGTAGGACACAAGAGATATTTTGGGGCAAGTTTTGGCAGGGAGGGGTGAAAGCAAAGGAGCAGCCATTGGTTTTTATGCTCAGAAGGTTGGGGTCAGTGCTTTTGTGCCTCACATCCACTGTCACATCTTCATTTGCCTCATTTGGACCTTCTTCTGATCTATACTCCCCTGGACCCTCCTTCAGCTGCTCTGATTCCTGGGCCAGATGTGTGTTTAGTTCCATGATAGCATTTGCTTCATCAAGGTTGCAGGCAATGAGAATGACACTGATTCCAATCAATTCTGATGGGCTCCAGGCTGCCTTCCCTGCAGACTTCAAGCTCCAACTTCAAACACAGAGACAACAGCCTTACAGAACACTGCCAAATCAGCTCCCACAACGGTATAAGGTCAAATCCTCAGAACAAATTATTCACTGATACATATATAATCGTATATATATATACAGCACAGATACACACATACATACACACATCTCTATCCGGGAGTTCTGTCTCCTGTTTCTCTGGTTGAACTCTGACCAACACAATCTTAGACAAACATGGCAAAATACAGGCATTTATTAAACCTGGAAGTAAGTATACGTGTGTTTGTGATATTATTCTCTGTATTCCATTTGAAATGTTTCCTAATTTTTAAAAGATTTTTTTTAAAAACTTAGTAATAGGGGAGTTCCCAGGTTGCCTAGTGGCTAAGATCCTAGGCTTTCACTGCTGTGGCCTGAGTTCAATACCTGATGGGAGACTGAGACCCTGCAAGCCACGTGGTATGGCCAAAAAAATATGTGTGTGTGTGTATATATATATATATATATATATATATATATATATATATATATATATAAGAAAATGAATAATAAATGCAATAAAAAACAGAATAATCCTGTTCAATCCTAACTAGGTAATGTATTTATACAAAGTCTGAACCTACCTTAATTCTGGTTCAGTCCCTTTGTTAAAAGAGGTATTGGCTAATGTTTTGACAAGTGCTAGCACTTTCTTCTTAAATAAACAAAAGGATTCAAGGATTCAAAAGGGAGTAACCCTCTTATTTTATGTGTTAATGCTATTTAATAATATTTCCATATACCACCTAAATCTACCACACAGTCCATTCCTTGGGATGTCAGAGAATGCAGAAAGCTGGAAGATCAGAAATAAATGATGTAGTGGTTGCCAGGGCTAAGGAAGGAGAAATAGGCAGAGCACAAAGGATTTTTAAGGCAATAGAAAGACTAAATATGATACATAATAGTAGATACATGTCATTATAAATTTGTCGAAGCTCAAAGAATGTATACCACCAAGAGGGAACCCTAATGTAAACTGGAGACACTGGGTGATGATGTGTCGGTTTAGTTTCATCAGTTGTAACAAATGTACCACTCTGATGGGGGATGTCTATAATGGAGAAGGCTGTATATGTTCAGGTCTTCCCTTGTGGCTCAGACTGTAAAGAATCCACCCGCAGTACAGGAGACCTGAGGTCAATCCCTGGGTTGGGAAGACCCCTAGAGAAGGGAATGGCTATGGCAACCCACTCCAGTATTCTTGCCTGGAGATATCGGGGAAACCTTTGTACCTTCTGCTCAATTTTGCTGTGAACCTAACACTTCTTTAAAAAATAAAGTCTACATAATTCTATGCTAAAAAAAAGAAATAACTGATGTAGGATAGTATAGAATCAAGAACAAAAGTGAGAGGATATCCCTGAAAAGAAGGCAGAGGTATGCTTTCCTCTTGGACACTGTGGAGAAACATAGACAAGGATAAACAATTAATTCTGAAGTTAAAGGAAAGGATGCTTAGGAAGTTTACACCAGTAACCTCCATCTCATCCATCAAGCTGAGACAAAGAACATCTGGGGGAAATGAGAGGAACCAAATCATCAGAAATTTGGGCTTAAAAAGAGTGGTAAAATTGACTGAAAGAAGTGAAGGCCTGAGTCAAAGGATGACCCAAAAGTCATGAGTTCCAGAACACTGAAAAAGAGGAACCAACCAATCTACATTTGCAACAAAAGAGAACTGAATAAGCAAATTATGATATGGCCACACATTGGGACACCATGCTGCAGCCATTAAAAAATACAGAGTTGTTCATCTGTGAGTGCAGCAAGATACTTGCAATATTATTGAGAGACAAAATCAGGTCAAGATAAAAATTTTTGCACAAAAGACAAATGTACATATTTATATAATACAAAGTCGGGAAGCTCATCTATATGCCAAAGGGTGAGCATATTTTACTTCTGGGTGGCAGAAGTTCTCGTAATTTTTTTCCTACATTTTCTCTTTTTTCTACAGCCACCATATACTATTTGTTGAGCACCATACAATTCCCATTAGTGGACGTTAGTTTCTGTTTAAGTGTTTGGTCAAGGAAATGAGAAAGGAGATTTCCAAGCTGTGTCTTTGGATTTGATGGCTCCTTTTCTAAGGCAGCCTCTAGCTGTGGGGATGAATCAGCCAGTATTCTGACAATCCCAAAGTCAACACTAACACAATGCCAACTAATTGGTGGGCACAGGGCAACTTTAAGAGATTCTGACCTTGCAAAACAAATGAATTAAATTTTCCTGATCCAGCCATTTCCAAGAGCACAATGAAAACTGAGGGGTCAACGGCATGAGTTGACTCAGCCACCTCTCAGCAGTGTCACAGCCTTCAAGTCTAGTGTTTATACGGTCATATTCACATTGCCTGGCTTCATATTTTAAATGACTCTTCTGTGCTGTCTTAGAGTGTAACACCTTCTCTCAGGGAGTGTATCAATCAGCTGCAAGTTGCCCTGGCCAGCATGCTGCTGGGGGCTTGGGTGCTACAACGATGTCAGTTGCTTCCCAAGGCACACCCTAGCTCTTGAGATGCTCCAGGCTCTAAGGAGCTCCCTTGGGAAGTTCCCGGGGAGAAGGGATAAGCTACCTACTCCAGTATTCTTGGGCTTCACTTGTGTCTCAGCTGGTAAAGAATCTGCCTGCAATGCAGGAGACCTGGATTGGGAAGATACGCTGGAGAAGGGAAAGGCTGCCCACTCTAGTATTCTGGCCTGGAGAATTCCATGGACTTTATAGTCCGTGAAGTAGCAAAGAGTTGGGACACGACTGAGCGACTTTCACTTTCACACCTTCTGGAGGCCTCCTGGTATCTCCATATCCTCCCCAAATGGAAACAGGAGGGTCTGATAATCTGCAGCTTCCTCTACTTTACACCAGGGGGCAGTGTCTGTCTGTAGACAACAGTTTTCCTGCGATCATTCTGGGGACAAGAATAACTATGGTCTCCTTGACCTACCGTCACCCATTCACCCAAATTGATGGAAGGAATACCAGGCAAAGTTCCCCAGATTATCATCCAAGCTCTCAGCCATTGTCTCAAGGCAGACAGAACTAAATTTGAGGGTAAGTGTGGCATAAAACTGGCTCAGCCTAGCAGAAATCTCTGGTAGATGGTCCCATGTCTTGGGAGTTCTGACAAAAGCTCTAACTAATGCCACAGGTTCTCATCATGGCTGAACGCCAGGTGGTTGTGAGAATTCCTTGGGGCCAAAGGGATGGTCTTAGTGATTGCAGTCCAATAAGGTCTTCACTAAGGTTTATGACGTGGACTGTATCATTCACTTATGGTTGACAGGTTAGAACCATAGACTATCCACCTCAGTGACACCTCACGGAAAGTCTTCCTATGAATCTCCTGGGCAGAAGGGACATAAAGATAAATACTAGCAGGTAGGAGCCATGAGATGGGATGATGTTCTACACAAAGTTCAATAAAGCATCCCGAACAAAACCTGCTCTTCCTCCTGAGTATTTACTTTTTGCTCAGTTGCTTCAGTCACATCAGACTATTTTGTGACCCCATGGACCCACCAGGCTCCTCTGTCCATGGGATTCTCTAGGTAAGAATACTGGAGTGGGTTGCCATACCCTCTCCCAAAGGATCTTCCTGACTCAGGGATAGAACTCAGGTCTCCTGCACTGCAGGCAGACTCTTTTACCACTGAGCCACAGGGGAAGCCCCACTCCTGAGTGGTAAATGACCACAACTTACAGTTATAATGGGTTAAAGGAAGAGCAATAAAAGAGTGAATTGTTATTCTCATATTGTAGCATCCTCTCCTAGGTATGCAGATCTTCTTTTACCATTTTAATTTTTTTAAAAAAATTTTAACACAGAAAACTGGAACAAATAAAAATGATTCATGAACCCACCACCACAATTAACTAGTAGCAATTTATCATATTTGTCTTAGATTCTAATAATACAATATTACATACAGAGGAAATCTCCTTTGTATCCATCCCTTCTTACATCCCCTCCCTTCCTTCCCAAGAGGGAAGGAATTGTGTGTCGATCTTTCTACTTCATGTTTATGCTTCTACATTGTTCATATACATTCATAAGCCACATACAGTATTGTTTCCTAATTTTTAAAAATTTGTTATGAGAATATGTTTCACATTGTATATATCACATTTTTTTTTCATTTCACGTTGTGCTTTAAAAGATTCATCCATGTGGCCATGTGTAGACCTAGTGTGTTCATTTTTACTGTTTTATTCTATCAAATTTATATCACATTTTAATTATCCAGTTCCTTTTGGGGAATCATTTAGAAAGAAAAGAAACAAAGTGAAGTCGCTCAGTTGTGTCCAACTCGTTGCAACCCAGCGGACTGTAGCCTACCAGGCTCCTCCGTCCATGGGATTCTCCAGGCAAGAATACTGGAGTGGGTTGCTATTTCCTTCTCCAGGGGATCTTCCCGACCAAGGAATCAAACCTGGGTCTCCCGCATTGCAGACAGATGCTTTACCCTCTGGGCCACCAATCATTAAGGGGATTACTAGTTTTTATCATTATAAACAGTGCTGCAGTAAATATCTTACATGTATCTGCTTATGCACAAGCTCAAGAGATATTATCACACATATACCAAGGAGTCCAATGCTGGTTGTAATTTTACTAGACAGTGCCAAATTGTTCTCTAAGTGGGATACTTTCTACTTCTCATTTTCATCACACTTATATTGTTAGATTATTAAATGTTTGCTAACCTCGTGTGAAATCATATTTCATAGTTATTTTAATATGCCTGTCCCAGATGACCACTGAAGGTAGACATCTTTTTATGTGTTGACTATTATAGCTTCCTCTTCTGCAAAATATCTGTTCAGTCATTCCACTTTCTAAAGCACCATGAAAAGATATTTATTGCATGAATGATATGAAAATACTGGCAGTTCTACGAGCTGAAAAGTATCTTTGAGGTTATTATGAGTTTATATAAAAATAATGCACTCCAAAACACCAGAGTACTGCATCTCAAGCTGAGGTTCACAGCAGCATCTCAATTCTGCAGATAAAACAAAGGCTTATTACAGGTTACATGTTCCTGTTGATTAACGGGTGTTTTAAATTCTGTGCAAATTATACCACAACCTATGATTCATAATCCTGAGCAAAATGAGGGAGCTGAAATCTCTGACTCAGGACAAAGAAGTAAGGTCCTTTTCCACTTTATGTCCAAAGGGATCAAGAAGCAAAGACTTGCATTCCAACTTTCCTCCAAATGGTCTGGCAAATAAGCACACACAAACACAAAACAGTGATGACAGCATCAACTTTGAATCACGACTAGAAAATAGAAATGGTAATAAAGTAAATAGAATTATTCATATTTTAATATTACAAATATTTACCTCCTACCCAAAGGAGGGCGAGGCTTCCTACATGGCACAGTGGTAAAGAATCCAGCTGCCAATATAGGAGATGCAAGAGACGCAGCTTGGGTTGGGAAGATCCCCTGGAGTAGGAAATGGCAACCCACTCCAGTATTCTTGCCTGGAAAATCCCATGGACAGAGGAGCCTGGCGGGTTACAGTCCATGGGGTCACAAAGAGTTGGACACAACTGAGCGCACACAAAGGAGGGTATGTATATTTCGGGGGTGGGTAAGAATTTTTCTAACTAAAAAGTTAGAGATCTTATTGCTTGTTTATAACAAGACTAGTTTCACAGCAAGCAATTTTTCTCCTCTAGATTTCTGCTTATGAAAAAGTGGGCTTCCCCAGTGGCTCAGAGAGTAAAGATTCCATCTGCAATGCAGGAGACACTAAAACCCCGTGGACTGTAGCATGTGATCAGGGCACGTGATCCCATCATGATGACAAGAAATCTACAAAATCCACATTTATTCTCTATGTATCGGATAGTGACCACTATGGGGATTCCAAAGATTGCGTCTACAAAGCAAGTGAAGGTAGGTCTCCTAGCCAAAGGAAATTGGATATTGAGAAAATGTTTGAGGAGTTACATGATGGTATCTATAATGTAAGAAAACAGTTAACCTAAAGACCTTTAGAGGTGGCTTATAATTTGGTTTTGTCCTCTCAGTTTTAACTTGGATGTGTTTGAAGTACAGGGAGTTCATTTTTTTAAAAAAATGATCCTAGGAAGAAGAAAATGCAAAAGGATCTGTAAGGTTTCCATCTTTGCTCCTCTAGCTTGGTGTTTCTTGGATGGAGCTGGTCATCACCAAACCACAGACACAGAAAAGACTCCTGCTGAGGCAGTGGCCCCCTCCCAGCCCCCCACAGTCCTTCTCCCTGGCAGTCCACAATGTGTAGGACTCCCCGTCTTGGGCAGGGCTGCTAAACCATTGGTCAGCACCCTTGCTGAGCACAAGGGCTTCAGTTTTAAAAGCAGACAAGCCATCAACCTCCTTCCATTAAAGCCAATCAACTCTAAAAATGGCTCCTTTTTCCTCTGGTAGAGAAAGCGACCCCCACATGAATGATGAAAGCATCACATTACAACTGTGTTATGGGGCTCTCCAGTTCTCACACTCTGCAGGCCGGCCCCTCTAGCCCAAATCATCAAGTCTACCAAGTAGACTTGGTAGAATGGGCTCTGGGGAGTGCCACTCTCATATCCAGGATAGCCATGAGTGACCCTAGGACCATTTGGATGATATAGCTCTATGAGGTAGTGAAGTCCTCACAAACAAGTAACAGCTGTGAAGAATTCACTTCTGCTTGGATGGGCATCTAATCTCTTTTGGGATCAGCACAGCTACAGGGTACCTTCCCAGCCCATACCCATAAGATAAACAGGTACTCCTGCCTAACACTCCAAGAGCTAGCTCTTCTATGAAGAATACTGACCACACAACAAGTAGGGTTCAATGTACAGTCATGGGCTTAGATCATTCTGGTATCAAACTCTAACCACCTGGGTCAACCATTAAAAAAAAAGGTGAAAGTGAAGTTGCTTAGTCATGTCTGACTCTGTGACCCCCATGGACTGTGGCCTGCAAGGCTCCTCTATCCATGGGTTTTTCCAGGCACGAATACTGAAATGGGTTGCCATTCCTTCTCCGGGGGATCTTCTCAACCCAGGGATCGAACCCAGGTCTCCTGCATTGTAGGCAGACTCTTTACCATCTGAGCCACCACAGAATCCCCCCAAAAAAGCTAAGTGGTGGAAATTTAACAGGTCCTGAACACAGAATAGTGGCCTTTTTAGTGCCACACTCCACTCAAGACAAAGTTATTCAAGGTCAGTGAATACCTGGCTAGTCAGGTGAGAAGATAATGACACAGGAGGTGGAGTGCAGGAATGGAGAGGTAAGGTTACTCAGAGAGGGAGTTGTGTTCCTGAAATTCTTGGGTAGAATAGGAAAAGAATTTTCTCAAAGAGAAAATATTATACTGGGTTTTTCCATAAGATGCAATGAAAAACCTGAACAAGTTTTTTGGCCAACCTAATAAGCACCCATCAGGCATCATCCTTACAATTCTGTTTTTGGCATTAAATATTCTTTTATGATTTAGCACAAACACTTTTTCTCCACAGTAAACTGCATTTAAAGGTAAAACACACTTAAAGGAACTTCAGAAAATTGCATATTTGTGAACTGAGAACTTGTTTTGCTAGAGAAAGAACTGACTTAATCTATGAGTGCATCATTTAGATGGTTCTACTGCCTGATGATGAAATCAACTGAACTTTCAAACATTTTGGTGGAAAAGAGAATCACTTAGTCAATCCTCACCTCTAACCCTCCCAATCTTCCTGTTGAGCAGTTGACTTATGTAAGGTTTAAGCAACCGGTGGACTGGTACTTATATCCATGACCACCCTGTCCTTACCTCAGAATAACTAATTCAATTAACCATCACAGGTTAATTGTAATTATTTAACTGCCTGCCTTCTGTGGGAGACATGAAAGAAGAGGGTTCAATCTCTGGGTGGGGAAGATGCCCTGGAGGAGGGCATGGGAACCCACTCCAGTATTCTTGCCAGGAAAATCTCATGGACAGAGGTGTCTGGTGGGCTACAGTTCGTGGGGTTGCAAGAGTGGGATGAGACTGAAGCAACTTAGCGCACACTGCCTCACCCCACAGCCACAAGAATGCAAACTTCACAGGAAAGAGACTTTGATTTATAAACATTGCAGCCCCTGCTAAGCACACAGTAGGCACTCACTAAATATATGCTGAATGAAGGAAAAACTAAAATGGCAGACTCATAGTAGATACTAAAAAGGATCTATGAATAAAATGCCACTAGAATAAAAGAATTAATGTCAAATGGGCCATTTAGAAAAGCAAAGGAGGAGTAACTTCTGCATGGCAAAGTGTATTTATAGTGACCTTGAGCATACAGAACTCACATTTCTAGGGTGGGGTGTACAGGCAGCCTCGGAGAATTCTGTACCATGAAGAACTGATTCCCTTTTACACCACCCGTTGTAGATGGTACTATGGACTTAAAATAGTGTCAAGCCCGAAGTGGCTCTGGGCAGAATGATCCAGCAGAACTTAAACCAGAAAGAAAGAAAGAAACCCAATGCATTGAAAGCCCCTGGAAGAGGAAGCCCCCTCAAATCTAGGAAGATAGTAAGTCGACCTAAAGGATGGGCCCTTTGGTCATAGGGTGATCATGGCCCTCTCTGTTCAAGATTTCAAGGGGACAGCGCCACAGGTTAGAAATTCCCTTTCCGTAGTCACAGCGTATTCCAGCTAACAAGGGGATTTCGCATCTCTTCCTAACCAGCTCGCCAGATTAAGTATTCATTCCCCACACATTCCTTTCCTGCTCCAGGTGAGGGGAGCAGGGCGCCTAAGGGGCGAGGATCCGAGGCTGGGGCGGGGACAAAGCTTGAGAGGCCGGCCAGCGACCTAGGCTTTCCCGGGCGCAGGCCAGAGCGTGGCGCCTGCCCCAACGTCGCCCTCGCGCGGGTTGGAGGCGGGGGAGGCTCGCCACACCTGGGGGTTTGCAGAGCCTTGGCATTTGGGCCGGGCTTTGGAGGGGGGGCGGATACGCCTCACTCCAGGCTGGGTGGCCAGGAAGAGGGAGCGGTGGGAGCTGCGGGAGACTCACCTGCAGCAGCACGGCCAGCAGGAAGCACAGGTACATCTGGTAGATGCCCATCTCGCCCACCGCCTGGAACGCCTCCTCCACCTCCATGGCGGGCCGAGCGTTCGGCCCCGGCCCAGCACCCAGCTGGACCCCGGCAGCGGCCCCGGCCCCCTCCCGCCGTCCCCCACCCCCGCCCCGGTGTGGCCCGGCGTGGCCCTCCCCGGCAGGCCCGGTGCGCTAGGCACCCGCTCGGCCCAGCCCGCGAGTAGCGAGGAGCGGCGTGAGAGCGCGGGCAGGGCGGGGCGCGCGGGCGGCGCGTTTGCGCGGGCGGGGCCGGGGGCCGCGTGAGCTCGCGAGTCTGGGACGCGAGGCCGGTTCCCCCGGCCTCTGGGCTTTCCGTTAAAGATTTCCTTCTGAGAGGGTGGGTTAAAACGGAGGTTAAAGCGGCTTAAGACGAGAGGAAAGAGGAAGTGGGTTCAGGTGTAGGCATCCTCTCTGATGGAGAAATAAGGTGAAGGGCAGCCTCCTCGTCCAAGTCACGGCCTGCCCGCTGGTACAGCTTGTCCTTTTGTACAAATCGGTTAAATACAGGAAATGGAAATGGGTTCTAGATCCTTCGGAGAAGAGTGCTGTTCAACATTTCTTTCCTCCTGCTCCCTGCTAGCTATGTGGTCAGGCCACAGGTAACCAAATTCTTGCAAAACCCTGAGATACATTTGGTTATGTAAATAGACACGAGGTAAAAATTATGAAAGCTTAACTTGTGGGACAGGATGTGATGGCTGCTAAAATGTTTGAAGGATAAACAGCAATTTGAAAGGCTGGCAACGGAGAAAAATGCAGCAGGACCTAGAGACACTGGTCACCTGGTTTAAGTCCCCTCATATCCCCACCTCCCTACGTTGGTTTTAACAACCGCATAGTATTCCACTCTGCAGGCCATGCCACCCAATACGATATTGAACAGAAAAGGTGACTAGCTAATGCTTTGTCTAGAATTTTACACATAAGAGAGTGAGATAGGCCTATAATTTTCTTGTTACTGTTCTTATCTAGGTTTGGCTGGAAGATTATCGTAGCCTAGTAAAATGAGTTGCAAGTGGTTGATAAAACTCTTCAAGCCATCTAGGCTTGGCTTGTTTTGCTGGGGGATCCTCTTTGTTACAGAGATGGATAAAGATATAGAGTGATTTTTGGCCCATGTGTTTTGGACTTTTGTTTTTGAATCACTTTTAGTTTTTTCTAGAAGTGTTACTGTTTTATCTACTTCTATTGTTTCTGGAATAAACTTGTTCATCTTGTTTTCATAGGGTTTTTAATTATGCTCTAGCTGTATTTATGCCCCGTTTTTTTATTACTCACTTTTATTGGCCTTTTCTTATGGGTCTTGCTAGAAGTTTGTCTACTTTATTATTTTCTGAAGAACCAGATTTTATTTTGTGATTTTTTAAAATTTACGTCTTTGTTTTATGGGTTATATGAATTATTTTTGTTAACTTATTTTTGCTAGTGTATAATTCTTTTACTACCTATGTGACTTGAAAGTTTAGCTTTTTGCTTTCAATTTTCCTTTTATAGGAAGAATTATACATAAGACTTACGCATTTCTCTCTCGGTACCACTTTGCTCTATCCCACAACTTTGTCATGTGGTGCTTTCATTGTCTTTAGTTTTAAACATACCATGACATTGTAATGTCCTCTCTAACCAATGAGTTATTTGTTAGTTCATATTTCTTTAGTTTCCAATTAAAGGTTGTTGCTCTTTTTTAACCATCTTTTTGTTGTTGATTACTAATTTAAGTGCTTTGTGTATGAAGATGATCTGAACTCTTGGAAATTGTTTGAATTTTCTTGTGACCTAGAGATGATCATTTTTGAGTTTTTATCAAGTTGTCTTTTTATTTGTGAAAGTTTATAAAAGTGCCAATTGAATTATTCCTGTTAAATCATGATAAAATACCTCTTTTTACTTTTAATACTTTTTGTCTTAAGTTTTGTTTTGTTTCGTGTTAATATTGCTGTGTCCGGTTTTTGTTGTTATTTTCCTTGTAATCCTTTTATTTATTTCATATTTTCAGTTTTGTTATATTCTAGACATGATTATGAAAGGAAAGCTTTTTAAATTTGTTTGTTTATACAATTTTGTAAGCTTTGTCTTTTAACAGGTAAGTTAAATCTATGTATATTTATTGTGAATGATATATTTGGACTCATTTCTAGTATTTCCTGTTTTACGTTTACCATCTTCTTACTTTTTACTTCCTGGCCATCTGTTGGAGTCTTGAAGACACTTTCATACGATCCTTCTCTCTTTCTGCTACTTTTGGGAGCTACAGATTGCACTGTTATTGTTATTATTTTCGTAGTTACTCAACATTTTAACATCTACAGAACTGAAATACTGTTCTACCATGTTGATAGTTATTTAATATATCTATTCTCTTTTTAAACTACCCGAGATTCCAAGAATACTTTATCTGAGAAAACATAGGAGACGAAAAATGTTATGTTCTGGAAAACTTTGTTAGGTAACTCAAGAAGTGACTATTGTGGTGCCAAAACACTGATAAAGAAGACTAATGTGAAGTGTTTGTGTTTTAATTTAAAAAAAAAACAAAAAAAAAACCCTCTATTGTTACGGAAAATTATCCTGCATTTAGAAATAATAAGAAAGCAAGAAGAGGACTATATGTCCTTCCAATATAGTAATGAAGCATTCATTATTCGACAAGCCAACCCCCAGAATTATTTAATTATTTAATTCAGTAGGAAAATTTACCTGTATTTGACCTGGCTATTTACTATGAATTTGACTCTATGTAATCCCGTGGACTGTAGCCCACCAGGCTCCTCTGTCCATGGGATTTACCGGGCAAGATTACTGGAGTGGGTTGCCATTTCCTTCTCCAAGATACTGTGCAGTTACATGTAAATTTGTAGATTTTTGTTTGGTAGAGATGTAAATAATTATGTTTAATAGGAAAGATAATAATCTATTATTTCATTGCCCTGTAAAACATTAACTTGTTTTATATCTAACCTAGCAATCTTTTTTTTTCCCCTAGAAATAACCAGTTTGTCAAATGCTCTTGGAACCAGCTTTACCATCCTACCTGTTCTTTCATCAATTAAAATAAAATCATTGACAAGGGTTCATTCTATATAGGTACAAGAGTCATATTTTTAACTTTTGAAATTTTCCTTTCAGATTATGATGTGTGAGAATGAAAAATTATAAATCAATATTTATGATACATAGCTAAATTAAATTGTTAAGTAAAAATTGGGTTATTTCATCTTAATTAAATTTTATATATTTTAAATGAGTCAGACACTTTTCTATATATTCAGTGTTAATTCACATTATATTGAAACATATATGCTAAAAACAATTGGTCATTGTGAGGACAGAAGATACAACCTAGGGACCATCAGAAATGAGGTCTGTGGGTTGATAGAGACCAGGTATGCTGTACTAAGGAGCTTTAACTTTTTCATACAGGTGATGGGCACCACTGAAGTGTTTTTTAAGGTTGAGTGGTGTGATTTTTAAAAGATGATTTGGCAGCAGTGGAAAATGCACAGAACACCAGTGGAGACACTGTAGTAATGGCCCAGGGACTTCCCTGGTGCCTCAGCGGTAAAGAATCCTCCTGCAATGCAGGAGACACGGAGATGTGGGTTCGATTCCTGGATTGGAAAGATGATCTGGAGGAGGGCATGGCAACCCACTCCAGTAGTCTTGCCTGGAGAATCACATGGACAAAGGAGCCTGGCGGGCTACAGTCCATGGGGTCACAAAGAGTCAGACACGACTGAAGCCATTTTGCACGCATGCAGTAAGGGCCCAGGCAGGACCCAGTGATAATAGTGATTGAGAAGTAATGTCACACTTAAGGTAAAATCTGCAAAAATTGATAGTCACTCATTTTGCAGACTCATAAGAGAGGAATCAGCAATGATTCTTATGTTTTTGAAGTCAATAACTGGGAAAATGGAGGTAGTATTATTAACTGAGGTAGGGAAAACAGAAGGTGGAGTAGGACAGAGGTGATAGGTCTAAGGGCCTCAGACAAATGGTGGGACCAAGAAGCATTGCTTGTTTAAATGGCCATTGCCCCTTTAAGATCCTGCCCTTCCCCCGCGTTAACCCACCAAGGCCCCTGCTGGATTTCCTTGCCCTAATTTACAGTCTGTGCCAGAGCTTCTGAGCATGCGCTGGAGGAAGAGCTGGCCTAATTAAGGCTCTCCTGAGGCTCAAGGTATTGCATCTGTGGCTCTTAGGAAAGAGTTCCATTTTGAGAGCGTATTTTCCCCATCTGACTATTCTTTACTCATTTTTCTTTTTCTCAAGTTTTTTTTTCTATCATAATTTTATATAGTGCCTGTATTTCCTTTTATAACTAAGAAGTAATGAACATCTGGGGTTTTTTGAATAATAAAAAATTAAAATAATGTTTAAAATACTGTGTCTATCAAATATATACTTGTTGGGATGTGAGGAAGAAAGGTAACTTATCTGGTAAGTTACAGACAGCCTTGAAGCAAATATACCCAGATATTATTATCTTCTTTGTTTTGTTACACTTAACCACTGTGTCATGCCTTTTGCTTCTTTGGTAATTTGATGTCCCAGAAGACTACTAAAATTTGCTTTGCAAGATAGTAGACTTCGGGTGTGTTCAGTGTTGCTTCAAATCCTTGGAATCAGTGTTGCCAGTCTAATGTTTACCAGCCTAAATGTACCCAGAATGAGTCTTTTTTAAAAATCTGAAGAACATTTTTCCTTTTACATAAACCTTCATGCTGGATAACTACTGTTAGTATTGCACAGCAACATTCCTTAATAAAGATACCAAAGGGCAAATACCTCTGTCAACATTAAGTTGGTATAAACACAGCGAATGTGATGGGAGTGAACAGATCACAAGGAATCCAGATTTTGAGGGCAGTTGTCTGAGAGGAAGGAGCAAGAAGACAAAGGGAGGAAAAGCAAAAAGAAAACGGAATTAGCAGTGAGATGGATGTGTCTCTGTCATCTGGCCTCCCAAACCAACAGCTATCATTCAAAAACCATCCGTAAGTGCGTGAAAGCGTATACTAAAATAGATCTAAATTTAATATGGAGGAGTTGGCCATTTCCATGTCTCAAACCTTAGCAATAAAAGAATATGAATAGAGTTAGGACTAGAATTCAGGAGGTTACAGCAGAGAAAGATGAAATATGAGGGAAATTAGCCATTAATTATGTTTGAATTTAGATCGTAGAGTGTTTTGCTTGCTAAGAGTCCAATTTTACATACTGTCCCAAGAGGCACTGAGCTTAGATAATAGGACACTCATTTAATTCAACAGATTCATTCCTGAGTGCCCAACTCTAATGAAAATGTCAGGGTTGTTGTTGCTGTTATTGTCGCTATGCTACTTACGCAGGAGAGTTCTACAGCTAGGCAATACAGACTGAAATGAATTTGCCATACTCATGGGGGTCAATCAGTTGAGGCTATGATTCAGTAGGAGGGATAAAAATTTGCCAGTTGCTCCAGAGTTCCCCAGGATTGAAATCTGGATGCTATTGGAATTGCCTGAAACACTAGAGTTGATTGAATATCACAAAAACATGATGGTAACCTGCAGATTAACAGTCTGAACCCCCAACTGGGCTTTCTAAATTAAAACCAGAAATTTGCATTGTTTTCAAAAAGTAAGAAGCCAAAGTAGATTTCAGAGACTCAAGTTTGATCCACTGGATCTACTCAGTCTCAGAAAGAAGTCACCAATCCTGAAACCATTCTGAAAATCGTTAAGCATGAGAATTCATTCAACAAGTGCGTTCTGAACAACCCACTCTGTATTGGGCACATTGTTCAAGGTGTGAGGAATACAGTGTTAAACCAGCAAAGCCTCTCCCTCTCCCTAGGGGCCCTTGCCTTCCAGTGAAGACTTTATTCTTGGCTGGTACTGGATGGGATGGGTGGGGTGAGAGCAAGGAGGAGAAATTGTAGTCTATGAAAATTGAATCCTTGCTTTACTATCTGATCATGAGATGGACTCCAAATCAAAAGATAACAATGTGAACCAAATAGATTATAAAGAAAGATGGCATTCATTATGTCTTCTTCAGTCTAAAGGATCTTCTCCCTATGTTTATCTGCCTTAAGAATTAGCCAAATCTTATTATCTCCCTACAGTAGTGAAAGTCACTTAGAAAGTTACATTAGTGCATATGCATAAATTCACATGATTTTCAGAACCAAGTGAATCCTTAAATTACTGGCATCTAGCTATTTGAGCCGGAAGATCATATTGCATCTTAAATTATATAAACAACTCTTCATCAGTTTTCATTTGAATGAGATGAGTATATTATTCTCAGCCAAACAGAGCAAATCAAATCCTCCTGTTAATTATCAGTTCTGGCACAAGATTTTGAGTATTTTCAGAGTTATTTGCCCCTCTCACTAGCCCTGGGATTCTTCCTTCACCTTTAAAAAAAATAATAATTTATTTGTTTGGCTGAGCTGGATATTTGTTGCTGCACGGGCTTTACCTAGTTGTGGAGAGAAGGGGCTACTCTAGTTGCAGTGCATGAGTTTCTCATTGCACTGGCTTCTCTTGTTGCAGAGCGCAGGCTCTAGGCACACAGGCTTCAGTAGTTGTAACACGCAGGCTTTGTGGTTGTGGCACGTGGGCTGTGGAGCACAGGCTCAGTAATTGTGGCGAATGGGCTTAGTTGCTCCGCAGCATGTGGGATCTTCCTGGATCAGGGATCAAACCTGTGTCTTCTGCATTGGCAGGTGGATTCTTCAACTAAGGAAACCCCCTTCACCTTTCTTTTTTTAATAAAGAAATTTTAAAATTCAATTATAATTTATTTACAGTTTTATGTTTCAGGTGTACAGCAAAATGACTCATATATATATGTATTCTTTTTCAGATTCTTTTCCGTTATAGGTTATTATAAGATATTGAATATAGTTCCCTGTGCTATACAGTAGTCTTTGTTGTTTATCTGTTTTCTATTTAGTGGTATGTATCTATTAATCTCAAATTCCTAATTGATCTCTTCCCAGCACCTTTTCCACTTTGGTAACCATACATTTGTTTTCTATGTCTGTGAGTCTGTTTCTGTTCTGTAAATTCATTTATGTCATATTTTAGATTCCACATATAAGCAATATCACACAGTATTTGTCTTTTTCTGTCTGACTTTACTTAGTATGATAATCTCTGAGTCAATCCATGTTGCTTCAAGTAGCATTTTTTTATCCTTTTCCCTTTACCTTTTTTTTAGTCATAGGACCTTGTGCAAACCCAATGAAATTAATGGTTTTTCTCAGGAAAAGGAGAGTACTGGAGAAGGTACACTCACACACACACACATTTTGAATGTCATTTTTTAGAAATCACTGAGCCCACTCCCCACATTATAAAAATGTTAAATTAAGGCTATGGGAGGTTAGATAATAGGTTTAAGATGGTTCAGGGACATACTGAAAGTCACACAGTTGGCACAGCAGGACATGAAACAAAGTTCTCCAAAGTTGGTGGGTTATTTTTTGGGGTTTGTTTTTTGTTTGTTTTTATTCACAGAAACCGTTCTCTAGTACAGGTCCCATCTCAGAACCACTTTTTTCTTACCTGGAAATGTTAATACAAAACAATATTATGTTTGTTAACACATTTGCACTCTGATTCCTTTGTAAACAGAATAAATGTGTCCCCAGATCCACGATTTTAAAGTTGGGGCTTCAACTGAATAGGGCCCTCCCTCCCTGTCTCTGAGGCTAGACACTCTAGTTGGGCATAGATAATAACTCAGCAACATGATTGCAATCTCTAACACGTGCAAAAGGAGTTCTCATCTGTTGTGTTTGAAGCCAGAGAATGGAATAGTGCTGTAACTTTCCTTAGTGGCTTGTTCCTTACTCAACAGCCACTTTGCTTTTGACCTGGAAAACTGGGCCACAGAGATCTTACACCATCAGGCGTCTCTCTTATTGGGCTGTGAAAGTCTAGCATATGGCTAATTACAATTTACACCTCCTTAAGTGCTCTACCAATCCCTAAAGGATGTTTTGTCTCTTTGGTTTACTGTTCGGAGCACTTTTTGCAGACAAAGCAGTAAACAGTTCCTTCGGAGGTACTTTTTAATTTCACGTGATAATGAAAGATGATGATCTTCTGTCTGGGTTCTTAATGATGTATTCTCAGCCTGGTCTGTTACATGACTGTGTTCCTAATGATGTGTCATTGCCATTTACCGCATCCCAGTGACCAGCTTGCCTTTTCCTCACTATCTTCTTCCCAGGATAGAGACATGAGTTATGTCCGTTGAGGATAAAATGATGAACTAAAGTAAGTGAAAGAAGAAGAAATTTTAGGAGCAAAATGTCTATGGTATAAAATAATACAATGGACAATAAAGATATTTGATAAAAGATACCTGAGTTGTTTTGTGTTTATGTTTTGGGGGTTTTTTTGAGGGGGGGTGTTGTTTTGCTTTTTAAATTTTTTGGCTGTGTTGTGCAGCATATGGGATCTTAGTTCCCTGACCATGGATCAAACCTGTGCCTCCTGAATTAGAAGTGCAGAGTCTCAACCACTGGACCACCAGGGAAGTCCCTAAGTTTTTGTTTTTTATCATTGCTCTTTTCAGCTGTGTGTACGTTTGTGATATAAAAACACACTCTGTTGCAAGGAGATGGGTGTCTCTTTAAATAACATATAATGGAAAGTTATTGCACCAGACTGAAAACTTTAGTTTTTAGTTTGTTGGATATCAAAATACAAGCTGATAATGAGACATCACTTAAGCAGAGAACTTTTCTGTTCAATGAAGTGACTTGCATGTAGAGAAGACCTGCTGATGGATATGTTTTATTTGAAGCTGGATATAGAAGATAAGAATGAATTTAGTCCTGGAGCTTTCTTCTGGCCCTGCCAGCAAGTGCCCAGCTGGCTCAGTCACTCAGTCATATCCAACTCTTTGCGACCCCACAGACTGTAGCCCACCAGGCTTCTCTGTCCATGGGATTCTCCAGGCAAGAATACTGGAGTGACTTGCCATTCCCTTCTTCAGGGCATCTTCCTGACCCAGGGATTGAACCCAGGTCTCCTGCATTGGCAGGTGGATTCTTTACCACTAAGTCAACTGTGTATTTTCTCAACCCCAGAATTTTTTCAAGCTCCAGACTCCCAGACTCCCCACTACCAATCACTTCTTATCTTGAATATTTCAAACATATCATGTTCTAAAGTGACCATGTGATTCCAGCCCACTGCTCTGCACCTGCTTCTCTTCCAAGGTTCCTGCCTCATTGAAAGGCACCATCTGGTTTCTCATGCAAAAAAAAAAAAAAAAAAAAAAAATCTAGGAGTCATTCTTGAAGCCTCTTTCTCAACGTATATAAATCATTAAGTACAAACATTTTTCCTTCTAAATATCTTTTGAATCTGTCCCCAATATCTAACAAGAAACTATCAGTCCTGGACACTGAGCATGACTCTAGAGCAGAAGAGAGATACGTAGCATGTTGATGTAGCCGGGCCGAGAGACCTCCGAGTGTTGTCCACACCCAGATTGTTTGGGAAGAAGCAGCACATTTTCCCTTGGAGAACAATTTAGACACAGTGTAAGAATCAGTGGACATAAGGAGGTATCAGTATGGGACAAAGATGGGAGGGAGGCCCAAGAGGGAGGGAAATGGCTTTGCTTATGGCTGATTCATGTTGTACAGCAGAAACCAACACAACATTGTAAAATAATATGGACATGGGGGTGCAGCAGAAGCCTGGATGAACATCTGGCCGTAGGTCAGATGAGACCAAGGATGTGTCGGTGGATCTCAGAGTAGAATACCATCAAGGGGACAAGATTGTTCACCTGTGCAAGATCTTGTGCAAGATAGCATACCATCCCCCCACGTTCAGATCCATATCAAAGAAGAGATGGCGAGACCCCCTAAAGCGACTGAAGTAAAATTTACAAATTCTATAAGAATGCAGCTTGAAACTGAAATTAACTTCACTTATATAAAAATATTAATGCTACTTCTTTGCAAAGGAATAGAAGTTATACTCAGTATCTGGCTAACTTCATTGATAAAGACTTGATATTTAATGTAAATTATAGATAAGTGTAAATGCAAAGATTAAGTAGGTTCTGCAATTAGGAAATTTTCATCCTCATCCAAGCCACTATCGTTTCTTGCCTAAAGGCCAGTAATCACCTACTGAATGTTCTATCATTTTCACTCTTATTTACTTACAGTCCCACTCTCTACACCAAAATATGGATGATCTTTTTGAAATGCAAACTTAAGCCTATGACTCCTCTGCTTATGACCCATTAACAGCTTCTCTTTGTTTTTAGGGTAGAGTCCAAATTCATTTACCAGGGCCTCCAAGATTACTACCCATGTGGTCCTCTCTCCTTTAGCCTCACTGAAAAAAAAAAAAGTATATATACACACACACACACACACACACACACATATATATATACACACACACATATATACACCACACACACACACACACACACACATATATATATATATATATACACACACACTCACATATATATATATAGCTGCTCCCAGGTCTTAGTTGCAGCATACAGGATCTTTAGTTGTGCCTATGAACCCTTTGTTATAACACTATGGGATCTAGTTCCCTGACCAGGGATCAAACCTGAGCCCCCTGAATTCAGAGCTCAGAGTCTTAGCCACTGGACTACCAGGGAAGTTCCCAATCCTCGTTTTCAACCTCTGTACAGTGAACTTCTCTCAGTTCCTCTAGCATGCTAATTCCATAGGACTTTAGACAGACCTGGAATACACCTCTTCAGTTCCTCCCTATATACACACTAACTGGCCAACTCCTATTTATCCTTCAGTTTCCTGCCTAAGTGCCACCTCCTCCCTAAAGCCTTCTTCTTTTGCCCAGATCATTCTGGGGAATCCTATGAACCACTCTTGTTTGCTCCCTGCGATTTTCCCTCACAGCACTTTACCTCTACTGTGCTCCAAGAGAGCAGGGAGAGACCCTCTCCCTTCCTCCACACCAATGTAGCACACTAAGCAGAGGTGTCTGGCACAAGAGGGCAAGCAGTAAATGGTGAATGAAAGAAACAAGTCCAGAAAACTTATTCCCACCACCAACTCAATGGACATGAATTTGAGTAAACTCTGGGAGAGAGTGAAGGACAGGGAAGCCTGGCGTGATGCAGTCTATGGGGTCGCAAAAACTCAGACACGACTTAGTGACTGAACAACAACAACAAAAACAAGGACTGAAGTATTAATTATATTAATTAGTAATGGTTTAAAAATGCCTCCTGGATGATGGAAGATATTCAGCTAAAATTTCCAAACCGAAATGAATGTATCTCTACTGGTAAGGCTTCAATTACTGGCACATTTCTTAGCTAGAGGCTTTCTACCTCCTGATACTTCCTGGCTGTTCACCAGGAGAAAAGGGACCAGTTATGTCTGCCATTACCCTTGAATCCCTAGGTCATCTGTCCCCTGCTGACATCACTCTGGTCTCTGCTTCTGCGGTCACATTATTTTCTCTTTTGTGATCAAATCTCCCTTTGTTTTTCTCTTGTGAGGACACTTGTGACTACATTAAGTGCTGTCTGAATAATCCAGAATAATCTCCCTAGCTCAGGATCCCTACTTACTCACACCTGCAAAGTCCCTTTTGCAACATACGGCCATGTCTCCCACTTCCGGGGAATAGGATGTTTGTATCGCTGAGGGCCGTTACTCAGTCTATCATGTGTGCTCTCCTCCTGGGGATCTTCCTGACCCAGGGATCGAACTCACATCTCTTACATCCCCTGCTTTGGCAGGCAGGTTGTTTACTACTAGTGCCTCCTGGGAAGCCCAGTCTCTCATGGGTCCAGTTCAGATTTGAATTTTTTATTATGTTATCTCTTTAAAAAAACAAGTGCTTTATTTGTTTGTTTGAGTTTGCTTTATTTTTATAACTCTAACAGGCTCTTCATAATTGTTATTTTCTTCATTTCTCATAGACCAAAACTTTGTTTTCATAACAAAAAGGAAGTATATCCAAAACCAACAAAACACTTCAGCTTTGTTTTCTGTCAGGCATTCCTTTTGAAAGGCACCTCCAGTGAAACTAAACTTAAATAAATGTTTATCTGATTAAAGGTTTGTTTTAGTCAGTACAAAAAAGAAAACTTCCAGAGATTTCTGTTAGGCAAAGTCCTGAGCAACATAGGTTTTAATGTTTCTGCTCTTAACAGATCTAGTCCCACCTACTTAGAACGGAGAAATTTATGGTAGAGAGATTTTTGCTATTCTGTTTTGACTTCACAGTTGTGGTGCTTAAAAAGCAACTTAAGTGGAATTTGCTCTTTAGGCCACTATCTCATAACCCTGAATACCTATTCAACTACATATCTCCAGGTTAAGTCAAGTTACTGATGGAAATGGCTTTAATTATAGCTCCTTGAAGACACATAATTTGAGAGCTTGCGTGCAGAGCCTGGAGCTGCTCTCAGATGGAGACCCTTAGTTTCAGACCTAGATCACGTAAGGAGGAAGCTATTCCTAGAAAGAACCCCAGACTTTTCAGCTCAGTTGTCATGGACATGAATTAGTTACTTCCAGCCCAGTGCTATCCAAATAGAAATATAATACAAACATTCTACTTAAACATGTAGTTGACCTTTTTCTAGCAGCTGTATTAAAAACAGCACAAAGAATAAGTGAAATTAATTTTAATGATACAGTTTACGTAACACAATATACCAAAATATCATTTCAACACCAATCAATAAAATAAATAATTATTACAAAACTTTGCGTTCTTTTAACACTTTTTTTTTCATGTTAGGTCTTGATTCTGGTGTATGTTTCACACATCTGGAGCATCTCAGTTTGAACCAGCCCCATTTCAAGGGTTCAGTAGTCAATGTGCTTAGCAGTTGCTATGTGGGTTAGGTAGTCTTTCTGGATGAACTTTGGGTTTCCCAGGCGGCTCATTGCTAAAGAATCCCCTACCCATGCAGAAGACATGAGTTTGATCCCTGGGTCTGGAAGATCCCCTGGAGAAGGAAATGGCAACCCACTCCAGTATTCTTGCCTGGAAAATCCCATGGACAGAGGAGTCTGGCAGGTTACATCCATGCGGTTGCAAAGAGCCAAACACAACTTAGCAACTAAACAACAAAACTAGTCAATAGTGGCTCTTTTCCATCAAAGACACGCTCCTTTACTCCTTTATATACATCTCTGATTTTGTTGTAGTTTTGCTTATTGGTTTTCTTATTAGCTGTAAATCTTTGTTTTTAAAAAACAAATCTTTTTTTCTAAAGATTAAAAAAAATTATGTTTTTTTTTTTTTCCAGTGAGAATCAAGAGCTTCTTCTTAATGAAAGTCAGAGGATAACCCATAGGGTAACCCCTATGTTACTCAGGACTTTGCCTAACAGAAATCTCTGAAAGTTTCATTTTTTGTCCTGTCTAAAACAAACCTTTAATCAGATAAATATTTATTTAAGTTTGGTTTCACTGGAGGTGCCTTTCAAAAGTAGTAAAAATGAGATAAAATGATTTTTATTTCCCTGGTTAGCTTCACAGATGCTCTCTGAGCCCTTCAAAATATCTCCTCCAAGACTCAGAATGTGACCTTGGTCTGAAAGACGCACATGGGAAATGGTGATGGAGCCATATCACAGCTGCTCTAGCAAAGCCTACATGCTTCCCAGAATGGCAGTAACACCTTCTCAGCAGAAGGTCAGAACCAGACTGTGAAATAAACTTGTTATATCTGGGATTCCTCTATCAACTTAAAAAATAGCTGCAACCTGAAAGTTGAGAGTTAAGTTTTATTCAGTGGAATTTTTTAGGACTTAGCCTGGGAGACAGCATCTCAAGTAGCCTTTAGAGAACTGCTCCAAGGAGCCGAGGGAAGGAGCTAGCTTATATAGAAGTCTTACAACAAAGGGCAGGTGGTCTGAACATCAAAAGATTATTGTCAGTTAAAGAAAACCAGATATCTCAAGTTAAGGAACTTAGCACTTTTCTATGCATCCAGTTCAGTCACTCAGTCAAGTCTGACTCCTTGCATCCCCATGGACTGCAGCACTCCAGGACTCCCTGTCCATCACCAACTCCCAGAGCTTTCTCAAACTCATGTCCATCGAGTCGGTGATGCCATCCAACCATCTCATACTTGTTGTCCCCATCTCCTCCTGCCCTCAATCTTTTCCAGCATCAGGGTCTTTTCCAATGAGTCAGTTCTTTGCATCAGGTGGCCAAAGCATTGGAGCTTCAGCTCCTGAGTTTCTATGTATGGGAAGATGCAAGAGTCTGGGCTCACTATAATCATTCCTTTCATATGCATCTCAGCTGCCTGGGGCCAGTATTTCACATTTTTTCACATCCTGAGTTCCTCAGTGTTTACCATAGGGAGTGGCTGCAGCCTTGTGCCTGCCAGATGGCAGGTATTGTTCTCCATCCCAGGTGCCCTCAGTGCTCAGAAATTCACATTTGGAGGGCTGGGATCACTGATGACTATGGCATCCTTGTTTACTGATATGGCAGGAAATATTCCATTTCTCACCTCAATCCCTGCTTAAAGAAAAAGCCCTGAATTGAGACTGGACACTTCTCTTTCTTAGCTATTGGGAGACCTTGGAAAACTTAAATTCTCTGAGCCTCAGGGCACTCATTAGTAAAATGCGGGAGTCAGAATAGATCAGTGGTTTTCTAACACTAAGCAGTGAACTCATTTTCCAAACAAAACTTAACAAATCCTGGTTCATTGAATAGATCCAAGTGGAGCTGCTCTGATAGCAGTCAGGGCAGGGAGTTGTAGGAGATGGAGGTTCAAACAGGAGCAGGGTGAACCAGAGCCCTACTCTCTCAACCTTTCTTTTACATCTGAGGCACAGTTTGAAAATCTGAATAGATGGTCTCCTCTGTAGTTTTCATCATTAAATATTCTAATTCTCTGTGATTCTCCATTGTGCTCTATCAGCCAGCAGTCTCAATCAACAAGCTATAAACTAAAAACAAAGTAGGCGGAAGTTCATTTCCAGGAGGTTCAAGACTGACTTAGGACTTACATGTGTTCTAAGTACTTTTCCTTTGGAGCCCCACTACCCTACTTCATAGCATATCAGGCACACAATTTTCTTTTGGTATTTGAAAGACAATTTTTTTCAGGTCTCAAACACTTCTGAAAGTCCATAAAAAAACCTCAGAAGCTGAAGGTAGAATGCCTTCAGTGCTTAACAGATAAGTAGCCCAGAGAAAGGCATCTCAATGTCCTGTCTCCACAGGTCCAATTTTCTTTATCTCCAATGATGGAATGTGATGGAGCAAAACTGGTTGATGTACAAAACTGTCCGTTTCTTTCGGAAAAAAACTCTTTAACCCCAAATAATCCCTATCATGGCCTTTCCCAGTGGTAAAGGCTCAGTGGTAAAGACTTCGCCTGCAAAGCAGGAGATGCAAGAGATGAGGGTTCCTGGGCCAGGAAAATACCCTGGAAGAGGAAACGGTAACCTATTCCAGTATGCTTGCCAGGAGAATCCCAAGGACAGAGGAGCCTGGTTGGCTACAGTCCATAGGGTACAAAGAGTCAGATGTGACTGAGTGACTGAACACATACACAAGCCCTACCTTGTGGCTAGGATATTAAAAGAGCTAGTTTAGTATATCAAAACTGTGAGCTAATGAATGAAGGGAAATAGGAGCTATGGAAAAATTGCAGTAAAACTGAAGCTAAGTATATATTAAAATACCTGATCTGAATCTGAGTATTTCAGGGTAGTGACAGTTGACATAATAAATAGTCTAACTTTGATATTACTAAGAGGAAAAAATAGTTAATAATTTGGTGAAACAGCAAGAAGAATGAAAATAGAATGTGTAACTTTTTGACGCATTATTATGGTCTCTGATTCAGAGATTCAGAATCTCTGCTGAAATTCTCTCATGCTTCTTGTCCTCTTTTTTTTATTAGATCCTTTAGCATATGAATCATAGTTATTTAAAGTCCCTTTCTGATAATTTGAATATCTGAATCAGATCTTTGATTGCTTTTGTCTTGACAGTTTTTTCCCCCTTAATTTTTGTACGCCCTGTATTTTTTCTTTTTAGTTCTATGACTTAAAAAAGTTTTTTAATATGAATATAACTTTTTAAAGTTACTTTCCATTTACAGTTATTACAAAATGGAATAACTGTATTCCATTTACTGTTATTACAAAATATTACCAAATATATGTTCTCCATGTTGAACAATACATCCTTGAGCCTCCCTTACATTCAATAGTTTATATCTCAAGCCCCGCTTCCCCTATTTGCCTCTCACCCCGATCATTAGTTTGTTCTCTATGAGCTTTGTTTATGTTTTCACTAGTATGTTGTACTTGTTAGACTTCACATATCAGTGATATCATACAGGATTTGTCTTTCTCTGTTTGATATATATCCTATAATTTTTATCGGATGCTGGACATTGTGTGTAGAAAATTAGTTGAGACTGGAATAGACAGTATTTATGTCAATAGGCCAATAGATATGGAGGGTTAATCAGTCTAGTCAGGAAGGGGGCTGAGTGTACCACAGGATTTCTGTTCAATAAAGAAAATCTAAACATGGATAATAAAAAGGTGATGAATTGAGAGAAGATATTTCCAATATCCAACATTAATAAATGCTACATCTCTAAAATATATAAGAAACAACTTCAAATCAACCACAAGAAGATAAGATGCCCAATAGAAAAATGGTCAAAATGTACCTATAGACAATTCTCAGAAAAGATAGGATTAGCTAATAAGTATGTGCTCAATCTCACTCTCTGCAGAATTGAAAATTAAAATACTATTTTTGCCAATCAGATTGGCAAAAATTTTCAAAGTCTGATGACACTGGATGTTGACAAAGAAAACACAAGAGCCCTCATGTGCTAGCAGCACATGTGTGAACTTGTGAGCAGGTGACCAACGTTCAGTGAATTTAGCTAAGTAACTCATTCCTGGCTATAAGAAGAGTTAGTTTCCCAGAGTTTGGTTTGCATAGGACTAAAGAAAAGCATTGCCTATCATACCTCAGGCACTCAATAAATGTATATTGAGCAGACTTCTGAAGGTGCTCATCACAACATTGTTTTTGATAAGAGGAGCTGAGGCAACCCAATCATTTATGGCTAGAAGTACAGAAAAGTAAAACATACACCAAAGTTACATTTGACAGTAGCTAACATTGGCTAGCTGGGGCCGGAGGCCGGGGGAAGCAGCTGAGAGGAATTACCCCGGGTCCAAGGAGCAGCGGCTGCTTGGGCACAGGAGGGCCAAGAGGAGTTACTCCACATTCAAGGTCAGGAGGGGCCGTCGTGAGTAGATACCCCTTGTCCAAGGTAAGGAGCAACGGCTGCACTTTGCTGGAGCAGCCCTGAAGAGATACCCCATGTCCTAGGTAAGAGAAGCCCAACTAAGATGGTAGGTGTTGCAAGAGGGCATCAGAGGGCAGACACACTGAAACTATAACTACAGAAAACTAGCTAATCTGATCACATGGACCACAGCCTCGTCTATCTCAATGAAACTAAGCCATGCCCTGTGGGGCCACCCAAGACGGATGGGTCATGGTGGAGAGGTCTGACAGAATGTGGTCCACTGGAGAAGGGCATGGCAAACCACTTCAGTATTCTTGCCTTGAGAACCCCATGAACAGTATGAAAAAGCAAAAAGATAGGACACTGAAAGATGAACTCCCCAGGTCGGTAGGTGCCCAATATGCTACTGGAGATCAGTGGAGAAATAACTCCAGAAAGAATGATGGGATGAAGCCAAAGCAAAAACTATACCCAGCTGTGGATGTGACTGGTGATAGAAGCAGAGTCTGATGCTGTAAAGAGCAATATTGCATAGGAACCTGGAATGTTAGGTCCATGAATCAAGGCAAATTGGAAGTGGTCAAACAGGAGATGGCAAGAGTGAATGTCGACATTCTAGGAATCAGCGAACTAAGATGGATTGGAATAGATGAATTTAACTCAGATAACCATTATATCTACTACTGTGGGCAGAAAGCCCTTGGAAGAAATGGAGTAGCCATCATGGTCAACAAAAGAGTCTGAAATGCAGTACTTGGATGCAATCTCAAAAATGACAGAATGATCTCTGTTTGTTTCCAAGGCAAACCATTCAGTATCACGGTAATCCAAGTCTATACCCTGACCAGTAACGCTGAAGAAGCTGAACTTGAATGGTTCTATGAAGACCTACAAGACCTTTTAGAACTAACACCCCCAAAAGATGTCCTTTTCATTATAGGGGACTGGAATGCAAAAGTAGGAAGTCAGGAAACACCTGGCGTAACAGGAAAATTTGGCCTTGGAGTACAAAGTGAAGCAGGGCAAAGACTAATAGAGTTTTACCAAGAGAACACACTGGCCATAGCAAACACCCTCTTCCAACAACACAAGAGAAGACTCTACACATGGACATCACCAGATGGTCAGCACCATAATCAGATTGATTATATTCTTTGCAGCCAAAGATGGAGAAGCTCTATACAGTCAGCAGAAACAAGACTGGGAGCTGACTGTGGCTCAGATCATGAACTCCTTATTGCCAAATTCAGACTTAAATTGAAGAAAGTGGGGAAAACCATTAGGCCATTCAGGTATGACCCAAATCAAATCCCTTATGATTATACAGTGGAAGTGACAAATAGATTTAAGGGACTAGATCTGATAGACAGAGTGCCTGATGAACTATGGACAGAGGTTCATGACATTGTACAGGAGACAGGGAACAACACTATCCCCATGGAAAAGAAATGCAAAAAAGCAAAATGGCTGTCTGAGGAGGCCTTAAAAATAGCTGGGAAAAGAAGAGAAGTGAAAAGCAAAGGAGAAAAGGAAAGATATTTCCATCTGAATGCAGAGTTCCAAAGAATAGCAAGGAGAGATAAGAAAGCCTTCCTCGGCAATCAATGCAAAGAAATTGAGGAAAACAACAGATTGGGAAAGACTAGAGATCTCTTCAAGAAAATTAGAGATACCAAGGGAACATTTCATGCAAAGATGGGCTCGATAAAGGACAGAAATGGTATGGACCTAACAGAAGCAGAAGATATTAAGAAGAGGTGGCAAGAATACACAGAAGAACTGTACAAAAAAGATCTTCATGACCCAGATAATCATGATGGTGTGAACACTCACCTAGAGCCAGACATCCTGGAATGTGAAGTCAGGTGGTCCTTAGAAAGCATCACTATGACCAAAGCTAGTGGAGGTGATGAAATTCCAGTTGAGCTATTTCAAATCCTCAAAGATGATGCTGTGAAAGTGCTGCACTCGATATGCTAGCAAATTTGGAAAACTCAGCAGTGGCCACAGGACTGGAAAAGGTCAGTTTTCATTCCAGTCCCAAAGAAAGGCAGTGCCAAAGAATGCTCAAACTACCGCACAGTTGCACTCATCTCACATGCTAGTAAAGTAATGCTCAAAATTCTCCAAGCCAGGCTTCAGCAATACGTGAACTGTGAACTTCCAGATGTTCAAGCTGGTTCTAGAAAAGGCAGAGGAACCAGATATCAAATTGCCAACATCTGCTGGATCATCGAAAAAGCAAGAGAGTTCCAGAAAAACGTCTATTTCTGCTTTATTGACTATGCCAAAGCCTTTGACTGTGTGGATCACAATAAACTCTGTGGAAAATTCTGAAAGAGATGGGAATACCAGACCATCTGACCTGCCTCTTGAGAAACCTGTATGCAGGTCAGGAAGCAACAGTTAGAACTGGACATGGAACAACAGATTTGGTTCCAAATAAGAAAAAGAGTACGTCAAGGCTGTATATTGTCACCCTGCTTATTTAACTTATATGCAGAGTACATCATGAGAAACACTGGGCTGGAAGAAACACAAGCTGGAATCAAGATTGCCGGGAGAATATCAATAACCTCAGATATGCAGATGACACCACCCTTATGGCAGAAAGTGAAGAAGAACTAAAGAGCCTCTTGATGAAGGTGAAAGAGGAGAGTGAGAAAGTTGGCTTAAAGCTCAACATTCAGAAAACTAAGATCATGGTATTTGGTCCCATCACTTCATGGGAAATAGATGGGGAAACAGTGGAAACAGTGTCAGACTTTATTTTGGGGGGCTCCAAAATCACTGCTGATGTTGATTGCAGCCATGAAATTAAAAGACGCTTACTCCTTGGAAGGAAGGTTATGATCAACCTAGATAGCATATTAAAAAGCAGAGACATTACTTTGCCAACAAAGGTCTGCCTAGTCACAGCTATGGTTTTTCCAGTGGTCATGTGTGGATGTAAGAGTTGGATAATGAAGAAAGCTGAACGCCGAAGAATTGATGCTTTTGCTGTGGTGTTGGAAAAGACTCTTGAGAGTCCCTTGGACTGCAAGGAGATCTAATCAGTCCATCCTAAAGGAGATCAGTCCTGGGTGTTCATTGGAAGGACTGATGTTGAAGCTGAAACTCCAATACTTTGGCCACCTCATGCGAAGAGTTGACTCATTGGAAAAGACCCTAATGCTGGGTAGGATTGGGGGCAGGAGGAGAAGGGGACGACAGAGGATGAGATGGTTGGATGGCATCACTAACTCGATGGACATGGGTTTGGGTAAACTCCGAGAGTTGTTGATGGACAGGGAGGCCTGGCGTGCTGCGATTCATGGGGTCACAAAGAGTCAGACACGACTGAGCGACTGAACTGAACTGAACACTGGCTAAATTATTGCAGTGTGCCAAGCAGTCTTTCAAATGCTTTCACATAATTTCTCACAACAGTGTTGTCAGATATTTATTTCACAAAGAACAGCTTAAGTCAGATTAAGCAGGAGGTCATGCAAGCAATAAGAGGGTGACCTGGGTTGGAACCCAGATACCTGGCTCCACAGCCAAGCACGGAGCCACCTGTGACCAGGGGCTGCCTGCCTTCAGTCCTGTGCATCTCTACTGGAGATCTGCCCTGGGGTGGGACCATTCCCACTTTCCCCTACAGCCCTTTCTGTCAAGGGTCTTCATTCCCTCTTTGACTGTTTCCTGTACAGGAGATGGGAGCATATCTTAACTAAGCTCAGAGTGATTCTTCTCTTATGTAGTTGGTGAAAGGGTTTCTTCCCAGGCTTTTCAAATCTTTTAAGGTCCTGTCATGAGAAGCTGGAACCTCAGGCAGCCTCTTTCCTAGTCTTGTGGTTCATTTTCAAATTACCTGAGACAATACAGCGATTCCCTCCTCCATGTCCCTTTCCCCTGGGGTTCAGGCACGTGCAGTCTTAACAGGATATTTCAGAGATATTCTTTGTGTATCTTTCAAATTCAAGCACTGCTTCAGTCATTATGTGCCACACGATATGACTGTGCTGTGTTTCTCCCTTAGTGCCACAGTGGAAACAAATATCATCATCCACATCTCACAGATGAAGAGGCTGAGGTTCAGAGAGTGCTATGTATTTGTAAGTGGCACAGGCAAGATTGGAAGCCTGGTAGTTCGCATCTAGAGTTCAGGAGCGTAAGCACTGCACCACAGTCCTTCTTTGCTAACTTCTGCTCTGCCAAGCAAAGGAGGACAACAGCACGTAGGAGGTGAAAGAACTCAGGGGGGAGCCTGAGAGACCCTTCTCTGTGGATTGCTTGACAGAGGTTTGAAGGCCAAACAGCCCAACACGAAAGTATCCCTAGTGCCTCTATCAGCTGGGCTGTCCAGCGGACTATTACTGTGGGCTCAGAAAGGAAGAGGGGGCCCTCAGGCATTGTTAACTGACATGGCTTTGGTCTGAAGCAAATTAGTGTGAAGGAGAAACGTGGTAGTCTTTTAGACAACGTATAGCAAAGTGACTGCCCGCTGTGGCTTTTCGTACTAGAACCACCTGCCTGGCATTTTAGAAGGGTCCAGGTGTTTAGAATACCTTAGACATAAGTAGAGCAAGTTGTTAAATCAGAAAGAAAAAAAAAAAGATCCTTTGTAACGAAGTGGATTGATGTGTTTGGTTCATAGTCCTGAAATGAAAGGAGGAAAAAAAGAATTGCATTTTGCTTCTGCTTTTACAGTTTATAGGATGAAAAATACTCTCAATTCTGCCTTTAACCACAGAGGGGAGCAGAGTGGTTAAAAAAATCCAGGTCTCAGCACAATGTAATCAGGTTCCACCATTCAGAGTCTGAGTCTTCTGTCTATGAAATAGCCTGACTTCTTGCTTCCCATTTCACTTTTCTCTTGGTTCCAGACTTTGGATTAGTTAGGTCACAAGAGGAAGAACAGGATAAGCGACCCATGGACTATACAGTCCATGGATTTCTACAGGCTGGGATACTGGAGTGGGTAGCCATTCCCTTCTCCAGGGGATCTTCCCAACCCAGGGACTGAACCCAGGTCTCCTGCATTGCAGGCAGATTCTTTACCAGCTGAGCTACCAGCGAAGCCCCTAAAACTAAAAAGATGAAGGACCAATTTGCTCACAAGTTTCCTTTAAAAAAAATTTTTTTTTAATTTATTTTTGGCTGTGTTGGGTCTTCATTGCTGTGCGGGTTTTTCTCCAGTTGCAGTGAGTGGAGGCTTTTCTTAGTTGCAGTGCACGGGCTTCTCATTGCTATGGCTTCTCTTGTTGTGGAGCATTGGCTCTAGGGCACGCAGGTCTCAGTCATTGCAGCTTGCTGGCTTTAGAGCACAGGCTCTGTATTCGTGGCCCACAGCCTTAGCTGCTCTGTGGCATGTGGGATCTTCCCAGATTAGGGATCAAACCTGTGTCAGTGCCCTGGCAGGCAAATTCTTTGTCACTCAGCCACCAGGGAAGCCCCCCCAAAGTTTCCTTTTTGAAGATTGATGAGAAAGAGCTTTTCAAACAGGATCATGTAGTTGTATGGAATAGAGACTCACCATAGTTTCCTGGGAAATTCAGAAAACCCAGGAAGGCCCAAAGCTGGGTCTCTCTTAGCATCTCTGCTTTCCTCCTCTCCATCCCTCAGCCCTTCCCCTTTCTTTTTCTCTGTCTCTGAGTATCTCTGTGTCTTTCTGTCCATACTCTGTCCACTTCTCTCCACCAGCCAATTTCCGTGTCCTCTGTTTTACAGAGCACAGACTTTACCTCCTTTTAACATTAGCTTTAGTATGATTTTTAAAATCAGTCTGATATCAGAGCCTCCCTTTACCTTCAGCTCCGTGACTGCATTGCTCAGTCTCTCAGTTCCCCAGTTTCTGGTTCCCATGAGAGCTGTTTGCATGGCCCATCTTTTTTTTTTTTTTTTTTGCAAGAAAATTCCTTTATTATAGTGCAAATAACTTTCAGCAGTGACATCATAATGAAAGAAAGCATTTAGCAAAAATTGACACCATGCAGTAAATAAGAAAGTGTTTCTTTGAAAATATGTCATCATAGGAACATTATTTCTACATTAATAATGTAGCTGGAAAATGCCAAGGCTGTTTCTCTTGAGGCAAAAGGGCTCCCTTCCTCTTTTTGGATATTTTCTTTTCAATACAAATGAAAGGATTTGCCATTTTAGCAAATCACCAATTCTAAGAGTGATCTCTTTGGAGGTTTTGAACTAAGTTGGCATGATTTGAAATGGGGTTACAAATTAAAAGAAAACAAAAAATTTAAGACAATTCTGGGATAGCCCAGAAAGTAGAAGTCACTTCTATTAACTTTTAAGTAGAATACATACATTCACTCCAATTTTGATGCAGAAATGAAGAGATTGTCTAAAGCCTGCCTATTATTCCCCAGAGCCTGATTATTATTTATGTTCCTTGGTTTTGGTCATATTGCAGAATTAGGGCTCTGGTCAGAAATAACACCTTACACACCAAGATGCTTTCCTGTGAAGCTTAAAATTGTACTTTTCACCCAGAATTCCCACCTTAGACCTCACATGCTGATAAGAGGATGTGAACGGTTTCCAGTTTACAGCTAATTATTAGTGCAGCTGGACTAGCCCCCTACTTACTTAATTATACCTAAATCAGACCATCACATCATTCAGATTAATTTCAATAGGCTTAACCAAGAGGTTCTCACTGACCCCACAGAACAATGACGGGTTTACAGTGTATCTTTACACAAAGCTGACTAAGGGCTTGACTGCCAATCGGTTCCTGATAGGAAGAGAGAACAGTGTCAGTTCCAACAGTTACACTCCCAACTCTAGTTTCTGCTGAATTATGCAGTGGGTGGGAATGGTTGCCCACTCAAAGAAAACGTCCTGTTGGGGTTGCGGGGTGTCTTCTACCACAAGGAGAATCAAAACCCCTACCAATATATTTCAGGGTGCCCTCTAGGTCTCTCTACAAACACAACAAAATCTACTGGCTGCACAAGGTTACTCATGGGCTCCAAAATACCCAGAGCCAGAGCACAGCACTCCTGGCTGAATATGGCTGGTTAAGTCAGCTGGGACATAAAGCTTTTCAATGCTCAGCCAGTCTTGTTGGATAAAGCATCTTCTTACATAACACAATGGAACTTTGCTAAACAGTTTCAAAGTTGAGGAGAATCCAAATATATCACCTATTAAAAAAATTCACAATTTTAGTTTGCTTTTTCTTAAACTTTGGTACTAAAACACTGTCTACATTCTTGACACGTGAAAATGACGTGGCCACTTCAGTGCCTCTGCATGTTGTGTAAAAAAACTCAAAAAGTAAAGCAGGACAAGGACGTGTCATAACAAGATGCAGTATGCTGTACAAACAAAACCTAAATTATGTATAAATACACTCCCACCCCTGGTGGCTCAGATAGTAAAGTGTCTGCCTACAATGCGGGAGACCTGGGTTCGATCCCTGGGTCAGGAAGATCCCCTGGAGAAGGAAATGGCAACCCATTCCAGTACTCTTGCCTGGAAAACCCCATGGACAGAGGAGCCTTGCAGGCTACGGTCCATGGGGTCGCAAAGACTCGGACAAGACTGAGCAACTTCACACCTCCGCCCCAGCACTCTTTTCCCCTGCCACCACTAGCTGACCAGAGCAATGCCAAGTGTCCTTCTCTCCAAGGCCAATGCAGTTTATGAAATCCAGCACCTAGGACTCCATCCATCCCTTGCTTTGCGGTGACATGTATTACTGCAGGCTTTTCCTGGAGACTCCCTGCGATCTAATCAGTTCCACACATATAGGGAAAATCCCAGAGCTTCACTGGAGCGTTCACACTATTGGCTGGACTTAAAGACCTAGAATCCTGGGAGTTAACTTTTCAGATAAACTAAGTGGATCATTTCCTAGGTTGGATCCTATCTTATCGTACTATCTCAGCAGAGCCCACGCAGTAGGAAGCATCTTCTATTCTGAAGCTCCAAAGGCATTGCTTAGGGATGGGTGAGGGTCACATAATAAAAGTGATATAATGAGCTAACAGCTTAAGTTGATATAAATTCTTTCCAAGTAAGTTATTTGGGCCCATTTGCTTCTGCTTTCCATTGCATTCTCAAATCATTTTCATACTATACCTTTAAAAATGTATATAACAGTCCATTTAAAAAACTGTCAATGCAATTACCTGTTAATGTGTTTTCAGTTAGATTAATAACAAGATCTAGGGAAAAGTCGTTAGTCTTAAGGAAGCCAATACTGTGCTAATTCACAGTAAGGAGAAAAAGCAATGTAAGTAGAATTTTACATAATCATCGAACTCTTGAAAAGCAGTCTTACTGAACTGTTGCAAAGTTTTCCCAAAAGCACTTACAGCAATTTATATCAAGAGATCCTAAGTTTAGGGGTAGGAGGATAAGACTCAATCCTTTAAGGTAGAAATTCACCTTTCTCATGACAGTAATAGGTAATTTCCCCACTCAGACCTAAGATAATTGTACATTCAAAAGTTCATAACTAACTGTTCTTGAGACATTAATCACTCTCTAACACATACACTGAGTAGAAATAAATAACCACAAGAAAGCTTAAAAAATCTGAGTTAACATTATGCTGTGCAAAAAGAAAAAAAAAACCTTGAACAACCTACATTCTGTGTTAAATACCCCGACTAAAATGTTGGTTGTGCTACACAATTCCACTTCAGTGCAGAAATGAGTTGATTTCTGTGTACCATCTTTGTTGTTGTTTTAAGTCTTTAGCACTTTTGTTCTAAATATCACCTTGCTTTGAAAAGATGAATAACTTATTAGCAAATCACAAATCCATTTCAGTTAAGTCTGAATAAAATCCAGTATAAATGTATTACTTTGTTCTGGAAATAATGGCTCCGTGTCTTAGTTATGACAGCTTCCTAAGGGCAAACCACCATTGAAGTCATTTGGGTTTAAACTGCACAGAAAGAAGAGACAGTGAAGTCTGCCTTTCTGTTTTCTTTTTAAGTCTTCAGACTTTGCTAGGACACTTCTTTCAGGCCAACAGTCAGACAGTTGTGGCACCTGATGCTCTGAAACAGATGTGGTTTAAACAACATCATTCAAGCTTAGTGATCTGGAGGTCTCCGTTGATCTTTATGGTTTCCATTGCAGATAACGTTTGAATGTGGTGGTAAAAATTAAAAAGTTGGTGTCCATCCACAAACACTCTGAAACCTGGGTGCTAACAAAGGATTTTCCACCCTGAATGTCTGGTCTGGGACAAATGGGAAGTAAGGGGTCGCTGACTGTTCTTCACCCCTTCCCCCAGATATACGAGAATTTCTGAGTAGCTGCCGGTCTGTGAACACTGCTTTGAGTTCAACTGCCACCTCAATGGGAGGATATTCCAAATCACCACAGGTCAAGCTGATGGCAAAGCTCTCTGGGTTGAGGTTTACAATGCCCATCACTAACACCTTCTTGCATGGTCTCATGCCACCTTTAATGTGCCCACAAAATGGCACAATCAGTCGTGGGAAGTACATGTTGGCTTGAACTGGAGAGCCCAAGGAGTTGTTTAAATGCACATCATCTAGTTTCACCACTGCGTTGCTGTCAGCCACCGACCCCACCACCTTCCGGCACAGTGCAACGGGGTACGCAGCTGGCAGCTGGGCAGCGAGGCTGCATGCCCATATTTTTAAGACAGGTTGCAAAAGCCATAGGCTAGTCTCTTAACCTGTGGTCTTCGAGCAAATCGTCCAAGGCTCATCGGCGATGGCAATTAATATAACAAGTGTCTGTTTCAGTTACAGGGACTGGATGGAGGTGGGTCTTTCTCTTCAAGGGCTTGTGGGTGGACCAGCTTCATAAATGAGTCCATTGCAACACAGGTGAAGCTCAGTTAAAATGAGTACATTGCCTGGAGACATACTTTAAAGGTCATCTCAGCATTTGTGCCACTGACCTTACTCTACATTAAAAAGTGATCAATGTCTTTTTGGTCCTTCCGGAACAAAATCCTTTGGATGACCTCCAAGATAGATGCTTTTCATATTAATGTCAAGTATGGCTGAGCTGTATTATGGAGATTTGGTAGGGTCAAATCTATCACTTTAATTTCTGATAGCATAAGTAGGTGAAAATAATCACCTTGTACACTGAAAAGATCTGGTCAGACCTGGGTTATCAGACAAAGATCTGGGTTATTTGTCATTTGTCATGTGTGACCAGTCTTCAAACCAGCTTCCTTATCTGCAAAACATTGGTTGAGAAAATAAACTTTACCTCCTAGAACCACACTGCAATCTCACCTGCTTTTGTTTCTAGTGAGGTTCGATGCTGAGCTTTTGATGGACTGTTCTCCTATGTCATAGGCAGTGTACGATGGTGGTTACCAATACAGTTTAAGGGTTAAACAAGCTGGCATATGTGCTGTTCTTAGAGTGTGTGTGTGTGTGTGTGTGTGTGTGTGTGTGTGTGTGTTAGTCGCTCAGTTGTGTCCAATTCTTTGTGACTCCATGGACTGTAGCTCTCCAGGCTCCTCTGTCCGATACTAGAGTGGATTGCCATTCCCTTCTCCAGGGTATCTTCCTGGCCCTGGGGTTGAATCTGGGTCTCCCACATTGCAGGCAGATTCTTTATCATCTGAGCCACCAAGGAAGCCCAAGAATACGGGAGTGGGTAGCCTATCTCTTCTCCAGGGGAGCTTCCCAACCCAGGAATCGAACTGGGGTCTCCTGCATTGCAGGCGGATTCTTTACCAGCTGAGCATACACTCTCATTCATACAAACACTGAATCTGAATCTCATAATTTTCATGTCATAAAATCTTCTCAACCATTTAAAAATGTAGAAATCGGCCATAGCTTGCTGGCCATACAAAAAAAGCAGAGGGATGTATGGATTTGGCCTGTGGACCAGAATTTGCCCACCACCAGCATAGAATATTATGTTTTACAAAAGGCTTTTGTATGTCCAAATGTGCCTCATTTGTTTCTGAGATCAACTCATGGAAGCTGGTAGGGTAGAAATTACTAGCCCCATTTTACAGAGAAGGAGAAACTCTCAGAAGGATTAAGCAAGGTACTAAGGATCATAGTCAATAAGAAATAGACATGATATCTAAACCTAGTCCCCAGGATTCAACTATTCTTTTACTATACCGTTTCATCTTTATGACAAATTTTAGGAAAAGCTATCAGCTCCTGGCTATGTATACCCAAAGAAAGGACTGCTCCCACAGGTGAAGCAAGAGCTCTCATAACCAGGATTTGCTAGTACTTTCTAAAATTTGCTAGTACCGCACTTGGCTAGTTAAGGAATGGTTTGTATGCACTGTGAGGAGGACAGAGAGAGAGAGAAAGAAATATGTCTGCTGATACTCTGCAACCCCAGAAACTTGACCTCAGGAAGCAGGCCCTGAGGGATCTGAGTCTCCTCTGAAATCTATTATGGCAGTTATCATGTATCCAGCATACCCTGTCTCAAAGCCCCATGGCCTCTGTTTGCTTTTCTATCTGTTACGTGTCCCAAAGGCCCAATACAAGGAAGAAAGAAAGAGAGGAAAAAGAAGAGAAAGTGACTGCAAAGTGAGTTTATGTCTTAGCTATAGTGTAGAAACTGGAATTTATTCTTTGGTATGTGCTGCCTACATGTTGGTATTATGCCACCACATTGACTGTAGGGCCCTGGAATTGGGCCTATGATCTGAGTACCAATTTCTCCTTGGACATGGACTTCTGAGTCATAGAAAATACTATGATTCTCATTAAACTTGCAGGTTATTTCATATTCAAAATTAACTATTTAATTAAAAAAACATTAAAATGATCAATCTATATATATACATATATATGTGTGTGTGTGTGTGTGTGTATATATATATATATATATACTATTGTATAACTGTATAAGTTCCAAGGTGGCTCAGACAATAAAGAAATTGCCTGCAATGCAAGAGACGTGGGTTTGATCCCTGGGTTGGGAATATCCCCTGGAGAAGTGAATGGCTACCCATTCCAGTATTCTTGACTGGAGAATTCCATGGAGAGAGGAACCTGGCAGGTTATAGCCCAAGGGGTCACAAAGAGTCAAACATAACTGAGTGACTAAAACTTCAAGTAGAGTAAGATTTAAAGATATATGAGGACTTAGTCTGTTCAGGTTGCCATAACAAATACTACAGACATTTATTTTTAACAATCTGGAGGCCGAGAAGTCCCAAATCAAAGTGCCAGCCTTTTTGTTTCCTGAGAAGGACTCTTTTCCTGGCTTACAGATGGCTCCTTTCTTCTTGCCTTCTCACATGACCTCTTCTTTGTGCAGTGGGGGGAGAGAGAGAGAAGGCCAAACTCTCCAATGTCTCTTTTTATAAGGCCACTAATCCCATCAGACCTAAGGCCCTACACCTATGCTGTCATCTAACCCTAATTACCTCCCAAATGCCAATTTCATCTCTCAATTCCATCATGTTGATGGTGGGTAGAACTTCAACATACGAATTGGAGAGGGACATAAACATTCAATCCATCACAAGTACTCTTTTCAATATTTATAAAATGTCCTCTTTTCTCAAACATAGGGGGGAAAGTTATCCATCCATTCATTGATTTGCTAGTTATTTTAATAATTTTTGAGCACCTATACTATGTGCTAGATATATCTCTTTCAGGGATTGAAAGCCTCAGGACTCACAGACCTCCTTGCAAACCAGAGTAAACATCCCCCGTCTGCCTTTCTCCCTGGCTCTCATTATCATCTATTCCTTTTCATGTGGACTTATTGAATAAATTTCCCAAGGGGTTTGAAATACATTTTTGTTGGATCTCCACCTTTCTTTTCATGTGGCTCAGCCAACAGAAGACAATAACTGTTAAGTGCACCCCATGCTTCACAGTGTGACTGCTCAACAGCTCTGTGTTTGCAATCAGTTTTTACCTCCTCAAAGGAAAGGGCCTCTCTGCCCATAGGTACCATACTTGGCTTTTAAATATTTAATAATTAATTGCTTGGATTTGCAATTTTTCTCCTTCTTAGATTCTTAGCTGGCGTCTAGGTCACTTATAAGATTGATTCAGATTTTTAAATGGTCATACTCTCCCCCCCAACAAAACTGCACATTTTAAACACATATCTACATAACATTAAAAATAATGTTTAAAACAGAAATATAAAGTGATTTCCCATAATTACCATCACCTTGATAGAAACAGAGTCAGAAACTCTATAGCTCTGGAAGGATAGTTAAAAGGATTGTTGAGTTCGTCACACACCAGTTTGAGAAGCAGGAGTGCATGTCCATGGCATAGCACTTCTTGCATGCATAGACCACTTGATCCATTTTTTCTGTGCTCACAAGTCTGTAGGGGTCACCAGTCCTGGTGGTGTCAGAGCACACAGATGAATGGGATCAGCTGTGGGGAGTGCCATGGGTATTTGTTACTTAGATGACTTTTAAGTATGCAAACAATGTACATCTTCTGTAAATTAAGGCAAAGTCAGTATTTTTCCCTCAACCCCATGATAGAAGAAACAGGAGGCCATAAGGCACCAGAGGCCATAAGGCACTGTTTCATATTGCCTAAGCTCACAGCCCAGCTCCACAAATGATTAGCTGAACGTTGGTTAAGGTGCTTAAAACCAATAAGCTTCCATTTCTTCATCTATAAAATGGAGGTTATAATAGGTTTTAGTTTGTAAATTATGAGAATGAATTGAGAATATGAATAAAAGAGCAGAGTACTTGGCATTTAGGGTAAGTACTTAGTGGGCTTCCCAGGTGGTGCTGGTGGTAAAGAACCTGCCTGCCAATGCAGGAGAAGTAAGAGATGGGGGTTCTATCCCTGCCTCGGGAAGATCCCCTGGTGGAAGGCATGGCAACCCACTCCAGTCTTCTTGTCTGGAGAATCCCATGGACAGAGGAGCCCGGTGGGCTACAGTCCATGGGGTCGCAAAGAGCTGGACACAACTAAAGTGACAGCATGCACACACTCAATAAAGGTATTAAATACTCAATAAAGGTAATAAATAAAATAGTATTTTCAAAGCTACTACTACTAATTATTATTATCATCATCACTGTTATTATCAAGAGGTCATCTATTGTAGTAGTTAAGAAAGAGACCTTAGGTTCAAATAAACCTAGCCAAGATTTAGCTCTGCCACTTACTAGCTCTATGATCTTGGGCAACTTGCTTTACTTCTCTCAGCCTCAGTTTCATCATATCAAAAAAGTATATAGAGCATTGTAGATGTTAAATGGGCACTAAGTCACGGGCATAAGAAAATACAAAGTACATAATAAACAGTAATTGTTCAATAAATGTTGCCAATGATGATGACACTGCTTTCTTAAATGTAAAAGGGAGGGAAGAATTATGCTTAAGAGTGTTAGATCCATGATTCACTGGGTCAAGAAAATGCATTATTATTGATAAGGAGGTGGTGGTCCTAGCTGATTTGAGAAATAACAAGTACTTAAAAACACATGTTCAACTCTTCTCACGTAATTCCAAACCACTAGAGAAACCTACAACCCTGAGACAAACCAAGATTGCATATGCATAGATCAAATTGAGAGTTAATTTTTTAGTAATATAAAGAACACACAATTTTGAAGCGAAGAAGACAGAAAACTTAGAAATGATATAGTTCAACATTTTCATTTTTTTTAATGAGAAAACTGAGACTCGGGAGAGAAAATTATTTGTCCAAGTTCAGGATCAGACGCTTGATCTTAATATGTAGTCAATAAGGTTTTGCTAAAAGAATCAATAAAAGAAGGATGCATTTTGCATCTCTATATTTCTATGTTTTTGTGTTGGTGTGACTCTAAGTTTTTGATTGAAGATTGTGTCCATAGGTCAACTGAAAACTAAGAGACAGTCATCAGAATCTTTCAAAACACCTGTTTCATCTGTGATTTTATATATACAAAATATGAGAGAAGAAAATTCTTACTACATACTCACTAAGAGCCAGTCACTTTTACATAAAATATCTCATGGAAACTCCATAATAATCCTGGGAAGAAATCTGCCCATCAGGGTTCAGTATAGAAAACAGAAACTATGCTGGTTGTTTTAAAAAGAAAAGGAATTTTGATGCCTGCATAACTAGTGAAAGGACCAGATGGCCAAGCCTTAGATAAGACCTTCAGGAAAAACGGCTCCAAACATCTCCTTCGAAGCTGCCTGCCAAGGGAACTGTTCCCTCTGCTACAGTTGACATGCTAAGAGTCTAGAAAATGCCACATCCACTGCAGACTCTGAGATCATACTTTCAAAGCCATGCATCAGGGACATGACTCCAACCAGGACTGCTGTCCACAGAGCTATGCTACAGCTGCTATTACCCACACCAGCAGAAGTTGTTGCCCTTCAAGCTACTGCCTATTTTCCCACTTGATTTAGTTTTAAAGTCAGTTTTCATAGTATTCATCTAATTGGTTGAAGCTAAGTCATCAAGAACCTTATGGGGCTTTCCTGATGGCTCAGTGGTAAAGAATCTGCCTACAATGCAGGAGACTGCCTGCCAATGCAGGATATACAAGTTTGATCTCTGGGTCAGGAAGATCCCCTGGAGGAGGGCATGGCAACCCACTCTAGTATTCTTGCCTGGAGAATCCCATGGACAGAGGAGCCTGGCGGGCTACAGTCAACAGGGTCGCACAGAGTCAGACACGACTGAAGCAACTTAGCACATGCACAGTTATCACTGGGAGGAGCATTGGAGAATATAATAATGAAAAAGACAGAGGCTTTGCTGTGGAGAGTTTTCCAGTAAAAAGCATAAATAAACAAGAATACGATTACAAAACTACAGGATGTGGTCTATTAGAACACTAAACACTGAGTGCTCTGGAAGAACCTCGCAGTGGCACCTAGCTCAATCTGGGGACAGAGTAGACACTCACTGCATATTTATTTTTGGTTCTTATAGATAAGTGAAAAGTTCAGCAATCTGGCCAATGTCACTTGATTATTGGGACTAATATAATTTCTCGTGAATGTCATTTGAGGGCACTGTAATAAAAGGTGTTTCATTTTCACAGGTATTTTTGTTTGTCTTGTTGGTTTCGTTTTGCATACAGTGAAAACATCAATGCATTCTCAACGATGAGAGCTAGGGATTATTTGTGACCGAGTCACTAGGCTTTCTGCAAGCATAATTTTCTGAAACAGATTAGCCTACTTCCCCACCCAGTAATTCTTTATTAGAATTCCTAAAAAGTAGTAACAAGTAGAATAAATTGTAGAGTAGCTAAGGTTCAATATCAAAAAATACTATACTGGAAAGATATATTTATAGAGTAAGACTTCAGGAAAACAAATATTGAGATACAGTGGGACGCCTTTCTTACTTATTTTCAATTATTGCAATCATGAATAATCCAACAATTTTCTTCCCATCAAAACCTGAAGGAGCACACAAATGTTAGAACAAAAGTGATCTTTGGGCCAATGAAATGGCTGCTTCGAGATGGTTCTCTGACCTCTCAAGGAGTCCTAAGTGTCACAGGTGGAAACAGTACATCAGAAAAGTTCAGACATGATTACTAACCCTTATTTTCATTAAAATACATGTTTGTACATGGAAACAAGACCAGCAGTCTAGAAGTCCTCAAACAGGCAGTGCAGTTTTAATTAGTTGAGTATGGAGACTCATTAATATGCAAATGAGGAGCTTACCAATATTAATCATCTGTTTTACTAGGCAGCTTTTACTAAAGAGTTTCTAACGAGTTTGCAAATTAAGTTTCTTTGACATTAAAAATCAGCTAAATGCCTGTCTGAGAATAATCTCTTCTAACTCCAGGGCAGGAAGGGGAGATTTTTTTTTTGGATGAGAAACTGCCATGTTTAAAACCAATTCCCATGTTGGCAAGCACCAAACAAGAGTTTTGCATCAACCCTTTCCAGGCTCTAATTGAAACCATTTCTGCAAGAGAGAACCAGAAAAATAGTTGGAACAAGAGACAAATATGAGTCATGGTGATTTAAAAATACATGACCTAGAAAGCTTCATCACAAAATGTGTTTACATAGGTGACTGGCATTGTTAAAACACAAAAGAGGTTATTATATTTTTAAAAGTCTCTTCTATGGCCTTTAGCATACACGTGTGGTTCTGTTTTCTTGGAAATGTTGAAGATGGGGTTGGATTCTGATTTATCAGGGATGATTAGAAATATGGGGATGGAGTTCAAGATTCTCCTGCAATCACTTTAATTTCTGAATTTGTTTTCATTAAGTTTACAAAAAAGTGTATGGGCTTGAGCTCAATCATGTAAATCATTTTCAGTGTCAGCTAACTCCATTATTGTGTCATTTAACCATCAATACAAAACAATACAAAACACATTCATACATTCCTTTAGGTTCCCTACTTCCAGGAAGAATGTCAGAAAGGAAATTCTGTAAAGGAGAGAATAGGCTAGATGCATATCACCGAACTTCTGCTCCATCAGTTGAAACACAGTTGACCTTCAAAAATTTTCTCTCCCCTTATAATCCTATGGAAAGCCAAAGGAAGCTTTGAAGTGATACACTTTCAAAAAGCTCAGGATCTTCTGAGCTTTCTGTGTTTCTTCTCAAAATTTGAAACTCTTCCCCATGCCCTCCAACTTCCTACAGCTATAAGCTAAAAGTTACCAGGTAAGACAAATTTGTCACCCACAATCTTCTTATTCATTCATTAGTTTGTTCACTAAATGAAAACGAATGAACTTTTTTGCCAATGCAATATTTGTTGATGGAATTGAACCAACGTTCTGAGAAACTCCTACTGTATCAGGTACTTGTGGGATACAATATGTATTAGCAGTTTCAAGGGACTTAGAGTCTGCTAAGAATATAAAATATGTTCCCAATAAGCCCACTTTGAAGAAGTGTATGATTAAAATAATGAGAATTGTCAATCTCATGTGTTTTTTGCAAATGACTGAAAATCTTATAAAAAACTTCTTGATATAGTAAAGATAGTCCTCATATGATACATCAGAGAAAAGGATATGGTTAGTAATGTAGTACTGTTAAGTTTTATAAGCTTATACAAGGTTAAGTGGCTGATGCAGCAAACACTGGGAATTATTCCCATTTTTCCAACTTCAGTCTATGCATAGGTTTACTTGCTGCAATGATGCATAGTCAATAAATGGCATTCATAAAGATGTCAGCCCAGGAACACCAAACTGTACTGTTCAGTCTCTTTATAATCCTGGCTTGTCCAAAGCCTTCTTTCTTTTGGTCAATGCCTATGCTAAGTATCGTGGCTGGTGGAAAACACTGTTAGGTTTAGACTCATTTAAATTCATGGCAAAAAGAAAGAAAATCCTTAATCAAAGGCACAAGATAGATTTTGCAAAGAAGTAACGTCCAGAAAATTAATCCAAAATGCTCTTTGGTTTGGGCTTCTGTGTGAGCACAACTTGGCGGCAGGTCTTGACTGGAGGTTCTGGGAGTTGCAGGAGTGGAAAATGGAAATGGCTCTTCTGCACCTGCCCTTTCTCTAGAGATTAGATTCATCTTCTTCCATGACACTTATGGCCAGTTCTCACTCTGAGAAAGAAGGCTGCAGGCCACCTCCTCACTGACGCTCAGGCCCCAGCAACCTGGTCCTACAAGTCACTCTCAGTGGAACTATGCATGTGTGTGTGCTCAGTCACTTCAGTCATATCCGACTCTTTGCAACTCTTTGGACTGTAGCTCACCAGGCTCCTCTGTCCATGGGATTCTCCAGTCAAGAAGACTGGAGTGGGTTGCCATGCCCTCCTCTAGGGGATCTTCCCAACCCAGGGATCAAACTCGCTTTTCCTTTGTCTCCTGCATTGGCAGGCAGGTTCTTTACCACCACCACCACTTGGGAAGACCCAGTGAAACTATATTGTTCTACAAATAGATGCTTGGGTATGGGATGTATTTCTGTGGCCTGTGTGGGTTTCAGTCTTTTGCTCTAGAATGACTTTGTCCAATAGAACTTTCCACGGTGACAAAAATGTTCTATAAATCTGCGCTGTCCAATATAGTAGCCACCAATCACAGGTAGCTACTGAGCACTTACAATATGAAACTTAATGCTTAATTTTTATTCTTAATTAAGTTTAATTTAAATAGCCACATTTGACTAGTAGCTACAGTACAGACTTCTAAAATGACTTCAGCCATTTGGATTTCCATGAATGGAAAAGAACGAATGATCAAAATGATCACTTTATGATAATGACACAATTCTGGTTTAGAAGTATGAATTAATTCTTTTAATTCTGACATAAATGGAATGAATAAAAGCCTGAAGCTCCCCCTCCCCTCCAGGATTTGGGTGGCATCTCAGAGTGTGTCTTTTCAATATCCAAATGACGAAATGAAAGGAAAGTAATCCATAAAAACCAGGCATTTTGCAGATGATTACCTAGGTGTTTTGAATATCAGTAGATGCTTATATTAGTAGCATCAAACTCTTTCACATTCATTTCACAAAGATCATGTTGATCTTTCTCAGTCAACATTTTTAGGCAAATAATTAATTAATTAATAACTTACTGTTAAATTATGACATCTAGATAATTAATTCAAACTGCTGTTTGGATCAGACTCCTGAACAACTTGGCGGTATGTCTACACTGGAGCAAAATTTGCTTGAAGATTATGGGTTCAATATTATAGATGGTGCATTCTTGTATAAAGACAATCATTTTTTGAGTGGTAATATAGATATGAAACTAAGAACAACTAATACAAAGCAACATAGAATCCAAAATTTTTTATTTGAGGAATTTTATGATATCCTTAAATTTTATGTACAGGTAACATCCAAAAAGAAATACCCCAAATATCTTCGACAGAGGTAGAAGCTACCAGAGACTCACTGGGTCTGATTCTGATGACTGGAATGTAGCTCTCCTAACATGCTGCCTGCACGTCTGAGCTTCTTCCTCTGATTGAACCATGTTGATCAGCCTGGACACATACAACAGACTAGAATTTTGTCACTTTTAAATCTGCCACCTTCTATGAATATGGTCAACTTAGGCTAGAATGAAAACTACAGTTGTTCAGCCAAATTCTAGGCAAGGGTTTAAGAGCACCTGCTCCTCTGGTTGCATTAATATGGCTGCTGGCAGATCGACTCCCTTGTTTATAGAGCCTGCCTTACTTCACAGGATTCTTCTGAGAATCAAATGAGATCCCAAGAGAGTTAGATTCCCACAGTAGAAAGAGCAATCTGATGATCGAAAATACCTGAATTCTAATCCCAGGGCTTGACTTAATTTCTTTGGGTTTTTGTTTTCTTATCTGCAGGATGAGGGTAGGAATATCTCCTGTATTTCTCTCCTGGAGTAGCGTGCACTACATGAGATGCTCTACATGAACACACTTTTCAGTTCTGTTTCCGTTTTAGACTGAGATTTCTGGTCACTGTCATCTAGATGAGATTCATTTACTTTTATCTAGTCCCTGAGTCACCAGTTGCAAACATACACAGAATGACCGACTGGGATTAGTGGTATGGTTTGTGAGGGTGAAATTGAGTGAGAAGAACCATAAAAGGCCCCAAATCTGTGGCCTCAACTTCATTAAGCAGGCGCAATATTCATCAATGTGATCCATCTTCAGTCAAATGCAGCCTTCTGCCCTTTTGCAGCTTAGCCCTGCTGTCAGCAGCTGGGGGCCCTGCCAAAGGGCAGAGGGAGGGATCCCCAGGTTGCCCACACTGAGGATGATATCTGGAATATTCAAGAAGGACTGCAAAACAAACCCCCAGTCATCATTTTACTTTAAAAAGCAAAAAATCTCCCAGATAATGAGCATTTTGCTCTAACAAGAACTGTGGGATTGATTAGGTTCAAACTGTTAACAGACATCCTTATGGTTAATGAAGCAGCATTGAAAATGCCTCTTGATTCTTTAGAAACTTAAATCATACAAAGACAGCAAGGAGGGAGAACAGAATTGGAGGTGGGGTGCGTTCAACTGTCTGCTAGTTAATGTACTCAAGATAATGAACAAAACATGTTTGTTCTTTGATAAGTTAATATTTATGGAGAGTCATCTCTGCAGTGGGCAAACAATACACTTTGATGATTATCGTTAAAACATTCTTTGGGGTCACATGTTTTCCTGTGAATCTTGAGTGGAGGAGGAAGCCGCTGCCATTTTAATTCCTTTGTTAATGTCTTTATGAATGCAATTAACACTTCATTCACGCTTCTTTGTTTCTGCATCCCATTAGGATGTGGTTTATGCCAGTTTCTCTCTCCCAGGAGACGGCCCACATCACACAACATTTCACTCAGCCGTGTGGCTTAGCACTGACAAACTCAATTTACCAAAGGCAGGAGTGAGTTGACACCATGCTGCGGTAGTCGTCCTAGTGGGAAGAAACGACTCATTTCATTCCAAGGGGGAACACACCTTTGAGCAGCATGTTTGTATGCCAGAGTCTGGGAGGCCAGGAAGCAAGTGAAATCTCTGCAGATCAAGAATGCTAAGATCTAAGGCCTTAAAACGGAAAGCCAACTATGGTAGATAAAACAGGTTGCCATCATCTTCATCAAACCTTAGTGAGGGCTAACTAGGTAGAAAGTAAGGGAAGAGCCAGAAGCAAGGGCCCCTCTAGAGCTTAAGAGACCAGAGATATCCATAAGAAACACATCAGCAAGACCATAAGGCACCACAGGTCTCTGAGCCATGGGGCCTGGGGGGAGGGCTTTTCTGAGGATGTGGAACTTAAAGTAAAAGCAGTTCCCCTGGCTATCCTATAGAGGTCACCAGGAAAGAGGGGGAGGGTGGAAAGAATTGCAGAGAAGGAAGAGAAGCAGGCATTAGCAAAGACGGGCAGAAGTGTGAAGTGAGTAAGAGGGGTTGTGTTCACAAGAAATTACTTCCCCTTTATATTAAAGTCTCTCCTCCAATTGATGGCATCATTTCTATTTCAAATATCAGTGTGATATTTGCTTAACAGCCAAAGGCACTGCAGATGAATATATCTGAATCTTACTCAGATACTGTACAGAGGAGATGGAGGAGGTCTGAAGTGACATCAGAGACAAAGGGAAGAAGCAGACACTGCCCATCATTCGAGGTGATATTTTTACTTTAAATGAAGAATAATTACTTATAGGCCTTGGACCTGTGTCATAATTTTAAGTTTAGTTTTCTCTGACAAAGATGAAAAAAGAGCAGAATTTCCAATAAGTGTTACGAAGCATAAAATATTACCAGGAGAGGAAGTAAAACAGCCGATAGCCCCAGGTCATCTGTGTCTAGCATTAAAGGTGTATGAATAAATCAAAGACCGCATTCCAGTTGCAGTTTTAACATTATTTAATGATATGAAGATTGGTTGTTTTCTTCTCTCCCAGATTCTCCAAAAATCTAGCCTTTGTTCCATTAGTTATACATCCTTATTACCAAGACCTTTCTCACGTCTCTTTCAACCAGACCTGGGCCATCAATGCCAGCATATTCTATTGTAATAAGGCCCGGACTGGCCAGCCCCTGTGCATTAAAGCGTTACAGACCAGTTATGCCCCGGCACCTTTTTGCATTAAGAAGGGTTATTTTGCCTACATTTCATCATATGTGACAACTGTTCGTGGGAAGAATGGCTTCCTGCACTACAAATAATTCTTGGCCAAAGAACAAGTCACAACTAATGTCATCACTGATTTTAATCAAAGGTTAGAGTGATGATGATTTTATAAGTGGCTCTTCCTTTTTCTGAAGCAAATAATTGTCAATTGTCAGTTTTAGAACTACTCTGTGATTTATTGGAAGGGTAACACCTCATTAGAATTAAGAAATTAATGCCCAGACATTAAAAACTGAAAGGAAAAAAGGTGATAATCTGGGTGTGGGGAGTTGGGGTGAGGGTATTCCGAAATTCAAAAAAATATCTTTACTTTTGTCCTTGTGCATTTTTTTTTTTTTTGGATAGAAAAAAGTCACTCTGCATTCCCTGGCCTCAAGCCACTAGGTAGCTATGTAAAACATAAACAGGGTCTGTGTTCTGCTGCATTTGAGAAAGATGTAAATGTGTAAATATGATGGAAGAGGTTTTATTTTCTTTCTCCCTCTCAGGAATGGTCTGACAGCCCCAGGCTGGAGAATGTGTCTCTCCCAAGTGCTCTGTCACCCTGGTAACCATGGAGACCATGACGATCGATTAGATGCCATCTGATCTCAACCTCATAAAAAAAAAAGGCAGCAGATGGCAACCAGGCCACTAGACCTGTCTCAAGAGAGGCAGGAAGGAAGAGAGAAAGGGAAGGAAGGAGGGGAGAAAGGAGATACTGGGGTAGACTGGTGCCCTGAGAAGAAAGCACAGAAGCAGTTCTGGAAATGAACATCTTGGAAAAGAGTGGAAATAGAAACAGAAAGCAAGGCAGGCAGGAATCAGGGAAAGAGGAGACACAATGCAAAAATGAAGCTACATCCAACTGTGCAATGTATCTCCATAGTGAGTGAAGGAGGGAAAGCACAAAGAAAGCAAACCAGCTCTTTGCTCACTTTTTCCTTGTGTTTGTAGGTCCCAGAATGCTCTGGAATCTGGGCCGTAAGGTCTCTGAGGGGCATTCACAAGGCTGTCCTTGCAGCTCTCGTATCAATTGGAACTGGATGCATCTGTAGAAGAACCTGAGACCTGGCTTTCAGTAGGAACTCCCAATCAGACGGGGTTTTCCAACAGCCTTCAGATGACTAGGTGTGTTGATATCTAATAATCTTGCCACCCTAGCTCCAGCAGTGTTCTAGTTACTCTTAAAGGGACAAGTCTTTATCAGGTCAGCAGATACCCAAGGTGAAAAGAAGAACAGTTAAGGTAATGCTGATAGCAGGAGACTTAGCCATCATCCTAGAGTAACGTAATGGCGAATATTTATAAAGCGCTTATGTGCCAGACATTGCTAAACACTGTGTACAGATTATTTTATGTATTTAATTTAATCCAGGCAACGATGCTATAAAATAGGTGCTATTATTATCCCCATTTTACAGTCAGAAACTGAGTTTAGAGAGTACATCGATAATGTATACATAAAATACACATACTATTTTTGGTTAAAATACATGTCTTTATCTATCTACACACGCACGTATTTCTACCAAATACAGTAATAATCTTTTGGTTAACTCTCCTGTTTTCAACAATGTTATAAACACCCTTCCATGTTTTGAGCGTGCCCCTCCACTCACACCCTTACCAATGGTGGGCAGGCATCCTTATCCTTCGTCTTTGCCAACCTGAGAGATGAAATGGTATCTAATTGTTTACATCATGTTTGATGAGTGGGTATGTTAAACAATTCCATGTTACCAGACATTCTTATTTCTTTTTTTAAAAAAATTACCCACACATGTCATTGTCCTATTTGGTATTAACTTCAGGATAAGGCAAAAAGGTGAAATATAATCCATGTAGTCTCTACAAATTCACTGGCATTGTCAGAAAGTCCATTGACATTTATGACCAGAACAAATTTACCTTCTTTGCATAAGTTGACGTCCTGCTCTATATATTTCAGAAGGAAGCTAACATTTACAGAACACCTATTACTGAGTACATTTACTCTTTAGAACAGCCCTATTCATTTAATCCTTATAGCTTCATTTAATTTCAGTAGTAGCATTTAATTTTCACAAAAGCTCTAAAAGGCACTTAATATTCTGTCTATTTTCACAAATGTAGAAATCAAGGCTCACAGCCACACAACTGTTTAAGCAGTAGGACTGGGATTTAAACCCAAGACACTCCAAGTCCAAAGTAAATTTTCTTTTCTCTCTTCTCGACATACAATTGCCTACGGCAGTGATCCTCTTTTTTTTTTTTTCCTTCACTTTATAAACCCTAAGAGGAATCCTGAATTCCAGAACCCTATTAAGTTCCTTGCATTCCCAATCATATATACCATCCTACCACTCAAATCCGAAGGGGTGTCAGGATGCTTGTGCTGTTAGGAAAGATTGATAATACGGAAAAATTCATTTTAGTTCATGTCATCCATTTTATAAATTTTTCTTTGTGTGTGTGTGCGTGTGTGTGTTGTGTGCTTTAAAATCTGAGTAATGGTTTAATCAATCCAGAGTCGAAATGAATAGAAGCATAGGTGGATCTAGAACTGCTTCCCCTCAATAGATTATTGCTTTGGGGATCCAAAGCTTCTATAATTTAAAAGGCCTATTTTTTTTTATTCCTCAAATATTTTTTTTTTTAATGTGGACCATTTTTTAAAGTTTTTATTGAATTTTGTTACAACGTTGTTTCTGTTTTATGTTTTGGTTTTTTGGTCGAGAGGCCCATGGGATCTTGGCTCTCCAATCAAGGATTGAACCTGTGCCCCCTGCATTGGACAGAGAAGTCTTAACCACTGGACCACCAGGGAAATCCCTAATAGGTCTTTTAAAAGAAAAAGATTTCTAATACAAAATTAAGCTCAAGGCTGAGTATTTATTTAAAGTAATAAGAGAAATCACCATAAATTACACATTTTAAAAATATTTAAATGACACAATCATCACACAATTTTAAAAAATACATGATGTTTTTGCTCCTTAACTATGTGATTTTTCCTTCATTTTGGGGACTCCATACTCTACTTCTTTATATGATAAAGACCTTATAATATTTTGTCTAGAGAGTGTAATGATAAATTATTCTTTCCTATAGCATTGTTGATCATATTTATTTATTAATATTGTAGAAAAGTTTCAGTGTGCATCGCAGCTTATTTTTGGTATCATCACACAGATGTTTAGAATTATAGTCAAATTTTGGAAACTTCACCCAGATTTTTGTCCTCTATATGATTCCAGAGCATTCTCAGTTTTTTGCTGTTGTTTAGAGCCTAATCTAAGAGGTTTTGAACTGATGGTGATCACTGTTAACTCTTTTGTTGTCTATGTCCTCATTGTACTAGTATATTGTGAATTATATCATCCTTGTCCATATTCCTATCAAATCATAAAGAAATACAAATACTTTTTTCAAATATGTTCATATAGCTCACCCTTCTTCATTAATTAGGCCATTAAATAATTCAAGAAACTACTTATTATTTCTATTAGCAATTGATCTCTTCCTCAATGATTTACTACTTTTAGAAGAATCTTTTTTCATTACAAGTCTCTTTAGATGTCTGAGTAATTTCCGTTGACTTCGTATACAGATATATGAAAAATAACTTTATGTGGTACAAAACCCACAAAGTAGACATTACATCTTCATATATATTCCTAACAGGAAAGAACTTCTATTTGAGTAGATGTCAATGAATTCTGAATCCTTTGTTTAAAATTGATTGGAAAGAATTTTCTGGAAAGAATTTTCAGACTACCCTCTGGCTCCATTTCACACCTTTATTTTCCTCCACTAAGGTCATAGAACACATTCATATTGTGATACAACATTTAAATCTGCCACTTTATATGAGGACAACCAGATGAATTTCCACAGTGGGTTGTGGGAATGTTCCTGAAAGGCATTCCTACAACAGAATGGCTAGAAATAATTATACATACAAGAGACTAAATCACATAAATATATCCCATTAAACACATATAAATATATTTCCAACTGAACTTGCCTTATCTGGCCCCGCAAAATGCCTGCCACTACCCTGATGCCACTGGATAAGAGGGCAAGTTGGAGAAGAAAGAGATGGCAGTCCGAGCTATTGTGACTAAATATCTGACTTTAACACATTTTGCAGAAACATATGACAAGTGACTACATTGCTAGGGTTCCTCCTAGCAAATGAGGGGCACCACAGCTTAACCTTCATCCGTTTCATGATAAATCCACCCATGGACTTTGGAAGGGGACTGGAGGGTGTTGGTATTTGGAGAATGAGGACAGGCCTGTGGAGAGTGTGGGTGCAACATGGTTCTGCTGCTTGGTTCAAATGCTGTTTGTGATTCCCTAGCCTAAAGGATATTGGGTTTCCCAACTCACTGATGTGGGTCTAGTGTGAGAATCTAATCAGGAGTTGTCCTTGACTAAATGAAGCAAGAAAAAATTGCCTTTCCTATCTTTTGCCCGTTTATTTTTGGCCCTTTTGGTTCTGTATGCTTCTTTTTCCCTTTATCTCATTCAGCTATATAGCGTCCTCTAAAGATTTCTCCTATAAAGGTTTGTTCTTGGTAAGAATTCAGCTGTCTCATTTGTTCACTCACAAATGTTTATTCTGCATGTACAATGCGGCTTCCCTAGTGGCTCAGATGGTAAAGCATCTGCCTGCAATGTAGGAGACCCAGGTTCAATCCTGGGTTGGGAAGATCCCCTGGAGAAGGGAATAGCAACCCACTCCAGTTTCTTGCCTTGAGAATTCCATGGACAGAGGAGCCTGGCGGGCTACAGTCCATAGGGTCACAAAGAGTTGGACACAACTGAGGGACTAACACTGTGAATTAGGCACCATTTTAGTTATGAGGGACAAAGCAATGAACAAGACAAAGATATCCCTGGCCTCACAAAGCTTATATTCTAGAGCTAGTAGGACGGGAAGTAATGTCCACTTTAGAACAGTGAGTTTTTAGTACCATATTAGTGCTCTCATGGAAATTTCCATCTGATGCCTTTTATCTCTTGTCACTAAGACACTGTCTTTATTCCTGAGTTAACATAATTTCAAATATCAGGGATTGCAGGGAAGTATTTCAGATGGGAAGGGAACACTTTTCAATTCCTTGAAGACTTCCACTTTTATTTATGCACAAAATGGGCCTTGACTTCCATAAATTTGATTGACCCTCCTCTAGCTGATGCCCCATCCACTAGAAATCATATTCTTATTTTCCAAGCCTCTAGAATAGTCTCTGGCCTCTCAACCAGGGCATTTTGAGGGCTGTTTTAAACCGTACAGTGGGATGTATTCCTTCGTCCTCTTCAACATCTTCTGTGCTCAGGTTGAGTATGGCCATGGTAGATACCTGTTTCTAAGACTTTGGATCCTTTTACCTGGTCATATTCAAACTGTCCTGAGTGATGACAAGGCTTTAGGTTCAGCATTAAATTATTTCATAACAATCATTTTCACTGTAGAGAAAGCCATCTTGTTATATTGTAAGGCATGTTCTCTTCTTTGTATCTGTTAGTCAATATTACACTCTTTATGCAGGCAATTGTTTCGTCTTTTGTCATTAGTTCTATCTGGAAGTTTTTAGTTTTGATAACTTGTCTTAGTCAAGATTAACTTATAAATCTTGAGAAAACTCAAGCCAGGTTATAAAACAAGTACAGCTCACACAGTTGATGTCCAGAGGTATCTAAGGCTTTATGGTCTTCAGGCTGATGGGATCTTATGGCTCTGGCTGGATTTCCCTGCAATTTTCTTATCTCTGTTCTCTTGCCACTTGTCACCATCATCCTCAGCCTAGTAGCAAGATAGCTACCAGGTAGCAGTTTGCCTCACATCCAGGAAGAGCGATGTTCTGAGCGACTTCATAAGGCAGTTTCTGAAGTATTGGGTGGGCCAAAAAGTTTGTTTGGGTTTTTCCTTACCATCTTTTAGAAAAATCCGAATGATCTTTTTGACCTGTCCAGTACAAGAATATTTTCCCCAGAGGCTCTCAGAAAGCCTCTCCTTTTGCCTTGTAGGCTTAATCATATGATCATTCTGAACCCACTCCTGGCAAGGAATTGAGATTAGGCCATGCCCAGGAGTAAGTGGAGGTGAGAAACTGGATTTGGATTAACCTCCCCTGAGACCCATGGGCTTCCTGGAGAAGGGGAAGTGCCAGATAGAACCTGAGTTCTGACAGGCAGGAGGAGATAGGAACAGATGCTGGGTAGGCAAAAGGCAATTTCACCCTTTTACTTGGGTATCATTCTAGTTGCCTCAGTGATATTTTGATTTCTGAACTTATTTCTCCAGTTTCTAGGTAATAAGACCAGGCTTATACATGACAGGTGATGACTGTTAAAAAAGTTAAGATTATGTCCAGTATCTTTTGTTTAAAAAACAAGGATGTAGAAAACAAACTTATGGTAAACAAAGGGGAAAGCGGAGTTTGGAATTAACGTATAAACACTACTTTATATGGACTTCCCAGATGGCACTAGTGGTAAAGAACCTGCCTGCCATTTCAGGAGATGTAAGACACTTGGGTTCGGTCCCTGGGTTGGGAAGATCCCCCGGAGAAGAGCATGGCAACCCACTCCAGTATTCTTGCCTGGAGAATCCCATGGATAGAGGAGCCTGGCAGGTTACAGTCCATGGGGTTGCAAAGAGTTAGACATGACTGAAGCAACTTAGCATGCGTGCACACACTACTATATGTAAAATAGATAATCAACAAGGACCCGCTGTATAGCACAGGGAACTCTATTCAGTATTTTGTAATAACCTATAAGGGAAAAGAATTTGAATATATATATATGATTGAATCACTTTCTATAAACCTGGAACTAATACAACATTGTAAATCAACTAAACTCAATAAAAATTAATTAATTAAAAAAGATGACTATAGTGCATAACTACAATAAATACTTTCTTTTAGCCAAAGAGTTAATTTCAGTTTTTGAAAATAGTCCAGAGGCCTTAACTGTCAAAATTTCTATGGTAAGTTTGGAGAGATTTTACTGGGTAGTCTTGCCACACAGAAAGAAACTCCCCCAATCACACCCTAATGTATACATTGTGGGGTCACTGGCTTCACCCTCACCTTGGCATGTCTTGAGCTACTGAAGGGCTTGGTCATACTCTCTGGTCTCTGCTTTCCTCCTTCAGAGGCATTTTCCTTTTGAATCAAACCTCAGCCAGCTCCTAAAATTTCAAGGAGAGTTCCTGTTCTCCCTCTGTTTTCTTTAAGAGGTAGGACAGAAATGGAATCTACAGAAATCCTTAATTTTATGTAAATGACTCACCTTTCCTTCTTTCCTTGGGGTGTTATAAAAATTAGTGTTCTAAAAACATTTTTACAAAGAGCTCCCTTGAGATGTGAAGAAAATACGATCAGCCCAGCAGGTTCTCTACAAAAGCTTTTAAGTGGAAGGAGGGAGGAAGGAAAAAATCATACACATGCCTCTGGCATTTTTTCAGGTTTAGGGGAGTTAAAAAATAGATGTCATTATAGAAATTATTTTGGTTTTTCACCACGAACTAGTTCACAGACCAGCCTGCATTCCCTTTTCCCTCTTGGCTGGCTGTTGACTTAAATAGGGCACCTCATTGGAAAAGGTTAGGACATCAGAGTGGTGTTTGTTGAAAGTGACAAAGTGATAAACTAGGTTTGTGTTTACTCTATTATTACCAAGGATACTGTTAACATCTTTTTGATGTGCTAATAGTCCTTCCTGAGGAGAATTATGCAAACAAACAAACTATTAATTAAATCAAGAGCAGCCATCCCCACAGACCGACACTATGCAGATTTGCTAATCTGGATGGACTCGACACAGGCGGTGGCCTTTGCTACATGAGATGCTTCCAGGGATTAGTGTTCAGTGCATGTGTGCACTTCCAGAAAGGACCACAGGGGCCTGGGGTCCACTCAGCCCTCGGGGACCTCAGAGTTCCCTCCCCCGGGGACTCTGAACACATTGCTCCAACTCAACTGCGATCAACCGCAGATCCAAGTGACTGAACACAGGGATTCAGGAAGGCAAGGTAGAATCTTCCCGAGACCCCATGAATTCCAAAATTGTTAGAGTTCCTGTATGGCTTACATACTGTTCATACTGTTCATGGGGTTCTCAAGGCAAGAATACTGAAGTGGTTTGCCATGCCCTTCTCCAGTGGACCACATTCTGTCAGACCTCTCCACCATGACCCATCCGTCTTGGGTGACCCCACACGGCATGGTTTAGTTTCACTGAGATAGACAAGACTGTGGTCCGTGTGATTAGATTAGCTAGTTTTCTGTAATTTTAGTTTCAGTGTGTCTGCCCTCTGATGCCCTCTCACAACACTTACCATCTTACTTGGGTTTCTCTTACCTTGGATGTGGGGTATTTCTTCACGGCTGCTCCAGCAAAGTGAAGAGCAGTTCATCATCAACACTCCTGATGAAAGTGAAAGAGGAGAGTGAAAAAGTTGGCTTAAAGCTCAACGTTCAGAAAACTAAGATCATGGCATCTGGTCCCATCACTTCATGGGAAATAGATGGGGAAACAGTGGAAACAGTGTCAGACTTTATTTTTTGGGGCTCCAAAATCACTGCTGATGGTGATTGCAGCCATGAAATTAAAAGACGCTTACTCCTTAGAAGGAAGGTTATGGCCAACCTAGATAGCATAGTTAACAGCAGAGACATTACTTTGCCAACAAAAGTCCGTCTAGTCAAGGCTATGGTTTTTCCAGTGGTCATGTATGGATGTGAGAGTTGGACAGTGAAGAAAGCTGAGCACCACAGAATTGATGCTTTTGAACTGTGGTGTTGGAGAAGACTCGAGAGTCCCTTGGACTGCAAGGAGATCCAATCAATCCATCCTAAAAGAGATCAATCCTGGGTGTTCATTGGAAGGACTGATGTTGAAGCTGAAACTCCAATACTTTGGCCACCTCATGTGAAGAGTTGACTCATTGGAAAAGACCCTAATGCTGGGTAGGATTGGGGGCAGGAGGAGAAGGGGACGACAGAGGATGAGATGGTTGGATGGCATCACCAACTCGATGGACATGGGTTTGGGTAAACTCCGGGAGTTGGTGATGGACAGGGAGGCCTGGTGTGCTGCAATTCATGGGGTCGCAAAGAGTCGGACACGACTGAGCGACTGAACTGAACTGATGGCTTACAACTCTGTACAGAGGTGGAAGAAGTTTTATTGCATTAAAATCCAAAAGACATGTATACATGGAATCTAAAAAATATGAGACAGGTGAATATAGCATAAAAGAAGCACACTCACAGATTCAAAGAACAAACTAGCTGTTACCAGTGAGGTGGGGAGGTGTAATATAGGGGTGGGGGCTATGCTGTAAGATAGGCTCAAAGATGTATTATAGAACACAGGAAGTATAGCTAATAATTGGTAACAACTGTAAATGGAAAGCAAACTTTAAAAGTTGTACAAAAATAAATTTTAAATGTAGTTTATTTGAAAAAAAACAACACATACCAAAAGCCTAAAGGATGATGCACTGTCCCGTACCCTGAGTCTTGGTTTGCTGAGTGCTTTTCACTTACTGACCATTTGTGGTCATAGGATCTACTGTCTGTAAATATGGCATGACTGTTGCTATTATTGAACAATTAATGCTAATTCTGACCCACGTTGGTCCTCATAACACGTGTGCCACAGCTGGGCAACTGCAGAGAGGTGCCCTGCTCTTTCTTGACCCCAGATGTACTCCAGTTTCACCCATGGCCCAAACCGGCCCTGGTGTTCCTTGATGCATTATTGCCCTGGCAGTTTCCATCTCGCTGGCTGCCTGCTCTTCCTGTTGGGTGACTTTCAGTGGCACAGCTGCTGACAGACATTGTGTCGCACATGATTTTATTTCTCTCTAGCTCTACGTTTTTGTCTCCCAAGAGTAATCTCAGTTTGCCTTTTTTTCCACCCAAGCTTTCAATTGTTTAGGTCAGTCTTTTTCTCCCTTTCCTCCCTAGAATGTCGCTCTGTGTCGCAGCATACCCTTTGCAATGAGCTTTTGGCAAAGTGCTTTTCTGTGTGAAACCTCATGACTCCCATGTCTTAAACTGGACCCCTGTGAGGTTCTGTGCCCTTGACCCTGCTCCATCCCTGCCACCATCCAGCCGTGAGTAGATGGGAGCACTGAGGGTAATAAGGAGGGAGACATGCAGCCACTCTCCTGAGCCCCAGCTGTCTTATTAGCTTGGGGAGGCCTAAGATGCCACTTGGGCATGAGTGCTCAGTTGTTTCAGTCATGTCTGATTCTTTAGGACTGTGTGGACTGTAGCCCACCAGGCTCCTCTCTCCATGGAATCCTCCAGGCAAGAACACAGGAGTGGGTTGCCATGCCCTCCTCCAGGGGTCTTCTCAACCCAAGGACTGAACCCACATCTCCTGCATCTCCTGCATTGCAAGTAGGTTCTTTACTGCTGCCACTACTAGAGATGTACTCCTTTGGCCTAATGAAGACATTTTTCCTGGTTAAAATAAATCTTTCCAAGAGGGGTTACTCAGTGTAAGTGAGACGCCTGGGCCTCCTCAGGAAAGGGTCCTGAAGAGGTAGAAGATGTTGGGAAAATGGTGAGGTTGAAGTTCTGGAGTGGGACTGGGTGGTAACGGGGCTGATGGAGGCACATGGCATAGGTAGGAAGCAGATGCTCCCTATCCTTGAGCCTCATCTGCCTCCCACTTCAGTCAAGACCAGTCCAACCTTGGTGCACCAGCTGCCAGGATGAGCAGAGTCTCAAGACTCAGTGCAGGGTGAGCGAGCCCTGGGCCCTGATTGACCTCACCATTGAACCTCTGTGAGATTCCTGGATTCTGCAAAAGAGCCAGTTAACCCAATAAAAGAAGATGGGCTCTCTGGTTTGGGGGCTTGATTTTATTTCTGTCCTCTTTATTGAACCGATCAGTGGTTCTTGGAACTGACCACATGTGTCACTGAGCAGCCTGGCTGCTTTGCTGAAAAATCACAAATGAATGACATGACTGGTTCTTTTGTTTTTGTGTAACCTCAGGCTTTAAAAAACAATCTCTCTTCACACACAAGCAGGGGCTTTGGGAACATGGCCTAGGAGCTAAGAATGTAGCTGCTGGGGCCACAGAGGCCTGGGTTCAATTCTAAAGCCATCTTCTATTAGCTATGGGGCCACTCCATGCTCCATCTTTTTATCTGCAAATATGGATAATAGTCCCACTGATCTTGTGGGTTTCTTTAAGGACAAATGATACTGTATACCAAGGACTGTCACAGCACCTAGCAAATACTAAGCACTCAATAGACATGAGCCACTAGTTTTTTCCAGAGTTTTAAAAGTCTTTATTCATATACTGTGCAGATTTACCACCCAGACTAAATCATCTCTTTTTTTTCTCACCTTCCCCCCAAATATTCCAACTCGAATCACTTCTGTTTGTTTCTGGAACACCTCCAACTTGCCTAGGCTCACTTTACGGTAAATATCCAGCTGCAGTTTTTAATAGGAGTATTGGGCCAGCAGAATAGTTACTTAATAACTAATATCTTGGCAATCAGGAAGACTTACAGCAGCTTCCCAAAGAACCTAACTTATCCCCAGAGAGTAGTATCCAGGGGAGAAGACACATTTGCAGCCTTCCTTACCCAGCTATGCAGAAGAGAAAGAACAGAAGGAAAAAGGCCTCTCTCCTTCAAGGTCTGCAAAGCTCCAATGCACATGGAGAAACCAGCACCCACGTTAGGTGTGGCCTTCTGGAGGAAGGAGCAAGGCTTGGGGAATTTGGAGAAATCTGAACCTGACTGATTCCTAATCCCTTACCCTCAGGAAAATGATTTCTGTCCACAATGCACATACAGGAATGGCTTCAGTGCATCCACGCACCCCCACTCCAGGTTAGAGCACCAGCATACTGGATGTATTTTTTTCTCATCTTCCTTCTCATCTCCTGCATCCTTTGCAGTCCATTCAGGCATAATTATTATTGCTTTGCTGGCTCGGTTCTGCAGCTCTCTAGAGTGGAGCAGATGTCAACAGCTCTGAAAGATCCCATGCTATTACACAGCAGAACAAATGAGGATGTCAAAAAAGGCTCTTCGGTCTAACAAGAAAACAGAGGAAAGAGACAAAAAGAATAAAGCCTTCGGAGACCAGCAGACTCGCTCTGATTAGATCTTATACTATCATGATGCCCACTCTTCATACTAACAGTGATTTAATATGTTTAAATGATACAGGGGAAATACAGAAATATGTCTTGGGGGGAAAAAAAAGAGAAAAGAGAATTTCTTCCCTGGCAGACATGATTAAGATTGTGTGGGCATCCTAGGAAAATATGACTGTAGCGTAAGACTAGTGAAAGCCCCAGTATATTTACCTACAATGCCTGATGTCATCTCATTATGGGGCAGTGGCTGCTTTCTCTACCACCAGGTGAGCAATAGGAGCTGCTCTGATGGATTAGCTGGCTAGGGGCTTGGTGGAATGTCAGGCTCACTGCTGGGCCATTGTTTCTTCTCTTAATAAGGGAGGCTATACTTTTAAAACATTTTATATACAGGGCCTGGGAGAAGGCAATGGCAACCCACTCCAGCACTCTTGCCTGGAAAATCCCATGGACAGAGGAGCCTGATAGGCTGCAGTGCATGGGGTCGCGAAACGTCGGACATGACTGAGCAGCTTCACTTTCACTTTTCACTTTCATGCATTGGAGAAGGAAATGGCAACCCACTCCAGAGTTCTTGCCTGGAGAATCCCAGGGATGGCAGAGCCTGGTGGGCTGCCGTCTACGGGGTCGCACAGAGTCGGACACAACTGAAGCGACTTAGCAGCAGCATATATGGGGCCAGGGGTCCACCAATCCTAATTATCTAGGACTGAGATTAAAAAATACTCTAGATTTTTGGACATCTGAGAGAGGGAAATCTCTCAGCAATCAAACAGATGCTCCAAAGTCCATGAATTATAAATCATATGAAGTAATTTGAATATATCTTCAGTTCCTTGCTCTGAACCTATTTACTTATCTGATTTATAATTATAACCATTAATGTAATAGTTCTGTTTCACCAGACCACAGTAGAATAGGGAACATCATTGGAGCAGTCCCTTAGAGCTATCTAAGAGGCTGTCTTCTGGGCTTAAGTCTTCAGTTTTGTCCACCAAATAAAATATAATTCTTAAAAACACACACACACATACACACACACACACGCATTTACCAAGGCTGACTTTGGGATAGAGATGAGGTAGTGAAAGGCTGTTAGGCATAAATAAAATCCTGACAGTATCAAAATGTATCTGATAAGTTGACAGAAGTAAAAAAGCACATTATTGCAACGAAGTAGAGAGAATACAGAGTATCATATGCCTTTTTTTTCCTTTGCCTCATTTGTTGTTTTTATTTTCTGTATTTGTTCTTATACCTTCCACAACGGATCTCAGACAGTTGTCTAGGGACTTTTGTTATCTAGGTAAGGAGCAGCACATACTTCAAAAGTCCTTGAGGAATAATAGTTTTAAAAAAATAATGTAGCTCCCTGAAGGGAAGTCAGTTCATCAGTGTTCATTGTTGAAATGCAAGAAATTGAAAACCCTAAGATCTTCCCCTGTGCCGAAAATGCCCAGGTTCTTCAGTATGAATGTCAGGACTCCCCTTGGAAGCACAGAACCTCTCAGTGGGATGAGAATTCAAAAGTTACCTCGTCCCGTGATGGTTCCTGACAAGTGATCAATTGGCATCTAGAGACACTCCCTTGTGAGAAGCCAGTCCATTGTCAGAGTGCCATCATTATTAGAAAGTTCATGCCTGCCTGAACCTGAATAAGCCCCTTTGTATCTGTACCCCCTTGGCCATGGCTCTAGGATGACAGGGAGAACAATCTAAACCTATTACACATGTGAGAACAGGGGGCATGGTGCAGCCCCAAGTCTTTTCCCAGTTCGTATGTGATATGATTTCAAGTCCTCAACTCCTTCAGCTTATAAATGTTCACTTTCATAAGGTGAAGTGATATACCAAAACCTAGCATCAACCTCTAGGTATGAGTTAAAGGGACCAAAGGCAGGCTGGAATGGTGATTTAGCACTCTGTGTGGGATCATAACTCCCATGTCCATATCCTTGCTCTTGTATGCAACTTTGGACACATTAATCTCAGCTTCACTTTTCTTATCTATAAAATGGGATTATAATCACCCCTCAAAGGCCAGTAGTGAGAATAAATGAGAAAATCCGTGTAAAGATGCTTACCATACAATGAGCACTCCGCAAAAATGAGCCATCATTTTGGAGTAAGAAAGGCTATTGCCTCCTTTAGATTCTACCCACACTTTCATTACAGTCTAAGCTTACAGTGTTCCACTCATTCATTCTGGGCTTACAATCAACTGAAACATCTCTATCATTTTCACACAGGCCACTATCAAAGCACATCTCTCCCATCTGCTGCTTATTCCATCTTATTTGCTTGTTTCTTTTAACCAAGTGTAGGACTTTACATTTATCCACATTAAACATAATCTTATTAGATTTGGTCCATTGTTTCAGTCTGTCAAATCCTTTTTGCATTGCAACTCTGCCATCCAATATATTAGCTATCTCTTCCAGCTTTGTGTCATCCACAAATTTTATCACCAGGCCATCAATGTCTTTATCCAAGTCATTAATAAAAATACTTAACCAGGCAAGATGGAAGCCAGAAATCTGTAGCGTGAAAGATCCATTCTGCAAATCAACGTCAATCCATTAATTAGTACTTTACATCCAATCAGTTACTCATATACCCAACCTGGCCACCATTAGCCCTTGCCCAGAGGTACACCCCATCTTCAAGGACAGAGACCTTATCTGTCAAATGCAATGCTGCAACCAAAATGCAGTGTGCACAACACTTGGAAAACCCATCTGGCAACTCTCTCAGAAAGAAACTGACAAGTCTGGAGAAATGCAGACTCTTCACCTCTCACCTGGTAACAGCATTCAGCTCACCAGACAAAAGATCATCCAAACTCCCTGCCCTTTATTTAAAGGATGAACATTTCTCAAGGCTGAGTTTCTAACACCTTTCTGCAAAGCCTCAGCCCCTTGAAGGAGACCAAGTCTCCCAGAATAAAATTTTTCTGGCCAGGCCCCGAGACCCCAGGGGCCCCTTTAGAACCTTCCCTCTTGCCTTAGGATTCCACTGTCTGTCACTGACATCTGTGGGAACCTTACCTTTTCCAACTTGAAGTTATTTTCCTCGATAGGAAAAATGGAAGGAACATAAATGTTAAGGGGCTGCATTTTATTTCCATTATCTGTTCCTATTATGCCAATAACAATACTGATCTCAAGCATATTTTTGTCCTTTGCCAAACGTAATTAAAAACTTTTCTTATTTTCTTTGTCTTAAAAGTCTGGATGCCTCTTAGAAGCCCCGGGAGCAGCATCGAATGAAAGCAAGCTCGACCACTACAGGCCTGCTTGCAGTGGTCTGGCTAAACAAAGGGAATCTGTTCCCATTTATGATGCTGCTAAGTCTGCTAAGTCACTTCAGTCGTGTCCGACTCTGTGCAACCCCATAGACGGCAGCCCACCAGGCTCCATCATCCCTGGGATTATCCAGGCAAGAACACTGGAGTGGGTTGCCATTTCCTTCTCCAGTGCATGAAAGTGAAAAGTGATGAGTCCCACTGAATAAGGGATAACAGCTCTCAGGATTTTTTCACAAACCTCAAAAGCCATAGTGTTTGAGATCCAGTCCTGTCTTCCTCATGTTTAACTGTGTGGTCTTGGGCAGGCAGATAACCTAAGTCTCAATGTCTGCAAGGTGGGCATAATGATATGGGGTTTGGGAGAGCATAAGTTGCTTAGCATTACCCCTCCACAGAGTAACTACTCAATAAATGTCAGCTGTTATGATCAGTATCACTGCCATCATCCTCCCCTACCTTCCATTTCCTGAATAGTATTCGTTTTCTATATTTTTTTTAATGTTAAACTTTTTATTTTGTATTGGATTATAGCTGATTAACAATGTTGTGGTAGTTTCAAGTGAACAAGGAGGAGACTCAGCCATACATATACATGTACCCATCCTCCCCCAAACATGCTCCCATCCAGGCTGGCACATAACACTGAGCAGTTTCATGTGCTATACAATAAGAGCATCTGTTCACTTAATAGATTATTATACTTGCTCTTTGAGATGCATCCCTCTTTCCTTCTTCTGTTTATGTCCATTGAATTTCTGAACTTAACAGCAAGGGCTCTAGAAACCAAATGGGTCATTCTACATCATGCCTTCTCTTTTTTGAGAAAACACATAGAAACTATACACTGTAAAGCTGAGTGAAAGTGGTAGCTGCTGTATCACTATAAATTGAGATAAATTTCAATCACATTGACCTAGAGGGGTGGGATGGGGGTCATGGGAGGGAGGGTCAAGAGGGAGGAGTTGTATGTATACGTATAGTTGATTCATGCTGTTGTACAGCAGAGACTAACACAACATTGTAAAGCAATTATCCTCCAATAAAAAAAATTTCAATCACATTGTTCGTATTCCACTTTAGAGTTTATATCCATCTTCTGTCTGTCTTCCCAGAGTTCTTCTAAAAACTGTATGGAGCCGTGTGTTTACATAATATACTATGAGCCAACTAAGGGCAAGTCAGTATTTAAATCATAACTCTCCTTCTTTTCAATCTTTGGCATTCATTATATAAATTAATTCTTATGTTTCTCAAACTTCTGTCATGTGACAAATACTGTCATTACAGAAATAGTAAGCTGTAATTCCTGCCTTCAAGTTAGTTAGGGGAGAGTTCTGTTTCTGCTTAGCATGTGAAAGGTTGTAGTAGAACTTCATTACCATAGTACACCAAGAAAAATTTGGTTAACATAAAAATACAAAATTTATCCAAATTTTGGCCACATCTTAAGTTAATCATAAACCAAAAGGTCTCTAGAAAATACTAAAATATTGGAAAATTAAGTAGTACACTTCTAAGGAGAAAATCTTAGGGAAAGTTAGATAATATTAGAAAATGAATGACAATAAAAGCACACAATATCTAAAATTCAGGGATTCAACTAAAGTAATACTAAGAATAAAATTTAGAGTTTCAACTACGTCAAGGCTGTATATTGTCACCATGCTCATTTAGTATATATGCAGAGTACATCATGAGAAATGCTGGGCTGGATGAAACACAAGCTGGAATCAAGATTGCCAGAAGAAATATCAATAACCTCAGATATGCACATGACACCACACTTATGGCAGAAAGCAAAGAGGAGCTAAAGACCCTCTTGATGAAGGTGAAAGAGGAGAATGAAAAAGCTGGCTTACCACTCAACATTCAGAAAATGAAGATCATGACATCCAGTCCCATCACTTCATGGCAAATAGTTGGGGAAACAATGGAAACCGTGACAGACTTTATTTACTTGGGCTCCAAAATTTCACTGCAGATGGTGACTGCAGCCATGAAATTAAAAGACTCTTGCTCCTTGGAAGAAAAGTTATGACCAAACTAGACAGCATATTAAAAAGCAGAGACCTTACTTTGCCAACAAATATCCATCTGGTCAAAGCTATGGTTTTTCCAGTAGTCATGTATGGATGTAAGAGTTGGACCATAAAGGCTGAGCACCGAAGAATTGATGCTTTTGAACTGTGGTGTTGGAGAAGACTTTTGAGAGTCCCTTGGACTGCAAGAAGATCCGACCAGTCCATCCTAAAGGAAATCAATCCTGAATATTCATTGGAAGGACTGATGCTAAAGCTCCAATACTTTGGCCACCTGATGCAAAGAACTGACTCACTTGAAAAGACTCTGATGCTGGGAAAGATTGAAGGCAGGAGGCAAAGGGGATGACAGAGGGCAAGATGGTTGGATGGCATCACCAACTCAATGAATGTTGAGTTTTAAGCCAGCTTTTTCATTCTCTTTTACTTTCATCAAGAGGCTCTTTATTTCCTCTTAGCTTTCTGCCTTAAGTGTGGTGTCATCTGCATATCTGAGGTTACTGATATTTCTCCCAGCAATTTTGATCCCAGCTTATGCTTCATTCAGCCAGGCATCTCACATGATGTTCCCTCGGTTCAGTTCAGTTGCTCAGTTGTGTCCGACTCTTTGCAACCCCATGGACTGCAGCACGCCAGGCCCCCTATCCATCACCAACTCCCGGATTCTACTCAAACTCATGTCCATTGAGTCAGTGACCCATCCAACCATCTCATCCTCTGTCGTCCCCTTCTCCTCCTGCCTTCAATCTTTCCCTGCTTCAGGGTCTTTTCAAATAAGTCAGTTCTTTGCATTAGGTGGCCAAAGTATTGGAGTTTCAGCTTCAGCATCAGTCCTTCCAATGAATATTCAGGACTGATTTCCTTTAGGATGGACTGGTCGGATCTCCTTTCAGTCCAAGGGGCTCTCAAGAGTCTTCTCGAACATCACAGTTCAAAAGCATCAGTTCTTTGGTGCTCAGCTTTCTTTATACTCCAACTCTCACATTCATACGTGAGTACTGGAAAAACCATAGCTTTGACTAGATGAAACTTTGTAGGTAAAGTAATGTCTCTGCTTTTTAATATGCTGTCTAGGTTGGTCATAACTTTTCTTCCAAGGAGCAAACATCTTTTAATTTCATAGTTGCAGTCACCAAATGCAGTGAAATTTTGGAGCCCAAGAAAATAAAGTCTGTCACGGTTTCCATTGTTTCCCTATCTATTTGCCATGAAGTGATGGGACTGGATGTCATGATCTTCATTTTCTGAATGTTGAGTGTTAAGCCAGCTTTTTCATTCTCCTCTTTCACCTTCATCAAGAGGGTCTTTAGCTCCTCTTCACTTTCTGCCATAAGTGTGGTGTCATGTGCATATCTGAGGTTATTGATATTTCTTCTGGCAATCTTGATTCCAGCTTGTGTTTCATCCAGCCCAGCATTTCTCATGATGTACTCTGCATATAAATTAAACAAACAGGGTGACAATATACAGCCTAGATGTACTTGAAACTCTAAATTTTATTCTTAGTATCACTTTAATTAAATCCTAGAAATTTAGAAATTGTGTGATTTTATTGTCCATCTAACTCTGGGAGATGGTGAAGGACAGGGAAGTCTGTCATGCCGCAGTCCATGGGGTAGCAAAGAGTCAGACTGAGTGACTGAACAGCAGCAACAATATTAAAAATTGAGAAAGGGCTAAAATCAATCATCCTAGCCTTCACTCTAAGAAGCTAGTACAAGAAAACTCAAGGTAAATAGAAGGAACAATAAAGAGTGGAAATGAATAAAACAGAAAAACAATAGAGAGAATAAACACAAGCCCATAAAGGATTTTTTGAAAAGACTAGTAAGATTGATAAGCCCTTTGTTAGACTGAACTAGGAGAAAAATAAAGAGAAAAAGCAAATGACCAATATAAAGAATGAAAGGAAGGATATTCCCACAAATCCCACACATATTAAAGGAATAATAAGAGATATTTTAGACAACTGTATGCCAAAAGAAATAGAGGAAAACAACAGATTGGGAAAGACTAGAGATCTCTTCAAGAAAATTAGAGATACCAAAGGAAAATTTCATGCAAAGATGGGCTCAATAAAGGACAGAAATGATATGGACCTAACAGAAGCAGAAGATATTAAGAAGAGGTGGCAAGAATATCCAGAAGAACTGTACAAAAAAGATCTTCATGACCCAGATAATCACGATGGTGTTATCACTCACCTAGAGCCAGACATCCTGGAATGTGAAGTCAAGTGGGCCTTAGAAAGCATCACTATGAACAAAGCTAGTGGAGGTGACGGAATTCCAGTTGAGCTATTTCAAATTCTGAAAGATGATGCTGTGAAAGTGCTGCACTCGATATGCCAGCAAATCTGGAAAACTCAGCAGTGGCCACAGGACTGGAAAAGGTCCGTTTTCATTCCAATCCCAAAGAAAGGCAATGCCAAAGAATGCTCAAACTGCGTAAAAAGAGTAACATACCAGGATCAAATAAATGTAAGCTTGATTAAAATATAAGAAAAACAATCAATGTAATCCATCTCATTGCTAGTGGTGATCATGTAATCCATCTCATTAAAAGAATAAAGGAAAATAGTCATAGTAACATCACAGTAAATGCAGAAAAATAACTGACAAACTATGGCATCATTTTGTGATACAACCTGTAGTAAACTAGGAATAAAACAGAACCTTCTCAAGCTGATAAAAGGCATCAATAAAACTAAAAAAAAACCCACAACATCATAATCAATGGTGGACACATTCTAAGGTCAGAAGCAAAGTTAAGATACCTACTCTCCTTGCTTCTATCCAACATTTTATGTGAGGGCTTCCCACTAGGCAGAAAAAGAAAAAAGAGTTGTAAAGACTAGGAAAGAAGTAAATTTATCTTCATTTATAATGGCATAATTTACACACAGAAAATTCAAAGGAATCTGCCCTCCAAATCCTACCAAGTCTAAGAAGTAAATTCAGCAAGTTTCAAGGATATAAGGTCAATATGAAAAAAGTATATGTTTGCATACTATCAACAAACAATTAGAAAAGGAAATTAAAAGTTAATAGGATTTATAACAGATTCAGTATTATAAAATACATACAAAAATTTTTTAAGAGATGTAGAAGACCTTTACACTTAAAAAATATAAAATCTTGCTGAGAAAAATTAAGAAAGATCAAATAAATGGAGAGAAATATACCCATACTTATGGGGTGGTGGAATAAAAAATTGTAAAGATGATTCTCACAAAATGGATCAATAGATTCAATGCAAGTCCAACCAAATTTCCAGCCAGTTTTATGTAGAAATTGATGAACTATTAAAATAGTTGGAGAATGTACATAACTTGATTTTAAGTATCCCTATAAAATCTTTAATATTTTTTAAATGATTGCTTTGGTCTTTTTTATTTCCATGTAAATGTTAGTGTTAACTTGTCAATTTCTAAGATAGACAAACAAATCAATAGAACACAAAAAAAAAAACAAAACAAAACAAAACCATGATTACAATCTAATGATCTTTCCCAAAGGTGCTAAGGCAAATCAATGGGGAAGGGATAGGTTCTTCAACAAATGGTGTTGGAATCTAGTCAGCAACAAAAAGAAACAGAGAGGGACAAGAGAGGATGAGATGGTTGAATGGCATCACCAACTCAATGGACATGAGTTTGAGCAAGTTCTGGGAGTTGGTAAAGGGCAGGGAAACCTGGCGTGCTACAGTCCATGGGGCTGCAAAGAGTCGGACACGACTGAGCAACTGAACTGAACTGAAAACATAATTGAACCAACCTGGACGAATCTCTGAAATGTTACGTAATAGACTGAAAGGAGCCAGACACATAGGAATACATACTGAAAAATTCAGTTATAATGGAACCCAAGAATAGGCACAACTAGTCTGTAGGGACAGAAATCAGAAGAGTGGTTGCTTCAGGATGGAGGAGGGTGATAACTAGGAAGTGGTATAGAGGAACTTTCTAGTATAATGGCAGTGTTTTTTGTTGGGGTGTTAAGTGGGTTTTTTTATATTTATCATATGATATGTTTATCATCAAACAATCTACTAATATGTGCTTTACTGGGAATTATTTTACTTCCATAAGCAAATATCACACCCACAACCTAAGAGCAGGATAAGAGGGAAGGAAAAAAACACATGAAGATAAATAATATGATGTTGTAAGTGTAATGCTAGAACCATGCAGAATTGAATGGGGGAACATGGAAGGAGCACAAACAGCTTGATTGTTGATAAGTGTTCAGTCTAGATCTGTGTGTGAGAAGTACACTTCCCTACCCTTTCTGGCATTCCTCATCAACTGTCAACTTGCTTTCAGGAACATCTCCTTTTCCAGAGGCTGATGGAGGTCTTAACATCATGAAAGAATCCTAGTCTGCCCCCACTCTTGGTTACTTAACTTAGGACAGTTCGCAGTGGTAAAGGGAGATCCCTCACTTGTGGAGGAAGAGAAAGAGGGACAACTCAGAACCCTGTCAGTTGCTGACAAATACTTGTTTTATCTGACAATTTTCTTAGTGTTTATTAAACAATCCATCAGGGTTTGGACACCCCAGCTTTACGAATGCTTCCAGCACTAAATCCTCTCACTGATCTTTTGTTTTGTTGTATATGTGTGTGTGTGTCTTTGGTTCAATTTAATATCAAGATTCAGTCCATATTGAATCTGTTAAAATCTGTTGAAAAAATATGGCTATTTGAAAACAAAGAAAAAATGTATTGCCTCAAACACCATTGATATAAAAATAAACCCAGATTGATAAAAGAGAAAATTTTAAGTGAAATCAAAATTTGAGGATATTGAGATGGTTATTTGTCAAGGCTCTGGATAGGAAAGGATTCTCTATAAAAATAACTGACAGCTGGAGTCAGAAAAGAGCTACAGATTTCTCAATGACAATATAAAAGTTAAGTATGTCAAGTCATTACAGTATTGAAAAACTGTACAACAATCTGGCAAAGCATTTGCTACAGATATATCTGAAAAAGGATTTATATCCTTAATAACTAAAGAAATAAAGAGGAGCAATATGATTTCAATTTTTTTAAGTAAGCAAAGGACAATAAAAATGACTAACAAGATTGAAAAATGTTAACATCAGAAGTATTCAAACAAATAACCTTGAGATGATATTTTAAAACTTATCAAAGTAACAAGAGTATGAAAAGTGACAACACCCATAATCTGGTAAGGTCAGCATTTTTCATCTCCACTGTGGAAAGAGTGTAGATTTGTGTAGTCTTTCTGGAAAGAAGTTAGGCAATTTTGTATCAAAACTCTTAAAAATATTCCTAACCTTTCATTAGGGTTTCCCGAGTGGTAAAGGACCTGCCTGCCAATGCAGGAGATGTCAGAGACACGGGTTCGATGCCTGGGTTGGGAAGGTCCCCTGGAGGAGGGCATGGGAACCTACTCCAGTATCCTTGCCTGGAGAATCCCATGGACAGAGGAGCCTGGCAGGCTACGGTCCCTAGGGTTGCACAGAATCAGACACGACTGAAGCAACTTAGCATGCATACACACAGGCAACCTTTCATTAAGAATTCTACATGTGTGAACCTATCCTAAAATAATCAGAAATGTGTCCATATATTTATGCCCAAAGATGTTTAACGAGAAAGGAAAACTACCTAAGTGACTAATGATGTATAATTGATTGAATAAATTGCCGTATATCAAAATGATGGAATATTTTGCAGGCTTTAGAAGTTAGCTTTTGAAAAAGTTTTGAACACCTCAAAGATGCCCAAAATATGTTAATCTAGAAAGGTAATTTAAAAAGTTTATCCTCAATATAACTTCATCATGTAATAAAACAAGGGCTTCCCTGGTGGCTCATACAGAAAGAATCTGCCTGCAATGCAGGAGACCTGGGTTCGATCCCTAGGTCAGGAAGATCCTCTGGAGAAGGGAATGGCCACTCACTCCAGTATTCTTGCCTGGAGAATTCCATGGACTGAGGAGCCTGGCAGACTATTGTCCATGGGGTCACAAAGAGCTGGACACATATACTTAGAAAAATACTGATAGAAAATACATGCATTTACTATGGCTCAGCTAGTAAAGAATCTGCCTGCAATGCGGGAGACCTGGGTTTGATCCCTGGGTTGGGAAGATCCCCTGGAGAAGGGAATGGCTACCCACTCCAGTATTCTGGCCTAGAGAATTCCATGGACTATATAGTCCATGGAGTTGCAAAGAGTAGGACACAACTAAGTGACTTTCAGTTTCACTTTCTTTCACTGAATCTTTATTCAAAAGAAAGCTGGAGTTTCTGATTTAGGACTCTAGCCCATCCTAGAAGCTGGTTCTATCCTGTCATGGGGGTTTATGTAGAAGGGAAGACAATTTCTCACTATGGGATATGGCAGGTAAAAAGAATAGGGGAAAGGGGGCTCCTCCACTCACATATCCACAAAGCACTTGGGGTCACTCAGGGACACCAGTGCTCTTCCAGATTTCTCTCTAGGGTCAGAAGTCCTAAAAGCATTCCTTTATGACTCTCTTTCAATATACAGTGAAAAGAATTCTTATATCTGAGAAGATCCATGTTTAATTCTGCTGCTTTAGAGTTGTTAGGTTCAAGTAATACCTGTTAAGAAGGTACCTGAATTTCAGTCAGTTCAGTCGTTTAGTCGTGTCTGACTCTTTGCAACCCCAAGGACTGCAGCACTCCAGGCTTCCCTGTCCCTCACCAACTCCTGGGGCTTACTCAAACTCATGTCCATCAAGTTGGTGATGCCATCCAACCATCTCATCCTCTGTCATCCCCTTCTCCCGCCGTCAAACTTTCTCAGCATCAGGGTCTTTTCAAATGAGAGTTCTTCGCATCAGGTAGCCAAAGTATTGGAATTTCAGCTTCAGCATCAGTCCCTCCAATGAATATCGAGGACTGATTTCCTTTAGGATGAACTGGTTGGATCTCCTTGCAGTCCAAGGGACTCTCAAGAGTCTTCAACACCACAGTTCAAAAGCATCAGTTCTGTGCTCAGCTTTCTTTATGGTCCAACTGTTATATCCATACATGACTACTGGAAAAATCATACTGTTAGGTAGTTAGAATAGGAAACAGGAGTCCAAAATGGCAGTGGCTAAAAGACAAGGAAGGGAAAAGCCCATGAAAATAGAACAAAGGAAGGTCAAAGGAAAGTCCGACGACCTGAGTGAGAACTTCAGGTAGAACAGCCCTCCTGGCTAAGCCCAATTTGCATAGGGCAGGCCCAGCGGAAGGAAAAAAAAACATATAAAAAGAGGAGCCAAAGCGCTCTCTCCCTCTCGGCACCCCCCCTCCCCCGCGCGCCTGCGCTCTTTCTCTTTCTCTCTTTCCCTCTCTCTCCCCCGCGTGCGTGCACTCTTTCTCTCTCTCTCTTTCTCTTTCTCTCTCTCGCTCTCTCTTTCTCTCTCTCTCCCAGGCGCTGGTGCGCTCCCCTACTCTCTTCTCTTTGCATCTTTGGGTCAGCATACCCTCACGCTTAGAGGATGGATTCTCTCTCTATTATCTAAACAAAATAGAGCTGTAACACTGATTTGTCTAAGAGCTATAACATGGTCTGTCCAAGACCCGAGAGCTGTGATCCATCGAGGAGGGCTTTAATGTCCGTTGCTCCAAATCTTTGTTGTGACGAGACAGAACCGAGGACCATACACTTGCCTGACACATACCTTTGACCAAATGGGCCTTTGTTGGCAAAGTAATGTCTCTGCTTTTTAGTAAGCTATTTAGATTGGTCATAGCTTTTCTTCCAAGGAGCAAGTGTCTTTTAATCTCATGGCTGCAGTCACCATCTGCAGTGATTTTGGAGCCCCCCCCTAAAAAAAGTCTCTCCCTGCTTTCATTGTTTTCCCATCTACTTGCCATGAAGTGATGGGACCAGATGCCATGATCTTGGTTTTCTGAATGTTGAGCTTTAAGCCAACTTTTTCACTCTCCTCTTTCACTTTCATCAAGAGGCTCGTTAGTTCTTCCTCACTTTCTGCCATAAGGGTGGTGTCATCTGCATATCTGAGGTTATTGATATTTCTCCCGGCAGTCTTGATTCGAGCTTGTGCTTCATCCAGCCCAGCATTTTGTATGATGTACTCTGCATATAAGTTAAATAAGCAGAGTGACAATATACAGCCTTGACATGCTCCTTTCCCGATTTGGAACTAATCTGTTGTTCCATGTCCAGTTCTAACTGTTGCTTCTTGACCTGCATACAGATTTCTCAGAAGGCAGGTCAGGTGTCTGGTATTCCCATCTCTTGAAGAATTTTCCATGGTTTGTTGTGATCCACACAGTCAAAGGCTTTGGCGTAGTCAATAAAGCAGAAGTATATATTTTTCTGGATCTCTCTTGCTTTTTCAATGATCCAACAGATGTTGGCAATTTGATCTCTGGTTCCTCTGCCTTTTCTAAATCCAGCTTGAACATCTGGAAGTTCACAGTTCATGTACTGTTGAAACCTGGCTTGGAGAATTTTAAGCATTACTTTACTAGCATGTGAGATGAGGGCAATTGTGCAGTAGTTTGAGCATTCTTTGGCATTGCCTTTCTTTGGGATTGGAATGAAAACTGACCTTTTCCAGTGCTGTGGCCACTGCTGAGTTTTCCAAATCTGCTGGCATATTGAGTGCAGCACTTTCACAGCATCATCTTTTAGGATTTGTAATAGCTCAACTGAAATTCCATCACCTCCACTAGCTTTGTTTGCAATGTTTCTTCCTAAGGCCCACTTGACTTTGCATTCCAGGATGTCTGGCTCTAGGTGAGTGATCACGCCATCATGGTTATCTGGGTCATGAAGATCTTTTTTGTATAGTTCTTCTGGATATTGTTGCCACCACTTCTTAAGATCTTCTGCTTCTGTTAGGTCCATACCATTTCTGTCGTTTATTGTGCCCATCTCTGCATGAAATGTTCCCTTGGTATCTCCAATTTTCTTGAAGAGATCTCTTTCCCATTCTATTGTTTTCCTCTATTTCTTTGCATTGTCCTATCTTTTTGCCTTTTCATACTGTTCATGGGATTCTCAAAGCAAGAATACTGAAGTGGTTTGCCATTCTCTTCTCCAGTGGACCACATTTTGTCAGAACTCTCCACCAAGACCCATCTGCCTTGGGTGGCCCTACATGGAATGGGTCATAGTTTCATTGAGTTAGACAAGGCTATGGTCCATGTGATCAGTTTCATTAGTTTTCTGCATCAGACCTTTTGAAGGCAGTCACTGTTATCTTCATTACCTCCACCATAGTTTGGCCTCAGGTCAAGCAATAGGGAGGGAACACAGCCTCACCCATCAACAGAAAACCGTATTAAAGATTTACTGATCAAAGCCCCGCCCATCAGAAGAAGACCCAGTTTCCCCCTCAGTCAGTCTCTCCCATCAGGAAGCTTCCATAAACTTCTTATTCTTATCCATTACAGGGCCAACAGAATGAAACCTGAATTTACTCTGAGTGCAAAAAGGATTCTGATAGTTATCAGGACTCGGATGAGGCTGTCTCATCTGCTCAGTGTTTCTTCATGTTAGTAGGATATTAACCCTCTTTTAGAGCAGAAAATTTGAGAAGGGCATCAGAAGGGAGTATCTTTCCCTGGGGACCTGGGAAAGTTGAATCCCAAGGGGAGGACCTGTGGAGAAGTGAAGAGAACACCAGACTGGAAACTAGTCTCCATAAGTCTAGATGAAGCTTTTGTTTCTCATCCGCACTGTGACCCGGGAGAATTACTTTCTCTGAATCTTACCTTCCTATGTACAAAATGGTCATAGTGGCACCTACTCATCTTACTTCCTCGGTTGAGGAAGAATAAATTAACTGGATATGCACTGTGAAATTGCTTTGCAATGCAAATCTAAGGAATGATTATGTGTCTAGTATAAGCTGGCTTGTTATATAAGAACTTAAATCTTGTGTGCCCTTGTAATTACTCTGCTGTGTGGTTTTGGGGTGTAGGGCATAACATGCTCACAAATGAAAGCATTTCTTTGCTCATCACAAACCTGGCTGAATGGTGTGTGCCATACTTAACACATGATCAGTAAAGCTACATAAAAATAAACAAGGCAGAACAACTCTCTCTCTCTGAGAAAACCCAGATTCTGGGAGTCACAGCGTTTTCCTTAACCCTTCTTGAATCATGGGGTATTCATTATAACAGGGACAGATACAACAGGTAGAAGGTATAGCCAGTAAAGAATGTAATGACAAAAGACTTAGTCTATGAAAGAAATCAAAGAGGACACAAACAGATGGAGAAATATACCATGTTCATGGATTGGAAGAATTATATAGTGAAAACTAGAACACTTTCTAACACCATACACAAAAATAAACTCAAAATGGATTAAAGATCTAAACGTAAGACCAGAAACTATAAAACTCCTAGAGGAAAACATAGGCAAAACACTCTCCAACATAAATCACAGCAGGATCCTCCACGACCCACCTCCCAGAATATTGGAAATAGAAGCAAAAATAAACAAATGGGACCTAATTAAAATTAAAAGCTTTTGCACAACAAAGGAAACTATGAGCAAGGTGAAAAGACAGCCTTCAGAATGGGAGAAAATAATAGCAAACGAAGCAACAGACAAACAATTAATCTCAAAAATATACAAGCAACTCCTGCAGCTGAATTCCAGAAAAATAAACGACCCAATCAAAAAATGGGCCAAAGAACTAAACAGACATTTCTCCAAAGAAGATATACAGATGGCTAACAAACACATGAAAAGATGCTCAACATCACTCATTATTAGAGAAATGCAAATCAAAACCACAATGAGGTACCATTACACACCAGTCAGAATGGCTGCTACCCAAAAGTCTACAAGCAATAAATGCTGGAGAGGGTGTGGAGAAAAGGGAACCCTCTTACACTGTTGGTGGGAATGCAAACTAGTACAGCCACTATGGAGAACAGTGTGGAGATTCCTTAAAAAACTGGGAATAGAACTGCCATATGACCCAGCAATCCCACTGCTGGGCATACACACCAAGGAAACCAGAATTGAAAGAGACACGTGTACCCCAATGTTCATCGCAGCGCTGTTTATAATAGCCAGGACATGGAAGCAACCTAGATGTCCATCAGCAGACGAATGGATAAGGAAGCTGTGGTACATATACACAATGGAATATTACTCAGCCATTAAAAAAAATACATTTGAATCGGTTCTATTGAGATGGATGAAACTGGAGCCCATTATACAGAGTGAAGTAAGCCAGAAAGAAAAACACCAATACAGTATACTAATGCATATATATGGAATTTGAAAGATGGTAACGGTAACCCTATATGCGAGACAGAATAAGAGACACAGAAGCATAGAACAGTCTTGTGGACTCAGGAAGAAGGTGAGGGTGGGACGTTCTGGGTCAATAGCATTGAAACATGTGTATTATCATATGTGAAGCGGAACACCATTCCATGTTCTATGCATGAGACAAATGCTCAGGGCTGGGGCAATTGGGATGACCCAGAGTGATGGGATGGGGAGGGAGGTGGGAGGAGGGTTCGGGGTGGGGAACACATGTAAACCCATGGCTGATTCATGTCAATGTATGGCAAAAACTACTACAATATTGTAAAGTAATTAGCCCCCAACTAAAATAAATAAATTTATTAAAAAATAAAATAAAATAAAATAAAGAGACACTGGCAACCATACTTGTGTAGAACAAGTTTTTTGCATTTTCTTAGATGGCCAATATGAACAACATTAAGATATTACCTGTATATTCATGTCCTAACTGGGAAAGCAGGAAATGCAGAAAATACTGTGGTTGATGCTTGTTTTGTCATTGTTGCTGTTTCCCCTTAAACCTAAGAGGGTGGCCGTGATTGGTAAAATAGTTAAAAGTGTATGCTTTAGAGCCAGAATAATTTGGAGTTGAACCCTGTACTCAGTTGTCTAGCTGTGTGACTTTAAATAAGTACTTTAATCTTCCCACATATTGGTTTTTAAATCTGTTGTTAGAATTATTTTTCAAACTCATACATCTGTAGTGAGAATATGAGGAAAATGCATAGCTGGCACAAAGTAGTGCTCAGCAAATGATAACAGCCATTCAGTAATTTTAGCTACCTATGATTATTATTTTCAGAATATATTTTATAATACAGAAGTCAACTGCATTTTTAGAATATGGAACAATTACTTAAATACAGTAAAAATTAACAACTAGAAAATATAGGCTAAAAAAAATACCACTTACAGCAATAACAATACACACATAAACATACACACACTTTATTTGCTTAGCAATAAATTGAACAAAATATCTGCAATACCCCAATGAGAAAAATTACAAAATTTTACTAAGACACAAAAGGAATACCTGAATCAATGGAAAGATCATATCACCCTCTTAAGTCAGACGCTGCAATAATTCAAAGATGCATTTTCTCATGAAATAAGTCTATCAGTTCAAGACAATTCTAATTAAAATCCCAACATATTTCATGGAAGTTGAAAATTTCTGGTTTTAAAAGTTATGTGGGGGCTTCCCTGGTGGCCCAGTGATAAAGAATCTGCCTCCCAATGCAGGAGACACATCCCTGGCACAGGAAGATTCCACTTGCCACTCAGCAATTAAGTTCATGTGCCAACATTCTCTAACACCACATACAACTACTGAGACTGTGCTCTAGAGCCTGGGAACCACAACTATCGAGCCCATGTGCCAGAATTGCTGAAGCCCACATGCCCTAGGGCCTGTGCTCCACAACAAGTGAAACTACTACAATGAGAAGCCAGCACACTGCGAAGAAGAGTAGCCCCCACTCACTCACTGCAGCTGGAGAAAAGCTTGCACAAGGAAGATCCAGCACAGCCAGAAATATATAAGTAAATAAAGTTACAAAACAGTTATGCGGAAGAAGAAAGGGATCTAGATTAGCCAAGATGTTTAAAAGAATAAGGAAGAGAGACTTCATTACCAGGTATCAGGACTTACAAGAAACTGTATTAAGATACAATATTTCTAGTGTAGACAAACTGTCCAATGGAATAGAATAGACCCTTGAATAGACTGGATTTTATATCCGAGATAGCTGGCATGGGAGGGGAAAATAGGCTATTTAATAAATTAATCTGGAGTACACCCATATGGGAGAAAAAATGTGAAATTAGTTCTTAAAATGACTCCAAATAACTCAAAGGCCTAAGTGACAAAAGCAAATTTTTTTTTTTAGGATAAAATATAGGTGAGTATCTATATGACAAAGGAATTAAAACAGTATGGTACTGGCACAAAAACAAATGTAAAGATCAGTGGAATAGACTAGAAACCCCAGAAATAAATTCATGCACTTATGGTCAGTTGAAAATGAAAGTGAAATTGCCCAGTCCTGTCCGACTCTTTGTGATCCCATAGACCGTAGCCACCAGGCTCCTACAACAAAAAAAGCAAAAATATACAATGGAGAAAAGACAGTCTCCTCAATAAGCAGTGCTGGGCAAACTAGACAGCTACACGTAAAAGAGTGAAATTTGAACATTCTCTAACACCTTATAAATAAATAAAAAAATAAATTCAAAATGGATTAAAGACCTAAATGTAAAGCCATATACGATAAAACTCCTAGAGGAAAACGTAGGTAAAACACTCGTTGAAATAAATCACTATGATAGCTTTTTGGATTTGTCTCCTAAAGTAAAGGAAATAAAAACAATAATAAACAAATGGGAGCTAATTAAACTTAAAAGCTTTTTCACAGCAAAGGAAACCATTGACAAAATGAAAAGACAACCTACTGATTGGAAAAACATATTTGCAAATGATATGACTGACAAAGGATTAATATCCAACATATATAAAAAGCTCACAACTCAACATCAAAAAAAAAAAACTATTATTGAAAAATGCGTCGAAGAAGCAAATAGACATTTTTCCAAAGAGAAAATGCAGATGTTCAACAGACACATAAAAAGATGCTCAATATCACTAGTCATTGTGAAAATGCAGATCAAAACTATAATGCGATGTCAATTCATACCTGCCAGAACGGCTATCATGGAAAAGAGCACAAACAACAAACGCTGGCGAGGGCGTGCAGAGGAAGGAGCTCTTGAACACTATTGGTGGAAAGGTAAACTGGAGCAACCACAGTGGGAAACATTATGGAGGTTTTTCAGAAGACTAAAAATAGAGCTACCACGTGATCCAGCAACTCTATCCCTGGGTATATATCTGAAAATATAAAAACAGTAATTTGAAAAAATATGTGCACCCAAATGTTCATAGCAGCTTTATTTACAATAGCCGAGATATAGAGGCAACCCATTATACATCAGTAGATGAAAGAGTAAAGAAGATGTGGTGTGTGTGTGTGTGTGTATGCAATGGAATCCTATGCAGCCATTAAAAAAGAAAGTTTGCCATTTGCAGCAACATAGATGGACTTGGAAGGCATTATGCTAAGTGAAATAAGTCAGACAGAGAGCCACATACTGTGTGATATCACTTATATATGGAATCTAAAAAATACAACTAGTTAATACAACAAAAAAGAAGCAGAGAACCATCACAACAAACTAGTGGTTGCTGGTGGGGAGGGACAGAAGGGAAATATAAGACTGGGGGAGTGGGAGGTACAAACTACTGGTATAAGGTAGATTCAAGGATGTATTGTACAACAAAGAGAGTATAGTCAATATCTTTGAATAACCATAAATGAAAAATAACCTTTAAAAATGTATGAATTTATTTTAAATTTAAAAAAATAAGGGGATGTTGGCTGGCAAAGGAAATTTTTGCTCATGTGGCCTTAGAACACAGAGACAGTTATTATCAATATATTGTTTATAATTCTTGGTTTTTATTTAATCTTTGTAAATTAAAATTTCTTTCATATAAATATTGTCAGGTCTGTGTGAGTATACACGTAATGTGGAGGTGGTAACTTAGCATTTGAAGTATTATAATCAGGCATTCACAGTGTAGGAAAAAATATAGGTAAATATCTTTCTAATCTTGAGATAGGGAGAAGTTTTTAACCAAAATGCTAACCATACAATTTTAAATTTTAAATAATTTAAACAATTTTAATATAATATAATGTTATACTAAAATTAAGAACTTCTGTTCATCAACAGACACCTTAAAGAACATGAAAGACAACTTAGAAATGGAATGGGATGAGAAGTTTTCAATATATGTAACAAGAAATTAATATCAGGAGCATATAAGGAATTTCTACAATTCAGTTGAAAAAGAATAAACATTCTCCCTCTCCCCACCCCCTGCAAAAAAATGGCAAAGACATAAATAGGCAGTTCACAGAAGAGGAAATAAACATAAAAAGATGTTCAGCCTGAGGGATTTGCTAATAAAGTTCACAAAGAGATATGTTTTATACACATTTAATTGGCAAAAATTAAGAATCCCAATTGTACTAAGTATTGGAGGATATGAATCCATGAGATCTTCTGTAGTTGGCTGATAGGAGTGTAAATGTATGCAAACTCTTTACAGAGTAATTCAACATTACCTTAAATGTTAGTCACACACCTACCCTATGATCCAATCATTTCATTTCTAGATAAATATCCAAGGCAAATTATTGAACATATACAGGGATGTTAACAGCATGTTCCTCATAATGGTAAAATCTAGAAACAGTGGGAACAAGCAATCATGAATATATAACAATGTATTTATCTACACTCATATCACTGGACATTATACTCATATAATTGAATAGTCAAAACAATAAATTTCAATTATATGCAACAGTATGAATGTTATTTTTGACTGAGTCCTCTGAGAAGATGCCAAGGTCAGTTCCAATGTGGAAAGAGTTTCTTAGGGGAAATGCTTTTGAGAGAAAATGGAAAGGAAGACTGGGAAGGCTGGGAGAGCCCTCAGACCACAGTGCAAATCCCATCAAGTGGAAAAGGAAAAAGAAAGGAAGATTGGATTGACATGACCTAATTGCTGTTAAGTCTCAGGGAGATTTGTCCAGGTCACCTAGGAGTCCTCCAGCAAAGTCAACTGTCAGAGGAGCCTTGTGTCTCTCAGGAATGGGGCTGCCATGGTGTCCCTCCCACAAGTAGTCACTGAGAAATGTCCCAGGGAGCAGCCGAAAGCATGGTTTTGGTGGATCTCGGTGATGGATGACAGGCATAGGAGCTGGGCTCTTGGTCAAAGGTACTCACATTCTAACGTCTACCATAAATGCCTCAGCAATATAATACTGAATGGGGGAAAATAATAAGATTGCATTCAGGATAATATCCTTTCTATAAAAATTAGTTAAAGCAAAAATTAAAACATAAAACATCTTTTAGGAACATATAGATAGCTCAGCTGGTAAAGAATCTGCCTGCAATGCAGGAGACCCTGGTTCAATTCCTGGGTAGGTAAGTTACCCTGGAGAATGGACTGGCTACCCACCCCAGTATTCTTGAGCTTCCCTGGTGGCTCAGACAGTAAAGAATCTGCCCACAATGCGGGAGACCTGGGTTGAATCCCTGGGTTGGGAAGACCCCCTGGTGGAGGGCATGGCAACACACTCCAGTGTTCTAGCCTGGAGAATTCCCGTGGATAGAGGAGCCTGGTGGGCTAAAGTCCATGGGGTCGCAAAGAGTCAGACACAACTGAGCGACTAAGCACACACACAGAGCACACGTAATAAAACTACACGTTATTGTAAAAAACAACAACAAGGGAATGATACACACAGGAAACAGGATAGTAGGTGTAAGTGGCAAAATAACTGGATACAAGAGGAGTAGAAAGTGGATGGAAGCTATTGCCAATATTTTAGTTTTTCATATTTGTATGGAACTTCTGTTTTAATTATGTTATTCAAGGAAAATGGGTCAAGAAATATACACAAGCATACATTTACATAAACAAAGAAGGCTATGCATGGACCAAAAGTGAGAATGGTTCAAGAAAAAAGAATTATGATTAATCTGATTCTGTGACTGTAAGGCCAAAAATGTAAGGCCATTTTCTCTCTTATTCTGTACTATAGTACAATAGTGATCAATCTACTGACAGATGAAAAAAATGTCTGTGTATCACAGATTAAATCATAGGTATCTTAGGGTCTGCCCCAGTTTCTTTGGTTTCCACATCTGTAGCATGGGGGCAATGTTTTTTCTCTAGTGTGTTTATAAAAATTAAATTAGCTTATGGTCACACAAAATTATTCACAATCTCCAAAACTAGAAGCAACCAAATTAGCCTCAGTGGTTGAATGGATAAACAGTGATCCATCCATACAATGGAATACTGCTCAGCAATAAAAATGAATAACATAGATGAATTCAAATGCACTATGCTAAGAGAAAGGTCTCAGTAACAAAAGGTAACATACTATATGATTCCATTTTTATGACATCCTGGAAGAGGCAACTGTGTTGGAACAGAGTACAGATCAGAGGTTTCTAGCGGTATGAGAGGGGAGAAGGTCTTATTAAAAAGAGGTAACAGGAAGAATTCTTTAGGATATTCAAATTGTTCTATTTCCTGGGTGTTATGTTGGTTATAAGAACTTACACATGTGTAAAAATACATTGACTTGTACACAAAAATGTGAATTTTTACTCTATAAAACTTCTAAAATTAAAGAAAATTTATGGAATTTCTACTGTGTACTATAATCTCTAACAGTAGAAGAACAATTCAACCTTTTGAAAGGGAAGCTTAACTGCATAACATGAAAATGTAACTTTAGAAATTGCCACGAGTCTATTTTTCATTCCCAAATCACCTTGTATTCTAATCAATTTCACCTGTTCTGAGACTTTCTATATCTGCTGGCCTGTAGTGGGCAGAGGGAAAGAAGGCTACAGCTTGTGATATTAATGGGAGTAAGAAAAGGTCTTTGATTAGAACATTTAAAATTTTCTCTTTTCAATCACGATTAGTGTCCACAAGTAATTTGAAACCACTGAGCAGATGTTGTGACTGGGAACAGCCGGGGTCCAAGCACCATCCTGACCAGAGAAATAGAGGCAGAGTTTCAGCTAATCCTGTGGTTGCTTAACCCTCCCAGTGTGTAGTTCCAGCTGGCCTTTTATTAGAGGGGGGAATGGTGGGAATAAAAATTTACATTCAAATATGTTAATCAAAAACAATAAATGTTCTTCATGTCTAAAATGACCATTGGGGGAAAATGGGTGGTATTGACTAGCTGTAAGAGAATAAGACAAATGGATGTAAAAGAACTGAGTAACAAACTCATTATCGAATTTAATACCCTAGTACATGTATCTGTCTCTCAAATGTGTTCAAAATTCCCGGTTAGAGTTGCTGGGAGCAACAGCGTTTACGCCATGAAAATTCAAGTAGGTATAGGTTGTAAACAGAATAAGTTCTGATTTCACGTAGAGTGATACTGAATCACCAAGAAAAATTAGCTTGAAAAGTACAGGTGTGCTCCTCAAACAACATTCAAATAGCCCCCTCTCACAATTGCTGCTGCTGCTGCTAAGTCGCTTCAGCCGTGTCCGACTCTGTGCGACCCCATAGACAGCAGCCCATCAGGCTCCACCGTCCCTGGGATTCTCCAGGCAAGAGCACTGGAGTGGGTTGCCATTTCTTTCTCCAGTGCATGCAAGGGAAAAGTGAAAGTGAAGTCACTCAGTCGTGTCCGACTCTTAGCGACCCCATGGGCTGGAGCCTACCAGGCTCCTCCGTCCATGGGATTTTCCAGGCAAGAGTACTGGAGTGGGGTGCCATTGCTTTCTCTGCTCTTACAATTAGAGGAAGCAAAATCCCGCACAACCAGACCAAAGAGATGAACACTGCTGTGATTATTTCATTTCAAAAAGGGTCCATTTGAAATATTTACTCTGGTAGTTCCTTTAAGTATGGACCGCCTCTGGGGCATTTAGATTTCTTTCATAAATCATTAACTGCCGAGCTGAGGTCACACAGCAAGGAAGAGTTCAGAGTCCTTGCCAATGGAAGATCAATACAAGTAAAGGTGCATCATCTCTGAAATGATGCTGTGAGTCGATGGGAGAAATGTGATTATGATTTACACCCAATGCTTTAGGAAATATGTCTATGGGATGAAGGGAGTGGTCTCTATAGTGCAGAAGTGGGAAACTGCTCTTCCCAAAGAGGGCTGCAGAGTGCCATGAGAGAAACAGGCCTGTCCCCTCACCTCTGCCATTTGTCCTGTTTCTACTCAAAGGGTCCATGACTGCAGGTGACAGGCATTGGTGAAGCTCAATCCATTCTGCCTCTGAGCCTCACTTGCTCATTATAGAAGGCTGCAATTTCATTTCAGATCGGCAGTGTAAAACCTGTTGTCATATTTTATGTGATGATGTTAACTCTGCTATGAAATTATACCAGGAGAATACCCCTGAGCCGGCTCAGTACATATAAATAGCCATTCATCAGATGCAACCCATAATCTTCCCGCTGCCGTGACCCATTCTGTAATTTTCCCTCAGATGACAAGCTACAAATGAAGAGTGTACTTAGATTTCGGTTATGAGGTTTAAAATACGGATGTGGATATAAAAAGCTAAGCCCTTCAAGAAGGAACCAGGGAATTTTCCCATTAAATTCTAAGGGCCTTTGCCCATCTGCTCTATAATTGTGCAAGACTCTTATGATCCCTTCACTGACCTCAGACACAATTTCTTACCTACTAATTCTCTATTTCACCTTTATCATCTCCTTCCTTAGCCCATCACCCACTTATGTGCCCATTCCTCCTCCCACCCACCAACACACATACTTAGAGACTATCTCTAAGAAGAGAACCTTACTCTGTTTGTGGATATACTGAGGGCAACTCCAACCACCAAGTTGTTTTTTTTCCCCACAAAACCAACATTTCAGGAAGTATTACTGGGTGACAAACACTATGCACTAGACACCTTACACCTATGTTATCATTTTTATATATGAAGAAACAGAGGTTCAGAACAAACTATGTCTGAGACCACACAGAAGTAACAGTTAAGCCGGAACCCAAGACCAATAGACTCTATTTATCTCTTGGGGCTGCAGTACCAAATTACCACCACCTTGGTCACTTAAACAATAAAAATGTGTTCTCTCACAGTTCTGGAGACCAAAAGTGTGAGGTCAAGGTGTCAGCAGGTCGCCCTCTTTCCCGAGTCTCTAGTGGGGAGTCCATTCCTTGCTTTTCAGCTTCTGGGGGCTGTCAGCGTTTCTCAGCTGGTGGCCACATTTCTCCTTGCTTCATCTTCATGTCATCTTCCCTGTGTGTCTCTCAAAACTCCCTCTACATTGCTCTTAAAAGGATACCAGTGATTACATTTAAGGCCTATCTGAATACACCAGGATAAGCTCCTTGGGGCTTCCCCAGCGGCTCAGCTGGTGAAGAATCTCTCTGACAATGCAGGAGACGAAGGTTCAACACCATTTTGTAGAGAAGGAAATGGCAGCCCACTCAAGTATTTCTTCTTTTTTTCTGCTCCAGTATTCTTGCCTGGAAAATCCCATGGACAGAGGAACCTGACGGACTACAGAGTCCATGAGGTCACAAAGAGTCAGATACAATTGAGCATGCATGCACACAAAGCTCCTTAACTTAATCAAAGTGCTTAATCATGTCTCTTGCCGCTTAAAGTAACATTCACAGGTTCCAGGAATTGGATATGGGTATCTTTTACTGGGGCTGGGCTATTTTTGAGCCTAGCACAGACTCCAAAGCCATCAGAGTCTCAATAGATTCGCATTGAGAGTAATCCTCATCCTTTGCATAATCCTAATTCTGCAAAGGAAATCCTTGAGTGGGAGGGGGGAGCGGATTGGAGGGAGGGGCTGCCCAGCCCATGAAATGCAAGTTGCTCTTTAGACAGCCTCCACTTACTTGAATTTCCAAGGACCTGATATTGACAAACTCCTTTAGATCCAAACATGAAACACCATGGGAAAAAAAACCCAGGATATCTCAGAAGAATCATAAGGCATTACCAGCCACAATCACCTCAACAGAGATCTTTTTATCAGATTAACCCTACTCACTCATAGCCCTGCAGACATGGGACACAAACCAGGTAAGATGATAGCTAAGATGGGATATTAATGCTTTCTTCAGGTACAACACTGTGTTGACACAAGCAATTGGCTTTGAAACGCCCCCCAAGTCTTTTGGGGTTTTTTTTGAGCCCTTATCTGTAGGTATGATACCAGAACATCTGGATGAAAAACATGCAGTGTTTAATTAATTATGTGTTAGACTTATCTCCATAACTTTTTTTTGGCTGTGCCAGGTCTTTGTTGCTACATGTGGGCTTTCTCTAGTTGTGGTGAGTGGCAGCTACTCTCTAGTTGCAGTGCACAGGCTTTCCTTTGCAGTGGCTTTTCTTGTTGCAAGGAACAGGCTCTAGGCATTCAGGATTCAGTAGTTGCAGCTGGCGGGTTCTAGAACTTGGGCTCAGTAGTTGTGGCACACAGGCTTAGCTGCCCATGGCATATGGGATCTTCCTGGATGAGGGATCGAACCTGTGTCCCCTGTGTTGGCAGGTGGATTCTCAACCACTGGACCACCAGAGGAGTCCTATCTACATAACTTTTATATTTGATTATTCACAAAAGTTAGCTCTCTGGCTGTCTCCTTATAGGTTTAAATTGTTTGTCAAATTGGCATTTTTTGACTCACTTGTTTGTTTTTCCCATGTCCCTATGCTGGAAATTCTCCACAATATTGTTTTTACCTCTGAAAAAGACTTTGTAACCTTTTAAAACATGCTTAAGTTTCAAAGAATTTTATGTCAATGTTAAAGAAAGTTTTTGAAAAGATTTTTAAAACAATCACCCTTAATCCCACCAACCTAGCAAATGAGAGTTTTCATGGGAGAGGAAGGTGTACAAAACTCACCATGTATCACTGCACTGCGCCAACAAGAGCTTGAAACTGGACCCAAAATACAAACTGGAAAATATTAGCGTCTCAGTTGTGAGATGCAGATCTATTTTAAGAATCAATTAAAGCACTTTGGCACCCTGGCAACAGTCTTATGAGAAAATAGGTCCTTGTCACGCCCTAGTATTTTCAGACGAAAATGCTAACAGATTGAATAAAATAAATGGTCAGTTCAGTTCAGTTCAGTATCTCAGTCTTGTCTGACTCTTTGTGACCCCATGGACTGCAGCACACCAGGCCTCCCTGTCCATCACCAACTCCTGGAGTTTACCCAAACTCATGTCCATTGAGTCGGTGATGCCATCCAACCATCTCATTCTCTGTCGTCACCTTCTCCTCCTGCTTTCAATCTTTCCCACATCAGGGTCTTTTCCAGTGAGTCAGCTCTTTGCATCAGGTGGCCAAAGTATTGGAGTTTCAGCTTCAGTATCAGTCCTTCCAATGAACACTCAGGACTGATCTTCTTTAGGATGGACCGGTTGGATCTCCTTGCAGTCCAAGGGACTCTCAAGAGTCTTCTCCAACACTACAATTCAAAAATATCAATTCTTCAGCGCTCAGTCTTCTTTATGATCCACCCCTCACATCCATACATGACCACTGGAAAAACCATAGCTTTGACTAGACAGACCTTTGTAGGCAAAGTAATGTCTCTGCTTTTTAACACACTGTCTAGATTTGTCATAGCTTTTCTTCCAAGGAGCAAGTGTCTTTTAATTTCATGGCTGCAGTCACCACCTGCTATGATTTTGGAGCCCAGGAAAACAAAGTCTGTTGCTGTTTCCACTGTTTCCTCATCTACTTGCCATGAAGTGATGGGACCAGATGCCATGATCTTAGTTTTCTGATGTTGATTTTTAAGCCAGCATTTTCACTCTCCTCTTTCATTTTCATCAAGAGGCTCTTTAGTTCTTCTTAACTTTCTGCCATAAGGGTGGTGTCATCTGCATATCTGAGGTTATTGATATTTCTCCCAGCAATCTTGATTCCAGCTTGTGCTTCATCCAGCCAAGCATTTCACATGATGTACTCTACATAGAAGTTAAATAAGCAGGGTGATAACAAACAGTCTTTTTGTACTACTTTCCCAATTTGGAATCAGTCTGTTATTCCATGTCCAGTTCTAACTGTTGCTTCATGCAAATAGATGAAGACAGTTATGAGTTAACTGCAGGGGAAGATTATTAGGTTGCTGAAATTGGCTTTGCTGACCCTGCTGCTTCACCCTTTCTGCACCCTGAAATACAGCCCCCCAGCACTGCTCCTGTGGCACACCTGCCGGCACAAAGCAGGGGAGGCTGATGGCCCCTCATTCGATTGAGGTTATGAAGGTTTCCACCTGGAACTCCCCCTAGGCATCTCCCGGGAGTCTAGAGGGGAAGCTGAGGGATGACTACAATAGAAGCACTGGGTCTTCAGGCAGCTGAAGGAAGTGATTTTCTAAGAATGGGGGAGAAGCGTGGCAGCTTTCCCAGAACACCTCAACCCTCAAGTCACACTGCAAGGGTGGCTTCTTCCTTTGCTTATGCAAAAGGTAAACCTCGCTGGAATCTGTGTGTGCATGTGTGTGGGTGCTCTCGGAAAAGACAGACTGAAAAGTAGGGTGCTTCCAAGGAAGACCACAGATAATTGCATTTCAGGAAATCACTATCCAATGAATCTGGTAGTAAATACAGTGAAAAGAAGTTTATTTTCATGTGTCTCTTTTGGTTTCATGAAGCTGAATAAGGCAGCAGAGAATTTAATGGAAAGTGGCGTGGACTGGAGAGACCAGGAATTTAGTTGTCTGTCCAACAGCAAGCCTCTGTAACCTCAGGCAAGGCAGTGAGACCCTCTCTGCTCTGCTGCTCTCATCTGTAGAACAGGTGCTGCAGCTGATCAGCTAAAAGGCCATTTCCAGCTCTGGAAATCTGATTGAACTGTTTTATAAATTTGGGTGCTCTTGGAACTTGCCTGGCTCTCCAGTGGTTAAGACTTTGCCTTCCAATCTAGGGGGCATGGGTTCAATCCCTGGTCTGGTAACTAAATCTAGCATGCCTCATGACCAGGAAAAAAAAACCCAACAGAACATAAACAACAGAATCAATATTGTAACAAATTCAACAGAGACTTTAAAAATGGTCCACATCAAAAAAATCTTTAAAAAAAAATTTGTGTGCTTTTAAAACCAGAGCCTGGTTATAACTATAGAAAGTAGAAGAAACTTGGATTCCATTACCAAATATCGCTTGAGCACCAAATTCATGTTAGGCTTAATGATGACTAACACGCAAGGGTTAACACATGAAAGGTTTGGCTTATGTTTTCCTTCCATTTCTGTTCTCAACCTGTGTATCTTTAGAGAGTCATACTTTGGAAGCCATCTTGGTGGTTTGCTCACCCCAACCGCCCAGGGCAGGAACATCCTGACACATGGGCCTCTTGCATGCCTACAAGGCTCACTCTCTCCCCTAGCCATCTACTCATTCTTATAAGACTCTTACTTAAAAATATTTTCCTTAAAATTAAATGAATCCTGTTTCCCATTGTCTTCTACCTTCTCTTACAAATAAACTACTCCTTTCTTTTTGATATTTGAAACTTTTTACTACAAATATCTGCCAAAAAAAAAAAAAAGACCCATTCAGTTATTCTGGTTTAAGTGTATCTCTAGCACAGAAACTGTTTCCTGTCTCCTAGATGAGTTGCCTCACGGCAGACAACCCCTGTCTATTCACAGATCTCTTGAGGTCGGAGAGCATCCTTTCTCATTCCTCAGTCTCTCAGAGGACACAATACAGTTCCTCTCACATGGCAGGTGCTCAGAAAATGTTTCTTGATTGTAGGAAGAGCAGCCCCTTAAATATTTGAAGGTGTTATCAGGTTTCCCTGAGCCTCCTCGGCCTAAAAATTCTAGGTTCTCTCAACTGTTTCGTGCACAGCAAACACCCTTCTTTTAACACCTTCCTGCTGGAGGAGGGTGTGCTCAGAGCTCTGCCCACCCTGGCACTTTGGTCCCTCAGACAGAGCCTGAGGGCGAGGCAGGCTTATTTGTACAGCTCGGGACTGCTTCAGCTCCCAGCTGTTTCACCATCTGGGGACTCGAGTAAGCTGATGGATTCCCCAAACATCAATGTTTTCACAGGAGCTTTGAGTCAGGGCTGTCTCATTCTTCACTTGCGTAAATTGAGTATTTGAAATGAAATCCAGAGTTTCACACTTTTTTCTGTTAAAATTCACTTTATTATAGTTTTAGGCCACTACCCTCCAAACTGTAGAGAGATCCTGAATCGTCACGTTTCTATCACTTGTCTCACTAGTTAGCAATCCCAGTTATGGATCATCTGAAAGTGGTTCAACAAGCACTATCCATGTCCATGTAAGTTTTTTTTTTTTTTTGACTAAACTATTGAACAAGAGAGATGCACTTAACAGGCTGAAGGTGTGAAACTACCATTTTTAAAGGTCAAAGTACTCAAATATCACCAGTAGTTAATGGTGATGGTTTAGTCACTAAGTCCTGTCCGACTCTTGCAACCCCATGGGCTGTAGTCTGCCAAGCTCCTCAGCCCATGGGATTTTCCAGGCAAAAATACTGGAGTGGGTTGTCCTTTCCTCCTCCAGGGGATTTTCCTGACCCAGGGATCGAACCCAGGTCTCCTGCGCTGCAGGCAGATTCTTTACCGACTGAGTTACTAGGAAAGTCGGTAAATAGTACATAGTTAACGGTACAAACTAACATATTGTCCCAGGAACTTCTGGGCTGGAAGGGGTGCTTCAATCAAGCTTCTCTGGCTGCAAGTGCTTAACCAAGTGCTAGTCTGCCTCAGTGTAGTACAGGGTGGACTGTGTGTCCTCATTTGGTCCTGAACAATATGTTGATACACATTATTAAATAGCTTTGTAAATACGTAATAAAAAAAGGAAGAGGTTCCAGTGCCGATCTGTCTTGTTGAGCTCCAGCTCTGTCACAAATTAGCTGTATGACATCCTGCAAGATAATTGACCCCTCTGTGCCTCTGTTTCTTCAACTGGAAATGGAGATAATGGTAGCATTTCCTGTTTGAGGCACGAATGAATGACAAGCACATGGTGGATACTCAGTAAATGTTGATGATTGTTAGTATAAGACCTTTCCTTGAAAAATCATGCTGAGTCCAGAGATTTTTACTCCTTCGTTCCCCAAGTATTCACAAACTGTCCGTTAATTAAAGCAGCCTAGCATTTTGCCAGGGATCAACATCAAGCCCACAGGGAGTTAACTTCTAAACTATGTTTCCCCTTTTAAAAGTAAGCTTATCATTTGTCCTTAAGTCTTTCAGCACAGGTCCGCACACCCTGTTCACCTCAAGCTTCATGTAAGGTTTCCTAGGTGCATTGGTACATCTTTCACCTAGCCAGCAGATTTGGTTCATTTACAGTGAGTGTCATTCAACCGGTTAGTGCCCAAGTCCTTTCTTAGCCAAAATCATGCTGGCCATTATCACTTGAAGATGATTTTTATTGATAGAAAAGATTAAAGAAAAATATGAAATGAATTGTTCTGCCTTATTTGTACTTCTGTTAACACTAAAATTGAGCCATGAACATATGCTTCCTTATCTATCTTCTGACTTCCATACCTAAAATGCCTTTTAAATTGTCATTAGTATCTTATCCAAGCCTCCACTAATTCTGTCCTTCAGTGTACAAACACACACATCATATCCATTTGTGTCATTCTCTGTGTTTGCCCTGGGGCTGCGTGTTCCTAATTCACCCTGTCCCAGTCTTTTAAAGACCTGAACTGATCAGGGAGCACATTCCACGGCCACTGACCTGTTTCCTTAGGTGTCAAACTCCCATCCTTTTAACCGTAATTTATGACCAATGAGTTAATGCTTAAGCCACCTTCCTTTCTGAATTCAGGCTATGTCACAGCTATTCTTTCTTCAAATTTTTTGAATTCTGTTTTCTTAAAATCTAGGGTCTATGTCAGAACTTGGACAAACATTTCCTTCCTACATCATCATGTGATGGTCCCTGGTGGGCCAGGTGGCTGTCAATTCCACTTTCTTCCTTCCAGTTTGGCAGTCTGGGTCAGTAAAAAGCAGAAAGTAACTGTTTCTTCACTGCATTTTCCCCCTTCTGAGAGATTGACTCATTAGCAAGGGAAATCAAGAATTTATTAGATGCTGCAGATTCTTTTAAGGGAAGGCAGGATGAGATTTTCACGAAGTATTTTAGTAAAATTTCACTGAATTATAACATAGGTAGAGAAAAGTTCTTAGATTCTAAGTATTAATAGCTCACTGAATTTTCACAAAGTGAATACACCCACATCACCACCTAATCATGAAACCTATGTGCTCTGCTGAAACGTCCCTCTTAAATTAGTTTTAATGGAGTTTAATCTGTGCTGGGAAGATAAGAATTTCCATAATGAGAACATTATGGGAACTTGAACTACATGTCGAGCACTGTGCTAAACACCTGACAGGTTCTTCCTTGTTTTTTTTGTTTTTGGCTGATATTGGTTGTGCTGGGTCTTCCTTGCTTCATAAAGGCTTCTCTAGTTGTGGTACATGGACTTAGTTGCCCCAAGGCATGTGGATTCTTAGTTCCCAGAGCAGGGATCGAATCCATGTCCCCTGCATTGGAAAGCAGATTCTCAACCACTAGACCACCAAAGAAGTACTCTGTTAATCCTCTTTTAATCCTCACAACAGCTCTGGGCATGGGGCTGTGTGGATCACAAAAAACTGTGGAAAATTTTCAAGATATGGGAATACCAGACCACCTTACCTGCCTCCTGAAAAATCTGTATGCAGGTTAAGAAGCAACAGTTAAAACCAGATATGGAACAAAGAACTGGTTCCAAATTGGGAAAGGAGTACAAAAAGGCTGTATATTATCACCTTGCTTATTTAACTTCTATGCAGAGTACATCATGTGAAATGCCAGACTGGATGAAGCACAAGCTGGAATCAAGATTGCAGGAGAAATATCAATAACCTCAGATACGCAGATGATACCACCCTTATGGCAGAAAGCAAAGAGGAACTAAAGGGCCTCTTGATGAGTGTGAAAGAGGAGAGTGAAAAAGCTGGCTTAAAACTCAACATTCAAAAAATGAAGATCATGGCATCCAGTCCCATCACTTCATGGCAAATAGATGGGGAAACAGTGTCAGACTTTATTTTGGGGGGCTCCAAAATCACTGCTGATGGTGATTGCAGCCATGAAATTAAAAGACGCTTGCTCCTTGAAAGAAAAGCTACAACCAACCTAGACAGCATATTAAAAAACAGAGACATTATTTTACCAACAAATTCCGTCTAGTCAAGCGATGGTTTTTCCAGTAGTCATGTATGGATGTGAGATTTGGACCATAAAGAAAGTTGAGCACCGAAGAATTGATGCTTTTGAACTATGGTGTTGGAGAAGACTTTTGAGAGTCCCTTGGACTACAAGAAGATCAAACTAGTCAGTGCTAAAAGAAATCAGTGCTGAATATTCATTGAAAGGACTGATGCTGAAGCTGAAGCTCCAATACTTTGGCCACCTGATGCAAAGAGCTGACTCATTGGAAAATACCCTGATGCTGGGAAAGAAAGATTGAAGGCAGGAGGAGAAGGGAATGACAGAGGATAAGATGGTTGGATGGTATCACAGATTCGATGGACATGAGTTTGAGCAGGCAATGCAAGTTGGTGATGGACAGGGAAGCCTGGCATGCTGCAGTCCATGGGGTCGCAAAGAGTCGGACACAACTGAGCAACTGAACTGAACTGAACTGAAACATAAGAAATGGAAGTTTAGAGACGTTAGGTTACCTGTTCAAGATCACTAGCTAATAAGATACAGAGCTGAGATTCAAACCCAGGTCTAGGTAATTCTAGAGACTTCACTCTCACCATTGTAGTAGATATTCAGTACATGGCTTTTATCCAGCCAGCAGTCTATAGACCAGAGTTTTTCAACCTTGGGACTACTGACATTCAGGGTTGGATAATTCTGTCTCATGGGGACTGTCCTATGCATTATAATGTTTATCAACATCCATGGCCTCAACCCTCAAGATACCAGAAGCACAACTCCTTTGCCTTACACACCCACCCTCATCATCATGATAATCAGAAACGTCTCTAGATATTGTCAAATGTTCCTTGGGGAGTAACCGTTCCTAACTGAGAATCACTGTTGTAGATGATTCCGTGCACCTCCCTTCTCTCTTCTCATCCATAACATCCATAAGCAGATGTAAACACAGGTGTGCACCTTCCTGGGAAGCAGTGCTATTCTAAACTCCTAGAATCCGCCAGGATTTTTCAGAACCCCTGCCTTTAAGTCATAAACCTCACTGCCTGGGTTGTGTTGAACAATATGAATGAGAAGGTCCACTTCACTTTATCATCCAAATACATTCCTTGCCAGGCAGTCTTCTGAAGTCACAGCTACCACTGCTCCTGCCACAACTGTTACAACCCTGTCTCTCTTCCCTTTCACATTTCTATAGAAATCACTGGGCACTTCCTCCCGTATATCCCATTTCTACTTTACACCATTCATCCTTCACAGATACAACAATCTCTTAGAGTCATGGAAGATACAGCTGGTATCCTTGGACAGGGCAATGTGAAAAGCAGTTATTAAAGAATGAAGCTCGAGTAGTTGGCCACCTGATGTGAAAAGCTGCCTCACTGGAAAAAAACCCTGGAAGACTGAGGGCAGGAGAAGAAGGGGACGACAGAGGAGAGATGGTTGGATGGCATCACTGACACAAGGGACATGAATTTGAGCAAACTCTAGGAGATAGTGAAGGACAGGGAAGCCTGGTGTGCAGCGATCCATGGGTTCACAAAGAATTGGACACAACTTAGTGACTAAACAACAAGACATTACAAAGGAGAGGGCATGATGTGGGGAAACTGAAGCAAGATCACGCAGGACCCTGGGTGTGGGAACTGTGTGGAGCCATTACCAGTCCTAGGACTGAAGGGCAAGAAAAAGATCTTGTTACTTGAACCTCGAGAGAATTTCTATAAGGTGGGTCTCATGGGTCCAAAACAAATAGAAAGCATGGGAGTCCAATGATTGAGCCTGTATGGTCAGATTCCCAGGCACAGAGCAGGGGCAGAAGGGCAGAGATAGGATCTGGAGGGGCTGGGGAAGATATGCAGGACAGGACCCTTTGCTACCCCATGGACTGCAGCATGCCAGGCTTCCCTGTCCTTCACCATCTCTCTGGATCATGACAATTTTGTCTGAGCACATTCCCTGTTCCCTTCCCTAAATTTCACTTTGAAGTCCTCTTTATCAGATCATAGAGCTTCTTGCCAAACACATTCATCCTGGTTTTGAGAGATGCCTTCTTCTTGCCAGGAGCCTCTCATTCTAGTGTCACAAGCCATGGTTTAGAGAACCAAATCCTCTTTTTGGATATCATCTGTAGAGCCAGCTGTTCATTTCTCCTCTCCTACTGTCTCTTCCAAATTCACAAAACCTCAACTGGAAGAAGAAATGAGAAAACCTGATTTACTTTGTGAGATCTGGCTGGGTTTTTCCACTAGCTTCAGGAAGGAGTGACCATCTTATAGTTCTTTCCTTGCCTGATGTTCAAATCAGAATTTCTCACAACTTCAGGTCTGGGAGTTCTCTTGATTATTTTTAAGGGCAGAAGACGCTGCTTTTCCCTCAGATCTGTATTCATCCTGAGTAGGAAAGTTTTCAGGGCAGAGGGAAAGGGAGCACCAAGGATGAAAAGTTTCTGGTCTTTCTCTTTTACCTTCAAGCTTTAAGCTTGCTGAAACTCCTGTCTTCTCATAAATGTCCCCCCATTTTTAATACATTTTGTATTATTTCTTCCACCCAGTCTAAAAACCCTTTGTCCTCTGTGCTAAGACTTTTGTAATTTTCTAAAGGCTTTTTGGTTTCTTGAGCAAGACCAGGGGCATTTACAGTGAGGGGAGAGACACAGAGACACAGACAGACAGACACCAAGTAAGCAGACTCTGAAATAATCCCTTTGAAGTTCCTATTAACCTGAGAGTCAAGTTGGAAAACAACCTTCTGAGTAATATTCCATTGTATATGTAATATGTACCACATCTTCTTTATCCATTCCTCTGTCAATGGACATTTAGGTTAAACAAAGAAAGGAAAACAGCCTTCTGTAATTCCTCCCATAAATTTCTGCTCCTGATTGCTTCCAAGTTCCTGATCTCTTGGGAATTCTTGGTAACAGTGCTATTAAGTTGACATGGCTGTTTTTCTCACCTAACCTCTGATAATCTGCAAAGTATTGGCAATTAGCAGTAAATTGCACTAGCTATGAATCAAGCCTAGTTCCTCTCAATAAACACATGAGGCAAAGATACAGTGCTCTATCCACACAACCCATGATGTAGATACTTTTCACCCAGCTTCCTACCTCTTGCCAGGCACAAGGTTTTGCTGCTGAGCTTCTCATTGTAATCGCAGATTACATTATGCCTATGTTAAGATTTCCCTTCTCAATCTAATGGTAAACTTAACTACTGGATTTTTATTTTTAATTAAGATATCCTGGCACTTTAAAACAGTGCTTACAATAATTAGACTTATATAGTCCACGGGGTTGCAAGTGACATGAAAGGATGATTTTCACTCCATAGATATATAGCCTATATATCATCTATATGTCTATCTATCTATCATCTGTATAACATCTATGTAGAGAGAGAGTGCAAACAAATAAAGTTTTATTGGTCACCTTTAAAGGTAGATAGGACACTACCCTATTAGTAACAATATCTGGAAATTTGGAAATTAAAATAATTTTTAAAATTCTAGTTTTGTGTTAATGATGAAAAGTTCATTTGTTGAATATATTCTTTAGAAGGTAGTCTCCAGGCATCTGATCACACATCATAATCAGTAAGGAATTGATTTTTCTTCTAGTTTAATTGAGATATAATTGATACCAGCACTACATGAGTTTAAGACATACAGCATAATTAGATTTGACATACATACCTCACAAAATGATTACCACGATAAGTTTAGCAAACGTTTATCATCTTATATAGACACAAAATTAAAGAAAAAGAAAAATTTTTTTTCCTTGAGATGAGTACTCTTAGGATTTACTCTCTTAGCAATTTTCATGTATAACATACAGCAGTGTTAATTATATTAGTCATGTTATACATTAAATTTCTAGTAATTATTTTTCTTATAATAAGTGGAAATTTATACCTTGTAAGCACCTTTAGCCAATTGCCATCCCACCTCTGATAACTGCAAATCTGATCTCTTTTTCCATGAGTTTGTTTGTGTTTGCAGTATAATTGACCTAAAACACTGTGTTAGTTCCTGGTACACAACATAGTGATTTGACATTTCTATTCATTACAAAATGATCACCATGGTAAATCTAGTTACCATCTGTCACCATATAAAAATATTACATTATGATTGACTATATTCCTTACTCTGTACATTTTCTCCCCGTGACTCATTTATTTCCTAACTGGAATTTTGTACACCTTAACCTCCATCTATTTCAGTTATCCTCCTAGCCCTTCTTCTCTGGCAACCACCTGTTTCTCTGCATCTATGACTCTGTTTCTCTTCTGTTATATTTGTTTTGTTTTTTAGATTCCACATATAAGTGAAATCATACAGAATTTGTCTTTCTCTGTCTGATTTATTTCACTTAGCATAATGCCCTGCAGGTCCATCCATGTCACTTAAAATGGCAAAATTTTCATTATTCTTTATGACTGAGTAGTATTCCATTGTGTGTGTGTGTGTGTGTGTGTGTGTGTGTGTGTGTGTGTGTGTGTATCACATCATCTGTATTCATCTGTCTGTTGATCGGCACAGGTTGTTTACAAATCTTGGCTGCTGTAAATCATGCTGGCATGAACATAGGAGTGCATGGTAAAAAATTGTTTAAACACAATCCCTCACATGTGCTGGCTGGTTTATTTATAAATAATGATAGGGAACACATGAATAGTAAATAAATCATATTTTAAAATAATATAAATTTTGTTTATTGATAATAGAGAAGCTTTTTTCTTTTTTGAAATTTATTTATTTTTATTGAAGTATAGTTACTATACAATATTATTTATATAAATTACAGGTGTGCTGTACTGTGCTTAGTCACTCAATCATGTCTGACTCTTTGCGACCCTATGAACTGTAGCCACCAGGCTCCTCTGTGCATGGGGATTCTCCAGGCAAGAATACTGGAGTGGGTTGCCATGCCCTCCTCCAAGGGATCTTCCCAACCCGGGGATGAAATCAGGGTGTCCTGCATTGCAGGCAGATTCTTTACCAGCTGAGCTACCAGGGAAGCCCAATTATAGGTGTACAATGGAGTAATTCACAGTTTTTAAAGGTTATACTCCATTTGGAGTTATTATAAAATAGTGATCATATTCCCTGTGTTATACAATATGTCCATGTAGTTTGTTTTATACCTAATAGTTTGTACCTCTTACCCCTATCCCTTAATTGCCCCTCCCCTCACCACTGGTAACCACTAGTTTGTTCGCTTTATCCATTAGTCTGTTTCTTTTTTGTTATATTCACTAGTCTGTTATATTTTTATATTCTATATATGTGATATTGTACAGATATTTACCATCCTCCGACTTATTTCACTTAGCATAATGCTCTCCAAATCCATCCATGGTGTTGCAAATGGCAACACTTCTTTCTTTTTTGTGGCTGAGAAGTATTTCATTGTGTGTATATCTCATCTTTGTTATCCATCATCTGTTGATGGCTGCTTTCATATCATGGCTATTGTAAATAACAATGGTATGAACACTGCAGTCCATGTATCTTTTCAAATTAGCTTTTTCATTTTTTTTTCAAATATATACCCAGGAGTAGACTTGCTGGATCACATGGTAGTTCTAGTCTTTTTTAAGAAAACCTCTGTACTGTTTTCCACAGTGACTGCATCAATTTACCTTCCCACCAATGGTATACAAGGGTTCCTTTTTCTCCACATCTTTGCCAATGTTTTTATTTGTGGTCTTTTTGATGATAGCCATTCCGACAGATCTTTTTAACCCTACTAAAATTAACAAATGATATGTGGAGAGGGCAATGTTACTGAAGATGTTTATTTTTTTAAATCTTGACTTTACACATTGTGATTCAGCAATTCAAAGTGCTAGTTCCAAGCTTAGTCTACCCTGATTCTTCAGCTTAAAGATGACCACAGTGAAAAAGATATCTCATAACATTTGTAGATCCAGATAGGAGAGGTGGATCATTGCCTGCACATATGTGCTGGTTTTCATTGAAATTTGGCTGGTGAAATTCCATTTGTCTCTGCTATAAACCACTTCTTCTTGTACACTAATCAGAAAGCATTGAATTTGATTATTTATAACTTCTGGATTTAAAAATCCATTGAAAACTCTTGTTTTGGAAAATTTTAAGAAAAGATAGTTTCTAAATTATTTTTAAAGGTGCAGATATTAATTTTCTAATAGATGCCACACATTTTTTTTCTGGTGACAAAGTCACATTTTTGTTCTTCAAAATGACTCCTCAAAAGCCTCAGTTGCTTTTGAAACATTGTTGCTTTCTCATTTCTTGTTACTTAGAAGGAGCAGATTAAATATGTTTACTTTTTTGAAAATACACGCTTGGATATAAACTACTTTCTGTCATAAATTTTCATAGTGTATATGTGTGTACTCAGTTGTGTCCAACTCTTTGCAGTCTCATGGACTGTAGCCCACCAGCCTCCTCTGTCCATGGGATTCTCCAGGCAAGAATACTGGAGTGGGTTGCCAGTTCCTCCTCCAGGGGATCTCCCTGACCCAGGGATAGAACCCTCGGCTCTTGTATCTCCTGCATTGGCAGGTAGATTCTTTACCACTGCGTCAGCTGGGAAGATCCAAATTTTCACAGAAAGGTCAGTACATTTGAAGTACTTCTCTTCTGATAAAAAAAAATGATAAATTCCATCTCTAAATTCACAACCCTTCAAGGTAATTTTTCATGAGTTCACCAGCACATTTCTATGAGATAGAAACAATTTTCATGGTCACTCCATCTCATTAAAAATGTACTGTAAAGATTCTTCTATATTTTACTGCTCTTGCTTTAATGAAACGAGCCACACCAGAGACGTGTTATAGCACTTAAAGTACAATGCATTAGCAGTTAACTGACAGCAAAATAACCAGTGAGGTTTCCACCACTAGCTCCTCCTTACACAGAGTATACATGTGGCTTGTGGCCACCAGACACTGATACAGAGAGGTCTTCACTGTTGGTTAGTGTATTAAGCAATAGAACATTTATTTCATTTAAGCTGAAACTTAAATATATAGTTGTAATATTTCATTCCTGTACCCACAAAGGATTAACTTGCACTTCCCTTGGGGTATACATACTCCTCTTTAGGGAACACTGACTTAAAGAATATATTCCAATTCGTCTTTTCTTCCTTTCAGGGCTGTATCCACCATAATGTAGCATCATTTCCCCATAGTGTTGTTTTTTCATCATTGAGTCTGAACTACACACAGCTGCCCATTCTCTAATGTCTTCCATGTATTTCAATGCTTTCCCTCTCTCAACCTCAAGACATACAAAGCTACCCAGAAAAGTATGAAATGAGAACACCATTTTCTTTTCCAAAATTGATGCTAATTAAGATATAAGTATAAATATTGTCTCTGAGAAGGCAATGGCAACCCACCTCAGTACTCTTGCCTGGAAAATCCCATGGGCGGAGGAGCCTGGTAGGCTGCAGTCCATGGGGTCACGAAGAGTCGGACACGACTGAGCGACTTCACTTTCACTTTTCCTTTCATGCATTGGAGAAGGAAATGGCAACCCACTCCAGTGTTCTTGCCTGGAGAATCCCAGGGACGGGGGAGCCTGATGGGCTGCCATCTATGTGGTTGCACAGAGTTGGACACGACTGAAACGACTTAGCAACAGCATAAATATTGTCTATGATTGTAAGATACTGGAAACAACCTAAATGGTCCTACATAGGAGAGAACAGGACATTACACAATAAAGTACTATGCAATTATAAAAGAGAAGGCAGAAGACCTCTATGAGCTGATGTAGAGTGATTTACAGGATATGAAGGTGATGACTCTGTTTTCTTCTTTGCCTCTAGTTCCTAGCTCAGAACCTAGTAGGGAATAAGTAGTCAGTAAATTTTTTTTAAATAAATAAAAATCAGGCAATATCAAGCAACCAGAATACAGTCTCAATTCTGGAAGAAGACCCAAAGGTCTCTGAGCAGCAAATAGCCATCACAAAGTCTAAGTGAGTGATGTCATGAGAGGGGCAGAATAGCCTTCATGACTTCACCTAAACAGTGATATAAAGAATGAAGCAACTGATTAGAAGATGCAAGACATGCCAGGCCCAGAGAAATCATAGGCAGAGTAAAGGCAAGAGGCAGAACCATCGATGGCAACAACTACAAAGTGGACCACGAAACACCAAGGGGTCTCCTAAGAACTCCCTGATACTGCAACATGGACACTGACCCTGATCTATTCCAGGAGACCCTTGAGCATCAGCTATAGTATAACATGATGCATACCTGTGCCTAAGTGATGACCTCATCACCACATCCACTTATTCATTGTCTATGGCCCCCTCCTCAGAAACAGACATGAGGCCACTTAGTTATTAAGAAAAATTACATCACATTTCATATGGTCTGACAAATTTCCATCAAAAATTTTTATCAACATTGGTAAAAATAAAAAACTTGGCCAATCTCTGTTATGAAATTTTAAAACATAACATTGCCTCTGGAAGGATACAGTTTCTGTCATTTGGGAAAATGAACAGAAACTCCTTTCCCCATGGTCATACCAGTGAGCATGGTCATACAAGGTGATCATACAAGGTGCCATGGCTCCAGATCAGGGGAGATGTGAGGAGAGCGGAAGGGTGCTGGGGGAAGGAGGTGAGGCAGGGGAAAGGGAAAGCTGGTGTGGCCATGGGGAAGCTGAGAAACGTAACAGCTAGGACAGCACTTTCTCCCTGGAAAATGTCTGCAAGGCCCCCAGGGCTGCCCCTGAAGCCTCTGCTCTGGGGGCACAGGCCCAGCCCAGTTCACAGGCTCCACTTCCTCCCTTGATCAGGCCTCTGGCCTCCCCCCAGGTCCTCAGATGCTTCCTCACTGGGCAGCTCTTTGTGCAGCTGAGGCCCCTGGGCCCCCAGCCCTGCCATCCTTGCCCTCTGCTACACCTCCCAGCCGGCTTTGTGTTCCGGTCGTGCCCCCCAACCCCGCCCCCCAGCCCAAACTGCTCTGTGCTTCCTCCTCTCTAATTTAATCTCCCACTCCTCCCCCACCCACCCCAGACCTTTTCACTGTGTCTTCAGAAACTCCTGTGCCAGGGTAGGCACATTCAAGCCATATTTCCCACCTGTCTGGGCCTTAAGTGAAATCTAAAGACCTTGCTTCCCTTGGGGCCCTCTCTCACAAAGGTGGCTCATTCTCCACACCCTCCAGACCTTCAAGCCAACCTCATTTGCCAAGGTTGCTTCAGCACCACTATCTTCTACCCTCAGGTGGCTATCCCGACTCTGTTAAGTCTGATGTCACTGTGCTCTACCACCTCCTACCCCTCTCATCCCTGTCACTTAGCAACATTTTCCATTTCCCCAGGTGCACTGAAACTGATCAGGCTCACAGTCTCCCTGTCCATGCCCTGGTGACTTCAGTTTCCATGTGGACAGCCAGGCAAGCTCCCAGCCTGACTCTTCATTGACCTCCTCAAGGTCACCACCAGTCTTCTCTGGCCACTTCTTCCATGGAACCCAGAGTCCCCCCTGCAGGAGTTCTGCTTTCTGGCCACAAGGTACTCCTTTCCACTTTCCTGCTAAGCCTTCTCTTCCGTCCCAGAGCAACTTCCATTCTGAGGTTCCTCTGGTTTCTCTCAGGCTGTTGAGACCCACTTCCCTTCCTTCCTTTCAACCTGATCCCAGAAGAATCTGGGTCTGGCTTTTACCACTGAAACTGCAGTAACTAAGATGGCCAGTCCCTTTGACATTGCCAGATCCAAGGGACATTTTTCATCCTTTCTTTTCCTGGAATTCTCTGCTAGTCATGATACCAGTCACTCCCTCCTTCTTGGAATACTTGACCCTTTGGCTTCAGGATCTCACCCTCTCCTGTTTGTTTCTGCACCTCTTATAACAAATCTTTGCTGCTGTCTGGACTTCTCTATCCTGCCCCTGTTGTGAATGTCACTGATTCCTCAGGGCCTGCCTTTGGCTCTTGACAGAAGCAGTGGGCTATTCACAGGAGCAGGGTTTGTTTACTTAGGTGTCCAGTTCCAATTGCTTGCTTATCATGTGTGCAGTGCAGTGAGCCCTCTTTTCCTTACTCCTTGGGTTTATCTTCAGCAGCTCCACAAATGCTGATGTTCCACAGGGCCCTGTACTTGCCCCCTACTCTTTAACAAGGTGCACTTCCCTGGGTCATGTCATTCACATCTCATGATTTTAGCTATCACACATGAATGGAAGATTATTTCCAGCTCAAGCTGCTCCCTGAAAACTAGGTCTTGTGACCCAGCTGCCCTATGGAAACTTTCACCCGGATGTCACGTCGGTTCCTCAAACTCATTATGCTCAAAACAAAACTCGTCCCCAAAGGTACACAGACCTCAGTTATTACTAGCATTATTCAAGACATTATCCAAGATGTGGAAACAACCTAAATGTCCACTGACAGACAAATGGGTTAAGAAGATGTGGTGTGTATATACAGACACACACACACACACACACACACACACACACACACACACACACACACAATGAAATATTACTTGGCCATAAAAAAGAATGAAATAGTGCCATTTGCAGCAACGTGAATGGACCTAGAGATTATCATATTAAGTGAAGTAAGCCAGAAAGAGAAAGACAAATATCATATGATATCTCTTATATATGGAATCATTTAAAAAGATATAAATGAATTTATTTCCAAAACAGAGACTCACAGACATAGAAAACAAATTTATGGTTACCAAAGGGGAAAGGGGCACTGGGGAGGAGGAATAAATTAGGAGGTTGGGATTTACGTTTACACCTTACTATACGTAGAATAGATAACCAGCAAGGACCTACTGTAGCACAGGGAACTCTACTCAATAATTTGTAACAATCTATAAGAGAAAAGAATTTGAAGAAGGAAAAAAAAATGTATATATATATATATATGTATATATGTATATACATATATATATAAATGAATTACTGTGCTTTACACCTGAAACTAACATATTGTAAATCAACAATATTTCAATTTTTAAAAAATAAATACAAAGTCCCCCACCGCACTCGTTATCTACCTGTAAGTCTCTTCTCCTTTTATCTCAAACCCAACTCAAGGTGGAGATTTGAGCTCCATCCATGGTCTCACATTCTGCTATCACCACGGACATATTCCTTGTACCCATCTCCTCATCTTGACCTTAACTCAAGCCTCTACCATGTCTCAACTAGATTACTACAGTAATCTCCCAGCAGATCTTCTTTCTTCAGCCTTCTTCTGTACTGCTGACACAAATGTAATATAATTCAGATTTTGTTCCCTGTTTAATCTCTTCTAAGCTATTTAACATGTTGTTTAAGACCTTCGATGAACAGGTCCCTGCTTAATTCTCTAGACTAATCTCCTTTTACCACCTGCCTGATACTTTCCAACTGAGTGGCATTTGTTTTTCCTCTGCTTAGAATAGCTGTCTTATTTCCTCATGACCTAAGTTAACTCCTACTCAACCTTTAAGACTCAGCTTGGTTGTTCATTTCTCTAAGAAGCTGTCTCTGATCTGCACCATTCCTCTTCATCCCTTCTCCCTTTCCCCTAAAACCAGATTAGTTGTCTCTCCTCTGATCTCCCATAAAGTATTGTTCAAAGTCTATCTTGGTACTTGGTGTGTGATATGTAAGTACTCCTTTTACGTGTCTCTCTCCCTCATAGGACTACATTCCTTAAGGGCAGGAATTATACCTTATTCTTCTTGAACTCTGATGCCTTGTATTATATTTGCCTCATTTGATCACTGAATAAATACTTGTTTTTGAAGCTAAGTAAGCCAAGCAAGGACAAATGTATGCATTAGAGGGGTGATATGGAGGGAGGAGAGGCCATGGTGATTTTACTTTGGTTTCTGTGGTTCCGTGACTGCCCCAGGATACTGGCTTCTGCTGAATCAGCTGAAAGCCATTGGAGAGCAGAAATAACCACCACAGTTAGTAGCAATGAGGGGACTTCTTGAAAAGTTTCCTCAGCCCTCCCCCTACTCCCAGGCTGCTGGTGTGGTCCTTATCCCTTATGACCATATACCCAACCAGGCCCTGCCCCTGATCCACTTTGTTCTCCTTGATAGAAAGGCCACTCTTGTCCCTGATGACTGCAGTGTTCCCCAATGTCACAAATCAGCCAAAGTGGACCATTTCTCTGTACTTCTAAGACTCCTCCAATTTGTATTTAACTCCCTATCTCTGAAATCAAGTGGATGTTATTATCAATATGATACAATTTAGCAAATATATAGTATCTTAGATAGGCTTCTATTCTATTTTTTTTTTTTACATGGCTGTCATAATTGACCCAATCCATTTGGTGAAAAATAAGTCTTCCTAAAGTTGGGAACCATGTGTTCATGGTACTTACTCAACAAGTACAAAATTTGCCAAAGTACAAAATATCAGATCTATACCAGGCATTGAGAAGAACAGCAACTGAGATGCAAGTTCCATCCTCAAAGGACTCAGTCTATTTCAGTGTCTGTTAAGTAGGACATATGTAAGCCAGGGAGAAGAACAAGAACATCTGTTGAAGTTTGGGGAGAAAAATATTATAATTTCTTACATTTCTAATTTCTATTTCTAATATTCTAACAAACTTTTTATCTAAAAAAAGAAATCAGGACTTCCCTGGTGGTCTAGTGGTTAAGAATCTGCTTGCTGATGCAGGGAACACAGGTTCAATCCCTGGTCCGGAAAGATCCCACATGCCGCGGAGCAACTGAGCTGCCATGACTGAAGTCAGGATGTTCTAGAGCCTGTGCTCCTCAGCAAGAGAAGCCACCTCAGTGAGAAGCCCACACACCACAACTGGAGAGTAACCCCCACTCGTCACAATTAGAGAAAAGCCTGAATGTAGCCATGAAGACCCAATGCAGCCAAAAATAAAGATAAATTTAAAAGTAAAGAAATTAAGTTTTACTAATATTAAATATGAAAATTGACCCTGGTTCCCTCAGTTGATATTTATGTCCTATAATCATAAGTCATGTGTAGTATAAGAGGATCCTTGGGGAAGAGTGGGATGTATCAAACTTACAGGGGTTGTCAGTGGAGACCTCAGTCATTTAATCACTTTCAGTGTACTGTGACACATCGCAGCTTGATGTGCTTGGTTAAGAGGATTTGCAATTATATTATCTAGCTTTAAGAAAATTAACCCTCACAAAGAGACAAGTGGCTTAAAAAATTCATTTAAAGATGCCATAAATTAAACATAATACTAATAATACAGGCACAAAGAAACAAAAAAATGATAACTGTCACTCTGTCCACTGCTAAAAGAAACCCTTCACCAACGACATTTTAATAAAAAAGAATAATGTTGATCTAAACAGATCCAGTAAGAACATGTCCAAAAACTCTAAATTATCAAGAATGTTAATTAATTCATAATGAAAGTCAATCTGAGTGTATCTTTTACCTTGAGATAAAGCTAATGATAGCTCAATGCCATGACAATAACCAAGATTTTAAAATATTAAGCATGAAGTTTCACTTCTGATTTAGATGTAAAAAGCTGCAGAGAATGTTGTTTCCATCCTAAAAATGAGACAAATCCAGAAAAATAATAAAACCCTAACTTGTATTGAACCTATCAGAAAGCTGAGGTTATAAGACAGTCGAACAACTTGTGTTACAAACTCTTTTTTTTTCTGCCTCGTTGTGTAGCTTGCAGGATCTTAGTTCCCAGACCAGGGGTCCAACTCATGCCCCATGTCTTGGGAGCATGGTGTCTTAACCACTGGACCACCAGGGAAGTCCCCCAAACCCTTCTAAGGAGAGACAGAAGACATAAACTCTCTCACCCATGGCAGAGCACTCAAGAAAGAGGTACAGTCTATGACACAAGAGGGGAAAGAGAAATAGCTACAAATTTAAGGAACTGCCAAAGACCAAGTGTGGGCTAGTGTGTCAGTTCAGAATAATGAGGGCCCTAATCCAGAGGAGTTTATATTGTTCACAAGCCCTTATGTTTGGACCTCTACTGAGTGCTCATGAAAAAGACTAGAGGTAGAGCATGTATACAGAAGGTAACTAACAAGTGTGGGGTTTGACACAAAACACCATGCACTTCCCCAGACTCTTCCTGCATGTGAAGCAAAAACTGTAAGCTTCAAGGGGAGGAGCAGCAAAGATTGTTGCTCAAGACACAGGAAAAAGATGCACTGTGGGAGGAAGGAAGGGCATAAGAAGAGACTATCTCTAGGGGAGAACCACAAAACCATCTTGAGCCTCAAATACTCAATTGATATCAAGTAGAAATTTTCTACCACTGGGAGGGGGGAAGCTGCCCAACATTAGGCATAAATACAAAGCAGAATTTGGCTGCCATCAGGAGGAAGAGCAGGAATGCAGAGAGGGACTGCACGCCTGAGGCTCAAATACATAGGTTTCCCCTAAGACTCAGACTGGGGTAGAACGACAGAAAAATTCTCTTGTCCCCAATGGAAATAACAAAGCATGATCTGTCCAAGGCTGAGTCTGGTGAGAGATCTCTGTGATGCTGGCATGCAAGAAAGCTAAAAGCTGATGGTGGACCACCAGTCCTAAGAAAAGCCTCTCGCATAACAGTTCCCATCTGAAGCACAAGGCAAAGACAGCCCACTACTAAAAGAATTTGAAGTCTATGGATTGCTGATGGTAAGCACAGCACCAATAAAACCCAAGTCCAGGTCAATTCCCAACTAGATTGACTCTCCTGACTCTACCCTCCATATTAATGACCTAACAGAAGAACAGTCATGCTTATTTCCTGGCATAAATCATATTTATTTTATTCTCTCTTGTGCCACAAGCAATATATGGTTTTTACTCAAAAATATCTTACATACACACACACACCCTGCTGTTAAGAGACAATGCAGTAAACAGGAGAAAACTCAGGTGACACCCAAATGTTGAAACTACTAGACAGTGACTTTACAGTAACTATGATTAATATATAAAAGGATAAGGTGGAAAAGATAAACAACATGCATCAACAGATGGGGAATTTCAGGAAAGATGGAACTGCTATAAATGAAAAACCCAATATTGGAGATGAAGAATGCCTTCAGCATGTTCATTAGTAGACTGAACCAGCTGAGAGAATCATTTAATTTGAAGATCTGTCAATAGAAACCATCTGAACAAAAATCCAAAGTGAAAGACGAATAAAACAAGGACAGTAACAGCAAGATAACAAAGCATGCAAAAGAGCTAGAACAGTATTAAACATTAGAACATACTTGTGTTTGGAGTCCCAGGAGGATAAGAGAATGGTTCAGTTCAGTTCAGTCGCTCAGTCATGTCTGACTCTTTGTGACCCCACCGACCACAGCACGCCAGGCCTCCCTGTCCATCACCAACTCCCAGAGTTTACCCAAACTCATGTCCATTGAGTCGGTGATGCCATTAAACCATCTCATCCTCTGTCGTCCCCTTCTCCTCCTGCCCTCAATCTTTCCCAGCATCAGGGTCTTTTCCAGTGAGTCAACTCTTCGCATGACGTGGCCAAAGTATTGGAGTTTCAGCTTCAATATCAGTCCTTCCAATGAACACCCAGGACTGATTTCCTTTAGGATGGATTGATTGGATCTCCTTGAAGTCCAAGGGACTCTCAAGAGTCTTCTCCAACACCACAGTTCAAAAGCATCAATTCTTCGTTGCTCAGCCTTCTTTATAGTCCAACTCTCACATCCATACATGACTATTGGAAAAACCATAGCCTTGACTAGATGGACCTTTATTGGCAAAGTAATGTCTCTGCTTTTTAATATGCTGTCTAGGTTGGTCATAGCTTTCCTTCCAAGGAGTAAGCGTCTTTTAATTTCATGGCTGCAGTCACCATCTGCAGTGATTTGGGAGCCCAAAAAAGTAAAGTCTGACACTGTTTCCACTGCTTCCCCATCTATCTGCCATGAAGTGATGGGACCAGATGCCATGATCTTAGTTTTCTGAATGTTGAGCTTTAAGCCAACTTTTTCACTCTCCTCTTTCACGTTCATCAAGAGGCTCTTTAGTTCTTCTTCACTTTCTGCCATAAGGGTGGTGTCATCTGCATATCTGAGGTTATTGTCATTTCTCCAGGCAATCTTGATTCCAGTCCCATGGTCATTGCTGAGTTTTCCAAATTTGCTGGCATATTGAGTGCAGCACATTCACCACATCATCTTTTTTTTTTTTTTAATTAATTATTTATTTATTTGACTGCACCAGGTCTTCGTTGAAGCATATGGGATCTAGTTCCCTGACCAGGGATTGAACCCAGGGCCCCTGCATTGGGAGCACAGAGTCTTAGCCACTGGACCACCAGGGAAGTCCCACCACATCATCTTTTAAGATTTGCAATGGCTCAACTGGAATTCCATCAATTCCACTAGCTTTGCTTGTGGTGATGCTTCCTAAGGCCCACTTGATTTCACATTCCAGGATGTCTGGCTCTAGGTGAGTGATCACACCATTGTGATTATCTGGGTCATGAAGATCTTTTTTGTACAGTTCTCCTGTGTACTCTTTCCACCTCTTCTTAATATCTTCTGCTTCTGTTAGGTCCATATCATTTCTGTCCTTTATTGAGCCCATCTTTGCATGAAATGTTCCCTTGGTATCTCTAATTTTCCTGAAGAGATCTCTAGTCTTTCCCATTCTATTATTTTCCTCTATTTCTTTACACTGATCACTGAGGAAGGCTTTCTCATCTCTCCTTGCTATTCTTTGGAACTCTGCATTCAAATGGGTATATCTTTCATTTTCTCCTTTGCTTTTCACTTCTCTTCTTTTCTCAGCTATTTGTAAGGCCTCCTCGGATAGCCATTTTGCTTTTTTTGCATTTCTTTTTCTTGGGGATGGTCTTGCTCCCTGTCTCCTGTACAATGTCATGAACCTCTGTCCATAGTTCATCAGGCACTCTGTCTATCAGATCTAGTCCCTTAAATCTATTTCTCACTTCCACAGTATAATCATAATAAATTTGATTTAGGTGATACCTGAATGGTCTAGTGGTTTTCCCCACTTTCTTCAATTTAAGTCTGAATTTGGCAATCAGGAATTCATGATCTGAGCCACAGTCAGCTCCCAGTCTTGTTTTTGCTGACTGTATAGAGCTTCTCCATCTTTGGCTGCAAAGAATATAATCAATCTGATTTCAGTGTTGGCCATCTGGTGATGTCCATGTGTAGAGTCTTCTCTTGTGTTGTTGGAAGAGGGTGTTTGCTATGACCAGTGCATTCTCTTGGCAAAACCCTATTAGCCTTTGCCCTGCTTCATTCTGTACTCCAAGGCCAAATTTGCCTGTTACTCCAGGTGTTTCTTGACTTCCTACTTTTGCATTCCAGTCCCCTATAGTGAAAATGACATCTTTTTTGGGTGTTAGTTCTAAAAGGTCTTGTAGGTCTTCATAGAACCGTTCAACTTCAGCTTCTTCAGCATTACTGGTTGGGGCGTAGACTTGGATTACCATGATACTGAATGCTTTGTCTTAGAAATGAACAGAGATCATTCTGTTGTTCTTGAGATTGCATCCAAGTACTGCATTTTGGACTCTTTTGTTGACTATGGTGGCTACTCCATTTCTTCTAAGGGATTCTTGCCCGCAGGCCCTACGTGGCATGGCTTAGTTTCATTGAGTTAGACAAGGCTGTGGTCCATGTGATCAGATTGGCTAGTTTTCTATGATTGTGGTTTCAGTCTGTCTGATGCCCTCTCTCAGCGCATCATAGTCAACCTGCTGAAAATATAAAATCAAGAAAAAAATTTCAATGGCAGCTGTGGGAGAAGAGGAACATATTATATATAGAAAAACAAAGATAAGAATTAAGGCAAACTTCTCATCAAAAACTATGTAGGCAGAAAGAAATGAAGTATGTTTTCAAGGTATAGAAAGAAAAAATTAAAAAACAACTACCAACTTAGAATTCTATACCCAGAGTAAATATTTCAAAAATAAAAGGAAAATAAAGATATTTTCAGAAAAATAGTAGGTGAGAAAATTTGGTGCCAACTGACCTGCTCTGTAATCAAAGTAAAGGGTGTTCTCCAGGCAAAAGAAACACATTACCAGATAGGAGCGTATATCTACAAAATTATATAAAGAGTTCTGGAAATGGTAAAATGAGTTTTGGTCATACTGTGTGGTTTGCAGGATCTTAGTGTCTCAATCAGGGATCAAACCAGTGCCCCCTGCAGTAGAAACATGGAGTTCTAACCACTGGACCAGGGAATTCCCTGAAAACTGTAAAATGAGTACTCCGCTGTAGTATAAAAGAACAGATTTGGCTTCTCTCACCTTCTGCAAAGGACCACATTCTGCCTATGGAATGTGGTTCTTTCTCAATAAACCTGCTTTCACTTTAACAAAAAAAGGAAAGAAAAAAAAGGGACAGACTTTGATACGTGCAACAACATGGATGAATCTCAAAAGAATAACTGTGATTGAAAGAAGGTAAACAAAAAAGAGAACATAGTATGTGATTATACTTATACAAAATTCTAAAAATGCAAAACAATCTCTAGTTACAGAAAGTAGACTAAAGCTTCTCTGTGGGAGAAGAAGGGACAATGAGAGGGGATGGGTTACAAAGATGATGATGGATATGTTCACCATCTCGATTGTGGTGGTGATTTCAGGGTTGTACATATATGCCTAAACTCATGTACACTCTAAATGCATGCAGTTTATTAAATATAAACATTATATATCTCAATAAAGCCAAAAGGGGGTAAATACAAAATGAAATTACAGTGAGATACCACAAGACACCTGTTACAATGGCTTAAAATACGTTCTTTAAAGTTACAATAAGAAACACTAGGGAAGTTGTGGAACAACTACAGTGTTGCTGGTGAAAATGCAGATGGTGCAACTACCTTGTAAAACAGTTGGCAGTTTCTAATCAAGTTTAACAAACACTCACCATACATGCCAACAATCTCACCTCTAGTTATTTACCCAGGAGAACTGTATACTTATGCCCTCATAAATACCTGTTTGTGCACAGTTATACCAGATTGTTAGCTATATTCTTAATATCTAACTGGAAAAACTCAAAGGTCTTATGAATGGATAAATTGTATTACATGCATACCACACACTACTACATAGTATAAAAGAGGAAGAAACAACTGATACACCCAACAACTGGATGAATCTCAAAAGCTTTATGCTAAGAAAAAGATGCCAGACTCAAAAGTTTACATTCCATTTTTATGTCATCTGGAAAAGGCAAAACTACAAGAACAGAAATCAGATTCTGGCTCTGGAAAAGGCAAAACTATGAGAACAGAAATCAGATTCTGGCTGCCTGAGGCTAGGTGTGGATAAAGGGATTGGCTACTAAGGGGTACAGAGAACTTTTTAGGGGGATGGAAATGCTATGTACTTTGTGATGGTTACATGAATGGAACATTTGTCAAATTCATACAACTGAACATCTCTGAAGGGTGAATTTTACTCTATAAAAAAATACTTAAATGAACTGATTGTAAAAAAAAAAAAAAGCATCCGAAACCTGAATGCAAACCTCTTGAGTTTTTCAGGGATGTTTAAAATCGTGCCATACTCAAGATCTCCTACTTTTAAATATTTCACTCAATATAATGATAAATGTTTAGAAGTCTCTTTTGAGGTTTTTTACTTTGTAGCAAAAGCCAAATGCTGCAGAAAATGGCTGAAAGAGTACACAGAAGCTAATAGAGCCACAAACTAAAATACACTCCCATATTGGCAAAGTCCATCGATGGACACTTGAGAAACATTGCTGAAGATGTGAAGAAACAACTATTAAAACAATATATGTGGTGTTGGAAGTTTGTTATTTAGTTGGATGAAAGTACAGCAGCTATTTCTAACATGTTGCAGCTGTGATACTTTACAAATTCTGTTTCAATAATGAAATAAGTGAAAAGCTTCTCTTTTTAAGAGGGCATTAAAGGTTAAATGTAGGGGAGAAGATACGCCCACCACTAAAATGATCTTTAATAAAAAAAATGATTTATGGAAAAGTTGTGGAGGTGTAACCACTAAGAAAATGGCTGCTCTAACTCAAATAAATATAGAGTCTGGGGCCAAAGATTCTATCACAAACAAAATTGATTCACTAAATAATGCCTATGCAAGAATTTTCTGTAAGGAAGTTGGAACAGAAGGGTACAAGATAGAGTCAAGCAATTAATTTTAGAAATAGGAGTCTATTAAACTATAGTTGAATCTTTGCAATATAGGAAACTGGAAGAGAGAGTATATTCTGCTGCCTCACAATGAGAAATGATGGCTAGCACATGGCAAAACAGTCAAAGAATTATTTGACTTTAAGGTTAGTGTTCCAACTTCATTTTTATTTGATGACAAAGAGCTGTCAATAGCATGCTATGTGCTGTGTGCTTAGTCACTCGGTCGTGTCCGACTCTTTGTGACCCCATGGACTGTAGCCCACCAGGCTCCTCTGTCTATGGGGATTCTCCGGGCAAGAATACTGGAGTGGGTTGCCATTTCCTCCTCCAGGGGATCTTCTGGATCCGGGAATCGAACCCATGTCTCCTGCATTGCAGGCAGATTCTTTACTGGCTGAGCCATCAGAGAAGCCCCAAATCTCTTGTATTTGAACACAGAACACTTGGAAATAGGAATTTCCAAACTGTTAAAGTACTTTCCAAATAAAAAGATTCAGGACTTTGAACCTATTTGTTAAAAAAGAATAATTGACATTAGAAAGAAATTTGCTAATCAAATTTCAACAAAACTTTGGCATATTTAGGGCTTCCCTGATAGCTAAGTTGGTAAAGAATCCACCTGCAATGCAGGAGACCTCGGTTCAGTTCCTGGGTCAGGAAGATCCCCTGGAGAAGGAATAGGCTACCCACTCCAGTATTCTTGGGCTTCCCTGATGGCTCAGCTGGTAAAGAATCTGCCTGCAATGCGGGAGACCTGGATTCGATCCCTGGGTTGGGAAGGTCCCCTGGAGAAGGGAATGGCCACCCAGTCCAGTATTCTGGCCTGAAGAATTCCATGGATGGAGTGACAAAGAGTTGGACACGACTGAGCAACTTCCATTTCCACTCTGGCATATTTAGTAGGTAAGATAGAAAAATGAGAATCATAATTTAGTTAGCACTACCAATGATGAACTAAAATTTGGGTCTTTGAATTTTTTATTATTTGGGTCTTTGAATTTTGTCTTTTGTATCTTTTTCTGCCATATTAGCCATAAAAACCAGATTCTAAAGAAGTTGAACTTCAAATCAGATCAAGTCATGTTTTCACAAAGGATTAACCAGTATCTATAGTAAAATAAAGCTTATTGCTCTTAAAACTATATATTACCAATAATATGCTGCTAGAGGTTTCTATATGCTAATGAGTAAAATTATCACTAAGCCATGCCGTGTGGGGCCACCCAAGACTGACAGGTCATGGGGGAGAGGTCTGACAGAATATGGTCCACTGGAGAAGGGAATGGCAAACCACTTCAGTATTCTTGCCTTGAGAACCCCATGAACAGTATGAAAAGGCAAAAAGATAGGACACTGAAAGATGAACTCCCCAGGTTGGTAGGTGCCCAATATGCTACTGGAGATCAGAGGAGAAATAACTCCAGAAATAATGATGGGATGGAGGTAAAGCAAAAACAATACCCAGCTGTGGATGTGGCTGGTCGAAAACTCAATTGAGACCTGTCGCCTGTCAGGTGAGCCAGTGGGGGAGCTTACAAGGAAAGTGTCTGGCATTTCTGTTTTGCTCTAAAAAAAAAAAAGTGTCCTCTGTTTGGGTGTTTCCTGAAGCCCACACCCCTAAATTGAGGATAAAATCATGTGCTTTTTACATCTGCCTAATCCCCCAGAAAAACATCTATTTCTGCTTCATTGACTATCACAATAAACTGTGGAAAATTCTTCAAGAGATGGGAATACCAGACTACCTGACCTGCCTCTTGAGAAACCTGTATGCAGGTCAGGAGGCAACAGTTAGAACTGGACATGGAACAACAGACTGGTTCCAAATAGGAAAAGGAGTACATCAAGGCTGTATATTGTCACCCTGCTTATTTAACTTATATGCAGAGTACATCATGAGAAACGTTGGGCAGGAGGAAGCACAAGCTGGAATCAAGATTGCCAGGAGAAATATCGATAACCTCAGATATGCAGATGACACCACCCTTATGGCAGAAAGTGAAGAAGAACTAAAGAGCCTCTTGATGAAAGTGAAAGAGGAAAGTGAAAAAGTTGGCATAAAGCTCAACATTCAGAAAACTAAGATCATGGCATCCAGTCCCATCACTTCATGGCAGGTAGATGGGGCAAACAGTGGAAACAACCTAGACAGCATATTAAAAAGCAGAGACATTACTTTGCCAACAAAGGTCCATCTAGTCAAGGCTATGGTTTTTCCAGTGGTCGTGTATGGATGTGAGAGTTGGACTATAAAGAAAGCTGAACACCAAAGAATTGATGCTTTTGAACTGTGGTGTTGGAGAAGACTCTTGAGAGTCCCTTGGACTGCAAGGAGATCAATCCAGTTCATCCTAGAGGAAATCAGTCCTGGGTGTTCATTGGAAGGACTGATGTTGAAGCTGAAACTCCAATACTTTGGCCACCTGATGCGAAGACCTGACTCATTGGAAAAGACCCTGATGCTGGGAAAGATTGAGGGCAGGAGGAGAAGGGGACGACAGGATGAGATGGCTGGATGGCATCGTCGACTCGATGGACATGGGTTTGTGTGGACTCAGGGAGTTGGTGACAGACAGGGAGGCCTGGCGTGCTGCAGTTCATGGGGTTGCAAAGAGTAGGACACGACTGAGTGGCTGAACTGAACTGAACTGAAAATTATCAGTTTTAAAATGTCTCTTTTGCATATGCTTATAGTTACAAAATATGCTACAATAGTACATGTATAACGTTTGTTAATAATGAACATACATATGCTGGATATGTATGCTGAAAATTTTTACTGATGGGGTGCAAAATTTAAGAAAATAGATTGGAAATAGCTGTCTAGTGAAACTAACAAATAATTATAAAGCCTTTGTAGTCTCACAGTGTCTGGCACAATGTTAGACACACAATAAGTTTTTAAAAATTACTGTGACTCTCTGACTACCTCTGGATGCAAAATATAGTAATTTATATATGATCCTTATGTGTATATACATTTCTCTCTCAAAATATGCATTTCATTTGGTGAATAATTCTTCTGTATGAGTATCTTTGTGTAGAAAACCATGACCATAGAAGCAATAATGCATAGTGGTTGCAGGTTCTGAATATGGACCACCTGAGTCTAAATCTTGGCCTTACAATTTATTAACTATGTGACTTTGAATAGACTAGTTCTCTGTGTCCCAGTTTCCTTGCATGCAACAGGGCCCACCTCATGGCTTTGTGGTGAAGATAAATGAGTTAATACACGTAAAGTCCCTTGACCTATGTTGGATACATGAAAAGTGATCACTCTAGGTTAGTTGCCATATGTATATGTATATATACACACACAAACATACATACACAGATACACACAATCTGAGTGAGTATACAGGATATATGTATATTTCATGTAATTTTGTTTATATTTATTGTTCTCAATACGTATTTGTATACATATTTATATTGAATAATAGTAATAATATTAACAATATTAACACTTATTTACCATGACAATAAATTAAATATTATATATTTGGAAGGACTGATGCTAAAGCTGAAGCTCAAATACTTTGGCCACTTGATGATAAGAGCCAACTCACTGGAAAAGACCCTGATGCCAGGAAAGATTGAGGGTAGGAGGAGAAGGGGCAACAGAGGATGAGATGGTTGGATGGCATCACCAACTCAATGGACATGAGTTTGAGCAAGTTCCGAGAGATGGTGAAGGACCAACTCCTCTGAAGGGAAGCCTGGCGTACTGCAGTCCATGGGATTGCTAAGAGTTGGACATGAATGAGTGACTGAACAACAATACAATAACCAAGCAATATATATATATTTATAAGTTAAAGACTAAATAAACTTGGCATTAGTTTAAGTGCTTTACACAGATTATCTCACTCATCTTTGGAAAAAATATATAACATGACATAATTTTGTTATTCCCATTTTACAGATAGAAAACTGAGCTGCAGAAAGATTACATAACTTCTTTAAATTCACACAGCTGGCATATGATAGAGCCAGGAAGTATTTTTTTTAAATCACTGCTTACCACCTCCCCACTGATTTAATAATATTATTTAGTATTAGGGGTAATAATTTACAATATCTTTATTTGCCTGGTGCTTAGTATTTTAAAAAATAGCTTTACATACAGTGATTTTCATAACCAGTCTGTGAAGTGAGTTGGGCAGGATTGTTATCCCCACTATTATAGGAGAGAAAACTGGTACAACCGAAACCATAGGTGTCTTTTGGAGGAAGTGTTTCTGTGTTACAAACATCCTGGGTGCCTCTGTACCTAGGGAGTAAAGTCATTGTCACCTTGTCTTAGACAAGGGTGCTGGTCCTCCTCGGAAGCATCACAGACTAGTGAGAGCCCCAGGCATGGAAACCAAGAATCATGGCAACACAATATGTAGTCTCTAAGGGAGATATGAAAAGAGTGCTTATAGAGCACAGAAGGAGGGACCATCTGTACCGAGGGGTCTTAGAAAAGATGAAGTTGGTGGTAAGAGAGGGGTGGGGGGCTTTTCTGGAAGAAAGAATGCATGTATGCAAGTGTGAATTCATGTTTAAGACCATGACAGTATGTCTAGGCATGGTTGTATATGAATCTGAGTGTGTACCTGTTTATATGGGCTTACTCATGTGTGAATTTATGCACACGCAGACTATAAGTGTGGAAAAAGAAAGCCTGAAGACAAAAGAAAGTGTGCTTGGATTCACACACGCTACAACAGAATCTGGCCTGCCTTGGATGATCACCCCATTTCTCCACCCTCTCCCCAACACTGGTGTATCCAGAGATACCAGTTGTTTCCCACTCTAACAGTTGCCTCATGGGCTATGGTGATTAGACCCACCAGATTTTCAATCGATCAGTCTGAATGTGTAGTATTCTGATAAGAGCCCACCACTTGTGTGAGTGGTAGAGGTGAAGAGTACCAGCATCTGTAGGTGTATATCTGCTTGCACACTTATGGTTATGTGTGAAAGTTTAGTGTTGGCTCTTCCTAGCCAAACTGGGGAAACCTCCCTTCTTTCATCTTCACTGTCTTGGGAATTTATACACTCACCTGTTTCCATTGCCACCCAAATGTGGCCAGTTCCTGCCTTCATTTAAATGTCCTAGGTATATAACTTTAATTCTGTACTGGGGCTGGGCAGAAGCAAGGCTGGAAATGGCTGGTGCCCATTTTCTGTGGAGGCACTCTGTGCTCCCCCACCCTGGCTCCACTCCACCCCATTCTGGTCTAGGAATCTCCCAGAGAATGAAAAATGTTTGCAAAGGCAAACAGGAATGATGGCAGTCATGAGGAACTCAGAGGATCACTTCCAGGAATGGGATGATCACCTCCCCTCTCTTGACGATAGATCCCATTTTTAAGGCAAAATTGATCACAGGGGGAAAGCGAGGACTCCTGTCTCCACAAATGCTGCCTTAGGAATTGGAGAGATGAGGGGTAAGACTGCAACACTCTATTTCTTTTAAACTTACACAATCAAAAGAGCTAAAATGATTCCAAATAATATATAATTGATGGTGAATAACAGTATCTCTACAAAGTGACCAAATAGTTGAAGTAGACTTTCTCTTTTGTCATAAAGTATATAAATTCAGGGCTGTGGGGTCATGTGAGGCAAAAGTATTATGTGCTGGAATACACTGATGATTTGTCAGTGTTTACATCTTGGCCCAGTGCACTGCCACACAGCTAAATATTCACATGTTAAAATAAGCAACAATGAACTGCAATAATCAACACATGTAACATGCCATATTTTAAGCTGAATGAATGAGTGGGTGAAGAGAAAAACAAACATATTTAGTAAAGTAGAATCATCTCATACAGTGATCCCCGAAATAACAATACCTGGATTCTGTTCTCAGTTTCACCAATGACTTAATCTATTGAAAGGTTTTCTTTTTTTAAATCCTATAGGGGAAAATTAGTCCAGTGACAGAATATCTCTCAAAAACATGAATATGCTTAATCAAACCTTGTTGAAGTGTCTTTTAAAATGTAAATGATCACTAATAAATGTTAGTTGCTGCAAATCTATGTTTATTGTAGCACCATATGTAATATATATTTCCATGTTAAGGACACAAACATTATCCTAAATTGTAAGGGAGGATGCTTGTTTTATAATATGCCAGGAGAATTTTTCCATAGTCAATATGTTGCTTATTTGCACTTAGCTACATCGCATCAATAATCTGAAAAAGAGAAATAGCCTGGTTATGGCTAGAGATTCTGATTAGAGGCTAAGATTTCTATCATGGACTGCTTTCAACTGTTATATTTTATGGCACAGATTCAGTGGGAATCTGATCTGCTAAAATATTTGGGCTGTGAAAACTCCCACACTGTGACAGATGTCAAGTCCAATTAAGTGACTCATGTCCAGGTTTCTGTCCAATAGGATTTCCCATTAAATATCAATTTAGGGAAAAAAATTCCATCCCCCTTCTTAAGCCTTTATCTCTTCCACCATCTCCAGGCTGAATCAATTGGTACCAAGAGAGCCAAGAAGCCACACACGCATCTCTGTCTCTTTGCTCTGGCTCTCCCACCCCCTCGCCTCTTTCTCCGCTTCCCTGTCACTGTTACTCCGGGAGACGTTCACTTTTCACCAACCTTTCTCCAAGCATCTCCAAGCCACTGACTATATATTTTGCTACAAGGTAAAGAAAGGAGGGGGTGGGGGTGGGCGATGTAACCAACCCTTGAAAGACTTTGAAACTGGAAATAGGTGTCTGTTTATACAACATACAAGTAAAGGAGGGAAGAGGAAGAGGCAAGCTTAGCTCCGAGTTATAGTATTGTTTTCCTGGGAACTGGGGAGATAATAGCTGAACAAAGCCTTATCTCAAAAAAAAAAAAAAAATCACTTCTGAGCAAGATCGCATCTCTGCCTTGCACTCCCCAGTTTCTGCTCAGCCTTATTAGGGAAGGAAGAGTCCTCACAGGAACAGAATCTTATCTTAACCATCTTTCTTATTGATTCTTCCGCTATTAGAAAGTGGAGGAATCAGTCCTTTGATGTGATCGTGTTTATCTCTGCATCTCTTTTGTTATTTATAGAGACCCAGAAGAGGAAAAGAGGCAATCGAGTTTTCAACACATCGTTAAAAAAAACAAAAACAAACACAACAACAACGAATTTCCCGAAATGTTTGAGAACAATTAAAAGGAAAAGGCGTTTTTTTTGAGCTATCAACTAAGTGAACAATCATTCATACCGTCCCTCGCTGTGGACACCAGCGAGATGACAGCTGCTTTTTCATTTTTGAATGTAATAAATATTTGCTGCTTTTAACATATTTTGGAATTTCTCCCCGCTATTCCCTGGGATTTTAACTCTAAAAGATTGGAGAAAAGATTATCGAAAGGGCTTTTACAAGGTAAGCCTCCTTTAAATGCTTTTTTCCCAGCTTGGAACTAAGTTAGATTATGCATATCGCATTTATAGAGTAATGAATGCCTGAAAAAACAAAATGCATATACGACATGTTGTATATGAATATTTTTAAAACATACCTGGAGAAGAATTTAACATGCTTTAAGGGCAACCCAGGAACTTTTCATCCGATCTACAACTATGTTGTGGTTTATTGTAATTTTCCATTAGTTGCCTATTTATTTATACCCTTTCAAGGCGAAGGTGTAGCTGCAAGCTGTTCTACTTATAAACGTGTACGTGAAAAGCCCAAAGAGTCACATGTAATTCACTCGGAGCATTTGTTTTTATTTTGCCTTAGAGGACTGGTTTTCCTAGTAGGGAAATGAAAGCCGCCTTAGAGCCAAATTCGCACCTAACTAAGCAAGTGTGATGCTGGAAGCAGATCGCACAGCCCCAGCTTTTGTCTAGGAGCAAACCTGCAAGTTGCAGACGCGACCTATTCCCCGGCTAGCACCCCTCCTGCCCAGCCGCACACGCCGGGCCCAGGGCTAGCAGCCTGGTCCGCCCTCCCGGCGCCCGCGATCGGTGCGCATAGCCCCAGCAGGTGCCTTCCCTGCCTGCCGGACCCTTTCTCGAAGCCCGAATTTCCTTGAAGCCCCAAGGCTGGGAGTGACCCTATCCCAGTAGGCGCGCAATCGGGGCCAGTTCTCTAGGCGCCCAGGAGGAGCCGGGCACGGCGGCCTTTCTACGAGCGCATCCTTAGAGGAATCTGAGGCCAGACTACCTCGGCCTCGGCCAAGCGGCCGGGAGACCACTGCGGGCTTCCGACTCTGCGACCCGGAGCACCGAACTTGGAGGGCTGGGTTTGCAGCTCGGGCCGGGGCGGCAGGCGCGGAGCCCGCCTGCCCCCCCGGCCCATGCCTTCCCTCCTTTCCTCCTGCAGCCATCCGGCCGCCGACCTTTTCCTGGGAGGTGGTCGGCAGACTGCGGGCGCATTGTCTTATCCCACGTCGCCGCGTCCCTAGGTCCCCGAAGTATGTAGCTGTCTGTGTGACAGATGGTGCTTCTGGAGGCTGCGAGGGCATAAGAGTCCATTTGCTATTGAAAGGAGCCTTCACGTTGGTTTAGTCATCTCTTGATTATTGCGGAGAAGAGCGAGGGATACGGGGAAGCCTTCCCACTCCGGGCCATCTGTACTCGGGGCTGAGTTCCTCTGAAACCCCGGACGCCCCTTGCCCCAGGCCCGCTGGAGGCCCGCGGGCGCCCGGCTCTCCCGCGGCTTCGCCCCAGGCCCTCTGGGCGGGAAGCGCGCTCCGTGTCTCCCATTCCCGCAGCAAAACCCAGGTGGATTCGTCGTTCGGATTCATTCGTTTGTCAGGGTCGGAGAAGAAGTGAGGCAGGCGGAATGGCCGAGCTGTATTTAGTCGAAGGAAGCACAAAACCCAGTGGCGGCCTCGCAGGCCGGCGGCGGTTCCCCGGAGAAGGCCCGCAGGCCAGTCTCGGCCTCCCGGAGGCGGCAGTGTCAGGTCCGGGATGCGGCCTGGGCCAAGGCGAGGCCTCTCCGGCTCCTGAGCCAGGCGGAGGCTCGGGTCTTGGCCCTCGGGTCTGCCCGCCTCGGCGCGCTCCCTCCCCGCGGGACCCGCTCTGAGGAGCGAGCCGGACCGCCGTGGGAAGTTGGCCCGGGCCGCGCGGAGGCCCGGCGGGCTAGGCCCCCGCCCGCTCTCGCTCCTATCCAAAGAAGGACACCCCCCGCCCCCCATTTCCTTTTACTGATCGCTTTTCTGACTCCCCCTCAGCCTCCAAAATGATGCTGAGTCCGGACCAAGCCGCCGACTCGGACCACCCCAGCTCGGCGCACTCGGACCCGGAGTCGCTGGGCGGCGCAGACGCCAAGGTGCTGGGCAGCGTGTCAGACCTGGAGCCGGTGGAGGAGGCCGACGGCAAGGGCGGCAGCCGGGCCGCGCTCTACCCCGCACCCGCCGCAGCTGAGCCGCGAGGAGAAGCGCCGCCGCCGGCGCGCCACCGCCAAGTACCGCTCGGCCCACGCCACCCGCGAGCGCATTCGCGTGGAGGCCTTCAACCTGGCCTTCGCCGAGCTCCGCAAACTGCTGCCCACGCTGCCCCCGGACAAGAAGCTGTCCAAGATCGAGATCCTGCGCCTGGCCATCTGCTACATCTCCTATCTCAACCACGTCCTGGACGTCTAGGGCCGGGGTCGCGGGCTAGGGGCCCCGCCTGGCCGGGAGTGGGTGAAACGCGGCCCACCGGGGCGGCCCGCCGCGGGGATGGCGGCGGAGGCGGCAGCCCAGTGGGACGGCGGCCACCAGGCCTTGGACCCGGGAGGAGGCTCGCACTGTGTTCTCTCCTGTCAGCCGGGCAACTCTGTAAGGTTTCCGATTCCAGAAGGGTGGGGTTGTCTGGGGAGTCCCGGGGCCTGCAAGCAGTGTGTTTCAGGCAAGGCGACCCTCCTGGAGGTACCTAGACGAGTGACCTCCAGGCCTCCCCTCCACGTGTTAGGATCCCTTTAGGGATTGTTGCTTTAGCTCACTGGAGACTGAGTTCTCCTGCATTCATCTCCCACAGATCTTCATGTTCTGAAAGAATGAGGGGCAGAATCTCAGAGTCTGGGCTTTTATCTTTAGACTATCTGGCTATTTTTTCTAATTGACAAATCACCCAACATTCGGAGGGGAGGGGAGGGGAGGGAATCGCCTCCAGGGCAAAGATTTAAGGCACAGAAAGGTGGAACACAGAAAACTTTATGTTCTGTTGTGAAAAGAAAGGTTATATTAGAATCCAAATGAAACAGACAAGCCTAGACTATTTGGTAAGGCTAAAAAGACACGTTGAGAACAAACAGACACTGTGGAGAGATTTGAGTTGGGTGAGATTTTTAACCCCAAGGTCTGATGCTACTGGAGACAGGAGAATCCATATTTAAATGGAAAATTTAATATCTGATTGCTTTTTCAGGCAAAGTGCCCCTTTATATATCCAAAAACATCTATTTGTGACCTTAAATATGTGGACCCATAGGTGCAGTTAGAAAAAGACAACCTATTTTTATTTATGTTAGAAGGAGTAGAGTATTTTTTTCAGACATTTATTTTTCAGAGTGGTGATTATTTTACTTTGGATACTCTGTGCCAATTTATTTATAGTCAAGTGTTTACACTTTCTCCTTGTGGAATAATTACGTCTAACTTTTTACGGTGTTTGTTGAGATTATACTGTGGTCTTTCTTTTTGCTCTAATTATATTGCACTTGTATAACAAATTTCCCACACCTCCCTGTTTCTAAACATATTTTATATATTAAGATGTTTGTTGGTTCTTTTATTGTGAGATCAGCAACACTAGCACTTCACTATTATAGTTTTTTAAAAAGTAAGCGTTGTTATCCTTATCCGTAGTTATGTCTGAAAAGTACTTTGCAAACCGTTTAAAAGGAGAGTAGCTTCTTTGTGTGTGTGTGCGCGTGTGATGTTTGTGTGTGGGATGGTTTTAGGAAATTAAGTTATTTTCCTAAAAAAAAAAAAAAAGAATTCAGAACTACTTTCCTCTGTGACAACCAAAAAGAAAAGTCTATAACCTGATAATGTTTCATGTTCTCAGCTGTGAAACTCTTAAAACAAGGAGTGTATTTTAGAGATAAGGAAAAAAAAAAGAACCACATCTGCTATCCAAAGAATTTAGTCTTTTCAGGGTTTTTTTGTGTCTCTGTTGCTTTATATAATGCAATATTTTGTAGTGAAAATAGATATAATCTGGTTTCTATCTGACGAGTTTTTCATATCTCATGAATGGTGCGCTGTTTTGCATATAAATAAAGGTATCAAATAAAGTCATCTCCTTTATTTTAAACATACTGTCTAAAAATAATGAACATACTGGCTGAGCATAAAATATCTTAATGGACTCAATTCCTCAGAAAGAAACTAATTAAAACAACAACAACAACACTAAATCGTAACATGTGTTGAGATGTTCCTTGCTCTTCCTGAACTTGGACATTGATCCGTCTATAAATAGACGCTCCACATATGATGGTGACATAGATTGTGTTTCTCTCAATGAAGAAAAAAATTAGAGTGTTTATATTAAAACATTGCTTGAATCATAGATTAACTTTGCTCTAAAAGAAAATTTAGTAACTAGCCCAGTTTCTTCAAATTAGAGTTGGGAAACTGAGGTGCAAAGAGTTTAAGTGTCTAAGTCACATGGCTACTTAATGGCAATGAGAAGATCCCTGGTATGATGACTCTCAGTCCTTATGGTACTTACCAAGAATAGGGTACACTTTACCGTTGGAGCGCTGAGACATCTAATCAGGACATAGATTGATGACATAATACCTGCAAGAAAGGAAAATTAATTAAACCCTGGACCAAACTGGAGAGATGAAGAATATCATTTACAAAAGCCCATGTTGTTGTGTTGTTCAGTTGCTAAGTCATGTCCGACTGTTTGCTACCCCGGGAAACTTTAGGACACCACAATAGCCTATATACTTAATATAAAAATGTGAAATATTCTGTCTACAAGCAGAAGACATGAATAACTTAAAAACTATTTATATGTGTATACATACACACACATAGAATATTATCAAATATGAGTCTCTATCACACCAAATCTCTGGTTGCAAAGTAAAAAATGTGATTATGTGGATGCTTGGTTATACAGCTATAAAATATCTGGGATTCTGAGCATTTGTCACTTTTCATCCCAGTATCTTGTAGTTGGGTTCACAGATACGTGATCAATGAGACTTAATTCTCTTCTTCAGCTGAGGAAAGCACTTTCTCGGACATGAAAAATAATGGTGGCTTCTTTGGCCTTTTATCTGAACCAAGTTGTGGTCCCTACAGCAGTGGCTAGTTATCTGGTCTGCACACCCACACTGTCTTTGGGTTGAGTGTTCACAGGTCTTCCTCCCCACCTCAAGGAGTGTGCCTATGCCCATTCCTTACAGAGTTTCTCTATTGTAGTACAGAAAAGTCGGCCCTGCTCTATGTCAAGAAAACGAAGTCAACTTCTAGGCTCCCTTTCCTGGTTTAGGACCCCAACTTCCGACTGACCAAGACAATCCTCTCACTGACATCCAGGAAGAGCCTATTAACTCACCTCTCTAGACTAAGTCTCTTGCCCCTGGAGTTGGACGGAGGGCAGGCAGGCATGGACAAAGGGCAACATCCCATCCCTACCTAGGGACACAGTCCATATGATCTCAGGAGAGGATCTTTGCAATATCACTTCAAATCTGAGGCTTCTGAGCATTCTCTAAAAAGCAGGGCAACACTGGCACTCTGCTGGACCAGCGGGTGACTGATTCCTCCCTAGAACATGGCATGGACTCTGAGTATTCAGCCATAGGTAGGGGAGTAGCTCCCGATCATGACAATGGTGATCACTCACTCTTACATTCAACCAGTATTTATTGAGGACCTACTGTGTACCAGGGATCCAGTCTAAGGTACTAAAAATAGAGTAACAAATGACAGAGTCTAGGGAGAAGAGCAGTATACTGGCAACAAACAGTAGTTAATTGCAGGCATTGCTAAATGCTATGAAGAAAAATAAAGCAGGGTAAGGAAATAGAGAATAGCAGCTGGGGGTACTGGGGGAGGGTGTTATTTTATTATTTAAAAAATTCTTTTTTATTTTATATGGGAAGACAGCCAATTAACAATGTTGTGATAGTTTCATTGTGGACAACTAAGGGACTCAGCCATACATATACAAGTATCCATTCTCCCCTAATCTCCTGGAGGGTGTTGTTTTAGATAGAGTTGTTAGGAAAGGCCTCTCTGAGGAGGTAGCCTTAGAGGAGAGACTCAGCTCTGCCTAACCAGCAGTCTCCACAATTGCTGCCACTCACAGTGCCCTTCCTTCTCACATCCTGTTAACCTGGCCTGTGCTAAGGCTACTAACACAGCCCGTGGGATGGCCCACCACTCCTCACTGGCAGCAGCCTCCCCCTTCACCCTCAGCTTGCTCCCTCCCTAGGCAGACAGGGGACCATGGTTCCTCCTACTGCTCTCTTCCCTTCTGCTCTCTGGCCCCAATGTTCAGCAACTTACCAGGGCATTGTTGCTCCCCAGAAAACCTAGACCCCACCTGGCCCAGCTGACAAGGACACCTGGGCTGCATATTTCTATGTCCAAATGTCCCCTCGCTTCTGCCACTGTCTGGAGACATCCAGAGAAAAGGGGCAAAAGTTCTGGGGAAAAAACCTTCCCTTGCTCAGGGAGGAGAACGGGAGGGGAAGTAGCAGAGAGAGTGGGTGGTGGGATACACTGGGAAAGGAAGAGTAGCCTGAGGTCAGGGGAAACGGGTATGGAAAGAAATGAGGCTGGCGTTAAAAAGAATGAAATAAAGCCATTTGCAGCAACATAGATGGACCTAGAGACTGTCATAGTGAGTGAAACGAGAAAGAGAAATATCGAATGACATCCCTTATATGTGGAATCTAAAAAGAGATGATACAAATGAACTTATAAAACAGATACAGCCTCATAGATTTAGAGAACAAACTTACAGCTGCTGGGGGGAAGGATGTGGGGGGAGGGATAGTTAGGGAGTTTGGAATAGACCTGTACATCCTGCTATATTTAAAATCGATAACCAACAAGGACCTACTGTATAGCTCATGGAACAGTGCTCAGTGTTATGTGACAGCCTGGATGGGAGGGGAGTTTGGGGGAGAATGGGTACATGTATATGTAGGGCTGAGTCCCTTTGCTGTTCACCTAAAACTCTCACAACATTGTTAATCAGCTATACCCCAATAAAAATAAAAAGTTAAAAAAACAAAATAATATTCCCCACAACAACAACAAAAAGAAATGAGGCTGGATGGAGGTGGAGGACTGGGGCCGGGAATGCCTACTTCCCATATGAACCCTGTTCTTGGGGCTTCCTCCAGTGGCCCTTGAACAAGAATCCTCTGATGCTATGATGAGGTAAGTAGACAGAGTCAATCTCTCTAACACTGGATTTATCCAGGTCCCATCACTGTTGTCAGTCTCCGGATACCCATCTTCCTCCCATGGAAGTTCAGGGCTGCAGGAATTAAGGGAGTGGAGACAGTTAACTTGAATGTGTATATAGCTGATACTCTCTGTCCAGGCTTAGAAGGATTATCTCATTTAGTAGTGGTAGTGGTAGAAATATTAATAGCTAACATGTATTGAGTGTGCGCCATGTGCTTACCAAGTCAGTGCTTTACAGGTATTAGCTCACTTAACGCCCAACAATCCAGTGCTATAGGTACTTTTGTCTCCATTGAACATATGAGGAACTTGAGTCTCAGGGAAATTAAATAACTTGTCTAGAGTCACAAAGTCATGTTTGTCAGTTTATCAAAGCCTCTTGCCCTTATCTAGGTTCCCAGGTGGTGCTAGTGGTAAAGAACTTGCCTACCAATGCAAGAGACGTGAGTTCGATCCCTGGGTTGGGAAGATACCCTGGAGGAGGGCGTGGCAACCCACTCAAGTACACTTGCTTGGAGAATCCCATGGACACAGGAGCCTGGCAGGCTACAGTCCATGGGGTTACAAAGAGTCGGACACGACTCAAGAGACTCAGCATGCAGGAACACCTTTATCCATGATATACCATGGCTTTCCTTTCCCAGAGGGGCTGTTGTGCCATGCACACACCCCACCCTTGGCCCCTGCACCCCATCTCTTCCCCTCTGTGCTCAGGGGAAGTTTCTGATCAGACATCAAAGGAATGCAGGATCTGCAATGCACACACCGTCTACTCATTCAGAGGACACATGGAGGCTAAGACTGAGACTGTGCTCTGCTTACTGGGTCAAGCATGTGTCTGTCCTGGGAAGACCCTGCAGGCTAGAGGTAGTTCTGGACCAGCCTCTCCCAGAGGAATCTGGCAATGACACTGTCCATGTGTCAGTGGACACCACCACATGGGTGAGCCTGGCTCCTCAGCCTCCCCCGTGCACACCCCTGTGCATATCAAGGCTCCCCAGGAACATCCACATCCTCACATTGCCCCTTTAAAGTTAGCACATTATCCCCTTTCTGAAAATATTTCTTGGCTCTTCAATGACTATAAAAATAATAGAATTTAAATTCTTTCTCTGGGCACAGAAATCTTTCACAACCTTGCTCCATATTCTCTCCATATCCTTTCCAGCCACTCTCCCTGAAATTAAATGTTCCTGCCAAATCTAGGTTTCCTCACTTCCCTAGATATACCTGTCCTTTATAACCTGCACTTGCTTTCCCTCTGCCTGGAATGCTCTCCTCCAATGTTGTGTTTTGCCCAGAAAATTCCAGTGTCACCCAACACAAGTGTAGCCACTTTGCAAAACTTTCCTTAATTTCTTTGGGCAGCATGAGCTACTCTGCTCTCTGAACCTCAGGTGTATAAACATCATTCTGCCAGAATTTGTCTTCATCCCAGCACTGTGTTTGAGACCTATGACTCGGAGGCCACGTTCAGACCCTGGTTTCAACTTGTTCTAAATGTGTGATGTTGAACGTGTTGACTGTATTTCCTTCCTTTTCAAATGTATGGGATGGGATAATACACGCACCCTTCTCAAATGCTGCTGTGAGGTTGGTCTGGGATAAGGCAGAGTGTTTCCAGAGTAGAAAGAATATTGTAACTGCTTGATAAATGCAAGCAATTATTATTAACTTTGTATTTATAGCATGCATAGGAAGTTATAGGAGAGACGCTAAAATAATGATATGTTAATAATTCATTCACGTTATTCAGGATTCGTGGTCTCTACCAACTGTATTCATCCGCATATGACACATTATTAATGCTACAAAAATTCAGACAGTAATAATCCCTGTCCTGTCAGACAGAAAATATCATAGCTAAGTAAACAGGAATCCATGAAATAAACCATAAGCACATACATCTAAAGTTATGTACAGGTCTGAGAGCCCCACTTCACTCCATGTAGGAGGGCTGGCTTATGACTTTTCATCTTGGTTTTTCTCATCACACTGAATGCTGTGAACCTCAGCTCTCCTGCTAACTATTAATAGCTGTGGCCTTGAATAAATTACTTAACTCTGTGCCTCAGTTTTCTCACCCATAAAATGGGGGTGATAATAGTACCTACCCTGTAGTATTATTAGGAAGATTAATTAAGTTAATTCACGTAAAGCACTTAGAATATATCCAGGCACCTTCGGATCTCAATAATATTTTCTGTACTGGCTCTTAAGGCAGATAACTTTTTCAAAAGTTAAATTAAACAATTAAATTATTTTTGAGGTAGTGAAGAGAGTGATTATTGAAATTTTCAATTCAATTTTGCTAAGTATATCCAGGTAAGGCTCAGGAGGTTCCTCATTTCCTTGCTGTTCATTCCAAAAAGATGTCAAGAAAAGGGAAGAGTTCATAATGCCAATTGCTGCACCGTGGATGGACCTAGAGATTATCATACTAAGTGAAGTCAGACAAAGACAAATACTGCATGATATCACTTACATGTGGAATCTAAAGAAATGATTCAAATGAACTTATTTATACAACAGAAATAGATTCACGGACAAAACAAACTTATGGTTACCAAAGGGGAAGGAGGTAGGGAAAAGGGAGGGATAATTTAGAAGTTTGGGATTAACAGATACACACTACTATATATAGAATAGAAAAACAAGGACCTACTCTATAGCACAGGTGACTATATTCAATATCCTGTAATAAACCATAATAGCAAAGAAACTGGAAAAGAATACACATACACACACACACACACACACACACACACACATATATATATTACATGAGATTGTTGCATACATACAACTATATAAGATTTTTGCATATATACTAGTATATATACACATATATGTATATATATGTATATAACAGAATCACTTTGCTATATGTCTGAAACTAACACAATATTGTAAATTGACTAGACTTCAATTTAAAAAAAAGAAAGAAAAGGGAAGATTTGATGAGCTTCTTGAATCCCAGGGAAGAGGGGCAAGATCTGGTGGATGGAGGAAAAGGGGAGACCTCCCTAGGATTTTCTGGGCTGAGGTCAGGATGGGAGGAATAGGAGGAAAAGGACATTAGGTCTGACTGACTGAAGGGCAGGAGAGGAAAGAATCTTCCAGAGCTGACTCTGTGGAGCAGAATGATGGTTGGGGGTTAGCCTGTGAGCAGTGGGGGGTGAGCAGGACTAGAGTGGGGGTGGGGGAGAAGGAGAGGGGAGGTTACCTTAGTTCAGGTGTGAGTCACTGGGGCCTGGTGAGTAAAAATCAACCGCATGAACTTTCTGAGCAACTACATTAAAAAAAAAAAATTCTTATGGACGTTTTAAGAACATCTTCTGAAGCTAAGGGATTCTAAAGTCAAGGACATTTCATTTGCATACTTAACCATGTTTCTCCAGTACCCCTTTGGATGATTTGAAGCAAATCCCAAACATCACACCATTTCACCCATAAATACATCAGTAAGTATTTTTAAAAGTTATGGGACTCTTTTAAAATTATTATTAACAGCACTAAAATACTGTATCTCTCATGTCTCCTGCATTGGCAGGCAGGTTCTTTACCACTAGCGCCACCTGGAAAGACCACCATTATCACAGTGAAACAAATTAAATATTTCCTGAATGTCATCAGTGAGCACCCATATTTTTTGAGGGGGATTTCACAGCTGGTCTAACTCACGTTTTCTGATTATCTTTTTCCTCCAAACAGATGACTGTCTCTGTGGTAGTCCTCCTTCTATTTTAAAAATTCACCCTCTGTCCTCCTTAATTTTGGCACTTGCTCTTATTCACCTGCTCTTCTCACCACTCTTCCTGCCCCGTCATGGATGGACATAGTGGCTACTTCAGCACAGAAGGCCAAGGTCAAGGCTGCTGGGAAGGCTCTGATGGGGTAGCTGGTGGGTGGCTAACTACAGCCCAGGGAGATCATGGAGAAGGGAGAAAGGGTCACTAGAATGCGACAGAACAAGCACACAGCCAGAGCCCAACTCAGGCAGATTTTAAAGACGTGGAAACGAAAAGTCAGATGCATTCTCTTAACTGTTGGTCAGGAGCTGGAATGAGGGGTTGACGTGGAGTAGAAAGCATTCTGGGGACTCAGGAGTGAGGACCCACCATTCCCCTTGGACAGTTGCACCTGTGAAGGCCTGAGGACCACTAACCATAGTCATAAGCACCCGAGCACATCCTTTCAGGTCACAAATCTGTCACGCAGGCTATCTTTGTAAGTCCTTCAGGCCTGGCACCAGGGTAGACCACACAATGAGGGGTTAAGTGACTCATCCAGCCTCACACCCACATCCTCTCAGTGGCAGAACCATCTAGAAGTGTGTGACACTGCTCGTTGCACACTTCAACCTCAGGCTGTCTGCCGTGGCATGTAATCAGTAGCCTGGCAACTAATGACAAATAGGCAGGAGAAATATCAACAACCTCAGAAAAGTGGATGATACCACTCTAATGGCAGAAAGCTGAAGTGAAAGTGAAAGACACTCACTTGTGTCTGACCCTTTGGTACACTATGGATTGACTATACAGTTCATGGAATTCTCCAGGCCAGAATACTGGAGTGGGTAGCCATTCCCTTTGCCAGGGGATCTTCCCATCCCAGGGACCGAACCCAGGTCTCCCACATTGCAGGTGGATTCTTTACCAGCTGAGCCACCAGGGAAGCTCAAGAATACTGGAGTGCGTAGACTATGTCTTCTCCAGAGGATCTTCCTGATCCAGGAATCAAACTGGGGTCTCCTGCATTGCAGGCAGATTCTTTACCAGCTGAGCTACCAGGGAAGCTCAGCAGAAAGCTAAGAGGAACTAAAGAACCTCTTGATGAGGGTGAAGGAGGAGAGTGAATGAGACAGCTTTAAACTAAATATTAAAAAAAACTAAGATCATGGCATCCAGCCCCACTACTTCATAGCAAACAGAAGGGGAAAAAGTGGAAGTAGTGACAGATTTCCTCTTCATGGTCTCCAAAATCACTGTGGATGGTGACTGCAGCCATGAAATCAGAAGACGATTGCTTCTGAGCAGGAAGGCTATGACAAACCTAGACAGTGTGTTGAAAAGCAAAGACGTTACTCTGCCGACAAAGGTCTATATAGTCAAGGCTATGGTCTTCCTAGTGGTTATGTACAGTTGTGAGAGCTAGACCATAAAGAAGGCAGAGCACCAAAGAATTGATGCCTTCTAACTGTGGTGCTGGAGAAGACTGCTGAGAATCCCTTGGACAGCAAGGAGGTCAAACCAGTCAATGTTAAGGGAAATCAACCCTGAATACTCATTGCAAGGACTGATGCTGAAGCTGAAGCTCCAGTATTTTGGTCATCTGATGCGAACAGCTGACTCATTGGAAAACTTCCTGATGCTGGAAAAGATTGAAGGCAGAAGGAGAAGAGAGAGACAGAAAATGAGATAGCTGGATGGCATCACCAATGCAACGGACATGAACTTGGGGAAACTTTGGGAGATAGTGAGGGATAGGAAGGCCTGTAGTGCTGCAGTCCATGGGGTCCCAAAGTAGGACATGACTGTGCGACTGAACAACAAGAACAACTAATAACAATATGAGTAAAAACAACTGCAAACACTTAGCACTCACCCTTTGCCAGGCACCTCCCGTTAACTCACTTAATCTTCAAACTCAGTAAGTCGGGGGCTCTTATTACTCCTAGGTTACAGACAAGACACCAAGAAATAGAGAAGTCAAGTAATGTGCTCAAGGTCACAACGCTAGTAAGGGTTTGAATGGGAAAAGGAAGCTGAAGGGCAGTAAAATTCAAAAGCTTACACTTTGAAAAACAGGAAAAGAGGGAAAAAATACAAAAGCTTCTCTTCTGTGGGACAAAAAAAAAAAAGCTAGTATTTTTTTTTGAAAGACCAAATTTTCTCTTTTAAGCAGCCTGGGCTCTAGACACCGGCCTGGCCCCTTAGACTTACCTTCTGCTGTTGAGAGACCTCAGCGTCACAAAGAGGAGAAGCAGGTGACAAGGTATACATACAGGGTGTGGTTCTGAGTGTGGCTGTGATGGTTGGAGGTGGACAATGCCACATCTTATTGGTCTGTATCAGGATGAGCCAAAGCAAGTCGCTCTAGCAGGACGACCCTGACAGCACTTAGACCTCAGTGTTCAGAAGGGTCTAGTGGTTTAGTGCTCTGGTCTAATTCTAAATAAGTGGACAAAAGAAATGAGTGTTTTTACCAGGGAGACTGTGTGGGGACACTAAAAACTCACACAGAAAATATGAGCTCCTCCGGGACTGGGACATCAACTGTGTCGGGGTGGGACCGACGCCAGGGGCCCAGGATTGGCGCACACACCTGCCCACCTCACTGCCCGGTCAGCTCTGCTTCTGAACTTTGCCCTCAGTGCCCTCAGTGACGGCTACTTGGTTTTATTGTCTTGTGGTTTGAGCCGGAGGAGATATTACTTACGACAATAGCTAATGATTAATTTTTTATACCTCTGAAGCCCTAATTAAAGTTCGGGGTGATTTTTAGCAGTTGGAACTTCAGGCGGGCTTTGATGTTGTTGGTCTGTGGGCCGGACGCGCCGGGCGGAGGCCGGGCTTCGGGCAAGCGGCTCCCCCCTGTGCCGCCGTATTTGCATGTGCGCCCGGATTTGTCTTTGGCTGCTCATACGGTTTGGGATGAGACCCTAGCGTCCCAGGGGAGGGGGGCAGGTGTTGCTCCAGTCGAGCGAATGGAACCAAATTACAGGCCCGTCTGTCACCTCCTCTGGGAGAAGGTGGAGGGAGGGAGGGCGAGGACGGGGGGAGGGGCGAGGCCGCTCCACCGCCTCCTGAGGAGCCCGGCCAGCGCGCCAGACGCAGAGGATGTGAAGCGGAGTGACACCGCCACCCCGGGGACGGGGACGGCGTGGGCTGGCGACCCCAGCCTCTTCACTGACCCGCCGCGCCCCGCGGCCACTTAGGCCGCGTCTACACGGCACCGGCCGACACTCACACTGGAATCGGTTTTCCCTAAATGAATGGACTGATACATTTTCTGACTGCACTGACTTGGCGGCTGGGTCTCTATTCCACCAAATCCCCAGAAAACAGAAACAGCCACCAGATCCACTCCCTTCATCTTTGGTCTTCAAGCATGGCCTGCACGCACGCACGCACACACACACACACACACACACTAATTAAGCCACACCAATTTGCACGTGTAGACACAGATGCACCTCAGTGATTGTAGCCCTGGGAATGCACAGCTACTGTACTTCTGTAGGGATTTGTCCTTCAGTAGGGATGGGGGGGTAGGGGGTGGAGAGAAATAATGCTGATTCTACCATTCTACCCTGGTGATGTCCTGAAGCTTCATTAACGGTCTGGACGTTACTTTGAGGCCGCCAGATATAAGGAGAGATAACATGAATACTTTGCTGTCTGCGGTAGCCTCTAGAGACCACCCACCCCTCCCCTGAAGGCCCCAAGCAACAGAGCAATGTTGTTCTAAGCTACCTGAGAAAAATACAAACATAAAGTGAGCCTTTCAGGGAACACAACGGACAGGAATAATAAAGTGCCATCGTTTGGCTTTCACTTGTAAATAGAGTGGTACCAAGAGTATAAGAGAAAATGGGGGTGGTGGTGAGGGGAGATCTCAAACCAGATAGAGTGGTTCTAGTAAGAAACAAGTTCTTGTCAAATTTCTCCAGACTTGCGTGTAGAAAACAGTGTTTGCATGTCTTCCTCTCTCTCCTCCCTGCCTCTGGGGTGGGAAAGGTTAAAGCAATTGTCAGCTCCCACTGGCTCTTTCAATGAGAAAAGAACTGAGGCATAGAGTGATGATGTATCGCAGGCTCAAGAAGACACACATTCCTTCCCCTTTTCTTCAACAATAAAATGATTGACAGAGATAATTCCCCATGTGAGGGGAGAAAAAGAACTGCTTGCAGATAATGGGCTGTGCTCGGATTGCAGCTGATAAGACTCTGTCCATCGGATGTCAAGTGATGACTGAAAAGTGAAAAATTAATTCCATTATCCAGCTGTTGTTGCTGTGGGGTGCCAAACCACCCAGATGTTTGGGAACATCTGGGTATGTGACAGCATGTTTGTACCATATATCCAGATGCTTGGTATTGTGTAGACAAAGGCTGGACCTAGACGTGGAGAAGGAAAATAACTAACTGGGAAGAGAGGGGCTAAGAGATGGTTAGGAGGACAGTGAGAAAGTGGACTGCATGGTGATGGGGGAAGAAAATGAGAAAGTAAAGGGAAAAAACATGTGAAAAGAGGTAAAAAGGAAAAGCAAGTAAATGTTCAGCAAGAGAACAACTTTCTGTTTCCTGATAGCCCAGCCCTGGCTTCCTGAGAAGCATTTCTGCTTGTCCTTGTCTGGATGAGGGAAAGGGGGACAAAAGGATGACCTGAAAGACACCCAGGATGAGACTGGAGGCATCTGCACCCAGAGCTTAGGCTCAACCAGGGCTGGTAGCTGTGTGTCTGCAGAGAGGTTGGACTGCAAAGTGAAAAAGTGATGAATGTATTGGGGGGTGGGGGGTGGTTCTCACACACAGGGATGAAAAGGCGAAATTCCCGTTAAAGATGCCCATGTTTAGCAAAGCATTGAAATGTCCCGATTAGTCAACTCTGTTTCCAGTTATCAATCAAGATGATGAGCCTGGTATAGACAGAACCAGTGATGGTGTAACAGAAGGAAGAGGGTAATTGGCTGGGGGAAGGTTGTGCGGTTGGGTGACAGATTTAGAGGAGGGGACATGATGTGATTGAGGTGGTGGTGGGAGTGTTAGGCTTTCAGAACAGCTCACAAAGCCTCCTGTAATTCCCAAGCTGTCTGTTATCTATGAAATGCAAATCAGGAGGGGAGTGACATCATGTCGGATTATGGCCACTGGGAGTAATTATTTAGACATTAAAGGCTACTGAAGGGAGTGGTTGACAATATTAATGATGTCCAGATGGACGGAGTGTGATGCTAAAATTATTTTCTAGTACAAAGAACAGGGGAATTTTTATCAGGTTTTCTCTTCATTGGACAATCTGTATCTCTTGGAGGTGTGCCCCTAAAGAGATGGTGACACTGGGAGATGGCCTTGGAATCGAAGCACAGTGGATTTTGCAGAAGGGGCCACAGTCTCCAGCTCCTGGGAGAAAAGGCACAATTAATATGGGAAACAATGACATAATAATTATGATTATAAAAGGAGTAAATCATCTCAAGATGGTGAATGAACAAGGTGCTGATTGGAAACCCTTCTCTCTCGACATTCACCCCACCCCACCCTGCCTTTCTTGCTCAAAGACAGCAGCCTGCAGCAACCTTTTGTCTTCACGGTCCTCTCCCTTCCTCTCCCCCTGCAATACAAACACCAATCCACATGCCTTGGCCATTAGTACTGGTATCAACTGTATAAGCACAGGTAACGGTATTCTCAGTCACTGATAAACATAAGGAGAAATGCAGCCTGGCCAAGCCCATAGTGTGAACAAAAAAAAAAAAAAAAAAAAAGAGGCAACCACATCCTGGGATCCAAATTGGAAAAGATGAAAGAAAAGCACTTTCAAGAAGATTAAGAAGCGAAGTATGCTGATCTGAACTGTAGATCTAACAATGCTGCCTCACATTCTACTCTCTTCCCAGAGCAGGAAATGAGATTTGTGTGGGAATCTACCAGGTTTCCAAACCTGCTGCTCATCTTTCTGACTTATGGCAGAGTGAATAGTGCAGCTAGAAGAAACCAAACAGCATCTCCAATATATGTGGGGTACCTGTGTAAAATTAAAGGGATCATGAGCACAGGTGATCACATGTCTTTAGACTCTTACATTTGAAAGTCATTAAATGGGTAAAGAGGAGGATTCAGAAAGTGAATAGATAACTGCAAAGACAGTTTCAAAGATTTCCCTTTAGTCATTTTTTTTTGTTTTGGGTTACATACCAGTAGGGGCTTCTCTTGCGGCTCAGACAGTAAAGAATCTGCCTGAAATGCAGGAGACCCAGGTTCGATCCCTGGGCCAGAAAGAGCCCCTGGAGAAGGGAATGGCTACCCACTCCAGTATTCTCACCTGGAGACTTCCATGGACAGAGGAGCCTCAGGGGCTACAGCCCATGCAAAGAGTTGGACACTACTGAGCAACTCACACATATGCCACTAGAGATACACAGTCGTATTTATCATATTTTAAAGTTATTTGAAATAGTTTTTCTCTGTATGGTAATACCACCAATTGGATTTATAGTTGGAATCATTTGTTCTACTTTGCTTTCAATTTTCCAGATTAACTTCTTCAAATTTGTTTTAGAATTATGCAGATTATTTACATGTTTCAAAAACCATATCTATAGAATTAGGTGTATTCGAAGAATCTACTTTATATTCTTATCGTCACCTTCACTATATTTCTTTCCTCTCTCTACAGAAAACCTGTTTTTATGGTTTACCCTTCACTTTTTTATATAAGCAATTATATATATGCAAAATATGGATAGGTAGGTATATCTTTCAGTTTCTTAAACAGTGGCATATTATATATACTTTTTATATTGTCTTTTCATTTAATATATCCTATAAATCACTTCATAACAACATGCAGAAATAGCCACATGTCTTTAAAAAGTATTTTGAGGGTATAAATGAAAGATAATAGTAAACTACTTAAAGTGTAGTTTAATAAACTAAAGTGTAGTGTAATAAACTGTTTGAAGTGTAAAATTTTATCCATTTTGACATGTGTGTACACCACAACCAAGACAAAACAGATCTAGTACTCCTAGAAGTTTCCTTATGCCTCTCCGTAATTCATTCCTGCATCCATTCTTTCCTCTAACCAATTTCCAATCTACTTTCTGTCACTATAGATTCAATTTCATCTTCTGGAATTTTATGTAAATGGAATCACATCATCTGTCTTCTTTTTTCACTGGCTTCTTTCACTCTGCACAATAATGTGCGTACATGTTGTTGCATGTGTCAGTAGTGTGTTCCTTTTTACTGCTGAGTAGTGTTCCACTAAATGGATATACCACATTATTTACTCATTCACATACTTGTGGATATTTGAGTTGTCTTCAGTTTGGGACTATTACACACAAAGCTGCTATGAACATTCATGTGCCAGTACTTGTGTGAACATACTTTATTGATGTCTTCAAAAGTTAAACATACACTTTCTGTTACAACCCAATCATTCCACTCCTAGATTTTTTTTTTTAGCCACACTATACTCTCATTTGCAGAGGTACCAGTTCCCTACTGACGGTCATTAGGATTGTTTTCAATCTTATACTGTTACAAATAGCATTGCAATATATAATCTTGAGCATATGCCCTTGGTATTTTTGCCAGTGTACAGGAAGGCCTGGAAGTGGGATTTTTTTACCCAAGTTTTTTTCAATGGAGGAGAGGCTGGTAGGCAGAGAAAACATTTAGTTATGTGTATTCTCATAGTGACTGGATTCTGTAAACTTATCAGAGTAGAATCCAAAGATGAACGAAAGTATCTGAAATTACAGTGCAAAGTTCTTCTAGGGCAAATAATGACAAAATCAAAGAGAGATTCCCTTTAAATTCAAAGTTCCAACAGGTTAAAATCACAAGGATGGAGAAAGGTATACTATGCAAACAGTAATCACAAGAAATCTGATGTGGCTATATTAATAACAAAGTATTTAAGACAAGAAGTTTTACCAGAGATAAAGAGGGCTACTTCATATGATAAGGTCAATTTACCAAGAAGACATAATCCTAAATGTGCATGCTCCTAATAACAGAATTCTTCCTTAATCATATACTAAATTTCCATAAGCAGTTGAATATTGCTGGATTTTATAAGATCTTTTTCCATTGTTCTGTCTGAAAGAAAGTGAAAGTGTTAGTTGCTCAGTGTATCTGACTCTATGTGATGCATGGACTGTAGTCCACAAGGCACCTCCGTCCATGGGGATTCTCCAGGCAAGAATACTGGTGTGAGTTTCCATGCCCTCTTCTAGGGGATCTTCCCGACCCAGGGATCAAGCCCAGGTCTCCTGTGTTACAGACAGATTCTTTATCGTCCGAGCCATCCTGCTTTCATTATGGTTTACAAGGCTTTGTGATGTGTTTTTATTTTATTTTTTGGCTGCGTGGTACAGCTTGCAAGATCTTAGTTTCCCAACTAGGGATTGAACCTGGGCCCACAGCAGTGAAAGGGTGGAGTCCTAACCATTAGGCTGTCAGGGAATTCCCATGTGATGTGCTCTTTTCATACCTAGTATTTCTAAGCCCTCAACCCAGCCCAACTACTCCTCTGAGTTTTAGTAGCTATTCTTGTTTTTTTTTTTTCCAAGTGGACTTTATAATCAACTTATCCAGCCCAGAAAAAAATAAAAGGTCTCATAGTATTTTTCTTGTATTACATTAAATTTGTAAGCTAATTTAGAAGACTTTTTATTTTGAATCTTCCTGTTCAAGAACATGTATTGTTTTCATTGATTCCGTCTACTTTGTTTATTGCTTTTTAACTCATAGAATAAAGCTGCAGACAAATTAGGACTTCCCTGATGGCTCAGTTTGTAAAGAATCCACGTGCAATGCAGGAGACCCTAGTTCAATTCCTGGGTCGGGAAGATCTGCTGGAGAAGGGATAGGCTACCCACCCCGGTATTCTTGGGCTTCCCTTGTGGCTCAGCTGGTGAAGAATCCGCCTGAAATGCAGGAGACCTGGGTTTGATCCCTGGGTTGGGAAGAGCCCCTGGAGAAGGGAAAGGCTACCCTCTCCAGTATTCTGGCCTGGAGAGTTCTATGGACTGTATAGTCCATGGGGTCACAAAGAATTCAACATGACTGAGAGACTTACATAGACAAATTATGGCAGCCTTAATAATAGTTACAAAACAGGTGTAATCAATCTTGAAAATGAAAAAAGCACAGCTGATTCTAGTTGCAGGAGAGAAGGGGAGATGAAAAGAAGGGTAGGGATTTACTATCCTTAACCTACAAAGCAAGAAATCAGAGTTGACAAAACAAGAGAGAGGGGTTTACATATTTTTGCCGAACTTAGGGAAATTAAAAAATAGTTATGTTACTATGCTGTGGGGATGAAGAAGGGTAGAGAAAGGTGTATAAAGTGTTGCCCACCTTAAGAGAAATTAACAGGGAATGTCTAACTGATGCTGGAGACCTGGGTTTAATCCCTGGGTTGGGACGATTCCCTGGAGAAGGGAATGACTACCCACTCAAGTATCTCTTGCCTGGAAAACTTCTTGGACAGAGGGCCCTGGCAGTCTACAGTCCATAGGGTTGCAAAGAGTCGGATTTAGAGGTATCAGATTAAACAGCATAAGAATTCAAAACAATTACTATGAAAAGTGGCTGCCCCTGGAGAGCAGACAGGCAGAGGGACATTGGCCTGTGGCATTTCATTATAAACATCTTTCTGTATTATTTAATTTCTTAACTATTTGCTTAAGTAAAACTTTAAATATAATTTTAACATAGTCAGACACAGTGACTAAACAACAAATTACAAATTAAAAGATAGCTTCATATTGACCAACTGTAAAAAAAATATATTTTTGATTTATGAACATTGCCTTAAGTAGGAGAAAGTAGTTGAGTCAATAATAATTAGATGGGGCTTCCCTGGTGGCTCAGTGGTAAAGAATCCACCTGCCAATGCAGGAGACACAGGTTCAATCCCTAGTTGGAGAAGATCCCACATGCCACTGAGCAACTAAGTCTGTTCACTACAACTACTGAGCCTGTGCTCTAGAGCCTGGGAGTTGCAAATACTGAGCCTGTGCAACCTAGAGCTCATGCAACAAGAGAAGCCACCACAATGAGAAGCCCGAGCACTGCAACTAGAGAGTAGACCCTGCTCACCTCAACTAGGAAACTAGCTCATGCAGCAACAAAGATCCAGGACAGCCAAAGATAAATAAATCACATAGCAGTTAGATTTCTGCCTGGATATTAGGAAACAATAGCCAATGAAAGATCATTCTCCCACTTCTGACTTGGGGGAGTCAGACTTTGGGACTATGGTTATTTAATGGACAGCTATTGAAAGTAGGACACCCTTAAAGATTTGGCCCTGTTCTCAAACTTGGATTGCTACCACTCATAGGGCTTTCCTTTCATCAGATGGACACCTATCGACCCAATCTTATTTTGGAGGTTCACCTCCTGCACCCCCCACTCCGAACCCCACCAACAACAGCAGAGATGGGAGCAGCTCACCAATTCATATGCAATAATCCCCAACTCTAGAGGAAGCGTGCCAGGACTGGGGATGGGGAAACAAGAGCACAATGATGGCTGTCTTTCTATCTTTTCCATCTGATCCCTGGGCCCCAAGAGGGACTTCTTCTCTTTTTATTAAGTTCCAGGAGTTAATTGATTTGATTCCTCATGCATACTAGAGAAAAGTAAGTAGGCTATAAATTACTGAAGTGAGTTTGCTGAGTTCAATCTACAACCACAGGCAGTCATTTGGGAAAGCAAATGATGGAGTGAAAGGACGAGGCTCCCTCAATAAGGGCTTTGAGAAGCCCTAGGCTCAATCACATGACCAGCCCCTACATCCTTCCATGACCCCACAGCCAAGTTCTCCCCTCTCCCAGGTGCTCCCCTCTGACCAAGGAAGGGTTGTTCTCTTTTTCCTTTTATTTTCACCTTTTAGGGCTGTCCATTTATTTCTTTAGATAAAAATCTGTGGACTGGAGGGGAGAAAGTGGGAGCCAGAGAACATGAGACAGAGGAGGTAGTGCTGTCTCCAGTCTTATATTAAGATCATTTGCCCCTTCTCATCTGGGTCGCATACCAAGTATGAAACTCACCATGAGAAGTTTGATTATTTGTAGACTGAATTCTCAAGTCTGCTGCCCACCATATCATCTATCTGTGGTGAGCCTACGAGGCAAAGGGAATTACAATCTGAAGAGTCGTTGGTGATCATGGAATGAAACCAACAAAAGCTGGAGAGTGCTGCAGGACAACCCTCAACCAAGAACAGAGAAAAACTTGGCAATGACAAACATTCTTGTGGTTCCCAACCTCTAATCTCTGAGGCCTGGTGCAAATACAATTCTTCCAACAATCTTTCTGGCAGTTCTGTCTTGTAGGCTGGGTCTGCCCCATCACATATTTTCTATTGCCGGTTGCCAATATATCTTGTATTCAACAATTCAAACATTTGTTTGTATTGTGGGTTCATTCTCTAGTTGAAGCAAGTCTGATAACAGAATTAACTAATACAAACATAGGGCAAAAGGGGGTAGGATGGAAATACAAATTAAACCCTATGGGAGCCCAAGAGAAAAGGTGATTAATTACAACTTAGTGAATCAGGAAATGCTTCATGGAAATTGTATTTGCACTGGGCCTCCGTGGGCACGTTGCAACAGGCAGAATGGAAAAACGCATTCCAAGGGGGAGGAATCAAGTAGGACAAGGACAAGCTGAAAATGTTCAGGGTCAGTGGAATTCTGATCATTGAGGGTCTTGAATGCTTTGCTCAGGAATTTGAACTTCATTTTGTACACAGTGGGGGAACCAAATGAAAGCTTCTAAGGAGAGGAATGACATTATCAAATCTGACAGTAGGGGCCATTTATGGAGTGAGTCCTCACCATGATCCAGGCATCATGCTAAGCAATTCAGGGCATTTTGCCATCCACTGACTGTAAGACTTGGGATTCAGGAGAGTTACAGCCATGAGGGCTTTTCCGGTTATCCAGTTGGAAGACCAGATAGGATGCAGAGGCAAATCAATTGGGAATAATAAAAGCACTTCCCTATGTGAAGCATTATGTGGCTGGACCTGTGCCAGGCACTTCCTAGATCCCAGGCCATTTAATGTTGGTAACAACCCTATGATGGTCCCTGACTTATTATAAGGAACCTGAGATTCAGAGACTTCAGGTAACTGGCCTGAGCTTGCATAGCTACTAAGGGGCAGAATTGAGACACACACTCAGAGCCTGTGCTTCTGACTGGTGCATCAAACTGCCGAGGAGAAGACAGACTTCTCAAAGGCAGGCAAGAGAAGTCTGGCTCAAGTTAGGCTCATTCTCACATCTATTCAAGATAGCAGAACATTCAGTTTCCAGTAGACCTTGAGGGTCACTATACCCTCATTGTACTACATTAGCATATGCCACATGACACACCCACAGGTACCACCACCGTTCTGAGGCTGACCATAAGAATCCAAAAAGGGAGTGGTGGCCCAATTCCCGGCAATCCCTTCCCCCTCCCCAAAGGAGCTGGAATAATGCTCCCACTCATTAGCCTGTGAAATTACACAGCACTTAAAAACTAATCACTCCATATTTCAGGGATGCTCTTGCTTTCTGAGATGGACTGCGTTCTGTCCATGTCTATCTCTGCTTTCATTTTTCTATAGCTTGTTCTTGAATTCTTTCCAGAATGAAGCCAAGGACCCTCATCTGGTGGCCCATCCCAAGGACACACCTGAGACCTGGGACATAACCATCCTCTCACAACCCATTTTCCTACAACCTCTTAAAAGTTTACTAATAAATCTACTTCTTAACCTATCATTTTGCCTCACACTGAATTCCTTCTGCCCTGAGATATAAAGAACTTGAGCTTCCTTAAGTCCTGAGATAAGTTGTGGGACTTCGGTTGGAAGATTGTGGGTTCAAGTCCTATCTGAGGAGCAGTTTCAGCATGGAGGCAGGCAAGCGAACAGATTATCATAAAGCAGAGAGGACAGCAGGCAGCTAACCTGACTTGCGGGGTGAAGAGGGAATTAGAGAAGACTGTCCGAGTTAATACCTTAGATAGTATAGAACAGAAGGAGTAGAGTGTGACTAGGCTGAAGTGGGGAAGTGAGAAGAGATCCAGGAACCAGACAGCAGGACCGTGCAAATGCACAAACCAGACAAGAATCAAACGCAAGGATGAAAAGAGGAGGCCGGAGGAGGGGCAAGATGATGTTCCGTTCAGAGTCTCTGCAGGCCATGGGAGTTTCTAAAGGGCAGACTTACTTTCCATAAGGCTCACTTGGGCTTCAGTGGGGAAGGAACAGGACCCAGGAGATGAGGGAGAAGGCTATGGTTCAGGTGAGGAAGGACAGAGATGCAGGAGAGAAGGGAGAAATGTTTAAGGGTAAATTGTACAGCACCTGGTGAATGAAAGGGCCCAGGTGGCCCCCTGAGGATGACTTGTGGCCTCCACTGGATCCTCCAGCAGGTTTCCCACACTCCTCCACTCTCCATAGGTGGTTTCCATGCCAATCCATCCTCATGCCCAGTGCAGATGGCCAGACTGGATGCCTCTGGTTACCAGGCACAGCTACTGGGGGTGATGAGTCTATGGAACGAGGCTTCACTTCTGCATCCAAAGACCAGAAAGGGTGTACATACTCCCCATGCAGAAGACGGTGGCTCAGAAGGTCTGGGTTTCTAAACCCTGCACATTTTCAAGAAAGGCCTGGCTTCCGGAATGGCCCTTGGCCAGCGCCTGGGAGATGAGTTCTGAGCTCTTGAATAGTCTTTCTAATAAAGTGTCTTGGTAGGCCTGAGGCATTGGGCCAGGTGTTACCATTTTGATCAGATAGTTTTTGTTAACAATGGAGTTTGTGGTGGATGCCTGTTTACCTCTGGGGGCTACAGTCTGGGTAGCTGGGGTCAGCCACAGCACAGCATGACTACAGGATAGATCCCTCAATAATAACCTGGACACCAAGGTTTGGGTGAGCTTCCTTGGCTGGCAGTACTTTGTACGTGTTCTCACACACCACTACTGGGAGAATCCAGCACGTCCCCATCGCTCTGCTGGGAGGGGACACCTGGAATCTTGCATCTGGTGTCTCCTGGACTTTGCCCTGTGTGCTTTTTCCCTTTGTTGGTTTTAATCTGCATCCTTTTGCTGTGATAAACTCTAACTGTGGGTATAAAAGCTTTCCTGTGTTCTGTGACTTCCTCTAATGAATCATCGAGCCTGAGGGTGATCTTGGGGGACCCCTGACACACACCACCCTGGGGTGACAACAGATGGGACAGCCGGGGAAGTGCACAACCTAAACATGGAATTGCACCCCAGAGTAGGCATCATGAGGGTCAGGTCCTGTGCAAACGACCTAAGTGGAACCTGCACAGAACAGGTGGGCAGGAATGCCCAGAATACTAGAAGCTATTTTCCAGTTTATCCCAAATCCAGAGTCACTCTGCTGTTCTCCCAGTGGCCTCTGGGGTCCTGCTTTGATTCCGACCTCTATTATCCAACAGTGCATGTTACCTTTTCATTTTCAGCTTTTTCAAAAAGCCTAATGTCCTCCCTCCACCCTTCCGGTTTGGCTCTTTGCCAGATAGTTGTGTCAAAACTGGACCTGTAACTGTAGGCAATTTCCAGATACTCTAAAACATTGTTTACCCTGAACAACAGACGTGAGCATCTACAGTGTACCCTAGAAACACAGTACATCACTGGGCTGTAAATGTATAGGTTATTTGAATAACATGATGGAACACAACAGGGAAGTTAAACTTCTTAGCCATGGGCCCGAGCTACAGCCAGGAAATCTGAGGTTTGATTTGGTGAGAATACAAGGTTTTTGTGCGTAATCTCACTCCCTACTTTTATCATTTTATCAGTTTATAGAACATGAGAGATAATTAACTAGAAGTGCCCACCTCCTCTTCACATTTACCTATAAAAGGACTTAGATTAACAGGTATTTGTCCTCATTTGCAGTCTAAGCTCATCCTTATTTTCAACTCCGAGCCTAGGCACTAGGAATTATTTGCAATACTTCAGTTTGTTGTTGTTGTTCAGTTTCTAAGTCCTGTCCAACTCTTTGCAACCCCATGGACAGCAGCACGTCAGGCTTCCCTGTCCTTCACTATCCCCCGGAGTTTGCTCAAACTCATGTCCATTGAGGCGGTGATGCCATTCAACCATCCCATCTTCTGTTTCCCCTTTCTCTTCCTGTCCTCAATCTTTCCCAGTATCCGAGTCTTTTCCAATGAGATGGCTCTTCGCATCAGGTGACCAAACTATTGGAGCTTCAACTCTAGCAATAGTCCTTCCAATGAATATTCAGGATCAATTTCCTTTAGGATTGATTGGTTTGATCTCCTTGCTGTCCAAGGGACTCTCAAGAGTCTTCTCCAGCACCACAATTTGAAAGCATCAATTCTTCAGTGCTCAGCCTTCTTTATAGTTTAACTAATGGCTTTAAAGAACATATCCTTGTACATCTTTGTAAAGCAACTCCGAGGTCTCTCCAGGCCCTGTCACATTCTGGCTTAGTTTCCTGTTCATCATCACCCACTCTGTTACAATGGGGTCCCAAGTTCTGCACTTAGATCAGTGGAAAGCAACACAGATGTTCTCCATCTGTTTAGGACCTTGTATGAGGCAGGGTTCAAAGTGGGGGACAGATATCTGGTATTTTAAACAGAAGGGAACTTAATACAGGAAATGAAGCAGGGTAAAGTTACTGAAGAGCTGGAGGAGTGAATTCTAGGCTGGACTCCAGAAAACCAACCCTGGAACCATTGAGCTCAAGTCCACACTGCCGAGCCTACTAACCTAGGATCCACAGCCTCTGCCGCCTCCGGCAGAAGCGCCTATAGGCACCAGGAAACTAGAGACTGAACACTGCTGCAGGACACGCCTGTGTCCTTGACCTTACTCATCAGACAATGGAGTGAGAAGACAGCCTCTGCCTCACTTTGATGATTTGAACCCTGCACATTCATGTAAGTTGCAGAAACTAAAGGGCATACAAGACCCCATTGCAAGGAAAGCTTGGGAAATGAAATGCTGAATTTCCCAGCACCTGCAGTGCAGGAAGTGTACTAGGAAGTGAGGATGCAGACTCAGGCAATTTGCTGCATCTACTGCAGTTTGTTAAGGTTCTTTCAAGCCTAATGTTCCATATATAACTGGGATGCCTGAGCAGGAAAAGACAACAATCTCTAGAGAAGAATATAGAAGAGGTAAGTATGCCTTTTGCTACCATCTTCTCCTCCGCCACCGTCTCCTTGGGAAGAAGTGATTTCCAGGTCATTTGCTGGAGCAGGAAGTAGCCTCAAGACATTTGAGCCTGAAATCAGATGAAGCTTTGCCCTGATCATTTGGAGGCCTTCATGGGAAGGAGGCATAGCTTTTAAAACCATGATTCAAAAGTTGCAAGAGACTTAAGTCTTGTAAGAGGAAGAGATACTATTCTTTGAATCTGGGAAAGCTCTTGGGATAGAAATTTAAATAGGAAAATAAAAAGCAGGACCCATAATTGTGAAGTGGGATGGTCAAGACACTAGCTGGGAGAAAAGACATGTAAGCTATTGGATAAAAGTTATCTTGGTTTTAGGCAAAGTTGCCTCTCTGCAGACCCCACTTACTTTGGAAAAAACTATTTTCTAAACAAAGATTTCAGGGACTTCCCTGATGGTCCCAGTGGTTAAGACCTCATCTTCCAGTGCTGGGGGTAGATGCAGGTTCAATCCCTTGTCAGGGAACTATGATCCCACATTTGATGGAGCCAAAAAACCAAAACATAAAACAGAAGGGATATTGTAACAATTTCAATAAAGGCTTTTAAAAAAGGTCCATATTAAAAAAAAAACTGAAAAAAAACCCCCAGAGATTTCACCTCTGCTGCTGCTTGTCTATGTGAGCCTGTGTGTACATGTGTATACACATGTGTGTTCTTGGCCAGTTCATTGCATCAGCAGTGGAGGCTGCCTTCCTGAAAGTCTTTTGTTCAATTCTGGGTAAAACTTTGAAGAGCAGCTGCACAGATCCACACAGAGAGGAGGAAAGGAATTTCCCCCCACTTTTCCATAAAATTCAGCACGGCTCTGGCACTTTAAGGACTGGTGGTGATTTAGGAACATCCTGGGATGGATCTTGTCTTCCTGGGGGAAGGAGGACATCATCTAAAGTATCAGTGTTGCCACTCTTCTTGAAATTTCTGATTAGTCAACTGGATGGGGAGCATCAGAGGAAAAAGATGATGGGTGCCACGTAGTGGTTTGTGAACACATATGGTGGCACCTCTTCTGGGACTATCCAAAATACTGGAGTGGGAAAGAAAAGGACTTGAAGAGGTGAGGCAGGTGGGTGCAAGGAGGGGCAAAAATAAAAACTTCCACTGGTTTTTAGTAATACAATTTTACTTGTATCTACAGATTGAGAAAGCTGGCAATCTAGACTGTCTATAGTTCTAAGAGGTGACAGGGAAGAAATAGAAAATGATGGGAAGTCATGTAGCTTTTACTAACATAGAGCTCACCAGGCAGTGAGGTTGAGCTTGTCAGCCTTTGGTCAGTGATGGCTGGTCTGTCTCGTTGGACACTTCAAAATCTGAGAGCAGGTTGTGCTTTTTCAGAAAGTGAAAGTGTTAGTCACTCAGTCATGTCTGACCCTTTGCAGCCCCATGGACTGCAGCCCACAGGGCTCCTCTGTCCATGAAATTCTCCAGGCAGGAATACTGGAGTGTGTTGCCATTCCCTTCTTCAAGGGATCTTCCCAAACCAAGGACTGAGCCCAGGTCTCCTGTGTTGTAGGCAGACTCTTTACCATCTGAACCACTGGGGAAGCCCATACTCTTTCAGTTCTTTCCATTTTACTCTCATCCCAAACTCCCTTCCTTAAATACAAATATGTGTACGCCCTTCCCATCCTTGAGGGAACTGCTTATATTCTATGGTCATTAGAGAATTATTTTGAAGATTGGGTACGGGCAGGTCAAGCACTGGTACTTGGCTTATGGAGATTGTGAGAATGATGATGAGGATGACGATTTAAGGAGACCATAATGCTCCTAAGAAAAGGCATGAGGAGATGAGACAATTTCCCTGAAACATCTTCCTATTTGGAGCCCAACTTGTCCTGCCCACTTCACTTGCAGCTCTTCTGACTAGTTCCATAAAGACTTTCAATCTAGTCTCTCATTCCTAAGAGTGGGTGCTAACTGTAAGTCTGAAGCTGAAAGGAATCCTGAAGACAACCTTTTATTTTATAGGGAAAAATCTGGCTCTTGAGAGTTTCAGTAACTTGCCAACTCTATCATTTGGGTTTTCTACCACCTTAATCAAAATATTTAAGGAAACTCACTGATGACAGAGATGCCATAGTGCTCCATTTTCAAATTCAGCAAGGGTTAAAATCTTCTAACCTTTTCTGTCAAGCATCAGTCTCTTAATTTTGAATGCAGTATGCCCCCAAAAGGGCCCTGGTTAATTGGGCCTTATTGGGTGGGGGTGTGGTGGGGGTGAGGTGGGTGGGAAGGGCTTCCTTAACTCTGAAATAGGGAATGTAGGGAGGGAGTATTCAGAAAATATAAATATTTTAACCAGAGATGTTTTCCTTTGTTTCATTGGTTGCTCTGTATATTTTGGTACTATCTTTTCTAAAAAATATAAGGTATGAAAAGCAAGGCTTAAAAAACAACACACACCCAAATCGAAGAGGGTACCTGGGTGGGGATATGGCAGAGATTTGGCTAGTAAAAGAAATGCATTTGGGACCTCTGATTTTGAAGAATATTACAGAACTGTTCCTTGGGTGTTCAAGGGGGAGTCCAAAGAACTTGAGAGGGATTTTAGGAATTCAGGTGGAAGACATTAAGCTGAAGTATCTCAAAGTTGTGCAATTGAATGTGACTACAAAGGAGGTCAGTCCTGGGTGTTCATTGAAGCTGAAACTCCAATACTTAGGCCACCTCATGCGAAGAGTTGACTCATTGGAAAAGACCCTAATGCTGGGAAGGATTGGGGGCAGGAGGAGAAGGGGACGACAGAGGATGAGATGGCTGGATGGCATCACTGACTCGATGGACATGAGTTTGGGTAAACTCCGGGAGTTGGTGATGGACAGGGAGGCCTGGCATGCTGCAATTCATGGGGTCGCAAAGAGTCGGACACAACTGAGCGACTGAACTGAACTGAACAACTGGTGAAGGGACAACAGACTGTTAGAAGGTAGGGTTTTTAAAACCTCAGCACAGTTGACGTTTTGGCCCAGACAATTCTTTGTTGTGGGGGATGTCTTGTGCATAGTAGAATTTTAGTGACATTCCTGGCCTGGAGTCATCAGATACAAGTAGCAATTCCACAGTCTTAACCACCAAAAATGCCTCCGGACATTGATCAATATTTCCTGGGGCATAAAATCATCACCCAGTTGAGAAGCAGCATCTTAACAAATAGGCTTGTGTATCCATGTGTAGACTTCCATTAGCACAGGGAGTACTAGGGGAGTACTCCCCTAGCATTTGGAACCTGGAAAGGTAGCAGTTCTCTATTAATCTTAGATAGTTATTTTTAGGGGTGTTTTGTAGGACCTTTACAAACACCTCCTTTTAGCATTTCCTCTTCATTCCAAAATACCATCGGCATCTTCATTGATAAGGGCTCCTCCTATGGCAACCCACTCCAGTATTCTTGCCTGGAGAATCCCACAGACGAAAGAGACTGGGTGGTTACAGTCCATGAGGCCGCAAGAGTCAGACATGACTTAGTAACTAAACCACCACCACCACCTCCTACTGAACATGCTGTTATCAATTCTTCGGTCTCCAAGAGCTAAGATCTTGCTCCTTGTGCTAGGATATAACAGCAACACCCAACCCCTTATTCCCTGTCACAAATGCACTGAAAAAATTCAAGGGTCATCTGCTGCTGCTGCTGCTGCTAAGTCGCTTCAGTCGTGTCCGACTCTGTGCGACCCCATAGACGGCAGCCCACCAGGCTCCGCCGTCCGTGGGATTCTCCAGGCAAGAATACTGGAGTGTGTTGCCATTTCCTTCTCCAGTGCATGAAAGGGAAAAGTGAAAGTGAAGTCGCTCAGTCGTGTCCGACTCTCAGCGACCCCATGGACTGCAGCCTACCAGGCTCCTCCGTCCATGGGATTTTCCAGGCAAGAGTACTGGAGTGGGGTGCCATTGCCTTCTCTGCAAGGGTCATCTACCACCCCACAAATGGAGCAGTTTGGAAGAATTGTTCCATATGAGGGCTGTTAAATTCAAAGATGTCCTGGAAGAAGGGCAAAAGTTCAGGGCAAGCACCAGTGATCCCTCTACTCAGAAACAGGTTCTCGCTTGCTCAGTCATATCTGACACTGTGACCCCAGGGACTGTATCCTGCCAGGCTCCTCTGTCCATGAATTTCCCAGGCAAGAATACTGGAATAGGTTCCTATTTCCTCCTCCAGGGATCTTCCCAACCCAAGGATCAAACTTGTGTCTCCTGCATCTTCTCCATTGACAGGTGGATTCTTTACCCACGAGCCACCTGGGAAACCCAGAAACAAGTTATTGGGGTTCAAATGAGGGAAAGAGGTAGATGGGAATTGGTTGCCTGGAGTATTCCTTGCTTCCTTCCAAAGCAGGCACTTCTGTCCCCTCAGTACGTCTTTGCATATGGTTGTGTATCTGACCATGAGAGATCTGTTTCCTTGGCTCAAAGATTGAGAAAATCTCTTCCTTTTTCTCTCCTTACCTCCACTGTGGCACCATGGGGCCTAGGAACTCAGGTCATGTCTTAAATATCTTGTCTCTGAAGTGACACCAAGCCCAATAGTGGTTAGAATTTTTAGAAGGAATTCCTACTCTATTACCAGGCCTTTAAAAATCCTGAACACCTCCACAAAGAATGCAACCTAAACACCAAAACCTGGTGGGCATCCACTGACCTCAGGAGATGTTAGGGGTAGAATTCACTCATTCAATAACTATTTATTGGGTATTAACTATATGCTGGGTACTAGGCTAGGTGCTAAAGTGAGACATGATCCTGCCTTGAGGAAATTCACCACAAAGTAGAGAAAATTGATGAATAAAGTAGTGTGATAGGGAAACACAGGGTGCTACAGGAACACTTTCAAGAGTGCAGACAGGGGTTATCAATGATGGTTAAGACTGGAAGGGATGATGAAGGGCTTTGTGATAGGTGGTTCAAGTCCACATTATCTGAACCCAAAGATCAGTCCTAACATCTCTAAAGGTGAAACAACCCATTATACTTTCTATCCAATGTAATAGAGTAGCAAGTACGTAGCACCAGGATTATTACTGAACAACAAACAAAAACAGTGATGAATCTGGTCAAATCTCTGAATTTAACTACCTATTTACAGGAAACATAGGGGTTAAAGGAACATGGTAAATAACACCAAGAAGATGCAGACAAATTCAGAATGAGGGAAATTCTACAGAGCAAATAACCTACTTTCTTCAACAAATAACTGGAATGAAATAGCAAAAAAATAAATAAATAAAAAGGGAGGAGCTGTTAGAGATTAAGAACTTTGAGATATTAAGAAACAAATCAAACAAATGTAATTTGCAGACCTGATTTAGATCTTGATTCAAAAAAAAAACCAACTATAAAAAGACATGTTGAGGACAATTAACTGAAATTAAACATGAGCTAGATATTATATGGGCTTCCCTGGTGGCTCGGATGGTAAAGAATCTGCCCACAATGTGGGAGACCTGGGTTTAATCCCTGGGTTGGGAAGATCCTTTACAGAAGGGAAAGGCAACCCATTCCAGTATTCTTGCCTAGAGAATTCAATGGATAGAGGAGCCTGGCAAGCTACAGTCCATGGGGTTGCAGAGTCAGACACGACTGAGTGACTAGAAGTTTCACTTTTCAGATATTATATGATATTAAAGAATTATTATTAACTTTGTTGAGAATAATAATGGTATTGTGGCTATGTTCACCTTAAAAGAAGAGTCTTTATGTTAGAGATAGACAAGGAAGAGCTCACAGATGAAACGATACAGTATTTGAGTTGGCCAAAATAGAATTACTTTTACAATTAAAAAGTAAATGAAAAGCAAAGAGAAAGTTTAGGGACCAAGTCTTCCTTATTCACCAACATACAAGAGAACCCTCTTTGAATCTAAGGTGTTGAGTAGAAGTTCTGACTACAGAAAACAGATTCCAGAGATATAGGGAATTACAGGGGAAGTCTTCTGGAGAGGAGGCAGAGAATCCAGGTAGGATGTGTTCTAAGACCTTGCTACTCAAAGAGTGGTCCATTACCTAGCAGCACACTGGCATCTTCTGAAAGTGAAAGTGAAAGGTGCTCAGTCCTGTCCAACTCTTTGTGACCCCATGGACTATACAGTCTATGGAATTCTTCAGGCCAGAATACTGGAGTGGATAGCCTTTCCCTTCTCCAGGGGGTCTTCCCAATCCAGGGACCAAACCAGGTCTCCCGCACTGTGGGAGCTGAGCCACAAGGGAAGCCCAAGAATACTGGAGTAGGTAGCCTATCCCTTCTCCAGCGGGTTTGCCTGACCCAGGAATCAAACTGGAATCGCCTGCATTGCAGGCAGATTCTTTTCCAACTGAGCTATCAGGGAAGCCCAGGCATCTTCTGGGTTATTATAAATGCAAAATCTCAGGCCTACCTCAGACCCACAGAACCAGAAACAGTCTTTTAACAAGATCCTCAGGTGATTCATATGCATGTTAAAGTTTGAGACCCATTGCTGTAAGTGCAGACTCATCTTTTTAAAAAGTTGCTTCATTATCCACCTCTGAAAGCTCCTAGTGACCAAATCTAAGATTGCACGCAAGATTCTCTGAGAGCAAAGATTCGTGTGTTAATCTGTTGCAACACCTACCCTGGTTCCCTTACTAATGGATGATCCACCATCTATTCCTGGCCCCCAGCCACAGAGCATCCTCCCTGCCATGCTTCCTAATTGGTAATCTGCCACCCATGACCTTGACCAGATGGTGTACTGCCTTGGGACCCCTGGCCTCATCAGCTGATTCCACACTCAGGCACAGCCACATTATAAAGGGGGGTTAGTGCCTGGAGCATCCATAGAGATGGATGGGCCTCCAAAGACTGTGGCATGCAATTAAAGGGAAAGAACTCTATTAAGTATTTTTATGAGAGGCCAAGGCCCTTTGCAGATAAGGGTCACCAGCCATGTTATTCATCTAGTCTTGCTCTGTCGTTCAAATAGAAAATACTTTACGTATGAAGAGGTATGGGGAGGGCACAGGGCAGCTGCGGAGTGCTTCAAATTCATTCAGATAAGTGGGACTCTCTTCTGCCCTCTCTTTTCCCAAGATGGGAAGGTTCATCTCCTTCCCATAGATAGTGTTATCTATCCTTTTGGACAGAGCCAACTTGGGAGTAGCATATATGTCTACTATGTGATTAACTTTTGTCCATGCACACAACTGTTCAACGAATACTGATTCTGGAGATTGCTTTGATTAATAGGGTCTGAGGAATTTCACACTTAATATTCGAGTTGAGATAAAGCATGTGGCATCCTTTCAGTTCTCCAGGAACTGGCAGCCCCATCACAGCTTCTTTTATGAAGTGTCTCAAAAGAAATCGTTTCCATATTTCTGAATGTTTGCCAGCAGGTTAGTTCAACATCTTCAAATCTGACTCTTTTAGTGTTTTAAGCTCCTCCAGGGACAAGAAGACAGAGCTAAGCAATGGGACTGCGTGTGGGTAGCGGTTTAGGATGTAGGCTCTGCAGCTACAATGCCTGGGTTTAAATCCCAATTTTGCTATATACCAGCTGTGTAAAATTGAAATTACTTATCCCCTGGATGCCTCCATTTCCTACATGTAAAGTGGGCATGATAATGACTTCTGTCTCAGTTTTGTTGTGAGGATTAGATGAGGTAATATACATACAGAACTCAGAACAGTGCCTGAAATACAGTAAGTAATTCTCCAGGCAAGAAAACTGGAGTGGGTTGCCATGTCCTCCTCCATGGAATCTTCCCAACCCAGGGATGGAACTTAAGTCTCTTATGTCTACTGCATTGGCAGGCAGCTTCTTTACCACTAGCAGCACCTGGGAAACCCAAAGTGTTCATTAGTGTTATTTATTTTTATGCAAATATTATGCAAATATTTACTATGTTCCAACATCAATTCTCTGGCACCAACTGAGTGTCCTAATCAATCAATTCAATTCTGATACCAACTACTCAGAGTAAGCAAAGACCCCATAGGTTTAGGACACTGAAGTAGTGTGGTGGTTCTAGTGGTAAAGAATCCGCCTGCCAATGCAGGAGAAAAAAGAGACTCAGATTCAATCCCTGGGTGAGGAAGATCCCCTGGAGAAGGACATGGTAACCCACTCCAGTGTTCTTGCCTGGAGAATTCTATGGACAGGAGAGCCTGGCAGGCTACAGTCCATAGGGTGGCAAAGACTTGGACATGAGTGAAGTGGCTCAGCACACACACACACCCCCATAAGAAAAGGCACAAGACTCTCAAGACTGTTCGTATTTCAGATGCCACTTGCAAGTAGTGTTTTCAGGGTGCCAGCACTTCTGTCAGATTTAGCTACAGACTAGGGGGTTTCCATGATCCTCTGTCATGTTTGATAATTCACTAGAATGACTAAAGTCTACAACTCAGGAACTGCCTAATGGAAAAGATGCATAGGGCAAGCTCTCAGCAGAAAGGCATAGAGATTCTGTGTGTGCCACCCTTCCAGCACATTAATCTCATTGTCAGCCAGGAAGCTCTCCCGATTGTTGGATTTCATTACATGAGTATGGTTGATTAAATGATTGACCACGTGGACAAAGAAGATGTGGTATAAATATATAAATGGAATATTATTCAACCATTGAAAAGAAATAACGCCATTTGCAGCAACATGGATGGATCTAGAGATGATCATACTAAGCTAAGTAAGTCAGAAACAGAAAGATAAATACCATATGATATCACTTATATGTGGAATCTAAAATACAACACAAATGAACATATCTATGAAACAAAAACAGACTTGTGGATGCCAAGGGTAAGGAAAGTGAGGGAGGCAAGGATTGGGAGTTTGGGACTAGTAGATGCAAACTATTATATATAGGATGGATAAACAAAAAAGTCCTACTGGTATAGCCTTAATGAAAAAGAATATATATATATAAAACTGAGTCTGAGTCCTCGGCTGTCTAGCAGAGATTAAACACAATGTTGTACACATATTATAAACACACACACCAATGTAAATCAACTATACTTCAATAAAATTAAAAAATAATGGCTATGATTGAACTCAACCTCCAGCTCTCTCCCCCTTCCCAGAGATCAAGGATGGGGGTGAAAGCTCTAATCCTCTCATTATAATGACATGCTTGGTTTTTCTTTCATATCTTAAACTATTTAAGGCCCCATAAAAAATCATCTCATTAGCATACAATCGAGTATGGTCAAAAGTGGCTCTTATACTGATAAAAGACGTTACTGTCACTCAGAAAATTCCAAGAAGTTTTGGAACTCTGTGCCAGGAACCAAAAATAAAAACCAGCTATGTTCTTTATTATGATTTTCGACACATATTCTGAGCACTTATTTGGGCTATATACTATGCTAGGTATTGGGGAATAATCTATTCACTCAATGCTTTTCATTAAACCACAAGCCTAGAAGACAGTGCCATATCCAGACCATGATTCAGGATCATCCCACCTTTGCTTCTCCATCACGACCACCTACATAGAACCATATCTCAGGGGTTTTGCAAATCACAACCCTTTGGAGCTGCAACCTTACTGGAACAACTCTACCCCTTTCAGATGAGGAAACCAAGAATTAGTTGACCAAAGGTTATATTCAGCTAGTGACACATGTCATGACTGCCAATCTGGAGCTATCTCCATTCACTTTGAGTTATGGAATCAGAGACATGGGCACCTGTGTCAAAAGTGGGAAGTAGATATTTACTGTCCTTTGAATTAAGAGCCTAGCCATCTTCCTCACTTTTTATTATGGCCCTCCCAGTTGATTTGGAAGATGAACAGGACATGCTAGGGAGAGCTGTCAGTCTGAGGAACAGACTGTCAGAGCATGCTTCTTCTCCCTTCGCCTTCTCCTAAGTCAGGCAGCTCTCCTACCACTACCTTCCACCCCTGGAGGGAAGATCTTAATACTTTGGCAAGTTCATTTTACTCAATATTTGGGGAAGAGGGCACCCACTAGGTATGAAACATCAAACATAAGTCTTGGTCTTATATGACATCTTCAAACATAACTTGAATGAAAAATAATTATATCAAAGGCATAACATCCTGTCAAAATTCAGGGGAACAGGTTAATTAAGGTGAGAAGTCCTAGTGTAATACAAGATATTGATCCTTTTGCTAAACAAAAAACCAATGAGGAAGGATTGAGCATTAAAATATGTCGAGTACCTGCCATGATATACAAATACACATTGTTTTATTAATATTTACCTCCAATCTTCTGAATTAGAAGTTTTCAAACAATTTGCAGCCTCAGTTCCTCAGACTGTGGACTGTGTTTGATACCTGGGCATGTAAATCAAATGCTCAGAAGACAACAACTCTTTCAAATGTATCTACACCTTGTCAATGATAGCAGAGAGAAGGGGTCCAATTTATTTGTATAACTACCTTCTTACAGAAAACAGTGGTAAAACCCAACAAAACAGTCCTCGTGTGCATGCTTAGTCACTTCAGTTGTGTCTGATGCTTTGAAACCCTACGGACTGCAGCCTGCCAGGCTCCTCTGTCCATGGGATTCTCCAGGCAAGAATTCTCCTAGAGTGGGTTGTCACGTCCTCCTCCAGAGCATCTTTCTGATCCAAGGATTTAACCCATGCCTCCTGCATTGCAAGCAGATTCTTTACTGCTCAGTCAATAGAGAAGCTCCAGAATATTCCTTAAAGTTACCCAAAACTGCACAGTTGGGAACTGGGGCTGAGGATCTCTTGTCATAACTATTAATACCATGTATATTGTCTCTTGTGACTTAGTGTAGACAGTATAATGATAGTCACCCAACAATTAGCCTTGATCACCTTTAAAAGCACAATCTTTAACAGCTTTATTATCTTTTAAGTATGGTTCCTATTATCTCCCAGAGTAGGCTTTTTATCTGGTGCACAACTTTAGCTTTCAGATCAAGAACCATGGCAAAACAGATTTCTGTTTACCAAAATTTACTTTTGTAGCCAAGCCTTTCAGAACTCATCTATTCTGTAAAGTAGGTATGATTCGTCTTTTCCTTTAGGGATAGGAGAGGGAGACAGAGTAGGCAAATGCATTCAGCGCACCAGTTATTAATGTTGTGGATTATGTTCTCTGTGGATTACAAAGGGTGTATTTTTTATTCTGGGCTAACACTGACCAAAGTAACTAGGGAATAAAAACTCATTTTAAAATTAGTCCAAGTAAAAATAAATAATAAGGAAAGAGAATGCATTGTAAAAAAGAACAATATGAGGCAGGTGAAAGCTAGATAATGCAGTTTTGATCAATCACCACTCTGGACTGTCTTTCCCTTCTATTTACATGCATAATTGAAGGTTGAATGCATGATGAAAAGGAACTCTTATGAGAAAATATTGCTACCAAGTATTGCTATCAAGATGATCAAAATTTGTTAAACTTGTGCCTTACTAAACTCCAAGACTCCCCTCACAGGAAATTTCCCTTTTTTTCAGAGCCTGTGCTTCCTTAGATTTTAGGTATCGTTTGCCTTTCACATTGATGGACCTTCTAGGGAGTGAATTAGCTCTCCACACCTCGGTGTGTCCCAGTGATCGCTAAAACATTTCCTTATAAAGTTTCCCCAGACATTCACAATTTTAGAAGATTCTAAAATGACATTCTTTTCTTCTTTTTTTTTTCAATTGGGTATAATTGCTTACACTGTTGTGTTAATTTCTGTTGTATAACAAAGTGAGTCAGCTGTATGTATACATATATCCTCTCCTTCTTGAGCCTCCCTCCTACCCCCCACCCCAACCCCACCCCTCTAGGTTAAAATGACATTTCTTAACGTTCACACTTTCTTTTTATTTTCCACTTCCTTTCTTTTTTTCATCCTTTGCAAAGTATTTTGAAGATGTGTTCTCCTTCCTTTCTTGAATATATAGTGATTATAATACACAGCCTTGGTGGTCTCTGTGACCCTCTTCTCTCTTTCTTATTTTCCTTGTCACGGGAGCAATGGCATCAGGGTTAACTCAAGAGGAGAAGATAGACTTCATTTCTTTTTTTTTTTTTTCTTTCTTATTTATTTTACTTGGAGGCTAATTACTTTACAATATTGTGGTGGTTTTTGCCATACATTCATATGAATCAGCCGTGGGTGTACATGTGTTCCCCATCCTGACCCTCCCTCCCCCCTCCCTCCCCATCTCATCCCTCAGGATCATCCCAGGGCACCAGCCCTGAGCACCCTGTCTCATGCATCAAACCTGGACTGGCGATCTATTTCACATATGATAATATACATGTTTCAATGCTATTCTCTCAAATCATCCCACCCTCGCCTTCTCCCACTTCATTTCGTACTTTCAAATGAATGATCAGCTGTCCCTTGGTGGCTCAGACAGTAAAGAATCTGCCTGCAATGCAGGAGACTCAAGTTTGATCCCTGGGTCAGAACCATCCCCTGGAGGAGGACATGGCAAGCCACTCCAGTATTCTTGCTGGGAAATTACATGGACAGAGGATCCTGGTGGGCTACAGTCCCTGGGGTCGCAAAGAGTCAGACATAACTGAGCGACTAACACTTTCCCTTTCCTTTCCCTACATGATGTCAACACGGCTATTTTTATGAATTGTTTATTAAAACACAACATTTGAAATACAGATAAAAGAAAATTGTTTGATGGCAAATTCGCTTTCCTCACTGTGGTTAAGAAGATTCAATAGCTCAGGCCTGGATTTAGTGGAATAATGTCCAGTAAGTCTTTCTGATGTCTCAGAGCATCAGCAAACCTTGTAGAATAATCCCTTGAGGATGTCCCTTTGGTATTTTAGGAGCCATCTCTAGGAGCCAGCCAACCTCAACAGAATTGTTCTGAGGAAAATTCTTAGACCTTCCAGAGAGATGCTTGCCAGGCTTCTGTTGACAATCTATTGACCTGAAGGACAGAGGGCAATTTGTTTTCTTGTCCACCACTGGAAAGTCCAATATTTTCATAGATTAGGAAGAATGGGTAGTGCCTTCTTTACTCCTTTTGTGATATTTATTACTAGGACCTTGAACTTGATGCAAAGTAAGTGAAAACTGCTCTTCTACAACTCTCTACACAGGTGGGTTACTCTGCAGACTTCACTAGAGCCAAACTGCTTTCATCCCCCCTTACATGTTTTCCATTTTTTAATCTAAACTTACAAATGCAGTCATTGAAAAAAAAAAAAAAAACTAGCCTTTGGGGCTAATGTATTTTTTTTTAATAATGATTTTTTTTTAATGGAACCTACATTGGCCTGACTTCCTTTTGTCTGAATAAAAGCTCTAGCACAGTATAAAAGGGTTGCATGTGCTGAAATGTTGCCCAAGGATATGTGTTATTATTCCTCCCCCCTTGACCAGCAGGGTCTCAGTTCTCTTTCCCTTTCAGCCTTTTGTTTGAACAGATGGGATTGGGGAAGCAAGGGAAAGAAAGCCATTCTGTTCTCATTAACTCTCCCCATACACAAACACAAACCTGGGCTTCTGGGACTTAGAAACAGGACAGCTCCCACTCCATTGCCATTGAGACCTGGTGTGCCGAAATACAAAGGAAACCTGGCTAAGGACCCACATCATCATTTCAATTGAGATGGCTCACCAGCGAGATTACATTTATATATGTTTTTACAAACACGTTCACAAAAATATGTGCCTACACAACAGGCAAATTTTACATGTATAGAATAAATCTGTCTACTGTGTATCCTATCTAAAATATATCTTTTCATGAATTCCTTTATCATATATAATGACATCCTAAGAATACAAATAGCATATTTGTGATGAAAGATACAGATATTTTGTGAACTATAAAATTCTTTTCCCTTTTATCTTCTTTCTATATGATAGAGTTAAAATATACTGAGAATAGTGGGGTCCTTACTATTTCATGCTCTTTTGTTCAGTTGTAACATAAAAAATATTATTAAGGTTTCCAGTTTGGAAGGTCTTGTTTATTGAAGCACTTCTGGCCAAGAAAAATGTCGCAAAAGATTTAAAAATATGGTCCAAATATTGAAGGCTCTCCCTTTAGAAGTCTTTATAAAAGTATAAGACAATATATATGTTACCGTTATACATATACATTTTACATATATGTATATACATGTATGGGCTTCCCTCATAGCTCAGTTGGTAAATCTTCTGCCTACAATGCAGGAGACCCAGGTTAGATTCCTGGGTTGGGAAGATCCCCTGGAGAAGGAAATGGCAACCCACTCCAGTATTCTTGCCTGGAGAATCCCATGATCAGAGGAGCCTGGTGGGCTACAGCCCACAGGATCGCAAGAGTTGGACACGACTTAGCAACTAAACCACTACCATATACATGCATATATATATATAATGGTCTGTAATACCTTTCAATTTCCCTCCATATGTGTATATATATTGTATATATATGTGTGTATGCATATATATATACATATGCATATATTTATATATACATACATACATAGTGAGGGAAAGATAAAGGCATTACAGAACTAGATAAGGGTGTTTCCCCCTGACAAGCAAATTCTGAGAAGTGCTATCTCTTGTTCTGGATGCTGGATGAGGAATTGGTCTGGCCAATTTGTTAGATGATATTTGCTTTTATTTTATTTTATTTTTTTTTTTTTGATATTTGCTTTTAAATCTCCGTCCATCCTCATTGCTATAACGAGGGTACTGAGGCAAAGATAAACAGAGCCTGAAAAGATGTCTTCTCATGGCCAGATGCTACCACCTGAGCTTTTGACTCCATGAGCTCCATGTCTCGGGAGGGCAAGGGGGAAAAAAACTGTCCAGGAACAGATGTATTCAAATTTCACAGCACAGTCATGCACTCATAATGCAGTCCCAGAGGAATGAGATGCTACATTTATTCTTCTAGGACTTCTAAAAGTGTGGTATATGCAGGATAAAAATGCAATGGATAAAACTATGGCGACTGTTAAAAGATAAGTGGGTGTTGGGTGGTTAGTGGGAAGGGGAGATGAATAGGCAGAGCACAGAGGATTTTTAGGGCAGTTTTTTCAGGGCAGAAACTATTCTGTATGACGTCATAATGTATGATGTCAAATACATTTGTCAAAACCCATATAACATACACCACCAAGAGTTAATTCTAATATAAACTATGGACTTTGGATGATAATGATGCATCGATGTAGGTTCATGGATTGTAATAAAAGTACCTCTCTGGTGGGGGATGTTGATGGTGGGGGAGGTTATGTGTGGGAGGGGGCAGAGAGTACATGGGAAATCTCTGGACCTTCTACTCTGTTTTGCTGTGAACTTCAAACTGCTCTAAAAAATAAAGTCTATTTTTAAAAGAATTTTAAAAGTCTACTAAAAAAAAAAATAGACCACTATGGCATCTCTCTAGGTAGGATCTCCAAACACGGGGGAATACTTGTGTCAAAAGACAAAAGTATTTCTATGTGGCAAACAGTCTTTTGTAGGTCTATCAAATGTTTCCTTGGAGTTTGTTATAAACACAAATTTGTCAGGTTTCCTTTTTTTTTTTAACACCTTAGAGAAACTGAAGTGCAAAACACTCCATGGCTGTATTAGTGAACAAAAAGAGAAACAGAGTGATACCTCTACTCTTTATTAGCAATTGTTAACTCATGAACACAAGATTTCAAAGAGCCTGTTGAAAATAAAACATTTCATCAACTCTCTAGATCACTCAAAATATGCTGATATTTAATATCTTGTTAGGAAGGAAAAACACTCTTATAGATCATAATTCTTTCCTGCTATATAGGGGAAAAAACACAGATTTGGACTTTAAACAGAAAATCTTGGGCTATCTTTCAACATTTTTATTTTCAAAGTCAGTTCAGATTGACCAGGCTGAGGGCAGAGGGAGATGACTGTAAATTGGCCAAACAACAGCAGGGAAAAAAGGGCAGTGATGAAAGGCGGCCAATCCCAAGGGGAGTTGTCGGCAGGGCCCTGCAGGGTCAGCTAAGGGTTTAGTCCTGTTTAATATTTTTATTACCAACCTGAAGGGGGAGGGGAGACTGCATAAAAATGAAATCTGCAGATGGCTACTCATTACAGAGGATTTGCAGACCCCAGGAAGAGCAGGGATGAAATTCAGAGGTTCATCGGGAAAGGTGGTTGGAAAAGGACAAAGAAGGCTGGAAAGCAGTGGAACGATGAATCTGAGGGCAGGAACTCCGGTGCGGTGGGTTGAAAGGCATCTCAGGCTGCAGGAATTCTGGAAGTGTCCTGGCGACAGTCGTTAACACAAGCAGCCCCTGCTCGTTGGGGAACACACACATCGTTTTAGGAGCTTGGCCTGGCAAAGTAAAGGGCTATGAGAGTGTCTTCAGACGACTGAATTTAAACCTAAGAGGACAAAGGGAATTTAAGATCTCTGCCTTCATAATTGCAGGTTCCCTGCTGAGGGGTGATTTAAGACATATGGACGATTGAAAAGATAGAAAAGGTTGAAAAGATCGTCAAGTCTGTACCATTCTTTGATGTGCACAGGCAGCCCCCTGTCCTCAGAGCCTGTCACTGTGCAGCTTGGCTCCTTAAAGGCACAGTTAGCACAGAACTTTTTCTAGGAAGAGCCCTACTCACCTGTCTGGCCTCCTCTTCCCAATGGCCCACTCATAGTTTGAACGGCTGTCCCTGAAACTTCTGCAAGTACTTATTCTGCAACTTATTTGCTCAACAGAGAAGCCATCATTCACTGATCAGACCTTGCTTTTGCTTCGAATCCTCTGTGGCTTATCACTGCCTCGAGAAAATTGGCCTAGGATTCTGGCTATCTCCCAAACAGCCCATAAGTTACTACACAGTTCCCAGAATCAGACCAACTGGCTTCAAATTGAATGCCTCAGAAGTGCCCATTGTTTTAGGCACTTTCAGCTACCAAATGGGGATGGCACTAATACCTGCTTTGTAGTGTTGTTCTGAGGGTTAAATGAGGTGAACATATATCAAGTGCATACATTGTACCTGGCGCATACTAAGTGTTCGGTGTTATCAGCCCCAACTTTCATTTGACGATTATTCTCAATCCAGCCATAAACTCACTTTATTAAAGGATCTTTGAAAAGTTATCTTCTTTCGATAAACAAGATGGAATATTACTCAGTCATAAAAAGAATGAAACGATGCTATTGGCAGCAACGTGAAAGGATCTAGGGATGAACATACTAAGTGAATTATCAGACAGAGACAAATACCATACAAATACCACATATGTGGAGTCTAAAATACGACATGAATGAACATATCTATAAAACAAAAACAGACTCACGGACATAGAGAACAGACTTGTGGTTGCCAAGGGAGTGAGGGAGGGAAGGACTGGGAGTTTGGGATTAGCAGGTGCCAACTATTATATACAGGATGGATTAAACAACAAGGTCCTACTGTATAGCATAGGGAACTATATTCAGTATCCTATGGAAAAGAATATGAAAAAGAATGTATATATATAACTGAGTCACTCTGCTGTACAGCAGAAATTAAACACAACTGTAACTCAACTGTACTTTAATAAAATTATTTTTTAAAAAATGTTACCTTCCTTGGTTTATCTATGATGTGTTTTACCTATCAATAATTGATGAATCATATTTGATCTATCATATTAAAATGGTATTTCTTACAGAAGTTTGATGACCTGCTTTATGTTCAAACAGGTGGTAATGTTGGTGACCCTGCCTCCCTCATAGCAGACGAGCTTGTCATATAACAACATCCTTTGATCTCAGACCAATTTCCCAGCCATATTTTCACCCCTCTTCTTCCCCAGGCCCCATCTAGTGTGTCTTCCAGGCATGTGTGATCATTCCCCTTTCTCCACTCATCCCAGACGGGTTACCTACCCGTGCTGTTTCTCCTCCTCACACCTCACAATTTCATGCCTCTGTGTGTTATAAGGTTCTGTCTGTCCTTCCATCAATTCCTTATTTGGGAAAAAAACTCAGTTATTCTCTTCAAGGCCCAATCAAGGTAGCATGTCTTCCCTGAAGGCTTCCCAGATCTATTCAGTTCTGTCGTTCTCTGAGAAAAGGAATGTCTTCTCCTGGGTCCCCACAATTATAACTTCTCACATTGCATATCTTCATTTCCACTGTGAGAGTTCCTGGGGTCAGAACTCTGTCTTACTTACTCAGCCTACATCACCAGTTCCTCACACAGAAGTCCTCGATCATTCTTTGTGAGTGTTGTGGTCAAGCATGTAGAATTCACGAATGGGAGGTTGCTCTCGCGAGAAGACACACACACACACACTCACTCACACATACACACACCCCAACAGAAAACCAAGGATTGACTAGGAAAGCAGCAGATCTGAAGCCTGAGGAGAGAGGAAAGCATGGTCTAACACATTAGGACCTCCTGCTGGAGAGAGAAAGGGAGTGCAAGCAGCTCTGAAATTAACTGTGGAACCTGGAGCCCTTTGCCCCCAGGAATGGGGTCTGGGTTAGTCCCAGAGAAGTGCTGGAAGTGAGACTTCAAAATGCAATTTCGCAGTTGGAGCCGCCTCCATCCTCCAGAGCAGCAGCCGCCCGTCTGTCCTGGGACAAGCACACAGACTGTGTAATCAGGCTCAGCTGGTAATCAGGGAGCTGCCAAACAGACGCGAGACGAAATTACCTCCCTGTCCCAGACAAAGTGGCCTTCTCGATGAGGGTTAAAACCAGCGATGGTGGAAAAAAACAAAGGAAGGTATGCGGCAGCTGCTACCAAACACTTGGCCAGTGGACGGCTCCCAATCCGTCCCTATTCACCCGTGGACCCTCTAAAGCCAGGGCTGCTTAACGTGGATTGGGCGTTTCAGACCAAAGGTATTCATTCAGTGCCAAAGTTATCATGGGACGATGAAAACCTTGTATGCCCACAGTGACAACAAAAGGGGCAGAACCAATTTCCTGTCAACAGCTCTGACATTTGCCAAGGTTGGCCAGGTAAACTCGGTGGGACAATGTGCCTCAGTTTCCCTCTTTATTGATTGAGAGGCAGGAGTCCTCACATCCATGCAGATGATGAGAACTTTTTGTGAAAGAAGACTCCATTTCTGTTCCTGAATATGTGACCTTGAGGGGCTAGAAGGAACTTTGTAATTATGGTCAGAACCATACAAGTTCATGAGCTGTGGGATAAAAAAGTGCTAGAGAAAGGAACGAAAGTCTAGGAAATCAAATAATTTCCCAGGACATAGCCACTTGCGAGGGTCGGGAGAAACAAAAGCCTTCTCCAGTCAATTCATATTTACTAAGGCTCTGTGTGCCAGATACATGCTGGGCATGGAGTGTGCAGTGGTGAAAGAAGAAAGCAACCAGAAGCTTGCCTTTGGCTTCATGAAGTTTACAGTCTGAGGGGCAAATAGCCATTAAACAAATCAAATGTGAAATTATATCTCTAAGAGCTCTGAAGAAGCAGAGCTATGGGAGTGGCTAGTGGGGGACTGGTCAGTGAAGGTCACTGAGGAAGTGGCAACTGAGCTGACAAGGGGCATTAACTCCCTGAGGGAGGGAAGGATGAAAATTCCTGCTAGAGCAGCATGGAGCAAAAAAAGTCTTCTGCAATCCCAAGCATTCACTGCCTCAGTAATTGCCTGGTTCACACATTTTATGCTCTAGGTCTACAGTATACCACCAAGGCAAGGCCACTTTCCACTGACCAGTGAGGTGATGAGGCAGGTGTTCTTTCTGAGTAGGATGATAAACTTCCCCTTCTGCTGGGGGTAGAAGTCAGGTCCAGTGTGTCACTCAGCTGTCTGTCTAACAGGAACAACGTTAAGATGTCCTGATTTAGCTCATGGGGAGCAGACAGTAAGGTGGGCAGGACTTGCTCCAGGGGAAGGATTTCAACAACACAGCGTATGACACTGCATCATCTGTATCAGTCAGCTATTCGATAATGCTGAAAAACAAGTCAGCACAGTGCCCAGTGAGTTGCCACATCTGAATTAAAGCTTGTGCTTTAATCTGAAGTTTTTCAGCAGTGCATCTGATCTAGAATGGGCTGCCTGCGGGGCTCTGCTGTGTCAGCTAGATGGGGCTCCTGGCTTCAGGTGAGGTTCACGTCTGTACCACGTGTCATCCTAGGGTCCAGGCTGCAGAGGCAGTGCTACCCAAGGCAGGTTCTTCTCGTGGCTGATCACTGCATGCCGAAGTCACCCATGCAAGCACATTTAAGGACCCTGTTCAAGTTGCATCCATTAACATTCCAGCAGTCAAAAAAAAGCCACACAGCCAAGGTCAATACCAATGGGACAGGGTGTATATTCCATCCACAGTGAGGGGGTAGGGAATGAATATTTGCTGAACAATAATCCAAATTATTACCCTATCCTTAAGACCAGCGTTTGGTTATCTTAGGATTAGAAACTCATGCTCTGGAAGCTCACTATTTGTATTGTCTGCTATTATTTCCTTTTTGTTCTCCCTTAGTATTTAGTTAAATTCTTTTTGAAAATGTCAGATTGTCTCAGCTGTGCTGTGAAGAACCAAGGGAAATAATTTTGTTCCCCCTCGAGCCTGACTTTAAATGGAAACTGATGTCCCCTGCGGGGAAAATCCCAAGCGAGAGATGAAGCTCAGGGGAGCGGTTTCTGAGAATTCTTGTTCATAGCCCCTCCCTCAGCCTTCTTCTCTTCTCACTCCTTGGAGGGTTCTGTGGTTTGATTTTATAAGGAAACAGATCCTGGCAGCACGCTTGATGTGTCAGACTCCAGTGTGCTGGATGCAGCGTGTGTCATCCTGGACCAAGATGCTTCCAGCTGACTTGCCATCAGCAAGTCTAGCCTCTTTAAGTATCACCGATCATGCTGACAGGGCTTGACACACTAGCTTTCGGGCAGGTCTTCATGCCCAGGCAGGCATGTGAAGTTCACCAGTGCTCCTTGGGACCTATCACTGTGGACAGAAGAGAGGAGCGTGCACTGTGGTGGGCAGAATCCGCTGTAGCCATATGGCTGTGTCCAGTGGAAGGCTGTTATGGGAAGAAGGGAGAAAGAGAAAGGGGCAGGAAAAACAGCAGACATCCGCTGCACCTGAAGTTCACAGCTTTGCTGTCTGAGTCCCATGTATGTTCACAGCATTACTGCCCATGATGGCTGCACACAATCTTCACTCCAGCCAGACTGTACCTTGAAATAACCTAGTGAAAAGTAGGTTATATAGATATGGATCATCTAGCTTATTATGTCACCTTGGGAAATTCACTTAGCTTCTCTGAGTTTAAGGATTCTTATCGATAAAATTGGAGTGAGTGATAATAATATTAACTGAATGTGTAGGAATTTGTTGGAGCAGCAAACAGGTGGAGGAGATATTTTGGCCGTGAGGCCCCTCCCTCAAGCTGTACAATCTCACCAGTTTGGAAGCTGGTTTTAGTTATGAGTCAGAGGAAGGATTAGCCGTCCCTTTGCCCTCAGAAGGAGCGGCAAAGGAATGTCTCTGGATGTCACAAACCCAGACCACCCACTGCTAGATACAGTGGCTATTCCTGGAACATTGCTGAGATGATGGCTTAGAGAGGATCGTCCCTGCTGCAAAGCCCCCATGCCTCAGGGTGTCACTGAACAGCTCCAGAAAGACTGGCCCCTGCTCCACTTCGGTCGTGTGTCCATGCCTCCTTAGGGCTGAGAACTCTGTTGCAGGACACAATCCCACAGGAGCCTGAGCATCTCCGCTCCATTGGGCTGGTCACGTGGAAGATGGATTATCAGGGCATCTCAGGCAGTGGGCAGCTCCCACCACAGGACTCAGCAAACACGGCAGGCGGAAAGAGTAACCAGAGTAACCATTAAAGCATAGCTCTGAGAAGAGCAGAAGAACCATGCAGGCTGTGATAACTCACCCTGGAACAACTAAGGACAGAGTGTCCTTCTCTATCGAAACCTATCCTGTGGCCCACAAGGCAAAGAGACAGAATTGTGAGGAGCAACCAGCTCCACATCCAGGGCTAGTGAAAGTTGCTCAGTGGTGTCCGACTCTTTGTGACCCATGCATGGAATTCTCCAGGCCAGAATACTGGAATGAGTAGCTTTTCCCTTCTCCAGGGGATCTTCCCAGCCCAGGAATTGAACCCAGGTCTCCTGCATTGCAGGCAGGTTCTTTACCACTGAGCCACAAGGGAAGCCCTGGAAGCACAGCTAGCACTTGCAGTTAACATTTCTTGAGAGTAAAGCTTGGTGTGAAGTGCAGGGACATCGTATGCTGGTTTACTCACAGCTGTGAAGCCAAAAGCCTTTATTTATATAAAAAATTGCCCCAAGCACTTTGCAGAGGCTTCCAGTGTAGCGGTTAATTATACATACTTGCAGGGAGAATCCCAGTGGTCCAATCCCAGCTTTATCACTTATAGTTGGGTGACAATGGGCAAGGGACTTCCATCACTTTGTGCCTCAGTATCTTTACCTGTAAACTGTGGATAACCACAGGGACAACTTCACAGGGTATCTGAGGATATACATTTGCCATTGTCCATAAAGTGTTCACAAAGCACTTGGCATGTGGTGTGCCCTAGAGATGACCTACGCCAGCATTTCTCCGCTGAGTGGCTGTGATACTGTGCCAAGTGTTCAAGGCAACGATGGCATTAAGACTTCCTTTTCAATTTTTTTTTATAAGTGCCTAAAATAAATACTAACTTAAAATCTTGGCACTTGAAATAAAACTGCTTGAGAGCTTCCAATTAAATATCAGTATATGCACCCCATAGTGGGGTCAGATAAGTCAGCTCCTGACTCAGACCCTCAGAGTATCCCTCAGCTGCCAGCATGGTGTTGGTGACTGCACGGTTTTCCAGAATCTTTATTCTTAGTCATCATGTCTTCTAATTTGTGCCCATAACAAACTACTGTACACAGACAAGAAATACAAGGGACACTGGTGCTGAAACACACATTAACAGGAAGCATGTACATATTAATTAATTCTACAGATGCATCTGGAGGTGATCTTTCTAACTTCCCAAGTATAATTAATCTGATCCAAAATCCTAATTTACATATCCAGACATATCCAAAATTTTTAAACTTGGAATCCAAAAAAATACTGTTGTAATTATAGTGAATTTGGGTTTTTATTTATTAGGAATAAAGAGACTACTACACCTATGCTGTATTATTTGTCCCAAAGTACTTATAAAGACCACCCTTATGGCAGAAAGTGAAGAACTAAAGAGCCTCTTGATGAAAGTGAAAGAGGAGAGTGAAAAAGTTGGCTTAAAGCTCAACATTCAGAAAACTAAGATCATGGCATCCGGTCCCATCACTTCATGGCAAATAGATGGGGAAACAGTGGCAGATTTTATTTTGGGGGGCTCCAAAATCACTGCAGATGGTGACTGCAGCCATGAAATTAAAAGACGCTTACTCCTTGGAAGGAAAGTTATGACCAACCTAGACAGCATATTAAAAAGCAGAGACACTACTTTGCCAACAAAGGTCCGTCTAGTCAAAGCTATGGTTTTTCCAGTAGTCATGTATGGAAGTGAGAGTTGGACTATAAAGAAAGCTGAGCACCGAAGAACTGATGCTTTTGAACTGTGGTGTTGGAGAGACTCTTGAGAGTCCGTTGGACTGCGAGGAGATCCAATCAGTCCATCCTAAAGAAAATCAGCCCTGAATATTCATTGGAAGGACTGATGTTGAAGCTGAAACTCCAAAGAGCTGCAAAGAGCTGACTCATTTGAAAAGACCCTCATGCTGGTAAAGATTGAAGGCAGGAGGAGAAGGGGACGACAGAGGATGAGATGGTTGGATGGCGTCACCTACTCAACAAGCATGAGTTTGAGTAGACTCCGGGAGTTGGTGATGGACAGGGAGGCCTCACGTGCTGCAGTCCGTGGGGTCGCAAAGAGTCAGACACGACTGAGCGACTGAAATGAACAGAACTGAATTTATAAAGAGCCTACTGCCCACCCAGATGGACACTGTGATTGCTTCCTGCGTTCCTCTGACTTTTGATAATGAACCTGAGTGTTGTTTGAGTGTCCCACCCCTTCCTGACAGCCCATGGCTTTGGGGGAAGCTGACCCCACCAGAGTCGCAATGATTCACTATAAGTGAATCCTCTGGACTCTAGTTTTCAGAGGTGGGCATATGACCTAATTTCGTTGTTCTTCAGTCATTCAGCTGCATCCAACCCTTTTTGAGACCCCAAGAACTGCAGTACACCAGGCTTCCCTGTCCTTCACCATCTCTCAGATCTTGCTCAAACTCATGTCACTAAGTCAGTGACGCTATCCAACGATCTCATTCTCTGTTGCCCCCTTTCCTTGCCTTCAATCTTTCCCAGAATCAGGGTCTTTCCCAATGAGTCGGATCTTGCCATCAGGTGGCCAAAGTATTGGAGTTTCAGCGTCAGCATCAATCCTTCCAGCGAATATTCAGAGTTGATTTCTTTTAGGATGAACTGGTTGGATCTCCTTACAGTCCAAGGGACTCTCAAGAGTCTTCTCCAACACCACAGTTCAAAAGGATCTATACTTCGGTGCTCAGCCTTCTTTATGATCCAACTCTCACACCCATACACAACTACTGGAAAAACCATAGCTTTGACTAGATGGATCTTGTAGGCAAAGTAATGTCTCTGCTTTTTAATATGTTATCTAGATTTGTCATAGCTTTTCTTCCAAGGAGCAAGTGTCTTTTAATTTCATGGCTGCAGTCGCCATCTGCAGTGATTTTGGAGCCCAAAAAAATAAAGTCTCTTGCTGTTTCCATTGTTTCTCCATCTATTTGCCATGAAGTTATAGACAAGATTCCATGATCTTAGTTTTTTGAATCTTGAGTTTTAAGCCAGTTTTTTCACTCTCCTCTTTCACATTCATCAAGAGGCTCTTTAGTTCCTCTTCACATTCTGTCATAAGGATGGTGTTATCTGTATATCTGAGGTTATGGATATTTCTCCTGCAATCTTGATTCCAGCTTGTGCTTCATCCAGCCTGGCATTTTGCATGATGTACATTGCATAGACGTTAAATAAGCAGGGTAACAATATACAGCCTTGATGTATTCCTTTCCCAATTTGGAACCAGTCTGTTGTTTCATGTCTGGTTCTGACCGCTGCTTCTTGGCCGGCCTACAGGTTTCTCAGGTGGCAGGTAAGGTGGTCTGGTATTCCTATCTCTTTAAGACATTTTCCATTGTTTGTTGTGATCCACACAGTAAAAGGCTTTAGCGTACTCAATGAAGCAGAAGGAGATGTTTTTCTGGAATTCCCTTGCTTTTTCAATGATCCAACAGATGCTGGCAACACAATCTCTGGTTCCTATGCCTTTTCTAAATCCAGTTTGAACATCTAGAAGTTCTCGGTTCATGTACTGTTGAAGCCTGCCTTGGAGAATTTTGAGCATTACTTTGCCTGTGTGTGAGATGAGTGCAATTGTGCGGTAATTTGAACATTCTTTGGCATTGCCTTTCTTTGGGATTAGAATGAAAACTGACCTTTTCCAGTCCTGTGGCCACTGCTGAGTTTTCCAGATTTGCTGGCATATTGAGTGCAGCACTTGAACAGCATCATCATCCTTCAGGATTTGAAATAGCTCAGCTGGAATTCCATCACCTCCCTTAGCTTTGTTTGTAGTGATGCTTCCTAAGGCCCATTTTCACTTCACATTCTAAGATGTTTGGCTCTAGCTGAGTGATCACACCATCATGGTTATCTGGATCATTAAGATCTTTTTTTAACAGTTTTTCTGTATATTCTTGCCACCTCTTCTTAATATCTTCTGCTTTGCATTTCAGGCAGGTTCTTTACCATCTGAGCCACCAAGGAATTCCCTACCCAATGTTCAGTCAGTTCAGTTGCTCAGTCGTGTCCGACTCCTTGTGATCCCATGAACCGCAGCACGCCAGGCCTCCCTGTCCATCACCAACTCCCTGAGTCCGCCCAAACCAATGTCCATCGAGTCTGCGATGCCATCCGACCATCTCATCCTCTGTTGTCCCCTTCTCCTCCTGCCCTCAATCTTTCCCAGCATCAGGGTCTTTTCCAATGAGTCATCTCTTCGCATGAGGTGGCCAAAGTATTGGAGTTTCAGCTTCAACATCAGTCCTTCCAATGAACACCCAGGACTGATCTCCTTTAGGATGGACTGGTTGGATCTCCTTGCAGTCCAAGGGACTCTCAAGAGTCTTCTCCAACACCACAGTTCAAAAGCATCAATTCTTCGGTGCTCAGCTTTCTTTATAGTCTAACTCTCACATCCATACATGACCACTGGAAAAACCATAGCCTTGACTAGACGGACCTTTGTTGGCAAAGTAATGTCTCTGCTTTTTAATATGCTGTCTAATGTTAGCTTAGGAGATTAGAAAAGATGGTTTCTGGTGATTCTGGGGGCAAAAATACCCACACTCTCTTCCTGGAAGTGGAAGAGAAAGCATGACCCCAAGAGTTGTTTTCAGTCATCAATCAACAACCAGGTATAGTCAATAATATGATGAGGATTTAAGACAAGAGAAGATAGAGCAGAGAGATGAAAACAGAAAAGATCTTGATGACATTGTTATACAAATGAATCACACCAACCTGACAGCCTTCCCTGCCTCCAGTAATACAAGCTAAGCCAGCTTGCATGGGGCTTTCATTACTTGGATCCTAACATAATCTCACTGCTATACCTTTAGCTTTCATAATTATTTAGAAATAAACTAAAAAATTATAGAAACTAAATTTGTTGAGATAAGTGCAATCTACAAGAATGACCCACATCATATCATAAAAGAAGTTCTTGTCTATTTTTGCTTATATAATCTATAACTAAATTTCAATTTCCCAAGGCTTATACTTCTGGCCAAAATGGAGTAATAGGGACCAATTTACTCTCCCTTCTGAAACAACCAAAAAAAAAAAAAAAAAAACTCTAGAAAAACGTTTGAAATAACAGTTTTTTAAGACACTGTACTTCAGGCAGCATTAGAGTGTGATCCCCAAGAGAGAAGAAACAAAAGAATCAAGCCCTACAATTGCCCCAGCATACCACCTGGAGAAGGGCTTCCCTGATAGCTCAGTTGGTAAAGAATCCGCCTGCAATGCAGAAGACCTATGTTTGATTCCTGAGTTGGGAAGTCCCCTGGAGGAGGGATACACTACTCACTCCAGTATTCTTGGGCTTCCCTTGTGGCTCAACTGGTAGAAGAATCCGCCTGCAATGCAGGAGACCTGGGTTTGATCCTTGGGTTGGGAAGATCTTCTGGAGAAGGGAAAGGCTACCCACTCCAGTATTCTGGCCTGGAGAATTCCATGGACTGTATAGTCCATGGGGTTGCAAAGAGTTGGACAAGACTGAGCGACTCTCACTTTCAATTTCACTGCCTAGAGAGAGCCTCTAAGGGTGGAACAGAAAGGGGGAAACAAGACAGAGTCCCGTGTTGAGGAGAAGGAGCTGAGGGTCTAAGGAGACCAAAAAGCTAAAGTTCACAGGTCATAGAACCTGAGTAGAGAGCTGTACAGACAACCATGAAGATGACAGAGGTCCCCATTCAGTATTGAACAGAATAACGATGAGTGCATGTATATAAGGAAACTACATGAGACTGGGAAAAGAATAATCCAGAAGGATTAGACTAGATGGAACAGTATCCTCTGCTCCTATAGAGTCACTGAGAGGGCCTGTTTCCACCAGCCATACTGAAAAATCTCATAATTCATGAGACACTGGGTAGACTGCTCAGAAGAGTCTTGTCTCAGCAGTGGAGATTAGTCTTAGGCTAATTGCCATTCTGTTCCTGTGGGGGGGGGGGAAATCTTGAAACTAAAACCAGCATGGATGAAACTTTCTAAACAATTAACTTCATTGCAGAACAGAGTTTAAGAAGATTTACAAAAATTTTTAAATAAAGCACTCAGTGAGGTATTAATTCACAAAGTCTGGCATCCAATCAAATATTATCAGACATTCAAAGAAGCAAAGAAATATATGACCCCATACTGATGAGAATAATTGAAACTGACCCAGAACCAAAGCAATTGTTAGAACTAGCAGGCAAGGACATTAGGATAGTTAATATAATTATACCCTATATCTTCATAAATTTATTTCAAGGAAGATAGAAGAAGATCTAAGTCAGACTATTAGAGATAGAAACTATAATGTTTGAGATGAAAAATACACTGGCTGGAATTAACAAAAGATTGTATGTTGAAGAAGAAAAGACTAGTGAACCTGAAGACTTAGCAACAGAAACTATCTAAAATGAAACACAGAGAGGAAAAGAGAATTTTAGAAGATGAAAAGAGAATCCTTGAGCTGTGAGGTAATTCCAAGTGATTCATACGTGTAGCTGGAGTCTTAAGAGCAAGTGGAGACAGAAAAAGTACTTGAAAACATAATGGTCAAACATTTAACAAAGGTAATGAAAACTATGAACCTGTAGTTCCAAGGAGCACAATAAACCCCAAGCACAGAAACATGAAGAAAACCAAACCACTAAAGACATATCAGAATCGAATTGCTAAAAATCTACGAATAAGAAGAAAATCTTAAAAACAACCATGGGGGGAGCATTTATTTACAAAGGAAACAAGATAAAGATGACAACAGTTGCTTGTAGGGAACAATGCAAGCAAGGAAACAGCAGAACAGGGACCTCCCTGGTGGCAGAGTGGATAGAATCCGCCTGCCAATCCAGGAGACACAGATTCGATCCCCGGTCCAGAAAGATCCCACATGTTGTAGAGCAACTAAGCCCATGCACAACTACTGAAGCCTGTGTGCCTAGAGCCTGTGCTCTGAAACCAGAGAAACCATCATAACGAGAAGCCCGAGCACCACAACCAGAGAGCAGCCCCTGTTCGCTGCAACCAGAGACAGCCCTCTCAGCAACCAAGACCCACCACAGTTAGAAATAAATAAACATGTGTACCTGTGCATGCTAAGTTGCTTCAGTCACGTCTGACTCTTTGCGACCCTACGGACTGTAGCCCACCAGGTTCAGCTGTTCATGGTATTCTCCAGGCCAGAATACTGGAATGGGTTGCTATGCCCTCCTCCAGGGGATCTTCCCAACCCAGGAATCTAACCTGCATCTTTTATGTCTCCTGCACTGGCAGGAAGGTTCTTTACCACTAGCGCCACCTGGGAAGCCCAAATAAATGAATAAATAAACGTTTAAGAAAAAGTGAAAAAAAAATTTTATGTGTAATTTTAATACCATCAAAAATATGAAATAGTACCAGGTAAACCTGACAAAAGACACTATGAGACCTGTATACCAAAAACTACAAAAAACTGCCAAAAGAAATCAAAGAAGACCTAAATCTATGGAAAGATATACATTGTTCCTGTTTGGAAAGCTCAATATTGTAAAGATGTAAATCCTCCCCAAACAGGTTTATATAGTAAATACGATCAAAATCACAACAGACTTTTTTTCTTTTTTTTTTTTAACTTTATGACCAGATTCTGAAGTTCACAAGGAAATGATTAGGGGCTGGACATCTTGGGGAGTGGGTGCTGGCCACTATTCTACCTATCACATTCTCCACTTGGACATCCTGACATAATCTCTATATCCAGCTGATTTTTGGTTTTGTTTTTCTGTTCTTTTATTGCTTTCCCTAAGAAGTCTATATTTCCCTCCAGTCCCAGGACAAATAAATCTTAAATTTTCCCTTTATTTGCTCTCATGTACATTTCTTTCTGAACTAAACTTCTCATTTTCTTTCTTCTCTTTTTACCAATTGTTCCTCTTTTCTCTATTGTTACCAAAAAAAAAAAAAGCTGGTTTATTTTAATTTTCGTGTCCTCTAAATTTTCTGTAACCTAAGTTTTTCTATTTTTGTTTTTCCCCCATGGAGACAGAGAAGGTCCCCCTCCTTATGCAGAACAGCCTGGGGTCGTGACAAGTCAGAAAGAACAGGGTCCAGATCAGGTCTCTGCTACTTACGAGCTGTACTAATTCGGTAGAGTACTTGATCTTGAATCTCAGTTTCCTCAACTGTTAAATGCAAGGGAGAGCACTCAGCTTGATAGAATTTTAAATGAGATGATGTATAAATGAGCCCAGTGACTGGCTCATCGCAAGCACCAAAACATTAGTCCCCTTCTTGCTTTTCCTCCTATGCACACAGCGCAGAAGGTGACTCAGGGCAGGGCCAAAATGCAGAACCTATCCCCAGGTCACGTTGTGGAGAGCCATCTATTGTTTCTGAAGTGCTTCCTGGCTCGACCAAGTCACTTCATGAGTCCCTGTAAGAGGCATGTAGCTGTGGTTCCAAGTGGTGGAGAAAACAGAAACTTCGCACAAAATCCACCTTCTGGGTTCAAAGCCCAGCTCTGCCATTACTAGTGACCTAACCCTGTGCAAGTTAGTTAATCTCTCTGTGCCTCGGCTTACTTATCTAGGAATACTGAAACTATCAGCCTCATAGGGCTTTTTTTTTTAAATATATTTTAATTGCTCATTCGCTCAGTCATGTCCAACTCTGCGACCCCACAGACTGTAGCCCACCAGGCTCCTCCATCCATAGGATTTCCTAGGCAGGAATACTGGAGTGGGTTGCCATTTCCTTCTCCAAATTTATTTTAAATTGGAGGGTAATTGCTTTTACAAGGTTGGTTGGTTTCTGCTATACACAATATGAATCAGCCATAAGTATACATATGTCCCTTGCCCTTGAACCTCCTCCCATCCCCGATTCCATCCCACTCCTCTAGGTTGTCACAGAGCACCGGGTTGAGCTCCCTGTGTTATACTATAGGGTTTGTAAGAATAGCTAAGGACTTTCCTGGCGGTCCAGTGGTTGAGAATCTGCCTTCCAAAGCAGGGAACTCGGGTTCCACCCCTGGTCTTGGGAACTAAGATTCTACATGCCGAGGGGCAACCAAGTTCACATGCTTCAACTAGAGAAAGCTTGCACGCCGTAACAAAGGATCCACACACTGCAACAAAGATCCAGCACAGCCAAACCATAAAAAAAAAAAAAAAGAAGAAGTTAAATTTTGTAAAGTACTTAAAATAAGACCTTGTACAAAGTAAGTGCTTCACGTTGATTTAACAAATATTTAATGAGAACTACTATTGGCAAGGCAGGTTTCAAGGAATACTTGGAACAGATGCTGTCCTGGCTCCTAGGAGGCTCAGTCTCTCCGCAGAGAAAGAATCCCCAGTGGAAGGAGTGTTTCCAAGGAGAAGTATGGTACAAGGGGAGTGAATGTCAGCCCCTGGTCTACACTCAAGGGTCCCCCTGACGAAGTGACATTTGTTAAAACGTGGACTGTTATACAGCCTAGCTCTTTTCCAACCAAGCATTGAGCTTTTCTGTTCGGTTCTATTTAGAAGTTTTCTGGTGCTGGGGAGCCTGATATTCAGAGTCAAGAGGAAAAGGAGGGTCTTGGCCAGTGGCCCAGCCAAAGGGGAGGGAGGAACGGGCTCAAAGAAAGAAAGATGCCATACTCCACTTTGCCCACTAGGTGGAGTATTTTAGCCAAAGAAGGGGCCTTTGGAGGCAGTGAAGTCCTAGATCTCTCTGCCTTAGGGGAGAGGCAAGCTCGGACTTGTAAGAGACACGCCCATCAAACCCTTCTCCGCAGGTTAACAGTCAACAAGCTTCCTCAAACCTATGGCCTGTGCTAAAGTCTCTTCTGGGAAAAGAAAATATTCTACGGCCGGAACAAATTCTAGATTTTTAGAGCCAGAAAGGGGCCATGGGAAGACCAGTGGGTCTGACCGTCTTTTCCGCTAATTAGAAATGCGAGGGTCCAGAGCTGAGGAGACTCACCAAGGTCGCACAGCCGGGCTGGGCCCTTCCACACGAAGGTCTCCTGACTTCCGAGTCTCAGCTCTCTCTGAGCTGCCCCGCAGTCGTTCAGATAGGTTGCCTGCCCTGTGGACCCTCCCATGTAGGTGTGAGCGCACATACTGACAAAGAAGTCCAGAGTGAAAACCGATGCTTCCATAGGACGGAGGCGGTGGATGCAGCGCCCCCTAGTGGTGGAATGTCCGTAGGTCTCAGCGGGGAGGCGCTTGCCGCTCCTTGGAAGAAGCTTGCTCTCTGCTTCTCCCCTCCCTGCTGCTCTTAGGTTCCCTCCTTGAAGATGCCTTCCTTCACCCTCAGTCCAAACGGGCCACATCCTACCCACTGTTGCAGTCTCTCCCTTGTCCTTCTCAGCTGATCTTTAGAGCACATGCCTCTGTTTGAAGTCCAGTATTACGCGGGTGCACACACACACACACTCACACCCCATACATACTCTGATTATTTATTGTTTGTCTCCCCTCTGGGATGTAAACTCAGTGAGTTCAGATGAACACTGTGCCCCACCCCACTCCCAGTAGTGTCTGGTACGTAAGAGATGCTCCATAAAATTTTATTAATGTTTACTTAATAAATGAAATCTCATGGCTTCAAATCCTGATTCATCTGTAAAGTGAGCTATGGTGAAGATCCAGTTAAACAATATATGCAAAACTGTCCTGCCACCTGTCAAGGGTAAACTAATGAAAGGGGTGAGGTTAGAGTAAGGGTCTCTAGGGAGAGGCCACTCAGAGTGAGGGACCTGAAACTGCCAGCAAAAACAAGGGGCCTGCATCGTATATTGTGACAATAACTAGCATACATTTATATTGATTGGTTTACTTTGCTTTATCCTTCCTTGTTTAAAAACAAAGACCAAAAATACCCGCTAATGGCGCATAAAGACACTCGCACACTTCAGCATAGTCACATAAAGTAGGCATGTGTAGGCGACACTCTGACTTGGGTAGCCGTGAAAACTGGAATGAAAAGCTAACCTGCCAGATGCCAAGTTGACTCAGACATGTCAGAAGCATCCCTTGTTTACAAAATAAATACATTAGAGTTGGTGAGCCAGAAGGCAAAGGAAAAATGGAAACAATAAAAGACACTGAGAAAAGATGGCTGGGACATAGGAAGTCAACCAGGCAAACCTAACCCATCGAGTGGGACATACATTTTGGACTGCATGTCTAGGTGTGGGTGGACGGTGGGGAACCTGATCACCACAGCAGGTGCCCATGGCCAAGCCATCCTCAGGCTGGGCCTTGAGGCCCCAAACAGAGCCGGGATTTAGGGACAGGAACTTGCCACACTGGGGCTTTTTTTTCTGTTGATACACAGTTGGTCATAAGCCAGACGTGAGGGCTAAGCTGAATTTTTTAAACTTATCCCTTTGCCTTGGTACTTCTCATCAGTTGTAAGTCAGTGCAAAATTCAAAGACTCTGACTTTAAACATCCCCCAGTTTTTGGTAGCATTAAAAAAAAACATATATTAAGAAAAGTGGAGCAAATTCTAAATAAAGATAAGTCAATGAGATTGAGACAACTGGGAACAGTTTTGGGAAGCTGACCTCGAAAAGACAAGACATACACTGTTTCACATGACAATCTTTTTTCCCCCTAAATTTTCTAAAGAAAGCAGAGATCTTGCGTGCTTGCCAATGACCTGAAAACTAACCACATCTTAGCATGACTTTCCTTGACTCTATCTTTAAAAGCCTAGCAAAGTGACCAGCAGAAAGAACTGAATGCTGTCATGGGTTTCAGTGATGGGTTCCCCAAGGTCCTGGGTTCCCCATTGTCCTGGCTTCCTGGATGTGAAAGTGTTCTGAAGAAACTACCATTGGCCTGGCCCTCAGCATCAGGCTCTCTGGCTGCAGTAGACAGGACTGCTTCCAGTCATGTAGGCCACTGACTTTCTTTTTACCTTCTGTCCCCTGCAAAGTTTGTATGGGACAGAGTCCTTGCTCTTTCCAAAGCTGATTCTCCAACCAAAAGAAGACAGAAATTCGGCTTAAATCATGAGAGTCACAGACCACTCTGAAGAGTGAAAAGACAAGAGTGGACTGTTGTTTGACAAGAAAAGATGGAGTCTTTTAAGAAAAGAGGTGTCTATGGGGGAATCACTCCATCATAGTGAAAGCACCCAAGAGTACTGGGCTCCGGGGCAGAACTGAACTCTCTGCCTACCCTCTATCAACAGGCAGTCAGTAACACGATCTCTGCCTAGGTGCTGAGCCCCCTGAAGCTCAGTTAGCTCCTCTGTGCAATGACCTTTTAATCACATCTGCCCCAAATGCCTGATGGATTCAAGAAGGCAGGCAGAGAAGGGTTCATAAACAATTACTGTAAAAAACTGACAAGTAATTATTATAATATCCTATGTTCCACCAACTCCAAGAAGAATGGAGTAATATAACAGCTGCTGTGTTTGAGTAGCTGCTGTGTTTGAGTATTGCTTTGCACCATGTTTTTCCATCTCTATGTTCCAAGCCTTACAATATAGTTGTAATTATCCCCATTTTAGAAGGAGCAGGGGGTGGAGGTGATGGATGGAGAATCACAGAGGGTAAGTGACCCTTCAAAGTCCATTCCGCCATTAAGAAGCAGAGCGTGGATTTGAACTCAGACCTGTCTGGCTTCTGGACTCTCTACAGCAGTCTGTCTCTAATGAAGAGGAAAGGGGCAAAAATGATACATTGGGGGTTAATGTTAAAAAAAGAAGATGACAGGCATGATAGTGAAAAGCCTAAGAAGGTTTCTGAGGAAGATTGCTAAGTCGCTAAGTCGCTTCAGTCGTGTCCGACTCTGTGCGACCCCATAGACGGCAGCCCACCAGGCTCCGCCGTCCCTGGGATTCTCCAGGCAAGAGTACTGGAGTGGGGTGCCATTTCCTTCTCCAGTGCATGAAAGGGAAAAGTGAAAGTGAAGTCGCTCAGTCGTGTCCGACTCTTAGCGACCCCATGGACTGTAGCCTACCAGGCTCCTCCATCCATGGGATTTTCCAAGCAAGAGTACTGGAGTGGGGTGCCATTGCCTTCTCCTCTGAGGAAGATAGTTGAACTTTTACTATATTTAACTTTTAATGGGGCAGGATCTCCTGGTGTCAGCAACGTTAAGCCATGAGCAGGGGCAGAAGGAGAACAACTGTGACCCTGGTGGGCTGGTGTCTCTGGATCTCTTTCCACTGAGAAAGGGTGACCCTAGATCCCTTGCTCAGTGATCAGTAGAGCCGTGGGGGACACGGCCCAGCGGCCAGCCAGGGGAAGGCAGGTGCAGAATGTCAAGTCCACCTGGGAGTCGGGCTGGTCCCCAGGTCAGCGGTGAGTAGGCGGGGTAGAGGGGGATGAGCAGCCTACCAGGAAGGGCCAGGCTGACACCATTCCCTGGGATAATGGACTGATTCAATAGCATCTGAGTGACCCCTGCACATCCACACATCACAACCCCATGTCTCCCTCCCCTCCTTTTGTTCTCCTCCCTCCGAGTGAATTTCTCTCCTCTGACCTTCCTGGCCTCCGTATTTCATGTGCGCATGTTCCTCTGTCTCCCTCCTGCCTCCTCCCTCTCCACCAGCCTGACAAACTGCATCAGCGAATCCCTCAACAGGGCCATATCTAACTTTTTTATTCATCGCATGATTTATTTTTAGCCTGAAACAACTGCATCCTAAAAATGGAGTTCCAGATGAGACACGGGCTGGGCAGAGCTATGCAAGCTATCTGGGGCTGGGCGGCCCAGCCTGGCTCCGGTTCCACGCACGCATGGGTGTGAGCCTCTGCTCGCTTTGTCTGAGCCCACAGCTACAGTCAGCAGCCTGCAGAGGTGACGACGGGGTTCTCGGGCCCAGAGAGGGCCAAGGAGAGAGACCAGATCAGCCTCTCCGCTCCCCATGACTCCCAGCAAGTCCTCTAAGGCTCCATTCACCTTCCTACCATCAGCGTTTCTGGGAAAGAAAAATTTTGCCCAGATGAACAGCGCCCACCTGTTTGTGGTGGGGGTCTACCTGCTGTCCTCCTGCAGGGCAGAGGAGGGACTGAACTTCCCCACCTATGATGGCAAGGACCGCGTGGTCAGTCTAACCGAGAAGAACTTCAAGCAGGTTTTGAAGAAATATGACTTGCTCTGCCTCTACTACCATGAGCCCCTATCTTCAGATAAAGTCGTGCAGAAACAGTTCCAACTGAAAGAAATCGTGCTGGAGGTGAGTGGGAGGGGCCCCTTGGACCACGTCGTCCAAGGAGGTGGGAACTGGCCCGTGATCGGGATGTGGGGACCCCAGGGTGCTAAGACTATATCCTGAAGTCTTGCCCCATTTCAATCTCATACAAAACTGGAAATCTTGCAAAGCTGGGATGTGTGAAAGACAGAGGTGTGTTCAGACTCTTCAGGCAGGGCAAGTGAACATGCTGCACACTGCATTGCTTGTCGTTGTTGTTTAGTTGCTAAGTCGTGTCTGACTCCTTTGCGACCCCACGTACTGTAGCCTGCCAGCCTCCTCTGTCCATGGGATTCTCCAGGCAAGACTACTGGAGTGGGTTGCCATTCCCTTCTCCAGGGGATCTTCCTGACCTAGGGATTGAACCCACGACTTCTGTATTGGCAGGAGGATTCTTTACACTGAGCCACCAGGGAAGTCTGCCCAATGCATTATAGTGTGTAAAGATGTAAAGTCTATCAGCTGATGGCCCTCTTGATTCCTCAAGGGCAATGGTTCCAGCCACTCTTTTCCTGAGAATGTTAAAGCTATTGTTAAAAAGCCTGAATGACATGAAATTCAGGGTTATGGGCAGGCTTCATTTGGTGTACTAATTTCCTACTCTTTGTTCTTGTAAGTCTGCCCATGATCTTGGGGCAGCAGAAGTCACTTGACCTTGCTTCTGCTTGTGGGTCAGCTGGGGAGCACCACTAAGCAATGCTCCTCTCTTGGGACTCGGTATCAGTCAACATCACACACTGGAGATGTGGGAAGATCTTGGCTGCATGAAGTCATTTGACCTTGCTTCTGCTTGTGGGTCAGCTGGGGAGCACCACGAAGCAATGTTCCTCTCTTGGGACTTGGTATCAGTCAATATCACACACTGGAGATGTGGGAAGATCTTGGCTGCGTGTTCATTACGGGAGTATTTTTTTTCTCAGAAAGTTCTTGGTGTGCGTTCAGGGAAGATGCTTAAGTTAGTTCTTATTCTGTCTGCATTATGTGGCCTCTCTGTGAAACTGGCACCAGGGCTGGTTCTCTAATCCCATGTGAGTGACCCAGGAACTCCTCCCGTAGCTCCTCCTGGACAGTTTCAGATCAGTTACACTCAGGAGCACCTGAGAGTGCCAAGAATTCTAGTAAGCACCGAGATCCCTTATCAGTCCCCAGGCTCGGCTCAGCCCATGCACCTATTTGCAAAAAGAACTATTGGAGAACTATAGCAGTTTATTAACCAGCCCTACCAGAAAGCTCAGCTCAATCAGATGCCTTTTCGTTCTTTCTTTTTCTTTCAGTTTTATTGAGACATAACTGACATACATTATAATCAAATACTTTGATGAACAGAATTATCATACAAAACCCATGTGGATTTTAGTTCTCAAAAAAAAAAATTGACTAGAAGAAAATCCAGGCTTCCCAGGCAGCGCAGTGATCAAGAATCTGCCTGCCAATGTAGGAGACTCAGGTTTGATCTCTGGGTCAGGAAGATCCCCTGGAGAAGGAAATAGCAACCCGCTCCAGTATTCTTGCCTGGGAAACTCCATGGGCAGAGGAACCTGGTGGGCTACAGTCCAAGGGGTCACAAAGAGTAGGACACGACTGAGCACATAATAAAATCCAGGAAAACCATCCCAAACACATCAAAATATCTTTGATAACTTAAAAAGTATTGCAGAATCCTGTGTCTCTCAATCATCATACACATATCTATTTTCAGAGGATTTATATATGGCAGCATGGTCATTATAGAGAGCTCTGGTGGACAAAAAACTAAGCATTTTAAAAATATTACCATACCCATTATCTTTTTCCTCAGGCTCTATTCTGGGGCCTGAACATGGAAGTTCAGTTCCCTCTGTGAGTTATAAGGAAGGAAAAAGCAGAGACAGTTATTAGGTCTTTGTACTATATATACAGGAAAATCGCAGGCTAGAAAAAAACCAGGACATACAGCACAGCTGCTGCTCAGCCCAAGAAATCCTCACTCACATTACCATCTCCATCTCAAACTGCCCTACTCAATTATAGTGTCAATTTTATGAAAAGTTAACTGAAGGCACAAGGACTCTACCATATATGCTCACCACTGTCAACTTAGCCTAGAACTCAAAAAGAGTGTCGATGCAAGCAATGATCCCAATTTCTGATTCCCTGTCATACACACGCACACACACACACACACACACACACACAGACATTCTCCCTCAAAGACAAATTCTGTGCTCCCAAGCAAAATCCTGAGAAGGGACTTTGCCCTGGACTCACATCCTTCCAGCCACCTTTGATCCAGGAATGCCCAGCAGAGACTGACAAGGTGTAGGTTCAGCACAGGAGGTGATTTGATACCCCACAGGCTCCTAAATCCTTAGGGAAAGAGATCACAGAACTTGGGAGTCTGGAGATCTGGATTTATATCCTGGCTTTGCCTCTATTGGACACACGACATAGGGCAGGTTACTTAACTTCTCTGCACCCCATTTTCTCATCTATAAATCTGGAAAAATAATAATTGTCCAACAGGCTTATGGGATGATTAATAATAATCAACATTTATTGAATGCTTACTGTGCACAGGGATTGTCCTAAGCACTTTGTATGTGTAGCTGGTTTGAGCCTTATAGTATTTCTCTGATGTAGGTACTGTTGCCACCCCCATCTTCAGATAGGGAAACTGAGGCACAGAGAGGCTAAGTTGCCCAAGGCCGTTCAACTAGTGTAGGTGAAGGCAGTTTTAGTCCCTATACTGCCTTACTGCTAGAATCAAATGAGACCATGTACAAGTTGCTGGTGGATACCCTCTTCAGGATTGTTTCAAGAGTCTTCCTTAAATAGAGTGCTCAGATTGTGGGCCTGGGCCTGATGATGCCAGCCGTATCAGCAACGGGGTTGAGAAGCACAGATTCCCAGAAGAGGCACTGCTCATACGAATATCCAAACCCTGGAGGAGGCTGAGCTGCCTCCGTGAGGGTTGGGGAGGGAAGGGGGGCCTTTGCTGAGATACCTGTCAGGTGCAGGCCATTCCTCAGAATCCAGGGCAAGACTGGTTCCAGGAATCTCAGGAATGGTTAAGACAGGGTGGGTGTGAACCTCTAAATTTTCTTCCTGGTCAAAAAAGCCCATTTTTGTCTTCTTAATTCCCTGGACTCTAAACAAACACTAAGGAAAATATCCTGCCAGTTTCAGGGCTGTGTATGTGCAAAAGAGGAGGGGAGGGGGCAGTTCCCAGGGTGCATCCACAGGCAGTGAAAGCTCAGCCCAGGGCAGACAGCACAGGAAGGGCGGAGTTCCTTTCCTCTGAACAGTTTAGGAAGGTGGTTTCCCATGCTTTCAATCATAGCTCACTGTGACTTAGTGTGTGCAGAACATACATACACAAATGAAACAACAGTTTCACAAGACAACGCATTATTATTTGGGGAGCAGTTGCATCAAAAATTCTTTTGTCTTCTTTCTTATTATTCTTTTCTATACTTCTGTTGTATTTCATTTAAAAAACATATTGATCTCAATCTATTAAATTGATCTCCCTCCCCAATGATGTTGCCATCCTCAAGTTGATAAACCTGGAGAATTTCTAAAGGTTAGAAGGTGAGGAATTAGAAGTTCATAACTCATTGCATAAGGGCCATTCCTGACCTAAATGGGGAAAACTTCCAAAAAAAGAGGGGATATATGTAAACATATACCTCGTTCTGGAGAAGGAAATGGCAGCCCACTCCAGTATTCTTGCCTAGAGAATTCCATGGACAGAGGAGCCTGGTGGGCTGCTGTCCTTAGGGTCGCACAGAGTCGGACATGAATGAAGCGACTTAGCATGCACGCATGCATTGGAGAAGGAAATGGCAACCCACTCCAGTGTTCTTGCCTGGAGAACCCCAGGGACAGAGGAGCCTGGTGGGCTGCCATCTATGGGGTCACACAGAGTCGGACACGACTGAAGCGACTTAGCAGCAGCAGCATAGCTGGTTCACTTTGCTCTATGGAAGAAACTAACACGACATTGTAAAGCACATATTCTTGTTGTTGTTGTTGTTAAGTCGCTAAGTCAGGGTCTGACTCTTTTGTGACCCCATGGATTGTAGCCCGCCAGGCTCCTCTGTTCAACTATACTCTAATAAAAATTAATTTTAAAAAAGGGCCATCCATTCTGATAAAAATCCAAAGATACTATGGTCAGTGTTTGGTCTGTTCGTTTAAGGATTGATATTGAAATACCTAGAAATAGCCCCATCCACAGGGTGAGGAGGTCACTGCCTGACTCGGGGCCTTGAAATGCCCATCAATTAGTCTTACATCTGCCACTTACTCTAGGTTGGGCCTGGGGGTGCACGCTGTGGATACAGGGAACATGAAACACTCAGGTGGCTCACAGCCTAATGTGGAAATTACAAAGAAATACTAATGAAAAGCCACAGTGCAAGGGAGTCACTGTAATAGTAGGGCAACATAAGCTCCTCTGGGAGTGCAGAGGAAAGAGGAAATGCCCTGCTCTCTGGGAGACACGTGGAAGGCATGACAAAGAAGAATTGGTTTGTGAAAATAAATAGAGTTTAATAGGCAAAGAAGCAAGGGTGGGGAAGGGAAATCCAGGAGCTAAGATTCTGACAACTCTGAAATCTTTTCCAACTTGATCCCTTTTCCCTAAAATTTGGCCAAAAGGGCCTCGTTCCTTTAGGTGAATTTTTTATCCCTATTTAGTCAAGCCCTTCTGCAAGAGATAGTCTTTTATGATATTGCCATTCACTGACACCTCCATCTGATCAAGGTTGAGTTCTATGTGAAAGCAGGGTTTGATAAGCAGAAGAGAAGAAAGGGAAGAATGTGAGGCCATTAAAAGCTTAGGGAGAGGGGCGTCCCTGGTGGTCCAGTGGCTAAGACTCTACGCTCCCAATGCAGGTGGCCCAATTTCGATCCCTGCTGGGGGAACTATATCCTACATGTCTCAACTGAGAGTTTGCATACTGCAACTAAGATCCATCACAGGCAAATTTTAAAAATAATGAATTTTTTACAAAGCTTAGTCATGAAAAGGGCAAGTAATGTGGCACCGGGAGGCTACACTCAAACTCTGCTTTGCATTTGACTGGAATCTACCTCTGGAAGCCCCCAGGGTTGGTGCAATGTACGTAGCTCTATATAGATGCTCTGTAAATGTTTGTTGAATGAATGTCTGATATGTTAGAGCTCAAAAGAACTTCAAGAACCATCTAGATTGTTCTGAACCCCTCATGTCATAGATGTGGCCTTGCAGTGATGTGATTTACACAGCTGGCAATCCTGACTCTTGGTGGAGCACCTCATCCACAAAATAACACACTCTCATGCAGGAGTCTGAGATGATGTGGACAAAGAAAAAGCACCCCGAAATAAACATGGCTAGTGTTCTGATAGAGTTCTTTCCAGTATTTTTTTTTCTATGCATAAAAACACACTTTCAGATTAGATGTATACCAGTTTCACTTCCTGCTTTTTTCATTTCAGTATATTGTGAGTGCCCCTATGTCACTAAGTGGTTTAAAATTCTTGGCAAACATGATGTTAATATTGGCATAGGATTCCACTATATGATCATACATATTTTTAAAATAATTTTTTTCTTATTTTTCTATGCCTTTTCCCCATTTTTTTCTATTGAGATATCAACTCAGCTTATAAAGGGAGTTGCAATTTTGTCTCGTGATTTGTTTAAATCTGTCTTAATTTTAGTATTTTTCTGTGCTGTGCTTAGTCACTCAGTCGTGTCCAGCTCTCTGTGATCCCAGGGATTGTAGCCTGCCAGGCTCCTCTGCCCATAGGGATTCTCCAGGCAAGAATACTGGAGTGGGTTGCCAAGCCCTTCTCCAGGGGATCTTCCCAACCCAGGGATTGAACCTAGATCTCCTGCATTACAGGCAGATTCTTTACCATCTGAACCACCAGGGAAGCCCAAGAATACTGTGTGGGAGTTGCAATTTTGTATTCTATCTCCTTCAGCTTCAGCAAAGTCAGCAAATGTAGTCATGCCTCACTGGCCAAATCCTATTGGTACTATAGGACTCAGAGACTCAAGACGAGGACATGGGCAATGAATGTGATTGCTCCTTGCTTCTTTGCTGCCAGCTTCTACTTTCGCCTTGAAACAAGTGCTGGTCCTATCACGTTCTATAAATACTGCAGAGAAAGTCCTCCGACATCCAACATCACTGACCTCTCTCGGGTTGAAATGTTTGAGAGGTGATGTGCTCTAAAATGGGCTTCCAAATCAGAGAGGCCTGGGTCCAGTTCCTGAGGAAGAAGTCTGTCTGCATTCAGGTTCCTCACTTGTGATGTGTCTGTGTGAGTCCTGTGGGAGCAACTAAAGACACCAACCTGTAACGAATATATACATTTACTGGAATTTTCCTCAGGCAAGTGAGTGAGTGTTTCAGAACATGGAACTTCTCACTGTGAATCCATGAATAGAAATATTCATTCATCAGTATTCATTCACACCTGTTGCTACGGCAGGCTGTCAGTAACTGTAGCATGAGTGAAAGAAAGAATCAGTCACTGAATGGATGGTGAACAAGTGATGCTTTCCACACAGTAAAGAGTAACAATTCATTCATTTGTTTAGGGTGATGAACTGGCAGGTACTGGCAGGCAACCTGGAGTCCTGAAGCAGAAATAGTTAAATCATCCTGGTAGTTGTCCACTGGGTTGACCAGATGCCCCTGTTGTTTCTCGGGAGGCCCAGGGCTGCTTTATAGAATTCTCCCTGCAGGGTTTTCTGCTCTTCCTGCTTGAGGAGGTCCCCACCATAAAGGGGCTACCATCCCAATACATGACTTGTCCAGGAGCTCTCTCCCAGGCCCTCCTGGATATCAAATGGCAGAATCACTACCTAAAAATTATTGGAAATAGCCTGTCTGCCAGCAGTAAGGGTTACTGCTATGACTGATTTTCCACTGCTGGTAAACAGGCTGTGTGTGTGTGTGTGTGTGTGTGTGTGTGTGTGTGTTCAGTTGCTTCAGTCCTGTTCAACTCTGTGCGACCCCATGGACTATAGCGCGCCAGGCTCCTCTGTCCATGGAATTCTCTAGGCAAGAATACTAGAGTGGGTTGCCATGCCCTCCTCCAGGGGATTTGCCTGACCCAGGGATCAAAACCGTGTCTCCTGCATCTCCTACACTGCAGACAGATTCTTTACCACTAAGCCACCTGGGAAACCCCTGGTGAACAGGCTATTTCCCAATAATTTTCTTTTTACCTTTTTAAACAAAATTTTTATTGGAATACAGTTGTTTTACAAGATTGTGTCATTTTCTGCTGTACAGCAAAGTGAATCAGCCATACATATTCAAATACCCCTCTTTCTTAAGGATTTTCTTCCCATTTAGGTCACTACAGAGCACTGAGTGGAGTTCCCTTGCCATACAGTAGGTTCTCATTAGCTATATATTTTCCACATTGTGTGTGTGTGTATATATATATATATATATATATATATATATATGTCAGTCCCAATCTCCCAATTCATCCCATCACTGTTTCCCTTGCTTGGTGTCCATACATTTGTTCTCTACCTCTGTCTTTATTTCTACTTTGCAAATAGGTTTATCTGTACCATTTTTCTAGATTCCACACATAAATATTAATAAACAATATTCGTTTTTCTCTTTTGACATTCTTCACTGTGTAAGACAGGCTCTAGGTCCATCCACGTCTCTACAAATGACACATTTTGTTCCTTTGTATGGCTGAGTAATATTCTATTGTATATATACACCATTATCTGCTGTATCCATTCCTCTGTTGATGGACATTAGATTGCTTCCATGTCTTGGCTATTGTAAACAGTGCTGTAATAAACACTGGAGTGCACTTGTCTCTTGGAATTATGGTTTTCTCCAAGTATATGCCCAGGACTGGGATTGCTGGGTCATATGGTAGTTCTATTTTTAGTTTTTGAAGGAACCTTCATATTGTTCCCCATAGTGGCTGTATCAATTTACATTCCCAGCAACAGTGTGAGAGGGTTCCCTTTTCTCCACACCCTCTCTAGCATTTATTGTTTGTAGATTTTTTTGATGATGGCCATTCTGACCAGTGGGAGGTGATAACCTCATTGTAGCTTTGATTTGCATTTCTCTAATAATTAGTAATGTTGAGAATCTTTTCGTGTGTGTGTCTGTCTTCTTTAGAGAAATGTCTCAGTCAATTGAGCTGCATGACCTGTTCGGCTGGAGGGCTCAGTTTGTTGCAGAGCACAGGCTCGAGGCAAGCAGGCTTCAGTAGTTGCAGTGTGTGGGCTCAGTCATTGTGGCTGGCAGGCTCTAGAGCTCAGTAGCTGTGGCACACAGGCTTAGCTGTTCTGTGGCATGTGGGATCTTCCCAGACCAGGGATTGAACTCATGTCTCCTGCATTGGCAGGCGGATTCTTTACCACTGAGCCACCAGGGAAGCTCTGCAAATAATTTTTAGAGGTGGTTCTAGCACAGATCATCCATTAGGCCCTATGGGAAGGAGAAGGCTGGTTCCGTAATCTGTGGCAGAACTAAGAAGTGAATCCTGTGCAATACAGGCCTCTGGGTTCTGCTAAGTGTCTTAATGCCATTGCTCTCAGATTGTCAAGGTCCTCAACAGACTGAGCTCCCTTTTCTATTCAGATCTCAGTCTCCTAATCAATCTGTATATCAGTGAGAATATCTTTGGTGAGGTGACTGCAGCCTCTTTAGACTCTGTCATGTGTCCAGTGTTGCTGACATGACTCTTGTGCACGACCATCCTCGTGTATCCAACTTCAGATGAGGTCGAAGTACTTAGGCAAAATAGACAGCTACGGGTCAGGGTAACTGAACTTCTTTTCCATTTACTATTTTATCTGGGCAAGTCACGAATATGCATCGCATTTTACTCATCTAAAAAAATCGGCTATGTCCTTTCTACCTTAGTGAATTAAGAGAATTAAATGAATAAAAATTCCCCGTAAAACTATAAGAAGCTATACAAGTGTCAGGTGTTATTACTTTGTTATGTTGGTTACTACTAGGAAATTAATCTATATAGAATGCTGATGGCCTGAAATACAGCTGGTACTTATCAAATGTTAATTCCCTTCACCTGTCACTTGAAATGCAGCCCATATTCTTGGCCAGTTGTGGTAGTTCTCAACCTCGGCTGCACGTAGGACTCAACCTAAGGAGTTTTAAAAATATTTATTTTGTTATTGTTCAGTCGGTCAGTTGTGTCTGACTCTGCTACCCCATGGACTGCAGCACACCAGGCTTCCCTGTCCTTCACTATCTCCCAGAGCTTGCTCAAACTCATGTCCACTGAGTCAATGATGCCATCCAACCATCTCATCTTCTGTTGCCCCCTTCTCCTCCTGCCCTCAATCTTTCCCAGCATCAGGATCTCTTTCAGTGAGTCAGCTCTTCCCATCAGGTGTCCAAAGTACTGGAGCTTCAGATTCAGCATCAGTCCTTCCAATGAAAATTCAGGGTTGATTTCCTTTAGGACTGACTGGTTTGATCTCCTTGCAGTCCAAGGGATTCTCAAGAGTCTTCTCCTGCACCACAGTTTGAAAGCATCAATTCTTCGGCACTCAGCCTTCTTTATGGTCCAACTCTTGCATCTGTGTATGACTACTGGAAAAACCATAGCTTTGACTGTACAAACTTTTGCCAGCAAAGTAATGTCTCTGCTTTCTTATCCTGTCTAGGTTGTCATAGCTTTTCTTCCAAGGAGCAAGCGTCTTTTAATTTCATGGCTGCAATCACTGTCTGCAGTGATTTTGGAGCCCAAGAAAATAAAGTCTTTCACTGTTTTCATTTTTTCCCCCATCTATTTGCTATGAAGTGATGGGATCAGATGCCATGATCTTAGGTTTTTGAATGTTGAGTTTTAAGCCAGCCTTTTCACTTTCCTCTTTCAACTTCATCACGAGGCTCTTTAGTTCCTCTTTTCTTTTTGCCATTAGGGTGGTGTCATCTTCATATCTGAGGTTATTGATATTTCTCCCGGAAATCTTGATTCCAGCTTGTGCTTCATCCAGCCTGGCATTTTGCATGATGTACTCTGTATATAATTTAAATAAGCTGGGTGACAATATACAGCCTTGACATATTCCTTCCCCAATTTTGAACCAGTCCATTGTTCCATGCCCGATTCTAACTGTTGCTTTTTGAACAGCATACAGGTTTCTCAGGAGGAAGATCAGGTGGTCTGGTATTCCAGTCTCTTTAGGAATTTTCCACAGTTTGTTGTGATCTGCACAGTCAAAGGCTTTAGTGTAGTCTGTGAAGCAGAAGTACATGTTTTTCTGGAATTCTCTTGCTTTTTCAATGATCCAACAGATGTTGGCAATTTGATCTCTGGTTCTCTGCCTTTTCTAAATTCAGCTTGTACATCTGGAAGTTCTCCATTCACGTACTGTTGAAGCCTAGCTTGAAGAATATTGAGCATTATAGCACGTGAAATGAATGAAATTATGCAGTAGTCTGAACATTCTTTGGCATTGCCCTTCTTTGGGATTGGAATGAAAACTGACCTTTTTCAGTCCTGTAGCTACTGCTGAGTTTTCCAAATTTGCTGGCATATTAAGTGCAGCATGTTAACAGCATCATCTTTTAGGATTTAAATAGCTCAGCTGAAATCCTGTCATCTCTACTAGCTTTGTTCATAGTAATGCTTCTGGGTCTTATTCTCCTAGACACTGATTTAATTGGTCATGGGGGACGGGATGATATCAAGGTGCTAGCTTCTAAAAGCTCTCTGGGTGATTCTAATGTGCAGCCAAGTTTGTGGACCACTTGAGGCTTGATGCTCAAAATTTGGTCGGCAGACCACACCAGCAACAATGGTATCACCTGAATACTTGTTACATTTCAACAGGATCCTTTGGTGATTCATAGGTATGTGAAAGTTTTCAAAGCACCATACTGGTCTGTTGGATTGGAGAAATTTTCCAGATGCCCAGAATCATGTTGCACCTGCTTGACCTTTGGCCTGCTGACTCTCCTGAATGACAATGGACCTGTCAGCATTCCTCTGATTTGGAGAACTGCTGAGATATTAACTTGGTCTGGAGCTGCGGGGATTCAGGTCTGCTCTGGGACTCAGCCAGGTCTCCCAGTCTTCTCCCATGGTCCCTTCACTCACACCATCAGTGATTAATACTTGGACCTCCTTAGAAGGAGAGAATCTGGGCTCGTGTGATGCTTTCCCCTCTTTGAGAGGTTTCCAGGAGAGTTACAAGGGTTTCTAAGGTCAGATCAGAAGGTGCCTTTCTAAGGAATCTTAGGTCAAGGTCCAGGATTTACCCTTGGAAAGGAGGAAAAGCATCTATTTGGTTGCCATGTCACAATGTCCTTTTCTCCAAAAGAGATGACAAATTTGAGCACCTTGGAGGTATATGAATATGGGACACTAAGATGTTAGCATATTTAACAGGAAAGTACAGGAAAGCTGCTCAGGGCAAACTGATGAGTGTTCTATAATGTGGAACTAAGTTCTGGGCTTCCTTGGTGCATCAGTGGTAAAGAATTTGCCTGACAATGCAGGAGAGTTGGGTTTGATCCCTGGGTTGGGAAGATCCCCTGAAGGAGGAAATGGCAACCCACTCCAGTATTCTTGTCTGAAAAATCCCAGGCTACAGTCCATGGGGTCACAGAGAGTCAGACACGACTGAGTACACACGCATGCACTCAAGCGTTGTGAACACCCCAATAGAAATATTTATTCTTTCATTTATTTGTCAAATATTCATGCACTGCTTACTTAGAAAGTGCAGATGACATGGTTCCTGATAATTCAGGGGTTGGTCTTTTGTTGATAAGAACTCACTTCCTTTAGGTCTATGCTTAAGAGTCATCTTATGAAAGAAGTTATCTCCATGACCACCTCTATAAATCACACACTCCAAGCACCCCGTTATCCCCTCAACCTTACTTTATTCTTCTCCATAGCACGTTGCAGAGCGCATATTGTTCGAGATGGTTATAGCATGTAGCACCCACAGAGGCAAAGACTTTGTTCTCTTCATTGCTGTACCCCGGCACCTAGACCAGTGTCTGACTCAGAGTGGCCTCTCAACAGTGTTTGCTGAAGGAATGTTAAATGAACAGAAGAGAAAGAAGGAGTAGGGAAATCACACTTATTACCACTACGAACTTACTGTAAATCATGTCCAATGTGGGTGCTTTACATACATCATTCTGTTGAATTCTTACAACATATTCTCACATTATGTACAAAGAAATGATTCCCTAGAGTTGAGTAGAAATTTCCCAAAGTCACAAAGCTATAAAATGGCACAGGATGAAGCAGGATTTGAATTCACATCTATTTGTCTCCAAATATTGTGTTCGTTTCACTACACCAAGAAATAGCATAAAGGGGTTGCTTCTTGTTTATAAGCAGTGCCAACTTACAAAAAGACAAGCGTCTCTAATTTGAATGTAGGATTTTCACTCACATTTGAGCAGGGTTTAGTTTCATAGCTGGACTATGTGTTGAACTGAAATGGGAGTAAAGGGACTAATGCTTAGCACCTACTTGGTATTTAATAAATGTTGGGTGGGTGGGTGGAGGGGTGGATGGAGAGAAAAGAAAACGGCAAGGAATTATGGGTATATTGCTCATATTGGAACTATAACTCTCTTTGATATCTTTTAAAAATTAAGCCAATTTTTAAAAAGAGATTCAATAGGAAGATGAAAAATTAAACTGAATCTGTCAGATTCAGGGAACTGTTTGTCATCCTTGCTTAATCACGCTGAAATATGGGTAAATCAGATTCTTTTTAAAACCATGGGATTCTCAGTCCAAAACACATACACAGCATGGGCATAAACCTCAGGGCTCTCTAAGGTTGTCATTGCCTTCAAACCTATTTAGCACTGGCAAATGTCCCAGTGGTTGAATTTCTAAACCTCAAGAGAGGAAGACAAAATGAAATTTCTGGAGGCAAGTGAATCCACAGATGGGTTGATGTGGGAACACTGGGCAGAGAATAGCAACACACACAGGATTCAGGTATTTCTTCCAACTGTTCACCCCAAAGATGGCATTCTCCAAACTTGCACCTGCTCCACTCTGAAAACTCAGATGAGGTCAGGCTTATTTTGGTTTGGCTTTGAGAATAAGCCCTCCTGATGAGCCAGAGCTCTCAGAAGATGGATGCCAAGGCTCACTCTTAAACTGCACCTTCTCCTAAGAGATGTGTGTTTGCTGTGCCCTTCTCAGCAATAAAACTAGAGCCTGGGGTGAGATGTGAAAAGACAAGAAATGCTCAAAGTGAGTTGATTACAGTTCAAGTCTTTACAGAATTAACAAGGAGATAGAGATTTTACAAAATGGCAAATATACTGTTGATTCAGAAGGTTTTAGACCATTGGAACCTTCTTCTCTCACTCTTCCCACCCCCAACAGCCCTCAATAATATTCAAGCCCAAACAGGATAGCTAGTCCCTGTATCCTTGAGGAAGACCACCTCACAGTTATACATTTCTCAATGTAGACATGAGAGAGCATGAAATTTACTGCGATGAAAGTATCATAAGGACTACTCTAGTGTAAAGCAGTAAAATACAAACAAACAAAATCTGTTTCAGAATCACAACATTTTCTTTAAAAGCAGTTGCCCTATTTTCTGCCCTATTTTCAGCTGCCCAGTTTTAACTTCACTGCTTGGTGTGGAGTATTTTTGCGTAATTATCAGCTCAGCCTTAGAATCTAAGATGATTTGTTCCAAAGAATCTTATAAAGAATATGTGTGTGTGTATGTGTGTGTGTGTGTTTTATGGGGCTTCCCTGGTGGCTCAGCAGGTAAAGACCCCACCTGCCAATGCAGGAGACATGAGATGTGGGTTTGATCCCTGGGTGAGGAAGATCCCTGGAGGAAGACATGGCAAGCCACTCAAGTATGCTTGCCTGGAGAATCCCATGGACAGAGGAGCCTGGCAGGCTACGATCCATAGGGTCGCAAACAGTTAGACATGATTGAAGCGACTTAGCACACACATGTGTTTTATATATATATGTGTGTGTGTGTGTGTGTGTGTGTGTGTGTGTTATATTATACATCATATACCTGTATAACTGAATCACTTTGCTGTATACCTGAAACTAACACAACACAGTAAATAAACTCTACTTCAATTTTAAAAAATAAAAATAGGACTTACTGCCAAAAAAAAAAGTTTTATCAAAAAAGCCAGTCTCCACAAAGTCTGCATCTGTACAACGAAGCTTCTGAGGTTCCCTCTTCTGTAGACTGGATGTGGTTTGATTCAGATAAGCCATTTCTCTTTGGACAGACACACAGGAACAGGGCCAGTGCACCATCTTGCAGAGTGATGGGCTGGGCAGGCCAGAGCCGCTCCTTAGTGCCCAGCGAGCCTGTTCCAGGATCGTCCGCCTGCTGCCCGGTGCCCCAAGCCAGACAGGCCTCTCCTCACCATCTGCCGTGTGCTGGGCAGGGAGACGGGCCAGCATATACTCCTTCAGCCGCCTCTACCTTACACAGCCCTGGCTCAGAACCCCAAGACCTTCCTTAGCCTAGCCACACACACCCGGCTTCCCAATGAAGGAACCGAGAGCATTTCCCAAACCCGAAAGAAAAAGTGAATACAACCCATCAACATCAGCCCACACTATGACCCGGCAACATAAGAAGCACACACTTAGGACAGAAACCCTGTGGGTCTGAGTCTTTGCAATGTCCAGACCATGGACTAAGTTCCTGAAGGCCGAGCCTCTTCCTTTGTAGAATAAAGACCACTATCCCCTCATCCCAGGGTTCCTCTGAAGAGAAAAGAGGGGTGTGTGCAAAGTGAACAGCTCATGTCTGGTGCTCAAGAAAGAACTGTTCTAGAATTTGTTATGTGAAAACACATTGAAAATGAACTCTCAGGTTAGCTGTCTGTGGTATTTCTTGTCACTAGTAGATGTCATCAAAATAAACACTACTCAGACATTTTGCAAAGTTTAGCCAAGCAGCAGCAGGCTTCTCTTCTGTTTTTTAATGTTCACTACTGGGAAGACAAGGCACGGAGGCCTATCTGCCATCATTTTACAATTAGAAGGTCTCTCCACTGACTGTAGCCTCCAGCCTTTCCTTCGCTTTTATTTCTCCTTTTTTTCATTAGGTGCACCAACCTATGGAAGGTATAGTTAGAAAACGGACAGTGTCTCCCTGGCTGCAGGAACATGATGGATACTTGGTGGGACTCGTCCAAGGGAGGGGGTTACCAGAGAGTGTGGGCATTTGAGCTGCAAGACTGCTTTTTCACAGGCTCTTGGGAACAGAACTCTGCTGAGAAAAATTGGAAAAGTGCATGGCCTGGCCCTTAGGTCAGTCAAATCCATTTTTTAAAAAAAAAATCCCGCTGCAATAATATTTTTAGTTTGAAAAAACCAGAAACCTGGCTCAGGAATAGCTTCCCTTAATCAGTCATTTTGGACATCACAAATGCTACACAGGGAGATTATACTTGTATGTTAGAGACTGTTGTAGAGCAGGGGTTCTCAGTGTGTGAACTTGGGACCAGCAGCATGGGTGTCTCCTGGGACCCTGTCAGACATGAAAATTCATGGGACTCCTCCCAGGCCTCCTGAGTTGAGAATTCTGGGGTGGACCTCGCATCTGTGTTCTTACAAGGCTTCCCTCCAGGTAATATTGATGTGGGCTCAGGTTCAAGAACCACTAGCTTAGTGTAATGGGGTTACCCTGCAGTGAATTTCTAGGGAACAAACATTCATATGCACTTGAATACACAGTACTCCTGCAAGAATTAGATCTCATCTTTTCAGATTAGAAAATTGAGATCAGAGAAGTTGTGACCTGCCCAGAGTCTCACAGCTGATAAGCTAAGCGGCAGAACCAGGATTGAGGCCGAGGCCCCTCTGGAGGCCCAAGTGAAGGGAGCAGAATGTAATCGATGTAAGTTTGGACCCTGGAGCCAGAGTATCAAGGCTGGAATCCCAGATCACTTGAGCCCTGTGTGGCTCTGGGCAAGTTGGTTAACCTCTCTGCACCTCTGTTTCCTCATCTCGAACTTATACTTCATGTGAGTTTTGTGAAGATTCAATGAGATCACTCACGTGAGGTGTTGGAGCGGTATCTGGCATACAGCGAACACTCGATAGATGTTATTTTTATTGTTGTTAAATACTGCTTCTCAATGTGGTGGAGTGGAATGAACACACAGCAGTGACCTTTGGGTCTTTTCCTTGGCTCTGACCAAGGTGATAGTTCAAAAGTGCCAATAAAAACAATCGACAGCGCCCCCCCCTCCACCCCACTTTCCCTCAAGGCACTTTTAGAAGCCACCAGGTCCAGCCCCAAAAGGCCCCAGTGTTCATCTCATAAAATAGTGGTCCCCCTCCCTCTCCTACCTCCTGCATGGACATATCGTGTGCCAAGCCCCCAGCTATACATAGCCCAGGCCTCATCCAAGGGCGGTGGAAAGTGACAGGAGATTACTGGAGATAAACGTCAGCTCTCCGGTTTCAGGGGAGGGCGCGCAAAGTAGTGGAGTTGCTTGACATGTGGCCAGATGGTATCAGGGATTGGGGGTGGGAAGAGCCACTTGGCTCTTGGCTTACATGGAGAGAGCAGGGTTGCCGCCAGGGTACTTTTAATGGCTGGTCTGAGGGACACTCACTTGGAGCCAAGATATGTGACATTTCCCCCCATACTTCTCAGACCTTGATTTTTTTTCAGATTCTTGCCCATGCAGAAAGTGAGCCCCTTGTCTCTGCCACCCCACCTTCTTCTGACAATGAAGCAAATTAGTTTTTCTCCACCAGGAGAACAATTCTGGAGAAGTGGAACTTTCTTCCTGTTGGTCCCTGGATCAGGGCCAAGATGTCCTACAAAGGGACTGGTCTCGGAGGGACCAGTGTGTATAGACAGACAGGGCACCTCACATGCCTGTCCTCTGAGGCCAAAGGGAACGTGTCCCTGGAGGCTGCTGTGTTAGTTTCCCTTCCTTTCATAGCAAACTTCTTCAGCAAGTGACCTACACCTGCTCTACCGCGACCCTGCCACCCACTCATTGGCCTCGATCTCAGTGCTTTGGCTTCTGGCCCAGCTCCTCTCTAAAGGTCACCCGTGACTTACCATCCTGAAAGGAGAGACCTCAATGGTGGTCCCATCTCCGGTACTCTCTGCAACACTTGATCTGACCACCTGCTTGTTCTTGAGCTTCTTATGACTATGGAGTCCTGTCACTGCGTTCCTTGTCCTCCTACTTCTCCCACACACCTCTCTGCCTCCAGGCAGCCTCCTTTTCTCGCTTCCTACAAGGCGGCCAGTCCTAGACCCTGTGGTTTTCTCATACACTCTCCTTATACCTTCACCTCTCACTTGCAAAAAGGTCCTTCAAAAACCTCTCCCCCTCACTCCAGGTTGGCACTTCCAACTACTGCCTGGATTTCCACGGCCATGAACTCATTGCATCTAAATCCAAGCTGAGAAGCTCGTTCGTGGTTCTGGTGTGCCTTCCTGACATCTCTGTTTGTCCTCCACTCTGTTCCCTGGCTGGAGACCTTGGAATCGTCTTGCCTCCTCCTCTGCTTGGTTCCCCTCACCTTCCCTAATTCTCTAAAACCATAAAATGGTTACCAGTCTGGCTGATTCTCAGCCTCTAACTTCATTTCACAGGCTGCCTCATCTGCTGCCTTCACTGGAGACCTGACATCTCCCACTGAGACTCTAGCAGCAGCTTCCCGACTGGTCGCCTTCCTTTCCACTTTCCTATCTGTCTTGTCTATGCCCTCAGATCAACCCTCCCCAAACTCGGATTAACCATACTGTTCTTCTACTCAAGCATCTTCCACATCAGAACTGCCGGTCCTAATGTTCAAAGTCCTTCATACTCTTTCTCTACCATGCCTTAAGCACACTACTCCTTCCAGCTCCCCTGAGAAGCCCTCCACCTGAGAACAGAAGCCTCTTCCCTTTCACTCACCCTGTGCATTTGCCCCTCCAAACCTTCAAAAACATTTGTGCCATTTTTTCCTTCCTCAGATGTCCATGCAGCTCTCCTCTGCCTATTCAGACACACCTCCCCTCTCAAGGTCTAGCTAGCCTCACTTCTTCCTTCCATTTATTAATTTAATAAACTAATGTTTTGTTTTGTTTTAAACTCTCTTCTTCTCAGGTTCTATACTGGGTGCTGGAGATAGTACACAGAGAAAAACAGGCAGGGACATGGAGCTTACCAGGCTCACACGCGGATAGCTGACAGACAAATGATCATACAGTGAATGTGTACTTATTGATACAAACTGAGAAAGGACTGTGAAGGCAAAGCACTACGGACAAGGGTAGAAAGAGCACCCAGTTCAGACCCAGTTCAGAAAGAGCACCGGGGAGTCAGGAAATGCCCTTTGAGCTACTGACATTAATGTGTAGACTTCAAGGAGAAATAGGAGTTGAGGGAAGGATCTTCTAGAAAGAGGGAAGAGCATGCACAGTAGAGGAACATGTTGAGTGTCTTTGTGTAAATAGATCAAGGCGTCCCCACAGGCAGCTGCAGTCCGTGCCTTGCCCTAGGACTTGGGAGCACAGCTGAATGAGGTGATCCTGGGCAAAGACTTCCTGATCCGGGAAAGAACTTGCTGTTTTGAGGAACTGAAAATGATGAGTTAGTAAGAGGCAGAGTGGCCCCAAATGAGGCTGGAGAGGCAGCTGGGCCACACTGTGTAGGGGCTTCGTGGTCATGCTAGGGATTTGAGATTTCATCCTGAGTGTGCGGAAATTAAATCCATACTCCTTCGCATCACTTTCAAAGCTCTGTATGATTGACCTCCCTGCCCGTGAACTCTCTTGCTCTGGCTCCATAGCCCTTATTTTCTGTCTTAGTTCTTCAACATCTATCAGCTAATTTTTTTTGTTTTAATTTTTATTTTTTAAACTTATGAAAGTACAATAACATATTTACAGGAGACTTGGAAAATATAGAACAAGGTTACATATAGCTCCACTATATATTACAATTATTCCTATCTGCTAATTTTTCCATTAGCTTCCTCCCTAATGACGTCACAAACTCCTTGACTCTGGAATGTGTCTTTGCACTTTTGTTTCGCATGGAACCTTGATTGTATTAGGTCCTCAATTAATAATTATTGTCTTCTTGCCATCACAATACATTAGGCTTTTGTATTTCTTAATTGGCACAAGGTTCAGCTGACCCTTTCAAGCTGTCATCATAGTAATAAGAAAATGTAACATTTATTAAGCACTTACTGATGCCAAAAACTGGGTCAAGACGTTTACATGCATCATCTCACTTACTCTTCTTCACAACAACCTTATGAAACAGACACCGGTACTCCCCATACTTTACAGCAGTGTCATAGCAAGGACCAAGTCAGGAATCCAGGTCTCTGATGCCAACCTGTATACTCTTAACCACTAGGATATATTATCCCTGGGTCATTTATTCATTAAAAGATGAGATCTACTTCAAGTCACATCATTACAGAGGCAACAATAGTACAATAAATACCTATATGATGCAAAATTTAAAAAGGACATACTATAAACATCCACAATTTTGCTGCTGACATGCATATTATTTAATATGATTTTTTTTATATAAAGTTGTTTCTGCACTCAAAAGAATCAGCAATGGTCAAACAAATCAATGTTTCTGGAACTGTACCCATGCCCAGTGGCTACACATACCAACTGCTAAGAGACAACTTCATTGTCTAGGATGGACAGGTGGCATGACCATTTGAGAAGTAACCAACCAACCGATCAACAAAACAGACAGAGCCAGAAGTCAACACGAGAAAACTGGAATCTAATCTGAAAACAGCATTCTGGTTTTCTGGGAATCTGGGAGACACGTTGACTCTATCTTTTCTCCTCCTGGTGGTTGTAACTTTTAATCACTGTGAAGTGAAGTGAAAGTGAAAGTTGCTCAGTTGTGTCCAACTCTTTGCGACCCCATGGACTACACAGTCCATGGAATTCTCCAGGCCAGAATACTGGAGTGGGTAGCCTTTCCCTTCTCCAGGGGATCTTCCCAACCCAGGGATCAAACCCAAGTCTCCTGCATTGCAGGCAGATTCTTTACTATCTGAGCTATGAGGGCAGCATCCCTGTAATTGGTGACAATTTCTCTTCTCCTTTTGGCTCAAAATTCTCTTAAACTTGAGAAGTACTTCAGCCAGTCCATTCATCCAAAGTATGCTGAGTGTTTCTAGGGAACTATATGAGATACAAAAGAAGCATAGAGCCAGCATTTTTTTTCCTTAGGGAGGAAAGATGCACAATATAGAACTCTAATGATTGCAAAATAAGTGCCAGAGTGCTGTGTCCCTATATTGGGCTATTGGAATTCACAGAAAGGAGACTGGAGTCAAAGATGAGTCTGGAGCTGGGCTTTGAAGCCAAGGCCCGGCTGGCAGCAACCTGGAGAGCTCAGTGAGAGTGGGCTACGGAAGAATGGAGAATGGAAAATATGAGCTGGAGATATAAGACCAGAGCAATGGTGGAGATTAAGCTAAGTGGAAGAAGCAGACAATGTCTGGCCTGCCCCATCAGCTCAGCAGGGGCTCTTGATCCTGGGGAGAATGGTCATGTCAGGAGTCAGCCCAGAAGGCCCCAGTCTTTCACTGCACCCTTTCTCCCACAGCCCAGTCTCATGGCTCTCTCTTGGGTGGCTGCCAGCCTTGGCCACCCCTGGCTTAGGCCCAAGAAGGGTGCTTGCTAGGGCTGATGGAGGTGATGACAGAGCTCAAGTGGGCAGGCTTTGGGCCTAATCAGGGTAGGAGGCGAGAGTGACAGGACACCTCACGGATTGTGCAAAGGGTGCCAAGGAGAAGGTGGACAGGTCTTAGCTAGCATGGGTTCCTGACCCATCTGTGACTGCCAGCGTCTGTCTCCCCATCTGTGCCTAGAACAGTAACTGGCTGTGGCTTAAACAGAAAACCATAAAAAAACAGAACTGAGTTTGTCTGCGATAGCACCTTCCACTCATATATCTTCAATTGTCATATATCAATATCAATAAGGTAATGAGAATGTCATGCTTTACAAGCCCAGGCGAGGCACACTTGGCATCTACTTAAAAACCAATAAAATGTGGTGGTGTATGCCTAGGAGAGGTCGGAATTAAATTCTCTATAATTCTCAGAGTTAATCTTGAAAACTCTTACCATTAATAATATTTCTCTCCTACACTTAAGATGAAGCAACCAACAGGGCTGAGCATGGCCCGTGGGTCACAGTTGGAAAACACCATGTCACATCACTTTTGGATGAAATGACAACCATTTATAGCAGTGTTTTCCAGAATGTGGTACAGGATCTGCTGCGTCAGAATCATGGGGTGTGGTGGTGTGGTTTATGAAAATATTTTTTCCTGAGCTCCACCCCAGCTCTATTCTCTACTTTCTGGAGTGAAGGCCAGGAAGCCCCATTTCACCCGGTGCTCCAGGTTTAAGAACCACTGTTAGAGGCTCACACTTCAGGAATAGGGAAACTGTCTAATATCACAAAGCCATCAGGTCTCATCATCATTAATTTTTAATTATAGAAAGGGAGCATTTCAGTTAATGTATTGATAGCACTAAACAGGACAAAGTGGCTTGCACTGAACACCAGAAAACTCAAAAATGATCTTGTCTAATAAACTGAATGCAATAGATTAAAGCCAAGTGACTTTGCAGAAAGACAGGCCTGTTTAAGCATTACAGGGACGCTCAAGTTGAGTCATAATATAAACACTGATGATATCTTTCATCCTAAGCCTTCCCTAGTCTCAGCCAAACTTCAAGAAAGAGGAGAAAACTGTTCGTGGGGTGGAGGCATCATTTGTTACCTGCCCCTCCACCTCCAGTCACCAGTGGGACTCCACAGAGCAGCTCTCTGTGCTTCTGCCCAATATCCTTGGCCTTAGATGAAAGGAGTGATTAGGAGCTAGAGAGGAAGAAAGAGAACAGAAAGTATAGGAGGTCAAGGAGGGAAGAATGAACAGGCACAGCAGGAGACAGCCCTTTCAACACATGGTGCTGGAACAGCTGGACACCATTGGCTAAAGATACACACACACACACACACACACACACACACACACACACACACACACACACACACACACACACACACACAAAAGCCTCAAAACAGATCATGGACTTCCACGTAAAACTAAAATTCCAAACCTTCTAGGGAGATCCCTGGCAGTCTAGTGGTTAGGACTCAGTGCTTTCACTGCCATGGTCCAGGTTCAATCCCTGGCTAGGGAACTAAGATCTCTCAAGCTACGGGAAACAACGACAAAAGAAAATAATAAAACTTTTAGGAAAAAATTAGAAAAAAATTTCAGGATACAGGATCAGGCAAACAGTTCTTAGACTTCACACCAAAAGTACAATCCATAAATGGGAAAACTAATAAATATGACTTCATTAAAATCAAGAACATTTATTGCGAGAAAGACCCTATTAGGAGGGTGAAAAGATAAGCTTCAGGATGGAAGAAAATATTTGTGCACCACGCAGCCAACAAAAGTGAGTGAAGTTGCTCAGTCGAGTCCGACTCTTTGTGACCCCATAGACTGTAACCTGCCAGGCTCCTTTGTCCATGGAATTTTCCAGGCAAGGATACTGAAGTGGGTTGCCATTTCCTTCTCCAGGAGACTAATATTTAAAGAGCTCTCAAAACTCAGCTATCAAAAATAATCTATTCGGAAAATTGACAAAAGACATGAACAGGTATTTCATAGAAGAGAGCATACTGATGGCAAGTACATGAAAAAGTATTCATCCTCATTAGCCATTAGGGAAATGCATTAAAACCATAATGAGATATCACTACACATCTAAAATAAAAAAGTGACAACACCAAATGTTGGCAAAGATGCAGAACTGGATTCCTCATCCCTACATTGCTATTGGGAATGTAAAGTGGTGTAGCCACTCAAACAGCAGTTTCTTTAAAAATTAAACCTGCAATTATGATACAACCTAGCAATTGCACTCCTGAGTATTTTTTCCTAAAGACATTAAGACTAACCTTCACACAAAAACCTGTGTATCAATGTTGCCAGTGGCTTTACTCATAATAGCCCAAAACTTGGAACAGCCCAGATGTTCTCCAGTGGATGAATAATTGAAGAAACTGTGGTACCTCCATAATATGGAAATATGCTCAGTTATACAAAAGAATGATCTATTAATACACCCAAGAATCTGAATGAATCTCCAAGGAAATATGAGTAAAAAAAAACCAATAAAACAACCTCAAAGGTTGTATATGATATCATTCAACTTATATAACATTCTTGAAAAGATTACAGAAAATGGGAACACATTATTGTTCAGTCACTAAGTCATGTCCAACTCTTTGTGACCCCATGGACTGTAGCATACCATGCTTCCCCATCCTTCACTACCTCCCAGAGTTTGCTCAAACTCATGTCCATTGACTTGGTGATGCCATCAGCGGTTGCCAAGGTTAGGGAGGGGATGTGGATGTGACTATAAAAGGACAACATGAAGGATCCTCATTGTTATGGAAATCTTCTGTACCTTTACAATATAAATACTAATATCCAGTTTTGATATTGTATTATAGTTTTGCAAGATGTTACTTTGGGGGCAAACTGGGTAAAATGTATGAGTGATCTCTCTGTACTATTTCTTACAACTGCATGTTAATCTGCAATTATCTTTTTTTAATTTTAAATAAAGAAATGTAATAATATTTCATGATCTTTCTGGGAGCTTCCCCACTCTATTCTATTTTAAGCCTCCATTCAGCCAGATGGCAGGAATCAGATCTCAGTCAATTGAGGGTCTCTCTAATTTCTTATCTCTGGAGGAGGAAATGGTAACCCACTCCAGTATTCTTGCCTGGAGAATCCTATGGACAGAGGAGCCTGGCAGGCTATAGTCTGTCCACAGAGTTGCAAAGAGTCAGATATGACTGAGTGACTGAGCACTGCTTCCTCATATCTAAGTTTCAGGGAGCTTAACATGATGCCAGTCTTGTGCTTGGTGTCAGCAGGTAGGCTGGTATCCACCCAGGGTAACTGATGTCCACCCAGTCTACCCGTCTGTCCACCTGACACTGTTGCTTCCTCTTCATCTTTGAGGCTATGAATCCACCTAGGTACTCTGCTGGTTCTTCCTCTCAGCTGGAAGCAGGAAAACTTCAGAGGTCATCTCAGGTCACTTTACCAGATACCCTCAATGGACATTCCTACTCCTCAAGTCCATGGGGTAGAAGGATTTGAAGAGTATCTTGGGTATTGGGGACACAGGTCTCCTTTATTCTAAGGTCCCTCAGCCTATCTGGCATCTCTCGTGACCCCACCAAACCCCAGTGGCTGGGGATGGGCTACAGGCCCCTTAGTAGGAATATGTTGGTACCGAGTTCTCTTTGTTTCCTTTCTGATTCTGCTCTCTCCCAATTCAAATTTTATCTACCCTGAAGGCAGAGAAGGGTATGCAACGATGGATATGGTCTTCCAAATCTTAGATTTGGTCCTCACATTTTTCTCTCCTTGGTTCTCAGAATTCTGCTGAATCATCCTTCTCCCGAAGGTATAAACATAGAATCCCTACATTGCTTCTTGAATTGGTCACAGAGTAACAGGAAGTACGGAGAGAAATCTTCTTGTCAACATATCAAAATAGTGTCCCATGGTATTTTCTACAGTCTTGCTGCCCTTGACTCACTAACTCTCACTAACTCTCCTGCTTGTCTTTCCCTTCAGCTTGTGGCCCAGGTCCTGGAACATAAAGATATAGGCTTTGTGATGGTGGATGCCAAGAAAGAAGCCAAGCTTGCCAAGAAATTGGGTAAGTGTGATTTTTTTTTTAGATATATCATGAAGAAACAAATGTGTCTTGCAAAAAAAAAAAGGTACAGTCATTTTTTTCTTGCATGATAACTAGACTGATTTTAAATAAATATAAAATGATCCTGTACAGCTTAGTCTTAGCTCAGGGAAGAATTTCACAAAAGTAAATACAGGCCTGAATTCAATGATTTCACATTAGACATTTAATGTATCTTTGAATCAGTACAAGAAAGAGGGTCTCTTCATTGGAAAATGGACACCAATGGTTCAAACCTTTATTTCCAGCTCTTAGAAAAGGTTAAAAGGCTAGCTTCTTGGCAGGGGATGGGGGAACATAAATTAGGAATTTGTGAGTAACATGTACACACTACGTAAAATAAACAACAAGGACCTACTTATAGCACAGGAAACTATACTCAATGCTTTGTAATAACTTATATGGGAAAAGAATCTGAAAAATACATGTATGCATAACTGAATTACTTTGCTGTACATCTGAAACTAACACAACACTGTACATCAACTATATATTAATTTTAAGAAAGGGCAGTGGGGCTAACCTCACTGACGCAGTGATCTCTTGAGGGAGATCAAAGCTCCTCTTCCATCACCTATTATTTCCTGACCTCTTAGCTGAAGCAGCCAACAAAGGGTATCATTAATAGTAGTGACTCTAGGGTCCCAGTTGTTTCTATATTGAAGGCCAAACCCCAGCTGGGCACTGTCACCAAGGATGAAAGGGAGGATTTAGAGGAGGTATGGTTAGATGACTGCACACTGCAAGTTGTAATCTCTTGTGTCAATATGTCACGGTTAAGTGTGAGTGCACTTTAAGATTCTTACACCTCTAATCCCAAGGAGAGAGAATATAGGTTACTCCTTGGTTTGCAAACACCCCCACACCTGTACTGACCATTTCACTTTTTCTGCATCACCAGTGAAGGATGGCTAGTAAAAGAGAGCAGGAGGTTATAAAACAGGACCTTTAAAGAAAGGTCAATTGGATTGGGAGTAGTAATCACAGAATAAAGAAAAAGATTAGTGGTGGTTCAGTAAACACCTTCAGATATATATGAAAGTTCATTATCTTGGAGAATTTCAAACAACTGCTTCCTATTTTATTTTCAACACTAGTTTTTTAAAAAAAGATTTAAATTGTAGGAGACAACATTTAGGTTAGATACAAGGCAGACTCATGACTATAAGTGATAATGCATTATTAAGAATGCCTGGAGTATCCCCTTCCCTGGAGACAAGTTAAGAATCTTTTCCCCTTGTGCAGGGGAGCAAAGCATATTCAACTCTTTTCCTCGTCAAAAGCGAGTTGATGAATTCAGTCCAGTGCCTCTTGATTTCCTAGTCTTCTCTCTTCCCACTCTTTTAATGAGAATTTGGGAGAATTTCTAGTAAATATAGTTAGAGGAAAACACTAGTGTTCTAGCAATCTAGAAATTTAGGGAGCACAAGCTCGGCAAGCATTCATAAGAATGGACTGATGGATATTCTCTCAGTGGAGGATGTGATGGGGTTTTAAATGTCTAAATGAACTTGTAAATGACATGGGGCAGGTTCTTTCTGATTATTTAGTCCTCGGAGTTTACAGGACAGTTGTATCTTGTAAACCTGCTCCTTGAACTCCATCCCCATTTCCATTTGCCAGAGTTTGGTCTCTGAACTAATCTCCTAACTGGTTTGGTCTCTGAACTAATCTCCTAACGGGTTTCAGGCTCAGAGAAAAGTCCAAGAGCAGGACACTGCCTGAGGTTCGCCATGCACCATCTGTGACCAGTCACTGCCCGCCTCAGGGATACCTGGCACGCTGCTCCTTTAGATTTACAAACGGAGCTCCATGGCATGCTAGGGCTTCTTCAGAAGTGCCCTGGGACATGGTGGGCAGTGGGCCAGTGTCCCTTCCCCTAGAGATTCTGCAGAAGAGTTCATCTGGAGAGAGCATCCTCCAGCTAATTGAGAGTTTGAAAACAATTAATTTAAGGAATTAAGGATGCCATGCAGTTGGACCAAGTGCCAGCCTCAGCTATTTAGCATTCCTGGGGGGAAATGCAGTTCTCCGATGAGCATTTGTGAAAGTACACAGCTGAGAGCGAGGAGGGCAGGAGACATCACACCAAGAGCCAGGAGGGCAGGAAAGAAGATGCAGAACCTGCTCTTGCAGCATTATCAGCAGACTGGGAAAAGAAGATGTGCACAATTCAGCTATAATAGGAAAGCAAGGTGTTTGCTCTGACTGCAAACTTTTATGGGATGTCCAAGGGGTCCAGACTCCAAGCAAGGTGCTGGGGTCCCAAGAGGACAACAGCCCTACCCTTCTAGAGGGATCGCTGTTATAGTGAGTACCTGTACATGGAGCTGAGAGCAGATCAATAATGGCAAGGGAGATTGGAGAAGCTCTCTCTTGAAAAATGGGTCATAAGCTAAGACCCAGAGGAGATGACCAAGGTGAGTGGTAGCGGTGTTGGTGTCGTGGGAAAGGTCACTCCAGGCTCAAGGAGAACAACTGTACAGAGAATCACGCAGTATGGCTTTTCCTTTCTGTCCCCTTTCACCTTAGCTCTTGGGCAAAAAGCCAAGGGAGTTGCACAGGAATGAAAAGCAAAGTTCTCTAGGGAGCACAGGTCCACTCAAGGGAGAATGTAGAGGACAGGGCTAGCACTAGGCTGTAGAAGGGCTTCATGCCAGGCCACAGAGCCAGATGGGCAGTGGGTATGAAAACTTTCTGATAAGAAGGATGGAGTCAGCAACAGCCTTTGGAAAATTAAAGCAGTGGCAGAGTGGTGATGAGGTTTTTCTTTTAAGCTAAAGTCCAGGTGGAATTGTTGGTTCTTGACTATTTCATTTTGAGCTTCCCCTTTGGAAACCCATCTTAGGGTTAATGCTAGTTCCACTGAGCCTGACCCCATGTCACCCAGGAAACCTGAGCCAGACCCTGGCCAACAGGATGGCTCTTGTTTCATCAGGATGATTTTACTCTGGGAACTCTTTGTTTCTTTTAGGTTTTGATGAAGAAGGAAGCCTGTATATTCTTAAGGGTGATCGCACAATTGAGTTTGATGGCGAGTTTGCAGCTGACGTCTTGGTGGAATTTCTCTTGGACGTAAGCTTCTGTGCCCAGTGGCCCTGCATGGCACTGTGTGGGTTCAAATACAGGGTGTAAGACCCCAAAGTAACAACAGAAAAGGTAGATAACCTGACCTGGTCTAAGCAAGATTTCTCAAGCCTCACGAGAAAACTAGAGCATGCCTACATCACGACAATATTTATGTCTACTCAGCAGCTGGCCCATAAATCACTTCATAAACTGTTTTATTAGTGACCAGAGGGTCACAAATTAGGACTTTGTAGTAGTAGGATGTTAACTCTGTGAGCAAGTATGCACCAACATCCCCAGAATCCCCTTGGCTTTGTTGTAGGGCTTCTGAAGGGAGGTGTAAGGAAGAGAGGAGGATGGTCAGTGGAAGATGGAGGAGGGAGAGGAGTAATAACCTGCTGAGTGACCCGCAGACAGGATAGAGAGGCAGGGCTGAGGGGCCCTCCAATACCACATTCCCTCTCAGCCATGGACGGACAGCACCCTGGGATCCACGTGCTCAGGCCAATAGAGGAATAGACACTGTACAGATATTTTTTCCATAGCTAAACTCACACTTTCAATAACAGCTGTGAAGTCAAGTTCTTTTGAACACATGTGCCTGTGCAGATAAAGATCATCCATACTGGTGACTCCTTATCTACCAGCTAGAACACAGTGGCCTATTGCCTTTTCCCAACTGCCTCAAACATTCCGCAAGAGGGTCAGAAGTAAGTCGAAGGTTGCCTCCTATAAAACAGTGCCCATAGACTCTCATCTCACTGACCCACGCTGGCAAGCCCTAAAGAAGGCTGAGGGAGGCAACAGAACAACTGTGGGCCCACGTGGCCCTGCCCCGGCTCTGTCAGCTAGGAGGGCGCTTTTAGATGCAAGTACCTTAAATAATGTGCAACATCACTGACAAATGGAAGACCAGGGGGAGGCGTATTTTAGACTTGACCACATCAGGGCTCTAGCTCCATTTCTTTCTGTAGATCAGGTAATTGTGTTGGCTTTGTCCTCAAGCTGACTGTCCTCAAGTTCTCTGACAACCTAGAGGGGTGGGATGGGATGGGAGGTGAGAGGGAGGTTCAAGACAGAGGGGACATGTGTACACTTATGGCTGATCCATGGTGTTGTATGGCAGAAACCAACACAACATGGTAACACAATTACCCTCCAATTAAAAATAAATTTTTAAAAAGGTCCAGCAGTAGGAGCCGATACACCACATTTCCTCATTCATATCCAATGAGAGGGGGAAAAGAATCTGGCCTCCATTGCTGTCTTAAAAGGAGAGTAGAACTTTCCCCAGGCCTTCAAGCTGATCTACTCTGGAGGTTCATTGGCCAGAATTGAGTCACATGCCATTCCTGAATCAATAGCTGGCAGGAGAAATGAGGTTGCTCCTAGACAAGTCGGCCTACTCCATGAGTTAAGGTCAGTTCCTCTAAGAAAGGAAGAAATTTCACCTCACTGGGGAAAGTGAAATGGATCCTGAAGAACTCAGATGAAGTTCACAACTTCCCCCCAAAGCACTCTAACACATGTGCCTGATTCCCCTACCGGGCAGGGAACAGTTCTTTTATTTGAACATCTTTTATGTTGTGTATGTGACATTCCAGCTCATTGAAGACCCAGTGGAGATCATCAATAGCAAACTGGAAGTCCAAGCCTTTGAGCGCATTGAGGACCACATCAAACTCATCGGCTTTTTCAAGAGTGAGGAATCAGAACGTAAGTTGTCTGTCCACCCGAGCCTGTCAGTCTAAAGGCTCCTTTCCCAACAAGGTGTGTTAGATTATCCAGAAAGAAGATGAGTCATCAGCACATAGAGTGAGAATCTTCCTTGCACCCTGTGCAATGGGACAAATGAGCAGAAATTATGCAAAACAGGTGGGGGAGCTGAAAGAATACTGAGGTTGGGCCATGTTCTCTGACCTTGAAGGGGGCTCATCAGTGTTAGACAGATGAGAGAAAACCCCTTCCTCCACTCTCTCCACCTGCCCATCAACCTGCAGGATTCTCTCCCAACACAGGGCATAAAGGGCTGTATCCCTGACATTGGCAGCTCCTGTGGTCAGCAGCTTCTTGGAAAGCACTTGAGGAAAATCTGGGTAGGGATCACCTTGGCAGCTGCAGCACATTGTGGGAAATTGCTGGTCAACCCCCACTGACCACCAAGGCTGCCTGCAATGGCATGGCCACACCCCTGGGTATATTCCCTTTGAAAGCTTTGTGGCCAGGTTTTGGGTAGGTAGAGGAACATATTGGAGCATCACTACAACCTACACAGAGGTGACTGGGGTAGCGAGTGGGAACCAGGAAGAGAGAGGTAGAGAAGGAACCAGGAAGGCCAACTACTTGAGGACATTTTTTAAAGTACTTTGGCAGCAAGGATCCTATGAGTTAAGACTTTTTCTTGCGTCTGAGCTGTGGAGAGAGGGACAGTGCTAGTAGGAATGGGCATAATCATGAAAGAGAATTGGGAAGCATTAGTACACGGGAGGGTGCAAATAAGGGCTGCTTATGACTATTTCTGGAATCTCCAAAATGTTTTGAAATTCTTTGTGAAGCCATTTCTGTATTCCATCTGCCAACTGGCATCCTTAGTCATCTCATCAACAACCCACCTATTTTCTCTCTCCTATGACTCAACTGTCTTCTAATTTGCTACATAAAAGGTGAATAGAGATTCACCCTCCTCAAGGGTGCTTTTCTGGGAAGGATGCTAGCTAAGAACTTTCAACCCAGTTCTTTAGGTGACTTTATTTCAATTTTCACATTCCTATATAGAGGCTGGCTACTCTGGGTTCTTCTCCCACCCCCTTCTACTTTCTCCTCTTCCTTTCATTTCCTTTAATCATTTTATGCCTTGCCTGACCCCTTCAATTGTTTCTATCCATTCCTATCCTATTTCTCTCTCTTCCTCCATTAAGCTCAGGACAGCATACAGGGAGGGAGGATTGGGATAAAAAGGACATCTTCCAGAGTTTCCCTGATGGTGCAGAGGTTACAACTCCGTGCTTTCACAGCCAAGGGCCTGGGTTTGGTCCCTGGCCAGGGAACTAAGATCCCACAGGCTGCACACTGTGGCCAAAAAGAGAGAGAGAAAAAAAGCACATCTTCCACTGTCTACCTTCCCCAACCCTAAATGAATAACAATAATAGCTCCATTCAACTAATGTATATCATACTTCAGGGCCTATGCTAGGAGTTTTCTGTAGATGCCTTAGTTTCATTCTCACGACTAGCCTGTAAGGTAGCTACCATTATTATCAGCATTTTAGTGATGAGGATGTAAAGGGACAGAAAGGTTGAGTGAACTCACCCAGTATCAAACAGCTAGTAATAATGGTAGAGCCAAGATTTACATCCCAGGCAGTCCCAGACTGCTGACTTCAAGGCTCATACACTGAACCACTGGGCCGTATTTTCAAGACTCCACAGCTGTGTCAGGTCAAGGCACACACGAAATGTGACCATGCTTGTATGGCACGTAGGGGTAAACTGGAAGAGATTTATTTGGGCTTACAAAAAAAATGTTTTTTCACTTTCTTAATATAATAATTACAAAATACTAGGAAAGATGTCAAATATTACATTGTATAAAACTTCCAAGTAAAATATTTATAGATTTTGAATGAAAATCTTGTGCTTGCTTCTAAGAATACAGCTTTTGATATTAGGTTTTATGTTTGAAATAGCAATATACAGTTCCTGATCAAGGTTTTAAATGATCTTTTCAAATTCTGGATAGTCACCCTTGACCAGAGACTTTGCTGGCACATGTAGATGGTGGCAAATGACAGGACAACATTCTTTTTTTTTTTCTTTGATTGATGAACCATCTTTTCTTGCCATTGAACAGAATTTAGATAATCTAATCTCTAAATTGTCCTTCAAGGATGTGACCATTCTTTCCATCTAACAGATATTGCTCTCCTTTTCAGTGACAAATGTAATGTGAATATTTCTTATGATCATCTGAAAAAATTTCAAGCCCAGCTGAGCTTTTCCATACTACATATTTAAAAATAATAATGAAGCATTTGCTTTGGAATATGCAATTATCACTCTACTGGTCTTACAACTTTTTCTTAAAATTTAAATAATAAAGTTACTAGTGAGCCATTTTAACCTCCTTTCTAAGGTTAAATTTTTGCTTTTAAATTGATAAACTTTGTCACTACACTGTATATTTCACAGTGTCGTTGCAATATTCAGTTAACTTTATTCAGGAGCTCAGCAAGGTCCAGCATGTTTTGAAGCCAATAATTTATCCTTTGAAGAGCTTTCAAACCAAACATAATTCACAATTTTTTTCAATTCATCTCTTAGCTCATAAACTCTTAGTAAAACTCCCCTTGCACAGTGAGCCTGCTTGAGTATGATACAGCAGAGACAAGTCTTCTGAACCTATTTCTTTACCTGGAGCTAAGGAGAGAAGCTTGGTGTTGCAAATGGTAAAGGATCTGTCTGCCAATGCAAGAGATGTTCAATTCCTGAGTCGGGAAGATCCCCTAGAGTAGGAAATGGCAACGCACTCCAGTATTCTTGCCTGGAAAATTCCATAGGCAGAGGAGCCTGGAGGGCTACAGTTCATGGGGCTGCCAAGAGTCAGACACAACTGAGCCCACACACACACCCACACACGCACAAGAAAAGAAGGGGCTATGGAGGTTTGGATATTATTGGGGTTACTTTTTCAATTAACCAATTTATGTGGCTGCATCAGGTTTTATGTGGCATGCAAGATCTTCATTGCATCATGCGAGATCTTCCATTGTGGTATACAGATTCTCCAGTTGCAGCATGTGGGCTCAGTAATTGCGGCTCATGGACTTAGTTGCTCCACAGCATGTGGGATCTTGGTTCCCTGACTTGGGGTCAAACTCATGTACCCTGTACTGCAAGGTGGATTCTTAACCACTGGGCCACCAGGGAAGTCCCTGGGGTCACTTTTTAAAATAACAATCTTTTATGTGGAATTCATACCAACAGATAAAAGTTTTTTAACAAAGAATTTCTGTGAATAAATACTGCTTGAATCTCAAAATTTTCAGAAAGAACTTGACAACACAGTCTTTACACCTTCTTGTTATTACAGCCTCACCATCAGTTCTGAAGCCATAAAGGGCTACAGTCCTCTTTAATGAATCAACTAATTAAATTATTCCCAATCATTATTTTTGAAAGAAATAATTTTTTAATTTACAAAAACAATAACACATTATGAAAGCCCATCTAGAATCAGATTGGCTAATTGTTAATGTATACAGGCATTAGAAAAAAGAAAGAAGGAAGGTAGGAAGATAGAACAGTAGAAAGGGAGGAAGGAAGGCATAAATTGAATAATTCAGAAAATTAAGAAAATCAGTTTTATCCTCTTTAGAAATACCTAATACCAGATTTTGTTGATAATGTTGATCATGATGATTATTATCATAATAAACGGCTATCATACATTCCATTGGTGTTAGCAGAAAAATAAAAGTAAATCAAATCAAAAGAAAAAACTGAATATTTTACAGAGCCTCACAAACCAAAAAAAAATCACTGATGATAAACCAACTTGGACTAAAGTAACAATCACATTGAGAAGATCCAGTGGGGAAGACAGGGGCACAGCCTCTCTCTAGCTGTGATGCTCACTAGTCTTAGGCACAAAATAATTGTTACTGAAACAGAACATTCACTGAGGGAGCCAATGCTTTCAAATATAATATTAACTACTCAAAAATCTGAATGGTTGTAGAAAATATCTGGAAAGATTTATCACTGTAAAAAATTTTATATCTATCATGCCTCTCATAACACACCCGTGGCCATCACGCACTGGCGGAAAGCATCGTGTTGTTTTACTAGGCATCCCCGTCTCTCTGTTTCCTTGTTGCCTTTCAAAAGAGGCCAAGGTCAGTGAATAGGGAAGCTAGGGGTTGGTAAGGCACCCAGGGAAGCAATTGTTGAGAATCCTGTGTTTCCTGCTGTATTTTGAGGGTGACTGGTCAAGGAAGTGTAATGGCACAGAAGACAAGGGCTCTGCAAATGATCTCAAGCTTTTCTATTGAACAAGAACAATGGAGAGACAGTGGGGAAACTGGAAGGATTTAAAACATAGGTAGACTGGAATGGTCTTAGGACAGAAGGCTGCCTAAGACATTTGGTACCAAATTAGAAAGGATCTGGAAGAACTGGGAGGCTACATCTCCCAGGGAGGTTGGACATGAAGGTCCATCTCCAGTTTGAACATGTAACTATGTATGCTAGTGCTAAGGGAGCATGACAAAAACTTACTGAGGGAGATCAGGTAATGAATACCAAACTAAGGAAAATGTGGAGCTGAAGGGAATATACCCAGTATGGAAAACTCAGAGTGATAAGGAAGAAAGGTGAGGAAATGCTAAGGCACGACTGCAGTAAGCCTGAGGTTAAAAGTTGATGTTCAGGAGACTGTTCCAGAAGGGGAAAGACCGAGGTAACTGCAGAGTCAGACTGGGAGGAGCCAGGGAGGACCTGGTCAGCATCAAAACAGCACAGAAGGGGCAGGAAAAACCTTGGGATCACATGAGATCAAACAGGGCAGAAGACTAGACTGGGTTTCCTAAAAGCCAGCTGCTTTTTGGGTGAGGCTAAAGGCTCAACCACAGTTAGAAGCCTTGAAACCACAGTTTGAAGCTGGCAAATAACCTTGTTCAACCCTTCTGCATCTTAAAAGGGATATAGACTGGCTCCTCAAGTGAAGAAGGGAGATTTTGGGACCCAGGTAAAGGCCATTCTTTCTATCAGGACAGGGGTTCCTGGAGGCAAGGAGAGGTTCATCAGGAACAAGAGGTCAGGGAAGGGGGGACAGAGGATTCTCATGGAGCCCACTGCTGCCTTAGATAGACATAAATAACCCAGGTACGGCTATAGTCATTCCACTTTCTGCACTCTCTCATCTTCTCTCTATTCATTCTCTGATTCTCTCACCCACCTTCCTCCCCTCCACCTAATCCTCTAGCCCAGTTCTCAGGTTTTATGATATATTTTCTGACAACCCAACCACTTTTATGAGGAATGAGTTTGCGTAAATTTGCGTCAGCTTGTAGAGCTGTTCTTGTAGATTTTCCAACCCCTGTCTTGCCTGGGCTTATGTGCTTTCTTCTATTGTAACAACCATCACACTGCATTGTGGTCCTATGAGGGCCCATAACCCTCCTTGGCTGTGAGCCTTTGAGATCAGTGTACTTGTCTTACTCAACTTGCTGTCCCCTAAGTCAGTGTTATTCTTGAAACGTTTTTGATTAAATATTAGAAAATTCTGCCTGCTTCTGGGATTCTAGATAAACCTTATGCCTCTGATGATGAAGGGATATGAAATTTCATGAAATGGAAGAAAAAGGTAATCTTATTAAAAATGAATGGTAGGATCACTGACTCTCAGGATTATAGACTTTAGGCAGAATCATCCACACGAGCACCATTTCCATCACCCTCACATATCAGGCAGGAGTATGAATGTCTTTACCAAGCAGTAACTGCCTAAGTGTAGTGAGGCACAGCATGGCCACACTCACAGGGTCTCAAGCTTATCTTGACCTATTTAGATTCAAGTCTGGAGCCAGAATCGAGTCTAATAGTAGTATAGTCCCTCAGTCGTGTCCGACTCTTTGAGACCCCATGGACTGTAGCCCGTCAGGCTTCTCTGTCTACGGAATTTTCCTGGAAAGGATACTGGAGTGCGTTGCCATTCCCTTTTCCAGAGGATCTTCCTGACCCAGGAGTTGAACCTGGGTCTCCTGCATTACAGGCAGATTCTTTACCATACTCAAGACGGTAAACAATCTGCCTGCAATGCAGGAGACCCGGGTTCAATCCTTGGGTCAGGAAGATCCCTTGGAGAAGGGAATGGCTATCCACTCCAGTAGCCTTGCCTGGAGAATTCTATGGACAGAAAATCAAGCCTGGGCTTGGTTAATTTTAAGGCTTCCTCTCAAGGGATCAGAATGAAAGAAGAAAACTTAAAAAGAGAGGAAAAAAAAAACTAGGATTTACCCAAACAAGTACTCCTACTAGGAAATTTAAAATTCTTCTGTAATGTCATTTTTGATTGAGTTGCTTTGCCTACTAAGTGGGTTTTCGTCTTACTTAGTGCTCACTTATACAGCAGGATGCAGTCTCTTTAGAGGGTACACTTATAACTAGCAGTGAGTTTGAGAGAAAAAACTTCTTTTGGTTTTTCTCTCTCTTGTCCTCTCTTGGTTTCACCCAGTTTCCTAAAACACATAAAAGTGCGATGAAAAGTTCCTTTCTAGGAACTTTCCTAGGGGACTTCCCTATTGGTCCAGTGGTTAAGAGTCCACCTGCCAGTGCAGGGGACACAGCCACATGCCATGGAGCAGCTAAGCCCGTGTGCCACAACTACTGAAGCCTGTGAGCCCTAGAGCCTGAGCTCTGCGACAAGAGAACCCGCAATGAGAAGCTTCACACTGCAGCGAAGACTAGCCCCCATTTGCTGCCAGTGGAGAAAGCCAGAGAGCAGCCACAAAGACCCAGCGCAAACATAAACAAATAAATAAGAGATCTTTTTCAGGATAGTTGAGTGACAGTCCACCCAAATTCCTTGGGATTTAAAATCGTATCAAATGCTTATCTAAATCATATCTACCAAATAACTATCCAATCAGAATTAATTGGCTTCCCACTTTCTCTACATTATTTAAAAAGAGAAATTGATGACGCAATGTGAATCTTGAAAGTGTCTCTCCCTTTTATCTTTTTCCTCTTAGATTACAAGGCTTTTGAAGAGGCAGCTGAACACTTCCAGCCTTATATCAAATTTTTTGCTACTTTCGACAAAGGCGTAAGTACCTAAGAAACCTGTTTAAACACTTCAAAGCTTGAATTTCCCACCACTTTTCCTTTTCTTTTAGCACCATTAACACTCCTCTGTCCTCTATCCATTAATACATTTGCCAGAAGTGTTAGCAATATGGCATTAAATTACCATCGAATAAGAAATGAGTACAACAATTATTAATTCAGAAGATGTAAGGGTATTTCTGAAAACATGCAATGAAAAGAGGTGAGCCACTCTTCATCACCGTCAACACTGAGAATGGGGAGTGTCTGAGCCCAGACGCGCTGGGTCACTGGTCATTGCTTCCTTCTGTTGAGGGCCATCCCCTCCCTCCTGGGGTTGTATGCTTCCCCTCTACTGGGCAAGGATAGGGGATGCACTGGGGAGGAGCACAGACCATCTAAAGCCCTGGTGAGGGCCATCCCCTCCCTTCCTGGGGTTGTATGCTTCCCCTCTACTGGGCAAGGATAGGGGATGCACTGGGGAGGAGCACAGACCATCTAAAGCCCTGGTGAGGGCCATCCTCTCCCTTCCTGGGGTTGTATGCTTCCCCTCTACTGGGCAAGGACAGGGGATGCATTGGGGAGGAGCACAGACCATCTAAAGCCCTGGTGAGGGCCATCCCCTCCCTTCCTGGGGTTGTATACTCCCCTCAACTGGGCAAGGACAGGGGATGCATTGGGGAGGAGCACAGACCATCTAAAGCCCTGGTGAGGGCCATCCCCTCCCTTCCTGGGGTTGTATACTTCCCCCCTACTGGGCAAGGACAGGGGATGCACTGGGGAGGAGCACAGACCATCTAAAGCCCTGGTGCTTCAGAAAGTCACCCATTCCTACTCCTCGGGAGATGTCAGTGGTGTACTCGCCTATAAGTCAATGGATCTATATTTTCTGCATGTGGCAAGTCTTTCGTAAGCCAAAAAACTGCAGAGATATAGGGACCTTGAATCAGTGGGTCATTTATTTGGGGCCTACTCTGCTTGGAGTACTCTACTCTTGCTCCAGTTATTACTAAAAGGTCTATTTATGGTTTTCTCTGTGTTGGGCAAAATTTGATATATTGCATCTATACTGTTTCTAATCCTTTAAACAACTCCAAAACAACTCTAAAAAGTAAAAACACCATTTCCCAGATGAGAAAAAAGATTTAGAAAGGTTAAGTAGTATCCAAGGTCTCCAGCGAATTAGTAGTAGTGTTGAGATCACAATTTAGGACAATCTGTACCTAAATCCATGATCTTTCTTCTGTACCACACCATTAAGTAGGAGACTCTGTATCTTCTCTTGAGATTCAGGGTGTATACCCATGTACTCACATTCACACATCTGCACAATACACACATAACACACACAACATGCATATAATCACACACAACACACCAGTACATACACTCACACAACATAAAAGCATAACACATGCCTCCTCACACAGTCACACTTATACCCACACATATATGACACTAATAAACTCACATCCATACACCACACATACACATATACCCCAAACTAAAAACTCTAAATCGCAATATTTACTAGAACAAATAAATCTAGGACAAAGTTCTGGTGTCTTGATCAAATTCAAGTGGCAAAAGTTAAAAGCAAAAAAGGTAAAAGTTACTCCTAGCAAGGAGTGAGGCTTTGATGAACAGTGTTCCTGGGCATTGCTACCACAAGGAATTCAAGTTTTCTGTAAAACACAAGAGGAAGCCTGTAAGTGCTGGAGCAGGGAAGGAGTATGATGAAAAGAGACTGCATTAAATATATATACATAACCACTTCTATGGGTATGACCCCAGTCTGCAAGCCTATAATCCAGAAGATAGCTCTATAATCTAAGTAATACAATCCAAACTTGAAGAACGCTTACCCTAATTGTGTGGATTAGAGTTGGGAGAGAGGTGGAAAAAGAATATCAAAAGGAATAATAACTATCATGTATTAAGTACTTTTTATGTGTCAGGCTTTGTGCTAAGAGCTTTGCATAGGTTTTCTCATTTAATCCTCTCAATACTCCTGTATAAGAGGAATTAGGATTCTCAGTCCATGGAAGATGAAACCAAGGCACGGAGAGACAAGATAGATCTGCTCATGGTCGCATAGTTAGTAGGTCAGTCTGACTTCAGAGTCAGATGCTCTGTCCTACTGCTCTCAAGAGAAAGAAATAATACATGTCAATGCTTAGCTGCCATCTGGCACATAGTAAACCTTCAGTAAGTGTGAGCCAGTACTGTTGTTAAGAAGAGGCAGTCATCTAAGCCCAGGCGAAGGGAGACTGGGAGGGAGTATTAGGAGAGAAGGGGAGGCCCAGAGAAGCATACAGGAAATTCATCACTCTTATTTGGTTACGATGGGATGGGAGGGAATACAGCAGCTCCTGGGTAAGAACTCATCTGAAGGAAGACAGAGTCAGACAGATAAGCTTGGCCAAGCAAGAAGCCCCCAGTTCCTAGAAGGCTGGGCCAATGCTGAACTCAGGGTAATGTCTGGTCTTAGATGTGCCTTCCAGCCCAACCATATGTGGCCCATGAAGGTGAGGTCACACTATAATTAAAAACTCTGAAAGACACTGAGTCACAAGTGCCACTGTTCATGTAGCCTTGCGGGATTTTATGACATTTATAAAGAAACATACTCTCTACCTCTATATAGAACACAGAAGGAAGAGCTGTGGCACTGGGAAGTCTTGATCATGTCATAAGGAACTTAAGAATTTATAGTCATCAGTTGCAGAGTGGGGGAAACAGTAGGGTCCAGGAGGCATGGCTGTCCCCAGTGCAAGCCTTACTGGTGCCCAGCAGGGGGTGCTAGAGCAGAAGTGGGCAGAAGGACCTGTTTGTGAGACACAGCACCTTAGGGAATGCCAGAGGGACCTGGAAAGGGATGGGCTTTATAGAGGTTTGAAGTCAGGAGAGGCAAGGGTCCAGGAAACCCTAATATAGTCCCAAAGATGAAAAACCAACTGGCAGAGGTTGAGATGACAAGGGGACCTACCCACTGTTGAGATGGAGAGAAAGACAAGAGAAGACACACAAACAGCTTAAGATTGCAAGTCTCTGCTTCAGGACAGTAAAGATTATAAAGCTACTGAAAACACTAGGAAATCTAGGAAGAAGAATCTATTAAGGAACATAAGATAGGATGCTGAGCTCTAATTTCTACAAGTTAGGAAGACATTCAACTGCAAGGATCTTTCATTTATTTATTCACCCACTCACTTAGCAAGCATTTATTGAGGGCCTTTTATGTGCCAGGCACTCTTCCAGATGCCAGGGGCACAACACTGAGCAAATCAGATGTCTGTTCTTGTAGGATTTAGAGTTTAGTATGTGTTGGGGTAAGGAGAAGATGGGAAGACAGAAAGTAAGTAAACAAACCAATAAATATATTATGTTAAATATATTATATGAGTTGGAGAACTGTAATGAAGATGAGATATCAGGGCTGCTGATGTAGATTTGGGAGTTAAGCAGTTTCCAACCACTGTCCATGTTGGTAGGACCCAAGGAGCTTTTAAAAACATTGGTTCTTGGAACTCACACCTGGAAATTTGGGGTTTTTTTTTTAGCATTATGGCCAGGCCCAGAAATATGCATTTTCTAAGAGCTCCCTGGGAGATTTTAGCTGGCACACAGGTTTGGGACCAGCACTGATCAATGGATCTTGATCTTGTATCAAGCCACACAAGGGCCCAATCTGCCTGAAGCAAATGGAGCAAGAGTCAGAGGACTGAGGATGGTGTCCACTCTATGGCACCTCACAGCCTGAAAAATGTCAGTTCTAATTATCTCATGCCATCTCCCACTGACTTGTTCTTTTCTTGGAGTAAACAGTGAGCAGAAAAATCATTTTTTGAACCATATTGGGCCAAAAGAAGCTGTGATTCTCTAAACAAAGTTAACAGAGAAGACTGATGTTGAGAAGACCTAAATTCATTGAGTTGGTTTCATCTGCAACAACTGAAATGGCTTGCTAACTTGTGGAAAAATATGTTATCAAAATTTATACATGCCCAAATGTCAGAAGAATGGCCACTATACTTTGTAATCTTCTTGCCTTGGCAAACTCCATTCCAACTATTTTTTTTTTTAAAAAGGACAAAAGAATTCATGATTGAATCTCTTCAGATTTTAATAGTAAAATCCATTCTTATTTCATTGAACCATCCATGAAACCAGTCTGGGACCCTTGGATATAGTCGGCCCCACTAAATATTTATTGAAGAATCAATCGGTGCCTCAATCAGTCAAGCCTCCTTCAGTCTTTACCATGCAAGATAACATTAAAAGGAAAAGGAAGGAATTGTCTGAGATTCAAGATGAGGAAATTCTATGGTAGTGACGGGGATATAGGGAATGGGCCTATATAGGGGATATAGGCCTCTAGAAAATTCTGCTCGGAGTTCCCAAGATTTAAACTTACAAACATCATAATCCAACTTCACATTCATGGTCTTAACACTGCACATCCCTACACATACACACACACAGGTGCATCTCCACTGTTTACCTTAATGGAGGGTGTGATGAGTTGCTTCTCACCTTCAGGAAGCCTTCATTCTGGTAGACTGATCTGAGGATGAATTGATGAGAACATGTTACAAGAGGAATAAGGAAACATCTCCCTACACCAAGCACAGTGCCAATCTGATATTTAAAGGAACATAAATTCCTTTCTGTACAATGTCAAGGGAAAGGTAATCTGGAAGGAAACGAAATGGAAAGTTGGAATGGAGGCAAATTGGCAGTTCAGAACACTCCACTTGACCAGTTCCTCCTCAAATTGTGCCTCAAGCTCATCATTTGTAAAATAAGTATAATAATAGCTCTGACCTTGTACAATCAAAGTGGAGATTCATAAAGTAATCAACTTAAAACACTTTGCAACAGTAACTGACACACAGCAAGTGCTCCATGTGTTTGCTATGATTTGTTTTTGTTCATCTGGTCACCTCCTACAAACACAGTTTCCTGGTTTCTAAGATATGTAGTAGGTGAACTCAGAAAACCAGAATCCAATGTCATTTTCAAGCTTATCCTGCGAGGGCCCAGCTTTGTGAAGAACTGTGTGTAAACCCAACCCATGGTTGTATAGTTGCTCTTTCCTCCCCTTTCCCCTAACCACACTCCCCACCCCATCATCCACAGCACCGCCATACCATAGAAGAGGGAAAAAAGAGAAAATCCCACACCTTTTTGTCTCTTAAAGCAAAATCAACATCACCATTAAATCTCTTTGACAGACTCTGGCTCTTAACACAGCTGTTTTCGTTAGCTCTTGAGTAGCATGCGGGTGTTGCTTTCCCTTAAGTCCTTAAAAAAACGTCTTTTTGGAATACAGTGACCCGGAATTAATAGCAAGTGATGACAAAAGCCATAGGGATACCAGTGTTGGCTCAGAATGGACCTCCTTGTGTAACAGCTTATGTAACACCCAGTTCCTCCCCCTCCCATTAGTCATGGCTGCCCTGGGCCTCTGCACCGTTGGTTACCACCACAGGGCGTCAGCTCTTAGGCAATTCCTCTTTAGTTTCAAGGGAACCACTGTTCATCCCTGTGCTTTCTGGGACCACAGCTCTGAACTCGAAAAGAATGGCATTTGGTTTTCTACAGAGCGTTGCACATTCCAAGCCTCTCGAATCATTTCACAAAAGGAGATGTGAGTTCAGCAGCTCTGCCGGTGAACACAGCAACCATTCTGTCCTGACCAGACTGCACAGCCATGTTAATCAAGAGAGCACCCGGCTCATAGGCTGGCTCCCTATGCTTTTTATTTGACACAGGGTGAGCCACTCATCCTCGCTTGCTGGGTACTCTCCCAGCATTAGCACTGAAAGTCTGAACCCTGGAAAACCCCTCCACCCTGGACAAACCAGGATGGCAGGTCACCTGTTGACAGGTAACCAACCAGGCAGTTCCCAGAGCCTCAGAAACCATCAGACACACCCAGGACTGAGAGACAGCCCTTGGGCCAATGCTTCATCCGAAATAGCAATTACAGTTTATGAGCTGATTGGGGACAGACCAATGGGTTGGCCCCTGATTCTGAGTACCTGTGTGCTTTACATGGTTTCCATCAACTACCTGGTCTATCAAAATCGGTTCAATTAAATCCATGCATCCCAGGACACTGAACATGATCTGCTAACATTTGCTTCATCATCCAGGCCCTGGCAAACACAGTTCAGTGACGGTGATTATGGAATTAAATTTCCCACCTTACATTCTGAACTGCTCTCTGGCCCTGACTGGATCTCATCTGCCAAAGAGTATTTTTCCTCTCTATCTGTCCTTTGATCACAAAAGGAGGTGGGTCCAGCCAGGCCTAGGTGTTGAGTTCCTATCATTTCGTTTAAGTTAAAACCACACATACACTCCCACGTCTTTTGCAGAGAACACACACACTTGTAGCGGGAAAACCCATTGCTACTCCAGACTAACATTCAAGTTAATTATTGTCTTGCTTCTAATTGTTACAGGTTGCAAAGAAATTGTCCTTGAAGATGAATGAGGTTGACTTCTACGAGCCATTTATGGATGAGCCCATTGCCATCCCTGACAAACCCTACACGGAGGAGGAGCTCGTGGAGTTTGTGAAAGAGCACCAAAGGTGCCCCAGACGGCATGCAGGGAGTGGCAGCAGGGGTGATCCAGGGCCTGGGGGATGGACAAGCCTCTCAGTCCCACCATTTCAGACCCCCAAGAGCAACAACCTGGAGTTAGTAACCCAGCAGAATTGAACTCAGCAGTGTGGCTTTGTTGGTCATTGATCAGTGGCTACATTTTCTGAATATGGGTTTACATTTGCAAACAAGGTTATACCACCTCCCCACAGTGAAGAAATCACCTCATACAGTAAGATGTCACAAGTAAAATTCCACAACGATAAAGATAGTGATTTAATGTTAGCATCCTAACGTATGATGCCAGGTACTTTGGGAAGCTATTTTACCTAATCTTCAACATTTTGGGGGCTATAACAAATTATATCCTAATTTTATAGATCAAGAAATTGGGCTCAGGGTAGTTAAGTAATGAAGCCGAGGATGAACATTTTGTGCATAGAATTTCTGGGAGAGGAATATTTGATACCACTAGCACTAGCATGGATCAGCATACTTTTTTTGTAAAGGGCCAGAAAATAAATATTGCAGGCTTTGTGGGCCAGATGGTCTCTGCTGCAAGCACTCAATTCCGCCGTTGTAGTGTGCAAACAGTCATGGGCCATATGTAAACAAATGTGTGTGGCTGTGTCCCAACAGAAGTTTATTTATAAAAACAGGAGTCACTGGCTGGATTGGACCCACCAGCTGTATGTAGTCTGCTGACCTAGGCTCTTAAGGGAGAGACAATACCAGAATATGGAACATGGTAGTGGGTTTACCGCCTCATCTACCCACCCTCCCCTCCTCATGGTCACATAGGCTCACTGAATGGGGAGCATAATGACTCCATCACTGGGTCGGCCTTGGTCCCCACAGGGAAGCAGCATTAGGATGGATAAATACCCACAAGGCTAACAGTATTTGCCAATATTCAAAAAGAAGTGAAACTATGAGCAAAAGGTAGATCCAACCTGCTCCTGCAAACATTCCTCAAGGGCTTTTGATGGATGACCCTGGTGATAAAACTACTGTAGCTCTGGGCTGTTTCCTCTCCTGGGTCTCCTGATTCTGGGCCTGCTCAGGGTTCTCGGCAGTGTCCCCTATAAGTGAGGAGGGAAAGGGCTTCTTGGCCTGGGCATAAGCTGACCCCGTTCCCTGTGACCCATTATCTGTGATAGACTTTATAGTCTTTGGCTCAAACGGGCCTATGAAAAGGCTTTAGGCCCAGCTCTGTGTGACACAATAGGGTTGATCTGCTCTGTTTCCTTAAGAGAGAAAACAAGTATGTAGAACTTGGGAAAGTGAACCAACATCTCAGCCTACATTTCACTGTGTTGGGGCTTTGGTGTCAGCTGAGGTAATCTCTATTCAAGGAAGTTTATCTTTTTTTTCTTTCTTCCCCAGACCCACTCTGCGTCGCCTGCGCCCAGAAGATATGTTTGAAACATGGGTAAGAAAGTGGCAAACTCTTTCTGCCTTATAGAGATGAGTACATTCCCCAAGAGGAATATCCTCTCAAGTTCCAAACCTCAAACCAAGTCTTATTTGCCTGGAGTGGATGTCCGGGGTAGTGGAGAATTTGACATGTGGACAGCAACACACTGAGTTACAACTCTGTTCCCCTGGGCTGGCCATTAGGCAAAATTACTCCATCTCTGAGCTCATTTCCTAGCGTGACTACTGGCTTTCATTCACTGGCCGCTAGAAACCCAAGGTCACAGGTAGAAGAAGCTCAGACCATGCGTTTCATTCAGACTTGGGCTCAAGTTCAGAATCTGCCATCTATTAGCTTTGTATCCTACCTTAAATCATGTGGTCTTTCTGAGCTTTAGCTCCTGCATCTAAAATCAGTCTTACTGTAGGGACGAAAGGTATGAAGAACCCAGACACAGTAGGTACTCCACTAGCGTGTGGTAGCTGATTTTGTAAATATCAACTCAAGGCACTGAAAAGTACCAAGTCAGATTATCTCCGAGGTCTGTGTCACAGACAATATGTCAGGTGGGTTAGCATGATAAAGAGGACCTTGAAGATACACACCCCCACCCGACCCCAGCTTTATACAAAATTCAGTAAACAGTAACAACCAAAGACTGTGGAGCTTTTTTCAAAGCATTTCATGCACGCTTTAACTTGGATCTCTCAATAGTTTTGAAATGTGATATAGAACAAGTATTATTTTAGCTTCCTAGAGAAACTAACAATCACACAGATTAAATCAATTACTCAAAGATATATAACTAATAAGCATTAGATTCAGGGACTTAAATTTAGACCACCTGGAGCCAAATCTCTTGTTTTCTCCAGTATATGTCCTAGAGTGGACCATGTCCCCATAAGGAAACATTTTGGTGGAGAGGGAGAGACTGGTTGGTGGTGGGGAGAAAGAGATTAACATGGAAGCATGTGTTTACTAATTCTCTAATTCAGAGTCTAAAGTGACAGGTGAACAGAACCATGGAGTAAGCTGACACTCTCTGTTTTACTGGCATGTAACTTCTTTGGATATCTGAAGGTAAAACAAACGTTTCACACCAAAGACAAATAATTCAGTCTGGAGGAGTGGACTATTTAAGAGCAACACAGCACAATAGAAACATTTTTCCTAACACTTAAACCTTTCAAAAATTTAACATTTAGCAGGTCTTGTTATTGGATTTTAAAATAACAAAAAGGATATAACAATGCTTTAAAAATAATACTCATTTTTAAAAATATTCTTACCTTTCACTTAAAACAATTTCAGACTTATAAAAAACAGCACAACAAATTTCATGACCTCTTTATCCAGATCCCCAATGTTAACGTTTGGCTTTATCACATTCACTTGATATAGAATTTTTCTGAACTATTTGAGAGTAAATAGCAGACCCAGTTCCCTTTTGCTCCTAAACACTTCAGAAGTTGCATAAAAACAAGAACTTTCTCTTACGTAATCAGTGTGTGCATGCATGCAAAATTGCTTCAGTCGTATCCAACTCTTTGCAACCCTATGGACCTTAGCCTGCCAGGTTCCTCTGTCCATGTGATTCTCCAGGCACAAATATTGGAGCGGGTTGCCGTGCCCTTCTCCAAGGATTCTTCCCAACCCAGGAATCAAACCAGAGTCTCTTGTGTCTCCTGTATTGGCAGGCAGGTTCTTTACTACTAGTGCCACCTGGGATGCCCACATAATCACAGTATGCTTATCCAAATCAGGAAGTTAATACTAATACAATTCCACATTTAAATTGACCAGTCGTCACTAATATCCTTTATAGCAAGAGAAAACATTTTTTTTCCTGGCGCAGGATCCAAACCTGGATCCAAGGCTTGTGTTTGATTGTTATGTTTTTTTAGTTGCCTTTAATCTGGAATAGGTTGTTGGTCTGTCTTTGTCTTTCATGAGACAAGGCACCATTTCAAATTGAGAGTGATTATTACTATTCTGTTCAGCTATGCCTTTATCTTTAATTCTTATTTTGTTCATTCTTAAAAGATAAGTCTCTAGGCTCCTGGAAGGGAAACACTGCAAAATTGTAGAACCATCCTCTCAGGCCTTTCCTCACTGACAGAGCAGTATCACACCCAAAACCACACCACCGTTGTAGGAGAGTCCTGCCGCCTTCTTCTGATCATGGACACCTCTCAAATCACCCCCCTGCACACTGCTCTGAAGAAATGCTCCCTCTCCCATATCAGAGGCAGATATTCAGAAAGAAAGTTTGCCATCTGGCTTCACTGGAACCCATCCTCTGCCTTCTTTTCACTTAATAAGTTACAGCTTTTGCTATACTATAAAATAAAAGTGATGGCTCACACTTTCCACATTAGTATATATTCAATTGCTTTCTAATTGGAAAAGGGCTATGTATTGAATTCAACCAGGCAGAGAAAAGGGCAGCCAGAGGGGTTTAGTCCTTTCCAACACCCCATCATGGAATATCCATACAACATCCCCAGAAGCCCTAGCCAGCCCCTCATCCAAGTCTCCAACTAGGGAGAGAGGGCAAGACAGGCTATCCAGGGTTATCTTCGCATCCTCAAAGAGGAGCAGAAATCAGACTGTCAGAAGGACCTTGGGGAAGCCACTCAGTCCCTATCCCATCCACATGTACCCACTTTCAGGGGCTACTTGGCCACAGCAACTTACACCACACAGGCTGGGGAAACTGACCAATTCGTGAACTTCAAAATCTTGATCTTCAACACCCACTTGCTAAGACATTGCAAGATATTTAAATAAAATAGAAAAACTAGATAGGGCTAAAGCAACCATTGACTGGCTTCTCTCCCCAGTTGTACAGGTTTTTACAGCAGCAAATCACAGAAAATATAAATTATTATTCCCCAAATACTGGTACCTAGTAATATTTGCTGTGTGTAAATCAGATAGCTATTTATTTATTTACTTAGAATATTCAAAGAATGTCCAGACTCAATGCTGACTTGTCCCTCTGCTTTGAGTCTCCACCTCCCCACCGGCCCTCCATCCTGGCCAGTTGTCAGCCACAGTCCTTGGTAAAAGCCCACAGAAATTGGACTCAGCAGTTCTTTCTGAAAGACTCTTCCCTTGGTTGCAATAGGAAAGTCGTTCCCAGAGGGGGCCAGAGATCTCCTCCAGTGAGCCCCTACATCACTGATTGCCCCTTAGTTAGGGAATCTGACAGTTTTAACTATTTTTCTTCTCTTTATATCTCTTCATTCAACATGAGAGCAAACATTCAACATGAGAGCACACATTCAACAGAGAATAGAAGGAAACAGAGTTAAATATGAACAATGGTAATATCTGATTGGTGGGTAACTGATGTTTCATTTCTCCTTGGTATCTCTAATATTTGCTAATTTTCTTCAAGAGGTATGTAAGATTTTTATCACTATACTTTTTTTTTTTTTAATTCAACAGACATTAAGAAGAACCTATTACATTGTGCTAATCACGTTATAAAAATAAGTATTGCTCTCCTGTCCTTAGGAATTCAGGGTTGAGAAGATGAAACAGTCCCAATAATAACAGAACACCAGCCCAGTATGTTTGCTGCTATGACAGAGGGACATACAAAGTGCTAGTAAATCTACACTAAGGTAGTCATCAAAGTAACTCCTAAATTTCCACTTCTTTGGGGGATCTGGTGCTCAGACACCTGGCCTAAAAGCCCCTCCTTGGCCTCTTTCAACTTCAGTAAGAGCCACTGACCAGCATTTGCAACATCTTCTGCAAAGCCTGTGGAGAGACAATAGATTAGCAGAGCCCATTCTCTCTCTTGTTGGTAACATCAGAGAGGAAAATATTTCCTCTACCCTCTTAAGTCTATTTCTTAGGGCCTGCAAATTAAACTGATAAAAGACAGATTGGCAAGAGAAAAAAAAAAAAATACAGATTTAATTAGCTATTCATACATGGGAGAAACGTGACTCAAGGAGGGGCTTATACACCATTTTAATGGGGAATGGGGGTGGGGTAGGGGGCAGAGGAGCATTATGACTTTTTTTGAATGAAAATGGGCCGTTAGGAGAATAGATGGCAGATACGATAATTTTGTGATAATGTCTGAGTGATGACAACTGAGTTCTTGGGGAGGCTCTGCTTTTAGGCAGATAAAGGATTTCAGGAATTCAGATGCCTTCAGCCAAAACAGTTTTATGTCACAGTGGCCTATTTGGGACCCCGTCACTGAGAAAGAAAAGGAATGGACTTTGGGGTCAGACAAAGCTGGCTTGAATCCCAGTTATGTCATGTACCATCTCCATGGCTTTAGGTAAGTCACTCAATTCTTGAAGCATTAAATAGGAATCAGACTTTGAGATTCAGAAATAATGTATTTACAAAGTACCAATACATTGTGTAGCAAGTGGCAAATATTATTGTTGCCATTTTTACCATCATTATTATTTTAAGCCATAATCCCTTTCCTCAGAGAGCCTGCCATCCAGTTGAGAGAGATTTGCCCAATTAAAAAGGTTATTTTCAAGGCAATGTGATGACTAACTGCATGATCTGCACAGCAAAGGCTGTGGGGTTCAGAGAAAGCCCCTGGGGTGTTCTCGGGCTGGTGGATGGTCAGCTTGGCTCTTCTCCCACCTTGCACCTTGGATTCTCACTGAGTAACTCTGACTTACTAGCCTGACCATGGATTCTTGCTCTGTGAGCTTATTAGTGAAAATACCTGGCACTGAGAAGCAACTGCCTCTTTGCAGGTATTCAATACAGGTTTGTATGCTGAATCTTTGAGCTCCATAAAGAAAGAGGCTCTTTCTCTGGGTTATGGTTCTTCATCCAGGGGCCATCTCAGGCCTGGGGAGTGACAACCTTATTAAGAACAGCTTCTTAGCAAATTAACATGGATTCTTAATTCTAAAACTAATTTCCAAATGCACTGTAGAAGGGTATATACAGAAATGAAGCCTTCTTCCTAGAGGTAACACTGCTTACTTCCAACTGATGACAGGAGACAGAGACACAGGGTAGCCTAATGAGAACTGATCAGGATATTCTGTCTGGCGATAATAGCAAATGTAAAACAGTGAAAGCTCAGGCTCCCCTTCTGGTTGCCGTCAGATTTGTGTAATAAACCTGTACTCACGTATGCGTGCACACACATATCTGTAAAATTCAAATCCCCAGAGTCTGACCATGGCAGTGCCCACTCTCTTGTTTTTAATAATAATATTTTCCATTTAATCTCTCTTAGACCATTTGGAGGTTTTTGTCCATTCCAAACTCAAAGGAAAAAAAAAAATTAGCATTTAGATAGGATTACACCAGCATTAAAATCAACTGAAATGGAAACAGAGATCATGAGAGGTTTGAGATGCCTGGAGTTTTTTTTTTTTTCCCCTAGGCTGATTCTAATATGACATTCAGGGCACCCAATGAATCCCTCTGCCAGTGTCAGCAATAATCGTATTCACTTAGATTTGTCTCGTTCTCACACAGCTTCTTCTCCAGGTCTCCCTGAGGCTCACATTTCTCATAAGAGGGGGCCCCTCCAAGCTCCTGCTTCTCCTTCTGCAGGAATAATCAGTGCAGAGGAGACACAAGGTGCATATATGGTCCTTTCTGCTCAGGACATAAAAACATGAGATGCCCTTGGTTGTCCATGGATTTGAAACACTGTCTCTTAGAGTCTCTACCCCATCCCAGCCTCCACACACACTTTTACTGTCACACCCTCAACTTTCCCTAAGTCTAAATTCCAGACTTTTCCTGCAGCTGCCCACTCTCAGGATCTATAGTGCTTTGGCAAGCAGAGAGGACCCCAAGGAAACAACTTGGAGGTCACACACAGCAAAGCGCCCCCTACTGACCACACAGGTTCTGCTCCTTCAATAAGCGATGTCTTTAACAAAAGCACTACACAGGTGTAGATTCTAGTGTGAACAAAACAGACCCACATCCTCACTTACTTCATAGAGTCTTGCCTGCTACCTGTTTGAGGACAGTTTCAGGATCTGTTAGCAGCATTCGGAAGTTTCTATAATCTGGTATATCGCTGATTATATTTGCTGGCGGTGAATTTTTGAAACACAGACTGACACACGCACTCGCAGAGCTGTGTCCAGAATGCTTTGTGGCTCTCGGAGCTCCTGATGAACCAAACTCACATTCTTCTTCATTTTGCCTTTTACTGCTGCTCTCCTGGATCCTGCAGCCCACGGGAGTGAGGCCCTTTTCATGCTAATGTCTCTGTGTGGTTGGCGTTTTCCTGTCTTGCAAACCCATTGATTAAACTCTACACAGTCTTCCCGCGCCTCCTCGGAATTCCCTTCCTGGTTGTGTGCCCCTGCGTCCACCCCGCTGCACCGCCTCCCATTTTCATTCCAGCGTCTGAATCTGTCCGGGACTCCCTCTCCGGTACCTTTCCACCCAAGAGAGTAATTTTGATTCTTCTCTCCCACAGGAAGATGATTTGAACGGAATCCATATTGTGGCCTTTGCGGAGAGGAGTGACCCAGGTAGGAACCCTACCCCCTGCCCCCACACTTAGGCACCTTAGGCCAAAGCTGACCTCACTCCTTGGTCAGCCCTCACCCTCTCTTCCGTCATTTCCGGTCTTCCGCAACCGCAAGGTGATCGAGTGCCCCCTGGTGGTAGCCTGTTAGGTATGACTCCACATTCAAATATGCACACAGCTAAGAGAGTATGACCCTGGAGAAGGAAATGACAACACACTCCAGTGTTCTTGCCTGGACAATCCCGTGGACAGAGGAGCCTGGCAGGCTACAGTCCATGGGGTCGCAAAGAACCGGACACTAGTGAGCGACTAAGCACAGCACAAGTGAGTATGAACTTCATTCTGCCTAGCTGCCTGTCTATTAAGAAGCACCAAGGACTGAGGAGGAGGATATTAAAACATCCTAGCTTTAAGGATGTGTATGTGTATGTGAGTGCTGTGCTTAGTCGCTCAGTCGTGTCCAACTCTGCAACCCCAAAGACTGTAGCCCACCAGGCTTCTCTGTCCATGGGGATTCTCCAGGCAAGAATACTGGAGTGGTTTGCCATGCCCTCCTCCAAGGGGTCTTCCCAACCCAGAGATCGAACCCTGGTCTCCCGCATTGCAGGCAGATTCTTTACCGTCTTAGCCACCAGGGAAGCCCAAGAATACTGGAGTTGGTAGCCTATCCCTTCTCCAGGGGATCTTCCGGGCCCAGGAATGGAACCAGGGTCTCCTGCATTGCAGGCAGATTCTTTACCAGCTGAGCTACCAGGGAAGCCCCTGTGTATAGGGGGAGGGAGGTAAACTTCTGTTCACATTTAAACTTCATTTACCAATGTTGTGATCTAGCCTATATGAATTACAACCCTACCTTAAAATAACAACTGTGTATCCTTTGGTCTGAAAATATTGTCTGTGCTTAGGAAACTTCATAGAAAATATTCCACGAAATAATTAGAACTGGGCAAAACAAGCAGCTTATTTCTAAAGTACAAAATGACCCTATACATGGGTGTTAACCTGGACAAGTTTTTCCTGGTTTCACTCTTTTTAACACCAGTGGAGAGTGAAGTGCAGGAAAAATTAATTTTGCAGGTGGTAAAATTCTGGATTCTTTCAGCAGTGCTCTGTGAATAAAGTTTCCCAAAGGGAAGGGTAAGCGGTGATTCTGAAGTGTGATTTGGAAGACTTGGGACAATCCAAACGCAAGCAGAGGAGGCAGGGAACTTCCTTTAGGATGGCTAAGCAGCCAGGCTTTGGGCTATGAGGTGCCTGGGCAGGGTTTCCCAACCCAACAGTGCCACCAAGCCACCTGGGGCTGACTGAAACAAGCTCTGAGCCAAATGCCGATGCCCTGTGGGGTTTGGGAACCACTGTTCCGGGTAAGATACATTTGTATGGTATTTGCCTCAGCCTCTCATATATTCATTCATAAAGATAGATAAGGAAGTATAGGGTCAGAGAAGTTCAACAAAGTGCCGAAGAGGGAACAATGAGCTAGTGGGAGGCCACAAAGAGGAGACGATTGTCCCATTCATCAATATATACCTGGTTCTTGTCCATGCCTTGACACAGAGTAGGTGCTTAATAAATACCTGTGGGCAAATGATTAGACATGCTGATAACTGACTGAGCCCGAGCCCAGCTCTTCACTGTCTGACCAGCATTTTGTTTGTTTCTTTGGTAAAACACTATCAGCCTCCACAGTTTCTTACAAACTGAAACCCAAACGTTTTTATCATGCAATTTTGAAAACTGAGGTATAATCCACATACCATAAGATACATTGTTCTTTAAATATTTTTGTATTTAGCTACGCTGGGTCTTAGTGTGACATGCAAACTCTTAGTGGCAGCATGTGGGATCTAGTTCCCTGACCAGTGATCAAACCCACCCTCTGCACTGGGAGCACGGAGTCTTAGCCACTGGGCCACCATGAGTAAGGTTCACCTTTTCTAAGGGCGCAATTCAGCAGTTTTACCATATTCACAAAGTTGTGCAGACATCACCACTATCTAATTCCAGAACACTTTCATCATCTCAAAAAAATCTCATTTCAATTAGCAGCCACTCCTATTCCTTTTTCCTCCACCCCCTGGCAACGACTCAATGTACTTTCTGTCTCTATAGATTTGACTGTTCTGGATAGTTCATGTAAATGAAATCATGTAATATGTAGCCTTTTGTACCTGGCATCTTTCATTTACCATAATGTTTTCTGTATTCATCTGTATGTGGTATGTATCAATAATTCATTCCTTTTTAGGATCAAATAATATTCTTTTGTATGAAAAACAAATTTATGCTCCAAATTATCTGAAAGCTCCCTTCCCCCTTTTTTCATTAATTTTTTGGAATGTTCACCGACATCCCAGTTTTCCCATTATTGACTTGCAGATTTGGGAAAACTTCAAGAAAACCTAATCTGTGTCCAAAAAAAAATATCAGTACATTTCCAGTTTTTTTTCCACAATTCTGGCTACCCCATAGCCCCTGGAGAAGAAAATAGCAAAGAAGCCAGTAGCCCAAGGTTTACAAGCTATAATCAAACAGAATGGGATCCCTGGTGTTGTGTGAACAGAGATGAAATGGCCATCAGCAGCAGCCTGCTGGCCAGACTCCAGGGGGCTTCCTTCCCCACCCCCTGCCCCCTCCCAGGATTGTGGGGAGGCCTGTCTGGCTCTCTGGAACAATGGAACAAAGAGGCCTCGGAGAAGTTGCAGGAACCTGTTTGACCGAGATTGCTGCTGTAATGAATCAAGCTCCTGAAACTACTTCCACCTCCTCCCTGCGCAAATATCCCTGTGCCCGAAGCCGTGTCTTGCCCCACAGGAGCCCATGCTGGGGCTTGTTACTGGGAAGCTGGAAGAAATGCGCTGGGGGTGGAGGTGGGGGAGGGAGGACGAGCTCACAGCATCTTTCCTCAGGGAGGGGGTGGGGGACTGGCTCGCTCAGGGCTGGGAAAGGGAAAGGCTTTTCCGTGCAAGTCCCTGACTCTGCGACTAGTCAGTCATTACTGCAGGTCACTGATGTGTAACCAGGACAGAGGGGCCTGACTGCAGGACTAGGAATTTCATTCCTACCCAGACAGTGCTTCCTGATATACCTTGCTCTTGCCAACAAGCTCCTCGTGGCCCACTGCACCAATAAAACCCCTACCCACTCACCAAAGAAAATAATACAGCTCTCTTAAAGAGCTCTCTTAACAGTCTGGAGGAAGTGTCCTGTGAGCTTTATGGAGGTGGTCATATTTGGTCATATTAAACTCACCCTGTGATATATGCACGATGATGATCCTCCCAGCGTCAGATGAGCAGAGTGATTCTTAAGGGTTAAATGACTTGCCAAATCACTTGCTATATTCAAGCCAAGATTCAAATTCTGACAGGCTTTCTTGACCTCTGACCTCATCGTGATTCTGATTAGATGAGGATGATGGTGACTTATTGTATTCTTAGATGAAATAACCCCATGTGGGAGGTACTACTTTTATTCCCATTTTACAACTGATGACTCACCTTGTCAGGGATGTGCTCTCAACTTTGTCTCCCACGGCTCCCAAAGGGCCCAGATTAGATGCCATACTGCTGCTTACGTACTAAGTGGGCCTTTCTGAGAGGAGACCTCTCAGGTGACTGCCCTCTACACCTTCGTGTCCTGGCATCTGGCCCTGGGTCTGATACATGTGGGCACACAGAATATACCAGCCCAATGACACCAGGAGCCCTCCTATTAATGAAGGATGAACATAGTGAAGGACACTTGACATGAATTAAATGCTGATGGAGTGGGAAAGAAAGAAGACAGGGAAAATCTTTGCAGTCTCTTCTGCAAGTGCCTGGCATGATAACAATAGTATCATTATTATCAACGAGCCCCCAGGGTCATGGGGGAGCTTTTTTCTCCATTGTCAGTTGAGATAGAAGCCCCAGAGAGGTTAAGTGACCTGTGCAGGGTCTTCTAAGTCCAGACACAACCTGCAAACCACGTGATGCCTGCTTATCTGTGTCACCTGCCTCAGAAGCAATAGTCACAGGACTTGGCTATCCAGCCTGGTTCGCCAAGCCTAGGCCTGTCTCCAGGAGCAAGACCCCAAGTCCCATAACTGCACCTGGGGTGGCAGTGTGGGGGCAGGGGTGTCTCGCAGCATATTTATGGGATGAGCACCGCCAGCCCCTGAGGATGGGTTGGGAGGACAGTGTGAGGGCCTGGTAGGCAGCGTGCGGAGGGCCTGGACCTGTTACTGTGGGGCCCTTGCTGGGTCTGAGACACACGTGTGTCTGCCAGACAGGTCCTGGCTTCTGGCATGGCTGGGACTGGCCTGGAACTGGTCCCCTAGGGCTTGTGCAGCCTCATTCCCACCAGGCCCTCCCTGCCTGGGAAGGAGGAGAGCATAATCACCATCGTCCCCTCCCACAAAGATGTGATTCCCAGAGGCCTCCTGTTCGCCGTGGGAAACCTGGCTCAGCCTGAGCCCTTGGCCCTGGGTCGTGGGATTTCAGGGTCCAGTCTCGTCTGGCAGAGAAGGAATCAGAGCTCTCACTGCATCGGGCGTGCATGTATGTGTGCTCAGTCGTGTCCTACTCTTTGTGACCCCATGGACTGTAGCCCGGCAGGCTCCTCTGTCCATGGGGTTTCCCAGGCAAGAATACTGGATTGGATTCCATTTCCTCATCCAGGGGATCTTCCCGATCCAGGGATCAAACTTGCATCTGGTTTATTGTTTTTTTTTAAAATTTATTTATTTTTAATTGAAGGATAATTGCTTTAGAATATTGGTTTGGTTTCTGCCGTATATCAACATGAATTAGCCATAGGTGTACATATGTCCGGGATTTCCAGATGGCGCTACTGGTAAAGAACCCACCTGCCAATGCAGGAGACGTAAGAGATGAGGGTTTGATCCTGGGTTGGGAAGATCCCCTGGAGAAGGAAATGGCAATCCACTCCAGTATTCTTGCCTGGAGAATCCCATGAACAGAGGAGCCTAGTGGGCAACAATCCATGGGGTTGCAAAGAATTGCACACGACTGAAGCAACTTAGCCCGCATATACGTATGTACATACGTCATCTCCCTTTTGAACCTCCCTCCCACCCTTTTCCACCCCTCTAGGTTGTTACAGAGCCCCAGTTTGAGTTTCCTGAGTCAAACAGCAAATTTCCATTGGCTACATATTTTACATGGGCTTCCCTGGTAGCTCAGACTTGTAAAGAATCTGCCTGCAGTGCAGGAGACTGGGTTCACTCCTTGGGTCGAAAAGATCCCCTGGAGGAGGGCATGGCAACCCACTCCAGTATTCTTGCCTGGTGAATACCATGGACAGAGGAACGTGGTGGGCTACCGTCCGTGGGGTTGCAAAGAGTCAGACACGACTGAGTAACTAACATACACACATATATATTTTACATATGGTAGTGTTTATGCTTCCATGCTACTCTCTCCATTTGTCTCACCCTCTCTGTCCTCCCCCTCGCCTGTGTCCACAGGTCTGAGCTCTATATCTGCATCTCCATTGCTTGGCAGGTGCATTCTTTACCACGAGCCCCTCTTTATTTGGATCCAGCTCTGAGATTCCAGGCACACTCAGGGAAATCACTGACAGCCAACTGAACAGGCTGTGGCTCAGCTGCAGGGCAGAAAGAGGGGAAGGGGCTCATGAATCCTGGGTGAGGGGGAGGCAAAGGCCAGCCCACCATCCCCCAGGTCCACCCACGTGTCTCCTGCTGTCCATGCCCTCGCTTCCCTCACGTGGATGCTTTCATTCCTGGAGCTCAGATCTCAAGCACAGACTTGAGCAAGAAGATGTAGCAGTTTGGGTCAGTGTGTGGAGACCACATGCGATGGACTGTGGAAACAGAACCTGAGGTGTAGACCAAAGACCTGAGTTAGAATCTTGGCTCTGCCACTTGCTGGTGTGAGATGCTGGGCAAATCAGGGACTCTCCCTGTGTCTGAATTTCATCCTCTTTAAAATGGAGATAATAACATCTTCCTACCCTCCACCAGGACTAGATACAAAGATGAAATGCAAAAGTACTTACTAGCCAGTAGCCAGTAAACGCTCTAGAAATATTGGTAAAATCAAGGTTGGGCAACATGATCACAGGCTTCCTGCACATAAAGAACAATGCCCTGTGTGCATAAAGGAAGACGTTGGGTGATGGACTTCTTGAGAAAAAAGGAAATTTCAATTTGATGAAAGAAAACAACTCTTGGCTGTCTGGGTTATTGATTCTGTACTAGACTTTTAGGGAGGCCAGAGGGTCTCAGCACTGGAAACATTCAAGATAGAAGACAGACAAATGTTCTGGGTGGAGCTATCTATACACCTGCCTGGATATGTGGGATGTTTGGGAATTCCTTCTGGCTTTGAGAATGGTGGCTTCTCTAACTAGTGACCACAGAGAATAGCTCTGTACTTTCAATGGTGAAATAACTGCTACTCTACAAATCTCAAAATAATAATATTTCCTCTTTTTTCTTAATCTATCTTTTAAAAAAGAATTACAGGCTATTCTTTTTGAGAAATACATGGTCACAATCTTAAAAGGCCTCTAAGCTGGGTATATCATTGATAAGAAAATGTTCATTAATTTCAAACTCATTCATTCATTCCTATAGTTGCAACTGTGAACTAGTTTTGTGCTTAACATTGAATTACAAGAGTGAAATATGTACAAGAGTGAAATATGGCTCCCAACACCTGCCTTCCTGGTCAAAAAGGGGGGGTCCAGAGTGGATGTGTCCCTTTTCCAGGACACCTATTTTACAAAGAAACAGAATTGGTCCCTAAGAAGAAACTGAACTTGTAAGTTAAAATTTTAGTGACATATGAGGCCAGTGTGGCTGTCTTAATTCTGCTTTCACAGATGAATGAGAATTCATTTTAACAAGGATTCAAGGCTGGGAATTGACGGAAGTATATAGGGCTTGCAAGCCTTGGATCAGGAATATCAAAATTAGCTTAATGACTTTAAAACAAAGTAAGTAAACCTTGCTTTAATTCTGTACTGAAGCAAGGTTCTCATAGTCATACCAGCTGCTATAGCCACCCCTGCAGCCTTCAATCACTGAGTCAGCAACAGGGACCAGAAGGAATCACTCTATGATATACCACCTCCTGGTGTAACTGCATAGGAAAATGTCTTCTCTGCCACACAGGGCCAAAACTGTATCTAGCCCACCCTTGTGCTCAGATCATTGCACTTAAGACATATGCATTGGATAAACAGATGAATGACCAGGTTCCTTGTATTCAGGCAGAAGAATGTCAGAGCATTTCAGAAGAATAATAGCTAAGCCTTATTTTGTGTCAGGCACCATCTAAGTGCTATAGACACTAACTCATTTAACTAACAATCAGTCCACAAAATTGGTAGTATTGTTATCATCCCCCTTTTATAGACGAGAAACCAAGACATTAAATGACTTGCCCAAAGTCACACTCCAAACAGCAGACCCAGGATTTGGACCATTTGTCCCAAGTGTCCACATGTTTAAGAATCAAGCTGGGCTGCCTCCCTGAAGAACAGGTTCTGCTCTTGGAAATATTCTGGAATGCAGAAGGAGTAGGCCCATTACAGAATACATCATCCGGGATGTCAAAAACTGCTCTTGACTCTGAATGAAACATCCCAACTTTAATGGCAACTCATTTATTAATTTATTGGAGGCATGTTTTTTGAGCTTTCCTCATTCCTCCATAGGCATGAAGAATATATTCCTCACAAAAAACTTTGTATTCTTAAAATCAAGCATTAAACCACAATTTTGTCTTATCTTGTTTATGTAAAAACTCCATATCATTTGATTTTTCTTGCAAGACCCAATTTTTGTTGCTTCAATCTTTCTCTTTTTATCTCCAAACCTGCTCTGAAACAGAAATGTCCCTGTATGTACATTCCTATTTATAAATCGTGATATGTGGGTTTTCCATCAGAAACAAGCAGTGCCATCTTGTGTGTTGGGCTTCCGTTCAGATCTTCTTCCTCTACACTCGTACCTAGACCCGTTTCTGCCTTCCCTTACGTCAGTCAGTCTTTCACACTTCAGCTTTACTTTCTACATGAATTCCAGACTGTGTTGTTGAATTTCATCCTCTTTGTGAATTTCCGATTTCTCGCTGTCCAGAGTACTGGCAGCAGCACCTTCCTTGTAGCCACCCATCTCTTCTTGGCTGCTGAAAGTGGTCACTGAGCTCTTGAAGAAAACCCCTTTTGGGGCAGTCTGTGTATTTGATGATACATAAACCCACAGATAACCCAGGTGGCACAATAGTACCTGTCCTGTGACACAGCGACACACCCAGAGAAGGCAGATTCATAGTGTCCAGGTAGCAGCAGCCAATGGCACTCTGGAGGGACCTTCTCAGCCACACCTGTGGGCAGCAGGAGGAACAGCCCCACCTCCACTCCCACCCTACAGTGATGCATGACAAACTCTAAAGCACAAAACACCATCCATCTCTGTCATACGATCTAATTTGTCATATATTTCAGAGGATAGATGGAAAAATCACCCAGACCACCCAGATCTCTGCAGGATAGGGCTGCAGGCCATAAAGACCCTCTTCTCTGCTAGAGGGAGCTCTGCCTTCCAGGTAACAAGGGCTGAGGGGTCCACTCTGAATCTTTAGTATGATTAAGCACACTTAAAGAGACTACACCCACCCAAAGCAGAGCTGCTAAGAATAGTGTGCCTTTTGCCTAGAGTGTATTAGGGAAGAGGAAGTGCAGGGAAAAACCTTTCCAAGAGGCCCCAGGTAGCCAAACAAAGGCTAGAGTGCCTGGAGAGAAGAGAGGCGTGTTCAATAGAGGCTGCAGAGAGGGGTTCAAATTGACTGGTAGTGTTAGTCGCTCAGTCGTATCCAACTCTTTGCAACCCCATGAGCTATAGCCCACCAGGTTCCTCTGTCCTTGAAATTCTCCAGGGAAGAATGCTGGAGAGGATAGCCATTTTCTTCTCCAAGGGGTCTTTCTGACCCAGGGATGGAATCCCTGTCTCCCGCATTGCAGGCAGATTTTTTACTGTCTGAGCCACAGGGAAGCCAAACTGACTGCATGCCGTAGATTTCTCTTCCAGTATGTGGTCCACCCAGGCATGGGGACAGGTCTTCCTTATATCTGTGTGTGTGTTAGTCACTCAGTCATATCCGACTCTTTGCAACCCCATGGACTGTGTAGCCTGCCAGGCTCCTCTGTCCATGGAATTCTCCAGGCAAGAATACTGGAGTGGATTGCCATTTCCTTCTCCAGGGTATCTTCCCAACCCAGGATTGAACCGGGCTCTCATGCATTGCAGGCGGATGCTTTACCGTCTGAGCTACTAGGTCCCCTTCATCCCAACTGCTGGGCCTCTTCAGATCCATCTCCCCTCAACCTCATCTATGTCCCCCAGAGAACTCGATGAGCCCTCCTTAGAGTCTTCTCTGTCCTAGGGCTCTGGCACCAGAGGGTTCACCAAGAGACTCTGAGGTCTTTCCATTTTCCTGAGTTTTATTCTAAAACAAACCATGAGTCCCCTATACTCTGAGATTCCCTGAAACCATGGAGCTTTTATATGTGGACACACGGGCGTGCTTTTTCCAGCACTTGAACTTGTACATACAAACACACTGGCACAGAGCTTATTCTCAGGGACTGGTTACAACCTAAACTCTTTATTACTGATTGGGAGTCAGGGAGAGGGATGCTGAAGGTTTAGGCTATGCTTTCTCTTAATAAATATTTCTTTTTTTCTTACTAAACACAATTTTTGTTTATGACATAAAGTTTCTCTTTCTCAGTTCTTCAAGGTTTAGGCTTTCTGTGCTCTTGAAGCCATCAGCTTGTCTTAATGAGGCTTGTATCTGCTTTTCATATGAATCATCCTTCCCCTGGGGGGTGGGGGGCAATGAATGCTGTGAATTGAATAAGAAGAGGGCAGACCTCTCAGGGAAATAGTGAGAGGGAGGAAGGGGACCCCATTCACTAAATCAGAGCTTTGAAACCAAGTGTCTGTAAAGAACCTACCTGCCAATGTAGGTAGCTGTAAGTGAGGCGGGTTTGATCCTGGGTCGAAAAGATCCCCTGGAAGAGGGCACAGCAACCCACTGCAGTATTCTTGCCTGGAGAATCCCATGGACCGAGGAGCCTGGAGGGCTGCAGTCCATAGGGTCACACAGAGTCGGATACTCTGAAGCGACTTAGCATGTACACATCAATCAGAAGCCCACTTAGTTTGAAAGTTTTAGGAACTCCAGATTGTAAAAAACTAAGGATCCAGGCTAAAAGTTCTTGGTCAACAGAGTGAATGTTCTGGGGAACTCTGAGGGATAACAAATTATCCGTTTTAAGAGATGGCACAGAGCACTGAGGACCAGACTGGAGATCCTCTGTTCTGGGTTTGCACTTTCTGACTCTTAGGCTGGTCAATTTTTACAGGCAATTTAGCAAATGGAATTTAGCTTTGCGTTACAACCAGACACTTCCGTGTGAAACTTTTAATTTCTTTATTCAAAATGTTTATCATTTCCTTTGAATAAGCTGCTTTGTGTCTGGAGTTCTCATCTGGCTCATTTTATAGAATAATCCTGTAATTGAGAGTATGCACCAAATAACCTAAGAAACCCTCATGGAAAAGCGGCACTCTGCTTTCCCTCTTAGAAACCATGTATGCGCAAAGCTTACTCAACCTTCTTGCATCCTGCTTCAGATGGCTATGAGTTCCTGGAGATCCTGAAGCAGGTTGCCCGGGATAACACAGACAACCCGGACCTGAGCATCGTATGGATCGACCCCGATGACTTTCCTCTGGTGAGTGGCTCAGATTGGGGCCTCGTCCTTGGTCACCTTCACAGTCTCATGTCTGTGTTTAGCATGAGAATTGGATGCACAAAGGAGGAGGTAAAATAGGAGGGGCACCTGCAGAAGCCCAGTGGCTGCCTCTACCCAATGTGAAGATCTTAGCCCCTGGGGCAGCACTGAACTTAAGGACTGATGCCTACACTGACCTGGTAAGACTTACTGTTCTCACTCTCTGGAGGCCAGAGTTCCTCTGGGGCCCACTCAAGTATGGGTGAAATTCTTCTGCCAACGGTTCCGCAGCTGCCTACCACCCCTTGCTATAACATCTTTCATTTTCTGAGGGGGACCATCACTCTGAGGCAACCCTAGTTTCTAAGTAATAAACCTTCAGAGATGAACATTCTGCATGGAGTTAAGAACAACTTCTGGGAAGGCAGGGACCCTGTCTGTCTTGTTCATCATGCTCTCCTAGCATAATATCTAGCATCTGATGAATGTGTAAGGCTCTTAAACTCTTGCTGGGTCAATGATCAAAGCCTTGATTATGCTTCATTTCAAAGAGAATAAACAGAATTTGTAGCAATATGTGAGCCCAGTGGTAATGAATGTAGCTAATATACTCTATGATATGCCCAGAACTATGGTAAATTCTTTACATGCATCATCTCATCTAATGCTCTCAACAACCCTATGAAGTACAGACCATTATAATACCTATCTTACAGGATGACAACTGGAGAGGTTTAAGCTGTAAGTGGTAGATATGATCTTCTAACCTAGGTCTATGTGATGCCAAAGCTTGGTCTATTAGTCAGTAGACTTTAGGTTGAGCTAAATGCTGATACTCAGTACTAACTATCATTAGGATATAAATGATAGGGACTCCCCTGGTGGTCCAGTGGTTAAGATGCCACACTTCCACTGCAGGGGGCAAGGTTCCATCCCTGGCGGGGGACCAAAGATCCCACATGCTTTTTGGTGAGACAAAAAATAGAAAAAAAAAAAAAAAGAATATAAATGCTCTCTATCTTCTTCCAGGAATTATCATTTGTTGCATAGGTCACAATTGATCAGTTCAGTTCAGTCGCTCACTCGTGTCCAACTTAAACTATGATTAAATATACAAAAATGAAGGGTGTCAGTGATCTCAGGGGTCCTGGAACCCAATCCTACGTAGAGGATGCGTGAACCGAAGGCAGAGAATTCCATGTCACCTAAGGCCAATGTCTTAATTCTGGGCAACCATAACAAAGTCATGGCCTTATAAGATGCTATACATTATAGTTCTGTTTGTTTAGCTGTTACCTGGTTTTAGTTCTCATTTACCGAGACTATCCTGTTTTGCAAGCTCACAGATGGTCTGCTTTTCTCCTGACCTGCTCTATGTTTGCCTTGCTTTTTGCAAATGAGAAATCTTCAGGCTTCTGATTTCCAAGTTCTTGACTAGCCTCTAGTACCCATCAGACCATATATTTGTTTGGGAGAGTTTCTACCGCTGAATATCTCCATTTTTTTACCTCATGGGCCCTTACTCATTGAGTCCTGCCCCAGTCAGATATTAGTCCACAGGAACCCAAGTCTGTCTGAATGGAGAAGCCTTCTTCTTTCTTCCATGCCCACTTATGGCACACTACTGCTTTCCTAGACATCTCATGAGCAAAGCGGCTCAAGGTAAGGGGTTTTTAAGTGAGATATTGTGGAGGGGAATGGCTCCTTCACCACACATAAACTATAAAAGAGCCACAGGGAATTTGGGAAACAACTTTGGACCATCTCTGTAATATTCTTCCTTCCAGCTGTAGAAGCTTTTATATTACATGCTTTCATAGTTTGTGTTTTGACATCTTTTTTCTATGCTTATTTAAAGTGCTGAATGCCAAGTCTTCAATCTCCTCCATGCCCACAGCTGTTTTGGAGACCTTTAACTAATGGTGGCCTCATTACTGTGATGGGATGGCAGGTGGGTCCAGCCACAGAAAGTGGCTTGAACAGGGGATGATGCCTGCTGTCTAATTTTATTTTTTGTTGCTATAGCTTGTTGCCTATTGGGAAAAGACTTTCAAGATTGACCTCTTCAAGCCACAAATTGGGGTGGTGAATGTGACAGATGTGAGTATACCTCATGAAAGCTTGCTCAGATAACTTCCACCTGCCCTGGTTTCTGCCACACAGCCCATACTGTGAGATCCTGTAGAGGAGTCCAGCCCCTCATGAAATGAGCAGGACTCTTGCCCTTGCTAAAGCTCAGGAGACTTGCCAACATGGACCGATCCTAGTCTGAGTCAGGGGTGAAGTCAGGGCAACCAAAAATACTTTTGCTTTTCACCTTATATCCTACCATTCTCTTTTTAAACTGTTTTAACGTAAGCAGAATTTTAATCATTATTAGTGATTTAAAAAAGTGAAAAAGTGAAAGTTGCTCAGTCATGTCCGACTCTTTGTGACCCCATGGACCATATATAGTCCATGGAATTCTCTAGGCCAGAATACTGGAGTGTGTAGCCTTTCCCTTCTCCAGGGGATCTTTCCAACCCAAGGATTGAACCCAGGTCTCCCACATTGCAGGCAGATTCTCTACCAGCCAAGCCACAAGGGAAGCCCAAGAATACTGGAGTGGGTAGCCTTTCCCTTCTCCAGGGGATCTTCCCGACCCAGGAATAGAACTGGGGTCTCCTGCATTGCAGGCAGATTCTTTACCAACTGAGCTATCAGGGAAGCCCAGTAATTTAAAAAGTAGTTTACAAAATAATAAATGTAGAATTTCCCAGGTAACTGAACATCTACCAAGAGAGTGAAAGGACATTGCTAAAAAATAAAAAAAGAAGAACATTGCTAACTGGCTATATAAATGAACAGTGGAGGGATTCCCTGGTGGTCCAGTGGTTAAGACTCTGAGCTCCCAATGGAGGGAGCATGGGTTCAATCCCTGGTTGGGGAACTAAGATCCCACATGCTGTGTGTCCAATAAATAAAATAAAACAATTTTTTTTAAAAAATTAAAAAAAAAAAGTGGAATATGTATGTATTATATATAATTCAATGGAATATAGATTTCCTTTTATATTGCACAAACAGGATACTACACGTACCATTTGCTACTAAGCATTTCTGTTTAACGGGCTTCCCAGGTGGCGCAGTGGTAAAGAATCGCTTGCCTGTGCAGGACATGGGTTCGATCCCTGGGTCGGGAAGATGCCATGTGCACATATTCCTGATAAGTGTAAGTGACCTGGGCTTCACTCAGCACAGTCGCTTGGAACCCTCTGGCCTGGCTGCTCCTTCATGCACTCACTCACACTCATTCTGCCTCTGGATGCAGGCTGACAGTGTCTGGATGGAGATCCCAGATGATGATGACCTGCCCACAGCTGAGGAGCTGGAAGACTGGATTGAGGATGTGCTTTCTGGGAAGATAAACACTGAGGATGATGACAATGACGATGAAGAGGATGAAGACGACGACAATGACGATGATAATTCTGATGAAGAGGACGATGACGACAGTGATGACGATGATGAATAGCCTCCAACTCCAGATGAGTTTCATGAAGACAAAACCACAGCTACCCACTACCATGCAGACAGCACAAGGTAGCAGCAAGCAGCCCCGGCCTGTGTCCAGCCAGTTCCTTTCCCTTTACCCACATCTCTTTTCCCACTTCTTTCTCATCAGATGTGCATCTCGGCAAATGCCTTTCTAAATCCAGCAGTCCCACTCGCTCAGCAAGGACGGTGGGGAATTATTCCCCTGTTGGCTGTCTTGATTGTTATGAAAAAGCTTTCGTTTGTTGTCAGATCATCAGTGGCCATGGCAGTGCCCGAATCTGGTTGTCTAGAGAGAGCAATCCCCTAACACCTCGCCTCAAGTTTACTTGTTTGACTATGATAGTAGCAGAATGGACAGCTTGCTAAGTCACAAGCATGGTGTGACCTTACAGCCAGAGCCCAGGGAAGACACACAATCCATTTAGCCCCCGTGCCTAGAATATTAGTTAGGATCCCTCCTCAAGCCGAGAGGATCCCTCTTAGTGAAGGCTCAGTCTTGGAAATAAGTTTTGCAAATCAGCTTCTCTTGGTTCTATTAAACTTATTATTTTAGGTGTAGATCTGACCATTATGAACTCAGATCCAAGCCTTTGGATGGCTATTGAGAGGTTTTGAAAAACATGCATACTGATGTCACCATCATTTCTAGTATATTAGGATATTAAGATGGGAGGTTGATTTGCTCTCTGAACTTCCCTGTAGATGACCTTCTTGCATATACACACAGGGGTCTGGGGAGCTAGAAGGATTAAATGTTTTAATTCTTTCTGATGTCTTTAGGTCTCTGATTGGGTCAGCTGGCGTCCTAGCTTGAGCTGGGATCCTGATATCCCTCTGTCTGTCGCTGCTAGCCAGCCTTCCCATTCAGAGTCCAAGTTGGTTTTTCCAGAGGGCAATTCACTCTCCACTGATCAGTGCTCCCACAGGTGAACAGGACAACAGTCATTAGGATTCATAATGATGCTCTGAGGCACTGAAAAAATCCCCAAGTGCCTTTCAAACTATCTAGAAGTTATATTGTGCTCTGTAGTTTTAGCACTGGGTGTGCATTCTAATGTTCTAATTTATTTTCTCAGTCTTTTAACACATGTGTAAGACACTGCAAATTCTTTGAAAATAGGACAGTCCTTTTATGGAATAGCAGCTAACTAACTGTCATTAAAGTTTTATTTTGAAAGTACTGAGACTATCTTGAAAATCCTCTCTTGATTTTTTTGTTTTTCTGCTCATTCTCTCCTCTCTGGGCTCCTATTCTTCTTCTCTATTCCTTTTTAGTTTTCCTTTCTGCTGTCTCTTCCTTTGCCTACCCTTTAAATGTCAGTCTTCCACGGTATCTCTCGGCTCTAACATTCTTCCAAGGTAGTTTATCATCCATGCCTATAAGCTAATAACTTCCAAGCCTGGGTCTCTAACCTTGACCTCCCTCCTTGGTTTTAGACTCACTCATTCAACTGCTGCTGGACATCTTGGTTTGGATGTTGTACAAGTGCTTCAAATAGCATCACAAGACCAAAACTCATTACCCTCTCCCTTAAACTTGTCCTCCCCTTTATGAAGTCCCAGTTCAAATGATTAATATCAGCATCTGTCCAATTGCCTGTGTGGTCTGAAGGGGAGCCCTACCCTTCTGCTCCCATGGCATGTTGTGCACACCCCAAATCCTGGCACTTACCATTTAAAGTGTAACACATATTTGCATGTCTGTTCTTTCATTAAATCGTACATAGGCTCCTTGGAGACAAGAGGTTTATTTACCACTGTATTCCCAACGCTTAGCACTTTGCTCAGCACGACGTGGACACTCATTTATTGAACTGATGGGTGAATAATTATCAGCACTGTTGGATCACAATGCTTCCAAGGCCTCCTTATTTTTCTCTCTGCCTCACAAAGCAAGGCAGACACTTCCCAAGTTGGACTCTGGCTATCCAGGGAGACTCAAATAAGCTCTGGGGGAGGTGAATTTATAAAGTGATCTTTGAAGCTAATCCTTCAAATAGCCAAGAAATGTGTTCTGTCATCAGAGTGGTTTATTTCCCAACCCAGGAAAATTCCCTGGTTCTCAGAGGCTTGACTAATATGCATTAAATTTAAGTCATGCCATGCTGCTCCTGCTTTAGAAGCACAGAGTGTTAAGCTAGTACTATCTGTAAGTAGTAGCGCTGTTTTGTTATTTGTGTAAAACTTTTTCAGCTATTTATTGAATATTTAGTATGTGCCCAGAGCACTATGCTATATACTTTTAATGTATTACCCCATTTAACCCTTAAAAAGATCTTATGAGTTTTGTTATTTTTCCCATTTTACAGATGAGAAAACTGAGTGAGGCACAAAGGCTTCAGGTAATTTTCCCAGAGTCACACAAATACTTTAAAGGAATGTAAACACAACCCCATTTTTAAAGATTTAAACTAAATTTAATTCTTTAAGCAATCGAAGGATTCCATTTCTTTTACTCAGATGGTGTCTCAATATGGACTCAAGGGAATTTCTTTTAATCCTTTTTACTGTTTAGGCCAAGATGTCTTTTTCCCTTTTATTCTGGAAGCAAGCAATCAATTTGCAGTGCTAGTAATGTTGCCTCATTCGAACTGTGTGATCTGACCTTCCTGCTAGGGAAGCAAAAAAAAAAAAAAAAAAAAGTGTTATCAAGAATGAACATTTAAATCTATTTCTTTAGAATATCATCTCATAATTGAAATGAGTTTGTCTTTTCTGTAACAAGGTTGTGTACTGTCCAGGCCCTAGCTTGTATCCCCCAGGAAGCCCATTCTATCAATGACGTAACAAGTCAGAGGTCATTATCAAATAACTTTTGATCGACACTCCCTGGTTGATATCTCCTCAAGTGCTGGTGGGTCTCGTGGCCTGTCCTCGAACTTCCTACTCTTACCAGGTCTCCTCAAGTCTGTTCAGTGTCAGAATCATGTCTGAGTTTTAGAAAACACAGATGACTGTCACCAGCCCAGACCTACTGATATACCATCTCCAGACCCGGGCCTGACCCTCTGCTGGGGACAAATGCAAGTCAACACTGACCGCTGCTCTTCCCACTCCCTCAGTCATCTCATCCAGCCCATAGCATCCAACACCACCTGTCTCTATCCAGGCTTCTTCTGGGTCCCAAGCCCCTCACTCCAGCCGTCTTCCCTGAACAACATCACCTGGATGTCCCCATAGGCACCTCAGACCAACACAGTATTGGGGCTTTAAGGGGATGCCCTTAAAAAGTAGCTCTCTTGAGACTTCCCTGGTGGTCTAGGGGCTAAGACTCTGAGCACCCAATTCAGGGGGCCTGGGTTCTATCCCTGGTCAGAGAACTAGATCCTGCATGCCTCAACTAAACCCCAGCACAGTTAAAAAAAAAAAAAGCTTTCCTTTCCTGAGATCTGAACCAACTGAGAAATTAGGCCCAAAAGTCAGCAGAATACCACCCTGATTACAGAGTAGCAGTAATTTGGAGATTAGAGATTAGGAGAAAGGGCTTCCCAGTTTCCTGCCTCCAAGTTCAAGTCATCTGAGGGAATCAGGTGTGCAGAGAGGACCATTGTCCTCAGGGGTCATGGATGGAGAGGCAGGAGAAATGGACTGGATCCTTCCCCCAACGTACACATTAACTTCATCCTAAGAAATATGGACAAATGGTTGCCACCAGCTAACCAGGTAACTCACTCCATCTCAGTACAGGAATAAGGGCTGGGCAAAAGGCCAGCAGTGTTTGGGGAAAGTCCTTCACAGAAGCACAGGAATAGGGAAGAGGTATCGCCCTCCGACAATCTCCCAGCCAGAAATCTTAGAGCCATTTCGCTGTCTCCTATTCCCACATCCAACAGGAAGCAAGTCCGATCCTCTTCTCTTCACTTGCTCTTACTGTATAATTAAGGCTTTACCGTCTCAGCTGGGTAACAGCAAGGTTCTGACTGCCCTCCCATCTCCAGTCCTGCACACTGCAATCAAGGGTTTTTTTGAAAATGAAAAACTGATCGTGTCACATACATGCTTAAAATTCTTCACTGCACTTTAATTGCTCAGTCATGTCTGACTCTTTGCGACCCTGTGGACTGTAGCCTGCCAGCCTCCTCTGTCCATGGGATTTCCTAGGCAAGAATACTGGAATGAATTGCCATTTCCTTCTTCAGGGAATCTTTCCGACCCAGGGATCGAACCTGTGTCTCTTGTGTGTCCTGCATTGCAAGTGGATTCTTTACCCTCTGAGTCATCAGGGAAGTGGTGTTCTATTCCCAACAAGTGTTTAAACATTTTGTGTTTTTAAAGATTAAAAGGACAAAGAGCAAGTATTGATCAGAAAGTTGTCTGATGGCCAGTTGTGGAGTCTAGGCTGTGGGGCATGAGGTTGGGGAGGAAAAAATGAGGTAGCACCTGTAAAATTAAACCTCCTTGAAGACTCTCTCCTCCACAAGAGAAAAGCAAAGTCTGAGTAGAGCTGATGCTGGTGATATCTGGGCTCAGGGATGGAAAGAGCACTGGTCTCACTGGGGTGATTGGGCTGCAAACATGGAGTACCATCTTGGAATGATGGCATCCAAACGCTTCATTTAGATGATAACATCCAGTTGTTACTTCAGCAGAAGTCAGGTCAGTACCACTGCTAGTGAACTAGGGGGTCAGGACTAGCCTTGCCTTGGGGTTAAAACCAATTTCCTTTGTAGGACATGGAGGTCTATGCAAACTGTCTCTTGTCTACCTTACCCAGCCTCAGTTCTCATGGCACCTCCCATCTGTCTACCCCTCTACTCTGGACATGAATCTGAGCAAGCTCCTGGAGATAGTGAAGGACAGGGAAGCCTGGCATGCTGCAGTCCACGGGGGTCACAAAGAGTTGGACAGGACTTAGTGACTAAACAGCTACTCTCAGAAATTGGCCAAAGCTGTTTGGCTGTTTAACACCTCCAAGCCTTGGCTCATGTTCCATCTACCAGAATGCCTGTCCTTCCCCATCTGCACCTGTCTAGAAAACTCCCTTAGAGATACACTCTATGACTCCTCCAGTCATGTCCCAGGCAAATTGGTCACATCCTCTGCTGAGTCCTCACAGCACCCTGTGGCAGTCTTTTGCAGAACCTGCAACTTACTGTACTTTAAGTTCATGCCCCTCCCCCCATTAGTCTGAGAGCGATCTTAGGGAGAAGATTTTGGCTGATTCTGTTCTAACCTCAGGGTCTAAGTTTTGACTGGTACTTACTAAATCGTGTTTGACTAAATACTCTGCTAAACCCTATGCAACCCCAATTTAACAGCTATTAGTACCATTAAGAATGTGCTAGTGATTCTTGAAAGTCAGTCTCATTTCAAGTTTTTGGCAACAGTGTCATCTGTTCAGATTAGCTTAGGATAGCCAATTGCTGAAGAAATAGGAACACTATCTCCTTGGCTCAGTAAGATTTCCAATGGGGGATATTCTCTTCCCTTGGGTTAGCAAAGCCTCCCAGGAATATACTCATCATGGTGGGAAGCAAAGCAGTGTGGGGATGACAGCAGAAGTCCCAGGCTCCATTCTCTGGAAATGGAATAACCACAGCCACCTAAATGTCAAATGCATTTATTTTAATACATCCACAGATCCAAATGGTAGAGAGACGAATTAAAGACCTCTTTCAAGTTAACTGGGTATTGTTATCAATCTGGACTCTTTAGAGCAGTGATGACTAGAATTCTTAATGTCAGCCCTAGAACCCCACAAAATGCCAATAATTCCCCTTACAATAGTCATAAATGATTAGGTTACACCCAGTAGTCTCAGCATTGAGTGTGTGCCATGTTCCCATTCGTTCATTCACTCATTGCAATATTCAGTCAATGGACCCTTAAAACTGATTACCACATGCAGATCACAGGAGGCAAAACTGAGTGGGTAAGATGGGACAGCTGAGCAAGGAGCTGGAAAAGGAAAAATGTTTAAAGCCCCCATGTCAGTTCTACAACTGCATCATCATTTTGTCTGAAACCAGATGAATTCTCAGAACTGCAGAAACACATTCGGGTATAAATACAGAGAACATAAATACGGTTTTGATTTGCCATGTCAACATTAGCCTGTATAACTAGAAGACGCTACACAACACAGATATGGCATTACCAAGTCTCTCTGGTGCAGGGATACTCCCCAGACCCACACACTACTGGTGGACCTTGTCTCTGATATTGGGAAAGCTTGCAGTGGCTGCAGCTGGTCCCATCCTGATAATCCTTTCTCCACTTCCCTAATCTTATGATTTGTAACCTAACATCCTGAAAACTCTTCCAAAATTCTGTTATCTTTATCAAGGGCAATGAAAGAAAAAGAGTCTTTGGTTTATGTTTGTTACACACTTTTCATCTTTTCTTGAGTAGGTTTTGCTTGTGTAGGTGTAAATTGTGTCCATTTTGGCTGATGGCCCAGAGAGATAGTTTATCAATAGTCTATACAATGAGTATCTTCACATCAATTGCTTAGTCTGATCTTTGTCCATGCAACAGGTAAGAATTTGATTGTGTGCTACAGGTACTCAGTACTAAGGATAGCTGAGTGTAGCAGAAGGCAAGCTCCAGTACTTCTTTGTCAAATGATCAAGTTCCCTTTAAGTAGACCTACTGAAAATAAGTCAATAATTTAAACTGCATTAGCAAGCCACTCACAAAAACAATCTAACATTCACTTTTCTCACAAATCCAGGGTCTGACATTTTCTTCCCTCCTTATCTGACTTGAAGATCTCTTTTCACTTGCTGATTTACTCAAAAGCCTGTTTCACCTCCAAGTTTTAGAACCTAAGAATTTGATTTTCAGTATTCTATTCATTTAAAACATTCTCTTGATCATAAAATGATTGCATAAAATGATTGTTTTTCTTAGAATGACAATTCTACTTTCCCATTCAATCTATCATTACATTGTCTTGGTTTTCAGAGAAACTTGACAGGTTATATTTAAAAGGGCATCAAAATTATTTCAAGAGTAAACATGTCCCCTAAAAAAGTAGAAAACAAAATTAAGATTACCAAAGAGCAAGTAAGGTGAGGGATAAATTAGGAGTTTGAGATTAACATACATATACAACATATATATACTACTATATATAAAACAAGGACCTACTGTATAGCACAGGAAACTATACTCAATATTTTGTAATAACCTATAAGGGAAAAGAACCTAAAAATATATATGTAGGTACGTATAATTGAATCATTTTGCTGTACACCTGAAACAAACACATTATAAATCAACTATATCTCAATAAATAAATAAAACTTTTTAGATTGAAGTAATCACATAAAAAAAAAGGGACAAAATGTCATTTGGGACTTCAGTTTATTTTCCAAGTTTTACAGTATAAAAAATGTAACATGTAAAATGTTTTACAGTTCATTGGAACTGGAGACCCAAAAGAGAACAAAATAACTTGGATACCAGGTACACCATGCCCCTCATAGACTCTAACTTTGTTACTGGTGTTACAATAAGAGGCTTCACAGGGTACACCTTATGAATGTTATGTAAATGTACTTGGGCAGATGGTTGCTGGTAGTGTAATTCATTCATTCACATATTTGAAACGTGTCAATAAAGCCCACTACCCAGTTTATGCAAGAAGTCACACTCAGACTTTGTCATACCTATCTAGTGACTGTGAACTTTGCTAACCAGCCAAACTGCCTCTCCTGGTTACAAAGTGCGGTATTAACTAATAAGAGAGAACACAAAAGACCCCTGGCCACATCTCTGCACAGTTATGGCTCTATCAGATAGAGACAGATGGTTTCCTTACTGAACTTGCTGGACTGGTACTGGATTTTAAATCTAGAAATCTAAAGTTCTTTCAACACAAAAGTGATTGTTAAATAAATTATCCTTGAGTAAGACCTGGTCCCAGGCTTTCTGGTCTTCTCCCTAGCATCTTTGTTGAAGAAGTGGTCATGACAACACAAGTTAATTCACCACTCCAGTGAGCCCGTATCCACCCCTGCCCTCATCTTGGCTGGTGTCCTGTACTCCAGGCAATAGTTGTCATAAACAACTTCTTGAAAATCAAATTTTGTTAATCATGTTGTAATTTAGGAGTCCCAGAAGAGTTTGCTATTTAGCTAAAGCCTACTGTGAATTCATTATAAAAATAAGGAATTATTAACACACTTTGGATTTTTTTTAGAATGATGATCAATGCTAAATGAATACTCTATTATCTCTATAACTGTGGGGCACTGGCAAATGAAAAGTGACAGCCACTTCTTTCCACCTGATCCCTGGAATGGTGATGATGTGTAACTAAGTTCCCTATAACATGAATTGAACTAGACTTAACACCTGCAGATCAGATGTCCAGGTCCTATTACTAATTCCCTGAGCAACAGTCTCTGGTCCCTAGATATGAAGCTTTCCCAAGGTGAGGGCTTTTGGGGGTTTAAATACTCCTAAAGGATGACCTCCTTCAGAGTGAAAGTTCATGTCCACAAGGGAAAACTCAGATAAGTACAAGCAAATATAAAACCAGACACTGTATATTCAACTATTTTTATCCAAACATTATTTCAGTGCCAAAAGAAGTGCCAAAGACACTCAAGATAAAAGCCTGGGGGTTGGTCACATTTGTCCCCAGGGCTTAAGATAAGAGCGTTTTTTTATCCCACCAAAACAAGGACAAAACACTGATGTTTTCAAGCTGAGAGACATATCAACTGTAGATTCCCTGTGCCATACTGGGAGTAACATTTGATTGCGCTGCTTCAGGTATCAGAAATCTGCAGTTGTGCTGGAGTGCTCTAAAACAACTCATTGAAGCGGTTTATGTTTCAGGTGATACAAAACAAAGTGGGTTATCTAAGGAGAAATGGGACAGGCCTGGTAAAAGGAACACAGAGTACTAAAATCTACTTTTAGTCAGTAGTTTTACATTTTCTACCTACTCTTTGAAAATGTGTCTTGCTCATTCCTAGTTAAGTATTGGGTTGGTCAAAAAGTTCCTTCAGGTTTTTCTGTAACCTCTTATGGAAAAATCTGAGCAAACTTTTTGGCCAGCCGAATAGCAAAGCTGAGAGGTGTGTCATCTTCCCCTTCCTATCCTCCACGGAAAGCAAACAGCAGGCAAGGAGAAGGTAGTTTATGCGCAACAGAAGCCTCAAGACAGTGGACGAGAGGCAAACGGTGTGTTCAGAGTCCCGGTTTAGGTCTCTTGACTAAAACTCTTGAGGACAAATGTGGGGGGAAATGGTGCGATGCGAGGTGCTTGCTGAGAACAAGGAAGTCAAGGATGGAGGCCAGGGGCTCCAGTCCCAAACCTCCCTAGGCTGGGGCTCTAGGCAGTCCCTCCCCGACCTCAACGGGGAGCGGGTGGGCGGGGGGGTGTGTGGGGGACGCTGCTGGGGCATAATGTTGACAAAGCACCAGGAAGAGGCCTCCTCGGGTCAGGAGGAGGCCAGGTCAGCCCTAGCACACCTCCCCAAGGTACACTCTGCCCGAGCCAGCAGGGTGGGAGTGGAAGGTGGGAGGGACAAAACCAAAAGTGACTGCCAGGAACAACAGCACCCAAGTTCTACAGCAAGTGCAGCACTGGCAGGGCTGGTTTTCCTAGAGGAAGGGGAATTTTCAACTTCTTCCGATCAAAAGTCCTGAGGAAATCTGCCAGTGCCACGGGGCAGCTTTCCTTGGAGCCATAGTCTGGGTACACACCCAAAGTCCAAGAGAAGCGATTCCACCTCCAATGAACCCCCCTCCCCAGGTTCTGATTCAAGGTTAACTGCCCTCTGGTTCTCTCCTCTACATCCAGAAAATGCCAAATTATATAAGTAATACCTCAAGGTACAGTGACCAAGGGGTTGGAGTCAAACATTAGATGTGAAATTTCATTTATTAGCTGTGAGATTTTAGGCAAGTTCCTCTCTCTCTGATCATCCTTGTTCTCACCTGTAAAATTGAGATAACCCCTGATTTAAAGGAATTCACATTTGAGGACAGCATCTAACATAACAATATCTGGTAAACACACCCTATTACTCTTCTCTTCCTTCTTTGACCAAAATATGTTTTGTCAAAAATGTGATCCAAAATCTAATTTTCTGGGCATCCACTTGATTAAAGCTCAATAATGTAGTATCTATGGTGCCTAATACAAATACCACACTGACTACCATTCAAAAACTGTGCTATGGGCTTAAGAAAACAACTCATATTTCATTTACAATGGATTATGATCATAAGGTTACACAGGAGTAAATTCACGGTAGTGATTTTTTTTTTTTTTGGTAAAACAAGATCTATTAAGTACAAACACTACCCAGAAATAAATCACTTAACAACTTCAAGGTCTCTGCTGGACTATTTAAATATTATGGCACCATTTCTGTGTTTTTAGTCATAAACTGTTTTTAATGACGTTCAATTTTTAAGTTAGATCAAGAAATCTACGGTAAGGCTTCCAGGGTAGTGAAGTTGGAGCAGTCGCTTATCATGGAGCTCGACCTTTCTTTCTTGGTTTCTGTTTTCAGGTCATAGGGTCCAGAGGCAAGGAGGAGGCTCATGGACTTGCCTGAAGGGCAGCGGTGCTCTCGGAGACCTCACTGTGCTAAAGTCATTTACTTCCAGGGAGAAGCCAGTGTAACTGAGGCAAAGGAGCGAAGGAACGGAGGGAGAAGTAACTGACTTCAGAGTAACCTCCCAGAAGATGGGTGTTGTTAGGAAATCTCTCAAACACAGGGCCAATGCAGAAACACATGGACTTTCACACACTCATCCATATAAACCCAGCCACAAGTTATCTGCTGAGATACACACCAGTCTTGCTACAGATAGCACAGATGATCAGATGGCTAACATAAACATGCCGTCCATCTGGTAGTTACACACTCAAGAGAAATGCTCACATATATCGCAACACACAGCCACAAACAACTATGCATCCCTGTGTAAGCAGCCTTACACAGCAGGGTTCCCGCAGATGAGGGTAAACCAAGGACTCGATTTTGCTGATTTCACTGAGCGACTGCAACAGGCACTCTCCCAGGGGCGGGTCATCAGTTTCTGTCAGCCTAATAGGCTCATGGCTTTCCACGGTTACAGCCTCATCTGAATACAGGAGGCTGTAAAGCAACCAGGAGACAAGAGAATGAGAGCACTCAACTACCACCAGCTATGGTGAGGAGAGGGGAACATCTCCCCCACTGGACGTACACCCCCACAGTCACTATCTCCCCACTGCAAAGGAGGTCCGAGCTCTGGCAATGAGCCGCAGTGCAACACACACAAGTATTAGGGCCACCTCCTCTATCCATCGGCTGTACAGAATTTGTCCTGTCCACAGATTTGAAAAGGAGAGAGAGGGAGATGATGATAGTTGGACAATAAAACTGGGCAAGCATTTTCTCTAGGGCTTACTTTATAAACTTTAGCAAAAGTATTACACGTTTTGACTTAGCTGATGATGCAAAGGATGAATCAATCACAAAACCTAAAAATCCCTTCCAGCTCTAAGAATGCAGACTTTAATGTTCAGTTCATGGATAATTAAAAGTTGGCATTATCTTCAAAAGTACCCACTTAGGAACAGAAATTAGATATCTATTGGTTAAAACATCGGGAGGGAAGAGAGCGACCTCAGACACAAACTCTTCATTACGTTTTTCCACTTACTGTTTAATGTTCATATTTTAATAACTTAGGTTCACTATAGAAAATCTATAAACATTTAAGGCAAAAAAATCCTGTCTCCCCCAGTGCGGATTTATCTAATTCTACTAGCACAGTTTACCCCTTTTAAAAAGAATAGCCGATTGGCTCCAAGAACTGAAATAGAAATGCACTGTGTTCAACTGTGTGATACAGTTTTTCTGAACCGTTAAAATTTTTTAAATGGCATCTACATTGTTCCCACTGCACCAGTAACTCAAGCTATTAAGAGTTTGCAAGTGCAAAGGCTTGATACAAAGATCCTGCATTTTATTATGTTATTCTTTCAAAAAAGACTCAATACAAAGTCAGCATTAAAAAAATCGATACTCATTTAAAACAGAAACAATAATTTCAGAAAGTCTGACACTCTCCTATGCAAAGACTGGGAGAGAGAGAAAGGGGTGGAGAGGGGGAAAAAAAAATTCCTTAATTTAAACCTTTCTTCACCCTGCTGGGAAGGCAGGCACCCAAACCATGACTCCAGCTTAACCCCTTCTGGACTGGTAATTGAAGACAGGGCTGGAAGCAGTTTTGTGGAACACTGATGGATAGTGTCATTATTAACCATATGAATATACATGTATGGCACTTCTATTGCTGGGTTCCTGATGCAGCAGCCTCTGATACGTTTAGTCTGAGACAGTATAACCTTTATATCGCCAAAGTCTCATTGTACATTCACCATCCCTTGCCCAGTCTCCCAAAATAAGATTCCTGAGAAAGACATCATCATAAGGAATGTCCAGTTTGAAGGGGACCTAAAGGCAAAACTAAGAACAAAAGCACCATGGTTACATGGTATGTGTTTTTCATAAACGAAAACCATGCAGTTAAATAGTACATCTTGGCTCCACTCCATACCGACCAGTTTTTCCTCCAACACATCTTCTTTCTGACCTGAAGGCTGTGGATTCAAGACGGCTGTTTACTTTTTCAGATACACGTGTGTGACAAACAGCCAAAGCTAAGTTTGGTTTAAGACAATAATAACAAACACTGCACCCCTCCTGGAATGCATAATACATGGGAACACATTCGAAAAGAGCATTGGACAGTGTTATCCTTGGCTAAAGAAATGTGACTGGTTAGCCTGACCGCCAGGGAAAAGCGAGAGTGAGTATTTGGCAAAAGTTTGTTGTGGATACCGGAAGGTAGATGGAGGAACTGAGACTGCTGCAGGGCTCTGCCTCACAGCACCTCCTCCTAGAATATGGCCCAGCTGCTCCCCCAGGCCTGGGAAAGCCCACAGAAACCAGCTGTATCTAAGAACAGACCAGTCAGGCATCGTTTGAACCCTAAGATCGTCTCCCTACTTTCCTTTCCCTGAATTCTGGATCTTGCCTATTCCCTCTCCACACCTGACTACCAACGACAAGTAATTTAGCACCAGGGCCTAAATCAGCCCCTTTCCGGGTAGTAAGAGGCAGAGGCAATGAACACACAGTGACGGTGGTCAGAAGTCAGGGACTGGACGCTGCAGCTGTCCCTTGGCAAGGCAGCTTGCTATGGAGCTTTGTGAGGGCATATCTCCTGGGAAATAGAGGCTCCGAGCCAAACGTGCCAGCCCCAGAGTCACAGTGTGGGTCTCTCCCTGGTGGGTGTGGAGCAGCTGAAGGAGGATCGGGAGGGGAGGGGCTCCCGCCGCAGCTTAAAGGGAACATCCTAGCAGTCATGCTCTCCCTGGGACCTACCTGGTGGGCACACCACCCTTTCCTACACAAACAATCAATCCATGGGGTGGACCCGAGGTTGTGCATGGAGCCCAAAGGCACACATGAACAACCAGGTCCTCTGTGGCTCTGAAGACTGGGCTCCTGGCCAGGCCTGCCGGCCAGGATGGAGAGAGGACAGGTGGGCCATCACAGGGTTAAGAAAGGGCTACCTGCTCAAGCTGGTAGGCAAGGTCAGAACTAGGGCAGGCAAATCCTCTCTTTGGGGGAAAAAAACACCAAATCATGAAGAGCTGTAAACTGACAGTGCACGTTTGTCATTTTGATCCTTCTCTGCAGAACCTAAGGCAACAGAGAACAGAGACGAAGGCAGGCATTTCATGAACAGCCCATGGCTCCCGTGGTGCTGGACGTTTACATACACAAACACGTGTGGACAGGTCCTGTCGGGTTCCCTGAAACAGGACAAAGATGTGTGCCCTAGAGGCCCAGGAGTGGGACGGCCGGAAGCCAGGGCAGGGCCGGGTGCTGGACGAGAGGCAAGGGCGAGTCGTAAGGCAAGGTTCCTAAGAACCTCCAGCTCCGCTTTGGTTTGCAGCTGTCACAGAAAACGCCAGGGAACTGCTTCTGGAGATGGCCCATCCCCAAGTCAGATGTCATCAGTCACTTTCTTCCAGGATGGCCATCTTCTGCTTCCTTCCAAATAAAGTGCAGATGGTCAAAGGACCCTGGTTTCTCATGTGCCAGCTCAGTCAGCCATGAAGAATAATAAAAAGAAAGATGCCCCTCTGGTATACATATATATCTCTCTATATATTCTTTCTTTTTTTTTTAATAAAACCACAAATATAGAACTTTTAAACTGACGTCTCAGACTGCAAGCGAAGGACAAATTTGTGAGATTTGGGGTCTATGAACTCTTCTGAGAGCATGATGAATGGAATTTTCTTCACATTGACGACGAGGCTGAAGTCCAAGCATTTGAGGACAAAAACGAGTCCATCCCGCAGCCCGTTGGTCACAGCCTCGTCGCTGACAAGCCGCCACTGCGTGGAAAGCCAGCGCTCCCGGTCGTACTGCAGTGTGGGGCCGGCGCTGAGGTACCGTTCGAGGAAGGCCTGTAAGGACAGCAGAGATGCTGTTAGGGAGGGAATGCCCACTCTAGGTGGTGCTGCCAGGCTCCCAGTCTTGGGGAGAAAAACATCCTCCCAACAAACCGGGACAGCCCAGCTGATCATATACCAATTCCATCAGAGACCTGCACAACAGAGTGCTTTGCTAGGGAGAGAAGGCTTCCTGAATTTCTCACTCTCCAGCCAGAGGGTGCAGACAGTGGTACGCACAGGGGTGAGGAAGGTGGGGTGACTGGTACCCACGTAAGCCATGGCTGAGGCACCAGCCCCATCCAAGGGCCCGGGCCCCATGGCATATGCCTCGGCCTGTACCTGTTCATAGGTTGGTCTCCTCCCATCCTGAGAGCTCCTCGGGGCAAGTGCCAGGCACAGAGAAGCATTCTGGCAATGTGAGTGGAAGAAATACAGGGTATACCTGTTCACACAAAAATGCATGCTCTGCATTCACTGCTATATGCCTTTGGACAAGCCATTTAACCTCTCTGTGAGTGGAGCAGATGGCAGCTGTAATGCACAGAATGGCTGTGAGGACAAAATGATTAACCTGAACCATCTCATAGTACAAGATAAGGATGGTTACTTGACTCTGGATGGAGTGTGCACATGGCAATCCAAGGGCTGGCCAGGTCCCACGTCCACCTCCCCATCCCAAGCCCTTGGCTCCAGGAGCATTGAGTTCCATGGGTGGGCTATTCCCCTTAACATGTGCTAGTCCTCCTGCTGAACGTCGTTCTTCAGCAAATTCCTTCTGGCTCTTTAAATTTTCTCAAACTGCTCACTGAGCCTCTCAGAGAGGTAAACATGTCTTTCTGTAAGTGCCTATAATCCTGGGCATGACTCCCATGTGACATTCTACTCTCTGAACAATTACTGATGACTGCTTGTCTGAGCCCCACACTGAACTATCCTCTCCTAGAGGGCAGGAACTATTTTTTCAATATGAATTTCCCATGTGCCTGGCATATGCTGGAGGCTCAACTGCAAGTGTGTTACATCAATAAATATATTGCTTTAGCTGTGAGAAAGAAAAATGAACAAACCAGGGATACAGATAGAAAATATTAGGATGCATCACTCTGGTCCTAAACAAAGTGGTGTTCTCTTCCATCCATACCTTACTGCTGCCAGATACAATATTTCTACCTGTAAGTATATATTCTGAGGCAGAAAGGAGAGCTGTGCCTCTACTATAAAACACACTCATATAAAGTTAGTTCTTATATGGAAATTCCCCAGTAGTCCAGCGGTTAGGGCTTGGTGCTTTCACTGCTGGCCCCTGGTTGGGAAACTAAGATCCCACAGGCTGTGCAGCACGGCCAAAAAAAAAAAGCTTTTATGAATCATAAGGAAAAGAAACAGAGAAATGAAACTAAGAGGATAACTTACAAAATAGAAATAAGATATGCAAAGATATTCTATCACATTAATAGTTAAAGAAAAGTGAAAGTGTTAGTTGCTCAGTTGTATCTGACTCTTTGCGACCCCAAGGACTGTAGCCCGCGAGACTCCTCTGTCCATGGGATTCGTCAGGCAAGAATACTGGAGTGGATTGCCATGCCCTTCTCCAAGGGATCTTTCTGATCCAGGGATCAAACCCAGGTCTTCTGCGTTACAGGCAGATTCTTTACCATCTTAGCCTCCAGGGACGCCCATAGTTAAAGAAATATGAATTCAAATAATAAAACAATATATTTCCCTTCTCTTAGATGCATGTGATCCTCTTAGACCCAGGAATCAATGCATCTCTTACTCCTGCATCAGCAGGCGGGTTCTTTATCACTAGCGCCACCTGGGAAGCCTCTTAGATGAGCATGATTAAAAAAGAATTGTAACACCCAATGCTGTCAAGTGTGTGCGGGGTGGGGGGTAGGGGTGGGGGTGGGGATAAACAAATAAACAGTCTCATATCCTATAGGCAGAAATATAAAACAGTAATACCCCTTAGAAGGATAATTTGGCAAGCTTTGATCCAGCTATTCCTCTACTAGATATTGATCCCTCAGAAATACTTGTATATAATGCATGAAAACATATGTAAAAAAAGATTCATTGCAACATTGTTTAGACGCGGGGCTGGCAAACTTTCCTTTAAATGTAAATATTTTTGGCTTCGCAAGGGACACACTGTCATAACTACTCAGCTCAGCTACAGTAGAGAGAAAGCAGCCCTACTAGACAATCTGTAAACAAAAGGGTGTGGTTGTGTCCCAATAAAACTCGATTAACAAAAACCACCAACCCCTAGTTTAGACTAACGAAACATCTTAATCCAAACGTGCATTAGTAGGCCATCCGTTAAACAAACCATGGTATTCAGTGGAACAGGATACAGCTATTAAAGGGAATAAGGGAAATCTGTATGACAGAGATGGGGAAGTACTGACAGGGAAAGACAGCCAAGAACAGCTTTAAGTGAAAAAACCAAGTTTCCAAACTATACCTATATGGTACGAGATTCCCATTTCTTTTTTTTTTTTTTTTCATTTCTGCTTTAAGTGCACACACATACCTCAAAGAATATAAACCCATTCTTTATATTAGTAAGAACTGTCTAGGTAGCAGAGATGAAAACTTCACTTCATACATTATACTTCTCTTTAATGTTTGGATTTTTATATAAAGATTATTAGTTTTAATTCAGAAAAGTATACTTTTTTAAGTGAAAAAGAAAGCAACCGGTAAACTTAAAAACCTTGATGAAAAAGGAAAATAACCACTTCCATTCTATGTGATATGAGCTATCCCTTTGCATAGGCAGACATGCTGTACTCACTTGCAACCACAGTGTTCATACTTTTTTGCGTTCTGCTTTTTGTAACTTAATATTCTAAACAGGTTTTTCTGTTTTAAGAGGTGATATACCATAATTTGTAAGCCACTGCTCTGTTTTTAAGTTATTTCCAGTTTGGAGTTAATAAAGATTATTTTGCAAAATAATCCACATATACATTAGTGTGTATCGCTGACTGTGCTGAGTACTTTTTCTAGGAGGGGGATTAGCAAACCAAAGAATATGGAAAATGTTATGGCTTCTTACTGAATATCTCCATATTGCGTTCCTAGGGTTTGATAAGGTTAGTGACCGTGCAACCAGCAGTTGTATATGTATGGGGCAATGTATGAACACAGGCCTTTATACCAATCATATCACTATCAGTGTTACATGCAAACCATATGCCAAGCTCATTTACTCTCTACCACATGACTTACATGTCGTGCTGCTATATTTAATATAATTCTCATACAACGATCCTATCAGGTAGATACTATTATTATCTCCATTTTATAAAAGAGGAAACAAGTGTAGAGTAACTTAGGTAAAGTCACAAACCAATTAGGTGGTGGAGTCAGGATCTGAATCCACTTCTGTCTGAAGAGGTCATTGGCTGAACACTTTATTCTGCTTCCTTGGCCACAGCCCTCTATTAGACACATGGCTGTTGTATGCAACATCCGCAAAAGTATGTTCATGTCATAATGGTCCAGAAGATCACTTAGTAAAACTAACCCCCCAACACCCAAAACGCCAAACAAAGTGAGAGCATGGTTTCTACCCCTGATGATAATGGCTATTTATTGGGTCCTTATATTATGAAAGATGCTATTTTAAGCACTTCACAGGAATGAACTCTTTTAGTTCTCACAACAACCCCATGCAGTAGACATTAGTATTATCCCCAATTTACAGACTAGGAAACTGAGGCACAGAGCCATTAAGCTCTTGTTGGCCCAAGGTTTCCTACTAGTTGATGGAGGTGCCAGGTTAGAACAAATCAACTCAGGCCCAGGATATACAGAGTACCCTGAATTACTACCTGGGCTGTCTTTAAGTGAAAGTCTTTCCTCTGCTTGAATCCAGAAGCCTTCAATTCAAAGGCACATTTAAAAAACAACTGTACCTGGGAAGGAAGGTGGGATGTATGGAGAGAGTAACGTGAAAACATACATTACCATATGTAAAACAGACAGCCAATGGGAATTTGCTCTATGACTCAGGGAACTCAAACTGGGACTCTAACTACCTAGAGGGGTGGGATGGGGAGGGAGGTTTAATAGGGAGGGGATATAAGTATACCTATGGCTGATTCATGTTGATGTTTGGCAGAAACCAACACAATTCTGTACAGCAATTATCCTTCAATTAAAAAATTAATAAATTTTTTAAAAAAGGAAAAAAAAAAAAACAACTGCACCAAAACAACATAAAACAGGCGAGAAACATTAATTCTTATCAGTGGGTGCTTTAGAGAAACCTTTGATTTTATCATTCCTGACAACACCCTAAAATGGGACTTGCAAGCTCGGTGCCAAGACGCACCTTTGGGGTCATGCTGTGGGTGATGCAGAAGGCCAGGTGCTGCAGAATGCTCTCCATGCTGTGGTAGTTCTGCTGCCGGGTGGTGCGCAGGTACTTCTGCAGAGCCCGGGCCATGGAGGGGAAGATGGCTTGGGCAGCCTCCCTGGGGTCCATCACCTCCCCTGGGGCTTTCTGCTGCTCTTCAGCCTGGAGACGCTGGATGTGGATGAAGGCCTCCTCCACTGCGACCACCAGTGGGCCCCACTCTAGACCTACTGAAAAGTAAGTAACCTTTGCGGGTGGGGCCGGAACCCGAGACCTGTGTTTTAACAAGTCCTCCTGGTGATGCTTTTGCACACTACAGTTTGAGAAACACTGGAGCGAGATTCCCTCCAAATGCCCAAGCAGGTTGTGTTTATAAACTGAAATTTCATTCTGGTTAAAAAAACAAAGTCTTAGAGAACAGACTTTTGGTTGCCAAAAGGGAGGGAGGTGGGTGGAGGAGGGACAGATGGGGAGTTTGGGATTAGATGCAAACTATTATAGGTAGGAGGGCTTCCCTGTTGGCTCAGATGATAATGAATCCGCCTCAAGGCAGGAGACCCAGTTTGATCCCTGGGTTTGGGAAGATCCCCTGGAGGAGGGGATAGCAACCTACTCCAGTATTCTGGCTCCATGGACAGAGGAGCCTGGCAGGCTACAGTCCATAGAGTCACAAAGAGTCAGACATGACTGAAGTGACTTAACATGCATGCACATTATATGTAGGATGGATAAACAACAAGGTCCCACTGAATGGCACAGGGAACTATATTCAAAATCTTGTGATAAAACCATAACAGAAAAAATACAAAAAAGAATGTGTATGTATGTATAACAATCATTTTGCTATACAGTAGAAATTAACATGACATTGTAAATCAACTACATTTCAGTAAAATAAATTTTAAAAAAAGAGTCAGTGTACATTCAAAAAAGAAAGTCTAGTCGGGGTGCTGGTGTGGGGGCTGGGCAGTGTACCTTGCTCTCCGCTTCTTCACCCGTCGCTCGTGTTCCGCCTCCTCATAATACAACTCGTTGTGACTCGAGTCCCTGCGCCGAGCAGCTGCGGCGATCATCGCCCGGGACTGACCAGTGGCATTGTTACTGGGGCCTTTGGGGAAAAGGACGGTGGAGGAAGGACAGTTTTAATGCCTTGGGGTGAGAAACAGCAGAAAACTAGTCCACAGTCTGTCAGTACCATCTGCCCAACCCCTGTGAAGCCCATATACAAATCCCAAAGGTAACCTCCCAGAAAGATGAACATGACCCCTGCTCTGCACTCAAAATGCTCACAAGAGGAAGGCAATCTCCTGAAGCCCCAATCTGATGAATGGAAATGGAAAAAAAAAAAACTCCATAGGAGATGAAGAATGCTTGAAAATTAAAATGCTGACCCAAAATAACAGAGTCTGCTGAAGATGTTATTTACCATCTGTCACAGGAAGTTCCAGTTTGGCCATCAGAGCAGCTGGAACATGCATTTCAGCGATGAGACAATGGGAGAGAATGAAACGGATGGGGAGAAAAGGACAGGAAAAAGAGTCAATGCCCACAGAGACACTGACCATGCTCCAGCTGAAAAGAGTCAACGCCCACAGAGACAACGACCATGCTCCTGCTGGAGTGTCATGGTAGCCGCAACTGTTATAGAAAACACCCATACTCGGGGCTTGCAAAATGTCATGTTCGTTAATACAGACCGAGAACTCTTGGTGTCATAGCCCTGACCATAGATCACCTGAACTTTTCAGAAGGACAAGGCAGAACGCATGCTTTCTTATGTAGTATCTACTTAATGGCTTGGCTGGCTAATGGGATTTTGCACTAAGTTTTCAGATCACAGGTGAAATTTACCAATCCTTTAGGACTCACAAGAGAGTGAACATCTCATGTAGCCAAAAGGATAAAAAGAAAAACCAGGGAGGATACTGTCACTCAAATTGACACCACCTATAAATTACTTGACTTGTTAACAACATGATCCTCTTCTAGGCTGCAAAGCTCTTGCCCTGACACAAGGTGTCCTGCAAATAATGATACCGTGTCCCGTTTCTTACACTTACCCATCTGATAGCCTGAAACACAGCTCTGATGTCCCCACCCTGGCCTCTGGCCTCCCTCCACCCACTCAACCCTAGCTCCCAGCCAGGACTGAGAAACACCTGTAAGAACCTCACCAGATGCCTGAACTGGGAGTTACAGTCCTAACAAATTGGGATAGCTGAATCTTCTGGTAATTTACCCAAATTTTGAAAAGCAGCCTTTTCCTATGAGCTTTCAATGTATGACGTTCACAGCAGGAGGCAGAAAATCTACATCACTATTTCTCTGTGTAGTTTTCATAAAATCTCAAGATGAATGTAACTCCCACACATGTAGACTGTAAATCAACATTTCTATAAAAATATGTTTGCCAGCCAAACAAAAGAGAAAAAGAGGAAAAGAAAAAATTGTTCTGACATGAGAATGTACCATAAAGGCAAACTGAGAGAGGAACAGAACCAAATGGAACACAGAGTTTAATCTATGTAGTTGTCCACCTGCTCCCACACCCACCAGAGACACCACTTCAAGGCACATACCATCTACGTTGTAGACTTTCAGCCCGGCCATGTGCTTGGCTGCTCGGAATTTGGAGGCTGTTAGGAGGCTGGGGTTATAGATGGTGAAATCTTTATAGTAATTTTCCAGAACCACCAATGCTGCTCGCTGGATACTGAGAAAAGAAGGTAAAATTAATGCAGTTTTTTTCCCAGTAGGTCCTATGTGAAAAAAAAAAAAAATCGTCTTTTGGAGTCAGGTAAAATAATAAAACATCAAAGATAGCCTCATACAGAAGGCTCCTGGGTTTCACCACATCTTTTGTCTCCAGGATGCAAATTTAAAGATGAAACTAAGCCCCATCGTCCACTGGATTCTACGTCTTCTCCCAGGCCACATCATTAGCCACATCAAATGTAGCCAACCGGCGAGAAGGGAATGTTATAACTTCTCATTTAGATTTGTTTAGGCTACACAGAACTATTCTCATCTTTCCAGTTTACAGAAGAGCAATCTAAGGACCCCCCAAAACGTCAAGAGACTTACAGACGGCCTCAGAGCTACTGAGTGAAAGAACAAAGTATAGATTAAGTTTCTCAGGATCCAGAGCAGTGTCTCTACATATACCTCATTGCCCCCAGTGGAAGGCAGGTAGGGTTTTCAGTTTTCTATAGCTCAACCACCACCCGCACAGAGCAGAGTGCACTGGAAAGATGCTAGCTGCAGACACCTCCTTCTCTCAGTCCCATCCATCCCAGGCCAGCGAGAACTCCCTCTTTCAGACGAAGTAAGACCCGTTTCCCTCCCCTGAGGTCTCAGCTGAGATCCCCCTCTTTCTTGGTCTGTAAGTCTTCCAGCTCCATGAGTTGCTGCCTCCGGCCCTCCAAGAGGATATGTGAAGGGGACTCTCCCTGCCAGTGTCCTGAGATCTCTAACCTGTCCTTTGCTTGGTCCCTCTGAGAGTAGTGGAGGAGCAGGGAAGAGGTAGCAGGGTGGGGTGGGGGGCTGTGGCACCCATACTCAGTATCAGTCACAAAAGAACAGGTTCTTAGTCACAGATGCAGGACACTTCAAAGAGTGACCTATACTAACATAGCCAGGGATTTTACATATCTCATCTCACCTGACATTCACAATCATTCAAGGGAAGAAAACCAAGCCTCAAAAATCTATGAGCTGCAGGCAGGATAACATCTGTCAAACAGAAGCATTGGAACTTCAATCTGGATCTCCATCCTCTAACCTGTGCTCCTTCTCCCAGATGTGTGGCTGCTGTAGGACAGTGTACATATGTACCAACCTCTCCAGGTCTCTTAGACGTTCACTAACCACTGGTATGCTAAACTACACAAAGTTATTTGTATTCTGCCCTTTATATTTGTCTTCCTGGTTCCCTGCTAAGTGTGTGTGTTAAGTCACTTCAGTGGTGTCCGACTCTTTGAGACCCTATGGACTTTAGCCCACCAGGCTCCTCTGTCCATGGGATTCTCCAGGCCAGAATACTGGAGTGGGTTGTCATTTCCTACTCCAGGGGATCTTCCCAACTTAGGGATCGAACTCGTCTCCTGCTGCTCCTGCACTGAAGGCAGACCCTGCCCCTCTGAAGTAGATGTGCTTATAAGGATTATTTACAATAGCCTGGGCACCAGGATACAACTGTCTTTAATTTCTAGAGGATTCCATTGCCTGCTACAGCTCTCCAACTGGCTCAGGGATCTTCACACCAAGACAAGATAGCCCCTAACCCATCAGTTTGACACTGTCAATCTACTCCTCAGCTCCCTTTGGGGTCGTGTCCCCAGAGTTTAACATGGGAGTCGAAAAACAGTCTAGAAGTCAATCAGCTAACCTCCTTGAGAGCTGAGTCACAGCAGCACTTTCTGACTCATATCCCCAAACAGGGCCTTGATCTGTGATCTGCATTCAGTCGAGGCTTAGTATCAACCTAGATATGCACACTCACGCAGGGCTGGGGAGAAGTGGCAAGATCAACTTCCAGTAACAGAAGAATAAAATTCCTAAGAGCAAACCTACATTCAAAAGCCCTCCTAGTCATTTTGATTCTCGGTCACCCACTCGTCATGTTCATATTTAAGTACATGCCTCAGTCAAGTCTTGGGAATGCAAAGATAGGGTGGGAAGAGCTTCTCCTTGCTGATGGAAGTGGAACGGAAGCTCTGTGACCACTAACTGGAATGCACAGGAGCCGAGAAAGCACCGAGGAGGGCTTCTAACCACCCAGGACTTAGGTGTGCACCTGGGTGGGCTTCCTGAGGAAGTCAAGTGGCCCTTGAGGTTTGTGTGTCACAGATCTTTGTGCAGAAGACTTCCCGGCTTCCACAGATGCCCCTGCCCAGCAGATCCCTGGCTCAGCATGGCCAGCCTCCTCCCTGTCGCTCTGTCTGCGACCTTCCCCTCAGGGCAAGGCACATGCTGCTTTAGCACAGCTGCTCCATCCTAGACTGACCAAGGCCCCTGTCTGGTCACTCGTCACACACAAACGCTCCGGAGTTCCTGTGTACCTTGTCCCCCTGCCCAGGCACTGCTTTTCCAAAGTCTCTGGGCTTTTTGGAGATGAGGAGCCCCTCCACACAGACACAGGTTTGTTCACCCACACAGATTCTCAGCCTGCAGACCACTTCACCCCACACTCCCGTGCTGACACAGACGCATCTCAAAAGGCCTGGATTCCAGCACAGAAGTATTCCCCTGATCAAGATTTAAAACTTAAAAGACAACTCAGAGGTTATTCTCAGGCCCATCTTCAAAGCAAACCCTCTGTGGTTGTGGGGTTTGGCTTTTTTGTTCAGCCAGCCCGCAAGGAGGGGCCCAGACCATTACACTAACTCAGCTGGGGCCTGGGAGGAGGAGAGCAAATGGCTGGACCGGAGCCTGGTGGCCACATTTTCCAACCTCTCTGCCTCCCAAACCACCATGTCACCCAGAGAAAGGGTGTCTGCCCACGCCCAGCTATGGAAGGGGGCTTCCAGCATGATGCTCTCCAAGCTGGGCAAGTCCACAGCCAGCATCAAGCCAGAGCCCCCCGGGAGGCGTACGGAGGGCTCAGGGACCGGACAGGTAACATGGGACAGGTGGCATTCTCTTCCTCTAGCCCCGTCTCAACAGAGGCTCCAGAAAACCCCAGAAGCAACTGTGGACATGCTCTCCATCCCCACCCCGTCTCCTGCCCCCAAGCTGACAGCTAAAGTGGAAGCTAAAAAAGTAAAAAAAAAAAAAAAAAAGCTGAGATTTGGATTAAAATCCAGTCTGCCTTTCCACATCTTTTCGAAGACAGTAAACCATGTGATATATGACCGAAATCTTGTTGGTGAGTCGGCATGTTCATCGCCTGCATTAAGCGCTGGGCTGTGCCGCCTACTTATCAGAGCAGAGATGTCAGACCCCATTGGGAGGCGGAGCTCTGTGCCCACGCCCACGCCACGTTCTTCTCCATGTTCTCCCTCGCAACTGGCTATCTAAGTCATTCCTAGTTTCTGTTAACCTCGCTGCCTCGGGCCATCACCCTCTGTTCCTGTACACCTTCAACGTTAGTGTAAATAGAGAAAATGAGCTTTGAGGCACCTGAGTGAGGAGCTCTGCTCAGACTAAGTGACACTCACTCCAATACAACAGTCTGATGTCAATTTCAACCCCAAATCTAAGGTCTTTTTTGTTTCTATTCTGGCTCCTGATTCATGCTCTGAATTGGTTGAGTTTGTTCGACAACCAGGATAAAGGCCAGGATGCAGGAGCACCCCCTGTTCTCAGCCAGTGTGGGGGTTCAGAAGCCACTTGCCTCTGCTCCTTGTGTGCATGCTAAATCACTTTAGTTGTGTATGACTCTGTGCAAGCCTATGAACTGTAGACAGCCAGACTCCTCTGTTCACGGGATTCTCCAGGCAAAAATACTGGTGTGGGTGGTCATGCCATACTCCAGGGGATCTTCCTGACCCAGGGATCAAACTTGAATCTCTTACATCTCCTGCACTGGCAGTCAGGTTCTTTACCACTAGCGCCATCCTTAGCATCTTTCAAATATAGCATCTCGCAGGGCCAAAGGAGAGATGACTTCTTTCAGGAAACCGTTTCAACCCTCCGGTCCCCACTAATCTCTCAGAAGAGTCTCAGGCGCTAGGTTGGCTCTCCAGCAAGCCTGTGAAAGTCTCCCCTCATCCCGCCGCACAGGGAGACACCTTTTGCGGCTTCCCCACAGTGCACGGTACTCGTTGGCCCAGCCTTCTCATTGAGAAAACCCTAGAACTGCCACAGGTATAGGATCAGTTCTGAGCATGTATTTCATAAAACCATGGAGTTTCAGAAGCAAAGGGGCCTCTGCTGCTGTAAGTTGCTTCAGTCGTGTCCGACTCTGTGCGACCCCATAGACGGCAGCCCACCAGGCTCCGCCGTCCCTGGGATTCTCCAGGCAAGAACACTGGAGTGGGTTGCCAAAAGGGGCCTCAGAGATGAACAAAAGTAAACCCTTCAACTAGTCCCAGTCTCCAGACCAGATCGTCTCAGGGGAAGGAGGGAGTCAAGAAAAACCAAGTTGGTGAGAAATGTGCCACCCCTCTTATCACCATCACAGTCAGAAACAAGAGGCAGTAACCTGGCTAAACATCCTCATGCAGAAACCCTGTAATACAGGCAGGTGGAGTCTGATGTCCAGATTGATTGTGCACAGGGCCCCACCAAAACCTCATGGCAAGGAGCACTTTCCCAAGATATGGAGCTCTGAGCTCAGTAATTACTGCATTTTAATATCCCCCCTAGTCACTACCCAGGGAAATACCTGTCTTGATAGACTGCATATATGTGGGGAAAACAGCCCATAGGTACACATAGTTCGTAACAGAAATTCACGTGAGATCTGCACATAAAGACACAAGTACAGGGCTTCGTGGCTCAGGGGTAAAGATTCCACCTGCCAATGCAGAAGACAGGGTTTCGATCCCTGGTTGAGGAAGATCTCACATGCTGTGGAACAACTAAGCCTGTGCACCGCAACTATTGAGCCTGTGCTCTAGAGCCCAGGAGCCACAACTACTGAGTCCACGGGCCACAACTACTAAAGTCTTTGCACCCTAGAGCTTGTGCTCTGCAACAAGAGAAGCCACTGCAATGAGAAGCCCGTGCACCGCAATTAGAGAAAAGCCCACTCAGCAACAAAGAACCAGCCAAAAATAAAATAAATAAATAAATTCAAAAAGAAAAAAAGCAAGTACAGGAATCCCAAATGGGCCTAGGAAAGGACAACATAGACGATGGAATACCCATGATCAGGACCAGAAGTAGCTGACATCATTCCCAATGGGAAAGTAACCCCCCAACACTACTTGGTCCAAACTTGAGCTTGTGGACAAGACAGGGCAGCGATGAATCAGCACAGATGTCTGAGGGAATTCAACATCCACAGTGGAATCTGCAACTCACCCTTGCCTTATTGGCCTATTTTCTTTTCAGGACAAAGAAGGTGGGATGTGAAATGCTGCATCTAATCAGCCATAAAACATCTTCCAGTGTCAGTGATAACCATCATACAAGTGCCACGGCAACGGAAAACAGAGCTCCACTTATGTGCTACATTTCTAAAACACCAAGAGAAGCACCTCTGAACACAGTTCAAATTTTAGTTCATAAAACTCTGAAAGACATGCTTTCAAAAAATAAATCCTGAAAAACAAAACCAAATTCATGTCCTGTGTATCTATATCTCTGCAGCCTCCACATGCTCTCTGATAGGGGGAGAAGAATGCACACTGCAAATGGTGCGGGCTTGGGACCCAGATAGCATGACCCCTGACTCTCCCATTTTTCTCTGGCCTTGAACAAATTAACTCATTTCTCCACACCCCAGATTCTTCATCTGTAAGATGAGACTATAACAACACAAGACAATCTCGCTATAACATGGTATGTGTGTGTGCTAAGTTGCTCAGCTGTGTCTGACTCTTTGAGACCCTATGGACAGTAGCCCATCAGGCTCCTCCGTCCACGGGATTCTCCAGGCAAGAATACTGGAGTGGGTTGTCATGCCCTCCTCCAGGGGATCTTTCCAACACAGGGATCAAACCCACAGCTCTTACGTCTCCTGAACTGGCAGGCAGGTTCTTTACCACTGGTGCCACCTGGGAAGCCCCTATAACATGCTCAATTGTATAAAATGTATGACTAAAAGGATAATGAAGTGGTGTGTGCAAGCCCAGTGCAGGCAGCCGATCAGAAATTCTAGTGACAGATCGTGAGATCCAAACATACAGGTCCGAACTGGGACTGGAGTCACCCATGGTAAATTGTCTCATAAGCATAAATGTCAATGGGGACAATTACAAAGTCAATGACTTCCTAAGACTTCAACAGTTGGCACTAAGGTCAGGAAAAATGTTGGAGACTCAGAGTCTGCCCTCCACTTTCCTATTTCCCAAGAGAAGTTGCCTGCCTGGTTTAGGTTTGTTTTAAAGATTAAATGAGATAATAAACTTTAAGGTCCTGACCCAAAGCAAATGGCTTATTAATGGTAGCACTGTGAGCTTACCTGTCCATGTTTATTGTGGGGGCCAATCTGTCCCGTGTGCACCTGGATGACCCTTCCCATCAAGGGCCAACATGTGGGTACCATGAAGACTGGACCCCTCTGTACTGTTTTCCTTAGGGACTCAGACTATAAAGTCAGGCTACTCTGTGTTTTTATGCAATATTTGCTGCCAACTCTCAGCTTTCTGAAAAACCAAAACTATAGTTTCAGGGAGTCATCTTGGTATACAACGTAGACAATGCACTGACTTGGAGTCAGAGGGCCCAGAATCCAGCTCTGATCCTGTTGCTCCGTAAACTGTGTAAGTCATTTTTCCTTTTTTGGCCTGTTTACTGGCTGATGATGGAGAGAGAATACCAACTTTGCATTTGGTTGTTGAGAAGAGCAAATGAAAAACTGCCAGTGAAAGCGTCTATAAACTATAAAGGATTATATGAACATAAAGCATTATCATATTACTAAGGAATATGAGAATTTTGTAGTGAGGGAGAAGGTTGGTTGTTGGCTAAAATATTCACCCCATTCCTGGACATAAAAGCATGACTCAATCTCTACTTACATCAAATCACAACATTTTAGAAATGAAAAGAGTTTTAGTGTTCACCCACCCACTCATAGACTCAAGAACTGAAGAAATCAGAGTCCATCTAGTCCCAACTTTCAATCCAAGCACCGGCTCTTTAAAACACCCCAGAAATCATTCAGCCTATGCTTGATAAATGTACTCTCACTCTGTACTAAAATGACCTTATTTTAAGTTCTACCCACTGGTCCACCTCCCCCTCACCCGACTTCCTTCCACACCCAAGCCCCTTTTTCTTTTGAATGTCCAACAAGTACTAGAAGAAAACAATTGTGGACATAAATCTCTTCCCTTTTAACCTTTCTATTTTGCAGATAAGGGCTCTGAGACACACAAAAAAGCACTGTACCCCCCCCCCCACACACACACACCCAGTACAGAGTTGTCTATTTCCTGTTCATTTACTTTTCCTTGGATTTGACTGGGACTTCCGCAATTAATCTTGTTGTTTTTGTTCAGAAGCTCTGTTGTGTCCAGCTCTTTGTGACCCCATGGACTGCAGCATGCCAGGCTTCCCTATCCTTCACCACCTCCCGGGGTTTGCTCAAACTCACGTCCATTAAGTCAATGATGCCATCCAACCATCTCATCCTCTGTAGTCCCCTTTTCCTCCTGCCTTCAATCTTTCCCAGCATCAGGGTCTTTTCCGATAAGTTGGCTCTTGGCATCGGCTGGTCAAAGTATTGGAGCTTCAGCTTCAGCATCAGTCCTTCCAATGAATATGCCAAAGTACTGGAGCTTCAGCTTTAGCATCAGTCCTTCCAATGAATATTCAGGGTTCATTTCCTTTAGGATTGACTGGTTTGATCTCCTTAATCTAGCACATGCTATTAAAATCAGAAATATTAAGGCTTTAGAGCTCACTCATCAGAGGCACACTTTGCAGCTTTATCTTCTCCCAGAGCAAAGAAAGGGTCTGACAGGGTCAAGTGGGGAAGCCTTGCTCAGGTTTTAGCCACCTCTTTTCAAATGTTAATTGCTTCCTTTAGCTTGTCAACAAAAACAGCTTTCCTAGTGTGTGAAAAACAAGAAAGCATTTCCTACCCACACAAATGATAGCTTTGTTGTTGATAATGCTTTCCGACTGTGGTGCTGGAGAAGACTCTTGAGAGTCCCTTGGACAGCAAGGAGATCAAACCAGTCAATGACTCAATGGAGGTGAATCTGAGCAAACTCCAGGAGATAGTGAAGGACAGGGGAGCCTGAAGTACTGCAGTCCATGGGGTCACAAAGAGTCAGACACGACTTAGTGACTGAACAACAGCAACAACAGAAAAACCCCACTAACAGGAAGGCATTGGAGAGAGAGTGTTCTGACCACAAAGTGAAATCCGCAAAGCCCCCTTTCAGGGTCAATTTTCATTATCGTGCCAGCCAACTATAGACACTGACATTCAGAAAGATCTTAATGACCAGCCTTCACAACTCCATCCACAGGCAAGTATTAATAGAAATTATGAACACCTGTTAAGTCCCAAGTTCTGGGATGGATGTGAATGACACCTCATGGGGCTCACAGTCCCATCGATGATGACAACCACCTGAACAGGTAAGTACACTGAGTGACCCAGGGCTGAGACAGAGCATTTGAGTGGAGGGGTTTCAGGTGATGATCCACAGAGAAGGCAGAGCCGAGTCTTTGAGCTGAGTCTTAAAAGATGAATGATGGTCAAACCTTGCGGATAACAGGCTGTTAAGTCAATTCCAGGCGGAGAAAGCATCACAAGCAGAAACAGACTGGTGTTCAACAATCCTCCTAAGTGGCTACAACAAGAGCAATGGGGTCAGAGGGGAAGAGCACCAAGGACTGCAGGCAGCTGCCAGAAGCCAGGAGGAGCAAGGGAGGCCTCTTTCTGGGTGCAGAGAAAACATGGCCCTGCCAACACCTCGATTTTGGATTTCTAACATCCAGAACTCAGAGGAAATTGTTTCAAGCCACTCAGTTTGTGGTCCTCGGTGGCTCAATGATAAAGAATCCACCTGCAATGCAAAAGCTGCAGGAGATGCAGGTTCGATCCCTGGGTGGGGAAGAGCCCCTGGAGGAGGGCAAGGCAACCCACTCCAGTGTTCTTGCCTGGAGAATCCCATGGACAAAGAAGCCTGGTGGGCTACAGTCCATGGGGTCACAAAGAGTTGGAAACGACTGAAATGACTTAGCACACATGCACGCCAGCCACCAGGGAAGTGAATACACTTCTGTGTAGTAAAGAAGGATGGAGGCAGGTAGAGGGCAAGGCTGGGCAAAGGTTAACGGTGGCTGATGCTCTGGACGAATGGCAAGGGAGAGAGGGTGAGCAGAGAGGCTGAGGAAGGAGAGGTCGTCAGGGACAGGGGTAGTAGAGAGGGTGAGCCAGCAGTGAAGACCCAGAGGATGCAGCCAGTAAAAGGAGTCTGGGTACCACAGCCACTCCAGCTCCTGCTATTTAAGGTGTGCTACCCAGAAGATGCATTTTAGGCTGGAATCGGGTCTTTGGGAAAACACTAAAATGAAGGATCCACAATGAAAATTGATTCAGATCTTTGGGAGAATCCCACCCTGGGAGAGAAACAGATGACCTTGATTTTACCTGACTGCTACTTCTTCCCAGGACAGTCAACAAGGCAACAGCTTCCTGGATGTGTGGGTGTCATTGGACTTGGGAGATAAACTGACTTCCATGTGACCAACAGTCAGGAGTGTTTGCAGTAATGCTGGGACTCATTCATGTGAGTCCCAGAGATGCACATATAATTACCCCTGAACGCTGCTGCCACTTCCTCTGCTGAGAACTGGACACACAAGTGTTTATACCTCCTGGCCCTCCTGCCCTTTAATTAGAATGTTTGTCCTACAGCGGCACTGGGGCCAGTAGCCTACACAAGTCCCACGTAGATAACAGGCAATAATCACCTTGGAACCTGAGGACAGGGAGCAGGAAAAACTGGAATCTGCTTATGTTCACGGACAGGTCTGGGTTAGGATGTAGGAAGATGTGAGAGAAAGGCAGGATTTTCTGGGACCTTGTCATGAAAGAGCAGGGGGGACATACATGGCTGCTTGAGATCTCAAAGTGAGGCCCATCCTGAGAGGGGACAGTGGTCAGCATCCCTGTCCTGCTGGTGAGGTCCGAGGAGGCCCTTCCCTAGGCCACATGGATTCCCCGGTGACCCAGGTCTGCTAGAACCTTAGCTTCAGTGACCATGTTCTCTGAATCAAGATCCACAACCTGGCAGGTGTCCCTGGATGAGGCTTTGAGCACCTACTGTAGACAAGCCCTGCTGGGGATCCCACTGAAAGAAAGCAAACTGCAACCAGAAGCCAGGATAGCTACTTCCGGGAGGAAGGAGGTGAAATGAACGTGCGGTCTGGAGGGCACTCAGGGCACTTCAGGCCCTTTACTGTCCCTGTTAAGGGAAGCACACTAACTGAAACCGCCCACCCTGGCCAAGCACCACAGCAACCATGTGTGTGAGTTATTTTACAACAGGAGATCTTGGTAAGGAACACAGAACTAATAAGCCACCACCAACTGGAAGAGTTCAGGAAAGGTCAAAAGGAGACACCACATGTCCAACCAACTCCCAGAATCCTTCTCGCTGGAATCCATCTTGGCTGAGCAATGGATAAGCCACCAGGAAGGACCCTGAGTCTGAATGACTGGCCAAAGAAAACCCGGAAACTAATCCCATCACCATAAAATTGAGACTGCAAGCCACGTGGCAGAGCAGTTCTCCTGGGTTCCCTCACCCTACTGCTCTCCACTTGGGTGGAGAGTTCCCAATAAAGTCTCTTGCTTTGTCAGCTCGTGTGTCTCCTTGGACAATTCATTTCTGAATGTTAGACAAGAGCCCACTCTTGGGCCCTAGAAGGGGTCACCCCTTCCTGTAACATCCTCCTTTAAGTTCTTGCTAAGAAAGTGTAACCTGGGAAACATCCTCTCTAATAAAACAAGCAAAACCACAGAGAGCCAGCTCAGAGGAGATCACACTGTCAGCACTGGGAGGAGCCGTGAGCACAGAAGTGGCTGACAGCTTCATACAACACCCTGGTCCTCCTAGTCACAGGAACTAAACAACGAGATGCATGGCATCCCTCTAGGCTGGAACACTGCGATCATCGGGAGGTTCTGAGCTAGCTGACACCTCTGATGAGAGAGTCCCCACCTAGGGGATGATCCAGTCACGGCTGACTGTCCCACAACAGAAAGATGCTGGCAGACCCCCGCACCTGGGGGACCTACGAGCTGTGCTTCCCCTCAACTGACAGGCTTGGCTATGGCCACATCTGCCCAGAGAGCTTGCAGCCCACTTCCAGGCCAGGGCACAGCCCCAGTGCACTGCCACCTCACTCAGGGTCCAAGCTGGGCTGCTCCTGCCATGCCTGCGATGGGAAGTCTGCCTTCCAAGCTTTAAATCACTGAGCTGAATCACACCAGATAAACATCAAAGACAACCACCTGTTCTGGGTGCCTTGAAAAGCAGATTTAGATGGGGACTGAGAGCAGCTCCCAGACCCACCCAGGATGCTCGGCTGGCCTATTCTTATCCAGCCTCACATCCCTTGACTCGGGTACCTCTGGCTCTAAGAAGAACTGCAGGGGCCCACATGGAAAGGTCTGGAGGCCAAGGGCAACAGGCCTAGCCAATGGATCTCTGCTCACAGAGATTAATCGAGGCCAATACAGAGCAGGGCAGGGAAAGAGAGTCCTGTTCACTTGCCCTCGAGCATTAGCACAGCACACATACTCCACTAAATCACACCCACTGGTCTGTGGAGGGGACGTGCAGAATGCTGGGCTGGCCGTGGGGCGAGTCCCTGGAAAACAGACCACACACCGTTCCAGTGTGGACCCACCACCAGCCGCCCAGGGCCCTTGGGGAGACGGTGGAAACCAGGGTCACGTCCCGAGCTCCGATCTGTCCGCTCTGCCTTGGAGCAGGGCTTGTGGGCAGATGCTGTGCGAGGGCAGCCTTCCCAGCTGTGGCTGCTGCCAGCAGGCAGCTGAGCAAACACAGACCCACAGTGTCCAGCACCTTACACTCTCATTAAAGCCACTTTTAACAGGCACCACGGGGCCAAACCACAAACGGCAGTTCTGAGCCCACCTTCCAAATTCTCCCACAGCAGAGCAGAGACTGAGCAAGACCTGACACTCTGCTCTTCAGCTCTTACTCGTTCTTATCCTTTGTTTCCTTAGGGAGTGGGGATGGGGACTACAGCTATCTTTACTGAAGAGCAGTTACACAAGAAGGTATATTTCTAAAAATGAGACTGCATGTGAAGCCATGATCATAAAAAACATGAACCAAGACCTCTGGTGGTCATTTAAAAGCACTCCCAATTCAAAAGTGATAGAGCCAGGCTCTCGAGACAGCTGGTGCTGGTCTTGGACATGGAAGGGAGGGGTCCACAGCCCAGCACAACAACCAAGCCTGGTCAGCAGTGTAATTGCCGGTTTTGATATTATTTGACCCAGAATCACAGACATAAGATTTCCAGTGGAGATAGATATACCCTGAAATAACCTTAACCTCCCCTGGAGACTCTCCCTTTTTCACCTCTAACTGGAAAGCCAAAGTGCCATGGAGAGAAACAAGGCCCCCTACTCAAGCTGAGAGGAAGCAGGCGTGAGTTGGAGAGAGGACAACAGGACCTCTGTTTCACGGGGTCAAGCTATGCTCACAGATCTATGGTTTCCTAGGGATTTGGGGTCAAAGGTCAACAGTATGGGTAATGTTCCCGTCCTTAGCTCAGCCACCACACATTGGGTGGCTTAAACAACAGAAACTTCTTTTCCTACAGATCTGGAGCCTCAAAGTCAAGGTCAAGGTCTAGCCAATTCAGTTTCTGCTGAAGACTCTCCCTGGCTTGCAGACGGCTGCCTTCTCACTATGCTCTCACATGGTCTGTCCCCAGTCCATGTGCACCAGGAGAGCACACAGGTAAGATCTCTGGTGCTTCTTATAAAGACACTAATTTACAAGACCGATGACCTCCCTTAACCTTAATTACTTCTTTAGAGGTCCTAACTCCAAATACAGTCAAACTGGGGTTTAGAGCTTCAACTTATGTATTTTTATGTGTGTTCAGTTACTCAGTTGTGTCCAACTCTTTAAGACCCTTGGGACTGTAGCCTGCCAGGCTCCTCTGCCCAGGGGATTTTTCATGCAAGAATACTAGAGTGGGTTGCCATTTCCTCCTCCAGGGGATCTTCCCTACCTAGGGATAGAATCCACATCTCCTGCATTGCAGGCGGATTCTTTACCACCGAGTCATCAAGGAAGCCCCTCAACCTATGGATTTGGGGGTATGCAATTCAGCCTATAACATTCTATCTCTGGTTCCTCCAAATTCATGTCCTTCTTGCATGCAAAGCACATAAGCACATTCATCCATCCCCACAGTTCCCAAACTCTTAAATTATTCCAGCATAACTCTAAGTGTAAAGTCCAAAATCTCATCTAATCAGATATGGATGAGACTTGAGGCAAAATTCCTCCCCAGCTGTGAACTGTGAAACCACACAAGTTATGCGTTTCCAAAATTTCACAGTGAATCAGGCACAAGAGAGACATTCCCATTCCACAAAGACAAAACTAGAAAGAAGGAAGGGGTGATGGGTCCTAAGCAAGTCCAAAACCTAGCAAGGTAAATTCCGTCAGATCTTAACACTTGAGAATGATCCTCTTTAGCTTAACATTTTGTCCCTGGGGCCCACAGGGGTGGCCCATTACCCTCCTAAGGCTCTGTGGCCTGGCCCTGCCAATGGAACCCACTGAAACCAAGGCCGGGGACCATCCTCTGAATCCAGTGAGGAAGCAGCCTTGCCCCTGAGCCTGTGGTAGGAGTGATGATCCTGAATCACCTTTGGAGTCATTCTTCTCTTTTCCTGAAGGATAATGCATGTTCACAGCACTCCCTCATTTTACAACACTTTCTCTGTTTCCTTTAGTCTCAGTTGACAGTGTTTCTAGCGGTATAATCCCATCTTTATTCCTGGCTTCTGATGAGATGACTGACTCCATCCCTGGTTCACACCTATACTGATCTCCTTGTCAAATGTCTGTCAGTCACCAGTTGGCGTTCTCTTTAGTACATGCTTCCTCATTTTTTTGCAATATGGATAAGCTGAGAATTTTTCAAATCTTCAAGTTATGGTTGCCTTTTGCTTAACAATTCCTTCTTCAATTCCTCTCTTTTCTTCGTTTTAAAATAAAGAATAAGGAGGACTCAAGCTGTACCTTCCACAGTTTGCTTAGAAATCTCTTCAGCTAAAAAATCCAATTTCACTGCTTGCAAGTTCTACCTTCCACAAAACACTAGAACAGAAACATAATCCCACGAAGTTCTTTGCCATTTTATTATACCTTTTCTTCATTGTTCAAATACATGTTCCTTTTCTCATTTATAGCTATGAATTTTGGAGGGAACATATTCAGTCTATAATAGTTCTAACACAATGCTGCAACCATGCACAATCATAAATTTCCACTGTTTGAAAATCAACTCAAGAATCATTTCTTCTAATGCATGAGTGGTTCTGTGAGCAGTAACCAGACCTTTGATTAAAAGGTCCATGGTCAATGCCAATTTATAAAGTACTCTTAGTCTCAGTGAATGAAACATTGAGCCAAAAAAAACCCCGGCTGGCTGGATTAGGTACAATGGAGCTTCAGCAATCTGAATATCTCACACAGTGGGTCACTGTGAATAGACAAGTTTCCCAGAAAACCAAGATGAGAGTTAACTCTGCTTTTGTGGCTTCTATGTCTTTCTCCTTGCTTATGACCATCAGCTATCACCCTCCATTGATGTTCACATGACCTCCGTATAGCAGCTCTTTCTCTGATGTAAAATATGTTACTTCTGGACTCTGGGAGGAATTGAAGTCAATAATTAAATTTTTTAGAACTGTAAGTATATGCAGGCTCTGAAAATGAGAGCCTGAGGTTGTCTTGCGAGCCTGCCACACCATGGACCCTAATGAACCAACCCTTCCAAAAGCCCCTAACTTGTGCAGTCCTTGCTCCTTAAATCTGGGCTGGGGCTTTGACTTGCTCTAAGAAGAGAATGCAATGCAAGGTACTGATTGAGTTCCAGGCCTAAGCCTTAACAGGCCTGAGAACTTCTGCTTAGCAGCCCTGAGACACTGTAGTACTCTAATGAAGAAACTACTCCCCAGTGGGAAGGCCCTCTGGGGAAGAAGAGAACCACAGAATACCCTGGACAGGAGAGCAGCCCAATTCCAGCTGACTCACCACATGACTGCAATCACAGAGGGACCATCGGCCAAACCAGCCAAAGAACTGCCCAGCTGAGCCCTGCCCACAGAACTATGAGAAATAATAAAGTAATGTTGCCCAAACTAGTAAGTTTTGGGGTAGTTTTAACAGCAACAGATAAAAGAGGTGTTCTTTGGGACATGTGACAAACAGAAAGTTAAAAAGGTTTGACCAGACAAAGGCTCAAATCTACTTACTACTGTGGTAATAAGGCAGAGGTCTGTTTGCTGATTGCTTGAATGAAAGAACCAATGGGGCTAAGGAATGACTACAGAGTGGGAGCCAGCCATCTCTGACAATGCTCTTCATCCCTTCCTGTCCAGCCCTGAAGCTATGATTTAAATGAGATAGAATAATGTGTATAAAAATAGCTAGCACTCAGCTTGGCTCACAATAAGCACTCAAAAAAATGCTTAAAAATTTCACTCATGCATTCTTAAAGCAGCGAACATGAACACATATGTTCCTGGGCACCATGGTGAAATGGTTAAGATCATCCTGGAACCAGCCTGGGCTCAAACCTACCTCCCACAATTACAAACTGTATGGCCATAGACAACCTATGTAACTCCTCCAAGCCTCAGTTTCCTCATCTGAAAATGAGGAAAACATGCCTACCTTGCAGGACTGCTGTTGATGATTAAATGATTTACATGTTAAGAGTTTAGAAGGTGCCCAGCATATGGCAAGGACTATGTCACTGCTAACTGGTAAGGTTTCCATTGCTGTTGCTTTGTTCTGCCACTTGGATTCAGTCAGTCAATTGTACTGGCTGCTATGCTCTAATAGTCACAGTATTTACCTTTAAAGATTTCAAAACGGAGAAATCATTAATGAGGATCATTAAACGTCATTTCAAGTCTCTTTTTTTATGGGTTTCTCCCCAGATATAGTCAGATCAAAATCTAGTGGCTGGGGACTTCCCTGGTGTTCCGGTGGCTAGGACTCCATGCTCCCAATATAGGGGGCCCAGGTTCTATGTCGGGTCAGAGAACCAGATCCCACATGCCAAAACTAAGAGTTTGAATGCCATGACTAAGAAAGATTCTGCATGCCATAACTAAGGATCCTGCATGCCACAATGAAGATCAAAGATTCCTCGCGCCACAATTAAGACCTAGCACAGCTAAATAAATATTTTACAAATTCTTAAAAACAAAACAAAACAAAACTAGTGTTTGGTGAAATCCTGGAAAAGTTAGCAACTCACTGTGATAATGTGGCCAGGAAAACATGTGAAGCATGTGTGTAGAATTACAATGTGCTGAAACCCCAGGACACTGTGGAGAACACAGGGATGGGGTGTGATGCACAGGAAGATGTTGGTTCCTTGAGCCTCAAGCATGTCCCTAACCTATGGCTTGGGGCCCTCAACTATAAAAGGGTAACACCACCACAGCACCTGCCCCCACCCCAATGGCAGCAAGGAGGGGAAAGGGAGACATCTGAAAAGCCCTGCTAACCCCTGCAGCACTGGGCAAAGGTTAGAAGTATCTTAACCTACTTTGGTATTTCACTTTGCACAACAGGAACCTTTTCATTTTCTCAAAGTTTTCAAATAAGCCCCCCAAAGCCATTCCAGCTAACAAGCAAGGCTCCTAAAAGTAACTCTTATGAGAACTAAGGAGACGCGGATTTTCTTTAAGACACCAAAGAAGAGGCATTCTTCTGTTCTCAAAAACACCTCAGCTGACTCTATAAAACCGCCTGAAAACAAAGCAACAAAAGAACCTGTCATCACTATGCACCTCAGCCCAACAGGTCGCTGCTGGGGGAGGAACTTACATAACAGAGGGTGGACCATCCTGATTCCTGATTTTTGACAACCCGCTATTCTGCTCCCCAGGACCCGCTCTTTGTCTATGCCAATTCCCCTTTCCCTCCTGTCTTTTTCTACACGTTACAAAAGAGCTCAGAAGTTCTATTTCTGGCCCAGTGACTCTTCCAGCCGCTGCTGGGTTTAGACCAGATTTAGCCCAAGGCTCGGCGGGTGACAGGCCGGCTCAGGCCAGCAGGGAGAGATGGATGCCAAATCTGTCCCAGATCTCACAGCCTGACTGTCTCATGGGCAGCCAGGCCCACCTGAGGGCTCTGTGAGTGAAGACGCCTCTCCTTCCCTGGCCATCTTTCCACCCCACAACCAGGGTCTCCACACAAGGGACAAGGGGGTCCCTATGAAAGCAGGACAGGAGGAAAACCAGCGGTCCTGAGGAGGAGTCAGAAGGAAGATAGGGGGCCAGCCCCAGGCCACCTTTTGTCTCCCAGGGGAGCTGGGGAAAGAGGCTTCAAGGTTAGCCAGTATGGACCGGGCAGCTGCTGGTCATGGTGAGGACACCCTGAGGCATCTATGATAAGCCCTGGGCCACACAGAACACCCAGCGCTGCCTCCCGGGTGCATGTCACCTCTGGCCGATGCACCCACGTGGTAAGGAACCACCACCCACAACTGTCTGAACATACCACGGCTTGCATCCTGGGGCCGTTTTGTGCGTCCCCTCCCTGCTCCCACCCTGGCCCAGCATGCAGAGCAAGCAGTGATGCAGCATGGAAGCCCCTGGAGGGAGTCAGTCCCACTGCATGGACTACTTAAAGTGAGAAGTCGCCCTTCCCTTTTCCATCTCTGCAGGTGAGATTCACACAGCTAGGGCCGAGCCAAAACTCAAAACCATGGCAGGCTCGCTACGGGCCAGTGTTCTAGCTACTGACATTTACAGAGTCCCAAATGTCACTTATTTCTCTGCAACCAGAGCTGGATTTCTCTCCATCCTCCTGATTCGGGCCAAACCTGTCCAGTCTTGAGACAGATGTGGGGTTGGGCTTTATTGCTGAATAAAGTCTGAAATGCCCTCATCCTCTGCGGTTCCCACCCATTCCAAGGCCTGTGTCAGCAACTGTCCACTGGTCTGTCTCCAAGGAGTTTTGGGACAAAGCTTGAGAGGCTGCGACCCTGTGCCTCTGGAGCTCTGCACACAGCAGACATTTAATACAAGCCTGCTGGTCATTCTCCAATGTAAAATATGGGGAAAAAATGCTATTTGGGATGAATAAGCAGCAGTGACTTACTTGCCTTCAGAGCCCCACGGGCACCCACAAAGGACTCAATACACCTGGCTTTGCAGCGCCAAGCATGGGAATCAGACACTGATTCCCTCTAAGGATTGGTCAAGGTGGCACAGTCCTTGACTGCTAAACCACCCAGTCCTTGGGTGGTATGAGCTGAGCCAGAGGAATGACAGATCCGTGCCAGTACCAAGATGGTTTGGCAGTATAACTGACTCCAAACCAGAGTTAGGCCACCTCCCCCAGCCCCAGCCAAAAATATGACAAAGCCCATTGTTCTGGTCCCCACTAAGGTGCCCTTGCCATCTTGGCTGCTCTGCAGTATCACAACAATGATAGCTACCATCAACAAAGCACATACCATATGCCAAGCAGATACACACATTGACATACATTGCCCGAGGAGGCAGGAGAGCCCTATGAGAAGACAATGTCAGACATTTCAGATTGTTCTCTCACCTGTACCCATCTGGGTGCCAACCGTGTGCCATGCTCTAGGTCAGGCACTGAGGATGCAAAGAGGAGTAAAATACAGCACCTGTCCTAAGGAGCCCACAGTTTGTGGAAGAAAACAGAAAAATAGGCCAGTGACACAAAGTGAGAAATGCTATAATGAGGACATTAACTCAGGCCTGGCTTCATGGGATCTGGTAGATTCTAAACAAAGTTAGCCATGTTCTTTTGCATAAATTACTTAAAATCCCTAAATCCCTGTTTCCTCATCTGAAATATAGATGAGCTCTATGAAGACAATCTATATGATGTGCTTATCTCAAGGTACATAAAAACAAAGCAGAACAAAATACTGAATACAATAAATAATGATGATCACTCTTTTCGTTAACCACAAAATAATTAGATTTGGTGTATAGATTTCGAATATGACATCTTAAAGTATTTCTAGTTTTTTCTCATGTATACATTTTCAACTCTTACAAGTTTAGAGTCTCTAATCTACACCTGATTTTTTACTAGAAGGTCGGTAGGGTGACCATACAATTTATTGCCCAAATCAGGAAACCTCTGAGAGTGGGAGAGAAAGGAATGATTAATAATTCCACTGGGACAACACAGTAAACCAGATGTACCATTATGAACAAAGCTGTTGATCACTCCATCATTCACAGGCTGATTTCGGGGGCAAGGTCAGCAGCCATCACTAAGGCTTCCTTTCTCCATCATTCTCAAGAGCTGCGAACAATTTCGGAAACAGGCCCAACAAAACTCCAACCTGGAAGACAGCCAGTCCCTGTGACATGCCATCCAGAATTCAGGAAAGTCAATGTACATGAATTTCCCCCTCCACACACACACATACACACACAGCTCCTCCCAAAACCTGAAAAAAAAAAAGAGTCAGACCCCGGTCTTGCTCTTGGTACCTGGCAACATCCCTCACTTGCTGTAGATTTAACTGTCTTCTAGCAAAACAGCAGTGGTCCTTTCCGCCCCCAGAAGAGCCCCCTCACCTCAGGTGTCCCAAGCTGTAGAAGCGGGACTCGCCATCGGTGGAGCGGACCACTTGCAGTGTGAACATGGGCTGCAGCTGTCTGAGCTCTAGCAGGACGACGGCCAGGTAGTGGATGAAGAGGAGAGCGTCCACGAGAGAGACGGCATATTGCACGATGCCCTGGTAATTTCGGTCCCGCGAGTCCAAAATGCGGACCCCGTAAAAAAGCCAATAGGAGACCACGAAGAGAAAGATAAGGACCAACAGGAGGGCACGGAACACGAAGATCCGTGGCATGTCAGCTCTCTGCTTGCGGAAAAACAGCGCCCAGGTCCCGATGAGCAGAATGAGGAGCTTGAATGCCACGGAGATGAAGAGTCCCTCGCAGATGGTGCCGCAAGGCTCCAGCTCGTCCCGCCACAAGATGGGGGGCAGCAGAATGAAGGTGATGGGCGTGAGGAAGACCAGGAGTCCGAGCACCGCAGCCACGGTGAGCCCCAGGTAGCGCCTACAGTCCAGCCCCACGCTGTCCTCCATGTCCTTGCTGATGCGGGCAATGTCCTCCTGTGAGATGCTGTGCTCCGACGTGCCAGTGATGGCCGTGGTGGTCTCGCCCCAGTTGTCATCCTGATGGGGAGAGAACAGTGAGGACAGACGGCCATGTGGCACATTGCATGTTAAAGCCACAAAGCCCACAGAAGCACGGGGGACAGGAGGGCCCACCTTCTTCAACCACAATCCACACGTGTGGGCTTCCTGGGAAATGAAGCCTGATACACACATAGGCTTTCTGGGAAATGAATGCCAACTCTTTAAAATAGAGGAATTTTTAAACTATGACAATTTTCCTTGAAGTTTTGCAAACTATACCGTATATTTACCTTTTCCAACAGAAAAAAACATAACCTGTTTGTTGGGTGATTTATTATTACAACAGTGACTATCATCCACTGTGTTGGAATTCCTGAGAGGCTCGGTGATGGACAATCTGCTGTTAGAAAATCGTGTGCAAGTTCACCTACAGCCCAAGGAGAAAACCTTCTGCATTTCCTTCTTGATTCATGACTGGGCTATAAATATAAAGGCTTACAAAGTCCATCTCTCGGAAGTGGGGAGTAATAGTAGTCTGTGCCCTCCAGGAACTCTGAGGAGTGAAGATCTTGCACAGGAGGGAACTTACATGGTTATGTACAAATAAAAGCCCACCTGTAGTTGGTACACACATTTTTTTAAACCTCCATAATGTTTTTAAGACCCATTTAATATGCATCAAGTACTCTCTGATATTTCTCATTGAACAAGCAAAACAGATTCAAGTATCGATGGCCCAGACAGCTCAAAAATTCCTTCTTAAACACGAGTTCCTGTGACAAATTGAGCATCAAAGGTATAAAAATACTGAGATTGAGACTTCCCTGGTGGTCCAGTGGCTAAGACTCTATGCTCCCAATGCAGGAGGCCCAGGTTAGATCCCCGGTCAGGAAACTAGATCCCATATGCCACAACTAACAATCATGTAGGCCGCGGCAAAGATGGAAGATCCATGTGCTGCAACTAAGACCCAGTGCAGCCAAATAAGTAAATAAATACAAATAAACTTTACAAAATACCAAGATGACTAGAATATGTGTCTTTTACTATCTTACTTTAGCTTGCTTTTTAAAGTCTCTGGTTGTTTGGAGCAATTGTCTCCTCACTTAACATGATTCAGTTGTCAGGGTTTTAAACAGTTTTGCTATTTCTCTGGCAAAGACGACTCCAGTCCAAAGCAACAACAGAGCAAGAAGATGATGAAAAGCCACACTGGGTCCAAAGGGGTTTACCTCAGAAATTTGTGTATATGATTTAAGTTGGAAAAACAGTCAGATATGGTGGTAAGCTGGGTGAAATTAATGCATAAGATACCAATTTCAAAAAATCTAGTCTAAGTTAATAGCTGAATTGGCAAGCTAGAGATCTCACAGCTAAACAATAACCTCAAATCTAGCAACAATAGATAAATATGATTCATGAAATGTATAGGCCACAGAAAGAAACAGTAGTGGTGGCAACAAAGATCTGAACCTATGAACAAATAGTTCTTTGACTCAGAAAGTTACAAGTATCATGTACTAAGAGAGAAGTTGTTATTTAAGATAAAGCCAGAAGCAACCACTATTCTCTCATTGCTGGTGGAAGTACAAATGGTATGATCACTCTTGAAAACTGGTCTGGTAGTTTCATGCAAATGTGAATTTACACTTAACTGGATAGCCCCAGTAATTCCACTTCCAGGTTTTTACCCCAAATAAATGAAAAAATATGTCCACAAAAAGATTTGTACAAGAATGTTCTTAACACCATTCCGGGTTCGATGCATGAGACAAATGCTCAGGGCTGGGGCAATGGGATGACCCAGAGGGATGGGATGGGGAGGGAGGTGGAAGGAGGGTTCAGGATGGGGAACACATGTAAACCCATGGCTAATTCATGTCAATGTATGGCAAAAACCACTACAATATTGTAAAGTAAATCAGAAAGTGAAACCCCCCACCCCCAAAAAAGAATGTTCTTAATAGCTTTATTTTCATAATAGCCTCAAATGATGCAACTCAAATGCCTATCCACAGGAAGAAGAATGGATAACAAATTGTGGTATATGCATACACTAGAACACTATTGCTGAAATACAGCAAAACATGGATAAATCTCAAAGTTATGATGCTGAGTGAAAAAAGGTCCAAAACAAAAAAATATGATTCCAATTACATTAAATTCTAAAATAGGCAAAACTAATCTCCAGCGATTGAAATCAAAGCAAGGCTTGCCTTGGAGGGGGCTGGGGGCAGGGATTGACTGGGAAAACATGAGAGAACTTTCCAGAGTGATAGAAATATACATTTTAATAGCAGTGTAGGTTATATGGACCTATTCAGCTGTTACAACTTTTTGAATTATACACTTAAGATCTGTTCATATCTCTGGGTAAATTTACTTCAATTCTGTAAAAAGAAAAAAATCACAAGGAGGGGAGGAAATGGCTACACATTCAAAGATGGACAACTTGCTTTAACCTAAGGTGAGTTTGTTGTTGTTTAGTTGTGACCCCATAGACTGTAGCCCACCAAGCTCCTCTGTCCATGGGATTTTCCAGGCAAGAATACTAGAGTGGGTTGCCATTTCCTTCTCCAGGGGATCTTCCTGATCCAGGGATCAAACCTGCATCTCCTGCATTGCAGGCGAATTCTTTACCACTGAGCCACCTGGGAAGCCAACAGATTAGTAAAATAAGTTACTTTGTTACACTCTTAGTGAAGGCAAATATTGGATTACATGTTTTGCATTGGGCCTAATATTCAGTCGATGATCAGTATTGAAATAATGATCACTAGTGTTGTGGTTATTTGGTTGACACTGCTGATTTAGTTACTCATCCTTTTTCCTGCCAAACAGTTGCTAACTAAATCCCCTGTCCATTTTAATAATGTGTGCACACTTGTGCCCCAAAATGAAGATGTCCAAGGTTTTCCCAAGCTTGAGGTTCAGAATAGAAAGGATCTCAGACCCTCTAACTCAATCCTTTAGATTTTCAATGAAGAAAATGAGGCCCAGAAAGGTTGGACATGCCCAAAGTCACATAGTTGCTGAGAAGTACAGCCTCCAAATGCCCATTTCAGTGCTTTTCCCTGGTTGTAAACACCAACAGCTTCCTAATGCAACCTCAGAGTAAGCTAAAAGGTGTAGACATGACAGATGAACTGCCTTCACAGTAGGCCACCAGCACCTGTGAATTCGTCCAAGAAGAAACTGACCCCTGTAGCACTTAAGGGTGATCCAATCTTAGGACTAGCCCAATCCATTCAACCATTCCTCTGGCCCTCTGGCTCTCCATCCCTATGACTGTCCCAGAGCCAAGGCAGGAAGTGCAACAGTCAGGACTAAAGTCATTTACTTATCACTGAACAAACGCCACATTCAACCACAACTGCAGCTTTGGCTTCTAACAGCATCTCATGTGCTCTGAAGAATTCCAATTTCAATCCATATGTCTGCTTACCAATGCATATCTGTCTGTACTTGTAAGAACATACAGATACATGCTTATCTGTATCTTTACAGCTGTGCGGGCACCCATTCGTTTATTTGGGGCCAAGGCTGGACATGCATATACTTCAGGAGAGTGTGCAAACACGTTTCTGAGTATAACACAGATTGTTTATTCAAATCAACTGGACTGTGAGACAGTTGGAACCCAGAGAGAAGAACACAATGTTTTTTTTTTTTTTTTTAAATTAATAAATAGACAATACTTTAAAATTGGGTGATTTGGGGACTTCCCTGGCAGTCCAGTAGGTAAGACCTCGCCTTCCAATGCAAGAGGTGCAGCTTTGACCCGTTTCGGGAGCTTGGATCCCATATGCCTTGCGGCCGAAAAACCAAAACATAAAACAGAAATAGCATTGGGACAAATTCAATAAAAAAAACTTTAAAAATAGTCCACATTGGGAGGGTTTCCCCGGTGGCTCAAATGGTAAAAATAGTCCACATCAAAAAAAAAAAATCTTAAAAAAATAATTGGGTGATTTCACATTAAATCCTAATTTCCAGCTTTTCTTAAATATTGCAAGACCCAGGAACACTGAATTCCTGCATTCTTGCACAGTGATAAGCATTCAGAGCTGAGAAGCTGCCACTCCTTTGACAGAAGAAATACATTCTCCAGGTGCCAGACTCCATCACTCCATGCTACAGCCCTGACATTGATGTACCACACAGATTGCTATTTATCCCCAAGCTAGCCTGATATATTTTTGTCTCTTCTGTGTAACCCAGGGCCTATTTCACTCACTTATATTTCCCTATCAGGCATCTAAGTGTGTGGCCTCTGGTTTGGTGAGGCTCCGTCTGGGCTGTCCTAACCTCTCTGCTCCTCTTCCCAACATGACTTAGGGGCTCTGGAGAGCGAGCTTTCTGCTCTTCTATACTGTTCTGCTTTGGAATGAGTCTCCAGGGCCCACAGCCTGCAACCCTCCCTTCTCTGTCCTGTCATCAGCCCTTGCTGGCTTCTTTTCAACACCATTCCAAGCAAGCCAACCAATCACACTTCAGAATAATCTTCAAGCAGACCAATAGCAGGACAGGCTGTTCTTAGACCAACAAGAAACCACGGGACATAGATAAACTAATTAACATGCTAGAAAAATAAAGATAAAAACCCAAGAGAACCTATGGCAACAAGACTTAGGAAAACATTTACAGAAAAGAAGCCTGATCAAGCAGCAGTGTACTTACAGACTGCCTTTGATCCTTACCTGAGCTTCCTCTGTCTGAGCAGAATCATTTGCCAACAGGGGCTCTCCAGTGGGAGCTTGAATGGTGACAGATTTTTCTGACCCTCTGCCATCTTTATTCCGGGGTGACTTGTGCCTCTCTCTATTTCTTTCCCTGAAAAAACATGAAAGATAATCAGCTAGCACACTTATATCATGTTAATTAACCCTCATCAAAACATTATAAATTTCATCTTGAATTTAAGAAAATTCTGCAGATACACACACACAGACACACACACACACAGTGCCAATCCCTACCCACTGCCACCTCCACTGTGAGGAGTAAGCTGACCTTTATTCCCTACTTAGTATTTTGTTTCTGGCACCCTAAGACCTAAAACAAAGACTGTCACTCCTTCTCTCTCAACAGTGGTCATATGTTTTCAAAGTCTAACATTGTGAATTTTAGAATTTCTGTAGATAAGGCACATTGCATTGTAAGATTGCTGATTTGATTTGATTATAATTGCCTAAACTTATTTTCTAGGACATTATTTTATTGGGACAACACAGCAAAATACTTAAGCTTCGGTCTGTCCAAAAAAATCTGGGACACACTGTCAACCCTACACCTTTGGACAAGAGAAGAAAGGAGATTCTAAACCAAGAGAATCACTTATTTCTCTTTCCCACAAATTTGAAACTAAAAGTCATTCTCATAGGTTCTAGATGAACTCAAGGCACCCACAGAAACAGACAAAAGCTAGGACAAATGACACCAAGAGGTACACACATGTGCATGTGTTTGTGGGTGTGTATCTCCTTTCTCTAAGGAAAGCAGGCTGCTGAATCATTTTACCCCAGATGAACTTCCTGGGTGGTCTTCTAGAGTGACTAGGAAAGCACTCTGCTGTGGGTCAATGCTGAAATTATGAAAGGAATTAACCACTGTGCAAGTCATGACCAGGGCACTAACCATCTATGAAGACTGATACTCCCACCCCCAACTGTGAACAGTCCACCCAGGAGTCCCAACAAAGGAGCCCCTCAGTGACCAAGTTCCCTCAACTTCTGTCCTACAGGTCACCCTGACATCAGTCCCCCTTTCTTTACCCAGGTGTCCTCCTCCCCAAGGTTTCCAGGTAGAACAGAAGCATTGCACACACACAGACTGCAGAGACGGACAGTCAGATTTTGGTTCTGTCCCTATTCGATGTGCGAGCTTGCACAGATTCAACCTGCCAACTAAGGAAAGCGTCTCTTGAGTGGCTCAAAGGGTAAAGTCACGAGTCCCTGCAGTCAGTGATTTTGAACACACCCTGAAGGGAGTTCAGGGCAGAGAGTAGGAATGAGACCATCTATGCTCCGGGAAAACTGGCAGAACAGGACTTCAGACAAGATATTTTCAGGAGAAAGTTTTATGAACCCAATTTCTCACATCTTTTCATACTTAGAAAAGCACTAAAATCACTAAGAGATCATTTGCTCCTCGTGACTAGCAGCAACCTTCTACCAAGATGTGGGCTTAATTGCATGTACCCCCTTCATCAAGTCATATATATGCTCACCGCCACCCCACTCCCCCACCTCTTCGGAGCAGTTCCTCAGAGCTATCTGAGATGCTGTCTTCTGTGCTTTAGTTCTTAGGAAGCCCCAAATAAAAGTGAACTCATAGCTCCCATGCTGTGTGTTTTATTTTAATCAACAAACCTCTGAAAACCTCAGTTTTACCATCTATGAAATGGGGATAATAATCACACCACATAAATATAGGGATGTGAAATAATACATAGTAGCAATAATATTAACAAAAGCTATAATTATTGCTGTTACCATCAGCACATGGCAAAGAATGGAGACTTGACTTGGTGAAGCAGAGTATGTGTTCCTTGGAGAAAGATGAAAAAGAAGCTTATAACATACAATCAACCCCTCTTACCTTGCACAGTATTTCTCCTATTAATCTACTTAGCTAACAGAATCACATGCAGACTTCTGTGGTCAGACTTCTGCCTTATCCATACCGCCCTAGGATAAGCCCTGGTTAATTCCTTCGAAGGGGAGGGAGGCTCCAGCCGTCCCAGAGACGCTTTCAGTGATAGCATCTCTAATCCCCACAGCATAATCTATCATTACAATCTACTGCTAAATAAGAGTCCAGAAAGAGATATGTTCTCGTCAACACTGATGTTTCATTTTAACTGGGAAACTAGGGAAATGGCTAAGAGATTTTGTTTGTTTATCCAGAGATGTGTCTCATTGACAATCACTCTGCTCCCCACCCCAACGCACAGAGCACTTTGCTCAGTCATGTCAAACTCTTACAGCCCTATGGACTGTATGTAGCCCATCAGGCTCTTCTGTCCATGGAATTCTCCAGGCAAGAATACTGGAGTGGGTTGTCATTTCCTATTCCAGGGGATCTTCCCAACACAGGGATCGAATCCATGTCTCCTGCGTCTCCTGCACTGCAGGCAGATTCTTTACCACTGCGCCACCCGGGGACCCCAAAGAGCACCTTACCAAGTGCTTTATTATATGAAACTTGTTCAATCCTAATAATAACTCTATGTGGTATTATTGTCCCCATCTTATACATGAGGAAACTGAGGCTTATGGAGGTTGAGTGACTCCCCCAAATCAGAGTAAGTGGCAGAGCAGGGTGTGAACCCACTCTCTTGATTCAAACCCACTATGCTGCATCATTTGAAGAGCAAATGGAAGATTTTGTAGCCTAAGTATTCCTAATGCTCATTCTCACACCCTGAACTTGAACTACCAGAGCTGCGGAATCTGCCTTTGAAGCTACTTCTAGAAGTCATGACTGGACCCTGACCTCGGAGAACACAAAGCAGTGTGCCCAACACTCTGGCCTGCCAAAGACAACTCTTCAAAAGGACTCACTGTGAGAAGCAATAAGCGATTTGGGAGCGGTTTCCCATGTGTCTGGTCAGTCTTAGAATGAGCTGTTTAGACTAAGTCTGGAATCACTGCTCCCCAGGGCCCCACCTCAGCCAGACCAGACCGAGGCACCTCCTCTTCTCACTGTGTTCCCATTTTCCCCAACTGCTCTCCCATCTATCACTGTCCTGCCATCTGCCAACTCACGTGCTCCCCTGACCCATCTATCTATTCACTGGACCCACAGGTCAAATCCTGTGACAGCACAGATTCCACTGGCAATCAAAATTCTTTCACTGTGTGCCAATTCCTGCAGCCTGAACACTACTAGGGCCAGAAGCAGGCAGGGAACCACTCGGGCTTGGAAACAGCCTCTTGGGAGGCCAGCCATCCCTCGACCTGACCCCAGTGGGCCTAGTCTGGTTCTCAAAGGGCCCAACAGTTCCCAAAGGAGAAGCGATCTCTACAATTCCCCTGGTAACAGCAGAGCTAAACCAGATAGGAACTATTACCTGATAACCCCCAGAAGGTTTCTCATCCTCCAAGACCGAAACCCTAAACCAGTGCTTCTCAAGATTTGAATGTACCAACAAGCCACCTGGGGTGCAGATTAAGTACAGATTTGCTGGCCCCACCCCCATAGAAATAGTCTGGAGCAAACAGACAACAGGAATCTGCCCTTTTCATACAGCACCCCAGCTGATTAGGATGCAGGAAACTGCTCAAGGCTCTCCCACCCAAATGCTGCTCAGGGAGGAGGTAGGTGGAATAGCTTAGAAATCGCCCTGTTTGTGAAATGCCCTGTATACGGCGAGGGCCTGATAATGGGAGCCGTGAGTGCAATGCTTGACTATACAATGTACACTGTGGCTTCTACAACAAAACAGCATTAAGTGGATGAGGTTGGGAGCGCGACTCAGGATACTCTGCACTGGGTCCAGAACCAAGAGCTTTCCATATGCTGTCAAGTAAGGGGCCAATGGAAAGCTTATTGTATCAACTCAACGTGGGCTGCACATCATGCTGGTCCTTGTTGAGGGAGCAAGACCTGTCGTACAGCTTTTGTAAAAATCACTGGCCCTGAATGACTGCTCTGGGAAGATGCCTGAGCCTGGACTATGTAGAGAAGTCCAGCAAAAATGCTGCCATACGGTACTTTCCAGAATGCAGAGCTATGAGCCCAGTATGGCTGCCTCACTGCATTGGTACCCAAACTTTCATCCCCAGAGCGTTAACTGCTGTGATGTCAAGGACGTGCCAAGTACCTACAGGAGAGCCCCCCTGCCCCCCTCACAGTGGCGAAGACCATCAGTTCACCATGTCTAAAAGAAACAGGAGACATGGAGTAGGCTACCAAACTACTGAAAGGGTCTTTCAAACACAAGAGCACCGGGTGTCTTTCCAGCTCCATCTGAGTTGTCTTGATCACCTACACAGCTTTGCTGGGCAGGTGTGTCAGCCACAGGAATCCGTGTATCTTTATCTCTGAGCCTGTCTCCATGGAGCATCTGCCTATATGAGTAAAGATAAGTCAGGGATGGGGCTGGCAAGCAATAACACGTTGGAGGCCGGGTATCTGTCTGTACCTGCAGATGTGTGCGTGTGCAAACGCATGTGTTTACGCGATCCTCGAGCTGAGCTCTCGGAGGGTGCTGTAAAGTCTCTCTCACTCCAGTCAGAATCCCCACTGAGCCCCAAACCATTTCCACTTTTGATCGGCATTTCCTGGGAAAATGATTTGGCTCTATTTCTGTTGTTTGTCTATTTCTATTTGGAGGAAAGCCGGCCCCACCGGTTACTCCTCCCTTTCCTTCTCTACCACCACCCACTACCTGTCCTTTCTCTCCACTGACTGCAGGGCCTGGCTGGCTGCTTCCTCTCGGGTGGGAGGGCCGGGCACGGCACAAACTGACTGTGAAGTGGCCTCGGAACAAAAGGACCACTCCGCCTATGGCTTGGGCAGCCTCTTTTGGACAATGTATTTTACACATCAGGCCCAGGGCTGACCCTCCAGGCCTTTTTTCTCTACCAGTTACTCCTGCTGCTCTCCACCACGCATGTCCCAGGGAGAAAAGCATGGCTTGCAAAGGAGCAAGAAATGGGGCCTGAAACCTGAGGGTCCCAACCAACCTCATAACTTAAGGCCATAATGCTTTGTCTCTGCATCTCAGTGTTATCACCTGTTGAACGGGGGTCCCCCCTCCCACCGTTTAAGGGCTGCTGTGAGGATGGGCGACCACGACCCAGGGTCTTAACAGGCACTCTCAGACTGGTCGTGAACAGCGCTGGAAGCTGCTGCACTGAACTCGAGGAACTGGTGCTCTAAACCCGAAGGTTAGGTGAGGTCGGCTGGAGCCTGTGTCATTTCCCCAGCAGGTTAACTGGATACCCTCTGGAGAAGGCAGGTATCAAAAAAACCAGACCACTAGCTTCTTTGTTGGAAAAAGTCATCTGTCATCTGCTTGGAACTCTGCCAGTACTCCAAAGGTGATCTCAGTGTCATCAAGCATATCAAGTTTGCTGCCCTTCATTATTCCTCTCTGAGAGTGCTACGAAGATTCTCAGAGAGCTCAGTCCCTCTCCTTTCCTACTCTGCCATTCAAATCGCTGAGCAGGGCAGCCTTCACAGGGACACTCCCCGCTGATACACTACCCTCTGCTGGGTCCAGGGCACGCCTTTGGAGGGCTACTATGACTGTTCAATACCCTTTACACCCAGACAAAGGACCCCCGACGCTTATCATCTACAGATTACAACCTCCACCCCATAGTCACTATGCCCTGTCAGGGGATCCATTTTAGCGGCTGTTGTTTTTCTAAAGACACCAGGGAGTGTGCTTAGAAATTTCCAGTGGTCATCTCTCACCCAGAGCCCTCCTGAGCAGGCATTCAGCAACACCCCTGATTAAAGTATTAAAGGTGTCAGCTTGTATTATCATTTGCCTAGAGCTTTCTGCAGGGGTCCAAGAAGGTACTCAGAGTTCTGCCTGCTGTTTTCATGGAAAGTTACAGTCTCTTAAAGTTACCACAAGAGCACTACAGTATCAATTTCTGGGGGCCCAAGGGGCTGAGGGAACACAGAGCAGTGAGTGTGGGGATGGGACGTGAGTACAGATGAAGGAGGCCAGAGACAGCTTCTCCTCGGAACCCTGCAAGACATCCCCACTCTACTCGTCTCCAAGCACCCACAGGACCCCAGATTTCCACTCTGCTCCTCACAGTGTAGGAGGGGGAAGCTTGGCCCACTGACAGAGGAACTGCTTTTCCGGGTTAAGCTTAAAGACTGGATATTTTTAAACAGCTGTTTCTGGTATTTTAGAACGAATCTGATATGTTTACCCACTGATTGAAATTGGTGATTAAATTTTTCTCACCAGAGGGTTCCTGACTTTCCCAGGATCTGGGCTCTGGTCTCACTCAGCCGCACTTCTTTCTGTTTCCCACGCTCGCTAGAAAGTCTTGCCTGGGCTCCAGCACAAGCTTATTTACTTCTTTTCCCCAGATTGTTATGAGTGTAAGAGCAATACACAAAATTTAGAAAATAATGAAAGTTTACGACACACACACAAACTATCTGTTACCATTCATCATATCATAAGAATATATACCTACTATAATGTGCAAAGTTTTGAATCTTGGTTTTTAGTAACATGGCCTCATATATATTTTCTCATGACATTAATCTTTGAAAGTCTTTTACATTTTTATTCTATTTGTATTTTTAATCACAAAATTTATATACTTATAAAGGATTGAACAAGTATAGAAAGATAAAGCATCGAAGTGCCCATCAGTCACCATCCTGTGTGGACCCCTTCCCTGTGGAGGACCACTTGGGGCAGCTTGGACTATCCTTCCAGACCTCTTTCTGCGTGTGTAGATCCATATGGACTCACAAATAAATAAGTCAATTAGATATATGTGGCATACTGCTGTTTCACAGAACAAAACCCTGCTCTGCACTCAGCTGCCTGTACGGGGAACTGCTCAGTCAGGGAAACACCACTACAATCACCATTCCCAGCTCTCGCAGGGCTGTGACCACAGTGGGTCTATGGACTGGGGTCAACTGAGCCCTTCAAATGTGGTGCTGAAATGCCAGGGCCATTGATAGCATAAATCCAGGCACTGGTGAGTGGCCTACTATGTGCTGTGTTAAATGCTTCACAGGCATCATCGCATTTAATCCTCCCAAAAGCCCTGTGAGGAGGGTACCGCTCTCCCCATTTTACAGATGAGGGGTCTAAGTAAGAGGCAGCACTGCAACTGTATCAACCGCACTCTTCACCGGCGTGGCACTACCTCTTCATTCACTCATTTCCTCACCATTCTGCAGGTCTGTAACATGGCAGGCCCCAGGAACACCAGTGCAGACCGGTTCATTCTGTACAGAGGAGGGGAAATTTGGCCCCCCCATTACCCAGGTCAGAGTGTCCAAAACCCAGGCCTGTTCACTGGGAAGGCTAGTCAGAGACAGAGAAATACATAAGGCACCAGGCCAAGCCTGCCAACCTGCCACTTCAATGGATAAACCTCACAGCAAGGGCATAATGGACCCTGAGTCAGCAGCTCTGGGTAAGAAGCGACAAATTAACACTTTTTTTTTTTAAAACTTTCACTCAGATTCTTGGTAAAGCTTTTGGGAGAATTGTCATCTCGGAGAGGTACTTAGAAATGAAAAACATTTCCACTGAAGGGAGAAACTTTAATTTAAAATCAGTTGTGAGAAGTGAAGGTCATCAATGGTAATGGTGGCTATAAAATGTAAATTGGTGGTGTAGTTCCTCCCAACGCGTGTTAAAAGGTTCTGAAACCTCAGCTTCTCATGCACCAGTGGACTGAAACTCCAGTGCTGGCTGCCCCCCAGGGGGACTGTGAAAGTGAGTCCAGGAAGCCTGAGAAACCTGCAAATTCCACCCCTAGAGGAAAAGTGGAACAAGCAAGAGCTTACATACCCTTGTCTGTGAGATTTTTTCGAATGACTTGAATAGTAAGAATATCCAGAATACGTGGATTCGGTGTCCATAGCAATGGAGGGCTCGCTCTTTGCTGCAGGAGCAGGTACTGTTTCTCCTTAGAGGTGGAGAGAATTTCACCTACTGGACTCCTCAGACCTCAAAGGGCCTGGGAATCAAGGAGTCACTCTTCAACTGGAACAAATTCTGGGAAAATGAGAAGAACAAACAAACAAAAAAAGATATCAACCTTCAAAGCCAGCCTCAAGGAAGTTAAATTGGAAGATAAATGACAGTGGCAACCTCCGCTCTGGGATCTCTGTTATGAAACACACGAGCAAGGGTGAGGCTCCAGGGGGTTAAATGCTCCGCTCAGGTGTCTGGGAGGGGGCCAGGTTGGGGGGGGGGGGCAAGCCACACCCCACCGCAGCAGCAGAAGCAGGAGAGACCTGGCGCTGGGCCGTCTCCCGGACACAGCCCAGTCTGCCCGGCTTCCAGGCCTGAGACACCACGTTCAGCCCCCACTATCAGTGCGGCAGTTACAAAACACCACCCAGGGAAGCAGCCTGGAAGCCATTTGCTCACAGTTTCTGAAAGCCAATGGAAAAAAAAAAAAAAGGTCTCAATTCTTTAATCCCGGAATGCAAACTTCTAGAATCTCTCTTTGGAAAAGAAAAACTATTATTAGCACATTGCCTATAATAGTGAAAAGCTAGAAACACTCTCAATGCTCCCCCAAAGGAGGACTTGGTAAGGGAAACATGATTCATTCAGCCAAAGAAATATCATTGTTGTTGCTGTTTAGTCGCTAAGTCACATCCGACTCTTCTGCTACTCCATGGACCATAGCCCCCCCGGACTCCTCTGTCCATGGGATTTCCCAGGCAAGACTACTGGAGTGGGTTGCTATTTCCTTCTCCAGGGAATCTTCCCAACCCAGGAAACAAACCCGCATCTCCTGCACTGGGAGGCGGACTCTTTACCACTGAGACCCCAGGGAAGCCCAAAGAAATATCATAGAGCTATTTAAAGTGATAATTACAAAGAATGGCAGTTTGTATGATCTAGTGATAAATTTTCAAAGCAGGCTACAGGACTTCCCTAGTGGTACAGTGGCTAGGACTCCACGTTCCCAACACAGGAGGCCCAGGTTTACTCCCTGGTTGGGGAACTAAGATCCCACATGCCGCAATTAAAGATCCCATGTGCCACAAATGAGACTCAATGCAGCCAAATATATACATTAAAAAAAATGCAGGCTACATATAGCATTGTAGACAGACACTGAAATCTACACTTCAGTTACAATCACTGAGGATGAGATGGTTAGACAGCATCACTGACTCAATGAACATGAACCTGAGCAAACTCCAGGAGAGAGTGAAGGACAGAGAAGCCTGGTGTGCTGCAGTCCATGGGGTCACAAAGAGTTGGACACGACTGAGCAACTGGATGACAACAAGACTGCTTGTGTAAGGGCGAGGATGAGGGAACATCAGACAATGAAAGCAGGTGATTTGTTTGTTGCAGGCTCCTGGGTCTTTTGCCACACTTTCATTAGACACTGCTATGCAATAAAAATAAATTGGAAACATTTCCAAGTACATTTCTGAGCCCCACATGTTAAAAACCTTTACTTCAAGAGAAAAAGGAGCTCTACACCCCTCATCCCAGAGCTGGTCTCCATCCCGCAGGGCTCCTCCTTCCAGTGACCCTCATGAGTTGATACTGCAAACAGAGCCAGTGAGATAAGTGTGAGGAAAAAACAATGAGGCTGCAAATACCATCACTACCCTCAGCTGGGGGGCCTCCCTGGTGGCTCAGCTAGTAAAGAATACACCTGCAATGCAGGAGACCTGGGTTTGACCCCTGGGTTGGGAAGATCCCCAGGAGGAGGGCATGGCAACCCACTCCAGTATTCTTGCCTGGAGATTCCCCATGGACAGAGGAGCCTGGTGGGCTACAGTCCATGGGGTCACAGACTCGGGCATGACTGAGCAACTAAACACAGCACAGCACTCTCAGCTGGGAAGAGGCCAAAACTCCTCAGGAATGACCTGCCAGTCTGGAGGGAACCACCTGAGAACCACCACTGGCCAACAAATCCCAAGCCTCAGGACCACCTACATTGTGTTTGCCCTCGTCATTCATTCCCTCGGGTCTGTCACCAGGGCTAGCCTCCCCCAGCCTGACATCCTGACATCATTTCATGTCTGCTCTCCTACGTGAGTCCAAGGGGAGCAGTGAGAGACCTGTGGTCTAGCCAGAGCTCCTCAATGTCAAATACAGCCTGTGACAAATCACTTGCCTTCTTGAGCTTTGGTTTCCTCATCTGTCAAATGGGGATAAATCCACCAGGCACAGACTTCACAGGGTTGAACTGGAGATATAAGCTGATACAGTATTGGGAGCTGGGTTCCAATCCCAGGTTTTACTCACCTATGAGATACATGACCTCCATTGAACTGTTAAACCTCTCTCAACCCACACTGGGCTTCCCAGGTGGTGCTAGTGGTAAAGAACCCATCTGCCAACACAGGAGACATAAGAGATATGGGTTTGATCCCTGGGTTGGGAAGATCCCCTGGAGAAGGGCAGGGCAATCCACTCCAGTATTCTTGCCTGGAGAATCCCATGAACAGAGGATCCTGGCGGGCTAGAGTCCGTGGGGTCACAAAGAGTCAGGCATGACTGAAGCGGCTTAGCATGCACAGAGAAACCCGCATCTATAAAATGTGAAAAGGGCTCATGCGAGAAACAAACAAGCTACAACAGTGACTGCACCCAGAACCACTCTGATGTGCCAGATAAAGGGCAGTTGCGGTTCTCAGGACGCCTATGACCAGTCCTCAACCCAGCGGCTCTCCACATCTCTCTCGGTAAGAGAAAGGCTGGGAAGGGAGCAGGCCAGAGTGAGTACCTGTGCTCATCTTCAGCCAGACAGTGCTGGGTCCACATCCCAGGTAAGCCCAGGGCTTACTAACTTGCTGACCCCCTCGGAATCTCAGGTTCCTCATCCATAAAGTGGAAATAAAGTGGCCTATTTTGTGAGGTGACTGTAAAGAATCAGTGTGAGGAAAAAAACCCACCGTGGGCATTTTTAAAATACTTTTGCTCTTGGACCTACCCCTACTTTTGCAGAAGACTTCAAGAATCAGCTCACATTTTTTTGCTCCCTACTCTGCCTCTCAGCAGGTTCAGTAACAATTTCGATGAGCTTTCAGCACCTCAGACTCTCACTTCCTTTCTGCTTATTCTGCTTCATACCTGCCAGACATTAGCCCTTTTTAAAAGGTGAGCCAAAATCTCTAGACCTGCCCTTGAACAAGCCTCTTTCCCTGAAGGCCTTTCACCCAGCTCTGCTAACCCACAGGTTCTCATACCAGGCTGCTTGGCCCAGAAACCCGACTGCCATCTCCTACATCCAGAACTGACCATCCACGATGTCTATGGTTTTTTTTGTCCTTCAACCCATAACTCTCGATTCTCCTTTCCATGCCAGCTTCTAGCTATTTCTGGCTAAATGCTGCCAAGGTGTCTCAGAGGCAGGCACCCCAGGCTCCAAAGACCTGGGCTGATCCTATTCACATTTCCTGGCCATGACACAGTGTGACAGATGCTTTCCTCTGTGAATTTACCTCCCCTTGGCAAAAAAAAAAAAAAGACTTAATGCAGTCTCTTCCTAGGGTTGTTGTAAGCATCGATCTACAATTCATTTTGGAAACTCCCAAAATAAAGTCTCTGGCACACGCTAACCCAAGTTTTATTCCCCCTGCCCTTCTGCAAAAGGACGTCATCCTTCATCCTCATTAAAACCTCCAGCTGTCCAGTAAAGCAACTCTGGGCATGTCCCTCAGAGGAAATCATGGGCTCCCAAGTGCTCTTAGGGGGAGGGCTTCACCTCCAGTCTACCAGCTGCCCTTGTCTGGTTTCTCCCCAGACAATTCCTGCCTATACTTATCAAACAGGTGATCTGTAGATCCTGCCATCCCCTCCCTCTTGTCACCCCAATTCTCCATCCTTGACACTCCACTGAAACAGCTCTAAGTTGGCCACAGATTGTTGCTGTTGTTCAGTCACTAAGTTGTGTCCAACTCTTTGTGACCCCATGGACTGCAGCGTGCCAGGCTCCTCTGCCCTCCACTATCTCCCTGAGTTTGCTCAAACTCAAGTCCATTGAGTCGGTGATGCTATCCGTGATGCCACAGTTTGCCATGAGCCCATATCCACAGGTTCCCTCCTTGTCCTCCTTCCCCCGGACCTTCTTATGCCATGTATTCATTCATCCACCTCCATGTTTAGTGGGACTATGGGAGACCTACTAGGTGATGCTAGGGCACAGCAATGACAGCAGTCCACAGCACACGGCTGCCCTCACGGAGCTCTCTGCTGCCTGTCCTCCTCCAATGTGACGGGGTTTATGCTACTACTTCTCCCATGCTCCTTCCCCTCTCCCCCATCATCCCTTAAGTCTCAAAACTTGCCCATTATGGGACTTCCCTGCTGATCCACTGTTTAAAACTCTGAGCTTCCAATGTCGGGGGCTCAGGTTCGATACCTGGTCAAGGAACAAAGATCCATATGCTACAGGGCACAGCCAAAAAAAAAAAAAATCTCTCCCATTATTCTCCTCCATCTATGGATTTACTCTAGGATAAGCTCCTGGGATACACTGAACATAAGAGGTACCCAACAGATACTTACTGAAAGGATAAATCCCCAGTGCACATTTCCTACTTGTGTTTTCCAGGTGGTGCAGTAATATAGAATCCGCCTGCCAATGCAGGAGACCCAGGAGACTTGGGTTCGATCCCTGGGCCGGGAAGAATCCCTGGAGTAGGAAATGGCAATCCACTCTAGTATTCTTGCCTGGACAGAGAAGCCTGGTGGGGTACAGCTTACGGGATCACAAAGAGTTGGACACGACTCAGCAACTGAGCACACACACACTCGCATTTCCACCTCAGACCCCTCTTGCTCCACTTGAGATTATCATCACCCCCAAGATGCTCTCCAGTGTTCTGGCCTATTCGTTTCAATTTCCTTCACCAGAGTTATACAGTCACCTTACTGACCCTATAGAGGCAACCCGGCACCATTTTCATAACTTCCTCTCCCTCTCATCCCACATATTTCACGGACATTAAGTGCCCTCTGTCCCCTGGGATCCACCCTTCACTCTTCTGGTTCTCAACCACCCGCTTCTTCCAAGCTCTGGGGACACAGGGTTAAACTATTACAAAGCCTGCAGTTTTCCTCACAGAATCCAGGCTCTACAGAGCTCAGGCCCCTTCTACGTCACAGTTTCTATCAGAGCTATCAATTTTTTTCAAGATCTCAGTGAGGATTAAGAAGCAGCAGCCAAAGGCAAACTGACAAAAGCCAGAGTGAACTCATTTCAAAAGCCAACATAAGAGCTTCGGTATGGTTAACAGAAAAATATATCCTGAAGCTTATCTTTGCAGCAATGCATTTAGAAGATAGTTCCCTTGTATGCACAAGAAATTAGCAGACCTCAGATAAGGTCTGAGGGGGATACCTTATCGGGAAGATAGAGTAATGAAAAGGGCTAGGTCCCCGGGGTAATAAACCAATAGGCTGTGCACTAGCCTGAATGAGATAGGGTCATAAAAAGGTGTAAATGGGGATCCTGGAATGTAGAACTGTCCCTCCATCATGCTGACCCCTGACAAGACCCAGCCTCTGGCTGGCCCTGACTGGGCAGTTGCCAGAGCGATCTCTCAGGTCACAATGTAGATGTTGTTTCCCTGCTTGAAACCCTTCCATGGTGTTCTGCTACGCTTCGAATAAAACACAAAACCTTCCACTTGGTTGGCCAGGCCCTGCCCATATCTTCAGCTTGCCCTTCCTTCTCTTTCTAAGGTCCTCTAAGGCAGCAGTCCCCAACCTTTTTGGCATCAGGGACTGGTTTCATGGAAGACAAGTTTTCCACGGAACCGGGGGGAGGGTCGCTTGTGGGATGGTTCAAGCACATGACGTCTATGGTGCACATTATTTCATTATTATTTCACATTATACTCTATTACTATTACATCAGCTCCAACTCAGGTCATCACGCATTAGATCCCAGAGGTCGGGGACTCCTGCTCTACGGCACCATGCCTTTCTGCAGCCTCAGTGTATACGCTCTATTGACTCTTCACCCACCTCATTCCACCCAGTTCCTACCCATCCCTCTCAACTAAAATACGGCTTCTTTAAAGAAGCCTTTCCTGATCCTCCAGTCTCAGCTCCCCGTACTTCTCCTTGACATCCTGGTTTTCAGTTACACAGGGACTGACTCCTGAAGAGACAGGAAGCTCCACAAGGGCGGGGCCTCTTTCATGACCGTCTCTTCAACCCCTGGAGCACACCAGGCTCTCAGTAATGCACGCTGAGTGAAGGAAGGGTTCTGGTGGCAGTTATCAAGATGTGGAGGCCACAGACTCATGCAGAAGAAACCTCAGAGGTCATCTATTCTAAATCCTCAATTTTACAACAGAGGGAAAAGATGCAGAGATTAGATTCCACAGTGACAGCTGAACCACCGAGAGTGGAGGTGCCCTGCTGCTCACACAAGTCTCTCTCACTGGCAAAGGTTATATTCCAGATACACTGAGTAAGAATCAGCATTAGTTCTCTGCCTCCCCCTCCTGTCACTTATCCCTTCCGGGAACTGGAGGTGAATGACAAGATCGGGCTCAGTGCTCATCAAGTCACATCCCAAAGGGGCAGGAGGGCAGCATCTTAAATCTGGAATTCCCCGGCAACAGCAGAGAATCTTCTTCACCACCCTTTGTTAAAACCAAAATGGGGACCAGTGGCTTCGAAGAGAGTGTGTGTGTTCAGCCATTCAGTCATGTCTGACTCTTTGCAACCACATGGACTGTAGCCTGCCAGGCTCCTCTGTCCACGGCAAGAATATTGGAGTAGGTTTGCCATCTCCTACTCCGTGGGATCTTCCTGACCCAGGCATAGAACCTGAGTCTCTCACATCTCCTGCATGGCAGACTCAGGAGAATCTGAGTCTGAGTCCATCTCCTGCATGGGATTCTTTATCTGCACCTAAAGCCATGTTCACTTACATAAAATATACCTGACTCCTACTTAAAAGGAAAACCCAGTGTTCAGAAAATCCTAAGAGGGAAATAATATGCTATGGTAATGACAGTGGTAAACATAAGCTAATCTTCTCAGAAAAGGAAATTATAAAAACATCAACAGCTCTGCCTAGAGCTATTAAGTAGTTAAGTGAACTTGGGATTGGACGGTTACCTTGCAAGGGGTACAAAGACACACGCTGAATTTAAAGAGCCATTCCACTCCTTCTGCAGTGGATGTATTTCCAAGGGAAAGAGGTTTCTGCTGCATCTGTGTTTACATATACTGTGTGCATTACTTTGAATATTTTGTTTTTATCATATACAGAATTCTAAAGGATTTATGGCATTTATAATTTTTAGTGTTTTCAAGCTAACATTTTTCTCAAGGTACCCATTTTTAATTACTCAAGAGGAAAAGGGTAATTTAGATATTTTGTTTAGAGTCAGCTTTTACAGAGGATAAGCCATGAGCACAGGTTCTGCAGTTAGATGGTTACTGTTCAAATCCTGGCTCTGTTCTTTATCAGCTATGTGACCTCAGATTAAGTTACTTAACCTTTCTGTGCCTATTTCCCTAATTATGGCAACAGAATTATATTTTGCTTACTTTATAGGCTCAAGGTGGGTTAAATGAGATCATTCATAATCTTTCAGACTAGTGCCTGGCACAGGATAGGTATTATTACTTAGTAAATCTAAATTCCTTCCATTGGAAAGCAAACTTTTATAAGGCACATGATTTATGTTATCATTTTCATTAAACTTATGTATATGTTTTTGGTCAATTGGAGTCTACCTTTAGTGTTAGTGCTCAGTCGTGTCCAGCTCTTTGCGACCTCACGGACAGTAGCCCACCAGGCTCCTTTGTCCATGGGAACTCTTCAGGCAAGAATACTGGAGTGGGTTGCCATTTCCTTCTCCATGGACTTTTCCCAACCCAGGGATCGAACTCAGGTCTCCTGTATTGCAGACAGACTCTTTACCATCTGAGCCATCTACCTTTAATGGATATCATTAGCTATAGTTAACTAATTTATTGATTTCCATTCTGTTCCTTGCAGGTCTTCTTTTACTGTTCCCAGGTTGGAAGTGAATATCAGAGAAAAATGTGTGTTTTATAGGGTTTATCTGGAGGACCTCAGGGTTGTAAGGGAGGGTAGGAAGAAGTATTTTACTGAACTTGTGGTCTATAAACCATAACACATCATCCAGGTCACCGATGTGGGAATCAGAGGGACTGGTGTATTTGCAACAAAGCCAGTGATTCTTCATTACAACAGGGTTCTTGCAAAAGAGTGATTCTGGGTCACTATTCACAAGGAAAGAAAACGTCAACCTCACTTCACCTGTCTCACCAATGATTTCAACTCATCTTCTTCAAATAATTGCTCTCGGCTCCAGTCATCAATTACCTCTGAAACACTCCCAGCAGCTGGGTATAAATTTCTGCAGAGCTGCGAATGGTTAATATGTCCGGAATTCTTATGATGTATATTTGTTTTCAAGTGACCCCCCTTGTCCCCTGCCAGATTTTTAAGCTTCATAAAAATACACTTCATAAGTATTTACTAACTCCTCTGTAAATCCAGGGGTGCCAGGTCCAATGACTGCTGTCCAATAAGTGGGATTCAGAAGGTCACGGATGGAAACACACTGTGGCAGAACACACATGTACCTTTTCATCAGGCTTCAGGTGAGACCAAAGCCACGACCAGAAACATGGGCCAGCCCCATGTCCACCTAATCCTGTCATGTCCACCTTCTGGAAAATGGCATAGAACGAGGCTCTAATCATATACCCATACCCAGCTAGTGCCCTTAACCACAGCTAGTTCACTTTATAGAGAGAAGAGGATAAATAATCTAATGGCTCAAAGTTAGTCGAGTGCCTCTGATGTGTCAGGAACTGCTTTCAGTCATTTGCATGTTATATTTCACTTAATCCTCAGAACAAGACTTATGTGGGAGAAAAAAATATTAATTTTCTGTTACAGTTAAGAAAACCAAGGTCACACACCTGGTAAATGCTGGAGCTGGGCTTTGAACTCTTGAGAGTCTAACTCCAGAACTGCTCTCTTAACTATAGAAACTATACAGCAATGTAGCAATTATCAGAATTGCTTATTTTCAGAGAGGAGGGTAGGCAACAATCACAAACTGTCCCAAACCACACATAACCTACAAAGATTTCTGCAATTTCAACTCCTATTCACAGGTTCGGTGTCTCAAGCACTGTGGAAGGTACAGGAGAAAAGAAATGAATCTGAAATAGTTCTAACTGCCACAGAGCTCACAGCCCAAAGGTGGAAACTGCCTTTTCAAATACAATCTGACAGGCGCCTGTGCAAACCAAATCCTCCTGAGGTCTGGAGTCACAACCAGGGGGTGTGAGTGTGTATTGGGGGATGGAGAGTACCTTCCTCATTCAACACTTGTTCAATCTCCAATGGGACCAGGGTGACAAGGCATTGTGGCCTGGTTAGGACACTTTCCTTTTGGTCTCATCCTTTCGCTCAAATACACAAGGCAATAAAACATGTACTGCCTGGCAAGCCGTCCTTACAAATATGCCATTCTCAAAATTCTCCCATTTTACTTACAAATTAAGTTGCAGCCAAGTCACACTGCCAACACTGTAACCGTGAAAATTTCACACTAGCTGTTTCACTAATTATATTGAGAGACACCAAAGTCGGGGAATGCTAAAAGCTCATGGGGTAGGTGAAGAGTGTTATTTCTTTGAACTGGAGAATAAACAGTTTCCTCCCACAAATCAAAGCCCCAACTATATCACATTGATTTAATTCAACTCTAAAAACTCTAATTAGTGGTTTCATAAAATGACTAATTACATCTCCCTGGATTCAGACAGTTTCTGCCATCTCACTTAAAGAGCCTAGGAGCTGTGTAATCAAACCCACCCACTAGAAGGAGAATGCTAATTAGCATTGTTGATTGGTGACACAAGTTATAGTATTTTTCCAGCAACCTTGTAAAATTTATAAACACATCAGTGAAAACGCCAGATTCTTTACAGCTTGCTAGCTTTTGGAATAAGCGTCTAAAAATACATGCATTTCCAACCACAGCCCCCTCAAAGGGGTTTATCAAAATGCACGTGTCAGCCACACAATCATCATCATAAAGCGCTCTAACGTCTCTTCACGAGCAGCTAAACGAGCTCACAACACCTTCTCGGGTGGGCCTTTTACCTGGTTTGAAGCTGTGAAAACTGAGCCACGGATTTCTCGGTTCCAAGTCTAACTAGCTCATCTCCCGGCCGCCAGGCCGCGGCTCCGCCCCACTCCTGCCTCCGCCACCGACGCGTTTAAATTTTTATAAAGCTTCACACTTCTCTGGACGCGTTTGCTTGGGGCAGTTCAAAGCCTGTAGGAGGAAATGAGGTCCTGCCCGTGGCGAAGGCTGCCCCGGTGCGGTGAGAACGCCTCCAACCGGGACGTCTCGGGCAGAGACTTGCCGGACACCTCCTGCTCCACCCCAGCGTTTTTGAAAGTAAACTCCTACCTGCCTGTTGCGCTCTCTGAAGCGCAACCGGACTCGCGCCCCCCGCCCCCCCGCGGCCTCCTGGGCCGGTTCCATTCTGTAAGCGAGGTGGAAACACAGGCCAGCTCTGTGCTGATTTCTGGCCCTGGGTCGGGCGGGCCCCCGGGAGCGGGAGGTTCCCGGGTCGAGCTCCGCAGCGGGGTGAGAACCTCGGAGCGCGCCCGGCTCCCGGGGAGCGCAGGGCGCCCCGGCCTCCGCCTCGCACGGCGGGTCCCTCCTCCCGGGTGCCTCTACGAATGCTCGCCACTCCCTGCTGGCCGGGACGCGCACCCCAAAGTACAGCCTGGGGAGAAGGGAGCGTCCGAGGCGTGGGGAGGGAATGCCCGGACCGAGGAAGTGGGGTGCGCGGGGAGGGGAGCGGGAGGGGCGCACCACGCGCGGATGGGAGAGGACTGGGGTCCCGGGAAGCACGGCTCGCGCTGCGGTCCGTGGGAGAGGAGGGGGCTCTCGGCCAGAGGCAGGGGGAGGGGCAGTGAACCGGGGTCGGAGTCCCGGGTGGGGCTACGGGAGGAGGACGCAGGGGCTAGCGGGGTCCCAGGTTCGGGTGGGGGCGTCTTCCCGCGGAAGGTCTGCACCCCGCTCCTGCCGCTCAGCCGCAGCCGGTCTCCAGCGGGACTCACCTCCGCGCCGGTCGTGCGGGCGCCGCGGCCCGCAGTCTCGGCTCGCAGCGGCCCCGGCTCTGCGGCCTGCGCTGGGCTCCTGTAGAGGCAGAGCCCCGCCGCCGCCGCCGCCGCTGCACTGCTTTCCGCTTCCTGTCCCGGCGCCGCCCCGCAGCCCGAGCCCAGCCCTGCGAGCCCGGCGCGGCCGCGAGCCAAGAGCAACGAGCGCGGCCGGCCGCGCCGCGGGCCCCAGCCCACCTGCAGCGGAGGGCGGGGCCGGGCCGGCTTCTCCCCAACCCCAGGAGCCCGGCGCCCCGAACACACACACACACCCCCTCGCGCAAGCACACTCGTTCCCACACAGACCCCAAGGACTGACCACACACACACACGCACACACCCTCGCACAAGCACACTCGTTCCCACACAGACCCCAGGGACTGACCACACAATACACACACACACACACACACACACTCGCACATCACAGACACATGGTCAGAGATTGACCCCTAGCCACTTGCTCAAGGGTTTGCCTGATGGGTCAGAGGGTAAAGAATCCGCCTGCAATTCCGGGGACCTGGATTCGATGCCTGGATTGGGAGGATACCCTGGAGGAGGGCATGACAACCCACTCCAGTATTCTTGCCTGGAGAAACCCCATGGCCAGAGGAGCCTGGCGGGCTACAGTCCATGGAGTCGCAGAGAGTCAGACTGAACAACTAAGCAGGGCACTTGCTTAAGCTCACACCCTCACGCACACGCAGACTCACAATCACACACAAAAATTCAAGCCATTTGTGCACACTGGAGCCCCAACATACATATATTTGCATAGCAGCCCAGGGACTAAACTGCCCCTTCCATACACATATACACACTTAAATACACATATTCCAAGAATTAGCCCACAAATATCCATATATGCGTACATCTCAAACAACATACACGCTCACACTTAAACTCACACACAGCCCAGGAAATAACCCCACATGTAACCATACACACGCAGAGCCCCCCTAGGGACACCCAAAGCTAACTCTACCCCTCCTCCTCCATTTAACAGAGAGTTGTGACTGCCCCCCAACCCCAGTCTTCTAGAAACTACTAGAAGAGCACACCTCTGAAGGCAGGCGGCCCCAGGTTCCAATCCTGATTCAACCAGGTCTGTCTCTGTCTAAGTCTTTGTTTCCCTGTCTGAAAAGCAGAGAAGATGATAAAGCCAGCCTTGCAGGATAGTGGTGAGGATTATGAAAAGTGGCTGGTCCCTGGCGGCACTGAACAGTTGCCAACTATTCAAAGGAACACTTACACTCTTCTTACTTAGTTGTCTGGTGTGGGTGGATAGGGTCAGGGATCCATGTTGGAGAGTCCAGAGTCCGGCGGGGACCCACAGCAGTTCACGTGGCAGTGCTCGCCAGTAGAGGTGGTGTATGATGAAGCCGTGTGGGCAGTTGGGTGGGGAAACACACCCATGCTGAACTAGCCTTAGTTATGGAACTTTAGCCTCTAAAGTCCTCACACTCCCCTCACCATCTCTTCTCCATTCTCCCCAATCCCCTTTCTCTCTCCTATATATATTTCTTGAGGACATAGTATGTTCCATGTAGGTGATCTTCACGCAGCCCCACCAGCCCTAATGTTCACTCTAAGGGGTGTAAGGTATCAATTCCCATCCCCCCAACCCCCAACCTCCTACCTGTCTCCTGAGGGCAGCCAGCTTCCTAGGGGTAAAGCCTGAATCAGTGCTCAGGGGCAGAAATGTAGAGCTTTGTAAAAACATGTCTCTTTCATCTTTAAAATGCAGACCCTTCAAAGTTGCAACAGGCCAGGGATCTCCAATTCTATTTATGATATACCTGAATAGCCCCCATGTGAGCTACAGATCCTCAATGGGTTCCCATGAGAAGCGATTTTAACTCACATTGGTGTATTATGTCTAGCTACCTTATGTGGATGCTTTTGTGGCAAAGAGGGGTAGTGCAAAATAAACCCTTTTTAAAGATAAATTCACCTATAAATACCATCTACTGCTTGTTTTTATCTAACAATCTCAAGTATTCGAGTTGGAAAAATTCTCAGGAACTGAATTTTCTATGTAACCCAGCTCCCATTATCTGTTACAAAGTGGGTCAGCCACATTCTAGGGTTTGTTTAATAGGCTTATTCAGCTCTTGCCTAGACTCGAGTGCTCCAGCTTAGCCTTAATCATTAAAAAAAAAGAAAGGTAATACTGGGGACTCAATCTGCCACTCCTTGGTCTTATTATTTACACCAAACTCATTTGAGGAATTGGGGTACTATGTACTGGGTGCTCTCAAAACAACAGAGTGACTGTAATTCCACAATCATGCATATGAATCTCCATTCCTGCTCACTCTTGCAAACCCTAGAATGCTACCCAAGAAAGTTTTTCCTGTCTACTAGTGCTATCTCTTACACAAAGCCTTCTCCAGTTCTCCCAACCAGAAAATATTTTCTTTTCTTCATTTGAATTCTCTGGATTTTTATGTTCACCTTCTACCTTGTATTGGTTATTTTATATCACTCCTCAATAATGTGTAAATGCTGTCTTTATCTCTTTCCTATCAGATCTTTGCTCATAGTAGTCATTTTGAAAAATACTTAGCAAATGAATGAACAACTATAAAACACCACTTGCCCTGGGAAATTAATAATCTAATCAGGGAATAATCTAATTGGAAAGTTATGACATGTGCACATAAAGATTGTTGTTGTTGAGTCACTAAGTTTTGTCTGACTCTTTTGCAACCTCATGGACTGCAGTCTGCCAGGCTCCTCTGTCCATTGGATTTCCCAGGCAAGAATACTGGAGTGGCTAACCCTTTCCTTCTCCAGGGCATCTTCCTTACCTAAGGATGGAATCCAAGTCTCCTGCATTAGCAGGCAGATTCTTTACCGCTGAGCCACATGAGAAGCCTGAACATAAAGATAATTAACAACAAAAGAATATGTAAAATGCACTATTGGAACACTTTTTAAGAAGTCACTTATTCAGCCTCAAGAATTCTGAATATACTTGAAAAACAGGAGTTAAGTGAGAAAGGCTTGTAATCAACCAAGTAGATTGCATAAAGTTATGCTTTAAAACAGATAGACTTTATACATAAGATTGTCTCTTGCCCTTACTTAGACACTGTTTACGTGTAGTTCACAAATATTTCTAATAAACTTCATTGTCTGATTCCTAAGCCCACTGTAGATTAGAAACATTAAAAGAGAACAGGAGGTGACCTCAGGAGACCCCAGGAACTGCAAAGGGAGGATCATTGCAAAGACTGTTTAACTCCAAAACTCATGCTCTTTCCTTTCACTAGTTTCTCCTCTTGATACATTACCACAGCATAGAATACTGATGACCCTGAGTTATAAAAGTTAGATGTATATTCTACAGATAGTACTCTATTTAGGAAGACAGGGAAGATGCTAAAAAAATTAGATTTCCATCCAAAATGTTTGAGAAGTTTAAAAGCGCTGATTCTTTTTTTGAAATTAATTAATTTATTTTTGGTTGCACTGGGTTTTCATTGCTGTATGCAGGCTTTCTCTAGTTGCGGCAAGTAAGAACTACTCTTCGTTGTGGTGTACCAGTTTCTCATTGAGGTGGCTTCTCTTATTTCGAGCACAGGCACTAGGCTCTTGGGCTTCAGTAGTTGCTGCACACAGGCCAGTAGTTGTGGTGCATGGGCTTAGTTGCTCTAAGGCATGTGGAATCCTCCCAGACCATGCATTGAACCCCTATTCCCTGCATTGGCAGGTGGACTCCTATCCACTGCACCACCCAGAAAGTCCAAAATACTGATTCTTTAAAAGTCCTTTTTATGTAAAATACAGAGGTATATGCATGTGTAAAATAAACATATGGAGGTATGTGTAATACTGGTTTATATGTTAATAATGTCAGTGATGAAAATATGAAAATAATGTCTTGTGTTATGTTTAATGTCTTGTTTAATATTTATAAGAAAATAATATCTTGATGAAAATGAAAGATGAGAGTGAAAAAGTTGGCTTAACATTCAACATTCAGAAAACTAAGATCATGGCATCCAGTTCCATCACTTCATGGCAAATAGATAGGGAAACAATGGAAACAGTGACAGACTTTATTTTTGGGGGCTCCAAAATCACTGCAGATGGTGACTGCAACCATGAAATTAAAAGATGCTTGCTCCTTGGAAGAAAAGCTATGATCAACCTAGACAGCATATTTAAAAGCAGAAATATTACTTTGCCAACAAAGGTCCCTCTAGTCAAAGCTATGGTTTTTCCAATAGTCATGTATGGATGTGAGAGTTAGACTATAAAGAAAGCTGAGTACCAAATAATTGATGCTTTTGAACTGTGATGTTGGAGAAGACTCTCGAGAGTCCCTTGGATTGGAAGGAGTCCAACCAGTCCATCCTAAAGGAAATCAGTCCTGAATATTCATTGGAAGGACTGATGCTGAAGCTGAAACTCCAATCCTTTGGCCACCTGATGCGAAGAACTGACTCATTGGAAAAGACCCTGATGCTGGGAAAGATTGAAGGTGGGAGGAGAAGGGGACGACGGAGGATGTGATGGTTGGATGGCATCACTGACTTGATGGACATGAGTTTGAGTAAGCTCCGGGAGTTGGTGAGGGACAGGGAAGCCTGGCATGCTGCAGTCCATGGGGTCGCAAAGAATCGGACACAACTGAGCGACTGAACTGAACTGAATGTCAGTGATGAGGTGTTAAAATATGGGCTATTAAAAGACTTCCCTGGTGGTCCAGTAATTAAGACTCCTCACTGCCAATGCAGGTGGTGTGGGTTTGATCCCTGGTCACGGAACTAAGATCCCCCATGCTACAGCCAAAAACTATGGGTTATTAGTGCCCACGAGGAGAGTCTGAGTGGTCAGGGTCAAATTGTCCATGAGGTCAAGGAAAGAAAAAATGGAAGAGGGAAGAAAGAAGTAGAATGAGCATAAGTGGAGGACAGTGGCTGCAACACTGATTGGTTTATCTCAAGTGCTTGCTTAATAAATCTGATTTGAATAAATTAGTGAATAATATTTCTGTTTGGAGTCTGGGCAGGGGTGTGGAGATATAGTCAAGGGCATGAGCAGAGCAGTTAAGCTCAAGATAAGGGCTTGTGCTGAGACATGGAGGATTCAACATTGAGTGACTAGGATTAAGAGTTTGAGAACTTCAAATCCGACTCTAGTGTCTGAACTTTTAAAAACGGGCTAGTAACATGATAAAGTATTCATCCATCCATCCATTCATTCAAAAACACATACTTAGTACCTTCTAGAGGCAGACAACGTATGAGCTACTGGGGATACAGAAGTAGATAATGTATCTTTGATCTGTGATTAAATGATTTAGTCAACAAGTCTTTATTGAGCTCTTACTTTGTGCCAGTCTCAATTCTAGGCTCTGGGGATACATCAAAATAGACCAAAGCTTCTGCCCTGGTGGAGTTTATGTTCTAGAGGGGGGAGATGGACAAACAAGCAGCATGTATATCATGTCAGATGGTTTAGCAAGGGCTCAGGAGAGAACAAAGTTGGATGAGGCATGGAGGTGGGGACATGGTGTGCACCTCATTGTCCTGGAGGATCTTGGGCTGCTGGGCAAGACTGCAGCTTCAGCAGAGGCTCGAGGTGGAAGAGGAGAGCGCTGGGATCAGGACCCGAGCAGCCTGCAGAAGCTGCTGTGTCGCTTCACCCAGCCATGACCCTGGGAGCAGACCTTGAAGGATGAGTATCTGACAGATAAAGAGGGAGGAAGCATTCTGGGCACAGGCACAGAAGTGTGACAGAGTGTATCCAGGAAGCTGAGTCTGGTGGGGGTGCGTAGCCTGATGCGCTAAAGAAGAGTGGGGGCCCAGGAGGCCCGCGGGGAGCTGCAGGTCTGGAGGGATGAGGCAATGAAGCGCCACTGGTGTCAAGAGGGACAGAAAGGAAGCATTGAAGCAGCAGAGCTCCTCAGAGGCCAGTGGGCAATTTGGTCGGGGGAGAGCAGAAGAGAGGAAGCAGGGCTGGGATGGGTGGAGGGGGGGTGGCACGACATGGAAAAAGGGGCAGAGTCTGGAGCTCTCAGGGCTTTATATGGTGGGCTTAAAACTGTGGATTTTATCTGGGAGGCAATAGGGAGCCACTGATTGAAGGTTTTCACAGAGACGAATAAAATGAGTTGACTTCATGGTTTGAAGAGTGGCTTCCTGGGGAAAAAGTGAAGGCAGAGGGACCCTTTAGGAGAGACAAAGGAAACCTGATGTGACGATTGGGCCTGAGTTATTGCAGCCTTTGTAGGCATGTGTCAGTCATAAATGGGGAACAGAGAGGAAGAAGTTCCAGGAGAAAAAGCAAGTTCAGTTTCAGGTATGTTGAGTGCAAGTACCTTTGGGAGGTGCAGGTACAAACAATAATAGGTCACTTTTATGAAGCACTTATTAAATACCAACACTGTATGAGTATTTTACAGGTTTTGATTCATCCTTCACTGTGACCCGTGTTTTCAGGATTACAGAGAAGGAAGCTCAGGCATAGAAAAGTTAAAGAAGTGGCAGGAGATCACGAAGCTGCTGACAGGTGGGGCCAGGCTTTGACCTCAGATTTGCTGACCACAGACTCCCCACCTTTAACCCATCAGCGATACTATGTCTTGGCAGAGCACATTTACAACTCTGGAGGAGATCAGCTACTGACAATGAATATGGCTTTCAGAGATTACATGTGGTTGACAGTACAGTAGAGAAAACAGCAAGAGGTGGGTACAGACAGGCAGCATGTGTGAGGCAGAGAGATATGACAGGGACATGTGCAGGTGAAGGGTCATCATTGTCCCGTTTTAACATAGAAAGCCCTAAAGCCTGTTTATAGACCAGGGAGAAGAAATCTTAAATTTCAAAATTTAAGAAGGGAGGTAACTTAGGAGATGGGTAGAAGGACCAGCTTTGGAAAGGCGCAGACAGAGGTGAGCCAAAGGTGAGTGTGGAGGGTTCAAGGGCATTTCATAGGAAGCAAGAGGCTCTGAGAGCCTGGGAGGTCAGGAGATGGAGTCGGGCCAGAGACAGGTGTATCTGACAGCTTCTCAGGAGCCCTTGGAGGGTCTGATTCCCATTGAGATGGAAATCACAGAAAGCATACACCCCCTACTTTGTGCAAATCATTTGGATGGACAAACAGACTAACAGCCTCTAAGGGACTCCAGACATTGTCTTCTCTACAGTCTCTTCCATGTCTAAGAATTGTTATATTCAATGAGTTGTTTGAGGTGAGTGTGGGATGTCTAAATAGTCTAAATAGAGACTTGAAAAAGGAGAGGAAATGGTGGGACTTTCTATTATATAGCTTTGGGGGTCTTGGGATTGTAGTCAGTGGACAAGAAAGCAAATGTGCTCTGTATAAAGTGATCAGGCCCAGGGGGACCTAAAGGAGCAGCCGTGACCCCTGGGCCAAGTGCACTAACACCCCAGTGGGGCCAGATGTCGACCTTGACGCTGCTCTGCAGGCCTGGGAGTGGGCAGCCCGCTCCCAGGCCCAGCGGCTCTCATTGCCTAGGGGGCTGGGAGGCCGTGGGATGTCAGGTAGAACTCAGATTCCAGAAGCAGGATGCTGCCCAGGCTTCAGTCAGCCCTTCCTTTTCACTTGTTATCAGTGGAAAGGAGAGAAGCCAGGGGCAGAGAGCCCGATAAAGACACCAGTCCGTGCACATGACCTTGGGCCTTCTAAGTATTCCCAAGGTGATTACACTAGCCGGGGCAGTGCAAAGGATCACACTCAAGGCCGACCGTGGACGGGGATGGGCAGGCTAATCGTACCTTCTGGGGAACTGGTAGTTTCTTCTGCATTGCTGTTTTTAATCTGGGGCATCATCGTCAGTAATTCATTACCTATTTATGAGAAGCACTTGAATAACACCTCACACACCGCGTTAAGCTAATTACTTGGCCTGACACCAGGTGGCATTGTTTCCTGAAGGTGAACCAGCCTCTGCTGCTGCTGGCCTGGGCTCATTCTCTCTGAGGAGACATAGGTGTGTAAGGAAGATCCCCCCCATCCCCCCACTAGGCTTCTGGCCCACAGCCGGACCCACTCCCTGCAAGTCAAGAACCGTCTCCATGGTTGTGCAGAAGGGGCGGGCCTCATCGAGTCATCCAAAGACAGCAACATTAATCCATCTTAGTGATCAGGGTTTGAGTTAATCATGCCTTTTTATTTTCTGCATTTCTGATGTTTTGACCTCTGGGGGCCTTGCCAGGAGAGCCTGCCCGCCTCAGGGCTAGCTAATTCCTAGAGGTGGTTAATACTCACAAGCAACGTTCCTCATAGGCAAAACAACTCATCCAGAGCCCGTATCCAGCTTCCTGCTTTATCCAACTCTCACACTCAGGACCACTATCCATCTGCCCTAATTACCCCAGGGTAGGGTACTGGAAAAGTAGAGACAGCCCCAGCATCCCAGATGCTGCTGAAATTATTCAAACTAGCCATCCTAAGCCTGCTTACCCTGCCTTGCTTGTTCCTTTTCACAAGAAAATAAAGGCTCCTGCCCTTGTGTTCCCCCACTCTCCCTACCTTCTGACTGACCCTGATGCTTCTCTATGTGACTGTGCCTGGTGTAGGGTACCCCTTCCTCTTGGAATTACCTTCCTAAAGGTAATTGTCCCTTTATCTGTTGGCCTTATTATACCTGAATAGTAATAAAACCTACATTTTAAAGCAAGTTCTCTACTGTAACTGTGCTCATTGTGAACCATATAAATGATCAGGCAGAGAGAAGGAATTAATGTTTATTGTGCTTTTTTTATTGTGTGGTAGGCATTGTAATAGTCATTTAAGTCTATTATTTAATAGTATTTTCCTGGTAATTCTATAAGTTAGATATTTTACAAAAACTCAAACAGTTTAAAGTGGCATTTCCAAGGTCACAGGCTAAATCCAGGCCTTCTAGTTCCCAGCCAGGCTTTCCCACTGCACTAGTCATAGATAATGAAGACAGATTTTTTCTTGCTGTTTCTTTATTCCTTCTTCCCTTCTCTGATTAATGATCACTGCACACCCCATCCTCTACCACTTTTCTTTCCTTCCACCTTTCCCTTTGAAGTGAAGTCAAGTGTTAGTCCCTCAGTTGTGTCCGACTCTTCGCAACCTCATGGATTATAGCCCACAAGACTCCTCTGTCCATGGACTTCTCTGGGCAAGAATACTGGAATGGGCTGCCATTTCCTTTTACAGGTGATCTTTCCAATCCAGGGATCAAACCCGGGTCTCTCATACTGCAGGCAGATTCTTTACTGTCTGAGCCACCAAGGAAGTCAACCTTTCTCATTGTCTATCTTTTATCTATCTACCTATTTATGTATAAGAAGCTGTTTATTTTCCATCAACCTGTTTCCATTTTTTAGAGTTTATGGAAGATCAAACTGAAGACTACTTAGTGGTTGTTCGTATCCATTCAGTGGCCTGAGAAGTGGGAGCTGCAAACCAGTCCTCAGTTATGGGCTAAGCACTCTGCTTTTAAGTAGGGAATAGCTGAATAGGCACCCAGGGCACCTGTGCCTTCAGGCCAGTCTGGACTCAGGGTGAGTAGTATTGAACTTGGGAGCTAGAGCAGTCCATTCACCTGAAATCTCTCCTTGGTCACAGCCTTTTCACCTGAGCCTGCTCTTCCTTTTCAATCTCTTCAGGATCACTTAGAAGCAGAGATCAGGGATAATTTCTGATGGGTGTTTACAGGAGGTGGTGCCACGTATGCCCAGAACTTCCCGGGCCAGCACCCAGCACATCAGACGCACGGAGTGGGCTCCCTTGTGGCTCCACAGGATGGCAATGTCCGCATAATGCAGAGGAGAGTCTGTGTTATGGGAGCAATGGTTAACACAAGACTCCTCTGTGAGAGGCTGGTGTCAGCCCTGGGATCAGTAACCACTGGTAGTCTCGGCTCCCTGAGGGCTGCCTTGATCTGGTTAAGTGAAGGTTCCGGGAGTGGAGTCCTCACAATAAGAGAGGCACCAGTGGCAGCAGCAAACTTCTGCACAACTCTCTGGCCAGTGTTCCTGGGGAATATGACACTGACATCAGCCAGGTTTTCAATGACAACAATGATGAAAGCTGCCAACAGGCGTTTTACCCAAGTTCTCTCCAGTTTTATGCTGTACAGGTGCCACACAGATTCCTTTTGTGGATGGACTATTCAATTTGTAAGTCATGGTTAATGCTACCTAAGTGAGTTTCTGCTGCAAGGAATTTGAGGCCATCCTTCTTCTTTATTTACAGGACATCAAGGACTCCCTTTAAGTGATTATGGAAATGCTGAACAATGCCATATGGACCCCTGTCTGAGTAGTGCAGACAGGCCCTACCGTTCCCTTTAAAGAAAAAACTTTCTTGGCAGTGTTACTTGTGTTATGTGTTTTTCAGCTACGTGAAAAGTTGAAAAACAAATTGTAAATTCCATGATATAATAACAATTTTTTTCTTTTGAGTACAAAAACTTTAAGTTCTAAATTTAAAAATTATTTTGACATTTTAAGTTCAGTAATAAAATGTCATGTGTATGTTTGTTTTAAATGCTGTTTTAAAACATCAGGTCCAAGGTACATTAACAGGTCTGGATTTATGCTCCCATATGAAGTAACTATAAATTCTGATAAAATATATGAAACAACAGATTTCAAGAAGTTGGATCATGTAACAGAAGACAGATCCCTGTGATGAAGGAGACCAACTGGGTAATCCCCACTGTTGCCCTAACTTGCTGCCTAAAGAGAGTTTTCCGGCCATGGCACAGGGAAGATGGAACCAGTCAGAGCCTAGCGGGCTTCCTGCGCTGAAGAGGAAGAGCTAGGGTTTAAGGAGGTAGAGTAACAGAGATGAGAAAGCTACAGGCAAAGAGAACTCTAGAAAAACACAGCGGCTTCCCTTGAGTATTTGGTTAAGTTCTATTCAGTGCATGCGTGTGAGTAAATAATCCCTTGAATGGATTAAAGGGGACAATACTAGAGTCACACAGTAAATAGTACCTGTTATGAGCAGCCAGGCTGGCAAACCTCATAATCTATAAAATATTGGGTAGTATAATTGGACTGGTCTTGCCTCAGTAGCAGGGGAGAAAAAGCACCCTGGATTAAATGCTGCTCTGGTTGTGCCAAACAACTCTTGAAAGCAAGACCTGAAAGCCTCAATCTGTTTCCAAGTATTTTGTGTTCCAAACAAAGGTCAAGGGTATTTATGAAATACACAAATATGCAGCATCCAGTAAAGTACAATAACTGGGATCCTGTAAAAATGACCAAGCATATAAAGAAGCAGAGGAATGTTGCTCCTAAGGAGGAGGGAAATCTATCAGTTGAAATCTATCAACCGACACAGATGATGGAATCAGTAGAACAAACAAAAACCTCTTCAAAACAGTAATTCAAAAAGCTAGGGGTGGCACATCTATTACGGAAAACAGTTTGAAGTTTCTTTTAAAAACTAGGTATAGAGCTACCATATGATCTAGCAATCCCACTCATGGGTGTCTATCCAGAGAAAACTATAATTTGAAAAGACACATGTACCCCAGTGTTCACTGTAGCACTGTTTACAATAGCCAGGACACAGACGCAACTTAAATGTCCACCAACAGAGGAATGGAAAAAGAAGAGATAGTACATATATACTATACATACATATATACCACACTGTACACATATATAGTATATATATATACTATGTATGTATACAATGGAACATTGCTCAGCTATAAAAAAGAATGAAATAATGCCATTTGCAGCGACTTAAATGGACTTAAAGATTGTCATACTGAGTGGACTAAGGCAGACAGAGAAAGACAAATATAGTGTAATATCACTTACATGTGGAATCTAAAAAGATAATACAAATGAGACTATTTACCAAGCAGAAGTAGAGTCACAGACATAGAAAGCAAACTTACGGTTACCAAGGATTAAAGGGAAGGAGAGAGATAAATTGGGAGATTAGGATTTATATAAACATACTACTATATATAATATGGATATTAATAACTAATAAAAACACACTGTATAGCACAAGGACTTCTACTCAATATTCTGTAATGACCTACATGGGAATAGGATCTAAAAGAGTGGATATATGTATACAAATAGCTGATTCACTTTGGATAGCAGAAACTAACACAACAATTAACTATACTGCAATAAAAATTAATTTAAAAAAGCTTGGGGGGAAATTAAGCATGATAACCAGAGAAATGGAAGATATAAAAGAAATCCAAGTTGAGCTTCTAGAGATGAAAACTATAATGTCTGAAATAAAAAATATACCAACTAGAATTAACAGGATTAACAAAAGATTAGACATTGTTGGAACAAAGATTAGTGAACTCAATAAACCTCATAGCTATGTGAACTCATAGCATTATGAGTGAACTCATAGCATTAGAAATATCCAAATTTGTTAACCTCTAATGTGCAATGTATAATCTGTTGTTAATCCTATCCAGTGTACTTTTTCATTTTTTGGTTTTCATCCTTAAAATTTTATTCATGTCTCTTTTATATTGTCCATGTTTCTACTTAAATTTTTGAAACTATGAAATTTAGTTATAATCACTATTTTAATGTCCTTGTCAGCTAAATTTAACATCTATATCAATTCTCTGTCATTTTCAAATGGTTGATTGATTTATTTCCCCTCATTATGGTTATATTTTTCTGCCCTTTAAATGCCTATGGGGTGGGAGGTGGGAGAAGGGAGGGAGGTTCAAGAGGGAGAGGGCATATGTATACCTATGACTGATTCATGCTGATGTATGGCAGAAATCAACACAATGTTTTAAAGCAATCATCCTTCAATTTAAAATAAATACATTTTAAAAAAATTAAAATAAATATTAGGAGTAACATCTAAAATGAGATCATGGAAACTGAAATCTAAATAATGAAAAAAATAACCTAGTTTGTTGAATATATGAATAAATTTCTGAAAACCTCTTTCATGTAGAATATATTTCTCATAATAAATATAATATATATTTTTAATTTGATTTTTTCATATAAAAAAGAAATGAATGTCTAAGAAATACCTGGAGTAACAGGCAAATATGGCCTTGGAGTACAGAATGAAGCAGGGCAAAGGCTAATACAGTTTACCAAGAGAACGCACTGGTCATAGCAAACACCCTCTTCCAACAAAAGAGAAGACTCTACACATGGACATCACCAGATGGTCAACACCAAAATCAGTTTGATTATATTCTTTGTAGCCAAAGATGGAGAAGCTCTATACAGTCAGCATAAATAAGACTAGGAGCTGACTGTGGCTCAGATCATGAACTCTTGATTGCCAAATTCAGACTTAAATTGAGTAAAGTAGGGAAAACCACTAGACCATTCAGGTATGACCTAAATCAAATCCCTTATGGTTATACAGTGGAAGTGACAAATAGATTTAAGGGACTAGATTTGATAGACAGAGTGCCTGATGAACTATGGACGGAGGTTGGTGACACTGTACAGGAGACAGGGATCAAGACCATCCCCAAGAAAAAGAAATGCAAAAAAGCAAAATGGCTGTCTGAGGAGGCCTTACAAATAGCTGTGAAAAGAAGAGAAGTGAAAAGCAAAGGAGAAAAGGAAAGATATACCCATTTGAATGCAGAGTTCCAAAGAATAGCAAGGAGAGATAAGAAAGCCTTCCTCAGCAATCAGTGCAAAGAAATAGAGGAAAACAATAGAATGGGAAAGACTAGCGATCTCTTCAAGAAAATTAGAGATACCAAGGGAACATTTCATGCAAAGATGGGCTCAATAAAGGACAGAACTGGTATGGACCTAACAGAAGCAGAAGATATTAAGAAGAGGTGGCAAGAATACACAGAAGAACTGTACAAAAAAGATCTTCACGACCCAGATAATCATGATGTTGTGATCGCTCACCTAGAGCCAGACATCCTGGAATGTGAAGTCAAGTGGGCCTTAGGAAGCATCACTACAAACAAAGCTAGTGGAGGTGATGGAATTCCAGTTGAGCTATTTCAAATCCCAAAAGATGATGCTGTGAAAATGCTGCACTCAATATGCCAGCAAATCTGGAAAACTCAGCAGTGGCCACAGGACTGGAAAAGGTCAGTTTTCATCCCAATCCCAAAGAAAGGCAATGCCAACGAATGCTCAAACTACCACACAATTGCACTCATCTCACACGCTAGTAAAGTAATGCTCAAAATTCCCCAAGCCAGGCTTCAGCAATACGTGAACCGTGAACTTCCAGATGTTCAAGCTGGATTTAGAAAAGGCAGGGGAACCAGCGATCAAATTGCCAACATCCGAAGGATCATTGAGAGAGCAAGAGAGTTCCAGAAAAACATCTATTTCTGCTTTATTGACTATGCCAAAGCCTTTGACTGTGTGGATCACAATAAACTGTGGAAGATTCTGAAACAGATGGGAATACCAGACCACCTGACCTGCCTCTTGAGAAACCTGTATGCAGGTCAGGAAGCAACAGTTAGAACTGGACATGGAACAACAGACTGGTTCCAAATAGGAAAAGGAGTATGTCAAGACTGTATATTGTCACCCTGCTTATTTATCTTATATGCAGAGTACATCATGAGAAATGCTGGGCTGGGGGAAGCACAAGCTGAAATCAAGATTGCTGGAAGAAATATCAATAACCTCAGATATGCAGATGGCACCACCCTTATGGCAGAAAGTGAAGAAGAACTAAAGAGCTTCTTGATGAAAGTGAAAGAGGAGAGTGAAAAAGTTGGCTTAAAGCTCAACATTCAGAAAACTAAGATCATGGCATCCAGTCCCATCACTTCACAGCAAATATATGGGGAAGCAGTGGAAACAGTGTCAGACTTTATTTTTGGGGGCTCCAAAATCACTGCAGATGGTGATTGCAGCCATGAAATTAAAAGACGCTTACTCCTTGGAAGGAAAGTTATGACCAACCTAGATAGCATATTAAAAAGCAGAGACATTACTTTGTCAACAAAGGTCCATCTAGTCAAGGCTATGGTTTTTCCAGTGGTCATGTATGGATGTGAGAGTTGGACTATAAAGAAAGCTGAACGCTGAAGAATTGATGCTTTTGAACTGTGGTGTTGGAGAAGACTCTTGAGGATCCCTTGGACTGCAAGGAGATCCAACCAGTCCATCCTAAAGGAAATCAGTCCTGGATGTTCATTGGAAGGACTGATGTTGAAGCTGAAACTCCAATACTTTGGCCACCTGATGCAAAGAGCTGACTCATTTGTAAAGACCCTGATATTGGGAAAGATTGAAGGCAGGAGGAGAAGGGGAAAGTAGAGGATGAGATGGTTAGATGGCATCACCGACTCAATGGACATGAGTTTGGGTAAACTCTGGGAGTTGGTGACGGACAGGGAAGCCTGGCATGCCGCAGTTCATGGGGTCGCAAAGAGTCGGACATGACTGAGCGACTGAACTGAACTGAAACATTGTGAATTGTCTTGTTGGATGTTAGATAGTTTTGTATTCCTTTAAATATTCCTGAGCATTGTTTTGGGATGTAGTGAAGTTACTTGGAAGTTGTTTAATCCTTTTAGGTCCTAATTTTAGAACACTTTATATGGGACCAGGGTCATGTTTACTCTAAGCTAGTTGCTTTCCAACACCAAGGAAGACATCTGAGTATACTACCCAGCACTCCATGGGTTATGACGTGGGAACAGACACTCTCTGTAGTTAGTGTGAGTGCCAGGTACTTTTCCCTCTCCTCCTTGTGAGTGGTCCTTTCCTTAGCCTCAATACTCTCCTCACATCAATGCACTCATCACTATTGTACAAGTCTTTAAAGGGACTCTCTGAGCATCTCTGTGCAGCCCTCTCCTCTCTGGTACTCTCTGTGATAAACTCTAACTTAGTTTTTCTGGACATTCAGAGCTATGTCTCCTTATCTCATGTGGCCTTCTGGGACTTTCTGGGTTTGCCTTTCCTAACCACAGTAGGCCCAAGGAAGTAAGCCTGGGTAATCATAGGCCTCACCTTATTTGTTCCCTGTCTATCAGGGATCACTGTCCTCTGTTGCCTCATGTGAAATGTCTCAAACATCATTTTGTCCAGTTTTAAAATTTCAGGCAGAAGGATAAATCTGGTCACTGTTATTTCATCTTAGTTAAAAGTATAAATAGAACTCCTGGATGATTTACAAGTAATTTAATTATTGATGTGGTTGGCTTTGTATCTACAGGGTTGCTAGCTGTTTTCTGTTTGATTTGTTCTTTTCTCTTTTTTTTTTCTTTTCCTGCTTTCATTTGTGTTAATTATTTTTTCATGATTTCATTTTATATCCATTATTAATTAATTCATTACTTGTTTTAAAGACTGTCTTTTAGAGCAGTTATAAATTCATAGGAAAATAAAGAAGACGGTATGGAGATGTCCCATGTATTCTATGTATGTACACCATACATGTTTAGTCTTCCCTGTTATCAATATCCTGTACCAAAGTGATCAATTTGTTATAACTGATGAATCTACAATAGTACATCATAATTACCCAAAGTCCATAGCTTACTTTAGGTTTCACTCTTGGTGTTGCAAATTTCAACAAGTGTTTGGACAAGTGTACAGTGACGTGTGGGCTTCCCTGGTGGCTCAGACTAAAGTAAAGAATTGGCCTGCAATGCAGGAGACCTGGGTTCAATCCCTGGGTCAGGAAGATCCCCTGGAGAAGAGAATGGCTACCCGCTCCAGTGTTCTTGCTTGGAGAATTCCAGGGACAGAGGAGCCTGGCGGGCTACAGTCCCTGGGGTCACAAAGAGTCAGACACAACTGAGGGACTAACACTTACTCTGATAGTGACATGTATTTATTGTTATGATATCATACAGAGTATTTTCACTGCCCTAACAATGGTTGGTGCAATGACTATTCATCCCTCTCCAACCCTTGACATCCACTGGTTGTTTTACTATCTATAGTTTTACCTTTTCGAAAATGTCATATAGTTGGAATCATACAACTATGTACAGACATAACTCTTTTAGATTGGTCTATTTCACTTAATAATATACCTTTATGGTTCCTACAGATCTTATCATGGCTTGATAGCTCATTTCTTACTAATGTAGGGTAATATTCCATTGTCTGGATTTACCAGTTTATCCATTCACCTACTGAAGAACACCTTGGTTGTTTCCAAGTTTTCGCAATTATGAATAAACATCTGTGTTAAGGTTTTTGTGTAGACATATATTTTTAACTGCAAGTAAATACCAAAGAGCACAATTATTGGATCATATGGTAAGAGTATGTTTAGTTTCATGAGGAATTGCCACATTGTCTTCCAAAGTGACTGTACCATTTTCCATTCCCACAAGTAATGTATGAGAGTTCCTGTGGCTCCGCATCCTCAACAGCATTTGGTGTTGTCAGAGTTCTGGACTATGGCCATTCTCACAGGTGTGTGGTAGTGTCTCATTTCAATTTGCATTTCCTAAGTGACATATGAGGTACAGCATCTTCACATAAGCTTTTTTGCCATCTGCATGGCAGTGCTGAAATGTCTTTGGCCAATTTTCTAATGGGTTTTTTGTTTTCTTATTGTTGACTTTTACTAGTTTTTGTATATTTTGAGTAACAGTCCTTTATCAGATAAGTCTTTTGCAAACATTTTCCTCCAGTCTGTGGCTTATCTTTTCATTACCTTGACCTTATCTTTCACAGAGCAGAAGTTTTAAAGTAAAGTCCAGCTTATCAATTCTTTCTTCCATGGATTGTGCCCTTGTTGTTGTGTCTAAGTCATCACCATATCCAAGTTGTCTATGTTTTCTCCTGTTATCTTCTAGGAGCCTGTAGTTTTGTGTTTTACATTGAGGTATTTAATCCATTTGAGTTAATTTTTGTGAAGGGTGATCTGTGTCTAGATTCATCTTCTTTGCAAGTGGATATCCAGGTGTTTCATTGCCATTTGTTGAAGAGACTGTTTGCTCCCGTGTATTGCCTTTGATCCTTTGTCAAAGACCAGTTGACTGTATTCATATGGTCAACTTCTGGGCTCTCTATTCTGTTCCATTGATCTATCTCTTTCCAGTCATGCAGTTTTCTTGGCATCAGTGTAGAATTCTGGACCCAAGATCTCTCTTGCTGTCCCTGGAGTTTTTTACTCCTACTCTTCTTCTAGCAGTGGTGGTTCTTTGCCTATTTCCTGGGGTAGCGTTTCCTATATTCTCCCAAGAAACATGGGTTTTACTCCTTCTCTTCTCCCAGAAGCTATGCATCTAGAGGGTGCACTCTCCCTTCCTCACTAGCTTAAGGCTTTTGCTTCATAGGAGAAAAGGATTCAAAGAAGCAAGCAGGGCTTTGAGCCTGTCCCACTCAGCCCTCATTACCTTCTTCCCTCCTGTGTCAGAGGAGACTCTCATCAATCTGCTGCCCTTCCTCCATTCTTTCTTGTGAGCACCCAGGAGAGGCTCAGAAAGAAGCACTTACAAGTGAAGTGAGCTCTCCTGGTGTCTAGGGCCCCCACTATTCCAAACTGATGTGCTGACCCACTCTTGGCCTCCAAGAATGTGTTAAGCTCTTAGTTTATTTTTTAATTGTTTGTTTAGCAGCCTCCTCATTCTCCCAGCCTCTGCCAAAGGAGAGACACTGTGTGCATCTCACCTTGCCTTCAATGGACTTCTTCCTCCTTGGAATTTGGTTTACCTAGTTGCCTTGTTAACACAGATCGCTTGTGGGCTCTGTAAAAGTTATAATTTTATAGCTTATCCAGCTTTTCCTAATGGTTAGGATGGAAATAACTTTCTTTCCAGCTCTCTTCATCCTGAGAGAAAACCTCATTTTCTTCACATTGAATTCACTCTTTTTTCTTAATGGCCAGAAGAGGTGAATTTCCCATTCCACAAAGAGGAGACTGAGGTCTTAGACAAGTTATGCTCCTCAAGTGGCAGGTGGTGATGCTGAGACTCCTCAGCTACCAACAATTTGTGAGGTCTTCACTGGGGTGGAGAGGCAGGAGGAGACAGCAGAGAGCCTGGGAGTCCTGGGAGGTGAGAAGGCATGGGAAATAGACGCTGCCCAGCAGGTGAGATTCCATATAGTCACACCTCAGTTGGAGGCAAGAATCCAGCTATCAAGCAAAACCAAAAAATTTGACTGAGTGGCTTTCTGAAACATCACTGGCCAGGAATTGATCCACCCAGGGTAGGGGAAGGAGGATTGTGGAGGACGGTGCTTAAGCATCCTCCAAGCTCTGCTCTGTGCTCAGGATCCAGGACCATGTCTCACTCTGCCTTCTCCACTGCCTGCCCACCTGACCTTTGTAGCTGTGTACTCCTCCACTCCCAAGCTTCTCCACACTCATCCACAATGCAGACCCACTAGCCAATTTACTGTTTCTCAAAAATACCCCTTCCTTTCTGGACATTATCAACTTCCTCAAGGTGTTCCCCAAACCTGTAGTGCCCTACCCAACTACCACCCAGTGCTCTCAGTTCTTCCCATCCAAAGCTGAGTATGGGGGAACAGTTCTGTGTGAATGTCTGTGTCCACGAGAGTGAAGAAGGCAATTGTGGGCATCATGTATGTGAAATGAAAGAAAGGCTGTGGATGTGAATGGCAGGAGAAGGGCACTTCAGCAAAGATGAGGGATGGTCCTGAGGATACTCAAGGGGAGGAGAGGTGGGCAAAAATGGGATTGCTGATTCTATCACAATTTTAGAACAGCCCTGGAGTGATGTCTCATCCATCGGCACTACTGTTTTGGTAAGATATAAGTGTCGAGCTGCAAGTGAGACAGAGTTAGCACAGCAAGGTAACAATGACAGCTCTTGTTGGGGATGCTCTTTCAAGCTGGCTGCATAAAGAGGTACCCTGTGGGGCTGCCTGCTGCAGACATAGTGGGGGCACCTAGGTGAATGGCTTGAGGGGTTGGAGAAGGTCTAATGCCAGAGTGGATGAAATCTCACCAATAGGGATTCAATATTTTACCATGTCCTCCATCCCATATCATTTAAAGTGCAAATCTTTCTAAGAAGGGTGATATGTTTGATTCCTTTGATCTGGTTTTATGTGAACAGCAAGCAAGGGCTTTGAACCCTTCAGAACTGAGTTCAAATCCTGACTCTACCATTTACCAGCAATGACTGCTGTGAACCTTTTGTTCTTTGCTTTGGAACTCTTCTGAGCATTTATTTCCTCTTTGGTACAATGAGGATAATGACACCCATCTTACAGGTATGTGAGGATGAAGTGAGGTGTGAACCTAAAATGCTTCACAGAGCATTTGCCACAAGAATCATCCATTCACCCATTCATTCAGCCAATGTTGATTGGGTATCTAATAAGTGCCAGGCACTGCTCTACACGCTGGGGATTCAACAGTGAATAGAGCAAATTCCCCACCATCATGGAGCTTGTGTTCTAGAATAGAGGGATAAAAAAGTGAATAAACAGGTAACTATATATCAGATTGTAAGTGATCTGGGGAGGGGCTTCTCCCTTGGCTCAGCAGGTAAAGAATCTGCCTGCCATGCAGGAGATACGGGTTTGATTCCTGGGTCAGGAAGATCCCCTGGAGGAGGGCATGGCAACCCACTCCAGTATTCTTGCCTGAAGAATCCAATGGATAGTGGAGCCTGGCGGGCTATGGGCCATAGGGTCTCAAAGAGTCAGACACGACTGAGGTGACTTATCACGCATGCATGCAAGTGCGTGGAACAGAGCAAAGGAACAGAAAGTGTGGGAAAGGGGCACCATTACAATTTCATGTGGGGTGGTCAAAGACCTCTTTCTTGAGTTGATATTTGAGCAGGGCCTGAAGGAAGGGAAGGAGGGAGTGACAAAGATCTGGGGAGAGAGGTAGTAGAGGAGGAAGGTGAACAAAGGTCTGGAGCCTGGGGCAGGCTGAGCATGTGTGAGTAATAAGGGAGGGTAGGAGCAGAGTGAGGAAGGGGAGCCATGTGAGGGGGAGGAGGAACCGAAGGTGTTCTGTGTCCTGTAGGACTTGTGGACTCTGGTGAGAACCACAGCTTTTACTCTGAGATGGGAGCTGTGGGAAGGGGGTAAGAGAGGGTGGTGTAGTCCCACGTTCACAATGGATGTTGCATGGAGTGTAGACTGCACGGTTGGGAAAGGTGTAGACACCAGGAGACCATTCAGGAAGCCACTGTGACAGATGGAAATGTTGCCTAGGACCTTGGTCGAACTGTGTGGGTGATAAGAAGAGATCAGATCCTGGATAGACAGTGGAGTTGACAGGATGTGCTGATGAATGGAATGTAGTATGAGAGAGACAGCAAGGGGCACTCCAAGCTGTTTAACTAAAGCAACCAGAAGGACAGAGGTGTCAATTACTAAAATGAGGAAGTTGAAGGGGGTGGGCTTTGAGTTGGTTTTGCACGTGTTTGGTTGGACACCCAAGTAGACAGATGGATGTGTGAGTCTGGAGTGCAGAGGAGAAGTTAAGGCTGGAGATAGCAGTGGGCAGATAGAGGTAGGGCAGTGTTTGAGGACCATCTCTTCTTTTGTCCCATGTAGGTATGTCTGTAGGCAGGCATAGAGAAGGCTCTGGAAGGAGGGCAGGGTTCTGACAGTTGACATGCAGGTTCCACCCCTTCCCCTGCTATGTGTTTCTGCAGGTGATTCTCTTCCCAGGTGGCATAATTGTAAAGAATCCTCCTGCCAACACGGGAGATGCAGTTTCGATCCCTGGGTCAGAAAGATCCCCTGGAGAAGGAAACGGCAACCCACCACTCCAGTGTTCTTGCCTGGAGAATTCCATGGACAGAGGAGCCTGGCAGGCTATGGTCCATGGCGTTGCAAGAGTCGGACACGACTGAGCAACTGAGCATGCACACACACTTTTCTTTGAACTCATTTGTTTGTCCATAGAGAAGGAGCTGGACCAGGTTGTGTTAAGGTCTGACACACCACAGATCTGTGCGTCTCATGGAGATTCAAACATGCTTAGAAGAAGAGGCAACACAGCAAGCCATCCATAACTTGTGTGGATCCATCTGTCAGTTATTTACCTGGAAAGCAGGGGCAGAGATCCTGGGGCTTAGATCCCACACAGCCAGGTGCTAACAGCAGGGTTGAGGACCCATCTGGAAGGATGTGGATGCTGCTCTTCAGTAGAAGGGAAAGAAGACGGGCCTTGCATTGCTCCCCAGAGCCACTCCAAAAGTGGGCTTCCTGCACCTGCTCTCCAGGAGCCTGGCCATCATCCCAGCAGCTGACTGGCCTGCTCGTTTTGCAGCTCAGACATAAAAGCTCTATTTTCCTAAGAGAACTGACTGCCTTTCCTACAGGAGACCGTCTCTCTGCCTGGAAGCGCTGATCACAACCCAGCTGCAATTAGGTGCAGGCTTCCGGTCCTACAACGAACTAAAGGAAGTAGTTCTTTGGCCAGAAACCCACCAGTCTGTGATTGGTGGCCCCTCAGAGAGTGTCCTAATGAGGCGGAAACTTCACTCAGCCAAGAGAGAAATTAAACTGTGTCGTTAGCATTTCAAGTTGTCAAAAGGGGTGCACTTATGGAATAAATTATCATGAAATAAAAACCAAAAGCAGCCAAGTTAAATTAAGTGAGACTATAAGTCAAATCATGGATACAGAGCAGGTTGGAATTTAAGGAAAAAGTGGTTGAGAATTATACCCAGTAAGTGGTTCCTTGCCTGCTAGGATCTTGCTGGTCAGAGGTGATGCCCACTGTCAGAGGGTCAATAGAGTCCTAGGTCCAGGCCATTCATGCTGGGGAGTCAGATGCCACCTCCATTGGTCTAAGGAAGGCAGAGACAAGGATGATCGAGGGCTTGGTGCTCACAACCTGGTGTGTGGAAGATTCACCTTTCAAACTGGCAGTGTGCTGTGTCCATCGCCAGAGATTCAGCATGTGGCCTGGTATTCTATATCTGAACAAATGCCTCAGATGTTTCTGCTTCAGGTGATCCTGGACAACCCTTGAAGAAACATACATAGGAGGGGAAGGTCCCACCCAAGGAGGCTAGGTTTCAGTGTTTCAGTGGTGGGTTTCGCTGACAATGGAGACAGAAGCCTGGCCCTGGACAGACCAACTAGGCAGCAGTAGGATCAGGTTGCTAATTAGGCCTATGCAGGCTCACCTCTGGTGGCCAAGTATTGGGTCCATGTCAATGAGACATACTCTTAGTTCCCCAGTGATAGGCAGGGGGGTGTTGTGGAAATTAGGAAGAAATGAAGGCAAGTGGAAAGAGGACAACTGACAAGTTGTATGATAAGTCAACATAATTTATGTGGGACTTGTATATATATTTGTGTTTCAACCATGTCTAACTTTGAAATGAAAGGGTTTTGTTGCCCAAGTCTTCATAAGCGAGAGTGTTACCACTGGTTCTCCCTGGCTGAGTACAGAAGGACTTGTTTTTAAAACCAGTCATATTTCACAGAGAAGAAAGCCTGTCACAGATGCTTGTTGATCTAAGTAAGAGGATGCATTCTCCAGGGATGGCTTCCCTGGCGGCTCAGATGGTAAAGAATCTGCCTGCAATGTAGGAGACCCAGAGATCCCCTGGAGAAGGGAAAGGCAGCCCACTCCGGTATTCTTGCCTGGAGAATTCCATGGACAGAGGAGCTCAGAAGGCCACAGTCCATGGGGTCACAAAAGTTGGACACGACTGAGCAAGTAACACTTTCATATTCTCTAGGGATGGGCTAGTGCGGCATTTACTTTTCCTCTGATGTGGAGGTGAGGGTTGGCTCTCCTATGAGGATGTGTAAACTCCCTAGCCTGTGAATATGGATAAGGCCCCGTTAGCTGGAGTGACCATCCCATGTAAGCTCACCTCCCCCCTGCCTGTGCCAACATGTGCTCAGTCACTAAGTCATGTTAGACTCTTTGCAACTCCAAGGACTGTAACCCTCCAGACTCCTCTGTCCATGGGATTTTCCAGGCAAAAATACTGCAGTGGGTTGCCATTTCCTTCTCCAGGGGATCTTCCCAGCCAACACAGAACCCTAGAAAAAGTGGGCAATGAGATACCTAAGCAAGTAACAGAGAAGGAGGGTGCAGACACGTCTCAGATTAGTCAACTTTTGAACTGGCAGCTTGAATAGAATCCTTCAACCAAGATTGTAATTTTGTTTCCTTTGACTGAGTTTGCAGTTTATAACCCTAGACAGGTATAAAATAAATATAGAGATAATGAAATACTGGATGCAGAATTCTTTCTGGTAGGTTATATTGTATGGGATTTGTAATGAGCCTTGAAATCTTTCTACTGCTTTATATGTGCTTTGTTTGCTTTTCTGTTTTATGATGTTGGAAAATGGGTAAGAGAATCCGACACACCACATTTACAAGATTGATTTATTAATTTACAATTCTCATAATTGTGGAGAATAATTTTGTTCTTGTTAAGTCTGCCATGACAGGAGTTTCAATTGCCTGTAAGAATTCAATACATTGAATTTGTGATTATATTTTCAAATGTCTAAGGAAGTGTGACTAATTAAAAAATAAAATAAGTAAATGTTTAAGAAGGATTTAATCTGTTAAACTTAAGTTAGTTGACATTAATCGAAGAGTCAGTAGAAATAATTTTTATAATTCTTTTGAACTATTGGATTTATATAGAAGAAATGGATTTGTAGGTTGAGTTTGAAGGTTTAAGATCAACTAGGCTTTAAAAATTAAAACTTTGTTATTTACATATTAGATATTGAAAAAAAACACAATGAAATGTAATTAGTGTTTTCAAGGTACAAAGGTTTTCTTTCTGTATGTGAAGAGAAGAAAAGAAATTATAGCCACATTCTCATTAACCCTCTGAAGGATTGTTCCAAGTCTTGCCCCAAATTTGTTATTGCCCTTGCTAATTTCTGCCAACCTTTTGAGTCAAAAATGATACTTCATTATTGCTTTAATTTATATTTCTATGCTGCAGAGAGGTTGAATGTCTTTTCTTCTTGAACTAGGCATTTATCATGATCTCAGAATTTCTGCTGAAGCCTTAAAGCTAAAATCAGCAGGTGTTTAGGAATGTAAACTGGTATAGTCACAGTGGAAGACTATATGGAGTTTCCTTGGAAAATTAAAAATAGAACTACCATATGATCCAGCAATTCCACTTTTGGAAACTTATTCAAAGAAAATGAAAACACTGACTGGAAAAGATATATGTACCCCCATATTCATTGCATCATTATTTATAATATCTATGATATGGAAACAACATATGTGTCCATAAGTGGATGAATAGATAAAATATTTTTTATATATTATATAAATTAATGTATACTTATGTACATTAATCTGTGTATGTGGGTGCTGACTCTTTGCGACCCTATGGGCTGTAGCCTGCCAGGCTCCTCTGTCCATGGGATTTTCCCAGGCAAGAATACTGGAGTGGGTTGCCATTTCCTACTCCAGGGGAACTTCCCAACCCAGGGATCGAACCCATGTCTCTTGTGTCTCCTGCATTGGCAGGCAGATTCTCTACCACTGCACTATCTGGGAAGCCCATGTTAATATATACATAAATATATTATTTAGCCATAAAAAAATGAAATATTGCCATTTGTGACACCATAGATAGAATTTGAAGGCTTTATGCTAAGTGAAAAAAGACAGAGAAAGACAAATATTGTACAATCTCACTTATACGTGGAATTCCTCTCCCCTCTCCAAACACCCAAAGCTCATAGATATAGGGAACAGATTGGTGGTTGCCAGAGGCAGGAGGGTGGTTGCTGCTGCTGCTGCTAAGTCATTTTAGTTGTGTTGACTCTGTGCGACCCCATAGACAGCAGCCCACCAGGCTCCTCCGTCCCTGGGGTTCTCCAGGCAAGAACACTGGAGTGGGTTGCCATTTCCTTAGAGCTGGGCAAAATGAGTGAAGAAAGTCATAAGGTACAAACTTCCAGTTTTAAAGTAGATAAGTCAAGGGGAGGTAATGTACAGCATGGCTACTATAGTTAATGTGTGTATTTGACAGTTGCTAACAGAGTAAATATTAAAAATTCTCATCACAAGAAAAAATTCTTTGTGTATGGAAAAGTCCTAGGACTCCCACTGTGCTCACTCATTCACTGGGTGAGTGAACCCCAGCACACAGCTGGCTCCAAAGCCACGGCCGATCCTGTGGGCGCTCCAGCTCAGGCCTTCGACTAAAATGCCCTCCTTGCAACAAGATGGCAAATTCTTTTTTGAAAGGAGATCCAAACAGCACACTTCCATGGCTGCCACAGCAACCAGTGGGATTAATTTACATTTAAACTAGTGATGAAATACCCACTCCTTCTTTCCCTAGGGCAGGCAATGCTGTCTTCTACAGGACTCCACAGAGGGTCTCCAGCAAGACCGTATCCTAAGTTGCCTGCGGCAGTAACCAGCATGTTAGAGCTTCATTTTCCCTCCTTCCTTTGACTCTCTGTTAGTCTCTCACTTCTGTCCCTTGTGATCACTTGAGAAGCATACAAACCCTGGTCTCAAACTCTGCTTCTGTGGGAACCCGAGCCAAGAGGCTGGCTGACGGCGTCTCCTAGTTCAACAGTGCCCTCTTCTGTTGGTACTATGGAGCTCAGGTTCTCGGACAAATCATAGGTGCGAGCGGCGTCACCAGGGGCATGCTTCTGATTTTATGATGCTGTCAGTTTCTGAGGCCACTGAAATTCAGATATTTCCTCCTGCTTTCCTTTTACTATCAAGCCTCTAAATGATGTCTCCTCCTTCCAAGTTACCCTGCTCTCCCCTAAAGAGCTTAAGGCTCCATACTTTCTCTGCCATTGTCATGCCATCATCATTTTCTTTTTAAATTTCATAAGGCATTATCATGATTACTGTACTATATAGTCAATATTACTTAGATTTACTCACAACTTTTACTGTTTTATTTTCTCATTATTCTTTCTCACATATCAGGTATTTCTTCTGGAGTAATTTTTCTTCTTTCTAAAGAATCCTCCAGATTTCTTTTTAGTGATAATCTTCGGTGGTCAACTCCTTTAGATTTTTGTTTGCCTAAAAGTTAATTCAGTTCATCCTTTTTTTATCTTTGTATCTTCAAAAATATTTTTATTGTTATATAATTCTAGTTATTTTTCTCTCAGAAAATTGAAGATATAGCTCCATTATGTTCTGTTGTTCATTATTATCTTTGAGTAAACAGTTATCTGTTTAGCTGTCAATTTTTATAGCCCATTTCTCTTTTCTCTGCTTTGAAGATTTTTTTCCTTTGGTGTTCTGTATCTTCATGCGGATTATTTTAAGAAATATTTTTTATTTATTCATTTGGCTGCACTGGGTCTTAGTTGCAGCACTTGGCATCTTTGATCTTCATAGCAGAACGTGATCATTTTGTTGTTGTTGTCGCAGTAGCATGAGAACTGTTAGTTGTGGCATGAGAGATCTAGTTCCCTGACCAGGGATTGAACCCCAGCTCCCCGCATTGGGAGTGTGGAGTCTGAGTCACTGGACCACCAGGGAAATCCAATGGATTTATTTTTAAAAATGTATTTTACTTAATAAACATTTAGCCTTTTACTAGGTATTAGATATTTTTAGGGCTTCCCTGGTGGCTCAACTGGTAAAGAATCTGCCTGCAGTGAGAAAGACCTAGGTTCGATCCCTGGGTTGGGAGGATCCCCTGGCAACCCACTCCAGTATTCTTGCCTGGAGAATTCCATGAACAGAGGAGCCTGGCAGGCTACAATCCTTGGAGGTGTAGAGTCAGACACGACTGAGTGACAAAGCACAGCACAGATATTTTTAAGCTTTTTGAATATTAACTAATTTAAATCTCAAAAAAAAAATTAGGTAGGTATTATTAAGTGTCTCTTCATATGAGGAGACTGAGGCCCAGAGAGATTAGGTAACTTCCCTAAGGTTACATAGCTAGTAAGTGGTAGATCCATGATTTCAACCAATGTAGTATGAAGGATGATGAAGAGACAGAATAAAGGATAATTTCAAGTTTTCTGGTTTGGTTTGGGAATATAGTGGTGCTGAAAAGATCTAAAGGAAGGAAAACATGTTGTGACGATTAATTTTATATATCAACTATAGGGTGCTCAGATGCTTGGACAAACATTGCTCCCAGTACAAAATCTATACTAGTTCTCCAGAAACACAGAAACAATAGGAGACATCTCTATCCATGTCTCTATGTCTCTCTCTTGCTCTATCTATGTATCTATCTCCATATCTGTCCCCCCTCCCACCTACACATTTGTTTGTTTTTTGTGAGAGACTGGCTCATGTGATTATGGAGGCTGAGAAGACCTGCACCAGTAGTTGTCAGGCTGGAGCCCCAGGAGAGTTGATGGTGTAGACCCTGTGTGAAGGCTGCAGTCTCAGGAACCAGGATGAGCTGATGTTTCAATTCGAGTCTGAAGGCAGGAAAACACTAACGTCTCACTTTGAAGCCAGTCAGTCAGGAGTTGGTGCGGCAGTGGGCGCATGCCTGTGGAGTTCACTGGTCCTGCCATGTTCGCTCGCACCCTGAAGCAACTGGCTCCCTACCACGGTGGAATGGCCTCTTGAAGACTCAATTTTGGTGCCCGCCAGGGGGCAGTATGTTGCAGGACCGGGGCATGGTTCTCCAGAAAGCTACAATAGGCTCCGAGTCAGTACGTGCTTTTCCTTCCATTGCCCAGATTCACAGATCCAGAAACTAGGGGTGGGAATGGGAGTGGCACCGCTCACGATGACCCTCAGTGACCCACTAGCAAAATTTTTGCTTCCTGTTCCCATGATCATATGCTCTGCTGGCATAGAGGTCTTAGTTCCAAAGGGAGGAATGCTTCCCCCAGAAGACACAACAATGATTCCATTGAACTAGGAGTTAAGACTGCTACTCAGTCACTTTGAGTTCCTTGTGCCTCTGAATCAACAGGCAGAGAAGGGAATTACTGTGCTGGCTTACATGACTTGGCTTATGCCAAGGAGGAATTGGACAGTGACTCCACAATGGCTGTAAAGAGGAATATGTAGGGACTATGGGGGATTCCTTGAGGTATTTTAAAATATTACCATGCACTGTGATTAAAATCAATGGAAAATGACAGCTACCCAATCCAGGCAGGACTTTGAATGGCCCAAACTCTTCAGGAATGAAGGGTTGGGTCACCCTCCCATGAAGGCAAAGGGAATGTAGGATGAAGCAATGAGTAGTGGAAGAAGATATATATGATACATATTCTAATATGTATTATAACATTATATATAATGTCTATGTATAATATACATAATCATTCTGTCACTCCATTGTGCCCGACTCTGCGACCCCATGGACTGCAGCACACCAGGCCTCCCTGTCCATCACCAACTCCCGGAGTTTACTAAAACTCATGTCCATCGAGTCGGTGATGCCATCCAACCATCTCATCCTCTGTCATCCCCTTCTCCTCCTACCTTCAATCTTTCCCAGCATCAGAATCTTTTCTAACGAGTCAGTTCTTCACATCAGGTGGCCAAAATTTTGGAGTTTCAGCTTCAACATCAGTCCTTCCAATGAACATCCAGAACTGATTTCCTTTAGGATAGACTGGTTGGGTCTCCTTGCAGTCCAAGGGACTCTCAAGAGTCTTCGCCAACATCACAGTTCAAAAGCATCAATTCTTCAGCGTTCAGCTTTCTTTACAGTCCAACTCTCACATCCATACATGACTACTGGAAAAACCATAGCTTTGACTAGACGGAACTTTGTTGACAAAGTAATGTCTCTGCTTTTTAATATGCTGTCTAGGTTGGTCATAACTTATCTTCCAAGGAGCGTCTTTTAATTTAATGGCTACAGTCACCATCTGCAGTGATTTTGGAGCCCAAGAAAATAAAGTCTGTCACTGTTTCCATTGTTTCCCCATCTATTTGCCATGAAGTGATAGGACCAGATGCCGTGATCTTAGTTTTCTGAATGCTGAGTTTTAAACGAACTTTTTCCTTCTGCTCTTTCACTTTCATCAAGAGGCTCTTTAGTTCTTCTTTGCTTTCTGCCATAAGAGTCGTGTCATCTGCATATCTGAGGTTATTGATATTTCTCCTGGCAATCTTGATTCCAGCTTGTGCTTCATCCAGCCTGGTATTTCTCATGATGTACTCTGCATATAAGTTAAATAAGCAGCGTGACAATTTACAGCCTTGATGTACTCCTTTCCTGATTTGGAACCAGTCTGTTGTTCCATGTCCAGTTCTAACTGTTTCTTCTTGACCTGCATACAGATTTCTCAGGAGGCAGGTGAGCTGATCTGGTATTCCCATCTCTTTAAGAACTTTCCACAGTTTGTTGTGATCCACACAGTCAAAAGCTTTGGCGTATTCAATAAAGCAGAAGTAGATGTTTTTCTGGAACTCTCTTGCTTTTTTGATGATCCAACAGATGTTGGCAATTTGATCTATGGTTCCCTTGCCTTTTCTAAATCCAGCTTGAACATCTGGAAGTTCAAAGTTCACATACCGTTGAAGCCTGGCTTGGAGAATTTTGAACATTACTTTGTTAGTGTGTGAGATAAGTGCAACTGGGCAGTAGTTTGTACGTTCTTTGGCATTGCTTTTCTTTGGGATTGGAATGAAAACTGACCTTTTCTAGTCCTGTGGCCACTGCTGAGTTTTCCAAACTTGCTGACATATTGAGTGCAGCACTTTAGCAGCAGTATCTTTTAGGATTTGAAATAGCTCAACTAGAATTCCATCACCTCCACTAGCTTTGTTTGTAGTGATGCTTCCTAAAGCCCACTTGACTTCATGCTCCAGGATGTCTAGCTCTAGGTGAGTGATCACACCATCATGATTATCTGGATCATGAAGATCTTTTTTGTATAGTTCTTCTGTGTATGCTTGCCACCTCTTCTTAATACCTTCTGCTTCTATTAGAGCCATACCATTTCTGTCCTTTATCGAGCCCATCTTTGCATGAAATGTTCCCTTGGTATCTCTAATTTTCTTGAAGAGATCTCTAGTCTTTCCCATTCTATTATTTTCCTCTATTTCTTTGCACTGATCACTGAGGAAGTCTTTCTTATCTCTCCTTGCTATTCTTTGGAACTCTGCATTCAAATGGGTATATCTTTCCTTTTCTCCTTTGCCTTTATCTTCTCTTCCTTTTTCAGTTATTTGTAAGGCCTCCTCAGACAACCATTTTGCCTTTTTGCATTTCTTTTTCTTGGGGATGGTCTGATCACTGCCTCCTGTACAATGTCACGAACCTCTGTCCATAGTTCTTCAGGCACTCTGTCTATCAGACCTAATCCCTTGGATCTATTTCTCACTTCCACTGTATAATTGTGAAGGATTTGATTTAGGTCATACCTGAATGATCTAGTGGTTTTCCCTACTTTCTTCAACTTAAGTCTGAATGTGGCAATAAGGAGTTCATGATCTGAGCCGCAGTCAACTCCTGTTCTCGTTAAAGCTTCTCCATCTTTGGCTGCAAAGAATATAATCAAACTGATTTCGGTATTGACCATCTGGTGATGTCCATGTGTAGAGTCTTCTTCTCTTGTGTTGTTGGAAGAGGGTGTTTGCTATGACCAGTGCGTTCTCTTGGCAAAACTCCATTAGCCTTTGCCTTGCTTTGTTTTGTACTCCAAGGCCAAATATGCCTGTTACTCCAGGTGTTTCTTGACTTCCTACTTTTGCATTCCAGTTCCCTATAATGAAAAAGACATCTTTTTTGGGTTTTAGTTCTAAAAGTTCTTGTAGGTATTCATAGAACCATTCAGCTTCTTCAGCGTTACTGGTCGGGGCATAGACTTGGATTACCGTGATATTGAATGGTTTGCCTTGGAAACGAACAGAGATCATTCTGTCGTTTCTGAGATTGCATCTAAGTACTGCATTTTGGACTCTTTTGTTGACCATGATGGCTACTCCATTTCTTCTAAGGTATTCTTGCCCACAGTAGTAGATATAAAGGTCATCTGAGTTAAATTCAACCATTCCAGTCCATTTTAGTTCACTGATTCCTAAAATGTCAATGTTCACTCTTGCCATCTCCTGTTTGAGGGGTTAGTACACTTCTAGTTCTACATAGGATGATTATCTCATGTGAGGTGGAACTATGACCTTATTGTCTTTATTTGGAGATTAAATATGGTTGAAGGTGATGTGATACGTGCTAAGTTAACGAGGGTGACCTTGTGAAGCTTGCTTACTTTTTTGTGTCAACTTGACTGAACCATGGGGCGGCCAGATATTGGTCAGACATTATTCTGGTGTCCTGTGAAGGTGTTTTTGAATAAGCTTAACATTTAAGCCGATGGACAGAGTGAAGTGGATTGCCCTCCCTATTGTGAATGGGCCTCATCCAATCAGTGGAAGATCTGAATAGAATGGAAAAGACTGATCCTCCTCTAAATAAGAGAGGGTTGGAAATGAGGTACAGAGATTCAGAGATGACCATGGTGAATTTGTGTGTCTATTTCTAATGACATTTATGAAGCACCAGTCAAAAGCACAAGCCTGAAACGTAGGAGCTTTTGCTAAAGATTCAGATTCAGGAGCGGTCAGCATAGTTCTCAGAACCATGTAAATGTACATAACTGTCCATGCAAAGCAGGACACTTACTCTTTTTTTTTTTTTGACTTAACGAACAGAAATTTATTTTCTTACAATACTGGAGGCTAGAAGTCTGAGATCATGATGCTGTCAGGGTTAGTTTCTGGTGAGGGCTCGCTTCCTGGTTCTATAGATGGTCACCTTCTCACCATGTTTTCACATGGCCTCTTTGCCACAAGTGCCTGGGGAAAGGGAGATTTTTGGTGTCTCTTCCTCTTTTTCTGAGGATCACACCTCCACCCTCAGCACTTCCTTGAACCTTAGTTATTGCTCTTATACCTTATCTCCAAACATAGTCACATTACAGATTCAAACTTCAGCATAGGAATGAGGGTGGCATTGGGTGGGCACACAGTTCAACGCATAATACTGACCATTTTTATTTGTAGACTTTTTCATGACGGCTATTCTGACCGGTGTGAGGTGGTACCTCACTGCAGTTTGATTTACATTTCTCTCATAATTATCAATGTTGAGCATCTTTCCATGAAAGCAGGACACTTAGAAAATACAGTTCTTCACCAGAGTTGTTCTCAGTGTGTGGACCATAGGCCTTGTCTCACAAACATCTAAGGTACTAGTTAGAAAAGCACATTCCTGGATTCCCTCCAAAATAACTGAGTCAAAGCCTCAGGAAGAGCCCAGGAGTCCTCATATTTAACAAGCATCCAAGTGATTTTGTGCACACCTGTCAGAACGTCTGCCCAGGGAGAAGGCAAACTGACTTCTAGAGAGAGAGCTGCGTTACTCACAGGGTGACAGGTGGCTCCTGGGCCAGTAGATGGCACCAAACCCTCATGAAATCTTCAGTTTTGTTCATAATCCCTCAGCCAGAATATAAAAGGATTTATGTGTAAAAGATTCCTCTGGATTCTTGAGCAGAAATTCTGTAAGAATTTCTGCCAACCCATTCCTACAGTGAAGGAAAGACAAAGACTAAAATATGTACACTGACACGGTGTACACTGTGTACCCAGAAAGGTCTGCTCCAAAGAGCCTGGAATGATTGGCAGGGAGCAGGGAGAATCCTCCTGATTGACTTGCTTCAGCCACACTTATTCCATCACCTGGGCCTGGGCAGGGGCGGGGAGGTTTACTGGGGGAACTCTGCTCAGACCCTGTGAGCGGCAGAGCTGCGGAGAGCCGGGGGCCTGTCCCCTTCCACCTGGGTGTCCACGTGCCCCCAGCACAGGCCACGCTTCCAGTTTCAGGGTCAGACACAGGGCCTGGCTTGCCCTCCAGAACCAGGGGACCCTGGACTCTTTCCCTCAGAAGCAGTGCTTCCATCCGTGTTAGAGGAGTGTTAGAGGAGGGGGCCTGGGAAGGAAATATGAGACCTGAGGGGCCACGGGGTATGTGAAGAGGAAAAACGCGAGTACCACAAGCTGTTGCTGTTCACTCCCTCAGTCCTGTTTGACTCTTTGTGACCCCAGGGACTGAAGCATGCCAGGCTTCCCTGTCCTTCACCATCTCCTGGAGCTTGCTCAAACTCATGTCCATTGAGTCGGTGATGCCATCCAACCATCTCATCCTCTGTCGTCTCCTTCTCTTGCCTTCAATCTTTCTCAGCATCAGAGTCTTTTCCAATGAGCTGGGAAGAGGAGAAAACCACAGCCGAGAAGAGGGAGAAAACAGGGAGAGTCCCGTTAGGGACTCCTGAGAGAGAAGATATACCTGAAGAGGGTGACTGAAGAGGGTTCAGGAGGGAGCAGGGTACATGGGAAGGGGCAGAGCTATGGAAAACCAATGAGAGATGCTGATTGCAGCAGTGCTGGTAACAGTGGGGAAAGAGCCATTATCATCCCAGGGCCAAGGTACTTCAAGTGCAAGGGCAGTGACTGAAATCTAGAAGGACAGCTGGAGTTGTAGGAGAGATCCAGGACTGGGGAGGCACTAGGGGGGAATGCCCCTACCTTGCCTTACTAGGGTCTCCACTGCCTGCTGCCTCCCATCTATCTTCCTTGAATCTCCGTGCAGGCTTCCCTTCGCACAGAGGGCAAGGGGAGTCTTTGATGCTGGTGTGAAGTTCCCTCTGCATGAGGGTAGGGGAGCCTTTGATGCTGGCGTCAAGTTCAGCCAAGGCAGAGGGCACAGAGCAGAAGGCAGAACAGGGATCCTGGAGGAACAAGAAGAGACTACCAGCATAAGAGGCTGGGACCAAGAAAGATACACTCTGGTGCTCAGCCTTTCACAATTTCATCATGATGTCAGGGGCAAGTGATGGATTTGGGGAGACACAGGGACATGTGCCGGCCCTAAAACTTACTCTACTGTAGACACCTCGGGCAGATTCCTTAATGCTCAATGTGGAACAGTAGGAATGACCATGTACATCTTCCAGGAATTGTGTAGATCTGGAGAGATAACATGGGGCCAAAGGGAGATGTGGGGACCAGGGCAAGGATCTCCCTTTGCCATGTCCTCACTATATGCCCAGGAATCAAGAGGATTGGCTAGAGACTTCTATTCTATGACTGTGCCTGGTGGCTCACAGCTGAATCAGACTAGTCTTCAGCCCGGCCATTAGGTCCCTGGACAAGTGCAAGGGCTCTCCTGCTGTAGTCTCTGGACCAAGGACAGCAACAGGGACCAAGAGGCAACAGGCAAGCTCCAGGCCTGGTCAGACTGGGCTGGACCCATTCAGTCATGCCCAACCCATGTTTTCGACCCCCAGTCCAGGGGCTTGGTTCTAAGTTTCAGAGACAGAGAGCCTTGATGCTTCCGCAATCATCTGCATGGCTGTCTGTCCATCCTCCCTTCCCTTGGTGCCTTGTCATCCCTCAGTCCTACCCCTCTGGTTCTCAGGGCCCCAGGGGGCAGCCACAGTCCAGAGAAGCCAGGCAGTGCTCCTGGGGACCCGGGCTGAGCATGGGGATTAGCTCCTGCGATAAGAGGACGTGGCTGTGACCCCAGGGTCAAAGGAATGACCATTTACCACGACCAGAGGTTGGACTTGACCGGCTCTGAGGCTGGGTGGTACTGCTGAAGGAGTCCTGCACACAGATGGGGAGGAAACTATGTCCCCCGCACAAGGCCCAACACCAGCCCCTGTTTCTACAAGCAGCCCACGTCCCATCAGGTGCAGTGTGAGCCTTCCGACACACACTGCACATCCCCTCACTCCCACTGCTGGCCCAGAGAGGACCACACAGGACAGTGAGGAGAGGGGAAGCGGAGCCGGGAGGGCCTGAGTCTGCCAGGGAACCAGAAGCCTGAAACATGATCCCATAGTATCTCCAAATGTGGCCACATGCATTTGGGGCTTTCTTGTTAAAAAGAACCAATGAAAAATGTATAAATAGCCCTTTCATGACCCCATTCTGGCACGTATCCATTTCTTAAAAATACAACAGAAACGTCAGGAAACAGAAGTAGATGGGGCCTTTCTTAGATGTGGGAGGTCACAGAGGATTTGAAACAAAGCAGGTGCTTGTGTAGGTGACTTCCAGCGCGCATCCCCCGCTCCACCCCTCTGAGGGAGCCCCTTGAGTTAGAGACACCCACGGAATAGATTCTGGTCCACCCACGAAGCAGAGGTGGAGAGGGCCTGGGCCTGCCGGGGGCTTCCTCCACGTGGGTGGCTGGCTCTTCCCCAACACAGAACCTCAGTGGAGGTCCACCCAAGAGGCTGAGCCTCACAGCCCAGCTTCTCCACTGCCAAGACACACACACACACACACACACACACACACACACGTACACAACTCCAGGGGACGCTGCAGAATCTTTTCCGTACACCAATTCCTTGGCTGGGTGCAGAGTCACCAGGGGTATCAGAGCCTCAGAGTCTCAGAAACACACGCTAAGCTAGCGAAAACCCTTAACTCTGGATTCCGACCTCCAGAAGGAGAAGGCTCTGCAGGCAGAAGCGGCCGCTAAGGACTACAGATGTGTTCAGGGAACACAGAGAGGTCAGGCTGCTTATTAACTTGCTACTAGCACAGGCACTGGCACTCTGGGACGGGCAGTGGCCATGATAACAATACAAGGGCCAGCACTGACTTCTGGCCAGGAACCAGAAGTTATCAGATAACCCAGAGTGTGGATATCGCTTTTCTTGCTCCACCGATAAGCAAACGGAGGGTTGACAGAGGTGGGGTAACTTGCTGGCTCACAAGGGAGTTAGGGATGGAAGATTTCAGAATCAGATCTGTCTCCCCAGCTTTTTTAACACCAGGGTTTCATGTCCCCACTCCTGGAGGATAAGGAGAGGGAGACAGGTAAAGGGGGGTCTAGCAGCAGGCCCCAAAATAGGCCAAAGTGGCTAAGAGGTAGCGTTACTGACAGTCTAAATCTGAGCTCCCTCCTCAATTTTAAAATCCAATCTCTTGAAAGCTCCATCAGACACTATCTCTTCTTAGCTGCAAGTTTTCTCTATCTTGCTTCCTGCTCTTCTTTTGTGTTCATCTGCCATGTGATACCATGTCTTGTGCTCTGCTCCAGGCTTGTTTGTTGTTACTGTTGAGTCACTCAGCAGTGTCTGACTCTTTGCTACCACATGGACTAAAGCATGCCAGTCTTCCCTGTCCTTCACCATCTCCTGGAGTTTGTTCAAGCTCATGTCCATTGAATCGATGATACTATCCAACCATCTCATCTTCTGTCATCCCCTTCTCTTCTTGCCTTCAATTTTTCTCAGCAACAGGGTCTTTCCCAGTGAGTCAGACCTTCACATCAGGTGGCCAAAGTATTGAAGTTTCAGCTTCAGCATCAGTCCTTCCAATGAATATTCAGGGTTAATTTCCTTTAGTATTGACTGGTTTGATCTCCTTGAAGTCCAAGGGACTCTCAAGAGTCTTCTCCAACACCACAGTACAAATGGATCAATTCTTTAGCACTCAGCTTCTTTATAGTTCAACTCTCACATCCATACACAACTACTGGAAAAACCATGGGATAATGAAAATGCAAAAGTGGTTTGAGAAATGTGGAAGGAGAATTCTTCTATCTGGAGGAAGAGCTGGGAAGGCTTCCTTGAGGAGGAGGAATTTTACTTGGATCTAGAAGAATGTTTGAGCTTGGTGTGGGAATCCTTCTGATACAGAAGTAGAGGTAGGGACTTAAGGTGGAGTGAAGAGCATGTTAGAAAGCCAAACTGAAGAAACTCTCTCCACCAGACTCTACCTGCACAATCCACAAAGTAAAAGAAATTCCTCTCTTCTCCAGGTCCCCCAAATTGACAAACGTTTCTGGCTTTCTAGGAAGTGACCTCTTTACCATATGTGAGAATGGGAGCCTAGAAGTCAGGAACCCAACTTACATTCCTAGTAGGGCTTTGTAGGCATTGGTTGGATGAGTAAAGTCAGCCTTTGTTCCTTGAAAGAGGCCGGTCATACCTAATTCTTTGAGGATCGTTCTCAAATGTGACATTCTAGCTAAAGTCTTGGTTGCACAATCCATTTGTCAAATTATGTCTTGGTAAGAGCGTATGCATGGAGAAGGCAATGGCACCCCACTCCAGTACTCTTTCCTGGAAAATCCCGTGGACGGGGGAGCCTGGTAGGCTACAGTCCGTGGGGTCGCTAAGAGTCGGACACGACTGAGCAACTTCACTTTCACTTTTCCCTTTCATGCACTGGAAAAGGAAATGGCAACCCACTCCAGTATTCTTGCCTGGAGAATCCCAGGGATGGGGGAGCCTGGTGGGCTGCCGTCTATGGGGTCGCACAGAGTCGGACACGACTGAAGCGACTTAGCAGCAGTAGCAGCAGCAGTAGCAAGAGCATATGCAAGTAAATGCATCACCTTGGAAAGCAAGGAAAGTCAGAATTCAGAACTTCTGATTTGAGGTCCAGGGATAATCAGATATCATTTTTAAATGGTCTATTTCAGTTTACAAAGGTCGAGTTTACTAAATTGATTGGATTATGGGAAGTTCAGGAAGAAAGAAAAAGGACGTTGTTATACACATGGAAGATAAACCATAAAATGATATCAATAGTATTCAAAACGAATAGTCACAAATGTTTTCCATTAGTCTGCTCATTCCTATGTCATTAATTCTTGTTCTGTTGGATCTTGGGTTAGTAGTTTGCTTTCATGAAACTTTCTGAACTAAAAGCGGTTCTGAAAACCTTGCTGTTGTCTGAAATTTGTCTAAGCAGAGCCAGCACAGAAGCCTGAACCTAAGAGATTAATCTCTGAAGCATCAGTTGTTTGTAGGATGTTAAAGTCCAACCCCACAAGCTGGGCTCTTAGACTGTCCTTTGCTGAAGACACAAATGTTGACCTATAGCTTACAGAAGCACTTCAAGCAACTGAATGAGACAAAAGCTATGATGGGAGACCGAATACAACAATGCAGTGAGGCCAGACTACATATGGAAGTAGAACTCTGACCCATAAGCTGCAGCAACCAGCTTAGGAAGCCAACCTGTTTTCTGTAGCAACCTGTGCAAGAAGTCGAATGATAATTCCTGTGGCAACCAGCCCCAAATGGCTAGGATAATAAAATAATAATATTAAGTTAAAAAATAATAATAACTGACAGCTTTCTGAATTTTTGCCCCAGTTCCAACTTAGTTTGCCACCTCCAGTTTCTGCAGGTCAACAGCCTCCAGTCAGGACACACCCGAAGTCTTCCTTTTTTTCTCACTATAGAGCTTTCCTATTCCTCTGCTCACTTTTGAATCTCTGCCAAGATGCAAGTGATGACATCTAACTCCCTTGCTACAGTAAGTGCAGAATAATTAGCCTTTGCTTACTTTCACTTGGGGTGTTTTTTTTTTTTTTTAAAGTTTCCACAACACAGTAATAATAATGGCTATTGTTTTATAATTGACCATTTTCAAATGTGAAAGGTCTGCTGAAGTTTCATAAAATGAAACTTATACATAAAAACAGCACGATACTGTTATTTTCTAATATTAGGCAAAGCACCTCCAGGACTCTTACAAGTGTAGGAAAATGCTGCAAAACAACTTCATCAGAGTTTTGTTTAATTAATTTTTTAAACGTCTTTATTGAGTTTGTTATAATATTACTTCTGTTCTGTTTTGGTCTCCTGACTGTAAGACATGTGGGATCTTAATTCCCTGACCAGGGATTGAACCCATACCCCCCACATTGAAAGGTGAAGTCCAAGCCACTGGACCACCAAGGAAGTCCCTTTTTATTGAATTTTTATTGAAGTACAGTTGATTTATAATATTGTGCTAGTTTCTGCTGTACAAAAAAGTGAGTCGGTTATGCAAATACATATATCCACTCTTTTTAAGTTTCTCTTCCCATATAGGTCATTTCAGAGTACTGAGCAGAGTTCCCTGTGCTATTGAGTAGGTTCTAATTAGTTATCTATTTTATATATAGTAATGTGTATATGCCAGTCTTCATCAGAGTGTTGATCAGTGTTACTCTAGAGGGAGAAAAACATTGTAACAGCAAAGGTATTAATTATTATCCAGGACTTCCCACAAAGCACATAATTCCTGGAATATTTATGTTAATAATATTTTATCTATCCAAATTTAACCTAGGGCAGGATAAGTATTTTTTCTGATGTGAAAGCTTTTCCCATGTAACTATTATAGTAGAAGCACATCAAATAAATCAAATTCCTTCTAATACCTCTCCTTTTAGGAGGTAAAAGAACAAATCTTCATGATTTTCCAGGAAACTGGAAAGATAGTTGCAGATTCAAGAGTGATCCTAAAAGTTTTATTCTTTCCTTTATCTAGGATATAATTTTGAGTAGGCAAAAACTGAAAAAAAAAGTTGTAAGAGGTGACTTGAACACTTGACTAAGATAGGGTCGTGGGTGACAAGAAACAGTACTTGGTTACCTACTCAATCAAAGTGACAAGAAATGTAAAGGATAAGCATAGATGACATAAGATTGAAAGCCTTAGTTCTTTTATAAGCAAATAATCTTTGTCTTGTCTTTCTTAAATGATAAAGGCCTTCATAAATCAATATAAAGTTCTGATAATTACACTGGTAAGACCCAGAGTTTCTACTATACAGATAGGTTATGAATAAAGCAGAGAGTAACCTTTCATATTATAGGCAAATGCATTCACTGGTAAACCAAGTAAGCCCATCAGCATTAATGAACTTTGCTATAATTCTAACGTATTTCATTGCCTTTTCTTCAGATGCAGGTACATTAAACCAAGGAAAAGAAATTTAAATTTCCACGCTTTGTCCTTCATTATGCTCTTTCATTTTCTGGAGTAAACTGATGCTTTAGGACAGATTCCCTGGTGGCTCAGTAAAGAATCTGCCTGCCATGTAGGAGACCCAGTTTCGATCCTTGGGTCAGGAAGATCCCCTGGAGAAGGGAATGGCTACCCACACCAGTATTCTTGCTTGGACAATTTCGTGGATAGAGGAGCCTTGCCGGCTACAGTCCATGGGGTCACAGAGAGTCAGGCATGACTGAATGACTAACACACACTTAAAGACAGCAGACCTCTCTCAGGGGTCCATGAGGTTCAAACTATTTCAATAATTATGCTAAGATGTTATTTACATTAACATGCAATGAATTTATCACTGCTATCTTTAAATGAACCAATTAATAAATGAGTATTTGTAAAATTTCTGAATATCAATTTCTAGTATGGGAAATACTGACAGTTCTGTAACCCACATACATACAAGCTCTTTGGGATCTGTGGTAGGACACTTCTAGATGGTCACTAGTGATTCTTTCTCCTGATGTGCACACCTTGTGTAATTCTTCTCTTTAAGTGTAGGCTGAACTTACTGACTTGCTTCTAATGAGTAAAATAACACAGAAGTGATGAGATGTTACTTCTGATACCAGGTTACAAGAAGACCATGACTTCCTTCTTGGGTGCTTTCTCTCACTCTCTGGCTCACTCTGAGGGAAGTAAGCTGCCATGCTGTGATCTGTTCTATGGAGAGGCCCATGTAGCAAGACACTGAGGAAGGCTTTTAGCCAACAGTCAGTGTGAAACTGAAGATCTCTGCCCAACAGCCACGATGAACTGAGTCCTGACAAGCACACAAGTGAATCCGGAAGCAGATTCTTGCCCAGTAGAGATTTTACATGAAGCTGCAACCCTGGCCAACAGCTGGACTACAAATTCATGACAGACCTTGAGCCTTCAAAAAATAGAAAATGTTTTCAAAGTCTTGTAATGAGTGATAAGCCTTTCTGAATTAGAGACAGACAAAGAGACACACAGAGAGCTTATTGCTTTAAATCTGCAACTTCAGCCACAGATAAATACAGAAACAAAAAATGTTTGCCATTGTAGATACCAAAGGGTTGTTCTCCCACTGCGACCACATGGATTGACTTATGGATTAAAATGGATTTATGGATTAAAATGGACTACATGGATTCAAATGATTGATTTTAGATAGAAGAGACAAACGGATCAACAAAACTCCCTATCAAACTGAGTTATCTGTCATCTCTCTCAACAGAGAATAGATGTCTGTCATCCTTCTAGAGAAATTAACCAAATTGTGAGATTATAAACCCAAATTTCTAATTCTTCCTATAATCGATGAGGACTAACTTTTTGGCCATAAGCAAAACAAAACCAAACCAAAAGTCCAATAGACAGTAATAAAAAAACATACAGAAAAGGGAGAGTTGGCAAAGTTAAATTCTATTGCCACTTGGAACTCATCTATGGGAGTCAAGAAAAGATATGTCTGGGTTAACCTCCCCATGGAACCACTCCTGAGGCATTGCAATTTACCTGGTTCTGTCAGGTAAGCCCATTGGGTAAATACAGTGACCTCCAAAACTGTTTAAAAAATAAATTTTTTTTAACAAAAGTAAAATAATGATGATAAACTCATGCCAAAGGCTTTATTTAACCTATTTTTTAATATGAGAAACAGCAGGACATTATAACCAGTTCACAGGAGAAATCAAAGAGGAGGTACTTATATAGGCCATCAAGATAGAAATAAATTTTCTTAATTCTGTGAAACCACTTAACATCCACAGACTTCCCAGGTGGTGCAGTGATAAAGAATCCATCTGTCAATGCAGGAGACGCAAGAGACTCAGGTTTGATCCCTGACTCAGGAAGATCCCCTTGAGGAGGAAATGGCACCCCACTCCAGCATTCTTTTTTTTTTTAAATTAATTAATTTATTTTAGTTGGAGGCTAATTACTTTACAATATTGTAGTGGTTTTTGCCATACATTGATATGAATCAGCCATGGGTTTACATGTGCTCCCCATCCTGAACCCCCCTCCCACCTCCCTCCCCATCACATCCCTCTGGGTCATCCCAGTGCACCAACCCTGAGCACTTGTTTCATGCATCAAACCTGGATTGGCGATCTGTTTCACATATGATAATATACATGTTTCAATGCTATTCTTTCAGATCATCCCACCCTCGCCTTTTCCCACAGAGTCCAAAAGACTGTTTTACACATCTGTGTCTCTTTTTCTGTCTCGCATATAGAGTTATCATTATTATCCTTCTAAATTCCATATATATGCGTTAGTATACTGTGTTGGTGTTTTTCTTTCTGGCTTACTTCACTCTGTATAATGGGCTCCAGTTTCATCCACCTCATTAGAACTGATTCAAATGGATTCTTTTTAATGACTGAGTAATATTCCATTGTGTGTATGTACCACAGCTTTCTTACCCATTCATCGTTGATGGACATCTAGGTTGCTTCCATGTCCTGGCTATTATAAATAGTGCTGTGATGAACACTGGGGTACACGTGTCTCTTTCAATTCTGGTTTCCTCAGTGTGTATGCCCAGTAGTGGGATTGCTGGGTCATATGGCAGTTCTATTTCCGGGTTTTTAAGGAATCTCCACACTGTTCTCCGTAGTGGCTGTACTAGTTTGCATTCCCACCAACAGTGTAAGAGGGTTCCCTTTTCTCCACACCCTCTCCAGCATTTATTGCTTGTAGACTTTTGGATAGCAACCATTCTGACTGGCATGAAATGGTACCTCATTGTAGTTTTGATTTGCATTTCTCTAATAATGAGTGATGTTGAGCATCTTTTCATGTGTTTGTTAGCCATCTGTATGTCTTCTTTGGAGAAATGTCTGTTTAGTTCTTTGGCCCATTTTTTGATTGAGTCATTTATTTTTCTGGAATTGAGTTGCAGTAGTTGCTTGTATATTTTTGAGATTAATTCTTTGTCAGTTGTTTCGTTTGCTATTATTTTCTCCCATTCTGAAGGCTGTCTTTTCACCTTGCTTATAGTTTCCTTTGCTGTGCAAAAGCTTTTAAGTTTAATTAGGTCCCATTTGTTTATTTTTGCTTTTATTTCCAATATTCTGGGAGGTGGGTCATAGAGGATCCTGCTGTGATTTATGTCTGAGAGTGTTTTGCCTATGCTTTCCTCTAGGAGTTTTATAGTTTCTGGTCTTATGTTTAGATCTTTAATCCATTTTGAGTTTTTTTTTGTGTATAGTGTTAGAAAGTGTTCCAGTTTCATTCTTTTACAAGTGGTTGACCAATTTTCCCAACACCATTTGTTAAAGAGATTGTCTTTTCTCCATTGTATATTCTTGCCTCCTTTGTCAAAGATAAGGTGTCCATAGGTACATGGATTTATCTCTGGGTTTTCTATTTTGTTCCATTGATCTATATTTCTGTCTTTGTGCCAGTACCATACTGTCTTGATGACTGTGGCTTTGTAGTAGAGCCTGAAGTCAGGCAGGTTGATTCCTCCAGTTCCATTCTTCTTTCTCAAGATTGCTTTGGTTATTCGAGGTTCTTTTTGTATTTCCATACAAACTGTGAAATTATTTGTTCTAGTTCTGTGAAAAATACCGTTGGCAGCTTGATAGAGATTGCATTGAATCTATAGATTGCTTTGGGTAGTATACTCATTTTCACTATATTGATTCTTCTAATCCATGAACATGGAATATTTCTCCATCTATTTGTGTCCTCTTTGATTTCTTTCATCAGTGCTTTATAGTTTTCTATATATCGGTCTTTTGTTTCTTTAGGTAGATATATTCCTAAGTATTTTATTCTTTTCATTGCAATAGTGAATGGAATTGTTTCCTTAATTTCTCTTTCTGTTTTCTCGTTGTTGGTGTATAGGAATGCAAGGGATTTTTGTGTGTTAATTTTATATCCTGCAACTTTACTATATTCATTGATTAGCTCTAGTAATTTTCTGGTGGAGTCTTCAGGGTTTTCTGTGTAGAGGATCATGTCATCTGCAAACAGTGAGAGTTTTACTTCTTCTTTTCCAATCTGGATTCCTTTTATTTATTTTTCTGCTCTGATTGCTGTGGCCAAAAATTCCAAAACTATGTTGAATAGTAGTGGTGAGAGTGGGCACCCTTGTCTTGTTCCTGATTTTAGGGGAAATGCTTTCAGTTTTTCACCATTTAGGATAATGTTTGCTGTGGGTTTGTCATATATAGCTTTTATTATGTTGAGGTATGTTCCTTCTATTCCTGGTTTCTGGAGAGTTTTTATCATAAATGGATTTTGAATTTTGTCAAAGGCTTTTTCTGCATCTATTGAGATAATCATAGGGTTTTTATCTTTCAATTTGTTAATGTGGTGTATTACATTGATTGATTTGCGGATATTAAAGAATCCTTGAATTCCTGGAATAAAGCCCACTTCGTCATGATGTATGATCTTTTTAATATGTTGTTGGATTCTGTTTGCTATAATTTTGTTAAGGATTTTTGCATCTATGTTCATCAGTGATATTGGCCTGTAGTTTTCTTTTTTTGTGGCATCTTTGTCTGGTTTTGGTATTAGGGTGATGGTGGCCTCATAGAATGAGTTTGGAAGTTTACCTTCTTCTGCAATTTTCTGGAAGAGTTTGAGTAAGATAGGTGTTAGCTCTTCTCTAAATTTTTGCTAGAATTCAGCTGTGAATCCATCTGGTCCTGGGCTTTTCTTTGCTGGAAGATTTCTGATTACAGTTTTGATTTCCATGCTTGTGATGGGTCTGTTAAGATTTTCTATTTCTTCCTGGTTCAGTTTTGGAAAGTTATACTTTTCTAAGAATTTGTCCATTTCTTCCAAGTTGTCCATTTTATTGGCATATAGCTGCTGATAGTATAGCTGCTGATAGTAGTCTCTTATGATCCTTTGTATTTCTGTGTTGTCTGTTGTGATCTCCCCATTTTCATTTCTAATTTTGTTGATCTGATTCTTCTCCCTTTGTTGCTTGATGAGTCTGGCTAATGGTTTTTCAATTTTATTTATCTTCTCAAAAAACCCAGCTTTTAGCTTTGTTGATTTTTGCTATGGTCTCTTTTGTTTCTTTTGCATTTATTTCTACCCTAATTTTTTAAGATTTCTTTCCTTCTACTAACCCTGGGGTAATTCATTTCTTCCTTCTCTAGTTGCTTTAGGTGTAGAGTTAGGTTATTTATTTGACTTTTTTCTTGTTTCTTGAAGTAAGCCTGTATTGCTATGAACCTTCCCCTAAGCACTGTTTTACAGTGTCCCGTAGGTTTTGGGTTGTTGTGTTTTCATTTTCATTTGTTTCTATGCATATTTTGGTTTCTTTTTTATTTCTTCTATAATCTGTTGGTTATTCAGAAGCCTCCATATGTTGGAATTTTTAAGTTTTTTTCCTGTAATTGAGATCTAATCTTACTGCGTTGTGGTCAGAAAAGATGATTGGAATGATTTGTTTTTTTGAATTTACCAAGGCTAGATTTGTGTCCCAGGATGTGATCTATCTTGGAGAAGGTTCCGTGTGCACTTGAGAAAAAGGTGAAATTGATTGCTTGGGGGTGAAATGTCCTATAGATATCAATTAGGTCTACCTGGTCCATTGTGTCATTTAAAGTTTGTGTTTCCTTGTTAACTTTCTGTTTAGTTGATCTATCCATAGGTGTGAGTGGGGTATTAAAGTCTCCCACTATTATTGTGTTATTGTTAATTTCCCCTTTCATACTTGTTAGCATTTGCCTTACATATTGCAGTGCTCCTATGTTGGGTGCATATATATTTATAATTGTTATATCTTCTTCTTGGATTGATCCTTTGATCATTATGTAGTGTCCTTCTTTGTCTCTTTTCACAGCCTTTATTTTAAAGTCTATTTTATCTGATATGAGTATTGCGACTCCTGCTTTCTTTCGGTCTCCATTTGTGTGAAATATCTTTTTCCAGCCCTTCACTTTCAGTCTGTATTGAGGTGGGTCTCTTGAAGACAGCATATATAGGGGGCTTGTTTTTGTATCCATTCAGCCAGTCTTTGTCTTTTGGTTGGGGCGTTCAACCCATTTACATTTAAGGTAATTATTGATAAGTATGGTCCCATTGCCATTTACTTTGTTGTTTTGGGTTCAAGTTTATACACCCTTTCTGTGTTTCCTGTCTAGAGAAGATCCTTTAGCATTTGTGGAAGAGCTGGTTTGGTGGTGCTGAATTCTCTAAGCGTTTGCTTGTCTGTAAAGCTTTTGAATTCTCCTCCATATCTGAATGAGATCCTTGCTGGGTACAGTAATCTGGGTTGTAGGTTATTTCTCTTTCATTACTTTAAGTATGTCCTGCCAATCCCTTCTGGCCTGATGAGTTTCTATTGAAAGATCAGCTGCTATCCTTATGGGAATCCCCTTGTATGTTATTTGTTGTTTTCCCCTTGCTGCTCTTAATATGTCTTCTTTGTGTTTGATCTTTGTTAATTTGATTAATATGTGTCTTGGGGTATTTCACCTTGGGTTTATCCTGTTTGGGACTCTCTAGGTTTCTTGGACTTGTGTGACTATTTCCTTACCCATTTTAGGGAAGTTTTCAACTGTTATCTCCTTGAGTATTTTCTCATGGCCTTTCTTTTTGTCTTCTTCTTCTGAGACTCCTATGATTCGAATGTTGGGGAGTTTCACATTGTCCCAGAGGTCCCTGAGGTTGTCCTCATTTCTTTTCTTTTTTTCTGTTTTCCTCTCTTCTTCATTTGTTTCCACCATTGTATCTTCTACCTCACTTATCCTATCTTCTGCCTCTGTTATTCTACTGTTGGTTCCCCCCAGAGTGTTTTTGATCTCATTTATTGCATTATTCATTATTAATTGACTCTTTTTTATTTCTTCTAGGTCCTTGTTAAACATTTCTTGCATCTTCTCAATCCTTGTCTCCAGGCTATTTATCTTTAACTCCGTTTTGTTTTCAAGATTTTGGATCATTTTTGTTATCATTATTCTAAATTCTTTTTCAGGTAGACTCCTTATCTCCTCCTCTTTTGTTTGGTTTGGTGGGCATTTATCATGTTCCTTTACCTGCTGAGTATTTCTCTACCTTTTCATCTTGTTTAGATTGCTGTGTTTGGGGTGGCCTTTCTGTATTCTGGCAGTTCGTGGCTCCTCTTTATTGTGGAGGTTTTTCCCTGTGGGTGGGGTTTGACAATTGGCTTGCCAAAGTTTTCTGGTTAGGGAAGTTTGTGTCGGTGTTCTGGTGGGTGGAGCTGGATTTCTTCTCTCTGGAGTGCAATGGAGTGACCAGTAGTGACTTTTGAGATGTCTATGGGTTTGGCGTGACTTTAGGCAGCCTGTATATTGATGCTCAGGACTATGTTCCTGCGTTGCTGGAGAATTTGTGTGGTATGTCTTGCTCTGGAACTTATTGGCTCTTGGGTGGTGGTTGGTTTCAGTGTAGGTATGGAGGCTTTTGGATGATCTCTTATTAATTAATGTTCCCTGGAGTCAGGAGTTCTCTGGTGTTCTCAGGTTTTGGGCTTAAGCCTCCTGCCTCTGGTTTTCAGTCTTATACTTACAGTAGCCTCAAGACTTCTCCATCTATACAGCACTGATAATAAAACTTCTAGGTTAATGGTGAAAAGATTCTCCACAGTGAGGGACACCCAGAGAGGTTCACAGAGTTACATGGAGAAGAAAAGAGGGAGGAGGGAGAAAGAGGTGACCAGGAGGAGAAGAGGAGGAATCAAATGGGAAAAGAGCAATTTAGCTGGTAAACAATTCCCTTTGTGTTCTCCACAGTCTGGAACCCTCAGAGAGGCTCATGGATTTACATAGAGAAGAGAAGAGGGAGGAAGGAGATATAGGTGAGCAGGATGCGAAAAGAGGGAATCAAGAGGAGAGAGAGAGCTCTAGGCAATACTCTGTTCCCTAAGTGTTCTCCACAGCCCAGAACACCCACAGAGATTCACAGAATTGGGTTGAGAAGAGAAAGGGGAGGGAGGAGATAGAGGTGACCTGGGAGAGGAAAAGGAGAGTCAAAAGGGGGAGAGAGTAATCAAGCCAGTAATCACACTCCTGAGTAAAAATGGGTACTGAAGATTGGATTCTTAAATGTACAAAATTGATATCAAATACTATAAAACAAAGATTAAAAATCTAGAGTAGAGGTTAGACTCTTAAAAATACAATATTGAAAAAAACCAAAATCACAAAAAGTATAAGAAATATATATGAAGTTGGCTTTAAAAATAGGGTCTTTTTTTGTGTGTGTGCAAGGTAATAGTGGGTTATAAAAATGAAAATTAAAGGAGTAATAGAGGACTTAAAAAATTTTTTAAAATTTAACAAAAAATGATAATAGTAAAAATATATCTAGGAATTTCTCTGGAGCTGTTGTGGGCAGTGTGGGGTCAGTTCAGATTCAGACAGTTCCTTGTTCCAGCTTATACTTCTCAATATCTGTAGGCCCCTTCCAATATATTTGGTGTTAACTACAGGGATTTTAATCTGTTGCACCTGTCACTTCCAAAGCAGTTCCCTCTGTTTATTTGGCTTCTTCTGTTTGCAGGTCTCTTCAGTGTATAATTTCTGCCCTGACGCAAGGGGATGGAGGTGGTCTCTTGTCTAGGTTCACTTGTTCAGTCGTGCTGTGGGGAGGGAGGAACACTGCAAACAAATATCACTGGCATGTGTGAGGAATACTTACGGTGTCTTGGCCACAATGGGTTTGCCCCCACTCACGGCGTGTGTGCTTTCCCAGTCTACCCTGCTCAGGCTTCAGGTTACTCTGCTAGGGAGCGGGCCCTGAGTTGCGTGCACTTCCCAGGTCTAAGCCACTCAGGTTCAGGTTCTTGGGTACTCCACAAAGGCGCAGACTCGATTGGGCCTGCAGTTTGTGCCGTTCCCTGGTCAGAGCAGCTCAGGCAGCCAGGTGCTTGGCGAGTGCACTCTCTTCAGGTGCAGTGTGACTTATCACCTTCCCGGTCCCAGCCTCTCGGTTTCAGGGTGCACCCATCTCCTGTGTGTGCACCCATCTCCTGTGTGCTGTGTGTCTCTTCTGGGGAGCTGATCTCTGGCTATGACCCTCCTGGTGGATGTCAACCATCCAGAATCTCAGAAAGTCTTTGGTTGGAAACTGGAAGCCTGTTCACAGTTTCGTAGGGGATGCCCTCTCTGGGGCCGAGTTTGCCCATTTCTGGCTCTGGCTGGCACCCGCCTGCCTGCTGCATATGGCGAGGGATGGGCCAGTCCACAGCTGGCTAGCTCTTCTCTGGTATTGCTCAGTCCTTTGTTCTGTGAGTGGGCTGGCAGTGCCTTAGGTTTGGGCTTTTCACAGGATAGTTCTCTCTCTCTCTCTCTCTCTCTCTCTGGCTATCCCACAGTTTAGGTTGCTATCTCATGTTAGCTTCCTCAGGTTGCCCTCAGGGCATTCAGGCCCGGTCCTTACCTTAAGCAATGCCATCTGCTCCTCTCTGTTCAGCCCCCACTTGCTGATGGCAGATGCAAGCGTCTGGGGTACTTCTCTGCTGGGAGTTGCCTTTAGGCACGTAATCTGTGGGGTTTATTTATTTATCTTTCCTCCCAGTTATGTTGCCCTCAGAGATTTGAAAACTTCCCCCAGACCTGCTGGTGAGAGGGTTTCCTGGTGTTTGGAAACTTCTCCTCTATTAAGACTCCCTTCCTGGGATGGGTCTCTGTCCCAAAGTCTTTTGTCTCTCTTTTTATCTTTTATGTTTTGTCCTACCTCTTTTCAAAGACAATGGGCTGCTTTTATGGGTGCCTGATGTCCTCTGCCTGGAGAAGGCACTGGCACCCTGCTCCAGTACTCTTGCCTGGAAAATCCCATGGATGGAGGAGCCTGGTAGGCTGCAGTCCATGGCATCGTGAAGAGTCAGATACTACTGAGTGACTTCACTTTCACTTTTCATTTTTGTGCATTGGAGAAGGAAATGGCAACCCATTCCAATATTTTTGCCTGGAGAATCCCAGGGACAGAGGAGCCTGGTGGACAGCCGTCTATGGGGTTGCACAGAGTCGGACATGACTGGAGTGACTTAGCAGCAGTAGCAGCAGCAGATGTCCTCTGCCAGCGTTCAGAGGTTGTTTTGTGGAGTTTGCTCAGTGTTCTAATGTTCTTTTGATGAATTTGTGGGGGAGAAAGTGGTCTCCTCGTCCTATTCCTCCGCCATCTTAGGACCGCCCTCCCACTTCAATATTCTTGCCTGAAGAATCCCAAGGACAGTGGAGCCTGGTGGGCTACAGTCCCCATGGTTGCAAAGAGATGGACATGACTGAGTGACCGAGCAAGCACTGATTGATAGCCATAGAACGGTAATTAAGTGCATCTTCACCAAAAACAATTTGCATTTCCACAGACAAGAATACAATGTATTATTAATTTCTATAATATACAGAGTTGTAACACAGCACAAGTGATGACTACCCAAAACTTAAAAGTTTTATTGTCAAGTGGTAAATTCACGACTCTCATAGAAATATAAAATGAATGTATGCCAAAGATGTTATGTAATTCTTTAATTAATTAGGGAACCAGTAAGATGTTAAAATCAGACCTAGAGGGGTGGGATGGGGTCGTGGGAGGGAGACTCAAGTGGAAGGAGAAATATGTATACTTATGGCTGATTCATGTTGTTGTATGGCAGAAACTGACACAACATTGTAAAGGAGTACCTGTTTTACATTGTAGAGCAATTATCCTCCAATTAAAAAAAGAAAGATTTGACTTATAGTGGTTCGTAGTCTCTGTGAGACAAAATTTATTTGCATAGGTATGGAAAGAAATAATTTGCTTTGTTATGGAAGAAGACATCTGTATTACCATCCATTTTCTACAACTGAACCTCTAATTCTAGAGTTGTGAAATATCCTCGTCAACCAAAGGCAACCCAGAGGTACACAGCCCATATACAGTTAGACCATCTGTTACAGTCACAATAGGCAAGGCCAGCATTTCACAGCAGGTACCCCTAATAATCATTCTTCTTCATTTTCGAGACTTTCATGCTTTTTTCCCTCTGTAAGAAGCTTTTTAGAGGAGTTAAATTGCATGTGTGTGTGTGTGTGTCTGTGTGTATGTCTGTGTGTGTAGCACTGACAGGGGATGGGGGTGGAAGGGAGGTATTAATGTATCAGCAAAGAGGCCACATTCGGACAGCCTTCTATGCTAGGCCAAAAAATTTACTCTACGTACATCATATAATTCTGAAACAGGGAAGTGGCATGATCATTCCCCAGCAGGCTCCTCTGTACATGGGATTCTCCAGGCAAGAATACTGGAGTGAGTAACCATTCCCTTCTCCAGGGGATCTTCCTGACCCAGGGATGGAACCTGAGTCTCCCATATTGCAGGCAGATTCTTTACCATCTGAGCCATGAGGGAAACCCAACACAATGATAAAGTTCTGAAACAGGAAAGTGACACGATCACTTTATATATTAAGAAAAAGTCACCGTGGTCTCAGTGGAGGATAGTTTACAGAAGAAAAAGATAGAGGTGGAGTCCAGTTAGGAGGTTGATGTGATGATTCTGGGAATTAATAAGAAGAGGATGGGATGAGGCATTTCCCGAGTAAAACCCACTAGTACTTGGCAAGATAGAGTCAGAAATCCAAAATTAGGATGTGTCCAGGACTACTTAAGTTTTCTAACCTATAGCCATTGCTGAGTCTGAGAGTACAGGAGTGACAGTAGGTCCCGGAAGAATAAATTCAGTCTTAGCCACACTGACTGGCTGATTACCCAGAATCTTTCAACAACAGCATCTAAAAGAGAGGGGAGGGGTGGTTGGGATCTAAGCAGAATGTTCAGGGCTGAGAATGAGTTATCAAAGAGAGAGTGGCTGTGTGGTCAGTGAGGGAGAGAGAAGCAAGTGGAAAGTGAGTCCTGGCAAAGAGGAAAAGGGGCCATGAAGAAAGCTGGGAAGCAGTGGTCATGGGGGTAAAAGAAGAGTTCCTTCCTCTGACCCTTTATTCTACCACGTGTGACATTTACTATCACTCCCTACTTTTTGGAGGCTATTTGGGGATATCTTTCCCTTAACTGACTGCATTTGCCCTGTGTACCTCCAGAACCTCACAGAGAACTGTGAACACAGCTGCCATTCAAGACATGTTGAGTAAATGAATGAAAAGAACTAGGAAACAAAGAGGAAACTAGAGAGGAGGGCTGAGTCACAGAGGAAAGACTGGGAAAATGGTCTGTTATAAAGATCTCAAGAGAAACGTCAGGATAACATAGAAAACTGTGGGAGTGGCACTGGGAAGTGCCCCAGAAAGGCGCCAATAAAGATGGGGTGAACAACTTACCCCACTCTGCGAGGCCACGTGCCCTCGCAGCCCAACGGAGCAGTGCTGCCTGTAGTTGGGCCACAAGCCAATGTGTTGTCTTCTGACCACAAGTGTGATGAGCATCCCTGTAGCAAGTCTCCCCTGAAAAGGAACTGGTCTCCTTCCTTTCAATCAACTAGTAATGTAGGTTCGCCCTACATTACTAGTTGATTGATTGCCCAGAGAAAGCACGAACTCATTATCACCAAGGAAAATATCCAGCTCACCAAGACAGGTAAGTTCTCACTTCTGATTTCAGCCCTCTAAACAGGATAACCACTAGATTTTTCTGTCAGTGGGCACAACTACTCACTTGCCATTAATTCCCTCCCCCCACCAATACGGTTTGATGATTTTCTCACTTTATAGTTATTGGCTGGCACTGCAGAACTAGTAATTACAAGTAGAGGTTTTATATTCATCAGTTGCCAGCTTTTTACAATGTTGTTGTTGTTTTCAAAGGTTGACCTTTGGTACTTAATCTTTGATTTCTGCCACATAAAGTCATTAGAGCCACAAATGCGCCAGACACATTCAGGGTGACACGCTCTACCCTGAATAAGAAAGAACAAATGCCACATCTTATTTCTTTAGCAAAAGTGAAGTAGTGGATTAACATTTTAAACATTCTTCACTTAACGCACATGGTCCTAGTATGGTAGAAAACATCATAAATATTAAAGCAACATTTTGCAAATACATCAAAACTCAACCTGAACATATCAATAAGATCTAATAATTTAAATTCCACCCATCTCTTTTGACTACAAGGATCCCTTTAAAATGCCAAACAATTTAGTGGAGCCTCACAAGAATATCTGAACTTTTAATGAACATTCTGATGCTTGAGAGAACATTCCGATGACCAAAAGCTCTTTATGAATTCAATAACCCTGAATTTTCAATTAATTAATCACCGTGTTGTAGATCGTCACACTGTTGGTCTGAAAAGAATCAGCCTCCTGATTTAGTTTCCTACCACATTGACTCAGGATGGACAGTGACCTGCTTGGTCAAAGGGACATCAACAAACTTGACACAACAGTAACTTGGTTTTTAAGTACTTGCCCACTGGGGTTCATCTTTTTGGAACCCAGCTGCCATCATGTGAGGAAGCTGGTCTAGCTTCATAAGGGGAGAGAGAGGCCCAGCTGTCCCAGCTGAACTATTTTCCACTCACCATCTGATTCCCAACTGAACGCAGCCACATGAATGACACCAGTCAGAACCAGCAGGACCACCCAGCCAACCAACAGAATCATGAGAAATGACAGATCACTGTTGTTTTGAGCCATAGATAATCTAAATACAATTGTATTTACATAATTCGAAACACATCTGTGCATACATGCTCAGTCATGCTCAACTTTTTACAAACCCATGGACTGTAGCCCTCCTCTGTCCATGGATTATCCAGGCAAGAATACTGGAGTGGGTTGCCATGTCCTCCTCCAGGAGATCTTCCTGACCCAGGGATTGAACACACATCTCCTGAATTGGCAGGTGGATTCTTTACCAGTGTGCCACCTGGGAAGCCCAAATTGAGATATATTAGGGCCTTCCTAGGTGGCACTAGTGGTAAAGAACCTGCCTGCCAATGCAGGAGATGTGATAGAAGCAGGTTTGATCCCTGAGTAGGGAAGATCCTCTGGAGGAGGGCATGGCAACCCACTTCAGTATTCTTGCCTGGAGAATCCCATGGACACAGGAGCCTGACAGGCTACAGACCATTGGGTTGCAAAGAGTCGGACAGGGCTGAAGCAACTTAGCACACAGCATGCACAGTATGTAAATGAATGAGGTGGCTCATTCATTCATTTAATAAATATTACTAGAGCCTAGTAGGTACACACTGTCCATACTTCTCTGAGGGCTGGCTCAGGATAAGGATCCATGGATACTTTATAATAACTCTATGGCCCCAGAAAGTCTGAAATCACAAGTTTGGAAGGAAGTCCAAAATTAGGGTAATAATCTATATAGAGTATTTATGAAGTTAGGAAAAAACAAGAACAGGCTCCCCATCCTCACCCCAGGTCTGTAATGCAAGCTGACCCTTTAATTGTGGTGATTTGATCACTGGGCTGAAAATAAAGACTTAGTTTTGGCTTTGTATCTGCCTGAGCTAATCATTTTTCTTTGCTCTGTGCACACTTATTTTCTGTTCTACGAGTTCTGGTCAAACAGTTTGTCTTTAACAGTGACTAATCTTGTGTTAATGTAGTCCTTAACGGTTTACAAAGTGTTCTTCATTCTACAAAGCACTTTCATGTTCATTATCTCATTAAACCTTGAAACAGTCCAGGAAGGTTGCTTGCTCCAGGCCCCTTGGAGCAAAATGCATGCAAAGGGTCATTGCAAATCTGTCACCACGCTTGGACAAATGGTTTTGAGGGCAGACCTTACGAGTGGCCAGGCATTTTCATAAACTTGTATTAAGGATGACACTCTCATAAATGACATCTTCATAATATAGTTTGAAAAGTGATACTGTTTTATCCATAGTGTTAAATGTTTTTCCAATTAGAATTTTAGATCAATTTCTGTTTTGTTCTCTGGAACTTTTAATTAAGACAGAAAAACTTTAATAACTCACATCCTTCACAATGTACATTAAAAGTTTGGATTTTTCTCTCTTTGAGGCCCTTGCTCCCCCAGGGATATTTTAGCAAGAAGAATGTGATTCGAAGATTTCCAGATGTTGCTTTTCAGATGCGTCTCAGCATGCATCTATAAACCATCTGGTAGAAACAGCAGCTGGACTGGTTCCAAATGTAAATGTACATTCAGGTAAAAGGGTGTTAGTAGAAGAAACTGAGCTGATGAGTGGTTTGTCAACTACATTTGTGATATTGTTTAATCAGCTGTTGAAATGAGTTCTCAACAACCAAGACAGGCTTTCAAAATTCTATAGTCAGTTTTCCATTTTTGCTGAAGATGGGTATTCCTTACATGGTTATTCCAAATCTGTGGCTAGGTCAGAAACCATTTGTGTTTAGTCTTAGTTAACTTGCTCTATTTAAGTGTTCTGAAGCATCCATGATATTGCTTTTACAAATGTTAGAATATCTTTGCATCCCCATGCCCTTTTCAACTAGTGAGAGGAAATGTGCAGGGGTGGGCAGTGGTACCAACAGTGAGTGGGTCTCTGGGGTGTGGGTCAATGTATACCTTGATCATTCAGGAAACTGCAGAAAGCCTAAGAGAGTGGCAAAATTCTCTAATTCCTGGAATGAAAGGCAATATCCTCCAGTCAACTGACTCTGTAACTTTCAACATGGTAAGATCATCTCGTGAATTCAGCTTCTTTTTTGGTGTAAGTTTTCATGACTGTGCCAGGGGCAAGCCTGAACTTTCCCTAGCTATGAAACAAGTTTTTTAAAAAATTTGTTTATTTTTAATTGAAGGATAATTGCTTTACAGTATTATGTTGTTTTCTAGCAAACATCAACATTAATCAGCCATAGTAAACCAAGTTTTAACTCTGCAAATCAACAGCAATAACAGTAGTCAGTAAAACATATAAAAATTAGCATTAAAAATTTCAGGGAAAACATTCCATCTACATTTTAAAAATTGCTTCCATGCATCTCAAAAGCAATTGATTTCTTAAAGATAATAATAATAATAGCAAACATTTATTAAGCATTACTGTGAGCTAGGTATTTTGCTACTTGATTTATACAGATTATCTCATTTAATTATCAAATTGAATCAGTGGAGTTCTCCCATTAATCTTAATTGTATAGAAGAGGAAACCAAGGTGTAGGACATTAAGAAATTTGCCCAAAGTGGTAGATTGTAAATGATAGTTGAACTGGGATTTGAACTGAACTAGATTGATCTAAAACCCCACATCCTTAAATATTTACTTATTTAATTATAATACTACTCAGTCATTGATATTCACTCATTTATTGCTATTTCACCCAAGAAAAGCTTTTTTGAATAAGGGAGAGTCACAGTTTAATAATGCTTAATCTCTCTTCTTAAGTTTATGGTCAGTGATGAGACCACAAATAAAAGACAGGATGGTATATACCACAGTAGATATATACAAAATATGCTATGAGAGCATCAACGGGGGTTTAAATCAGAACAAGAAAGACTTCTGAGAACCAAAGTCACACATGAAGGAGTATGTAATGATTACAGAGAGAAGAAGGGAAGGGCATAGCAGAATATTCACAGGCATGAGGCAGTTAGCCATGCTGGAGCCCACCCGGACCTCTTAACCTTATTCCCTGGGTCCCAGAATTTTATTCATCTTTAACCCTTGAAGCAAAATGGAAGGATATAAACATCAGGGAAGAGGATACAGGTGGAGATGGGCTCAAACTGTACGTTAGAAGAAATTATGTGGAAAACATCATGGAGAGTGGATTTGAGGGGTCAGAACAGAGGCAGGAAGGTGTCTAGATGATCCAGGTCACATGTGATGAAAGCCTGAATTAAAGCAGGAGGGTAGGAATGGTGATAAGTGGGACCTTGAAGACTAGTTGTATTTGGAGGGAGAGGGCAAAGATAGGTCGGTGAGAGAGAGAGGTATGTCTAGGAGAGACCATTCATTCCTGGCTGGAGGGGCTGTGTGAATGGTGGATGTCTTTCTATGAGGCCAGCCTCACGGGGGGTGGGGTGGGGCAGGAGGAGGCTAGGTCGAAAAGTGATGAGTTCAGATCTGGTCATGTGGTTTTCAGTTTGGGATGGGAGAGTGAATAAGTGTTTAGAGCAGCACGTGCTACCTAACAAAAAGGATTTGGTGAATAAAAATGGAGTTGTCTGATAGACAATTAGATACTAAACATTGATCTGGAGTTCAAAGAAGTCTGGGCTGGAAATAGAGATCTGGGACTCGTCCAGATAAAAATGGTGGTGGTCACCATAGGCCTCCTTGAGGGTGCCCAGGGGTGATTTCCAGCATGAACAGAGGAGACTGAGGGGGAATGGATACAGAAGGATGAGAGAAAACAGGAATAAGTGGTGTTGAGAGGCAAGGCAAGAGGGGGTTGTAAGAAAAAAAAGTAAGTTATGTTATCAATGACTCACAAAGTCTAGATAAGATATAGATCAAACATCCATTGGATTTAACTGTATGGAGATCATCAGTGATCATAATGAGAACGTTCTGGAGAAGGGATATTGGGCAGAAGTAAGGAATCAGTAAAAGGAGACAAACAGATGCAGCTAAGATAACTTCCTCCGAGAGTTATATGTGGAATAATAGAGAATAAGGGCAAGATCTGAATGGAGGTGTAAGATTGAGGGAGATTGGTTGGTTTGATGTTATTAAGATAGCAGAGTCTCGAGCCTCTTCTTGGCTGAGAGATGGCACCCCGAGTTCACAGGAGAGATGAGTTATGGGTGGCAGAAGAGGACCACAGGAAAGGGAGATGAATGTAGACAGGAAAGTGGTAGGGCTGGAGGAGAAACACGTGCACCAATTCAAAGTCTCTTGCTCAGTTCTTAGCTCTGTGAAAGTAGTTCAGCCCCGAATACTATTTGCACTCTTTCCTTGCAAGCCATTTCTTCATGTGCATACAGAGATGGTCTAATTTACCTCCTTCCACTCAGGATGAGCCTTTTCTATTTTCTCTACTTCAGGTGCTTCTTTCTACTTCCCAGCCCTTGGGTGTCCCCTGAGGAGTCATCCTTGCTGCTGTTTTCCTGTCTCACATTTCTCTCTGGACAGTGACATCCATGCTTTTAGAGTCACCTGCCACCTGCCAGCTGGTGTCTCCATCCAAATCGTCCCATCCTCAGGTTACTTCTACTCTCCAAGCCATCTTATGCACTTATGCACATCTGGATGATCAACACAATTCAAGAGTTCTGATCTGGTCAGAAATCCTTGCTCAGAGATCCTTGGTGACCAAATTCCAAGGAACTCTTCCAATCTTACTTCCTATCACTTGGATATTTTGCCTGAATCACTCATCAGTACAGGGTTCTTTGCTCCTCACACCCTCATGACTCTCTCCATCCTCATTTTTATTTTAGCATATTTATTTATTTGTTTGTTTATATTTATTTTAGCATAATAAAGTATTAAAGTTATGAGAGGCAATGAGTCGAGCAGTGGAGACTGGTTTGCCTCCTTGGTGCTAACTGAAGATAGCACAGATCTAGGAGATGTGGGACTTGGCTGCAGAGGTAAAGAAAGAGGCAGTGAGGTAGAGCCAAGACCATGATATATAAAGTAGAACAGCCAGGAAGAAGACCCAACGGGAAAGAGCTCCCCTGAACCCTTGCAAAGTACAGTCAGCCTTACCTCAGACTCAAGGGGGACAGTGAAGCAATGCTTGTTCTGTCCTCTAGACCCTTGAGTGCATCCATGATTGACAACAATTGGGTCCTTTCATATGCATTTTCTGCCACTGTGGGTTGTATCATCAGGGCTAGCCCACCCTCTAGTTAAAGCGAATGGCTCACTGGTCCTTGTACACACCATCCCAGCCTTTGCTGCTTCTAAGTCTTCCCTCATGGTCTTCCCCTTGCCAGGCACACTTCTCCACAACTTCCAAAGCAGTCTTCAAGAGCTGGTCAAGGTGCCATCTGATGCATGAAAATAACTGTCATCTCCCAGGGATAGCAATTTCTCTCTTCCCTAAACTTCTATTTTGGTCAAAGTCACTGAGAGGTCCTCTTTTTTTTTTTTTTTCCAGAACCAATGGTTATTCCTCAGCACCAGAGGAGCAGCAAGAACATGGGAATAGAAAGAGAAAGGCCAACTCTCCTCCTCGCCTTTGCCCTCACAACTTGCTAATTATAAAGGAGAAATCTATATTTTAACAGCCTTTAGGTCTGGCTCCTCACCGTCTTTGCATAGGAATCAAATTTAGCACAAAGGAGACAAAGTGTGTGTGTGTGTGTGTGTGTGTTGCAGGTAAGCTGGGACTGGAAGTGGGTGGGAAGAAATCTGCTTTAGATTTTTAAACATTTAACAAACACAGCAATGAAACTTTGACTATCTATTCTGGAAATAATTTGGGAAAGTTTGACATGAAGTGAGTGTTAGATGATATTAGGAAATTGTTAATTTGGTTAATGTATAATGTCAATGTAGTTATGTAAAAGAATGACTTCCTTTGGATATGCCTGTTGAAATATTTTGGGATGAAGAGTCATTAACTCTGTAATAGTTCAACAAATAAATATATATATACGTATACATACATATTAAACACAACATGTATAATATATAACATGGCAAAATGCTAACTAGCTGGTAGATTGTTCATGATAGTGTTCTTTTTACTTCTTTGTAGGTGTAAAATTTTTCATAACAAAAAAATTAAGTAAAAGAGTAGAGTTAAAAAGTGACACCAGGGATCTCCCTCGGGGTCCAGTGATTAAGACTTTGCTTCCAATGCAGGGGCTGCAGGTTCAATCCCCGGTTGGGGAGCTGAGATCCCACATGACTCTAGCCAAAAAAACAGAACAAAAACAACAGAAGCGGTATCGTAACACTTTCAATAAAGACTTTAAAAATGGTCCACATAAAAAAAAAATGCCTTAAAAAAACCCCACCAGACTCCTGGGCCAGGTGGAGAGAAGAAATCAAGACTAGAATGGACCAAACTCCACCATCATGCTGAGAGAGACGTGCTCTCAGGTTGGGGTGCAGGACTTCTCACTGGAGGCCATGATCCTTCTTTCACTTCAGTAGTGAGAAGGGGAAATGAAAGGGGACACCTTCATTCCTTCATTGAGGAAATTCATTTTAACATTTGGTGAAAGCCTACTCTGTCCCAAGTACGTCCACACATGCCACTTTATCTCATTTTCACGAGAATTTTGTGAGGCAGTTTTTGTCCTTATTACTCTCATTTTTATGGGGAGGAAAAGGAAACCCCAGATTCAGTGATTTTCTTTAGGTGCCAGAACTAACACGTGGCAGAGTAAGAATGTGACCCCAGCGCTGCAGATTCCAAGTCATGTCATTCTAACATCCTTTCAGCGTCCTTTCCTGGGGAACAAAGTCCAAAGTCCTCAGGGCGGAGCCGTTAAGCCCATGGAGCTTGTCTTAGATGGGAGGGAGGGAATCTGGGGTGAAAGCAAAGAGGCTCCTGTCTGGGTTATGCTTTGAATCCTTTGGTATTTTGCAAAAATAGTCTCACTGGGGCTATCTGGAGGACCACAGAATTTCCTGGTTTCATCCCAACAGCTCCTGAAAGTGCGAGTTTGCTAACTGCGGTGTAGAGAAATGCTTGCTGACCGCCTGTCCAGCCATCAGGCCAGCACGTGTCACCCAGGGACTCGTGTGAAAGATCTAGGGGAATGCTGTTGGTACTTTCCAAAACCAGCAAGAAAACTCAGCCACCCTTGGGAGTCAGATTCTGATGAAGGAGAGGTTTCTGAATCAAAGCAGACAGTAGACGCTAGACCACATCAAGCAAGAGACAGAGTCTCAGGCAGATGTCAAGTTGCAGTATTGGAGAAGAGTGACTGATTACGCAACCGCAGGGCTGGATGACCTGAGCTCCTGGGCTGCAGCAAAGCGGAAAAGTGAGGCTGGAAGGTGAACCAAAGCAGGCAGGGAGGCATGGCATGTCAAGATCTATGAACATCTGGGGATGCTTAATCGAGAGGAAATGTAGACCTCCCACACAGTAGCACTTTTATGAGCTCTGATTATACACTAGGGAACAGACAAAAACAACAGAAACTAGTTCGCTGGTAAATAATACCCCTCCTTGATGCATAAAACCTGCTGCTTTCTTGAAATCTTTCCCCTTCACCATGTTTAAGAGGCGAACGATGCTAAGGGTATCAGTGTGACAGGATGGGGACTGAATGTGTGTTTAACACTGACGGCTCCTGGGGGGCCCATGACAGGTAGGAGCCCCCTGAGCCATTAAGAGAACTGATGGCCCCAAGATTCCTCTGGGAAATCTGCAAATGTGTCATTCAGCTCTTTTAAGTCTCAGAACCAGTGCAGGCACTGCTGGCAGGGTGGGGCTGGAGGGTGAGGGCTTTGCTCTCTCACTTACTAATTCACTCATTCACTCACTCATTCATGTATTCACTCCGTATAATGTTAAAAATGTGTGCTCTGGAGTCGGACACATGGAGATTCAAATCCTAGTCCCACTGCTTGAGAGCTCTATCAACTCAGCCAGTTATTTAGCTTCCTTAGGCTTTGGGTTCTTCATCTTATACAAAGGGGTACTGTTATGAAGAATAAAATATACACTAATATGATAATGCCCTTGCCAGGCAGGCATACAGTAGGTGATCCATCAATGTATGCTGTAATCGTTAGTGAGCCTTTTGATGAATGAGCTGTGGGCCAGTTGCTGAGGAAACAAAGATGGCAATTTGGGGGGCATAATTTTACCCCCACCTGTGGAATGGGACATGGGTCCAACTTTACTTCCATGCCTAGGTTTTCCTTCCCTTCTATTTCCATTTTCCCCACTTTCCCACATACAGAAATCCTAATGGATGGAACAAGGGAGGAAAAGGCTCTGTGGTCAGAGATGTCATGAGAAAATGAGAACATCCTAGAATCCTCTCTGTGCCTGGCACACAGTAGGGGCTTGGTGGTTGAATCAGTTCAGTTCAGTTGCTCAGTCGTGTCTGACTCTTTGCAACCCCATGAATTGCAGCACGCCAGGCCTCCCTGTCCATCACCAACTCCCGGAGTTTACTCAAACTCATGTCCATCGAGTCGGTGATGCCATCCAGCGGTGGTTGCCTAGTATGCCTCTAGATTCTCAGAAGAAGAGTGGAAATTTTAATCCAAATTTCCAATTTCCTGGTGTTGTTAATTAAAATAGAGTCACTAATTTGGAATTCAGGGGTCGCAAACTGGACCAATGGATCAGGTCTGATGCAGTGATAAGTTTTGTTTGGCAAATGTGTGTGTGTATATATATATATATATATATATATATATAAAACGTTATTTATTTATTCGCTGTGCTGGGTCTTCGCTGTTGCATCGGCTTTTCTCTAGTTGTGGTGAGCAAGGGCTACTCTCTAGTTGCAGTGCTCGGGTTTCTCTTTGTGGTGGCTTCTCTTGTTGGGGACCACAGGCTCTAGAGCTTTTGGACTTCAATAGTTGAGGAACGTGGGCTCAGTAGTTGTGACACATGGGCTTAGTTGTCCTGAGGCATGTAGGATCTATCTTCTTGGACCAGGTATCCAAATAGTGTCTCCTGCATTGTCAGGTGAATTCTTTACCACTGAGCCACCAGGGAAGCCCTTGGAAAGTTTTATTTTTTTAGTCTTTTAATTTTCTTTTTATTTTTTTCTTTCTTTTTCACATTTCAAATTAGTTTATTTATCTATTTTTTAACTTTACAGTATTGTATTTGTTTTGCCATACATTGACATGAATCCACCATGGGTGTACATGATTTCCCCTTCCAGAACCCCCCTCCCACCTCCCTCCCTATCCCATCCCTCTGGGTCATCCCAGTGCACCAGCCCCGAGCACCCTGTATCATGCATTGAACATGGACTGGCGATTCGTTTCACATATGATAATTTATATGCTTCAATGCCATTCTCCCATATCATCCCGCCCTTACCCTCTCCCACAGAGTCCATAATACTGTTCTATTTATCTGTGTCTCTTTTGATGTCTCGCATACAGGGTTATCTTTACCGATTAACTAAAATTGGGAAGTTTCACATAAAAACCTGGATTTCTGACTTCCCTGGGAAAACGCGAAGATCTGCCACTCTGAGCCTGAATTCCTGTGTGGAGAGGGAGTGGAAGGCTTCCCCTTTCCAGGGATTCCTGCCCTGTCCCCTCGGGTGCCACCACCCCTATTGTATTACAGCCTCCCTCAGCTGGGGCACTGCCCCCCCCCCCCCCCCCCCCGTACACTTTCCAAGTGAGCCACGACTTCATTTGCTCACTTTGGCTTCTATGGGGTGATCTCAGTGAGGAGAACTGAGCTCAGAGGAGCCTGGTGGAGTCCTTTCTCAAACCCACTCTCTCCCTCTGCACTTTTTCCTGTGTCTCTGCTCTGGCTTCCAACCCCCAGGACTGATCTTTCTCTTTCCATGCAAATATATTGGCTCCTCAACACTGCCGACACTACACTTTCTATTTGATTACTCCCCCTCCAGGCAACAAGAAAACGATTGAATGACAATTACTGTGATATCTGATACAAGGGCAGTTTCCGTCTGGTTAGCCAACCCCAGGATGGAACAGAACTGCACGTTCTTTGCATACCTTCAGCGTGACTGAAAGTGATCCTATAGAGAAGGCTTTGCTGACTCTGAGATCAGGGCATTCAAAAGTGAAGGAACAGGAGGCTCAAACGTCATGTAGTATGGTGGCTTTCAAGCCCACTGCATCCTTTTTATTACCACTGTTCTCTTTATTACACTTTTATTTATTTTACCAGATGAACTCTTACATGGGGCCTGATAAAACCAGAGCTTCACCTGGCAGCACATCCTTGGATTCCTGGGGGCCCCTAGAGCCCAGACTGAAAAACACTGGTCTAATCACACTGTCCATTTCACAGATGACAGCTGCTTCATGTCCAAGTTCCATGTCCACGTTCATGAAACAGGGAGCTGACAGGGTGTTCAGAGGGCCTCGTTCCCCAGGGCTGTCCTCAGGGCAGCTCCCACAGCAGCACCACTAACAGCTGGACCCCTGGGTGTCACTCCTGCTGGTAGATGCACCCTTCACCTTACAGCATTCAAGCCAGGTTTGGCTGAGTGATGAGCTTTGAGAAGCATCACTGAGTTTCTGATTTCTAGATTTGTCTAGGCTGAATACTTTCTACAGCCTCCCCAGAGCAGCCAGCCCCCTCAATGGCCCCAGTGATCCCACCTCCTTGTGTTCACAGGTTTGTGCAGTGCCTCCCGCCCCCTACACTGGTCTGTGGGACCAGTGGAATATGGCAAGAAGTGATGGGTGTCATGTCTGTTGTTGTTGTTCAGCCTTTAAGTCATGGCCAACTCTTTGCAACCCCATGTACTGAAGCATGCAAGGCTTCCCTGTTATTCACTATCTCCTAGAGCTTGCTCAAATTCATTTCCATTGAGTTGATGATGCTATCCAACCATCTCATCCTCTGCTACTGTCCTCTCTGCTCCTGACTCACAGTAGGGGCTTGGTAGTTGCACAATGTGCCTCTAGATTCTCAGAGGGAGAATGAAAATTTTCGATCCTCCCCAGCATCAAGGTCTTTTCCAATGAGTCAACCCTTTGCATCAGGTGACCAGAGTATTGGAGCTTCAGCTTCAGCCTCAGTCCTTCCAATGAATAATCAGGGCTGATCTTCTTTAGGATTGACTGGTTTGATCTCCTTATAGTCCAAGGGACTCTCAAGAGTCTTCTCCAACACCACAGTTCAAAATCACCAATTCTTCTGTGCTCAGCCTTCTTTATGGTCCAACTGTCCCATCTGTACATGACTACTGGAAAAAACATAGCTTTGACTAGATGGACCTTTGTTGGCAAAGGGATGTCACGTCTGAGATTAGGTGAAAAAGACACAGCAGCTGGCATTTCTCTCTCTGCATCTCTCGCTCATTACTCACTCTGGGAGGAAGCTTTGTTGATCACAGCCCTGTGAAGAGGCTCAGGGTGTTGCGCTGAAGTCCACTGCCAACAGCCACTCAAGGGCGCTTCAGAGCATGTCTTGTGCCTCAGTCATGGGTGCAGGAACCACAGCCCTGGCTGACAGTTTGACAGAAATCCCATGAGAAAACCTGAGCCAGAACCAACAGCTAAACTGCTCTCAGATTCCTGACCCACAGAAGCTCTGAGATAGCCAGTGCTTGTTTCTTTAGGCTGCGGATTTGTGGTGTAATTTGCTATCCAGTCCTTGATAACCTTTACACAGCCACAGTGCAGTGATGTGGGATGATCAGCAGCCTTAGGAAAATTTCAAAATTCAGGCAAAAACAGATGTCTGGCTTCCTATAGCTAAAATTATCCTGAGGACATGAATCAAAAGCCAAACTTGAACACTGTTACTTCGTTAGATTTAACATACACACACACACACACACACACACATATATATCCCTGGAGGATGTCATGGCAACCCACTCCAGTATTCTTGCCCAGAGAATCCCCATGGACAGAGCAACCTGATGGGCTACAGTCCATGGTGTTGCAAAGAGTTGGACATGACTAAGCGACTAAGCGCACACACACACACACACACACACACACATACATAGGATTTGGGAAGAGCTTATAAAAGAGCTATATGTGGAACTAAAGACAGGGGGCTTTTTAAAACTGAGGTATATTTTTTTATAACAGAAAATGCATTCTCTTTTAAAAATAAATTTTTATTGGAATACAGTTGATTTACAATGTTGTGTTAGTTTCTGCTGTAAGCAAAGTGAATGAGTTATACATATATGTATAATCAATCTTTTTAAGATTTTTTCCCATATAGGTCATTAGAGAGTATTAAGAAGAGTTCCCTGTACTGTACAGTAGGTTTCTATTAGTTACTTATTTTATATACTGTAGTGTGTATATGTCAATCCCAATCTCTCAGTTTATCCCTTCCCCTTTTTCCCTTCTTGTAACTATACGTTTGTTTTCTACATCTGTGACTCTAATTTTGTTTTGTGAATAATTTCATTTGTATTATTATTTTAAATTCCACAATAAGCATTAACATGTGATAAAATTCATCCTTTTAAAGCACACAGTCTTTATTGTCACTTTTCTTGCACTCATCAAGTTGTGCAACCAACACCTTTGTCTAATTCTAAAACAATTTCATCACTCCAAAAATATGACTCATGATTGTTCCTCCCATTTCCTAACAACTGCTGAACTATCGTCTGTCTCTATGACTTTGCCTATTCTGAACATTTCAAAGAAATGGAATCATACAATGTGTCCTTTTCTACCTTCCTTCTTTTGCTGAGCATAATGTTTTCAAGGTCCATCCATGTTTTAGCACATATCAGTACTTTTTATTGCTGAATAGTATTTCATTGTATGGATATACCACATTTTATGTATCCACTTATTGGCTAATGGGCATTTAGGATATTTTCACTTTCTGGCTAAAGTGAATAATGCTGTCATGAATTTTTGCATAGACATATATTTCTAGTTCTTTACGGTATATACCTGAGAGTGAAATTGTAGGGTCATATGGTAACTCTGCATTTAACTTTTTGAGAAACTGCCAAATTTTTCCCTCAGTAGCTGTAGCATTTTACATTCAAGTGAGTATTTTTAGCCTAGAAAGTTGTCTAACAACTATCCAAAAACAGGACATCAAATATGTATAAAGTTGAAGCCTAGAGAAATTTACTTAATTGTGTGTGAGTCTATTTTTGACTCTTTGTCATTTAGCATGTCATTTGACATCGCACAGACTAAGGACTAGTGGTACCCTGATAGCTGTACCCTGACATCCATTTTTCCCTTCTTCTTAATAATTGAACCCTTGATTTTAAGCTAGTACTTCATTGCCCAAAATAAAGGTGACAGTTCTCAGCTTCCTGTGCGGTACTATCCATTGACTGATTTCTGGTAAATTAGATATAATCAGAAGTTTAGTATGCGACTTCCAAGAAATACCCTCAAAGGGAGGAGTTGTGCCTTTTCTCCTCTTCCCCTCTTCTGCTGGAATGCAGATGTAATGACTGAGCTCAAGCTGCTAGTTCAGACCAGGAGATGGTACCTGTGTGCTAGGGAAGGCAAAGCAAAAAAAAAAAATAAAAGATGTCTATATCCCTAATGTGTGTGTGTGTGTGTGTGCGTGTGCACATGCTTAGTCATGTCTGACTCTTTGTGACCCCATGGACTGTAACCTGCCACATACCTCTGTCCATGGGATTCTCCAGGCAAGAACACTGGAATGGGTTTCCATACCCTTCTCCAGGATATCTTCCCAACCCTGGGATCAAACTCACATCTCTTGCGTCTCCTGAATTAGCAGGCAGATTCTTTACCACTAGCGCCACCTGGGAATATGGCAGAAACCTAAACTAGTCATGAACTGACTATCTTCAGAGTTTTTCTGTGTGAGTTAAAAATAAGTTTTTATCTTATTTTAGCTATTGATATTTGGAGTTTCTGGTTGTATACAGCTGAACTTAATGCTGAAGAGCCAAGTGTTTAAAAGTAGTGATTAAAAGTAGTCTTTGGAGACTAACGGGCTTCCCTGGTGGTTCATATGGTAAAGCATATGCCTGCAATGCAGGAGGCCTAGGTTCAATCCCTGGGTCCGGAAGATCCCCTGGAGAAGGAAATGGCAACTCATTCCAGTATTCTTGCCTGGAGAATTCCATGGACAGAGGAGCCTGGTGGGCTATAATCATGGGGTTACAAAGAATCAGACACAACTGAGCAACTAACACTTGGAGACTAACATATCTGAATTCAAATCCATGAAAGTGTTCTCTTTTTCACTTCCCCTATCCAGTCAGAGTCAACTGTTATAAGTTTACCTCTTTACTCCCTCTAATTTTTTTTCCATCTCCACCATTGCCCCCAAGCTACTACTGTCTTTCTCCTGGACTTCTAAAATAGCCAACTCTTTGGTCATTCATCTCCACTCTTGCCCCTCTTCTACCTGCTCTCCATGCATCACTCAGTGTGATCTGCTTAAACTATAATCTAGATTCTGTCATTTTACTTAAAATTCATCAGTGGCTCTTCACCGATCTTAGTGAAAGTGAAAATCGCTCAGTCATGTCCAACTTTTTGTGACTCTATGGACTATACAGTCCATGGAATTCTCCAGGCCAGAATACTGGAGTGTGTAGACTTTCCCTTCTCCAGGGGATCTTCCCAACCCAGGGACTGAAACCAGGTCTCCTGCATTGCAGGCAGATTCTTTACCAGCTGAGCCTCAAGGCAAGCCCAAGAATACTGGAATGGGTAGCCTATCCCTTCTCCAGCAGATCTTCCCCACCCAGGAATTGAAACAGGTCACCTGCATTGCAGGCAGATTCTTTACCAACTGAGCTATCAGGGAAGCCTCCAGCTACTTAGGGTAAAGACAAATTCTCAAAGGCCTTGAGAAGTCTGATCTTTTTCTTCTTGAGAATTTTCTGGACCAATGCACCCCTGCTTTTGTTCATTTTGGCCTTACTGATCTTCTTTCAATTCCTTGACTGGGTCATGATGCATCCCACCACAAACTTTTCACATACTGGTCCCTCAAAGGAGTCTCTTCCATACCCTCTCGACCCAGGTCACTCCTGGTCACATCTCAGTCTTCTAAGAGAAGCCTTCTCTAACCATCCTCACTTTTGTGTGTTTCCCCATTGGCCTCTGTGAGGAAGGGCTCTCTCTGCATTCTGCTCACTATTGTTTCTAGGAGAGGGTCTGGCAGAAGGCAGGTGTTTAAAGAATGCTTTTTAAATGAATCAATAAATGACCCCCACTTCTAGCTGTGTGAACTTGGTACTTAACCTCACCAAGCCTGTTTTATCATCAGGAAATGGAAGTGATGACAGTGTCTGCCTCACAGGGTGGTCACATTAAATGAGGAAACTGGAGAAGTGTGTTTGACAGACACTAGCTGTTGTCATCACTCTCACTATCAAGGGTTCTCACTGGCCAGGTGTGTGCAAGAAGGCTGAGCAGGGCATCAGTGCATCATCTGAAGAGCCAGGAGAATCTCTTTTCCTGATGCTCAGTATTACAGGAGAGTAATAACCCAGAAACCTCTTCTATCATCCAGCTGCATGTGCCCCTGGGGGACAGGGGAGGGGTTGGACCCATACATATGTGTATGTACCTGTGACTGATGTGGGGTTTGTGTGAGACACACAGCCCAGGGAGATAGGTAGATATTAGGGAGACAAAACAACTTAATGGGAGAAATATTGGTCCCTCTTTTCAGAAACACCCGGATTCAAAGATGAGCTTTGTCAACGTTGAAAAGTTGCACACTTGCCCTGAACATCCATTTCCTAATCCATGAGGTGGGGAGAATAATTTAACTAGTCTGATAGCACTGTGTTGAAGCTTAAGTGGGAGATAGCTCCATGGCCTGATATGCAACAAATACTCAACTAATGGCAGCCAGTATTGGTTACCAGCAAAAACCACAGTCACAGTCCTATTTGAGGATCCTGCTCCTTTCTGGGATGATGAGGCCAGTGTGAGGTGCTGGGGTGCTGGAAGACAGCACACAGGGCAGGAGAGAGAGGCTCTGCTTTTAGCAACACGCCAGCCAGTCTCTCGGATCCAGGCCAGTCCTGTGCTGAGCCAGGGGAGAGAGTCTGTGATGAACATGGTCACGACAGGAGTTCATCCCACCGGGGCCTGGCCTCTGCCTGCATGAGCAACACTTACCCCTGTGCTTGGGGAATATTTGAGGGCCATTCTTATCATCTCTCCTAATCAAAGTTTATTCAGTCCCAACATTCACAGTCCTCTTCTATGCTGTCCCCTGGATCTTACCAGAAACAGTAATGAATTATACCAGAGCTCTCTCTCCCCTGCATCTTTCTAGGTCCTTTCCTGGAGGGACCGGGAGAAGGCAGATGATAAATAGCAGACACAGGCCTGCTCTGCTGTGAAGGACCTAACCAGGAGCCACCCTGATCTGCCCATCACTGAGCCAGAAGCATCTTCCTGGCCCTGCAAGTATGACTGGAGACATACTTTGTAGACTCCTCATTTAAAAATTATTAAGCATTTCAAGACGGTGATAGCAGAGCACTGAACCAAGCAAGGCCTATGTGATTGCACAGGTCACATACCAGGAAGTCAATCCTGCCCAACAAGGCCATGAGATTATGACAGCTGTTAAGTGAGACTGCCAGAGAGACTCTGGGTGAGTAGGAGAGCCTCCTGGGCCCATGTTTAAGCTTGGCTGGCAGCAGAAGGAGCAGTGAAGATAGAGGGTTGGATAGTCTTGGGAAAACTTTGTGAAAGGCAAAGGCTGGGTATCTGCACGCCCATCTGCCTGCTTGCCCAGGCTGAGCCTATCTTCTCATGTGGGTGACCTGTCCTCATGGGCATCCCCATTTATCACAGTGGAGTGGGGAGAACACAGGTTCTGGCTGGGTGAGACTGTAACACCCACGTGATTTCCCTTTCCTGCTTGGGTTTTTGATATCTCTCTTTATCCCAACTGAAATGATTCTTCTCCATATACTTTAAGGATCAGGATTTTGAGAATTCTACACTTTGGGGGCAAACCAAACATTAAGCACATTTATTACCATGGATGGGCCATCATGGGATTTAACATGTGTGTACCCACTCACCACAACACTGCTTTCCTCAGCAAACACATGGACACATAGATCTCTCTCTCTCTTTCTCTCTCTCTCTCTCTCACAAACACACACACACACACACACACACATACACACAACTTACCCTTACCCAAATCTCTTCTGGAGACAGGTTATAAGTCCATTAAAAAAATGAGGTCATGTTATGCTCCAAGTGTTTATGCCCCCTAAAATATATATTAGAATTGCTTACCCCTCCAGAGATGGTATTTGGAAGTGGGGCCTTTGGGAGGTGATTAGCTCACTGGTCCTTAGAGAGGGTGGAGCTCTCTCACAAGTGGGATTAGTGTCCTTGTATAAGAGAGTTATCATACCTTCTTTCTGCCATATGAGGAAAGAAGATGGCGGTCTGCAACCTGGAAATAAACTCAAGACCTGAGCCTGATCTTGGACTTCCACCCTGGGGACTGTGAAGAATAAATTTATCTTGTTTATAAGTCACCCAATCTGAGGTGTTTCATTATATCAGCCTGAACAGGGTGATGGAGGTCAGAGGGTGATGTGGGGTGTACAGTACTCCTCCTCTCTCGGCTATCTCTCTCCTCGCTCACCAACCCCCCCCCCACCCAAATCTTTGTGAAATTCTACCATTCCTCTCAAAAGTAAAACTAAAAAAAAAATGAAACCAACCAACCAAAACTCAAGAAAGACTCCTTCACATTCCCCAACCCAAGGGGTGGCCAAGTTCTTTTCAAAGGCGTCCATATGTAACTCTTTGATTTAGGGTCAGCCTTAAAGTGAAACTTATGTTTGTATTGAGGGATTGTAATCCTCCAAAAGCACTTCGAGAGAACTGAAGATGTAAGGGGGCTACACCCATGTGGAATAATTGCAAGCCATCATTTCACATGACCCACAATTTTTAAGATATAACAGAAATCAAATAGCTAATTGTTGGTCATAGTACAATAGTTAAGAAAACAGAAGAGACCCACTAGCTTCCCAAACAAAGGTCTTATTCAGCTTCCCGATCACACATGTTGAAATCTCCATTCCCTCATAACACTTGAAGCCGCTTCAACCCATTATGGGGCCAAGGATCACTCCCTCTGGAGGCTTAGACAAACAGCCAAGTTCCTTAGGTGAGGGTCATCATCGGATCTGTTTCCCTACCAGATGGTTTCCAACTGCCTGGATGTCATCCCTCCCACTCCAGGCCTGCAGCTGGAGTGACCACTCTTACAGCCAATTTTATTCTGTCTCTTGTGAGCCTCACCCTTGGCAAATATCCCAAGAAAAGTGAAACTTGATGATTGAATTTAAAGCCTTTTTTTTTATAAGTAATTTTTACTTTAGCGCTAAGTTTGAAATATTTGGTCACACAGGCATAGATAATTTTTTAAAAATATTTATTTATTTATCCATTTTTGACTGCTTGGGTCTTACTTGCAGCATGTGGGCTCAGTATTTGCACAGTGTGTGCTTAGTTGCCCTTGGCATGTGAGATCTTAGTTCCTCAACCAGGGATCAAATTCAAGTCCCCTGCGTTGAAAGGCGACTTCTCAACTGGACCACCAGGGAAGTCCCTGGAATTTAAAGTCTCTAGAAATAGAAATTCAAGTTAGGAGACACAAAGCACGTGCTGGGTAACAAGAGTGAATGAATGAATGAATCTACTGCATGAGCCAACAACTTCACTAATGAAGGGGGAAAAAACCGTATTTCAAGTTTGTTCCTTAGGCAGGTGGCGCTAGTGGTAAACAACCCACCTGCCAGTGCAGGGGATATAAGAGATGTGGGTTCAACCCCTGGGTCAGGATGATCCCCTGGAGTAGGAGATTAACCCACTCCAGTATTCTTGCCTGGAGAATCCCATGGACAGAGGAGCCTGGCAGGCTAAGTCCATAGAGTCACAAAAAGTTGGGCACGACTAAAGCAACTTAACACTCATACATGCATGCAAATCTGTTGCAGCCTCAGTTGGTAGGTTTGTTAACACTGCAAATTTCTGGGTCCTACACCAGACCCGGTGGGTCAGAATCTTTGGGAGAATTTGACTCAGATTTGGCATTGCTAGCAAACTCCTCAAGGAGTTTCGTGGATTAACAAAGTTGGACTAGCAATGTGCCACAGGCACTGTAGTCCCTGGACTAGCATTGTAGTCCACAAGCACTGGACCAAAGACTGTCGGGGAATTCTGCCATCGTGATAAATATCAAGTGCTTCCTTTTCTTGAATAGCGGTCAGGGAAAATATTGACAGATACTTACTTTGGTTTGTGGGCTGAGCTAAAGCAAAGAAAAGCCTAGAAGAGCCAGAGGACTCATAAAACCAAGTATATGAAATATACTATTTTGCATCTCCACAGTGAAAGAGAGCTCAGCGCCACTATGACCCAGAGAAAAGCAAATAATGTTTAACAGTGCATTAAAATGGTGCCTGGTTCCTAGTAATTTCACAAGGAACACTGAATTTCACTTCAGCCAGACAGCAAGCAGAGTGGCTTCAGAACACTCTGATCTCAGAATAAGACAGGAGGGTTTTCCTTGAACAATTACTCCCCTGCAAATACCTAGCACCAATTACAGAGCTGTTGTCTAGACTCAGCAGAATGTCGCCATCAGCTGGAAGGTCTGTAAGGAATATTTCATGTCTGCTAATAAAGCCTGTGATGTTACACAGCTCAGTGGCATTCAGTAGAGCTTGCTTCCCATAATTTACCTTCCTGAATAAAAATTTATCACTGCTCCACAAAGGGACCATCTGCAAGGAGTTCCCGGAGTCTCAAAGGGGTTTTCCTGTTGACCAGTGTCCTTGCTTTATTCAGAAATTTTAGGGACACAAACTGCAAGTTCCTACTTGCTTGATAGAGAAAAAGCACTGACTGCTTAACTTCTAGGGAGCAGAATATTGTGGAGTTTCATAAAGGCATAAATTCCTACTTAAACTTCTTTCACCTGTTCTTTGCACTGTTCATTAATTCTCCATCACCCCTCCCCTCCCACCCCCGTATCTCAGCCCTACTCTTTCTTCTGTGGATTTCTCACTTTAGACAAAATTGGGAAATAGGTGAGCTTTGTCTTCAGAACTCCTCACTACCCCTCCTGCTCCCAGTTTCCTGCCTCTCTTCAGGGCTGGAAGCCCTCATGTTCTCCCTGTTTTCTGCCTCCATCCCCAGTAGGTGGTCTGCTCAGAGCCTGAGGCTCCAGCCTCTGAGTGGCTCACAGCTTGTTATACACTACTGTCCACCGTATGTCATGAGGACAGGGTCTAAATGTTAGTGACTGAGGGTGGTTTATCATCCTCGTTACAAGGATGAGTTCGAAGTCACCCGTGCCCTGGCCAACCCTCTACATCTCAGATACTCAACTACTCATGGCACACAGGTGAACTTGAACGTGCGGCCAAATTAAACCAGCCTCCCCCAGCCCTAGGAACACCTCCCTGATCTCACTGTTGGCCACTGGCAACGACGTGAAGAATCAGATTATTTCCATGTTTTCCTCTTCATACACCCTTCCTCCCAGCTCTTACGATGTCCCTCTGATGGTCTCTCCCTAATGGGGAGCTCTTGTTCCACTTGGCCCAGCATAGTCTTAGCTGATACCTGTTATCTTGGTGTCTCACCTAGGTAGAACCCCTTTCACCCTTGGAAGCAATGGAACAGATAGCTATCCTACTTATAAGAAAGGATCTAAAAGATGAGTCCTTTGACCTCAGTGTGAATTCAAAATTGTCCTCATTGCATTTACACTTTAATCCTTTTCTGTATTTGTAAATGGAAGTTAATTCCTGCTTGAAAAAAAGGCAGACATCAGTAGATTGGATGAATAAGCATTTTGAGGTGCAAAGAAACAGGTTGTTCATGGTGACTTTAGAGGCTATTGGAAAATGAAACAGGCCAATCATAGCACTTGTCATACTGCAGTATAATAATCTGTTTACTTGCTGATGTCTTCTCTTTGATGTAGCACTTGAGGGCAGGGACCATGCTTATTTCTCTGTCTCTTTCTATATCTAGACCACTGGCACATAGTAAGCACTCATTAAATATTTGTTGAGCAAATGAATAAAGCAATGATCAAAGGAATGGAGAGGGGAGCAGAATGAGTCTACTAGAATATGACTAATGTAAATAATAGTCTCATCACCTCAAACTTAACCAAACGCTTCATTGAGGGTTGCCAAGAAACAACAACTCTTGGAGGTATGAAATGGAGAGATATGTACATAAATGGCAACATGACCTTTCTATTCATACAGGCCCTTAAAAACAGTTTTACACACAGAATATATGGGCTAATCATTTGAAATAGATAATGCTTTAAAGCTAAAGTAAAAGCAATTTTTTTGAGTAAATAACCAAATTCCAAACATTAAATGTCCCTAATAAGTGAATGTCTGTTACTCAGAATCCCCTCAAAGAGTACCTTATTATCTTCCTTTGAATGTATTCCTTCTCCCCATAACAACCATATGCTTCAGATAGGATTTGCCATTTTCTTTTAGGATTTGTCATTTTCACCACTGGTCATAGTGATTGCTTCAGAAGTCAGTATCTAGCCTGAGCCAGGCCAACCGTATCACCCCTCTTCCTTGGCCACAAGGGGTTATTCAGAAGCAGACACGAACCAAGTTTAGGATGGGTCAATGAGAGCCCTTTGCTTGGGAGGTCTTACTTGGAGGGGTTCCTTGGAGAACCTCAGATCAGTGGGGGTGGAGATGTGAGCCAGTGAACTGACCACACTGCCCACATAGCAGAAGTTGCTGTTCTCAGCTGAAGAGATGGACATCAACTTAAAAAGAAGCAGAATCAGAGATGGCTGGATGTATATCCCTGGGTGCTTCCTGCAGTACACGAAACTTCTGTCTTCCAGAAAGTTTGAATAGGTTTCTGTCATCCGAAGAGACCTAATTCACTCCGCATGATGCTCCAGACTCAGTGATTTCAGGTGAGTTTAATGCTATTCTTGATCTAAAAAGATGGTTTTCTTGCATATACATGTGTTAGCATTGTCCTCATGCAGTCATTAGCATCCAGCTGTTAAAACGAGTAGTTCTCCATGTAATTCAACTGCTTGTGAAACCAAACACGAATGACTTATTTTCAAAATTTAGTTTTGTTTGTTTTGAAAAACACAGCTTTATTTCTTGTGTCACTGCAACATTTTATTTTGATGATTGAGAAATTCACTTTAAAACTTTCAAATGACTCTTGTCTACATTAAAATATTTCCTAGACTACATCAATCAAATCTTGATTTTTGTTTTTTATGTATCTTTTGTCCTCTAGGAACTTCTGCAGCTGGCTGTTTCAGCTTAGCTACTTTACCAAAAAAAGAAAAAAAGAAAGGTAATATCCTCTCATGGATTTCTTAGATTTGAGCCACACATTCCTGTTTCATTTCTGTGAAAGAGAGGAGAAAACAAGAGGTAGTGAAATAAATAATACCGAGATGTAAAGGATAATTTTTTGTTTGCCTACAAGATTAATGTACACTATCAATAGTTGAGAGTCAAGAAAGCTTACTCAGTCTTAGGCAGAATAATGAAAGAATATTTTCTACAACAAGCAAGAAGACAGATAGTTCTCTACTTTTCATTAATCAGTTCCATGTATGCTGTTACGATATGCAATTCAGGATGCCATGTTTGAGGAGGGGTATTCACGAATAATTGATGAAGGGCCAGTATCTAGGAAGTTACAGATCTGAAGTATGTGACATTCTGAGGAGTGACTGAGAACATAGAGGATGAGCCAGAAAAGGAAACAAACTGTACAAAAGTGAATACAATGGTCCTGTCAGATGGAAGACAGTAACTACGTATCAAGAACCTTACCGAGGGCCTTTGGGCAGAGTGTGACTATGACTTGTGGAATCCCTTCCTCCTGCTCTTGGCTGTGGCTAGCACAACATAGTGAGAGGCAAGGAGAGACCAGGGCTTGGGTCTTATTCTGCCACGCTATTTATGTAGTTCTGGGCAAGTGTTTATGTCTTGGAGAGTATCTACTTTTTCATATATTACAATAGTAATAATAATATTAAACCACTGTGATTTTGTGAAAATTAAAGAGGATAAATGGACTTCCCTGGTGGTCCAGTGGTTAAGAATCCGAATGACAATGCAGGGGACATGAGTTTGATCCCTGGCACAGGAAGATTTCCCATGCTTCAGGGAAGCTAAGCCTGAGTGTCACAACTCCTGCTCCAGAGGCCACACTCTGCAACAAGAGAAGCCGTCACAATGAGAAGACCATGCACCACAGCTAGAGAGTAGCCGCTGCTCATCGCAGCTAGAGAAAGTCCGGGCGCAACAACAAAGACCCAGTGCAGCCAAAAATAAATACATATATAAAATTAAAAATAAAAATGAATAAAATAAGGCAAGTATCACCCCCAGGCCCCCAGGTTTATTCAGCCTTCTGGGTTCTTCATCCTTTCTTTTTGCCCAAGTATAATTTTCAAAAGTTAAAAACAAGGTCTTTCATGCAGATATAAAATGTACACACATCAAAGACTTACATAACTCACTGATGAGGGAAGCACCAGGATGACAAAGCTGTTTCAAAGGAGCATAGTAGAAATACATATTTACAGTCACTTAAGGGAAGACTGATGAGTAAGACTGCTAGATTTGTGACAAAGCTGCTTAATGATCCACAGGGCAACAAAATGGTAACCTTTGGGGAATATCTTTGCTTTGAGTGGAAATAGTTTTTATTTCTATGTGTAGGAGAGGAAAAAAATCTTTTCCTCCACCCATCTTAGAATATCCAGCTGAGGCTCTGTAAAGGACACTGGCCAAAGAGATTAGCAAGAGAAAAACAAACAGAAGTTTATTAGCCTGTGGTTGTGCTTACACATGGGAGTACCCAGAGATGAGTAACTCAGAAGGGTGATTACAACTTGGGTTTATATATCTTGTGAGGGTAAAACAAAGGAAAAGGGGGTTGGGGCTTCTGGGTGGTTGGGAGATGGGGAGGGGAGGAGTAATGGGAAGGTGACCAAGAAAAGCATGTTAAGTAAGGGTCATGTCTTTGTCAAAGAGGCGTAGTTTGGAGTAACATCTTCTTGTACCCCTCGTATCAGCCAGAAAACGTTTGCATTGCAGTTAGATAAGAATCATCGTCAACACATTAACACTCTCCTTCCAGAGTTGTAAAATATCCTGATTAATAGTAAATCATGAGTTCAATACTTTGAAGCCCCCAGAGAATGAGATAATCTTTGGGTGGAGCTGGTGGTGCTTCAGGATGATACTCACAGGACATGCAGTCATCTGTTGCCTATTTCCAAATTGTTTATCTTTTTTTCCTTACTACTTCAACAGACAAACTGTCTCAAACTCCATCCCACAAAAGTCCAATTTCATTCTCAATTTTCCGAGGTTCCTGGGGTCTTAGAGTCTTCAGGTCACTTCAATTTCCAGCCTGTGAGGGGCAGCTCTATGTGTGGCCCTGGTCAGATTATTGTTCTCGATTATTCAATCAAACATGAATTTATGCTATGAAGGTATTTTGCAGATGTGGTTAACATCCACAGTCAATTGACTTTGTGACTGTGTGGATAAGACGAGTGGGTCTGATCCAATCAGATGAAAGGCCTTAAGAGGTAAATTGAGGTATCCCCAAGGAAGAAGGAAACGTGCCTCAAGATAGCAGCATCAGCTCCTGCCCAAAGGTGTCCAGTCTGTGGGTCTATTCACAAGTCGTGGACTTGACAGCTCCCATAACCATATAAGGCAATTTCTTGAAAATATATTTATATCAATTATATATACATGTATATGTTACTCTTGTTTAATTGCTAAGTCATGTCCAATTCTTTCGCCAGCCCATGGACTGTAGCCTGCCAGGCTCCTCTGTTCATGGAATTACCCAGGCAAGAATACTGGAGTGGGTTGCCATTTCCTCCTCCAGGGGATCTTCCCAACCCGGGGATTGAACCCGCATCTCCTGCATTAGCAGACAGATTCTTTACCATTCTTTCCCATATACATGGGAAAGCCTATGTATATACATATATATGTGTGTGTGTGTGTGTGTGTGTGTGTATACATACACATATATATGTGTTTCTATTTCCAATATATATACTGAATTCTCTATTTATATATTTATAAATTATTTGTCTCTCTCTATAAATATATGGGCTTCCCTTGTAGCTCAGTCAGTAAAGAATCTGCCTGCAGTGCAGGAGACCTGGGTTCGATCCCTGGGTTGGGAAGATCCCCTGGAGAAGGAAATGGCAACCCACTCCAGTATCCTTGCCTGGAAAATCTCATGGACAGAGGAGCCTGGTGGGCTGCAGTCCATGGGGTTGCAAAGAGTCGGGCACAACTGAGCGACTAACACTTACTTACTTACTTATAAATATATAGATAGATAAATACAGATATAGATATAGAAATATTGAGCCACTAGTTCTGTTTATCTTACCAGCCCTCTGGCTCCCTGTGGCTGCCGTCCTCACTCTACACCAGTTTGCTCAACGCATGGCTACTGTCAAACTTCACTAATCTAAGGCTGGGTATGTCACTAAGTTTAACAGAAGCTTTGGGGATAATGGAGGAAAATGCAGCAGACCAGGCAACTGGACTGCTGAAAATCATTTTTCTTAATAGTCAGCTGTCAGCAACACAAAAAGATTTCCCACTGATCAGCATTTTTTTATTCCAACCTGCTACTGTATTGGAACCCATTCTTCCTAAGACCTATCTTCCTTTGCTCTCTTCTTGGATGCTCTTCCTCAAAAATTTAAACCTCTTGCAGCTTCCAAAAGAATATTCACACACACGCATTCAAGGAAACTCACAACTGTCACCATTCTATTACACAAAGAATAAAAATTCCATGGAGACAGGAAACTGGATCTGTTTTGTTTCCTGATATATGCCTAACACTGAAAACAATAACTTGTAGTAAGGCATTCACTCCTTGTTCAAGAACGAATTGAATGAATTAAGTGAGTGAAAATCATTCTTCTCCCAATGACTCCCATTCTAGTTTAACACCAAATGGGCTATTTTGCATAACTAAAGATATATGAACAATCTTTGCAGAATAAAATATTGGCTTTTGTTAGCAGTAGTAGATGTGATGGTCAGTTTTATGTATCAGTTTATCTTGACTATAATCCCCAGTTATTCAAACACCAATGTGGGTGTTGCTGTGAGTATTTTGTCAATGTGATTAAGGTTCACAATCAGTCCATTTTGTAAAGGAAACTATTCCTTAGCTATTCTGGGTGAGCATGACTCAATCATTTGAAAGGTTTAAGAGTAGAACTGAAGCTTCTCTGAAGAAGGTGAAATTCTTCTTGTGATAGCAGCTTTGGCCCATGCCCAAGAGTTCCAGCCTGCCTCTCCTGAAGGCACACCTTCTGGATTTCAGACTTGCCTCATCAGCCTCCACAATTGCGTAAGCCAGTTCCTTATATTAAATTTCCTAATATACATCTCTTGCTGGTTCTGTTTCTTCCGTTGAACACTGACTGAAAACAATAGGGTGTGGAGTTGATGGCCATGGTAATATTCTTTAAGACAAATTTTCTTCCCTTTTTCATGTATAAAGACCCTGGCATGGTACCTAAAATATAATGAGCATTAACTAAATGGTGGCTTCACTGGTGGCTCAACAATAATCTGCCTGCCAATGCAGGAGATGCAGGAGATGCAAGGTTTGATCCTTGGGTTGGGATGGTCCCTTGGAAATGGCAACCCACTCCAGTATTCTTGCCTGGTGAAACCCACGGACAGAGTCCGTGAAGTCACAAAGAATTGGACACGGCTTACAACAACAGTTAAACGGTAGCTATCATTATAATTCTTGAACTCAGAGAAAACCATCTAAATCCAGGATATATTTGGATTTCATCAGACTTTGGAGTTCTAAATACTTCTGCCAGAGAAGCTTCCCACATGTAATTGGCAAATTGTTAGCTAGGGATGGTGCAGATCACTCACTGCTCTCATTCATTTTCAGTGTGACACAGCACAATTTGGAATAACTTTTTTTTTCGGATAAAATACACTTAATTACTAGGATCCCAGAGGAGGTAACCTGTAGAACCATGTAGTGGATGTCTATCATAACTGCCTTCATCTTTTTAATTACACCTCTCCACATCTTGGTATTTCCCACATTGTGAATTCTACCTTTCTAAGGAAGGGGTTTTTTTTTTCTTTCTTCTTTTTATCCTTATATTTCCTACCTCCTTGCTAGATGACAGACATGTGACTGAGATCCCATAGGTCATGGCTGCCTGAGAGAGAGGTGGTTTGGTGTGAGTTCCAGGCTGGGCCTGGGCCTGGACAGTGAGGATAGTAGCAGTTCCTTCATCACAAATCTGTGGCTGTAGGAGTCATTCCTTCAAATCTGGTCTAGAACCCAATGCTCCAGGACTTCCAATGATTCTGTGAGTCATCCAGTATCTCATAATAAACGTATTGCTATTCAAGTAGATTTTCCTCCTGAGAAATCTGTATTCAAGTCAAGAAGCAACAGTTAGAAATGAACATGGAACAACAAACAGATTGGTTCCAAATGGGGAAAGGAGTATGTCAAGGCTGTAAATTGTCACTCTGTTTATTTAACTTCTATGCAGAGTACATCATGCTAAATGCCAGGATGGATAAAGCACAAGCTGGAATCAAGATATCCAGGAGAAATATTAAGAACCTCAGATATACAGATGACACCACCCTTATGGCAGAAAGTGAAGAACTAAAGAGCCTCTTGATGAAAGTGAAAGAGGAGAGTAAAAAATTCGCTTAAAACTCAACATTCAGGAAACTAAGATCATGGCATCTGGTCTCATTACTTCATGGAAAATAGATGGGGAAACAATGGAAACAGTGACAGGCTTTATTTTGGGGGGTTCCAAAATCACTGCAGATGGTGACTGTAGCCATGAAATCAAAACACACTTGCTCCTTGGAAGAAAAGCTATGACCAACCTAGACAGCATATTAAAAAGCAGAGACATTACCTTGCCACGAAAAGTCCATCTAGTCAAAGCTATGGTTTATCCAGTAGTCATGTATGGATGTGAGAGTTGGACTATAAAGAAAGTTGAGTGCCCAAGAATTGATGCTTTGAACTGTGGTGTTTAAGACTCTTGAGAGTCCCTTGGACTGCCAGGAGATCCAACCAGTCAATCCTAAAAGAAATCAGTCCTGAATATTCATTGGAAGGACTGATGCTGAAGCTGAAACTCCAATCCTTTGATCACCTGATGGGAAGAACTGATTCATTAGAAAAGACCCTGATGCCGGGAAAGATTGAAGGCGGGAGAAGGGGATGACAGAGGATGAGATGGTTGAATGGTATCATCAACTCAATGGACATGAGTTTGACCAAGCTCCAGAATCTGTTTATGGACAGGGAGGCCTGGTGTGCTGCAGTCCATGGGGTCATAAAGAGTCGGACTCGACTGAGCAACTAAATTGAACGGACTCGAACAGATCAGAGTGGATTGACTGTGAGTAACTAAACATCCTGAATGATGCAAATAACTTGGGACATGGAAGATGATTTATATAACTTTGCTGAATTAGTTACATGTTTTATATTTAAAAGTTTATTTTAAATTATTTCTATAAATAATGCCCATAGGGGAAATTTTTCTAAGGGTTCATGTGGGTATGGAGTGAAAAATAAGTCTTAACCACACTCTCTACCCACTTTGTAACCTCCACTATGACTCCAAGGGGCAACAACCACTAAGAATTCTTGGTTTCATTCAGAAAATATTGGTGTATACACACACACTCACAGCACACATAAACACACCTACTTTTTTAAAGCTCAAAAGGAACTTACTACATCCTGTGTAACTTGATTTCTTTTACTTGACAGTATACCTTAGATATGTTTTAAAAATCAATACATATATATCTATTTTATTATTTTAATGATTATGTGGTAAGCTAGTGTATGAATGTGTCTTAATTTATTTAGGCAGGACTTTTGATGGGCATTTACGTTGTTATTAACTTCCTGCACTTTCAACACTGCTACAAAATCAATTATAAGTTGCTCTAATGATGTGTGTACACACATACACACACACACACACACACACTTGCATACTTGTGCACATCTATCTATAGAATAAATTCCCTAAAGTGGCGTTGATATTTCAAAGGATATTTAAATTTTATATGTTGAAGATATTGCCAAATTCCCCTCCAAAAATGTTACTGAAATATATTTTATACTCAGCAGTTTTCCCCACAGCGTTAATGAGCTTTAAACCATAGCAGCTGGATTTTTGTTTGTTTGGTTGTTTTTAGAATTTTGCCTCTTAAACATTGCTTTCTGGGTTTATTTGCCTATTCAAACAAAAGAGCAGAGGCAAGGAGATGAAAATGAAGCAGAATGAAGGGGAGACAGACAGGTTTGAACCCAAAAGATGAGGAAAGCACAGCCTTAGAAGCAAGGTTCAGGCAAGGAAGCACACACAGCATCTGGGGAAGGGGTCAGATTTTGTGTTATCTTTCCCTGTGTGCAGATTTTCTTCTGATTGGTTGGTGGTGAGGTAATAGGGTGGTGCGCCAGGAATCTTGTGCTCAGCCTGAAGTTATCATCCTTCATCCTTCACCGGGGTGGTGACCTTAGTTCTTGCAGAACAACTCAAAGATGTTGTGTTTTATATATATATATATATAATATATATCCCTTGGGGAGGAACCAGCATCCTGCTTTATTGCTGCAAGAAACTATTGTTTCTTGATTGCTCCTCCTTTACTTCTGCATTCTTTCACTTTTCTGATTAGCAACTATTTGAATCTGACTTTTGGGCCTCAGGTAAGGTCAAGGAGGCTGAACGAAGCCCATTTCCTACAAACAAGAAATGAGAGACATGGAAAGGATTTGTAGCCTGGAGAACCCCCACAGGATCTTGTTTTGTTTCAGTGCTACCAACCCTCCCACATCACTCAAATCCAGCTGGTGGCTCAGGTCCATCAGCTAGAGTGTAAAATTAACATTGACAATCCATGTTTCTCTGTCTCTGGTGCTTCTGCTTTCTAGTAAGACTAACTTTTCTCCATTCATTACATGTATGATACAGCCCTTTTTATTTATTTGGCTGAGTCTTAGTTGTGGCACATGGGATCTTCGATTTTCGTTGCGGCATACAGGATCTTTAGCTGCAGCATGTGGGATTTAGCTCCTTGCCCAGGGATCAAACCCAGGTCCCTTGCATGGAGAGTGTGGAGCCTTAGTCACTGGACCACCACAAAGTGCCCTCCAGTAGTTCTGACTTCCTCAGGCATTGTCCAGGTATGCTCAGGAGAATAACTCTTTTCTCTACACACATGGAATCATCTTGGAACCTCTTCTGATTCTCTAGGGAGCTGTGATGGTGTCTTCTCTGGCTGTCAGTACCCAAAGAAGTGATTATGTTATTTGATAGTAAAAGGAACTAGAATATGTTACCCCCAAATATGCTACTTTGGCATAAGGATTATTTTGAGCTGGAGGTAATGAGAAGTAGATATAAGAAAAGTGCCTTATCCTTCCTCTATTTGCCTAAAAGCAGGTTATAAAAATACAAAGATATCCCTCCTTCTCTCTACCAGGGAAAATAAAAGTTAATCACTAGGAACAATTTATCAGCCTGAAGAAAGCACAAGAGGAGGACTACATAACAAGCTTTACTGATTAGCCTCTATCTACCACTGGATCCCCGTATATTTACCTACCCACAATTTGCTGCTCTTGAAAGCCTTTTTCCTTTGTTCTGTCATTTCTATATACAGTTATTGCTCTTTATTGAAGACACTTTATGAGCCTGAATTCTAAGCTACCTCTTTGAGTTGCTTATCTCTGAATACTCCCGTTCATTACAGATGCTAATAAACTTGTTTTTCTCTTGTTTATCTGTCTTTTACATAGAACCCCAGCGAAGACCTTAAGATGGAAAGAGGAAAAAATTTTCTTTCCCTCCAGTAGAAACACTTCTGGGTAGTCTTTCCAGAACACAGAAATTACCCTCGAGAATACCCCCATCAGGACAACTGCCTCATAGAGGTGCAGATGTAGAGAACAGAACTTGCGGCCAAGAGAGGAAGCAAGGGGGAAATTGAGAGAGCAGCGCTGAGGTACACTACCATGTGTCAAGCAGACAGCTAGCAGGAAGCTGCTGTACAGTACAGGGAGTAGCTTGGTGCTCTGTGATGACCTAGAAGCATAGAATGGGGAAGCGGAAGGGAGGCTCAAGAGGGAGGGGATGGATGTATACATGTGGCTGATTCACTTTGCTTTTATAGCAGAAACTAACACAACATTGTAAAGCAATTACACTCCAATATAAAAAAAAAGACTATCCCCAAAGTTCACATTTCACAGTCTGCAATTTCTCACAGTTTCCTGGGATAGGAAGCCAAGTCTAATGTAGAGGATGGGGGTATTTTTTATTAATTTTGTCATCTTTCAAAAACTCATCCCTTCCGAACAGCTAATTTTCAGCACAGAGAGGATTCTTTTAGACAGGGAAGCAGAAATAAAACAGGATCCAAGGAACCCCACTGTTTCTGTATTGTCCATCAGCACTGCACTGTGAGAAATGGAAATATCTTACTCTCATGAAACTTCCGTGGAAGATGGGGAGGATAGGCAGAACATAAACAAAGTAAACAAGTAAATTACTATGTTGAAGGTGATAATTTCTATGAAAACAAATAAAATAGGGGAATGGGATAAGAATGAATTTTAAAACAGGTGCAAAGAAGACTCCACAGAGAATGTAAACACATTCAAATATTTTATTATTTTTTCCAGCTTTATTGAGATATAGTTGACATACAACACTGTGTACATTTAAGATGTATATCTGTTGATTTGATATACTTATATATTGCAAAATGATGACCACCATGGTTACATAAGCACCATTTTTCTCTTGTGGTGAGAACATTAAGACCTACTCTTAGCAATTTGAAGTATACGATACAGCATCATTAACTACAATCGCAATGCTGTCTATTAGCTCCCCAAAACTTATTCTTCTTATAACTCTAAGTCTTCATCCTTTGACCCACATTGCCCGATTTCCTCCTCCTTTCTCTGCTCTTGTTACCCTTCTGCTCTCTCTCTCTCTCTCTTCTCCCAGATTTTCTTCATCCATCCGCTGATGGACACTGGGTTGTCTATCTCTTGGCTATTGTAAATAATGCTACAGTGAACTCAGGAGTGAAGATATCTCTTTGAGATCCTGTGTTCATTTCCTTTGGATATATACCAAAAAGTGTGAATATTGGGCCGTATGCTATTCTATTTTTAATTTTTTGAGAAACCTCCATACTGTTTTCCATAGTGGCTGTAACAGCTTACATTCTCACCAACATTGCACAAGACTTCTTTTTTCTCCACGTTCTCACCAAAACTTGTTTTATCTTGGATCGTTGTTTTACATGTGAACATCCCATGTTCCCATCACTGTTTATTGAAGAGACTGTCTTTTCTCCATTGAGTGTTCTTGGCTTCTGTGTCAAACATTAGTTGGCCAAAAGTGCATGGGTTATTTCTGGACTCTCAGTTTGTTCCACCAGTCTATGTCTGTTTTTATGCTGTGACCATATTGTTTTGATTACTATAGCTTTATAATATAGCTTGAAATCAGGAAGTGTGATGCTTCCAGCTTTGTCCTTCTTTCTCAGGATTGCTTTGGCTATTTGGGGTCTCTTGCAGTTCCACATAAATTTTAGGGCTTTTTTCTTTATCTGTAAAAGATGACATTGGAATCTTGGCAGGGATTATATTGAATCTGTAGATGGCTTTGGGTAGTATGGACATTTTACCAATATTAATTCTTCTGATCCATGAACATGGGATATCTTTCAATTTGTGTCTTCTTCAATTTCTTTCATTAACGTCTTATAATTTTTAGTGTACAGGTCAATCACTCCCTTGGTTTAATTTATTCCCTAAATATTTTATTGTTTTTTATGCCATAGTGATGGAATTTAAAATTTTCTTTTTCAGATATTTTATTGTTGATGTATAGAATTGCAATTTTTTTTAATGTTGATTTTTTTTTATCTTGTAACTTAACCAAGTCCATTGATTAAATCTAAGAATTTTTTGGTGGCATCTTTAGAATTTTCTATATATAAGATTGTATTTGCAAACAAAGGAAACTTTACTTCTTCCTTTCTAATTTGGTGGCTTTTTATTTTTTATTTTTTTCTTGTTTGCTCATTCTGGCTAGGACTTTCAGTACTACGCTGAATGGGAATGGTGAGAATGGGCCCCCATGTCTTATTCATGATCCTAGAGGAACAGCTTTCAACTTTTCATCATTGATTATAATATTAGTTGTGGGCTTGTCATACATGCCCTTCATTATGTTGAGGTGTGTTCCCTCTGCATCCAGTTTGTTAAGCGTTTTTATTATAAAAGTCTGTTTATTTTGTCAAGAGAATTTTCTGCATCTGTTGCAATGATTTTAAGATTTTTATCTTTTATTCTATTAAAATGGCATATTCCATTTATTGATTTGCATTGGTTGAACCATCCTTGCCTCCCAGGGGTAACTCCCACTTGTTCATGGTGCATGATCTTTTTAATGTGCCGCTGAATTCAGTTAACTAAGTTTTTTTTTTTTTTTGAGAACGTTTGCATCTATACTTACCAGGGATATTAGTCTCTAGTTTTCTTCCCTTGTACTATCCTTGTTTAACTTTTGTGTCAGGGTAATGATGGACTCATAAGATGAATTTGAGAACGTTCTTTCCTCTTCAAATTCTTTGAAGAGTTTGAGAAAGGTTGACATTAGTTGCTCTCTAATGATTGGTAGAAATCACCAGTGAAACCATCTTATCTTGGGATTTTCTTTGTCGTGAAGTTTTTGATGACTGATTAAATATCCGTATTCATTATTGAACTACCCAGATTTTCTCTTCCTTCATGATTCAGTCATGGTAAGTTGTGTGTTTCTGGGAATTTATCCATTTTTTCTAAACTATCTAATTTTTGGCCTATGATTGTTGATGGTATTCTCTTATGACCCCTTGTATTTGACCCTTTGTATTTGTATTAGTTGTAATGCCTCTTCTTTCATTTCTAGTCTTATTTATTTGAGTCTTCTCTCTCTATTTTTCCCTACAGCAAAGGAAATAAAAGCAAAAACGGTAGCTAATTAAACTTAAACGCTTTTTCACAGCAAAGGAAACCACAGACAAAACAAAAAGACAAAATACCGAATAGGAGAAAATGTTTACAAATGATATGACTGATAAGGGGTTAGTATCTAAAATGTATGAACAGCTCATACAACTCAACATCAAAATAACAAACAACCATATTAAAAAATGGGCCGAAGAACCAAACAGACATTTTTCCAAAGAAGAAATACAGATGGCCAACAGGCACACGAAACGATGCTCAACATCACTAATCATTGGGAAAATGCAAATCAAAACCGCAGTGAGAAATCACCTCACACCTGTCAGAATGGTTTTCATCAAAAAGAACACAAAAGATGCTGGCAAGGATGTGGAGAAAAGGGAACCCTAGAACAGTGTTGTTGGGAATGTAAATTGGTGCAGCCACTACGGAAAACAGTTTGGAGGGTTCTCAGAAAACTAAAAATGAAACTATCATATGATCCAGCAATTCTACTCCTGGATATATATCTGAAAAAAAGAAAACACTAATTTGAAAAAGTACAAGCACCCTAATGTTCATAGAAGCACTATTTTACAACAGCCCAAACATCATATATGTGTACACACACACACACACACACACAAACACACTGGAATATTACTCAGACAAAAAAGAATGAAATTTTGCCATTTGCAACAACACGGATGGATTCAGAGGGTATTATGATAAGTGAAATGTCAGACACAGAAAGACAAATAGTCTATAATATCACTTACATGTGAAATCTAAAAATAAGACAAACCAGTGAATATAACAAAAAAAGACACAGACTCAGAAATAGAAAACAAACTAGTGATTACAAAGTGGGGAGAGGGAAGGGGAGAGGGGCAAGATAGGGACAGGGGATTAAGATAGGGATAGGAAATAGAATTTATACTATTCTGTATAAAATAAATTAGCTACTAGGACTTTACAATACAAGGAGTATAGCCAATATGTTATAATATCTATAAATGAGGTATAACCTTTAAAATTGTGAATCACTATGATGTATACCTGAAACTTACATAATACTGGACAACAACTATATTTCAATTAAAAAGCCTTCCCCCACCAAAAGATGCTAAAGAATTATGGTACCCAAAACATGCAAGAATAATTTTTTCCCTGAAAGTAACTTTTGGGGTGACTTTTCCTGAAAAAAAATGTAGTTAAGGTAATCTTACCTTTCATGCAATAATTCTTTTTTCTTCATAAATTTTAAAAAGTTTGCAAGCAATGTAATAAATTTCTGTTATACAACTAGCTTATACCAAATTGTGTAATTTAATTTTAATTATAGATTTAACTTTAAGGTTGTTTTCTGAGTTTAATTACTGTAATTGACAATACAAAATTTTATTGACTATGTTGAATAGTAAAGCTACTCAAATCATAAGCCAAAACCTTGAATAAAAATACAGCCTAAGACCACTTTATACAAGACTTTGAAAAAACATTTTCTTATTGAGACATGATCAGACTCCAGACTCAAAATAGGTCTAGTTTTTATATTATTATGCACATATGTTGCATTTTTTGCTTAAAATTTGTCTCTTCTATCTCACAAATCATCTTCAAATATTGTCATATTGGACAGTCAGCCATATTTATAAAACAGACACTAATAATAAATACTTAAGATGAGGAAACTGTCAAAAGTACAAATGTTTTACAATACAGTTCATTTGTGACTTACAAAAACCATGGTTTTCCATTATTATTGCAATAATCAAGTAGCAAGGAGGTAACTGAATACATAAAAATTCCTCCTTAAAAGAAAGATTCCCCTCTGATTTGCTTTCACACCTGTAGAGCATACTTGCTCTGATAAGCTTATGGCTGGAAGGGTGAGTCTTTGGGAGGTAATGCAGAAGGGAGAGGTTGAGGTCAAGAGCCTATCTTCCTTCTCTCTGAGCAGTTCAGGGCTCACCAGTTATTAGTCACATCCAAACCTGAGAATGGACTCAACCACATGAACATGCACACTGCCTTACGGGGCTGAATAACCTCTACTGAAGCTACTACCTGGGCTGCTCAGTCACAGTTAATCAATCACTGTGAGTACTAGCATTTGGTTACACAATCAGTTAAAAAGAGGTGGTTTTCATTTTCCAATCTGGATATAGTTTGAAACATTGCTAGCGTTCCGTGGAACCCTGTTTGAGAAACTCTTCTCCACGGTGTTACTATGAAGGTCAAACAAGTCCTCCTTTTGTTCAAAGGTCTCAGAAGATAGTCTGGTGCAGAGCAGTAGCTACTGCTTCACTGAGAACAAAGGGATTTGCCATAGGAAGGAGACTGGCATTAATAAAAAATTAGGATATAGCAAGGTCATTGCCATAAGGGAGGCATGTAGATAGTTCTCTGGACACATTGAGAAGCAGCACCTGTTTGTTCCAGAGTTAAGAGATAATTTTACTTAGTAGATGGCATTTGACTAAAATTCAAAGAATGATTATGTGCTTTTCTAGTTAGACATTAGAGGGAGAGGGTGCCCTAGACAGAGAAATCATATGAATAAGTAGCTTTATTATTCATGTAGTGGATGATCACCAGAAAGGGAAAGGTATGTATTGTGCTTCTATTTTGTCTTCAATTGACACAGACAATCATTTTCACAGACCATTTTGCCTTAATTAGAATTGCTTTAACTGAAAAGTATATGCTTCTAATCTTATACCACTAAAAATGTAGATCACAGCAGGGTTCTGGCTTATTCGCCACCTTACAGTCTCTTGTCTGAAAGATTTAAACTATATACCTTGTATAGAGCATGCATGCATGCTCTGTCCTGTCCAACTCTTTGCTACCTCATGGACTGTAGCCTGCCAGGCTCCTCTGTCCATGGAATTTTCCAGGCAAGAATACTGGAGTGGGTTGCGTTTTCCTACTGCAGAGGATCTTCCTGATCTAGGGATCAAATCCACGTCTCTTGTGTTTCCTGCATTGGCAGGTAAATTCTTTATCACTGAATCACCTGGGAAGCCCCTTGTATATCGCATTCCTGCTTAATTTTGACTTCTGAGATGAAAGTATTAATATTTACTAAAATAAACAAAGAAACCCAGCTAGCTTACTTTTTCCCCCTAAGCAATGAAAGGTTTTAAGGATATGTTTAATAATTGTAAACATACTAATAATTACTTCAAGAAATAAAAAACAAATTACTTTGTCCTAGTGTGACTCAGAGAATACATTTGTACTAAAGCATAAAGGAATGATAATATAATTTTTTTCCCTGTAGGTTATAACAGCATTATGGCTTGTAGCAAATTTTCTTATGTACCATTTTCAAACAGGTTTAGAAGACATAAAAGTGTGTTTTGCTACATGCTATATTTAAATCTGTTAATATTTTTGCACTGCCTTTTCCTATAGATGCACATAATGTGTATTATAAGAGATTAGATAAATAAAATAATTTTCATAAATTAAAAAACACTTGCTAAATTTAACTCCCCTCAACTAAACAATTTGAAGAACCCAAATTTTAGTTTACCAATGGCCACAGTCAGAGCACAAGTGTGTACTGAGTAATATTTGGTTTAATGAAAAGACAAACAAGAATGTAACTAGTTCATATTTCTAGCCCTTCCCTGTGCAGACTGAAACTGGAATTCAATAAGTTGCTGGGAAGAGCAGAAACACAAATCTGTGTGGAGGTGATGCCCTCTAACACTGGCTCAGGAAATTCACGATCCTGTTACAATGTTCCCACTGAGCTTTCAAAACCACTTTACATTGAACAAATTTGAAGCTATTTCAAGTGTAACTTGTTGGGATTTGAAAGCAAATCAGCTCTTGAGAAGAATGAGAAATTTAAGAAAGTGTGGAGAGAATGCTGAACTGGATCCAGAATATCTTTTTAAATGTATTTTGAAAAAAATAATTCAGCATTGTTTTCCAATCATGATTTCTTGAATGAGGAGTAGAAATTGGCAAGCCTTATTAAGGTACAGGCTTGGCCAAAATTGTCCTCCACTCTTTGAAGAGTGGGTTCCCCCCGCCCCCCCCCCCCCCCCATCTTAAGTGAAATCTCTGCTGCTGTCTTGAGCTTGTGAGCTCTTTGAGTGGAGTTCTCGCTCTGGTTAGAGAACAAGTAAAGAGTCACAGTGGAATTCACACTGGAGAAAGGGGGCCCCAGGGATGTGGACAGAAGGGAAGCGTGGCTATCCCTCTCTTCATTAGCCTGACGCCTGCCGTGGTGGCAGCCAAGGGCCCTCTGTCCATGGCACCACAGTGGGCCCTCATCAGAGCCCCTGCAACAGCATGGCTGGGACAGTCCAGGCGCTTCCAGTGCCATCCAAAGGAGTCCGCAACATGGAGCACGGGAGGCGGGGCGAGAGATGTTTGGGAATGTTCATTATCTGACTTCCCACAGATTCATCATTTTGTCCAAAGCCCTGAGGACCCCACTGTGAAAAACACTGCATCAGGAAGAGGAGATAGAGGAAGAAAAAGGCAGAAGGGTGGGGTGGGAAAGGACGTGGGGTGAGAGAGAAGGGATCGAGGGACAGATGAGCTAGGGGAAAGGGCAAGAAAGGGACGAGGGAATTCTGCTGCAGCAAAGGGCCTCGCGGAGATCACCGTTAGCTCGGAGCATGCTTGACCCTAGGTGGCGCTGTGGAGTTAGCAAGTTCGGAAAAATAGACCTCAGAGCGCAGAACCCCATCTTTCCCATTGGTGCCTTTTCTGTATTTGGTGCTTATTTGGATCAGTCCCCCCAGGCTGCTCCCACCCCCGTATTAACTTCTAGATGCTCCTCTTTGTTCCCGTCTCCCCGTCCCCCCAAACCTCTCTCCTCCTCCACCCCGCAATTCTCCGCCCTTTCTCAGCTGCTGTGAGCTATGCTAGGTGCTTAACTGTGTTGTCTCCTGGATGCTTACATAGGAAGCATTATCTATTTTATAGGCAGGAACACTGACACTCAGATATATGAACTTAGAAGCCCAAGGTCTCTTAATCTCTAAGTTTAACAGCGGGAGGCAGGGCTTGAATCCGGATCTGTGGTACTGCAAGATCCATGTGTCTAGAAGTGGGCAATCTCACAATTGCTTCCCCATGACCATCTCTGTCTGATTCTGAGTGTGGCTGGTGTTCTCTTTACTGCACATTCTCCAGGGGCCAGCCTGGTGGCCATCTGGCCCCTCAGTCAATCAACACTCTTTGTTGGTTGAACACTATGCTGTGTACAGAGCCCCGTTCTGAGCCCAGGGCAGTGAACAGCACAGGTGGCTTCCCCTGGAGGGAGGTGGATGCTCTGAGTCATGACTTCCCCCAGAAGGAGCCCAAGGTGGGTGCCTGGCTCATGGGTCATCAGAGTTGACACAGCTGAGTGTGAGTAACAAGAAACAGGGAGGGAGGGAGGAAATAAGGGAAGAAGCAAAATAATCTAAATCATCCTTTTTTCCTTCTGTCCTGACAAAGACTTTATTTTCCATTTAGCGTTATATCTCTTTAGACACATGGAAGCAACAGGTTAAGGATCCAAAAATAGATCCTATTCTCAAACAATTAGAAAATAAAACTAACTAGACAGCGTTATTCAGGTGGTAATAATCTTGGAAAAGAAAGCATAACCATTTGATGCCATTATATAATTTATTTTAAACTAAGACAGTGAAAAGAAAAAAGAGGGAGAAATCAAGAGGAAACAGAACCAGAGACAAAAGAGAAATGGAGAGAAAATGGAACAAAAAAAGTTGACTGCACAGGTCCCACTTGGAAGCTGTATCTTTTCTCAGGATCCTTTGACCTCTATTTTTGTCTGTTTTTTCTCTGTGTCTCCATGTCTTTTTTTCTCTGCATGTATTTGAAAATGAATAGGGAAAGAAAATAGAATTCAAAGGTCATTTTTCCTCCACATCTTATTGTTTGAATATTAACTACGTGGCCATTTCACTGCATTGAAAATGATCAGTTATCAATTCAGGCAACAAGATAAAATTAAGAGTACCGTAGACTGGGCTAACCAGTTGTTAAAAATTTATGAAGTAGTTGAATGAGTTTTGGGTAGCTGAGTAAGTACAGAAGAAAGAAATGAGTATTGCGATTTTGGTGGTGGTAATGACAAGAAGCGGAGAAGGCAATGGCACCCCACTCCAGTACTCTTGCCTGGAAAATCCCATGGACAGAGGAGCCTGGTAGGCTGCAGTCCATGGGGTTGCAAAGAGTCGGACACGACTGAATGACTTCACTCTCACTTTTCACTTTCCTGCATTGGAGAAGGAAATGGCAACCCTCTTCAGTGTTCTTGCCTGGAGAATCCCAGGGATGGGGGAGCCTGGTGGGCTGCCTTCTAAGGGGTCGCACAGAGTCGGACACGACTGAAGCGACTTAGCAGCAGCAGCAGCAGCAGTAGTGACAAGAAGACAACTTTTAAAAAAAATGTCTCCTACGTGCCTGGTACTGTAAGAAGCAACTGACAAGTTACAGAAGAGAATAAAGTGGAAAAAATTCAGAGAAAAAGCAAATATGAGATGACGAATTATTAACATGTATCCTTACCTGAAACTTCTTCACGGTTCATCACAACCAAAGGCAATCTTTTCTTCCCTGAGGGAAAAAAGAATCACTTCTGTTACATCTGGTAAATTCATCTGTTGAAGAAGGTACAGCCAAGTGTTCAGAGAAATAACCTTCTTCAGGCCCTTCTGTAAACTGTCTGGCTTTTATCAATGGTCTTGACTTCATAGAATAGGACAGTGTTGAGAGGCAGGCATCCAAGTGGGTTAGCTTCCAATTTTCAGGATATGGATAGGCAAACAGCCTTGAGTCAAGCAGCCACGAACCATGAATAGGAGACCCTCAAAATCCATTTGGTTAGAGTGTTAGATCAAGTAAGAAAACAGTTAACTTTGTGTCAGTGCAATTGCAACCTCAATGAGATTTTATCTATGGAGTGAAAGATTAGGGGAGACCAAATTTATTGTCATTCAGAGGAAGTATTTATATACTTGGCAGAGCCTCATGTGAGAGCAGAACAAAGGCTGCCAAGGAAGTTCATAAATTGAGATGGATGGTCTGCAAGTATTTTATACATATGCTGCACACATACGGTGATATACACACTGCACCGCCCAGGCTCAGTGTTGAATTGCCCTGCACAAATACTGATGTTGTCTCCTTTATGGGCGTGGAGTGATGGGGTAGGGAGGGCAGCTGGAGCTTGAATCAGTGTCAGGGTTAAAACTGGGATGGAGAAGAAAGAATGTTCTGAGGATGAAGCTATGTAGTGGGTTGAGATGGGGGAAAGAGGAAGATTGCAAGGAAAGGGGTGGCAGTGAGGACAGAAGTCCATTCATGATAAGTCATGTAGAGGAGAAGAAAAGCCACGAATGTAGGGCTTGGGGAGAAGATATGAGAGGGGATGATGGGATATGTGGCATAACACAGAAGAAAAAATAATACCATAAAGGGAAAGGATTCAGTAAGGGGAAAATGGTCTTGATCAAGCTTGACCAAGCTTTCTCTTTTCTGTCTACACAGTAGGACAAACCAAAATTGCTTTATTGTCTTTCTAACTCAAACTTACCTTGAAGGTTTACTCATAAACTGTAGAAGTCGTGAATCTGCTTTGAAGATGTCATATCCACTAGGGATGTGATTGCCAAAAGGAGTGTCTCAGTAAGGCACATGGGCCAAATTTGGGCTGCTGCCTGAGTTTGCAAATAAAGTTTTATTGGAATACAACAGTCCTCTTTAGTTTATAAATTGTTTATAGTTGCTTTCATGTTGTAGCAATAGCAGATGAGTAGTTACATCAGAGATCATAACCTGCAAACCCCCTAAATATTTACTATCTTGTCCTTTACTGAAAGGGCTTCCCTGATATCTCAGTTGGTAAAGAATCAGCCTATAATGCAGAAGACCCTGGTTCGATTTCTGGGTAGGGAAGATACTCTGGAGAAGGGAATGGCTACCCACTCCAGCATTCTTGGGCTTCCCTTGTGGCTCAGCTGGTAAAGAATCTGCCTGCAATGCAGGAAACCTGGGTTCAATCCCTGGAGAAGGGAAAGGCTACCCACTCCAGTATTCTGGCCTAAAGAATTCCATGGACTGTATAGTCCATGGGCTCTCATTTGCCCAGCCGTAGCCTTGACTCTGGAGTCTGCACCCTTCTCTGCCATTCAAATGCCACTAACCTCTGCCAGGATCTAGTCCCATCAATGGCAAAGCCTGATTCTATTCTACATGGCATCCATTCATATTTATTTTGTATATGTTTAAATCTTTGCTAGATTATTCTTGGGAAAGTAAAGGAATGTGATATCATGAAAAGTAAGTAGGAGCTGCTAAGGGACAGGAGAGCATATCTAAGAAGCCTCTAATGCTGTGTCTCCTGAGGATGTCCTTTCATTAGACAGTGGCTCACTGCAAATTTATATGCGAAGTCCTAACCCCCAGGACCTCCGAATGTGACCTTATTTGAATATAGGGTTGCTGCAGGTGTCATTGGTTAAGGTAAGGTCAGGTGGCACAATGGTAAAGAATCCGCCTGCCAGTGCAGGAAACACAGGTTCTATTCCTGGGTCGGGAAGGTTCCTTGGAGAGGGGAATGGTTACCCACTCCAGTATTCTTGCTGGGAAATCCCATGGACAGAAGAGCCTGGTGGGTTACAGTCTATGGGGTCACAAAGAGTCAGACATGCCTGAGTGACTGAGCACACACACAGACAGGTCACTACAGCGGGTCCCTAATCCAATAAGACTGTTGTCCATATAAAAAGGGTGAATTGGACGATGTGTGTAGGGAAAATACCATGTGAAGATGGCAGAGATGGGATGATGCAACCAAAGCCACAGGACACCAAAGATTGCCTGCAAACCTCTAAAAGCTAAGGGAGAGGTCTGGCACAGATTCTCCCTCCCAGCCCTACTAAGACCTTTATCCTGTACTGCCAGCCTCCAGGACTCTGAGACAATAAATTTCTGTTTTAGCCATTCAGCGTTGGTACTTTGTTACAGTAGCCACAGCACATTAATAAACACAAAGTTTCCCACATAGATGATCCTTGCTGGAAGTGACCATCTCCCTGTGGACCACTTTTATTCCTAGAGGAACAGAGCTCACAGTCTCACAGTCTTTGTTTTTCTTTCTCTCAAAAAATTCCAACTCGACAGGCAAGGCTTCCAACACCTAACCTTTAGCTCTGGGATTGCCTGTTTCCAACAATTCTTCTTCCTTTGACAAAGACTCTAGAATGGTCAGAAGATTTATTTTTTATGTCCACAGAGTGGACAAGCCAAAAATGCTTTATTATCTTTCTAACTCAGATGCATCTTGAAGGTTTACTCATAAGCTGTAAAAGTCGTTAACCTGCTCTGAAGATGCCGTATCCATTGCAGTTGCCAATAGGAGTATACCAGACTCCCAAGAGGCCAGGAGTTATAGCCGCTGACCTAAAAATCTGTGTGCTCATCAAACTTTATGTGTTGGTTCAGTTGTTTGGGCTTCCCTTGTGGCTCGGACAGTAAAGAATCTGCCTGCAATGTGGGAGACCCAGGTTCAATCCCTGGATCGGGAAGATTCCCTGGAGTAGAGAATCACTATCCCCTCCAGTATTCTTGCCTGGAGGATTCCATGAATGGCGGAACCTGGCAAGCCACAGTCCATGCAGTCACAAAGAGTTGAACACAATTGAATGACTAACACTGTCAGACTGTCAATTCTGTTTAAAGTACTACATTTCTAAGACCATCAGGTCACAATAAAATTTTTATCTTCAAATATTAAAAATTAAACTAGTAGTTTGCGTGTGGGTCCGTGAAATTGTTTGATTTTGAAAGAGAGCTCCTTATACTTAAGCAAGGCCTCTATTTTAAAGGAATGAATAGCAATCGTCATTTTAAAAATTATTGATTCTCCCAACCCTTCCCTTATTTGTACGTATGACAAACATCTTAAACATAGGTAGCAGGCACTCTGCTAGACACTAGGACAAGAAAGGAATGGGACACTGTCCCCAAGGGTCTCAGAGTCTAGTGGGAAGGAAAGATAAGGAAGTCGAGATGGACCACACAGAAGCCAGTAGTGGGTTGGAAGCCTGTGCCATGGGAGGATAGAAGTAGACATCCAACTCAGCATGAAATGGCTAGGTCAGCACAAGGCATTGGAAAAGGCTTCAGAGTTGTAGATGTTTAAATGGGAGTTGCTTTGATAGCAGAGCAAGGGCTTTACAGAAAGCAGGAAAAAATGTTAACAACTTTGTGAGCACCTTCTCTATGCCAGCATCACGCCAAATATATTTCATACATTTATGTATCACTGTGACCTTCTGAGACAGGTACTGCAGTTAAATTTTTTATTGTAGTAAACTGTAGTAAAATGTACATAACATAATACAACTTTGAAGGGTACAGTTCAATGGCATTAAGTACATTCATACTGCTGGACAACCATCCCCATTCAATTCCAGAACTTGTTCATCTTCCCAAACTGAAACTCAGAACCTACAAAACAATTAACTCCCCACTCCACCACCCTCCAGCCCCTGGCAACCACCATGTTACTTTTGGTCTCTATGAACTAGACTATTCTAGATAATTCACACAAGTGTAATCATATCATATTTGTTTTTTCATAACTGGCTTATTTCAATCTGCATAATGTCTACAAGGTTCATCCATACTGTAGTGTGCATCAAGATTTCATTCCTTTTTGATCCCATTGTATGTATATGCCCCATGTTGTTGATCCATTCATCCAGCAATGGTTGCTTGGGTTGTTTCCACCTTTTGGTTTTTGTGAGTTACGCTGCTGTGAAAATGGGTGGCCACATATCTGTTCAAGTTCCTGCTTTCAATTATTTTGTTTATTCCCAGAGGGTAAATGTGGACTCCTGTGGCAATTCTGGAATTGCCCCCGAAAATATAATCAGATTCTTAATTTTTTTCAAGCCAGCCATACTGTTTTTTCAGAGGCTGCCACTATTTTACATTCTCAGAAGCAATGCCCACTTTCTCCACATTCTTGCAAGTGCTTATTATTTTCTATTTTTTGGATATTGGCTATCGTAAGGGGTGTGAAGTGGAATTACACTATGGGGAGATGGGTACCATTATTACTAGCATTTTTTTTTTAAGATGAGAAAATGAAAGCTTAGTAACTTGCTTATGGTCGTCTAGCCAATACATGGGACATGCAGAATTTTAACCTGAGTCCATTCTACTTTGGCTCTGTGTTCCTAAGCGTGATACCAGATTGCCTGGTGGGGACCTGGGAGAGAACCCAGGGAGCTTGGGGAATGTAAATAAAGGAGACAGTGTTGGGAGGGGAGGTTGTGAATGGAGATGAAACTGTATGAGTATGCAGGGGTCAGATCATAAAGACATTTGTTTTTTCCTGGAAAAAATTTCAGTTCTTATAAACAACTTGGAAACGTAAAATATATATGGCAATCATATAAATCTAAGGATACATGAGATGAGCCCATAAAAAAAGAAACCCAAAATCTGTGTTTCTCAGAAATGTAATCAGAATAGCTGTAGGTTAAGGCCTAATGTAAAGAATAACTTATGTTTCTGTCAAAGTACAACTGAAAATAACCAAGAATAATAAGATGTTGGCTTCACATTTTTCCATTTGTACTAAGTAAGGATATTTTGGGGCATCTTATGGAAAATATAACCTCAAGGGTTAAGGGAGCATTCACCAGGCATCTCAGCAAATTCCTATTGGGAATCTTATGCTTGTATGAGGCAAGGCCCCCAGGCTGTGGTCCTGGATGAAGGACCTAGAAGGAAGGAAACCCCGCTGTATACTTCGGGTTTCAAACTGTCTAGGCATGCACAGACAGTGTGCGCCGTGGAGTAGGGAAGAGAGGGATCTCTCTTTGGGAGGGACTGGAGCCCGCTGGTCAGAAGTCGGGGTGGTTTGGGGACCCCTGTGGCTGGTGGATTGAGAAGGAGGCATTTGCTACACTAATAGTGCTATCAGCAATCTAGCCCAGAACAGCGACCAAACCTAACATTCCTCAATAAGGTGGAAACATATATGTATAAATGAAGAGACAGAGGAATAGTAGCTGAGAGTACAGGCATTGAGTAAATGGTTATGCACAAAGACAGATCTAATACGACATGTAAGAGAGCTCAGAGCAGGTGATGATGTTATCTCTTAGCTCAGCTATATGAGATGCCAGAAGGTGTGGAGCCATATATCGTTGGGACCAATCTTGTTTTCGGAACCTGCCACAATGGGCTTCCCTGGGGGTTCGGTGGTAAAGAATCTGCCTGCCAATGCAGGAGACGTGAGTTTGATCCCTGGATTGGAAAGGTCCCTTGGAGAAGGAAATGGCAACACACTCCAGAATCCTTGCCTGGGAAATCCCATGGACAGAGGAGTCTGGCAGGCTACAGTCCACGGGATAGCGAAAGAGTTGGACACAATTTAGTGACTAAACAACAACCACGAAATGATCAAGTGGAAGTCTGCAAACCTGAGCGATATTTTGGTCATGTGACATGACAATGAAATGGATTAACTGCTAATGAGTGAGTGGGACTCTGATAATGTGCCAGCATCCTTCTGTCCAGTTGTGTCTTCTTGGTAAGATTATAATTCTGATGTTGATGCTCCAGTGTTTTGGGAAATTGAGTGAAGCCTCCTCTCCTTGCCCTGTGCTGGCTCCTCCAAATCCTAGGCATATGAAAACGACCATGGCCAAAGGCTGTGTGTTGTGAAGATTTAACTTTACCTAAAGCAAGGTCTCACATCTCCCTTTGGCTTCTGAGCTTCTAGAGCAGGAGAGTTATGATATTGACCTTAAAAATCTCCTTAGAAACCACATGGAGAATTGAAGAAGCATAGGAGAGGCTTTGTGGGGGCTCCCCTGGTGGCTCAGTGGTAAAGAATCTGCCTGCAATGCAGGAGAGAAGTGTTCGAACCCTGGGTTGGGAAGATCTCTTGGAGAAGGAAATAGCAACCCACTCCAGTATTCTTGCTTGGAGAATTTCATGGACAGAGGAGCCTGGTGGGCAACAGTCCATGGGGTTGCAAAGAGTCAGACACGACTTAGGGACTAAAATCACCACCACCACCCAGGACATGTTTTGCAAAGAAGGAGTAAGGGAATTTGAGAGTTTTTTAAGTCTCTGGAAAGAAAAGACTTAGGGAGGACCAACAGAGTCTTTAAGCCCCAAAACTATGGAAAATACTTTTAACTGTCTTGAGGTGAAAACAAAAGGAAGTGGACTTTCTTCATTGATGGAGGGCTTACAGTCACTCATAGGAAGAGCTAAGATGCAAGGAAGAGGCAGCTGAGGATAACTGGGTATGGAGATAGGATTGTGGGGAATAACCTCAGAGCACAGCAGCTAATAATGACAATAGTAGTAGACACCACCTGCCCTATGCTATGCTGCTCAGCTGTATGTTACTCTATTTATCTGTGAATATTTATCAAACATCTGCTATGCTCCAGAGTTTATGCTAGACTCAAGGGCTACAGTGATGAGCAAAAATAAGTATATTTCCACCATACTCTGGGTGGGGTGGGGCAGGTCCTCTGGGTGACTTATGGGATGAGTCAGAAATAAATTAAGTGTGTAAATGTATCATTACAATGTCCATGAGAATGTATAAATCCCATTAGAGTGTAAAATAAGCTCAGCTGATAGGTTTTGGGATGTTAGGAATGCTCACTCTTCTCTATTAGGTTTTCATATTCTCATTTCACTGAGGAGGAAACTGGGGCTCAGAGAGGTTAAGTCATTTTCCCACGAGTACACAGCAATCAATGGGCACAGCTGAGATTTCTCTCTACCTATCCAGGTCTGTCTGATCCCAAAGACTTTTCTCTCAATCTCCTGACTCTAGACTGTCAGTTTAGAGACTGGAGAAAGGCAAAGTTGATCTGTTTTGCCCTGGTGTGACCTGAAGGCCTTCCGATCATTCATAATCTACCTTTCCTGCCCCGTCTTGGAGAGGATTATAAGGCCCCTCCCAACATGCCCTCAGACTGTCATTCTTTCTTCCTCTGCCTCTCCTATACTTACATGACCCTGCCAGGTGTACACAGCCCTTTCTCCAGGCCCTGTCATGTTGCAGATGAAGCTGAGACCAGCAAACCTGGGCAGCTTTCCCAGTGCACAGCACAGTCCTCAAGCGTCTCTGTTCCCAGCCTGTTCAAGGCAGACAGCACCGATGTCTGTCTGAGTCAGTGTTTGCACACATGTGAAGCAGCCCTTGTGTGTGCATCCCACCTTCCCTGGGAGGCGCTTGCTGATATCTGCATTCAGGACAAACATACAGATGCTTTCATGCACACGTGGAAAAGTACACATATGTTCTAGCACATGATAGTCATCCATGCTTGTGACAAGTATTTGTGGCAGGAGGCCAAGGGTCATCAGTCTGTGGGCCTGTTTTGTGAAGGGCTTAGGCAGGAGGCTTGGGAGCCCATTCAAAACAACACAGAGTATTTTCTCTTCTGGGGATTTAGGGACTGGGCTTGTCCTTGGAGCAGAAGAAAGCTGGATCTGGAAGGGAGAGAAGACTCCACGTTCTTTATGTGGGGCCACAGGCTGTTTTGGGGTTGTGCTGGGAGAGGTGGCTGTGAAGTGGGGAAGAGTAGCTGATGAAAAAACCCCAGGGGGTGTGCCCCATTGCCACTATGATGCTGCCCTTCCCAGGTCAAGGTGAAGCCCGGGATACAGCTCCTAGGACATCCCAGCTGATGGCAGGCAGCTCTGATCTGCCGTACTTCACTTCCCATTATGCAGGGCAACGACTTACTGGATGCTCACCTGTATTATTGACTCCTCACAGACACCTGTGAGGTCTGGGTTATTGTGCCCACTTTATAGATGAAGAAACAAACTCGGAGAGCTCTGTTTGCCCAAGGTCACACAAATCAGTCAGGCAGGGCAGGAATTTAAACCCAGGCTTGTTGGACCTAAAAGGCTGTGAGTCATCTAAATTCTGTTCCATGGACTCCCCCAAATAGCCCCTGTTCATAGAAGAACCTGCATGGGGTGCCGTGACCTGTGCAGGAACAGGCAGCTTCTGAGTGATGGAGCAGGGACAGCACAAGGACCCCTTGCTTCCACCCACGCCACTCTGGCCCCTCATTTAGTCCGTCACACTTCGCTCCCGCACCTGCTCCGTGGCTGGGACGCCACGGTCTAGAGCCAGTGCTGATGCTCTTCACAGAGGGTCTCCATCTAACGGGCTCCTGACGACCTCCTCAAAGCTGTCAGAGAGCAGGGAGCGGCTTTGATCTTCTCCAACAAGCCTGTGCTTGGGGAAGGAGGAGGGAGGCAAAGAGGGGCCTAGGCTGCCTTTCTCTGAGAGGAACCCGTTGGGTCTGGGATGTTGTCCCCTCCAGCAGTAAATGGGCTGATAAGGGACCAACTGAGAACCAGTGTCCAATGCCTGCCGGTGAGTCAGAGCCTATGGGAATGGAGGGGCCTGGGCCTGGGTGGCAGGGTCTGGTGGGGTTGACTGGTGGGTGCCAGGTCCTAGGGAATTGAACCCCAGAAGCCAGCTTGGCTGGTCACCAGAGCTGTTTTCTTTGTTACCAGGTGCTATGCTGGAGGCCAGAATGAGCCATCAGAGTCCAGAAGGCATCCACCCACTATAAAGATACTATGGCTGGAGGTACTGTTGGGGTTAAATGTGAATAAAAACAGCCACTGAAGCGCAAAGGCAGGAGATGTCCTGGTGCAGTGCTGTCCAACAAATAGAATGCAGATCATATGCATAATCTTAAATTTTCTAGCGTCTGTGTATATGCTAAGTTGCTTCCATTGTGTCTGACTCTTTGAGACCCTAAGGACTGGGGCTCACCAGGCTCCTCTGTCCATGGGATTCTCCAGGCAAGAATACTGGAGTGGGTTATACGCCCTCCTCCAGGAAATCTTCTGGACCCAGGGATCGAACTCGTGTCTTGTATATCTCCTGTATTATCAGGCGGGTTCTTTACCACTAGCACCACCTGGGAAGCCTCAGATTTTCTAGCAGTCACACTTAAAAAGAAACAGGTGAAGTGAATTTCAATGTTGTATTTTATTTAAATGGATGTATCCAAAATCATATAACTACACCATGTGATCAATCACAGAAATTACAAATAAGCTGCTTTACATTGTGTCTTCATAGTAAGTCCTTGAAATCTGGTGTGTATTTTTAACTTACAACTCATCTGCCCTCAGACTGGCCAGGGGTTAGTCAGAATCTCCTTGGTCTCCACCTCTGTTCCCCATCTCCAGAACCAATCCCATGGGCTTTGTGTCCCTGCTGGCCCGACCAGGATTCCTGTTGCTGCTGGGGCCTCTGGGCTGTGTGGGGAAGAGAGTTTGAGACAGGAACCGGAAGGCTATGAAGTGGGGACAGATTGGCATGAGGAGTCTGGGACAGAATGGGGAAAACACATGAGCCCCGAGTTTGGCGTGAGCAGATGACCTGGCGGCTGCCAGGCCCAGTGGAGCAGTGGGAGAAGGACACAGAGGTCAGGAGCCCGCAGGCCCGCACTACCAGCCTGACACACTTTCTTTGGCCTTTTTACTTTCATCTAACACCCTATAGTCTGGTTAACTTTTGTCCTCTCACCTCAGTGCTGCTGACTTTTTTGTTTTTATTTCTTTGGTTTGAAGTTCTAGAGAGGACAGTTTTGTTTTCAGTGGTTTGATTAAGTCACAGCCGGAGCCCAGGGTTTGTTTGTTATGAGACTGATGCTCTCAGTTTCAGGAAACTACTCCCTCCACCGCTCTCCTCACCCCCATTATCTGCTCCTCCTGTGCCTGAATGGGCTGAGTCTCCTGGTTCCCAGGGCACCCTCCAGGCCCCTGGGGGATGAGAAAGGGAGCCTCACCTCAAAGTCCAAGGGTAAGCTGGGGGCCTCTTCTTTTCTCCTGACCTCGGTGGGAGGGGGCGAGTGTGCTTAGGGTCAGCTCTCTGCTACTCTCTTCACTCTGCGGTGTCCTGTCCTGGGTCCCACTGCAATCCCCAGGTCACTGTGCCCTTTGAAGGTGAGTGGGTAGGAGAGTTTAGTCTGGTCTGATCTTTATGGTGTAATCAAATGAACTATATACATATTATATAATATTTGTTTATATTAATTTTATATTATATTATACATTTATATCGGAGAAGGCAATGGCACCCCACTTCAGTACTCTTGCCTAGAAATCCCATGGACGGAGGAGCCTGGTAGGCTATAGTCCATGGGGTCGCTAAGAGTCAGACACGACTGAACGACTTCACTTTCACTTTTCCCTTGCATGCACTGGAGAAGGAAATGGCAACCCACTCCAGTGTTCTTGCCTGGAGAATCCCAGGGACGGCAGAGCCTGGTGGGCTGCCGTCTATGGGGTCTCACAGAATCGGACACGACTGAAGCGACTTAGCAGCAGCAGCAGCATACATTTATATTATATGTATTTATATAATATATTCTATAAATACAATTATATGTCAATATATATTTTTATTTATATCAATTTATATATATCAACTATAAGGCTCTTGTAGTTACTTAGCTAAAAACATTGTATATGTACTCTATTATATATGGCAATGTAGCACTGCATTGTTCATTATATATGTTATAAGATACATTTTACTATACAGGGTTGATATAAATATACAAATATAGTGCACCTGCAATTTAATTTAAGGGATGTTTCACTATTTCTCACTTTTGGCCTTACATTCTCCCTAAAAATTTATTCCTCGTGTTAAAAAAGCTATAAATTGTATTCAACAATTCCTCTCAAGCCAGTGGGTATCAGAATCACCTGGAGCACCTGCTAAAACAGATTTCTGAGCCCCACCCCAAAGATTTTGACTTGGGTGAGACTCCTGACATGAGTCTAGAAAGCTCTATTGCAGGCGATGCTGAGGCTCTGGGTCCTCGGAGTGCAGTAGCAGTGTTTTAACTAACATCCACACTGTGCTTATTAGTGTCATGCTCTTCTTTCTAAACACTGCAAGTATCAACCACCAGTCCTTGGGACCACACTGGGAGGTAGGGACTCATTATCCTCATTTTACAAATGGGGAAATTGAGGTGTAAAGAGGCTAAGTGACTTCCCAAAGGTACCATAGCCAGGAGTCATTCATACTTGAAACCTGTCGTGTGTCTCCATAGGAATCCAAGCCTCCCTGATCATGTCCCTGGATGCTTGCCTAGGACTCTGGAGTGTGGGCAGGCAAGCTCTGGGCATCTGTTGCTCTGGCCCCAAAAGTTGGCATGAGCACTGGAAACCACTTCCTGTGATCTGGTGATGGCTCAGTTTCTCTGGATGTCCAGTCCTGTAGTGTGGCAGGAATGAAGCAGTGCTAAGGAGCAGTTGAGGCAGAGTCTCTGCAGAGTTGGCCAGGTGTGCCGTGCGTGCTAAGTGGCTCCAGTCATATCCAACTCTTTGTGACCCCATGAACTGTAGCCCACCAGGCTCCTCTGTCCATGAGTTTGTCCAGGCAAGAATACTGGAGTGGGTTGCCGTGCCCTCCTCCAGGGTATCTTCCTGACTCAGTGATTGAACCCATTTCTCCTGCAGCTTCCTCATTGTAGGCAGATTCTTTACCATTGAGCCACCAGGGAAGCCCCTCAGCCAGGTGTGCTGCTGCTGCTAAGTCGCTTCAGTCATGTCCGACTCTGTGCGACCCCATAGACGGCAGCCCACCAGGCTCTGCCGTCCCCGGGATTCTCCAGGCAAGAATACTGGAGTGGGTTGCCATTTCCCTCTCCAGTGCATGAAAGGGAAAAGTGAAAGTGAAGTCGCTCAGTCGTGTCCGACTCCTAGCAACCCCATGGACGGCAGCCCACCAGGCTCCTCCCTCCATGGGAATTTCCAGGCAAGAGTACAGCCAGGTGTAGCTGCTGCTTAAAACAAAGATTGCAAATTCATATACCGACAGTGTGCAGACTCTAAAGGAGAGACTCCGGTGAGATTTAAGAAAATGCTTTCCTTTGAACCACTTCTTCTCTCAGCCTATTTGTTTTTCCATTTTTGATAGATATGTAGACAGAAGAAATATTTCACATTTATTTCAACTCTATTATAAGAAAAGCAAAGCATAAAAACCTATTATAAAGTGCAGTGAATACTTGGTCTCCTTTGGGAGTGGATAGTAATTAGGAAGCAGTGGGGACGAGGACAAACTGACCTACCTACCGGGAATGACAGCTGCTTACTTCCAGTCAATTGTTGCCAAAGGCCAATTTCAAGAGAAGTTGAAATACATATTTTTATCGGATATATCTTGATTTTTAAATTTTTGTAACTACAAATACATACACAGGTACATACACACACCCACACACACATACATATATATAGGGCTTCTCTTGTTGGCTCAGAGGGTAAAGAATCCATGTGCAATGCAGGAAACTTGGGTTTGATCCCTCGGTTGGGAAGATCTCCTGGAGAAGGGAATGGCAACCTACTCCAGTATTTCTTGGAAAGTTCCATGGACAGAGGAGCCTAGTAGTCTACAGTCCATGGGATCGCAAAGAGTTAGACATGATTGAGCATACACACACACAACCTTCTGGATGATGGAGCAAAAATGAATTTAACAATGTATGACTAGATTATAGGAGGAAAGCTGCAAAACTCTGATGAAAGAAGTCAAAGATTTAAATAAATTCAGAGATATTTTATGTCCATGAATAGGAAGACTCAATATTGTTAAAATGTTAGTTAGTTCTTCCCAACATGCTCCATAGATTCAATGCAATCCTATTCAAAATCTTAGCAAGTTATTTTGTGGGCTATTGACAAACTGATTCAAAAGTTTATATGGAAAAGCAAAAGCCTCAACACAAAATTAAAGAACAAAGTTGGAGGAATGAAACTTCCTGACTAGTGTGACAAAAATCAAGACAGTGTGGTAATGGTGAAAAAAACAGACAATAGATCAGTAGAGTGAAATAAAGAGCCCAGAAATGTACCCACACAATACAGTCAACTGATTTTTTAACAAAGGAACAAAAACAATTCTGTGGAGAAAGTCTTCTTAATAAATGATGCTGGATCAAGTGAGTATCCACATGCAAAAAAAAAAAAAAAATGCATCTAAGCACAGACCTTACACCTTTCACCAAAATCACTTCAAAATGAATCACAGACCCAAATTCAAAACACAAAGTTATATAACTCCTAAAAAAAAAAAAATCAAGGTTACCTTGGGTTTGGTGATGACTCTAAATACAAGAAAAACACAATCCATGAAAAATTAATAATTCAGACTTCATTCTCTTTTGCAAGTTTCTCTGCAAAAGATACTGTTAAGATAGTGAAAGACAAACCACAAACTGAGAAAAAAATCTTTTTAAAACACATATCTGATAAAGGACTTTCTATGCAAAATCTACAAAGAACTCTTAAACTATCAAAATGTTCCTCAACAGGTGAGTGAATAAACTATGTATATCTACACAATGAAATTTTACTAAAAACTTTAGCTACTACACTGTTTACAATAGCTAGGACATGGAAGCAACCTAGGTGTCCATTGGCAGATGAATGGATAAGGAAGCTGTGGTACATATACACAATGGAATATTATTCAGCTATATAAAAGAATACATTTGAGTCAGTTCTAATGAGATGGATAAAACTGGGGCCTATTATACAGAGAGAAGTAAGTCAGAAAGAGAAACACCAATACAGTATATATATGGAATTTAGAAAGACGGTAATGACAACCCTATATGCAAGACAGCAAAAGAGACCCAGATGTAAAGAACAAACTTTTGGACTATGTGGGAGAAGGAGCTGCTGCTGCTACTAAGTCGTTTCAGTCGTGTCCGGCTCTGTGTGACGCCATAGATGGCAGCCCACCAGGCTCCGCCGTCCCTGGGATTCTCCAGGCGAGAACACTGGAGTGGGTTGCCATTTCCTTCTCCAATGCATGAAAGTGAAAAGTGAAAGTGAAGTCATTTCCAACTCTTCGCGACCCCATTGACTACAGCCTACCAGGCTCCTCTGTCCATGGGATTTTCCCGGCAAGAGTCCTGGAGTGGGTTGTCGTTGCCTTCTCCAGGAGAAGGAGAGGATGGGACAATTTGAGAGAATATCATTGAAATATGTATATTACCATGTGTAAAACAGACGACCAGTGCAAGTTTGATGCATGAAGCAGGGCACTCAAAGTTGGTGCTCTGGGACAACACAGAGGGATGGGATGGGGAGGGAGGTGGGGTAGAGGTTCAGGATGGGGGGACCCATGGCTGATTCATATCAATGTATGGCAAAACTCACCACAGTATTGTAAAGTAATTAGCCTCCAATTAAAATAAATTAATTGATTTTAAAAATTAGCTACTAAAAATTGACACTAAAAAAAATAGCTATTAAGTCATGAAGTGAAATGGAGGAAACAATGCATATTAGTCAGTAAAAGAAGTCAGTCTGAAAAGGCTACATACTGTATGATTCCAAATATATAATATTCTGGAAAAGGCAAAACTACAGAGTTAGTAAAAAAAAAAAGAAAAAAAATCAGTGGCTATGAGGTGTTTGGAGTGAGAGAGATCAAAAGATGCAGCAGAGGGAATTTTTAGGGCAGTGAAAGTATTCTATATAATACCATAATCATAGGTATAATACAGTTGTTGAAACCCATGAACTGTGGACTTTGGCTATAATGATGTATCAATGTAGTTTTATTGAGTGTAACAAATGGACCCCTCTGGTGGGAGATGTGGATGATGAGAGAGGTTGGTGGGAACTCTGTACTTTCCACTCAATTTTGTTGTGAACCTAAAACTACTCTAAAATGTAAAGTAGATTAATTTCTAAAAATTAGAAAAGGCTCTCCAACCTTTTTATTTTCTTTTAATAAAGCGGTCTAGAGAAGATTGGGCCCCACCCTGGGCACTCCCTGCCTGTTGCCCTGTTGGGTCTATGGTGATCATGAGTTTATGTAGTGAAGCTATAGACAGTTAACTGGCTGTTTCTGAGCCAAATAGAACTAAAGATGATTACACTGAATTCTAGTTATTATTAACACTGAATTAGTGAATACTAAATCATTGTTCTTAGGAGAAATATACATACTATATAGACATATATAGTAGGTGAGAGATGGAAGCTGTGTTTTCAGAGGCCAGAGGACCTGGGGTGAGCAGGGAGCCCACTGGGGTTTGGGTAAGGCAGAAACTCCGATCTGAAACCCAAGCTTTCCCTTCCCAAAGAACGCATTTCCTTCAATAGCATTAGGGCTGTTCCCTAGACTAGCAATGAGAGTAACTCCAGCACTCACCGTCTGCCAGGCATCAGACTCTTTGCTCCACCTCTTGCTCCATTCAGGAGTTCCTGAGGCTGGCACCCACATTGAGGCTTTGGTGGTCAGAGGCCCTCACAGCTCCTCAGAGCTCTGTACCAGAAGAGACGTGAGGCACTGGGATGGAAAGCAGGCTCTCTGGGTAGGGCGACAAGGAGAGAGGAACCATGGAATTAGGGGGTCTTCAGTGTGACAGAGCTGGAAGGGGTCTTCGCAGACCTCCAGAAGGATTCCAGGTGGGAGAAACTGAGGCCCAGAGAGCAGGGGGACTGACAGAAGGCACATTAGGACAGTGCTGGAATTAACCTCGGGCTAATTAACCTGGTGGTTCAGTGGTAAAGAATCCTCCTGCAATGAAGGAGACAAAGGATTGGATCCCTGGGTTACGAAGACACTCTGGAGGAGAGTATGGCAACCCACTCCAGTAGGCTTGCTTGGAGAATCCCATGGATAGAGGAGCCTGGAGGGCTAGTCCATAGGGTCACACAGAATCAGACATGACTGAAACGACTTAGCACACATGCACGGAATTAACCTCTGACCTACTGGAAGCCTCAGCAGTGTGCTACCAAACCCAGCTTTTTTTTTGCAAATGTGACTCTCCTCCCTTACCTGAAGGCTCTGTCAGCCTCCCCACTGGGCCCTGAATTTCCCCAGGGCTTTGCTTTCTCATCCAGAAGGCCCATCTACATGGGAGACTAACTCCTGTCCATCACAAGCTGCAAGTACCCAGGGAAGTTACAATCTGCTTATGGGCAGAGTGTTGGGGGTGGTGGGCAGGTGAAGGTTTCTTTTCTGAGAAGGCAGGTCAGCGAGGGAGTCCACTGTGTCAAGGAGACTGCACCGGCTGGGGTAGGAGGGGCCTTGTGCAGGGCTACAGCGAAGGCAAGGGCTTGTGTCCAGTGCAGACTGGGGCTGGCTGGATTTCCACAGAAAGCAAGGGCCTGGAGCTCTGAACTTGGAGGCTTAGCTCCTACCACTGCAAGGATCGGGGGCAGCAAAGTGTGTGTGTGATGGAGGGGCTTCCTCCAAAGGCTCCTGTCCCTACTCTCGGGTAGGGAGGGACCAGGCTACAGAGTCAGTCTGGGTTCGTGAGGAGTGCACAGGTGAGAAAAGTGTGAGTGTAGTGCTGCTAAGCAGCCAAACAAGACGGGGAAATAAATACACAAACCACCTCTCCAAACCTCTCCTGCACTGGAGCCTTGCATCCCTGGGACTGACCCCTAGAAGGATGCTCACCGTCGTCTACAATATCCCAGCTGGAGCCAGGCTCCCCCTGTGCCTGCTCTGCTGATTGGTTCTGAACTTGTGGCTTCTGTCACGGGCGCAGCTTCTGGATGGTGGATCCAGGCCCATGGATAGCCTAAGCTAAGACAGCAGCCATGGGAACCCGACCTGCTCGCCCCTGCCTGTCAGAGAGTGAGGGCTGTCACTATCTCCAGATGCGGTGGCCACTACCTGGAGCTTGGGCTGTGGGCTACCAGGAGGCCAGTGATGCTGCGGCAAGCAGGTGAGCAACTGAGCATGCACACATGCACACAGGGGACAGTAGCATTCAGCCAAGTTTGACAACCACTACTCTAGCATGTGATCTGTGTATAATGACTTATCCCCTTCAAGGGTCCCCACCCACCCTTCCTGTCTGCCACTGAGGGGGCTTACATTGTCTGCACAGTGAATGTGTGTGATTCTGCCCCCGAGGTGAGGGGAGAGGTCTCAGAGGCTGGGCACCTGCCTACAGTCCTCGACTCACGGGGAAGCGGCAAAGGGAGCCCACTTGACATCTGAGTGAGTAATGTCCTCCCTCCCTGGGGATCAAGCTACACAGATGAAAAGCATGTGGGAGGTGAGGCTACTCCAGATGGTCTCATTGGGACCTGGTGCCGCCTGGGATGATTCCGGGGCTGATGTTCCCTGGCATCCTCAGCTTCTTGGCGGCTTCTTCTCATCTGTGCTCAACTCCTTGTCCCCAGGCCCTTCATGGTGAGGAGCTGGGGGACCTGAGATGAAGGATGCACTCATGTTTGCTACTACACAGCACTCTGCACAGAGCCGGGTGAGGCCATAGTCAGACAGTTGACAAAGGCTGCTGGACCACCACCCAGCTGCATGGCTTTTCTGAATGAGAGTGGTGATTGGAGCTGTGTTGGTGGTCGGCTGCTGCAGTGGATGATGGGTAAGTTGTGAGTTGGGGAGAGAAGGCACTGCCCCCTTGCTCAGCTTAGTGACCCTCCACTGCCTGTCGCTAGAAGCCCCTAGCCCAGCTCTCATATCTCCATGCTCTCTTCCTCCCCTGGACAGAGCAGGCAGAGAGCATATGCTGGCTGTGCCTTGAGTAGTGGCTGTATTTGGGGTTGGAGTGAGAGGATGGCAGCAATGCTTTTGGAGAGTGGGGACAGTTGAAGATCCCTGACCCTTTCATTTTGATTGGCTGGGAGCCAGTCTTGCTGAGGCTCACATGGTGGAAATTCCCCTGCTAATACTGGGAGTTGCTGCCTCCCAGCACCATCTCTCCCCCTCAGCAATTGGGAAATGCCTACAGAAAAAATCAGAATCTCATGGAGACTCATAACCTCCAAGACCCAGGGGCCCCAGCATCAAGGGGAATTGGGCACAGGGGCAGGGCCAGGCTGGGTTGGGAAGCTGCCTCACGAAGCTTGCAGAACCCACAGCTTTTCCACCTTTCTTGCTTCTCCCCATAAATTGGCTCTGGAATGGTCCAGCCTTCACTCATAAAGTAGCCCAGTGAGGTAACAGAAAAAGAGCAGGCACAAGGACAGTGAGTAATAATGCAAGCAAGGCGCAAATTGGCCCCACCCTCCCTTAGGTTTGTGTGGCCTCGGGTGGAACAGGTGCCCGGGAAGTAACTCTGGGGCTTGTTGGATGGGGGTGAGCAGGGACACCAGGTGAGCATAAGGAGGGGTGGAGCCTGTGTGAATCTGACCAGGTGGTCAGGGAGTCTTGGCGGGTCAAGATCATGTGGGGTTCATCTCCTTGGAATTTCTGCAGAGAAAGAGCCAGCAACGAGGAAGCTTTTATTCTGGGTCAGCCTCACGGGCAGGTTGCTTGGTGGGGTGGGTATGATTCATTCTCATTTGCCCTTCAGGCAACAGAGTCACCAAGAGGTGAAGTCACTTCCTGAAGCTGAGCAGGTTGAGTGGAGTGAGGGAGGAGGAATTAGAGCCCCGGCTCCCATGACCCATCCCATGCCTTCCTCTCCTCCACACTGCGTGATACCTCCCACAGCTTGGGGCCAACCTGGGCTGGTTTTGCAGAGTGTGTGTGTGAGCTTGGAATGTGGCTTTCTCCCATTCATAGGAGAGGTCTGCATACACCCGCCTGTGTGGCACAGGGTGAACGTGTGCACATGTTACTCTGTGTAAGTATAACTGTAGGTTTATGCAAAAATCAGCATAGAGGTGCATGAGCTAGCACAAGTCCTCCCACCCGCTCCTCCCCTGAAGCCCCAGGATCCCACGAAATGTTCCCTCCTCTTCGTTGAGGTAAAGAGGCAAGCCCTCCCCTCCCCGAGGCCTGCCTTCTCCCATTTGCGGGATCTTCATCCCGCCCGTAGCTTCAAGGCTCCCGTGCCCTCTGTTATCTGCTTCTCTTCCAAGTTTTCAATCTCTCTTTCCACTGGCTCTTTCCTTCACCTGCAAAGCTTGCTCAGGCCTCCACTGGCATTGAAGAACACCCATCCTTCCTTACCCAGCTTCTCCTGCATCTCCCCCCACCTCCCATCCCCACATTCTCTTCCCTGTTGAATTTCTCAGGACAGCCTACGTCTATAACCTCCACTTCCTAACATCAATGTCTTCCTCTTAGCGGCTTGCCGTCTGCTTTCCCTGAAAGAGTTTCTCCCAAGACCACCCCTGACTGTGGAGTCACCAACTCCTGGCCTTTTCTCTATGCCTCCCTTTCTCTCATCAAACCAGAGACTTCTTTTCATCTTGTGCTTAGTCGCTCAGTCACGTCCGACTCTCTGTGACCCCATGGACTGTAGCCTGCCAGGCGCGTCTGTCCATGGGTATTCTCCAGGCAAGAATACTGAGTTGGGTTGCCATGCCCTCCTCTAGCGAATCTTCCCAACCCAGGGATTGAACCCAGGTCTCCCGCATTGCAGGACTTCAATGGGCAGTGTTACTGTGATGAGCCCTCCTCTCCTACTTATAGTGTATTCCCAAACCAGAAGCTCCCGCAAGGCTTGCTGACCCGCACAGAATCTCCTCTGGGAACTGAAAAGCATCTCCGGTTTTCAGCCCTGTATCCCCTGTGTGCCTGCGGCACTCTTCACAGGGTAGGGTTCTATATCTTGCCTGTTGGACTGTAAGCTGTGTTGGAACATTGACTCTCTCTTGGGCACTGTGTTCATGGCTGTACACCCAGGGCCTAGCACTGTGCTTGACACATAAGCACCCAATATCTATTGAATCAATGAGTGAGCAAATGAAGGAATGAATAAATGAAGTTGGTTGTCTCTGTGTGAGAGAAGCCATGGGCTTCACAGGGAGAGTCCTCAGGTCAGTGACCCTACACGCCAAGATGCAAAGTCCTTCAGAATCCCCAGTTTGGAGCTCAGCTAGAAGCAGCAGAGCAGGGTGCTCTTGACTCTCAGGCTCCAGAGTGGAGTGGAGTGAATCTTCCCCTATACGTTATCTTTGGAGGGGCCAGAGAGGCTAAGGACAAGAAGGGCACGGGGTCAGATGACCTGGGGTGACCCCATGTCCTGGCTCAGGAAGACGTTGACCTGCTCTGAACTCTAGTGAATACTGGGTGGTGATTTCTACCCCATTTTCATGTAGCGGGAGGAGTCCAAGGAATCATCGTGACTGTGAATCTTTGACAGAAGGACATAGGCTCAGGTCTGCCCAAGAGAGGCCCAGGCAGTGTGGCTGGGAGACAGGCTATGAGTGGGTATGGCCAGTGTGGTTGGAGACCTAGGTGTCGTAATGGGCTTGTCATGGAGCTGGGTGCTTGGGAAATGTCTTTCATGGATCAAGGACTGTGTTTGTTGAACACTTATTCTGTGCCTCTATCTCTAAAGATTTTGTGTTAAATGATACAGTTTAAAGTAATTGCTAACACTGAGATGGGGAGAAGATTCTGGGCACAGGGTCTTCAATAAGAAGCTATGGAAGAGGTTGGGGATGGAGGAGCTCAGGTACCTGGGTTGCGTGTGAGGATTCAGCCCTGTCTCAGTCTCTGGGGAGCTGGAACGTGGTCTTCTGGGCACACCAAGAGCTCCTGGAACTTGTTTTATCCTGGTGGCTGTCTCTAGAAAATGGGTGCCCTCTTTTTCCTTTCAGGGCCAGGGCAACAGAGAGGAAGCAGTTCACCCAGGAGCAGGGGGCCTTTAGCTGGGTATGGATCAGGACCACCCAAGTGAGGGAGGGCAGGAGGCTGGGGAGAGGCCCAGAGGTCCCAGGACTCACCACGAGCAGTAGAAAGAGAGCTGCTCTTCCAGGAGTGTCCGTGGACCAGAGGGAAAGGAGGGGGCAGCCACATTCGCGGACCCTCCACCAGATTCCCAGCATGGATCTAAACGCTTGGAATCTATCAAACCCACTTGTGATCACCACCGTCCAGGCTCAAGAGTGAAAGCCCAAGTCGACCTTGTGGCCCCACAGAACCCCACACCGCTAGCACCTTTCTGGTTTCTGACCTCATTTACACAGGCCTTCTGTGCAAGGCTGTTCCCTTATGGAAGGTTCCTCCCTAAACCGACTCCCTCCTTCACTGCCTGCTGTAAGGCAGGCCCCCTCATCAGAACAGCCTCCCCAGCCTTTCAAAACGGTTGAGGATTTCTGTCTTGCCTTTCACTGGAACATAATAGGGAGAAGACAGCCCCTGCTCAAATGGGAAAAGTGCCACAAACCAGGTGACATAAAACAGCACAGGTTTATTCTCGCTCTGTTTGGAACTGAAGTGTCCACAAGGCCAAGCTCCCTCCAGAGACTCCAACGGAGGGTCCATCCTGCTTCTTGCAGCTCTGAGGGCCCAGGTGTCCTCGGCTTGTGACACATCCCTCCAGTCCCTACCTCTGTTGTCACATGGTCCTCTTCTCCCTGTCTCTCTGTCCTTCCTCTGTGTGTCTCAAAAAAGGACACTTGGCTCAGCTGATAAAGCGTCTGCCCACAATGCGGGAGACCCGAGTTCAATCCCTGGGTTGGGAAGATCCCCTGGAGAAGGAAATGGCAACCCACTCCAGTACTCTTGCCTCGAAAATTCCATGGACGGAGGAGCCTGGTGGGTACAGTCCATGGGGTCACAAAGAGTTGGACACAACTGAGCGACTTCACTTTCTTTCTTGCTGGGGGTGGGGAATACCCAGGGATTGGCCGAACCTATGTCAAAGGTGATTCTGAAGTTCTGGGGTAGGGTGCTTCTTAATCCACTTAAGCTGCTATAACAAAACTGAGAGGCTTATTAACCACAGAAACTTATTTCTCATGGTTCTGGAGGCTGGAAGGCCAAGGTCAGGGTGCCAGCATGGCTGGTTCCAGTGAGGGCCCGTTTCTGGGTTGCAGTCTCCTGTCACGGTGGAAAGAGGGTGAGAGAGCTCTCTATGGGGTCTCTTTGATAAGAACACAAATCCCGTTCACGGGGGCTCTGTCCTCATGACCTAATCACCCCCCAAAAGTCCCATCTCCTACACTAGGGTTAGGAATGGATTTGGGGAAGACAAACATTCAGTCTCTAACAGATACCAGTCCTGGTGTTGCCATAGCACTGGGTCCATAGGGATGAAAGAGGTTGTTTGAGGGGCTGGGGGGGCCTTGGGCTTTGGGGTCTTGCTTGGGCTCCCTCCATGGAGATTAGGGTGGAATTAGGCTCTCTGGGCTTCCATTTTCCAGTAGGGACTGGATGGGAGGCTTCCTGTTTTAAGACTTCCAAGGAAATGGGAGACTTAGTGAGAGAAAAGCCAAAACAAGAGCATTGAAAGTGAAGCAGGAACGTGCCCAGAAGTTTGATGAACCACTTGTGTGGTAGAAGGTCAAACTGTGCTGAGCCTGGTCACAGAAACCACACCTAAAGTCACACACCCCTCCCACACACCAGTGACCCCTGGGCTTGGAGCTTCTTCCTGCGCCATGTGCCTCAGGCTTTCCAGCTAAAAAGTGGGGGATTTTCTAGAGCTCTCATGTGCTCCTCAGCAATTCAGCCTAAGACAGCAAGGAGAGAACAGACCTTGCAGGAAAGAAAGTCTTAGGTAGGAGAGAAAGGAGATGGGGAGGAGAGGTGGGGCTGAGTGTCCAGGTGGTTGATGAGGGTGACAGAGCAGGTGATGTTACCAAAGCACAGCGTTTGGTGAACTGACTGCACTCATCACCGAGCCTGACTGTGGTTTGCCTCCTCACTCCTTCCAACTTTTCTAGACTGAGGGCATTTTCTAGAGGGAGATCCTGGCCCAGGGGGAGGAAGGAAAAATAGAAGTCTGTACTCCCACAATAGCGGGTCCCTGAAGCCACCTTCTGTTTCTGATACTACTCCCCCACAACCTTAACCCAGGCACCGAAGACTCACTTTTGTTCCCTGTGGCCTCTAAGAGAGGATTTCCAGGTCTCCATGAGTCAACTGCACGGGCATTAAGTAAGCCTCCGCTAAGTGCCTCTTGTCTATGACCTCCATCACTGCAAGGCCACGCGTTCAATCATCCATTCCATCACCTCGTGCTGAACACTTACTCTGTGCTGGCACTGTACTGTGTGCTGGAGATATAGATAGAAACAATCACTGCCGGCTTCAGGGAACACCAGCAGGCTGGGACACAGGCAAAGAAATATGCAGTGACTTCTCCAAGGAGATGAAGGCTTCAGTGTCCCGTGATGCTGGACGGGGGAGGCAATGCCACGTGGGGCCTATAGGTGGCAGCAGATGCCCACCACAGCCCACAGGGCCACCTGGACACCTTGGAGCAGGTACTTAGGCCAGCACCAGGGAGTGAAGTGGACTTACGGAACTGGGTTTGGCAGGGGGGAAGGACACCAGCTTCAGAGAGTCTGAATACCTCATCCTTAGACAGATGTGTTTGAGCCTAACTCCCGATTCTTAATTTCTTGTCCAGACACCTTCCCATAACTTTGGGGAGGTGGAGTTAAAGTGACCTGGGAAACTCATAGCATCCTGGGCTGTTGCTGGGTGAGTGCCGACATTGTACACGTTGTTATGGAGCCCTCATAACAACTGCAAATTAGCTGTCCTTATCCTTCCCATTTTGAAGACATGGAAACTGAGGCTCACAGGGATGTAGTGGCTCAGAAGTGATAGAGGAAGGATTCAAAGCAGCTGTGTCTGACTCTATTTCCATAAAAGCCCCCCTGAGTGCTGCTGACAGGAAGACTATTCTCAGATGCCTCCAGGAAGATGTCCCCAGCAGTTGTGGGTGGTGGTGCAGGACCCCAGCTCAGTTTAACTTTGCAATAGACTTTCCCCATCCAGATGGAGACTCCCACTTTCCTCTCAGCTGTTAGTCCTCTTTTACTTCCACTCTCCTTTCTTTCCCATTCTACTGACTGTCCCATTGTCGTGTCAAAGAACATAGATGTTATTTTCACACCTATCCATGTAATACAAAAATGGCAACAGCTTGTTGCATTTACTTTCTAGCTTACTGGTCACAAAGTGTTCCCACAATTATGGTCTTACTTTATCCTCAGCCTTCTCATGAGGTGGGTAATTTTACTATTCCCGTTTTACAGATGGGAAAACGTGGAGCCAGAGGTTTGACCTCAGAGAAGGTTCATTCCCCACTACTGATACCAAAGAGCTTTCTGCTCTGGAACTTGACTTTTACCAATACTCTTTCAGAAAGATCACTTCCTTCCCCCTTCCTTTTCCCACTCAGGTCTTCAATCCTTCAAAGCCCAGCATGTGCCCCTCATCCAGGAAGTTTACCCCAAGGCTCACAGTCTACATTGGCCTCACCTTTTCTCGGTCTCCTGCTCCTTTTCCCTTGGGTGCTCACAGTCACTGCATGACCTGATGCTTTGGAAACAGTACAATATGAAGGGAGGGAGGGCAGAGTGGCTGAGGGGCCGTGCCTGAATCCAGCTGTCTTCTCTTACTATCTGTGTGATTCTGAGTACTGACATACCCTCTCTGGGCCTCCACTGAGCACGTCTATAAAAACGGGCTCAACGGTAGTGCCTCACTCAGAGGGTCTCTGTATGGATTAAATTAGCTGCCCGCTGGCCAATAAATGTACATTGCATGTGTATAAGGCAATGAAAGCAGCTTGAGAACAGGGAGCATGCCCTTAGATTTCCCCAAATGCCTTGTGGAGTGTGCTGCACAGAACAATTGGTAAAATTCCCGTAACTGTGTTTGAAAAGCCTGACAGCCCTCTCCACCCTGGCCAGTTCCCTGGCCTGACTTCTCCTCTAGAGGAGAACAAGGGAGGGAGGTTTTAACCTCCTTCTGCCTTTCCCTTGGGGGTGGGACTGCCCCCACCATGCCCTAACTCTCTCTGTGCCCTTGTTCTATCCTTCCAGCCTAGCAATTTCTCACCAGGAACTTGGGGAAGGGGAAATAGACATTGGAAACAACCCATCAGGCACGTGTCCAAACTCAGCCTCTGACTTCTGGCCTCAGATTTTCTACTCAACCTCCCTGAGCCCCAATACCCTTATCTGTACAATGGGACTCTTGAACTGTTGGTGGGGGATAATGATTTGAGATGAGACATGAGAAAATATCCTGTGAAATCCCAGGCATTTGATAGATTTAGCAACCACTACTGTTAACAAAGCCCGTCTTCCTTTCTTTGGTCCTCTGGTCCCACCTGCACTTTCCAAATGGAAACCTCCTCCCTCCTCATCATGAGGCCCCCTCTCCCAAGCCTGGTCCTCCCCTTCTGCAGCCGGAGGGAATTGCTTGTTCCCACAGGGCTTGGCACAGAATAGATGCTATCTTTCTCCTCCGTCCTCTTGGCTGCCTTAAGCTTTGCTTTTGCCCTTTTGCTGCCTTTTAGGTCTTAACATTTATGATAATCCGCCTTGTAGTACTAATAACAGCAGAGTTCTTACAAGGTTCCCTGCTCTGCGGTAAGGGCTTTGCATGCATCATCATCTCAGTAAATCTTCAGAGCAACCCTCTGCCGTCGGTCCTGGCATGATTCCTGTTTTAAAAATGAGTAAACTGAGACTTGAAAGGCTCCTTGACAAGAGATGACTTGTCCACAGTCTCAGAGCTGGTTAGTTCTGCTAGTGGAGCAGAATTGCCACCAAGAGAATCCAAGAATCCCATTCCAGTGGCCTCGGCGGCTTCCCTGGCCGAGCTCACTGTGTCCACAACTGGATACTTCAGCTATGAAGCCCCTGAGGGCAACAGCCTGTCTTCATCATCTCTGAGTTCCATACTGGGCCTAGTGAGAGGTATCTAATGGGGGTTCTGGGCAGTAGTCACATGATGCAGCTTCAGGGCTTGACCGATGTCTGTGCGAATTTGGGCAAGTTACCTGCCTCTCTGAGTGGGACCATCCCTGGCCAGCTAGCTGGTGGGGAGGACCGGATGACATCACATATCTGAAAGCAAGCTGTGATGGGTAGGGGAACCCCTTTGCCCTCCCTCTGCCTGAAGGCCCTGGGGTCCATGTGGAGACTGAAGGTGCAGGAACCCCAGAGCACCAGCAGGAGTCACCAGCGAGGCATTCTGCTCCTGAAGGTCCATGCCATTCTCCTTCTGGGGCTCTCTTTGGGTTCCACCGAAGACTGTAGCCACAAGAGACTTCTCCCTTTGTATACTCCACACACTGGGAAGTTGTGATTCTCCTATGTGTTGATCTATTATCTCGGGGCAGAAGGCAGGAGAGCCAGTAATAAGTTCTATCCCTGATACCTGGCTAGGCGGAGGAAAGGGTAACCATCAGGGGGGCTGGAGAAAGCAGGGCTAGGGGAGAAGAAGGCTGTGCCCAGTATGTCAGCAGCTCCCCATCCCAGACTGGCCCTGAGCTCCTCAGAGGTGGTGGCTGCTTATGGGGAAGTGCACCACAGTTTGGCTTGAGAAAAAGTACCTGGTGGAACCTTCTGGAAGGAGGGAGCTGGGGAAGGAGGGACTGTCCATCCTCAGTTTTCCTAGTAATGGTGGGAAGGATGGGTGCCCCATGGGGTTTCAGGAGGCTTCTGCAGACTGGAAGCAGGGCAGTCAGTCTTCCTGCTTCTCTCTACTTGGCCCTAACTCCTTTAGGGCTCCATCTCTCTACTTCTTTCCTTTTCCTGGTAGCTTTCAACCAGTCTTGAGCAGCTCCCTAAACAGACACCTGCTCCCTAAACTCAGGGTGAGTACTATTTATTCAGCCTATGCGGCTCTCGTTTGCCTTCATTCTGCTCCTTCTTCCAGGGTTATCATCTTCAAAATCACCATCTCCTTGATAAAGTCAGTCCTGACTCAGCCTGGTATTGACTGCTGTCTGCTGTGGCCCCCACCTCACAGGAATGAGCCCTTCTTTGAGAGCACTGACCTCAGTTATTTACATGCCTGGGCATCTTCTTTTCCGCTCAGCACAAAAGAGGGAATAATGCTTATTAAGTGAGTGAACTAGTGAACTGTGATAGGCAGTGCAAAGAGCCCTGAACCAGGTGTGAGGCCCTGATTTCTAGTCCTGGCTGCACCATGGACTTGCTCTGTGGTGTTGGGCCCATCCCTTTCCCTCTCTGAGCTCAGTTTCCAAATAAGCTCAATGAGGCAGAAGGTTAGGCAGCCTCTAAGGTGCTCCCCAACTGCAGCCTCCTAACATTCTTGGTTCTGTGCCTCCAGGATGGGTCTTTCTGAGAGGGAAGAAGTAGCGTCCCAAAGGGAATGACATGTGCGAAGAGCCTGTGGAAAGAGGGCAGAGAGAGAACAAAGGCCTGAAACAGAACCAGCATGAGGCTAAAGCGGACTGAAGAGAGGGAGGGGGAGGAGAGGAGAGACCAAGGAGGCAGGGGGTAATGAGAGCTTCCTGTGCACCAGGCCCCATTAGAAGTGCTTACCACTTTCAATTCACAACCACCTTAGGAGGTAGGTACCATTATTGCCTCATTCATAGATGAGGAGACTGAAATACAGTGAGGTTCAAAGGGTAACTTGCCCAAGGTCAGACTGACAGGAAGTGACGAGTGTCATGCTGTAAATTTTGGCAGTATGACCCAAAACCTACTACATAACTGAGATGAGTCCTGAACTGTAAAGTTTCTTGAACCCTATGTTAAGAAGTTCTATATTTATCCTACAACCAACAGGCAGGTATTGAAGGTTTATGCAAGGGATGATGTAGTTAGATACGTTTTGCAAAGATCACTACGACTGCAATGGGTCTAGAATACTGTAGCATATACTGGTTAGGAAGCCATGGCGTTTGAACTCAAGAATTATATCAGAAGCTTGGACTACTGTAGGTGTGCATGGTGGAGATGGAGGAGATTGGACTGAATTGAGAGAAAGTTAGGAAATAAAATTCACAGGATTTGGTGGTTGATTACATATAGAGAATGAGGGAGAGAGAGGTTTATGAATGCTTTGTGATATATAGGGTGTGGTGAAAGAGAACCAGGATTCCAGAAGGGGAAGAAGGTTGTGGAGACCATGAGTTCAAGGACCTACTGAATGTGGGACGTCTAATGAGACATCCCAGGGGTGATACCAAGTGACAGGTGGATATATGCATCTGGTGAAAGATTTATGCATTATTTGCAATGGGTACTTAATGCCATGGGTCTGAATGAAATTAACCAGGGAGAAAATACAGAGCAAGGTCAAGGGTCACAAGCTTTCATGGACCAGCAGGGAACAGAGTCTACACAGGAGACCCAAAGGGAGTGGCCAGAGAAAACCGGCAGGTGTCCCTGAAGCCAAGAGATGAGTAGTGAACAAGCAATTGGTGTGGCTGCAAAGTCAGGCATGACTCAGGGTAGCAAGTCCATGTGCAGCCATGGGTGCTTTGAGCAGGAGCTGCTCAGTGAAGCAGAAAGGCTGAAACCATGATGGGAGGAGGGCAGCATCACACAGGTGGGGCAGGAGGAGGGCAGGGGAGGAAGCAGTGTCATAGAGGTGGCTATTTTGAGAAGCTGGGCTAAAAAGAAGAAGAAAGAAGGTGATAGCTAGAGAGGCATGAGAAACAAATGAGAAGCTTTCTCTTCCTCCCTGTCTCCCTTCCTCCCCTCCCTCCTTTTCTCTCCTCCCTCTTTCCTTTCCTTTCTTCCTTCTCCTTCCTTTCCAATGGGGGGAGGGAGCTTAATATATTTAAAGGCATAGAAATGACTCAGTTGAAAGGAAGGGATGACTAATACAGTAAGATTCCTGAGCTGCTAAGCTTGGGCCAGCACCCCCTGCACTAGAACAGGGGAAGGGAAGACAGGATACATGTTGTGTTGGGTGCTTTATTTGCTCTGTACTGAAAACTGGGTGGTGGCTGTTATCTTCCCTGACAAATAAGAAGCAAAGATTTCTGTTGAAAGTTGAGGATGGAAAGGGGCTTAGGGGTGTGAGGAAAATAGAGAAAGTGTGAAATAGTTGTAGAAAGTGGAAAGGAACTGGCCAGGGAAACCAAGAGGATGCGATAATGGCTCTATAGGAAGCCAGTCTATCCTGTTCTCTGATGCCCCCTACCACCACCAGAGTGCTTGGCTGTTTGAGTACAAATGCAGAGAAAGTGCATGGTTGGATTCTTCCAGGGTCAGACCCTTTGCTGGGTTTTTGCCAAATGTGATAACAAAATGATAGAGGACAAAGAAATTTAGGGTCTTGGAAAAAAAAGAAAAGAAATGTTATTGGATGATACACTGTGGAATGTGAGTTGGATGTCAAAGAAAAGTCAACTCAGAATGGGATGGATGAACTTGAAGAAAGCAGAGAGAAACATGGACAGGTGGGAAGAAAGAGGAGCTTGGTGGGAATGTTGTTGCTTAGTCACTAAGTCATGTCCGTCTCTGTGACCCCATGATCTGAAGGGAATAGTTGAGCTAGAAAGCGGGAAGATGAAGAGCAGGTTGAGGGTGGGATATTTGAGACAGTCTTTTTGAAGACAGAGCAGTAACAAATGCAAAGTCTAGAGCAGCACATGGGAGTGGGTGGCTGGAGTGGGGTGAAGGTGAGGACCACTGGCAGGAGGGTACCCCAGGAACTGAGGGGCCAGGGTGCTGGCTGAATCAATATCTGTGTGGATGGTAGTCCATCCAGAACGACCTTGGGAAGCTTGGGGTGGAGGAAGTCTGTAAGTCACAAGCCGAAGTCTTTGATTAATGATGCGGTGGGACCTGAAATCCAGTAATGACAGTAGTGAGTGGGTGGAGAGAGCCCGAGGTACAAAGGTGTGAACTTGAAAGGAGGAGTGTCTTCTCTCAGTGTCACACCAACCCAGAGGTGTGACAGGAGTGGACTGTACACTATGACACGGGAAGAAACAAGGACCTCAGGGTTAAGTAACGTGTCTTAGTTGGAAGGGGTGGGCGCCCTGCCCTAAAATTTCACTTCTCCCTACAGTGAGGCATCTGCTGGCAGAGAGTCAGTCATGAATCTCAGGTATCTCAGGCAAGTGATGTTGTGTCCTTTCCCACCAGCAGGTCTGACAAGGTTGTGGCAATCATGGCCAGAGGGAGAGACTTACCACCCATCATTCCTCTCCCTCTCCTCTCCACAAACCCTAGAGCAGAGGGAGCAAGAAGCAGGGAGGGAGCAGGTGTGCAGGGATGCTGGGGAGATGGGATAGCCCAGGGACTTCTGCAGAACATGAGTGACACCAGCCGCCGTTTACTGAGCACCTACAGAGTGCTGTGAAGTTCTTTGAATGATAGTCCATTCTCTGGGCAGCCCTATTACACGGGTACTCTCGTTTCCACTGTTCAGACGAGAATGCTGAGGCTTCAGGGAACTTAGAGAAGAATGGGCTGAGGGCTCCTCCTCTTGATCCTGCGTCCCCTTCTGTGGCTGTGGTGTCAGAGACAAATGGCAGAGCCAATAGGACTCAAAAGAGAGGGGTGCTGAGGTATGGTGGATTGTGGGAAAAGATGCCAGCAGGCCAGAAGAAACAGCTTTTGGTTCCTAACCACTGGACTGCCAGGGAGCTCCCAGGAACAGCTTTCTACAGCCTCACACTCAAGTTGCAGGACTCTTATATGATGAAAGCAACCTTCTGGTTTGTTTTCCCAAGTTTCTTCTATCTCCTCATGTCTTTTTGTTGTACTTCCTAAGAGAACTCCTTAACTTTGTTTTCCAACACTTTTATTACCTTAAAACATTTTTTTGTTTTCACATTTTTAACTTCAAAGGCCCTTTCTGACTCTCTGATGATTTCTATTTTTATTGCACCTACTACTTGTTTTATGGAAGCAAAATTTCCTCAGATGCCCCTGGAAGAGATTGATTACAGATGGATTTTCTAAAAAGCATTATTTCTGCATCCTGCATTGTCTCTTTTTGTGTGTTTGTTTGCTTTGGTCTCTTCTTCTAAATTAGAGGCTTCCATCAAACTCCTGTGACCCCTTGGCTCTTCTCTCTGTTCATGGCTGAGAAGTAAGAGGAAGGGCCAAGAAGCTCATGTATGGGCAAACTCATGACCTGGTAGCACAAAGTACCCTATAGAGGAGGCTCTGAATTGGCTTTCCCTGGGGCACCTTCCAATGTCAGTATCTGAAGATCTTTTCATTGAGATCTCTATCTCCCATGTGGGGAGACTATAACTTTCCACCTCCTTTCTGGGGCCAGAGATTGCAAAGGAGCTGAAGGCTCACCATTTCATACACAGACTTACCCACAGTCTATTTTTCCAGCCCCATCTTTGTTCCCACGATCATTATGTTGAGTGCATCTCTCCTGGACACGATTGGAGTGTCTCTACTGCAGTCTTCAAGAAGGGAAGCTTCTAGCCTCTTCCCTGTGGATTAGTGTGATGGCATGATTGTGTGTGATGGCTGGGGAGAGGGCACAAGGGAAGTCTGACTTCTCCATGACAGATTCTCAGCCAGTCCCCGTTTCTACTGCAGTCTTCATCCCTTCCAGACACATTCCAGCCCTGAGACCTGGTCCCAGGGTGCATCCATCCTGTTTCTTCCACATAACCCTTTGCCAGCTCTGCTTGCTGGCAAGCCCCCCTCTAATTTCCACCTTCAAAATCTGGTTGTCATTTTTCATCAGCTGCGGTTTCCTCTCCCTGCTGTTTGTCCTTGAGGGTTTATACCTTTCTTGTTCCTTTGCTGTCTTTTAAGGAGCTTAGAGAGAGAACAGACATAAATGTGTCGAGTGGTACTTGGAAACATTTTATGAAGGTAATCTGTTGAGGGATCAGTTGTTAAGACCATATTGGATAGACGTTAGAGAAACCACAGGAAAGCAGAACAAAAAGGTGGTGAAAGTGGGGACTGTTTGTCCTGTCCTAGTGCCCCCAATTTCAAAAGGAAACCCCACCCCAGACTCCCAGCTCTGAGCCAAGCACAAAACCACGTTGGGCTCTGGTGTCTTTTAAAACTGAAATTGGGGATTGGGTGGAGGCACTAAAGGTGAGGAAGGGCACGCTAGCTCTCCCTGGACTCCTACCCCTAACCTCCGTGAGAGCACGCTGGGACCTAGAAGCTCAGATGAAGGAAGAAGGGGGTGGGAGTGAGGCGGGGTGGGTGAGGCAAAAGCTCCATGCCTGATGCCTGGTGAGGTCTAAGGGGAGGGGGACTGCTCTGGGATTGGTGGCTTCACCTTGGCTGTCGACAATGGAGCGTGGAGAACTGTGAAATTAGAGTTAGGTTGACCGCCAACCCTGCCTCCCAAGATAACTCATTCAATAAAAGAGTTGCCTCTGCTTGAAAAGGTGCAGGCCAGACAAGGTGAGACTGCAGTGTGTTGGGAGTTAGAATGTGGGACTCTGCCTCTTGGGGCTTCCCAGATAGTGCTAGTGGTAAATAACCTGTGTGCTAATTCAAGAAACATAAGAGACCTGGGTTTGATCCCTGGGTCAGGAAGATCCCTGGAGGAGGGCATGGCCATCCATTCCAGTATTCTTGCCTGGAGAATCCCATAGAGAGAGGAGCCTGGCAGACTACAGTCCATGGGTTTGCACAGAGTCATACATGACTGAAGCAACTTAGCATGCAAGCACTCCAACTTTTGGCTCTGTATCTTCTTAGCTATGTGGCCTTGGGCACACTGCTCAACCTCAGTTTTCTCTTCTCTACAAGTGGGCATGATGTGCCCACCTCACATAGTTATTGCGAGGATGAAGTAAGGCAGCCTGTGTTTGGCACACAGTAGGCACTCAAAAATTGACTAAAATAAGAAGAGTGATGCTTGAATCACTCCCTGCATCCCAACCCTCTCCATTCCTCCTGCTCGTATTCTTCCACAATGGTATAAGACCAGCCGCTACTGTTGTCACAGACTCACCAAAAAAGGTAGTCTTGAAAGAAGAGCCTCCCCCTCTCCCTTCTCCCTTCAAGGGATGCCCAGTCCCTCCTGGTTTCTTGTACCTTGGGCACTATCCAGAGATTCCAGGAAGAAGTGGGTTTGGGTTTGGACACCTCTAGGTGCCCAGCTCTCTAAGTCCATCCAAAGTGAAGCTGGGGAGAGGCTTGAGGGTCCATGGGACAAATAATGTCTATACCTTTCACAGTCTCCAGTCTTCCCTGTACCTTCTCTCCAATCAGGGCAGCAGATCTGAGTCAGGATGGGAGCCACATGAGGCAGAAAGATTTGTTTTATCCCATGCACACTCCCATGTCTTGCCAAGGGCTCATGGCTGCAGAGCCTGGAGTCTTGCAAGAAGAAGTCCTAGACCAAGAAGCATAAGCCAGAGGATAGCTCCCTCTGGCTTCTCTGCTGAGGCAAGGCCTCCATGTAGCTAGATCCTCAAGGGCCCTTGGGCTGCAGTGGGAGCTGACAAGGCCTGAAATGTAGTTAGAGGAACCCACACCACACGCAGGGACACACGGGGGCATGTTCATGAACACATGTTTCTCCTATTTGTCATCACATTCACATACCCTCTCCCATAGCCTTGCCTGCTTCTTCTACCAAAAATACTTTTCACTTTCCCACTGCTTAAGCAGCACATACACACGACACACACCCTTCCTATCTGCCTTAACTTGTGAGGAAGGAACAGAGAGGATCACGGGGTATTTGGTAGAACGAGGCTGGTTAAGAGCACAGTTTAGAGACCCATAAGCCTCTTTCTACCCATAGTCATCATCAGAGAAAGGATTGTTCAGGGGCTAGGAGAATGGCTCACTTTATAGGATAAGTATTGAGTCTGTGATTCTTTACCCAGAAGGACAGAGAAATGGGCTCCCCAGGCGGTGCTAGTGGTCAAGAACCTGCCTGTCAATGCAGGAGTTGTGAGAGACGCTGGTTCGATCCCTGGGTCAGGAAGATCCCCTGGAGGAGGGAATAGCAACCAACTCCAGTATTCTTGCCTGGAGTGTCCCATGGATGGAGGAGCCTGGTGGGCTACAGTCCCTAGGTTTGCAAAGAGTCAGACATGACTGAGCACACACGCACAGAGACATGCTCCTGGCTGTTTGAGGATAAAATGCCCTCTCCAAAATCAACAGCATCACCCCTGTCATGACATGCTATGACATGAGCTCAGGGCAGTATGGATAATTTGAGAGATGTTGAGGGCAGTTTCAAGGGTAGAGATGGGGGTGGAGCAGGTTATCACACTCCCATCCCAGCCTATCTCATTATCACAGCAACACAGCTCTGCCTCCATCCCTTGTAGATCTAGTTTCTGTCATGGGTGGAACTGCAGCACTTCACTGTATGGCAGTAGGCCCCACAACCCCTCTGGGAAAGGACACTGCCATCCTCAGCCAACAGGGAAGGGGTGGCCTGAGGCTGTCAATAGGGCTGGGCTTTCTTGTTTGGGGGATGCAGGTTTCCTGGGGTTTCCCTACTGACAAGCTCTACTCCTTCCTAAAACTCCAACTAGCCCAGCTGTTGGGCCTCTGGAAATGTCCCCATAGGCTGACTGACCTTTCTCGATCTCCACCACAGCCGACTCTAATAAAAACCCTGTGGTCTCAGAGAAATGTCACAGTGCCATGAGGGAGCCAGACTCTGCTGTCAGGACCCTAGGAGCCAGTATTAGGATTGTCACTCATTGGCTGTGTGCTCTGAGTTATCTTTCTCAGTGCTCATGGGTTTCACCTATAAAAACAGGGGTAACCTGTCCATCTCCCTGGGTGGTTACAAGGCAGTGACACACGTAACATGTTGCACCCATTCTGGGCTCCAATCCAGGAGGGTGGATGGCCCAGGCCACCACTGGTTTGTCTTGCACATGGAGGGTGCTTCAGTGCCTTGAGGCTGGGCACCCCAGCAGAGGGCTGACTGTGAAGGTAGGATGATTTTTAAGCTTTGGTGGAAAGGTTGGCTGCTAGGACTGGCTGGCACCATCTTCCAGAGCATGCTGTCCAACTGGCTGCCACGTTCCTGGGATAAGGAAAGGTGTTATAGTGGTCTGCTTCCTCTGGTCTATATTGGTACTACTCAAAGTGTGGGCCATGGCTCATACTCCTCTGCAAAATGTGTGTTACCCTACAGCAGTGAGATAAGCACAGAAGTTAAAAGGAAATTTGCAGAACATTTTTTTTAGTAATTTGACATTGCTGACAAAACCTCAGTAAATGGCAGAAGTGAAGCCACAAAAACACTAATGAAAAGCTTGTGGTAACAGAAATCAAGGGAGTAGAACTAAGGTCACCATGTCTTTGCCTACCTGTGATCCAACTCTGATCTCTGGGGATGCTCTGATCTCTGAGGACAGTCGTTTACTGAGGACACCTCAGTAAGCTGCGCAAAAGTGAAGAGGAGAAATGATCACTTTAAACCCTTATCTTCCCCACCCGTGGGAAGTTTCTTCCCTTTACAATGAGGGCTAACAAGGCCAGTCTGGAAGGTGTTTCACACACAAGGCTGAATAAGTTACTGGCAATTTTGGGCACTTACATCATACAGGTAGATCTGAGCAGACAATGAGCCCCACTGATTGTGATGGGAGATCAATGGAAATAAGACCTGGTGGGAGTGTGTGTGCTGGGCGTGGCATGGTTCACTGTGAACCCAGCTCCCAGGGGCCCTGGCACATGTGGGAGAAGAGGAGAGTGACATGGTCCAGAGTCCATGAAAGTCACCGAGGTTGGGGGGGGGGGCCTTCTCACCCACTACCCGGCCTGGGGCCTTTAATTATGGTCTGAAGTTGGATCTCAACTGGAATAAACCTTCAGTGTGAGGAATCTAAAGCCTTTTACCCTTGTCTAAGCTGCTTTCATTTCTCCCATCTGATCTTCTCATTTTCCCTGTTCTCACATTAATGTCTGAAGGATGAGTTGCTGCAGACACTCCTCTTTAAAGAAAGAACTCAGAGAAATGTGAAACGGGGGTATGGGGTAGGAAATACCATGCTGGGCCAGGCTTCGGGCTTGGCTCTGTGATTGCAAAGATGAGTAAGCCCCCTTCCTACCCAGCGGGTCTCACTGACTGTCACCAAGAGATGCATGGGTGACTTGGAAGGACACAGTTCTGAGGATGTGGTGTGTGACGGGATCCAGAAGGTGAGGATTCTGCCAGGTGGAGAAGGAAAGAAGGACCCTGTAGGTAGGGACAGGAAGAGTACAAGTAGGGGATTGGTGAGGTACATGTAGTTTCCCAGGGACTGGTGACCTGCCCAGGGTTACTCTTCAGTCAGAGACATTGAATAGTGACCTGTCTACTGACAGTGCTGCCCGGTGTGGTCTGAGACCCATAAGTACCAGAATCACCTGGAGTGCTAGCTAGACATGCAGATTCTAGATCATTGTAGAGGTTGAGCACCTCAGCCAAGGGGCTTACTCCTGCCTCCAGTCTCACCTCCAACCGGCCAGGGGCTGAGGGGTAGATGCGGGTAGAGGACCTGAGGCATGCCTGGGGCTTCATGCAACAGGGCTCAGGATCACCACGTCCTCCTCCAACTGCACCAGAAAACTAAGATAGGAACCTCCATTGGTGGTCCAGTGGTTAAGAATCTGCCTGACAGTGCAGGGAACACAGGTTTGATCCCTGGTCCAGGAAGATTCCACATTCCGTGGGACAACTAAACCGTGTGCCACAGCTACTAGTCACATGCCTAGAGCCCGTGCTCCATGACAAGAGAAGCCACCACAATGAGAAATCCTTGCACCACAACTAGAGAGGAGCCCCTGCTCCTTGCAACTACAGAAAGCCCATGTGCAGCAGTGGAGAAGACCCCAAAATTAATTAATTAACTTCAAAAACTAAGTTAACACATATGCCCAGATGACAAGTGATCAGGATAGTGCTCCAAGAATCCTGCCTCTGCTGGTGGGCCCTGGCACAGTGGAGAACTGAAATGCTCTTAATCCAGATTGTCACCCAGACAGGCTTGATTATCTGTGAGCCTGTGGTGAACAAGGGACAGACCAGTTTATTTCTCAGCTTCTTCTTGGGACAATTGACTAGTTAATCAAGAATATCCACAGCTGTGCTGTCCAGTATAGTAACCACTAGCTTACATGTGGCTGTTTAAATAGAACATTTTCATCACAGAAAGTTCTATTGAATATTGCTGAAGAGAAAACAAATTCTATTCTTACATGTATTACTCAGCCATTTGACACTGGGGCTCTTTTGTGTGCTGGACCAACGTCAGCCCTGAATGACAGAACTCAAGGTTTGTGTCAGATACCTGGATGGTCAGTCTACCTGGCTGGTCAGTTTGGTGGAGAAAAGAAATGAAACTGGTTAGTAAACATCGTCTGTTCCAGTGGTGACATCGAAAGCTTATGAAAAGATTCCCTTTTCAGCGACTCAGTCATTCTCCAAACATTTGTGGGGTACCTGTTATGTCTCAGCACCCTGTCTAGACACTGGGGATGCAACGTGACCGGACAGATGTGGCTCTGATCCTCATGGAACTTGCAGACGTGTGATTGAGCACACGCATCGCAGATGAAGCATCGAGCATTACAGAATGGCTTCACAGTTCTTTCCCAGGATGTATGCCCAGCAACTGGAATTTTCAATAAAAAGAAACAGCAAAATTCTCAAGATCCCAAATTGTTTTTCAGAGTGAGCCATGTACCACTTTACCTCTGAAAATGTCATAGGCTTTCTTTGTGGGGGCTCTGAAACCCCGCTGGCAAGCCAGAGCCATCTGGACACGTTTAGAACAAGGACGATGAGAGAGAGGTCCTAGAGGCAGCTTGGGAGGCCCCCCAAAGGGAGCTCCCGGGGGCAGCAGGCATAAACACTTGCAGAGTGGCTGGTGAAATAGTTTGGCTGTAGAGGCTAATGCACTGAGGTTCAAAGCTTTGAAGAGAGTCTGCAGGGCAATAATAACAAACGACTTTGATTTAATTATGTACCACAGACTTTCTAACTGACTTTTGAGGGAGACAGCGCTTCTGAGATCCAAGTCTGGCAAGAATTTGCCATAGGTGATTTTTTTCAGGTTATTTTACAGACTGACATTATTGTGAGACTCAGGAAATAAACAAGCTCTTTGAAATCAAGAATGTATGTGTGTGTGTGTGGCACTGCAATTTTCTAATTTTAAAATAGCATAGTTTGTGCTTGATCAGAGTGTGTCGCAAATCACATCTAAATGTCTTTTTGAGTGCTACTCATCTCCTCTTGGAAAAATGTAGATAGAGGTATGTTGCAAAGTGTTTTATGAAAAACACAGGAGTCCTTTGGGGGAGAAGGAGGGATCTTGTTTAGTTTATATTTCAGGTAAGTATTTAGAGGACCTACTGGTGAAGGATGGGGCTTCCCAGGTGGCACAGTGGTAAAGTATTAGCCTGACAATTCAGGAGATGCAGGAGATGCGGGTTCAATCCCTGGGTAGGGAAGATCCCCTGGAGTAGGAAATGGGCAACTCACTCCAGTATTCTTGACTGGAAAATCCCATGGACAGAGGAGCCTGCTGGGCTACAGTCCATGGGGTCGCAAACAGTCGGACATGACTTAGTGATTGGACATGACTTAGTGACCGAGCACAGCACAGCATACAGTGGTGAAGGGTGCAATTATTTGTGTTGAGAATGGGCCTACTGTTACCAAAATGTCCTATGTGCTTTATGAGCATTTCTTGGAGACTTACTGTATGCTCGCGCCCATCTGGCCACAGGGGAGTAAGAAAAATGTGCCTTGGTGTCCACAACTTGCAGACCCCTAGCATAGACAGACACAGGTCAAGATGAATAGGTGAGAGAGTTTTACACTCATGGAGGGAATCCGGAAAGGTTTCCAGGAGGGTCTTGAAGCTGGGCCTGGCAGGTACTATTGTCAGCTTGCTCACCGCACCACGGAAAGGAGTTCCCCAGACTCTAGGAGCTTGTTCAGGCCTATGGGCACTGTCTTGTGCACTGGAAATTGTCCCTAAATTGAACTTTGGCTTTTTGGGCTTTTATTTTGTTTTGTGTTTGCAACTTTAAGAATTGAGTTGGGGCAGGTAGAGATTAACAACAAAACTCTAAAATATCATTTGTTTCTCTAATAGAGTTGTTAAGTCTTTCTTGGAGTGAAACCTTCATCAGTAAACTATATGCTAAAAGCCTGAGCTTGGGGAGCAGATACATAGTGGTTACAAGCACTGTTGGGTCGAAGAGACCTGGGCTTGCATCCTGGCTCCACTCCAGTGAGATCTTGAGCAAGTCCTGAACCACTCGAGCCTTAGTTTACTCATCTAGAAAATGGCAGTCAAAATGCCTATCCTGTGAAATCTGTCTGTGGTTAGGGTTCAATGAGCTACTTCAGTGAATTTCTCAGTATCCAGTCAGATGTGGAGGAAGTGCTCAGTCAGTGTTGGCCAATGTCCAATGACCCCCTGACATATCGGTTTACCCCATCTTAACTGGCCTACCTGGTCCTGTGGTTACTTACTATCTAGAACCAACTGTGGGAGACAAAGTGTTTGTGGTAGGGGATAGTTGGGGGAAAAGGCTGTTTCGTGGAGTTGTCTGAGCCAAAAGTCTAAAGGGAGTGACTTTGTGGGAGGAAAGTTCTGGCTTATCTTCTTAAACACACCCTCTCTAGGCAGCCCCACTGATGTATTGGGGCCAGGTTTATGTCCTTCCTCTCCACTTTCAAATAGCTTGTGCTCATCTCAGTTCAGCCCTTATTACATGTGGTGTTGAACAGCCTGTTTACAGGTTGGTCTTCACTAGTTGAGTATGATCTCCTTAAGGCCTGGGACTCTGTCTTATTAATTCAGCAGCAAGCCCAGAGCCTGGAAGGAAATTGGTGCTCAATACTTTGTGAACAGTTGGACAGCTGAACCAGAACTCTGGCCAGGCCCCGATATCTGGATTCTCTTTCAGTTCACTTAAGTGGCAGATAGGAGGCAAGCTAAAAATATTTGCTCAGTATGTTATAAATTACTGTCCTAGAAGAGCTAGTAGCATTTCCTTAAGTGGGCAAATCTATAAAACCCAGATAATTGTAAGGTTGAGTGTTAGCCTCATTCTCTTTGGCTATTGCCCTTGCTCATCCAGATTCTATATTTAGGTGACCAGTTCTCTAAGCTTATGGAGATGTTCTCTAAGCTTACAGGGAATGAGTCATCTTACCTGCCTGTCCTCAACTGTTAGACCTGGCGCAGGGAGGAGAGGAGGATGTCTGGGAAAGGTTAGCTCAGGTTGGGTGTTGAACCAAGGAACAGAAGAAGGAAAAACTTCCAGGGTCAGGGAAAGTCACTAATTGATGAGTCTCCAGAGGAAGAAATGCCTTCATGGCCACATGTTTACGTAAGCCCATGTCAACACTTCTTGCTTCCCTCACTTGGCTAGGTGAACTCATCAATGGCTGGTCACTCACTGATTCACCCTCTGTAGTAACCAGTAACCATTATTCATGCATTCATTCATTCAACAAATATAGGGGGATTTCTGTGTGGGGTATAGAAGTATAAAAATTGCCATATTAGGCCACATAAAGGTATATCCTACTTTATATCTGACCTCAAGGAGCTTTTGGTTTAATAATACAGATTCCTGGACAGACACATAATGGGTATAACAAAGGGTAGAAAATTAATGTTTAAAAAGAGTCAAAGGGCCATGGGAGTCCAAGAGAGTGGTATATCTCCACTGGAAGGCAATATATCAATGGAGTTGAGAGGTTTTGGAAGTAAATAGGTTCCAATCTTGGAATTAATCACTTACTGACTATATGACCTACAGTGAAGTACCAAACCTCTCAGTGTCTCAGTTTCTTCCCTTACTGGATTTTTGTGCAGGTTGAATGAGAAAATGTACGTAGAGCCTTAACATAGAACCTGATGCACAGATGGCCAGTGCTTCTCAGCTCAATTCCACAGGCCAGTGATGCAGAGCTTTAAAAATCTCAGATGTCTAGGTGTGGAAGCCAGAGTTACTTGGTTATAAACATGAAACTTACTTTGGCTAACATTAAGCAAGCAAGAAATGTACTGGGAATACACAGAATGCTCACAGAATTGATGGAAAGTAGAAGAGCTAGTCCTTGGAAAGGATGAAACTGGTGGATCTGAAGTGAACTGCCTGTGGACATAACAGGCAGTTAACTTCAGGGGCAATGAGTTTTCATTCCTGTTTCATCCTTCCAGGATTTGGATACTGGAAGAGTCTGGGTGACTTACTTGGTTCCATGCTCATATCTCGGTTAGGATGGTGGAATGTTGACTTAACACTCCCTCCAAGCAGCATGGGGGGATGGGTATTGTTTCCCAGGAGGAAATGAGGTGGCTTTGCCTGAAGTGATCATGAGTACTGGGCAAATCAGAGACCACAGCCGTTCACAGCACAGTGCCCCCTCTAGATCTACACAGTGAGCATCTGTGAATGGAGCCTGGGCAAGTTTACTTTTAAAAAAGCTCCACAAATAATTCAGAGATGCACCAAAAAGTAAGATTCACTGAAAACACACTAGAAAAGGGAGGAGTATCATTAGTTCTTAAAGCAGGCAGGAGAGGCAGATACCAAGTTGAATAACATAGATCTCTTCAGACCTTAAAGTCCATTGTGATAACTGGCAGGATTCTACTAAGTGTGATTCAGCCCTCTTATCTTCTAGGGGAGAAGATAAACAATATTCTCACAATACAAGACTGTGTGCAAGGTTTTGAGGGAAAACATCTGATGTTTTCTCCAGATGACTATTTTGGTCTTCTTGACAACAGATGCATCAAGGTCAGTCCAAGGCCCCCAGCAAGTGAGTGATCTGAGAAGAAAGAGTGCTACCAGTGACCCAGGAGAGGTGGCTGTCTCTGATTGGGGGTCATTGCCTGACTCCTCAGATGACAAAGAGAAAACCTATAAGTCATTCCAGGGAATATTGCACTTGGTCTCCCACAGTGGGACTGTGCATCTGCCAGGTGACCCATGGGAGTAACCTGCAGTTTCTGAACTTTTTTGTGGTGTTGGGGAGGAAAGAGGGAACAGCAGGCCTGGAAGTCTGCCAAGAGATATGGACTCATGAGAATGTAGCTGACCAGCTCTGGGAGGCTGCCCAGCCCCACTGGATGGGGCCTTTGAAGGACCAAACATTGCTCTAGACATTTTGCTCCAAGTCCATTAATCCTGATGACAAGTTCCAAAATTGCAAAGGGATTGCCCTTTGCCAGATCACATGTATCTATGGTCTGACATTAACAAACTGAGTTTGTCTTTTCTATGTATAATTGGCACCCAAATATAGCTAAAGGGAAAAAAAAAAAAGAAAAAGAAGAGAAATGGGAGGTAGAGAAAGGATTTTTGGCTTCTTCACCAGTTTAAAAATTATACTATGACATTTATTGCTTCCATTATCCAAAAATGTCAGTTTGTTTGAAGCAGATTTTCCTCTCTCTTTGGAGCCACCCGCCTCCCTGCCAGCCACACCCCCCCCCCCCCCCAAAGTCTTCCCATGCTGCCCTAATCAACACTGAACTCTTGTGTCTGGAAGGCCCTGTGTACTTTCTGTACCCACCAGGAGAGACCTTGGACAGGATTAGATCACAGGAGAAGAGTGCCTTTAGGCACTTCCAGTCTCTCTCTTTATATGGCCTATAAAAATTCAGAAAGTGTATGTAGATTATTGTTCTTGGAGATATTTATCTTTTCATTCTTTTCTCTCAGTGTCCAAAAAGAAAGGGTTGGTCCCTTATTAGATGCTATTAGTTTCCCTCTCCAGATCCCATTTTATTGAGTAAAGTTTTAGTTAAGTCTTTAATGTGATCACGTTTATCTTCCTTAAAATGAAGGAGAACAATGCTTAATCGAAAGAAATACTTTAGTCATGGAGTTTCAGACAGCATCACTGGTGTGGAAGAAATACTTTGCCACATGCACCCCAATGTTCATTGCAGCACTATTTATATTAGCCAGGACATGGAAGCAATCTAGATGTCCATCAAAAGATGAATGGTTAAAGAAATTGTGCTTCATATATACAGTGGAATATTACCTAGCCATAAAAAGAAATGAATTTGAGTCAGTTCTAGTGAGGTGGATGAACCTAGAGCCTGTTATACAGAGTGAAGTAAGTTAGAAAGAGAAAAAAAATATCATATATTAACACATACATATGGAATTTAGAAAAATGGTACTGATGAAGCTATTTGTAGGCCAGAAATAGGGACGCAGACATAGAAAATAGACTTTGGACATAGCAGGGGAAAGGGAGGATGGGACAAATTGAAAGAGTAGCATGGAAACATAAATATTACCATATGTAAAATAGCCAGTGGGAATTTGCTGTATGAGGCAGGGAGTGCAAGCTGGTGCTCTGGGACAATCTAGAGGGGTGAGGTGGGGTGGAAGGTGGAGGTTCAAAAGGGAGGAGATATATGTATACATATTCCAGACTTTGTTTGGGAAGGAATATTAGAATACTGATTTAACCAAATAGTTGGTATTTCTTGAATAATCTCTACCTTTAAAGCACTATTTCAAATACTCCACATCACTGTAACAAAGGCCAAGATGGTGGTGACTTCGTAAGGCAGAGATTTCTTTCTCACAGAAAGTTCAAGCCTGGGCAGCCAGGGCTAATACAGTGGTTCACATCATCCGGGACTAAGGAGCTTTCCATCTTATCGGTCCGCCATTGTCAAAATGCACCTCTGCCTTATGGTCCAGGAAGCCTGTCCCAGCTCCAGACACCACATCTGTGCTACCACTTTTAAAAAGAACCCGACTGTTTAAAATCAATTCCCATTTATTGCTCATTCCCCTTTATAATTAACATAAAGGAGGTAGGTACTCAAGAATTGAATAAATAATATGGCATTAGTACCAACCAACCAGTAGATAATGCAGTGCCAGCATGGGTCAGTGAACTAGCCCCGCAGGGAGAGATCCTCCTCCTTTGACCCCAAACCCACACCTGCTTCAAGCCCCCATGTGCTCAAGCTCCTCTCAGCAGCTTTCTGTTCTCCTAATATGCTGTGCTCTTTCGTGACCCTATATTTTGCCCATGCTGTACCTTCTGACAAGAATATTTTTATTCCTTTAGTGGCAAATTTTCATCCACCTCTCCTTCGTCCTATCTGGATATTGATATTTGATAGTTGGTATTTCATTGTGTCTGCCTACAATGAGGGAGACCTGGGTTTGATCCCTGGGTCGGGAACATCCCCCTGGAGAAGGAAAGGGCAACCCACTCAGTACTCTTGCCTGGAGAATCCCATGGATGGAGGAGCCTGGTGGGCTACATCCCATGGGGTTGCAAAGAATCGGACACGACTGAGTGACTTCACTTTAATTTCTTGAATAATCTCTACCTTTAAGGCACTATTGCAAATACTGCACATCATGTAAAAACTTACTTGATTCTCAAGTCCATAGTTCTTCCATAAATTAATTCCATTTCAAAAATGAAGAATCAAAACCCAAGGAAGTTAAATAAATTGTCCTTGTCACCCAGCTCAACTGTTATTTTCTCTGTAAAATCTTTCCAGACAGACCTAGGAAAAGCTAGTTTCTTTTTCTTTGTGTTCCCATGATGCTTTGTTTTCTAAAATTTTATTTTATATTGGGGTATAGTCGATTTTTAATGTGTTAGTTTCAGATGTGCAATAAAGTGATTCAGTTTTACATACACATATATCCATTCTTTTCCAGATGTTTTTCCCATATAGGTTATTATAGAATATTGAGTAGAGTTCCCTGTTCTATACAGTACACCCTGGCTGATTACATATTTTACATATAGTGCCCCAAAATATTTTGTGCCTATTTCTATTATATACCACATTGTATTATAAATCATCTGTTTACATACCTCTTTCCTCAGTAGTAGATGATAAGATTTCAGGGTTTGGCACAGCACTCAGCATGTGATAGACATTCAGTAAAATCTCTGAATATTGAAGAAATGAATGAACTTGAAGTTATCATCTTGTTGGCTTCCCAGGTTGCTCAGTGGTAGAAAATCCATGTGCCAAGGAGATGTGGGTTCAATCCCTGGGAGGAAATGGCAACTCACTCAAGTATTCTTGCCTGGGAAATTTAGAGCAGGGAAAAAAAATAAAAAGAGCTAGCCATTGTTGACTTTCATGTGATCAAGAATCTCACATGGCTCTTTTTCTAACCTTGGCAATCTCTCTCCATTGTTTTTTTAAATATTTTAAATGGGTATAGATATCACTTTGCTGACCAATGTCCCTATAGTCAAAGCTATGGTTTTTCCAGTAGTCATGTACAGATGCAAGAGTTGGACCATAAAAAAGACTGAATGCTGAAGAATTAACATTTTTGAATTGTGGTAATGGAGAAGACTCTTGAGAGTCTCTTGGACAGCAAGGAGATCAGACCAGTTGATCCTAGAGGAAATTAACCCTGAATATTCATTGGAAGGACCAATGCTGAAGCTGAAACTCCAATATTTGATATGAAGAGCCGACTCATCGGAAAAGACCTTGATGCTGGGAAAGATTGAGGGCAGGAGGAGAAGGCGGCAACAGAGGATGGGATGGTTGGATGGTATCATCGACTCAATGGACAAGAGTTTTAGCAAACTCCAGGAGATAGTGAAGGACAGGGAAGCCTGGTGTTCTGCAGTCCATGGAGTCAGACATGACTTAGCAACTGAGCGACAAAACATAATGAGGTGCACAAGAGATAATCTGGAGTCCTCCTAAAGGTCTGAAGCACTTTCAAGGTGGTGTTGAACTCCATGCTTGAGAAGATGTCTGTCCCCTAAGAGGATCCAATACAGTGCCTGGTACACGGTGTCATCAGTCTTGATTCCTTCTGACAAGCTGTTCCAAAGACCAATCAACAAGGAAGTGAGAAGTGATGTAGAACTGATTCATTTTTTAAGATATCACTATACACTCACACAGACAGACAGACACACATAGCCCCCAGTGTAACTGAAGTCGCCATGAAACCATAATTATGTATCTCCATACTCAATAGAAATTGCAAACTCTTTTCATTTTTATAATCTCCATAATTATAATTGTAAATGACTAACTATTCTATCCGGAAGATGTTCCATGACCAAATTAGGTATTCCCTGATAGCTGAACACTAGGCTGTTTACATTTTTAAAAATAATTTCCAGATTTCTTTTAAAAATGTAAACAAAAAGGCATTTCACTGCTAAGTACTTTAGTTTGCACCTCTAAATTAGAAGAACTTTTTCAAATGTCAGTATCAGATGCTCTTAACAAAAATGAGTATTTGTTCCTTAATATTATCTAATTTTTAGTCAATATTCAGAATTCCCAATAGTCCTCACTGTGTCTTTTTACTATTTATTTGCTCAAACCTAAATCTGAATAAGGTCCATGCAATGCATTTTGTGGTTATGGCTTTTGAGTCCCTTTTAACCTAGAATACTTTCTCTGTTCCCAGTCTTTTTCTATTCCATTGACTTGTGGAGGAAACTGGGTCAGTTTTCAATTAGAATTACTTTCTGAGTTGCTTTCTGGAAATGTCATTAAATATATTCTCTTAATCTTTGCATTTAAATTAAAAGCTGAATCTTAATCACATTTTTGGTAAAAAATACTTCACAGGGGACCATAAATGTACATAATATGAAAGTGTTCCACCAAAAATGATGGTAAAATTAATTAATCAGTGAGTTTAAATAGTGACAGTCTGATCAGTCCATTTTAAAGCTGTGTTTTTCCCCCTTAGACCAGCAAGTAATCAGTGGGATGATGTTCTAGCATCCTGCAAATATCCAATTCCCCTTCAATTTTTACCCTAATGATTTTGGCATCCATGGCTGAACCTCACCTAAGTCGAATATCTCTCTAGGAGTTGCAAAATATTAATTTCTGTTTTTATCACTTCATGCTATTTACTAGAATTCTACTGAGACTTTCTCTTTTTTTCCAATTTATTAATGGGACTTCTGTAAACAAGAGCTTATTAACTAGGGCTATTTAGTGATCCTGCATCCTGGTTAATATCAGTGTGTAGCAAGCCTCCCAGACAGTGGTGTAAAACAAAAATGTTATTATGTTTGTGGATTCTGTGGGTGAGGAATTCAGACAGGGCACTGTGCAGATGACACGTCTCTGTTCTGTACTGTCTGAGCCTCAGCTGGAAAGACCTGCAGGCTGGGATGACTCAGCAACTGGATGTTTGAATAATCTGGAAGCAACTTCACTCTAAGTTGCTCTTGGACCAGAATGGCTTGAACCCTCAGCTCGGCTGAGACAATTACCCAGAGTTCTTGCATATGGACTATCTGTGTGGCTTGGGCTTCCTTACAGCATGGTGGACTAGGGGAAACTGAACTGTGTTACTTAGATGGTCAGGGCTCCAGAATAAATGTTCCAACAGATATGGCAGAAGGTGAATTGCCCTTTGACATATTCCCAGAAACTACAAAGCATCACTTTTAACACAATCTGTTAGTCAAAGCAGTCACAGCTTGCCCAGATTTAAGGGGCGCGGACATAGACCTCCCTCTTGATGGGAGGGTGGGATGGTCATGTTGTAGAAGAGCACATGGGAGGAGAGACATTGTGAACATCTTTGGAAAACACAATCTGTCACAACCTAAAATAGGGTTCCTATAGGAAAAGAAAATAAATGTTTAATTCCACCTACTTAATTATCAATATTCAGAGCAAAAAGCCAGTGTAATAGATATCTTGAATGGTGACAAATTATGGTATTTTTCTGAGAGGTGAGTGTGAGGCTTTCTCACACTTTAAAAAAATAGTCCATGTGTTCTAATCTGTTCTTTTGATACACAGATTGTCCTAAGTCTAGCTCATAGGAGCCCCTTCAAGCTGGATTCTGTGTCCTTCTGATAATATACCATTAACTGTTGATAGTTCTGTTGCTTTCTGACAAGATGTGTCAGGCTCATACTATACATCCCCTGCCCCACTCCTGGAGTTAGCCGTTCCTCCTAGGAACTCCAAGCCCTTTTAATGGAGAATGATAGTGAGAAACCAAATCTGGACACTGAAGATTTTCATTTATACAGGGCTGGTGTTGCTTCCAGGGTCTGTTATAAGACAGAGCAAAGAAAGAGCTTTAGAATCCTAAAAAAAAAAAGAAGAAAGAAAAAAGACAGTATGTACAGGTGTAAATTTACAAGTCTACATTGATAGTAATACTTACAATTCAAATTTAAATATTATGGAATTTTATCTAATACCCTTGATTTTGTGCTTTTATGTCTTTTATACTATCTTACAATATACATCTTACACAGTAAAACTCTTAGAAAATAGAAAATAACTTCAAAATGCCAATGCTAATATCACTTCTAACAATAGGACATAACTAAAAATAGAGCTTAAGATTTCTTTGAAGGTTTTTGTTGTTCTTTGCTTATTTGATGTTCTAATTTTGTGCTTAGAATAAATCACACTCAGCTTGTCTAGTAAGTAAGCTATATGTTGTTATTGTTTAGTCACCAACTCATGTCCAACTCTTGCAGTCCTGTGGACTGCAGCCCGCCAGGCTCCTTCTGTCCATGGGATTTCCCAGGCAAGAACATTGGAGTGGGATGCCATTTCCTGCTCCAGGGAATCTTCCCAGACCAGGGAAACAAACCACCATCTCTTGCATTTCCTGCACTAGCGGGCAGATTCTTTACCACTGAGTCACCAGGGAAGACCAAGTAGAGTAAATGTATACTAAATGAATGTTCAGGGTGCACTCAGGTGAATCTTGCTTCCTTCCTAGCTCTTCATCACATTCCCTCTCATCTCATGGATAATCATTTTATTAGATTTCGATTTATGCTTCTGGTATTTCTTTTTACAAATGTTAACAAGTATGAATGTTTGTTTATAACATGACCTCTTTTAAGACAAACAGTAGAATATTATTTGTATTTTTACACATCTTGCTTTTTTCATTTAAGAGTGAACCACAAAACTACTAGAATTCTTCCTCATCTTTTTCATGGCTACATGTACTCCACCCGCTGGGTTTACCATAGTTTACTTAATCAGTCCTCTGAGAATGGAGATTCAGGTTGATTCCAATCTTTTTATTTTAAATAAAGTCACAAACAATTTTGTACTTGTTTTGTGTCCGTCTAGTCAAGGGTATGGTTTTTCCAGTGGTCATGTATGGATGTGAGAGTTGGACGGTGAAGAAAGCTGAGCACCAAAGAATTGATGCTTTTGAACTGTGGTGTTGGAGGAGACTCTTGAGAGTCCCTTGGACTGCAAGAAGATCCAACCAGTTCATCCTAAAGGATATCAGTCCTGGGTGTTCACTGGAAGGACTGATATTGAGGCTGAAACTCTAATACTTTAGTCACCTGATGCGAAGAACTGACTCATTTGAAAAGACCCCGATGCTGGGAAAGATTGAGGGCATGAGGAGAAGGGGATGACAGAGGATGAGATGGTTCGATGGCATCACCGACTCAATGGACATGGGTTTGGGTGGACTCCAGGAGTTGGTGATGGACAGGGAGGCCTGGCGCGCTGCAGTTCATGGGGTCACAAAGATTCGGACACGACAGAACGACTGAACTGCAACTGGAACTGTAGATTTAGAGGAGATTGCTATAATTAGAACTGCCACATCCCAGGGTCGATGCATCTGTAATTTTGCTTGATGTTGCCAATTCCCCTCCAGAGGGGCTGTGCTACTGCTTTCCTAAGAGCAGTGAAGAGGATATTGGTTCCCACAGACTTGTCATCAGAAGATGTCATCAAACTTTTGGATTTTTGTCAATCTGATAGATGAGAAATGGTATCTCAGTGTTCCATTATTTTGCATTTCTTTAATAATGAATGCACTTGAGTAACTTTAATGTGTTGAAAGGCCAATTTTACTTCCTTTTATGAGTCTTTTCTGTTCATGTCTTTCACTCACTTTTTCTATTGAGCTGTTGATCCTTTCTATTTTCCAATATATAGAAGTACAGTTTTAGCATGCAAAAAATCTATTTTTCCTTTTGAAGTCATTGAATTTATCACTTCACTATTTCCTTATATTGATTCTGGGTTTAAATCATAACTAAAAAAGGTTCTCTTCATTTTCAGGTTGTAGGAATCCATGCAATATTTCTACCCAGGAATGGGTTTGTCTACTGAAGAATTAGACATGGGAAATCACTACAAGAGCAAGTAAGAGTCCATCATCTCTGAAATTAGAATTTATTCTGGCAAAATTTTAGAGGTTAATGCCACATAAGACACCAGGACTTAATTTTTCAGGTGGAGTGTGGTGAGAATGAACAACAGTCAGTGGGGAAGAAGATTGATTGGTGATATGTAAGATGAAGAGAGGGAAATTATTGACTTTGGCTGTCAGTCTTGTTAAAAACTGATTTTGTCTGCTTATAAGAATGTGAGTTTAATGAGGAGTTGGAGCTTTGTCATATGGGCAACAAATAGAATCTTAGCCTTGAGCTTAATTAACTAATGTCTGCCAAGCTCCCTGTTAAAGCATCAAGAGAGCTGCAGAAACCTGCTCTGATGTTACCAGAAATAGTCACAGTGGGTGGAACCAAAGTCCTCATCACTGGCAGGAAATCATTTTGTTTTTTCCCCTATTTATTTTCAATCTTCTCTTCTCTTGGTAGAAAGTCACTTTCAGTCCCTGTTGGGTCCTTCTGTGCTTCATCCCTGTCTTTCAACCTTATAGTATTTAGTGTGTGCGATACACATGAGATCAGACAAATGCAGGCATGTTTGGTAACCTTGAAGTTGGCCATCACTTGTCGAGGCACAAGAAGTCCCTTGGGACAACCCATACCAAGGGCAGAAAGAAAGAGACATAAAGAACATTGCCTAGAACAAAAAAAAATTACCCTTGGCACTGAGGAGCATTTGAGAGAATAAGTCAATATCTGTCACCCACATCTCCCAGTCCAGCCTCCGTAAGATTAATGTCTGAATTCTAGAAAAAGCAGAATAGCTAGAACCCAGACAAGCAGTTGGACTTAAAAGTCTGTAGGACTTGGGGCAGGAGCAGCACAGCCCCCAGCACGCCACTGGAAAGAGAGAAGGCATGGTCTCCCGCCTCACCTCTCACTATTTACTAGTGTTGATCCTGAGGGTCCCGTTGCTTTAGACACAGAGGTCCCAGTGGACAAGTCACCAGGCCCAGAAGACACTGTCTGCTGCCACCAGAGCCACTTGGAAATAATTACGGAGACGACAGGATCTGAACTATGTATGTGGATACAATAAGCCAGTGAAATTTGAGTCATTTCTATAACTCTAACCACTGCCCACAGTCTGGTCAGACCTAGAAACGTATTTTCAGTTTTTCATTCAACAAAAGTTTGTGTGTGTTTTTTGTTTGTTTGTTTTTAAGCATGCAATGACATGTTAGTCGCTGAATAGACTTACACTAAACCAAATCTACTTCTCTGTAACTTAAGCCTAGTGGTCCTAGTTCTGCTCTGCCCACTACAGCTCCCTTAAATGTTTTTGGTAAAAATCCCTGTAGTCCTTTTTTGCAAGATGATAGACCCACTTCAAACTGGCTTAAGAAAAAGGGGGCAAGCACTGGCTCATGTAACTGGAAGGGCAGGGAGCACAGGAGTTCGAAGAGTGTCATCAGTTTCACCTCTCTCCACCCACCACTCAGCTCAGGTTTTCTCTGTATTCACTTTATTCTCAGGAATGGTCTCCCTTCATGATAATCCCTTCAAAATGGCTCTCAGTGGCTCAAGATTTTATGTCTCAGAGCACCTTTGATCTGAGAAGGGAGATCTTTCCTCCCAGAATCCCTACATATTTCTGAATTCTGATTGGTCCTTCTTGATCAATGCCCACCTGCAAATTTCTCAGGTAAAGTGCTCTGATTGGCCAACTGGGTCATAGGCCCACCCACACTCCCATAGGGAAGGTAGTACCATGCGACTGACAGACTGTTTGGAGCTTTGCAAACGTTTTTCCTCTGTTCATACCCTTAAATACACCAGTTTGCTAGGACTCGGTCCTTTGTGGACACTGATTCTGTAGCCAAACTGCCTTGCCTTAGATTTTAGGTTCACTACTTCTTAGCTGTGTGACCTTGAGCAAATTACCCTCAGTCTCAACTTTCTCATCTGTAAAACTGGTATAATAATAGGACCTACCTCCTAGTGTTACTGAGAGGATTAGTTGAGATGATATGTATAAAATACAGTGTCCGGCACACTGTAAATGCTGTGTGTTAGCTGTTGCTGCTGCTGCTCTTGTTGTTATTACTATTACCATACCTCCAGGGCTGGCAGAATTTGACCAAGAACCTAAACTCCATGTGTCTGAAAGTGCAGAAAGAAGAAAGTGTCGTGGTTCATACTATTATACAAACTTTGAATGTGTCTTTCTCAGAGAGAATACACTGGCGCCACTTTTACCAGGAGAGCCACAAGGAATTTACCACTGCTGCACAGTTAAGGATCAGTAGATAAGACTATGTTCTGGTCAGAGAGTTCAGGTTTTAGACTTCAAAAAGGATCCCTTCTCATTAAGTGAAGATGAACGGCATTTTCTACATTTGCCAAAGTATAGATCAGCGTTCTGAAAAGACTTGCATGCCTCTAGCCCTCATCCTGATTAGTCACGGCACTTAAAAATCCCAGCAAGACAAGCACTCTTTGTGAATTTTTACGCTATAGCTCTTTCTGTTAGAGTTTGGTACAACTGTATCAGCTTTGAGAAATATAAACCCAATTAAAGCGTGTCTGGCTTTTTCAAAAGCAGCAGGGGGATAAAGCCTCTGAGAGCAGCTTTCTCATTTTCTGTTCTTCGCTGAACCACTTGACTTTTTGTCACCTCATTCCTAGCAGCTAAATCTTGGGTCACATGGGGGGGGTGACCTATGGTGAGTTCAAAAAACCCCAGCTTGAGTTGGAAAGCAAGCTAATTTGGAAACAAAACCCACACAGACCTAGACATATGCATCTACTCAAGGCCCATTTCTTCAAAGATGTGTTTTGGGAGTTAAGAGTACTAGACAGGGCATTTGAGGTGATCAGCTCCGTGTCCTTGTCCATTTCTGCTTTCTGCAATGAAACCATGAGTAGTGCTCATATTCAAAAATAGAAAATGAATGGGTTATTTTGGTAACATCCCCTATAACTAAATACCACTCAGACCTTCAGCTATCTGACCATACCACAAGTCTTCTCCCTGACTTTCCACCAAGGTGTAACAATAACTTTACAATGTTTTCTTTTTTTTTTTTTTTCCTCTAGGGAGGTACATTCAACAGCATGTATTTGTCATTTACTGAGCAGCCATTGTATGAGAAGCCTATTTAAATACTCTGTATCTTCTATTACAATCAGTAATTGACCACCAGAGAAAGATAGAGGAGTCCCAACTGTCCCAGCCCCCCAGTTTAAATCTTCCTGGCCTGGGCCGCAGACACATGGGCAAATGAGCAAGCCTCCAGGTGACTCTACATCCCAGGTCTGTGCCACAACACCCCATGCTGAGTAGATGGGAGACCCGGGTTCAATCAGGAAGATCAGGAAGATCCTCTGGAGAAGTAAATGGCAGTATCTTGCAAAGAGCTCTGGTAGGAAGATTCAGGTAATACACAAGCATATCTCTGAACATGATGGATCTTCCAGTTCTGTCCCACGAGGCAGCGGGATTTCTAAATCTGCTGACCCTGACTAGAGCTCCTCAGAGGCTCTTGATACGGTGATAAATGAAGACAGGACAACACATTCATAAAAATTCTGGCTCATTTTCAGCATTTTGTAATTAAAAATCAGTATTTTTATTGAAAATATACTTGGGATATCCACAATATGATCAAAGGGTTTATAAGAAGGGAATTCCTAGTGCACTGGAGGTAGGCACAATCTAATGATGAGACACACTTGAGCTTGCTCTGTCATATCTCTGTGACCCAATGAATTCATCTGGAAATAGCATCAAAAGTTTATGTTTGAAGTCATTGTGAATGTTAGTCCTGGGCAGTCAGGCCAGGTCTGTGTTGGCCCTGAGCTGGATGTGTTGGTCTGGTCCTCGCAGTTCCAACGTGTTGATGCTCTGCCCCTGGGTGACTATAGGACCCTCCCAGAATTTGGTGTCTTTGCAGTGGCACCTGCTACCCTCAGGCTCTGGGCTTCCTCAGGCTTCCCCACATCTGAGAGCTGTCCTCCTCTGCTGCCCAGTCTCTAAGGGGGCTAATCTCCCCCCACACACCCTTCTTCTGGTCTTTCCCCGTTCCCAGTCTGTCTCGTTTCAGGCCTCAGAGGTTCCTCTTGGAGCCATGGAGCCATTGTTGTCTCTCTGCAGCGCCGTTGCGTCTCTCCTACTGTAAACTGTAACAGCCACCAGAACAATTAACGTTTGTACAGTGAATTGCAGTTTGCAGAGCATTTTCACAGACATCCTTGTCTCCAAGCCTCACATCAAACAAATCGTTATTATTCTAATGTAGTTATCATGATGATTTCAAGTTTACATGAGAGGAACAAGGCTCTTAGAGGTGAAGTGACTTATCTGAGATCAAATGACCTGTAAGTGGCGGTGCCTGGGCCCAGGTATTTGGAAGCTGCTTCCCATCTTCCTTCCGTTCTGTCAGGCTGGGTCCCTGTGGGCAGACAGTGCGGCACCTCTTTGTACACAAGGCATTATCTCGGTGATTCGTGTCATTGTTCACCAGCTGGGGTTCACTCAGTGGGCCTTCATTTTCTCTTCTGTGAAATTAATTTTATACTTACAGAATAGGATTGTGTAATGGAAACCTTTGGGGAATTATTATATATTATAAACCTCAGTTAACCCACTTGTCCTCAGTTTTTCTATGTTTAAAATATAACAATACAGTAATTACTGTGGCTACAATAATAGTAAACTACAAAATTTATAGATGTTGGTACTTAACAGTTTATAAGGTACTTTAACTTGCATTTATGTATCTGATTTTCACAACTGCCCACTAAAGTTAATTAAGTAGATAGTATGCCTATTTTATAGAACAAATGACTGAACCTCTGAGAGATTAAATGCTGAGTCCACCCTCTCTCAACAAATGAAAGTTGCCCTGTAATTTGTACTCAAGATTTTAACTTGTTCTGTGCCTTTTCCAGTACCTCCAGCTCGGCAGAAGAGGGTAGAAGAGAATATCACTTATTCTGTGTCTAGGCCAGAGCTTCTGAAACTTTATTATGCACAGAACCACCTAGAGGGCTGTTAAAACTCAGATTCCTGGGCCCAGCCATCCTGATTCAGTAGGTCTGAGATGGGGCCTGAGCATTTAAACAGCTAACAAGCTTCCAGCTTCTGTAGCTACTTCCTGTCTGTGGACAATACTTTGAACAGGACTGAGAGAGGTTTAAGTAACTCAGGCCTCAAACCCTAGTTTTATCATCCCTGTTGCTGCTGCTGCTGCTGCTGCTGCTAAGTTGCTTCAGTCGTGTCCTACTCTGTGCAACCCCATAGATGGAAACCCACCAGGCTCCCCTGTCCCTGGGATTCTCCAGGCAAGAATACTGGAGTGGGTTGCCATTTCCTTCTCCGGTGCATGAAAGGGAAAAGGGAAAGTGAAGTCGCTCAGTCGTGTCCAACTCTTAGCAACCCCATAGACTGCAACCTACCAGGCTCCTCCGTCCATGGGATTTTCCAGGCAAGAGTACTGGAGTGGGGTGCCATTGCCTTTTCCGTCATCATCCCTAAGAGGGGTAAATAGCATTACTTACCTCGCAGCTAATAATGAATGCATATATGTAAAAGTCTTCTTTAAACTATCAAAGGCTACCAATGTTGTTATTGTGATCCACTGCTTCTAATGTATAATGCAAAACATACCTGTAAGTTGAGAAAATTCATCCAAAATATCCCTACACAGACCTCAGTGGTGCTATTCACATGATATCCTATCCCCTGGATCCCACAGAGTTGGGCAATATGGTGGTGTTGGCCAAATGAGAATCTCTTCCATTCAACTCTTTGTAGATGGGGATCCATTCCAAATTCAGTCCACACTAAGGACACCTACATGGCCAGTGATAAAGGATGTGTCAGTATAGCTGGTTTCAGTGGGGAGTAATCACAAGGAATGGGCAGAGAGAGAGCAAAGAACTGGGAACCCCCATCCTTACACACTGCTATCATGGGCTTCTCTTTTTATAGCTGCTGCTGCTGCTGTTTAGTCCCTAAGTTGTGCCTGACTCTTTGCAACCCGTGGATTGTAGCCCACCAGGCTCTTCTGACCATGGGATTTTCCAGGCAAGAATACTGGAGAGGGTTGCCATTTCCTTCTCCAGGGGTTCTTCCTGATCCAGCAATCGAACTCGAGTCTGCTGCTTGGCTGGTGGATTCTTTACCAGTGAGCCACCTGGGAAGCCCCCTTTTTACAGCAGCCTTGGTTAAAATAGCCAGACTGAAGAGCAAAGTTTTTCTTCCCTTGCTCACTCTGGTACAGGACTTACAGGAGCCTAGAGAATGCCAGCTCCATTTAGGGAGAGGGAGAAGGAGCTGGGGCAAAGGATTCCTCCAACCACATGTTTGTTCATCAGTCTCTGAGTGAGAGATAATCAGATCCATACGGATCCACTTATTCTTGAGCTTTGGAGTCAGACAGTGTCAGGTTTAAATCCAGGCTCTGTCACTTCTTAGCAGTGTGGATTTATGTGGGTTACTTTACCTCCTCAAATTGCAGTTGGTTTACTGTAAAAGAAGGTTAATAATATCCCAAGGCCCAGTGCGCTCAGTAAATGACAACTGTTATTATTTTTTATTAATATTCATTCAACCAGGATTTACTGTACGTGTTCTATGTGCCAAACATTACATTGGGCACTGGCAATACAGAGATAAATGTAATATCATGCCTGTCCTGGAGAAAACTACAGTTTTCTGGGGGTGACAGCAGTTAGCACAACACATGTCACAGGTGCTGCTCTCAATACAGGCCCAGAGGAAGTTACAAGGAAGGGAAACTGACAGAGTGATGGGAGTGTTCTCCCCTGCAACTAGCAGCTTTCTGAGTCTTAAGTTCTTCCTTTTCATGTACCCTTCATGACCCAAGGAGGCAGATTAAGATGTCTACAGTTTAAAAGACAGCCCTGAATCATTGCCCTCGATCAGTATTCCCTAAGCATCTCTGAATTATTACCCTCGATCAGTATTCCCTAAGCATCTCTGATCTGTTGCCCAACTGAGCCCTCGCTGGCCAAAATCGACATCAACTGGGGTGAATTTACACTATCCACTCAGCATGCTCTGTCTACACAAGGCATTTCATTCAGGTTTGGAAAGTTACAGGCTGACGCAGCTCTGGAGGTTTGTTTGACTTTTTAATTTTTTTTCTCAAATGTTTCGTTTCTTTCCTCTTAGGATCTGTGCCCTAGTTGTTCTGGGAAACTTGTGACCTCTCTGTGTTTTTAATTAGAAGATGTCATTTTTCCATGGCAACCTATCTTGATGTCCTAAATAGAGAATCTGTAAAATCAGTTTCTCTATGAAGGGCCAAGCAATTGGAATGGGAGGCTGCCCAAGGAGCGCCAGTACTCAGGTCCGGTGGCTCTACCACTGGGGAAGGTCCCCCAAGTAGAGAAACACCACCAGGGACTCCTGCTCCAATAGACCTGTGCCATCAGGGTCCAGCCAGGACCTCTTGGTTTGGGGCTCATAAAACCCAGTTCTTGACAGTTGTGTGGGGGAATTTGCACTCTCGACTGGCGTGGAAACAAAACCATGTCTGCTGTGAGTTATGGTGTCTCCAGGGCCAATAGCCCATAGGTAATAACACGAAAGCCAGAAAAACACTGATGGGAAGTCATTGAAACCAATCCAAGCTCCACGGTGGCCGAATTTGAACTGACCCTTTCGTAGCAGCATTTCAGCTCCTGAAGGGAATGAGCGTCTTCAGGAAATGATGAAGGCAACAGAGATATTATGCACCACACTTCTCAAGTCAGCACTGAGGAAACAGTAGTTAAATCGTTCGGCAAAAAAGTGCCCCAAGTGTTGTAATTCTGTTTTTTTCTTTTGTTTTTTAAAAGCATCACTTCCATTCGATAAGGCAGACATGTTGATAAACAAAAGTCACCCTGACCATGGAGATTATACTGATGCATTTGTAAATGAAATCTTAAAAGGATATGAAGAGTCCTTCCTCTGCACTAGATCCAGATGGAAGGACACCATGAGAAACCCCATTCAGTGCACATGATATTGATAACACATTAGGTGTCAGGCACCAATAGCAACAGCTCATGCTTATTGGAGCTTCCCTGGTGGCTCAGACAGTAAAGAATCTGCCTGCAACATGGGAGACCTGGGGTTGATCCCTGGGTTGGGAAGATCCTCTGGAGAAGGAAATGACTACTCACCCATATTCTTGCCTAGAGAATTCCATGGACAGAAGAGCCTGGTGGGCTACAACCCACGGGGTCTTGTTGACTGCTGATTACTTTTAGGAACTGGTCAAGTGCTATGCATGTATTAATTAAGACTTGTAATAATAACATGAATCAGTTCAGTTCAGTTGCTCAGGCATGTCCGACTCTTTGCGACCCCATGGACTGCAGCACCCCAGGCTTCTCTGTCCATCATCAACTCCTGGAGCTTGCTCAAACTCATGTCCATTGAGTTGGTGATACCACCCAACCATCTCATCCTCTGTCGTCCCCTTCTCCTCCTGCCCTCAATCTTTCCCAGCACCTGGGTCTTTTCCAATGAGTCGGTTCTTCACATCAAGTGGCCAAAGGATTGGAGCTTCAGTTTCAGCATCAGTCCTCCCAATGAATATTCAGAACTGATTTCCTTTAGGATGGACTAGTTGGATCTCCTTGCAGTTCAAAGGACTCTCAAGACTCTTCTCGAACACCACAGTTCAAAGCATCAATTCTTGGGCACTCAACTTTCTTTATAGTCCAACTCTCACATCCATACATAACTACTGGAAAAACCATAGCTTTGACTAGATAGACCTTTGTTGGCAAAGTAATGACTCTGCTTTTTAATATGCTGTCTAGGTTGACCATAGCTTTTCTTCCAAGGAGCAAGCATCTTTTCATTTCATATTAATAGTTTTCCCTTATTGACTGCTCATTATGTGCCAAGGACTACTATGTGTCTTCATATCTAACTACATTCATATTCACTATCGTTTTTCCAATTTTTCAAATTAGAGTATAGAAGGTTGAGTGACTTTTCCAAGGTCACAATCTGGGTATGAAACCAAGCAGTCTTGGCTCCAGTGTTTGTCTGCACTTGTAATGAGTATAACTACTTCCTACTGGTGGAAGGAGGTTTCTGGAATCAGGAAAGCATATTTGACATGCTGAGATCATTCCTACCTCAGGACCTTGCACTGGCTGTTCCCTCTGCCTAGCCTGCTGTTCCCCACATCTTTGCTCAACTGGCTTCTTCTCATCATTCAGGGCTCAGCTCATACATACTGAAATGCTTCTTGAAAATAATTTCCTCGACCTTTAATCTGACGCAGCCCTCCCCACCCCAAGCCTCAATCACTCCATCCCATTTTCTTGTTTTAGGTGTTTCAGAGTGCTTTCTACTGCCTGAAATCACCGTGTTTCTTTATGTGTTGCGTCTCCCCCTGGACTAGGGTGTCAGCTCCGTGACAGGCAGGATTGCCTCCCAGGCACTGCTGTATCTCTCGTATGTAGGACAGTGCCTGCCACAGAGCCAGGGCCTCAGTTACTGCTGAATACACGACTGGAGAACACTGGTACTGAATTTTATCTTGAGTACCAGTGATAATGACAGGAGCACTGATTATAACAGCCGCCGCGACAATTGCAATAAATAACGGCGATTAAGTGTATATTATGAATCATATACTGTGCAGAATGTTTCTCATCAGTGTTTGAAACATTGACGAGGTAGGTGTTATTATTGCCTCCATTTTACAGACTAGGAAACTGAGACTTAGAGAGGGTCTGTGAAGCTGGTGTCAAGAGGCAGAGAAACCCTCAGGAACACATTTATACTCCAAACACATGCATGCATGCTAAGTTGCTTCAGTCGTGTCCAACTCTTTGCCACTCTATGGACTGTAATCCACAAAGCTCCTCTGTCCGTGGGGTTCTCCAGGCAAGAATACTGGAGTGGTTTGCCATGCCTTCCTCCAGGGGATCTTCCAGACCCAGCGATTAAACCTACTTCTCTCTTACATTCGCAGCATTGGCAGGCAAGTTCTTTGCCACTAGTGCCCCCGGGGAAACCCAGTTATATGGTTACTTCCATAAACACAAACAACATGAAATTATTGTCAGTGAAGCGTAGGGTGCAACCAGTCAGCACACACCATGGTGAGTCTCTAAGTCTCCTGGGGTATCTAGTTCCTTCTCAATTAAAGAGGGAAAGTTGAAGCTTCATAATTAAGAAGTGTCAGGGTCTAAAATTATAGTTTGCTGCAGTGGACAGAACTTGGGCAGTGGTTCTAGAATACCTGGGTTTGAATTCTGGCTTTCTTCCTGCCCAGATGTGTAAGCTCTGGCTGTGATCTCTTTAAGCCTGTTTCTCCTTCTGTGAAATGGGATCATAGTACTGCCCTGCCTGCCCTGCAGATTTGCTGTGGAGCATATATGAAGCAGGGTATGTGAAAACTACCAGCACTGTGACCAGTGCACGGTCAGCACTCAATAAATATCTTTTCCTCCTCCATTCCTTTGCTGCAACTCATTCAGTATTTATTCCCTGCAAAAAAAAAAAAAAAAGCCCGTAATTTCTGGATGTTTGGATTTCATGTCTTCAAATTAAGCCAAATACTCTGCAGGTCATGATCAGATGGCTGTCTTTGACCTCATTAGAGAAAATATGGCTGGAAAGTAAGAGGAAAAAACAGAAGGAGAGAAAGAAGAAGGAAAAGAAGGAAAAAGATTTTCAAGGAAGAAGACAGAAACTTTTCCTGACAGAGGAAAAATGTGTGGGAGGAGAGGATATTGGGAGAACCACGTAGCAAGGAGTGCCTTGCTGGAGAAAAAAAATATTGGTGTCTGTCAACAAGTCACTGAGGACACTGTGTTTCCTTTGCTCCATTTAGAGAAAGGTGCTCCTGGGAGTGAGTTTCCTTCACTAAGGGCGCCCAGAGCCTGCAAGCCTATTGTCCCCTCCCCAAGCCTTGGAGTGGATGTATCCTTCAGAGTGGATGTGGGTCCAGGAGTCCAGTGGGGCTGCTCAGCAGCCTCACCTGACAGGTGAGCCCCAAACCCACACACAAGCACAAATGGGCCAGGATCCTGCCCAGCACTGCCTGCAGGGCCTCAGCCACACTCAGCTGCTTTTCAGCTTCTAAAACACCTCCCAGCCCTATTTTAGGAGACTTCGTTGGGTCGTGAAAGTGTGAAGCGAATAGATAACATTAGAGGTCGATGGGCTAATCAGTTCTCTTACTTATTTCACAGGATGGCTGTGATAGATGTTTAGATGGATATTTAATTTCTTTTAAAGTGGATTTTTTTTCCTACAGGGAGAGAGATTTGGATAAAACAAAGAAATGGCAACCCACTCCAGTATTCTTGCCCAGAGAATCCCATGGACAGAGGAGCCCGGCAGGCTAAAGTCAATGGGGTCACAAGAGTTGGACGTGATTTAATGACTAAACCACCACCACCAAGTTTCCCTGATAGCTCAGTTGTTAAAGAATCCGCCTGCAATGAGGAGACCCCGGTTGGATTCCTGGGTGGGGAAGATCCACTGGCAAAGGGACAGGCTACCCACTCCAGTATTCTTGGGCTTCCTCGTGGCTCAGCTGGTGAAGAATCTGCCCATAATGCCGGAGACCTGAGTTTGATCCCTGGGTTGGGAAGATCCTCTGGAGAAGGGAAAGGGTACCCACTCCAGTATTCTGGCCTGGAGAATTCCATGGACTGTAGAGTCCATGGGGTTGCAAACAGTTGTATATAACTGAGCGACTTTCACTTTCTTTTTTCAAGCCTTTTTCAAGACCACCGTGAAGCAGTGGTCCCTGGTCCCCTCAGACACAGAGTATTGGGAACTGCTGAACTTCCACCCCCACCAGTTATCAGAGGGTAAGGTTGCCCTGGCAGCACAGTGGGGTGGACTCGTGGGCCCTCCAGGGTCTCAAAGAGGCGGAGGTCTGCAGCAGTAAGATGCAAGATGCTGATGTACCCCTGGTCCTCACTGCATTTCAGCAAGATCCCACCTCAGGTCATGGGTATGCACATTCAGTTAGGAAAGCACTGAGTTAACATTCTCGCCTCCCTCAAGCAATCCCTGAAATTCTGGGCAGAGGAGTTCTCAGGTAGAAGCAGCCCATCCACAGAGTGACTCTCCATGTCTCACCACCACACACACTTTTTTCATTATGGAGAATAAATCTAGTTCTCAGGTTGAACTTCAAAAAAAAAGCTCTTTCTTTTCACATGCTATAGACACTCTCATGATTTCCCAATAGATGAAGTTAAAGGGAAGTCAGTAGATGAGTTCAAAAAGCAGGCTTTGAAATCAGAAGAACTAGGTTTCTGTCTTGGTTCTGCTTTTTTTCTTAGCTGTGTAAACCTAAGAAAACTTTTATACTCTTGATCCTTGGCTTTCTTACCTGGGGAATGAGAATAGAAAGAGTAACTATTTCATGAGATTATAATAGGGATTAAGTTTTTTCTTTAAAAAATTTTTATTTTATTAAAATATAGCTGATTTATAATGTTATGTCAGGCTCTGGTATAAAACAAAGTGATTGAATTAGACATCCATATATATATTCTTTTTCATATTCTTTTCTGTTATGGTTTATTACAGGATATTAAATATAGTTCCCTGTAGGACCTTGTTGTTTATCCATTCTATATATATAACAGTTTGCATCTGCTAACCCCAATTTCCCAATCCATCCCTCCTCCACCCACTTTTTTCCAGGATTAATTTCTAAACTATGTGCCAAGTGCTGTCACAATGTAAGTGCCCAGCAAACGGCTGCTATCATTGCCATTATTCAGTTCAGTTCAGTCGATCAATCGTGTCTGACTCTTTGAAACCCCAGGAACTGCCTCACGCCAGGCTTCCTTGTCCATCACCAACTGCTGGAGCCTACCCAAACTCATATCCATTGAGTCGGTGATGCCATCCAACCATCTCATCCTCTGTTATCCCCTTCTCCTCCTGCCCTCAATCTTTCCCAGCATCAGGGTCTTTTCAAAGGAGTCAGCTCTTCGCATCAGGTGGCCAAAGTATTGGAGTTTCAGCTTCAACATCAGTCCTTCCAATGAACACCCAGGATTGATCTCCTTTAGGATGAACTGATTGGATCTCCTTGCAGTCCAAGGGACTCTCAAGAGTCTTCTCCAACACCACAGTTCAAAAGCATCAATTCTTCAGCGTTCAGCTTTCTTTATAGTCCAACTCTCACATTCATACATGACTACTGGAAAAACCATAGCCTTGACTAGACGGACCATTGTTGGCAAAGTAATGTCTCTGATTTTTAATATGCTATCTAGGTTGGTCATAACTTTCCTTCCAAGGAGTAAGCGTCTTTTAATTTCATGGCTGCAGTCACCATCTGCAGTGATTTTGGAGCTCAAAAAAATAAAGTCAGCTACTGTTTCCCCATCTATTTGCCATTAAGTGATGGGACCGGATGCCATGATCTTAGTTTTCTGAATGTTGAGCTTTAAGTGAACTTTTTCACTATCATCTTTCACTTTCATCCAGAAGCTCTTTAGTTCTTCTTCCCTTTCTGCCATAAGGGTGGTGTCATCTGCATATCTGAGGTTATTGATATTTCTCCCGGCAATCTTGATTCCAGCTTGTGCTTCCTCCAGCTCAGCGTTTCTCATGATGTACTCTGCATATAAGTTAAATAAGCAGAGTGACAATATACAGCTTTTACGTACTCCTTTTCCTTTGGAACCAGCCTGCTATTCCACGTCCAGTTCTAACTGTTGCTTCCTGACCTGCATACAGGTTTCTCAAGAGACAGGTCAGGTGCTCTGGTATTCCCATCTCTTTCAAAATTTTCCACAGTTTATTGCCATTATTAGGAAATAATAGTATCATAATTCCTGGATCCTACTATCTACTCATTCATCTCAAGAACAGATTTACACTGTACTCTGTTGGGAACTCTCTGTGGCTGTCTGGAAATCCTGCTTAATAAAAAATTAATCTTTTAACAGTGTATACTATGAAGAGGAATATTTATTTGTCGAACACAAAGAAACATGCCAAAGAAATTGTATGGGAGTCCCAGGTACAAAAGTCTCATTTCAGATCCCTTGCATTGTGCTGATTTAAGATATTGTTTCATTTGCAAAAGTGTTTGATTTGTGTCAGTTACTGAGTGAATAACATAAGGCCCAGTCCTCAGGCAGGTCACAGGGTAGTCAGGGAGACAGACATATGGACCAGGAATGGGAGAAGCTGAGGACGTGCGCACTAGTGGAGCAGGACAAGCTTGAGGGCACAGACAGTAGCAAGGAGGGCCGACATCAGTGCTGGGATGGAGGCAGGGCAAAAGTGATCTTGAAGATTGAATGAAGGTTTGAGTTTGGACAGATGAAAAGGAAGGGAAAGTGTATTATGGAAAGAAGAAAGAGAGGCATAAAATGTGTATGTGTGTGTCTTACAAGTTGCTGGTTAGTGGATCATGAAGACAGAAATGTCATCATGAAGAGCTCTAGTGCTCACACACAGTTACTCTGCAGGCAGTGGGTGGCCGCTGGAGTATTTAAGCAGTGGAGTGTTGAGGTCAGATTTGAGTTTCTGTAGCATCCCTCCAGTGACCCTGTGGGAAATGGCACAGAAAGGCAGGCAGGAGAGCGCTATAGCAGTGAATAGAGAAAAAGGGAGAAAATGAGAAGTGGAAGTGAGAGAAATAAAGGTGTTCAAGATGATTCCTGGAGTGCCAAAGAGGTGAAACTGTTCAGCAAACAGTTGGGTACACGAGTACCCAGATTGGCAGACACCCATCTTTGCTTCCTAACAACATCCCCTATGTCCCATTTTTATCCTGCTAGAACCCCAGTTGATTAAGAAACAGGCAGAGATCTTTTCCTATTAGAAAAGCACTGGCCATAGCAAACACCCTCTCCCAGCAATACAAGAGAAGACTCTACACATGGACATCACCAGATGGTCGACACTGAAATCAGATTGATTATATTCTTTGCAGCCAAAGATGGAGAAGCTCTATACAGTCAGCAAAAACAAGACTGGGAGCTGACTGTGGCTCAGATCATGAACTCCTTATTGCCAAATTCAGACTTAAATTGAAGAAAGTAGGGAAAACCACTAGACTATTCAGGTATGACCTAAATCAAATCCCTTATGATTATACAGTGGAAGTGAGAAATAGATTTAAGGGACTAGATCTGATAGACAGAGTGCCTGATGAACTATGGAAAGAGGTTCATGACATTGTACAGGAGACAGGGATCAAGACCATACCCAAGAAAAAGAAATGCAAAAGGGCAAAATGGTTGTCTGAGGAGGCCTTACAAACAGCTGAGAAATGAAGAGAAGCAAAAAGCAAAGGAGAAGAGGAATGATATACCCATTTGAATGCAGAGTTCCCAAGAATAGCAAGGAGAGATAAGAAAGCTTTCCGCAGTGATCAGTGCAAAGAAGTAGAGGAAAACAATAGAATGGGAAAGACTAGAGATCTCTTCAAGAAAACTAGAGATACCAAGAGAACAGTTCTTGCAAAGATGGGCTCAATAAAAGACAGAAATGGTATGGACCTAACAGAAGCAGGAGATATTAAGAGGTGGCAGCAATACACAGAAGAACTATACAAAAAAGATCTTCACGACCCAGATAACCACAATAGTATGATCAGTCACCTAGAGCCAGACATCCTGGAATGTGAAGTCAAGTGGGCCTTAGGAAGCATCACTACGAACAAAGCTAGTGGAGGTGATGGAATTCCTGTTGAGCTATTTCAAATCCTAAAAGATGATGCTGTGAAAGTGCTGCACTCAATATGCTAGCAATTTTGGAAAACTCAGCAGTGGCCATGGGACAGATAAAGGTCAGTTTTCATTCCAATCCCAAAGAAAGGCAATGCCAAAGAATGTCCAAACTGCTGCATAATTGCACTCATCTCACATGCTAGTAAAGTAATGCTCAAAATTCTCCAAGCCGGGCTTCAACAGTACATGAGCTGAGAACTTTCAGATGTTCAACCTGGATTTAGAAAAGGCAGAGGAACCAGAGATTAAATTGCCAACATCCGATGGGTCATCAAAAAAGCTAAAGAGTTCCAGAAAAACATCTACTTCTGCTTTATTGACTATGCCAAAGCCTTTGACTGTGTGGATCACAGAAAACTGTGGAAAATTCTTCAAGAGATGGGAATACCAGACCACTTTATCTGCCTCCTGAGAAATCTGTATGCAAGTCAAGAAGCAATAGTTAGAACTGGACATGGAACAACTGACTGATTTCAAGTCGGGAAAGGAGTACATTAAGGCTGTATGTTGTCACCCTGCTTATTTAACTTGGCTTCCCTGGTGGCTTAGATGATAAATTCTGCAATGTGGGAGACCTGGGTTCCATCCCCAGGTCTGGAAGATCCCCTGGAGAAGGAAATGGCAATTCACTCCAGTACTCTTGCCTGGAAAATCCCATGGACAGAGGAGCCTGAAAGGCCACAGTCCATGGTGTCACAAAGAGTTGGACACAACTGAGGGACTTCTCTTTCTTTCTTTCTGTAACTTACATGCAGAGTACATCATGCAAAATGCCAGGCTGGATGAAGTACAAGCTGGAATCAAGACTGCCAGAAGAAATATCAATAACCTCAGATATGCAGATGACACCACCCATATGGCAGAAAATGAAGAAGAACTAAAGAGCCTCTTGATGAAAGTGAAAGTGGAGAGTGAAAAAGTTGGCTTAAATACCAACATTCAGAAAACTAAGATCATGGCATCCAGTCCCATCACTTCATGGCAAATAGATGGGGAGACAGTGGAAACAGTGAGAGACTTTATTTTTTTGAGCTTCAAAATCACAGCAGATGGTGACTGCAGCCATGAAATTAAAAGATGCTTGCTCCTTGGAAAAAAGCTATGACCAACCTAGACAGAATGTTAAAAAGCAGAGACATTACTTTGCCAACAAAAGTCCATCTAGTCAAAACTATAGTTTTTCTAGCAGTCATGTATGGATGTGAGAGTTGGACTGTAAAGAAAGCTGAGCGCCACAGGATTGATGCTTTTGAACCGTGGTATTGGAGAAGACTCTTGAGAGTTCCTTGGACTGCAAGGAGATCCAACCAGTCCATCCTAAAGGAGATCAGTCCTGAATATTCATTGGAAGGACTGATGCTGATGCTGTAACTCCAATACTCTGGCCACCTGATGCGAAGAACTGACTCATTGGAAAAGACCCTGGTGCTGGGAAAGATTGAAGGTGTGAGGAGAAGGGGACGACAAAGGGTGAGATTGTTGGATGACATTATCGACTCAATGGACATGAGTTTGAGCAAGCTCTGGGTTTGGTTATGGACAGAGAAGCCTGGTGTGCTGCAGTTCTTGGGGTTGCAAAGGGTTAGGCATGACTGAACAACTGAACTGACTGGCTTGTGCTAAGCTCATTCCCTTTGCCCATTTAGTCCAATGAAAGCAAGTGACTCATTTATTCCAACTAGAGAAACATAATGAGGGGCTTCCTTGGATGAATAAAAAGACAGAACACCTGGGGAAATAACCCTCTGCCTGGAGGTGAGCATAATCATCCAACACATCCCCTTGCAGTTGCCATCTTGTGACAATGCCACAAGAGTGTGAGAACAAAGTCAATACCCAGAGGTTGGTGGGGAGTGATACCTGGTTCCTGACAGCAGATTGAGCATCTGAAAAAATCTACATCAGATAGCATCTACTATCATTGAACATCTTATTAAAAATGTTCTACAGTTTTAAGACATCTCTTTTATTTAGGATAGAATATAATGGGATAATAAATTGACTCCCAACACAATGGCTCAAACACAGTAGACATTTATTCCTTGTTTTCAAGTGGTCGAGGCTGGATGTTGCATGTGGATGGTAGTGGAAACTCAAGGACCCGAGCTAATGTTGCCTCTGCTCTTTTCAATATATGGCCTCTAGGGTGTCTCTGAGCATGGAATCAGTTAGCCAGAGGGAATAACAAGACAGAGAAGCCCTTTAGGGAGGTTTTGTGGGCCAGGCCTATAAAGCATGCACAACTTCCATTCATGTTCCATTGAAGAGAACAGAATCACACGACCACCTCTAACTGTAAGTAAAACTGAGAAATGTAGGGTAACTAGGAAACCACATATTAGCTTCTATATATGGAAGGATGGATTTTGCCAACAGCTGAGTGTGCCACACAATTGTAAGTTGAATTCTATTGTTGCTGTTACTTGCAACTAAAATAATTCCTAACTGTTTCAATGGATCTGGAGCTTAGGGGAGTTGTTGTGGTGGGTTATACCATTTTTCCTTGACTATAGTATCTGTAGTTTACAAGACATATCACATATGATAGGTAAGAGCATCAGAGTAGATGACATTACCTAGGAAGAATGCAAAAAGTCAGAAGAAGCGCAGAGGTAGAGCCCTTTAAATTGTTCATGGAACTCATCTAATTATGAAGAATACTTCCTTACTGCCTGTGAAAGAGCAACTCCAACATCTCAGTGGCCTAGAGGGACCTGCCTTAGGTTGAGTGGACTTGTGGCTGAGATGTAAGAACAAGTCTACACAGGATTGTCCAAGGAATTTTGTTTTGGGGTGCTTCTGGATATTAAACCCAAGCATGCCTGTTTTTGACTCTGTTTTCTTTCTATAAGGCACTAATTTTGACAAACAGATGAAAAAAGTCTTGAGCAAAATGTGTTCTACTTCCTCCTTCTCTGATGAAGATATTTTATGTGGACACCTAGCAACCAGATCCTAAAATAACTTAATGTGGGAAATGCTCCAAGTGCAATTCTGTTCCTTCTCTGCTTCTTTATCCTCACTCCTGAGGCCTCAGATTGGAAGACCCTGACTTCAGTTTTAACTGTCTACAGCCTCAGTAGAAGCAAGAAGCACTGGAACTTTCCTCCATTGGAAATCTGCCTTGGCATTTGAATTTTCTTGGAGGCTGTCCTCACTGGACAGTGGTCTTTTGGGCTTACTTTAACCATTCTAGGGAGTACTTACTGATGGCCCCTGGTACCTGACTTGATACAGCCTGCAGGTCTCTTAGGTGTGTGGTCTGTGCAGTCACTGAGAGCCTGTCAGATGTCCTCTGTCTAACTGGCCTCCAAACACTGTCCCCTAAAAACTCCCAATGACAGTGAGGCAAAGAAAAAAGAGGACACTCAACTGCTCAGCCTGGAAACTTAGGGATATAGAGTTCTATCTATTTATTATTCAAATAAATCACACAAGGGCAGGAGCCATACTGTATGCAATTTCTTTATACCCCTCCCAACCTGTTAAATTAGGGCAATAATAACTAGTATATATGGCATTCTTACTTTAAGCCAGGCATCATGTTATGTGTTTTATCAGAGGTGTCTCATTTAATCCTCACAAAAACTTCATCAGGTAGGTAGTATTATTATTATACATTTACAGATGAGGAAACTGAGGCTAAAAGAGGTCACATAGCCACTCAGGTAACAGATCACAAGCTGTTGAGCCAGGATCTAAACCCAGAGGCTTGAGTAAACCCCACCCTCAACCACCCCCATTAATCCTTGTTGTAAGGATTGAAGACCTAGGGAGAAGATCTCCCTTCCTGGCACCCAGTGAATGCTCAATAAACGGCTGTTATCACTATGTAATTGCTTCTACTTGATTGCAAAGGGGAGCTGTTTTGTTTACTGTGTGACTGTAACGAAGCTGTGCAAAGCTGATTCCTTCATTAGGAAATGTGTGGATTTTGTGACATGCTCCCAACTGAGGTCTTGGTGATAGGCAATATCTGAGGGTCCTGGCCCAGAGAAACAAAGGTCCCATCAGTCAACCTCCCTATGTTCACAGTTATAAGGCTTTACTTCCCAGTAATATTTATGATCCCTTGGAGGGCAACATTAAACTGACTCTATCAGTTGTTATTCTAATATTTTTTTCTTAATAAAGCTACTTTTCAAATATAAAAGTAAAAAAAAGAAAACTTGGAAAATGCAACAAAGTAAAAAGAGGAAAAGTCGACGTATTTTTACTGTTTAGAGACAGTCCCACTGACATTTTTGGGTTCCAATCAACATTTTATTCATTTTTTATTTGTTTGCTTTGTTGATAGCATAAGAGACCCTCAGATTCCCATGCACCTGAGTCATCAAATTTTCTAAATCTGGCCCCTTTGGCTTGAGACATGAGCAGTCCTGTTATTGGCTGGTTCCTAGTTCTAGAGTCTCAAGGGTGCATTAAGACAGATCCTGGCAGGGCAGTGGCCAAAGGGGCCCCTCCAGACAGGGTGACAGAGGCCCTGATATCTCAGGGAAAGACACGCAGCTCTGAGCCAGTATTCTGCACAAGGGTCGACCCAGTCCAGGAGGAAGTTTTCCTGGGCCCGGTTCCCACCCGGGCCGGTCACATCACAGTGACGCAGCAGGAAGCCAGGGTCCCCAGAGCCCAGGTCTCTCACAGGAAAGCGTTGTCAGAGGTTTCTGCACGGGCAGGCAGTCCATGCACACTGGGTTTGCAGCAGTATTCCCAACCCACAGGACTCGTTCACAGGCTGGAATGAGGCCTCAGGGCTGGGCTGTGGTGTTTCCCCAGCCTGGTCCCAATGCCTGTGGTGATGCCATAAATCAGCTCTGCTCTGAGCTTTCCCTGGGAGACTTCCATATGGTTGCCTTTCAAGCAGGCGGTATGTGATCCTCCTCTCAGGAGTCATGCACAGAACAGTGATTGACCAGAGAAAATGCATTTTCCTCTTGAGAAATGTAATATTCTGAAGACTTGGCTATGTTCTTTGGCTTGGTGTTTTCTGGCGGCTGTGGAGAGGAATGGAAGGTCTCTGCCTTCATCTGCTCCCTGGATGGAATATGCTTCTTGGCAGAGGAGATGAATGGCAAGGTGATGTTGTCCTGTTAACATCTATTCCATTTTCTCATGTGATCTTCAGACCAACGATGAGCTCACCCTTCGAGGTTCTCTCCATAATGTACCCTCAGCCAGAAGGAAGAGCTGAGGACTGGGAGTCCAAACATCTGCATAGCAGCTGCAAGGTTTGCCACACCCACTGCTTGTCATGGAGCAAATCAGCTTACCTCTCCAGGTCCTGAGCTTCCTCAAATGTTTATTCTCTTAACTGGGCAGCTTATTAACTAATGTTCCTTACAACTGTCAGTCCAAGAGTAAATGATGCTCGTGATAATGATCCTGGGCACTACAAGATCTTTAGTCAGCTTCCATGCTCCCTATAATCTCAGGAAAGTGAAAGTGTTAGTTGCTCAGTCATGTCTGACTCTTTGCGACCCCATGGACTATAGCCCAACAGGCTCCTCTGTCCATGGAATTCTCCAGGCAAGAATACTAGAGTGGGTTGCTATTCCTTTCTCCAGGGAATCTTTCCAACCTGAGGATCAAACCTGGGTCTCCTGCATTGGAGGCAGGTTCTTTACCATCTCAGCCACCAGAGAAGCCCACTGCATGCATTTTATTATTCCAATTCCTTGAAGACTGGTAATCCATGTGTGTCATTTATATGGACTCTAGTAACCAGAATGGGGACAACCAAAATCAGATATTGAGTATTAACCAAATTCTTTGTGATGTCATTGGATTTTGTTATAAGAATGCCAGCAAGGCTGAAGTGACACATGCAGGACCACGGGCCTGTCCTGGGTACTCCAGGGAGACTTGCTATAGGTGTGAGGCGATGCTTGAGGCTGTGAAGCCCACTCGGCTCTATGAAGTGCCATCTTTTTGCTTCATAGACTTACATAACTTCCATTGTTCAAAAAACTTCCTGAGCTTCAGATTGTTCTAGCTAGTTCTTCCTTCTGCTGTCCACTTGCCACCTGTCCTATGGCATGGTGTGCCCTTTGAGGTCCAGCTTGCTCTGTGTAATTGCATTCAGCCTGTGCTAAACATGGTTCCACATGTGTCCCAACTGGTTGTATTACAATGAGGCAGTGTCTTAGCTGGTGGGTCAGCCATGGATCAGCTCAAAACCCAAACAGTACATGGAGATAAATGTGATTTGGGGGATAAGCCTGTGTCTCAGGACCACTCCTTCATAGGCTGAGGGCATGGTTTAGAATACTGGGTTTCCTTCTCACTCCAACAGAATATGAAGTGGGACTTTACCTATCTTTGCAGAGTTTCACCTGAGGACTCCAAGGAGACAAATAATTCTTTCTAAAGAAGTTGCTAGACCATCCACATAGAATGTGCTAAGAGATGGCCCAACACCAGTTCTATGGCCCTTGTCCCATCCCCCACCTCCAGCTGGAGCTTGTCTGAGGATGTCAGGGAGTCAAGATTCCTTTACAACAGCTCATCGGAGTGTCCTGTGTGTTCCCTACATTCCTCGTGAGAGCTGGAGGGAGGATTCTTATTTCTGCTTCACGCCAGCAGTGCTGCCCCAGTGCTGCTAGGAGAACACGGCAGAAAGGGGTGGAAGAGTTCTTGAAGAACACGACTGCGTCCCTTGGAATTTGGAAAGCACAGACACCAGTGCCTGAATGTCCTCTGGGAAATTCTGAAGGAAAGAGAGGGACTAGAGCTGTTTACGAGAATTGAAAGAGGACCAAGTGCTGCCGTTGGGCAGGCCGCTCTTTCCACAGATAGCACGGAAGGCAGTTGGGCCTGAGCTGTCATGAGAGAATACTGCCTAGCTGGGGCAAATGAGCCTGAGTGACCGGGGTGGGGCTTGGGGGGCGATAGCTGCCAGGAGCTGGAATCTCTCACCCTGAGACCGTATCTCCCGTAACAGAGGAACATCCGTGGTCTCCTCAGAGCAGGGTCTCAAGAGAAGCCACACGGAGAGAAAAACCCACATGTGGGTGTCTGCCGGGCAGAGGGCTCGCACACCTTACTCCAGCAGTTCTAGCCCGTAACACAACACTTTGCTCTTTTCCTTTAATTTTCCCTCTCCTGACCCTGAACCACAGAGGGTAAAGAAGCAACAGTCAGAGAACTGGGAAAACAGAGCCAAGCAGAGAGGCTTCCCTGATGGCTCAGCAGGTAAACAATCTGCCTGAAATGCAGGAGACACGGGAGATGCGGGTTCAATTTCTGAGTTGGGAAGATCCCCTGGAAGAGGAAATGGAAACCCACGAGAGTATTCTTGCCTTCAAAGAGTCGGACACGACTGAGTGACTAAGCACACCCACACCCTTTTTTCTCCAGAAATGAAGACTGTTCACACTTGAAACTGATCTGAAAAATATGAGGATCTGCTCACCACATCATCCAGTGTAGGGAGACTGGCAGAGAGAATTTGAAGGGTAGCAATTAAAGAAAACCAACTTACTTACTTTCTGATCTAGCCTCTTCAGTAAACCGGTCACTATAACATTTTGGAATCAGATTTCACTGATTCCAAAGTTAGGAAGTTAGAGTAGATACATTTCTTTGCTTTTCTCTTTCTAGGTCAGTTAAAACCCCTGGATTATACATGAACAAAACAAAATGAAATAAGAGTCTGAAAGGTAGAGAGAAGAGACAGACTCTCTAGGGATCTTGGGATGCAAAAAGCAGCATAGAGGTGAGTTCCAAGGTTTTCTTTTTGCTTTCCACATCATAGACTGGGTGGTGGTGAGGTCTGTTCTGTGGAAGGGCCAGAGGCTCAGACATAAAAAGTCCTAACAACAACCTTTTATCTCTAGTCAGAGTACCAGGAAAGAGCAGCCTAACTAGATAAGAGCAGCTTCCCTAGATAAGAAGCTTTTAAACAAGAAGTCTTACTCCAATCTAACCAAAGGAAAAACTGGTATCCCACAACTCCCCCCACCCCTACCACCCCGCCAATACAATCAAGATCAAGTGAGCCTAGACTTCCACCCTCTCTTCCACAATGGAAGTCTGGTTCATTATTTGAAAATTAGTCAACATAATCCACTTTATTAATAGGCTAAAGAAAAATCACACAATCATCCTAATTGGTGAAGGAAAAATATCTGAAAGTATTCAACACCTATTCATGATAAGAAACATTGAGAAGACTGGGAATAGAAGGAAACTTCCTCATCTTGAAATTGAGCATTTATCTGAAAATTACAGCTTGCCCTCTAAGATCAGGAGCAAGGCAAGATTGTCTTCTTTCACCTTTTGTACGATATGTTGCTGGAAGTTCTAGCTATTGCAACAGTTAAGGAAAGGGAATAAAATGTATACAGACCAGAAAGAAAAAAACTGTCCTTCTTTGAAGATGATATTCTTTGTAGAAAATCTCAAGGAATCAACAACAACAAAAAGCCTAGAACAAATTCATGTGTTCAACAAGGTTACAGGCTACAAAATGAATGTTTAAAAACTAACTGCACTTCTATATACTAGCAATGAATGCACGGACACTGAAATTTAAAACACCACACCATTTGCAACCACTTAAAAAAAGAAATACTTAGGTGCAAATCTAACACTGCATGTAGAGGACTTGTATGCTGAAAACTACAAAATACTGATGGAGGAAATCAAAAGAGAGCAAAATAAATGGAGAGACATAATACCATGTTCATGAATTGGAAAACTTAACTTAGTAAAGAGGTCAAGTCTTCCCAAACTGATACACTGGTTTAACGAAATTCATTTTAAATTCCCTATCAGATTTTTTTGCAGATACACACAAGGTTATTCTAAAATTCATATGGAAATGCAAAGGAACTGAGATAGCTACAAAAATTTAAGAAGAATAAAATCTCCCCCATTTCATGACTGATATTGTATAGTATGATATTACGATATAATATGATATATTATGATATTATATAGTAATGAAGATTATGTGATATCAGCAGAGGTGTAGGCACACAGATCAATGGAGGAGAATAGAGAACCCAGAAATCAGTTCAGTTCAGTTCAGTCGCTCAGTCGTGTCCGACTCTTTGCAACCCCATGAACTGCAGCACGCCAGGCTTCCCTGTCCATCACCAACTCCCAGAGTCTACCCAAACCCATGTCCATCGAGTCGGTGATGCCATCCAACCATCTCATCCTCTGTCGTCCCCTTCTCCTCCCGCCCTCAATCCTACCCAGCATTAGGGTCTTTTCCAATGAGTCAACCCTTCGCATGAGGTGTCCAAAGTATTGGAGTTTCAGCTTCAACATCAGACATTCCAATGAACACTCAGGATTGATCTCTTTTAGGATGGATTGATTGGATCTCCTTGCAGTCCAAGGGACTCTCAAGAGTCTTCTCCAACACCACAGTTCAAAAGCATCAATTCTACGGTGCTCAACCTTCTTCACCGTCCAACTCTCACATCCATACATGACCACTGGAAAAACCATAGCCTTGACTAGACGGACTTTTGTTGGCAAAGTAATGTCTCTGCTTTTAAATATGCTATCTAGGTTGGCCATAACATTTCTTCCAAGGAGTAAGCGTCTTTTAATTTCATGGCTGCAATCACCATCAGCAGTGATTCTGGAGCCCCAAAAAATAAAGTCTGACACTGTTTCCACTGTTTCCCCATCTATTTCCCATGAAGTGATGGGACCAGATGCCATGATCTTAGTTTTCTGAACGTTGAGCTTTAAGCCAACTTTTTCACTCTCCTCTTTCACCTTCATCAAGAGGCTCTTTAGTTCTTCTTCACTTTGTCATCTGCGTATCTGAGGTTATTGATATTTCTCCCAGCAATCTTGATTCCAGCTTGTGTTTCTTCCAGCCCAGCGTTTCTCATGATGTACTGTGCATATAAGTTAAATAAGCAGGGTGACAATATACAGCCTTGACGTACTCCTTTTAGGGTCACACAAATATGCCAAACTGATTTTTGGCAGGGTTATAAAAGTAATCTAATAACAGAAAGATAGCCTTCTAAACAATGTTGGAACAACTGGTCATCCAAGGGCAAAATAATGAACCTTGATCTAAGTTTCATACCTTATACAAAAACAAACTCAAAATGGATTATGGGCATAAGCATAAAATGTAAAAATATAAAGCCTTTAGGAGAAAAGAGAAACATCTTTGTGATCTAGGACAATGCCAAGTTCTTAGACTTGACACCAAAACCACAATCCATAAAAGGAAATGGCTTTCATCAAAATTAAAAACTTTGGCTCTGCAAAATACCTTATTAAGAGAATAAAGAGACAAGCTACAGACTGGGAGGAAATATTTGCAAACCACAAACTTAACAAAAGACTAGTATCTAGAACACGTAAAGAACTCTGAAAACTCAATAGTGAAAAAACAAACAAACCCATCTGAATATGGACAGAAGATGTATGCAGATATTTCACTGAAGAAAATGTGCAGATGACAAGCAAAGTTGCTCAACATCATTAGTCATTAGGGAAATGCAAATTAAAACCACAATGAAATATTACTAACTTTACACCTATCAGAATGACTAAAATAAAAAACAGTGACAACATCAGATGATGGCAGAGATGTGGAGAAATTGGATCACTCATACATTGCTGGTGAATGTGTGAACTGGCACAGTCACTCTGGGAAAAAAGCTTGGCAGTTTCTTAAACTAAGCATGTGGCTACCATCATGAAACCCAGCAACTGTACTCTGGGCATTTACTACACAGAAATGAAAATTTGTTTTCATGTGATATCTAGATACAAATCTTTATAGAATTTTTGTTTGTGTATTACAAAAACTGGAAACAATTCAGATACCTTTCAAAATGTGCCATGTTCATGCCATGGACTACTACTTGGCCAAAAAAAATGCATGAGTTATTGATGTGATTGAGAACAAATTTCTTAATTATATATTGAGAACAAATTTAAAGATGAGACTGAGTAAAGTGGAGACACTAACAAATTTTTTAAGAGAAGAATTTTCCATCATGAATTTTGTTAAGACAATTTCTTGTAAGTGCTATTAAGCCATCCCCAAATTTTCCATCACCTTTTTTTATTTTATTAAAAGCATTTTATAAGGATTAAGCACATAAATATTTAATAAATATTTGATTTGGCAATTTGTTTTTGTTCGTTTTTGTTTTCTTTTTTCTGATTATAACTGCTGCTAATTTTTTGGTGCCTTCCTCCTGGTGTTAAGTTTATAGGGGTAAATTTTGTCTGACAAATTTGATTTTTCCATTAGTTTTTCCTTATTAACAAATCTTACTCTACAGTGTTAGCCAATGTCTGTTTCGTGGTGGTTTAGTCACTAAGTTGTGTCCGACTCTTGCAACACCATGGACAGAGGAGCCTGGCAGGCAACAGTCCATGGGATTCTCCAAGCAAGAATACTGAAGGGGGTTGCCATTTCCTTCTCCAGGGGATCTTCCCGACCCAGGAATTGAACCTGGGTATCTGCACTGTAGACAGATTCTTTACCAAACCAGCTACAAGGGAAGCCCACTGTCTGTTTAGCCTCAGATATAGTAAGGACTTAATAAATATTAGCCACTATTATTATGGACTTGCCCGGGAGTGTTCAGGAGCCTCCAGTGGAGGCCTGTGTCAGTGGTGGCCTGCTGCAGGGTTGGAGGCAGTGAGTGTAGCAGTACACGCATGGGGTCTTTTGAAAGAGGTCGTCATTATCTTCATTACCTCCACCATAGTTTGGCCCCAAGTATAACAGGGAGGGAATACGGTTCTACCCATCAATGGAGAACTGGATTAAAGATTTACTGAGCATGGCTCTACCCATCAGCTGCTGCTGCTGCTAAGTCGCTTCAGTCGTGTCCGACTCTGTGCGACCCCATAGACGGCAGCCCACCAGGCTCCTTTGTCTCTGGGATTCTCCAGGCAAGCATACTGGAGTGGGTTGCCATTTCCTTCTCCAGTGCATGAAAGTGAAAAGTGAAAGTGAAGTCGCTCAGTCGTGTCTGACTCTTCGCGATCCCATGGGCTGCAGCCTACCAGGCTCCTCCGTCCATGGGGTTTCCCAGGCAAGAGTAGTGGAGTGGGGTGCCATTGCCTTCTCTGCTCATCAGAACAAGACTCAATTTCCCCCTCAGTCAATCTCTCCCATCAGGAAGCTTCCATAAGTCTCTTATCCTTCTCCATCAGAGGGCAGACAGACTGAAAACCACAATCACAGAAAACTAATCAATCTGATCACATGGACCACAGCCTTGTCTTACTCAATGAAACTATAAGCCATGCTGTGTAGGGTCACCCAAGACAGACAGTCATGGTGAGAGTTATGACAAAATGTGGTCCACTGGAGAAGAGAATGGCAAACCACTTAAGTATTCTTGCCTTGACTGCTATCCAAAAGTCTACAAGCAATAAATGCTGGAGAGGGTGTGGAGAAAAGGGAACCCTCTTACACTGTTGGTGGGAATACAAACTAGTACAGCCACTATGGAGAACAGTGTGGAGATTCCTCAAAAAACTGGAAATAGAACTGCCATATGACACAGCAATCCCACTGCTGGGCATACACGCCAAGGAAACCAGAATTGAAAGAGACACGTATACCCCAATGTTCATCGCAGCATTGTTTATAATAGCCAGGACATGGAAGCAGCCTAGATGCCCATCAGCAGACGAATGGATAAGGAAGTTGTGGTACATATACACAATGGAATGTTACTCAGCCATTAAAAATACATTTGAATCAGTTCTAATGAGGTGGATGAAACTGGAGCCTATTATACAGAGTGAAGTAAGCCAGAAAGAAAAACACCAATACAGTATACTAACACATATATATGGTATTTAGCTAATCGGTAAAGATAACCCTGTATGCAAGACATCAAAAGAGACACAGATAAATAGAACAGTATTATGGACTCTATGGGAGAGGGCGAGGGTGAGAGGATATGGGAGAATGGCATTGAAGCATGTAAATTATCAAATGTGAAACGGAATGCCAGTCCAGGTTCGATGTATGATACAAGATGCTCGGGGCTGGTGCACCAGGATGAGCCAGAGGGTTGGGATGGGGAAGGAGGTGGGAGGGGGGTTCTGGAAGGGGAAAACATGTACACCCATGGTGGATTCATGTCAATGTATGGCAAAACAAATACAATATTGTAAAGTTAAAAAAAATAGATAAATTAATTTTTTTATAAAAGTATTCTTGCCTTGAGAACACCATAAACAGTATGAAAAGGCAAAAAAGATAGGACACTGAAAGATGAACTCCCTGGTCGGTAGGTGCCCAATATGCTACTGGAGATCACTGGAGAAATAGTTCCAGAAAGAATGAAGAGACGGAGCCAAAGCAAAAACACATCCCAGCTGTGGATGAGACTGGTGATAGAAGCAAAGTCTGATGCTGTAAAGAGCAATATTGCATAAGAACCTGGAATGTTAGGTCCATGAATCAAGGCAAATTGGATGCGGTCGAACAGGAGATGGCAAGAGTGAATGTTGACATTTTAGGAATAAGCGAACTAAAATGGACTGGAAAGGGTGAATTTAACTCAGATGACCATTATATTTACTACTGTGAGCAAGAATCCCTTAGAAGAAATGGAATAGCCATCATAGTCAACAAAAGAGTCCGAAATGCAGTACTTGGATGCAATCTCAAAAACAACAGAATGATCTCTGTTCTTTTCCAAGACAAGCCATTCAATATCATGGTAATCCAAGTCTATGCCCCGACCAGTAATGCTGAAGAAACTGAAGTTGAATGGTTCTATGAAGACCTACCAGACCTTCTAGAACTAACACCCAAAACAGATGTTCTTTTAATTATAGGGGATTGGAATGCAAAAGTAGGAAGTCAAGAAACACCTGGAGTAACAGGCAAATTTGGCCTTGGAATACAGAATGAAGCAGGGCAAAGGCTAATAGAGTTTTGCCAAGAGAACGCACTGGTCATAGCAAACACCCTCTTCCAATAAGACAAGAGAAGACTCTACACATGGACATCACCAGATGGTCAATACCGAAATCAGATTGATTATATTCTTTGTAGCTAAAGATGGAGAAGCTCTATACAGTCAGCAAAAACAAGACCGGGAGTTGACTGCGGCTCAGATCATGAACTCCTTAATGCCAAATTCAGACTTAAATTGAAGAAAGTAGGGAAAACCACTAGATCATTCAGGTATGACCTAAATCAAATCCCTTATGATTATACAGTGGAAGTGAGAAAAAATTCAAGGGATTAGATCTGATAGACAGAGTGCCTGATGAACTATGGACAGAGGTTCATGACATTGTACAGGAGACAGGGATCAAGACCATACCCAAGAAAAAGAAATGCAAAAAGGTAAAATGGTTGTCTGAGGAGGCCTTACAAATAGCTGAGAAATAAAGAGAAGCAAAAAGCAAAGGAGAAAAGAAACGATATACCCAATTGAATGCAGAGTTCCTAAGAATAGCAAGGAGAGATAAGAAAGCTTTCCTCAGTGATGAATGCAAAGAAAGAGAGGAGAACAATAGAATGGGAAAGACTAGAGATCTCTTCAAGAAAATTAGAGATACCAAGGGAATATTTCATGCAAATATGAACTCGATAAAGGGAAGAAATGGTATGGACCTAACAGAAGCAGAAGATATTAAGAAGAGTGGCAGCAACACACAGAAGAACTATACAAAAAAGATCTTCACAACCCAGATAATCACGATAGTATGATCACTCACCTAGAGCCAGACATCCTGGAATGTGAAATCAAGTGGGCTTTAGGTAGCATCACTACGAACAAAGCTAGTGGAGGTGATGGAATTCCAGTTGAGCTATTCCAAATCCTAAACGATGATGCTGTGAAAGTGCTGCACTCAATATGCTAGCAAATTTGGAAAACTCAGCAGTGGCCACAGGACTGGAAAAGGTCAGTTTTCATTCCAATCCCAAAGAAAGGCAATGCCAAAGAATGTTCAAACTACTGCATAATTGCACTCATCTCACACACTAATAGAGTAATGCTCAAAATTCTCCAAGCCAGGCTTCAATAGTACATGAACCATGAAATCCCAGATGTTCAAGCTGGTTTTAGAAATGTCAGAGGAACCAGAGAGCAAATTGCCAGCATTCGCTGGATTATCAAAAATGCAAGAGAGTTCCAGAAAAACATCTACTTCTGCATTGTTGACTATGCCAAAGCCTTTGACTGTGTGCATCACCACAAACTGTAGAAAATTCTTCAAGAGATGGGAATATCAGACCACCTGACCTGCCTCTTGAGAACTCTGTATGCAGGTCAGGAAGCAACAGTTAGAACTGGACATGAAACAACAGACTGGCTCCAAATCAGGAAAGGAGTACGTCAAGGATGTATATTGTCACCCTGCTTACTTAACTTATACTCAGGGTACATAATGAGAAACACTGGGCTGGATGAAGCACAAGCTGGAATCAAGATTGCTGGGAGAAATATCAATAACCTCAGATATTCAGATGACACCACCCTTATGGCAGAAAGCGAAGAAGAACTAAAGAGCCTCTTGATGAAAGTGAAAGAGGAGAGTGAAAAAATTCACTTAAAGCTCAACATTCAGGAAACTAAGATCATGCCACCCGGTCCCATCACTTCATGGCAAATAGATGGAGAAACAGTGACAGACTTTATTTTTTTCGGCTCCAAAACCACTGTAGATAGTGACTGCAGCCATGAAACTAAAAAACACTTACTTCTTGGAAGGAAAGTTATGACCAACCTAGACAGCATATTAAAAAGCAGAGACATTACTTTGTCAACAAAGGTTTGTCTAGTCAAGCCTCTTGTTTTTCCAGTGGTCGTGTATGGATGTTAGAGTTGGACTATAAAGAAAGATGAGCACCAAAGAATTGATGCTTTTGAACTGTGGTATTGGAGAAGAGTCTTGAGAGTCCCTTGGACTGCAAGGAGATCCAACCAGTCCATCCTAAAGGAAATAAGTCCTGAATATTCATTGGAAGGACTGATGTTGAAGCTGAAACTCCAGTACTTTGGCCACCTGATGCGAAGAGCTGACTCATTTGAAAAGACCCTGATGCTGGCAAAGATAGAAGGAGGGAGGAGAAGGGGACAACAGAGGATGAGATGGCTGGATGGCATCACTGACTCAATGGACATGACTTTTAGTCAACTCTGGGAGTTGGTGATGGACAGGGAGGCCTGGCTTGCTGTAGTCCATGGGGTCACAAAGTGCTGGACACGACTGACTGAACTGAACTGAACTGATTATGCATTTTAACAGTAATCTTTGCAAATTTGTTTTGCAATATAATATGTTCCATAAAATTTTAATGTGCCCAATTCAGTGGTTTTGAGTATGCTCACGATGTTTTACAACCATCGCCACCTAATTCCAGAACATTTTGTCATTCCCTCCAAAAATCTCCATGTCTATTAATAGTCATTCTCCATTTCCCTCTCCCTCCCATCCTTGGCAACCACTAGAAACCCTGAATATTCTTCAGACAGAATACAATGTCTTTAATATAGCTTCTCAAGTGGCCCAGAGAGAAAACTGTGATTTTTGGATTTGGGGCATGGAGAGGGACAGCCTGGAGAATGAGTGCTTAGTTTGCTGAAAGGACACCCTCACTAGTGCTCTTCAGTGAGCTCATCAGCTTTTGCCACAGCTTCTTCAATGGGTCACACCATATAGAGGCCCATTCTGGGAGATGGTCATATTCACCTGCCAAAATCTGCTGGTATCCTTTGATGATCTCCTTTGAGGTACCAGTTTCTGCATATGACAGGTAAAGACCTCGGCCACCTGGAATGACTGAGACAAAAAAAGCTGTATTTTCAATTCACATGACACAGTTAACTTTTCTTCAGAAAGTTCATCCATACCCAACATGGCAATGATGTACTGGAGGGATTTGGAGTCCTATAAATGGTAGCCCACTCCAGTATTCTTGCCTGGAGAATTTCATGTTTGGAGGAGCCTGGAAGGCTATGGTTCATGGGGTCTCAAAGAGCTGGACACGACTGAGTGAGTAACACACACAGGATCATTAGCATGGAAACAATTAATAGGAGAATCGTTGGGACAGTTGGGAATAATGTAAAGTGCTTGCCACACTACCTGGAATATGTTGAGGTTTCCATAAATACTACCTATTATCATAATTGGGTTTCCCCAGTGACTCAGAAGTAAAAAATCCACCTGCAATGTGGGAAATGCAGGTTTGATCCCTGGGTCAGGAAGATCTCCTGGAAAAGGAAATAGCAAACTACTCCAGTATTCTTGCCTGGGAAATCCCATGGACAGGGGAGCCTAGCGGGCTACACTCCTCTGGGTCACAAAAGAGTCAGACATGACTTAGCAACAAAGCAGCAATAACAACAGGATCTTTTGCACCCCAGAGGCAACATCATAATGCTCATTGCCAACAATGGGATCCATGATGCAAGAGGTGGAGTCCAGAGAATCCATAGCTGGATAGATGCCCAGCTCAGCAATAACATGGGACAGCACAGTGGTGCACGTCCACATGGGCAAAAGTAGTGGCAGGGACAGGGCCAGCCAAGTCATCATCAGGCATGTAGATAGCCTTAGAGATGTGATAGATCCCTTTTGGGTGGTGGTTATTCTTTCCTGCTTGGTACCCATGTCAGTGGCCCAGGTAGGCTGATAACCCACTGCAGAAGGGCTTCTGCCCAATAAAGCCAATACCTCTGAACCAGCCTGGGTGAAACAAAAGATGTTATCAATAAGCAACAATACATCTTGACCTTCTTGGTCTCTGAAGTATTCAGGTACAGTCAACATAGTCAGAGTTGCCCAAACTCGAGCACCAGGCAGTTCATTCATTTGATCATACATCAGTGGATGGAGGAGCCTGGTAGGCTGCAGTCCATGGGGTTTCGAAGAGTTGGACACAACTGAGCAACTTCACTTTCACTTTTCACTTTCATGCATTGGAGAAGGAACTGGCAACCCACTCCAGTGTTCTTGCCTGGAGAATTCCAGGGACGGGGGAGCCTGGTGGGCTGCCGTCTATGGGGTGGCAGAGTCGGACACGACTGAAGCGACTTAGCAGCAGCAGCAGCAGCAGTGCTACCTTGGAGGTAGAACTTTTTAAGTTGATATCACCAAACTCAGTCATTTCATGGTATAAGTTATTATGCTGTTGCATCCTCTCACCAACACCAGCAAACACCGAGTACCCACCACAGTCTTAACAACGTTGTTGATTAACTCTATGATGAACTCTATGATTAACTCTATGTCTTGCCAATTCCAGCACCAACAAAGTGCTCAGTTTTGCCACCTTTGGCATAGGGAGCCAGCAGATGCACAATCTTGATACCAGTAACCAGAATCTCCTGTTCAAAACACATCTCCATGAATTCGGGAGCTTCAGTATGAATAGCAAAAAATTGTTTGGTTTTGACGGGACCCCTCTCATCAAAGGTTCTCCAGTGACATTCACAGATCTACCCAAGGTCTCAGGGCCAACAGGAATTTTGACTGATGCACGAGAATCCAGGACATTCTGGTCTCTAATCATGCTTTCCATACCATCCATGGCAATGGTCCTTATGGTTCTCTCACTCAAAGACTGGGCCATCTCCAAAACCAGCTTGGTCTCCCTACCTTGAATTTCCAGGGCATTTAGGGTGGGTGGCAGCTTCTCACCAAATTGGACATCTACCACTGCACCAATGACAGCCACCATATGCCCAGTGGTGGCACATGCCTTTGGCAATGGAGGTGTTTGATCAGCATAGTCTCTGACAGCCTGGAGCACTACCAAGGTGACCCTCAGAAAGAGCTGGGCTTGTGGTAGCAGTGCTGAATCCCCACAAGGACCCTGAGGCCCAGGTAGCAGCCACACAACCCATGAGTCCCAGCATAGTAGTGCCTGGGTGGAGACTACTTATCTATTAATTTCTATCTCTATGAATTTCCCTATTTTAGACATTTCAGATAAGTGAAATCACATAATATGTAGACTTTTGTGTCTGACTTTTTTCATTTAGTATGTTTTTAAGGCCCATCCATATTACAGCACGTATCAATGCTTCAATCCTTTTTATGACTGAATAACCCATTGTATGGCTATACTGCTTTGTATATCCACTGTATGGATGTTATTATTTTGTTTATTCATTCATCAACTGATAGAAACTTGCAGCTTCTACTTTTGGTCTATTATTATAATGCCACTATGAACATTTGTGTATAAGCTTTTGTGTTGACATGTTTTCAGTTCTTCTAGATATCTGCCTCTAAATGGTATTCCAACTTTTCCCCCTTACTAGTCAACGCTTGTTATTATCTGTCTTTTTAATTGTAGCCATCTTAGTGGACACAAAATGGTATCTCATTGTGGTTTTGATTTTCATTTATCTAATGACTAATGATGTTGGATATCTTTTCATGAGCTTATTGCCCATTTGCACATCTCTTCCAGAGTAGTTTCTATTCAACTTCATTTTTTATTGGATCATTTGTCTTTTATCATTGAATTATGTGTTGTTTATAGACACTAAATACTAATCTCTTAGCAGATATATGATTTGCAAGTATTTTCTCTAATCCTCTGATTTGTCTTTTACTTTCTTGATGGCATCCTTTGAAGTATGAAAATTTTAAATTTTGATGAAATCCAATGTTTTTTGTGTATGTTTGTGCTTTGGTGATCCTAAAAAATGATTATATAATCCAAATCACAAAAAACTCACACCTATGCCTTCTTTTATTGTTTTAGCTCTTACACTGAGGTCTATAATCCATTTCCACTTAATTCTGTATATGCTTTAAGATAAGGGGTTCAACTTCATTCATTCCATGTGAATATCTAGTTGTCTTAGCACCCTTTGTGGAAGATAATTCTTTACACATTGAATTGTTTGGGCACCCTTGTTCTTTGACATAAATGTAAGAGTTTATTTCTCTCCCATCAGTTCTATTCCATTGATCAGTATGTCTTTTGTTATGTCAAAATCACACTGTCTTGATTACTGTAGATCTATAGAAAGTCTTCAGATCAGGAAGTATGAGTCTTCTAACTTTGTTCTTTTTAAAGATTGTTTTGGCTATTTTGGATCCCTTGATTTCCATGTAAATTTAGGAAATTTCTAAATTTAATTTCTGGAAAATTAAATTAATTTCTGGGAAAAACAAAAGGCAGCTGAGATTTTAATAGAATATGTCACATCCGTAAATCAGTTTGAGGGAGTATTGCTCTCTTAACAACCTTAAATCTTCTGATCCATGAACATGGGATTGACCTGTTTATTTAGGTCTTTGATTTTTTTCAATAATGCTTTGTATTTTTCACTTTATAAATCTTCCACTTTTTCTGTTTCTCTGCAAACAAATGAAAGACTGATAGAATTTATTTTTTAGTTAACACATGAGAAGATTTTTTCATATTTGTAAGATAGAATGAGTGAGGCAGAAAGACGGATGCAGAGGGAGACTAAGAGTGAGGCTAGCGCTATTATGGTGAATCTCAAGTTCAGTGCTTGGGTGCCTGGCAATGTCAAGGAAAAGTGAGACTATTTCAGTGCCACAAAGGCAGAGTGCAAACTTTAGGCTGAAAGCATCCAGCTCTGACAGTAAGAGACAGAGTGAGGCAAGGAAGGCCTTTTAAATATCCCTCATGGTTCGTCCTTTCAACAGTAATCTCTCAGGGGAATGTTAATATTTCCATGAACTTTTCTGTTGTGTAATCACCTGAATTCTGTCACTAATAATATGGGATGAGAATGTTTCCTCCAGTTTTTCATGACCTGCCAAGCTGCAAAAGGCCACTGATGCCAAAAGTCCTCATTTAATCAGCAAATACCAGTCCAGGAATGGCCTGCCTTTCACTTCACTGTGCTCTGGCAAAGGCAAGGGAGACAGGAGCGACTGGGGGAAAAATAGTAGCAGGGACTCACTTGAGTCTGAAACTGAGTTGTGGAAAAAAAAAGAGAGAAAGAGAGAGAGAGAGAGAAATCCCCTTGGAAAGAATGGGAAAGAATCCACATAAAAGATTTTATTGCTTATGACAAACTCCTGTTGCTCACATAAATTTTTCTAGAAAGCATACTCATATGATAAATATGCAATATATATGTGTGTGTATACACACACACACACACACACACACAACCTGACATATTGACTAGGCTGCGTTTATAGTGTGCTCCCAAGAAGAAAATGTTTACTTCAGTCTAAATATCTTTAAATGCAAATGGAAAAACAATTTCAGGAATCAGTTTTTCTGAAGTGGACTCTCAGTCCTTCCCTATTTCATTTGGGATAATTCTACCATCATAAACTAGAGCAGATATTTATATTTAATGTAATTTACAGGTGTTTTACTTCTCAGTCTACCAGGATCTTCTTGCTACCACTCTTTTAAGGACTGGTGCTTCGTAAGATATTCAAGATATTTTATATTTATTACATCATTTGTCTTCCCAGTCTTCTTGGGAATAGATAAAAAAAGAGGGCAGACAAAGTAAGAAGCAGGTTTATTCTCCCCATTATACAGATGAGAAAATGGACATGCAGAATGAAACGGACTTTCATTCATTCATCAGTTATTTATTGAGAGCCATTAGGCTCTGCCCCTAGATGTGATGGTTACAGTAAACTGTCTTGATCCCTCTTCTCGTGAATTTTAATCTTATGGATTGCTGTTTTCAAAAGCAAATCTGTTCGTGTGGCATCTCTGTTCAAGTTATTTTGGGGGTTTTCCACAGATTTTAGAATAAAGACTAAAACTCTCATCCTGGCTTGCAGTGTTTACATGGACCTACCTATTACTTTGCCAACAAAAGTCCGTCTAGCCAAGGCTATGGTTTTTCCAGTGGTCATGTATGGATGTGAGAGTTGGATGGTGAAGAAAGCTGAGCGCCGCAGAATTGATGCTTTTGAACTGTGGTGTTGGAGAAGACTGTTGAGAGTCCCTTGGACTGCAAGGAGATCCAATCAATCCATCCTAAAGGAGATCAATCCTGGGTGTTCATTGGAAGGACTGATGTTGAAGCTGAAACTCCAATACTTTGGCCACCTCACGCAAAGAGTTGACTCATTGGAAAAGACCCTAATGCTGGGTAGGATTGGGGGCAGGAGGAGAAGGGGACGACAGAGGATGAGATGGTTGGATGGCATCACTGACTCGATGGACATGGGTTTGGGTTAACTCCGGGAGTTGGTGATGGACAGGGAGGCCTGGTGTGCTGTGATTCATGGGGTCGCAAAGAGTCGGATACAACTGAGCGACTGAACTGAACTGAACCTCATATCGACTAATACTAGCCTCATCTAATGTCTGCCTGCATACCCATTACAGCTTAAATGTTTTTATTTTTTGAGAGAATGTTTATTTAGTTTTAGTTTTTCTTTTTTATCAAAGTTTAAAAGTATTTACTTCAAAGAATTGTTATTTTAATAGTCTTGTTATAAAGAATAGCAGCCCCCCTTTTTCCCAGACTCGTTCACTTCTAAGTCTTCAGTTAATTCTTTTGATATTTATTTCCTTATCTCTCAATAGCACTTGCGTATTGCTACTTCTCCAGTTTTCAGTGTTAAGCATTATCTGTTGACTTCATACTGAGGGATATAAGGCTTTAATTTTATCCCCATCCCTAGCTCCATATACATTTTGTTCCCACCACTACAGGCTATCAAGAGTTTCCATTCTAAATCCAGATTTTATAATCAAAAGCAGACTTTATGTGCTCTAAATTACAGCATAATGTTATATTTATTTGTTCCTACTTCAGACATATCTGAATAGAAGGAGACCGGGAGGGGGAAGGAAAATGAAAGACTATAACTAGTTTAATGGATTCTTTCACTAGAAGGAATCTTAGGGACCATTTCTTCTTCTCTTTTAACTTCAGAAATATTGTTACTAGGTTCATAGTCATGTGGCAAACGGATAACAGAGGACCAGCATGTGGTTCTCCTCACTCTGTTTCTAGTGCTCTTTGACACTTGCCATGCTGTAAACAAACTTTTTGGGGGCTATGCTGGGTCTTTGTTGCTGCTCGAGCTTTTCTCTACTTGTGACGACCTGGGCTACTCTGCAGTTGCAGTGCACAGGCTTCTTATTGCAATATCTTCTCTTATTGCAGAGCATGGGCTCTAGGGCATGCAGGCTTCAGTAGTTATGATGTGTGGGCTCAGTATTTGCAGCTCCCAGGCTCTAGAGCACAGGCTCAATAATTGTGGTACATGGGCTTAGTTGCTCCACAGCCTGTGGGATCTTCCTGGACCAGGGATCAAACTTGTGTCTCCTGCACTGCTAAGCAGATTCTATAGCTCTGAGCCACCAGGAAAGCCCTATAACCAAACTTTTAATTAAGGTGAATTTAGGACTGGTCTTGGAGTATCAGGAAATTTAAGCTGTTTGTTTGTGTGTGTGTGTGTGTGTGTGCTTAGTCGTGTCCGACTCTTTGCAAGCCCGTGGACTGTAGTCCACCAAGCTCCTCTGTCTGTCTGCCTAACAGTCAATAAATGCTTTTGTTTCATTTCAGATATTAGGCCCTGCTCTCAGAACCTGGGACCTCTGTATACCTCGCGGGAGCTGCCAAAGGCTACTGAACCTCTGGTTTGCTCTTTTCTTCAGTTTTATTCTGGGGCTTCCCTAGTGGCTCAGAGGGTAAAGCATCTGCCCGCAATGCAAGAGACCCGCGTTCAATCCCTGGGTCGGGAAGATCTCCTGGAGAAGGAAATGGCAATCCACTCCAGTATTCTTGCCTGGAGAATCCCATGGATGGAGGAGCCTGGTGGGCTACAGTCTATGGAATCGCAAAGAGTCGGACACGACTGAGCGACTTCACTTTCACTTTCAGTTTTATTCTTCCCCAGAAAAAGAATAAAATTAGTTTCAGAAATGTTGGGAGAAGACATTGTATATTTAACACTATGGGAAAAATCATGGCAACTTGAGCTCATCTTTCATTCATCACTCTGAGAATATTCAGTTTAGGGGGAAGAGATAAATAAACACCTGCGTATCTTTATAACCAGTCCTGTAATGAAATCAGAAAACAAATCTGTTGGCAAGAAAATGCATCTTTAGGGGTGACTGCTCGTCTTTTCCTGCACCTCTAGATTAAGTGATAGCATCCCTATGTTTGAGATTCTGCTATATCCTGTCTCCTTAAACACCATTGACTCAAAATTTTCCACTCTCACTATTGTTTCAAATACTTCATTGCTCAATAAGGGGTGATAAAGAAGAAAGATGGGATTAAAGGGAGTACTGAGGGGAGGAAAGAGACAGGAAATATTAGATTAGCATCTGAATGGTCAGGCCACTCAATAAGGCTGCTCTCTTGCTCTCTGTACATCCCCTGATTGACCAGTCCCTGCTTCATTAACATCCTACTCACCTGTCTGACCTTCCCTCTTAATCACAGAGCCTAATCAGTACTTGCCCTCAGACCCAGCAAGTGATGGTTCTAATCTTTAGATCAGAACCATCTCCACTATGATAGCAGTGAAGGGCGTCTTCCTCTGTGGGCTTCCCTGGCAACAGACTGTCAATCTGACTGTCAATTCCACTTATAACTGAAAACATGCACACACCACCCTCCTTATCCCCCCACCCCTACCCCACCATGGAACAAAGCCTGCTGCCATGTCTTGCCTGCCATCGGCCACACACAGTGGGATGTTGTTCCAGGACCTTGCTTCATACATGTAAGATCGCCCCATCCATTAAACCATTGATATCTCTGTCACTGACTCCAGGGTCTTTCTTTGGTCTTGAGGATAAGCAAGTATAGGGCTTGCAGGCTTGTGGGATGTAGCCCAACAGCACCCAGATTATCTTAGACTTTTCACTGGTCACTTAGTAAATGCTATTCAATTGAATAATGGTAATAGTCTTGTAAGGTAATAACCATTATTCTGCTTCATAGATGAGGAAGTGGAGGCTCAAAGAGGTTAAATTGTCCACCATTGCACAGCTGCATTACTCCTGTAGACTTTAGTCAAGCTTTCCTTGACTTCATAGCCTATTCTTTTTTTTTTTTTTTTTGCTTTATTGACTATGATGGTGGTAGTTTAGTCACTAAGTCCTATCTGACTCTTGTGACCCCAAGGACTCTGTCCATGGGATTTCCCAGGCAAGAATACTGGAGAGGCTTGCCATTTCTTTCTCTAGAGGATATTCCCAACCCAGGGATCAAATCTAGGTCTCCTGCATTGCAGGCAAATTCTTTACCACTAAGCCACAAGGGAAGCTCTTTATTGATTATACAGGGCTGCTAAACAAATTACCACCACACTCAGTTGGCTTAAAGCAACAAACATTTATTATCTCACAAGGTGTATGAGTCAAGAATCTGGGTGCAGCTAGACTGGGTGCTTCTGACTCAGGGTCTCTCCCAAGGCTGCAGTCAAGGTTTCGGCTGGGGGCTGCCAGCATATCCAGGCTCACCCACGTGGCTGTTGGTAGGTCTCACGTTCTCACTGGCTGTTGGCAGGAGACATACATTTTTGCTATTGGGACCTCCCCACAAGGGCAGCTCACAGAATGGCAGCTGGCTCCTCCAGACTGAGTATTTGAGAGTGAGAGAGAACACCAGAGACTGAAGCCACTGTCTTTTTATAACTTATCTTGAGATAACATGCCATCACTTCTCCTGTGTTCTTGTCTGTAGAAAAGAGTCAGGAAGTCCAACCAATGATGCTGTGGAAGTACTGTACTCAATATGCCAGCAAATTTGGAAAACTCAGAAGTGGCTACAGGACTGGAAAAGGTCAGTTTTCATTCCAATCCCAAAGAAAGGCAATGCCAAAGAATGCTCAAACTACCACACAATTGCACTCATCTCACACGTTAGCAAAGTAATGCTCAAAATTCTCCAAGCCAGGCTTCAGCAATACATGAACCATGAACTTCCAGATGTTCAAGCTGGTTTTAGAAAAGGCCAAAGAACCAGAGATCAAATTGCCAACATTCGCTGGACCATCAAAAAAGCAAGAGAGTTCCAGAAAAACATCTACTTCTGCTTTATTGACTATGCCAAAGTCTTTGACTGTGTGCATCACAATAAACCGTGGAAAATTCTGAAAGAGATGGAAATACCAGACCACCTGACCTGCCTCTTGAGAACTCTGTATGCAGGTCAAGAAGCAACAGTTAGAACTGTACATGGAACAACAGACTGGTTCCAAATAGGAAAAGGAGAACGTCAAGTCTGTATATTGTTACCCTGCTTATTTAACTTACATGCAGGTACATCATGAGAAATGCTGGGCTGGAAGAAACACAAGCTGGAATCAAGATTGCTGGGAGAAATATCAATAACCTCAGATATGCAGATGACGCCACCCTTATGGCAGAAAATGAAACACTGCAAATGGTGACTGTAGCCATGAAATTAAAAGATGCTTACTCCTTGGAAGAAAAGCTATGAACAACTTAGACAGCATATTAAAAAGCAGAGACATTACTTTGCCAACAAAGGTCCATCTAGTCAAGGCTATGGTGTTTCCAGTAGTCATGTATGGATGTGAGAGTTGGACTACAAAGAAAGCTGAGCACCAAAGAATAGATGCTTTTGAATTGTAGTGTTGGAGAAGACTCTTGAGAGTCCCTTGGACTGCAAGGAGATCCAACCAGTCCATCCTAAAGGAAATTAGTCCTGAATATTCGTTGGAAGGACTGATGCAGAATCTGAAACTTCAATACTTCAGCCACCTGATGTGAAGAGCTGACTCTTTTGAAAAGACCCTGGTGCTGAGGAAGATTGAAGGCGTGAGGAGAAGGGGACGACAGAGGATGAAATGGTTGGATGGCATCACCCCTGACTCAATGGACATGAATTTGAGTCAACTCTGGGAGTTGGTGATGGTTAGGAAGGCCTGGTGTGCTGCAGTCCATGGTGTGGCAAAGAGTCGGACAGGACTGAGTGACTGAACTGATACTCAAGTAGAGAGGGTTATACAAAGACACGAACACCAGGAAGTAGAGGTCGTTGGGCGTCCAGTAGAAATTATCTTTCTGAGCTTGTTTTTAAGTCCTAAGATATTCTTTGCTTCACAGAAATTATTTATATTTAAACTTCCCCTTAAGTAAAACCAAACATTTTATCTGTGTTTAGCATCTCTCATGAACTTTTCTTTATTGTAAATTTTTAAGAAAGAATTTGAGAGAAGTTCACATGCAACTTTAAAACAGGCAGTTCAAAGATGGAAAGATGTAGTTCTGTTTGTATGTGTGTATGTATGTGGATATATATGTGTAGACATATATATATATATATATATATATATACACACATATATATATAACAATATTAAAATGTTCTTTTCATGCTGGTTGCAATTTTTAAAATATAAGAATAAAATAAAGAGAGTGACAAATAACAGGGATAAGCAGTGTCTGGCACAATGTCCATTACTTTTACCCAAGTATTATTTTGCAAAGATTTCTATAATGTGCAATTTGAATGAGAACCAAAAGAAATATCTTTGTGGGCCTCTGATCCATGCTATGTGAGCATCTGTTCCCTTCTAAGTAATATCTAATTAATGTTCAGACTTAGCTAAGAATGCTTACTGGCTATATACTAGGAACAGAGTCCAGTCCTTCATTCTGGTGAGAAGTTGGTCAAGTTTCTTTTCTTTTATTCCTGAAATACCTGAAGCTCCAAGGCCCTAATGGGGAAAGGCAGGATGGTTAGACAGCAGGTCACTTCAACAAGGCCCTAGGGTCCCAGAGACCTCACTTCAAAAGTCTCCTCTTCTGCTGGAGGTTCTTGGGCAAATGCTCTTGTCTGAAACAAATACCCACCCACCTGAGAGGGGTAACTGTGGGAAGAGGCAACTTAGTCAGCTGGTTTAGGCTCCATGTGCTCAGTCCATGTCTGAAAGCCAGAATGGGTTCATCTCCTGGCTCTACCACTTAACTATGGAAAAGCCCTTAACCTCTCTGCTCCACTTCACCATCTGAAAAATGGCCATATGACGGCACATACCTCATTGTACTGTTGGGAGAATTATGTGCTTTAATACGTGCAAAGCTCTTGGAATGCTTGGCATTTCGGAAGTGTTAAACCAAGAACAAGCCAAGGACAAATGAAGTCATTTGTGTAAAAGCCCTATCCCAGCACCTGGCATAAGGTAAGAATATTAATAAATTATTCTCAATTTTTAAGCATTTAATTTCTTCATCTATAATATGGGGGTATTAATGCCTATCTTATAGAGTTTTATTTTTTCTGGGTAGTAGAAATTTTTAAAAAATTTTTTTACTGAAGTGTAATTTACAGTGTTATGCTAATTTCAGGTATACAGCACAGTGATTCTTTTCCTATATAGGTTATTACATAATACTGAGTATAGTTCACTGTGCTATACAGTAGGTCCTTGTTGATTATCTATTTTATATACAGTAGTGTGTATATGTTACACCCAAATTCCTGATTTACCCCTCCCTTCCACCTTTCCCCTTTGGTAACCATAGCTTATTTTTCTATGTCTGTGAGTCTGTTTCTATTTTGTAAATAAATTAATTTGTATCATTTTTTTAGATTCCATGTGTAAGTGATATCACATGATATTTGCTATCTGGCTTATTTCACTTAGTATGATAATCTCTAGGTCCATCCATGTAGGTGTAAATGGCATTATTTCATCTTTTTTTATGGCTTAGTATAGAGTATTGGAGAAGGAAATGGCAACCCACTCCAGTGTTCTTGCCTGGAGAATCCCAGGGACGGGGGAGCCTGGTGGGCTGCCGTCTATGGGGTCGCACAGAGTCGGCCATGACTGAAGCGACTTTGCAGCAGCAGCAGTTCTTATGAACATAAAATTGTGTGTGTGTGTGTGTGTGTGTGTGTATGAAAGTCGCTCTGTCATGTTTGACTCTTTGCAACCCAGGACTATAACCCTAGGTGCTATAACCTGCCTAGGGAATATTCCTCAAACCTGGGTGCATAGGGGGTGGATTCTTTACCAGGCAAGAAACCATACTGGAGTGAGTTGTCTAATTTCTTTCTCCTTAGGAAAATGAAAGTTACTCAGTCCCAACCCCAGGTATCAAACAGGCCAGAATGGGTCTTCTGCAACCCAGGGATCGAACCCAGGTCTCCTGCATTGCAGGCAGATTCTTTACCAATTGAGATATCAGAGAAGCCCCAAGGACTTAGGAAATGGTAGCTATTATTATTAGGAATATTCACAAACAATTACAGAGCTGCCAATACGTGGGAGTTGGGGATGTCAGGATTTGGATCTTCCACCAACCCAGGGATCGAACCCAGGTCTCCTGCCATTGCCAGGCAGATTCCTCTAAGGGGTGTTGTGCTCCGAGATGACTAAAAGATTTCCTTTTAGTTTGGGTAGCGCTTTCTGGAGTTCCTTTGGGGCGGAATATGTACAGGGAATTGTAAGTCTGAGAATGGTTTCTTCTGGTTTCTGCTTGGTATTTTAATTGGCATATTAAGTTTCTTATCTACGTCTTTTTTGTGTTTTTAATAATATCCCTTTGTGGTTGCAGACTGAGTGCAGAAAGAATGTATTAGAAGGAGCTAGTAGAGATAAATGCCGTCCACACACTGAGAGCCTGGAGCTTTGGGATCATTGGGTTCCAGACAGAGGGACTGGCTGTCAACCCTGTGAGCTGTTTCCAGAGACCCCGGCTCATGGTGTGATGAGAAGGGAAGGCTTAGGGGCACCCAAAGAAAGGCCTGCTGAAATTCTTTTGTCTACTTTCTCAAGGACTGCCACTGTGCCTTAGCCTCTCTCTTGAGAACCCCACTCAAGAACACTTGATGTCTCGGACCTCTCTTTCCATGCAGAGAAGGATATTTCGTAGGTAGCACCAGCTTGGGTAGAAAAGAATGCATTTCTCAAAAACATAACCCTGTCTATGACCCTGCTAATGATAACCACAAACCAAGGGGAAAGAAAAGCATTTTAAAGCTAGTTCTGGGAAGCAGATTGCCCCCTGACCTCCTCCCTAGAGCCAGAGCTCTGAGTATCAGACTGAAGGCAAACATACCACAAAACAAGACAGTGGGAGACACCGCTTCATGACTAATTGGCTTTAAGAACACAGAATAAAGGAAAAATATATAAACAACTCTTGAGCTTTGAAAATAAATACTACTAAGGACCATGGATTGCTCATATAATTTCGTTTTTATTAGAAATACCAAACTCCGTGACCATCTCTGTCCCATCCTAATGTAGAGTTCATTAGGGGTGTATCATCTCTAATGATAATCTTCAACTATATTTGAAATTTTATTTGTTTTTTTGGTCCCTCTTTCATTTCTCCTTACCTGGAAGCTTCAGAGAAGTCTCGTCAAATTTCACTTGGCAATATTGTATGGATCTTAAATCAAGTAAATTTCATAGAAGTCCTAACTTTCATCACCTTTCAAATGGTATTAACTTGGCTTTAAACTCCTAAGAGGATCTCAGAGGATAAGTTCCTGGTATCTGTTATCAACTCCCTGTTTGGGTATTAGTCCTGTGTTTTCATATGGGATAGAAACATATCCGGATAGTTCTCCTGAGCTTCACTTGTTGAAATTTGACATTTGTCCTATCACTTAATTATGGCTTAGCTTCCAGAAAGCTTTGCTGTCACCTCTGAGACAGCTGCTTGCCCCTCCTCCACAGCACATACACTCAGTCCAGTCTAAATCCACCCTTTGGCTAAAATAACAAAAATAAAACAAAAAACAAAGCTAATGAAAAATACAGAGTGGAAACCCTTCATCTTGAAAGGCTCTCTCAGCTTTGTGTGTCTTGGAGCTGTTAGCCACAGAGAGATCAAAAGATTGGATTGGAGTTTTTCTGTCTTGGCTGGTAAGGCTTCCAAATGCCTGTCCCACCCTACCTCCTGGCTTCTCCCTCCAACCCAGCATTTTAGCTTTCCTCGCTGTCACTTTGTCTTACTGAATCCCAGGAGCACCTTTTTCTAGGGAGCCTTTGCTACCTTCAATGTTGCCAAAACAGAAGCTGTTTCTTTAGACAGCTTAGAACTTTAGAACTTCACAGTTGTGTGTAGAAAGAGAACTGGAATTAGTGGCAAAGACCTTCCCTGTGTGTGTTTCCTCATGTGAGATTTGCAACTTGATAAGATCATTCTTCCATGTTATAATCCTTGTTCTACTATCATCGAGGGTTTTCTCTCTGTGCAAAGTAACCAGCTGAGTGGTACCCAGTAGGTGCTGGTAAATGGATAAAAATGAGCTCTTTGGAGGGGGAAAGGGAAATGTTCTTATTTGTAGCATTTGCCGATTTCCTGATTTATACATGTCCAGCTTGATTGATTTCAAGATACCAAAGTGAAGTCACTGAGCAAAGATTTGGGAAGAAATGCATGCCACCAGCTCCCCTGGCAGTGTGAGTCTGCTCCAGCACAGGATTGGGGGGAAGGCTGGGGAAGGTTGGTAGAGCAAGCAGTACTTGAGCTTGAATCTAGAAAGATGAGTAGGCATTTTCTGAATGGATGGAGACAAGGGAGAAGAAGGCAAGAGGCAAGAATTTCTAGCAGAGTATGCTATCAACACAGAGTTCACTCTGCTCTCTGCATGACAGATCAATAAACTGAGGTGTTGAGGCTAGGAATGCGACTTTATTCCAAAAACTGGTTTCTCAGATGGTGCTAGTGGTAAAGAATCTGCCTGCCAATGCAGGAAACGCAAAAGTCATGGGTTTGATCCCTGGGTCAGGAAGATCCTTTAGAGCAGGAAGTGGTAACCCAATCCAGTATTCTTGCCTGAAAAATTCCATAGACAAAAGGAGCCTGGTGCATACAGTCCATGGGGCCTCAAAGAGTTGGACAGAACGAGCACACACACACCAGCAGACCAAGACGATGGCAGACTAGTGTCTCCAAAAACCATCTTATTGAGGTCTGGATGCCAGTTTCTTTTATATAGCAGAGAGGGAAAGGAGGTGGGGAAGTAAAGTAAAAGATCATTTATTTTGCAAAATGGGAGGAGATGTGTTAATTTCTCCTTTTCTTCAGCCATTCACAGATGGGCAGGATCAGCTCCTTATGAGCTGAACAAAGTCATTTTAGTTTAACAGTCAGGCAGAGGGGTAAGGTCCTCTAAGGCAGGCTACTATGTATGATTATAATAATAAAAGCAACAAAAGGCAGAGATTAAAGTCAAAGAAACAGATCCAACATGTAGTCAGAATTGGCTCTTCCTTGTTACAGGTGAACAACCTTTGCTGCATTCTGAGTGTTCATGGTGGAGCATGCATGGCAGGGATAGACTGAAGAAAAGCCTCCCTCCAGCAAGTCATCTTGGCTCTAGGAACATCCTCCGTCATCTGCATAATTCCTGGGATTAAATGTAATCTACAGTCTCCTCTCAAGACTATTAGTTCCAAACAGGACAGAAGATCCTCTCCAACTGGATTCCTTTCAAAAAAAAAGAGTAGTTTCAACTAATCCTTTGGTTACAATAGTCAGTGTCCTAGTGAAATAGTCATTATTCTAAGAGCCAACATCAATACATTATTATTACAGAGAATGATCACACAACAGGGTGCCTCCAAGCCAAGAAAAAGGGAATTTTAGACTGAGTGGCTGTTAAAGGTCATGCTGTGATTTAGTTGCATAGGAAATGGAGAAAGTTTAAAGGGAAAGAGTGATGCATTGATTTGCGTCAAAATAAGAGCTTTGTGTAACAGGAACTATTTCAGAGTAGTCTAATTACCAACTGTCTCCATCACATTAGCTTGCCCTCCAAAACCTGCATTTCTTTGGTTGCATCTAAGGGCAATTCAGAGTATTGCTTCAAGGCAAGATGTTTATGATTCTGAACCTGGGCACTAGTAGGACTCATCACTCTCAGTGAAATCAACAAATATTTATTGAGGGGCATCTTGGCCCATGATACCAGGTTATCCTTATTCCTGGCACAGCAGCCCAGGACTCTGAATGCCCTGTTCTCCTCTGCTATCCTTGGATTTTTCAGGAAGAAAAAAGGATACATCAAGAGATTTCTCATCAACTCTTTCCACTCCTGTCTCTTGACCTACACGGCAGGCTCCAAGGGTTAGAGATGCTCAGACATTATTTTTCTGGCTTCTTTCTCTTTCATGAGGATTTCCTACTCTAGCTTCTGTAATTCATTTAACTATTGTTTGTGTAACTTAACTATATTTAAGCATATAATTTAATATAAGTAAATATAAAAATACTATAAATATAACTATAGTTTAACTATACTTTGTAACATGGACATGTTCTAGAGACTTTTGGGTAATGGATACTTTAAAAATGAACCAGAAAAAGCCACCACAAATCAGGGGCACAAACTGAGTTTCTCCCTTAAGGTCTTTTTTTTTTTTAAACTATGGGAAAAATGCTAATTTTCTTACACAGGAAACTTTAACAATCCAATTACATTGAGTAGTAAAAATAGTTTCCTAGTGGGAATTGTTAAGGATATTGAAATAAACCCCCCTGGTAACACCAAATATCAGTTAAAATTATATGGATAAATCAGGACAGTAAAATGAGAGATAAAAATAAGAATTTGGAAGTCATATATTACCAAAGTCATCATTTTGCTGCCTGGTCCTAGTGGCCAGCATGGTTCTTTCCATGTTGTTTAAATAATGTCCTTCCAGGATAAACATGAGATTAAGTTTAATATTATCTTGCTGCTGCTGTCAACAGACAAACTTTTCAATGCTATTTCCCCTTCAGCTACTAAGTTGTTGCTCAGAAAATATCTGATAGCCAAGAATGATCATCATAAAACTTCCTTCCCAAGCACAGTGAAGGGTATGTTATTGTAAAGAAAAATATATCAATTTATATTAAATAAATAAAATCTTAAATTCTACAAAATTGTTTCCAAAGGAGTTTCAATGAGTGGAAGGCAGCCCCAACTAGAAGCCCAGGCTCCAAGGCCTGGTCTCTTTTCGAGATCATCCTTGTTATCTTGTTTCAATTATTTAAGGCCAAATGCCATCACACAAGCATAGGGAGGAAGTCGTTCTCCAGAGCTCTAAGCCTCTTCCTATCCCAGGGGTGGCCCTTGGCTCATCTCTCCCCATCTCAATTTTCCTGGAGAAATGATAGAACCATGTCTTTTTCTATAATTTATTTCTAACTGGAGGATAATTACTTTACAATGTTGTGTTGGTTTCTGCCAGATACCAACATGAATCAGTCACAGATATACATATGTTCCCTGCCTCTTGAGCCTCCCTCCCACCTCCCACCCCATCCCATCCCTCTAGGTTGTCACAGAGCACCAGGTTGAGCTCCCTGTGTTATACAGCAACTTCCCATTAGCTATCTATGCTACACATGGTAATGTACAAATTTTAATGCTACTTTCTCAATTTGTCCCACCCTCTCCTGCTTGTGCTGTGTCCATAAGTCTGTTCTCTATGTCTGAGTCTTTATTCCTGTCCTGCAAATAGGTTAATCAGTACCATTTTTCTAGATTCCATATATATGCATTAATACATAATATTTGTTTTTCTTTTTTTGACTTACTTCACTCTGTGTAATAGACTGTTGTAGAACTAGGTGTTAAGGGAGTTTTCCTTTGGGACGTAACACACAGAGGATACCACATGGAACAGAGGGTAAGCTGAATCATCAGAGGGCAGCCCTCACTGGTTAACTGAGCTGGTGGGTTATTTAATCCCTCTGAACCTCATTGGCAAAGTGGAGCTCATAATATTAGCATTTACCTTACAGATTGTTTGAAGGATTCAATGAAATAGGGATAAAGTGCCCAGCACAGAGTAGAATTCAGTCAACAATAGTGGCATTCACTGTACTTCAAAGCTACTCCTAATCCTCTCCAGAATGGAGTTTCTTTCTCTTCCCTCCCAGAAACGTTTCCTCCTCTATCCAAAAGGAGAGAGGAGTGACTGGCATTGCCTCTACTAGCATCATCACAGCAGGCCAACTACAATTGGAGGGTGAGGCTGAAGGAGAGGAATATCCCAGTGAATGGAGGCTGGAGCAACTTTTTGATTGCTGGAAGGAGCTGGCTCTTCTGAGGCCCAGGTCCCCTGGTGGGGCAGGAGGATCTGTCAGTGGACATGAGCTTAGCTCAATAAAGAAGGGCCAGGTCTTATGCTCTGAGAGGACAGGCAGCCCCACCTTTGCCAACAAGATGAAAAAACATCCTGTAACTTTTTACCACTTGGCTGGGATGCAGAATTCTTGAATTGTCCAAAACCACCTATGCTACAAGCAGTGTACATTGCTGTTTGTATGTCTGCCTGCTCGTGTTTGCTTTCAGTGTCTTAGCAGATTGGCTCTGGGTTCATGCTGCATGTTGTATTTGGCAAGAGGAGGTGTTTTAATTTCCTAGCTTGGCTAGAACTATCTCAGTGCCGAGGAGTTCAGCTATTTTGAATAGGATAAAGTATTGCCTCAGGTTCCCACATAATCATAGCACAGAACAGTTCAACTTTAAACTTGAGTTATCTACCTTAGGAAATACTTGCTAAAATAGCCACATCTGGAGTAAATCCCATAGGTTCCTGGAGCTCTGACCAACTCTTGGGCAAACCATGCGTATCAAAACACACTTGATGACTTATCTGCACTATCATCTGGGAAGCTGAAATTGATAGAGCATCTTTGTCCTTACCCTAACCTTCCTCTGTATGTGTCTTTAATCCAGTACCTTAAATGCATGAGACAAGTGAAGACTGAACAGTTACCTTATTCCAAGTTTCTATGATTTCTGTTCAATCCAAAAAAGATATGTTCACCCACACAAATGAAGTAAGGCAAATTTATTCATTCATTCACAAATACTTTATTGCATTCACTTGTACAGACATTTTGTAAGCACTGAGGCTATAGATGTGAATGGCCCAATCTCTGCCTGAAAGACTCACTGTCTAACAGAAGAGGCAATACTCCTGATAAGTAGAGGATACAGACAAGGCGATCAGTCAATTCCACAGGGACTGGACACCAGGAAAGACTTTGTGGAAAAAATGACCTTTGTTCAGGATCAAGACTTCAAATCAAGAAGTCTTTCTTGATTTCCAGTCTCCGTAGACCGGACCACTTCTCACCTGAACTCAGGACAATCCTAGCAGCAAATGACAATCAATCACACCATGACAACTTGTCTTGCTTCAATTATCCTCATAGACTATTAGAATGACTCTCAAAATTGTTGCAAGTGTTAATCACTCAGTTGTGTCGGACTGTTTGCAACCCCATGGACCGTAGCCCACCAGGCTTCTCTGTCCATGGAATTCTCCAGGTAAGAATATTGGAGTGGGTTGCCATTTCCTTCTCCAGGGAATCTTCCTGACCCAGGGATCAAACCTGGGTTTCCTGCATTGCAGGCAGATTCTTTACCATCTGAGCCGTCAGGGAAGGTCACTAGCTAATTGAAGAGTCACTGCTTTTATGACATGTGTTCATCTCCTTAGTCAGCAAAAGAAACTCTCCTTTGATAGCTGACAATTTCAACAGTTTTAGTCAATTCTATTAAAGATACATGCTATCGAACTCTATAAACAGGGCATCCAGGAAATAGATATATCTGAAACCATACCCTTTGTTTATAACTTATGTCTTCCCAATAGTGAAAGATTAAAAGATGACTTTTTGAAAGATTTGAGCTTAAGATAAGCTGCATGCATGTGTGCTCAGTTGCTTCAATCATGTCTGATTCTTTGTGACCCTATGTACTGTAGCTCACCAGGCTCCTCGGTCCACTGAATTCTCCAAGCAAGAATGCAGGAGTGGGTTGCCATTTCTTCCTCCAGGGGATCTTCCCGACCCAGAGATTGAACCAAAGTCTTCTGGTCTCCTGCACTTCAGGTGTACTCTTTACTGCTGAGCCATCAGAGAAACCCCAAGATAAACTACCTGATAACAAAGGCAAGGAGGAAACAGAAGCACTAAAGTCAGTATCAAGTCATTGACAATTAGTATGATTTCAGAGCCACTGTATGTTTGCCCCAAATGTTTCTCATGTCTTTACCTCTAAGTGATGATATCCAAACTTCCACCAGAAGACTTCTTCTTTATCATCAGGTTTGATTCTATTTATTTTTTATAGCCTTATTTTCTTTTCTTTATCTTTTTTTTTTTTTTTTTTGGCTGTGCTGGCTTTTCGTTGCTGAGCACAGGCTTTCTCTAGTTGCAGCGATCATTTGCTGCTCTCTAGTTGAGATGCGCGGGCTTCTCATGGCAGTGGTTTCTTTTGTTGCAGAACACGGGCTCCAGGGGCGGGCTTCAGTAGTTATAGTGCTCAGGTTTAGTTGAGTCACCTGGAAAGTCCCATGGGTGAAAAAAGGAGTGCAGTTAAGGTGGAAAGAGGGGAGAAAGAGAGAATAAAATAAAGGTCGAGGGTACTTCAAGCTTTTTTATTTGCAGTTTGCTAATGGCCAGTCCTGCTCTCGGTTCAGGTGAAAAAAAAGGAAAAATTCACAGATAAAAAATGAGATTCTATACCTAAGATTTGTAAGACAGGTGAATTTGATGGTTTTGATAATTAAAACTAAGACAGCCCACCCTTATACTCCAGCCTCAGTTTGTAGTCATACAAGAGTTTCTGATCCAGAATGAATCAGATTGCCGTAGGTGACATGAGGATGACATGGCAAGATGTCACCTGGCCCATGGCACTCTTAGAAAACAGCTGCAGCCACACTTTTTCATCAAGGACATCCAGTGTCATATTTCACTTTTCCTTTTTTAAATTTTTATTGTACATGCTCTTCCTTGTACTTAAATCTGATTGTTGTACAAAGCATCTCACTTCTCAGTCCCCACCCATGGGCCAGTGCAGGCCTGCCAGGAAAGGGATGAGTCAGTGTCTCAAAGCCCCAGTACAGTCACCAGAGGAACCTTCCATTCCTACCTAGGCAGAGTATTTGCGCCTGCAGATTCATTCACAAGTACAGATTAAACACTATACAGATTAAACACTGTGTAGCAACTGGATCTGCCCCGTGACAGATATCAGAAAGTATTAGACACAGTTCTGGTTTTGTTGTGCTTATAATTGTACTGGAGAGATAAGTCACAAATGCTTGAAAATCTTGGGCCACAGTACGATGTAGTAGGGGAGTAACTCTCTAAAGAGAACTACGATCAGTCAGGAAAATGAGAGATACCTGTAGATGAAGTGGTTAAACCCCATGAGGGTAGAGACAAAATCTAGTGTTCACTGTTGTATCCACAGGATCTTTAACATAGTGGGTGCTCATTAAATATTTGTTAAATGAATAAGTAGATAGATGGATGGATAGAAGAATGGATGGATGGTTGGATGGGTAAATGGTGGATATATGCTATTATGAAATACTCCATAAAAGAAGTAGTTTTTGAAGATTATCTAGACTTTTTATACAGAGGAGAAGGGAGAGGGAAAATCAGAAAAAGTTCCTCTCCTAAAGCTCCCCGTATCTTTCAGCAGGATGAGGATGCTGTCTTTCCCAGGTGGCACTAGTGGTAAAGAAACTGCCTGCCAATGCAGAAGACATAAGAGACACAGGTCCCATATCTGGGTTGGGAATATCCCCTGGAGGAGGGCATGAAAGCCCACTCCAGTATTCTTGCCTGGAGAATCCAATGGATAAAGGAGCCTGGCAGGCTATGGTCCATGAGGTCACAAAGAGTCAGACACGAATGAAGGGACTTAGCACACATGCGTGCAAGTTAGAGCAAGCATTCAAAAACAGTTGACCATTTCTGAGTCCTGAGCAATGCCACATCTTCAATCTCTATCAGCATCAGTGGGGAGTAAGAGCAGAGTCAAGCTAGAATTCAAAAAGAGAAAGTGGGATATGGAAAGCAGAGAGGTAGCTTCTTAGTTTGAATACAACCTCAGTGTCACTGGGGGTGCCTCTTCCACCAGCCATTCCTCCATCTACAGGGCACACTCACTGAGAGCCAAGATTGTCACACCCTGCCTGGGTCCATGGTAAAACTAAAGGAAACAGAATCAACTTATATCAATCATAGGTTGGGCACAATGGTCAGTGTGAAGACAGGGAGCCAACAGGTTACAACTTTCCCGATGTTTTTCTGCTGGGCCCCATAAGGTTTGGCTTCCAGTGTGAATCCTGAGTTTCTTCCAAGATGAGCTACTTAATAAGCTCACATCCAGAGGCTCTTAATACCAAGTTAGTTGAGACATCCAAGAATTCAACAACAGTACCAGACCCATAATAAGACATATCTTACTATCTGCTTTTATGATCTATGGAGGCAGCAAGAGGTATTCAAGCTGAATGCAGCTGCCATGTCCTCTTTTGTATTCCCAGCATCTAGCCAGTGCCTGACAAATAGGAATTACTCAGCAAATGTTTGTAGAATGAAGGAGTAAGGCAGCTGTAGCTCCATTGAATCAGCCTTCTGCTAGTCTTTCCCTGCCCTAAATCCTACTGTAAGTGACTGAACTTCTACCATCATTCTGTTGTGTTACTAGGATGAGGGTTCCTGCCTTTATCGGATCTATCCAGGACTGAACTCCTGCTGTAGGACCCAAGTCTATTATATGTTTCTTTCCTGGATGGCAAGTGTCTGAATTTCTCAAATATTGTCTTCCACAAGTTACCTTTGGCTTCCATTATGAACAGGCCCTCAGTATGGTTTCATGTCTCAGTGCTCTCCTAATTCTCATTCCCTCTTCACTTCTTTAATTTTTATTCCTGCTTCAAAGCTCATCTCAGTCATCACCCTCTCTCTGAAGCCCACTCAGGACTACCTTCCCTTAAGTAATGTGAACATTTCTCCTTTAGTTTCCCATGGCCCCCTGGGTGCATCTCTACCACTACCTAGTAAGTTGCATTGCAATCACTCATCCACTCACCTGTTCACGCTCAACTGTGAGCAAACGGAGGACAGGGAATATATGTTCATCTTTGTATCCCCATCATCTAAGATAGTGTCTAGCATAGTATTCAATAAAAGTTTTTTTTTTTTTAAAGTGAGTGAATGAATGAATGAGTGGAAGACTTCTTCCTATCAGGGTGGTCTGAGCTGAGACCTGTTTTTGCTATTCATCCTGGATGTCAAATGTTGCCTCTGACATTGACTATCAACTTCCCTAAGTCCTGTGGTTCAAATGCCAGAACCTCTCTTACTTAACACTCCTCTCACAATGAGTGCTTTGACTAGCCCTATTAAGAATTTTGCACTGCCATGTCCCATGGTAGGACACTTTGTTTAACATTGATCATGGTAGAATCACACAGCTGCACACTGCACTTTTATAATTTCAACTATGTATTCTCAGCACTACTTATGGCTTTAGAATTTATTGATCCACATTTTAAAATACTGTTTGGCTCTTAAATATATGCCATCTATTTCATCTGGCACAAAGAAACACTCATATGTTCCAACAGCAAAGGGAAAACTGTTAGACTTATTTAAAGATGGCAGACTCTGTTCTGTACTTTATGGAGATTGTAAGGGAATTTTTTTCTTTGTCTATAAAGGGACAGTTTTTGCCTAGAAAAGATTTTTACTTTACACTCTGATTTTATCGTATCTTTGAAAATTTTCATCTGTATAGTTTGTTATCTCCAAGACAAGGATTTCTTTTTAAACATCATCACAAACCATCATCATACAAAGAAACCCAACAATAATGCCTTCATATTATCAAATACACTTGAGTGTCTATATATATATATATATATTTGAAGTTTTAATTGGGATCTAAATAAAGTCCATACCTTTCAATTAGTTATTCTCTTAAATTTCTTTTGTGCTTCCCGGGTGGCTCAGTGGTAAAAAGTCCACCTGCAATGCAGGAGATGCTGGAGACATGGGGTTCAGTCCCTGGGTTGGGAAGATCCCCTGGAGGAGGACATGCCAACCCACTCCAGTATCTTTGCTGGGAAAATCACATGGACAGAGAGGAACCTGGCAGGCTACGGTCCACGGGGTCACAAAGAGTCGGATATGACAAGTGACTGAGCAGCAGCAGCAGCAAATTTCTTTTAATGTGTAGAATCTTTCTCCATCGCTTTTAAAAAAGCTTTTACTTGTTGTTTCGTTGTTGTAGAAACTACGTTGTTTAACTTGTACTTTCCTGCAGTCTGGATTTTGCTAATTGCATCCTTGTGGTGTTCTTTAACATGTTACCTTATTCCTTATGTATTCTTTAAATTGTTTGTTAGATCTGGAGGTTTAATTAGATTCAGATTTGGTTTCTTTTTTTTTTCAAAATCACTTCACAGAAGGAATTGTGTGTTTCTATCAGGAGGTGCAAAATGTCTCTTTTTTATGACCTTAGCAGCCATTGATGATAGCCATGTATATCCATTATTTCATTAGGTTTTGCAAATTAATGAAAGTCTAATTCCAGTAAATAATACTGATGAACCTATTTTCACTAAAGGAATGGAGAGGCAGACCTACCGAATGGACTTGTGGTCATACCTTCTTCATGTATTAAATGCAATACTTCTAAAAGGCAGATTTTTCTTCACCTAATGTTTCTTTTATCCTAAGCTAGAGTTTGTTTGGGAATCAATAATAAATATTCAATTGTTTTGTTTCTGTTTTCAGTCATTCTCTAATATTGTTCAGGGGCAATCAATTAAAAAATGGACTCATGGATTTAAATATATCTGATGCATTTCATTCCACGGCGGTCATTTTCCTTACTGATGCTCAAATTGTTCCCTTTCTACCCAAAGAGAGACTGTTCAATGGGCCCTCTGCCCTTTTGACATGGTCCCAGTAGTTACTGATGGCTATTTTTGACTTTGGTATGACAAGATGCTTCAGGCTTATCTTGTGCATTCCACCCCCAGATCTGGAATCAGCCTTTTCTCTAAGAAGCCTGATTTGTTTTAGTGGGAAATCATGCAAAATTTGACCCTAGAGAGGGGCTCAATGATATCGCTTTGCTCACTGCCTCTAAGTCTTTTTGGTGAGCTAGAAAAATCATGATTTTGTAGAGATACCTCCAGTTCATATAATACCATAGTAACACTTTAATATTAAAAATTTTAAATATAAATATAAATGTGTATGTATTAATATATGTATATGTATGAACTGGTGTGTGTATCCTCTATTCATAGATAAAAAGATGAATTACTCTACATGCTTTTATTCACCATGCCTTTTGTTACTTAACAGTAAATGCTGGGGATCTCACTGTTGTCGTATTGTAATGTATGAAGAGAATCACCATTCCTTTATAAGGATGCATAAGTGTTCCATTCATAGATACAGCATACTTTATTCAAGCAGTCTCCTAGAGATGGATATCTGGTTGGTGTAGGTTTTTGCTACTAATAGGACTACAATGAATTGCTTTGTGAAAATATCTTTTTATTATTTTGCAGGTGTATCTTTGGGAAATATTCCTAGAAGTAGATTGCCAGAATAAAGAACAAATACATAGATAATTTTACTAGATCTTGCCAAATTCCCCTTCATAGGGTTCAACCCTTTATATCTCCACCAGTGATTTTGAGAGAATTAATTCCCCATAAACTTGCCAATAGACTTTGTTGCCGGACTTGAATTTTTGCCAATCTGATAGATGAGAAATGATATCCCAGTGTGGTTTCTCCTGTCATGAGCACGGACTCAGCATTTTCCCATAACACTTAAGAGCTATTTCCATGTTTTTTGTTCAATAGTCTATATCTCTAGCCTATTTTTCTATAGGGTTGATGGCTTTTTTCTTCTCTATTTTAGCTATTAATCTGTGATGTAAGTTGCAAACATTTTTCCTAGTTTATCTCTTGTCTTTTATTTTACTTGTGTATTTTCTCATGTGGAATTTTTAAAAATTATGTAATCACATTTGTCACTTTTTTCCTTAATCATATTTATATTGTTTTCACTAATTTCAAATTATTGAAATAGCCACTTTTTTGGTACTTGTATCTGTATGATCCATTTGGAATTTAACCTAGCGAGCAGTGTAAGGATACATCCAATTTTATTACTTTCCATGTGGTGACTCAAGTATCCTAATACCACTTAAAAAATATTGATCTTTCTCTCTGCTGATTTGAGGTTATGTTTTTACTGTATACCAAACATTCATAAACAATAGGAGCTATTTAGTTTTTCTTTCGTTTTATTAGTCTGTCTACTCACACACTAACATAAATCTATTTTAAAGGTTTTATAGTATGTTTTAGTGTCCAGTCTAACTGAATTCTCTTTTTCAGGGTTATCCTATCCTTGTTTATTTGTTCTTCAACTGAATTTTCTAACCAAATTGTCTAGATCTGAAAAATAACCTGAGAGGATTTTATTGGGATTGCATTATACATAAAAATTAGAGAGAATTAACATCTTTATAAAATTGAGTCTTTCTATATAAGAACATGGTATATTTGCATTTATTCAGGTCTACCTTTGTATCATTAAGAAGAGTTTTATAGTTTTATGACATTCTTTGTTAATTTTCTGCCTAAATATTTAATTTTTTTTATTTGTTATCATAAATGGATTCTCCTCTTCCATTATACTTCAAATTGTTTTTTGTTTATATATATAATATAAAAGCTATTGAGTTTGTGTTAATTTTATAACTTGCTACTCTATTAAATTCTCTTATTATTTTAATACTTTCTACATTGATTTTTTAGGGTTTCGATAATTACATTTCCTGAAAATAAAGATAGTTTTATTTCTTCCTTTCTAATTCTTATGCTTCAATTGCTTTCTCTCTCGTCTAATTACATTGATTAGCCTCTCCAATGCAATATTAAACAGTCAAGAACTTAGAACCTAAAACCAATGTAAGAAATGAGCCTACTATATTTTAAACAAACTCTGTCTCAAAGAAATGATTAAGAGAGTTAAGCTATTGTGTCTATGCCAATCTAAAAGATGTTATAGAGTACAGTCTTTTACATACATAATGTGAGAACTTTCGGCGGTGATCAATCCCTCTTCATGGCATGTGAGAACACATCTCCCTTGAACTCCTGAATATAAGTAAATCCTAAAGCTTCAGTTCAGCTCAGTTCACTTGCTCAGTCATGTCCGACTCTTTGCGACCCCATGGACTGCAGCACACCAGGCTTCCTTGTCCATCACCAAATCCTGGAGCTTACTCAAACTCATGTTCATCAAGTCAGTGATGCCAACCAACTATCTCATCCTCTGTCATCCCCTTCTCCTGCCTTCAATCTTTCCCAGCATCAGGGTCTTTTCAAATGAGTCAGCTCTTCACATCAGGTGGCCAAAGTATTGGAGTTTCAGCTTCAGCTTCAGCATCAGTCCTTTCAATGAATATTCAGGACTGATCTCCTTTAGATTGACTGCTTGGATCTCCTTGCTATCCAAGGGACTCTCAAGAGTCTTCTCCAACACCACAGTTCAAAAGCATCGATTCTTCAGCACTCAGCTTTCTTTATAGTCCAACTCTCACATCCATACATGACTACTGGAAAAACTATAGTTTTGACTAGACAGACCTTTGTTGATAAAATAACATCTCTGCTCTTCAATATGCTGTCTAGCTTGGTCATAGCTTTTCATCCAAGGAGAAAGCGTCTTTTAATTTCATGTCTACAGTCACCATCTGCAGTGATTTTGGAGCCCCCCAAAATAAAGTCTGTTACTGTTTCCATTGTTTCCCCATCTATTTGCCATGAAGTGATGGGACCAGATGCCATGATCTTAGTTTTCTGAACGTTGAGCTTTAAGCCAACTTTTTCACTCTCCTCTTTCACTTTCATCAAGAGGCTCTTTAGTTCTTCTTTGCTTTCTGCCATAAGGTGGCATCATCTGCGTATCTAAGGTTATTGATACTTCTCCCAGCAATCTTGATTCCAGCTTGTTCTTCATCCAGCCTGGCATTTAGCATGATGGGATCCTTTCTGAATTAAGCCTTAAAACTCTCATGGGAACTCACTATAGAAAGTCTCAGATTTATCCCATGAGTAAATGCAATGATCCTTCCAATCCTTTAAGCATTTCTAACATGATTTCTAAAGTTTTGTTTTATAGCAACATCTTACCCATTCAGACTTTTAGAAAAAAAAATCAGTCTAAAGAAATGAAATATTAGAATTATAAACAGCCTGCCACATATTTGACATTGTTGTAGTGACACATTCTGGTCTCAGGTGTAGCTTCAGAGCCCAGGGATCTGTGGGGCTCCAGATCATAAGGGTCTTTACTGACCTAGCAGTTTAAGGCCAGGGCTTAAGTGCATGTTCTCATCTGCCTCAGAAATTAGGACTCAGCCCCCGTGCTTTGGCTCTTGGTATGCATGTTTTGGACAGACTGGCATAGAGTTAAGAACATGGACCTTATATAGACCTAAAATCAAATACTGGTTTCCATATTTATTATGTATCTTGTCTTCAGAAAATTATTGAACACATTTATCTTGTGTTGTTTGTCTGTAAAATGAAGATATTTCTTAGCTCCTTGATTATTATAAGGATTAAATGAGACAATGTACACAAAGTGCTTAGCAGAGTATTTGTCTCAATAGATGGTAATTATTATTTCTACTATTAAATTAATAGAAAATGCCAAATAAGTAGCCTAGCAGCGCTATTGCAGTTTCAGCCACAGCAATTAAATCCTCAAACTGGGATGTCTCTGAGTCACTACCACTGCAACGCAAGCTTAGAAATGTATGTGTGCGTGCCAGTCGCTAAGTCATGTCCAGTTCCTTGCCACCCCATGGACTGTAGCCTGCCAGGCTCATTTGTCCATGGGATTCTCCAGGCAAGAATACTGAAGTGGGTTACCATTTCCTTATCCAGGGGATCTTCCCAATCCAGGGGTTGAACCCGCATCTTCTGCATTGGTAGGCAGATGCTTTACCACTGAGCCACCTGGGAAGCCCTTAGAAAAGTATAAGAAGCAGCATATTGACCACTTCCTACTGTAAAGTAGATGGAATAATTGGTTTTTAGTTAGAATTCCAATCAGAAAATTACTTTTCCCTATCGTTATTCCTGAACTTCCAAGAAATCAGCCCACTCTCCAGTATCCACTCCAGTGTGAGAAGGCTGAGGCCCTAATGCTGTGAAGGTCTTGGGAAGTTAGACTGGAAAGGGAGCTAAAGGCTAAGACTAGGGTGAGAGTCCAGCCAGAAACAAAGGGTCAGTATGAAACATCAAGGCCAATGTAGCAGGCAGAGGCAAAACTAGAGCCAAGAGTCAGCCGTTGGCCACCAACTGAAGGAGGTGAGGAAATTTGTAGTCAACACCTGGCAAGGTCACTGAAGCAACAGTGAGAAAGAACTCGCTGGCAGCAACTTGCTGTGAAGGATGCCACAAAGATTCAGACAGATAAGCTGGAAACACAGTGCTTCCATGGATGACCTAGGCAAGGGCGCCAAACGATGAAGTCATTTTTGGGTTTGCTATTCAGAAGTTGAAGGTGACTTGCAAAAATTGAGGGAGAAAAACCTATCTAGCAATGTCACTTTACATAAGCTAAGATTCCTATAAAAAAAAATCACATATTCTAGATCACTCAGTAATTTTACCTTCTTTGCTCAAATGTTAAGGGATGCAAAATTTGGTGCTGGAAGTGGGTACTATTGCAATAAATTCTAACCTATGTGGCATAAGTCTGGAGACAGAACAGCAGGCAGAAGTCCAATAGGCTCAAGGAAGCCATGGTAACAGCCTAAAGAGAAGTGACAAATGGTTACTGACAGCTGGACAAAAGGGGGACTCACGGCACACACTGGTGGAAATTTTTGCGATGCTGTCTTCTGTGAAAATATGGGAGATCGGAAATGTATATAATGGACACGATGATTTAGTTAAAACTATATCTGAGCAGAAAGTTGAGGAATTCACCTGGATACTTCTAGCTGCATAGCATAGGGTACCGATGGAGATGATCAAAAATAGGAATTATTAAGTTTTCAAGTAGAACTTGGCAAAAATATAAAGGTCTTAGAAAAATTTCCCACCAGCAAAGTTTTCTCAAAGTGAGAAATGGCCTTAAGGCAGAGATCAGAAAAACATGAGCTCAGGGTAAAGTTGAAGCCAAGTTTAAAAGTGTAAAACCCTTTGCTAAGAGCTTAGATATATTGTAGACAGTGCCTAACAGATTTAGAAAAATAGCCTTTTTCAATATCTCAGGTAAATACCTCCAAGATCCTCTCTCAGATGCATAAGAGAGCATCTAGGAATGATCAAGTTTCTGTCCCTCAGCAGCTTCATGGAGAACTCAGGGAAGAATGATTTTGAGCTTTGAAGGTACAGCTTTTGTATAATGAAATGAATTAAAATTGGTATCTGAAAAACTCAATAAATTAAAACTTTACACTAGGTTGGCCCTAAAGGATTAAAGACAATGTAAAATAAAGACATATAAAATAAAATTATATGTCCATAATTTCTATGGACAGAAAACAGCTTGGTAGAGCTACTCTTACAAGCATGGACTTTTCTCAGGGAAATGTAGAGATCACTGAAAGGGTGAAGCCTAGAATCATGGAGTACAACACCCAGAGAGCAAAACAGCCCTAGCCAAGGAGCTGGCAACATATTCCCTGATACCTTTCAGAACTGCCAGAGACCAGTGACTGCTCTTGCTTCACCTTTTTGAACGGCAGTATCAATTGCAGTCATTCAATGCCCATCACACCGCTATATGTCAGGTGTGGGATGGGAGGAGAGAACTTATCTGTTTAGCTCATAAGTCTTCAAATTGCATATGGACATGATTTAGATGATACAACATTGGATATTGAGCCCAAGTCTCATGCTGTAATGAGATGGGAATTTAAGGTATTCAGGGAAAGGTGAGTATGTTGCTAGTAGGAAGGATATAAGATGGAGAACTGTGACTATTTGTATCTCCCAAAGAGAACCACAGCAATATCTACCATCCACATGCTCATCTTTAATGTGACCTTGTCATTTCCTATTTGTCACTCTACTGAGAGGTGGAAATTAATTTCCCTCTCCTTGAATCTAGGTTAAATAAGAGAATGCAGTGGAAATAACACTGCATGAATTTTGAGACTAAATTAAACGTTCTCATCTTCAGCTTTTGACTTTTAGAACACTCACTCTGGATGCTTCCTCTCAGGCTGGCCTCTCTTAGAAGCCAGGTCTATGATCTAAGGATCCCAAGCCACCTGGAGAGACCATGTGGGGGTCTAACAGCTCCAGCTGAGCCCAAGCATCAAATCCACAGGCAGCAGTTATCTGAGTAAGAATGATTTCAAATGATCCTATCTTGCAGGTGTTAGAGTCAACCCCAGTCAAGGTCCCAGATAAGAGAGCAGAAACAAATTATCCTTGCAGCATCCCGTCTGAATTTCTGATCTACAGAATCCATGAGCTTTGAAAAAAGCCACTTTTGGCCATGAAGTTTGAGGTGGTTTTGCTATACAGCAACAGATCACCAAAAGAGTGTCTTAAAGTTGGGACTTTGTACAAGAAAATGATGGTTCATCAAAGATCAAAGATCAACGTGGATAAGAAAAGAACACCTTTTGACATCTACATGAAAATATCAAGAGAACCTGGAATAATAGATTCAAATAGAACTGGAACACAGAATATCTGTACCACTGACACAGAGGAGTAAACAGTTCCAAGAGGGGAAGGAACTAGACGTGAATATTTAGACCCTGTATCATCTGTAGATTGTTGTATGCACATAGGCCTTAATTGTACTGTAAAATGTAAAAGGTTCTCATTCCAGACTTTTGATTCCACTATTCTTAGTTATTTTTCATTATATGATTTTTAAATCCAAACCAGAAAAAAATAAAACCAAAGAAATCTTCCAGATGTGAACTCCCGCTTCCAGTGATGAAGAAATAAGGTGATCTATAATTATATTCCCATGGGACCCAATCTAAAAACCAGAAAACATATAGGAAACAACTATTTTCAGACACTGGATGATGGCACTAGAGTGCAGTCAGTGAGAAAAAGGAGACAAGTGAGGTGAGGCTTACCAATGCCTACGCTTTCTGTCTGGGGGTAATTCCAAGGTTGGGGTACAGGAAGGAGAAACCCCAAAAGACTCCATCAACCTTGTTTTTCTTTTAAATATATAATTGCATTATCTTTTATTTAAAATTATTTTTATTTTTATACAGTTTTTAAAGGTTGTTTTCCCTTTATAGTTACTGCAAAATATTGGCTATATTCCCTATGTTGTATAATACCTTCTAGAGCCTATCTTACAGCCGACAGTTTGTACCTCCCACTCCCCCAATCTTGTTTTTTGAAAAGACAGCTATCAGAGTTCTGGAAAGCTGAAGCAGTAAGAATTTCAAGGATAGAATATATAAGAGAAGAGAGTGACTCCAAGGAAGAGCTCCAGAAATCTAAAGAAGAATTGAATACCAATCTGTATACGTGTAGAGTAAATCCAGTGAAGTCTAGCATGAATAACATCTGAGACAAGAGCAATTACTCAAAATTATATGATGATTTCAAGAGCTCTCACAGGGCTGGGAATTGTAAAAACTCTCTTTGGACAAAATAGAGAAATCTTTATACATGGGGCTTACAATACAGTTTCCAGAAAGATCCAAACTTACAATTAGGACTAAACTAGCCTGAAATGAAGACAACTCTAGTCCTGCCTTAAAAGAGTTTAAAAACAAACTGCAAGTAGCTCAAACTAATCTGCAATACCTTAATTGCCGGCTGATAAAAGTTAAACACTCTTTAAACTAACATCAGATAACATATTTAAAAGCAGAGACATTACTTTGCCAACAAAAGTCCGTCTGGTCAAGGCTATGGTTTTTCCAGTGGTCATGTATGGATGTGAGAGTTGGACGGAGAAGAAAGCTGAGCGCCGCAGAATTGATGCTTTTGAACTGTGGTGTTGGAGAAGACTGTTGAGAGTCCCTTGGACTGCAAGGAGATCCAATCAATCCATCCTAAAGGAGATCAATCCTGGGTGTTCATTGGAAGGACTGATGTTGAAGCTGAAACTCCAATACTTTGGACACCTCATGCGAAGGGTTGACTCATTGGAAAAGACCCTAATGCTGGGTAGGATTGGGGGCAGGAGGAGAAGGGGACGACAGAGGATGAGATGGTTGTATGGCATCACTGACTCAATGGACACGGGTTTGGGTGGACTCCAGGAGTTGGTGATAGACAGGGAGGCCTGGGGTGCTGCAATTCATGGGGTCGCAAAGAGTCAGACATGACTGAGTGACTGAACTGATCTGAACTGAAACTAACATCAAAATATAGCATCCAACAAGATAAAATTCACAATATCTAGCCTCTACTCTAATATTGCTAATATACAAAGCAACAAAGTTAAGTTACCTACAACTAGGACAAAATAAGAAATAGACCAAGAGAAAAACAGTACTGATGAAATTAGCAGCAAAGACTTTAAAACTATGATAAATACACTCCTGAATTTGTAACTGACTGAATTGTGTCACCCCTCAAAATCCATAATCCCCAATGTAACTGCACTTAGAGATAGGGCCTATAAGAAGTTAATTAAGATTAAATGAGGTCATAAGTGTTGGGCCCTGATACAACAGGATCAGTGTCCTTAGAAGAAGAGACACCAGTGCTCTCTCTGCCTCTGCCTCTCTATCTTTCTCTCTTTCTATTTTTCTCACTCTCTCCTCTACCCATGTGAGGACACAGTGAGAAGACTGCTATCTGCAAGCCAAGAAGAGAGTTCTAAGCAGGTACCAAATTGACAAGCATCTTGGACTTGCCAACTTCCAGAACTGTGAGAAATAAATTTCTGTTGTTTAAGCCACCAAATCTGGGGTATTCTGATACGGCATCTCAAGCAGACCAATACACCTCTGCTCAAGAATGTAAAAGAAAACATCATCATGATGAGGAGACGATAAAGACTCAGAAAAATTTAAGTAAAAAATACAATAACTGAAATGGAAAATAAACTGGGTGACACTGAGAAGATGAAATACTACAGAAGTAAGCATCACTGAGGTTGAACTCATAGCAATAGATACTATCAAAAATGAAGTGCAGGGAGAAAAAAAGAAGGAGAAAAAGTGAGCAGAGATTCAGTGACCCATGGGACAATATCAATGGTCTAACATATATTCAATTTACAAATGGAGTCCCAAAAGAAGAGGAAAGAGAAAGCAGAAGAAATAATGACCATTGTTTTTCCAAATTTTAAGAAAAGTGTGAGTCTACAGATTAAGAAACCCAACAAATCTCAAACAGAATAAACATAAAGAAATCACACTATGGTATGTAATAGTCAGATTGCTGAGAACCAGAGATAAAGAGAAAATACTAAAACAAGCCAGAGGGGAGTAAACAATTATACGGAGAAACCAATATTTGAATGATGGTAGACTTCTCATCAAAGTAAGTAGGACAGACTACAATGGACTGACATCCTTAAAACAAAAATTTAAGTATTTAATGCCACTGAACTATACACTTTAAAAATAGAAATTAAGATGGCAACTTTTATATTATGCTCATTTTACCATAATAAAAAAGAAATACCAAAAAATTCAATCTAGAATCCTACATTTAGCAAAAATACCTTTCAAAACTAAGCATGAAATAATGCTAAAAACTCTGTGAAATGTTATCAGATTTGTATTATAATCAAAAAATTTTTAAGTTCTTCAGATAAAATAAAACTAATGATAGGAATCTGAATTTTGACTTAGGACTAATAATCATCAGAATACAACAATAATTTTTTGATTAAAAAAATTTTTTAAAGATAATTAGATGGCTTAAAGTAAAATTAATCATGTTATTGCTATTGTTCAGTTGCTAACTCGTGTCCAACTCTTTGCAAACCCATGGATTGCAGCACACCAGGCTACCCTGTCCTTCACTGTCTCACTTTGCTCCGATTCATGTTTATTGAATTGGTGATGCTATCAAACCATCTCATTCTCTGCCACCCCCTTCTCCTTTTGCCTTCAATCTTTCCCAGCATCAGGGTCTTTTCCGATGAGCTGGTTCTCATCAGGACTTTATCGCTTATAAGATAATGAAGATATAAAATAGATGACAACATAGCATAAAGGAAAAGAGGTGAAAAGGAAGTTAATGGTGGTGAGTTCTTTATAATGTCAGTGAGGAGGGATAGTGCTATCTAAAGGTGGACTAAAAAAAGTCAAAGATGCTTATTGTAAACACAAGAGTAACCACTAAAATAATGAAACTAAGAAGTATAGCTAATAAGCCAACAGAGGAAGTACATTCGAATTAGTAAAATTACTTGATTAATTTTTTAAAAAGTAAGAAAAACGGAATAAAGAATTGGTAGACAAAATAGAAAACAAATATCAAAGTGGTATTTAACTTAAGTAATTAAATGTTTAACAGGTAAAACATTTAATGTTTAATGAAATGTTTAACTTAAGTAATTAAATGTTATGGTCAAAGCACTCCAATTAAAATGCAGAGAGAGTTCCATGGTGGTCCAGTGGCTAAGACTCTGCACTCTCAATATAGGGGGCCTAGTTTCCATATCTGGTCAGGAAACTAGATCCCATATGCCACAACTAAGAGTCTATATGCCACAACTACAGATCCCATGTGCTGCAAAATAAGACATTGTCCAACCAAGTAAATAAATAGATATTTAAAAAATAATAATAAATAATAAAATTCAGACATCATAAGATTTAAAAAAAGACCCCAAACAAAAAACAAACCAAAAGCCACAACTGAATCCAGATACATGTTACCTACAAATACTCACTTGACACATAAAAAGGCTGATAGGAAAAATATATTATGCAAACATCAAACAAAAGAAACTTGAAGTGGACTTAATAGTATCAGAAATGTGATTCAGGAAAAGAAACAATATCAGGTATAAAGATGGACACTTTATAATGATAATGGTTTCAATTTATCAGGAGACATACTGACAATAGCAATCATTTCTCTATATACAGTTAACTCTTGGACAATATAGATTTGAACTGTGTGGTCCATCCATACACAGATTTTTTCAATAAACATAGTACCTAGATTTTCATTTTCTAGATTTTTAAATTAACTAACTGTGGGGGAAATTTTGTGTTCAATTAGAGCTCACAACATTGTGGAATCAAAAGAACAAGGGTTTGAGTCCTAATTCTATCCAAACTGTTTCATCTTCCTGCCCTTGGTTGCATCATTTATCAATTCCTTTGTTTTTTCTTTTTTTAAACTTTACTTATTTATTTATTTTTGGCTGTGCTAAGTTGTGGCAAGTAGGGGCTACTCTCTGGTTGCGGTGCTCAGGATCTAGAGTGTGTGGGCTGAGTAGTAGTGGCTTCCAGGCTCTAGAGCATGAGCTCAGTAATTGTGGAGCATGAGCTTAGTTACTCTGCGGCATGTGGGATCTTCCCAGAGAAGAGATAGAACCTGTGTCTCCTATATTGGTAGGGAGATTTTCTTTTAACCACTGAACCACCAGTGAAGCCCAGTTCCTTTGTTTTTGAAGCAATGAAAGTAGTACTTGGATTTTTGACTGCTTGGGGTTGGCTCCCCCAACATCTGAACTGTTCAAGGGTCAACTGTATATGTTTATCAAATCATCATGTTGTACACCTTAAGCATACAATTTTTATTAAAAAATGATCCAGAAAAAGAAGACAGAAAATATTAAATATATGCATATATAATAACAAAGATTTTTAAATAACTAAATAAAAATGGATAAAACTAAAAATAGAGATAGGTTATGAGTATAGTTACAGATTTTAATATTCCTCAGTAGTCATATAACAAGTAGACAAACCATCTTAATTGATGTTTATAGAACACACCACCCAACTAGAGTAGAATAAACATTTTTAAGTGAACATAAAACATTTGCCTAGATCATACTCTGGGCCCTAAAATAGGTCTCAATAAATTCAAGAGGCTTGAAATCATACAAAGAATATTCTTTTACTGTAGCAGAAACAAACCAAAATTAATAACAGAACGTTAGCTGGGAAATCCCCAAATATTGGGAAATTAAACCACACAGTTAAAAATACACCATGGGTCAAAAAAGAAATCACAAGGGAAATTAGAAAATATTTTGAACTGAAATAAAAATGAAAACACAACATAAAATTCTTGGGATGAGGCTAAAACAATGCTTACAGGGAAATTTATAGCATTAAATGATTATATGAATAAAAAGTTCTTAAATCAATTATCTAAACTTCTGCCTTAAGAAGCAAGAAAAATAAAAGTAAATTAAACTCGAAGTAAATTGAAAACAGAAATAATAAAGATGTAAGGAAACCAAAAAGTTTAAAATGGACAAATAAAGAAAAAGTCATGAAGCCAATAGCTGGTTCTCTGAATACATCAGTGAAATTGATAAGCCTGAAGTTTATTTGCCTAGGACTTCTGCAGTGTTAATGTTGAATGTTCCAGATTTCAGGATCCATTCAGGTTTGAGTGAACTGGCACAGTTGGTCACTTTACTGTACCCAGATTGATCAGGAAGTAGAAAAAGAAGGTGCAAATTAATAACATCAAGAATGAGATATATTTGAGCTGTGTAATTCTTTGTTGGGACATTACTTGGCCTTTTCAGAATGATCAGCAGCACCCCTGGTCTCTACCCACTAGATGCCAGCAGTATCCTAAATTTGTGACAAATGATGACATCTCCAGTCATTCTTACATGTCCCCTGGATGGGCAAAATGAGCCTCACTTGAGAACCACTGATCTACATACATGGGTCAACTGATTAGCAACAGCAGTACCAATGTAATTCAGTGGAAAAAAATACACTATTGAATAAAGTGTGCTGAAACAATCATATCCTTACAGAAAGAAATGAATCTTTCACTATATAAAATATTGCCTTTAAATGGATTATCTACCTAAAGATAAGAGCTAAAATTATGGCACCATCTTTAAGAAAACACAAGAGAAAATCTTTGTGAACTTGGATGAGCCAAAGCTTTTTTGGATCACTTAAAAATAATAATAAATTGAGCATCATCAAAATAAAATATCTGCTTTTCAAAGAAATTGTTAAGAAAATGAAAAACAAGCCACAGCCTGAAAATACCTGCAAAACATATATATATATATATAATAACTTGTTTTGGAATATACCAAGAAACTTTTTGCTGTTTTTGTTACCACTGAACCACCAGGGAAGCCTATAAAGAAAGTTTACAACTCAATAAAAGAAAAACAACCCAGTAAAATTTAGCAAAAGATTTCAACAATCACCTTACCAAAGTAGATATGTAAATGCCAAATGAAAGCCCATAAAGAGTCTCAACGTCATTAGTCATCAGAGAAATTAAAACCAAAATGAATTATAGCTATATAGATACTCATCAAAACAGCTACATTTTTTTAGATGAAATAAACTAAAAATATCTGACAGTACCAAGTGTTGACAGGTTTGTAGAGCAGCTGGAACTCTTATAAAATGCTGATAGGTATACAAAATGGTACAACCTCTTTGGGGAACATTTGACAGTTTCCTATGACATTAAATATCACTTACCATATAACCCAGCACTTCCAGTCCTATGTATCTTCACAAGAGAAATGAAAACATGTTCACACAATGGCTTATAGGCAAATATTTATGACAACATTATCATAATTGCCAAAAGGTGGAAACAGCCTGAAAGTCCACCACTGGTGAGTGAATAAACAGACTGTGGTAGATCCATACAATGGAATACCACTCAGCAACAGAAGGAAACAAACTGCTGATACCTACAGTTGCATAGACGAATCTCAGAAACATTTTGTTGAACGTAAAAGTCTAACACAGTAGATTCCATCTGATGTCGTCTTCTATCTGCATTCTAGACTTATATGGATTCTAGATTTCTGTCATTAAGGTGACAGAAATCAGGTAAATGTTTCTAGATGCTAACAGTGGAGGAGGGAGTTGATTGCAAAGGGGTATAAGGGAACTTTGGGGGATGATGAAACTGCTGAGAATGATGTGATTGTAAATAACTAGGCAGCACCACAAGATGACAATAGGAATGAAGGTCCTTGTGCTTAGAGGGGCAGACAGGTGGCAACTCTACATAGTGGCAGCAGCAACAGCAGCTGTAACAACTCTTCAGTGAGGGCTTACACTAGGCCTGGCAGTGTGATAAACCCTTTAGATGCATTATCCCATTCAATCTTCAAAATAATCATTCAATCTTCAAAATAAACATCTGGGGAGAATTCTACAGCTTCCCATTTCTACACATGAGGGAACTGAGCCCCAGAGAGTTTAAGTGACATGTCCAAAGTCACTCCACTGGTCAGCAGGTGTGACTGATCCCCAAATATGAGCTGTAAATTATGGCCTTGTCTTGCCTCCTGCATGGAATGCTGTTTTAACTCTTACTTCTATGCGACTGTGTTGCACAATGATATAATACCTATATTTTTCATCCCTACATGACCTTTTGCAATATAAGCCTGTGTGGTTATGCCACACGAATGACTAAAGCATTTCAGCCTCAATCGAGAGTCCCTGAATTAACCCTTTCTTGGCCATTAAGGAAAAAAACACTTGGGAGTCTTTCTGTGTGTTGCAGGCTGTATTTTCTGCAAGCAGTTGCTAAGATAGAATTTGGGGTGATATCTATAAACGAAAGGGTGAGAAAGCAGGATTTGGCAAAGGAACCAGTCAAACCACAGTGTCAACCCAACAAAATCCTGGCAAACCCAGTGGGGCTCCCTGGGGTGAGTGTTGCCCAGCAGAGTGGCCCACAATAACCAGAATGGCCATGCTTTTTGTATCCCTGCCTCATTCAGTCACTTATTGAGGGTTGTCTCAAGAAGGATGTGACCCTGAGCAAGGCTACTTTCTACAGCAGAGGCAGTCCTGAGATGCTAACTGCTCAAGTTTGCCTCTATCCTGCAGCTGGGGAGCATCCTTGGGTTTGCACCTGGGCATGTACCTCTGAGTCCATGGTCTGGTGCTGCTTTCAGAATGCTTCCCCATGGCACTGAAATGTCATTGAGTTATCCCAAGTCCTCCCAACAGTTTTTCTTTCTCAATGGACATACTAATACCTGAAAAAATAAAATCCAGAAAGCATTGTCTTAACAAACTTGATTGGATGGTTTAAAACAAAAACCTGTGGCTAATTCATGTCAAGGTATGGCAAAAACCACCACAATATTATAAACTAATTAGCCTCCAATTAAAATAAATTACTTTTTAAAAATCGCTTAACATAATATTGATCTCTTGCTTGTAATTAAGTGTTTCTTTTATCAGCATCATTCATTTATTCATTTAAAGTGGAGCGACATATATACACTACCATATGTAAAATAGCTAGCTAGTGGGAGCCTGCTGTGTAGTATAGGGAGCTCAGCTTGGTACTCTGGGATGATGTAGATGGGTGGGATGGGGGAAGACAGAAGGAGGTCCAAGAGGAAGAGGATATACGTATACATATAACTGATTCACTTTGTTGTACAGCAAAACCCAATGCTGATTCACTTTGTTGTACAGCGAAAACCAACACAACATTGTAAAACAATTACACTCCATTAAAAATGTAAAATGTATGGTCACGCCTATGTACCAGGCACTCTCCTGATTATTGAAGATATGAAAACATACACAATATGGTAAGAATAAATAACGGAAAAGACAAGCTTCTTATCCTTCAGGAGCCTAAAATTTACCACGTGAGGACAACAGGGAATCAAGTAACAGTAGAACAGTGTGCTGCCTGCTTTATGGAGAAAAGATGAAGAAGGTTTTCAATATCTGAGCTGGGCCCTGAAGATGAACGATTGGAGCTGAATGGTCAGGGATGGAAAGACATCCTTGGTGAAACTGGGAGCAGAAGTGAAGTCAGAAGTGGGAGTAGTCCAGTGAGGACTGTGTAGCATAGGATTGGCAGATGAGGGGAAGGGCGCCTCAAAGGCTGGTTGGGATGAACTGTGAGCTTCTTTGAACACCATGCCAAGGAGGCTGGAGGAATCATATGAAAGCCCAGGACCCACCAAGGCAAATCCACTCTTAGGACTGGACAACTCAGTGTGCGTTTCTTTCCAGATGCATGGGGGTTCTTTTTTTGTCTTTGGTTTGAGCCTTATCTCCACGTAGGTTTGAGGATTTTCGATTTGCTTTCAAGCTCATTGTGGGCTTCCCTCATTGTTCAGCTGGTAAAAAATCCACCTGCAATGTAGGAGACCCTGGTTCAATTCCTGGGTTGGGAAGATCCTCCAGAGAAGGGGTAGGCTATCCACTCCAGTATTCTTGGGCTTCCCTGGTGGCTCAGCTGGTAAAGAATCTGCCCGCAATGCAAGAAACCTGCATTCAGTCCCTGGGTTGGGAAGATCCCCTGGAGAAGGGAAAGGCTACCCACTCCAGTATTCTGACCTGGAGAATTCCATGGACTGTATAGTCCGTGGTGTCTCAAAGAGTCAGACACGACTGAACAACTTTCACTTTTAATCTCATTGTATTCTTATTCTCCCATGTTATTTCTGACTATGGCTTCTAAAATCATGTTCTCCTATCCCTTTAGTCAAACAAGTTGGGGAGATCAGGACATATTAGTAACAGCGAGACCTTGAACTGATGTCAGTACCACAACGGAAACACCATCCCCCTGTGGACAGCAAGTGAGCACACCCACACCTCCCCTGCTGTTGAAAGAAAAAAAAGGAAAGCATTGTTGTTTAGTGTTTTACGTCTTTGGTTTCTCTTGAAGTTTCTGCACCATCTTTGTGGCCACTTTCAATAGGACTAGATACAGATACTTTATTTTTACATGATCCCTTAGAAATTCAAAGAGAAGTGTAACAGATGCCCTTAATTGCTAGAAAACCCACCTCTGAATCACAAAGCTGATTTAAGTATAAAATAGGAAGTAGCAAATGTTTTCTGAGCCAGTAAATGTTTTAAAGACATTCTGATGAGTCAGTGTTTAACCTTTTCTCACATAAATAGGACAAAAGATCTTTGTCATGTCTTCTCTTAAGTAAATATATTTTAAAACTGTGTCTCCACGGTGTTTCAATTTTCTTTTCAGTTGTCACTATGAAGGGACATAGCAGCTGGAATGAAGGATAACACATTACACCCCTACTCTGAATTTCCTGCCTTTTGTTTTCTTGGATCACAGCCTTAATGTTGTTTAAATAGTGCTGTGTATATTTAATTTCCTTTTTCTCTCCACAAAAACCAAACAATTTTTTAAAAAATCACCCCATCTTTCACGGTGGGTTATAAAAGTGTTCTTGAGCTAAAATTGAACTAGTCTCTTATTTAAACATATAAATATATACTTAGGTACTTTAATCCACTGTAATTTATTTTATTGATTGAGTGCTTGGGTACAAATGTATTTGTACACATTTTATCCATGTCATGTGCTTTGCATTTAAAGATAACACTGCTGATAGTGACTGCTAATTGGGCAAAGAACATGTATCTTCCAAGGTACATGTACACAAAGTCTGTTCTTCGCTGTTTTGCAGACAATGTTATTTGTGACTCTCCCTTGTCATCTCAAATCCTCCCAAAAGAGTGAAAGATACATGGAGTTAGAAGGATATTTAGATATTATTTAGCCCAACTACCCAAATGAAGCAGGTACCCACTATGCTCTGGCCTCATAACTTTCAGAGATAAGACATTCAGCTGTATAGAAAGGTAGCCCATTTCATTGTTATTCACTTCTAAGTATTAAAAAGTTATTCCTAAGTCAAAATTTTCTTTCCTCTAACTTCTTGTTATTTGTAGTGCCCTTTCAGTTCAGTTCAGTTGCTCAGTCGTGTCTGACTCTTTGCGACCCCATGAACCGCAGCACACCAGGCCTCCCTGTCCATCACCAACTCTCAGAGTTTACCCAAACTCATGTTCATTGAGTCAGTGATGTCATCCAACCATCTTATCCTCTGTCGTCCCCTTCTCCTCCTGCCCTCAATCTTTCCCAGCATCAGGATCTTTTCAAAGGAGTCAGCTCTTCACATTAGGTGGCCAAAATATTGGAGTTTGAGCTTCAACATCAGTCCTTCCAATGAACACCTAGGACTGATTTCCTTTAGGATGGACTGGTTGGATCTCCTCACAGTCCAAGGGACTCTCAAGAGTCTTCTCCAACACCACAGTTCAAAAGCATCAATTCTTCAGCGCTCAGCTCTCTTCACAGTCCAACTCTCACATCCATACATGACTACTGGAAAAACCATAGCCTTGACTAGATGGATCTTTGTTGACAAAGTAATATCTCCGCTTTTTAATATGCTGTCTAGGTTGGTCATAACTTTTCTTCCAAGGAGTAAGCGTCTTTTAATTTCATGGCTGCAGTCACCATCTGCAGTGATTTTGGACCCCCCAAAAATAAAGTCAGCCACTGTTTCCACTGTTTCCCCATCTATTTGCCATGAAGTAATGGGACCGGATGCCATGATCTTAGTTTTCTGAGTGTTGAGCTTTAAGCCAACTTTTTCACTCTCCTCTTTCACTTTCATCAAAAGGCTCTTTAGTGCCCTTTAGATCCAAACAAAATATGTACAGGTAAGTTTTCAGAAGACAATTCTTACATCTCCTCTTTTGTCTTCTTCAAATGAAAATTTCTCATTTTCTTCAGCAGTTTCCTACTATCTTGACAACTGACTCTCAACACATATCAATTTGTCAACTTTTTTCTTTTGAGTAGTTCTCTTTTTAAATGAAGTAGAGTTGATTTACATTATTATATTAGTACCTGAATATATATATCTTTTTTAATAAATTAATTTATTTTAGTTGGGGGCTAATTACAATATTGTAGTGATTCAATATTTTATACATCAGGAAAACTAGACAGCTACATGTAAAATCATAAACTTAGAATATTTCCTCAATCACATACAAAAATAAACTCAAAATGGGCTAAAGACATAAATGTAAGACCTGAAACCATAAAACTCCTAGAAAAGAACATGGGCAGAATGCGCTTTGACATAAATCATAGCAATATATTGTGTTGCCTCTGAAAGCAAAGGAAACAAAAGCAAATGTAATCAAACAGGAGCTAATTAAACTTAAAGTCTTTTGCACAGCAAAGGAAACCATCAACAAAATGAGAAGGCAACCTACCAAATGGGAAAAATTATTTGCAAATGATATGACTGATAAGAGGTTAATATCTGACATATATTAATAGCTCATACAACTCAACATCAATAAAACAAACAACCTATTTAAAAAATGAACAGAAGAATTGAATAGCCGTTTTCCCAAAGAAGACAAATGGCCAACAGCCACATGAAAAGATATGAAACGTCACTAATTACTAGATAAATGCAGATCAAAGCTACAGTGAGATATTATATCACCTCGCATCTGTCAGAATGGCTATCAATAGAATTTTACAAATAAGGCTCTTCTGGTGGCTCAGTGGTAAAGAATCCACCTGCCAATGCAGGAGACACAGGTTCAATCCCTGATTCAGGAAGATCCCACATGCCTTGGAGAAACTAAGCCCATACACCACAACTATTGAGCCCAGGAGCCTGAACTACTGAGCCCACATGTGACATTACTGAAGCCAGCATGTGCTAGAGTCTGTGCTTCACAAGAGAAGCCACTGCAATGAGAAGCCCAAGCACCACAGCTTGAGAGTAGATCCCACTCGCTGCACATAGAGAAAAAGTCCGCACAGCAATGAAGACCTAGCACAGGCAAAAATAAATAAATACATAAAATTATTTTTAAAACATCTATAGATAATAAATGCAAGCATATGCAGAAAAGAGAATTCTTGTACACTGTTGGTGGGAATGTACATTGGTGCAGCCACTATGGAAAACAGCATGGAAGTACCTCAAAAAACTAAAAAGAGAACTACCATATGATCCAGCAATTCCACTCCAGCGTATATATCTGGAAAAAAAAATGGAAACACTACTTTGAAAAGATACAAGCACCCCAATGTTCACAGCAGCATTATTTATCATAGGCAAGATATAGAAGCAACCTAAGTGTTCACCAACAGACAAAACGGATACTATTATATTCAGCCATAAAAAGAATTAAATTCTGCCATTTGCAACAACATAGATGGACCTAGAGAATATTCAGTCTAGTGAATGAAATAGGTAAGACGAGAAAGACAAATATTGTATATTATCAACTCCTCTGTCAAAGAAAATATTGTTTTCTCTTATATGTTAAAACTCCTCATGTTGCCTGAGGATTATTCAGATAAGCTTAATTTCAATTAACAATTGAAAACCTACCAAACGTATACTTCAATCTTTTTTCTACATATCTTTATTTTACGCTTTGACTTTTGAACTAAAAACTTTGCATTTAAATCTCATCTTGATTTTTTTTTTCTTTTCATACTGGAGGGTATAGTTTTGTTTCTCAATATGTCAACAAACCTTCAAGATTTTCAAGCCATTAAAAACCTACCAAACTTTCCCCTTCCCGCTTTTTTGTATCAGTTCATTAATTATCACCCTGATCCTTCAACCAGCTATCACTGGTCTAATTTCTGCTTTGTTCAAAAGATATGAGAAGCTTGTTAAATGCCTTACTCAAATTATGCTATGTCTAAACAGCACTTTCTTGATCCTTCAACCAGCTATCACTGGTCTAATTTCTCCTTTGTTCAAAAGATATGAGAAGCTTGTTAAATGCCTTACTCAAATTATGCTATGTCTAAACAGCACTTTCTTGACATACAATTTAATAACCCAATCAAGAGTGGATTAGGTGCCCTTCTATGGCTTCAACAGCAAACTATACTTACTAGTGGAGTCTGGAAGGTACAGTAAGTCCCCTACATATGAGCAAGTTCCATTCCAAGCATGGAATCCAATTTGTAAATCCAATTTGTTCTTAAGCCCAACAAAGTTAGACTAGGTACCCAGCTAACACAATTGGTTATATAGTACTGTACCACAATAGGTTTATAATACTTTTCACACAAATAATACATTAAAAAACCCAAAAAATAAGGGAAACATTTTTAATCTTACAGTACAGTACCTTGAACAGTACGGTAGTACCAGCTACATCATCGCTGCTTTTATGCTCACTTCCAGACATCCTCGGTTTGAGATAAAGACACTGTACTGCTGTTCTCTATATAGTACTGTTCAATAAAGTACACAAAAGCATAACCATTTGTAACCACGCAAGTGACAATGTAAGCCAGATACATGAACCAACTTACGTGACTGGACATGCAAACACAGGTTCACATGTTTGAAAGTTCACAGCTTGAAGGTTCATACTGTAATGGGGTATAAAATAGATACTGGTTAAATTAGTGAATATGAAGACTGGTGCAATGGAATACAACAAAAGAATCAGTTTCCTCGTGTGTGTGTGTGCTTAGTCGCTTCAGTCGTGTCCGACTCTTTGCACCCCTGTGGACTGTAGCCTGCCAGGCTCCTCTGTCCGTGGGATTCTCCAGGCAAGAATACCGGAGTGGGTTGCTATGCCCTCCTCCAGGGGATCTTCCCAACTCAGGGATCAAACCTGAGTCTCTCATGTCTCCTGCACAGGCAGGCAGGTTCTTTACCACTAGTGCCACCTGGGAAGCCCCCTGTTCCTCACCAGTCTGACCTATTCTTGATGACAAGGGAAGTATGGAAACTACCTTTGCTCAGTAGGTGGCTGATAAATGTGGAGACCATTTCCTAGTGTGGGAAGAAAGGAAGAACATGGTGTGAATAGAAACTGGTAGGTGAAGAGCTGCAAATGATGAGCTCCATATTTTCTGTGACACAGGCAATGATGACAACTTCTGAGAGGGTTAAATAAGGAGCTTGAGTGGAGCAGTTGAGGGGATATGCAGAGGAAGCATACCAGGATCAGTGTGAAGATGATTGGTGGATGCAAGACAGGAGCTTATTATTCAGGATTCAACGTGTGTTCATCAAGTACCTATGTGCCAGGTACTACCATTCAAAGATAGAGCAAAAAACTCGCCAGATATTTTCCTGCTTTACCAAAGCTAACATTTTAGTGGGAGAGACAATTAAGTCAACCAATATGCGCCATGTTGATAGGTTAAGTGTTACGAATGAAGTTAGCAGGGTGATAATACTATATACAGACTAGGAGACAGAAGAGAAGACTATTTGGATAAGAGTGGTCAGGAAACCATCACTTAAGTAACATTTGATGTTATGTGGCAACCTGGATGGGAAGGGAGTTTGGGGGTGAATAGATACATGTATATGTATAGCTGAGTCCCTTTGCTGTTCACCTGAAACAATCACAACATTGTTAATGGGCTATCCCTGATACAAAATAAAAAGTTTTTTAAAAGTTTTTTAAGAGTTTTTTAAAAAGTAAATCTTGGAGCTGGGGAAGGGCTGTGGTGTTCTGATTAATCGGCTCTCAAAAAAAGAAGAAAAAAAGGAAAGAAAGCTCAAAAAAAAAAAAAGAAACTCTGATTTGTAGTTTTGCTGTTTTTCATAGTGTAAATACACCACCACTAGCTTCCAGATACCAACATGACATCACTAAATGCAGAGCAGGGAAAAAAGCTACACTTTTGACTCTGGCAAGCCTGTAGAAGCCCTTTCCAGCACACCACTAAAAGAATGTTCCAATGAAAGAAGAGCATTAAAAGGAACTTCAGCAGGAAGGAGTTCAGGGTGACTAGAAACAGGAACTGGGGAGGGAGGAGTGTGGAAAGCCAGAGACATTGGCAAATGCCAGATTTTCCATGTAAGGAGCTGGATCTTATTCTAAATGAAACGGAACAAGATCTGATTTACATTTTAAAAGGATCATTCGCATTGTTACATGGAGAATGAGTTAGAATAGGAACAAAAATAGAAGCAGGTAGCCAGTTAAGAGTTATTGAAGTTGTCCAAGCAAGAATTAGGATGAGGGCAGTGGAAATAAAAGAAGTGGATATATTTGGGGCATATTTTGGAAAGAGAAGGTAGTAGAACTTACTGGTAGATTAGATGTGACAGTTCAGAGAAGAGAACATTCAAAATAATTCCTAGGTAATCTTGACCAACTGGGAGTTTTCTATTGCCACTTACTGAGGTGTGGAAGAATGGAAGAAAAAATGGATTTGAGTTCAGGAAATTAGTTTGAGATACAGAATAGGTATCCAGGTGAAAATGTCAAGTAAGCATTTGGACATAGAGATCTGGAACTAAGAAGAAAGACTGGGGATGGAGATATAAATTTGCCTGTCACATGCATCAGATGGCAGTTGAACCATGTGACTGGTGGGGATTACATAGACAAGTATATTAACAGAGAAAAGATCAACCCCCGAGAAACTTAACCAACTAGTGGCCAGCTAGAAAAAGAGAATTCAGCAAAGGAGTCAGACAAAGTGATCAAGAGAAAAATAGGTCATTGTGCTGTCAGAGAAGTCTGGAGGAGAAAGTATTTCAAGGAGGAAGTAGTCAACTGTGTTGAAGTCTGCTGAAAGTTCATGTAACATGAAGACAGAGAAGTACCCACAGGATGAAGCAACATGGAGGTCCTGGGTGGCCTTGATGAGAGATATTTCAGGGTCAGATGATGCAGAATGAATCAGGGCAACACCACTAACTCTGACATGGCAAAGCAGAATTTGGCTCAGTCTGCCCCATCCCAGAGTTAGTCACTCCTCTGGACAAGTTGGTACAGCTGTCTGGCGAAGAAAGCAAGAGGCTGACAATCAGTCTTAGCATCACCCACTAAATGGCTGTATGATTCCAATAAGCCAAGTAACCTCTCTAGACCCTCATGTTCTCATCAGTAAAATTAGATGCTCTGAAATTCTACTTATTCATTTACTCACTCAGCAAATATGTATCAAGCAGTGATTCTATGCCAGATCCTGAATAAGAAAAGACCATGTTCCTGCCCTTGAACAATTGTCTCTAATTTACTGACTTGCACTTTATACAATTCTTGTGTCTGTATATGTGGCTTACCTCCCCTACAAGATGGTAGGGTCCTTGAGGTTGTATTTTTCTCAACTTGGTGTCCTCCACAGGGCCTAATACAATGCCTGGCACATCTGTGCACTTAACGTCAAGGTCGTTAATATGTTATATGCTTAAAAAGAACATTTATGATTTTCCGATTCATGTACAAATCCTTGCCATTTATTATTTGGCCAAATTACTTAATCTCTCTGGGCCCTGATTTCTTTAACTGTAAAATGGGGTAATAACAGTATCTATATCATAATAGACTATAAAAATGTGATCTGTGTTCATGATGGAAAGTTCAGAAAAATCAGAATTTATTAAAAAGTGAACTAAATTACTCATGACTTCACAACTAGAGGTAACTAATGCAAGTATCTTGATGTATGCCTTCACACTCTTCTCTTTGCATGGTGCAAAGATTATATCCTGAACTTAAGTGGCTCAAAGAGCCGTTACGCATGATGGTGCTTGTATTGGAAATATTGTGTAGAGCTCTTTTATTAAGTTAATAAAATTCATTAATTAACTAAACTTTTTTTCCCTTCATGAAAAATAGAGTGAAATTACTTTAATTCTGTTTCCCAAAATGTATATATTACAAGCTACCAGTTATTGAGTCTTTGCAGTTTGAAAGTTAAGCATTTTGTATGCATTATCCTACTGACTTATAACACATTGTGGTAGGTATTACCCCATTTTACTGAGGAGGAAAATGAGAGTCAGAGAACATGGCATTACTACTGTTCACCAGTATCCAATTCTACTGTCTTTCTGGACACATGTGGGTAGCTATTCTCTGCCATGCTGATATTAGTTGTGGCTATATCTACTTTGGTCAGTGAAGCACCAACAGCAGTGATGTGGGTTACTGCTGGATAGGAACACTTCATTCCTGATGCTTAACTCACCACCAGTCTTTCCTCTGTCATGGTCATCATGGAAACCAGCATAGATGTGGAGAGCTAATGTTGAGCCATCCTGAGCAGAACAGCTGTGCTGGAGGGTTGTCAGACCTGTGTCAGTCTTTGCTTGAGCAAGAAATAAAGCTTTCTTTTTTGAAGCCATTGAAATGCTGAGATTGTTTGTTACCACAGCATAACTTGGTCAATCCTGACTAAGGCAGAGGGGAACCTCTGTTAAATGTGTTGTGAAGCCAATCTAAGCCTCTTTGGGATGTAAAGATGATAAAATTGATAAGTAGAGCAGTTATTAAAAGTTTTAAAGACAGAAATTGCTGAGTACCCAGCCAAGTTGAGTGGGAAACAGAAGGTGAAACAGGAAGGATACAAAAGCACTCATAGTTTTCAGACCATACAGATTGTTAAACCTATATAATATGAAGAACTATGACAGGGGTTTCCGAAATCGTGGAGAGCGTCCTGCGCTAACCGCCAGAATCTGCTTGCTGGGGCATTCCTAAAACTGTGGCAAAAACCACGTGGCTTTTCTCCATTGTATACTCCTGCCTCCTTTGTCGGAGATAAGGTGCCCGTAGGTGCGTGGGTTTATCTCTGGGCTTTCTATTTTGTTCCATTGATCTATATTTCTATCCTTGTGCCAGTACCACACTGTCTTGATGACTGTGGCTTTGTAGTAGAGCTTGAAATCAGGCAGGTTGATTCCTCCAGTTCCATTCTTCTTTCTCAAGATTGCTTTGGCTATTTGAGGTTTCTTATACTTCCATACAAATTGTGAAATGATTTGTTCTAGTTCTGTGAAAAATACCATTGGTAGCTTGATAGGGATTGCATTGAATCTATAGATTGCTTTGGGTAGTATACTCATTTTCACTATATTAATTCTTTCAATCCATGAACACGGTATATTTCTCCATCTGTTTGTGTCCTCTTTGATTTCTTTCAGCAGTGTTTTATAGTTTTCTATATATAAGTCTTTTGTTTCTTTAGGTAGATATATTCCTAAGTATTTTATTCTTTTTGTTGCAATGGTGAATGATATTGTTTCCTTAATTTCTCTTTCTGTTTTCTCATTATTGGTGTATAGGAATGCAAGGGATTTCTGTGTGTTAATTTTGTATCCTGCAACTTTACTATATTCATTGAACAAGTGGTGCTGGGAAAACTGGTCAACCACTTGTAAAAGAATGAAACTAGAACACTTTCTAACACCATACACAAAAATAAACTCAAAATGGATTAAAGATCTAAACATAAGACCAGAAACTATAAAACTCCTAGAGGAAAACAGGCAAAACACTCTCTGACATAAATCACAGCACGATCCTCCATGACCCACCTCCCAGAATATTGGAAATAAAAGCAAAAATAAACAAATGGGACCTAATTAAAATTAAAAGCTTTTGCACAACAAAGGAAACTATAAGCAAGGTGAAAAGACAGCCTTCAGAATGGGAGAAAATAATAGCAAACGAAGCAACAGACAATCTCAAAAATATACAAGCAACTCCTGCAGCTGAATTCCAGAAAAATAAACGACCCAATCAAAAAATGGGCCAAAGAACTAAACAGACATTTCTCCAAAGAAGACATACAGATGGCTAACAAACACATGAAAAGATGCTCAACATCACTCATTATCAGAGAAATGCAAATCAAAACCACAATGAGGTACCATTACACACCAGTCAGAATGGCTGCTATCCAAAAGTCTACAAGCAATAAATGCTGGAGAGGGTGTGGAGAAAAGGGAACCCTCTTACACTGTTGGTGGGAATGCCAACTAGTACAGCCACTATGGAGAACAGTGTGGAGATTCCTTAAAAAACTGGGAATAGAACTGCCATATGACCCAGCAATCCCACTGCTGGGCATACACACCGAGGAAACCAGAACTGAAAGAGACACGTGTACCCCAATGTTCATCGCAGCACTGTTTACAATAGCCAGGACATGGAAGCAACCTAGATGTCCATCGGCAGACGAATGGATAAGGAAGCTGTGGTACATATACACAATGGAATATTACTCATCCGTTAAAAAAAATACATTTGAATCGGTTCTATTGAGATTTATGAAACTGGAGCCCATTATGCAGAGTGAAGTAAGCCAGAAAGAAAAACACCAATACAGTATACTAATGCATATATATGGAATTTGAAAGATGGTAACGGTAACCCTATATGCGAGACAGAATAAGAGACACAGATGCATAGAACAGTCCTGTGGACTCTGAGGAAGAAGGTGAGGGTGGGACATTCTGAGACAATAGCATTGAAACATGTATATTGTCATATGTGAAGCGGAACACCATTCCATGTTCTATGCATGGGACAAATGCTCAGGGCTGGGGCATTGGGATGACCCAGAGGGATGGGATGGGGAGGGAGGTGGGAGGAGGGTTCAGGAGGGGGAGCACATGTGAACCCATGGCTGATTCATGTCAATGTATGGCATAAATTACTACAATATTGTAAAGTAATTAGCCCCCAACTAAAATAACTGAATTTATTAAAAAAAAAAAAAAAGAAAAACCACATGGCTAGCTTTTGTCAATTTCATCCTTCATAGTGGAAGACATTAAATTTGAATATGGCTCCTAATTTATTCAAAGAAAATAAAGATAGTATCTTCTTAGTGTCTCTAATCCATCAGCACAACCCGACCAAAGTAGGCAATTCTTAAAGTCAGAATATTAATAAAAAGGAAAAGCAATCTCTTTCTTGGGTCAGTAGACAAAGAAAGAAATAGCTCCAACTGCCTATTTCCTTACTCTTCCAGCCCTGATTTCAAGACAGGATGTTATCATGGTCCTTAGGGATGGGTGACAAATTAGGTGCTAATGGATCCTTTGGACTGAAATTCAGATGCATGTGGGTCTTTGCCAAAGCTCTTGTCCAGGGAGAACCAAAGGACTGGGATTGGGTCTTGGTGCATCATTTAAACAGAATGAATGTAGCATCAACTACAGTAACCTGGGCTGTGACCAGGTTCTGGCATTTTCTAGGGCTCCTCATCAGCTCCTGTGATGAGAAACAGATTTACTTTTCATGAGGCTGTGTCCACTGTGGCTATTACATCAGAATTGGAGGTTTTATCAGTGCTGGCTTGATTGCCGTATCTAATATGAGATACTTATATTAAAGATTCACCATTAAAGCATTTGTATTGTCAAGTTGTGCAGAGCATTATAAAGCTGTCTGCAATTCTTGGCATCCTAAACTAGCACATACTCAAATACTAAACCTAACATATTCAAAATAATGCTCACTCCACCTTTTCTCAGTGGAACATAATCAGTGTTTCATAAGAAATTCCTCACAGTGAAAAGGTGTTTTTGCCATATTGATGGAGTCTCCTTCTGTGCAAGTAAAAATATTTTACTACTTCATCAGCCTTTCATGTGTGCGTGTATGCTAAGTCACTTCAGTTGTGTCTGACTGTTTGCAATCCCGCGGAGGGGAGGCTGGCCTTAAGTAATGGGCACTCCTCCTCCATTATAACAAGACAAGGAGAAGCAGATGGGTCCCTGGTTAGGCAGGTAACTCACCACTGTTCCTGTCTGCAATCTGAATGGGGCCACCATTGCACACTTTCAGCCTCATTCACTGCCACAGGGACAAATACTCTGCCGTCCAGGCTGCTGCCAAGCCCTGAGTGAAAAAACTACCAAAAAGCGTGTCCTTACCAAGAGTGTCAGCATTCCTAGTTGGGCTTTTCCTATCTGGATTTGCCATGGTAAAACATGCTTAAGAAGCTTGTTTGGTTTCCTCTTCAGATAATGCCTTCTCCATCACTGCCACCTCATGACAAGCTCTGGCTCTGCTTTGAGCCATGTGTTCAAGGGGTTTAGGTGTAGACTTGCAGGATAATATAAACAAAGAAAGCTGGGAGTGCACTCTCCATACTTTACCAAAGTTCTTTTAAGGAAAGCTGTCTCTCCCAAGATATGTATTAATTACAAAGGAAAATACAAAAATTTTGAGGTAGAAAAATGTGGTAGACACCTCTTAACCCATTGACCAAGGTTAACAATCACCAGTAATGAGATATATTGACTTCATGTACTTCCTGATATGATGAACCCAGAAGTGTACATCATTCTTAATATGTTCATGCCAAAAATGCCTACCACAGTCTAATCATGAGAAGACATCAGACCAACTCAAATGAAGAGACATTCTGCATAAACCTGGCCAGTAGACTTCAAAAGAGTTGAGGTTGTTCAAATGTCCTTCAATGGATGAACGCTTAAATAAACCAGGGGATGTTGTACAATGGAGCACACAGTAAGGAAAATGAACAAACAATTGATAAATGAAACAACTTGGATGGACCTCAAGGGAATTTTGCTGAGTGAAAAAAAGCAATTTTGAGAGGTCACATACTATAAGAGTCTATTTATATGGCATTCTTGAAATAACAGAACTGTAGGTATAGAGAACAGATTCATGTTTGCTAGGGGTTAGGGGGTGGGAAAGGAAGGGAGTAAAGGCAGCTCCCTTCTTGGGTACCATAAGGGATCCTTACGAAGGAAATGTTTTTGATGGTGGCCACACAAAACCACCCGTGATAAAATTGAATAGAATTAAATATACATGCATACATATACACACAGATATACACAAGTCCATATAAAACTGATGAAACCTGGATAAAGTCCATGGATTGTACAATGTCAACTTCCTGGTCATGTTTTTGTGCTCTGAATTACGCAAAGTGCTACTATTAAGGGAAATCAGGTCAAGTGTACGGGGATCTCTCTGTATTGTTAATATTTCTTACAATTGTGTGTGAATCTATAGTTACCTTAAGAAGTTTTAAAAAGTATATTAAGGTTGCAAAGGTCAAGGAAAGACTTATTAGAGGTCCCAGATTAGAGGAACCTAAGGAGTCATGATAATTAAAGGCAATATGGGAGCCTGGATTTGATGCTGAACCAGAAAAAGTACTAGTGTGGGATGAAGTCTGCAGTTGGGTTTCTTGTACTGTGCTGATGCTCATTTCTTAGCTTATATCAATGTATGATTATTATATAAGGTATAAGAGTAGGAGATGTTAGATGAAGAAAACTCTCCACTATTTTTGCAACTTTTTCCCTAAGTTTAAAATAATTTCAAAATTTAAAAAAAAGTTTAAAAGTTTTGTAAAGAAAAGTTTCTTTTATCCTAATCAGAAATCTAACTGTCTTTTAAACATAAATTGGAAAGCCAGCAAACTAGAGAAAAGAAAATAATAAAGGGAAAACAAAACACACATGTAATTTCTTAATATTCTTACCGATAGGTTTCTTCAAGTTCAAGACCATTTATAGCAGCTGTTAATATAGTATAAAATCCTAGAGTTTAAATATCACATTGATGCTACTTTTCTATTATACTAACCTCTACATTCCACTCTGTTACATTTGCCTGACGTAATAATCTTTGTTTTTTAGAGCAATTTTCTCGGCTGGTGATTGTTCTGTGAGCAAGCCATCTCCTGCTCCCCTCACTTGCCATTCGTGGTGGAGACCATAGCTGGGTGGAGAGCCCAAGGCCACTTTGGTTCCAAAGAACCCATCCAGACTGTCTCAAGCATAGAGGAGTGACCCACCATGACTCAATACACTTTTCAATACAACTGGTTGGAATAAGATAGATTTCTTCACATCCATGGTCTCAGTATCACACTTTCAAGGCCAAGGAACTCAGACGACAGAACAACCCAACCAGCATTGTGCACTCTGCAGGCTTATTCTCCAGGCTCAGCTTCTGCCATGTTCTTAGGCTGAACCATCTAAAGAGCCAGGTTTTGCTGTGTGTAGACTTTTTTTGCCTTCCTCTAAATAAGTATTTTTCCAAGCATGGAATTCAGAGGAGAGGTCACTTTTTCTGCATGGGAATCCGCCTGGTTTCTTTTTATGGTCATTTCTATATCCAGAAGGTCCCAGGTCTTGGATGGCATGGAACATACTGGTGACGGTCCCCTGAGCAAGTGTCCCCATATCCACTCGTTATCTTTTCACCTCAGATCTCATGCAGTAGCCACTCCCAGTTCCTACAGTCTCTGGTTTTTCTGCTCAAGTGGAAAAAGTACACTCCTTTAGTTTCTTCTTTGAGTTCTTATCTGTATAGCTCTGGTCCAAGGCTGGAATGGTCTGGTTTTCATCCATCTGACCATAGAGGTTACAGCAGGATGGACAGAAGTTTGGACATAGCAGTCTGGGAAAACTTTTCCTATAAACCTGACTTGATACATCTGTCCTGCTGGCAACCAGAGGCCCATCAAGCGGCCAGCTGGCTCCTCGCCTCTTCCCAGAGGCTTAATCCAATGAGGAGCTCCCTCATATGTTTCACTCTGGCGGAAGCAAGTGTCCTGCCCAAGACAGCCCAGTGGGCTGGGCGTACCAGGAGCCCCTGGGTAGCAGAAGCAGTGTCCCACCCCAGGCAGGAGCACAAGGAAGATATAGACATCCAGCAAGGAGAGTAAGACTGGTGGACCAGACTGTGTCTTCCTTGCTGTTTTCCCAACAACCGCCTCCCCCAAACACAAAAGATAAAGCCCCCACTCTCATCTATCTGGTTCTGCTAGATGAACCAACAGAGCATAAAGCTAGTTTCCTGATATTCATACCCCAGAGTCAATGGTCATTATTATACAAGAGGTCCAGCCTAGAACTTCAGGAACTTCCTTTTTAAGCCAAAGTTGTCTGGCACAAACAACTTTAAGGAAAAATCTGCCACTCTACCCAAACCTCGCTGGTATGAAACCCTCCCCTTCTATTGGGTCAGCAAAAAATATTCATTCGGGTTTTTCCATAACATCTTATGGGAAAAAAAACAATCGAACTTCTTGGCCAACCCAATTGAATGTTAAGGAAATCTACTGCAGTGACACCTCAAGGTGTGAGTGGCCTGGCTTCAACCAGGGGGACAAGGGGAAATACTCCAGGCCAGGGAAGGAACTGGGTGCTATTTGAGCCTCCATCGAGGTCTCTGTCACTGTGCACTGCAGCTCAGCTAGGCTCCCGCAGCGGGTGAGCAGGCTGGACTCACCCTGCTGGCAGGCAGTGAGCAGTCGGTGAGGGTTGGCTGATGGCGATCATGTGGCTGGACTGAGATTCCCCCTTCAAGGGACATGTGCTCACAGCACCCATCAGCCACAGCCTCAGGTGCAAGGCACCACCAGGAGGGGCCAACCATTGCCCTTCTCACCTGCTCCTTGCCGCTGTACTAGAATGTCCTTGGAGGGGCCCTGGCCACCACAGGCACTGTAGGTGGGGGCAGTCATCCGTGGAACTCTGTGACATTTTCTTTCTGTTTATTCTCTAAGTTTTAGTGGAATTCTGTGGTCCAGACTTGGTTTCAGACTCTGTGCTCTCAGAGTCAGCTAAAGTACAAAGGGGGGAAAAAAGAGAAAGTAGTGGGAAAAATTAGATTCTTGATTTGTGTCCAGATGGTTCTGGACGAAAATAGACTCAGAGATTCTCACTGCAAACTTGCCTCTGGTATGAAGCTCCCCTCCCCTCTTCATTTAAGGTCTTCTTGGTAGAAGAGGGAATGGGGATGGGAAAACACTGGGAACATTCATTTTTCTTTTTCCCAGCCATATATTAAAAGGCAGCACAGGTTCTAATTGAGGACTTTCGGGGAACACAAGGAGTCGCCCTTTACCTGGGGCCCTAGGATGAGAGGATTTTTCACCAACTTGGAAGAGCCCCTTGGAGGTAAGCCTGTAGGATGGGCTGATGTGCTCTGCAGGTGGCGATATTGTGTGCTGGACAGGAGGAAGGACCACATGGCCCTCACCAGACTCCACTTTCGAGGAGCTTGAGGGAAAGGAGAAAGGCAGCACACAGACCCCAGGATCTGGGTCCCCCACCTCAGAGAGCAGCAAGGTTTCATACTAGCCCAGTCTCCTTCCCTTTAAGGCGATGCTCATGAGAGGGTACCCAGTCCTCTTTGAGGAGAGCATGAGAGCCTTGGGGCTTCCCTGGTGACTTGGCAGTAAAGAATCTGCCTGCAATGCAGGAGCTGCAGAAGACACAGGTTCTATCCCTGGGTTGGGAAGATCCCCTGGAGAAGGAAATGGCAACTGACTCCAGTATTCTTGCCTGGGATACCCCATGGATGGAGGAGTCTGGCGGGCTACAGTCCATAGAGTCACAAAGAGTTGGACACAGCTGAAGGGATTTAGCACACACGCAGGCTTGGGGACCTTGAGGAGACCACCTGTCAGCAACAGGAAACCTGACAGATGGAATGGCCCCCTATCTCAGGACCTACAGGGCATGAGCTTGACAACAAAACCAAGTGACCCCAGGGCCCCATCCTGACCAGAGAGAGGCCATGCCCTGTGGTTCTCTCATCCCCCAAATTATTCCCAATCATTCCTTTGAGGCTCACTGAGAGCCCAGTGTTCGTAAGCGACCACACAAGGTCGGTGTCCTAAAGTCCAGGACCTCCTCCAGTGGCAGTCAGTCAGATGCTGATGAATGAATAGTGGCCAAATGGAAGGTACTTTTTAAAAAATATGATTTTCTACAATTGGGTTTCCTTCCTAATGTACCTAATGTTGAAACTGCCTTACAGGACAACCAGAGTGCCAGTGAGTCCGTCCTTGGATCTGGGTGCTAGGGAAGGGCAAGAGAGGAGAGCCAACGGGATGTCAGACGCAGGGCCCAGGCAGATGCCAGAAGCAAGAAACAGTAGATAGTCTAAAGAAAGCATCTGTGTGAAGGTCAGGTGGCAAGGAGAGAGTCTGCTGCCGCCAGACTTAAGGCAGACGCTGTAGGAGAGGCACACCCCAGAATATCTCCTCAGGCACTGAAACTCAGATGCGGGGACCTCTGTATAGTTTGCCTAGGGCCAAGTCTGAGCCCTGAGGTCTTTTTTCAGAGCTTGAGGACTTGAACTAAGATCTTTCAACTTTCCTAACCCCCTTCACCTGACTGTTGGGCTTCCCTTGTGGCTCAGCTGGTAAAAAATCTGCCTGCAATGTGGGAGGCCTGTGTTCAATCCCTGGGTTGGGAAGATCCTCTGGAAAAGGGAAAGGCTACCCACTCCAGTATTCTGGTCTGGAGAATTCCATGGACTATACACTCCCTGAGGCCACAAAGAGTTGGGCACAACTGAGAGACTTTCACTTTCGCCTATTAGGTATTTTCTCAGCTTCAAATCATCATTAGGGGAAAACTTATTGTATAGGCAATATGTTTGAACACAGAATAATAATATTTTACATTTTCCTGTGCTTTAACTTGGGGTCGCAAAGAGTCGGACACGACTGAGCGACTTCACTTTCACTTTTCACTTTCATGCATTGGAGAAGGAAATGGCAACCCACTCCAGTATTCTTGCCGGGAGAATCCCAGGGACGGGGCAGCCTGGTGGGCTACCGTCTATGGGGTCACACAGTCAGACACGACTGAAGTGACTTAGCAGCAGCATACTTAACAAATCACTTTCATATCTCTTCTTTTGTATGAGTTTCAAAACTACCCTATGAGGCAGAAAGGAAATGACTGGATTCCACACACCATTAGGTTTCTTGAAGGCAGGGACTATTTTGTTCTCTGTTATAACCTAAGCATGATATGTTGCCTGGTGCAGGGTAAATACTTAACTAAATATTTGTTTAATAAATGGATGAATGGATGGATGGTTGGATGGGTAGATGGATGGATGGATGGATGGGAGGGTGGACAGATGGATGGATGGATGGATGGAATCTGCCTTGATTTTCAAGCTGGATTCATTTCCCAATTCCATTTACTACCTTTTGGCTTTGTCCAAGTCTCTAAACCTTATTTTCCTAACCTGTAAAATAGTAATAATGATATCATTTCTGCTACCACAGTGTCATAGTGATTGGAAATAGAGCCAGGGCTTGAACTAGGAGTTCCTGATTTTTGGTTCATTGTTTGTTCCTTATGGTGGAGGGAAGGAAGGAGGAAATTATTGTGTGTTTATCTGTCAGGCTGTGTTTTAGGAACTTTAAAATGCCCATAGCAGCTCCATGGGGGAAGTATTATGATTATTCCCAATTTACAGATGAAGAAACTAAGAGAAGTGAAGTGACTTGTTGAGGCTCCACAGTGGAGTTAGGATTCAAACCCAGGTCTACCTGACTTCAAAAGCCAACTTTTCCACCACCTGCCATATTTTTATTTTTAGACAATGATTAGAGATCTCTCAGGTTCCCCATCCATCCTGGAAACAAGATTGACAATGACAGCCAAAGACTCCAATACTGCAGTGGAAGCAGCCACTTGTGCATTTGCCCTCATTTTAACTACTGACCAATGTATATAAAAAACCCTGCAAGTTGGGATGTTTTGGCCAGAAACACGGTTGTTCACGACTACATTCTAGATGATCAAATAGCTCTCCGTTTGCCCAATTTTTTTTTTATTCTAGACACTGAAAAATAGCAGGTGATGTAATCTTTACGAGACTAGATCTATGGAACCATTTACAGCTCAAAACAAACTCAAAGTATATGAAGATTTATCGTGGAAGTCACAGAGGAGGAAAACCTGGCGGAAAATGAAAACAGCTTAGCCTAAATCTTTTCATAGCCTTTCTATCAGAGTAATTAGTGGCGTTAGCTTTTGGCCAGGAAGCAGGTATACAAAGCAACTCAGGACCCAAAACTCTGATATGGGATGTTCTAATATGGGGCACACCTGGGCTTGGGAGGAGGGGAAGGAAAGTGGGGTGGAGGAGAAAAAAGTAGCTTTAATCCTGGAGCAAATGGAAACTCTTAATGGGTGAGGCTTGAATATGTCTGTCTCCAAGATGTATTTCTTTATCAGTGAAGGCTCAGCTGCAAGTGACTAAGAGCCTAGCCTAAGTTAGTCTAAAGCAAAATGTTAATGTATAGGTCCACACAACTTACAAGTCTAGAGGCTGGCTGTTACAGACTTAATGTTTGTGTTCTCCCCAAATTCATACGTTGAAACCCTAGCCCTCATTGTAATGGTATTTGGAGGTAGGGCCTTTGGGGCTAATTAAGTTTAGATGAGGTCATGAGGGTGGGGTCCTAGGGATGAGAACATTGCCTTTATAAGAGATCAGAGAGCCTTCTCTCTCTCTCCTTCTCTCTCTTTCTCTCCCTGCCATGTGAGGATTCAGCAAGAAAGCAGCCATATGCAAGCCTGGAAGAGAACTTTCACTAGAACCTGATCAAACTGGCCTTGGACTTCTAGTCTTTAGAATTGTGAGAAACAAAATTCTGTTGTTTAAGCCACCTGGTTTATGGTAATTTGTTATTGCAGCCTGAGCTGGTGAAGACACACGTATGGCTTCAGTATGGCTGGCTACCGGAGTTCAGAGCTGGTCATTAGAAACTTGTTTCTCTCACCCAGTATCTGAGCTCTCCTTACTCTCTCAAGGCTCCAATCTCAGAAAAGCTTATGCTCCAGTGAAGCTACATTGCCTGCCAGATTCAAGTTGGAAGGGCAGCCTAGATGGAGGCATCTCCTTCTATTCCAGAAATCCCAGCAAGATCCCATTACATCTCATTGGGCCTGATAGGGAAACATGCCTATTCCTGAACCAATCTCTGAGGCCAGAGAATGTGACATGCTGATTGCCTTTGGCCTTGGCCATGTGCTTCACTCTGATTCTGTGGGCCTAGCCCCACCCAAAGAACACAAAATGAGGTGGGAATGTGGGGGCTGAAGACACAAAGAGCACAGCAGGTTAGTGGAGCCTGGGTGGAAGCCAGGTTAGACCTCAAAATCAAACTCCCCAGTACCAAGAAAAGAGTGATTCAGCAAGGGAGCAGATGAATGCCCGCAAATAAACTGCTGTGATGTAGCTCAATCACCTTGCACACTGAGTTTACTATCAAACTGTGAAATGTTTTATCCCAAATAAGAACTTAAACGGTAGTTTGTTAGGATGAAAATTCATACCGTATGTGCCTTAAGTTCTGAAACTCAGTTCATGGGGTTTGGTAATAGGGTTGGTTTATCAAAATTTGTCTAATTAAATCATTACAGATGAGCCTCAGTTTTCACCACGTGCTTATTCCTTTTAGTGTGTATTAAATTGAATTTGAGACCAGTGGATTGTATTTTCAAATTTTAAGTGGGGACACTTAAAAGGAGCATTGTGAAATGCATCTATGAAAAAATAAAACACTCCCTTAATTTCTCTATAAGTTTGGGTTGTGGCCCATTGGCCTTTTGTAAAGTGAGGCCTCAGTAGCATCATTAAATGTGTGGGAGTGTGACCATACACACAGCCCTGACTTGAAAATCTGTAAAAATCTAAAAAAAAGCAGTAACTGCAGAAGAGCCCTAAAAACAAAACAAAACAACACTTTTTCCAACAATGTTTTTCCGTATGAGTCTATCCTTATAAAACTAAATCCCTTTAAATTCATTTCCCCAGACTATGTTTCTCCCCGAAAAACAAATTCCGTGAAACAAATAGCCCTACAGAGATTTGACAGCAGAAAGACTCCAGGAGCCAATGGTCCTGGAGCCAACAAACAAAACTCGGTTTCAATATGGTTGCCATCATATCAAAGGTCAGGCCTCTGTGCATCTCCATGCTACCAATTAGCATGACGTTCCAGCTAAGTTAAACGGTTCTCATTGGCAGCTTCCACCCCACGAGGGAGGCCATCAGGACAGATGCCAAAGTAGGGATATATTGTGCATGAACTGTTCTGATTTATTGATTTGGAGATTTTATTTGAGTTGTTGATAAAAGCTGATGTTCAATCAGTACTAGAACTAAAGTTGTGCTTATTAGGAATTTTCTCGTCAACAGGCTGGGAACTCAGAGGTTTCCTTCAGCCAGGGGCAATCTTTTAGAACATTGTCTTCCAGCTGAAAATGTTAGCATGTATGAATACGATCATGACATATACATCTGAAAGTAGGGCAACTAGGGCAAGGAGGACATGATTTCTACCTTTATGTAATAAAAGACTCTTTTCCATCATAAAAGATGGGAGAGGGGCAGATTGCAAAGGACTTACAAGTGCTTGTTGGTCCTGTTTCACCCTCTCAGGAAGGAAGCAGAGAGCATCTTTTGGGAAATAATAGGCAATCCTCTCCCTTGCGTGTTTCTAGGGGCACTTGAACCTCATTCCCAGAAGCATCTCCCCCAAGTGCTCTCAGGGTGCCAAAGCTCTTCTCACAAGTCACACTGCTCAGTTCTTCAAGTTCAAAGGCAAATATCTGGGAGATGCTAGCTTAAATCTATGAACATGCACCTTAGAGATGCCAGAGCCTTTCCAGAGAGGTGGTATTGGTGACATCAGACATCCGTTACAGGAATTATCTCACTGAATCCTCCCAGCAACTGTATGGACAGGTATACTATCACTAACACCCTTTTACACAGGAGGAAACTGACATTTAAAAACAAAATAAGGGGCACTTCCCTGGTGGTCCAGTGGTTAAAAATCCACCTTCCATTGCAGGTGATGCAGGTTTGATCCCAAGTCACATGTAAAACCTCACATGCTGTGGGGGTAATCAAGCCCACACACCATAACTAAGACTCAACACAGCCAAATAAATACATAAAAATGAAAAAAATCCCCCCCCCCCCCACAAAATAAAGAACTTGCCTAGGTCCTGCAATCTTTTGAGAAACAAAAGGGTTGGGAAGGGACTAGAAAAGTATGAGGACAGGTAAGCTTCACAGTTGTTGCCAGGGCCAAGCCCCCAAACAATTCACAGCACAGGTCTCTCTGTTTTCCCAATAGGAGGAGTCATAACAGGCATGGTGTAGGGTAAGGGGGGGTACCCAGCAAGTAAAACACAGTCCTGTACCCATCTGAGCAAACACATTCACCATCATTTCCCCGTGGTAGATTCCAAGGTGAAAAAGGAAGGCACTGTGTGAGTCTCCCTCCTTAGCTCCCGTCAACCATGGACACACTCCATCCCACTGACTTTTTGCCCCTGGGGCCTGGAGGTGGCAAGTAGTGAGGAGTAGTAGTGGCAAACAAGAAGGAGATGCCGCTCCCCCCACCACCACCCCTCATGGTCCTCACTCAGAATCAGATGCTGGCAAACAGAATGGGGCCCAGAATGAAGAATGATGGTGGTACCTGATACTCCCCCTGGGCCTCCCCTCACCACTACACTCCTCAAAGACTGCCATATGTAACATATTTAAGAACATAAACCACCCTCACATATCCTCACAGCCAAGAATTTTCCCTCAGTATCTACACTTTGCTTTGTAATTCTAAGCCAGTCCCACCACAGCAAGCTCTGGTGCATCCAAGATGGGACAGATCAGGAAATTGCTGACTTTGCCCTGAGTACCCCTCAGGCAGCTGATCCACCTGGGAAGGTCTGATATGCTGGACTGCAGAGCACTACCACATCCCAGGAATCCAGATGCTTCTTATTAAGATATTTTGAGTTTGTGTTGCTAAGTTAATTTGTCCAATTATAAGGGAAGAAGGAGGTTCTGATAGCTCTCTCTGTAATTTCCCACACTTCGGAAGATCAAAATTCCCTGCCACATACTGGAGAGGAGCTGAAAAGTTTGAGTTCTACTCAATGCATTTCCAAATCTGGTGGGTCATTCATTGAACAACCTTATATTAAACTTCTACTTGTGTATGTGGACTAGTGATGGCTGCTGCTTTCATCAGAGGTCCCCATAGCAACACACCAGAAACAAACCAACATGATGGCAAGTGGACAGTTTGCTGAGGGGCAGGACCTGTGCCATGGGAGCAGAATGCAGGGTTCAAGGCCACAGTTGCAGCTAATGGCCAGAGAAGTGTTTGCCTTATAGGGCAGCTCAGTCTTCTGCACTCTGGGGTCCATTTTTAGACTCAGATTCAAAGAGCATCAGGTTCAGTTCAGATCAGTTGTTCAGTCGTGTCCAACACTTTGTGACCCCATGGACTACAGCACGCCAGGCCTCCCTGTCCATCACCAACTCCTGGAGTCTACTCCAACTCATGTCCATTGAGTCGGTGATGCCATCCAACCATCTCATCCTCTGTTGTCCCCTTCTCCTCCTGCCTTCAATCTTTCCCAGCATCAGGGTCTTTTCCATTGAGTCAGTTCTTCGCATCAGGTGGCCAAAGTATTAGAGTTTCAGCTTCATCATCAGTGCTTCCAATGAATATTCAGCACTGATTTCCTTTAGGATGAACTGGTTGGATCTCCTTGCAGTCCAAGGGACTCTCAAGAGTCTTCTCCAACACCACAGTTCAAAAGCATCAATTCTTTGGTGTGCTGCTTTCTTTATAGTCCAACTCTCACATCCATACATGACTCCTGGAAAAACCATAGCTTTGACTAGATGGGCCTTTGTTGGCAAAGTAATGTCTCTGCTTTTTAATATGCTGTCTAGGTTGGTCATAACTTTTCTTCCAAGGAGTAAACGTCTTTTAGTTTCATGGCTGCAGTCACCATCAGCAGTGATTTGGAGCCCCAAAAAATAAAGTCAGCCACTGTTTCCACTGTTTCCCCATCTATTTGCCATGAAGTGATGGGACCAGATGCCATGATCTTAGTTTTCTGAATGTTGAGCTTTAAGCCAACTTTTTCACTCTTGTCTTTCACTTTCATCAAGAGGCTCTTTAGTTCTTCACTTTCTGCCATAAGGGTGGTGTCATTTGCATATCTGAGGTTATTGATATTTCTCCTGGCAATCTTGATTCCAGCTTGTGCTTCATCCAGCCCAGCATTTCTCATGATGTACTCTGCATATAAGTTAAATAAGCAGGGTGACAATATACAGCCTTGACGTACTCCTTTTCCTATTTGGAACCAGTCTGTTGTTCGATGTCCAGTTCTAACTGTTGCTTCCTGACCTGCATACAGGTTTCTCAGGAGGCAGATCAGGTGGTCTGGTATTCCCATCTCTTTCAGAATTTTCCACAGTTTCTTGTGATCCACACAGTCAAAGGCTTTGGCCTAGTCAATAAAGCAGAAGTAGATGTTTTTCTGGAACTCTCTTGCTTTTTCGATGATCAAACAGATGTTGGCAATTTGATCTCTGGTTCCTCTGCCTTTTCTAAATCCAGCTTGAACATCTGGAAGTTCATGGTTCATGTCCTGTTGAAGCCTGGCTTTGAGAATTTTGAGCATTACTTTACTAGTGTGTGCTACTGCTGCTGCTGCTAAGTCACTTCAGTCGTGTCCGACTCTGTGTGACCCCATAGATAGCAGCCCACCAGGCTCCCCCATCCCTGGGATTCTCCAGGCAAGAATACTGGAGTGGGTTGCCATTTCTTTCTTCAATGCATGAAAGTGAAAAGTGAAAGTGAAGTCGCTTAGTCATGTCCGACTCTTAGTGACCCCATGGATTGCAGCCCACCAGGCTCCTGCGTCCACGGGATTTTCCAGGCAAGAGTACTGGAGTGGGGTGCCATTGCCTTCTCCAACTAATGAAATGAGGGCAGTTGTGCGGTGGTTTGAGCATCCTTTGGCATCGGTTTTCTTTGGGATTGGAATGAAAACTGAGCTTTTCCAGTCCTGTGGCCACTGCTGAGTTTTCCAAATTTGCTGGCATATTGAGTGCAGCACATTCACAGCATCATCTTTGAGGATTTGAAATAGCTCAACTGGAATTCCATCACCTCCACTAGCTTTGTTTGTAGTGATGCTTCCTAAGGCCCACTTGACTTCACATTCCAGGATGTCTGGCTCTAGGTGAGTGATCACACCATCGTGATTATCTGGGTAGCGGATAATCTGGCTGTGTGGCACTGGAGTGGCTGTGAGGAGATACCCCACATCCAGGGGCAAAGGAGAAGCCCCAGCAAGATGGTAGAAGGGGCGAATTCGAGTTTAGAATCAAATCCCATTCCTGCCAGAGATGCTCAGGGGGCTCAAACAAACCTTGTGCGCACCAGGACCCAGAGACCCCACAGAGACTGAGACAGAACTGTGTTTGAGTGTCTCCTGTGGAGGTATAGGTCAGCAGTGGACTGCCACAGGGGCAGGGGCTCTGGGTACAGCAGACTTGGGATGGCATAAGCCCTCTTGGAGGAGGTCGCCATTAACCCCACCATAGAGTATCAGGATAATTCCAACAAAATGAACCCAGCCATCCATCATACACTGTTACATTCAGAGAAGTCCTGAGTGGGGGTGGAGGCAAGTGTTTCAGGGACCCCGAGCCTGTGCAGTCTGGCCTGGCGGGGGGTGCTGGACCCTCTGCAGGCCTCCTCATGCCAAGGCCTGGGGACTTAGGGGCCAGAGCGTTAGCCAGCTTGCCCAATGCTCCACTTGTTTAAACAGTCACTCACTCACTCATGCAACCAGTATTTGTGCTCTGCCTCTTGTTACCCAATGCTGCTCTGGGGCCAGGGCTGAAAAAGGACAAAAATCACTGCTCAGTGGAGCCGACAGCCTAAGGCAGCAAGTGAGACAACAAATAAGAATAACAAACCCTCTTGCTGTGTGCCAGTCACTGATCTCAGTGCTTTCATATTTCATTTTCACCACTCTATGTTGTTTGCTGTTTTAGTCACCAAGTTGTGTCCGACTCTTTGCAACCCCATGGACTGTAGCCCACCAGTCTCCTCTCTCCATGGAATTTCCCAGGCAAGAAAACTGGTGTGGATTGCCATTTCCTTTTCCAGGGGATCTTCCCAACCCAGGAATTGAACCCACGTCTCCTTCATCAGGTCAGGGCAGCCTGCCCACCTATGAAGTAAGTACTATTGTTAGGCACAATTTACAGACAAGAAAAGTGAGGCACAGAGAGGTCACATAACCTCCCAAAGATCAGCAGCCAGGAAGTGGAGGAGTCCTAGATTTGAACAGAGCCCATGCTTTCAGGGAGAAGGCAATGGCCCCCCACTCCAGTACTCTTGCCTGGAAAATCCCATGGACGTAGGAGCCTGGTGGGCTGCAGTCCATGGGGTCGCTAAGAGTTGGACACGACTGAGCGACTTCACTTTCACTTTTCCCTTTCCTGCACTGGAGAAGGAAATGGCAACCCACTCCAGTGTTCTTGTCTGGAGAATCCCAGGGACGGCGGAGCCTGGTGGGCTGCCGTCTATGGGGTCACACAGAGTCGGACACAACTGAAGTGACTTAGCAGCAGCAGCAGCAGCAGCAGCATGCTTTCAGTGATCACACTCCACAAAATAAATGTCAGTTATACGTCACCGTAGGAGGTGATAAGTTCAGTAGGAAACAAAAAACAGGGAAGCAGGATAGGAAGTGCTAGGGGGTGTGTGTGGGAGAGAGTGGTTTGTGGTTTTAATTATAGGGGTCAGGAAAATCCTCATTATGAAGGGGACACTAGCAAAGACTTGAAGGAAGTGAGAAAGTGAGTTATACAGACATCTGGTGGTGGGGAGAACATTTTGAGGAGCAGATAGCGAGTGCAAAGGCCATGACGGGGAGTAAAGATTCTGTACCCAATCTCAGTATGGGAGGGTGAGGGCTTTCCACATCACCCAGCAATTCCCTGACACCAGCTCAGGCTAGTAAAATTCAACTCAAACCTGACACTATCTCTGCAGAGATAGCCAGAATCCATAGGCTAAAGGTTCAGTTCTACAAGACTCCTCTCCCCCACAACCTCAGACCCCATTCATAAACCCAGCTTGTCTCCTATGCTTCTTCTGACCTATAGACAGGAGATTCCAACAACTCCTTTATTGGGTTTGATTAATTTGCTAAAGCAACTCACAAAACTCTGAGAAACATTTTTAGTTCCTGGATTATTGGTTTATTATAAAAGCCTGTAACTCAGGTACAGCCAGTTGGAAAAGATGCACATGGCAAGGTATAAAGAAAGGTTGCCAAGCTTCCATACCTTCTCCTAGGGTACCATTCCCCTGAATTCCATGTGTTCACAACCAGAAGCTCTCTGAGCCCATCCTTGTGGGTTTTCATGGAGGCTTCATTATATAGACATGACTGATTAAATCCCTGGCCATTGGCAATTGATTCAACTGCCAGCTTCTCTCCCCTCTGCAGAAGTCAGGGGTGGGATTGCAGGTCCCAACCCTCCAATCATGAGATTGACTCTCCTGGTAACCAGCTTCCATCCTTAGGTGGGGTACAAAAGTCATCTCATTAACAAAACAAGAGACACCTTTATGGCTCCCATCACAGGCAATTCCAAGAGTTTTAGGAATTTTGTGCCAGAAATGGGTCGAAGACCAAATATATATTTCCTATTATAAGTCATGACGTCACAGGGAGCCTGCCTGGAGGGTGCAGCAGCTGCAGTGGAGGGAGAAGGAAACTGAAGGAGTTGAGACAGAGGTAAGGGGTTGGGAAATCATACCACACAGGGCTGATGAAGGCATGACTGGGACCTGGGATGTTTTCTGAGTGGTGGGAGTTGTGGAAGCCATTATCAATCAGTCAGTCAGTCATTCAGTCATGTCCAACTCTGAGATCCCATGGACTGTAGCCCACCAGACTCCTGTCCATGGAATTTACCAGGCAAAAATACTGGACTGGGTTGCCAGGGGATTTTCCCAACCCAGGCATCAAACCTGTGTCTCTTGCATCTCCTGTATTGGCAGGTGGATTCTTTACCAATAGTGTCACCTGGGAAGGCCGAGAGCCATAATGCTTTCTGACATATATTTCCCGTCTGTCCCCTTCTGACCTCAGGATAGGATTACTCTTCGTTGTCCCTCTGAAGCTGTGTGTGGCCTTGTGCCTTGCTCAGTCAACAGAATGGGAGCAGAGGTGATGTGGTCACTTTCAGATAGGAACTTTGAATAAGAAGCAAGCTTTTTTGGGTTAAGCCACTCAGATTTTGGTGTTGTTTGTTACCTCAGCATAATCTAGCACAAACTGATGAGTACAGATTCCAAGAGGGAAGGCCTGTTCTGGCAGGATCAGTCTGGCAGCAGCTGATATTGAGAGACAGGTGGGAAGCAGAGAAAGCAGCTAAGGGAGTATTGTATCACTAGATGAGAGATGCAGATGATGGTCAATCAATCATCAGTAATATTGGAAATAGTGAAAAGTGATCAGATTCCAGATACATGCAATTGAACCATTAGAATTTGCTAATGAATTGGATACTAGCGGAGAGAAAGAAAGTCTAAGATGACCCCAAGGTTTATGGTGTGGTCACCTAGAAGGACAAAAAAATACCCTCAACCCTCCAAACCAACCCCTTCGTGCAACACACACACGTTTCAAAAAAGAACTCTATTTTTCTTTCGGCAGGCAGATGCCTGAAATTTCATTATTAAAGAGTCATTCTTCTTGGATAAGCATTGCCCTTTCCAGGCAGTTTATTTCAAAATGAAAATATCCACTAGAGAGGTTCTTTAATGTGGATTGATTTATTTTAGCAACTCAGAAACACCCTTGAAATCTTCTAGTCCAAGCTTCTTATTTCACTTGAAAAAAACAGAGGTCCAAAAAGGTAAATGATCTTGCCCAAGGTCATGTAGAAGATTAGAATCCAGCCGAGACCCGAAGAGAAGGACTTCTGACTCGTAGCTCATTGCTTTCTCCCCTGCCTCTTGTCCAGGCTGCGTAGGGGGCTTCTGGCTGGGCATGCACTTTGGAGGGATGCAGGGAGGAGAGCCAGTGACTCCTTCACTATTCTGTGTGGACCAGTCCTGAGCAGGACTCAGCAGCATCCCCCTTCAAGGTTGAGAATCTTTCCATCACATTAACCTTGACTTTACAGGTCCTGAGGCAAAGCCCATACCTGAGAAGAAAAAGTATTAGAAGGAACTGAAAAGAATACATCCTGTTCAACTCTGCCTGTGAGTGTGTCTGACACTTAGCAAGCATGGAGCACGTTCAAGTCCCTTCTTCCCTCTGTCTTGTTTGGTGTTTTCCTGCCCTGCCAGCTTTGTGCCACTCTTCCTACAAAGCATTCTTTGCACAGCTCCCCCTGGGTCGGGCACAGCTAAAAACAGACAGCGCCAACACTCCTCTTGGTATCCTGGCACATTGCATCCTGGCACGCTAGCTAGAATCATTTGATGCTGCATTTTTATGTCAGGCTTTAAATCTGCAAAGTGCCTGACTATAATTTTTGTTAGATTTTTATTATTAGTTGTACCTTTTAAAACAGCTATTTGAAACCATTACCACCGAAACTCTTCTCTGACTTTGGCAAATCTTGGACCATGGCCATTTTTGGTGACTTCTGTCTTAGACCCAGTCCAGGGTCTAAGGAAGCCAAACCACCTTTTTAGGTAGTCAGTGAAATCAGCCATTTCCCACGTGTGGCAGAGTGGTGAGAGTCAACAAGCAGGTTTGGAGCAGAATCTCTGCTTCTAAGAAGAAAGTAAAGAATAACCCAAAAAGAAAAACATGGCAAAAGAGATTCACAGCTTTAGAGGCCGAATAGCAACTCTCAGAGCCACTGGCCGTCAAGGGACAGCTTGTCATGTTTATCAGGTCCCAGTATTGAAAAAAATGTGTAGAATAAACTGAAATCATGTTAACTTTTCCTTCTGAAGTTTAAGTGAATATCTGTATTATACAAAAGTGCCGAAAAGTATATCAAAGCCTATAAAAATAAGGCTAACTAAGACAGTGTTTCCAATGATTTTGCTTTCATTGGAAAAGAAATGTCCCCATAAAAAGGCATAATTTGTGCCTCATTCTTCTGTTGAGCGATCTACAAACACTGCACTTGACGTCCTGGGTAAACTTCCCCTTCTTCCAAGCAAACCAATTTTGTCTTTCCCTGCACACATGCAAGAAGTTTGGAAGGATCACTAAAGCCACACTTGGAACAATGTGACATTGTGTGCTGCTCCCGGACACATGGCCTGTTTCATATATTAACTGCTTTCTAAGTTCCACTAATGACAATGCCATATGTGCTGTCTTCAGTTTTTACCCCCATTTATACCTTTATTCCCCCTCAACAGACCCCAGCTATTATTAAAGAACAGTATTTAAGTCCCATCACAATAAAGATTTCTCAATAATGAGTGATCCCAAACAGTGGCCCGTTTCTTGGAATAATTTTACCAAATTCAGTTTGGTATGGTGTGTACTCAGATCTACCAATGATGCAGAAATAATAATAATAAAAAAAAAAGCTGAATACCTGATCTCAGAAGGCTTGCTGTTTGAGATGACAAGATTCCAACATAACCCCTTGAACTCGATTCTGATGGGACTTCACATAGAATTCCAAATGGGAATGATGGCTTTGTCCTACAGAGATTTTAATGGGTTGTTTTTTTTTTTCCACTTCTGCCACTTTTTGCTCCAGGCCTTGATGGATCCTAGGTTCCATCACAAGGATAAGAGAACTTAAGCAACTGTCATTCCTCTGTGACAACAGAGTCATTTCCAAGGGGGTTCAGGAGGACTTCTCATCACCTTAGCCACACAATCAGGCCTGATAGTATGATAATGGTATTGACACTAGGTGGCTTAAGGAAGATTTACCTGGACCAAAATACACTTCAGAGGCAGAGTTTAAACCAGCTCTTTGCTCATCCTAAGAACTTGGTAGCAAAGTAGCTCCTTATTTCATCTCAATTCAGAGGGACGACATCACACATAAGATCTTTTCTTCTCAGGCCTCTTGGGCAAGCATTTTTCCCCTCACCACAAAATGCTTTTCTTTTCTTTTTTTTTTAAAAATGAACTTGCTGCTCCAAACTGGCTTGGTATCTTGCTCTGGGTCCAAAACTTGAAGCTAAATGGTGAGGTTGCAATGTGTTTCTGGATTTTGTGGTTTCAAAGTTACTCTTTCCAAACCAGGGTGGGCTCTCTGAACAACGGTCAAGTTGGTGCACTCCACGTCTCCCTGCTTTGTCACCTCAGCTTCATCTGGGTAGAAGGAAATGCATCTGCAGAATCAAACAATGATTCCCTTCACTGAGCACTCATCCTGCGCCAGCAAACATCCCAAGTGCTTTCCCTCCATTGTCTTGTTTAAACTTCCCAGTGTTTCCCTGCTTCCACCAGATCTTCCTCCCCGAGAGGGCATGTCCCTCCTCTGAGGAGTCTGATGCTCAGAGAGGTTAAGTAACCTGCCCAAAGTCACAACGGTAGTAAGTGGTTGAGGTAGCCTGGACTCCATCCTAAGATAAAGAAATTTTGAAGGTCACAGGCCCAACCCTCGTGCCAATAGTCTTCTGTCAAACATCAATCACATGTTTTATGCTATATAACACAAACACAGGACTGACTTTCTCCCTGAGGCTGGGACTTGAACTCCTCGAAACACAGCCTGGCAGGCAGCAGGACATATACCTGCTCAGTAGGGCTGCAGAAGCCTGTCTGTCAGGAAAACGCCTTCCTCTCCTGCATTTCCTTCTTAATTAAAATAATATTTTGAAAGTAAAATTAACCAGTGTGTAGAATAAACAGTACAACAATAGCTGTGATTAATCTGTCAGAGATGGTATAATGTGATGCTAACAGGAAGAAATAAACTCCTGCTGAAGATCAAAGTCAGCTCTGCACATGGAGAACTTTTAAAATTAGAATGCCAATAAATGAATCTCCATCCTGGAAAAAAAGTAAAAGAGCTCTTCAGGCTGGCAGAATGAGGGAGGAAAGACAGTCTGAGGACATGCCCCTGCCCGGAGAAGCAGGAACCCTGGAGAAGAAAAGTTCTGGTCTGCAGCCTGGCCTCTTGTCCTCTAGTATCTGGCACCCCCTCTTTCTCTAATTTTGTGATGGTCACTCAAACCTCCCCCAGGCCTCCCACGTACTGTTACAATCCATCCAGCTCAGCCGGGGCATGTAGGAGGAGTGTGGGTCATGTCTGCAAGGAGTGTGTGTGCATGCAGGTGCGGAGGAGTGGGGATGAATCCAAGTCTGCAATGGGCACCCACCTAACAGAGCTCCTCCTGTGCCTTAGCATAGGTCCTACAGGGCCGCCCAGGTGGCGCTAGTGGTAAAGAACATGCTTGCCAATACAGGAGACAGAAGAGACATGGTTTGATCCCTGGATCGGGAAGATCCCCCAGAGGAAGGCATGGCAACCCACTCCAGCATCCTTGCCTAGAGAATCCCATGGACAGAGGAGCCCGGAGGGCTATGGTCCACAGGGTCGCAAAGAGTATGACATCACTGAAGTGGCTTAGCATACACGTGAGTATTTTTTTCTTTTTAATTTATTTATTTTAGTTGGGGGCTAATTATTTTATAATATTGTAGTGGTTTTTGCCATACATTGACATGAATCAACCATGGGTTTACATGTGTTCCCCATCCTGAACCCCCCTCCCACCTCCCTCCCCATCCCATCCCTCTGGGTCATCCCATTGTCCCAGCCCTGAGCATTTGTCTCATGCATCAAACCTGGAATAGTGTTCTGTTTCACATATGATAATATACATGTTTCAATGCTATTCTCTCAGAACGTCACACCCTCACCTTCTCCCTCAGAGTCCATAAGACTGTTCTATGCATCTGTGTCTCTTATTCTGTCTCGCATATAGGGTTATCATTATCATCTTTCAAATTCCATATATATGCACTAGTATACTGTATTGGTGTTTTTCTTTCTGGCTTACTTCACTCTGTATAATAGGCTCCAGTTTTATCCATCTCAATAGAACTGATTCAAATGTATTCTTTTTAATGGCTAAGTAATATTCCATTGTGTATATGTACCACAGCTTCCTTATCCATTCATCTGATGATGGACATCTAGGTTGCTTCCATGTCCTGGCTATTATAAACAGTGCTGCGATGAACATTGGGGTACACATGTCTCATTCAATTCTGGTTTCCTTGGTGCATACACGTAAGTCTTAAGTTACAAGTAAAGGAACCAGAATTGTGAACCCAGATCTTTCGGGTTTTGAAGCCTGGGCGCTTTTTTGTGTGTTTGTGCTTCTCTTTGGGAAAAGTATAAGCTAATAAAGAAACTGTGATGATGCATGTTTCACTTACATCCATGGAAAGGCAAATGAAGAACTGCAGAGCATGCAGAAAACAAGCATTTAAACAACAATGAAAAATGGAGTGCCTACTGTGTGCAGGCAGGGTGTTAGGTACTAAGAATGGCAGGGCCCCTGCTACTCTTGAGAGAAGCTTGTTGGGAGAGAAAGAAGGGAGACCAACAGGCAGACAGGCCTTTATAATACAGTGCAGATGCTGCATAGCCCCAATCAGAGAGGGGGAGGGGGCCACAGAGAAGGACCCTACACAAGACTTGGGGAGTCAGGCTGTCTCCAAGTCATGTCTGCACTGAGGCCTCGGAGACAAGGCAGGGTCAGCTTAGTGAAGGTGACACAGAGCAGGAAAATGTCCCAGGAAGAGGAAAGAACATGTGCAAAGGCCCAGAGAAGCATGATCCATGGATGCCTATAAAATATCTCCATGAACAAATATGAAATTATTTCAGCTCCCCCTACCCCAGATCCTGGGTTCCCTCAAGTATCCCTTTCACCCAATTTACAAGTTAGCTCTGCCATATTCTGAGCCAGCTCTGTTGCCCACTAGAATGCAGATACCCCTGAGAGAACCAATGGATTTTAGTCCATTTCAGCTCAGGGCTGGTGACTGTCCCAGGCCATTTCCTGAGAGTAGAAATGGACACCTAAGGATGATTGCTGGTCCCCCAAAGGAAGGCAGGTTTTGCCAGGCTCACAGTGTGGCAAACATGAAGTCCTGCTGACCCCAAGACTCTTGTCATAAAGGTGCTACCAGCAAGGGTGATGTGTGTCCCCACCTGCTGCATCTCAGCATCACAATAGGAACTCCCTGTCACTCCCACACTGCCACTCACTTAACAGGAATACAGCCTGGGACTGAATGGGCTAAGGGAGCATGACCAGGGCTATGGTAGAATTAAACTGTTAAATGAGCCAGCACACCTGAGTGGTCTACAGTTTTCTTAGCTTCTACCAGACCAACAAAAATGATTTTAAATACTTAAGTTTTGTTTCTTTAAGGATTTTCCAAAATACTAGTCAGTAAGGTGCAATGGATTACTCCAATACTTAGGCCACCTGAAGCGAACAGCCAACTCATTGGAAAAGACCCTTATGCAGGGAAAAACTGAAAGCAAAAGAAGAGGGCGGCCGAGGATGAGATGGTTGGATAGCATTACTGATTCAATGGACATGAACTTGGGCAAACTCCAGGAGATGGTGAGGGACAGCAAGGCCTGGTGTGCAGTAGTCCATGGGATCACAAAGAGTCAGATGTGACTTAGTGACTGAACAACAAAAAGGTGCAAGGCTGAGGGCATGGATTTTGGAGCCCACAAACTAGATGTGTGACCTCAATCTGGTTATTTAAACTCTTTGAATTTCAACTGATTCATTCAGTAATATGCATTTGTTGATGCTACTATACTCTAGGTGTTATGAGGAGTACTAGGCTATGGACAGTTCCTAAGATTTTGTAGCTTAGCGGGGATGGTAGACTACTGCCTATTATGTGAATGTAACAAGGATGGGCACTCCCGGTATTCGACTTTCCCCTATTCTTCCAGAGGCATGTGGTTTTCACAGGAGACTTTGGGATTGTTGCAGCCAGGATACAAAGAAAAAGAAAGAGCCAATATTCAGCTTTCCATCCAGAATAGGATTTTTGAGTCCAGAGCAAGACAATGGTTTTGAAAGCCAAGCATTTCTGAATTCCTTAAGCTCCATTAAAATATCAAAAGCCAGACTTGGAGCTCTTGATCATAGAGTTTCACTATAGGCCTAAGGTGGGGAGAGCTCAGGGTGTGACCTGAGAGGAGACTGGCTGAGGGAAGGAGGAGGACAAAGCTTTTGCCTTAAGCCCTGCCGAGGAGAGTGGGCAGGGGAAAGGCAGTCCAGGCAGGTGACCACTGGCCAGGGTCCTCATTTTCCCTTCTTCTTGGGCCTACCCCAAATAGTAGGATGAGCATTACAGAAAGGGGTAGGAGAGAACCAGAGAATACTGGAGCATGTGGCCTACTTCCCTGGGTTCAGGCCTCTGAGAGATGCCCCAGGTTTGTTTTGCTGCCAATACAGCAGAGAAATGAGACTATGGCATTCGGGGTGGGGAGTCCTCAGTAGAGACTTTGAGATAATGCCTCTGGCTCCCTTCAGCCTGCGTGCAGTGTGCAGAGATGGCCACTTTCCTGACATCTTTCCTGACCTCCAGACTTCTATGTTGTACATTATGCCCCTAAATGTTCCACAAGTTCCCCTACCACATCCCCCCACCAAAATCCTAAACCGAAGATCTCAGCTTCCTAGCCCACCCACAGGCTCCAAAATTGACACCATCTCTATAGTTGGCACAAACATTTATTTGGTCAGGCAAATTGGGAAGCCAGGAGACATCCAGAAGACCCCTTTCTCTCCCTTATCCCCTCATCCAACCATTCCCACATCCTGGCAACCTTACTTTTACATTTATTTTGAATGTGTCTCCTCTCTACACTTAGTTCCTAGTAACAGCTTAGGCCATCACTGTCATTGTTCACTTGTATGTGAACTTTGTGTTTCCCTCCAAGTAGACCAAACTGGAAGGAGAGAGTGGAAGACATTGGAGCATCAGGTTAACGATGTGTATGTAGCACAAGGTAGTGGTGCTGCATACACATTGGGTACCCCCCAAGATACCCCCAGTGCCTCAGATCTCACTATCCAGGTGCACACTGATGGCCTTTCTTCTACGAGCACCTGGGGGCTTTCTATGGCCGCAGAAGGACGTTCAGATGAGAACAAGATGCAGACTGCTAGTGGTGGGGGACTATTCTCCCCTCTCCCCAAATAGCCTTCAAACAACTTCGAATAGGGGTTGGAGGATAAATACCTTAGCTCCTTCCCTCCTCATGAGAGATGACATTGAGGGATGACCATTTTGCTTGAGAATGACTATACCCCCCAGGTGATCCACACCCTCCTTGACCTCACCTGTGACTCCTCCAGCTTCATCTCCTGCCACTTTGTGCCCCATTAATTCTGAACTGGCTGCAGTGTCCTGGACATACCACACTGTTCCTGCACACCTTAGTTCAAATTTTCCCTCTGTCTGCAATGAGATGTTTCCCAACATTCTTCCCTAGCTCTTACTCATGCCTCAGCTAAGTTCACTTACATATATTTAAGCATTTGTCACGTGCAATACAGAGTGTCTCAGAAGTACCTAGGAAGGGCACTCAGTCTTGGCTTGGGGGTCAAGGAAAGCACCCCATTAGAAGTATCGTCTAAGATTCCAAGAGGTGAGTCTCAAAGGAATAGAAAGGGGCAAGATGGATCTGGGGGAGTGATGGTTTTTGAAGCACTGAAAAAGGAATATGGGGCCCAGAGGTGCCAGTACAGCTTGTTAAATGAACTGAAAAAAAGTTTACCAAGGCTGGAGCTATAGGAAAGAAAACGAAGCTGCAGGAGGGGGAGATGAAAAGGCATGAGAGGCCAAATGACACAGAGCTTTAAGGAACAGAGAATTTATGTTACTGCAATGGATGATAATGAAGAGACTCTGAAGCTCCTAGCTGGTCAAATGCTTCATTCCCAGAGCTTCCATATCTTCCCTGGGCTGTATCTTATCAGTTTACACATCTGCTTTCTCACAGGATAGGAAGTTTTTATGCGGCAGGAAACACTTCTCCTTGACCTCTGTTTTCTTGTCCCTAACACAGATCCTGCCCCAGAACAGGACTGTAATAAGCACACTGAGTTGGGCCACTGAGGTGACAAAGAGCCACCCAGCCCAGACTTCTCCACAGGAGCATCACAAAGAAGGCGTGAGGCCCCGGCCTGGGCCTTAGCATCAGGGATCCTAACTGTCAACATGGCACCACATGGCAGGAAAGTGCAGTCGCAGCACTCTACAGACAGACTTTCGGGGGTGCTACCCCAGAGTATCTCTGCAGTGACACCTGGGCTGGTGAGGGCTGAAGAGTGAAGACCTGGGTGTAGACTCCAGGGCAGCAGTAGTGGTGTGGGGGCTCCTGAGGAGCTCTGAGGACTCACCCTAGTGGGTGGGGAGCAGGCGAGCCTCAGAGGGGTCTGAACACAACACCCACAGGGATGAGATCTGGGTGGTCTGCATGGTGGCCATCAGGTCATTGAAAGCCCTTTTGGGGACAGAGCTGGACCATTCTGGGAAGTTGGAGTCTCACAGCTGTTTGCATCAGGAGAGCAGAGGGGAGACTCTAGTCCCCTAGGAGACTCGCTCAACCTGCACCTAAAGAGGTCACTGCCTGTTTCATCGTGGCTGATTTCTGTGTCTGTCTCATGCTCCTTTCCAAATCAGGCTCAAACCAAGTCACAATGTTATTTTTAAGAGCCTGGAAAAAATGTATATTAAATAACTATTTAATAAGGGCTTGCCTAGTGGCTCAGTGGTAAAGAATCTGCCTGCCAGTGCAGGAGATGTGGGTTTGATTCCTGGATTGAGAAGATCCCCTGGAGAAGGAAATGGCAACCCACTCAAGCATTCTTGGCTGGGAAATTTCATGGACAGAGGAGCCTGGGGAGCTGCAGTCCATGGTGTCTCAAAGAGCCAGACGCGACTCAGACACGACTGAACAACAACAACAAAAGTGGGTGAAGCAACTTATTAGCGTTTCAGTTCCACACAACAGGAGGCTATTTTGTTTACTTGCTTAATCTCTGGCCCCTAAAACAGGACTGTTCTGCAGCCCCGCAGGCTGAACACCGTAGGTATTCAGGAATTACTTATTTAATATATTTAACTCTATAACTACAAGTTATTATACTTACGACTCAAAGAGGATAGATCTTTCTCCCAAGGTCGCGCCACCTTAGAGAAATGAAGTCTTCCTAGATGCAAGCTGGTGGCTTTCCTGGGCTGCGGTGCCCCCAATGGAGAAGAGCTGAACTGCTCTGAGCCCAGCTAGGCTCTCTGACTGGTTCCAAGGATGAGATCCATGGGGTTGTTGCAGCTTGAGTTAAAAACAAAGACTTTGGGTGGACGTGCTGAGGGGGGCGGGGGTGGGGTGGGGTGGGTGGTGGCAGCAGAGCCCTTGCCAGTGTCAGTATATATGGTTTAAAGCAAGAACCCAGGGAGCACCTGGCACATAGGGACACTCAATGTCAGTGATTGAGGGGCATGCGTGAGAGGTCAGAGTTGAAGCAGGAGGTGGAATCATAAAACAAGGAGGAGACACCAGCAAGAATAAGCATGGGAAAGAAAGTAAAGTCATGGACAAAGCCTTGGGAGGCAAGTTGCATTCCAAGGGCAGACAGAGAAATCAGAGAGCTAGATGGCAAGACAGGATGTAGTCACAGGAGCCTGGAAAAGAAAGTGTTAGATGCCAGAGGTCATTGGAGAGGAAGCCAAGGACTGGCATAGTCTGCTGAACCTGGCCAAAAGGAGGAAGAGGCATGGTGTTTAACAGCAAGAGCACCACAGGCTTGGATCACATCTCTGCTCAGCCATTGACTTAGGCAGAGCAAGAGAAGTATCTGCTAGGTCTTCAGCTTCCTTATCTACAAATGGATGATGGCTACTGATAGGGCCTGGGTCCAGGCCTGAAACAAGGATGCACTCAATAAACGCTGCCATCATGATACTGGTGGCGGGGTGGTTATTGCAACTGTGACCTTGAAGAAGACAATATCAGTTCAGTAGGGGGAAGGGAAAGGGAAGAAGATGAGAACCAGACTGCAGGGAGTTAAGGGGAGCCAAGGAAATGGTGAGTGTCAATGACTTTGCTGAGGAATTTGGTGGTAAAAGGAAGTTGAGAAACGCAGTGATTCTGCTGCAGAAGGGCCAGTTGTTTCCTTAAAAGAGAAAAGGCAAGTGAGTGCTCACAAGCAAAAGGGAAGAGACCTTGGAGATGGAGAAAGTGAAGAGATCAGAGAGGAAGAAAGGACATATCAAAGAAGAGGTAGACATAGTCCTCCAGAGGGGATAGGGGAGCCCCCCAACTGCAGTGTTCTCTGCTCCTTTATCAGCCTCCCCACTCCACCCAGGGTCGGGAGGTCTTTTCCTCAGCCAGAAAGTGTGATATCAAGAAGACTTGCCTAGAAGTCAAGAGATATGAGTTCTGGTCCTGCCCCTGGTTGTTTGTACTTGGTCTCTACCCTTGTTCTTCTGAAACGTGTCCTCCTCCTGCATAAACAAGGTGGCTGGAGTGATCATCTCCATGATTCTGTAACTGTGTCATCTCACTCAGCATTATAAGATGTTTCCTCTTCTGAAGTGTTTCTCCACTCTGATCAGCAGGAAGGGAAAAAAAAAATCTTTGAACTGAAGCTATCACTTCCTCCAGCAATTGGGACAATATTTCTGTTTCACACGTATTGCGAGCAGATCTGGTGATTCCATCATCGCTGATAGATCACTGCTGAGCCTCCTGGTGTTTGAATAGCATATACACTTGGTTCTGGCCTTCTGGAATGAAGCAAGGGAGAGACAAGAGCTTTGTGCTAGGCTGAGTATTGCTGTTGACAAGGCACTCGATGGCTGCAGGCTTCTGCATCTTCAGAAATAACAACAATTACTGCGCACGCCACAATCTGTCCTCCGAGGCAGCAAACACATCAGCTGCTGGTTATTTTGATACCCTGGATAAAAAGCTTTCGAGAAAATCTAGTACAGAAAACATTCTTATCCTCTGCTTGTCTGCACCACTCCTTCTGCCTGCTGCCCTCTCAGCTGTTTGCATTCCTATAAATGTAGCTGGTCCAGGCTTCAAGGTCCTCGTCTCAGTGGCCAGGAGGAAGTCGTTTCTGTTTGGATCCTCATGAAAGTGGAAGAAGCAAGAGAAGAGACATCTGGTTATATGTCTGTGTGCCAAGGCCGGTCTGACCTGGAATCTGCTGGGAACCAACGCAGTGTGGATGCGCTGACAGCCGCGAATGGCTATGAGCATTGTGGGCTTCAAAAAGCATTCACTGAACACCTACTATGTGCCAGGCACACTGCTAGGACCAGGAGAGATGGTGATGAACACAGCCAGGATCTAATAACAAGCCCCTACAAGAACACGAGCTCTTTGATCAGGTACCATGGTCATTTCACAGACTCGCACATAGTTGTTGTTCAGCTGCTAAATTGTGTCTGACTCTTTTGCGACCCCCGTGGACTGTAGTCTGCCAATCTCCTCTGTCCATGGGATTTCCCAGGCAAGAATACCAGAGTGGGTTGCCATTTTCTCCTCCAGGGGATCTTCCTGACTCAGGGATCGAACCTGAATCTCCTACTTGGGAGGCGAATATTTTACCACTGAGCTACCTGGGAAGCCCCTGGCACATAGTAGGTGCTCAATGATCAATCTCTGGAATGTGTGTTTGTTATTTACATGTTATAATTTACTCAAAATTCTTAAAACTCAGGGACATTCAGGGATGGAAAGGAGTGCTTATTAAACCAACATGTGCCATCAGAATATGATCAACAATTTGCGGAATGGGGTATCCAGGCTTGTATCCTGTTTACATCACTTTTAAATCTCCCTCTTACATTCTACATAAAAAAGAACCGCAAGTGCCTCCAAACCCTTTATCCTTCTTGGTGATACCACAAGGACACATACAAAAGGTCTGCATTCAACAAACTAATGCTCTGTTATTCTAAAAATTTCAACTTCATCCCTGAATTCTTGGGCAGCGATTATGTAAGGCTTAGGGCTGGCGCGTTCAAACAAGTTTATACATGACATGATTGATGAATGAATTTGTCCTATTGTCTGGAAATTCCTTTGTTTAACTGACAATGATACATTACCTAATGGGTCACCCTACTCTGATGCCACGTCTACAGAAAGGGCCATTCATGGTGGCTCTGGTCACTTACACTCACCTCCTAGGTGTGTTCCTCCACCAGTTTGTAACTGAACAACTCAAGTGGATAAGGCTTTGCTGGGAAATAACGAGGTCATATCAAAGCTGAAGCTCCCTTCCAAGTCTGAGGCTTTCTTCCTACCTCATCCTTCTCAGGTGAATGGGTAAACCTAGGTATGGGGGCAAAGACAAAAACAGAAAGCAGTGGTAGCCTCAGATCAACCTGCGTCAAGTGCCAAAGCAGAGCCTCACCTTGTTCAAGCGCCCTCCACTGGGGAGCAAGGGTCACCTCTGGACTTAGAGCAGGAAGCCCTATGCCTCACTAAGTCTGGCACCTGTGGGTGACCTTCACATTGATTGCAGTGGCACGGCTTTACCCATAAAGTGAGACTCTGTCTCTCCCTCTCTCTGTCTCTCTCCTCACATGCCTTCCTCCCTGTGGTATCAGGTACAGAGTAGGGATTCAGCATTCAATTTGCTCAAGGAAGAACTGAAGATACACATCTACAAGCTCAACACCAGAGGGGTTGGTGGAATGAATTTCTGAAGACATATGAACCCCCCAGAACACTATTACAATTAATGATGCACATTTAGTGCCAATCTGACTTTGGGGGTATTTCTGCCTTGCCAGTATGGGCCATGGGTCAGACACGCTTCCCCCATCAAGCTCTGACTCCACAGAACCCAAGAAATCTTGGAGGGTGATCCAGGAGATCCCATCCCACAGAAAGCACAGATGGTGGAGGAAAAGAAGAATTTGGGTAAGGTTTGGGGTGGGGTGGAAGGCTGTCTTCCTAGGTCAGTTTAGAGTCACAGAACTCTTGCAACATTGATGAAAGCTGTGCACCCTCTACCCAGAAAAATGCAGGCATCACACACAGACAAACATGCCTACAACTTCGCAAGTATCAGGGACTCCAGGAAGGAAGTTTCCTGAGTCAGGGCCTTAAGTGAAGGCTCTGATTCTAGGTCCTGATGCCTAAGTGCTCTGCGCCTTTTCTCTACAGAGGACTTGCCCTTGTCCCCAGGGTCTTTTAGGGGGATACCCGTTCTCAGGGCCACAGCCCTCCCTCGTGTCAGAGAAACCTCTGCACCTTCATCTTGCAGAGCTCCCCTGGGCGCTCTTTTTCTCCCAGGGTGACAGGAGGCGTCCCAGGAGAAAGGGGTCTCTGGACTTGTCTTTTTTGGCTGCCAGGAGCAGAAGGGGCAGAAACCTAGGGCAGGGAAGGTGACGTCCGGCGGACACTCCCGCCGGGCTCCAGGCGCTGGCTGCAGGCAATGCTGGAGGAAAGCGTGGGGAGGTGAGGGGTGCGTGGTCAGCCGGGCAAATACGCCCACCCCGAGCCTGTCGGCCCGTGGGCATCGGCAACCAGTACCCCGGCCTGGTGTCTCAGAAAATCCCCAGCCAGCCGGGTTCTGCGCGCGGCCCCTCCAACCGCGTGCGCCTCCTTTTGACCTCTGGAGGGTTGAACCCCTCCCAGGCCGGGTCCAGTCAGCCTTCCCGGGGCAAGATCGACCAACCTCTCTCGTCCCCAGGAGCCCCCGCTGGCGGGCACCTCTGCCTGGCCAGAGCAGGTGCGGGGCTGGGGCCGGGGAGGGTTGGAGTGGGGGAAAGGATTTGGAGTGGGTGACTCAGAGAGGAGGGGCTAAGAATTCAAGAAGCCTGTGTTGAGCAGCTCGGCGCTCCGGCACAGCAGAGAGCGCTGGGAGCCGGAGGGGAGCGCAGCGGTGAGTCAGGCTGCCCCGAGTTCAGCCCGAGAGGGGTGCAGCGCGGGCACGGGCGCGGGCCGGCGTGGCTAGGCTCCCGGGGGAGAGTATGCAGGGATCGCGGTCTGGCGAGATCTCCGGGCACCACCGCCCCCGAGGTCCCGTGGGCTGAAGTGCAGCGGTGAGAGCAGCGTCCCGAGTGGGTGCGGGGAGCGCGGGAGCCTCTGCTGGCGGGCGAGTCGTGGGGAGCAGCGCTCTATCAGGTCGTGGAGTTCCCGATCTCTCGATTGATAGTCGGAAGTCCGGGAGGCAACCCTGGAGTCTGCAGTCGCGGCACCGCGGTGCCAGAGACTAGCTCGAGGGTTATAAGTCGCGCAAGTGAGGGAGAGCAAAGGAGCCGGGCGAGAGGGATGCGCGGGCTTTAAGCGCGCCGGGGCAGCAAGAATGGTGGTCTGCACCGCGGAGGGCGAACGTGCGGCGAGCGCGGGCTGCGGTGTGCGCCCAGTCTCGCGTGTGCTACGCTGCCCTCGGGACGCTGCTCCCAGGTATGGGGACGAGCCGGGCAAGGGGCTCTGGACCTGGTGCAGCGAGTGGAACCAGGGTCTCTGGGCTCCTCTGCGGGTCGCTGGAGGGTTGGGAGTCCTGAGTGATGGCCCCAGGGGTAGATAGGGGAAGGCTGCTGGTCAAGGGACCTCCATGGAATCCTGCTACGTGGGTCACACACCTCACCTCCAGCTGTCTGCTGCCAGGTGTAGGAGAAGTTGGCATGAAGGGGTGGGGCGGGCAGCGCCTTAGGTCCAGGCGGCAAGGACCCGGAGGAGGGAGAGACAGGACTTGGGGTCAAGGAGCAGCATCTTTGAGCAATCATAAACAAGCGGCTTCACTCTGACTACAACTCTCCTTTTGCTTTCCAAAAAAAAAAATTCTGAGATTCTCATGGAAGGTGTTTTCTGCTTGAACTTTCTCTTCTCCAGTGACTTGGGAGATTAAAAAAGAGCGTGCTTGCTAGGCTGGTTTTTCCAAGTTGTTCCAGGTTGGAAGTTGTAACAGTTTGTCGGATAATTTATGAGTGTTTCATGCATTAAAGTGTATTACTGCAAAGCCTTTGGGTGCTATGGGTATAAAGGAAAACTTAGTGCACGTTCCCAGCTGGAAACCAAAATAGGACTCTCCTGGGTATCTGCCCCCTCTGTCATCTGAGGCCAATGGAAATCCTGGAGAAAAGGCACTTGATTAATTGTCCTGGCTCCATCCTCTAGGCCCACCCACTGCAGTGCCAACCCCCTCCTTCCCCACACATGCATGGCCAGCTGCATTCTTAAATTCAGAAAGGGCAGTGGCAGGCCCAGCAGTGTCTTCTCTCCAGGGTCTTCATACTCTTGAAGCTGTCACTTAAGTCTGCTGGAGGGGACTGTTTCTCCTTCTCAATGTGGTGCAGAAGGACAACAGCCTTTGGGCCCTGCCAGCTCTTCTTACGCAGTGTTTACAATTTCCTATCCAATGTCTGAAACTTTCCCCTTCTGAAGACCCACTGAAGAAAGACTCCATTAGATCTGGAAGGGTCTCTTTTGTGGAGAAGTCATAGGCCAGCCTGGGCAACCCAAATGTCAATCCACCATGGTCAGTGTTCCCGGACACTGAGGTAACTGAGGACTGGGGTTGGGGGGTGAGTGAGAGTGGTCTGGGGTCTGAGGCTGGCCCTGCTGGTGTTGACTCAGAGAGGAAATGAATGTTCCTCAGACTCTGGTCCTTGAAGGGGGTTGGGATTAACATCACATGCCACCAAAATCCTTCCCCAGGCTTTTGCCAATGTTTTTGTGCAGGTGGGAAAAAGGGCAACCTTGAAGGGAAAAATGTTAGGAGGCACCAAGGGAAATGGGGAACCAAGGTCTCGGGGACTGGGGACACATGTATTGATAGGACTGTAGGAGTATCTCAGGATTTTATAGCAGCTGCTGGTGCCACGCCATCCCTGGACAGCCATCTCACCCTAAAGCTCCCCAGACCCACTAGAGAACTGGAAAACTGGCTCCACTCGGGGCAGCCATCCTAGTACTAAGGACTTTCCATATCCTTAACCTTTGTCCACGAGTGGGGTTCTCACCTTCTCCTACTTCCCACCACAGATCTCCTCAACCTGGAGGGGCAGAAGGAGCAGGGAATGAGGTTTCACACTCTCCTCTTCCAGAGGAAAATCTGTGCAGTGGCCAGGCAGGGGGCCCCAGCTGCCGACATCAGCAAGGAGGGTAGGGCATGGCAGGGCAGGGCTGGAGCCCGAGGGAAGTTTCTCATCATTGCTGAGATTAAACTGATGAGAAAATCACACAACTTTCCTTTTAAATGAGTGCTGAGCACTTCGGCTGCACATTCATGGAGTGCCTTATTTCAGTGGCAACTGCACTGGAGCCACAGAAAAAATGACACTCTGCCCTCAGCAGGCAGTGGAAGGCTTGCTGAGGACTCATATAAAGTCTGGATATCTCTGAGCAAACAACCCATGTTCCCAGAGGGTTTCTCTTTCTTTGACTGGCACCTCTGAACTTGCAAACCATCAACTAAACTGTCAGCTCTTAGGCTCAGCCAGTCCTGAGAAATCAACTCTGTGATGGGCCAGTTTCACAGAACAGCATTCTGTGGCCTCTAGCAAGTAAAGGAAGAGGAAAAGACCCTTCCCCAACCCACTGCCAGGGACCTTGCTTCCTGACAGTGGGGAGATGGTTAACATCCAATCTCCAAATGGTAGCAAAATCGAGATGGCCCTGAGGCAAAAACGCAGCTGGAGAAGCTGAGGCTTTGTGGTCATTGACCTTTCAGCAGGTTATGCCTAGGGATGGAATGGTCCTATTTAAGCCGAGATGATAGAGCTCAGCACCAGAGGGGAGCCACAAAATTTAGCCAAGACCAGAACAGTGAAATCACATAATAAAAAAAGATCTTATGCCTCGTGATTTTTTCATTACTCTTCTATGGGTTACCTTACATGTTTTGGAGGAATTCCTAGAGGTCGTTTGCCTCAAGAGGAATTATACCGAAATGATCTCTTAATATTTCTCTCCTGTATTTTGGGTAAACTTCTTGTGGTAGTTTTTGAGTTGTAAGACAGAAGGGAAAATAGCTTTGTGATCTTGAGCGAGTCACTAAACTTTGCAGCCTTCAGTTTCCCAATCTATGGGAGAAGGGTAGTGTATTAACAGTGTTTCTCAATGGGGCTGTTGGCATTTGGGGAAGATTCTTGGTTAAGGGTGACTTATTTCTGTAATACTGGAAGTTGAGTATTCCTGCCTCACCTACCAAAATGACAGAAATGGTGACAACCCGAAATCCTCTCCCCCCACCCACGGAAGCCTAAATGCTTATTAAAAGGGTAATACAGCTCCCAGTTGAGAACTCCCTTGGCAATTACCAATAAGGACCTTTCTTTCAGGCCTTATAGTCGGGCCATCTTCTACTTAATCACTGAAGTGGGGCTTCAGAGATCCAGCCCTGGGGCTTCATCCTCCAAGAGCCAGTGTATCAGGCTTCAGGAAGCTCAGTGCTGTGGTCCTGCTGGGCATCTTCCTTTGCTTTTGTCACTGGAGTGTGACTACAAATGGCCCACATGAAAAGAAAACCAGAAAGAGTTGGGGGGAAGGGACCAGTGGTATTAGAGCATGGCGGCTTCCTTCTCTGCCGTATGCTGTTAAAAATACCGGCAGACTGCCTGCCCCGGGTGTCCACAGCACTGGGAGGAAATCCTTCTCTCCTTTACTAAATGCATCACACTGTAGCACCAGGAGGTCCCTTCTCTGAATGAGAGAACGAGGAAGCAGAGCCCTCCCCAGCACTGACAACACTTTATACAACGTGGGCCCATGTTGATATCAAATTAATACAACCGTGCCCAAGCTGTGAGAGTAAATGGGAATCAATAATGTGACATTTAATTGAAAAAGTAGGCTAGCAATGTACACTGGAGGGATGGTGCATACAGCACTGGGTTTATTCTCACTTATCCTTACCTCTGCCACAAGGTCTCACTGGATGACAAAAAATAGGCCCATTTGGGTTATTCATAGTGTAAAGGGCTAAAATGAATAATTTCTTTGGAGGATTTTACTGCTTGCTACCCACTCCCAAACCCCTGGAGTAGGGAATGACAACCCATTCCAGTATTCTTGTCCTAGGAAATCCCATGGACAGAGGAATCTGGTGGGCTACAGTCCATGGGGTTGCAAAAGAGTTGGACACGACTTTGCAACTAAACAACAACAACACCCCCAAGTTGCAGAAGAGAGAAAACTACCAAAGTAGTAGAACTGGCAGGGTTTGTAGTTGATTCCTAATGAGGCCAAAAAAAAAAAAAAAAAGGACATCAGAGATGTAAGGAGATTCCCAGATGAGACTGAGACTGGTCTGGTGATGCAATCTGTCAAGTAGGACTAGCAACAATGCTTTTTGAATTGCCCAAGTTTGGCCAACCTCCTTCACATGCGGAAAATCTTTTTATTAGTAGTAGTATTAGTCAGTCAGACAGTCAGGGTTTCCCTGAAATTCCCCACTGGGGTAAGCAGATGGAGAGGTTTTGGCACTGCCTGCGGTGGCTTCTGCAGGTGGAGAGCTCTGCAAGTGGAATGATCTGGCTCTGAAGTCAGTGAGGATGCACGGCCCAAGCTTCCCCCCAGAAGCTGTTCCACACTGAGGGCAGTTAAAATCCACTGCTACAGAATAGGCTCCCAGTAACCACAAAGTATGTGCTACTTGGTACACAGATGGGCTGATTTTCCCATTTCCTTTGGCTGTCCCCTCGGTAGCCAGGTTGGTGGAATATATCATCTGTCTGAACACCACACACATTCCCAAGTGAGCCCAGGGAGGGCTGCCTGCTGGAAACCATGAGCGCTCAGCCCAGGTCCAGAGAGGAAGGTACTGTCTAAGCCTCTAGTCACTGTGGATCTCACACGGGCTTAAAGTGACTTGCATTTTTCACTTGTCCAGTCTAGTGAAACGCCATCCCATGTTTGGACCCAACCAGACCTAGCTTGGGAAGATCCCCTGGAGAAGCGCATGGCAACCCATTCCAGTATTCTTGCCTGGAGAATCCCCATGGGCAGAGGAGCCTGGCAGGCTACTGCCCTTGGGGTCTCAAAGAGTCAGACATGACTGAGCAACTAAGCACAGCACAGCACAGACCTGGCTTGGAGGTTAGCACACTAGGGTGCCATCTCATCCTTGTCATTAACCAGGAATTGAGCCCCCATGCTGTATGGGAGATGCCGAGAGAGGCAGACTCCCTTTGGACTGTGATTTCAAAGGAAAGAGCAGTCATGCTCCTGAAGGCTGCTGGACTAAGTCAGCAGGGAGGAGGGAGATGAGCACCAGGAAAGCAGAGATGCAAGAGGGCGTCTCTTGTACCTGATGTCCCTCTTCTGTGAAACAGAGGTAACAGTAGGACCTGCTCTGTTGGGCTGGGCACCTCAAGTGGGCTGATATTGGTAGGACACCAGCACAGGCCTGGCACACACTTGAGCAGGCACTCAACAAACACGAGTTCTTTTCTGTCATTCTCTCCCTCAGTGGTACTGATCTGAAGTATGCTTTTTGCTTCAGATTGAATAACATCATTTTTACATTTTTTTATGCCTCTGTATGTGTAAAGCTTTGCTGCCCTGGGAGGAGAAATCTCTCTGGAAGCATCGAATCTTCTCTAGGAATTTACCCACCTTCATTTTGACTTTCTGTAATTAACATTCTCATTGGGATAGAATTTTAACCAAACATTTCATCTTCTGAACTACCTCGGCCTCATAATATCGGAGTGAAAGGAAACTCAGAGATGTTCTCCTGCGATTTTCTTTCAGAGGCAAACTTCTCAGACTTGTATCTCAGAGATGTTATGTAATGCTCTCTAAATAAGGCATTTCTTGAGAATGGCCATTTGTACTGGCAGCTTTAAGAATGTTTCAGTTCCTTACCCCACATAACAACTTCTCCTCCCTCCAACAACTCATTTCCTTAGGATTTCATGTGTCTTATCAAGTTCACAAGAGAAGGAAGAGGAGGAAGTGAAATTTTCTGTGTCAGCCGGGCATTCGTGCTCTCCCACCCCAAGGGTCAGTGGCTGGGCAGCTGTTGCTAAGTAGCATATAACCTGTGGTTAAAGGGGGAACAGTCCCCACCCTGGGAAGGCAACATCAGGCCATGGATGGATTTACCTTCTCCCAATGAGCATCTTGATTAATATGCTAACCAGGGGCCTGGGGCCTGGCCCCTGTGGAGAGTCATAATAAACATAAATCCTGCCCAAGCAGCTAGCTCTCAAATCAAAATTTCAATGGCTCCAGAGGCTCATCAGATAATGTAAATGAGGTAAGACTTAGGCTGGTGGGGGCTGCAGAGAACTAGAGAGGGTATGCCCCATCAGAAGAGGACAGATGATCTGTTGCTTTGCGGGTTTGTAGACCCAATGTGGCCAGATCTTCCAACTTTTCTAAGAATTCAAACTTTGTGCCTGAGTGTATAGATCCTTCACTTTTCAAAACATCCATGCAGATCAATAAAGCCTGCCTGCAGCTTCATCTTATTATCCAGAGAGACATACTTGGAGAAATTGAGAGCAGTATCAAAATGGAAACTAGCTGAAGAAGTTCCCACCGACTCTCAGAGGGGCCTGAATGACCAGTGTCCTCTAGGAAGGCGTCCTACAGGAAGGGAATGCCCTGCAGGCAGGTAGGATTGTATAAAAGCAGCCCTGGCACAAAACAGAACCAGCTTCAGACCCAATCTCTGTCTCTTATTGGCTCTATAACCACATAATGACTCTAAGCCTCAGTTTCCTCATCTGTAAAAGGGACTCATAATGCGAATCTCAGGGGACAGTTGTGAGGGTGAGAGGCAGGAGGGCTGGAAACCCCTTACTTAGTCCAGAGCCTGGAACACTGGCAGTGCCCAGTGAGCCTGAGTTCTGTCCTAATGCTGGGCAGGTGGGGTTTAGCCAGTGCAGAAGGCATGGAGGACCAAAAACATGAAGAAGGGCCATTCACTGAGCTTTGTGAACAGTGGCTTTCCAAGGACTTGGGCTTCTGTTGCTTTTCCTGTCCCCAGAGAAGGACAGCGTTTGTAGGCTGTTTTTCTCCCCTCCTGCCCTCTTCCTGCTTCTCCCCAAGGCCCAAGACTGCGTTCCCACTTGCTCTATCACAATCCCACACTTTAAAAACCCGATCTGGGCCAACAGCAGAAAAACAGAGCTCGACTCCATAAGAAGAAAAAGTACTCCGGGAGGCTGTATAGACACGCATGGCAAATATTCAAGGAATTCTTAGGAATAAAAAAAAGAAATTGTAAATCTGGATTTTTGCATGAGGCCATCACAGGAACATGTTTTCTCAATTAGCATGCACATTGTTTGGAGTGAAGTCACTGAGTCCGAGGCTCCTCAGGGCTGACTTGTGCTGAAGCCACCTGATGAGGACCTTACTTTCCATGATCGAAATCTGATTCGATCAACCCTGAGCCTGCCCCTAGCTGCTGAAACAAAATCACCCCAAATTCTAAACCAAGGTGGAGACATATGCACTCCACTGCAAAGCAATCAAATTTCAGATCTTGGGTGTACTCACCCCAACTGAGAAAGACAACACTACTCTTGATGATGGAGTGATGGTCTTCACAGACCCTTGCATTGTTCTTTTCCTTGAACACATATTGTTAGATGGTGACTGTGCATGGCCCTGTCAGAGCAGATGTGTCCTGTAAGTTCTGAAAGCAGAGAAAATAGTTTCTTTTGCGAAAGCATGCATCAATTGCTTAAAATATTACTAGTTGGTGCCTGAGATCAGCGATTATGTTTTCTGGATGGTTTCCTGGACTGACTCTTTTCCAAGCAAACGGCTTTGTCGGATATTTGTAATTTCTGAAATATTTGATTAATGATGTCCCCTCACCAGAGGGATGGTCCAGGGTACATGATTAGCAGCTTGCTTCAGAAGCAGAGATACAGCTCAGCATCCAAAGGGATCAAGCAAGAAGTTGAAAAAATTTCAAACCCACTGTCATAGAATAAAGTAAGGGAAAATGGTTTTCAAACTACAGGTTGGGACCTATTAGGGAGATGAGAAATCAATTAAGTGGTACAACTTTTTTTTTTAAAGAAAGAAGTAGAGTAAAGTTTTAAAAATCAACGTGCATTGCATGGAACAAGGGGAAATATGTGTGAAAACTTTGTTTTAATTGTATATATGTTTACACAATATGTGTGCAAACTGGATCATGACGGAAAATGTATTTTTTCACTATGAGTCATGGTTAAAAAAGTTGAAAAGCTCTTGGCACAGACAACAGCATGGTTTAGAAAAGGGCATCGCTCTGAAGCCAGACAAGCTTGGGGTTAAATCCCAGCTCTGTGATTCCTAGCTGTATGATCTTAGGGAATTTAAGTTCTCTAAGCATCAGTTTCCTCATTTGCAAGGTCAGACTAATTGCCTCCTTATAGAGCTATTATGTAGATTAAATGACAAAGATGTATGAAGTGCTTGGTACTGGGTCTGCCATCAAGGAGGCCTCAGTAAGCAAGAGCCACTGTCATTAATGGTCTTCGCCTTTCCCCCTCTGCCTACTCCCTCTTTATCTTCTTTGAGACTACTCAACCTCATTAAAATGACGACCTCCCTAAATGTTTTTGTCCCTGAGATCTCTGGCCAGCCTAGCAAAGAAACAATAGCATGGTATGTTGTGTGTATCCCTACCTTTCTACCCTCTTTCTTCTATTTCATGTTGGCGAGGCATCTTTCTGTGATTCTGTTCCCTGGACATCATCATGACAGTAATTGTCCCAAAGGCCCAAGACATCCCCCTCTCTGTCACTGAGAACCATCAGCGAGGTATCACAGCATCACAGCCTTCCCCGGCCTTGTGACCGGGACAAATTCTTTGGTCTTAATGTGGTGGTACAGTGACTCTGGAAGGAGCTTCTGTTCCCACAAATCACATCCTTTCCTTCTCAGTATATTTTTATAAGGACAACAGGGCTAAGATACTATTAAAATGTTGACATTGTCAAATTCTTAAGAAGTCCCTGCCCAGAGCAAGGAGCCTAACATTTTTTGTGAGCAAGGCTCCAGGCTGCCCCAGTGCAGAGGATTTCAATTTCTCTCCTGCTATAAACAGCTTACAGGCTCCTAGTGTGGGCCTTGGAGCTGACGGCTTCAGGTAAGCCAAACCCTAATTCTGACTCCAGCCCTCAACCTGGCCCACAGTCTGTCACTGACCCTAGACCTCCCCTCGCCAGCTGAGGGTATGTGGAAGAATGACCCATACCAGGGGCCACAAAGGTGACATGTCCCAATTTTCTTGAGAGCCTGGCTAATGCAGTCCCCTGAGGACAGATCAGCGATGACAAACTGCTGCCTCTTTGTTCAGGCGGAAGCTTCACCTTCTCCCTCTTGCGTTCCCCATGCTCCCCTGGGGCTCATTCCAGTGCTCTCTCTGTAAAATGCAACTCCCCACCCCCACCAGGGCCCCATTTTCACCACTCAGATTCAAAGAGGATTATAGTGACATCTCCTCAAATGCTGAATTCCTGTCCAGACCAAAGATTTAATGCTCCTTTCTAGGCAGTTGTTTCTAGGCAGTTAAGACATCTCTATTTGAGGTTGCAGGGCAGGGGGGCTTACGGGGAGAAAGTGGGCTTGTTATAATTTTCATCTCTATAAAAGTCTTCTTTACCACAACTCATCCCACCATTCCCGTAAAATTCATGCCATCAGGCCAGTTACACATGTTAAAGAACATTTATAGGGACTTCCCTGGCGGTCCAGTGGTTAAGACTTCGCCTTCTAATGCAGGGGCTGCATTTTCCATCCCTGGTTGGGAAGCTGAGATCCCACATGCCTTGCGGCCAAAGAACCGAATGAGAAAACAGAAACAATATGGTAGCAAATTCAATAAAGACTTTAAAAATGGTCCACATCAAAAAAATCTTTAAAAAAATAATAACATTTATAGCAGAAGAGAGACATTTGTCACATCATATACAGCCCCTTGCTCCTTAAGCAGGTGGGTTATATTGAGCGAAGCATCGGGATCTTGACCGGATCATAAACAAAGCAGCTAAGAGGCTGTTTAAATCCATCACTGTTGCACCTGAGTTGTTTTGTTTTGTTTTGTTTAGGAAAAAGCAGATGCTGACTTACATTTTCTGTGCCCAAAAGGGGATGAAAAAAAACATATTTCCACCCTTTCTGAAACTTGCAATGACAAATGGAATCAATTGTCCCAGAACATGACACACCACCAAGAACGTCTCTTATGCATGAAATGAATTACCTTTCTTTTCATCTGGGTTCAAGTGTATTGCATCTGTCCTTTTGTGGGGAAAGTGTGAACACTTTGAAATGTTTTCATTTTCTTTGTTTGAGGAGGTCAAACACCAAAACCTGACTCCAGATTTCACACTCATGTGTCAGCATCTCTGTATCTTGGCAATGAAAGAAAATATTCTGGGAGTGGAACTTTTAAGTATTGTTTTGAATTTTTCTAAAAAAGAGTGGGACATGTCAGAAACTAGAGGGCTTAATAAAGCAACAAATACTATTTATTGTAGGTTATTTTTAAATCACCTTTATGATTAAGCATAACAAAAGTAATTTTAAGTTGGCACAGTATACAGAATATCCACATTCTACTCATTTTCACTTCTTAAATGATTATGAACCAGAATTATGACTGGCAACACTCATGCTCGTGAAGATTCCAGAAAACTGTCTGAAGCTTATTTCTTTTATGGATTGGGAAAGTTGTTATGTAAGAAAGAAAAATGGTTGTCAGATATAGATTATTTATTTCAGCTCTGTCATACTGAGAGCTAGGAGAGTGGGGATTTATTTCTGGGTCAGCTTCTTCTTAGCTGTGTGACTTGGACAAATCACAAAGCCTCTCTGAGCCTCTGTTTCTTAATCTGTAAAATGAGAGTAGTAAGTCTGCCGCTGGATACTGGAATGACCTTCTGCCTTGAACACAGTTGCCAGCTGGGGAGACACCTTGACTGTAGGTATAAGAGGTGAAATGTGAGAACCCTGGACAAGGACTTTGAGACTCCGGGCACCAGTGTTGGCTCTACCCTGAGTCAGGTGAGGGACCTTGACCCCCACTCGCTCTGTGTGTGCCGTTCCAGCTCCTGTCTGCCCGTCTCAAATGCAGTAGCAGATGTGAAAGCACTTCACATAATCTTGGGAAGAAACAAGCTGCTCCTGCCATGGTGGGAACAGAGGCCTGTGCCAGGCACTGAGCGAGCCCCTGCGAGGCGGAGGCCAAGGGCACCGTGGAAAAAGCGTGAATGTGGAATCAGACTCTCCAAAGCTGCAGGCCCAGGAGTGGGGCTGAAAACACATGAGGCCAGGGCAAGTTCCTGCAGCTCTCCAATTTCTAGTTTCCTCAGCTGTAAAATGGGGCTAGTAGCACCTACTTCTTAGTGTCAAGCTTAAACAACGTGACTCCTGCTAAGTCCTTGGCTTGTCCAAATCTTGGCTTTGTAGTGGCCCTTGGCAGTAATCATGGATGTGTACCTAAGGGGCTCTCTGATTAGCTGGTGACATGGCTGAGGACAGTCCAAGGCAGATGTGGTTGCAGGATGCTTCCAGGATGTGAAGCTCTCCTAATGTCCCCTCTGTCTCCTCTGCCAGCTTTTCCTTCTCCTGACCTCTAAATATAGGATTGCATGGAGCTCAGCCCAGGGTCCTTTCTTCTCTGTATTCTTCTCTTCCTAGATGGTCTATCTCAGCCTCTCCAGGCATTAAATAGGTTCTACAACTTCTGGATATCTATTTCCAATCTGGTCCTCTCCCCCAGGCTCTAGGCTCTCAGATTCTACTGTCATGTCTACTTGGACATCTAATGGACATCTCAGATTTAGAGTTATTGACCCCTGAACTACTCTTTTCCAAGTTTAATTTTAGTCTTCCCTACTTTAGACAATGATGTCATTATTCCCAGTTGCTCAGATCCCAAATCAGGAAATTACCCTTGATTAGACCTTCCTCATCACCTTTATTTTTTCTCATTCACTTAGTCATGTTTATTAATTCAACAAACATTCTACAATGTTCTTTCTGCTAGTTTATAGGGACACAACTAGAAACAGTGTATGGTTTCTCCCTTGGAGAAGCTTACTCTTAAGCCTACTAATATTATATTCTCTATAGTTCTTGGCCTAGTTAGCCAAACAACCTGAAAGTGAAAGTCTCTCAGTTTTGTCCGACTCTTTGCAATCCTATGGACTGTAGCCTGCCAGGTTCTTCTGTCCGTGAAATTCTCCAGGCCAGAATACTGTAGTGGGTAGCTGTTCCCTTCTCCAGGGAAACTTCCCAATTCAGGGATCAAACTCAGGTCTCCCACATTGCAGGCAGATTCTTTACCACCTGAGCCACCAGGGAAGCCCATCCAAACAACCTAGTGCTTTTTTTAATTGGAGTATATTTGCTTTACACTGCTGTGCCAGTTTCTCCTGTACAGCAAAGTGAACCATCCCTACGTACACATTTATCCCCTCTCTTTTGGTTTTCCTTCCCATTTAGGTCACCACAGAGCACCGAGGAGAGTTCCCCGTGCTATACAGGAGGTTCTCGTTAATTATCACACATAGTAGCTCATCACCTTTTCTATTCAATCCACCAGCAAGTCTTCTTGGTTTCCAACTAAATACTGAACCTGGGCACTTCTCGTGCCCCACTACTGCCTCTTAGTCCAAATTACCATCTCTCAGCCAGATTTCTACAGAGACTTCCTCCTGGATTCCCAGCCTCCACTCTTGTTCCCCTACAACCTTTTAACCTAACAGCAGAGTGCCCTTTTAAAGACGTAAATCACGTCACATTATTTCCTAGCTCTTAACCCTCCAATTACACATAGAACAAAATCCATACTCTTGCCATGGCCTTATTTCAGTGGTTCTTAACCCAGGGGACACTTGGAAACATCAAAAATGTCAAACACATGATTGTCACACATGGAGGGAGTGGGGGCTGATACCAGCATCTAGCTGACAGAGTCCAGGGATACAGCTAAACATGCTACGATGCACAGGACAGCACCCAACAACAAAGAGTTATTTGGCTCCAAATGTCAGAAGGTGAAGTGGAGAATGCATGTATGTGATCTGGACCCTGACCCTCCCTCCCGTATTCTGTGTCACTCCTCCAATTCCCTGCTGTGTGGCAGCCTCACGGAACTTCTTGTTGTATCTTCAACACATCATTCTTGATACTGTCTTGGGCCTCTGCACCTGCTGTTTCTTCTATTTGGAACACTTCTACCCACAGATCTTCTTCACATAGTTAGCTTTTGATCATCATTTAAGTCTGCTTGGGTGTTACACCTCTTGAGCACTATAACTTAATCTATCCCCACTCAACCAAACCCTGCCATGGTAGACTCTCTCCCCTTACCCTGCTCTATTTATGTCATACTGCTTAGTTTTATTATTTGTTTTTTGTTTGTTTGTTTGTTTATTATTCAACTCCTCCACAGGAATGTGAGAATAGGGACAGGGACTTTGTTGTGTTCATCAAGGGCTTCATCACATATAGGAGCTCAAGAAGTATTCGTTGAGTGAGTGGGATCCGGCTTGTGGGGAAAGGCTTCCTGGAGGGCTGTTTTGCAAGTTTGTGGAGCCCCCACCTGTTCAGCTAAGCTGGCCCAAAATGGAGCAGGGCATTGGAAGCTTGGCCTCCTCTGAAGATGAAGGCAGATTAGAGAGCTGTGGAGGATAGAGAGCAAATCTGGGCTCAAGTTGGTTCAGATTGAGGAACAGAGAGGTCAGTAAAGGCAGGAGCAGGAAGGAGAAATCTGGGCTCAAGTTGGTTCAGATCAGGAACAGAGGTCAGTATAGAGGGAGGGAGGGGGTGGGGGCGGGGGAGAGGGGAAGAGAGGTCATCTTCAGGGGAAAGTCTCTAAGTAAACTCATCCCGAAGGGCTGAATGTATTAATAGTTTCTGGAAAAGAAACTGGAAGTTCTGCTATCAGTTTTCCAGGAGCCAAGTGAGGCAACTGTTGAGTTGGGCCTGAGAAGCTAGAAAGGCCAGTAAAGGGTAGAATCAGATTTCGCAGGCAGAGACTGTGCCTTGAATAAACACTGTGTTGCCTCATGTAGTATCCAGCTGATACTACATGAGATAATTATAAAAATCGTGGCTCCAGGATAGCCTTAATTTCCAACATTCTGACCCATTGCCAAACATTGTTCCTGTGCTTCAATTAAAAAAAGCAAATCCCACAATACCACACGTGATGATGTACAATCTGTGTGCAGCACATGCCAGGTGATGAGTGGGTGCCCCTTGGCCCAGGTTGGCCTCCCCATGCTGCCTCACAATAAGGATGTGCATGTTCTGTTCTTGAGAGGGGTGGGTTCGGATCGTGGATTGTTTTTCCAGGCTCTCAGGATTCCAGAGTTTGTAGATTATGGAGCCTTTGAGGAGGGAATGCTTGGTCCCAGGTACACAGCTCCACTCATCCTAACGTCTCCTCCAAGTGACACGTATAGTCAGGGTCTGTGCCCTCAGGGCTACCTCAGGACACTTACTCATAATTCTGGTTCATTCTGCTGCCTGGATACTTCTGAGGGTATGACTACAGGGGATTAGCCAGCCAACACCTTATTTTATGAGTCTGTTAATGTAGGTTTAAAGTAATACACCTCAGATGTAGACAGCTTACTCCAACCTACCAAAAATATCATTAGGAACATTTACAAGGTCTAAAGAGTGATTTAATGGTGATGAAATTCAGATGTGTTGCATTGCCCTAATGTCAAATTTAGCCCTGACTCAGTCCATAGAAATACGGATTTCCTGCAGACGTAGTCTCATAGCCTCCTGGGTCCCATGTGCCTCGTGGAGCTAAGGTGATGAGCTTGTCTGTCACATAGCCTCAGAAGTCATAAAACACCCCTGAGTTGACCATCTCTCTCCTGCTTCTTCAGAGAGCCGCTGACACTCAACTTTGACTTTTTGGTCACACAACCTTTCTGTCAACTTGTCACTGGAGCTCCCTTCCATCATTAGGTCTCCTTGGTATACAGAGGTTTGATGCTCTCAAACTTCTACTCCACCAAAAGGTGATCTCTGACCCTTCACTCATGCTAGAGATACATGGCTGACAACGACTCAGACGGGTGCTTATCCCAGGGGCAGATGCTCTCAGCGGTCATCAAATTCCCTGGGTCAGAAAGCAGTGAACCACTCACAGACAACGGAGCAAGCAAAAGGAGAGCCCTGGCCCTTCTTTCCTGCTGTGTGACTTCATATACATTACAAAAACTCTCTTTGATTCTCAGTTTCCTGAACTGTAAAATTGGAATAATAACAATACTTCCTTTGTAAGATCTTCCCTGGTGGTTCACACAGTAGAGAATCTGGAGCCCCGGGTTCAATATCTGGGTCAGGAAGATCCCCTGGAGAAGGGAATGGCAACTCACTCCAGTATTCTTGCCTGGGGAATTCTATGGACAAAGGAGCCTGGCAGAACTGTAAAACTGGAATAATAACAATGCCTCCTTTATAAATCAGTAGCTAAATGAGAGCGTATATGTAACAGTTAGCACAGTACTTGGCACCTAAAAGCTGTTCAACAAATAGCAACTACTCACATTATGTTATTAAAATCTTGGAAAGTAAGATTTCAGACTTCAGTCAATGACTCATGGAAATATTTTGAAGCTTAAGGTCTTTGTGAAGTGAGAGGAGAAGGGGATGGAGTTTAAAACACTGGGAGAAAATCCCTAGCTGAGGAAGGCAGAAGTTCAACATCATGGTGTCACTGTGGCTACTGTTTAGTTGTGGAGGTAAGCCTCAGTTAAGCCATCTGTCAAATGGGAGTAATAAAGTTGCGGTGATGATTAAATACAATAATGCTTATAGATGGTTAACACAGCACTATGCACTTGAGGCTCAAAAGGTTTACCCTTCTTGTCACGGTTTTTGTTATCACAGCCTGTCTTTTACATGCCAGCTCCTCTCTCAACTCTTTACTCAGGTCAAGCTTACATATAGACACGTGCAACCTAAGCACTATTGCAGGATTTAGGCTGGAGCAGCCTTCCCTCATGTGCAAGGGTCTGTCCCTGTCACAGGGCATTTACAGCCAGCTGAAAATCACTCCCACAGATTTCTGGGATCTTCTCCTCCCTGCCACCACGTGACTTCATCATGAGGAAAGGTGACGTCATGCCATGCATGGACAGGGGGCAGCTCCTTTCCTTTCTTACAAGGGCTTTGGAGGTGGTGCCACCTGGCTCTCACCGTTCATCTCTGGGACGGGCACAAAAGTGAGGGGCCCGTGGCCCTTGAAATGAATTTCTGCAGTGATCAGGAAAAGGGCTCAGAGTTTTTTAAAGATAATTTTTATTTATCTATTTATTTATTTATGACTGTGCTGGGTCTTTGTTGCTGCACAGGCTTTTCTCTACTTTCAGCAAGTGGGGGCTGCTCTCTAGCTGTGGTGTGCAGGCTTCTCATTGAGGTGGCTTCTCTTATTGTGGAGCACGGGCTTTAGGCATGAGGGTTGCAGTAGTTGTGGCATGTGGGCGCAGTAGCTGCAGCTCCCAGGCTCTAGAGCACAGACTCAGTAGTTGTGGTGCACAAGCTTAGTTGCTCCACAACATGTGGGATCTTCCCGGATGAGGGATCGAATCCGTGTCTCCTGTGTTGGCAGGAGGATTCTTTATTGCTGAAACACCAGGGGAGCCCAGGGCCCAGAATTTAGCTTTTACCATTCTTCTTGCCAGAAAGTGCTAGACTGGGACAGAAAAGAAATCCCAGAGACAAGGGTCCTTTAGCTTTCTTGGACTCCAGGGGAAATAAATTTTAAGCTGCTTCATTTATGATCAAAGCGATCAAAATTTATAAAATGTCCTGAGGATGTTTCTGCCCGTGTGTTCCTGAGCAAACCTATAAAAATGGAGGAACGTTTTGGTCCCAACAAATTTGGTGATTAGGACTAATGCTTACTGCCAAGGTGAGGTCTGCTGAAAGCTAACTATTCAGCAGATGTCACTGGGTTCTCTCTGCGCTGTTCGGGGCTTTAGCAGGATATAAGGATGTTTACGACTTGGACCTGCCTACAAGGGACTTAGGAACTGATTGGAAGTTCTTACTTCATTTTAATTCCAAGGAAACCTTCAGCCTTTGGGAAAAAGAATCACTGGGATGAATCTAATACCACAGGGCTGGCTGTCATATGGATTCTCCTCTGACCCAGTGGCCTTGGACATGAAAAGGAAATAGAAACATTTTATTATGAGATTTTCTTCTCCCTTTTCTCAGGCTTCCGTTGTCTGCCCCGGTCTACCTTCCACACCACACATACACATGCACATACACACGCATAGACACACATGCACAGGCATTATAACCACCACCACCCCCACACACGCCACACACACGAAAAAGTGGAGACATTGCTGAAGCAGCTGCAAACATTCAAAAACTGGATTACATTTCTGACTCAAATATCCATAAACTCCTAGCATTGAAAGAATCATGCAAAATCATGCAGGCTTTATATATAGATACAATTTTTTTAAAAGAAGGGGGAAAAAAACCAGAAAGCTAGCAGGTGAAGTGCCTTGTCTAAAATCAGGGTTAGCAGGCAAGTTCAGCTCAGGTCTTAGCTCATTTCTTTTTCTCACTCTTTCATCAGCTATTTTATAAGCACCAACTTTGTGCTAGGAGCTGTGAGAGGCACCTGTGATGCAAGGTGGACAAAAACTGTACAAAGTTCCTCCCGCCTAGGGCTACAGACCAGACAGGAAGCCATTGGCAAGAAACAGAAAGGAATGAGCAGTTTCCACTCTGAGTTCTCATGTGAAAGATCCATGTGCCATCATGGGGTGGGGGGGATGGTGGTCCTAGGAAGGCAGGGGAGGTTCCTGGAGAAAGGCATAATTCATTTGAGATCTGAAAGGCAGGCAGGAGAAAGAGAAGGAGAGATGTTCCCAAGATGAAGGGAAGTCTTCCTACCTCATCCAGGAAGCATATTTTTGATAGTGGTGTTCTGGAGTTGGGTTCAAGCAGGCTCACGCCTGCTCCACCACAAACTTCTCTTCCCAACTTCACGCTCAGTGAAGTCATGCTAGTATCTTGCTATTGGCTGTGGTGGGAGTATTTACACCCCAGAAAGCAGAAGATGCTACAAATCCAGGTCCCTTTCCTTCGGAGAACCATCTTTACCAAGATGGTTCTACGTTCCACCTGCTTCCTGCTGTGGGCAACACAATCCCTGCCGTTTAAGCCAAATGCCTGTCCCCTGCCTGCAGAGTCTCTACCAAGAGCCTGTTCCCAGAAAGGCACTGTCAACAAGTGACTTAGGCTTTGGGGCTGTTTATATCAGACCCTGGGCCATCTGGCTTCTAAGAAAGAGCCCGTTCTTGTGGTCTTCGTCACCCCCTTGCCATCTAATGATATTTATCAACCACCCACGCCTGCCCAGAGCTGTATGAGACACTTGGCAGGCAGATCTCAATCAGGCTGTGACCCCTCAGGAATTCGGAGCCTGGCTAAGGCTGCTAGGCTGACATTGTTCTTCCTTAATATAACAAGAACCAGGGGCTGAAAGCCCAGCAGAGGGCACGAGGTTAGGAGATGGCACCACTACTGTTCTCCCCAGTCTGCTTCTAGGTACAGGAAACACCAAGTGAGTGCAGGTCAGAGTTCACAGCATGTATGATTTAGTGAAGTTTTAAAAAGTCAATCAGTTCTCCCATCCTTGCACCCTCCAATGTCCTCCCAATTTTCTAAAGGGATTTGCCAAAAGAAAAAGTGAGTTTTGAGTTCTTAACAAAGACTGCCAGGAAGCAAGGCAGGTGGACATCACAGAGGGGATGTTTTGCAGTGGAAGTACCTTTGTTCCCAAGGCATGTGTGCACCTGTGTGTGTGTGTGTGTGGTGTCTGCTGTGCATACAGAATACAGGGGAACAAACAATGGCTGTGAATGTGGTGCAGGTGCAGAGGAGGAGGTTGAGCAGGGCTGTGAGATGCGGAATCTTGAAGGAAAATACTGGCCATAGGGTCTGGTTGGGAAAAGAAGCTGGACACTCTACTTGATTCCCTCTGATCATCTCCCAGCTCCTGGATGGGGTCCCGTGATGATCACACTTGGCTCATGCTGGAGAAGGCGCCCTCTGTGTTGTGGAAACTCAATTATTTTACTAGCTTAATCTCTAGTCAGATGTAAAAGCTGGGTGACACCAACCAGGGAGTCTGGCTAGGATTCTACCCAGAGCCATGCATGAATATGCAAGGACCAACTTACGGGGTCCTATGAAGCCATTCAGCATTATCTTCCCATAGCCCATTGTGGGCATCAGCACATAGTGGACTGTGTGTCTTCGGTAGGCTTCCCTTAAAAGCAAAACCCAAAGTGATGAGGGCAGCATTACTGACACCAAGTCTTGAATTTGCTTATCTGATTAGCAAATTGCACACGCAGGGTGGCAGGGGCTGTGCTGAGGGATGGAGGCTCCTCAAACGGGATGAGGCTGGCAGACCAGCAGGTGGACCTCCAGGGTGGCAGAGATATGGTGATGCTGGAGCGGTTGCTGTCTGTAGATGCTCTGTATTTAGAGCATGGAGGAGAGGATAAAGGAGAGAGTGTGGCTAGAGGTCAAAGAAGATGTGCCAAAGGAGGTTGGCACAGGGAGAGCTGCCCACAGTGATGCAGACAAGAGGCAGGTGGATGTGAAGACAGCTCCTGGCTGCCATGCAGAGGAACTACATCACCTCCCCGTCCCTCTTCTGCCACTGCCCTGGACGCCAAGGGTACCTACTGACCTTTCTGGCAAGGTGCAGTAATTCCAGAGTCCTGGCCCAGATCTTGTGAGTCAGTGAGGAAGTCCAGAGGGGAGTCCTGTCCACCCATTAGTAGAGGGACTGCAGGAATGTAGGTTGTCTCCTGTATCACAGTGGTCCCCAACCTTTTGGGCACCAGGAAGTGGTTTCATGGAAGACAATGTTTCCATGGACTTAGTGAGGGTGGATGGTTTTGGGATGATTCAAGTGCATTGCATTTATTGTGTACTTTATTTCTATTATTATTACATCAGCTCCACCTCAGATCATCAGGCATTAGATCCTAGAGGTTAGGGACCCCTCCTGTATTGGGCATCCAGCTGAGGTGGTGAGTGGGGGCTCAGTTCAGTTCAATTCAGTCGCTCAGTTGTGTCTGACTCTTTGTGACCCCATGAACTGAAGCATGCCAGGCTTCCCTGTCCATCACCAACTCCCGGAGTTCACCCAAACCCATGTCCACTGGGTCGGTGATGCCATCTAACCATCTCATCCTCAGGGTCTTTTCCAATGAGTCAGCTCTTTGCATCAGGTGGCCAAAGTATTAGAGTTTCAGCTTCAACATCAGTCCTTTCAATGAACACCCAAGACTGATTTCCTTTAGGATGGACTGGTTGGATCTCCTTGTAGTCACTAATTCACACAAAGGCTCCACATGACCAGGGTGCAACCTGCCCCTGGGAAGCCAGCCCCCTTGGGTCCTAGAAGAGAGGCCAGAGAGAGGATGGGAAGCCCAAAGAAGGGGAAAGTTGTGTACCAGAGGCCAGGGGGAGGCAGTATTTGAGAGGGTGAAAACTCATGTTGCCCACTTAGCATCTCCTGGAGCAGCACAGACTATCTGTTTACTCTACTGAAACCCACATGGTCTGAAGATCAAGGGGTGTTTTCCTTATTAACAATCGAAACAATTAACTAGTTTATGTTATTACATGCATTGTCTAAATATTGTTAAATAAAATGGCTTAATGCCAATAATTACCCAAACATTTCGGTGACACAGGACTCCTGCCAGTGCAGGGATGTGTTACCAGTAAGACAGCGACCACCGAGTACTTACTTTGCTGCCACATAAGTCACTTGACGGGGGTCCCCTGACTGCAGTCCCCAGACTGTGGCTCGGTTTGGTGGAAGGTCTTTATCAGCCCCAGGTAAAGAGAGCTTGGATAAAGTGCAAATTATTCTCTGTGGTCAGATCCCAAAGTATGTGGGTGACAAACACAGTGGCATTGTTTCCTTGAGTGAGTCTTATTTTCCATATGTGGGAGGAATTCCAGACTTGAGAATTCTGCATCCAGACTTCATAGATTTTTTTTTTCTAATTGAGACAACACAACTAATGATAAAGAACAATGCCAGACAGGCTTCTAAGCTCTGAAAGGCTCTGGGTCAAAACTTGACCTCCATAACGACTGGACAGGCTCCAACAGCAACTACGGTCTTCTGTTGTCAAGCAGGACCACAGGCTCCACGAGACCAACTTTCCATTGGCTTGTGGAGTGTGGAGACAGAGCAGATGTGCCTGCCTGCTAATGCGCTGTGGGATGGAGCCACTCTCTGGGCTTATTGAAATCAGATGCCCAGCCATCAGAGCTGCCCTGCAAACAGATGGTGGCTCCATGCAAGTGCCATCACGTTGGAAAATTACAGAAGCCATGACTCCATTGCCTCACCCCTGTGCAAGAGTCCATTTTTACCAACTGGGCAAGACGAAACCCTTCCTTTCTCCATCACACACTCCAAGGGGCCAGGCCTGTGTCACAATTAAGTACTTCTAGAAACTAAATTGGTATGAAAATTTGAATACCAAAGACAATTCCTTGTCAACATGATGTCAACATGGTGTACCCAAAATGTTGACATTAGTTATCTCTGAGTAGTGGGATTGGAGTAGAAAGCATGGAGACATATCTGGAATTGTGCATGCCTGTTCAAGAAAATTAGACTCAATCTACAAGTAATATTCCATTTGTTATAAACAATTCTTGAGGTTAGGGGGAAATCTTTGTTTTTAATATGCAATGTCATTTGAGAAAAATATGTCTTAAAAGGCTAGTTAGTTGATAAACTCAATTGCTCTAAGATTTAAAAGTTAAATCAAAATTATATTGACTCTCTTTGAGGTTTCTAGGTTAAGATTCTATAATCTGAATAAAACATTGTTAGAGTGAGTTGGTTGATTGGTTTTTGAGATTTATCTCTGTGTGTGTGTGTGTGTGTGTGTGTGTGTGTATGTATGGCTTTGGTTTCCTCCTCTGTACAAACCAACTCTACTCATAGACCTATTCTGAGCATTAAGTGAGATAATCCGTGTAAAATATTTCCAGCAAGGTCTTCCCTGGTGATCCACTGGCTAAAACTCTGTTCTCCCAATGTAGGGGAACTAGATCCCACATGCCACAACTAAAGACTCACGTGCTGCAACTAAGACCTGGTGCAGCCAAATAAATAAAGTATTTTCAATAATACCTTGCACACATGAGATATTTGATAAAACATAGCTATCATTCTATACATGTATTTCATTTTCTTTTAAAGATGACACCTAAGCTCTGCAAAAACAATAGGTAGGCAGTAAGCATATATCAAGTGTTTTCTTTTTTGAACTTACCTGAGATACATGAGTGTGAAAAAAAAATCTAGAGCCCAACTTGAATTTTCTAACCTTCATCATGTCTTGGAGGGCTCCCCTGGTGGCTCAGTGGTAAAGACTGATCTGCCAGTGAAGGAGATCCCTGAGTCAGAAAGATCCTCTGGAGAAGGAAATGACAACACACTTCAATATTCTTGCCTGGGAAATCCCATGGACAGAGGAACCTGGCAGGCTACTGTCCAAAGAGTCAGACACAACTTAGCAACTAAACAACAACCATCAGGTCTTAGATCTCTTCCTAGTTACTCCTATAAATAGTGCATAATTTGGTGAGGCATAAATTTAGGACTGGAAGGACTCTTAGAGGTAATCGGTCCAGATCATTTTACAAATGCGATATTTGATGTGTGATAACTTAGCCAATGTCAGAGAGTAACAAAGACCAAACCAGACTCTAGGTTCCTGACCACTTTCCGACTGTGTATCTCCTTGCAGTCTTACAGATGGCCTCTTGGTGTCTTTCCTGGTTGATGTGTAATGATACTGACTTCCTACTGGTGTCCTATACTACTGATAATATCACACAGCACAGCCCTGGGTGTATAGCAGGTATTTGATAAATGGTTTGCTCAGCCCAACTCAACAAAGGTTTGCAGCCTCTGACATGCCAGGCGCGTGCTGGGCAGTATACAGAATAGGAAGCTAAATAAGACAGTCTCTAATTTCAAAAAGCTTCCAGAGACTGACCAGGGAAGGCATAGAAAGGGGAAAAGGGAGTTTCAGAGCAGGAAGATTTAATTTCATCTACAGAAGAATGAAGGTCAGAAATTGAATCACATAATAAACCTCAGTGAGCTAGCTCTCCAGGCTCCTTATCTTAGACATTTTCAAATCCCAATATTTCCAAAGTTTATATTTACAGTTCTTGACCTCGCCCCTTAACTCCAAATTTTGATATCAACTGCCTACTTGAACTCTCATCCGATAGGGGTCGCAATTTACCACGTCCCTACCTAAACTCTTGATTCTGCCCTTGAAACCTGCTCCTTCTCTGGTGTTCTCCATCTCAGTGAATTACAGCTCCCTCCTGCTGGATGCTAAGACCTTGGAATCATTCTTGATTCTCCTCTTCCTCACTCCTCCCACATCAGAGTCCATGAGGGAATCCTGTTCACCCTGTTCTTTCAACACCTCCTTCTCAGAGTGTCCTCCCACTGCCAGGCTAGTCTTGATCATCACCAGCTCTTGCCAGATTATCACAGGAGCTGCCTCTCTGATCTTCCTGCTTCTACTCTTGGTCTGTTTTGTGCAGGTTCAGTGAGAGTGCTCCTTTCAGAATATATCACATCAGGTCACTTTCCTGTTCAAAGCTTTGTAATGGCTCCCTCTGTCCTTAAAAATAAAGGCTGAAGCCCTCACTGTGGTTCAGAATGTCCTGCAAGGGCTGTCTCCATTGCTTCTGACATCTCATCTTCTGCTGCTCTCCCCAGGGATCTGTCTGCCCCAGCTGCAGGGGAATGTTTACCCTTTTCAGCCAAACAGGTTCCTGCCTCAGGACCTTCACACTGGCCATCCTCTCTGCCTAGAATGTTTCTCCCACATTTCTGCGTAGTTCTCTGCCATACTTCATCAGATCTCTGTAAACATCACCTCATGGGACTTTCCTGTTACAAAGTAGCACTTCCCCAATTTGTAATTCCCAAATCCTTACCATCTTTGTCTTTTCCAGCAGTTACTATCAATTGACACTTTGTTGGTTATTTGTCCTTTCTTTTTCTTTCTTTAAACATCTAATTTTTTATTAAAATTTTTTTTTTTAATTTGGCTGCCCTGGGTCTCATTGTGGCACATGGGCTCTTTGTCATGGTGCATGGGCTTCTGTAGTTGGGGTTTGCAGGCTTAGTTGCCCCACAACATGTGGGATCTTAGTTACCAACCAGAGATCTAAGCCATGTCTTCTGCATTGGAAGGTGGATTCTTATAAGCACTGGACCACCAGGGAAGTCCCTATTTGTCCTTTATTTTCTGTCCATATCCCTTAAAAAAAATTTAAGTTCCTTTAATGCAGGGAACTTTTGCACCCTGTCCACTACTGATTCCCTATATCTTGAATCATGCCTTGGCAGGTAGTAGGTACTCAACGTATATTTGCTAAATGAGTGAATTAACAATATGCTTTCATTCTGCATTTCAGATTAGCTGTTTGTGTACTTATTACTCCAACTAGACCAGTCCTGTTCCTCTTTGTAATTCCTACAATTCCTAGCATAGTGTACCTGCACAGAACAGGTGCTCATCACATGGGTGTTGAATTAAATTGAACAGTTTCTCAGTGCTAGCCACAAATTATGTGACTCAAATCCAGTTCATGTCATCTATAAGGGGCACTGTGCCCAGACAGTTTGTTCATGTTTCTGAGAGATGGTCCCAGTATTTTATTAGAACTTAGGCAGCCACTCTGGGGAGAAGGAGTAGCACAAATGGGGCTTTGTGTGCTGGAGAAAACAGAGGTGCAGTCACAGCAGAGCCAGCATCCCGAGCCAAGCTCTGAGGGAAGCAGCAGAAGCAAGTGTGACCAGAGGGCTGACTGGCCGTGAGCCACCAGGGTCAAGGGTTTGTCTTGGGGGGAAGGGTATACCATACGTCCTCTAGAGCACCATGCAGACAACCCTTGGTGAGCTGGACACACCAGGATTTTTGCTCCTGTCCCATTCTGCTACACTTCTATAGGACCTGACAACTTTGTTCCTCAACTTAGGAGCTGCATCCATTTGTTTGCAGTATGCTCAGTCACTAAGTCATGTCCAACTCTGCAGCCCCATGGACTGCCAGGGTAGGAGCCGCCAGGCTCCTCTGTCCTTGGGATTCACCAGGCAAGAATACTGGAGTGGGCTGCCGTTTCCTCCACCAGGAGATCTTTCCAACCCAAGTCTCTTGCAGCTCCTGCATTGGCAGGCAGATTCTTTACTACTGCGCCACCTGGAAACCACACTCGGCTTGGGGTCTTTCTGCAGTGTCAATCTCAGGACCCGTGCCCCCAGGCCCTGGTATAGATGAGGATGAGCTATAACGAGGCTTATTCCCAATAACTTGCTCCTTTAGAAAGTCCAAGTACAAAATTCCGGGCTATATGTTGGGCTAGCACATGACACAATGTACTAGGAATCATTTTACAGATGTATCTTAAACACAAAGCTACTTGCACTTTGGATTTAGCACTGCCTTCAACTGTATCCTCAGGCTCAAATGTTTAAACAGAAATAATTCACAGAATGTGTCACTTGTCTGCTTGTGTTTTCTCCCAATGGCAATAGAATGTTACTCAACTCCCCAGTTCACCATCAATTATTTTGAAACTGCTCTGTCTTTTAATAAAAAACCCTTTGGGATCTGGAAGACTTGTTTCAAAAGTTAATTAGAAAAGGGAAAACAATTCTATATTTGAAAGCTACATTAAAGTTAGATAAAAGAAGCTTTTAATAAGGTAAAGAAACTTAATAGGTATTTTTGCTTTTACCTTTTTGTAGACTGGTGCCCATAAGTGATCCTTATAATTGGAAACTCTGTAAGGAAACCTACCAAAATCAAAGCAAGTGCAGATTTACAGGAAAACAAACAGCAGCTGTCCCAGATCTTCTAGGGCTCTGGGGCCAGCAGTCTGCTGAGAATTTATCAAGCCCAGTTGAGCAGTTCAGGGCAAAAGACATTTAAAAAAATAAAAGTACAAGCCCACTGGGAATATTAAGAAAAGACTCATCCAAATTTTTGACGAATGTCCATCCAAGGCTTAAGCCGTTATAGTAGGCCAAAACTGGACTCTGTAAACCAGAGATGCAGGGAGGCCACTAATGAGAGTTCCTCAAGGGCAGCATAAAAATTATTCTGGTCTTCCCTTCACACAGCATGGTTTAGAAAGACAGGACTTCTTTTCTCCTCTCTCTCAAGATTTCCCAAATCATAATTTTATGGCTTCATTATACTATTTTTGAAGCATTGATAAATTCAAGAAACCATTTTCTTTGGATAATTTATTCACAAATTTCTAAGTGTATTGATTCAAATTTATGTTACCAAATCCTCAGTTAAAAAAATGTTTCCATGATCAAATAAGTTTGACCTCAAAAAAGTGAATCCTTCTAGAGATTCCCAATGCATACTGGCATATGGAAATCTCTGATTAAAGAAAACTGTTTCTAACCCAACAATTCCCAAATGCATCTGACCATGGAACCCTTGTTTAACCAAATCTCTTTTGACACCCCAAGGGGTAGGAAACACTGATTTAGACATTTCTGTGATTTCAAGACCAACCTCCTATTGAGATCATTCGTTCATTTATTAAATGGACATTAATTTGTTGGCTTCTATAGACCAGGCTCTGTCTAGACATCAAGATAGACACAAAAATGTCAAGGTCCCTGTATTCTTAGTAACTGTCAGTGTAACAGGAGAGGTAAACACATGGACAAATATCAACAATTTTATGTGAACCCTGTCATTGCTAACAGTCTGCACGACACAATTTAGAACCTGTTATTCACTAAATATTTCCTGTGCACTGGTCTCATCTCCCCTATACTGTTTATTACTTGATGCTAAGCTTGTGCTTTATGCTTGTCTAGTAGCAGCAGCAGGAGTGTTCTCTCTGATACTGAGCATGGAATTGGACATATAGTAGGTCATCCAGAGAAAACTAGCTGATCAGTTCAAGACTAAACTAGATGATCCCTGAGTCCTTTTTAGTTTTGCAGAGTTTCTAAGAGTTTTTCTCAAATATTGGCACAATTCTATGCCTGAAAAATTATGGTGAACCACAAAAGTATTAAATAATTCATTAGCTCTGGTTATCCAAGGGCTATTTTAATGCTATCGAAGTAACAAAATTAATGTGTGCTGCCCCTCCGAATGGGCAAGCCATAGCAAACCAAAGCAATTTCCTCTGCTTATAGATACAGCTTAAGTGTTAAAACTTAGTGATTTGACCTTGTTATCGGAGAACAGCCAAGTCTCTGATTTTCCACATGGGAATCCTGAGACTCAAGAGAACATTTAGCTATTCATTATAGAATTTAATACAGATTAGGTTAGCCACAATTGGTAACACTTGGGGAGCTGCTAATTTCTTGCTAGCAATTTCACTGTAAACTCCCTTAATAAATTTCAGATTGAACTTGGCATTGTCATCTAGATTTTATGCATGTTTATTTGATTTACGTATGCTGAGTGGTTCCTAATCATATGATCAGTAAGCAGGCAGCATCTCAGACGCTTTATATATTTGAGAAGTGTTCAGAAGTAGAGAAACTTCATTTCAAAAGTGAACAAGGAAGTTAATGTAGGAGGGTTAAGTTACTTTGGGTTCTATTATGATACGGCAAGGTTTCTCAGCCTCAACACTATTAACATTTTGGCCCAGATGATTCTTGATTGTGGTAGGTGGACCTACAAACCATAGGATATTTAGCAGCATCCATGGCCTTTACCTTTGAGATGCAAGTAGCCACTCCCCATCCCATTATGACACCAAAAATGTCTCCAGATTTTGCCTAATATCCCTTGGGGTGCGGCTGGAGGTCAAAATCACCCTTGCTTGAGAGCCATTTACTGTAAGAGAACCCCTGGTGATTAAAGTCAGTTCTAGACTATTTTTTTTTCCATTCTGTGGATTATATGTTTGTATGTGCCCAGAGCATGGAAATCAAGGCCTACTGTGCTTTGGAACTAAATAATTCCATTTTTCTAGCCTGTGTGGTCTGGGACAAGTTACCTAACTTCTGAGTCTCCATTCCCTTGTCTGTCTGGGATGTGTAAGTGAGCCACACACACTAGCAAGCCCCTTGAATTATTCCTGGAGAGGGTCAGGCATGTTTCAAATGTCAGTGGTTCCCTCCTCCTTATCCTCCTCCCACTCATCCTATCCCTCTTTCTCCCCACACCCTTCCCCAAAGCCTGGGGTGGACACAACCAAAAGATATGCACTACAAATAGCTTGGTGGTTTGTTTCCAATATTTTCCTTCCATAGAACAGATAATCAGGAGCTGCCATTATATCCAAACCTTATGTGAGCTTTGGGGGAACAGAATAGCCTAAGTCAACAATAGATGAAGGAGAATCCAAGTCTCATTACATGCCCAAGAACTTCCAAGTATAGAAAGCACGTCCATAGGCCCTGGAACCACTTATCAGTTTCTCATTCTCTGTTCAAAGCAATAAAACTGTAACTTGAGTAAACAGAGAGGCTGCTCACAGACTAAGCATGTCCCCCACCTGCAGCCACCTAAAGCCATAGAGTAAACCTGGTGGCTTAGTAACATTAGCTGCTCCACTGCAGAGTACAGAAGCCCAGGCTAGGCTCCTTGAGGGGAACACTAAGAGAGAAACAAAAACTGGTATCTCATGAAACCTGGAACAAAACTGGTATCACCTGAAACCTGAAAGAACATATGGAAAGGTTTATGGACCTTATTTTTATTATAAAGGCATTACAATGACATTACGATTCATTTGGAAAATGGGTGAGAAGGGAAAGAGATCACCCTAAGTTCTAACACTGAATACAACTATTTTTATTTTAGATATTTACTTCCTGGCTTGGCCCCTGTGCACATGTGAGTTCCCTTGGCTGCAAAGATTTCATACATAGCCTTCCTAACTTGTTTCCGCCACTACCTCACCCCACCCCTCATCCCATACTACAGTATAAGCATTCCTCCAGGTTCTTGCTGTCTCTACAGTTTTAATATTTAATGACTCACAGAAGTTCTAGAAAAAGATTTCCACCAAGTAACTAATGACCTATCCCATTATTGAGGACTCTTGGCTTTTGATTGTGCAATTATAAATAATTTAGGGGAAAAAGTCAAAAGTATAGATTGTTCCTCAGAATTATTTTTGTGGGATAAAGTCTCAAAATTGGGATTAATAGGTGAACTCTATGGACATTTCCACAGTTTTAAGTATACAATTGTCAAATTGTTTTAAAATACATTATTCTGATTATAAAAAATTCTTCATGGCTCACTGAAAACTATTTAGAAAAAGGTGGTGGTTTAGTTGCTAAGTCATGTCTGACTCTTGCAATCCCATGGGCTGTAGCTCCTCTGTCCATGGGATTTCCCAAGCAAGAATACTGGAGCGGGTTGCCGTTTCCTTCTCGAGGGATCTTTCTGACTCAGGGACTGAACTGGCATCTTGAAGCTGCATCCCCTGCATTGCAAGTGGATTCTTTACAACTGAGCCACCAGGGAAACCCACCCAAAAAGTGTAAAGAATAAAGGGCTTCCCTGGTGGCTCAGTGGTAAAGAATCTGCCTGCCAATGCAGGAAATGCAAATTCAATCCCTAAGTCATGCTTTGTTAGCCTCAACTAAGACAGATGAGTAATTCTAGTCAGCATAGCAAGGGGTCTTGTGAACGTGCAAAGAAATGGCTACCAGGAGCTCAATGGGACACCTGCAGCTACCTCCACATCATCCACCTTCTGTTTAAGACCATCTATCTGCCCTTCAGCAGGTCTGTGTTCTAAAGTCAATGTACAAGACAGCAGTGAAGTGAAGCCAGGTTTACCTTCAGAAGCCCCTTAGAAAGGCCCCGTGCTGAAGAATAACAATGCCTCTCGATAAGTTTAACTAGCTGGATTTTCCTTCAATGTGGGAACAGACTGCTCTTTCTTGGGTGGAGCACACTGGATGTTGTTGGCTTCAAAGGGGCCATATTGTTTAAAACATACTAAATCCACACAGGCTCACAGGAGAGGCTGATGGAAAGGGACACTGATGGAAGAATTGTATCTCCACCTCCTGTGCTAGCTTGGTAGGACTACAAGAAGAATCATCCTCACTATTTACATCGTTACTCTCCTTTCCTTCTATCATGCCCTCCTTCCTACTCTCCTTCCTTTTCTCTCTCTCTCCCTCCTTTTATTTGTTCTAATTGTTGATAATTTACACAAGATTAATACTCTTAGAATGAGAAACTTCTCCAGGAAATCTTCCGGCCCAGGGACTGAACCTAGGTCTCCTGAATTGCAGATAGATTCTTTACCATCTGAGCTACCAAGGAAGCCCCAGAATGAGAGACTATTATATTTTAAATGTTTTAGATTTTATTTTCTCTTTGGCTGCATCAGGTCTTAGTTGCAGGACGTGGGCTCTTTGCTGCAGGGTGCAGGCTTCTCTCGTTGTGGTACTTGGGCTCCAAAGTTGCTCTGAGACATATGGGATCTTAGTTCCCAGACCAGGGATCAAACCTGTGTCCCCTCTATTGGAAGGTGGACTCCCAGCCATGGACCACCAGGGAAGTCCTGAGAGGCTATTATCTTTATTCAGCCTGAATTGAATATGGCTCATGACAGGGAATTCTACCGCAGCAGTTAGTAGTTCCCGTTTGCTTGGCATCATTGGCAACCTCGTGTCGAGCTAGGACCCACTTCTCTTCCAATTCTGTGCATTCCCCCCAGTTGTGTCTCCTGGAACAATGGAGAGCAGCTCTTCTCCTCTCCCTGTGAAAGTGTCCCTAAATTTGTGACCCCCCTAATTCATCCAGTCATTTTTATTATGGGATGGTTTCCAGATGCCCTGCCTTCCTGGTTTGCCTTTATCATTTGGCACACTGGGAACAGAAGCATGGTGGATCTTGGGCAGAGCCTGTGGTTGCCCTCAGCTCCTTCACTGACTGGCTGGGCTGCAGTAACCAGAAAATGGCAGTAGCACAAGTCTAGTGGTGGGAGCACACTCTCAAGACACCTCTCTGCAGCTCCAGCCCCAGAAGCCTGCATCCAAGATTTATGGATGGTACCTGGTGAAGCAGTGATGCAAGCTCAATGTGAATTCCAAGTGCATCATCATTTATCTGTGTTTGGATTTGGTTAGGGGGGTTATTAATGAGAATTTGATTAACCGAAGTTTACACTCTAACTGACTCCAGCTGGATTGACCCATCAAGGGGAAGCCCCAATTCCCCCGATGTTGACCTTTTGTCCTTTCGACTCACAATTTCTCTTCCAAGGCATTTTCTCTGCATCTGATAGTGGTGAGGTCATGATCACATTTATTTTAAGGGGTCAGTTTGGCTCACCCAGCACGATGGCTCCGTGATGAGGAAGTTTTGTCTTCAAGGCATGGTGTGCCCTGGGATATGGCCTTACCCTAACCTGTGAAATGAAATCATTGTGTCATGCTGCCAAGGCAATGCTATCATTGGGTTTGAGCTCAGATGTGGAATTTTTCCAGCAGAAATTGTATTCTCATAGACTGTTAATTGAAACATCATCAGGATTATCTTGTACGGTCACCAGAAGCCAATTCAGTGAAATCTGGGTTCTTGATGGAAGGAGCTGCTAATTATAAGTGGCTCTGATTACCTTTGCTTGGACTGTTTCTCCAGGGAAATCCAGGAATCACATCTCGTCAGCACAGGATGAAGAGCATGTCTGTTTATGATTTGTGCGAGTACTTCTTTCCCCTCACTGGAGCTGAGGCCAAGGCCATCTTCAAAGTCTTCTCTCAGTCTGTGTGTCTTTCTCTCATTTCTTTCTCCCTCTGGTTCCCCTCTCCTTGCTACTGGTCCTTTGCCCTCTGGGTTCCCCCCCTTCACCTCTTTCCACTTTGGCCACTGCCCCCCACCCCCTACCTCGGTCATTTTCCTGCCCTCTCTCTCTCCACTCTCTTTTTCTGCTCTTGCCCTTCCTCCCACTCTCCTCCTCTCTCAAATGTTTCTTACTATAGTTCCATCATTCTCATTCCATGTCTTCTGTTTCCCTCTATGATGACATCAGATTTCCTAAGGGCAGGGCGAACTCCAGCTCACTGAGTTTGTCCCAGTGCCTGCAGGTGTTGGGCTGGTCTGATTCCATCTGTTCAGAACTCATTCATTCGTGCCACAAACACTCTTCAAGCTCCAAGCTGATGGGAAACGAGAGAGGCGTTTCTCTCTCTGTCCCTGACCTGGCCCCGGCCCCAGGCTGGCCCCTAATTGGAAGCAGCAGATTAAGCACCAGAGCCAGAGCCATCGTCAGTGCCAGCATTACTCAGATGCCCCATGGTGCCCAGTGGGGATGGGGCCAAGCCACAGAATTCATGGCCAGTTGTGTGTGCTTCTGGTGTGTCTGCCAAAATGTCACTGTCAGCCTGTAGGTGACAGCTATTGCTTACCGGTGAAAAGCCTTCTTGTGATTTGCACTCTTCCTGCTCACACTATTCTTGAGAAGTTAGAAGACAGCAAGCCCGTCTCCTTCAATGGGAGTTTCTGAAGGCTACAGACTGGTGGGCCAATGAAATTGCCAGATTTTCACTCCAGAACTTAAAATGAAAACCATTGATCTGCTGCAACATAGCAGCCTGACTCCTAATGGCGAGCCATCTACTCAATTCAGTATAATTCAATGTGGCAAATCAGAAGGAAATGCTTCTCTTCTGTCTAGGTGTCCTGTCTGTTTTTCATAGCATGAGATTCTCATTCTTCTTGGAAAAGACCATTTAATTTACTAACAATGAAAACAACCAAGTCTTCTTTAAAAAAAAAAAAAATCACTGATGGTGACTCACCCTCTTCTCTGCCTTTGCTTCCCTCCTATTATATACATGAAGTACTCGCTGCTGAGAGCGTGAAGCCTGGACAATTGAACCCTGATTGAGTAATTTACATGGTTCTGGGAAATAAAGTCAACAATCCACAAACTGAATCCCCTTCTGAATGCTCATCCACGGAGGACCCTTGACATTCGATCTCTCTGACTTGCTGTTCAGTGTTTACTGCTTTCGCCCATCCCTCAAACCAAAGTCATAGTTTGGTAATTCCTTGTTTTAGAAAGTGACAAACAGAACAGGCAGAGAAAACACTGTATATTTTGGAATAAAAATGAAATCATTAGGGTAAGTTTCTATTCTTGGTGACTGGAATTTTACTCTGGTTCTGATTAAGCACAACAAAGATATTGTATGTGATGTTTTCCTGTAAATGTATGAGATGGTTTTCTATTGCATGTCCATGAATGGAAATATTAACAGACTCCACTTGGCTCCATCAGGCTCTGGCTTGGTCTTCACACCCAAAAAGCCAACCAACACAGAATCACATCCCAGCCCAGAGTGAGTAGTTTCTGTCTTGCTGCGGTTTTTTGGCTTTTTTCACAGTTTCACAATTAAGAGTAAGTCTTATCCACAGAATATGAGAGTACGTGGAATAGACACCTCCCCTTGTCTATAAATTGCTCAGTAAGTAACAGCTGAGCATACTAAGCATCTGTCTTCTATGCCTACATTACTGTCAGAATAATGGGCCCATCCAGACTCTATTTCTTGGTGGTTAGAGTATTTAAGTGAGGACAGTATTTCAGTGTCTGTGGACTCCCTCAAGGTAGTACATAAGGGGAGTCTCATGGCAGAGAAGTGGCAAAGTCAAGGCATTCCATAAATCAGGAGATCCCCATTCAATTTTTAAAAGTGATTAGGTAAATTCAAGAACAAAGAATATGCAGGATCCCATGTATACATTATCCATATCACAGAAACAGAAACCCACTCTCAGTACAAAGCCCAGAGGACACAGCTGTTGCTCCTCTGAACCATCAGGTTTGTGAGCTTCTGAAGAAGGGTGATGAGCAGTGACCACAGAGTGGGAGCCCTGTGCTCTTGTCCTTCCTGCCACCCACTAAGCGCTTGCACTTCCCCACTTAAGTGGAAGTTTCCTTATCTGTAAACTGGGGATAATACTGATCTCAGAAGACTGTTAATAAGTACTTTAAAAGGTAATCTCTAGAAAGCCGTTAGTAGAATGTCTGGCACATAATGCACAATGTTACTTATTATTAGTGGTAGTAGTTGTATTCACTTTCAGCCCAAGGTTTATGCTAGCAAAGTACATATATATATATGGTTTTGCTGAGTCTTAGCTGTGGTATGCAGCATCTTCAGTTGCAGCATGAAAACTCTTAGTTGTGGCATGGAGGATCTAGTTCCCTGAACAGGGATTGAACCCAGGCCTCCTGCACTGAGAGTATCGAGTCTTAGCCACTGGGTCATCAGGGAAGTCTGAAGTATTTATATTTTAATGCATCATATTACATTACATTTAATCTTACACCTAAAATATTGGTAGGTAATTCCATCCTTTTTGGTGCCTCTCAGGCAGCCTAAGGGAGATGCCTAGGGGTTTTGGTGGGGGGAGGGGGGGTTCTATCCTACCAAACACCCTTTTCCCCATAAGCCTAAACTCAAACTTCTGGAGTCTAAACAAATGTCTGGAGGAAGAAGAGTGCCAGGGAGCCAGCCCTCTTCTGGGACACTGGTGGCCTTTCTCCTGCTCATGCAGAGGGGCCACGAGAGAGCCACCTCAGGCTGGCCTTTAACTCCTAGGGAACTCCCCCCCATCTTTCAAGTGGGAGCCAGTCACTGTGTAGAGTCACACTAGCCTGAGGAGTACCTCCTGGAGGCTGACCGGAGGGGTCAGGGAGACCTCTCCCTCCTGCAGGGGCCTAAGCACAAAGCCCACTCGCCTTCAGACTGTGAACAAATAGAAAAGCTCAAAGATGGTCGGCAACAGTAGTGCTGCTGCTGCTGCTGCTAAGTTGCTTCAGTCGTGTCCGACTCTGTGAGACCCCATAGAGGGTAGCCCACTAGGCTCCTCCGTCCCTGGGATTCTCCAGGCAAGAACACTGGAGTAGGTTGCCATTTCCTTCTCCTAACAGTAGTGCACTGATCCTCAAACACTGCACAGGCAAATGGAAGAACCAGCCTCATTTTGGAAGACAAGGCACTTAATTCCTTATTAACCTTTGGAAGTGTACATGTGTTTATTTACAATGTCCTTGATAGTTGTAGATACTCCTATTTTGAGAGAATTTTATCAAGGTCTAAACTAATGTCTTAAAGCTCAACGTTCAGAAAACTAAGATCATGGCATCTGGTCCCATCACTTCATGGGAAATAGATGGGGAAACAGTGGAAACAGTATCAGACTTTATTTTGGGGGGCTCCAGAATTACTGCTGATGGTGATTGCATCCATGAAATTAAAAGACGCTTACTCCTTGGAAGGAAGGTTATGGCCAACCTAGATAGCATATTTAAAAGCAGAGACATTACTTTGCCAACAAAAGTCCGTCTAGTCAAGGCTATGGTTTTTCCATTGGTCATGTATGGATGTGAGAGTTGGACGGTGAAGAAAGCTGAGCACCGAAGAATTGATGCTTTTGAACTGTGGTGTTGGAGAAGACTCTTGAGAGTCCCTTGGACTGCAAGGAGATCCAACCAGTCCATCCTAAAGGAGATCAATCCTGGGTGTTCATTCGAAGGACTGATGTTGAAGCTGAAACTCCAATACTTTGGCCACCTCATGCGAAGGGTTGACTCATTGGAAAAGACCCTAATGCTGGGTAGGATTGGGGGCAGGAGGAGAAGGGGATGACAGAGGATGAGATGGTTGGATGCCATCACCGACTCGATGGACATGGGTTTGGGTAGACTCCGGGAGCTGGTGATGGACAGAGAGGCCTGGTGTGCTGCAATTCATGGGGTCGCAAAGAGTCGGGCACGACTGAGCAACTGAACTGAACTGAAACTAATGTCATCAACATTATTAGAAATACAAAGTTAACAACAAAAACAAAACTCAGGAGAGAGAAAAAAACAACTTCCAGAATGGGTGCTGGGAAATAGCCTGATGGAATACGTACAGAAATCAGGAATATTGATTTTTAGACCCAGCTCTGTTCACCACTCAGTTGGGAGTTATATGAAACATAAATAGCTCACTTAACTACTTGCAAGGGACTAAATGACCCCCAACTTGCCCTCTTCTGGCTCAGCAAGAAGAAGCCTTGAGAAACATTGGTCAGACTTCCCTGCCTGACTCCAGAAAGTTATTTAATCCTTTAGTGATGGTGGTGGTAATGGTGACGGTGGTATTGATAGTAGCAGTGATAGTGGTGATGGTAAAATGGTGACAGTGGTGATGCTGGTGGTGGTGATGGGTGAATGATAGGCTGGTGGCAGTGAGGAAGTATTGAGGGGATGATGGTAGTGATGATTGGATGGTGGTGGTCATGGACATGAAGAAGATCCTGGTGGTGATGGCGATGGTGGCGATGGTGGTGGAAGTGACAGTCATGGTGGTGGAGGTAGTGGTGGTGGTAACGGTTGGAAATGATGCTGCTGTGCTCTATGGATCTGAATAAGGGACCTGACTTGTATAAATGCTCTGATCTATTTGAAAGATGGGCAGAGAGCCATGGGACACTTAGGTACTAGGCCTTCATGAGCACAAACACACAGAGCATTTGGTGCTGGGTTCTGCCTGTAACTACAATGTACGTATTTCAAGATGCTTCCTTTCTTGGGGACAATGCAAGCAAAACAAAGATGCTTAAGCAGACTACTGTTCTGTTGTTGTTTAGTTAATAAGTCACGTCTGACTCTTTGTACCCCATGGACTATAGCCCGCCAGTCTCATCTGTCCATAGGATTTCCCAGGCAAGATTACTGGAGTGGGTTGCTGTTTTCTTCTTTAGGGGCTCTTCCTGGCCCAGGGATGGAACTCCTTTCTGCTGCATTGGCAGGTGGATTCTTTACCACTGGGCCACCAGGGAAGCACATATACTGTTCTAGTGGCTGTAAATTTTGGGAAGTTTTGCTTATTGAAAGCTTTTTGTTTGTTTTATTTTTTTTAATTTTTATTTATTTTTGGTTTTTGTCCTTAAAAATGTTTCAATCTTTATTTTGGGAATAGAGAAATCAGGTCTATGGAGAGAAAGAAAACTAGAAATAATTGAAAAGGAAGTTGAGGCTGCAATCCTGGACACAGATGGGTGGATACTGCAGGTAAAGAGGAGAGCCCTTCCTACGCAAAGGTGACCACATCTGGTTCAGGCAGAGCTTAGAGATCACCAAGGCCGTACACAGTCACACTGGATGGGTAGGTGCCCCGGGATAGAAGGTGAGGACCAGAGCCAGGTTTGATGGCTGTGGCCCAGAGGGAGCTGGGGCTGCCAGTCAAGCACCTGCCTGGGGACAAAGGGTGACACTCTAGACCGGACATGGTGGCATGAGTCCCTGGAAGGCCTTGGAGGTGCAGCTCCCTTTCACAGACAGAGGCGTGGTGCCAGGAATTCAGCTGATTCACAAAGAAAGGAGTGAAATGCTAACAAATGGTTTTCATTATCATCGTGCGGCCTCCACCCTCATTCTGTATGTGTGTGCTCTGTTTTTTTCTTTCTTTTTTTCATCTCTTCGTGGGTTGTAACTAAACAATGAGGTGATTGCCATTCCAGTAGATTGCATAAGAAAATCAATGGCTGGACCAGAGCATAGCTTTCTCCAAAGAAATTCTGGACAAGAAAAATAAGCAAGCCGGAAATAAGGAGTTTGTTTTTCCCAACACTTGTGTGTTTTTTAGTGTTGGTAATGAAGGTGGAATGAGGCTTTGCTCAGAACTAAGATAGTTGGTGCCTTAGCAGTGCACCTGTTAGCCCAGCCATGGGGCATTCTCCTTCCTAAATAAAACACCACATTGTCAACATGACAGTGGGGGCTCACCCAGTAATCCAGGAAAATAAATTGGGACCTCTTGTTATTAATCAATATAATATAAAAAAATGAATAGTCTGGTGCACCTGTGGGAAGAATTTTCAGTTCTGTTCCATAAACATTCTTTTAGGGCCTGGGGCTTCCCTGGTGGCTCAGATGGTAAAGAATTTGCCTGCAATGCAGGAGACGTGGGTTCGATCCCTGGGTCAGGAAGATCCCCTGGAGAAGGGAATGGCTACTCACCCAAGTATTCTTGCCTGGAAAATCACATGGACAGAGGAGCCTGGCAGGCTACAGTCCATGGGGTCACAGAGAGTCAGACACGACTGAGCAACTAACACACACACACAAGGGCCTACTCTGAGACAGCCCCATGAAGAGAAAAACACCTAAGATCTCAAGAAGTTAATGATCTAGCAGATGCCAAAATCTGTCCCCAGTCCCTGGATAAGTGAGCATAAATTTGACCATGAAGATACCTTTGTGTTGGTATTCTTCTTGTGATCTACTTTTCCTGTAAGGCAGCAATCACCACAGGCAAAGACTCTATGAACTCTACAGGGCCTGGCAAGTTTTAGTCATAGCAGGAGTAGCTTCCTTCCTCTGTGACAAGGCTGAAGAAGATGGATCATTTTGAAAACAAATGTCTTTAGCTCGTTACTCAGCATCTTTGTCAGCAAATGATTGCAGATAATCATCCTGCAGCTGCAGACAGTGTTCCCGCACTTGCTCAGACGGGGCCACTGAGCATGTGCCTGGCCAGCCATTCCAAAAAGATTGGGATATAAACAATGACTGTAACATAAACAGGATTTCTTCCTGCTGGAGACAGCCAGACAAGGGCATGGGATGGACGGGGGGCATCACTTTCTATTCTGCACCCAGCCCGCCAGTAACCCACTGCCAGATTATAGCTGAATGTCTTTAATGGAGAAGAGCTAGCATTTATGCAGCACCAGCTAGGTGCCAGGCCCTGGGCTAAATGCTTATTTCTTTTAAGCCTCTCAACAATTCAATTCTGACCTTTGAGAGGAGACGCTGAGGCAAAGAGAGGCTAAGTCACTTGCTAAAGGTCATACAGCTGATAAGTGGTGAGGCTGAAATATAACCGGGCCCAGGCCTCAGGGCCTTGGTTAATTCGGCCATCGAGGGACCTGCAGAGTCACTCTCTTTACAGATCTAACAGCTTATAATTCTGTGAAATAACAATTGAGATCCTAAAATAAATAGTTTCTATTTCTTTGAACCTTAAACATCTAAACTTGCCTCTTGAGTGACTGAGTGCCTGGTTTCTTTCTCTGTGTGTATGTGTGTGTGTGTGTGTGTGTGTGTGTGTGTGTGTGTGTGTGTGTGTGTGTGTGTTCAGTGATAGAACAGGGAAAACTGTCTGCCTTCATCTTTGAAATTCCTAATTACCTACAGTGCTCTGGGCCCTGGAGATGATGCACTCTGTGGGTCCCTTGTTAGCTCTGGAGTAAATTTCCTCAGTGCAGAGAGGGTTTTGCTTCTGTTCATAATGTCATAGTCAAATGAGGCCTAAAAGAAGAAACACTAGAAGACTGAGAATGTTGTGAAATACAATTGTAGGAGAATCAAGTGACTTTAGGAGGACAGTAGGTTTTCATCTCCCCTGATCTTTCCTCCTGAGGAAATGAAGGAGCTAGATGAAACTCCTTAAAGGGATCTTTAATGCCTGTCAGCCCCTTATTACAATTAGCCAGGAATTCCCTGGTGGCTTAATGGTAAAGAATCCTACCAGTGCAGGAGACACGGGTTTGATCCGTGGGTCGGGAAAATCCCTTGGAGAAAGAAATGGCAACCCACTCCAGTATTCTTGCCTGGAAATTTTCAAGGACAGAAGAGCCTCACAGGCTACAGCGCATGGGGTCTCAAAGAGTTGAACATAGCTGAGCGACTAAACAACAGTTAACCAGCCCACTGACATTCCAACAGTCCCCATTAGGCATATATGATCTGTATAATAAGTGCCCAGTTGGGGCTGGGATCCTTAAAGACATACACAGGAAGTAGCTAAAACAGCCCAAAGCCTCCCGGCAAACACACACATGGAAATAAATTTTTCATTTCCAGCTCTTATCTTAGCCTCGGGTTACCTAGGATTTGCATGTGCTGCATGCCTGGGCAAAGTTGGGCTGCGTTATCTCTTTCATGCCTTGAGTCAGATTATCTGAGTGTGAAGTCAGCAGACAAGCCAGGAAATGTCAGCACAGAAGAGCGAGGGAGCTGTCACTCGCTCCCTCGAGGGGGTATGGAGTGGGATGGCATCTGATGTGCCCTTGGGACTCGGTATCCCCAGAATGTGCTGGCTGCCTCTGATCCATGTTTTCTTGGAAGCAGGGTGTTTGGGGTGCAACAGTTTTTGCAGTGAATTTGAAGTCCAGCTGCTCAAATAGAAATAGCCAGATGGCTCAATGGCAAAGAATCCTCCTGCCAATGCAGGAGACACCGGAGATGCCTGTTCAATTTCTGGGTTGGAAAGATCCCCTGGAGAAAGAAATGGCAACCCACTCCAGTATTCTTGCCTGGGAAATCCCATGAACAGAGGAGCCTGGCGGGCTAGAGTCCATGGGGTCACAGAAGAGTCAGACATGACTTAGTGGCTAAACAACAGCAACATCTCATGGACTCTTTGATGACCAAGGGTGGCCTTCTGCAGGGATTTCTACATTCAAGTCCCACAGCTTGTCCATTGTCCCTCTTTCATGGCAGGATGAATTGCCTGCCTTTTTTAAAGCCCTAGAACACTGTGTGTCTGGTTAGTCAGGATTTTTCCCAGGTCTTTTTCAAGGCTGTGGATGTTTAGCTGGTCTTAATTTCTGAAGTTACATCTGAACTGCATTATAGACTTATGTATTGTAACATTGCCTGACCTGTTGCTTGGAAAACCTACCACACACTGAGAGGAAAAGGCTAACTCAAGAAGAGCTGAGGATATTTAATCTGATAAAGCAAATGGAATAAAGAGCTTGGATGCCAGTTAGCTCTCATTGGCAGCTTTTGTTTTCATTCATGTATTCCATCCCAGGTGGAATCCCCATCTCGATCTAGAGTAGGCTGGAGGCCTTGGTAGGCACTGATATTATTGGATGTAAACCCTGATTCCAACCAACCCTAGAGTTCCCCCTTTTCCCTAATACTTCTGCCTGCTCTTAGTCCCAAGTATGCAAACAATAGCCAGGAAAAGCCCAGCACAGAACTGAAATGGATCTTTTTCTTGTGGTTTAAGAATCAGCCAGTTGGAACTGAGGAGATATTTTCTTAGGGTTGTACAAAAGTATGAAAAACTATTGGATTGTTTTTGGCACTCAAATGTAGATCATAGATATATCATTAGTATTACTAAGCTGATGGGCTACACTATAAGGACTGTTATTTAGTAGCACATTCTTGCAAAAATGTATTGGCTTCAGCTCTGTTATGGAAGGCTGCTGTGTGTTTAGATGTCTTACCTTCTACCACATTCGTGTCATTGTGATTACTCACGTTATGAAAACCTCTCTATGGCACTAATATTGCATAGTTTGTGAATCCACAGCTCACAGATCCAGTCAGGCAAATACCATGACAACTGTGTCCTACTACACACCCCAGAAGGCCACACACAATTGTAGTAAATGCTAATTGATTCTGAACCTCAAGGTCAACACCATGATGGTCTTCCTTGAGCTGCCTCTCTGGGGAACTGCTAAGAAGAGTTTGTAATTTATCTGAGAATCTCCAAAAGAGCCATAGGACCATTTCTCTTTTAGAGAAATGTGGCAAGACATTTCAGAATTGTCAGCATTGAAACTTTCAGTCAAAAAAAGGAATAGCGGTTTTGCTGAACCTGAATATCTTCCTAAGTCCTGTTGCCAGATGCACTATTTTCCTATCAGTTGTGCCAAAACCACTAAATAGTTAAAACACGTCAAGTCATCTCAAAACGGCCAAAACTGAATTTTTTTCCCCAAAGAAAGAGCTCCCAGTCAGCAAACCTCGCAGTCATATTCCATACCAAAAAATGTCTGATTAGGCTAAAAATTAGGAAAAGAGACTTTCAATGTAAAAGATTTCAGATTTTCTTTGTGTATAGGCTCAGAGTGAGAACTAACAGAGAGAGGGAAGAATTAAGGGAACAGTTACAGCAATGAAAACCTCAGCGACAGCACCAACAGTTATTATTATGCCCTCAGCAACATGTTCTTGCTGCCCAACCTCCCTAGTGAGTTTTCCCAGCTCACAGAACTCCAGCAGGTGGAATCCAGGAGGGAGGGGGCTGCAGCTCATGCCATCTACTCTAGCATTTTGGTGTGATGTAAGCTGGTCTTAGGACTAGCCATTGGGTCCCAGCACCTGTGAGGGATGAATGGTCTAAGAATTCTTTTTGGTCAAGCATCCTCCAATTTTGGGTATTAAAAATATCAGCAAATAGTCCTTGGGCTTGATAATAAGCTAATCGTAACTCCAACATCAAAGAACATTTTAAGTGGCGTGCAAGGAGTTAAAAAAAAAAACTTTCAAAATTCACGAATGTCAATTATACTTAGATAATTCTGGGGATGGAGTGTGGGAAGGGGAGACAGGGACAACATCCCCTCAAGAGTCTGGGAGCTAATATGCTGACACATTCGTGTTGCCTATAGTGTGACCATGCCTGCCCTTTATATTTTCTGAGATATGTTCATTTCTTGATCATTTTTCTTCATTGCTAGCTCATCAAAGCCAGTGTCAAGTTTCCCATTCATCCTGTGCAGCCATGATTCTCAGCCCTGACTTTTCCTTGGGGTCACCTTGGAAGCTTTACAAAATATAGTTTGTATTTCAAAACTGACCAAAATATCATTGAGACCTTATGAGAGTGAAAGGGAGGCTGAGACAAGTGTCAACAGAGAGGGCCATACAAACATGCTCAACTTCAGGGGGTCTTCAGAAGAACCTTTAGCTCCAGCTGACTCAAGGCTGGTTGATCTTGGGTTCTGAGGCATGATCTAGACATAATGTTAATTGTGATATGGAAAGTTATGGTCAAGCAGGCAGCCCGCAGAAGTACTCTGACTCTGAGTTGTCACTCTCTCTTAGCCCTGGTTCCCTCACCCCAGGGGGAGGTTGCAGTTGGAGGGGGTCCAGAGTGGAACCCTCCAAAAAAGTGCTTCTCAAACTTAGGTATGCATCAGTATCAGCAGTAGGCATAAAAATTCAGATTTTCTGGGTTTCTCTAAGCATGGCTAGGCCTATGGTAGAGCCTAAGCATATACATTTCTAAGAAATTCTGAGATACTGCTAGTATTATGGTAGACCCACTTTGAGAAACACTGCTTTAAAGCCTGAGACCCAGCATTATTCTGGTCTAGAAGGAATACCTGAGACCCAGCATTGTCCTGGTCTAAACTTACCTGGAAAATCCCATGGATGGAGGAGCCTGGTAGGCTGCAGACCACGGGGTCGCTAAGAGTCGGACACGACTGAGCGACTTCACTTTCACGCATTGGAGAAGGAAATGGCAACCCACCCCAATGTTCTTGCCTGGAGAATCCCAGGGACGGCGGAGCCTGCTGGGCTGCCATCTATGGGGTCGCACAGAGTTGGACACGACTGAGGTGACTTAGCAGTAGCAGTAGAAGGAATACTAGATTACAGTAGTATTCCTTCATGCCCTGAAGAAGGAATAGAACATGGTCCTGAGATGAGCTGGGATTTATTTCCATGCATTTTTAAAAGTGAAAAAGCTCTCTGATTAAGTAATTACTGCATGAGAAAAGACAAGGTTTTAAAAATAGATATGCATTTGGGGCTGTTTGTTCCTAATATCATTGCATTAGAAATCAGTAATATTTAAATCAGATTTAATTTTAGAGCCCCAACCTTCACTAGCATGAGACTAAAAACAATGACAATAATATCTATGACAATCACTTAGTATTTCAGTATTCTGGGCAGGAAATTATTGTCTCCAGTAGCAAACTACCTGTACCTACACTGAACAAGAGAAAACCAAAGGAGATGCAAGACAGGGTCTCAAATGTAGCAATCAGGCATCTAGATGTGGTTGGCAGGAGACCCTGGCATGCAAAGGGGGCTATTGTGGTTGATCTACAGCCCATCCCCCAAGAAGGCAGTTCTGCCTAGGAGTTGTGGAATGTTTGATTTAGATTGACCATCCCTCCCCTTCAAATCAGCTAGATTGGAGGCCACTCTGGCATAGAGTGGAATATATAGAATGTTTTCAGAGAGAGTCACTGTTACTTCCCTGATTGTTCCCTAGATTAAAGTAGGGGATTTTGTGTCACATTGGAAGGTATAGTCAGCAGGTAGGCCACAGCGATGAGTTTTGCAAGCTCATAAGTTCCTGCTATTGCTGTATAAGACCACCACATACTCTTCTCACCCTCCCCGACAACCCCTCCTAAGCCATGTGGGAATTCTGGGGCTCTGTGATAGCTTTTCTTCCCTTCTTCCCTGATGCACTCCTATTCATCCTTAAGAACCCTGCTCAGATGTTACTTCCTCTATGACCTGGCCAGATAAAACTAATTCTTCCCTCTGCTATGTTTCCCACATCATGTCAGAATTATCTATCATACTTAGCACATTGTGCTTTAAATGCCGTTCATATATTTGCTTTCCTCACCTCTAGCTTCTTTCCTCTTGGACGTTGTGCTATGTCTCATTCTTCTTTGTGTCCCTACTACCTAGCACAGTGGCTGGTGCAGTGCCTGCAAGTTTAAGTGTTTAATTAATGAAATAAATGAACCCCAGTGTTTGGACAGGAAGGAAAGCATTCCTTAGATGCTCAGTATGGATGCAGGCTGGAAATATTAGTGCCCACAGAATCAAGGGCAATCAGAGCTGGAAAGGACCTTAGCTAGCATCCCTGTTGGTTCCTCATCTGTGGAGAAAGATCAGAGATGCCTAAAGATACTTGGCGACTTGGGCCAGGACAAAGTTCTGTAGTTTCCAGTCTGGTGACCAGTCAGATTTGGCCAAACACCTAGTTGAAGGGTTTGTGGACCAGATCGGTCAGATCCTGTTCCCATGAGTGATGGAACCAGATCCCAGAATGCACACCTCCTCCCTGGAGGACCTGCTGTCCTCCCTTTCCTGTGCTCAGTTCAACCCTGATTCAGGGTGAACAAGGTCTTTGCTACAAAATCTAACTATTTTAGTATTTGAATAAGTGTTCATCTCTAGGCCTGAACCCCAATTTAGGTTTGAAAGCTATTTTTGGTACTTCTGAAGAAAAAGGATATTTTAAGTAGAGTGGGTAAGAAAGAGAAAAGATAACATCCCAGTCCTTAATTTCACAATTTCCAGTAGCAGGAAAATCACTCCAGGCCCTTTCTACCACCTTGTCATCCAGCTCCTCTGCATGATCCGGGATTTGGGGGCCACGATGGCTTCACTGACCTTTGCTTCGGTAGTACAAGCTGAGAGTGGGTGTTGCAGGAAGACTGAGGAGGGGGTCCACACTGGGAAAAGGCATGCTGGGAAAGGGGGGGTTGAGGAGTTGAAAAGATAATCTAGATAGGAAAGATAAAGGTGTCATTTTGGAACTTTTTGTGGGGGGAGCTATCCCCACCTACAATAAAATTCCACAGTAGACATTAATAGTTCACTCACTCATTTGTAAAAAATCTCACGTCACCCTCCAGCCTAAAGCCTTCTGCTCCCTTCCCACTGCCTATTATAGGGTGAAACTGTAGTTGTTCACTAAACCCCTGCACACATAGTTGCTCACTACATTCTTCTATCTCTCCAACTCATTTCTTAGGTCTCTTTCCTACATGCTTAGCATCTTTGACTTGTTTCTACACCCCAGGACCTTCGCACTTGCTGTTCCTTCTGCCTGAAATTCTGTCTCCCCCATTCCTTCTCATCTTTCAGATCTCAACTTGAAGATCATTTCTTCAGAATGGAAGACCATTTCTAGTGAGTATCCTGTCTTCAGTGGCCCCTCACTACACCCCACCATCACCCTCTATCATTATATCCTGCTTACCTGCAGGGCATGTAGAGAATATAAGATGTTATGTTTATTTATATAAGACTGTAAACTCCATGGAGTATAGACCTTGTTGATCTTATTCACTTCTGGGTCCCTAGCACCTAGGACAGTATTTGGTACATAGTAGAAATATGTGCTCAGGAAATATTGTTGAATGAATGAATGAAGTGCTTACATATACAAGGTTTATAAGGGTAAAGAGGGAATAGAAACCTACCATTGCTTCTAGGAACTACAACCTAAAACTGAATAGAACTTTTTCTCTCATTGTACCAGCTCCCTAGCTCCTGATTCCTAAAATGTGTCTTTGCTAAACTTTGATCTCTGAGATTGTCATCCTAGTTCCATAAGAGCTCTCTGTTATCTATCAAGTGGTCAAGTTGTCTTGCTTTCCACCATGACTTGGTCTGGAGTTTCAGCAAGGCACCAGCTTGTTCTTCATTGTCAGGACTTTATCTTCTGAATAATTTACCTTAGGTATACTGGTCCAGAGTTGGGTATGCTATATCTGTGTGTATAATGTACAGAGGGATTCCATTTTGATGCTGGATTAGGGACCTGTTAGAACCGGACTCTGATGTGGGACTAGAAGCACCTACACGGGGCATAAGATCAACCATAGACTGTGTCCAGGGAGATACCAAGAGCTCTGGCACCAGACTGAGAGGTGGGTGCCGCCCCAGGTCTGGGCAAGGTCAGGCCCCTAGCAATTTCAGTAGCTGAGCTCTGGCTTCTTTGGCTCTGGTGCTGGCAGAGTCCCAGCACTCAGGAAAATGAGGTTTATCCTCTTGCTTGGGGCACAGCTACCTATCTGCTAGACAATGTACTGAAGCACCCATCTAATGCCAGCTCTCTCCTCCCACAGAGTCCTGGCCCGGGGTTGTGCAGTCCAAGGGGCTGGATGGCATGCTGGACCCAAGCTCAGCTCAGCGTCTGGGCCCAATAACGGCTTTTCCAAGGGAGCAGCTTTCTGTCCTGGCCACACTAAGGTAAGCACCTGCAGGGCATCTGCCTCACCAAGGTTCCTAGTTCTAGAGATGCCAGGCTAGCTAGAAACAAGCCTGCAGCTGAGGATGGGACTTCCGTGCCAGCTGTCAATCAGAAAGGGCCGGTGGCTCCTAGTGACACCCCACATGTGGCCCTCCTAGCCTGTCTGGAGAGGATGTCACTCTTGCTTTCAGGCTGGTCCCACAGTTTTCAGGGACATGATCAGAGACTGAGCCACCCCTGTCTAAAGGATCAGAACCCAGGACCTCCAATAGACAGACAGCACCAGTCAGACCCTCCACACAGCTCTTGATCTGTCTGAACAAGTGATCTTAGGAGACTGAAGGTCCCTGATCACTCTTCATGCCCTTGCCTATGGAGTGGAGAGTAGGGAGAACTCCAGATCTGGAAACAAGGGTGAGTTCCACTCCCACCAGGCTTCTGCCCACAGTCAAGTTATTTACTCTTACTGTGTCTCATTTTCCTTCTCTATAAAATGGGAAGAATAAGACCCACCTGCCAGATTTGTTGTGCTGGGTAATGAGACAATTATGCCCAATAAACTGATAAGATGTAATTATAATCTCTCCTCATTCATTTTAAGATGTCTCTAAGAATTCAGACAAGTAGATTCTGTTTCCATTCTGCCCTGAAGTAGACAATAAATCCACAGGTGCCCGCACCTGCTAGTGGTTTCTGACCGCATACTTCTGTTACGGGCATTTTAAGTGCTTTTGGATCAAGCCTGCATGATGTCGAGAAAATCCGATAAACCAGATAAAATAATTAAGTATCTAATTACTCCCTGGCATCTGGATTTATGGCTTCAGGAAGGTAAAACTTACAGCCTGATGAATGGAATTTTCATTTTGACGTTGGAGGCTGAATAAATGCGGCCCAGGACCCATCAGTTATAGTGTGCGTGCAGCCTCAGCCCTCTCACCTCCAGAAGAGCTGAGGCACAGCAATGCCAAGTACCCACATGCAGAGCCTGCCACTCACTAACTGCATAACCCCAGGTCACCGTGCCTCTCCAAGGTCCATTTCTCTCCTCTCTAAGATTTGAGGATTGGACAGGATGTTGTTGTTAGGTCACTAAGTCATGTCCAACTCTTTGCAACCCCATGAACTGTAGCACACCAGGCTTCCTTGTCCTTCACTATCTCCAGGAGTTTTCTCAAACTCATGTCGATTGAATCATTGATACCATTCAACCATCTCATCCTCTGCCACCCCCTTCTCCTCTTCCCCTCAATCTTTCCCAACATCAGAGTCTTTTTCAATGAGTCAGCTCTTTGCATCAGGTGGCCAAAGTATTGGAGTTTTAGCTTCAGCAACAGTCCTTCCAATGAATATTCAGGGTCGATTTCCTTTAGGATTGACTGGTTTGTGTCCAAGGGACTCTCAAGATTCTTCTCCAGCACCACAATTCATAAGCATCAATTATTCAGCACTCAGCCTTCTTTATGGTCCAGTTCTCACCTCCATGCGTGAATACTGGAAAAACCATAGTTTTGACTATATGGACCTCTGTCGTCAAAGGGATACCTCTGCTTTTTAATATGCTGTTTAGGTTTGTCATAGCTTTTCTTCCAAGAAAAGCTGTGGGAAATGCAAGTTTTCGGGCCCCACACCAAACCTACTGAATCAGAGACTCTGGGAGTGGGCCCTCCAGTCTGTAGTTTAATAAGCCTTCCAGGGGCTAAAATCAATGCAGATTCTGATGCATTGAACCTCTAGACTTGATCAGTTCTGACGTGCCTTCCAGTTCATGCTTCCCCATAATAAATTCTGGATGGGAGACACTAGCAGAGGAGCTGGATTTTATACTGTCAGTGCCTTTCTCTGCAGCAGCCTCAGGGATTTCTCCCTGGGAAGCTGAGGGGCCCTAGAATTCTTCTCTCACTCTATGCAGGCCCCAACAACCGACTGTGTCTCAGTCTTTACAGCTGAAGACAGCAGTCAGTTTATATTTGGAGTGGAGGCCAAGTGTAAAACACAAAATGACTCTTGACCCACACTCTAATGTGGCGAATGAGATGGAGAAGGAGGCTGGATTTTCTCAGCCACAAGGATTTCCTCTCCAGCTAGCATTTCATGACCTTGGTTCACCAATATAATCGCTAGTCTGAGAATCACTAACAGCTCCCTCTGAGCACTCCTCCAGCCAAGGCAGGGATTCTCTTGCTCCCTCTACAAGGCGTGTCCAAAGGCACGCTCACAGGGCCTTCCAGCGCCATTGGCCATCCTGGCCACAGAGATGGACCAGTTACTTAGCTCTGCCCAGCAGCTTCACCACCTATTCAGATGAGAACACCTATGTGAAATCATTCACCTGGTGCAGGAAATTTCTCTTATTACTGGAGTATGTGAATGACTGGAAAACCACAGAATGTACCTCCAGCCCAGGAGAGGGCAAGGAAGCTGCGTGACCCTTGAATAGATAGAAGAAAGCCCCCAGCAGGTCCCCCCCCACTCTTAGTCATTTATCTTCCATTCTCGTGGGAGCAGGACAAACACAGACATTCACACATTAAACAGAACATGTTCCATCCTGCAAGCCCCTAATCGCATCTTCCCCAGGTAATCATTCTACTCACAGGTCTCTGCTTAGTGAAAGCCCAGTGAGGACTGTCACCACTTCAGAAGTAAGGCTTCAAAGGTTGTTTTTAAAAATAAATAAATAAAACTCCTCCCTGGTTCACATCAACCAAGGAGAGAATATTCTTTTGTGAACTGCACCTTGTAATTTAAATCACTAGAATAAAATACGTACTAATTTTTTCTTTTCTTTCTTATCTACTCATTACTTTTTAAACAAAAGATTTTTTTTTTTAAAAGATTATAGGGGCATACTGTTATGAGTAAGTCAATTTAGAAAAAAAAAAAACCTTTTTGCTCTAAGGCCCAAATGAGAGATATATTTGCAACATTTTAAAATCTTAATGAAACAATGAAGCAATCTCTCCATGATGCAAATCTCCACTGTGTTCAAATACCCGAAGTGAGGACAGGTGAGGGGCTCCCCAGGTGGCCGAATGGTCAAGAATCCGCCTTCCAATGCGGGAGGGGCAGGAGGGGCAGTTTTGATCCCTGGGTGGGGAAGATCCCCTAGGGAAGGACATGGCCAACCCACTCCAGTATCCTTGCCTGGGAAATCTTATGGACAGAGGAGCCCAGCAGGACACAGTCCATGGGGTCGCAGAAGAGTCGGACGTGACTTACCAAATAAACGACAACCACAACCACGGGTTACCTTGACAGTGTATTGAGGAGCAGCATTAGACTTTAAGAACTCTGTGTAGTCAGTTGAGTAGAACCAGCAGAGTTCTAGGCAGAGCAGAAAACCTTGTAATTGCTTACACTCAGAGTTGAAAGATACCAGAAACAGATATAGAAATGAAGGGACACAGAAGGAAGAGACTTGTTCACACTCTCAGACTCTTAAGAGGTGGAGCTCCTTGTGAGGGTTAGGTCACCTGCACAGGAAAAAATGAACAGGAAGTGTTTCTGCCTCCAGAGACTTTGCCCTTTAGGAGGGAGGATAAGAGTAGAATACAATGCTGTAAGAGAATTTTAAGGAAATGCTTCTCCTTAATGGAGAAGGAAGAGAGTTGGTCTCTCTGAAAACAGGAAAAGCTACCCAATGGACATGACATTTAAGTTGATTCTTACAGCCAACAGGAAGGACTCTGACCAGCAGAGGTGGGGAGCAGAAAAGGCACTGGTTGGTGGAGGGGGAGGGGTAAAGGGGAGAATGCCTGGCACAGAAGAGTCTGAACTGAGGGCAGCGCTGGGGAAGCACAGAGCCTGCACATCCTGTGAGGAGATCTGTTTGCCAGGAATGCGAACTATGTGGAGGGAGTAGATGGAAGGCAGGGTCTGTCTGCCAGGCTGAGCAGTCCTAGTGGCTCCCTAGACAACTGCTCATCTCTGGATCTTCTGAGCATGGTGATGTGATCAGAGTAATGCTTTAGGAAGTTAAATGGAGCAACCAGGGATGGTAGGCAACCAGGACATAAGTTGGGAGACTGTTGCATGACCTGAACCAGAAACATAGAGGTGAGGACAAAAAGCACAGTTTCAAAAGATGACACTAAAACAGACAAAAAGGGCTGGATGAAAGGCAGAGAGGAAAAAGCAGAGTCCAGTGAGGAGCTGAGGCTTGGAGCTGGCAAATGAAGCAAATGGTGGTTCCAGGAATAGAAAACAGAGATGCAGAGAAACATGTTTAGGAGGATGGGGAGAGAGGCTCACAAGAGATAGTAGCTGTGAAACTACCTTCATTAATCATCAAATGGCCCAAAATCGGGCAGCTGCTTTTCAGTAAAGAGGAGAAAGGAGAGGATGGTGATTCTAGTGGGGACTATGAGAATGAAGATTCTTGTTTTTGACAGCTTTGTTTTAAAACGTCGACACCCATGGGGAGTTGCCTATCATGAAACTAGAAGTTCAGAACTGGCTTTCAAAGGAGGAATTGGACCAGAGATCCTGGCACGGGCATCAACTGCACAGACATTTTAGTTGACTCTGTAGAAGAGGGTGAGCTCAGCAAAGGGGAGACTAGAATGAGGTGAGAGCCTCTGGTAATGGGAAACAGGGAGCAGTATGTCCCTTATTATCATCAAATACATTTGATGACTACATTGTAGTCTTTTCATTTCCCTATCCAAACTCTTAAGTGTTACTCATATGGATGTGAAGGGATGAATTTCCATTTCATTTCTTCTCCCTACAACTACCTGATGAGAGATAATGCTTCTGAGAAGCAGAAAGAAATGAAACAAGAAAGGGAGCAAAAGCCAAAGGCTTGAATTTGCAGCCAACTGACTAATCAGCTGGACATTTATCTGCAAGACCATTAGCCTGCAGAACCAGTGACGGTCAAAAAGCCAGATGTGTCACTACCTCCTCTACATGGCTGGCTGGAGAACTGGAGCAAACACAAACATTTTTTGAAGTAACCAAAGAGAAAAGAATTTGGTGGTTTTATTCTTGGTATCTCACCAAAGAGCTGTCTAGCAGCTGAAGAGAAGCACATTACCGAGAAGAAGAATGCATCACTTTAAAACAGATTAGGAATGCAGCATGTGGTCATATGCACAGCATCCAAAAGAAACCAGGCATCATGGTGGAAAGAAGGCAGATGGTGAGCTGCTGTGGACATCCCCATTCACTCTCTCAGTCATTCTCCTTGTAGAGTTTGAGGACCTTCTACATGCCAGGCACTGCGCATGGTCCCAGTAAACTCAGATGGCACCACTTCCAAAATGCTCTGAGGGAAACAGACAGGTAAACCATGATTCACAACACAGGGAGAGGTAATAGGGTTAAGCACAAATCACTAGAGCAAAAAGGGATAGGAAAAGCATATTTTTGTTTGTTTATTTTTTCATGAACAGGTATCAACTTTTATTCAATTAAATTAATTGGTGAGAGAACCAGTAAGATATTATGACCAATTCCAAGGAGAATTCAAAGAATAGACATGTAAATATAAACACTTAAGAACATTGAAATGAATTTGCTGAAATGCTACAAAATTGGTCAGCAGACAGAGACAATCTGTATGAACATACAATAACCGTACCCCCACCCCGGACAATCACATACATTTATATCATTTTTCTAAGACTTACACAGTTGAAAATTAGCTTAACAATAATCAAGCAGAAAACAGATGGGGAGCCCCCAACAGGAACACCCTGTGATTGTATTTTTCTCATTTTCAATGCCTCTCATGACGTTCCCATCAAAAAGTAAATCTATTAAATCTCATTCACTAGCCATGCAGGTGGATGAGACAAACTCTGCCCTCCAGCTCTCCCCAGCTAGAGGGGAGATAGTCTCAAATCATTAGGCTTGAAAAGAAGCCTGATAGAAGTTAAACTATGTGCTATGAAAAGATGTGGAAGGAGTGTGCTCCAAGAATGAATTAGCAGCAATATAACTGAAGAAAACAAAGTCTTGATCACAGGACATTGGAATGACACAGAATTAAATAGGTGTATGAGCATCTATTTAATCCCAACAACAGCCCTGTGAAATAGTGTTTGTGGTAGTTTAGTTGGTAAGTCATGTCCAACTCTTTGCAACCCCATGGACTGTAGCCTGTCAGGCTCCTCTGTCCGTGGAATTTTTCCAGGCAAGAATAGTGGAGTGGGTTGCCATTTCCTTCTCCTGGGGATCTTCTTGACCCAGAGATCAAACCCATGGACCCATGTCTCCTACACTGCAGGTGGATTCTTTACTGCTGAGCCACCAGAAAAGCCCTGAAATAGTGTTTATTGCCTGCTTTTTATCATTGAGGAAATCAGAGCTCAGAAAGATTAAGTGGCTTTCTTCTGCTAACAAGTAGCAGGACTAGGAATCCAAATGAGTTTTCCTAGCCCTAGATCCAGTGCAGAGTTCTTTTCGTTACACTCATTTAGTAGAAAAGAACACACACACACTTCTGAAGTTGAGAATGGGGAGAGATGGCTATTGGTTGGGTGATCTGAGAAGGTCTCAAGGAAGAGATGGTACCCATGCTGGGCTGGAAGAGTGGGCAGAGAACAGAATGATCTGGGGGAGAGAGATGGGGAGGGACTGCATTGGAAGTTTAACACCCTGTCTAGGAGGTGCCTCTAACTCTACCAGGAAAATCTGGGGAAGCTCCCCAGAGGAGGTGACTTCTGATACACATCTACAAGTGTGCATAGGACTCACCAAAATTGAACTCAAGAACGGAGCTAGTTTCACAGCAGGTTACCCTGGGGGTGGTCGTTGGTAGGCAAGTCAGTACCGTTAAGTGCAGAGTCCCATCTGGCATGAGCTCAAGAGGGGCCTGTACCGCTAGTGGGGACAGATGATTTACGCTATTTGGTCTATTCTCACTTAAGAGTAAATAATTTTTGAAAAGACACACTTAAGAATGAAAGAGAAAGTGGAGGAGGAAGGAAGGATGGAAAGGTAGACTGGCTTAGTAAGGGGTCAGGTTTGGATTCTATTTCTGGTCCAGTTTTTGTATTTGTCGGTCTATTAGTTCATTTCTATGGATCACTTTCCTTGCATATGAAAGGGAGATGATAAATCCTAACCTAAGTCACAAGCTAACAAGAAACTTGAAGTGAATGCATTTGAAAAGCTGAAAAATATCACTCACGAAGAGAAAACATTATCAATACCATGTTTACAGGCATGTACCAGTGGCTGAATAGATTGGCTCAGATATCCCAGAGCTATATACATTTTGGGGTTTTTTGCCAGACATAGATTGGCATGTTTGTGGATTTTCAATCATCAAATCTCAGAGTTGACCTGGTGCTCCTGCCTGCAGAGGGTGGGTTCAAGGCTGAGGCTTCAAGACAAATCCCAAGCAGCCCTTCCCACTGCCTCCCCAGGGATTCAAACCATTGGGCAGGGCACAGCACTGGGAGAGGTGTCAGACTCACCCTCCCCAAGCCATTCTGCTGCACACACACCCCCTGCCCATGGTGACTGCCTCACTGGCAGGTGGAGAACTCAAACGATTCTTTAAGCAGTGCTACCAAGTTCATACCACACCACTAGGCAGAATTTCTGGGACTCTGTCCATCCCTTCCTGGAAAAGCCCACCCCTTTTAGATGACGTGCCCAGACACCCAGGTTGTCTGAGCTAGCCCTGTTTAAGCCTGTCATCCTAGTGTAACAGTTGTGGCATCACCTTTCACTCTCAGAAGGGTCCCAGTTTGAAATTAAAGGGTCACCTTGCCCTTAGCCACCAGGGGAAGCCTCCTTGTCATCCTCTTGGAAGGTCAACTCCGAGGGACCCAGAAACCACCCTCTTCCAACACTCAGCACCCCAGTGGAATAATCCTCATTTCTGTTTCATTCCAGGTGCATAGCGTAATGTCCATGTTGTTCTACACTCTGATCACAGCTCTTTTGATCGGCATACAGGCAGCACCGTACACTGAGAGCAATGTCCCAGCTGGACACGCCATCCCTCAAGCCCACTGGATCAAACTTCAGCATTCCCTTGACACAGTCCTCCGCAGAGCCCACAGCGCCCCGGCTGGGCCGATAGCTGCCAGGGTGGCAGGGCAGACCCACAACATCACTGTGGACCCCAAACTTTTTAAAAAGCGGCGACTGCGTTCACCTCGCGTGCTGTTCAGCACCCAACCCCCACCTGTGGCCGCAGACACTCAGGATCTGGACTTCGAGGAGGGCGGGGCCGCCTCCTTCAACAGGACTCACAGGAGCAAGCGGTCGTCATCCCACCCCGTCTTTCACCGAGGGGAGTTCTCGGTGTGCGACAGTGTCAGCGTGTGGGTGGGGGACAAGACAACCGCCACGGACATCAAGGGCAAGGAGGTGATGGTGCTGGGAGAGGTGAACATCAACAACAGCGTATTCAAACAGTACTTTTTTGAGACCAAGTGCCGGGACCCCAACCCCGTGGACAGCGGGTGCCGAGGCATCGACGCGAAGCACTGGAACTCGTATTGTACCACGACCCACACCTTCGTCAAGGCGCTGACCATGGACGGCAAGCAGGCCGCCTGGCGGTTCATCCGGATCGACACGGCCTGCGTGTGTGTGCTCAGCAGGAAGACTGGGCGGAGAGCCTGATCTGCAGCAGCCCCCAACCCTTCCCTGCCCTCCTCTACACTCTCCTGCACCCCTCCCTACCTCAACCTGTAAATTATTTTAAATTATAAGGACTGCATGGTAATTTATAGTTTATACAGTTTAAAAAAATCATTATTTATTAAATTTTTGGAAGCAGTTTGTGTGCTGGCCCTCCAGTCATTCTGCCCAGGGTGACCATCCACAATGGTTTGGAGGCTGCAGGGAGGAGGGTCCACAGTACCCCCTGGCTTTCTCTCAGTGTGTGTGTGCTCAGTCATATCTGACTCTTTGTGACCCCATGGACTGTAGCCCACCAGGCTCCTCTGTCCATGGGATTTCTCAGGCAAGAATACTGGAGTGAGTTGCTATGCCCTCCTCAAGGGGATCTTTCCGATCCAGGGATTGAAACCCCGTCTCCTGTATCTCCTCCATTGTAGGCAGATCTTTACCACTGTGCCACCTGGGACATCTTACTCTTTCTCTCAGACACATCTGTAACCCTCACCCACCCGTCACTCCCAGCCAGCCATGCCACTTCAGGGAAAGCTAACTTGGTTCAGATATTAGCCTAAGCAGGGCATGATTAGGAAGGGACGTCTGTTGGATTGCAACTTTGTTCTGCATTCCAGAGCCAAAGATACCTAATCCTTGGATTACCTGCCCAACAGCCCAGATTCTTGAGTCTTGATTGCTTCATTTGGGGAAATTCATGGAGCCTCATCAGAAGGCAGATCCCTGCCGGGCACAGAGCTACCTCCCACCACAGAGAGGCCCAGGCTGGGTCCTGGAAGGACTCACTAGATGGATAGGAGGAGACTTTCACCAAAGACTAATGAGGCAGGCTCTTTTTTTGAGAGGAAGATCTGCTTTTTTTTTTTTTTTTTGGCTGAAAAGCTCTCTCTAAGAGTTGTAACAAAATAATCTCAGGAGGCCAGTCATGGTAGATCTGGTTACATGTTAAGATTGCCTTAGTTCTAATGGCTAGCCCTCAATTTATCCCTCGGTGGCTTCCTGCATAAAGATTCCATTCTCCCAGAAAACATGACGACCTCTAACACTCCTGCCACCCATTCACAGCCCCACAGCAACTTCTAGTGGCCCCAGCATCAGTCCAGAACCACAGGAGACAGAGACCAGACCAAAAAGAACTTTTTAATTCCTACCTGGGTGACTTCCACCAGTGACCAAAGGTGGATGGGGTCATGGGACCTGCGAAGAAGATGACAAAGATGAGTGAGAACCAATACAAACAGTGGGGTCAGGGGCAGAGGAGGGGTGGGCCAAGCCAGAAGGAAGGAGGACTCTGCTCCTCCCTGACAGAGGACATTTAGACAAGAGAAAGACAGAGGATCAGGGGGTCTGATGATGGGGAGCACAAGCAGAGGAGGAAGGTGTGTCATCTTTACCAGCATCAGGATCCCTGGGCCTCTAAGAAATCCAACACCATGGGCAGTTTCCTGCGTTGCTTTGGTTTTTTGGATTTTGTGTGTGTGTGTGTGTGTGTGTGTGTGTGTGTGTGTGTGTGTGTGTGTGTGTGTGTGTGTGTGTGTGTTTAAGCTGGGGGTGTGCTCATCCACACTGGCTGTATCAGGAGAGTCTTAGAGATAGTTGGAGGTGACAGGGACTCCAAGTACAGCCTGGAGCAGGGCTCTGTCCATCCTCAAGGTGCCACTTTCCCCTGCAACATTTTTGTCTGTTTTGTGTTTTGTTTTTTCCCCGAAGGCACAGAATTTTTTCGCTTAGACAGAGCACTTACATAGGGATGAAAATTTTGTTTTCCTACCCTTCCCCTTCCCCCCAGGGTAAAAGGCCGATCTAGTTTTTGTAACAGGCCCAAACTGCCCCTCTGATTTAAAAAAAAAAGAAAAGTAAATGGTAGTATTCATTCATCTGTAACTCTCCCTGTTCCCCTGCCTGCCCGCCATCCTCAACCCAATCCAAACAGGGCAAATTAGAAACACAGGGAGCTTTGGCATGAGAGACATTTGATTAGGGTGAAAGCATAATGAAACGGGCCCTATTTTTCCTATCAAAGCTACTGCAATTGGAATAAAGATTTATGTACAAGAAACACCAACCAGAACATTCTGTGCTGAGATACTTGCTCAGATAAAGGCTGCAGAGAGACAGCCGTCCTGCTGACCTGTGACTGTGGCTTTTTCCTGGGCTCTAATGCCAGTAGCCTTGGCCTTCCCGGCCCCTCCTACAAACAGTTCCTGGGGTGGGGGGGGGCTTCCTCTGAGGGCCAGACAGGCCTCATGGGTCCTGAATGTGGGGAGAGAGGGAGGCATTCAGGAAGCTTCCACAGGGAAGCAAGGCTATGTTTGTGAGCAGCCACACCTTGTGGAGAGTCTGGAGAGCCACCACCGGCCCTGCAGGACCCTGGGGGTGACTGGGACCCCACTGCCTGCCTGGAGGGAAGGCAGCCTCCAACTGCTGAGGAAAGACCGAGGCTGACGGCCAGGTAAGAGAAGGTGTCCCCTCTCCACTAACACTATGGCCTCCCCTAAAGGCAACATTTGCTCTAGGGCTGAGCTCTGGAGTCCCAGCGTGGGAGCCAAAGTTTTCACACAATGAGAGGCGATATGAGTTTGGCTGAAAAGATTCAGAAAGGTCCAAAAACAACCCAGAGCCTGGTGGCTTCTAAAGTTTGTACCTGCCCCCCACACAGCCACACAGCGGAGAGCTCTGGCTTCCAGATCCACACAGGCTGTCCCCCCAGGGGCTTGCTGGGTCACCAAAGGCCCAGACACTTGAATATGTTGAAAAAACAGCTCAAAACTGCCCATTATATTCTGCCCAAGCGCAGCACCTGCAAATCCCACAAACTTCCCCTTCACTTGCCTCACTGAGGTCTTCTTAACTGGGGAACACAAAAGCCCAGATCCCACTTCCCTCCAGCAGGCTTGCCCTCAAAATGAGTGCAGACCCTGGCTTGTCCACAGGCTGACACGGCCCAGCCCTCCTGGTGAGGCTCGGGCTCCCCTCAGCTTGAGGCAAAATTCCCAGTTCTGGGAGACAAGATCCACATGGTACCCGATTCTAGTTTATATTTCAAGTCTGTCCCTGTGACTTCCCCCTCCCTCAAGCACAGCACCAGCCTCCCCTGGACCTGCCTTCCCTCCTAACAGAAAACCTACAACAGGAACACAGCTGTTCAGCAGACCTGAGTAGAAGTGTGGGCAATTGAGACCACGGGGTCCCCCTCAGTGGTAACCTCAGTCTTTCTTTCACAGGCCTGACTGGAGCTGTGGGAGCCCCGGTGCCCTTGTGCTGAGGAAGTAGCCAGTGTGACGGTCGGAACACGGGGATTGGTATCAGCAGAGCTAGCTTTTAGGCCCAGCTCCCCCATTCCTATCTGTGCAACTTTGGCAAGCTCCTCTTTGACCTCGGTTCCTGCAGCTGTGAAATGAAAATAATCATTCCTATATCCCAGAGTTGTGAGCATGAAGCCAAACCAAGTATTTTAAAGTAAACAGTCATGTTCTATACAAGTGCAAGGCAAAGTAATTTGTTCTAAACTTAATAACTTCTGCGTTAATTGTAGAAGAGTGACAATAATGCTGGTACTCAGTAGATATCTGTTTGTTGTCAGATACATAGATTGGGTAAAGGGAATCTCGCTAGTGGACATCGTGGGATACAAGTATGGTACAGCCAGGCCCCAAAGGGTAAGAGCAAAAACAGCACTTCTTCAGCTCAGATTCTTCTTAAATCTGGGCTCAGGAAGGCCACCTAGATTCTAGAGGTTCTAGTGTCATGGTTAAGAGCATGGGCTTTGGAATCAGACAAGCACGTTACTTCTGCATAGGCTATGTGACCTTAGGCAGGTTGTTTCACTTCTCTGAGTTTCAACTTTTCATCTGTGAAATGGGGATAACAATACTTCTCTGGTGGCTCAGTGGTGAAGAATCTACCTGCAATGCAGGGCACATGGGTTAGATCCCTGGGTCGGGAAGATCCCATGGAGGAGGAAATGGCAAACCACTCCAGTATTCTTGCTGGAAAAATCCCACGGACAGAGGAGCCTGTCAGGCTACTGTCCATATGGTTGCAAAGAATTGGACACAACTGAGCATGTGTGTGTGTGTGTGTGTGTGTGTGTGTGTGTGTGTGCGCCTAAGAAGTGTATAATAAATTTTAGTGTTGAAAAGTAGAATTGGTAGAGAAACTCTAAAGGTTTATTAGAATGGAGTGGACAGCTTTCAACAAGGCAAAGGAGGTTCATGAACAGACAGCTCTGCAGGATGTATCACAGGTCCCTTTCGTGACAAGCAATGTTGACAGTAATCATCAGCATTTACTAAGAGCTTATTCTACATGAGCACGGCATTTAGTAGTTCATTTCGATCAGCTCCGAGCAAGTCTATGGGCTCTAAAACTAAGACCACCTTAAGGAGAACACTGGAAGGCTGTGCTTTCTGTTTTATGCATCCCTGCCAGAGAACTACTCCCTGGCTATCTGGGATGTGTTTACTTCCCCATCCCCTGACAAGTTTATAAACAACTGGCTTTGAGAGTTTCCACGTGTCAAGCACGTGGGCTCTGTTTTGTTCCAATTCACTTGGGTTTGCAACTGGAAAGCTCTGACCTTCTCAAAGTTCACCTGGGTTTGTGGAAATGACTCAGGGACCTCGGGTCCAAGATGAAGTTGGGAAGGTCCTCCTGCAGCAGTCGCCTGAGGAGAATCCTTCCAACCCAGGGCTGTTTCTTAAAATGAAGGAAGTGCTCCATCTGTGTCCCCTCAGCACCTGGCTTAACCTCACATGTGGCAGGCACTCCACCAGTGTCTTAAGGTAATTAAGACATTAAGAAGTTAATGCCCATCTTTTTCTCCAACACCATCACCACCACCACCATCTCCACCCCCTCTGTGTCTGCACTGTATCAGCAGGAAACAGGTTAATGGTCTGAACTGAAGGTCATTCCAGAAGCCACTGCCTGGGAATCATCCAAGCAGCTTTCTGAGGTTGGTGTCTAATGAAGAGCATGATCAGACCACCATAGTCAAACCCTGGCCTCACCACTAGCTGGGCTGAGTGATATCAGACAAGTTACCTTTATTCTCTGCACTTCGGCTTTCTTATATGGAGAATATAGATGATGACAATAGCACCTAATTTGTTGAGTTGAAAGGCACTTAGTCCAGTGATTGGCACATAGTCAATTATTATGTATAAACCATATGTAAAGATACACACATCTATATATTCCTAGATGCCCACTTAAAGACACAATATACAGATACACTGGGGGCTTCCTGGATGGCTCTAGTGGTAAAGAATTCACCTGCCAATGCAGGAGATGTAAGAGTCCAAGGTTTGATCCCTGGGTTGGGAAGATCCCCAGGAGTAGGAAATAGCAACCTGCTCCAGTATTCTTGCCTGGAAAATTCCATGGACAGAGGAGGCTGGTGGGCTACAGTCCATGGGGCTGCAAAGCGTCAGACGCGAAGGAGCACAAACAGATATACTCACAAAGAGAGTCCCTGCAAGCTATGAAGCAGCCAGGAAGTGTACATTCCACACTTATACGCACCCACACACTGACTTAAAATCACAGAATGAAAGACAAATCACTGCAGTGATGCCACAGTGATTCTGAATGATGGTCACAGTGATAAGAAGCAATCAGGTGGAAATAGTAAACCCGGGAAGACTTCCTGAAGGAAACAGCTTCTGAACTGTGTTTAGACAAAGAAGTTGAGTGAAATTTATCTGTGCTCAGATAAATGGAGTCTGTGCTGGGACTTCTTCCAGATTTACAAACAAGGTAAAACCCAAATATGAGGTTGCCCGGCTCTGGATGACAGAGAGAGAACAGCTGCCCCTGTTCTCCCACCTTGGTCTAAATGATTGGGTCAGCCAATAAATTCATTCGGGTTTTCCATCTCATTTATGGAAAAACTTGAATTTATTGGCCAACCCGGTACAAACTGACAAAGGAACCAGCTTCACCTGTAAACACAGACCATGAGAAAATTCAGATAATAACAGTGTGAAATCCTACTGGTGAACACAAGGTCCCCGTATGCTGTCCACCCAATCTTTGTATTCAATCAAATGCCGAAGGGCTAGTCAAATAGCTTCTGAATATGGGACTTCCTTCAGCCTTATCAGCTGGTTTCCTTGAAGCTCAAAGTAAATAGGAAGAAGAGGGGTCCTCAGAGTGGGCACCATGCACCCCTGGCTCCAGGGACAGACTAGGGTGGGAGGCCAGCTTCGATGCCCTGGCTGACACTCGGTGCCATGGCTAAGTGCAGTCTCTGGCCTGGCAGCCTTTCCCGCTTTATCTCGCCCTCACCATTCCTTTCACTTTGACATAATGAAAGTGCAACTTGCACACTTTCTCAAGATTGCATATGATAATTGGAAACATGTGTCCAAGCTGGCATCCCTTCAAAGGACTTTGGAACTCGGACTTGGGCTGTCTTCTGATTGAAATAGCAATCCCCCGAGCTGGCTTTCCAGCCTTCACATTCCTTCAACTGCATCCTAGCGTTAACTCTTGCCAGGAGAAGGCTGCTGCAAGACGAGCTCATTCCAAAGGCTCTGCAGAGGCTGGCAATAACAATTCCCAGGTATGCAATGAGGCTCCAGATTTGGCATCTAGGCAGGAACTTTTCAACAATAATAGCAAGAACTAGCAGCCCCATTCTCCTCTTTGCATAAATGGCACATTGATGGGCCAACACCGCAGTGGGAGCCTGGGTCTTCTGGGGCACTGCCTGGACTCTCAAGGGATATGATGCTGCTTCCTTTCTGATTTGTCAGGGTGATTTTTGCTACAAAATATACCTAAATGTCTTAATCTTATCAGAAAACTCCTGACAAAGATACAGAATCAGTGGCAACTCTCCTTTTAATCACCCATGCTGTATAACTGCCAGGAGAGGCTGAGGGGGCTTAATTGGATGAGCAGAGACCAACTACACAACAGCGACATGCAGATGCCATGCTGGGCCCTCAGCAGACAGAGGATAAGAGGGGTTCCCTGTCCTCCAGGACTCAATGTCTGAATTGGAGGCTAGACACAGAATTTTGATCTTTCTTTCAACTTTTAGTCCAAATATATCTACAGCCCCACACCCATAACACATCAAATACCCCCTGGTATTGGCAGCAATCACCCTGCCCCCTCACCTTGGCCTCCACTTGCTTGTTCCTGACTTCCTCTCACTCGTATCTCATCCTCACTGAGTTCCAAACCCTTGACCTCATCCCCTTGATCCTGATCCTGACCTGACTTTTTCAGGGCAGTGTTTCTCAAACTATAATGTTCACCTGAGTCACCTGGGAATCTGATTCAATATGTAGTGGGTAGGAGGCTGAGATCCTGAATTTCTAACAAGTCCCTAGATGTTGTCCATGAGGCTACTCCAGGGACCACACACTTGAGTAGCAAGGTCATAGACCACACATGGCCTCCCCTTGGTCTAGACCTCAGTTCTCCCTTGGGAACTCTAACCAGACTCATCTCTAGTTCTCAGAGTCCAAATTGGCTTTGGGTACAACAGTGCTGGTTCTGCTCCAGTCACTGGAAATTCAACCTCTGCCTTACACTCCTGAGTTGCTGTCCCACAAGGTCAGTGCTGCTATCCTCCCTTGAGAACTTTAAAAATAACAATTGCACCAGTTTACATAACAATATCTTCTCTATTTAGTCACCTCCCTTCTGTATCTACAACAGTTGCTGCTGCCATTATAATTTCTCTTTTATCCATTAAGTAAAAATATCACTATTTTGAGAAAAATATCATGGACACACACAAAAGAGTGTGGCTTTCAGTTGCCCTAAGAGACACTTTGCTGGAAGCAATTGCAAAGAATTCAAGCTACTTAAAGTTTATCAGAATAGATGGCCACCTAGTTCTCTCTGAATTAATATTTGATGGAAACAATAAAACCAAATGAACGTTGTGTTCATATATCAGAAATCATATATTTATATAACTCAATGAAGGTCTTTGGTTGGCATCATTCGGTGCCAGAGATTTGTAGCTCTAGATGATAAATATAAATTTATCTGGAAAATATTTTGTTTCAGAGATTGTTTGAGCTGTGGTTATTGTTGTTGGTTTTTTTTTTAAACAACAATTTTCTACACAGAACAGAAGCCAGAAGATGAAAATGTGGGCAATATTTCCTCTAAATCAGTCTTGCTTACTTATTCTGGCAGCCTCTGAATTCAGTACAGGCAAGGATTACAACTAGGAAAGCTATCTGTTTGCTGCTGATTCTTTTCTTCTGGATTTACCTTTCACTTGGGGAATTTTCCTGATTTTTCTCCATGTGTTCCAGGAAGTCCTCCCTCTGTGCCTCCTGTTAAACAAGACTCTTATCCACTGAGAAATCATACAAGCTTAAGATTCACGGCTGGGGAAAGTGATGATAGGGACAGAGGTCTATGAGCAAGAGGGCCCAACATACATCAAAGGGTTTGGATGACTTGTGGTAACAGAACTCGAAACTTTACTCATTCAGAGATTTATTCTACATAGACTTTAATCATGGCTTTATTGGGTTGTGGTTTGTGTGTATTGGGTGAGTCATAGAGGCTTTTAGGAGGAAAAAAGGCTTTTCAATTTTCTTATTCACTATAAAAGGCTTTGTCCTATGTTAAGCAATAAATATGCAATGAAAATGGAATACCCAGATCCCAGTGGAATGAGGGGAGAGTGTCAAAAAAAGAAGGGCAATGTTTAAATCAGAATCCTGACTGTACCACTGAATGAAGAGGGCTCTCAGCCTGGTGACATGTGCAGACCATCTGGGCGATGGAGTGGATCTAAGTACTGTTTTCTTTTAACAAAGACACTGTGCACAGCTCAAGTGGCAAATAATGATAAGTCCAGGGGAACACACTGAACATCTCTGCTCTTGACACACCCATACAAGCTACATGCTTATCTTTGCCCCTTATTCACCAAAAAAAAACCCCACAACAGCAACAACCCTGCTCCAATAGTCCACATTGGTCCAAACTCCTAATCCACCAAAAGTCTTTTATTTATTTTCTTTAGAATTTATATTTTGGTAGGGAAGAGGCAAGCATAGCAGGGTGGTTAGAGTAGGCTATGGAAGTAGAATTCCTGGGTTCAAATCCTGGTTTTCTCACTGACTGGCTGTATTAGCCAATTTAGGCTGCTACAACAAAATAACATAGATTGGCTTTAACAACAGAAATGTATTTTCTCACAGTTATGTAGGCCAGGAAGTCCAAGATCAAAGTTCCAGACAAGGGCTCTCTTACTGGCTTATAGATGACTGCCTTCTCACTGTGTCCTCACATGGTGGGAAAGACAGAAAGATAGTGAGGAAGAGCTCTCATAAGGACACTAATTCTGTTGGGTAAGGGCCCCACCCTTATGACCTCATTTAATTTTAATTGCTTCCTTGAAGACCCTATTTCTGAATACAGTCACATTGTGGGTTAGGGCTTGAACACCTAAATTTTGATTGTTGTTGGCAGTGGTTTGGTTGCTAAGTCATATCCTACTCTTTTGACCCCATGGACTGTAGCCCACCAGGCTCTTCTGTCCGTGGGATTCCCCAGGCAAGAATACTGGAGTGGGTTGCCATTTCCTTCTCCAGGGGATCTTTCCAACCCAGGGACTGAACCCAAGTTTCCTGCATTACAGACAGATTCTTTACTGACTGAACCTCCAGGGTAGCCCTGTGGGCACACCATTCAGTCTGTAGCATTAGGTATTTGCTTTGAGCAAGTTGTTTAAGCTATTTTTCTGCTTTTAAAATAGACAATTATATATAATTGATAATTTTATCTACCTCATGCCTTTGCAGTAAGCATTATTACCTCTGTAGAGTGCTTAGCATACTGTCAGTTATCAAGAGCTAGTTTCACTCATATAGAAGTGAATTCTGGCACTTCATTCCATTAGAGTGACCAAAAAGGATCAGAGAGAGACTCTTAGAGAAGAAAGAAGAACCTGCAAACCAGTTCTGACCTTGAGAAGGAGAGGCAGAAAAGGAGACAAGAAAGTCAAGTGCTAAGAAAAGAGGATTATCAGTCCACTGTTGGACAGCCTAGATGATAGCAAGTTTCTCCTCATATTGAACTAAAAATATTTCCCCCGAATTTATACCCATTCACCCAAATATTGTCCCTAGGAAGTGTTCTCTGGAACAACACATAGAATTGACACATGCTCTTTTCCATATGACAAATCTTTGAAAATAGCTATTATGTCCCCCACCTAAGTCTTTTATTTCCAAGGCTAAAAATTCCCAGGTCCTTCAATCAACTCTGTATGAAAGGGTTTTCAGCCCCTTTACCATCCTGGCCAGCCCTCTCTGGACACACTCTAATTTACCCATGTTCCTCTTCAAATGTGGTGTCCAGAAGGAAACACAATACTCCAGATGTGGACTGACCAGCGCTAATTACAATGGGACTATTAACTCCTTTGATCCACATGGCATATGTCTATTAATGGCGTCTAAAATTACACAACCTTTTTCAGTTGCCACATCACTCTAAATTTTCCTTTTGAGTTTATGGTAAATTATAACTGCTAGGGTTTTTTTGTTTTGTTTTGTTGTTTTCTTACTATTATTAAACCAGGACTTCTCCACCTCCCATTTTTGCCAGTGATTATTTAGCTTAAACACAGACATGTGGTTTACTGAATGGTGAGACTTAAAGTCTTTGTGGGCAGGAGCTGTGTCTAACTCATGATGGAATTTCAGAGCCTATCACAGTGCCTGGCTCAGGGATGTGTTAGCTATACCTTCTGCCAGCTGCTTCCCACTATGATGACAGCCTAAGGAATAAAGGCACCAAGAATGCACCAGGCATAAGCTTGATCTTTACTTCTAATTATACATTGGCTCCCAAATCCATATAATGTCTCCCACTCCAGCAACCTGAATAGGAGCACCCTCTAGTCGCTTGGCTTGTCACCAAGACCTGCCTCCAGATTAAGTCCAATCTACAGCCAGTTTTCTTTAAACTTGCTTGTCAGGTAACTCAATCCACCTTTCCCCCATCCTGTCTGCAAGGCTTTCATGAGCTACACTGTCAATGCCTTGAGGAAATCAAAATACATTATGTGCAATCACTCTGATTGGGTCTATCATGGATCTTCGATATAGAACGTCAAGCGTAATAGATGGTTTTTGTTTGATTTTCTTGTTTAACATGGAGTTTTTGAACCTACTGATAAGCATAAGGAAGCAAGAAGAAGAAGAAACTGTGGGTGCTAGAGAAGATTTGATGTGGGTGAAAAAAAAAGGCCTTCGTGAGAAAACACTAGGTGCCTCCCTGACATCTTTCCCTACATAAGTTTCACCATTCCCTAAGGATCACATCGTTCAGCAATGTTTTTCATTTGTTCAATGTTTTTCCTTACTGGTAAGAAATCAACTGGTGACCATGCAATTTTAAGCCCGTTTTCCTTTCATTCCAGTACTATTTAACACTGGCTACAAATCTGTAACCAACTGGTAACATCCTCTACTTTTATTGTTCTTTCATTTAATCATCATTCTTTCAACAATCACATATTAACTTTTTACTATGTGCTAGACACTGAAGACAAAAAATATGAATAAGACAGGGTATTTGCTCACAGTCAAGTGGAAAAACCAGGCATGATCCAATTATTGAGTAAGTAATGGAAAAGATATGAATATGATAAATGATAATGTGAGGTGAGACCAAGTTCTTAGCTCTGCCTACAGAGGAGCTTTTACAGGAGGAGCATTGAGCTGAGGCTTGGAGAACAATACAAGGACAAATGGAAATTCCAAGCAGAGAAAAACAGCATTTGCAAAGGCACAGAGGTAAAGGAAAGAATGGAATAGCGTGTAACCATAAGAAAGTGGTTTGGACAGAGTCCATGATGTCCATAGGAGCCAGGAGAGTGATAAGACTGGAAAAGCAGGTAGGAGTCATTCACGATGAGCTTTGAACGTTGTTCTCCAGAATTTAGATGTTGTTGCACAGGCAATGGTAAGCCTGTAAAGCTCCAATTTTCACTTTTAGAAAGATCACTGGGACAGTCACATGGAGGATAATTTGTAATCATGAAGAGCCCAAGAAAATTTTAACACATCTGACACGAATGACTAGTTGGTCCATATACATTTGGTGATTTACAGATGATGTTACCTTGATTTCTTTGACAGAAAAATCTAAACCTTACTGACAATCACAAGATCTCTGGAAAGACAGCTGGAGTGAGCTCCACTTCTCCCAAAATGTTTTCTATAGAACACTAGTCCAATGGGGTGTTAGTAGGTGTTAAGTAGAGGAGAAAATATCTGCCAATTATATTTAGGTTACTACACATAGGGAGTAGAGTTACCTTATAGGTAACCCAAACGAGATAAAGCAAAGAAAGTGCTTCTGTGTTTCTTCAAGAAACATCAAAGAAAATAAATAACAGGTAGCTACAGACACAGACATAAGCTTCTCTTTTTGTGATGTTTCCTTTGGACTTGTGCTAAAATGAGCCGACAGTGGTACTGTCCGAGCACTCAGCTACTGGTAGGAGGACGAACGCAGTTTCAACCTCAGCCAGGCAGCAGGGAGAAATTAATTTGTAATTCAAGAACTGGACTGTGATGCTATGTAACCTTCTCTTGGAAAAGGAGTCAGGTGAGGTAGGTGGTACCAGCCAGGCTGATCAAGATGAGGAGAAGGTTCAAGGAGCCAGCCTAAATCATAAAAAGGCATGGCCAGAGTCAAAAATGAGCAGAGATCTAGGATATGCGTATGAAACAATGACCACAGAAGAATGCTTGAGTATCAAGATAAAGAATCTGAGTCTGACATCACGCCTAGGCCTGAAGAAAAGATCCAAGAAGAGATCAAGTCCCAAGAAAATACAGAGACAGGGTAGGAAGTTGGGATCAAGAAATGAATGAAACAGAAAGCTCTAGGCCTTTCTCCGTGCACAGAGATGGGTAGCTCAGAGCATCTCATGAGATGCGGTTATGCGGTTTACCTTATGTTTGCCTTATCCATTCAACACAAGAGAAGGAGTGCTGCAGGGTGTACTCTAAAGAGAGGACTACCGGCAACCACTGGTCACATGTGATCTGCAGAGCCAATGGACAGGAATCAGGCCACCACTGGGTGGAAAGCCTGGGCTTTCTGCACTGCCTCCAAGGCTGACTGATGCTGATTTTTGCTGGCTCTCTCCTCCCCTGACCCATGCATGTGGGCAGGGTCTGGGCAGAGGTGTCCTGGAGCCCAGGGACAGGCAGAGCCTTCCACATGCTCACATGCAAGGTTGTATCCACAGAAAGTCTACCGGTTCCATGTCAGGGAGGCTGTGCAAAGAATCCTCAGCTCAGGGACATTCCTTGTCCTGCTCAAAGATAGTGACAAAAGTAACAGTGCTTAATGTCTGAAGAGGATTTCACAAGAATAGACTTGCAAATACTCCAGCTTCAGGTGTTGGTGACACTGACTGCCTGAGGTCCTTAGTCTAACATTAGTGACAGGACAATCTCGGGTCTGGCTGGGAAGAGGGCTCTTCAGGCCCTCGCTATTCTGTAAAGGGGGTCTCCCTTCCAAAACTTAACAAACACTAACCAGGGACTCTGTGTGTGTGTGTGTGTGTGTGTGTGTGTGTGTGTGTGTGTGTGTGTGTGTGTGTGTGTGTAAGATTCTAGGAGTACTAGGAGAAATCAGGTAAGATCCTGTGGTCACAGCACTGCCAGCCCTCAGCCCTCAGGCCTGCAGGCTCTGGCTCTCCTAGGAGGAGTCTAGAGCCTCTCCTAGAGGGCACTGGCTCCAAGCCAATCCACTGGCAAATATTAGTGCCATTGTCTTATTCATCCTGGGTTCCTACCAGCACAGTGCCTTTCTCTTATCCCTTTGCATCCTCAGAAACCTCGTTCCTTTGTACTCTTCCCTGCTGGCCTGAGCTGAAGTCTGACACTCTCCGAGGTACCATCTCCACCCCCGACCCTCTCCGGGTTCCTCCTTCTCCCATTCCCCCTGTATCCCAGGTGAAGGTGGGAATGGACAGGGAGTGGCCTCAGGCTCCCATCATTGCTCCCATCTCCTATGAGTCTCTCCTCATTTAGGCCTTGGCCATGATGCTTGCTCCTTCTCATGACCATGGGAAGAATATAAGCAGCCTTAAGGTACATCTCAGAGTCACTGTTCATTCTGCCAGTTTTAGCTTCTGGTTTTCTCAGATCTGTTCTCTTTCTCCCTGCAACCACTGCCCTGTTGTAGACCATATCATCTCTTGCCTGGAATACTGCAGTCAATTCCTCACTCATGTATCTGTGTTCTGTCTTGTGGCCCTCTTACCTGCCCTCCCCTCCCTCCCAGCCTATACTATTTTTTTCTTTTAGAATTCATTTTTAATTTTTAAAATAAATTTATTTTTAATTGGAGGATAATTGCTTTCAGTATTGCATTGGTCTCTGCCATACATCAACATGAATCAACCATAAGTATACATATATCCCCGCCTTCTTGAAACCCCCTCCCACCCCATCTCACCCCTCTAGGTTGTCACAGAGTACCAGGTTGAGCTCCCCACATCATACATCAAAATCCCACCAGCTATCTATTTTACATATGGTAATGTACATGTTCCAATGCTACTCTCTCAATTTGCCCCACTCTCTCCTTTCCCCGTGGTGTCCACAAGTCTGTTCTCTATGCCTGCATTTCCATTGCTGCCCTGCAAATAGGTTCGGCCTATACTATTTAAAACAAATATTACTCTAATACGTCCCAAGTGGTTGTGACCTCAGAGATGTAGCTGAGACTTACTGAGGGCTTACATGGTGCCAGACCCTGGGCTAAGTGCTTATCACATTACTATTACTGTCCCCACTTAACAGAAGAGATATCCACAGTCAAGGGAGGCTAAGTCAAGATCACATAGCCAGTAAGTGTCTTAGATGGAGTTCAAAGATCCAACTGTTCTACTCCAGAGCCTAAGCATCTAACCATATGCCACTGAAGAAGACATCATTAATACTCACAAAAATTCCCAGTTCTTTGCTCCCCCCAATTCTCTGCTCACCCCTTTTAAAGTTAAGAGAGGTCACCTAACTTGCTTCAGTCAATGTGAAGTGAGGGGAAGTGACGGGGCTCATGTTCTGGTGGAAACATTTAAGCACCAGTGTGCAATTATCCGTGCTCTCCTCCCATGCCACAGTGAACTCCAAAGCTTTCTGTTGAGATGGTGAAATCATAAGAGGACAGACCCTTGTCTGCCTAGATCCTGAGTGGCCAGGTAGAGTTGCATGCGTGTATGCTAAGTTCTTTCAGTGAGTCCCCCATCAACCTTCAGGGTTGAAGGATAAACAAGAAATAAACCTTTGTTTTATGAAACTTTCAGCCACTGAGATTTGGTGATACATAGAAACACACACAATATAACTTAAGCCTGTCTTGATAGATACGATATACTGCCAGGCTTCAGTTACAAAAACCAGGCTCTTGTCTTCTTGGAAAAGCCTTCTTATATTCCAGGTTTGTTCACTGCATTTACTAGCTATGCAAACTCAGCCAAATCACTTACCCCTCTGAGCCTCGGTTTCTTCATTTATGAGAGTGTTGATGTAGAGCTTAAGTTAAATTTTATTCAACACACCCCTACAGACACTAAGTGCCATCCACCATGCTGGGTGTTAGTTGATATGGAAAGCCTTTTCTACAACTGGCTCTGAGTCTGTCTTAACCAGCTGCCTAAGATTGTCCTCCAGAGCTCAGAGCTCACAGCTGGAAAGAAACCCAGAGTCAATCCCTGGCTGTGTCACTCACAAGAATGTCTATGATTACACAGGGTGAAACCACAGGCAAGATATTACTTAATCTCTCTGTCTCCATGTCTTCATTTAGTAAAGCAAGGATGTTTATTCATACCTACCAGGTCTGTGGAGAGGGCTACATGACATAAAGCATGTGTATATAACTCTAAGGATAAATCCACAGGTGATAGAAACATATCTGATACTCACCATGGTGTCACCTCTTACTTGCTGTGTGACCTTGAACATGTTACTTAGACACTATATGCCTCAATTCCTCCATCTATAAAGAGAGAATAGTGATGGTACCTCTACCTCCATCGTATTTTATTGAAAAAATATTGAATTATTCACATACAGCGGCACTCAACAAATGTTAATTATTCCTTTGTTGTTGTTGTTCAGTCGCTCAGTCATGTCCGACTCTTTGCGACCCCATGAATGGCAGCAGTCCACCACCAACTCCCGGAGTTTACCCAAACCCATGTCCATCGAGTCGGTGATGTCATCCAACCATCTCATCCTCTGTCGTCCCCTTCTCCTCTGGCCCCCAATCCTACCCAGCATTAGGGTCTTTTCCAATGAGTCAACTCTTTGCATGAGGTGGCCAAAGTATTGGAGTTTCAGCTTCAACATCAGTCCTTCCAGTGAACACCCAGGACCTATCTCCTTTAGGATGGACTGGTTGGATCTCCTTGCAGTCCTAGGGACTCTCAAGAGTCTTCTCCAACACCACAGTTCAAAAGCATCAATTCTTCAGTGCTCAGCTTTCTTCACCGTCCAACTCTCACATCCATACATGACCACTGGAAAAACCATAGCCTTGACTAGACGGACCTTTGTTGGCAAAGTAATGTCTCTGCTTTTAAATATGCTATCTATGTTGGTCATAACCTTCCTTCCAAGGAGTAAGCATCTTTTAACTTCATGGCTGCAATCACCATCAGCAGTGATTTTGGAGCCCCCCAAAAATAAAGTCTGACTCTGTTTCCACTGTTTCCTCATCTATTTCCCATGAAGTGATGGGACCAGATGCCATGATCTTAGTTTTCTGAATGTTGAGCTTTAAGCCAACTTTTTCACTCTCCTCTTTCACTTTCATCAAGAGGCTCTTTAGTTCTTCTTCACTTTCTGCCATAAGAGTGGTGCCATCTGCATATCTGAGGTTATTGATATTTCTCCAGGCAGTCTTGATTCCAGCTTGTGCTTCTTCCAGCCCAGTGTTTCTCATGATGTACTCTGCATATAAGTTAAATAAGCAGGATGACAATATACAGCCTTGACATACTCCTTTTCCTATTTGGAACCAGTCTGTTGTTCCATGTCCAGTTCTAACTGTTGCTTCCTGACCTGCATATAGGTTTCTCAAGAGACAGATCAGATGGTCTGGTATTTCCATCTCTTTCAGAATTTTCCACAGTTTATTGTGATCCACACAGTCAAAGGCTTTGGCATAGTCAATGAAGTAGAAATAGATGTTTTTCTGGAACTCTCTTGCGTTTTCGATGATCCAGTGAATGTTGGTAATTTGATCTCTGGTTCCTCTGCCTTTTCTAAAACCAGCTTGAACATCTGGACGTTCACAGTTCACGTATAGCTGAAGCCTGGCTTGGAGAATTTTGAGCATTACTTTACTAGCGTGTGAGATGAGGGCAATTGTGCGGTAGCTTAGAAAGCTGTTTGATACATATTAGGGTGTTTATATTTTTTATGTGTGTGTAATATGCAATCTCAAATTTTATGTTTATTGAATGGGCAGCACAATATACAATCTCAAATTTTACAATTATTTATTGAATGGGTATTTCCCCCACCTGGAAGATGGGGACTCGGTTTTATTCCTCCTCACAACTCCAGTGCCTGGAAAGCAGACTGGCTGAAAAGTTGTTTGGGGGAGGAACTGAATGCATTTATCACATGTTTCTAGTCCCTTCTTTCTATCCTCTTGAAGAAAACTCAGTCTCTTGGCCTTAGAAATTCATAGGGTCTTCTGGGAATGGTCTGGTTGTCAAATAAGTTGCTTCTCACAAATGTCCACACACGGAGAGAAGGGCCCAGGGCTGGGTGGGAAGGCGTGCGTAAGCTCTCCAAATTGCCTCAGTCTCTGGGTCGTGTTTTTCTGCAGTCTGAGAGGTTTTGTTTTTTATTTAAAGAAACAGAACCGTTTCCAAGGAAAACTCATTTTGTTATGGTTCAAAACCATTTCATTTGTGATATTATTTCCTCTGCTGAGCTTTCAACTTTCTAAACCCCTTCTGAGGCGGGAATAGCTCCAGGGCTGGGAGTGCTCTTGTGGGGTGTGAGGGAACGGATAACCCCTCGCTCCTCTGCAGAGCCCACCAATGGCTGCAGAGCCTGGATATGCATCTCAGGGAAATAAACCACCATCCCCCAGGTTTCTATTCAGATCCTTCCAGCGGCATCCTTGCAAGTGGACCCTTCCATGGCTCTTTAATCATGGAACTTTCCCGAGAGAAAGCGTAGGGTCTGTGGCCAGACACAACGCAGCTGAGGTCAGGGTTGGTGAGATGAACGTCTCTGACTGGTTTTGTGGCCAACAGTTGGGGTTGCTCTATCATGTCTGAGGGAAATATCAGTGGAATCCCACACAGTGACTACTTGTCCTCACAATTCATGATCACAGAGCGCTCCTAATTTTCCTCCAACCCCCGCCAATGTGTTGTGTAACTCAAGGGCGGCCAAAGAAAAGATCTTCCTTCATGTGATGGGATATGTTTAAAAGCTGTTCTGCAAGTCACCTGGGGGCTTTTGAAGCTTTTCTCGAATAGGGAGGAAAATTCAGTCTGGGACACAGAATTCACTGCCATAAATTCTCCCAGGTAAGATCCGCCCTGACATAGTGAGGAGCAGGACTCACTCAGGCCAATGTTTTCCTTACATCTTGAGAGGTAGTTCAGACCAGGACAGGATGCTACACTGAGATCGATTTTGAATCAATATAAGGCTGAGCTTTCTGGCATAATTTTCCAAAAAAATTAAAATGACCTTGGATGGAGTGAGTCTACTGTCACTGGAGTTGTTTAAACAGACTAAACACCAGGCAGAAAAGTTATAGAAGAGATTCAAACAAATGAATGTATTAGAAGACATCAGTTATCCCTTTCCAGTGAAAGGTGTTGTAATAGGATTAAAGCATGTTCACTGTTAACACTAAGAAGCTGGTATGTGTGCTCTTTAAAGTGTCACAAGACACGTAGAAACAGGTGAAAACCCAGTCTTTGTGCTTAGCCTTGTGCTCAGGAGACAAGACACTTGCGTCAGTTAGGATCACCTAGTTACACTAATTCCAGAAACTTAAAACAATCAATGCTTACATTCTCCTATACGGTACATGTCTTTCATAAGTCATGGAGGTGGGACTCTGCTCCATATCATCCTCAGGGATCCAGGCTGACAGAAGGTCTACTGTGTGGAGTGTCAGGGTCACTACAACAGCAGGAAGAGAAAGAGAGTCATGCACTGACTCTTCAGCTTCTATCTGTAAATGACATGTGACATTTCTGCTTGACTGGATTGGCTAAAGCAAGTCACATGGTGTGACTAACAAGAGGTAGGGAAGTGCAATCCTACTGTAAGGCCCACAAGGAAGAGAACCAGAAATACTGCTGAGCAGGACTAATGTCCATCATATCACAAATGCATGCAACAACTGGACAACAATTTAAGAGAGTATGTATTACAATAAAGACTAAATGAGCAAAGTGCTAAATGACCTATAAATGAACGAATGAATGAAAAATCCAAGTGAGTTGGATAATAAGAAAAGATTTGGTGTCGCAAGTAGGACATGAACACAGCATTAAAAGTGAAGTAAGTGAGTAAGTATCACTGTGTGGATCACAATAAACTGTGGAAAATTCTGAAAGAATTCTCAAGACCTGCCACTTGAGAAACCTGTATGCAGGTCAGGAAGCAACAGTTAGAACTGGACAGGGAACAACAGACTGGTTCCAAATAGGAAAAGGAGTACGTCAAGGCTGTATATTGTCACCCTGCTTATTTAACTTATATGCAGAGTACATCATGAGAAACGCTGGGCTGGAAGAAACACAAGCTGGAATCAAGATTGCCGGGAGAAATATCAATAACCTCAGATATGCAGATGACACCACCCGTATGGCAGAAAGTGAAGAAGAACTAAAGAACCTCTTGATGAAAGTGAAAGAGGAGAGTGAAAAAGTTGGCTTAAAGCTCAACATTCAGAAAACTAAGATCATGGCATCTGGTCCCATCACTTCATAGCAGATAGATGGGGCAACAGTGGAAACAGTGAGAGACTTTATTTTTCTGGGCTCCAAAATCACTGCTGATGGTGACTGCAGCCATAAAATTAAAAAACACTTACTCCTTGGAAGGAAAGTTATGACCAACCTAGATAACATATTAAAAAGCAGAGACATTACTTTGCCAACAAAGGTCCGTCCAGTCAAGGCTATGGTTTTTCCAGTGGTCATGTATGGATGTGAGAGTTGGACTACAAAGAAAGCTGAGCGCCGAAGAATTGATGCTTTTGAACTGTGGTGTTGGAGAAGACTCTTGAGAGTCCCTTGGACTGCAAAGACATCCAACCAGTCCATGCTAAAGGAGATCAGTCCTGGGTGTTCACTGGAAGGACTGATGTTGAAGCTGAAACTCCAAAACTTTGGCCACCTGATGCAAAGAGCTGACTCATTGGAAAAGATCCTGATGCTGGGAAAGATTGAGGGCAGGAGGAGAAGGGGACGACAGGTGATGAGATGGCTGGATGGCATCATTGACTCGATGGATATGGGTTTGGGTAGACTCCAGGAGTTGGTGATGGACAGGGAGGCCTGGCGTGCTGCGGTTCATGGGGTCATGAAGAGTCGGACACGACTGAGCGACTGAATTGAACTGAACTGAACTGAACTGAAAGAGGAAAACAGCATCTTCAGAAGAGATGAGAAGAACAGAGAAAAATGGGAAGGGAAGAAAAATTGTCTAAAGCAGCCCTGGAGAATAGTGAAAGATGATGTTCATGGAGGGTTTGACTGTGAGCTGAGTTTGGAACTATATTTGATAAGACAATCAATGGTGACTCACTGAAGTTTAGTTTAAGTATATATGACAGACTTTTGGAGCACTTACTCCTGTAATATTGCAGGAGGCATAAATACCGGTTAACCATTCCCTGTCTTCTATGAACTAACAAAATTTTAGAAAGTAAAAGTTACACTGTAATACAGGCAGAATCTGCTGTTTCGCAGCAGAAACAGAAGGACAAAATGTAAAGATGGGAAATACACCATAAATGTAGGTGGAGGTGGCAAGGGAAGAAAGGGAGACAGGTGGCCCGATATCCTCAGGTGAGTCAGAGAATGGCGATACCCTGAAGTATATTTGTGCTTCCCCAGCCATACCAGCCACAATAGGACCCAATGCAAGAATGAGCTGGTGTTGCCCACCAGATTCTTCTCAGTTATTTCATGACATCACCAGTGCGTAGTTCACCTGTTTTCTCAGACACAGTCCTCCTGTCTGCCACAGATGGAGCCACTGGCTCCTTTCCTGCATTAGCTGTTTACAGTGAATGAATTTCAGGAGGTGGCTGAGCTGGCATAATAACAACAACATCCAACATTTACAGAAGACCAACAAAATGGATCAGTCAGCCATGTTATTGCCTTTACTCCTTGCAACAGTGGACGAGAAACCTGAGGTTCGAAAACTATGTATCTTCTCCAAGATCACTCAGTTAGTAAACGTCAGAGCCAAGAGTCAAACCCAGATCTTTCATTCTCTATAGCATTACCTTGAGACTAAGGACTACCTCTTATAGATCTTTACAGACCTCATCAGCACAATGTCTGGCACAGAAAAATTAATAAATGTTTATTGAAAGGGTTAAAGGAATGTGAAACCAGACAATTGAAATCAGATTGCTACAGAGGCAAACATATTTTCTAAGAGCAAGGAATGCATGTTAATGAATCAGGAGAACTGAGGTGGCAAGTAGGGTTCTAAGAAATATTGATGGTAGGCATTGGAGACTAGAAAGAAGAGGTAGAATTGCTAGGATCAGTAGTAAGCAGCACCTTGTATTTTTACAGCCCTTTACCATTTCTAAGGGCTTCCGTGGTGGGGAGGTGGCCAAGAATCCACCTGCTAATTCAAGAGACATGGGTTCAATCCTGAGTTTGGAAGATCCCCTGGAGAAGAAAATGGCAACCCACGCCAATATTCTTGCCTGGGAAATCCCATGGACACAGGAGCCTGGTGGGCTATAATCCACGGGGTCGCAGCAGAGTCAGACACAACTTAGTGACTAACACAACCCAACAACAACCATTTCTAAATCGCATCCATTAAATTCATTCAGTCTACTTTACAAATGAGCCAACTAAGACTCAAAGGGTCTCAGATCAGGATTGTTCACCCCAAACCCCTCTTTTCACTTTGGTAATCAATTTTCATTATGCAGGTAGATTGCTGGGAGCAAAGAAATTTAGGTAGCAGGTGTAATTTATTAACTTAAAAGAAAAAGTTTGGGAGGAAGGACCAGGTAACTTGGGCTCCCTGCTTTAGAGACAAGATGTACATACTCAGCCATTAGGGGGACAGTGTCCTCCAGAATACCAATCAGCAGGCTCTGAGAGAAGGATGTGGGTCCAGCCTGAAACCAGGGACTATGATCCCAACACTTTCTGAAGAATGAAAGTCATGGGGGAAAAATCCTGACAGAGGAGGAACAATAGCAGTAAGCAACACAATGTTGCAATCTTTAATAACAAAATGTAATGATTATACATGCAAACCCAACCTCCTTTCTGCAACCCCTGCCTTTTAAGCAGTTGACACAGCAGGGAAGCCTTTAGAGTTAAGGGGGTGAGTCTTAATGTCCAATTTCCCCCCAATACACACACCTTTACATAATTTTCACTATGTTGAAAGTATTGTCAGTAGCGAGGTTCCTAAGGATTGGGCAAATAATGACATAGTCCCTTCATATGGGTAATTATTACTGGAAAAAGAAGAGAGATTTTCTTTCTAAACAGTGTCCATCACTTCCTATCATTTTTCTCCCTCTTTTTGTCTTTTAAAAAAAAATCACCATGTACCAGAAAAAATAAAGACTTTTTAAGATTCCGTTTGGAACACCTGACAAGCAAAGCAGTCCTAGAGAATTCCTTTTGTCCTTTGGAAAATAGGATGCCTTGGTTAATTCCATACATCTAGCATATTGGAATTTTGGTTCAAAAATCTGTCTCTTCCACAGGTATAAGATCCCTTTTGCAATCAAGTAGTACACCCTTAGCAGATGTTAGGTCTATAAGTGATAGAGACTCAAAAAATTGAATCTTAAATGACAGTATGTATCAACTCATCTGAAGAGCATGAATTAACCAGGATTATTGAATGCAGTTGTCTGAACTATTCTTACTTTCCATCTCTGCTCAAAGCCAAGTAGAATATACACACAATCTCCTGCCAGCAAGTTCATACCAAGTTCCTCCTTGATATTCCCTTCTAATTTGCCTCCTGAAGGACAGAGGCCAAGTAGAGCAGTTGTGTTAGCTATGGCATTTCGAAATTTGTGTAACAGACTTTGGAACCACCCCTCTCTGTAACTGTGTTTCCAAAGAAGCTGCCATAATATTAGTTGCCTTACCAAAAAAAAAAAATTGCATTGCACTGGCATGTGCTGTGGTAAACATGGCTTGCCTCTATCCTGGCCATGGTCAGAACTGCTCATCTGTTTTTTTTTTTTTTTTTTAATTTATTTATTTGACTGCCTCAGGTCTCATGCAGGATCTTTCCATACTGCACTAGTTTGTTGCACACAGGCTTAGTTCCTCCGTGGCATGTGGGATTTTAGTTCCCCAACCAGGAATCAAACCAGTGTCTCTTGCATTGCAAGGCAGTTTCTTAACCACTGAACCACCAGGGAAGTCCCCGCTCATCTGTTAATTGCTTTAAAATTATTCTCAAGCCACTTCAGGTAGGTTAAAGCTATTTTCCAATTTGAATTTTAAGCTTGTTGAAGACCTAGGCCCCATCTTTTTGGTTTAACTATATTATCACTCAGGATCAGAAACGTAGACACCTAATTAAATCCACCCAGAAACAGGAGAAGGCAGAAGAAAAATCCTCCAGGGTGAAAACAAAGGGTTGCTGTGAGCCAGTCCTGCTTTGTTGTAGAATCAGTTCTCTGTGGCCCCAAATTTCAATGGTGCAGAAGCTCTGATCATCTTCACAAAGACGTTATGTTCAGGCCATGGAGCTAAAAGTGTTCTTAATACAAACATGGACTGTTTTAAAATATTCCATTCAAATGGATTGCCACATTACTTAAAAACAGTTCTTCACTTTAAAAAGCAGTTTCAGAGAGCCTGTTTAGATTTCCAAAACATCTGTGCCTATAGCGCTAGGAAACTTTCCATTGAGAGCTTAGAAGCCATCTCCAATAGGTCTGCTGGCAGGCTACACAGAAAACAACCACAGGAGAAGAATAAAACAAACTTTCCAACAAGCGATCCCTTTCTACAGCACACACACTAGCCTCAATTCTCTTTTATTTTATTTTTTCCAAAAATGGCTTTGTCTCCAAGGCATTCCCCCCAGTGTGAAAAGAGATGGACTCCCAGCAAGCAGGCTGGGATGTAAAGGCAGGCAGTGGCCTCTTTTATGGCCATCTTTCCAGGAACCAACAGACAAGCTTCCCCATGTCCCCATGCATTTCCCTCCAGACAGAAACTCATAAGATGTTTTCCTTCATAGAAAATTCTCCCAAGCCCACCAGACCCTATTTCCAGAACGGCAATTCTCAGAGTCAGCAAGGACCTTAGAAGCCACCTAGCGAGATATTCCTCCTCGTATAGGAATTTCCTCCATCACCAGGCCCTCTAGGTTGGAGGTGGGGGCGGGGAGGGACTCTCCCTTCTCTATGTGTGTGGGGATGGGGGGTGGGGGAGGTCTTCCAGTGACAGGCACTTGCCACCTCTTACTTATTAATTCTCTCTCACATACTACCCCCAAACTGCTTCCCTGTAACTCAAACCATCAGACCTGTGAAGCCTTAAAGGATAAATCAAATCCCTCTTTTCCACATCAGACATTGAAACATGTTCAGACAGTTGTCAGGCCTTTCTTTGGGCTAAACAGTCCCAGTTTCCTGAACCTGGCCCATACCCAGTGGAATTGGGAAGCTCTTCCCCATTCAAGCAGCCCCAGTGGACATGCTTCTGCTTGAAGATGTCTTGTAGGCAGGCAGAGAGCTCTCAGATATGAATAAAATCCTCTGGATGTGGTCTGTGAAGTACAGAGGACACTGGAATCATTACCTCTTGTATCCTTTGTTCCTTAAAAAATGGGACAATCATACCATTTTATGGTATAATCTGTATGTGTGTGTGTGTGTGTGTGTGTGTGTGTACACTAATTGGCTTCTAAGTCATTTTACCTCATCCTGGACTTTAATGATTCTTTGAAGCATACACTTGATCTAGACATTTACCTCTTAAATTTTTATCTTCACAGTTTCAAGACTTCATTTAGCCTATTGAAATCTTTTTGAATCTTGACGTTGTCCTTTAACATATCATCTGTTTCTCCAGGCTTTATGAGGAAAGTGACTTCTACATATTTATCAGAGCCCCAGATTAAAATGTATATATACATACAGCCCAGGACAGAATATACAACAGTTAGCAATGTTTATTGAGTGTTTAGCATGTGCCAGGCTCTGTTCAAAACACTTTCCATGAGTTAATATATATAAGCTTCACATCTATCTAATATATAAGCAAGATTAGTATTCCCACTTTATTGATGAGAAAACTGAGGCACAGAGAGGTTAAGTAATTTGCCCAAGGTCACTCGGTTAACAAATGGCAGAGGACATGTAGCAGGTTCAATCCCTGGGTCAGGAAGATCCCCTGGAGGAGAGCATTGAAACCCACTCCAGTATGCTTGCCTGAAGAATCCCATAGACAGAGGAAGCTCGTGGACTGCAGTCCATGGGGTCACACAGAGTCAGACACAACTGAGTGAGCACTCACTCACTCAATTCGGTGGTGCTATCCAACCAACTCATTCTCTCACCCCTTCTTTTGTCTTCAATCTTTCCCAGCATCAGGGTCTTTTCCAATGAGTTGGCTCATTACATCAGATGGCCAAAGTATTGGAGTTTCAGCTTCAGCATTAGTCCTTCCAATGAATATTCAAGATTGATTTCCTTTAGGATTGACTGGTTTGATCACCTTACAGTCCAATGGACTCTCAAGAGTCTTCTCCAACACCACAGTTCAAAAGCATCAATTCTTTGGCATTCAGCTTTCTTTAGAGTCCAACTCTCATATCCATACATGACTACTGGAAAAACCATAGCTTTGACTAGATGGACCTTTGTTGGCATAGTAACGTCTCTGCTTTTTAATATGCTGTCAAGATTTATCATAGCTTTTCTTCCAAGGAGCAAGCGTTTCATGGCTGTAGTCACCATATGTAGTGATTTTGGAGCCCAAGAAAATAAAGTCTGTCACTGTTTCCACTTCTTCCATTGTTTCCCTGTCTATCAGCCATGAAGTGATGGGAGCGGATGCCATGATCTTTGTTTTCTTTTTATTTATTTATTTTTTAATTGAAGAATAATTGCTTTACAGAATTTTGTTGTTTTCTGTCAAACTTCAACATGAATCAGCCATAGGTATACATATGTCCCTCCCTCTTGAACCTCCCTCCCATAACCCTTCCCATCCTACACCTCTAAGTTGATACAGAGCACCTGTTTGAGTTCCCTGAGGCATATAGAAAATTCCCATTGGCTATCTATTTTACATATGGTAATGTAAGTTTCCATGTTACTCTCTCCACACATCTCACCCTCTCCTCCCCTCTCCCCATGTCCATAAGTCTGTTCTCTGTGTTGGTTTCTCCACTGCTGCCCTGCAAATAAATTCTTCAGTACCATCTTTATAGATTCCATATATATGCATTAGTATATGATATTTATCTTTCTCTTTCTGATTTACTTCACTCTGTATAATAGGTTCTAGATTCATCCACTTGATTAGAACTGACTCAGAAGCATTCCTTTCCATGGCTGAGTAATATTCCATTGTGTATATACACCACAACTTCTTTATCCATTCATCTGTCGATGGACATCTAGGTTGCTTCCATGTTCTAGATATTGTAAATAGTGGTGCAATAAACACTGGGGTTCATGTGTCTTTTTTCAGTTTTGGTTTCTTCAGGGTATATGCCTAGGAGCGGGATTGCTAGGCCATATGGTGGTTTTATTTCTAGTTTTTAAAGGAATCTCTATACCATCTTCCATAGTGACTGTATCAACTTACAGTCCCACCAACAGTGCAAGAGGGTTCCCTTTGCTCCACACCCTCTCCAGCATTTATTGTTTGTAGACTTTTTGATGATGGTCATTCTGACTGGTGTGAGTAATGATTTTAATTTTTCAAATGTTGAGCTTTAAGCCAGGTTTTTCACTCTCCTCTTTCCACTTCATCAAAAGGCTCTTTAGGTCCTCTTCACTTTCTGCCATCTGGCATCATCAGCATATCTGAGATTATTGATATTTTTCCCATTTATCTTGATACCACCTTATGCTTCATCCAGCCTGGCAGTTTGCATGATGTACTCTGCATATAAGTTAAATAAGCAGGGTGACAATATACAGCCTTGACGTACTCCTTCCCCAGTTTCGAACCAGTTCATTGTTCCATGTCCGGTTTTAACTGTTGCTTCTTGACCTGCATACAGATTTCTCAGGAGACAGGTAAGGTGGTCTGATACTCCCATCTCTTTAAGAATTTTCCACAGTTTGTTGTGATCCACACAGTCAAAGGCTTTAGCATAGTCAATGAAGCAGAAGGAGATGTTTTTCTGCAATGCTGTTGCTTTTTCTATGGCCCAATGGGTGTTGACAATTTGATCTCTGGTTCCTCTGTCTTTTCTAAATCTAGCTTGAACATTTGGAATTTCTCAGTTCTTGTACTGTTGAAGCCTGGCTTGGAGAATTTTGAGCATTACTTTACTAGTGTGTGAGACGAGTGCAATTGTGCAGTAGTTTGAACATTCTTTGGCATTGCCTTTCTTTGGGATTGGAATGAAAACTGACCTTTTCCTAAGTGATCAGTGCAAAGAAATAGAGGAAAACAATAGAATAGGAAAGATTAGAGATCTCTTCAAGAAAATTAGAGATACCAAGTGAACATTTCATGCAAAGATGGGCACAATAAAGGACAGAAACTGTATGGACCTACTTGAAGCAGATGATATTAAGAAGAGGTGGCAAGAATACACCAAAGAACTGTACAAAAAAGATCTTCATGACCCAGATAACCATGATGGTGTGATCACTCACCTAAAGCCAGACATCCTGAAATGAGAAGTCAAGTGGGCCTTAGGAAGCATCACTATGAACAAAGCTTATGGAGGTGATGGAATTCCAGCTGAGCAATTTCAAACCCTAAAAGATGATGCTGTTGAAGTGCTGCACTCAATATGCCAGCAAATTTGGAAAACTCATCAGTGGCCACAGGACTGGAAAAGGTTAGTTTTCATTCCAATCCCAAAGAAATTGCCTAAGGAAAATAATGTTCAAACTACTGCACACTTGCACTCATCTCACATGCTAGCAATGGAGAAGGCAATGGCAACCCACTCCAGTACTCTTGCTTGGAAAATCCCAGGGATGGGGGAGCCTGGTGGGCTGCCCTCTATGGGGTCGCACAGAGTCGGACACGACTAAAGCGACTTGGCAGCAGCAGCAGCACACACTAGCAAAGTAATGCTGAAACTTCTCCAAGAAAGGTTTCAAAAGTATGTGAACTGAGAACTTCTAGATGTTCAAACTGAGTTTAGAAAAGGCAGAGGAACCAGAGATCAAATTGCCAACATCTGTTGGATCATAGAAAAAGCAAGAGAAAAACATATACTTCTACTTCATTGACCTGTTTGTTTTGCATTCTAAACTTCCACCAAGGACACAGAGAAATTTCAACAGTTGGCCAAAGCCAGAATCTATCTTTTCCTATTTTTTAAGAGACAGATATTTATATGTTTCTGTTTCAGTGTGAGTGATTCTATATACAATCTAGGATGAATGTTCTCTAGGCTTGGAAATTTGAACTGAAAGTAACTACTTCTTCTTACCTAAATTGGGCATCAATTTCCCCGTAACTGAATCTACACTTTCCTTTGTAGACTGATAATTTTTTTTTTTAGCTCCTATACCACCTTTGGGCTTCCCTGATAGCTCAGTTGATAAAGAATCCACCTGCAATGCAGGGGACTCTGGTTCAATTCCTGGGTCGGGAAGATCTGCTGGAGAAGAGATAGGCTACCCATTCCAGTATTCTTGGGCTTCCCTCATGGCTCAGCTGTAAAGAATCTGCCTGCAGTGTGGGAGACCTGGGTTTGATCCCTGGGTTGGGAAGATCCCCTGAAGAAGGGAAAGGCTATTGACTCCAGCATTCTGGCCTAGAGAATTCCATGGAATGTATAGTTCATGGGGTTGCAAAGAGTGAGATACGACTGGGCAACTTGCAATTTTACTTCACTTTTCACTTTCATACCACCTTTGAACCTTACTCAAATGTCACTTCTGCTTTCTTAAGGAGACAAAACTTTTGCTAAATACCTTATTCTAAATTCCAACACCCTCCCAATACTCTCTATTCCTCCTTTCCTGCATTACCATTCTCAATAGATCTCAATGCCTTTCAATGTAGTATGTAAGTTACTTACTTGCTTGGTTTTATGGCCATACCTCTACAAGGAGATGCTGCTGTGTCTCCAGGACCTGTAATAATACCTAGCACAGAGAATATCATTGATACATATTGCTGAATGAACAGAGAAAGCAGAAGTAGCAATCTCTCAAAAAACTTACACTAGGTGCTTTCCACGTGGCAGGCAGAGTGTTAGTAACATTCAACTTAAGTAGTTTATATGAAACCTCCGTGAAGAGCTCTCATTATACTCTCATTGTTTGTTTTCCTTTCCTTTCACAGCACTTAGCACATTTTGTCGTTATATATGTATTTGTATCATCATTTGATTTTGTCTTTCATATTGATCCATAAGGACAAACATCTAGTCTACTTTGCTACTTTTCCCCCCAGTGCCTGACCCAGAGTAGGAACTTAGTAATGAATGAATGAAGGAATGTGCATTTCTTCTCTGAGGCTTTGGCCTCAAACCCCAATATGGAACCCCAGCGCATCCAGTTGGTACATGTAATTCTTTTACCAGGACTAAAGGCAACCTAGAGTCTTGGGTCTTTTTATCTTTATGAAAACTAAATCAAAGTATTTTTACTCTTTCATGACTTTTATGATTTTTCTAGTAGTCATATATGGATATGAGAGTTGGACTATAAAGACAGCTGAGTGCTGAAGAATTGATGCTTTTGAACTGTGGTGTTGGAAAAGACTCTTTAGAGTCCCTTGGACTGCAAGGAGATCAAACCAATCAATCCTGGTTTCAGTCCTGAATATTCATTGGAAGGACTGACACTGAAGCTGAAACTCCAATACTTTGGCCACCTGATGTGAAGAACTGACTCACTGGAAAAGACCCTGATGCTGGGAAAGATTGAAGGCAGGAGACGGGGATGGCAGAGGATGAGGTGGTTGGATGGCATCCTTGACTTAATGGACATGAGTTTGAGCAAGCTCCGGGCGTTGGTGATGGACAGAGAAGCCTGGCGTGCTGCAGTCCATGGGGTCGCAAAGAGTCAGACACGACTGAGTGATTAAACTGAACTGATGACTTTTAATTTTAACTCAACATGAAATTTATGTAGTGCATATAGTTTTGATTCACTCATTTTTACTTTGGTATAGTATTTCATTACACGAATGTATAACGGTTTATTCATCCATTCTAGTGTTGAGGGATATTGCATTGTTTCCAGTTTTTACTGTTACAAATAAGGCTATAATCTTTCTCATGGTTTCTGGTGCACGTGTGCAAGTTCTAGAGGAAATATATACTTATGTGAAATTCTTACATCACAGCATATTCATGTCTTTATACCAAGGAATGCCAAAGAGTTTTCCAAGGAAGTTGCATCAGTTTATACTAGAACTAACAGTGTCTGATGGAGAAGGCAATGGAACCCCACTCCAGTAATCTTGCCTGGAAAACCCCATGGCAGAGGAGCCTGGTAGGCTGCAGTTCATGGGGTCGCTAAGAGTCGGACATGACTCAGCGACTTCACTTTCACTTTTCACTTTCATGCATTGGAGAAGGAAATGGCAACCCACTCCAGTGTTCTTGCTTGGAGAATCCCAGGGACAGGGGAGCCTGGTGGGCTGCCGCCTATGGGGTCACACAGAGTCGGACACGACTGAAGCGGCTCAGTAGCAGCAGCAGCAGCAGCAGTGTCTGAATGTTTCCATTCTTCTATATCCTTGATAGAACTTAGTACCGGAATATTTATTAATTTTATAAATCTGGGTAATAGTGCTTCCTAATTGTGACATTCCTTATGAAGTTGAGCTAGTTGACTAGTGTTGTTTCTTTAATGTGAAATGCTTATTCATGTCCTCCATCCATTTTTTCTAATGTGCTATTTACCTTTTTTATTAATTCACAGGTGTTTACGATATAAGTGTGTGTGTTAGTCACTCAGTCGTGTCCGACTCTCCGTGATCCGGTGGACTGTAGCCCACCAAGATCCCCCATCCATGCAATTTTCCAAGCAAGAATACTGGAGTGGGTTGCCATTCCCTTCTCACATATACACAGATGTGAAACTTCAAAGGAAAACTAAAATCATTAGGGAGAAATATAGAAATTTTTTTTGACTTCGGGAATAGCAAAGTATTTCTTAAAAGAGATTCAAAGGAGCAGACTTTATAAAAATTAGATTGATCAATTGGACTGCATTATAATGAAGAACTTTTTCTTTCAAAACAAAGTTAAAAAAGTCATAAATTGTTAGAAAATAGTTGCAGCTTATCAACCAATAAAGAATTAGTATCTAGCTTATATCATAAACTGGAGAAGGGAATGGCAACCCACTCCAGTATTCTTGCTTGGAAAATTGCATGGATGGGGGATCTTGGTGGGCTACAGTCCACCGGATCACGGAGAGTCGGACACGACTGAGTGACTAACACACACACTTATATCGTAAACACCTGTGAATTAATAAAAAAGGTAAATAGCACATTAGAAAAAATGGATGGAGGACATGAATAAGCATTTCACATTAAAGAAACAACACTAGTTAACTAGCTCAACTTCATTAGCAACTTTATAATGTTGAGTCTTCTTGTCTGTTATTTTCCACATAAATAACAGTTGTCTCAGTGATAGCTCTTAAATGGTTCATCTTTTCCCAGTTGATCTTCAATGCTGACTTGTCATATAATGGTTTATTTTTTAAATCAGATACGTAAACGTTTGTCTGGGCCTCCCTCATGGCTCAGCTGGGAAAGAATCCACCTGCAATTCAGGAGACCTGCGTTTGATCCCTGGGTTGGGAAGATGCTGTAGAGAAGGGAATGGCTACCCACTCCAGTGTTCTGGCCTGGAGAATTCCATGGACTGTATAGTCCATGGGGTCCTGAAGAGTCAGACATGACTGAGTGACTTTGACTTTACTTTCTTGGAGTCTCTTTTCTGTTCCATTTGGGCTATTTCCCCATCCCTTTATCCAAACCATTCTGTCTCAGGAGCTTGTCTCAAAGTTTGAGATAAGACTTGGTCTGGCAGAACAAGTTCTCCTACCTTGTCATTTTTTTTTTCAGGAGTGTATTCGCTATTTATGACTTTTAGTTTATCCACATTAATTTTAGAAATACCTTTTCAAATTCCTCAAACCCCTGTTCATAGTTTCATTACAACTACATTGAACCTGTGGATTCATTTTTAAGGAAATTAGCAACTTTATAATGTTGAGTCTTCTTGTCTGTGACCATGATATGTCTCATGTCAAATAAATATGGACAATTATTCAAGTATTCCTCAACGTTTTTCAACAAATTCTTATACATCTCTACATAAAGATTTTGCATATCTTTCACTAAATCTCCTTCTAGGGACTGAAATTTTTTTGGTGTATGCAAGAAGGGTAATATTATAAAATCATTTTTGTGGGGAGGAAGGAGCAACTCCTTTCTTGCTCTGAGAATTTCTATGAGGAGGGAACTTCACCTGTGAAATAATCCTGGCCTGTCTGCACCCCTCACTCATGCTGGTCCTGAGGGAGAAGAAGCAACATAATCTGATTAATGATTTGGAAAGATAAACTTAGCTTGTTTTTCCCAGTCCCTTCTTCTCTTGCTCCTGGGAGCCACTCTATCTATGAAAACATGTGGTCTTGATTACCCTAAGCCATGCATAAAGTTTAACAGAAATAACTCTTCTCATATAGAAGAGGCCTTTGGAGTTCCTATGCTATTAGTGACTAACTGAATAAGGCTGTCTAATTCTGGAATTCAAGGTTATGAATCTCTCCATATACACAGATATAAACCATATTTTCCACAATCAACATTTTTGAAAATAGTGTTTCAGCATTTATCTGCCTACTTTTTTTCCCTGGTTCAGAACTAGGTTGGGAAGAAAGGTGCAATGAATTGGTCTCCCTTCAAACTTCAATGTATTTCCTAACTGGATATTGCTTCCCTGGTAGCTCAGCTGGTAAAGAATCTGCCTGCAATGGCATTGCCATTGTATAGACACACAATAGACATTTACATATTTGGCAAACTTCATAAATCTTTTATTAATTTCAATATTTTTCCTGTAGATTATATATTTTAGTTTTCTACATTGATAATATTATCATCTGAAAATAGTTTCACATGTTCCTTTCTAAACCTTATAAGTTTCATTTATAATTAATGCCTTATTTACTGGCTGCTGCTGCTGCTGTTTAGTTGCTAAGTTGTCTCCAACTCTTTGCAACCCAATGGACTATAGCCCGCCAAACTCCTCTGTCCGTGGGATTTCCCAGGCCAAGAATACTGGAGTGGGTTGTCATTTCCTCCTCCAGGGTATCTTTCCAAACCAGGGATCAAACCTGTATCTCCTGCTTAGCAGGCAGATTCTTTACCACTGAGCCACCTGGGAAGCCCATTTACTGACTAGGCACTGGCAAAATATTGAAAAGAAGTGATGATAGAGGCAGCTTTAGAGGACTTGCTTATAAAATAGTCTGAATGTGGTGTTTTTAGGAAAAGCCCCTAAACTTAATTCCTTAAATGGTTATAGGAACACTCATATTTTCTATATTTTTCTTGGATCAGTTTTGGTAAGTCTTCACACTGAGTCCGGGACTTTTTCCCACTCACATAAGTTTTCAAATTTTATTAGAAACATTTTTCATTGTACTTTCACTTTTTAGGATATTACTTACATATATCATCTCTCCTTTTCTCTTGATCTGTCTTGTCAGAGATTTTTAAATATTATAATTCTTTACAGTGACTAAGCTTAAGCTTTATTGATTTACTCTCTTAAATTCTGATTGCAATAATTTCAGTTCCAATCATCATAATATATATGTATATATATGAATTGTTTTTCTCCTCAAGGATACATAGAGTAATAGCTCAGTTTCAGAAAAATAAATGACCCAATCAAAAAATGGGCCAAAGAACTGAACAGACATTTCTCCAGAGAAGACATACAGATGGCTGACAAACACATGAAAAGATGCTCAACATCACTCATTATCAGAGAAATGCAAATCAAAACCACAATGAGGTACCATCTCACGCCAGTCAGAATAGCTGCTATCCAAAAGTCTACAAGCAATAAATGCTGGAGAGGGTGTGGAGGAAAGGGAACCCTCTTACACTGTTGGTGGGAATGCAAACTAGTACAGCCACTATGGAGAACAGTGTGGAGATTCCTTAAAAAACTGGGAATAGAACTGCCATATGACCCAGCAATCCCACTGCTGGGCATACACACCAAGGAAACCAGAACTGAAAGAGACACGTGTACCCCAATGTTCATCGCAGCACTGTTTACAATATCCAGGACATGGAAGCAACCTAGATGTCCATTGGCAGATGAATAGATAAGAAAACTGTGGTACATATACACAATGGAATATTACTCAGCTATTAAAAAGAATGCATTTGAATCAGTTCTAATGAGGTGGATGAAACTGGAGTCTATTATACAGAGTGAAGTAAGTCAAAAAGAAAAACACCAATACAGTATACTAACGCATATATATGAATTTAGAAAGATGGTAATGATGACCCTATATGCAAGACAGCAAAAGAGACACAGATGTAAAGAACAGACTTTTGGACTCTGTGGAGAAGGCGAGGGTGGGATGATTTGAGAGAATAGCATTGAAACATGTATATTGCCATATGTGAATTAGATTCCCAGTCCAGGTTCGATGCATGAGACAGGGTGCTCAAGGCTGATGCACTGGGATGACCCTGAGGGATGGGATGGGGAGGGAGGTGGGAGGGGGGTTCAAGATGGGGAACCCATGTACACCCATGGCTGATTCATGTCAATGTATGGCAAAAACCACTACAATATTGTAAAGTAATTAGCCTCCAATTACAATTAATTAATTATTTTTTTAAAAAAGTATACAGAGAATAATATAATTACAACATCCCATTACTGCTCATTTGCTTTATCTCATATTTCACACACACTTGCCTCAGAATAAAAATATTACTACCACCAGCAATTATGATTTTAAAATATATTTTCATATGCTATCATCAACCCTGAATATTCATTGGAAGGACTGATTCTGAAGCTGAAGCTCCAATACTTTGACCACCTGATGTGGAGAGCTGACTCATTAGAAAAGACCCTGATGCTGGGAAAGATTGAAGGCAGTAGGAGAAGGGGACAGCAGAGGATGAAATGGTGGGATGGCATCGCCAACTCAATGGATGTGAGTTTGAGCAAGTTCCAGGAGATAGTGAAGGACAGGGAAGCCTGGTGTGCTGCAGTCCATGGGGTCGCAAAGGGTTGGACACAACTGAGTGAACAACAACAATGCTATCATCATTCTAACCCAATTGTTGTGGTCATCCTAAATATCGATTGTCAAAGGCTATAGCCATTACATATTTGTGTAGTCACAGAGATCTAAGACCCAGATTCCCTTCAAGGAAGGACTTGCTGCCCAGCTGCAGGGAGCTGGATTGTAGACAGCCTACAGCTGGATCTACCTCAGCTACAGAGAGCTGCCTTCCTGAAGTTATGCCCTTCCTAATGCAGGCTTGGGCCTTCCTTGGTGGCTCAGTGGTAAAGAATCTGCCTGCCAACACAACAACGAAAACAAATGCAGGCTCAACCTGCATTAAACGAGGTTGGATACAAAGCCCTGGCCTCTTTGACCTAATGGTAGACATTCTGATGGTCAGGACTAGCTCCAGAATTTCCTACCACCAGAATTTCCCTCCAAGTTGAGCAAGACATTGTTGGGCTTGCATGATATTTAGACTTTTTCCTATGCCCAATTCTGCTTTCTCTCACTTCCTTTCACAGGTGTTGATCCCTAACAAGTACTTTGTACCCCAGTCTCTATCTCAGTGTCTGCTTATGCTTCTGAAGAACCCAACCTACAAAAGTTAGTATTAGAAGTGATCAGAGAAAGCATGCAAGAAAATAATACTGTGAAGTTGAATCACTCACTGCTCATCTGGCAATGAAGATCCCATCACTGATGGTAGGTTTTATATCAACAGCCCCTGGCACAGGTGATAATCCATTTGTTAAGAATTTTCAATTGTGATGAATTGGGAAAATGTACTGAGGAAATGGGGGCTTCCCGGGTGGCGCTAGTCTTAAGGAACCCACCTGCCAGTACAGGAAACACAGATTTGATCCCTAGGTTGGAAAGATCCCTGGAGGAGGGCATGGCAACTCACTCCAGGATTCTTGCCTGGAGAATCCCATGAACAGAGGAGCCTGGCGGGCTACAATCAGTCCTTAGCATTGCAAAGAGTCAGACATGACTGAAGTGACTTAGCACACATGCATGCACTGAGGAAAGAGAATGCACTAGGCTAATAATGTATCAATTGTTTGAGATCTATGGAGAAATTAGTAGCCATAAGATTACAGGATTGGATAGCATTAATTGAATAGCTTTACAGGACTGAATCACAGCATTAATGGTCCATAGACAATAAGGAACAGCTGAGGGTAACAGACACTTGAAAATCAATCATAAAAGTGAGAAGGCCTCTTTGGACACTTACAAAGAAGTTCTCATCTCTTCTTATCACTTAACAGTCAGAGATGCTGAATTTCAAAGATAGTTAAATACATAACCAGGTAGATCTATTATGACAAAATTAAGGCCATATTTAGGAAAATCTGGGGCTTGAAACATGGGGTAGGGACATCTGAGTTACTGGAAGGGACTAAAGATTTTGACTCAAGACTCCTCTGAAGTTTCTGAGCTTGCAAATATAGACCACTCCTTCATATTAAAAGTCAGCATGGTGCCCTTAGCTTCTTCCCCACCCCCTTGCTGGAAGAGGGTACAGAGCCCTTATCTGCGAAGTAACACACATGCTTCTCAGTAGCTGCCCTGTCTCCTCTGCTAGCCATTCACTATGCCTAGAGCTAGGATTGTTAGTGTTAGTTGCTCAGTTGTTGTCCGATTCTTTGCAATCCCATGGACTGTAGCCCGCCAGGCTCCTCTGTCCATGGGATTTCCCAGGCAAGAACACTGGAGTGGGTTGTCATTTCTTTCTCCAGGGGGTCTTCCCAATCCAGGAATTGAACCCAGGTCTCCTGCATTACAGGTGGATTCTTTACTGCCTAAGCCATCAGGCAAAACCCAGGAGAGGTTAGATGTGCTAGGCCTGGTAAGGGAGGAAGGGGAACTTCAAGATCTAGCCTGAGTATTCCAGAAGAAGCTTACGTGGGACTGGATTCTGAGAGCATTGTTCGGGAGTCTAGAATATAAAATTGAGTAGGGAATGATTCAATGATTTGGAAGCATTCTACTGAGACACAGGACTTAAATACAGTGGCAAGGACCACAGGAGGTGGTCCACACTCCTACTAAAAGGGCTTCTGTCGTTGTTGATGTTGTTTGGTCACTAAGTCACGTCTGACTCCTTTTGCAACCCCACGGCCTGTAGTCAGCCAGGTTCCTCTCTGTCCATGGGATCTCCCAGGCAAGAATACCAGAGTGGGTAGCCATTTCCTTCTTCAAGGGAGCTTCCTAACCCAGGGATTGAACCCATGTCTCCTGCATTGGCAGGTGGATTCTCTATCACCAAGCCACCAGGGAAACCCAGAAGGGCTTCTAGAAGCACTGAAAAAGCACACATGAAAGTGAAAGTCGCTCAGTCCTGTCCTTCTCTTTGTGACCCCATGGACTATGCTATACAGACCATGGGAATTCTCCAGGCCAGAATACTGGAGTGGCCTTTCCCTTCTCCAGGGGATCTTCCCAACCCAGGGATCAAACCCAGATCTCCCGCATTGCGGGAGGATTCGTTACCAGCTGAGCCACAAGGGAAGCCCAAGAATACTGGAATGGGTAGCCTATCCCTTCTCCAGCGGATCTTCCCAACCCAGGAATTGAACCAGGGTCTCCCACAGGATTCTTCACCAGCTGAGCTGCTGAAATGCCAGACTTGCCATGACAGATGGAAGACAAAGAAATTAGAAGTCTCAAGGAATCAGGCATGCTGGAATGGATACATTTGGAACAACTAGAAGGCCTGCTAGATAATTATGTTCCACTGAAGCATAATTTACATGTTCTTGACAAAGGCCATAGGGAATACACTTGTGAAAAATGCACCAGCATAGACATAAAGTTCATTGGAGGTTCTTCTCTGAAGCCAGGACTGATAGTGAAAGAGGTTCTTATGGAGCTGAGCTTGCTGATGACAATGAAGATGACAGGACCTTCACGTAATAGAGGCCACGTGGCAGCACTTCTATCAGTGCGTCTCTAATCATTTAGATTTTCCTCTAGAAGACTCTTCAGGAAGAGCTCATAAGAACAATATTCTCTGAGTTCTTATCTGTTTATAACACTTTTTTGATATTTTTACTTGAAAGTCAGTTTTGCTGGATATAAACCCTTCCTTCATAGTTTCCTTCCTATAAAACTAAATGGTATCTTAAATGTTATTCTTTTTTCAGCATAAAGATTTGCTGTCAAAAATTCTGATGATACTATAATTTTCATTATAAATCATAGGGTTTTTGTCTGGATACCTAAAAGATTTTTCTCTAAAGTACAATGATTGTATTTGTATATGTCTCAGCATTGGTTATTCTAGGATAATATTCTCAAAACATGGTTTACTCTTCTCAAATATATTTTCAATTTTTTTTCAGAAAAATTTCCTTGATTTACAGTTTTTAATATTTATTTGCTTCCATGATTTGGGTTTCTTCTTAAGGGACTGCTATATTAATATGTTGTATCTTCTTTGTGCAGCTTCAATATTTGTCACAAAATTCTTTTCCTCTTCTTTCTTTTTTTTTTTAGAGAGTTCTGAACTTACAAAATGGTTGTGTGTACCGTACAAAGATTTTTTTCTCCAAAGCAATTTGGGAATAAGTTGCCAACCTGATGCTTCAGCATGCCTTAATTCATTAAACTGTACTTCCTTTTAAAAAGAACTTTGTTTAATATAACCACATTATAACCATCAAAATCAGGAAATTAATGTTGATACATTAGCTCATGGTACATTAGCTCATAGTAGGTCGTAGTTTTGGTTTTATTTCATGGGCATCTCACTCTAGTGTGCATTCAGTGCCTGTAGGTTTGCTATTCTGTTCTATTTTCTATGTTTTCATATAATAACTTTCTGTGAGTTTTGAGCTCATTACTTTCCTGTTGCTCATTTTTATGTTCTGGAATTAAACCTCAGTGCATTTCTGTTGTTCAGTTTCAGAAGATATGGTTCAAGGTAGATTTTCGAATTGTAAAGAGCTTCCTCTTTTATTATTTTCATGTTGTGGTTAAAAATATGGTAACTTGCTCTGAGAGATTTTCTGGATCCATTTGTCTCCTCTACTCTTGTCTGAGCCTTCTCTTTCTTTTATCTCCATAACCTTTATCCTGCTCAGTTTTGACTGCAGTCCTAGCAGTTCCTCCTGAGTGTGGGGCCTAGAAGGAGTTCCTCCAGGTCTGTTTTGAAAGTTCTGCTCCGTCTCTTTAAGACCTTAGCAAAACTTCTTGAGTTTTTTTCTTCTTTTTATATAGCCACTGATACCATCCTCATCTTGTGGTTGTAATGGTGGTACTTGTAATTGTACTTCAGGATTTGGGGAAATATTGTTTAGTACGGTTACAAACATTATCCTTGGGCTTTTGATTTTACTCTTCAATTTCTCTCTCTGCTCTTTTATGCGAGTGTTCAGTATCCTAAAACTCTACAGCCACTAATTCCCATAAATCCCCTTGACCCACACATTTTAATGTGTATTATTTCAATATTATTCAGTTTTAAGTAACTTTTAATTTCCTCTTTATCTTTGATTCATGGGTCTTTTCCCCCCAAATAAATGGTATTAGTTATTGATTTCTAAATTATTTTGTTCCTAGATTGTGTTCTCTAGGATGCTGATCCTTTTATCTTTTTTGAGTCTTGCTTTATGTCATCAAACTTTCAAATGTGTCATGGATGTTGAAAATAAATAACCACTCTGCAGTTCTAGAGTGTACTGCTAATTGTTATTCAAATATTTCATATTCTTACTTAATTTTTGTTGGCTTGACTATAAATTACTGAAAAAATGTTTACATTCTATTTGTGACAATGCCAATATACTCAAGCTTTAACCTCTGTTTTGTGGTTCTTGTGTCTTCAGATACCAGCATATTGTGGTTTCTTTGTGTGCATGTGGGTGTGTATGTGTTTAACAGTTCACATTCCTTGGGATTTATCTACAGTAATTTTTGAGTTCTGAAATTTTTAATAAAATCCCATAGAGAAGATTTACATTGGATTCTTTCAGGAACCTGGTTGGACAACTGATCTTGAGACCGCTTTAGAATAGGTATTCAACCTGGAGGTTAGTTTTTAAATCTTACAATTGTTGCTAATTTTGGTCCCAGAGACATATGAAGGTAAACTTGAAGTTAGGAATTCTTGCAGAAGGCTTATGCCATATACTCAGAATCAAAGCCAAGACATGAAAGGATCACCTGTGGTATTGTTTTTCCCCTTAATTTATCACTCAGAATGTTGTCCTTCAGTGATGCTTGGTTTGTACAGGAGTTTCAGATCTGACTTGCTTCCCAACTTACATGGGCTCAGTATTCTGTTCAGTGAAAGTCTAAGCCCTAGACAACTAGAGATACACATATGCCTGTGTAAAATGCTGTCCAGAACTTTCTGGTCATTTCTAGGTTTTGATAATTTCTTTTACTTTCCCACTAACTCAGCAAAGCATTTAAATAAATTATTCAGCATCTTTAGGCGTTCTAAACTTGGAGAGTATCTCCAATCTCTGCCATGTCATGGGAAACAGAAGTCCTCTGTCTTGAATTTCCACAGTTGTGTTAAATTTTCTCTGCCCTCTAGTATTTTTTTTAGAAAATCTCCATGGACAACTTCTCCTTCACTCATTCTCGTATAAGGCAGGAGATACACATTCTGAAACTTTGCAAACAACAGGGTGTATGAATTGTCTGGCTATACTCTGACCCCCCAGGCTAACGGATGACTCCTCTAATCAGTTTTACAGCTGAAGAGGAGGTTGATATTCACAGTTCAAGTTGCTACAATTTTTAACAGACTTTCATCTAGTTCAGCTTCAATGGTATTTTCACCTATAATCACTGTCCAAGGCTCTAATACTTTAAACAAATATGGTTCAAGAAAATCTATAGTTTTTCTGGCACGTACTGTTTTCAACACGTTTTTTCCTCTCTGACTATACCAGATTTACTTATGAGAATACCTGTTTAAATGCATATTCTACCACCGATTTTCCCAAATCTCCCCTTTATTCTCATCCTCCTTTCCTGTCCATTTTTGTCATTATAACTTTTTTTAGGGGTTCAGTAGCTTTTCCCAATATACTCACAGATATCCTTTTCATAACTGATGAAACTATATCTGCCTTTCTACGAATAGAGGAAGATGGTTGAATTTAGAACAGTTTCTTCGGAAATCTCAAAGTACATTACCCCATGCCCTAAAAGAATGTTTTCCTATTTTCTGATTTATGAAAACTCTCAGCCTTCGATTGATCAAGGGATTACAATATGACTTCTTCTGCTGGTGTTCTATTTCATGAAGTTAAATGAAACCTGTATGCTGTGAAAAGAAAACTACACAGGATTCATTCCTCCAATTTTGTTCCATTTCCCTGATACTTAAGGATTCTTCTTAGAGTCGGTTTAGGTTGTCCATCACTTTTAGTTTCAGTTTAGTTGGGGTACTTTTCCTGGCCTTCCAGTGTTATTTATGTCATCGGCATACCTTGAAAAGCTGTATTGGGACACGTACATATTTTCAACAAGAAGTGCCCTTCCTTGGCTTTTACAAATTATCTGAAAATATGATTCTTTCACTCAAAGCTCCCATCTTCCATACTTCTAGTAAGTTGGCAAGTATTTCCAAAGGAGGCTAGGGCCCTTGTAACTGGCTTCCCTAGTATGCTGAAGGAGTCCAAATATTTGGGGTCAGATTTGAGAGTGGTAACTGCTTTGCCCTGGTCTCTTGCAATAATGCATAACAGTTGAAGGGGAAAAGAATCAGCTCAACTGTCCAAGCTAAGTCTGTGGTCTTGGGAAAATATTCAGATATGCAGATGACGCCACCCTTATGGCAGAAAGTGGAGAAGAACAAAAGAGCCTCTTGATGAAAGTGAAAGAGGAGAGTGAAAAATTTGGCTTAAAACTCAACATTCAGAAAACAAAGATCATGGCATCCGGTCCCATCACTTCATGGCAAATAGATGGAGAAACAGTGGAAACAGTGGCAGACTTTATTTCGGGGGGCTCCAAAATCACTGCAGATGGTGACTGCAGCCAGGAAATAAAAAGACTCTTACTTCTTGGAAGAAAAGTTATGACCAACCTAGACAACATATTAAAAAGCAGAGACATTACTTTGCCAACAAAGGTCTGTCTAGTCAAGGCTATGGTTTTTCCAGTGGTCAAGTATGGATGTGAGAGTTGGACTATAAAGAAAGCTGAGCACCAAAGAATTGATGTTTTTGAACTGTGGTGTTGGAGAAGATTCTTGAGAGTCCCTTAGACTGCAAGGAGATCCAGCCAGTCCATCCTAAAGGAAATCAGTCCTGAGTGTTCATTGGAAGGACTGATGTTGAAGCTGAAACTCCAATACTTTGGCCACCTGATGAGAAGAGCTAACTATTTGAAAAGACTCTGATGCTGGGAAAGATTGAAGGCAGGAGGAGAAGGGGACGACAGGGGATGAAATGGTTGGATAGCATCACCGACTCAATGGATGTGAATTTGAGTAAACTCCGGGAGTTGGTGATGGACACGGAGGCCTGGCGTGCTGCAGTCCATGGGGTCTCAAAGAGTCGGACACGACTGAGCAACTGAACTGAACTGAACTGAACAACCCTCTTCTCCCTTTGCCCTCAACCCCTGATCCACTTCCCTCAACATGGATCCCAGTGTTCAAAACTCCCTTTGTATTAGGTTTCCTTCCAATGACTATTTCTTCTTCTTCCCCTATTGTCAAAGTCCTTGAATTTCTTATCAGTTTTTCATAGTTTCAGAAATCTCTCATACAGTTGCTGGATTATGGGACAAAGCCAAAACAGAGAAGCCCTTGAAGACTGAGCATAGCCTTTGGGTGGGTCAGATTTCCTTTTCCCGTCAGAATTAAGTCCAGTAAGCTCTTCTTCAATCTTCTGAGACAACAAGGCAAATCAAGATTTCTCATGTGCATTTCACAATGTTTCTACTACTCAGTGAATGAGTGTATTGCCTCCAGGCCAGAGCAATGATTCCTGCATCAGTCCACCTGGATAGATAGCATTATAGGCATCCAGAATCCTCATAATGATTAATATTGTCTGCCAAGCACATGCATTTTAAGTACCCCACTCAGATTATTAACAAATGAACTTTTCCTTACTAAATAAATAACTACAGAAACAGCCAGGCATGGGTGCTCTCAAGATTGTATGCTAAATGACAGAACTAAATAATTTTAGTTTAGCACACTAACTTAGGGATGATTGTATAGATGCCAGTTTTAGGAAAGTCTTCAGTGTTAGGCTAAAGGGTTCTATCTCTGGACCTGCTTATTCAAACTTTCAGATGATTCAAAACTAAAAAGAGCCATTAATTTGTGGATTGACAAACTACGACTCAGTGAAGAAACAAGAACAATGGCCTGAAACAAACAAAAGGAGGAGAGAGATTTTTAATTAATAATAAATTTATTTGCACTTAGCTTAAAATATTTAATTGCTTGATATAATAGTCTAATCCAGGAAAGGCCTAATTGATAGCAGTTTCTGTGAAAATGTCTTAAAGTTTTAAATTATCAGAAAATAATATTAACTTATGTAATCTGATGTTTTTTAAAAAAAATCTGTAATGCTATCAGCCTAAATCCAGACAAAGGGAGATTTTAACCTTCTGACCTCCACACTATTAGAACCTTCCTAGGGTAGCACCCACATAATGCATTTGGAAAACACTGGAAAATGTGAATATCCTCAGAGAAGAGCACCAGGGTTGTAAACAATCTAGAAATTGTTACAGGAGAAGTAATCAGATGAACCATGTTATAGAGGTTGGAAAGGGCTTCCCTGATGGCTCAGACAGTAAAGAATCCACCTATAGCCAATCCACAGAGACCCAGTTTGGATCCCTGGGTCAGGAAGATCCCCTGGAGAAAGGAAAGGTTGGAAAAGAGAAGATCTCTATCTTTCAATATTTAAAGTGCTGGCAAATGAAAGAAGAAACAGATTTATCTCCGTCTGTTCTATTTCACAAAACTTGGGCCAATGAAACAAAGTTTTGAGGAGTTAGACTTACTTCCACTTGTAAAAGGACGTCAGATCAATTTCAGATGCACCACAATGGAATGGGTTGGTTACCTCGATAAAATTGTGAGCTTTTTACTGTTAGAATTATTTGAGAAGAGTCTGGATGACCCCACAAAATATTTTGGGGGAGGTGAGAGTTGGATTAAATGACCTCCAATCTTAAGAAGCTATGTTTTTAAAATTATTTCCCATTAAGATTTTAATGAGTAATATATATTGTATGATACCAGATGACAGAAACAATGACTAATGACACCACACCATGCATTATCACCATCATTATCACAGGATATAATGAGAGATAAAATTTTTGTCTGGGGTAGGGCAAGGAGGGTATTCTTAGTGCTTTTTCACCTAGGCAATATCATCATTATATAAGACTGGCTTCAGTTTGCATGCTTGAGTGCATCAGTATCTTAGTAAGATATTGGAGAGAGGAAGCAAAGGAAGGGAGGAAATTTTATCCTATGAAGCGTAATCATGCGCCTTCACATATATTGTTTTTGTTTAGTCCTTGTGACAACCAAGGACAACAGAAAGTATTACACCCATTTTACAAATAAAGATACTGAACTTAGATAAAGTAAGAGCCCTAGGTTACTCAGCAAGTAAGTGAGGCTTCCCAGGTGGCTCAGTGGTAAAAGAACCTGCCTGCCAGTGTAAGAGATATGGGTTCAATCCCAGAGAAGGAAATGGCAACCCACTCCAATATTCTTGCCTGGGAAGTCCCATGGACAGAGGAGCCTGGTGGGCTACAGTCCACGGGGTCACAACAGATTTGGACATGACTTAGCAACTAATCAACAACAAAGTGAGGATTACAGCATAGTGACAAAGAGAGAAAAGAGGATATGTTGGCTTTCTCAAAGTCCTTTTATGGAATCAAATCTCTGAGCTGGAAAGAACTCTAGAGGTTCTTGATTCCAACCACACAGCAGCACCATGAAGTCCTTAGCCTTGAGGAATAAGGTATGTGCACTTGGTCTGAAGGTCAACCCACTGAGAGAAGAATGGAGTTGACTTTTAAAACCTAGTGATTCTAACACTCTGCCCTCCTCAACCCCTTCCACCTAGTTTAGATCAGGTTCCTGCTGTGGACACCCAGTACAGGTTAGTGGGTGCCTGGCCTTGAGGGCAGAGACCCTGAGAAACTACCCCCCTAGTATCCTGGTATTATTCACCACTGGCCTCTGAAACCAGATGGAGCCCCAGGCTAAATTTTAGTCCTTTCTAGTTCAGGCAGCCAGTGAGCTGTCTCTGTTCCAACCACTCCACAGGCCTGCACCCCAGGGAGCAGGGCTCAGTGGGAAAGAATGTATTCCTAATGTCCATGTCGTCAATTCCATTCCTTTCTCTGAACTTCCTGACTGGGCTGTAGATGCTTCCAATCTGCCTCAGAGAGAAGGCTCCAAGATGCAGTGCTTCCTGTCCCATAATTTCCTCTTGTTACTGCAGGCAGTCCTGGGAGCAGTCCAGCCAAGGAGCCAAGGCAAGCAAGAAACTCATGTGGCCTCTTGCTGTGATTCACTGGCCTCTCATTTCCTAGTTAGTGACACATCCTGGCACAAAAATCCATTTTTAATCTTCATCACATCTTTTAAGAAGAGCCCAGAGAAAGACATTTTGGCATGAGAAAGACAAAAATAATAATAAGAGACGAAGGAGAAAGAGAACTATCTTGGTCTCCAGAGTCCTTCAGAGTAGAGGTCAAGAGCAGGTGGCACCAGTTCTCTAAATTCTAAAATAAGCTCTGCAAGTTCTCCAATGATGGTGCCAGTGCAGCTCTCCCAGCTCCTACCACACTGCATTCTCTTTGAAGAATACAAAGTTACGTAAGGCAGTTGTCCTGCCCATAAGGCTTGAGCCTCATGGCAGAGCCTTCTTGAACTCTCCAGATCACAATAGAGCCTTCTACCATCATACCATAGCACTTGACCTCTATCCATCAAGTCTCACACTGAAATACATTTCTTCTAATGTCCCTCACTGCACTAGAAGTTCATAAAATCCAATAACCATATTTTAATCATCTTTACAGCCAAAGAGCAGCTAGTGTAGAGTCTGCCTTGCAATAAGTGCTCAATAAGTGTGAAATGAATGCAGTCTTATTGGGGAGATAGAAGATACACAGGAATAAATGAAAAGTGCATGCCAGGCAGTATAAGTGTGGCATAAAGAGGCAGAACCCCAGGTGGTGAATCAGCTCACTTGGCTCTCATCCCAGCTCAGTCATTAATAGCTGTATAAATTTGAACAGGTTGCTTCCTCTTTTTGGACCTTGTCAACCCAGGCATCCAAGCTTCCATGTCTGCCAAATTCAGGGGCTGACAAAAGATTTCTGGAAACTCTTCCACAAAGAGGTTCAGAGGTGACGAATCCCTAGGGGATGGGCAGCAAAGGTCTGTGTGAACTCCCTGTGTTTCTGGAGCCCGACCCTGACCTTTCCCCTCTGGAGGGAGGGCTATCCCCTCAGGATGATAGTTCTAGTTTCCTTGCCATGAGGAACTGATGGGCCTCGAGTGGGGAAAACCTGAGCAAATTTATGCCCCAACGGGCTTCTCTCCACACCACGTCAATACTTTGTTTAAAAAAGAAAGCAAGTTGTCCGGTCTCCTAAATTCCTAAATATACTTTTCCCACCATTTTGAAAATTAGGACATCTCCCCATTCCAAGTTGTCAAGCACTAGTCCAGTTCAGTTCAGTTCAGTCACTCAGTCGTGTCCGACTCTTTGCGACCCCATGAATTGCAGCACGCCAGGCCTCTCTGTCCATCACCAACTCCCGGAGTCTACCCAAACCCATGTCCATTGAGTCAGTGATGCCATCCAACCATCTCATCCTCTGTCGTCCCCTTCTCCTCCTGCCCCCAATCCTACCCAGCATTAGGGTCTTTTCCAATAAGTCAACTCTTCACATGAGGTGGCCAAAGTATTGGAATTTCAGCTTCAACATCAGTCCTTCCAATGAACACCCACGACTGATCTCCTTTAGGATGGATTGATTGGATCTCCTTGCAGTCCAAGGGGCTCTCAAGAGTCTTCTCCAACACCACAGTTCAAAAGCATCAATTCGGCAGCACTCAGCTTTCTTCACCATCCAACTCTCACATCCATACATGACCACTGGAAAAACCATAGCCTTGACTAGATGGACTTTTGTTGGCAAAGTGATGTCTCTGCTTTTAAATATGCTATCTAGGTTGGCCATAACCTTCCTTCCAAGGAGTAAGCGTCTTTTAATTTCATGGCTGCAATCACCATCAGCAGTGATTTTGGAGCCCAAAAAAATAAAGTCTGACACTGTCAAGCACTAAGGAAGCTACAATTACATCTGCAGTCGTATCCAATCCCAGGTCATGTTTGCCTATGGGATGGCAATTCATTAGGACATGCTGCATGTAAACCTCAGACTCTGCTGTAACTGTGATTGATCTACATATTTTCTATGTAGAAGATACCCTCCTTAACATAGAAAATTAGCAAAAATAGAAACTGAGTAGATCTAGGTTCCTTCTATAGTTTATTAACATTTCACCAGCCGTCTCAAGAAGTGGGCCTGTGGCTCATTTGATTTTCCTTTTCTTCCGATCATAGTTTTAAAAGCAGGTTTATTTTTTTCTTCTTGTTCTCAGCACTATTTGAAAACTTCATTTCCTTCAGCAGTTTTGGAGTTGTGACGTTCTTGTTACAAGTCTGCTAACATTGGGTAGATCACTTCCTTGCACGTCTCTTGATGCGCCCTTGGAAAACTGAACACAAAGAGGGCTACTATGACAACTACATTATTTCTAAAGTTTGTTTCCCATTTTCTTCCTTATCGGGTTCATTTGTAGTTGAATCACCACAATTATAATTTTTGAATTCTCCCAGTCTTTTAAATCGGTGCTTCTCAGAGCCCTGGATTTACATCTGATCTTCTATGACATTTGCTTCCCTAGATCTAGGGATAGTACCAGGATTCCCATTCTTGGCTACTTCTATCTAAGACTATATTCCCCCCACCCACCCACCCCCCCCCACACACACAAAGTTTTCTGTTATTTCCTTGTCTTCAAGATCAGCTGTTTTTTATTGATCACCTTTGAATCTAGAGATTGGAAGAACTCTCTCAAATTCAAAACCATGGCAGTCTCTGTGGAGAAAGCAGGGGACACAACTGAGGTGGGGATTTAAAAGGAGTTTTACTTGATTTAAGGAAAGTTTACTTCTCCAATAAACGTCTAGAGCAAATATCTCAAAACAGTAATACTTCTTAATTCTGAGGTTAGCCAGTACATTCATTTTTGCTAGATGACTCTTGGTGTTTTTTCATACTTTTTAAAAAATAAAACAATACTTTAAAAAAATGAAGTCCAAAATTACCTTTTACCTCATTTTACTTCATAAAGTACTACTGGAATTGATCAGAGTCTCTGCTTCTTCAGATATTTCAGCATCACCTTTTGGGGTACATACCCCATAGTTGCATATATACATAGCTCCAAAGGAACTGCTTCTATCTCCCTCCTTCTCCTCATGTTGGGAGGGAGAAGGAGGCAGATAGAAGGATCTTCTATCTCATTCTTGTGATCCTTAACACTCATTTTGATCCCTGTCTTCCTTCTCAGAATGTACTTCTTTCTGACTTTGATCTTGCTTTGTTCCTTCCGTCCTCTCTTCTGTAAGAGTACAGAGGTCATTTATTTTTTTTTAATAAGTTGGGACATAATGATGCATTACTCATGCCCTTTTCTCCTATAAGTCACATGGTTTTACATAGAGCCCACATCAGTGAGGATGACCTCTCTGCGACAGCTAGCTGAGAACAGATTTACAAGGAAAACTGTCCTAAATCCCAAACTGTTATCTGGGGAGGTAGCAGGAGGTCACTGGACCCCTGGAAGTGTGTCCTGCCTCCCACCCCCACTGCCTTCCAAGGTAAAGGACAGAGAAAGGGAAGTAGAAGGGCACAAGGACCAATGTAATGGCCTTTATAGTTTTCCCAATGTCAGTTCTGTATGGACACACCATAAAATAGAAGTCATTAAACTAAGCCAAGAACCACACTGACAAAATTTATGAAGGAGGTTTTATATGCAAGATGTATAGCAGAAATGAAGTCGTTAAACAACAAACACTCAGCCTACTTCAGTGGGCGAAGAGGAAAGACTTGACGGCACACAGAAAAAACATAAGAAATGGGAGAAAATGAAGGTAGCATCATTCAGTCCTGAATTCATTCTCTTCTTAAGAAGCAAAGTCCTACATATAAACGTATTAACAATACAGAAACAGAGTCACGGACGTAGAAAACAAACTTACAGTTACCAAGGGGAAAAGGGGTGAGAGGGATACATTGAGAAATCGGAACTGACATATACACACTGCTATGTATAAAATAGATAACTAATAAGAACCTATTGTATAGCACAGAGAACTCTTCAATACTCTGTAATGACCTATATGGGAACAGAATCTAAAAGAGTGGATATATGAGTATGTATAACATCTGGAAGTTCTTAGTTCACATGCTGTTGAAGCCTAGCTTGGAGAATTTTGAGAATTACTTTTCTAGTGTGCTAGATGACATCGTGGTTACCTGGATCAATATGACACCCAAAAGAGAACAGAGATAGAGGCCCCATACTAGAATCCACCAGAAAAATACTTCTTAATCACTCCTGGCTCAGGATTTCACTACTACTCTACAGAGCACGTGGGTGGGATAGCAGGGGTTGTAGTAAATGTCAGAACCAGAAACATACTACTCTTTTTTTTTTTAACTTAATAATTGTGTGTTTGGGGATACACAACATGTATATTCACCATGTTCTTAAATTTACTGCTTAATAAATTCTACATGGTTCATTCTGTAATGTAAGCTCAGCTCCTATCAACTCATCTTCTTAAAACTTTGAAGTCAGTATAAAAGAGTTTGCAGAGATGATGTTAAGGAATATCTGAAATTGCTGTCTTGCATACAGGGTCGTTGTTACCATCTTTCTAAACTCCATATATATGTGTTAATATATGAACCATGAAATTCCAGATGTTCAAGCTGGTTTTAGAAAAGGCAGAGGAACCAGAGATCAAATTGCCAATATCTGCTGGATCATCGAAAAAGCAAGAGAGTTCCAGAAAAACATCTATTTCTGCTTTATTGACTATTCCAAAGCCTTTAACTGTGTTGATCACAATAAACTGTGGAAAATTCTGAAAGAGATGGGAATACCATACCACCTGACCTGCCTCTTGAAAAACCTGTATGCAGGTCAGGAAGCAACAGTTTGAACTGGACATGGAACAACAGACTGGTTCCAAATAGGAAAAGGAGTACGTCAAGGCTGTAAATTGTCACCCGGCTTATTTAACTTATATGCAGAGTACATCATGAGAAACGCTGGGCTGGAAGAAGCACAAGCTGGAATCAAGATTGCCGGGAGAAATATCAATAACCTCAGATATGCAGATGACACCACCCTTATGGCAGAAAGTGAAGAAGAACTAAAGAGCCTCTTGATGAAAGTGAAAGAGGAGAGTGAAAAAGTTGGCTTAAAGCTCAACATTCAGAAAACTAAGATCATGGCATCCGGTCCCATCACTTCATGGCAAATAGATGGGGAAACAGTGGAAACAGTGAGAGATTTTATTTTGGGGGGCTCCAAAATCAATGCTGATGGTGATTGCAGCCATGAAATTAGGAGGCATTTACTCCTTGGAAGGAAAGTTATGACCAACCTAGACAGCATATTAAAAAACAGAGACATTACTTTGCCAACAAAAGTCCATCTAGTCAAGGCTATAGTTTTTCCAGTGGTCATGTATGAATGTGAGAGTTGGACTATAAAGAAAGCTAAGTGCCAAAAAATTGATGCTTTTGAACTGTGGTGTTGGAGAAGACTCTTGATAGTCCCTTGGACTGCAAGGAGATCCAACCAGTCCATGCTAAAGGAGATCAGTCCTGGGTGTTCACTGGAGGGACTGATGTTGAAGCTAAAACTCCAAAACTTTGGCCACCTGATGGGAAGAGCTGACTCATTGGAAAAGATCCTGATGCTGGGAAAGATTGAGGGCAGGAGGAGAAGGGGACAACAGGGGATGAGATGGCTGGATGGCATCATCAACTTGATGGACATGGGTTTGGGTGGACTCAGAGAGTTGGTGATGGACAGGGAGGCCTGGCTTGTTGCACCTCTTGGGGTCGCAAAGAGTTGGACATGACTGAGCAACTGAACTGAACTGAACTGATACTGTATTGGTGTTTTTCTTTCTGACTTACTTCACTCTGCATAATAAGCTCCAGTTTCATTCACCTCATTAAAACTGATTCAAATGCATTCTTTTTTTATAGCTAAGTAATATTCCATTGTATATATGTACCACAACTTCCTTATCCATTCATCTGCTGATGGACATCTAGGTTGCATCCATATACAAGCTCTTGTAAACAGTGCTACAGTGAACACTGGGGCCCTGTCCCAAACCCCCATCCCACCTTCCTCCCCATCCCATCCCTCTGGGTTGTTCCAGTGCACAGCTTTGAGTGCCCTGTTTCATGCATCAACCATGGACTAGGAATCTATTTCACATATGGTAATATACATGTTTCAATGCTATTCTCTCAAATCATCTCACCCTCTCCTTCTCCCACAGAGTCGAAAAGTCTATTCTCTACATCTGTGTCTCTTTTGCTGTCTTTGTGTCAATGTATGGAAAAAACCACCACAATATTGTAAAGTAATTAGCCTCCAATTAAAATAAATACATTTTCAAAAAATAAAATAAAGAAATATCTGAAATTGACCCCACTGACATTTGCAGTAAAGACAAGAGAAGAAAGCTCAGCAAAGCCGCCACTCTTAAATAATCCTTACCTGGGTGAGCCACATGTGACACTAAATAGAATACTGAACCTTTTAAAGTTAATTTTCTACCTGGATGGCATTTATAATATAATTGGAAAAGAATGCATTATTATTACATAAAATGATGAATAGTAAGAGCTAAAAATAATATTTAAGATATTATGAAACAATATATGATTTATTGCTAACTGAATATTATTGCTAAAGGATATCAGAAATGGAATACAGAAATAAAAGAATTAAATAAATGGAGAGATATCCCATGTTCATGGGTAGAAAGATAATATTGTTGAGATATTAGTTATTCCTAGTTGATCTATAGATTCAATGAAGTCCCAATCAAAATCCCAGCAAGTTATTTTATGGATACCAACAAATTTATATGGAGAGACAAAAGACCCAGATTAGCCAACATAATGCTGAGAACAACAACTACCCCGATCTCAGAACTTACTGTAAAACTACGGTAAACAAGACAGTATGTTAGTGGTGAAAGGATAAACAAATAGATCAATAAAATAGAATAGAGAGCCCTGAAATAGTCCTGCATAAATATAGTTAATTGATATTTGACAAAGGAGCAAAGATAATACAGGAGTGAAAATATTCTCTTCAACAACTGATACTGGAACAACTGGACATCCACATGCAAAAACTGAATCTAGATACAGATCTTATACCTTTCAGAAAAATTAATTTAAATGGATCATAGACCTTAATGTAAAGCAAAACTCTAAAACTACTATAAGATAACATAGGATAAAACCTAAATAACCTTGGATATGTTGACAACTTAGATATAACACCAAAGACAGAATCCTTGAAAGAAATAATAAGCTAGACTTCATTAAAATTAAAAACTTCTGCTCTGCAAAAGACAATATCAACAGAATGATAAGACAAGCCCGACACTGGGAGAAAATGTTTCCCAAAGACATATATGATAAAGGACTGTTATCTAAAATATACAAAAAACTCTTAACATTCAATGATAAGAAAACAACTTGATTTAAAGTGGGCCAAATACCTTTAACAGATACCTTGTCAAAGAAGATGTACAGATAGCAAAGGAGCATATGAAAAAATGCTCCATATTCATGTCATCAAAGAAATGCAAGTTAAAACAACAAGGAGATACCAGTATGCACCTATGAGAATGGCCAAAATCCAGAACTGACAACACCAAATGCTGGTGAGGATACCGAGTAACAGGAATTGCTTGTGAAAATATAAAATGGTACAGCCACTTTATAAGAATGATGGGCAGTTTCTTACAAAAGTAAACAGACTCTTACTATACAATCTAGCACTCCACACTTCCTGGTATTTACAAAGGAGTTAAAAACTTATGTTCACACGCACACAAAAAAACAAAACCTTCACATGGATGTTTACAGCAGCTTAATTCATAATGGCCAAAGCCTGGAAACAATCAAGATTCCTTCAGCAGATGAATGGATAAACAAACTGTGGTACATCCAGTCAGTGAAATATCATTCAGTGCAAAAAAGATATAAACTTTGAAACCATAAGTAGACATGGAGGAAACTTAAATGCATATAATTAAATGAAAGAAACCAACCTGAAAAGGTTATACACTGTATGATTTTAACTATATGACAGTCTGGAAAAGGCAAAGCTATGGAGACAATAAAAATATCATTGGTTGACAGGGGTTCAGGAGCGCAAGGAGAGATAACAAGGCAGACCACAAAGGATTTTTAGGGCAGCGAAAACACTCTGTTTGATTTAATAATGATGGCTTCATGTCATCATACGTTTGTCCAAAACCACTGAATGTATAATACCAATAGTGAACTCTAAGGTAAACTATGGATTCTAAATTATTATGATGTATCAACACAGGTTCATCCTTGGTACAACTATATATATATATATATATATATATATATATACACATATATTATATATATATATACACCATTCTGATGAGTGATGTTGATAATGTGAGAAGCAATATATGTGTCGAGGTGAAAAGTACCTGGATATTTCTCTCAATTATTTTGTAAATTTAAAATTGCCCTAAAAATAAAAGTCTTTTTAAAAAAGACTTATGTACTAAATAATGAATAAAAGTTAATTGAATACATTGAAAAATAAGGAGAGAGATTTCAGGGTCAGACAGTGAGAAATGTATATTGCATGATTATGAAGCTAAACAATGCATTATAAGTAGTAGTAACTTCGGTTTATTTTATACAGTTTTAGGATACCGATACCTATTTTTGGTATTGGAAATACCTAATTTCCAATACCTATTTACATGCATTTCACTTGATACTCACACTATCCATGTACAACAGGCAAAGTCAGTGTTATCTCCCTTTCACAGATGAAAAAAATAAAGGCTCAAAATCTAATTCTTCTGACTTCTAATTAAGGCTCAAAATCAAATCCAGTGCTCCTTCAAGGACAAAAGGGTCGAAATAATTTAACAACTTTCTTGATGAACTGTTTAACCTTTACTGAAAGCTTCAATACTGAAGGTCAAGAAGACTCACAAACTGTGGTTCAGGAAACTTGGGCAATAAACAGGAGACACAGGTACAAGATAAAAAGCATAAATGCTCTGAAATTACAAAACCCTACAAAATGCTAGTGATGGTGGTGATTTTCTTTTAGGCACCATTTCCCAACTTTCTGAACTCAGAGATGGAAATGCCCTTTCAGTCCCAACTACAGCACAGCCTATGAAGCCTGCCAGGCCTGCTGAGCGAGGAGTCAAGACCTGCTACAACATCCCCATCCTCCATCAATTCCTTATGCTGCCAGAGCTGGTGTGGAAGGGAGGAAATTGCAGCCTTCCCATTTTATGACCTTCATGCTGTGACCAAAGGATTTAAAACAGCCAGCCTAACCACTCAGGGAGGGCAAGTGGTTGGAGGAACCACTTGGGGGAAGCTTTCTCTTCATGTTTTATTTGCTTCTGTCACAGTTTCTGTCGAAGTAATGAAGACAAGCCCTTCCTGGCAGCTGACTCTGCCAGCCTGCTCAATTGCCTCAGATCTGAGTCCAGGGGTTAGTTGTTGGGGGGGTGGGGGTGGGGGCAGGGGCAGGGGCAGGGAAGGATGGGCCTGATCTAAGGTGACAGGATCACAGTAGACTTTCCCCTATATATTGTGTGTTGTATAGACCACCATGACCAAGAGGGGCTCCCTCTAGAATCAGCCAAGTCTAAATTCAAATCCAAGCTCAGCCACTTGCTGATTGTGCAATTGTGAGAAAATTACTGAACTTGTCTAAGCTTCAGTTTCCTCCTCTGTAACAGGAGGATAGTAATAATCCCGACCTCACACTAACATAGAGCCCTGCACAAAACACAAATTGCTAGCCATTGCTATTACTGCTGTCACAACTATTACCAAATATTATCACAGGCTTAATATGCCAATAAACCAGTCAGAGATGAATGAAGTGAAAGATCTAAGAAAGTTTGGGTCCAGGATCTTTGGGTCAATAGATCAGAGCCTTGACTGTCCTTCCTTCATTGGAGTGGTTGGAAGAGATTTTTGGTGGGGAGTGAGTAAAGTGCATTCATTTTTCTGCTATATATTTATTTATATTAAAAAAAAATATTCACACACACAAGGGCCTCCAAGGTAGCTCAGATGGTAAAGAAACCACCTACAGTGCAAGAGACCCTGGTTTGATCCTTGGGTAGGGAATATCCCCTAAAGAAGGGAATGGCTACCCACTCCAGGATTCTTGCCTGGGAAATCCCATGGACAGAGGAGCCTGGTAGAATACAGTTCATGGGGTCACAAAGAGTCAGACACGACTGAGCAACTAACACTTTCACAAACACACACATATATATATTATGTATTATATCTATATACATACATATATGTATGTATTATATTTTTATATGTACATGTGTGTATTATACTTACAAATGTACATATATGTATATATTATATATACACATATACTTTTTTTTTAAGGAAAATGAGAAAAAGCCTCCCTTCCAGCACCCAATGACCACTGGACTTGGCAGGGGTGGAGCCAGGGCCAACCCCCCCAGGAGAAGGTGCAGGAGCAGAAGGCAGGCATTGATATTGTGGTCTATGGTGAAGAAGTGCCAGTGTACCTGGCTCCTAGGCTGCCCCTCCTGCCAGGGCACAGGAATGCAGCCTCATCAGGGTGAAGCTGGAGAAGGAGTTCTGAGCCTGGATCTTTCTGCTCTGGGTCAGTGCTGAGGGGAAATCTTCTTTTAGCACCTCCCAGCTCTGTCCCACAGAGCCCACACACAATGATGAGGCCAAACGTTGTGGGGAGGAGGAAGATTCATTAAGCACCTCCAGTAGGTAGAAAATTTACCTACTATATTTGTGCAATTCTCACCACACTGTAGTACTACTAGCTTCATTTTACAGATAAGAGTGGGGTGCAAAGACCAAGGTTACAGTGTTGGTGACTGATTCATCACAGGTGTGTGTGACTGTAAAACCCACTTCTGTCTCAAGTTCCCCAGGGCCCAGGTCCAAGAAAGAGATCATGAATCTGGAAGTCTGGAAAGATGGATTCTAGCTATCATTCTGCTGCTTAGTAGCTGGGTGAACTTGGGAAAGACTTCCAGGGGCCAGAGACTCCTTGTGGATAAAAGGACACACTGGCCTCGCTGCACCTACAAGGTCTGTCTGCATTCTAGAAGTGTGATCTGGTGTGTGCCCAGGGCCTAGCCCACTGGCAGAGAACTGCTCCCCAGAGGTTGGATCCATGAGGCACCCCTTCCCCACCATGTCAGCACTTCCCAGATCGATCTACACAGCTTTTTTCCCAAGAGCTTTTCTTCAGCTTCCCCTTCCTCTCCCAACCTACACACTTGGTTCCATCCGTGCTGGGAGAAATGCCCACTCCCCCTGATCTAGTACATTCAACAACAATCAAGTGAGTAGTGCTGAATTTAATAATGTCCCCAGGGTAACATTAAATCAGAGTAATTGCTATTTATTTCCTATGAGATTCCATTATTAACAATTCATGCCCTGAAGGCATGAGGAATCCTCAAATCCTTAAATGTTCTGGGCTGAGCAAGGCATCATCTGGTGTTTGGCCTAGAGTTGCCTGTGGCCCTTTCCCTCACCTCCTCCCCAACTCCAACCCCACCTGGGAGAGTGAGCAGCATGGGCCACAGAAAGAGCCAAGGGCTCCCCGGAGAGCAGTTCCTGCAGAACCCTGCTCACCTTGAGAACCTCACAGAAGGTACTGCAGCTTCTAGTTTTCTCCATGATCCTCTGAACTAATTCAAAACCTTCCCCAAGAGTAGCAAAGCGTCAGGAGTCTGGGGAGAGAGACACACAGCTCACTGCTGCCAGTGATCACCTGAGAAGGCTCCACCAGCAACTCAGTCCTGGGTGTGGGAAATGGAGCTGGGAGGTGTTCACTGCTCCAACACCACAGGGAATCCTAGGGGAAAGGGGAGACAGGAGTTCTCTCCAAGTGAGGGATTCACCTCAAGAATGTGTTCCTGGGAAGACAGACATGAGCGTTCTAGGTTTCCAGGGGCTCTCCCACAGCGTGGACGCTAACGCAGTTTTGAATTGACTTATTTCTGATTTGCATCTGGGCTCCTTAACTAACTAGCTCCTTCATTCACCACTGGAAAGCTATCCGATCTCTTCCCATGTCTTTGATCTTTTCTGATGTGTAAAATGGAGCTAATCACTTGTCACATAATTCTTGTAATTAAGAATTAATGGCAAGAATTAAATGAAATAGTGCAAAGGTCTTTTCAAGTAGTAAGTACTATTAGATTATAACTATGATTGTTTGGAGGACACGTGATGAGTCTTGCTGCAAAGCCTATATTTTTTTGTTTGATAAATTCAGCTTAGTTTATATAAAGTTTTCTTAAATAAATCTTGCTGCTGCTGCTAAGTTGCTTCAGTCGTGTCCGACTCTGTGCGACCCCATAGACGGCAGCCCACCAGGCTCCGCCATCCCTGGGATTCTCCAGGCAAGAATACTGGAGTGGGTTGCCATTTCCTTCTCCAGGGCATGAAAGAGAAAAGTGAAAGTGAAGTAGCTGAGTCGTGTCCGACTCTTAGCGACCCCATGGACTGTAGCCTACCAGGCTCCTCCGTCCATGGGATTTTCCAGGCAAAAGTACTGGAGTGGGGTGCCATTGCCTTCTCCCAATAAATCTTGAGACCCAACAATTTCCCACCAGAGGAAAACTTGCTTTCTTTGAAATAGGCGCAATAGGCATATGGGAGAAGCACTGTTACTGGTTAAAAGTAATGGATGACACAGAATCCCTCTGAGTCCTCAGAGAGTGACTTCAACAGTGCTTCCTTGTCTGAGGAGCAGGACTAGGGGCAGGGACCCCAAGGGGAGAAGGGCTAAAGTGGGACAGGTTGGATATACAAAGACCAATGCCCCAGAACAGAGAGCATTGAACTAGGTAGGGTGTCTTTCTACTAAAGAACAATTGCTGTGACCATGAATGAGTGGTCTGCTGCCCTCGGGCAATGTCCCTTGGTTCCCTGGCCCCTTGGTGCTGCTACTGAATGAAGCACTGCCCTGGACACATCTCATGTGTCTCATAGGCTCCTCTTTTTCCCTTAGCTTCCCTCTCTCACCCTAATGGTCCTGAAAGACCCTAAAGCATACTGGTGTGGAGAGGTGATAAGCATGTGACAGCATGGAAAGACACGTGACAGTGGATGGTCTACAACTGTTCTACAGCTTCCGCTTAGACGGCCCTCATCCAGAAAATGGAAACAAATGGGGAAACATACAAAACATGATGTGAGACTCTGGGGAGGGTGAGAGCAAGGACTGACCAGGAGGAAGTAAGAGCGGTTCTTTCCCACAAGGACCAACAAGAAATTGGGAAGTAGAACCTGTAGCTCAAATGGTAAAGAATCTGCCTGCAATGCAGGAGACCAGGGTTCAATCCCTGGGTATGGAAGATCCTATGGAGAAGGGAATGACAATCCACTCCAGTATTCTTGCAGGCTATAGTTCGTGGGGTCGCAGAGTCAGACACGACTGAGCGACTAACACACACACGCATCCTTGAAATGAAAGAAGCAATCAATCAACGAATAAATGAATTGCAATTATTCCAGCTGGTTTGCTTCAACAGATTGATGCCAGAGGTATCAATGGAGAAGAGCAAGAGGGAACCAGCATGCAGGTTCTAGGGATCTATATGCATTGGTCTTAGACCCACTTCAGTCCCAGAACAGGAGTCATAGTGTTTGAACATTTGAAAAATCCCTCAGTGGAAAACTCCCAAAGAAAAGACCCTGTTGTGCCATTTGGCTCCAGGGCAATATACGCCAGAATTACTTCCTGCACCGCCCCCTGTCCAACAAACACAAAAATGTGTTTTGTTCTGTGAAACTGGCTCATATAAATGACATGAGTTAACCTCACCACATCCAGAAATGTTTGAAACAAAATAAAAATCAGAGTTGGCCCTGGACCAACTCTAATCACTCAGAATGTTTAATCCCTGGCTTTTCACCCACTTGTGGGTAGCAATGGTATTTGCCAACCGAAGCCCCTCCTTGTGACTGAATTTGTCACCCTCCTTCCCCACTCTCATGACATCCCCTCCTACGACGGTCCCCCTTCTGGCCTCATAGATAAAGCTTCACAAGCATTTTTTACTTTCTTTTATTCCTGATCCCAACGATATTATATCCTGCAATTTTTCCCTTTTCATGTTTTGTATGTTTCCCCATTTGTTTCCATTCAAAGAATGTGTACGTTGATTTTATGTTGCTTTTCATCTATGTGGCTACAACCCCAGCCCAGGCCTTCGTCCTTCCTACCACCCATGTCTTCCCTCCTACACTGTCTGCAGAATGGGGTCTTCTCTCACACCATGCTCCCACGCATGTCAGTGACTCTCCATCCCTACCAAGTCTTTTCTCTCCTTAATTACACTGAATTAATGATCAGGGTGATCTGTCATCACCAAAGTGTTGAACTTAAGGCCCTCCATCCCTGCCTGGTGGAGACTAGCTCAGGGCCCACTTTTTCTGTGAAGCTTTCCCCAGTTCTCTTGGTAATAAAAGTTCTATGGTACTTTGTTCATTCCTTTTATTTAACATTTGTTACATTTCATCCTTTAAGTAGTAATTATAAAGCTAAATTATTAGCTATTTATCTATCTTACACAATCCCCTTCCTTGCAGTAAACTCTGAAAAATACATTACTCATGCTTACCCCTACTCTTTCTGATCCTCTCTGCTTATTTAAATCCTACCTGCCCTTCAAGGTTCACCTCTATTTCTAAACTTCTGCATGGGATTCTGAAATGCAAAGTCCTGTCATATCAATTTCATCTTCTTCTAGGACAGGATTATTCTACACAGGCATAATATGGAATCTGACCTGGTAATGAATACAATGGCAGCAAAGCATTTGATGAGCATTTCAAGACAGCCTCGTGAACAAGTATAGAAAAACAAAGGCTGGACACCAAGATATAGGCTAGATAATATAATTAGGACAATTATAATTAATTGCATCATCGTATTCAAAGGGCTTCCCAGGTGGCACTAGTGGTAAAGAATTTGCCTGCCAATGCAGGAGAGGTGGGGTCTTGCCCTGGATTGGGTAGATCCCCTGGAGAAGATATGGCAACCCACTCCACTATTCTTGCCTGGAAAACCACGGACAGAGGAGCCTGGAGGGCTACAGTCCAAGGGGTCACAAGGAGTAGGACACCACTGAGTGCACATACACACACACACACACACACACACACACACACACACACACACTTAATGTGACATTATAGAAGGATAGACAAAGGAAGAAAGAAGTAGGTGTGAAAGGAAGAAGAGGGAAAGAGAAAGAAGAAGGAAAAAATGACATCAAAACAGAAGTTGAGCTGTGCTTCCCAGATCTTCAGGCACACCAGGGAGGCTAATGTGTGATACTTTTGCAAATAGCTCTGTGGTCAAATAAAACTGGGAAACACTAGGTTAGGTAAAGGTAAACAGGACTACTTAGATCTTTTAGTACTCTCATGTGCATTTTGAAATCTCCAAGAGGGGAGGATAATCTGCAGGATTTCCCAAATATATTTGACTGAAACTAACTGACTCCCATCCCTGACCCCAGAGTATGTCCCAGGAGGTGGGATGAATGGAACTCACTTTGGGAAGTATGACTTACAGCAAAGGAATCCAGCTCCCTGGGCTGACCAGAGCCAAATCTAATGTGTGGTGTACAGCGCTGGGCACCTCAAAGGAAGAGGAATACAGTCAGTTGGACAGGATTAGGAAGAGCAGTCAGGTTGGCACAAATATTCAAAACCATAATATCTGAGGAATGTTGGAAAATCTGACTTGTTTTGCCTGAGGAAGAGCTGACTTGGCAGGGGTATAAGATGATAACAGAAGGTTGAGAGCTTGATAATTGTAATTAAATATGTGAAGAGTCATTCGATAAGAAAGGAATTAAACTTGTTCATGTGTGACCTCAAAAGAGAAAACTAGGACTGATGGTCAGAGCCCTCAGGGAGCCATATTTTAACTCACCTTATACAGTGTCCTGTACACATCCTCCTTTTGGCTGAAATTCTAGTACAATATTTGTTGCCCAGCTAGGAGTATTCAAAAGTTTCCAGTTCCCTTACTTTCCATTCTTTTCTGCCCAACAACAAGAATTAAGTCATGAAGGATCAAATGGGGCACTCAAATCCTACCTGAGATAGTTTGAAAAGAGTTGAGTCCATGAGTGGGTCCCAGCCAAGACCTTGAAGGGAAGCTAAGAGTCAAGCCAAGAAGAACAAAGAGCAACCCCACATCCAAGGACAGGAGACAGTAAACAGCAGCCATGGCCAAGAGTCAGGCCCAGGCAGAAAGAACACTAGAATGAAACAGGTCAGGGACCTGGTCTAGGATCATTCCTGTAAATAGCAGTTCATCTGTAGGGAATTAGCATATGAGATATTGGGCTGGCATAGAGATGATGGGATGGCAAAGATAAAAAATCTGCCTGCAATGCAAGAGACCTGGGTTTGATCCCTGGGTTGGGAAGATCCCCTGGAGAAAGGAACGGGTACCCAGTCCAGTATTCTTGCCTGGAGAAATCCATGGACAGAGGTGCCTGATGGGCTACAGTCCACTGGGTCGAAAAGAGTCGGAGTGACTGAGTGACCAAAACTTTCACAAGGGGTCTCAGATGGCCAGGCTGGGAGGCAGTAAGGAGTCTTTCTTAGGCTATCCCAAGTAGATACTCAACCATAGACAACAGGCAGTTAAATGACACTCATACAAAACACCAATTATTTGAATGAACTCCAAGATCTTCTTTAATTTACTCTCCTTAGACTAATATTTTAAGACTCTTTCCATTACTTTGAATTTCTTCAGCACTTGTACTAACTGGTCCAAGCTCCTTGTTTTACAAATGACAAGACAGAAGCCCAGAGAGGGTGGTGATTTGCAATCATGGTATAACTTGATGGATTATGGGTGGGCAGGGCTTGAACTAAGATCCTCTGGATTGCCATCCCATTCTTGTCCCTTTGCATTTATCATGGTGCCCAATACAATGATAAACTCCCAGTCTCTGCCCCCTAAATGTTGTTTGAAGTCAATCAAGTAGGCATCAGTGTGTCGAGGGCTAGTGTTGACTTCTCTATTTAAGTACTTCTCTACTTATGTAATATTAGATAGGAAGACTAAGGCACAAATGCAGCTCCTGTCCTGGGTGCAGGCTGATGTCTCTGTTTGGCACAGGGGAGTGAGGGGCTCCTAACTTGGGCACATTCCTCGTAAGAATGCTAGCCTGAGCTCTAAGTGCTAACCCAAGGAAGCACCTGTGAGGACAGATACACCACATCAGATTCTGAGGTGATGCTGAAGAAGGGCTCTGAAGAGAGTTTGGTCCCTGGCTACCTATAAAGTGCAATTTTAAGTTGAAATATGGGCTACAGGTTTTTCCTTGCCTGGCATTTGGGAACTCCCCCAGGCCCCCAGAGTCATGCCGCCAGAAAAGGCCATTAAGCCCCACAACTCGGGGGTAAGTGCTGCTTCCCAGCCAAGACTCATAAAATTTCAAACAGAAATCCTTCCAAATCCAGGAAGATCAGCCTCGTTGACAAGAAACATATGGGCAGGGCCAACACATGGAATGCATTTTGCTCTGAACAATTCCTTTTGATGCTGTTTCTGAGGGCTGAGACCACAGCTCTCTGCACCTTGATGGCAAGCGCTCAGTTCTTATTTCTCTAGGCCTTGGCATCTACTTAGAGCACCTAGTCGCTGGGACTGTTGACTCTCATTACCTTCTTGGTGCCACTGAAGTGGCCTCTGACCTTTTGGGCGTGAACACATCACACACTGTCACTATCTCAACCAGACCATTTCCTCCACCATAGACACACATCAGTTGTAGGACAGACAGACTGATATGGAATGCTCATCCTGGCTTGTACTGAAGACCATCCCTCTGCTTGTTGCACTTCCCTAAATAAGCCTGCAATACATGACTTCTTCACTGGAGTCTCAACGGCACCCTGGAAGTTCCCACGATCCATATATATTCTACTAGCTCTCCCCCAGCTATCATCGCTGCTCTCATTACTGAGTGCCCAACCGATGCATAGCCCATTACAGGCCCTGGACCATGTCCACTAGTCCCTTCATCCCCGTCTTCAAGCATTCTGTACGTCCTTCTCCCAATCTGGAATGCTTTTCCTCTTCCACATGGCTTTTCTTCTATCTCAATCAATTAATCCTCTAGGAAAATTTCCCAAATTGACCCCTCCTCACCCGGGTCATTGTCTTTCTCCTTTCGCTTTCAGCCCTCTAATATTCTAGTCACAGTGCAGTGACTCAATGCAGGTAGATGAAGTTTAGGGGCATGTTATCCATGTTTATCTTCTAAAACTTTCTTCCATTTCACTGTGGTTAATCAGTCTGGGTAGATGGATAAGTAGATGAAAGAATGGATGGATGGATGGCTGGATGGATGGGTTAAAGAAATAAATAGTGATTTCCACCAAGCCCTAGACCTTTTCTGGCCCTAAATTCCTACATTTACTACAAGGATCTTAAGCACAGTACTAATAAAAGTACTTAAGAAAGGTATCTTTCTCTGGCCATGAGGCCAGTCAGTTTTTCTACTATAGGAAACTGCCAACCTCAAGGTCCAAATCATAAAGTCTATTCTGTTCTGAGCAAAGCAACCAGAGGACCTTGACCTGGGCCTGTTCTGTGTTCTGGTCTCCACTCTCAGTAAGACCAGGGAGACCCCTCCTTGACTAACCTCTCTTCTCCCTAGCAATCCCCAGCTGCTCTCAGGAACCTGCCAGTGGCCATCAAAATCCTCCTGTCTTAGTTAGTTCAAGCTGCTATAACAAAATATCATAGACTGGCTGGCTTATAAACAACAGAAATGTATTTCTTACAATTCTGGAGACTGGGAAGTCCAAGATCAAGGCATCAGCAGATTCCAAGTCTGGGGAGAGCATTCTTCCTAATTCATAGATAGTTGTGTTCTCCCTGTGTCCGCACATGGTAGGAGGGGCTAGGGAAGTCTGTAGAACCACTTTTATAAGGACACTAATGCCATTCACATGGGGACTTCCCCAATGGCTCAGTGAGTAAAGAATCTGCCTGCAATGCAAGAGACACAGGAAACATGGGTTTAGGAAGATCCTCTGGGCAAGGAAATGGCAACCCGCTCCAGTATTCTTGCCTGAAAAATCCCATGGACAGAGGAGCCTGGTGGGCGATAGTCCAAAGGGTTGCAAAGAGTCAGATGTGACTAAACTCACACAATCCCATTCAGGAGGGCTCTACTCTCATGACCTAGTCACCTCTCAAAGGCTCCACCATCTAATACCACTTGGGAGTGGGTGTCAGGATTTCTACATATGAATTTCTTAGGGACACAAACATTCAGACCATGGCATCTTTCATGCCTCATTTTACCTTTTTTTTTTTTTTTTTTGCTGGTATATAGAACAGCAACCCAATGTGTTCATTTTAAAGATTTTTCTGCTGGCATTTTTTAAGAATGAAGAGAAATGGGGGTGTAGAGAGGTTAAACATCAGACATAAGCCATCTAATCACAGAAGAAAGCAGAGAATTTTTTTTAAAAGGCAAAAAAACAAAAAGCCCCTGCCTGGAGGCCGTGCGGTGTCTATCAGACACGTGGAGGGAGCACGACAAGACAGGGCAAGCACGCCGAGGGAGACAGGTGGCAGCCAAGGATAACTGTCTTTGTTCTCGGCCAGCCAGCCTGTCACCTGCCACCTTGGAGGCAGCTCAAGGGCAGGCTCCAGAGAGAGATTAGACAGGGGACAGAGGAGGATGAATTACTTCCAGGAATAAGTGGACATGAAGAATGGCTGAGAGGGCCCAGACACGTGACTTCTGAAACTCCTGTCCTCTCACATTCCTGTGCCCGAGGGAGAGACAGAAAGAATACCCATGAAGCTGCTCCCCAACTTTCACAAGACTAAGACGAAAAAGCAGCCTTGAGAACCAAACAGAGCTGTCCAGGATTTGACAGTGGTCTTTTCGTGTATCATATGTGTATCCGTAGAAGTGTGTGTGTGTGTGTGTGTGTGTTTACTGTTCCAAGGTTAGTTTATTCTTCTAACATATGTTATGGTGATGAACCCATGTGTGGAGGTGACATCTTCCAGCCTCACCCATGACATAACCCCAAAGCATTCTCTCTTCATAAACTCCAGGGCTGGAGCCCAAAGGCATCTCAGTCCAGCACATCTTGTCACAACGAAATAAAAGCAAAATTAAAATCTAGACATTGTGGAATGCCTCATAAAGCTCCCCTGACACGCAATCCAGGCTAAGATTTCCCAACGTAAAACTGCTGCTCCTAAGACAGCCCTCTGAACAGGCATGTGGAATATGCAGATGAAGAAGGACAGAACTTAATCCTTTTATTACAAGAAATTACATCAGTTCAAGGCATAATATTAAAGGAGAGTGTCTTGAGGAAAGCTGATGAAAGCTAAAGAAGTCTGTCCAACGTGGGACTCAACCCTGGTTCACTCAGGACACACCCGGGACTTTGCTGAGACCCACAACACCCATCTGTATCCTGAGAAGTCTCCCCTCCATCCCTGGGCCGGCAATCTCGTAAACTAAGAAAAAATGGGAGAGGCGGTGAGCGCTCAGGTGATGGTTCTTGAGGCCATGACTACTTCATTCATTTTTTTTAAATTTATTTTTAATTGAAGGACTATTACTTCACAATATTGTGTTGTTTTCTGCCATGTAACAATGTGAATCAGCCATTGGGTATACATATATCCCCTCCCTCTTGAACCTCCCCGAACTCCCCCACCCCATCCCACCCCTCTAGGTTGTCGCAGAGCACCAGCTTGAACTCCCTGTGTTACACTGCAACTTCCCATTAGCTATCTATTTTACGTGAATGTTTCAATGCTACTCTCTCAATTCATTCCACCCTCTCCTCCTGCTGTGTCCAAAACCTGTTCTCTAGGTCTGCATCTCTACTCCTGCCCTGCAAATATGTCCATCCAAAATGTACGATTTTTTCAAGATTCCATATACATGTGTTAATATACGAAATTTGTTTTTCTCTTTCTGACTTACTTCACTCCCTTTTGAGATAGTCACCTCCATTTATTAAATGGCAACTCCTCCAGCTATACAGCAATAAATTAAAAAGTGTTAGCTGGAATTGAGTTTTTATGTTGTTTCCTTTCTTCAGTGATTTCAAAATTTGTGGAGGATGAGTGTTTTAGAGTGAGGCAGCCAGAAGAAGGGAGATGAGATGCACAAGGTCTGACAGTTCTGATGAATGAATAGTTGAACCATCACAGGCTGACTCTTCAGGAGCCATAGACATAACCAGGACTCAGAGTGGGGACAAAGCCTTTCTTGAAGAGGAAGGACTCTACTAATGGGTAAGAGGGTGACAGCTTTCAACCCCTTCCAAGCTCCATCTATGGCATAGGGAGTGAGAAATGCTAAAACAAGGGGTAAGAAAATGGTCTCTCTGTTGGCGTCTGGGTCTCAAGAACTGGCTTCCAGAGCTGAGGCTGGGTGTGACCCCAGACCCATATCCTCAGTTGCTGAACTACTGGGGGAAAATGGGATGGAGACACCTTGAGCCTGCGGTTCATTTCTCTTTATCCCCCACTGTGAATGGGGAAAGTTTGGGACAAGCCCTGATGTGTGTGATAAAAGCTGTCTTTCTGGATTTGCAAGTAGATTGATGAGGTTAAGTTTTACAGAAAATATGTTTCAAACACATTAGCCACAGGCCAAACATCTCCTCGGAGGAATTTTATTTTTAAAAGAAGCTTAAAAGTATTTTCTTTACAGTGCCTGAGACTACAATCAATCCCTGGGGTTGCTTGAAACTTTACTTACTGTAAACCTTCTGGGACAAGGGAGCCATTTGACAAATTCTCGCAAAAGTGGTGTTGCAGGCTCCACTAGCCTCATTCGTGGAAACTTGGGGGGCCAGGGGGTGGGAAGCACTCTGGCAGTGACATTGGGCCATCTCCTGCTTTTAAAGTTGTTTGACAGAAACTGCCAGATTGGAGAACCAAGTTACTCTTTGAATTTGTCACAGGCTTGGGCATGTCACAACTTCTCTAAGTCTCAATTTTTCTATTTATCTAAGAAAGAATTACAAAAACCATTTCCTACCTAGCCTAGGAACTGCTTGCAGAACTATGAAGGCACACCTCAGATTCCTTCATCTTCACTAAGGAACATCCCTACCAGCACATGTTTGAGTCAAATTGTATCCAGAGATGTTACATTTAAAGTGGAAACACTTTCATGATGGCTGTTTCAATCCTTCCAACAGCCCTATAAATCAGGTAATATAGATGAGAGGTTTGGATTTGGAGAGGTTATATATTTTTCTCAGTCCCAGAGTTATTAAGTGATAAAATCGCACCATTCATTTCTACTGCAGCAATTCCCCATCACCTTTTCTAGCTGATTTCTGTAACACGTTGTATAGAATTTACCTGTCTCAAGAGTCTAGGATTGAATAATTACTATAATAGTTGCTATCAACTGAGACTCTACTATCAGCCATGTGTTTGGACAATTACTAACTTGAATTCTCACAGCAACCCTGCAAGTAGGTGGTATTGTCCTCATCTTATAAATCAGTAAGTCTCCTCCTCCTCTGCATGCTCAGTTGTGTCTGACTCTTTGCAACCTGATGGGCTGTAGCCCACCAGGCTCCTCTGTCCATGGGATTTCTTAGACAAGAACACTGGAGTGGGTTGCCATTTCCTCCTCCAGGGGATCTTCCCAACCCAGGGATTGAACCCATGTCTTCTGCGTTGGCAGGCAGATTCTTTACTGCTGAGTCATTGGCGAAGACCCTCAGTAAGGCTAGGATCATCTAAATAAAAATAATGGAGTAAGGATTCAGACCTTTGCAGTGCCACCTTCCATTCCACAATTAGGAGAGAAAGAATTCCATCAGGGGACTCTGGAAAGTCTAATAACCTTCCCAATATCACGAGAATCCCAGAGACTTCTACTCTGTTACTATTACCAGGGCCAAGTCTTTAAAACTCACCCAAATCTATATGCTGTTGGCTGTGGAATATCTAGAAGGTATGGTAACTACATCAGTCTACTATGAAAACTTCCTATATGAGTGAGAAAACTCACTCATGTTCTGGGGAAATCGAAAATCTATTAACTTTCCACCTTGGACTACAGCATATTATGGCCATTTTCAGAAAAGCAATTATTTGTATTTCTTCAAAATACATCATCCTCTTCATGGGATTATAATCTCTGGGTAAGCAGAGCCCATAGGGTATGCTTCATGTCTGCCTTGTCCACAGAGAATATAATGCAGGTATCTCCATAAACACAACCAGCCCAGTGGACGGGTTGGTAGATAGGTTGAGTGATGGGGCTGTAGGAAAGTTTAGGAGAGACTCCAGCTTATCATTCCAGGTAGTCCAGAAAAAAAACGGAGGGCACAAAACTACGCTAGAAAGAGTCTAAGTAAGCCAGGTACAGACCACTTTAACAGGCTGGAGAATTCAATCCCACAGTAGACCAAGTTGGGATAAAGTTAATACTATGTAAAACAATATAAAAAATAAACAATGCAAAAGCAAGAGGATCTTTCTCCTTTAGGAGTCTCCAAAATTGCAGTACTGGAAATTTTTTTTTTTTTTTACAACACTGTATTGGTTTCTGCCATATAAGAATCAGCCATAATTATACCTATATCCCCTCCTTCTTCAGCCTCCTTTCCCCTCCCCTCATCCCACCCCTCTAGGTCATCACAGAGCATCAAGCTGGGCTCTCTGTGTTATACAGCAACTTCTCACCAGCTATCCGTTTTATACATGCATGCTCAGTTACTCAGTCATGTCCAACTCTTTGTGACCCTATAGACTTTAGCCCGCCAGGCTCCTCTGTCTACGGGATTCTCGAGGCATGAATACTGGAGTGGATTGCCATGCCCTCCTCCAGAAGACCTTCCCAACCCAGGGATCGAACCCACATCTGCATCTTCTGCATTGGCAAGTGAGTTCTTTATCACTGCGCCACCTTGGGTATCTTGGTTGTTGGTGGTGGTTTAGTCGCTAAGTTGTATCTGACTCCTGTGACCCCACGGACTATAGCCTGCCAGGCTCCTCTGTCCATGGGATTCTCCAGGCAAGAATATTGGAATGGGTTGCCATTTCCTTCTCCACTTTTACACATGACAGTGTATATATGCTGATGCTGGTAGCAAGAAGCAAGCATGTGGTCCCAGGGGGTCTGACAGCCCTGTTCTCAAGTCAGGGCTCATAAAATGTATGCTCCTTTGGGGACTTCTGCCAGAGTTCTCAGAAGTTCATCTGCACGTCTCCTACTGGAAGGTTCCCTTCCCAGGAATACATCCATACATTAATCATGCTAATCACCAGCCTCCTCCTGGACAGGGCTCTTCTTTACATACAGAAGAAAGTCCCTTCCCTTCCTAGATCACCTGGAGAACTCAGAGGAACAGAAGCTTAACCATGAGTTTACTTTATGTTCAGTTTTAAAAGAATCCTCAAGTGCAGTAAGCACTTCATTCACTACACATGGTAACTTCATTATTTTACAAATTTTCTACCTCATCTGCCATCACAAACTGACACCACCCCCATGCCCCAAAATGCTGCATTGTGTCCTAGCGCCTGTCATTAGTCAGTGAAGATCCAGGGAATGTTTATGTGTCTTAATACCAGCTAAAGCAAGCATAATACTCAGTTAAACCTCCATTCTCTTTCCCTCCCCTATCCCCGCTTGCTCTACACACACACACACACACACACACACACACACACACACACACATTCCAAAGCTAGTTACAGGTGATTTGGGGTTTTTCCAGAGCTGGAGATTATCCACCTTACTGTTCCCTTAGGGTCAACTGCACTGGGGAACATTTTATCATCCTGCTTAAAGAAACATGTCTGACATCTCATCCTGTGGCTCTTTTTAGAAAAGGGAAAGAACAGCGGGAATTTCACACAACTGGACTCGACCCTCAGCAGCACAAATCTGGGATGTGTTAGGGATGAGAAGCTGACTCCCCATCTGCATGGCGCCTTCCGTTCTCTGACCTCCAGATGGACCAGAGACTTGTCACCGAGGCCTCTCTAGTGAAGCAGGGTTCCATCCAGCCTGTGAACCCAGGCCTCCGGGCCGACGCCCCCTGACCACAGGAGGCCTCCCTGGCATTTTGTTCTGCAGACAGTTTGGACCACATCCCTTCGACATTCCAGACTCTGCTGTTCCCGGCCCAATTCCAAGCTAATAATCCCATCTCTGTCTGTTTCCCTGCTCCATCAAGTTTTAAATGAGAGATGTGCTGCTCTTCTTGTCCTGTTTCACTGTCCCCACTAATTTTTAAACAGTCTGGCACTTACCACCCTTGGGGATGGATGCCCTGCAGGGACCCAGGGAGCCATGCTAAGTGACAACACAAACTCCAATGGGGTACTGAGCTGACAACACAGTCCCCACTTAGAATGCTGTCTCACCACCCAGAAACAATTCTACCACATCCAGAGGTTGATGCATTCTGACCACTCAGAAAAGGGGCCCTTCATGCAACTCTCTCTTCCCACCTCTACCCTTGTACTTTCTTCTCCCCCTTAAGAATTGTATCTTTGAGTCTCTGATGTTCTGTGTTGAGAAAGGGACACGCATTATCCCCCTGTTCCCACATGTGCTAATCACAAACAGCAGGGAGATGGAGATGTCGCCTGCCACGTTTGTGGGAGACAAATGCGTATACACACAGCTCCCTTCTCCTCCCTGGAAGGCAGAATTCTTTTTTGGTTTGAATTCCCAAGGGAAGTGGCTATTTTGAACCAGCCTGAGGGATATGAAGATAGCTGACCATTCCCATTGTCCAAAAAGAGAGAGAGAATATCCAGAAGGTGAGAGGACGTCTGTGGCTGGTTTGAAGACATTCTTTAAGTTTTACATTGAAGTTGATTCTTTTCCCACACGATTTCCGTAATGTTTCTTTTCTTTATTTTTCCATGAAAAACTATCCTCCTATCCTCTCCTATTTGTGCCTCTCAAGGCTTATTAAAAATTTTTGAGGATAGAAAACACAGAAGTCCCTCCAGGCATGTTATTAGTGCCCAATAATCAGAAACTTGAAACAAAATTGTAAAGTAAGTTCAGTTTTTCTCCAACACTTGACACTTCTCCTGCCCCCACCAGGCACACACACTTTGCTTGCTTCTCTCATCACCCTGGTACCATCCTGGGCCTTCCTAGGAGCCGTGGGCATGGGACAGTGACTGCTTACCCCCTTTCTGCAGTTGCCTGAGCTGCAAGCTCACCCCTTCCTTCATCTCTTATTTTCTCAAACTAATTTCAACAGATATGTTTCTGGATGATAATGGAAAATAAAAGTAACACTTTACACAGGTATGGAATAAAATACTGTTCAAAGCACTGAACAGTTTTCAAGGCTTTTCCATTAAATCATTTCATATGATAATGTTTCCAACATTGGCCCATTGGTTACATAGGACTGAATTTTTGTCTGTGTTTAATGGATGAGGAAACCGAGATCCTTAGAGTTGACATGTCTGGTCCAAAGTCACAGAGTGAGAAGGACGAAGTTAGGACTAGATCCTAATGTTCCAGAACCTGGTTCCCACACATGGCTGGACAGTTGTACTTTCAGCCTGCGTGTCTCCTTTTAAAGAGAACAGCTGGAATAGGAAATGCCTTAATTGTTTCACAAGGCAGAGACATGCTAGAACCACTGGGGGTACTCATTCATAATCCAGATTCCTGGCCAGACCTATTGAGTCTGAATCTGAGAGTGGGAATCAGAAATCTGCAATTTAATTCATTACTAGGATGGTTCTTATACACACTAATGTCTGGAAACCATTTTCTTAAGTCAAAGAACTAGATTTCTAATGGTGGAATTTTAGACAATTTGAGAAACTCTTATCTTAAATGCCATTAATGTTTTCTGAGTACACATCTATGCTGTGGTCTGCACATCCCAGAATAGCCAGACTGCTAAAGTACTGTTCCCCACCTTACTCTCCACCCTAAGGCTATTCTGCCCTAACCAGGAGCACCCACTGCAATTTGGAGGGGGAGACCTATCCTACGCTTGTTTTTGTTTTTTTTCTGATCTCTGTCCTCAGTCTCCATTCTCTATTGTGCTTGATTTTGTTAAATATAAACTCAAAAAGAAGAAAGAATAAAAGGGTATTAGGAAAACACTTTCGTCTTTGCAAGAACACTTTCTCCACCATTATGCAAGAATAATACCTTATTATCAAGAATCAAATCCGCACTGTGGCTTCACTGATGTAAAATTCCAAAACATCTGGGTACTTGACTGACTTTTTTTCTCTTTTCATTTGACTGTGCAGCATTGTGTACAACCAGGCCGTGTGTTCCCTCATGGGAACCGCTGGGGATATGAATCCATCCCTCAGCTCTTTAATTAAAGTTGCAAAAACATCAAGAGGGTCTCACCCTTGTAAACACAAGGAGCCTTTCCAGGAAATAGCTCTGCCTCTTGTGTTAACAGATGTCATGGGGCAGTTGGGTGGGAGAGTGTTGTTTTAAAATTCTCAATCTGCCTCGCTAGAGTTTTTCCCTTAGATGGTTTTCCTGGATAGCATCACATGTTTCTCTTTTCAGCTTTCACATCACCTCACGCAGCTTTTCTGCTCCTCCTGACCACTATGGTCTGAATGTTTGCGTCCCCACCCAAGCTTCATACACTGAAATCATCATCCCTAAGGTGAATGGAAGGTGGCTAGGTCAGAGACAACACTCACACCTCCCACCATGTGAAGACACAGCAAGAAGTCAGCAGTCTGCAACCTGGAAGAGGGCCTTCCCCAGCACTTGCCCATGCTGGCACCCTGATCTTGGACTACCATCGTCCAGAACTGTGAAAACAATTTTCTGTTGTGTACAAGCTTCCCAGTCCCAGTGGTATGTTGTTATCGCAGTCAGAACGGACTAAGACATTCACCTTGAAAACTTGTCATGTGGACCAGAAATAACCCAAAGTCCAATTCCTTATCCCTCCAATGGCCATTATCTGCCATGGCCAATTTCCCTGGATTTGGCCACATTCTCATTATTTGCCTCCTGAGAGAGTAAGCAGCTTTGTAGTACCATGATACTGGATGCATCCTCCTGATTTTAGACATCTGGGTGAAAAGTAGAAAATCTTTTCAGAAAATCATCATGGCAACAAGGTTCCAGACACGTAACAAAAAAGTTTTTTGGTTTGTTTTTTTTTAAACTCAGAATCCTTTGAGGTTATTGGTTTCAATGTCTCTTTGCATGCTGCTTTGCCAACAATAAGCTGCCTTCCAGGTGAGCATTTTTCTGTTCCAAGAAAAGATGGCAAGCTTCTATAAGGAAGAACTGAGAGTCTTCATCCTGGCAAGAGAGTGAGTTAGAACAAAGGAGACCTAGGAAAATACTTCACAGAAGCAGCAGGGTAGGGAGACAATGTATAGATCTGGGGATGGCGGTGGTGGGAGGAGGGGGCAGTGGGTCACAGATTTTGAAATCTTGAAGATAAGCAATTCTGAGTTCAGCCACCATGCAGCAATCGGTCACAAGATATGATTGATAAAACTAAAGAGAACAGAGAAAAAGGTCATTGGAACTGACTCCATCAAGGAACAGAGCTGATGGGGCAGAGATGCCTTCACATGGAGGCCAAAGTCCCTGGGATAATCATCTCATACCAACCTGTGCTCAAATCATGGAGAACAGCCAAAATTGCCCACAAGATGTCAAATGATGAAAACAACAAATCAGTAAAAGAGGTAGTATGAGAGAGCCGGGCTTTCAAAGAGGAGCTATGGCTCAGAGGATGGTGGAATGGTGGTCTAGAAGCAGAGGAGATGTGAGGATTATGCTAGCCAACCTCATAGTGTGGGCATCCATAGGGAGAGAAGTGGTGCCTGAAGGGTTTCCTGCCTTCTTCCCCTTTATTTCCAATCCATCCCACTTCTGTATCCTGCCACCCAAGAGATTCTGGCAAAGCTCTCAGTCCTCGCCGCTGTGCTTCAGGACTGCCTCTGTGTGCCAGCTAATCAAAGACCAGAGCCACAATCATTCCAGAGCCCATAGCTTTGTTCAACCGACATTCAGCACAAAATGAGTGGGAACAGGAGTGCTACTCCACCCGAGGAGACCACTACAATGAGGAGAGGGGCCCCCAAGTAAATGTCCTCTGAACCTCTCACATCTGAGAGCCAAAGTTCAATAGCAGAGAGTCTAGAGGTAGTGGAGGGATGAGTTCACAGGGAGACACGGTGCTCAGGCAAAGAGAAAGCCTTGCACTCACACTGCTCTGAGACATGAATGAGCCTCCAAAAGCCCAGGCTGAGCATAGCATGACTGATAACCAATGAGTTGGTACCATGGGGAGCTGCAGAAAGAACACTAGACTGAGAATCTGAAACTGAATTCTAGATTGACCACCACCAGTTTCTAGTATGACCCTATGCAGGGCATTTAACATCTATGGGCTTTAGTTTCCTCATATGTGACAGAGAGGGACCAGGCTGGACGATCTCTAAGGCTTCTTCTAGCTCTGACGTCCAATCCCATCTGGCTAGGGGAGGAGGGAGTTGAGGGAAGCACAGAGGCCCTAGATGATGAGGTATTGCTGCCAAAATCACCCTTCCCCCCCTCCTCCTGTTCTCTCATTGACATGCCCTTTATTATCTTGTTGTTGACGCAGTGTTTTTCCCACAGAGCTCTGTGGGATAGGACAGCAGAGCACACACAGAACACAGGAAAGAAGAGTGGCAGTAGGAAGGGGGAATGAAAAATAAGGGCTTTTCTAGGGTTTCCCAAGCCCCTGTCCTCCAGGCTTGCAGGCTGAGGAGGCGGCCTTCCAGGCTGAGACTCTCAGAAGATGAAGGTCGCTCATCAGCCCCTCCCCCTTCAAACCTTGCAACCTTCTCACCAGTGTCCCCAGTCCCAGCACCAGGTCACTGGTCATTGTTGTCCGTCACATCCTGCTTTCTTTCCAAACTTCTCTGAGACTCTGGCTCATTCCTATAAAGGTCAAGGAGCTGAGCTGGTAGGATCTGTAAATCACAGTATGCTTCTGGCAAGAAATGGGCTTTGCTTCATAGCAAAACATGGCAAAATTTAGTGACTTAAAGCAACAATCATTTTATTTGCTCCAATTCTGTGGGTCAGCTGGGTGGTTCTTCTGGTCTGGGATGGCTTGTCTGTGGCTAGATGGTCTAGAATAGAGCTGCCCAATAGAAATATAATACAAACCATGTCTGTAATTTGAAATTTTCCAGTAGCCACATTTTAAAAACTTCAACAGGTGAAGTTCATTTTAACTATATATTTTAAGTTAACCCAATATAACCAAAATATTATTATTTCAATATGTAATTGATATGAAAACTATTAAAGAAATAGTTTACATTCTTTTGGACAAATCTTCAAAATCCAGTGTGCATTTTACACTTATAACACATCTCAATTCATACTAGCCATATTTCAAGGGTTCTACAGCCACTGTATAGGACCGTGCAGGCCTAGAATGACCTCACTCATGCACTGGGATTCTCTTGCTGACAGAAACTCTTCCTTTATCATGCAGACAAATCTGGACTGGTCTCCTGGAGGATGAGGCAATGCAAAGAGAAGCTCTGGCCATCCAGCCATTACAGCCATTCCAGCTCAGACTTTAGACAGGCAAGCGAGGTCTAAACTCCCAGTGGCCAAAGCAAGTCACATGACCTAACCCTGATTAATTAAGAGGCCATTTCTTCCAAACCCCAAAGCACCATGGAGATATCCCACCACCACTACCACCAGTCTCCTCCTCTCTCCTTAGAAAATTTTGACACAGAGGAAAACACATAAAAGGAAAATTCAAATAGTCTTTAATCCTTCCTACCACCAATAACCACAGATAACCCTATCTCCCACAGATACTGTTACCTTTCCACTATTTTTTCAACATAGTCATGTTAAATTTACAATCAAATTATAGAATACCATTTCATTTAACACAACATCCTTAACATAGTCCTATTTTATTAAATATTCTTCTAAGATGTGAAATTTAGTGGTTTCATGGCATTCTATTGTATAGATATACCACAATTTAAATAATCCCTTATTGCTAAAGGACTATTTCCCTTTTTTTTTCATGCTTATAAATAATGAGGAAATGAGCCCTCTTGGTTTGTACATTTTTCCATTCATCTAAGCCAATATGTGAAAAATAGATTACTAGACATAATTTCTGAGTCAAAAAGTACTGCATATGTCAAAGTGTCTGATTAATTGATTCATCCATTCAGTCAACAAATAGTTGCCAAGCAGCTATAAGGTCCATACACTCTTAAGGTACTGGGGATACAGCAGTGAGCAAAACAGACAAAAATTATCTGTTCTTCTGGAGGAGCTTGCATTCTGCTAGTGGGAGGCTTCAATAAGGGAAGAAGTATATCATCTACTATGTCAGAGAATAATAAATGCTATGGAAAAAAGCAGATTGGAGATAGAGGATGGGGAGTGCCAGGGTGGGGAGCCAAGCTACAAGTGTAATTCAGTAGTCAGCAAAGGCTTCCCTTATGTGACATTGCTCTAAATATATTGTTCAGTTTATTTGTTTTAGGGTATATAACATGGAGGAGGGTAGAACACTTGGGAAAAGTACTGAACAGGTGACTAAACACATCAGTGTCCAATCCAGCTCCACTGTAGGTCTTCCCTGGGCTATTCCATTTGCCCTCATCTGTAAACAACTACAGAGTCACAATTAGACTCCAGGTTGTCAAGGTTCGGATCCACGGGGACTGAGTCCCATGCTTTGAGTACCATGGGGATATACACACAGTAGTATTCACATAACTGTTGGGGATAATTACACTGATGGAGATATTGTGAGACAGTGGGGTCTTTGAGCATCCTTCCCATAGGTCAATTCTTAGTCTCATTGGGGCTGATTCACCTCTTTGGTCAAGTGTTTCTTCTTATTGGTCAGAAACCTCCCAGAAGGTACAATCAGTGGCTTTTTTTCCCCTCAGAAAGCTCGTACCATAAATACAGACCCTCTTCCACCATCACAGCAAAGTGCTTGCAAATACTGAACACTGAGTATGTTGCAGGGAAGAGCCAATTATGACTCCATGCTGGATCTGTTTCTTTGACTTTAACCTTTGCTTTTTGTCGCTTTTGTTATTGTAATCATACATAATGGCCTGCCTCAGGGAATCCTGTCCCTCTGTTTGACTGTTAAACTAAACTGCCTTTGTTAGAGACAATCTGACCCAGCCCACCTGCAAAAGGCTGCAGAAAAGAAGAAACTAACTCATCCACTCCTACTTTGCAAGATAAATGGCCTTTTGATGCTACTTCTTTACCTCCTCTCCTTCTCTGTCCTATAAAGAACCTGGAATTCAGACCCAGATAAGATGGTTATTTTGAGACAATAGTCTACCATCTTTTCAGTCAGCTGGCTTTCTAAATAAAGTCATATTTCTTGCTTCTTCACTTTGTCTCCAACTTTACTGGCCTGTTATGTGGCAAGTAGAGCAAGTCTGGACTCAATAATAAGTACATATTTTTCAAAAGTGTATAGCAAATCAAATAAATTGAGTTAAGAATAAATAAATAAATACCTATATTTGATGACAGTTAAGAAGTCTTCACTATTCACAATCCGAGCCTATGGAACTGTAGAGTCAGAATGAGATTAGAAACATAAAAGTAGTCTCATGAAAAGAGAACTTAGGTCTAGTTTTAGTTCTATCATTGACTAGACTCATGTTCTTGGATGTAGCACTGATCTTTGGGATTGTCATCTTTATATCTGCACAGTTCAGTTCAGTTCAGTCACTCAGTCATGTCTGACTCTTTGTGACCCCATGAACCACAGCGCGCCAGGCCTCCCTGTCTGTCACCAACTCCTGGAGTCCACCCAAACCCATGTCCATTGAGTTGATGATGCCATCCAACCATCTCATCCTCTGTTGTCCCCTTCTCCTCCTGCCTTCAATCTTTCCCAGCATCAGGGTCTTTTCAAAGGAGTCAGCTCTTCGCATCACGTGGCCAAAGTATTGGAGTTTCAGCTTCAGCATCAGTCCTTCCAATGAACACCCAGGACTGATCTCCTTTAGGATGGACTGGTTGGATCTCCTTGCAGTCCAAGTGACTTTCAAGAGTCTTCTCCAACACCACAGTTCAAAAGCGTCAATTCTTCGGTGCTCAGCTTTCTTTATAGTCCAACTCTCACATCCATACATGACCACTGGAAAAACCATAGCTTTGACTAGGCAGACCTTTGTTGGCAAAGTAATGTCTTCGCTTTTAAATATGTTATCTAGGTTGGTCATAACTTTCCTTCCAAAGAGTAAGCATCTTTTAATTTCATGGCTGCAGTCACCATCTGCAGTGATTTTGGAGCCCAGAAAAATTAAGTCAGCCACTGTTTCCACTGTTGCCCCATCTACCTGCCTTGAAGTGATGGGACTGGATGCCATGATCTTAGTTTTCTGAATGTTGAGCTTTTAGCCAACTTTTTCACTCTCCTCTTTCACTTTCATCAAGAGGCTCTTTAGGTCTTCTTCACTTTCTGCTATAAGGGTGGTGTCATCTGCATATCTGAGGTTACTGATATTTCTCTCAGCAATCTTGATTCCAGCTTGTGCTTCTTCCAGCCCAGCATTTCTCATGATGTACTCTGCATGATGTACTCTTAAATAAGCAAGGTGACAATATACAGCCTTGACGTACTCCTTTTCCTATTTGGAACCAGTCTGTTGTTCCATGTCCAGTTCTAACTATTGCTTCCTGACCTGCATACAGATTTCTCAAGAGGCAGGTCAGGTGGTCTGGTAATGGATAACACAAAACAGTATTCTTCTCTACCTTTGAGGTCTGGGTCCAGATGATACACAGAAAGATCTTCCAGTGGAAACCATCCTTTGATGCTACTCAAAATAAAAAATTCATTCATTCAATCAACAAATATTTATGATGTGTCTATTATATGCCAGGCATTATTCTAGATGTTGAGAATAACTATTCTGGGTGTCAGAGATAAACAAGAAAGATCAGTCCAGATCTACATTCTATGGTGGGAGATAAATATGTAAATATATGAATATAACCATATAGCATAAGTATATGAATACAACCATATAGCAAAACATACTATAAAGAAAAATGAAGAGTGATGTAATAGAAAATGAGTTGTCTCTTCAAGTTGGGTGGTCAGGTAAGACCTCTCTGAAAAAGTGACATTTAAGTCAAGATCTGCATAGCAGGAGGAAAATATGTAAAAATCAGGGGCAAAAGGGAGATATAGAAGCCCTTGAAAAGTGAAAATGAAATTCTCTCAGTTGTAAGAGCTCCAACTCTTTGTGAGCCCCTGGATTGTAGCCTGCCAGGCTTCTCTGTCCATGGAGTTCTCCAGGCAAGAATACTGGATTGGGTAGCCATTCCCTTCTCCAGAGAATCTTTCGTACCCAGAGATCAAACTTGCATCTCCCACATTGCAGATTCATTACCATCTGAGCCACCAGGGAAGTCCACAGAATCCCTTAGGTGAGTTTAAGAAACAGAGAGGATACCAGAGTAGCTGGAGCTTCATGGGTGATGGGAGACTGTGGTAAATTGAGAGTCAGGTAAGGAAGCCTTGTAGGAGTTTGAATTTTAATCTAAAATCCTTTGAAGAGCTTTGAATAAAGAGTTGCATATCTGATTTATTATGGAAAATGGAGAAGAGGTTTGAGGACAAGAGCAATAAAATGAGTAAAAAAAGAGACTAATGCTGTAATACGGTGAGAGACAGAAGAATTAATTAGGGTAGCAGCAGAGAAGAAAGAAGTGGACTGCTTTTGTTGTATTTTCCTATGGGATTTCCAATGGATGAGATCTTGGCTTTGACCAGTGGCTAAATTCTGGGACAAATTTATAGATTGGAGAAAGATTATGGGAGTAGCAGATTTTGTGGTAAAACTCAAAATATCTGTTTTGACTTCATCAAGTTGGAGAAAGCTATCAGATATCCAATGGAGGTGTTGAGTTGACAGTTGGAAATGAGTCCAGAATTTTGACAGAGTTCAGGCTTGCAAGGTACAAGTCTAAGTTGGAAGGACATGGATGTGATTCAGTATAATATTTTATTATCTCCTTTCATTAAGTTGTCAAATGATAAAATGAATGAGTAGTTTTTGCAAGAAGAGTAAAGAACACCAACTCAGCCTCATCACCTGCGACTGAGTGAGTCGCTTCCCCACCTCCAATCTTCTTTTTTTTCTATTTTATTGGAGTATTAATGCTTTACAATGCTGTGTCAGTTTCTGCTATACAGCAAAGTGAATCAGCTTTATGTATACATATATCCCATCTTTTTTGGATTTCCTTCCTATTTATGTAAACACAGAGCACCGAGTAGAGTTCCCTGTGCTATACAGTAGGTTCTCATTAGCTACCTATTTTATACATAGTACTGTATATATGTCGATCCCAATTTCCCAGTTCATCACACTCCTCCTTCCCTTCTAGTGTCCATACTTTTGTTCTCTATGTCTGTGCCTCTATTTCTGCTTTGCAGATAAGTTCATATATACCATTTTTCTAGATTACACACATATATGTTAATTATGGTATTTATTTTTCTCTTTCTGACTTACTTCACTCTGTATGACAGTCTCTAAGTCCATTCACATCTCCACAAATGGCACAATTTCATTTTTATGGTTGAGTACTATTCTACTGAATATATGTGCCACATCTTCTTTATCCAATTTTCATTTTGCTCATCTGTGAGTCAGTGATATCTACCAAGAAGAGTTGTTTTGAGGATCAAAGAAGCCAACATTCGCAAAGGTGCCTAGTAGACTATTTACCTAGCACAACCGAGGCCTCTTTCAGTAAACGAGTTGTCTGATCTATACAATCTGTAAAGCCCTCTAGAAAAAGGCAAAGAAAAAAATATGGGGATCACCCTCAGAAATTTTCTCCACACCTCACAGACATTTTTTATGGCAACATTTGTAAAGGCAAAATCTATACTGTACAAAGCACTAACTTGAATCTAAAACCAGCTGCTTCTGGAGGAAAACGGTGATGAATTTCTTAACAGCCAGATAACATACCAGCTGATAACATTTTCCATACATAATTAGACTTAAACCAAGTGAGCAATAATAAAAAATAAAAACTGCATTCTACAAATATGATTACTACTTTTGAGTAGGAAATTAGTTTTCTCTCTCTCTCCCTCCCTCCTGTTCTCTCTTTTTTCTAAGCAAGTGCCTGCAAGGAGCTTATTTTGGGGGCCAACTTGGTTGTTTTCCTGGCTGTCCTCCAGGAAGGTTCATAGCAAGGGTTGCTCAAGTTGCAGATGGTGGTTTTGTGGGCTATTTGTTGCTGCTTTTAAGGGCCCAGAAGACCTCTCATTCCCACGTCTTCCTAGTTTACAAAGGAGGTGCAGGACTCCTGACCGCTAACAACGAGAGCAGAGCCTCTGAAATCAAAGGGCTGGAGAGGGAAGGGGGAAGGGCTGAGATTTAATTCCATGGTCATCTGTTCCCTTCTCACGACAGTGGCAACTCTGCACTGGAATTGCTCCAGGATCCTGGTGGGAAAATCTGTAGACGACTACCGCAGCGAACAACACCCTTGGGGAATGTTCTTGTCGTGTTTCTGTCATAAAGGGGCCATTTGCGCTCAAGAGGTTTCCACAGAGGACACCAGCCCAGCATGATGTGTCACGGAGAGGCCACAGGGCACAGGCCTGCTGTGAACCACCAGGCCCTCTACATGGGAGGTGGAGGCAGAGCTGCCCTTCAAAGCCCAGGGGCACAGCAGGACTGGACAAGCAGAGATTGTTAATAGGCCCGCTTAAGTGGGTCTTAATTCTGGGTGAATAAATTAAGCCTTGACATGTCACAGATACAGCTGTGCCTGGAAGCACTGGTACCAGCCTCTGCTCTGAATTTGGTGGGAACTCCACCTGAATGGAGAAGTTCCCTGTACTCTTTAGGAAAAGGTCAGGTCACACCAGGTGGTAGGCATCTGGCAGCAAGAGGGCAGGAATCGCAGGAATCCAGGAAGTAAACCAAGGCCAAGAGTCACATGAGCTGCCTCCTGGTAGAGCAGGTCCTTTCCGCAGTCCCCTTCTTTACCAACTTCCTGTCAAAAAGGCAACCGTATTGCCTGTCCTGTCTGGACAGTCCTGAATGACAGAAGTCCTCACGCAATCTTGTACAGGAAGGAAAGGAATTCCTGCTCCAGAATGTCTCCCCTTACCATCTTTCTACATAGTGTGCCTAGCCCTCTTCGAGCCTCCCTGGCCTCAGGGAATATCTATCAGGCACCAGGGTACAATGGAAAGGGAGATCTGAATTGTGGGACTGGATCTGACACCATGTTTCTCTTAACAAACTTCACTCAGTTGTTCAGCAGACATTGAGCTTCACAAAAGTGCCAGAGAGATCCTAGAAGCAGAAATCCAAAGGCAGTCTGCTCTCAGGTTTATGGGGTAATGAAGCTCACAGGTAAGTACACTTCTCTGAGTCTCAGATTCCTACTTAGGAAGTGTGGGTAACAGCAACAATATAGAAACATCAGAAATGATCATCAGTATATGAGCACGTCACTAGATTGTGGCATAAGTGTGAGAATTCTGCAGAGTAGTGAAAGGGAATGAATCAGAACTACACTTACAAAGCTAAATAAGTGAAAAAAGCAAATTGAAGGATACATTAGTAGGATTATTCATATAAAGTTGCAAAATATGCAAAGCCATAGTAAATTATGGATACATATCTTTGTAATAAAGGCAAGAAATTATGCATGGGAATGATATGCCAAATCTAGAACATTTCTCTTTGGGGAGGGAATTGGGGAGAGGGACTGGAAGGTCCACTCAGGAGTTTGTCAGAAGGGGTGCTCAGGAGTTTTCATTCAACCTGAAATGCTTTATCATTTTAGGTACAGAGGTGAAAGAGCTAGTGGGCACAGGGGTGTTTGTTATATTATTTCTACTTTTGGTATGCCAGAGATATATCAAAATAAAAGAATTTAATGCTACATTGAGCTTATAAAAATAATTACTTTTTAATCCTTGTAATCGGTTAATTCTACAGTAGTATAAATAATCCAAATAACAGATAATGCTAAGCTCATCTATTTGGGTCTGGAACATGCCATTTGATTTCTGAGGAAGGGTAGAACAAAGACTGACTTTGCAAGTATGATGGAAAATTATCATTATCAACATTTACTGAGTGCTTACTATGTGACAGGCATATAATACATAGTCACTTAAGGATTTGTACATGCATTATTACCATTTTAAATGAGGTCACTAAAGCTCAGAGAAGTTGCCAACCTCACATGGCCATAAGTAGGGGATTCAGAATTCAAACCCAGGTCCCTTTGCCAGAGTATTCAGCAGGGAGAAGCTATAACCAGGAAGTAAACTCCCGGGCAACTCAGCATTCTTCCTGATTCAGTACCTGGCACCAGGCAGGCCCCTCATCTATACCCTGTATCTCAGCTTTCTCTCATTGGCTGGAATATGAGGATAGTAACAATAGCTTCTATGATATGTAATTGAAAATGGTAGACAAGTAAATGGGCTTCCCAGGTGGCACTAGTGGTAAAGAACCTGCCTGCCCATGCAGGAGACATAAGAGATGTGAGTTTGATCCCTAACTCGGGAAGATTCCCCTGGACGAAGGCATGGCAACACACTCCAGTATTCTAGCCTGGAAAATCCCATGGACAGAGTATCCATAGGGTCACAAAGAGTCAGACATGACTGAAGCGACTGAGCACACAGGCACACGCAGACAAGTAAATGGTAGCTGTATGGTGTATGAATGGGGAATAGATGGCAAATAAATGGATGGTTGCTAGGTGGATGGATAATGGGTTGTGTACTGTACATGGGAAACGTAGATGGAAGGTGGTTGGTGGATAAATAATGAATGGATGGATTCTGGATGAAAAGATGATGATCACATGATAAAAGGATGGGTGATGGTTAAATGACAGATAGCTGCATCTTAGAAAATGGACTCATGACAGGTGAACAGTGGATGGGTAGATGGTGAAGAGATACTGGATGGGTGGTAGGTGGTGAGTGATGTATGGTAAATGCATGGTTTAATGTATCACGGAGGAAGATGGTTAGATGGTGAATGGATGAATGAAGATGGATAATGAATGGATAGTGAATGGTGGATGTAGGTCAGAAAATGCACAGATTTCTTTGTGGGCTTTGGACTGGATAAGTATCACACAGTTACATACAGTGAGATTAAATGAAAGTCCCCTTTATTTTCCCCCACCTTGGTGTCATTCTTGTAACTCTCTCTCAGGGCAGCCCCTTTTCTCAGCTTGACTCTCCCTGTTGACATTTCTACCATCAGCTCTGCAAAAGTGAGGTAAGTTGAGAAACAGATTTTTAATTCAGCCCTTACATTCCAGATCTAAAACACTTTTTTGCCTTTTATTGTTTATTTACACTTAATTTCACAGATAATACATGAATACATTTTTATGATAATAAAGCCAAATTCTCCATCAAACACTATGTATAAGCCTCAGATGTCAGACTCACCTCCCCAGAGATCAGCGTTTCCAGTTTGGTGGCTACCCCAGACTGGCTCTAGTCATTCACACACACCTATATGTTCCTATAAAATAGTGTGAGGGCAACTGTAAAAATTGTATCATGCTATACCCATCAGTCCAGGGTTTGTTTTTTCTGTAACTAATTTTTAATTTTATCAAAGTTATACAAGCACATAATTCAAAGAGTCAACTAGGTCAATCGAGTTTATTAAGTCAAAACAGTGATCCCCTGCTTCCCTGTCCCATTTATTTCTTCCCATAGGCAGCCTCTTGCAACTTCTCTGGCTGATTCTTTTGGCGCTGACTTCCTACCTCTTAATAACATGCTCACCAGTTTGTTTGTGTGTTTGTTTCAGGAATTATCGATTAATTTCGCACAGTAAAAAGTGAAGTTTGGCTCTCTTTCCACCTTCCCACCTCATTCTCCCACACATATTCTTCCCACCATTTCATTCTCCTGACACATTAATACTTACAGCACAATTTTGATTATGTCAGTATTCGGGAAACATGATGGTGACTATTCTGCAGTTCACAGCTGAGTTGTATAGTAAGTTATAATTAAATTCCTTCCCCACAAAACTTTTTGTTTTCTCTGTATTTAACAGTTATCTCTTTCTCCATTTTCTTTATTTCCTAGGTAACTATGTTCAATAAATTCATTGCCAATTTCTTAATTTTTTTCTCAATATATTCAGGAAGTTCAGGTAGTCTGTCAATCACATCTTCTTGAAGAAGGTTCTCCTAGAGTTTTCTCACTTGTTTCTGTTCTCCCTGTGTGCCAGGTGCCCAGCCCACATCAAGGGAGCTCTCTCCACAGTGGTCCTAAGAATTCTCTTCACCTCTTCCCTGCCTTGGATCTCCTGTGTCTTGTGTCCTTTGTCTTCCTCTTGCTTAGCTTCCCTCTCAATTTAATGGAAGAGTGAAAGTGAAAGCTGCTCAGTAGTGTCCGACTCTTTGTGACTCCATGGACTAAACAGTCCATGGGACTCTCCAGGCCAAAATACTGGAGTGGGTAGCCTTTCCCTTCTCCAAGGGATCTTCCCAACCCCAGGGATCAATCCAAGGTCTCGCACACTGCACACAGATTCTTTACCAGCTGAGCCACCTGGGAAGCCCCAATTTAATGGAGCACATTATGTATCCAGCAGCTTCCAGAGAAGGGGTACACAGAAGGTAAGTTGTTTGAGACATTGTTGTCTGAAATGGCTTTATTCTACACTGACCCTTGATTGACAGTTTGGCTAGACAAAGAATTGTAAGTTATAAATCACTAACTTTGAAATTTTTGAAAGTATTACTCCACTGTATTCTAGTTTCCAGTATTACCATTAAGAAGTGCAAGGCCATTTTGCTTCCTGATTTTGTGTATATGACCAGTGATGAGGGATCTTCTTTTTGTTTCCAGTTATTGGTGTGCCAAGTATCAAGTATTGCATGAGCTTCTCTAGGCTTTCCAGCCTGTCTAGCCTAACTACAGTTAGATAAGGCCATGTGACTAATTCTGGCCAATGGCCTAAGAGCAGAAGTGACACATGTCACCCCCAGGCTCTAAGCCAGTGTGCCTCCTCCAACCCTAATTTCCCTTCCCATAACTATCCCAGGAGACCCACATCCAGTGACATGTTTACAATATGGAGTTGGACCACCTGAAGTACATCAGGCTTCACATAAGTGATAAAATTTTGGCTTTGTTAAACCATTAAATAATTTTGAGAGTTGTCTGCTGCTGAAGTCAGCATTAAATTCCCTCACATACACACGAATCTTCTGAAATTTCACGGGATGTGCCTTGTGGTGGTGGTTAAGTCGCCAAGTCGTGTCTGACTCTTGCAGCCCCATGGACTGTAGCCCGCCAGGCTCCTTTGTCCATGGGATTCTCCAGGCAAGAATACTGGAGTCGATTGCCTTTTCCTCCTCCAGGGAATCTTACCAACCCAGGAATGTCTCCTGCATTGCAGGCAGATTCTTTACCGACTGAGCTACAAGGGAAGCCCAGTGTGGTTCTATTTTTAACCATTATACAAGTTAGTGACTGGGTCCTGAAGACTCATAGCCTTCAGTTCTAGGAAATTCTACTTCATTTATAACTTCTTCACCTTAGTTTTCTCTGGCTTTTTTCTTAAACTTCAATTATTCAATTATTCAATTATTTAACCTCCTGAATGGGTCCTCCAATTTGATATCTTTTCACTTTTATTTTTCATATCTGGATTTTTGCTATGCTTTCTGAAAGATTTCTTCAACTTTATTCCAAGGCTTCTACTGAATTTGTAATTTCTGCCATTGTGTTCTAAGCTTTCAAGAGCTCTCTGAACATACATGTCCAGACCCTTTTCCAAATTTGGCATATCATTCTCATGCATAATTTCTTGCTTTTATTACAAAGATATGTAGCCATAATTTATTATTGTTTTGCATATTTTACAACTATGTATGAACAATCCTATGAATGTAGTTATGTAAAAAGATTTGCTTTTTTTACTTACTTATCTGTATTGATAAAGGTAGTTAGCTCTACTTCATCCTTTCACTGCTCTATAGAATTCTCACACTTACGCCACAATCTAGTGATGTGCTCATATGTTGTTGATCATTTATTTGATGCTTTCATATTGTTGCTGTTACCCAAACTTCATAAATAGGAATCTGAGGCTCTGAGAGTTATACTTACCTGTGTGCTTCATTATCCCATAAACCTGATGGCAAAAACGTGGTAGCATGAGGAATTCTGAAAGTGGACTTTAAAAAACTCCATCAGTGATGTATACTTGTGTCTTCCCTTAGTACTGTCAGTTTTTGCTTCATACATATAAAAACTGCTATTAAGTGAACACACATTTGCGATTATTATGTTTTCCTGATAAATTCATTATGAAATCACCAAAATTTTATCATTATGAAAAGACTCTCTCTTCTCTATTCGTACAACTTGCCTCAGAGTGTATTTGTATACCTTTCTTTGTCAAAATATATATTGAATTGTTTGTCTTTTTATTGTAGAATTATAAGAACTCTTTATATATTCCAGGTAGAATTCCTTTGTCAGATACATGTAAGACAAACATCTTCCAGTGTAAGGCTTTCCTTTTTCATTTTTCTTACTGGTGACACAGAACAGAAGTTTCTCATGGATAAAAACAATTTTTAACAATTTTTATCAGGTTTTTTTCTTTTGTCTTATCTACAGATTTTTTTGTTTACCCCAACTTTGCAAAAATATTCTCTTACATTCCCTTATAGAAGTTTGATAGCTTTAGCCTCTACTTTTAGGTCTATGATTCATTTCAAGGTAATAGTTGTATAAGGAATCAGTCAAGTGCTAAAGTTCATTTTTTCAAATGGACAACCAGTTGTCCCAACATCATTGTTAAAAAAACTGTACTGTCCCCATTGAATTACCTTTGCATATTTGATGAAAATCAATTGTCCATGTTTGTGTGGGTCCGAACTCTGTATTTTATCTGATGTCTATCCTTACATCAATATTACACTGTCCTGTTTATTACAACTTCACAGTAAGTCTTTAAATCAAGTAGTTCAATCCACTAAATTTCTTCCTCTTTTAAAAAGTATTTTGGCCTAAGTCCTTTTCAATTACATAAAGTATTAAAATTAGCTTGTGAAAATTTTAACGAAAAAAAAACACACTAGAATTTTTGTTAGGATTCCATTATACCTATTCCATTATACCTGGATCAATTTAGGGAGAACTGCAATTTTAACAATATTAAGTTTTCTGATACAGGAGCATGGTTTATCTCTCAGTTTAGTTAAGTCTTTTTCAACTTCACTCAAGTATGCTTTGAAGATTTCATTGTACAAGTCTGGCACATGATTGTTAAATTTATCTCTAAGTATTTCAAGTTTCTGGATATTATTGTAAGTGGTATTGATTTAAAATTCTGTTTTCCAATTTCATTGCTAATATATAGAACTGTGTATATTTTTGTATATTGACTGTTTAATCCTGTGATTTTGCTAACCTCACTTATTACTTTTAGCAATTTGTTGGTAAATTCCTTAGGGTTTTTTATGTGCAAGATTATCATTTGTGGCCTCCAGTAAAATGTTGAAAAGAAGTACTGAAGAGTTCTGGTTCAATATTGCAACATAGGAGACTCCTAAACTAATTTCCTTCCACAGAAATAACAAATATACAGCTACATGAGGAGAGAAATCCAAAAACTAGCTGAGAAAATCCTACATATGGGGCAAATGAAGAACGAAAAATCAATGAAGTGGGTAGAAGAGGCTGATAAACAGTCTGTTCATAAACTTTCCTTTGGCATGGCAGCACACAGTAGAAAGGAACTCACAACTTTGTTTTTCCCTGAGAAATGAAGGGTTTGGACTCAACATCTGATGTCCCAACATTTATTCAATCAGCACTGCATCTATGTGCTGACTGAGACTCTCCCCTTTGGGACACTGACAGGTCTTAAAGTGAAAGTGAAAGTCACTAAGTCGTGTCTGACTCTTTGTGACCCCATGGACTATACAGTCCATGGAATTCTCCAGGCCAGAATACTGGAGTGGGTAGCCGTTCCCTTCTCTAGGGGATCTTCCCAACCCAGGGATCAAACACAGATCTCCTGCATTGCGGGCAGATTCTTTACCAGCTGAGCCACAAGGGAAGCCCAGGAATACTGGAGTGGGTAGCTTATCCCTTCTCCAGGGGATCTTCCCAACCCAGGAATCGAACTGGGGTCTCCTGCATTGCAGGCAGATTCTTTACCAACTGAGCTAGGAGGGAAGTCCCCAGGTCTTAGCAAACCCTCAATTGCTGGGAGCCACTAAAAGTAAAGACAACAACTTGGACAAGCACAAAAATTTCAGAGTCAACCAGGAACTATGGCCAAGCTTATTGATGACGTTTATCTTCTACATGAGACAGTTTCTTAAGACTGGAAAAGGTGGTTGTTTTATCTAATACACAGAAACTAACACAGAGAGTTAAGTAAAATGAAGAAATAAGAAACATGTTCCAAGTGAGATGGAGATAAGTGATTTATCTAATAGATTCAAAAGAGAATTCACAAAGATGCTCACCAAAGTCAGGAGAGCGATGAATGAATAAAGTGAGAAGCTTAATAAAGAGAAAATACTTTTTCAAGTACCAAACAGAAATTATAGAGCTGAAGAATAAGTTAACTGAAATGAAAACTCAATAGAGGGGTTCAACAGTAGACTAGATCAAGCAGAAACAAAAAGATCAGCAAACTCAGACAGGGCAGTGGAATTCATTCCACCAGAGGAGCAAAAGGAAGAAAGAATGAAAAAGAGTGAAGATTAGTTAAGGGACTTATGGGACACCATCAAGAGAACCAACATAAGCATTATAGGGGTCCTGGGGAAAAGAAAGGGAAACACAGAAATGAGCAGACGCTTATTAAAAGAAATGATGGCTGAAAATTTTCCTAACCTGAAGAAAGAAACAGATATTCAGATCTAGCAATCCCAAATACTAAATAAGGAGAACTAAAGAGATACACACCAAGACACATTATAACTAAATTGTCAAAAACTAAAGACAAAGAAAGAATCTTAAAAGCAGCAAGGGAAAAGCAACTTGTTACATATAAGGGAGCTCCCATAAGATAGAGAGCAGATTTCTCAACAGAAGTTTTGCAGGGCAGAAGGGAGTGGATGACATATTCAAAGCGGTGAAAGAAAAGATGATGCCAACCAAGAATACTCCATCTAGCAAAGTAATACTTTGGAATTGAAGGAGAGATAGAGTTTCCCAGACAAAAGCTGAAGGAGCTCATCACCACTAGACCAACCTTATGAGAAAAGTTAAAGGGGATTCTTCAAGCTGAAACAAAAGGATGATAATTAGTAACATGAGACATATAAAACAATAAAACTCATTGGAAAAGGTAAATATAGAGTTAAATTTAGAATATGCTAATATCTTGACAGTTAATGGTAAATCATTTTCAACTCTAGTATAACAGCTAAAACACAAAAGTATTAAAAATAACTATAGCTACAATAATTTGCTATGGATGTACAATATAAATAGATATAAACTGTAATTTTAAAATGTAAATCTGTGGGAATATAAAAATGTAGAGCTTTTGTATGCATTTGAAGTTAAGTTGTTGATCACCTTAAAACGGATAGTTACAAGGTGTTTTATGTAAGCTTCACGGTATCCACAAAGCAAAAACTAATAGATAAACAAAAGAGAAAGAGAAAGGGATTCAAGCACCACTACAGAGTATCATCAAAACACAGAGGGAGATAGCGTGAGAGGAAGAAAGGAAAAAACAGAATAGGAACTAGAAAATAGCCAGGAAACGATGAACAAAGTGGCAGTACTAACCCCATATGTATGAATAATTACTTTAAATGTTTATGGATTAAGTTTTCCAATCAAAAGACACAGAACAGCTCAGTGGATAAAAAACAACACCCAACTGACTACACATTGCTACAAGAAACTCACTTCAACTTTAAGCACACATGTAGACTGAAAGTGAAAAACATATTCCACGCAAATTGAAACCAAAAGAAAGTAGAGGTAGCTATATTCATACAGACAAAATGGACTTTAAGCCAAAAACAATAACAAGAGACACAAAATTATAAACAGGTCAATTTATCAAGAGGATATAACAGTTGTAACTATGCACCAAACATCAAAGCAAGCAAATATATAAACAGACATTAATGAGCCAATGGGAGAGATAGACAGCAATACAATAATAGTGGAGGATTTCAATATTGCATTTACAACGATAGATCACCCAGATAGGAAATTTATAAAGAAATACTGGACTTAAACTACACGTTAGACCGAACTGACCCAACAGACATGCACAAAACAGGCATCCAACGGCAGCACAATACATATTATTCTTAAGCAAACATGAAACAATCTCCAGGATAGATCATATTTAGGTCACAAAAAGTTCTTAATAAATTTAAGATTGAAATTATATGAAACATCTTTTCTGACCGCAATGTTATGAAATCAATTATAGCAAGATAAACAGAAAATTCAAAAATATGTGGGAATTAATCAACATCCTATGAACAACCAATGGGTCATGGAAGAAATCAAAAGAGAAATCAAAAATATTTTGAAACAAGTGAAAATGGAAAACACAAAATACCAAAACTTATGACTGGCAAAATGAGTTCTAAGAGGACAGGTTATAGCAATAAATGTCTACTTTAATTAAAAAGGGGCTTCCCTGGTGGCTCAGATGGTAAAAGCATTTGCCTACAATGAAGGAGACCCAGGTTCGACCCCTGGGTTGGGAAGATTCCCCTGGAGAAGGAAATGGCAACCCACTCCAGTACTCTTGCCTGGAAAATCCCATGAACAGAGGAGCCTAGTAGGCTACAGTCCATGGGGTCGCAAAGAGTTGGACACAACTGAGCAACTTCATTTTCACTTTCTTTCACTTTAATTAAAAAAAAAACTCCTCAACACTGTAAATCAACTATACTTCAATAAAAAAAGAAAGAAAAAGACTCATATAAACAACTATCCTTACATTTCAAGGAAATAGAAAAGAACAAAACAGGCTCAAAATCAGTTCAGTTCAATTCAGTCGCTCAGTCGTGTCCGACTCTTTGTGACCCCATGAATCGCAGCACGCCAGGCCTCCTTGTCCATCACCAACTCCTGGAGTTTACCCAAACCCATGTCCATCGAGTCAGTGAGGCCATCCAACCATCTCATCCTCTGTCGTCCCCTTCTCCTCCTGCCCCCAATCCTTCCCAGCATTAGGGTCTTTTCCAATGAGTCAACTCTTCGCATGAGGTGGCCAAAGTATTGGAGTTTCAGCTTCAATATCAGTTCTTCCAATGAACACCTAGGACTGATCTCATTTAGGATGGACTGGTTGGATCTCCTTGCAGTCCAAGGGACTCTCAAGAGTCTTCTCCAACACCACAGTTCAAAAGCATCAATTCCTGTGCACTCAGCTTTCTTCACCGTCCAACTCTCACATCCATGCATGACCACTGGAAAAACCATAGCCTTGACTGGACGGAATCAGTAGAAGGAAGGATCTAACAAAGATCAACGTGAAATAGGTGAAACAAGAGACTAAAAAGACAATATAAAAGGTCAATGAAAGTAAAATCTGATTTTTAAAAAAGATAAACAAAATTGACAAACCCTTAGCTAAACTAAGAAAAAAAGAGTACTGGAGTAGGTTGCCATTATTGGTCTGTTCAGATTTTCTCTTTCTTCATCATTCAGCATTGATAGTTTGTATACATCTATGAATTTATCCATTTATTCTAGGTTATCTAATTTGTTGGTGTATGTGTGTGTATGCTAGGTCACTTTAGTCATGTCTGACTCTTTGAGACCCTATGAACTGTAGCCCACCAACCCCTGGGTCAGGAAGACTTCCCTGGAGTATGAAATGGCAACTCACTCCAGTATTCTTGCCTGGGAAATCCCACGGACAAAGGAGCCTGGTGGGTTATAGTCCACGGGGCTGTAGAGAGTCAGACACAACTGAGCGACTGAGCACACACAAACACATGCTAAAGATAAGAAAATTAAAGGCAATATCCCTAATGGACATAGATGCAAAAATCTGTGATAAAACATTAGCAGACTAAATTCAAGAGCACAATAGGAGGGTTATACATTATAATCAAGTGGGATTTCTTCCAGTGATTCAAGGATGGATCAATACATGCAAATCAACATATGTGATATACCACATTAACAGAATGAAGGATAAAAATCATAGGATCATTGCAATAGATGCAGAAAAATCATTTGACAAAATTTAATATATTTTCATTATAAAAACTCACAACAAACTGGGTAAAAGAAGAATTTATTTATTTGGCTGTACCAACTCTTAGTTGCAGTACATGGGATCTTTAGTTGCAGAAAGCAAACCCTTAATTATAGTACGTGGAATCTAGTTCCCTGACCAAGAATCGAACCTGGACTGCCTGCATTGGGAGCATGAAGTCATAACCACTGAACCACCAAGGAAGTCCTATCACTTTTTTTATTATTATTCAACATAGTACTGGAAGTCTTAGCCAGTGCAATTAGGCAAGAAAAGGAAATATAGGGCATCCAGATCAGAAAGGAAGAAGTAAAACTATCTCTTTGCAGATACTACAATATGACATATAGAAAACCTGAAGATTCCACCAAAAAGAAACTGTTATCATGGTATCTACAAAGCTAAAACCTAATAAATCCAGTAAAGTTGTAGGATACAAACTTAATATACAAAGTCAGTTGTGCCCACAAAATGGAAAAAAAAATTTGCAAACAATAAAACCAACAAGGGATTAGATTCCACAATTTACAAGCAGACCTGAAGATTCCACCAAAAGAAAACTGTTATCATGGTATCTACAAAGCTAAAACCTAATAAATCCAGTAAAGTTGTAGGATAAGAGAGGAATAGATTGGAAGTTTGGGACTGATTTGTACATACTGCTACATTTAGAATGGATAACAAGGACCTACTGTAAAAATAAATAGATAATTGACTAATTTAAAATGTTATATTTAAAGTGTTATAAAAACAGTTACTACATACATACCAAGTATTTTTCAAAAAAACAAAAGGTCAGTTTTGTTTCTATACACTAGCAATAAACTATCAGAAAAAGAAATTAAGGAAACAATCCAATTTATAATAGCATCTGAAAGAATAAAACACTTAAGAATAACTTTAACCAACAAGGTGAAAGATTTAAACACTAAAAACTTTAAAACACTGATGATAGAAGTTGAAGAAGATATAAATAAATAGGAAAATATTCTGTATTCATTGCTTGGAAGAATTATATTGCTAAAATGTCCATACCAGCCAAAGCCAACACAATCCCTATAAAAATTCCAATGGCATGTTTCACAGATACAGAAAAAATGCTCAAATTCATATGGAACCACAAAAGTTTCTAAAGCACAGAACAACCTTGAGAAAGCAAAACAAAGCTGGAGGCATCACACTATCTGATTTCAAACTATATTACAAAGCTGTAGTAATCAAAACAGAATTATATGGGTATAAAAACAGATACATATACCCATTGAACAGAATAGTGATCCCAGAAATAGAGCCATGCACATATGGTTAATTAGTTTTCAACAGAAAGTCAAGAATGTACAGCAGAAAAGGACAGTCTTTTCAAAAAATGATATTGAGAAAACTGGACAGCTGCATGGAAAAGAATAAAACTGGATCCTTGTCTTATACCACACACAATAACCAACTTAAAATGGATTAAATACTTGAAACTAAAACCTGAACCTGTAAAGAAGAAAACATAGGAGCTAATCTCTTTGACAATGGCCTTGGCAATGATTTTTTTTTTTTTTGGATTTGACAACAAAAACAAAAATGAACAAGTGGATCATCTTGAAACTAAAAGGCACAGCAAAGGAAGCCATCGACAAAATGAAAAGGCACCTATGGACTGGGATAGAATACTTGCAAACCACAAGTTCAGTAAGGGGTTAATATTCCAAAATATACAAGGAACTCATACAACTCAATAGCATAAATAAATAAGTAACCCAATTGAATAATGGAGAGAGGACCTGAATAAATATGTTTCCAAAGAAGACATACAAATGGCCAGCAGGTACATGAAAAGATGTTCAACATCATCAGTCACCAGGGAAATGCAGATCAAAATCACAATGAGATGTCACTTTATAACTGTTAGGATGGCCATTATCAAAAAGATATAACAATTATCAGTAAGGGCGTGGAGAAAAGGGAACCCTTGTACACTGTGGTAGAAATGTAATCTGGTACTACCACTATGGAAACAGTATGCAGGTTCCTCAAGAAATTAAAAGTAGAACTACCATAAGATCCAGCAAGTCTATTTCTAGGTATATACACAAAGGAAACAAAGTCACTTTTTTGCAGAGATATCTGCAGGATTACTGCACCATTATTCACAATAGGCATTCCCTGGTGGTCCAGTGATTAGGACTTGGTGCTTTCACTGCTGAGGGCATGGGTTTGATCCCTGGTTGGGGAACTGAGATCCTACAGGTCACAAGGCGTGGCCAAAAATAATAATAGATGGTGAAGGACAGGGAAGCCTGGCATGCTGCAGTCCATGGGGTTGCAAAGACGGAGCAGACATGACTGAGAGAATGAACAACAACAAAAAGGTATGAAAACAATATAAATTGTCCCTCAATAGATGAGTGGATAAAGATATTGTGTGATACATACATAGTTTACTCTTGAACAACTAAGGGGTTAGGGATACTAACCCTCCAACAGTCAATAATCAACATATAACTTGTTATTTTCCCTCCAAATACTCAGTTACTCCAATTCTGAGATTCTGCATCTGCAGATTCAACCAACCCTGGATCTTGTAGAACTGTAGCATGTACTATTGAAGAAAAAATCTGCATATAAGAGTACTCATGCAGTTCAAAGTTGTGTTGTTCGAGGGTCGACTCTGTGTGTATGCATGTGTAATGGAATGTTATGCAGCCTTTGAATAAAGGAAATTCTGCTATTCATGACAACATGGATAAATGAGGAAGGCATTATGTTATGTGAACTAAGCCAGACAGAGGAAGACAAATACTGCACAATAATATGTCTGCATTTCTACAGAGAATAGAATAGTGTTTGCCAGGGGCTGGAGAATGGGAGAAAGAAGGGGAGGCTGCTAAAATGGTATAAAATTTCAGTTAATAAGATGAGTATGGTCTGAGAATCTTATGTAGAACATAGTGAGTATAATTAATATTATGGTATTGCATAATAAAAATTTGCAAAGAGAGTAAAACAAGTGTTTTCATTAAAGAAAAAAATTCTGTATATGAGGTGATGAATGTGTTAATTGATGGTAGAAATTCATTTACAATGTATACATGTATCAAATCTTTGTACAGTTTAAATAATTACACTTTGATAGGTGAATTATACCTCAGTGAAGCTGAAAAAATACTTGTAAACGTTGTGGATTTTATGTTGCTGAGAATCTCAATTTGTTGCCTTTTATAAAAATAGGATTGTGCTTTACCTCTGTAGGAAGTTAAACTGCGGAAGAGTATAATCTTTTCAGAACTTGTTTTTCAACTCCTTCTTAGTGTGACTCTAGAGTAGTATGTTTTATAAATATTTTCACCTTACTAATAAGGTATGACCCTGCAGGAGTCTCTTCTTTGTGCCCTGGGTGATTAATAAGGATGCTATTCTGACTGATTGGGTCATGACTGCCTCCCAGCCCCATATGAGGTCTAGTAATTATTTGGTTTATAGTTTCATAGTCTTTCTTTGCCCATCCCTGTGGAACTTCACTCTACACATGTGCAGCTTAGTATTCAGCAAAGACTCAATGAGACACCCACACAGATTTTTGAATTTCCTTTTCTGTTTCAGTTCAGTTCAGTCACTCAGTCATGTCCGACTCTTTGTGACCCCATGGACTGTAGCACACCAGGCTTCCCTGTTCATCACCAACTCCCGGAGCTTACTCAAACTCATGTCCATCGAGACGGTGATGCAATCCAACCATCTCATCCGTTGTCATCCCCTTCTCCTCCCACCTTCAATCTTGCCCAGCATGAGGGTCTTTTCAAATGAGTCAGTTTTTCACATCAGGTGGCCAAAGTACTGGAGTTTCAGCTTCAGTATCAGTCCTTCCAATGAATATTCAGGACTGATTTCCTTTAGGATGGACTGGTTGGATCTCCTTGCAGTCCAAGGGACTCTCAAGAGTCTTCTCCAACACCACAGTTCAAAGCATCATTTCTTTGGTGCTCAGCTTTCTTTATGGTCTAACTCTCACATCCATCATGATTGCTGGAAAAACCATAGCTTTGACTAGACAAACCTTTGTTGGACACCTTTGCTGGGCAGCTTTGTTGGACAGCTTTTCTGTTTAGTTCCCTCCATTATAAAACTCTGGCCCACAAGTTCCAGTCACCTCAGCCTCCTTAAACTTAGAACAATATATCATCATCTAGCAAGACTACTATATTTTGCTTGAGATTCTCCTTCCTATACCTTTGTTTACAGTGTGTCTCCAAGGAGAAAGCCAGTCTATCACAGACTTCATCTCATACATTTCTCTTCTTTAGGTATCAAAGGCTCACCTTGCCTGCAGTCTGTTGTTGAAAACAGTGTTTCAGATATTTGTTCTGTTTTCTGGTCATTTATCATGGGAAGCCAAGTCTGGTTCTTGTTAATCCATCATAGCTGAAACTTGGATACCGTCTAAGGAAACTGAAAGAAGAAAAATACAGCATGTTTTATACTTCTTAGATATTTACCATTTGAGGTCTCTTCATTCTTTCCTGAAGATCTAAATTTCTATCTGGGACCTTTGCCCTTTAGTATGACTAATTTCTTTTAGAATTTCTTGTAGTCATGTTTGCTAACATTGATTTCTCTCAGTTTTTGTTTATCTGAAAAAGTCTTCATTTTGCATTCATGTTTGAAGTATACTTTTGCTGAGCATAGAATTCTGGCTTGACAGGATTTTTTTTAATTATTATTTTAGCACTTTAAAGATGTTACTCCATTACCTTTTATTTCCACTATTCCTGACGTGTTTTATCTTGCTTACTCATCATTATGCTTCTTAGATCTGTATGTATGTGTGTGTATGTATATATATGTATATACATGCATTTTTAATCAAATTTGGGATTACTTGTTGAATTTTTTTCTGTCTCACTCTTTCTCACTTCTCTTTCTGATCTCCAACTATACGTATGTCGGAACACTTGACATTTTTCCACAGATCATTGAGGTTCTATTTAATTTTCTTTAATCTTTTTTTTTTTTCTGTTCTCTAGATTGGAAAGTTTATGTTAATCTAAGTTCAATGTAATGATCCTTTCTTCTGTCATTCCCAATCTTCTGTTAAGCTTATCCATTGAATTTTTTATTCCACATATGGAATTTTTCAGTTCTAGGATTTCCAATTGGTTCTTTTATATAATTTACATTTCTTTGTTGATTTCTCATCTTTTCACTCTTTATAATCATATATCCCTCTAAGTCATTGTATATATTTATAACTTCTACTTAAAATTCTTATTGATAATTTTAACATCTGAGTCATCTCACAGTTGGTTCCTATTGGCTGATTTTTCATCTTGATTATGAGTTAGATTTTCCCATTTCTTGGCATATGTAGTGGTTTTTTACTGTGTAATTATTGTATATGATACACTTCAGAGTCTCTGAGGACATTGTTTTCCTCAGAAAGGGATTAATTGTTTTTCTAGGATACAGATAACTAGGGCAACAGCTGAAATATCCATTTAGTTTCTTTAGTCTTCCAGCAGTTGATTTCTACCTGGTTCCCCGGAGTTTCCCCTCCAGTTGCATAAATTAGTAATAAGCCACAAAGTGGTTAAAACTTATATGCAGAATTTGGGCTTCCCCTTCTGCAGGTTTCTCCTTTCCAGGATTTCCTCCATACCTTTGCAACAATTTTGGCAACCTCAAACTCTGTCCTCTGGCACTTTATGGCTGTAATACTGGAGCTTTCTTCATGAAGTCCAGCCATCCTTTACCATGCAGGTAGAATGATTGGGTATAAAAATCTCATTCAGTTGCCTTCTTTCATGACATGATATCCCTCCAGTTCACACTATCTTTTGGTCGCTCATCACAGCCTTTAAATGGTTTGTTTTAACATTTTAATTCAGAGAGTATCATTGTTATCTGTAAGTGGGGTTAATACAATACAAGCTACTTTACCATTACTAGAAGCATGCTTGAGTGCTAAGTCACTTCAGTCATGTCTAACTTTTTGTGACCCTATGGACTATAGCCCTCTAGGTTGCTCTGTCCATGGGATTCTCCAAGCAAGAATACTGGAGTGCCTTGCCATGCCCTCCTCCAAGGGATCTTCCCAATCCAGGGATCAAATCCAGTTCCTTTATGTCTCCTGCATTAGCAGGCAGGTTCTTTACCACTAGCGCCACCTGGGAAGCCCTACTAGAAGTATATTCCTTTTTAACTTCTTTTAAACTACGTTAACGAGATTAAACAGTATTTTTATATTGCACACCCAAACAACTTTCTATAAAAAATAGTATGCTTGGTAATTTTACATTTGGTTTTATTTTCTAAGACACTAGAAAATATTTTTTAACTGTACAATTTTACCACTTAAACAGAAGTGCCTTAAAAATAACTTTGCTTTGTATCTGTTTGTTCTTTGATCTTTAAATTTAGCTAGATATAGGGTCATTTTTAATTTTAATTTTATTTTCTTCCCAATGTTGTGTTATATGTAGCCAACATGTTTCCAGTTTTCTTGAGACCATTAACCTTGAAAACAACTTCATCTTTGTTAAGATTGAGAATTACAGTGCTAATATGGTGTAAATGGTGTAACAATGTGACTCAAGACTCTGTGGTGAGACAGGGATTATCATAAAAATAGCTGAATGGGAATTAACTTTAAAATTCTCTGCACTGTTTTTTTGTTTGTTTCTGTAAGGTAAAGAATGGAAAACTGTTCCCAAAATCTTGTTCTATTTCCTCAAGGATAAAACCAACCCACCTGAGCAGCTTCTGCCCCTAGGCAAAAGACTACAGGACTATCAATAGAATGAGTTCTTACAAACCCTGTCCCTGATACCTGAATAATTAACATTCCAAGTCCTTCATTCTAATCATACCATGCATATTCAGTCACTCAGTTGTGTCCGACTCTTTGCAGCCCCATGGACAGCAGTCCACCAGGCCGCTCTGTCCGTGGGATCTCCAGGCAAGCACACTGGAGTGGGTTGCCATTTCCTACTCCGCAGGATCTTCCCGACCCAGGGATCAAACCCGAGTCTCCTGCATTGGCAGGTGGATTCTTTACCACTGCACCACCTGGGAAGCCCAGGATAGATGTTGTTGCTGTTGTTTAGGACTTCCCGTTGTTGTTTAGTCACCCAGTAGGGTCCTGCCTCTTTTAGGTTCCCAGGGACTACCAAAGTATAGTTATTAAGGTCCTGACTGAGCAAGACGCTGTACCCAGCCAGTTAAACACATGCAGTCTCTGTCGTCAAAGCAGAGAACATCATGAAGAAGGAAAACAGACAATTCGATGTGAACATTGAATGGTGATTCTTTTAAGTTTCTGGCCTACTAAGCCTACAGGATGCCAAACATCTGGATAGAAGATGCAACATCAGTCAGGAAGCTCACTGTTCTTCCATTTAATTGACTAGACTTTTATGTGAATTGTATAAACCTAGCAATTAAAATAGTTATGCCAACTTATATTTCCATAACGATTTACAACTGCAGGGTATATATATATATATGTAATCTTATGTGTGCAAAAAACTTTATTTAATTACCATATCTTTATGTAATAGGCTTAATTATCCAATTTTACAGATGAGGAAGTTGAAAGCCTTTATCAAATATGTATTGATCTCATAATCTGTGCCAGACACAAGACCTACGAAGGAGAAATAAAACAGTTGCTACCCTAAAGGTGCAGGAACCTTAGGAGGAGGAGCTTGGAATTGAACAAATTTGACTTGCTTAAGGTCACACTACTCTTTACTGTCAGATCTGGGACTCTGTCCAACTTTTCTGACACCAAGTTCAGCACTGTCTTCACAGCTGCCTCCAATAAAGGCCGGAGGCATTTATAGAGCAGTGAGCAGAAAGGGAAGGGACAAAGGTGACACTGGAGTTGGGAAACTCTTGTCACCAATACTGAGATCAGAAATGAAGTACAAGTCATTAACATTACAATTATGAAGACTATAACCAGACACTGAAAAATGATTTTAATGTAATGTTAGGTTAGAAAAAAAAAGCAGCACACAAATGACATGTCTACCCATGTTCACTTAATACATATATATGGACAGGATAGGTATAAGACAAGATGATGGGTAAATTTAATTTAAACAGCTGGATTTTATTTTCATATAGCAAGTTTATGAACAAAATTTCCCTTTTTCTCTTTCTTTCTTTTTCTTATTACTCTATAGTTCTGTTCATGTTGCTAAAATATAAGTGATAGGTAGGAAAAAAGAGATAATATGGAAAGATCAAAGCTTTTGCAGCCAGACAGACCTGGATTCAAATCCCAGTTTTGCCAATGACTAGCTGTATGATCTGGGGCTTCCCTGGTAGCTCAGCTGGTAAAGAATCTGACCTCGATGTTGAAGACCCCAGTTCCTGGGTCGGAAAGATCCCCTGGAGAAGAGATAGGCTACCTACTCCAGAGAACAGCAAGGAGAGAGAAGAAAGTGATCAGTTTATCACTTCCTCAGTGATCAATGCAACGAAATAGAGGAAAACAATTAAATGGGAAAGACTAGAGATCTCTTCAAGAAAATTAGGGATACCAAGGGAATATTTTATGCAAAGATGGGGTCAATAAAGGACAGAAATGGTATGGACCTAACAGAAGCAGAAGATATTAAGAAGTGGTGGCAAGAATACCCAGAAGAACTATACAAAAAAAGATCTTCATGACCCAGATAAACACAATGGTATGATCACTCACCCAGAGCCAGACATCCTAGAGTGTGAAGTCAAGTGGGCCTTAGGAAACATCACTACAAACAAAGCTAGTGGAGGTGATGGAATTCCCGCTGAAAGTGAAAGTGAAAGTTGCTCAGTCGTGTCCAACTCTTTGTGACCCCATGGACTATACAGTCCATGAAATTCTGCAGGCCAGAATACTGGAGTAGGTAGCTGTTCCCTTCTCCAGGGGGTCTTCCCAACCCAGAGATTGAATCCAGATCTCCCACCTTGCAGGCAGATTCTTTACCAGCTGAGCCACAAGGGAAGCCCAAGAATACTTGGGCTAGGAGGGATAGGAGTGGGTAGCCTATCCCTTCTCCAGCGGATCTTCCTGACCTAGGAATAGAACCAGGGTCTCCTGCATTGCAGGCAGATTCTTTACCAATTGAGCTATCAGGGAAGTAGCAAACTATACAAAAAAGATCTCAATGACCCAGATAACCATGATGGTGTGATCACTCACCTAGAGCCAGACATCCTGGAATGCAAAGTCAAGTGGGCTTTAGGAAGCATCATTACAAACAAAGCTAGTGGAGGTGATGGAATTCCAACTGAGCTATTTCTAATTCTAAAAGATGATGCTGTTAAAGTGCTCCCCTCAATATGCAAGCAAATTTGGAAAACTCAGCAGTGGCCACGGGAATGAAAAAGGTCAGTTTTCATTCCAATCCCAAAGAAAGGCAATGCCAAAGAATGTTCAAACTACTGCACAATTGCACTCATCTCACATGCTAGCAAAGTAATGCTCAAAATTCTCCAAGGCAGGCTTCAACAGTACGTGAACTGGGAACTTCCAGATGTTCAAGTTGGATTCAGAAAAGGCAGAGGAACCAGAGATCAAATTGCCAACATCCTCTGGATAGTAGAAAAAGCAAGAGAATTCCAGAAAAACATCTACTTCTGCTTCATTAACTACACTAAAGCCTTTGACTGTGTGGATTACAACATACTGTGGAAAATTCTTAAGGAGATGGGAATATCAGACTACCTTACCTGCCTCCTTAGAAATCTGTATGCAGGTCAAGAAGCAACAGTTAGAATCGGACATGGAACAATTGACTGGTTCCAAATTGGGAAAGGAGTACATCAAGGCTGTTTATCATCACCTTGCTTATTTAACTTATATGCGGAGTAGACCATGCAAAATGCTGGACTGGATGAAGCACAAGCATGAATCAAGATTGCAGGGAGAAATATCGATAACCTCAGATATGCAGATGACACCATCCTTATGGCAGAAAGCGAAGAACTAAAGAGCCTCTTGATGAAGGTGAAAGAGGAGAGTGAAAAAGCTGGCTTAAAACTCAACATTCAAAAATAAAGATCATGGCATCTGGTCCCATCATTTCATGGCAAATAGATGGGGAAACAGTGAGAGACTTTATATTCTTGAACTCCAAAATCTCTGCAGATGGTGACTGCAGCCATGAAATTAAAAGACACTTGCTCCTTGGAAGAAAAGCTATGACAAACCTAGACAGCATATTAAAAAGCAGAGACATTCCTTTACTGACAAAGGCCCATATAGTCAAAGCTACAGTTTTTCCGGTAGTAATGTATGGATGTGAGAATTGGACCATAAAGAAAGCTGAGCACCGAAGAATTGATGCTTTTGAACTGCGGTGTTGGACAAGACTCTTAACAGTCCCTTAGACAGCAAGGAGATCTAACTAGTCAATTCTAAAGGAAGTCAACCCTGAAAATTCATTGGAAGGACTGATGCTGAACTGAAGCCCCATTACTTTGGCCACCTGATGTGAAGAACTGACTCATTGGGAAAGACCCTGATGCTGGGAAAGATTGAAGGCAGGAGGAGAAGGGGATGACAGATGAGATGGTTGGATGACATCACCGACTCGATGGACATGAGTTTGAGCAAGCTCTCGGAGTTGGTGGTGGACACGGAAGCCTGGCATGCTGCAGTCCATGGGGTCACAAAGAGTAGGACACGACTGAACAACTGAACTGAACTGACCCACTCCAGTATTCATGGGTTTCCCTGGTGGCTCAGATGGGAAAGAATCTGCCTGCAATGCAAGAGACCTGGGTTAGATCCCTGGGTTGGGAAGAACCCCTGGAGGAAGGCATGGCCACCCATTCCTATATTCTTGTCTGCAGAATTCCCTGGACAGAGAGGAACCTGGCGGGCTACAGTTCATGGAATCACAAAGAGTCAGACACGACTGAGTGACTAAGCACACACAACACAGCTGTATGATCTAAGGAGTACTATTTACCTTCTCTGTGCCTCAGTTTCTTTGACAAAGAATAATGTTAACCTCACAGTGTTATGCTAAGGAATAGTGTTTATGTGTTAGAACACCTAACGCACACAGAACAATTGCTCAGCTTGTAATTATTTTTATCATTATTATTATATGATGTAAACCACAAAATGTGTTGGAGAACAGGTGAGCATTGCCGGGTCTGCTGTAAGGCACAGGTTTGGTCAAGAATCTGTCATGGCATCTTTAATCTAAAGAACAGCAATGTGGAATCACCCTTATCAGCAGCAAAAACTCCTAGTGAGTCATGTTCTCAGGTGATGTGTAAAACATCACCTGTCCTAAAGATATTTACCATCAATTTCTTTATGTACTAAATGAACATCTATAGCATACCTCCTGTCAGAGACTAAAAGAAGAACTAGGGGTATAAAGTGAAATGGGACTTAGTTCTTACCATAATTCATTGGGGGAGGACAAATTATGGAAACATAAATACTATATAATGTGGAAAGTATAATCACAAACGTAGCCATTTTTGAGCACAGACAGATAAATACCTAATCCAACCTGGTAAGGGAAGATGAAGAAAGCCTAGGAAAGATTTCTGGAAGTGTTGACCTGGAGTTGAACCTTTAAGTATAAGCAAGAGTTAATTAGGAAAGGCTTCCCATGTGGCTCAGTGGTAAAGAATTCGCTTGTCAAAGTAGGAGACACAGGCTCGGTCTCTGGGTCGGGAAAATCCCCTGGAGGAGGAGGAAATGGCTACCCATGCCAATATTCTTGCCTGAAAATTTCCGTTGACAGAGGAGTCTGACCCCATGGACAGACTGTAGCCTGGCTATAGTCCATGGGGGTCGTAAAGAGTCAGATATGACTGAGCAACTGAGCACACATGAACACAGTTAGGTAAAAGGCCTGGGTTGGGTGGTAGTAAAACACCCCAGCAGAGGAGAAAATACAAAGAACCATGTACTAGAGACCCACAAGCAGTTCAGTTTTGCCTGAGCAGGTAATTTGAAGCAAGGGATGAGACGAGAGGCAGAGATGGGAATCAGCTCCTAGCAAGGTTTATATATCTTGTCCTGAGAGCAGTGAAGGATCTGAAGCCAGGGAGATAGGGGTCAAGGTTGTCAGCCTTTCAGACAAGAGGAAGAGCTGTACCTGCAGAAGAAGGATGTGAATGGGACAGCCTGTTTGCAGTTAGGCATCCCCTCTTGGGGTTCAGGAGAAAACGGAGTCTGGGACAGTGGGACAGTGGGACAGTGGGACAGTGACCTTTTCTTTAAAGAAAAAGAAGACAGATGGAGAAGAGGAGCAAATTCCAGGATGAGGGAGTGGAATGAACAAAGCTAAAGCAGCAGTGATATGTCGGGAGTGGTCACAGAACTAGACCAGTTTGAGAGGAAGAATGTATGATCTTTAGCATGCTCTCTACATTGTAAATTCTCCTCCCCATCACAGGTACAGCATTTGGGCAGGATAGATTGTTTCTCCTCAAAATTTCTACTTTTCTGAGATGAAGCATAAAGAGAGGCCACAAGAAGCTCAAGGTGAAAAAAGATTCAGATATTCTTCTAGATTATAATCCAGAGAAGAAAATATAGAGTCCCTCCTGATAGGACAAAAGGTCTGGTGGTCTTGCAGTGACTCCAGATTGTGACCAAACAAGCCTTCTCATCCTCCATCCCCATCCCCAATCCTTGCCATCCAGCTCCAGTGGCAGGTAAAAGTGACAGACGGACCAGCTGTGTCAAGGAGAAGAGATGTTCAAGTGGCCTGGGAGGCAAGGGAGAAGGGGAAAAAGACAGTGTCTGGGGTGAGAGGTTCGCTAGCCAATCTGAACGTCACAGGTGTGCTCAGGGTTAGAACAGGAGCCAGCAAACTTGCTCTGTAAACAGTCACAGAGGAAATACTTAGGCTTTCTGGGACATTCATGCTCTGTCTCAACTACTCATCTCTGCCATCTAGCACGAAAGCAGTCGCAGACAGAGCTAGCTATCAGTAAAATTTCATTTATGGACACTGAGATTAGAATTTCAAAAAATGTTCACGTATCACAAATATTTCTGATTTCTTTCAACCAGTTAAAAGTGTAAAAATCATTCTAAGCTCACATACAAAAACAAGCAGGGGGCTGGGTTTGGTTTGTGGAGTCCAGTTTACTTTCCCTGGCTTAGAATAAGGGTCTCGTGATAGACGATGAGCTGGGATGGGTCAAGTAGCACAGAGAAGCCTCCCAAACCTACACTCTTGTGCATTCTGGATGGGGTGAGATATAGGGCTGAAACTGAGGAAAAGAACCATTTTCTATGTTTCCTGGATTTTATGAGTGCTTCCCTGGCTAGCAATAAGTTGTTTGGTAACGGACTATACCACCCCTTTCCCTATAAGTAAGGATGTGGTGATGGGGGTTTGCATTGCTTTTATATTAATTAAATTTTGAAAAACTGCTTCCCATATTTCTATAAACCATATCATGGTATTAAAAAAACAATAATAAAACAAAGTCATACACAGTTTGGCTACAACATACTCTTCTGGCTACTAAAAGAAAAAAAACAAGTAACACGTGGGGCAATGCTCATGAGCAGCCAAACCTCCCTGTGGCCTCAGCTGCCCACCTGGGAAATGGTTAGAAACTGCTAAGCAGTTTTGAGACTTGCTATTGTCCAACTGGCTGCGCCAGTTTGGAAGGTTCTCGGGTCCCCTACAGAGGCACAGTGCTTTCTTTGTTGCTGTTGCTGTTCTTGAGTCACTAAGGCATGTCTGACTGCGACCCCATGGACTGCAGCATGGCTTCCCTGTCCTTCACTATTTCCCAGAGTTTGCTCAAACTCATGTCCATTAGTAGGTGATGCCATCCAACCATCTCATCTTCTGTTGCCCCCTTCTCCTCCTGCCTTCAATCTTTCCCAGCATCAGGGGCTTTTCCAATGAGTTGGCTCTTTTCATCAGGTGGCCAAAGTATTGGAGCTTCAGTTTCAGCATCAGTCCTTTCAATGAATATTCAGGGTTGATTTCCTTTAAGATTGACGGGTTTGATCTCCTTGCTGTTCAAGGGACTCTCAATAGTTTTCTCCAGCACCACAGTTTGAAAGCATGAAAGCAATTCTGGCACTCAGCCTTCTTTATGGTTCAACTCTCACATCTGTACATGACTACTGGAAAAACCATAGCTTTGACTATAGGGACCTTTGTCAGCAAAGTGATCTCTCTGCTTTTTTTAATATGCCGTATAGGTTTGTCATAGATTTCCTTCCACGGAGCAAGCAACTTTTAATTTCATGGTGCAGTCACCGTCCACAGTGATTTTGGAGCCAAAGAAAATAAGATTTGTCACTGTTTCCACTGTTTTCTTTACCTTTCTAATTCTGTCTTGTCCTTTGTCAGGTACTAAATGATCTTTTCTAGTTTCCAAAGATTTATGGGGTCTTGCTTGGAAAATACCTGAGAACCTCAGGCTTTGTGTTTTCTCCCAGAAGCATAACTGAGGGGTAGCTGAGCATCAAGATTAGATGACTGGGAAGATTGACTTACAAGATTCTTCACAAATAGCCCAACCATTTTCCTTGAACCAGGCACAAGTCTTCAGATTTCTTAAAAACATATCATCAATATCATGTCAAGTTCAGACTCTAAAACCACTACATCCTTCCTTTCCCTGCCCCCCCTCACTCACTGCTCCTAGAATAAAAGGATTCATGTTGTTACATTTCTCTTCTTTTCTGCTCCTTGAAAGCAGTTATTTCTCCTTCTTGGAGAGAATGTTTAGGATGCTTTCATTAACCTCTTGCCTTATCAGTGTTCTAAGAGCTCCAACATCCCAGCCACATCCCAGACTCTATCTCCCCCATTGACACTCAGTATCCTCAAGTTGGGGATAAAGGAAAAGATGAAAAGCCTAGGGGAAATAAGGATTCATGTCAAAAGCTCTTTTTCCTGACACTAAGGAATGCCCTTAGCTGGCCCTCAAAACCGGGACAGGAGTCAGCTATCAGATTCACCCAGGACCTAAAAAGTGTTTGATCCACAGAACTCAAACATGAAGAGACCCTGCCAAAGGGATTTCACAGCACCAACGATGGCAAACATTGTGTGCATTTCCAACAAGTCAAAGCTCACAGGACCTGCCTGGCTCTTAGTGGACATCCGGTCCCTAGTGGCTGTACTGAGGAAGATGGATGCAATTTTCCCAACTCCAGGGCTCCAGTCCTAACCCACTTTCTGCCACGAGGCATCAGGTTGGTTCGGCCGACTTCTCACAAATCTGGCTCTGGAGGAAGCACGGAGTTCCGCTGAAAACACATTCATCCTCTTCTCCCATTTGATCTTTCCTCCACATGCCTTTTGGATTAATGCTGGCATTTTGTTTCCATCTGTTTTCATGTCTTGGTTAGAAACATGCAAGTCCAGCTCCAGCTCTCTCCAGGGCAAGGGGTACTCCACAGGGTGTAGTTTCAGAGCCCGGTCCATGGGCAAACAACTGCATGTCTTATTTCAAACCCACAAACACTGAGGGAGTGCCTCTCATGTGCCAAGCTTTGTGTTGTGCACCAGGTACTTGCCAGATGCCATGTTAGGCTGCTGCTCAAAATTCAGCACAGGCTCCCATTTCACTGGGAGTAGAAGCTCAAGTCATTACAACAGCCTACAAGATCTAAAACGAGCCCCTTCCTACCCCCAACGCTCCGACCTCATCTCCTGCCACTCTCCCTCTTACTATGCAAAGCCAGCGCGGCCTCACTGCTCTTGTGAACATTCTGCCACCTCTGCCTGAGGGCCCTTGCACCAGCTGTCCCCTCCTCTGTACCCAGAGTGCCCTTTCCCCACACTGGCTAACTTCCTCACCCTCCGCAAGTCTTGGCTCAAATATCTCCTTTTCAACAAGGCTTAAACCGACACCTCTGTTGAAAATTGCAACCCCTCAACGGCATGCCTGATCCCTCTTCCTGCCCTACCTTAAATTTTCTTTTTCCACAGCACTTATCACCTACTGCCTTGGCCCAGTTCCTAGAGAACAGAGCTGGAAGGAACACAATTCCAGGGAAGCAGAAATGAGGCAAAAGGGGAGTGAAGCAGAGAATTGAGGAGAGAAGACCTAAGGGAGTATGTTTCCCAATGACCACAGGGCTGCAAGCGACGACGACTCGGTTCAAGGAACGTCTTCAGAGAGGCTGAATAAAGCTAATGCAACCCCAAACAACCTGCCCAGGGAAGGAGAAAAGAATGTGTCCTTCAGCACCTGTCTCCTGTTGGTAAAAGTCTGTCATATGGATGTTAACTCTCTCATATTTCCAGGTGATGAAAACGCAGGTTAGCACACCGGAGGTCCCCTAACTTAGGGGCAACAGGGAAGCCCCAGTATGGAAGGTGGGAACTGAGAGAAGCAGCATAGGCACGAGGTGAGGAGGTACGGGGCCCGCCTATGAGCTGCACAAGGGGCCGCGTTCGTGGTGGCTCCCTTGCCAGTCGGAGTGGCTGTGGTGGACGGAGCACCGGCAGCTCCAGAACTGTAGGCACAGAGAGAGCTGCTGCCACGGCTGCTCCAGCCAGGCGAGATCAGTGTATGGATCTGGATGTGCCTAAACTGAATCCTATATGAACTTCCAACATAGTATCCATCTCCCCAGCTAGAAAATTAGTTCCCTAACAGCCAGATCTTTGTTTGTATTCCCTGATGAACCCCAAGAGTCTAGAAAGAGGCTTGATACCGGATAGGTGCTCAGCACACTCTTAAAAGACTGAAAGGGCTATGATCATGAGTGAGATACAGACCCTGCCGAGGACAACACACTCAAGCAAACAGCCAGGACAGAACATGAGGACTGTGCTGGCGGCAGGCCAGGTGGTTGCAGGAACACTTGGCAGATCTGTGGGCAACTGACCTCTGAGTCCTGGGACCTTCGGCACAACAAGGACACTGGTGTAGGAAGTCCAAATCTGGGCTCTAAACCCAAGCTCAGCCACTAATTAGCTGTAGGATCTTTCAAGACTTATCTAAATAACAGTAATTATTAATCACCAAGTCCTCACTTTCTGCCAGATCACAGGCTGAGTTATTTATTGTCTTGCTCTGTTCAAGCTGCTTTAAGAGAGCTCCATAGGCTGGCTGGCTTATAAACAACAGATATTTATAATATTTCTCATATTTCTGGAGGCTGGGAAGCCCAAGATCAAAGTGTCAGCAGAGTCGGTGTCTGGTGCGTATACAGCTGTCATTCAACTGCACCCTCACAAGGTATAAGGGATGATGAGCTCCCTGGGGTCTCTTTTATAAGAGCATTAATCCCATTTATCAGCAGAAGCCCAACTCATCTCCCTAGGGCCCATATCCTTTGGGATCAGGATTTAACATATGACTTTGGATGGACACACATATTCAATCCACAGTGTTTACATACATATTCTTATTTCATTCTGACAATAGCACAGTGTGAGAAGTATGATGATTCTCATTTAATAGACAGAAATCTAAACTGAACCCAGAAACTTTCAATGAATCTACCCAGTTCTCCCAGCTAAGAAATGGCAGAGCTAGAATTTGAACTTGAAATCTCCTCTGCCAAACTCTAAGCTCACAATCACCCCCCTCCAGCACCGTACAGCTGGGCCTTCATGCCCTGTTTGTAAAATGAAAAGATTAGACTATATAATCTTTAAAGTCCTTCCTCATTAAGCAATATCCTAAACATGTCAAGGTCAAAGAGAACTGATCCAGCCCAGACTTGTGGGAGGTGACTGGATACTGTCCAGGACAAATATACCTACAGTGTATTGTGGGCCACCAACTGGATCTGAGTCAGCAGCAGCCCCCTTCCAGCCCCAGATTGGTGGGCACACCACTCTATTCTGTCCATGAGGACAGTACACACAGGAGATCAGCCTGGCTAGGGCAGGGGTGCCACCTGAGAGATCTTAATGTGGGACCATGAAGATGCGCAGAGTAAATTACATACATCATTTACATTTTCTAGTAGCCACTCTTAAAAAAGGAAAAAGAAAGTGATAAAATTAATATTGGTAATATATGTCATTTAACCCAATGCCTTCAGAATATTATCACTTCAACATGAATCAATGTAAAAATTTATTGAGATATTTAATATTCTATTTTTCAAAGTCTTTGATATCAGTATGTATTTTACTAAAGAATATCTAAATGCAGAAATCACATTTCAAGTGCTTGATAGGAATCAACATGAATCAGGTGGTTACATGTGAATCGTGGCTGCTGAATGGGACTGTGCTGACCCATTGTCTGCTGGAGAACACATACACAGGCACACACTCACCCCAGGGCAGTACAGGTAATCAGGGAACTTTATCAAATCTCTGCAGTGTCAGGACCGGCAAATAGCATGAGCTACAGCCCTGCACCCAGGCATCAAGGTGCAGAACCAGGGACAGGGGGAGGCCCAGGGGAAATGGGCACCCACCTGAACTCACGCACACTAAATGCAAACAAATGGGAGGAAGCCAGCCGCTCACGGGGGAAAGAAGACATCTGGCTTGCTGCCCTTTGAAGTTCAGCTCACCTGCTAACATCAAGAGTAACAGGCCAAGAAAAAGTACTAAGGGCCTTAAAGCAATTGAGGCAAGAGGTTAGGGTTCCTTGGTCAGTTCCTTGGGAAATGAGTTTCATATGAGATTTGGGAGAGGGGGAGAAATGTGGAAACCTTTCGAAGTTAACAATTTGTGTATTTAAGTGGTGTCAAACCACAGGAGTCTGGAGTCCTAACACATTCATGAAAGTCTCAGCCTCAAACTCATTTACATGAAATTAATTGCTGCTCCAAACAGATCCACAGAAGCAAGGGGTGGCAGGGTAGATCCGTGTTTTTCAAAACTGAAGGCCTGGGAGGCTGCTGGGGGGATTGTGGTTTTTCCAGGACTGGGATAGATTGAAATGGATTGTTTTCAAAAGGAAAGAAAGGCAAACATTCTCAAGCTCCCCCGTGCCAACCAAACACACAAAGCAGTGAAGGAAGGATGACTCTTCTGCCACCCGGAGAAGGTGGTTCCCTGCCCGGGGCAGACAGTGCCTGGGCCCCGCCTCCCCAGCCCCTCCCCACTCAGCAGCAAACCATCTGGGCAACACCTCAGAACCACTCTTGGAGAGTGTTTACTTGCTGCATCTGTGAGGTTGAGACTGGAGCCACATGGAAAGCACATGCAGGAAATGCGCTGTAATAATCTTATGTTTATGATTCCCAGAGTAGGATGGCAGAGTCGGGGATGGGATTGATCAGGTTCCAAATCTATTTCCTGGAGTCAAATTTAAAAGAGATATGTTAAGGGCAAAATCTCTAACAATGTGGGTACGTTGCAACAAGTTACAAGTTGATTTCTACTGGTGTCTGTACAGATATTTTAAATCTGTTGCTTTCTTCCCATATGTACTAGCCCATCCCTGCCAAAGCTTACAGAACTCTGAAAACTGCCTCCTGTCGTATATTCTTATCAAATTCAGAAAATCTGATTTTCTAAAAATTCACTTATAGGACAGCAGTACTGTTTTGCCATAATGCCTTTATCATTTTATTATTATTATTATTGCTCTTATTCAGACTTTTTAAGTGTTACAATTTTCCATTTTTGTCCATTTTCAGTGATGTTAAATCCATCCAATCATAGTCTGGTTACAAATTTCTCCCTGGACAAACGAAGCATACAATGGGTCTGTTCCCTTGGCACACCCATGCAAGAAGACATTTTTAAGACCTGAAGAGGCTCTCAAAACCTCCTGTCTGAGCTGGCCACTCCCGGAGCTGCCTCTGAGTCACCCTTCCCCATTGTCTCTCTCAATTAGAAGTGGATGTTTTATCGTTCTTGCTGGGAAGTAGATTTTCTGAACTCCTTAGCATGGCATTTAAATACCGGTTATATGCCTCAGGTAGGAAAGCTGTGAGGCAATGAAGAAAAAAAACAGGTGAGCTGAGAAAACGAAGTGTAAAGATGACTCATAGCAGCTGTTACTGTCAGCAGAGCACTTTACAGTTTGCAAAATAATTCCACATGTGATATCTCATTTAACTTCACCATCACTCCATGAGTCAGGGATTTAACCTTCTTTTTATGATGAGGAAACTGAGGCTGGGTTTGCTGACACATCTCACCTAAGGTCACCCATGGTGGAGCCAGGAATTGGAATCACTCTTCAGATAAGAAACCCAGTCCTGCTCTGTCCAACTGCCAGCAGCAAACTATCCCAGACAGCAGAGATGTTTTCGTGTAGCCTTACTCAATCAAACCTCGAGTATATAAGACGTGGTTAATTGCAAACAAACACAGCTCTTTTTTATCTAGCATATTCCTCAGCCTCTTCCCTCATTGACTTTTAAAATTTTATTTATTTATGGCTGTGCCGGGTCTTTGTTGTTGCATGCCGGCTTTTCTCTAGTTGCAGTGAGCAGGGGCTACTTCTAGTTGCAGTGTTGGGGCTTCTAATTACAGTGGCTTCCCTTATGGTGGAGCATGGGCTCAGTAGCTGTGGTACACCGGTTTAGTTGCTCCACAGCAGATGGGATCTCCTGAACCAGGGATCAAACTCGCGTCTTCTGGATTGGCAGGCAGATTCTTTACCACTGAGCCACCAGAGAAGCCCCCATCATTGCTTTTTTGTTTTTTTGGTAACAAATTCAGTAGACATTACTTTTTAATTGGAGGAAAATTGCTTTACAATGATGTTGTGTTGGTTTCTGCCATACAACAACTCGAATCAGCCATAATTATACATATATCCCCTCCCTCGGAAGCCTCCCTCCACTCCCCACATCCCACCCCCCATAGGTCATCACAGAGCACCAGGCTGAGCTCCCTATGTTACACAGCAATTTCTCACCAGCTATCTATTAATATTTTACACATGATAGTATATATATGTTGATGCTACTCTCTCCATCCATCCCTTTTAATGGTGCTTAAGTAAAACAATTCCAATGTTCATCCAAAATGAATATAATGAGAGGAAAAGAGTAAAAATTTAACCAAGCATTTATTGAGAGTCTCCTTGTAAGAAAAAACTTGATGCTTACTCCCAAGAAATGTATCATGCCTAGGCAGAATAGCTATAGACCTCTGAGGATTAGATATCAACATAGCGTACCAAAACAAGAGCTGTCAGCATTGTCAAGGCATGAGATGCATCCTGGTCTGGGACGGAACCGTGGAGATTTTGTGAGGAAGGAACACGAGCCAGCCCTTGGGCATGGAGTCCTCAAATTCTCTAATCACAAGTGACCAGGAGCTCCTGTTAAACATACAAATTCCTCAACTTCAATCCTGAACTGGGATTTTCCCGGGGGAGAGGCCTAGTAAACCAAGTATTTAACCTGAGCCCCAGGTGATCCCTATCGTAGGGAAGACTGGGAGCAGTGGGAAGCCTGGGAGCAGTGGGAAGCCTGAGTCAGCACCAGAGGCTGAGACCTGGTCAGCTGCAGAGCATTTCTGTGTGCTCTGAGAGGGGAAGGAAAGGGCAGAAGCTGTGGTAGAAGGGACTGAGGGAACTGACACGTATAAATTAAGACAGATACCAAAAGAAGACTTAATTCCAAAATACGGGCAGGGACTGCAAGGAGTCAGCAGGCTGCAGGGCAGATGACGGGCAGGAAGGCTCCAGGAGAGAAAGGAATCCTGGTTCACATCTGCCCACTCCTGATGTGGGAGGAGATGCACACAGCAGGTGGGCAGCTGCAGCGGCATCACTTGCTGGGGAAGTGCCCACTTCTGCCTGTAAGCCTGTCCTGGGGATCATGGCCCATCCCCGTCCTCCTGGTTTCAGGTGAGGGTCACATTGGGCAGCAAAGTGACCTAAGTTGCTAAATAGGCACATGTTTTTGCTCACTACTTGAATTCCTTTTTCTTTTTCATCCAGCTGCATTTATAACTGAGCCCCAGGATACCTCAGGGTATTTTGTCCCAAAGGAAGCCTCTAGCAGCCATGGTGAAGGTGGAAAGGTTCTTGGTCTAGGGGAAATCTGGGTTTAAACTTCATTTTCACAAGGATCTCGAGGTGCAAAATCATGTCTGTGGTCCTTGGTTTCTTCTTCATTTAAATGATAATAACGCCTAATACTATACAGTGGGGCTTCCCAGGTGGTGCTAGTGGTAAAGAACCCACCTGCCAATGCAGGAGATGTAAGGGACACAGGTTCCATCACAGGGTCCAGAAGACTCCCTGGAGGAGGGCAGGCAATGCACTCCAGTATTCTTACCTGGGAAATCCCATGGACAGAGGAACCTAGCCGGCTACAGTCCACAGGGTCACAAAGGGTCAGACACAACTGAAGCAACTTAGCATGCACACACATGCACATATATAGCACTCCCTACACGCCCAGTATTATCCTGTATATTTTTATGTGTTTTAATCCATTTAATTCTCACAGCAACCAGGTAAGGAAGGTTCTGTTATTGTCTCAGCTTTACAGATGAGAAAATGGAAGCACAGAGGTTAAACCACTTGCCTAAACAGGTAAATAAAAGAGGCAAGATTTGAACCCTGGCAATCTGCTGATCCCTTAACCACTATTCCTTATCTGTCTCTAAGAAGGACAGTGTCTGGTAACATAAAAAGAACAGGTGTGTGTGTGTGTGTGTGTGTGTGTGTGTGTGTGTGTGTGCGCGCGCACACGCACATGCCCGTGTGCATCATATGTTTGGGGAGGAGGTAATTGGTTTCAATGAAGTGAGAGACTTCTTGGTGAATGGTACCACATGGATTCTAAGACAGAAGATGATTCTAGGCTACAGTGAGATAGGAAGTCACGAAGCAGGACTGATTCCACACATGTGACAGAGAAAGGCCAGAGGAGTAAAAAAGATCCATATGGAGACTGGGAAAAAAGAGAATTAGGAGTGAAAACGCTTAGCACCCAGTGGGTTCATTTATCCAATTCCTCATTCATCCTGCACTCATCCAAATTTGGTAAGTACCTGGTATATGCCAGGCCCCATTACAGACACAGGAGACACAGTAGTGAATGAACAGACACCCTCCCTGCCTTTGTGGAGCCTAGAGTCTAGTTAGGGCTTCCTTGGTGGCTCTGATGGTAAAGAAAATGCCTGCAATGCAGGAGACCTAGGTTCGATCCCTGGGTTGGGAAGATCCCCTGGAGAAGGAAATGGCTACCCACCCCAGTATTCTTGCCTGGAGAATCCCATTGACAGAGGAGCCTGGTGGGCTACAGTCCATGAGTTCTCAAAGAGTCAGACACAGTTGAATGACTAACACACACAGAGTTTAGTATGCAAGATGGACAGAAAAGAAAACCAACAAATGAATAAAACAATTAGAAAAGTGATGAGCAAAAAAAAAAAAAAAAAAAAAGAAAAGTGATGAGCTGTATGAAGGGAAAACCTGGTGGGTAAGGAATGGGTGGCTATTTTAGCTAGGGTGATAGGAGGGCCGGTCTGAGGAGGGATCACCTCAGTTGAGTCCTGAAAGAGCTGGGTGTGTGCCAGAAAGTGGCAGGCCAGTGTAATTAGAGAAAAGGGGGTGAGGAAGAGGTGACAGAGGTGAGGACAGAAGATGGGCAGCACCCTCCAGGCCACCAGGAGGAGGGCAGTGCAGTGCAGTGGAGGGGACATTATTAGACTCTAAGCAGGGAACAGACACTCTCCAAAGTATATCTTAGGACAACACCTCTGGCTGACTGTGAGAAGAGCTCACAGGGATCCTACTGGGAGAGCAGTGCTGTCATCCAGGCAGGAGAGGATGGTGGCTTGACAGGTGGTGGCCGTGGAGATGGGGAGGAGTGTGATTTGAAATGTATTTTAGAAGCGGAATCAACAGGTGCTCATAACTTTTTTATTACCACCACTGAAGCAGCAGGATTTAGACCTCCATCAGATAAAGAATGAAAAGGGCAAGAAGTATCAAGAATTTCTATAGCAGATACTGGTGGGAAGGACAGAGGGACACAAAGAGATGCTTTGTCTTGGAATCAGCAGTCCCTAAGCTGCTCTCTAGGTTACATGTGACTCTGAAAGGTGAATGCGAGAGCCAGATACTCTCAAGCGCTTTTGAACAAATCTGATTTTTTTTAATTGGAGTATAGTTGTTTTACAACATTGTGTTACTTTCTGCTATACAGCAAACTGAATCTAGGGCAGTGACCCAAACAGGAGCAATAGATGTTCTGTGGAGAGCCCAGCACAAGCCCCATCCTTGAGGCAATATGGCGATTGAGGGTATACTGGGGGTGTCCTGGGATGAGACACCATGTCCAGACTTGCAGAGCTGGGGAGAGGAGATGGCCAAAGGAACAACACAGCTGCCTCAGAGCAGATACACAGGACACAAGTACACAGGGGCTCAGAGGAGGAAGGAAACACGAGTCGGGGGAACCCAGGAGTATCTTAGTGTTCATGGTGACAGACTAATAGCCAGGGACAGGGGCTGCTAGAAGTGGAGTAAAACTGCTGATGGACTTCAAATTCTTAGTACTGTTTCATTTTTAATTGGTTTTTCCTGTTAAACAAAACCAGTGGCATCCTAGTACATTATTCTTCTGCTAGTTTCCTAATCTTACTCCTTCGTTTATTTACTAGTACAAGGTTATTGACACAATATCCTACAGCAGGGCTTCTCCAACTCTAATGTGCTCATGAATCACCCTGGTATCTGGTTAAAATGCAGGTTCTGGTTCAATAGGCCTGCAGTGCAGCCTGAGATTCTGCATTTCTTTATTAGTTCTTCAGTGATGCTGTTGCTGGTCCTTGAATGATGCTTTGAGTAGGGAGGCTCTAACCCAATAACTCTTTGGTCCATTTCTCACTCCACTTCAACTTTAAAGTAAAATAAGATCATTCACTATATATTAGAGTACCTACTACAGATAGGGCTTCCTGGGTATTCAGTGGTAAAGAATCCACCTGCCAATGCGGGAGACTCGGGTTCAATCCCTGGGTCAGGAAGATCCCCTGGAGAAGGAAGTAGCAACCCGATCCAGTATTATTGCCTGGGAAATCCCAAGGACAGAGGATCCTGGTGGGCTACAGTCCATGGGGTCACAAAAGAATCAGACACAACTTAACGATTAAATAACAAAACTATAGACAAGACAACAGGTGGAGGGTTGAGAGGGAGAAAAAAATAAATGTGATACGTTACCTTTAAGGAAATTACAGGCGGAGTGGAGAGATGGGTACTAACACACAGGAATTATAATACACTGGAGAAGGCAGTGGCACCCCACTCCGGTTCCCTTGCCTGGAAAATCCCATGGACAGAGGAGCCTGGTAGGCTGAAGTCCATGGGATCGCTAAGAGTCGGACATGACTGAAGCGACTTAGCAGCAGCAGCAGCCCCACTTAATCCTCACTACACTGTGAAAGAGGAATTGTCTCCATCTTACAGAGAAGGACAACCAAGCTAGGAAAAGTTAAGTCAATTTTTCAAGCTCACACAGGCACTGAAAAGTTGAATTTTGATCTAAATTTGTATCTCTCTGCTCCCAAAGTTCAAGTTCTTTCCATTAAGCCATACTTGAATGTAGATCAATGAATAAATACCCAAAACACTGGGCACTACAAGATGTATGTGAGACAAGAAGTACAAACAGCTTGCCAGGGGAGTTCAGCAGGTGGGTGGCAAGTGATAGAAATGTGGGACTACAGTATATTGACTTAATTTGACTAGTTTCCCAGAAAACAGCAGCAGTGAGGACTTCACGTTGAAAAGGTATTTTTTAATGTTCCAGAAAAGAGACTAGTGTCCTTGTTTGTTCATAAATTCCCCTTTTATGGACCACAGTTCTCAAGTCCAGGAAGTCACTGGCCCAACCAGACAGAAGCAGTTGGCATCTCATGGCTCCAGACACCAGCAGACATTTGTCTGCAAACACCCAGAATGAGGGCTGCCTCTTCCAGGAGCAGTCTTGTATTACAGATCTTCCTCAGTCTGAACAGAGAGCAGAGCTCAGGCTGGAGACCTGGGATGTGAGCATGCTTATTACCTGGCATTAGTTATGCACCCGTCATAGAGAGGTTTTCTTACATTGTCAACATCACTTTTCAGGGCCCCTGGCTCTGAGTTTTACCCTCCCACTTACCCACACAGATGGCTCCCTCTCAGCTCCCGCCAGCTCCTGCCTGGACTGACCACTAACGAGGAGCCCCCGTGGCAGCATGTCTGGAACTCAAAAATGACTCCACTTTCTCTGTCGCTGAGTCATTGTTATTGGGTTGGACAGGAAGACCAAAACCTATGAAAGTGCGAGTCTCAGTGGCGAGGGCCACTCCCTACATCACCACACTCGGTGCTCCACCTGAGCCCTGTGGTCCCAGATGGTGGCAAAATGTTCCTTTTCTTATTTGGAATAGAAAGGACAAAGAGAACCAAGATGTGCTGTCATTAAATGTGTGTGTGTGCTCAGTTGCTCAGTTGTGTCCAACCTTTATGACCCCACAGACTGTAGCCCTCCAGGGTCTTCTGTCCATGGAATTTTTCCAGGCAAGAATACTGGAGTAGGTTGCCATTTCCTACCTCAGAGGATCTTTCTGACCCAGGGATCAAACCCTATCTCCTGTGTCTCCTGTATTGCAGGCGGATTCTTTACCACTGTGCCCCATGGGAAGCCCCCTATCGTCAAATACAGAAATACTAAAATATCTGGAAGCTTCCACCCATCTCTACCCCACCCTCCCCGGCAGTTTGTCCCTAGACCTACGAGAAGGCTTTAGTCACTCACTCTATTTGCTCATCTTTAATGCAGGCTTTCTACTTTCTGCATAGAATGCAGTAAACTGAAACATTAATTAAGGACAGGATCCCTGTAAACACTGGGACACACAGACAAGCATCACTTCCCAAATGCACAGAGCAGCTTCTTCTCAGAACCTGTCACTACTCCTGATCCCATTCACTTCTGGGGATAGAAACCACATCAGGTCACAGATGCCAAGGGCGGTTTGTGTGGGGTGTTCCCACATACCAGGTCACCCTCAGCCCCATGGATGAGCCTCACAGAGCTATTTTGTTATTCACGCACACCCCCAGGCACCAAAAGTATGTGTTGTCATAAGAGAGACCCCAAAACACCAGCATTTCTTTTGCCAAACATCATGGAGACAGTTTTTGGAATCACTGAAATCCCACTTTATTCCACCAGCTGCTGACTACAGGGGCAGCATACAGTGTCCAAGGATGACACTTTGATACAAATTGAGCCCCTTCCATAAGGAAACAAGCTGGGTTTTAGGGGTGATTTGTTTAAAAGCCACGTCATAAATCAGCTGTCAGTTCTTTCTTCCAGGCATGGAAGGCTCACCTTTACACTGAATTAGTTGCATCTGAAACTTGACCCCCCAGCCTCAGAGCCTGCTGGAAACACGTGCTCAATGACTTCCAGTCAAAGCAGCAAGAACTTAAATTGTTCCACATTTTTAATAAATGGGCCAGGAACCCATGGGACGATGCCCACTGACCTGAGTACTCAGCATATTGATCAAAGAAAGAGGATGGAGACAGGTTTGCAACGACCGGATTTGGGGGTGGGGGGCATTTACTAACACGTGCAGGTCAAGCCTGGACAACACCAACTTTTGTTCTTAAGTACAACCAGAGAGTCTTGGCTTAAAGAACGGCCCAGCAACATTACATTAATTGCCAGTAACAGCTCAGCTGGTTAGGGCATGGGGGTGGCGGTAAGTAGAAGTGAAGACTGGCGGGAGGGAAGGCATACAGAACAACCTGCCATGGAGAGAGGAGGCAGATGAAGCTTTCTATCAGGAGCTGGGCCTCTGGGACTCCTTCCAGTTTCCTGGTTTCTGAGGCTAAAAAGAAATTTGATTGCTGGGGGAAAGTGGCTTTGGAGCTCACTGGGACAGGGCCTAGGAGCTTATGCTCTAAGTCAACCTTGATGAGAAACTCTGTTGGGGAGGGCACAGGGCAAACCACTGCAGATGTGAAGATAAGGAAGACAAGGCCCCTCCTCAAGGAGTGAGCCTTCAGCAGCCAGAGACAAACATGAAAGCAGAAATGATTGTTGAATAGGATGAACAACTACCATCAGACAGTGCTAAATGTACAATCAGGGACAAGATATACAGTCCAACTGTCCAGATGCTAGAGTCTAGCAGGGGAGACAGACATGAAAGCAATGTGCTAAGGACTATGAGGAGGTGTCATGGGGGGCCTATGGGAGGGCCACCCAGGCATGTATGCTCAGGAACATCTTCCCAGAGGGGAGGGGGTATTCAATTATGACCCAGGATAAGCAGGAGTTCACGACACAGGGCTGGGGGGTGAGGAAGGGGCACAGAGGAGGGACACGCATTGCTGTTGCAGTGAGACTAAGACATGCGAAAGCCCAGTTGAGAGGAGGCACAGCACACTTGTGAAAATAAGAGGAACAGTCAGGCTGAGCATAAAATGCAGGGGAAAGAGAGGAGAGAAAGCTAGGCAGCAGGTGGGCCTCCAGGTATGGCACACACAGAAGCTTAACAGAGGTATGTAGGAGGGCTACGGTGCACAGAGCAGGGAGCAGTGAAATTTGCTGAGAATGGCTGGAGAAGACTATGCAAACAAAAAGAAAAAACCTCTTAAAGAATGAGTAGGCATTTACCAGAAGTAATGGGAAGATTGCTCCAGGCAAAGGAAGCCATGCTGCACTTTGAAAATTAACCCCATCCTCTCCCCCAATCCTAGGTGGGGCCCAAGATGAACAACACACCATGGACCAAACTCTGTTCTCTAGGCTCACATCAAGGGCAAGGTTATGAAGTTCCAAGCTCCAGAAAAAGTGGAGGGAACTGACAATAAATAATAGCCATTACATAGGCCAGGGTCTTTGAGCACTAGGACCCAACTATGAGGAGGGCTTACATTCCCAAAATCAGAAACATAGCTCAGCCAACTGGAAAAATTTCAGGGGGAACCAGAGAAATGATCACCTCTTCAGGAAGGCTCCTATAAGAAGTTATTGTCCCATGAATAATGTAAAGATACCCTCAAAACAAGGATCCCCAGAAATGATGCCAATTTACTCGGCAACACTTACGATGTGCCAGGGCTAATGTTCCACAAGTACCATCACATTTAATGCTCTAATCAGCCCAACACAATGTAAGTATTGCTCTTACTTTACAGATGAGAAAGGGGCTTCCCAGGTGGCTCCAGTGGTAAAGAACCCGCTTACCAATGCAGGATACATAAGAGACATCAATTCAACCCCTGGGCTGGGAAAATCCCCTGGTAGAGGGCATGGCTACCTAGTCCAGTATTCTTGCCTGGAGAATCCCATGGACAGAGGAGCCTGGCAAGCTACAGTCCATGGGGTCACAAAGAGTTGGACACGATTGAGGTGATTTAGCACACATGCCCAGATGAGAAAATTGAAGTTAAATATTCTGCCTGTTGGTAAATGGCAGCTGGTGACAGGACTAGAACCCTCCAGGTCACACTTTCCACTACCCCAGCCCACTGGCTCCCCATAGACAGCTCACAGCATCAGCAAGGCATCTCCCCATGACACCACCAAAGGAAATAACACGGAGACCAGCAGGGGAAAGATTAGTTCACAAATGTGCATGTACAAAAGACACTGCCATGAGTTTAGCTGAAGTTAGTTTTTTTACCTTTTCAGGCAAAAACTGGCAGCTAACCCTCCTCTAATTACTAAATATACAGCCGCATCTTTCACAAGCCATCAGGATTGTCTCACATATGAGACCCCTTCACTCACCTATTCATGTGTGATCCCCAATATGCCCATTTTACAGGTGGGAAATAAGTCAAGATTCAGAGATGTTGAGTACCGTTTCCAAGGTTTCACTGCTATTAAAATGCTCAAGCCAGGGCTCAAACCAGATTCTATGTGATTTCATGAACAAAGTCTTTCCATAACACCCACCATGTCACCACAGAGCAGAAGGGAACAGTGATGCTCCCAGAAGGGGGATGTCTTGTCGTAGCCAGGGCAAGAAAACTAAGGACCTACTATCCAAGAGCTCTCACAATGAGAAAAGTGTACTTTACAGGGACGTTGACATATCTGTGCTGCCAACACAGGTTCTTCCGCAAAAGGAAAATACAAAGACAGTTATCAGTGCCAAAAGAGAGAGATAAAGAATATCTACAGATGTATACAATTCTTGCTCTTCCAGCCAAACACTTTCCACTCTCAGATGCCATGGTCAAAGAGAAACTCTTCTGCAGAGGATTCTTTATAATATGACAACATACACAAAGCTCAGGGGAGGACAGGCCCCAAGAGGTCTGGGGTCGACCCGCAAGACAGGTGGCTTGGGGAGGGACGGTCTGCAGAAGGAAGAGCCCATTGTTGTAGACTGATGAGAGTGTCATTATATTTCATGGCTAAATGTACAGACCCTCAAGTTGCCTGTGATTGTGCTGGGAGTGCTGAAAGGTGACGTCAGAGAAAAGCGCTGGACAGAAAGGCGACCTGAATTCAAGTCCTGGTCCTGCTGCCTTTTTAGGAAAGTCACAGAAGATCCTCTGCTCACATTTTCTTTGTCCGTAACATGAAGAAATTGGACAAGGTGACCTCTGTGATCCTTCCAGTGTAAAAGCAAGTGATCATGACTCTCGTGTCCTTCTCTTCACATTCTTGATGGGGCCACAGAAATGTAGCCCACCTGAAACAGCAGTCCACCAATCAGGACCATGAGAAGGCTAAAGGGGATGCAGCCTAAAGATAAATTCTGTCCATACCACAGCCTTGCTCAGGACCATCCTGCAGTGTGGTCATAAGCTCTAATGTCAGGCCCACATGTCACTGAAATTGCCACTCTTATTATTTCTGTACCCACAAGCTTTCACATACATTTGTCCCTTCCTTCTTCGGCTGCCTGCCTGTGCCTCCTGGGCCAATGGTGGTCAGACACTTGGAGAAGCCAAGAGATGAATAGCTCCCAATCTCAAAATGAAGATGCCCCCAAATAAGGCAGAGAAGTCGCCTCAGGTCTGAGACAATCTTTGTAGCCATGGACAGCAGCAGGGTCTGGGTGAACCAGAGCTGTCTCTTATACGCTGTGTGATCTAAGGGAAATCACCACTCTGAGCCTAAGTTTCCTGACATATAAAATAATGATGATAATACAACTTGATGACAAAAAGCCTACCTCAGAGAGTCACTGTGATTATCAGATTACACACACAAAAGTCTAAGGCTCCATAAATAAGCAGTTGCTGTTCTCAGGACACATCCATGGGCAGTGATCAGCAGTCGAGGAGCAAGGCTGGGGCAGCTCAGTGCACATTCAAGAAACCCTTTGCCTACAAAATAGTCCTAAACTGCTACATGCTTGGGGAGAGAATGAAGAGTCACTTCCTTCAGGTGGCAGCAAGTGTGAAGTAGGAACACGGGAGAGGAACCAGCCACTTGAGCCACACTTGGGAACCCACTAGTCACCAACCAGAAGCATGAGGCAATGGAGAAGGGAGCTTGAAGAGATGCCTCTTTCCTGATTGAACCAACTTCCAAAGGAAGTAAGTAAGGACAGTCCCGAAAAGACGGCTACAGTTGCCTGGGGAAGGGATCATTTCATGTGCCACTTCTGGATCCCTACCACCCCTTCCTGGAGCCAGCACATTGAGGACACTGATTAAATATTTGTTGACTGATGAATGATTAGAAATGGAGAGGCTGATGAAACAGACATCCCAGTGAGTAGACTAAGCAGGGAGTTAAGGATCTAACATGATTGGGTTGGCCTCCAGATAAGGGATGTCCCAGAGGTTGGGGTGACCTGGAGAAGTAGGAATAGCACTTGCAAAAACCAGACCAGAGAGCAGGTCAGTCTGTGAGTCACCTGTCCTTCAAACCCAGGACCTGTCTGAGGAGGGAGCCGAGGAATGTAAGACAATGAATCAGTGGGTTATCCGTGCTGCTACCTTCTGAGTCACCACTCGGCCCCCTGTGGGCCTGCCTCATGTGTGAAGGGATGCGGGGGTGTGTGCATGGCCATGTGTTTATATCTATGCCCACACACTCAGCAGACACCACCAGCTAAGATAAGTCAAGATTTCTCTCACGTTTCATATAAGCTATGTCGCTGGGCTGACATGATTCACTGCTTACCTGTCCTCTCCCAGGAGAAATGCCTTCCAAGAGAGGGGAAGCTCAGCATGCCTCATGGTGTGTCAGGGGCCATGAGATCTGCTTACTATCAGGTTCTCTCTGTCTTCAGGAGCCATGTGTTTCCAGGCTCCCTGTGAGTGCCCCAGTGAGGTCAGACCCTATGCCAAGGCTGAACACTGACCCTTAAGGTAATCCTCACCAGGAACTTGCCCTCTCCTCCAAAAGCCCCCCATCATCTGTTTCTCCTGCTGCCACCTGCTTCGGCATCAGCTCCTATGGGGATAATTACAGAAAAGGCACCTCCCCGAACCACCCCTGCCTGTTGTAATTTATTATTAGAAAAGTCTTGAAAGCCCCTAAGCCTTTCCAATTCCCCTCCCCCACCCTGCCAGAAGAATTTCTAGTAATCATTCTTCTCACCACTAAAATCATGCTTGTTATTGTTACCAGATTAGTCTTCTTCAGAGGTAACTCATTGCTCAAAAACTCGCATCTCACACTGAACTTAGTCAAAATGTCTTCCCCCTAACACTGTCTAGTTCACTGCCAGCCACATACAGGGTGAGAGGCAGAGAGCTTCCTTGCAGCCATATCTGTACCATGTGGCCTTGGTCATAGCTGAGTGTCCAGCAGTGAGCCCTGACCTAACTTGGGCCAGTCTGAATCTCATCCTGAGAAACTCTGAATAAAGGCTCAAAAAGTTCAGTCTCAGTCTAGGCTAAAGGCTTAAATAATCTGTAAAGACTCAAGAGCGGTGGAAAGTGTGTTAGTTGCTCAGTCGTGTCCGACTCTTTGGGATCCTATGGACTGTAGACCGCCAGGCTCCTCTGTCCATGATATTCTCCAGGCAAGAATACTGGAGTGGATTGCCATGCCCTCCTCCAGGGGATCTTCCCAACCCAGGGATTGAAGCTAGGTCTCCTGCACTGCAGGCACATTCTTTACTGTCTGAGCCACGGTAAAGAGTGATGGATGGGGCGCATTTTTACCATAACATGACCAGGAAGACTTAGAAAGCAGGACCACAGTGAGGGCAGGATGAGGCTGAGATGCAGAGATGCAGAGGTGGTAGGAAAATGCATTGCCCAGGCCCCTTACAGTTCCCAGTTCCCAGGGTCAAGTGCCACCCAAAACGTATTTACTTTCTCCAGTTTTAATTGTATAAACATGAAAGGTGTTAGAGGAAATAGTTAAATGTCCACTTACAATAGAAAATTTAATTATAAAAATATTTAAAACACATCATATATAAAAGAACATAATATTTTAGAATTTTTTCCCATACTCACAGACAGGAAGAAAAGAAAGAACACAGGAAGGAAGAAAACAAGAGAAAGGAAAGAAAAGAAGGCAATTTAAAGTAGCGGAAATGTTATGTTTTTCATTCTCCTGATAGGTGATTATTATCATGATCTAAAAACAGTCTTCAAAGGGCTTATTTACAATTACATCCATCACTTGCAAGTGGGAAACCCTATTTCCAGGAAGCTTCATTTAATCTATATTAAAATTATCTGCCTTTTTAACCCATAGTTTCTATCTAAAGAACTCAAAAGCATCTCAAAAGAGTATTAATTAAGATTGTTTTAGGCTGGGCCTTTACCAAGCACTACCCTATTATTCAAAACAAAGTAACGGAGAGAGTTCCCTGTAATATGAAAGCTTTGGTGTGGCCTCAAGTACAAGGTCTTGCCTGGAAAATCCCATGGACGGAGGGGCCTGGTAGGCTACAGTCCATGGGGTCGCTAAGAGTACAGTCCATGGGGTCGCTAAGAGTCGGACACGACTGAGCGACTTCACTTTCACTTTTCCCTTTCATGCACTGGAGAAGGAAATGGCAACCCACTCCAGTATTCTTGCCTAGAGAATCCCAGGGACGGCGGAGCCTGATGGGCTGCCGTCTATGGGGTCGCACAGAGTCGGACACAACTGAAGCGACTTAGCAGCAGCAGCAGCAGCAGCAGCAAGTACAAGGCTGCGCCCATGGAATCATTTGGCCAAATACTCACTTAAATTCACTCACGTACATTACTTTATCTTATTTAAACTTTACAAGCATCATTTGATCTTTATTCTACAGATAGGGTGACTAAGGTAGTCAGAGGATAAGTAAGACCACACAGTTCACGGCACATCTAGTTTTAGAAGTCAGGGTGTTCTGACTCGTTCTGTGCTAGCTGAAGGGATGGGCTCTGTATCTAAGTGTGGGGAGGGGCCTTCTCTCACATCTCTGAATCACGCCACTTAGGCAATCACGTACTAACTTGAGCGATTCGTCCTGAGCACATCCACCTCACACGAAGAAGAAAGAAGTTCACTTTAGTAAAGCTGATAAGCTGCCTCTAAAGCAATACAAACTACTCAACAGACTCAATCTAATTTTACTGAGCACATACGAGGGGCCAAGTGTTCTACTTCATTTTATCATCAGAATTTCCAATGAACCACACATGAAGAACAAGCTTGAAATATTAGAGAGTCTGGAAATCTGGGCCTTAGGAAGGAGCCAGGGTAGCACATAGTGGAGAATGAGGACAGTATACATCTTTCCACCATGACTCCTCATAGGAAAGGCAGGAATCAATAGCTATATTAAGTGACTAATTAGATTTAACTCTAGGAACCTTAATGGTGGCTCATAATATTTTCTTTAATCGAAACTTACATATTTTTAAAAAGGATTCATTGTCTCAGAGTATAAGTGACCCCAAAACTGTTTTACTATATAGACAAATAAGCTCCCAGCCAAGGCAATAGGATTTATGAAAGAATCGATGGTCTGTCTCTTCTTCTCACTCAGGTTTTGGTTCCCAGATGTACAATCGTAGAAGGAAAGGGAAGTGGGGGTGGAAAGAGAAGAGAAGGAGGGAAGAATGGACATTCTCTGAGAAGTGCTTTTGTAAGAGCAGTAAAAACAGCTAGCACTATTGAGCAGTCACTGCAGGCTAGTCACTGAACTGGTGCTTTACAAAACTTATCTCATGGAATCCTCACACACAGCCTAAAAGGTGGGTATTACCCTCAAACTTTCACAGAGGAGGAAGCTGAGGTCCAAGGTCACTCAGCTAGTAAGTAGCAGAGTCACTAAGTTCAGAGCTTGGGCCCTTCATCCCCAATTACACTGATTCATATGACCCATCTGGATGCTGGTTCTCAGCTGAGCTCTGACCAAATTACATGACCTGCGTCCATTAGCCCATCTAAGATCCTGGCCAGGCGCTGGGGAAGTAATGAGAGTAAATCACCACCCCAGCCTACAGGCCCAGGGGCTTAGACCCAAGCAACATTCCTGCCAGCCTTTTGTCCAGCACATTCTGGTCAGGCGCCAGGCTTGGCAGTTTCCTCTGACCGGGATCCTGGAATCCTGGGCTCTCAGGATGGTCCCAGAAGGGAAAGGAGCTACCAACCAGGTGATGACTCCAAAAGCCCTGACCTCAATGTGAATGTGTGCCATCACTCCTGAAAGGGCAGAAACCAAAGAGACCGGATCCCTCATCCTCCGGTTCCTTAGGGGCCCCCAAACATCCCCAGGAGAAAAGAACAACAAGGCACTGAAGCATCTTGTTTTGATTGCACTGAAAATATCCACTGTCACAGTCCAGACCCTACGAAGACTAAAAGGAGCATTCTCCACTCGGCCGGCAGAACACAGAGTGCCGTGCGGAGCCCGCTCACTGCACTCGAGGGTACGACAGCCAAGAATGCTTTCATAGTTGTGCGCTGCGCCTGATTCTGTCTGGAATGCACAGACTTCGTCCCTTTGATCTTTAATGTGGCTGCTTGGAGGGCCAGGATCCCAGCATTTGCAGCTAGTTCTGTCTTCATCCTCCACTGATTCTGCCTCCATCCCAAATTCTTAGACACAATTTGGCAACTCTGCATTCAGAAATCTCTCCTCCTTCTGTCTGAACTCCAGACCCTGAACATCCTGCCTCCCTGCCAGCAGGCGGGCCTCACCACCTACGATCTTCCTCAGTCATGTCGGGGTGAAGAGAAACAGGCTCCTCCTCCTCTCAGAACTGTCTCCATAATGTTTCCTACCCCCAGATATGAGAACCAAACATCTAGATGCTTGAAAACAAGCATCTGTTTAATTGGCTGGGTTATTGGTTATTGGTTTGTTTTTTAACTTTTCATCCAGATGTTGGTATCATGTAGACCCTCCCTGGAAGTCCTGCAGCCATGGCTATAAGTTGTGTTTTCTATTACAATTTAGAATTAGTCACAATAACTAGAAGAAGTAAGATGCTGTTTGTCTTTTCCAGTACTACACCCAAGAGCAAGACCTGGGGGCTTAATCTGCTCAAAGAGATTTAGTTGTGGACACATATGTCTCTATTTAAAGGGGAGAAGAAGGGGAAAAAAAGATAGATGAATATAAGATTCTAGAGTCTGCTAATGGGGGATGAATACTGGCCCCAGAGATACCAGATCCTAATATCTGGGACCTATAATGTTACCTTATTTGGAAAAAGTGTCTTTGCAGATGTGAATAAGTTAAGGATCTGGAGATGGAGGTGTCATCTGGATTACCCAGGTGGGCCCCAAATGCCATCACACATCATCATCCTTATGATAGGGAGGTAGAGGGAGGTTTGACACATAGAAAAGAGGAATGGGCCATGTGATGACAGGAACAGATGGGAAGGATGGAGACACAAGCCAAGGAATGCCAGTAGCCACCAGAAGCTGAAGAGGGAAGAAGCCTTTGGTGGGAGTATGGCTGACTTGGTTTTAGACTTCAGGCTTTCAGAACTATAACAGAATACATTTCTGTTATTTTATTCCACCAGCTTTGTGCTGGTTTGTTATAGCAATCACAGGAAATGAATACATGGTATTTATAAGAGCCACTATAGACAGACCTAAAGATGGAGGTAAAAGAAGGGACAAATAGGACTAATAGGCTGTAAGATCTCCTGCACATGGGAGGTTTCATTGGTGACTGATGTTTGTATCCAGCCAGTGTCCATTCAGGTTAAAGACCTATTGCCAAGCAGAAGGAGAATGCCTCCAACAGTAACACTAGGTAGGGTTAGGGGCTCTTAATTGGGGTCCTGCCAGTGGGTCAAGGGGTACTCAGGACCTGATCTGGCTCAGCAAGCCTCCTCCCTGTGAGTTCCTAAGAGATGGGAGCACAAGGAAAAATAACTAGTATAAAACCAACATACCTCTCCAACTATCTAACTGGGTTTGGGCCTAAAAGCCCACTGCAGAGCTTCCTAGTTATCTGGGCTGATACATGTGTCCGAGTCTAATGGCTGAAGGGTCTTACTACTGTCCGGTCAACTGTAGAAGATCAAGACATGAGCTCTCACAAACCTGTGTGGGCTGGTAAACTTCAGTCCATTGTCCCTCAAGTCCCACCCACTAGTAAATACGGCTCCATGTCTTAGGTTGTGACTAATCTAATTAATAACTCATCCTCCCTGTTGCAGAAAAAAGGGAAGTAGGAATAGGACTAAGCTCATCCCTGTCTTACAAATAGAAATATTTTGGGAACCACAACCTCCCCAGGACTGTTGATTGAAATCACCATTTTGGGAAGTGGATGATGAGAATGAATCACACCTTCTGCCTATTTCAGCTCCTTTCTCTCGTCTCCACCAAAAGAAAGTGATATTGAGCCAATTTTCCCTGGGTGTCTACCTTGTGTCATGCACTGTTGTAAGCACAGGGGATACAGCATTAACAGAACAGACAGCCCTGCATCGATGAAGGACCATAAATTCCCTCCTAGGCCTTTGCTAAGCCTTCAAATTCTGAAACACAGTCCACCCCAAGCTTAGTCTCCCCAGTCACACTTTCCACCCAGTGCCATGCTGGTCTGAAAACCCAAGAAATACAACTATTGAAAGAACTGTCTTAAGAATAAAAAAAAAAAATTAAAGATATGAGAATCAGATAAAATTAACATAAATGAAGAGCATGAAACATTGTAAAAATGCAAGACATTTTTAATTGTAAACTATAACCAGTTAGCTCAGGGGATCAGAAAATTGCACTGCTAAGGTCAATACTTTGCAATCTCATTAACTGCATTTATTTTCATGTCACATCCTGGACTTAAACCCTGAACAACTGATTAAAACCAACATAAATCAGCTGACGCTCATCTACAATTTTTTAGAATCAGCCAATAGTATTAGTTTCCTTTACAGAGAATAGCATGTTATTTTTGAGACATGAAGAAAGAACAGAAAGGAGACACTTTGAAAGGCCCAGGAAAGCTCAAGTCCATGAATAAGCAAGCCACATATCTAGAAGTGAAGGAGATGGAGGAAGAGGAGAAGGAGGAAGAGGAGAGAGGGAGGAGAAGGAGGAAGGAAAGGAATGAGGAACAAGAAGAGGAAGATGGAAGAGGAGGAGTCAAACATTTCTAAATATGCAACGGTTCACTATGATGTAGAAATGGGAGTGCTATGAGTGACATTAAAAGAGACTTTTCTCTTTATTTGATAACAATATCCATGCATGTGTGCTCAGTCACTCAGTTATGTCTGACTCTTTGCAACCCCACAGACTATAGCCATGAGCAAACACTAAAAGTGAACCTAATGGAAACCAAAACAATTGTTCCAAAATGATGAAATCTGGGAATTAAGTCTAATTGTTTAATTCTAGTAAAAACAAGTTCACTTTGACTAATTCTATGGGAAGTGGCACCAAGCTTTCCTGTCCAGGATCTGTGGTTACCTGGGTGGCACACATCCAGAACCAAACATCTTTGTTCTCCTATTGCTTCAATCCCAGCTCATCACCGACACTCTAGAAATTTCCCACTCAACCACAACACATTAGGAAGGACAACCATTGTTTGGGTCAAAATGAGTGGAAAGCACACCGCAGTAGAAGAAACAATAATAGAGAGAAATAGATGAAAGAAGAGGAAGTGACAGAGATAAAAACAGAGCAGGAACATGTAATTTGAAGAAGTGGGAACCCACCACTTTAGAGGTTTGGTTGAACTGAATGAACTGAAGACAAAGGCCAGTAAAATGTTCCCATCACCCTTGGCTTCAGCTGGGTTAATTATGTCTTTACAGAAAAGCCTGCCCCAAAGTTCACGTTGGTATTTCACAGTCATTCACTCCTTCACTCAGTTTTTCTTTCAATAATTACTTATGGAATGTGCAGGGCCCTGAGATTAGTTCTAAGGAGGCAGAAAGGTGAGCACAAACTTGGAGGCAGAATTCTATAGACACAGGACACGTAAATATAAATGTACAAATACCAGTGTGAACTTTACCTGGAAGAGCAGAGCTTGACAGGGTACATTTTTTAAAATAAACTTTTTATTTCATAATATTTTTCAATTTACAGAAAAACTGTGAATAGAGCACATCCCCACATCCAAGCTTCCCATTTTTAACATCTTACATTTGTATGGTACATTTGTCACAATTAATGAACGAATATTGCTTAATTATTATTAACAAAAGCCTGTACTTCATTGAGATTGCCTTAGTTTTTAACTTAATGTCTTTTATCTCTTTTAGGATCCCCCAAGGATACCACAGTACATTTAGTCATCATGTCTCCTTAGGTTCCTTTTGACTGTGACAGGAGACAACAATCATTTTTAAAGCAACTTTATTTTTTTTTTACACTGTTGCTCCCAACAGGCTTAGTGGACTGGTAATTTCTATGACCCTAGATGAAATCTTAAGCTGGTCTTAAAACTTTTTCAGTCTCTCTTAGATAATATGTTCTATCCAAATACAAAATTAATCATTAGTCAAAATGGTGGGGGCGGGGGAGAGTCAGTAGAGGAATAAACAGAGAAGTAAGCAGAAGAGCTTGAGGACCCAGGAAAGCAGAGTATCACAGACGCCAAAAAGGAGAGAATCCTAAGGAAGAAGGGCGATCGGATGCTGCAGAGAATCCCTGGAGAGGAGAAGAGGACTTGGCAATCAGTAGGCAGCCCAAGGTGCGATCTTGCTGCTCACCGCTCAAAAGCCAATAAAGAGGCCAGGTTGGTAGAAAGGAAAACTTGCTTTATTTTGGATGGGGTGGGGGAAGCCAGACTCCTGTCCAAAGGCTCACACCCCCTGCCCCACAGTCACTCGGCAGGGGGGAAGAGTTTTCATACACAGAGGCAGGGAGCTACATGCAGAAACAGCACATTCAGCTCTGACAGTCATCTTGATATCGGTCATCGGTGGTCTGACCAGCATTGTCTTGATTAAGTAGAGTTAATTTCCAGTTTCAGGATCAGTTTGTTCCCATTCCTTGAGTTTGTTTTTGGAATTATGGCAGCTTATATCATGGCTATAGTCTGGCCATCACGTAGTTAACTTCTTCCACCTGGTGGGAGTTTCAGTATCTACAAGACAGCTCACAGAATATGACTCAGAATACTATCTACAGCCTTTGAGAAGGAGCTAGGGTCCTTGATTATGCTTAATGACTAAATTATTATTTGGTCTCCTTTGACTGTTTGCCTTTGTTCCTGCATTTTCTCAATTCTCTGGTTAAACTTACTCTTTGGCTAAAGTTTTTCTACAGACAAAAGGCAGGCTGAGGTCATATGGGCAAGGACCATAGGGTCCTGCTCCTTTTCAAATTCACTTGCAACCCTCAGGAATAGAGTGCATTGAGTGGTGAGAGTGGAAGCCACAGAGGGATAGGTTAAAGAGTGAACATGTGGCTGGAAAAATAAAGGCCACCAATTTAGACTCCTCTCTTGAGAAGCTGAGTGATAAATATAAGGAGGGAAATAAGTCGACACCTTAAATAGGTAGCAGCAAGTTTGAGAGAAAGCTTTGGGGTTGGGATATACAGTAGTCAGCTTCTAAAAGGTTGCCAATAATCCACTCTCCTGATATTCACACTCTTGTTTAATCCCCTCCTCTTGTGTATGATGGGTTGCCATTTCCTACTCCAGGGGATCTTCCCAGTATTCCATAGAGAGAAGAGCCTGCTGGGCTGCAATCCATGGGGTCACAAAGAGTTGGCCATGACTGAGCACACACCCACCCACACATACACACACATGCACTTGTGCATGATTTGGACAGATGATTTACTTCTAACAGACAGAAAACTACAAAAGTGATGATGGGATGGCATGTCTGAGATCAGGTCATAAGAGACTGTGATTCTGTCTCGTACTCTTTTTTTTCTCTGGCTTTCCTCAGTTGGCTCACTCAGATATTATGAGCTGCCATGTTATGAGCTCCCTACATGCCAAGGAACTGAGGGCAGCCTCCAGCCAACAGTCAGCAAGGAGCTAAAACCAACAGCCTCTGAGGAACTGAGGGCTGCAAACAATCGCATGAATGCAGCTGGAAGCAGCTCCTCCCCTGGTGAAGCCTGATGTGGATAGCAGCCCCAACCAACACTTTGCAACCTGTGATACTCTGAAGCAGAGGACTCAGCTAAGCCACGTCCTGGCACCTGACCTACAGAACACGATGTGGTGAGGAATGTTGTCTTAAGCCACCAAATTTGGGGATAATTTGTTACATGGCAAAAGGTAGTTAGCAGGCTACCCTTGTGGCTCATCAGTAAAGAACTGGCCTGCCAGTGCAGGAGACCTGGGTTCGATCCCTGGACTGGGATGATCTCCTGGAGAAGGGTATGGTTACCCACTCCAGTATTCTTGCCTGGAGGGCTACAGTCTATAGGATCACAAAGAGTCAGACACAAGTTACAACAAAATGACAACAAATAGGCAGCTAAGCAGGCATGATTCCTACCCATGTCTCATTTCAAATTTCTACACGATTCTAGTTTCAAATTTTAACCTTAAGACAAAATGTAGATTCTAGGCACCAGACCCCAAGATCTTTATTTAGGCACCAGTGATAGAACTGAAACTGCACATCACTCTTTGGGAAAGATGGGCAAGGAATGGTTGCACTCAGTGAAATGGAAAAACCAAGAGATGAAATTCAGAGATGTACGTCTTTATATCCCAGAGCAGGCTTTCCTGGTGGCTCAGATGGTAAAGAATCCACCTACAATACAGGAGACCTGGGTTCAATTCTTGGGTTGGGAAGATTCCCTAAAGAAGGAAATAGCTGCCCACTCCAGTGTTCTTGCCTGGAGAATTCTATGGACAGAGGAGCCTGGCAGGCTACAGCCCACGGGGTCACAAAGAGTTAGACACGACTAAGCGACTAACACTTTCACTTTCTTTTCATGGTCCCAGAGCAGGTAGATGGGGCCAGAATCCAAGAACCACGGGGAAGCCTTGAAGTTTTGACTCCATTCTCTGGGACAGGGAAGAACAAAAATATGGGGAAAGACACACAGAAATTTTGAGATAAGAAGAGAAAGCCCAAATCATCTCTGCAGGAGGAACGTGGAACCTGAGGAAGTAGAACTATTGTTCAAGGTTTAAAGAGAAGAAAGAATTTGGAAGAAACAGACTCCTTGAGAAAGTTTTGATGAGTCAGTAAGAATTTTTTAAATAAGAGTAAAAAGATTGAGAGGGCCAGAGGATGACTAATGAGCACAATTTGGAGGAAAATGAAGGCACCCACGTTACTCAGCCTCCCCCGCTCTAAGCCACTGGGAATGGCAGAAGGGAAACCTCTGTTGGAGAAAGTTGCAGGGACAGTATCCAGGGAAAAGGTAAGCTTCTGTTGTGATAAGGAGGCAGGAAGAAGGCTTTAGAGAAGAGAAGGAACTTGTTCCCATCAGCAACTGTTCTTCTTGGGCTCTGTGGACGACTCCCATAGAGGGGAGCAGAGGTGTCCCAGGTGGGAGGGGCTGAGCTGGGGAGGAAGCAAGGATGGCAGGCTTGTCCCTGGGGAAGGAGGCAGCGCCCGAGGAGGAGGCCAGAGGTTGAGGATGGGCTGGCAATTCCTGAAAGTAATGAGGACAAGTAGTTATCATTGAATTAGCCAGCTCCCAAAATCTAAGTTTAATATTGCTCCGTCATTAACATCAACATCCACGGCTCCTCTGAGAGCAGCCCCAAGATAAGAATTGACAGCACAAGCCTCCTATAAGGTTGTCTCTGAGAGTCCACCTACAGTAAGGTTCAAGCCTCAGGAACACAGGCAGACATGGCCATATTCAAAAGGGTTACAGTCCTATATATAAACTTTCAAACTGTTCCATTCATCTCGTACAAGCATTTGCTCGTGTTTGGTGTAGAGGGAAGATCCCTGAGCTGAGAGTTGGGAGACCTGGGTCCTTGTCCTAGCTTCACCCCAACAAGCTATGTGACCTTAAAAAGTCTTTAACCTCCCTGACACCATTTGTAAAGTGAGGGAGCCGAGCCAAATATTCCCTCAAGTCCCTTCCAGCTCCAGCATTCTAAGAGCCTGAAAGCACGCAACCCAGATCTCTAAACCAGGTCTAGAGACCATGTGGTTTTGTTCTTAGCTTCAGGGAAAAAAAAGAAGGAAACAATTTCAACCCTTATCTGTAACCTTCTGCAGACTTCTTATTCATTGATAGAATTCTCTGTGGGAAATGTTTTGAAATAGTGGACATTCCATGAAGTGAAACTGTGGATTAATCTGCAATAAAGGCTGAAAATTTTCAGACTGATTTTTCCCAAATGTATGAGAAATCTTTATCCAATTGGATGTGCGGCAGATTCTTTTCCAAAGCATCCTGTTCACATTCTTAACACAGGGTTTGGTAGGAAAAAGCACTTGTGCCCAGATATCTTACCACTTACTCATAAAGTTAAGGAAGATGCACTGACAGCAATGCATGAATCATGCATAGGTCATCTCGTGTCTAAAGTTTAAAACCATCTGCAAGTATTGCCACACGCACATCTACATATACCTCACTACAAGAAGCATGAGACAAATTGTGAAAGAACTTTAGTAACATCAGAGAAGTGAAAGTGGGACTTTCTCCTAACTTCCAGCATCCCTGAGGAATACTCTCTCTCATCATCACTTTTCTGGTGGGAACTCCTAAGGTCGTTTAGTCTCATCTTACGTTTTGGAAACCCAGGATAATCTAACGGAAATGTCCCAATTGATATCCTCAAACTTCACATGGAAGACAAAGGATGAAAAATATGCCTGGGAACTTCTTTTGATTTCCAAATGCAGGAATTCTGATGACCGCGTCTAGACACTTAGAGACTCTCTGTTTGCTTTTTCACAATGTGTTACCAGTAAAAGTAAAACACCCTTTACAATGTGCACTATATATTTTATATACTTTATACTTTTTTTTCCCAATCACTCAAAAAATATACATGAGCATTGTGCTAGGTGCCATAAGGAAACTCAATGTCTAGGCTGTGAATTAACTATAATGAAAAAAATAAATTCTATAATAATAGTAATATTATATAGTGGTATGAAAAAGGAGGATATAATTAATTCTGCCTCAGGGTAGGGAAGTTGAGGAAGATAAATGATGAGTAAGAGATTGAAGATGAGTAAGAGCTAGCCAGTTGATGAATTAGATTTGAAAGATATTTGAGATAAAAGGAAGAGGGGAGAGAAAAAGACAGAAAAATGTGAGATTACAAGTGGAGCATCTGGAGATCCACTAGTAGCCTAACATAGCTAAAGACTAGGATTCAAACCAGAGAACAAAAGGGTGGAGAGGTGGACAAGGAGTTTTGGACCAGCTTTTAAAAACTTGTGAAGGAATGGCTTACTGAGGTGAGGACTTTGGCCTTTATTCTTTAGGCAACAAGAAGACAAAGAAGATCTCCATCCTGACCATGGTCAAATCTGTACTTTAGAAAGGTGATGCTGAGAGCAGTGAAGCAAATGGATCAGGAGGGAGAGAAGAAAGGCAGAGAGAGGTCAGGATCTTTGTAACAGCTAGAAGAGGAATGATGTATATGAAACATCTCACATGTTATTGTTCTTCTTTGTTTCTGTCTCCTTCCCCACCCCCACATACAGAGATGCTCCTTGTGGACAAGCATCATGTCTTGTTCACCTTTGAATTCCAGCACAGAGCAGAACTGTTGACACAGTGCAAGCAGGCAATAAATGCCCATCACAGGTGAATAAATGAATGTGGACTTAAAGTAGGGCAAGAGCAGGGGATGTAGAGAGAAGGACATATTCAAAAAATCTGTCTGAGATAGATTCTAAAGAATTTTGTCTGAAGAAAATGGAAAAATCCAAAGTTTCCATATTGAGTGACTAATAAGGTCTCTAAGGTCTTTCAAAATACAAGAGACTGAGCAGGTTGATAGGGAAAAGTAATGAGTCAAGTTGGGAATATGTTGAGTTGGAGGTATCTGTGGGCCACCATCCCCCAGTCCAATAGACAACTGGACATATTCGTCAGGACCTCAGAAGAGTTAACTGGCTGATTTTTACTCATAGTCATTCACAGAGGCAGGTGAACCAAATGACTCAGAATCTACTTTTTTGAACATGTGCTGTAAACTTTATTTCCCAAGAAAAAGTAACCAAGAAAATGAAGACTGTCTTCAAAGATCCCTGCCTCATCAGTCCTGAAACAAAAGCAAAGATAAGACAATTTTATTGGTCAATTATGTTTCAATAATGCTGGGGAAAAAATAATCAATTAAAAAAAAAAACAATTAAAAGAGGAGAAGCCAGAAGTAATCCTTCACCCTCCGATCTCTGAAGATGTCACTGTCAAGTTCTCGAATCTTCAGAATCACAATGAAAAAGTTCCCATGAGCAGCATTAGCTGTCCAAGCATCAGTCTGCTGACTTATTACAAAACATTAAAACAATGAATATGCTGACAGAAAATCCTAACCATCTTCCCTTTGCTTTCCCACATGCTGCCACCGCCACACAGTTCTCAGGTAAAAGCTGCTTTCTCAGAGCTATGGAACATGACAGGAATCTGAGGTCACATGATACCTGAAAAGTTTACTAGATAATGAGGTACAGGAACTGATTTTAATTCTTTCTTTACCACTAATTGCCACATGACCTTGGGCAAGTCACTTTACCCTTCTAAATCATAGATTCCTCATCTGTAAAAATGAGATCAGTTTAGATTTTCTCTGTTTGTTTATTTTCTTAAACACTTAGCACTGACCTAGACCTAGATCCCTTCATATGTGTTCATCGTTAGCTCCTTTCTCAAAGGACTTTACAGAGAGCACTAATTAAAGCCTAAATTACCTAGAACAGAGTGTTAGAATCAGACTTTGAGGAGGCTGCTGCTAATATTTTAAAGGAAAATGAGGGCAATCTTGTTGGAAACTTGAAGGAAGGGAATCTTTGTGTTGTTGTGACAGAAAGTTTAGCAACACTCTCTCCTGAAGTATTGTAAAAGGTAGAAAAGGTACCTAATGTACTGGGTAATTTAGCCAAGAGGTTTTCCAGCCAGAGTGCTACCTGGTTTCCTGCTGCTGCTTATATTAAAATATTAAAGGTGAGAGAGAAGCTAAAGAAAGTACTGTTAAATCAAAAGAAGACAGGACTTGCTGGTCTTGAAGATCCTGAAATTTCCTGGATGGCAAACAATACTAAAAACAAGAAATTGCTCCCAAGCAAAGACCAAACTCAGGACACTCTAAGGAAACAATGTTCTAAAGGTGAAACAAGGGGGTAACTGTAAAATTCTTTGTTAAGACCTCAGAAAGTTAAACAGTAACAGTTCCTAATCAATGCTCAGACTACGCTCAATCAGACAAAAGGCCCTCTAAAGAGTTCACAAGTCTGCCTAGCAGCACACGTAAATAAAATGATGAGGCCCTTATTGTAGAGCACACGGAACTCTACTCAGTGCTGTTCCAGCCTGAACGGGAATGGAGTTTGGGGGAGAATGCATATGTATATGTATGACTGAGTTCCTCTGCTGTTCACCTGAAACTACCACAACATTTTTAATTGGCAATACAAAATAAAAAGTTTAAAGTTTAAAAAAATAAACAAAATTTTAAAAGAGGGAGAGAAAAGAAGATAGTAGGGGAAATGGAGAATATTTTTATAAAAAAAATAATAATCGAGGTCCTAAAAGGCTTAAAGACCTTGTCCCTCAGCCATTTCAGCAGAAGCCCATGTAGAGAGGATTCATCTCAAAGACATTTGAAGGTCTGGGTTTGTCTCATAGGGGTTTCCCTGGGTGGCTCAGAGGGTAAAAGCGTCTGCCTGCAATGCGGGAGACCCGGGTTCGATCCCTGGGTCGGGAAGATCCCCTGGAGAAGGAAATGGCAACCCACTCCAGTACTCTTGCCTGGAAAATCCCATGGACGGAGAAGCCTGATAGGCTACAGTCCATGGGGTCGCAAAGAGTCGGTCATGACTGAGCGACTTTGAGGCTCTTGGAGGGTTTGAGAGACCAGAAGTACTGTCAGTTTGGACTGAGACTGACAGAAATAGTATAATATGAAAAGAGATCTTTGAACCCCCAAACTTCTATAGCAGGAAGCAGTCTGAGAAAACAACTCAGCTGAAAACATATGACACTTCCATGAATGAGGAAGAATGGCTCAAACGTGGACTAGAGCCCAGAGAACAGGATCGAGAACTACAGAAAGTCACTTCCAGGCAGGAATAGGACTGAGCCCTAATCAAGGAACTTAAAACATCTGCCTGGCTGGATTTCAGAACTGCTATGATGGAGCAACTCCTTTGTGTGACAAATGATGTTGTATGCAAATGAACAATAAGTACATGAAAAGATGCTCAACATCATTAGTCATCAGAGAAATAAAATTATAACTATAATAAGATACCAATACACCCACTGGAATAACTAACACTTAAAAGAATGGCAATACCAACCATTGGTGAGGATACGTAGCAAGTGGGACTTCAAACATTACTGACAGAACATTCATTTAGACCTAAGTCTGGTAGTTTTTCATAAAGGTTTGTACCTCCCCTATGACTCAGCCATTCCACTTCTAGGTATTTCCCCAAGAGGAATGAATACATACATTCACACAAGAATGTTCAGAGCAGCTTTATTCATAGGAACTAAAAACTAGAACTAGTCCAAATTTTCATTAACAGGAAAATGGAAAATCAAACTGTGGTACATTCAGTCAATTGAATATAACTTAGCAATATAAAAGAGAGAGAGTAACCGGTATACGCAACAGTATAGATGAACCTCAAAAGATGCTGAGTTAGAGGATCCAGATATTTCAAACAGGGAAAACTAATCCATGGTGAAGGAAATCAGAACAGTAGAGCAGTGCTCACCTCCAGCTGGGGAGGGGACAGGGGTTGACTCAAAAGGGGAAAAGAGGCCTTTCACAGATGATAGAAATGTTCTTTATCTTGATTGTATGTGTGTGCGTGCGTTCAATCGCTCAGTCATGTCCGACTTTGTGGCCCATGGACTGTGGCCCTCGAGGCTCCACTGTCCATGGAACTTTTCAGGCAATAATACTGGAGTGGGTAGACATTTCCTTTCCCAGGGGATGTTCCTGATCCAGGGATGGAGCCCAAGACTCGTGTGTCTCCTGCACTGGCAGGGAGATTCTCTACCACCAGAGCTACCTGGGAGCCCTTGACTATATGAAAGTTAAAGACTCTCAGTCGTGTCTGACTCTTTGCAACCCCATGGACTATACTGTCCATGGAATTCTCCAAGCCAGAATACTGGAGTGGGTAGCCTTTCCCTTCTCCATAGGATCTTCCCGACCCAGAAATCAAACCTGGGTCTCCTGCATTGCTGGTGGATTCTTTACCAACTGAGCTATCAGGGAAGCCTTGATTGTATGGGTATATACAATTGTCAGAATCCATATAACTGTACACTTTGCCTATAATTTTAGGATTTATAAATTCAACCTCAATTTAAAACGGGGATGTCACTTATAAAACCATTAAAAATATCAGATACCTACGAATTATTCTGATACCAAATGTGTAAATCTTTTACAGAGAAAAAAATATAAACCATCAAGATAAACTGAAGAAGATTTGGTCTGGTTCATGGCTTCGAAGAACGAATAATGTGAAGTCATCAATGCTCTGTAACTTAAACTGTGTAAATTAAGCACCGTTCCAATGAAAATTCCAGCAGACTTTTTTTTTTTGGTGGAACTTAACAAACTAATTCTAAGATATGTAGGAAAAAACAAAGGCCAAGGAGAAACAAGACGCTTGTGACAAAGACAAACAAAGAAGGAGAAGTTTTTTCCAGATACCAAACTTACCCTAAAACCACGAAAAATGAGAGTAGTTTTTGTGCAAGGATAGGCATGCCAGTGAACACAAGGGCAATTTCAGAAATCCATTTATGTCACTTTATGTGTGATGCTTGTGACCAAAGTGGCACTACAGAGAAGTGGGAAAGGTATGGTATTTTTAATAAAAGGTACTAAGTTGATTGGATAGTCACATGGGAAAAAAGTCTCATCTGAACTCTTCATGTCACACCATACATAAGAATCAGCTCTAAGAAGAAGGCAGCTTTAAACGTTAAAGGCAAAATAAAAATTCTAGCCATATGTGAATACTTTCATGACTGTGAAGAAGGGTATATTTCTTAAGAAGGAAGTAAATATGTACTGAACATAGAGAAAAAGATTAGTAAAATGAAATACATTAAAACTAAGAACGTCAAAAGACACATGAGAACAAAGTATACATAGACAAGTCACAAAATAGAATAATGCATTGGCAATTTACACAACTGACAAAGGATTGTCATTCAGAAAATTTTAAAAATTCCCATAAATAAAAAATGAAAAAACAATACAGCCCAATAGAAATATGTGAAAGGGATTTGAACAAGCACTTTACAAAGGATAAGACTCAAATGGCCTTGTAGGAAAAGTTGCTTAATCTCATTAGTCATCAAAAGAAAAAAGAGAAGGAAAGAAAGCAAACCAAAACCATAGTGAGACAAGTAGCTCTACATTCCTAAAGCCTGGCTAAAATTTTTGAAACTGAAAATAATCAGTATTGGTGAGGATTTGGAGCAATGGAATTTTTATCCACTACTAGTGATTGCATCAATTGGCAGAGTCACTATGAAAAATAGTTTGACATTAAGTATTAAAGATAGTCATGTCCTGGAAATTTCCTGACGGTCCAGTGGTTAGAACTCCACACTTTCACTGCCCAGGGCCCAGGTTCAATACCTGGTGGAGGAACTAGGATCCCACAACCCGCAGCACTGTCAAAAATAAAAAAAGAATATACTCATCTCCCATAACCCAGGCATATATATATACCCAACAGAAATGCATGTACACGGGCACCAAGAGACACGGTCATGAATGTCCATGGTAACTTTATTTTTAAGAATCAAAACTCCAATACAGTATACTAATGCATATATATGGAATTTGAAAGATAGTAACAATAACCCTATACGCGAGACAGAATAAGAGACACAGATGCATTGAACAGTCTTATGGACTCTGAGGGAGAAGGTGAGGGTGGGACTTTCTGGGAGAATAGCATTGAAACATGTATATTATCATATGTGAAACAGAACACCGTTCCAGGTTCGATGCATGAGACAAATGCTCAGGGCTGGGGCAGTGGGATGACCCAGAGGTTCAGGATGGGGAACACACGTAAACCCATGGCTGATTCATGTCAGTGTATGGCAAAAACCACTACCATATTGTAAAGTAATTAGCCCCCAACTAAAATAAATAAATTTATTAAAATAATTAATTAATTAATTTAATTAATAAATACTAAGAAGAAATAAAGAAACATTGTTCTCATGGATAAAAATAAAAATGATAGTGAATTTTCAAAAAAAAAAAAAGAATCAAAACTGAAGACAATTCAAATGTCTACCAATAGTAAAAATGTATAAATAAATTATAGTGTATATAAACAATATAATACTATATAGCAATGAAATTTTAAACTTCAGGCACATTTAACAACATGAATGAGTCACAGAAACCAGACTCAAAAGGAAAATTACTGTGTAGTTCTAGTCAGATAAACTTCAAAAACAGCCAAAACTAAACTATAGCAATAGAAGTCAAATTATGACTAGCTCTGAGGGAGCTTTAAGAGTGGAGACAGAGGAATGACCATGAAGGAGGTGCTAGCTGTGTTCTCTTTCTAGACCTGGATGGGAGTTATACGGTTATGTGCTTTATTATAATTTATTAAGCACATTTATGTTATATATATATTTCTGTATGTGGGTTTTATTTCTTAACCAAAAACAGATAAAAATAAACACAATAATTAAAGTGCCTGTCATGTAGCAAGCACTCAGGAAATAGTCTTCACTATTATTCTCACAGTACCCTTCTCACTCCTGAGCACATAAAACAGACTTCCTTCTCCCTAAGGGCTCTCCAAGGAAAATTACAAGCTGTCACAGGCAAAAATTGACCTTCCTCTCCTTCTCCCTTTGGGACGAAGGTTATAGATAATAGGAAGGGACCTGGAAGCAGAGTCCCTCATTGCTCTACCAGATCTAATCTGAGAGAAAACTCACCATTATCCTCATGTGCCCTTGCCCTCTGCTCCACAACTTTGTAAACTGGTGCAACCAATTTGGAGAATCACTTAGCACTGCTAGGGTTCCCAGGTGGTGCAATGGTAAAGCATCACTTGCCAGGAGACGCAGGTTCAATCCTTGGGTCAGGAAGATACCCTGGAAGAGGAAGTGACACCCCACTCCAGTATTCTTGCCTGGAAAACTCTATGGATGAAAGAGCCTGGCAGGCCATAGTCTATGGGGTTGAAAAGAGTCAGACACAATGGAGCAACTGAGCGCACTGCTAGCAAAGTGGAAAATGCACATCCCCTGGGACCCACCAATTCCACTTGTAGATACACAGTTTGTCTCAGAGGTGCTCCTGCACTGAACACAAGTACAAAGATGTTTAGTGCAGCACTATTTGTAACAGCAAAAAGAGAAAAAAGGGAATAACCTGGGACAACCTCAGCATCCACCAACACAGGTACGGTGAACACATTATGGAGCAGTCACACAACAAGTAGTTGTTGCAAAGAATGAACTAGATCTAACTCACTAATATGGCTAAATCTCAAAAATATGCAGCTGACTAAAAGAAAAAAGCAGTTGTCAAAGGTATGTAGAGTACCCTTCATATACATTTATGCATGTAAGACCAGGCGTGTTGTTTCCAGATATGTAACAAAATTATGCAGAAGCAACACTTCAGGAAAGTGGTTACTCATGAGAAGAAAGGTTGATGGGACTTGGGAGAGATGGCTATAGCTGCTAGTATTTTACCACTTTAAATAAGTATCTGAAACATATGATAAAATAGTTACAATTACTTAAGTCTGGTGGTGGGTATATTAAGTGTCTGCTTCATTATTGTGTTTTCTTATATCAGAAATACTGTCCAACTTAAAAAAAAAAAAAACGTGAATTACCTCTCTTAAAACATACTCCAGGCTCCTGTCTCCCTCACAAAGGATCATTTCTTGAATTCTGTCAGATTTTTCTCCTTCCTCCAGATGCAAATGGAAATTTATGATAAACAGAGGTTGGTAGTAGGGTCACTATTTCTCCACCAGGCCATTCCTGACCTCAGCCTCATCTCCACCCTGCCCCATGCCCCATGAAGCTCATCTGGAAGGATATCAGGTCTGTACAGCTCCTGGACTCTGGCTTCTGATTGGGTTTGACAAATAGGAGACAGAAGCAGGGATGGCCCAACAGGAAGAAAGAAAGGACCAGGGATATATTTACTCCCTGGCTTCCTCCCTGTTGGCCCCAAGTTGGAAGTGGCTCCATTTCTCTGCTGAAAGCCACATCGCCATGTGTAGGCCTCTCCCGGGTTCCCATGTGGCTCTCTCTGGGCTGCAGCAATCCTTCCTTGCCCTGCTTCTTCAGCCTTGAGGTGGTGTCATGGCTTCTTGCTGTCACAAACCTAAGTGGACCTTCTGGTTTTCCTTCATTCTGCCCACAGCTTTATAAATGGTATCCTCATTAGGCTTCCCTTGATTTCCCCACTTGAATATGCCATCTATTTCTCACTGGTATCCTGACCTCATGGAGCACAAGGGAAGTTCTGTGAGAGCCCAGGGGATCCAAGAAAGCTGCAGAGATAAAGCTCATACCTGAGCAAAGCCTGGAGAGAGGAGCAAGCACTCGTCAGTTAGTCAAAGGTTATGATAGAGGGAGGAGGAGGCAAGAGCGGCAAGACTGAGGGAACAGCTTCTACAAAGGTCTTTGCCTTAGGTTGACCATGTGAACTTACCAATATTAGACCATTTTTGGATATGCAAAAAATAAAAGGCAATTTCCTGTGGTTCAATAAATACTAGGATTCAGACTACGATGACCTTAAATGGGAAAGCAGCCCACAGGAGCAGGAAGAATCAACATGAGTGTGTCCCTACAGGGTGGATGTCAGGAAGGGTGGAGATAACATTAATCTGAAGAGGAGGAAAGTTAGCTTTTCAGAGAGAGATGAAATGTGTTCTCTATGTTTTATTTCTATTCAAACAGAAACACAGATCTCTCTCTGTTCTTCCTATGTCTAGATCCGCAATCTAGTTCTGACAAAAAAGGGTAAATGCAAACAGGTTATCTTGAGCCACAGCTCTCACAGCTAGAGGGATCCTTAATATTTTATTGGCTCATTTCAAAGATTAAAAAAATCATAAGGCACAGGGGTTAGAGTCTTGCCCACTACCATGCAACTCTGGGAGCCTCCAATTGGATGGACATGAGTTGGAGCAAGCTCAGGGAATTGGTGATAGACGGAGGAAGCCTGGCGTGCTGCATGCAGTCCATGGGGTTGCAAAGAGTTGGACACGACTAACAACTGAAATGAACTGATAATGGAAGACTTCTGAAAGGAATGAGTTTGGGAGGACTCCCATGATATAATTCTATCATGGGTGAAGAGGATGAAGGTCATTACAGAGAAGGGTCACACACTGTCAGAGGTGAAGGACTAAAAAACTGCACAGACAGAGAGAATGCTGAGAACAAATTAGCTTTGCTGGAAGAGCAAAGAATGCATTTGGCAAATCATTTCCTTTTATTAACTTTATCCTTGGATCCAAATTAATCTTTTCTTAGACTTGTTAAGCTGACCAAATTTATTACCCTTGATGACAATAAACCTTCCCAGATTTGAGAAGAATTCAAATATAAATCATATATTTTTCCTGAGATCAGGCCCACAGTGCTGCTCCTCAAAACTAATATTTTGGTGTTTAATAAGCCAGGGAAATTAGATCATGTGTTCCACATTAGCCAACTAGGAAAAAAAAAAGTAATATTTAAAGTTAGAATTGCTTTGATCTCATAACTTCTCTCCTGACATTCTAACATTTGAGTTTTGAGTTAATATATACTCTGGAACCAGATTTTCAGAAGCCTGTGCTCAGAGTGAGAGCAGCCTCCTTGCATCCCACACAGTTTAGTGACCTTAAATATCTGTGGTCCCAGGCTTTACCTGATGGTCCAGCATGGGGTAGTGCCTAGGTCTGTTGAAGCAGGGCTCAGATCATTATAAATAAGGACTGTAGTGCTTTGGGATAAGAGAGTAAAGAGTAAGGTGAACTCTCACAGGAGCAGGGGGTGGTGACTAAGTCCTGAGGCAGGGCAGGAACTTGCCGACATACCCACCCTGGTGGACAGCCAACAACATCAGCATCATTACCAACCAGGAAGAAGAACCATGCAGATTGAAGTCCTCCAGAAGCACACCACTTGTGTGCCTCTGTCTATTGGCTCAAAGTAAATTGGAAGGCCTATTACTTTTGTTAATTATTTTATTTTGTGTAATTATTACTTTTGTAATTATTGTCTTAGGGACCCATGCTTACAAATAGGTTACCGAGTTACTTACTTCAGAACTAAGTCATCAGTCATCACCCCAACCTAAGCCCTTGGGCAGAGCTGGAAAATGACCAAAAGTCAACAAAATGATCAAAGAACTGTCCCCTAGAAAGGACCTCAGTGATGACATAGCTTTAAATTATCACCCTGAAAGTGAAAAAAACACAGGTTCATAAACAGTCAATGCCCAAGGCCCTATAACTAGTAAGTACAGGGTGGCACTTGATTGCAAGTCTATCACTGACCAGCAGGGGCTCCTGGATCTTTCTTCAGGACATAGTCCTCTATCTCACACTGGAAAAGTTCTTCTCCACCCCCTTCTTTTATACAAATCTTTCCTCCCTTTTGTTCAGTTGTTTCTGATTAATGACTTTGTGTTTGTCTTCGTGAAAGAGACTATATCCATTTAGTATAATTCAGGACATATTTATTGAGTTCTGTAAGTGACAGGCCTTGTGCACATATTAAGTACTTGGTCAATATTTCTTAAGCTGGACTATATCTGGGAGGCACCTCTATCATCAGCATATGAGGGAGGAGAGGATATGGGGGCAGGATGATGAGAAATATGGCCAAGCTAGTACACTAGTCATGATGTAATTGGTGAAAAAAATGACTGTGGTGGTGAAAAGAATGAAAATCATAGGAAAAAATGTGGACTGCATTTCATAGTAAAATTAGATGTCAGGAAAAGAAAAAAAAAGAAGAGAATAATCAGAAAATTATATTTTATACCCTTCAAATGTGAGGTACCAACTGGGCACATTCGGAGGAGTCCAATAAGCAGCATGAAATGCAAAGGTGGGACTCAGGCAGGAGTCAAGGTCAGAGTCTGTAGGGGAGGATGGTTTAAGCTGTGGAGAGGGACCTTGCCTTGCTGGAAGTTAACAGAGCTCCCTGCTAAAATTCTTCCACTGCTTTGGAATATTTGAATTAGACCCAGGATTGGCAAAGATATTAAAAACAGAAAAAGTGACTAGGACAAGACCAGCAGCCCACACTGACTACCTCAGGGGAAAGGCCAGCCCCTGCCCTTCTGCTCATCCAGCATTCTTCCTGAGCATCATTCTCAATGCCCACCTCCTTCAGGAAGCCTTCCTGTTTTGATAAGATGAGAAGCACTAGCTGTCCTGCCTCAGTTTCTAGATTTGGGCATATCAGTCATCCTCATGTTTCTATTGGTGGCATACATGGGCACTTAATGATAATTATTTTCTGATGATACTGATGGTTGCTCGGTTATCTGTCTAAATATCTCCCCTCTGGTAACTGCCCATTTTCCCACTGTTAGCTCCCTCTCAGACTCCATGCCCAGTACCCTTTCATCCTCGCCAGGCTCCTTTCAGCTCTCTTATCTATCCATATCCCTGATAAATTCCAGCAAAAACTGAATTTTATTAAACAAAACTTAAAAAACTGACTCCTATACTCAGCATTTCCTGTTTGATCCATCACACCACCGTATAACAGATTGAAATGAGCAATTTAAACCAGATCAACTGTTCCTTGGCTTGAAGTTTACCAGAAGATAAGGAAAATTCCCTGCAAGACATTTCACTACCACAGTTAACAACAGCATCTTTTCTTCTAAGGCAGCCCCTCCAGTAAGAGCCCAGGCCAGACCCCACCACACCCCATAATGGGAACTTGGCTGACAAATGTTTCTCATCTGAACCCAATCAGTTTATAGGGCATTACACAGAGCTATGAATGTATTCCATATGCATTCCATCTCAGAAATTCTGGGGCCCCAGCCCCAAATCACAATCATATTACTACTATTGTTGCTGTTATTCAACATTTGTTCTTTTTCACAAGTGCAAAGTGCAGCATAATCACTTCACTAGTATCTTATCATCTGGAGTCCAATCTCTGTTCACTGCAGAGGCTAGAAATAGAGGTAAGCTGGGGAAATATACTGACATTGCTGGAGTTTCCCCCACCGACCCATCCACCTATCCTTAGCATCCAAAGGGAGGGAGGGATTGGCCGGACATCCACATGAGATTTTGTTAATAGAGTCGACCTCACACATGACGATAATACTTGCTTAGTGCAGTAAAAGCAGACAGAGCTCTGATCCTTCTAAAAAGTGTGGGAATCTGTGGGGCTCACACCCTCAGGCCCCAGTGAGGAATGCTGATGGAAAGAGGCACAGAGAACTCCTGTTTCCTCTCCTGGAGAATATCTGCAAGTTGTGGAAAATGATGGTCCCTGAGTCTGAGCCTGTTAGAAAGAAGGGGATAATCACCTAGGGGATTTCTGAAGGGCAGTGGTCCACTTACAGCATTAGTACCAACTATTTCTAAAATTCTGAACAAATACACCTTTCCCATTCCTACCTCTGCTCCAGCACGCTCAGGTCAAGTTCTCAGGCCTGCCAGTGTGCTTGAGCATTTCCCATCATCTTGATGGTGACCCAAGCAAAACTGACATGGAAGGTGAGTTGTCTGCCTATAAAATGGTAAACAACAGCTTTCAGAGCTCACAAGAGCAGATCCATACTTGGAGATAAGCCCTCCCACTGCACACATCTACTTCTACCAACCATGCTTAGTATGGCTCAGAATCAATGCCTCTGTGACAGCTGGTGCTCTGGAAGCATGCCTGGGGGGTGGGGGCAGGGAGTGGGCAGGGTGCACTACTTGAATCAAATATTAGCAGCTTTCCTAATACATTGAAAATATGTGAGCATGTAGCCTTTTCTCAATTTGTAGGCATTTCTCCCATAAATTTTTGTTCCACCCTTGGTGCCTGTTGCCACTTGCCTGTTAGCCAGAGACAAAATAAATGAATGAGTAGAAACTGTTAATGAGAAAACACAAAAGCAAACACTCACACATCCTTCAACAGTTTGCTTTCTCCTAGCCTGGGCTGCTTATGTTTGTGGTTTAATATGATCATTTGTTTGCTGGAGAAATTGTTCCTTTCTCATTTGAGGGAGCTCGATAGACCATATTTTATGGCATTCTGAAAAAAGCCTCATGACTCTCAGGCCCCAGTCCCCAACCCAGGTAGGTTCCATGACAGGGTACTGTGAAAGGGTATTTTTCAGTCAGGTCTGAGTTCCACCCCTGGGCAATTTCTTTAACTCACCTGACTTTCCCAAGCTTCAGTTTCCACATGAGTAAAGAGGAAATAATAGTGAGCACTTCATAGGGGAACATTCTGAGGACTAAATGCAATCACGCATGCAATGCGCCTGTGTAAAGGAGTGTTTATTCCCAGGACTAAATGAACACGCGTCTGTCTGCACCTGTGCTCAGTCGTGTCTGACTCTTTGAGATCACATGGACTGTAGCCTGCCAGGCTCCTCTGTCCGTGGGATTTCCCAGGCAAGAATACTGGAGCAGGTTGCCGCCTTCTACTCCAGGGGATCTTCCTGACCAGGGATCAAACCCAAGACTCTTGCATCTCCTGCAAAGGAGGATTCTTTACCACTGCACCATACATTTTAAATATACCCAGCTCACCTTTTAATCACTCTCCAAATTTCCCAAAGGGCTGTCACAAGTAGTTCTTCTTTAAGAAAAGAACAAGTCCTCTCCGTCCAGTAAGACCTAACCCCTTGAAGATGCACAGCCTGCTGCTTCATCACGAGGTGTTAATCAGTTGGCATAAGAATGTGGATGGGAAAGGCTCTCCTAGAAGACAGAAGAAAAGCTGGCTGGGCAAGAATGCTGGGTCCCCAGCCCCCTCCCCAAAGTTGTTCCATTTTTTAGCTTCCTTAAGGTGAATCTAATTGTTTAAACAAGATTAAACTAGCATGGAATTTGAGAGGGAGAAGGAAGAAAAAAAATTTTTTTTAAAGGCAAGAGAATTTTTCTTCCCCAAAGACTCAAAACAAATCTAAACTGCAAGAACAGCCTTAGCTCTTAACAGCTAAAAAAGTAAATAAATAAATCTTCCAGGCTGAAAGTGTCCAAGGGAAATTCATTTCCTGTGGTCAATGTAACACAGAGGAGTTACAAAGGAACAATAAACCCAGAGTCACCACCTTCATTTTGCATTAGGAAAAAGAAACACATAGAAAGCTTTCCATCCCTAATGCATTTCTACTTAGAACACCAGCACCAGCCACTATAACATAAGAAAACCATGTGCTCTGTTAGACCCCTGAGAGTCTCACGATAGATCCACACACAAGGATTCTGGTCAGACTTCTGATTCTTACATTCATCAGTTCATCAATTTCATCTTTCAATGTTCTGTACCATGCTACTCCAGGTACCATGCTAGACACTGAAGCTACAACCAGGAACCAGATGGAAATGGTGCTTTCCTCCAAAGAGCTTGAAGACTCGTGGGGTAGGAGTCCTGTAAACCCGTCATATTAGGTGCTGTGCACAGAGGAAATACGACTGGTTCTGCCCAAAAGGGTTGAGGTAACAGACTCCCTCAGATGAAAGGTGACGTTTGCTGGGATCCTAGAGAAGGAACAAGAGTTCTTCAGGGAGGAGAGAATCGGGAGCTTTTTAAGTGAGTCAGAGAGGTGTTCCTGGGCACTCTATGTGCTAGGGACCTAGCCAGGAAGGAAAGACAGCTGTGCCCTGACTGCCAAAGCTTTATTTACCATTCTTCAGAGCTCCAGCTCTGCAGTGGTAGTGGAGCTTCTCAGAAGGCAGAATGACATCATGAAGGGGGCACTGGATTAAGAGCCAAGGAACCAGGGAATCTGCCATCTCCGAGCTCTGTGATCTTGGGCAAGGGACTGCCATGCTCAGGGTCTCACTTTCCTCCTCTGCCAAATGAAGGAACTGAGCTGAATGATTTTTTATTCCATGAGAGGCAAGTGAAACAATTTGAGGATGGAAGCATGGTTATAAAGCAGACTATGCGTCTGTCTGCTGAGGCAGGCCCCCTACATCCTTGGGCTTTTTGATTAACTGGATCTGGTCATGCACACTCACACATGTGTATTCACATGTGTGCACACTCGGTCACACCCTTCCGAGGCATCCTCCATTTGCTCACCAAAAAGTGATAGGACTAAAATGCTTCTGGGATCCACAGTGCCTGAAGGATAAAGCTAAAAGTCCTCAGCATGAAAGAGAAAGCCCTTCATAACCCCACAGTCTCATATCACAAACTTTATAACCAGATGTTCAGGCTCCAAATCATGCCACGTCTCCCTGACCCCAACTCCCTTAATGTATCATGTGGCCTCATATATCTGCTCCTTGGCCCATGAGGCTTCGCCTGCCTGGAATGCCCTTTCCCTCCCCTCGCTCACTTGGCAAACCCCTATTCACCCTTTAAAACTTGCTCTAGAATGACCTTCCTTGGCAAAGCTTGTCCTCATCTCCCATCACCCCTCCCCGTGCATACTTCTATCCATGTCTGGGACACAGAATGTAGCCTCTGCCTTATGGGCTCTCCCCTACAGAAGATGAAATCCTCAAGAATGAAGACTGTGTCTCAGTGACTCTTGTACCCCAGATCCTAGGACTATATATGGACACAGCAGATGTTTGTAAGCAGATGTTTTTCAAACTGATCATTTGCATTTCTATTAACTTCTCTGACTGTAGGCACATTAATACAGGATGACCGACCCCTTAATAGGGTTGGGAACCAGGGTCTCCTAGAGCTAAACTACCTTCCAGAAAAGAACTATCTAGCATATCTGGAGACCCTTCATCTCCTTGTATACTCCCAACTTTTCATGAACTCCTTACCAGACAGGTTAAGAAAGTGGGCTTCTCAAACTTGCCCAGCAATGTCATTTTCATGAAGTTACAAACTCAGAATTAAAATGAATCCTAGAAGACACAGCAAACTTCCACCACGGCAGAGCCCCTCAACATGGCATCGCTGACCACTGCTCATCCAAATTCAGTGGGACTCACTACAGCATGAAGGATTCTATCCTATTCTTAACTGGTTATTAGAAAATTCTTCCTCAGTTAGCCCATATAATCCCAGCATCCCCTGCGCTCTTGTCTCAATAATGCTTCAGTCTATTAATAATTAAACAGTCTAACAACCAAAAACAGGTGAAGATGAAATTTTTAAATGTCCTGGAATTTCTCAAATATTATCAAAAGGCAATCAAATAATAAACTAGAGACAGTTTCTCACAGTACTCTCTCTCCATATTTCTCTTTCAATGTCCTACTCAGTTACAGACATCCCCCAAAACTCTCCCTCTTTTAACCATTCCCAACCAACCTAGGAGCAGACTGCAATCTCCTTCCACAGTGCCCCACCCCCTCTTGCTCTCTGGTAGTACAATTATCGTGGATAATCTTAGCCTTTCTAGTTTTTTAAATTTTCTGTTATTTTCTCTCTTACCCCACTCCCTAGATTCTGCGCTACAAAAGATTGTAATGGAGCTTCCTTGATATTGAAAACCTATTTTTCATTCTTTCATTATATGTTGGCAGAAACAGAAGCACTCACATGACAGGAAGCCATCACACTTTCCCTACTTCATTTCTTCTCCACTCTACACAGCCTCTATTTCTTCATCTGACCCTCCAAGAGCCTCCACCATTTTGATATTTATCGTTGTTGTTCAGTTGCTCAGTCGTGCCCAACTCTTTGTGACCCCATGGACTGCAGCACACCAGGCTTCTCTGTCCTTCACCATCTCCTGGAGCTTGCTCAAACTCATGTCCATTGGTCAATGATGCCATCCAACCATCTCGTCCTCTGTCATCCCCTTCTCCTCCTGCCTTCAATCTTTCCCAGAATCGGGGTCTTATCCAATTAGTTGGCTCTTTGCATCCTTAAATAATTCTCACTGTCTTTAAAAAGAAGTGTTCATAACTGACATAATAATTCAAATGTGGTTTCATGACACAAAGCACTGCAGAACCTTCTGTGAAGAAGAAATTTTATTAATGAAGCTAAAGAATGCACTACTTTTACAACATTTTCTATTAAAAAAAAAAAAAAGTACAGCCCAGTTCAAAACTGGACACACTTTCAGAAATAGCCGCTACAGTTAGTAAGTAATGGGCCAGGTGAGTGGCAGGGGGATGGATGTATGCCTTAGGATGTCAGCAGGACTGAGCATTCACAGGGCAGCTCCCACATGCTGTTATCTGAGGGGCTCTGACAGCTCCCGCACCCCTCCCACCAGGAAATGCCCACCAGCAGCGCTCATAACATGCTACTCAAAGGCGTTAAAAGCAGTTGTTACAATGCAACTGTGCCGTCAGGAAGATGATACCCTCAGAACTTGTTATCAATTAGTGTCTCAGCTCAAGTTAAGATTTTATTGGCTACTGCCTACGTGCTAAACACCACGATGAACACTAGAGAGACGTGAGGCTAAAATGAAATCTCAAGCAGATTTCAGCCTGGCTGGCAAGTCCCACCAATCATGGTAGATGTGTGTGTCAAGGACGGTGGGCATGCAGAGGCAGAAACGGTGATTCAGGAAGGTCTTCCAAAGAGAGGTGACGGTCCAGCCAAGATGTCTGCTACCAGACAGATAAGTGGGAGACAGGCCTTCCAAAACATAATAGCACAAACTGGAAGTGTTGTCACCCCATCTGGGAAAGAGAGGTAAGATGGGGTCACAGCCAGAGAGCTAACTGGAGAGGGGTCAACCGGGTGAGATCAAGGAGGGTTTAACCTTCATCCTGAAGGTGACAGAAGCCACTGAGGCACAAATCTGTTTTACAGACTTAAAAGGACTTCTCTGGAAGAGGGAACAGAAGCTGAACTGCAAACAAAAAACTGAGGGTCTAAACTGAGGATCAAGAAGGCAAGGAGGAAGAGATGTGAAGGCAAGAGGGTCTCCAGACCTTGGGAGATTGGGTGTGGAGGGTAAAGGAAACAGGAGAGTCTAGACTAATTCCCAGCCTCAGGCTTGGGAGGCTATCTTGGTAGTTATGTCATTCATCAAACCAGAAATTATGAGAAGGAGCTGATTAGGAAGAAAGATGGTGAGCTCAGTTCTGAGCATGTAGGACTGGATGTGCCTGAGGGACAACCAAGAGTTGTCTGGGCGGTAACTGTTAGTTGACTTTAGTCTGGAGCTCTGGGAAATAATTTTGGGGATTGGGAGTAATCTATGGCCTTGTAAGGGAAAACATCTCTTAAGGGGGGCAGTCAATATGAAGACAGAAAAAAAGCTGAGGGCAGGCCCTTAGAGAAATCTAAGTTTTAAGTAACAGGCAGAAGAAGGGCTGCACACACACACACCCCCACCCAGAAGAGGAAAGATTGAGGTGGAGGGAAAACCAGAAAAGAACTGAAGCCATGGAAGAGAGCTTCAAGAAGGGTAAGGTCAACCTCCTCCAAAGAGCACCAAGTCTACAAGTCTTGCAGAGCTGAGAGAAGGCGTGTGGTCTTACAGACACTCAGCTTCATAATCTCTTCAATTTTGATGCTGGAAATGTCAGTCTTTCCTTTCTTTCTACCACTCAGCATCCAGACTACCCAGGTAAACAATTGTGGGGGGCGGGGATACAAACCCTTGGTTTGATAACCCCCATCACATGACTGATAAGGATTCAATGAAATCATTTATGTAGAGCATCTAGAAAATTGCCCAGCACATAGTAGGCACTCAAAGCTAGCTCCCTCCCCCACTGTGAGAGCATAACTAGCAAAGTAAATCCAACAGGATACAGACCTGCATGAGACTGGCTGGTGTCTAGGCTGACAAGGCCATGGCTCCCCCCACTGAACTGGGTAACTGAGAGTGGGTGCAGGTCAGGTGGACATGATTGCCACCAAGTAGACATTATGTTGGCTCACGCATTCAGCTAAGGGGGTCAGAAATTAGACCCTGAGATTTCAATCCATTTCTGACCTCCATGACCCATCACAACAGTGGTATGAGGTAGGTAGTACTGTTATTCCCTGTTTACAGATGAGGACTCTGGACTTATAAGGATTATGTAATTCTCCCAATGCCACACATTCTTTCTCAGGAAACAGGGTCTGTTTTTAAACTATGTCATCTCTGATGTCCCTTTGGAAGATTTAGGAGAACCAGAGAGGAACAGGCACACCCACATCCATTAACTATATTGGATGGCAGCCACTCTGAGCTGAAGCCCAATTTTTTCTCATCTCTGCAGCTAGTTCACTATCCTGCATTCATGAAGCGCCTCTCACTGTTCAGGGCCTCAGTTTCTCCATCTGGAAGTGGAAAGAAGTAGTCCAGTGCCTGCCCCTCCCTCTAGGGAGCGGCTGTGCTGAGATCATGTCTGACTGTTGGCTTGGGCAGAGAGAAGCCCAGTCCTCCTCCTCACTTGAAGGGGACGTGCACATTCAGAAGTCTAGACCAATGGCACGGTGCCTGCCTGATCACATCACTCACTCCTGAGGCAGAGAACAAGTAGGAACTTGGGGGTTTCAATGCCGGTTCTCCACAATGAGTAGCAGGTAAATAAAAGCTCAAGTCCCATGATAAACCTTCAAAAGGAAAGGTGCCCAAGTCAACTGGCCAAGGCTCAACTGAACTCTGGTGAGGTATGCACAACACCGTGTGGATCTCGGGACTTGAGTTCTTTCCTCTGCCATCATATCTAACCTCATCCCTTCCCCTGATTCTAATCAGGTCCCAAGTTCTAAATCCAGACAACGAAGTTGGGGCATCTTTATTGGATATAATGTAAAGAAATCTGTTTATGGGGCTCCTCTAACATCTCACACCCTCAGCTTATCAACCTCTTGTATTCTCTATCTGTCCCACCGAGTCTTCCTTTCCTTCCCTTTCCTGCACTCTCAGTGTCTCTTGCCCTCCTCCTACTCTGCCATCTACACACACACACACATGAACACATGCACATATATGTGTACACACATGCACACACACTTCTAAATATTACAAGCTGTAGAAAGGAGGGATCCACCCTGAGGCTATCTCAGCACTTTAGCCTGCAGAATTGACACTCATGTGCCTGGAATGCTCCCTACCTCTTCACTGAGCCCATCCCTTCTTCCAGTCTACCTGCTCCTGAGAACCCACTTCCCCTGGAAGGTCTTCTTACATTAATCACATAAGAGCAGTTCCCCAGCTCCACCCTCCGTCAATCTGTATGAAATATCTTAAAAGTTGTTCCCACAAGCTACTTTCTTACCTCAATTATTCACTCAATGCTTTGTCTAACCTCCAAAATGCTCTTAACCTTTATGTGTAATTGATGTTTATTCTCTACTGGTGAGTTATGTAACTCCCTGATGCTTTCCCATGGTCATGTGGATGTCCCTGCTTATCAGCAGTGCAGGGAGGGTGAGTTCTCTACACAGCACCAGATAGGCATAATAAGGAATTTGTAAAGATGAAAACAACGATGATCACATTCAACAATTATTTATTGAGCTCCTCCTATTTGCTCATCAGTGTGCTGATCTGGGGCTGGGGTTGTGAGAAAGCCATTAAAAACTATAAAGCATAGACCTTACAAGAAGAAAATCATATCAATTCCTCACTTAGAACCATAATTCAGAGTTTAAAAGCTTTCTCAAACATTGGCATTTGATCCCCGTCCCTTTAAGATAGCCTTGTGGGTATCAGCTCAGAGATGTGCATGCCTTGCCAAAGGTCACACAGCACAGAGTGTCAGAACAGGGACTCCTGACCCCAGATCCAGGGTTCAGGGAAGCAAAGGAAACAATAAACCCCCAAACACAAACCTCTAAGGGCAACAGACAAAATTGTAGGTACAAAAGTGTACAGATGACATACATTAAAGGTGTCTGAAGAATTAATATGAGGGAGAGTCAGCCACAGTGGAGGGCCTTGGGATGGACAAAATAAACACCACCCAGAAATGGCCTCTAGGGACAGCACTGAGTTGCTGCCCTTCAGGCCACAAGTCCTCTGCTCTGGGACAGCGTCACGCTGCCCACGTCGGACACAGAGAACTGCATTAGCGTTATCCAATAAATCATTTTCTGGGCACAAGTTGTAGGAAATAGTTTGATTTTAAATGACATCTACATCTTGAAGGAAACTAAAATTAGCAGTCTCTACTGCCATGACCCATTCGGTCTTCCCACTGGACACAGGACTGGAGGCTTGGCTTCCCTTGCTGTCCCAACCCACGTCCCATGACTCGGCAGCCCCCAGAGCCCTGGTGCTCCACACTCACAGAACTTCTACATCACAACTCAGCCTGCATGTCCATCTCAATTAACATACACAAGTATGCATACGTGAGGATGTGTGTGCATGGCTATTCCACCGATCGTCACTCTCCAGGTCTCAAACATGTTAGTTAGGCTAATACATTTTTTATTTGCATGAGCCTGAGACCAACCAGTGTTTCCTCTGGTCATTGGGTTTCTTGACAGATCCATGGACACAGGGATCCAGAGGAGCCAAGCATCCTGACACTGGGGGTGGGCACAGCACCTGGAGCTTGGCTCTGGCTGTGCAGCAGCCCTGGGGCCCTCAACCGTGGAGTCGGCACATCTTCCACCTATCTTTCCACCATTTTAACGTGATGTGACTTCCTTCTGTGCCTCCCTCTCGTTTCTCGCTGAGCAGTTCTCCGATTCCCTAAACTGAGCTTTTTCCCACCTCCAGCTCCTGCTCTTCAGAGCATCTGCTCCTCTCGAATGCAGGCCTGCATGTATCTAGCCTGGCAGCTCTCCTCTCCCACATCATGAACCTGCAGCTTCAGCTCCCATGGCTATTTCATTCTCTTGGTGTTTTCTGGTTCATAACAGTCAGAGGGGAATGTCACTTGGCGTGGCTCACCATTTCAAATAACCAAGTCGCTGGCAGGCCCATGGGTTAGTTCACTTAGGGCAGCTGCCCTGTCTGATCAGGGGCTAGGCTGGTGCACAACTGTAAGCCTTGTGTCGCTCACACTCAGCTGGCCTTTCTCCTCCAAAGGTGACCCTTTGTATTGTACATCTGGGACCCCACAGTAGCCCTTCAGCCAAACCCCTGCTTCCCACACTGAGCCAGGATTTAAACCCCAGTCTTGCCAGGAACGTTTTCTTTATTGACCTTTATTCTCTGGTGTTTCCATTTGTCTACTTCCATTGTCTAGTTGACTCATCAACTGAGTGCAAAATCCTCAAGGCCAGGGAGGATCTCACCTTTCCTGTGTATGACAAAGCACTGAGTATAACATGCCACTCAGGCCAGAGATGTGAATGAATGAACATGTTATTAATTTAGGGAGAAAAAGATGGATCGGCTGAGCATCGCTGTCCAAAGCAGTTAGCCTGCAGATCCCTAGACAAAGGCCCACGTTCCCCTGAACTCTTCTGGCTGCAGGGTCCACTGCTCTGGGGGGGGCCAACCACATTCAGAGCAGTCATGCAAACCACAGCTGGTATCTCTGGGAGTGGGCAGCTCGCTGGGTCCCAGACCAGGGCTCATCAGAAAGGGGGCTGTCCATGAGCACTGCCGAGGGACCACATTCACTCTGGGGGAATCCTCCTCAACACCCTCATAGAAAAGGACACTGGCCACATATCAGTGCCCTGAGAAACCTTAGCAACCTAACTGATTTTCACAATCGTCATTCAAATGCCAGGTAGCACATTCTGAATGCCCCTGCATTTTAAAGAACAGAACACCAGTGACATCAATGCGTAAACAAAAGGCACGTGGGAAAGGACCAATGAGCCAGCACCGTAGGAACTAATAATTTCATGAGCAGCCACAGGAAGGCTGCTGACTTGTGAATCAGTGTCCATTCAGGGCCTTGGCAGGAAAGAACCTGCCAAGACTGGGCTTCTGGGCCTTCAAAGATCCCTAGAGCCCACAGCCCTGCCCTTCTCCACATGAAATCAGGGGTCCCGGGGTCAGAACGGGAGCCGAGTGATGAGAAGGTGTAAAGTGGGAGTCCAAGAGGGTGCTGGAAAAGCCAGACAAAGAAGCTGGTAAGGGGAAGCTGCTGGCACTTCATGCCAGGCTCTGGATCCAGATGCGGTCCTGTGTCTGTGTGTTCCTGCTGTTTATAATCAGCAAATCTGTGCCTGTGGAGTTGGCTTCGTTTTGCTCAGTGGACCAGCACCTCATGCTTTTCAAACACATGAAAAATGATGAAAATGGCTTTAGTGACTGAGATGGCTTTCACCACAGCTTCCTCTGAGAAGATATTTGGAGCCCCCAGAGGATGGACATACAGGAAACAAGTAGGGGCCCATTCAGGACCCAGATGCAGGATAGCCATCCCCTCCAAGAACCTGACAGGCTTGCTTGGGCCCCCAGCCTGCTCCTCTCCAGTGACCCAGGCAGAGGAACTTTCCATCAAGGCAGGGCCTGACTCAACCTCTCCCTAGCAAACCAGACACCAGCCACCAAACTGCCAGCACAAGAGTTTCCATAATGAGAAGCTTCCAGGAAAGCCCCATAAAACCTTTACTGTAAATTCAATAAACTGGATTTCAAACATGGTGGCTGGGTTGGGGAAGGCTGGAGCCACTCTGCCGCCATCCGCCCCCTCTGCCATCTGCACTCACACAGAGGTAGGCGTTCCAGCCCAGACGGAAAGGCAGCCCCACCCGCATCCCCGTGCCAGTCCTCCCATTCCCAAGTAGCTTCTACAAGCCCTCCCCACACCACCAGCACCACCCTCTCAGCTCAGGCCAGGAGGCAGAGGAGCCTTGTCCATGGAACCTCCAGAAGGATGAAGCTTGACCAACCACAGGGCATGAAAAACAAGCCCTCCAAGGCCCTCGACCACCCTGGGGGCTACAGGGGCTCAGCTCCTTGACACCTGTCAGAGCCCATTGCCTGCCTTTCTGTGCCCCATACTATTAGTCCAGTCAAGGACACCCAGCCATCTAAGACCAGGAAAAGGAAATACACACACCCTCCAATATTCAATCTAGATCCAGAAGACATCTGACTCACAGTGATGGAGTCAGAGCATCTCTCCCTTTCTTAGTCAAAAACCTTAGCCCCTCACCCTGATCTTTAGCATAATGTCTCACCATCCACCCCCAAATACTAAGACACATGAGTTTCTCCCACACCTTTCACTTTCTTACCCAAAATCCAGCCTCACTCAGGTATCCCAGGGCTGAGTCATTCAGGGAATCAAAAACACATCTGTGGGCCACCTGGCCTGGATCTGCATCTGTACAGAGGCAAAAGCAGGTCTGAGCTTTCAGTCCACACTCGGCCCACTGCACCAGGGCAAAGTGGGTATCAAGACAGGTCACAGCAGGGTCTGTGCTGGGAAATGTGACTGAATGGACAGGGAAGAAGGTGGTGGCTTCAATGGCAGGATCCAGAAAGTTTGTATTTGATCAGAAAGTATAAGGAGTTCCTCAAAACTTTGGAAATGGGAAGGGGCTTAGAGATTACCCAACTCCACACCTGCATCATGCAAAGAGAGGAAACGGTGGCACAGAGAAGTGAGGTGTCTTGCCCAAGGTTACACATTCACTCTTTCACACACTCAGTAAGCCGTCTATGGGCCAAGTCCAATGCCACAGTAGGTCAGCCTCCTGACTCCCGGACACACACTCCCCAGCACCTCCTGCTTCTGAAAGAACAACAGCAGGGACCCATGGAGCGTCAAGGGCACAGGGCAATGAGGTGTGCTGTGAGGACACTGGATTCACAGAAGACTGATATCCATGTGGCCTTAGGAAGATGGTATCCCTGAACCTTGATTGCTTCTTTTGCCCAGTAAGTCCAGTAATATCTATATCCCACTTTCTCACTTGCTGCAAGTATCAAATGAGAGCATATGTAAAACCAAATAAAGTCACTTAGTTGTGTCCAACTCTTTGGGACCCCGTGGACTGTAGCCTGCCAGGCCCCTCCATCCATGAGTATTTTCCAGGCAAGAATGCTGGAGTGGGTTGCCATTCCGTTCTCCAGGGGATCTTCCCGACCCGAGGATCAAACCCAGATCTCCTGCATCTCAGGCAGACTCTTTACCATCTGAGCCACCAGAGAAGCCTCCATGTAAAACTAAGAATCCCTATATAAGGGAGGAAGAGAGGACTAGATAACAGAGTTAGGTTAGTACCCAGAGGCTTGGGCAACCTCAGCATCCAGAGGAAACTGATGTGTGGCCCAGCTCCTCCCAAGCACCTGAGTGACACTCCACAGACTAGGGGTCCTGCCTCGCCCACCTGCTGAACCATTGCTGTCGGAGGCAGCATCTCAGGAAGCAGACTTTGCAGCATTATCTACACCCCTGACGCCTTCCTAGAGCAGGCAGAAAGTGAAAGGCGTAGTGTGCATTTCCCCTCCTCCGGGTGATAGGGTTTCACATTCCTTCCTGCCTCTTCGCAGGAGGACCATGGAATCTTCTCTGCAAGGCTGTCTAGAAGACTTCCCGCCCCCTCTCTGTGCAGACACTTGGGCTGTGTATATTTTCCACATTTTTTTTTTAAACTGCTTTTTTTGGGAAGCGATTTTCCTCCAGCCCTGGACCAAGGACAAACCAGTCAGAGCTTGCTGTTGTGAGTCCAGAGGGCAGCCAGGCATTTGCCTGAAGGCTTGTGGGGCACCAGTACTGCCTGTACTTTTCCATGAATGGAAGGAGGTGGGGTGGCAGCAAGGTCGGCTTCCCCGGGAACGGCATCCTGGAGATTTTCCCAGCTGGCTTTGGGGAAGTTACTCCAACCTGATCCAGTCCAGCTGTGGTGGAGGCCCTGATAGTGTGAGGATTCAAACTATTAGCACTGATATTTAAACAGTAGGTGGTCCTGATGCCCTCAAACCAGCTTCCTCTCCCTGCTGGATCTGTATGGCAGTTCTTCAGCCTGGGTTATTATTTGCACATCTTAAATACCCTAGGCTTTAACGCTGGCTGGCCTCACCAATAACCTGTGCTCATACCTCAGCCCAGCCTAATCCTAGCAAGACTTGGAGAGTGAACTTCTGCCACAACAAGACAGATTCATGATAGAGGGTTTTGAGGGGACACAGGGTATATGAAGAAGTGGTTAAATACATGAAATTTTTAGGACCTGACATATTCATATTCAACTGGCTCTACCACTTTTTAGCTGTTGTTACTTCTTTGAGTTTCCATTTCCTCACCAGTGAAAGGGGCTTCCCCAGTGGCTCAGCAGTAAAATATCAGCCTGCAAAGCAGGAGATGTGGGTTCGATCACTGGGTCAGGAAGATCGCCTGGAGGAGGGCATGGCAACCCACTCCAGTATTTTTGCCTGGAGAATCCCATGGACAGAGGAGTCTGGTGGGCTGCAGCTCATACGTTGCAAAGAGTCAGACATGACTGAAGTGACTGAGCATGCACGCACCAGTGAAAGAGCTTGCTTCAGGGTATGGGGTAGGATTCATTTAAATGATACGTATAAAAAGTCCTTATCACTGTGCCTGACACAAAATTGGTGATGTATTGCAATTGCAAATAAGAGAGGCAGGCTGAAGTGTATGACCTACCCATCCTCTCATGCCACAATTATGATGCTGTGAAAGCAGAAGGGAAGATGAGGATGGGGAAGGCCCACAGAACCTCACAGAAGGACAATCTCTCCACTTTAGGAGCTGCACAGGATAGCTGGGGTTTTGTGGCCAAGGCCTGCAGGGGAAGAAGAGGTGTGGGCTCTAGTCTGGTTCTTGGAGAACTCAAAGAAATTGGAATTTTCAGTGAACTCACATGTGGTTCAAATGCAGCCTTCCAATGTGACAACCCATCTTCCTGTTGGGCTGATCCCCTGAAAACACAATGGGATTCTTTCCATACCTCCACCCCACTCCTCAGGTTCTCCCACCACCCCAACTAATGTCCATTTCTTCCTGCAAAACCTTGGAACAAAACTACCACTTGACACCTAATTTTCTTAAGTGCTGGTTGGCAGAACAATATGTATAGGGTGATTATTCCAGTTATGCTAAAATATAAGTATTTATCAATGACTAGAGAACAATATGCCAAGGTTACTATATTCCAAGGTTAACAGTGATTACCTATTGTCTGCAAAGGGTGGAATTAAGAGATGATTTTTGTTTTCAACTTTATTCTTTTCTGTATTTTCCAAACGAATAATTTTAGTTTTTATAACCATAAAACACATTTTTTTTAAGGAAACATAGTTTATCATTGGCTTTTTATAAACGTACATTAAATCATGCACTCTCCTGCTTAAATGTTTCTGATAGTTTCTCAAGCACACAGAATAAAATTCAAACTCCTTTCCCATGGCCTACAAGGCTGGACATGACCCAGACCCTCCACATGCCTCCAGCTCCATCTCCTGCTAGTTCTTGTCCTCACCCACCAGCTCCAGCCTTGATGGCTTCCTCCTGGGTAAGAATCGCAGCTTCACCACTTACTAGCTGTGGGATATTTGGCAGCCTTGGTTTCCAATTCTGAAAGAAAAAAGATACATAAAAATGGTATCAGTTCTGTGCTTAATTTCATGTTATTGTCAAATAATTGTTCCATTATATGCATATATCTCATTTTACTCAACAGTTAATGGACATTTGGATTGTTCCGATTCTGGGGGCTATTATGAACAGTACTGCTATGAACAGCCATACATAAGGTTTTGTGTGGACATATATTTTCAGTTTTCTTGGATATATGCCCAGGAGTGGAATTGCTTGGTCATAAGATAACTCTATGTTTAACTTTTTGAGAAACTGCCAAACCGTTTTCCAAAGTGTCTGCAGCACTTTACACTCCTGCTAACAATGTATGAGGGTTCCAGTTTCTGCACATCCTCATCAACAAAGTCTTTGTCTTTCTTTTTTAAAAGTCATTCTAGTGGGTATGAACTACTTTTATTGTACTTGAATTTGCATTTCTCAATGACTCATGATTTTGAGCATCTTTTCCTGTACTTTTTTGTCTGTTTGCATGTCTTCTTGGGAGAAACGTGTATTCAAATCCTTCGGCCACTTTCTTGACTAACTGCTCTGCTAGAGCCTCCAGTACAATATTAAACAGAATTGGTAAGAGTGGAGATCACCGTCTTCTTCATGATTTTAGGAGAAATGCTTTCAGTCTTTCACTATAAAGTGTCAAGTTAGTGTTATGAAAGGGTGTTCAGTTTTGTCAAATGCTTTTCTCTATCTATTAAGATTATCATGAGATCTTAGTCTATGAATATGGTATACTACAATTGATTAATTTTCATACATTGAATCAACCTTGAATTCCTGGAATAAATCCTTCTTGGTCAGGGTGTATAATGCTTTTTCTATGTTTCTGGGTTTGGTTTGCCAGTAATTTGTTGAGGATATTTATATCTACATTCATAAGAGATATTGGCTTGTAGTTTTGTTCTCTAGTAATGTCTCTGTCTGGTTTGGGTACCAGGTAAAACTGGCCTAATATTCTGAGTTTCTCTTCTACTATTTTTAATAGTTTGTGAAGTACTGGTATTAATTCTTCAAATATGTAGTAGAATTAACCAGTTACACATCTGGACCTGAGATGTTTTTAAACTACTAATTTAATCTCTTTACTTGTTACAGGTCTATTCAGAGTTTCTATTTATTCTTGATTCAATTTCAGTAGTCTTTGTCTTCCTAGGAATTTTTCCATTTCATCTATGTTATCCAATTTATCGTCCTACAGTTGTTCACAGTATTCCATTACAACACTTTCTATTTCTGTAAGGTCAAAAGTGATGTCTCTTCTTTTATTCCTGATTTTAGAAGTTTGAGTCTTTTTTACTTCCCCCACCCCACCTTAGTTATTGATCTTTTTAAGCAACTGATTTTTGGTTTCACCGGTTTTCTCTGCTGTTCTTCTATTCCCAATTGTATTTATTTCTACTTTATTACGTCCTTCCTTCTTCCAGCTTTGGGTTTAGATTGCTCTTCTTTTCCTAGTTTCTTTAGATGGAAAGTTATATTATTGATCTGGTATCTTAAGTATTTTAATATAAATGTTCATAGCTCAAATATCTCTTTAAGCACTGCTTTCACTGTAACCCATAAGTTTGAGTATGTTGTGTTTTTATGTTCACTTATCTCAAAGAATTTCCTAATTTCTCTTGGGATTTCTTCTTTGACTCATTGGTTATCTATACAGTGGGATTATCTATACAATCCATGGGATATCTATACAGTCCATGGGATTCTCTAGGCCTAAATACTGGAGTAGATAGCCTTTCCCTTTTCCAGGGGATCTTCCCAATCCAGGGATTGAACCCAGGTCTCCCGCATTGCAGGCGGATTCTTTACCAGCTGAGCCACAAGGGAAGCCTAAGAATACTGGAGTGGGTAGTGTATCTTCTCTAGTGGATCTTCCCGACCCAGGGATAAAACTGGTGTCTCCTGAATTGCAGGCAGATTCTTTACCAACTGAGCTATCAGGGAAGCCCAAAGAGCATCATAAAGGTAACTAACAGGTAAATACAAAAGGCAGTACAAATATACTTTTGTGTGTAACTCTTTTCTTTTCCTGATTTTAAAGAAAATGCATAAATCAATAGTTATAATAAAAGTGTGTTGATGGGATTACAATTTAAAAATATATAATTTATATGACAATAATAGCACAAAGGAGGCAAAGAGTAAACAAAAACCAAATTAGAGCAAAGTTTTATACTATTGAAATTAACTTGGTTCTTGCCAAGATGGCTTCTTAAACACTCAACTAATTGTTACAAGTCTTTTATTAATTTTCAGAATTCTGAAAAAAAAACCTGATTATGGCATTTTTTTCCAGTGTTCAAGCTGCTTTTACACAGGAACTGATTTTCAGAGGTCCTTATTCCACCATTCCAAAATGCTTCCTCCTTTAAAAAATTTGGAAGGCATGTCTCATAGATCCTCTGTTAAAAAACAGAGCTTCATAATATCTTAAAGGCATTGTTTCACAGCAGTTTCATTGGGAGCTGAATGTAGAGAGGATCTTATCTCAAACATCACTGTGCATCAGTTTAGTTCAGTTCAGTCGCTCAGTCGTGTCCAACTCTTTGCGACCCCATGAATTACAGCACGCCAGGCCTCCCAGTCCATCATCAACTCCTGGAGTTTACCCAAACTCATGTCCATCGAGTCAGCGATGCCATCCAGCCATCTCATCCTCTGTTGTCCCCTTCTCCTCCTGCCTTCAATCTTTCCCAGCATCAGGGTCTTTTCCAATGAGTCAACTCTTCACATCAGGTGGCCAAAGTATTGGAGTTTCAGCTTCAACATCAGTCCTTCCAATGGACACCGAGGACTGATTTCCATTAGGATGGACTGGTTGGATCTCCTTGCTGTCCAAGGGACTCTCAAGAGTCTTCTCCAACACCACAGTTCAAAAGCATGAATTCTTCGGCGCTCAGCTTTCTTCACAGTACAATTCTCACATCCATACATGACTACTGGAAAAACCATAGCCTTGACTAGACAGACCTTTGTTGGCAAAATAATGTCTCTGTTTTTCAATATGCTGTCTAGGTTGGTCATAACTTTCCTTCCAAGGAGTAAGCATCTTTTAATTTCATGGCTGTAATCACCATCTGCAGTGATTTTGGAGCCCAAAAAAATAAAGTCTGACACTGTTTCCACTGTTTCCCCATCTATTTCCCTTGAAGTGATGGGAGGCTGTATATTGTCACCCTGCTTATTTAACTTATATGCAGAGTACATCATGAGAAATGCTGGACTGGAAGAAACACAAGCTGGAATCAAGATTGCCGGGAGAAATATCAATAACCTCAGATATGCAGATGACATCACCCTTATGGCAGAAAGTGAAGAGGAACTAAAAAGCTTCTTAATGAAAGTGAAAGAGGAAAGTGAAAAAGTTGGCTTAAAGCTCAACATTCAGAAAACTAAGATCATGGCATCCAGTCCCATCACTTCACAGCAAATAGATGGGGAAACAGTGGAAACAGTGGCTGACTTTATTTTGAGGGGCTCCAAAATCACTGCAGATGGTGATTGCAGCCATGAAATTAAAAGACGCTTACTCCTTGGAAGGAAAGTTACGAACAACCTAGACAGCATATTAAAAAGCAGAGACATTACTTAGCCAACAAAGGTCCACCTAGTCAAGTCTATGGTTTTTCCAGTGGTCATGTATGGATGTGAGAGTTGGACTATAAAGAAAGCTGAGTGCAGAAGAACTCATGCTTTTGAACTGTGGTGTTGGAGAAAACTCTTGAGAGTCCCTTGGACTGCAAGGAGATCCAACCAGTCCATCCTAATGGAAATCAGTCCTCGGTGTCCATTGGAAGGACTGATGTTGAAGCTGAAACTCCAATATTTTGGCCACCTGATGTGAAGAGTTGACTCATTGGAAAAGACCCTGATGCTGGGAAAGATTGAAGGCAGGAGGAGAAGGGGACAACAGAGGATGAGATGGTTGGATGGCATCACCGACTCAATGGCCATGAGTTTGGGTAAACTCCAGGAGTTGGTGATGGACAGGGAGGCCTGGCGTGCTGCGGTTCGTGGGGTCGCATAGAGTTGGACACGACTGAACGACTGAACTGAACTGAGGCTCAGAAAATAACTCAGCTGTAAAAGAGGTGTTTTACATATGAAAAGAAGAGTTGCTCAGAAAGTAAGATCAAAATTCCAAGATCCCAGAAGAGAGAGCCAAGATATACATAAAATTTCCAGAGAGCAGAATTGAGGCCTAATAATGGAACAACCTTGAAATATGAGCTCAAATAGATTTCAGAATTACTATGGACCAGTGACTGCTTGCTATATGTCTTCTATTTTCCTCTTTATGAACCAAAAGATCTAGAACTTATGCCTAACCTACCATTGTATGTTGCCTATGTGGGGAGAAAACATCTCTTTAGTCCAAAGTTCTTCTTGAGAAGAATATACTCAAGTTGATCCTTAAGGACCTCACCTGAGTAGCCTCATTCACATTTGAACCTGATTTAAATGATGAAATCCTGGACTTCAAGCTGAGGACATAATGGCATAAGCCTTGGAAGTCTCAGGGGAGGGGATGAGTGTATTTTGTGTATGAGAGAGAATTGCTGTGGCCAGAGGGTAGACTGTGGAAAACTGTATTTTTCAAAGATAGTCACAATAATATCACCCATTCCACATGCTTTTCTTACAATATTGTCTTGATATTCTTCTCATTGAGTGGTGGTGTCCATATGCCCTCACCTTGCACCTAAGTGTGTCTACCACTATCAACACAGTGAGACAGAAGGAACACTATCATTTTCAAAGTTAAATCAAAAAAACTCCATGTACTGCTACCTTACTCTTCACGGGCACACACTCTAGGAACTCAGCCACCAAGTGATGAGAAAGTCCAAACTATCGCACATGGAGAGGCCATGTGTAGGTTTTCTGCCCAACAGCCCAGTCTAGATCCTTGCCAACAGCCAGCATCAATCACAAACCATGAGACTCCTGACATCTCCAGATAATTCTGGGTCCCAGCTATTGAGCTACCCCCAATCTTCAAGTCTTTCCAGCTGAGTCCCCAGATGTTGTGGAGGAGAGACAAGTCAATCCTTCTATGACCTATCCAAATTTCTGACCCACAGAAACCATGGAAGATAATAAAATACTCTTATTGTTTTAAGTCACTAAGTCTGGGGATGATTTGTTTTACAGCAATACATAACTGGAACATATACCTTGACAATATGGTTTAAAACCCCATGCCTGGGCATTTGAGTTATTTAATTTTTTTGCAATTGTGAACACCACTGCTCTGAATACTTCTTGTACACTTCCCCTGTGCTGTGCTGTGCTATGCTTAGTCACTCAGTCATGTTCAACTCTTTGCAACCCCAAGGACTGTAGCCCACCAGGCTCCTAAATCCATGGGGATTCTCCAGGCAAGAATACTGGAGTGGGTTGTCATGCCCTTCTCTAGGGGATCTTCCCAACCCAAGGATCGAACCCAGGTCTCCCACATTGCAGATGGATTCTTTACCATCTGAGGCAGCAAGGGAAGCCCAAGAATACTAGAGTGAGTAGCCTATCCCTTCTCCAAGGGATCTTCCCAACCCAGGAATTGAACAGGCAGATTCAAGTCCCACATTTCCCCTAGTGAACATCTAAAAAAGCATCTTTTGCATATAAAGTTAGGAGCAGAACTGCTATTCACATTTGCAAGATAATACCAAATTGTTTCTCAAAGAGGTTATAGTAAGTTACATTCCATCGACAGGGTATAAGAAATCCTGCTGATTTCTCACTTCAGAGTTCTTACACTGGCTATCCTCTCTGCCTGAAATGCTCTTCTCTAGGCATGCACAATTCACTCCCTCATGCCCTTTAAATCTTTCTCAAATGTCACTTTCTCAATGAGGTATACTCTGACTTACTCCATTTAAACTGAAATTTTCCCCACATTATGCTCAACTGTCCTCACATCTTTCTATATCTCACTTTCTAGCATACTATACGACTAGCTAATTATTATATTTATTGCTTCTTGTCCATCTCCTCCCAGAAGAATGTAAGCTACCACAACAACTAGCATATTTGTCTTTTTGTTCACTGCTATGTCCTGAGCACCTAAACGTATATCTAGGACAAAGGAGAAGTGGATGAATGTTTATTGAATAAATGAATGTCTACATCTTTTCCAATTCCTTGTATCAACAGACTTTGTAATTTTTGCCAATTAGTCAGACAAATGTTAACTCATTATTGTCTTATTTTTCCTTTATAACTAATGAGATTGAATACCTCTGCACATGTTTCTTAATCACGCAAATCTCCTTTTCCGTGAAACCCATGTTCATGTCATTTATCCATTTCCTATTGTGTTATTCTCTTTTTTTTTTTGAATTGCAGGAATTCTGCATGTATAATCTTCATACTGATCCTTTGCAAGTTACATGTATCACAAATATCTTTTCCCAGTGTATAACCTGTCTTTAAGATGTTTAATAAACAGAAATTCCTCATTTTTATATAATAAATGTTATAGTAAATTTCTTTTACGTTTTGTTTAAGAATAAACTATTCTCATGCCAGATCATCAATGCTGAGGGAAGCAGAGCAGTCCTTTCTAAAACTTTCTTTTTAATTAAAAACTTATTTTATTGACCACAGGAGATCCATTCATGAAATTTAAGGTATGAAAAAGGACCTCTGAACCCCTCCAGAGAAACAAGCCCACCTACCCCCAGACCCAGGCCCCTTTCTTTCACTTAGCCTCTTCACCTTCTCCCCTCTGGCAACATAATGAGAGACAACACCATCAATCACTCCCTAACAGCTACCAGGTGGGCAAGAGGTGGGGGGAAGTGAAAAAGAGCCCAAGGGAAGGGACTGCAGTTTAGAAACACCAACTGGCAGGAGTAGCCCTCCCCCTGCCAGAGGACTGGGCAAGTCCCAACAGAGGACTCCAAGGGGCACTTAGGGATGTGAAATGTAGCAAAAAATGATGATAAGAATGGGAGGTGGGGGTAGTGAACTAAGGAGAGCTCTGGCTAAAGCAGAAACAAGAAACTTTTTTGCACTTTTTTTACAAAAAAGGGACACCCTTTCAGATGGGCCCCATTGAGGCACGAGACAGTTGGGGTAACCTCTGTGCCTCTTAGAGAATCAGCGTTGGTGTGATCCGCACACCGCACAGGTTCCTGGAAATGAGCAGACATCAAAGGGCGGGGACAGAGAAGGGAATGGCGTTGCTTGAGGCCAAGGCTTTCTAGGGTTCAGACCTTGACCTTGTCATTCACTGATGACAGGCTTCCAGAGGCTTCTTCGGCTTCACAACCCAAGAATAAAGCTTATTTCTCCTGAATGGAGGAGAAAAGAGGAAATTTGAAAACACAAACACCAGAAGATGCCCCTGTCCACCTCCCTAAGATTAGCTCAGCTATCACCACATAACCTGCAGGGATTTTCAGAGTCCCAAGTTGCCCACAATGGAATGAGTCACTAAATCTTATTTCAAGTGTTCAGACTTTGCCTCCAGTGAATATTTGGCTTTGACACTTCCTGTCATCTCTGCTGAGAAGAGAAGCAAAGCCAGTCACAGCTGCCAGAGTTCTGGGTGTAGGTAAACCTCCTGCTTCAGGCCATTCTTTTCTGGGCATAGGTAAACCTCCTGCTTCAGGACTCCTTCACCAACTCCATGGGGAGACAGGCAGTGCTGAGCACTGGACTGAGAGCCAAAAGAGCCAAAGCTTGCTCAAATTGTTATTCCTCATGCACATAACAAAGGAGTTGTTCCCCTTGTTTTGAAAGGGAGCACAAGCCAGGAAACTGAAAGGCTATCAGGTAGAGAAGGGAGTCCAGGTCTGCCCTTTATCCTAAACACATGCCACAGAAAAGTATCAAATGAACCTCTGTGTCCTACAGAATGTCACAAGGTGCCCAGAAGAATCCCACTGGGCAGAAGCTCAGTGCAAATCCCCCATCCCTGCAGACATCATCAGACCTGTGAGCATGGGATTTCCCCCTCCAGGATTCCCTGCTGCTCACAAGCCCCTCGACCTTTCAGGAAATGTGGTCCCAGCACAGGCAGACTGCTTCAGGACACAGGTGGTTTTAGCCTTATAGGGTAACTTCACGAAAGGGAGCCCCACATCCAAACTGTTATAAGAGAGCTTGCCCTCAGGCCCTTGCTTGAGACTCTACACGCAGACTGGTTTACCCACAGTGGGAGGAGGGGGAGCACAAGTCCTGCCTCCAAGGAGCTTCCAGTCTAAGGAAGAAATCATGCTAACAATGCACTTGATCTGAAGGGCGGTGCAGTCCCTGCTGTCAGGTAAAGCACCTCCTCCAGAAAGCTCCTCAGCGCAGAGAGGCCCCTGACAAGGCAGACCAGAACAGAATAAAATGTGAATTTGGTGGAAAAAAATAAGATACCCGGTGAAACTTCAATTTCAGATGAACAAGGAAACTTTTTTTTAGTATAAGTATGTCCCGTGCAATATTTCAGACATATTTAAACTAAAAAAAAAAATGATTTATTCTGCATCTGAAATTGAAATTTAACTAGATATTTTGTATTATATCTGGCAACTCTAGAACTGAACAAAACCACAAGGCCCAAACCTAATTTCGTATATGCAGTAACGTGCGAGCAGGTAGAAATTAAAAGCTCAAAGCATAAAAATGTTGAGGGAGCAAAAGTAGTGGCTCAGAGTTAGCAGGAGGCGGCTGGATATGTGGGCTGCCTGCCAGTGGTAGGGTTATCGGGAATACCTCAGATTCTGACTGCCCCCACAGGCTGCTGCCGGCTGCGTCCCTGTCCCTGTGTCGCAGGCAGGATGGGATCCAGAGAGAGAAGGCCAGAAGTCCTGCAGCCAGCTGCGTCCACTTGTCCACTCAGCCAGAGCTGACACAAAGCACTCTGGGAGGGGGTGGGTCACGGGCGGGGCCTCGAGGAGAGGCGGTGCCAAGATCTCGGGAGTGCAGGTCGTCACCCAAGGCACAGTGCATGCTTTTGAAACGAAGAGTGATGCTAACTCTTCTTGGTTGCCAGGGAAGAAGCCTCCGTGAGACCTATGCTGCTGGGGATACTGGTAACACAGAAACTTGAGAGGTGGAGAAACTGAAAAATGGGAAACATCATGATGCGGAGCTGAAGCTACAAACCCCGAAGGCATGAACTCCCTGCAAAGTCAACTCAAGAGCACTTCCACGTAAGGGAAGTCAGAGGTTTCATCTTCTAAGAGGGGACCAAAATGCAACCTTGTGAAAGGTAGTTTATCAGAGACAGTTTTAGTAACCTCAGCTCCCAAAGGCCTGAGACTTGAGAATCTCCAAGGCTACCCAGTTAACAGACTAGAGGCTGAAGTCACGGGGACTGCATGGCACTCATCTTGCCATAACTCAAGCCTGCCTCTTCCCAGTTTTGACCACCAGCCTCCAGGTCCTTGGGGTCCTTCTGTGAGAAGAACTGAGAACATCTGAACGTCCTGGAACATCCAGAGCCAGAGTAGCTCTTACCACCGCTGAGAGTGACAGCTAGGGCTGTCTGCTTTGAGGAGCTTTAGAAGAACCTAAGGCAGCCTTAGCAATCATCACTGGTATTATTAGTGTCTCCCTGGCACTAATTGTATACCAGGCAATGTTAAAAACTTTATCCACTGCCTTCTTTAATGCCCAAACAACCTGGGAAGTGGTCCCCCTTGACTCTGTTTTACAGAAGAGAAACTGACGTGTAGATGCCATGGGCATCTACAAGTCAAGACAGTCAGCATTCAGAGGAGACCAGTGAGATAAAATCTCAGACTTTGAAACTGATCATGGAGGTTAAACCTCTGATTCTTGGAAGAAAGGTATCGGAAGATGCTAAGGGCAAGTCCTTGCAAAGCTGCTCTCTGACAGCAGGGAGCGCCAATGTCTTCAAAAAGCTATTTGTCGCAGAAAAGCTAGACATGATTGGTACAAGAGGAATACAGAGGCTAAAGGGAAGAAGTGGAAAAGATCCTTTGGGCCCCATGGGCCCCAGAAAAGAAACCCAAAACAAAACTAACCTGTGATGCAGGATAATCAGTCCCAGATTTAGCTCCCGGCTTATTAAGCCCTCTTATCAGCTTCCCCAGAGCTCAGCCAGTGTCCCAGGGGGAAAACCAGCCCGGCCTTTATGGTTTCTCATCTGTCATACCAGCCCCTCAAGACGCCATAGCCTCTGTGGTTTCTCTCTCCCTCTGTGGAGTCTGCTCGCTCAGGTCAAGTCCACACCCATGCTCAGAATATGCAGATGCCCCCAGGGAAGAAAATAAGTAGGGATCAGCTGTCCTAGGAAAGGCCATTTCTTCTCTAGGTCAGTTTGCCTCCTACTCATTGCTTCCATTGCTCTCCTGGTTTCAGTAGATGACTTTGACAGCTTCCCCAGTCTTCTCCTTGTTACTGTGTCATTGCATGGTAGTGGTGGTGGCCTGATGCAACTTGATCTATCCTTCCCAGGAGCGGAAGTCCAGGTTCCGTCTCTGAGCTTCTGCTTTCCTCACTTGTGAAATGATGATGATAGTGTAAACATTAAGGGAAACAAAGGATGTCAATCAGCCAACACAGTGCCCAAAGTGTGGGACACTCAGCATAGTGGGTCCTCTGGGCAGCCACCTGAGGAATGTGCAAGGGAGGCCCTGTGGGTCTGGGTGAAGAGCACTGACCTTGGAGTCAGTGGGCGCATTTGAACCCCGGCTCCGCAACTTGTTGAGTGACCTTGAATAAGTTGTTTAACCTCTCTCAGTCTCAGTTTCCTCCCAGTCAGTTGAGGAAAACTAATGTCAGTCTTGAGAGGATAAAATGAGATCCCGTATCTGAAGCCTTTAACTCTGTGTCTAGCTGTTAGTACCTCTTATTTTACTTACTAGATGACATAAGGGCAGATAGATTAAGGCATTGTAGTTTTTGGAGAGTATCTGTAAAAGACCAAATATTATAAAGGATATCAGAAAGATATAAGGTAATAAAAAATGTTCCTATATTTTTTGTCCATTGAGCAATTTTCCCAAGTGCTTTGACATTTATCATCTCTTCACATCTTCCCAACCACCAGGTACAGGCAGTCCTTTGTATTCATGGGTTCCATATCCAAAGATTCAAGCAACTGCAGTTTCAGTCAACCGCAGATTGAAAATATTCAGGGGAAAAAATTTCAGAAATTTCCAAAAGGCAAAACTTGAATTTGCCACATGAGCAACTATTTACATAACATTTACACCATATTGGTATCATAAGTAATTTAGAGGTGATTTAAAGTATACGGGAAGATATAGGTAGGTTATATCCAAATACTGTGCTATTTTTCACAGGAGACTTGAACATCTTTGGATTTGGGTAAGTGTGGGAAGGGGGGAGCAGGGAGACTGAAACCAACCCTCATGGATACTGAGGGATGACTGATGGTATGATATAGTGGAACAGATACTCTCTCCATTTTAAAGATGAGGAAACTCAGGTTCAGTGAGATTAAATGAATTAGCTAATGTCCACTCAGCAACTCAGGCAGAACCAGAGAAAAAATTTGTCTTCACACCCCTAGTTCCTGTCTTCATGGGTATAATAATCCAACCATAGGAGAATTGATAGCCTCCATAGAAGAATACAGTTCAGAAGGATAAGGTGGACAGTAGGATATGAGAGAAGACTGGAGAAAGGAAAGCAGTGGAGAAGCTTGTTAGCAAAAACTATGTTTGTGTGTTTGATTAAACCACTGCAGCCACCATTGCCCAGTGCAGATCAGAGCCCTAAAGAGGACAGATGAAGCACAGAAATCTCAATGAGGGGAAGGCTGGGAGCACAGCTCACATCTCAGGTCATCTGACAAGGTCAGATTGTGCATCTTCCTATGTATCTGTTCCACAGAAATGTTTTGGACTCTTAGCACATAGCAGGTGCTGTGTTAGACACCAGCATACAGTCTGGGACAAAAACATATTTCCTGTCTTCATGGAACTTTTCATCTGGTGAAGGAGATAAATAAGAATCACATAGACTGCAAGTAGATGTACATATATACAAGGGCTTTCCAGGTGGCACTAGGGGTAAAGAACCTGACTGCCAATGCAGGAGACATAAGAGAAGCAAGTTCAATCCCTGGCTTAGGAAGATCCCCTGAAGGAGGGCACAGCAGCCCACTCCAGTATTTTTGCCTGGAGTATCTCATGGACAGAGGAGCCTGGTGGGCTACAGTCCATAGGATCGTAGAGTAGGACATGACTAAAGCGACTTAGCATGCATACACATATACAAATTGAGATAAGTGTTATGATGGGGAATCACCAGGTGTGCTGAGAGAGCACCTAACCTATAAACCCGGCCATGGGTTGGGAAGCACACAGGAAGGCCCACTCCAAGAGCTGGGCAGGCAGAGGGCAGCGTGTGTGAACTCCCCACACAATAGTACTCAGAACACTCAAGATAAGGGGAGGTGGCAAGCCAGGCGGCAGAGAGAGTGATGGAGAAGGTGGGGCAGAGAGACCACCAAGGGCAGGACAGGCTGGGTCTGCAGGCTGTGGTTGGGATCTGGGTCTTGCTCTAACAAAGTATGCAGCCACGACAGAGCTTTAAGCAGGGGGGAAGTTAAATGAGCACTGAGAAAAGGGAGCAGACAGCGGCCTTTTCAGGTTCTTTGATCTTAAACAACAGTAGCAGAGTCTGACTTGCTTCAGAAAAAAACTAATTTATGGGAAGCAGATGTTGTAGCATCAAAGGAAAGGCTAAACAACAGGGCCTTGAAAAGGACAGGAACAAAGGAAATGCCACAGAGGCAGGCAGCAGGGATTAAGGGATAGCTCAGTTGGTAAAGAATCCACCTGCAATGCAGGAGACCCTGGTTCAATTCCTGGGTTGGGAAGATCCGCTGGAGAAGGGATTGGTTACCCACCCCAGTATTCTTGCCCTTCCCTCGTGCCTCAGCTGGTGAATTTGCCCACAATGCAGGAGACCTGGGTTCAATCAGGGAGACCTGGGTTCAATCCCTGGGTTGGGAAGATACCCTGGAGAAGGGAAAGGCTACCCACTCCAGTGTTCTTGCCTGGAGAATTCCATGGAATGTATAGTCCATAGGGTCGCAAAAAGTCGGACATGACTCTGAGCAACTTTCACTTTCACCACCATCAGAACTAACCTGCCAAACTCACGTGGGCTCAACTTAGCCACACATAAATGCCAGCCTCTCTCAAAACAGTTTTCAAAGAGGGACCAGTGTTCCCCAAAGGGAAAATCACAAAAAATCTGTGGCGGGACTTCCCTGATGGTCCATGGTTAAGATTCCCCACTTCTAATGGAGGGGGCCTGGGTTCAATCCCTGGTCATGGAACTAGATCCCACAAGAGGCAACCAAGACCTGGTGCAGCCAAATTTAAAAAAAAAAAAAATGGGCTTATATTCCCAAAGAAATGGGAAAGAATTCTGGGGGAAAAAAAAATCAGAGGTCTACTAAAGATTCCAAAAGAAAGGCAGGAGGATCATTAAGGACAAACTGGATTCCTGCGGTTTTGCCTAGGAAACAAACTCATGCAACATCACATCAAGAGGGTAGACCATAGCGGAGGCTTGAGAGATGAGAAGTAGAGAAAGAACTACCAGACAGCGCCTAATATCAGGTCATACATCACATAATGCTCCCCCAGGCCCCATTCTCTGAGTCATCTGTAGCCTTCAGAGAGGTAAGGTAACCACTAAATGCATAAGCCACCAAGCATAGTGAGAGGTAGCAGAGGAAACTGAGAAGGAATTTACTCATTCTACCAATCATTATGTAGAAATATGTACATCTGACTCTGACCCTCTCCTCTACTTTGGAGGGTGAAGGAAGAGGTAAGTATTACCTATAGATGAGATTGTGGGTGTGCAGGACAAAAGGAAAAGAAGACAAGGGATCTGCTAAAAAACCTGTAGTCAGGAATCTCCCATGGTGGGCTAGACCACTTCCCTTGCCCCTGGAGATATATCTCTTGGAGTCGCATTGTGATTGATTTCCTTCCCAGACAGGCAAGCTTTGCTCAAAATATGTAAATTCAACGTGAAATTTCTCACAGGAAGACTATTTCAAATGTGGGTTGCAGTATCTTAAGACGACATTGCAAAAGGCCTAAAGACGAAAATTATACAAGAGTTGGACACTGAAGTGGGACAGGAAGCCTTGGCTTGCCTTCATGCTGTTTTGTTTTGTTGCAACAGAGCTCAAGATTCTTGTGCGGTGTTGAGGCATTGGCCTGACGGTTTCTGAAAGACTTGTTTTTTCCCCTCTTGCACAGAAGACTTCTTCCATTGCATTAGATGAAAAGTTTCTGGTGGAAAAAGAGTGGCAATGATTCCAAGGAAGAGCTCAGAGATGAAACTATGATGTATAACGTGTCAAATCTTCACAACGCCACTGCCAAAACCAAGAGATGCCTCTTTATAGAGAGGCAGTGGGAGACATCGTGGCCACTTCCGACAGCACATGTTACTTCCATGTGCAGCTAGAAGATGAATTTACAAAATCTGGAGCAGCACAGGCTCCCTAAAGAGGGAACTCTTACTACTGATTCACTATAATTGTTTCCTTACTGGTCTCTCCAGCTCAGATTTCTTTTTCTAGTTTGATCCACTATACACCAGCTCTCAGACTGATCATTCTATTGAATCCCCATTCTGGTGTGCCTACCCTTCTAAATCATTCTAAACACCTTAGCCCAATTTTCCTGAATCTTTATTTCCTTGATGATTCTGTCCTATCTGAATATTATCTACATTATTACTTCCTGAATGTTGATTAAATTGCCTCATTTATTTTGCCTCACTGTAAGCAATATTATGATTACTGTTTGAATATTTTTACTGTGCATGCATATAAACACCTAATTTTAAAACGTCCATCATGTACCACCAAAAGTCATCTTGCGAATCCCCTACTGGCACCATAATTTGGGAAACATGATTCAAGGTCTGCCCATGGCTCCAACCAGGCGCCCTTCATGTCCCCTGCATTCCGGCCAAGGGGGATGACTCACCTTTCCCCCCACACACCACCCACATCCATGTTTGTCCCACCACCATCTCTGCCTTTCAAATCACACAATCATTCAAGACTTGAAACCCTGACGCCCCCCACCTCTTGAGGCCATCGACGACTCCCCCGGCCTGAAGGGTATCTCGCTCCTCTGAACCCTCACTGCCCCTGAAGCACTGGGCACTTCTCATTTGGGACTCAGTGTTGGTCTCCTTGAAATAGGAGGTTTGGGTAGTGCCATATCCCCTCTCAGAACATCTGCAGGCTTCTTGAGACCACATCTGGTCACTGCAGAGTCTGGCACAATTAAGACTAATTGAATGAATGTATCTCCCTCACCCCTCAGTCGTTTCTTTGTGTAAAATACAAACTTGAGTCATTCTGCTTCCCACAAAATAAAGTCCTAATAACTTAGCAGACATGAAGAGACAAGGTCTTACACAGTTTGGCCCCACATGGCATTTTATCCCCTCTGCCATCTCCCTGCTCTCCTCCCAGCCAGCACCCCACCCAACCACATTCTAGCCACACCCAACTCTTTACTGTCTCTTTGGCTAGTCTCCTTATCATCAACCCATGAAATATACTTCCTTTCTGTCTGTCAAACTCTAGCTCGTCAAGTGTTAGCTAAAGTGGCAACTCTTCCTTGAAGCCTTTCCCAGCTCTCATAAGTCCCTCCTCTGTGTTTTCCCAAATCATTGTAGACATTTTTTACTGAAGCACTTGTCAATGATATTGTAATTTCTTGTTTAAATGGCTGTTGCTTCCATTGGTCCATAAGCTCCCGAAAGCAGGTGACATTCAATATCCCCAGTGCCTATCATAGTGCCCGGCAAATAGTAGGCACTCAAGATTTGATGAGTGACCAAAGCGGGAGTGAAAACGTAAGCTCTCTAGCCAGAGCTCTAGGACCTGAAACCAAGCATTGTCACAGTTTATCTTGGACAGGTTACTTAAACCCTCCATGCCACAGTTTCCTCATTTTTAAAATGGTAATAACTTTTAGAGTTGTTTTAAGGGTCAAAGAAGCTAATAACTGTAATGAGCTTAGAAGAGAGCTCTGCACGTTAAATGCTCGATAATGTCCATTATTTACACTATTCCCATCAAAGGCTGTGCAGCCAGATGTCTCATGTAATGCGTGCATAGCTGGTTTGAACATGGGATATCCCATGAATTTTCCATGTCCATAAGTGACAGTGAATTTTTATGGTCTCTGAAGCCCCCGCCCCATCTTTAGTTCTCTTGAGTTGGGGAATTGCCCCTTCTAGCTGTGCAGTCATGACTATCCCCAGAGGCCACGGTTTCTAATTATTCCCCACCGCCCGCATCTGCTGGGAATTCCTCTTGCCAGGGTCTCTTTTAGGACATCCCAAGTGCGAGTCCCTCCAGAGGGCTCATGTCTGGTCCACAAGAAACACTCATGTCATTAAGTCTGTCATTCTCAGTGGAGGCCAACTTGTACTCTGCTATCATGTGGGGACAGTGCCAGACATGAATCCAGTACCAGTTCTTCTGTCCCCAAAACTCCAGGGACATCTGTCAAGCCCTCCTGGGGTTTTCTTAAAGCCTCTTACAGGTGCCTTGAAGTTGTGAAGGGACAGCATCCCATCCATCACCCCACTCCTTGGTGGGGTGAGACTGACCCTCTCTTTTTAATCTGTCAATGTACTCTTAGCCTTCTCTTAGCCAAGATAAGGGGTGCCCTTGGCTGGCAGAATCATGTTTCATTCCATCTTTTGCAGGTCCTATATAGACTGTGTGATGATTGATTTTACATGTCAGCTTGACTGAGGGTACCTAGACATCTGGCCCAACATTATTTAGATGTGTCTGTGAGAATGTGTCTGTTATGAGATTAACATTTGAATGGGTAGACTGAGTAAAACAGATTGCCTGCCTAATGTGAGTGAGCCTCACACAATCAGCTGAAGACTGGAATAGAACAAAAAGACTGAGTAAGAGAGAATTCCTTCTGCCTGACTTCCTTGAGCTGGGACATTGGTCTTTTCCTGCCTTCAGGAACTGAACAATCAGAACCAACTGAAAAATCAGCTCTACTTGGGTCTGGAACCTGCCAGCTATTGGACTGGAACTACACTATTGGCTCTCCTGGGTCTCCAGCAAGTGGACGTTAGATTGTGGGGCTTTTCAACCTCCATAATCACATGAGTAATGCCTTTAGTATGTATACAAGTATATCCTATTGGTTTTGTTTCTCTAGAAAACCCTGCCTATGCAGATAGTCTTGCATCTTGCTTTAGACTATAAAGGTCCTTAAGTAGCTATGATTTTGTTCTCAGTGTTTGGGACCTCTGTTGAAACATAGGAACAAAACGAAAAATCACATTAAAATAATATCAGATTATTATTCTGTAATTTTTAATTAATCTAATTAATTTCCTAATTCAGATCATTCAAATGAGGATCATCTAGAAGACACAGTAAATATTCAGGCTTACAACTTAGATCTGAATGGGTTATGTTCCTCTCCTTTCCCCAACCTCCTACAAGAGGGAAAATTAAAATGACTAGGTTATTCCCCAACTCCTAAGTTTGTGAAAACAACTGTCTTTTGAGTTTGCTCCTCTCTCCTGTTTCATAGTCCCTTCTCTTGCTTCATACATGCCCGCACAAGCAGGTATACGCTCCTTCCTCTCACCACCAAACACCAGAAGCAGAAAAATAATGAGAGGAAGCCCTAGATGCCCGAATGCTGCCGGGAAAACACTGTGACAGGAGAGCTCAGCAACCTGTGACCATGGAGATGGTTTGTAATCAGCAAACCAAGGCCCTCGCCTTCCTTCCTTCTCTGGGCATCCAAGACATGGTTGGTTTAGAAACCCTGAGCCCACAGACTGTTTTCCAGCAACAACTGCATAGCAACAGGATTAATATGCTGCAAACCCAGCAGTCAAAACACTGCCCATGTCCTGCTTATCAAAACGAAAATCATGACAGCAGGCACACCGGGCTTCTTTTTCTAGCACTAGGGCAGACTTGATATCCTAAACTATGCTTTCCATTGAAATTAAACACTAGAAATATATAAGCATCTTTTTAAAAACACATTGCTTAGCTAGCACAAAAGCAAGAGAATCTACAAAGCCCATAATGAAATGAAAGCAAGAACCCTCGAAATAAAGCAGGTACCAAGGCCATCTTTGGCCCCAAGTTTCTGTTTCAACAGCTGCAAAGACTTGGGGCTCACAAAGTAAGGCCTGAAATCCCATTAAGGTAAGGAGTCTATTAGGAGACCCCACCAAAACCTGGTCCCCCCTCCCAAGGGCTACACCTTCAAGGTAGGAGTATATAGGAAATAACCATCAGGCAAAAGGAGATGTACATATTTTGATCATGGTGATTAGTGGGGAACTCCCCTAGCAACTTGTAAAGCCAAACTTTAAATGAACTTGTCATCTGAATTAATACACTGTGCTAGTACCTTGAGATGATTTGCAGAAGTCAAAGTATACCCATTCTGAAGGAACACCCCCCTACTATTATGAAACAGCTCTTACCCAGTTGTCAAGGTCCTAAATTTCAACACCAATTTCAGGGAACTATAATCTCACCTGTTATTGCTGAGGTATTTGTACGGTGGCCATTCATTCCCTCCTCAGAAGCCCTTTGCTCCATCGGCTTCTGTAACATCACTTTCTTTTGAGTTTTCTCTTACCTCTCTGGTCATCTCTTTCCAGTCTCCTTTGAGTGTTACATCTCTGTATGTGCTTGTGTGTATATTACTTGCTCCATCGTATCAACTTTTTGCCACCCCATGGACTGTAGCCCACCAGGCTCCTCTGTACTTGTCCATGTACTGGTCTCCTAATAGACTCCAGGTGAGAATACTAGAGTGGGTTGCCATCTCCTCCTCTAGGGGATCTTCCCAACCCAGGGATCAAACCTGGGTCTCTCACATTGCAGGCAGATTCTTTATTGTCTGAGCCACCAGGGAAGCCCACTTCCTAAAATGCTGTTGTTCTAAAGTTTCTGTTCTCAACCCTTCTCACATTCTCCTTGGCTGGCCATATTATCCATTCTGGTGACAAAACAGCCTTTTGTCTCGGGCATGCATATCCTGGCAGTATAAGAAATCTTTCCAGGGGTACTCCAACGTGAATAGTTTTTAAAGAATCCATTTCAAGATCCTCAGTTTCCACATGTACTCTTTCCTAAAATCGATCTGTCTGAGAATATGTCTGTGATCAAGGTGTCTTCCCTCACAAGCTACTGCTCACTCATCCTAAATCTAACTACAGTACATTTCTCCAGAGTTTATATAAAATTCTCTGGGCCAGCAACTTGAAAAATTCATGTAGGTACTGAGACCACTAACAATTACATTAATATAGTGAATGATTATAATATGGGCAACAAATGCTCTTGTAAGTTAGAAGAGTTCCGACTATGCTTTCAATAAAATTGAAGAAACACTAAATGAAGCTGTCAGCTGATTGATCATTAGAAATAGTTTTTGATGATAGATCAGTATGTAAATTAGGGCATATAATTCAGAAGGGGTTTAAAAGAATTGATTGGCATTGCTATAACCACTCCTTCCATCCTCATCTACTCATTTGTCTAAACGAAGTTTCTCAGCATTAATATCAAAGCAATAAAAAAATATTAAGGGGATTTACACCGGGACCTGTGCTGTTCTAGCAATAAGGAATATTCATTCATGGATACAGGAGCTAGTAGAAAAAATCCCAACCTCACCAATCTCATTAACAGATACACTTCCAGGAATATTTTATTTCTATGTTTAATGATTGTTTATTTAAGATGTATTTGTTATTTTAATCAACTGTATACTAAGAATAATTTTAATAATACTCAGTCTAGAAGAAATTAATTAAAACTTGAAGCTTTATGGTCTCAGGAGGAAATGTTTAATCTCTTTTAATAAACATATAAAAATATTTGTTCAGACAAGTATAAAAGAACATTCAAGAAAAATCTTTCAAGCTTAAAAATGCATTGCTTTAGGATTACATTTCATTGAAATAAAATACAAGTTCAAGGAGAAAAAAGAAAGACGTAAAACTTTCGAGCTTGTTCATATATTTTTAACAGATGATGAATATATAAATGATAAATCATTATGTTTTTACACCAAAAATTAACATTGCATGTCAATTATACCTCAATTTAAGAAATCATTTTGAATTAAGCTGCTATAAATATAAATTTAAAAATTGAAGAGAACATCATCTAAAAGTTTTGATCAAAAATTTCATGTTGTCATTTCAGATATTAAATCTGAAAAGGAAAACTTGGATGATGGTAGGTAGCAGATCACACTCGTTTCCACTGAATGCATTAAAATGAGGGACGTGATCATTTTCTTTCAAAATATTTAAAATACATCAGAATGACATCTTTTGCATACACTCAAATTTATAATACATAATTTTATGTGTCAATTTAATGCATGAGAATAAATACTGTACAATTCTACTTATATGATATTATATAACAAGAAAAACTAATCAATAGTGAAAACATTAAAACAGTAGTTTTCCCCAGGAGAGATGGGGCCATGGACTGGCCAGGAAATGGTACAAGGAGACTTTTCAGTGGTGACAGTAATATCCTATACCTTAACAGGGTTTGGAGTTAGAAAGGCAAAAATATTTGTCAAAAATCATTGACTGGTATGCTTAAAATGTGAACATTTCATTCAGATAAATTTTATCTTAAAAAAGTATAAACAAATACTAGAACTATACTTACTGTTATTCATTCTAAAGAGTTTAGAGGTAAAATGCATTAATGCCTAAAACTTATCTATAAGTACATAAAAAATAAGATAAATTATGAATGGATAGATGTAGAGGTAAGTAATGTAACTAAGGCAAAATGTAAAATCTAGGCAGTGAGTATATGATGTTTACTGCTCAATTATTTCAACTTTCTGTATGTTTGAAAATAATCATAATAAAATATTGGGAGAAATGTGCAAAGAAGGATATAATTTTTCATAATTATTTTAGGGAATATGTGGACAAAAGTTTGGAGAACATTGGCTTCTATTATCAGCATTTGCTGATGAATCTTTAACCTAAACTTACAGTCCAAACCTCTCTCCAGAATCCCAATCATATTTCCACCTGTCTCCTGGACCACATCATCTGGAATTCCCATCAGATGTAAAACTCAACAGATCCAAATATGAACGTATTATCTCCCTATGTCAGTTAAAATATCATCAGCCGAAAATAACAGAATATATGAGTCACACAAAATGAGGGTTATTTTTCTTACGTAACAATAAATCTGGAGATAGGTGGCTGCTGGTGTTGGTTCCACAATTCAGTGATCTCCTGGCCTGGCAAGTCTGCAATATCTTGGCCTTTCCTCACAGTCACAAAATGTTCTACAGCTCTAGGCATCATGTCTGAGTTCGAGACAGGAAAAAAGGGAAGGGAGCAATGCCAGTGATAGCTGAACCTTTTTTTCAAGACAATTTCGGGTTTTCCAGAAACCTTCTAACAGACTTTCATATAAATTCCATTAATCAGAACTATGTTATGCGACCATGCCTAGCTGGAAAGGAAACCAGGAAGCAAGTTCTTAGCATTCCTATCCTCTAAATTGGATGTAGGACTGGGTGACAGGTGAGTCCACCTACAGTGTCTGTAACATTCTCCCCCAAAGCTGCTCCTTCTAAAAGTGCTATCTCTGTTAATGGTTCCATGATCTGTCTGGTTACTTACCCAAGTAAGAAATCCAGCAGTCCTCCTTTCTTCTCTTTCCCCGCTACCCTTCATATGCAATCTGTCTTGATCTTTCATCAAGTCTGAATATCTCTCAGATCTGAGCCTCTTTCCTAAACCTACTACCCTTGTCTTGGTTCAGGTTCTCATTTCTTATTTGAATTGTTATGGGTGGTGGTTTAGTTGCTAAGTCATGTCCAACTCTAGCGACCCCTTGACTGTAGCCTGCTAGGCTCGTCTGTCCATGGGATTTCCCAGGGAAGAATACTGGAGCAAGTTGCCATTTCCTTCTCTAGGGGATCTTCCTGATCCAGGGATCAAACCCTGTCTCCTGTATTACAGGCAGACTCTTTACTACTGCACCACCAGGGAATCCCTGCATTGCTGTAAGTCTCTTAATTAGCTTCAAGTCTTCACTTCAAAGCATCCTCCACACAGCCCCAATTTGACTAAAAATAAAAATCTAACCATCTTACCCCTGCTTAGTTTCTGTCTCTAGCTTTGCATAACATCTAATTTAAAGCTAACTTCCTTATTTAATGGAGTTTCCTACTTTCATATAATAATCTACTCTTCAGCATGTGTTATCAGTTAGAATGCCCTAGTCCTGTCAAGAGTCAGCTCCCCTAAGTCTCAGCTTTGTTGGAGGGAGTGACTGGGGAAGTCTACACTCAAAATCTATATCCGTTATATTAGTAGGCAAAGATCTGTCTCTAATACACGTGTACTAAATTTGTACTATGAAAGAACAATAGATTTATAATAGGGATTCTTTCCTAAAGAGCCTAGAATGGTCTCTAAATGTAGTTTGCCTTAGAGACATAATATTTAACAATATGTTTAAAGTATGATATCATTGTTTTTCATTTACTTCAGAGACTTATTGAATGTCTACTATGTACTAGACATTATTTTCTAATTTAGTTTTTTTCTTTTTTAATAGGTCAGAGATGACAAGTTGTTTGACTGAAGCTAGAGATGTGCCTCTTTCTGCATACCTAATGACTATTTCCCTATTTGGGGCTTACACTTATTACTCGAATCTGCACACTGTCTTCTATCCATTTTCATAAGTAAAATGCATGAGATATTTAAACAAATGTCCAAAGACATAGAGGTAGGCAAAGATGGCAACATGGTAGGAACTGACTGGTAGACTAAAACACAGTAAAAGCTAACCCTTACAGTTCTTACTCTGTGCCATGCATTGTTCTAGGTACTTTACAAATATTAACTTATTAATCTTCACAACTCTATGAGGTATGTACTATTGTCTCCATGTTGCAGATGAGGAAATGGAGGCTCTAGCATAGTTTTGCACTTTGGTGAACTGACTGAAAGCTGTGCCCTAGCACCATCCCCTCTCACCTCCCTCTGCTCCATTTGGGCTCCCTCATTTCTCACAGTCCCCACAGAAGGCCCTTACCTCTCCAGCCTGTACTTTTGCCCAAGCTTCCCCATCTGCTCTTCCTCTCTATTCAGACTCATTCAAGACCTGCTCAGGCCCACTCTCCCCAGCAGTGCCTTCCCTGCCCGATGCCATGAGGCCAGGAGGTGCCTACCACAGCCTTGCCCTCGTCTTGCCATAACTATTTGTTCACAGATCTGTCTCTACCACCAGAGTCATCGCGCCAGGCCTGGCTGTCTCCTCATTGTCGAGTCCCTGAGGCTTGCTACTATCCCTGGTCTATAAGAGGCACTTGAAGTTTTACTGAATTGATGCATAGGCTCCCTGGATTTCACACTTTCTTGTCGCCCCCGCCATACTGTCTGGCACCACATATTGCAGACACTTAGTCAATGGGAGTGGGAGCCTGGTTTCCCCACCAGAGGTTTTATATTAATAAAACAAAGCTAAACAAAACCTGCTCCCGCTTTTCTCCCACCACCACATCACAATAATCCCTGAGGTTTTGCGTTTCTTTCCAAGGGCTTCCATTGTGGAATCCATCAGGACCCGGGTTGTCTGACTCCCCTCCGCAGGCCAGGCCGTGCAGCGCGTGGAACAGCCTTCTGGACGCAGGAAAGCCGCATCCCGCGCCTTCTCCCAGTTCTTGCCTATTAAGGTAAGAGTTCTGGAGAAGCGCGGGAGGAGCCGAGGGAGGGTCCCCTAGAATCTGCCTCCGCGCGGCCTGTGCGCTGGCAAGGCGCTGGGAAACCACAACTTGGGACCCGGGTGCCCCGGGCCGGGTGTCCCGCGACGGGTACTGACAGCTTCTGGGCAGCCTTGGGTCCTACTTATTTCTTCTACCCGAGGCCACCTTCCCAGGTTTCCAAAGCCACCAGGGCCGTGTCCTTATTCTCAACCATCACCGCAGGCCTCAAATGAGTCTGCACAGAGCGCTGATTAAATGGGTCTCGGTTTCCCAGTGGACGCTCCTTTCTCGCAGATGCTCCGATAATCATCGCGAGCCGGGCGCCTGCGGGGCTCTTCCCCCGGCCTGGGGAGGGAAAGAGGCAGCCTTCCCTCGTTCCGGGGGAAAGCGGGGTACCCGCTCCTTCTGGCCTTTCGACCCCCGGCCCGCGGCGCCCCCACCCATCGCCAGCCTCCGGACTTCGGATCCTCCCTGACCCTCTCTCACCCAGGGGCTCCCGCCCCGCCCGCCGCCCCGCCCACCGCAGGCCCCGCCCGCCGCAGGCCCCTCCCACGGTCCATCGCGCTCCGCCCCCTCCCCGCCGGCTGCCGGCGCTCCGAGCCCGGGCCTGGGGACTCCGGATCCCGCCGCCGGGGCCGCAGCATGGGGCGCTTTCGCGGGGGACTGCGGTGCATCAAGTACCTGCTGCTCGGCTTCAACCTGCTCTTCTGGGTGAGACCCGGAGCGGAGAGGGCCGGGCAGGGGAGGGGGCCGGGAGGGGGCCGGGCGGGGGCGCAGGGCTGGGGTCTCCAGGGAGCTGACCGCTGCGGAGTCCGATCCTGGCTCCCGAAGGCTGGGTGTTCAAAAAGGCGGAGGTGAGAAAAAGGCAGACAAAAGCGGGTGGGGGGAGGGAGAGAAGGATGGAGGGGGAGAAAACCGAGAGAGAGATCGAGCAACGAAAAATGGTGAGAAGCGGGGAGACCCCGTGCGTGTGGCTCTTCCCTCTGAAGAACCTCTCTGCCTGGCTTTTCATCTGGAGCCTGATGACACCAGATGCGGGGACACCAGCCTCTCCTTACCTCCAGATTCCCTCCCGCACCCCGCACCACCCACCCACCCCAGTGCACACACCCCCTTCTCTCTCTGCCTTTCCGCTGAATCCTGGGCCTGGCCAGGGCGTCGGGACTGCCAGAGGTGGTGCCCTATCCAGAGGGTGTGAAGACAGTACCTGGCTGTGGTGGGCTTATGTGGGAAATCGGGGGTAGCAGGGGAAGTGATATTGGCGGGGTCATCCTTTTTCTGAATATGAGGGGAGGGTACCGCTGGGATGGAAGGAAGGGGTTGTGTTCTTCTGTAAGGGAATGGGAGGAAGGGAAGGGCTTCCAAGGGGCGGCAGCACCACCCCACAACGCCCTGCCATCAGGCTCTGCAAAATACTACTGCTCCCAGAGATGATCTCATTCAACTTTGCATTGAATGAACAACATTCCAGGGATTAGTGGTTCACCGACTGATAGGGCCTGCTGCGGTTCATGGGGTCACAAAGAGTCGGACACGACTGAGCGACTGAACTGAACTGACTGATAGGGCCACAACGCTTGTCTCCCGTATTACTGGAACAAGATTAAGGCTAGACCATCCCTGAATTCCTAGATATTCTGTCTGAGGCCCTGAAGGGCTAGGAGACAAGGTCTGAGAATGGTCGTTGTGTGCACATTCCTTCTTGGGCTTCCTCAAGGGACTGCTAGCCACTCTAACTGCTCAGATAGACCCTGAAGGAAAATACAGATCCTGCTTTGGGTGAAGAAGTTCTTAGAGCTGGGAGGGAGCAGCAGGGGGCTGAGGGCTTTCAAACAACTAGGATAGAGGAGATTGGTGGCTGTCCTGAATACTCTGGGGAGCTTTTCTTCCATGACACCAACTAATTACTGAAGGATGGTCTCCACTGGTGTCTGCCAACCCATAAGCCCAAAGCCTGTGTGACTCTAGCAGTTCCAAGCTCTCAGAGGCCAGCTTGTTATCCTCAGCATCCTTCAGCAGGGAAAGGTGTGAAGCAAGTACCCTGTAGACAGTCCTGAGTTTTAAAAATACACATGGGTTTTGTACACTAGGTCATTTGCATCCAGCATACTATGGGGAGGGGCATTCCTAAAGGCCTCTTATGTTGTTCTTTGTAATAGTCTGGCTTAATTTCAAAGCTGTTAATTATAAGTGTTATGCTTCAGTGACACTCTGACTGCTTAAAAGAGGTCTTATCTAAGTCTGAGAAGGAATTCTTAGACTGGGTTCAGCTTATTTAGTGCCTGCTGTCATTCATGCCAGCCTTTCCAGGGATAATAGGCAACATTTATTGAGCATTTTCATTGTGTCAAGGACAGTGCTAAGCACATTGCATTCATTATTAACTTAATCCTCACAGTACTCTGGGTGTGCATACTATTATTATCCCCATTTATACAAATAAGGAAAAACAGAGGCACAAAGAGGTCCACTTGCCCAAGGTCACACAGCTAATGAGAGGCAGAGGTGGGCTTCCAACTCACCCTTCATGCTTCTGAGCACTGTGGTACATGCAGTTAACCAGCTGTTCTCAAAGTGAGTCCTGAGCCAGAGCAACTCCGGCAAAGTTGTCAGAGAGGCACATTCTAAGTTCCATCACAGTTCTGCTGAATCAGAAATTCTGGAGGAGAGACCCAGCAATCTTTTTAAACAAGTCCAGGAAATGCTGATGCATGTTCAAGTTTGAGAACCATTCTGTTAAACCATCATTACATGAGACTCGTAAAAATAGCATATATGTAAATATAAATGTCTATATGCACACACAATCACACATATATATTTGTAAATAAAAATACTGTTCCCTGAGCTGCTAATCTAGTTGAGGAAATAACCAAGGCATATAGAGCAACAACAAACACAACTGTATATAATTAAGTGACAACTTTCACACCTCTGACACAGGAAGGAAGGGAGGTAGGAACAAGCAATGCTTGAATGCCTACCATGTGTTAGCCACTAGGGTTAGCCATGGCCTTTTATATATCTTATCTAATTAAGTAGTTCACAGGAGGGACTTCCCTGGTGGTCCAATGGTTAAGACTCCATGTTTCCAATGCAGGGACTTGCAGAACACCGGTTTGGTCCCTGGTCAGGGAACCTGGTGTGGTCCCTGGTAAGGCGTCTGCCTGCAATACAGGAGACCCGGGTTCAATCCCTGGGTTGGGAAGATCCCCTGGAGAAGGAAATGCACACCACTCCAGTACCCTTGCCTGGAAAATCCCATGGAAACCCATGGGGTCGCAAAGAGTCGGACACGACTGAGTGACTTCACTTTCACTTTCAGTGAACTAAGATCCCACATGCCACACAGTCAAATAAATAAATAGAAACACACGCACAATAAATAAATAAGTAAGCAATTTTTTAAAAAGTCCATAGCATTAGTGATGAGTTGTAACAGTTCTCCTGAAGAAGGTGATGTTTAAGCTGAATTTAGAAGGACTGGTAGACTGGAGGTAGACAAGGGTGAGGGGGTGATACGCCACCACCATCCCCAGCAGAAGAACAGAGCAAGAGTGAGAGTGCCATCTGACAAAGGGATCAGGTTCAAGCGCAGAGATCCCAAGCAGAGTGTGCTTGAGCAAGTTATTCTTATTTCTAGCCTTGTTTTCTCAGCTGAACAACTGGGGTAAAGAGTTGTTGAGAGGATTAAAAGGAAAGACATGAAGTATTTGATTTCGCCTTCCCACGAGCCCAGTATAAAGTAAGTGCTCAATTTTTTAAAATTGAGTGCCTGGCACATAGAAAGCATTAATGAAAGTTAGCCCTCAATATCTGGGAAAAATGTGTATGTTTGCTGCCAAGGAACTTGCAGCTTGTCTTCATTTACGCATTAGCTTCTCAGTTTGTACTTGTGGATTTTCCCCACTAGAACTTAGAATACTCTGAGAGCAGAAAATTTTTTTCTGCCTTGTTCACACATGTATCTCTAGTGCCTAATGGTACTCAGCACACAGAATGCACCCGTAGAAAGAATTAATGAATCTAGAGAACTTGATATACATGGCCTTCACTATTTGCACAGATAATCAATTGTCAACTTTATCTGGAGACTTTCTACTTATTACCTGTCGATTGATTCTTTGCACAGATTGGGCCCAGGAGGGGAAGCGGGGCCTTGCTCTCTCTCAGTTCCACGAGGAATGGGGACCAGGGACGGGTGGCTCTCCCATGTCTATACCTGTACAACTAAAGGGGCTGGGGGGACTTGAAACAAGTGCCTAATGATTTAGAGGAAAGCGATTGTTTTGGATACATAGCCTAAGTATCTACCTTCACTGTAACCAAGGGAACCTGAGGGCAGAAAAGCCCCACCCTAGCTTCTTATGTTGTTTTTTCCTGGCTGGAGGATTTGTGGGAAGTTTGGGGAAGGGGGAGAGAGCAGGGGAGAATTTTCCTGGAAGGACAGGCATTTGCTGGGACTTCAAGAGTAATATTTACACACACTCTTAGATGCTCGTGTGCCTGCCAGTCTGAGGTCCCCCTGGGTAACAGCACTTCCTTTCCTGTCAGGAACTCACCAGAAGGCAGGCGCAGAGGCAAGCTGGCGGGGGGGGGCGGGGGGGTGATGGGGTGGTGGTGTATATTTTGTGATCTGCAATTTCACAAATGGATTTGCAACCTCCTTCTGGCTGCTTGGGTAAAGTTTCCCTAAGTCGTGCTCCTGATTTTATAAACATTCAACTAGATCCCACCAGAGCCTGGGCAAGGGCTGCTGACTATATTCACCCTTGAATTTTAACAAAACAAAAGTAAAGCCTAGCCCCAAGCCCCACTAATTTAATTTGTTATCACGGTTGATGTCTAACATGTAACTCCTTCCAACATCTGTCGTGTCTAAATTCGGACACTACAATCAGATAGCATGGCATAGTCCCATGCATTTCACTGAAATCACCTTTATTTTTTTTCCCTTCGTTGCATAGCAATATAAATAAAACACTACCATCCAACAAGCCACTTGTGTTGGTTTAAAAAAAAAAACCTGGGCGCTGTTTATTCCTTGGTTTGTTGTGTGCTCAGCGTTTTCCTATCATTGTGCTGTGTGAGCTGCTCAGGGTTGCCGACCAACAGGAAGCAAGACCGCTCATTGTCGAAAGTCCGATGCCATATATGGCTTGTTTGAAGTTGCTCTCCTTTCCTTCTCGCTGTTGTTAATGCATGCAGCTTTGGGGTTTCACTTGGTGATATCTAACGGGTCCCTTTAAGAAGGGCTGTGTCTTGTGGGCTTGAGAGCCAAAGATGTTTGACTCCACCAAAGCTCACAGAGGTTGCCTCCTCCTCTTTCCCAAACTTATTTCGAATAGTAACTGCAGAGGTACCACCTATCAGAAAAACTGTTTAAAAAAAAAATACCTGAAGAAAGTATTCTTTGGGGTCCACCCCAAAGTTAGACCACCCCAGAAGGCGATTAGGAATTTCCTCAGCCCTGTTGTCGGATGGTCTCTGCTTTTTTTAATCTTTAATGTTTTTGTAATTTTTTTTTTGGCTGTGTTGGGTCTTCACTGCTTTGTGTGGACTTTTCTCTAGTTGTGGTGAGCAGGGGCTGCTCTTCAGTTGCAATGCACAGGCTTCTTACTGTGGTGGCTTCTCTTGTTGTAGAGCACAGGCTCTAGGCACTCAGGCTTCGGTAGTTGCAGCACACAGACTTAGTTGCCCTGCATGTGGAATCTTCCCAAAACAGGGATCAAACCCATGTCCCCTGCATTGGCAGGCAGATTCTTATCCACTGTGTCACTAGGGAAGTCCTGGTCTCCACTTTCGATTTCTGTCAAGGTGAGAAGAGAGTGCCGGCTGCCAGCCTCCCCTATTGTGGATGACAGGGGGCGGGCGCCCAGTGTTTCTGGGAGAGGCAGGGACGCTATAATAGGGGCCAGCCTGCAGAAGCAAGAGCTATCGTCCCAGTAGTCTTACAGACCTCAGCCAGGTCTAGGCAGCATGGCAGTTCATATCCACCGATTCGAAGCCTGCAAAGTGGATACTTGCCTCTCATTGAGTTTATTCCTGGCCATAGTATTTACTGACTAGGGAAGCGTGATGAATAAGCTGTTTAACCCCCTTGAGGCATTTGTCATCTATATAATGGACTTAATCAAGTACCAGCATCAATCTATGATTTTGGTGCAGATAAAAGAGTAACTAAATGTAAAGTAGTAAGTATGGTACATGTGCATAGTAAACACTAACACAAGATATTAGTGGTAATCCTATTTAAACACTAGAAGACAAGTAGGAAAGTGGAATCCAGAATCTAAGAGATTCGTGAAAGTAAGGAAAAGTGGGAGACAGGTGTCCTAGGTACAACCAATCAAGCAAAGTGGCAAGAGTCTGGTAGCTTATTGAAAGCCTGGAGTCAAAAGGAGAGATTCTTTCCCCTGAAATTAGTCACTCAGCAAATATGTGCTGACCACCTAGCATGTGCCCAGCACCTTGCCAAGTGCTGGGCATTCGGAAATGATTAAGATACAGTCCTTGATCTTGAGACACTCAAGAGGCCTTTATTTGGTGCTTCATTGAGCCTTTTTTTTAAATTTTTATTGGAGTATAGTTGCTTGACAGTGTTGTGTTAGTTTCTTCTGTACAGCAAAGTGAATCAACTATACGTATACACATATCACCTCTCTTTCGGATTTCCTTCCCATTTAGGCCACCACAGAGCATTGGGTAGAGTTCCCTGTGCTTTACAGCAGGTTCTCGTTAGTTGTCTATTTTATTAGTAAGATAATGAACCACACTCCCTTGTGCCTTTGAGTGTAGTTTATTATCTCTCTAATGTCTTTGCTCCTCGGGGGCGTGAATGCGCTGTGCCGGTCTCCTCCCATCCCTCAGCTCCTCGGGGAGCTTCAGCAGTCACTGACATGGCTCTGGTTAATGCCCATCAGCTTGGCGGCTGTTTGTTTGTTCCCTATCATGCTTCTGTGCAACCAAGCGGAGCCCAGCGGGTGAAAATAGGAAAACCCCATGATCAGTGCCTCTCACACTTTAATGTGCATACAGATCACCAGGGAATCTTGTTCAAACAAATATTCTGATTCAGTAGGTCTGCATTTCTAAGAAGCCCTCAGATGTTGCTGCTGCTGCTGGTCCAGGAAACACATTTTGAGAACAACTGGTTTAGATGTGGCCCTAAGAGATCAAAGGTGCCTCGGTGGCTCTCATTTCCGAATGGGGCAGGGAGTGTCCTCCCTTTTGGCCTGCTTATCTGGCTTCCTTGTGGCAGTTCTTTTTCCAGTTACCTCTCTACCATTATTCTTTTAAGATTTCTCTTTTACATTGAGCGTTGATGGTTTCTACAGTTACCAGGAGGTCATCTGTCCATTGTCCGTGGCATTTCACTGTGTTGTCTCAGAAAATGCAGTATCTTTGGGTCTCCAGTCATGTGTGACAAAAGGGAACATAACTTCTATACCCCACCTTACCACTGACAGTTTATATCACAACAAGGCTGTTCTCCTAAAGCAAGTGACACTACACTAACCATCATGTCATTCTTGCTAGGGAATTAAGGAGAAGGAATTGAGAAAGAAGTGGGTAAGATGGGATGACCAGATGAGTTGAGAGCGCATCATACAGATATGAATAGGGGTTACCTTGGGTTGCTTTTTTTATCCTGTTTGAATTTTTTTTAGGGGCAAAAATAACATTCACATGATGCTTTGGCTTACAAAATGCTCTTACATACATGATCCCATTTGATCATGAATCACAACAGTCCCATGAAATAATGTAACCCCCATTTTATAGATATGGAAGCTTGAAGGCAGGAAGATGGTGTGTCTAGGGTCAAAGAGTTAAAGAGGAACAAAACCAAGATTCACACTCGGGTCTTCTGATTTTAAACACTGTGCTGTTTTCACCACACATACTTGTGAAGGCACATGGAATGTAAGGTATAATAAATGCTGCTGACTTGGAAAATGTGAAGTCTATGACCAGAAATATTACCTCCAGTGTTTGATTGTCTTGATGCATTCCAGAAATGCAGATACAAAAAAGATGCATAAAACACTCTGGCATATGGGAGAAAGAGGGAGAAGTTGAGAATACCTCTGATCAGCTCAAGGCAGGGGAAAAGCAAGATGGGAATTGATAAAGGGTATATTTTGATATCAAGAGTCAGAGTTTAAAATTAATTTCAGTAAGCAAAAACTTGAAGAAGAATATGAAGCATTATATAAATGACAGAGAAGCCTGGAGTGCTGCAGTCCATGGGATTGCAAAGAGCTGGACACAACTGAGCAACTGAACAACAAAATATAAATGGAAGCTATGTGATAGCTGCTTTCCCATGCATATTTTCTATGTTAACTTCTTTAATCCTCACAATGAACTTCTAAAGTAGCAGCTATTGTCACTCCTAGTTTACACATGAGGAAACAGGCACAGAGAGTTCAGAGCCTTTTCCAGGGCCTCAGAGCTGACCAGCGGCAAAGCTGGCTTTCTGTATGTGGCCCCAGTATCTACCCTCTTAACCACTCCAAGTCTACAGACTGACAAGGAGAGAAGTTTGAAGCTGGGATGAGCATGTTAATTCTTCTGCTGCTGCTGCTGCTAAGTCGCTTCAGTCGTGTCCGACTCTGTGCGACCCCATAGACGGCAGCCCACCAGGCTTCCCCGTCCCTGGGATTCTCCAGGCAAGAACACTGGAATGGGTTGCCATTTCCTTCTCCAATGCATGAAAGTGAAAAGTGAAAGTGAAGTCGCTCGGTCGTGTCCGACTCATAGCGACTCCATGGACTGCAGCCTACCAGGCTCCTCTGTCCATGGGATTTTCCAGGCAAGAGTATTGGAGTGGGGTGCCATCACCTTCTCCGCATGTTAATTCTGCACTCTCCAATATGGTGGCTGTGCTACTAACCACAGGTGGCTTTTCACATTTAAATTAACCAGTATTAAAAGGAATTTAATATTCAGCTTCTCAGTCACACTAGCCACATCTCAAGTGCTCAATGACAATGGGTTGCCAATGGCTGCAGTATTGGACAGCAGAACATTTATATTTACATCATTGGAGAAAGTTCTATTGGATAGCTCTAGCCTAACTTATTCTTTCTCTCATAAGTCATCTTCTCCTGCTTTTCTCTACTGGTTCTTAACTAAAACTAAAGAGAGAGGGGGAACATAGCTTCTGGAAAGGGACCCTGACATACTTAGTGTAGAAGTTGAGAAAACTCCCAGCTGTTACAGAGAGAGCTAAAAATTAGTAGAGGAAGACAGCAGAGGTCTAAGTCATTAGAATCATGGCCACAGTGTCTCCAACTTGAGTAGGATTAAGTTTTCAGTTTGCATGTAACATTAGTCAGTCTACCTCCATAATAATAGTAAGTGCTGGGCACTCACTGTTCTCAGTGTGTAAGATGAAGTCATTTAATTCTCTCAGGGAGGCACTCATTAATTCTCAGGGAGGCACTATTATTACCTCCACTTTGCAGCTGAGGAAGCTGAGGATTAGAGAGGTTAAGAAACTTGCCTGAGGTCACAGGACTAGTAAGTGACAGAGCTTGATTCAAAACCCAGGATGCCTAGAACCCCCATTTTTATCTGCTGCAACTCCTCAAGAACACGGCGTGTACAAGTAGATGTTGTTATTACTAACCTGTCCAAGTGCATCATTATTCAGTCTGAAAGCTCAGAAGAGGTGACATTTTCTACAAAAGCAGTTGGCAAATGTTCCAAAGTGTGTGTCAAGCCCTGTTCTCTCAGTTGCAATTGTGATTGGGAAAGGGTCAGCTTATAAACTAGGCCAAGGGAATGGGGAGGGACAACAGAGCCCCCCACACACAGTGGGGCAGGGATGGGGCCTAGAAGCTGCTGCCACTCCTCCAGGAAGCCCATGTGGTCTCTCCTTGCCCTAGCTGTATCTGTCTAGCCCCCTGTGAATGGCCTCATGCTGTCTGCCTTCCTGACCCCAAATAATTTCTGGTCAAATAGCTGTTAAGAAAAATCTCTCTAGAATACAAGACTCATGATTCCTACTGGATTCCATTCAAACTAACTTTTTAATTAAAAAAGTGTTTTGGCTTATTCCAATCTAATGTGAGTTTTACCCAAAACATTTTTTCTCCCCTCCCATTGTCTTTCTGTAACAATTAAAACTGGGCAAAGATTGTTATTATTGGTTGATGTTCAAGAAACCTGTCTATCTGCTCAAGAGTAGTTCTCTCAGACTACCTTGTAAAATATTAGGCCATAAAATAAGTACTGTTTAATATTCCATTTGTGGAATATTCAGTAAGCAAATATTCAATTTGCTTGTGTAAAGCTTCATACAGATGAGATGTCACATGTTTACTCAGAGGCAAGCCTGGGATGAAGCCAGCTAGATGCTGCTAGGAGGAAGTTCAGACGACATCCAAAAAACCACTTTTGTCCTCCTGGAGCTGATCCTCTAGGTCATGTGAGATGGACATTGGGTTTAAATCAATTTGGTAGCTTGGTAGATTGGGTTTTACTTTAGTTATACTTGATCTTCATTTGATGAAGCCATCTGCTCATTGGAATCATTAGCCAATAGTCCGTGGCATTTGTTTTAATGTGTGAAGAAAACCATATAACCATCATCTGTCTCCTAATTCTTACGGCTCTCTTCTCCTTTTCCTTGTACTTCTTTAGAAAAATGCAGTATGTACAACCACTGAATAAACATAGACACACTTTGCCTATCTGTATTTAAGTTACCTGCTTTATCATTCAGAGGAAGCTTTTCATCCTAGCTCAACTTCCTCCCCTAAATTTAGTGTCTCCCCAGTTTTTTTGTGCAAAGCATCCCCCCATTCTCAGCAATGTCAGTTGATCCATACCAGTTAACCCTATAACAACCTAAACAAACAGAAGAAGGTGTGTTTAACACAAATATATCGCCTGATTGTCTTTCTAAATAGATAGATAATGTCCCAATCTGTCGCGGTTTGGATGACAGAATCCTCCCATTGGGCTTTCCTGGTGGCCCAGACGGTAAAGAATCTATCTGCTACACAGGAGACCAGGTTCAATTCCTGGGTCATAAAGATTCCCTGGAGAAGGGAATGACAACCCACTCCAGTATTCTTGCCTGGAGAATTCCATGGACAGAGGGGCCTGGCAGGCTACAGTCCATGGGGTCGCAAAGAGTCGGACACAACTGAGCGACTAACACACACAGACACCCTTCCATGGTACCGAGAATTAAGCATTGATTTTAAAATCTATCCTTACCTGAAGGAAGTCTTTCAGGAATTTCTTAGCATGAGCTTGCTCTCATGAAATAGTTATAAGGAAAGTAATGTGGGAAATCAGAAACACTGGGATCTAACCAGTGTATTTCCAGACTGAGAGCCATGCATTTCCAAGCTAACAGCCATGTCTTCATCCGCTGCCACCATCCTGCATCCCAATTCCACCTCACCTGGTCCTGATGTGGAGGCAAGGACACCAACCTTCCTCAGAGATGGTTTCACCTGGATGTCATATGGCATTTGGCTCCTGAATTTCTTCTGACAAAATCCTTCAGTTTGAGAAAGTGCCATCTGAATCCTTGCCTTGCTTTCACTGCACTATAGGATGAAAATCTTGGGAGCTGGCTTTCCTCTTTGAGAAAACTAGTATCATCTTCTAGAGCAAATGTGCTTATGACTTTTGCCTGCTAAAAGGATGAAACTCCATTACCGTTATGGTTTCCTAATGTGGTTTGCAATCAGATGAAGAATTATGAGTGTTCATTACATGATTCCATCTGGGCTGAGGATTGCCTCCAAGAGCAAGTATTAGCTTAAAAGCTTTTAATGAAATCTCTAGGGTTGAAGTGCCATTTTCCGCCTTGTGTGACGTCATCCTGAAGAAGAAAATTGCCAATGAGTTGGGTATGTATATACACAATGGCATTCACCCTGGAAGAGCGAGAAATACAGAATTCACTTTGTTTATTCTTTCCTTTAAGGGCACTGTGTGTGTGTTGCCATGATTATGTTAAGTCTTCATATGTTCTGCCTGTAAAAGGTATATATAGATTTATTCTTTGTGTTCATGCCTGATGCCTGGCACGCATCCTTACAGGCTGGAAAAACACAGAACTGATACTAGCTGCTCTAATTATTTTTCTGTGGGCAAGTGTTATGCTGGGTAGACTCAACAGTGTCTTCACACAGTGCCATTTGAGGTGTCTGCCCAGTGTTTCCCAGGTGCAGTTGAGTTTAAAATTAGTACTTTGAAAGTATTCCCTTGGAGGGCTGTGAAGGAGGTTGTTCACAATTGCTCCTATCAGCCTGTCTTAGGTCAGGTCACCATAGAGAAAAAATATATATGTATACTATAGATTGAGTGGCTTAAACAACAGGAATTTATTTCTCATAGTTCTAGAGGCTGGAAAGTCAAGTTCAAGGTATCCGCCAGTTCAGCTCCTGATGAAAGCTTTCTTCCTGGCTTGCAGACGGCTCCTCTCCCTGCGTCCTCCATGGCAAGGAGAGGGCTCTGATGTCTCTTATAGGGAATCCCCATCTCATGACCTCATCTAACCCTATCACCTCCCAAAGGCCCCACCTCCAAACACCATCACAGTGAGGGCCGGTTAGGGCTTCAATGTATGAATTAGGGGGAGACACAATTCAGTCCACAGCACAGCCTAAATGGCACCTTTGTGAACAAGGCCCTCCATTCATTCACTCAACAGATATCTGTTCGGAACTGGCTGTTCAAGGGAGAGGGGTTAGGAGCATGGAACACAGCAGTGTAGACCCTGTGCTTGCCCTCACACAGCTCAGGCCTTAATTTTCTTTAAGTTACAAAAATATTTAAACAGAAATGGTTATATAAGACATGGAGGAAGGCACATATGTAGGCCAGGGTAAGCTTCCTAGAGGAAGTGATGAAGCTTTCAGAGCTGAAAGCTGTAAGCCAGGTGGAGTGAAGAGGGAGCTTTCTAAGCTATGGAAATAGCAAAAGCAGGGTCCCCAGGTGAGAGAAGGAACTGTGTGTGACTAGAGAGAGCATCTGAGGACAGTTTCCTGTGTCACCCATCTAGGGGCTTCCCCGGTAGCTCAGCTGGTAAAGAATCTGCCTGCAATGCAGGAGACCCTGGTTCAATTCCTGGGTTGGGAAGATCCCCTGGAGAAGGATAGGATACCCACTCCAGTGTTCTTGGGCTTCCCTGGTGGCTCAGACAGTAAAGAATCTGCCTGCAATGCGGGAGACCTGGGTTCCGTCCCTGGTTTGGGAAGATCCCCTGGAGGAGGGCATGGCAACCCACTCCAGTATTCTTGCCTGGAGAATCCCATGGACAGAGGAGACTGGTGGGCTACAGTCCATGGGGTCGCAAAGAGTTGGACATGACTGAACAACTAAGCGCATACACCCATCTAGGGAAAAGCACATGAACTGTCTGAGAACACCACTAAGTGTTGCTTTTTTTCTGGAGGGTTTAGTCACCAGATAACAGAGTAGCATGTATTGGCTCTTTGTGGTCAGCATGGCTGCCTTCTGCTGGAGGTGAGGGGTGGGGGTAGGGGGGAGCTGAGCAAAATGGAGGACCCAGCCTGGGGAGTAATATTGCATTTTTCTGTCTCAGCACTGCCCTTCCCTTCAATTAGTGCCTTCCTAAGAACCATGTTTTTGATTCACGAAAAAATAATTTCTGAAGTAAAAATATATATCCTCAAGATAGAACCTTTCATCAGCAATCACAGGAAAGTGGAAATAAATACAGTACAATACAGTTGAAATCCACTAACAAGCTTTGCTTCATGTTAAATGACTTGTTTCTGGCAGATGGGCATAACTTAAAGGAAACTTTTTGTCCATCCACTTTGCGTTAAAAGTTTTCTAATCAAATCTGTAGTCCTATCCCCTGCTACTTTAGTTTTAAAACATGCAGTTTCTCCACAGACATATGCTTACAGTTTGCAACTTTGTCCTGCAGACTCTACAGAATATAGTTAGCTACTGAAATAACTTGTCCGTGAAAATGCACAATGTAATTGTACCGGGTGATCCCCGATCTAATGGCGAGGATTTATATGTCATTGTCTGTTTCTTTCACTTCTATCTTCTCTCTATATTTTACTTCTGCCCTCTTTTTAAATAGTGCACACACTTTTGCCCTCAAAATTCTGTTGCATAACATTCTCTGAGTGCTTAATGCGCAACTGGTACTCAGAAAAGAAATGGCGACACAAAGAACGATGACATCCGTTGTCTTCTCAGGGGCTGGTTCTCTGATGGAATTGTTACCCGCAGCATTAAGAGTCTCTCTCTTGGGCCACAGAGGCAGGATCAGCTTCTCACAAGCCCCTGAGATCCTCTGGAGAAGGAACTAGATCTTCCTTATCTGTGAATCTTTGCCTCCCGGCTCATGATAGATGTTCAATAAATACTTATTAAGTGATTAATATCAAAGCCCTACTCATGCTGTTGTATGAAAAAGGCCATTCCTGGAAAAACAATATTCCTAATGGCAATTGTTCCAAAGGCACAGGGAGTGATGCTGGTCCTGGATGCAGAGCAGCCCTCAGCAAAGTTCTCTGGTTGATAGAGTGGATCCTTCACGGTCCTTGCCCATCACCGCCTCCATCCCATAGCAACCCCAATCTGGTTTCAGCCACTCAGGTTGTTACCTGTGGCTCCTCACTGTGTCTGACATCACACAGCACTCTTCCCCATCAAAGTGAAGGTTTCCACCTCCTCCTGCCCTCAAGACCCTGCCATGGGCTTTCCACAATGGTAGCAAGCTTAGTAGAAGCCATGAGCCACGTGCTGTAAATCCAGTTTCAAGCCCCAGACTCTGACTTCCCCTAGATGCTTCTCTCTTGCCAGCACAGGGTTCCACATAAGGAAGCACAGCCCTTACCCATGCTGTTCCTTCTGCCTGCAGTCCCTCCCTGCTCCTCTAACTCATTCTTCAAGATGTAAGTCAAAATGGAATGTCTTCTGCTGACAGCCGGTCATCATAGTTTGGTCTAATCCCTGGGTGGTGATGCAGTCCCATGGAGCATACTTCCTGTGTCCTGTGACGTTTATTAGTTCATGGGATTATCTTCTATGTCAGACTGTGCGTGTGTGTTAACTCACTTCAGTCGCGTCTGACTCTTTGAGACCCCATGGCCTGCCAGGCTCCTCTGTCCATGGGATTCTTCAGGCAAGAATACTGGATTGGGTTGCCCTCCTCCAAAGGGATCTTCTTCCTGACCCAGGGATCGAACCCACGTCTCCTGCACTGGCAGGCGGATTCTTTACCACCAGCACCCCCTGGAAGCCAGACTGTCTTCTTCCTTGTTGCTTCTTTGATGCTTAGCATGGTACCCAGTCAGGACCACAGTTACCTTTGAAAGATATGGAGAAAGGAAAGGAGATGAGAGCAGCGGGGGCATGAGAAGGAAAGCAGCATGGTCGGGCAGCCTTTGTTCCCATGTTGGCTGAGGTGCAGTGTGGTGACTGAATGCAAAGGACGGACTGAGAATGGGGGCATTGTGTGAGGGGTGGTGGGTTGGTCTAGGAGGGTTAAAATATAGGCCTAGAGGCTCACTCAGTGAGACGTCTCTTCCTAGGTTTGGGAGGCCCAGAGCAATGGGTCTTACTGACACTAGACTTGCTCACTTTGTCCCTGACTGCACTGGACTTGATGCGAATTATTTTCACGCAATTTCAGGTGTGTGGTAGAGCAACCAAAGCCCAGTGAACACAGAATATTTTAAGAGTCTTGCAAGAATGGTGAGTTATAAAGGACCAAAGGACTATGTCATCTCAGCTGATACCACTTTCCAAAGCATGCATGGCTGTCATCTGGGGCAGCCTCCAGCTTGACCTGGTCCACACCCACAGTGTTCCCAACCTGGTGGCATGCTGGGAGGATTCCCTCTGCAGTGATGACACCCAGCTCCCCCACAGTTTCCTGGACCCAGGAGGAAACCCTAGGTTTGGGGTTGGGGGTAGGGGGACATGGATGAGCACGCTCAGATTTTTTTCCTCATTGGCCCTGGGGCTTTAAATTGCAACCTCTCTTTTAATTTTCCATTATGCATCAGACACATCTGTGCCAGAAGTGGACAAATGTATTCCGTCTGGGAGGATGATCCCAGACGGCTATAAATTAGAGCCTGTGTACAGAGATGCCAAAAATGTAGCCTCGTGGTAGGGTGTCCCTGGGACCAGTCACCTCCTCCACCGTCTGCTCGGTGGCTGCAAGCCTTGGCCTGACGCCTCTGTCAATAGATTTTCGCTTTGTGTTTGGAAACTCTTTCCACCGAGTGGCTGCAGAGGCAGGGCGGGCAGGGCTGCCTGTGAGGTTCTGCTGGACACAGCCCCCCGGGCAGCACCCCGAGGACAGGGCTATCCCAAAGGGCTTCGCTCTCTTTCTTGTACAAGAAACAGTAATGACCTTCAAAGCCAGTTTTCTCCCAAACTAAAGCCCATCCCAAGAAAACTCACCCCACTTTTTTTGGATTGATGAGATAAACTACCATATCAGGCTTTTAAGCTTATAATATACCTGCTTCACCCACAAAACTTCGAGAGGATCGTGCAAGGAGAAAAGTCACCTGTAATTTTACCTTTCAAAGAAAAATATTCTTAATGTTTTAACAGTACTTCTTTAAATATTTTTCCATGTCTTGCTAATGTTTTTTAAACTGCAAAAATCTTTTAAAGCTGGTCGATCAGCCCAGTTCCTTTAGCTGTCCCTCACATTATCCAATTAGTGCTTTCCTCTAAGTACTGGAAACTCTCAGTTGTTCCACCTCAGAGAGTCTAGCTGGTAGAACTCTGCGCCTCCAGTTCCTCCTGCAGACATCACGCTGCTCTACTGAAGAAGCTGGCCACCAAAGGAATGGGCCTTGGGGGGATAGAGGGTGAAAAGAGATAAAGTCTTCATATAAATCCAGTCAGAGAGCTCCAGCCCTTCACAGATAGCACACAGAAGGATCCTGTATAAACAGGGCTCTGACCCCGACTTTGACATCATTTTCCTTATTAAACCTCTATGTGACTTTCATGCTTCTGTCTCCTTGTCGCCAGTCTCCATGTCTGCTCTTCCCTACTGGGGCCGTGGCAGCCTCTGAACTAATGGTTCGTGGATGGCTTAGGCAGCCCAGCTCTGACTGAATGGGTTGGCTGAACCAGGAGGCTCTTTTTACATCTCTGCTCACTTTCCTGTGGTGCTTTGAGTCCAGAAGGTGCCAGTGGGTATCTGTTGAACTGATATAATGAAATTCGAGATGGTTGTTTGTGGAGAGAGAGGATGCCATGGCAGGAGCCTGCTGGGACAGTCCTGCATGGGAAGGGAAGGCGTCCAGAGCCAGTGCGGAGCCTCACAGAAGCCCTCATAGCAGCAGAGAAGCAGGCAATGAGTCTAGCAGCTGCCAGCCTGCCCAGCCACTGCCTGTGCCAGCCACTCAGCCTCTCCATGAGCCACACAACACACAGACCAGGCTTTTTCAGAAAATTATTTTTTCCTTTCTTGCTTTCCATGGAAACCCAAAATAGCAACCAAAAAAAGAAAGAAAGAAACAAAAAAACCCTGGCCAGTTTCCCTCCTGCAAAGCCATCCTCAGGCAGGGCAGTACAGTGACCATGGTGGCCTGAGGGGCAGGACAGGTTCTAGACACTTCTAAAGTGGCTTTCCAACTGGGCACTGCTCACTCAGGAGGTGTGGGTGGGTTCTGAGGTTGGCATGTTTTCTTCCTATTTAGAAAAAGTGGGTTTCCCCCAGGTCTGGGAGTTCATCTTGCTCTTGGTGACCTCTCTCTGTGGTGCTGGTGAGGAAGTTCAGAGTAACCAGCAAGGAACAATAGGACAAGGAGCAGATAGCTTAAAGGGGGACTGTTGTGGGAACTCCTTTTGAGAGGCGTCCTGGGCTAGACTGTGCCTGCCCCATAATCACAGGGCAGCCTGACAGAATGGGAGAAACTCTGAGCTTGGAATCAGGAGAGCCCAGCTTTAACATCCCATCAGGGACCTGGGGTGGGGATGGGGACTCTGAGCACATCATTCCACCCCCACTGTATGAAACATGAAGAGGGGTCCAGCTGGTTTTTCAGGGGCCACTCCGCCAGCCCCCCAGTCTCCCAGCTCATACACATATGCTCCCCTCCATTGTAAACACAGGCTGTTTACCTTTCAGCTGGCAGGGTCGGCTGTCATTGCTTTTGGACTATGGTTTCGGTTTGGAGGCTCCATGAAGGATTTCTCCACGGAGGACAAGTCCCCAGAGTACTTCTACATGGGTGAGTGACTGCAGCCTCCCCTTGTTTAGATGGAGTTGCTCGGGCTTAGAGGGGAGCCTGCAGCTAGACTTCCATGGGAGGGGAATGGAGGGAGAGAAAGGAGGCAAATCAGAGCCCCAGATGCCCACCCAGTCCAGGCAGAGGGGAGAGGGCCCTGCTACCCCACACCTGGTTCATCCCTCTGCTTCCAAAACCGAGGACAACCAGGTGGGACTGAACAGTTGTACTTCTTTCACCCATTTCAAGAAAGAAGCCCAGCACGTAACCACGATTCATGTTCAAAGAATTGGAAAACCCCCCTGCACCCCCTGAGTGAAGTGGGTACACAGCAAAGACAGTCGTCTGCTCATCCATGGGGTGACGGAGCCCTGCCCAGTCAAGCTTTGGTTTTGTGTATTTGTGATCTTGTATATTTTAAATTGTCTAGGAGAGACACCTAATTCAAAATAAAGAGAGACAGCTCAAGGTGTGGAGGGGCTAATCTGAGTCCCTCCATGACTAGGGACTGCAGAGGGGAGGGGAAGTGGAGCAGAATGGGGTGGGGAGGGCAGGGAAGGGAGTCGGGGCGGGAGAGCTTCCCTGGGCAGAGACCTCAGCGTGGGAGGGGTAGTGCAGCCTTCTTCCAGCAGTGGGAAAGGGGTGAGGAGTGGGAAGCTGGTGTAGACCATGTGATACATTGAGGCTGAGAAACCAGTGTATAACTAAGTACCAACTTAGTGGTGTTTGCAGTTGGTGCATCAGGGGTCATTCTAAACTGGTGAGGCAAGAAGGATTTGAGTTAGGTATGAAAGACCAACCTTAATCAATAAAGAAGAGGATGACTGGGGACTGAAGAGGTTTGGGACACAAGGCATGCCTATGGGACAGTGATTAGCACGCCTAGGCTGGGCAGATAACTCTTACCAGAATGTAAAGCATATGGACATGGGAAGAACTACGGTTAGAAAAGTTGAGAAGGGAATGAGAACAGACACAGAGGGCCTTGAATGTCAGCGCTAGTTAATTTAATAAACAATAGAAGGGAGGCTTCTCTCGTGGCTCAGTGGTAAAGAAACCCAACAGAAGCATGGGTTCCATCCCTGATCCAGGAAGATAGCACATGCCTCTGAGCAACTAAGCCCATGCACCACAACTGCTGAGCCTGTGCTCTAGAGCCTGTGGCCCACAACAAGAGAAGCCTGTGCTTGGCAGCTAGAGAGTAGCCTTCCTTCTCCACAACTGGAGAAAAGCCCCACACAGCGACGAAGACACAGCGCAGCCAAAAGTAAATAAGTAATACAATTTTAAAAAACAAAATAAACAATAGAAGGATAGTTCAGAGTTTGGGGGAAGGTACAATCAATCTACAGGGCTTCCCTGATAGCTCAGTTGGTAAAGGATCTGCCTGCAATGCAGGAGACCCTGGTTCGATTCCTGGGTAGGGAAGATCCACTGGAGAATGGATAGGCTACCCACTCCAGTATTCTGGCCTAGAGAATTCCATGGACTGTATAGTCCATGGGCTCACAAAGAGTCGGACACGACTGAGCGACTTTCACTTTCACAATCAATCTACACTGCATTTGAAAGAGATTATTCTGGAATGAGAGGGGAGGACAAAAAAGACCATGCTAGATTATTGATACAGTCAGACCTGAAGAAATAAAGGCATAACCCATGGTGGTAGCAGGAGGAATTGTGAAGAAAAGGACAGTAAGGCAAGAAACTTTATTAAGCATTATTAAATGTTATTATTAAACATTGTTAAACTCAGGGACAGAAGGAATCAAAACAAAAAAAGGCATCAGTGATAGAGTCAAGCATAGAAGTCACAACTCATGATTTTCAGATGGAAATCTGAGCTACAGAAGTCAGGGACCCTGCTGGGTTGAGAAGGGGTGGGGGTGTGGAAGGAAGGATGGCGGCGAGTCTGGGTTCCTCCAGAAACATAACACTGATAGCAGTCTCACAGGGGTAGATTTGGGTCCAACAAAAGAAAAACTTTTCAATGGTTTGATAAATCAAAGGAGCTGAGCAGACTTCTATAGAAAATGACCCCTCTGATACACTGGTATTTAACCAAAAATCCAAATGGATCTGCTATCCATACAGAAGATTCCTGCGCTGAGTAGGAGGGTGAACTAGCTCCAAACAAACATTCCTGATCCTGTTTCCAAATCTAAACTAAAGCAATATGAACTGCCCCAGATGCAAGAAATGTCACATGTTTGTGGACGCGTTTGTCAGGACTCTTTCAATTGCAAATCACAAAAACTTGACTCAGACTGTTTTGAGCAAAACAGAAATTTCTTGACTCATAATGGAAAAATCAGGATTAATACTCATCTTAGGGACACAAGTGATGTGATCAGAATCCCGTCTGTAGCCATCTCTTAGCTCTGTTCTCCTGTGGCTCCAGACTGGGGCGGATTCCCCTTAAATCTGATAAATCGGCCACCCACAGCTCCAGGTACCATCTCCCAAGTAACCCTGGCAACAGTGTGGTCTTCTTCGAACTGATTCAACCAAAGTCCTGGGTCTCACTGTCATTGGCGGTCTTGGGTCCAGTGCCCATTCCCACACCAGTCATTGTGGCCATCTGCTTGAGACGGGCTTGTTGTCTGAAGCCTGGGCCTCACACCTGCCATGGAGCTGAAGCAAGTCAGCCCTCTCAGACCACATGGACTGAGAGTGAAGGAGGTTCTTTGTCTAACAGATAAGAAGAGGAAGTGAACTCAGGGTGGGAAAAACAACAGCCCCCACAACAGGGCCTGAATCCTTCCTGCTTGTTCCTGGTGGCCTGCGATGTGGGCATGGGTCTGCGACCCTTGGTTCCTCCTCAGCCACACCTCCCCTCTCTAAGTCGCCCATGAAGGGCTGGTGGTGAGAATGCTTATGGTCAGTGCTCAAAGTTCAGAGAAGAGAGTTCTCACAGAGTCTTAACACTGAAGAGAATAAGGAGACTAAGGACCAGGGGGTGAAACAGACAGGGAAGGGGGGCTGGCAGTCAGCTGTGGTTTTCCAGCTTCTCACAATGGGGCTCAGCCCTCAGTCCAGTTTTGCCAATACCCAGGCCTGTGCTTGTTCTGTTTCCTGTGTTGTCTCTCTGGTGAGTGCCAACAAGAAAAAGTCCTTATGAAGTCAGGAAACTTCTCTCCACCTCAAATATTTCTTATAAATAGAAAGAGCAATATACGTGTTTACAGAAGTTGATATTTCTTTCCTCAATAAATAATTTTCCAAATAGGAAAGATACCAGATCTCTAGTAATAAAATGAGAAGAAAAAATGTACCAGGATACCATTTTATGGACTTGCATAGCAAACAGTATGAGGTAATAGGACTTTAAAGAAGAAGTAGGCCCAGTTTTTGGAAAATCTCACTTCATGTCGCTAGGTACTGTACACTGAACTGTGTATTTTCTTTTCAGAATAGGTTCCAGAGCAATCAGCACATTAAACTCTTATCACCACTTTGTTAAAGAGCCCTGGAGAACAAGCTTGGCCCATTAAAGTGCTCTTAAAGAAACACAACCTTCCCCTGAGAGGGACCTCAGGAAGGCACGTGGTGTAACTCCCTGCTTCTGGGCAGATGACTGACACCCTTTGTAGGAAGTCCTTCTTCCTCTGGGGCTTCCCAAGCTGCTGTTCAGTCTCTCAGTTGTGTCCAACTCTTTGAGATTCCATGGACTACAGCACGCCAGGCTTCCCTGTCCTTCACCATCTCCTGGAGTTTGCTCCAATGCATGTCCATTGAGTCGATGATAGTGTCCAACCATCTTGTCCTGTCACCCCCTTTTCCCACCTTCAATCTTTCCCATCATCAAGGTCTTTTCTAATGAGTCGGCTCTTCACATCAGGTGGCCAAAGTATTGGAGCTTCAGCTTCAACATCAGTCTTTCCAATGAATATTTAGGGTTGATTTCCTTTAGGATGGACTGGTTTGATCTCCTTTCAGCCCAAGGGACTCTCAAGAGTCTTCTCCAACACCACAGTTGAAAAGGTGCTAGTGGTAAAGAACCCACCTGCCAATGCAGGAGACGCAAGTTCCATCCCTGGGTCAGGAAGATCCCCTGGAGAAGGGAATGGCCACCCACTCCAGTATTCTTGGCTGGAGAATCCCCAAGGACAGAGGAGCCTGGAGGGCTACAGTCCATGGGGTCGCAAAGAGTCGGACACTTCTTAGCACAGCACATATGCACTTTCTCCTCTAGGGGGATGCTTTCCTTTCTGGGACCCTTGTGTCTTGCTCCTTGGTGATGGAGAGAATGTCCCTTCATATAATAAAGATCTGGAATTGACTTCATAGTGAGGGACCAGTGTGGAGAGGATCCAGCTGTGAGGAGAGTTAGAAAAGAGGCCAGGGAGCCAGGGCAGTCAGACTGACTGTACCTACCACCTCTTCTCAAGGACTTCTGAGTTCAGGTCAAGACCTGGAGGCTGACCCAGGGTATCATGTCCATGGGTTGCTAGGGTGGAGAAGGGAGAGCCTGGTAAGAGTGGAACTGGCAACAAGAAAGGCTAGGTGACTTGGTGTTTCCCAAACTCTCTGCATGTTGGTCTCCTTCACTCTTGGGAGAAACCCCTAATGTCTTCCAAGTTCCACTAACATGCCACTCTGCTCTCCAGTTACAATTTTTCTCTGGGGCTGCCACTTAGGGGTACAGACAACACAGGGGTCTTCCTTCCAGAGGCACAGGGTGGGGAGAGATTCCCTGGGCCCTCAGAAGGCTGGAACACATGAAGTCGTGTCTGTAAGCAAATGATGGAGGGCATCAGCAGGTTCCTCCCCAAGGGGAAGGAGCTGCCTGCTCAGACTCAGCCACTCACTCTCTGGAATCCCAGGTTGTCTGTGGCTGTCCCTCCATGAATACAGAGATGCAGAGCCCAGCTTTGATTGTGGCTAAATGTCATGTGTAAAATAAGCATTCCAGTGCTGAGTATTCTGGGGCTTTTTAAAGACTCTGACTCACTCTGGTAATATTTTTTACTTCTCGATTTTTAGTCGTACCTGAGATTCATAGCAGTTGCAAAACAGACATGTGATATAGCTTACACTGTTGACACAATTTCTCCAAAGCATTTTTACAAGAACTTAAGTATAGATAATTATTGCCATATTGCAAATAACAAAACTGAGAAATAAGAGGACTTACCTAAAGACACAGTTGGCAGGCCCAGATTTCTGGCTCCCACCCCAGAAAATGCTTTGAGGGGAAAACCCAGAAATCATCAGTGTTAGATTTCTTGGGCACTTCTCTCAAGGCGAAAAAGAACCCTCCTGCCACTTATTATTGTTGTTTTGTCATAGACTGCAACCCCATGGGCTGCAGCACACCTGACTTCCCTTTCCTTCATGATCTCCCAGAGTCTGCTCAAACTCATGTCCATTGAGTCGGTGATGGCATCTAACCATCTCTTGTTCTGTCCTCCCCTTCTCCTCCTGCCTTAAATCTTTCCCAGCATCAGGGTCTTTTCCAATGAGTTGGCTCTTCGCATCAGGTGGAGAGTATTGGAGTTTCAGCTTCAGCATCAGTCCTTCCAATGAAATGTTACAGATTTCTAGTTAAGAAAATCACCTTTCTTCTGGTTGCTACTGAAAGTGCAGCATAGGAGTTAGGGCGCGCACTTTGGAGTAGAGCCCCGGGTTTGGTTCCAGTCTCGAGCCTTACTAAAGTGTCTCAGTGATAAAGCCGGGTAAGGACTTGGGTCCTCGCTAAATAACAATAGCAGCTGTTAGTTATTGAGTGCTGTTGTAGGAGTTTAACATGCATGAGTCATGGACGGAGGAGCCTGGTAGGCTGCAGTCCATGCGGTCGCTAAGAGTTGGACACGACTGAGCGACCTCACTTTTACATTTCACTTTCATGCCCTGGAGAAGGAAATGGCAACCCACTCCAGTGTTCTTGCCTGGAGAATCCCGGGGACGGCGGAGCCTGATGGGCTGCTGTCTGTGGGGTCGCACAGAGTCGAACACGACTGAAGCGACTTAGCAGCAGCAGCAGTGCCTGCCAATTCAGGAGACAAATTCCATCCCTGGGTCGGGAAGATCCCCTGGAGAAGGAAATGGCAACCCACTCCAGTATTCTTGCCTGGAGAATCCCATGGACAGAGGAGCCTGGTGGGCTACAGTCCATGGGTCCGTAAAGAGTCAGACACAACTGAGCAACTGAACACACAAGTCCTTTCTCCATAAATTAAGTCCCATCCAGTATTCTAAATTCATATATAATTATGTGTGTCCACAACAAGCTAGGAGGGAAGGAAAGTTGCATAGAAGCAGAGAAAAATATTTTTAGATGAAAAACAGTCATTAGATGGATATGTAAAGTCATCTGCTGCCAAAAAGCCACTGAAATTGATGACTATGCCACTATTCAGTCCCTAAAAGGTGAGCCATTTAAAAATGAGTTGACTCAGACAAGACTTTTAGGAGGTCACTGTCTCCTTTCTGTGTTACTTGGAATGATGCTTCTAGCTTAGAAAGAAGGATCTGAAACCAGAGACAAATGATGGAATTGTCAGGAAATTGGGGGTAGCATGTCACCTGGAGATCACTGGCATGGCAAGGCCCAGCTGTTAATGCCAGAAATGCAATATCAGAATGTTTTCTCTTTCTCAAACTAAAGGAAACAGGACTCAGGAAGCATAGGGGATTGAATATAGGTTATCCACTTGTCACAAAGCTGCTGTGGGAGCAAAAGGGCTCCACAGAAAGTGAGTGAAAGTCGCTCAGTCATGTTCAACTCTTTGCAAAACCATGGAGTATATACTCCATGAAATTCTCCAGGCCGGAATATTGAAGTGAGTAGCCTTTCCCTTCTCCAGGGCATCTTCCCAACCCAGAGACTGAACACAGGTCTCCTGCATTGCAGGCAGATTCTTTACCAGCTGAGCCACAAGGGAAGCCCAAGAATACTGGAGTGGGTAGCCTATCCCTTCACCAGCAGATCTTCCAGACCTACAGAAAGCATCTTGGAATTAAAGTGTGGCTGCTGATCAATCTATCCATTCAATAGCTGTGTTTTGAGGGCCACATCAGAAAAAGGATAAGGTATCCTTGGAAGCTACAAGTGGCCCCATGGTGTGCAGACTATTACAGCCAGATTTGAGACTGGATTCAGCAGACCCAAGACCTTTGCCACGAGTAGAATTTCTTCTGATTTTCACATCAATTCCAACCAGCAGTGCTCGTTTGGCATGGGGCTGAGTCATGTGGCCACACATGCATGGAGGTGTGCTGGGGAGAGGTTTGCCAGGGAGAGGCCTTGGGAACTGGAGCTGTTGAGTTAGTTTCAGGGTGTTTGCTCTGAGCTCTGTGATTCTGATAGCCTAAGAACGGAGTATGTGTATGTGCTCAGTCATGTCCGACTCTTTTTTGAGATCCCATGGACTGTAGCCCACCAGATTCCTCTGTCAATGGGAGTCTCCAGGCAAGAATACTAGAGTGGGTTGCCATTTCCTACTCCAGGGGAACCTTCCTGACCTAGGGCTCAAACCCATGTCTCCCGAATCTCCTGCATTGGCAGGCAGATTCTTTACCACTGGAAGAATGGAATATTGTACAAATAAGCACATTTTCTAAAGGAGCTCTTATTTCAGAAGGGCAAGAGGCTGAGTAAGCTTGTTCACAGTGGGGAGCGGCTCTGTCCTCCTCAGACTCAGGTGCCTCTGTCCACTGTACCCGAGTCTCCTCAAAGCACCCCTCCTTCCTAGGCTGCACACTCTCAGGAGCCTTTCTGCAGGGTGTGCAGCCAGTCCTCATCTGCCTGACTTGGGAGAGCCCAGCCATGTGGTGGCTTCTCGGATGCTTGTTGGAATATAGCCCCAGCATGTATCTCTAAGCAAAGACGAGTGATGGTAGACAGTCCATCCAAAACGTCCAATCTGATTTGCTCTCTCTTTATCCTCGTATCCAACAAACACAGACTGGGAATTCTATCTTGTTCCTGGTGTATTCTAGGTAGGGTTAATAATGTTTGTTCGAGGATTTAACATCTACGGATGAGAAAGACATATATGGGAACCCACAGGCTGAGTTTCATCATGATGAATTCCTATGTGACTGGAGTGTAGGATGGATAAGGATCCGGGGGTTCCAGTCTCTAGGCTGTGACTCCAAGCAGGATCTGCAGACAGTATCATGTAGCAGTGAAGAGGCAACGGACATTGTAAGCAGGAAATCCATCCAGTAAGGTGACCCATCCAGGAGATGTTCTGTGAGGGAACTGTTTCAATGGGGTGGAATCAGGGCTCCGGGCCTGTGTGTCCTGCCTGGAGCCCTCTTGCTGCCTTGACCCCCATTATAGAAATAGAAATATGTAAAATACTTGCCTTACTTACTTACTGCTTTGAGATGGAAATAAAAGAGCTTTGAAAAGTGAATAAATTCTTTAGAACAATGAGGTATTTAGGCAGTGGGGCCAACAGTAGCATTATTTTTAATATGTTTTCGTTTCTCTCATTACCACATCCATTCTCCATGAAATTATTTTTTTAGGGAAAAGGAAAAGGGAGGAAGTGGCCGAGCCTGCCTACCAGGAAATACATAAATACCTGTCTCGGGACCTTGGAAGAACAGGGCTTCCCAGACTCTGAAAAGGGACCTGAGAACAGCCTGGGTGGTGCAGGAAACGGCAGGCCTGCCGCTCAGTCTGTCAGGGAACAGCAAGGTCTGCCCACAAACCACCATCAGCACCCAGAGGGGGCCCCCCCCCAAGAGGCACCCTGCAGGCCAGCCTCAGGGTTTCCCCACAAGGGTGGCATGCCAACTCCCCACCCCCTCATGGATGGGAGTGGTTTCCAGGTGACTCACATGAATAAAATGCAGAAAATAAAGTTGAGGCAATGGGCAAGCCAAGTTCCAGACCCCATATTGTGTTCTAACTTATCTCAGGATCAGAAAAGGAAGTCAGAACCTGGCTTGCCCTTCTTTCTTTCACGAGAACATTTCTGCCCTTTTCTTTCTCTGTGAGAACAGCTGTTCCTGTGGCTCGACTTCAGAACTGAGCAAAATTATCACTCAAATTGAGGCCACTGTTATTGCTAGGGAGGCAGGATGGGCTGATGGCCATGAGCTGGCTTTAGAGGCAGATGGGTATTTTTAGCCCAGCTCTATGATCTTGGGCAAATCACTTAACCTTCAGGACCCAGCTCCTCTGCCTAAAAAAACCCAAAAAAATGAAGATAATAATGGTACCTGCTTCACGAAGATTAAATGAATAAATTTATGCCAAGTGCTTAGAACAGTTCCTAGAGAAAAGAAGCCCTTAAAGCAAATGTAGCTAATAGTCTGTTAACAATAACACTGTTGGTGCATATTACCTTATCACCTCCCCTCACCAGCTTTTTACTTGTAACATGTATAACCTAGCGTGTGTCCTGTGTATGTGGTATTGCCCTGTAAAGTTTATCATTCACACAGAGCCTTGCTGCCTCATCACTGTGTCTTCCACCCCTCTCCTTAATTAAAAGCCTCCCTCTTCTGTGCCACCTCCTCCCTGCTTCCCTATCTCTGCCTGGGCAGATCAACAGCCCTCTCCCCTCCCAGACACGTTGTCCTCAGGGCCTCTCACAAGGTGGGGACAGCTACTAATTCCAGAGTGCCACGAGAGACCACGGGCTCCTAGGAAGACGTGGGTTCTTGTCCCAGCTCTGGCACTGGCTCCTCACCACCCCTGGATTCAGTGTTACCAGTTTATATGAATGGCAGTAACACTTCACAGGGGTAGTGGAGGCTGGAAGGTACAGTGCCAGGCAGACAGGAGGCACTTGGAGGTGACTAAGAGCACGAGTTGGGGAACAGATGCACCAGCCAGTCTTGGCTGGTTGTGTGACCCTGAGCGGCTTCCTTCACCTCCGTAAACGCAAGCTTTCTTTGTTCCCTGGGGATTATAGTAGTGCCTCCCTCTCAGGATCCTTGTGCAGGGTTGGAAGCGCTCAGCAGGAAACATTCCCCAAGGGTTAGCCTTCATCGTATTAACAACTGAAGGTTCTGCCAGGCGGGATGTCTGGGGTGGTGGTGGCGGAGGCCAGGCTGGCAGCATGGGTGCTGGGGAGACAGCCGATCGTGACTGGTCAGCCTCTTCTCTGTCCTCTCCCCCCAGGGCTCTATGTGCTGGTTGGAGCAGGGGCCCTGATGATGGCCGTGGGCTTCTTCGGGTGCTGTGGGGCCACGAGGGAGTCGCAGTGTGTTCTCGGATCTGTAAGTGGGGAGAGATGGGGAGGGACTTGGCCTGAAGGGAGCTGGGCATTATCTTTGTCCCTATGTCTATGGAAAGCATGAAAAAAAAAAAAAAAAAGCTCGTTAGTGTGAAGATGTTTGGGAAGGAAAAGTGCCTGATGATACCTCACAGTGACTGAGGCAGCTACAAGATTCCTGTAGTCAAGGAGCACTGTTATCTACAAGAAAAGTACTGCTGTTTGAGATCAATAATTTAAGCAAACATCCCTCTTGTGGTTTGTTTTAACAAGCAGCCTCTGTTTAAAAAAAAAAAAGGAAAAAACTGCAGTTAACTGCCAGTGTGACCAAAGGAAAAAGAGGAGCAGGAAGGAAGTTTTTGTATTTCTCCACGAGGCATCAGAAACAGCAGGCTTATTAGGCGGCCTCTCCTTGCTCTCTGCAATCTTTGATGTTTGAACTGTGGCCACTTGTCCTGATCTCTTGCCGTGTAAGCTTTCTAACTCACTTCCTCAGGTCTCCACTCTTTCTTTTTCCCCTGTTGTGAAGCATCTTGTGTCTTGTTTATCACTGAACTTAGTTTAATCAGAGCAGACCCACGAGATCAGGGCAGAAGTCTGTCTGGAAGGACACCCTTCACCTCCACTCCCTCCTCCTTAGAGAATCCATCTGGAGCATGCAGTCTCAGGTCACCTCCTCCCCAAACCCAACGTTTCCAGTCCTTCTCTATCTCCTGGTCTTATTCTATATCTTTATAGAACCTCTTGTGTTCATCAAGCAGTCACTGAACATATAGGTGCCAGGCACTGTTCTAGGTGGTGGGATTTCTATGTCACTCTGAAGTTATCTCACTCTTCTATTGCTTACTCATTCGTCATTTCCTCCTCTTTCTATTATTAATATTATGTCCAGAAGAGCAGAGACACTGAGATCTTATCTTATTCACCACCGTATACCCAGTGCCCAGGGCAGTTCCTGGCCCAGAGCAAATGCTCAGTAAACGATTGCTGAATGAATTACTGAGTGAACAAACTGCAAGTGGACTAAGGGATCAGATGCTTCCTTCTGTAATATTTCTGTTCAAACTAATAACCTTGTTTTTCAAATGGAATTAGAATTAGAGAGGTTAAATAAGTGAAAAGGTTATTGAATTACTGAAGTTAGTATTCTCTCTCCTTTACAGTTTTTTACCTGCCTATTGGTGATATTTGCTGCTGAAATAACCACTGGAGTATTTGCTTTCATAGGCAAGGATGTAGTAAGTAAACGTTACTTGTAAATGTTCTTTAATGATGGATGGTTAAAGTGTTCTCTTTATGGCAAAGGACATGAGCATATTGACAACCACAGTGATATTCCAAAGGCAACTAACCCCCACAATTATCTTTTATGCAGAATTTTTAACCTAGAAATGTGGTGCAGACTTAAGCCTGTGTGTGTGTGTGTGTGTGTGTGTGTGTGTGTGTGTGTGTGCGTGCATACATGTAAGTGCACATATATTCCTGGGGAGGTAGTTAATTGCTTTCATTGGATTCATAAAGGAATCTATGGGTTTTTGTAACAAAAGGATCTCTAATTTAAGGTGATCCCATGTGGAATGTGGGAGGAGTTAGATTATAGATGTGAGAAGAAGGGATGGGGAAGAACACACATTCGCATCCCTGTTCGCCTGTCCTTTGTCCTTAGGGTTTGGCCTGGGCAGAGGCCAGGTCAACCTCAAAGACTACAGTCTGCCTTTTGGGTGCCCATGAAACCAGTTTAGATTTGTGCTCAAACTGTAAGTGTGCAGGATAGGTTATCAGAAGAACCCACAGACAAAGGGAACTTTTTAGGCTTAAACATGCAAAGAGGAGTGAAATGGAAGAGGAGGAAGAATGGAATCTTAAGTTTTGCTGTATTTCATGTAAATTCATATGCTATCAATTCTGCTTATGAATTTATTTTAGATCTTAAAAATGGTAAATATGTAGAATGAGTAAATATCACCTCCTCTGGAATTTTTCTAAAGCTGTTGTTGTTCAGTTGCTAAGTCATGTCCGAGTCTTTGGGACCCCATGGACTGTAGCACGCCAGGCTCCTCTGTCCTTCACCACGTCCTGGAGTTTACTCAAATTCCTTTAACCTCAAATATGTAGGTTAGAAGAATTGGATCTTATGACTTCTTGAGAGCCTATGGATTTGGGGGTCACATGCTATTACACTAGAAAAAGCATTCTCTACATTTTCTATGGTATTTAAATGCTGAAATGGTTTTCCTTGGTCATGAACACCTTTTAAACCATGTCATGGAAAGATTTGAGTACTTGTTACCAAGGGAGTCCCAAGAATGCATAGGTTTCTACCCTGGCTATGCACCAGAATCAACTGGGTGGGGCCCAGGAACCTGGGGTTCAGTTTTGGCTGCTGTCCATTCAGGGCTGAGAACCTCCACTCTAAGAAATCTTTCTATTCTGTGAAAATTATTTTTGGTTAGTCTATCCTTCCATCTGTAGCATCTTAGAAATTCCAGAACCTGCTATCTGGTCCATATTTGCAGAATTACCCTCAAGTCCAAATAAGCACATGGAAAGGCCATATTTTTGAAGGGTGGGGAAGAGGGCTTTTTTCTTGATGAAAGGAGAACATTTGAAACTTCGCATTCTTGTCCCTTTGTTTTCCTGATATTTTTTCAGGCAATACGACATGTTCAGACCATGTATGAAGAAGCTTATAATGATTACCTTAGAGACAAGGAAAAGGGAAATGGGACTCTCATCACCTTCCACTCAACAGTAAGTAACTTTACTTCTTCCTTCAAGTTTCATCTTCTATAGATTATTGAGTCACCAACTCAATGGACATGAGTTTGAGCAAACTCAGGGAGGTAGTGAAAGACAGGGAAGCCTGGCATGCTGCAGTCCATGGGGTCACAAACAGTTGGACATGACTGAGCAACTGAACAGCAACAAGTATAATGCACAAGCTAGGTTCTCTCTAATCACCTAGATTAAAAATAAGAATAAATTGAGTGAAGCCAGGCAGCAGCATTGTATTTCTGCCTTCGTGGGAATCACCATTTGCGTTATATGTAGAATCTAGAAGAGAAAAAGGTCTAACACAGAGTTGACAAGAGGAAGTCTGGACATGCACCCAGAGAGACAAAGCTGCCCAAGTAAGTACCAGCTTCTGTCAAGAGTGGCCCTGCGGTGTAACAGAAACAACCATGACCTTCACGTCAGAAAAGCTTATCTCTAGCTGCAACTCTGCAGCAGAACAGCTTCATGACCTGGAGCACATTCCTTGCCTCCCTGATCCTCCCTCAGCACCCCCAGTTGTGAGACAAAGGGGTACGTGAGAGAGGCATGTGCCGTTTCTCCCAGGACGCCCTGTGGGAACGTGCTGTCAGCGCAGTACTCTTCAGCTACCAGCGGTTAATCGAGAAAGACTTCCAGGGGAGATGGGCCAGGCCAATGGTGTCCTGATTTCTCAACCGCTGTGATACAGAGAAGCAGCAATGAACTCCTGGCCAGATGTTTTCAGGGAGCCCAGTTCTTGTCTGTCACAGGTCTGTCCTGGAAGTTGCCAGCCATTTATCCTGTTCAGCCACAGCCGCCCCAAGGACGTCAAACAGCACACAGGTTCCTTTGTCTTTGAAGGGCAGCCCTGAGGCAGGATACCTGTTGGCTGGCAAGTCTTTGAGCACCAGTCTTTAAGCCCCTGGGGTTCTCTGTGGTCACTTCTCCTCTCTATTCCAGGCTCTCTTCAGTTAATGAGCCTTTCCTGAAGCTCATAAAACATTAGCTACTCAGCAAAGCCGAAAGGAAAAATCTAAAGACCCAACTCCTGTCTAAAAACAGCAGTTTACACAGGCACTGTTAGCTTCTTGCCCTGTTTGGATTGCCTTCAGTCACCTCCTGTCACAAAACATGGACACTTTGGTGAAGTCATTTTTCTGCTTTGCCAACATGACCATATAACCACGCTCTCCCCAGAATGGCTGTTGGGTTGCAATGTCAGGCAACAAAGATGTTTTGTGGCCTCAGCAATCCCAGCCCTTTACAGACAGGCCCAGGCTTGTAACTGCTACTTCTTCCTCTGTGCCCTCTCATTACCTTCCTTAAAAGCACTTTTCTGACTTTCTAGTTTCAGTGCTGTGGAAAAGAAAGCTCTGAACAGGTCCAACCCACCTGCCCCAAAGACCTCCTAGGACACAAGGTAAGCTTCTCTACCAGATTCCTATCCTGCCTGTGGTGTTAAGATGGTTTTTGCCCTCAGGATGGAGGGTATGACTCTAGGAGGCCCTCTCACAGTGACTTTAGCCTCAGTTTTATTCTATATAGACCAAGTGAAGCAAGCTGAGTCCCAGTCTCCTGGTGCCCTGGGGAATAACGGTGTGTTGACTTGCCGGTAATAATGCAAATAGAGTGGCATTAATTAAGCTCATCAAGGCCAGGGGTGTGCACTCTAAGAATGTTGCCCCATACCCTTCCATGGGTGTCATGGCATTGATAAATGCTTCCTTTATTAAATGCTACATGACAGGCACTATGCCAGGTTCTGAAAACTCTAAGATGAAAAACAGATGGTCCCTGTCTCAGTGGCCTCACAGACTAGTCAAGGGAGCTGGTGCTGTGCAGAGTACAGTATCTGCCCAGCATACAGTGGAGACACAGTGGAGTCAGGAAAGCTTGACCATGGGTGGGATTCTTGAGCCAAGTTTGAACAAGGGGAGGTCATTCCAGGCCCTGAAAGTAGCAGGAACAGAAACATGACAGTATGAAATTCCAGGACTGCAAGAGAACAGGGAGCCCAGAGGGCATGGCAAGGGACATTTGTGGAAAGGCTGGCAAAGGCATGATTTTATACCTGGAACTTGAGGGAAGCGTTGCTTTTAGTAGAGGATGAACATAATCAGTTTTGCGTTGTAGAAAGAGCACTCAGGAGACTGGGGGTGTGACTGGTAGAACAGGAGGCTGGAGATTCATGGAAGGAGGCCATGGAGGTGACGCTTGTTTTCACCCTGGTAAGAGAGGATAAGGGCTTAGAGCAAGTTACAGACAGTGGGGAGGGAGAGGAAATGACAGACTCAGAGATGTCCAGGGGTGGGATCCACAGCCCTAGGTGACTGACTAGATGTGGGTGGGGAGTAAAAGGGAAGAAGCTAAGATTTTGGACTCCTGCTGGGTAGACAGAGGCTCGCTCACTAAGAGAGGTGAACAGAAGGAAAGGAGCAGTTGACAGCTTCAGTTTCAGTCAACTTTGCACACTAGGTACCTGTGAAATTTACAGGTAAGCTGAGCTGAAGACACAGGTGTCAGAATCCAGCAAGCTGGTGATAGCTAAAGCCTCGGAGTGGATGGAAACATCCAGGGCAGCATGTAGAATAAGAAAGGAGGTGGGCTAAGGTGCTATCACTTAAGGGGTAAGGTGAGGACAAGTGGGCTTCCCTGGTGACTCAGTGGTAAAGAATCTGCCTGAAATGCAGGAGACATGGGAGATGTGGGTTTGATCCTAGGGTCAGGAAGATCCCCTGGAGAAAGAAATGGAACCCACTCCAGTATTCTTGCCTGGAAAATTCCATGGACAGAGCAACCTGGTGGGCTAGTCCATGGAATCACAGAGTTGAACATGACTCAGTGACTGAGCATGCACGCACATGAGGACAAGTAGCCAGAATGAGACTGTGTAGGAGGAGTCAGAATGAGGGAGTATTCAAAGACAATGCTCCTGTAGAGTGAGGGAGGTGGTGGCTTGTCATCAAAGTCAAATGCTGAGAAGAGGACAAGGAAATAAAGGCTGGAAATAATGTGTTGAATTTGATGCTGAGAAGATCCTTAGTGACATTTGCCAGGCACTTTTGGTGAAGCAGTTGGGAAAGTGCAGGAACAATGTGGGAAATAAGGAGGGAAGTATGAGAATGTTTCTAGAAGCATCTGTATCATGGTCCTCACATTATCCTATCTCCTCACCTTACCTCTTAGTTTCTTTTTCCTAGAAAGAAACTTTCTGTGAAAGAAAGGAGGGGACACGGGCAGAGCTGGAGGACTCTATTACAGGGGATTTTTGTTTTAGACTGCAGATGGTGTGCATGGTGTTACATGCTGAGTGACAGTGTCAGCGGAGAAGGAGAGGCTGAATGTGTAGGAAGGAAGGGAGATAAGTGGCAGTACAAGCTTCCAGAAGGGATGTGAGAATAAGATCCAGAGTCAGTAAAGGGGTTAACTTTCCACAGAGAAGGGCAGTGACAAGAAGCAGTGTGCCTTGCTCACCTTGCATGCTCCCTGCAGAGAGCAGTACCTGGCACTGTATGAATGGGGTGTGTAACTTTATAGGTGCAGGTGAGGAAGGTTGGAAGAATTTCTATGGCTTGACTCCAGTAAGTAAAGGAGTCATTATCTAGAGCAGTGGTTCTCGAACTTTTACCAGCATGCAATGTAATTATTTTTGTGAGTTCATGGCCTTCACTAAACTATTAGCTCCCTGAGAGTGAAGGAAACCATGTCTTATTTTCTCCAAATCCATCATGCCATTCCAGTGGCATGTAAGGCAGATGCTGAGAAATGTTTGTTGAATGAATTAACCATGAATGAATGAAGTATGATAAGAGATGTAAGGATAGTGGTAAGTTTCATATAGTTTATGCAAATATCAGAGACAGCTGATCATTGACAAGTAAAAGAACCTGGGCAGCCTAAGGGCAAGTTTGGGTTGCAAGACTACCTCTGTGTTTAAGAGGACCAAACAGAAGTTGGAGAAAGTAATTACAATTATTATACGAGTGATCTATTCTGCCCTTGTCCAATATTCCCCCATCTGTGAAGTTTCTTTGGACCTGCCCTGCACAGTCTCTGTGGGACACAGATGGAAGAATAAGGTCGTCCATCTCAGCCACCCTGGAAGAAAACAGTCCTCCAGCCCCCAGCACTTGGTTTTCCTTTGTTAAATTTGAACCTGTACAGACTTTATAGCTTCTTACTTACATACCTACCACTAGGTGATGCCTACCTTGCATAGTGAATTGGACCAAGTATTTTTTAAAAGTATGTAAAATCATTTAAACTATAAATGGCAACCCAAAACAAGGGGCTGCTATTCTGGGAGTATTTTACTTGTTTTTTATTTGCTGAAAGGAAGGAGAGGCTGCAAATTTTTAAACACATCATGTTCCAGAATAGCTTCCTCCGGCCAGGTTTCAGGACTAAAGCAGCCATTGGCCTAAATTGGAAAATTCCACCAAAAGGAGAGTATTATCCTTTTTCTCCCAACTACGTTTTTGGTTTATCAGAACCTAAAGGAGATTTTAAGTACCTAGGAGGAATGGTTTAAATATGAGCAGAAGCTGACATAGGTCAACTCTCACAGGAATGGATTGAAACTGGATGATTCACACATACCATCAGTTGTTATTCCTGACCTTTTCTTTTCCAAAACAGAATTGCATTGATAAAATTGAGAGCATAATCAGTGTTAAGCTCCAGCTCATCGGAATTGTCGGTATTGGAATCGCAGGTCTCACGGTGAGAAAATTCTAGAATGTACCTTCTTTGACCCCCTAAGAAGCCTTTGAACCTTTGTATCTTACTTCTCTTCAAGTGTGATGTGGCAGTGTCTTCAGAGAAATTTCTCATAAAAGACAAAGACTTTTTGACAGGATATCTAAGAACAAGGCAAATTAGATCCATCAATACTTAATTCTCTAAAAATATGATGCAAATTTCCATTTTAAACGAATTATGACTTTGAGTTTATCATTGCAATAGCTTCCCATTTTAAAGCCATCAAGCTTAAACTAGACAAGTGATTTTTAATTTCCAGTCTCTTCCTTTGTTAGAAACTGAAGTTAACATAGGTTAAGCTCTCTCACCTGTGATCTTCAGAGGCAGCACCGTAGTGATTAACAATGTGATCTCTGGCATCCCACTCCCTGGATTCAACTGCTAGCTCCACTACTTACAAGCCCTGGGGTCACTGAAAGTTTTCTTAATTTCTCTCTGTCTTAATTCCTTCATCTGCAGAATGGGGATCTTAATATACCAACCTCATAAAATTGTTGTGAAGATTAAGTGGGATAATAGATATAAAGAATAATTAGAAATTAATTCATATAAAATGTCTGGCATGCAGCAGTCAATAAATGCGAGATCTACATGTAATGAGTGTTCCCAAACCCAGGACCCAGGCAAAGCATATATAGAAGTGTGAATTGAAGCACAGTGCATCCATGCACCGGCAAGTAGCTCAGTACCTCTAAAGCCAAAAGAAGAATGTACAACAGTCTATAGGGTCAGAAAGCTATGGTAGGTGTAGCAAGAGATGACCCTGGAATGGTTTAGGAGGGTCCACATAATTGAGTTCTTTGTGTTACTTTTTGATAGGTCAGGCTTTTTCCTTTAAGGTGGAAGGGAGCCACCCAGGTTTGGAAGGACATGTAGTTCAATGTGGAGATAAAGTTAGAGGGAAGTAAGATTTAGGTAAGCCCCTAAAGAGGTGATTTCCACTGTCCAGGGGCTGAGTAATAGCTAATGCTAGGATAGACTTGGGGCTTCCCTGGGAGCTCAGCTGGTAAAGAATCTGCCTGCAATGAGGGAGACCCTGGTTCGATCCCTGGGTTGGAAAGATTCCCCTGGAGAAAGGAAAGGCTACCCACTCCAGTATTCTGGCCTGGAGGATTCCATGGACTGTATAGTCCCTGGGGTCGCAAGGAGTTGGACACGGCTGAGCTACTTTCACTTTCACTTCAAGATAGACTTAGGCTTCCCTGGCTCAGTGGTAAAGAATCCTCCTGCCAATGCAGAAGACACAGGAGATGTGGGTTCGATCCGTGGGTCAGGAAGATCCCTAGGAGGAGGAAATGGCAACCCGCTCCAGTAGTCTTGCCTGGAAAATCCCATGAACAGAGGAGCCTGGTGGGCCATAGGGTCACAAAGAATCAGGCATGACTGAACAGCTGAGCAGATAAGATAGACTTACCCTCTAGTCCGCCTATGTAGATTAATTCATGGACTAAGCTAAGGCAAGGGCAATGGAATTGTGAGGAAATTAATGAATTGGCAGTTCTCAGGGGACACACAGTCATCTTTGCTCCTTTCTTGTATTTAGAGCACAGAGGGCTGGGGCACTGGGTGAAAATACTATGCTGAGGACATCCCTATCTGGGGACCTCTCTCAGGCCCCTCCCCACCCACCCTGGGGCTAGCCTGATAACCAGTCTGTGGCTCCCCAAGGACAGTTCTGAGGCAGAAGATTTGAAAAAGATCTGCATTAACAGAAGTATCAAATAGACCCTGCCAACAATTTTACAGTCTCAAGGATTGCCCATTCTAGAAGTGGTCACCCCTGACTCACAACAGTAGCAGGGGGAGACTGAAGAAGTTTCTCCCTGAAGGTACAATGTGGCTTAAGTAGGGGTTACATCCAGCCTTACAACCACAGAAAGGGGGAATGCCCTCTGTTGGCCATCTTGACTCAGCACCCCCAAAGTTCCTTCTTTGATTCTTTTCTTCATAAGGTAAGTTTTACCGTGTAATCAGTTAACAAAATGGCCATTAGGTGTCTCCCCTGCCACACCCTGGTGCTGAATTCTGTCAGTCAGAAGCTTGGCGTCTTGATCCCAGTTATTCCTTTAAGTCTATCTTTTCCCTTCCAAAAACTGATAACATGTGCCTTTTTATTGATTTATTTATTTTTAACACATGCCTTTTTAAATCCAGCATTTATAGATCTTAGTCTGATGTAGGATGAGATTGAGGAGAGAGTCAGAGTTATGATACTAATTTCTTTGAACAAACATTGGTAGCAGTTTATAAATATCACACCTACACACATAACATTTCATGGACTGTATTAAATTGTAGAAGTTATTGAGGACAAAAATGATTTTTTGGCATCCTTCTGTTGAAACCATTTAAGTAGCTATTGATTTTGTCAGATATTTAGCTTCTCAAAGAATTACCCAAGACATAGAATATGTCAGTAATGCCATAGTTCAAACAACCTCAGTTTATGCTTTGGTGACACTATTGAGTTAAATAATGATGCTTTATTAAGAATAATTTGCACTTAAAAATGGACTGGAAATGAAGAGATACTCCACTTTTTGAATGAATCAGTGGCTTTTTTTTTTTTTTTTTTTTTTTGCCATGCTGCATGGCATGCAGGATCTTAATCGTAGTTCTCAGATCAGGGAATGAACCCACGCCCCCTGCAGTGGAAGTCTGGACTATTAACCACTGGATTACCAGGAAAGTCCCAAGATGCTCCATTTTTTAATATGTGGTTAGTGCTGCAAAAATTCAAAGCTTTAGAAAACTATTTAGATCACAAGTGTATTTAAACAACAAATGGTTACAAACACATTTTCCAAAGTAAAAATAAAAATGAGATCTGGGGTTAACCTGAAATATAAAATTCCAAAACCAGTAGTGTATTAAGTCTTTTATAATTATTAAGAACAGTCCTATAAGCTAGAAATAGATCTCTTTTCTTAGAGCAGAGTCTTGTTATTTTTAAAAACAATAATAAAATAGGAATGTATTTTGAGCAGTTAATGGAAGTCTTTCACCAGTAGCCATAATTATGTATCACACATAAAAGTGCCACTTATAGCCAGTAATTATTGGTTATAGTTACTTGTTCACTTGAGTTAAACATGCAGGCAGTTTGCTGGCCTTTTTTTTAAAATCAATTTTCATCATTTGAAAGTCGTTAACAAGTGGTTTCTTCTGTTTCAGATCTTTGGCATGGTATTCAGCATGGTCCTTTGCTGTGCGATACGAAATTCACGAGATGTGATATGAAGCTACTTCTACATGAAAAGTGTAATCTAGAGTATACAAATGTCACAGGGGCTGTCTCCTGGCTCATTTTCAATATTCAAAGGACATTAGGATCTAAAATAATTTGCTGTTAATTGTACATTTGCACATGTATGTGTGTTTGGCTCGAGACTGGTTTGCACCTTTAATGAATGCCTATGTTTGCTGACTGAGAGCATGTTCATGTGTGATCTGCGTGTTTCTGGTATATGCATAATGAAATCTGGTTGCTGGGAATTCCTGAATCTTGGTATGTGAGTATATTTAACTCTAAGAAAAAGATCAAAAAACTTTGAAAAAAGAAACTTGGTTGTTTAGAAGAAAAATGATAGTAGGCCAGTTTCTCAGACTCTAGCCATAGGAAGTAAGAGACAGAGGATTCAGGGATTTCTAACTTATGGAAGCAATAAGCCACAGAAATTGAGAGATCATGGTGCAATGGTAAAAGTGACTGTGTTTGGGTTAGGTGTAAGGGTTTCCTGGAATTTTTTTTTTATATATGTAATCTCTCCAGAATTTAGGATTAAATACACCTGTAAAACTAAATATAGCATGGAAAATCTAATTTGAATAAGTCATACTTTCCTAGTATTAAAAAAAAAAAACCTCACTCCGGAAAGAGTGTCACACAGACAATCACTTGCTCTATAAAACTGAGTGTTTTCAGGACTAGAAGGAAAACCTTTTAACAACTTTTTAAGGAAGTATTTTTGTTCTTATATAAAGACATTTAAATATTGCTGTATTACTTTCCTTTTCTGACTCTTCTCTGAACCACTGCCAGCCTCACATCCACAAAAGGGCTTCGATCTCAAACTTTTCTGTGTTTCTTCAGATGGAAGCATAGAAAGACTAAAGCAAGAGATCTGGCAGGTGCCAATTGTGGGAAGGAAAATTTTTACTGGCACTGTATCTTTGAAATACCTCACAACTTGAGTTTACATATTTTCCTAGTTTTTTGCATTTTTCTTATTTATTCACCTAGAGAATTCTTCTTTATAGATTAAGAACTACGAGTTTTCACCACTTAAAATATATTATATCATGAGCATCCTTGGCTAAACCAAAATAAAGGAAAACATCCTCTCCTAGTTTTGTGCACATAACAGAGACAAGCTAAGGAAATAAAAATACATACACAACAGAAACATGTTTCTTCTGTGCAAGTCTCTTTATAAAAATAAAATGTGTGTGTTCTTTATGGTCTCGATGCTTCACTGTAATCCCAAATTTATAATCTAAATTGACATGTATGCCCATGTTTAACAACCTCCTGCATCTAGTAAATCATATATTTTTTTAAATTTACATTTCAAAAGGCCACACAAAATTGAAAGTATGGGGGACTTTTGAAACCCCCAAATAAGTTTATACTCATGTGAGAACACAAGTCTTGGGGTCTGCGCTAAAGGAAAGTGTACAGGCTAAGAAACTTCCACAAAACATTTTACTGAAAAGACCTATCCATTTGAAATAATCTCACTCCCTTAGAGAACCATGTTTCTCCTGCCATACTTGCTACTGGTAATAACCATGGAGGAAGATTTCTAGAAAAAGAGTCCAGTTGGAGGCAAGCTAAAAATTTAATTGTGCATGGTTACTTCTCTGTGTCCATAGGTAACAAAAAGATTATTTTAAGAAAATCACTTCATGAAATAGATGTTTCTACACTGGTAGTTGAGAAATAGAACTCTGAAAGTAAAGAACAAGCATTCCATCTCTTGGTGGCTTTACTTCATTTGTCTGCCTAAAGACAGGAAACAAGCCTCAGGGTATACTTAGGTTTCTTCCAGCTCAGATTCCTCTGGGATTCAACAAAAGTGAGTTTCATTCTATATCTGAATTAACCTTAAAGAAGTCTAGTTAAAAGTGGAAGAGTAGAAATTTGTTCCATATATGATTAAAGTGCATCTTTTGGGAGTAATTTTTCTAAAATATGTGGCGTGAGTACAAGTAGAGAATTTAACCTCTGAGTGAGAGTAGACTTATACACATATATATCTTGACTCTCTCTCTATATATAGAATATATATGCATAACTTGAATATATGTATACATTTATATATATAAACATGTGTATACATAGATGTGTACAAATATATATGCACATATATAAGTTTTTGGTTATATTTGTTTACCTGAACTAATATAAGATCAGATCCAAAAATTTTCTTAAATGTATGGTACCCAGACACTGAATCAAAGCATCTTGATGAAATATTTTAAGTTATTTCAAATTAAATTTTCTATGTACTGCAATTGTTTGATTTATCTTAAAATTCCATTGTATATTTATCTACACCTTCATACAACTTATCTAAATGTCTAACTATTAATATCAATCAACCCAAACAACTGATGAAAAAGGAAAGAGTGGTAACCTTTCCATAGCATTATTAGTGGGAACTGTGGATCACAACAACTGGAAAATTCTTAAAGAGATGGGAATACCAGACCACCTTACCTGCCTTCTGAGAAACCTGTATGCAGGTCAAGAAGCAACAGTTAGAATGGGACATGGAACAACAGACTGGTTCCAAATTGGGAAAGGAGTACATCAAGGATGTACATTGTCACCTTGCTTATTTAACTTATATCCAGTGTACATCATGTGAAATGCCAGGCTGGATGAAGCACAAGCTGGAATGAAGATTGCTGGGAGAAGCATCAATAACCTCAGATATGCAGATGACACCACCCTTATGGCAGAAAGTGAAGAAGAACTAAAGAGCCTCTTGATGAAAGTGAAAGAGGAGAGTGAAAAAGTTGGCTTAAAACTCAACATTCAAAAAAACTAAGATCATGGTATCCAGTCCCATTACTTCATGGCAAATAGATGGGGAGACAGTGGAAACAGTGACAGACTTTATTGTCTTGGGCTCCAAAATCACTGCAGATGGTGACTGCAGCCATGAAATTAAGACGCTTGCTCCTTGGAAGAAAAGCTATGACCAACCTAGAGAGCATATTAAAAAGCAGAGATATTACTTTGCCAACAAAGTTCCGTCTAGTCAAAGCTATGGTTTTTCCAGTAGTCATGTATGGATGTGAGAGTTAGACTATAAAGAAAGTTGAGCACCAAAGAATTGATGCTTTTGAACTGTAGTGTTGGAGAAGACTCTTGAGAGTCCCTTGGACTGCAAGGAGATCCAACCAGTCCATCCTAAAGGAAATCAGTCCTGAATATTCATTGGAAGGACTGATGCTGAAGCTGAAGCTCCAATACTTTGGCCACGTGATGCAAAGAACTGACTCATTTGAAAAGACCCTGATGCTGGGAAAGATTGAAGGCAGGAGAAGAAGGGGATGAGAGATGATGAGATGGTTGGATGGCATCACCGACTTGATGAACATGAGTTTGAGAAAGCTCTGAGAGTTGGTGATGGCCAGGGAAACCCGGCGTGCTGCAGTCCATGGGGTCACAAAGAGTTGGACACGACTGAGTTACTGAACTAAACTGAACTGAAGTGGGAGCTGGACTTAAAAACAACACTCTCACAAAGTTATTGTATATAGTTGTATTTCCATTAATACTGTTTCATCCAAATTACATTTCTCTTCCCCAGAGTAGCTCCTTTATTATCCAAAATACAACCTGTAAAATTGCACACTGCCCCCTTGTAATGCCCTTTGACCACCAGGCCCTTGATTTCAGCAACCCCACTTTCCCTACCCCTAGGAGGGAGCACTAACGGGCCTTTGAAGTTAGTTGCTTAACTACATCATCTTAGTTTGGGCTCACCAAAATCAAATTTGTGTCAAGGTATATTTTAAGACAGGCTTCCCAAGTGGCTCAGCAGTAAAGAATCCGCCTGCAATGCAGGAGCCACAGGAGACAGAGGCTCAATCCCTGAGTCAGGAAGATCCCCTGGAGGAGGGCTGGCAACCCACTCCAGTATTCTTGCCTGAAGAATCAAGAGGAGCCTGGTGGGCTACAGTCCATAGAGTCACAAGGAGTCACAGGTGACTGACACAACATAGCATACACACAAGCCTATTTTAAGAGAGACAAAAGGTTTCTATTTTCTTTCAACATGACTCTTTTTTCTATAAGATGTACCTGTGAGGTATTACATGTGGGTGTCCTTTGAAAGGTAAAAAGACTACACCAATGCAAAATGTTGTTATTAATCATTTTGTTGATATTCTCATTTTAACAAGGATGACTAAAACATTTCAGGAGTCCACTATTCATATGGCTGTCTCCTAGGGACATGGAACACATGAAGAATAGAAGTAATATGTCCAGAATGCTGCAAAGCAAAATCTATGCTGATTTCACAGTTTTGTTCATAGTGATCCTTTCTAAGGCTCACTTGACTTCACATTCCAGGATGTCTGGCTCTAGGTGAGTGATCACACCATCGTGATTATCTGGGTCGTGAAGATCTTTTTTGTACAGTTCTTCTGTGTATTTTTGCCACCTCTTCTTAATATCTTCTGCTTCTGTTAGGTCCATACCATTTCTGTCCTTTATTGAGCCCATCTTTGCATGAACTGTTCCCTTGGTATCTCTAATTTTCTTGAAGAGATCTCTAGTCTTTCCCATTCTATTGTTTTCCTCTATTTCTTTGCAACCCACTCTAATATTAGAATTATTTTTTTACTTTGTTTTGGAACTACTATTTTGTACACTTGAAAAAACTCTTTATGAGAATGCTGATATGCTAAAATGAACAAAGCAAGTCTCTGCCCTCAAGGAGGTTAGAGTGGAAAACAGGAAAGTATAATAACCTGGTAAGTGCTATGATAATCATTAACCCAGAGTGGATCCACTCAGCCTTGGAGAGAATGGTCAGAGGAGAGAGGCTTCTTGAATTTAAAGGACACCAAACTGAGTCCTGAAGAACCCATACAAATGAGTCAAGTAAAAAGTAATAGAAGTAGAGAAAGTGAGACACAGCTGTGTTAAAAGCTAAATAGAAATTGGTCAGAAGAAATGAGAGGGTAGGGAAGAACTTAATACTTAACAATAGGACTAGAGTGGAAGATACCACAAAAAAAGAATTTTTATTGCACTTAAACTCAGACTTTCTGCTCAGTAAAGGAGGCAATCTCATACAGAAAAAACACAAATTTTTAAAAATTGAGGTATAATTGACATATATTACTTTCAGGTGTATGAATTAATGATTCAATATTTGTAAATATTTCAAAATGATCACCACAATAAGTCTAGGTAATACCTGTCATCATAAATTTTTAAAGAATTTTTTTCTTGTGGTGAGAATTTTTAAGATTTACTCTCAGCAACTTTCAACTATGCAACACAATTATTAACTACAGTCACCATGCTGTACACCCCTATGACTTATTTATTTTATAACTGGAGGTTTGTTCCTTTTGACTCCCTTCCATCTGTTTCATCTACCCCCCACCCTCCACTTCTGGCAACCACCTATCTCTTATCTTTTTCTCTGGGCTTGTTTGGGGGTTTTTTGCCACATGTAAGTGAAATTAAATGGTATTTGTCTTTCTCCATCAGACATTTTCACTTCTAATACACTCAGGGTCCATCCATGTTGTCAAAAATGGGAAGGTTTCCTTCTCTGCTGAGCAGTAGTCTATTATATACATCTATTAAAACTTTATCCATCCATGGCCACTTAGTTGTTTTCAACGTTGCTACAATCTTGACTATTATAAATAGTGCAGTAATGAACATAGGGGTGCGTATATCTTTTCCAGTTAATGTTCTCATTTTCTTCAGATAAATTTCCAAATGGAATTGCTGGATCATATGGTAGCTCTATTTTCAACTTTTTAAAGGAAACTCCATACAGTCTTCCATGGTGGCTCCAATTTATAACCCACCAACAATGTACAAGCATTTCCTTTTCTCCTTGCTATTTGTTTTTTTGATAATAGCCATTTAATGGGTATGAGATGCTATCTCATTGTGGTTTTTATTTGCATTTCCCGAAGATTAGTGACACTGTACATTTTTTCATGTACCTGTTGGCCATCTGTATGTATTCTTTGGAAAAACTGTCTATTCAGGTCCTCTGCTCATTTTTTAATCAGATTGCTTATGTATCTTTTTGATGTTGAGTTATATGAGTCTTTGTTTATTTGGGATATTAACCCCTTGAGATATATTGTTTGCAAATACCTTCTCCCATTTAGTAGGTTGTCTTTTTATCTTGTTGATAGTTTCCTTTGCTGTGCAGAAGCTTTTTAGTTTGATGCAGTTCATTTTTGCTTTTGTTTCCATTGTCTGATGAGACAGATTGAAAAAGTATTGCTGAAGCCAACAAAAAAGAGCATACTGCCTATGTTCTCTTTTATGAGTCTTATGGAATCGGGTCTTACCTTTAAGTCTTTAATCCATTTTAAGTTGATTTTTGTATATGGTGTGAGAAAGTGGTTCAGTTTCATTCTTTTGCAGATAGATGTCCAGTTTTCTCAACACCATTTTTTAAAGAGACTATCCTTTCCCCATTGTATAATTCTGGCTTCTTTGGTGTATATTAATTGACCATATATCCATATATATCCTCTCTATTCTGTTCAAATGATTGTCTTTTTTAATGCCAATATCATACTGTCTTGATAACTATAGATTTGCAATATAGTTTGGAATCAGGGAGGATGATGTTCCAGCTTTGTTCTTCTTTCTCAAGTTTGCTTTATTTGAGGTCTTTTGTGGTTCCATACAAATTTTAGAATTGTTTGTTCTAGTTTTGTAAAAAATACCATGGAGTTTTGATAAAGGTTGAATTGAATTATGTAGATCACTTTGGGTAGTATGGAAATTTACTTTAACAACATTAATTCTTCCAGTCCATGAGCACAGAATATCTTCCCATTTATTGGGGTCTTCTTCAGTTTCTTTAATCAATGTCTTATAGTTTTCAATTTACAGCACTTTTATCTCTTGGGTATTTTATTATTTTTGATGCAATTATAAATAGGATGGTTTTATTAATTTCTCTGTTACTTTATTACTAATGTATAGAAATGCAACCAATTTCTACACATGATTTTGTATCCTGAAATTTTACTGAATTCATTTATTAGTTCTCACAGTTTTTTGATGAAGTCTTTAGGGTTTTCTATATATAGTATCATGCAGTGACCATTTTCATTTCCAATTTGGATGTCTTGTATCTTTTTCTTGCCTACTTGCTCTGGTTAGGATTTCCAATACTATGGTGAGAGTGAATATTCTTGTCTTGTTCCTCATCTTAGAGAAAATTTTTTCATTGGTATGATGTTCTCTGTGGGCTTGTATATATGACATTTATTATGTTAAGGTACATTTCCTCTAAAAGAGAACTTGTATTACTTGAATTTCTTTTTATCAGGAAGCATCACACTATTACCTGACAATATATCATCTTGGTACATTCACTTGCTTCTAAAGAGTTTGGCCATTAGAAAAGCAAAGATTATTGCACTGATTCCAAATCCATTAGGATATGAAAGAACTCTTTATATTGCAAAGTCAAATGAGAAACAAGAGGGACTCTTTTTAAAGAAATGAATCTCAAATCTCCTCTGCCAAAAACTGACTCCTTCAAACTTGAGATTGAATTAAAGACCAGTTCAGAACATGTTCTAAAATTTCCATCTTTCTCTTCTCACACAAGCAGTAATTCTTCAGTTTCTCATTTATTTTCATTTTTTATTTCTTATTTATTCTAAGTTCTCAATTTATTGTCTCACTTCTAAACCCAAAGAATACTAATACTTTCCAAAACAGCATTTCCATATACTCAAGTTTCTGGATCCAGTTGAGGTAAATTGTGGGTCATGCCAATTCCTAAACTCTTTTCAAGGATTCTTTGCCTTGGACAACTCCATTTTCAAAAGTAGTTTAATACAACATATACGTGTCTAGCCCAAATGGATTGCCTTCAGTGGAAGGAAACAAGTTGTCTCTGATGCACCCTCTGTAGGGTTCCATGGTGGTAAAGGCCACCATACCCATGTCCAGGCCTAGCCTCCTTAATGAAGGAGGAAGCCCATATGACAAATGTCTTCTGAAGAAATAAAACTCTCACTGTTTGCAGATGACATGATCCTCTACATAGAAAACCCTAAAGATTCACCAGAAAATTACTAGAGCTAATCAATGAATATAGTAAAGTTGCAGGATATAAAATTAACACAGAGAAATCCTTTGTATTCCTATACACTAACAATGAGAAATCAGAAAGAGAAATTAAGGAAATAATTCCATTCACCATTGCAATGAAAAGAATAAAATACTTTAGGAATAAATCTTCCTAAAGAAACAAAAGACCTATATATAGAAAACTATAAAACATTGATGAAAGAAATCAAAGATGACAAAAATAGATGGAGAAATATACCATGTTCATGGATCAGAAGAATCTATAGTGAAAATGAGTATACTACCCAAAGCAATCTATAGATTCAATGCAATCCCTATCAAGCTACCAAGGGTATTTTTCAGAGCTCTAGAACAAATAATTTCACAGTTTGTATGAAAATACAGAAAACTTCAAACAGCCAAAGCAATCTTGAGAAAGAAGAATGGAACTGGAAGAATCAACCTGCCTGACTTCAGACTATACTATAAAGCTACAGTCATCAAAACAGTATGGTACTGGCACAAAGACAGAAATATAGATCAATGGAACAAAATAGAAAGCCCAGAGATAAATCCATGCACCTATGGACACCTTATCTTTAACAAAGGAGGCAAGAATATACAGTGGAAAAAAGACAATCTCTTTAACAAGTGGTACTGGGAAAACTGGTCAACCACTTGTAAAAGAATGAAGCTAGAACACTTTCTAATGCCATACACAAAAATAAATTCAAAATGGATTAAAGATCTAAACGTAAGACCAGAAACTATAAAACTCCTAGAGGAAAACATAGGCAAAACACTCTCTGACATAAATCGCAGCAGGATCCTCTGTGACCCACCTCTTAGAGTAATGGAAGTAAAGCAAAAATAAACAAATGGGACCCAATTAAGCTTAGAAGCTTTTGCACAACGAAGGAAACTATAAGCAAGGTGAAAAGACAGCCTTCAGAATGGGAGAAAAGAATAGCAACTGAAGCAACTGACAAAGAATTAATCTCAAAAATATACAAGCAACTACTGCAGCTCAATTCCAGAAAAATAAACGACCCAATCAAAAAATGGGCCAAAGAACTAAACAGACATTTCTCCAAAGAAGACATACAGATGGCTAACAAACACATGAAAAGATGCTCAACATCACTCATTATCAGAGAAATGCAAATCAAAACCACAATGAGGTACCATCTCATGCCAGTCAGAATGGCTGCTATCAAAAAGTCTACAAACAATAAATGCTGGAGAGGGTGTGGAGAAAAGGGAACCCTCTTACACTGTTGGTGGGAATGCAAACTAGGACAGCCACTATGGAGAACAGTGTGGAGATTCCTTAAAAAACTGGAAATAGAACTGCCATATGACCCAGCAATCCCACTGCTGGGCATACACACTGAGGAAACCAGAATTGAAAGAGACACATGTACCCCAATGTTCATCGCAGCACTGTTTATAATAGTGAGGACATGGAAGCAACCTAGATGTCCATCAGCAGACGAATGGATAAGAAAGCTGTGGTACATATACACAATGGAATATTACTCAGCCATTAAAAAGAATGCATTTGAATCAGTTCTAATGAGGTGGATGAAACTGGAGTCTATTATACAGAGTAAAGTAAGTCAGAAAGAAAAACACCAATACAGTATACTAACGCATATATATGGAATTTAGAAAGATGGCAGTGATGATCCTATATGCGAGACAACAAAAGAGACACAGATGTAAAGAACAGTCTTTTGGACTCTATGGGAGAAGGGGAGGGTGGGATGATTGGAGAGGGTAGCGCTGAAACGTGTATATTATCATATGTGAAGTGGATCACTGGTCCAGGTTCGATGTATGAGACAGGGTGCTCAGGGCTGTTGCACTGGGATGACTCTAGGGGATGGGATGGGGAGGGAGGTGGGAGGGGGGTTCTGGATGGGGAACACATGTGCACCCATGGCTGATTAATGTCAATGTTTGGCAAAAACCACTACAATATTGTAAAGTAATTAGCCTCCAATTAAAATAAATTAATTAATTTAAAAAATGTCTTCTGACCTGGACTATTTATAAGGGCTGTCTCTGAACCTTATAGCCTTTCCACAGTTCAAGTTCTTGAAAAACATTTTTCAGATTCTGTGAAAGTTCATATGTGATTAGTACCAGTTAGGTTTAAACATTAGACTTTTTACTCATTAATCAAATATCTATATTCAATATACAGTATTCAGAGGGAATGTTATAATCCTGAAGCTTTAAGTGTTCATGTCATCAAGCAATATGAGAACCCGAAGACCCAGCGTAATATTTGGTTCTCATGCTAATATCAACTTCAGAGATTAAGGTAAGAATAATTTGGATTCCTGACTTTGCATATAAATGTACAACTACTGTGTCCTCATTGGCGGAGCATGGGTTTGGGTACTAATCCATCTGCACTGCCTTAGCATCCCCTCAGACACTGTCAGCCTGTAGGCATTTACATGATGCCCACATTAATGCAACCAGTGACTGCGGGATATAGCAAAGACAACTAGCCCTGCTGACAACAGTTTTCACCCAGTGGCAAATTCTGTATCCATAATTTGAATAGAGAGAAATGGAAAATACATCCTTCTGAGGTCAAGTCTGCAGGGGACTAGGTCTGTCACTTCACACAGCTCTTGAAACCAAACTCTCATGAAAGAGTACTTAAGAAAGGAAAAGAAAAACAAAACACTTACTAAGCAAATTTACTGGAAAACACTGTTCCATATTGAAGGTTTAGGTTAGAATTTAAGATGATTCCTCTCAATGAAACCCCTTCACACTTTACCACTATTCCTAAAATCTTTCATAATTATACTAGTTTTTCATGACATCACAAGCCCAAACAGCACAAGTTGCTGAAAAATGTCTCAAATTACCTGAAAAACTACAAAGGATTTAGACTTCTACATGTAAAATGATCGTGGCCTCTTATCTAGGCTTTTGGAGTATAGCTTTCATAAGTCAGTAGACCCACTAGAGTAATTAAATAGATTAGAATATACTGTTTACTGAGTTTTGGTGAAGTTTTATCTTGTGCATTTGAATGACAGGATCAAGTACTATATTGCAAATTTCACATATTCCTTACTGTTCCCCTCTGCTCCAGTCTTGTTTCAGCCTTTGGAAGTAGGTGTCTCCAGTACACTGATGCCATGTGTTACTTCAGGGGCTGATCACATTATTCTGTAGATTTCCCATATTCATTTTCTATTAATAGGCTAAGACAAACCTCATGGCCCTCTGTTAAGAGAGTCTACTTAAGACTGGCTTTCATTAGTAATTCATGTCCCTGTTCTTCGTTTTACCACTCTGCGCTTTCATGTAGAAATCATCTTTCATATGAGCTGGAAATGCTCTTTCACTCCCCTTCTCTAATGCGTGAATGGGTAGGATATGGATAAAATAGTACTCAAATGTACACAAGGTGTTGTGAAATATGTCAGTATTTTATTAGTTTTATTCCAGGTAAATACATTTAACCAAATTGTAAATTACATTACTGTTAAAATTAGATAGACAATCCCACCACATAGGACTTCTGAGGTTTGGTACAGTAGTTTGTTTTGATGGCCTCATGTATACAATCACTATAGTCAGTGTTACACTTGCCACACTTACAGCTTATAGCTACAGGGTAGGAGAAATAAGGAGTAACATGGCGTGGGCATCCTGGTATTTCTGCAGTCTTGTACATGAAGTCTCTGTATGTACAGACATCCTGAGACAGGGCATATTTGGGAAGAAACAGCTTGCCGTTGACATCCTGAGGAAAGAATTTAAAAGGAGCATAATGTGATAGGACTTAGGAAATATATAGTAATCGAAACAGATAAAAATTAATTAACTTATATTCTTCTGTCATAAATAGGACTGGAGGAGGATTTGTTAGTTCCATTTCCCAATGCCAACTCAATATAGCCACACTAAATCCTGTAGAGATAAAAGTGACACTCCCTCTCTTTCACCTTATATCATGCGACCAATATGCCATTTAAATAAATTTTGGGAGTAAAACTGTTATAAACTGTTATCTGTGTCCACTGTGCTGAGTATACACTGTAACCTGTGCACTCGACTTCTACGGAGCCAATAAGCATTATATTTTGGAAATGAAGTTGTGGTTTATCTCATTTTCTTTCTGGATAGAAAAGAACTGGGTCTAGGTTTATCTAATTTTCAGCTAAAAGAACCGAAATGGAACTACATACCCGTGTCATACAGTATCCAGCACAGATGGTGGTGTTGATGGTTAGGCAGTAAGCACATTCTTTCCTTTCAACATGCATCGTATACTCAGTTGGAATACAAAAAGACATTGCTTGCCCACATGCGAGGCCAAAAATCATGGACATCAGGAAGATAGCAGTCATGCTAAATCAAAGATAAGATTGAGATATTATATGTATCCTTTAGAACATTCAGAAGGGACATTTGAAAAGTGCTATAATGTGTATGTGTGTGTGTATAAATATATGTATTTATTGAATACCTGCTTTGTCTTAGACCCTATATTAGTGTTTTTGAATAGTTAATTTTCTCAATAACCTTTCTGGGCACACTTAGATGTGGCTATAATCCACATACCCCATCATGACAAAGCTCACAGAGGGAAAGTCCTGCTTGCAAGTGCCACTTAGATCCAGTGAAATGGTGAGCCTGAAACACTACAACAGAAAAGTAGCAGGGACATATAGTCAACTAAGTACAAAATAATTCATTCATTGGAAACAATCGAAATACCTGCCTTTATCATTACAAGAAGTGAGTTAATAGGCTTCAGTAAGGGCTTTCCCAGAAATGTGCTTTTCTAGAAACTTTGGTTCAATAGCTTAAAAGGCCAACAAGTTGATCATAATAAGAAAGGACAAAGAAATCAAGGAAGTGAATGATCAAACTTGAGTATCAGCTCAATGCAAATAATCTTGTGGGTGATTCTACCCAATATCTGTCAAGAAAGACAAGGCTAGAGAAAGTCCAAAAAAGGTCAACTAAAATTACACTGGTGTTAAGGGGCTAAACCCAGCAATCTAAAAACCCCTCTTCTCAACCCTTACGATATTCCTTTAAAGTTGAAAGAAACAGAGTTGCAAAAATAAAATTATTTTACTTGAAGTTGTGTGGAACTCATTATCTCAGAAAGATTATGGAGGGAAAAAATATAGGTTGACACAACGAGAGGAACGCAATCAAGGATGACAGGTCCGCTGTAGGTTAGCCAGGAAAGTCAAATAAGTTTTGGCTGCATGGAGGACATCACAGGATTCTCAACCTCTGCAACTTAATTGCCTCTTTTAAAATCATTCATAAATGATTCATTGAGCACCTAAACAAAGAGGTATGATTTCAGGCCCTAAATAATGAGATCCCTCTGATGAAGAGTGTGTTCACTATCAACTGGTCATTGTAATGAGCTGGATAATGTTATGACTTATTTAAGTTTTGCCACTGAGAGGGGATAATCAAGTTTGAGACTTTTGGATATAAGTTGATCATTTCAAAGATTAAGAAGATATTTTTCATCTTATAAATACTGTACAGTTGGCTTGGCATATTTGGGTTCTTTACCTTCTCAAGGATCATAGAAAGGAAAATACATATCTTCATGGAATAGCTTTGAACACAAACTTGTTTTATTGTTTTATTAAATAAATTATAATTCATTAAACATTGTTATTCAATCAAGAAGACTGTATCAAGATTTTTCTCAATTTTTCCTCAAATCTATCCATTATATTCCAATAGCATCTTTAAACTACATACACTAATACTTCTATTAATTGAAATCTCATGGACTCAGCCTCAGTTAACAAGTTAAAGAATTTTTGTCTTTAATTAACTCATAAGGAAAAATGAAACCACATTCAACAAGCTACCAGGTATTTTAAATGTCAACTTCCAGAGATTAGTGGCCATTCCAACCAGTCTCCTATTTGCAGAATGAGAACTGCAGATGAATTAGACAAATATATACTGAGCATTTAACTAGGCACTGAGAGATACAAAATGGATATTATAGTCTTTGACCTCAAGGGCTGACAGTCTAGTGAAAGAGATAACTATGAACACTAATTAAGAAAAATACCTATTGTTTAACTGATAACACCACGTGTTGGTGATGATTTTGAGTAAATAAACCTTTATATGCTGTTGGTGGGATGGTAAAATGATACATAAAAGTATTTTGAAAATCAGTTTGACAGTTTCTTATAAAATTACACATATATTTAACTGATGACCCAGTAATTCTACTCCCAGATATCCACTCAAGATAAGTAAGACCAAATGTTTACAAAAAGTAGTTAGTGTTTTAAGTGCTCAGAGACTTGAAACTATGACTCTGACACCACAATAATCAAAGACTTTTTCTATATAGACAAGGAAGTGAACTAACCCATTAAAAAGAGTTTTCTGGTGAATACTTTCAAATAAAATTTGCATATTCTTGGTGTGAAATAGCAAGAAATAAAATTACAGAAATTTTGTACAGCAAAAGAACAGAGCAAAAGCACAAGAGCAAAATTACAAGAATTCCTTGCTCATAGAGTCTGGTTTTCTCAGCGCTTTACAGCTGTGAGCTCCCTCTATGGTAGAGTTGGTTCCATTATTTTAGAGCCACAGACTTAGAGAATCCTCTGAAGGATCTTAAAAGTATTGACTGTATATATATGGAATTTGAAAGATGGTAACGATAACCCTATATGCGAGACAGAATAAGAGACACAGATGCATAGAACAGTCTTATGTACTCTGAGGGAGAAGGTGAGGGTGGGACGTTCTGGGACAATAGCATTGAAACATGTATATTGTCATATGTGGGGCAGAGCACCATTCCATGTTCGGTGCATGAGACGGATGCTCAGGGCTGGGGCGGTGGGATGGCCCAGGGGGATGGGATGGGGGGGTAGGTGGGAGGGGGGTTCAGGATGGGGAGCACGTGTGGACCCATGGCTGATTCATGTTAATGTATGGCAAAAACTACTACAATATTGTAAAGTAATTAGCCCCCAACTAAAATAAATTTATTAAAAATAAATAAATAAATAAATAAAAAAGTATTGACTGAGTAAATGACATAAAATACTCACACATCATGATCATACGGTTCTTGCCCATTTAGCCAGCCAACCACTGGATTTTTGCCATAGGAAATAATTAATTTCACGTATTTTAACTTTTAGGTGTATGATCTATATAAAATAGATACGTGCTAACCTAGTGATGAGAATATTGGTTCTGAAGATAAGGAACAGATTTCAAGATCTCCCATAGATCTGTGAGAGATCAACTAAAATATTGAATCTGTCTGGCCTAATTTCCCCATCTGCAAAGCAGAAAGAGACAAGTACATCTGATGCTTTTTGAAACTAGAATTTTTAAAAAACAGCAGTGGAACTTTTACTCATTGTTGTCATATCCATTACGGACACTCTAAATTGTTCTGAAGTTCCTCTTTTAAATGTAAAACTCCAAGCTAACAAATGAAAAGCTAAAAGTGCTGAATCATCTTTGCTATATAACAGTAAATGAAGTAAGAATTATTCTTTCTCCTTTATTGCAAATAGTAAAACTGTACCCAAAGAATTTTTCTGGGCCTTAATTTCTTCAGCTGTAAAAAAACACTGAGACCCAGAAAATGATAAGGAAGGACTTTTCAGCACAAACAGAGTATGATTCTATGTGATAAATTTGTGTCAGGTCCCTGGTCTAATAGTGATCTAAAATTATGCTTGCAGATTTTATTGCAATTGTGTGTAACTAAGAAATTAAGAAATTGGTGCTTTCATTTTTCCATATACTCCTTCCTAAAATCATAATAAGAATAAAACAATACATGTGAAGCACTTGGAATGCTACAGAAGACTATGTAACTACATAACATTCAGTATATAAATGAGTGTTAGTTAATACCTCCTTATAAGACCTGCCACAATTTCTCCTGTATCATCACCTGGATTCTCAACCTCTGCAACTGAATCACTTCTTTTAAAATTATTCATAAATGATTTATTGAGCACCTAAACACAGAGGCATGATTTCAGGCACAAATTATGAGATGCCCTTTTCAGTGCCATGATCATCTACATCTACACTTGCAACATTTTTCCTGATTCCAAGATATCCTCTTTCCTTGGTCCCCAACCCAATGTTTTCTCTCATCTTTTTGTTCTTACTACCTTTATTCTAAGCATATTTCTCTCTGTTGTTCTAGTCTCTTTCACCAATCTTTTCTCTTCAAATCCCTTACTGTCCTATGAAAAGAATCAATTGCCCACCCTGTGAACAATCCGGGAACTACACAAAAGCACTATATTTTTCTAGAGAGCAAAATGTACTGTAAGGTATGTACGTGCTTTGGACACTATCCAAGGCAGGTTAGCTATAACTAAAATAATACAGAGTAAATTACCTCCCCAAGTACCCCAAACTGAATCTACTCCGTTTTCTCAGAAGTACATTATCATCAAAAATAATCATTAGTAATTGACAGGATTTAATACATAGATTATTCAATTGATTAAAACATTTAAATCAAATGTAAATAGTAAGGGAAGGCTATGAATAGCAATCAGCTTTCATTAGGGAATTGACCAATTTTTCCTCTTCTTTGAAGTCAGTAGAAAATTTTCTTATCCTTACATATGTAGTTTATTCATTTTCACCCACCATTGAACAATTTTGGAGCAGTAATTAGGATTTCTAGAGCTTATCAAAGCAAATTGTAACTCAGCATTTGCCATTTTTAAATAAATGCTCAAATGATGAAAATAAGAATAATTTAGAATAGCAACATTTCATTTCACAAAGCCTTCTCAAGGTAGACACCTACCTTACTTTGCATTGGTGAGCTGATGCTGTAATGACCCAGACTAAAAGCTCTTGGTTCATTTTATACCCTTCAGGATAATTCCTCTCTGATCCTCTTGTTTACATAATCACATTTGAATTACTGATTTCTTATCTGAAAACCACCTACTGAAAATTCATACTGAATCTCAAATAAAATGTGTTTAGACAAACAACTTCACATCTTCCTCTGGAAACTCTGACATTATTGTAGCATGAATTTTCCTTTTCTCCTATTTCAAAGTAAAATTATCCTTGTAAATACATCCTTTATTAATATTTATTAATATTAAAAAATATAAACACAGAAGGAGAAAAAACAAATTCAAAACAAAACAAAACCCTTAATATAGTATATGTCAGTCTTAGGAATGAAAATTTTGGGGAAACTTGAGTGCCCCAAATTTTATCTAAATGCTCATTTAGAGATACATAAAATTATTGCTCGTCTATAAAGCAAAGGCAACTTCTTTATGGCAGTCCAGGACAATTGGTACATATCTTGCTGATTAAAACTTCCTGAAATTAGTTCAAAATATCTTAATTGTTTTTTCTTTGAACTTAAAATGTAATAAATAAAATTTACATGTGGTAAACAATAGTATTTAAGTAAATGGCCAAATATTTTGCAATCTCAAACTGATTGAGCTCAAATCCTGGCTCTGTCATTTACTAGCTATATGACATTAGCATGCTTGAGCTCTCTTTTATTTCCGTTTCTTTGCCTGTTTCAAGGTACTATCAGTGTTTGTGTAAAGCACTTAACACAGTGTCTGGCATATAATAAGTGCTCAATAAATAGTTGTTGCTGTTATTGTTGTGGTGGTGCAGTCACTAAGTCGTGTCCAACTCTTTGCCACCCCATGGACTGCAGCACGTCAGGCTCCCCTGTCCTCCATTATCTCCCAGAGTTTGTTCAAATTCATATCCATTGAGTCAATGATGCTATCTAACCATATCATCCTCTGCTGCCCTCTTCTCCTTTTGCTTTCAATCTTTCCAAGCATCAGGGTCTTTTCAAATGAGTCAGCTCTTTACATCAGGTGGCCAAATATTGGAGATTCAGCTTCAGCATAGTCCTTTCAATGAATATTCAGGGTTGAGTTCCTTTAGAATTGACCAGTTTGATCTTGCAGTCCATGGGACTCTATAGTCTTCTTCAGCACCACAATTCGAAAGCATCAGTTCTTTGGTGCTCAGCCTTCTTTATGGTCCAAATCTCACATCTGTACATGACTACTAGAAAAACCATAGTTTTGACTATATGTACCTTTGTTGGCAAAGTGATGTCTCTGCTTTTTAATACTCTGTCTAGGTTTGCTGTAGCTTTCCTTCCAAGGAGCAAGTGTCTTTTAATTTCATGGCTGCAGTCACCATCTGCAGTGATTTTGGAGCCCAAGAAAATAAAGTCTCTCACTGTTTGTTTCCATTGTTTTCCTTTCTATTTGCCATTAAATGATGGGACGGAATACCATAGTCTTAGTTTTTTTAATATTGAGTTTTGAGCCAGCTTTTTCACTCTCCTCTTTTGCCCTCATCAAGAGGCTCTTTAGGTCCTCTTCTCTTTCTGCCATTAGAGTAGTATCATCTGCATATGTGAATTTGCTGATATTTCTCCCTACAATCTTGATTCACCTTGTGACTGATCCAGCCTGGCACTAAATGGTAGCTAAGGGCTTCCCAGGTGACTAGTGGTAAAGAATCTGCCTGCCAATGCAGGTTCAGTCCCTGGGTCAGGAAGATCCCCTGGAGAAGGAAATGGCAACCCACTCCAGTATTCTTGCCTGAAAAATCCCATGAACATAGGAAACTGGCAGGCTACAGTCCATGGAGATGCAAAAGAGTTGGACGTGACTTAGTGACTAAACAACAACCACAATTTATAATAACTCAACATTTATTTATTTAAAAATATTTAGCCACAGCACCTAGTACATATTTGGTGAATGCATAAATGGCTGAGGGAGTACCTGAATAAATAATTACTGAACCAACATACACTTTTCTCCATTCCACAGCCATAACTCAGTTTTACCCCTTTAACTTGTTTGCCTCACTGTAACAAAAGCAATATGTCAACAGTTCAATGGACCATTGTCTTATAGCATACACAAAAATTAATCCAAAATGGATTAAAGACTTGGATTTAAGACCTTAAACTATAAAAGCTCTAGAAGAAAACACAGGCAGTATCAGTTCAGTTCAGTTCAGTCGCTCAGTCGTGTCCGATTCTTTGCGACCCCATGAACCACAGCATACCAGGCCTCCCTGTCCATCACCAACTCCCTGAGTCCACCAAACCCATGTCCATCAAGTCAGTGATGCCATCCAGCCATCTCATCCTATGTCGTCCCCTTCTCCTCCTGCCCTCAATCTTTCCCAGCATCAGGGTCTTTTCCAATGAGTCAACTCTTTGCATCAGGTGGTCAAAGTATTGGAGTTTCAGCTTCAACATCAGTCCTTTCAGTGAACACCGAGGACTGATCTCCTTTAGGATGGACTGGTTGGATCTCCTTGCAGTCTAAGGGACTCTCAAGAGTCTTCTGCAACACCACAGTTCAAAAGCATCATTCTTTGGTGCTCAGCTTTCTTTATAGTCTAACTCTCACATCCATACATGACCACTGGAAAAACCATAGCCTTGACTAGACAGACCTTTGTTGGCAAAGTAATGTCTCTGCTTTTTAATATGCTATCTAAGTTGGTCATAACTTTCCTTCCAAGGAGTAAGCATCTTTTAATTTCATGGCTGCAGTCACCATCTGCAGTGATTTTGGAGCCCAGAAAAATAAAGTCAGCCGTATACTCTTTGACATTGGTCTTAGCAATATCCTTCTGGATACGTCTCCTCAGACAAGGAAAACAAAAGCAAAAATAAAACAGTACTACATCAAACTAAAAAGCTTCTTCACATCAAAGAAAAAACCATCAACAAAACTAAAAGACAACTTACCAAATGGTAGAAGATACTTGCAAATCATATATCCGAGAGGAGTTAGTATCCAAAAAATATAAAGAACGCATACAAATCAACATCAAAAAAACAAACAACCCAATTAAAATATAAGCATAGAACCTGGATAGATATTTTTCCAAAGACATACAGATGGCCAACAGACACATGAAAACATGCTCAGCATTACTAATTAATAGGTAAATGCAAATCAGAACCACTGAGTTAACACCTCATACCTATCAGAATGGCTGTTATCAAAAAGAGAAAAAAATTACAAGTCTTGGAGAGTATATGGAGGAAAGGGAGCCCTCATACACTTGGTAGAAAGGTAAACTTGTGCAGCCACTATAAAAAACAATATGGTTAATTCCTCAAAAAATTAAGAATACAACTATATGAGCCATATATTTCACTTCTGAGTATTTATCTGAAGAGTACAAAGATACTAATTCAAAAAGATATATGCACCCTTATGTCCATGACAGCATTATTCACAATAGCTAAGATATGGAAACAACCTAAAGTGTCTATGAGTGGATGAATACACAAAGAAGATGGAAAACTACTAAGTCATAAAAAGATGAAATCTTGCCATTTGCAGCAACATGGATGTACCTTGAGAGTATTATGCTAAGTGAAATAAGTCAGGTGGAGAAAGATAAATAATGTATGATTTCAATCATATGTGGAATATTTTAAAAAATCAAAATAAACAAAACAAACAAATAGATACAGAGGACAGATTGGTGGCTACCAGAGGAGAAAGGTTGGTGAGAAGGCAAAATGGGTAAAGGGGGTCAATTGTACGGTGATAGATAGAAACTAGCCCCTTGGTAGTGAGTACACTGTTGTCTATTCAGAAGCTGAATTATAAAGTTGTACATATGAAGCATATAATGTTATAAACTGTTAACCTCAATAAAAATATTATTCTATGTGAAAAAGCTGGACCAAAAAAAGTACATGCCATATGATTGTGTATATAAAATTCTAGAAAATACAAATTAATCATTTTAGAGCAAAAGCCAGTTAATGATTATATGGGGGTGGGGAAAGACAAGGAAGAGCAGAAGACTGGGATGACAAAGGGGCATAGGAAATTTTTAGGGGTAATATGTTTTTCTTGATTATGATGATTTCACAGACTATACATATGCCAAAACCTATCAAATTGTACTCTTCAAACATATGCACCATTATGTCTGTACCCCCAAAATTCATACACTGAACTGCCAACCCCTAGTAACTCTGAATGTGACCTTATTTGGGAAATAGAGCATTGCGGATGAAATTAGTTAAGATGAAGTGGGTTAGGTCTCTAAAACAACATCATTTGGTATCCTTATAAAAAGGGGAAATTTGGACACAGACATAGGAGCAAGGAGAATGCAATGTGATGATTAAAGTTCCTTGCCACAAGGAACTACCAGAAACTAGGATATCGGCCTAGAACAGATCCCTTCCCAGCACCTTCAGAGTGGCATGACCCTACCCAGCAATAATTTACCTTGGACTTCTAACCCCTAGAACTATGAGACAAGAAATATTTGATGTTTAAGCCAATCAGTTGTCATGCTTTTTTATAACAGCCCTAAAAAACTAACACATGCAGTTAATTGTATGTCATTTAAGTGTTAGTCATTCAGTCTTGTCTGATTCTTTGCCACCCCATGGACTGTGACTGTGTAGCCCGCCAGGCTCCTCTGTCCATGGAATTCTCTGGGCAAGAATAGTGGAGTGGATTGCCATTTCCTTCTCCAGGGGATCTTTCTGACCCAGGAATTGAACCCGGATCTCCTGCATTGCAAGCAGATTCTTTACCATCTGAGCCACCAGGGAAAGACCATAATTTATGGATTGCTGCAATGTTCGCCTTGCTCATGCTCAGTCCTGTCCACCTCTTTGCAACTCTTTGGACTGTAGCCCACCAGGCTCCTCTGTCCATGGGATTTTTCAGGCAAGAATACTGGAATGGGTTGCCATTCCCTTCTCCAGGGGATATTCCTGATCCAGGGACCAAGCTTATGTCTCCTTTGTCTCCTGCATTGCAGGCAATTCTTTACCCGCTAAAACAAATGTGCCTGCAATGCAGGAGACACAGGAGATATGGGTTCCATCCCTGGGTCAGGAAGATCCCCTGGAGAAGGGAATGGCTACCTACTCCAGTACTCTTGCCTGGAGAGTTCTATGGACAGAGGAATCTGGCAGGTTACAGTCCACAGGGTTGCAAAGAGTCAGACATGACTGAGCGGCTAACAGTTAATTGCATGGCAATCATACCCCTAACAAAGCTGTTTTTTAAAATCCAGTAGATAGAAATAGTCTATGCCTACTTATCTGGATACATGTTGTATTACTCTTTCACTCTTCCTTTTACTATACTCTTTTGAACATTCTAAACTTTTCTTGCAGCAAGGCTTTCCATTTGCTGTTTGCTCGTTATGAAGAGCTCTTTCACCTTATCTCCAAATGGCTTCCTCATTATTTCCCTAGAAAAGCTTTCCTTGACAAACAAATTTACTGTCTCACACTAGCCCCATCACTTTTTATCCTACCCTCTCATACTTTCTTCGTAGCATTTACAAGCTTCTGATGTTATATTATTTACTTACCTGTTTTTCTGTTTCTCCCTTTCCAAATAGAATATAAGCACCATCAATGGAGGGGCTTATCTGTCATGGTCATCACTGTATCCTCAGAGTTCAAACCAGCCTATTGTAAACACAATATGTTCAATAAATATTTATTGAATGCATAAGTGAACATATAGATGCTAATCTCAGAGTGTACAATTTGGTGCAGAGAGGTTATTAACTGCTTCAATGTTCTATAGATAGTTACAGGCAAAACCAGGCTAAAGTCCAAGTTTCCTAATATCTTTTTTACTATATTAAAATTTTAACTCACTTTCTTTTTTTTTTCATCTTTTTTTTTTAAATTTATTTTAGTTGGGGACTAATTACTTTATAATATTGTAGTAGTTTTTGCTATACATTGACATGAATCAGCCATGGGTCCACACGTGCTCCCCATCCTGAACCCCCCCACCCCCCTCCCCATCCCATCCCTCTGGGCCATCCCAACGCCCCAGCCCTGAGCACCCGTCCCATGCATAGAACATGGAATGGTTTAACTCACTTTCAAAGGTGAAAAAAAAAGCCATTCACAATTAGTTTAACAGAGGAATGACATTGGAATATGGATCAGAGTTACTAATACTTCTCCCTCCTCAAAGTGTAGGTGCTTTTCTACCTTGCAATATGCTCTAGTTACATAAAATTCTAAAATCCTATGCAACAGATACTTTTTTAAACATCAGTTTATTCATCTGAACTCTGAGTTATCTATAAGCTTCAAATTACAATAGCTTGCAATTTGAAACAAAATCTGTTTATTAAACTCCTTTTAATGCTCTTTTCTTAAACAATACAGATAATTGATAGCAAGTAGAGCTGGATCTCATGGGCATATTGATTATTTTATTATCTTGGAGCTCCGAAGTGAAGAGACAATTTTGATTTAATATGTATAAAAATTACGTCAATTTGCTGCTCTCTTTTGGTAACCAGTTAAAGCCTCTAATATGTCAGATTTATATGAATTTATGCAAACTTGTTCCATCCATTTGAAAACATTTTTAAAATTAAGGTCATCCATAAATGTTAATAGGAATTGCTAATGTTTTCTGTAATAAAATTTGTAGTGTTATATAGTCAGATCAGTATCAATTTTTCTTTCCTATATATCAAAACTTATTTCTCTAACCCTTAGTATAATATCTTTCATTCTATTTTTGTTACTTTATATAGCCTCTGGGTAATTAGATATTATTTCTCTGGCTGAATAATATGAGCAGTATTAATTGTACTCACAATACCATGTGTAACCACTTCTCAGCAACTAATCAACAATATGTTATGAATCTCACCAAAAAGTATTTTAACTTTTCTCATGTTTGTTTAGTAGACCTTTTTCTTTAAAAGGAGTACATAGTATTGTTATCTGTGAAAATCAATAAAAGATTGTTAGCAAATTAATCTGTGGTAGCTAAGGAATAATTAACTAATAATATAGTTAACTTCCTTCACTACACATGTGTAAAAAATAATTGAAGTGAAAGAAGCTAGACACACAAAAATCACATATGACATGATTCTACCTATTTGAAATATACAGAATAGGTAAATTCAAAGAGAAAGAAAGCAGACTGGTGGCTACTAGGGGCTGGGGGAGTGGAAAATGGGGAATAACAGCTTAGAGGGTAATTGAATGATTTGGAACTAGATAAAGGTAGTGCTTGCACAACACTGTGAATATATTAAATGCCACAGAACTGTTCATTTTGAAATGTGTATTCAGCTATAATAAAGAAATATTGCCATTTGCAGCAACAGAGATGGGCCTAGAAAAAGACAAAAATGTGATATAACTTACATGTGGAATCTAAAAATCACACAAACAATACAAATAATGTCAAGATGCAAAAATTCTTCACAAGAATTTTAGAAATCAAATTCAATAATATATAAATAAGGATAATATGTCATGACAAAGTGAGGTTTATACCAGGAATACAAAGTTGGTTTAATGCTCAAAAGTCAATTAATGTAACTCATCATGTCAAGAGACTAAAAATGAAATATCAGTTATTAATCTCAAAATATGTGAAAAAAGTCTTGAGAAAATTCATCATTCATTTATGATAAAAATTTCCAGCAAACTAGTGATATAAATGAACTTCTTCAACCTGCTAAAAGATATCTATTAATAACATCATACTTAAGGTGAAATAACTGGGGAAAAGGCAAGGATGTCCACTCTCACCATGTGAGTATACAATGTAGTACTAAAAATACTAGCTTGTGTAATAATACAATAAAAAGAAAAAAAAATAGAGGTTGAAAAAGTAAAAATTTCTTTATCAACAGATGACATTGACCATCGATGCAGAAAATATAAGGATTTTTGCAAGGAATCTACAAAAATTCTGTGAGAACTAGTAAGCAGATTTATCAAGGTCACAGGAATCAAGTTCATTAGACAAAAATTTCCACCTCCCTTGGCATCCTTACCTTCCTTCTGCCACAGGTTGTCGGGAGGGTCAGACTATGGTACACTCATGCTCTCTTTCTGGGTCCTGGGCACCAGAGATGGTTAGTACTAGGGGAACATCCTCAGTTTCACCTACTTGCTGGTCTGCCAGTTAGTCTGCTTTGACTCCCATGTACCACAAACCATTCCATGAGTCCTCCAAAGCAAATGCAGCTCTTAGTGAGGCAAAGAATACCTGAATCAGTAGAGCTGGCACCAAAATACCAGTGTTCCAATCCAACCTGATCTTTCATAGACTGTGGTCACCAATTACTGACCAAAGCTGCCTTGGGTGGCCCTAACATGTTCATCTGTAGGAACTACAGTCTCCAGGTTAACTTCTGTTTTTAAAGGAACTGGAATAAGCAGGTGGGTAATAATAATGGCTGGCTTCCCTGGTGGCTCAGTGGTAAAGAATCCATCTGCCAATGCCTGTCTAATGTAGGAGACACGGGTTCGATTCCTGGGTTGGAAAGATTCCCTGGAGAAGGAAATGGCAACCCACTCCAGTAGTCTTGCATGAGAAATCCCAAGGAGAGAGGAGCCTGGTGGGCTACAGTTTATGGGGTCACAATGAGTTGGAGATGACTTAGCGACTAAACAACAACAACAATAATAATAGCTACCACAGGCACCAGCTTGGCAATATAGGTTCTCCTGATATATCAGGTACTCCCAGGACAGGAAGGAGGCTTCTGAAGATGGAGAGAGTCCACAGGGCCAGTCTAGAGCTGGGGAACATCTAAATTACAAGTCCTCCTTTTTCGTTGTCCCTGTTGAATTTTCACCTTCATGCAGTGAACCAAATTCATTAAAACCCAGCGAAGGCTCACCTATCATGGGCATTCATAACACTGACTTCATTAACAAAAATTAGAGATAATAATTGTTAGCACTTGCTTTGTGCTAGACACCTTTCAAAATGTCTGTTAACTCATTTTCTCTAATAATTATCACCATTTTACAGACCAGAAAGCTGAGCCACAGAGAGGTTATTCTGAACTTGAATGGCAGAGCTAGGACTCCAAACTGAGTCAGCCAAACAAACCCCATACTTTTCACATACACATCATATCCCCTGTGGTCGAAGAAATAGTTTTGACTTAACTAAACATGATAATCCAATAAACTGTATTTGCTATTTAGAGAAGCCCTGATGGTTCAGCAGTAAAGAATCCACTTGCGATGCAGGAGACACAGGTTCAATCCCTGGGTCAGGAAGTTCTCCTGGAGGAGAAAATGGCAATCCACTTCATTATTTTTGCCTGAAAAATCCCATGGACAGAGGAGCCTAGAGGGTTAGTCCAAAGGGTCACAAAGAGACGGACATGACTAAGCATGCATATTTGCTACTTAGGTGATAAACAGAATGTACAAAAATCTCAGATACTATTATAAGAGCTAGAAAACCTTAAATGTAATAGTTGTTAATCTGGTATAAGATGAGAGACGATTTGGCACTATGAACAATTTGTTGTCATTCAGTCACTCAGTTGTGTCCAAGTGTTTGCGACCCCATGGACTGCAGTATGCCAGGCTTCTCTGTCCTTCACTGTCTCCCAGAGCTTGCTCAAACTCATGTCTTTTGAGTCAGTGATACCGTCTAACCATTTCATCCTCTGTTGTCCCCTTCTCCTGCCTTCAATCTTTCCCAGCATCAGGGTCTTTTCAAATGAGTCGGCTCTTCACATTAGGTGGCCAAAGTATTAGAGCTTCAGCTTCAACATCAGTCCTTCCAATGAACACCCAGGACTGATCTCCTTTAGGATGGACTGGTTGGATCTCCTTGCAGTCCAAGGGACTCTCAAGAGTCTTCTCCAACACCACAGTTCAAAAGCATCAGTTCTTCGGCGCTCAGCTTTCTTTATGGTCCAACTCTCACATCCATTCATGACTACTGGAACAATATTGTTGACTATGAACAATACTGTTGACAAAGAAATTCTCTACTCTTTGAGACTACATCATTTAATGACTATCAATTTACTGGAAAAGTCACTGAAAAAAAATTGATGCATTATCCTTTGAAAAATCATAGTTCAGACACAGGCTTCTTTTAACTACAGACAGCCTCATCAAGCAAATAACACAGCAATAATTTTTAAATTAAAATTAATTTGAAAATTATTAGAATAATTAGATGATCTGCACTATAGTTTTATTATTGGTATTTTGTTTTGGGGGTTTTTTTTGGCTGCACTGCACAGCATGTGGGATCTTATTAGTTCTCTGCCCATGGATGGAACCTGTGCCCTCTGCAGTGGAAGCATACAGTCTCAACCACTGGACTATTGGGGAAGTCCAGCAACATCTATTAAAATTTTAAATATATATCCCCATAGGCCCATGAATTCCAAGCTAATAATTTATCCTATAGAAATGTTCATAGTGCATAAAACTGGAAACAAAGAGAAATCCCATTATATCAGTTAAGATAGAATAAGTTATGCCAATAATAACAAACAACCCTAAACTCACAAGAGCTTAACACCACAAAGTCTTATTTCTTATTCATACTACATGACCATGATGGGCTAATCAGAAAACCTGATTCCATGTAATTTTCACTCACAGACCTAGGATGACAGAGGTTTCATCATTTATAACATCACAAGTTGCTGCAGCAGGAGGAAGAATGTAACAGAGGGTCTCATGTTATTAACCAAATACTCTGGCACAGAAGTAACGAACGCATATCACTCCTACCTAAAATTGATTGTCCAGAACTTATCACAAAGCCTTACCAAAGTGAGAGGGAAAGTGCCTGGCAAGAGATAAGAACTGGATATACCTGATCATAAATCTCTATCATACTTGAATAGATAAGCAGCTGAATTATGGTTCATCTATGAAATATTACTCAGTAATTTAAAAGAATGAATTGGAACTGTATCATGTTTTGGAGAGATTTCCATGAGATAATGAATGAGTAAAGAAAAACTCTGAAAAGTACATATTATCTCATTTTTATAAATTAGTGGGGAACCCTGCTGTATACAGAGGAAGAAAGATGGGGGAAAAGAAAGCAGAAGGATAAAATGAGGTACTAAGAATTTGTATGATTATATTTAGGCATTGATGTAGGTTATACATATGAATATAGAAACTAAGTCATTTTTATCTTTTCCTTATAATTTTGACTGTTTTTATAGACCTCAAAACACTGATCTGTTGAAATTAAATGAAGTTTTCACTTCCCCCCCAGCTCTAAACTCCATGATTTCATAACTTAAATAATAAATCTTACCTATCTTTATTTGTCATTTCCTATTTCTAACCCACAGTTACCTGCTACTGATTAAAGTTCTTGATGTACTACTACAGCCTGTTGACTATTAATTACACTGAATTCAGGTTGCCTGAACTATGAATAATTTATTTCTAACCTTTATATCAACCAAAGCAGCTTCCTCTTTTACATCATTAATTTACATTTACATGAAAGAGGAGACATTTTATTACTGCTTAAGTAATCAAGTTAGGATATTTTTCTTAGGAGAGGTATTAGACCTAATCTAAAAGTCTATAACTTAAACTTTCAGTCTAGGAAATTTTCCTCTCACCTAGACTATTTTAATATTGTCAATAACCTCACTTGTACTGATTTACATTATCTAATGATCTTTCTAAAACAAAAATCTTTTTCAAGTAGGGGGATGGATGATAGACTTGGAAACCATATACTTTATATTCATTTGTAAAATTTTAAAATGTCATATTTTAAGTAATAGTCTTATTTTCCTGCTTAACCTCTATTCCATCTTCCATAAAAAAAAAAAAGTCCAAGCTTTGCAACATAATATACAACATCCTATACGAAGAGACCATGGTCTGGATCTACTAATTACTCATTTCATCATTCATATTACACTGTATGTATTGCTATTTCTTCCTCTTTGATTTCCTCTTGTCCTTTTATACACCTGTAGAATTCCTATTTATGTCCAAAATCCATCTCTCCCAGAAGGCCTTCTCTGAAGTCAAGGTGTGAAATTGTCTCTGTGGCTTTCGTACTTATACTCATTTGTTTACACTTTTATTTTTGCTACTTTTGCTACAGAAACATTCACTGAGAGTAGGAACTGTGTATCATATAGACAATTCCCAATTCAACTATTTATTCTATACTTTCAAGTATTACGACTCAGAAGCATATGACACAGAACAATCCTTTCTTGAGTCACTTTGTTCTTCAGGCTTCCATCATCATTTACACTTCATCTGTCTCCCTTATTGGTCTTTAGAGCAACTTCTCTATTGCTTGACAATGTCCCAGTAACCCCAAGGCTCAGTACTAACTCCTTTCCCTTCTATAACTACACACTCACTATCTGTAAAGAGAGTGCATTCAGACCTGTGCTTTAAATGGCATATTTATGCCAATGATTACTAAATACTGACTCTTGTGCAAAACTCTAGATTCATTTGTCCAGTGACACTCTTTACATCTCCACTTAGACATCTAAGCTATCTCCAATATTACATGGTCCAAAACAGAACTTCAAAACCCAATCTTTCACCTTTCCTTTCTTTCACCTCATCCTTACTTCCAACCAAACTGTCAGCACTGACATCACATCTTTTTGGTTCCACTATCAAAATACATCCAAAATATTAACCTTTGAGTCCTACACCCTTACTTAGTTTAGTATGGCTAATATATGCTCTTTTTACAGCCCAAATTTGGCTGAGGCTCCCTCAGCCCATGCTTCTGGTGGAGCATATGGCCTGTACACACAGTAAGGTACCCATTTTTGCTTCAGACAAAGCTTACATACCATTCACTTAAGATCCAGAACTTGCACGTATTTCTGTAAAAACAGTAATTCATGTAAAAGCAAGGCTACCATAGGCTATAATGATCCACTAAGTGAAAATTCCTATGGGGCCATTGTCCAGAACAGGACCACCAACACCACACCAGACATCAATATTAGGATGTTATTTGGCTCCCCCAAATTCCACTGTATTTTTTCTCAAAGTATACAGCCTATTTATCAAAATACGGGGATTTGATAATGCTCTACTGAATTAAATCTATCCCCTTATTAGAGGACCTTTAATCTGCAGGGCAAAGTCTGCCCTGTAAAACATACAGCACAGAGCAGGTCACACACCTGCAAGAAGTTTCATGCCGAAAAGAGTAGAAGGCCAGGTCCCTTAGGCCCAATTTTTCTAAATTCATCAGTCATATTAAATCACTCCTTCAAAGAGTGATTGAAGGGCAGGAAGGATTTCCTACCAACCTAAAAATGGGCTATGACAAAAACCTTCTTATAATAACATCTAAACTGTACTCACTTTTTAAAAAGGTATTAAACATTATATAATTAGCTTATAAAATTTTTATAATAATTAAATTATAAATTTTCCAATTTATTAATACTTGTAAAAATTCTTTTATGAGTTTTTTGTGAGATATTTTTTATGAGATTACTACAAATGAGTGTACTGATCTTTTAATTTAGAATGATAAATTAATTTTCTTACTCTGATGTTTAAAACTGAAAACAATAGCATTAGTCTAAATTTTATTCTGGACTTGGTTGTCAAAACTGACTCTCTGGAGCTCAGAAGAGGAGAGATAAACATAGGCTACTATAACAGTATGCTTTGAGAAAATTTTATGATTTTCTAATTTCTAATATTTGATCTTATTTTTAAATCATGCATTAAAAATTTTGGTTCTGAAGTTTTACTTACCATAAGAATCATCAGTATGATATGTAAGTTTTCCTTAAGTATATATTACATTTTTATTTAATCAATTCAACAGATATTGAATAACTACCATGGGCCAGGCATTGTTCTAAGTACTCAGGGTGCATCAATAAATAAAGCAGACACAAATCCCTGTCTTTGTGAAGTTTACATTCTAGTCAGTGAAGACAATAAATAGTAAACATACTAAGTGAAGTATATTGTGTGTTAGAATATAATATGTGCCATGGAGAGAAAAAGCGGTGTGAGGGGAATCAGAAGTACTGGAGTTAGGGGGAAGTTTCCAAGAAAGGAGCATGCCCAGCATGTTCAAAGAACAGCAAGAAGCAATCATTCAAAACATAAGAGCCTAATTATTTTTAAATATTTTAAAATTAATAGCAAGGAAGAACAACATTTAAAAATTTAAAGTGTCAACTAATTGTGACAGACTAGTCTTTCATCTGACCCTTCTCCCTAATCTCCTCAGACATAACTAGAAATGGGTCACAGTTTGTCTTGAAATTAAGTGTGACCATATGATTTAGTTCCAGAAAGTAGAATGTGGGTGGAAGTGACGTACATCTATCTCAGATCTGGGTCATTAAAAACTTTCCACGTGAACCCTTCATGGTATCTCCCCTTTCACAACAACCTTGGAAGCAAGTTGTTGAAGATGACAGAACCAGAAGTTGAAAGGAGCCAGGGTTCCTAAGTAACTGCCTGGAGAAATGCTTCTTACTAAATAGAAACATTTATGTTGGACTTTAGACAAGCGAGAAGTTGATAATTAGCCAGAGAAGCTACTGTTAACAACACACAAATCTTGTTTTAAAATATTTGAAAATACATAGTAGCTTCAAATGTGAGTATCATGTTATCAAGACTAATAATCCTCCAAAGAAAATCCTTACTCAGGAGACTAAAGTTTCAATTAAAGTTTCTAGATAAAAAGTTAGAAATCCTAAGACTATATATCCAGTTTTCAGAGTACAGTTATAGGTATACAAATTGAAGGAGGAATATAATTTCTGTAATATTTATAGCATTTCCCCACCATAAGGAAATTAAAATTCTACTGCACAGAATTTGTTATAGACAACTTTAAGACTATTTTATCCATTTGCCAATTGTTTTTATAAAGTTCATTTACTCCCTTACTTTGTTAGATGAGTCTTTCATGCCTACTCTTCTTTTCACAACTTCCAACACTTTCTCAACCTTCATTCTCAATGGGTGATCTTAATTCCGGCTTCACTAAGAAAACTGAAGCTATGAAACCAAAAGTTCTACAAACTTGCATCCACCACCATCTTGTGATATACATGGTTCCTTTTCTCTTGTTACTATGTTTCTCTTGTTTCTCTTGTCAGTTCTGTCTATTCTCCTAGCTGAAGTGTTAGTCACCAGGTCATATCCCCAGGCTCCTCTGTCCATGGAATTAAAAATTCTCCAGGCAAGAATACTGGAATGGATTGCCATTCCCTTCTCCAGGGGATCTTTCTGACCCAGGGAGCAAACCTGGGTCTCCTGCATTGCAGGCAGATTCTTTACCATCTGAGCCACCAGGAAAGAACTTAAATCTCCCACCAGATGCGATCACTTTTCCCTATTACAGGCCATTCTACCAAAAAAAAAATCTTATTTCTCTTCGGTATAACCATTTCCTATCATCCTGAATCTTTCCCTAATTAAACTTGCTATTAATTCTTATATCTTTTTTAAAATAATCTTTTGACCCACTTCCATGTCAAGTGGACATTGTGGACATGTCATTAATCTTCCAAGTATAACTTCTTGAGTTTCTTACTTTTGATGAAGATAGCTGTCTCCACTTTTTTCCTTCCTTTGCTTAAGGAAGTAGTCAAATTCCACTTAACTGAAACTGCCACATGCTAAGTTGCTTCAGTCGTGTCCAACTCTTTGTGACACGAAAAAAGTTGTCCAACTCTTTGTCCAAATGTAAGCACTAGAAGATAAGGCTTTTTTTTTCTGTTTCATTCACTGTTATATTCCCAGTATCTAGAATTGTGTTTAAGTCTTAGTGGGGTACGTGTGCTCAGTCGTGTCAGATTCTTTTGTGACCCTATGATGTGTAGCCCGCCACGCTCCTCTGTCCATGGGATTTTCCAGGCAAGAATACTGGAGTGGGTTGCCATACCCTTCTCCAGGGGATCTTCCCAACCCAGGGATTGAACCCGACTCTCTTAAGTCTCCTGCATTGGCAGGTGAGTTTTACCACTAGCGCCACCTGGGAAGCCTGAAACTGCCATTGTTCAGATTAACGAAGACCTCCACACTAATGACACACTAATCAATTTTACCTTACCTTTGAGCAGCATTTAACACAATCTATCACTCTTCTTTGAAATACCTTCTTGCTAGACTTCACTATTACCCTAGATAATCCTTTTACGGTTCCTTCTCATCTTTGATCTCTTCTCTTTCCTAGGTATAGTCATTCTCACAACTGTACATGTTCTCATCCACTCTGATAGCTTTAAATATGCTGCTGACTCCCAAATTTATATCAGTATCCTAGATCTGTCTCTAAGCCTACTTAACTATCTCTATTTGGATGTCTAATATGCATTTTAGACTTTACATGTCCAAAATTGTATTGCTTGGCCCTTTTTATTATATCCCACATCGAATCTTCAAAATAGATCTAGAAGTTGACTTCTTTATTCCTCTGCTGCTCTCACCTTTGATCAAGTCACTGAAATCTCTCATGTGCATTATTAAAGTAACTAGTTTTCCTCTGTCATCTTTTCAAAATCTATTCTCAATATAGCAGTCAGAAAGAGCTTTATTTTTAAAACATAAATCAGATCATGGTCTTTGCTCAGAAATGTCTGCTAATTTCATATCATATTCAGACTAAAAGCCAAAGTTCTTACAATAGCCTATAAGCATTATATAACCTGTCCACCCAAATTCTCTACCTTGTTAAATACAGGCCTTTTCTACTTTATACCCTTCTTTTGCTCATTGTCCTCTACCCACACTGGCCTCCTTGCTGCTTCCCAGATACAGTAAGCACATTTCCACCTCTGGGCCTTTATACTTTTTGTTCCTTTTATCAGGAATGTTATCCTCAAGAGAGCCACAGTTTCACTATTCATCAGCTCTTCAAATGTCATTTCAGCATGGGTCACTCTACATAAAATTTAAGTCTTTTCAATACTAATATTCTTGTTTTATTTCTTCTTAGCAATTATCCTTAACTAATATACTATGTGTTTATATATTTTATTTATTGCCTATTTTCCCTGTTAAAATGTAAGCTCTGGAAGAAGATAAGTCTTATTTTTGTTATATCCCCAATATCTAGAACTGTGCTTAAGTCTTAATGTGGTACATATGTGCTCAGTCATGTCTGATTCTTTATGACCTTCCTCCTCCAGGGGATCTTCCCAACCCAGGGATCAAATCCATGTCTCCTGCTTCTTCTGCGTTGCAGGTAGATTCTTTACCGCTGACCCAGACACTCAATAAATATTTGCCAAATGAATGTTGAATAAATGAAGTATTTATTTAGGAATTCATATCAGGAGAATCTTTTTTCTTGCAACATAAAGCCATTTGTCAATTTTATCAACAGATAAATCAAAGCTGCTTCAGACCATGAGACAAATAAAATGACCTCAAGATTTGAAAAATAAATAATACTAGCAAAGTTATGATTAGCTGTTCAGGCAACCTCACAGAAACAATGAGAAGTATTTATGTGAATCCAAAATATTTTAATAGTAAAGAATAAACAGTATATCTCAACAACGTGTTCCTAGTGTTCAATGGACAACTTTATAAGTGTGAAAACTTAGCCAAAATAGTTTTCATCAATGCAAGAAAAGGTAAAACCAAAACAGTCATCTAATTATCTGAATAGAATTACAAATTTTTAAGTAACAATGTGGTTATTTCCCATTTAGGCTGATACATTAAAATATAAAGAAACAAATTATTTACAAATCAAAACTCTCAATTTCAGAATATGCTTGGCTCTTTAGAAAATAAGAATTAAAAACTTAACTATAAATTTTATGTTATAGGCTCCTTAATCACACTGATTTTCTGAAATTAAACAAACAGCTTTTCTGCTTCCTTTAGTTTTTGTTTCCTATCCATCTTAGCAATTACAGCCCAACGGTCCTCCTTCATTTTCCTCACAGTTTCAGGCTTCAGCATAGATCCAGGAGTCTTTAGAGATGAAGGAGTCTGGATAGAAAATAAAGTCATAATATGTTTAACTCAAAAAAAAAAAAAAAAAATTAAATCCAGCTTTTGAAATTTGCTTTCCAAAATTAAAACTACCTTCTTTGGTGTTCTGACACAAAGATGAGAAATTGGTGAATTATTATTCTTGTATAGTTTTCTCAGTGTCTCTTCCTCTGAAACCATGCTCTTAAAGAAAAATATAAAAATATAATTTGGAGGCTGCCACCATTAATACTATATTATAAAGTCTATATTCCACATATGAGAACGAAATGGAAGAGTATTAAAGAGGAAGAAAAAAAGAGGCAGGGGTGGGGAGGAGAAAGAAGAGGAAAGAAAATTTAAAAGCCTGAAGGAAGAAGACAATGACAAACCAAACTCTCAGTCTGCCAGACAAGGAAATCTGATTTTGATTCTACTAACCATACACCTAAAGGGTTATAAAGAATACAAGATGTATATGAATAGTGTTTTTCTACTGATTTCTATTTCAGTTTCACTTTCCCCCTCTTTTTCCCAGCCTTTTTATTCAAACATACTTAGGCCTTATAATAAGCATTCATAATCCTATAAAAATTATAAATGTTATCAATTATCAATTTATTAATATCTTCCCAAGTAATAATAGCTAACACTTATTTAGTTCTTTCTTTATGTCAAGCACTGTTTTAAGCACTGACCATATTTTAATTGGTTTTAATCCTTACAACATTTTATGATCTATATATACTATTATTATCCCCGTTTTAAAGGTGAGGAAATGAGACACACAAATATTAAGTAACTTGCCCAAGACTATACAGCTAGTAAGAGATAGAGCCAGGATTAAAATCCAGGTAGGCTGGCTCCAGAATCCATTTTCTTAATGACCATGTAACATAAATTTAGTCATAAGCAAACAGTTCACAAATCTTTTCCTGCTCATTAGAGTCACATTTAATACAAATTTCAGAAGGGTCATGGATGAAAATATTCAATCATTTTCATAAATGCTAAGATTTTAGCAGAATTCACTAAGTCACAAAATTTCTCTTTCTTCTTGAACAGGTTTATGCAATTTGTGTATTTCAAGTAGTTTTTCCATCTTTTTATTTCTTCTAGGTTATCTAATTTGTTGGCACATAATTGTTTACAGTACTATCTCTGAAAGGTTGGTAATAACATCTCCAATTATATTTCTGACTTAAGTTATTTGATTTTTTGTCAGTCAAGCTAAGGTTTGTCAATTTACTTGATCTTTTCAAAGAAATAAATTTTGATTTCATTCATTTTCTCTGTTTTTTTTTCTCTAATTTGTTTATCTCCATTCTAATCTTATTATTTCCTTTCTCTGTCACCTTTGGGTTTAGTTTGATCTTCTTTTTCTAGTTCTTTAAGGTAAAAAGTTAGTTTATTGATTTTTGTCTTTTTCAGTGTAGGAATTTAGAGCTATACATTTCCCTTAAAGCACTGGTTTTTCTGTCTCACATAAGTTCTGGTGTATTGTGTTTTCACTTTCATTCATCTCTAAGTCAAATTCCCATTGTGTTTTCTTCTCTGATCCATTGGTTGATTAGAAGTGTATTAATTCTCAAAAATTTGTGAATTTTCTAGTTTTCCTTCTCCTTATGATTTCTAACTTCATCTCTTTGTATTCAGAGAAGATAGTTTATATATGATGCCTAGTTTTTTTAAATCTATAGAGACTTGTTTTGGGACCTATAAGGTCTATCCTGGAGAATATCCATGTGCACTCGGGAAGAATGTGTATTCTTTTGTTGAACTGAATGTTCTATACATGTCTATTAAATCTATTTGGTGTGTGTTGTTCCAATCTTATTTCCTTACTTATCTTCTGTCTAGTTGTTTTATCCATTATTGAAGGAGAGGTATTGAAGTATCCAACTATTAATGTATAACTGTCCATTTCTTCAATTCTATGAAGTTTTGCTTCATATATTTTAAGGGTATGTTATTAGGTGTATAAATGATTAAAACTGTCATACCTTCTTGCTATATTGAACCTCTTATTTACATATAATGTCCTTATTTGTTTCTTCTACTTTTTGATTTAAAATCTATTTTGCCAGATATTGGTAAAAACAACCCACCTCGCTTTTGGTTACTATTTGCATATCTTTTTCCATCCTTTCACATTTAGCCAATTTGAAGCTAACATGAGTCTCTTTTTGTTTATTGGAGTGTTCAGTTCAGTTCAGTTCAGTTCAGTCGCTCAGTCGTGTCCGACTCTTTGCGACCCCATGAACTGCAGCACGCCAGGCCTCTCTGTCCATCACCAACTCCCGGAGTCTACCCAAACCCATGTCCATCGAGTCAGTGATGCCATCCAACCATCTCATCCTCTGTCGTCCCCTTCTCCTCCTGCCCCCAATCCTTTCTAGCATTAGGGTCTTTTCCAATGAGTCAACTCTTCGCATGAGGTGGCCAAAGTATTGGAGTTTCAGCTTCAACATCAGTCCTTCCAATGAACACCCAGGATTGATCTCCTTTAGGATGGACTGATTGGATTTCCTTGCAGTCCAAGGGACTCTCAAGAGTCTTCACCAACACCACAGTTCAAAAGCATCAATTCTGCAGCAGTCAGCTTTCTTTATAGTCCAACTCTCACATCCATACATTACCACTGGAAAAACCATAGCCTTGACTAGATGGACCTTTGTTGACAAAGTAATGTTTCTGTTTTTAAATATGCTATCTAGGTTGGTCATAACCTTCCTTCCAAGGAGTAAGCGTCTTTTAATTTCACGGCTGCAATCACCATCAGCAGTGATTCTGGAGCCCAAAAAAATGAAGTCTGACATTGTTTCCACTGTTTCCCCATCTATTTCCCATGAAGTGATGGGACCAGATGCCATGATCTTAGTTTTCTGAACGTTGAGCTTTAAGCCAACTTTTTCACTCTCCTCTTTCACTTTCATCAAGAGGCTCTTTAGTTCTTCTTTACTTTCTGCCATAAGGGTGGTGTTATGTGCATATCTGAGGTTATTGATATTTCTCCTGGCAATCTTGATTCCAGCTTGTGTTTCTTCCAGCCAAGCATTTCTCATGATGTACTCTGCATATAAGTTAAATAAGCAGGGTGACAATATACAGCCTTGACGTACTCCTTTTCCTATTTGGAACCAGTCTGTTGTTCTCTGTCCAGTTCTAACTGTTGCTTCCTGACCTGCATACAGGTTTCTCAAGAGACAGGTCACATGGTCTGGTATTCCCATCTCTTTCAGAATTTTCCACAGTTTATTGTAATCCACACAGTCAAAGGCTTTGGCATAGTCAATAAAGCAAAAATAGATGCTTTTCTGGAACTCTCTTGCTTTTTCGATGATCCAGCGGATATTGGCAATTTGATCTCTGGTTCCTCTGCCTTTTCTAAAATCAGCTTGAACATCTGGAAGTTCACAGTTCACGTATTGCTGAAGCCTGGCTTGGAGAATTTTGAGCATTATTTTACTAGCATGTGAGATGAGGGCAATTGTGTGGTAGCTTGAGCATTCTTTGGCATTGCCTTTCTTTGGGATTGGAACGAAAACTGACCTTTTCCAGTCCTGTGGCCACTGCTGAGTTTTCCAAATTTGCTGGCATATCGAGTGCAGCACTTTCACAGCATCATCTTTCAGAATTTGAAATAGCTCAACTGGAATTCCATCACCTCCACTAGCTTTGTTTGTAGTGATGCTTTCTAAGGCCCACTTGACTTCACATTCTAGGATGTCTGGCTCTAGGTGAGTGATCACACCATCGTGATTATCTGGGTCATGAAGATCTTTTTTGTAAAGTTCTTCTGTGTATTCTTGCCACCTCTTCTTAATATCTTCTGCTTCTGTTAGGTCCATACCATTTCTGTTCTTTATCGAGCCTATCTTTGCATGAAATGTTCCTTTGGTATCTCTAATTTTCTTGAAGAGATCTCTAAGTCTTTCCCAATCTGTTGTTTTCCTCTATTTCTTTGCACTGATTGCTGAGGAAGGGTTTCTTATCTCTCTTTGCTATTCTTTGGAACTCTGCATTCAGATGGGAATATCTTTCCTTTTCTCCTTTGCTTTTCGCTTCTCTTCTCTTCCCAGCTATCTGTAAGGCCTCCTCAGACAGCCATTTTGCTTTTTTGCATTTCTTTTCCATGGGGATTGTCTTGATCCCTGTCTCCTGTACAATGTCACGAACCTCTGTCCATAGTTCATCAGGCACTCTATCAGATCTAGTCCCTTAAATCTATTTGTAACTTCTATTGTATACTCATAAGGGATTTGATTTAGGTCATACCTGAATGGACTAGTGGTTTTCCCTACTTTCTTCAATTTAAGTCTGAATTTAGCAATAAGCAGTTCATGATCTGAGCCACAGTATGCTCCCAGTCTTGTTTTTGCTGACTGTATAGAGCTTCTCCATCTTTGGCTGCAAAGAATATAATCAATCTGATTTCAGTGTTGGCCATCTGGTGATGTCCACGTGTAGAGTCTTCTCTTGTGTTGTTGGAAGAGGGTGTTTGCTATTGGAGTGTATAATCCTCCAAATATACATTGTAAATTACTCATATTTAAGTAATTACTGATAAAGAGAGACTAACTTTTGCCTTTTTGATATTCATTTTCTATATGCTTTATAGATGTTTTGTTTTGATTTGGTTTTGGTCACTCATTTCCTCTATTACTTTCTTTTCTGTCTAGGTAACTATTTTGGTAGCAAAATGTTTTTATTTCCTTCCCATTTCCTTTTGTGTATATTCCATGCTTTTGTGGTTACCATGGGGATTACATATAACAACCAAACATTATAGTAACCTAATTTGAATTTATACTAACTTCAACAGCCTACACAAACTGCTTATACAGCTCCTTTTTCCTTCTGTTACTGATGTCAAAATTACATCATATATTGTGTGCCCAGCGATATAGATAAATTAAGCATTAGCTTTTAAGTTATGTAGAAAATAAAAAGTAAAGTTAGAAACCTAAATTACAATCATTTCAGCTTTTATAATTTCCCATGTATTTGACTTTATCAAAGACCTCTAATTTCATGTGATAATTATAACTGATAAAGCCTATTGTGAAATGTCTTCTTAGATAGTTTAAACTGTAATAGTATAAATAAAATACTATGTTCATGGTGTTACAAAGTTGTGACACTACTTTTAAAAATGACATGAAATCATGAGTTATTCCAAATCTCAGATAAGTTAAGAAACTAGCATAAATTCAGAGAAAGACAGTATGAATTCTAGACCTAGTATCTCTAATTTCAGAGCTCATGCTCTTTCCACTAATTCTCATCACTTTTTTTAATATCTTGACTTCAGTTTTACCTGGCAATTATTGTGTACAATGACATACATAGGCCATGGAGCTAGACAGTTGGTGTTCAAATTTTGGTTCCATGACTTTCTAGTTATGTGATATTGGAAAAGTATCAGTGTGACTCAGTTTCCTCATCTGTAAAATGAGAATAAGAACTCTGTCTCTACTTCTAGAGTGTTAGATTGTTTTAAGAAATAACTGAAGTACTCTGTGGAAAGTTTTTACAGTAGTGCCTGGTTCACAGCCTTAATCATTATCTATAAAACAAAGAGATACTAGAGTAGAAATTTTCTGTAAGTTAACTTAAATAATTACAATTTTAAGACTTCAGCTATTCATTATTCCAGAACAAATGAAAGCAGAGGTCTCAAAGTAGTATAAAAGCTTGAAGAATCTCACAGTTATGAGTTGCAATAATAAAACAAATGGCTTTAATTACAATTTTGTAATTAAGAATCTTTGGTAAATTGTTCCATTTTGTATAATGAAGTTAATCTGGTTTTAAACTAAATGAGTATAGGTTTAATTACTCTTAATAAATTATCATTATGCTTTTAGAAAATAATGATATGTATGAAGTATGGAGTACCTGGTCATACAAACTGCTAGAGGAACTATCCTCCTTAAACATGCCATTTTTAACACATTAATTCTTTAATAATCATAGAAATGTTATCATTTTCAATCAATAAGTGATATAAAATTAAAGAAAACATTTATAATATGCAAAATCAAGAGGAGTCCTGAATAACAAATTTGGCTACAGCAAGATTAAAGGTATTCACTTGGCCTCAAAAAAAAAAAAAGGTAAAAAAATAACACTCTTCCAGAAAACAAGAGAATTAGTCATCTCAAATGCCAACCATGTCACATCAAATATTTCAAAATGCCCTGTTTTCTGAAGTTGAGGGAGATTTTTTTAACCCTAATTTTTTAACATGCTGCAAAAGCAGAGAGTCCTATATTATAGGAGAATTTTACTTCTTTTCAGTATTGCAGTAATAGATACTATGCACATATATTATACACATACATCAAGAAATAATGTAGAAATATAATAATGTAAACAAATAATAAACACTGATTATTTGTAATAATTTTACCAAAAGATCGGTAGTTTCTGAACTATCTGAATTGACATCAAACTCAAAGGCCATTTTTCTCTTTTTACTGTTACTTTCTTCAATGGGTACATTCTTGTTTCCTCTTTGCTGAGTTTTTAGTTTTGTTGGTGTTTTCACAGTATATGCCTATCCAAAAGAAAAAAAAATACATTATCCCATCAAATAAAACATATATTATTAATAAAGGCAGGCTGAGTCTTTAATCAATAATAAGTCTCCATTATTATTGGCGTGTGTATGAAGTAGAAATTTTGGATAAGAATTTAATTCAGAAGTTTTTAATAAAGTAATGGGGGAGAGGGAGGGAAGCAGAAAGGAAGGATGGGAGAGACACTCCAGCTTCAGTAGCCAACAACCTTAAGAGAGACTTTAACTTTTCGAACAATGATTAAGATCAAAGAACTGAGAGCTTTTACTACATAAAAATCCTGATTTCTAAGAAAGCAAGTTTGCTCATGTTTTGTTGATAAAGTAATTCCATTAGTCAACGTTTAGTATTCCATATTATCCTGTAATACGTAAGTTTTATAATTCTTAAAAATTGTCTTTAAAAAGTAAGGTCACTGATATCAGCAAGAATGGCAGAGTAAAACTACAAAAATTTGCTCTTCCACAAAGCAATAAAAATGCCAGTAAAAGTGGTCAAAATCAATTTGTTTGTAACTGTGAAAATTAACAAAAAGCTTGCCACAACCTAAAGCCATTTTTTTTCTTAATGAACCTCTGTAAGAAGAGCAAAATTAGCAGTGCCTGAACTTTTCCTCATCTCATCCCCTGCTCTCTTAAAAAGTACATTCCTGGTCCAGCCTGGCAGCCAATGAACAGAGCAAAACATACTTGGAAGCTCTTTCAAAATTTTATGCTCAAAAAGTTGTCAATATTTGACCTGTCTAGTGATTCTCTAGACAATTTTATTTACAGGGCTGTATTTGATCCAACTTGGAGCTCACTCAGTTAAACGGAAGAAAAAACAGGAAAAAAAGCTTTCTTCTCGATGTGTATAGAGTTGTTGTTTTTTGTTATTCAGTTGCTAAGTCATGTCTGACTCTGCAACCTCATGGGCTGCAACATGCCAGGCTTCCCTGTCCTTCACTATTCTCCTGGAGTTTGCTCAAACTCATGTCCATTGAACCAGTGATGCCATCCAACCATCTCATCCTCTGTCACCCCCTTCTCCTCCTGCCCTCAATCTTTCTGGCATCAGGGTCTTTTCCAATGAGTCAGCTCTTTGCATCAAGTGGCCAAAGCATTGACGTTTTAACAGTTACAACTAAGCATTTTAACTTCAGTCCCATCACTTCATGGCAAAGAAGGGGAAAAAGTGGAAGCAGTGACAGATTTTATTTTCTTGGGCTCCAAAAGCACTGCCGATGGTGACTGCAGGCATTAAATTAAAAGACACTTGCTCCTTAGAAGGAAAGCTATGACAAGCCTAGATAGCATATTAAAAAGCAGAGACATCACTTTGCCAACAAAGGTCCATATAGTCAAAATTATGGTTTTTCCAGTAGTCATGTATGGATGTGGAATTGAACCATAGAGAAGGCTGAGCACCAAAGAACTGATGCTTTCGAACTGGAGAAGACTCTTGAGAGTTGCTTGGACTGCAAGGAGATCAAACCAGTTAATCTGAAAGAAAGTTCAGTTCAGTTCAGTCGCTCAGTCATGTCCGACTCTTTGAGACTCCATGAACTGCAGCACCCAGGCTTCCCTGTCCATCACCAACTCTCAGAGTTTGCTCAAACTCATGTCCTTTGAATCAGTGATGCTATCCAACCGTCTCATTCTCTGTTGTCCCCTTCTCCTCCTGCTCTCAATCTTTCCCAGCATCAGGGTCTTTTCCAATGAATCCGTTCTTCACATCAGGTAGCCAAAGTATTGGAGTTTCAGCTTCAGCATCAGTCCTTGCAATGAATATTCAGGACTGATCTCCTTTAGGATGGACTGGTTGGGTCTCCTTGCAGTCCAAGGGACTCTCAAGAGTCTTCTCCAACACCACAGTTCAAAAGCATGAATTCTTCTGCTCTCAGCTTTCTTTATAGTCCAACTCTCACATCCATACATGACTACTGGAAAAAACCAAAGCTTTGACTAGACGAAACTTTGCTGGCAAAATAACGTCTCTGCTTTTTAATATGCTGTCTAGGTTGGTCATACCTTTTCTTCCAAGGAGCAAGCATCTTTAATTTCATGGCTGCAGTCACCATCTGCAGTGATTTTGGAGCCCAAGAAAATAAAGTCTCCTACTGTTTCCACTGTCTCCCCATCTATTTGCCATGAAGGGATGGGACCAGATGCCATGCTCTTAGTTTTCTGAATGTTGAGCTTTAAGCGAGCTTTTTCACTCTCCTCTTTCACTTTCATCAAGAGGCTCTTTATTCTGTCTCGCATATAGGGTTATCGTTACCATCTTTCAAATTCCATATATATGCTTTAGTATACTGTATTGGTGTTTTCTTTCTGGCTTACTTCACTCTGTATAATGAACCATTCCATGTTCGATGCATGGGATGGGTGCTCAGGGCTGGGGCGTTGGGATGGCCCAGAGGGATGGGATGGGGAGCGGGGTGGGAGGGGGGTTCGGGATGGGGAACACACGTGGACCCATGGCTGACTCGTGTCAATGTATGGCAAAAACTACTACAATATTGTAAAGTAATTAGCCCCCAACTAAAATAAATAAATTTATTTTTTTAAAAAAAAGAGGCTCTTTAGTTCTCCTTTGCTTTCTGCCATTAGGGTGGTGTCCTCTGCATATCTGAGGTTACTGATATTTCTCCCAGAAATCTTGATTCCAGCTTGTGCTTCATTCAGCCTAGCATTTCGCATGATGTACTGTGCATATAAGTTAAATAATCAGGGTGACAATATACAGCCTTGACGTACTCCTTTCCCTATTTGGAAGGAGTCTGTTGTTCCATGTCCCATTCTAATTGTTGCTCCTTGACCTGCATACATATTTCTCAGGAGGCAGGTCAGGTGGTCTGGTATTCCCATCTCTTGAAGAATTTTCCACAGTTTGTTGTGATCCACACAGTCAAAGGCTTTGGTAAAGTCAATAAAGCAGAAATAGATGTTTTTCCAGAACTCTCTTGCTTTTTCAATGATCCAACGGATGGTGGCAATTTGATCTCTGGTTCCTCTGCCTTTTCTAAATCCAGCTTGAACATCTGAAGAAAATCAACCCTGAATATTCATTGGAAGGATTGACGCTGAAGCTGAAGCTCCAATACTTTGGCCACCTGATGCAAAGATCCAACTCATTGGAAAAGACCCTGATGCTAGGAAAGATTGAGGGCAGGAGGAGAAGGGGGCACCAGAGGATGAGACGGTTGGATGCCATCACCAACTCAATGGACTTGAGCTTGCACAAACTCCAGGATATAGTGAAGGACAGGGAAGTTTGATGTGCTGCAGACCATGGGGTTGCAAAGAGTTGGACATGACTTAGCAACCTAACAACAATTCTTTAATAGAGATCATGTCATATTTTGAATAATAAAATAATAAATACAAGAAGATAATTTCATATAAAAGCCTTGCTATGTACTTTACTAATTTTCATAATTTCCATGAGGTGGATAATACTGTACATATAATTCAATATATGTAATACAGGCTATAAGTGGGACTATTTTTGTCTGGAATTGTCAACTAAAGCACAAAGTTGGGGGAAAAGTGCTAGTAACTTACACTCTAAAGAAAGCAATGTATAATTAAGGCCAGCTCCTTCTCTAAGGCTTATTAAAAGGTGGTAGAACAGGACTGACAATCACCAGATATCTCTCTTATTCCCAGTTAATTTAAGCAAACTGGGAGGGAAAAGCACAAAATTTTGGCTTAGGGGGTAAAGATAGGTTGAAATCCTCTTCCATCAACTCCTAAGGCAAGTAAGGATATAACTCTAAAAAGGAGTTTTCCTTTTTATAGTTGAGTAATTTTCCATCAAGGGGACATATGTATACCTATGGCTGATTCATGTTGATGTTTGGCAGAAACCATCACAATACTATAAAGTAATTATTCTCTAGTTAAATTTTTTTTTTAAAAAAGAAGCCTTATAATGACTAATGGTGCGTTCAAGAAAAGGAGACTGGCATCTCATTCCCTAGGTAGATATAAACCTAGGAAGAAGACTTATTTATCTGTCTTTATGTATACCTGAACAAGCAAAAAGAAATCAGAGTAAGACAGATGGCAGAGAGGAGGAGAGGGGAAGTCAGAAGTAGAGCATTATATACCACCATTTAGCATTGAAAGGTTGAAAGAATTCCCCATGGATTAAGTGGACATATTGAAGATAGCTAGATATGAGCCACCTTGCTAGTGGTACCTGCTTCACAAGGGCTGACTGCTAACTAAAAGACTCCAGCAACAAGATAATAAGGAGTAAACAAGCAAAGGGAGGTAACTGAGGTGATACTGGAAAATTCAAATCAAAATTAGAGCTTGTCTATCAGGGACCTATGCACAGGTAAAAGCCAGAAAGTGATAAAATTTGCCCAAGATGTCATCAAGTTGTGTACAGTGATAGAGTAAAACAATGAAACTATTTCACACTGGTGTAACAAATAACCAAAACTTTCAAGAAAAAGGTTTTTATACCTATGTGTGTGATACCAGACATATGGTATATGATATCAGAGACTTTTTTATTTTAAAAAAATGACGACTTTCTTAGAAATTTTAGCAACAAACCTTTGGTAATGGTGTAGATAAAATATTTTTGGCAGGTGTCCGCACATAGTCTATTTTATCTTTTGAAGATCTGCTCTGATCAGCTGATGGGAAGCTTCTAGATACATTTTGTGAAAGAGATACTTTAGAATCACATTTCCAATAACTAGTTTCAGGTGTTTCCAATAAAGATGTCTGTGTTTTCTATTGAACAACAAAAATGAATGAAGTCATCATTAAGTGTCATTTTAACTAAAGTGCGGCAACTAGTAAAAATAACACTGAAATAAACTAGAATTTACACTCAAGTGTAATATTGAATAGAAAACTTTGAATAAATTACACTTATCTTCTTTATGATTTTACTTTTCTTATTTAAGATGGAAATGGTTTTTGCTCCCTTTGTCCTCACAGTGCTGCTATAAAAATAAATAATAATCTCAACTCTCTATTTGACCAAAAGTTGGAAATTCTCCAAAGAAAATTCTCTAGTCCTGGTGGCAAAAAAAAAAAATCTTAATTGGTGATTCATTCCAATAACCCGACAGCCCAAAGGCATCTCTTTCATGTTTTCATAAATCCTGTTTCATCTGTAAAAATATCAGCCCTTTTCTATCCACTAGTTTCATTCACCTCCAGAAAAAAAAAAGGGAGAGAGGAAAAATTATGAACGTAAAAACCTAGAGAAATTTTCAGGTCAAGATAAAGGAGCTGATTATGAGGCACAAACTACTATGTATAAAATAAATAAGCTACAAGGATATATTGTACAGCACAGAGAATATACCCAATATTTTATAATAACTACAAGTGGAGCATAACCTTTAAAAATTGTGAATCACTATGCTGTATATCTGAAATTTATATTTAATAATACTGTAAGTAAACTATACCTCAATTTAAAAATAAAATAAAAAAATTTTTAAGGGAGATAAATGAGGTAATTTGCAGGTTTCTTGCCAAGTTCATAACACTTTTTCACACAAAAAATGAATTTTGGTATCATTTTTTCAGAGTTGCATTTTACATACTCTTCCATAAATATTTCTATATCATAGCTGATAACACAATTTTGACTAAAGAAAACTTTTTCTGCTCTCTGTACTTATCAGGAATCATCCTCAGAATCTCCCAGAGAAGGCAATGGCAACCCACTCCAGTACTCTTGCCTGGAAAATCCCATGGATGGAGGAGCCTGGTAGGCTACAGTCCATGGGGTCACTAAGAGTTGGACACGACTGAGCGACTTCACTTTCACTTTTCACTTTCATGCATTGGAGAAGGAAATGACAACCCACTCCAGTGTTCTTGCCTGGAGAATCCCAGGGACGGCGGAGCGTGGCAGGCTGCCATCTATGGGGCTGCACAGAGTCGGACATGACTAAAGCGACTTAGCAGCAGCAGCAGAATCTCCAAAATTTAGCTGCTTTCATGGACAAATTTTCTTCATCCAAAAGGACTGAGAATGGCAACTATACCACCTTGTGGTCATATCTGGGAATCTAACATTTCCCTAGTAGCTTGGTAGCCAAAGAAAATGCACCAGCATTCTAGACTACAGAAATAACCCTCTTTGTAATACATCATGAAGATGTATGTACTCTCCTACAAGTTACATTCTTTTCTAACTATTACATTTCCAGTGATGCATATATACAGAACAGTCATACTTTTTCCTCTGTCATACTTTTTAAACAAATACTTATTCGGCATTTTCTATGTGCCAAGCACTATTTCAAATGCTTCACAAATACTATCTCATTTAATCTTCATAACAACTTTTGGGAAAAGGTATTATTATTATCCTCTTATAGATGATAAGACTGAAGTATGAAGAAGTAACATACCCAAACTCAGAAATGTTTGATTGATAAGCCTAACGATTATTATATATATATAATATATATAATTATAATATTATACTAATTTTATATATATTATATATATAAGGCTTGTGATACTTCAATACTGCAATAAAGCATAGCACACAAAAGCCTATTTAAATCTTTTCATTTATCATTTTCTCATTATTTGCAATATGTACATCCAGACCACTAAATAAACTATAGGGAATTAGCTAATCTATTTGATAATGTATGTAGAGAACAGATATATATTACTAGGATTATACAGGAATCAAAACAACTCTGCAAGAATATGTGATATATATTTTCACAATATGAACATACTCTATATTTAGAAGTATTGGAATTTAACCAATCTATTTTCTTCATCAAACACTTTGCTTAGTCTGTATCTAAGTGAAGTCACTCAGCTGTGTCTGACTCTTTGCAACCCCATGGACTGTAGCCTACCAGGCTCCTTTGTCCATGGGATTTTCCAGGCAAGAGTACTGGAGTGGGTTGCCATTTCCTTCTCCAGGGGATCTTCCCAACCCAGGGATTGAAACCAGGTCTCCCACATTGCAGACAGGTGCTTTTACCATCTGAGCACCAGGGAAGCCCAGTCTGTATCTAATCCTCCCAGCTAATTCTAATATGACAATAATTTCTCCATATATAATGTTTTCAAGTATCTATTATATATGTCTGGACACATGAAGCACTTAATATTCATTCACAGGTACAATAATTCTTTTTTTCTTCTCTTCGAACACTCACTTCAGTCGTATCCAACTCTTTGTGACCCTATGGACTGTAGCCTGCCAGGCTCCTCTGTCCATAGGATTCTCCAGGCAAGAATATTGGAGTGGGTTGCCATGCCCTCCTCCACGTATCTTCCTGACACAGGGATTGAACCCGTATCTCTTGCCATTTCCTGCATTAGCAGGCGGGTTGTTTACCACTAGCGACACCTGGGAAGCCCTTCTTTGAACATAAACATAACAAAATTAAAGCACCATCTATACCTAACGACTGAACTGTTCTCAACAACTCTGTTATCTTCAGTTTACAGTCAGAGCAACTTCTGTGGAGACTCAGGAGACTACATCACTATGTATAAAGAGTATTTAAACATTTTAACTAAAATTTGCAAGAACACACTTCTGTAATAATCCTAAATTACCAAATATATTAGAAGCTGGACAGAACCTTCCTTTTTCATACTTGATGCTTCCGAAGGGAACATTCCTCACCTCTGCTTCCTTAGGGGAAGAGCAATGACTTAACAGGATTGCTGAATATGGAAGGATTAATTTTGGATATATAGTTCAGCCTCTTCCTTATTTCTCCCCTTGGGTAACAGAAGAAGCACATATTCTACTCTATGCCATGTATCTTAAAAGAGCGGGTCATTCAAGCGGGTAGACTTGTCATAATCCAGCTCTATCTGTGACAAGAATAGATAAACTTGTTTAATTTGGGATTTCAGGATTAAGAAATCCTGTTTTCTTCAAACATAAGCCATATTGTCCAACATTATTTATCAATAATAAAGATGAAGGACTGATGTTGAAGCTGAAACTCCAATACTTTGGCCACCTGATGCGAAGAGCTGACTCATTTGAAAAGACCATGATGCTGGGAAAGATTGAAGGCAGGAGAAGGGGACGACAGAGGATGAAATGGTTGGATGGCATCACCAACTCAATGGACATGTGTTTGGGTGGACTCCGGGAGTTGGTGATGGACAGGGAGGCCTGGCATGCTGCGGTTCATGGGGTTGCAAAGAGTCGGACACGATTGAGCAACTGAACTGAACTGAACTGAAAAGATACTATTTTGATTTTCACCACCTTTCTCAACTGGTTCAGATTTAAGAAGCAAGACGTGATTTGTTTAGCTCTCTCAAAAACTCAAAATTAGACATAATCTAAACATGAGCTTTAGAATTTTTAAATGAAATGGTTTCCCTCTAACATTGGAAGTTTCTCAAGAGAAACACAAATGTACCTAATTTAATGCTATAATAAAAATTTTAAAAGATTAAAATCTTCTCTAAATTTCCAAATGACAGATGCTTTGAAATGTTTTAGTTAATGCTTTAGATTAATAAAGAAACAATTTTGGAAATGAAATTGTGTGATATATATAAATATATTTTAATTTTGGGGGTATAGTTGATTTATAATGTTGTGTTAGTTTCAGGTATATAGCAAAGTGAATCTGTTATATGTATGCATATGCATATATCCAATCTTGTTTAGATTCTTTTCCCATATAGGCCATTACAGTAGAGGTCCCTGAGCTATATAGTAGGTCTTTATTAGTTATCTATTTTGTATATAGTAGTGTGTATATATCATCAATTCCAATCTTCCAATTTATCCCTTCCCACCCCCTTACTCCCTGGTAATCATAAATTTAATTTCTATATCTGTAACTCCATTTTTGTTTTGTAGATAAGTTCATTTATAGTCTTTTTTTAGATTCTACATATAAGTGACCATATATATAGTTCTTTCTCTGACTTCATTCAGTATGACAATCTCTAGGTCCATTGCTGCAAGTGGTATTATTTTGTTCTTTTCTATGGCTGAGTAATATTCCATTTTATATTGGTACCACATCTTTTGTGTGATATATTTTTAATGTTATTTTCCAATTTATGATAAAAAATTTACTAAGTAGACATTAGAAAACAAAATGGTTGTAAATAAATTTATGAGAATTATATAAAACTCTTACCTTGTCTTTTTTTTCTTTGAGAGTAACTGTGTTTTCTTTAACCTCTCTTTTGAGTTTTTCCTATTAAAAATGAATATCAAGTACATACAATGTAGTCATTACTATTATAAAAATTACTGTTCCTATTATCAAATCTTTCCTAAGAAATACTAATAAAGAATCCTGCCTTCTAAATCTTAAAAAACAATGAAAAGAAAAAAAATTATTTCCTTTCTACAGAAGTATGTTATTTGATTTTGATTATCTTTTTTAAAAAATTCTGATCTGTCTCTGGCATGTGTCTGTGGACTCTTGAGTAAGTCCTTTAAAACACCAAATCTCAGCTTTTTCATTTGTAAAATGAAGTGCATGGATCACCTTATCCCTTAAAGTAAGGGATATACACAATTAACTAGCTATAAAGAGCTGCAAAGAGATCTAAAATATTATGAACCTTTAGAGGCAGAATACTCTTATTCTCTGTGTATTAAGAAAAGCAATTCAGTTGAACACTTTATAATCAATTTTCAACATGAGATGAACAGGAATGAGGAATAAAAAGAAAGTTACAAAAAAGGTACAAAATAGTTATAAAATAATATATCATTTCTCTAGTACTCCAGGAAATAATATATTCTGTTGGAGATTAGTGTATGTGCATTCAGTAGGGGAAAAAAGGAAAAATTAACCCTGGCCTAGAAAAAATAATATGTACAATGCCTTTAATATGACAGTCATCCAGAAAACAGAATAGTTACAGCCTCAAGGAGCCTTAAGATGCTGCCCCGGAGAAGGCAATGGCACCCCACTCCAGTACTCTTGCCTGGAAAATCCCATGGACGGAGGAGCCTGGTAGGCTACAGTCCATGGGGTCGCTAAGAGTCGGACATGACTGAGCGACTTCACTTTCACTTTTCCCATTCATGCACTGGAGAGGGAAATGGCAAACCACTCCAGTATTCTTGCCTGGAGAATCCCAGGGATGGCGGAGCCTGGTAGGCTGCCATCTATGGGGTCGCACAGAGTCGGACACGACTGAAGCGACTTAGCAGCAGCAGCAGCAGCAAGGAGCCTTACAGGTGTCAGAGAAGGAAAAGTTTCAATACACATGTACAACTTTAGGCAAACTTGCCTTGGCTGCCCATGATGCCTATGCCAATATCTGCACTCACTGAACATCTTATGTACACCATGCTATCTCTCCTAAAATGTTGCTCCTAACCAGAGAATACACTTCACCATGAAAGAAGCTAGCAATAAGCTGATATAACAGTAGTCACTGTTCTTATTAGGTATCCTATCAACTGGCTATAGTTGATCTTCAGTTATCACAATTGACATCTACTCTGTGGGTATGAAATGCAGTCTTCTAGGATAAAGCATATCCTCTAAACTAGCTAAATTACACTGACTCTCAGAATACCCATCTCAGCCTCTAGAGGACAGAATGGAGAAAACACCTTCCCAAACTGCACTTTCTCTGACTCTGACTTCTGCGGGTCTGGAGATCTTAGTACAGTCTGTTCTAATACAACATGTGTTTCCAAGGTATGAATTAGCTCATACCCAAAGGCGTTTCTCCGGTAGTGTATAACTGATCATGAGTTCCCTAAACAAATGGGCAGTCCACTAAGGTCCCTATTTAATGAATAACTAAAAAATGTCTGTAATATGGTCTGGCAAAGAAAGGATTGACTTGAGGCACAGGAGTAGAGTATGACAGCTTTGTGCTCACCTTTCAGACCTGAATAAATTTATAAACCTAGAACCCTCTAAATTAAAAGACAGATTTTGCAATAATATCAGAGATACATACTGAATCTTGGTAATTGGATATTGACTATCAGCTAACATCAACTCTTATAACCCATAATGTTACTATTTTCTCTCTCACTAGCCTGAGCGCAGGTGTTTTGGGGTCACTTGCTAAATACATTTAATCTAAGTCCACCTCATGGTGAGCCCATGGAACCATAAACCTATTCTGTGATAACTTCTTTAGATCCTGAGTATACAGTTGAATAGATAAACTCAGTAAGCAGCATAATCACCATATTAGTTCTGACTAAAGAGTGAGATTTTTTTACATTTGGAAGGACCAACTGGAAGACTTTAAAACTCTCTTTCCATATCAAGAATATAGACAAATATACAAAATACCACATCTCACTAGGCAGAGAGTAAGGCACCATCAAGAGATGAAAGACACAGGAAAGGTGATTTAGCACAGTCTCACAAAGTCAATGTGTTTTAAGTAGAAGCTAAGACTATCATCCATTAACAATTTCTTCATATCGATTGGTATGTAAAAGAGGTCAAAATCAGAACTGGCATATTGTGAAAGCGAAAGTGTTAGCCGCTCAGTCAAATCTGACTCTTTGCAATCCCATGGACTATAGCCCGCCAGGCTCCTCTGTCCACAGAATTCTCTAGGCAAGCACACAAGAGTGGGTTGCCATTTCCTACTCCAGGAGATCTTCCCAACCCACGGATCGAACCTGGGTCTCTCGCATTTTAGGCAGATTCTTTACCATCTGAGCCACCAGGGAATATTGGCATATTGACTAGGATCAAAATAGAAAAGTAAAAAAAAGTTTCATATAAAACATGAGTTCAACTTAAATACAGGAAATGTGTCTTTATCGGGCTTCCCTGGTAACTCAGACAGGAATCTGCCTGCAATGCAGGAGACCACGATTTGATCCCTGGGTCGGGAAGATCCCCTGGAGAAGGGAATGGCTACCCACTCCAGTATTCTTGCCTGGAGAATCCCATGGACAGAGGAGCCTGGTGAGCTACAGTCCATGAGGTCACAAAGAGTCAGATTAATCTTGATAATGTAAAATAATAAAACATAAAAATTACATATATAAAAGAATAGGCAGTAGGAGAAAGTGTTCGATATATTGTTTAAAAACATAAAGGTAACCAGTAAAATGTCTCCGCTGCCTTCAAACTATGGTGCTGGATAAAACTCCTGAAAGTCCTTGAAAGCAAGGAGATCAAACCCTTCAATCTTAAGGGAAATCAACCCTGAATACTCTGGAAGGACTGATGCTGAAGCTGAAGCTCCAGTATTTTGGTCATCTGATGCGAAGAACTGACTCATTGGAAAAGACCCTGATGCTGGGAAAGATTGAGGGTAGAAGGAGAAGAAGGCATCAGAGGATGAGATGGCTGGATGGTATCACCGATGCAATGGACATGAACTTGGGCAAACTTCGGGAAATGGTGAGGGACAGGGAAGCCTGGCATGCTGCAGTCCGTGGGGTCACAAAGAGTGGGACACAACTGGGTGACTGAACAACAACAACCAGTAAAATAATTAAAAAGACTATATACACCTCCCAAATCAACCAAAGATACACACACACACGTAATTCAGAGAAAAATAAAATAAGTATTAATTTTATATCATTAAATTAAATATGTAATACAAAATAAGATGACAAAAACATGATTAAAATATATATAATACTGATAAGGGTTAATAATCCAGAATATGTAAGGGTCAGTAATCAAGAATATGCAAGGAACTCCTATAACTCAACCAAAAAACCAAATAATTTTAAAATGGCCAAAAGATATGAACAGACAATACTCCAAAGAGGATATACAAATGGCCAACAAGCTTATGAAAAGATGCCCAACATCACTAATTATATGAGAAATGCAAATCAAAAGTACAATGAGCTAACACTTCACATTAGAATGACCACTATCAAAGTAATAGAAAATAAGTGTTGGCAAGGATGCAGAGAAATTGGAACCCTTGCACATTATTAGTAGGAATAATGGTACAGCTGCTATGGAAAACTGTATGGTGGTTCCTCAAAAAATTAATATTAGAATTATCATATGATCCAAGAATCCCACTTTTGGGATATATGTCCAAAAGAATTCTAATCAGGATCTCCAAGAGATATCTGCATACCTCTCTTCATTAAAACATTAATGACAATAGCCAAGAGGTAAAAGCAGCCCAAATCTTCATCACAGATGAATTAATAAAGAATATGTGGTATATACATGCAATGGAATATTAGGCAGCCTTAAAAAAGTAATGAGAGAGAGAAAGAGAGACAGAGGGAGGAAGGGAGAGAGACAAAGAGAGAAGGAGGGGAGGGAGGGAAGGACAAGATGATTGTATGGCATCACCAACTCAATGGACATGAGTTTGAGCAAGCTCCACGAGATGGTGAAGGACAGGAAAGCCTGGCATGCTGCAGTCTATGAGGTTGCAAAAAGTCAGACACCACTGAACGACTGAACAAAAGAAGGAAATTTTGTCACATGCTACAACATGGATGAATCTTAAAGACATTATGCTAACTGAAGTAATCCAGTTACAGAAAGACAAATAATGAGTGGTAATTAAAATCAAAGAAATAGAGAAAAAAGGTGGTTGGAAGGTAGTGTTTAATGGATTTAGACTTTCAGTTTTACAAGTTAAAAAGTTCTAGAGATCTACTGTACAACAATATCTATATGCTTAAAACTACTAATCTATACACTTAAAATGTGTTAAGATGGATGGTAAGTGTAATGATACATATTTTTACCATGAATTAGTAATTAGCCCCCAACTAAAATAAAAAAAAAAATAAAAAAATAAATAAAAAAAAAAGAAAAAAAAATAAATAAAATTTTAAAGCTGAAAAAAAAAAATATGCATAGGTAGAAACCGTGGATTAGGAAAATGAATGTATATACTAAAAAAAGAAGAAACAAAATGAATGTATATATAAAAAAGAAGAATATCTTCTCATTTGTAACAAGGATGAACCTTGGGGGCATTGTGCTAAGTGAAATAAACCAGATAGAGAAAGACAAAAAAAAAAAAAAAAAAAAAAAAAAAATAAAAACAAAACTACAACCAGTCTATCTTATAAATATCAATATAAAGGTATTAAATAAAAATATTAGCAAACAGAATGTAGCATCACATTAAAAATACTTCATGACCAACTGGAGTTCATTCTAGAAATGCAAGAATAAGTTTAAAATATATATCATATCAATAAATACTATCAGGAAAACTAAGCTGTTAAAGAGATTTCTCATATTAAAGACTCCACTAAGATTAATAAGAAATAGACAAAAACATATAAAACAACCAAGTATAAAAAGAAAGGATCACAACAGGAATATCAGGCAAAGCTGACTTCAAAGCAAAAAGGGCAAAGATTAAAGATAACAGTTTCCAAGGAGCAATTAATCAGTATAAACTTTTACCCAATGAATAGTATTCATCAAAATACATAAAGTAAAACTGGTTGAAAACTCAAGAGGAAGAGAAACAAAACAGTAATAAATCCTTAATGCCTTCTTTCAGCTCACAATTAATCAAAAATTAAAAATATATAACAAAGTAGATGTCAAAAAAATAATTGATGCAGTAGATCAAACTTCTTGGTAAGTGTGGAAGAGTGAATCCAGATTATAAAATCTTCCACTCTCTAAACTAACAAAAAAACACAAAGGGAAAGAGGAAAGGAAAGTGGTTAAGAACTGGCAAAAATGAATTGGATGACAGAAACATGCCATATCAGGCCATAATCTTTCAATTTTAGTGAAGGTTCATCGAGAAAGACACGGTACTGTCTGATTTGTGCTGTGCTGATCAGAGTACTGGGTTGATTTGACTCAATGTGGCTCCTAACCTAATCATTACTTACATGGTATTAGTGAAAGTGAATACATATAATAATGAGAATAATTGTCACTAATATACCTGGATTTGATAAGAAGAGATCTGAGGGGATAAGTAGGCAGTTCAGGAAAAAGAAGCCTAGGAAATGGAGGAAAAATGACTAAATTTTATCACTTTAGTCTCTCTCATCTGGACATAAAAGCACAACAACCATACCAATAAACAACTAATTATCCGTGCCAATAAGTAAAACATAAGAGAAATCAAGGCAAAATGTAAAAAGGAAGAAAAGATTCCCCTGAAGGAGCAGCAAACAAAACATAAGAGATTCATTGAAAAACCATGTGAATTTTGTCCTTATCCATGTGTCTGCCTGCTACCACCCTATAAGTGGGGTACACCAAATCATGATATTCTTGTCTTTTCCCTCATAAAATTTGGTGAGTGAAGAAATATAGCTTGGAAGAGAGACTGGAAAAATGGCAAAAATGAATAACCATAGCTTAACCTGTCAGAAAGACATTTGGGCTCCAAGGCTTCACACAGAGTTGGTTAAAACATGTGAAGCCTAAGGACAAAACAATCACCAAAAAATAACCACAGACCAATCTTGGATATGAATATAGATATAAAAAAATCCTCAACAAAATACTAGCAAACCAAATCTCACACAATATAAAGAAGGTTATATGTCATAACAAACTAGGATTTCTCCTAAGAATTGAAGTTGAATTTAATCAAAATTATAGATTTTGAGCTACAATTGATACCATCAAGAAACTGAAAAGACAATTGAAAAAATGGGAGAAAATAATTAAAACTCTTATATCAGATAAGAGATTTGTATCTAGAATATATAAAGAACTCCTAAAACTCAATATTAAAAAATAAGTACCATTATATCTACTACTGTGGGCAAGAGTACCTTAGAAGAAATGGAGTAGCCATCATAGTTAACAAAAGGGTCTGAGCTGCAGTACTTGGACGCAATCTCAAAAATGACAGAATGATCTCTGTTCGTTTCCAAGGCAAACCATTCAACATCACAGTAATCCAAGTCTATGCCCTCACCAGTAATGCTGAAGAAGCTGAAATTGAATGGTTCTATGAAGACCTACAAGACCTTCTAGAACTAACACCCAAAAAAGATGTCCTTTTCATTATAGGGGACTGGAATACAAAAGTAGGAAGTCAAGAAACACCTGGAGTAACAGGCAAATTTGGCCTTGGAGTACAGAATGAAGCAGGGCAAAGGCTAATAAAGTTTTGCGAAGAGAATGCACAGGTCATAGCAAATACCCTCTTCCAACAACAAAAGAGAAGACTCTACACATGGACATCAAAAGATGGTCAACACCGAAATCAGACTGATTATATTCTTTGCAGCCAAAGATGGAGAAGCTTTATACAGTCAGCAAAAACAAGACTGGGAGCTGACTGTGGCTCAGATCACAAACTCCTTATTGCCAAATTCAGACTTAAATTGAAGAAAGTAGGGAAAACCACTAGACCATTTCAGTTCAGTTCAGTTCAGTCGCTCAGTCGTGTCCGACTCTTTGCGACCCCATGAATCGCAGCATGCCAGGCCTCCCTGTCCAGCACCAACTTCTGGAGTCTACCCAAACCCATGTCCATCGAGTTGGTGATGCCATCGAACCATCTCATCCTCTGTCGTCCCCTTCTCCTCCTGCCCCCATTACTAGACCATTTAGGTATGACCTAAGTCAAATCCCTTATGATTATACAGTGGAAGTGAGAAATAGATTTAAGGGACTAGGTCTGACAGACAGAGTGCCTGACAAACTATGGACGGAGGTTTGTGACATTGTACAGGAGACAGGGATCAAGACCATCCCCAAGAAAAAGAAATGCAAAAAAGGAAAATGGCTGTCTGAGGAGGCCTTACAAATAACTAACTGTGAAAAGAAGAGAAGCCAAAAGCAAAGGAGAAAAGGAAAGATACACACATCTGAATGCAGAGTTCCAAAGAATAGCAAGGAGAGATAAGAAAGCCTTCCTCAGTGATCAGTGCAAAGAAAGAGAGGAAAACAACAGAATGGGATAGACTAGAGATCTCTTCAAGAAAATTAGAGATACAAAGGGAACATTTCATGCAAAGATGGGCTCAATAAAGGACAAAATGGTAGGGACCTAACAGAAGCAGAAGATATTAAGAAGAGGTGGCAAGAATACACAGAAGAACTATACAAAAAAAGATCTTCATGATCCAGATAATCACGATGGCGTGATCACTCACCTAGAGCCAGACATCCTGGAATGTGAAGTCAAGTGGGCCTTAGGAAGCATCACTACTAACAAAGCTAGCGGAGGTGGTGGAATCCCAGCTGAGCAGTTTCAAATCCTAAAAGATGATGCTGTGAAAGTGCTGCACTCGATATGCCAGTAAATTTGGAAAATTCAGCAGTGACCACGGGACCAGAAAAAGTCAGTTTTCATTCCAATCCCAAAGAAACACAATGCCAAAGAATGCTCAAACTACCACACAATTGCACTTGTCTTACACGCTAATAAACTAATGCTCAAAATTCTCCAAGCCAGGCTTTAGTAGTATGGGAACTATGAAATTCCTGATGTTCAAGCTGGTTTTAGAAAAGGCAGAGGAACCAGAGATCAAATTGCCAACATCCACTGGATCCTCGAAAAAGTAAGAGAGTTCCATAAAAACATCTACTTCTGCTTTATTTACTTTGCCAAAGCTTTTGACTGGGTGCACTCAACAAACTGTGGAAAATTGTAAAAGAGATGTGAATACCAGACCACCTGCCTCTTGACAAATATGTATGCAGGTCCGGAAGCAACAGTTAGAACTGGATATGGTACAATAGACTGCTTCCAAATAGGGAAAGGAGTATGTCAAGGGTATATATTGTCACCCTGCTTATTTAACTTATATGCAGAGTACATAATGTGAAATGCCAGGCTGGATGAAGCACAAGCTGGAATCAAGATTGCTGAGAGAAATATCAATAACCTCAGATATGCAGATGACACCACCCTTATGGCAGAAAGTGAAGAATTAAACAGCCTCTTGATGAAAGTGAAAGAGGAGAGTGAAAAATTTGGCTTAAAACTCAACATTCAGAAAACTAAGATCATGGCATCTGGTCCCATCACTTCATGGCAAATAGATGGGGAAACAGTGGAAACAGTGACAGACTATTTTGGGGGGCTCCAAAATCACTGCAGATGGTGACTGAAGCCATGAAATTAAAAGATGCTTGCTCCTTGGAAGAAAAGCTATGACCAACCTAGACAGCATATTAAAAAGCAGACACATTGCTTTGTCAACATAGGTCCATCTAGTCAAAGGTATGGTTTTCCCAGTAGTCATGTATGGATGTGAGAGTTGGACTATAAAGAAAGCTGAGCACGAAAGAATTGATGCTTTTGAACTGTGATGTTGGAGAAGACTCTTGAGAGTCCCTTGGACTGCAAGGAGATCCAACCAGTCCATCCTAAAGGAAATCAGTCCTGAATATTCATTGGAAGGACTGATGTTGAAGCTGAAACTCCAATACTTTGGCCACCTGATGCGAAGAATTGACTCATCAGAAAAGACCCTGATGCTGGGAAAGATTGAAGGCGGGAGGAGAAGGGGACGACAGAGGATGAGACGGCTGGATGGCATCACCGACACGATGGACATTACGTGTAGGCTCCGGGAGTTAGTGATGGACAGGGAAGCCTGGCGTGCTGCAGTTCATGGGGTCACAAAGAGTCAAACACGACTGAGCGACTGAACTGAAATGAAACAGAGCTGATCCAAGACACAAACAAAATTGGGAGCTTTTAACACTCTTCAGCAACTGATAAAATTATAAGGTGAAAGTCAGCAAAAATGTATAAAATTGAACAACACAACTAGAGTTAATTGACATTTGCAGTACACCAACAATAGCATACATACACTTGCTTCAAGCACCTATAGATCATCCCCAAGACAGACCATACCCTGGGCCATAAAGCAAACCTCAACAAATTTAAAAGAATAAATTTCTATGGACTGAATGTTTTTATCCCCCCAAAATTCATATATCAAGGCCTCAACCCACAATGTGGTATGGTGGGGCCAAAGGAGGTGCAGCCTTTGAGAAATAATTGGGTTTGGATGAGGTCATGAAGTTGAATTCCTTATGATGATACTGGTACCCTTATAAGGAGATGAAGTAACCAGAGTTCTCTCTCAGCCATGTGAAGACACATCAAGAAGGCTACTGTCTACAAGCCAGGAAATGGGCCCTGAACAGAACTTTATCATGCTGGTACCTTGATCTCAGACTGAGAGCCTCCAGAACTGTGAGAAATAATATTTATTATTTAAGCCTTTCAGTCTATGGTGTTTCTGTTAATAGTATCCCACAGATAAATATAGAAATCATAAAGATTGTATTCTCTGATTACAATGTAATTAAACTAGAAATCAGTAACAGAGAGACAACAGGAAAATCTTTGAACACGTGAAAATTTAAAACAAACTTCTAAATAATCAATGGGTCAAAGAAGAAATCTCAAAGAAATATAAAACTATAAGAACTGAATGAAAACAAAAACACAGTATATCAAAATATATGGGACATAGCCAAAGCAGTACTAGGAGAGAAATTTATAATGCTAAATACTTATATTAGGAAAAAGGGGAGAGTGATTTCAGCAAAACTGGAGAACAGGCATTTTCACCACTCTCCTCAACAAGAACACAGATTTTGACAATCATCCATAGATGAGAATACCTCTGTGGAAGTTCTGGAGTCCAAAAGAGAAGTTCTAGCACACCACTAAAGCAAAAAAAAAAAAAAAAAAAAATCCCAGATTGAACACACTGAAGAAGAGAAAGGGTTTCATTTTATCCATGTCACCCCCTTTCCCAGACAAGAATACTGGAATGGGTTACCATTAGCCTGCCAGGCTATAGTCCATGGGGTCATAAAAAGAGTCAGACATGACTTAGCAAGTAAACAGTACTCCCTCTCCCAAGACAGTACAGCACAGTGGCAAGACAGAACCTGTCAGTCAGCAATTTTTCCCATGCAGGAAAGGGAGACCATGAGAGTAAGCACCTAGCTTTCCCAACTATGCAAAACACTGCCAAATATTTGCAAACCATATATCTGATAAAAGGTTAATATAAAAAATATAAAGAATTCATACAGTTCAATAGCAAAAAAAAAAAGAAATCCAACTTAAAAACAGGAAAAGGACTTGAGTAGACATTTTTCCAAAGAAGATATATAAATGGCCAACAGGTATATGAAGAGATGTTCAACATCAGGGAACTGCAAATCAAAACCACAATTATATATACTACCTCATGCCTGTTAAAATGACTATCATCAAACAAAACAAGAGATAAATCCTGACAAGGATGAGAAGAAAAAAATAACCCTGTGCACTATAGGTGGGAATGCAAGTTGGTTTAGCCACTATCGAAAACAATATAAAGATTCGTCAAAAAGTTAAAAATAGACTACCATACAAGCTAGAATCTACTTCTGAGACTACATCCAAAGGAAGTTAAATCACTATGTTTAAAAAATATCTGCACCCATATGTAGCATTATTCACAACACCCAAGACATGGAAACAACCTAAACCTCCATCAATGAAGAAATGGATAAAGAAAGTGCTGTGTGTGTGTGTGTATGTGTGTGTGTGTGTGTGTGCATGTATATAATATTCCACTGTAAAATATGTACACAGTGAGACATTATTCAGCCATAAAAATAAGGAATTCCTTCCATTTGTGACAACATGGATAGACATTGAGAGTATTATGCTAAGTGAAATAAAGACAAATATGATATCACTTATAAGTAGAATCTTAACAAGCAAAACGTAGTAATTCACAGAATATGTAGAATATTTAAAAACAAAACATAACTAAATTCACAGAAAGGGGGATAGGATTTGTGGTAACTGATGCATAGGTTGGGGAGATGGGGAACAGGATAAAGCTGGTCAAAAGCTACAAAATTTCATTTATAAGACAAATAAGTACTAGGGATATAAAGTATAACATGATGACTATCGTTAACTACTGTCTGGTACATTTTAAAGCTGTGAAGAGAGTAAATCCTAAGAGCTCTCATCACAAAGAAAAATCTTTTTTTCTTTTTCTTCATCTTTATGAGATGACTGATGTTAACTAAACTTACTGTGGTAATCTTTTTAAATATATATAAGTTAAATCATGCTGTACACCTTAAACTTATACAGTACTATCAATTATATCTCAATTAAACTGAAAAAGAAACTGGAAAAAAGATCATTAGGCATCAGTTCAGTTCAGTCGCTCAGTCATGTCCTACTCTTTGCGACCCCATGAATCGCAGCACGCCAGGCCTCCCTGTCCATCACCAACTCCCGGAGTTTACCCAAACCCATGTCCATTGAGCCAGTAATGCCACCCAACCTCTGTCGTCCCCTTCTCCTCCTGCCCCCAATCCTTTCCAGCATTAGGCATACTTCAATACAAGTATTATTCCTCTTTTACTGAAACAGTAGGATAAAGATTATGTATTTTATACCACAGGTGAAGTGAAAGCCACTTCATCATTTCTTTGACAAACATTTGTTAAAAACAGAAAATTTTCAAAGCACTGTACTCAAATAAAGGAAAGACAAGGAAAAACAAAGATAAATAGACATAACCCTACCCCTTGAGGAACCTGAAATATAATGGAGCAGAGAGTGACAAAACTATTTTAATATAAGAACAAAACACCAGGACTTCCCTGGTAGTCTAGTGGTTAAGAATCTGCTTTTCAATGTAGGGGACACGAGTTTGATCCCTGATCCAGGGAACTAAGATTCTACATGGCTTGAGGCAACTAAGCCAGTGCACCGCAACTACTGAGCCTGTACTCCTGAAGCCCAGCTGCTACAACCAGAAAGAAGCCAGCACACGGCAACTACAGAAGCCCAAGCACTTCCAAGTATGATTCTTCATGCTGCAACCAAGACTCAATGTAGCCTAATAAATATATAAATAAATATTTTCTTAAAACAAAATACTACGAGAATACTTATACACAGTAAGCTCACCTTTGCAACATGAAAGATACGTGAAATTTTTCATAGGTGGAGAAAGTAAGAAAGGAATTAAATGCAGAAACAGTGAACAAACACACAGAGATTTGAAATTGAAAGTGCACATTAGCTAGGCATGTTGCAGAGTAATTAGGAAATAGGATTTCGAATCATGCAAAATTAACCTAGATTTGAATTCTAAGTCATTCCATTGTGTTTTCTTATGTGATCCTGAATAAATAACCTAACCTCTGTAAAAATGCAGACAACAGGCTGGTCCGATGGTAGTGGGTTACCAGAACTTATTAACGTTAGTGTCACTGAAGTTAGTATATAACCCCTCACTGCTAAATTTGACTGGCTTTTAAAAAAGAAAAAAAAAATGCAGACAATAATAAGTATTGTTTAATAGCACTGTTGTAAGGATTAAACTAGATATAAGTAGGTTACTCGGCACAGTGTGATGTTATAAAGAAAGAAAAGAAAGTATTTGTCATTTTACAGTGTGAGTAAATTCCAAAACACAACAAAACCTTGTATGCACCAGGACCCAGGAAAAAGGAGCAGAGGCTCCACAAGACTGAGCCAGACTTGCCTGTGAGTGTCCAGGAGCCTCCAGCAGAGGTGTGGGTCGACAGCTGCCTGTCGCAAGGTCAGGGGCACTGACTACAACAGTCATGGGAGCCGGGCCTGCTGGCTTAAGTCCTTTTGAAGGAAGTCGCCATTACCCCACCATAGTTTGGCCTCAGGACAAACTATAGGGAGGGAACACAGCCCGATTCATCAGCAGAAAATTGGATTAAAGATTTACTGAGCATGGCCCTGCGCACCAGAGCAAGACCTAGTTTTACCCACAGCCAGTGCCTCCTACCAGGAAGTTTCCACAAGCTTCTTATCCTCATCCATCAGAGGGCAGACACTAATCACAAAAACTAACCAAATGAATCACGTGGATCACAATCTTGTCTGACACAATGAAACTATGAGCCATGCCGTATAGGGCCACCCAAGACGGACAGGTCATGGTTAGAGTTCTGACAAAACGTGGTCCACTGGAGAAGGGAATGGAAAGCCATTTTAGCATTCTTGCCTTGAGAACCCCCATGAACAGTTTGAAAAGGCAAAAAGATATGACACTAAAAGATGAACTCCCTAGGTTGGTAGGTGGCCAATATGCTACTGGAGAGGAGCAGAGAAATAGCTCCAGACAGAATGAAGAGGCTGCCCTAGGAGCAGGGCTGGCTGGGACTCTGGGCCCAGGTCCTGGACCTCCCTTGCCCTTCCCAGCACATGCTGAAGCTCGGCCCGGGTCTTACACAAGCCCTTGGCCTCCTGCACGTGGAAGAGGTAGAAGGCACCTGCCCCCAGCACCAGTCCTACATTGGGGGTCCAGAGCAGTAGAGCAGATTCCCTGATCCATTCTCCGGCCGCCAGGGCACACAGCAGCGCCAGGAGAAGCAGCCCTAGACCAACTGCATAGCCGGCCACGGTGGCCCACCAGCGAGCTTGAGCCATGCCCTGATCCACTTCTGCCCAGACCTCCCTTAGCACACTGGTCAATGGTGACCTCTCTGCTGGTCCATGGGTAGGGCTGGGCTTGTGCTGGGGGGGGTGCTGTGTCACACACAGAGTAGCCATCAGGGCCTCATGATCAGAGAACGGGGGGGCCGCTGTAAGGATCATGGCCTGTAGTAGTTTTCAGTGTCTTACAGGAGATGTATAGCCCAGACACTGCCTTATGAAGTACACAGTCGATGCAGATGCCCAGGGGAAACGGCCCCAGCTCCTGTTGCTTGATGTAGCAGTTTTTGGGTACCATTGTACAGCCTTCTTCAGAACCCTTGAAGTCCCGGGTCTCCAGATAGGCATCACGCAGCCCGGTCCACTCCTTCAGCAGCCGGCAGCCCAGGTCCTTTGCGTGCAAGTTGAGGTCCCCACACAAGAGAACCACATCAGCCTTCTTGGATGTGGGGACACTGGGTGAACTGGGCCAGTTCCCAAGCTTGGGCCACATGATGTGCTAGGTAGACGTCTTTCTGTCGATTGTACTCAGCATGGAGGTGGGTCACATAGGCATTGAGCACCAATCCACTTAGATGGAGTACCAGCAGCCCCACAGCCTTCCCACAGAACCAGTCACAATGATGGATCATGTAGGGGTAGCCATTGAGGGTGAAGACATGATGGGTGAATTCCTGGATTGGGTGTTTGGAGAAGACACAAAGACCACTGCCAATGATGCCACTCCTGAAGTAGTGTGCAGCTGGGTAGGTGGGCAACAGCTTCTGTCTCAAGTACTGGAAGTCCTGTTCACTCCACACCTCCTCCAGTAGAGCTAGGTCGAAGCTCTCCATGTTTAGAAAGTCTCCCAGGCGCTTCACGCGGTCGGCGCGATGCTTGCTCAGGTAGGGAATGCCCCAGCAGTTGAGGTTAAAGACCCTCAGTCGCAGGGGGAAGTTGGGCTTCATGGTGGGGACGCTCGGCAGCACGGGACGGTTCCGCCTCCAGAGCGACAGCCTCATTGGGGACACGGGCGGGCGGCGCTCCTCCCGGGGCACTGCGTACAGGTGGGCCGCCCGGCTCCCGCGCTCCCCGGAAGGCCGCGGCGCCCTAATGCACGCGCCTGGGGGCGGATTCCCGCGTTACCCAGGCAACTGGCCAGCGGGGGCCCAATCTGGCGGCACGCCAACCCGGAAAGGCGCTCTGCCGTGAAGTCGGGCGCTGACCGGAGGCAACGGCCGCACTGGAGGACCCTGGGCGGGGGCAGAGGGATCCCAGAGGCGGGGACGGGGCGCGCTCTCAGAGGAGGTTCTGGGGAGCGGCGAACCAGACTGAGGCACGCGGGGCGTGGGCTCCGCGTTCCTTTTCTCCGGAGCTCGTCCCTGGTGGCGGCCGCCTACGGGTCCTCTCCCGCCTCTCCCTAGGTTGGTAGGTGGCCAATATGCTACTGGAGAGGAGCAGAGAAATAGCTCCAGACGGAATGAAGAGGCTGAGCCAGTGAAGAGGCAAAACGCCCAGGTGTGGATGTCTGGTGGTGAAAGTAAAGTCCAATGCTATAAAGAACAATATTGCATAGGAATGTGTAATGTTAGGTTCATGAATCAAAGTAAATTGGAAGTGGTCAAACAGGAGACGACAAGCGTGAATATTGACATTTTAGGACTCAGTAAACTAAAATGGACTGGAATGGGCAAATTTAATTCAGATGACCATTATATCTACTACTACAGGCAATAATACCTTAGAAGAAATGGAGTAGCCATCACAGTCAACAAAAGGGTCCGAAATGCAGTACTTGGATGCAATCTCAAAAACAAAAAAATGATCTCTGTTTGTTTCCATGGTAAACCATTCAATATCACAGTAATCCAAGTCTATGGCCAGACCAGTAACGCTGAAGAAGCTGAAGTTGAACGGTTCTGTGAAGACCTCCAAGACCTTCTAGAATTAACACCATAATAAAAATATGTCCTTTTCATCATAGGGGACTGGAATGCAAAAGCAGGAAGTCAAGAGATACCTGGAGTAACAGGCAAGTTTGGCCTTGGAGTACAAAATAAGGCAGGGCAATGGCTAACAAGAGTTCTGCCAAGAGAACAGATTGGTCACAGCAAACACCCTCTTCCACCAATACAAAACATGACTCTACACAAGATGGTCAATACCCAAATCAGATTATATTCTTTGCAGCCAAAGATGGAGAAGCTCTATAAAGTCAGCAAAAACAAGACCAGGAGCTGACTATAGTTCAGATCATGAACTCCTTATTCTCAAATTCAGACTTAAATTGAATAAAGTACTGAAAACCACTAGACCGTTCAGGTATGATCTAAATCAAATCCCTTAACAATTATACAGTGGAAGTGACAAATAGATTCCAGGGTAAGACATGATAGACAGAGTACCTGAAGAACTATGGACAGAGTTTCATGACATTGTACAGGAAGTAGTGATCAAAATCATCCACAAGAAAAAGAAATACAAAAAGGCAAAATGGCTGTCTGAGGAGGCCTTACAAATAGCTGGGAAAAGAAGAGAAGCAGAAGGCAAAGGAGAAAAGGAAAGATACACCCATTTGAATGCAGAGTTCCAAAGAATAGCAAGGAGAGATAAGAAAGCCTTCCTCAGTGATCAGTGCAAAGAAATAGAGGAAAACAATACAATGGAAAAGACTAGAAATCTCTTCAAGAAGATTAGAGATACCAAGGGAACATTTCATACAAAGATGGGCACAATTAAGGACAGAAATGGTATGGATCTAACAGAAGTAAGAAAGATATTAAGAAGAGGTGGCAAGAATACACATAAGAACTATACCAAAAAAATCTTAATGACCCAGATAACCAAGATGGTGTGATCACTCACCTAGAGCCAGACATCCTGGAGTGCAAAGTCAACAGGGCCTTAAGAAGCATCACTACAAACAAAGCTAGTAGAGATAATGGAATCCCAGCTGAGCGATTTCAAATCCTAAAAGATGATGCTGCACTCAGTATGCCAGCAAATATGGAACACTCAGCAGTGGTCACAGGATTGGAAAAGGTCAGTTTTTAGTCCAATCCCAAAGAAAAGCAATGCCAAAGAATGTTCAAACTACTGCACAATTGCACCCATTTCACATAGCAGCAAAGTAATACTCAAAATTATCCAAGCCAGGCCTCCACAGTACGTGAACCAAGAACTTCCAGATGTACAAGCTGGATTTAGAAAAGGCAGAGGAACTATAGATCAAATTGCCAAAATCTGTTGGATCATAGAAAAATCAAGAGAGTTACAGAAAAATATCTACTTCTGCTTCATTGACTATGCTAAAGCCTTTTACTGTATGGATCACAACAAACTGTGGAAAATTCTTCAAGAGATGGGAATAGCAGACCACTTTACTGCCACCTGAAAAATCTGTATGCAAGTCAAGAAGCAACAGCTAGAACTGGACATGGAACAATGGACTGGTTCCAAACTGGGAAAGGAGTACATCAAGGCTGTATACTGTCACCCTGCTTATTTAACTTATATGTAGAGTACATCATGTGAAATGTCAGACTGGATGAAACACAAGCTGGAATCAAGATTGCCAGGAGAAATATCAGTAACCTCAGATATGCAGATGACACCACCCTCATGGCAGAAAGTGAAGAGGAACTAAAGAGCCCCTTGATGAAGGTGAAAGAGAAGAGGGGGAAAGCTGGCTTAAGACTCACTATTTTAAAACAAAAATCACGGCATCTGGTCCCATCACTTCATGGCAAATAGATGGTGAGACAATGGAAACAGTGACAGACTTTATTTTCTTCGGCTCCAAAATCACTACAGATGGTGACTGCAGCCATGAAATTAAAACACGCTTACTCTTTGGGAGAAAAGCTATGACAAACCCAGACAGCGTATTAAAAAGCAGAGACAGTACTTCACCAACAAAGGTCCGTCTAGTCAAAGCTATGGTTTTTCCAGTAGTCATGTATGGATGTGAGAGTTGGCCATAAAGAAGGCTGAACGTTGAAGAATAGATGCTTTTGAGCTGTGGTGTCGGAGAACACATCTTGAGAGTCCCTTGGACTGCAAGGAAATCAAACCAGTCAATCCTAAAGGGAATCAGTTCTGAATATTCATTAGAAGGACTGATGCTGAAGCTGAAGATCTAATACTTTGGCCAACTGATACAAAGAACTGACTCATCGGAAAAGACCTCGATGCTGGGAAAAATTGAAGGCAGGAGAGAAAGGGGACAACAGAGGATGAGATGGTTGGATGACATCACTGACTCAATGGACATGAGTTTGAGAAAGCTCCAGGAGATGGCGAAGGACAGGAAAGCCTGACATGGTGCAGCCCATGGGATCCCAAAGAGTCGGACACAACTGAGCAACTGAACAACACCAAATACAAATACAGGCATTATTTTTTCCTGAAATACAATCAATAGCTAAAAAACACATACAAATACATAAGCACTTTTAATATATGAAATATCATTCAAATATTTATATCTAAAAGCATGCCTACTCAAAGTAATCCTATATTTATATGCTTAATCTAAAAAAATAGAATATGCTAAATACTTCTGAAAAAAAGCTAATGGGGAAAAATTATATTTTTAATCCATATGTAAATTTATCCTATTATTTTCTAATATGTTTATAAAACTTAAGTTATACCTAAAATCCAAAATTACTTTATATTGTTACAAAACCTACTTTTTCTTCTTTTTCTGTTTCAAGGTGTTTCTTAACAGACCAAAGTTCATTTCTGAGATTGGATAGTTCAGTCTCCTAAAGAAAAAGGAACATGAAATTTATAAGTGTATACATATAGTTCTTAAGATAATGAAAATGCAAACTAATATTTTAAAACTTTAGTTTTACAGAAAAATGAATTCACTCATAAAAGATATACACTTTTTAAAAGCTTACTGATATGAAGGCTGTTAGATGAACATAACCAAAGGTTTCATTTCGACAAATTTTGTTTAAGTTCAGTTCAGTCGCTCAGTCGTGTCCGACTCTTTGCGACCCCATGAATTGCAGCACGCCAGGCCTCCCTGTTATCACCAACTCCCGAAGTTTACCTAAACCAATCTCCATCAAGTCAGTGATGCCATCCAACCATCTCATCCTCTGTCGTCCCCTTCTCCTCCTGCCCCCAATCCTTCCCAGCATTAGGGTCTTTTCCAATGAGTCAACTGTTAGCATGAGGTGGCCAAAGTACTGGAGTTTCAGCTTCAACATCAGTCCTTCCAATGAACACCCAGGACTGATCTCCTTTAGGATGGACAGGTTGGATCTCCTTGCAGTCCAAGGGACCCTCAAGAGTCTTCTCCAACACCACAGTTCAAAAGCATCAATTCTTCGGCGCTCAGCTTTCTTCACCGTCCAACTCTCACATCCATACATGACCACTGGAAAAACCACAGCCTTGATTAGATGGACTTTGCTGGCAAAGTAATGTCTCTGCTTTTAAATATGCTATCTAGGTTGGTCATAACCTTCCTTCCAAGGAGTAAGCGTCTTTTAATTTCATGACTGCAATCACCATCTGCAGTGATTCTGGAGCCCAAAAAAATGAAGTCTGACATTGTTTCCACTGTTTCCCCATCTATTTCCCATGAAGTGATGGGACCAGATGCCATGATCTTAGTTTTCTGAACGTTGAGCTTTAAGCCAACTTTTTCACTCTCCTCTTTCACCTTCATCAAGAGGCTCTTTAGCTCTTCTTCACTTTCTGCCATAAGGATGGTGTCATCTGCATATCGGAGGTTATTGATATTTCTCCCAGCAATCTTGATTCCAACTTGTGTTTCTTCCAGCCCAGCATTTCTCATGCTGTACTCTGCATATAAGTTAAATAAGCAGTGTGACAATATACAGCCTTGACGTACTCCTTTTCCTATTTAGAACCAGTCTGTTGTTCCATGTCCAGTTCTAACTGTTGTTTCCTGACCTGCATACAGGTTTCTCAAGAGACAAGTCAGATGGTCTGGTATTCCCATCTCTTTCAGAATTTTCCACAGTTTATTGTAATCCACACAGTCAAAGGCTTTGGCATAGTCAATAAAGCAGAAATAGATGTTTTTCTGGAACTCTCTTGCTTTTTTGATGATCCAGCGGATGTTGGCAATTTGATCTCTGGTTCCTCTGCCTTTTCTAAAACCAGCTTGAACATCTGGAAGTTCACGGTTCACATATTGCTGAAGCCTGGCTTGGAGAATTTTGAGCATTACTTTACTAGCGTGTGAGATGAGGGCAATTGTGCAGTAGTTTGAGCATTCTTTGGCATTGCCTTTCTTTGGGATTGGAATGAAAACTGACCTTTTCTAGTCCTGTGGCCACTGCTGAGTTTTCCAGATTTCCTGGCATACTGAGTGCAGCACTTTCACAGCATCATCTTTCAGGATTTGAAATTGTTCAACTGGAATTCCATCACCTCCACTAGCTTTGTTTGTAGTGATGCTTTCTAAGGCCCACTTAACTTCACATTCCAGGATGTCTGGCTCTCGGTGAGTGATCACACCATTTGTGATTATCTGGGTCGTGAAGATCTTTTCTGTACAGTTCTTCTGTGTATTCTTGCCACCTCTTCTTAATATCTTCTGCTTCTGTTAGGTCTATACCATTTCTGTCCTTTATGGAGCCCATCTTTGCATGAAATGTTCCCTTGGTATCTCTAATTTTCTTGAAGAGATCTCTAGTCTTTCCCATTCTGTTGTTTTCCTCTATTTCTTTGCACTGATCACTAAGGAAGGCTTTCTTATCTCTCCTTGCTATTCTTTGGAACTCTGCATTCAAATGGGAATATCTTTCCTTTCCTCCTTTGCTTTTCGCTTCTCTTCTTTTCCCAGCTATTTGTAAGGCCTCCTCAGACAGCCATTTTGCTTTTTTGCATTTCTTTTCCATGGGGATGGTCTTGATCCCTGTCTCCTGTACAATGTCACGAACCTCTGTCCATAGTTCATCAGGCACTCTGTCTATCAGATCTAGTCCCTTAAATCTATTTGTCACTTCCACTGTATAATCATAAGGGATTTGATTTAGGTCATACCTGAATGGTCTAGTGGTTTTCCCTACTTTCTTCAATTTAAGTCTGAATTTGGCAATAAGGAGTTCATGATCTGAGCCACAGTCCGCTCCCGGTCTTGTTTTGGCTGATTGTATAGAGCTTCTCCATCTTTGGCTGCAAAGAATATAATCAATCTGATTTCAGTGTTGACCATCTGGTGATGTCCATGTGTTGAGTCTTCTCTTGTGTTGTTGGAAGTGGGTGTTTGCTATATTTTGTATAGTTTGCTCTAAAGAAATATTTAACACTATGTATATCTCTTCTTCTCATCCTCTCCCAATCTATCCCACTCCTCTTTTCCAAACCTCATTCAGAGCTCAAACTTATTTGTAATTGGAATTTATAACTTTTCACTTGAAAAAAAGAGATCATTCTACAATTTCAAAAAAATTAGAAAACTATCTACCTATAAGATCTATAACATCCCTTTCACATCTATGGTTATTTGATTCTATAGTTCAAAAATTATGGTTTATATAAAAATTGGCTTCTACTGCTATTTGTTCTCACCAAAGATGCTTTCATTGATGAGTGTTCTTGTTCTTTGCTCTTATAAAGTCCTAATTCTGAGTCTCTTTCTTCAACAATTTTATCATATTGGTGCTATATTAAAAAGAGAGAACATTTTAGATGTATTAGAAGTTCAAAAGCTTATGTTTTAATAACACTGGTATCCTAATGCATTTAATATTTACAAAAATGATGTTTATGAATTCAGTAATATATATTTGTGCATATTTTTAAATTTTTTAAATTACATTTTCAAATGTTAACAATAAAAACAATAAAACATAGATAATGGTCTTAGAAATACCCAAGAGCAAAAAATTATTTTTTTTAATTAGTAATAATGAATTTCATAATTTTAAAAAAACATTAGAAACACAAGGACCTCTTAGAAAAACTGCTGATTCCAGATCTTGGGCAGGGAATACAAGATGAGTCTTAAATATTTTGTTGTAGCAGAAAGTAAGAAAGCTATCACAGATTATTAGGGTCAAGTCAAAAGGACCTGCCATCCAGTTTGAAGAGGTTCCCACTGGCCAAAGTTGAGACAATTTAAGTATCAATAAGGATAAAAACTGTACTGGATTAAGACATACTAAAATTGCTTCCATCTATGAGTTCACAATATTATTTAAAATATTTCAATTTCTCATAGGTTACTTCATAATAATATACTAGCAACAACTTATAAAGATTAATTGATAGGTATAGCCTACTTCCTATCCAAATCCTGAAGAGTATAAGACTTAATTCCCTAAGAGAATGATTACTTTTAAACAACAGTAAAAAGTACAGCACACTCACAAACACAACTAACATAGTTTTACATCTATTTATCATTGTTTAGTCTAGTATGTGCTGGACACAGGTAGAGGATACAAATATTATATTTATTTAAGCACATATACTAGGTATGTATTTAAATAAAAATAAGATGGAAAATTCTGTAAGAGACTACTATGAAAACTGAGAAGGAGTGGTTATATCTATCCAAAAGATGATGAGGAAAGACTTCTTCAAGGAAGTGACACTGAGGCTCAGCTTCAGGTGGTAAAGATTTGGAAAAATAAGAGATCAAGGGTGTTGCAGCTATAACTAGACACTGTTGTCTAGACAATTTTCTCTAACAAATCAGAATACTATATTTTACCATTTTATGCATAAATATTGCTAAAATTGATAATTTTCATTATACAAAAGGGAAAAAATTACCTTATGTTTTTCCATAAGTGCTACCATTTCAGCTATTTTATGTTGACATCGTATATCAATTTCTTTCTGTAATTTTACTGCTTCATCAGCTACTACTTTTGCTTTTGCAACCTATGAAATAGATTTAAAGTTTTTTAAAATTAATGCCCCAAAAGCAAATTTAACTCAAATGTTAAATTTAAGTTAAAATGAAGAAGTCAAACACCAGGAAACTAGGAAACCAAAGTAAAAAATACACTACTGTTTTGGTTTATTTTAGTTAGGGTCTTCTGTCAAGTGAGATGACAGTATAACACTGTAAAGATCATTTAATCGTTTCAAAATAATTATATACTACTCAATACTTAAATACTTAGCATAACACTACTTGTAGTTTCTATTTTAAACAACTAATTAATTGTCCCTGATATAATTTACTAAATCTTCTAAAGAATCATAATGTTAAAAGTAAGAATTATTACTTTTCTCTTAAAATGTTAACATACAAATATATGGTTTTAGTATAACAAGTTCTCAAACATATTTAGGTTTTCCTACCTCTCCCAAAAGATTTTCTTCTAATAGCTTTTTGTCCTCAATTTCTTTCTGATAGCTGTCAGTCATTTGTTTAAATTTTTGTTTGGCACCTTCTAGTTCTATCTCTAATTTACTGACCTTTGAACAAAGAAAATAGAATGAACATTAGTAAATGCTGTGGGTTACTTAAAAAAACTACATTCATTTTGTGGTTTTGTGACTCTCAGAAGATTATTTATTTATAAGATATTATAGTTGGATCATTTTCCTTACAGTTTTCATATGGGGAGATGTGCTTTATTTTTCACAAAGTCCATCTTTTCCCCTAAAATACACAGTCTTGACAAGTAATATCCTAAAAGCAGGCATATTTTTATTTTTTAAATTTTTCGACAATATTTAAATTATTTAGTCTCTGTTGTTTTATTACAATAAGTAACTATTCCATTTGGACAGAACACCCATGTGATTCAAAGAAAAAGCATTTAAAAAAAAAAGAAGGTTTATTGTGATATAACTTATATGCAAAAAAACCCCACATATTTAATGTGGAAATCCAGCTGAACTGGATATTAATGGAGTTCCAACTTAGCTATTTAAAATCCTAAAAGATGATACTGTTGAAGTGATGCACTCAATATGCTAGCAAATATGGAACACTCAGCAGTGGCCACGGGACTGGAAAAGGTCATTTTTCATTCCAATTCCTAAGAAAGGCAACGCCAAAGAATGTTCAAACTACCATACAACTGTACTCATTTCACATGCTAGCAAGGTAATATTCAAAATCCTTCAAGTGAGGCTTCAGCAGTACATGAACTGAGAACTTCCAGATGTACAAGCTGGATTTAGAAAAGGCAAAGGAACCAGAGATCCAATTGCCAACATCCATTAGATCATAGAAAAAGCAAGGGAATTCCAGGAAAACATCTACTCCTGCTTCATTGACTACACTGAAGCCTTTGACTGTGTGGATTACAACAAACTGTAGAAAAATCTTAAAGAGATGGGAATACCAGACCACCTTAACTGTCTTCTGAGAAACCTGTATGCAGGTCAAGAAGGAACAGAATGGACATGTAACAACCATGATTCCCATGGTTCAAAATTGGGAAAGGAGTACAACAAGGCTGTATACTGTCACCCTGTTGATTTAACTTACATGCAGACTACATCATATGAAATGCTAGGCTGGATGAATCATAAGCTGCAATCTGGACTGGAAGGAGAAATAACAACCTCAGATATGCAGATAATACCATTCTAATGGCAGAAAGTGAAGAACTAAGGAGCCTCTTGCTGAGGGTGAAAGAGGAGAGGGAAAAAGCTGCCTTAAAACTCAACATTCAAAAAGTTAAGATCATGGCATCTGGTCCCATCACTTCATGGCAAATAGATGGGGAGACAAAGGAAATAGTGACAGATTTTATTTTCTTGGGCTCCAAAATTACTGCGCACAGTGACTGCAGCCATGAAATTCAAAGACACATGCTCTTTGTAAGAAAAGTTATGACAAACCTAGATAGCATACTAAAAAACGGAAATATCACTTTGCCAACAAAGGTCCATATAGTTAAAGCTATAGTTTTTCCAGCAGTTATGTACAGATGTGAGAGTTGGACCATAAAAAAGGCTGAGCATTGAAGAACTGATGCTTTTGAATTGCGGTGCTGGACAATACAGCACATACACTCCCTTGGACTGCAAGGAGATCAAACCAGTTAATCCTAAAGGAACTCAACCCTGAATATTCATTGGAAGGACCAATGCTGAAACTGAAGTTCCAATACTTTGGCCACCTGATGAGAAGATCCAACTTACTAGAAAAGACCCTGATGCTGGGAAAGATTGAGGGCAGGAAGAGAAGGGGTTGACAATGGACATGAGTTTGAGCAAACTGTGGGAGAAAGCCAAGGACAGGGAAGCCTGGCATGCTGCATTCCGTGGGGTTACAAAGAGTCAGACATGACTTAGTGACTGATCAACAATATTTAATGTATACAGTTTGATGAGTTTGGACATATGCATGCATTAATGAAATTATCACCAAAATCAAGATGATAGACATACCCATCACCTTCAAAAGTTTCCTTCTGTCCCTTTTTTTCCCATAAGAACATTTACATTAAGAGTCTACCCTCTTAACAAATTTTAAAGTAAACAATACAGAATTGTTGACTAGAGGCATTATGTAATGCAGCAGATCTCTAAAACTATATTATTGTGCATAACTGAAGTGAAGTGTTAATAGCTCAGTTGTGTCTGACTCTTTGCAACCCCATGGACTTCAGCCCACCAGGCTCCTCTGTCCACAGAGTTCTCCAGGAAAGAATACTGGAGTGGGTTGCCATGCCCTTCTCCAGGTGATCTTCCAAACCCAGGGATCAAACCTGGGTCTCCCACATTGCAGGCAGTTTCTTTACCATCTGGGCCACCAGGGAAGCCATGACTGAAATTTACACAAATTGAAGAACAATTCCCCATTTCCCCCTCCCGCCAGTCCCTGGTATTTCTGCTTTCATGTGATTGACTAGTTTAAGTATCATGCAGTATTTGTTCTTCAGTGACTGGCTTTTGTTGCTGAATTGGAAGTATTCTTTATATATTCTGGATATTAGATCATTACCAACTACATGATTTGCAAATATTTCTCCAGTTCTGTGGGTTGTCTTTTCACTCTCTTTATGGTGTCCTATGATCCTTTGATAGTGTTCTCTTGAACACTATAAATAGAGCAAAAAGATTCAATGCAATCTCTATCAACATTCCAACTGCCTTTTTGTCAGAACAAATTGATCCTAAAATTTACAAGAAATTCCCAGGGACCCTGAAGAGCCAAAACAATCTTGGAAAAGAAGATTGTTGGAAGACACATAATTCCCAATTTTAAAACTCACTACACAAAGCTACAATAACCAAAACAATGTGGTACTGACATAAGGTAAACATATGGATCAATGTCTAACCCTTATGGCAGAAAGTGAAGAAGAACTAAAGAGCTTCTTGATAAAAGTGAAAGAGGAGAGTGAAAAAGTTGGCTGAAAGCTCAACATGCAGAAAACTAAGATCATGGCATCCAGTCCCATCACTTCATGGCAAATAGATGGAGAAACAGTGGAAACAGTGGCTGACTTTATTTTTCTGGGCTCCAAAATCACTGCATATGGTGACTGCAGCCATGAAATTAAAAGACGCTTACTCCTTGGAAGGAAAGTTATGACCAACCTAGACAGTGTATTAAAAGCAGAGATATTACTTTAAAAACAAAGGTCCGCCTAGTCAAGGCTATGGTTTTTCCAGCAGTCAGGTATGCATGTGAGAGTTGGACTATAAAGAAAGCTGAGCACTGAAGAAGTGATGCTTTTGAACTGTGGTGTTGGAGAAGACTCTTGAGATTCCCTTGGACTGCAAGGAGATCCAACCAGTCCATCCTAAAGGAGATCAGTCCTGGGTGTTCATTGGAAGGACTGATGCTGAAGCTGAAACTCCAGTACTTTGGCCACCTGATGCGAAGAGCTGACTCATTTGAAAAGACCATGATGCTGGGAAAGATTTAGGGCAGGAGGAGAAGGAGGTGACAGAGGATGAGATGGTTGGATGGCATCACCGACTCAATGGACATGAGTCTGGGTAAACTCCGGGAGTTGGTGATGGACAGGGAGGCCTGGTGTGCTGCAGTCCATGGGGTCGCAAAGAGTTGGACACGACTGAGCGACTGAACTGAACTGTTCACAGGAAGTCCAGAAATAAAGCCATCGTCATACAACTATGGTCAACTTATTTTCAACAGAGTGACCAGACAATTCAATGGAGAAAGGATAGTCTCTAACAAATGCTGCTGAGACAAATAATTAGTACATGAAAAAGAATAAAGAATGAACCTCAGGCCACATTACAAAAAATAACTCAACATAGATTTAAATGTAACAGCTAAAACTAAAAACACTTAGAAGAAAATGGGAGCTAAAATTCATGATAATAGATTTGGCAATGGATCTTTAGATAATGACACTAAAAGCACAAACAACTAAAGAAAAACAGTTAAAATGGGTTTCATCAAAGACATAGTCTTAATGAGATTGTCTATAATAATCAACATTAAAAAAAAGAATCAACATGTCAACTTCTATTGTTTCCATATATTTTGTATAAATATTTACTAATATAATAATTACCAAAAGAGGACCTTTAAGTATCACTCACTCTGCAGAATCACACAGTGCCTTAGGACTGAATTAGAATTGAGAAAGGGGTAGAAGACAGGAGGAATGGTAATTTAAAGATGAAACACCCTGTGTTCTATACCCATGATATAACTACCAACTTTAAAGGACAGGACATTATCAATATTGATAAAGGCTTCTGAGTGCCTCTCTTCATTAGTTTTCCCTTCCACCTTCTCAAGTGTAACAAAGACTCTTAATTTAGTATTCAGCATTCCTCTCCTCTTTTTTATAGCTTTATTGCATAATTATGTATCAGTATTTCAGAGTTTTTGCTTCAGAACTCTATATAAATGTTTTCATAGTATGTATATTTTTTCTGTCTTGCATTTTACACTCAGCAATAGGTTTTACATATTTATGTGAATATAGTCATTTATTTTCTCTGCAGAGTAGTGTTCCATTGTATGAATATACTACGGTTTATATGTGTACTCAAGTGTTCATGGACACTGAATTGTATCCAACTTGGGCGTTAATACACACAGTAATGGTGTTAATGTTCTCAAAAACATCTCCTGGTACAAGTCTATAAATTTCTTTACACCCAGAACTGAAATTGCAGGTTGCCTGTTCAACTTTACAAGATAACAACACTGTGTTCTAAAGTATATGTACCAATTTAAACTCCTAGCAATCATGTGTGAGTATGTAGATCAATTCGGAGAGAACCAGAATTTTCACATAAATGGTATATTGTTAAAATCACATTTTCTAATAGCTTGTTATACATGTTTAATACTAGTAATTATTTCCATGTAATGACTGTATATCTAACATCCTTAATAAACACACTCAATACTTGTATTAACTCATATGGAGATTTTTATAGATTTTCTACATGTGCAGCTCCTATCTAAAATCAACTGAATCTGCTCTGTTTTGTTAAGATTTTAAATTGCTGACTCAATCTCTTTTAGGACTATTCAGCCTAATTATTTTTTATTGACATTGTTTTGGTGAATCTATTTCACTTTAACTTTTTCAAATACATCAGCATAACAATGTTCATAGTAAAGGTATTAACTTTAAACTTTAATTTAAAAAATACATGCCATAATTTTTAGATTAATAGAACTGTGGCTAGAGGACATACTCTGTGTGATTTCAAGCCTTTGAATTTTATAGTCTTATACATGATCATTTTTGTTAATTGAGTGTTCCTGAAGAGTATGTTTCCTTCACTTTTTGACCTAAAAAATCTCCTTATTTCTCCAACACACTTAAAAGAGAGATATGCTGGAGACATAATTCAAGGTTGACATTTTCTCTGTACTTGAGAATATTTTTTCACTGTTTTCTAACTTACATTGTTGCTTGTTGGAATGTCCATGGTAAATTTCTTGTCATTCTTTCATTGGTGATCTCTCACTTTTCTCCAACTACTTTTAAGACCTATCTATATCTAATATTTATATATTAAGTCTAGTTCTGGATTTATCCTAATTTTTCCTTCTTGGTATATATCAATCTCCCTATATCTGTGAATTCATCAAATCTAACTATTCTCAGTATTTACTGCCTCTCCCCAGTTCACTCTATTCTTTCCTTCTTCCTGGGAAATACAAAAACTGTTATAAAAACAAATTCATTACATTAAGTGGCAATAATAAGAACATGATACCATACAAGTTGGGCTTCCCAGCTGGCACTAGTGGTAAAGAACCTGCCTGCCAATGCATGCAAAGTAAGAGACATTGGTTCGATTCCTGAGTTGGGAAGATCCCCTGGAAAAAGGCATGGCAACCCACTCTAGTATTCTTGCCTGGAAAATCCCACAGAGGAGCCTGAAGGGCTACATTCCGAAGTGTCACAAAAAGTCAGACATGACTGAAGCAAATTAGCACGCATGCATGCACCATATCAGTTAGACATGAGAGATAAAGGAGATTTATGTATTCTGAAGCTAAAATGTATCAGTAAAAAGGACAAAAATTATGAACTACAGCTATATGCTGTTTATAAAAGACACATCTAAAATAAAGGCACAGAAAACACAATAGTGAATAGGCGGCTAAAAATACAACATTGTACATCAACTATACACCAATAAAATTTTTAAATAAATAAATGAACACCATTCAAACACTAAACACTAAGAAGAAAATTGGTATAATTATAACCATAAAACAGAAGAATTACTCTCTAATGCAAGAGAATATTACTACATAAAGGGAGTGTCTTTATTATGGGGAAAAAGTTCTATTATATGTAGAAAAAAAGACACTCCCTTATCTATGCAGTAGTATAGCACAGACAGAAGTGGTAAAGAAAATAATGGGCAAGCTATACACAGACTAAAATAAATGTTGGATTCTGACTTAGAGCCTGCCATCAGATGAGGCTATACAATTGAAGTACATTAACTCACTTGCCACTATAAAGCCTGCCACCAGATGCAGCTTAATTATCACTTGCCACTCACTGATAGGATTTTGATATGAATCTGCAAGTAACTGATTTATTATGGTCTCTATGCAGTCAAACCTCTCTGCCAATAGTAATCTGTATTTGCAGCTGATCCCCAGTGCTAACATACCTCAGCTCCACCTCAGATCATCAGGCATTAGATTCTCATAAGGAGCATGCAACCTAGATCCCTCAGCACACACAGTTCACAGTAGGGTTTGTACTCCTATGAGAATCTAATGCCTCCACTGATTTGACAGGAGGCAGAGCTCAGGAGGCAATAAGATTGATGGGGAGTGGGTATAAATACAGATAAAGCTTTGGTCACTTGCCTGTCACTCATCTGTTTTGCAGCCTGGTTCCTAATAGGCCATGAACCAGTACCAGTCCATGGCCCCGGGAGTGGGGACCCCTGGCTTAAATGATTTTAACACAGCTAAACCAAAGATGTGTATTCTATTACAACTAAAATAACTGCCACAATACAAAGGGCTTTGTTGCTGTGGTTCAGTCACTAAGTCATGTCCGACTCTTTGTAACCTCATCGGCACACCAGGCCCTCCTGTCCTTCACTATCCTTCACTGCCCTGGGCCTTCCCAGGTAGCATTAGTGGTAAAGAACCTGCCTGCCAATACAGGAGATGTAAGAGATGTGGGTTTGATCCGTGAGTCAGGAAGATGCCCTGGAGAAGCGCATGGCAGCCCACTCCAGTATTCTTGTCTGGAGAATCCCATGGACAGAGTAGCCTGGCAGGCTACATTTCATAGGATCGCAAAGAGTCAGACATGACTGAAGTGACTTAGCACACATGCAAAGGGCTTAAATTTCTAAATTTTCATCTATGTACTGCTAACTGCTAAGTCGCTTCAGTCGTGTCCGACTCTGTGAGACCCCATAGACAGCAGCCCACCAGGCTCTGCCGTCCCTGGGATTCTCCAGGCAAGAACACTGGAGTGGGATTCCATTGCCTTCTCCGCATCTATGTACTAGTATTTTTAAAACAAAAATAAAGATTCCAAATACCTTTATCTCATAAACATTCAGTTGCTTGCTCTCTGCTGTACTCTTTTTTTTAAAGGCCTTATTCTGTTAGAAGTAAAAAAGAACTATGTTTAATATCAAAGTGATTCAAACTTATACTTTCACTGACTTAGACTAAAACTACTAAAGTAAAGGAAAGCTTTATTCTCTAAAACTGCAGTGAATATAAAGGGTTTTTTTTAAAAAAGTAATTTGATTTTGAGAATCAGTACATACCTCCTGCTGGAGTTCTTCAATAAACTTGCTTTTATTTTCAACCTGTTTCCTCAAATTGTTACACTAAAAAAATGAAGAGAAATTAGAATTATTTTATTCAATATTCCAGTCAAAATAAATACTTTCAAACTAACAAAAATACTAACATAGAGATTACTTCAAAAACTATGTCATTAGGACTTCCCTGATGGTGTCTTGGTTAAGAATCCACCTGCCAATACAGGGGACATGGGTTCAATCTCTGGTATGGGAAGATGCCACATGCTGTGGAACAACCAAGCCTGTGCGCCACAACTACTGAGCCCACACTCTAGAGCCCATGCACAACTACTGAGCTATCCTGCTGCAAGTACTGAAGCCCATGAGCCTAGAACCCATGCTCTACAAGAAAACCCACTGCAACGAGAAGCCCATGCACTTCAGCAAAGAGTAGCCCCCATTCACCACAACTAAAGAAAGCCCACGCACAGCAACAAAGACCTAGCGCTGCTGCTGCTGCTGCTAAGTCGCTTCAGTAGTGTCCGACTCTGTGCGACCCCATAGATGGCAGCCCACCAGGCTCCTCCATCCATGGGATTTTCCAGGCAAGAGTACTGGAGTGGGGTGCCATTGCCTTCTCCAAGATCTAGGGCAGTCAAAACTAAATAGTCACGTCATTAAATAATTCTATTAATGTCAAACCTACCTAGGGTAAAGGAAATAAGAAATAAAACTGAGAGCTCACTAAAGGTACAGAATCCAGTAAGACAAGCCTGCATAAAGTCCCAAAGTCAAAAGACTACCTAATCAGTGAAAGTATAAATAAGAAATAAATCTGCCACATAGAAGGATACAGTAAGGAAACTTGTCTTGACCCTGGCACTGAGTGAATGGTATAAAAACTGTCCTGAAAATATGTAGTAGCCATGAAGTGGCCTTATATTTGGGAAGCAGGGGTTAGTTATAGCTGAATTCATGTTATCTTGATAATCTCAAAAAACTTCAAATGGAGAATTTACTTTAAAATGGGCTCCTGCTAGTAGGGCCCTCAAGACAGTCTTTTGGGGAGGATATCAATTTCAACACAAGCCTCAAAGAATTACCACAGATAGTTCCAAGAAATCAAAAAATGTAAAGAAATAAGGTTCCAAGAGTAAAAATCAGTAGGAAGAACAAAGCAAAATCAGAACTGAAAAGGCTTCGGATATTGAAATTATTAAACAAAGAATATCATATTAAAATATTTTAGATATTGTTTTCAAAGACCTGAAACTATGAAAAAGAAACAGGAGATCATAAAAGATAATTTATCAGATTTTTAAAAGAACTAATTAAAACTTCAGTAATAAAAATGTAATTAAAATTTAAAACTCAATAGAGACAGGAAAATCAGTCATTTCTTGGCCTTATCAAATGAATGATGAACAAATTTTTAAACCATCAGTTTGAAGTATAACCAGATTATAATATTGTCTGAGAAAGCACATTTTACATATTTCTCCATTCTTCAGACCATCAAAATTTACTCCCTTGAGAGTTAATATTGATGATCATACCTTTCTCCTACTTAGCTTTCCCTAGAAAATTATAACTGACATTACTATACATTATAAAAACCCCTTTATAACTGTAGTTACAACAGTTCAAAAAATATGTATATATAATAACATCAGATCAACTTTGTTATTTTTACTGCCCCATCTCACTCTCCTTTCTTTCTGAATAAACTAATGAAAATTAAAGTAACTTAAGCATTCAATCTTTTTAAATTTAAATAATATCTAAACTTAGGACTAATTAATATATTTGATGGAATGCCCCAGAAATTCTTGTAAAGATTTTAAATTATTACAGTTCAAAGTAAAATAATTCAGGTACATAAAATCAAAGAATTTTATTCACTAGAATTCTAGCTAGGAAAAAAATAGTGTTAATTATTAGAGCTCAGAACTTCAGAAAGTGAACTATACTTTCCAAAGGACTACTCACTAACTCACTATACAGAAAGCCAAGTTTAGGACAAGTGTGTGATGAAAGGCAGAGAAGGGGAAAGTGAACTGGTATCACCAGCCAGAGAGTAAAGAAAGTATAGTCGCTCAGTCATGTCCGACTCTTTGCAACCCTGTGGACTGTAGCCCACCAGCCTCCTCAGTCCATGGGATTCTCCAGGCAAAAATACTGGAGTGGGTTGCCATTTCCTTCTCCAGGGGATCTTCCTGACCCAGGGATCGAACCCGGGTCTCCCGCATCACAGGCAGATGCTTTACCCTCTGAGCCACCAGGGAAGCCCCCAGAGAGTAAAAACATCTCACAAAAAGAAAGGGGAAATTTTTCTGCAGCTCCTTTGACTATAAAAAATGGGAGAGATGTCTAAGGATGATTTTTTAAAAGCATCTTGCCACTCTAAAGATAGCCACAGCAAATGCAGCTGCTGAGGGTATGAAATTTGGAGAAAGGAAAGAGATAGTGGACAAGCAATTTAATGAAGCTTTGCTCGCTGAAGCATTATGCAGAAACTCCTAATTCCGAAGCCTCTTCAAACAAACCTGCAATAAAAACCCTATAACTATTCTTGAAAGCCTTCAAAATAGAACTGAGATCTCTTTGCACAGAACAATGTAAAGGTTGGTCCTAAAGAGTCTAGCCATACATATATTGTTACAGAGTCTCTAGTCTCAAGTATTTTTCACATCTGATAATACCTTGTTTTCTAGTATCTTCATTTGTTTATCTTTTTTTATAACTTCACATTCAATGCTTCGAGCCTAAAAAAATATTATTTAACATCAGATTAAAAATGTTAACAGAAATTCTATTTTCTTCTATGAGTATCTTTTAGACATGGAATTATAAAGCTTAGTCTTATATTTCTAAAAAAAATAGTTATCAGCTCTGCCAGTTTATTTCAGCTACATTTTTTAAAAAATATATAAAATTCCTATATTTAAAAAATAAAAGAAAATATGTTTTCATGCATATATGTTAATGTTCATTGTTATCTTAGCCTCGTTATCACTTTACAATCTTTTATTAGCTTTCCCAGTTTATACTGAATTTTTTAAATTATATATAGATGTTTACCATCTTTTAAACATGTTTTTCACAAACATTTATTAAACTGAACTTTGTAACAATCCAACGATGTAGAAAAATAGGTGTTATTATGCCCATTTTAGAAATGAGGGAAAAAAGGGTCAGATAAAGTATGGATTGGGGTAAAAGAAGAGTGTAACGAATTTCAATGTCAGGTAAACTAGCCAAGAAATATTTGCAACCTAGATTCTTTCCAGGAAACTGTTTCAATAGGTAAACTGAAATCCAACCATGGAAAGCTTAAAAATGCTATCAATTTGTCTTGCATTTCACTTTTTTCTTAACTCATCATTAATATCGTCTACATTGGTAAAATAAATTTTGAGTTCTTAGTGGAAGATTTTTGTTTCACGTTAACCATCAAATTCATGTTTTTCTACACCAACAAGATAAGTGTTTTGAAGCAGCCTCTGGACACAAATTTTAAAGTAGTGAATTACCTACCAAGTCTTTAGGAGACTAATTTAATTTGGGGGGGCTGAATTTAACTAATAAATATGAAACTGAAAGAAAAAAACAGCTTTTGTGGGGAAAAAATGTGGTATAGTCTAAAGAATGTTAGAGAGGCAACTTTACCTACCACTTCTTAGACATGTAGCTTTTTGGCATTTTTACCTTTTGGAGGCCCAATTTCCTAATTCATAAAATGAGGACAAAAATGACTTCCAGCTTAAATAACATAAAGAATCTAGAATGTTCCTGGTTCATTGCAAGTCCTTAAAAATATAATTCATCTTACCCTTAGACTATTCCAACAGTCTTAAAGCCCTCCAACATGTAAATATAATTATGACACTTCTCAGGTCAAAACTCTTCAACAACCTCAAACTCCTAAATATAACTGTGAGGCCTTAAATGATCTACCCTCATTTTTCCCCATCCTCATTCTTCCATTTATCTTCCCATCTCTCATCTTTCTATACTCTCTCCACTAACACCACTATCTTAAATTCCATCTTTTGGCCAAAATAAACTTTGTATAGTTGTTTAAATATAGCAGGCCCTCTCATATTTCCAAGGCTCTCTCATACTTCATATGTGTGTGTGTGTGTGTGTAACTTGAAATACTCTTCTCCCTGATATACTTATGCCTACCCCACTGCCTTCCACTAATTCAATTAATTGGAGGTTTTAACGTGAATTTTGCTTCTTCCACGAAGCTTGTCCTGACTGAAGTTCAGATAGTTGTCCTTTCTATGGTCTCCAATAGCAATTATATAGAAGACCTATGTTTTGGCCTTCTTTTTAGTGTAAATTCCACAGTAACCCTGATCAGTTCATAAAGTTGGATGGGGACTGATCTGTCTCCAAGGGTGGGAATGCAACTCAGGCTGGGAGAGATTACTCTATCCCCTAACTGCCATGAATGGCTCAAGTATAAGTGAGCTAAACTAGGCAAGAGTCCTCACTAGCATTTTTTTCAAAGCTTTCAAGACTATTTTTATAGCCTTCCAACTGATTCCAGGGCCTTTCACCTCTCCCTATTCTATTCTTAAAAATTAAAAATGTTACTTGTGTAATAAAAAACCTTAAATGGATCACTACTGCCCACCAAAACAAACTAAAACCAAACTTCAGCACCCAAAACACTGCCTGGCACATTGTAGGTAGTTAATAATATTTGCGGAATGAATGAGAAAACAAAGTCAAGGTCTTCACAATCTAGTTTGATCATTGCAATATATTTTGGCACAATTTTCTCCCACTGTATATTATACACCGTAATCACTTCACATACTTTGTACTATTCTACTTTTGTGATAATCTTCCCTAAAAGCCTTCCTATCTCAACTCTTTGAAATCATTTCCACCAATGTACAACACAAACTTATTAATCACTTTATCAGTATATTTTATATTACTAAAGCATGAGCCTCTTATTTAGCCTAAAATATAAATCAACATTTATAAATGCTAAGTGTTAAAGAAATTTAGAATTATGCCATTATTTCTTCTAGATAAAAACCACATAAGTAAAACAACTCTACGTGGCCCATGTTTTTAAGGTCAACAGCCTACCACAGTCCTTGGCCCTCCAGTTATCTATACAATAGTATACTTGTTTTTGGATACCAGCTACTGCTTTTATGATTTGAAATTTTATGATAGAACCACTATTAAATACAACATACATTTTCTTCACTCTTGTCCAATTTACTTTTAACTTCATCTCCTTTCTGTTTTAGTTCTTCTCTCACAGATTCCAGTTCATTCCTTAAAGGAAATATAAGAGTGACATTGCAATAAAATCTATATTTTCATTTTATTCCCTTTCTGGAACTTCTAAAATTGACTACTGATCAGTTTAAAAATTTTTATTGGTTTATATTTTCATTTTGATTGATCATTTTTCATGCATTGGTATGTACACTTCTACTCCTAAATTTAAATTAATTTATACATTTACTTTGAAATTATTTAGATCTTTATAGTTATTTTTACATAAAAAAGAAACTTCTAGATAGAAAAACTTATTTCTTATTTAAGTCAAGATTTCACTTTCCTGTTTTCTTAGTCATCATTCTAAGACATAGTCATAATGCTGTACAAATAAATCAGGGACATATATAGAGGTGATTTTAATGAAGAACTGTATGACTGAGATATTTGCATATACATGTATCCTTATGTACGTACAGAGTATCTCACAGAAACATACACATGAAATCATGATACCTCTGGAGAGGAAAACGGGATAGCAGGAAGACAAAAGGCAAGAAAAACAGTTTTCTTTCCCCATATCCCTTTGTCTCTTTGATTTTTACACCATATCCATATATAATCCTTTCAAACTTTTTTTAAAAAATCTATCTGCTGTGCATGAAAACAACAGTGCTTTGTCTCAGAAGGATATTTAAAGCTATTTTTAATTGTAGACTCTCTTATTATTATAGTTGACATGTTACTAGGTCAAATGTGAATGCATGGAATAGTAATCAATCATGTGAAATAACTGGCCTCATAAAAACTGAGTCTAGGATGCTTACTCTTTGAGTTTTAAATCTTTAATTGGCATAGTCTTACTTTTCCTAAGTATATTTTTACTTAGAGTTCTGTAAGTCCATAGAGTAGGTAGATGTACAAAAAGATATTATCCAAATAATTTCAATTCTCTTAGATAAAAAGTAGCCTTTCTCTAAATATGTCTTCACTTTTCATCCCCAAAATGTTTAGTGGTTTAATCAAAGATTTAACCTGTAATCTTCTGAAGAAGAAGAAAAGTATAAAAGACAAAAGCAATCCTTAGAAACATAATAAAAGATGACTTTCCAAATATGGAAAATAGTAACAGGTATCAGGCACTGTGCTCAGTGCTTTATTCATATTTCTTCATGTAATGCCCAAACAGTCCTATGAGGGAGACATACTAGGTCTAAGGAAATATCAAATAATTTACAACAGTTAAGTTTGAATGACCACATTCTTCAATCAAACCTAAATCAAAACTTAATACATCAGAATATAAGTACAAGCAAGAGCCCCCAAATATTTGGAAATCATCTAAATTACTAATAGATTAAAAGGAAACTGGAAATATAAAAACTCTATTCCAGAGCTACTGGGGAAGTATTTGCAAGATTACAATCTTTAGCAAGGGAAATTTTGAAGGTCTTAAAAAATGAGTTCTCCTATCAGCTGTCTATCAAGCATTTATAGATCTGCATCTGTGTGTCTGTTTATTGATCAATGGATTGCTGAAGCTTTGGACCCTTTAACAGATGTTTCAAGGTCATTGATCAATGGATTGCTGAAGCTTTGGACCGTTTAACGGATGTTTCAGGGTCTATTGTTTAAGTGCTGTCACTATGCCCCCTCCATGCAGGTGTATGAACAGAGGAAGCAGCTATTTTAATGAGAATAACCTCCCCAAATGCAAGTGTTCTAGTGGCTACGTGGGAAAATATTGTGGAATGGGGCTTTCACAAGGTGTTCCTCCAGGAACTAACGGCGTCCGTGCTGTTGACCATCATCCTGATCATCATAATTGCTGCTTTAGCCGCTTTAGGATTTTTCCACTATCAGAAAACTGGCTCCCTTTTGTCTTCTCTGCCCCAGCTGTCAAGCTTAAGCAGTCTTAAATCCTCTGAAAATGGAAATGGGGTGACCTTCAGATCAGGGGATGATGTGAACATGGATAGTGGAGTAAATGGTTTGGGGCCTGAGTCTGCTATTGACAGATCGCTGGCAATGAGGGAACATTTTGCCACAGACTTCAGGAAGCCACCCATAATATTTGAGAACCCAACGTATGCCTCTAAGGACACTACTATCACTGCAGCTCAGCCAACAAGAGCCCCGGTAACTGAATCTGGAACAGTGTATAACAAAAACTATGGAAGTTCCATTAACCCTGCTGAACAGGGTTCAGACACAAAGCCAACTCCCTCAAGTCCTAATGAAACTAACCCAACAAAATGGAATATCTTCAAACGAAAACCAAAACAAAATGTCAACTTTGAAAATCCATTCTATTCCAAGATGGAGAATGAGCCAAAGGTCAACGCTGCTAAGGTTTCTTGGAAAAAAGGCTCAACTCCAGGCTACAGCGCAACTACAGGCTACAGAAGATATTCAAGACACTGTAAATTTTCTTAGAGAAGACTCAGAGGCATAACTATGCTGCCTATTTAGGGAATAATTAGAAACACACTTTTGCACATATTTTTTTTTTACAAACAGATGAAAAAAACTAACATTCAGTACTTTATTAAAAGAATATATTTTTCCCCTGGACTCCTGTAGTTGGTACTGTTTGTAGAAACATTGCCTTGTGTGTGTTTTTCATTCATCTCATATTTTTACAAATAATTATCACCTTGTACTATATGTATATCTTTGCACTGAACCTCTCTGAAGGTTATGCTATAAATATATTGTACATTTGTAAATTTGGGAAAGATTATCACATCATTAAATTTGCTAATGAAAGTGAAAAAAAACCAGGTTATCTAGAAAATAACAAACATGAAACTACTGCATATCAAAAACCAGGTCATGGATCTACAGTAGTGTTAAAAGTAGATTGATACTTGAAATGATTTTATTATTTTAAGTGATTTTATTAATTTATTTGAAAAAGAGAAAGGTAAACTAAATATCAATATATCAATTTTTAAAATAACTAAAGAAAATATTAATATTTGATTGTAGGCAAGAAAAAATAAACTTCTAAGTTCATTTATAAATTTATAAATTATTTATATAATATATATTTATATATAAATATAAATTTATAAATTATTTACATATTATATGTAAATTTATAAATTATTTATAAATTTATTAAAGCAATGGGAAAAAATTTCAAAAAGAAAGTAATTTAGATTCAACAAAAAAAATTTTTTTTTAATTCTGTATGACAAAATAATTACCCACAGTAAAAGGAAAACAACAGGTTAGGGAAAAGATGTGCTGTAAATAAAACAAGATAAAGGATTAATGTGTTTTTAAAAGCTTAACTAAATCAGTAAGAAAAGAATCAAGATCTCAAAATATTAGTAGGCAATAGATGTAAGCAATTTAGAATGAATAAACTCTAGCAAGCACACATGAAAAATTCCAAAGTTTACCCAAAACAAGAAAATTATAAATCCTAAGAGCTGTAAGTTGTTCCTATCTATTATATCAACTAAATAAATGATAATAACCAAAAGTAATGAAGTTTTTATAACTAGCATTTTCATAAAATATTGGTTGTATTGCATACTTTACAAGTGATAGAATCTGTTAGAAACCATTTGTCTATCAAAAGTAATTGAAATAAATTACTCAATAAATTCACACTTGAAATTTATACTTTAAGAAAAAATCTGTATGTGCCAAAATGTTTACTACAGTATTATTTATGAAAGTGAAAAACTAGAAAATGTAAATATCCAAATTAAAATAATGCTATATCCACTTGACTGACTGGCATACAGGTATTAAAGTAGATGACTGTGAAAACACCAAGAAAAACAGAAAATACTTAAAATAATATTAGATTTTTAAAACATCTCTTCTAAATGTTCTGACATATGATTACTGTACTTTCTGAAATTAATATTATTAGGAAATTTATGATACTTTAAAATTAATTTCTATATCTCATATCATTATTTCAAACTAAGTATAAAATAGGCATTGTTACAATTTTATTTTTAAGCAGGATTCTAACACAGTAATTTAAGTCTAATTTTTTACTTCATTCTATATGAAACATAAGATTAATCTAAATTAACTACAACAAGTTAATAGAAAAGAAATACTATTTTTGGCTAGTCAAAAAGGCCAATGCATTAGTCTTGCCTTAATTGTGTTTCTGTCTTTCCCAGATGTTCTATTTGTTTCAACATCCTTTCTTCTTGCCTTTTGCTATTCTAAAGAAATAATCAGTGTTGTTTACATTAATTATTTTGCATCAACAGAAATAAAATTGAAACTAACATTTAAGATCTTTATCTGTCTTAAAATTCACTTAGTTATAAATAAAACAAGAGAATGGGCTATTTAATTTGTGTAGTGCCACACAAATTTTCCAGTCTTATTCTATTCCCCTAATAATATCTATACATTAATACTAGCTAAAAAAAAATAAGTCTTAGTTGCTGTTTCCCACTGATACTTTGAGACTTGTGTCCTCTGTACATATTGTTATGGCTTTAAGGAATGCTTTTCCATTCATTGCACCTACTGAGCTCATAATTACTCATTTTTTTAAGGCAAAACTTAATGCTATACTCTTCTGAAGGCTTCTCTTTCCCCAAGGCAGAGGTGATCCTGTGAACTCTGATAGCACTTTGTCTCCAAAACAATACATATGATATTTTAAGCACTTTTCTATTGAGTCATAAACTCCTAAAGAGGGAGGATGATATTTTATTTATCACTATATGTTCCACAGTGTCTTATATTATTTGCTAACAAATATTTGAATACTTTATTAAAATACTTTATAAAAATATTGATGCTTCAAATTAGAATAACTTTATCAATAGGGAGCCTCCATCTTCTGTTGCCTTTTATTACCATCGAGGATCAATATGCATATTTTTCTTCTAAAACAAAGTATTTATTAGAAAAAGATAATTAGAAAATCTAAGATAATCAGACTTTTAAAGCTGAAAGAATCTTCAGTGGTAATCTATTCTAAGCCCCTAATTTTACAGTAAGAAAACTGTCACTGATACTTTCTTTTTCAACTCACATTAATGTCTTCTTGTTGTTTCTTGAGTTCTAGGGCCATATCACTTGTTTCTTGTGCTAGTTCTTTGTTTTCCAGTGAAAGCCTGTTGCAGCTTGCAGTTAGTTCAGTATTCTTCAGCCTATTTAAAAATATATATATATACCAAAATATTTACATATAAAATTATATAATACAGAATTTTATCCAAAACAATCTTAGGGGAAAGAAAGGAAGGGCTGGGGCTACAAATGAAACAAGATTGGCTTTTAGTAAAGAATTTTTGAGGCTGAGTGATAGGTATACGGTGCTAGTGGTAAAGAACCCGCCCATCAGTGTAGGAGACATAAGAGACACGGGTTTGATCAAGATCCCTTAAAGGAGGGCATGGCACCCCACTTCAGTATTCTTGCCTGGAGAATCCCATGGACAGAGAAGCCTGGCGGGCTACAGTCCATAACGGTCGCAGAGTCAGACACAACTGAGGTGACTTAGCAAGCACACATGCATGCATGCACGGTAAGTATATGCTGGTTCATTACATTATTCCCTCTTTTAACATTGTATATATTTGAAATTTTTCTATAATAAGTTTTTTGAGATGTCATATATTTCCTAGCATATTTCCCATAATGCTTCCCCCTTCACCTTTCCACAAATTTTGAAAAGCATATTATTTTTTACATATAATATTTTCTTTCTAGCAGGGTGTCTCTTAGAAGCTATTTCAAATTTCTGATGATTTCAGTAGTACATGAGACATTAATGATTTAATTAAATATTACTAAATTCATTTAAATGAATGTTTATCTTTTCATTAAAATAAATAAAATTTATGCATATGCACAACACTTAAACTACTCTTACAAGGTCTCAAATATTCTACATCGGAAGAGAGATTACTGCTGTTACTAGTTGCAGCCAGGATCAATTTTAAATGAGGGAAGGGAAGTGTGTGCCTCATGGAATGATTTCAGAAGCACCTATATCTCCTACTTACTGATGCTGGAAACTCATCAAGGTGTTTTAATTAAAAAAAGAAAAGCTGAAAGAGCAAATATACCAAGGATAACTCAAATTTATATTAATCAGTTAATTCATTAAACAGAGCTTTGGTTAATAGATGAATTTTACCCAGAGCCCCTACAAAAGTACTGTTGAAAAGGTACCAGAAGCTGGGAATGGGAGCTGAAAGAGAAGTGACAAGATGCTGAGTAAATTATTTATTTCTTACTTTTATCTAGAGTTGAAAAGCAACCAGAACACAAAAATTATGCTCTCCACTAGATTGCCTCCTTGAATTTAGTTCTCCCTGAGTGACAACACAACAATTATTTCCTCCTATTTTCTCTAGAAATTAAAATTTCTAAGTAGGTGAAGCAACTAAATATTATGCTTGGACAATATAAGAGATGAAGTTATATTTCTGTCATTTCATCAATTCAAACCTACAAAGTAATTTAGTAAAACAACCAAAAAAACTACAGCTAGAACTACAAATGATTATTATTATAAGAAACTAAATAATCTCCAAAAAAAAATATCACTCCTCTAATACAGTTCTCAAGTTTGTGATATACTCTTCTTATGTCAATAATATGTAGTTTCTTTAACAATGAAATTGATAAATTATTTTGATATTTAATCAGAAATAAAACAAAACTTTAAGCCTATTCAAAAAAGCATTATACATAATTAACTAATTTAGTATTAACTATAGTGAAAAGTAGTTAATATTTTATAATACTACAGAAAGTTTAGGAATTGAACACATAAACTACTTTATAGATAGAAAACATACTTCTCATTTTCAAGCTCAGTTTTCAGCTCTTTAACCTGATTTGAATAATGCTGTTCACTTGTTGCAATGGCAGTTAACTGTATTTCCAAATCATGTACTTTTTTCTGGAAAATAAACATGTATTATCACAGCGAATGCTTTTACAATTTTCTCACTTAAGAAGTATGGTCACTCTATGTAAGCAAGTTATATACTTGTAAAAAATATGTCAAAATTTTTAAATTTAAATTGATTTAATGCCATAGTCATTAAAATTTTAATACAGTGAGCAATGAAAAATGCAATACTAAAAGTAAATTTCATTTTCATATTCTGAAGCTCAACCAGTAAAATTATACTTATATATTATAAAATACTGTTGTCTGTTTTATACTACCAAGTAATCAATTTCAACTAAAATATCATATTATTAAGAAAAAATATATTAATGAAATCAGGCAATATCAGAAAAAGTAATCTGCTCTTATTATGTTAGACAGTTACAATGTTAATACTGTAATATACTGAAAACACTTTTTAAAAATAAAAGACATTCTAAAACTATAACATGAAAACTATAAAATAATAACTTAATAAATGCTAAAATTAAAAGTATCAATTAATTGTAAACTAAGAACTTATAAAAGCTAAAATTAAAAGTATCAGTTAATAAATACTTACAACGCATCAAGAAATGTATTGTTATAAGCCATGCTTATATTATTAGTATCTTAAATGCTGACATTTCTCTGCCTCATTATAATATGGAGGTTCTCTGTTTTAAATCATTGCTAGCACACTAAATACAGCAGAAACACATGTTCAAGAGGAATTTTGTGAAGCAATCTTGTGCAAATCTAACAGCCATATAATCTACAATGTAAATCTATACCCTACTAACAAAACACTTGAAAGAAAAAAACGTATCCTTTTTAAACGAACCTCTCTGGTTTGGAGAAGCCCAGTTAGTTCTTGTTCTGCTCCTTTTAATTCTTCAGCAATTTTCTCAAATTGTTTCTTCTCATCTAAAAGCTTTTGGTTTTCTGCCTATTTTAAGAACATTAACAAATCATGATAACCAAAGCACATACACATTCAAAATAATCAAACTTCTCAAATATAGTTGTGAAGAGAATTATGATTTTCTCTTTGGTTAAAATCTTTTAAAATGAGAAAACAAGTCAGTAAGTAAATTCCAAAACTAAATATGATGACAGAGGATTTAATGGACAGAGCCCTGTAAGTTTTTATTTTAAAAAACTCATACAGACAGAAAGACAAGTGGCAGAGGAGTAGTCAAACGTAGAAAGCATCTCTCTTCAAAGATGCATCAGGAATACCTCTTCAGATTCAGAAGACCTTGCAGAGCACAAGCTGAAACTGGCAGGAGTCCCTGACCACCAGAACCATGCAAAAATCAACGGATGAAGGAAGAAAAGGAAAAAAGAGAAGAGTGAGCAGGACCGGACCTGCACCCATGGAGTAGGGGAGCTGAAGCAGGGGTGAGGACCTCACACAGGGGCAATTGAGGCTGTTGGAGAGTGAAGCAGCTGATCAGTGATGGTCTGAATAGAGTGAGAATCACACAGACAATCCATGCCACAGCCTTACATAGCCCAGACAGGAATGCAAGTCCACCAGAATGTATGGTGGCTGGGAGCTGGAATGTAGTGATTAGAGAGCAATCCCAGGGTGAGGACTGCTGTTGACTGTGGGAAGATGGCCCAAAGGGACAGGAGGGAGGAGATCAGAGTGTGGAATGCCTTTGGAGCAAAACCAGGAAGCAGGGCACTACTGCTGAGTTAGGGGCAGAGGGTGGAGCCATCACTGGAGCCTCTCTCCCCACACGCAAGTGCCAGCAGCTGACCAATAGAGAAAGAGCCCAGAGAGGGTGGCCCTTTTGAGTGCCTGATATGTCAAACAATAGACAAGGACCAGCCAGGGAGGAGGCCCTTTGAAAGTCCAGCTGTCAAAGGCTAGAAAAAGATTCTACTAATAATAGTTCTATATCTCCTGCACCTTGGCCGCTGGCATCCCTAGACACATGGCATCATGAAGGTCCCCACGATCCAAGCAACTGTACAACCTCCAAGTATGATCCTTACTGGAGGCAAAGCAGCCTAAAATGCTGTATCTCCTCTGCCCATAGTCACCATCTTTCCTGCACACCTGGCACCACCAGGGTCCCTGCGATCCAAGTAGCTATGCCATCTCCACGCTTGATCCCCACTGGGGCAGAGATACCATAGGCTAGGAAAAACCCTAATAGTGTCATATCTCCTGTGCCTGTAGTGACCAGATTCCCCTCCATACCTGGCATCGCCAGGGTCCCTGTAATCCAAACAGCTGCACCACCTACACACCCAGTCCTCACTAGCACAGAATCAAATCCTCCAGTGCACCCTCAGGAGCAAATTCTTGTGGATGACCCACATGCAGCGGTAGGGATAAAACCACAATTGAGCTCCAGAGATGGAATGGCTAAAGAAAGGATCAAAAACCTTTCCACCAGCTATACAAGTAGCAGATTAAATCCATACAATCAACTGGGTAGACTCTGTGACAATGAGTGTTCCCACAAAAGAAAATGCCCTAGCTCTGGCAGCTGTGGACATTGGAGGCAAGAACATGCAGGAGTAGGGCCAGATTAGAGACTGAGTTGTCCCTACAGCAGGTCCAGAGACCAGCCCCTCCCCCAGTATTGGAGGTGAAAGTGGGCTGTGACTCACAGTGGGGAAAAAGGCGCTGACAGCTGAGACCCGAGAAAAACATTTATTATTATTCTTGTATTTTGATTTCTTCTGTAGTTGCTTCTAGATTTTTTTCTTTTTTTTCTCTGTTGCTGTGGTTGTTTTTATTATTATTATTACCCCGATTTAAGCATTTGAGAACTTTTTTTAATCACACTTTTTATTTCCTTTATATACTTCCTCGATGTTGGCTCTGAGCAGTTCTCTGGTTTCTTTTGGGGGGAGTTGTTTGTTTTCCTTATTTTTCTTATCTTGTAGTTATTCTTAAATATATATAAATCTTTTTATATATTTCTATTTAACTTTTCTTTTTCTTTTTTTTTCATTCTTTTTTTCCACCATGTTTGTTAGTTTGTTTTGTTTTCTTTGCTTTATTCCTCAGTTGGCACTTTGCTTTGGACTTGTTTTCCGTTTTAGTTTTGTTTCTAATTGGTTAATATCATTTTTGGTTTCCTTTGCTAGCCAGGCCACTCTCTTGTACTTTGTTTTCTTTGGACTGTTTTGGTTTTGTTTGTGTGTATATGTGTGTGGGGGTGTATGTTACTTTGTTATTGTTACTATTTATCTGGTATTGCCTTTACCATTTGACTTGAGTTCATTTTTTGTTTCTTGCTTTTTCTGTTTTTGTGTGCTTGTTTTAATCTCATTCATTACCATAACAAACAGTTCATGGGATCTTTGTTCCTCAATCAGAGACTGGGCCTGAGTCTCTGGGCTGGAAGCGATGAGTACAGGACACTGGATTGTCAGAGAACTCCTCACCCCAAGGAGTATTATTAATCAGTGAGAACTTCCAAAGGCCTTCACCTGTATCCAAGACCTGGCATCACCCAACTGCCAGCAGCACCTAGCACAGAATACCTTACCCAAGTAACAAGCGAGACAAGATCACAAATCAATCACTAGCAGACAGGCTTCCCAAAGAAATTCCAAAACACCACCTCACACAGCCTTACCCGTAAGAAGGAAAAAAACTCATCTTCTTCCACCATAATGCAGGCACAAGTCCCTACCAACACAAAGCCTACACAAACCACTGGGCCAAAGTCACCTACTGAGGACAGAGACTAAAAACAAGAGTAACTACAACCCTATAGCCTGGGGAAAGGAGACTTCAAACATAGTTAGTCAGATAAAATGAAAAGACAGAGAAATATTGTGCAAATGAAGGAACAAGGTAAAAACCAATAAGAACAAATAAACAAAGAATAAATAGGCACACTACCTGAAAAATAATTCAGGGTAATGATAATAAAGATGATCCAAAATATCAAAATTAGAATGGAGAAAATGCAAGAATCACTTAACACACTTAAAAAGGACCTAGAGGAAATAAAGAGTAAACAAACAGTGACAAACAACACAATTACTAACATTAAAAATACTCTAGAAGAAATCAATAGCAGAAAAACAGAAAGAAGGTAATAGTGGACATAACTGCTGAACAGCAAAATAAAGAAAAAAGAACTGAGGATAGTCTCAGAGACATCTGGGGCAATACTAAATGCACCAATATTTGAATTATAGGTGTTCCAGAAGAAGAAGAGAAAAAGAAAGGGTCTGAGAAAATTTTTGAAGAGATTATAGTTGAAAACTTCCCTAACATGGGAAAGGAAATAGTCAATCAAATCCAAGAAGCGCAGGGAGCCCCTTACAGGATAAACCCAAGGAGAAACACACCAAGATACATATCAATCAAACTAATGAAAATTAAACACAAAGAAAAAATATTAAAAGCAGCAAAGGAAGAGCAATGAGTAATATACAAGGCAAACCATATATAAGTTAACAGCCAGTCTTTCAGCAGAAACTCTACATGTCAGAAGGGAATGACAGGATGTATTTAAAGTAATGAAAGAGAAAAATTTACAACCAAGATTACTCTACCCATCAAGGATCTCATTCAAAACTGATACAGAAATCAAAAGCTTTATACACATGCAAAAGTTAAGAGGATTTAGCACCACCAAACCAGCTGTAAAATAAATGCTTTAGTGTAGGGACCTCCATAGGCAGGAAACACAAGAGCAAGAACAGACCTACAAAAACAAACCCAAAACAATTAAGAAAATGCCAATAGGAATACACACACACACACACACACACACACACACACACACACACACACACACACATATACACCAATGATTCCTTTAAATACAAATGGATTAAATGATCCAACCAAAAGACACAGACTGGATGGATGGATACAAAAATGAGACCCATGTATATACTACAAGAAACCCACTTCAGACCTAGAGACACATACAGTCTGAAAATGAGAGGATGGAAAAAGACATTCCATGAAAATGGAAATCAAAAGAAAGCTGGAATAGCAATTCTCATATCAGACAAAATAGACTTTAAAGAATATTACAAGAGATAAGGAATGAGACTACATAATGATCGAGGGATCAATCCAAGAAGGAAACATAACAACTGTAAATATTTATGTACCCAACATAGTAGCATCTCAATACATAAGGCAAACACTAACAGACATAAAAGGGAAAATCAACAGTAACACAATAATAGTAAGGGACTTTAAAACCTCATTTACACCAATGGACAAATCATCAAAAAAAAATTAATAAGGAAACACAAGCCTAAAATGACACAACAGACTCAGTTCAGTTCAGTTTAGCCACTCAATCATGTCTGACTCGTTGAAACCCAATGGACTGCAGCACACCAGGCTTCCCTGTCCATCACAAACTCCAGACCTTGCTCAAACTCATGTTGATCAAGTCGGTGATGCCATCCAACCATCTCATCCTCTGTCATCCCCTTCTCCTCCCACCTTCAATCTTTCCCTGCATCAGAGTCTTTTCCACGGAGTCAGTTCATCGCATCAGGTGGCCCAAGTATTGGAGTTTCAGCTACAGCATCAGTCCTTCCAATGAATACTCAGGACTGATTTCCTTTAGGATGGACTGGTTGGATCTCTTTGCAGTCCAAGGAACTCTCAAGAGTCTTCTCCAACACCAAAGTTTAAAAGCATCAATTCTTCAGTGCTCAGCTTTTTTAATAGTCCATCTCTCATATCCATACATGACTACTGGAAAAACCATAGCCTTGACTAGACAGATCTTTGTTGGCAAAGTAATATCTCTGCTTTTTAATATGCTGTCTAGTTTGGTCATAACTTTTCTTCCAAGAAGTAAGTGTCTTTTAATTTCATGGCTGCAGTCACCATCTGCAGTGATTTTGGAGCCCAAGAAAATAAAGTCTCTCACTGTTTCTATTGTTTCCCCATCTATTTGCCATGAAGTGGTAGAACTGAATGTCATGGTCTTAGTTCTCTGAATGTTGAATTTCAAGCCAGCTTTTTCACTCTCTTCTTTCACTTTCATCAAGAGGCTCTTTAGTTCCTCTTCCCTTTCTACCATAAGGGTGGTGTCATCTGCATATAGATGGGCCTAACTGATATCTACAGGACATTCTATCCAAATGCAGCAGAATACACTTTCTTCTCAAGTGCACATGGAACATTATCCAGGATAGATCACATCATGTGTCACAAATCAAGCCTCTGTAAAATTAGGAAAACCGAAATTGTATCTGGCATCTTCTCTGACCACAAGGCTATGAGATTACATACTAAAGGAAAAAAATGTAAAAAACACATACGTAGAGGCTAAACAATATGCTTCTAAATAACCAAAAGGTCACTGAAGAAATCAAAGAGAAAATCAATATATAGAAACAATACAATGAAAACACAACAAACCAAAACTTATGAGAAGCAGCAAAAGCAGTTCCAAGAGGGAAGTTATACAAGCCTACCACAAGAAATGAGTAAAACGTTAAATATGTAACCTCACCTTACACCTAAAGTAACCAGAAAAAGAACAAAACCCCAAAGTTAGTAGAAGGAAAGAAATTATAAAGATCAGAGCAAAAATAAAAGCAAAAGAAGTGAAGAAAACAATAGCAGAAATCAATAAAACTAAAACCTGGTTCTTTGAGAAGACAAAATTGACAGACTCATCAAGGAAAAAAGTGAGAAATCCACAGCAAACATTATTTTCACAGGTGAAAAACTGAAAACATTTTCTCTAAGATCAAGAATAAAACAAGGGTCCCCACCCTCACCACTATAATTCAACATAATTTTGGAAGTCCTAGCCATGGAAATCAGAGAAAATAAATAAATAAAAGGAATCCCAACTGAAAAAAAGAAGTAAAACACTCACTGTTTGCAGAAAACACGTTACTATACATAGACAACCCTAAAGATATCACCAGAAAATTACTAAAGCTAATCAATGAATTTAGTAAAGTCACAGGATACAAAATCAATACACAGAAATCTCTTGCATTCCTATACACTAACAATGAAAAATCAACAGAGAAATTAAGGAATCAATCCCACTCACCACTGCAACAAAAAGAGTGAAATACCTAGGAATAAACCTATTTAAGGAGACAAAGGACCTGTATGTAGAATTATAAATCACTGGTGAAAGAAATCAAAGACCACACAAACTAATGGAAAGATATATCTTGTTCCTGGATTGAAAGAACCAATATTGTGAAAATAACTATACTATCCAAAGCAGTCTACAGATTCCATGCAATCTCTATCAGATTATCAATGGCACTTTTCACAGAACTAGAATAAAAAATTTCTCAATTCATATGTGTGTGTGTGTGTGTTAGTCTTTCAGTCACATCCCACTCTTTGAAATCCCATGTACTGTAGCCCACCAGGCTCCTCTGTCCATGGACATCTCCAAGCAAGAATAATGGAGTGGGTTGTCATCTCCTTCTCCAGATCTTCCCAACCTAGGGATCAAACCCAGGTCTCCTGCATTGCAGACAAATTCTTTACCACCTGAGCCACCAGGGAAGCCAATTTGTATGGAAACACAAAAGAACCCAAATAGCCAAAGAAATCTTGAGAAAGAAGAATGGAGCTGGAGGAATCATCCTTCCTGACATCAGACTATACTACAAAGTTACAATCATCAAAACAGCATGGTAGTGGCACTAAAACAAAGACCAATGGAAAAATATAGAAAACCCAGAGGTAAACCCATGCACCAATGGACACCTTATCTTTGGCAAAGGGGAGGCAAGAATACATAATGGAGGAAAAACAGCCTCTTCAATAAGTGGTGCTATGAAAAATGGACAGCAATGTGTAAAAGAATGAAATTAGAACACTTCCTAACACCATACACAAAAATAAACTCAAAATGGATTAAAGATATAAATATAAGGCCCAAAACAAGAAAACTCTTAGCAAAAAATATAGGCAGAACATTCTTTGACATAAATTGCAGCAAGATCCTCTATGACCAACCTCCTAGAGTAGTGGAAATAAAGACAAATAAATGTGATCTAATTAAATTGTAAAGCTTTTTCACCACAAAGGAAAGTATAAACAAGCTGAAAAGATGGCCCTCACAATGGGAGAGAATAATTGTGAATGAAAGAACTGACAAAACATTAATCTTTAAAATATACAAGAAGCTCAGGCAGCTCAATATCAGAAAAACATACAAGCCAATGGAAAAAAAATGGGCAGAAGACTTAAACAGACATTTCTCCAAAGAAGATATTCATATGTCCAATAAACACATGAAAAGATATTCAATACTGGTCATTGTCAGAGAAAAGCAAATCAAAACCACAATGAGGTGTCACCACACAGCAGTCAGAATGGTCAGTATCATCAAATTCTAAAGACAATAAATGCTACAGAGGATGTGGAGAAAAGGGAACCCTCTTACACTGTTGGTGGAAATGTAAATTGTTACCGCCACTATGAAGAACAGTATGGAGATTCCTTAAAAAACTAGGAATATAATTATTAATACCACATGACCCAGCAATCCCACTACTGGGCAGATATCCTCATAGAATCATAATTCAGAAATACACATGTCCTCCCATGTTCACTGCAGCACTATTTACAATAGCCAGGACATGGAAGCAACCTAGATGTCCATCGACAGAAGTATGGTTAAAGAAATTGTGGTATATACAATAGAATATTACTCAGTCATAAAAAGGCATGAATTTCAGTCAGTTGAACTGAGATGGATGAACCTAGAGCCTTTATACAGAGTGAGGTAAGTCAGAAAGAGAAAAATAAATATTAACACATATATATGGAATCTAGAAAATGGTACTGATGAACCTATTTGTAGGGCAGCAACAGAGACGTAGACATAGAGAATGAACTTGTGGACACATCAGAAGAAGGAGACCAGGGAACAAATTGAGAGAGTAACACTGAAATATATACATTACCATGTGTAAAAGAGATAGCTAGTAGGAAGCTGCTGTATAATACAGGGAGCTCAGCCCAGTGATTTGTGACAACATAGAGAGGTAGAACGGGAAGGGCAGGAGGGAGATTCAAGAGGGAGGGAATATATGTATATTTATGGCTGATTCACGTTGTTGTACAACAGAAACCAACACAAAATTATAAAGCAATTATCCTCCAATTAAAAATACTTTTAAAAAAATGCTTTTTAAATTGGAAGAATTATTAATATGACCATACCATCCAATGCAATCTACAGATTAATACAATCCCTATCAAAATACCCATTACATTTTTTACAGAACTAGAACAAGTAATCCTAGAATATATAGAGAGCCACAAAAGACCATGACTTGCCAAGCACTCCTGGGGGAAAAAAAAAGAACAAAGCTGGAGGTATAATCCTCAATGACTTTAGATGATATTACAAAGCTAAGTAATCAAAACAGTATGGTACTGGCACAAAACTAGACACAAAGATGAATGAAACAAAATAGGGAGCTCAGAAATAAATCCACACACTTATCGTCAATTAATCTATAATAAAAGGGGTCAATAATGTACAATAGAGAAAAGGCAGTCTCTTTGGTGCTGGGAAAAGTGGACAACTACATGTGAAATAATGAAGTTAGAAACATTCTCTAACACCGTACATAAAAATAATGCAAAATGGATTAAAACCTAAATGTAAGACTAGAAACCATCAAATTCCTAGAGGAAAACATAGGCAGGATACTTTTTGATATAAATCATATGCAATATTTTCTTGGATCAGCCCCTAAGGCAAAAAAAGCAAAAATAAATAGATGAAATCCAAGTAAACTTAAAAGCTTTTGCACAGCAAAAGAAACCATCTAGTAAACAAAAAGACAACCTACAAAATAGAAGAAAATATTTGCAAATGATAGACTGACAAGAAGTTAATATTTAAAAGATACAAACAGCTCATAGAGCTCAATATCAAAAGTACCAGTCAAATCATAAAATGGACAGAAGACCTGTATAATCATTTTTCCAAAGAAGACATCCAAATGGCTAACAGGCACATGAAAAAATGCTCAACATAACTAATTACTAGGGAAATGCAAATAAAATACACAACTAAATATCACCTCACAACTATGAGAATAGCTGTCATCAAAAAGTCTACAAATAACAAAATGTTGGAAAAGATGTGGAGAAAAGAGAACCCTAGTACACTGTTGGTGGTAATAAATTGATGCAGCCACTATGGAAAACAGTATGGAGGTTCCTTTAAAAACTAAAAGTTACCAAATGTTGAAGCAATTCCACTCCAGGCACATATCCAAAAAAACTAAAACACAAACTCAAAAAGATATACGCACTCCAATGTTTAAGCCACCCTATTTACAACAGCCAAGACAAAGAAACCCAGAAGCAACCCAAGTGCCCATCAACAGATGATTGTATTAAGAGATGTCTACACACACACACACACACACACACACACACACACTACTCAGCCATAAAAAAGAATGAAATACTGCCATCTGCAGCAATATGAATGGACCTTAGTAAAAAAAGTCAGAGAGAAAAATACAAATATCATATGACTTATATGTGGCATCTAAAAAATAATACAAATGAATGCATATACAAGACAGAAACAGACTCACAAACATAGAAAGCAAACTTACGGTTACCATAGGGGAGAAGCAAGTGGGAGAGACAAATTAGGGGTAGGAGGTTAAAAAATACAAGCTACTACAAATAAAACAGATAACCAACAGGATATACTGTATAGCACATGGAATTATATTCAATATTTTATAATAACCTACAATGGAATTTAATCTGAAAAAAACTAAATCACTCTGCTGTACACCTCAAAGTAGCACAATTTGTAAAATCAACTATACTTCAACAACAACAAAAAAGAAAGCTCTGATAGGTTTCACAAAAATAAACCTGTTTAACTTTGAAAAAAACAAAAAACAAATATTTTAAATGTCAATAAGAACATATCTAATAATAATCACTTTAAGTGAAATGGACTAAGGGACTAAATTCTCCCAATAAAAGACAAAGAGTATCTGAGTGAACATAAAAAATGATACATATATACATACATATTATATATATATACTTCCTATAATAGATTCACCTCAGATCTAAAGACACAGACTAAAAGTGAGGGGATGGAAAAAAGTATTCCATGCAAATTCAAATCAAAAGTAAGCCATGGTAACAACACTTATATCAAACAAAGACTATTACAAAAGACAAAAGATATTACATGATGACCAAAGGATTCATCAAAAAGATGATGTAATAATTATAAATATATATGCACCCAACATAGAAGTATCTAAATACATAGTGCAAATTCACAGACATAGAGGGGGAAATTGACAGTAACACAATAACAGGAGACATTAACACCCCATTTACACCAATAAACAGATTATCCAGACAGAAAACCAATGGCCTCAAATGACACATTTGACCAAATGAACTCAACATATTTATAGAGAACATCCCATCCAAAATCAGTAGAATATACTTTCTTTTAAAGTATATATGGAACATTTTCCAAGATAGACTACATGCTAGGCCACAAAAATTATCAGTAAATTTAAGAAATTCAATTCATATCAAGCATCTTTTCTGACCACACTTTGAGTCTAGAAATCAACTACAAAGAAAAAAACTACACGGGAAAAAAATCCTCAAACATGTGGAGACTAAATAATATGCTACCAAACAACCAATGGAAGACTGAAGAAAACAGAAAATACATGGTGACAAAAATGAAGAAACAACAATCCAAAATCTAAGAGATGCAGCAAACTCAGTTCTAAGATGGAGGTTTATTGTGATACAAGTCTACCTCTCAGGAAACAAACAAACAAAAAATCTCAAATAACCTAACCAACACTCAAAGGAAGCAGAAAAGTCACTAGAAGAAAGAAAATCATAAAAATCAAAGCTAAATTTTTAAAGAGAGACTAAACAATAGAAAAGATCAACAAAACCACGAACTGGTTATGTGAAAAGATAGATAACATTGATAAATTTTATTTAGGAGGTTCATCAAGAGAAAAAGAGGGCTCAAATCAACCAAATAAGAAATAAAAAAGAAATACAACCAATACCACAGAAATACAAAGGATCATGAAAGATTACTATGAACAATTAAATGCCAATTAAATAGATATCTTAGAAGAAAATGACAAATTCCTTAAAAATGTACAATTTTCTAAACATCAACCAGGCAGACATAGAAAGTATAAACCAACCAATTACCAGCAATGAAATTGAATTATTAGTTTTAAAAATTTCCAACAAACAAAAGTCTAGGACTAGATGGCTTCATAGATGAATTCTACCAAACATTTAAAGGGAAATTAAACCTGTCCTTCTCAAACTAGTCCAAAAAACTGCAGAGAGAGGAGCTCTTCCAAACTAATTCTGCCAGGCCAGTATTACTGTACTTGCAAAACCGACAAAGATGTCACAAAAAACAGAAGATTAAAGGCCAACATCATTGATGAAATTAGATACAAAAATCCTCAGCAAAATATTATCAAACCAAGTCTATATAGTCAAAGCAACGGTTTTTCTAGTAGTCACATATGGATGTGAGAGCTGGACCACAAAGAAGGCTGAGTACCAAAGAACTGATGCTTTTGAACTGTGGTGTTGGAGAAGACTCTTAAGTCCCTTGGACTGAAAAGAGATCAAAACAATCAATCCTAAAGGAAATCAATCCTGAATATTCATTGGAAGGACTGATGCTGAAGCTGAAGCTCCAATACTTTGGCCACCTGAAGTGAAGAGCCGAGTCATTAGAGAAGACTCTAATGCTGGGAAAGATTGAAGGCAGGAGGAGAAGTGGATGACAGAGGATGAGATGGTTGAATGGTATCACCAACCCAATGGACAAGAGTTTGAGCAAGCTCTGGGAGATGGTGAAGGACAGGGAAGCCTGGCATGCTACAGTCCACGGGCACACAGAGTCGGACACAACTGAGCAACTGAACAACAACAAAGTTCAATAATACATTAAAAGGATCACACACCATGATCAAGTGGGATTTATCCCAGAGATACAAGGATGGCTCAATATCTGCAAATCAATGTGATACGCCACATTAACCAGTTGAAGAATAAGAATCATACGATCATCTCAATAGATGCAGAAAAAGCTTCTGACAAAATTCAATATCCATTTATGCTAAAAATTCTCCAGAAAGTGAGTATAGAGGGGACATACCTCAGCATAAAAAAGATCATATATAACAAGCCCACAACTAACATCATGCTCAATGGTCAAAAGCTAAAAGTATTGCTTTTGAGATCAGCAATAAGATAAGGATGCCCACTATCACCACTTCTATCTAACATAGAATTGAAAGTCCTAGCCACATCTATCATAAAAGAAAAACAAATAAAAAGAATCCAAATTACAAAGGAAGAAATAAAACTGTCACTGTTTGCAGATAACATGATACCATAAACAGGAAATCCTAAAAAACACCACCAAAAGCCTACTAGAACTCAAAGATTTCAGTAAAGTTGGAGGTACAAAATTAATACACAGAAATCTGTTACATTTCTATGTAATGTACAAACTATCAGAAGGAAAAAATAAGAAAACAACCCCATTTATAATCACATCAAAGAGAATAAAATATCTAGGAAAAATTGTAAGAAGAAAAAAATCTCTGCTTGAAAAACTATAAGACACTGATGAAAGAAATTGAAACTAACCAAAAAAAATATTAAAAGATATACCATGTTCATGGACTCAAAAATTAATGTTAAAATGACCATACTACCCAAGGCAATCTACAGATTCATTGCATTCCTATCAAAATACCAATGGCACTTTCCACCATACTGCTGCTGCTGTTACTGCTGCTAAGTCATTTCAGTTGTGTCCGACTCTGTGAGACCCCATAGACGGCAGCCCACCAGGCTCCCCCATCCCTGGGATTCTCCAGGCACGAATACTGGAGTGGGTTGCCATTTCCTTCTCCAATGCACGAAAGTGAAAAGTGAAAGTAAAGTCGCTCAGTCGTCTCCGACTCTTCGCGACCCCATGGACTGCAGCTTACCAGGCTCCTCCGTCCATGGGATTTTCCAGGCAAGAGTACTGGAGTGGGGTGCCATTGCCTTCTCTGTTCCACCATACTATAACATAATTAATGTACAACAAAAGAGGCAGGAAATACAATGGAGAGAAGACAGCCTCTTTCATAAATGGTATGGGGAACACTGGACAGCTACATGCGAAAGAATCAAACTGGATTACTCACTCACGTCATGCACAAAAATAAATTCAAAATGGATTAAAGATTTAAGGGTCGGAAAGAAATAGGCAAGGGAGACTAAGAGGTACAAACTTCCAGTTGCAAATAAATGAGTCACAGGTATGAAATGTACAATGTGGAGAATATATGCTAAGTAGCTTCAGTTGTGTCTGACTCTTTGCAACCCTATGGACTGTAGCCCACCAGGCTCCTCTGTCCATGGGATTCTCCAGGCAAGAATACTGGATTCCCTCCTCCAATGGATCCTCCTAACCCAGGGATCAAACCTGCATTTTTTATGTCTCCTACACTGGCAGGCAGGTTCTTTACCACTAGCACAACATGGGAAGATAATATAGTCAATACCCATTTAATATCTTTGTGTGGTAACATGTTGTAACTAGACTTATCACAGTGATCATTTTGAAATGTTTATAAATATAAAATCACTGGTGTGTGACAGGAACTAACATAGTGTTTTAGGTCAATTATGCTTCAAAAATAAACTCTTAAAAAAAGAGATCAGGTTTACGGTTATGGAAGTAGGGGAAACAAGAGGGGATGATAAGTTGGATGAAGCTGTCAAAAGGTACAGTTATAAAATAAATAGTACTAGGGATGTACTGTACAATATGATATAATTAAAACTGCTATATGTTATATATGAGAGTGGTTAAGAGAATAAATCTTAAGAGTTTTCATCACAAGGAAAATCTTTTTTCTATCTCTTTAATCTGTATTTGTCTGAGATGATGGATGTAAATGTATTGTGATGTATGTAAGTCAAATCATTATTTTGTACCCCTTAAATTTATATATTGCTGTGTTACAAATCTCAAGAAAACTGGAATAAAAATAAAGTACAATTAGATTTTTAAAATAAAATTTATATACACAGGGTAATCTGAGTCATTTCCCCCTTACCCCTACAACCAAGGAGTCTGCCTTAGGGAAAAAGAGAAATAAGGATGGGATTAAGGTGAAATGGGTGGCAATAGCTAGGCTGAGGCAGTGTCTGATGGAAGGATGATGGTGGGGAAGAGAAGTGAAAGAAGGAAAATGATAGAAAGCAAGAGAAAAGGGATTCATTCAGCTGGATGAGGTGTGTGTGTATAAGTTAGTAAGAATCATGTGTGCGCTTATGCACATGTGTGTGCACTTGCTCCAAGGACAGACTTTAGAGTAACGGTTTCAGTGTAATCAGACTGCATCCAAAAAAATTAAATTTAAAAGAATAATAATGCTGGAGGAATCACACTACCCAAATCTAAGACTCACTATAAAAAGCTACAGTAAGCCAAACGCTGGTGAATGGCTAAACCACAAAAATCAATGAAACAGAAATAATTCCAGAATAGTCAATTTTTTAACAGATGTGCAAAAGTAACTCAACACAAAAAGGAGAGTCTTGGGAATTCCCTGGAAGTCTAGTGGTTAGCACTCCATACTGCCAAAAGAGCATGGGTTCATTCTGATTGGGAAAATAAGATCCTGCAAGCCGCTTGGTGTGACAAAAATAAATAAACAGTAAATACATACACAAAGAAAAAGAAGAGTCTTTTCAACAAATGGTAGTATAACTCTATATCAACCCAAAGTGTTTAAATCTTAAATATCTCTCAAAATCATCCATTTATTCTTCACTACCACCACCATCTCCCAGCCTAAGTTCTCTTGTCTGAATCCTATGACTGTCTGTCTATTTTTAACTGTTCTATCTTAATATATTCTGTTCTCTGTACTGCAAATCAAATGAGCCTTTCAAAATGCAAATCTGCCCAAGCCATTCTCTGCTAAAATTCTTTACAGCTTCTCATTACAATTAGAATAAATAAAAATTCTGCTGATATGATTTAAAAGGCCATGAATTACTAGGATCCTATACCTTTCTAGCCTCATTTTGCATCACACTCTTCTTTTCACCCCATGTTGTATTCACAATACTCGTTCCTATCAAAGGATGTTTGTATATAAAATTTCTCCTACCTGATAAACACTTTTTGTCCTTCTCTTGATTTCTATTTTTTTTATTGTTACACTATATATATTTTATTATTTGATACTTTAAGTTAGTTTATTTTCTATTTTTTAACTTTACAATATTGTATTTGTTTTGCCATACATTGACATGAATCCACCATGGGTGTACATGTTTTCCCCTTCCAGAATCCCCCTTCCACCTCCCTCCCCATCCCATCCCTCCGGGTCATCCCAGTGCACCAGCCCCGAGCACCCTGTATCATGCGTTGAACCTGGACTGGCGATTCGTTTCACATATGATAATTTACATGCTTCAGTGACATTCTCCTAGATCATCCTGCCCTCGCTCTCTCCCATAGAGTCCATAATACTGTTCTATTTATCTGTGTCTCCTTTGATGTCTCACATACAGGGTTATCACTACGAACAAAGCTAGTGGAGGTGATGGAATTCCAGTTGAGCTATTTCAAATCCTGAAAGATGATGCTGTGAAAGTGCTGCACTCAATATGCCAGCAAATTTGGAAAACTCAGCAGTGGCCACAGGACTGGAAAAGGTCAGTTTTCGTTCCAATCCCAAAGAAAGGCAATACCAAAGAATGCTAAAACTACCGCACAATTGAACTCATCTCACATGCTAGTAAAATAATGCTCAAAATTCTCCAAGTCAGGCTTCAGCAATATGTGAACCGTGAACTTCCAGATGTTCAAGCTGGTTTTAGAAAAGGCAGAGGAACCAGAGATCTAACTGCCAATATCTGCTGGATCATCAAAAAAGCAAGAGAGTTCCAGAAAAATATCTATTTCTGCTTTATTGACTATGCCAAAGCCTTTGACTGTGTGGATCACAATAAACTGTGGAAAATTCTGAAAGAGATTTCAGACTACCTGACCTGTCTCTTGAGAAACCCATATGCAGGTCAGGAAGCAACAGTTAGAACTGGACAGGGAACAACAGACTGGTTCCAAATAGGAAAAGGAGTACGTCAAGGCTATATATTGTCACCCTGCTTATTTAACTTATATGCAGAGTACATCATGAGAAACGCTGGGCTGGAAGAAACACAAGCTGGAATCAAGATTGCTGGGAGAAATATCAATAACCTCAGATATGCAGATGACACCACTCTTATGGCAGAAAGTGAAGAACTAAAGAGCCTCTTGATGAAAGTGAAAGAGGAGAGTGAAAAAGTTGGCTTAAAGCTCAACGTTCAGAAAACTAAGATCATGGCACCTGGTCCCATCACTTCATGGGAAATAGATGGGGAAACAGTGGAAACAGTGTCAGACTTTATTTTTCGGGGCTCCAAAATCACTGCTGATGGTGACTGCAGCCATCAAATTAAAAGACGCTTACTCCTTGGAAGGAAGGTTATGGCCAACCTAGATAGCATATTTAAAAGCAGAGACATTACTTTGCCAACAAAAGTCCGTCTAGTCAAGGCTATGGTTTTTCCAGTGGTCACGTATGGATGTGAGAGTTAGACAGTGAAGAAAGCTGAGTGCCGCAGAACTGATGCTTTTGAACTGTGGTGTTGGAGAAGACTCTTGAGAGTCCCTTGGACTGCAAGGAGATCCAATCAATCCATCATAAAGGAGATCAATCCTGGGTGTTCATTGGAAGGACTGATGTTGAAGCTGAAACTCCAATACTTTGGCCACCTGATGCAAAGAGTTGACTCATCGGTAAAGACACTGATGCTGGGAAAGATTGGAAGCAGGAGGAGAAGGGGACGACAGAGGATGAGATGGTTGGATGCCATCACTGACTCGATGGACATGGGTTTGGGTAGACTCCGGGAGTTGGTGATGGACAGAGGGGCCTGGCGTGCTGCAATTCATGGGGTCACAAAGAGTTGGACACGAATGAGCGACTGAACTGAACTGAACTGAACTGATACAGGGTTATCTTTATCGATTGACTAAATACCATATATATGTGTTAGTATACTATATTGGTGTTTTTCTTTCTGGCTTACTTCACTCTGTATAATAGGCTCCAGTTTCATCCACCTCATTAGAACTGATTCGAATGTATTCTTTCTAATGGCTGAGTAATATTCCATTGTGTATATGTACCACAGCTTCCTTATCCATTCATCTGCTGATGGGTATCTAGGCTGCTTCCATGTCTTGGCTATTATAAACAGTGCTGCGATGAACATTGGGGTACATGGTCTCTTTCAATTCTGGTTTCCTCAGTGTGTATGCCCAGCAGTGGGATTGCTGGGTCATATGGCAGTTCTATTTCCAGTTTTTTGAGGAATCTCCACACTGTTCTCCATAGTGGCTGTACTAGTTTGCATTCCCACCAACAATGTAAGAGGGTTCCCTTTTTTCCACACCCTCTCCAGCATTTATTGCTTGTAGTCTTTTGGATAGCAGCCATTCTGACGGGCGTGAAATGGTACCTCATTGTGGTTTTGATTTGCATTTCTCTGATAATGAGTGATGTTGAGCATCTTTTCATGTATTTGTTAGCCATCTGTATGTCTTCTTTGGAGAAGTGTCTGTTTAGTTCTTTGGCCCACTTTTTGATTGGGTCATTTATTTTTCTGGAATTGAGCTGCAGTAGTTGCTTGTATATTTTTGAGATTGTTTGTCTGTTGCTTCATTTGCTATTATTTTCTTCCATTCTGAAGGCTGTCTTTTCACCTTGCTTATAGTTTCCTTTGTTGTGCAAAAGCTTTTAATTTTAATTAGGTCCCATTTGTTTATTTTTGCTTTTATTTCCAATATTCTGGGAGGTGGGTCATAGAGGATTCCATTCACCATCGCAATGAAAAGAATAAAATACTTAGGAATATATCTACCTAAAGAAACAAAAGACCTATATATAGAAAACTATAAAACACTGGTGACAGAAATCAAAGAGGACACAAATAGATGGAGAAATATACCATGTTCATGGATCGGAAGAATCAATATAGTGAAAATGGGTATACTACCCAAAACAATCTATAGATTCAATGCAATCTCTATCAAGCTTCCAATGGTATTCTTCAGAGAACTAGAACAAATAATTTCACAATTTGTATGGAAATACAAAAAACCTTGAATAGCCAAAGCAATCTTGAGAAAGAAGAATGGAACTGGAGGAATCAACCTGCCTGACTTCAGGCTATACTACAAAGCCACCGTCATCAAGACAGTATGGTACTGGCACAAGGACAGAAATATAGATCAGTGGAACAAAATAGAAAGCCCAGAGATAAATCCACGCACCTATGGACACCTTATCTTTGAGAAAGGAGGCAAGAATATACAATGGAGAAAAGACCATCTCTTTAACAAGTGGTGCTGGGAAAACTGGTCAACCACTTGTAAAAGAATGAAACTAGAACACTTTCTAACACCATACACAAAAATAAACTCAAAATGGATTAAAGATCTAAACATAAGACCAGAAACTATAAAACTCCTAGAGGAAAACATGGATTTCGATTCAATCTTTACTTTTTCAAAAAAGCTCTCCTAAATTCTCGAAACAGTTTGTGCTCAGTCACTCGGTCGTATCCAGTTCTTCATGAATCTATTAGGCTTCTCTGTCCATGGGATTTTCCAAGCAAGAATACTGGAGTGGATTGCCATTTCCTCCTCCAGGGGATCTTTCAGACTCAAGATTGAACCCACGTGTCCTGTGCCATCCAGCACTAGCAGACAGATTCTTTACCAGATAGTCACTTGGAAAGCCCCTAAGTTGTTCAAATCTAATTATACTGTGAACTAACCCTTTATTGTCCTTGACACCATTGTATTATTACCTTTGAATGACTGTTTGAATTTTTTTTTAATTAATTAATTTATTTTAGTTGGAGGCTAATTACTTTACAATATTGTAGTGGTTTTTGCCATACATTGATATGAATCAGCCATGGGTTTACATGTGTTCCCCACCCTGAATTTAAGTGTGATTATTTCACGATCACAGTCTTGTCTTGGCGAAGGGGCTTGCATAACTCAAAGAAGCTATGAGCCATTCTGTGGAGGGTGACCCAAAGCAGACGGACCACAGTAAAGAGTTCTGATAAAAAAGTCGTCCCCTGAGGAGAGAAATGTCAAACAGCTTCAGTGTTTTTGCCTAGAAAACCCCATGGACAGTATGAAAATGCAAAAAGATACGACACTGGAAGATGAGCCCCTCCCCCCACAGATCAGAAGGTGTCCAATGTGCTACTGGGTTAGAGCAGAGGGCAATTACTAATAGCTCCAGAAAGAATAAAGTGGCTGGGCCAAAGTGAAAATGACTCAGCTGTGGATGTGTCTGGTGATGAAAGTAATGTCCAATACTGTAAAGAGCAGTATTGCATCATATCTTAGAATGTTAGGCCCATGAATCAACGTAAATTGGATGTGGTCAAGCAGGAGATGGCAAGACTGAACATAGACACCTTAGGAATCAGTAAACTAAAATGTACAGGAAAGGGAGAATTTAATTCAGATGACCATTATGTCTACTACTGTGGGCAACAATCCATTAGAAGAAATGGAGTAGACCTTATAGTCAACAAAAGAGTCTGAAATGCAGTATTTGGGTACAACCTCAAAAGTGACAGAATGATCTGCTTTCAAGGCAAACCATTCAACATTATAGTAATTCAAGTCTATGCCCCAACCACTGATGCCAAAGAAACTGAAGTTGACCAGTTCTATGAAGACCTACAAATCCTTCTAGAACTGACACCCAAAAAAGATATCCTTTTCATCACAGGGGGCTGGAATGCAAAAGTAGGAAGTAGAGAGATACCTGGAGTAACAGGCAAGTTTCGCTTTGGAGTACAAAATGAAGCAGGGCAAAGGCTAACAGAGTTTTGCCAAGAGAACGCACTGGTCATAGCAAACAACCTCTTCCAACAATGCAAGAGACAACTCTACACATGGACATCACCAGATGGTCAATACCGAATTCTGATTATATTCTTTGTAGCCAAAGATGGAGAAACTCCACACAGTCAACAAAAACAAGACTAGGAGCTCAGTCATGTCCAACTCTTTGCAATCCCATGGACTGTAGCCCACAAGGCTCTTCTGTCCATGGGGATTCTCCAGGCAAGAATACTGGAGTGGGTTTCCATGACCTCCTCCAGGGGATCTTCCCAACCCAGGGATCAAACCCAGGTCTCCCACATTGCAGGCAAATTCTTTACCAGCTGGGCCACAAGGGAAGCCCAAGAATACTGGAGTGGGTAGCCTATCCCTTCTCCAGGGGATATTCCCAACCCGGGAATCGAAATAGGGTCTCTTGCATGGCAGGTAGATTCTTTACCAGCTGAGCTACCAGAGAAGCCCATTAACTATATCTATTGCTGCTCAAATAGAACAAAGCCCTAAACTAAAGCTTGCCCATGTGGGAATGTAAAAGTAATACTATAGTGTTAATTTATCCAATGAATATTTGTAAAACGCTTACAAAGTGTTATTCACTGTGGTTACAGGGCAACCAAGACATGGGTGCATAGCTCTTATTGGAGCATTCCACTGTTCTATCTGCTGACCACCTACTATGTACCATCTACTATACTACGTAAAGGAGACTCTAAAGGGCAAATAAAGCTGTAAATAATTACACCAAAATAAATTTCATTTTTGGTAAGTGCTATAAAAGGAAAAATTCAGACTGCTATACTCATTGAAATACTCATTGGAAGGACTGATGGTGAAGCTGAAGCTCCAACACTTTGGCCACCTGATTCAAAGAGCTGACTCATTGGAAAAGACTCTGATGCTGGGAAAGATTGAAGGCAGAAAGAGATGAGGGATATAAGGATGAGATGGCTGGACAGCATCACTGATTCAATGGATATGAACTTGGGCAAACTCCAGGAGATGGTGAGGGACAGGAAAGCCTGGCATGCTATAGTCCTTGGGGTTGCAAAGAGTCAGGAACGACTTGGCAACTAAACAACAACATGGAGACCTAAACTAGTTAAGAATGTCAAGAAAGATTTCTAAAGAATTAATATTTAAGCTGAGACTTGAAGTATAAGTTTATATTATCAAATTTGAAAGAAATTCAAATATTATTTGCAAGAATAATGAAAGCAGTTCGCTGAAGAAAGGATAAGCATTTGGAAACAGTGCTTCCCAAGAGATGGAAGAATTAGGAGTTGCAAAATCAGGTAGAGATGTGACAGGTTAAACCCAAAATCAAATATCTGTAATCATAAACAATATTGTCTTCTATAAGCAAAGCTGGCAAACTACAGCCTCCAAGAGAAAGTCAGCCCACAATCTTCTTTTGCAGGCCCTAGAATTAAGAATGTTTCCAACATTTTTATAAGATTGTTAAAAATAAAAGAAGGAAAAAAGGAGGGGAAGGAGAAAATTAACATTCTCTATATAGCCACAAAGCCTAAAATATTTACTATCTAGTACTTTACAAAAAGTTTACCAACCCATGATCTACACATTATAATCAATTAAAACACAATGAAGCCCTTATCCTAAGAAATTCATTAAATAAATATGATTCTACTTGAACACTAAACATAGGTACTGAATATATATCATATATATCTTTCTCAAAATTGCAGCTTTGTGTCTCAAAGGTATCAAAGGCACACCAAATTTACAATCAGCTACAGAATATACACATTTTATCTCACTTAAATGTACTATCAACACATGCTTAAATAATATAAATACTTTAACCAAGACAGTTATCAAAATGTACTATAAAAATTGATAGAGATAGAAATGTAGCTTTGCTAAAACCAAATATAATTTAAAAAAATATTTTAGCTGAAAAAGCTACCATAAAACTCTATGAGAGTCTAAGTCATTGGATTTAATACTATTGTGAAAAATAACTGCTACATAAAAATAAGAGAACCTATATACTTACCAAGATTTTTTTCAATTCTTCAAGTTCTACTTCTTTGTTATTTTTAAGCTTGGTCATCTCTTCTAAAAAAAAGAAAAAAAGAAAAAGAGTTTAAATGTGTTAAAAGTAGATTTAAAAAATAGCAAAGAAGAGACAAGAAGTAAGAATAGCACTTGAAAAGGAAAAACCAAAAGAGATGAATTAATACAATTCAGTCAGTTCAGTTTGGTCACTCAGTCGTGTCCGACCCTGCACCCCAAGGACTGCAGCACGCCAGGCTTCCCTGTGCATCACCAACTCCCAGAGCTTACTCAAACTCATGTCCATTGAGTTGGTGATGCCATCCAACCATCTCATCCTCTGTCGTCCCCTTCTCCTCCTGCCTTCAATCTTTCCCAGCATCTAATCTTTCCCATCTTTTCTAATAAGTCAGTTCTTCGCATCAGGTGGCCAAAATATTGGAGTTTCAGCTTCAGCATCAGTCCTTCCAATGAATATTCAGGACTGACTTCCTTTAAGATGGACTGGTTGGATCTCCCTGCAGTCCAAGGAACTCTCAAGTTTCTTCTCCAACACCACAGTTCAAAACCATCAATTAATTAATTGCTATATCAATTAATTAAATAATACAGTTAGAGCACAGTAAAGCACAGAGGAAGTGCAAATGGATCAGATGCAAAATAATAATGTACATATATTAGTAGTACCATTTCAATAAAATTAATTCCACAACCAAATGAGCCCAAAGTCCATTAAACAAAATAAGCAATGGATCTATATAAAATGAAGTTACACAGCACATGCCTGTACCTTCAACTCACTATTATCTAAACATGTGGTCTTTCAATCTTCAAATTTAAAAGGAGAATTAATTCACTTTTCTCAAGCTAACTCTGACCACTGTTCTGGATCTCAACATTTCCATCTCCTCTAAGACTTCAGTTGCTATATTACCAACATATATTGACTCTGTAGCAGAATCTTCAATTTCCCCATATCCTATCTAAATACCTATTTGAATACAAAATAAAAATGTATGATTGACCTTTCTGTCTTTTTCATACTATTGTTAAATTGCTTGTTTTGTTTTGTAGCCAAATTCCTATTTATTACCTATCTATATTTCTTTTTTAATCCCATGAAAAAGTGGTATTATTATCTATTGTTATCATTAATTGTTATTATTTATCTACATTTCTTAATCCCATGCAAAAGCAAAGCTCATCTTCATTAATAAATTATGGTCTCAAAGATCACCAACACCCATTTTGTGGTGAAATTCTCAGTCCTTATCATTGTGGAGCTTTCAGCATTTGACACTCTTAGCCACTCTCTACTTGTCTCCCTTTAATTTTCAAGACCTTGCATTTTTAAGATTTTCTGTTTCCTTAACTCTTACTCTTGTTTTCTTCACCAACACCCTTCCTTCTTGTCACCCTAAATAATAACAATTTAGAATGCTTTTCCCTCTATATTCCTATGAAGTCAGCATTAAGGTAATAAATTAAAAAGTCTTCCCAGTTCAAACCTCCTGTTTTTTCTTTCTTACATTTTAAAAAATATCTATAAAGTTCCCAAATGATGTCTAGCTATCACTTAAAATTTTATTATACCTGAAACATTGTCCTTTCTCACTGTGAAGGGTTATTAATTATTGGAGACATAACAGATTGACTGAAAATTTCCCAAACTCTGTATATTAAAAACAAACAAGGAACTTGTAATAACTGCCCAAAGTCTCTAAGAAAAATCAACAAAATATGAAATGCCAATATACAGTCTAAAAGAAAAACTGCCACATGCAAAACTTATTTAACCACAAAGATTCATTTTAGATAAAGCGGTTAATTTTTTAAAACTCAATGACTGGTTAAAGATAGTGGACTGAGCATGTGTCCACATTCACTTTCAATCCCATAAATTATATATATAGTGCTCGCTTCAGCAGCACGTATACCAAAATTAGAACGACATAGGAAAGGTTAGCATGGCTACTGAGTAAGGATGATATGCAAATTTGTGAAGCATTCCATATTTTTTATGTGGCAATCTGGATGGGAGGGGGTTTAGGGGAGAATGGATACATGTATATGTATTGCTGAGACCCTTCACTATTCACCTGAAACTATCACAGTATTGTTAATCAGCTATGTGAAAGTCGCTCAGTCGTGTCCGACTCTTTGCGACCCTATGGACTATACAGTCCATGGAATTCTTCAGGCCGGAATACTGGAGTGGGTAGCTTGTCCCTTCTTCAGGGGATCTTCCTAACCCAGGGATCGAACCCTGGTCTCCTGTATTGAAAGAGGATTCTTTACCAGCTGAGACACAAGGGAAGTCCAAGAACACTGGAGTGGGTAGCCTAGCCCTTCTCCAGGGGATCTTCCAAACCCAGGGATCAAACCAGTGTCTCCTGCATTGCAGTCAGATTTAATATTGCATTGCATTGTATGCATTGCAGGCGGATTCAATACATGTTGGGGAATAATCAGCTATACCCCCATACAAAATAAAAAGTGCAAAAGAAAAAAATATATATATATATAAATTAACAAAATCAGACAGTCTAATATTAACAAACTCAAATGTTGAAGAATCCTTGGGGAGTGAAGTGGGGGAGAACCCATATTAATTCAATCAGGCTACGTGAACAACTATACCAGGTATCCACATGCCCAGCCACACAGTCCACCTCGGGTTAAATCAAGCATTCTGGGAATTAGAGCCAAAGGGACACGACACTACCCCTAAGAGCTTGTAAACTCTAAGCAACATAAGCATTCCCTATAACCAAAGTGTTAGTCCTTCAGTCGTGTCTGACTCTTTGCAACCCCATGGACTATAGCCCACCAGGCTCTTCTGTCCACGGAATTCTCCAGGCAAGAATACTGGAGTTGGTAGCCATTCCCTTCTCCAGAGGACCTTCCCAACTCAGGGATCAAACCTGCTTCTCCTGCATTGCAGGCAGATTCTTTACCATTTGAGCCACCCAGGAAGCCCCCTCTATAACCAAAAGACAAGTTATTTAATACAAAGCCCACCCTTCCTTACAAAAACTCCCATCTCTCCCCATAATCAAAAGAATCAGACTGTAACAAACACATGAGTAAATACGGATTCTCAAACACTTAGATGAGTAATCAAGAAACAACAATTAGTGAAGAAAAGCAAAACCATGAAAGAAAAGCACCAAATATATTCAAAGTTAATAATAAAGATTACAGAAAGTTATAGAGATTTCTAGTAAAACAACTGCCAATCCATAATTTAATTTACAAAAATAATTGTTTTCACCCAAACTGGGGAAAAAGATGTTTATATATGTTTCCAATTCTCCACAGTTGTAGATATGAAGCTTTGCAAATATGAAATATAGGGTTTTTAGATTAGCTAATTAAATGGTCATAAACTCACAAGACAACTACAAATTTCTCACTTTTGGCCATGAAAATTGAATATTAGCAATACCATGTGATAAAACAGGGGCACAGTTTCCTGTAAATAGTTCATAATCCAACATGACTACTCAATGAAACTTCAAAATTTAATTAAAATGTAATAGACATTTCCCACCAAGAATGATTAATATCCCTGGACCCTAAAGTAAGAAAAAAACTACAAAAATATCTCTTAGGCCCCTTACAATTCTTCATATTTATGAGCTGCATAATGAATCTGAATAAGTCTTTCTAAAGATCTAAATTTCTCTTTCAAAAATCAAATTAATAGTTATCAAATAATCACTATTGGTAAATGACAGAGGAGAAACTATATTTTATTCTGAAATAATGTTGATGGTTTTAAAATTGGCTAATATTATCAGGTACATATGTTATTCTCTAAAACTTACCCAGTTCACTTGATTTCTTCTGAAGTTTCATGGTAAGTACTTTCAATTCATCTCCACTTTTTTCCAATCTTGTAAAACATATTAGTTCAATGTAAAATGTAAAATCAATGTAAAATATTTTTTTAGCCATAATTCATCTAATAATTAAAACTGGTATAATTTAGCAACAACGTAGCTTATTATAAGATAGATTCATTCATTCAATTATTACACATTTCTTGACAATCTACTTTGGCTGGATATTGTAACATGTCAAAATAAGATATTACTAATATACATACATAGTTGTATATTAATTAAATCTACGTAAAACCTCACAGCTTGTCATCATGATTTATCTCTTAGCTATTGATGATTATCAAATTAATACATCCTAGAACTTTGAAAGCAGAGAAGGCAATGGTAACCCACTCCAGTGTTCTTGCCTGGAGAATCCCAGGGATGGGGGAGCCTGGTGGGCTGCCATCTATGGGGTCGCACAGAGTCGGACACGACTAAGGCGACTTAGCAGCAGCAGCAGCAGCAGAGCTTTGAAAGAGATTAAGTATATAACTACTATTATACTGAATTCTGCCTTAGGAACAATATAAATATGAGAATTATACAATTCACTTAACTCCTCTAGTTTTCCATTTTCTCATCTATAAAGCAAATGACATATAAGGTCACTTAAAAGTTGAAAATCTGAAAATCACTTGGATAGGTCAATCAAGAATACACAAGAGTAAATGGGCCAGAAAAATCTAGCTTTTGTTCCCTCACCATACATAAGCAGTAGAGAAGAAACTCTGTTAGGCCCAGGTCAAGACTTCATAGAGAAGCTTGTTCTTTCATCCTCCAGACTAAATTAACCCTTATACTAATGGGACAAAGATAACTATGTAGGCCTCATAACACAACTTTGTACAAACATTTCCTTAATACAAAGTAGTGAAAAACAGATGAAGTTTTCAACTCAAGTTTTAGAAAAACAATTTAAATGAAATACAAATCAATTATTTGATATATATCTAACCATATTCATTGATTCATTTAAAATGTTTGAGTACCTACTCTGGATCAGGCTAGTTGCTAAAATTTATATATCAGAATGAAAGTTACAGACCCCAGTAAAATAAATCAACAACCTAGGAAGTTATTTTTATATAATAACCCACAGTTTAACTAAATATGTCATATCACTGCATCAGTCCTTATGAGCTTATCTATATTGCTTAACTCTATGAAAAGCATGCACAGGAACTATCCTAGAGAATACCTTCTCTCTTTTCCTAGGATACCTGCCTACCCAATACAAACTCTTTAAATGTGTTCCCACTTTATATACAAAAAGATACTTGGTTACAGTTATTATAGGAAGTACAAGTCAGTTGACAATGAATAGAAAATGGCACTGAATATTAGAAGTAAATTGTTTTTTATTCAGCTAAATAAGCAGTAACTTTACCTTTGCTGTTCTGTTGTCAATAATTCATTCAAGTTGCAGATAGTAGTTTTAAGTTCAGTAACCACAGATGAATGGGCAGCTTTAGCTTTATTAAATTCTTCCATTTGAGCTTCTTTTTCTCCAGTGAGTTGATATATATTTTTGGTTGCTATCTGTAAATCTTCCTCTAAAGCCATTTGAGCATTCTAAATGAAATAAAATACAAACAAAAGCTATGAACCAAGTGCTTAAGAAAAAAAAAGCTGAATTCATCTGCTTTCTGTAATTTGCTGCCTCTCACCCCTTACCCCTAAACCTGCCACCCCTCTGACCCCAGTCTCTCCTTACCCTCTCACTCTCTTCTACTCCCCACTGACCAATACGGAGTGCCCCACCCACTACTCATTTCCATTCACCATTGCTCCAAAGCCCATCTATAGTCCCAGCCTATCCATGGAGTCTTTCTAACCAACCCAGTCCATAGTGTTCTTTCAATTCTTAGAAATACTGTAGAATTTTTGCCTGAATCATGTTGATACCTAGCATAGTCTTGCATTTTAGTTATACTTTTGATGTGCTTTTATCAAATGTCTCTATTAAACTATAAGCACTTTGAGATTCTATCTTCTCTATTTGAAGCTTCAGGGCCTTTTACATAGTATTAGCATTCAATAAACATTTGTTGACTGATTGATGGTGCAAGAGTTATTAGGAATTAATCAGTTTTTAAATCATACCACACTTCTTTGGAAAGACATTTTAATATTTTGTAGTTCTGATGTCAAATGATCCTGCTTCTCATTTGATTCTTTTAAGTTTTCATTCTGTAATTCTAAAAAAGAAAGTTGTAAATAGATATTTACTTTATAGAAAATACAAACCAAGAAAATAAATTATTTGTAACAATTATTTTTTCCTCCATTACATACTCCAAAATGAGGCAGAATTATGCAAATATAGCTTCACTGATATTGGTCTTCATCAACTTTTGTTGACCATCAAAATTGTTATTGCCCAAGCACTCAAAGATGAACATATAGGGGTTTTAGTGCTATATTTTTTAGTAATAGCTAAGCATTGGAAGCACTTCCCTGGTGGCTCAGACAGTAAAGAATCTGCTTGCAATGCAGGAGATCCGAGTTCGATCCCTGGGTCGGGAAGATTCCCTGGAAAAGGAAATGGCTACCACTCTAGTATTCTTGCCTGAAGAAATGCATGGACGGAGGAGCCTGGTGGGCTACAGTCCATGGAGTCACAAAGAGTAGGACATGACTGAGTGACTATCACTCACTCACTCACGCATGCATTAGGAAACAACCTTAATATTCAAAAGGAGACAGGTTAGACTATGGTGATACAATGATATACCATGTAGCCACTGTAAATGATGATGTAGCTGTTTATTTGTTACTAATTTGGACATCCATAAAATATAGAATAAAAAGGGCAAGTTAAAAACAGCATTTATATAAATAGTGCATGTGAAAGGAAAGAACACACAAAAAGTTCAAAAGCAATTTATCTCCTAATGGTGAAATTGTTCATGATTTTATTTTTATCATTTACTATTTTGATTTTATATTTTTCTAAATTATTGCATTTACTTATTTAAATACTGTGGAAAAAAGCTAATAACTCCACTTGATAGCTAATATTTACTAAATCCTAAGTGTCAGGTGCTATTTTTTATGCTTTATCTGTGTGCATTCACTTTTAAATCTTATAGAGACACGAACAGTAAGAAGCTCATGCTCTTCTCTGGGTTCGAATCATTCAATTTCCTTTTACTAGCTACCTACACATGGGCATGATAACCAACTGCTCCCTACTTTTCCCACATGGAAAATGACAGTTAATGATATTTCAAAGAGTTTCTATTAGGATTATACAAGATAATGCAACTTAAAACATTTAATCACAGTGTCTAGCATATAGTAAAATGTTAAATACTATTATGATGATGGTGATGATGATATGGTGTATACAGAAACTGGAACTACTGGGCAGGCAGACAAATAATCAACAATAAGTGCTGATGAGTACTCATGAGCAATTCTGGCAATAAATACAGAGGTGGTACCTAAGCCTAATAAGACCAATAACTGTTAGAAGTAAGGGTAGACAGACATAGGAGAGGGAAAGTTCAGGGAAGGCTTCCAGAAAGTGACAGCTGAGTTAAAACATTGGAAAGCCAGTAACGATTAACAAGAGTAACGGGAGCTGAGGGAGGAAAGAAAATCACAAGAGATACGAAACAGCATATACAAAGTCAAAAAACAGAAGAGATAGGATAAACATTCTGAAGTCTAGAAATGTATTTCAACAGCGTGAAATAAAGCACAAGAGAGAAATCATAATATCTGCTATATTAGATATAATTGGAAAAATAATGACAAAATCATAATAGGATTCACATAACCTGCTCAGAAGCATATGCTTTCCAAGTCATGAAAAACAATAAAGGATGTCAAGCAACAGAATAATGCTTCAGACTTATATCTTTAAGAAATTCCAATCTCAAAATCTGTGTAGAAATGAAGGGGTTAGTGCTCCAACTCTAGGAAAAGAATATCTGGAGAGAGAGAAATGATAACTAAAGGCTGTCTGTTACAATACTGTTTATAATGGTCTATTAATAAGTGCCTCCTCTGAGAAATCATAATCACAAACTAGTAGTTAGGCATGTGTGGGAGCAGAATATATGCTGCTTAAATATACTAAAAATCTCTAAGCCAAAACTTAATTTGAAGTTCCCCTAAGTTCCCCCAGAATCCCGGAAGCTATAAATGTAAATTTTCTCTGTAAAAATATACCTCCAATTCAGTCCTTAAAGAATTTCCACAGACAAAATTATAGGACTTCACAATCAAAAACCACAAGAGTAAACAGAATATTACTACAAGAAAAGTCAGCAGAAAAAAGACAAACTTTGACCTGATTGCAATATTTCAAATGTTAGGATTACTGGCTGTAAATACTGGATTAAAAAAAAAAGTATTGTATCATCTTTAAAAACTAAAAGAAGGGATTTTGCTGGTTGTCCAGCGGTTAAAACTCCATGCTTCCAACGCAAGAGACACAGGCTCAATCACAGATCGGAGAACGAAGATCCCACATGCCATGCAGCACAGCCAAAAGATTTTTTTTTAATTAAAAACAAAAAAGGTAAAAGAAATAAGGAAGATATCCAAACACCAAAACTTATGTAGAAATGACATACAAAATTGAAACTGAAAATTCTATTGGAGTAATAGTGAGGTATGTCATTTTAAACAATCACACCTCTAAAAGGGAATAAAAAATTCAGGATCAAATATTAAGAACATTAAAATTATTAAACTCCTGAAAAAATAACATGAAGTTAGCAGTTACAAAGTGAAGGCAAAATAGAAGTAACATAAGCACAAAAACTGCTTTTGCCTCAAGGAATTCACAAGTCCTGGCAAAGCTGGATTTTGATCTGAAATTATGATGAAGTGAGAAAAAAATATGAAAACTCCAAGACTGTATAAGGTAAGAAGTTCAAGAATTAAACCTTTGTACAATAAGTTCAGTTTGGTTCAGTTGCTCAATCATGTCCGACTCTTTACCGTGGACTGCAGCACGCCAGGCTTCCTTGTCCATTACCAAACCCGGAGCATGCTCAAACTCATGTTCATCGAGTCGGTGACTCCATCCAACCATCTCATCTTCTGTCGTCCCCTTCTCCTCCTGCCCTCAACCTTTCCCAGCATCTGGGTGTCTCCAAATGAGTCAGTTCTTTGTATCAGGTGGCCAAAGTATTGAGGCTTCAGCATCAGTCCTTCCAATGAATATTCACAACTGATTTCCTTTAGGATTGACTGGTTTGATCTCCCTCCAGTTCAAGGGACTCTCAAGAGTCTTCTTCAACACTACAGTTCAACAGCATCAATTCTTCAGCATTCCGTTTTCTTTATGGTCCAACTCTCACATCCATACATGACTACTGGAAAAACCACAGCTTTGACTATATGGACCTTTGTGGGCCAAGTAAAGCTCTGCTTTTTAATATGCTGTCTAGGTTTGTCATAGCTTTCTTCCAAGGAGCAAGCGTCTTTTAATTTCATGGCTGCAGTCACCATCTGCAGTGATTTTGGAGCCCAAGAAAACAAAGTGTCTCACTGTATCCATTGATTGCCCATCTATCTGCCATGAAGTGATGAGACTGGATGTCATGATCTTAGCTTTTTGAATGTTGAGTTTTAAGCCAGCTTTTTCACTCTCCTCTTTCACCATCATTAAGAGGCTCTTTAGTTACTCTTCACTTTCTACCATAAGGGTGGTGTCATCTGCATATCTGAGGTTATTGGTATTTCTCCTGGCAATCTTGATTCCTGCTTGTGCTTCATCCAGCCCAGCATTTCACGTGATGTACTCTGCATAGAAGTTAAATAAGCAGGGTGACAATATACAGCCTCGATGTACTCCTTTCCCAATTTGGAACCAATCCATTGTTCCATGTCAAGTTCTAACTGTTGCTCCTTGACCTGCATACAGATTTCTTAGGAGGCAGGTAAGGTGGTCTGGTATTCCCATCTCTTTCATAATTTTCCACAGTTTGTTGTGATCCAACAGTCAAAGGCTTTACCATAGTCAATGAAGTAGATGTTTTTCTGGAATTCCATTGCTTTTCTATGATCCAACGGATGTTGGCAATTTGATCTCTGGCTTCTCTGCCTTTCTAAATCCAGCTTGAACATCTGGAAATTCTTGGTTCACGTACTGTTGAAGCCTAGCTTGGAGAATTTTGAGCATTACTTTGCTAGCGTGTAAGATGACTGTAATTGTACAGTAGTTTGAACATTCTTTGGCATTGCCTTTCTTTGGGGTTGGAATGAAAACTGACCTTTTCCAGTCCTGTAGCAACTACTGAGTCTTCCAAATTTGCTGGCATATTGAGTGCAGCACTTTAACAGCATCATCTTTTAGGATTTTAAATAGCTCAACTGGAATTCCATCTAGCTTTATTTGTAGTGATACTTCCTAAGGCCCACGTGACTTTGCACTCCAGAATGTCTGGCTCTAGGTGAGTGATCACACCATTGTGGTTATCTGGGTCATAAGATCTTATTGGTATAGTTCTTGCCACCTCTTCTTAATATCTTCTGTTTCAGTTAGGTCCATACCATTTCTGTCCTTTATCATGCCCATCTTTGCATGAAATATTCCCTTGGTATCTCTAATGTTCTTAAAGAGTCTTTCCTATCTCTAGTTTTTCCCAATTTATTGTTTTCTTCCATTTCTTTGCACTGATCCTGTAGGAAGGCTTTCTTATCTCTTCTTTCTATTCGTTGGAACTCTGCATTCAGATGGATATATCTTTCCTTTTCTTCTTTGCCTTTCACTTCTCTTCTTTCCTCAGCTATTTGTAAGCCCTCCTCAGCCTTTTTTCATTTCTTTTTCTTGGGGATGATTTTGATCACTGTTTCCTGTACAACATTACGAACCTCTGTCCATATTTCTTCAGACACTCTATCAGATCTAATCCCTTGAATCTGTTTGTCACTTCCACCGTATAATCATAAGGGTTTTGATTTAGGTAATACCTGAATGGCCTAGTGGTTTTCAGTACTTTCTTCAGTATAAGTCTGAATTTTTCAATAAGGAGTTCATGATCTGAGCCACAGTCAGCTCCCATTCTTGTTTTTGCTGACTGTATAGAGCTTCTCCATCTTCAGCTACAAATATAATCAATCTGATTTCGGTATTGACCATCTGGTGATGTCCACGTGTACAGTCGTCTCTTGTGTCCATGGAAGACGGTGTTTGCTATGACCAGTCTGTTCTCTTGGCAAAACTCTGTTAGCCTTTGTCCTGCTTCATTTTGTACACCAAGGCCAAACTTGCCTGTTACTCCAGGTATCTCTTGACTTGTTGCTTTTGTATTCCAGTCCCCTGTGATGAAAAGGACATTTTTTTCTCTTTGGTGTTAGTTCTAGAAAGTCTTGTAGGTCATCATAGAACCGTTCAACTTCAGCTTCTTTGGCATTAGTGATGGGGGCATAGACTTGGATTTCTGTGACATTGAATGGTTTGCCTTGGAAATGAATAGAGATCATTCTGTCATTTTCGAGACTGCATTTCAGACTCTTTTGTTGACAATGAGGGTTACTTCATTTCTTCTAAGGGATTCTTGCACACAGTAGTATATATAATGGTCATCTGAATTAAATTCATTCATTCTGGCCCATTTTAGTTTACCGATTCCTAAAATGTCGATGTTCACTCTTGTCATCTCCTGTTGACCACTTCCAATTTACCTTGATTCGTGGACCTACCATTCCAGGTTCCTACATAATATGTTCTTTACAGCATTGGACTTTACTTCCATTACCAGTCACATCCAGAACTGGGCATTGTTTTCACTTTGGTTCAGCCTCTTTATTCTTTCTGGAGCTATTTCTCTACTCTTCTCCAGTAGCATATTGGGTGGCAACCAACCTGGGGAGTTAACCTTTCAGTGTCATATCTTTTTGCCTTTTCATACTGTTAATGGATTTCTCAAGACAAGAATACTGAAGCGATCGTCATTCCCTTCTCCAGTGGACCACGTTTTGTCAGAACTCTCCACCATGATCTGTCTGTCTTGGGTAGCCCTACACAGCTTGGCTCATAGCTTCATTGAGTTAGACAAGACTGTGATCCATATGATTAGTTTGCTTGGTTTTCTCTGATTGTGGTTTTCATTCTGTCTGCCCTCTGATGGATAAGGATAAGAGGCCTGTGGAAGCTTCCTGATGGGAGAGACTGGTTGTGAGGGAATCTGGGTCTTGCTATGATGGACAGGGCCATGCTCAGTAAATCTTTAACCCAATTTTCTGTTGATGGGCAGGGCTGTGTTCTCTCCCTGTAGTTTGGCCTCAGGCCAAACTATGGTACAAGTAATGATTATAATGGCAACCTCCTTCAAAAGGACTTACACCAGCACACCGGCTCCCAGGACTGTTGTAGTCAGTGCCCCTGACTCCACTGCAGGCCACTGTCAACCCACACCTCTGTTTGAGACTCCTGGAAACTCACAGTCAAGTCTGACTCAGTCTCTTGTGCAGTCACCGCTCCTTTCTCCTGGGTCCTTGTGCACACAAGGTTTTGTTTGTGCCCTCCAAGAGTCTGTTTCCCCAGTCCTGTGGAAGTTCTATAATCAAATCCCACTGGCCTTCAAAGTCAAATTCCTTGGGGGTTCTCAGTCCCTTCGCCAGATTCCCAGGTTGGGGAATCTTTTATGGGCCCAAGAACTTTTCAACAGTTGGAGAACTTCTTTGGTATAATTTTTCTCCAGTTTGTGGGTTATCTGCTTGGTGGGTCTATGGTGAGGCTAATGGCGACCTCCTCCAAGAGAACTTATGCCACACGCCATGGCTCCCAGGTCTGCTACAGCCAGAGCCCCTGTCCCCATGGCAGGCCACTGCTGACCTGTGCCTCTGCAGGAGATACTCAGACACTCAAAGGCAGATCAGGCTCAGTCTCTGTGGAGTCTCTGGGTCCTGGTGCACACAAGGTTTTGTTTGAGGCCTCTGAGCATCTCTGGCAGGTATGGGGTTTGATTTTAAATGCAATTTTGTACAGTAAGCTAGGACAATCATTATATATGGATGAAGCGAAAGTAAACAAACCCTCAAGCAAATTTGCAGCACAGGTTTACATCACCTGAGCGGTCCAATTAATCCCAAGCCATGAAACTGACTTAAGATGGGTAGAGCCACCAGGCACATGGTAAAAGCAAATGAGAATCCTCCAAAGAGGAAGCTAAACTACCTACATACAGGCAGGCCTTATTATACTAATAAGAGAAAGTTTTTCTTGAAAAAATTTTTTCAAGAAAAATAATAAACATGTAGTCAACTATGTATAAAATAGATACTAATGAGAACCTACTGTATAGGACAGGTAACTCTACTCAGTGCTCTCAAATGACCTATATAGGAAGGAAATCCAAAAAAGAGGAGATTATGTACACATATGGCTGATTCACTTTGCGCTACAGTAGAAAATAACAATTCTATAAAGCAACTATACTCCAACATAATTTTTTAAAAAATGTAGTCAAAGACAAAAAGGCACCCAATAAAATAAGGCTAAGTAAATAAAACAAAATCTGGACTAAAATGTATCAGAAAAAAAGACAAATATTTAGGATAAAGAATTATCAGAAAGAAACTATAAACAGCTATTCTTAGTATATTTAAAGAATAAAAAGCTTAAATTAAATAAGAAACAAAATTATATAAAGTAGAATAGCAGATCTGAAAAATAAGAATAACATCTTACAATAAACATCTAATAACTAAAACTGAAAGAGTTCACAGTGGATGAGAAACAAAAACAGAATTAGTGAATGATAAAATGGGTCAAACAAAATCATCTAGAATAAGGCATAGAAAGGCAAAACCGTGAAAAGATAGAAAGGAAATTAACAGTCACAGAAGACAGAGAAAATTAGCATGAGTTTTATTCAAATTTCCAAAAGGAGAGGAAACAGAGAATAGAACAAATATAATGTCTGAAGAAAAGCAATAATAAAAGACACTAATTTACAGATTTAAAAAACTATAAAATAAAATTAAGCATATATCATATCATACTGAAAATGCCAAAATATCAAAAACAAAGCAAATCTAAAAAATCCCAAGACAGGGAAAGGATAACTTATCTTCAAATGTTCAACAGTTAGTTTGACAAGTGATACAAAGGAAACCAAAAGAAAGCAAATACTACCTTCAGTGTGCTAAAACAAAATAGTTTTAATATACAGTGTGCCAACCAGAAATATATACCAAACAAAAAAATCCTTTCAGATGAGAATGAACAAACAAATGTTCAGACAAATAGAAGAGAGATCATCACAAACGTATTTTCACTAAAGGATATCCTAAGTATTCCTCTTCAAGGCAGAAAGAATAGGACCCCAAATTAAAGATCTAAGAATTAAGGGGAGGGATCAAGATCAAAATGATAAGAGCAGTAGGACATGAAACTTATCTCCCCACCAGGAACACGTCAAAAATACATCTATATGCAGAATGATACTCACTGAAAGCTAAGTGAAAAATGGCAGGAAAACACTTGTACATCCAAACTGTAAGATGGAATCCGATAGGAAGAGAAGAGAAGCAATCAGATCAGGACCTCTGCCTCATGAGGCGACATGGAAGAAGGGAATCCTCCTTGAGAGATGAGCAGTTCAAATCACATTTTGGGTATACTAGCCCTCAGGTCCAAAAGCAGGAAGACAAGTCACCTAAACTGGTTAGAAAACCAGTGAGACTAACAAGGGGGCTGTAAGAAACCTAGATTCAAATCATGAAGAGAGGTGCAACATTTGCTTACTCTTGAAACAAGGCAGAGAAAGCAAATTGAAATTGCACTGGACTCTAGCCTGTTTCCCGTAACTTCCAAACTGTGCCACCCAGCCTGAGCCAAGTGACTGCTCAGGCAAGTGCCTTGCTTGCTTTGCAACACAACTCCACACTAGGGAAAGAGTTGCTGTGGCTGAGGACAGTGCTCAGCTGTGAGGGACTATACCAGCCCAGACACAAAACAGCATCTGAATAGGGAGGTGCATCCATTACCAGCACTTACAGTAGCAATGTGTCAGAAGTTGTACCAGATTCTGACTATAGCTGACACCACCATAGCTTGTACCCAGACCCACATCAGGCGTGCCTGCCTGTTCTGCAGCCCAACTCCAAACTAAGGTGAGGGTTGCAAAGGCAGTTTAGACCCAGAACAATGTCTAAAGAGGCAGGGGCAGCTATTAATGGTACTCACAGAGGCAGTGCATTAAAAGCAGTCCAGACTCTAACTATAATCAGGGATGCCACAACCCACACTCAGACCAACATCAAGCACTTGCACTGCCCCCTCTTGTTCCAGAACTGCTCCATATGAAGTAAGGGCACCAGTGCTGGGAGGGAAGGGAGCACACACCTCGAACGAACAAAGATAGCTCAGATCCAACTCTTAGAGCTTCTGCTTCAGCAATTGGAGACCTGACCCTGCCTCCAACAGGGTAATGTTGGCCACTGAGAAAAGAAACCCTGGCTCACACTTGACTGTGGCTCTAGTCCCTCCATTTCCAACCCAACCTCTTAGCAAGGTGATAGTTGCCAGCACACAATGGGAAAAGACATGATTCATGCTCACATCAGATCCTGTTCACAACATATAAAAATAATAATAAAAGATTTATAATCATAGATAAAAAGTTAACACTAGAAAAGTAGGTTTAACATTAGAAAATAACACTAAAAACTAATCACTAATAAAGGAAAAAATATGACAATCTCAATATATGCCCCCTAAAAAGTATTTGATTTTTACTGCTATTTTTGTGGATACTGAGTCAATATCCATTCATTATAAAACTCCTTGATATATTAGAAATAGACAGAATTCTCTTCCAGAAAGCAAGGATGCAATAATAAGCAACTGCATTCCCCATAACTAGCTTTGTGCCTGGTATAGAACAGAAAGGAGGTTAATAAAAGTTGAATGGATAAATTAATGAGTAATGATTTGAAAGTGCTAATATATATCCAAAAGAAAGTTTCCAACTGCCTTCTAACTCCATTATACATGTACTGTAGGACAATATACAGCTAACATTCAAAAGGATAGCAAGGAAGCAGAGACCTCAAATTTGCTAAAGCCAGAAGGTAAAGAAAACTTGCATAAATATGTTGAGGAAGAAAAAAATTTTATATGCTATATATGAAGAGCAAGGGTTTCCAGGTCAAAGTTTGGAAAGGAGAGGAACAACGGAATTTAAGACAAGGAGAAAAGCCAACACTGATAAGAGAATGAAAAAAAGGAATGGGTTTAATCATGGATGACTGATATGTAGCCTCATGAAAAAGACCCAAACCCCCTCCAAACAGAATCCTATTTAAAAGTATAGTACTCTTAATAAACAGAGAGAAAAACAGTCAAAATTTTCTCCCCTTAAGTTTTTTTCTTAAATCTCTGATCATTGACACTCTTTAGCAGACAAGTATTGGCAAGTGATGAAAATTAGGTAACAGCAAGAAAATATTATTATTTTCTTGTAAAATTATTTCCTTATTGCCAAATTCAGACTTAAATTGAAGAAAAGTAGGGAAAACCACTAGACCATTATGTATGACCTAAGTCAAACCCCTTACAATTATACAGTGTAAGTGACAGATTCCAGGGACTAGATCTGAAAGACAGAGTGCCTGAAGAACTATGCACAGAAATTAGTGACATTGTACAGGAGGCAGTGATCAAGACTATCCCCAAGAAAAAAAAATGTAAAACAGCTGTCTGAGGAGGCCTTACAAATAGCTGAGAAAAGAGAAGCTAAAGGCAAAGGAGAAAAGGAAAGATAAACTCATTTGAATGCAGAGTTCCAAAGAATAGCAAGGATAAGAAAGCCTTTCTCAGTGATCAGTGCAAAGAAACAGAGGAAAACAATAGAATGAGAAAGACTAGGGATCTCTTCAAGAAAATCAGAGATACCAAGGGGACATTTCATGCAAAGATGGGCACAATAAAAGATAGAAATGGTATGGACTTAACAGAAACAGAAGATATTAAGAAGAGGTGGCAAGAACTATACAAAAAAGATCTTCGTGACCCAGATAACCACAATGGTGTCATCACTCACCTAGAACCAGACATCCTGGAATGCGAAGTCAAGTGGACCTTAGGAAGCATCACTACAAACAAAGCTCGTGGAGGTGATGGAATTCCAGTTGAGCTATTTCAAATCCTAAAAGATGATGCTGTTGAAGTGCTGCACTCAATATGCCAGCAAATTTGGAAGACTCAGCAGTGACCATAGGACTGGAAAAGGTCAGGTTTCATTCCAATCCCAAAGAAAGGCAATGCCAAAGAATGTTCAAACTACCACACAATTGTACTCATCTCGCATGCCAACAAAGTAATGCTCAAAATTCTACAAGACAGGCTTCAACCGTATGTGAACCATGAACTACAAGATGTTCAAGCTAGATTTAGAAAAGCCAGAGAAACCAGAGATCAGATTGCCAACATCCGTTGGATCATAGAAAAAGCAAGAAGGCTCCAGAAAAACATCTGCTTCACTGACTACACCAAAGCCCTTGACTGTGGGGATCACAACAAACTGTGGAAAAATCTTAAAGAGATGAGAATACCAGACTACCTCACCTGCCTCCTGAAAAGAAGCAATAGTTAGAATGGGACATGGAACAACAGACTGGTTCCAAATAGGGAAAGGAGTACGTCAAGGCTGTATATTGTCACCCTGCTTATTTAACTTATATGCACCATACATCATGCGAAATGCCAGCCTGGATGAAGCACAAGCTGGAATCAAGATTGCCGGGAGAAATATCAATAGCCTCAGATATGCAGATGACACCACTTATGGCAGAAAACTAAGAAGAACTAAAGAGCCTCTTGATGAAAGTGAAAGTGAAGAGTGAAAAAGCTGGCTTAAAACTCAACATTCAGAAAACTAAGAGCATGGCATCCAGTCTCATCACTTCATGGCAAATAGATGGGAAAACAATAGAAATAGCAACAGACTTTATTTTCTTGGGATCCAAAATCACTGCAGATGGTGATTGCAGTCATGAAATTAAAAGATGCTTGCTCCTTGGAAGAAAAGCTATGCTCAACCTAGACAGCATATTAAAAAGCAGAGACATTACTTTGCCAACAAAGGTCTGTCTAGTCAGAGCTATCATTTTTCCAGTAGTCACGTATGGACTACTGGAGAGTTGGACTAAAGAAAGCAAAGTGCCGAAGAACTGATGTTTTTGAACTGTGGTGTTGGAGAAGACTCTTGAGAATCCCTTGGACTGCAAGGAGATCAAACCAGTCAATCCTAAAGGAATCAATCTTGAATATTCATTGGAAGGACTGATGCTGAATCTGAAGCTCCAATACTTTGACCACCTGATGCAAAGAACTGACTCATTGGAAAATCCCTTGACGCTGGGAAAGACTGAAGGCAGGAGGAGAAGGGGACAACAGAGGATGGGATAATTGGATGGCATCACTAACTCAATGGACATGAATTTGAGCATGCTCCAGCATTTGGTGATGGACAGGAAAGCCTGGCATGCTGCAGTCCATGGGGTCGCAAAGAGTCAAACACAACCGAGTGACTGAACTGAAGAAAATATTAAAAATAAAAATTAGCTGATCATAATTAATTTAAATGGATAGTTCCAGGGAGACTAAAGTAGTTGGTAGCAGACCAACCCTCATGCTGAAAATAACTACTAAACACAGAAACAAATCAAAACAAAAAAGACTAAAGAGGCTAAGATTCCTAACAGATACGTCCTAATAAGTGAACTGACCAAATTTAGCTGACATCTACTGATTCTAGGCATGAGCAAAAAGCCTAAATGCTGGCTTGGTCTCAGCAGAGGGCTGTTGCCAGGGGATTAAAATAGACAGCATACATGTGACAACCTAGAGGGGTGGGATAGAATGGGAGGTGGGAGGGAGGTTCAAGAGAAAGGGGATATACCTATGGTTGATTCATGTTAATATATGGCAGAAACCAACACAATATTGTAAAGCAATTATCCTCCAATTAAAAATAAATAAATTTTAAAAAATAGCATAGTTTCATGGGTCTCAAAGAGCTGAATAAACAAAATTGAAGACTCAAAATAAACCTCAGAAACTTGACTATTTCCCTTTATTCAGCTCAGCCTCTAATTGGATTATAGTAATGAGCCCAATTTCTCCCTAGCAAACAGAAGACAACATCAGCCAGAGCCTGTAACTTTTCTTATAACAATGCATGGAATTCAATCAAAAAATTACTGGACACATCAAAAGATAAGGACAAATCACTAAAAAGTAAGATTAAAAAGAAATAGAAAGTAGAATGGAGGTTACCAAGGGCTGAGGGGAGAAGGAAATGGGAAGTTACTGCTTAATGAATACAGCAATTTTGTAAGATGAAGAGTTCTGGAGATAAATACTACTGATGATTGCCTAACAATGTGAATGTATCTGTGCCACTGAGCCATACACTTAAAAATGATTAAGATAGTAAATTTTATGTTATATGTATTTTACCATGTTTGCAAAAAAGAAACAGATCAAAAAGTGAGCCAGATGTTGAGGTAAAAAGAGAAGAACTATAAAATATCAATGACTAATATATTTTAAAAGGATGAAATGTCACTTTTAAAAGAGGAGAAGTTAACCAGAGAAATGGAATCTTTAGAAAAATAATTAAATGGAAATTTTAGAAGGAAGAAATATGATTAAAGTTATGAATTCAATAAATGAGTTTAAAAGCAATTATATACAGTAGAAGGCAGGGTTAGACAACAGGTCAATAGAAGATATCTAAGCTGAAACACAGAGAAAAACAAGTGGAAGATAGATAGACAGATGGGAAACAATGACAAGTAACTTAAATATATTTCAGTGGCTATAAGTCTGCAGAATCATACACTGTTATTTATTACCAAAAAGTTGTTTCCAGTTTATATGGTAAGATTAAACATTCATTCATCTTAACACCTATTAAAATTCTATTACATATACATAGCAACATGTTGGGCACTAGAGTTACAAAGATATTTAGTAAGACACTGTCCTCAAGACGCTCAAGGTCACAGGAGACATACAAGTAATGCTTAAGCCACTTTTAACAGTAAAGAGTTCAACAGAATTTAGCCAATAGATTTGGAGAGGCGGTAGAAGGTTCATTTTGGTTAGCAGAAGTAGCCAAAAGCTGGTGAGAGAGGCAGAACATAAAATGTAAAAGAAGTTAAACAATTTCAGTATCTGGAGTACAGGACATAGTAATGACAGTAAGGTAAAATGAGCAGGCATAGATTAACAGGAACTAAATAATTCTTTGCCATGTTTTTAAGAGAAATGTGAAAAAATGCCACAAGATCTCCATGATGTTCTCAAAGGAGCACAGTATTTCACAAAGTGCACACCTTTCAAGTATCTTACTACTTGAACAAGTTTGAAAAATACTCAATAAAAAGATAGTCTAAAATATTACATGACACTAAAGATCCTTCATAATCTGATCCAAACATTTTTTCCAGTCTCATCTGAGTTAAGATATAGACTTAAATATATATACTAATATATATGTTATATTGGTATACTAACATATAGTAATCAGTGCTTCAATTATACCCTAATTTTCACACTTTCAAGACTTGCACAAGCCATTTCTTCCGCCTACACTCCCTCCTCTAATTCACTGTCTAGGGAACTTTTAATCATCTATGGTCTACTTACCCTGGAGAAGGAAATGGCAACCCACTCCAGTACTCTTGCCTGGAAAATCCCATGGATGGAGGAGCCTGGTAGGCTACAGTCCATGGGGTCACAAAGAGTCAGACAAGACTCAGCAACTTCCCTTTCTTTCTTTCTTTTAGTAGTTGTGACGCATGAACTTAGTTGCCCCGAGGCATGTGGAATCTTCCTGGATCAGGGATCAAACCCATGTCCCCTGCATCAGCAGGCGGATTCTAAACCACTGGATCACCAGGGAAGTTCTGAAATGTCTTATTTAGGCTTTAATATTTGCTGGTTTAACATTTTGGCATACCTGACAGCATTCGTTGCCTGGTGGCTCAGATGGTAAAGCATCTGCCTGCAACGCAGGAGACCCGGGTTCAGTTCTCCTGGGTCAGGAAGATCCCCTAGAGTACTCTTGACTGGAAAATTCCATGGATGGAGGAGCCTGGTAGGTGACAGTCCATGGGATCACAAAGAGTCAGACACAACTGAGCAACTTCACTCGTTCATGGTCTACTTCAACAAACAACTTTTCCTTCATGCCTTTCCAAATGCCTTGCTCCAAGAATAATTAATAATTATCTCCACAGTGCTCCTAGAGTATTCATTTATTTACAAAATATTTGAATGCCTAATATATATCAGGCACTGTTTTATGCACTTGGAATGCATCAATGAACAAAAAAAGACAAAGATCCCTGTTTTCATGGAGCACCTTATTGAAACTTGAAGAAAATGAGAGTATGGAAAGGGAAAAGAGGAGCACATCTTTTTTGAAAAAGCTTCTTAAGTGACTGTTTTTCCCTCCTCCAACTTTTTCAACCTGCGTGGAGAATTACAGCATTAAAAACCATTACAACAAAACTGTGTTAGTCGCTCAGTTGTGTCCAACTCTTTGTGACCCCATGGACTGTATCCTGCCAGGCTCCTCTGTCCATGGGATTTCCCAGGCAAAAAAACTAGTGTGTGTGCAGTGTATGCATGCTCAGTTGTATCTGATTCTTAGAAACCCCATGGATTGTAACCCGCCTGACTCCTCTGTCCATGGGTTTTTCCAGACAAGAATACTGGAGTGTGTAGCCATTCCTTTCTCCAAGGTATCTTCCCAACCCAGGGATTGAACCCGTGTCTCCAGCACTGCAGGCAGATTCTTTAACTGTCTGAGACACCAGGGAAGCCCAAAACATTACAATAAAACTGTTTCATTACAATAAAACTGTAATGAAAGCTAAAATTTTAAACATAACAAGAGGAATACATAAGACATTATCATATTTTCTTATATAAATTCTTACTTGTCTTTTCCTCCAATTGATTAATTTTATTTCTGGACTCCTCTAGCAGAAATGTTAACTCTTTCATTTTATTTTCTTTCTCAGTACTTTGGGTCAATAGCAGTGATACCTAAAATGATATATTTAAATAATACATTATAGATACAAAAAATTAAATATGATACCTTAGCACTGAATATCATCTATGATTATTTTATGTACTTCCTTATATGCTTTTCACCAGTCTGTGCCTGGCATTTAGTATGTGCCTGCACAACAAACATTTATTGAATGAGGGAATCAGCAAACTAATGCAACATACTTAATATTATAATAAGCATTTTAAGTTATCACTTAGAAGATTATATATTGGAATATACTGGTTCATTTATTCTATAAATATTATTGAGCACCTACTCTGTTCCAGAAACCATAATAAGTATTGAATGGACAGACATGATGGAACTCATCCAAGAAACTCACAGCCTAGACCAGGTGACAAACAACTAAACTTGAATATTATTGTAGAACAAAAATCTTACAGGAATTAGAAAAAAAAATCTAAATTAGTCTTGGGGGATGTAATCAAAAATTAATCCTTCTCAAAGAATTGAACTGAATCTTGATAGACAAGTACAAATTAATCAGGCTAGGAGGAGGAAATGAGCATTCTAGACCTGTGTAAGAACACAAACGATCAAAAGATCATGCTTCTATTCAGAGAGCTGAAATGTTCAGATGGCTAGAATACAGAGTGCATGTAAAGGAAAGGTGAAAGATAAACTTATAGACTGAAGACTCACAAATTCAAGATGGCAAAAGACCTCTCTACCCGATTTTCATCTTCAAACCAACCAAAAAATAACCACAGAAACAACAAAGATGGACTTTATCTTCCATGAAACCATGAGACTTCTATAATCCAACCCACAAAATGCAAAAAAGGAAAACAGTGAAAGGGAACAGAAAATGATTTAGCATAGAAATGTAAGATCAAAACTAAGCGTCTACACAGGGAAGATTACAAATGAGAAACAAGATAATTCAACCCTAAAGAAACCCAGAATGTTTCAAGAATTTGAAGCAACAGACACTGTGGAAGCTAGGTATGAAACACAAGACTAAGTAAAAGAAGAAGACTCTTGAAAGTCCCTTGGACTGCAAGGAGATCAAACTAGTCAATCCTAAAGGAAATCAATCCTGAATATTCATTGGAAGGATTGATGCTGAAGCTGAAGCTCTGATACTTTGGCCACCTGATGTGAAGAACTGACTCACTGGAAAAGACCCTGCTGCTGGGAAAGATTGAAGGCAGGAGAAGAAGGGGACGACAGAGGAAAATTCCTAAAGAGATGGGAATACCAGACCACCTTACCTGCCTCCTGAGAAACCTGTATGCAGGTCAAGAAGCAACAGTTAGAACCAGATATGGAACAACAGACTGATATCAAACGGGGAGGGGAGTGTGCCAAGACTATATATTGGTACCCTATTTTTTAATTTATATGCAGAGTACATCATGCGAAATGCTAGGCAGAATGAATCACAAGCTGAAATCAGGATTGCCGGGAAAAATATCAATAACCCAGATATGGAGATGATACCACTCTAATGATAGAAAGTGAAGCGGAGCTAAAGAGCCTCTTGATGAGGGTGAAAGAGGAAAGTGAAAAGGCTGGCTTGAAATTCAACATGAAAGAAACTAAGACCATGGCATCCAGTTCCATCACTTCATGGCAAACAAATGGGGAAAAAGCAGAAACAGTGACAGGTTTTATTTTCTTGGGCTCCAAAATCACTGCTGATGTTAACTGCAGCAATGAAACTAAAAGATGCTTGTTCCTTGGAAGAAAAACTATGACAAACCTAGACAGTATATTCAAAAGCAGAGAAGTCACTTTGCCAACAAAGATCTGCATAGTCAGAGCTGTGGTTTTTCCAGTAGTCATGTACGAATGTGAGAGTTGGACCATAAAGAAGGCCAACTGCTGAAAAACTGATGCTTTCAAACTGTGGTGCTGGAGAGGACTCTTGACAGTCCCCTGGACAGCAAGGAGATCAAACCACTCAATCTTAAAGGAAATCAACTCTGAATATTGTCTGGAAGGACTGATGCTGAAGCTGAAACTCCAATACTTTGGCTACCTGATGTGAAGAGCCAACTCACTGGAAATATGGGACAGATGGAGAGCAGAAAGAGGGGGCAACAGTGAATGAGATGGTTGGATGGCACCACCGACGCAAAGGACTTGAGTCTGAGCAAACTCTGGGAGATAGTAAAGGACAGGAAAGCTTGGCGTGCTGCAGTCCATGGGGCTGCAAAGAGTCAGACACAACAAAGCAACTAAACAACAAACACAGAGCCCCCAGCAAAACACTAGCTGGCCACAGCATCATTTTTACAAAGAACACCCAAGATCTGAAAGTTCAGCTCATGTACTCAGGAGTCCAACAAGCTTCTCAGCACTTTATTCTATTTTTGTGTTCTGTATAATAAGCACAATTTTCACTTTTAAGAATACCTCCTTCTTTCAGAAATCTGGTTTAAAAAATATTGTTAAAATACAGAAAAAAAATGCTAACCCTTTTAAAAGATCAAAGTATAATACATAAATTAGAATTCTATTATTTAGCCAGAACTTACAGAAAACTCTAAGAATCTTCTTTGTACTTTCAACTAATATTTGCCATTATTGTTTAAGTATATATCCTTGTTATCTATAATTACAAGGTATTTGTGCCAAGTCAGATAAAAACTCAGAAAAAATAGGGAGAAGTAGAGAGATGATAGTCAAAATAACTATACTACACAAAGATTCCTTTCTATATTTTATTTTCCATTCTGGATTCAGAAAGCTTGAAACTGTTAAAGTTGGCATAATCATCATCTGAAATCAACATTCTTGTGACTGTAAAAGAATATAAAATCACCATTTTCAAGTTTCCCACTATGTGACATTAATAGAAAGAAGCAAAAGAACATTTTAGTTCACCTTCATTGGTGTCATGAATCGCATATTTCAAAATAAACTGAAAAATGTGGGCTGCATGGTCATGATCATATTTATATTTTATGAAGTTTTTTTCTGAACAAAAGTTCTGACAAAATAATATATTTTTACAGAATGTCCTAATATCCACTAATATAAATATTGTAGAAGATCCACTGATTTAAAAAAAACAGGGATAGCATTCAGTATGTGCAAATTTGAGTCAATGGAAATTAAGGCATATGGAAAATAAATTTAAATACACATAATGTTAAAATTCAGAACTTTATCAAGCAGGCAGCAAATAAAAACTTCTCTTGAAATTTTAAGTATCTCATTTATTAGCAAATATAAAGGATACAGAAAATAGATTTGTAAAAAATACCTGCTTTTCCTTGTCATTTACTTTCTGCTTGTACTCTTCTTCAAGGTGTTGGATTTTTTCATAATCTTCCTTTACTTTGAAAGTAAAACAAATATACTTTAATATAACTGTATCACAAACAAAATTTTGTTTCTGATATTTTATTTCACTTCCTTACTTATCTAGATATTAAATTCCAAAGGTTTCTGAAAAGCTGAAACTGCTATCTTCTTGCTGCTAAACTTCTGTTTAGTAAATTTAACAATATCTAAGTTACAATAACTTTTTAAAATTCTCTTATTTTTATAACAGCACATATATAAAAGTTTTCTTCTTTATAACACACTAGTCTGAAATAACAGATTTTAAAAATATATCTATTATTATTTTAACATGCAACTTGACCAAGAAATGTAAAAATAAGACCAAATCACACTTCCAAAAACTTAAGTATAAACCATAATTTGATTTCAGGGAAAATGTAGCTTTTGAGGCAAACAGGGTATTTTTAACATATACCAATTCTCTGCCACATTCCACAAGATTTTGAGGGGCTTATAAAACCATATACAGTATAAAAGTTTTCAATAGTTTAGGCATCAAGCTGAAGGTATGAAAACATGAAGAGAATCTGTTAAAAATATAAATAGCAGAAGGGTAATATTAAAAAAAAAAAGATTCCTACACTTAAAACGCATTTCCAGTCTGGAACTCTCAGCTTGCACACGAAGTTCCTCAAAAGCTATTATCATTTTCTGAAATATATTGAAGTTTTAAGAATCATACTAAGACTTTTTAAATAGCTTTCTTCAGGAAATGAAAATAAATTTGTATCAAGTGATCATTACATTTAAAACTATACAACATTGAATAATGAAAATTCTGTAACTTTTAATAATTAAACAATTTACTAAAATGTACTGAGAGTGCCTGTTATGGTAGCTTCCCAGATGCTTAAAGGCACTGGAGATAGGTTATATAATACCAAAGAGCAGCAAAATAATTATTAGTACTCTAGTCATTTACTTAATAGCCCATATCAAAATCTGTAATTTTCAATTGATTTTTGCTTACAATCTACTAGAGTATAACCTCTGTGCGATCTCTCCCCATAAGAGTTCAAATTATACTTCTTACCTGTCAGCATGAGTTCATTCAACATTCAACAAATCCTGATTTGTAAAACTGGATGAATTCATTTATTCATTTAATAAATAGTTACTGTCAATTATGTGCCAGGCACTGTTTTAGGCATTTAGGATATAAGACAAAGTCCTTATCCTTTCATTTCAGTATAAGAAAGAAGACATACCAACACAAATGCACACACGCGCACGCGCGCGTGCACACGTGCACACACAGGTGTATATCAAATAAATATCATGTAGTTTTAAGTGCTCTTCAGGAAAGTTAAGACAAGGTGAGGAGAGAAGATGACTGAGTAGAAAGATATTTTAGGTGAAATAGTAAGGAGGGTAATAAAAAAGCAGAATTAAGCATATACATTTGCACAAGATCTTGGATACGAAAGTTCTAGATAGAAAGAACAAATTCAAAGAAGCAAGATCAGAAAGAGCTTAGCAAGTCTGAGAAACAAAAAAGAAAGAAAGAATTACAGCAGAGAAGCAAACTGAAGAATGATAGGGGATGGGATTTAAAAAAAAAAGTAAACAGGCACCAGACACAGATTAATAATACTTGGCATGTTTTCAAATTAATGGTTATGTGTCAAAATGTGCTAGTCTCTGACAGAGTTAATATCTAATAAATTAAGTTAAATGGTGTCACTAACATGTAAATTAAAAAAACACTAAAAAGCAAAACATTAATACTCATAGTATGCAATCTTGAGAATCTTACTAGATATAATCATATATCAAAAGGTAAATAATAATCCCTTTAGCAAGAACAATTGTTCATATCTTTGTAGCTATTACTCTAATTTGCTTAGAAATGCCTCTGTTTAAAATATTCAGATTTTCACTACCACTTACCTCAATGTTACTATTTAGGTCCATATAAACTTGCCTAGTTTCTTCTCGTTCATATTCATCTGTTATAAATATAAAATATTTCAAAATTAAATTTAAAACAACTATGATTCCAACAAGGTAACACTCAAATGTCTCAGGTAAGCATTAAAGTATTTAAAAACCTGTGTTAGTAAAGGATATTGGTACATCTTTTGAGTCATTTAAAGTACTATGGAAATAATTTACATAAGGCATGGTCATACTTCATGACAACCACCTCAAAAGCTAGGTGCTGTTCAGTTATCTATAATTTCCTTTTATAGAATCTTTATTGCCCACTAATTTATTCAAATTTTGTAACATATTTATAGTTTTAGCATTTACAATAATTAGGGATTTAACAACTATCTGTGAAGTATTTTTCCTTTGTATTTTTAAGATCCATGAGGTGAATTCCCTTCTCCCTTCCCTCTCTCTCTATCCCTTATTTCTTTCTCTCTCTCTCTCATACGCATACACACACACACACTTACTTTGCCCTAATTTGGCCAACTAGATCTTGCTGCATTCATCGTCTTAAATAAGAGATGATTCAACCATAAGCAACAAAAATGTCTGAGTTCCAAATGCCCAGTGTTGGGGTTAAGGGAAAGAATCAAGATATAAGCAAGTAATAGATTTTCAAAATATACAAATCGGAACAAAGCTACCATCCTCTAGACTTAAGAAATATTTACTGTTTGCAGGGAAAGAAGTCTTTAAAAAGGAAACAGAGAGCTTATTGGATTCTGGCAAGTACTTATGTAATGGTTCCATAGCCCTCTACACTCATCAAGCTAAGCGTTAGAGTTGGGGAACACAGAAACCACAGAGTTTAGGCAAACCAAGAGTAGAGTGAAACTGAGATTTTCTTCTTGCACAAACCAAGAGCAAAGTGGGACAGTCATCCCTAGGAAGATGACAAAACCTGAGAAGAAATGACTGTCAAATATATCCAGACAGATGGGGCCTTAGCTTCACAAATTCCCTTGTCCCAACACACTGTGTAACTAAGTATGGCAGGATAAAGCACACAGGATCAGCCCAACTGAACAAGCCCTGAGGGTTGGTATCAGGAACAGCTTAGCAACAACCTATGTAGACCAGAAACTGAGTACCAGTCGAAATGATGAAAGTCTCAAAGGACAGATGACTAAGTCAATGTCCCTCTCTACCACCTGGTACTATATGGGCACCCCCAAATTTATATACAACCCCAGGTAATGAAGAAAAATTTACAAATTTACTAAGATAAATTTCTTCCATGTGAGCAGAATAAAGGCTTTAAGATTTTTTAACATTTTAAGATATAAAAATTTTGTGCATGCCTGAGTTTGTTGACTAAAATCACTAAGAATCATATATTCTACAAAATTTATCAGAGCATCAGAAAACCAGGCAGAAGGGACAGAAAGGAGATTCAGCTACCAAAAGTAGATCCATGCAAGGTGAAAACATTAGAAACTGTTCAGTGACTGGCCATACAACTATAAATATAAAAAGAGGATTCAACCACTATATTAAGTCCAAAGTCAGTTTAACATCTTGTTTATTTAGTCTAGATAGTTCTTGCTTATTTCAATGATGTATATGGTTAGAAAACTTATACAAGGTCATGAAAAAAATACTATCAAACAAAGAAAAGAGAACATGAAAGAGGTGAGAAAACAAATATTAAAACAATTAGAGAAATGAAAAACAAGGGCCAACGAATAAATAACAAGTATGCCCAAACAGAAATCAGAATAAGTGGCCAAAGATATCATAAAACTTTCCTGGTCTGAAGAAAAAGTATTACACATAGATTCAAATGACTGTACTGACAAAACTGTAAATTTTAAGTGTTGGGTAGGAAGTTAGGCATGAGCAATGAGGGGTGGCCTAGAGGAAAGGAATCCAAGCTGATCTCTAAACCCATCCCAGACACACTCAGGAGAGCTCACTTAGATATGCTACAAAATAACCACAGAGACTTATCCCACTCCTGTACTTGTGTCCTAGGCACACAGTGGATACAAACTAACCACAGGGGCTTCTTCAAGTAACCTTAGGCAACTAGGAGCCCATTTAGGGTTCATAAATCTTCTATACGTATATGCATCTGATTATAACAGACTGAATTATGGGAAGACATACACAACAGAGCCTGTTATATAAATTGCAACTGTCAATCAGCCTTGAGCTTATGCCCATTTGCATTCCTTTTCTTGACTGATGGTGGGTAAAACCCCTATTTTGCACAGGGCACAACAAAAAGGAGGAGAGGAGAAGAATAAAAAGAGGGAAGCCAAAAGGGGTTGGGAGGATAATGACTCCTTTGGGGTCTGCCTGCTCCCACGTCTTGGGAAAGTAAAAGAAAGCGAAAGTCGCTCAGTTGTGTTCGACTCTTTGCGACCCCATGGACTATACAGTTAAGGGAATTCTCCAGACCAGAATACTGGAGTGGGTAGCCTTTCCCTTCTCCAGGGAATCTTCCCAACCCAGGGATCAAACCCAGGTCTCCCACATTGCAGGCAGATTCTTTACCAGCTGAGCCACAGGGAAGCCCAAGAATACTAGAGCGGGTAGCCTATCCCTTCTTCAGTGGATCTTCCCAACCCAGGAATCGAACTGGGGTCTCCTGCATTGCAGGTGGATTCTTTACTAACTGAGCTAAAAGATTTATCTGCTTGAGTTGTAATTGAGTTGCAACTTGTCTGTTGTTTGAAACCTTTAGTCTGTCATTCCAAATTTTTGTTACTGATGAGACAAGAACTGAGGGAGAAAGAGAAACTGATCTGACATAAGGACCAAGAAAATGCCTGAGTCCTGGCAAAGGGAAAAATATACACATAAATACATATATTATATATTTAGGTAGAAATCTAAGTACAGATAAATGGAACTGTGGTTATCCCCATTTCATAGATAACAAAAGTATGACACAGAAAAATTATGTTATTTGCCAGGATCCCAAAATATTAAGTGGTGATACATGATTAAAACAAAGATCTGCCTAATGAAATTATAGTAGGGATAAATGCAAAGAATGCTATTTGGATGCAAAAGTCTAAATGCATGTGTAAATAATGAAGTAAAAAAAGTTAAAGATTTTAATTAATAGTGAAATCACTAAGCCTTTAATACAATGTGACTAGCAAATAAGCTGACTTTAGAGTTCATTAATGACACCTACAATTAGACAAGAAATAGTCCTTTACACAGGTCAAATTACAAATTAGATTACCTCATACAGAGCTGTACTTCTAAATATTCAAACAGACCAACCAAAATAACAAAAGCACAAAGAATCTTGAAAATGTAGGTTACAAAGCCAAGATTCAAAAAGGTCAAGTAACTATCTTTAAAAATCTAAAGAGATAAAAATGTGCTTTAGACTTTTTCTGTATGCCTTAAGGAGAAGAATTACGTTAAGAATAGAGAAGCTACAAAGAGATTTCAGTATAAGAAATTTCAACTCCCTGTTGAAATTTCTTAATTTCAACTAACCCTGGCAGTCCAGTGGTTAGGACTCCACACTTTCATTGCTGGGGGCCTGGGTTCAATCCCTGCTGGGGAACTAAGATCCCACAAGCTACATGACATAGCCAAAAACCAACAACAAAACACACATACACACACACACAGATTTCAACATAAAAATAAGAGTTGTCCTTAAATGACAATCTCAGGGTTAGTGAGTTTCAACTATAAATACATTCAAACACAGAAAAGACTACCACTTGGTAGTCATAAGGGAAATTATTAATTTCCTATAAAGATAATTAAAGCAATGGATATGTAAGTAGAACAAAAAGCTTTAAAGTCCTTTCCAACACAAAGTAATCCTTAGATTAAATAGTAAGACTACAAAAAAAATGTATCCAGTACTTTGAATGGCAGGCTAAAGAATTTCAATGTACTTAAGTGTGCAACAGACAGCCATTTAAAGGGTTTTTTTTAAAGGAACATCTAAGAACAAATTTATTCTTTATTCATTCATTCATGAATTTATTCATTGCCTACTATCTTCACATACACTGTGCAAAGCATTGAATATACTGAGTCAAATAAGGCATGATCCCTTGCCTGCAAGCTTACAATGAGATGTCTAGCATGTGGTAGGTACTCAATATTTGTTGAAGGAACTGATAAATACATGATAAAAGTATACTAAGGGCACTAAGTAAAAGAAGAGGAGCATCTAAGTCAGAGTGAAAATTTAGAGAATATATCTCAAGGGTAGTAATAATTATTCTGAGTTCTGAAGGACAAATAAGAATTAAGATGAAGAAGGAAGACCCACCAATAAACATATATGAAAACTCAGAAGCATAATCTGTTTAGTTCTCCATGAGCCTGTGTATGTGGAGCATGTGGAAACATTTGGCAAGGCAAAGGGAAACGGCAAACACCATGCTATCCTGAAAATTATGGAAAGCCACTGAAAAAATTAGACAGTGACATTATTTGATCTACATTTTGAAAAAACATCCAGGACTCTGTTTTCTGGTAACAACAAAGTAATTCAGACCAACCTTCCTCCCATAGACATTTAAAAATCTGGAGGAATTTTTTGAGTTATTAAAAGAAACAATGACCTAAAAAGATAGTAATGAATCATCAGACCAAGAATAGTTGAGAATTATAACTCAGAAAATCTAAACCAATTTCCAGTATCAGTGAGGATGGAATAAGCCCACTGTAGCCTTTCTCTACCATTGATTACAACAAAAACTCAGAATGACATCCATAAAGCAACTACTTAAAAAATCTGAAAACTAAGCAAAAGCAGGTAGATTAGGAAGAAAAATAAAAAGCTGAAGAAGTGACTCATGTGAAGGCAAGTTCCCTGTTTGTTTAGTTTTTTTTCCTACCTTCTCTCCTAGAATTACTAAAAATGTAAGGGCCTAGCAGAAATCTAACAGGAAGCATGAGCAGCAAAAGGAAATTCTGATTTTTTTTTCTCTCTCTTCCAGCCCTGTCTCAAGGGTGGCCCCAGAAGTGGAGCTACAGCGGCCACAGCAGAAAGGACATATAAAATCCCAGGAGAAACTCCATGATTCTGGCCAAAGGACAAAAGGACAGGACCCCTTTAAGGCTGAGGGTGAGGAGGTAATGCTAGAGAGAGCAGGAGAAGAGGACTGCTAATTATTTGTATGACTAGGTACAAGTCCCATAGGGAAAAGGGAAGATGTGCCTACACAAGATAGACCCAAGGCAAACACAGCAGAGGCTCTGAAATCGCTATCCAAGTCCCAGAACTAATCTAATCTTGAGTGGAGCATATATGAAACAGACCCAGAGTAACACAGCAAAAACTTTGAAAACTGAACTGGTAATGGAATCCCAACACACAAAAGGTAAGATAGAACTTGTGATCTGAACCTGGGTTGCCTATCTGCTAAAATATAAACCAACAAAAGGTAGGAAATACAGAAGTAACAGCACAGTGACCTCATTGTTATGACTTGAAAAGATTAAACAGGCTCTCAACTAAGGGATTTTGTATTTACTATTTCTTCTGCCTGAAATACTCATTCCCAAAATAGCTTCATGGTACAGTCCCTCAATCATTCAGGTCTCTAATCAAATACCACTTAATCAGAAAAAAACTTCCCCAAATACTCTATCCCAAAATATTCTCTTTTTAAGCAGTTATCAGCACCCAACATACATTATATTTACTCATTTATGGTAAGTGTCCCCTTACTAGAGTACTTACTCCATAATAGCAGAAAATTTGTATCTTTACTATTGTTTTCCCTCAGCATCTAGAACATTTCATGGTGCATAGTAGGTATTTTTTTAAATGTTGAATGAATAAAAAGCAGAAAATCACAATAGAAAAATAAAGGCTTAAGGCAAGAATACATATGGCATTTACACTAAATACAAGGCAAGTATTAAGACTTTTTTAGGGCAAGAATGTACAATGAAGAAAAAACAATCTCTTCAATAAGTGGCACTGGGAAAACTAAACAGCTACAAATGTAAACAAATGAAATTAGAAAACTCTAATACACACAAAAAAAACTCAAAACGAATAAAAGAACTAAATATAATGCCATATATATAATACTCTCAAAAGAAAGCATAGGCAGGACGCTCTTTGACATAACTTGCAGCAAGATCTTTTTCAATCCACTTCCTAGAGTAATGAAAATAATTGGGACCTAATTAAACTTAAAAGGTTTTGCACAGAAAAGAAAACCATAAACAAAACAAAAAGATAACCCTCAGAATGGAAGAAAATATTTGCAAACAAAGCAACCAACAAAGGATTAATCTCCAAAACATAGAAACAGCTCATGTAGCTCAATATCAAAAAAGCCTTGAAAGAGGAGCAGGGACTTCCCCAGCAGTCCAGTGGTTAGGACTCTATACTTTCACTGCCAAGGGCACAGGTTCAATCCCTATTTGGGGAACTAAGGTCCCACAAGCCATACAGCGTGGCCATAAATAAATAGATAAACTGAAATATTGAAAAAAAAAGACACACCCTTTAGTTCATATAAGAGAGCACCTAAAAATGTTTAAAAAGTTCTTCTAACCTCTCCCACCAACTGATCTCTGACTTAGCTTAAAACTAAACAGAAGAAAGAACTAACAGCATTGTCTCTCTAGCCCAGGTTACTTTCTACAAGGCAATCAATATAGTATCTCTCTATCCACATCCATATACTTTTCACCAGTTTTTATATCTAGGCAGAAAAGTTAATCTTGAAAGTTGAATAAACAGGGCATAGTGGAACTGCTGATAGTGGTGCAGTACATTCTGGAAAGTATATATAGTTACAAAAGCTAAGTACTATAGGCAGAGATCAAGAATAAAAAACTAGCAATACTGGAAACAACATTAACAGCTAACATATATTGAGTATTTTGCACTGTTCTGAGCATCTTATATTTATTACCTAATTTAATTCTCAAAACAACACTAAGAGGTACTTTAATAAACATAAGGACAGAGAGGTTACATAAATTATTCAAGATCAGGCAGATAAAAACTGAAAGTTTGAATCTGAACACAGGGATATCTAACTCTTCAGTCCAAGCTCTTAAGCAATAAGCTGTGTGATATCAATTAAAATTTGAAAAATAGAAATTATCCTGGAAAAGCAGGTACACAGTATTTCCCAATAGATTCTTGGCGGAAACAAACAAATAACAAAGTAGAGCTGGTGTCAGATTAATGATAAAGACAAACACTATTATTTTTGAAAATCAGACAATGTTTTTCATCAAAACAAAAAAATTCCTACTTTACAATTAACATCAACATATGCATAAAATAAAAACATGCACTTCCACATATGTACCACAACCTTAATAGAATGTTTTAAAACAATGTTTCTTCAGAAAAAATTTGAGAATTATATTTATAAATAATACATTGCTATTCTTAAGTACTATGCTTTCAGCATAGCCCTCCATCAGTATTTTCTATTATGACTATGACTATGTATCATTCTTGATTCAACTTCCTGGTTGTTCAAGACAGAAGAGGTTAGTCTCAAGATCACACTGTAACTAAAATGAGAATTAACCATAAATGTCAAGTATCAATATATACCTTTTGAAATATGTAATATTACCTTTCAAAAACCTTTGTGCTTTCGAAGCTCAAAGAATTAAGAATCTAGTTATTATATAAAGAAATGGTTACGAGACATTAATTCTAGTTATTATATAAAGAAATGATATAAGACACATATAACATGTTCAAATAAAACACATAACATGTTCAAATAACATGTTTCAAAAAATTAAAAGATAGTCTGTTCCCCTCTCCACCTCCCACTATTAAATAACAACAAATTGATAAAATCGTATAAAACAAGAAAAGATATTTACATTTATTTGTCTTCTCTGCAGATCTGGCACAAGTTTCTTTGAGTAGATTACATAAATGCCTTGTAGCATTATTCCTGGAATAAAGGAAAGAGTTTGCATAAATGTAATCTGATCTCAAAGCAAAATCATATCTAAACATTATTAAACATTACTATTATAATTTTAAAGAAATTCTTAAAATATTAATTTAATAACTGCCTTCTTTGAAAGTAGAAGTCTCCTTAACAAGTTTCTACCCAAGTAGCTTTCAATAATCTCTTAGTAAACAGTTCCAGATTCACCTAAGAAATAAAATGAGAAGACAGGATTGGGATCTTCATTTACTGATTACTCCAGAAATATTACAACTATCTTACCTTCAAAACATAAAATTATTAACTTCCTGAATTTCACTATGTGAATAAATAAAACCTCTGATCATCTCACAGATGCAGAGAAAGCATTTGAGAAAATTCAAAATTCATTTATGATAAAAATTCTTAACAGAGTGGGTATACAGGGAACCTATATCAACATAATAAAAGCCATATATAACAAGCCCACAGCTAACATCATACCCAGCCCTGAAAAGCTGAAAGTTTGTCCTCTAAGATCAGAAACAGGACAAGGATGTTCATTTCACCACCACAAAAAAGACAAGAAAAAGAAATAAAAGGCACTTAAATCAGAAAGAACAAAGTAAAACTGTCACTATTTGCAAATTACTTTTATATAGAAAACCCTCAGACTCTGCCAAAAAACTGTTAGAAGATTTTAAACAAATTCAGTAAAGTTACAGTATCTCAAACTTCTATTACAGGCCAGGCATATGGTTTTTAAATACCCAAAGTCTCTTTCAAACCCAAGAAAAAATACAAATATAAAAAAAGAAAGAATACACTAAAATCTACATTCCTTTCAGAAAGTCATGATCAAGCGAATAATGGGTTGATCTGAGCTACTTTCTATTAATATTAAATTTGTTATCCAATAATCAAGTCACTCTGTTCTAAGTATTACTCTGTTTCTTATCTACATTCTGACAAAGCTCTTAACTAAATGTTAGGTGCTCTCAAATGACAACTGACAATTTGAGACCAAAACTGACACTCAACTGAATCAAGTGCTTAAAATAGATAGATATCACACCAAAATATAGTCACTCCCTCCCACCTCAGAAAATGGCATAAATTCTATATTATACTATATCATACTACACTTTTCTACACTACAGTATATGCTACGTATAAACTAAGCAGTTACAATATTCACAAAAAAAGTCAACTGTTTATTAATGGAGACAGCAACCATTTAAGAAAGCTCACAAGTTACCAAATACTGGTATTAGGGCCACAGAAGACTTCAGATCTGCCTTATACTGTAGAAGGCCTTCCCAGGTGGTGCCCTCCAGTGGTAAAGAATCTGCCTGCCAATGCAGGAGACACAGGAGACTCAGGTTTGATCCCTGGGTCAGGAAGATCCCCTGGAAGAGGAAATGGCAACCCACTCCAGTAGTCTTGCCTGGAAAATCCCATGAACAGAGGAGCCTGGTGGGTTACAGCCCATGGGATCACAGAGAGTCAGACATAACTGAGCACGCACGCATGTATACTATAGAAACTCAATCACATATCCATGAAAAATGACAAGTACCAAACATACAGTAGGCACACAATTTTAGAAACTTCCTCTTCCTTCTCCCTTCCCCCTAATATCCAAACCATATTTAGCCAGAAAAAAAAAATTAAAGTAAACATTTAGATTTTTCTGCAAAGTCATAGGTTGTCTTTGAATTAAGCTAAAACAATCTGCTGTAATAATATTTTTCACTTATTAGCAACTTTACTGACAAGGTGATAAGCCTTCTAGAACCATATTTAGCATGATGTTTAACTTAAAGCAAATAGAAATAAATTTATCACTGTATGTGGACTCACATTATATTCTAGCCATTCAATATTTATTTACTTGGCAGATAAATTAAACAATTACATTTTTCTATTAAATTCTGCATGATACTGAAGTGAAAGAAGCAGAAAATATAAAGTTTAGCTATTGCCTAGAACAAAGAAAAGGAAAAGTCAAAGATGATACTAAAGTTTCAAGCCAAAGATAATGGAAGAATGATTACACCACTGGCAAAAACAGGAATTTGACTGTGAGAATTAGGCTGAAACTAAGTTGAAACCTATTCTTCAAGGAACAACAAAGGAACAAACAAGTGAAGTTGCTCAGTGGTGTCTGACTGAGCTACATCTAAAACAATAATCAAACAGAAAGGTATAAAATACACATAGGCAGTTGCAAATATACAACAGAAAGAGGTCATTAAATTTTTGGAAATTATTTTAATAATCAGCTTGAAATAAAAATAAATTTGTAAAGAGCAAATTCATTAAATTATTACTTACTCTTTTATTAAATCTTTATTTTCTTGAATTCCTTCTTCTAATTTCAAACTTACTTTTTCATTTTCAAACTAATTTACAAGACAGAAGAACAGTTCATCATGTTTTAGTTAGCAAAATAAACATAAGTATAATCATTAAGGAGCATTTCTTTGTTAACTTGCTATGATGGTCTATAAAAATTATTTTTTTGAACATAAAAAAGAACTTTTTGTCACACTTATGGATAACCTATAAGAACATGGGTCTCACTTTCATCAATCTAAAATTAGGTTTACTGAATCATCTCCAAAATGTATCCAAAAATATTTTAATGTAAGATTATCTTCCCCAAACATTTTGAAAAGGTGTTTTATCTTTATCCTAACCCAGTGTTACATTTTCTCAAAATTTTTCTTTCACTATGCCACAATATTGAAGCTAAACAGCTTCAAATTCAAAGTTTTATCTGCTTTTTATATATTAGAAAATGCCATTTTCTAATATATAAAAAAAAAATTTATATCAAACAAAACATCATCAAGAATAGGAACTAGTAAAAATTAAAACTCTATAATTAGAATCATTAACTCAATCTTTATCTAAAATAAGTTACTGTTTCCCTAGACATTTAATTAAGCTTTGTGCAACCTCTCCTATGTGTTCATCCTAAAACTGAAATGCAACTAATACTAATGAAACTTCAAAAAAGCACCATTCTTAAAATCCACATGATAGAAACAAGATAAACCTAAGTTAACTATGAAATAACACTTCAGTTTAAATAGCATTATAAGATTTACTATACCATATTTTCAATCCCAAGTCTCATTATACCTGTAGTTCTTGAATGGCTTTCCGCTGTGCTTCAATTATTTTTCTATTTTCTTGCAACTTGTTTTCTTTATGCTTCAGTTCAGATTCTACATTCACTTTCCACTTCTTGATCTTTTCAGCCTCCTTATATAGTTTTGAATATAGTCTGCTCATTGGCTCTGAATTCTATTACAAAATAAGTTTTCAAAGACTGTTAATTGTTCAAAGTTTAGTATAACCAAACTACAGTTGCTTATTGAAAACATCCATGAGTATCTTAGTACTTGAGACCAAATCTCTCCTCAGTTTTTGCCCTAATATCATATTGAAAGCTATGCTAACTTTTTTTTAACTACTAAGGCAATACTAGCTACTTCACTTTATAACTTGGTCACTTGATTAAGGTTACTGATCACTTGACTAAGTTATTCATTGCTGAATAAAATCAAATTAATTCAAAATGTAAGTATGTCAGAAGTTAGAAATCTTTAAGTCAATTCGAGAATCTGGCTGGTTAAAAGCTAAAATAAATCACTCTACAAATCTATAAATTTTAGCAAAGGTCTTGCAACATTTTGGTTATACAGTTTGAGAATTAACCAAAGGATATGAAGTTTACAATACAATGACACAAAAAATAATACTGAACACAAGTTCTTTCATTTAGCCTGAGATTTTATTTGGATTTCCTGCATCAACAATTTACATATTATAAGATAAATATCAGAAGTTGTCTTTTTCTAATCACTATTTGATAGTTCTGTTATCAAAATTTAGGAATAAATTCCATATTTATAAATTTGTGATACCATAATCCAGCAACAAACATATAGCATCTTATCAGGCCATGGAATGTCTGTTCTAAAGACATCTATGTGCCATAAGAATGATTTTTATAACTAAAATCGAAAGTAGAGTATATCTTACAAATTCCTCAGACAGTAAGCCTAACAATCATACCTACTAATTCAAGAATTTTTTGTAAAATACTGGCTTAAGTCTCAGCCTTCTCACATATTGTATCCATCTCCCCTTTTTCTAATTTTTTTTGAGAAGGGTACTTTTATTACTTATTTTGTGATATTTCCTATTTTTTAATTGAAGGATAATTGCTTTACAGAATTTTGTTGTTTTCTGCCAATTATCAAAATAATCAGGCATAGGTATAGGTATGTCCCCTCCCTCTGGAACCTCCCTCCCATCTCCCTCTCCATCCCACCCCTCTAGGTTGTTACAAAGTCCCTGTCTGAGTTCCCTAAGTCATACAGCAAATTCCTACTGGCTATCTATTTTACATAAGGTAATATGTTTCCATGTTACTCTCTCCATACATCTCATCCTCTCCTTCCTCCAACCTTCTCGTGTTCATAAGTCTGTTCTCTGTCTGTTTCTCCATTACTGCCCTGCAAATAAATTCATCAGTACCATCGTTCTAGATTCCATATATATGCATTAGTATATAGTATTTATCTTTCTTTTTCTGACTTACTTCACTCTGTATAATAGGCCCCTTTTCTATTCTTGATTTTTATGATTTAAAGTTAAATTGCCTCTTAAAAATGGATGCTTTTATAATCCAGGAAAATACAGAGGCCTACTGTTTCAGCAAATTTAAAAGAAAAATGAAGGGGATAAAAGGTTTAAAGAATATAACTTAAAACAATAACTAAATCTTAACTCTTTGGAAGCCTCAAAAGAAAGATAAACACAAGTAATAATAAATGATACTCCAATTATAAGAAATTAAATATGAATAGGAAATTTTCTGACCTCAAAATCAGAGTCTTTTAGTCCCTCCTGGTAATGACAACTGTCAGAATTATCAGTCTAAAAAATGAATAAATTTTTCCTGTGAGAAAATATTTCTGATGTTTCCAAACAGTAGCAATTAAATACTGAAGACTAGTAATCCAACAACTAAAGAATTTTTTTTCTTTTTCAAGTAAGCAATTTAATACCTAAACAGGTTATATCCATATACACTATATGTAACTGACCTGTTCAAGCATGGGCAAAAAGTTAACTTTTTGTAAAGCAGGATCTGCAAGATAAAAGACAACTGGAATTAAATGCCAACATTTTATTTTTTATACTAAGTATTATATCCAGCTTTAATGTCAAGGCTAATGTCAATCAATATAATACTTATATTGATATCTAGCAAAGTATATTTTAAAAATGCTTCTACACAGGTAATACATTGTTTTTCTAGTCTCCTACCTGAATCAATGTTTCCCCCATTTTTGGAGACATTAGTCACTGCAAATGGAAAACCAAAATCATCTTCAACACATTTGTTGAAACCCTAGAAACACAAAGAAGTTCTTAAACATACTGTCCCATATCACTCTAATAACTAGCAGTGTAATAATATGTAATTGCATATACATCTCCTTAAAGAAGTGACTATAATTATAAACTCTTTAATGCATACATTGTGTTAAAAATATCAAATGACCTTGGTATGTAAACAAAGCAAAAATTTTTAATTTTCACTTTTAAGAGAAAGCTAACTAAAATTACATTACACATGCTTTGTAAGTACTCAGGAATAATATAAATAAAATTTAATTAGTAGCCTGGAATATTAGTTTTCTTCAGTTGTATTAGTTATCTTTCCCCTGGTAGAATTGAGAATTTTCTTCACTGAATAGCATTTTAGCATTATACTCTTGGCTATAAAGACATAAGAATTTTTCTACAGGATAGAAAATTAAAATAGTCATTGCTTCATCCCATCTCCAACATAAAGTTCCACTTGAGAAATTTAATTACGAAAAAAAAAAGTTCTATTTTGCCTGAGAAACTTGATATAATTCCTCCTTTCCAAGAAGAATCTATTACATGTACAAATTTTCCTTTTTATCCTGTCAACCAAGAAGCTCAGAGTTAAATTTTAACCTCAGTCACACTAATTTTTACTAGTATATCGATATATTTGTCTAAATTTTCTTAATTTTCCTTGATTCTAACATTCTTCTAATTTATATCTTATTGTATATGCTGTTGCTGCTGCTGCTGCTAAGTCGCTTCAGTCGTGTCCGACTCTGTGCGACCCCAGAGACGGCAGCCCACCAGGCTCCCCTGTCCCTGGGATTCTCCAGGCAAGAACACTGGAGTGGGATGCCATTGCCTTCTCCGTTATTGTATGTAAGTTGCTTTAAATCATTTTAAGAAAGCGAGAAAAGAGAATTAAAATAAGTAGGTCCTATTATGTATGCAGAATTCTAAAGCGCCACTACTTCTTTAAATGAATGATGACTAAACACATTAAGTATGCTCATTATTAATTCAAAGCAATGCTATTCAATATACTTGAGAATAGCAAGATTAAATAAGATTAAATGGCAATATTAAATGAGACGATATTTACAGAAAAAAAAATTATAAAACATCACCAGTAGGAAAGTTCACTTTGCTTCCTTTAAAGAATAGTCCAATCAAAATCCATATGCAAATTTACCTTAAAGAAATTAGAATCTCCTCCTGAAGTCTGAGGTTTCACTGCAGATACTTGACTGCTACTTAATCTTGGTGGCACAAACAATTTAAAGGGCTTTTGTTTTTCCATTTTCTCTCTTCCAGTCGCGTAATTATCTACTGCTCAAGAAGAAGGGGAAAGTGCTTTACATTGTTTTATTAATACCCTACTTGTTCTGTAATAAACGGGTATATAAGGGAATAGGCGAAACCTCTGCTACCATGTAAGACTACAGCGTCCCTTACTGCGGGGGGGGGGAACAGGGAACATCCCCTATGTCCCCACCATTCCCCTACCACCAATGGCCGTGCTGGCGGCGTACATAATCGAGAAACTCAAACCAGCATCATCACCAGGACAGCCTGAAAAGAAGCCCGTTACCTCTACCAGCCCTGTTAAATTGCATCACCTCGCCGGGAAGAACTAGCTTAGGTGCTTAGACGACGGCAGAGGCGTTGGAGGCTGCCCTGCGTGAGGGAGCGTCAGTATCAAAATGTCGCCCACCCCTAAGTTTCCTCCTCAGGGAAGGAACTCGGCACAACTGACCCTACCTTTAAAAAAATTAGCGGGAGATAGCGGGCTCAGTGCCCACGCGAACCACCACCTGCTGTCTTATTAGGGCAGCAGAAAGAACCAACAAGCACTTCTGCCTGCGAACCTCGGAAAAGGCGGGAAATAGCTCCACCGCAGCGGCCAGGAGGGAGGGGCAGGGCGAACCGCGATTTAACCGCGAAATAACGGTCAGCAGCGTCTGCCAGCCAAGCGCGCAAGACTTACATCTCGCGAGATTTCCCTTCACGTCAGAAACGATTCTTACCTGGATTCTTACCTGGATTCTTAGAATCTGACATTCTTTAAACTTCTGCTATTGTTAAAGAACGTGAAGAAAACTATTAGGTGCTATGATAGATTAGGTGTTATGATAGGGCTTCTCTTGTAGCTCAGTCGGTAAAGAATCTGCCTGCAGTGCAGGAGACCCAGGTTCGATCCCTGAGTTGGGAAGATCCCCTGGAGAAGAAATGGCAACCCACTCCAGCATCCCTGCCTGGAAAATCTCATGGACTCAGGAGCCTGGTGGGCTGCAGTCCATGGGGTCGCAAAGAGTCGGGCACGACTGACTGACTAACACTGAATTACATTATGATAGATTGGAACTGAGAGTGAAAAATCTATTTCTGTCCTCCAAGAGTTCACAGTCACAGAAAGGAAACAAGTGCAAACAGATAATTATAGCCCCTGTAATCACCTAGTGGTTGTAAGGGGTCATTGAGACACTTCGAAAGGGAAAATGGCCTTTACAGTGGCTTGGGAGTCAGGAGAATCCTTCACGGATGTGCTACTGTTACTGCTTCTATAGAAAACAGAAGGGGGAAATAAAACTATGGCTAGATAGTGAATACGAGAAGAGGTATTCCTAGCTGAAGGACCGTTGCGCTCGAGTTGTGAGGTGCTCGAGCTGAAGGCGCTCGAGTTGAAGGCGCTCGAGTTGTGAGAGAGATGAGTCCAAGAGTTCACTCTTGAGAGTGGGTTGCCACTCTCATTGCAAAGGCTTTCGAATTTTAGACTTTATGGATGGGAATCTTGAGAGATTTTGAGCAGAAAGGGAGGCATGATCAAGTTCAGAAGAAGATTCGTAGTATGAAAAATGGTTTAGGTTAACGAGACTGGATTAGGGAAACAGTTTCAATAGCCTGCGTGAGTAAGGTATGAGGATCTAAACTATGACAGAGCTATAAAAGATGAAAATATGTCAAATGTAAAAGATACTTAGAAAGTAAAATTAATAGGACTTAATGGCTTTTTTAAAGTGAGCAGCAAAAGTCTGAAATGACTGCCTCGTTTCAGATTTGGGCTACTAGAAGCAATAAATATGGTGCTAGGTACCTAGGTTTGAGTAGTAAGACAATACATTCTGTTTTCAACATACTGACTGTATGTTCTAATTTTCTCCATCTCCTACAGTATAATCGATACTTTTCCAGAGGACTTTAGTAATATTTTTAAATAACTGATTTTGTTTTGTGTAACTTTAACCTATCAGACATAATAATTTCTGCTAAACTTACATTTTTGAGCTGGGAAAAACATAATTTTTGAGCTAGAAAAAAGTGCAAGGTTTTCATTTGATATGAAAAGGAGTCTAGGTACCCTAAAAATATTAAATACTCCCTTTAAGAAATGATACCAAGACTAAATGCACAAGATAATCCTTGGGGGGAATAGTTGACACATTTAATTAACATATTTTAAAAGTTAAAGGTATAAATTCAATATTCCAAATTTTTTAAAGCTTTATAACAGTGAAATATTCAACTATGGTCTTTTTTCTTATTGAAAACCAAAATGTCATTCCTAGTATTAAATTCAGTTTTATTTACTCAGGTCCAGTCTTTCTAAACAATTGGGCTTCCATATAATTTCTCACTTTCATGTATTTCACATGAAATGTTTTAATGTTAATCCAGTTCTTATAAGGATTAAAATGTTTGTGGTAAGATTTCAGGTTTTAAGAACTTTAATTTTTTTCTACAAAAGGTGTTAGCAAAAATGTTAAAATATTGTCTGCCAGAATAAGCATTAAATTGTGCTTAATCTCCCCATATATGTAATTTTTCAGTATCTTTCCATGACAAAATTTTAAATTGGGACTTATATAAGATCTGTTTTTTAAAGACATTAAGAAAAAGTAAGAGTTGAACAAAGCTTTGTTCCTCTTTAATAATTTGTAAAATGCTATAACAGTAATAGGTTTAAAATGATTAGCCATCAATCTAGCCTTAAGTTCACAAACTGCTTTTATTCTGATTACAACTATTTCCACTAGATAATCTTTTTTATATCTATAAGCAATCTATATATTTTCATTCGATTTTCTGCTAAATGAAAAAATTTCTTCAGATAAGAACTGTATTTAGTACTACTCCCTTTTGAAGGGACAATGCAGTAACAATAACCATTGCTTCCTTGGGGATGAATCTTGAAAAGAATCCTAGATGTCCCTCTAGTGGTGGTCCTGTATTCCACAAAATTTGATGAGCCCTTGATAATGTCCATTTTATGGCAATATATTGGTGACAGCAATTCTGTTCATGTTTTTCAAATCAATCACCCTATGATAATAAACAATCTAGATTTAAGAAGTGTGAGACAAACCACAACATTATAAAATTTCAGCAGCATGAATACAAATTCCATTTCTCAGAGAGTAAACTAGTCAATTTGAGGTCCTTTGCTTTCCAAATGCCAAGTATATCTGAGTGGTTGTGCTTCTGTGTTCTCAGTTCAGTGAGCCTCCCTATAAGATGAGCAAAATGCTGTAGGTCTTCTGGATGACAAATTTTTGAATATTTGTACAAAATTTGTAAAACTGGTTCCTGTAAATTTTCCACATGTTGCTTATTTTTAAGGCATGGCAATCTGAAAAACATCATCATATATATCGTAATGAATACTGGAAAATGGTAGAAGATAATTAATTAATTTAATACAATACAGTTTAAAATAGTAAAAATAGAAAATACATACTGAACCTTTAATATATGCCAGATTTTATGCTAGGTAACTTCCTTCTATGCAATGTCTTATTTGAGCTTCATAATACTCTATGAAGAGTATTTCTTAATGATTAGACAGCGTTAATTCATCTAGTCATTGTGCTGGAGATACAGCAATGAACATAGACTAAGTTTTCTGCCCTTATTAAGCTTGTATTTTGGGTCTAGGAGGAGTAGGGGAGGAAAGAGACATATACACATTTTTAAAATAAAAATATATGACAAAAATTAAGAGTAGGGGATAAGAATTTAGGATAGAGGCACAGCAGCTATTTTTTAAAGGGTAATCAGATTTAATATGACACTTAGCAGAGATCCAGGATGGTGAAGGAGGGAGCCATGAAGCTATCTAGGAAGGAGTTTTCCAAGCAGAAAATTTGTCGAGTACAGTAGAACTTGTGGAAGGAGCCTACTTGAAATTTTCAGGGAACATATGCATCAAAAGCAATGTGGTTGTGGTGATGTTAGCAAAAGGAAGAGTTGCAAGAAATATTAGAAAGAACTCTGTATGAAAGAAAAATCCATTAAAGGATTATGTGCAGAAGAATGACATGATATGGCTTATGTTGTCAAAGAATCACTGTGGCTACTGTATAAGGAATAGATCCTAAGGAGGCAAGAGCAGAAATAGGAAAGTGAGTTAGTAGTTTTATTAGGATAGCAGGGACAGAGACAGTAAGAAGTGGTTGAGTTCTAGATCTATTTTGAGGCTAGAGTCAACAAGATTTGTTGCATATTTAATATGGGTTTAAGAGTAAAAAAGAAGTGAAGGATGACTTCAAGAATTTTGACTTCTACAACTTAGAGGGTTGAGATGCCATTTAGAAGAGATGAAGGAAGACTACAGAAGGATCAGGGGAGCAATCAAGAATTCACATGAGGGGGTTAAATTTTATATCCCTTCTAAACATCAAAATTGAAATCTTGAGTAGGCTATGTAATGAAGCTTAGAGTAGCAGTCCAGGTTGGTATATAGTTTGGAAGTTGTCAGCCTCTAGATGGTATTTAAAACCATGAGATGGGATGTAATTTCTAAGGAAGTGGGTACAGAAGAGAACTGAGTGCTGGAACATTTTAACATTTATTCAGTGTGGGAGATGATGGGGAATTAACAAGACAGAAAGAGCAGCTACTGAGGAGGGAAATCAAGAGACTATAATGTCCTGGAAATTAAGCGTAAAAAAATCATACCAAGAAGGAGGGAGTAATCAATTGAGGCCAAATGATAAGTGTTCTAAGAAAGAGAAAGTAATCTGCTATGTCAAAAGTAGCTGATGGATTAAGGAAGATCAGGACTTAAGACTGATCACGGAATTCACAATGTCAAATTACTGAAGATCTTGACAAGCTGTGGTGGAGGGGACAAAATCTACCTGTATTAGTTTCAGAAGTGAATGAGAAGAGACACATGGAGGCAGAAATATAGACAGTTCTTAATTTTTTTTAATTTGGCTATAATGTAAAACAGAGAAATAGGAGAATAGCTGAAGGGGGATTCAAAGTCAAAAAGGCATTTTAAAATGCAAGAAATTACAGCATGTTTGTAAGCTGAAAGAAATGCTCTTATAGAGAAGTCAATTTTGATTAAAATTGGTACATTTGGAATCAATGAATAATATAATAACCACAAACTTCATGATTTAATTGCCAAATTTAATCCAAACTTTATCGCCAAATGTGTTTTTACCTGAAAAAAAGCACTGTTGTGGCTGTAAGCAGAGCATATTCAGTATTAGTAATATTAGCTCATTCATTCTTCTACAGAAGCAATATAGTGTGATAATAAATTCTTCAGCAATACCTAAAAAGATTAATATCAAATGTATTTTCATCAAAACATAGTGCTGACTCATATTGCCATTATCACATTTTCTCAAAGCTGTATAAGCAGAAAATGAAATCAACTTTCTGACCAATTTTTTGGTCTGACCAACTTTTCCATCCAAAACAATATTTTGTATTACATATAATATTACCAGTCAGCATAACAGAAGAACAGTCTTCATTGCAAAATGTTTCCATAGGATAAATAACACTTCTATTACCACTCTGATTGTGACAATTCAGTGAATGATCTAAATGATATAATAGCTTCATAGTACCTAAGTAAGTAAGTAAGTGTTAGTCGCTCAGTCGTGCCCGACTCTTTGAGACCCCATGGACTGCAGCCCACCAGGCTCCCGTGTCCATGGGATTTTCCAGGCAAGGATACTGGAGTGGGTTGCCATTTCCTTCTCCAGGGGATCTTCCCAACCCAAGGATCGAACCTGGGTCTCCTGCACTGCAGGCAGATTCTTTACCGACTGAGCTACAAGGGAAGCCCCTCATAGTTACCTAGTTAAGGGAAAAATATAAAGTCTGCTTTTTTAAAATCTTGATACAGATAGTAATTTCAATAACTCTAATATCGGTTATACAAGAAACATTCCCAACAAATGATAGCTTTATAATTTTTATTACTGAAACATGAATCTAGAATAATAGTTCACACTTTATATAAAAACTATATAAAAGACCCTTCAAAATGTGTTTTCTGTGATGCTATATAAAAAAAAATGACTTTCTTTAAAAAAAAACCGAAGAATTGGTAAACTACAAACAGCTATTATTGACATACTTGTTTGTATATTAACTAGTAAAATAAAAATATAATAAGAAAAAATAGTTCAATGTTGTATAATTTGTTGCTAAATTTAATAATAACTATTTAGATTGAGTTAGTTGGCCCTTTTTATTTTCAGAAGTTGATGAAAAGCATTCTTTTTGACTGTAAATTTGGGCCACGTGAAGGAATATCACTTCAGTTTTTGATCCCTTCTGTAATGCAGTCTGATCCTCATTGGTCAGATTTTCAAATCCTTTATGAAAAGATCATGTAATCGTTTGAAATATATAATGAAAAGGTAATTTTCATGTATAGAATTTAACATTTTTATATTATTTATGATATGAATCCTAACTGTCCCCTTAGAATAATCATGATTCCACATTTAATATTTTAGTGCACTTTCATCAGAATCAAATAAGTTCCTATGGCAAATGCAAATTAAACATAGTTGGTTTAGCCTTGAAGAATTTATTTTCGCAGGAGTTATCTTTATATGTAAATAGATGGCTAAGTTTTGGCCAACAGTGGCTTGATTTTTTTTTTGTATGGTACAAGGAATTTTGTTTGTTTTATCTAAAAACCAAAGCAATTTATTTCCAAACATAAAATAAAACATACAACCAATCATAGTTTGTCTTAACTCTAAGTCTTTGAAGTCACTTGAATAATATTTTTAAATATTTGTATTTTCATCCACCTGATTGATTAAAGCAAAGTAAATATGTTTTTGAATTTAGAGGCAGTTTTGGTCCCTGCAGCTAACCAACAAAAAAAGAAATACAGTTTATAATTTCTTTCTTCCAAATAACTTTGAATTTTAAACTTTTATGATTATGCTGTTATTTTCTAACATAATTAATTACAAATTATTTCTTGCCATTAATGAACACATACAAATCTTTCTGTTGCTTCTAAAGGAATTGTATGTTTTTGATGAGCAGCCACAATGTTGTTAATGAGTGGATGTTCCTCTTGAGTTAGTTCCATGTGCTCCTGAATCTGTAAGAAAATATGGGGGAAAACTATAACGCATACTTATTAAACAAGATATCATCACTAAAGAAACAAGACATTTTATGAGTCTTGCCACTTTTCCAGATCTAGTGGTGGATGATACAAGCTTGTTGTTTACCCCTTTCTCTTCCATTTTGATGTTAGAGCCAAAGCTATTCTTCTGCTTAAAGTTCTTTCGAAGTCTCTTTGATTTGCATTGGATTTCTGTGAGCAAACCTGTGATATTACAAAATTCATATGAAATGTTTTGGGTACATCAAATACCATTATAAGATTGATGCAAATTGTCTTACATTGTACACATGTGTGATCACGAACTAGTCTGTTCAAAGAGAACCTTTATTTTTTGGTTAGCATGTATAACAGCAGTTAAACTTACTGTTTACATTACTTACTTCTTTTCTTTCCACAACAACTTGTCTACTTAAAATACAGTCATCCTAGACATAAATTAAAATTAATTTTACATCTCAAAATTATAAATTTAGACCTTTTTATGTTAGAGAAATTTCCTCATGATATCTTGGAAGCAACAGAATGTCAATCAGTACATTGAAAAGAAACTATTAATTAAAAATTCTGCTTTTTCTAGATGAATTATATAACTTTAGGTTAACTAAAGTTCAAGGATTTCCAATTAGGAAGAAAATATGATTAATACCAAAGTCAGACAAATACAGTATTGAACAGAGTTTATATAAATAATTACCAGGATTGATAACTGGTTATTCTAATTTAGCAGTTGCTAAAGAAATAGCTTGAAAGTGAAAGTGAAAGTCGCTCAGTCGTGTCTGACTCTTTGCAACCCGATGGACTATACAGTCCATGGAATTCTCCAGGCCAAAATACTGGAGTGGGTAGCCTTTCCCTTCTCCAGGGGATCTTCCCAACCCAGGGATCGAACTCAGGTCTCCTGCTTAAATCTAGACAAATATATTATGTTCAAATATGTTCAAAATAACTTGAAGAATATAAGTTCCCAGTAAGGTAATAAAAACTAAAACTCTTCTCAAAAAAAAAAAAGTACACAATGGTACTTAGATTCTCCCTACATTCCTACTGCCTTACACTTTTTTAGTCTGCACGCTTGACATTTTGTCTGCATGTACATGTCCATTTCACAATGACCACTATTCTCGCAACTGTATACTGCATTCCTGGTGATGCTACATCAAAAAAACCCTAATAACAAAACAAGAGTTTTTTAAATTTTACTATAAGGTATTTTTTAGTTACTTGTTTTTAATCTTTATCATAAAGTAATTAAGTTAACTAAATTGTTTCAATAAAATGTTTTTCCCCTCAGTAAAAATGTTTGGTTTAATATACATTTATCAGGATAATTGTTTTAATCATCTCCTGTTTGATGTATTTTATTCCATGTTTATTCCTGTCAATAATCTATCTGGAAATTAAGCTAAATAACCCAAACACATTAAACCACCTCTCTATATTTTATGGTTATATCATCTGAAAGCATTTTAAAAACTGTATCTTAGAGAATATCATGATTCTGTGACACATCACTCAAGGTTGCCTGGAAGGAATGTGTGCTCACGTAAAATAAAACTATAAGAAAAGCCTCTCTTGTGTATATGTACCAGAGCTTCCTTATCCGTTCGTCTGCTGATGGACATCTAGGTAGAATACATTTGAATCAGTTCTATTGAGATGGATGAAACTGGAGCCCATTATACAGAGTGAAGTAAGCCAGAAAGAAAAACACCAATACAGTATACTAATGCATATATATGGAATTTGAAAGATGGTAACGATAACCCTATATGCGAGACAGAATAAGAGACACAAATGCATAGAACAGTCTTATGGACTCTGAGGGAGAAGGTGAGGGTGGGACATTCTGAGAGAATAGCATTGAAACATGTGTATTATCATATGTGAAACAGAACACCATTCCAGGTTCAATGCATGAGACAAATGCTCAGGACTGGGGCAATGGGATGACCCAGAGGGATGGGATGGGGAGGGAGGTGGGAGGCGGGTTCAGAATGGGGAACACATGTAAACCCAAGGCTGATTCATGTCAATGTATGGCAAAAACCACTACAATATTGTAAAGTAATTAGCCCCCAACTAAAATAGATAAATTTATTTAAAAAAAAAAAAAAAAAAAGCTCTGAGTGATCAAAAAAAAAAAGAAAAGCCTCTCTTTTTCTCTCCTTGCATTGCTACCTCAACTCAAAAAGGAAGAGATACTCTTCCAAACTTACCCCTCTTTACATTTTTAGCACTTCTCCAGATGAGATAATGCTGCTAACTTATCTAGTCCAAGATGTTGAAGGAGCAGTTTTGTGTGTGTGTGTGTGTGCGCGCGTGTTTGTCAACAAGTGGGTGGAGATTCTACATTTTCCTAAATCAATACATAGCAATCTCTTTCCATTTCCTCTTTCATTTCCCATTCCTATGTAATAATCCCTGCTATCTTCCTCTTATTCCATTCCAAGTAGGTTGATGAAACTAGTCAATATCCCTCTTAGTAGCCTGCCACATTCTTTCTATAAACACACTTGATGATGGGAGTTTCATGGCTTAGATTCAGCAAAGGGACTAGAAACCCCAGCTTAGGTTTCCAGAACTGTGCCTCATTCTTCAATTTAGTTTTAACAGCTGTTGTTGTTCAGTCTTCATGGACTTGTAGTCCACCACACTCCTCTGTCTTTGGGGTTTTCCAGGCAAGAACACTGAAGTGGGTTGCCATTTCTTTCTCCAGGGGTCTTCCCTACCCAAGAGAACCCACATCTCCTGCATTAGTAGGCAGATTCTTTACCACTGAGCCACCAGAGAAGCCCCAGTTTTAACAGCAAGGCCCTGCATTTTAAGATGAAGCAAATACTGGCCCAGCTATTCTATTCATAAAGCTGGTACGTCCTTTCCCTTGGACGTTGTTTGGCTATTCTTTGCAGGAAGTGAGTGTAAGATTCCAACAATAAAACTTTACCTTGAACTAAGATGTTTACTAGTGCAGTATTGATCTATTCATTTCTAGGTTCTGCCCCAATATGGCATTTGTGAATAAAAAATATAGAAGTGCTTCAGAACTTCATCAAAGACTATTTTACTCTTTGAAAATGCCATTATCAGTGATAATCTTCACTTGCTGATCTCCTATTTGTTTTCAAGAAAAGCATTCCTAAAAAATAGACTTAGATAGAATCTTAGAAGTTATGTAATTGAAATTTCCTCCTAATTCAAGAATTATACCAGCCACATGAGAAAATGTAATAGTTAACATTCAGATCTTTTTAGAAGACATTTTTGTATTCTAACATCAGATTCACCTAGGAACATGGAAACTTTCTGTCACATAAATATTTTGAATTTTATATTTAATTGTAAAAGTCTTCACAAAATCTTTTAAAAAATCAAAACTTCATTAAATTCCATTTTCATGTCTTTGACCCCACAGATTGATCACTTTAAGTACATCAGTGGTTCTCCTTGGTTTTATTTTTCACAATTTAAAAAGTATTCCTACATGCTTAAAATTTCATAACTCTTCAGTGAACACTAGGATTAAAGTTTTGACTTGATCCTTATCTTTGCAACCTTCACAAGTAAGTGCATTGTAATGATATCCTGATGTTTTATCATCACAAACTATTCTTCCTGGCCCTTAATACAAATGGAAGAATAAGTTATTCTGGACCTTTTCATTCCAGAGTAACCATCTTCAGCATCATGGGCAACCACATAAGTGGATTTATGTAATTCACAGGAAAAAAGTGCATACTCTCCACCACTGAACTGTGGATTCAAGCTATAAGTGTTGAAATGACTTTGCGAAGATTGGGACTGTAGAGTTGGAGGAAACTGTACAGCAGAAAATCAGTAAGGTGATTCTTGAAAATTAACTTTATGCAGCTAATAATTAATTTGTTCTAGCAGAAGATCTAGTTGTTATTGTTTTTAATGCACACAGATACACAAAAAGGAGAAAAATGCTGAAAGTCAAGTTCATAATTACTTCCAATTTCAAAGTTTTACACTCAAAGAACAGAGTTAGCTCATCATATTCACTACATCCCAGGAACTTGCTATCTAGCATGAGCTCAGACAGTAAACTGAATGTCTATGCATGAAAAATGCTCCCAGCTTTTGAGTATTTTGTGTGATGAATAAAAATTTTTCAGTGCAACCAGATCAATAAAGAGATGAATTAGTAAATTATTTTCCCCTCAAAAAAAAAAACAAATTAAAATACAATTATACCAGCTATATGGTGTTTCAAACAAAAAAGAAATTTGTTTAAACTCACTTAATATACCTTGATACTCTCCTCCATCATTTGTAGACCTGATTTAAAGTGCTACTTTCTTTTCTGTTTTGTTGTCTAGTAATTCAATCATCTGGAGATAAATTCACCTACCTCACAGGGTGACTGTAAGAATGAAATAAAATGTGACATTTAAAAGCACATATAAAATACAAAATTACATTTAATGAATATCTTTACTATTATTATCAGAAGCTCCCAAACAGCAGCTTACTTTCTGTTTTCAGGAGGATTACTGAAAAAAAAATCCAGAAAATTGACTCCAAAAATACCTAGGAACATTATTTGCTCTATGTATCTATCTAGTAGTATTTGTACTTTTCCTTGTGCAAAATCACAAGGTGATTAGACTTACTCTTAACCTCAAAATTCTACCACAAAAATTGGTAAACAGCATAATTTCTATTAATTCACATAAATAATTTCCAATCTCATAGCAACCAACCCCATGTAAAGTGTTGAATAAATACCAATGACATCCTGATATAAGAAGAAAACTTATCAGTAGAAAGAACGTAACTTTTGTTTTTTAAAGAAGAGGGCCCTTCCTGGCTGAGTATCAAAAGACTACACAATACTGGCTGATGTTCCATTGGCATGAAAATCAGAGTTTAACGTATAATAGAAAATTGCATTTTAAAGTTAATTAATATTATAATCTTGGTCTTTTTGGAGAAAAATGCTATTGTCTCTTGCAGTCTATTTTCTATTTATTTCTCTTTGATAGAAATCTTATGTTAAGATTAAAGTTTCGAGTACATTGAATAGCTCTGAAATACATTTCTCTGAACTACATTTTCTAAATTGCATGTGAACTAGCTTCTTTTAAACCCTAAAAATAACATAATTTGTATGTTAGTTCTGTTTTTAAAAACTGAATACAGTTTCAGACTACTGTGTTTTTTCTTCTTTACATTTGATTCTGGCTTACAGCATTTTGTTATTTCTGATTTTTTAAATTAATTATATTCTCTAGAAGGGAGTAATTGAAAGTCTTTGGTTCATTTACCAATTTCTTTATAAAAACTCTGATTAACCATAATTTCCACAAAAAATGTTTTATTACCTATCATACTGTAGTTTTTTGTCACATACCATTGTGCTGCACTGGTTCAGCCGGAGAATACCCATCAGATGCAGTGACATAAGCACTGGCCATTCTCTGGCCAATTTTCATTTTTTCATTAGTAGATGCTAAAATAGTAAAGGAAACAAAAAATTTGTGGACATTTTGAAAGTATCATTATCAAATCAGTATGATTTGATAAAATATAATACTATTTTTGAATATTAAAGAATTTAGCACACATTATGCATGAGACATTTATATTGGAAGAACATTGATTTTTCATATCTCCATGTATCAAATTATTTAATTCTTACAATTTCTTATTGCTCAGCACTTTAAAATAATTTAAATCTTGGTAATAATCATTATAGCTCTTGAAAAGGTACCAAGCTTTAGAGTTAGACTTCATACACTGACCCATACATATGGTTCATTTTTACACCTCTCTGAACCTTAATTTCCTCATTGAGAAATAGCGAAATATACCTAGCAAAGTTTTTGGAGAGTTTAATTAATGTGTTTAAAATCCAGCACAGTTCTTGACTTAGTAACTGAGTCCTATTATTATTATTCTAATAGTTTCAATAGATCTCAGTATTTCAAATTTAGATGACTTAAGAAGAAAAAGTACATTTTTTCATGAAGGAAATTAAAGAGTAGGAAAAGAATGGCTTTCATAGCACTTTATTTAAACTTCTAAGTCCTTTGTAAATATTTTTCGTAGTACTATGATATGCTAAACATTAAACTATTAATTTTGGTCCTATTTGACTAATGAAAATAATTTTTTATTATTGAAAAGAGAAGTGTTTTATTTTTAATAGTAAAGACTAAAAATCATAAGCTGTTATGAGAAAAAATTATTCAAAATTTAAGACCATCCCTTATGGAAAAAGCTATTTTTGTTATTTCCTAGGAAGGAACTCCAAAAACAATGCATCTTTGAATAGACTTACACAGGAAATCACAGTTAAAGAAACTGGAAATTATTGAAAGAAAATAAAGGTCACTCTAAAGTCCATGATATTTTATAGCTTTATCCTATCTATTAGAAAGGAAAGACTGTTTTCAGCTTTTAAAAGAACCAAAAGAGAAGAAACTGGGTTTTAAATCGTATCAAAATACATACATGACAAAATTCTGAGATAGCTTCTGAGATTATGTTGAAATTTGTTTTACTTAGATTTGGTTCTTATATGATGGTGTCATTGCTAACGTTTCTACTTCCATGAAAATGCTTAAAATAGTAATATCTCTAAAATTTGTCTTCTGTATTATTTAATAGGCTCTAAGTTCCTTTAAAAGTACTTGAATCTCCCACTCTGATAGCATAGTAGCAGGCCCCTGGAGAAAGAAATGGCATCCCACTCCAGTATTCTTGCCTGGAGAATTCCGTGGACAGAGGAGGCTGGCAGGCTACAGTCCATGACTGAGTGACTGAGTACAGAAGAGGAAGTACTGAACAGAACAGGTGCAGCAAAAGTGATGCCCCCAAGTAATTGCACTTTCTTATTTTATTTTATTTATTTACTTGTTTATTTTATATTTTTCGGCTGTGCTGGGTCTTCATTGTTGCACGGGCTTTTTTATACTTGCAGCAAGAGAGGGCTACTCTCTAGTTGCAGTGTGCAGGCTTCTCACTGGGCTTCCCTCATAGCTCAGTTGGTAAAGAATCCGCCTGCGAAGCAGGAGACCCCAGTTCGATTCCTAGGTTGGGAAGATCCCCTGGAGAAGGGATAGGCTACCCACTCCAGTTTTCTTGGGCTTCCGCTGTGGCTCAGCTGGTAAAGTATCTACCCTGGGTTCGATCCCTGGGTTGCGAAGATCCCCTAGAGAAAGGTAAGGCTACCCACTCCAGTATTCTGGCCTGGAGAATTCCATGGACTGTATTAGTCCACGGGGTCGCAAGGAGTCAGACACAACTTAGCTACTTTCACCACCATCTCTTGTTGCCGAACACAGACTCTAGGGCATGCAGGCTTCAACAGTGGCAGCACATGGGCTCAGGAGTTGCAGTTACTAGGCTCTACAGAACAGGCTCAATAGTTGTGACACATGAGCCTAGTCTCTCCTCGGCATGTGGATCTTCCAGGATCAGGGATCAAACCCATGTATCCTGCATTGGCAGACAGATTCTCTACCACTGAGCCACCAAGGAAGCCCAAGTGCACTTTCAATATGAAGTTTTCCTTGAAAAGTAAGAACTAAAATCAGTAAGATCAGTCAGTATTACAACAGGTTTATTGGCTCTCCATATAAAAAGGATTCTAAATACCATCAGTTTAATTTGTGTCATAGTTTTTAGCAATAATCCTGTTTAGTTCTTTGCAAACTTCTCTTTGAGTCTTAATTCCATTTTAGAAAATTCCAAATGAATATGAAAACTTAAAGTTGTTAGGCTTCTTTTAAAATTATTGCTTTTAGCATTAAGCTTCAGATAATATTAAATATCTGAAAATTAAAAAGCATTTGAAACCTAGATGTCCATTGGCAGACGAATGGATAAGGAAGCTGTGGTACATATACACAATGGAATATTACTCAGCCATTAAAAAAAAAATACATTTGAATCAGTTCTATTGAGATGGATGAAACTGGAGCCCATTATACAGAGTGAAGTGAGCCAGAAAAAAAAGCACCAATACAGTATACTAATGCATGTATATGGAATTTGAAAGATGGTAATGGTAACCCTATATGTGAGACAGAATAAGAGACACAGATTCATAGAACAGTCCTGTGGACTCTGAGGGAGAAGGTGAGGGTGGGACGTTCTGGGACAATAACATTGAAACATGTATATTGTCATATGTGAAGCGGAACACCATTCCATGTTTTATGCATGGGACGGATGCTCAGGGATGGAGCGTTGGGATGGCGCAGAGGGATGGGATGGGGAGGGAGGTGGGAGGAGGGTTCGGGAGGGGGAGCACATGTGAACCCATGGCTGATTCATGTCAATGTATGGCAAAAACTACTACAATATTGTAAAGTAATTAGCCCCCAACTAAAATAAATAAATTTAAAAAATAAAAAATAAAAATAAATAAAATAGAATGTTCCCCTTTTAAAAGAAAAAAAAATAATAAAAAGCATTTGATACTCCTTTTCTAGCTGAGCAAAATTTCATTTAAGAAATGATGTAGAATAAATCAGAGATAGCACATTAAAACAGACTGGTAATATTCTGGCAAATTCACACATAAATATCTTACAGCAATGCCACTGTCAGGTTTCAAATCACAAATAGCAATGTTCTCAAACTAAGTCCTTCTAATACTGATAAATAAATGCCCTAGAACATTTTCTAAAGCAGAACTGTTTTTATCAGTTTATGGAATACAGGTGTACTTCAGCAATATTGCAGGACTGATTCCAGACCCTTGAAATTAAGCAAATATCACAATAACACAAGTCACATACATTTTTTTATTTCCTAGTGCATACTAAAAGTTACTTTATCCTGCAGCCTACTAAGAATGAAGTAGCATTTTGTCTTTAAAAATACCTTATTAAAAAACACTTTATTGTTTAAAAAAAAAAGGTAATCATCATCTGAGCCTTTAGAGAGTCGTAATCTTTTTGCTGGTGAAGAGTCTTGCCTCAGTGTTATTCGCTGCTGACTGGTCAGGGTGGAGATTGCTGAAGATTGGAGTGGAGGCTGGCAATATTTTAAAATAGGATAACTATGAAGTTACCCACATTGATTGACTCTTTCTTTCAAGAGTGATTTCTCTGTAGCATGCCCTGCTGTTTCACAGCAGTTTATGCACAGTCGAACTTCTTTCAAAATCAGAATCAATCTCTCAAGCCTTGCCAGTGCTTTATCAACTAGGTTTATTTAATATTCTAAATCCTTTATTGTCATTTCAACAACCTTCATAGCATCTTCACCAGGGGTGGCTTCCATCTCAAGAAACCACTTTCTTTGCTCTTCCATAAGAGGCAACTCCTCATCTATTCATGTTTTACCATGACATTGCAGGAATTCAGTCATCTTCATGCTTGACTTCTAATTCTAGATCTCTTGCTATTTCCATAACAATAGCAGTTTCTTCCTCTATTGAAGTTTTGAACCCCTCAAAGTTACCCACAGGGTTCGGATCAACTTCCTCCAAACTCCTGTTAATGTTGATATTTTGACCCATGACTCATGAATGTTCTCAATGGCATCTAAAAAGGTAAATCCCCATCAGACGATTTTCAAGTTACTTGGCTCAGATCCATCAGCGTAATCACCATCTGTGGCAGCTATAGATTTATAAAATGTATTTCTTAAATAATAAGACTTGAAAGTTAAAGCCATGGGCTTCAGAATGGATGTTGTGTTAGCAGGCGTAAAAAGAACATTAAACTGACTGTACATCTCCATTATAACTTTTTGAGTGACCAGGTACATTGTCAATGACCAATAATGTTTTGCTTCCTTAATTCTGAGCAGTAAATTTCAACAATACATTTAAAATATACAGTACATCATGTTGTAAACCATGTGGAAAGTTCTTAAAAGATAGGAATACCAGACCACTTTAACTGTCTTCTGAGAAACCTATATTCAGGTCAAGAAGCAACAGTTAGAACCAGACATGGAACAACAGGCTGCTTCCAAATTGGGAAAAGAGTACAACAAGGCTGTATATTGTCACCCTGCTTATTTAACTTATATGCAGAGTACATCATGCAAAATGCAGAGCTGAATCACAAGCTGAAATCAAGATTGCCAGGAGAGGCTGCTCTGGTGATCCAGTGGTTAAGAATTCACCTGCCAATGCAGGGACATGGGTTTGATCCCTGCTCCAGGAAGATTCCACATGCCACAGAGCAACTAACCCATGGGCCACAACTATTGAGCTTGTGCTCTAGAGCCCAGGAGCCACAACTACTGAGCCCATATCCCACAACTACTGAACCCCGTGCTCCACAGCAAGAAAAGCCACCACAATGAGAAGTTATGCACTGCAACTAGAGAGTAGCCCTTCCTTGCCACAACTAGAGAAAAGCCAGTATAGCAACGAAGACCAAGCACAGCCATAAATAAATAATAAAATATCTATTAAAAAATTAGGGTTTTAAAAAAAAGATTGCCAGGAGAAATATCAACCTCAGATAATTTACATAACATCATATTCATTCTTTTAAATTACTGTATACTTCAGTGGATTTTAAAATATTCACAGAGTGTGTAGTGAGTACCTGCACTTAATCCCAGAGCATGTTTGTCACCCCAAAATGATCACCCCATACCTGTAAGGATAACACCTAATTCCCTCCTCCCCATTCCTGACAACCACTAAGCAACTTCCTGTTTCTATGGATATGCCTATTCTAGACATTTCATATAAATCTAATCAGATAATCCATACAGTTTTAAGTGAAAAAAGTAATTAATACCGTATTAGGTATTTTTCACAGCATAAGATAGAAAGAGAAAATAGATTAAATATTTAGAAAATTCATAAATATGAAAGTAATATTTTATATATCTATATATTTTATGTGTTCTATAGAGATATAGAAATATTTTTGTGTCTATGTCCATAATCTGACATAATTTTCATAATTATGTCGTCATAAAGTTTTCAACAAAAGTATATAATTCCTTGAATATATCTTTATTAAAATTTATTTCAAGTGACCTGAATTCACATACAATCTATTGCTTCAAAAAATAAAATAGCTTATCAATAAGTTCTTTATTTTAAAAAAGTTTAATTTTTAAAATATAACAGTAAACATCACTGTGAAATGACTTATCACATCAAATATCAAGTCCAACTACAGTCCAAAATTACTTTGTCATTCTTTAGGAATCAAAGTAGTAATTTTACTACTTCACCCTGATATGTAAAACATTCTCCTCAAGAAATGATAGGATAAGTATAAAAAAAGGAAAGGGAAATAGCAAAACAAACAAACATCATAACTTGATATTTTTTAAAAGCATTGCTTAACTTCTAAGTTCAGGAACATTTATTTCTTAAGAGAACACATTTTTTTAAAGAACTTCAATTCTTTCACTGTTGCTGCTGCTACTAAGTCACTTTAGTCGTGTCCGACTCTGTGCAACCCCATAGACAGCAGCCCACCAGGCTCCTCTGTCCCTGGGATTCTCCAGGCAAGAAGACTGGAGTGGGTTGCCATTTCCTTCTCCAATGCACGCATGCATGCTAAGTCGCTTCAGTCGTGTCCAACTCTGTGCGACCCTATGGACAGCAGCCCTCCAGGCTCCTCTGTCCACATGATTCTCCAAGCAAGAACCCTGGTGTGGGTTGTCATTTCCTTCTCCCATTCTTTCACTATTAACATACAAGTATCAGGGATAATTTATAAAATGTTTTTGGTTAGATAATTCCCAATTTTAACCTCTGCTTACAAGCAGAGTTATTAGTTTCTGTATTAAAAAAATACAATTTCAAATGCTCAGTGGTTCAAACTTTTTACTTATTCGTATCATCCTGACCACTCATACCCTCAATTCTACCCTGATTATATCTGAGATATTGCAATTCATAGACAATCAGCTTCCTTGTTTATTTTTACAAAAAAAAAAAAAAAGATTTCGTAATTCCCTGATGGTTCAGTGGTTAGAACTCAGCACTTTCACAGTGGTGAACAGGGTTTAATTCCTGGTGGAGAACTAAGATCCTGCAAGCAGTATGGCTGCAGCCAATAAAAAAAAAGATTCATCTAGAACTTTACAGCTACAAAATTTTTATATGTACTCCCCTGGTTTATAATAATAGTCTAGACTTACTGTGACATTAGCATAGTGCTCATACCAAGGTATTTAAAGATATATTGATATTTTTAAAACAAGGAAAGTAGAATATATTTTTCAAATTTTACATGGGCTTCTGTCAACAGAGCATTCTATTCATGCTCATATGTTTCACTGATATCACTTAATAAGCATAAATGAGGAAATTTCTTGAAATTTATTCTTTTTATTGCATCACTCAATATATAGCTGGCCTATATTTATAGATACATGCCATTCAAAAAAATATTAATATTGTTACATTATCAGTTTAAAAAAAATCTAAAAAGTTACAAACCTAACCCACTTGTTTGCTGTGTAACTAGGAACATCATTAGGGAAGGTTTTTTGAGAAAGTGCCATCCAAAGCAAGACCTAAAGGATAAGGATAAGCTAGCCACAGGAAAAGTTGAGGGATGAGTGTTATAGTGGGAACAACACACAGTTAGTTGTGTGTTGGTTTGTGTAACACCAAAAGAAGGCCAGTGTGGTGAATGGTGACAGAGGACATGAACAGAACAAAATGAGACAGGAGAGAAATTAAAACCAGATTATAACAGCCTTAAGAGAGAAGTCTGAATTTTATTCTGGGCATAATAGGAAATCACTAAAGGATTTTAAGCAGAAAAGACACCATCTGAAGTAATTTTTTGTATTGTTTTCTTTTGATGTTTTGTTTTTAATTGACATTTTCATTGAGATCATTGTAGATTTACTTGCAGTTTTAAGAAATAATACAGAGAGAGCATGTGCTTAATTTAGTTTCCCCCAGTGACAACAATTTATAAAATTATAGTACAATGTAGCTACCAGTATATGGGCATTGACAAAAACACCTTATTCAGAGTTCCCCAATTTTATTTATGCTTATTTACACATATGAACTAAACTCTGTACAATTTTATCACTTGTACGTTCATGAACCGATCACACAGTCAAGATTCTGAATAGTTCCAATATTAGAATCCCTCAAGTCACCCTGTTTTAACCACACCCACCTCCCTCTTCCATCTCCCCATTCTCAACTTCTGGCAACCACTAGTTTGTCCCCCATTTCTAAAAATTTGTCATTTCAAAATGTTATATAACTGATCATACATTGTGTAACCTTTTTTTTTTTTATTAATTTATTTTATTTTTGGTTGTGGTGGGCCTTTGTTGTTGCTCGCTCCAGCTTTCTTTAGTTGCAGTGAACAGCAGCTACTTTCTAGTTGGAGGGCATGAGTTTCTCATTGCAGTGGCTTCTCTTGTCATGGAGCTCAGGCTCTAGGTGTGAGGGCTTCAGTAGTTTCAGCTCATGGGCTCTAGAGTGCAGGCTCAGCAGTTGTGGCACACAGGCTTAGTTGCTCTGCAGCATGTGGGATCCTCCCAGACCAGGGATCAAAACAGGGCCCCTTGAATCACAAGGCAATTCTCAACCACTGGACCACCAGGGAAGCCCTTGTGTAACCTTTTATGATTGGCTTTTTTCCTTCAACATTAGTTCCCTGGAGGTTGATCCAAGTTGTTGTGTATATTAATAGCTCGCTTGTTTTCATTGCTGAGTAGCAGTCTGTGGTTATGGGCATGAAGAAGTGAAGGTGTTTGTCCCTCAGTCATGTCCAGCTCTTTCCAACCCCATGAACTGTAGCCCTCCAGGCTTCTCTGTCCATGGAATTATCCAAGTAAGAACTGGAGTGGGTAGCCATTCCTTCCTCCAGGGCATCTTCCCGACCCAGGGATCAAACCCAGTCTCCTGCAATGAAGGCAAATTCTTTACCATCTTGAGTCACCAGGGAAGCATACCACAGTATAAATATTTACCCTTGGAAGGGTGTATGGGTTAATTCTATTTTCTGCTACTGCAAATAAAGTTGCTATGAACACTCATGTACAGATTTACATAAGAACATAAGTTTTCATTTCTCTGAGGTAAAAGCCCAAACATATAACTTCTAGTTTTATGATAATTGTATATTGTATTTTATAAAAAACTGTCAAACTTTTCCAGAATAACTGTATAATTTTACACTTCTACTAGCAATATAGAAATGATCCAATTTCTCTGCATCTTTGCCAGAATTTGATATTGTCACTATTTTTCATTTTAGTGTTTCTGATAGATGTATAGTGGTAGCTTTGGAGAAGGCAGTGGCACCCCACTCCAGTACTCTTGCCTGGAAAATCCCATGGATGGAGGAGCCTAGTAGGCTGCAGTCCATGGGGTCGCTAGGAGTCAGACATGACTGAAGCGACTTAGCAGCAGCAGCAGCAGCAGCACAGTGGTGGGTTGCATTTTTCATTTGCATTTCTCTCGTGGCTAATCATATTGACTGTTATTTCACATGTTTTTTTGCCATCTGTTTATCCTCTTTGGGGAAATGTCTGTTGATGCCTTTTCCCTATTTTCTAATTGAAGTGTTTATCTTTTTACTATTGAGTTTTCAGGATTGTTTATATATTTTAGATACTGCTCATGGGGTTCTAGGGCAAGAATACTGAAGTGGTTTGCCATTCCCTTCTCCAGTGGACCACATTCTGTCAGACCTCTCCACCATGACCCGGCCGTCTTGGGTGGCCCCATATGGCATGGCTTAGTTTCACTGAGTTAGACAAGGCTGTGGTCCATGTGATCAGATTGGCTAGTTGTCTATGACTGTAGTTTCAGTCTGTCTGCCCCCTGATCCCCTCTCTCAGTGCCTACCGTCTTACCTGGGTTTCCCTTACCCTGGACAAGGGGTCTGTCTTCACGGCTGCTCCAGCAAAGCGCAGCTGCTGCCCCTCACCTCGGACGCGGGGTAGCTCCTCTCGGCTGCCGCCCCTGACCTCCGGCCCAGGGTAGCTCTTATCAGTCCCTGCCCCTGACTTCTGGCCCGGGCAAATGTGGTTTTGCAAATATTTGTCCTACTCTGTAGTGTGTCCTTGCATCCTCTTTACAGAATCTTTTGCAGAGCAAAAGTTTTTAATTTTGATGGAGCATGATTTATCAATTCATCCTTTTATGGATTATACTAATAGTATTAAGTCTAAGAACTCTTTCCTTGGCTCTAGATTCCCAAAATTTTCTTCTATATGTTTTTCTAAAAGTTTCATATTTTAAGTTTTACATTCAAGTCTAGAATTCATTTTTAGTTACTATTTTTCTAAGATGAAGTTTAAGATTTTGTTTTGATTGTCTGTGTTCAGTTCCTCAGTCGTGTTTGACTCTTCGTGACCCCATGGACTGTAGCCCACCAGCTTCTCTTTCCTTAGGACTTCCAGGCAAGAATACTGAGTGGTTGGTCATTTCCTAATCTACAGATGATCAACTGCTTGAGCACTGTTAGTGAAAAAGTGATCCTTACTTTGTTGAATTGTTTTTGCCCCTTGTCAAAATTCAGTTGGGCATACATGTGTGAGTATATTTTGGGTTTCACTATTCTGTCAATTAATTTATCTATCTCTCCACCACTACCATGCCCCATTTTTTTTCAGTAGCTAACTAGAAAAATGTGATTTTTAGTGGAGGGATCTTCCCACTTTACACTTCTTTTTCAAGATTGTCTTAGTTATTCTGGGACATGCTGGGACAATTTTTCATATAAATTTCAAAAAGCATGCTAAGTTGCCTCAGTTACGTCTGACTCTGTGACCTCATGGACTGTAGCCTTCCAGGCTCCTCTGTCCATGGGATTCTCCAGGCAAGAATATTGTCCCAGAATGGGTTGCCATGCCCTCCTCCAGAGGATCTTCCAGACCCAAGGATCTAACCCACAGCTCTTACGTCTCCTGCATTGGCAGGTGGGTTCTTTACCAGCTGAGCCTTGCGTATTTCTACAAAAAAAAAAAAATTGCCAGAATTTTTATAGGAATTGTACTAAACCTACTGATCAGTTTGCGGAGAATTGACATCTTTACTGTTTTGAGCCTTACAACCCATAAGCATGATATACCTCTTCATTTAATTTGGTGGTCTTTGATTTCCTTCATCATAAATTTCAGCATACAAATCCTGTACATGTTTTGCTAAGTAAATATGTAAGTACTTCATTTTCTTTGGAATGACTATAAATAGTGTTGTTTTTAATTGTAGTTACTTCACTGTTGATTTATAAAAATATTATTGCATTTTTCTGTTGTTCTTATACCTTGCAACCTTGCTGAATTTATTAGCTCTAAAGAGATCTTTCTGTTCCTTGGAATATTCTATGTAGACAATCATATCATCTGCAAGGAGAAATAATTTGGTATTTTTGAGGAATAGTTTTATATCTTCCTTTCCCAACTGTATGTCTTTTATTTCTTTTTCTTGACTTATTAAAATGGCTAGAACTTCCAGTACTATGTTCAGTAAGAGTGGTGAGAGTGGACATGCTTACCTTTCTTCCAAAATTAGGAAGAAAGCATTGTTTTTCACCATTAAGTGTGATGTCAGCTAAGATTTTTATACACACTCTTTGTTAAGCTGAAGTAATTCTCCTCTATTCTTAACTAAGTACTGAATGAGTGAATTTTATTTTCACATAATTCTGATGCAATATATGAGGAGGAGAGCAAAATAAGTGAGGTAACCAGTAAGATGACTATCACAGTACTCCAGGTGAGAGATGATGGTAACCTAGACTGAGATGATGGTGGTGATATGGATTAGGAGATAAGAGGGCAGATTCAAGATATACTTTGTTGTATAACCCATAGGAATTGCTGATGGATTGGGTGGTTAGAGTCAGAAATTGCATTTGGCTACAAATAACAGGAAACTCTGGGCTTCCAAGGTGGCTCAGTGGTGAAAGAACCCTCTTGCAATGCAAGAGAAGCAAGAAATGTGGTTTTGATCCCTGGGACAGGAATATCACCTGGAGAAGGAAACCTACTCCAGTATTCTTGCCTGGGAAATCCCATGGACAGATAAGGTTGACAGGCTACAGTCCATGGGGTCACAAAAGAGTTGGACATGACTTAGCGACTAAACAACAACAAACAGAAAACTCTACTACAGTGACTTAAGTAGAGGCTTCCCCCTCACCCCCGCCCTGAAGAAAAAAAAGTCTGAGAGTAAGCAGTTCTATCGATCTCATCTGTGTCTCAGATCCTTTTATTCTTTGCTGTTTCATAATAACATATGACTTTGAACCATACAGTCACAAGATGGATGTGGTACTTCTAGGTACCACAGGTAAGTTTCAGTAAGAAAAACAGAGTTGCAAAATTTTTCTTTTAGTGAGACTTTATTCAGAAAGCTAAGCACTTCCAGAAACATCCTTCTATATCTCCTTAATCAAAACTATGTCACTGAAAAAAAAAAAAAAAACTATGTTACTGACCACTCAACTGCAAGGGAAGCTAGGAAATTAATATTTTACTTTCCAGTCTCTAAGATAGAGAAAAACAGGGAATAGCTTATTGCAGTGGACACTAAGTGAGCCAATCCATACTACCCACCACACTAAGGATGATGGAAATAAGGAAAAATGGATTACTCCCATATTTCTGGTTAACAGATTACATTAATGTTTACTAGGATGTATAAGAGTAGAAGAGACATGGATTTTTAAGAGAAAGCAATAGTTCAGCGTTGGACATGTTGAGATTAAAATGTTTATGAAGCATCTAGAATGTCAAGCAAAGAATTACATACATGAGGCTGAAATTTAGAAATGTCAATACTGAAGGTAATAATTTTGAAGTTACCAGGATACTGATGGTATTTACAGCTGTTGAACTATATAAGATCACCTGGGAAGAAAAAAAGTAGTTGTACACAGCTTTGAGAAACTCCAATATTTAAGTATTGCTTTGGGAAAAGTGAACTCACAAAATAGACTGAGTAGCTAAAAAGTGAATAGAGAAACCAAGAAAGAGGCATTAAAGGCGCAAATGAAAATACGTGTTTCATAGATACGGTATTCTATAGAGTAGAACGCTACCGAGAGGAGATAAATAAGATAAAGAGAGAAAATACGTGTTTCATAGATACGGTATTCTATAGAGTAGAACGCTACTGAGAGGAGATAAATAAGATAAAGAGAGAAAATACGTGTTTCATAGATACGGTATTCTATAGAGTAGAACGCTACTGAGAGGAGATAAATAAGATAAAGAGAGAAAATATGTGTTTCATAGATATGGTATTCTATAGAGTAGAATGCTACTGAGAGAAGATAAATAAGATAAAGAGAGAAAATATGTGTTTCATAGATACGGTATTCTATAGAGTAGAACGCTACTGAGAGAAGATAAATAAGATAAAGAGAGAAACTTCCATTGAATTTAGCAGCATGAAAGTAGTTGATGATTGAATTAATTAAAACCAATTTCAGAGTCAAGAAACAAAAAATCCACTTAAACCCCAAATAGGAGTCTGTTATTTTTCCCACACAACAAAAAGTCTGGATGTAAGCAGCTAAAGGTATTAGGGAGCCAATCATCAGAGCCTACTGCTTTGTGACTCCCTTGGACTTTGTCTCATGACTGGAAAGTGGGTGTCATTGCTCTGGACTCATGTACAAAACAGCAGAAGAAAAGGAAAGGTGTGGTGCCAGCACCATATGCCCTTTACCAAGAGTAGAAAAACTTCCCCTTCCCTCAGAATTATCTTGCATCTCATTAGGCAGATCTATGTAACACAGTTATCCGGAACTTCAGGGGAAACTCCAGGAAGGTGAGAATTTATTTAATAAGTTGTCTACCCTCTACAGTGAAAATGGACAAAAGAAAGAGCAGTTGACAATGGATGCTTTAACCAATCAAAAGTGCCTGCCATGATATCCTTGGCAGCAACAGCTTTAATGGTATGGGATAGTGAGACTGAAACCAGATTATGGGGGATTGAAGAGTGAATGGGAGGTGGTAAGGCAGCAAAATGCAATGGATAGAAACATTTTCTATTCATTCGGCCAGAAATTTACTTTTGAAGGGTTTCCTGGTGGATCAGACGGTAAAGAACCTGCCTGCAATGTGGGAGACTTGGGTTTGATCCCTGGGTTGGGAAAATCCCTGGGTTGGGAAGATTCCTGGGTTGGAGAAGGAAACGGCTACCCACTCCAATGTTCTAGCCTGAAGAATTCCATGGACTGTATAGTCCAAGGAGTCACAAAGAGTCAGACGCAACTTTCACTTTCACTTTAGTTGTGAAGAGGAGCAGAGAAGTAGGATGGCATCTAGACTGAGTTGTAAGGTCCAGGAATGTTTTTCACTTTGTATTATTGTTGTTGTTGCTGTTAACATGAAGTAATAAATTATGTTTGTAAAATGATGAGAATGATCATTGCGAGGAGGGAAGAGACAATTGATACATAAGGAAAGAGAGTGAAAAGAAAGATTCCAAAACATTCATGCTGGTAGGTTCTAGCCTGCTTATGATGTTCCCTTCCTGATAACCTGCCTATGGACTTTGGACTCACTTAGTTACCTTCACAATTGTATCAACTTATTCCTTATAATAGATCACTTTAAATTCTCGGTTCTGCTTCTAGGACTGAATCCTGACTGATACAGAATTTGATCCTCAAAAAGTCCTCGAAGAGGCAATAAAATTATGTACTAGTTTCTATGAAAGAAGACAGGAGGTACATGACCTGGGGAAGTGAGTTAAGATTTCTGGAGTGAGATTTCACTTAAATTGAATATAAAGAGTTGTTAAAAATTGGTAAGACAAGGCAGGAGTGGAAGCAATGATGAGTTAGTGAACCAGCTCACTGAAGAAGAAAAAAAAGCTTGATTTGTAACATTTGATAATTTCCTTGGTGTATATATTTCTGCCGCTGCTGCTGCAGTTTAGTCATGGGTCCTGCACTGCAGGCAAATTCTTTACTACTGAGCCACCTGGCAAGCCCCATATACACTTCTAGCATGGCCAGTTTTAAGCTATCAACATGATGTCGCATGAACATAGAGTTAGAAAGAGATGCACACAATTGACTTTCATAAGTTAGTATGAGTACACAACACTAAGTAGAAGGTGTAGGGGAAACAGCACATGCAATCAAAAAGTAAATACCAAATTTCTTTCTTGTACAAGGCATTTTATTGTGGAGAAAATATCCAGTGTACCCCCTCCCCCACCAGTTGTCATTGCAGTTAAATAACAATGCTCAGAAACAATAACTGCATTTTTTTGGCAGCATACCAATGATGAGCACCATGATGATTAATTCAAATAAGGAATTTCTAGACCTTGTCCTATAAAAGCAGATAATATTATTTGTCTGAGATCAATGACAAGTAAATGCAGAGGTGTGATTCAAACCCTAAGCAGCCTAAAGAGGATGCTTTTTCTAATACAGAAATCTTCTTTACTACCACATCCTGTTATGATACTTGGAAAATCCTCACACCCCCCATTAATCTGTGATCAAATTTTTCAGAATTGTTTTTGTAAGATGGAAAAGTCCACTTGGTTTTGAAGGAATTTAAAAGCCAGTCTTTAGCTCATACACTGACGATTTTTGACAGGGTGCCAATACCATTCAATGGTGAGAGAATAGTCTCTTCAACATATAGTGCTGGGATATCTCAACATCCACTTGCAAAAGTATAAAGTTGGACCCCTACTTCACACCATATCAAAAAAAATCATCTCAAAATGGGTGATGATGGATGATGACCTAAACATCAAGATCCAAACCGTAAATCTCTTACAAGAAAACATAGGAGTAAATTGTCACGATCCTGAATTTAAAATTGTTTCTTAAATATGACACCAAAAATATGAGTAACAAAAGAAAATATAGGTAAATTGAACTTCATCAAAATTAAAGATTTTTGTACTTTGAAGAACATTACCAGTAAGGTGAAAAGAAAATCTATTGAATGATAGAAACATTTGCAATCATATACTGATAATGGTCTAGTATCAATAATATATAAAGAACTCATAAATCAACAACAAAAAGAAAAAACTCAATTTAAAAGTGGGCAAAGGACTTGATTAGTTACCACAGAAATGCAAACCAAAACCTCATCACCATCCCTAGGGTAGCTAGTGATGAGGTGCCCCATCACCACCCCTAGGGTAGCTATAATAATTAAAAAACAAACAGAAAATAAATGTTGACAAGCCTGCAGAGAAACTAGAACCTTCCTACATTGCTTATGGGAATGTAAAGTGATTCAGCATTTTCATGGAAAATCATTTGGTGATTCCTCAAAAAAGTTAAACATGGTATGGCTACCTGACCAAGCAATTCTACTCCTAAGTACATACCCAAAAGAATTAAAGATAAGAACTTAAATACATGTTCATAGCATCACTATTCATTTTAGCCAAAAACTGAAACAATATGAATGTCCATCAATAATTGAATGGATAAATAAATTGTGGTATGAGGACTTCCCTGATGGTCTGGTGGTTAAGACTCTGCACTTCCACTGCAGGGGGCATGATCCCTGGTTGGGGGAGTCCTGCATGCTGTGTGGTGCACAAAAATAAATGAAATAAAGTAAACATGCAATGAAATATTAAGCCATAAAAAGAAATGAAATACTGATATATGCTATAACATAAATGAATCTCAAAAATATTATTAAATGAATGAAAGTAAACACAAAAGGTCACATATTGTATGTTTCCATTTATATGAAATATCCAGAATAGGTAAATCCACAGAGGCAGAACATACATTTGTAGCTGCCAGCAGCTGGGGGTGGGGTAAATGGGAAGTAATAGTTGAGTGGGTATGGGCTTTCCTTTTTGGGTGATGAAAATGCTTTGGAACTAGAGGTGATATTTGCACAACACTAAATGTACTAAATACAACTGGGATGTTCACTTGAAAATGGTTAATATCTTGTGACATGAATCTTACCTCAGTTTAAAAACAAGAAAGTCCTGACTCTATAATTGAGGTTCATGTTAAGCAAACAAAACGATTGTCTCAAAGTTGCACTGATTTTCATTTTCTGTTAAGATCAAATGAATTTCGTTTTGTGTTTTGGAATTGTTTTATTGGATTTTGAAATCTATACTACATGTGGCTTTCAGTTCTAAACAAAACAGTAAGAAAGTTACAAGATTGGTGATTTGGGAGTTTTTTCTCAAGTGTTTTAAAACATTTTTGACATTTTTAATAGTAAAAGGAAACCATATTTAGTACAGCTGGATCATTTCTGCATAATTGGCTTTTCATCCTTGATCTGGGTTTGAACTGTTTACCCCCACTTTACTATTTAACCATTATCAGCTTCATTAATTAAACAGAAACAACCTCCTCTAATCATTTATAAAACGCATGTCAAACAAAATTTAAACAAAGAATAGGATCTGGGCAAAATAACAGCTCTTTAAAAACTATTGCAACTAATCATAGGAGTTTCCAAGTTATTTTGTTGTTGTTTTCCATTTGTTATGAAGGAATATTGAAGACCTAGAGCATTTATCTTGGTGTAGTTATCTGAATTCTTTTAAACAAGAGTAATTCTTTTAACAATACTTTTCACTGATATGAAAAATAGAATTTTCAGCAGCTTATTTATGTCTGTAAAAGTCAGATTCCTATTTAATCAAGCCTTTAGATACATCTATTTGAATAGAATACTTTCTATTCTATTTAACTTTTAGTTGATTGAGTAAAAGATAGCTTGGGAGACAGTTTATGATATGCTTAAGAGAGGGTACAAGCAAAATTACAAGTTTGTGTATCCATAAACAAAATTAGATTTAAATATTCAATTCCAAAAGATTGTTCTACTGGATTTTAATGAGACTGCCACAAAGTTGTAAGTGATGTATAGAAAAATATGCTCCAATCTTGTAATTTTTTTCCCCGATCTTTTTCATTTCTATCCCAGGGCCTAACTCACAATAAATGCTCAATAAATATTTCTTGATTTGAATAAACAAATAAATTAAGAATGAATGGCAGCTATGCTGAACAGCTGAGTTAACTATACAGGGGGTGAAAGTAAAGATGTAATAAAGTAATGCTTCTGGCATTTTTTTTTAAAGAAAGTCAAAATACTCAATTAAGGACTTCGTTATTTTACACCTTCTGTTTTGAATTCAAGGTTTATTTATTCTCATTTTGTGGGAGGAAACTGAGCACTGGTAATTGACAGTTTGTTTATGTCTCTATTAGTGCTTTTTCTCCCTGGGCTATAATTGGTTTTATTCATATTTATCTAATGAATTAATCATATATATCTTATAAGCAGAGACCATGCTTATTTTTATTTCCCTGGTGCTTAATACAGTCACTTACACATAAGACATAATCAATAAATGCCTGTTGAACCCAAAGTTGATACTTTCTCTAAAATATTTTCCTCTTCATTTTTATTTTGTTTCTAGTATATTAATGTATCAATAGTATAGCCCTTTCAGAATACAGAAATTGTAGATAATAGTAGGGACATTTCTATGTATTTATAACTTACACTTAATACCTTAAAAAAAACCTTGTTGATTAGCACTGGTTTATGAAGAAACAGCTCCAAAAATGTATGGCTTCTAATTAACACTAAATAATATTTCATGATATTTCTTCACTCAGCTTTTGCAGAATATTATACATTTTTAAGATCTTATTAATAAAATAATCAATGAAAAATTAATTATTATAACAATCTCAATTTCAAAGCTGGGAAATTTTTCCTATCTCAGTTCAGTTCAGTTCAGTCGCTCAGTCGTGTCCGACTCTTTGCGACCCCATGAACGGCAGCACGCCAGGCCTCTCTGTCCATCACCAACTCCCGGAGTCTACCCAAACCCATGTCCATCGAGTCAGTGATGCCATCCAACCATCTGATCCTCTGTCGTCCCTTTCTCCTCCCACCCCCAGTCCTACCCAGCATTAGGGTCTTTTCCAGTGAGTCAACCCTTCGCATGAGGTGGCCAAAGTATTGGAGTTTCAGCTTCAACATCAGACCTTCCAATGAACACCCAGGATTGATCTCCTTTAGGATGGATTGATTGGATATCCTTGCAGTCCAAGGGACTCTCAAGAGTCTTCTCCAACACCACAGTTCAAAAGCATCAATTCTTCGGCACTCAGCTTTCTTCACCGTCCAACTCTCACATCCATACATGACCACTGGAAAAACCATAGTCTTGACTAGGCGGACTTTTGTTGGCAAAGTAATGTCTCTGCTTTTAAATATGCTATCTAGGTTGGCCATAACCTTCCTTCCAAGGAGTAAGCGTCTTCTAATTTCATGGCTGCAATCACCATCAGCAGTGATTATGGAGCCCCAAAAAATAAAGTCTGACACTGTTTCCACTGTTCCCTCATCTATTTCCCATGAAGTGATGGGACCAGATGCCATGATCTTAGTTTTCTGAACGTTGAGCTTTAAGCCAACTTTTTCACTCTCCTCTTTCACCCTCATCAGGAGGCTCTTTAGTTCTTCTTCACTTTCTGCCATAAGGGTGGTGTCATCCACATATCTGAGGTTATTGATATTTCTCCCGGCAATCTTGATTCCAGCTTGTGTTTCTTCCAGCCCAGCGTTTCTCATGATGTACTCTGCATATAAGTTAAATAAGCAGGGTGACAACATACAGCTTTGACGTACTCCTTTTCCTATTTGGAACCAGTCTGTTGTTCCCTGTCCAGTTCTAACTGTTGCTTCCTGACCTGCATACAGGTTTCTCAAGAGACAGGTCAGATGGTCTGGTATTCCCATCTCTTTCAGAATTTTAGGAAATTTTTTTAAATAATACTGCCCAGTATTTTCCCATAATACTAGTGAAAATCTTCAGAGAAAAAAGTATTTTTTTTCCTCCAAAGTGGCAAAGGTATAGGACAACTTGTTAAGGGTTCTCATTTTGAGGGGAAAAAATATCACCTGGTTTAAACAACTAGGTAAATCTCCTTTGTGTGAATTAAAGAGCTGAATAATATCAGAGAAAATTTGAAAGTCACTGTTTATAATACTTACAGTCTTTACCTGGAAATTTCACCTTTTGTTTTAGACTGTCAGATATTTTGTATAAATGCTCTTTAAAATACAGAATTAAGTCTTCTAAGACGTCTTTTCATTATACTTCTCCTTTTCCTTAATCAATATCCTATTTGGCATAATGTTATAGAAATGCACATGGTTTGTGCAGACCATTTAGCTTTGTTTTAGCTTTACCAGCCTATTTTATTCAATGGGGTATTAACAGATCAGCTCAGGCTCTAATTGTAAGGATAAAATATTATTCACATTTTTAATGTAGTGTTTATGAAATTTTATGTAATGCTTATAAATTTTTGTGTAGTGCTTACAAATACTTGGCATTTCCTTTTTTATTAGGACCAGAGTTAGAATGGGTATATTGAAAATTATCTATGAAGGAGGATAGTTGCTCTTTCTTGTTTTTTAACTAAATCAAGTAATTCTTTGTTATCAGCTCTTCTAAGTCCCATCAGAATGGATTTGTATTATTTTGACAAAATGCAGAAGTGGCACTAATACTTATTAAAAGCATCAAAACATTAACCTTTAGCAACCTCATTTTTCACTTGGTACCTTCGTTTAAATATTTTATCAAACTGAAGTTAAACACTAAAAATTAAAGTGAACAACAAATCTATTCTCTTCAGCCTAAAAAGAATAAATGTGACAGGAAGTAAAAGCATTAGAAGGAAGAAACAGTGTAAACTGTTGTTTTAGTGTTAACGAATATCTCTGTTCGTTTCCAAGGCAAACCATTCAATATCACGGTAATTCAAGCCTATGCCCCAAACCAGTAACGGTGAAGAAGCTGAAGTTGAACAGTTGTATGAAGACCATCAAGACCTTTTAGAACTAACACCCAAAAAAGATGTCCTTTTCATTATAGGGACTGGAATGCAAAAGTAAGAAGTCAAGAAACACCTGGAGTAGCAGGCAAATTTTGCCTTGGAGTATAGAATGAAGCAGGGCAAAGGCTAATAGAGTTTTGCCAAGAGAACGCACTGATCATAGCAAACACCCTCTTCCAACACCACAAGAGAAGACTCTACACATGGACATCACCAGATGGTCAGCACTGTAATTGGATTGATTATATTCTTTGCAGCCAAAATAGGGAAGCTCTATACAGTCAGCAAAAACAAGACCGGGAGCTGACTGTGGCTCAGATCATGAACTTCTTATTGCCAAATTCAGACTGAAATTGAATAAAGTGGGGAAAACCACTAGACCATTCAGGTATGACCTAAATCAAATCCCTTATGATTATACAGTGGAAGTGACAAATAGATTTAAGGGACTAGATCAGATAGACAGAGTACTTGATGAACTATGGACGGAGGTTCATGACTTTGTACAGGAGACAGGGATCAAGACCATCCCCATGGAAAAGACATGCAAAAAAGCAAAATGGCTGTCTGAGGAGGCCTTACAGACAGCTGGGAAGAGAAGAGAAGCGAAAAGCAAAGGAGAAAAGGAAAGATATTCCCATTTGAATGCAGAGTTCCAAAGAATTGCAAGGAGAGATAAGAAAGCCTTCCTCAGTGATCAATGCAAAGAAATAGAGGAAAACAATAGAATGGAAAAGACTAGAGATCTCTTCAAGAAAATTAGAGATACCAGGGGAACATTTCATGCAAAGATGGGCTCGATAAAGGACAGAAATGGTATGGACCTAACAGAAGCAGAAGATATTGAGAAGAGGGGCCAAGAATATACAGAAGAACTATACAAAAAAGATCTTCACGACCCAGATAATCATGATGGTGTGATCACTCACCTAGAGCCAGACATCCTGGAATGTGAACTCAAGTGGGCCTCAGGAAGCAGCACTACGAACAGAGCTAGTGGACGTGATGGAATTTCAGTTAAGCTATTTCAAATCCTGAAAGATGATGCTGTGAAAGTGCTGCACTCCATATGCCAGCAAATTTGGAAAACTCAGCAGTGGCCACAGGACTGGAAAAGGCCAGTTTTCATTCCAATCCCAAAGAAAGGCAATGCCAAACAATGCTCAGACTACCACACAATTGCACTCATCTCACACGCTAGTAAAGAAATGCTCAAAATTCTCCAAGCCAGGCTTCAGCAATACATGAACTGTGAACTTCCAGATGTTCAAGCTGGTTTTAGAAAAGGCAGAGGAACCAGAGATCTAATTGCCAACATCTGCTGGATCATCAAAAAAGCAAGAGAGTTCCAGAAAAACATCTACTTCTGCTTTATTGACTATGCCAAAGCCCTTGACTGTGTGGATCACAACAAACTGTGGAAAATTCTTCAAGAGATGGGAATACCAGACCACCTGACCTGCTTCCTGAGAAATCTGTATGCAGGTCAAGAAGCAACAGCTAGAACTGGACATGGAAAAACAGACTGGTTCCAAATAGGAAAAGGAGTACATCAAGGCTGTATATTGTCACCCTGCTTATTTAAATTATATGCAGAGTACATCATGAGAAATGTTGGGCTGAAAGAAGCACAAGCTGGAATCAAGATTACCGGGAGAAATACCAGTAACCTCAGATATGCACATGACACCACCCTTATGGCAGAAAGTGAAGAGGAACTAAAAATCCTCTTGATGAAAAGGTGAAATGTTACTCTTGGAAGGAAAGTTTTGAAAACCTAGACTGCATATTAAAAAAGCAACACTTTTACTCCATCATTATAGTCAAGGCTGTGTGGTTTTTCCAGTAGTCATGTATGGATGTGAGAGTTGGACTATGAAGAAAGCTGAGCACTGAAGAATTGATGCTTTTCAACTGTGGTGTTGGAGAAGACTCTTGAGAGTCCCTTGGACTGCAAGGAGATCCAACCACTCCATCCTAAAGGAGATCAGTTGTGGGTGTTCATTGGAAGGACTGATGTTAAAGCTGAAACTCCAATACTTTGGCCACCTCATGCGAAGAGTTGACTCACTGGAAAAGACCCTGATGCTGGGAAGGATTCAGGGCAGGAGGAGAAGGGGACGACAGAGGATGAGATGGCTGGATGGTTCACCAACTCAATGGACATGAGTTTGGGTAAACTCCCGGAGTTGGTGGTGGACACAGAGGCCTGGCGTGCTGCGATTCATGGGGTCCAAAGAGTCGGACATGACTGAGTGATTGAACTGAACTGAATATAGTTCTAATTTTTTACGACTAGTGAAACTAAAGTGTCAGAGAGGGAATTGTTCAAGAAAACACTTTATCATTTAATCTTCAGAATTTGAAGTTGATTTTCCAGTCTTCCTAGTAGATCTTTCAGCAAACCAATATCCTTAAAACAAATGATTCTCCATTCAAATCAACCAGAATTTTATTCTTTAGCTAGAATCTAAAAGGGCTGCCCTGGTGGCTCAGCTGGTTAAGGACTGGCCTGTGAATGCAGGAGATGCAAGAGACACTGGTTCAATCCCTGGGTCAGGAAGATCCCCTAGAGAAGGAAATGGCAACAGAGGAGCTTGGCAGGCTACAATGCATGGGGTCACAAAGAGTCAGACATGACTGAGTGTGCACACACACACACACTCAACATCTAAGAATGTTGGTGGACACAGCACTTAATAAATGGTAGCATGCTTTTCTTGTCATATTTCCATCTGCTACCCCAGGATGTTAAACAGGACTTTCTAGTATATGTAATGCAATGGTCCCCCAGTTCAGCTAACCATCAGAATCAAACTGAGGAGCTTTTAAATTCAAACTAATGGAACTTGATCAAGAGGAACTGATGGCATCATTCATTCTTTCCACAATATTTATTGAACACTTACTATTTTTCAGGTGCTCTGAAGGTGCCAGGAATCAACGACAGCAAAAATAAACATTATCTCAGATCTAGTGGAGATTACTGTCTTATGGGGAAATAAGTAATGTCATAATCATATTGATGAAACATCACTATAAATAAAATAAATGTGTGAAAAAACATAGTTTTATGACCACATGTAATAAAAGAAACTGACCAGAAACTGAGAGATTTTAGAAAACTTCCCAGATGAAGGATTGAGTTGAGATCTGAAGAAGTAAAGGCATTTGATTTAGGCCTTGAAGGATCTCAGGCAAATATGCAAGAGTGAAAGTGTCAGATCAGTGATCAGATTAGATAACATGTTCCATGGAACTACGAGAGAGCTGGAGACCAAGAGAGAGCAACCACGTCTTTATTTTTTTTTAATGGTTCTTTTTGTTGTTATTATTGAGATACACTGACATAAAATACTTTCAGTTTTAGGTGTACAACATAATGATTTAATACATATATGTATTTTGAAGTGATCATCAAGTTAAGCCCAGTCAACACCCATTATCACACATAATTACATTTTCCCCTTGTAATAAGACCACTCAAGAGCTACTCTCCTAGAAACCTTCAAATATACAATATAGTCCTATTAACTACACTTACCAGACTGCAAGACTTATTTATTTTATAACTGGAAGCTTGTAATCTTTTTCCACACTTACCAATTTCGCTCACATGCCGTACCCACCTCTAACAGACACAAATCTGTTCTCTGTATCTGTGAATTTGGGGATTTTGTTTGCCTGCTTGTTTGTTCATTTTTAGTTTCCACACATAAATGAGATCTTTTTTCTGTTTGACGTTTCATTTGGCATAAGGTCTCAAGATCCATTCATATTGTTGCAAAAAGCAAAAGTTTATTCTTTTTTATGACCGAATAATATTCCATTGTATACATATACCACATTTTTTTATCCATTCATCTGACTATGAAGATTAACATGAAGAGGAACACACCAAGACACATTGTAGTCAAAGTGACAAAAATTAAAGATAGGGACTTTCCTGATGGTCCAGTGGTTAAGAATCCACCTTGCAATGTAGGAGATATGGGTTCAATTCCTGGTCAGGGAGCTAAGATCCTGCAGGCCATGGAGCAACTAAAACCTGATGTAGCCAACTACATAAATATTTTTTAAAAATTAAAGGTAGGTAATACTAAAAGCATCGAAGGAAAAGCAATGAATCATATACAAAGGAACTCCCATAACATTATCAGCTGACTTTTTCAGCAGAAACTCTACAGGACAAAAGGAGTGGCACAACATATTTAAAGTGATGAAAGGGGAAAACCTATGACCAAAAATATTCTACCCAGAAAGGTTTTCATTCAGACTTGATGAAGAAATCATCTGTCAGTGAACTAAAGTCAATTCCATATCTTGGCTACAGTATGTGTTGTAAATATTACAATGAACATGAGGGTGCAGATAGTGTTTTTATTTTCTTCATATAACTACCCAGAAGTGGAATTGGTGGATCATATTATAATTCTATTTTTAATTTTTTGAGGAACCTCCATACTATTTTTCATAATTACCATCAGTCACCTCTTAAGAGGGTTCAAAGAGATTAATATTACCAAGGAAAAGTCAAACTTCTGAAAAGGGAAGGAGATAGAAAATATGTTTGAAGAATTCAGGCAGCTGAAAACTTTATTTACAAAAGAAAGGATGTCTCTGAGGGTACATTGTTAAGTCATCAGTCTCTAAACCAAGATACTGGTACCCCGGCAATGCATAAAACATCCTTATATCACTGAAGGATGTTTTTGAGAAGTCAATTTCAAGAACGTTAAGAAGTCTTTTTTACAATTGATCTGTGTGAGAATGAGCCTATATTCATAATGATAATTATCCTAGTTATAAAAGGAGTATATATTCCTCGTCCAATCCAAATGTTACCACGATACTTTCCCCTGGGTCATATTTCCAAAGCATCAAACAAAAGCATAAATGAGAATACCAATTTGGGAGAAATCTCCTTTAATAATAAAACAAAGCACACTAACCCATCAGACTATCTTTCTTAATAAGACTTAGCATTAGATATTGGGTATTTTGGCCCACCAGAGAAGGCACTGGAGACCCACTCCAGTACTCTTGCCTGGAAAATCCCATGGACAGAGGAGCCTAGTAGGCTGCAGTCCATGGGGTCGCTAAGAGTCGGACACGACTGAGCGACTTCACTTTCACTTTTCGCTTTCATGCATTGGAGAAGTGCCGGAGTCCAGTGTTCTTGCCTGGAGAATCCCAGGGACGGCGGAGCCTGGTGGGCTGCTGTCTATGGGGTTGCACAGAGTCGGACACGACTGAAGCGACTTAGCAGCAGCAGCAGCATTTTGACCCACATAGGGATATTCTGAATTCATAACAGATGAATAAGTATAAAGTAGTGAGGCTTTTTCTTTTAAACATAAATGTAATACACATTTGTATATGTTATATATTTATGTATAATATACAGAGCTGACTGTGGCTCAAATCATGAACTCCTTATTGCCAAATTCAGACTTAAATTGAAGACAGCAGGGAAAACCACTAGACCATTCAGGTATGACCTAAATCAAATCCCTTATGATTATACAGTGGACATGACAAATAGATTCAAGGGATTAGATCTGATAGACAGAGTGCCTGAAGAACCATGGACAGAGTTCCTAACATTGTACAAGAGGCTGTGATCAAAACCATACCCAAAAAAGAGAAATGCAAACAGGCAAAATGATTGTCTGAGGAGGCCTTACAAATAGCTGAAGAAAGAAGCGAAGCTAAAGGCAAAGGAGGAAAGGAAAGATATTCCCATTTGAATGCAGAGTTCCAAAGAATAGCAAGGAGAGAAAAGAAAGCCTTCCTCAGTGATCAATGCAAAGAAATAGAGGAAAACAATAGAATCGGAAAGACTAGAGATCTCTTCAAGAAAATTAGAGATACCAAGGGAACATTTCATGCAAAGATGGGCACAATTAAGGTGAGAAATGGTATGGACCTAACAGAAACAGAAGACATTAAGAAGAGTCGCCTAGCTGTGGTACATATACACAACGGAATATTACTCACCCATTAAAAAGAACACATTCGAATCAGTTCTAATGAGGTGGATGAAACTGGAGCCTATTATACAGAGTGAAGTAAGCCAGAAAGAAAAACACCAATACAGTATACTAACACATATATATGGTATTTAGTCAATCGGTAAAGATAACCCTGTATGTGAGACATCAAAAGAGACACAGATAAATAGAACAGTATTATGGACTCTATGGGAGAGGGCGAGGGTGGGATGATATGGGAGAATGGCATGGAAGCATGTAGATTATCATATGTGAAACGAATCTCCAGTCCAGGTTCAATGCATGATACAGGGTGCTCGGGGCTGGTGCACCGGGATGACTCAAAGGGAGGGAGTGGGGAGGGAGGTGGAAGGGGGGTTCTGGAAGGGGAACACATGTACACCCATGGTGGATTCATGTCAATGTATGGCAAAACAGATAAAAATAATAATAATAATAAAAATTAAAAAAAAAAAGAATAGGGGCCAAGAATACACAGAAGAACTATTCCAAAAAGATCTTCATGACCCAGATAACCACGATGGTGTCATCACTTACCTAGAGCCAGACATCCTGGAATGTGAACTCAAGTGGGCCTTAGGAAGCAGCACTACAAATAAAGCTAGTGGAGGTGATAAAATTCCAGTTAAGCTATTTCAAATCCTGAAAGATGATGCTGTGAAAGTGCTGCACTCCGTATGCCAGCAAATTTGGAAAACTCAGCAGTGGCCACAGGACTGGAAAAGGTCAGTTTTCATTCCAATCCCAAAGAAAGGCAATACCAAAGAATGTTCAAACTACCGCACAACTACACTCATCTCACACGCTAGCAAAGTAATGCTCAAAATTCTCCAAGCCAGGCTTCAACAGTACATGAACCGTGAACTTTTAGATGTTCAAGCTGGATTTAGATAAGGCAGGGAACCTGAGATCAAATTGCCAACATCCGCTGGATCATCAAAAAAGCAAGAGAGTTCCAGAAAAACATCTATTTCTGCTTTATTGACTGTGCCAAAGCCTTTGACTGTGTGGATCACAACAAACTGTGGAAAATTCTTCAAGAGATGGAAATACCAGACCACCTGACCTGTCTCCTGAGAAATCTGTATGCAGGTCAAGAAGCAACAGTTAGAACTGGACATGGAACAACAGACTGGTTTCAAATCAGGAAAGGAGTATGTCAAGGCTGTATATTGTCACCCTGCTAATTTAACTTCTATGCAGAGTACATCATGCAAAATGCCAGGCTGGATAAAGAACAAGCTGGAATCAAGATTGCTGGGAGAAAACTCAATAACCTCACATACACAGATGATATCACCCTTATGGAAGAAAGCGAAGAAGAACTAAAGAGCCTCTTGATGAACATTAAAGAGGAGAGTGAAAAAGTTGGCTTAAAACTCAGCATTCAGAAAACTAAGATCATGGCATCTGGTCCCATCACTTCATGGCAAATCGATGGGGAAACAGTGGAAACAGTGGCTGACTTTATTTTGGGGGGCTCCAAAATCACTGCAGACAGTGACTGCTGCCATGAGATTAAAAGATGCTTGCTCCTTGGAAGAAAAGCTATAACAAACCTAGACAGCAATGTTAAAAAGCAGAGGCATTACTTTGCTAACAAAGGTCCATCTAATCAAAGCTATGGTTTTTCCAGTAGTCATGTATGGATGTGAGAGTTGGACTATAAAGAAAGCTGAGGCCAAAGAAGTGACACTTTTGAACTGTGGTGTTGGAGAAGACTCTTGAGAGTCCCTTGGACTGCAAGGAGATCCAACCAGTCAACCCTAAAGGAAATCCGTCCTGAATATTCATTGGAAGGACTGATGCTGAAGCTGAAACTCCAAAACTTTGGCCACCTAATATGAAGAACTGACTCATTGGAAAAGACCCTGATGCTGAAAAAGATTGAAGTCAAGAGGAGAAGGGGACAACAGAGGATGAGATGGTTGGATGGCATCACTGACTCAATGGACATGAGTTTGAGTAAGCTCCGGGAGTTGGTGATGGACAGGGAAACCTGGCAGGCTGCAGTCCATGGGGTCGCAGAGTCAGACACGACTGAGTGACTGAACTGAACTGAACTGATAATATATATAAATAGAACATTTGGGAAACTCCCAAATATTTTGAGATACATTGACTAAAATCCACAGGTAAATGATGTGCTTTATTCAGTTAATTATTAAAATAAAATATATCAAATCATATAATTAAACATTCCAGTTAGATAATTATCATCTTATAAATGTTTACTATTTTCTATCAAACTTTATTTTAAAAATGTATTCAGATATAAAGAACAAACTAGTGGTTACCAATGGGGCAGGGGCAAAGTAGGTAGGGGTGAGGAAATGGGTATAAGATAGGCTACAAGGATGTATTGTCCCACACAGGGAAAATTGCCAATAGTTTGTAATAACTGAAAATGGAGTATAACCTTTAAAAATTTTATTAAAAATTTAAAAAGTCACAAGAAAGTATATTTATATTTATGATGAGAAATCACAGATAGATTAAAAATAATAAGTAGGTCAGTATTTCTTCAGAATTCTTGTAGAGAATATACAAATGTATAAGGAAAGGGTTGTGCTCATCTTTGAGTGAGCATGCATGGTGACCACAGCTGTTTTTGGCAAGCACTATATTTAAAAAAATTTTTAATCTTTAGGTAGGGTTGTCATGGGGAGGCACACTCTCTCAAATTCCTCACCACAGAGCCTTCTACTTCCTATTATTAGCTCTTAGCTCCATTAACTAATTTGCTATTCCTGGTATGACCCCTCTTAGGCTAGAAATAGTATGTATTTGGAATAATTCCAGGAGGTAGTTGTTGAGAGGCAGTTCTCCAAGGGTCTCTCACATTTATGCGCATCTTGCAACTGATGCATTTACTTCCCTTTATTCATACTATCTTTTCAAAGGTATTCGACTAGAAAACAACCTTTAAGTATAAGATAGCATCTCCCTCCAGACCAAAAGGGAGGCATGCTTACTACCCTTTATAAGATATTCAAGTTCCCTAAACTTCAGATTTTCCTATAGAAACCCACCACATGCGCAGATGTCATCCTGAACACTTTACATCACTTTGTGGGGAAGCATTAAAGTGCTAATGCTCTGGCTCTTGTTATTTGAGAGTAATAAACTACCCTTCATCTCTGACCCAGGAATTTCCAGCATTGTTCCCTCTAATCTTTTATATGGCTCTTTCTCCAGCCTCAGGCAGTTTCCTAATATTCTTATGCTAATCAATATTTGGCTAAAGAATTTAGGGGGACTTTTCCGGAAGATCCAGGGCTAGGACTAGGGTGAGGCAAGAGAGGTGTCCAGGGCAAAAAATTTAAGGAGGTCTTCACTTTGGTGCTCAAGCAAGAACCTAAGAATAAGTACCTCCTTGAAGTCTATGACCTGGACATCTCTCTTGCCTCACCCTAGTCCCAGCCATGTCCACATCTCCAGAGCATTCTTTCATTCTCCCCCTCCCTCTTCCTCTCTCAGGCTTTTTTCTCTCTAGTATTCTACCCCAAGAACCCTGGGATGTTGTGAAAAGTAAATGTACTAATATCTGTAAATGTTTGTGTGTGCACGTGTGTGTGTGTGTGTGTGTGTGTGTGTGTGTGTACGCTAAGTCGCTTCAGTTGAGTCCAACTCTGTGGAACCTGATGGACTGTAGCCCACCAGGCTCCTTTTTCCATGGGATTCTCCAGGCAACAATACTGGAATGGGATGCCATGCCCTCTTCCAGGGATCTTCCCAACTCAGGGACTGAGCCCACATCTCCTGCATTGCAGGCAGATTTTTTACCACTGAGCCACTGGGGAAGCCCCTATAAATGTTTATTGCATGCTTAAAACATAGAAAGCGCTCAAAAAATGTTTATTTCTTTGTGATTATTATTATAGATAGTCTGTGTTTTTTGATGGATATATTTGAGTTAAGTTTTGTTGCTATTTTGTTTTTCTAACAAAGATGTTCCATTAAATCAAATTCACCAAAAAATTTCTATAGCAATTTTTAAAGGAAAAAGATGATGTCTAATGATATCTGGAAAATGCTCACATTGTTTAGAAATTGCACATTACAATTCTAAACCTTTATTAAAAGCATATACAACCTTATAAATGGAAAAGCTGAAACTTTGGCATCAGTCCAGAGAAGGAAGTCAACTACATAATCATTACTACCCCATTTGAGAGTAACAAAGCTAAAGTTATAACCCTGCCAGTACTCCCCACACATACACACATCACTCACAAGTGGGAAGAAAAGAAAAGAAAAAGAAAGCAAGCTTGCTTCATTCAACTTTCCAATATATCAAAAATTAAAGCCACTATCTTCTTTGGAATTGTGGTTTATACTGTGTGCAAAATTTAAAAACCTAATGTATCACCAGCTTTTCCTCCACTTGCTCTTACAGGACCCCTGTCTTCTAGCAAAATTCACATTTATATTTATGGATGTCCACTCCCTGGGCTCAGCTTCCCTTGTAGCTCAGTCAGTAAAGAATCTGCCTGCAGTGCAGGAGACTTGGGTTCGATCCCTGGGTTGGGAAGATCCTCTGGAGAAGGAAATGGCAACCCATTCCAGTATCCTTGCCTGGAATACCTCATGGACACAGGAGCCTGGTGGGCTGCAGTCCATGGGGTCACAAAGAGTCGGGCACAACTGGGCGACTAACACTTCCTTACTTACTCCCTGGGTTCAGAGGTAAAGAATCTGCCTGCCAATGCAGGAGATCCAGGTTTGATTCCTGGATCAGGAAGATACCCTGGGGAAGGAAATGGCAACCCACTCTAGTGTTCTTTCCTGGGAATTCCATGGACAGAGGAGCCTGGTGAGCTATGGTCCATGGGGTTGCAAAGAGTCGGACACAACTTAGCAACTAAACAACAACAAAGAATGTGTTACATGTGATAACAGACGGGACCAAAGATTCTGGATTCACATTGTGTTGCCCCTCCTATCCCAGTAAAAGCCATAGTCTCTGCTAGGTGCTTTCTACTGGATGGTTCTGCCTTTATCAAGCACCACTACCACTTCAGTTACATATCAGTCCATCCACCAGATACCATCCCCCAAGACTCACTGCCTTCTTCTTCAGCTGGACTTCATCACTGATTGCCAAAGACCTCACTCTCAATTTGTCTCTAAGAAGTTGAACCATACTATAGAAAATTGTAAAATCATGGAGATTGTGCCACCAAACAAGTATAATTTCTAATTTTAATCAGACCTCTAACACCTCTCATTTATCTTTAACCATTGGAACCTCTCCTTCTATGAGAGATTGCAAATCTTCTATGGTAGATTGTAAAAATGGACTCCATCTTTTCCCTCCCAGAAAGAAGTGGGGTGTATTTCTCCATGCCGTGAATGTGGACTGGCCACATGATTTGCTTTGGCCAGTGAGACACTGTAGCATACATGAGTAAGCAGAGGTGAGAAAACATTTGCACATTTGGTCTTGTATTGATCTTGTTATTCCATAGCCACGTGAACAAGCTATGGCTTGCCTACTGAAGGATGAGAGATCAATGAGCAGTCACCACCATCACTCCAGTTGATAGCAGGCCTACCATCAGACATGTGAGTATACCCAGGACCAGCTAGCCCTCTGCCAACCAACGAATCACAAACTAGAATCTGCCAAATCTGACCCAGATGAGAAAGACAATTCAGAAGACTAGTGAGCAAAATAAATGATTACTGTTTTAAGCCACTAAGCTGTGGGGTAGTTTCTTATGTAGCAGTAAACAAATGGTATATACCTTCTGATTCCCTTCAGTAATTGCTTTATTCCGAACCCTTGTATCACTTAATAACCACCTCCCCACCGCTGTCAGCACCTGATTTTACCTCCTTTTTTAATGAGAAACACACTTAACTCCTCACCCTACCCTGATACCACACTATAGTATAGTGGTAGAGAGTATTGATTTTGAAGCCAGACCCCCAACTCTTATCTTGGCTCTAAAACGTATAAATGGTAAGACAAAATTACACATTCATTCTCTGTTAAAGTAGGGATAATGGTAATACCTACCACATATAGTTGTTGTGAGAGTTATTTATGAAGAAGCCTTTAGATAATTTCATTGCACATAGTGAATGTTTTAAAAATATAAGCTACTATTATTTTATTGTGCACTAATCAATGATCCAGAACTTGATCTTTTAACAGCTTTATTCACATGCTTATTTATAAATAGCCCATAAAATTCATGCAGGTAAAGTGTACATTTCAGTGATTTTTGGTATATTCAGAGTAGTGCAAACATCATCACAATCTAACTTTAAAGCAGACTCTAACATTTTGCCCCAAATACAGACTGAGGCACCTACCTAAAATCCTTAAGTACAGCTACCCTGAAGCTTCAGTATTTATAAATTTAACTACTGACTCAAAGATAAAAGGGACTGTGACGCTGGAAAAGATGATCAAGGAAAACAAAATTTTAGTTATCATTGCCCTAGAATCTACTGGCAATACTTTATCCCTGAGTGTTTCCTACCAGTGATCTCTCTCCTTTATCCCTCTGTTGGCCACAGAGTTGTAGAATGGCAGCTGTCCTCTCAAAATCAGGTGTCACTTTAGCATCATCTTTTCCTTTCCAAGCCATGAGCTCTCACTCTTTCTCAGACACAGCCAGAGAAAAGGTTGACCTCTACGTAGGAGCCACATTTTCTCCTTAAGGATAATTGATAGTGGGAACAAGGATTGCATTCAGGAAAGATTTCCTATTTCCCACCATGCAAAGTATGATATGGACCCTGCCTCCAGGAAGTCAATCCATAATAGTTGACAGTACAGCTTCCAAAGTCTGACTCATTCAGTCTTAACTAGGACCATGTATGGTTCACTGACTGTTCTACTCAGACACTGCTATGTCAGATGCAGTCCAGTTCCTTTTTACACACCTTTCCTCCAGGTTAATACTGAAAAGAATTTCAGAACTTCATGCTCCTGTTGTGGACTGTCCTCCAAAGTTCTTATAAGGAAATACTTATACCAAAAACATGCACACTCCTAAAGTAAAATAATAATTATATTATGTCACAGATATGTCATGGAAATATCAAGAAAACTTTTAACTGTAGGCAGTTTTATTAAAAATGTAATATATATGCAAAAGATACACATAATTCATTCAAACCCTAGTGTTATGTGACATACAGTATATGGATCTTAACACCTTTCTAAAGTATTAAATTTTCTGAATCTCAGAACACATCATGTCCCAAGGTTTTGAATAAGGAATTATAAGCTTGTATAATCAAAAGCTGATTTAGGGAAAGTGGTCAAATCTGAAAAGAAAAGTTTGTGCTCCCTAGATAATACTAATGTTCTCTGATGCATAAGGCATTGTTTAAAGGAAATCTAGGCTTCCTCGGTGACTCAGAAGGTAAAAGAATCTGCCTGCAATCCAGGAGACCCAGATTCAATCCCTGGGTCGGGAAGATCCCTTGGAGAAGGATCTTCTACCCACTCTGGTATTCTTGAGTGGAGAATTCCTTGGACAGAGTAGCCTGGCAGGCTATATAGTTCATGGGGTCACAAAGAGTCAGACACAACAGAGCAACTAATACTTTTACACTTTCACAGAGGAAATCTAACACATGGTAATTGTGAGGATTATATAACTGAATCACTATAAAGTCCTTAGAATGCTGACAGGTGCAGAGTAAGCACTTAATAAACATCAGTATTACTGTCAATACTGGTAGCAATTATGATATAATTCTTTCTATAGACAAGGTGTTAGAGATGGTTATGGTGCTGTGCTGTGTTGCTAAGTCACTTCAGTAGTGTCTGACTCTGTGGGATCCCATGTTCCACCAAGCTCCTCTATCCATGGGATTCTCCAGGCAAGAATACTGGAATGGGTTGCCATGCCCTCCTCCAGGGCATCTTCCCGACCCAGGGATCGATACTGTGTCTCTAAAGTCTCCTGCATTGGCAGGCAGGCTCTTTACCACTAGCGCCACCTGGGAAGCCCTATAGAAGCATAAAGCAAGTATATCTTCCAAACTTTGGTTTCCCAGGTCAGGAAAAAGTGGGGAAGGACAAGATCTAGGCAGAGCAGAGAATGGTAATAGGAAAAACCTTCCACAGGATAGCATAATAAGAGGTAGAATTCAAAAGTGTTGGTTAAGTACTTTTGTGGCTTTTGCATAGACCTAAAAAGTCTTCTTCCAGATTTCATTACGAACAGATTGTATGAGTGTAGCAAAAAGAGAATTAGAGAATTCCCCTCGATTGTCTCTCCTATGGGCCACTGACTGTTGTGTATACTTAGCACCTCACCTTTGCATAAGGTAAATGTCCTGTAAGGCTGTGGTTCAGATGGTGAGGAAAAGTGTAGGAGAGCACTAATTGCATGGAATTGTGGTTTTGGTAAAAGAATATATTGAAATATTGTTTGCAAATTCTGCAATGGTGGGGTAAGTGGGCCAGCCGTATTATCGATAGGAGGTGTGGTAGGCAGATTTTCTTCCAGAATATACTGAGAATACAAAGGTAAAAAGTCAATTCTTCTCCCAAGCCCCCTTCTCTGACCTCTCACTACTGCCATGGCACACTTGCCCCTTTCACTGGGTTCCTAATTCTGTTATTACCTTCAACTATTTATAAGAGTTTGAACTCTTTCTCCCATTAGAATATAAACTCCTTAAGGGTCAAGACCTTGTGTCATTCTCTGCTGTATTTCCAGACACTGAACAGTGCCTGAAATAAGACTTTTCAAAAATATTTACAGTAATAAAGTAATTAATGAAAAAGAACAAAACTTGACACACAAGGTTGACAAGGTAAACATAAATCAATATGATAGCACAAGTCATTGCTGTTCTGGTTAAATTTATTTTCAATTAATAATTGAGCTAAAATAGAAAAAAAATAGGTAAGCAGACAATGACTCACACCCATTAAAATGACTATTGAAGAAAACAGAAAATAACAAGTGTATGCAACGTAAAGACATTGAAACCCTTATGTACTTCTGGTGAAAATGTAAAATGATGCAGCCACTGTGGAAAACAGTTTGGTCATTCCTCAAAAATTTAAAAATAGAATTACCACATGTCCCAGTGATTCCACTTCTGGATATACACTCAAAGGAATTTAAAGGAGGGATTCAAACAGATATTTATACATGTGTTCATAACAGCATTATTCACAACAGCCAAAAGATGAAGGCTACCCAAGAGTCCATCAATAGCTGTCATTGTTGAGTCATGTCCAACTCTTTGCGACCCCATGGATTGTAGCCTGCCAGGCTCCTCTGTCCATGGGATTCTCCAGGTAAGAATAGTGGAGTAGGTTGCCAGTTCCTCCTCATGGGATCTTCCTGACCCAGGGATAGAACATGAAGTCTCTTGCACTGGCAGGCAGATTCTTTACCACTGAGCCACCATGGACACCTATACATATGCATACACATATATATGAATATTAATCAGTTTTAACAAGAAAGGAATTTCTGCTGGCATGGATGAACCTTGAGGACATTATACCAAGTGAAATAAGCCATTCACAAAAATGACAATTATGATTTCTATGATCCCACTTGTATGAGGTATCTAATATAGTTAAATTCATAGAGACAGAAAGTAGAGGAGTGGTTGCCAAGGGCTGGGAAGAAGGCAGAATAAGGAGTTAAAGTCTAATGCTGTTGTGTTTAGTCGCTAAGTAGCTTTCCTAAGGGCTAACACACCAGCTTCTCCACTCAAATTCATGTCCACAATCAGTGAAGCTATCCAACCATCTTATCTTCTGTCACTCCTTCTCCTCCTGCCTCAACACACCAGGTCTTTTTCAATGAATGGGTTCCACATCAGGTAGCCTTTGAGCTTGACTTCATCATCCCAGAGTTTTGATTTCTCAAATTCATGTTCCAAAATGAATCAGTGAAGCTATCCAACCATCTTATCTTCTGTCACCTCCTTCTCCTCCTGCCCTCAATCTTTCTGAGCATCAGAGTCTTTTTGACCACCAGGCAGTGGAAACAGTCTGTAAAGCTGAGACTCGCTCAGGGACGCGCTGAGTCCTTGGCACAGGAGCAGTGTTCTGACTGCGGTCCTGGGGCCGCTATGAGCTGCACCATCGAGAAGATTCTGACAGACGCTAAGACTCTGTTGGAGAGGCTGAGGGAGCACGATGCGGCCGCCGAGTCACTAGTGGATCAGTCGGCGGCTCTGCACCGGCGGGTAGCCGCTATGCGGGAGGCGGGGACAGCGCTTCCGGAACAGGTCAGACAGAGGGTACGGGCCCGTGCCCTCGGGTTCTGGGCACTTGAGGGGTGGAGGATGAGGTAAAGTGGAAACTCGGCTTGGAGTTTTTTCCTGGTCCCAGAGGGTGGCGGTGAGACCTGTCAGCGGGGTCGGGGCTGCCAGTGCTGCCCTGGAGTTCTGCCTCCTACCTCTTCAGTTGCATCTGCGGTTGTTATGTTTACGGCGCGATTAGTTTGTCTCTTGTTTGTCCAGTATCAAGAGGATGCATCTGATATAAAGGACATATCCAAATACAAACCTCACATTCTGCTGTCCCAAGAGAATACACAGATTAGAGACTTGCAGCAGGAAAACAGAGGTTAGTCAGGCCTTTTTGTGTGTAATGATTTTCTTATATCCAGTAATATTTCAAAAGTTCTTGCAAAACTGACAAGTCACAAAAGTGCACATGCTGTGGTGGTGGTTTAGTCACTAAGTCGTGTCCGACTTTTGCGACCCCAGGGACTGTAGCCTGCTAGGCTCCGCTATCCATGGAATTCTCCAGGCAAGAGTACTGGAGTGGGTTGCCATAGCCTGTGCTGACCCAGTAGCAGCAAAGTTTGTTACATTACTCTTTTCAAGGTCATCTGACTGACTTTGTATGTAAACGCAGCTTATCCAAGAGGTGCTTAGTAGAGTTGAATTATTATTGCATGGCTTGTTAGGTATCTGGAGACAGAGGGTTGCATAATGGAAGAGTTAATATCCTCAAGGGCTTAAGATTTAATGTTTAAATATTAATTGAAATAAACATTAATGCTAAGATTGAAGGGATTTTTATGTTCTTATGCAAGGTGGAAGAGCTAAATTTAATCCTCGGGTGTATATTCTTGGGCTTGGTGAATATGTTGTTAATGATAGTAGTATGAATAGTTATTTGTATATAAATTTACAGAGGGCTTTCACATATATCATGCAGTACATATATGTATTCTCACATGTTCATTTTGAGGTAGACCAGCCAGGTTTTATTTATTACAAGGCAGTTAAGAAATAGGCTCAGAGAGGTTACATGATTTAAGAGTAGTAATCTAGTAACTCACAGAATTGAACTTAAATTCATGTCTTCTGATGCTGCATCCCATGTTGTTTCTACCAGATTTTGCTGCTGCTGCCTGGAAAGATATTTTTCACATAGACCATGACTGTTGAGTTTTGTGGACTTAAACACCAATGTACATCTTTGGGTTCATAATATTTCACAGCATGTCATAAAATCCAGCTGTTTGAGTTTGGCTTTAGGAGGTATCTCAGACATCACTGCCAAGTTATTTTGTTTTTTGATAGAGCTGTGGGTTTCCTTGGAGGAACACCAGGATGCTTTGGAACTCATCATGAGCAAATACCGAAAACAGATGTTACAATTAATGGTTGCTAAAAAAGCAGCGGATGCTGAACCGGTCCTGAAAGCTCACCAGTCTCACTCTGCAGTAAGAAACTTGGATGGATATATTCTAAATGAATTGAAATCTTGACGTTGTGTTAGATCGTGTGCTTGCTTGTGAAGTAAGCTTGTTTTCCTTTCATGTTTGCCACATTTGCTGTAGGTTTTAGTGTAGCTTTGTAAAGATATGAGTAGAAAAAGGAGGTAAAGGACCTTTTATCTGAGTAAGACTCAAGTTCGTCCCCCCACCAAGATATCTCTTCAAGATGTTAATGAATACTTAGTTTTTCCACTGAACAATGTCAGTTAGTGTTAAAGTGAAAATGAAAGTCGCTCAGTCTTGTCTGACTCTTTGGGACCCCATGGACTATATAGTCCTTGGAATTCTCCAGTCCAGAATACTGGAGAGGGTAATCTTTCCCTTCTCCGGGGGATCTTCCCAACCTAGGGATCGAACCCAGGTCTCCTGCATTGCAGGCAGATTCTTTACCAGCTGAACCACAAAGGAAGCCTCTTAGTGTTAAAGGTATTCAGTAAATACTTGAGTTGTTATTATGGTACGTTTCACTAAACTGTAAGCTCCTTGCTTGTAAGGAGCATGAATTTATCTTTTATCCCTAACATAGTACTTGACACATAGCAGGGGGTCAATAAACAAACAGCATCATACTATGTTGTTAGGAGAGAGAAGTACGGTTTAAAAAAAAAATATGGCATAGTTTCTATACTTTCGTTGCTTATGGTTTAATTTGGGAGACATAGTAATTGTTCTTAAGTTTGTAGAGTGCTTTAGAGTTGTCTTTGTACGTTTGCATGTACTATATCATTTAATCCTATAATAATAGATTGACACCTCACTATTTGCTGCAGTGGAATTTATGGAAGATAAGTTTCATCTTGTGTGTTAGTCACTCAGTCGTGTCCAACTCCTTGTGACCCCATGGACTGTAGCCCACCAGGCTCCTTTGTCCATGGGATTCTCCAGGCAAGAATACTGGAGTGGGTTGCCATTTCCTTCTCCATCTAAATGATTAAGGAATCAATATTAACATAGGAGAGGAATCCTCAGAGGCTCTGTTGAGATACTGTCAAAGTTTAGAAACTAGAAGATGTCACCATAACACGATTTCAAAGGTGTGAGGCCTTCACAGATCTAGGAATTTACTTCTTTTCTCCCTTAGATTCCATTGAAAGCATTTAAATGAGTTTAACTAACTAAGGTCATAGGGAACAGGGATCTTTTAAATATGTGAGTGGCTTTCATCTGTGGTCCAAAGGAGAAAAACCTGATCCTTGAAGAAGACAGAATTTAGCTTATATGAAAAGCTTGCTAAGAAATATGTCCAAAGATAGAATAAGGTACCTTGGAATGTGGCAAGCTTCCTGCCAATAAAAGTATTTAAATTTAAGTTAAACAGCCATTTAGAGATGGTATCCAACATCTAGTGGATGATCAGACTAGAATCAATCTTCTGAAAATGAATTATCTGTGAATATCACTAGATCAGTTTATTATGGGTTTACTTCTGAGGACTTAGATTGTAGTGAAATTCCTGAAATTCCTGTAACCTCTGTACCACAGATTAAATGAATTATCACTGCAGTGTATTGATCTTTCCTTTGTGGTCTGATTTAAAATTAAAACATCCTCCATACCCTTTTGAAGAAAGGAAATGTAATCAGAAGCAAACAATGAAAATGCTTATTGGCTAGAAATTGATATATCATACTGAGAGGGTAAAGGGAGTAGAAGGGACAGATTACATGTGAGCTAAAGTCCCTCATTTGCTGTAAAAAGAAATAGATACTGTTTAAACTTGATGATCAGGAAATAGCAGTACAAGACATATTATTCAGAATTATGGAAGTAAACATCAAAAGAAATAGATAAAAATATTAAAAGTGGTTGCCCTTGGGAAACAAAGCCAAGGGATTGCAGACTATTTTACAGGTCTTGTAGTCTTGATTTTTTTAAAAATCAATTTTTATTTTATAGTTTTTGATTTTTTTAAAGCTGTTTTCATGTAATGTTTTGATTAAAATGGGAATAATTTACAAAGAAAGGCCTGGAGTGTTAGTGTGCCCATACAGTTGTTAAAGAGAAATATTACAATAGATGATTTGAATGTTCCTTATTACAAATTCTGCCATGGGCCCTTTGAAAATCACTCGAGAGAGAAAGACAGGGTCCCTCCTCAGAGTCTAATGATAGCAATAAGACTAATAACGTTTTTTGGTATGAAATGGTATGTAAATGCTAGGAGAGAGATACCAGGTATGCCTTGGTGAAACCTGAAAATGCTGTGGTTTACCAGAATTTCCTGCAGAGAGAATAAGGATGAAGAGTGCAAACTGCCGTATCTGGAAATCAAGGGGAGTGGCAAGGATCCAATTAGGATAGGAGTTAGTTAAAATGATAAAATGACCTTGTCTATGCCATCCCTAATTTACTTCAGTTATGGAAACAGCCCTAAGGAAATGTGAGACAAGTCTTAACTTCATACTTTAAGTGGAAAAAATGTGGGCATAGGATTGAGACCAGCAATACCACATCCAAGTTATCTGAGTATGGGCAGGTTTTTGGACTTTTGAGAGCCAGTGTCCTCATCTCAAAGAGAACATGGATGTAGGCAGTGGTACCTACCCTACATATTGTATGAGATAATATATGTAAGACACCCATGTGGTACCTGGCTATGTGCCCAGTAATTCTTTTCCCCCATTCCTTCCTTTCTCCAAAACTATAGGACATCTAGGAGAGAAGGTTAAGCAGAGTGAAAATATTATTAGGAATTTGAAAGATAGAAGAAACAGTAGTAAAACTTGTGGGAACCATAAAGATTTTGACAAGCAGTGAATTCCTCTAGTGGAGCAGGACCCTGTTTTTTTCATATGTAGTCTTAACATGTGGCATGTGGAAATTACTCAGTAAATGTTTTTTAACTGAATAAATAAGTAGAATTTTAGGAAATTCTCACTTCTTTTGTTTCTTTAAAACTTTTAAAAGTAAAATATATACTTTCTGTTTCAAGCCGCAAACAATGGGTTCTGATACAGTTTGACAGAATACCTGAAATGAACATACACTTTTTTTTTATTTTCCAGCTTGAAAACAAGGAACTTCGAGAATTATTGTCCATCAGCAGTGAGTCTCTTCAGGTCAGGAAGGAAAGCTCAGTGGACACTGCTTCCCAAGCCATCAAATAATTCAACTTCTGAATGATGCCTGGAGAGTGTTTATCAAGGAAGGAAGTTAATAACTCTATTTGAGTATTGTCCGTTCATTGTCTTGCCTCAGACTTGATTTAATGTTGATTAAATGTATCAAGTGGCAGTTTAGAATTTTCAGTCAAAAGTGGCTGTCCACAAAATAGTTTTAAGGTGTGTTAGTAAAAGTACACACTGAGTTTCACTATTCCTTTCTGTAAGAGACTAATTTTCATTTCTGGGACCTTGATTTATATAAACTGTGTTTTCAGTTCATTTCTGTTCTTTCATATCTCTGAAACTTGTAGCATTTTGTTATAAGCCAGCAGTTTTATTTTATATCAGATTATAAATTGCAATTCAAAAAAATTTTAAAAACACATTATCTTTTTAAGTCCATTTGGCATAAACCTGGATTTTTTTCCATTTGAGAAAGAAATACAATTCCACAGAAGTTGATTGGCAGATTCTCTAATTTGTAACAGATTCTCTAATTTGTAACATCATTCACCTTTTATGAAGTTTTAAGTCTCTCTGGTGCTAAGAGTTGGCACCTTATGGCCAGGTGTCTTTACTCTTGAGAGAACCTATTGCTGGTCCCCACAAAATATACTTGAAAGTAAGTCAACTGTTTTTTTCCAGTGGTAGTATAATCATCATATTGTTCAAAGAATGTTGAAAAATTTGTCCTGTATACGTGTATGCACATACATGTGCTTAGTTCAAATGCTGAAAGTAAATTTTATTTATTCTCTTAGATATTATTAGTCAATTCTTCAGTTTTGTCCTACTTGGAAATCTTCAACTTGGATAGTTTAGCCAGTGTGAAGAATATATAATAGGTTTATTCACATCATAGTTATAGGTACTACATTCTACAGTTTAATTTATATATAACTTACATTTGTAATTGAGAACCATCACTTGTTTAGATGTCTTTCATCACTAGTACTAGTAGTTGGCTTTTTTTTTAGATCCACTTTTCACAAGGAAGCAAAGTTTTATCACTTAATGAGAGTTTATTTGATTTCTAGAAGCTGTGTTGAGAGTCAAATGCTAAGTGATCAGCTAGGTTCACTCGTCATTTCATTCCCGCATCTCAGTTTACTCATATTTCAAATTTATAAATTACTCATGTAATACTATCATTTTAGGTTTTCCCCCAAATAATTTGAAATAATGAATGCTAAGTCTGTCAATATTTTCCAGTTACCCTAAGCATACTGCATGGGACAGGCACATCATTAGAAAGATTTTTGTTAGTGCTTTGAGTGGTATAAACTTTCTTTTGTACTCCCATAAAGAATTAACACCAATTGAAACAACAGAATTTATCCAAGATATCCTAAAAGCATCTGATCCCAGTAATACTAACAGACTTTGCCTACAGTGGTAGGCTGTAACAAATTGATATATGTCATTTTTGAATGTGTCAAATTTCTATTCAGAGTCTTGCAAACAGTTTGAAAAACATTTCCACCCCAAGTATGGGTGTTCTTATCTCATTTCCTTAAGAGTATGTAAAATTTTAGTCTGATCATTTGCCTTGAAGTGTGTGCCATAAGTGCCACCGTGTCCCACAGTTCCATTCAGGAGGCAGAAAAATGCCCTTTGTTAGCTGCCATGGCCAATTTTTGGTGAAAATGATAAATGACCAATTAAAATATAACATAGTGTCCCTTTATCTGCTCTTCTGTCCCTTTAGAGATGTTTGTAGAGTTCTTAACATCTCAGATATCAGGATAAATCTAAATGCTAACTTTTCCCCTGGCAAATCAAAAACTTGAAGCTTGAGTCTCAACAGCTCTCAAGACCCTGTATGATATAGAGCCTAGCTGGTGTTAATACTATGAAAATAGTGTGTATTTAAAGAGGAGAAAGAATGTTGTTGACTTTGGTTTGAGCATGAAAGTTTGCTTTGCAGTTGACGAAGGAACTTGATTGGTTTCCAAATTTTAGTACAAGCTTACCTTTTCTAATAAAAATCTCATTTTGAGAATAACAGCTAATATAACTCAGTAGTGAGTCAAATTATCAGAAAGTGCAAAGGTTTATTTTTCACTTATATAGCAGCCTGTCAATTAGGGCTTTTCATAAATGCTTCCTAATTATCACATTATAGTTAGTATAACCAAAAATAGTTATTTCTGAAATGGTTTTAGAGATGCCCTCATAGTTGCAAATGATAAGTTATATGATTACAAGTCAAAATGTAAAATTAAAACAGTCTGGAAGTATCTTGAAAATTAAGTATTATTCATACCTACCTTTATTGTGTGTTAGTCATTAGTTATGTCTGACTGTTTGTGACCCCACTGACTGTAGCCCGCCAAGCTCCTCTGTCCATGATCTTTTATTAGTACCATATTAACATTGAAAGTCTATTTCAGTGTTCCTCAAAATGTGGTTCACTGACCTAAAATAGAAGTTTGGGGATGGAATCTAGGAATTTGTATTTTAATAATCATCCCAGATAACTTCTAATGACATTAGTTTGAGAATGTCAAACTAATTGACAGAAAAGTTGAGTGTTTTCAAAGAAAAATCTGGTAGAGGAGGCAAATGTGATAAATAAAAGGATGTATTGAGTTCAGAGGAGGAACTGTTTACACCTTGAGAATCCTATAGAGACAAAATAATGCTGAATGCTGAAGAAGCTGAAGTTGCATGGTTCTATGAAGACATATAAGACCTTCTAGAACACCCAAAAAAGATGTCCTTTTCATTATAGGAAACTGGAATGCAAAAGTAGGAAGTCAACAAATACCTGAAGTAACAGGCAAATTTGGTCTTCGAATACAGAATGAAGCAGAGCAAAGGCTAATAGAGTTTTGCCAAGAGAACGCACTGGTCATAGCAAATGCCCTCTTCCAACGACACAAGAGAAGACTCTACACATGGACATCAACAGATGGTCAATACTGAAATCAGATTGATTATATTCTCTGCAACAAAGATGGAGAAGCTCTATACAGTCAGCAAAAACAAGACTGGGAGCCAACTGTGGCTCAGACCATGAACTCCTTATTGCCAAATTCAGACTTAAATTGAAGAAAGTAGAGAAAACCACTAAACCATTCAGGTATGACCTAAATCAAATCTTTTACGATTATACAGTGAAAGTGAGAAATAGATTCAAGAGATTAGATCTGATAGACTGCCTGAAGAAATATGGACGGAAGTTTATGACATTGTACAGAAGGCAGGGATCAAGACCATCCCCAAGAAAAAGAAAGGCAAAATAGTTGTCTGAGGAGGCCTTACAAATAGCTGTGAGAAGAATAGAAGTGAAAGGCAAAGGAAGAAAGGAAAGATACACCCATCTGAATGCAGAGTTCCAAAGAATATCAAGGAGAGATAAGAAAGCCTTCCACAGTAATCAATGCAGAGAAATAGAGGGAAACAATCCAATGGAAAAGACTAGAGATCTCTTCAAGAAAATTAGAGATACCAGGGAAACATTTCATGCAAAAAAATGGGCACAATAAAGGACAGAAATGATATGGACCTAACAGAAACAGAAGATATTAAGAAGAGGTGGCAAGAATACACAGAAGAACTATAAAAAAAGATCTTCATGACCTAGATAATCGCAATGATATGATCACTCACCTAGAACCAGACATCCTGGAATGCAAAGTCAAGTGGGCCTTAGGAAGCATCACTACAAATAAAGCTAGTGGAGGTGATAAAATTCCAGTTAAGCTATTTCAAATCCTAAACGATGATGCTGTGAAAGTGCTGCACTCAATATGCCAGCAAATTTGGAAAACTCAGCAGTGGCCACAGGACTGGAAAAGGTCAGTTTTCATTCCAGTCCCAAAGAAAGGCAATACCAAAGAATGTTCAAACCACCGCACAATTACACTCATCTCACACACTAGCAAAATAATGCTCAAAATTCTGCAAGCCAGGCTTCAACAGTACATGAACCGTGAACTTCCAGATATTCAAGCTGGATTTAGATAAGGCAGAGGAATCAGAGATCAAATTGCCAACCTCTGTTGGATCATTGAGAAAGCAAGAGAGTTCCAGAAAAACATCTATTTCTGCTTTATTGACTATGCCAAAGCCTTTGACTGTGTGGATCACAACAAACTGTGGAAAATTCTTCAAGAGATGGGAATACCAGACCACCTGACCTGCCTCTTGAGAAATCTGTATGCAGGTCAAGAAGCAACAGTTAGAACTGGACATGGAACAACAGACTGGTTCCAAATAGGAAAAGGAGTACATTAAGGCTGTATATTGTTACCCTGCTTATTTAACTTATATGCAGAGTACATCATGAGAAACACTGGGGTGGATAAAGCACAAGCTGGAATCAAGATTGCCTGGAGAAAAATCAATAAACTCAAGATATGCTGATGACACCACCCTTATGGCAGAAAGTGAAGAAAAACTAAAGAGCTTCTTAATGAAAGTGAAAGAGGAGAGTGAAAAAGTTGGCTTAAAGCTCAACATTCAGAAAACTAATATCATGGCATCTGGTCCCATCACTTCATGGCAAATAGACGTGGAAACAGTGGCAGACTATATTTTTTTGGCTCCAAAATCACTGCAGATGGTGACTGCAGCCCTGAAATTAAAAGATGCTTGCTCCTTGTAAGGAAAGTTATGACCAACCTAGACAGAATATTAAAAAGCAGAGACATTACTTTGCCAACAAAGGTCTGTCTAGTCAAAGCTATGGTTTTTCCAGTAGTCATGTAGTCACATTCCAGGATGTGAGAGTTGGACTATAAAGAAAGCTGAGTGCTAAAGAATTGATGCTTTTGAACTGTGGTGTTGGAGAAGACTTGAGAGTCCCTTGGACTGTAAGGAGGTCAAACCAGTCAATCCTAAAGGAGATCAGTCCTGAATATTCATTGGAAGGACTGATGCTGAAGCTGAAACTCCAATACTTTGGCCACCTGATGTGAAGAACTGACTCATTGGAAAAGACCCTGATGCTGGGAAAGATTGAAGGCGGGAGGAGAAGGGGACAACAAAGGATGAGAAGGTTGGATGGCATCACTGACTCAATGGACATGAGTTTGAGTTAACTCCAGGAGTTGTTGATGGACAGGGAGGCCTGGCGTGCTGCAGTCCATGGGGTCGCAAAGAGTCGATGCGACTGAGCTACTCAACTGAGAGATAAAAATAAGTAGAGAACTAGAATGCTGGGTCCTTTCTATTTATTGTAAAATCTCCATTTCCAGGTGTACTTCATTTTACAGATAGTCAGGTACAAGGAGGTTATTCAAACAGAAACCAAGATTCAAATGTAGACTCGAAACTTATTCTTAACCATTAAGATTCCTTTAAATGCCAAATACTGTTCAGAATTCAAGTGGTTCTTGATCAGGAAAATCTACTTTTATTAATAGTGCAAGAGAAACACCAGAGCCTACATATTAGAAAATATCATGAATTTAATAATTGAAGCCTGGAGAAGGAAATGGCAACCCACTCCAGTAGCCTTGCCTGGAAAATTCCATGGATGGAGGAGCCTGGTGGGCTATAGTCCATGAGGTTGCAAAGAGTCAGACACGACTAAGCAACTTAACTTTCATTTTCACTTTAAGTAATGAGACCTAATTGTCATCAGTTTTCCAGTGTGTGTGTGCAACTGAAAGGAACAGTGTTTAATCAATGCTTAGCAGTGCTAACTACATACAGGAAAGGGTGTGGTTCTGTCTTTCAAATCTGCCTCATTAGCATGTTTTTCATCTTGCATGCTATTTTCATGTTGCAGGAATGTTGCTGCTGTGCCAGAAGTCATGTCCATGTTTCAAAGCAGGAAAAAAAATGGAGGGGGGAAATAGCCTATGCCAGCTATACCTATTTTCTTTTATGAGGAAAAGCAAAGCTTTCCCAGAAATCCAGACAGAGTTTCCTTTGTCTTATTTGCCTGACCTGTTAAATTGTTAACTTCTAAAAGCAAAGGAGGCTGGGTACATAGCTGCTCCAGGTGAAATCAGTATTCTGTTAGGAAAGAGTATTAAGAAAGCAGCTAACAACAGTCTTTACACTGAACAGTTTTTAACCATTGTGTTGATGTTGAATGGCCAAGGAATGGGCTGTGGAAGATACCTGTCATCTCTCTTCTGGCTGCCCATTCCCCCAACCGATACTATAGTTAGGGAACCTATCACCTAATGATGTAGCTCCTTACTCCCTCCTGACAAATTTTAAAGTGTCAGATACTTGTTTTCCCTGCCTCTTCGCAGCCAGGGAAGCCACCTCTGCCTTAAAAGTTCGTGATAGAAAGAGGGAAAGCTATGCAGAATTCTTTGAGTAAAGGCAGTGATACACAACACTGGCTTCTACATCCAGCTCCACAGAAAGCAACAAAAAAATAGCTGCACTGACAACACTCAGTATCCTGTGTCAGCAAAGTCCATGGTGTAAGCTGCAGTGTCTCTGCCCAACAGTGGAGACTGTGGGATCTTCTCTGAAGCTGTTATCTCAAGTGATTATAGAGGTTGTATAGCCTCTAAATCTGGCTTTCAGGGTATCCAGAGATCCTGAGGATTACTTATTAGCTTTTACTAATGTCACTTTTTGTTAAAATTAACCTGAATTGACTATAATTAAGAATGAACCCTGACTGATAAAATAAGCATAGTTTAAAAAGCAACCTTTGGAATATAAATTTTGTCCACACTTGATGCATAATTTTACATTTAATGTTTTAATGTAAGTTTTGATTTACAAAAGGATGTGACATGCCTATAAATTATCAAGCATAATAATTCAGCCCCTAATTTAGGAAATGGAACATTACTCATTTGTTACATTTATTTATTTGAGCTCCTCTCCTGTCTCTATCCCTCTGCTCCCTCTTTTTAATAGTTTTGTCACATGTAAAATGACCTGAAATATGTATCTCACTCTGAAGTGACATTTTTAGTTTTGTTCCTTTTTGAGCCTTATGAAAGTGGTACCAGACTGTATAGTAGCCTATAAGGATTTTATTTTTTTCACTCTTCATTATGTTTCTAAGATTCATTGTGTTGTATATAGTTGTCATTCCTCTTCATTGATGTACAAGATTTAATCATGTGACTACAGTATATTTTGAAGGGATACATACATATAAAACAATAAAATTGTACATTTAAAAAAAAAATCTTTGATACTTTCTGACTCCTACTTTATAATTCTCCCTCCATATACCTTATTGATATTAGACACATTTCACTATAAGCAAAAGTATTTCATATTCTGTAGTTATTTCACTTGCAGTTGTCGCATGTCAACTTTCAAGGTGAATTAAGGAGTATTATTGACTAATATGCATAGTGGAAAGCAGATAATGCTTTTTTTCTGTCACTCTTCAAGAATGCTAAAGAGGAGGTGGAACCTCCAGAGCATCGATGAACTACAGTTCACATTTTGTCTAGCCTCCTAGAAATGGATTTCTTTATGTTACTGATCTTAAGATTTATTTTTATTTCATACTTTAATGTCGCTGAAATTGGGATATGTCTTATACACGCAGGGGTTGTGGTCTAGTTGATTCTAAGCATAAGGAAAATTGATTTTGCATTTCTGGTGGCATGACTGGACAAAGGCAAGCTCTTGATAGTTCAGTCAACAAACTAAGAACTATTTTCAATAGGATTGGGGGGGTTAGCTGTTTTCTGTGAACTTTCCATTAACACTTGTAAAATCAAGAGTGCATAAGAACTTGGGAATATGGCTGTCTTATTTTTCTATTGCTATATAACAAATCACCACTAATTTAGCAGTTTAAAGCAATGGCTGTTTATTATCCTACAGTTCTGTAAGTCAGAAGTCCACACAGGGCTCAACTGGGTTTTCTCAGGATCTCACCAGACTGAAGTCAAGGTGTCATCCGAGGCTAGCATCTCATCTAAGGCTCTGGGCCCTCTCCCATACTTACATGGTTGTTGGCAAAATTCATTTCCTTGCAGGTGTAGAACTCAGAGGCCTTCAAGGCCAACAGAAGATCATCTCTGACTTTCATTGTCTTCCACTTCTAGACTCCCTTACAAGAGCTCACATTATTAGGCCCACATAGAATAAGCTCCCTCTGGAATTAGCCCAACTGATGAGATACTTTAATTACATCTACAATGATCCCTTTTGCCATTAAGGAGATATAAGTGATATCCTCTAACATCCACAAACTCAGACCATGCTCAAGAGGAAGGAATTATAGAAGGCAAATGTACCAGATGATGGGAATCTTGGTGGCCATCTTAAAATTCTGCCTACTACAGTGGCTTTTGGAAGTTTGGAATAAAATCGTGGAGACAACAACTGGTGGCTCAGCAATGAAGAACCTGCCTGCCAATGCAGGAGACCGGGATTCAATCCCTGCATTAGGAAGATCCTGTGGAGGAGGAAATGGCAACCCACTTCAGTATTCTTGCCAGGAAAATCCTGTGGACAGAGGAGCCTGGCAGGCTATGGTCCATAGGGCTGCAAAGAGTTGGACAGGACTGAGCACACGTTACGCACTCAGCATTACGACAATGAAATGCTGCATTACCAGTATTCTTGGTGGCCCCAGAATACTTCTGTGTAGAAAAACATGCACATCTATAAGAAAAAAAAAAAAAAAGATCTGTTAGCAAGATCCACCAGTGCATGCTAAAATGAGTGAACCAAAGTTCAATCAGAAAAAGCATATTTGCATAGTCTCCGTATCAGTTTCCCAGAGTTGCCATAACAAATAACCACAAACTGGATGGCTTCAAACATCAGAAATCTATTCTCTCGCAGTTCTGGAGGCTGGAAGTCTGAAATCAAGGTGTTGGCAGGTCAGTTCCTTCTGGGGACTCTGAGGAAGAATGTGTACCATGCCCCTTTTCTAACTTCTGTTAACTCCTGGCATTCCTTGACTTCCAGGTGCATCTTTGCAATCTCTGCCTCCTTAGTCTTCACACGATGCTGTGCTTATATGTCTCTGTGTCCAGATTTCTTTCTTCTAGGATGCTAGTTATTGGATTAGGGTTTACCCTAATCCTGATTTCATTTTAACTTGACTATTTGCAAAGATACTATTCCAAATAAGGTTACATTCTGAATTCTGGGTACACATGTATGTTAAGAGGACACTATTCAATCAAGCATGGTCTCAGAGTATCTCCCCCACAATATTTTAATATTATAAAGGGAAAAACAGTAATTGTACCATGAAAAATGCAGGCAGACAACACTCTAACCAATTGGTTAGGTAAACATTACTAATAATACTTTCAACATCATATAAGCCCTGTGTAGGATGTAATGAGAAGCATACATGACTTCTGTAACATTCTTTCAAGTAATGCATATTATCAATCTAAGCAAAGGAAACATCAGACAAAACCAGATTGAGGGAAGTTTACAAAATAATGGACCAATATTGTTTCAAAACATCTAGGTCATGAAACAAGGAAAAACTAAGGAAATCCCATAGAATGGAGGTAACTAAGGAGACATAGTATCAAGTGTAGGAGGGGATCCTGCATTTGATTCTGGGAGAGAAAATGGATGTTAGAAAAACACTGGTGAAACCCGAATTAATTTTGTAGTTAATATTATTGTGTCAAGGTTAATTTCTTACTTTTCTAGAAAGCTTATTATGCCAGTGATTGGGAAAAAAAATTTGAATGAGGCTTGAAACTTCTAATCCAATTCTATGAATATAAACAATTATGTTGTTTAAAAAAAAAAACAGGAAATAACGTGATACAGTATTAAAGTACAGATTATATTCAAATCTCATAAAATTTTATGCTAGTGTCTGTTTTCATACCTTATTCAAGACTCCACATTGTATTTAATTGCATTGAGCAGCTTCAGCTGCATGCAACAAATTCTGGTAAATTCTCTTTTCATTTTTATTCTATTACAAATACTTCTCTAATTTTCCTTGTTATGACTTCTTAGATATACCCCTAATTTAAAAGTGGGCATTAATTTCTAAATATAAGGGATTTTTTTAAAGTAGCTTTGATACTAATTTCTCATGTAAGTGCTTTCTTCTCTGTAATTATCCTCTGTTTTTTCAGTCTTCTAACTTTCACTGAGGCTTTCAATGGCTAAATCAAAGATCTCTCTTGGTAAATGTCTCACTGCACTTGAAAATATGTAGGTTATTTTAAAATATCTTTTGATACTAATCTCTAACATAATTCCACAGTAATAAGAGAACAGACTCTGTATGATTTCAATACCTTTACACCAGGAATTTTCTGCACCTGGTCTTATGTCTCTGGATATATTCCAGTGTCTCCAAGTTTATAGTCTATAAACTAGGGAACTTTAATAGAATTTTAATCCTACTGTTGTGTGAAAATTGTATAAGTAAGTAAGTAAGTGTTAGTTGCTCAGTCATGCCTGACTCTTTGCTACCCCATGGACTGCAGCCCACCAGGCTCCTGTGTCCATGACATTTTCCAGGCAAGGATACTGGAGTGGATTGCCATTTCCTTCTCCAGGGGATCTTCCCAACCTAGGATCGAACCTGGGTCTCCTGCACTGCAGGCAGATTCTTTACCAACTGAGCTACAAGGGAAGCTTAATTATTTTGAATTGGTTCTTAATGCTTCTCAGGTCTACTATATTCTTCTGCTTCTCTGTATATTCATTCAATTAATTTCTCAGAGTTTGATATGGAAACTCCAATGAAAAATCTTTGTATATCTACTTAAAACAAACAGCTATAATATATAGTGGGCTGGAAGAAACACAAGCTGGAATCAGGATTGCCAGAAGAAATATCAATAACCTCAGATATGCACATGACACCACCCTTATAGCAGAAAGTGTAGAAGAACTAAAGTTTCTTGATCAAAGTGAAAGAGGAGAGTGAAAAAGTTGGCTTAAAGCTCAACATTCAGAAAACTAAGATCATGGCATCTGGTCCCATCACTTCATGGCAAATAGATGGGGAAACAGTGGAAATAGTGTCAGACTTTATTTTTTGGGGTTCCAAAATCACTGCAGATGGTGATTGCAGCCATGAAATTAAAAGACGCATACTCCTTGGACGGAAAGTTATGACCAACATAGACAGCATATTAAAAAGCAGAGACATTACTTTGCCAACAAAGGCCCGTCTAGTCAAGGCTATGGTTTTTCCAGTAGTCATGTATGGATGTGAGAGTGGACAGTGAAGAAAGCTGAGCGCCTGCCGAAGTCCTGCTCCAGCTGGTCCAGGAGTACCCAAGGGATGAACAGTGTCAGCGTGAAGAAAGAAAGAAATAGTTTTTTTTGATGGCCCAAGGACCATAATCTTTATTGCTTTAGCCTCTATTTATATAGCACATGTTCTTCTATATAATGACTCTTAAAATATTTTTCCATTCAGATCAACATCTCCTGATTCTAAGATGTGTTAAAAGTTTTTTCCTAGTCCTTTGTCACATTTTGGTTACATGTTTACCCCGAAACCTATTTTTATTTTACTAAAACATAGTCTATGAATCATTTTATTCCATCTACTTATTCTGTACAGCCTGCTGCTACAGCAAATACAGCGTCTTGCTTCAGTGAATAAGTACTATAGCGGCATCTAAGGTCAAGAGTTCCTTATAGTACAGCCATTGTCAGTGGTGGTTTGTTTACCATCTACCCACATACCACAAGACTATTTCTGGCAGGGACAAGTTTTTTGCAGTTTACCTAGAAACTATTTACAATACAATTCATATATTTCTTTCTGTTTACTCTTAGATTCTAAGAGGCACAAATATCTCTTGCATCCCAATCTTTATGAGAAAAGGTAATTGGCTTAGTTTCTGTAATTGTCCCTGATACATGACCCAAGTTTTCCAGTCATCAATATCTCCTCATGAGGCCAGGTCACAATAGGCTTAGGGCTTGTTTTCCAAATGAACATGGCCTTATTCCCTGGCTGAGTGTGGGGACCCATCAGCCAGGGGCCTCAGTAGGTTTAATCATTTTTGGGACTATTTCTTTGGGACAGAGGATCATTTTTCTATTCCCTGGACTCTCGTGAACTCACTACAGAAGCCTCTTTAAATCCTGCCAACAAAGAAAGAAACACAGCTAGCCACAACAAAAGCATAGAAACAGAAAGGAGGGAAGGTTCTGATCCTAGAGAGAAACCGCTGTGCAGTTTCTTCTTGAGTGGTGCTGTGACTTTGTCATCCGGCAGTAGTTCCAGAACGGCTCCCAACAAGCGCTGAAGAATTGATGCTTTTGAACTGTGGTGTTGGAGAAGACTCTTGAGAGTCCCTTGGACTGCAAGGAGATCCAACCAGTCCATCCTAAAGGAGATCAGTCCTGGGTGTTCATTGGAAGGACTGATGTTGAAGCTGAAACTCCAATACTTTGGCCACCTCATGCAAAGAGTTGACTCATTGGAAAAGACCCTAATGCTGGGAAGGATTGGGGGCAGGAGGAGAAGGGGACGACAGAGGATGAGATGGCTGGATGGTTCACCAACTCAATGGACATGAGTTTGGGTAAACTCCCGGAGTTGGTGGTGGACACAGAGGCCTGGCGTGCTGCGATTCATGGGGTCGCAAAGAGTCGGACATGACTGAGTGACTGAACTGAACTGATGTGTAACTTTGTTCGGTATTTTCCAAGTCTCCTGTAAATGTTACCATATTTTCATAATTTAAGAAATAAAAAAGAAAGATAATTTCTTACTTTTGAAAACTGCTATGGTGAGGTAAGATTAACATAATAGAAAACTGGGTGAAAGGTTTATGGGAAATTTCTGTGCTGTATTTCTAATTATTTTGTGAGCCCAAAATTATCTCAGAACAAATATGCATTCCCCTAATTACTAATGAGGCTGAGCATAATTTCAAATGTTTATTTGCCTGATGGGGATTTAAAAAATATAGACATTTGAGTTTTTCCTCCATTTTCCTTTGTTTTTTTTTATCATTTGATATGTATTAATTTACTATATATTCATGATAACATTGTCAGTTTTGTATGTTCCAAATATACATTTTCCTAGTCTGTTGGTTTTTTATTTTTTTATTTTTCCTCAGTGTATGGCATATAAAAAATGTTAAAATTTATTACTAAAAAGAGATTCAGAAGAGCTGGACTCTGTAAAGAAATCTTAGGAATGCCTTAATTAATTTACTTTGCTTATTTTTTTTTACTTTATATACACACAAGAGAGACACATGATTTAAAAAAAAACTAGGTCTAAATAACTTGCTGCTGCTGCTGCTGCTAAGTCGCTTTAGTCGTGTCCGACTCTGTATGACCCCATAGACGGCAGCCCACCAGGCTCCCCCGTCCCTGGGATTCTCCAGGCAAGAACACTGGAGTGGGTTGCCATTTCCTTCTCCAATGCATGAAAGTGAAAAGTGAAAGTGAAGTCACTCAGTCGTGTCTGACTCTTAGCGACCCCATGGACCGCAACCTATCAGGCTCCTCCATCCATGGGATTTTCCAGGCAAGAGTACTGGAGTGGGTTGCCAGTGCCTTCTCCGCTAAATAACTTAATTTTTTGTAAATTAATTTATTTCTTTTAACTGGAGGCTAATTATTTTACATCTAAATAACTTCAAAAGAGCTATTTTAATAAATACAAAATTCTAAGTAATAAAACTATTATGTCATAGTGAACTGCTTTTTTTTTTTTTTTCGGCTGTGCTAGCATGGCTTGTGGGATCATAGTTCCCCAACCAGAGATGGAACCCATGCCCCTTGCAGTGTAAGCACAGAGTACTAAACACTGGACTGCCAGGGAAGTCTCTATGTCATAGTAGAAATAGTAACACTTTTTCTTGCTGGTACATAAATAATGTATCACAAAATCAATACTGTCTTTTTTTCAGTTACTAAGTTGTGTCCCAACTGTTTGCAAACCAATGAACTGCAGCACGCCAGGCTTCCCTGACCTTCACTATCTCCCTGAGTTTGCTCAAAGTCACGTCCATTGAGTCAGTGATGCCATCCAACCATCTCATCTTCTGTCGCCCCCTTCTCCTTTTGCCCTCAATCCTTCGGAGCAACAGGGTCTTTTCTAAAGGGTCAGTTCTTTGCATCAGGTGGCCAAAGTATCGGAGCTTCAACTTCAGCATTAGTCCTTTCAATGAATAGTCAGGGTTGACTTCTTTTAGGATTGACTGGTTTGATTTCCTTGCAGTCCAAGTGACTCTCAAGAGTCTTCTTAGAGTTAGTTAAATAAGTGTAATTCACTCATTCAATGAATATATATTAAGTATTAACTGTTATCTCAGTCACAATTCTAGGTTTAGAGGATACAATGAAGAAACAAACACAGAACTAAAGCTTACATTATTGTTCAAGAAGTAGGGCAATGAAAACTTAAATTCACAAAAGTGTTAATTTTGGAAAGAAATACATGCTATAAACAAGAAAGTTCCAGAAAAACATCTACTTCTGCTTTATTGACTATGCCAAAGACTTTAACTGTGTGGATCACAACAAACTGTGGAAAATTCTGAAAGAGATGGGAATACCAGACCACCTGACCTGCCTCTTGAGAAATCTCTATGCAGGTCAAGAAGCAACAGTTAGAACTGGACATGGAACAACAGACTGGTTCCAAATAGGGAAAGGAGTATGTCAAGGCTGTATATTGTCACCCTGCTTATTTAACTTATATGCAGAGTACATCATGCAAAATGCCAGGCTGGATGAAGCACGAGCTGGAATCAAGATTGCTGGGAGAAAAATCAATAACCTCACATACGCAGATGACACCACACTTATGGAAGAAAACAAAGAACTAAAGAGCCTCTTGATGAACGTGAAAGAGGAGAGTGAAAAAGTTGGCTTAAAACTCAACATTCAGAAAACTAAAACCAGATCATGGCATCTGGTCCCATCACTTCATGGCAAATAGATGGGGAAACAGTGGAAACAGTGACAGACTTTATTTTGGGGAGCTCCAAAATCACTGCAGATGGTGATTGCAGCCATGAAATTAAAAGACGCTTACTCCTTGGAAGGAAAGTTATGACCAACCTAGACAGCATATTAAAAAACAGAGACATTACTTTGCCAACAAAGGTCTGTCTAGTCAAAGCTACGGTTTTTCCAGTAGTCATGTATGGATGTGAGAGATGGACTATAAGGAAAGCTGAGCGCCGAAGAATTGATGCTTTTGAACTGTGGTGTTGGAGAAGACTCTTGAGAGTCCCTTGGACTGCAAGGAGATCAAACCAATCTGTCCTAAAGGAAATCAGTCCTGAGTATACATTGGAAGGACTGATGCTGAAGCTGAAACTCCAATACTTTGGCCACCTGATGCAAAGAACTGACTCATTGGAAAAGACCCTGTTGCTGGGAAAGATTGAAGGCAGGAGGAGAAGGCGACAACAGAGGATGAGATGGTTCGACGGCATCACTGACTCAATGGACATGAGTTTGAGTAAAACTCCAGGAGTTGTTGATGGACAGCGTGGCCTGGCGTGCTGCAGTCCATGAGGTTGCAAAGAGTCGGACATGACTGAGTGACTGAACTGAACTGAACTGAAAGACCATAAAATAAGCTAAATATTATGAAGAATAATGGTAATAGTGGTAATATGGAGAGTAATAGAAATAGTGGGTACTTTTACTTTAGAAAAGATCTTTGTGAGGTGGTAACATTTGGGCTTGAATGATGAGAAAGTGCCAAATATCTAATGACTTGGGGAAAGAGCATTTCAGGCAGAGCAAGAAAAAAGGTGATAATTCTGAAGTCTGAACAAATTTGCAATGTGGTGGCAGTGGATTGAAAACAGTGAATCAGAAGTTAGAGACTTAGCAGGGACTAGTTCATTTATGGCCTTGCAGATCATGGTAAAAGAGTATGGATTTTATTATAAATGCAATTGGTTTTATTTTTAATTAAATTTGAAATAGGCTTTGCTCCATGCTTTTCTCTGGCTAATTGACAGAGCTAAAATGTTAAGGTTATTACTTTTAGTGTGGAGCTTAGCTTGTCCACATAATTCTTCTATTAAGTGCAATGTTGACATTTTAAAGGGAAGCATTATATTAAGCTTTTGCCTTATTCTTATTTAAATTCTAATAATTGCTATTCTTATATGTTATTCTCAAAAAATCACTTTAACTGTTTGGGGACTTGCTGATGAATAAAAAAGTTTTGGATTGTGGGGTTCTAACATTAAGTCTTATTTGCGTTCCTATAGAAGTAATATTCTCTATGAAAGTTTTTGCTCTAACTTGTGTTTTCCTGTTCTGAAATTTTGAATGTGGATCCATTTGCCATTCACTATTACCATAATTTTATAAAGGAAATTCCCATTAACTTCCATAGCTAGGAAAGACATAATATGAGAATAAAAAGTCTTAAATCTTGAATCAATTAAAATTTATTCAAATTAAATAAAAATTTAAAAGAAATCTCTACATTGATCTAATCTTTCTCATTTCACAGAGAACTGACAAAAGTCTCTCCATCAGTGCTCCAAGAAAATATTATAAATGTGTACAGGATACTTACTTTTGATTCTCAAATAGACTCTGGAAAATGTGCTTATTGGTAATTGTAAGAAAAATAAAACAACTATAATCAATTTCATTGTCTATTTAAGTTTCTCAGAAATAAAAATTAGTATGATAAATAAACAAAAAAATAAGCAATTTTAAAATTCTGATTATTATTCCTTAATGGACTAAGTATCTTCCCCAAATCTGTGATTATCCTTTTGTATAAGAAATGATTTTCCAAGTGACTTCACAAGCTTGTGCTTTAATTAACTTCAGTTAAAAAAATAAACATGAAAACATTTTGGATTTTTTTACTTGGCTTCAAAATTAATTTGAATAAATATTATTGCCTTAAAATGTGATATAAAAATGAAACCTATCTCTACCTAAAAATGAAACCTATGAGTAGTACTTGTAGAAAGACTAAATAATTTAAACCAGTGATATAAATCAAATTACTCCACCTCTTACTTTTTTTAATGCTTGGAAGCTAAAATATATGCTTCTGGGTTTATACATATTTGCATTTTGTCTTAAATATAATTTGATACTAATTATGGATCAAGGGGGAATATAAAGGCAATTGAGCTGTATCAGAATAAAGATGATGAAATAGTTACTTGGTTTCAGGTCTTCAGAAGTTATGTGTGATGGTAGAAATTGAGACTTTATTCTCATTAATAGGATTTGTACTTATAGAATTTAGTGAGACTGTTATTTTTTACATTTCCCATTGCTGTGATATTTGAGACCTAATTCTACTTTTAGACCAGCTTCACATGACCTTATTTCTAGTGCAAGAGCCCAGGGCAGTTTCTCTGTAACATTAGATCAGAATATCCAAATGGATCTATTGCTGGGGAGGAGAAATCTCAATTTAAGATTTGGACAGAGGAAACAAAACAGCTAGTCTGATGTATTTACATTCCATACTTCCCAACAGGACACTCCACTTTCTAACAACTTCTTACATTGTTGTTCAGAGCTATTCATTCAACAAACTTTTGAAGGTTGTCTATGTCAGGCATTGTCAGGATAGAGTGATGCAAAGATGAATGTCACAGGCTCTGTTCTAAAGTATCACTAGCTAGTATAAACTAGCAAAAACAGACTGAGCTAAGAAAGCATTGACAGTGAAGCCTGGGAAAGCTGGCAGCGGGGTTGGGGTGCGGGGGAAGCATCAAAGGGGCATTTTGTGGGATTAGACCAATAGCAGAAGAGTTGGAGAAAACATCTTTGAACATCAGAAGTAAGATACTACCTCCTCTTATAATCCAAGGTTACTTACTCTTATAACACTGTGCACCTTTCCTTCATTGCAGTTATTTCAACGTGTATGTTCAGATTTTGGTTTTGTGATTCAGTTCAGTTCAGTCGCTCAGTCGTGTCTGACTCTTTGCGACCCCATGAACCGCAGCACGCCAGGCCTCCCTCTCCATCACCAACTCCCAGAGTCCACCCAAACCCATGTCCATCAAGTCGATGATGCCCTCCAACCATCTCATCCTCTGTCGTCCCCTTCTCCTCCTGCCCTCAATTTTTCCCAGCATCAGGGTCTTTTCCAGTGAGTCAGCTCTTTGAATCAGGTGGCCAAAGTATTGGAGTTTCAGCTTCAACATCAGTCCTTCCAATGAACACCCAGGACTGATCTCCTTTAGGATGGACTGGTTGGATCTCCTTGCAGTCCAAGGGACTCTCAAGAGTCTTCTCCAACACCACAGTTCAAAAGCATCAATTCTTCGGCGCTCAGCTTTCTTTATGGTCCAACTCTCACATGCATACATGACTATTGGAAAAACCATAGCCTTGACTAGACGGACTTTGTTGGCAAAGTAATGTCTCTGCTTTTTAATATGCTGTCTAGGTTGGTCATAACTTTCCTTCCAAGGAGTAAGCGTCTTTTAATTTCATGGCTGCAGTCACCATCTGCAGTGATTTTGGAGCCCAGAAAAATAAAGTCAGCCACTGTTTCCCCATCTATTTGCCATGAGGTGATGGGACCAGATGCCATGATCTTAGTTTTCTGAATGTTGCTAGACTGCAAGTTGCTTGAGGACAGCACCATGTCCATTTGTTGTTACCATTATGCATCCCAACCGACGACACATATGAGATGCAGGACAAATAAGTGTTGCGAGGGAAAATAAAGTGGGTGGGCAAGTTCTCAGAAGCATGACTGGTCATTTTTTATCCAGTGTTCTCAGGTGAGAGAGCCACAGAATGTGAAAAGCATTCCTCTCACCAAAGGGGACTGCCTGATCGTTTGGCAAAGTATAATTCATTGAACTTTTCTGTGGCCAGAATTAACATTTCCCTGCTACCCTCTCTCCTTGTGAGATAAATCATCAATTTACCCTGATTTCAACCTTTTGGTTACCGATTCAGTCCCTTGGATCACACTGAACACCTTCCAATAACTAGAAAGGTCAGTTGAAGGAGTTTAATGGCCATGATCCTTGCTCACTCACTGTCTGTTGCAAGCAACATAGTTTGTGGGAGATAAAGCTCTCACTTAAGGCGTTCAAATTACCTTGCTAAAAATCTAACTCTATACTAAATAACATTTCAGTCTAATGTAGCAGACAAGAAAGCCTCCAATGTGAGAAAAAATGAAACTGCAGTTGGGAACTTCTGGATTATCGCTGAGGAAAGAGAAATTCTTTATATGATATTTCTGATACGTCCTCCAAATTGTTCTCCCTGGAGGTTCACCCTGGTCTCGCAGCCTAAAGCATATTCAACTTGCAAAGATCAGAGACACTGAAAGTCACCCGCCACCCCGCCCCGTGCGTCCTAGTGGAGTCAGTAAACAGAGATTGATTTCCGCAGCTCAAGGGGGAGGGGATCCAGGGGAATTTAGACACCACCTCCGCTGTGGTTAAGCACAGCTCACTGGCTGGCGTCATTCAGCCCTCGTGCGCAGGCGTACTAAGGATACACTCCCCTCCCCTTCCTGTGCACGCGCTCGGAGCCTGCAACTCTCGCGAGAGAAGCGAGATTTATTCCTACGTACCGGGCCGTGCTGCTTATGGCGGCGCTGGAGAGGGGGCGCTGAGCTGTTGGGGTGAGTACGACCTCAGGGTACAATTGTGGGTAGCAGGAAGCCAAGTTAAGGGCGGATGAAAAAGTCAAGACAAACGAGAGAGACCTCTGAGTCAGGGTGGGCACTCCTAGAGCTCCGGGTAGATAACATCTCGCCCTGAGTCCCTACCCCGGGCTTTTCCACCCGTCTCCCGTTCAACTGTCTAGGCCTCACATCAGGCTGCAGAGCCGAAGTGAAGATTGGAGGCCAGGAGGCAGCGCGTGGTGTTGCTGGTGACTAAAGTGGGGGGAGGGAGCGAAAATGGAGGCTCCGACCGCAGCCAAGATGGAGGCAGGGGTGCGGGGCTCGGGCGCGGAGACTGCTGGGAGTTGTAGTCTGGCTGTTTCCCCCTCAGCCGCTTGGTGGGGGAAACGAGAACTACAAGTCCCGGCGTGCGGGGCGAGGGGGTGGTGGCGCGGTCCTTTGTGTGAGACTGGAAGAGCCGGAGGCAGAGGAGAGCGGCCTACTCTGACTCTGGACACTATAGTTTCTTAGCCATCACCTGCTTGCGGATCTGCTTACCAGTACCAGAGCGCAGTGCGGCAGTGGCCCTTCCTTTGTATATGAACTGAGACCCCGCTTCATCTAAGTTGCTTAGAGACATCTCCTTTTTTCGGCCACTCTGGCACGGTAGCACAGCCAAAGTGTCATCTTTATTGCCATTCACCCAGAGCTGTTTATCTTGGGTCTCAACCCCAGCTTCCCGTCTAACGCTCTCCTTTAGCTTCTTGAGAAAGAGAACCGGCCTCTGAACTTAGGCACAGGGCTCGCACCCCTTTATTCTGGGGTTAAAACGAACTCTCTGGAGAGCTCAGTGGCGTTCTTTCCACCTCCTCTGGTTCTTACAGTGTAAGAGCCTGGCCCATATTGTGCAATGAAAGGCTTGACTTCGTCATCCTGTGTAGTTTTTTTAGAGCTCTGGTCACAGACACTTTGAGGGTCTTATCATTCTATCCTAAGTAGGAAATCTTAGTGCCACGGTTCTTTTTGCTTTAAGGTTTTCCTTTGAAAACACACGGATAGCTCCTCCCTTGCTTAACTCAAAAGTAAGGCAGCTGCTAAGTCGCTTCAGTCGTGTCCGACTCTGTGTGACCCCATAGACGGCAACCCACCAGGCTCCGCCGTCCCTGGAATTCTCCAGGCAAGAACACTGGAGTGGGTTGCCATTTCCTTCTCCAATGCACGAAAGTGAAAAATGAAAGTGAAGTCGCTCAGTCGTGTCCGACTCTTGGCGACCCCATTGACTGAAGCCTGCCAGGCTCGCAGGGAACACTCTAAAACAGCCTTCATTCCGCAAATACAAAAGGCTGAACATGTTGTCCGAGGTAATTTCCTTGTTTTGCACTTAAAATGGGCGAAAGAATGTGGTCCTCTTAAACAGTTGGTAGGCAGGATAAAGGAGGAGGGAGGACGCCCAAAGATACTGTGAGAGTTAAATCTTCAAATATTTCCTGAGAGAGATGAAGCTTTTTATCAGGATGGTGTGAACTGGCAGCTTTTGACTAGAGCTATTAATCTGTAAAATGTAGTTATCAAATTATTGGCGCAAATATTAAGTTACTCTGTTTCAAAACGCTGAGTAATTTTCATTTTGAGTTTCTAGAAGGCGAGCATTTTCAATACTACATCGAGGGCCAGTATAATGCCTTGCTGTCATTTTGGTACTAACCAATATTGGGTATTCGTGGTGTGGGTCGGGAGGGGGTTTATATGCTTGAACAGGCATAGGCTTACGTCATAAAATCTTGAAAATTTTTCAACTTTTTTTTTTTTTTTTTTTTAGCCATAGGCCCGAAATAAAAGAGATGGTAGTGGTTTGAGTGATTTTGCAGCTGCTCTGGATGCTTACCATCGACATGAGTATTTATAGCAGCTGAGTTGAAAAGTAAAGTATTTGAGGCGCGGAAGATAGGTTTTCCTTTTTTGTAAATAAGTTCTGACTTAACAGGTATGACCTTTAGAGTTTGGTTGAAAATTCTGGTAAATTCTACCAAATAAAAAATGAGAATGTGAAAACTGCCTTGTCCTGCTTTATCCTACTCCTCTTTTCCCTTCTCTCCACTGAAAGACACACGATGTAGGGCCAACATTTTTAAGATTATTTTTTTCTTTCAAATTGTAAAATACACATAACAGAATTTACCGTTTTAACCTTTTATTCAAGTGTACAGTTCATTAGCATTAAGTTCATTCACATTGTTGTAAGGAGTTGAATTTGAGGACTGTATTACAGAATAAAAATCTTGATCTTGCTAAATAAATACAAGGTATTGATATATCATCTTCTCAAAAAACAAAGTGGGAACTACTTTGAGATCTTGAGCTCAGACTGTCTTATGGGGAGCTCTAACTTGTAGAATTTTTTAATAGAGAATTACAGCTAGAAGAATTATAACTATATTCTTTAAGACTTAATAGCTGGAATGTCTTCAGTGGTGACGTTGCTGTGTTGGGAGTAACTTGTTTTCTTGAATCCCGTCATTTCTTGCTGTTAAATACTTTCTGTCAAATTACGATTTTTAAAAATTTGTCTTGTATTGGAATGTATTCTGCTTGGATGTATGAATGTCTAGTTAAAAACCTGAATAAGTAAAACCTTTTTTTCCATTTACTTAGATGTTTCTCTTGTGCTACATTTTTAACTAGAGGTATTAAACTGAGTATGGTGCATTGAAATATTATTTGGGGAGCATTATATGTCCTTTTATACTGAGGTAAAACATTAACGTATAGTTGAAAACAAATTGATCAGCAGTTTATTCACAGTGAACCTGTGGACATTGGTTTGCGGTTGCAGGTGGTATATAACCAGTTAGTTGTTTGGACTGCTTCTTGGATGTATTGATAGTAAATGTTAACTGCCAATTGCAAACTCTTTCTGTGGGCAAGTTTGCTAGGTACTGCGTCTTTTTATCAGTGAAGGTCTTTGCCCAACAGCCAATTTGCTCTTGCTTTATTGGGCATGCCAATGCCTTTTCCCTGTAATTAGTCTATACCTGCTCTGGCCATTGTGGTAACCACTAGCCTTGTGTGGCCTTTGTGCCCTTGAACTGTGCACAGTTCTGAATTGAAATGTGCTGAAATATAAAATAAGCATTCGATTTCAAGTGATGTTAAAAACATGTCGATTGCCTGTGGGAAGTGATGACATTTGGATTTGGCCAAGTAAGGTACTTAATTAAAATGAATTTCACTGGTTTCTTTCAGCATTAATATGATTACTAGGATATTTTTAAGTTGCATATGTGACTTGCACAATATTTCTGTTGGACAGTGCTGGTCTGCGCTGTTCTGATTTTTGTGTCTGGAGCATTTCTTCAGCTTCTCTCCACACTGCCATTTGTCCTATTTCAAACTATTAGTGTATATAAAAGAGGTTAAGAGATGGATGGGTATGATTTTAAGTGTCTAGTAATCAGCACAATTGTTTTTATTGCAGTGAACCTATACAAAAAGATGGTTGCAGCAATTTGATATTCTTTTATTTCCACTCACGATGGTGATGACTTAAATTGTTTTGAGGTGGTTAATTATCTAAATTTTTATCACTTTACTTAGATCCCAAAGTGAAACTGAAAAATTATTATGTATAAAATTAAGCTTGTCTTGAGTTACTGCATCAAGAAATATGGGGGAAAGAATTATGAACTTCGGAGTTAAGGCAGGAATGAGTATTGGTCATATAAATCAACAGAGAACCTTTTCAGTTCCATGCTGTCTATTTGAGTCTTTGCTGTTGTTTTCAATGAAAGTAAATTGAACAGAGTGGATTAGGTGGAGAGACTTAGAGTGGTTTATCATTTCTTTAACATTCTTCCCAAGTGAATGCTGTACAGACTTTGCGTATAATTTGTCAAAATGATAAACTAGGTTATATGATAACATTTTAGATGAAGTAATGCTGTTAAAATGTACTGGTTCAACATATGTGTTACTTTAGTACCTACTGTGTGCCTGGCTTCAGCCAGCTCTTTTGAGATAAAGCAGCCAACTAGAGGAGACAGTAAATAACAAGACAGGTAATGGTAATTTTAAGGAAGGTGAAATAGGGCATGACTGTTTGGATTTTCAGTTCAAGTAAAGGAATTGGCATTAATTGCTAAAACAGCAAGGCATAGTAGTTGATAATTAATGGTGATAGTGTTCCCATACAGAGCAAAGGGAAAGAAGTTAATTACCTGGCGGTCAGGAAGACTCTCAGATCCACATTTAAATTGCTCCTTAGTTTTTGTGGTTTTTTGTTTTTTGTTTTTTGTTTTTGGCTACACTGCAGTATGTGGGATCTTAGTTCCCCCATCAGGAATCAAACCCATCCTGCTGCAGTGGAAGCGCAGAATCTTAACCACTGGACCACCAGGGAAGTCCCCTAGTTTTTTTAATTAGTGCTCTGTATATCATGTGACTTAAGTGTCTAGGGGCAGGGGGGGATGGGGGGAAGCTGTAGGGGGTACATTTAGGATTAAAGCAAAATAAATTGTCAGTACCACCCATGAATCTAATAATCTTGGCATGAGTGAATAGCCAGTTTATTTCAATTCCAGGTGGGTGTCTTTCTTCAAAGAAAAGGTTACTTCTTGATTGGATAATTAAGACTAATCAGTTCAGTAAAAACAAAATTTTTTAAAGTTGGTAGAACTGTGTACCAACTTGAATTTTCTTTTGCTTATCTATCATTGTCTTTTTGCTCTATTAGTTTTGGCTGTGGTAAATTTAGCAGTACCTAGTGAGGTGCAAAAGGGGGCTGTGATAAAGAAATAAACTTGAGTTTGTCTCTCAGAAATTTGAAACATATTAAAGGAACAAGATACATAAACCTGTAAGCCAAGTGCAGAAATGATTTGGTACCAGAAAGAATGATGCCAGCAGTGGGAGTTAATGCCTCCTTTAGTGGGAATTAGGTAATCTGTGCTGGAATGGTCAAGAAAGGATTTTTTTTTTTTTTTTTTTGTTAACATTTAAGATGACAAAATATATACTTTGTGGAGAGACCCATATGCACAAAGACTAGAATTCAGAAATCGCCCAAGAGTTATGTTTTAAGAATTAGGGAGGAAAATGTACCAATCTAGAAGGATTGGAGAGCAGAAGAAAGATAGATGTCAAGTAGAACAAAACACACCTTGAATGGTGGTGGTTAAATGCTGGCTGGAAGTCAGAAACACCTTGGGGAAATGGGTGGAGGAGGAAAATACCCAGTGCCTAGGACTTAACCCCAGTTAAATTCGAATCTCATGTTAGGATCCAGGCTTTGATTCCCTACCCCCACCCCCATCCCCAAGTTGTCCAAGTGGATTGGATTTGCAATCAGGATTAAGAAATTCCCATTTAGAGTCCTGGGAAAATCACTGAGGATTTGGACAAGGAGATGAATGAGATGAAATTGGAATTTTAGGTAAGTCATTCTGGTAGTGTTATGTGACATAATGTGGAAAGAGTTGATACTGAAGTTAGCAAATGTGTTAACTGGACAAATAGGTCACTTAGAACAAAAGATGAATATAAAAGATACCTTGAAATACTGATAAGACTTGCACCATTGAGTGTGTAGATGGAGAGGGAGGAATCAAGGATCATTACAGAAGTGGCCCTAAGTCAGGCCAGTCAAACTACTGTTTGAGTGGGGACTGGACATAGGCTTCCCAGTGATTTGAGAACCGTTGCTCAAAGAAGTGTCTAGTCTGGGTAATAGGTAATGATTCAAATAAAACTGAAAGATTGAACAAGCGTAACATTTGATATTTGAAATTACAATATAAAGTCATGGACTATTTACCCAGTGGTGGTAGATCAGCTGTTACTGAGTTTTCATTTTGCATTGTAGAAACTGAAATTCAGGGAGATTAAATAACTTTGTTTGTAGCCTTTACTGGTGATTAGTATTGAGCTCTCCTCCTCTAAGCTGTTTCACCAGCACTGACCTCACCTTGTAGTCATTCTGATTTCTGATGTTCTTCAAATATACTGTCCCTTTCTCAGCATATCCAAAACCAAATCCTCCTTTACTTTTCCCTGTATGTCATTTTGGTTAACAGTGCCATTTTAGCTAACATTTGAGGCACTGCAAAATAATCATTTTTTTTTACAGCTAATAAAAGCACAATTTTGTGGTTTTATTTGTATGTCTATTTCATTTCTCTTTTGTTTTCTTCTCAATTGTTTCTCTTCTCAAGACATTTCTTACCTGCTTATGGCAACAACTCAAATGACTGTTTCCTTCATGAAGTCATCTCATAGGATTTCAGGACTTCATACTGTTTCATCAAGAGCTAAGGCTCTCTGTTTCTTGTTATATATCAAGTTGAAATGCTTCATAATTGGCTCTGGTACATCTGTCACACCATATATCTCATTTCACTTTAACCCAGCACTCTGTTCTAGCCAGGCTAGCCTGTTGATTCCTCTGAAACAACAAACCACACTTGTAACAGTCATTCACGAATAAAGCTCCCTTGATGTCAGGTATAGAAAATCATATACATGGTCTCTGCTCTCAAGGGACTTATGATTTAATTGCATATTCTGGTTTGGTTTATGTTATAGTTTATGCCTGGGATACTCAGCTATTTTCTTTTTCTCAAAAATCTGCCTATTTCTCCTAATTAAGCTGAAATAATGCCACCTATTTAAAAGCCTCTGACCATGTTGCTTTAATGCCCAGATAGTGATGAATAAACCATAAGTAGTAGTTCTCAAATAGTATATCAATAGTAGATATCCATATATTAGTTGAGCAAATTAATTTTGGACATTTTGTCCTATAATCTAATTTTTTTTCATGTGTAACTCTTTTTCAACAAGAGTATAAATTCTCTGGTGACAGGAAATTCTTTCATATTTTCCACAGTTCCTAACACAGTGCTAGGTAGTTATAAAACACTACACTAAGTATAACATTATATAACTGAATAATATATTTGTGGGGAGGGTATATCAATAAGGAATGTGAAATAATTTCAGGGTTTGAGTGTACAGTACCACAAAAGGTATCCATTAACACTTGAGAGATCGCTTAAGTGATGAATGTGTGTGCTTCCAAGTTTTCTGCATTGCTTGATTCTAAGTTAATGAGATGAGCTTTTCCCTCTACCTACCTTCTGTCCCTGATTATTTACTTAATGTCTTAATTTCTTATCTCTAGTATGAAGTGTAACAGAACAGACTTTACCACCTGAAACTGCTGCTTCAAGTTCAGATCAGGCAAGGAACAAACCTCGAAACAACCAACAAGACCAAAGAAGAGTACACTTAAGTTGAAGACACAACACTTGATCTGAAACAAGAAGTTTGTGCCTACTCAACAGCTTTGAAAGAGCACTTCCCAACGCTGCTAGTAGTCTTTGTTTTCTTCAGTGCTGTACTGTGAGATTGCCCGGTGCAGCAGCAGTTGTATTCTTTATTAGCTTGATAGATCGTTTTCTCTCGCTTTTTTTTTTTTTTTTTTAATACTAGCAACTTTCATTCTTTGAAACGTCTGCTGAAAAAGAGGAATCAGCAAATACTACTGAAAGTGCAATATTTGATTATCACTGCGAGGTAGGTTTATCGTTTGCTATTGGCAAGAGTTAGTTTTTATAAACTGGATTTCCTAATTATTTGGTTAAGTATAAAATCTTAATCTACTCGCTTCTAAAAGTATTCTGAAAACAGTTTATATTTTTCAACTCTTCATCTAAAAATATCAACACTAGTTTACTTTATTTAACTTAATTGTCTTTTCTTAGATGAGGACGGTATTTATGGCCAGAACTGGGATTTTTTTCACCCAATATGATATTTATTCATATATGCAGATCTCTTGATTTATTGGTCTCATAGAAAGAGAACTCCATTGGTACTGTTCAGAAATTAGGGCTTCAGAAAGGAGAGCCCTTTGCAGTCTTGTTTGAGGTAATCTTAGGTAAAGAAAATCTGCAGGAAAAGGGACATTTGAAGGTGAGTTGCTGCTGCTGCTGCTAAGTCACTTCAGTCGTGTCCGACTCTGTGCGACCCCATAGACGGCAGCCCACCAGGCTCCCCTGTCCCTGGGATTCTCCGGGCAAGAACACTGGAGTGGGTTGCCATTTCCTTCTCCAATGCATGAAAGTGAAAAGTGAAAGTGAAGTCGCTCAGTCTTGTCCGACTGTTTGCTACCCCATGGACTGCAGCCTACGAGGCTCCTCTGTCCATGGGATTTTCCAGGCAAGAGTACTGCATACGTATACATATATCCACTTTTTTTTTTTTAGATTCCCTCCCCATTTAAATCACAGAGCACTGAGTAGAGTTCCCTGTGCTATATACTGGGTTCTCATTAGTGATCTATATTCAGTAAATAGTAGTGTATACATGTCAGTCACCATCTCCCAATTCATCCCACCTTCCCTGCTCCCTTGGTAACCATAAGGTTACTCTCTACATATAAGAACCACGTTTAAGAGATGTTTGTTTTTTGTTGTTGTTGTTGTTTTTTTAAAGTTTAAAGTAGTACGTAATTAGGAATGAATAAATATTGAAGAGTGGGATTGACCCTAAAAAGTACCAAGAAAGAATAAGGTTTATAAGAAGTTTGATTGGCATGTATAGATAGGCATGGATTGTTTTGGTGAGTATTTTGATCAAGACAGTTTAGGATGACAGAAGGAAAGCAAAGCTAGGAACATTAAAAGAAAACTAAAGCCCCCAGTGAATAAGATGACAAGGTAACTTGCTGGAGTGTGCTAGTAGCTAATGAAGACCCAGGACCGGGAACTTGACATGTCTTGATTGATTCTCAAAGTCAGGTGTGCAAACTTTCGAGCTTGCTCTTCGTCCGTATCAAAAGTCCAGGAGCACAAAATAAAAAATTTTCAGTAAGATTTGACAGAGTATCTCATGACAGCATAGTGATCAGTATGCAGAAATATAGATTGCATAATAAACATTAAAAGACTGAATAATGGACTGATTTTCAAAGGGGTCTCCACATACGTGCTGCCAGATTCTATCCTCCTTCCTTTTCTAGATTTAGTAATAAGTAGTTATGTGTATATTTATGTATAAGCATCATTCCAGGCTTTTTGTATGAAGTAACTAACCCTAACTATTAGGTTAGTTTTTTCTTTAGTAATAAATGATCAGTTATAAGAAATAGGAGGAGGAGAAAACCTGATTTTACTGATTTATTAAGAAGTAACATAGAGGATTTTTTTTCCTAGTTACATAAAGTTACTGAAACTTTTTAGTCTACAGAATCAAGAAACATAATCACTCAGTGCTGTCTGTATTATATTATTGGTCTCGGTACAATAAGAGAAGTGGCATGTACCTCAGTGGATAATTATTTAGAACATATCCCGAACACAACAGTTAGTCTGAAGAACGGTTGCATTCAGAAAACTGAAAGGAGCAGAGGAAGTTAAGGGAAGGTATGTTTAGATTAAGAAAACAGTCATTTTCTAAAACTGTTGTACAGTGAAATAGATTGGGTTTTTTTTGTTAAGAGTTTATTTGAACATTTATTGATTTCAGTCGGGCAGTGGCAAACTGGAAGTGGTAAGGAGTGCTCCTACAATAGGAGCGGGGAGAAGGCTTACAGAGAAAAGGTGGAAGCAAGGACGTTGTTACTGTCTGTAGCTTAAAGCCCAGTTGTCTGTGATTAGTTGACCTTGGTCTATTTTTGTTTTTTTATTTTTATTGGAGTACAATTGCTTTACAGTGTTTAGATTTGTTATATCACAAAATGAATCAGCTGTATATTTAGAAATATCCCCTCTTTTGGATTTCCTTACCGTTTAGGTCACCACAGAACATTGAGTAGAGTTTTCTGTGCCAGTAGGTTCTCCTTAGTTACCTATTTTATGCATAATAGCAATAGTGTAAATGTGTCAGTTGCAGTCTCCAATTCATCTGACTCCTTTCCCCCTTGGTATCCATAGACTACCTTTTCTAAACTAATTCCTTTTCAGTGAGAGCCAAGCAGACTAGGTTAGGAAAAACAGAGAAAGAACTCGAGATGTTGCAAGAAGAAAAAGTCTAAACTTGGACTTGGCGGTGTTTGTTTGTTGTGTTCACTACTGTGCAAGTAGAACCTAGAACAGCACTGCTGCATTGTAGGCACTCATCATGGTTTAGTGCATAAAGCAGTGGTTAGGAATGTGAGTGGTGGAGTGAGGAGTGAGTACTGGATTCTGTTCCCATTTACCAATTTTACCTCTGTGCCCTTAAAACACCATCTATTTTCTTGTCTGTGAGTATTAAAGTAGATTTTCATGGTCTTTTCCTTTTTCAAATACCAGTTGAAATCATAAAAATATTTTTTGCCATTATATAAATTACTGTGACTTCTTGACCCATTGTTAAACTTTAGATTGTTCCTAGAAATTTGTTGTTAAAACATTTTAGTGAACACATTTGTCCCTAAAGCTTTGTCCACATTTCACATTTCCTCAGGATAGGTTTCCTGCAGTAGAATTATTAAGGAAAACACTCCCATGTTTTGGTACATGTGGTTAAATTGTATTTCAGAAAGATTGCACCAGTTTACCACCATGAAAAAATATTAGCCTGTTCTTAACCTACTTTCTCAATATTTTAAAATCTTTTCTTTGGTAGTTTGATAAATGAATACTGTGCTTTATCTAAATATTTGCTTGCTACAATTGAAGCTTATGTGTTTTGTATTTAATGAATAATCTTTTAAGACTATTTGTCTTCCACAGTTCAGCAAATGAGTGCTTACTATGTGCTAAACACTGTGCAACACCAGAGATTTAGCTTTGAACAAAAAGTACCTGTTCTCATGAAGCTTATATTCTAGTAGTTTAATTCTTAACTGATTTGCTTAAATTCTTTAATGGTACACTTATATATTTACATGTGCCTTTGTTCTCTTTAGGTTTGAGTATAAAAGTTTATGCTTTTTACGTAATCGAATATCGATCCTTTCCCTTGTACCTTTTTCTTTTGACTTTAAATCTAGAAAGCCCCCTTTCCAAAATCTTTATAAATACATGCGTTTTTATTTAATATTTGTTAAGACATTTAACACAGTTCATCTGAAATACTTTTTGTATGCTGTGAGTTGAGCAACTGTAGATTTTTCCACCTATTTTTTAAAAAAGCCAAGAAACATTTATATACTGGTTCATTCCACCACCACCTCCCTTTTTTTTGGTGTCTTTAATTTTTTATAAACAAGCGTCTGTTGTTGAGCTACCTGCTTTTTCCATTGAATTTCTTTTTTTATGTAATTGTTTGGTTTTTATGTTTTTTCTTTTTTAAATGACCTGCCATTTTGTCTAATGGTGTTTTCTTTAAAGTTTTGTTGGTGCTTGTTTAAAAAAGAATTTAAGTGTACTATTAGGAATTTTACTAAGGGTTAATGTACTGTCTTATCTAAAGTTGCTTGAATAGTACATGGTTTTCCATTTTAAAAAAGTAGTTCTCAAATTGGATAAAGGCTAGAGAAAAAAACTTAAGATACTAGGAGAAAGGAGAGGTTCTGTTTCAATTCTGTTTTGATGTGTACATCTAAAAAGTGTGATGAGACTCAAGCAATACAGCCTAAATTCCAGTACGCTCCTTGGGGAACAGTTTAGTCTTAGAAGAAAATGACAGCTGTAAACCCTTCTGATTCTGGTTCATTTTCCCTTAGGGTGAGAAAAATGAGTTACTACCTCCTACTTTTAGCTAGACTGCTAGGACTGGAGATGTGGTTCTTGTAGCTTGCTGGCATATGTATTACAGATCATATCATATCATTGCATTCTTACTTGAAGGTTAAAACTAGAGTCTAAACATGAAAAAAGCAGAGATTGAAAGTCATGATCTAAGTCAATGATGGTGGAATAGTGGTTTTCAAATTAATTTGAAAATATACATGTATATATTTTTATAAATTGTGTGATTATATTTTATTTGCATTACAAAGCAGTGGTACAAATAGGACAAAGATAAAATAAGCAGTATTATAAAAGTTGTTTACCTGTTAACAGAAACTTTCCAGCCTCGCTCAAAATACATATCTGGATGCTTAGTTTGTAAGTGTTTAATTTAAAAACTTTATACTATCATGAATTAATATCTAAGGCACAGTATGGATTTTGTGTTTTATCACTACTATTGCTGGCATAAGTATCACAGTCGTGATCTTAGTTTTTTGTGAGACTTGTCAGATCTCATGTTGATTTGTTTCATAATGTGGAAGTACAAGAACTAATGCTCGGATTAGAAGTGTTGGCTCCCAGTACTCTGCCTTTGCTTGCTTTATTAGCATTATCTTCTATCTAAGATTCTTCTCTAGGAATCTTTCTCAACACTTTTTCTATTTGTGAGGACAGTTTAATTAAACTAGATAGCTAAATTTGTATGTGCACTTAGTTGGGGAAATGTAAATTTAATATGCCAAAAGTAAGTAAATGAGGGCTTCACTGTCAATCTCTTGTGAGGCTCTCCACTCTTAACCTCAGAATACTTTATGTTTGACCTGTGATATGATCTGACAAAGCAATTCAGCAAAGCCTTTTCTATAAATACATAATAACCATTTAAAAAGCTAATTCTCTGGACAAAATATATTTATTCTAGTTAAGATTCTTTCTTCCTACACACCGTTGAATTATCCTGTGTATAACCTTCTTTAGGGAAACAAGTGATTGAGAATATTGAATTCTGTGTGAAGTTGTGAGACATTTTTAAGACTTTGGGCTCAATTGTCTCACTGTAGCAACCGCCAGAGTCCTTACAGCATCTTAAAAATTGTAAATGTTGTGGATTAGGGATTAAATAAGAGCTTTAAAAAATGCATTTCAGTTAATTTTTTATTTTGTTGATAGAAATCTGGTTAAATGATTTCTATTTTGCTAAAGTAACCTAATGGTAAAGGTAAAGATACACAGGTTGACTGTCAAATGTATGTTAAATTGTTATTGATGATAGTTATAAACATTGTGCTATGTTATCACAGCTGTTTGAGATGGAGAACGTTTTTACTGTGTCATCCGATCCTCATCCCCCTCCTGCAGCCCCTCCTTCACTTTCTTTACCTTTATCTTCATCTTCTACCTCATCTGGGACTAAAAAACAAAAGAGGACCCCCACGTATCAGAGATCTGTAAGTCAGGGAAGCAGTCATCCTAGCTTTTTTCTTTGTGTTAAGAGCATGACTAAGAAGCGTCACTCAGTTTGATTGAAATACCCTGCAAACTCAATTTCTAACTTCCCTAAGCATTTCCTTCACCTTGAATCTTGAAAGGTAAGTTGAGTAGCTTAGGGCTTGCTACTGAGAGGGTGTCCAGGAATCAAAAGCATTGGTATCTCCTTGGGAACTTGTTAGAAGTAGAGAATCTCAAACCCCTGCCAGTGAGGCAGATTTTGTATTTTAACCATATCACTGGGTATCTTCACTTTGACATGCCCTAGTTTAGAGTCTATATTGTGCATATGATTTTGAATCCTCTGTCATTTGACTTTTGCAAGTCATTTAACCTCAGTGTCTATTTCATCATTAGTAAAAGAGGGACAGTGTTACATTCTCCTGGGCTTTTGTAAAAATTAAATGAGTTAATACACATCCAGCACAAAACAGTGTCTACCATGAAAGAACTGGAACTAATCACCTATAGATGTGATGACTTTGTTTTGCATGATTTGGCTATCCAATACAGTGTTTAACTACTTGAAACTTGGGTTTATCTTTCTATAATTTCAGTAGTCTTTTTTTCCTAATGAAAAATAGTTATTAATGCCTAACATCAAACAAGTGAAAGTGCTTATGAGTCAAATTTTCAATGAAAAGGTCTAAAACTAGTTGTAAAGATGTGGGTATGTTGCTATAGTAAATGAGTTATAGACCTAACCTTCCCTAGGGATTTTGTCCTATGTCATGCTTCACTTAAATAAAGTGAAATACCCACTGTGATAGACAGTATCTGATGATTAAATAGGTCCCAGTGCATTGCATTTAAATAGCCCCTCTTTTACTAAAAAATGTTTTATTTTGCTTTATCTAATCATAGAAACAAATGACAGTATTTGGAGATTTCATCAGTGTCTGAAACAAATGAAAAGATTTCTTTTAATTGTGCTTGTGAAGTGATTGATTATTTTTAGGATTGAAGAGCTTTTGTTGTCTTGGAGTTCTTAGAAAACACTTGTCTAACTCACTGTTTTCAGTCATCTTCCATTAAAGGACCTGAGCATGCATGCATTTTCTAGTTTGAAATAAGTATTGCATAGAAGGTTTCTTTTATTCTTTTTACTAACTTAAGTAATTGCCTTCAAGATGCATGGCTTACCAAATAGCATCAAGGTTTCTATTTATCTTTCAAAATAAGTATTAATAAATTCCTTAATGATATGTACTGGTAGTTTGGTTTTCCATCTCTTGAATATTAGTTACCTTTGTCCTGATGTTGTTGTTTTAGTAATTTAATTAAAGGCAGCTTTTACTTATGTGGTTGCTTTATCTTAATATTTAAACTCCAGAAATTTGATTTGTGGGAAGTGAAAATCCTACCATAAATTGGGACAGTTCCCCCAAAATAATTTGAATTACTTCCTCTGAAATGTTTTATTGGCTAAATTAGCATTTCAGTAATAAAAACACATAATCTTCCCTTTATTTGCATTACCTTTATTTTCTTTGCCTTTTCATATTAAAAGTTCGGTGATTTGTTAATCAGACTTAGTATGCTACAGAGAGAATGTACAGATCTGTATGTATTGAGTTCTTTCTCTTTTTAAAACAGATGAGCTTTGATCCAAACCTTCTCCACAACAATGGACATAATGGGTACCCCAATGGTACTTCAGCAGCACTGCGTGAAACTGGGGTTATTGAAAAACTGCTAACCTCTTATGGATTTATTCAGTGTTCAGAACGTCAAGCTAGACTTTTCTTCCACTGTTCACAGTATAATGGCAACCTGCAGGACTTAAAAGTAGGAGGTAATTTGTCGGTTCTCCTTTTTATAAAACTGATCCCAAATTTTTCTTGCATATCAGCTTACTCCCGACGGTGCTATGGTTTTGTCCTTTTCATTGTACCAGTTACTGTCCTTTTCATTGTACCAGTTACTGAAGTTTGTCTGTATAAATCAGCAGAATCCTGATTTTGATTGTGTTGGTATCTTTTTGAGGGATGAAAGAGTAACTGAGTAGAAGATACCTTTGAATATTTTTTAAATAAATACTTGGTAGATTTGTTACTCCCCCTAATGAATGATTGTTTGGCTGTTATATTAGGTTTTAAGCCAGTAGAATATTAAACTTTTATAATGTTAGTTTTCATTGTTTTGCCAGGTCCTAGTTTGGGTAGTAGCTGAAAAAAAAAATAACTCGTATGATGTCACCACTGGACTATATGGAAATTCATTTTGGCTGACACCATAAAAATTACTTTCATGTGTAGAAAAAGTGTGGCTTATTAAAGGACTGAAGTTACAAGGTCTCTGTGTGTTTTAAAATATCTTTGAGAAAAAAATCAGAGCAATAGTTAACTCATTACTGACCGAGGGGTTTTTGCAGAAACCAGTGTCTGATATTTTTATCTTGGCTTGCCAGAAATTAATTCTTTTATTTCGCTAACACTTTGTGGGTTCTTGTGTTCAGTAGTTAACATCTGACACATCTGTAAGGGCTTCTCCAGCACCATGAGTTTCATTTTCACTTTCTGTATCAGAATCGGTCACTAAGGATTTTTGTGTTTTGTTGGTCTAATAGTCACATCGTCTGGACTATATTTTGAAGAACTGTCATCTTCTGAGCCACTAGTATATATGTCTCTCAGATAGTGAGAGAAAGAATATGTGTAAAATTCACCAAAAAATTCTTCACTCAAAATTTGGCAATGTCATTTTAAAAATTTTTACGGTGATAAACTTGCATTTATAATATACACAGGGTTGGCACAAAAAGAGACCAAAATGAATGATAAGGACAGTTGTAACTTGTGTAATGAACCTGTGATAAATTTTAAGATCTAACGACTTTGAACAGTGATGTTGATTATCTTTCTCTAAAAATGTATTGATACGTCTCTGGTCAATAATGTTAACGTGAATATTTGGCATTCCAAATATTGTACAAGAGTATTATATTGGTTAATCCTCATGTTACAGACAAAGTAACTGAGGCTACAGAGGGATTTTAAACAGGGCGGTGGGGGGAAGCTTGCCAAATCACATCATTACGTTGCACCATTTGTAGTATGTGTAAGTGCCATGAAAACTAAGACTGAGATATGACTTAGTCTAAAGCAGTGGTTCTGAAACATTGGTGTGTATTAAAGTTACCTACAAGGCTTGTTAAAACATAGATAGATGTACCGGATGCCCAGAGTCTGTTTTTGAGTGAGTCTGGAGTGGGGCCTGAGAACTGACATGTCTGCTATGCTTCAGGTGATGCTGCTGCTGCTTGCATTGGTCCAGGGACCACACTTAGAGAAAAAACTCAAATGCAGCATTAAGTTTAACTTTAAAGTGAAATACCATTTTACCAAAATTAGTTCAACAAATATAACACTCTTTATTTTAGATGATGTTGAATTTGAAGTATCATCTGACCGGCGGACTGGGAAACCCATTGCTGTTAAACTGGTGAAGATAAAACAAGAAATCCTCCCTGAAGAACGAATTAATGGACAAGTTAGTGACTCTGATGCTTTATATTTTCTTAGGGCCCTGGATTTGCATATCTTTCACATTAGAAAAGGAAGATTCACCCCATCTCCTCAGTTTGCACGCAAGAGAGCTATAGTATATAAAAGTTACTATTTTAAAATTATATCAGAAGCACTGGCATTTCTTGACCTGAAATAAAAATTTGGTCAAGAGTCATTTGGGTTTTTACATATAACCCTAAGTCTGTACTTACAGTCAGTTTATGTACTGTAAGTTTGAAACTTGGCAGCATGACATCCTCTGTGGATCATATTAAAATGCATCCCTATGTATAGTATAGAGGATATTAAAATTCAGTTTATATTGCACAGTGCTGCTCCTGAAATGATTAGCAATGGAAATTTTTTTTTTTTTGACTGGTAGGTTGTGTGCGCTGTTCCTCACAACTTAGAGAGTAAATCTCCAGCTGCCCCGGGTCAGAGTCCAACAGGGAGTGTATGCTACGAACGTAATGGGGTAAACTTGTGTATTTTTCTTAAACCTTTGCCTGATCCACCATGTGATCTATAAGCGTACTTTAAAATTCAAAATAGAAAACGTAAGCTGCAGTTGATTAAAAATCAGTTTTAAATTTGGTTTCAAAGAGGCTTTGAGTGCAGCATAATCAAAAACTTTAAAAAGAAAAAAAAAATCCATAGGACTTCCAAGTGTCTTAGCTTGCCCAAGTGTGACCTTAGTTAGAACATTAAGGTAAAATGCTTCTTTTACTTACTTTTTGGGGGGGTTGTGGGAAGGGATCTTTTTTCTGGTTCCTTTTAAGCACTAACTCCAGCTTTTTTGTTTGGAATGCCTTATATAAAAATTGGTTTTTTTTTTTGAAATGTAACTACAGCCTCTGGGCAAATGCTTCCATGTGTTTAAGCTTTTTGAAGTTGGATTGCTGCTCAGCTGTGGACTCGCAGAAGTCATCAGCACCTTGGAGGGAAAGTGTGTTTATATGAATAAGTTAATGTACTTGTCAAAAAGTCATTTAATTTTAAGAGATTCGGTTTTAAATGCCAGTTTAAGAAGTATTTAACAAAGTAAATCACATTATACAGTGAATGTGCATCCTGCAATATAGTCATAATAACTTGTTAATTCACAGGAAGTGTTTTATCTGACTTACACCCCTGAAGATGTTGAAGGGAATGTTCAGCTGGAAACTGGAGATAAAATAAACTTTGTAATTGATAACAATAAACAGTAAGTTCTTTTCTCCCATTTAAGTGGATTTTTTCTTTTTGCAGTAAGAAGTCTGAAGTGAGTCAAAAAACCTGACTTGTAAATCTGGATAATTTTCATGATCTTTTAAATTTTTATTCATCAGCTAAACATTTGAGCATCAGTTCTATGATAAACACTATGCAGGGTGTCAGAAATAGGAGGATAATTAAAACATGATCAGAACTTTCAAGGATCTCTACTGGAGATCCGTGAAAGTTTTGCCAAACAGCAGTGCTTGAGGCACACTTTGAGATGAGAAGTCACTAGGGAAATGAGAAAAACATTCTGGATAGAGGAAGTAGCGTTTGGGCAAAATGGCCGAAAGTTTGAGTTGATTGAATTGACTGGATCATAGAAAGATGAAGTTTGAACTTGATTCAGTAGTAACAGGAATCTTTGAAGGATTTTAATTGGGGAAGTATGGTTTCAATTGTTGGAAGTGGTGGGGATGGTAGGCTTTTGGAGAGTGGGGATGCTCTAGACAAGAGGCAGAGATGTGAGAGTTAATATGAAAGATAAGGGTCTGATATGGATAGGCCAGGGGTGGTAGGGTATAGAACTCAAGTCACATAAGAGAAAAAAAAATCACCAAGTTTAATAACTTGATAGAGGTGTATATTAGATCTAAGGGAAGAGGAGTCCCAAATGCCATTTTCTTGCTTGGGCTACTAGACAGCTAATGATACCAGTAACTGGACTTAGGTACAGCAGAAAGATTAAGGGTAGGAGAAGAATTATGCTTATTTTGGCATTTTGAATTTGAGGTGTCTGTGGGTGAAGATATTAAATACGTAGTTGTATGTATAGATCTGAACAAGCTAGTGACAGGCAAGAGATAGAGCTGTTGAATTCCTTGGCATAAGCAGTTAAGGAAAGTGTAGTTAAGAAAGCCCAGGGATGGTTATTTTTACTTCAGACTGGAAAAGATAGATACAAGCACAAAGGGAACTTAAAAATAGGAGGAAGGGTTGGGAATGGACTTTCAATGGCAGTACGAAAAAAGTTCAGTAGTGTGTGCAGAATTATTAGCCTTGAGCTTTACCTCTTGTAAGACTAGAAGAAATCAGATTGAGTTATAGTTATGGATATTAGTAGTTCTAGTCTGAGGCCTCGAATTAATCTTAAGTAGGAAACTAGGGAATAGGGCTTGAGGTGGATGGGGAGCCAATGAAAGGGCTTTATTTAATCTTAATAAAGTCTTGAATGTGCTAAGCTCTTCTACTAAATATTTGTGTACAGTTCTTCTTAATCCTCAGAACAGGCTTACCTGATAAGTCTTCCATGTGTAAAGTGAGGTATGTTCTCATAAAGTAACTTGCCTAAAGCACAGCTTTTAAAAAGACAGTTCAATCCAAAATCTGGCTCTAAATAAGACCTTTTCACTGTAGTGAGTTGCGAAAGCACATAGGATTTTTCCAGCATCTTCTGTTAGTCTGTTAAGTTTCTGAAATAAAAGGCACAATTGGGCTACACTTTGTCCATGAAGAATTAAGGGAAGTAATAGACCGATAGCTTGGTCTGAAGATCTTAAAAGCAACACCAGCAAATACTCTTCCATCTTAGACAGTTTGTGCCATCTTTAAGGGCTTCCTGGTAGCTCAGACGGTAAAGAATCTGCTTGTAATGCAAGAGACCTGGGTTCCATCCCTGGGTTGGGAAGATCTGGAGAAGGGAATGGTTACCCATTTCAATATTCTTGTCTGGAGAATTCCATGGACAGATGAGCTACAGTCAGTGGGGTCACTATCAAATTTACATGCTGCTGGTCAAAGATGGGGACAGTTTAGCAACATATGATGTGTCTCTTTTCAGTGGAGGTGAATGTCACTTTTTTACAGCATAGCAAATATCCCCTATAGTCACTGCATTTACTCAATGTTTCTTTGCTGTATAATTGATGGGATAGCTACTAAATTCAGTATTCATTGCAAGTAGGACCATCTCTTATTTATCTCTTTCCCCATATGTTTGCAGTACATAATTCCTACTCGGTGTTTGTTCAGGTAATGGCCTTTCTAAAACCTTAGCATTCCCCATCTGATGGCAACCAATTTGTGGACTTACTTTCAACAGCCCCAAAAGAAAACAGTTACATGTATGTGTGCCCAGTTTAAAAAGCTGGGAGATTTGTGCAAAAGTCCTTTGCATGTGAAGCTATATGAAAAGGATTGTGTATTAGAAAATCTTATATTAGATAATGCAGAAGTCTTGATGGTTTAGAAAGTGATTGTTTCTCTAACGTTATCATACCTAACCATATCAATGCATTTTCCACCCCTCTTTGTTCCCCACTCCCCACCTGATTCTTTTTTTCTAGTACTGGTGCTGTAAGTGCTCGTAATATTATGCTGTTGAAAAAGAAACAAGCTCGCTATCAGGGAGTAGTTTGTGCCATGAAAGTAAGTGTCATCAAATTTGACAAACTTGAGTTGTTTTCTTTGGCTGTGTTAATAAGTCTTTCAAACCCAAGTCTTTTGTTTTTCCTTTTTGTCTTTCCTTTAAAAAATATTAACTTCAAAAGCAATCTGGTTACTAATTATATTCTCTAAAATGGCTATTTAATTGATGTTAATATTAGACTTTACCAAATGTTTCCACTGAAAAGGCTTCTTAATTGTAAATTGTAATCATAAATATATATGCTGAATAGTGCATAATATTCCTGCTGTTTTTTCATATTTGTTTGCCTCTAGGAGGCGTTTGGCTTTATTGAAAGAGGCGATATTGTAAAGGAGATATTCTTTCACTATAGTGAATTTAAGGGTGACTTAGAAACCTTACAGCCTGGAGATGACGTGGAATTCACAATCAAGGACCGAAATGTAAGATAGTTAAATAACTTGATCTTTGACCTTCTTTTAAGATAAGTAGTTAAAATTTATGAAACACTTAAAATGACAGGAACTGTAACCAAAGTTATCCCCAAAGTACCCAGTAAAAACCAGGTAATAGTCTGTTTTCAGGAGAGTCATCTTTTGCCTCATCAGAAAAAGAGTAATATGATGCAGTATACAGAAGTTTTATTATATTCATTAATGTAACTTTGTGATAAGTATTAAGTATTTAATGTGTAGAATTAAACTAAATAGGAAACCATTGGTACATTCATGAATATGTTTCTTTGTTTTAACTGGGTGATATGGAGAAAGGGACCAAAATAAATGCTGGTTAGATGGGGGGGAAACAATTCATGTGTGTGTGCTTAGGCCCCAGTTGGGCTCTTTTGTATGTATGGGGTCTGAGGGGAGTGAAGAGATGAGACCAGTGGTATCATTGTTAAGGAAATGTAAAACATAAGAGATTGAATTTTTTTTCCTTAAATAAAATCTCAGTATCAGAGTGCAGGATCTTAACTGCAGTATCATGAGTTCATGGTTGTGTCATGTGACCACAGAACACAAAAGCTTTCAAATTGAACATAGGTTTTCACCACCTATTTTTCCTCTAGGGAACTATCTATTATAAATAACATGGGTTTACTGTGTGTTCTTCTTGTTTGACTTAGAACTAGGAAGGATGAGAAATCTCCAGCTAAAATAGTTTTTTCTTCTCATCAGAATGACCCATTGCCAGGACGCATCAAAGTTGATTTTGTGATTCCTAAAGAACTTCCGTTTGGAGACAAAGATACAAAATCCAAGGTGACCCTGTTGGAAGGCGACCACGTTAGGTTTAATATTTCAACAGACCGTCGTGACAAATTAGAACGAGCAACCAACATAGAAGTTCTATCAAATACATTTCAGTTCACTAATGAAGCCAGAGAGATGGTAAGTGTTAGACATTATTAGATTCGTATCCTTCCTTCGTATCCTTCCTTTGTGGAAGGTAGGTGGGACGATGTTATATGTACGCTTGTAATATGATATTGAAAATTCTTTGAGGCGTGACAATATTGGGTAGTTACCGTATTAAGGTGATTAAGAATACAGACATTGAATCAATCTTGGTTTGACACCTAACTCTCCCAGTTACCTTGAAATAGATGTGAGAAGGTTTTAGAATGGAAATCTGGAGAGGATGATTTCTAAGGTCTTTTGAGAGTCGGTACTTCTCTGGCCCTTAAATATGAAGACTGAGTTGATTTAAGTTCATCATTGTAGAAAGTAGATTTTTCCAAATTATTCCATAAAATACTCCACAAAGTAGATTTTGTCTTTACAGTAGGACTTGCAGGTTTTTATTAGTGAATGTATGTCTGGAAATGATGTATGCCAGTGTTGCCCAAACATATTTTAAAAGTTCAACTTTCATTTAGTTTTATCAGATGTAATATACATTTGGTGCTGTTTAGAGTTAATAGCTACAGCAGGAGGTGAGCAGCAGGCAAGCCCTCGAAGCTTCATCTGCTGCTCCCCATTGCTCACATTACAGCCTGAACCCCCTCCCTACCCTCCACTTCTAGGTCCTTGGAAGAGTTGTCTTCCGTGAAATGGATCCCTGGTGCCAAAAAAGTTGGGGACTGCTGATCTGTAATATTGCCCAGTGTTGTCAGTAGGACTGATATGTTCAATGAAAATTGAAGTTTCTTGAGACTTTTTTTAACCATTAGGAGAGCTGTTTGACATTTGCAGTGTTTTCAAAAAAAAGTTTCTTAGATCTGTTTTGCTTTACAGTATGGAGAACATTGTTAAATAGCTTGGTTGTCATCAGTATTTAGCAAAGATTAAATGTCAGAATGTAGCTAAGGCTATATTCAAAACTGATTATAGAGTAATCATCTCTGTAATATGTAAATATGCAATATGTAAGTCATTGGTGCGTTGATGATAATTGTGTTTCAGTAACTAGTCATGTACCTGTCATGTCCAGTTATTATAGATACAAGGCCCTTACAGAGCTGATAATATAATATGAAGGAAAAAAAACAGGAGGATAGAACTTTATATAGTTTATTTTTCAAACCTAAATCTTAAGTCCTCCTGTGCCTAAACTCAAAAGATTTTTGAAACTGAGATTATAAAGTTGCCTTTAGTTGACTTTTGAGGTATCTGAAGTATTGTTCTGTAGATTTTTAATTTCTGGAAGTTACAGTGTCATAGAGCTTGGGCATTGGAATCCATTATTTGCCACTTAGTAGCTATGTGCTTTGGGCAAATTGCTCAACCTCTTTCGACCTCAGTTTCCTCATCTTGTAAAACAGAATATTTTCGACAATTGAAAATTAAATGGAATATGCTGCATACATTTACTTCAGAAATAATTTTTCTACTGTTTATTGGCGAAGTAGTAGCATCTGGGGAGTCTCAGTTGCTTAGAGATTATTTTATTGAAATCAGTGCATTTGTATTTAAATGAAAATTTCTAAATGTGGATACAAGATTTGGATATTTAATTCCTAACAGATTCAATGTGATGATACTTCCAAACTTGAATGTTGTCTTGACAGTCTTCACAGCCAGTATTATTTTGGTTTCAGGGTGTAATTGCTGCCATGAGAGATGGTTTTGGTTTCATCAAGTGTGTGGATCGTGATGCTCGTATGTTCTTCCACTTCAGTGAAATTCTGGATGGGAACCAGCTTCATATTGCAGATGAAGTAGAGTTTACTGTGGTTCCTGTGAGTAGTTTCTGAGAAAAGTATGAGAGGTTTTCTTGGTCCTTCCTTTTTCAGTTTTAAGTTACTTTTTCTTTTTATCATTTGTAGGATATGCTCTCTGCCCAAAGAAATCATGCTATTAGGATTAAAAAACTTCCCAAGGGCACGGTTTCGTTCCACTCCCATTCAGATCATCGTTTTCTGGGCACTGTAGAAAAAGAGGCCACTTTTTCGAATCCTAAAACCACTAGCCCAAATAAAGGAAAAGAAAAGGTAAGTTTTAATCAAAATGATTTTTGCAGTTTGTCTCCTCTCTTTAAAGGAAATCACTGTTGACACAATAATGGAGTATTAGTCTTTCAGAATTCCCTATAATATGAACAGTGAATCAATCTAAAGCAAAATTTTTAATCTCAGTAATATTAACATCTTGAGCTGGATAATTCTTTGGGTAGGAGGAGGTGGGTAGCTGTTCTTTCATTTGGGGATGTTTAGCAGCATCCCTCTCTGGCTTTTACTCACTAGAGGCCAGTATCTTTTCTCCCCCTGTGTGACAGCCAGACATGTCTCCAGAATCTGCCAAATGTCTCCTGATCACTCCCAGTTTAGAACCGCTCATCTGGAATGACAGTGCTTGTCATCCAAGAAATTTAGAACTTTGAAATTTTGGTAGACTCAATTCACACATTGGAACTCCCCATTGTTTAAAAAAAACCTACTGAATCTAAATATGAAGCTATCCATAAGATTATTTTTGCTCTTAAGTAACAGATTAAGAATTGTACAGAAACAGGTTAATTCAAACAATTTTAAATGCTGCTTTAAAAAGTCAGTAAGGGATCTGTGTCAAAAATTCTTACACTGGCAGTATCTGGGACGGTTTCACTAAGGACATTGACATTTAATAGGTGGAGATAAATGAGGAAAGGATATTCCTCACGGAATAGAGGTACAGATGAGAAAGTCTCAAGGTTTCTTTATAAAGCACTAATTAGTTCAACAGGAAGATAGGGCTTTTTCTTTGGGGGAGGTGATTTCTGATTGGCTGTTAAAACTAGCATAGACATGTCAGTAAGTTCTCCCTCCTCAGCGTTAAAATTAGGATAAGACTTTAAAACCAAATTATAGCAGATTGAGTTGGCCTTGAGTTAAGGCAAGACCATATTTTTATTCATACGAAAAATGTGTATTTTAGAGAACCCTAGGTAAGAAATTTCTGCCAGTTCTCTGGCTCAGGACTCTGTAATAACTGTAATTGTGCTGATACTGTTTTTTCAGTTGTTCTTGATTCTTTTCCTTGTTTTCTGTCTGTATCTCTCTAGGAGGCTGAGGATGGCATTATTGCATATGATGATTGTGGGGTGAAATTGACTATTGCTTTTCAAGCCAAGGATGTGGAAGGACCTACTTCTCCTCAAATAGGAGACAAGGCAAGATAATTCTTCTTACTAGAGAAAGGAGAGGGAGGGAGAGTTAAAGGTTATCTTTATCTTAAATCCTGAAAAATGGTTTCTTTAAATTTTATCAAATTTTGCTACCATTCTTTTGTACTTACAAGTTTAATATGTGAACATGTTCTTATTTAAAAGCAGTTTATTCAATTATAATAGGGTCTAGCAAGCTTTTGTTAAAAGCTTTTTGAGGAGTTAGTGTTTAAGCATTAGATATGTCAAAAGAATTACCTTATTTAAAATAAATAATATGGGTAAGAAAGTTAAAACAGTCACTGGAACATCAAAGTAAAATCATAGCAAAGGTTTTTACATTGCAATTAATTGTTGTTGTACTTGGTTAGAATGTCTGGTTTTCTAATTGACCTCCTTTAGAGAAATTGAGATCTATAAGGAATACACACTGGAGAGCAACAACTTAATCCTTGTTAAAAATGGAATGAGAAATAGAAGTCATCGTTCTGGTGGAAATCTGTTCCATCAAATTATTTATACGAAATATTTAAGGAGAAAGCAAGGTCTGGGGGAGTTGTAATTTCCACTTAGTGTGGAAATGTCATAGTAAGCATCCTTATTTTTCACAGGTTGAATTTAGTATTAGTGACAAACAGAGGCCTGGACAGCAGATTGCAACTTGTGTGCGACTCTTAGGTCGTAATTCGAACTCCAAGAGGCTCTTGGGTTATGTGGCAACTTTGAAGGATAATTTTGGATTTATTGAAACAGCCAATCATGATAAGGAAATCTTTTTCCATTACAGGTAAGGATTGCCTTTTAGGAACTTGGAGCTTCCATTCTTTGGTTTTGGAGTCAAAAATATTAATATTGGGTGGTTATGTAGTTTTTAATCTCAGATTTCATATTGGTAAAATTTTGGCAGTATACAAAGTTAATTGTCTACCTCTATACAGAAAACATGTGGTCAAAAGATATAGGAAGACCTGTATCTGCTTTGAACATTGTATAGGACCCTGTCTACTTCAGTAAAAGAATTCTGTTTTATATGTTGCTATCAGAGAATTATGTATTTGATTTGGTATTATGGCATAGTGGTTAGCCATAGCCCATAGCACGGGCTCTTAGAATCATACAGTTTCAGTTTGAATCCAGGCTCTGCCACTTAATAGCTGTGTAACTTTTATTATCTTTTTATTGAATGAAAATAACCTCCTAGCATCTTAGTTTCATTATCTTGAATCTGGGGATAATAGTACCTCTTCATAGGATATTCTTGAAGATCATATGAGTCAGTGCTTAAAACCGTATCCAATAGAAGAAATAAAGGCTGCTTGCTCCCATTGATGTTTGTGGTAAATATTTATTCAAATGTCATTTCCTTCCCCTCCCCTGCAGTGAGTTCTCTGGTGATGTTGATAGCCTGGAACTGGGGGACATGGTCGAGTACAGCTTGTCCAAAGGAAAAGGCAACAAAGTCAGTGCAGAAAAAGTAAACAAAACACACTCAGGTAAACTTCTGATGATTAGTCCTGTTCTTTAGGTAAAAGGGTGAAGGGTAGGGTGGGGAGAGGGAACAAAAACTCTATTGTTCTAGGTCAGTGTTCTCTAGGTGTGATCCCTAGATACAGCATCATCACCTAGCCACTTGTTAGAAATACATGTTCTTTGACCCCACGCCTACTGAAACTTTGGAGATGGGCACCCTGTTTTAACAAATCCTTCAAGTGATTCTGATGAACACTGAAGTTTGAAAACCACTGTTCTAGATTATTTAGGTCATTTGCTTTGAGTTTATTGTCAATTCAATATCTCTTTTTCAAAAATAACCCCAAAATAATCTCCATGGGATTAGGGGGGGAGGCATTCCTCTAGAAGACTTATTTGAATAAGAATGAGTTTAAATGTGGAAAATAATGGGAAATTTTTAGATTTAGAATTAGAAAATCATTGCTATTTAGAATCTTTTTCTTGCAACTTCCTTTTTGGGTTTTATGTAATACAGTTCCCCAGATAACACTTTCTCTTGATGTTTTTCTAGAGAAATGGGAGTTAAGAATGTTCATTCATTTTAACAAATACCTAGATGTATGCTGTGTTTTAGATACTGGGGGTACAGCAATGAAGAAATAAGACAAAATTGGCAAACAAGATGAGTGAAATATTATATGTAGTATGTTCAGAAAGATATTAAGATAAAATAAGTTGGAGAAGTATATAAGTATTGGGGTTGCCACTACTTCTAGAGACCAGGGAATACCTCACTGAAATGGTGACATCTGGTCACGTGGAAAAGGTGAGAGAGTGAGACGTGTTTAAATATGAATACTTAGTAATTTTTTGAACATCTTTAATAATAGTTTAGAAGTATTTTAAGACTAGCAGACAACCAGCTAGCCCTCTATTAACATTGTCCTGATGATTTTGGCTTTTTGATTTTTAATCCTGTGGAATAGCATTTCAATATAATTGTTGAGAGAGAGGTATACATGCTTTTGTTTTGTAGTGAATGGCATTACTGAGGAAGCTGATCCCACCATCTACTCTGGTAAAGTCATTCGCCCCTTGAGGAGTGTTGATCCAACACAGACTGAGTACCAAGGAATGATTGAGATCATGGACGAAGGTAAGAACATGTCTATCATGTTTTGAAATTTGCCTTACCTTCAAATGAGCATTGTCAAAGATTTAAAAATGTGGTGTGCATCTCCAAATATGAATTAACTTTATAGGAAGTCATTATTGAACTATGATGCCATGATGATTATCAAACCCTTAAAAGGGCCATGTGGGTGTGGGCAACTAACTTTAACTCATGAGATAATATCAAAATACCCTTTTTCCTCTGTTTCATTATCCCTTTTACTTTTTTTTTTTGCATTCCCAGCCCCTAATCCACTTACTCTTCAACACTTCGATATAGTCTAAAAGCAAGGTTTTATAGAAAAGAAAACTTTCCTGAAATCTCCAAGCCTAGAGTTTTCTGGGACTATACAGATCACATTTTCCCCACTTGGTGGTGAGAACAGTTCTTTTAGGAAGACAACTAACCTAAGACCAGGGGTTTCAGTGCTGGACAGACCTAGATCTGCACAGGAGCTGTTCCACATGCTAGCTGTACAACCTTAGACAAATTAAATCTTTCCTTACTCAATTTCTTCATTTTTAAAATGAAGATAATACCTTCAACCTCAAAAGGTTCTATAAAGATTAAGTATGAATCAGTATAGTAAGTGTTTAATAAATAGTACTTACTACCAATATCATTTAGTCTAGTTGTCTCTAATACTTCTGTATGACTTGCTCTATTGGCAGTGTCTCCTCAAAATTTTTAGTTTCTCTCAGTTTGAAAAGAAAATCTTCACTTACCTCTATAATCATCAAGAGAATGGTTAAATGCATTCCCAATTTTGAAGCTGCTGCTTCCATCTGATATTTTTACCCTCATTTCTACTTTTGTTGATTGAGTGAATTCACTATCCAGGTGAACTGATAGGTAGCTGAATCCTTTGGCCTGGTTTTTGTATGTAGCCTGCCTTGACTTCCAGCCAACTTTTTATTCCAGGGCAAAGCTCAGCAAATAAGACGACTTGTTTTTATTAATAAAATTTTCTTGAAACACAACCACAGCTGTTCATTTACATACTGTCTTTGATTGCTTTCTCACTGCCAACAGCAAAATTGAGGACTTGTGACAGAGACAGGATTCTTTAAGACTAAAATATTTACTATCTGACATTAAGAAAAAGTGTGATGGGCCATCTAGGAGAGAAGTGCCTTAGGTTTGAGAGAGCCACAATCAGAACAAAGAAAGGAGGTGGAATGCCAAAAAATTTGTCTACACTGTGTTTTTGCTTGTGCTTGGCTTGTTTAATGCCCAGTTGGGTATGGATCAGAAATGTTTTTGACTCGCTCATATTGTGCACTTGGAAAGAAGATAATCCAGTGAATCATGTGAGCAATCCATAGTGCTTTAAAACTAGGTAATGAGATGGTGAATGATAGTGTTGTTGGAGTTTTTCATTTTCTCTGTAAACGTGGTTTAAAGCTGTCCATTAGCTAGTACAGTGACAATGAGCTACAAGTTTCCCTTTATTTTCATGGTAGTGTTTAAGCATTCAGGATTTTATTGAAGCTTTAAAATAGAATTTCTCAGGTATTAAAAATCTTAGTGAATATAATATTTTTAGCAAATTATTTATAAATTTATTAGGACCATCAACAGAGAGGGCTGTTGTGAAATATTAGCTTTTAGACTTTGTACCTGTTTCTCCTTACAGGGGATATGAAAGGTGAGGTCTATCCATTTGGCATAGTTGGGATGGCCAACAAAGGGGATTGCCTACAGAAAGGGGAAAGTGTCAAGTTCCAGTTGTGTGTCCTGGGCCAAAATGCACAGACTATGGCCTACAACATCACACCCCTACGTAGGGCTACAGTGGAGTGTGTGAAAGATCAGGTAAGTAGTAATACCTCTGGATCCAATTGGATCCTTTTATGAGTTGGTAACCAAACCCTTAAAAATTTTTCAGCCAAGCAGGAACCATCAACATTCATTTTGTTTTTATTTCCACTTTATCTTCTTTTTCAATGATTTGAAGAGCTTATTAAAAAACTGAAAAACCATATGGAAAGGAAAATAATGGCAATAGTAGCAAAAGGAAAGTAAACGTAGTACTAATAACTAACATAATGGGGAAAATAAGTACAGAGTGAGACTTCCAGAATAGAAAGACATATTAACAGTTTTTCACGCTTGAGCCTTAGAGCTTCTTTTGCAGACCACACAAAGAAAGAAACCATGTATATAGAAGTTTTCATAAAATAAACTTTGGGCAAACAAAACTATTCCTGGTACTTAAGATCACAAGGGAATCTGTGAGTCCTTAGAGAAGACCTTTTTTTTAAATTTCAGTACAGTGAATTAACATTTTGTATGGCTGTTTCTAGTAATACCATAACCCAGCTTGATTTTGGAAGGGAGCAGAACAAGCATATGTTCAAGTAACAACTTTTCTGATTTTGCTTACTTCAAAAGCTTTATTCATGCATTATATGTAGGCACAAGATAACCTTTGTTACTCTGGCTGTGGCAGAGTGAATGGCAGTGATTTCAAAGATACATTTCTTCCCTAAGTTTTGCAGACCCAGGCAGCTGAACTGGAGCATCAGCATTGACACCATGTTTTATAAATCCCCTTCTTTAGGGTCAAGCATTGTGCTTCATTCAAAGTGAGTTTCCTTTTCCTTCTTATGGTTTGTCTTTTTTACACTACTGTCTTTTTAAATTTTCAGTTTGGCTTCATTAACTATGAAGTAGGAGATAGCAAGAAGCTCTTCTTCCATGTGAAAGAAGTTCAGGATGGCATTGAGCTACAGGCAGGAGATGAGGTGGAATTCTCAGTGATTCTTAATCAGCGCACTGGCAAGTGCAGTGCTTGTAATGTGTGGCGAGTCTGGTGAGTTTTTTGTTGTTCATTAGTAACCTCCTTTGACTGTCTTTTAACTTTTGTAATCTCTGCTTTATCATGTTTCTTCACTTTCCATCTCTTCTGCCACTTTCTGGTTATTTCTTTATTGTCTAAATTTTATAGTTTAGCATTTCTGGCACTATGTTTTTGTTTTAATAACACTGTTAGCATGAGAGGAGCTAAGAGTCTCTGGAAATATTTCTTCATATTTTTCCTTTTCTATGGTTTTTTTTCATACCCAGTACCTTGTTTTATGTGTCTGCGGAACTGGTCTTTCTGATAGCGGTCCAGTTTAGGGATGACCCTCACCCAAATGATTCTTTCAGCTCCTACACAGTAATAAACCTTGAGTTGGGAATAAAAAGATAAACCAACTTGTCTGTCCTGTCTTGCTAGCCAGTTGGCTAGGTGAGGCAAGAGTCCCCCCCCTCATTAACACTGAGTCATTTGGGTAGTTAGGTAGAAGACACATTCTTCATGTACTTACTTTCTTCCCACCAAGTGTTGCTTCTTTTCATCTCTTGACTTTGTTATAGCGAGGGCCCCAAGGCTGTTGCAGCTCCACGACCTGATAGGTTGGTCAATCGCTTGAAGAATATCACCCTGGATGATGCCAGTGCTCCTCGCCTAATGGTTCTTCGTCAGCCAAGGGGACCAGATAACTCAATGGTATGAGGGCATACAAGTTTTGGGGGGGAATGGGGGCAACTGATAAACCAACATACTACTTGTCCTATTTTAGCATAGCTCAAAGGGCTTAATTTACGAAAGTGCTTCAAGTATTGCTATCATAATCAGTTAGGATCCCTGCACATTGGGTCAGCCCCTAACCTAATGGTTGCTTACAATAAAAGGAACATTTCTTGGTGTTCTGATACTTTGAACATAGTTTAGGTAATAGATCAGGAAAGCTTACTATAGATTTCCTCCTCTGCAAAAGAATTGGTGGTGATAGAGAGTAATACTTTGGTATTATTTATTAATATCACACATACATATATGTGATATATATATAATGTTACATTTTGGGATTGTGAATGTACCATGATTGTCACGCACCTGGGTCATTAACTGCAATTTTATTTCTTCACAGGGATTTGGTGCAGAAAGAAAGATCCGTCAAGCTGGTGTCATTGACTAACCACATCCACAAAGCACATCATTAATCCACTATGATCAAGAAAAAATAATAAAAAAGTTGTGCCTGAAATGAATCTTGTTTTTTTTATAAGTAGCCGCCTGGTTCCTGTGTCCTGAAAAAATACAGGCACTTGACCCTTGGTGTAGCTTCTGTTCGACTTTTTATCACGGGAACGGATTGGTCTGATTTCTTGGCCATCATCTTGAATTGGCCATACACAAGGTCCCTGGCCAGTGGACTGAAGGCTTTGTCTAAGATGACTTGGGTCAGCTCAGGGGATGTGGGGGAGGGTGCTTTTATCTTCCCCGTTGTCGTTTGAGGTTTTGATCTTCTCTGGGTAAAGAGGCCATTTATCTTTGTAAACACATAACATTTTGCTTTCTCCAGTTTTCTGTTAATGGCGAAAGAATGGAAGCGAATAAAGTTTTACTGATTTTTGAGACACTAGCACCTAGCGCTTTCATTATTAAAACGTCCTGTATGGGAGGGGCGGGTCTGGGTGCGGCCTGCCGCGTGACTCCTGGGTCAGAGGCCCACGTGGCCGGGGCGGGGACTTGGGCGCAGACTGATTACGTATCGGGCGGGGCCGGAAGTGCCTCTCCCTAGTGGGGGCTGTTAATGGCGGTTCCGGGGTCTCCCAACAATTTTCCCGGTTGTGGTCGTAATCTACCCGAAGTGGAGGCGGTGGAGTTGGAGGTAAGGCTCTGGCATGTGTAGCGTTCAGCTTTCGAGCATAGTGATAATTCCCTGTTGCCAGAAATCGAGCGGAATCTACGAACTGGAGACAAAGGCCCTGGGCGGGGGTGTCCTTCGATTTGAGCCCTACGGGGGAGTTCTCTGGAGAAAGGTGGGGGACTAAGAAAGGGAGACAGCCTGGCGGCCGCCCCCCAAAACTGTATTTACAGGAGGAGTAGGAAGGGGTTTTCCTTTACCTTAGGCTGAGGGCGGGGCCCAAAGTCTTGAAAACGAGGGTGAGGGTAGCTGGAAGATTAATCCAGAATTCTGAGATCCACAATAACCTGCAAGTGTTTTTGCACTCCTGAATCACTTTGAGAACCAAGTGGAGATGAACGTGTACGGAACCAAACCATTTCAAATTCCGGTTTTAGTTACTATTGATTACAGAAAGCTTTGAAGTTCTGTGGTTCGCCAGTTAACCCTAATTGCTGCTTTCCCACAGGTTCTTGCTGGTGTGAAATGACTGAGTACAAACTGGTGGTGGTTGGAGCAGGTGGTGTTGGGAAAAGCGCACTGACAATCCAGCTAATCCAGAACCACTTTGTAGATGAATATGATCCCACCATAGAGGTGAGGCCCAGTGGTAGTCCGCTGACCGTACCTCTCTCTTTCCATTTAGTTTTACCCATTCCCTTCCTCTTACACTTCAGCTGTTCTTTAGCTAAAGGAATAATCAGAAGAGAAAAAGTTATTTGGGGCTCTGTGTTTAGTAATACAATAAATTGCGCTTTTTTACATGTTTGTGGGAAAGAGTTCATTTTTATTAGCTGCTGAAGATTTTATAAAAAGTTTACAATTTTTAACCGTTTTGTAAACTGTTGCAAACTAATTGTTGAACTCGTTTAGTTTCTTCACATATGACAGCTCTGTTAAAAAGAACACAGGTCATAGTATAATTATCTGAATAGTAGCAGGATGGAGAAAAAGGATTGAGAGATCTAGGTGTTTCTTAGCTAGTTGAAGCAACTGAGACCGTGGGTTGAGGTAGAAAGAGCATGAGATTTTGAGTCACTGTCCCTTGGAGTACCGTCCTGTTTTCAGTTTATTAGTTATGTAATAGTGAGCAATCACTCTTTTCATCTAGTAAAGTACCATAAATTTGTCTTACCTGACACACAAGCGATGTGAAAAATCAAGTATGTTAAGTTTTTGTGGATGCTGATGCAGTGTAATTATTACTTATTTAAGGATTCTGTTGTTTTTGTAGGAGTTCATGTTACAGATTGATTTCAGTAAGTGACATCTAAAACCCTTTACATAAATAGTTTGTAATCTTATTCAATTTAGAAATGTCAAACTCCAGAGATTATTTTAATCCACACCCTGGTCTTTGTACCACCCAACCACTAAGTGTTTAATGCAAGCTATCTCTAATATAGCCATTCTTAAAAATTAGTCCTTGGCAAAATTTTATTTTAGGCTTACCAGCTTTAGTGTTAATGGTTATAACGTTTTGATGTTTTCCAGAGTTTTATTTGTTAAAAGGTAGTTTATATAAAGTAAGTCTTATATCTACAGCTCAGTGGCTTTAAATTTGTGTATACCATGTAAGCACCACATAGATAAAAATACAGACTGTTTCCAGTGCTCAGGAGTGTTCTCTCATGCCCCTTTCTAGTTGGTAAACCCCCTTGTCCTGCCAGGAAATAACCACTTCTCTGACTTCTATTATATTTTAGTTTGACTAAAACCTATCTTTATAATTTTAATTTTGCTTATTTCCCCAGAACACTCATACACGTGACCATATTTCATGCTTCAGGGAAATTTTGGCAATGTGAATTCTCTGTTAATTTGAAAGTATATTACAGTCCTGAAATGCAGTAAGTTACTGAAGAGCTGTTGAATAGGCTGGCAAACTGTTACACACTGTTTCTGAAGCCAGATCTTTACTGTGTAATGAGGTTATTTTCTTTGAATTCCCAGAACATAAATATTAAAAAAAAAAAGTAAAAATTTTGCGTTAGAGCCAAATTGAATTTTTTTTTAATATGATCTGTGCATCTCTCTCTTCCCAAGGAATTAATGTAACTTAACCTTGTTTGGAACTTTTAGGAATTTGATTCATGAATATTTGAAAAATATTCACGGAGATGAATATTTCCAAATATTCATGATGACAGTCTGTCATGATGAGAAAAATAGTTTGGTATTATAATCTTTTTTGAAATAAATGATATTTGTGTGTATAATCATGAACACAAAAGACACTGTATCCTAGGCCAAGTTATAATTGGTGGAGATATGTTTAGAATAGTAAACAGATAATAGACAACTCAAATGAGAGAAGTGCAGTTCATACTTCAGTGAAATACACTGTGAACCTAATCTCTAGTCTTATCTGCAATAGAACTATCCTTTGAATTACCATGTTTTCTTCATCTTTTCCAGAAACAGAGTGACCACATTTTCTTTTTTGAAGGCATATAGCATTTGGGACTCTTTCCCAGGGTGACATTAAGTACTTTCTATGTGATTATGTATATATTAGCAGTTTGAGGGACAAAGCAAAGAGACAGAGTTGGACTTGATTAGAGTTTATTTAACCTTGGCAGTAGCGTTGCATTCCCTATGATTTTTAATAAAAATGGAATCTCCCTCTCTCCCTACCCCCCTACCCTCCACACCCCAGGATTCCTACCGAAAACAGGTGGTTATAGATGGTGAAACCTGTCTGTTGGACATACTGGATACAGCTGGACAAGAGGAGTACAGTGCCATGAGAGACCAATACATGAGGACAGGCGAAGGCTTCCTTTGTGTATTTGCCATCAATAATAGCAAATCATTTGCAGATATTAACCTCTACAGGTACTAGGAGCATTGTTTTTTCTGAAAGGATGATCTTTTAAGTGTGTTCTGAAGTTTTGGGGTAGGGATGAGGATACCACACTAGGGAAGATACAGATTTTTAATTATGAAAAGAATTGCTTTTAGGTTGTGGTATTGGGAATCTGGGGTTATTACTGAAAGTTAATACTGGGATTTATTTTACATAACCTACTGAGGCTAGAATGCCTGGTAGTGCGTACATGAGGCTTGCTAATGGTAGTGATTTAGAACTAGAGGTGGTGTTATGAGAGATCACAAAGGAATCTCAAGAGCAGAAGACACCTCTGAAAACATTCTTCAGTAAGAGACGATAACAGGAAGAAACAAATGGGGAGAGGGTAGATAAAGATGAAAGCAGGACAAAGGAATGTAAAGATGGCCTTTCTCCACAGAACCTGTAACTTTCAAAGCTCGATTGGACCACAAAAATTCTAGTATGACATTCTTATTTTACAGAAGCAGAGGTCAGAAGGAGGTTTGTTAGGTTTTCATAGTCATGATTGTTATTAATAGCAGACGCAGAACCAAAAACCCAGGGCTTCTTTTTCTTAGACTTATGTTTTTTAAGCAGAATAATATAGTGGTTAGGAATATAAACTCTGCCTGGGTTGCAGCTTGGCTCCATCATCTCTTAGCTATGGGACAAACTACTAAATCTCTGAGCCTCCTTATCTAATATGAAGATAGTGGTACTTACTGAGAGTTGCTGTGAAAATTAAATGAGTTAATAAATACGGGAATCCCTCGGAACAGTGTTTGCCACAGAGTAAATGCTACACAAGTGTTCTGCCTGTAACCTTGAGTCCTTGTGTACACTCCAACCATATGAAGATGTCGACTCTCAGAAACTAGTCCAAAACTGGTTTTCTTCCCCTAAACCTGTTCTACTTTCCATTTTCTCTCTGGAATTAATAGAGCACTGAATAAAATGCTCAGCACTTGGCAAGCACCTAATAAATATTTGCTAAATTTCTACAAATCATTTTCCTCTTCAGCTGTCTTATATTATTCCATCACATAGGGTACTGCCATCACACCAAACAAAGCTCAGTTCTGTAGATAGCCAGTGAAATGCATTTCAAGTTCATGACTGTGTGTGTAATTCAAAGAGAGAGTGTAGAGCAGTGCTGTGCTGTACGGTAGCCACAAGCCATTTGTGGTTATTTAAATTCAGTAGAATTAACAATTCAAAAGTCAGTTCCTTGGTCCCACATTAGCAACTGACTTTTCAGGTGTTCAGTAGCTTCATGTGACTAGTAGACATGGTTGGACAGGGCGGCTGGAGAACGTTTCCATCATCATGAGAATACCCGTTGGACAAGGTTGGTCCAGAGAATCTGGAGCAATAGTTTCCACACTGCTGTGTCGTATGTCTTGTTGTTGAAGAGAGTACTATCAGTTGGGAGTTCCAGATTCCACTGATCTTATAATCCTTGGACTGTTAATACGAGAAAAGGTTTGGACAGTTAGACTATACTGTCATACTCCAGGGATCTTCGAAAAGTTATTTGGAGGCAGTAAGCTTTACTTTTATACTTCAGACCTTAATCTAGAGTGAAGGCAGAAAAAGTTTGATTGATGGACTCTTCGCTAGAGATCGTTTGGGTCTTTTTTTTTTTATATATGAATTTGACTGCATCGGGTCTTAGTTGCTGCATATGGGATCTAGTTCCCTAATGAGGGGTCACACCCTAGCCCCCTGCATTGGGAGCATGGAGTCTTAACCACTGGACCACCAGGAAAGTCCCTGGTTTGGATTTTTTGATAGAGTTCTATTTTATTTAATCTCCAGTTTAAACCCAAAATAAATTTATTAATATTCTGATCTGGTTTCTTTTTTACGCCTGCTTTAACATGCACAAATATTTCTAAATGAAGACCCCTGATTAAAGATACTTAAAATCTTACTCCTTTCTCCATCAACACCAGCTACTGTTTAAGGTATAGGCCCTCCTGAATGAAATCTTTAGATTTGATGGTTCTGTATGTCTCCTGTTACCCATTTTCTTTTGCTTGAATGTTCTTTTTGCAAAAAGTGCTGTTTGTATATCAGCCTGCTAATGTGATACAGTAGGAACACTCAGCCTATTTTTTAGCTAATAACTGAATAATTGCAATTTTAAATCTAACAAATTAGAGCTTACAACTTGGGTTGTGTAAGCTGTCTTTATCCTTTTCTCTCTTTTATAGGGTGTTGAAGATGCCTTTTACACACTGGTAAGAGAAATACGTCAGTACCGAATGAAAAAACTCAACAGCAGTGATGATGGCACTCAAGGTTGTATGGGGTTGCCGTGTGTGGTAATGTAACAAGGTGAGCATGTAGTCTCTTGATGTAGGTATAAGTATTATTTAGGCAATTTGGAGGAGTATTGCTGTTATCTTTTCTGTGTTGCTATTTAACTGAGAGTTTCACCTCATTTAAAAGTCTAAAATTAACTGCTTTCCTTTTGGCACCCTTTCTGAGAGTACTGCAGCCTAAACTGTCTTTAAAACATGTAATTATTTAACAAACAGCGTTACATTTTCAGTAATATTAGAAATTAGAAGACTTTGTTTATGAAATAAATTACCAGAAGCGTGAAGGATCACTACTTGATGATGACATGGTGTGTATTCTTTTCTCATAGATACTTTTAAAGTTCTCAAATCAGAAAAGAGCCACTGTCAAGGTAGGACAAGTTTGGAAGCGAATGCATTATCATTTACGTTGATTTTGTAACCTTGTTTTTCCAGTACTCTCTATGTGCCATTTATACAGATTCCGTCTTTATTTCAGCTGCACTGACACCCTGGTCCTGACTTCCCTGGAGGAGAAGTATTCCTGTTGCTATCTTCAGTCTCAAAAAGAAGCTCCTGCGGTTTCCCCAGCGCTCAGTAGATCAATATAATATTCTCTATTTGAGAAGTTCTCAGAATAACTACCTCCTCACTTGGTTGTCTGACCAGAGAAATGAACCTCTTGTTACTCCCAGTATTTTTCCACCCTGGGTTCTCCCCCAGCACACACAAACACACCTCTGCCACCCAGGTTTTTCATCTGAAAAGCAATTAATACTCTGAAACAGAGAACCAAACTGTAGAAACATGAAATTCTGTAGAAAACAATGTCTTGAGCTCTAAAGTAGCAACTGCTGGTGATTTTTTTTTTTCCTTTTTATTGTTGAACTTGGAGCTATGTTGGTTTTTAGAGAAATGTCATAAATTGCTGTTTTGCTGAGAATATAGTTAATGTTGCTCTTTGGTTGGTTTGTAATGTTATCAGCTATATTCTATAAACTGGCATCTACTCTGTATTTAGAAATACAAAAATGTATACTGACCTTTTGAGTCTACCCTCATCTTCTCAACTTCCTTGTAATTAAATGTAACTTTCACGATGAAGTGCCTTTTTCCTGGAAGTGACTTGTAGACTTCCTTTACAATACTTCAGTGGAATAGATGTCTCAGAAACTGTTATACATGAGAATGAATGTCTGAGATATGTCTATGACCCATCTAGCTTTGAGGGAAAGATACACCAATATGATAGCAGGTGCCATTTCTTATATCTATAAAGTTGATTTTCTGGAGACCTATTTTGGGGCTCTCCGGAGAGAAAGATGAAACTATGAATGATTAGGAATAATTTCACTTAATTTTTACTTAACCTCCACTTTTTTTTTTTTTTGGTAGTTTACTACCTGCAAAACATATAATTGGTTTCCTTTTAGCTTACAGATAATCTAATGTTCAATGAACTTCCATTCATATTTTAATTTGGATCATATCAAGAAGTCTACATTTGCAGGTGTTCAAAAATTGTAAAAGTTTGATGCAGTTTTATTTAATAGCTGTGATCAGTGATTTTCAAGCCTCAAATATGTTAATAGACACATTCTCACTGTATATCATGGTATTAATAATTATCGATGTATATAATTGTCCTTGGTCACTCTCTGTTCATCACCTCATGGCAGTGGCTTGCTTAATTATTTCAGCTGAGTAAAGCATGGTGCTAATAGACCAGGGTCACAGTGTCAAAACTTCAGTGAGCCAGTTAGCATCACAGAGAAAGAAATTCTTTCACATTTGCTCACCATTAACTCCAGCTAATAGTTTTGCCAGATGTGTGTGGTTAGTCCTGCAAGGAAAGGAGAAGTCAGTTAATACAAATTCTTAACCAGGACTGGAAAACAGTCTTTATCTGGACTCTGTTTTTAGCCTCATGGAAACCAAATTAAGATGATCTTTTTTCTCAAGTTTTTGAGAGTGAGGATGCCTCAGATCGACATTTTAAAAATATTCTTTATTCTTACATTCTTCTAAGGGTTTAAAACAACGTTGATTAATTAGTCTGGGCATACCAGGTAACAAGCTGATAAGTTTGTGCTGAACAAGAAGTAGCCTTTGGATTGAAATTGCTGTTTTGAGAAGGGATAGAAAATATAATTAATAATTATGAGAATTGAGACTTGACTTTTCTATTTGCAGATAATATCCTGATAATTCTAATGAAAACAGACTTGGATAACCTGTGATAAAAGAATCGTTCCCAAATGGCCGCTTTCTGCTCTCGTCTCCTGATGTGTAAATGCTTCCTGAGGTCCTCTTCTAATATGAGCTGTCATTTATTAAGCAAATTCCACATTGTCCTGAAATGAATTCAGAAGAGAAGAAAAAAATCACACTGTACCCAGAGAATGAAAAACCCAGAGAATTGTGCTCCTTAGTGTGAATTCTGAAAGCTTTCGTAGTCCACACCCACAGAGAGAAACTCTCAGCCACTTTGCTTCTGCTCCTCTTGGAGCATTGCTCTGTCATTTCCTTGAGGATAGATTGAGGCTTGTCACCTCAGTTGTATTGTCTTCCTCCTCTTCTTCCTCTTGTCTGTGTGACCAACAGTGTGACTCTTAGTAATGTCAGATTCGGGGATATGGGGAGGTGTGGGGGGAGTAGCTCATTTTAGGCTCTTGCACCCATTACCATTGTATATTTGTATCTTTTAGTTTTCTCAAGTATGTTCTAAGCACAGAAGTATCTAAATGGGGCCAAAATTCAGACTTGAAAATGTTCTTTTAATAGCTTCTTAAAAAGTTACACTTTGGTGTGAATTTTGGCACGATAGAGTGACAAACTTTTAAACGCTGAATAACTTCAGTTAGTGTGTTATAGTTTTTAGAATATGTTTGTGATTGCTGAAAACAATTATAGTTTACCTCAAAATCTGAAAGTCTCTTTCCCCAAGTTAAGTGCCTGGCCGGCTGTCATAAATTACGTATTACTTTATGTTTGTTTGTTGTTTAAAGGTTGCACATAAAAGATTGTGAAAATAAGGTGTTCTGTCCGAAAGCTACCATGCCTGTCTGTAAATGAATCCGTTGAGTGCTGTACTTGTTCCAGCAGCTTACTACAGAATGCTACTTGTTAATATCATACTTGTTACAGTTTTCACTTCAGGAGTGTAATAGGTAAAATGATCCTAGGTATGTATTGTAGTGGGCCCCATGTTTAGTCTTTCATCATCCTTTACCAACTGCTTCTGCTGTAATTCTATTTTTGTACTATTGCACAGTCTGCCAATTTTGGTAGTTTTTTTTTTTAATTAATTTTTATTGGAATATAGTTGCTTTACAATGTTGTGTTGTGTTTCTGCTGTGTAGCAAAATGAATCAGCTATACGTATACATATATCCCCTCCCTTTGGATTCCTTTCCCATAAGATGTGCACCATTTTTGATGGTTGTGTCAGATTCCACTATATGAATGAACTATAATTGATTTACCTAGTTGTCTGTTGATGGATTGTTAAGTCATTTCTGTTTTTGGGGGGACAGTGTGTTGGGGAGGCCATTATAAATAGTGCTGAAATAAACATCACTGCACACATACCCTTGGGCACATCTTCTAGTTTTTCCTTAGGATACCTTCCAAGAAATCGAATTGCAGATTCTGAGGTTTCAGGCTTGAATCTTGGTATAGTTTTGAGAGCACAGGTCTAGGAGCCAGAGAACATGAGTTCCGACTATAATTTTGCTACTCTAGCCAATAGTTTCCTCATTTTGCAAAATAGGGAAGTTGAATAAGGATATCACAGATTTCCCAATCCTAATTTAGGAGATATAAAAGTGATTTCAAACCTAGACTTTTTCAGTCAACACCAGAATACTGTGATTATGAGGACCTTGGTTCATTCTATCAAAGACATCAAATTTTTTTTCACTTTTTTTAAAGGGAGAAATGTGGATCATTAGTATTTGACTGAATTAATCTTAAGGAAACCAAATTTAAGCAACAAAAGAATGTTTCTAGCTACTGGGATGAGTATAAGTACTTTAGATTATAAAATGTATATGCCAAACAGAATCATAGACTTGTTATATCTAAAACAGATTTCCTCCTGAGTTAGTTACCTATGCCTCACATCAGATGTTTGGTTCTAATATTTGACCCCCAGATAACTGAGAAAGAGGAAAGAATATTGTCTTACTGACTAGAGCTGCTGTTTGCTTAGCAAAATGAAGCTATAGAAAAGACGCAGGATGAAAAAGCTAAGGAAACTTGTTTATTTGGAATATAAGGGGACCTCCCATATATCTCTGTGCTTTTAAGGTTTCTATTCTTAGAACTAGCAATTCTCAAGGTCATTAAAAGGCCAACAGTTGCATGAGTTATTTGATATCCATAAATACATGTAAAGGGGCCAGGAGGTCATGCTAGTGATCATTTTGCAAAACCACTTAGGACACATTTCAGATTATGTCCAGCCCCATGACTTGAGAGCACAGAGAGAATCAATGTCTAGTATCCAAATGGAAGGGTATGCTTTTGTAATGCTCCCATTGTACTCTGGGCAATGAAATGTGGTCCTATGCCTTAGTAAAGGAAAACTGGAACTCGGGGAGTATCCTAGAACATCCAAAATACAAATAAATACCCTTTGCAGTGCCAAAGGGAATATCAATGGTTCAGATTCGGGAACTGGAAGTAGACCTAGTTAATTGAACATTCTTATCTGGAGACATTGCATTCATGATTTACTTGGCATTTGCACTGAAATAGTTTACTTATTAACCTATAGCAGGGAGAGAGAAGATGTTTTCAATTTAATGTTTAATCTCTTCTTAAAACTAGTATAAATACAGATTGCCATCAGTTTGTAGGCATCATATAAAGCAAACAAGGGATAGTGCCTGCAGTATCGGGGGGTTAAGGTGATAATAAATGTTTCTAAAGATAGAGGCAGCTACGTGCCTAACCAGGGAGGATGTGGTTGGAACTGAGCAGTTGCGTGCTAGAGCCTTCAGATGCAGAATGCTGAAATACTATCCTGGTTAGGAAAAGCAGTCTTCTAAGAATAGCTCCTGTAGGATGTGATAAAATTGGCACTATTGACACTTTCTATAGGAGCTCGAGATGTGTGAGTTCTGTGTGATACTTGTCTGAAGGAAAATGGCACGTTGTTAAAGTCCAAAATGAAACTCTAGCACAGCCTATGAACTGAAGTTACCAAGGCCTGTGTCCCTATCGCCGCCTGGTTCTATAGCTTATTCTCTGACATTTCCTCTCAGAGAACCAAGTTCAGATTCCATTGTAAGACAGCCACATGATGTTTTTGTTTCACTGACTTGGTAAATTTTCCTTCCTAACCTACTTAGCAGGTTTTTATTGAACCTACTACGTGCCTGAATGCTCTGCTACTCTGGGTGTACAGCAGTGAACCAGATAGACTGTCTCCTCATTCATTTTGTATTGAGAAGAGATCTCAAAAACAAACATTTCTTAGTTGCAATTTGGTGATTGTTTCAAAGGAGGACATTGTTCCCTGAGACACAACTTGTCTAGCCTCGCTGATCCAGCAGCCACCCTCATGACACTGCCCAAGGTCACCTCCTTCCTGATTTTTCTGAGAATAATCAAGGCCACCTAAGAGGCACTAGAACCTGTCTCAAGCTTCATTGCTTCCTGCGTCTCTTCTTTTCAAGTCAAGGCTCTCAAAAAAGGAAATTGTATGTTGTTTCACAGTTTCAAAGTGTTCTTACATGCATCTTGTTAAACCTTCCATAAAAGCCATGTGAAAGAGGAATGGTCTTTTTATACTGATGTAAATCACATAAAAATAGATGGATTTATTCCAGATTTGAGCCCAGGTCTATTGACTTAGATTCTGTGCTCATTTTGGTTCAACTAGGACAAATGACCCTTGAACAACACACATTCGAACTGGGCAGTTTCCCTTATACATAGATTTTTTTCAATAGTAAGTACTACAGTACTGCACAGTCCAAGGTTGGTTGAGTCAAGAATACAGAGGAACCACACATACTGAGGGCTGACTGTAGACTATAGGTGGGTTGTCAACTTCGTACAGAGTGGGCACCCCTGAGTCCTACATTGTTCAAGGGTCAGCTGTAGTTTTCAAACCATGCTGCTCAAAGCCCTTGAAGTATCATAAAGGAGATGTCTGAGAAAGCCTGAGTTGGCGGAGTCATCTCTTGCTCCCTGTCCTTCAACTCAAGCTCTGTTTTCATCAATTTTGGGATTTGGGTATTTTGAGGGTTTTTTTGCATATTAGCAACATATTTTATTTTTATAGTCTTAAATATCAAGAATGACAATTTTTAATTTAGCTACCTGAAATTTGGTATGAAATGACCTATCTTTCAAGTAGTTTTACAATTTTATAATAGTAGTAGAATCTGCCTTAAAAAATTGAAAAGAATTGGAAACCACATGTAGAACTGCAGTTAACCTTTACGCAAAGTTAATCACTGAAGTTTTGTTATTGTTGTTCTGTCATCTTTAGTGATGATTCTTATGCACCGAGGCATAATTCATATGTACACAGTCATCTCTGTGTGTGAAAATTTTGTAACTTTTCACAAATCAAACCATCTAGTTCTGTACCTTCCTCATTTCACTTAATAGCATACATTCCACACCTTTTCTATGTCAGCATATTTATAGCAATATCTTTCTTTTGAAAAGTATGTAGTACTGTAATTTATATAACTTCTCTACTGAGTCAGGAAGCAACAGTTAGAACTGGACATGGAACAACATACTGGTTCCAAATAGGAAAAGGAGTACGTCAAGGCTATATATTGTCACCTTGCTTATTTAACTTATATACAGAGTACATCATGAGAAACGCTGGCCTAGAGGAAGCACAAGCTGGAATCAAGATTGCCAGGAAAAATATCAATAACCTCAGATATGCAGATGACACCACCCTTATGGCGGAGAGTGAAGAAGAACTAAAGAGGAGCCTCTTGATGAACGTAAAAGAGGAGAGTGAAAAAGTTGGCTTAAAGCTTAACATTCAGAAAACTAAGATCATGGCATCTAGTCCCATCACTTCATGGGAAATAGATGGGGAAACAGTGGAAACAGTGGCTGACTTTACTTTTCTGGGCTCCAAAATCACTGCAGATGGTGATTACAGCCATGAAATTAGAAGACGCTTACTATGACCAATGTAGATAGCATATTAAAAAGCAGACACATTACTTAGCCAACAAAGGTCCACCTAGTCAAGGCTATGGTTTTTCCAGTAGTCATGTATGGATGTGAGAGTTGGACTATAAAGAAAGCTGAGCACTGAAGAATTGATGCTTTTCAACTGTGGTGTTGGAGAAGACTCTTGAGAGTCCCTTGGACTGCAAGGAGATCCAACCAGTCCATCCTAAAGGAGATCAGTCGTGGGTGTTCATTGGAAGGACTGATGTTGAAGCTGAAACTCCAATACTTTGGCCACCTCATGCGAAGGGCTGACTCATTTGAAAAGACCCTGATGCTGGGAAAGATTGAGGGCAGGAGGAGAAGGGGACGACATGGATGAGATCGTTGGATGGCATCACCGACTCAATGGACATGGGTTTGGGTGGGCTCCGCAAGTTGGTGATGGACAGGGAGGCCTGGCGTGCTGCGGTTCATGGGGTCACAAAGAGTCAGACACGACTGAGCGACTGAACTGAACTGACAAATACATAGGCTGTTTATTTGATGGTTTTCTCATATCAGATATCATTATATTCAGCATATATTTGCCAGTATATGCATAGAACAAATTCCCACAAAATAGATGGTTGTACTTGATGCGTTTTTTATTTTATTTTATTTTGCGTTTTTTATTTTAATACGTATAACCTTCCTTTTACCCCAAATAATTTTTTTAAATGATTTGTTTTTGGCTGTGCAGAGTCTGTTGTTGAGTGCAGGCTCTCTCTAGTTTCAGTGAGTAGGGGCTACTCTCTAGTTGTGGGCCAGGGGCTTCTCATTTTAGTGGCTTCTCTTGTTGCGGAACACAGGCTCTTGTGCACCCCAGCTCAGTAGTTGTGGTGCCTGGGCTTAGTTGCTCCTCGGCATGTGAGACCTTCCCAGACCAGAGATCGAACCCATGTCCCCTACATTGGCAGGTAGATTCCTAATCACTGAACTACCAGGGAAGTTCCAAATAATGTTTTATGAATAGATTCCTTCCAACAGTACATGAAAGGATATTTTATCCCAGACCTTGGGCAACTCTGGGATGTATCAAAATTTCAAACTCTTACCAGATTAACGTGTAAACTGTGATATTTTGTCTACTGTCCAATTTGCATTTCTTTATCAATATAAGCATTTTCATCTTTTTGTTTCAGGCTTCCATTCAAGATTTAATTTGAACATTTCATAAGTAAACGTTTAAACACCGTTTGACTTCACCGGTCTCCTCCTACAACCATCTGTCAAGCTGGGATCACTAGTCACATCCTCATGTCTAGGTTCAAAACCAAATACTCTGGGCACAGTCATGGTCACTGCACAACTAAGCAAGAGCGAGGCCATATATAACACCATGGTTAAGAGCCCTGACTCAGGAGCCAGAAATCCTGGGCTTAAATTCCACCTCTACCACTTAATAACTATGAGACCCTGGACAAGTCAGTGTTTGTACCTGAATTTCTTCAACTGTAAAATGGAAGTAATGATACTTCCTCAAAAGATTACTGTGAAAATTAAATGCATTTATATGTTAAAAAAAACAAAAAAAAACCCTTGGAACAATGCTAAGCATTGTTGCTACCGCACAGACCCCAGGGCATGCTTCCTGTTCTCTCCTAACAGAACACAGTATACTGTTGATGTTTTGATTGCTTTGTTAAAAGCAAATTGCTGAATTTTAGTTCCATTCAAGAGACAGAAAACAAAGTCAGTTTGTCTCATGGAAAAGGATGAGTCTTACAAATTTGACTTCTTCATTTTTAGGCATGTGTGGAAAATTATGACTGACAGAGAAATGAGGCTGAATCCAGTAAAATACCATAAAATTTCATAATTTGATTATGTTCCAAACTGAAACTCATCCCTTAGGTTTAAGTTAACTTTTACACACCTTTAAAAGGTGATCAAAAAAGTCCACAGTTAAAAGGGTTATTATATTCCAAACCGGAGTTGTAAGGAACTCAGAAGTGCTGCCACTGAAGCTATGTTACAAAGGTGTAAGCTTGTCCTGAACATTTACTACTGTACCCTGAGCCCTCAGGCTCTACAGCCCTGAGCCCTGTAGAACACTTTGGCACCTGAGCCGTGAGTGACTGTGAGGGCACTGAAGGGGGTGAGGTGAAGAGCAGGTTGGAAAGGGCTGGGAACTCCCTGCAGGTTTTGCAGCAGGGAGGGAAACCAGCTATAGAATAGAAGAAGGGATTTCTGGACAAAAGAAGCCAGGCAGCAGTAATCTGTGCACACAGCTCGTTCCTGTTAAGTGTCTGTTACCTCCTCCCTGTAGAGCCTCAGGTTACAGGTGTCTCTAACTCAATAAAATACAAGAAATCTCCACTTTAAAAAATAGTCTGTAAAGTTGTTACTTGGAACTCTGAATGCTTTCCATTGGAATAATGTTCTAAATGATGGAAAGTGTGAGCTCTAACCAATGTAGCCATGATTAGGCTGAAATATTTCACATTAACAATTTCTAAAAGACATAGAAAATAGTTTTATTTTGCTAAAAAACTAAAACAAAACTAAAACTAAAACAAAAAACTAAAAAATGAAATGAGATTTATATACCAATACTTGAAGAAAAAGCAAGTTTAATTACAGAAAAAGAATGAGTAGAGAGATTTGTCTCTTTTAAGAGGACTTCTGGACATTTTTCTTTAAGGGCTATACTTGATAATAGGACTTGATTATGGTTTTTTTTGTTTTAAATTCGGGTTTTTTTATGATAAAAATACTTGTTCAAATAAGACAAAAGAAAAAACAGTCTCCATCATTCCACTGCCCAGACAGAACACTTGTATACGTTGTTCAGGGTGTTCAAGGTCTATACTGATACATAAATTAAATGTCTTTCTGGGACTTCCCTGGCAGTCTGATGGTTAAGACTGTGCTTTCACTGCAGGGGGCGTGGGTTCCATCTCTAGTCAGGGAACTAAGATCTTTCATGCTGTGTTGTTGTACAGCAGATAAATACAGAGATGGGAGAACAGGCCCTGGTGAACAGCTTCCGGTTGCCACACCTTTTCACGTGCAACCTTGAAGCCATGCTCAGCACCCACCCATCCTACAGTCAATGATCAAGCATGGTGAGGGTATAGAGTTGGACCAGTTCTGCTCAATCCTGAACTCCTACAATGGGCAGTCTTTGTGGGAGCTCCCCATTTGCCTTGCTAAGATTTTTTCAGACTTCAGTCTGAGGCTCGTCAGTCCGAACCATACTGAACTAATTACAGTTCCTCAGGTGGGTCATGAATTCTTGAAAAGAGTACATCCATGGGACGTCTCTGGTGGCTCAGTGGATAAGAATCCGCCTCCAATGCAGGGGACACGAGTTCGATCCCTGGTCCACCCTGGTCCAGGAAAATTGCACAGGACTCAGAGCAGCTAAGTGCTTGGGCCACAACTACTGAACCAGCAGTCTAGAGCCTGTGAGCTATAACTACTGAGCCAGCATGCTGCAACTACTGAAGCCTACGTGCTTAAAGCTTACGACCCCCAACAAGAGAAGCCACCACAGTGAGAAGCCCTCACATTGCAACACAGAGTAGCCCCTGCTCACCACAGCTAGAGAAAGCCCCCACAAAGCAGCGAAGACCTAGTGCAACCAAATCAATAATAAAATATTTTAAAAAGTGCATTCTATGAACAAGGGACTGGACTGTAAAATAGGTGGGTTTATAATAAATATCTGAGGAAGCACCAATGGAATAAGAGCATGAAGTAGCAAAGGTGATCCCATAGGTTCAAGGAACTTTGTTTTCTCTCTAGCACTCTGTAGTCATGCGGAAATTTACTCAAGAAGTTCTGCCATTCATATGGATAGAGTCTTTGATGATAGAGTAGAGAAGTGTTGGAGGTATCTAAAAATCTATACTACCAATCTGAACAGTTCTGAGAAATGATCTACTCCTGTCCTCCATTATATTGATAGAATTGACTGAAAACCATCTCTCATCATTAGAAATCACCTTATTTTGTTTCACAACACCCATTACTACCTGAAGTTATCTTATAGTGCATTGTGTACCAGAATATAAGCAGAGGGCTTGTCTTTCTTGTTCACTAAATGCCAGTCAGTGCTCAGCACGGTGTCTGATTAGGTTCAAAAGTTGAGGCCACACTACTGGTAAGAGGAGGGGACACAATTGGAACTGAAGTCTTGTTTACCTTAACCACTTAAACTTAGTCTTCTTAAGTGCCCAAGAAATTTGTTGAAACAATGAATGAAGAGTTAGAGAATGTTTTTGAACTGAAAATATAATGATCAAAATTGTGTTTCATCAAGGTGTAGTCTGGCAGTATTTTTGCTGGATTGAAGATGGGAAAAACAATTAGAATCTATTGTAGTCATCTGAATTTGAAGTCAATTCATGTTACTTAGAATTGCATTGGTTGCTAGTAGCTAAAAAACCAAAAAACAAAAAACCCTGACTAATTGGTGGGTAAAACAAATTTATTTTTCTCATATGTTAAGAAGTCTGGAGGTGGGCAGTCCAGGGCTACTTTGGTGGCCCCAGGATACCCTGTCCCTTTCTTTCTGCTCAAGCATTCTTCACATGTGGTTTTTGTCCTGCGTGTAATTTGTGTTACAATGGTTGATTTGCACTTACCCTACCCTAATATTTTCTTATTATAGGCAGGAAGAAGAAGAGCAAAAGGCAAAACACATGCCAACTGAGTTGGCCTCTTTTATTTCCTTATTTTTTTAATATTTATTTTTATTGGAGAATAATTGCTTTATCACGTTGTGTTACTTTCTGCTGTACAACAAAGTGAATCATCCATATGTATATGTATATTCTCTCCCTCTTGAACCTCCTTTCCACCCATCCACCCCCATTCCACCCCTCTAGGTTATCACAGAGCATCAAGGTGAGCTCCCTGTCCTATACAGCCTCTACCCACTAGCTATTTTACACATAGTGGTGTATATACATCAATGTTACTCTCTCAATTCATCCCGCCATCCCCTTCCCCCACTACCCTGTGTGAGTTGGCATTTTTTAAAAGAGCTTTTCCAAGGGATCCGACCAAGCAATTCTGCTATTCTATTGGTCAGACTGTGTCACATGGCCACTCTCACTGCAAAGAAGTCTAGCAACATAGTTTTTTGGCTGAGCTCATTGATAACACTTGTCAACTTTAGTTAACTTTTGTTAATAAGAAAAAATAGAAATGATTTTTGAATAGACAACTAGGGTATCTGTCACACACAAAAAATGGGAAAATTGGAGGGTAACAAATAAAGGGAAGAGTCATTTGAAGGGGAAGCAGATTTGAGAAGGAGAATGTTTGGTTTGGATATATCAATTTGTCAGTACTGTTGGGAAATCCAGGTAGAAACGTCACACACACACACGAGTTCAAAAGGAACAAAAAATGTTTTGGTTCAGTAGCAACTTTGTAATGTGTTCTAATATTGCTGATTGAAAGGAGAGGATGGCCAAAAAGCTAAGCTACAGAATGGTCTCTTTTTTGCAGACAAAGAGGCTTATTCCAATTTTCAGTAGGAAAGCAAAGTTAAAAGACTATTCAGTTCAGGCCCACAATTCTGTTCCAGATCCGAAGTTCCACACTGATATTACTGTCTTTAATATACCCTGTTACAATTTCATAAATTCTGCTGAGTCTACCAAAGGACTTTATTTACCTAACAGTAATTATCGCAGACAAGTGTACCTCAGAGATATTGCAGGTTTGGTTCCAGAACACCACAAGAAAGTGAGTATCGCATTAAGCAAGTCACACAACATTTCTGGCTTCCCAGTGCATATAAAAGTTAGGTTTACAGTATCCTATAGCCTTAAGTGTGCATTAACGTTATGTCTAAAAAACAATGTACATATCTTAAGTTTAAAGATTGCTAAAAAGTGCTAACCTAATTGCTAAAAAGTGCTAACCATCATCTGAGCCTTCAGTGAGTCTTAATCTTTTTGTTGTTGGAGGGTTTGCCTCGATGTTGGTACGGCTGATGACTGATCAGAGTGGTGGTTGCTGAAGACTGGAGTGGCTGTGGGCAATTAAATAAAACATTAATGAAGTTTGCTGCATCAATTGTCTCTTCCTTTCAGGAACGATTTCTCTGTAGCATGTGATGTTATTTGATAGCATTTTACCTACAATATACGCAGGAGGTTATTTCACCTACATCTATTGTTTAGTGTATCCACCTTCATTAATTACTTAGGTATATCTTCTGGATAACTTGCTGCAGCTTCTCCATCAGTATTTGCTGCTTTACCTTGCACTTTTATGTTATGGAAACAGCTATTTTCCCTTAACCCTCATGAACCAATCTCTGCTACCTTCAAACTTTTCTTCTGCAGCTTCCTAATAAATCTCAGTCTTTGTAGAATTGAAAAGAGAGCCTTACTCTGGATTAGGCTTTGGTTTAAAGAAATGTTGGGCTGGTTGGATCTTCCATCCAGACTAAAACTTTCTACATATCAGCAATGAAGCTGTTTTTCTTTCTTACCATTCTTGTGTTCACTGGAAAAGCACCTTTAATTTGCTTCAAGAACTTTTCCTTTGCATTCACAACTTGACTAACTGTTGGGCACACAAGGCCTGGCTTTTGACCTATCTCAGCTTTCAGCTTTCCTCACTATGTTTAATCCTTTCTAGCTTTTGATTTAAAGTAAGAGACATGGGACTCTTCTGTTTACTTGAGCACTTAGGAGTCATTAAGGTTATTCAGTGGCCTAATTTCAATATAGTTGTGTCCCAGAGAATAGCAAGGCCCAAGGAGAGGCGGAGAGATGGGAACCAACCAGTCAGTGGAGCAGTCAGAACACATACATCATTTATCGATTAAGTTCACATTTTATATGAGCGCGGGTTAATGGTCCCCCAAAACAATTACAATGGTAACATCAGAAATCAAAGATCACCAAACACTATAGCAAATAATAATAATAAAGTTTGAAATATTATAATTACCAAAATATGATACAGCGATATAAAGTGAGCAAATGCTATTGGAAAAATGGTGCCAGTAGACGTGCTCCATGCAGAATTGCCACAAAACTTCAATTTGTAAAGCAAAGCACTATCAAATGAGGTCTTCCTGTATTTAGGTATAACCCGGACTTTGTGTTAATTGTGAAAGGAGCATGAGATTTTGGTCCAGAGAGCCTTAGCTTTGCATTAACAATTGAATGCTTTGGGCAAGATACATCTCTCCTCAGAGCCTAAATTTCCTCATTTGCAAAATAAAGGTAAGGTACTCCTTGCCTTACAGGATTTTAAGAAGAATCAAATAGATAATATTTGACAAATGCTTTGCATACTATAAAATGTTATACATAAGAAGGATATTCTCTTTGTAACAATATATTGAGTAAAGGTACCTGAGCACTCTAGGCTGCAGTTGTGTTTCCATAAGATTTAAAGTAGGACTTCCCTGGTGGTAAAGTGGATAAGAATCCACCAGCCAACACAGGGGCTGTTGTTCAGTCACTGAGTCATATCTGACACTTTGTGACCTCATGGACTGCAGCACGCCAGGCTTCCCTGTCCTTTACCATCTCCCAGAATTTGTTCAAACTCATGTCCATTGAGTCAGTGATGCCGTCCTCTGTTGTCCTCTTCTCCTCGTGCTGCCTTCAATCTTTCCCAGCATCAGGGTCTTTTCCAATGAGTCGGCTCTTTGCATCAGTGGCCAAATTGTTAGAGCTTCAGCGTCACTCCTTCCAGTGAGTATTCTGGGTTGATTTCACAGGTTCAATCCCTGATCTGGGAAGGTCCCACATGCTGTAGAGCAACTAAAGCCTGTGCTCCACAACTACTGAGCCTGAAGTCTAGGGCCCACGAGCTGCAACTACTGAAGCCTGTGCACCTAGAGCTGGTGCTCCGCTACAAGAGAAGCCACCACAATGAGAAATCTCTCACTGCAATGAAGAGTAACCCCTGCTCGCAGCAACTAAAGAAAGTCTGTGCACAGCAGTGAAGACCCAGTGCAACCAAAAATTTTTTTTTTAAGTTTTGAAGTAAATTTACCACTTAACTTATTAAGTAAATTCTGTCAGGTGAATTTCTGCTAAGTCAGGGATATATCTTACGAAAGTGTGTGTGTGTGTGTGTGTGTGTGTGTTTTTGAGAGCTAGATGAATGTATCAGCATATTCACCAACCACAGATGGCTGTTCTCAGGACTGAAATCCTGAGAACCATGACTTTCCAGAGCCTGCAAGACTTCATTGTGTTCCGCTAGGGTGGAAAATAATCATCAGTGGTCCAGTCATAGAAGAACACTACGCATTAAGAGAATGCAATCCGCAGGAAGATTTAGAGAGTACTGAAATGCAATTCTTGGCCTACCACAGATATCTCGTCTAAAATCCCAGGGTAAACACTGAAGGCTTCACCTGTTATTCACTGTCAGTGCCTAAAATTATAAATAGGTCTACAGCTCATCTGTCTCCTTTTAGAAGAGAAGGGTCAAATTACAGGGGCAAAGCAAAATAATAAAATGAATGTCAATGTGTTTTATAGTGTCAGTCAGTCATCCCTCCAGTGTCGTGTCCCTCCCTGTCTACTGTGCTACCCTAGAATACAGGATCCCAGCACAATGCCTCTGTTGAAACTTCCAGGTAGGTGTGCAAAAGTGTTTGGAGAGTTCAATTCTTTTGATATGCAATCGTTCCTTTAACTATCATTTCAGGTCTGGGAATCCTTTATTTGGGCTTCATAGTATTTTTAATTACCACACTTCAGGAAGAGACAAGACAAGGTTTTCAAAGGGTTTCTGGTTTTTAGTTTTAGGAGGGAGGTAATCTTCTAAAACTGTATTATGTTGTAGCATCCTTGATAATCCTGGTAGAAAACTGTGTAAGCTATTTATTATCTACTCTGTTAGTCTAAACAAAACCTGTGCTGCCACACTTCTGAGAAGGGTCATAAATAATGTCTTCAGCAATAGTATTAGCTGAAAATCATGAGAATAACAGCAGTTTTAAACCACTCTGTATATTCTGATGGTTCACAATCCAGGTTTATACATAGAATAATTTTCAAGTAATAATAAAAGTCTTTTTCATTATAAAAGTAATACACGATTCACGTGAAATAAAAGAAATTTCACTGAAAAATAGAAGTAATAAACACTCATTTAGAGAAATTGGGAAATTTAGAAAAGGAGTAATTTTTTGAAAACCCACAATCCCCATCATCTAAAGATAACACTTTTAACATGTTAGTGTTTTTCTTTAAAACTATATTCTTTGCAAATGTAAAGAATTAAAAAACACACTCACAGTTGAGATTATATTATACATGTGACTTTGTATCCTGTCCTTCTTTTGGCTTCACATGATAACTTAATCATTTATCATGGTACTCTAAACTCTTCCTAAACATCATTTTAAATGGTTGTATAATATTTCCAAGTTTCTTAACCAATCCCTTAGGTTCTTTATGATTTTTTAAGTATAAATATGCTCTGACAATAATATTTGTACCTAAGTTTTTTCCAAACTAAGGATTATTTCAGGAGAATAGATTCTCAGAAATAGCTGCTTGGTAGGTGTTACTTATTGTTTACCAAATTATCTATTTTCATTTATTTGCTACCAGCACTGTATAAGATTTTCCATCCCTCTTGATCATGTTTTTAAAAATCACATTTTACAAAGAGTACCTCTTTAAAATTATAAACATAAATTTAAAGAGAGAAGTTAGAAAGGAAAAGAAAATGAAGAAGTATATGATGACTACATTCCCAGGGTTTTCTAATGGCAGCAAGTTGTAGAAAAACGGAATGAGCTCTAATAACACATCCCACCGTCCCCCTTCCTTGTACCAGCCTACCTATTTCTATTCCAAAGCACTGATTAGTAGCCATGATTTCTGAAAGGTGTTCACATATTTTATCTTGTTCTATTTTACTTCATACAGCTGAAGAAAAACGTGAGTATTTGGGGCTATTTTTCCTGCCATTTGCCAAAGTATCAATATTTTAAGGATACTATTCTTTAATTTAGGTATTTTTCAGCAGTGTTTATTAATGATATCATTGAAAGCCAACAAAGATTTATAATGACCATAGATCTTCCAAAGCATAGCAAATGAACTCACGGATTTTCCTGACTCAGAAAAAAAACCAACAAAAATCTACATTTTTTAAAGAGACGCTTAGACATTAGCTAAGGGGATCTACTGAGTCCTGCCTTAGTGAACCCTCTCATGGTGAATCTTTGTGACCAGACAACATAAAATCCCATTTTTTAAATCAAATTGTAACTTTTTATGTATGCTACCTTCCATCTCAAATCAGACTTGTCCTTTGACTGACTAATAGTACTCATGATGCCTCTGAGTTCCTCTGAGATGTGATGTGGCAGATGAGAGGAGGCCTACGACCTGTCTTTCCTACGTATTAATAAAGCACTGCTGAGAAATAAGCATGTTTTTCTGGGCCTGTTGGGTGAAAAAGCAAGCATGATATTCCTTTTCTCAAGAGTCTTGCACTTCCCATGTTAATAATTATAATAATCCCCAACTTCTGGATAATACTATGTAGTTTCTTGTTTAATCTTTATTAAGCAAGTCTCTGAAGTTGACATTATTATTATTAACATTCCTCTTTATGATGATGAACATTGAGGTTCCTAGTGATTATATGATTTATCCAAGGCCACCCAGCTACAAGAGACACTTTTCTTCACTTGTAACCCAGGGGTTTTTCTACTTCACCACTCTTCTTGTTTCTGTCCTCTTACCTATTCTCTATCTAAATGTGGATGTCCTAACCTCAAGACATTGCCACTCAGATGTTCCATTATCTCAAACACGCTCAAAAAAGAACTCAGCGATTATCTATACAAACCCAAGGGACCCCATAAATTAGGTTATCCCCAATCTTATCTACTCACCTTTCGAAATATCAGTTTCACTTTTTTCTTTCTCTAATCACCACCACTCCTTGAAGTATTTTTGGAAGGCAGAGCTCTTGAATTAGGAATCAGCTTTCAGCTGTGTTACATGAAGGTAAAACCATTGGTTGATTTAGTGGAAGGAAATATCAATTGTATAATTTTTGGTGTTAATGTAAGCTGCTTCTTGAGAGTAGAGTTTCCACTTTTCAATGGTCTATAGTGACTTAGGGAGATACAACCTTAGTAAAAAAACAGTGTTTAAAGACATGAAACAAATAGACCTGTGCAATCCCAAATAATGGATGCTTGTTTTGGAAGAGCCAAATCTCAAGCAAGTTGGATTTGGTTCTTGGGGCTCTGTTTCCATGCTGTCCTTCCTGAGGCCTCCAACAGCTCTGCCACTGACCCATCATGACAAATCAGTTGCACGCTCATCTTCATCCTCCCCTTCACCATCATCATAGCCAACCGGCCTGTTTCCAGTTGCTCTCCGTGGTGCATGAAAGCTCTTCTGACTTCTGCTTGTCATTCATCCTTGACATGCATGTGCATGTGACGCTGAGGGAGGGATGATACTATTTCTGGGGAACAGTTGGCTGTGGGATGGGGAGGCATTCTCAGGCCATCAAATGTATCTACTTAGTGTTTTGTTTGTTCCTTCATGGTTCATGGTGCTTGCCAAAACACTAGGCATAGCATCCAGCGATACTTTTCAGTTTCAGGAAGTGCTTGAGTTTAATGAGACAAATAGATGCATGAAGTTCAGCCAATACAGTGGGCTTCTCCGTTACTCTGCTGTGATGAGCCAGGTTTGAAAACTGGCTGACCTGACTGTTAGAGTTGGTGAAGTTATGAGTCAATTACTATCATTTCCAGTGTATGCTTCAGCCTATACTAAGCCATACCATTTATTACTTTCTTAATAACCCAAAGCTAATTCCAAATACCAAATATCGGTCTGATCAATGCTATAAAATCATATCATTCAGTTTAATCTGATGTTTTATTTTCCTTTAAAAAATGCTTTAAAAAAGCATTTTCATATACATTATCTCACCTGATGTCACAAGAGCCTTGTAAGGTTTGTAGGTAATAGTATTGCCACTTTATAGATAAGGAAACTGAAGCAGAAGCAGGTGTAAGAGTTGGTAAGTACAGAACAGTACTTGAATACATTACACTTTCCTAAGTTATAATTGAAAATGTGTCATTTTGGAGACTTGTATAGATGTCAATGGGGCAAGAGTAGGGGGATCTATCTTTATGTCTGCAGTTTGCTTTGTTGTTACATAAAGAATGTTTTTGTCTTCTACTGTTGCTCCAAATATCTAACTGTATGCCATTCTCATTATTTGCTCCCTTCTTGTTTCTGGAAATCCCAAGAGATTTTTACAAGTATTGGTTGACTAGAAAGTTCATTCAGGTTTTTCCCTGAGATCTTATTGGGCCAGCCCATTATCAGAGATAATGACTACTCAGATGGAAACAATTGGGTTTCTGGAAAATACAATGGAACTTAACAGAAAAGCAAATACTTGATGGCTTTCACCACCCTATACAATAAAACTGGTTCTCTTTTCTCCTGAAAGTCTTGGGGTTGTTTATTGCCAAGCTAAAGATCATTCTTCCACCCATTGTAAGAATGGGAAAATTACAACATGTAAAAGTAAAATTGGCATTCCAAAGATCATTTATTATGGAAGCTACGCGTCCACAAGAAATCAGATTCCCAACACTGGGCAGTAAATTTTAGGGACTCCCTCCCCTGACATCACCAAGATGTCAGGATTTGAAAAAAATGAGGTTGTGATATGTGACAGCAACACCATTTCTGTCTTAGGAGAAGAAAGGCTCTAAAGTACACATTTATTTCTCAAAACTACTGATATCACTGGCTTTCTTTCATAAGAAAACACCAAAGATCAATAACCCTACCACATCTTTATTTTATTTATTTGTCCATGCTCTGCGGCAAGCAGATCTTAGTTTCTCGACAAGGGATCAAACCTGTGCCCCCTGCATTGGGAGCCTAGAGTCTTAGCCACTGAACCACCAAGGAAATCCCTCCACATCTTTAAAACCATCAGAAAAACTCTCCCAACCTAATGGGAAGGACTATGCTGCAAGGTTACTATGAAATCAAACTTAGTCCCACCAGAAACAGGTGATCTTAGGTGCCCAATCCCATCTTTAGGACCCTCCTAAAGTGTGCTGTGGGCTTCCCTGGTGGCTCAGACAGTAAAGAATCTGTCTGCAATGCAGGAGATCCGGATTCGATCCCTGGGTCGGGAAGATCCCCTGGAGTAGGAAATGGCAACCCACTCCAGTATTCTTGCCTGGGAAATCCCATGGACAGAGGAGCCTGGCAGGCTACGGTCCGTGGAGTCACAAAGAGTCAGACACTTTCACTTTCAAAGTGTGCTGTAAGAATCTGACTTGTGATTCTGAGAATGGATTTCCTAGCTACCCACACAGAAACCCACTAAAGAGAAAATAGGCATTAAGCTCCATCAAGTTTCTGGCACACTTGTCAGACAGCAGGGCAGACATGTATCCAGGGCAGTCCTTAGCACTGTGCCTTACATGTAGCAGAAACTGTTAGATGAGTTCTGAGAAAGTACTTGAAGACTAACACATGAAAACCTCTTCTAGCCATTGATGATGCAACACGTAGCTTTGCTGAAAAAGTGTTTGCCTCTGAAGTCAAAGATGAGGGAGGCCGTCACGAGATTTCCCCCTTTGATGTGGATGATATCTGTCCAATTTCTCAACATGAGATGTTTGCACACATGTTCCAGCTGGAGGCTCAGTCCACCCCTACAGAAAGCAGGAGGTAAGCGGTGTAAGGGGAATGCTTCGTACATTGGGACATGAAGAAGGGGAAGTGTCAGGACCAATGGTTCACTTTGAATGATGATTCAACTTGGAGGAAAAACTCTGCCAGAACTAAAAATCCCCCCATCCACCCAGACACACACACACACACACAGACACACACACACATACACTATACCCTAGGGCAAAGTGACAAAGACTAAAAAAGAAGAAAACAGTGGTCTTCCTACCTTCATCCTCATCTGCCTTTAGTTGAAGCCTCCCTATCCACCCAAGCCCTATCCAGGTGGCTCAGTGGTAAAGAATCTGCCTGCCAATGCAGGAGACATAAGAGACCTGGGTTCAATGACTGAGTTGGGAAGATCCCCTGGCGGAGGAAATGGCAACCCACTCCAGTATTCTTGCCTGGAAAATTCCATGCACAGAGGAGTCTGGTGGGCTACAGTCCACGGGGCCGCAAAGAGTTGGACACAGCTCATCATACACACATCCACTCAAGCAAGAGGAAATGATCTACCATGTGATTACTGTGATGATTCCAAAAAAGTGGGTGATGGCTGCTGTGCACACATTCAATTTCCACACTATTGGTGTAGAAACTGGAACTCAAGAGCCTCATCTTCAGACTCTGTCCTTAGTCAACCTTACTGCTGTGCTCCCTGACAGGAATCCTTCCCTCTGGCCAGTCTGACCTCCTCCAGGCCTCAGGGATACAGCCCTCTACTTCTGCCCTCATGTGCTGCCCATCCTATGCTTGCGATGCATAGTTACTACCTTCCCTGAACAGATCCCTCTCTGAAAACTCTATTTTCCCTTATTTGAATCACTCTAGTACTCACTATCTGTTGCTGTGTGCCACAGTTTAGTCTTCAAACCTATTACTGACCACGTACTTGGAACTCCCTCCTCATAGCACTCCCCTCACTACCCCACTCCCCTCTCCCAGCCAACTTCACTGGGAAAGATTGTTCTGCTGTCCTTCCCTTGATTTCATGTCTTTAAGGAAAGAGCGGGCTTCCCTGGTGGCTCAGCTGGTAAAAAATCTGCCTGCAATGTGGGAGGCCTGTGTTCAATCCCTGGGTTGGGAAGTCCCCTGGAGAAGGGAAAGGCTACCCACTCCAGTATTCTGGCCTGGAGAATTCCATGGACTGCATAGTCCACGGGGTTGCAGAGAGTCGGACACGACTGGACGACTTTCACTGTCACTCTCAAGGAAAGAAAAGTAATCCACCTTTAGTAGCCCCTGTAGGACCTAACACAGGGTATGTGTCAAAGTAGAAACGTAATGCAGACATGTTGATTTGAGGAAGTAATATTGATTAAGCAACTTACAAGTTCCAGGTACTGTGCTAAGCATTTTATAGACATTAAATCTCACAGAATTCCTATATAGTAGACATTAATACACCATTTTTTTAGATAGACAAGTTCACGGAATTTAAGGGACATGCACAAAATGGCACAGGTACTAAGTGACACGGCCTGTGCTTACGCAACACCCAGACTGGCTGTTCTGCACTGTGCAGAACAGTGTCATGCTGGGAGTCTTCTAGTACATTCCCTAAGGCCCACTATTCCCAGGTATTCCCAGGAAAACAGGAACACTTGGGTGACACCTCCTTGCATTCGGTTAGATCCTGTTCCTGACTCCCAGCCCACAGTGAATTTTCACTGTTTGTCCTCAAAATAAAATTGTTTCAAAATAATAAAACATCAAATTTATCACAATGAAACTCCCAATGAAGATAAAGTGAAATCTTTTTATTTTTCAATTTCAGACTCAGAAAAAGGCGCTTCTTCGGACGGAGGACTATTAGTTTGTCCGTTCCACAAACTGAAACATCTTCCACCAAACTGGCCCTCATCGATGAGTACATTTCTTCATCTCCCACCTACCAGACCGTGCCTGATTTTCAGAGAGTGCAGATCACTGGCGATTATGCCTCTGGGGTGAGTTGCTTCTTGCCTCTCAGATGTAGCTGCTGGGAGATACTCAACTTGATTGTCTCAGCTTCTTTTCTTCCTCCCCTTCCTTTTGAGGAAGGTGTTAGGTCACTTGCCCTTTGCTATACTTCATTATCTCATTTCAGTAGCAACATGCTATGAAGTCGGGAAATATTTTATTTTACTTATTTTTGGATGCGCTGGGTCTTCATTGCTTTGCACAGCTTTTCTCTAGTTACAGCAAGCAGGGGCTACTCTTCGTAGCGGTGAGCGGGCTTCTCCTTGTAGCTTCTCTTGTTGCGGAGCACAGCCTCTACTAGGCACAAGGCCTTCAATAGGTGCAGCACATGGTCTCAGTAGTTGTAGCTCTTTGGCTTAGATGCTCTGCGGCATGTAGAATCTTCCCATATCAGGGATCAGACCTGTGTCCCCTGCATTGGCAGGCGGATTCTTATCCACTGTGCCATCAGGGAAGTCCAGAAAATTTTATTGAAGTATTGCCGATTTACAATGTTGTGTTAATTTCTGCTGTATAGCAAAGTGATTCATACATATATATGAATATACTTATGAATATATATATTAAAAATATGTATGAATATATATATTTTTCCATTATGGTTTATCACAAGTTATTGAATATAACTGCCTATGCTATACAGTAGGAACTTGTTGTTTACAACATGCTATAACATATTCCTATTTTGCTTTGATCATCTCACATAATATCTCTTCCTTTATCTCATTTGTTTGCCCATGAGAATATGCAGTAGAATGTGGCTGCATATTGTGTGTCACAGAAAACAGTAGACAATTTTGGCAAAAGAACCAAAGAGACTAGCTACTGATCTAGTCTCACTGAGGTATCATAAAGCAAGACAGGGAGCCTCAGGAAGGCATGGGGTCTCTTGGTGGGAACATGTACCTAGAGCAGACCTGGGATGGAGAGAAGGGCTGCAGGCAGCATAAACCAATCAAAGAAAACAGATCAGGAGAAAGAGAGGGATACGAGGAAAGAGGCGTGGAGAGACTAAGAAAAGAAGATGAGAGAGAAGTTAGAACATTCTTGTGGGGCTATTGTTTTTCAACCAACTGTCCTCTCCAATTTCATTGCAGATGCTTACACAGTAGATTACTATTTGGAACAGATACTAGTATGCCACAGAGGTAGTGAACTCATGTTGCAAACAACTTGATCCGCCTGTCCTGTCCAGAACAGTTGTTCAATGAATAAATCTCTGCCACATGAGCTTGCAGAATCAGCATCATATTGGTGAAACTTCTGTTTAGCCATCAGTCTATGCTCCAAATATAGTTTTAATGATCAGTCCTAAGCCTTCTTCTCATGTAACTGACCCACTTAGTGTCAGTCCCAAGATATTTAAAAGTGACAGAGCAATCTGTGACAACCAAAAGGGGTGGGATGGGGTGGGAGGGGAGTTTAAGAGGGAGGAGATATACATATACCTATGGCTGATTCATGTTGATGTATGGCAGAAACCAACACAACATTGTAAAACAATTATCCTCCAATTAAAAATAAACCCAAAAAGTGACAGAACAATGAAATGGACACTGTTCTTGTTTATTTGTTTTCTGTGTGGTAACATGTGCTCTACAAGTGGCAGAGATTTTAGATGCTAGATAACTGAAATGAAATGTTTAATAGCAGTTTGGAAGAGTCCAAAGTTCCATAAAACCACAAATATTAAGAGACAAACTTGATCCCTATGTGCTTGGTGGAAATGAAAACAGGAATGAAAAGAAAGAAGATGAGAAAAAGGACAAGGTTCACAGAAGTCAGGGAGTAGCTTCTCCTTTAAAAGCTGGAAGGCACTTGAAACCTTGGCCTAGAGTTTTTAAAGAACCAAGTATGTGGCTATACCTGTTGGCTGAAGGTGGCTAAGCTGTTGAGCTGCACTTCACCTGGTCATGGTCTGTACCTGAACCAGTCTTCACCTTCAGAACTGAACAGTGAGGTAAAGTGGGGAATTAGGGTTCCTAAGGCCATTCATCCCAGGTAAACAACCAATTCAATGTTATTAGTCCTTATTGAGCACCTCCTCTGTGCCAGGCACTGTGCACTAAGTGCTGAGGGAGCAAAGGTGAATAAGATCCAGCTCTTGTCCTCAAGGAGCTGATAGGTAGCCTGTTAGATGGCAAAGAAACAAGCATGCCCTTGGAAGCAGACCCCCCAGACCTAGTACCCTGTCAGAATCTCTTGGCTAAGGTCAGCAGGTCTTTAAAAAGAATTCAACTGTTTAGGATCGATAGCTGGACCTCAAACCATCAGGGGCAAGCTTATGTTGGGGTTGGTCCCAGAAAGTCGTCAGGCTCTGATGATGAGCATGTGATGATTTCAAATTACAACTTCTTGGGCATGCCAGGCCTGGCCGGGAGTCAGGTGTGGGGCAAGAGAAATAGACCAGTTTAGGTAATTTGCTGCAGCTCTAAGAAATTTATACTCTAGAATCTTTCTATTTGTAATTCCAGATTAAGTTCGCTTTGAAACCATCCCAAAGAATGAGTTCTTACAGGATGATATTCTGTCTCTAGCTACAGAAGGCAGTGCATACATGGCAGGGTTTGAAGGCCGTGTGACACCTGATTCCTCCCCCAGCATTTCCCACACAGACCAGCAAGTGGTTTGAGTTCTCAAATTAGACAAACTTTGTCTTTCAATTGAGGTACTGTCCTCAGAAGTGTGTACTTAAAATGTTTGTTTGTCACTGGGAAGAAGTATTTTCCATGTTAGAATGGGTTCTTTTCATCATATTTGTTGGATGATCACTTATATCTAACAAAAACCCAAAACAAACATGGGACTTCAAGGAAAGCCTCATAGGACAGATATCTCTTGGTAGAAATAGAAGAGCTAGAAAAACTTCTGGACCTCCTCTTGGAGGGAGACCCAGGGTCCAAGTCAACTGGGAAGCAGCTAGGTGGGCAGGGGAGGCTCAGCAGGGCCAGCTCACCAGGAGAGCTGGGAGATGCCAAAGGCAAGCTTTACCCACTTCTGCAATTTTTATAGGTGCTACTCTGAAATTTTCTTGGTAGGTTACAGTTGAAGATTTTGAAATGGTTTGCAAAGGTCTTTATCGGGCATTGTGTATACGGGAGAAGTATATGCAGAAGTCATTTCAGAGGTTTCCAAAAACCCCTTCCAAGTACCTGAGGAACATTGACGGTAGGGCTTGGGTAGCAAACGAGAACTTCTATCCAGGTAAGTAATTTTCTTTTATAATTTCTGGAATATAGTGTGAGGTTTAACTTGTTATTGTTCAGTCGCTCAGTCATGTCCAACTCTGTGACCCCATGGACTGTAGACCACCAGGCTCTTTTGTCCATGGGATTTCCCAGGCAAGAATAGAGACCCATTTTAGAAGGAGCCTAGGCTGAATTTGATTCCAAGAGAGCTTAGTATGACAGCACCCCGGAACTGGGCAGAAGTATTCTGGACCTCGTATGATTCAGGCAGTTACATGAAACCGCCCTCATTCATGTTTTCATTCATTTTGTGTGTTCATCAGACACATACTGAACACCTGTTTGTCAGACACTATGCTAGGAATACAGAACTGAGTCAGACATGATCTCTACCCTCCTACTAGGAAGATGCTGGTTCATGAGTTCCCGTGGTTAGCTGAATCAGGTATGAGTGCTTTGAATTTGAAAAGAGGGCAATCACCTCCAGGCTTCCTGGAGGTCACTTTTGAGCTGGACCTTAAGTTGGTAGGATTTGGTTGCGTACTAGGAGCAGAGCCTGGGCTCTGGGGACAGGTCTAGTCCGATTTTTTATTACTTTCTAGCTTGACACTGAGCAAGTCATTTGACCTTTCTGTGCCTCAGTTTCCTCATTTATAAAACAGGGGGCTAAAAGTATTTACCTACCTCATAGGATTTAATGATGTCAAGCTCCTCACTGGAGGCCTTATCCTTGCTTAGAGCCCAGTATGTGCCAACACCTCAGAATACAAGAATATTGGAATGGGTTGCTATTTCCTTCTTCAGGAGATATTCCTGGATCAGGGATCAAATCCAAGTCTTCTGCATTGGCAAGCAGATTCTTTACCACCAAGCCACCAGGAAAGCCCTTAGGTTTAACTACTAATGATTAAATATGCTCCCATGGTTTTAAGTCTAAACCATAAGTTCATGGTTTATAAACTTAAGGTTATAAGTATAAACAGTTTGAAGTATCATAGTCATCTTCAGCTCCATCCTCTCTTCTGCCCCCAAATGCCCAATTATCTGATTCAGTCTGTACAGTCTCTCTCAGAACCTCCTCTCTTCACCATTCCCCAAGCCTAAATTTGGACCCATATTTCTCTTTGTCTGGATCATTGCAGTAGCTTCCTAATTACTCTGTTAAATTCTAATCTTGTTCTCTCTCAGTTCATCCTCACTTTGGTACCAGTTATTATAACACAAATCCGAGCACATCCTTCTCCTGACATAAGTCTTTAATGCCTCCCCCAACAAAGTTAAGTCCAGTCTTTAGACTGGCATTCAAGACCTACAACCACATCTGGCTTTCTTCTGTTTGTTTTTTTTTCTATTAAAAAAATACTTTTTTTTGGCCATGCTGCACAGCATGTGGGATCTTAGTTCCCCAGTCAGGAATCAAATCCATGCCCACTGCAAGTGTGGAGTCTTAACAACTGGACTGCCAGGAAAGTATCTATCTTTTATTTGTCTATTACTTATTTTTGGACTCAATCTATTTATAAACTTACCTCCTTCTCCTTTGAACTTTTTGCTCTGGTTGAAACTATTTAGTTCAGCACATTCCTGTGCCTGTACTGTTTCCATGCTGTTCCCTGTGCCCCACTGCCCTTCCCTTTTTTACTACGTGTCCACATATCCAGATCCAATGTCATCCTTCAAGGTACTGCCCAAACATCATCATTTCCTGCCTTCCTCTGACCTCTGGATAAAAATAAGCTACACATTTTGACTTTCCATAGCATTTTATTTACATGTCTCATTTTATACTTTGTCTAGTATAAAGTACATATTTAAACATAATCAAATTTTAATAATTTCACAATTTAATAATTTCCATAGTATAATTATATCATAATTTATGTAATAAATTCCTATTTTTAAGCACTTACATTTCCGACTTTTAAAAATTTACTTCCAACAAGGTTATGATAAGCATCTTTATCGTTAATAAATCATCTTTGTGCAGTTGCTTTTTATCTTTAGGATTCAGTTCAGTTCATTTCAGTCACTCAGTCATGTTCGACTCTTTGCGACCCCATGAACTGCAGCACGCCAGGCCTCCCTGTCCATCACCAACTCCCGGAGTCTACCCAAACCCATGTCCATCGAGTCGGTGATGCCATCCAACCATCTCATCCTCTGTCATCCCCTTCTCCTCCCGCCCCCAATCCTATCCAGCATTAGGGTCTTTTCCAATGAGTCAACCCTTCGCATGAGGTGGCCAAAGTATTGGAGTTTCAGCTTCAACATCAGACCTTCCAATGAACACCCAGGATTGATCTCTTTTAGGATGGATTGATTGGATCTCCTTGCAGTCCAAGGGGCTCTCAAGAGTCTTCTCCAACACCACAGTTTGAAAGCATCAATTCTTCGGCGGTCAGCCTTCTTCACCGTCCAACTCTCACATCCATACATGACCACTGGAAAAACCATAGCCTTGACTAGACGGACTTTTGTTGGCAAAGTAATGTCTCTGCTTTTAAATATGCTATCTAGGTTGGCCATAACCTTCCTTCCAAGGAGTAAGCGTGTTTTAATTTCATGGCTGCAGTCACCATCAGCAGTGATTCTGGAGCCCAAAAAAACAAAGTCTGACACTGTTTCCACTGTTTCCCCATCTATCTCCCATGAAGTGATGGGACCAGATGCCATGATCTTAGTTTTCTGAACGTTGAGCTTTAAGCCAACTTTTTCACTCTCCTCTTTCACCTTCATCAAGAGGCTCTTTAGTTCTTCTTCACTTGGATTAGGCTTCTAGAATTGAAATTTCAGACAAGGCAAATATTTAAGGTTTTTTAACTATCAAACTATGTTGTTAAAGATTTCCAGTTCTAGAACCTCCTCTCTTTAATTCCTTTTACTATTAAAATCATATTAAACATGTGTCCAGTTTGATAACTGGATTGGTTTGTTCATCTTCTATAATATTGACATTTAGATTGCTTGTCTCACCTTTGTTTCTCCTAAATTATATTTTATATCTCTGGTATATTTAAGTGTAATTATTTGAAAGTTGATATTTGACACAGTAATGTACTATTTTATTTCTTTTGTCTTCCTTATCTCTCAGCTATGTATAGAAAATATGCAAGCTTTTTCTTTCTATATTATTTTTCTGACTCTGACCTTTTAGTCATCACTTGCAAACAGCCGATTTTCTGATGCCTTGGACACATACTTGTTGAAAGTAAAAGAAGCGCTCTAAAGGCTGCAACAATGTGGAATTTGTCCTCAGCTTTCTTAGGTTAAAATTGTCAGCAGTGGAAAGAGGGGGACTTTCATCCACATTATCCCTCCTCAAATCCTTTAGCAAAAATTGCATGTGCTTTACAAGGTGGGAAATATAAGTACAATAAGATTTACATTTAGAATTTATTTTACATTTCTGTTTGTATTAAAACCACTCTAGACGGAGTACAAAGGATTTTAGGGCAGGGAGACTATTTTGCATGATACTATGAGAGCAGACACATGTTATTATTCATTTGTTAAAATTCATAGAATGTGCACTACCGAGAATGATCCCTAAGGTAAACACTCTGGACTTTGGATGATAATAATGTGTCAGTGCAGGTTTGTTGATTCTAACAAATGTACCATTCTGACTGAAAATGTTGATAGTGGGAAAGGCTATGTGCGTGTGAAGATAGGGGTATAGGAGGACTCTGCACTTGGTGCTCAATTTTGCTGTGAACCTAAAACTACTCTAAAAAATTAAGTCTATTAAAAAATAGCCATTCTAAATAAAGACTGATAGAGATGGTTTAAATAAGGGAAAAGTCCAAATTCTGCTTTTTAACTCTATTTTTATTTCTATGCAATCATCTCATATGTTAATAAAATATCAGGAAGACTTTGATAAACAACTTTATTGAATAATTAAAATGATTTGTAAGCAGTATAGCAAATTAAACAGCATTCTAAAGAACTTGAAAGTCATTTTTGCACTAGATAAAATGTTAAGCTTATTTTATACTACTAAATTAGTCACATTTGAAAAATAATGTAAAAATGAACTTTAGCTTAGCTTTGGATAATTACAACTTAATGATGTATAGAATTCCAAACAAATGAGATCTTATAGTATTTAATCTTGGCTATTTTTATGTGGTCATTCATTCTATATGCTGATATATTATTGTGTGTTTTATCGAAAAAGTCTTTACCCCTCCTATGAAGAAGGGAGAAGACCCTTTCCGAACAGATAACCTCCCAGAAAACCTTGGTTATCAGCTCAAAATGAAGGATGGTGTGGTTTACGTCTATCCTAACGAAGAAGCAGCCAGCAAAGATGAGCCCAAGCCACTTCCTTACCCAAATCTGGACACCTTCTTAGATGATATGAATTTTTTACTTGCTTTAATTGCCCAAGGACCTGTGTAAGTGTTAGGACCTAAACTACTGCTACTGTTACTACTGCTGATAGTAAGACTAAGGATTTATTAAGAGCTTACTATGTTCAAATACACATTAAACGCTTCATGTGCATTATTTCTTTCACTCTTCATAATCATTGTATGAGGTGGGTGGTTTTTATAAGTCCAGATTTATAAGCTGAGACTTTGATGAGTTAAGTAATTTGCCCAAAATCACACAGCTGGCTAAGCCAGGATTTGAACCCAAATCTTCCCTCATTATTATTTATGTCCAACTTTGATGAAAAGATTAAGTCCTTGGAGCCCAACACTTTTCAAATTAGATTAATGCAGAATAAGTCAGTTCCATTTGGAAACAAACATAGTTGTTTGTGATAAAGGTGATAAGGGTACTGATGGTTTTGAAATTGACTCTGTTCCTTAAATGTCTGAAATTTTTTACAATTATGTGATTTAATTTTTCACAGTAAGACCTATACCCATCGGCGCCTGAAGTTTCTCTCCTCCAAGTTCCAGGTCCATCAGATGCTCAACGAGATGGATGAGTTGAAGGAGCTGAAGAACAACCCCCACCGGGATTTTTACAACTGCAGAAAGGTAAACATGTTTGCTGCTCAGAGATCATTCCTGGACAAAAACATTAATGCAATTATTTCTTGAACAGGATAAGAAAGATACTGTTTTTCTGATTAATAAAAAATTTCTGCAGATTCAGTGGAATTTAGTGAAAGCAAATAGATTATGTCTAAAAGATGCAAATGCCTTTCCTACTGTTTTCCACATAAAAAGGGTTACCACATTATTGGCATAAAAGTTATACTTATCATCAACAACCAAATTAACAAAAACAAATAAAACCTCAAAAGCCACTCTTATAGGATTTAGAAGGTCTTCATTCTAGTGTTTTTTCTTCTACTTCCTGACTGTAAAACATTGGGGGAAGGGATTAAATATTTCTGAGTTTTGGTTCCCTTATTTGTAAAATTGGAAAATATATCTGCTCAATGTAGCTCACAGGAGGATTGTGAATATCAAATGATCTAAACCTTGTGGAAAACTAATCAACTACAAACATTTCAAAGATGTATTCTGATCATTTAAATGATTGCAAGGATGTGGGGTTAGGAAATATATGAACAGAGATTTGGGACCAAATCACGGCTCTGTCATCCGTATAAGCTTGGGCAAATTGCTTTATCTATCAAAACTTCCACTTATAAAATTGTTCTTACAAAAATACCTAACTCATAAGTGTCATCACTATACCATGGATGCATTATTTCAATCCTTTCTCCCCTTGGGGCTGAAAACTCTGGCAACTACTTCACTTCTAGCTGTGTCTCAGGGGTGGAAAATTGTCCCCAAGAATTTTGTATGGATCAAATGTAGGAAGTAAATTGGATGTTACAGATATGCAAGAGAAGCAGACAATATTATTTCATCCAGCCTAAACGTTCACATTCTTACAAGGGCACAAAAAGGTGCTATGTGTTCATTCTTGCTTGACCACCTATACCAACTGTCAGGTCACACCCCTATCATTTACTCCTTTCTCTTAGCACAGCGGGATTTGTGGGCACTGTAGCCTCTAACAGAGCAGCATAACTAAGTGTTACAGATTGTTGGTTTTTCTTGACCTGAATGTACACACAGGTGGACACTCATATCCATGCAGCTGCTTGTATGAACCAGAAACATCTACTGCGCTTTATTAAGAAATCTTACCAAATTGATGCTGACAGAGTGGTCTATAGCACCAAGGAGAAAAATCTGACCCTAAAGGAACTTTTTGCTAAATTAAAAATGCATCCCTACGACCTGACTGTTGATTCTCTGGATGTTCATGCTGTAAGTTAATAATGTCAGTTTCATCTAATACTCAGAACCCACATGCATTTCTCCTACAAATACTCCCTTGTCAGAGCTCTTTTAACCATGTGGGCTTACCATGCTGACAAAAAGAACCCATGCACAATTTCAAGGTTCTCTCATTGTCAGCTATCCTGTATTCCATTCTTGGAGCCCAAGCCCTTCCCCTCATACCAGGCCCTGGTTCCTTGCGGTCATTCCCTAACTCTCTGTGTCCAGGCAGCTCTGATAAGGATACACTTGTGCTCTTGTTTCCTGATGCAGGGACGTCAGACTTTCCAGCGTTTTGATAAGTTCAATGACAAATACAATCCCGTTGGAGCAAGTGAGCTACGGGACCTCTACCTGAAGACAGACAATTACATTAATGGGGAATATTTTGCCACTATCATCAAGGTGAGGGGGAACCAACCAGATCTATGGTACCTGGCCTGATTCTTGAGGAGGGGGAAGAAGAAAGGGAGGGAAGGAAGAAGGAAAGGGGGAAGGAAGCAGGGAAGAAGAAGGGGAAGGAGGGAGGAGGGCAGGAGGGAGAGTGCTATCACTTGGGTCAGGCACTACACAGATGAATGGGATCATTTCTTGTGAAACATCCACTGTAATGATTTTTGAAGGCCTTGATTCCTAGGACAGAGAAGCTGAGGGTGTGGATTTGGGATTAAGGACCTGGTTCTTCTAGACTTTCGAAGTTGTAAGTTTGGAAAGAGTTAGGATCAGAACCCACCCTGATCTTCATGACACTTGAACATTAGGAGTTAGGAATGACAGGTGCAGTTGGGAGACGTGTGTTTTGGGAGATAAGGGTCATATAAAAGTTGAATTCGTTTGCAGCAGTGCCTTGGGATCGCATCATCTGTAGTCTGACGCTTTCTCTCTGTGGACTCCATCAGGTCCCATCAGTCTTTCACCCCAACTAGATGCCCCTCACCTCTTGGTCTCCTTAAATCTTAACCTTGATAGTTTTCCTCTGACTTCCTTTATCATTACCTCTGTTCTTCTTAGGACCTTTAGGTCCTAAGAAAGTTCCTTTCCCTAGACTCATAAGGTTCCTCTCCCTAGACCCCACAGGTATAGACTCCTGAGGGACTCCTCTCTTGGCTTTGCAGGAGGTAGGTGCAGACTTGGTGGAGGCCAAGTACCAGCATGCCGAGCCCCGCCTGTCCATCTATGGCCGCAGTCCTGAGGAGTGGAGCAAACTCTCCACCTGGTTCGTCCAAAACCGCGTCTACTGCCCCAACATGACATGGATGATCCAGGTCCCCAGGATCTAGTACGTAACAGCTCACTGGAAACCCTTAAAGCCTGCCTCATCCCACCTGCCCTCACCTCCTCCACACAAACAAAGAAAGGGCAGCACATCTGGACAGATATAAGCTTTGTTAACAGCACTCAGTGCTGGGTCCCCGGTGGGTGCCTGGTTTTGTCCATTCTAGGTTTAGCACTTTTAATCACGGTCAGGAGTTAGGAAGATCATTTCAGTTCAGTTTTCTAACCAGGTTGTTTTTTAAACAGAGCACTTGATGCAGATCACAAAATAACTTACTAAGAATGATTAAAACTTAGCTAGGAGAAAAACTATGTACATTTTACTATACATTTTCGTTCTCTCCGTCCTCTTCTCTGTGTCCAGCTCCTTCTTTTCCAAGCACATCTGTACTGGGGTGTAGCTTTCTTGTATCAGAACTTCAACTACTGTCTGCTGATTATCTCACACAAGTGCTCAAGTTCTCCATAATCAATGAATATTTATCAGTGGTATTATCACCTGCTAATTACTCATTGCCTTCAGGGATATTCATATCACTGATCTTCTATCTAACTTAAGTGTTGGTGTATTGTCTGGCCATCTGCCTCTGTGTTCTGTGTGCCCTGTGACAATGTAAGAGCTTTATCCTCTCTCTTTAGCCAAAACAAAAAAGGAACACTTTAAAAAATTCTTATTATTTTATTTTTGGTTCCTCTGGGTCTTCGTTGCTCTGTGTGGGCTTTCTCCAGTTGCAAAGAGCAAGAGCTACTCTCTAGTTGCAGTGCATGGGCTTCTCATTGGAGTGGCTTCTTTTGTGGCAGAGCACAGGCTCTAGAACATGTGGTCTTCAGCAGTTGCAGCATGTGAGCTCAGTAGTTGTGGCACATGGACTTAGTTATCCCATGGCATGTGGAATCTTCCTGGACCAGGGATTGAACCTGTGTCCCCTGCATTGGCAGGTGAATTCTCATTCACTGTACCACCAGGGAAGTCCCAAAAGAGTAACTTTTTGAATGGAGTAAAACTTCCTGTCTAATATCATGAAGACAGAGAGGCAGTAGAGTGTGGTGGTTAGAAGCATAGCCCCTGGCCCTGGGCTGGCTATACTTGAATCCTGACTCTACCAGTCACAAGCTATGTGACCTTTGGCAAGTTTCATGACCTCTCTGTGCCTTAGTTTCATCATCTTTAAAATGGGGACATAAGGGTACCTAATTTATTGTGTTGTTGTGAGCATTAATCTAGCTAATACTTCTGGCCACTTAAAACAGTGGGTGGCAAATATTGAGTGCTGTATAAGAATTTGTTAGATTGCCTCTGGCTACAGCATATCAGAGGTGTTCTTGATAAGTGTTTCATGTTCACCATCTTGTATACCACACACGCAAAAAAATCACTGACCCTTTCATGACATAGTTCCCATACTCTTCATTCTCTATCAGGCCTTGGCTGTGAAGATTTAGACTTTTTTTTTTTTTAACCACAGATCATTCGTAGAAGATATAGTATAGGTGCATGTGGTCCAGCAAGAAATTTATACCTCCTATGCCAAACCTAAGGCCCCTTGGAGAAGGAAATGGCAACCCTCTCTAGTATTCTTGCCTGGGAAATCCCAAGGACAGATGAGCCTGGTGGGCTACAATCCTTGGGGTCGCAAAAGAGTTAGACACGACTTAGAGACTAAACAACAACAAATGTAAAACCCAAATTGAATCCTTCTTTATGGGTAACCAAGAAGAATGTACCAGGGTGGACCTAGGATGGAAACACTAGGTCTTTTCTTAAACACGGCATTCGGCCCTTTGCTTGTCTTTGACCTTTGCTTTGAACTATCAGCCCCAAAATCTTCTCCTAAATTCTCTTCATTCCTCCCTCTAGTGATGTGTTCCGATCTAAGAACTTCCTTCCACACTTTGGAAAGATGTTGGAGAATGTTTTCATGCCAGTTTTCGAAGCCACCATCAACCCTCAGGCTCACCCAGACCTCAGCGTTTTCCTCAAGCACGTAAGCATGACCCTGTGAGCCTTCCTAAAGCTGCACATGAACCAGCCTGTGTACCTAGCCGTGAAGAATTTTTGATGCTTATCTCTGACATTTGGTCCTTGCCTCTGGGAGCTGAAAGTCTGTCTGAGGTCTGGGTCTCTGCATTCAGACTAAACCCATTGCCTGCTCATTTTTCCTGACAGATTACGGGCTTCGACAGTGTAGATGATGAGTCCAAACACAGTGGCCACATGTTCTCCTCCAAGAGCCCTAAGCCCCAGGAGTGGACCATGGAAAAGAACCCATCTTACACTTACTATACCTACTACATGTATGCGAACATCATGGTGCTCAACAGCCTGAGAAAGTAAGTAGATGAGAACTGGAAAGAGAATCTATCTGACACACTTCTTTCCTCATACACTGGCACCCTCGGTGGTTGAGGGACGCTACCAGTTGGCCCAGAGAAGAAATTTCTTTCCCTTGACTTTTTCTTCAGTTTCCTTATTTATCTGAGGAGGAGGATGGACATTTTGGAGTCTTCAGTAACTTTCACAATTCCTTTTCTTTGGAAGTTTAGGAATCTACACTTATCACTGTGCAATTTATGATAAAATTGCATACATTTTGCCCATCTTGGTATATCTGAGCAAGGAAGAAATATAGGACTATTATAAGGGGGTTTTCTGGAAATTTTTCCCCCCTAAAGTGTGGGTAGCAGAAAAAATGACATGTTGATATTCGTAAACTTTGGGTGGTAACTGAAGATGTTTCTGTTCAGGTAATCAAATCTTAACTTTCCTCCATAACCTCATATCCTATATTGTCTCTTTTTCCAAAAAGTCTGTGTTTTTAGGAAGAGTCTTTGGGCTTCCCAGGTGGCTCAGTGGTAAAGAATCTGCCTGTCAATGCAGGAGATGCAGGTTCGATTTCTGGGTCGGGAAGATCCCGTGGGGAAGAAACGGCAACCTACTCCAGTATTCTTGCCTGGAAAATCCCCATGGACAGAGAAGCCTGGTGGGCCACAGTCCATGGGGTTGCAAAGAGTCAGACATGACTGAGTGACTAAACAGGAAAGATTATGAATTGGAATTGTCTGGTTTGCTGAAACCTTTGGATGCCCCACTCCCTTTCAGAGTGTTAATTTTTCCTACCAGATTTTCTGTAAGTCACTTTAGGCCCAGAATGGTTGTCAGGTTCTGGTCAGTCACCTGTGATTCCTATAATAGCTCCATCTCCCTAGGGAACGAGGCATGAACACGTTTCTGTTCCGACCTCATTGTGGGGAAGCTGGAGCTCTCACTCATCTCATGACAGCATTCATGACAGCAGATAACATCTCTCATGGCCTGAATTTAAAAAAGGTGAGTTGGAGGCTCTCTTCTCAACCTTAACTTTTATGTGGGAGCAAGAGGGATAGCTTTTTTCCTCCTTATCATTTTGTCACATCATTGTCAACACTGGAATCAAAATAAAGGAGAGCAAAAAATATTTTTGAGATTATTTACTGCATTTCATTTTCCAGAGGCCCAGAGAAGTAAAGGAACTTGCTCAAGATTACCTAGCTAGTCAGTGGCAGGGAGAGGTTAATACAGATCTCCTGACTTTCATTTTAGAGCTCTGACAAGGGATAAATGCGAGGCGGCTTGGCCTACCTTCAACTGGTTTTTGCCAGATTTCATGTTGTAGCATGTTTTGAAATGCCTCTTGTGAGAGTCAGAACTTTCTCGTAGAGAAAAAAAAAGTTTCACAGTGAATTCTTTTGCCTAAGATGGACCATTAACTTAGACAAATAAAACTTAAACAATTTGGTTTGACTCAATGCTTCTGAAAACTGATCTCATAAATTTATTCTAAATAGTATTTACATTTAAAAACTATTCTTTTTTACAACAGGATTTAAAGAATAGGTGATAATTTTGTTGAAAGCTAAAACCTGAAGTAGATCATGGGGTTTTAACATTTCTAGTTTGCATCCCTTTTCCAATATTAAAAAATTTTTTTTTCTCTTTTCCTTTTCAGAGTCCTGTGTTACAGTACTTGTTTTTCTTAGCCCAGATTCCCATCGCTATGTCGCCATTAAGTAACAACAGCTTATTTCTAGAATACGCCAGAAATCCTTTTTTAGATTTCCTCCAGAAAGGGCTAATGATCTCACTGTCTACAGATGACCCAATGCAATTCCACTTCACCAAGGTACACATATGGAATTTTGAGCAATACAAGTATATTTACCATCTAGAATTTTAAAGTTGAATCATGATATTTCACTATTCTTTTGTGCAGGATGTGTGTTATTTCTTTTAATGCATCCCTTTTTCTTTCCCTCTTTTCTTTGCCTCTTTTAAATAAATAACCCAAGGAGCCCCTAATGGAAGAATACGCCATTGCTGCACAAGTCTTCAAGCTGAGTACCTGTGATATGTGTGAAGTGGCAAGAAACAGTGTTCTGCAATGTGGAATTTCTCATGAGGTAGACCTGCCTTTGACTGATTATCCTTCTGAGTCTGGAATTTGGTAACCTGAATATTGAAAAATTAGTTGAAGAAACACATGTTTGAAAAATTATTTCAGGAATCATGTGCAGTTACTATGGACAGGGTCTAGAAAGAATTATTCTCTCTCTCTCTGGCCAGGCCCTGTGGGCAAGGAAGATAAAATACACTTATTTCTCAGCAGACCATGTACATTGAGGCAGTGGATGAATGCTCTTAGTGGTTTATTGTTTTCCTCTTGCCTGCAGCTAATATAAGGAAGGAATCTTTGTGGAGGATGTAATTATTGTCCATATCAGGGTAAAAAGCGACAACAATCATTCTGTTTCCTTTTTTCTTACAGGAGAAAGCAAGGTTTCTGGGCAACAATTACCTTGAAGAAGGCCCTGCTGGAAATGATATCAGAAGGACAAATGTGGCCCAAATCCGCATGGCCTATCGCTATGAAACCTGGTGTTATGAACTTAATTTAATTGCTGAAGGCATTAAATCAGGAGAATAAAACAAACAAAATAATGACATGGGTGAGATTTTCATTGTAGGGTATAAATAGCAATGGTTACTAGTTATCAAATCCCTGCTATAAGCCAACAGATTGTATTAGATATTGTTCCATTGACATTATTTCATTTAATGCTTTGCATAACTTTACAGATATTATTGTCTTCATTTTGGGGAAGAAGAGTAAACTGAGGTTAGTGACCTATATAAGGATATACCTAGTGAGAAGTAGCAATGGAGACCTGGGTTTGTCTGACTCCAGAGTCTCCATGACTTTCAGGTAAAATAGTTATCAAGGCAGGGCAAAAATAACAAGCAAATGATTTGTTATAGGGAGAATGCAGGCTTTTGGTTTACAAAATGGAACTTGCTGAAGGCATTTAGACCACTGAAAAGTCCTTTTGACAGGATACAGCTGAAGAGTGACTTTCTTAGACAAAAACAGAAGTGGTGTAACCCAATATAGAAAATCTGTAATTATGAGTTGTTATACTTAGGGAGAATTTATCTTACAAAAGGATTCTTAGTTTTAAGAATGTAATTCACAATTAAGTTATACTCAGCAGTAGTGGTACATTTGAAATGACTTTATTTACCAAAAGAAAAGTTACATATGTAACTTTTTAGAATCATTCCTGTTACTCAAGGTCAAGTGGAATTCCAATTAACCAGACTATACTTCTATACACATACAGTTGTGTTGCCATCTAGTGGTTGGGCTGATAACTTCATTCACCTTATTCAATAAACAATTACTGACCAAACATCTAAAATATCAGGTACATACCTAGACAGCAAAGGTATAAGGAATAAGATCTCATTCTTATAAAGACTACAACTAGTATCAAATTATTCGCAGCATGAAGTTACAGCATGAGTAGGTACAAATGTGAAAAAGAGCATTTTGTGAAATATTTCAGAAAGTAAAGACATTTCAAAAGGAAAAAAAAAAATTAAAAGCAAATTCCTGCACGCTTCCACATTCTGTACAGGTGGTCCTAAGCATAGGTGTGATTCCAACAACATGTTTGTATTAGCCCTGGTGTAAGAAGTCTCTCCCTGGTTTCTGAAGTTGAAGTTCTCTTAGCTGAGTATTTTTAAGTCCCTTAGACAACCTGATTTTTCTTTTACCTTGACCTCTTTGTTACCAAAATAATACAAACCGTCAAATTAAACTTTCTATTCTCAGATTTAAAAAGGCATGAACTACCATTATGTATATCTCCATCTTACCCATGAGAGGGCAGTAGAATACATACTTGTCATTTATTACATCCATAGAGAGGATGAAGATGAAGATTTGGTTTCATATTTAGTACTTGGAATTTGATCTGCTCATTTTGCCTTATAATCTTCCTGAATGTGAAGTTTGAACTTTGGAATAAATCTGAATTTTTAAATAAATTTCAAAACCACGCTATTTTAGCCCAACATTTTATCTTAAACAATTGTTTGGGAGTTTTCTAAATACACAAGGATTTTTTTGGTGGTTGGGGGAGGAGTCCGATCGTTGTTCAAAATTTACTACAAACAATATTCACAATATTCACATTTATTTCCTCATTGAGAAGGGATTAAAAATATGTCTTGACATTCCTTCCCTCCCTGCCCCCACCATTATAGAAGATAATTCCTATTTTATTGCCCACAGCTCATGGTTTCACAACGGTTCAGGATATGCAGCTTTTACTCCTTTGGCTAAGTTGGCCTGTGACAGTCATCTGTGATGTGTGACCAAACACCGCTCTTTCAGGTCTTCTATTTTGGTACCTTCATGTGAACAGATGTGGGAAGAGTTTGGTCACCAGATCCAAGAGGCTCTGGTGGGGTGGCGTGGGGTAGGGTGGAATCGGGCGGGCCCAGGCGGGGTGGGGTAGTTAGCAAGTGCCTGGGAAACAGGCTCAACTCATCCTTGACTAGCAGCCTTAGTGAAACTGGGCTGCTGCTCGCAGTAGGCACCGCGCCATGTACATACCTGAGGACGAGCGTGTTGCAGGCGCAGCGCTTAATCATGTCACAACAGGGCGTGGGAGCCGACCTCAGGCTCTGGGAGTATCAAAGGCACCTCTTGCTCTGGGATTTCAAGCCTCAAGTTTCTAGAGCGTTATATGCAGCTGTACATTTCAAGTCGGGGCTGTACTGCAACTGCCGGAGACACTTTTGCCCCCCTGAACTCAGCCTGAGAAATGATGCTGCTCTTTCACTGGAGACACCAGGCCTACTACACTCGTTGGCAGGAGACAGTTGTACGGTTTCCTTGAGTGAGGTGCCATTTGAATTTCTTGATTAGGCTTTGCCTCACGGGTAGCTGTGAAGAGTCCTTTATGTAAAGTTCTTGTCCATCACCGTGGAACCTGTTGGACGGCAGGCACGGTGACAACTAAGGAGCTTTGTCTAGAAGCCTCGGATGGACGACAGCCGTGACTGCCGCTTGCCTGCCGGAGCCGCAGCCTCTTGGCGCCCAAGCTCCTGGGCAAGCTTTTGGCCCCTAAACTGGACTCGAGCGGGGGCGGTTCCCCTCTGGAAGGTCCTCTGGCCGTGCCTGGGGCGGTCCAAGGGCGGGCCCAAAGGTGAGGGGTGGGAACATGAGCCAATAAGAACAGAGCTTGGCCGGGCCGGGGCGGGGTCTGCGGCCGGGTCTGCGGGGGCGGGACAGAGCCCACCCCAACTGGAACTCAGCCGACCTGGCGCCTCGGCTGAGAGGACTAAGCCCCGCAGCCCAGAGGCGGAGGCGGCCTCGAGGCCCAGCGCAGGTAAGAACTGGGTGACCTGGGGCGGGTTGTGAGGCCGGGGCGTCGGCCCCTCGCGGCGGACGGTGTCGCACGTTGGGCGCCGGGCCTTGGAACGTCGGGAGCCGTCCGGCTGCAGAGCGGGAGCGGGCTGGCGGCGGTGTCGGCACCTCCCCGGCCTGGAGGGACTCACGAGCGTGCGGCCCCGCGCCCAGCGGACGCTGGATTTGGGAGCCCGCTCGTCGGCGGAGGGGGCTGTGATGGAGCCTGACTGAGGGTCTCCTCGCCGCTCACCTCGGGGCGCGGGGACCGTCGTCTGGGGAGGCGCTCGGGGGCGCTTGGCAGTCCTGGGGAAGAGGCAGGGAGCTCCCCGCATTCAGGAGGAAACGCGGGGCTTTCGTCAGTATTAAGCCGCGACAGGCTGAGACGGTGGGTTTTTCAAACATTTTTGCTTTCCTGTGTTTTGAGCCTTAACAGAATCTGACGAGCACAGTAAAGTCGTTAAGTAGGATTTTGATTTAAAAAATCTGACAGTGGAACATCTAAGAGTTTCTAACTATTATAGTATGACAGAAGATGATCAGAATATGAGTCAGGGGCGGGAGTTTCGGCCAGGACCCACGTACCAGATGTGATACCTCGTTTAAAGTCGACTTTTCTGGGCCTCGTTTCTTTAGCTGTAAAATCGGGATGCTTCTGCCAGGCGGTATTCTTAGGGTCAAATGAGATGAGTGAGAGTATCCTATAAATGTTAGGTATTGTGTATTGTGTAAAACAACTGTTAAGCGCCAGGCACATAGTAGGCTCTTTGTAAACCTTTACCCTAAAGCTAGCGGTTCACCCAAGGTGTTTTAGATAAAGTTCTACATCTCGGTTTACTGTGTAAATAAATTGTTTAAGCTCGTTTTTTACAAATCACCATTGTTGGAAGTGTGGTCCATTTTTCACTGATTAATGAATTTTTCTAGAATGGCACACTACACTGTTACTGAATCATTTACCAAGAAGTTTGTTAGCAGTTAATCTGTGTCTTTGCTTTAGGTAAATAGTTGTAGTTTAAGATACCTGGTAAAGTAAGCTAGGAGTATTGCTTCAAATCAAGACTTACATTAACTTTTGTAAGATTTAAGTCGTCCAAAACAAAATATATTAATATACAGCTGCATTTTTTGGTACAGCTTTTATTACAGATACTTGCGTTCTTTTCTGTGGGTTTGTGAATGTGTGAGGAGTTTTAGGGGAAGACTGGAAATGAAAAAAGGAATAACAGTTTGTAACCAGCACACTTTGACTAGGGATAAATGTAGGCGTGTTCTGAAGTCGTTTCCCAGGCAGAAACCAGGAAATGTAGTAATTGTGTCCCTTGGCTTTTCATTAGTTTGTGTGTGTATGTTGATTGTGTGTGTTGATAGATTTTTTAAAATGAGGATATAAAGGAAGAATACTACTTTCTCTGATGTGACAATAGGCAGTTTTCTAAAACTAGAAATTATATTTTATTTTGTTATTAAAATAATTTCTTAATTTTTTGGTGACTGTGCCCGGTCTTCCCTGCTGCACAGGCTTTTCTCCAGTTGCAGCAAGTGTGGGTTACTCTCTAGTTGCAGTGTGTGGGCTTCTCCTTTTGGTGGCTTCTCTTGTTGTGGAGGACCAGCTCTAGACTGTGCCGGCTTCAATAGTTGTGGCACATGGGCTCAACAGTTGCAGCTCCCAGACTCTAGAGCACAGGCTTAATAGTTGTGACACATGGGCTTTGTTGCTCCATGGCATGTGGGATCCTCCTGGATCAAGGATTGAACCCATGCCTTCTGCACTGGCAGGAAGATTCTTTACCACCGAGCCACCGGGGAAACCCTGGAAATTTTATTTTCAATGATCTGTAGTAAGTCTTACATTATAGACAAGAATGTTAGATCACTGGATACCAAGACCAAATTAAATGGAGAAGTAGAGGGAAAGTTTCTAGTGAATATAGTTTTTGTTTTGCTTTAATAGTTTTATATGTTTCAACAGTTCAGTGCAAGATGGATGTTTTGAAACACCAATTTCAAGCATGTACTCCATATATAAGATTTGCTGTGATTTCTAATTTGTTGATCTTGGCAGACTGAAATCTTATATTCACATTATTTATTAAGCATTAATATATTCTAAGACACAGTTTTAGCACTTACGTTCCTGTACGGGCAGCTTCCCTGGTGGCTCAGTGGTAAAAATATGCCTGCCAGTGTAGGAGACGTGGGTTCGATCCCTGGGTTGGGAAGATCCCCTGGAGAAGGAAATGGAAACCCACTCCAGTATTCCTGCCTGGGAAATCCCATTGACAGAGGAGCCTGGTGGGCTACAGTCCATGGGGTTGCAGAAGAGTCAGACAGCACTTATGAACTAAACAACATCTGAGTCACCAGAGAAGCCACCCATATATTAATATAAGTGCTAAAACTGTGCATTGGAATGTACTAGGTGCTCAGTAAATAATGTGAGTATAAGGCTTAAGTCCACCAAGATCAACAGACAGTAAAGAATCTGCCTGAAATGCAGGAGACCTGGGTTCAATCCCTGAGTCGGGAAGTCAGTCTCTTCTCCCTTGAGAAGGAAATGGCTACCCACTCCAGTATTCTTGTCTGAATAATTCCATGAACAGAGGAGCCTGGCAGGCTATAGTCCATGGGGTCACAAAGAGTTGGACCCAACTGAGAGACTAACAATTCTTGTATGGGCAGGATTTAATTCCTTCCATCTAGGAGATTACATTTTACCCCATAGGCTAGCATAAGTACAGAGAAAGTTTTTTAAAAGCTGTTGATAATGATAACATCAACCAGCATTTATTGGGATGTACTTTGGGCTAGGCAGTGTCCTAAATTCTTACACGCATTAGCTTATTGAATCCTTAGAACCACCTTGACGGGTGTTATTACTATGGTCTCCTCTTTGAGCGACATAGAAAAGTTGAATGACTTTCCCATATCAAACAGCCTAGGTGCCAGAGTTAGGTAGGATTCAAACCAGACAGTTGGGCTCCAAAAATCCTGATCTTAGCCCTTTCACTATACTGAGTTTAGAATTCTGTGAGTGAGATGCAAATGAAATCAAAGGAGTACTTAAGAGAAAGTTCTGTGAAGAACTTCATCAAAAAGAAGGAAAGAGAGAGAGAAACTGGTATCGCAAGGTGTAGATGAAGGCATATCCAAGCTTCAACTTAATTATACTTTATATATATATGAAAAATTTTTTTCCTGGTGAATGACGTGAGGTTCTTTTTGTTTTTGAGCTCTCTCAGTCACTCAATTACTGCAATTATGACATTATCTTAATACTATGAGAGGTGATTATTTTTCAATAAGAAGTTTAAAATGTCTTTTTGCAGAGGATAAGTTAAATGTTAGAGTCAAGAAAATGTTTCCCTGACTTCAAGATGCTCATAACCAGACATGTAAATAAGTCCCTACAATTTCAGGGTGATGAGAGTTATAACAGAGTTCATGCCATGCTGTGCTTAGTCACTTAGTCGTGTCCTACTCTTTGCGACCCCATGGGCTGTAGCCCGCCAGGCTCCTTGGTCCATGGAATTCTCCAGGCAAGAATACTGGATTGGGTTGCCATGCCCTCCTCCAGGGGATCCCAACCCAAGGATTCCCAAACCAGGGATCGAACCCAGGTCTCCTGTATTGCAGGCAGATTCTTTATTGTCTGAGCCACCAAGGAAGCCCAAGAATGCTGGAGTGGGTAGCCTGTCCCTTCTCCAGGGGATCTTTCTGACCCAGGAATTGAACCGGGGTCTCCTGCATTGCAGATGGATTCTTTACCAGCTGAGCTAGCAGGGAAGCCCATAACAGAGATATAGTAAAGAGTTTAATTGGCCCATTGATGAGGGAAGATAATTCTGTATATGCTAAGAGAAGGATTAGTGAGATGATACCGTATTTGAATTTGGCTTTAAAGGATGAATAGGAGTTTGCTGAGTTGGGGCAGGGAACAAGATAAGGATGCAAACCAGGAATATTAAGTGGAAGTATATGGTATGTTTCAGAATGTGTTGTAGTCCACATTGTCACTAAACGTCAGAGTGTATAGAGATGAAGGGTTGGGCTAAAAAAGATGGTGCCTGGAAATAAACTGGAAAAAACAAAAAGGTTGCAGAACTTGGTTGCCAGTCATGTTAGGATTGGTGAAATTTCTAGAAATTAGGTTACATATGGGATTTCAGTACCTTTCATTTGAAATAAAGAAAATTTTTTTCCTGTTTGACACAGTCTTTCACTGTAGAATATGGTGTCAAAGGTGGTTTTAATACTTTGAAGTATAGAATATGCTATAAAACAACATACAGATTAGGCATGTAAAAAGTTATGACTCAGAGAAAGAGAGTCTTCATTTGGTGAAAGGCCTGTGTATCATGTTGAGGACTTTGGACTTGATTCTAAAGACAATGGTGAGCCAATGAGGGACTTTATGTAATTGGGAAAGATAACATGGTGGTGGTATGATGTAGATGCTGGATTAGATGGAGAAGCAAAAGGTAGAGAGATAAGTTAGAAAGCTGGTGCTATTGAAATATCCCAGATAAGAGAGGATAAGAGCTGAGCAGGAAAATAGTAATAGGAATGAAAAGGAGAGGACAGATGATAAAAATGTAGAATTTACAAGGCTTGAAAAGTGATTGGCTTTGAAGGTCAACAGGAAAGTAAAAACTTAGTATCTCAGCTTGGGAAACTGGATAGAAGAGCTTAATTTAATTTTTAATGGGGGGGAAGTTAATTGTTTAAGATTTGAACATGATGATTTTGAGGTGTCTCTGGAGCATCAGATCGAGATGGCAAGAGAGGATCCAGAGCCCCGAGGGGAGGCTGAGATTGGGGATTCAGATTTAGGAGTTAGCCAGAGTGGGAACTGAAGCCCTAAGAGCAAATGAAATTACTCTGAGGCAGGGGCTGCAGGGCAGGAACACAAAGAATTTTGCTTTGTATGAATGGAAGGGATTATTTATTCATTTATACTTATTTTCTTATTAACTATGACTATAAAACAATTAAATGGGTTTTATTTGAAGATTAAATAGCTTTTACATCCAAATAAATCCTGTTCTTTTAAAATTTCACTTGACAGTCATTCATTTATTCCCAAAGTGTTTTACCCAAACTATTATTGGAGTATCTCTTTGTAAAAAAAAAAACAAACACAAATTCACAGCAAATCAAGAAAGTAGATCCTCTTTATTATAGAATTATTTTTCGTCCTCTGTACTTTGTAATTCCATGCTTATACAGATGGGCTCCAGTTTCAGTTGGTTCCACTTGTGTTATTTCAACTTTAGGATGGTGCAAAATTGGTGCATGTTCAATAGAAACTATACTTGGAATTTTGATCTTTTCCTGAGCTAGCAATATGCTGTGTGATACTCTCTCTTAATGCTGGGCAGAGGCAAGGAATCAGCTCCTAGTCAGCCACACAATCAGAAGGACAACCAACTGATACACTTATAACCATTTAGTACCCATACAACCATTCTCTTTTTCACTTTCAGTTCAGTAGTCAATAAATGACATGAGATATTAACATTTTATTTTAAAATGGGCTTTTATCAGATCTTCCTCAACGTACTGTGGGGTTATGTTCTGATAAATTCATGATAAGGTAAAAATATCATAAGTCGAAAATACATTTAGTCATCTAACCTACCAAACATTGTAGCTTAGCTTCAGTTCAGTTCAGTGTTAGTTGCTCAGTCATGTCTGACTCTTTGCAATCCCATGGACTGTAGCCTGCCAGGCCCCTCTGTCCACGGAATTCTCCAGGCAAGAATACTGAAGTGGGTTGCCATTCCCATCTCCAGGGGATCTTCCTGACCCAGGTATCGAGCCCACGTCTCCTGCATTGCAGGCAGATTCTTTATTGTCTATCTTAAATGTGCTCAGAACTCCTACTTTAGCCCCAAATTAGGCAAAATCATCTAACACAAGACCTATTTTATAATACATTTATTATTTCATGTAGCTTATTGAATACTGTACTGTATATGAAAAACAGAATGACTGTATATACAGAAAGGTTGTGAGTGTATTGGATTTTTAGCCTTATGATCCTGTGGATCCTATGGCCTGCTGGGAGCTGCAGTCCTGCCCGGCATCATGAGTATCACACTGCAGTCACTGCCCCTGGAAGCTTGTACACTGTCAGAATAAAAAATACGTTTGAAAATATTTTTCTATATTCAGTACTCCTTATTGAGCCAGTAAAATGGTTATCTTTTTCCTCAGTGAAAGTGAGGACATTGAAAGCTGGGTAGAATAAAAGACCAAAATTGGAAGTGTCCTGCACTGGTTCCCAGAGGGTTGGATAAGATGGAATCTTTTGTCTTTTTCCTCTTAAAGCTGCATGAATAATTTTTCTCCTAAGGAAAAGGAAACATGAAATTTTTATTCATTTCAGGGACATTAAAGCAGATTATAAGGTTGAAGAATTAAAAATAATGGTGAGATAAGAGAAAGAAGTTCAAAGGACTTACTTTTTCACATTTGGCATCTGAGATGTTTCTCTTGCACCTCATAATTTTGAGGAGGAAATTTATGATAGTTTTTTGCTTATAAATCTTAGATTCCTGGTTAGCAACCTGAAAGTATAATTTTAACATTCAGTTCAGGCAGTATTAATCCATTTATATCAGTTATATATTTTATTTATGCTCTCCTGTATTTCTTTAAGTTAGATTTCTGACGTTCATGGTTTTCATAGCAGAGATAAATGTTTATAACAGGACATGGGGGACAATTATTAGTTTTACTTCGAAGTTTAAATTCATAAAAGTGACATATTTGTGGTTTTTTTTTTCTTGTGTGGACGTTAATGTTAGAGGACAGTTTGAGGAGGGTGAGATTTTTTCTTGGTGCTACTTAAAAGAAGTGTGCTTTTTTCTTTCTCTCTTTCTTTTTCTCCATTAGAGTGAAAAAACAAAACAATCCAGCTGTCTAGGATATTTTTGAGTTGGTTACTTAGCAATATGAAGCATAATTTTGTATTTAAATGTTTATCTGTATTCTTTGATACTCTGATTAAATAAAAGTCTATTAAGGCTGATGATATTAGAGCCTGCTGGGAGGAAATGACCACAGCCTGCTTTTCAACAATATTTACTGCAAATCATCTTTTCCCTGGTACCTACTTAAACCATAAGGGGTACCATGGAACAAAAGAGCAACATGTGAATTAGAGTGATGGTCAGTTTGGTGATGATCGTAATGCAATGATTATTGCACATTTAATTTATATTAATGTAATTAAAGGTCAAGGAGAATGTAGCAGGATTTTCTTTGCTGTTGGTAAAAATGGTGAGACTCTTAAGTTTTATTTATTAACTTTAAATATGTTCTTCAAGTGTGATGTTTTTGAGTTCAGTGATAAATTGTTGTTCAAAAAGAAATTAGACCAATTTGCCCTCTAAATATACTGTCTAATTATTAGGTGAAGAAAGAAAGCATGAAGTGAAAAAATACAGAGGCTTGTTCAGTAGCTGCATCTGGAAGTACAAAAATGTTGAGGAAAGGGTGACTCAAGAAAAAGTGTAAGATATCTTACATGAAGATCTTCTCTTTCACGAAGATAATTTTTAAAATGGGTTTATCAAATGTGCAAAACCTCATGAAGATGACTCCATGTATTTGTGTTAATGTTGCAAATGAAAGTTACGATCTTTAATATTGAACAGATTTTTGGAAGCAGCATTCTGGACTTTTCAGTAAGCCTTTCCAAATATTTTCAAAGAAAGAAAAGAATATAAAACTATGTCAATTTCCTTTTTTTTCAGATCTAATTGTACCCACTCACTGTGTCACAGCAGAATTTGATAGCTGTTAAGAGATAAAGAGCTAAGCAGATTGTATGGATCTAGAATTTTTCTAGTTGAAAGACACTCTCATTTGGCAGATGTTTTCCAATATTTTTGGATAACAAAATTGCATATTTAGCTGATATTTTTGGCAACCTAGTGAACTAAATTGGAAGCTCTATATCTCAGGATTCCAAAACATTGTTTTTGCAGGTAATACTCTTGCTGTTTTATTTTTTCATACATGTTGCTACATCTGGAAGAGAGCATTATCGCTGAAGAAAACTTGAACAAAATAAAATGTAGAGATACTATGAAATTTTCTCTTGTCTGACTTTTAATCATTATTTTCCTGAGGGGAAGTTTAAAATGTTGAAGAAAAACATTTGGCTGAAAGATCCATTTGCCCTGCATCAATAATTGAGTTCAATGTGTATTCCAGGGAAAAAATGAATTCTTACAGCTTAGTTCTTAATGTACTCTGAAGTGATTATGAATGACACTGCTGACCATTTTTTTGTATTAAGACCAAAGAATTTCCGTTACTAAATAGAAAAAGTTCAGTACTGTTTTTACGTTTCACAACAACTTATTGTTTCATCTAGGATTTCAACCCTGACCCAATTTCAAGCAAGAGTACAAGATTCTGTTGTGAACCTGCTAAGTATGTAACATGGTCCTTGTGTTTTCCAGACTGGAATTAGTTTATGAACAGGAAAGGTCACTCACTGCATTACATAGACTCTTTTCTAATTTTAATGTTTATATTGTATATTAATTTTGGAATTTTAAATGTATTTAAATAATGATCAAATAATGTTTGATGTTAACTTTGTATTTTACTTTATCATATGTAATAAGGTTAATTGTTTTGTGAAACTTCTGTTTCAGTTGTGTGTGTGCATGTATTGTGACTCAAATGTATTTCTTATCATGGGTTTTGGTCAGAAGGGTTCAGGAAGCACTGACCTATAGTGCAAGAGAAAGAGGATTTGATTCAGTAAGGCCACAGGGCCCTTAGGGATTCTGTGTGTTTGTGTGTGTGTGTATTCTATAAAACCATGCCAATGTATGCTTTTGCTGTTACTGCTCTTAAACGATCCCTCTTTGTTTTTCCATCCTTCCTGCAAACAATTACTGTTGATCACTGTATCACGTTCCCTACTAGTACTATGTGTGCCTACTTTCCTTGTGTTGATTGCTTCGCTTGGACCAGTTTCTCCCCACAAACGTGGCTGTCTTTCACAGTGCCCTAGAGTTCCGTTTTGGTCTCGTGTCACTAGGTTCCTTTGCTCCACACAGACTCTTTTCTAACTTTAATGTTTATATTGTGTATTAATTTTGGAATTTTAAATGTATTTAAATAAAGATCAAATAACATTTGATGTTAACTTTATGTTTTCCTTTTTCATATGTAATAAGGTTAATTGTTTTGTGAAACTTGTTTCAGTTGTGTGTGTGCATGTATTGTGACTCAAATGTATTTCTTATCATGGGTTTTGGTGATAACCCATGGTGATAACTTCTTTGCATACCAATAAGCAAGGTATTCCACCTGCTGGATTAATTGCTAGTTTTCCTATCTTTGACTCCAGTTTGCTTTGTTCACTCTTGTGCCAGGTTTAGGAGCCAGATGAACGATCATGTAGGCCACACCCTCTATGAATCATGTTTCCAACTTCAATTGAATATACTACCATTAATCTATTAATTACCAAGCTCGTTATTGAGCAGCTCTTAAAATTTTTATCCTCAAGTAGATGGGCTTTTTCTCTAAATCTTAATATGGTTGTTGTAATTTTTATAGATTGAAGTTATATAATACAACCTTAACTAATTTGGCTTGGGTCTTGTATTGTGCTGTGCTCTGCTTAGTCACTCAGTCATGTCCAACTCTTTGCGACCCCATGGACTGTAGCCTGCCAGGCTCCTCTGTCCATGGGGATTCTCCAGGCAAGAATACTAGAGTGGGTTGTCATGCCCTTTTCCAGGGGATCTTCCCAACCCAGGATCGAACCCAGGTCTCCTGCATTGCAGGTGGATTCTTTACAAGCTGAACTACCAGGGAAGCCTGGTTTGGGTCTTAAGCATACACAAACCTTATCTTTTTTCCAGTTCCATAAGAACTGTCATCTTTCTCAAACTCCTGACACCTCTTTCTTCCATGTGACTTAACTTTCCCCTCCCTCTTCCTCATATTTATTATATCCTTCATTAATTCTTTGCTACAGTTTTAAAATACATAGTTTCCCCCCACAACTTTAAAGCATTGTATTTATTTATTTTTATTGGAATATAATTGCTTTACAATGTTGTATTAATTTCTGCTGTACATTGAAATGAATCAGCTGTACGTATACATATATCCCCTCCCTCTTGGACCTCCCTCTCATCCCCACCCCATCCTGCTCATTTAAGTCATCACAGAGCTCTGAGCTGAGCTCCCTGTGCTATACAGTAGGTTCCCACTGTCTGTCTTACACATGATAGTGTATGTATGTCAATCCTAATCTCCCAGTTCGCTCCAGCCTCTCCTCCCCACTCTTGTGTCCACGTGTCCATTTCTCTACATCTGCATCTCTATTTCTGCCCTGGAAATGGTTTGTCGGTACTTTTTTTTTCCAGATTCCACATATAAAAGCATTGTATTTAAAACTGCTTCTCTTTTTTGACCTTACTCTTCTTCTCATTGACTTTACAATAAATGTTGTGTTCATACTTGACCCCTTTTCTCCCTAAGCTTTAGCTGTTATCTGTCCTTACTGCCCTTTTGGCATTTATTTAATGTCCTATTACCAGATACAAGGATGCTTTCTTAGTCTTTATTCTCCTTACCTTTCTTTTTTTTGTAGGAACTTTTCCTTTAATGATTATCCATGATTCATTTTTTCCTGGTTCTGTTACCACTCACTACTCTTTATCTGATTCTCCCTTTTCTTTCATCTGTGGTCCCTAATAATGATTAATGTTCTCAAAGGTTTAGTCGCTAATTCTTTGCCTTTTAAAAACTCTCTGCTTGTGTAATATATATGTGAGTAACTGTATGTCTTCTTGCTTTTTTTCTCCAAGATGTCTATTTTAAACTTTCTTTACTTTCCTTAACCCTTTGACGTTTCTCTCACTTTACTCTCAGGGAATAATTGCACATTATTATTTCAAAGAGAAAATAGAATCCATTGGGGGCATGTTAGTAAGCATACAGACCCCAAACTTGTAAATGTACCTGCGTCCTTACCTTTCTTTCCTAATTACCTTCTGTCCCAGTGGAAGAGCTGTCCCTCTTCCTGTCAGATGCTGATTCTTCCGGTTCAGTTTGGAGGTCCATGCCTTCTCTCCCATTTGGGGTTTGCTCTCTACCTTTATTTCTTCTCTCTTTTCTACCAACTCCTTCCCACCAATGTTTAAACAACCATTTTAAGAAAGGTATTTTCTTTCTTAAAAACTCACATTATTGCAAGGTATGTGTGTGAGTGGGTATGTGTAGATATATGTGTATCCTTTTTTAAATTCTATAGAAAAGGAACCATAATTGAGAAATGTTTTTCCCCACTGTTTTGGGGACATCTTTCCGTATCTACACATAAATCTCTACCTTATTCTTTTAATACTTGTGTAATATTTAATCAGGATGTCCTATGTAATTGAGCAGTTTGTGTATTACACGTAGACACCCAGGTGAGGGGTTGAAGGTCCACTTGTCAGTACTCTTGACTAGTTGCCCCTTCCCACAAGGGTCCTCTCTTCAACCTGCTCTGGCTCTGACGGCCCGCACCATGCCACCCATCAGGCTGGTACCCCCTTGTTCTGCTCCAGCACTGACATCTCACAGAGGCTGCCCCTTTGTGGAGTCGCCCACTTTACCCTTTGAGAGTCCTGACCATCCACATTCACAGCCCTCCGGCACAGATGCTTTTCCTACTCCTCCTGCTCTAGTTCTTTGGTGACCTGTCCTGCCATTGTCGCTCCGTAGCATCAGGCAGGGAGGCCTACCTCATTCTGTTCCACTTAATGACTTGTTCAGGAAGAGAGGGAAGAGCTGGTGATAATTTTTTATCTTAGTAATAACTTCATTTCTAAATGATATTGTTGGGCCTGAGGGTTAATATATTGCAGAGTTAATACTTTTATGTGTTTCAAATGGTAATTTGAAGAATAGCAGTTACATTTAATAACCATCTGAATGCAGTTTTACCCAATGAATGTGTAATTTGGGAATGTGATTTGAAAATCTGAGAAATCTGTCTTCTTGCTTTTTAAAAAGCTTTAGTATAAAATGGAAATTTGCATTGTACAGTGGATATGAATGTATGCTTTTAGGAGAGCTTGTTATGTTTCAGTTTTAAACCTTGAAAAGTACATCTTTTTATACAATCCTAAAAAGAAAAGCAGGATACAATTATATATATACTGTAATTGCATCTATATAAAAATATCTTATGAAATAAAACAGGAAGGAAATATATCAAAATATACCAGCGATTATGCTGGATGTGGTAGGCTTATAGATATTTCCCCCCTGTTTTCTCTATCTTCAAAATTCCTGAAAGGTAGCAGTATTACTTTATGACTTTTAAAACCCCTTTTTGAAAAATTGCTTCTTTTTAGTTTCTGCCTTTGAACACTCTTGGAAGTGAGAATTTTGCTTTTATTTTCTAATGTCTTACTGAGAACTTAACCAAGTTTGAGTTTATGATTTAAAAACTAGGTTATTTTAAGTATTTACAAAGGTGAAAAGTTCTGGGACAGTTATTTCTTACATTAAGAATTTTTAAAGAATAATTAGGTCAAACAGATTAAGATAAAACTTAATTTAGAAGATATACAGATGGTCAACAAGCACATGAAAAGTTGCTTAATATCACTAGTCACAAGGGAAATGCAGGTCAAAACCACAGGGAGATACCACCTCATATCTGTTAGAATGGCTGTTATCAAAAAGATAAGCAATAACAAGTGTTGGCAAGGATGTAGAAAAAAGGGAACCCTTGTGCACTGTTGATAATAATGTAAATTGGTGCAACCTCTATGAAAAATAGTGTGGAGGATTCTCAAAAATTAAAAATAAAACCACCATATGATCTAGCAATTCCACTTCTGGGTATTTTTCTGAAGAAAATGAAAACACTGATTCGAAAAGATATCTTCACCCCCATGTTCATTGCTGCATTGTTTGCAATAATGAACATATGGAAGCAACCAAAGTGTTCATTGATAAATGAATGGATAAATAAGATGTGGTATATACATATACAGTGGAATATTACTTAGTCATTAATTTTAAAAAGAATGAAATTCTGCCATTTGCAACATAGATCTTGAGGCATTGTGCTAAGTGAAGTAAGTCAGACAGAGAAAGAAAAATACTGTGTGATCTCATTGATATGTGGAATCTAACAGACAAATAAGCAAAACCCAAGCTCATAGATACAGAGAACAGATTAGTGGTTAGGAGAGGAGGGGATGGTGGGCAAAATGGGTGAAGGGATCAAAGGTACTTACAAACTTACAGGTATTAAAAAAAAAGTGGTGGGAAGGTAATGTGCAGCATGAAGACTATAGTTAATAATATTGATTACATATTTGAAAGTAGCTAAAAGTTCTCATAACAAGAAAAGATTTCTTAAAATTTTGTAACTATGTATGTGGGTGGATGTTTACTAGACTTATTGTAGTGATCTTTTCACAGTGATAGACATAGCCAATCACTGTGTTATGCACCTGAAACTAATGTTACATGTCAATTATACTGCAATAAAAAAGAAAAGATAAACCTCATTTAATTATGCAGATAGTTACTAACATTGCATTAATGAAATTCTATAGTTTCATGCTCTTAAAGTTAATTTTATGTGTGTTTTTCCACATGTGGCATTTTGTAAAACTTCCTATTCTATTGAAACATTTGACTGTGGTATACCTAAACAGTTTTTAAAATTTAGCTCTGAGCCAGCTCTTTTCTTACCTACCCCCCCCCCCCCCCCCAGCCAGGTTTGGTACTTGTCCTGTCCGTCCTACTTCAGGATACATGTTAAAGCACTCTGAGTGGTTATCTGGAGGTTTCAGTTCCTTGGCTAGAGGTGGGCAGGAAGTATCTCCCCCTTTTCCCTCAGGAGGCAGAGAAACATACACCACCTGGTTTCTTTGAAGAAGTCCTCTCTATTGTCCCTTGAAATCCTTATAATTAAAGAATTGAAGTTCATCTCATATCATCTTGGCAAGGGTAATGTACTGATGTTAGCAGAGCCAGGTTTTGGCCGCCCTACTTGTAAGCCTTGCATTTCTCTTTAGAATAAGGAAGTACTTGACTTCTATTGTTTTGATTTTGGCCTTTGAGGCCCCTGCTGAATAGAGAGGACAGGAAGAGTTGCATTTGACATCCTGTTATATTAGCTGATATTGTTATGTCTACAAAAGCAAGTAATATATAGTCGTTAAATGCACAAGCTTTGGAGTAAAGCAAAACTAAGTTTGTATTACCTTCAGTAACCTTTTAATACTTAACCTGTTCAGTCTCAGCTTCATCGACAAAATGGAGGTGATAATGACTGTCAAGAGTTCTGAAAATTAAATATAATAATGAAAATAGGTACTAAGCACAGTTCTTGACACATATAGTCACTTAATAAATAATTGATTATCTATATTTAGGGCTTCCCAGGTGGCTCAGATGGTAAAGAATCTGCCTACAGAGCGGTAGATCTGAGTTCAATCCCTGGGTTGGAAAGATCCCCTGGAGGAGGGCATAGCAACCCACTCCAGTGTTCTTGCCTGGAGAATCCCCATGGACAGAGGAGCCTGGTGGGCTACAGTCCATGGGGTCACAAAGAGTTGGACACAACTAAGTGACTAAGGACAGCATCAATATTTAAAATATTACACTACTATACAAATGTATCTCTTCTGTACCACCTGGATTTTTCCTCTTTATTTTCTTATTGAAAATATTTAAGCAGTGATAATTAGGTTCTACTGCAGATGAAAAATATGTAAGAACTAAATTAGACTGAGAGAACTGCTTTGACCTCAGCCATGCAATTAGGTAACATTAAATACTTGCCAGTTAAATTATAGCCTTATTTATGGGAGAGGAACATTGATGTAGATGATGAACCATGTCAGTAGATTATTTTAAAAATATATTTTAAACTTAGATTATATGTTTTCCAGTTTTTCAAATTAACTTTATAAATTTATTTTTCTTGGGTAAATTTAGTTGAATATCTTCAAAACACTGGTATTTAGTAAAATGTTATAGGTTAACTGCATTACACTAGTCTTTTATTCAATATAATTGTTATTTTTCAGTTCAAGGATGTGATTTAATCAATTTACTAATTAGCATATATAACACTGGTTCTACAATTAGAAAATTAGTTTTCCTGTAAACCCTGATACAGTCTTGCTAACCTGGTGTCTCAGTGGTAAAAGAACCCTGCCTGCCAATGCAGGAGATGTGGGTTCGATCCCTGGAGAAGGAAATAGCAACCCACTGCAGTATTGTTGCCCGGGAAATCCCATGGACAGAGAATCCTTGTGGGCTACAGTCCATGGGGTCACCAAAGAGTCAGACGCGACTTAGTGCCTGAACAGCGGAAACAACAACAAAAAAAGTCATAGTATAAGAAGCTGGTTTGGGAAGTTAGTTCTTTTCCAACTTTATTTAAGGTCTATTTCTCCAGTGGCCCATATAGACTTTTGGGACCAGTACATTTCTGGATAGGGCCTAATTTGCAGTCACCATACCTTGATTGTCTCTAAACTAGATTACTAACTGGAGCACTAGATTAAGGTCCCGCTGCAGTGGAAGTATAGCTACTGTTGTGATTTCTAACCTCCTTGATATTTAGTTCTCCCAAATCACGTTCATCTTTTCTTCTGCCTGTAGTGTTTTAATATATCTCCCCTATTATAGACTTCCTTTATGTTTCACTGTCATTCAGGAAAGCCTGAGGCCTCTCCAGATGTAAATGACCTCTGTGGGCATGTACGCCTTTCAAAAAAATAGTTCTTGGTGACTGTAGTTAACAATGCTGTTTTAAGAGAGTAGATCTTAGATGGTCTCACTAAAAAAAAAAAAAAAAAAAAATGAGGTTATGTGAGGTGATGAATATGTTAACCAAACTTTATTGTGCCGATCATTTCACAGTATATATATGTGTATATATACTATGTATGTATCAAGTCATCATGTTGTACACCTTAAACTTATACAATGTTTTATGTCAGTTATATCGTAATAAACCTGGGGGGGTGGGAAACAGTTATTGTTTCTTCTGACTGTTCTTACTTGATTTTCAAAGGGAAGAGTGTTTACATTGTCTATTCATAGAATTTGGGGCCACCTGGTTACTTTAGCAGACCCCTTAATATCCTCAGGTTCCTTTGTAAAATGGTGAGCATTAAAGCTAATGCATATATAAGTTGGAATATCTTAACCTATACTCACGGTCTTCTGGGGGTGTGTAAGATGATATATTAGGATGGGAAAAGAGCATTCGAGTTGTTATTTATATTTACTTTCACCTTAAAAAGAGGCAAGTTAATAAAGAAAAATGTAATAAGTTAGGCTTTGTCAAATATTTAATATACAGATTGACACTGCTGCGTCCAGTCTTATCAGATTTCATCTAAGGCATTAATCCCGAGGGGAAAGTGGTCATTCCCCAACAAAAAGGACTTGACAGTGACATCCTTACTTGTCTTTTAGCTATTGCTCACATTTAGTTATTGCAAATAATAATGGTCATATGTGTCCAGTTTATATATGTTTAAGTGGATTTAGAAATTATATTTTAAATGATAGGGTCATATAGTCCTTGAACATAAGAAGAACATTGGCATGAAGTTACCAGACTTAAAATGTCACACAATTTTCCTTTACCATAAGAAGGATTCAGAAAATGTTGGTTTTCTGTGATAAGTCATAATCAGCAAAAAAAATTGAATATAAACACATTTAATGTCTTCCTTAAAGACAAAAGTTAATAATCACTGAGAAATTGATTGTTTTCTAAAGAAACTCATGAAATTTGAAGAGGGAATTTTGGTCATTGAGAATATTCCCATTGCTATTTATTGTTGCCCAAGACAAAGTATGTGTGTCATCTGTAAAACTGCCATATCTGCACACTTAGCATGCTTGAAAACAATTTTCTAGTCTGTTTAAAAATCCTTCAAAGTAGTCTCAGGGAATTTTTAATCAGTTTCTTAAAAATTTAAATAGTATAATACTATCCAATTAGTCTGCAAGTATAGTTGACAAACATTGGATAAGATGGAGGTTACTAATCAAATTTCAATAAAAATCCTCGCTTAATTGGTGAATGAAATTGACCAATGAGTATTTTGATTCTGTCCATGAAGCTCTTCTTTCATTGACTCTACGTATTGTGGGGAGTTAATCCTACTCAATTACTGTTTATGTAATTTATGTTAGTCAGGTCAGGCTGCCATAACAGAGGACCACAGGCTGAATGGCTTAAATAGCAAAAATTTATCTTCTCACACTTTTGGAGGCTTGAAGTCTGAGATTAAGGTATTAACATGGGCAGTTTCTTCTGAGGCCTCTCTCCTTGGCTTTAAATCAGTAAATGACTGCCTTCTCCCTGTGTCTTCACGGAGTCTTCTCTCTGTCTGTGACCACATTTTCTTTACTTATAAAGACACCAGTCATATTGGATTAAGGCCCAACCTAGTGACTTCATTTTAACTTTACTACCTTTTTAAAGACTCTCTTTCCAAATATAGTCATATTCTGAGGTATTAGGGGTTGGGACGTCAGCATGTGAATTTGGACATAATTCAACTCATAATACCCTTACAACCAGGAATTGAAATAAACTGAATTTAGAACTATATCTTTGGATTGCTGTTTCAAGGCAAATCATCATGTTTAATCACATTGCTTTTACTAATATTTGTAATTAATCATATTTTAGTGAGTGATATGGTTATTTTACCCTCCTTTTACATATTTAATTTTTAAGAAAACTAATAACATGATTTTTAAAATACCTCATGCTTTTAAAGTTTTTATTTTTGTGTTTATAATATGCATGATGTGATTATAGTTGTGTATGTCTATAATTTATGACATAAATAATTCTTTTCTTGTTCATAGGGGTTTAGAATCAAAATTTAGAGACCACACACTTAGATATTGCCCCCCTTTAAAATGTCTATCACGAAGGTAATATGTTACATGTTATTAATAATAGCAAGGGTTTGGGGGTTCAGATTCTACTTTTCCTACTTACAGTAACATGCGCAGTGCTGTGCTTAGTCACTCATTCATGTCTGACTCTTTGTGAGCCCATGGACGGTAGCCCACCAGGCTTCTCTGTCTGTGGGGATTCTCCAGGCAAGAAAACTGGATTGGGTTGCCATGCCCTCCTCCATGGGATCTCCCCAACCCAGGGATCGAACCCAGGTCTCCTGCGGTGCAGGCAGATTCTTTACCAGCTGAGTCACAAGGGAAGCCCAAGAATACTGGAGTGGGTAGCCTATCCCTTCTCCAGGGATCTTCCCGACCCAGGAATGGAACCCAGGTCTCCTGCATTGCAGGTGGATTCTTTACCAACTGAGCTATCAGGGAAGCCCTATGAATTTGGGGGAAACATAAACATTCATCATTGGGTTAGTTATAGGGATAACCCCTAAGGTCACACAGCTGTGGCAAGTAAAACCTCCAGTACCCAGTAAAATCAGTGAACAGCAAAGAATTATTATAATCATTTGGAAATTTTTTGAATAATGTGGATAACCAACTATATAACACTATCCCAAAGTTAATATTATTCTAAGTCTTTGGCTTGTGCCTCAAAATTCTGAATATAATCTGCATCAAATCAACTATCATTTTTCATTCTTTCATTTTAGAAAAATCTCACAAATTTCCATGACAGATGTCTCAACAGAGTGTATAGAATTGTTAAAATTCAGTTTTTTTGAAGAATCATATTTCTTGCTTTGTAGTTAGGCAAAATAACTACTGGAGATGTTTATGTTGTCTATTATTAGTAATGTTGGGGTTTTTTACATTTCTTTGCTATTTTGGGAATCATTTTTAGTTACCTATAAGGCTGTTTCCTCTGATAGGAGTGAGATAAAAGGCTGATATCCCCCCCCCCCAAAAAAAGGCTGATATCCTGTATGTGCTTGCTTTGAAGATTTGTTTTTCAAGAAATAGCAAAATGGTAAAAGTTTTGAAAAGCAGAAGCCAGTATGACATTTAATTTTTTTTCCTTTGTTGCTTTATTCCTTTATCATTTGCTTTAAAATATTTTTTGCTAAATTTAATGACAAATTTTAGGGAAGTTTTTTTCCTGTGGATTTTACTAAAAATTTATCTTGAGGCTTTAGAGATTAAATGCTATATTAATATTTTAATTAAATATACTTAATAGAAATTTTAAAAAAGCAAATACCGTGAGCAGTTCAAATTCCTACCCATCCTCCTGAGCAGATTTTATTATGTTCAGTTTTCTCTGATGCATGTCTTAGCATCCTCTGCTGTAACAAGTACAAGAGTGACTTTCTGAGATTAAGGTTCACATTAGGTCTTTCAAGACAGCATTACAGGGGCTTTTCTGGTGGTCTAGTGGTTAATAATCTGCCTGCCAATGCAGGGGACATGGGTTTCATCCCTGGCCCCAGAAGATCCCACATGCCGTGAGGCAACTAAGCCTGTGCACCACAACTACTGAGCCCACGTGCCATAAATAAATAAATCTTAAAAAAAAAGACAGCATTGCAGAAGCATTTGCTCCTCTTGGCTGTTAATGCTATCTCTCTTTCCATTTTCATCCCTGAGTTTCCTTTTTTTCCTAAATATACCCAGGAAGAACGACTCCAGAATATTAAGATTCTTGAGGTCATGGAGCAGTATAAAGAAGTATTTGTTGTAAGGAGTAATCAGTACTGGGAAACAATTACAGAACACTGTTAAGTGTAATGAGAGCACACAGAAAGAGGGATTAACTCTGGGTAAAGGGCTAAGGAAGATCTCACAGGAAAAGTTTTGAACTGGTCTTAAAAGTACATTGTATGTTCATGAAGTAATTAATAGTAACTATCACTTATTGAGCAGTTACTAAATGCCAGGAACTGTTTTAAACATTTACATTATCTCACATTTAATCCCCACAAAAACCTTAACAGAACAAATAAATGCTTCTGTCTTTTGGGGCAGAGAGTGCTAAGATAAGATACATCAGTTACTTAATCTCTATCAGTTATTTAAGCTCTTTGTGCCTTGTTTCTTCATCTGAAAAATGAGAAAAACAATTCTACTAACCTACTTATGCATTGTCACAAGAATTAAATGAATTTATACTGGTAAAGTAAGTAGAGCTATGCCTGGCTCATAGTAAAGTGCCCACTATGTTATTACCTATAATCATTATGATTGTTCTATAGATGAGGAAGCAGGCTTGGAAGAATTAGATCTAGGAGAGTCTTAGAGCATAAATTAAGGTGATTGTAATGGTGATAAAAATGAAGAGAGGTGGAGGGAAAAAAAAGAAATGAAGACAAGCATTCAGGAGGTTGGCGAGGCTATGTACTGATTCCTATACACATACAATATTTAAGTAAGTTGGGACAATAATGTCATAGGCATTATTGCATACTTTGTGCAAGATACTTTATATTGATACATTATTTCATTTTATCCTTCCAATAACTGATGGTAAGTCTTATTCCCTTGTTATAGATTAAGGCTGGATTGGTTAAGAGTACAAGGCCATACCACAGAGTAAATTGTAGAGAATTTAAATCCAGATGTCTTCTTCCAAAACCTGCCCTCTTTGTACCATAAGCCATGATGCCGCCCATATAAATTAAATATTGTAGTCTCCATATACGTTTATGACATTTCTGTGGTTTATTTCATTGATTGCTGAGTTAAAAGCTGTTTATTCTCTTCACCAGGAATAGCTTTCCTACATTGAAAGAATATGCTTGGCTCTTTCTCCCACCCTTAAAAAGAGATTTTGAAAAGATTTTTATTAAGGAAGCAAAATATAAAAAGAGCATATTTTCTCTGCAGAATCTTTCTTTGCACTGTTAGCCTAATAATAGGAATAAGTAACAACAAATTTAGTTACAATACATAGGTCCAGAAACTGGATTTAATTAAAAAATCAAAGACTGTTTATTATTAAAAATATCTGAATGTGTTTTAGTCTTCTCTAACAGCAGTTGCCTATTATGATAATTTTGAGTTTTATATATTTTTACAGGGACTTATTTTGTTCTGTGTTGATACGTAAAAGCCTTTGGGTTTCTGAAAAGTTTGAATACATGAAGTTGATCTAGCACTAGACTGTTCTTTTTGTACACTGGTGTCCTAATATTCTTTTTCAAAACTTGTGCTTTGTTCTGAGGCAGACTTCAATGTCTCTAGAGAAGAAACTTTCCAAAAACCTGATAAATACATTTGTAAACTATTACAAACACACATACACATCTGAAATAAACATATCTGAAGCGATATTCTTCCTTATTTACATGCAGTGTATTCTGATTTTTTCTGTTTCACACTATTCTTTTTCATTAAAAACATTTTATGACTTTCTCTTCTAATTAGGTTTAGAAGGACTCAGAAAACCATTTGCTGCCATAGTAGCAAGAAAATCTTGGACAAAATAAAAATCACATATTTCTCTGGGGCTTCCCTGGTGGCTCAGATGGTAAAGAATCTGTCTGCAATGCAAGAGACCTAGGTTCGACCACTGGGTCGGGAAGATCCCCTGGAGAAGGGAATGGCTATCCATTCCAGTATTCTTGCCTGGAGAATTCTGTGGACAGAGGAGCCTGGTGGGCTACAGTCCATGGGGTTGTGAAGAGTTGGACATGACTGAGTGGCTAACATAGAGAAGTGCATAAAGAAACTTCAGTGAACTGAATTCCAAAATGAATTGTTTATAAGTGAGTGGAAAGCCACAGCAACTTTCATACCTGGGGACAAGCATGTGGTTTGGATATTGGAACCCTGACACAGATGGTGAGGCTTTACAGAGTCAAGGGGAAATCTGCCAAGCCTTAGTTAACTGTATGGACTCTTGGAATTGGAATGTGAATTGGAATTTGGAAGAATCCCAAATGCAACAATAAACCAGTTGGCCCAACACTTATCTGCTGTGTCTGCCATCTTCAAATTTTTACTAAGAAAGCAGCATCGCAGGTGAGTGTGGGAGGCATAGAGAAACTGTGCATTGATGCTCTGCCAGAGTTGAGTCCAAAGGTGAACCAAAAATACCGAAACTATAACCAGGGAGAGAAAAGCAGATAGAAAACACTTAACTCAAAATCTGAGACTCTCTACAGACCTCAAGCAAGATAAATATAACTGAAACAACACTTGGGCCAAATTGCTGAAAAGCAAAGATAAAGAGTAAATCTTAAAAGCAGTTAGGAAAAAATAGCTATATTATGTGCAGGGAAACTAACATAAGAATGGCTGCAAAATTCTCATTCTGTAAAAACAATGCCTACTGCAAGTCAGAAGAATGATAACTAAACTAACTAAAGAAAAATGCTATCAACCTAGAATTCTGTACCCAGCAAAATTATCCTTCTAAAAAATGAAGGTGAAATAAAGTTATTTTAGATTAATAAAAGAGGAGGAAATTTGTTCACCACAGAACTGAACTACAAGAAATATTAAAGGAAGTACACGAAGATCAGTGGTAAATCAGAATTTATAGATGAGAAAACTGAAGCCCCGAAAGGTAAAGTCACACAACTAAGGTCACACAGCCGATTAAGTTACAAGGTTAGGGCTGTACTCCATTTCTTCTGATTTCAACAAACTCTTTGTTTGGGGAACAATGTAATATACTGAGTGGGAAAAGCAAATGACTGGGGTAAGCCCATTCAGGTCTGAATCCTAGCTCCTCCAGCTGTTGAAACCTTGGACTGTTGAGAAAATCGCTCATCTCTACTTTTCAAATGGAGAGTATGCAGAGAGCAATTAATATCTACTTCATATGGTTGAGAGGAACACTATAATGTTGTTAAGGACCTTGTACACTGTAAGCATAAAATGAATCTTAATCTCTTCACCTCTTTGTAATATGATACCTTTTTGAAAAATCAGTAGAGGTTGTTTTTGGGTAGGGGAGGGGAATCATCTTTCTCAGAGATTTTATCTTTAGTCTTATCTCTGCTGAAATAAGCCACCCTTATGACATCAGTAGTGATTCTGTTTTCATTTGGCTGTGTTCCTTCTAGTGTCTGAGTAGTTAGAATCTTTTTGGCATCCGTTTTCTTCAGATAGCAGCAGTCATTCTGGCGTTACACCTGAAACTGGTATTTAAAAAATAGGCATCTACACCTAAGCCCCCTCTTTTCTTCAGACAAAGGAATAGCTAAAAGCTTAATGGAAGTTTTGCAGCAAATACAGTTGTATGACAACTCGTTTTAGATTTCCTGACCAGTCTGTTGTTCAGAGAAAAGTAATACTGATCCTACAGAATTTAGGCTTGAATACAGAGTGATTTTTGTTTATACTTATTAGCGTATCTTATTCAGCATACATTCACTGTTTCCAAAAGGTCTAAAATTCATTACACATAAATGGGTCTGCAATTCATTACAAATATGGAGCCTTATTAAGTAGAGAACTTCCTTTGCATCCAAGCAGTAAGCTTTATGTGCAAATTGAATAGAAGATTATTTTAGTGAAAGTTAAATTGTCCCTAAATTGAAATTCATTGTATTTGGGTTTTGTTTACTTTAGTAACAAATTTAACACTGTTTAATTAAAAGATTCTCACTTCATTATTAAGGATAAAGAAGACCAGTAACACCTGTTTTGAGGGGTGTTAACTTCAAAGAGAACTTTTGTTTTTAAATTTGATACTGGCAGTGTTTTCCCTTAAAGTATTCAGATTCAAGAGATTAAATCTTGTTGGCTTTTTTTTTTTCTGGAATGGCATACAATTAGAGAGCTCAGTGTCTCTGGCTTTGACATGGGAAAAACAGGTTGAAATGAACTGAACTGTCAAGTTTTTAATAATAGCTGTGATATAGAAGAAAACCTTGGACTTTGTGACCTGGGCAATTAATTTATCTTCTCTGAGCACAAGTATCCTCACCTACAAAAATGTGTCCAATAATATAATAATCAAGGTTTTTATGAGGAGGAAAGGAGATAGGCTAACTGAAACTGCTTTGTAAGTGAATTACTATGCAAATTAATTTTGAAGTAAATGACATGTCTTATCTTTTTTGTTTTTTTTTTTTAACTTTTTATTTTGTATTGGGGTATAGCCAGTTAACAATGCTGTGATAGTTTTAGTGAACAGTGAAGGGACTCAGCCATACATATATATGTATCCATTCTTCCCCAAACTGCCCCCACATCCAGGCTGCCGCGTAACATTAAGCAAAGTTCCATGTGCTATACAGTAGGTCCTTGTTGGTTATCCATTTTAAATATAGCAGTGTGTACACGTCCATCCCAAACTCCCTAACTCACCCTTCACCCTGTGCCTCCCACCAGCAACCATAATTTCGTTCCCTAAGTCTGTGAGTCTCTTTCTGTTTTGTAAGTCAGTTTATCTGTATCATTTCTTTTTAGATTCCACATAGAAGGGATGTCATACATATTTCTGAAGTAAATGACATGTTTTAAATGTTTTAGAAGTCAGGATGATTTTTCTCATTCAAATTAAGAGCAAAAATACATAGGATTTTCAGTGTACTAAATATTTTGCCATTCACCTTTTTTTTCACATTTAAAAACTAACTTCACTGAGATAAAATTTCAAACAGTAAAATATACCCGTTTTATAACACATGTAAGATCAGTAGCTTTGACAGATGTATACAGCTGTGTAACTACTATTCCAGTCAAGATGTGTAACATTTGCATCACTCCACAAAGTGCCCTTATATGTCTCCGAGGTTAGTTCTTAGCCTCCTGGCCCTAAGCTACCACTGATCTGCTTTCTTTCATAGTAGATTAGTTTAGCCTGTTCCTGAATTTCATATAAATGGAATCATACTGTATGGGCTCTTTCATTTATGCATAATGCTTTTGAGAGACATCCAAGTTATTGCTCATATCGGTAGTTCTTTTTAATTGATGAGTAATATCCTATTGTATGATTATATCACAATTTAATTTTGTATTCACTTCTTAATGACCTTTTGGTTGTTTCCAGTTTGGGACTAGCATGAATAAAGCTGCTATGAATAATCATGTAAAAGTATTAATATTTGTGTGAACATATATTTTCCTTTCATATGAAATGCCTCAGTGAGGTTGTTATAGAGCCTGGTTTTTAGACTCTTTAATCAATAGAGAAGTTAATGAGAGGCCAGATAAGAAATTCAGGCAAGGCTTTAATGGTCCTCAAGCGGCAGCACAAGGAAACAAAAACAAGTAACAGGTTTCCTTGCTTGTTCCCTGAGGTTGGGGGATGGAGTGAGGGAGTGAGCTGGTCCCTTAAATAGGGTGAGGGTAGGGGTGGCTTTGGTGGTCTGCCCACCCCCTTGGTGATGCATTGTGTAGGGATCACGCCCTGTACCTTGCTTTTGCTCCCACCACCTTGGATGTGGCAGTTGCATATTTGCTCATTTTGTATCTTATTCATTATTTAACCCAACTGCTTATGCACATAGTTATTTTTAGCTCCTTGTAATTTCTTTGTATTCTGTTGCTCTAGGAGACATTTTTCCAGTCCTAAGGACTGCAGCAAAGTGTCCCAGGTCCCAGCCCCCAGCCTGTCTGATAATTATCTCTTATGGCACTCATTGGGCTTCCCAGGAGGCACAGTGGTAAAGAATCCACTTGCCAGTGCAGGAGATGCAAGAGACATGGATTCGATCCCTGGGTGGGGAAGATCCCCTGGAGTATGAAATGGCAACCCACTCCAGTATTCTTGCCTGCAAAATTCCATGGATAGAGGAGCCTGGTGAGCTACAGTCCATGGGGTTACAAAGAGTCAGATATGACTGAGCTGCTGAGTGTGCACACACACACAAGGCAATCATGTTTATTAGTAATGTTATAAGCAACTGCCAGACTCTTTCCCAAATGGTTGTACCATATTACACCAGCAGTGTTAGAGTTACATGAGCTCCAGTATTTAGTACTGCAGTTCTTTTTAATTTCAGTGACTCTAATGGGTATGCAGTGGTGTCTTGTGTTTTAATTTGCATGTTTTTAATGACTAATGACAGTGTACATTTTTCAGTTGCTTTATTGTACTTACTGGCTACTCCTAAAATCTTTTGTAAAGTGTCTATTCATATCTGATGCACATTTTAATTGACTGAGTTATCATTCATTTGTTATAGTTCTTTATATAATGAATTTAATTTCAGTCGTTGTCAGATGTATGTATTGTGTATAACACTTCTCACTGTGGTTTGCCATTTCATTTTTAAAACATCTTTTGAAGAGCAGAAGATCATTTTGATTAAGTCCATTTTAGCAAGTTTTTGCCTTTATGGTTAGTACTTTTTGTATTCTAAGAAATCTCTTCCCTTCCTAAAGTTACAGAGATTTTTTTTTTCCGGTTTTTTATTCTAGAAGGTTTACAGGTTTAGCTCTTAGGCTTAGGTTTATGATACAGTAATCCTCCCTTATCTTTGGTTTTAATTTCTGTGATTTCAGTTACACACAGTCAATTGTGGTCCAAAAATACCAAATAGAAAATTTCAGAAAAAAACAGTTTATAATTTTAAAACTGCATGCTGTTCTGAGTAGCATGACGAAATCTCCCACCATTTTGCTCTGTTCTTCGGGGAACATGAATAATCCTTTTGTCCAGAGAATCCACACTATTTCTGCTACCCACCCATTCTAGGACAAAACAATATATATAGGGTTTGGTATTATCAGCCATTTCAGCATCCACTGGAATGTACCCTTCATGGATAGGGAGGGGACTCCTGTACATTTCAAGTTAATTTTGGTACATGGTGTGGGTAAGGGTTGAGGTTCATTTTTTCCATATGACTATCTGTTTGTCCCAGTGCCACTTACTGAAAAGTTACTCCTTTCCAGTTTTGTGGAAATCAATTGTCTATATTCATGTGGGTCTATTTCTGGGCTCTGCACTGTTCTATTGATCCATTTATCTCTGCTTTCACTGATACACATAGTCTTGATTACCACAGCTTTATAATGCCTTGAAATCACTTTATTATTTTTGAAAATTATTTAGGCTATTCTAGGTCATTTGAATTTCCATATATATTTGAAAATCAACTTGTCAGTTTCTACTACAAAGCCTGCTATGAATTTGATTAGGATTGTGTTGAATCTGCAGCTCAATTTTGAGAGAATCAGACATCATAACAAAATCAAAGCTTTTAGTTCATTAATGTGGTATATCTCTTTTTAAAATTATTCTTTATTTTTTCTCAGCAGTATCTTGTACTTTTCAGTGTGTAAGTCTTTTACTCCTAAGTATTTATCTCCTGTTTTTCATGCTGCTATAAATGTTATTTTAAATTTTATTTTCCAGCACTCTCGGTATCTATAAGTACAATTAAATCTTAAATACTGACCATGTATCCTGAAAAGCTAAAATGAAGTCACTCAGTCATGTCTGACTCTTTGCAACCCAACCCCATGGACTGTAGCCTATCAGGCTCCTCTGTCCATGGGATTTTCCAGGCAAGAGTACTGGAGTGAGTTGCCATTTCCTTCTCCAGGGAATCTTCCCAACCCAGGGATTGAACCTGGGTCCTCCCACATTGTAGGCAGACGCTTTTACTGTCTGAGCCACCAGGGAAGTCACCTGAGACCTTGCTAAATTCTCTCATGAATTCTACTAGCTTGTAATAGTGGATTTCTTCAGAATGACTAAATATATCATCATGTTGTTTGCCAAAAAAATGTTTTACTTCTTTTCCAAACTTTTTAAAAAATTTTTCTTGCCTTATGGCATTAATTAAGACTTCTCATACAGGGTTGAATAAAAGTGGGGAAAAAAGACATTGTTGCCCTTTTCCCAATCTTAAGGGAAAGGTCTTCAATCTTTTACCACTTAGTATGATATTACCAGTTGTTTTTTTCATAGATACCCTTTATCACATTGTAGAAATTTAATTACTCATTTTCTAAAGAGTTCTTTATTTTACAATTATGAATGGGTAAGAATTTTTTCAAATGCTTTTTCTGCATCTGTTTGTTTTCATTGAAATATAGTTGGTATATAATATTATATTAATTTCAAGTGTGAAACTGATTAAAAATTTTTATACATTATACTCCATTTATACTTATTATGGAATATTGCCTATATTCTCTGTACTTTGCAATATAACCTTGTAGCTTATTTATTTTATACATGGCACTCTATGCCTCCTAATTACCTCCCTTTATTTTGCCCCTCCTTCTTCCGTCTCCCTACTGATGTTTTCTATATCTGTGAGTTTGTTTCTGTTTTGTTAGATTCATTCGTTTCAGTTTTTAGATTCTGCCTGTATAAATGATAGCATACAGTATTTGTCTTTCTCTGTTTGACTTATTTCACTAAGCATAATACCCTCCAAGTCCATCCGTGTTGCTACAGATGGCACATTTTGTTCTTTTTTATGACTGAGTAGTACTCCATTGTGTGTGTGTGTGTACGTGTGTGTGTGTGTACACAAGACATCTTTTTTATCCATTCATCTGTTGATAAACACTTAGGTTGTTTCCGTATCTTCCTATTATAAGTAGTGTCACTATGAACATAAGGGTGCATGTATCCTTTTGAATTACAGCTTTCATCTTTTCCAGATATATGCCCAGAAGTGGAACTGCTGATGCATATAAGTCTATTTTTAGTTTTTTTTAAGAAACCGCCATACTGTTTTCCATAGTGGCTGCACCAATTTATATTTCTAGTAACTGTTTACAAGGATTCCCTTTTCTCTACACCCTCTCCAGTGGTTATTATTTGTAGGCTTTTTGATGATGGCCATTTTGACCAGTGTGAGTGTTTTTTATTCCCTTTATGTCATAAATGCAATGGCTTTTGCATCGTTGTTAAACTGTACTTAGTCACTTTTTTATATTTATGGATTTTTTTGGCTCATATTTTAAAAGAATTTTTGCTTTTTTTTTTCACGAGTCTTATTTTTCTTCTCTTGTAAAATCTTTGTCTGGTTTTCTAACAGGGTGAGGCTGGTCTCATAAGATGAGTTGGAAAGTGTTTCTCTTTGTTCTACGAGAGAGTTTGTATAAGATTGATGTTATTTTTTACATGCTTAATGAAATTCACCAGTGACTCTCTCTAGACCTGGAGTTTTCTTTATGGAAAGGTTTTTTATTAATTTTAAAGTAAGTATAGAGGTATTCAGAATTCCTACATCTTCTTACTTCAGTTTTGTCACTTTGTTTCCTTCAAGAAATTTGTTTAAGTTGTCAAGTCTACTAGCATAAACTTATTCATAGTAGTCCTTTACGTCTTTTAATGTGGGATCTGCAGTGATGCCCCCTTTTTCGTTCCTGATATTGCTAATCTGTCCTTTTTTCCTCCTTTTTATTTATTTCATCTTCCTAGTGGTAGATCTTTTATTGATCTTTTTAAGTAACTTTTTTGTCTTATTAATACTTTTCCGTTATTCATGTGTTGCTGTTTCATCAGTACTCACTATTATTTCTTTTCTTCCATTTGCTTTGTGTTTATTTTTTTCCTTTTTGAGGGAGAACATTAAATCATTTATTGTTCATGTCTTAGGTGAAGTGATGACGCCCAAATTTCACTGAATGGTTTAGAAAAATGTAACTTTGAAAAGAATGGTAGATTTTGTGCTGGATTGGCTGTAAAATAATTTAGACAAATGTTAAACTAGAGTGTTTAATCTGGAGAGAAAATTAAAATATAACTTGAAACTTAATGGAGTAAAATGTGTTCCAACTTAAAACACCAAGAAATAATATCCTCATTCATTGTTTTTAAACTTCTTTTTCCTTTTTGTAATGTAAGGATTTATTTCCAAGTATTTGGGGATTTTCCTTTTGGTTTATAACTGATTTCTAATTCAGTTCCATTGTGGGTTAGAAAACATTCTCAGAATGACTTCAATCCTTTTAAATTTATCAAGTCTTATTTTATGGCTCAACATATGGTCTGTTGGTAAATGTTCTATGTGTATTTGAATTATATTGTTGGGAGTAGTATTCTAAAATATCACTTGTAAGTCAAGTTGATTGATAGTAGTATTCAAGTCTTTTATATATTTACTGATTTTCTGTTTTTCTGCCAATTACTACTGATGAACAGTGATGAAATACTTACTAAAATTGTGGATTTGTCCATTTGTCATTTTTAGCTCTGACATTTTTGGTTCTTGCATTTTGAAATTCTATCATTAAGTGCATAAACATTTAGGATTGTAGTTCTTCTTGATGAATTGACTCTATTATCTGTTTGAAATGTTTCTCTTTATTTGTGCTAGTTTTCTTGTCCAGGAGTCTGATGTTAATATAGACAATCCAGTGTTCTTATGATTGAGTTTAGTATTTGTATCTCTACTTTAACTTGATCTATGTCTTTTTATTCAAAGTGCAATTTATAGAAGTGTAGAATTAGGTGTTGCTTTTTTATCAAGTTTGGTCATCTTTGCCTTTTATTTAGAGCTTAGCTTATTTATACAACATAATTATTGGTAATGTCATATTTAAGTATATCATCTTGTTATTCATTTTTTGTTTGTCCCATGTGGTTATTTTGTGGTTGCTGTTTTTCTTGTGTCTTTTTTCACTCCCACATCTTTTTTTGCATTGAGTATTTTTTAGAATTTCATTTAATATTTTTTATTAACTTCTTCGGAGAAGGCAATGGCACCCCACTCCAATACTCTTGCCTGGAAAATCCCATGAATGGAGGAGCCTGGTAGGCTACAATCCATGGGGTCGCTAAGAGTTGGACACGACTGAGCGACTTCACTTTCACTTTTCCCTTTCATGCACTGGAGAAGGAGACAGCAACCCACTCTAGGATTATTGCCTGGAGAATCCCAGGGACAGCGGAGCCTGGTAGGCTGCCGTCTATAGGGTCGCACAGAGTCAGACATGACTGAAGCGACTTAGCAGCAGCAGCAGCAGCAGCATTAACTTCTTGGCTATTCCTTGTTTTTCTTTTAGTGGTTGCTTTAGAATTTACACCATACTACTTCAACCTATCCCTTTCAAGTAATATGCCACTTAATATGTAAAGTAAGAAACTTAGTGCTGTACTTCCATTTTTCTTTCCCTCCTTTGTGTTCTTGTCTTACATTTATTTTGACATTATTTTAAATTCCACAGTACCTTATTATGTTTACTGTAAATAGTCAATCATTTTTAGAGATTAATAATGGCAAAAATGTGTTTTTCTAAATTTATTTATTTATTTTTGGCTGCGCTGGGTCTTCTTTGCTGCACAAGGGCCCTACAGCACAGACTCATTAGTTGTAAAATACGGGCTTAGTTGCCCTGTGACTTGTGGGATCTTCCCAGACCAAGGATCAAACCTGTGTCCCCTGCATTGGCAGGCAGATTCTTTACCACTGGACCACCAGGGAAGTCCCATGTGTTTTTTATTTATCTATGTGTAACATTTTTTGTTTCTCATCATTTCTTTGTTTATATCCGGATTTCCATCTGGTATCATTTTTCTTCAACTTAGATAACTTTCTTTAACATTTCTTATGGTGTAAGCAGGTCGAGCTTCATGGGCATATGATCAATATAGTTATACACGTTCCCACACTTAGAAGGGCCCTGTGGGATTTTATGCTGTGAGGTAGCCATCTAGAAATTCTGATAAATGTTATCTTTGAATTTGAGTTTTGTAAGTGAAGTCTGATTGGACAACGTAGTGTGCACTAGCGCTTGGAGTCGCAATTCATAAACAGTCTGACTTCCTGCCATCTCCCTAGTATGGATTCTTAGCTGTCTTCTTTTTCTGACTCCCTGGCATATCTGGCCCTGCCCTATTGCCCCTTTCTCACCTGTACCCTCTGACTACTGCCACCCTCTCTTCTCAGCAGATGCTTGGGTGTTTGAGGGTTGAAATTGGATGTATAAATGGCTGTCCCACCCAATACTGACAGCACCATGGTATATCTGGTGAGCCACCAAGCAGAGGTGTTGGTTTTGCAGGATCAAGTCTATTGCCCACTGCCATCCAGAAATCAAATGTGTCCTGGCAGAGGTTTAAAGACTCTCAGGGATTACCTGTCTGTCATGACTTAAAGAGGCAGGCCTGTGAAATGGGTAGACACCTGGCTGTACTTGCCCAGACTTTGCCTCAGCTAGAGCGTGGCCTCTTGGTTTGGTGGGTAGCAGGCGGGGGCTTCCAGCAGCCATTAGGCCCAGGTTAGCATGTGCATGCTCCATATAACAGGACTGGGCTCCCAGGTTCTTGTGAGGATCTGCACTCGCCTCCCAAGTATCCCTAGGCTTGAGAGCATTCTCTTGGCTAGATCCCATGCCTGAGGGGACACTCTCATCCTCCTTCCAACCTTCCTGAATCTGGCTGCGTTTGTCTCTTGTGGCCAGCTGGAGTAACCCATCAGGACAGGCCACAAAATAGGAATTGTTTACGTTCATTGATTCTGCGTTCAAGTTACATGCTCTGATATTTGCATTTAAAATGGTGTTCTATAGTATATAGATGAATGGTAAAAGCTTGCAAATGATTTAAATTTAAAAATTTTTTTACAGAAAACATTAAGTAATCAATATAAAACTGAGACAAGTTGAAAGGGAGACTTCTAGGAAAAAGGAAAAAGGTTCATATATACCTTTAAAGCACTTTGAACAAGGGGCCTCACATTTTCAACTTGTCCTGGGGCCCACAAATTATGTCGCTGGCTCTAAGTGCAGATCGGCAGTGACAAATTCACAAGTCTTGAAAGATTTGTCTAGAATTCTAGATTCACATTTTTTTTTTTCCCTTAGCATTTAAAATTTTTGTTTTGTGTGGTTTTTTTTTGGGGGGGCGGTGGCGGTGCTCCATGTGCCTTGTGAGATATTAATTTCCTGACCAGAGATTGTACAAGAGACTCGGGTTCAATGTCTGGGTCGGAACGATCCCATGGAGTAGGAAATGGCAACCCATTCCAGTATTCTTGCCTAGAAAATTCCATGGACAGAGGAGCTGGCATGCTGCAGTCCATGGGGTCGCAAAAGAGTCAGACATGGCTGAGCAGCTGAGCACACAGGACAGGACAGGACCAGGGATTGAACCCAGGCTGCGGCAGTGAAATCGTCAAGTCCTAACCACTGGACTTCTATGAAAGTCCCTAAATATTTTCCATTGTTTTCTTTAAAAAAAATTTTTTTTTTTTTTTGTTTATCTGTTTGGCTGCACCAGGTTTTAGTTGCGGCATGCAGGATCTTCGATCTTCCTTGTGGCATGCAGGGTCTTTAGATGAGGCATGTGAACTCTTAGTCATAGCATGTGGGATCTAGTTCCTTGACCATGGATTGAACCAAGCCCCCCTGCATTGGGAGATCGGAGTCTTAGCCACTGGACTTACCAGGGAAATCCCTCCATTGTTTTCTGACTTACCCTGTTGTTGCTGTATGTAAGATATATCCTTTCCTTTGGCTCTTAAGAATTTTCTTATCTTTTCTTTTCTTATTTTTTTATCATCAGTTTTCAGCAGCTTCCTTATGGTTTGCCTTAGTAGGGCATTCCTTATATTTATCCTGTTGGCACTTGTTGAGCCTCTTGGCTGTATGGGATAAGAGTGTTCATCAAATTTAGAAAAATTTCAGCTGTTATTTCTTGAAATATTTGTCCCGTGACTCCCACCCCCTCATTTCTAGTAAGACTTTTTTTTAACCTTTTCTGCTCTCTGTGCTTCAGTTTTTTTTTTTTAGTTTTTGAGTTTCTATTACTACTTAACTCATCTTCACTGGTCATTTCCTCTACAGTATATAAAATTTGCTGTTCAAATAACCCAGCAAACTTTTCATTTCAGATGAAGTGTTTTTAAGCTCGAGAAGTTCTCTTTGTTTTCTTTTTTATATCTTCCATTTCCCTACTCATTATGTTCATATTTTTCTTTAAGTTTATAAATATATTTAAAATTTTTGAGTTAAAGCCTTTCTCTGCCAACTCTATCATGTCTGTCACTTTTGGTTCTGTTTCTATTAACTGATTTTCCTCCTAATTATGAGTCACATTTTCAGGCTTCTTTACGTGTTTAGTAATTTTGATTGGATGCTGGATATTGTAAATGTTATATTGCACCACATCTAGATTTTGATGTCATGTAAAAATTATTGACTTTTGTTTATGTGGGTATTTAAATTACTTCTGAATCAACTTGAACCTTTTAAGGCTTTTTTAAAGCTTTTCTGTGGTGGCTGCAAAACATCCTTTACTCTAGGGCTAGTGTAGTCCAGCTGGGAAGCTATGACCTCCTACTGTCTGTACGGAATTACTGGCTGTTTGACAGGGCCTCCCTTGTGTAGATCATTGGAAGTTGAACATTGCCCAGACCTTTGTTAACTCTGGGTATTAGTCAGCTTGCTGGGTGCCGTTAGCTGTTCTTTCCCAGTAATTTGTTGTCCAGCCTTGTGCAGTGTTACCCTTCACATTACCCTGTACACATTCAGCCCACGACTCAAGTAGATCCTCTAGATTTCTGGAGCTTTTCCCCTGTGCTGCTCCCTCCTCTCTGTTACTGTACCCTGAAGGTTCCATTTGCCTATGCCCCTCCACATGCTGGTCTCTTTTTCCTTGATTCGGCATGATTACCATGTTCTATGCTGTTTTTGAAAAGAACCTCGAAGGTGAAAACTGGACCATCTTGGTGTCCACTTCATTTGTTTTTCTTTTTCAAGAAACAGAGTTATTTGCTGTTATACAATATCTGAAAGCATTTATTTATTAACCAGTTTTATTGTTATCTATGTTGAGAAGGCAAGTCTAGTCCAATTATTATGTCATACCAAAAGTGGGAGTCTTCTTGGTCCCTTTCATCAACCTTTCTGATTGAGGTAAAATTCACATAACAAAAGATTAACCATTTAAAAGTATACTCTTGGGGACTTCCCTGCCAGTCCAGTAGTCAAGATTCCACACTCCCAATGCAGGGAGCACTGCTTTGATCCCTGATTGGGGAACTAATATCCAGCATACCGCTTAGTGTAGCCAAAAAAAAAAGTATACCCTTTTATCAGTTTTAAAATCAACTTTGAGAATGTAAAGAAACTGCTTGCAATGCAGGAGACCCGAGTTCTATCCCTTGGTCAGGAAGATCCCCTGGAGAAGGGAATAAGCTACCCACTCCAGTATTCTTGCCTGGAGAATTCCATGGACAGAGGAGCCTGACGGGCTACAGTTCATGGGGTTACAAAGAGTCGGACACAACTGAGCAACCAACACTTAGAATGTTCCAAACGCTTCCTATTTTGCCAGGTTGTGTTTAATCAATAAAATAGTTTAAAGGGTTTGGAGTGAGAAACTTTCTTATGTAGATGTGAATTTAGTCAAATAGAACATTAATATTCTGTTTCTTACAGAGAATTTCACTTACCTGAATGGATTTTGGTTGGTTTCTCTTAAAAGGCTAAGAACACCAAATCCTATATATGAAAGTTTATATTATGAATTGCATCTTAAGCTGACAAACTATAGTTGATGTATTTCTTGGTTCAAAGTAAACACTCACAGAAGCAATAGAAAATAAAAACAAAGGGACATGAGTAAGAATCACCTCTTTGGGAAAAAGAATAGGAAAAAAAAATTGATTAGTACCTTTTTTCTCCTAGTATTTACTCCAAGTATTCTGTTTTATTGTATTTTAAAATCATGCTTAGTTTGTCACATTTACACTTTTGCTCCCCTGGGGGAGTGAGTTGCTGTTTCTTCTGCTGAGGTTGTCCTTTGTACTTCTTCTGAGCTCTAGTTTCTCTGTGCGAGTCCTGCCTGACTTAATGGTCTTTAATAGTTGGAGAAGCCTTTGACTCATTTTGTAGTATTAAGAGAAGAAGCAAAATTTTTAAAATTGTTGAAGCTGTTAGATTTTCTTAATCTGTGCTTCTATTAGAACTGTTGAGGCAGGCTTGAGAAAGCAATCTCTATGGACAAATATGTGAATAAGTTGGCTTTAGGAAGTTTTCTAAAGATGAAGTTTGGAGAGATCTAGGACTGGAAAGCTGGGCCAGCACTTAGGGATTAGAATGTGGAGGTCAAGGCAAGAAACTAGAGGAGTGGGGGAAGGGATATAAATCTTGCAGGCTAGGAGAGCCATGGGGGAGGAAGAAGTGGGTAGCAAAGCAACTCAATTTAATTAGGCTAAAAAGGACCGTCAGATGTGAGATGCCTGTAAGGAAAAAACAGGCAACTCTTGGTTTGGTGATTCTTATTTTTTGGATAAGACAGAATCACAGCTTATATATAAGATTAAGCAAGTCACATTCCAAAAAGTTTAATTTGGCAAAAATTAGAGCTTTTCATCGATATATAAAGATAGATTCTCTGTAATATCAATGAAGACATCAATCTAATTAGAATACATTAAAAATTTTTGGCTTTGAAATAGTTTGTCAATTTTAAAAAGCTGCAATGTATTAATACATACATTTAGGAGAAAGTAGTATTTCTCTGCATACTGCCCACCAATTAATATATTAGGAGTTTCATGGTGCTATGCTGCTCTGTTGCCCCTGAAACACCATGAACACCCATCATTTATATTTGTATATGAATTCCATAGACAACAAATTCCATTTGTTGCCAGTACTTTTCGAGTTAAACATTTTTTTTTTTTTTAGCCCAACCAGTTTTCATCTTTTTCTTCTCAGTTTGACCCATTCATACTTAAAACACATTAACAAGGGAAGAGTAATGAAAAAGTAACAAGAAGTATCAAAAACCTCAACTAGTCTCACAGTAAAGAGAAAAAAATTCCTATTTTGTCTTTAGTGAAGAAAACCTGAGTCTCAAGGACACCTTTAAAAAGCCTTAAGAATCCTCTGTAAACATCAGAAAGTAGAAAAGGATTTTCAGAGTTTTAATAATGAGCAGGAGAAGCTGATTTGAGTTTCAGAGTCTATGCTTTCATCTTTTGTCAAGAATTCTGCGCAACAGCTTTTATATTTAGGTGTTATGTTTTTTTTTTTTCACTCATGTGAGTTTAATTTCTTAAGATTTTTAAAAATCTTTTTCTTTGCATCAGACCCTCATCAAAGTTTACTTGCTAGCAAAACTGTTTTTTCTACAAACTTGAAGAAATATTTTAAATTGATAGAAGTCCTGATTAGCAGTTGCTCTGCCTACAACAAATTGTGTATGTGTGTGTCGTGTATGTATCGGTTGGGTCAGGGACACTGACAGAGCTGGGCCAAGACTTTTTCCTGCCTGTTAATCAAGGCCACACAGACAAAGCTCAAGGAAGGATGACCCCTGCCTCAGGAAGTATTGAATCAGTTGCTATTTTTAACCAGTATACAGTGGAACTTGAGACCAGGTCCTTACTCAGTTACTAGGAAAAGTTCTCTGCCAAACTTTGCATTTGAGGAAACAGTTAATGGGCCTAAATGAGTGAAGCCTCTGCATGAAAGGAAGGGATGTGACAGTAACTGTAAGTATTTTTGCTGATATGGGTCAAGGATGTGGTGGCAGAGATGTGGCAAGTTCAGTTAGTGATGAAATAAGTAATTACATTTCAAAGTAACTGGTAGTTGGTGGCACCTTGGATTGCCTTTAGCTCTGCGTATATGGAATTCTTCCCTGGTGGTAAAGAACCTGCCTGCCAATGCAGGAGATATGGGTTTGAATCCTGGGTCAGAAAGATCCCCTGGAGAAGGAAATGGCAATCCACTCCAGTCTTCTTGCCTAGGAAATCCTATGGACAGAGGAGCCTGGAGGGCTACAGTCTATGGGGTTGCAGAGTTGGACATGACTTAGCAACTAAAAAACAAAACAATGTGAAATTCTGGGCTGCTAACAGCAAGGTTGAAATAAGGGTATGTGATGAGCTAATATTATCTCTCAACATAGGACTAGAAAAAGAAATCAGCTGTTGGTGTGTTTCCAGACTAATTGACTCTTCCTCTGAAATTATACATAAACTTTTGGTATTTGAGATGTATTTCTGATAGTACTCTGTTGCTCTTGTTTCATTAAGTGAAAGTTTCATAAAGAATTGATTTACAGGGACTTTTCTGGTGGTCTTGTGGTTAAAAATTCAATCCCTTGCAATGCAGGGGATGCGAGTTCAATCCCTGGTCAGGGAACTAAGGTCCCACATACCACAGGGCAGCTAAGCCCTCATGACCCAATATGCAGCCAAATAAATCAATAAATAAATATTAAAGTTTCTTTTAAAAAAAGGATTTATTACAAAATAATGTTGTATACTACTATTATAATCTCTTATAAAACCTCATTCTACTTAATATTAGGAAATATGCAGAACATGAAAGCAGATAGTTTGAGAAATACCATAAATAATATTTTCTCTGTAATATTATGCCACTATCTTAGGAATGCCTTAATGAAGTTGAATTACTTAATGGATGACAGGTACATCTTTACATATGAAATATAAGTGAGTTATTTAGGGATAGGTGGGCAGTGTTTTAGTAGAATTTAAATTAGGAAATTATAAAACTGTGTTAACATTCATCTCATTTTAATAGGATTATTCAAGATAGAGCTGTAGCCATTTTCAACAAGGATCGATGATAAGAATTTTTCTTTTTAAAAAAAGATTTTCAAGTTAAAGATGAAAGGAAAATACTGGAATATTTTGGATTCTAACTCTTGAGATAATGAATATAGTTTTTCACAGTGACTTCTGATGGAACCTTAGTAAAATTCATCGTTTGTCATGCACCCAACTGGGAACATGGATGTTGGCTTTTCTCGTTCTGCTGTTCATACACTGTCAAGAAGCCACTGCAAAAACATCAAGCAAAAAATTTCCCAGTGGGAAGGAAGAACTAATGGTATATCTAACCCAGATAAGTGGCATCCAAAAGACTTTGGAGTGAGATATAATAACTGTAATCAAGAGATTCTTCTTGAGAAAACACCTATTGCTGAGGGAAAGAGCAAAAAGCTGAATGTAACCAACACTCAAAATGTTGATCAAGGTATTAATGAAGATGCCAAAAGCCACAATCAAAGTGAGGATGAAAGTGAAAAACGTGAATATGATGATACACGCTTATTTAAAAATGAATCAGAACCCAACTGGGTGTGTTCTCGGGTCAAACAAATTGAAAACTGGAAAGAAGTGTTAGATCCAGAGACTTCATTACCTCCGGGAAATTTCTATACCTCACAAATATTGTGGAAGAAAATAGAAGCACTTTCCCCAGATAAAGTCTTAAATTTGGATTTACAGCATTGTAGCTCTTCAGAAAAAGAACTGAATTTCAGAGTTCTGGATAGTTCATATGGAGTAACAAAGAGCTTAGAAAACATTTACTCTGAGCCTGAGGGACAAGAATGTGGACCTTCTATAAATCCTTTGCCAAAACCTCGTAGGACATTCAGATATTTATCTGAATCTGGCGTTATGCCATATAAAGAAAGAAACTGTGACAGAAAATACTGTGAAAATAATTCTTGTGCAGAATCTTCTTTGGCCTCTTCTCAGGAACCTGAACCAAAGAAATATAGTGGAAAAATCAGAGGGAGATCTAAAAGGTATGTTTTTATTTGAAAGGTAATGATTTTTAGTATTCCCCTTATAGAACCATTGAGCTTTTTTTCTTTTCAAACCAATTCCATTTCCATGTGTGGGTTACACCTCTAATTTGATATACAGATGTTGATTGACCCAAGGGGAAAATACCTACAAGAGTATTAGGAGTACAGGTAATATCTAAGACAATCTGCTGACACAACCATAGAAAAACTTCTATTTTATAATTAAAAATTTTTATTGAAATATAATTGACATGTAACATTATATGAGTTTCAAGTGTACAACATAGCAATTTGATATTTATATGTATTGTGAAATGATCACCACAGTAAAGCTAGTTAATAACACAATAGTGTATGTTTGAAAGTTGCTAAGAGATTAGATGTTAAGAGTTCTCATCACAAGGAAAAAAATGTAATTATGTGTGCTGAGATAGTTTAATGATCATATGAAGTAATATTCATAAAATATATGTACCTGGAAGAGAGTGGATCTACATGTTAGCCACGTTATTTTTTAAAAACTTTTTATTTTGTATTGGAGTGTAGCCGATTAACAATGTTATGTTAGTTTCAGGTGGACAGCAAAGGGACTCAGTCATACATATACATGTCTCCCTTCTCTCCCAAACTCCCCTCCCAGCCAGGCTGCCACATTACATTGAGCAGAGTTCCCAGTGCTATACAGTAGGTCCTTGTTGGTTATCCATTTTAATTATAGCAGTGTATACATGTCGACCCCAAACTCCCTAACTATCCATTCCCCTCATCCTACCCCTAGCAACCATAAGTTCTTTCTAAGTCTTTGAGTCTGTTTCTGAAAAACTTCCATTTTCTATCTCAAAAAATATATAGGGAAGCTAGTACATTCTTCTATTTCATTTAGGGCATGCTGGCTGTAGCCTCACATTTTATTAGAGAGTAAATTTAATAAAGTACCCAAAGAAGAACATGGATGTAATTGGCTGTGTGTGTGGTAAGTTGTTGCTTCAGTCATGTCTGACTCTTTGCAACCCCATGGACTGTAGCCAGCCAGGCTCCTCTGTCCATGGGATTCTCGAAGCAAGAATACTGGAGTGGATTGCCATGCCTTCCTCCAGAGGATGTTCCTGACCCACAGATTGAACCCATGTCTCTTGTCTCCTGCATCAGCAGATGGGTTCTTTACCAGTGGCACCACCTGAGAAGCCCATGCAATTGGCAAAAACCTTCAATTTTATCATGGTTCATATAAGGCTTCAGCCTAATTTATTATTCTTAGGTGTTTGATAAAAACATCTTTGTAATTTTTCACACAAGTCCTTTACTTATTAATTTCTGTCATGCCACAGTTTTAAAAGATACAACCTTAAAGTATATCTCCTTTCTTAAGGAAATCCTTTGAGTTTGAGGATATTCAGCACTTTCGAAATCGGAACTCACGGAAGATTCATGAAGAACTTGGAAGAAATTCTGGCTCGACACTTTATTATACACAGTCTGAGGACAATATCTATGAGGATATCATATGTAGGTGTTCACAAACTCGGCAATTCAATTTAATGAGTATGTAGTTGATGGAGCCCTTAAGTAGAGTGTGGTATTTTCTTTTACAATCAAGCATGTCTTGCTCAGATTTTACTTTTTAATATTGAAACCTTTGTTGTATAAATTCCTTTATTCTCTAATGGACTTTACAGCTAGTTTAGTGGACTCTTCAGTTCAGAAGTAGACTTTTGCAGTGTGGTATCTTGTGAATTCTTTTAGATTGGTTAGACGCCTGAGTGGTTTGTAAGTGTAAAGTGCCACTGATTTTAAGACCTATATCCCTAAAGCAATGTAGAGTAGAGAGCTGAACCAGTCAGTTTTTCCTTTTCCTTTTACGTGTAGTCACTTTGTTCTCATGTAATTATGTTCCTCTAAACTTATTTATTTTCCTTTTTTTTTTTTTTCAAGATCCCACCAAAGAAAATCCATATGAAGACATTCCAGTGCAGCCTTTGCCCCTGTGGAGATCCCCTTCAGCATGGAAGCTCCCACCCCCTAAAAGTGCTTTCAGAACACCCAAGGTATAACCAGAGAAGTAATATAAGAAAACATTAGAATCTTATTTATGATCCCTACAAAAAAAGGTTAAAATGGTTTAATTAGGGCCAAAACTGAGAGGCACTGAAATATGGGTTTATTGTTCTTTGTTTTGGGGGGGCAGCACAAAACTATCTTCTAAATTTGGTTTTGGGGAGGGGTTTTGTTTGCTTTTTAGCACTTAAAAAAACTTGAATGTAAACACCTTTGGACAAGCCATAAACCTTTCAGTTCACTCTAGTTACCATAGCTCTGTAATAGGTTTGCGTCACCTGTGGCCTAAATTACCTGCCTGGTCCCTGAGAGTACTCACCACTGCCAAAAGCAAAGGCTGCCTTGAGCTAATGAGGACTCTGAGCTGTTGTTCTCTGTGAATTCAATTACATTGTTGTAGAAGAACTTTGGATTAGAATCCTGAGAAATTTCTTTACAGTGAAAAAGAAAGTATGGTATCCTCACTTGGTGGTGGTGGTAGCTGTGGTTTAGTCATTAAGTCATGTTCAACTCTTCTGACCCCATGGACTATAGCCTGCCAGGCTCCTCTGTCCATGGGATTCTCCAGGCAAGAATACTGGAGTGGGTTGCGATTTCCTTCCCCAGGGGATCTTCCCGACCTGGGAATCGAACCTGGGTCTCCTACATTGCAGGCAGAATCCTCACTCGAGATGATTTTAAAGGAAAGATAAATATTTGGGAGAGGATAGCTTTGACTTTGAGAACATAGGCATTACCTAGATGATCTTACCCTTACCAATGCCTCTTCTTTTTTAGCTTCCTCCCAAACCCCATTTCCTTCACCGGAAGACTATGGAACTGAAGAACTCACAAGCTTGTATAAGCTCAAAGCTCACAAAGGATACTACATTGCCTGTCACGTTAACAGAATGGAAGCTTTTCCGAGCAGGAGAAGTTGCAAACAGGAAAAGGAAAAATCTTCCGAGGGTAATAATTCCAGTATTTTCATTCTTTGACTCTTATTTCAGCACTTCCACAAATGAGAATAAATAAACTTTAGACTGAAATGAATAGCAGGTTAAAATTGACCTACTGGAATTAGAAGATTTGGAAAGCAGCCTTAAGTTTTAAGTTTTGCTCATGCAAGAAAAATGCATGAATGGCTTTTGCCAAGGTTTTTGTGTGTATGTGTGTGGATTTGTGAAATTGATTTTAGATGAGTGAGTGAGTGAAAGTCATTCAGTCACGTCCAACTCTTTGTGACTCTGTGGACTGTAGCTGCCAGGCTCCTCTGTCAATGGAATTCTCCAGGCAAGAATACTGGAGTGGGTTGCCATTCCCTTCTCCAAGGGATCTGATCAACCCAGGGATAGAACCCTCCTTTCCTGCATTGCAGACAGACTCTTTACCATATGAGCCAACAGGCAAGCCCTTAGAGGGCTTCATTTTGGTTATCTTTGTTGTTGTTCAGTCGCTCAGTCATCTCCGACTCTTTGACCCCATGGACTACAGTATGCTGGACTCCTCTGTCCTCCACTGTCTCCTGGAGTTTGCTCAAATTCATGTCCATTGAGTTGGTGATGCTATCTAACCATCTCATGCCCTGCACCTCCTTCTCCTTTTGCTTTCAATCCTTCCCAGCTTTGGGGTCTTTTCCAGTGAGGCAGCTCTTCACATCAGGTGGCCAATGTATTGGAGCTTCAGCTTCAGCATCAGTCCTTCCAAAGAATGTTCAGGACTGATTTCCTTTAGGATTGACTGGTTGGGTCTCCTTGCTGTCCAAGGAACTCTGAAGAGTCTTCTCCAGCACCACAGTTTGAAAGCATCAGTTCTTCGGCACTCAGCTTCTTTATAGTCCAGCACTCACATCCATACATGACTACTGAAAAAGCCATAGCTTTGACTGTATGGACTTTTGTCAGCAAAGTGATGTTTCTGCTTTTTAATACACTGTCTAGGTTTGTCATAGCTTATCCTCTGAGGAGCAAGCGCCTTTGAATTTCACGGCTGCAGTCACCTTCTGCAGTGATTTTGAAACCCAAGAAAATAAAATCTGTCACTGCTTCCACTTTTACCTCTTCTGTTTGCTATAAAGTGATGGAATGGGATGCCATGTTCTTAGTTTTTTAAATGTTGAGTTTTAAGCCAGCTTTTTCACTCTCTTCTTTCACCCTCATCATGAGGCTCTTTAGTTCCTCTTCACTTTCTGCCATTAGAGTGGTATCATCTGCATGTCTGGGGTTGTTGATATTTCTCCCAGCAATCTTGATTCCAGCTTGTTATTCATTCAGCCTGGTATTTCACATGATGTATTCTGCATGTAGGCTTCCCTAGCAGCTTAGCTGGTAAAGAGTCCACCTGGAATGCTGGAGACCCCAGTTCGATTCCTGGGGTGGGCAGATCCCCTGGAGAAGGGATAGGCTACCCACTCCAGTATTCTTGGGCTTCCCTGGTGGCTCAAATGGTAAAAGTCCACCTGCAATGCAGGAGACCTAGGTTCAGTCCCTGGGTTGGAAAGATCCCCTGGAGGAGGGCATGGAAATCCACTCCAGTATTCTTGCCTGAAGAATCCCCGTGGATAGAGGAGCCTGGTGGGCTACAGTCCATAGGGTTGCAAAGAGTCAGACACAACTGAGTGACCAAGCACAGCACACAGCACTCTGCATGTAAGATAAATAAGCAGGGTGACAGTTTACAGCCTTGTTGTACTTTCCCAATTTTGAACCAGTTGTTCCATGTGAGGTTCTAACTGTTGCTTCTTGACCTGCATACAGGTTTCTCAGGAGACAGATAAGGTGGTCTGGTATTTCCATCTCTTTAACAATTTTCCACAGTTTGTTGTGATCCACACAGTCAAAGGCTTTCGTGTAGTCAATGAAGCAGAAATATACATTTTTCTGGAACTCCCTTGCTTTCTCCCTGATCCAGTGAATGTTGGGAATTTGATCTCTGGTTCATTCCTCTGCCTCTTCAAAACCCAGCTTGTATATTTCAAAGTTCTCAGGTCATGTACTGCTGAAGCTTACCTTCAAGGATTTTGAGCATAACCTTGCTAGCATGTGAAATGAGAACAATTGTATGGTAGTTTGAACATTCTTTGGCACTGCCTTTCTTTGGGACTGGAATGAAAACTGACCTTTTCCAGTTACCTTAGTTCTCATTAAAATCAGCTGCCCATGTGAAGGAAGCACTCGAATCTCATGTAAAAGAGCCTTCTATTAGGCTGGCTTCAGTGATTCTCACTCATTTGTGTAATAGCCAAAGTTAACTCAGCTTTGTGCCTGAGTTTATAAATTTTCAGTAATGACAAAGTATATGCCAAAAATTTCCATTCAGAGGAAGGAAAAAAGAAATTTTACTCTTGGAAATATAAATTTTTGCCAATTATACTGAAAAAATGACCTCTCTCAAAGGAGAAAAGGAAGTACGTGTGTAAATCATCTCGATGAGAGCCGTTGAACCAAAAGGAAGAAATTTGGGTTATTTGTAATACATAATATTTTTAAGAGAGACACTTAAGAAATTATATGAAAATATTTAAAAACTCTTTATGTTACTCTGTTCTTCTGTAATTCAGAATGTTTTCAGGATTATTATGCTGAAATGAAGAAATAAAATCTTTTAAATAGTATTTCTTCCCTTAACCCCATCTCAATTAGTTATATGTATTCATTTAGCCCATGATTTTTGTATCTGATTTTAACTTTAAACAAAAGCCATAGCTGATTGGTTCCTTGGGAGATACTCTTTACACAGTTACTTTAATTCTTCTGATCCATTTCCTGCCCTTCCCTCTTTAACAAGGGAAGTGTTAAAGACACAGAGTTTTTTTTAAAGCATTAAACTGATCTCTCTGGAAAAAAAATTTTCAGGTGTTTATTCTCCTGTGTATGGTGAAGACTACTTAAAAATCAGAGGTTTAAAGAATTGCCAGGATATACATAATATATAGGGCTTCCCAGGTGGCTTAGTGATAACGAATCTACCTGCCAATACAGGAGACGCGGGTTTGATCCCTGGGTCTGGACTATCCCCTGGAGGAGCAAATGGCAACCCACTCCTGTATTCTTGCCTGGAGAATCCGGTGGACAGAGGAGCCTGATGGGCTACAGTCCATGAGATCACAAAGAGTCAACAGGACTTAATGACTAAGCAACAACAATGTATATATAATGCATAACTGAATCTCTTTATTATTCACTAGGAACTAATACAACATTGTAAATCAGCTATGAAAGTGAAAGTTACTCAGTTGTGTCCAACTCCTTGCAACCCCATGGATTAAACAGTCCATGAAATTCTCCAGGCCAGAATACTGTAGCAGGTATCCGTTCCCTTCTCCAGGGGATCTTCCCAACCCAGGGATCTAACCCAGGTCTCCTGCATTGCAGGCGGATTCTTTACCAGCTGAGCTACCAGGGAAGCCCACAACATTGTAAATCAGCTATACTTCCAAAAAAAAAGAATTGCCAGGCATTCTGCATAGTTCTCTTTGATAAATCATGCTGGCACAACAAAGCAGCCTCCCGCACGTTACAGAAACAACAGATCATGTGTTCACAGGAGCTAGAACACAGACACATAAGGAATTACATTAAGATGTGGTTCTTGGAATAACATTAGCAAATATTTAGAAATTGTGGATTGTGGAGTTTGATGAGACATGAGGAGATTTGCAGTGTTTTTGATTTCATCTCTCAGTGTTTATGTACTGTGGATCCCTTGAGTACTCAAAGCTTGCTCTCTTTCTGATTATGGGTGAGATGATTCATCTTTTCCTGTTCTACTATTTTCCCAAAGGTGTTTTTGAGAAGTAAGGAAGACAAAATGGTTTTTGGAATTCTTGATTGTCAGGCAGGAACAAACTGTTAGCATTTCTGTTTGTAAGCCTAGTTGGATTAAACCCCTGTAGGAGAGATTCCATTTGCAATACAAATTTTGGTTTTGGACTATCTTTGGAAGCAACATTCCATGAGGAAAGCAATTTTTGCTTATTTCCTCTTTGATGACTAGAGCTCTCCTTGGAAGGGACACTGGTTTCATAGTTTGAAAATAACTGATCTAGTCCATATGCCTCTTCCCCACCCTTCCTTTCTTTCTCTACTGTGGAAATCTGTGTGGGATTGTTTGCTAGAGTAGATTTCCTAATGTTTTATGTTGTTTGTCTCTAGTGAGTACATAGCAATATGGTTTCCATCATTCTTAGGAAGAATATTCTACAGTATTTTCTATAGCTAGAAGGTAATTATAGGCTTCTCTTCCTAGCTCACAATCAAAATTTTAATTTTATTACTTTATCTCATATTTCTGGAATAGGTAGTTCCCTTTCCTTTATAACATTTCAGTGTACTTTTGAGTATACTTCTCAAATGTACATGAATATTTTTACTATTTTTGGCCCTTGTGTACCCAAAATGCATGCTTACTCTCAAACATCTTTCCTATAGCCCCTAACAATAACTTTATATGTCTGGATCCTCATATTTGTTTATAATGCTAATATTTAAGAATATGGGTAATTTTCATTTGAATTACAGCTACAAAAATCATTAAAGAAAAATCTTTAAACAAATAAACTCATCCAAAAATGTGGGAATAATCTGTGTATTTAAAGCACGTGTTTCTCACATGTTGTTTTTCTTGCAGTGAACTGACTCACTGCTTATGGATTGCCAGGATTGCTAGAGAGACAAGGACAAAGAAAAAAGAGCATTTGTCTCAAGCAACTTTGTTGGTTATCATCTTACATTAATATAATGCTCCTAACAGTTGTTAATTCTGGGCACTAAATATGTTAGATCAAGATTAATAGTTAAGAAAAAACTTGGACTTTTAAGAAAAAAGAAAAATATACATAGAAAACTTAATCAGTTTCTCCTTTTAAAAGTAGTTGTTGATCTTTCCTCCTTTTTAAGCCCAGTCTGTATCTCTCTCTTGCTCTCTTTTATACACACTTCCTAGAAACAAAGAAAGAATTGTAATGAATAATGCATGTTAAATGGAACATGGTTTTTGTATTTGGGCATATTTGAGAATCTCCTACTTTTATGACATGTTTCTAAAATAAATTGTAATATTAGTGTTCCCGGTAGTAAAGATAGTATTTCTTTTGGCTAAAACTTTCTAAGTGTGAGTATCCTCTTTTTTGCAAAAGTTCATGGGTGCAAAAATAACTGCGCCTCACCCTGCCTTCCAAATGAATAAATGTCTCACTTCTTACTCTGGGCATGCAAAAACTTGAGCCCATTGGTGAGGCTTGGTCAATACAGAGAGTGCAGTAGCCAGATTTCCTGCATGTTGTGACATGGAATGACAAGCAATCTCTCTAGGAGCCTGTGCTGAATTCCTCTAGAAAGGAAATATCCTTTTCCACTTCTCTTACCCGTATTAAATGGATTTTGTATTAGAACAGCATGTAATCTTACTAAAGATAGTTTAAGATTCAAAATTGAAAAATGTAAAGGTTTTATTTATCAAATGGATCTTTCTCTGAATGAGAATCACTAATAAGTTAATATCATCAAGCTGCAAAACTTGGTGTTTGTTTTAACTTGTACTTGTTGGTGTTTGTTTTAACTTGTACTTTTCTGGTCTTTTTTTTAGCTTGTACTAAAAATAGATGATATATTTGAGTCTAAGAGAGGGAAGAAAAGGGTAAAGTTACACCCTTACACTGGAAAAGATGTACCTCCCTCTAAAGGTAAGAATTGTTCCAGCTCTCCATAGCTATTAGCATATGATAGGCAGATCATTATATAATTTAATGTTTGATATGAATTATAGTTTTTGGTTTACTTTCCTGTCTCTCCCACTTAAACATAAAACTTCTTTAGTCTAAGGGATTATTTCTTGTTCTTCCTCAAATCCCTTTTATTTAGGTCTGGTTGTTGTTGTTCACTCACTAAGTCATGTCTGACTCTTTGCCAAGTAATAGCTACTGGATGAATAAGTAAATAAATTTAAAAATAGTTAAAAACCAATGAGAATGATTTTTCATAGACAGATTTCATCCTTATTTTGTAGTCCTTTGATTTATAGTCTTTTGTAGACTCGTTCAGTGGAGAAATAAACATATTGAGTGTGTGTGTGTGTGTGTGTGTGTATATATATATATACACACACACTAAGGGTATGTGGTATTCAACCTGTAGTCATCTAATAAGTTCAGTAGTTTTGTCCTTCAGATGCCTAGATAAAACTTAGATTGTCTTGACTGAGAACCTTTCAACATTCATAATGAATTATTAGACTTTTCTTTACAACTAACTTGCTTGTCTGGCACAGAATATATAGAAGTTAGCAATTTTTATATATGAGATTCATAAGTGAGAAACAACAGCCAAATCATACCAGAGAAGAATGTTTCATATTTTTGCAAAGACTTCCAAAGACAGAAATTTCTTAATTTCCATTAAAAATCTATTCCTCGTTCTACAATTGAACTATGTGAAAATAAACTTCTGCGTTCAACAATTCAAAACTTTTTCTTACTTTGTGATGATTAAAATCATCCTGTCATCATTTAAAATGTGAATTTTCATATTTTCAGAAGCAATTATTAAAACATTTTAGTCTTCTATAGAAGAAATACTTCTGGTTTATTGTTAATAATAATAGCTACTACTTAATTGAATGAAGTAACAGTTTCTTTATGTACTTTATCTGGTGTATAACATATGACCACACTGGGAGGTGTGGGACTATCCTAATTTTACAGAGTAAGAAGCTGAGCGAGAAGAGGAAGCATCAATTTGAATGAAGGAACATGATACCACGAAGTCTTATTCTTCTTTATCACCAACAGTTACTCAGTTTTTCTCATAAGTCTTGATTTTTAGCAGTTTCACTATCTCCTCTCTAGATGTTTCATATATCCAGTAAAGATATGGTCAAATGCTTTTTATTTGTATAATTCAAAAAGAGATACAGAAGATGAAAAGTAATGCCAGATGTTCTGCTGGATCTGAAAGATACATTATGATTGTATTTTCTAAATAACTGTATGTAGCAAATATTATTGTTTTATAGATAAGGAAATAAATTATAAATTGTAAATTATGTGAAATATCAAGACACTGGAACCAGGAAAAATTCTTAGAAAAGATTGTCAATTTTCCCAGATTAACAACAGTCTGTTGATAAGTATATTCACCAGATAAGCTACTCTAGGTAGATTATCACTGATCTGTTATTTTATTTGTATGCTTTATGGATTAGGAAGATTTTAGTAAATTTGACTCTAAGAAAGGTTTTTGAAGAGTCAAATCCTTTTTTTCACTGTCTTTATTGAAAAGAACAAAAAATCAACAGCATAAACTGCCAACTTGTAACATATACACACAAAAAGGAGGAGTCCGTACAAGTTTATTTTCTTTTGCAAGGCTCAAAGGAAATGTGCATTTACCCAGTCTCTGTGACCAACTTCTTCAGTGGACAGGAGGAATTTCTCTCATGCTTGAGGACTCCTGGCTCAGTAGTCACAGTTCTCAGGTTTTTGTTTTCCTCTTTAAGCTTTTGTCTGTGTATCAGCAATGCCTTGTAGAACCAGATAATTTTATTTACCTACTCTGCCAGTACATGCTAGGTTTTACTGAATCTATTCCAACCTAAACATTTCCTAACTCTCAATTCTCAAGTATCACAAAATGATTTACTGCCCTTCTTCAAAAGTACAATTTTGTGTGTTGAAGTTACTTATCAAAAAGGGACAACCTAGTACTTTTTTGATCCTTACAAATTCTCAGTATTGGCTTATAAACCCCTTAACCTTCATTCCATGTCTTGGAATGCAGGTCATCAAAACCCAGAGGTGAATATGTTAAAGCCATATAAATGATCTTTTATAAGGTCTTCGCCAGGTAAATTACCTTTCCTCCCTTCTCATTTTCTCCTTTTCTTTTCTTTTTTTCCCCAGACACCTCACAGGCTCCCAAGAAGTGCGTGGTGCCAAGGATATAGTTAGGGTTCAGTAGCTCGCAGTGTTTATTCTTACTTATTGATCAACAGGATAGAGCCCCAGTATACTTTGTGCCATTGTAGTTAGTTTGAAGTTATAAAACCTAGATAGTACACAGTATTTAGATAGCTACCTTTTCTGTAACATCTCTTGTGTACTTTTCATGCCTATCTTATGGAGAGACAGTATTTTTTATCTTCTCTTCTCCCTTATTGGAGAAGGCAATGGCACCCTACTGTGATACTCTTGCCTGGAGAATCCCATGGACTGGGAGCCTGGTAGGCTGTAGTCCATGGGGTCGCTACAAGTCGGACACGATTGAGCGATTTCACTCTCACCTTTCACTCTCATGCATTGGAGAAGGAAATGGCAACCCACTCCAGTGCTCTTGCCTGGAGAATCCCAGGAACGGGGGAGCGTGGTGGGCTGCCGTCTATGGGGTCGCACAGAGTCGGACACAACTGAAGCGACTTAGCAGCAGCAGCTCCCTTATTACAAAACTAAAATGAGCACAGCAAGAAATTGCACTAATATAGAATAAGATGAAATGGAAAGCCGGTGTTCCCAGAACCTCCTGCTGCTACTCCTAGAAAATTTTATGTACATGCCAATGTTTTTTCTCCCCAAATAGCTTTATACTATGTCTTGCTTTTTTTTAAAAGAAGTATAATTAATATACTTTGGAGCTCTTTCAGTATCAACACACAGAGATCCACATATCTGTACTGCATTTCTTGGTATAAATGTAAAAGAATTTTATTTAGCTGTTTCTAACATTTCATTTAACCTGTGTGGATAATTAAGGTTTATAAAGAGATATAGATTTTTTTTCTCTTCAAACAGTGCTGTGATGTACATTTTTTACTTATATATATTTTTCTATTTTGGTTAGAATACATCTATAGAATGAGTTCGTAGCAGTGGACTTAATCAAAGCACACATACTTTAAAGAACACATAAATTAATATTTTTATAACTGCTACTGAATTGTCTCATAAATAGATTATAACAGCTTACATTTCTATGAACAACTTTTGAAAATGATATTTTCCTCAGTATCTTAGTTAATACTGTGTTTTATTAGAGATTATTTTTTACCAGTATCCTGGTTGAAAAGTATATCTTACTTATTGTTTTAATTTACATTTCCTTAGTTATGAATTTGGACAGTTATGTTTATCAAGATTTATCAGTTTTTTTCTATAAATTGCCTATTCCTACCCTTTTATTCATCTTTCATTGTGCTGTGTTTTTCTGTGTTCATTTATGACAGCTATTTGAATATTAAGAAGACAGTTAGCCTTGTGTCTACAATGTATACTACAAAAATTTTCCCAGGTTATTCGCCTTTTGAATTTACTAATGATTTTTTGTTAGATTAGAAATTTTACATTTTTATACAATCAGACTTACATACATTTTTCATTTATGACTCCTAGTCCTCGTTTTTCCTGATACTTAAAACTTTTTCCCTTTCTTTACATTTTAAAATTTCACCTTTACTTTTTAGATTTAATTTAGAAATTTTTCATTCACTTGTTTGCAATGTTTTATGTTTTGGTTGCTTTGTTGTTGTTGTTTTATAAATTGACATTACACCTAGTATTGTACAGAATATTCCCTTCTGAAAGCAAAGCCCCTTAGCCCAAAAATACTTAAAATCCAATTGTGGAAAATAAGAGCAGTTCAAAGCCGTCTAAGTACTGTAAGAATTCAGAGTAAAGTTCAGTTCAGTTTGGCCTTTGAGATGGCTTAGAAGCATCTTAAGAGAGGTAGAATGTTACTTCATAAACTCATTTGGTAATCTTTCTTAACCTCACGTTTTCTTGTTAATCTAAACTCATAGTTTGTTCCATGTTGAGACTTTTGGTTAGCCAGGTTGATGCTTCTACCTGTGATACCTTATTTGGGAATCAAAAGACAAATATGTCTACATTCTGTGAATGTAGAAATAGAATCTACTCTAACCAAAACTTCCTGCAACTAGTTTGGACTGCTGTTAAATTCTGGATTTAGGGGTGCGAGGGGAATTAAGGAGGGAAGTGGGTGTGGGAAGAAGGTGGAATGGAGTAGTTTCTTCTCTGAGCCTTTTATTCTTTTTGAAGCTGTCCTGCCCTGATACAGCTAAGTGGTTTGGAGAAAGTTTCAGCCTCCTTATTACTCCTTGCTCTTAAGTCCCCAGGTCTATGGAACTTTCACATTATTCTCTTCTTCATGTTCCTCCTGCTGTTGTTGGACAATACAAATGAAAACTCTTTCTTTTCAGGTGAACCCGGTGGGTACGAAAGTGATGCCGAGTATCTACCAAAGAGTGAGTGAGTCAGTGGGGCTGCTCCCTTTCACATGATGATCCTGGTTATAGGTGGAGTGGCACCTACCTTTGTGATGAAGCATATGTTTTCTACACCAAGTTTCACTTTGTCGGTGATTTCTTCATTATAAGATCCTGTTGAGATTTAGGAAACTAAACAATACACTGTCAGATGTTGTGACAGCATTAAAAATCTCCCATAGTTGAAAATGGATATATGTATATATGTATGGCTGAGTCCCTTTGCTGTTAACTATTATAACATTGTTAATCAGCTATCCCCCAATACAAAATAAAAAGTTTAAAAAATCTCCCATGGTGGTGTGAGGCAAACCTATATAGTTCTTAAGATGGAATGTTCTGAGGGGAGCGGCAGAGCTGCATGTTCAGACATATATGCAGCCATTTCCCAGCAGCCAAAACAGAGCATGTGACTCATCCTCTGAGACATAAATATCTGATTTTTTCATAGTCACTCAAGTGTAATTCTTTAAGTGTCTTAGCTACTTCTGACATTGAGATAGGCAACACTGATCTGTTTCTTATTCATAGGCATTTATATTCTAAATTACTGTGCCATTTACTTTCTGTTAGAGTATAAACTACACCATGGCATTTTTGGTTGTACTTTTTCAAGTACTCAAAGGGTCTGTATCCTGCATCTATTGGATTTTCACAGCAAATTATTTCGTTTCTGTTTAACTGAGGCACGGAAAAAGTAGGAGACATGAATTATCAAAGCCAAGAACAGGGCAGTTCCAAGTCTGATATTCCAACTTTATGATTAATAATCATGTGCTCTTACCAGTAGCCTCAGTTTCTTCAGGTGTTTGATTCAGTAGCCTGATTTAAGATGAAACGTTAAGTCATCATCAAGTTCAACTTGGATGTGTAAAGATGACTAACTTAGTGCTGTTGCTACTGGGAATCAGGCCCTAAAATTTTCTTGATCTGAGCTAAGCCCTTTGGAGTAAGAAGGCTTCCCTAGAGCACTTTTTTAAGTGTTCTTAATATTTTGATTCACATCATAACTTCTTTAGGGCAGAAAGCATCACATCTCGAAAGAAAAGCAAAACAATTAGAGGGTGAGTCTTTCAGTCATTGGCTTAGAATGACACATAAGCAAATCTCTGGGATGCTTAGATTATTTCTTCTGCAAGTACTGCGTCCCCTCTAGTGGAGACTATCCCAAATTATCCAGAATTTAGAGATCAATGAGAATAAAGGATAAATGCTTTCCACTTTTGAGTGGTATTGCTGACACTGTTTAAATAGTATGCTTCTATAAATTCTTTCCTTTGAGAAACAATCTGCTAATGAATATCTTCTTATTCTTCATTTTTTCCTCTTGTGTTTAGCACCAATTATTGACATAAGTATATGTCCATCATTCATAGTACATGCCAAAGAGGGAAAGGAAAACAACAGTTTGTTTCATGTGAGGATAGTTTTGTTTTAATTTTATAGAAATTGTCTCTTTATGTACTTACCTTCTATAGGACTCAATTATTTTATCAGATCTTTTCCCCCACCTATGATTTCATGCTCTCAGCAGTGGCATCTGTGGTCTGGCCAGTGCTTTTACCTGACACTGGCCTTGTGTTCTGGTGTCATGCCGTGAAAGATGGGATAACGCAGAGTATGTGTTGGGACATGCCTAGGTATCAGTTGGGACACAGAACATCAGTCCCACTGCAGAGGCCCCAGGTGCCTGTGAGAATCTGCACTTATCCTCCACGTGTTCATAGCCTTAACAAGCATGTCTGGGTGGCAGACGTTCGTTAGTCAACATTCATTAACAACGACTGAATGAAGGTTAGCCCCGCATGGGTCATGACCTCTGGGTGCTAGAGGGAGGATAGGGCTACAAAGAAAGACAATGCTCCATGATCTCATCGCAGGTCGCCACAAGCGCGTAGCACAACTGCAGCAGTCTTCCAAGAGGAATCCGCACTACCAGACGTTAGAGCGGGATCTGATTGAATTACAGGAGCAGCAGCTGTTTGAACTTTTTGTGGTGGTGTCTCTACAGAAGAAGCCGTCAGAAGTAAGCTACATTCCCCAGGTCATACAACAATTCCCTAGCAAGGTAGGTGCACAGACCATGAGGCATCCAGGAATGGATGGCATTCCTATGTCTTTGTGTATTTATCCCTCTCCTCTTGTTTACTGTTGTCTCCATCAGCTTTTACTAACTCTGTACTTCTTGTAGGACATGGATCTGATGATATCTGTGTCAGGCATGAGCTGCAACCAAGGGGGAATAAAACTCATTATTCAAGTTGGGTTTTTATTTTTTGCTCTACTGCTTTCTAAGTGACCTTTAGCAAATTACGAAGCCTCAATTTTCTCCTTCTTAATGAGAGCGAGTGAGTGAGTGAAAGAGCCTTTTGATGAAAGTGAAAGTGGAGAGTGAAAAAGTTGGCTTAAAGCTCAACATTCAGAAAACTAAGATCATGGCATCTGGTCCCATCACTTCATGGCAGATAGATGGGAAAACAGTGGAAACAGTGGCTGACTTTATTTTTCTGGGCTCCAAAATCACTGCAGATGATGACTGCAGCCATGAAATTAAAAGACGCTTACTCCTTGGAATGAAAGTTAAGACCAACCTAGATAGCATATTAAAAAGCAGAGACGTCACTTTGCCAACAAAGGTCCGTCTAGTCAAGGCTATGGTTTTTCCAGTGGTCATGTATGGATGTGAGAGTTGGACTATAAAGAAAGCAGCACGCCAAAGAATTGATGCTTTTGAACTGTGGTGTTGGAGAAGACTCTTGAGATTCCCTTGGACTGCAAGGAGATCCAACCAGTCCATCCTAAAGGAGATCAGTCCTGGGTGTTCATTGGAAGGATTGATGTTGAAGCTGAAACTCCAATACTTGGGCCACCTCATGCGAAGAGTTGACTCATTGGAAAAGACCCTAATGCTGGGAAGGATTGGGGCCAGGAGAAGGGGACACCAGAGGATGAGATGGCTGGATGGCATCACCGACTCAATGGACATGGGTTTGGGTGGACTCAGGGAGTTAGTGATGGACAGGGAGGCCTGGCGTGCTGCGGTTCATGGGGTTGCAAAGAGTTGGACACAACTGAGCGACTGAACTGAACTGAGTGAGTGAAAGTTGCTCAGTTGTGTGTGACTCTGTGACCCCACGGATTGTAGCCTGCCAAGCTCCTTTGTCCATAGAATTCTCCAGGCAAGAATACTGAAGTGGGTTGCCATGCCCTCCTCCAGGGGATCTTCCCTACCCAGGGATTGAACTCAGGTCTCCTGCATTGTAGGCAAATTCTTTACCCTCTGAGCCACCAGGGAAGCCCCATTCTTAATGAGGGGAATAATAAATGTGGCAGAGTAAGGTAGCAGGTCAGAGCATGGACTGTGAGCCAACTGTCTGCAATTGCCACTTATTAACTCTGTGACTTAGAGCAGTTAAACTGGTCTGTGTCTAGTTTTCTTCATTGGTAAAGGAGAGGTAATCATAACAGTGTCTACCCCATGTGGTGAGGCTTAAATGAGCTCATTACATAATAATTAATATAAGGCACTTAGAACAGTATCTAGCATATAGTAACACAATATAATGTTATCCCGTATTCGTGAGGATTTAATGAGATAATGTATGTAATGTGCTTAATGCAGTTTCTGGCACACAGTAAGCACGTGATAAATGGCTACTATCATTAACAGTATTATTTCCTTTACTCTGCCTTTTCCACAAAATCATTCATTCATTTATTTCATCAATATTTCATAAATACCTACTATTTGCCAAAATTATGTGCTGAGAACACAACTAGAATAGATCTTCTTGGTCCCTGCCCTCACAGAGCTTACAAAATAGACCCTGAATGTGGCTCTGAGCTTTGTGACTGTAAAAATAAAGAACATGATCATTACATCAGGGCTTACAAACTAACGGCCTCTGAGTTTATTGAGCCCACAGACATATTTGGGGGGGGTTGCCGTAATACAGTAATAAAATAATAAAATTTTTGTTGTCAGTTTTTTGTTTAAAAGTCAAATTTCACATAAAAATCTGTATTTCGACTTTTTCCTGGGAAACTAGAAAGACTGCCGGCACTCAGCCCACATTCCTAAGTGGCATGAATTGGCTGAAGCTGAGTAAGGAGCAGGGCTGACTTCATGGGCATGTGACCAGTGCAGTCACAAAAGGCCTCTCTCCCCTAGAAGGGCCCTGCTCCGCAGGAAACTCAATTTATATTTGAATTTGTGTTTTGTAAGCGAGGAGTGAGGTCTGATGAGACAGTGGGGCGTGTGCCAAGGTCTTAAAGCCTGGCTTCATGCATGGTCTCACCTGCTTCCTCCCCAAAATGGATTCTCTAGTTGTCCTCACTCCTACTTCTTGGTTCCCCAGGTCCTGTCAGGCTTCCACCTTTCCAGCCTCACTCATTGGCTGCTGCCACCCTCTGTGGCATGCATGGGGAGGGTCAGGATCAGGCAAGCATTAACCCCGCAGTGTCTTAAGCAACGCATGGTCTTGCTTAATGCCTCAATGCAGTGTCTTAATGCCCTGCCCTGGGCACTGCTACTCCTATTCAGTGGGTGGTCTAGAGGGGCAAGCCTTTTCACCACCCCCAATCCAAGTACTGAGCATGTGCCTGTGTGGAGACTACAGCCCCTTGAGGGTTGCCCAGCTGCTGTGGGTTGCTCATGGTAAGGGAGTTAGCCCGGCTCAACTTCCCCAGCCCTAGTCAGGACACAGAGTTTGAGTCCTGCACCTGGCCCGAGGGGAAACCCCGCAGCTGGTGGGTCAGTTGTGCACCAGATTGTGGGCTAGGGTCCCTGAGCACCTGTGAATGTCCACACTTATCCCCAAGATCCTCATGCCTAAGGGAGCGTGCCTTTGAATACAAAATCAAAAACCCTGTTTTGTTTTAGAAATTAAAAGATAGGTCATTGATATTAGTTACATGAAGGCAATATGGTAATTAGACTTATCTGCTTGTTTTTGTACTAATTTTTAAATGTCTTTTGACTTAACTAAATTTAGACTGTTCTTTAAAGTACAATACCAAACTTGCACAAAAGGGTCTTCTCTGCTAGAATTTTACAGGAAGTCCCAAACCCATAATTAGGTAGCAAAGATTACATGCTAAGGAAATGATTATATGTGGGGTGGATTCTAAAAATACTATTTTTTCTAAGTAATTGTCACTTGACTTTTCAAAACATCTTGGATTATTGATCAGAGAGTATCTTGAGCTGACTAGGTTTTTGCTATCAGTATATTATAAGATAGATTTTCATTTATTTTATATTCCGTGATTCATAAAAATATTCTGACTAGTATGTGAATACTTAAATTAAGATTCTTTCTCTCGATAGAAAACTGTTTTCAATAATTTCTCTCTTACATCAGATTATAGGATCTCCTCAATTACCCTCTCTATATAAAAACAGAATTCTTTTTACTTAGAAACTGTTCCTTAGAAATTTTCAGTGATTAACAGTCTTGGGCCTCCTGTTTTATTAAACTGCACAAAACCACTCTGAGATAACTACCTCGACTTATTGGATACCTCTTTTCCTGAGAACAGGCTGAGTTTTTTATTTCTCCACTCCACTTACATAGAATATTAGTCACTTCCACTGTTTTTTTTTTTTTTTTCAGGGTGATCATGGCTTTAAGCAATCCAGAGACACTGAAGAGAGGCTCAAAGTTATCCCCAAATTTTGTTTTCCTGATTCAAAGGACTGGGTGCCAACCTCAGAACTCAAGAGGTAAATAGACTACTTTATCTGATTTCTGTTTGTTGAAACTACAAAAGTAGAATCAGAATGTTCGAGAAACAGATAGAACCAGTAGTGAAGCTATGTGTACTCTGTGGCAGGGAAGGAAGAAACAGAATTAGGACATTTCCTCTGTGGAGTTCCCAAAAGAAAAGCACAGTGTCAATGAGAAAACAAGTTTGAGAGTCTCTTCAATTTGCAAATTCTGCAGGAAAAAAAGTTCCACTTTACATACAATCAGAAATGCCACCAAGTGGATATAAAAGAAAAAAAATACTGAACTTAAGAACTCAGAAACAGAAATAAAACACGGCAGTGTCTGCAACTTGTATCTCCCTCAAATTGTTAGAAAAAACTATAGCCCAGATTGTATGTTCCCCTGTCAAACTTGTACAAAAAGGAGGCTGGAGTTTGAAAGGTGTAAGTATATTGGAAAAGAATTATAAGAAATTTCTTCCCAGTATCTAGAGGAAATTACTATTTTCAATTAATAAGACATCATCATCTCATATCCTGCTTGTAAATAGATGACTGCTTCTTTCAAAACTGAAATTACTGGTCATGTATTTAGGCTGAAAAGCATGATTATGTGAACCATATCACATGCTGATGACCTGCTGGAAGACAGCCTCAGCTGTTGCCTAAGTGGCTGTGCCCTTCCACGCCACGTTGCCTCCAGACTAAGCTGCTGCCTTTCACAACCAGTTTAGCCAGATCGCCACTCTCATCTCTGAGCCATCAATCCTGATGCTTTTGTGCTGTCAGTTGCACTGCTAACCACATAGGCAGCTTCTTTCATATTGACCTGGCTACTCCATGGTTGGCTTTTCCCTCTCCCCAGGAGTTATGTGTGTTCATTCTAAAATATATGGAAAATACAGAGGAGTAAATAAAAAGCAAAAATTAGAAATCACTGGCATTCTGGTTTACTCAGAGATGATCACTGTAAGTGTCTTGAGATGTTCCCTTTCCAATCTTTATTCTTGGCCATATATAGACATATGTATATAATGTTCAGATTTGAGTTCCTTTTGATTGTTAATGAATTTGTTTCTTGGGCCTCTCTAGGTCTTCATTTTGTAAGTTACCTGTGCATTTTATCTGTTGCCTATGTTTCTAATGAGATGACAATTTTCCTATTAATTTTTATATATTAAGGATATAATCTTTTGCCTATCACTGTTCCATATGACCTCTCAAAACTAAGTAGAAGAATTTGGAAGGGAAGAATAGCTTATTAAAATCCTTTTTAGTTTACCTATGTGTTTGGCTAAGCTGAACATTCAACAAAAGGAAAATAGACTTGATTAATAGCTGACCGGATAAATAAGAAAGTGAAACGAGGTGGTGGCTTCCACAGCTCATCCCATACCTGTTCTCTCACTCCAGTACAAAGCGAGATATTCTCAAGAGCTGGACATTTTCCCTCAGGAAGAATGTGACTTGCAATAAATATAATATCAATGCCTCCTCTTACATCACAAAATGGCTGCTGTTAGACACTAGCTTTTAATTGCTTGTTCCAAGGAATGTCATAAGTAGTTGTTTGAATCTCAAACTATTGACTATTTTTTCAGTGAAACCTTCTCCTTTGTCTTAACTGGTGAAGATGGGAGCCGGTGGTTTGGTTACTGTAAGAAGCTCTTGGTAAGTCCCAGACCTGTGCTCCAGGCAGCTTTGGCTGAGAAACAATAGAGTCAGACTAGGAACTTCAGAAGCATAATCTCTGGATGAGTCTGGGGGCTACTCAGCTATCTGTATATTACAAAGAAGCTATGTTAGCTTTAAACAGTAAGAGCTGGGTGGAGGTTAGCCACAGAGTGTTTAAGAATAGAAAGGGTATGGATTTATTTTATTTGTTTGTCTGTAATAGATAATGAAAGCACTGATATTGTAGCTGAAGTCAATCTGCTTATGTTTGAGGAATGGAGTACAAGGAGCTGGTCAAGGGAGCTCTGAGTTACTTTCTTCTTGCTTAGATGCCTTCATTAAACTGGAATAAATCATACCATCTTTTTTTATTTTTAGCTTTTTTTAGCATCTTTCAGTGTTCATTGAGAATGAGACCTTTGGTTCCTACTCTATACTAAGGAGTATTAAGAGGTATTAATAGTCCAAATTAGTAAAGACTTGGGCTGCTTAATTTTCGCTTTGTTGTTATTGTTGTTGTTTAGCCAGAAGGCAAAGGAAAGCGACTCCCTGAGGTATACTGCATGGTCAGTCGCCTAGGCTGCTTCAACCTTTTTTCAAAGGTGAGTGGAGAATGGGTGCTATGAAAAGTGGTGTCCTTTCTGAGCTCAGAGTACATCTTTGTTTCTGATGACTTCACTAGGCAGTGTTAAGTGGCATAGACTTTTAACATTCTACTTTAGAAAGGGTTTTCCATTAGTAGATTCGAACTACAGGTTTGAAGGCTTAAACTTAGATCTCTAAACCACATGATGTTGCCCTATAATCCTCATTTTGGTTTGCTAAACCTTGCTGCTTAAAGCGGAACTTTGCCTGAAGTTTATCTTGTCTCATGTCTTTCTCAGACACCAAACTGCAGGATATTGTGTTACCTTCCTTGCCGCTTCCTTGGTGATATAAAAAGGGGCTCCTTTCTAAAATTAAATTGATTTATTTTAGTAACTTTTCTTAGAGATTTAAAGATGCCTCCAAGAGAAAGGAGGCCTTTAATGAACTTTTATTAAAGGTGGCAGAAGCTTATCTGTCTTAAAATCTGGTGATCATATTATTTTCAAGTTTGTGCACCCAGTTTTTCAGTTCCTTTAATAGGATTCTTTTATGTTTTTGAACTAAGTCCTTAATTAAAAAAAAAAAAGATATATTTTGTGTATGTAGATTCTGGACGAAGTAGAGAAAAGAAGAGAAATGTCTCCAGCTTTGGTTTACCCCTTCATGCGAAGTGTCATGGAAGCTCCTTTCCCAGCTCCTGGACGCACCATCACAGTGAAGAGCTACCTCCCTGGGGCTGGAGATGGGGTAAGTTAGTTAATTTTGAGGAGACTTGCTAGCTGCCAAAAAGCAGTCCTTATGCTAGTAGACCTTACGTAATAGAAACCTTTCTCCTTTTCATAAATTGCACAGAGTATGTTTCAGTCGCAGAAGCACTAGAGAAACATCCAGTTCATCTGTGAGATTGTTGATCCTAGACCCAAGAACCAGAGGTTTCTCTACCACTCATAGATTGAACCACTCATAAATTGACCTGCATGAGGTCAATTTTAATATGATAAATGTTGTCCGGTGGGATGAAAGATTTCACCAGAAATTGTTGGCGTGAAACTAAAGTATTGAGTCTTGAAATCAGTGTAGGCTGCTTCACAAACTCTGCAGCAGCCCCTCTCTCTTGAATTTAATCTGTAAAAGAGTGACAGGGTCCGTTAGTATTGTCATTAGGGATCTTTTCCCACCTCAGCTCCCCTAATTGAAATGTTTGCATTTCAGTCCATTGAACTGTGCCGACCACTGGACTCACGACTAGAACATGTTGATTTTGAGTGTCTCTTTAAGTGCCTGAGTGTGTGCCATCTCATTCGAGTCTGTGCCTCTCTCCTTTTGGAGCGGAGGGTAATCTTTGTTGCCAACAGCCTAAGGTGAGAAATAAGTAAGATATGTCACTTCAGACTGGGGGGTTTACTTGTTCTTAGTGTTTTAGAATTTGGCCATATTAAAAAGAAAAAATGTTTAGGTAGGATCTCAATTACTTAATGCTGTAATGACATGGATAATCCAAAAGCTATTTGTGTTCAGCTATACCAGTTTCTTTGGAGGGTTGCAATTAATTTACCTTCAAAATGTGTTTGGTTGAAACTTGTTAAAAATTGGTATTGCTTCTCCAAGTGTACACTAGTTTTTAGTGATATAAATTGTGGGAAACAACTGGATTGAGAGTAAAGATTTTTAGAAAATTAAGTTAAAAATTTAAATAGAATGTTAATGAGTAACCACAGAATTGTTCATCTGCGATCACTGGCATCAGTTTTTAATCCTGTAATGTCATATCTGACATGCCCTCCATGTGTTGCTGTTTATGTGACATCAGTTTGCTTTCTCCTCTGGCTAGCACCCTGTCAAAATGTGGTCATGCAGTGGTTGCCACACTGTATCCATTCACCTGGCAGCATACCTACATCCCAGTCCTGCCAGCATCTATGATTGACATTGTGTGCTCACCTACTCCATTCCTTATTGGGATCCTGTCTTGCTCCTTACCACAGCTCCAGGACCTACCCATCGAAGAGGTAATACGGGAGAATTAGTACCTGTGAAAACGGTTGGAGCACTGGCATATGAAAACAAGTGATTTTTAACAGTGATGGATATGTCATTAATTAATAATAATATGTACTTATTATTGTTAAGCTGTCATATTTTTGTATCTGCTTATTAAAATGAGAAAAATACTATAGTACTCATGAATCTGAAGTTGTATCTTATTTACAGCATTGACCCATGGGCTAATTCTTGTGTTACTCTGAAGAATAGGTCTTTTTAAAAAAAAAAAATCATGCACAAAAACAACTCTGGGTTAATTTTTAAATTCTTTCAAATATAACACACATAGAGATAAGTGCCCAAAACAAAATGTACAGCTCAGTTAATTATCACAAAGTGAATGCTAATGGTAACCAACATTGGAATAGAATAGAGACATTACAGCCATGGAAACAAAGTCCTCATCATGCCTTCTTTTTCTTGTTTTAAAATTTTAAAAAAATTATTCTTTTTTATTGTTTGGCCACACTGTGTGGCATGTGGGATCTTAGTTCCCTGCATTGGGAGCTCGGCATCTTAATCACTGGACTGCCAGGGAAGTCCTCTATCAGGCTATCTTCTAATCACTGTTCTGTTCCCCACTTCTTGCAAAAGGTAACTATTATCTTGACTTTTTTGATGCTCATTTTCTTGTTTTTCTTTATAACTTAACATCCTGGGCGTGTATCCCTAGACAATATAGTTTAGTTTTGCCTGGTTTTAAGCTTGATATAAATGGATACAGACAGCAATATTTTTCTTTTCTTTTTTTTCTTAGTCTGGCTTCTTTCAAGCAACATTGTATCTTTTTTTTTTTAAATTTAAGGTCTTTTTTATTTTCCTCCACCCATGTTGATGAGTTTAACAGTAGTTTGATCATTCTGATTGTGTATAGTAATCCATTGTGTGAATGTACTGCAATTTTCTCATCCATTCTACAGTTGAAGGACAGTTCAGTTGTTTCCAGTTTGGGATTATTATTAATAATGCTGCTATAAATATTCTTGTTCATGACCCTTGGTACATATGTGCATACAGTTTTATGGGCAAATATTTGGAAATGGAATTGCTGGGTCATAGAGCAAACATATCTTCAACTTTAGTAAGTCAAGTCAAGCTTTTCCAAAGTAGTTGTGCCAAGTTAAACTTCCTCCAGCAGTGTATGAGAGTTCTTGTTGCTCCATATCCCTGTCAGCCCTTGTGATCAGTTCATATAATTTAGCTTATCAGGTAGTTGTATTTTATTTTGGTTTTATTGGTATTCCTTGATTATGGTTGAGGGTGAGCCTCTCTCTGTATGTTTATTAGTCATTTGAACATCATCTTTTGAAAAATTCATAGGCTATCCTTCTACTGAATTGTTTACTTTCATTGATTTGTAAGAGGCCTTTTCATACTCTGAATATGAACTCTTTTGTGGTTTGCCTTTTCAGTCTCCAAAAAGATTTTTTTTTTAAATATGGAAATCTTAATTTTAATGTGGCCAGAATTGTCAATCTTTTTTTTTTTTTTTTTTATGGTTAGTGTTTGTGTGTGTGTGTGTGAACTGCTTAAGTTTTTCTTAATATTAGCTTCATGGAAATACTGTTAGCTCCTGGAAGCTTTATTATTATGCCTTTAATTTTTGGCTCTTAAGCCTGGGGATTGATTTTTCATTTTATTTTTTTGTATATAATAGGAGGTAGGGGGAATTCTCTGGCAGTCCAGTGATTAGGACTCAGCACTTTCACTGCTGAGGATGTCGGTTCAGTCCCTGGTTGGGGAACTAAGATCTCACAAGCTGCACGATGTGATCAAAAAAAAAAAAAAAAAAAGGAGGTAGGGATCGTTTCATTTTTTTTTAATATGGATAGCCTACCATCCCAGTACCACTTACTGAAAAAACTCTTCTCTATTACACTGATGGGTTAACCTCACCCCTCCAATTTTATTGAGAAATGATTTACATATAACACTTATTAGTTTAAATGTACAACATAATGATATGATATATGTATATATTTAAGGGCTTCCTTGGTGACAACAGTGGTAAAGAACCCACCTACCAATGCAGTAGGCATAAGAGACATGGGTTTGATCCCTGGGTCGGGATGGTCCCTTGGAAGAGGAAATGGCAACCTGCTCCAGTATTCTTGCCTGGAGAATCCAATGGACAGAGGAGCCTGGTAGGCTACAGTCCATAGAGTCACAAATAGTCAGACATGACTGAAACGACTTAGTACACATGCACGCATGCATATATTTCAAAATGATTACCACAGTAAGTTTAGTTAATATCCATCACCTAACATAGTTAGAAAAATTTTTTTCTTGTGATGACAACTTTTAAGATGGACTCTTAGCAAGTTTCAAATATACAATATAGTATTGTTAATTGTAGTCACCATGCTGTACATTACATATCCAGCACTTACTTACCTTATAACTGGAAATTCGTGCCTTTTGATTCCCTACACCCATTTTATCTATCTCCCAACCCATCTCTGGCAACCACCAACCTGTTCTCTGTATCTATGGATTCAGTTGTTTTAGATTCCACATGTAAGTGAGATCATATGGTATTTGTCTTTCTCTGCTTGACTTATTTCACTTAGCATCCACATTGTTACCACTGGCAGGATTTCCTTCTTTTCATAACTGAATAATATTCCATTGTATATATGTACCACATCTTTATCTAGTCATCTGTTAATGGACAGTTAGGTTGTTTCATTGTTATGGCTGTTGTAAATAATGCTGCAGTGAACATGGGGGTGCAGCTATTCTTCAAAATAGTGATTTTGTTTCCTTTGGATACATGCCCAGAAATGGCATTGCTAAACTATGTGCTGGTTCTACTTTTAATTTTTTGAGGAACCTCCTTACTGTTTCCAGAGTGGCAGAACCAATTGACATTTCCATAAAGAGTACACAGTAGTTTCCTTTTCTCTACATTCTTTCCAGTATCTGTTATCTCTTGTCTTTTGTTAATAATCATTCTAACAGGTGACAATATCACATTGTGGTTTTTTGGTCTGCATTTCTTTGATGTAGAGTTCCTTTTCATATGTTTATTAGTCATCTGCATGCCTTCTTTGGAATAATGTCTATTCAATTCCTCTGCCTGTTTTTTGTTTTTTGTTTGTTTCCCTCTGCCTGTTTTTAAATTGGATTCTTTGGGGTTTCTTTTTTTGCTGTTGAGTTGTATGAGTTCTTTATATGTTTTGGATATTAACCCCTTATCCAGTGTATGATTTTCAGGTATTTTATCCCATTCTGTAGGTTTTGTTTTTATTTTACAGATGGTTTCCTTTGCTGTGCAGAAGCTTTTTAGTTTGGTGTAGTCCCACCTGCTTATTTTTGCTTTTGTTACCTTTGTTTTGGTGTCAAATCCAAAAAATCATTGCCAAGACCAATGTAAAGATGCTACCCCACTATGTTTTCTAGGAGTTTTATGATTTCAGGCCTTATGTTTAAGTCATTAATTCATTTTGAGTTGATTTTGTGTATGGTGTAAGATAGGGATCCAATTTTATTTTTTGGCATGCAGCTAATTTTCCTATAACCATTTATTGAAGAGATTGTCCTTTCCCTGTTGTATATTCCTGGCTCCATTGTCATAAGCTAATGGGCTATTTGTGAGGTTTATTTTTAAACCCTGTGTTCTGTTCCATTAAGCTATGTGTCTGTTTTATACTAGTACTACACTGTTTTGATTACTATAGCTTTGTAATATAGTTTGAAATGAGAAAGTACGATGGCCTCTACCTTTATTCTTCTTTCGTAAGATTGTTTTGGCTATTTGGAGTCTTTTGTGGTTCCACAGAAATTTTAGAATTGTTCTATTTCTGTGAAAATTGCCGTTGGAATTTTGATAGGGCTTGCATTGACTCTGTAGATTGCTTTGGGTTGTACAAACTTTTTAACAATATTGATTCTTCCATTCCATGAGCACAGAATATCTTTCCATTTATTTGTGTATTATTCAGTTCCTCTTACCAGTATCTTATAGTTTTCAGCATAGATATCTTTTACCTCCTTGTTTAAATTTATTCCTAGGTATTTTATTCTTTTTGGTGTAGTTGAAGATGAAGTTGTTCTCTTAATTTATTTTTCAGATACTTTATTGTTAGTGTATAGAAACACTTCTAATTTTGGTATTAACCTATTTTTTAACTTGTTACTATGGAAATTTTAAACATATGTAAAAATGAAAAAAGAGTAAAATTAATTACCCTCCTTAAATACTTATAAAGTTTAGGCTAATTGTATGACCTCTCTCCCATAATATTTTGAAGCATATCCTGATGTTATTTCATAATTCTAAATATTACAGTATGAATCTCTAAGCCTCAGTCATTTTAACATAATCACAATACCATTATCACACCTAAAAAATTTAATAACAGTCTCTTAATATAAGAAAAATTCAATGTTCAGATCTCTAATTATTTCATAAATTTTTAATAGCTTGAATTAGGTCCCAAATAAAGTCTTTGCACTGTATTTTGTTGGTGTGGTTTTTTTAGTCTCTTTTAATCTCTAGGTATGCCACCATCATTTTTTTTTAACTTGAAATATTTTGTACTAGTGTTGATAAGTTAGCTTTTAAGTGGGCTAAAACTTTAAGTTAATGCATAACAATATCCAATCACTTTATATACTGGAAACTATTATAATATTTAAGTCAGTTATATTTCAATTAAAAACAAAACCAAAAAATCCTTTAAGTTTATTTAAAACTATTCCCATTGCATGAAAGAATCAAAGCATTCTTCCTGATCTAACAACGCCTAATGTATTTCTCTCTGAATGTCTCTGGTTTAACTTGTCTGGCTCCTTTATTCCATAGGTGCTGATAGTTGATCTCTGTGCAGACAAGTTTTTACAGGAGGTAAGTGACAAAGGAGATGATTACATAATGTTTGGGGATAATTGGCCAGAAAATATGTGAAAGTACTTTGAGAAGATGACTCAGGCAAGACCTATAGTTCCTACACACACACTTGGCTTGACACTGTGGCCAATCATACAAGATTGACCTGAAAAATTTGTCTTGGGTTCATAGCTGTCTGTCTCAATTTAAGGAAGGAGGAAACAGATTAAATGTCATTCTCAAAGGAGGTAACCCTCCCTTCAAGTATCATGGGTTGATGTATAGGCCTCTAATTTAATTAAATTTAACAAGCATTCAACACCAATTATTTCTAGATATTCTGCTAGTCAGTCAGAAACTAAAGATGAGTGAGACACTCAGCTTGATCCCTCAGGCCTTACAGTTTAAAGGGGGAGAGGGAGCAAATATAGCCATAAAGTTTTAGAAATGATATATATTTGAAATTTGCACAAGATACAGTAGGGGCAAAAAAGAAATGGTCACTTATTCTGGATAGTGAAGAGGAGAATTAGAAAAGCCTTAGAGCAACCCTCTGTATGTAACCTGTATATAGGTTTGTGAGCACTGAACACAGGGTGAAAAGAATGTTTCCCGAGACTTTCTTTTTTTCATAATCAATTAGCTCATCACATTTGAAGCACCATTTATTTGGGAATGATCTTTGTAATATATCATAAGACTTGGAGATGAGAACTATTTGGAAACTTCCAAAGAGTCTTAGAAGACATATTATTTATTTTTCTTAAATTTAATTAAGATGTTCCCTGATGGCTCAGATGGTAAAGAATCTGCCTGCAGTGCAGGAGACCAGGGTTCAATCCCTGGGTAGGAAAGATCCCCTGGAGAAGGGAATGGCTACCTACTGCAGTACTCTTGCCTGGAGAATCCCATGGACAAAGGAGCCTAGCAGGCTACAGCCAAAGGGTCATAAAGAGTCGGACACGACTGAGCGACTAACACTTCCACACAATAAACATCGTGGATTCTGTTCAGTGTAGGGAAGGAAGCTTCAGACAGACTCTTTTAGCTGAAATACATACAAAGCCACCTGTGGAACTTGGGGGACTCTAATAGGGCCCTAAGTTTGAGACTTTCTCTCTCAAAGCTCATGAAAATCTCAACTTTCTTCTCTTAAGGTATCTGATGAGGATGAAATTCTACCACCTAAACTACAAGCTGCCCTGATACAGATTTTGGAAGAACGAAATGAAATATTGGCTCAGGAGCAGAATTTTTCACAAGGTATGAGACAAGTGGCTGAGGATTTAAGGTCAAGACAGTAAAAACCAAATGGCCAGCATCCTGCCAAAGCATATATAAAAATAGTATGAGATTGCCTGTGCCTTCATAAGCTGATAGTCAGCTTCCTTGCTCACCCTCGATGTGCCAAGTCCCCTTCTATTTCAGGACTTTGGCACTTGCTCAGTTCCATGTATGGAATGCTATTCCCCTAGGCACATGGCTCCTGGTCTTTGTTCTTGTAGGTCCATGCTCAAATGTCACTTTTTTAGTGAGGCTTTTCCTAACTGTCCTGTTTAAAATTGTTCCCATTCCCTTAGCACCTCCTGTCCTCCTTCCTAACCTAATTTTTCTCCATGGCCCTCATCACCATCTGATGTGCTAGAATGTAAGTTCTATGAGAGCAGTGACTACCTATTTGTTTTCTATTTCCAATATTTTGAACAGCATTCACTAAATAGGTACTCAGTAAGTATTTGTTGAATGAAAAGATGATTAGGTGGCTTACTGTATGCCAGGCATTGTTTTAAGCACTTAGCATACCTCTTATTTGATCCTTGTAATATCTGTATGAAGCAGGTATTATTATTTAATCCCCATTTTACAGATGAGAACTCAAAGGCTGTTTACTGATGGGGATCATTAGAGAAAGAGCAAGTTTAGAGGAGTAACTAAAAGTTCAGTTTTGAATATTAAGTTTGAGATACCTGAAAGTGAAAATCGCTCAGTTGTGTCCGACTCTTTGTGACCACGTGGACTATATAGTCCATGGAATTTTCCAGGCCAGAATACTGGAGTGGGTAGCCTTTTCCTTCTCCAGAGGATCTTCCCAACCCAGGGATCGAACCCAGGTCTCCCGTGTTTCAGGCGGATTCTTTACCAGCTGCGCCACAAGGGAAGCCCAAGAATACTGAAGTAGATAGCCTATCTCTTCTTCATTGGATCATCCTGACCTAGGAATTGAACAGATTGAACTGGGGTCTCCTGCATTGCAGGTGGATTCTTTACCAACTGAGCTATCAGTGAAGCCCATAATTTCAGAGAGATTTATATCATTCTCTTAACAGTTTCATCTTCCCAACTCAGGGATCGAACCCAGGTCTCCAACATTGCAGGCAGATTCTTTACCAGCTGAGCCACAAGGGAAGCCCAAGAATACTGGAGTGGGTAGCCTATCCTTTCTCCAGTGGATCTTCTCAACCCAGGAATCAAACCGGGGTCTCCTGCATTGCAGGTGCATTCTTTACCAACTAAGTTATCAGGGAAGCCCCTTGAGCTACCTATTGGATACCTATCTAATATCTGGCAGACATTCAGCTGGAGATATCAAGTAGGCATTTATATACAAGAATTTGAGATTCAGAGGAAAGATTTAGGCAAGAGACATACATTGCTGTTTTAAAGCTGAGGAACCAGATGAGATAACCCAATAGAGTGAGTATAAGTAGAAAATTTAAACGATTTAAGGATTGAGCCCTGGTTGGGAATGATGAGCTTGAATTTACAACTTTTGGGAGTTGGGAAGAGAAGAATCCAGCAAAGAAGACTAAAAGGAGCAGCTAGTGAAGTAGGTGTAAAACACAGGAGTATGGATTACAGAAGCTGAGTGAAGAAAGTATTCCATGAAGGAAAGAGTAAACCGTTATATTTAATGCTACAAAGAGGCCAATAATATGAAAACTGAGAGTTGACCAGTGGATTTGACAATGGGAAGGTCTCTAGAGACCTTGGTAACAGCAGATTCAATGAAATGGTAGGAAGAAAGTGAGACAGGGGAAAGTTCAAGAGAAAACTAGAATGACCTTCATCTTTTTGTAAAATTTTAGTGGAAGTGCAAAAGGCCAAGAATAGCTAAGACACTCCTGAAAAAGAACAAGATTGATGAGCTTGCCCTACAGAATCAAGATTAACTATAAGGTCATAGTAATTGAGATTGTTTGGTTTGGGTTCAGAAATAAACAAATAGAGCAATAAAAATGGGAAGAATAGAGGAGAGAATGCACATGCATAAGGAAACTTGATTTGTGTCAGTCAGCACCAGCACTGCATAGCAGTGGGAGAAGAATGAACCATTCTATAAACAATTCTAGGGCAACTGGTTGTCCACATGAAAGGAAACAGGTGGATCTGTACTCCACGTTATACACAGAATTAATTCGGATAAATTAAAGACTTAAATGTTACAAGTAAAACATTAAAAATGTTTAGAAAATAATAGAAAATATTTTATGTTTGGGGACAGTAATGGAGTTATGAAATGTGGCACAAAGAACACAGACTATGAAGGATAAGATTGATTAATTTGACTATGCTAATTAAAAAAATATTTACTATTTATTTATTTGGCTGCGTTGGGTCTTTAGTTGCAGCATGTGGGATTTTTGTTTTCTTTTTAGTTGTAGCACGTGGAATCTTTTTGTGGCATAGGAGATCTTTTTTAGTTGCAGCCTGTTGGGTTCCAGTTACCGGACTGGGGATCAAACTCAGGCCCCCTGCATTGGGAGCATGGAGTCTTAGCCACTGGACCACCCAGGAAAGTCCCTGACTATGTTAAATTTTAAAATTTTCTGTTCATCAAGGGACACCATGGAAAAGGAATAAAAAACAAGATACAAACTAAATGAAGACATTTTCAACAAATATAACTAACAAAGGAATAGTATCTAGAATTTAGTTTTAAAAATTCCTCCAATTTAAAAGGAAAAAGATGGTCAACCCAAGAGAAAAATGGGGGAAAGATATGAACAATCATTTCATAGAAGAGGAAACATGAAAGGCCAACAAATATATGAAAAGATACACAACCTCATCAAAATCAGGAAAATGTAAATTAAAACCACGCTGAGATACCATTTTATATTCACCATATTGGTAAAAATTTTTAAAGTCTGACATATCAAGTATTGATGAGAATGTTTAAATTAGTTCAATACCTTTGAGAAAACAATTTGGCATCATCTAGTAACGTTAAAGGTGTATACATCCTACAACCCAACAATTCCATTTTAAATATATACACAAGAGAGCTCTTGCACATGATAACTAGGAAACAAGTACAGTAATTTTTGTAGTGGTATTGTCTGTGATAGCAAAAACTGAAAACAACCTAAATGTCCACTGACAAGAGAATATAGCATTAAAAAAGAATCTTCAAAACACACACTGAGGACTTCCCAGTGGTTAAGAGTCTGCCTGCCAATGCAGGGACACTGGTTCAATCCCTGGTCCCAGAAGATTCCACAAGCTGTGGAGCAACTAAACCTGTGCGCCACAACTACCAAAGACTGCACACCCTAGAGCCCGTGCTCTACAATAAGAGAAGCCATTGCAGTGAGAAGCCCACACACCGCAGCTAGAGAGTAGCCCCCACTCATCACAACTAGAGAACACCTCTGCGCAGAAACGAGAACCCAGTGCAGCCAAAAATAAATTTTAAAAAAAAAAGATTAGTTTAAACATACACACAAACTGAATAACATAATAAGTTTCAGTAGAATATAATGTTTTATGTAATGTTCAAAGACATACAGAACCTAACAATATGTTGTTGGGGTTGCACGTGTGTAGTAAGACGATGTAAAGTAAATGAAATACCAAAATTCCAAATAACGGTCACCCTCTATTGGAAAGTAGGGGAAGAACACCACTGAAAGGGCATCACACAGAGAACTTCAGAGATACACGTGATGTTCTGTTCTAAGCTTGATGGTTGGGCATTTGTGTGGTCATTTCACTGCTGGGCTTATGAAATATTATGCATGTAAAAGAATGTATAATGTATATACATTAAAAGAAAAACAAAGAATGGGAGATAGGGTATTGAAAAATATAATTTTTAAAAGAAAGGGAATTAGGTATAAGAAAGTGTGTTGTTCAGTCACTAAGTCGTATCCTACTCTTTGTGACCCTGTGGACTGTAGGCTGCCAGGCTTCTCTGTCTGTGGGATTTCCCAGGCAAGAATACTGGAGTGGGTTGCCATTTCCTTCTCCAGGAGATTGTCCCAACCGAGGCATTGAACCCAAGTCTCCTGCACTGGCAGGCGATTCTTTACTGCTGAGCCACTAGGGACCCCTAAGTATAAACAAATCTTGCAGGAAATTTTTTGCTGTAAACTGGAGGAGGGATGGGACAATAACTGGAAGGCATGAGAGAGTGGGGCAAAAGTGTTAACCATAAAAGCAGTGATGGATTCTCAGTTGCAGAAAAAAACAGATGAGAAGAAAGTCTGTTGAACAAAATATAATGGAAATCTAGATTAGAATAAAAACATAAGGACTTCCCTGGTAGTTAGTCCCAAGGCTAAGACTCCGCGCTCCCAATGCAGGGGGCCAAGGTTCAGCCACTGGTCAGGGAACTACATTGCACATGCCACAACTAAGACCCAGCACAGCCAAATAAATAAATAACTTTAAAAAAAAATTTTAATGTAATGTCAAGAGGGGGGTTTGGGGGAGAATGGATACACATATACGTATGGATGAGTCGCTTTGCTGTGCACCTGAAACTATCACAACATTGCTAATCGGCTGTACTCCAATATAAAATAAAAAACTTAAAGAAATGTAATGTCAGAAGAGACCTTAGAAATTGCCTAATCAGCCACATAATTATGCCGATACAGAAAGAGAGGCCCTGAGAGGTAAAACAAGTTGCCCACTATTATACAGCTGTTTCTTGGTAGAAATCTGATTAAACCTCAGTCCGATTCCCAGTCAGCCCACGGGAAAGAGCAAAAGACACTGTGAGGGGAAAACAATACTATTTTGATATGAGAGGGAAAAGGAGGAGTCTAAGTTGATCCTGGGGTTTGAGCCTGGAACCTGGAAGGCAACACATTGTGCTAGATTACAGTGGTTAAGAATCACTTGACTTGGGGGTCCTGCAGCTTCTCTCTGGTACTGGGTGAGGTGACCTGAGAATATCTTTGATTTGAGCTTGATTTTCCTCAGCTGTAAAAGGGAAATGATACATCTGCCTCACTGGATTATTCCTACATTTGTAAAAGCACTCATTAAATTATTATTTATTATGGAATAATCATGATGCAGTATGAAATGAGAAAGTTGAGTGAGAAACTGATTTGGTGGAGAAATATAATGAATTTGGTTTTGACATGCATTGTTTATTTATGTGATTCATACTCTACCAATTTCCTAAAAGGGCCTGAGATGGTGACTTTTTTTTTTTTTTTTTTGGCCTAGCCATGCGGCTTGTAGCATCTTAGTTCCCAGACCAGGGATCAAACCCGTGCTCTGGGCAATGAGAGCACAGAGTCCTAACCACTAGACTGCCAGGAAATTCCCTAGAGGTGACTTTTAGGCAAAAGGAATATAAATGCTAATGGGACAGCCAATTGATGATCACCTAATATGTAGCCTGAAAGTGTGGAAGGTGAATTTTTGTGAAATATCAGGACTGGAGATCTGAGGTTGAGAATTATTGACAAAGAAGGTCAGCTCTCTCTCCATGCCAGTTAGCTCTTTAAGGAAAGGAATGTTGAAGAGAAGCGGTCCAAAGATCAATCCCAGGAAGAGGAAGAAGTTCAGTTCAGTCGCTCAGTCATGTCCGACTCTTTGCGACCCCATGAACCTCAGCACGCCAGGCCTCCCTGTCCATCACCAACTCCCTGAGTCCACCCAAACCCATGTCCATCAAGTTGATGATGCCATCCACCCATCTCATCCTCTGTTGTCCCCTTCTCCTCCTGCCCTCAATGTTTCTCAGCATCAGGGTCTTTTCCAATGAGTCAGCTCTTCGCATCAGGTGGCCCAAGTATTGGAGTTTCAGCTTCAACATCAGTCCTTCCAATGAACACCCAGGACTGATCTCCTTTAGGATGGACTGGTTGGATTTCCTTGGAGTCCAAGGGACTCTCAAGAGTCTTCTCCAACACCACAGTTCAAAAGCATCAATTCTTTGGCGCTCAGCTTTCTTTATAGTCCAGTTCTCACATCCAACATGACCACTGGAAAAACCATAGCCTTGACTAGACGGACCTTTGTTGGCAAAGTAATGTCTCTGCTTTTTAATATGCTGTCTAGGTTGGTCATAACTTTCCTTCCAAGGAGTAAGCGTCTTTTCATTTCATGGCTGCAGTCACCATCTGCAGTGATTTTGGAGCCCAGAAAAATAAAGTCAGCCACTGTTTCCCCATCTATCTGCCATGAAGTGATGGGACAGGATGCCATGATCTTAGTTTTCTGAATGTAGAGCTTTAAGCCAACTTTTTCATTCTCCACTTTCAGTTTCATCAAGAGGCTCTTTAGTTCTTCTTTGCTTTCTGCCATAAGGGTGGTGTCATCTGCATATCTGAGGTTATTGATATGTCTCCCGGCAATCTTGATTCCAGCTTGTGCTTCATCCAGCCCAGTCAAGAGTAAAACAAATGTTTGGTCATAAAGGCAGGAGAGGAAGCAGGAGGAGCATCAAAATTGTGGGAGACAAAAGGAATGAGGAGGAGGGCAGCACAAGTGCAGCATAGAGTTTTAAGGAGGATAAAATTGAAGAGTAGATTAAACTCAGGTGGTTCTCACTGGTGGTCTTTGAAAGAGCAGTTCCAGGGAAATTACAGATGTGCAGACCACAGTATGTGTGGGAAGACAGTGAAGGTAAGGATATAAGCCATTTGCTGTTTTTCATGTCATGAAGAAGGCAAGAAAGCTGAGAATGAGGATTCCTATATTTATTCTCTGTCCTTTAATCTATGATTCCCTAGGTGTCACTTTTATAACCAGAGCCAGTGTCCCTATAAACACAAAACTTAGGGGATTTTTTTTCCCCTTTCTTTTTTCTTTCATTTTCCAGAAGATGTGACACTCAACTCTCTGGTGTCCGAAGCATTTGTCAGGTTTTTTGTGGAGCTGGTGGGACATTATTCTTTGAGCATGACTGTCACTGAGCGTGGGGAGCGTGTATTCCAAAGGGAGCCATTTCGTAAATCTCACACCTCCCGAAGTGTACGCCACTTCCTGGATCTCTTCATGGAAACTCAGATGTTTGCAGGATTCATCCAGGACCGAGAACTTCGGAAAAGTGGGGTGAAAGGTCAGTTTTCACCATAAAGGTCTCCCTCTGTATTTAGTGAGCACTTGAAAGATCTGAAAATAATATAAACAAAAAATAACATAAGGCTACAAGGACTCACGATCAGTTGTTTATTATGGGAAAAATTTTATTTTGCGATACTGTTTTAGCTCCGGAAGTATACTGGTAATGAGCACAGGGTTTTATTCAGTTGATTTTCAGTCTTGAGTGTGTGACAGTTTGAGCAGCATGAGTTTTCTTTGTAGGTTTGTTTGAGGTCCGGGCGCTCCAGTATTTGGAAACAATTCCTGAGTCTGAGCCCAGTGGAGTAAATAGAATTTTGCGAAGTCTTGGTAAGTTGCTGTTTTCCTATTATTATTAGATAAATATAGTTTAAAAAAAAAAAAAACAAGATAACAAACTTTTGTGTAAGCATGCCTCATCACAAAAGTTTTACTATCACATCAACAATATAACCTCACATACAGTGACCAGAAACCATGACCCTATTTCCACAGTGTTTGGAGAATGACAAGACTCTCAGAGGTTAGGATTCTCCATCAGAGTTGTCCATGGGACTGTTTGCCTCAGATGAAGCTTCCTCATGATATAAGAATTTTGCATATCATAATTATTCATCTTTTCTAGGCCACATCCCATGGAGAATCTTATTAAAAACTATACCTTTTTCCAGAAAAATACCCTTGGAGCATATAATCACATTTTGCCTATACTTTTAGGGTGTTCATGGACCCCCTTGAAGCCCATCCATGCACTCCAGGTTAAAAATACCTGGGTCAGTGGGCATATGAAGCAAAAGAGGATTTCCTGCAAGTCTCTAATTTTACACTTCAAATTATGCCTAGGGCTGTTACTTCATCTTTATACCACAGCGTTAGATTAGATTAGTGGTTTTCAGCTGTGACTACAATATTATACTCTGGAGAACTTACATGAAAATGCAGGGAATTCCATGGAGGTCCCGTGGTTAGGACTCGGGGCTTCCACTGCAATTGGCACGATTCAATCCCTTCTCGGGAAACTAAGATCCCACACACTGCAGGCTGCATGGTGCGGCAAAAAAAAAAAAGAATAAAATCCACTCCCACCCCTCACCAGGCTCCAGGAAATATCTGGAGAGCAGGAAAAGCGATTTTAACCTGCAGTCAGATTTGAAAACCACGGGATTAGATGATGTCTGAGTTTCCTTCTATGTCTACAGTTAGACTTTGGGGGTTCTGTGTGTGTGTGTTTGGTTTGGGGTTTTTGGTAGTTAAACACATGAAATGATAACTTGAGATGGCAGCTTACTCCTGGGCTGTTCTGAATGACTAGGCTTAATCCCTTGCCTCAAATAATGTATCCTAAATAAAAACGAACTAACGAGAGTTCACTCTTTTTTTCCTTTAGGGAGTAAAATGAAATTTCTTCAGAAGAAATGAAATCTTGACTGCCTCCATCCTGAATAGAACAGAAAGTGCCAAAGAAACTATTTTTCCAAGAGTCAGGATGCCTTGATATATTCTATAAGATGTTGAAAAGTTACAGAGTGGGCCACGTTCTTGGAGGAGGATTCTCCTGTTGCTGCTATAGTTACCACTGGAGAATTGTTGGGAGTAGTCTGGAACCTAACTTCCTTTACTCTGTCTGCCTCCAGACTTTTTCAGGTGGCCTTTTGAGTCTTGGCTCATTCTTTGTGTTTTGAGTTTAGCTTATGAAGGCACTTGTCTTTTACAAGAGAAGGACATGGTGTTGCATTTTTAAAAACAGCTCAAAGACGAGCACAGTGAGAAAAGTGCTGCATTTAAGGTACTAGGAAGGCATGATATAAGTAGAGGACACAAGCCCTTCACACATAATTCTCATCACTGAAATACCATGGCAGCTTTAAACCTGTGGGCTGTTTAAGGAATATACTCATCTCTTTTTTCAAGGGTGGCGTGGGGGGGTGGGTAGTGTTTAAAGCTAGGGGAATCTCACATGGAAGTCCTATTTATTAAAACTGTTGTTGAATATCTTATAAAAATAGACACCTTACTACATTCCTTCCACATTGTATGGCACTTGGGTAGCTTGTCCCTCACGTATCAACATTAAACACTGGGAAATTGTAGCTAATAGGGGGACTTCCCTGGTGGTTCAGTGCATAAGACTCCACACTTCCACTGCAGGGGACCCAGTTTCCATCCCTGGTCAGAGAGCTAAGATCCCATGTGCTGTGTGACATGGCCAAAAGAGAAAAGATATATAGCTAATAGGAAAATTTTGTCTCAAGGGCATGAAAACTACCTTCTTTTCCAGGGTCCATCTTGTGCCGTGAATGGTACATGTGTGTATGTCATCTTTAATTTAGTCTTTAAACCAACTGTATGTTTGCATCTCTCATTTCATTAATGAAGAAATGGAATTCAGAGTTTAAATAACTTTAAACTGAAGCCAGGACTATTCATTTTTTAACAAAAAGCTGGTTATTCCTACAGATGGAAAATTGGGCTCTGTGGGATTATAGCTATTGGAAAAGGTCTTTTTGTTTTGTTATTTGTTTTAAGCTGAAGTGTGCCAGAGCCAATTTGCAGCTCTGAGGATACAGGATTTCATGCTATAGATGTCCAGCTGAGACTCTTTTCTTGGTTCTTCTAGAAATGTTGGGCTTTTTCTCTAAATTGGACTCAGAATATGGACATTTCCTGGGCACACACCACATAGTCACCGCAACTTTTAATATCTAAAGTAGTAGCAGTGATTTGAAAGAGAAATTTGTCAGCCATGGTGTAATTTTAATTGATAAATGTTACAGCAAGTGTCAGTGTTTTCTTCAACTCCTGCTGATGGCTTTAACTGCATAAAAAATATTCAAACTTAAAATATCGTAAGTTGTGTTATGATACAACTTACTGACTTGTGCAGTATTGTCATTACAACCCATTCAGGTGTGTGTGGATGGATCTGAAGCAGACAACATGTAAGATGGGTGCTGTATAATACAATTCCTATACATGTGGGTCCAGAAAATAGAACTGAGCCCGTGTCTTTAAAAAAAAAAAAAAAGTTTATTAAGCAGCTTACCCCAGTGGGACTTTTACCAGACATTTCCCTTTTTGGTCTCTTCTGACACTCCCACCCTGAGGGAACAATCAGTAACTGGGAATTGAGTGTTTATCCCTCTGTGAGGAGCCCTTTACTTCAGGGTTGGGAGTCTTTATTTTTATCCCTCCCATCTGAAGCTGCTTCCTTAAGTCTGTTTTGTTTTGTTTTTGTGAAGAATTACGAATTCTGGACATGTTTGTAAGATAATCGCTCAAGATTTGTATAAAATGTTGTTCACAGATCTTTTAATGAATAAACACAAAAAAATACCATGGATCTCTTGGAGAATTTGAAATAAAATTGCTTAAGTTTTAAAGATCTTTTACTTCATTTAAATCTATAGCTAACACACTTATCTAAAGGTAGGTAAAGGATAAACGGTCCTAGAGTAACCAAGCCTAATAATCATGGCCAACATTTTCAAGCTCTTGGCGAAGTCCGGGTCTACATTTGCACACCGGGCACAGTATATAGTGCTACTACATTATTTGGTCTTTCCCTGCTTGGTCAATCGGAACTGGAAGCCAGGGACCAGAGACTGGGCATCAGCAATAGCAGGCGTGGTTGGAAGCAATGAGAAGAGCTCTTCTTTACCGAAAGGCAAAATGACTGGAGTTTAGACACGCCCTGAAGGCAAAAATCAGCCTTTTTAAAAGATGGGATTAACGTGCAGTCACCCATCTCGCCCTGGGGCGGGGAGACCAGGTTCGTTTCCTTCTGCAGACCTAAAGCTTCGCAATTTTAACTGGGGACTAGAGCCCATTCCCTGCATTTATTCACTGCAAAGCTGCTCAGGGCGCCAAGAACAAAGAAGAGTGGGAATACAGCAAGGAACTGCAAAGGGAAAGAAGTTCAAGGGAAGAAGGTGGAAGGTTAGGGGAGTAATGCCGAGGTGGGAACCCAGTATCTTTCTCCCCGCCAAATCCTGCAGCCAGTTCCCTCCAAAAATTTTAAAGGATTCCACACTCGAATCCTGGTCGAAACCGAAAGCGCCAAATCCCCCGCACTTGGCTGCCAGTCGACTGCAAAAAGATGGAGCAAGCGGGGACAGGAAACAGACGCACCGAGGACTCTGGGAAACCACGAAGTGACGTCATATCCGACCAAAACAAAAATGGCCGGGCAATTTCTAGCGGGCACGCCCTCAGAATTAACAACTGGGCGGTGCCAAAGCAGATGCACAGGTGACGTCATTACGTTAGGTTGGGCGCAGGTGACGTGTTACGTTAGCGTCGGGCACTGGAGTATTGAAGTGAACCTGAGCCCGCGCAGACTTAGAAAACTCCAGTGAACCTAAGGATGGCGGGCACTGGTTGGGTGGCCGGGGAGGTTGTGGTGGATGCGCTGCCGTATTTTGATCAGGGTTATGAAGCGCCTGGTGTTCGCGAAGCGGTAAGTTCGGGGTTTTGTGTAACTGGCTCAGCGCTCGCTGGCCCATAGTACCGGAAGAAGCTCCTAACAATATTCTGCTCCTACCCTGGCCTCGTCTCGTCCTTAGGCTGCGGCGTTGGTGGAGGAGGAAACTCGCAGATACCGACCTACGAAGAACTATCTAAGCTACCTGACGGCCCCGGATTATTCTGCTTTTGAGGTAAGTGTGATGTTTTGAGCCCAGCGCACAGTGAACCCTTTTGGATCGAGAGGCTTTGCCACTTAAAAGTGAATTGTAAATTCCAGCTTAAGTGTTACTTGCTTCACTACTACTTACCCTGTTGTCAGTATTGTCAGTCAGTTGAAAATAGCTGCATAGATAAGCCTCCTCCAGAGTTCTGAGACCCACAAGACTTCCTAGGGCTCCACAGACTGACCTAACAATGCAAAAATTAGTGTTACGTCTTTCCAAGATAGGTTTTTTGCGTAAATTCTCAAAGGGATCCTCTTCCTCTAAGTATAAAACAAGTGATCTAGGCTTTTTTTTAATACACAAAAGCCTAGTTACCTAAGCTTCTGAGAGCCACAGGATTGCGGCCTTTGTTTCAAAGCCTAAATATTTACTGAATGTCATGTCGTTGATTGTAGAGACAAATAACATCTAAGTGAACCATATCAAACCGTTTAGATATTTAGCCTAGAAGTGCACCCAAAATACTGTGGGTGGTAGTTTAGTCTCTAAGTCATGTCTGGCACTTTGCGACCCCATGGGCTGTATGTAGCCGGCCAGACTTCCTCTATACAAGGGATTCTCCAGGCAAGAATACGGGAGTGGGGTTGCCATTTCCTTCTCCAGGGGATCTTCCCAACCCAGGAATCGAACCCGAGTCTTCTGCATTGCAGGCAGGTTCTTTACCAACTGAGCCACAAACGAAGCCCATCCGAAATACTGTTTAGGGTCTAAACAGTAGACCCTAAACAGTATTGTTGTTTAGTCGCATTAGCGTGTCTGACTCTGAGACCCCATGGACTGCAGCGCGCCAAGGCCTCCCTGTCCTTCACTATCTCCCGGAGCTGACTCAAACTCACGTCCATTGAGTTGGTGAGAAGTGAGTGGTAGAGGATAAGATGGTGGGATAGCATCACCGACTCAAAAAAATAGCGGTTAAGTTTTAAGTAGGAGAGAGATGTTCCTACTGGCACACTTGTTTTTCCATGATTTTTTCTAAATGTTGTTACCTAAAGATAGATGTTACCACATTAAGAACTAAGGACAGTAATGAGTCCTTATTAGCTTGATTTCTGAAAGTTTCAGATAATTGCATTCAGTCTCAAACTTAAATACTTGAGCCAGTTTTGTGTTTATCTCTCTTAGATACAACCTGTGCTTCCTATCTTTATAGTTAGTATACTGATTATTTCTGTGCTTCCTCTCTTTATAATTAGTATGCTGATTATTTAGCGCTTTTTATACTGGGAGCTAATAGTATACTGTGCTCACTATCTCAGTCCTAAAAAAACTGTGTAAACTATATATGTTTAATATCCCCTTTTTTTAGATGGGAAAACGGGAGCTTAGGCTAACTAATTTGCTCAAGACCTTAAGCACTCCTCAAACTGCCTTTGAAACTGCTCTTTCATTAGTTCATTTACTTTTTTTTTTTTTTTTTAATTTTTTTATTTTTTATTTTAGTTGGGGGCTAATTACTTTACAATATTGTAGTAGTTTTTGCCATACATCATTAGTTCATTTAACAACTATTTCTGAAGATTGGTTCTTCACGAATTATTAGAGAACAGAAGTTCACATTCTAGAGTATGGGGACAGATAAATCAGACAGTATCAGATTGTTGATAAAGCTATACAGAGAATTAAAGTAATAATATGATGTCGAGTTACTGGGTGACTGCTTCAGATAGTTTGATTGAGGAAGGCCTGTCTAAACTGAGATGAGAATTCTCCATGAACAGGGATCTTTTTCATCTTCTTCACCACTGTATTTTCATCACTTAAAACAGAAAATAGGCACCCAAATATTTATCACTGAATATATGAAGAGCTTCTAAGCCAGTTTAATGAATACTTAATATATGTATTTATAATATTTATAATATTATAATATTTATTAATATTTAATATATGTATTCATTCATGCCTAGAATTCCTTTTTATAACTTAGCTCTGTGAGTGCTGGCTCAGTCTTTGAAGAGAGTTAAGTTAAAATTTCAGATCTGTCACTTGTCATGTGAGTTAGGTAAGGGCTCTGATGTTACATGGCTGAAGATAGCTTGTAGTTTCTTTATTACCAATTGTTAATTTTTACTCTTGTCACTGTGCATAGGGTTCTATCTAGAATGCCTTAGTTTCTACGGGAAACTAAATAACCACATTTTCTTAGAGTTGTGTGAAGCTCAACAGTAGTCCAGAAAAGGCTTTCTCCAACAAAGACATACTTAATGCAAAACTTTTAGTGAATGTGGACTTCTAGAACACCTTTTTAGCTTACTCTTTAGTCTATATGAAATAGGATGTTGACTGAAACATTGGACCTAAAGAGGTAGAACTATACCACAATTTTTGGAAATAGTAAAATTGTTAGAGGCTTCTCAGGTGGCTCAGTGGTAAGGAATCCACCTGCCAATGCAGGAGACATGGGTTCCATCCTTGGGTCGGGAAGATCCCCTGGAGGAAATGGCAACCCACTGCAGTATTCTTGCCTGGAAAATTACATGGACAGAGGAGACTGGAGGGCTATAGTCCATGGGGTCACAAAAGAGTCTCACATGAGTTAGTGATTAAACAACAAAAACAGCTTTTCTTTGAGGGCCCCTTTACATATGTAATGGGTATGTGCCTGTGTACTTTTCCACCTTCTATAGAGCACTGACTCCAGAGAAGAGTTGGGGGTGGGGGGTGATCCATTATAATAGGTAGTAGTAAGTATAAATATTTAAATAGGTTAGATCCGTTATTTGTTTAGTGGTTTTTAATTTGTTTGTTGATACGATTTTGGAAATAATTCTTTCTTCAATTTCAGACAGACATAATGAGAAATGAATTTGAAAGACTAGCTGCTCGACAACCAATTGAATTGCTCAGTATGAAACGGTAAGTCCTATTCTTGGTTCAGCTGGGCTCAGATCATTCTTTAATTTATTAGTAAAACTTCTTGTCAGTTCAGTTCAGTTCATTCACTCAGTCGTGTCTGACTCTTTGCAACCGCATGGACTGCAGCACACCGGGCCTCCTTGTCCATCACCAACTCCTGGAGTTTACTCAAACTCATGTCCATTGAGTTGGTGATGCCATCCAACCATCTCATCCTCTGTCGTCCCCTTCTCCCACCTTCAATCTTTCCCAGTATCAGGGTCTTTTCCAGTGAGTCAGTTCTTCACATCAGGTGGCCAAAGTATTGGAGTTTCAGCTTCAACATCAATCCTTCCAATGAACCTTCAAGACTGATTTCCTTTAGGATGGACTGGTTGGATCTCCTTGCAGTCCAAGGGACTCTCAAGAGTCTTCTCCAACACCACAGTTCAAAAGCATCAATTCTTCGGCGCTCAGCTTTCTTTATGGTTCAACTCTCACATCCATACATGACTACTGGAAAAACCATAGCTTTGACTAGACGGACCTTTGTTGGCAGAGTAATGTCTCTGCTTTTTAGTAAGCTGTCTAGGTTGGTCATAACTGTTCTTCCAAGGAGCAAGCGTCTTTTAATTTCATGGCTACAATCACCGTCTGCAGTGATTTTGGAGCCCCAAAAAATAAAGTCAGCCACTGTCTCACTGTTTCTCCATCTATTTTCCATGAAGTGATGGGACTGGATGCCATGATCTTAGTTTTCTGAATGTTGAGTTTTAAGCCAACTTTTTCATTCTCTCTCACTTTCATCAAGAAGCTCTTTAGTTCTTCACTTTCTGCCATAAGTGTGGTATTATCTGCATATCTGAGGTTATTGATAACTTCTGTAGCCATGTTCAAATAAATGTGGAAAAAGAAAAAAACTTGTCTGCTTTTATATTAATACATGTTTTTTCATATAATAGTTACACTCTTGGTTTATATAATCTTTTGTTAATGTTCAAAAATGTTCTTTCCACCATCATTAAAATGTAAACTATTTTAAAATCCAATAACAAGAGAATGGAAAATTATAATTAAGTTCATGTTTAAGAATTCCCAAGGACATGTAGTGCTTCACTCTTACACAGACAGTGTTAGTAAACTCAGAGTGCCTGCATAGTTTAACTTTGGTTCTACCGTCTCCCTTCCCATACAACTTTACTACAAAACTGTTTCTCCTTCCTCAGGGAAAAAACCCGAAACATTCTTTTGTTACTTTCTCTAAAATGGAGAATTGGGTTGCGTACCATCTGAGGTCTCCTTCAGCTCTAAGATAACAATGAAATGATGAGAACCAGTATGTAATCTGGCAGTGCGGAGAGGGCTACATGAACAGTGGGGTTATCCTCTCAGCGTATGTACAGATTATAAGAGGGATTTGAGCCTATAGAACCAAAGGACCAGATTTCTTCTTTTCTTGTGGTCCATTTCTCATCTGGCCTGACATGATAAAAGCAGAAAAACTTCCAAGACTCCTTAGTTCTCACATTTCCAGGTGCTTCTGCTCTAAAGGTTTTCATGATAGTAGCTCTTTTATAGCAGCATATTTTAAACCCATAAATAGGTTATAATCCATTAAGCAGTTGATTGTGAAGTTTAGTAAGACATCACAGCACTTTTTTTTAAGGAAGACAAAATATCAGAATGCATTGCATGTAAAGTTAAGTACTGTTTCATGAAACTTCTGTTCAGTTATGTGTATTTGTATACTGTGTCACAGTGTAAAATATTTCTTATTGTGGGTTATGATTTGAAGTTCTCAAAATGCTACATTTATGATGCATGTGTAAAGTTTGCTTTCTAAAAAAAAAAAAAAAAAAATGGTTTATCACTTCTTAGTCCCAGCTGCATGTCCCTCAATTTTTCATAGGAACGATGTGAAGTTTTTACAATATCTAATGAAAATAACAAAATGGAAATTGAAAGTTAGTTTGTAGCAACTCAGTAATAAGCTGGGATTTATGAAGAGTGTATGTTGCTGGCTATATTGGCAGTATTGAAGGACTGAGTATTATTGAAAATAGAGAAAAGACTGTGAAATGTAAAAATCATTATATACCTTTGCCATTTTTTTCTCTAGAGGGGTGTAGATATGTGGGTAGAAGGGTGGATAGATTTAGGTGTGTTTTACAAAATGATAGCATAGTTTTTCATACCCTGGTTTTTTCCTTTAATGTGTTTTAATACATTAAGTACATTTTAATACATTTTAATATTGTAAGTATACTTTAGTAACATTTAATAGCTAATATAACAGTCCTTATGTGAATGCATACTGTAGCTTATTGTATCATTTCACATTGAAGTGAACAGTTCTTTGTTACTGTATATCATAATGCTAAATCTTATTTGTAAATTGATTCTTAGGATAAATAGGCTTCTTATTATTACAAGGTCTACATGTTATCTTCAGTCTTCTAGTTGGTGTTTTTTTTTTTTTTTTCAGTCTTCTGTTTTTACAGTGTGCATAGACCTATGAGGCATTCTGTTGGGAGTAGAGAGAAAGATTTGGAGGAATATGTGGTTTTATTTCATTGCTGTTTAATTTCAGATACGAACTTCCAGCCCCTTCCTCAGGTCAGAAAAATGACATCACTGCATGGCAAGAGTGTGTAAACAATTCTATGGCGCAGTTAGAGCATCAAGCAGTTCGAATTGAGAATCTGGAACTAATGTCCCAGCATGGATGCAATGCCTGGAAAGTGTATAACGAGTAAGAAACCTTTTTTCTTTTTTAAACCCATCCCACCTGTTTAAGGGGACCTAAACCTAACACATTTATTGTGTAACGTTGCAATAACAAGTTCTGAGGTCTGATTTACAAAACAGCTTGGTAGTAGACTATAATCCTTAATGTGGGGGATTGCTTATACAGTCAGCTCTCATTAGTTGTGCTTTCTGCTTTTTAAAGTGGCCTTGAATACTGATTTAGCAAATACTGAACTATTTCAGTATTTGGGAGAAATATGTACATGTGTATATATACACATCTCACATAGACGATAATCTTACACACTTTATAACAACTCACCTTGACAGATTCTGTATTTTATTTATTTTATAAAAGAGAAGACAAAGTTCAGAAGTGTTAAGTAGCTTGCCAGAGTTGGAAATTAAACTCTCTCCTCTGGTTATCTCTGCATGAGACCTGAAACAAGAAGGTGGAGTATCTCCTTGTTCTGCTTTAGCTGCAAATGCGCATGTTCAGCAACTCTGAATTTTTTGCTGCTCTGAGCACATCCATGAATGATCACAGAACTCTGCAAGGATTGATTTGGGGGTTACAAATAAATTTGAGTTAATGGGCAAATTCACTTGTAGAGAATCTGCAGATAATGAGAATTGATTGTAAGTAGAGAATTAACACCAGAAACAAGAGTGCTACTGAACTCCTATTTTTTTCCACATAACTAGCTTTAGCTTTAGGTTTTGCTGTCTATAGTATTTAAGGTTCAGTTTCCAATTTGTAAAAAGTTCGTGGTTAGATGATCTCCATGGCTTCGTTGAGCCCTAAAATCCCACGTTTCTGTTAACAGTTTAAGGCCATTGAACCGCATGACTGCATAAAACCGTTTGTTAGAGTATGATTCCTGAAACAGTAAAGCAAAAATCACAAAATGATAAATAGCTTTTCTCAAGTTTTCAGAATCATGTTTAAACTTCTATGATGACATAAGGATCTATGGGCAAAATCCAGAATTAAGAAACTGCAGAACAAACAATTCAGTTTCTGTTGTGAATGTTGCAAGGCAAATAAAGGAACAGTGGAGTTAGGACGATTAAGAAGTTTAAGAGAGAAATCAATCCAAAACAACATGCATTTCATAAAGTGGGAAGATGTGATTTTTGTTCTCAAGAAGCTTTCTTTATCTAGTTGAGGAGGCAAGATAATCTAGGCCAGATAACCTAGTAGTTCATTTTGGCAGTATGGAGGCATGTGCTGCATTGTGGTCTGTAAACTATAGAGATCCAGAGAAGTGGACATTAGGGATTAGGTCCATTGTAAAAGGATGAGATGTGAGGGTGGGGATTATTGAAGTATAGTTGAGTTTTGTGTTAGTTTGAGATGTACGGCATACTGATCTGATATTTTTGCAGATTATACTCTATTATAGGTGATTACAAGATAATGGATGTAATTCCCTATGCCATACAATATACCCTTGTTGCTTATCTACTTTACATATAATAGTTTGTATCTGTTACCTATCCTTAATTCGTTTCTCCTCCGCTTCTCTCACTTTTGTTAACCACAAATTTGTTTTCTTTATCTCTGAGTCTGTTTCTGTTTTGTGTGTATATTTTATTTGTATTATTTTTTGAGATTCCATAGATAAGTGGTATCATACAGTATTTGACTTACTTCACTAAGCATAATATTTTCTAGCACCATCCACATTGCTGCATATGGCAATATTTCTTTTTTATGACTGAGTAGTAGTTCCATTGCTGTTGTATATATATGTGCCACATCTTAAACTCAGTCATCTGTTGGTGGGCGCTTGGGTTTTTCCGTGTTCCAGCTGCTGCAAACACTAGGGTGCGTGTGGCTTTTCAAATTAACAGTTTTCATTTTGTTTTCAGATAAATGCCCAGGAGTAGAACTGCTGTATCATATGGTATTAATAGTTCTATTTTTAGTTTTTTGAGGGACCTTCATACTGTTTTCCATAATAGCTGCACCAATTTACATTCCCATCAGCAGTGTACAAGGTTTTCAGAAAAGGGTAGAATATGGATGTTTAGAGGAGAGTGAAAACATTCTAGGAATGGAGGAGAACATAGATGTGGGGCAGGGGGGAAAGAGATGCCTCAGATTGAACATTGCTTTCATAATTAAAGCTGTAAAGCTTTAATAATTATTCTTTACTTAAAGTCTAGGCTTTTTTTTTTTTTTTTTTTTTTTTTTTTTTGAGAAAAGCCAGCATAAAGCACTTTTATTGCATTCATGTGTAGTGCAGGGGGTGGGGGTAGGCTGGGGGCGTGGGCAGCAATTTCTCTCACCAAATCACTACACAGGTCAGCAAAGGGGTGAGAGGGGGCAAGGAGAAGCCAGGAAACGCTGGTATCAGCAGGGGGAGCTGAGCATTAAAAAACAGGAGATGCTAAAGCTGTGATGACGAGCATCATTTTCTTAAGACAGCGCTCAAGGATTTGTCATGATGGCTGGGCTTTCATGGGTGTTAAGTGGCTACAAACAGCACCTTCAATTTAACTTGCGATTAAAGTTCTTAAAATTTAGGAAGTAGAGCTTGGATAGCTATGTGACTACAAAAATCCTGGATATCCATTAGAAAAACCACAAGATGGAAGAAAAAAACAAAGGCCAGGCCATGAAGGTTTCAGAGGTCTCTCCTGGCCCAGGGAACAGACATCTGCGGTGTCCAGCATCTCAGTGAAAACGATCTGTTTTCAAAAGGCAGAGGGTCTACGAGGAGGGTGAGGGTGGGACAGTGGAGGCAAATGCTCTCCCTCTTCCCACTGCAGTTTTGGGTAGGGCTTTCAATTCAACCCGAGGACATCTCTCAACTTGGAGAATAATTCGGCCCTCAAAAGCACCTTGAATCTGCAATGGCTTTGCAGCGCAGCAGCAAGAACGTTTAATATAATAATAGATAAAACTTTCATCCAAAAAAAAATAAAGATTCTTGCACCCCGCCCCCCCAACACCAATTCCTAGTCTAAAGTTAACCCATTACTTGTGCTGTTAATACTTGACTAATACTTAATTGGAAACCTAGATCCAAAGGACTGAAACTCAATCTTCACCCCAAAACAAAAACAAACTGAGTAATTTGAGGTTTATGGCATATAGTTCAGGTCAACACACATACGAGGAGAAAGGGGAAGAGCAAAGCCGATGTCAGAACACATTCAGTCTGGAAAGATGTTTATACAAAGACTGTAGTGGAACATCAGGAAAAGCTCCATACGGACTTGCTGTGTGCGTCTGGAGGCGCCAGATCCTTCTGTGGCACATCCAAGAATGGGGAGCTCAGGGAGGAGGCCACTCCTGTTATTCCAGTTTTAGAAGTTCCAGGTCAAAGATGAGAGTGGCATTTGGTGGGATGATGCCTGGGTGCCCAGTGGCACCATGGGTATAGTCTGGGGAGATAGTCAGCTTAGCTCTCTGACCCATGCTCATCTGGGCAACCCCTTCTTCCCAGCCTCGGGTCACCTCCTGCTTGCCCAGCGCAAACTTAAAGGGCTTGTTTCTGTCCCGGGAGGAATCGAATTTCTTTCCATCGTCAAGCATCCCCGGGTAGTGCATCACGCAGGTCTGGCCGCACTTCGGGAAGGTGGGCCCGTCTCTGGGAGAGATGGTCTCCACCTGCACTCCCATGGCTGCGGTAGCGGCGGACGCTGGGTTAGCTGATGGGCTGCGCTACGGGTGGCGTGGACCGAGCAAGGTCCAGGCTATTTAACGTGATATTCAAAGCAAAAGTCTAGTCCTCTCTTTGGTGACTATCATAAAATCTGCCTCCGAACCTTTACTCAGACCTTACCTCCTCCTGAAATACCTTTTAACTATTCTACCCAAATTCAGCTTATTCAAGGCATGACTTTAATCTGTTTCCTTTTCTTCCCTGTTTAAAATTCTGTCTCTGGTACTCTCCCTCTTTTGAGTAACTATACAAATCACTATTCGCATCACTTGTTTTCCATTTAATTGCATAACACTTTCTAGTGTCTGTCTTTTGCCCATTATTTTGTCTCCTCCAAACCCAGTGGATGTTTCTCCAGAGGAACTATACTATATCTTTTCAAAAGTAAATTTTCTTTCTTTGTGATAGGATCGCAGATGTTCAATACGCTGGGCAGAAAACTTTTCAGTTTTAAGTAGGTCTTGGTGCAGAACTTAAAAAAACAGTATTTCATTAATAAGGAGGGAATTCTTTACTTGAAATTGAAGGGAAACCCTTCAAGGTCAGCCCCTAATTTTACAAATAAACAGATTTTAGCCCTTGTGATATCGAATGACTCATCCAAGGAAGCATAGCTATTCAGGGCAGAGCTGAGCTAGACCCCAAGTCTCCTGATTCCCATGGTATGGTGTCGTCAGTTTCAGCATTCTGAATACTTGAGGAGGGACCTGTGTGTTTAAGAGGTAATCTAGAAGAAGGGAGGAGACGACAACTAAGCTGGGCTTTCAGAAAGAGGTGATTCAAAGAAAAGTTCCCTATTAATGGTCGGAGGTCAGGAATAGAGTACTAAGTTTTATTGTCTTCAGGGTGGAATAATTGTCAAAGTGGAATGCGCTGAAGGAAAGCTTGGAGAGGCACCACTGTTTGAAGACCAGATTTCTATAGAATTAGAGTTCGTTTTTGAAAATCAGTTGGTAGAAATAGGAGAATTAACTCAGAAGGGAAGCAGGAAATTTGAGCCACAAAAGCCTGGAAATAATACTGGATCTAGAGCAAGAGCATAGTAGAGTAAGTATGGTTGAAATGGACACTACTGCCTTAAGAGGAAATTGATAGGGTGTGTGAATTATATCTTAGCAAAGCTGTAGTTTAGGAAAAGAGAGAGATTGAACTGTACCCTTGAGTCATTTCTCTAATGATAATTTCAGTGAACTCTGTATAACTCAGCTTCTCCCCTCTGCTGGTTAAAGCTGATTTGGACTGGAATCTGAATCTACAGCCTTCCACAACAGTTCTTTTCTTCTCTCTAGTTAGCAGTAGACAGGAGGAGAGAGTGACACACTAAATGTAGGTGAAGAAATAGAGATAAAAGGAGGCATACTCATCAGATATTCCCTCATCTTCTCCATGTAAAGAAAATAACAGTTTAAGACGTGATATAAGTACACAAAATCAGAATATCAGTAAACAGCTTGGGTTCATGAGTTTATAAGACCTGAATTCACCTCTGAGACTTAATCATGTATGTTACCTTGACCAAGGTACTTAATCTGAATATAGTGTCCTAACCTGTGAAATGGGGATAATGATGTCTACCTCAAAGAACTCTTGTGAGAATTAAGTTAGTATTGTAGAGTGTCTAACATGATGTTTGGCATAGGGAGCTCAAAAAATACTGGTTTATTTTTTAGCAGAAAAACTTGACCTTGTGTCAACTAGACAGTATACTTTAAGTTAGCACTATTTGATTTTAATGTACATTAATCTGATTTTCTTTTTTAGAAATCTAGTTCATATGATTGAGCACGCACAGAAAGAGCTTCAGAAGTTGAGGTAAATTGTTTTTCTTTCTATTTTAGAATGAAGTTTAGGTGAATCCTTAGTAAAGACAGTGAGAAGAAAAAGGAACCACTGGACTAGAGTCATATGAGAGTAAATAATTAATGATCCACTGTGTCCAGTGTTTAGTGTTGGGTTTGCCCTAACTGAGTTGAAAAGAAATAGACCTGAGATCTGAAAACATCTCTCTGGGGTTATTTGCAGTTTGCAAGTTTGCAATTATTGAAATAATACTTTTAGAAGGAAAAAGTAGTAGAATAATACGTATAATATGATTTATATTAAATTAAAAACACACACACACCCTAATCTCTGTATGCATATACACATACAGGAAAGTATTTGAAAGAATACTCACCAAAAACTGAACAAAAGTTATCAGAGAGAAGGAAAAGCACATGGAAGGAGGAACTATCCATTCTTAAGCAATTAAAGATGTACTAATTATAGACTTTTCTGATGATTTTAATCTTATGTTGGGATGTAGGTGGGTTGTATAAATTTTTTTTTTTACAGGAAACATATTCAAGACTTAAACTGGCAACGAAAGAACATGCAACTCACAGCTGGATCTAAATTAAGAGAAATGGAGTCAACGTGAGTATCTGTAATTCCATCACCTTTTAAATTGTTTGGCTCGTGTTAAGATCAGGATTCAACAATATGATTCAAACAGTATTCAAATAGAGTAAGTATCAAAGAAATGCTTTTCCGGAATCCCAGTCTTCACTGCTTCTGCCTGTTTCTGAAGTATGGGCTTGAAAGGAAGTTAGAGTTACAAACAAAAAATTGAACCACTGCTAATTTATTCTGATTTTAGAGCCCCCTGTTTTCCATCCACTACTTCTGTTCTGAATAGAATTCTACCTTTTAAAAGGAAAAAAAGTCTATTTTTAAACTCGTAAGGAGGGAAATTCCTTGCTTTCTTGATCATTTGCGTATGTCTCAGGAGTTTTTCCCCTTTGTTTATATATTTTGTTTTCTTAATGTTGTTCTTCATATGCTCAAATAAATTTGTACAAATCTCTGAATATAGTCATTTTTTTTTAATCGTTTCTTTTCTTTTTTTGAACTCTTTCCCTAATCTCCCTGCCTCCATCACCCACACCATTGTCCTTATTCCACCTTCCCCTCATCCTCTGAGTACCCTATGTTATCAGTCTATTATTGTGTCTTTCCACACTGTTCTTCAAACTGATACAATCTTCTGCATGTACATGTGTGTTTGTTTCATTTGTCCTAGAGATGTTTTTCTAGGAGAACGGGAAGATTCTTTGAATCTGTGGAATTCTATCTTAGCAGCTGTAGAAATTTCTTCATCATTTTTAACTGTTGCCTTTGCAATAGTCTTATGAACTCTTTTAACTATTGCCTTTTCTAACCCAATTAAATACTAACTTCAGTCACTCTTTCATATCTCTTAAGCTCTTTCTAATTTGTTCTTTTTTTAAACTTTTTATTTTGAGATAATTGTAGGTTCACATGCAATTTAAGAAGTAGTACAGAGAGGTCCTGTATACATACCCTTTACTCACTTCCCCCCCTAATTGTGCCTCAGCTTTTGAAAATGTAAAGCTAAAAGTGAAGGTTAGTATTATGGTTAAAAATGTATATACTGGTTAAAAATGTGTGTACTATAAATGTGTATAGTTATGTGTATGCTATAAACATCTTGTAAGAGAAATTTCGCTTTAGGTAATTTTCCCCTCTGTTTTCTAGCTGGGTATCCCTGGTCAGTAAAAATTATGAGATTGAAAGGACTATTGTACAATTAGAAAATGAGCTCTTTCAAATGAAGCAGCAACACGGAGAGGCAAACAAAGAAAACATACGGCAGGACTTCTGAAATAGACTGGTTTGGTGGGTAAAGTGGAAGGTACGTTGGGCTTTCACAGAAAATCAAGCATATTAACTATGAAGAACATCAGCATCTTTTGGAAACCATCAGTGGTTATATGTTTAGAAACCATGAAATGTGGGTTGTTGTATTCTGTTTGTACATTTTAGCAAAATAAAAAACTTCAACATGGTGGTGGTTTGTTTTGTTTTGTGTTTTTGCTATTAAAAAAAGACAGAGAACTTTAGATTTCCAAGATTAGTATGGCTTTAGAATAATCTTTTGTTCATAAAAGTAATTTTGAGTCACTGAGACCATATTTTGTACCCAGGAGATCCTTACTGAAAGTTTTCAACATGTACAAGAAGTTGGAAATTTTGGTTTATTAATGATAAGTACTTCAAATAAAGAGGTAGTTCTAAACAAATTTTTAATTACCAAACAAGAATAAAGAAATACAGTGGCTCCATATATGTTATCTGTGATCACCATCACTGTAAGCAACAGTTACATAAAGCTTAGTATGTGCTGAGCACTGTTGTAAGCACTTCAGGTAGATGAACTAACATGAATTAAAAAAAAAAGGATCTCACAAAAGCCTGTGGAATTACATACTGTTCTCATATACAAACTGACAGGTTCTGATGAAGTAATTTGCTGAAGTTTTTTTAGCTAGAAAGTATCATCAAGGTTTTGAATCCAGTAGTAAAAATATTTGCATCATATCAAAGGATATATAGTCTTCCTGTACAGAGACCTTTTACAAATCACTGAGATGAACTCCCACCAGAAAAAAGTTAAAAGATATTTAGCATTAAAACCCCAAACTTGTCAAACCTATTACATTAATAGTACTTTGTTGTTCGGTCACTAAGTCACGTCCAACTCTTTGTGACCCCTCTTGAGAGTCCCTTGGACTGCAAGAAGATCCAACCAGTCTATCCTAAAGGAGATCAGTCCTGGTTGTTCATTGGAAGGACTGATGTTGAAGCTGAAACTCCAATATTTGGGCCACCTCATGCGAAGAGTTGACTCATTGGAAAAGACCCTAATGCTGGGAAGGATTGAGGGCAGGAGGAGAAGGGGACGGCACGGGATGAGATGGCTGGATGACATCACCGACTCGATGGACATGGGTTTGGGTAAACTCCGGGAGTTGGTGATGGACAGGGAGGCCTGGCGTGCTGCGATTCATGGGGTCGCAAAGAGTCGGACACGACTGAGCGACTGAACTGAACTGAACTGAGACTGTAGCACACCAGGTTTCCCTGTCCTTTACCATCTGGAATTTTCTCAAACTCACGTTCATTGAGTCGGTGATCCCATCCAACTGTCTCATCCTCTGCTGCCCTCTTCTCCTGCCCTCAATCTTCCCCAACATCAGAGTCTTTTTCAGTGAGTCACCTCTTTGCATCAGGTGGCCAAAGTATTGGGAGCTTCAGCATCAGTCCTTCCAATGAATATTTAGGGTTGATTTCCTTTAGGATCGACTGGTTTGATCTTGCTGTCCAAGGGACTCTCAAGAGTCTTCTCCAGCACCACAATTCAAAAGCATCAATTCTTTAGGACTCAGCCTTCTTTATGGTTCAACTCTTGCATCTATACATGACTACTGAAAAAACGATAGCTTTGACCCTACAGCGGGTATAGTGCTTGTTTGGGGGTGGGGTGTAATTGACAATATTAAGGGTCAGTAGTTTTAAAGCTACAAAAAAGTCCATAATTTGTATATGACTTTTTTAAAATTAAAATTTTTGTATTGATGCATTCATAACTTTTTCTCTATATATAATAGTATGGAGTTTCATTTGTGACATCAAATATTCAGTATTATTAGGTAGAGGTCATACCATCAGCTTTACTCATCAATATATAGCAGTATTTATATAATGTATTGAATATTTTCATACATTGCTATTAAAAATGACTGGAAAATGAATATATGAGATTTGATGAAACTGGCAAATCTTTAGCTTCAGTCAGAAGCCCACTGGTCTTGAGCTGTTGACTGCTTAATTAGAAAGGGACGATAGAGAAATGTATGAAGTACTTAGAAAACATGTCAAAAAAAAGGTACAGTGGTGAAGTTTAAAAAATCTTTAAAGATTTAGAATCAGCATCTAAAGTGCATCACAATAGCCCAAACCCTGGGAAAAATTCAGTAGCATGTTAAAACTTGAAGAGTAAGCTTGCTATGTGTGTGTTTATGATGGGGAGGGGGAATGAATTACATTTTAATTTTAACAATTTTTAAAAATTTTATGATGTGTTGAACATGACTGGGTCAAACATGACTGAGCACTATGAGTTGATAGTATACTTTTCAAAGTTAGTCACATTCAAAGAGAAAAGTGCTTGTATGATTTAGGATTTTTCTCTGTTCTAGTTTTCTGGAAACAACATCCTTCTCCCACCCTCTCCATTTCTACTTCTAACTTTTCTAAATTTACTTAGGAATTTATATACAAAAGAAAGTGACTTTCTATCATATGGGTAAATATCTGAAAGGTTATATACTAAATATTTTGAACTGGCTCAAGATATATGATAGTTTCAAGAGTTCCATGAACTGCTTCACATCCTGTTTTATAAGTGTGTATGCATTTTTAATAGAGTATAATTTACATCAGATTCCCAAAGGGGTTCATATGCAGGAAAGACCCTCCCCTGGTAGACATGACTGTTCTGTCACATCAAGTTCCATCCTCCTCCATTCTTTCTCTCCCTTCTCCCCAGATTCAACCTCAGCTGAATGGCATAATTTTTTAATAAGAAGTCCATCATCTCCAGTTTTCTTCTGCACTGCCAAGACTGAATGGTTGGATGGGAAGCACATGATTTTTGGCAAGGTGAAAAGAGAGTAAGGGACTTCACCAGTGGTCCAGTGGCTAAGACTCTGCACTCCCAATTCAGGGGGCCCAGGTTCCCTGATTAGGGAACTAGATCCCACGTGCCCATCCCACACACCACAACAAAAATGGAAGATCCTGAGTGCTGTAACTAAGACCTGGCACAGCCAAATTAATTCTTTAAAAAAAAGAAAAGAGTATGAATATTGTGGAAGCCATGGAGTATTTAGGGTCCAGTAATAATAGCAAGACCAGCAGGAAGATCACCATTGACTTCAAAAATTTGACTCATGTTTGATCTTAACTCCCAGACCATTTCTTCTGTAGCTCAGGAGAGCACCCTCTACCTCCATCTGCTCACAGTCTCCTACAATCTTTGTGCTTTTGCTGCAGTTCCTTGGGTTCCATGTTTTCTTTATCCTCTGCTGGATTGCAGAGGTAAGCTTATGACTATGATATAATGACAGCAAAGCCTGTCCTGCAAGATCGTGGGGAGGGGAGATCTGTTACGTATAAAAAAAAAAATCAGTCAAAATATCTTCCAGCTCATTCAACATCATTTCTGGAAGCTAGAAAGAAAAAAAAAATGGAGCCATACCTTCAGAATTTTTTCAAAAAGTTTACAACCTAGGCCTCATCAGGTGGTCAAATTATCAGTTAAGAATAAACAGAATAAAGACATTTTCAGTCAAATGAGATCTTAAAAATATTTACTTCCTGAGCATCATAAGGAGCTACTGGAAGATAAACTCTTCTGATCTAACACAGGGGAAAGGTAGAGGGACTCTTCCAAGGAGATGAGTGAAAGAAGATCCCAGGATTATATCGGTACACTCAATAGAGGGTAACCAGTTTGGATTGGAATGGTATGACTCGAGACAAGCATTTTGAGAGCTCTCATCACAAAGATGCCCACTACCATGGTACCATCTTTATACCTTGAGGAGCAGAATGCCCAGGTAAGCTGGCACAGATTTCTTAACTTGTACTTGACTTGCTCAACGTCCTGGTGAAATTCCTATTCTCCCCCTCCTTGACTTACTGGAAGTGTTCTGCTGTGTCCTACTTCTGAAGAGTTTTAGTTCAGTTGCTCAGTTGTGTCCGACTCTTTGTGACCCCATGGACTGCAACATGCCAGGCTTCCCTGTCTATCACCAAATCCGGGAGCTTGCTCAAACTCACATCCACCGAGTCAATGATGCCATCCAACTAATCTCATCCTCTGTGTCCCCTTCTCCTCCTGCCTTCAATCTTTCCCAGTATCAGGGTCTTTTCCAGTGAGTCAGTTCTTTGCATCAGGTGGCCAAAATATTGGAGCTTCAGTTTCAGCATCAGTCCTTCCAATGAATATTCAGGATTGATTTCCTTTAGGACTGACTGGTTGATCTCCTTGCAGTCCAAGTGTCTCTCAAGAGTCTTCTCCAGCACCACAGTTCAAAGGCATCAATTCTTCAGGCTCAGCTTTCTTTATGGTCTAACTCTCACATCCATACATGACTACTGGGAAAACCATAGCTTTGACTATACGGACCTTTGTCAATAAAGTAACATCTTTGCTTTTTAATATGCTATCTAGGTTTGTCATAGCTTTTCTTCCAAGGAGCAAGTGTCTTAATTTCATGGCTGCAGTCACCATCTGCAGTGATTTTGGAGCCCAAGACAATAAAATCTGTCACTATTTACATTGTTTCCCCATCTGTTTGCCATGAAGTGAAGGCAATGGCACCCCACTCCAGTACTCTTGCCTGGAAAATCCCATGGACGGAGGAGCCTGGTAGGCTACAGTCCATGGGGTCGCTAAGAGTCGGACACGACTGAGCGACTTCACTTTCACTTTTCACTTTCATGCACTGGAAAAGGAAATGGCAACCCACTCCAGTATTCCTGCCTGAAGAATCCCAGGGACAGCGGAGCCTGGTGGGCTGCCGTCTATGGGGGTCGTACAGAGTCGGACACGACTGAAGCGACTGGGACTGGATGCCATGACCTTAGTTTTTCGAATGCTGAGTTTTAAGCCAGCTTTTTCACTTTCATCAAGAGGCTTTTTAGTTCCTCTTCGCTTAAAGGTGGTATCATCTACATATCTGAGGTTATTGATATTTCTCCCAGCAATCTTGATTCCAGCTTGTGCTTCAGCCAGCCTGGCATTTCGCATGATGTACTCTGCATATAAGTTAAATAAACAGGGTGACAATATACAGTCTTGACATACACCTTCCCCAATCTGGGACCGGTCCATTGTTCCATGTCCAGTTCTAACTGTTGCTTCTTGACCTGAATACAGATTTCTCAGGAGGCAAGTAAGGTGGTCTGGTATTCCCATCTCTTGAAGAATTTTCCACAGTTTGTTGTGATCAACGCAGTCAAAGGCTTTAGTGTAGTCAATGAAGCAGAAGTAGATTTTTTATTTTTAATTCTCTTGCTCTTTCTGTGATCCTGTGGATGTTGGCAATTTGATCTCTGGTTCCTCTGCCTTTTCTAAATCCAGCTTGAACACCTGGAAATTCTCAGTTCACATACTGTTTTTTGTTGTTGTTTTTTTTCCCTCACCTCTACTCTCCTCCCACTGGTTAACGTACTGTTGAAGCCTAGCTTGGAGAATTTTCAGCGTTACTTTGCTAGCGTGTGAGATGAGTGCAATTGTGTGGTAGTTTAAACATTCTTTGGCATTGCCTTTCTTTGGGATTGGAATGAAAACTGAAAAGGGTAAACTCAGTTTCCTCTCTCAGTGACTTAATTGTAGGAGGCATAACTTGTCTCTCTGGTATGTGTTATCCTCTCCTTAAAGAAGTTTTAGCTGGGCACACAGCTGCTCAATTAAAAACTGATTTTCCAATTTCCCATCCAATCATTCATGTATGCCATGTGACTGGGTTGTATTCAGTGAGATAGGAAGTGAGTAATGTTTACAACTTGCAAGTCATGATATTTTTTTAAATGTATAGTTGATTTGCAGTCTCACATTAGTTTCAGGTGTACAGCACAGTGATTCAGTTGTATGTATATGTATATATAACTGAATATATATATTCTTTTTCAAATTCTTTTCCATTATAAGTTACCACAAAATATTGAGTAAAGCTCCCTGTGCTATAGAGCAGGTCCTTGTTGGTACAAGTCATGCTCTTATTAATTTTTTAGGAATCTTACACCTGAATAGTGATGACGTATCTAGTATCACACCATAAATTGCTATCAAGCTACATTAGAAGAAATGGTGGTATACAGACAAGGAAAAAGGAGAATTCTGTGCTGATATGATGTGAATGATATGCTTAGTACTTATTTTACTTAAATGATTAAATAGTCTGTGTACAGTAGCAGAAAATTTTCATTTTAATAAAAAACTTTGGCTACAACATAGTAATTCATATTTATTAAAATGGGATTTTACTGTGCAGTAACTGACATTATTATCAACTGCAATGTTTTGAGTTACCTTTGGTTATACTTTGGCTTTCTCAAAGTTGATTTTGCACCATCAGTTAAAAATTGATTACAAAAGAATGTCAAACCAATTGAGAATAGAAAGAAGTATGCTAGAAATATTAATTTATATGCAATTTGCTACAGATAAAAATGCCTTTAAAATGGGAGTCATCATTTGTTACAACCAAATTTTGTTCATGTGAGTGTATAATCTCACTCTGCAGAGCTAGCAATGAAATGGATGGTACTGCAAATGTACTATTATATCTCAGTAAGTGAAAAGAAATGCTTTAAATACAATAGGAGAAGGAAGAGTGTTCATACCCCCAATATGAGATTTTCTCTCTCTAGATCTTAAAATTTTTTGGTCAAGTGATTTGGATATGGAGTTTAAGGTTACATAATTCAGGACAGTAAAAAGCTCAGCTTCACAGATTTAATGCTATCCATATCAAGTTACCCATGACATTTTTCACAGAAGTAGAATAATCCAAAAATTTACATGGAACCATAAAAGACTCAGAATTGCCAGAACAATCTTGGAGGTAAAAAAAAAAGAGGAGGGAACACTTTCCCAGACTTCAGACAATACAACAAAACTGCAAAGTTATAGTAGTCAAAACAGTGTGGTGTTGGTACAAAAACAGACATATGGATCATTGGAACAGAATAGAGAGCCCAGAAACACCCCTGTGGTCAATTAATCTTCAACAAAGGAGGCAAGAATATCAAATGAGAAAAAAAGACAGTCTCTTCAGCAAGTGGTGCTGGGCAAGTTGGACAGCTGCATGTAAATCAGTGAAGTTACAACACACCCTCACACTATGCACAAAACTAAACTCGCTTAAAGACTTAAACATAAGACATGACACCATAAATCACCTAGAAGAGAGCATAGGTGAAACATCCTCTGACATAAATCATACCAATGTTTTCTTAGCTCAGTCTCCCAGGGCAATAAAAATAAAAACAAAATTAAACAAATGAGCCATAATCAAACTTACAAGCTTTTGCACAGCAAAAGAAACCATTAAAGAAAATGGAAAGACAACCTACAGAATGGGAGAAAATATTTGCAAATGATGTAACCGACAAAGGCTTCATCTCCGAAATATAAAACAACCCATACCATTGAAAAAAAAAAAAAAACCCAATCGAAAAATGGGCAGAAGATCTAAACAGATATTTCTCAAAAGAAGACATGCAGATGGCCAACGGGCACATTAAAAGATGCTCAGCATCACTAATTATTAGAGAAATGCAAATCAAAACTACAGTGCAGTACCACCTCACTTTGGTCAGAATGGCCATCATTAAAAAGTCTACAAATAACTAATGCTGGAAAGAGAGTGGAGAAAAGGGAACCCTCTTACACTGTTGGTTGGAATGTAAGTTGATACAGCCACTATGGAAAACAGTATGGTGGTTCATCAATAATAATAAACAACCTCTGAGCCCATGCAGTCTGGAGCCCAAGCTCTGAAATGAAGGATAACTAAGACTTGATGCAAAGAAATAAATAGATATTTTTTACAAAGAAGAACAAAATAATATCATTTGCAGCAACATGGATACAACTAGAGATCATTATACTAAGTGAAGCAAATCAGAAATAGAAAAATACCATATGATATCACTTATATGTGGAATCTAGATTATGGCACAAATAAACCTATCTACAAAACAGAAACAGACTCATGGACATAGAGAACAGACTTTTGATTGTCAAAAGAGAGGAGGGAAGGGGGCGGGATGCACTGAGAGTTTGGGGTTGGTAGATGCAAACTATTACATTTAGAATGCATAAATAACAAGATCCTAATATATAACACAGGGAGCTATATTCAATATACAGTGATAAACCGTAATGGAAAAGAATATTAAAAAAGAATGTATCAATATGTATGTGTATAACTAGGTCACTTTGCTGTATAGCACAGATTGACCCAACATTGTAAATCAATTATACCTTAGGGGGAAAGTCTCACCTTCATTTCCCCTCAGTCTTCCTTTTATCCTCCATACTATACAAACAAACTCTTTCAAAGGAAAGATGTATGTACAGCTTAGGAAGTAACTTTCTTAAATTGAATTCTGTTAATGGCCATATATGTTAGGCTTTTGCTATAGCTGTAATTAAATCTTGGGTTTCCCAGGTGGCTCAGTGGTAAAGAATCTGCCTACCAGTGCAGGAGACACCAGAGACATGGGTTGGATCCCTGGGTCAGGAAGATCCCCTGAAGGAGGGCATGGCAACCCATTCTAGTATTCTTGTATGTGCTCAGTCATTTCTGACTCTTTGCAACCCCATGGATTGTAGCCTGCCAGGTTCCCCTGTCCATGGAATTTACCAGGCAGGAATACTGGAGCAGATTGCCATGCCCTCCTCCAGGGGATCTTCCTGACCCAGGGATCCAAGCCACATTTCTGGTGTCTCCTGCATTGGCAGGTGTGTTCTTTACCACTAGCGCCATGAGAGCACACATACATAATTAAATCATAACCACTCACTAAAATTGGCCCTAAGAACAGCTCTCTAGCCGCACTTAAATATTCTTTGCCTTACTTTACATCTTGTACTTTTCACTAAGTTTGAAGTTCTTTCCTTCAATCCACATTCTGTTATGCTCTCTTAATTTGAGAAACTGCTTATTTCTTGTAGTATTTTTGTCTGACCATAGAGGGCACAAGGTCATAAAAAGTTAAGTAAATTATTTATGCAGCAATTCATACCTGCCTGCTCTCCTTTTTATGACTTGAGAAAATGGAGATAATTAACTTACTCTGACGTTTCACATATTGAAGTATCCTTCTGTTTTTTTCAGAGGTTAAATTTAATTTCAAGACTTCACTTTCGATGTTAAAACTATGAAATGTGTCCTTAACAGACACTTCTCCAAAGACATGCAGCTGGCCAGTAGGCACATGAAAAGATGCTCAACATCACTAATTGCTATTGATGATAGCAATATGTCAATTGCAGACCCAGCATTTTCAATAGATGTTTCCCTTTACTGAATTTGTATGTATTATAAAGAGTACAGTGTAAATCTATTTACTTCAGGGTTAAAAACTATAAAGACAACTCCTGGATTATCAACTTGTTCTGCTAAACAGTCAAATGCATTCTATGTAGATCTGCAAAGAAGCAGAGTTCTACTTTATATAGAATAGAATTACTTTGCCACCTTTAATCTCAATTTTTAGCAAAAAATAAACAATAGTGGATACTGATATATTCCACTTATTACAGTTCTTTTGTGTTATTTTGTTCTATATAGAAACTTAGTGATTAAAAAAATGCAATGATAGTATTCCAAAAGTACAGGAGAAACAGATTAGAAAATTAGAAACCATAGTAACATAAAACAATGAAAATTGTAGCATAACTAAATAAAATTTCATCATGGGTAATACGAATTCCCAGTATACTTTCAAGTTCACTGAATTTAATCAACTATAAAAAGGGATTTTAAAGAGGAACAAGATATCTTCATACATGAGTCTTCCTGTGGCATAAGATAGTACAGTATAATAAAATGAGCACATTTTTAAATGTTAATGCCAACTAATCAATTGTAATTGGTATAATTACTACTTTGCTATTTTCTCCTAGTATTCATTATTGCTGAATACATAATTACAGCACAGGATATAATTTATTCTTTGGCAATATGTCAATTGCAGACCCAGCATTTTCAATAGATGTTTCCCTTTACTGAATTTGTATGTATTACAAAGAGTGCAATATAAGCTTATTTACATCAGGGTTAAAAACTTGATAATTTCAGTGAGCATTGAATGTTACTTGTTTCTAAACTACATCTATTAATATTGTTTAGAAAAAGACATTTTGAAAAACAAGGCATCATAAGGACAAAAAAGTGTCTGTAGCCCATCAGCATTATAGATGGCCAATCTCTCCATCCCCAGTCCGTACCACTTCTTTCCTTCAAAAACTGCCAGGCCAAGAATTCCCTGGCAGTCCAGTGATCAGGACTCTGAGTTTTCACTGCCGTGGGCCTGGGTTCAATCCCTTGTCAGGGAACTAGGGTCCCACAAGCTATGCAGAGTGGCCAAAAGAAGCAAAAGCTGCCAGACCATTCATTGTCTTAGCAAGATATGTTTCACAGGCACTTTGATGTTGTGGACACATTGAGGCAACCTTTCTAACAATGCTAACCACTTTACCACCAATTTTAGAATGACAATGTTTTGTTGCCCATTTTTATTCCAAGTTTTAAATTTCTGAACTTTTTTCTTGATGCTTTTAAATTGAAGGACAGTAACATGTTTAGCTGAGAGCCATCTGGCAGTATAATTGTTGGTGATTTTTTTAAGTGGAGCTAAGTGCAAAATATATAAAAGTAAGATATTTTGGACAACTGCAAAAAAAAGCAATCAAATGGTGTTGCAATTTCTTTGTGACCTGAAATAACACTCTGTAAAATCTTCAGCTATGGACTACCTCTGCAGAGCACCTGTGACTTGCAAGAATATTACTCTACAGGGCACCCAACAATGTGCTCTATTAGCCAAGCCACATATGTTCTGCCAAGCCATGGTTACAACAAACTCAGCATTTCCTTTTGATTGGTGTTTATTATTTATGCTTAGCTGTTTGTAGCTATACTCTCTTCCCAAACTGAACTGATGTACGTTTCCAAAAAAAGTATGTGATCATAGATATTACAGGTTTTATAAAAGGTAGTTCTTAGTGTTCTAGGCTATAGATGTCAACATTATTGAGGAAAACTGCTCAAATCAAAATCTGGGTTCAAAAACTTTCTTCAGTTCCATTGTTAAATAGCGTAGAAGAAAAGTTGAGTGAAAATATAATTATCTTGGGTGTTGCAATGTAGTTCACCAGGAAAAAAGTCTAAGATGGAGATTAGCATGCAAGAAGTTTATTAAGGAGTATTCTTGTGAGCCACACCTGTGAGAGAGTGAAAGAAGGAGTGGACGGGAAAAGAAGTTGAACTGTTGCAATAAAGACTTCAGTCAATCCCTACTGGGAGCTCTGGAGCTGGGATGACACTTTTGGACTTTTCTGAACTGGGGTGGTTTGGTTGGGCCATTGTAAATGCAGTCAACTAGTTATTGAATGGGGGCTGCTCCCTGTGAGGTAGCATTACATTGGCAAGGTGACTGTCTTCAGCCCAAGGCAAGAACCAGAGAAGGACTTAGCTGAGACTTACCAATTGTCTACTCTCCCAGAAGCAGGAATGCTTCAGACCTAGAGGAGGGTGATCTGGGTAGCATACCACAGCATCCACCACACTGAAACTGACAGCAGTAAACATTCTGTGCAAAAATTACCCTAAGAATCTACGGTAGCTCTCTGTTCACTCCAGGTCAATTCTAAACACCCTTCTCTCGTTTATAAGAACCACCATAATTTTACCTTTCACTACCTAGTAAAATCCTACTTTCCATGAATTCCCAACTGTGATCTTTTAAGTTCATTCAAGTCAGTGGGTTCACATCTTTATTTCTGTCCACACTTTTCTTCTTCTCTATCTGAATCCCGATTCCACTCTCTCTCCATTAAACTTTATACACATATTATCTTACTCTCATCTCTGAATTTGCATCCCACAGGCTTTGCCACAAAATTCACTCCTTAATTATAAATGTCATTTCCAATGTTTTTCATCTACCATATTAGTGGGTGTATGATAGACGCTGAATAGATTCAGAGGTTTAGAGACAAAAGAGATTTCAGAGACCACTTAGTCCAACTCAGTTTTACAGATGACTTAACAGAGGCTCAGAAAGATTAAGTTTAATCCTCCTCTGAACTCCCACATTACTTCGTTTGTAACTCTTTTATGGTATCTATTGCTTTCTATTTTTTTAAATTATCTTCCTACCTGTTTTACCAGTCTTTATCTGTGTTTTTAGAGACTACTTCTCTTCTGCTTATTGCTTACATTCTGGTATTCCCTAAGGCTCTTTTGTGCTGTTTTACGTGGGGTTACTATTCCCATAGACTTCAGTTACTACCGATAAGCTGATGACTCAATAATCTGGATCAGGGGTCAATAAGCCTGACCCCCAGCAGTGTTTTTATTTATTTGTTTGTTTGTTTTGGCCAAGAAGCTTGGTTTGCAGGATCTTAGTTCTCCAACAAAGGACGGAACCCAGACCCTAGCAGTGAAAGTGCTGAGTCCTAACCACTGAACCACTGGGGAATTCCCTCTCCACAGTAACCTTGAGACAATTCCACCTGGATGTTTTGCAAGAGAGGTGTTAATACCTCTGTACTCCTTATATCCAACTGGCCACCCAGTCCTATTGATTTACTTTGGACCTATTGCACTAATCCTGGTCTCTTTTGTACTCACTGCCATCTGTCCTGAATTCAGGTCCTCCTTATCTCTAAATGATAGAAATAGCTTCTTCCCTATTCTCCTTGTAACCATTTTTTCCTCCTACTCACCCTCAAAGCTGCTACCAAAGTAATCGTCCCTCCAAAGTTAGCCTAATAAGTCATTCCTTTCTTTAAAATTCTTAATTGGCTCTTTGTTACCTATGATTCAAACCTAAACTTTTTACAGTGGCATACAAAGCTTTTCCGAGGGAGGCAGATAGTGAGCCTAGTGCTTAAGTCAAACTTCCAGGAGTAAATTTTGATGCTCACCTATAGCTATGTGACCTCAGACAAGTTTATTTATTCTTTGTGTCTGTTTCCCATGTGAAGAATATACACAACAATCGAACCTGTCTGGAATTGTTGTAAGGAATATGTGAATTAATATACATAAAATGCATAGAATGCACGGAACAGTATGTGGCACATATTAAGTTCTGCTACAGATTCTAAAATTAAGACAAGTTATCTTTTATGTCTCATCTACCAATTCATTATCTGAATGCAATTCTTAAGCCATAAGTGAAATTTTCATCATTCTCCAAACCTATCATGACATGCCCTGTCATTATTTTGTCTCTTTTCATATGCTTTTTCCTCTCCTTAGAATACTTTCTCCACTTGCTGCTGATGAATTTATGCTTATCTTTCAAGGAGCAGGTAAGGGTCTTAGTCTCCTTGCAGTCTTTCCTAATATACTTCACCATGTAGCAGTTATGTTCTTTTGTACCTGTTCTCTAAGTTGTAGACATACTTTTATATTTACTTATCATGTTTTATGTGAGAACTACTTGTTTATTTGTCAGTCCTGCTAGGCATCAGGATGTGGCTCCTAGAGGCTATGTCTTTATTTTTTGGCCACACTGCTCGGCATATGTGATCTTAGTTCCCTGACTAGGTATCGAACTTTTGCCCTTTGTGGTGGAAGCATGAAGTCTTAACCACTGGACTATCAGGAAAGTCCTCCTAGCATTTCTCATAGGGCAGGTCTACTGATAACAACCCTCCTCGGTAATTTCGGTTTGTTTTTAAATCTGATAATGTTTTAATTTCTCCTTCACATCTGAAGGACAGTTTTCCCATGGATTCTTGGTTTAGTGTTTTTTTTCTTTTGACACTTTAAACATATTGGCCTGTTGCCTTCTGGTCTCCAAAGTTTCTGATGAGAAATCTGCTAACAATCTTATTGAGGGCAGTTTAGAACCAATCACTTCTCTTTTGCTGCTTTCAGCATTCGTCCTTTGCCTTTATCTTTTAATAGTTTGATTATAATGTACTTTGGTGTGGGTCTCTTCGAGTTCATTATATCATACTTGGATTCATTAAGCTTTTTGGATGTTTATACTTATGTTTTTCAATTTGAGAAGTTTGGGGCCATTATTTCTTCAAATAATTTCTCTGCGCTCTTTTCTCTCTTCTTGGATTCCTACAATGTTTGTATTAGTCTATTTGATGTTGTCACCCAGGTTCTTTAGATTCTGTTTAGATTTTCTGTTCTGATTTTCTTCTTTTTCTTTCTATTACTTAGACATGATAATTTCTCTTATCCTATCTTCAAGTTCATTGATTCTTTCCTCCACATGGTCTGCTATTAAATTCCTCTAGTTACTGTTTCATTTTTTCCCCTCCTATTTTAAATTATTTATTTACTCATTTATTTTGGCTGTGCTGGATCTTTGTTGCTGTGTGGGCTTTTCCTCTAGTTGCAAAGAACAGGGGCCATTCCAGTTGTGGTGCATGGGCTTCTCATTGCAGTGGCCTCTCTTATTGCAGAGCACAAGCTCTAGGGCTCACAGGCTTCAGCAGCTGTGGTTCCCAGCCCTAGAGCACAGGCTTAGTAGTTGTGGTGCACAGGCTTAGTTGCTCCTCAGTACGTGGAATTTTCTCAGACCAGGGATCAAACCCGTGTCTCCTGCACTGGCAGGCAGATTCTTTACCACAAGCCACTGGGGAAGCCCCACCTGCTTCATTTAATTTATTGTAACTTTCAGCTTTGGAATTTCTTTTTGGTTTAATTTTATGTTTTGTATCTCCTTGAATATCTTTCAGTTATTTTAAAGTCTTTGACTAATAGGCCTGCCGTTTTGTCTTTCTCAGAAACACCTTCTGTCAATCTATTTCTTTCCTTTCAGTGACTGTTCTTTCTTGTTTCTTTGTACGCTTTGTGACTTTTTGTTGAAAACTGAACTTTTGAACCTAGTAATACGGTAATTCTAAAAATCAGATTCTCTACCTTCTGCAGGGTTTGCTGTTTTAAACTTTTGTTTTTATTTTTGATTATTATAGATGTCTCTTTGCTGATTAAAAAGAGGGCTAACTATGAAGAAAAAAATCATCAAGAGGTAAATACAACCCACAAGATTTTTTTAATTTTTTTTTAAGATTTTTTTTAAAAAGCACATTAAATGACGCTCAGCATGGTGAATTATTAGAGACACGCAAATCAAAAGTACAATGAGGCATCACCTTGAACCACTCAAAATGGCCATTATCAAAAAGCTCCACCTGAAACCTATTGCTTATGGGCACTTAAGATTCCCAAGGACTTCTGGACTGTAAATGATACCTGTTCTCAAAGAATTTCCATGGCAAGTCGTTGAAAATAATTGTTTTCAAAATAGGCAGATTTTCAAAAGACAACTTACAAGGTAAATTCTACTTTCACTCACTGTTGAAAATTTTAAAATGCCCATGAAAATTTGCTCAACACCCTGAATTCTTAGAGACATCCAAATCAAAACTACAACGAGGGATCAATCACCTTACACCAGTGTGAAAGGCCATCATCAAAGTCGACAAAAAACAAATGGTGGTGATGGCGTAGAGAAAAGGGAACACTTTTATGGTGCTACTGGGCTGTAAATGGTAACAGCCATTGTAAAGAACAGTAAAGAAGTGCCTGTAAGAGTGAAGTAAGTCAGAAAGAAAAACACCAGTACAGTATACTAACGCATATATATGGAATTTAGAAAGATGGTAACAATGACCCTATATACAAGACAGCAAAAGAGACACAGATGTATAGAACAGTCTTTTGGACTCTGTGGGAGAAGGTGAGGGTGGGATGATTTGAGGGAATGGCATTGAAACATGTATATTATCATATGTGAAACAGATCGCCAGTCCAGGTTTGATGCATAAGACAGGGTGCTCAGGGCTGGTGCACTGGTGTGACCCTGAGGGATGGGATGGGGAGGGAGGTGGGAGAGGGGTTCAGGATGCGGAACACGTGTACACCCATGGCTGATTCATGTCCATGTATGGCAAAAACCACCACAATATTGTAAAGTAATTAGCCTCCAGTTAAAATAAATAAATAATTTAAAAAATAATAAAGCTACAATTAAATAAATAAAATGCAAAAAAAAAAGAAGTGCCTGTAAAATGTAAAAATTCAGCTACCCGGTGATCCAGCAGGCCCCTTCTGAGAGCATATTGTGAGAAAACCAGATTTTGAAAAGACGCGTGCACCCACGTGTATACTGCAGCACCATTTGTCTCTTCTGAGCCTGTACCTTCCCCTTGGCATGACTTTATAAATTATTTTGTATATGTGGTTGCTTTGGAATATCTTAGTCCTTAAATGTCCTCATCTGACTCCCAAAAGGGAAACAATAGAAAAATAAAAGAGTAAGAAAAAAGAATATCAGTCCTTTATATACCTTGGAAGTCATTTCAGACAGAGCTAGAGAGGCTTGTAACAATGTGGGGCTGAATGTAGCAATGGCTGCCCAACTCTGTGTCTGCACTTCCGTGATGAAAAGCAGCAATCATCAGTCAGAACACAGATTTCCCCACATTTAGAGGACAAGATCCTATTACCTACTTTGGTTCCCACAAGCTCCATCCAAGTTCCTTCTGAAACACATGCACAGCTGCCTGCTGTGGGATGAGGATATACGGATAGGTGGCTGCTGAGCTAGGAGCTTAACTTGACCAAAATTAACCACAATTTACTGTCCAAGCCTTCCCCTGGAAGTTGCGAGCCTTTCTATAGATGTCAGAACTCCAAAATAGCTACACCAGACAGAGTTTGCCAGTGCAGTTATTGTCTAGGTAGGGAGACAGATTTCTGGTGCTTTGTACTTCACCTTTTTCCCCAAATCCTCCTTCCAATGCATCACTTTTTATTCTATTAAATTGGTCAATATAAAAATAATTGCTAATAGTCAGTGTTGTGGATGATTTGAGGGAAAAGGAACTTTCATAATGCTGAAAGTAAGATTGGAGCCAAAAGTACTATTGATTGCTTTAGCTTTTTAAGAAGGAAACTGATAATACCTATAAAAATTTTTTGAATGCATATAGTCTTTGATCCAAGAATGAGTTCTACAGATTTACTTGCAAAAAGACCCAAAATATGTAGAATAGTATTCACAGAAGCATTGTTTGTAGTAGAGAAAAACTGGCAATATCCTAAGTGTGTGTTCATGGAGAACTGGTTAATTTATACAGCATTCATACAACGAAATACATTGCAACTATTAAGAATAATGAACACACAAAACTGGATGTGTTTTTTTTTTTTTTTGACCGTACCACACAGTTTCTGGGATCTTAGTTCCTCAATTAGGGACTGAACCTGGGCCCTTGGCGGTGAAAGCACAGAGTCTAAACCACTGGATTGCCAGGGAATTCTCAAAACTTGACACTTTTGAAGAATCATATCTCTTTATCTATTGTGCTCCTGCTCAGTCAAGTCTGACTCTTTGCAACCCCATGGACTGTAGCTCTCCAGGCTCTTCTGTCCATGGGATTTTCAGACAAGAATACTGGAGTGTGTTGCCATGCCCTCCTCCAGGGGATCTTCCCAACCCAGGGACTGAACCCATGTCTCCTGTGTCTCCTGTATTGCAGGTGGATTCTTTACCCACTGAGTCATTGGGGACACCCTTTTGAAGAATACAGTTATTTTATACACTATTCCACAATTGGGACAATCATCCCATAATTTTCTGATGTTTTCTTATAATTATTGAGGTTCTGCATTATTGGAAGGATACTACAAAGCGATGTACCTTTCTTAATGTATCATATCTGAGGATACAACATGATGTTTCAGTATCTTACTGGTAATGTTAACCTTGATCACTTCATATCTGCCAGGATTCTCCACTATAAAGTATTTGTTTTATAAAAGGATAAAAACCTTCAGGGATGAACAAAAAATGTCCAGGGATTACTTATGAATCTATTGGGGAATACCTATATGTAATGTGAACATAAAATTATAAATTAGATGTACTGTAATCGGTATTATGTAGCTTCTATGAGCTGGTTCTTTCAGGACTAGACACTAACACTATAAACATATGGATCTTTGAACAGTTTTAAAGGACTGTAATGATTCTTTTGTCATTGTGGTGGGTTGTATTTTCTAAATTCTTACAGAGTTTTTCAAAATTATATATTATTTATCTAGACACTTTAAATAAAGAAATTATATTAAAAAAAAAAGACGTTCAGGATAAAATACAAGAAAAGACACTAGAGCCCCCCTTAAAAAAAATAAAAAGAAGAAGAAAGGACTTTAAAGAATATTTAGGCAAAACCTCAGACTTGTATTTGGGGATTTTAGCTGATATAGTAGGCATCCTGTTGTGTGTATTTTTTAGTTTTCCTTTGGAGGAAGATTGAAATTTTTTTTTCTTCTTGGAGAGTTAGTCATCAAATGAGGCTGTCAAGGAGAATTGTGTGTATTCACACGCTTTGGGAGCCAAAACTGTGGGGCCTATGTATGCCAAAACTGTCTATGTCAAAACTCATCAAATAGTACACTTTAAATATGTGCATTTATTGGATGTGAATTACGCCTCTTTTTTTTTTTCTGGGTTGCTACTTATCAAAGGTCTAGAAAAATAGAGTTAATAGGGGCAGGATTACTTTTGACGAGGGTCAGTTCAGTCACTCAGTTGTGTCTGACTCTTTGCAACCCTATGAACCGCAGCAAACCAGGTTTCCCTGTCCATCACCAACTCCTGGAGTTCACCCAAACCCATGTCCGTTGAGTCGGTGATGTCATCCAACCATCTCATCCTCAGTCATTCCCTTCTTCTGCCCTCAATCTTTCCCAGCATCAGGGTCTTTTCCAATGAGTCAGCTCTTCACATCAGGTGGCCAAAGTATTGGAGTTTCAGCTTCAACATCAGTCCTTCCAATGAATCTTCAGGACTGATCTCCTTTAGGATAGACTGGTTTGATCTCCTTGCAGTCCAAGGGACTCTCAAGAGTCTTCTCTAACACCATAGTTCAAAAGCATCAATTCTTCAGCACTCAGCTTTCTTTATGGTCCAACTCTCACATCCATACATGACTACTGGAAAAACCATAGCTTTGACTAGATGGACCTTTGTTGGCAAAGTAATGTCTCTGCTTTTTAATAAGCTGTCTAGGTTGGTCATAGCTTTTCTTCTAAGGAGCAAGTGTCTTTTAATTTCATGGCTGCAGTCACCATCTGCAGTGATTTTGGAGGCCCCGAAAATAAAGTTTCTCACTGTTTCCATCATTTCCCCATCTATTTGCCATGAAGTGATGGGACCAGATTCCATGATCTTAGTTTTCTGAATGTTGAGTTTTAAGTTTAACCAGGGTAATAATAGTATTTAAAGAAATAAGCAATGAAGGCCTTTCCTTGGCCTCTGTTATTATTCTTGGCAACGTCATTTTAGGGACTATCAGAAGAACCGCTAGAACCAATGATCAATAAGTAAATTCTAGTAAAAAGTGAATTTATCCAAATTTCAAGGAAGAATTGTTTGGTGAGCCACATAATGATAGCGCTTCCCAGGTGGTGCTAGTGGTAAAGAACCTGCCTGGCAATGCAGGTAGACATAAGAGATGTGGGTTCAATCCCTGGGTTAGGAAGATACCCTGGAGGAGGGCATAGCAACCCACTCCAGTATTCTTGCCTGGAGGACCCATGGACAGAGGAGCCTGGTGGGCTACCGTCCATAGGGTCGCAAAGAGTTGGACTAGTGACTAGACTGAAGTGACTTAGCATGCACACATGCACGTAGAATGTTAACATCATTTAAAAGGAAAGAAAAACAAATTGGCATAGACTTCCCCAAACAGCAAAATTGAATGCCAGAAAACACAAGAGTAATAACTACAATATACTCAAGTAAAGAAAAGCAAAGATTATTTTTTATTCAGCCAAACTGTTCTTTACACATAAAGGTTACTGATGAACAGCTTTAAGTCAGTAAGAACCCAAAGGATATTGATTATACAAACCTTTCTTGAGGAAACTGCTCAAGAATTAACAGCAGAGAATATGGGCAAACTTTAGCTGAAGGAGAATCACTTAGCTGTCAGTGAGAATCATTTCAGATATAAAACAAATAAACATAAAGGTACAGATAAGAAAAATAAATTTATGAGTGAGGGTGATGCAATGTTACATATTGTGACATTGTAAGAAAACTAGAACCATCACAAAATGGAAGGAGACAATTTGGAAGTAGAATAAGTTTTGAAAAACTTCATCTGTAATAGCTCAGAATCAAAAAGGTATCATTTAAGGGTGACAAATCAAGGAGGACTAGGATATGCTGTGCTGTGCTTTGTTGCTCAGTCATGTCTGACTCTCTGTGATCCTGTGGACTGTGCCCCCCAGGTACCTCTGTCCATGGGAATTCTCCAGGCAAGAATACTGGAGTGGGTTGCCATGCCCTACTCCAGGGAATCTTGCCAACCCAGGGATTGAACCCAGGTCTCCTGCATTGCAGGTGGATTCTTTACATCTGAGCCACAGGGAAGCCTAGGAATAGGATAAACATATTTAATGTCATAAATGTAAGCTGAGTCAGGTAGTGTTACTAACTGAAACTGGATGAAGAGAACGAGATGAAAGAGCAAGAAGAACGCCCAGGCTCACGTTGTGCATGGCAGGGAAGTAATAAATATTGCTTAAACAAAGAGGGGAACAGATAGCATATAAAGGTGTAATGATAAAGACAGTGAAAATCACTCAGTTGTGTCTAACTCTTTGCGACTGCATAGACTATACAGTCCCTGGGATTCTCCAGGCCGGAATACTGGAGTGGATAGCCTATCCCTTTTCCAGGGAATCGTCCCAACCCAGGAATCGAAACGGGGTCTCCTGCATTGCAGGTAGATTCTTTACCAACTGAGCTATCAGGGAAGCCCATGATAAAGGTAACCTTGAGAAAAATAAATAAGGAGCATTTTAAATAGCAGAACTACAGTAACCAAAAATGCAGAGAAGACAAAAAATGGGGGTGGGGGAATTAAACTTCTGATTATAAATATAAGACACACAGAAAAATACATAAACTATACAGAATAACCAATCATTATAAAGCACACACTCCTTAAACACTACCCATGTCAGGAAATGCAACATTACTAGCATTCCTTACTGATCGTAATCTCTTTCCCCATGCAGATAACCACTATCCTGACTTTTATGGTAACTGCCTGTTTTTTCACAGGAATACCTCATTTTATAGTGCTTCACTTTATCGTGCTTTGCCGATATTGCATTTTTTAAAAATTATCTTTAAACAAATTGAAGGTTTGTGGCAACCTTGTGTCGAACAAATCTATCAGCCTCATTTTTTTCTTCTTTTTATTTATTTTAAAATTTTTCTTCCAGCGTTATCGAGATATAATTGACATACAGCTCTGTATAAGTTTAAGGTGTGACAGCATAATGATTTGACTTACATACATCACAAAATGATTAATACAGTGAGTTTAGTCTACATTCATCATCTCATATAGAAACAGAATTAAATAAATAGAAAAAATATGTTTTTTTCCTTATGATGAAAACTCAAGATTTTTTCTCTCTAACAGCTTTTATGTATAACATACAGCAGTGTTAACTCATCCTGTTGTACATTCCATCCCTAGGACTTATTTATCTTCTAACTGGAAGTTTGTGTTTTTTTGACTGCCTTCATCCAATTCTCCCTCCCCTGAACTCTGATAACCACAAATCTGATCTCTTTTTTTGAGTTTGTTTTTGAAGTACAGTTGACCTACAACACTATTACAGCTCCTGTTTCACAACAAAGTAATCTGATATTTCTATATGTTTCAAAAAGCTCACCAGTTACAATATGTCAGCATACAAAGATATTACTTGATTATTGCCCATATTGTCCCCACCTTAAATATTATACCCATAACTCATATATTTTTTAACTGGAAGTTTGTATCTCTTAATCTCCCTCTCTTTATGGACTTAATTCTCCCCTCTCCTCGTCTCCTTCCCCCCTGGCAACCACTTGTTTGTTTTCCGTATCTGACTATGTTTCTGTTTTGCTGTGCTTGTTCAGTTTTCTTAGATTTCACCATGTAAGTGGAGTCTTAAGATAGTTGTCTTTGTCTGACTTATTTCCCTTAGCATAATGCCCTCTATGTCTATCCATGTTGTAAATGTGTCAAGCCCATTTTTCGAACATTTGTCCACTTTGTGTCTCTGTGTCACACTTTGGTAATTCTCACAATATCTCACTTTTACACTCTTATTATGTTTGTTATGGTGATCTGTGATCAGTGATCTTTCATTTAACAACTATGATTCGTGGAAGGCACAGATGATGGTTAGCATTTTTTAGCAATAAAATGCTTTTAAATTAAGGTATGTACTTTGGTTTAGACAAGTGCTATTGCACACTTAATATACTTTTATAGGTCCTGGAAAACCAAAGAAGCTCACATGACTTGTTTTATGGTGACATTTACTTTATTGCAGTGGTCTGGCACCAAACCTACAATATCTATGAGGTATGCCTACGCATATATTTATACATATAAAATCTATATGATATTTTACAATTTATGTATACATTCCTTATTTTTCCTGATTTGGGACTTTATGTAAATAGAATCATACTATATTTAAACCAAGTAAGACGGTAGGCGCTGAGAGAGGACATCAGAGGGCAGACAGACTGAAACCACAATCACAGACAGCTAGCCAATCTGATTACATGGACCACAGCCTTGCCGAACTCAGTGAAACTAAGCCGTGCTGTGTGGGGCCACCCAAGATGGACGGGTCATGGTGGAGAGTTCTGACAGAATGTGGTCCACTGGAGAAGGGAATGGCAAACCACTTCAGTATTCTTGCCTTGATAACCCCATGAACAGTATAAAAAGGCAAAAAGATAGGACACTGAAAGATGAACTCCCCAGGTCGGTAGGTGCCCAATATGCTACTGGAGATTAATGGAGAAATAACTACAGAAAGAAGGAAGGGACAAACCAAAACAAAAACAACACCCAGTTGTGGATGGGACTGGTGATAGAAGGAAGGTTCAATGCTGTAAAGAGCAATATTGCATAGGAACCTGGAATTTAGGTCCATGAATCGAGGCAATATAAACTGGTCAAACAGGAGATGACAAGAGTGAACATCGACATTCTAGGAATCAGTGAACTAAGATGGACTGGAACGGGTGAATTTAACTCAGATGACCATTGTATCTACTACTGTGGGCAAGAATCCCTTAGAAAAAATGGAATAGCCATCATGGTCAACAAAAGAGTCCGAAATGCAGTACTTGGATGCAATCTCAAAAGCGACAGAATGATCTCTGTTCGTTTCCAAGGCAAACCATTCAATATCACGGTAATCCAAGTCTATGCCCTGACCAGTAACGCTGAAGAAGGTGAGGTTGAACGGTTCTATGAAGACCTACAAGACCTTCTAGAACTAACACCCAAAAAAGATGTCCTTTTCATTATAGGGGATTGGAATGCAAAAGGAGAACTCAAGAAATACCTGGAGTAATAGGCAAATTTGGCCTTGGAATACAGAATGAAGCAGGGCAAAGATTAATAGAGTTCTGCCAAGAGAACGTACTGGTCATAGCAAACACCCTCTTCCAACAACACAAGAGAAGACTCTACACAAGGGCATCACCAGATGGTCAGCACCATAATCAGATTGATTATATTCTTTGCAGCCAAAGATGGAGAAGCTCTATACAGTCAGCAAAAACAAGACCGGGAGCTGACTGGGGCTCAGATCATGAACTCCTTATTACCAAATTCAGACTTAAATTGACAAAAGTAGGGAAAACCACTAGACCATTCAGGTATGACCTAAATCAAATCCCTTATGATTATACAGTGGAAGTGACAAATAGATTTAAGGGACTAGATCAGATAGACAGAGTGCCTGATGAACTATGGACGGAGGTTCGTGACTTTGTACAGGAGACAGGGATCAAGACCATCCCCGTGGAAAAGAAATGCAAAAAAGCAAACTGGCTGTCTGAGAAGGCCTTACGAATAGCTGTGAAAAGAAGAGAAGCAAAAAGCAAAGGAGAAAAGGAAAGATATACCCATTTGAATCCAGAGTTCCAAGGAATAGCAAGGAGAGATAAGAAAGCCTTCCTCAGTGATCAGTGCAAAGAAATAGAGGGAAACAACAGAATGGGAAAGACTAGAGATCTCTTCAAGAAAATTAGAGATACCAAGGGAACATTTCATGCAAAAATGGGCTCGATAAAGGACAGAAATGGTAGGGACCTAACAGAAGCAGAAGATATTAAGAAGAGGTGGCAAGAATACACAGAACTGTACAAAAAATGTCTTCATGACCCAGATAATCACGATGGTGTGATCACTCACCTAGAGCCAGACATCCTGGAATGTGAAGTCAAGTGGGCCTTAGGAAGCATCACTACGAACAAAACTAGTGGAGGTGATGGAATTCCAGTTGAGCTATTTCAAATCCTAAAAGATGATGCTGTGAAAGTGCTGCACTCAATATGCCAGCAACTTTGGAAAACTCAGCACTGGCAATAGAACTGGAAAATGTCAGTTTTCTTTCCAATCCCAAAGAAAGGCAATGCCAAAGAATGTTCAGACTACTGCACAATTGCACTCATCTCACACGCTAGTAAAGTAATGCTCAAAATTCTCCAGATCAGGCTTCAGCAGTATGTGAACCGTGAGCTTCCAGATGTTCAAGCTGGTTTTAGAAAAGGCAGCGGAACCAGAGATCAAATTGCCAACATCCACTGGATCATCAAAAAAAGCAAGAGAGTTCCAGAAAAACATCTATTTCTGCTTTATTGACTATGCCAAAGCCTTTGACTGTGTGGATCACAAAAAACTGTGGAAGATTCTGAAAGAGATGGGAATACCAGACCACCTGACCTGCCTCTTGAGAAACGTGTATGCAGGTCAGGAAGCAAGAGTTAGAACTGGACATGGAACAACAGACTGGTTCCAAGTAGGAAAAGTAGTATGTCAAGGCTGTATATTGTCACCCTGCTTATTTAACTTCTATGCAGAGTACATCCTGAGAAATGCTGGGCTGGAGGAAACACAAGCTAGAATCAAGATTGCTGGGAGAAATATCAATAACCTCAGATATGCAGATGACACCACCCTTATGGCAGAAAGTGAAGAGGAACTAAAAAGCTTCTTGATGAAAGTGAAAGAGGAAGTGGAAAAGTTGGCTTAAAGCTCAACATTCAGAAAACTAAGATCATGGCATCTGGTCCCATCACTTCATGGGAAATAGATGGGGAAACAATGAAAATAGTGGCTGACTTTATTTTTTTGGGCTCCAAAATCACTGCAGATGGTGACTGCAGACGTGAAATTAAAAGATACTTACTGCTCGGAAGGAAAGTTATGACCAACCTAGATAGCATATTGAAAAGCAGAGACATTACTTTCCCAACAAAGGTCCATCTAGTCAAAGCTATGGTGATGTGAGAGTTGGACTGTGAAGATGGTTGAGTGCCGAAGAATTGATGATTTTGAACTGTAGTGTTGGAGAAGACTCTTGAGAGTCCCTTGGACTGCAAGGAGAGCCAACCAGTCCATTCTAAAGGAGATCAGCCCTGGGTGTTCATTGGAAGGACTGATGTTGAAGCTGAAACTCCAATACTTTGGCCACCTCATGTGAAGAGTTGACTCATTGGAAAAGACCCTGATGCTGGGAAGGATTGTGGGCAGGAGGAGAAGGGGACGACAGAGGATGAGATGGTTAGATGGCATCACCGACTCGATGGACATGAGTTTGGGTAAACTCCGGGAGTTGGTGATGGACAGGGAGGCCTGGCGTGCTGTGTTTATGGGGTCACAAAGACGTGGACATGACTGAGAGACTGAACTGAACTGATATTTATTCTTTCATATGTTGCTTCTTTTTTATTTAAAAACATGTTTCAAGATTTATCCATTGTGTTACATGTATCTTTAATTTGTGCATTTTCTTGGATGTATAATATTCTATTTTCTGAACAGAACAACAATTTACTAACAATGCTTCTGCTCATAGATATTTGCATTTTGTACAATGGATATGTTGTGGTACCTCACTTAGATTTTTATTTGTATTTCATTGATTCCTAACAATATTAAGTACTTCTTCACATGTTTGTTCAGTGTCCTCACTTGTTAATTGCCTATTCAGGGTTTTTTGCCCATATTTTTCCAGTGGGTTGCCTTTGTTTTCTTACTGATTTTTGTGATACCTTTGTATATTATAATTTGGTTATGAACCTGGTTATAATTTGGTTGTGGATTATATGTGTTGTATGTCTGTATCTCTTGTGTTTCTATTGTTTTTATTATTATGTTTTTAGATGAACAAAGTTCTTATATTTCATGGAGACCAATTTATAATTTTTTTCAGTTGTAACTTATATTTTTAAAAATTACATTAAGACATCTTTCTCTATCCTGAGGTCATTATATTCTTCTATGTTACATCCTAAAATTTTACAGTTTTGTTTTCCGTGGTGATCTGTAACGGTTCCGGGGTTGATTTTTGTGAATGATATTAGTTATTTTAAAGGGTGAGAAAAAGGATCTGGGCTGAAAATAAGGAAATTTTTTGAAAGTCTACACACAAAGCAGTTAGACCCACCAGGCCCCTTCTCCACCTGGATTTAGCTATAACTTCTCCAGACAGATGGCAAGGGAAAGGCTTCAGAATTAGGTACACCAAACACACTAGAAGGCAGAGGTTTGCCTTGGGGCTAAAAATGGGGGGGATAAGTGAAAGTTTGGTCCCTTTTCGAGCTCTGGCCCCTTTTCCAGACAGCCAGGCATATATTCTCTGGGATATTGGAGGGTTCTTCTTCAAAGAAATTGAATGGCCTCAGGAAAAATACCTACAGATTAAAAACAATTCTGGATACTCAATACATAGGATCCTCCTGGTCACTTTACATGGTCACCCACTGTGTAACAAATTGCTCCAGAATTTATCAGCTTACAACAACAAAATTGTTATCTCACCATTTCCAGGCCAAGAATCAGAGCATAGCTTAACAGAGTACCTCTGGTTCAAGGTCTCTTGTGGGATTGCAGTCAAGCTATCAACTGAAGTGAGTTCCACTTCCAAACACATATATGTGGTTGCTGGACTCTCATAAGTGAGCTTCTCCATGGAGGTGTCTCAGGACATGACTGCTATCTTCTCCCTGGGCAAGCAATACAACAAGAACCACCCAAGATGGAAGCCTCAACCTATATATAAACTAATCTCAGAAGGGACATCCCGTCACTTCTGGGATATTTTCTTTGCTAGAAATGAGACATTAAGTCTAACCCATACTCAAAGGGAGAGGATTACACAAAGGCATTGCATATTTAGGAGTCTCCAAGACCACCTTCAGGTTTGATAAATTGCTAGGACTGACAAAATTCACTGAAAGCTATTACAATCATGGTTACGAGTCATTACAGCAAAAGGAGAGAGATCAAAATCACCCAAGGGAAGAGGCATATAAAGCAGTGTCCAGGAGACCCTGCAATTTTAAGTGCAGAGAATCCAGTCTTCCTTTCCCCGTGGAGTTATACAGATACTGCTTACTTCTTACAGCAACAGTGTGTGACAATACACATGTAACACTGCCAACTGAGGAAGTTTATCCCAGCACTTGTGTCCAGAATTTGTATTGGGGCTTAAGCATGTAAACTTGATTGCCTGTTTGGCTAACCTTAATCTCTAGCTCCTCTGGAGGTTGAGCTGATACTGCATGGTCCAGAGCCACCACTAGAAATCACACTGTTAGCATAGACTATCTGGCATGGCCATAGGCCCCAGATAAACAAGATAACTCTTATCAGGCAGAAAATTTCAAGGGCTCAGAAATGACTTCCCATGAACTAAGGGCAAAGACCAACCTTGTTTTGAAAAAATAATCCTGTTGCAGGGAAAAGACTATTCTGACTCTGTTGGAATTGTTTCTCTGACTTGATTTTGGTTGCTTTTGTTATTATAATTGTACATAATGACCTGCCTCAGAGAATCCTGCCCCTCTGCTTGACAGTTAAACTAAAGTGCTTTTGTTCAGCACCCTGTCCACCTGTAGGTGGCAGGAAGGAAGAAATTAACACATCTTTTGCCTGAGGCTTGCTATTCTAGGAGATATTTGCAAGATTCACGGCCTTTTTAATGTATTTCCCTACCTCCTCCCATTTCTGTTTTACAAAAGAATCTGGCATTCAGACCCCATAAGATGGTTATTTGAAGACATTAGTCTGTCACCCTCTCAGTCAGCTGGCTGTCTGAATAAAGTCATATTCCTTGCCTCAACACCTCATCTCTTGGATTTATTGGCCTATCATGAAGCATGCAGAGCAAGCTTGGACGCAGTAACAATCATTCACAGCAAAGGCAGGACCATTGGGAGGGAGCTAAGGATCACTAGGAGACATCTTAAAGCCTGCCTACTAAGAGAAAGGACATGCTTCCCTGGAGACTCCGTGGTAAACAATGTGTCTGCCAATACAGGAGATGTGGGTTCTATCTCTGGGTTGGGAAGATCCCCTGGAGAAGGAAATGGAAGCCTAGTCCAGTCTTTTTGCCTGGAAAATCCCATTAGCAGAGGAGCCTTGTGGGCTACAGTCCATGGAGACCCCAAAGAGTTGAGCATGACTTATTGAATAAACAACAACAACCACACCCACCATTTACAAAACTTCCCCCATCTGTGTTCCTGATCATTTTTTAAGTACCTCATTTTTAAATGTGATTGGATTACCATACATTTAAAGAAAGCCTACAATATAAGAGAGAGACCTAAACAGGCCATGAAGAAGGAAGGAACTTCAAAGAAACAATTTAGGGAGTTAAACTAAATTAAACTGTAAAACCAACCCAACTATCCAACAAAACAAACCAAATCCTGTAATATTATTAGAGAGATAAAATATTGCATCTGATGCCCCCAAAGGCCTCTTACCACTGCCAAATCAAACCTCAGAAACAGAGTTTAGGATGAAGTAGAAAAGAATAGATTTATTGCTTTACCAGGCAAAGGGGGATGCAGCAGACTCCAAAACTGTCCAAATCAGGATTTGGTGAGGAATTTTATAGCACAACCCACTCCAATATTCTCGCCTGGAAAATCCCATGGACAGAGAAGCCTGGTGGGCTATAGTCCATGGAGTCGCAAAGAGTCGATGCGACTGAGCAACTTCACTTTCACTTCACTTTATAGCATTACTTCAAGGGTGGGGTTGCTGACAAGATTAGTGAGTGTACAGGGCCTGCACTTCTTTAATCTGATCACAGGTAATCTGTGATGAGCTTCTTTGGTTCCCTTAACCCAACCTCAGGTGGTCTTCTCTGGTATGAAGAATGCTGATATTTTCCACTTGTTGCTTTTAGTTCTATAAAGAGCTCAAAGATATTGTTATGTGTATCCTTGGAGGCAGAACCAGTAGTCTGCCCCAAGGCTGCACTATTGTTTCTTGGCTGCTCCACCCTTGTCTCATATCTCCTCCCATCTCTGAATAGCAACTGTTCAAATCTGCCCTTTGGAACTAAAGGAAGGTCCTGCAGGCTGGAGCCTGTTCTCTACAAAGATTGGGGAAATGGAAAGGCTTCTGTGCCCTGGAGACCCAGAGTCCTGCTTGGTTTCACATCCACAAGACGAAACAGGATAATGTGGAAAAGATAGCACAGAAGAATGTCTGTGGGTTAAAACATGGTGGATGATCTAAAATTTAAAAACAGAATATTGTTGTTCAGTTGCTCAGTAATGTCCAACTCTTTGAGACCCCATGGACTGCAGCACCCTAGGCTTCCCTGTCCTTCACCATCTCCCAGAGGTTGCTCAAACTCATGTCCATTTATTCGGTGATGCCATCCAACCATCTAATCATCTGTCATCCCCTTCTCCTCATGCCCTCAATCTTTCCCAGAATCAGGGTCTTTTCTAATGAGTCAGCTCTTTGCATCAGGTGGCCAAAGTATTGGAGTTTCAGCTTCAACATCAGTCCTTCCAACAAACACCCAGGACTGATCTCCTTTAGGATGGACTGGTTGGATCTCCTTGCAGTCCAAGGGACTCTCAAGAGTCTTCTCCAACACCACAGTTCAAAAGCATCAATTCTTCTGTGCTCAGCTTTCTTTATAGTCCAACTCTCACATCCATACATGACTACTGGAAAAAACATAGCCTTGACTAGACAGACCTTTGTTGACAAAGTAATGTCAAGACAGCCTCCAGTTATTCATGATCACAAATAACATTGCAGTGAATATTTTTGTTTATTTCCTTGCATAGTCCCATGGGATAATGGAGATATATATATATATATATATATATATATATATATATATATATATACACACACATACACCCAGGAGGGAAGCTGTTGGAGGGTGGATATCCTTAGTTTGACTAATTTGAGCAAACATGCTCTCCACAAATGTGCACCAGGCTACATTCTCCACCAGCAGGGCATGAAGTTCCTGGTTAATACAATAACTAAAAAGACATACCTATTTTGTTTCAAATTAAATGTATCTATCTGACTATCAGTGAATCTGAGCATTTCTTCATATACTAGGTAGCCTTCTGAGTTTCCTCTTCTCTGAATTATCTGTTCATATCCTCTGTTCATTCTTCTGTTGGAGTTACTGATGTTGTTCCCTGTTGCTTTACCAGAGTTTACTCATATTCTAGATGTTTATCTCTTATTGAATTTAAATTGCAAATATCTCATTCAGTCATTTGTTAAGTTTGTCTGTGGTGGGTTTCTTCGAACAAAAATGTTTACCTAAAAAAAGTACTTATTTTGAAGTATTGGGTTGGCCAAGAAGTTTGTTCATGTTTTCCCATAAGACCTTATAGAAAACCCTGAAAGAACATTTTAGCCTACCCAATAATATTGAACTTACAGAAAAATATATTTCAAGTATACAGCAAGAATAGTTCAGAAAACTTTCATTTGAGCCTATGATGCACAACTCTCCTGAATAGATTGGCATGTGATTCCTACAAATAAGATGTTCTCCAATATAACTACATTGCAATAATCAAAATCAGGAAATTAATGCTATGTAAGCCCCAGGCCCCATTCAGATTTAACCAGTTGTTCCAGTAATATATTTTATAAAAAAATAATCCAACCCAAGAGCATACATTGCTAATAGAAGGGAATTTCCTCAACCTAATAAAGGACATTTATAAAGTCTGAGATCTAGCATCTTACTCAATGGTAAAAGACTGAAAGCTTTTCCCTCTAAGATCAGGAACGATTCGAGGATACTTGTTGTCACTTCTATTCAAACTTGTACTGGAAGTTCCAGCCAAAGAAATTAGGCAAGAAGAAAAAATAAAAGGCATACAAATCAGAAAGGCAGAAGTAAAACTATTCCTATTTGCAGATGACTTGATCTTATACATAGAAAATCCTGAAGTATCCACAGGAAAACTTTTATAGCTAACAAATGATTTCAGTAAAGTTGCAGGATACAAGATTAATATACAAAAATCTGTTGTATTTCTATATATTAGAAATAAACAATCTGAAAAGAAAATTAAGAAAACAATTTCATTTATAATATCATCCAAAAGAATAAAATTCCTAGGAATAAATTTAACTAAAGAGGTGAAAGGCTTATACTGTGAAAATTAGAGAATACTGCACAAAATAATCTTCTCTGCTGTCCCTTTTCCTCTTCCCTGCTTTTGGTGATGGAAGCAAGGTCCAATGCTGTAAAGAGCAATAATTGCATAGGAACCTGGAATGTTAGGTCTATGAATCAAAGCAAATTGGTACTGATCAAACAGGAGATGGCAAGAGTGAATGTCGACATTCTAGGAATCAGTGAACCAAAATGGACTGGAATGGGTGAATTTAATTCAGAAGACCATTAAATCTACTACTGTGGGCAAGAATACCTTAGAAGAAATGGAGTAGCCAGCATAGTCAACAAAAGGGTCCGAAATGTAGTACTTGGATGCAATCTCAAAAATGACAGAATGATCTCTGTTTGTTTCCAAGGCAAATCATTCACTATCACAATAATCCAAGTCTATGCCCCAATCCGTAATGCTGAAGAAGCCGAAGTTGAACAGTTCTATGAAGACCTACAAGACCTTCTAGAACTAACAACCAAAAAAGATGTCCTTTTCATTATAGGGGACTGGAATGCAAAAGTAGGAAGTCAAGAAATACCTGGGGTAACAGGCAAATTTGGCCTTGGAGTATAGAATGAAGCAGGGAAAACACTAACAGAGTTTTGCCAAGAGAACCCACTAGTTTCATGCAAAGGTGGGCACAATAAAGGACAGAAATGGTATGGACCTAACAGAAGCAGAAGATATTAAGAAGAGGTGGCAAGAATACACAAGAGAACTATACAAAAAAGATCTTCATAACCCAGATAATCATGATGGTATGATCACTCACCTAGAGCCAGACATCCTGGAATGCGAAATCAAGTGGGCCTTAGGAAGCATCACTACGAACAAAGCTAGTGGAGGTGATGGAATTCCAGTTGGGCTATTTCAAATCCTGAAAGATGATGCTGTGAAAGTGCTACACTCAATATGCCAGCAAATTTGGAAAACTCAGCAGGGGCCACAGGACTCGAAAAGGTCACTTTTCTTTCCAATCCCAAAGAAAGGCAATGCCGAAGAATGCTCAAACCACCGCACAATTGCACTCATCTCACACGCTAGCAAAGTAATTCTCAAAATTCTCCAAGCCAGGCTTCAACAGTATGTGAACCATGAACTTCCAGACATTCAAGCTGTATTTAGGAAAGGTAGAGGAACCAGAGATCAAATTGCCAACATCTGTTGGGTCATTGAAAAAGCAAGAGTTCCAGAAAAACATCTACTTTGGCTTTATTGACTATGCCAAAGCCTTTGATTGTGTGGATCACAACAAACTGTGGAAAATTCTTAAAGAGATGGGAATACCAGACCACCTGACCTACCTCCTGAGAAATCTGTATGCAGGTCAAGAAGCAACAGTTAGAAATGGACATGGAACAACAGACTGGTTCCAAATAAGAAAAGGAGTATGTCAAGGCTGTATATTGTCACACTGCTTATTTAACTTCTATGCAGAGTACATCATGAGAAATGCTGGACTGGATGAAGCACAAGCTGGAATCAAGATTGCCAAGAGATAAATCAGTAGCCTCAGATATGCAGATGACACCACCCTTATGGCAGAAAGTGAAGAACTAAAGAGCCTCTTGATGAAAGTGAAAGAGGAGAGTGAAAAAGTTGGCTTAAAGCTCAACATTCAGAAAACTAAGATCATGGCATCTGGTCCCAACACTTCATGGCAAATAGATGGGGAAACTGGAAACAGTGATGGACTTTATTTTTTGTGGTTCCAAAATCGCTGCAGATGGTGATTGCAGCCATGAAATTAAAAGACACTTACTCCTTGGAAGGAAAGTTATGACCAACCTAGACAGCATATTAAAAAGCAGAGACATTATTTTGCCAACAAAGGTCCATCTAGTCAAAGCTATGGCTTTTCCAGTAGTCATGTATGGATGTGAGAGTTGGACTATAAAGAAAGCTGAGCACTGAAGAATTGATGCTTTTGACTGTGGTGTTGAAGAAGACTCTTGAGAGTCCCTTGGACTGCAAGGAGATCCAACCAGTCCATCTTAAAGGAATCAAACCTGAATATTCATTGGAAGGACTGATGCTGAAGCTGAAACCTCAATACTTGGCCACCTGATGCAAAGAACTAACTCACTGGAAGACACTCTGATGCTGGGGTAGATTGAAGGTGGGAGGAGAAGGGGATGACAGAGGATGAGATGGTTGGATGGCATCGCCGACTCAATGGACATGAGTTTGAGTAAACTCTGGGAGTGGGCGATGGACAGGGAGGCCTAGTGTGCTGCAGTCCGTAGGGTCACAAAGAGTCGGACACAGCTAAGTGACTGAACTGGACTGATTCTAAGCAACTATTTAAGGGTATAAAAATAATACATAAAATATATTCATAATACTGAAACATTAGAAATGACCTAGAACCTTTTAAGAGGAGTGGTGAAGAAGTATGGCAAACTTTTTATTAAAGTCCTAGAATTCTGCATCATAGAGCAAGAAAGAAATGACACATTGGCCTCGGAGATTTGGATTAAAGGCATTCACGGGGATCCATTTTTCCACTTTGACAACAAAAACCACATTTATATGGCTTCCATGTAATAGTTAACTCAGTTTTTTTTAAATTTCAAATCTATAGAAAAGTTGAAAGAATAGCACAATGATAATTTTTCACCTAGATTCACCAATTGCTTAAATTTTTCCATACTTGCCTTATTAAAAAATTTTAATCTATTTATTATTTTTCAAACTCTTTATTACTTTATTTATTATTGCTAGACCTTTCGGAAGTAATTTGTAGATATTATGTTACTTTATTCCTAAGTAAATGGGGTAAAGAATCCTTTTCCTTGGAATAAGGACATTCTCCTACCACCACATTGTTTTTATCACATTTAGAAAAATGAACAATAGTGTCTAATCATCTAATATTAGGTTAATATGTAAATATTCACAATTATCTGTAAAATATCTTTTTTACAACTGCTTTTTTTTTCAAGGTTCACAATTTGTATCTGGTGTTATGTCTCTTCACTTTTGAAAATTTTTAGAACAGTTCTCCTGGCCTTTTAAAAATATTTAATTACACTGTTTGAAGAGTCTGGGGCAGTTTTCTTGTAGAATGTTCCATGTTCAGGATTTATTTCTTGCATAACATCAGGAGGTACATAATGTCAGTTTGCTCAACTATTGTGATGTGAAGTGTGATCTCTGGTGAATGCACTGAATTTTGTTCCACCAAAATTCATAAGTTATGACTTCCCTGCTGAAGCCCCAACACCTGAACCCGAAAACTTACTTAAAATGCATAAATTAAAGCCCTAACCCCTAAACTGTTGGTATTTGAAGATGAAGCCTTTGGGAGGTACTTAGATTTAGATAAGTTCATGAATGTGAAGTCCTTATTGTGGGATTAGTATCATTAAAAAATGAAACATCAAAAGTTAGTCACAGTCTTTCTCTCTCTCCCTGTCATGTGAGGATACAGCAAGCAGGTGACCATGTGCCAGTCAGGAAAAGAGATCTGACCAGGAACCAAATTGGCCAGAACCTTCATTTTGACTTCCCAGGCTGCAGAACGGTGAAGACAAATTTCTGTTGTTCAAGCTACCCAATCTATGGTATTTTGTTATATAGCAGCCCCAGCAGACTAATTAACTTGTTAGAGGTAGTGACCAGTCCCTCCACATAACACGTATATCTCCTTGTAATCATTAAGTAAACTGAGGGGTGATATTTTGAGACTGTGTGAATATCTTGTTCCCCATTAACCTTTCATAATAATTTAAATATAAATGAATAATAGTTCTTGCCTGAATCAAATTTTAATTTGAGGTTGAAAAATGGTGATTTTCCCAATTCTATTATTCCTTTTATATGTATTAGCAGGCATTCTTTTATAAAGCAAGGTTACCCTTTCCCCCTTTATCTAGCCTCTTTAACTCTTTTACTTTTTGTGTCTTTCAAAGCAGTCTCTGACACAGGAACTTGGTTGTCAGTAGTTTATGTGGGAGATGATACTGAAGGAACAGAGAAAATGGGGAGAGTTAGGGTAAGGAGAAAAGTTAGTAAACAGTGTATCAGTGAACAGTTCTGCTGTGGATAACTGGGGTTCTGTCCCATGGAGAAGCCACATGGAATGCTTTAGAATTGTCTCACCCCAACGCGCATTACTTAAGACCTGTCCTGGAGGTATTAATGACCCCACCTTCCTCATCCCTCAGAAGCCATGTACTTTAAGTGGTCCCTGAGAAAGATCTCAAGAAGAGGATAAAGAAAACAGGCAAGAAGATGGGAATTGTCAGGGTGATGTGAATTGTGGCTAGAAAAAATATGCAAGTGAGTTGTGAGGGTAAGGTGGAACAGGGAATCAGCAGCATCTGCTTCTCTCCCTCTTGCTCTCATATCACTGTGAACTTGTGGAATTGAAAAAAAAAACAACTCAGTATATTATAACCCTTTCCCATCATTATGCTGTTTGATTCTCATATTGCCTCAAATCTGGACAGTGGGAGACCCTTCACATTCGTTCCTTTGTCCTTTTGTTCCCAGTAGTCTTTGAACAGTTCACTTGCTTTCTAGCATAACCAAACATTGCAGGCTTACCTTGTGTTTTCTCTGTCCCAGACCTGAATTCAGCCATTTCTTTAAGGAGTTCTGGTTCTTCATAGTGGAGAAACTGTTCTGAGTTGTCATTGCTTCTAGGTCTTTTCAATAGCAAAGCTAGGAAAAGAACTTAAAACAGGGGCTTCCCTGGAGGCTCAATGGTAAAGAATCTGCCTGCCAATGCGGAGGACAACAGGTTCAATCCCTGGTCCAGGAAGATCCCACATGCCGCGGAGCAACTAAACCTGTTCGCCATAACTATTGAGCCTGTCCTCTGGAGCCTGGGAATAGCAACTACTGAGTCCAGGCGCTGCAACTACTGCAGCCCCGGCACCGCAGCAAGAGAGGCCGTCGAAATGAGAAGCCTGTGCACTCCAAGTAGAGAGTAAGCAGCCCTGGCTCACTGAACTAGAGAAAAGCCTTCGAAGCAACGAAGACGTAGTTCAGCTAAAAATAATTAAATAAAATTATAAAAAATAATTAAAACAAAACAAAAGCCATCAGTTTACATAGACCCCTCCAATTTAAGCAAATATCACAAAATCTTTCCTCACTCTCCCCATTCCATATTTTATTTTCCTTCTCTTGCAGAGAAAACTCTGGGTTTCAGCCTCAGTTGTTCTCTCTTCCCTATATCACACACAAGAGTTTCAGAGTTACAACACCAATATCACTACCAACAACAAATTTTCTAAGTGAAATTTTAAGATTTCATTGTACTTCTGTTTGTCTTCAAATCATATCCCACTAAATGTGTACAGTGAGAAATGTGTACCCAAAATTACTTGAATTATTTTTCTCTCTGAGGTTATATCATCGGTATACAATTAAGTTTTTCTTTTTCAAAATTTTATTGACGTATAGATGATTTACAATGTTGTGTTTAATTTCTGCTGTCCAGCAAAATAACTCATTTATACATATATGCTGCTGCTGCTAAGTCGCTTCAGTCGTGCCCGACTCTGCGACCACATAGACGGCTGCCCACCAGGCTCCCCCATCCCTGGGATTCTCCAGGCAAGAATACTGGAGTGATAAAAAAAAAAAAAAAAAAAGGAATACTGGAGTGGGTCGCCATTTCCTTCTCCAATGCATGAAAGTGAAAAGTGAAAGTGAAGTCGCTCAGTCATGTCTGACTCTTTGCGACCCCATGGACTGCATCCTACCAGGCTCCTCCGTCCATGGGATTTTCCGACAAAAGTACTGGAGTGGGGTGCCATTGCCTTCTCCTTATACATATATATATGTATATATTCTTTTCCATTATGGTTTATCACAGGATATTGAATATAGTTCCCTGTGTTATACTGTGGGACTTCATTGTTTATCCATCCTGTATATAGTAATAGTTTGCTTCTGCTAACCCCAAACTTCCAGTCCTTCTGGGGATGGGGGAGGGAAAGACTAGACGTTTGTTTTCCTTTCTATTCAAAACTGAGGTTTGCTTTTAAAGTTGACGCAATGGAATAATACGTGGCCATTAAAAAGAACAAAGAAGATCTCTATGTACTAACAAGGAGAGAAATTGTAAGCCACAAAATAAGTGTGCTAAGTTTTGTATAATAAAAAAGGAGAAATATGAATAAGTACACATTTCCCCCTCAAAAAAAACCCAAACCAACACACATACACAGCAGGAAGAAAACAGTTCCTTAGCAGTCCTGTTTCTGCTTTCTTAATAATGGATGCTGTGCATCAAATATTTTATACATTCCAAACAGGAAGAAGGAAAAAAAAAGAAGCAGCAGCAGACTTACACTTAAATTTCATTAGCCTGAATTGAGTTGAATCCTCACACTCAGCAACAACAGGGCCTGGGAGCACAAGCCTCTACAGTCAGATTAAGGAAAGCAAAAAAGAATTCAAAGTGAAGGCTGAATGAGCCAACCTATTGTATCTGCCACTCCTTCCCTTTTAGATTTTAAAATATGTAAAAGCAAAACTGAGGATGGTTATTAGTTAAATCTATTAAACTATAATTTGTTTGTCTAGTAAATAATAAATTATAATCTGTCTTCACTGATTAAGCTTGCAAAACTGCATACCCTTCAAGCTCCACGTAGCTTAGGCAATGAATTATAAGACTCATTTCACCACCTGCTACAGATAGCGTCTCTGGCGTGATGTGTGTTCAAGTTGTTTTTCAGGAACTCTGAGTCAGCTTTTGTCCAGTTCTAGCCGGTTGAGACCATGGACCCATTAACTGGGCCTGCTCATGTGCTCCATAGGTGACCTTTTGAGTCAGAGGGCTAAAAATTCCAGCCTTGGATCATGCCAAAACCGACATTTTCTGTACACACATCTTACGAAGGAGCATGAAGCCCAGCTGCACCTGTGCAGAGCAACAGTTACTTTGCTTCCTTTTTTCTTACCTCTAGTCACCTTCCCCTGCACTCTGACCATCCTATGCCCTCTACCCATAAATATTTGAAACCCCTCACCTTTGAAAGAGTTGGATTTGAGATTTGTTTCCCTGCCTCCTTTCTTGGCTGTCACGTGAATAAACCCCATCTTTGCTGCAGACCTCAAGCATCTACCTGGCAAATGAACCTGGTTCAGTAACAGAAGGATAAGGATCTAAATAACTAGCAACAGCATTTTTCAAAATTGTAAAGGTAGTTATAATAAAACCAGCCTATTTGTGAAGCAGAAGCCAGGTGAGAAGCAAATTTAGTGGACTATATTACAAAATAAGATGGATATCTATTAAAATTTATTGTGCCATGTGTCTCTGTATCTTTCACAAATCAATCAATATCTATTTCTCTAGCTGAGGTAGCTGTCTGTCTGATTTGTGTTTCAATTTACATCCAATAATATCTGCAGTCAATTAGACCTGTTTTCCCCCCTCAAACATGGCAAAATCATATAGTATATAAATAGGGTTTTTTCAGGACAATCATAGCATAATTATTAATAGCATCCCCTTTCATCATCAAGTATTTTGGTTTAGATGATAAATTATATAGTTTATACACAAAGAACAAGGGCATATGAATTGATCCAAGTGGAGCTGTTGTAAAGACCTGAAAACGGTCAGTAACGAGTCTACCTTCTAGAAATGATTAAATCATACTTACATTTCATGTGAAGCCCAGTACAATTTCCCTCATGTTAGTACAAAAGACCTTCAGTTCCTTATAGCCACAGGCAAAGTCAAAATTTTTAGACTGAGAAATCCCAGTTCTTCTTGTTACCAAATCAAGTTCCTTTGCCTGACACACAGCAAACCAAACACTTCAATTGGAAATAAGGAAAGGGTAATCATTCTACATTGCTGCTGCTGCTAAGTTGCTTCAGTCGTGTCCGACTCTGTGCGACCCCATAGACGGCAGCCCACCAGGCTCTGCCGTCCCTGGGATTCTCCAGGCAAGAACACTGGAGTGGGTAATCGTTCTACACAGGTGAAAGTAAACTACAGGCTTCTTTATGGAACAAATGTTCAGAAAATGTTGGCATTAGCCATGTTCTAAGGGTGGAGTTTGGGGCCCTCTGTCATCAAAACGTCATCAGCTGGACACTTGTGCTTGCCCAGGTGGAGGATCCCTGGTCTCAGCCAGTATTAACCAGCTCAAAATGGACAACAGCTGACTCCAAGGACCTGAAAAACAAACTTGGGCAAACACTTTAAGACTCAGGACATTGTTTAGGCTACATGATGCTTGGAGGATATGCAAGTTTTTGTAAAAACAAAGTGAGCTTGATCAGTGAGAGCAGGTTACAGTTTATTACTTATTTAGCAAGTTATCGTTTAATGGATCTGATGATTACTCTTGGTTTCACCCTCTTTTCTGTCCTTCTTATTCAACTTTGATACTTTCTTTTGTTCTTATCAAAAACAGCTGACAGGATTTCCAGCAAATTAGGCATAGTTGGGGGTAGGACTTGGTAATGGATGGCAGTGAATGAGTTTCCAATAATAGAGACATTAAACAAAAGAGAAATCTTAAGACTCGCATAGACTTGGAAGGCATTGCTCCAATCTCTTTTACTGAATTGAACTCAACTCCAAGACATAGACTAATCTAGTGTACTCATGAATTGTATATATTATCTAACAATGCTACAACAAATGTTCTCATATCTATGGGTGTTTGTCCAATTACTTCCTTAGAAATCCCTCTTCTATTTATTTTCTAAAATTAAACAAATACATGTACTATTTATTTATAGTTAATAACAACTTATACCTCTTGACTTATACATGGGAATACATATATTTTTTCACATCTACAACACTGAATATCTTCTTGAACTATCTGATCTGTGACAAATAATGTCACTTTTTACTTGTACAGTTGTTTTCTTTTTTTTTGATTACCAGTGCACCTTAAATATTTTTCATGCACTTAACATGCATTTATTTTTGTTCTTAAATAATTGGTTAATCATGCTTTTTGTCTATTCTACATTGAATGCTTTCTCCTTCTTGATTTTTTTTTTGAGAGGGGAGTCTCAGTAGCTTTAAGAAAAAAATTTAGACTTCTTTTTTTATATTCATACTCTTTTTCTTTATGGTTTATCACAGGATATTGAATATAGTTCCCTGTGATATACAGTAGTGTTAAAAGAAAGGGGAGCCCTGCCAGGGCCCAAGAGTGGGCTCTTATCTAACGTTCAGAAATGAATTGTCCAAGGAAACACATGTGCTGACAACAAGAGACTTTGTAGTGTAGGGGCATCTGAGTGGAAAGCAGCAGGGTAAAGGAACCCAGAAAAACAGCTCTGCCACATGGCCCACAGACTCGAGATTTATGATGGTGGACTTAGTTTCTGGGTTGTCTCTGGCCAATCAGTCTGACTCAGGTCCTTCCTGGTGGTGTGTACATCACTCAGCCTAGATGGAATCCAGCAAGAAGGATTCTGGAAGGTTGGTAGGACATACGGGCTAGCGTCTCCTCTCTCCTTTTGAGATTTCCTGAATTCCTCTGGTTAGTAGTAGCTTGCTTGTTCTGCTTTCCTTACCAGTAGCTTCTGTTGTAAAGATAACTCATGCAAGTGGTTTCTATCTTGCCTTGCCAGGACAGGTGGTTTCAGTCAGTGTTTCCCTAACAATAGGACCTTTCTTCTTGATTTTTAAGAGTTCTTTCTATATTAGTGTAAATAGTATGATCTGCTCCACAAACTCAAGATACAAGTATGGTCAGTTACATGCATAAATTTTCTCTGTTGTTGTTAAAGTCTTCCACATGCTCTATTGGGGCTTCCCTGGTGACTCAGCAGTAAAGAATCCACCTTCAATGCAGGAGCCACGGGAGACATGGGTTCAATCCCTGAGTCGGGAAGATCTAATGGAGAAGGAAATGGCTACTCACTCCAGTATTCTTGCCTGGGAAATCCCATGGACAGAGAAGCCTGGCAGGCTACAGTACATGTGTTGGGGCCAGTGTGAGAGAAGCAAGAGAGACTCCATCTTGAAGCCTGTCAACCATCTTAAAGACAAGGTGTGAACTGGGCAAGAACTTTGCCCAAGAGTGAGGAAACTGTTGCTAATGAAAACCAGGTCTCCTGGAGACTTCTCTCCCTACAGATGACAAACGGAGATTGTAGTTGGGGTCAGGCTGCCCCTGTTAGATCAACCATGGAGACATCCCCCCTTGATATATAATCATTGTTCCCCCTGCTTTAACCTTAATTGTTTGTTCTCCTAGCACCTATTTGTTGTAAAACTCAGTCACATACAACAAAGGGGTTGCTAACATGTAGCCACTCATATAGCAGGGGAGTATAAATCTGGGCCTCTCAGAAACATCAGGGTTCTTGTTGGGAACTGATTTCCCTTGGACTCACTAGCGTAATAAACTATACTCCACTGTCTTGAGTATCCTCTGAGGTGTGTTTTGTGACTCCGGATTCCACAACACATGGGGTCACAAACAGTTGGACTTGATTGAGTGACTGCACTTTTACTTTCATATGCTCTATTTGAAGACAGTCCAACATCCACTATTGTAGTTTTCCCTCCTCTCCCTTATTGTCCAAGAATCCTGAAGGAGGCTTACTCAGCCAAAGGGCAACAGATTTCTCTTTTAGTAGTCAAATACAGAGAGAGTTCGATCCCTAGGTCAGGAAGATGCCCTGGAGAAGGAAATGGCAACCCACTCCAGTATTCCTGCTGGGAAGTTCCATGGACAGAGGTGCCTGGCAGGCTACAGTCTGTCCATGGGGTCACAAAGAGTCAGACACAACTGAGCATGCACATACACACACACACACACACATACACATACACACACAGAACTAGAACTGGCATCTACTCAGTCCTCCTTTGCCACTGAGTCTTTGCACATCCACACAAATTCTCCTTAACTTCAGATCTTGGTGAGTATAAGATTTTCTTGGTCTCCTCTTTTCAATAGGTACTAGGCTTGTAAGGCAAACTGCTTGACCTCCTCACTAGGTAAAACTAAGGCGACGCAAGTGCTAACTGGGAAAGAAACACACATTCTAACAAAACTTAGAAACTTCCTGCAAGACAATCTTGCCTTCACCAATTATATTTGCATAACTAAACCAGACACTTAATTAACTATTTATAGAACAAAGAATACTAACTTCATCTGATGAAAATATTACAAATAAACAATAAGAAATACTGTTATGTTAAGAGATCCTATCCTAACCCTTTACTGTGTGTTGTATACATATTTTTCATTTGTGAATTGCTTTTTAGCCTTGAATAATTTTTTGTCTTTTTTAGGACAGGAGGGCTATACCTCTTCTAAATATTTTTGTTTGGTCAAACATACAGCCTCAACTTTTGTTTGTCAAATCTTCATCAAGATTCAAAAGGCATCTCTCATCCCAAACTTATAAACGACATTTACCCAAACTTTCTTCTGGTACTTTAATGTTTTCATTCTCTCATATTTCAGACTTTCATTTATCCACAGTAATTAGGCAAAGAAGTGAGGGGTGACCTAATTTTCTTTTCACTGTATATAACTGGCCTTTTCCACAAACATCACCTGTTAAGATTCTAACTCTTTCCCATGATTTGAACTGTCCATTTATTATATATGGGCAGTTTCCACAGCAATTATTTCAAAACTTTACAGCTATTTTATCCCGTACAGCCACTTTTCCATCACTCTCAGCAGACAACACTTCACAAATAATTAAGTCTGTAAAGCAATGGTTAGAACTGGACATGGAACAACAGACTGGTTCCAAATAGGAAAAGGAGTACGTCAAGGCTGTATATTGTCACCCTGCTTATTTAACTTCTATGCAGAGTACATCCGCTTGGCTGGAGGAAGCACAAGCTGGAATCAAGATTGCAGGGAGAAATATCAATAACGTCAGATATGCAGATGACACCACCCTTATGGCAGAAAGTGAAGAAGAACTAAAGAGCCTCTTGATGAAAGTCAAAGTGGAGAGTGAAAAAGTTGGCTTAAAACTCAACATTCAGAAAACTAAGATCATGGCATCTGGTCCCATTACTTCATGGGCAATAGATGGGGAAACAGTGAAAACAGTGGCTGACTTTATTTTTCTGGGCTCCAAAATCACTGCAGATGGTGATCGCAGCAATGAAATCAAAAGACACTTACTCCTTGGAAGGAAAGTTATGACCAACCTAGACAGCATATTAAAAAGTAGAGACATTACTTTGCCAACAAAGATCCGTCTAGTTAAGGCTATGGTTTTTCCAGTAGTCATGTGTGGATATGAGATTTGGACTATAAAGAAAGCTGAGTGCTGAAGAATTGGTACCTTTGAACTGTGGTGTTGGAGAAGACTCTTGAGAGTCCCTTGGACTGCAAGAAGATCCAACCATCCATCTGTCGGGAGCCAGCTCATGAGAGTCCCACCCATGACAGTCATGAGGAGAAGAGCTGACGAGCAGAGCAACTCAGGCCTCAGGGAATCTCGGAAGGCTGCCTCAGCACTCACCTTAAAGATATCTGTCTTTCTGATGTTTACTATAATAAACCTCTTCTTATTTTCTATGACTTAGGCAAAAGGCCTTTCCTGATTCCCTTCTAAAACAGATCATTTTGAAACCTCAAATCAACAAGGCCTCTGAACGGTAGCACCCTAAATAAAATTATCTGGGATATAGAGTATGCTGATCTAAATTTCTTTTGCTAACATATTGGTTTGTTTAATAAATGTACCTGTGCCTTTGGAGCTAATGTGCATAACTGCTCCCTAGTAATAAAAGAGCATTGAGAGCCTCCGCACAGAAAGCCCCTATGGGCACAAAACCCTTCGCAGGAAAAAAGGCTTGTTAGGAAATACAAAAAATATTGCTTTCTGAAACTGTTACTTAATCTATATTTACTCACTATGTTTTTACTCTTAACGTATTTAGCCTATATAACGAAAGCACAATAGTTAGAGATTTATATAAATAGAAGTTTAGCTTTAATACAAATAATAAGACAATTGTTGATTTAACTGATGATTCTTACTTAGAGCTGAACTTCAGCTTGCTGTTCTATGACTTTATGGAACCACATTCTTTTCTGTTAAGCTCAAGGCATAGAGTAAATTACCCAAAACAGGTTTTACCTTAAAACTTCCTGTTGATGAATTCTTTCCTGGTGTGCCCGATACAAAAGTGTTCTGACTGATCAACCCTTATCAATGGAGAGTCACAAGGAGTTAGCAGGCCACCAGGCCAGAAGATGATGTAAACAAAATGAGGCTTTTTGTAGCAAAAGACATGCAAATGGCTTCGATGAGGGTCGAAACTGCTGGCCCATTGAGCTAAACTGAGAGGCCCATTAAGATATACCCATTAAGCTAAGTTGATATGTCCCTTAAGCTTAATTGGTATGTCCCTTAAGCTGAATTGGTATGAATCTATACTTTACATTTGTTTCTATATACCACTAAAAATATAAAAGTTGTCTTAAAAAACAATAAAGTAGGAGACACTTGGAAACGCTAAGACTCGCTGTGTCTTCTCATTCTCATCGCCGACGCCATCCGGCAGTCCATCCAAAGGAAATCAGTCCTGAATATTCATTGGAAGGACTGATGCTGAAGTGGAAACTCCAATACTTTGGCCACCTGATGCGAAGAGCTGACTCATTTGAAAAGACTCTGATGCTGGGAAAGATTGAAGGCAGGAGGAAAAGGGGACGACAGAGGATGAGATGGTTGGATGGCATCACCAACTCAATGGACATGAGTTTGCGTAAACTCCGGGAGTTGGTGATGGACAGGGAGGCCTGGCATGCTGCAGTTCATGGGGTCACAAAGAGTTGGACACGACTGAGCGACTGAACTGAACTGAATGCAGGTTTTTACATAAAAAGTTTATCTTTTTATTTTTTAGGAATAACATTTTCCTTAATTGAGGGTCAGTTCATCCAATTAATATTCACCCATTAAAATTATTTTTACCTTCTGGGACTATGCAAAAACAGGCCAGATTTGGTCCTGACTTTTGACATCTTACCTCTGTACATTAAAGAGCTGCCTCAGAACACCCCACCTACCCACCAAGGCCATTTCAGGATCTCATTTCTTCCCTGCTTCTTCCATGACATTAGCCATCAATCTACTTAACAATTCTATTTCAATCCCAAATGAACTTCCTGGATCATTCCTTTCAGTGATTAATTTGCATGTTTACATAATAAAAGACAGTCTCTGAGTTTTTTTTAAGGCCAAATAAAATGTAAAAGTATTTAAAAATAGGTAGGTTGCACTTTCTGTTTGAAGAGTTGAAGATTTACAACTGAGGAAAGTTATTTGTAACCAACTTCCTGTAGTAAATCCACACATTTCATGACAAATATAATGAAAAATAACAAAAAAGTTAAAAATCACTGGTAATTAGTTTTAGAATACAGACAGAATTTTTGGTACATCAGCCTTGCTTTCCTATTTCCATTGTCTTTTCCTTATTATTAACTTTTGACTATCTTTCCTAAGGATACAGTGTCTGGAGGATGGTGACTCATAACACAATAATGTGCCAAGTAGTTAAAAAAAGCCAACCTTTAACAAATAAAGCCCCGAATATATAAAAATATATACTTGGAGTCTTTATTATATTAACACTGTATTGACTATATGAGAAAGTGCTCCAAGACTTTAATCCAGGAGATCTGTGCTTAAATACTGAAGTGAAAACTAACCCAGGATTCATTTTTCTCAACTGTATCACAGATGACTGCTCCATTTAAATTTTACCTTTAAATTTTTTAGAGAAATAATCTTAAGTTCATTGAAGAGTTCACAACACAAAAATGTCTTTTTCCCTGGATCACTGAGAGCAAACAGAGATGCCTCTTCATTCTGAAACATCTTCATGTATTTCCTACCAACCAGGATATTTTCATAAGTAGCCCTAGGACAACTGTCAAGACCTGGAAATTAATATTCGTTTATCACTACTACCTCAGATCCATTTAAGTTTTACTGATCAGTAAACTTCCTAATAAAGTTCCTGAAATGTCTTTTGCATCAACACAAATTTATAATTTTAATCATTTTTAAATATTTACATTTAGCCATTTTAAATATATACAGTGGCATGAGTACATTTACATTGTCATGCAGCCATTGCCACCATTGATCCCTAGAACTCTTTCATCTTTCCAAAATGAAGCTCCTTACCTATGAAGCAATAGCTCCCCATGTTTCTCCTTCCCACAACATGACAACCACCATTCTTTCTGTCTCTATGAATTTGATTACTCTAGGTACTTCATATAAGTAGACTCATACTGTATTTGTCTTTTTCTGTCTGGTTTTTTTCCACTTAGTATCATGTCTTCAAGGTCCATCTATGTTTTTGCATGTGTCAGAGTTTCCTTTCTTCTAAAGGCTAAATAATATTCCCTGATATGTACATACCACATTTTATTTATACATTCACTCATCAGTGAAGTTCTTTCCACCTTTTGGGTATTGTGAACAATGCTGCTATGAAAATTAGTGCACAAATATCTATTAGTGTTCCTGCTTTCAATTCTTTTGGATATATACCCAGAAATGGTACTGCCGGATCACATGGTAATTCAAAGTACAATTTTTTTGAGGAAATGCCATATTGTTTTCCAGAGCAGTTGCATCATTTTACATTCTCATCAGCAATGTACAAGGGTTCCAATTTCTCTGCCACCGCCGCTGCTGCTGCTAAGTCGCGTCAGTCATGTCTGACTCTCTACGACCCCATAGACGGCAGCCTACCAGGCTCCGCCATCCCTGGGATTCTCCAGGCAAGAACACTGGAGTGGGTTGCCATTTCCTTCTCCAGTGCGTGAAAGTTAAAAGTGAAAGCGAAGTTGCTCAGTCGTGTCCGACTCTTAGCGACCCCATGGACTGCAGCCTACCAGGCTCCTCTGTCCATGGGATTTTCCGGCAAGAGTACTGAAGTGGCTCGCCAGTGCCAATTTCTCTACATAATAGCCAACACTTGTTCCTTTCTTTTTCTTTCTTTTGATAATAGATATCCTAATATAAGGGCCTTCTCTGGTGGCTCAAAAGGTAAAGAGTCTGCTGGCAGTGTGGGAGACACAGGTTAAATCCCTGGGTCTGAAGATCCCCTGGAGAAGGACATGGCAACCTGTCTGTATGTGAAGTGATATCTCACTGCAGTTTTGATTTGCATTTTGTCACGTCTTTTAGTCTCCTTCAATCTGGAATGGTTTTTCAGTCTCTTCTTGATGTTCATGACTTGATGCTTTTTCTTTTATTCCTCCAAATGGATACTGGCTCAGGCAGAACTTTAATTATCACTCCTGTAAATTCCAAAAACAATCTTCATAATCAGTAGATAGTGATTCAAAACCCCAGGTTTCTTCCATCTCGCAGTTTGCCACCTTCTTAATGTGGTTCCAAATGACTGTGAACATTTTGAAGATTGGAGACATGCTATTTTGTAGACTGTCTCTCAGTTTGGGTTTATCTGATGTTTCCTCATAACTGGAGGCAGGTTATTCAATTTTAGCAGGAATGTGAAAGAATTGTGTTCTGTTTTCTCATGCCTTCCTAATACAGTTTTGATTTGTCTCATTATTGGTGGCTTACATTCAATTCCTGATTAAGGTAGTGTTTACTACTCTTCTCTGCTAAAAAGTTATTCCTATTTTCTTTGTAAAAAAACAAATACTTTGTGAGTAATATTTTGATACTTTGGAATTATATAAAAGAAATATTAAATTATGCAAATATGTAAACTTGGAGGCTATGTTAATAAAATTTCCTCAACAAACTTTCGATCCATTTACTTGTTTTCATCAGTTTGGATTCATGGGTTCCTATTTTATTCAGCAGGTTATAATCTGTGGGTAGGAAATGAAACTAAGCCATGCCATGTGGGGCCACACAAGACGGATGGGTCATGGTGGAGAGGTCTGACAGAATGTGGTCCACTGGAGAAGGGCATGGCAAACCACTTCAGTATTCTTGCCTTGAGAACCCCATGAACAGTATGAAAAGGCAAAAAGATAGGACACTGAAAATTGAACTCCCCAGGTCGGTAGGTGTCCAATATGCTACTACTGGAGATCAGTGGATAAATAACTCCAGAAAGAATGATGGGATGGAGCCAAAGCAAAAACAATACCCAGCTGTGGATGTGACTGGTGATAGAAGCAAAGTCCGATGCTGTAAAGAACAATATTGCATAGGAACCTGGAATGTTAGGTCCATGAATCAAGGCAAATTGGAAGTGGTCAAACAGGAGATGGCAAGAGTGAATGTCGACATTCTAGGAATAAGTGAACGAAGATGGACTGGAATGGGTGAATTTAACTCAGATGACCATTATATATACTACTGTGGGCAGGAATCCCTTAGAAGAAATAGAGTAGCCATCATGGTCAACAAAAGAGTCCGAAATGCAGTACTTGGATGCAATCTCAAAAATGACAGAATGATCTCTGTTTGTTTCCAAGGCAAACCATTCAATACCATGGTAATCCAAGTCTATGCCCCTACCGGTAACGCTGAAGAAGCTGAACTTGAACGGTTCTATGAAGACCTACAAGACCTTTTAGAACTAACACCCCAAAAAGATGTCCTTTTCATTATAGGGGACTGGAATGCAAAAGTAGGAAGTCAGTTAACACCTGATGTAAGAGGCAAATTTGGCCTTGGAGTACAGAATGAAGGAGGGCAAAGGCTAATAGAGTTTTGCCGAGAGAACACACTGGTCATAGCAAACACCCTCTTCCAACAACACAAGAGAAGACTCTACACATGGACATCACCAGATGGTCAACACCAAAATCAAATTGATTATATTCTTTGGAGCCAAAGATGGAGAAGCTCTATAGAGTCAGCAAAAACAAGACCGGGAGCTGACTGGGGCTCAGATCATGAACTCCTTATTACCAAATTCAGACTTAAATTGACAAAAGTAGGGAAAACCACTAGACCATTCAGGTATGACCTAAATCAAATCCCTTATGATTATACAGTGGAAGTGACAAATAGATTCAAGGGACTAGATCAGATAGACAGAGTGCCTGATGAACTATGGACAGAGGTTCGTGACTTTGTACAGGAGACAGGGATCAAGACCATCTCCATGGAAAAGAAATGCAAAAAAGCAAACTGGCTGTCTGAGGAGGCCTTACAAATAGCTGTGAAAAGAAGAGAAGCAAAAAGCAAAGGAGAAAAGGAAAGATATAGCCATTTGAATGCAGAGTTCCAAAGAATAGCAAAGAGAGATAAGAAAGACTTCCTCAGTGATCAGTGCAAAGAAATAGAGGGAAACAACAGAATGGGAAAGACTAGAGCTCTCTTCAAGAAAATTAGAGATACCAAGGGAACATTTCATGCAAAGATGGGCTCGATAAAGGACAGAAATGGTAGGGACCTAACAGAAGCAGAAGATATTAAGAAGAGGTGGCAAGAATACATACAAGAACTGTATAAAAAAGATCTTCACGACCCAGATAATCACGATGGTGTGATCACTCACCTAGAGCCAGACATCCTGGAATGTGAAGTCAAATGGGCCTTAGGAAGCATCACTTCGAACAAAGCTAGTGGAGGTGATGGAATTCCAGTTGAGCTATTTCAAATCCTGAAAGATGATGCTGTGAAAGTGCTACACTCAATATGCCAGCAAATTTGGAAAACTCAGCAGTGGCCACAGGACTGGAAAAGGTCAGTTTTCTTTCCAATCTCAAAGAAAGGCAATGCCAAAGAATGCTCAAACTACTGCACAATTGCACTCATCTCACATGCTAGCAAAGTAATGCTTAAAATTCTCCAAGCCAGGCTTCAGCAATACGTGAACCATGAACTTCCAGATGTTCAAGCTGGTTTTAGAAAAGGCAGCGGAACCAGAGATCAAATTGCCAACATCCGATGGATCATCGAAAAAGCAAGAGAGTTCCAGAAAAACATCCATTTCTGCTTTATTGACTAGGCCAAAGCCTTTTAATTTCATGGCTGCAATCACCATCAGCAGTGATTTTGGATCCACAAAAAATAAAGTCTGACGCTGTTTCCACTGTTTCCTCATCTATTTCCCATGAAGTGATGGGACCAGATGCCATGATCTTAATTTTCTGAACGTTGAGCTTTAAGCCAACGTTTTCACTCTCCTCTTTTACTTTCATCAAGAGGCTCTTTAGTTCCTCTTCATTTTGTGCCATAAGGGTGGTGTCATCTGCATATCTGAGGTTATTGATATTTCTCCCGGCAATCTTGATTGCAGCTTGTGTTTCTTCCAGCCCAGCTTTTCTGTGGATCACAATAAACTGTGGAAAATTCTGAAAGAGATGGGCATACCAGACCATCTCACCTGTCTCTTGAGAAACCTGTATGCAGGTCAGGAAGCAAAAGTTAGAACTGGGCATGGAACAACAGACTAGTTCCAAATAGGAAAAGGAGTACGTCAAGGCTGTATATTGTCACCCTGCTTATTTAACTTATATGCAGAGTGCATCATGAGAAACGCTGGGCTGGAGGAAGCACATGCTGGAATCAAGATTGCCTGGAGAAATATCAATGACCTCAGATATGCAGATGACACCACCCTTATGGCAGAAAGTGAAGAAGAACTAAAAAGCCTCTTGATGAACGTGAATGAGGAGAGTGAAAAAGTTGGCTTAAAGCTCAACATTCAGAAAACTAAGATCATGGCATTCGGTCCCATCACTTCATGGCAGATAGATGGGGAAACAGTGAAAACCATGGCTGACTTTAGTTTTCTGGGCTCCAAAATCACTGCTGATGGTGATTGCAGCCATGAAATTAAAAGACGCTTACTCCTTGGAAGGAAAGTTATGATCAACCTAGATAGCATATTAAAAAGCAGAAACATTACTTTGCCAACAAAGGTCCATCTAGTCAAGGCTGTGGTGTTTCCAGTGGTCATGTATGGATGTGAGAGCTGGACTATCAAGAAAGCTGAGCACCAAAGAATTGATGCTTTTGAACTGTGGTGTTGGAGAAGACTCTTGAGAGTCCCTTGGACTGTAAGGAGATCCAACCAGTCCATCCTAAAGGAGATCAGTCCTGGTTGTTCACTGGAAGGACTGATGTTGAAGCTGAAACTCCAATACTTTGGCCACCTGACGTGAAGAGCTGACTCATTTGAAAAGACCCTGATGCTGGGAAAATTGAGAGCAGGAGGAGAAGGGGACGACAGAGGATGAGATAGTTGGATGGCATCACTGACTTGATGGACATGGGTTTGGGTGGACTCCGGGAGTTCGTGATGGGCAGGGAGGCCTGGCGTGCTGTGGTTCATGGGGTTGCAGAGTTGGACACGACTGAGCGACTGAATTGAACTGAACTGAATGATTAAATGAAAACATATGTACTTATATTCCTTGGAACCCATTCTAAACTCTTTCCATGCATTAATTTAATCATAAAATAATGTATTATATGTACTATGCTACATACATGCTACACATGCACAGTCATATCCAACTTTTTGCGACCCTTTGGGCTGTAGCCCACCAGGTTCCTCTGTTCATGAAATTTCCCAGGCAAAAATACTAGAGTGGCTCATCATTTCCTCTTCCAGGATATCTTCTTGACCCAGGGATCAAACCCACATTGTGTATGTCTTCTGCATTGCAGGCAGCTTCTTTACCTCCTGAGCCATCAGGGAAGCCCAATATGTACTATAATATATATATATATATATATATATACAGTACGTATATATATGTATTATACATACATATATATGCATTATATATATATATATATATATATATATATATATATATATATATATATATATATATATATATATGAAAGTCACTCAGTCATGTCTGACTCTTTAAGACCCCATGGACTATAGCCCGCCAGGCTCCTCTGTCCATGGGGATTCTCCAGGCAAGAATACTGGTGAAGATGCCCTTCTCTAGGGAATCTTTCCGACCCGGGGATCGAACCCTGGTGTCATGCATTGCAGGCAGATTTTTTACCACCTGAGCCAACATGGAAGCTCAAGAACACTGGAGTGGGTAGCCTATCCCTTCTCTAGGGCATCTTCCTAACCCAGGAATCGAACTGGGGTCTCCTGCATTGAAGGTGGATTCTTTACCAGCTGAGTTATCTGGGAAGCATATATATATATATATATATATGTAATTTTATTATACCCACCAGTATTATACACATTTGCAGAGAATGAAACTGAGTCAGAGAGAGGTTAAGTAACTTGTCCAAGGTTGCACAGTCAGTAAGTGACAGAGCTGGAATTCAAACCTGGATTACCTGCCCCCTGCTTTTAACCATTATGCTATACTGGTTCTCACAAGTAGCTATGAGGGAAAGAAAGAGAGATCAAGGGGAATATCCAGCAAAGAAAACTGATCTAGACAGGAGCTCTCTGAGAAAGCAATACTTGAGCTCAGATCCCAAGGTTAAATAGGCATTAACTCTACAAAGTGGGTGGTGGTGGTAGGAGAAACAATCATTTCACCTAGAGAGCAGAATGTGCAAAGGCCCTGAGGTGAGAGGGGGCACAGAATGGTGAAGAAACTGAACAGCCAGTGTAGCTAGAATGTAGAAAGCAAGGGGGAAGTGGGGTATTATATGGCTAGTGAAGTAGTCCAGGCCATTTTAGACATATGAAACGGGGCCTCTTTGACCTTAAGGATTTTGTTTTTCACCCTAAGAGCAAGAGAAAGTCATGAAGATAAGGATTGGGGAAGAAAGGATCAGTTTCCTTTGAAAAAGACTAACTGCAGTTTAAATATTTATTTTTATTTACTTGGCTGCATCGGGTCTTAGTTGCAGCATGTGGAATCTAGGTCCCCAAGCAGGGATCAAACCTGGGCCCCTTCACTGGGAGCTTCGAGTCTTAGCCTCTAAGCCACTGGACCAGCAGGGGAGTCCCTAACTGCAGTTTAGACAGTGGATTACAGGGCAGTCACGGTGTATGCAGAAGTGAGGGTTGTGGTATGTTAAGGGTGGTAGGCTGATTTAGGGTGCTGACAATGGAAATGGAGAACAACGGAGGGATCTGGGGAAATACTTAGAAAGTCGAATTGACAGGACTGGGTAACAGACTGAATATGAATGGTATGAAGTTGTAGGTTTTAAGGATGACCCTCTTCTGTATCTAATCTGTCAATATCAATGAATCTTCTAAATATCTTCCTTTCTAGTGCCAAACACCATTTATTGAGATAGGGAATGTGGAAGAAGAGAGGGTTTGGAGAAAAGAGGATCGACTCTTGGACAGGCTGACTTTGACATGCCTTTGAGACATTCTTATGGAGATATTAATTGATCTGGGCTAAAGTCATATACTTGGGAGTTATCATTGTATGGATGGCAAATGAAGGTACAGCATGGATGAGTTTGCCAAGGGGAACAAAAATTGAGAAGAGAAGAGGGTCTAGAGCATATTTCAGAAAGCCCAACATTGAGTAAGTCTGAGTGCAGCAAAGGGTTAACTTAGTAGGCCTGTATTACTCAAACCCTGCACATTCAAAAGAAGGGCTTGATTTTACAACTAGTCCTTGACTGACTCCCGGGAGATAACCGCTGAGCCCTTGGAACACTCTGCCTAACAAGAGTCGTTGGTATACCTGAGGCCTTGGGCCACACTCTCTCACTTTGGCTAAATCAGTGTAATTTATGCTGAAGGCCTGTTTTAGTATGAGGCCTTGGGCTATGATGTATCAATTTGATCTCTGTAGGTTAGAATTCAAACAGCTGAGGTCAGTTATGTGGGTGATCCCATACCTACTCTCCCACACAGTAAAAACCCTGTATACCAAGGCTTGGGTGAACTTGCCTGTTTGGTAACACTTCACAAAGGTGTTGTCACAAATCATTGCTGGGAGAATTAGTGCATGCAACTTCACTGGGAGGAGACACCTGGAACTTGTGCCTATTTTCTTGTGGACTTTTTTCCATGTGCCTTTTACCTTTGCTGAGTTTAATTTGTTCATTTCACTGTAATATACCATGACCATGAGTATACCACTTTTTTTCAGTCCTGTGAGTTCTTCTGGTCTGTTCTTAGGGACCCCAACACAGTTTGTAGAAGAAAAACAGCAGTAGAAGAGGGAGAAGAGTGTGGTGTCATGAAAACCACAGGAGAAAGTGATTCTAGAAGAGAGAATGGTCGAAGATATGAAATCCCACTGAGAAGACAAATAAGGTTAGGAATGAAATACATCTGCTGGATTTAAAAAAACATGGAGGTCCTTGATGACCTTACCAAGAGCTGTTGGAAATGGAAGCCATGCCAGAGGAGATTGAGGAATAAGTGGGATGTGAGGAAACAGAACTTTAGCAACAAATTTGAAAAACAGATTGCACATTAATTTACCTTTATTTGTAGTGGCAAAAACATCAAGCACAATCTAGTTATTTAATAACCTAATAACTTTTATTTACATATTAAATTTTTTTACAATGGCTATACTTGTTGAATCAGCAGTTCTATCTTTCGGAATATTCAGAAAAAAAACAACTATAGACATGCAAAGTATTATTCATCACAATTCTTATCACATTATTTATAATAGAAAAAATTGAAAACAACCTTATTGTGTAACAACAGAGAGCTAATACACTACAGTACACTCATATTATGAAGTCTGTTTATTATCTAAATCGGAATGTATCTTATTGGTTGCAAGAAATAAAGATAATGTGTGTGAAATCACTTTACAAATTGTAAACTGCTGTTTAAATGTTGTTTTTATTACTAGGATTAACCATGTGCCTTGGAAGGCTTTAGAAATATAGAAAAGCCAAAGAGCTAGCAATTAGAATTCTGTCATTTGTCCCTGTTTTCTTGGTACTCTGTCCATGAGGGCTAAGTTGCTTCAGTCGTATCAGAGTTTTTGCGACCATATGGACTATAGCCGACCTCTGTCCTTGGGATTCTCCAGGTAAGAATACTGGGGTGGTTGCTATGCTGTTCTCCAGATCTTCCAAACCCAGGGATCAAACTTACGTCTCTTATGTCTCCTGCATTGGCAGGTGGGTACTTTACCACTAGCACCACCTGGGAAGACTTTTCTTGGTACTAGTGGTTCTCAAACTCAGAAAACAGAGCACCAGGAAATCAAAGTGCACTTTGCCCAACATCATGAAATGCTGAGAAATTAATTTTATTTTTTCTAAGATTTTGTTTTTAATTATCTTAAGCCTTATGACGACGTAAGTTACAAATTTGTGCTGATGGCATACCTCCTGTACTTTAATCCTTCTAATGAGTTTGTAAAAACATTATTACAAATCACGATGTACAGGAGTTTTACAGTTTCACGTGTTTTGGAATAGTCATTTAAAGACAACCCTGAATTATAATTCAGTCTAAGACTGAAAGGATTTACAAGCAAAGTTTAACTTGCTCATATCCTGTCACACTGACTTTTAAAAGCATCTGCTGTTATAGGTCATCAATAAAATGTGAAAAGTGTTAAACATTCTTTGATATCTTACATAAACCACACTAAAATGCCTTTCACTAAGTAAAAGGCAACATTTTATTTTCTTTTTGACTGCATTGTGTGACTTGTGAGATCTTATTAACAGTTCCCTGACCAGGGATTGAATCCAGGCTCTCAGCAGTGAGACTGCAGAATCCTAGCCACTGGACCACCAGGGAATTCCCAAAAGGCAAAATTTTAGATACAGGGAATTTTGGATTGTCATAGTTAGACCAAAATGATAAAGCAGACATTGCTACCTTATCTCCAGCCCTTTACAGTCTAGAACAAAAACTGAAATGCAGGTGAATCTTGCTCAATTCTATGAGACAATAAAGGGATTTCCTAGTATTTAAATATTAATTTTATGTTCATATAATCAGTTCTATAAATCTAAATTAAAATCTGTCTCTATAGGGTTTAAAATGGCACTCAGCATTTCTTTGAAAAGCTTGACATTACCAATCAAATCTTTAGAAGAGGGAAAGTGATAGTACTTGTTGAACTGGAGTTATTATCAAAATTCAAAAAGCTGATTATATTAATTTAACCACAGCCAATCTTATTTAAATCAAGACTGTCCAACAGAAATATTCTATCAGCCATTCATGATCTGAATTCTGGTATATGTGATCAATTTAAATGTTACAAGTAAAAGAAGTTGAGATTTCTGTTTTGAATAAGGCAGTGGGTCAACAATTACTCATTAGAAGCTCTGAGACAAGCTATCAAGTCTGCCCTTTCTGCCTTCTTAACTAGCAAAGATTATTTTTGTTTCAGTGATGTACTTCTTGGGATCTTTCAAATACCTTTCTCCCAGGTGATGCCTTTGTTCTTGCTGGCATCAGTGTAAGAGAATCCAGGGGCCTGACCTGCTTTCCATCTAGACCATTCCTGTACTTGCTTTGCTTTTCCACGGTGGAGCACTGGGCATATTTCTGGACAAATACTTGCCCTTCTCAACATCACCCATTTAAATTTTGGTCTTTTGACACGTGCATTAGGAAGGTCCTTGCTGTGAAACTGAACTTTCTGGTAAGTCCAAAGACATGCTAAACCAAGGTACATGTGCTTATGTACCCCTGTGTTCAGAGAAGTGAACTTTAAATCACAAAATGTCACCTTTATATCCCCTAGTCTCACCCACTCATGATTGTAAGCATGGCGCATTAACAGAAATGCCCCAAATCTTAACTGCAGTTCAGCATTCCTCTGCTGGTCTTTGTGAATTGTTTCCAATCCCGCTGACAACCAAGGCTGCTCTGTCCAAGAGTGGCAGAACTGGCCATTGCAAACCTTCATGGTACTCTTGGGCTACTCTGCCTCACTGCTGCCAACCTCTTGTACCCAGCTCAATTATGCTCTCACCATTGCTCACTCCCAGTGCTCTTTCTCTTTTCTGGATAGCTGGAAAGTTCTTTCCTCTTCTGGTTACCAGCAACATCAGGGCAGTTTCCTCCACAGCCAGAGCTACTAGGCACTGATTGATATCTCTCTTCATTTCAGAACTGTGTTTTTCTTACAATGTTCTTGCAAGGCAGTTGGCGTAAAAGATAGCCAACATCAGGGAAATGGCGGGATCCTTATACCCACTGCTCAGTTCAGTCCATAGTATGGTTTATTTTGAGATTTTTCTCTCAGGTACCTTTGTTTCTACCTCCAGTTGTGTTCCCTTCATGAACCTTTGGGTCTACTTTTACATTCATTTCATGTTTACCATGTGCCAGGTCCTGTTGTTTGTTTTTCAGTCACTAAGTTGTGTCCCAACTCTTTGCCACCCTATAAACTGCAGCATGCCAGGCTTCCTTGTCCTCCACTATCTCTTGGAGTTTGCTCAAACTCATGTCCATTGAGTTGGTGATGTCACCCCATTTTTTCCACCCATTTTTCCTCCTGCCCTCAATCTTGGAGCTTCAGCGTCAGTCCTTGCAGTGAATATTCAGGACTGATTTCCTTTAGGAGCGACTGGTTTGATCTCTTTGCAGTCCAAGGGACTCTCAGGAGTCTTCTCCAGCACCACAGTTTGAAAGCATCAATTCTTCGGCACTCAGCCCTCTTTATGATCTGACTCTCATATATATATGTATACATATATATATATATATATATATATACTTATACACACATTTTTTTTAATGCAGTGACTTAGGTCAATAAAAATGTAAGTGATACAGGACTGTTTCTCTTCCTAGTAATGTTATATACATCTATGTCTACACAAACTAAAAAAAAAACCCACTACCAGTCATCTCATTAAGAGACATTCCCAATTAACATTTTACTTTTCAAGTTTAATATTATTTAATGAAGTGGAACACTTTTGATTATGTACTTTTTAAATGGATAATGCTTGTTAAACCACCTGTTTACCTTTCCAGTGGGTAGATTTAAAATTAATGTGACAACTGAAAAATGTTAGTAATGCAAAATGTCAGAGATGGCAGTCTCTGCAACTATTTACACTCTTGATGAAAATTTTTAAGGATCAACTTAAATTGTTTGAGGGGGAGAAAGTTTTTCAAAGTTCTTTTCCAAGACACAAAAGTTTAGCAAGTTGAAGGCCACCTCTGTATGTGACCAGCTCCTTTAATCTCCTCTTCTCTTTGCCTCTGTCAAGTCACTCCAGTCACACAGACTCTAACAAGCCAAGAATCTACCTCAGGCCCTTTGTACTTACTGCTTGTTCCTGCTTAGAACACTCTTCTACAAGGGAACCAAAGCTTGATCAACAGAGGACTTCCCCAATCATCTCTAATCTGAGTTCTTTTTTCCCCTTCATAGCTTTTATCATTCCCTGCATATATTTACGTCACTCTTCCCCCAGACTGCAAACTCCTTGAAAGTCAAGGGTCTCCTTTGTTCCCTGCTGCAATCCTAGCATCTCTAAAACATTACCTGTCACATAGTAAGAGGTCACTGATTTGAACGAATAAATGAAAAATGTTTCAAGATGGCTTATTTTAAGGACTTACACCAGCTCAAGAAAGTTTCTTGGGAACACTGTCAGAAGAGGAAAGTACTTCATGATCTGAACATTAAAACAGCCATAGTACTTATTCCCAAATAAAGACAACCCTTTTTGAAAGCTGCTATTACCTACACTTGTTAGGGAATTTGCGACTCAAACTCACGGCAGGACACTAAGTGGGACTCTGAGGACCTAATATTGGTTAGAGCGTGACTTCTCAAACTGACGCCCATCAGTCAGTCAAAGCGCTTTCAACATTCATCAGCTCTCCCCCACTTCCTGATGCAGGTCTGGGGTGTGGTCCTGGCACATCTCCGCTCTGAAGAAGCCTCTCAGTTGATTGGTTTTCTGATGCGTAGCAACGGCAGAGAAACAATCACCTTAAGAAGCTAAAAATAGCGGTTAAAGAGTCTTTTTTTCTTCACTGAGTTTTTCCAGCCTATTTCTGGTACGCTGCCAGTTAAAAACAAAAATCCTCCCTTTAATGCTCCCGAGAGATACAATCATCCAAAGGAACGCGGCCAATTAAAGCAGAGACCCAGAAGGCCTAGGAGTATAACCCCGCGCGGAGGGACGTTTCCGCGGAGATGCGCCCACCCTGGGAACCGCGCCACCCGAGAGTCGCTCGCTCCGCAGGAAGCAGCCCCGGCCTTCCACCCTTTCCCGCTCTTCCCCGTATAGTGGCCGCGTCCGAGCTCTTAACCACCCGCGACTAAAGGTAGTTCGGCGTCAACAGTCTCTGGCTTTAAAAGCTCACTGCGAGCGGAACTGCAGCAGAGCAGAATCTTACGTGCTGGCCCCAGAGGTCGGGAGGGGCAACCTGGACGGCTGCGCGCCCGCGCCCGGAGTTCCCGCCTCCCTCCGGAGGACGTCCGTGCGTACGTGCGCGCGCCGCGCCCGCCCTCCAGCAATCGCGCGACGCGAGGGTAGGGGTGCCGCGTGCGCGCGCGCTCTCGTTCGGTCGTTCTCTAGCCTGCTCGTTCTCGGCGGCCGCTCTCGCTGCGGCTGCGGCTGGGGCTGGGGGCGGCGGCGGCGGCGGCGGGCGGCGGGCGGGGCGGCGCGGGGCGGTCCGGCGGGTTCAAAGAGGAAAACATGGCGGAAAACAAAGGCGGCGGCGAGGCTGAGAGCGGCGGCGGAGGCAGCGGTAGCGCGCCGGTAACTGCCGGGGCCGCCGGGGCCGCGGCGCAGGAGGCGGAGCCGCCTCTCGCCGCGGTGTTGGGAGGAGGAGGAGGAGGAGGAAGGCGGCAGGGCCGGCGCGGAGAGCGGCGCGGCCGGGCCCGACGACGGGGGGGTGGCCGCGGCCTCCTCGGGCTCGGTCCCGGCTGCCTCAGCCCCTGCAGCCTCAGTGGGCCCTGGAGTTCCCGGGGGGGCGGTATCGACGCCAGCCCCAGCTCCGGCCTCAGCTCCTGCTCCGGGTCCCTCGGCGGGGCCGCCTCCTGGACCGCCAGCCTCGCTCCTGGACACCTGCGCTGTGTGTCAGCAGAGCCTGCAGAGCCGGCGTGAGGCGGAGCCCAAGCTGTTGCCCTGTCTTCACTCCTTCTGCCTGCGCTGCCTGCCTGAGCCCGAGCGCCAACTCAACGTGCCCATCCCGGGGGGCAGCAACGGCGACATCCAGCAAGGTGAGCGGGAGGCCCGGCCCGAGGTCTGAGCCCAAGGGGTTTGCTGTGCCGAGGAGGATCTGGGGTCCTCTGAGAGTACTTGGGCGCGGGGCTGCTCGGACCGGCGTGATCCTGAGGAGTCTCAAGAGGTGAAAGACACGGCTCCTGGGACAGATTTCGGAGAAGCTGAACCTCCAGAGAGACGGGGAGGGTGAAGGGAGGGGTGCCGGCTGCGAGAGGCTGGGGGAGGGGACGCCGGCTGCAGGGTAGGTTCGTGGTGTGCAGATACGGGCCGGGAAGGCGTGGACTCGGGCCGAGCGCAGGTTCGGGAGCTGATGGAACGGATTGTGAGCCAAGAGGGGGTCTGGGAATCCGCCTGTGAGAAGCGTTTTCAAGGGAGGGCCGAGCCCCGAGAGGTGTTGAGGAGGGAGTAGGTAAGAGATAAGGGCAGTGAGGATGAATTGCCTTAGAAGGAGATATTTTCAAAGCTAGGGGAAAGAAGGACTAGAAAGGTTAAAGGGCATTGGAGAATTTGGGGCTAAGAAAAGGCGTCTGGTAGAAAGTAACTTAAGGATGACGTTGAGAAGAAGGAACTCTGGAAACAAAATCGCTGTGAGGGGCCTGCATGGCTAGGGAAAAAACCTTAGGTTTAGTAGTAAGTGGAGTCACTCAGTCGTGTCCGACTCTTTGTGACCCCATGGACTATAGCCTACCAGGCTCCTCCGTCCATGGGATTTTCCAGGCAATAGTACTGGAGTGGGCTGCCATTTCCTTCTCCATTAGGGGTAAAGGAGAACTGAACTTTGAAGGTAATTGGGTGTTAGGGAGAGTTGGGATGAATTTCAGTTCTTGGACATTAACGGACCCTTAAATGTTTCGGACACCGTGCTACGATTGGATAAAATACTCAGTGAGGAGCCGGTTCACGGCCCAACCTAGGGGAAACAGATGTATACGATACAGCAGTGGAGGTGGATACAGTGATGTGTGGCACAGTCAAGAGAAGGTCAGGAAAACTTCACTGAAAAGCAATCCTTGAGTAGATTTCTTGAAGGGTGAGTAGGTCACTGAGTTGTAGAGTTTTCAGAACACAGGGCACCTTATACATTCCTGGGACAGATCAGATCATCACTGGAAATTAAGTTGATTTGATGGGCTGTTTAGGTAAGAGGTCACAATCCCTTACCTGAAGCTCGTGGGACCAGGTGTGTTTTAGAGGTCAGAATACTTTGAAAATTTTTCTTTTCCCTGCTGAGGTCTTCAATACTCCAGCGGGGTCTGGGTTAACAATTCATTATTAAGTATTAATGTTTCTGTAGTGAGGCATGTGAATATCACTAATGGGATAGAGAAATAACCCCCCACAGTTCAGGGTGGGTTTTGTTGCAGACTCATGAAAAAACTTTAAAATTTCAAAGCTTTTGAAGTTTGGGGCTGAAGGTAAGGGATTGTCGACCTGTACTAAAGGGTTTTGGATTCATCCTGTAGAATGTATCCTGGTACATTGTAGATAGACTAAAGGGAGTCCCTCACAGACTTTTTTTTTTTTTTAAATACTTACTTATCCTGCAGAGGTCTTCCTTGCAGCATGCGGGGTCTTTTAGTTGTGGCATGTGGGATCTAGTTCCCTGACCAGGGATTGAACCTGGGCCTCCTGCATTGGGAGTGTTGTGTCTTAGCCACTGGACCACCAGGGAAGTCACCTCACAGACTTTTGTATTAGGATAAAGGGATGACATTTGTGATCTAGAAAGATTGCTTGGGGGCACATTGAAAGGTAAGGGAAGAAAAAACCTGAGGCAGGACTAGTTAGGAGAATTCTGTCAGTAATCTAGGAGAGAAATTAGCTGGTAAAGGACTGTTGTCAGGTGTTGAAGAAGGAAGTGTTTTGTTATGGGGAGAAGATATGGACTTCTGGAGAAAACATTTTTCTTGGGTGCCTACTTGGTCACTTCTTGCTTGTGAGTTGGACAGATAAATTTTACAAGGACAAAAATTATCTCCCTTATAAAGTTATTGATAGAATGAAGTGGTTTAACAAAGTGACTAGTACATGGTGCTAGTACATGTCACAAAGTGACTAGTACATGGTAGTTATTAGTGAAATGGCAGCTAGTTTATCATTGATGGTAACTAATTGTAAGTAGCACTGAGAATGGAGATGAGGGGCCAATTGAGATTGGTGTGAGAGAGACACAGGTGTCTAGGCCAAGTTCCAGGTTTCTTGTTTGGTGGGTGGCAGTGCTTTATTAATGCAAGATAACTCAGGCACAGAAACAGGTGTGTATGTGTGTTTTGGAGGGAGGATATAATGATTTCAGTTTTGGATTTGAAGTATTATTGAGACCTGCAGGTAAGAATGTTAAAAGTGAGGGTTTAATTAATGGAGAAGATACTAAATGATAATGGGTATAGGGAGGGTGGATAATGATTGTATAACTAACTGCTGAGGGCCTCATGAGTATAGTTAAGAGTTGTGAGATTCAGTGTTCTTTTGGGAACCTGGATTAGGTGAGAGATTTAGAGGGGATACAAGATGAAAATTGTGTTTGATTGATGTGGCTGAGGGACTGGGGTTATGAAATTAGTTCTGTTTTATTTATGCAGGACAGAGAATAATTGTGTGTAAATGTCCTCTTCACTTTGTCATCCTTTGCTTTTGAACTGGGAGAAATAAGTAGATGAGACTAAATACTGTCAGTCTTAAGGTAGTGTTGCTTTCTAACCAGTATCTAGAACAAATGAAGTCTGGAAGCCGCCATATTTTTAGGCAGCAGAGTCTAGAAAACAACTTAGTATTACCTCCTGTGTGTATCTTTTGCTTTGCTTTTTTAAAAAAATCAAACTTGCTGTCTGGAAGGAACACTGGATTGAAGTTGGCGAACATAGTTCTGCCCTTTGTTTTCTGGTTCCCTCAGGTTCATCATGTTTCTGTCCTTCAGTTTATCTCTAAAATGTAGCTTATAGTTCTTCACATATTTCACTAAATCAAATTAAGTAATGAAAGTGAAAATACTTTCTTAAACTGTGAAATGCTTTGCAATTGTAAGGTATTATTGAACAGCCTGTGATTCTATCTCTGGTCTGGATAGGCATGGTTGGTAGTTTGATTTACTGTCTTAAGTGGTTCCGAAGCAGTGACATTACCCTCCCTTCTAATGGCCTTGTTTTCCTCTTTTTCTAACACACCAAAGTTATTCAAACCCTTTAGCTGTTCCTTTTAGATCCATCATTCTCCAAGTGTGGTTTCTGGACTAGCAGCATCAACATTATCTGCACTCTTGTTAGGAATGGGCCCCACTCAAGACCATCTAAGCAGAAGTCATTTTCAGTAAGTCCACCAGGTGATTTTGATGCACACTAAATTTGAGAACCACTGTTCTTAAGTGAAGGGCTACTCACTTCAAATGTTGCCTCTGCAGAAAGACCTTCTGACTTTTACTTTTTTTAAGGTTTTATTTTTAAAGAGCAGTTTTCGGTTTACAGCAATATTAAGAAAGATAAGGAAATTTCCCATATAACTCTTCCCCCCTAGACCTAAATAGTATCTCCTATTACCAACATCCCTCACCAGAGTGGTACATTTTTGAGAGTTGATAGCCCTACATCATAATCACCCAGAGTCCACAGTTTATGTTAGGGCTTCACCCTTGTACAGTCTGAGAGTTTGAGCAAATGTAGTATAATAACATGGATTTGTCATAATATCATACAAAGTATTTTCACTGCCCTGAGAATTCTGTGTCTGGTTGCTCTTTATAGTACTGTTAGTTGGCTATCCCATATCTGACGGGGGTTTTGGAACCAGTCCCTTGAGATTGCTAAGGGACAGTTGTAGTCTCCAGGTCGCTCTTTGACATACTACCTTTATTTCTTCGTTGCACAAATACAATTCAAAATGTTTTCTTGTTTTTGTTTGCTTGTTTGTTCCTTGTTTCCCACTGGAATATTGTAGAGTGAATGTTGAATAAATAGATTTTGGATGAATAAGAATCATATGGAGAGCTTTTTAAAATACCATTTTGGGAGTTTAAGAGATTGTTTCAGTTTAGTTGGGGATGACACTGGGAATTTGAATTTTTAATAAGTATCTTGTTAATTCTGATTCTGGAAACTTTCACACTTTGAGAGGCATGGATATAAATATTTTGAGGAGAAAAATTGATTTATGTGCTTTTGGAGTATTTGGAAAATCAAAATAGATAAGTTAATATTTGTTGAATCTCAATAGTGAGCTTTTTAAAGTGCTTTTGTGTTTATTTTTTCAGGTTTATTTCAGGTTGAGTCAGAATAGGTATCAGTAGTGGGTATTTGCAAATCTAATAATGTATCAATAAAAGTAAAACTATGTATTGATGCATCTGAATAGCCTCTCAGATGAACTCGTGAAGGAGTTGAGACTTGAGTTGAGACTTTTGTGGTAGGGCATAGACAGCATGGTGATATGGATGAAGATCTGATTTGGGAGTAACTTGCATTGCTACTGCTAAGTCACCTCAGTCGTGTCCGACTCTGTGCGACCCCATAGACGGCAGCCCAGCAGGCTCCGCCGTCCCTGGGATTCTCCAGGCAAGAACACTGGAGTGGGGTGCCATTTCCTTCTCCAATGCATGAAAGTGAAAAGTGAAAGTGAAGTCACTCAGTCATGTCCGACTCTTAGTGACCCCATGGTCTGCAGCCTACCAGGCTCCTCCATCCATGGGATTTTCCAGGCAAGAGTACTGGAGTGGAGTGCCATTGCCTTCTCCGAACTTGCATTAGGTCATGCTATTAATTTACTGTGTAGCTTTGGGCGGGTCAGCTAGACAGCCTCTCCAGGTCTGCAATATGAAGTAGCTGAGTTCTTATCCAGTAAAATTCTGATTCTGTTATTGTTTTTAATGCTAACTTCTTACATCTACCTAAGTTTAATATACTTACCTTCTGTGGGGAATAATGGAATAATCAACATGGGAAAATGATTCTGTTTACGAATCTTCAACTTTTTGTGAAAAGTCTGAGATGGCAACATCTGTGGTGTAAGTGAGAGAGAATACCTCTGGATATAGTGTGAAGAGCTCTTCCTCAAAATGGTTTTATCACTGAGCATGGCCTTCCCAAGTGGTTCTAGTGGTAAAGAACCCTCCTTGATCCCTGGGTAGGTAACATCCCCTGGAGGAGGAATGGCAACCCACTCCAGTATTCTTGCCTGGAGAATCCCATGGACACAGGAGCCTGGCAGGCTATAGTCCATAGGGTCGCAGAGTCAGACACCACTGGAGTGACTTAGCACAGCACGTGGTGAACCACTAGGGGAATCTTTGGTTAGAGCTCTTGGAAGTTCTTTCCCTAGAAGTATAATATGTATTATAAATGGCAGTTGGCTAGTTCTGGGTGTGGCTTATCTGGGAATTTTTTTTAGGCCCTACTTGAGTTTTTGAATGATAATATAGGCATCAGCAATCAGTCATTAAAGATGTATCAAACAAAAGCACTTAACAACTTCTAGCATTGTGGTTGGTTAAATGTACACAATTCAGGAATCAGAATGCAGTCAGAAAGCCTGCATTTATTTTTGAGCTCTATTATTTACTACTTGAATGACTGTGGGTTTGTTACTTAGCATCTGTAAATTGAGAAGAAGAATAATACCTGTTTCATAGTGTTATTGTGAGGATTAAATGGGTCAATACACTGTAAATTGCTTCATATAGTGCCCGGCACCTGGTAAATCCCCAATACATTGTACTGCTCTTATTTCTGTTGACTTCCAGTTGTCCCCCATTGCCTTTGTGATTACTTCTGTCTCATGATAAGCTGCAAGAAGAGGCAGGAAGGCAAATTGTTGGTGTTTTCCTGACATTTGATGAAATAGAGCACACCTGACAGTTTCTTGCATTCCAGATCTCTCCGGCGGCCTAAAACTTAGGTCAATTCGTGTTCTAAATCCAAAGTCTTTACGATGTCTAATATCTCTACACCAAAAGTTTTAGTTAGGAAAATCTAATTGCTTTTCATTTCCTTATATATACTCTTAACAGACACTAAATGAGAATAGTAACTTAAAGTGGTTTCTCAAAGTTGGTCTATGAAACTGAATTGAGGGGTGACAGTGGAGAGAGGATTGTCTCTGATACACTTTTAGGTGTTGGCAAAGTTGAAACTGTTTTCATTATAACACTGATTCATTATTTGCCTTATTCACTGTTCTGATGTTTGTATTAATAATAGGAAATCAGTGATGGATAAAATTGCTTGGGACCTTAGCAGAAATTAAGATAGTACCTCCAGACCTCTCTTAAAAGTTACTCTGTCTCTACCATCACATACTTAGAGTAAAACTACCGCCACCAACAAAAAAATCATGTTAGTTTTACTTTTATGTTCTTGAAGCAGTAAAAATTACTTTTAAAATCTTGATCCTTAATATTGTGTGTGATAAAATGTGATAATGCAAAGTGCTTCTGCAGACTGAAGTGTGGTAAGACAAGTACTCATGCAGTTGTTTGAATTCCAAGCTGGATTAGTTGCTTTTTTCCTTGAAAAATAATTTTTACTTGAAAGAATGATTAACCAACTATGGTGTGGATATTTGGCAGCCATTTTCTTAAAAATGAATGAACTGAGCTTTGTCACCTTAAGGAAAACAACTGATGTTGTTTTATGTTGCCAGTGATAAAAATTGAGCTTATAAATGAAAATTAGGATTTCGGGAAACTTGTATCTTATCATTATTTAAAGGTTTTCTGATAAGTTTGGTAGGGATACTAACTTTTTTTTTTTTTTTTTGACACTACAATGAAATGTCAACATTTGGAAGATCTACATAGTGAGACAATATTTTCCAAGTGACCAGTGCATGATATTACAAAATCATGCATAGAAAAAAGATTCAAAGTGCAAAATAGACTAATAGATTTTAATGTAAGGGAGCAGTAAAAGTTCATCACTATGGTAAATTTCACATTGCAACTGATGTTTAAGAAATAAATAAAAACTCTGCAATTTTCAAATATATTAAAGAAGAGTATCCACAGATTGTCATTAAAATACTCTTCCCTTTTTTTTTAAATTAGTTTATTTATCTGTTTTTTAACTTTACAATATTGTATTTGTTTTGCCATACATTGACATGAATCCACCATGGGTGTACATGCTTTCTCCTTGCAGAAACCCCCTCCCACCTCCCTCCCCATCCAATCTCCCTCCCCATCCCATCCCTCCGGGTCATCGCGGTGCACCAGCCCCGAGCACCCTGTATCATGCATCGAACCTGGACTGGCGATTCGTTTCACATATGATAATTTACATGCTTCAATGCCATTCTCCTATATCCAGCCCTCGCCCTCTCCCATAGAGTCCATAATACTGTTCTATTTATCTGTGTCTCTTTTGATGTCTCTAATACAGGGTTATCTTTACCGATTAACTAAATACCATATATATGTGTTAGTATACTGTATTGGTGTTTTTCTTTCTGGCTTACTTCACTCTGTATAATAGGCTCCAGTTTCATCCATCTCATTAGCACTGATTCGAATGTATTCTTTTTAATGGCTGAGTAATATTCCATTGTGTATATGTACCACAGCTTCCTTATCCATTCATCTGCTGATGGGCATCTAGGCTGCTTCCATGTCCTAGCTATTCTAAACGGTGCTGCGATGAACTTCCCTTTTCTTAAAATGGTTATATTTGAGGCCAAGTGTTCCTTATATTCTTCAAACAAAACAACCTCTCACAACAGGTTAAATATGAAAACTATATTCAGACATCTATTAAACTGGATATTCAAGAGATTTAAAAAAATTTGAATCAGTGTCACTCTTTACTAAAACTTTTTGTTTGTTTTGGAAATTATTTCTGATAAATATTTTACTGCAGCATTCTGTATGTTTATTTTTAAATGAATTAATAAAATATTGATTTTAATGAAACACTATTATTAACAATTATTTATTGTTAGTCAGCTATACCCCGATACAAAATGTTTTTGGTGTTAAAAATAAGTAAAAATTTTAACTGGAGATAGAACTGCCATATGACCCAGTGTATGCCACTGCTGGGCATACAAGGAAACCAGAATTGAGAGAGACACACGTACCCCAATGTTCATTGCAACACTGTTTACAGCAGCTAGGACATGGAAGCAAGCTAGGTGTCCATTGGCAGATGAATAGATAAGAAAGTTGTAGTACATATACACAATGCAATATTACTTAGCTGTTAAAAACAACGAATTTGAGTCAGTTCTAATGAGGTATATGAAACTGGAGCCTATTATATAAAGTGAAGTAAGTCAGAAGGAAAAACACCAATACAATATATTAATGCATATATATGGAATTTAGAAAGATGGTAATGACTGCCCTATATGCAAGACAGCAAAAGAGACATAAAGAACAGACTATTGAACTCTGTGGGAGAAGGCAAGGGTGGGATGACTTGAGAGAATAGCATTGAAACATGTATATTACCATATGTGAAATAGAGGACCAGTCCAAGTTTGATGTATGAAACCGTCAAAGCCAGTGTACTGGGAAAATCCAGAGGGATGGGATGGGGAGGAAGGTGGGAGCGGGTTTTGGGATGGGGGAAAACGTGCAGCTGTGGCTGATTCATGTCAATGTATGGCAAAATCCACCACAATATTGTAATTAGCCACCAATTTAAATAAAAAATAAATAAAAGTTAAAAAAAAACAATTACATTAAATAAGATATTTTAAAATGCCCAGTTTTTCTTTCTAATACAGTACATATTGATGGATAAAACCCATCTAAACAAAAACTTTTTAGTTTCTCAATGATTGAGTGTAAGAGGGATTCTAAGAACAAAAAGTTTGAGACTTCTTTAAAGGGGCTATAACAAAGTGATAATGTAGAGTCATTAGAAAGAGTATCAGACCATGGAATAGTGGAAGACGGCAGATTCATACATTTATAGTCCTTCATTTTGGGGTACCCATCACAGTTCATAAAGAGCTTGTCCCCCAAAGAATGTGAAGAGGAAAAGAGTACTTAATAAGTTACTCACAGAGTTGGACCTTTTGTAACTAGCTTGCTGTGGATCTATTAATTTTGTTTTTTCCTATTTATGACTGTTTGACTGAGTTCTATAATTTTATTTTTCAGAGGACAAGTTCTGAGGTTGGGCTCATAGTGTTGGATATATTAATTTTGTCTCCTCTGTGGTCACAGATTATATCACCTCTTTCCTAGCCAGCTTCTAGAATGGACATCTGTCCCCAGGGGGAGTGGGAAAAAACAAGGATGAATGAACATAAATGCACCATTTTTAGAAAAATATTTAAAATCTGTATCTTAATGATGTGTAAATAGCATCAATTATGTGGTACTAGGGAAAAATACTTTTTGAATGCTTGTTACCTGCAGTTTGTTATTGCTTCTGTGAATAACATGTCCATATGTCTTCTGTTTCTCTTTAGTTTGCTAGCATTTTAGAAAAAATTTTGATTTGTAAGAATTCTTGGTAAGTTCTGTATACTGATACTTTGTTGATTATGTAAATTAAAGATTTATGGCTTGGTGTGATAGCCAACCTCTAAGATGGCCCCAGTGTTCTCTTCAGTATTTATACCCTTCTTTAGTCTTTGTTTACAGTGCTTGTTTGGGTGACCAACAGAATATAGCAGAATTAACAGTGACTTCTGAGGCTTCATTAAAGGTATACAGCTTTTTCCTTATCCTTTGAATTCCTTGTTCTCAGTGAAAACAAGCTGTCACTCTAACAGTTCTGAAAAGAACTGGGGTCTGCTAGCATCCAGGACCAACTTGCCAGCCATGTAAATGAGCCACTTTGGAGGTGGATCTTCCAGCATGATCAGGCTTGTAGATAACTGCAGTCCTGGCTGACATCTGACTGCAGCCTCATTAGAGCATAGAGAGAACCACTTGCCATATCACTCCCAGATTCCTGACTCAAAGAAACTGAAAAATAATGAAATTGTTTTACTCCACTAAGTTTTTGGATAATTTGTTACACAACAATAAACTAATATACTAGACTTTTTCTTCTTTAGAAAGCTGTGGAGAAGGAAATGGCAACCCACTCCAGTATTCTTGCCTGGAGAATTCCATGGACAGAGAAGCCTGGTGAGCTGCAGTCCATGGGGTCACAAAGAGTCGAACTCGACTGAGCGGCTAACACTTAGAAAGCTGTCTTTTGATAGATGAGAGGTTTTTAAAAAATCAGTTTCCCCCCTTTTTTTCTACCTTTAATGCTTCTCATAAAGCTACAGTAAACCTTGCTATACATTAATTTCATCCCCCTCCATATATACCATGTTCATCTTAAAGATTATCTTGACTGATCTGGACTTTCAGCTCTTATATTATAATCATCTTGTGAAAGTTTATTTTAAAAACTTGTCTGTATTTATGTTGGAATTGCTTTGAATATATAGATTAATTTGGGAGAAAATGCTATCTTTACAGTATGGTGGCTGCCTGTTCAGAAATATTGTATGCTTTTCTTTGCTTAAGTCTTTTGTTTTTGAATATTAATATAGTTTTTTCCCCTAGAAAAGTCTTTCATGTCCTTTATGAGTTGTTCTTATATACTTACTTTGATTTTACTATAAATGTTTCCCTTGAATTATATTTGTGTTTGCTTTGTTTTTCTTGTTTTTCATTTTACTTTTTAAATATCTGAAGTGTATTGATTTCATGTTTATATTGAAATAATTCCATCAGATATTTCCATTATCTGGAGTTCCTGAAGTCCTGTTTTACTATTACTTGCTTCTGCCTGTTCGTGATTATGGTAGATGGTCTCTTCCAGTGTTTCATAGTTTTGGATTTTGAGCATATATATACTAGAGCTTTAATTATGAATCCTGCCAGAACTGGTTTTTGGGAGAAAGTCTCCAAACAGTAAAAAAGAGCCTTTGCTTCTGTCTGCTGCCACCATTGAAAAGTCACTGAAGTAAATTTTTACTTTGGTGTTTCTTAGAACCTGCAAATGTTGATTTAGAGTTTTTATAGGCTGACTTGTATTTGGGACTTCTTGGAAGAAAACTTATTCCCTCACTCTGAAATCGGAGAGTGGCAGTTTTTTCCCTGTGCTATTGGTCTGATTTAAAGTTTAACTGTCTTGATTATTTGCTTAGGTACTCTTTTGAGGATGTAATGCTTCAAGCCTCCCTTATAAAGAGAGTCTTGGTTCTAATCACGTAGGCTTCCCTAGTCTTTGTTTACTCCCTTGTTTGTACATCCTAAGAAAGAATAATAAAATTTCTGAGCCTTTGCATTTTTTAAGTTCTCTTTATTTTATTCTTGTATTTCAATGATAGCTTTGATGTAGAATTCTAAGTTAAAATTTTTTTTCCTCAGAACTTTAAGTTGTCTCTTCCAGTGTTGCTGATGCTAGTTTGATTTTGCTCCTTTGTATGACCCCAATTAGATTTTTTTTGTTTTATTTATTTCCTCTTGGCACTTTTCAATATTTCTTCATCCTTTTCTGAAATACAGTGATGTGTCTCTTTTTTTCCTTTCATTGTTTTTAAAAGTTCACTGTGCTTTCTCTGTTTTGTACTGTTCATTTATAGTGAAAAAAAGTTTAAACTTGAAAACAGTTTTTTTGTAAGGACCTTCTCCATGCATTTCCCCTTAAAGCTCCCCTCCCCTCACTTTTTTTGGAGCTGTTACTATTTGAATGTTTGCATTACTGGGTTCATGCTGCCTCCTACCTTTTCTCTTACGCTTTCCTTCTCCTTTTTTTTGGTCGTGCTCCATAGGTTGTGAGATCTTAGTTTTCCAACCAGGGATTGAACACAGGCTCTCCACAGTGAAGGCATTGAGTCTTAACCACTGGTTACTCAGTTGACATTTTGAAAGATCTCCTTGACTTTATTTTTAATCTTGTTTTCTCTTTTTTATATTGATCTCTTTTTGTCTCAGACGGGCTTCCTCATACAGTGGATAATTCTTGGTTCTCTTCCTACTGGGTTGGCCAAAAAGTTCCTTTAGTTTTTTAAAGTAAAAATTTAAGACACATTTTTCATTTTTACCAAGAACTTTATTGAACAGCATATTCCCCATTTTGTTCCACTACATTCTGCTATTTTTCAGGCAACTTCATAATTCCATCTTCCCAAAACTTTTATCTTTCTGCGCAAAGAACTGTTCCAGGTACCTTTTACAGTCTTCCATGGAATTGAAATTTTTTCCATTAAGAGAATTTTGTAAAGACCAAAATAAATGGACATCTGAAGGTGAAATGTCTGGTAAATCCAGCAGATGAATCAGAACTTCCCAGCCAAGCTGTAACAGTTTTTGCCTGGTCACCAGAGAAGCATGTGGTCTCGCATTATTCTGATGAAAGAGTATGTGGTTTCTCTAAACTAATTCTGGATGGACGCTTTTTGTTGCGTGCTGCCTTGGTCTAAATAGGAGCAGTACTAGTTGAAATTAATTGTTTGGTTTTTCTGAAGGAGCTCATCATAGAGAACTCTTTTCCAATCCCACCATATACACATCATCACCTTTGGATGAAGAGCAGCTTTGGTGTGGTTGGTGGTAGCTCATTTCATTTGTCCCACAGTCTCTTCCATTGCACATTATTGTACAGTATCCACTTTTCATCACCTATCACAATTGGTTTTAAAAATGGAACATTTTTGTTACCTTTAAGCATACAATTGCATGTGGAAATACGGTCAAGAAGGTTTTTTTTTCACTTACGTGGAATCCTAGCATCAAAACACTTTAACATAACCAAGCTGATGCAGATGATTTTTCAGTGCTTGATTTGGATATTTTGAGTATGTTGGTTAGCTCCTGTGTAGTATAATGTTGATTGTTCTCAATTAATGTCTTGATTTAATCTCTGTCAACTTCAACTGGTCTACCCGACCATGGAGCATGGTCCAGCAAGAAATCTCCAGCACAAAACTTGATAAACTACTTTTGACACATTCAATTGATCTCATAGTACCTTCTCCATACACTGCACAAATCTTTTCTTACACTTCAGTTGTGTTTTTACTTTTCTTGAAATAGTAAAGCATAATATGCTGAAAATGTTGCTTTTTTTCTTCCATTTTCAATATTAAAATGGCTACACAAAAATTCTGCTTGTTTAACTTATATGCAGAGTACATCATGAGAAACGCTGGGCTGGAAGAAGCACAAGCTGGAATCAAGATTGCCGGGAGAGATATCAATAACCTCAGATATGCAGATGACACCACCCTTATGACAGAAAGCGAAGAAGAACTAAAGAGCCTGTTGATGAAAGTGAAAGAGAATGAAAAAGTTGTCTTAGAGCTCAACATTCAGAAAACTAAGATCACGGCATCTGGTCCCATCACTTCATGGGAAATAAATGGGGAAACAGTGTCAGACTTTATTTTTTGGGGCTCCAAAATCACTGCTGATGGTGACTGCAGCCATGAAATTAAAAGATGCTTACTCCTTGGAAGGAAGGTTATGACCAACCTAGATAGCATATTTAAAAGCAGAGACATTGCTTTGCCAACAAAAGTCCGTCTAGTCAAGGCTATGGTTTTTCCAGTAGTCGTGTATGGATGTGAGAGTTGGACGCTGAAGAAAGCTGAGCGCTGCAGAATTGATGCTTTTGAACTGTGGTGTTGGAGAAGACGCTTGAGAGTCCCTTGGACTGCAAGGAGATCCAACCAGTCCATCCTAAAGGAGATCAGTCCTGGGTGTTCATTGGAAGGACTGATGTTGAAGCTGAAACTCCAATACTTTGGCCACCTCATGTGAAGAGTTGACTCATTGGAAAAGACCCTGATGCTGGGAAGGATTGGGGGCAGGAGGAGAAAGGGATGACAGAGGATGAGATGGCTGGATGGCATCATTGACTCGATGGACATGGGTTTGGGTAGACTCCGGGAGTTGGTGATGGACAGAGAGGCCTGGCGTGCTGAGATTTATGGGGTTGCAAAGAGTCAGACACGACCGAGCGACTGAACTGAACACAAAAATTCACCATTTTAATAAGCTTTTTTTAATGCACACTGATAAGACAGCTGTCACAACACAATCTGACAAAATTAGTTTGAATGAAGTTAAAGACAACTAAGCATGTTCCTAGAACCATCTTACAGAAAAAAAACAAACGAACTTTTTTGGGCCACTCAGTATTTGAGTGAGGCAATAAAATTCTGATTGGAAGTTCAGTGCTTATTAATTGTTAGATCTTACTGTAGATAAGGGGTTGACAAAATACTACTCATGGACCATATCTAGCTTGCCGGCTGGTATTTAACGACTTGTGATTTTTACATTTTTAAATCATTGAACAAAAATCAAAAGAATATTTTGTGACGTGAAAATTTTATGGTTTCGTAAGTTAAACTTTTGGAGCACAGTTGTGCCCATTTGTTAATGTATATGACTGCTTTCATGCTACAGTGGCAAAATGAGTACTTGTGACAGATTGTATGTGGTATTCGTTACTTTGTACTGCTTTTTGGTGTACTACAAATTGCAGTGATGCAGTTATAACTTGATAGGCATATGTATAATTGTAGCATGATATTTGCAAAATTTTAAGTTATCCATGCATACCTATCTTTTCAAACAAGAAAAGAGAAAAGTGGATTTCAAATGTTAACTTTTAAGGGACAATGGGATGTGGGTTATTTTGTTTTGAATTAGATGGCAAGGTATTTATTATGCATTTTTACTATAGCTCTGCTAAAAGAGTACAACAAATGTGGATAATACCAGACTTAAGTACTGGATGTGATATTCCCAATTCACAGGAAAGCAATGGGCAGAGAAATTAGAAACTTTAGAATGAAATATTTCATCATGGCAGAATTTCTTAAAAATAAAATAATGAAACCAAAATTTTTAAACTTTCAAATATGATTCAGAAGTAGACATTAGTCATGGCTAAAATTTACAGCTTTCCCTTTTAATGTTGGTTGGGGGGTGATAATCTCCCTTCTCATGTGTATGAGGTGACTGATTTTGGCTTTTAATGCTTTTGACTGTAATCCAGGGTGTCTTAATATTGATCCAATTTTCTCTTTCTCTGTTTTCTAGCCCCTATATTGTCATATGGTTTGAAGGTAGGGTATCTGAATTAGTAGCAGCAGGATAGAATTAGATACGGGTAGGTTTATTTGAATCTGACTAAACTTCATGTACCTTATCTATAAAATAACATCAGCTTCAGGTTAAATTTTTTCATATTGTTTGCTTATAAAAAATCTCTCAAGTAATATTCTCATTTTTTTTTTTTTTTTTTGAAATAAACAAACCCACTGAGGCAGAAAGGTAAAATTTTACCTAACTGTGGCTCTCCCATATGGAGGTTAATAGACCAGTCTCAAATAGGTGCCTTTAGGGGCCAGGCAGGTAACCAGTGTAAGACTTACGGAGTATCAAAGCTTGCCTTGCCTAAAAGCAGTACAATTTAGACTTAAAAAATACTCCTTCCTGACCAGATAATACCTGATTATCAGTTTTCTATCTTTGCCGTTATTCAGAATCTGATTAGTCACTTTTATTTGAGTTGGACATATTAACAATTTATAATTAGTTTGATATCATAGTTTTAAAAGCTTAACCACTTACATAAACTTTTTCTTTCAGAGTGTCTCAGTAAGTGATATTGTAATGTTTTAATAAGAATTAAGCATTATTAGAATGATTAGTATTATTTTTACTGTTTAGTTAGATAAGAAAATGCGAGAAAAATTTCAAAGTATGAATTGTCTAGTCAAATTGGTAAATTGATTGAAATGCAAGTTCAGTTGATTAGCAAGTTCACAGAAGTCTAACTGGTGATATAGATGCCTTCAGAACTTCACTAATTCTGTACCAAGTCGTGTTGTAATATAGATCTGAAATTTACCTACCTGTTCTTCCTACTTCTGAAAACACTCCAGATTTTACACGTTAAAAAGGGAGTTAGATGAACGGTTCTCAGCTGATGTGTCATAGCAGCATATTACACTCGAGCAATTCACAGGTCTACTGCCAAATTCTGAACAGCATGAAATTAATTTTTATTACAGTGGCACATTTTATGTCTGTTTGATCTGCTGTTGAGTTCAGTGGGTCATTTAATGTGGCATGATGAAACTTGCTTATCCTTTCAGAATCTTGGGAAAAAGGCAATCTCATGTCGAAAAGTTGTTTGAAAACTTTGTCTTTTCAGTAGAGAGCATTGTCAAGGTAGTAATCAGTTTTGCTTATAGAGTAGTTTTGTGATGGGGACTAAAATAATTGGTTTATTTTTAATGATATGTAGTTTTTAAGTAAATGTTCTATTGAAATATATATAGAGGTGTAAAAATCTAAAGCATATAGTTCAGTCAGTATGCATAAAGTAAACATACTTGTAAATTAGACAACCAGAAAGAGAAAGTACATTATTACCCTATAGGCCTGTATTCTTTGAGTCTCCTTCCAGTTATTGTATACTACCTGTGAACCTAACTTCTAACAACATAGGTTAATATGCCAGTTTTAAATTTTTATTTATTTATTTATTTGGCTGTGCTGGGTCTTCGTTGCTGGAGGGGCTATTCTCTACTTGTAGTGCAAGGGGTTCTCTTGTTGCAGAGCGTGGGCTGCAGGGCTTCAGCATTCATGGCACATGAGCTTAGCAGATGCAGCTCCTGGTTTCCAGAGTACAGGCTCACTAGTTGCCCCTCAGCCTGTGGGATCCTCCTGCACCAGAGATCAAACCTGTCTCTCCTGCATTGGCAGATAGATTCTTTACCACTGAGTCACCAGGGAAGCCCTCAGATTTTATTTAAATAGAACAATACAGTATGTACTAGTTTGTGACTGACTGCTTTTGCTCAACATTGTGAGATTATTCACATTGCTTTTGGTTGTAGTTTGTTCATTGTCTCCACACCATTCATTGTATGAATGTACTAAAATTTATCCATTCAAATATTGGTGGACATTTAAGTTGTTTATAGTGTGTTTTACTGTTATGAATATGTTTATTTAACATGTCTCTTGGGGAACATATGCACACATTCTGTTGTTTACGTCCTTATTTTAGAGTGGACTTGCCGAGTTATAAGTTGCGCATGACTTCAGCTTTGCTAGATAATGCCAAACAGTTTTCTTAAATGGTTGTATCAAGTTATACTTCTGCCAGTAGTGTTTGAGATTTTTAATTGCTTTGTATTCTTACTAATACTTCGTATTATCTGTCTTTGACATTTTAACCGGTATCCATATCTTGGGGTTTCACATCTATGGATTCAACCAACTACAGATAGAAAATATACGGATAAAAATTTTCAGAGTTATAAAGAGCAAAGCCACCCTGGCAACTATTTACATAGCATTTACGTTGTGTTAGGTATTATACGTAATCTAAACATGATTTAAAGTATATAGAAGAGGAAAAAGCATATAGAAGGTTGTGTGTAAGTTATATACAAATATTTTTTGATTTTATATAAGGATTTTGATATCTATAGGGGTCCTGGAACCATTCCCCCATGAATACTGGGCAGTGAGTGTTTATGTGCATCCTTATGCCTGTACCAAATTGTCTTGCTTATAGTTTTGTAGTAAGATTTAAAGTTGGTAGTAAGTCTCCATCTTTGTTCTTCTTTGAGATTATTTTAGTTATTCTATTATAGGTCCCTTGCTTTTCTATATGAGCTTTAGCACTGGCCTGTTGATTTCTACAAAAAAGCAAGCTGGGAATTTGATAGAAATTATGTTGAATTTGTAAGCCAGTTCTGAGGAGTATTGCCATCTTAACAACATTAAGTCTTCTGATTCATGAACTTAGGACATCTTTACATTTATAGGCGTACCTTGCTTTGTTGTGCTTTGCAGCTGCTGTGTTTTTTACAAATGCAAGTTTTGTGGTAACTCTGCATCAAGCAAATCAGCGCCATTTTTCCAACAGCATTTGCTCACTACATGTATCTGTCACATTTTGGTAATTCTTACAATATTTCACATCCTCCACCATCAAAAAGATTACATCTTGTTAAAGGCTCAGATGATGATTAGCATTTTTTAATTGTAAAGTATTTTTTAATTAAGGTATGTGTATATATATATTTTTGTACACAATGCTCTTGCACACTTGCCAGACTACAGTATAGTATAAGTGTAACTTACATGTACTGGGAAACCAAAAAATTTGTGTGACTTGCTTTATTGTGAAACTCAATTTATTGTGATGGTCTGGAACCAAACCCACAGTATCTCCAAGGTATGCCTGTATTTAGGAATTCTCTAATTTCTTTCAACAGTATTTTACAGGTTTCGGAATATAGGTTTTACATGTTAAGAAATTTATTTCTAAGTACAGTTTGCCCTTGAACATTGTCGTGGTTGGGATGCCAACCTTCTGAGCAGGCAAAGCAAAAATCTGTGTATAATTTACAGTCATTTCTCTGTATATACAGTTTGGTTCCTCCATATCTGTGATTCTGCATCCATAGATAAAACCAGCCATGAATTGTGTGATAATGTAGTATTAAAAAGTGAATTTGCTCAGTTGTGTCTGACTCTTTGCAACCCTATGGGCTGTAGCCTGCCAGGCTCCTCCATCCATGGGATTTTCCGGCAAGAATACTGGAATGGGTTGCCATTTCCTTCTCCAGGGGATCTTCCCAACCCAGGGATTGAACCTGGGTCTCCCGCACTGCAGGCAGACTCTCTACTGTCTGAGCCACCAGGGATGCCCGCTGTAGTATTTACTATTGGAAAATACCAATGTATTGGTATACCTCTGCTGTTCAAACACATGCTGTTCGGGGTCAACTGTATTGTATTCTTTCTAATGCTATTATAAATGAAAATATCTTCTTAATTTCATATTTTTGAATTGTCTATTACTTCATATTCATTATTTACTGCATAAAAATACAATTGAGTTTTATACATTAGTCTTTCATTCTTCAGTATGTTCTGAGGACTAAGAAGTACTTTAATTACTATAGCCATTATCTTACTGTTGCTGTTTGTATGATATCTTTTCTTACCTTCCATTGTTGTTCAGTTGCTCAGTCCTGTCTGACTCTTTGTGACCATATTTGAATCTGTTTGTGTATTTGAATATAAATGGTATCTTTTGTAGACAGTATGTAGTTGGGTCTTATTTTTGGTCTTGTTTTTAATCCAGCCTAACAATCGCTGTCTTTTGGTTGGCTTGTTTATTCTGTTTACACGTAATGTTACTGTTGATATAGTTGGACTTATGCCTGCCATTTTGCTTTTTCTTTGCTTTATATATCACATAACCTTTGTTCTTTCATTTTTCCATTTCTGCCTTCTTTCGTAATGCTTATCTCCCCAACCCCCAGGACTGCCAATTGTTTGTTTGTTTAGTGACTTGACTGGATCATTTTTTGCCTGGAAAATCCCATGGATGGAGGAGCCTGGTAGGCTGCAGTCCATGGGGCCGCTAAGAGTTGGACACAACTGGGCGATTTCACTTTCACACACTGGAGAAGGAAATGGCAACCCACTCCAGTGTTCTTGCCTGGAGAATCCCAGGGACGGGGGAGCCTGGTGGGCTGCCATCTGTGGGGTTGCACAGAGTCAGACACGACTGAAGCGACTTAGCAGCAGCAGCAGCAAGTTTATGTTCCACTTCAAAAGAACTGGACTTACCAAGGGAACATTTCATGGAAGGATGGGCACAATAAAGGATAGAAACGGTAAGGACCTAACAGAAGCAGAAGAGATTAAGAAGAGGTGGCAAGAAAACACAGAACAACTGTACAAAAAAGGTCTTAGTGACCTGGATAAACACGATGGTGTGCTCTTCCACCTAGAGCTAGACATCCTGGAGTGTGAAATCAAGTAGGTCTCAGGAAGCATTACTATGAACAAAACTAGTAGAGGTGACCAAGGCTAGTGGAGGTGACAGAATTCCAGTTGAGCTATTTAAAGTTGTACAAGATGATGCTGTTAAAGTGATGATGCTCAATGTGTCAGCAGATGTGGAAAACTCAGCAGTGGCTACAGGACTGGAAAAGGTCAGTTTTCATTCCAATCCCAAAGAAGGGCAATGCCAAAGAAAGTTTAAACTACTGTACAATTGGACTCATTTCACAAAGCAAGGTTATGCCCAAAATCCTTCAAGTTAGGCTTCAACAGTATGTGAACTGAGAACTTTCAGATGTACAAGTTGGGTTTTGAAGAGGCAGAGGAACCAGAGATCAAATTGCCAACATTTGTTGGATCATGAAGAAAGCAAGGGAATTCCAGAAAAACATCTACTTCTGCTTCATTAACTATGCTAAAGCCTTTGACTGTGTGGATCACAACAAACTGGAAAATTCTTAAAAGAGATGAGAATGCCAGACCACCTTACCTGTCTCCTGAGAAACCTGTATGTGGGTCAAGAAGCAACAGTTAGAACCAGAAACAGTGAAACAACTGACTAGTTCTAAATTGAGAAAGGAGTACAACAAGACTGTATGTTGTCACCCTGCTTATTTAACTTATATACATGGTACATCATGTGAAATGCCGGGCCGAATGAAAGATAAATTAAGATTGCCAGGAGAAATATCAACAACCTCACATGTGCAGATAATATCACTCTAATGGCAGAAAGTGAAGAGGAACTAGTGAGCCTCTTGATGAGGGTGGAGGAGGAGAGTGGAAAAGCTGGCTTGAAACTCGTTAGAAAAATTAAGACCATGGCATCTGGTCCCGTCACTTCATGGCAAATAGATGGGGAAAAAGTGGAAACAGTGACAGATTTTATTTTCATGGGCTCCAAAATCACTGTGGACAGTGACTGCAGCCATGAAATTAAAGACACTTGCTCCTTGGAAGGAAAGCTGTGACAAACCTATACAGCATACTAAAAAGCAGAAACATCACTTTGCTGACAAAGATATGAGAGGGCAACAGGCAAGAAGGCCAGGGGTCTCCAAACGGAGGAAATAGGCTGCAAGTGTCAGACATTTTCTCTCTCTCTTAAGCGGCAGGAAGAAACAAACTAGCGATATTTTTCCTTCTCTATACAAATTTAAAAGAGGTTTCTCTTAAAATACTGTGTTGCCATGACACCTGGTTTCACCTGAAGTTAACTATTCTCAAACTTTGAGTTAACCAATGCTTTTTTCTTATGGAAATGTTTGTCTTAAGCTATGTTAATGTACTGTGCATTTACCCCAAACGCTGTCTTCCGCCTAATGGCTCAGAACCTACTTGGCAAACCAGTATGTCCTACTCAGACACTGTTTCCCTAATCTATGTAAATGAAACTCCCTGCATGATCTGCCTTTCTGCAAAATTCAAGTCAATCGTTTTATGACCCGGAATGTCTGGTGCCCAGATTATTCCAAAGTACATCTTATGAATGAGGGGCCTGGTGCCATTCTGAGTTTAAGACATTCCTTTCTTACATTAACAAACTGCTAGTGACTATATAACATCAAGCTGAAGACTAGCAGGGGGGTACTCTTTCTGCCCCCTTCTGATGCCTATGTCAGAAGCTTTCTCTATCTCCTTTATACTTTAATAAATCTTTATCACACCAAAGCTCTGAGCGATCCAGCCTCGTCTCTGGCCCAGGATTGAATTCTTCTCCTCCAGAGGCCAAGAATCCCAGCCGTTTTTCTGTGGCTCAGCAGCAACCTTTCAGATACATACAGTAAAAGCTGTATGGTTTTTCCATTATTCATGTATGTTTGTGATAGTTGGGTCACAAAGAAGACTGAATGCCGAAGAATTAATGATTTTGAATTGTGATGCTGAAGAAGGCTCTTGAGAATCCCTTGGACTGCTATGAGATCAAACTAGTCAGTCCTAAAGGAAATCAACTTTGAATATTCTTTGGAAGACTGTTGCTGAAGCTTCAATTCTACAGCCACCTGAAGAGCTAACTCATTGGAAAGACCCTGATGCTGGGAAGGATTGAGGGCAGGGGAGAAGGGGGCAACGGAGAATGAGATGGTTAGATAGCATTTCCAACTCAGTGGACAAGAATTTGAACAAACCCCGGGAGATAGAGGACAGAGGAGCCTGGCATGCTGCAGTCCATGGGGTTGCAGAGTTGGACACAACTTAGTGACTGAACAATATGAAGCCTCTGATATTTCTTATCAGAGGGCTTAATCTTGGGTATATGTAGTCATCCTGGCATATCGTGATTTTAGGTGGGTTCTGTTTATATTTTTGATCTGTTACGATATCTACCTCTCTTGATATCATACCAGGCTCTGCTTTGGGATATAACTTTTCCCATAGTCTTTTGTAATGAAATTCAGACCCTGTTCCAAGATAGTTTTTGAGATTGTCTTTTGAGGTTTGTCATGATCCCAGGTGGGTTCCTTTTTAGGTTCCTTGGGTCTCTGATAAACAGTTGACTTGTAGTTTAGCTTATTATTCTCACGAAGGTATCAACTTCCTCTTGTTTGCCATCAAAATTTTCTGTTTCAGGAAGTGCTCTTAGTTTTGAACTTTTGCATATTCTGTTCCAAGTAAAGTCAGTTGATTTGGGAAGTACTTCAGAGCTTTCTGTTCTTACAGTCTACCTCTTCCCCTGGGTAAATTCTCTGAGCCACTGCTCTGGAGCTGCCAGTCAGTTCAGTCGCTCAGTTGTTTCTTACTCTTTTCGACCCCGTGGACTACAGCACGCCAGGCCTCCCTGTCCATCACCAACTCCCAGAGTTTACCCAAATTCATGTCCATTGAGTCGGTGATGCCATCCAACCATCTCATCCTCTGTTGTCCCTTTCTCCTCCTGTCTTCAATCCTTTCCAGCATCAGGGTCTTTTCAAATCAGTCAGCTTTTTGCATCAGGTGGCCAAAGTATTGGAGTTTCAGCTTCAGCATCAGTCCTTCCAATGACTATTCAGGACTGATTTCCTTTAGGATTGACTGTTTTGATCTCCTTGCAGTCCAGGAGACTCTCAAGAGTCTTTTCCAACACCACAGCTCAAAAGCATCAATTCTTCGGTGCTCAGCTTTCTTTATAGTCCAACTCTCACATCCATACATGACTACTGAAAAAACCATAGCTTTGACTAGATGGACCTTTGTTGACAAAGTAATGTCTCTGGCTTTTTATATGCTGTCTAGGTTGGTCATAGCTTTCATCCAAGGAGCAAGGGTCTTTTCAAGGCTGCAGTCACCATCTGCAGTGATTTTTGGAGCCCAAGAAAATAAAGTCTGTTATTATTTCCATTGTTTCCCCATCTATTTGCCTTTAAGTGATGGGACTGGATGCTTTGATCTTCGTTTTTTGAATGTTGTTTTAAGCCAGCTTTTTCACTCTCCTCTTTCACTTTCAAGAGGCTCTTCAGTTCCTCTTTGCTTTCTGCCATATGGGTGGTGTCATCTGCATATCTGAGGTTATTGATATTTCTCCCGGCAATCTTGATTCCAGCTTGTGCTTCATGCAGCCCAGCATTTCATGTGATGTACTCCACATGTAAGTTAAATAAACAGGGTGACAGTAAGCGGGATGTCTGGCTCTAGGTGAGTGATCACACCATCGTGGTTATCTGGGTCATTAAGACCTTTTTGGTATAGTTCTTCTGTGTATTCTTGCCACCTCTTAATATCTTCTGATTCTGTTAGGTCCATGCCATTTCTGCCCTTGATTGTGCCCACCTTTGCATGAAATGTTCCCTTGGTATCTCATTTTCTTGAAGAGATCTCTAGTCTTTCCCATTCTATTATTCCCCTCTATTTTTTTGCATTGATCACTAAGGAAGGCTTTCTTATCTCTCCTTACTAGTCTTTGGAACTCTGCATTCAGATGGGTATATCTTTCCTTTTCTCCTTTGCCTTTCGTTTCTCTTCTTTTCTCAGCTATTTGTAAGGCCTCCTCAGACAGCCATTTTGCCTTTTTGCGTTTCTTTTCCTTGGGGATGGTCTTGATCTCTGTCTCCTGTACAGTGTTACAATCCTTCATCCATAGTTCTTCAGGCACTCTGTCTGTCAGATCTAATCCCTTGAATCTGTTTGTCACTTCCACTGTATAATCATAAGGGATTTAATTTACATCATACCTGAATGGTCTAGTAGTTTTCCCTACTTTCTTCAATTGAAGTCTGAATTTGACAATAAGGAGTTCATGATCTGAGCCACAGTCAGCTCCTGGTCTTGATTTTCCTGACTGTATAGAGCTTTTCCATCTTCGGCTATAAACAATATAATCAGTTTCAATTCAGTATCGACCATCTGGTGATGTCCATGTGTTGAGTTGCCTCTTGTGTTGGGGAGAGCTGTAGGTGGGGTTAATGGCTCACTTCTTGGGGTGACTTCCCTACTGTATGAGCAGGATACGTGGTGAAGTACAGTTGTCTCATTGGCTTTGTTCTTAGGCATGCAACCTCTGCATTACAAGCAAGTGAGCCAGTTGCCCCAGAATTTTTGTCCTACTGTGTCTAGGATGGAGTTGTGTCTTATATATGGGGCTGTGTGGAGGAAGGGAATTTCTGACCTCTTGGTTGTGCTGCCTTGAATTTAGCATCTGCGGTCCAGAGCTCTGCTGGATGAGAAATGCTGATGGCCTACCCCTTGACTTGGAGCCTGTTGGAAAGGTCTTTTTGGTCCCATGTACATGGGGTTGGGGGAGGTGGAGAGTGGGTTGTAGCTTCAGTGCCACAGACTTGCTGTTTTTTCCACCAAGATTTAGTAACTTTCCTTAAAAGTTTGTTTCTTCTTTTTTTTTTTTTTTTTAAACTGGTCTGAGGACCATTTCTTTCTTTCTTTCTTTTTTTTTTTTTTAATGGTCTGAGGACAATTGCCAGAGATTTCAAGTGGTTATTAAAAAAAAAAAATTCCCCAGTTCTGGTTATTTCCCCATGAAGGCATCTGCAGAGCTCCTTCCACTACCTTTTCAAAAATAGTTCTGTTTTTTAAGAAAATCAGTATCTTCATGGTGTATCTTCTTTTCCTGTCTTTTTGTCTGAAACAAAAGGATACTTAACGCCTTTTGTTTGACATGGGTTTCTTTTAGAGAATGTATTGTTGGATCATGTTTTAATTTTATCCATTCTGCCAACTTTTGTCTTTTAATATGTGTATTTAGACCATTTATATTTTAAGGCAGTTATTGATATGCTAGGTATTAAATCTCTTACTGTTTGATTCCTCTATTTTTCTTTTCTTCCCTTCATGTGGGTTACGTAAACATTGTTTTTTTAATTCTATCTTTTCTTAGTATTTATTTTTATTTATTATTTGGCTGCACTGGGTCTTAGTTGTGACATGTAGCATCTTTAGTTGCAGCATGTGCAGTCTAGTTCCCAAACCAGGGATGAACCTGGGTCCCTTGCATTGGGAGAGTGAGCTTAGCTGCTGGACTATCAGGAAGTTCTAAGATTCCATCTTTTTTATAGTATTTTTATATAGTTTTATATAGTGCTTGAATAGTTTCTTAGTGATTGTCTAAGATCTTGTATTATTCATTTTTAGCTTATAGTCTATATTGATTTATTATTTGGAGTTGAGTATAGCAACTTCTATTCAGATCCTTTTACCCTTTCCTGTTGTGAACTAGGATTATCTCTAAATATTTCCTCTACATATAGGGCCTTATGAGATATTGTTATAATTTTTACATCAGCCATCGCGTAAGATTTAATGTACCCATGAGGAAACGTATTGTTTACCCTCATTCTTAGCTATTACAGTGTTCTTTTCTGAAGATTGAAGTTCATTCTATTAACACATCTTCTCTGTTTAGCAAACTTCCTTTAATCATACATTTAAGGGTAGGTTTGCCAGTGACAAATTTTTGTTTGCTTTGTGAGAATATCTTTTTGATTGGCTTTCATGCCTGAAGGATATTTCTTTTTTGAGTACAGGACTTGTTGATTTTTTTCTTTTCTTTGAACAACTTTGTTCCACTTCCTTTTGTCCCTCATTGAGAAATCCACTGTTGTTGGAATTGATGTTCCTTGTAATGCAATTACATTGACTCCTTTCAAGGTTTTTTTGTGTCTATAAGCTTTCAGAACTCAATGATGGGTCTTGGTGTGGATTTCTTTGAATTTATTCTGTAAATCCTTTAGATTTATCCCTCTAATTCCATTCTTAAGGGTTTTGAATCTGTACGTTTATATCTTGGCAAGTTTGGGAGATTTTTAGTCATTATTTGTTGAAATACTTTTTGAGTTCCACTGCTCCTCCTAGGAGAAGGCAATGGCACCCCACTCCAGTACTCTTGCCTGGAAAATCCCATGGATGGAGGAGCCTGGTAGGCTGCAGTCCGTGGAGTGACTAAGAGTTGGACACGACTGAGCGACTTCACTTTCACTTTTCACTTTCATGCGTTGGAGAAGGAAATGGCAACCCACTCCAGTGTTCTTGCCTGGAGAATCCCAGGGATGGTGGAGCCTGCTGGGCTGCCGTCTACGGGGTCACACAGAGTCTGACACGACTGAGATGACTTAGCAGTAGCTCCTCTTAGGATGGCAGTGGTATGAATGTTAGCTGTTTTCTTATTGTCCCACAGATTCTTGAGACTGTTAAATATTTTTTCATCTATTTTGGGTAAATTATATTGATTTGATCTGAAGTTCAATGCTTCTGTTCTCTGTCACTCTCACTTTACTTATTGAGGTAATTTATCAAGTTTTTTAGTTATTTTAGTTTGGCTATTGTATAGGCTTCCCAGATGGCTCTGTGGTAAAGAATCCACCTGCCAGTGCAGGAGATGCAAGAGATTCGGGTTCAATCCCTGGGTCAGAAAGATCCCCTGGAGTAGGAAGTGACAACCCACTCCATGTTCTTGCCTGGAAAATTCCCTGGACAGGCGAGCCTGGTGGGCCACAGTCTGTGGGGTCGCAGAGTCAGACACGGCTATGTACCCATGTATGTATGTTAATTTCTTTAAATTCTTTGTCACATTGTTCTAAGATCTGATTCTCTTGAACATGTCAGTTTTTTTTCTCATTCAAATTAGAATGTTCCTAGTTGTTAGTTTGACTGATTTTTGAGTGTTTTGTGGTATTGTGGATATTATATCCTGATACTCAGGGTCATATTTAATCCTTTTTAGCAAGCAGTTCTCCTGTGGAGTGTCATGATAGCTAAATGGGTTTTTGCTTCTCCTTGGGCCCTACTGTCACCATTTCAGCAGAAGTGGAGTGCTGACTCTTAACTGCCTTGTTGCAAATGAATGAGCTGAAATTTCAGTTCCCACTTGCTCTTTCCTTACAAAAGTGGGATATACTAACTCATAAATTTGTTGCGACTCATTGGAAAAGATCCTGATGCTGGGAAAGATTGAGGGCAGGAGGAGAAGGGGGCAACAGAGGATGAGATGGTCAGATGGCATCACCAACTCAATGGACATAAGTTTGAGCAAACTCTGGGAGATGGTGAAGGACAGGGAAGCCTGGCATGCTGCAGTCCATATGGTCACAAAGAGTCAGACACGACTTAGCGACTGGACAACAACAACGTGTATTGGTGGCTCAGTGGTGAAGAGTCTGCCTACAATGCAGGAGACAGGTGTTTCAGTTCCTGGGTTGGGATGATCCCCTGGAGAAAGAAATGGCAATCCACTCCAGTATTCTTGCCTGGGAAAAGCAAGAGTCAGGCTGGACTTAGCAACTAAACAACAATGCTGAATTCCATTGAGCGTCATTGACACAAGGGAAGAGAAAGCGTAGGCTGACTCACACCACTTTTTGCTGCAGGGTAAGGGTGGAATCTCAGCTTCCCCTGAAACTTCAGCATACCAGAGACTGGAAGTAGAGTGATGACTTGCCTCACTTTCCACCATGTTATTCTGTCTTGTTATTGTCTAGTTGGGGTAGAAGTTCAGCTCCCTGTTACTACTCTCTGACACGGAGGGCAAGATTTACTTTTAGTAGTGTAAATAAGAAAGAATATTGGCTTCAATTAAAATGTCCTTTATTTAAGATCACGACAGTGGAGATACTGAAGATTTTTCCCTTTTTCAGCTTTGTTGAGATATCCTTGTGAAGTGACGTCAAAGTCGCTCAGTTGTGTCTGACTTTTTGCGATTCCATGGACTGTAGCCTGCCAGGCTCCTGTGTCCATGGAATTCTCTGGGCCAGAATACTGAAGTGGGTGGCCCGTTCCCAGGTCTCCTGCATTGCAGGTGGATTCTTTACCATCTGAGTCAACCAGGGAAGCCCTGGTGAAGTATAGTTGACAAAATTGTAAGGTATTTGAAATGTACATCATCATAATTTGATACATAGTGTGAAAGGATTCCTCCATGTCTATTCAGTTAACCCACCCATCACCTTGTGTTTTTATATATATGGGTGAGACTATTTACGTTCTAATCCCTAAGGAAATTTCAACTGTATAATACAGTGTTATCAACTATGGTCACCATGTTGTATATTAGCTTTTTCAGTCATTATTCATCTTAGAGCAGAGAATTTGTATCCTTTTATCAGCTTCTCTCTTATTCTATTGTTCACCCCCAACCCCTGGCAACCACTTCTACTGTTTCTTTGAGTTTTTGACTTTCAAGGTTTTTTTTTTTTCCCAGCTTCCACATGTAAGTGACACCATGCAGTATTTGTCTTTGTCTGGCTTATTTCATTTAGGTCCATTTGTGTTGTCACAAATGGCAGGGTTTCCTTCTTTCTCGTGGCCGACTACTATCCCATTTTTTGTCTGTGTGACTGTATGCATGTATGCATTATGCATACATACCACATCTTCTTTAACCATTTATCTGTTCCATATCTGGTTATTGTGAATAATGCTGCCATGCGCACGGGAGTGCAGGTATCTCTTTGACATCTTGTTTTCTTTCCTTTTTTTTGGATATATACCGAAAAGTGGAGTTGCCAGGTCATGTGGCAGTTCTCTTTTTTTTTTTTTAGAAACCTTTGTACTGTTTTTCTTTTTTTTTTAAATATTTATTTATTTACTGATTTATTTGTTTGGCCGCACCAGGTCTAAGCTGTGGCATGAGAACCCTTCGTTGTGCATGTGGGATCTAGTTCCCCACCTGGGGATCGAACCCAGGACCCCTGCATTGGAAGCGCAGAGTCTTAGCCACAAGGCCACCAGGGAAGTCCCTGTACTGTTTTTCATAATGGCTGTACCAGTTTACATTCCCACCATCAGTACACAACTATTTGCTTTTCTCCACAGCCTCATTACTTGTTATCTTTTTGTTATTTTTCCAACCGGGAACAGATCATGATAGAAAAAAATCAGAATAAGAGCAAATATTCTATATTGAGAAAGCATTTTTGACTGTTACAATTATTTAGCAAAAAAGTTCAGTAAGAAAATATACACAACCTAATTTTTCTCATAAAATGTGGAAAGGGAATGCATGGAAGCAGTTGATTTCTTTGGTGAGCACAGCCACTGTTCATACTCGTTCCAAGGCTTCTAACATGATGATGCTATTTCCTTGTATTACCACCATTCCAGTATTGTTCTGTTGCCACTAGTTGCCATCTCCATACATTCATCTACCACAAGATTCATAAAGGGATCAAATCCCCACAGTATTCCTTGGACATATCTGCCACCATTTAATTGCAATAACTTCTTGTCCATAAATATCTTCAACTCAGGAGGGTGAGCTTTGCTCATGATGTCTCCTCAGCTGATATCTGTCTTTTTGATGAAAGCCATTCTTACAGATTTGAGATGATATCACATTGTGGTTCTGGTTTCTGTTTAGTGATGTTGAGCACCTTGGCATGTATCTGTTGGCCAGTTGTATTTCTTCTTTGCAAAAATGTCTATTCCATTTCTTTGTCTGTTTTTAAATTGGATTATTTATATTTTATTGAGTTACGTGAGTTCTTTATGTATTTTGGTTATTAACTTCTTACCAGATACGATTTGCAAATATTTTCTTCCATTCTGTAGCTTGCCTTTTCATGTTGTTGATATTTTCCTTAACTATGCAAAAGCTTTTTAGTTTGATGTTTCCCACTTGTTTATTTTTGTTTTGTTACTTTTGTTTATAGCATCAAACTAAAAAAACTGTTGTCAGGATTGATGTCAAGCGGTTATCCCCTTTGTATCCTTCTAGGAGTTCATAGTTTCTGGTGTTTGATTTTTGTGTATGGTGTAAGACAGGGGTTCGGTTTCATTCTTTCATTCCACATTGCATGTGACAATCCAGTTTTCCCAACACTATTTGTTGAAGTGGATATATTGAGGATATCTTTAGGTCCTGACATTTGACACTTTATAAGTGTGAAATTATAGAATCGTGGTTCATTGAATTCTTGCTTCAATTCCTATTCTATGGAATGCAGTATTAGGATGATTTCTGCTCTCAGGATATCATGCAGTGGTTTGGAAAACCTAAATAAGCACTTAATTTTAACAATTGAAGTGATGATCAGTATAATTTATTATTTAATTATCTGTATATTTGTATTTATTTTTTTGGTCATGCCATGCACCTTGTGGGATTTTAGTTCCTTGATGAGGCATTGAATCTGTGGCTCTCAGCAGTGAGAGCCTGGAGTCCTAACCCTGGATGTGCAGGGAATTTCCAATATGATTTATTTTTTGCAAATTAGGAAATTTACAGGTCAGAGGGTCTTGGTCAAGGTTATTTAGCTCTGTTTTCCCACTATTTCATGTTTTATAGTTATTTTGAAAAAGTAAAACATGGACATGGTTAAAATTTTGAACAAGATAAATGATTATATAATAACTCATTGAAACCCAGAAATCACTAACATATAAAATGCTAGTTATATAATTTTTACCAGAAAATGTAAAACAACTAAGAAGCTACTAAGAGGAGAAGAAGTCTTATCTGGTAGGACATTCCAATTCAGTTCGGTTCAGTCGCTCAGTCGTGTCCAACTCTTTGCGACCCCATGAATCTCAGCACGCCAGGCCTCCCTGTCCATCACCAACTCCCGGAGTCTACCCAAACCCATGTCCATTGAGTCGGTGATGCCATCCAACCATCTCATCCTCTGTTGTCCCCTTCTCCTCCTGCCCCCAATCCTTCCCAGCATTAGGGTCTTTTCCAATGAGTCAACTGTTCGCATGAGGTGGCCAAAGTATCTCAGGATAAAACATTATATTATCATTACACAGTCTCACTCAAGTACAGTTTTAACACAACTCCCTCTTTCATATTTCTTCTTGAATGACCCAGATGCATCTCAGACTTACCATGTCTAAAATTGAACTTGTCTCAAAAATTTTAAAATGTCCTCTTTGTAAGCTCTTATTCTTATTCCTAAGCAAGAAACTTGGGAATGATTCTTGTCTCTCTGTTCACCAATATAATTTTCTTAGAATATTTTGTCTGTGATGTCTTTGTTGTCTTATGTTTTTGGTTATATTGGCCTCTTAAAATGAGTTGTTAATTGCTCTCTTTTCCTTGGTTTTTAATTTTTTAAAAGACATTATTTTTTTTACGTTTTGATTGCATTGGGTCTTCCTTGGTGCACGTGGGGTTTCTCTAGTTGTGGCGAGCAGCATCTGTTCTTCGTTGTGGTGCATGGGCTTCTTACTGCAGTGGCTTCTCTTGTTGCAGAGCATAGGCTTTAGATGCTTGGGCTTTAGTAGTTACTGCCCCTGGGGTCAGTAGTTGTGGCCCCTGGGCCCAGCTGCTCCAAGGCATGTAGAATTCTCCCAGTAAACTCTGATCCAGTTACTGTACCATTGGGGAAGTTCTTTCTCCTCTGTTTTTTTAAAGAGTTTGTATAAGGTTTGTATTATTTTTTTCCTTGAGAGAATTTATCATTGAAAAAACCCAGCAGGCCTGGACTTTCTTTTGTAGAGTATTTTAATTACAGATTTAGTTTCTTTACTTCATGTTAGGGTATTCAGTTTCTCTGTTTCCTTGAGCCAGTGTCTGGTAGTTTGTATTTTCCAGGAACTTTCTAGTAGTTTGTATTTTCTATGAATTTGACTTATTTGTTTGTTTGTTTGTTTATGGCTGCACCACTTGGCCTGTGGGAACTTAGTTTCCCAACCAGGGATCAAATCTGTGCCCCCTGCAGTGGGAGCATGGAGTCCTAACTACTGGACAGCTGAGGAAGTTCCTTTGACTCATTTAAATTGTCTATCTTGTTGGTATAAAAACTTTTATAAGTCCCTTTGCTGTTCACCTGAAATTATCACAACATTGTTAATCAGCTATACCCCAATACAAAATAAAAAGGTAAAAAAAAAAAGATGAACATTTTAAACTGAGATCTTTGTTATCCGGAAAAAAGCCTTTCATAATATTCCCTTAATTCTTTTGATTTCTGTAGGGTTTGTTGTTAAGTCCTCTGTTTCACTCTTATACTATTGATTTTCACAATGTTTGTTTTCTTTTTTAACTTCTAAATCAATCTCAGTGTATGTTTCCGCACACCCCTAGCCCCATCTCTTCCCTTCCCTCTTCCTTTCTTGACCTGCACCTTATCTCCCTCCTGCTAATTATCAATTTTGTTGATCTTTTCAAAGAATCATCTTTGAGTTTTATCCCCCTTCCCTCCATTGATACCTACTCTGATCTTTATTTTATTCTATTTAATTTGGGTTTGATTTGCAGAATCTGAATTACATGATCAAATTATTGGTTAAAATTTTTGTTGTTATTTTCTAGTATACTTTTAAAGCTATAAATTTCCAAGCCTGTGCGGTCAAATGTGTTAGGTAACTCCCATATGTGGCTGTTAATGCTAAAGTTAAATAGTAGATTGAGTTCCTCAGTCATTCTAGTCACATTTCAAGTGTTCACTGATCTCATGTTTGACTTTGCAGATATAGAACAGAATGGCAGAATTTCTTTTGGACTCTATGTATTGCTTTAACTGTATCCAGTGAATTTGTATATATTAATTTTGACTTATATTCAGTTCAAGATATTTTCTGTTTATCTTCATGGTTTCTTCTTTTACCTGTTGGTTAATTAGAATTTGGTTTTTAAACTTTGCAAAATTTGGGCTTTTCAGATTTCTTTCTGTTGTTACCTTCTAATGTAATTGTGGTAGGAGAACATACCATGAATGATCTAAAGCCTTTCAAATTATTGAGATTTGTTTTATTACCGAGCACTGCTGCTGCTGTTTACTCACTAAGTCATGTCTGACTCTGCGACCCCAGGGACCCGCCAGACCTCCTCTGTCCATGGGATTTCCCGGGCAAGAATACTGAAGTGGGTTGCCATCTCCTTCTCCAGGGGATCTTCCTGACCCAGGGATTGAACCAACATCTCCTGCTTGGTAGGCAGATCCTTTACCACTGAGCCACCTGGGAAGCCCATTAATTAACAAAGGAGTTGGCAAACTATTCCTTTAAAGGGCCAGGTAGTACTATTTTAGTTTCTGTGCACGGCACAAGGTCTCTGACATGGCTTATTTCCTCTTCCTCGAAGACACTGTAAATTATGTATTTTATCTTTGTCCCTGGATCTGGACAGAACTTGTAAGACTGAGAGATAAGGATGGTAAGTGCATCTTTTCATTATTAATAAGAGATCCCTTTTAACCACACCTGGGTTCGATCCCTGGGTTGGGAAGTGCCACTGGAGAAGGGTGTGGCAACCCACTCCAGTATTCTTGCCTGGAGAATTCCATGGACAGAGGAGCCTGGTAAGCTACAGTCCATAGGGTCGCAAAGAGTCAGATAGGACTGAGCAACTGAACTGATCTTTGTATGGAATGTCTTGTGTAGATCAGTTACATCAAGTTGTTTACTATGTTGTTTAAGGCTTTTATATTTTATTAAGACTTTTTTTATCAATTTCTGAAAAATGAGTATTGAAATCTCCATCTGCAATTGTTTAATTATCCCTTTCTCCTTACATTCTGTTAGTTTTGCCTCATGTATTTTTTTAGGTGCATATGCATTTATAATTGTTAGCTATTTTTGATGTATTGGTTCTTTAGCATATAAAATGTTTATGTCTAGTAATCTCATCTAAGAGTCTTTCCTCCACCTCTCATGATTATTTTCATGGTATATCTTTTTCCTTTTCTTTTTTTTTATTTACTTTCAGTCTGTTGTGTCTTTATATCTAGAAATGTTTCTTTTAGACCCCATTTAGTTGGATTTTGTCTTTTATCCAGGTTGACAATCTCTGCCTTTTCATTGGAATTCTTTGTCCATTTTTCCCCATCACTTCATGGCAAATAGATGGGGAAAAATGCAAACAGTGACAGATTTTATTCTCTTGGGCTCCAGAATCACTGTGGATGGTGACTGCAGCCATGAAATTAAAAGATGCTTGCTCCTTGGAAGGAAGGCTGTGACAAATCTAGACAGCGTATTAAAAACCAGAGATCAGTTTTCTGACAAAGGTCCATATAGTCAAATCTATGGTTTCTCCAGCAGTCGTATATGGATGTGAGAGTTGGACCATAAAGAATGCTGAGCGCCAAAGCTTTCAAACTGGTGTAAGAGAAGACTCTTGAGAGTCCTTTGAACAGGAGGGACATCAAAGCAGTCAATCCTAAAGGAAATCAGTCCTGAATATTTATTGGAAGGACTGGTGCTGAAGCTGAAACTCCAATACTTTGGCCACCTGATGCAAAGAGTCAACTCATTTGAAAAGACCCTGATGTTGGAAAAGATAGAAGGCGGGAGGAGAAGGGGACAACAAAGGATGAGATGGTTGGATGGCATCACCAACTCAATGGACATGAGTTTGAGCAAGCTCTGGGAGATGGTGAAGGACAGGGAAGCCTGGGGTGCTGCAGTCCACGGGGTCTCAAAGAGTTGGACACGACTTAGGGACTGAACAACAACAGCAATTGTGTGGTTGGATTTGGGATGTTTGTTTTATCTTTGTCATGTCAGGTTTTGGTTCCTTTCTTTTACTAAGCCTTTTGTGTCCAGTATTTTTAATGTTCTTTAAAATTTTCTCTCTTTTTGTTTTTACTTTGTTTTTGTCTTTGTTTTTCCTCTAGCAATTATATGTCTAATTTCATACAAGCCATTTCAAGGTAATATTGTATTAATTTTGTTAAAATCTAGCAACTTTGCTGCAGATCCATTCCTCTCCTTTGTAACTGGGGCTTCCCTGATGGCTCAGATGGTAACGAAACCGCCTGCAATGGGGGAGACCTGGGTTGGGAAAATCCCCTGGAGAAGGGAATACCTACTCCCAATATTCTGGCCTGGACAGTTCCATGGACAGAGGAGCCTGGCATTCTACAGTCCATGGATTTGCAAAGAGTTAGACACAACTGAGCGGCTTTCACTTCACTTCTCACTTCTTCTCCTTTGTAACGATTGTATTATTCTGTTTATATGTTTAAAAAACTTTATTCTGATTATCACTTTAAACAATCTTATGTTTTTTGTTTTTTTAAAAGAAATGAAGTGGAAATGTCTTCCATGTTTACCCTTTCTAATGTTTCTCTTTTCCGTTCTGTGGATCCAGGGTATTGTCTGATTTCAGTTTTTTTCAGCCTGAAATGAACTTCATTTAGTATTTCTTTTGTGGTACAGATATGCTCATGACATTCTATTAATTTTTGTTTATCTGGGGATTTCCTTACTTTGATTTCAGATTGAAGAATATTTTTGCTTTATAAAGAATTCTTGGTTCTACAGTCTTTCAGTTACTTGAAATATGTCACTTCATTGCTTTCTGGCCTCCATTGTTTCTGATGAAAAAATCAGATGTTAATGTTGTTGTTCCCCTGTGGGTGATGAATTGTTTTTCTGTTGCTGCTTTCAGGATTTTCTTTGAAAAATCTTTGTCTTGCAGTAGTTTGAGTATGATAAATCAAGGTTTGATTCTCTTTGTTTTATTATAGTTGAATTCTTCCAGCTTTTTGACTCTTCAGATTAATGTATTTCATTGAGTTTGGGACATTTTTGGCTATTATTTTCTCAAAACATTTTTCCTACTCCTTACTCTCATCTTCTGAGACTTCCACAACATTCATTTTGAGATTTTGATGTCTCCCTGGCTGTTCCTCCTCCTCCCCCCATTTTTTTGATCTTTCTGCCTTGTAAGGATTGAATACTTAGATTTATCTACACGTCCACTAAGTCTGCTATGGAGTCTAGATATAGATTAAATTTTTATTTTGGATGTTCTACTTTTCATCTTACAGATTGTTATTATAATTCCTAGTTCTCTCTTCAGACTTCCTGTATGTTGAGTACTGCCATCGTATTTTACTGTATTCTTAGGAGTATTTTATAATAGCTGCTTTGAAATCTGTTCATTAACTCCAGTGTTTGGACTCAGTTGATTAGTTGACTGATTCCCCCCTACCCCAGGTTAAGTCACACTTCTCTGTTTCTTTATGATTTCCTATATTATAGCAACTCTGAATTCTGGTTAATTTTTCTGTGGGTTGCTGCTATTTTGTAGTAACTTGCTTAGTCTTAAAGTATGGAATTTGTACAGCTTACAGCCATTGATACCTCTTTTCAATTATTTTTATTTTTATTGTTTAGCCTGGTTTTCTAGGGTTTGCTTCTATTAGTATGTCTGCATAGCTTGGTGGTCAACCAGTGCTTTAGGGTGGAAGTTTCAATCAAATATCTTGAGTTTATCAGCCTCACACCATTAGTGATTCATCTTTGTTTAGTTTGGGAAACACACTAAAAGTTGCAGCCAGTTTTTAGTCTCATTTGGCTTTTTATTTTTGCTGGGCTTCCTTGAGTATCCCTTTTAGTTAGCCATGTGTGTGTAGAGAGTTTTATCTTAATTCTGTGACTCTCTCATTTTAAGTGTCTTATGTTCGCCCAGTGACCTGCTGCCTGCTTTAGCTGTGACCCAAACTTAAGTGTGTACAAGGTGTTCTTTCCGAACTGGAATACCTACTTTTAGCTGGCAAATCTGTTCACATTTGCTCTCCTGCTTCATATGGCAGCAAAGCTGCTTTTTTGTTTTTTAAGTTGAAGTCTAGTTGATTTACAGTGTTACATTACTTTCAGGTGTACAACAGAGTGAAGCAATATTTTTATATATTATACTCCATTTAAAGTTATTATATGAAGAAAAACAAGGAACAGAAAATAAAAAACACAAAAAGTTATTATATAAGATTGGCTGTATTCTCTGTGCTGTAACTATATCCTTGTAGCTTATTTGTCTTATGCTTACTAGTTTGTGCCTCGTAATCACCTGCCTTTATCTTGTGCCTCCTCTTTCCCTCTCCCTATTGATGTTTTCTGTATTTGTGTCGGTTTCTGTTTGTTATATTCATTCATTTGTTTTAGTTTTTAGATTCTGCATGTAAATTTAACATACAGTATTTGTCTTTCTCTGTTTGACTTATTTCATTAAGCATAATACCCTCCAGGTCCATCCGTGTTGTTTTAAATGGCAGAATTTCATTCTTATTTTTTTTTTTTTATGGCTGAATAATATTCTCTATGTATATATACACTTCTTTATTCATCTGTTGATGGTCACTTAGGTTGCTTCCATATCCTGGCCATTGTAAATAAAGCTGCTATGAACATTGGGGTGATATATCTTTTTGAGTTAGCGTTTTCACTTTCTTTGATTTTATTCCCAGAAGTAGAATTGCTGGATGATGATATGGTAGTTCTATTTTTAGTTGTTTTTTTTTAGGAACCTCCATATTGTTCTCCAAAGTGGCTGCAGCAGTTTACATTCCCACTAACAGTGTAGGAGTGTTCCCTTTTCTCCACATCCTCACCAACATTTGTCATTTGTGGTCTTTTGGTAATAGCCATTTGGATGAATGTGAGGTGAGCAGTCTTTATTTGACTTTGTCAGGTCTTAGTTGGGACACTCAGAATCTTTGTTGTGTCATGTAGAATCTTTTGTCGCAGTGCACAGACTCTAGCTGTGGCACATGGACTCTCTAGTAGTGGTGCACGACCATAGTTGCTCCACAGCATGTGGGATATTAGTTCCCTGACCAGGAATTGAACCTGAGTGCCTCAAATTTCAAGGTGGATTTTTAACCACTGGACCACCAGGAAAGTCCTTCATTGTGGTATTGATATGCATTTCTCTTATGATTATCAGTGATGAGCACTGTCAGTCATCTGTATATCTTGTTTGGGAAAGTGTCTATTCAGGTCCTCTGCCTATTTTTTAATTGTTTTTTTCCTTTAATATTGAGTTACATGAGCTTTATGGGATTTCCCTGGTGGCTCAGTGGTAAAGAATCCGCCTGCCATGCAGGAGACTCGGGTTCAGTCCCTGGGTTGGGAAGATCCCCTGGAGAAGGAAATGGCTACTCACTCCAGTATTCTTGTCTGGGAAATCCCATGGACAGAGGAGCCTGGCAGGCTGTAGTCCATGGGGTCACAAAAGAGCTGGACACGACTTAGTGACTAAACAACAATATATATTTTGGGTATTATTGGTCATATCATTTGCAAATTTTTCTCCCACTCAGTAGGTTGTCTTTTTGTTTGTTGCTAGTTTCCTTTGCTGTGCAGAATCTTTTGAGTTAAATTAGGTCCCATTTTTTAATTAAAATTTTTATTTATTTATTTTTTGCCTGCACTGGGTCTTCATTGCTGTGTGTGGGCTTTCTTTTGTTGCGATGAGCAGGTGCTACTTTCTGGTTTCACTGCATGGGCTTCTCATTGCAGTGGCTTCTCTTATTACGGAGCATGGACTCTAGGCACTCGGGCTTCAGGAGTTGCAGCCCAGAGGCTCATTTGCAGCTCTTGGGTTCTAGAGTGCAGGATCAGCAGTTGTAGTACACAGGCTTAATTGTGGTATCTTCCTGGACCAGGGATAAGTGGTGTCTCCTGCATTGATCACCAAGGAAGCCCAACATTTGTTTATTTTTGGTTTTGTTTCCTTTACCTTAGGAGACAGATCCAGAAATATTGCTACCATTTATGTCAAGGGTGTTCTGTCTACGTTTTGTTTTAGGAGTTTTATGGTTTCTGGTCTTACATTCAGGTCTTTAATCCATCTTGAGTTTATTTTTGTATATGATATGAGAACAGAGCTGCTGCTTTTTATGGTCTCCCTCACTCTAGTAAAACTACTGATGGTGCATACTAGAATTTTCGAGTGGGAGTAGGGATTGTAGGATCATGCTCCAGGCAAGAAGGCCAATGCCTTCCACTGTTTTTGCCATAGCAGATTTTTGTAGAATAAGCACTTCTCATTTTGTCTGGTAATGATTGTTCCCCAGTGCTTTGAAATGGATGGGTTCTTTTGTTTGTGACAGTTTTGTCAAGTTTTATATATGCACTTTGAGGGGAGGGTTCACTTTTCATTCTTCCATTAGTGGAAGTTAGCTAGCTGTTGATTTTTCTGTGTGTGTAATTCCATTTTCTCAAAAAATTAAAAAGTTAATATATTTTTTTAAAGTAATATCTCAAGTATTTTCCTAGGTCTGAATTCCTAGGAACTTCCTAGGTCTTGTACCATTACACTAGTTAGTTGTGGCTATTTAAATTTTAGTTAACTAAAATTCCCTGGCCATCCATTGGTTTAGACTCCCTGCTTCCACTGCAGGGGTCACAGGTTTGACCCCTGGTCAGGGAACTAAGATCCCACATGCTATGTGGCAGGGGCCAAAAAATAAACCTCCCTCAAAAAATTTCTTGAAGCACTTTTTTTTTATTCCATTCAAAAGTGTACTGAAAAGTTTCATTATACCTTTGTCTTTGTTATGGTCTCCATTTACTTTAAATTTATTACTTAGCTGTTTTTGTTTCTAGGTTTTTGTTCTGTGTTTTCCTTTGGTCATAGCTAATGCTATTCTATTTTAATTACATTAAACATTCATTTTATATTTATGCACTAATTCTACGTCTGTAATCTCTGCCGTTCGTTTTCTCCCCTGTAGTTTGTCATTTCATTTGGTTTGTTGATTCATGTCTGTTTTCGCTAAGATGACATGCTATTAACAACTTCTGGCTTAAAAAATTACATATTTTGGCTGCACTGTGTCATAGTTGTAGCATGCAGAATATTTTAGTTGTGGCATGTAGGATCTAGTTCCTTGGTCAGGAATAGAACCTGGCATGGAATCTTAGCCACTGGGCCACAAGGGAAGTCCCATGGATTTATAGTTTCTGATGAAAAGTCTGCTGTCATTGTTATCTTTGTTCCTTTGTATGTAATGTGTTCATACCTGCCTCTCCCACTGCTGTTAACATTTACTCTTTATTATTAGTTATTAGCAGTTGATTTTATAATGTGCTTTGGTATGGTTTTATTTAGAGGTGTAATCCTCAGAGATTATTGAGATTATTGAATTTTGGATTATTTTTGTTCAAGTTGAAGAAAATTTGGCCATTTTCTCTTAAAATATTTTTCTGATTTTTTAAAATATCCTTTCTGAAATACCAGTTACATATATATTAAGGCACTTGATAATGTCTCACATTTAGTGAGCCTGCATATTTTATTCCCCCATTCATTCATTCATCTTCATGCTTCAATTTGTCTTTCAATTTTACCAGGTTTTTCTTTTATATTTTGAAGCAGTCTTGTTAGGTGCACATATGGTTATAATTATATCTTCCTTAGAATTGCCGTTTTTATAATTATAAAATGTTCCGTTTGTGTCTAGTAACTTTTTTCTCAAAAGCTATTTTATCGGATATTAGTGTAGCTACTCCATCTCTTTCATAGTTAACAGTTGCCATGACATACTTTTTTCATAGTTTTTCTTTCATCCTATTTATGTTTTTGATCTCTGTGTCTCTTGTAAGCAGCAGTCCTATCTTTTGACTGGAGTATTTATTTCATTCTCATTTACTGTCATCATTTATATCAGGAAATCTGTGTTGGTTGTTTTCTATGCAACATATGTTTTTTTTTTTGTTCCTTGGTTCTTTATTTGCCTTCTTTTGTAATACATAGATATTTCCTAGTGTTCCATTTTAACTCCTTTGTTAACAATTGCTCTAGGGATTCCAGTATGTATCTTGGTTTATCACAGTCTACTTTAGATTACTACTAATTTGATTTCAGTAAAATATAGAAACTAATATCAGATAAAATAGTTTTTGAGAAAAAAGTTACTAGACACAAACTGAAAATTTTATAATTATGAAAATGGCAATTTTAAGGAAGATATAACCATATGTGCATCTAACAAGACTGCTTCAAAATATATAAGAAAAACCTGGTAAGGGCTTCTTTGTGCTACTGTTGTTTCATACATTACATCTACATGTTATAAACCCAGCAATATTGTTACAGTCATTGCTTATACACTGTGATGGTTTTTAAAGACAAAAATGGAAAAAATACATAAGAGTTTGTCATATTAACCTGCATTTATTTACCATTTCTGATTCTCTCTAGTTTTTGTGGGTTTGTGTTATGGTTTGGTGTTATGTCCTGGCACCAGTGTAAGTCCATTTTCTATCTCCTCCTTTGTGCTATTATTGTTTTATGCAACTTCTTAAATCAATTAAGGGAAGAGAATAAGATTTATATTCTGTGATACATTTATCAATATAATTAGCCTTGTTAAGATCATGGCATTCAATCCCATCACTTCATGGCAAATAGATGGGGAAACAGTGGAAACAGTGGCTGACTTTATTTTTCTGGGTTCCAAAATCACTGCAGATGGTGATTGCAGCCATGAAATCAAAAGACGCTTACTCCTTGGAAGGAAAGTTATGACCAACCTAGACAGCACATTAAAAAGCAGAGACATTATTTTCCCAACAAAGGTCCGTCTAGTCAAGGCTGTGGTTTTTCCAGTAGTCATGTATGGATGTGAGAGTTGGACTATAAAGAAAGCTGAGCGCTGAAGAATTGATGCTTTTGAACTGTAGTGTTGGAGAAGACTCTTGAGAGTCCCTGGGACTGCAAGAAGATCCAACCAGTCCATCCTAAAGGAGATCAGTCCTGGGTGTTTGTTGGAAGGACTGATGTTGAAGCTGAAACTCCAGTACTTTGGCCACCTGATGCAAAGAGCTGACTCATTGGAAAAGACCCTGGTGCTAAGAAAGATTGAGGGCAGGAGGAGAAGGGGATAACAGAATGAGATGGTTGGATGGCATCACTGACTCAATGGACATGAGTTGGGGTAAACTCTGGGAGTTAGTGATGGACAGGAAGGCCTGCCATGCTGCAATTCATGGGGTCGCAAAGAATTGGACATGACTGAGCGACTGAACTGAACTGAACTGAATTGTGATAGTATCAACATATACCTTGTGCTTTGTAGTCCACATATTATCCCTGTAGCTTTTTCCTCCTCCTCTGCTTTTTTGTTTTTAATTTATTTATTTTAATTGGAGGCTAATTACTTTACAGTATTGTAGTGGTTTTGCCATACATTGACATGGATCTGCCACGGGTGTACATGTGTTCCCCACCGTGAACCCCCCTCCCACCTCCCTCCCCATCCCATCCATCTGGGTCATCCCAGTGCACCAGCCCCGAGCACCCTGTCTCATGCATAGAACCTGGACTGGCAATTTGTTTCTCATATGGTAATATACATGTTTCAGTGCCATTCTTCCAATTCATCCCACCCTCGCCCTCTCCCACAGAGTCCAAAAGACTGTTCTATACATCTGTGTCTCTTATGCTGTCTCACATATAGGGTTATCGTTACCATCTTTCTAAATTTCATATATATGCGTTAGTATACTGTATTGGTGTTTTTCTTTCTGGCTTACTTCACTTTGTATAATAGGCTCCAGTTTCATCCACCTCATTAGAACTGATTCAAATGTATTCTTTTTAATGGTTGAGTAATAGTCCATCGTGTATATGTGCCACAGCTTTCTTATCCATTCGTCTGCTGATGGACATCTAGGTTGCTTCCATGTTCTGGTTATTATAAACAGTGCTGCGATGAACATTGGGGTACACGTGTGTCTTTCAATTCTGGTTTCCTCGGTGTGTATGCCCAGCAGTGGGATTGCTGGGTCACATGGTAGTTCTAAATCCAGTTTTTTAAGGAATCTCCACACTGTTCTCCATAGTGGCTGTACTAGTTTGCATTCCCACCAACAGTGTAAGAGGGTTCCCTTTTCTCCACACCCTCTCCAGCATTTATTGTTTGTGGACTTTTGGATAGCAGCCATTCTGACTGGTGTGAAATGGTACCTCATTGTGGTTTTGATTTGCATTTCTCTGATAATGAGAGATGTTGAGCATCTTTTCATGTGTTTGTTAGCCATCTGTATGTCTTCTTTGGAGAAATGTCTGTTTAGTTCTTTGGCCCATTTTTTGATTGGGTCGTTTATCTTTCTGGAATTGAGCAGCAGGAGTTGCTTGTATATTTTTGAGATTAATTCTTTGTCAGTTGTTTCATTTGCTATTATTTTCTCCCATTCTGAAGGCTGTCTTTTCACCTTGCTTATAGTTTCCTTTGTTGTGCAAAAGCTTTTAAGTTTAATTAGGTCCTATTTGTTTATTTTTGCTTTTATTTCCAATATTCTGGGAGGTGTGTTCTAGAGGATCCTGCTGTGATTTATGGTGGAGAGTGTTTTGCCTATGTTTTCCTCTAGGAGTTTTATAGCTTCTGATCTTACGTTTAGATCTTTAATCCATTTTGAGTTTATTTTTGTGTATGGTGTTACAAAGTTTTCTAGTTTCATTCTTTTACAAATGGTTGACCAGTTTTCCCAGCACCACTTGTTAAAGAGATTGTCTTTTCTCCATTGTATATTCTTGCCTCCTTTGTCAAAGATAAGGTGTCCATAGGTAGGTCGATTTATCACTGGGCTTTCTGTTTTGTTCCACTGATCTGTATTTCTGCCTTTGTGCCAGTACCATACTGTCTTGATGACTGTGACTTTGTAGTAGAGCCTGAAGTTAGGCAGGTTGATTCCTCCTGTTCCATTCTTCTTTCTCAATATTGCTTTGGCTGTTCAAGGTTTTTTGTATTTCCGTACAAATTGTGAAGTTATTTGTTCTAGTTCTGTGAAAAATACCATTGGTAGTTTGACAGGGATTGCATTGAATCTATAGATTGCTGTGGGTAGTATACTCATTTTCACTATATTGATTCTTCTAATCCATGAACATGGAATATTTCTCCATCTATTTGTGTCCTCTTTGATTTCTTTCATCAGTGTTTTATAGTTTTCTATATATAGGTCTTTTGTTTCCTTAGGTAGATTGATTCCTAAGTATTTTATTCTTTTTGTCGCAATGATGAATGGAATTGTTTCCTTAATTTCTCTTTCTGTTTTCTCATTGTTAGTGTATAGGAATGGAAGGGATTTCTGTGTGTTAATTTTATATCCTGCAACTTTACTGTATTCATTGATTAGCTCTAGTAATTTTCTGGTGGTGTCTTTAGGGTTTTCTATGTAGAGGATCATGTCATCTGCAAACAGTGAGAGTTTTACTTCTTCTTTTCCAATCTGGATTCCTTTTATTTCTTTTTCTTTTCTGATTGCTGTGGCCAAAACTTCCTAAATTATGTTGAATAGTAGTGATGAGAGTGGGCACCCTTGTCTTGTTCCTGACTTTAGGGGAAATGCTTTCAGTTTTTCACCATTGAGGATAATGTTTGCTGTGGGTTTGTCACATATATCTTTTACTATGTTGAGGTACGTTCCTTCTATTCCTGCTTTCTGGAGGGTTTTTATCATAAATGAATGTTCAATTTTGTCAAAGGCTTTATCTGCATCTGTTGAGATAATCATATAGTTTTTATCTTTCAGTTTGTGTATGTGGTGTATTACATTGATTGATTTGCGGATATTGAAGAATCCTTGCATCCCACTTGGTCATGATGTATGATCTTTTTAATATGTTGTTGGATTCTTTTTGCTAGAATTTTGTTAAGGATTTTTGCATCTATGTTCATCAGTGATATTGGCCTGTAGTTTTCTTTTTTTGTGGCATCTTTGTCTGGTTTTGGTATTAGGGTGATGGTGGCCTCATAGAATGAGTTTGGAAGTTTACCTTCCTCTGCAGTTTTCTAGAGCATTTGAGTAGGATAGGTGTTAACTCTTCTCTAAATTTTTGGTAGAATTCATCTATGAAGCCATCTGGTCCTGGGCTTTTGTTTGCTGGATGATTTCTGATTAAAGTTTCAATTTCCATGCTTGTGATGGGTCTGTTAAGATTTTCTGTTTCTTCCTGGCTCCCTTTTGGAAAGTTGTACTTTTCTAAGAATTTGTCCATTTCTTCCAAGTTGTCCATTTTATTGGCATATAGTTGCTGATAGTAGTCTCTTATGATCCTTTGTATTTCTGTGTTGTCTGTTGTGATCTCTCCATTTTCATTTCTAATTTTGTTGATTTGATTCTTCTCCCTTTGTTTCTTGGTGAGTCTGGCTAATGGCTTGTCAATTTTATTTATCTTCTCAAAGAACCAGCTTTTGGCTTTGTTGATTTTTGCTATGGTCTCTTTTGTTTCTTTTGCGTTTATTTCTGCCCTAATTTTAAAGATTTCTTTCCTTCTACTAACCCTGGGGTTCTTCGTTTCTTCCTCTTCTAGTTGCTTTAGGTGTAGAGTTAGGTTATTTATTTGACTTTTTTTTTGTTTCTTGAGGTGAGCCTGTGTTGCTGTGAACCTTCCCCTTAGCACTGCTTTTACAGTGTCCCATAGGTTTTGGGTTGTTTTGTTTTCATTTTCATTCATTTCTATGCATATTTTGATTCCCTTTTTGATTTCTTCTGTGATTTGTTGGTTATTTAGCAATGTGTTGTTCAGCCTCCATATGTTGGAATTTTTAATAGCTTTTCTCCTGTAATTGACATCTAACCTTACTGCATTGTGGTCAGAAAAGATGCTTGGAATGATTTCAGTTTTTTTGAATTTACCAAGGCTAGATTTATGGCCCAGGATGTGATCTATCCTGGAGAAGGTTCCATGTGCACTTGAGAAAAAGGTGAAATTTATTGTTTTGGGGTAAAATGTCCCATAGCTATCAATTAGGTCTAGCTGGTCTATTGTATCATTTAAAGTTTGTGTTTCCTTGTTAATTTTCTGTTTAGTTGATCTATCCATAGGTGTGAGTGGGGTATTAAAGTCTCCCACTATTATTGTGTTATTGTTAATTTCCCCTTTTGTTAGCATTTGTCTTACATATTGCAGTGCTCCTATGCTGGGTGCATATATATTTATAATTGTTATATCTTCTTCTTGGATTGATCCTGATCATTATGTAGTGTCCATCTTTGTCTCTTTTCACCACCTTTGTTTTAAAGTCTATTTTGTCTGATATGAGTATTGCTACTCCTGCTTTCTTTTGGTCTCTATTTGCATGACATCTTTTTCCAGCCCTTCACTTTCAGTCTGTATGTGTCGCTTGTTTCAAGGTGGGTCTCTTGTAGACAACATATATAGGGATCTTGTTTTTGTATCCATTCAGCCAGTCTTTGTCTTTTGGTTAGGGCATTCAACTCATTTACATTTAAGGTAATTATTGATAAGTATGATCCCGTTGCCGTTTACTTTATTGTTTGGGGTTTGAGATTATACACCCTTTCTGTGTTTCCTGTCTAGAGAAGATCCTTTAGCATTTGTTGGAGAGCTGGTTTGGTGGTGCCTAATTCTCTCAGCTTTTGTTTGTCTGTAAAGCTTTTGATTTCTCCTTCATATTTGAATGAGATCCTTGCTGGGTACAGTAATCTGGGCTGTAGGTTTTTTTCTTTCAACACTTTAAGTATGTCCTGCCATTCCTTTTTGGCCTGAAGAGTTTCTATTGAAAGATCACCTGTTATCCTTATGGGAATTCCCTTGTGTGTTATTTGTTGTTTTTCCCTTGCTGCTCTTAATATTTCTTCTTTGTGTTTGATCTTTGTTAATTTGATTAATATGTGTCTTGGGGTGTTTCGCCTTGGGTTTATCCCGTTAGGGACTCTCTGGGTTTCTTGGACTTGGGTGACTATTTCCTTCCCCATTTTAGGGAAGTTTTCAACTATTATCTCCTCGAGTATTTTCTCATGACCTTTCTTTTTGTCTTCTTCTGGGACTCCTATGATTTGAATGTTGGGGCGTTTAACATTGTCCCAGAGGTCTCTGAGGTTGTCCTCATTTCCTTTTCTTCTTTTTTCTTTTTTCCTCTCTGTTTCATTTATTTCTACCATTCTATCTTCTACCTCACTTATCCTATCTTCTGCCTCCGTTATTCTGCTGTTGGTTCCCTCCAGAGTGTTTTTGATCTCATTTATTGCATTCTTCATTATATATTGACTCTTTTTTATTTCTTCGAAGTCCTTGTTAAACATTTCTTGCATCTTCTAAATCCTTGTCTCCAGGCTACTTATCTGTAACTCCATTTTGTTTTCAGGGTTTTGCATCATTTTCACTATCAGTATTCTGAATTCTTTATCAGGTGGATTCCCTATCTCTTCCTCTTTTGTTTGGTTTGGTGGGCATTTATCCTGTCCCTTTACCTGCTTGGTATTTCTCTGCCTTTTCATCTTGTTTAGATTGCTGTGTCTGGGGTGGTCTTTCTGTATTCTGGCAGTTTGTGGTTCCTCTTTACTGTGGAGGTTCCGTGCTGTGGGTGGGGTTGGATGGTGGGGTTGGATGGGTGGCTTGTCAAGGTTCCTTGGTTAGGGAAGCTTTTGTTGGTGTTCTGGTGGGTGGAGCTGGATTTCTTCTCTCTGGAGTGCAATGAAGTGTCCAGTGGTGAGTTTAGAGATGTCATTGGGTTTGGTATGACTTATATAAACCTGTATATTGATGCTCAGGTCTATGTTCCTGTGATGCTGTAGAATTTGTGTGGTATGTCTTACTCTGGAACTTGTTGGCTCTTGGGTGGTGCTTGGTTTCAATGTAGGTATGGAGGCTTTTGATGAGCGCCTATTGATTAATGTTCCCTGGAGTCTGAGAGTTCTTTGGTGTTCTCAGGATTTAGACTTAAGCCTCATGCCTCTGGTTTTCTGTCTTATTCTTTTTTATAGTATCCTCAAGACTTCTCCATCTATACAGCACTGATGATAAAAACATCTAGGTTAATGATGAAAAGTTTCTCCACAGTGAGGGACACCCGGAGAGGTACACAGAGTTACATAGAGAAGAGAGGAGGGAGGAGAGAGAGAGAGAGGTGACCAGGAGGAGAAGAGAGGGAATCAAAAGGGGCGAGACCAAGATAGCCAATAATCACTTCCCTATGTGCTCTCCACAGTCTGGATCCCTCAGAGATGTTCACGTAGTTACACAGAGAAGAGAAGAGGGAGGAAGGAGACAGAGGTGGTCAGGAGATGGTCAGGAGGATAAAAGGGGGAATCAAAAGGAGAGAGACAGATCTAGCCAGTAATCAGTTCCCTAAGTGTTCTCCACAGCCTGGAACACACAAAGAGATTCTCAGAATTGAGTAGAGAAGAGAAGGGGGAGGGAGGAGATAGAGGCGACCTGATGGAGAAAAAGGAGAGTCAAAAGGGGGAGAGAGCAATCAAAGCCAGTAATCTCACTCTCAAGTAAAAATGGGTTCTGAAGATTGGGTTCTTAAAGGTACAAAATTGATAACAAATACCAAAAAGCAAAGATTAAAAATCTAGGGTAGAGGTTAGATTCTCAAAAATACAATATTGAAAAAACAAAACAAAGTCCCCAAAATTATAAAATACATATATATGAAGTTTGCTTTAAAAATAGGGTCGTTTTTGTTTTTGCACGGTAATAGTAGGTTATAAAAATGAAAAAGGAGTAATAGAGGACTTAAAAGTAAAAAAAGTTGTTTAAAAAGTTAAAAAATGATAATAGTAAAAATATATCTAAGACTTTCTCTGGAGCTGTTGTGGACAGTGTGGGGTCAGTTCATTTTCAGATAGTTCCTTGATACGGCTTATACTTCTCAAGATCCATAGGCCCCTTCCTATGTAGTCGGTACTAACTACAGGATTTTAGTCTGTTGCACCTGTCATTTCCAAAGTGGTTCCCTCTGTTTATTTTAGCTTCTTCTGTTTGCTGGTCTCTTCAGTGTCTAATTTCCGCGCTGACACATGGGGGCGGTGGTAGTCACTTTTTTTAGGCTCACTTGTTCAGTCGTGCTGTGGGGAGGGAGGGACATTGCAAACAAATATCACCGGCGTGTGTGGGGAGTGCTCTCAGTGTCTCGGCCACACTGGGTTTGCCCCCGCTCACAGCGTGTGTGCTTTCCCAGTCTACACTGCTCAGGCTCTAGGTTGCTCTGCCGGGAACTGTCTGAGGCGGGCCCTGGGTTCCCAGGTCTACACCGCTCAGGTTCAGGTTCTCGGGTACTCCACAAAGGCACAGACTTGGTTTGGCCTGCGTTTTGTGCCCTTCCCGGGTCCGAGCAGCTCAGGTGACCAGGTGTTTGGCGAGCGCGTCACCCCCAGTTGGAGGCTGCAACTTATCGCCTCCCCTGTCCCAGGCGCTCGGTTTTCTGCATGTACAACAGGTACGCCTTCTCAGGTGTGCCGTGTGTCTCTTCTGGGGAGCTGATCTCTGGCTGCAACCCTCCCAGCGGATGTTGACCGTTCAGTATCCCAAGAAGTCTTGGTTAGCAACGAAGTCTGTTTGTAGTTTGGTAGATGATGCCTCCCTGGGGCTGCAATTGCACCCTTCCGGCTCTGGCTGCCCTCCACCTGCCTGTCTCCAGCAGCGGATGGGCCAGTCTGCAGCCGGCTAGCTCTGCTCAGTCCTTTGTTCTGTGAGCGGGCCTGGCGGTGCCTTAGGTTAGGGCTTTTCATGGGATAGCTTTCCCACAGTCTGGGTTGCTATCTCAAGTTAGTTCCCTCAGATTGCCCTCAGGGCATTCAGGCCTGGTCCTTACCCTAAGCAATACAGCCCGAGCCTCCCTGGCCAGCCCCCACTTGCTAGTGGCGGATGCGAGTGTCTGGGCTGCTTCTCCGCTGGAAGTTGCCGTTAGGCACGTAATCTGTGGGATTGATTGATTTATTTATTATTTATATTTTTATTTTTCTCCCCTCTCCCGGTTATGTTGCCCTCTGAGATTCCGAGGCTCCCCTGAGAGTGTTTCCTGTTGTTTGGAAACTTCTCTCTTTTTTAAGACTCTCCATCCCTACCTCTTCAGTCTCTCTTTTTATCTTTTTATCTTTTATAGTTTGTCCTACCTCCTTTTGAAGAAAATGGGCTGCTTTTCTGGGTGCCTGATGTCCTCTGCCAGCATTCAGAAGTTGTTTTGTGGAACTTGCTCAGCGTTGAAACATTCTTTCGATGAATTTGTGGGGGAGAAAGTGGTCTCCCGTCCTATTCCTCTGCCATCTTAGGATTGCCCCTCCCTTTGCTTTTAAAAATATAAAAATCATTCTTAATAAATTATTGGCTGAACTGTTTATTCCTTTTCAAACTGGAATTTTAAATAGCTACTAGGCTATAACTTAGCTACATTTCCAATTTAAAAGTACATTATTTTTTACACAAGTTTAATATTAAAACTTTGGCAACTTTATGTCAAATAATTGGAGTATTGAGATTATATTGCTTTATTTGATAATGAACTTATAACTTTCTGAGTATGTTACATTTTTAAAGATTTATCTTTAAGAACTAGAAAGTTTAAAGAATATCAATAAATTATATAGGAACATCTGTGCTTGTTGCTGTGTTTCCTAAACGTATTTTGTTATATTTGATAATCAATTTCAGGTCTTGTATGATCATTTGTGCACTTAAGTGGCCATCTGTGACTTCAGCTTAAGCCAGTTTTATGTTTAGTGGTAAAAAAAAAAAAATTTTTTTTTCGGCTTTTCAAGTTTTTATTTTACTGTGCTCAGCTTGCCTATGTGTTATAATTTTTTGTACAAGTATTTAATTTTTTTAATTGAATGCAACATATTAATTTCAAGTGTACAGCATAGTGATTTTTTATACATTACAAAATGATCACCACAGTGGTAAAATTGACTTGTGTGATTTATAGGATGCTTACTAATAATTGAAATACATGTTCTCTGTGGTATTATTTTGTAGGATTAAGCCAATTTGATTGTAAGTTACTTTAGTTGTTTTCTAATATAACTCCAGTTTTCTCCTGTATAAAGCAGTATATTTCTTTATTCTACCTCTCCTAGCAAATCATTCTCTTTCCCTCTCTGTATTGACAATGTCTTTGCTAAGAATGGGCAGCATATTTATCATTCCATGTTTCCAGCTCCCCAGTACTCACGCACAAATCTTTGTGTTGCTACCTTCACTGTTAACAAATTTCTGTAGAAAAAGATCAGTGACTTGTTGCTTCAGAATCTAGTTATTTTTTCCTTCCTCCTCCTCAGCAGGTGTGTACTGCTTCCTAGCTGCCTGTTATTGTGTACATACAGGGAAGGAATAGGGATGAACAAGAGGTATGTGCCAGGTGAAGGGAGGAATTAGCATGGGAATGGGTATACCTTTCTAACTTGGGACTTTTGGCACTACCTGATAATCTTACTCTCTCCAGATTCTTTTTCCTGTTCCCTCCATTAGTCAGCTTGGACTTTCAGCACTTAGCTCACAAGACTCACTCTCATCATTTAATCTGGCCTCCCACTTAAGTGATTAGAGGCTATAGGTGTAAATTCCCTTCCATTCCCTTTTCCACCTGAAAAACATGTATGTATTTTTTCATTTAGAATTACTTTCTAAGGGAAAGGAGGGGAATTGATGATTGAAGATTTGGACTAACTGCTCCAGGGCAAGGGAAAGAAAAGCTGAGGCTGAATAAAAAGATTGTTCGGTCATGCCTGAGTCACCTGACATTTAAGGATAGTGTGTAATTCTTTTTTTAAATGATTAATTTTGCTGTACTGGGTCTTCATTGCTGCGCAGGCTTTTCTCTCGTTGCGCTCAGAGGCAGCTACTCTAGTGGCGATGCATGGGCTACTTATTATGGTGGCTTCTCTTGTAGAGCAAGAATACTGAAGTGGTTTGCCATGCCCTTCTCCAGTGGACCACATTCTGTCAGACCTCTCCACCATGACCCATCCATCTTGGGTGGCCCCACACGGCATGGCTTAGTTTCTTTGAGATAGACAAGGCTGTGGTCCATGTGATCAGATTAGCTAGTTTTCTGTAGTTATAGTTTCAGTGTGTCTGCCCTCTGATGCCCTCTCGCAACACCTACTGTCTTAGTTGGGTTTCTCTTACCTTGGACAAGGGGTATCTCTTCAGGGCTGCTCCAGCAAAGTGCAGCTGTTGCTCCTTACCGTTGACAAGGGGTATCTACTCACGACGGCCCCTCCTGACCTTGAATGTGGAGTAACTCCTCTCGGCCCTCCTGTGCCCACACAGCTGCCACTCCTTGGACCTGGGGTAGCCCCTCTCAGCCGCCGCCCCCGGCCTCTGGCCTGGGCTAGCCCCTCTCAGCCGCCGCCCCTGGCCTTCAGCCTGGGCTAGTTCCTCTTGGCCGCCGCCCCCGGCCCGGGCTAGCTCCACTTGGCCTCCGCCCCCGGCCTCCTTCTTGCCTTGAGAACCCCATGAACAGTATGAAAAGGTGAAAAGATAGGACACTGAAAGATGAACTCCCCAGGTCGGTAGGTGCCCAGTATGCTACTGGAGATCAGTGGAGAAATAACTCCAGAAAGAATGATGGGATGGAGCCAAAGCAAAAACTATACCCAGCTGTGGATGTGACTGGTGATAGAAGCAAAGTCCGATGCTGTAAAGAGCAATATTGCATAGGAACCTGGAATGTTAGGTCCGTGAATCAAGGCAAATTGGAAGTGGTCAAACAGGAGATGGCAAGAGTGAACGTTGACATTCTAGAAATCAGCGAACTAAGATGGACTGGAATGGGTGACTTTAACTCAGATGACCATTATATCTACTACTGTGGACAGGAATCCTTAGAAGAAATGGAGTAGCCATCATGGTCAACAAAAGAGTCCGAAATGCAGTGCTTGGATGCAGTCTCAAAAACGACAGAAAGATCTCTGTTCATTTCCAAGGCAAACCATTCAATATCATCGTAATCCAAGCCTATGCCCCGACCAGTAACACTGAAGAAGCTGAACTTGAACGGTTCTGTGAAGACCTACAAGACCTTTTAGAACTAACACCCCAAAAAGATGTCCTTTTCATTATAGGGGACTGGAATGCAAAAGTAGGAAGTCAGGAAACACCTGGTGTAAGAGGCAAATTTGGCCTTGGAGTACAGAATGAAGCAGGGCAAAGGTTAATAGAGTTTTGCCAAGAGAATGCACTGGTAATAGCAAACACCCTCTTCCAACAACACAAGAGAAGACTCTACATGTGGACATCACCAGAAGGTCAACACCGAAATCAGATTGATTATATTCTTTGCAGCCAAAGATGGAGAAGCTCTATACAGTCAGCAAAAACAAGACTGGGAGCAGACTGTGGCTCAGATCATGAACTCCTGATTGCCAAATTCAGACTTAAATTAAAGAAGGTAGGGAAAACCACTAGACCATTCAGGTATGACCTAAATCAAATCCCTTATGATTATACAGTGGAAGTGACAAGTAGATTTAAGGGACTAGATCTGATAGAGTGCCTGAAGAACCATGGACAGAGGTTTCTGACATTGTACAGGAGACATGGATCAAGACCATCCCCATGGAAAAGAAATGCAAAAAAGCAAACTGGCTGTCTCAGGAGACCTTACAGATAGCTGGGAAGAGAAGAGAAGTGAAAAGCAAAGGAGAAAAGAAAAGATATTCCCATCTGAATGCAGAGTTCCAAAGAATAGCAAGGAGAAATAAGAAAGTCTTCCTCAGCGAAAATGCAAAGAAATAGAGGAAAACAACAGAATGGGAAAGAGTAGAGATCTCTTAAAGAAAATTAGAGATACCAAGGGAATATTTCATGCAAAGATGGGCTCGATAAAGGACAGAAATGGTATGGACCTAACAGAAGCAGAAGATATTAAGAAGAGGTGGCAAGAATACACAGAAGAACTATACAAAAAAGATCTTCACGACCCAGATAATCACGATGGTGTGATCACTCACCGAGAGCCAGACATCCTGGAATGTGAAGTCAAGTGGGCCTTAGAAAGCATCACTACAAACAAAGCTAGTGGAGGTGCTGGAATTCCAGTTGAGCTATTTCAGATCCTGAAAGATGATGCTGTGAAAGTGCTGCACTCGATATGCCAGCAAATTTGGAAAACTCAGCAGTGGCCACAGGACTGGAAAAGGTCAGTTTTCATTCCAATCCCAAAGAAAGGCAATGCCAAAGAATGCTCAGACTACCGCACAATTGCACTCATCTCACACTCTAGTAAAGTAATGCTCAAAATTCTCCAAGCCAGGCTTCAGCAATACGTGAACCATGAACTTCCAGATGTTCAAGCTGGTTTTGGAAAAGGCAGAGGAACCAGAGATCAAATTGCCAACATCTGCTGGGTCATTGAAAAAACAAGAGAGTTCCAGAAAGACATCTATTTCTGCTTTATTGACTGTGCCAAAGCTTTTGACTGTGTGGATCACAATAAACTGTGGAAAATTCTGAAAGAGATGGGAATACCAGACCATCTGACCTGTCTCTTAAGAAACTGTATGCAGGTCAGGAAGCAACAGTTAGAACTGGACATGGAACAACAGACTGGTTCCAAATAGGAAAAAGAGTATGTCAAGGCTGTATATTGTCACCCTGCTTATTTAACTTATATGCAGAGTACATCATGAGAAATGCTGGGCTGGAAGAAGCACAAGCTGGAATCAAGATTGCCCGGAGAAATATCAATAAGCTCAGATATGCAGATGACACCACCCTTATGGCAGAAAGTGAAGAAGAACTAAAGAGCCTCTTGATGAAAGTGAAAGAGGAGAGTGAAAAAGTTGGCTTAAAGCTCAACATTCGGAAAACTAAGATCATGGCATCTGGTCCCATCACTTCATGGGAAATAGATGGGGAAACAGTGGAAACAGTGTCAAACTTTATTTTCTTGGGCTCCAAAATCACTGCAGATGGTGATTGCAGCCATGAAACTAAAATACGCTTACTCCTTGGAAGGAAGGTTATGACCAACCTAGATAGCATATTTAAAAGCAGAGACGTTTCTTTGCCAGCAAAAGTCTGTCTAGTCAAGGCTGTGGTTTTTCCAGTGGTCATGTATGGATGTGAGAGTTGGACGGTGAAGAAAGCTGAGCACTGCAGAATTGATGCTTTTGAACTGTGGTGTTGGAGAAAACTCTTGAGAGTCCCTTGGACTGCAAGGAGAAGCAGCCAGTCCATCCTAAAGGAGATCAGTCCTGGGTGTTTGTTGGAAGGACTGATGTTGAAGCTGAAACTCCAATACTTTGGCCACCTCATGTGAAGGGTTGACTCATTGGAAAAGACCCTAATGCTGGGAACGATTGGGTGCAGGAGGAGAAGGGGACGATAGAGGATGAGATGGTTGGATGGCATCACTGACTCGATGGACATGGCTTTGGGTGGACTTAGGGAGTTGGTGATGGACAGGGAGGCCTTGCGTGCTGCGATTCATGGGATCGCAAAGAGTCGGACATGACTGAGCTACTGAACGGAACTGAACTGAACTTGTAGAGCATAGGCTCTAGAGCTATTGGGCTTCAGTAGTTGTGGCTCTCAGGCTGTTGAGCACTGGCTCAGTAGTTGGCACACAGGCTTAGTTGTCCTGCAACGTGGGATCTTCCCGGGCCATGGATTGAACCCATGTCTCCTGCGTTGTCAGGTAGATTCGTTACCACTGAGCCACCAGGGAGACCTGATAATGTGTAATTCTAAAAGTAAATTGGTACAATGATGACCAGATTATGAGTGATTAATGGAAAAAGTAGTTGACTTTTGTTTGACTCTCATTTTTTTTTCAGTTTGTATGCTGGGTTTTGATGTAAAATGTACTTACTTTGATTTGCAAGTTGGAAATGTTTCAATCTGTCCCCTAAATCTGAGACCTCCTTTTCTTTTGCTTGATGCATAAAGATTGATGTGCAAAGGGATATATATGGTCCTTGATCTTATATTCCCTCACTAATCATATTGTACTTCAGAGTTGAACTACTTGTATGTTGGTGGTTATATGTATATGCTAAACACAGTCTACCGAAAACTTATTCATTACATCCTGGCTAAAATTACTTTTCCCTCATTTTGAGTAATTGTGTAATTATCCATGAATTACCCTTGCAGCAACTTGCAAGTCATCTAGAATTTTAAATTTCTTCCCTGGCTGTAACTGTTACCTCTCCATTTTCATATATGCATTCATTAACTCAGTCAATTCTGCCTATAATTTATCCTCTGAAAAGTGAAAGTGAAAATTGCTCAGTTGTGTCCGACTCTTTGCGACCCCATGGACTATACAGTCCATGGAATTCTCCAGGCCAGAATACTGGCCTGCTGCCTTCTCCAGGGGATCTTCCCAACTCAGGGATCAAACCCAGGTCCCCTGCAAAGGTTCTTTACCAGCTGAGCCACCAGCGAAGCCCAAGAATACTGGAGTGGGTAGCCCATCCCTTCTCCAGGGGATCTTCTGGACCCAGAAATCGACTTGGGGCTCTCATGCTTTGCAGGTGGATTCTTTGAGCTACCAGAGAAGCCATTTATATTATGACTGCCTTGGTTTAATAGACTAGTCTTTTAATTAGAGGGCTAGTTTAGCATAGATTTTTAAAAAGAATATGAGCTGTAGGTTCAGACATTTTAGTTTCAGACCTTGGTCTCCTCTCCCCTCCACTTACATTGTCCTTTGACTTGAGAACATTATCTAATCTCTCTGAACCTCAGTTCCCTCACTTTTGAAATGGATGTAGTGATTGATCCTACTTTACAGAGCTGTTAGGAGGACTGAATGAACTAACACATAAATTTCTCAGTAAATACTAACTGATCTTACAGTGAAACCTTGTACAAATGCAAATATAGATATAATTTGATCATGATTATTTCCTGTCCCCTGCATAGCCTGTATTTTCAAGTAGGCACATTAAAAATCTTACTGGGATGAGGGCAGAAGTACAAGGTAGAGCCGAGTTGGGCTGGGAAACATCTGATAAGGAATGTGGGGTGGCAGAGTCCCTATGTCCCCAATGTTTCATGAGCCAATTTATGTGAGTCAGACTGAAAAAAAGATGGCAGCTAACAGAGGTTCTTGGAATTTCTGAAACTTGACTCTGGTTTGTGTGATTGAATTTCAAGGCCCTTGCTTACTTTATTAAGGAAAGGTTTTACCTTATTTTAATTGTCATAATTGTAATCATATCTCAATTTTCCTTTCATATTTTAATTAGAATAATTTTTAAAGCTGGAGTTTAATTATAATAGAACAGATCATTATATTTTAGTATTTTATGTTTTTTTAATCTGTCTCATAGTTATATTTACTTTTAGCCCATGCATGTTTAGATAACAGTGTTTTATTGATGCCTTTGCTAATTATTTTTTGCACCTCACTTCTAAATATTTTTCCATGTTCTCAGATATCAGATTGAACTGAATAAAATTGACATATTTGCAGGTCCTAAGTGGTTGAATACTGGCAGTTTTATATGGTTCAGCCCAATGCTTTATTAGTTCTTATAGCAATGAATAGTACTGTTTTATGTCTGGTAATTTGCTCTTATTGTAGAATAATAGCTTTATCAGAATATAGATTGCCAGTTGACTTTTATTTTCTCCAACAGCTTTGAAGATAATTATTCCTGTTATTGTTTGGCAGTTTTGTTTTTTTTTTAACTGATGAAATAAGCTCTAAGTCTGATTTTCTTCTATTACTAGTCGTTACTGAGAGTTTTTTGAGGGGTTTCCTAGTGGCCTAGTGGTTAGGATTCTGGGCTTTCACTGCTGTGTCGTGGGTTTAATCCCTGGTGAGAGAACTGAGATCCCACAAGCCACGTGTCGAGGCCAGAAAAAGAAAACAAAATTTTTTTCTTCATCTGTGCTGATGTTTAGGTGCAGAGGTATTTTTATCTTGCCTAAGAGTTGGATTGCAATCTGAGGGCTCATTTCTTTGGGTTTGAAATTTCCAGCCTTTATCTCTTTAGCATCTCCACTTCATTTCCTTAATGAACTTCTTTTTGACATATGCTAGAGTTTCTCATTTAGTTCCTTTGTGGTTTTTTTTTTTTTTTTTTTTTTTTGGATATTTGGAATGTATTTATTGGGACTGTTTCCTAGTCATCTTGATTGAGGGTGCTTTTAGTGCTGCTGTGTCTAAGGAACATTCTCCTTAAGTCTTGCTTTTCCTCCTGTAGGTTGACAGAGGATAGTAGAGCAGCCAGCTCACAAAACTATTTGTGCATGGCCAGAGACGGTGGTGATTTTATAGCATCTTGGGGATTTCACATCCATGAAAATTGGGGAATTTAGGGCTCTGCACCAGCCACTCCTTATGTTTCCTCTTCTTTTATTGAGAGGGATGAAGGAGATCCTTTGGGAGAGGCTTGTTCTTGTGGGGAGGTGATCACTGCCAGAAAAACTCATTGAATTCTTTAGCTTGCTTCTTCTCTTTTGTATTCTATCTCTCCTTATCTCTGTGTTGAATTCTGTATAATTTCTTCATATCTGTCTTCTATCTTAATAGTGTCCTTAACAGTTACCACTTGTTAATAATTAGTGTTTTAAGTTTATTCAATTTCATTTTCATATCTACCCATTTTCATAGATTCCATTTGTCCTCTATCTCTGTGAACATTTTACACATATTTGAAGTCTATCAGACTGTTTTGTTTTCTGTGGTTTTAGGTTTTTACTTCTTGGTTTCTTGTGTTTGTCTACTCACTCTAACAGTCTTGGGTTTCTTCGTGTGCTTCGTAGTTCATTTATGAGCTTATCTTCATGGAAGTCCCACTTGTGCCTTGGGTTGGAAGGAGTTCTAATGAGATGGTTTTGTGTTTTTAAGAGTCCAGAAAAGTTTCTTTTGGTTGTTGTTGAATGAATATGTGAATTTACCTAAGTAGGAATCCCAGGAAAAGAAGTAGCTATTGGGCAAAAATAGTGACTTCAGCTTTGTGAACATTTTGCTTGGAGTTATGAGTTGATTAAAGAGGAGATTTTAAATAAGAACTTGAGCTTAGGATAGAGGACAGAAGAGAAACGTTAACTTCACCCTTGGAGAAGATGACTAGTGTGATGGACTGGGTTCCTTCTGGTTCATAATAGATTTACTTCTAATTTTCCATTCACTGTTTCTGACATTGCAGAAAAACTGGTGCCAGGACATGAAGCTTCAGGACTAGAGGTTGCATCACTACGTGAACTTACCTTAAGTCATCCAGCATTACCTCCCAGTTTATTATAAAAGGCCGTAGCTTAGGAATAGTCAGATAGAAGCGATGCAGAGGGCAAGGTTTGTGGGAAGAGGTATGGAGTGTCCATGCTCGCTCGAGTGTCACTCTTCCTGAATCTCTACCAGTTCACCAACCCAGAAGCTACTAGTATACTAGGCAAGCTTCTTAGTTTCTTGACTTGGCCTATTTATGTACTGTGCAGATAGTACATACTTCGTTTACATATCTATGCATGAAGCTTATTTAGTGTTGAGATTGCTTGTGGGTGACTCCAGGGCTGGCTAGGATTTTTGTTTGTAGAGTGCTTAAAGAAAGTGAAAAGTGAAGTCTCTCAGTCGTGTCCGACTTTTTGCAACCCCATGGACTGTAGCCTACCAGGCTCCTTTGTCCATGCGATTTTCCAGGCAAGAATACTGAAGTGGGTTGCCATTTCCTTCTTCAGGAGATCTTCCTAACCCAGGGATTGAACCCAGGTCTCCAGCATTGTAGGCAGACACTTTACCACCAAAGTCCCAAAGTGCTTAAACCTTCCCCATGGCTTTATTGAGGCAGTTCGGTTTCACCTTTTGACCTTTATCTTCCTATTCCCAACAGTGGTAATGATAACCCCTGTGGCTCACTTATATCACTGCCTCACTACTTAGGCTTTGAGTGCCCTGTTTTGTTTCTGGCACTTGAAAATTTTGTTCTTGGTTGTAGACTTAGTTAGGTATTTTGGGGCTTACACTTTAATTTGTTGTATGTTAGCTATTTCTGTGAGTTGGGGGTCATGTGGTCTTTTCACATCTGCTTAATGATCTGTCTTGAATGGAAGTCCATCAGTCAGTTTACTGAAACTAAATTCCACTTAACAACACTGTGGAGATAAACGAGTTTATAGACTTGTCTATTTTAGCCTTTAACCCCCTCCCGTCCTCCACCCCAATGATTATACATTTTAGTAAATTAACACTTAAAGGAAATTATAAGTATGAATGAGTTTCTCAGACTTGAGCTTTGAAGTAATGAAATCAGTTGTAGGAACATTATGTGTAAAACTGGTCGCTAGCTTTGGCTTTGAAGTTTGGGTTTCAGTTTTGTGTAATACTGAAAACAGCATGACACCTGGTACTGAGTGACAGACTCAGGAGCACTCTCATTGGGTGACTACAGGGGCATACTTACAAACTCCAAAGATTCTCATTTTCAACAAAAACGTTTATAGAATCTAAAAGTTTATTTCTAAATATAGAATACCAAAAAGATGCCTAAAGAAACTTCAGCTCTTTTTGTTTTGGTGATAAGATACTTGCTGGGTAATCTGACAGGAATAAATAGTCAACATAGGAGTGGGGTTTGTTGATGTCTGTCGATTTAAATTTTCCTATGTCACTTTGGAAGTTCTTTCATGCTTCAAATTCTGAATTTCAAGCTTCTCTGAAAATCTTTATGACAAAAGTCTTTCTCAAATGTATTCCCTTCCCCTTTGTGTATGTTGGGTTGTGTTTCTTCTGCAGTATTCAGGTATCCTTTTGCTATCTACATTTTTTGAAAAGATGAAAAGTCATAAACTGTGATGTCAGGTTGCCAGGTAGAAGTAGAAATTTTAAGAATCTGAGCTTATTGAATTCAAAAATCAAAAGCTAGTATGATTTGCATCAAATCATTCTTTTACACAGGTATAATGGAAACTTTTATAATATTTAGTGTTTCTTGCTCAGAACAGAATGTCTTTTGAAAGATATTCCTTTAGATGTCACAAATTTCTTAACTTTCTCAATATCTTAGATATATAACTATATATATACACTAATACATACATACAGTTTTCTCTCTGTAGGCTCCCATTCTTTTCATTTTTTCTGTTTGTGAACTTTGCACCTGCTGTTCTTGGTTTGCACGCTGTTTCTTTCTTTCCTAGTTTTTTTGGGGGGTCTCCAAGACCACACTCAGATTCGTGATTTGCTGGAAGGACTCAGAATTAAGAAAAACCCTTATACTCATGGTACATGGTGTGAAATCCAGGCGGAAGCAGGCGCACACTTCCAAGTGTCTTCCTTCAGTAGAGTTATACAGGGAGATGCTTTATTCTCCCAGTTACAGTGTGTGATAGTATGCAGAAAGAGTGTTACCAACCAGGGAAGCTCACCTGAGCCTCTGTGTCTATGGTTTTTACTGGGGAATCAGTCTTATACGTGTAGAGCCTCCACAGAACTGATACCACCTACTTGACCTCCAGTCAAGTCCAGAGGTCAAACTGAATGCAGATGGCTGAAGGCCTCAGGCAAACAGAAACATTTGGGGGGGGCACTTTTATCAGGCATAATTAATATTCCAAGGGTTCAGAAGTCATGTCCCATATGCCCATCAAGGGCTAGTATTGAAGGCTTTCCTTAGAAACGTGCAGGGTTTAATGAACCCAGACCAACCAAGTATACTCTTTTTTGCACATTAGTAAATGTTGTTGATTCTTCAAGATCATGTGTAACTGTCACCTTCTCAGTGAAGACTTACCTTATTCACTGTAAGAAGTTAATTGCCCATGTATTTTTGCTCCTTACTCATACTTTTCTCCTTTGTAGTTATGCTGTATGTTTCTTGAATGACTTTTAACTCATGCCATCTTAGATGTAAAAATATTTATATTCATTTTTCCCTTTCTCCTGACCATACTGTTTCTTCCTTTGCTTTCACAAATTGTTTTATGCATTTCCTTTGAGGGGGATCTCTGTATGCATTTTGTAGTATAAAAACAATATTTTTTTTCATATATATAATTGTAAAATTCTGTGTAACAAAGTGTATGTTTGCTGACAGACTGATATTCTTACTTTGATTTATTTTTTAACTTTTATTGTAGCATGGTTGCTTTACAATGCTGTGTTAGTTTCTACTGTATAGCAAGGTGAATCAGCCATATTAGACATACATACACATGTCCCCTGCTTATTGCACTTCCTTCCCATTCACATTACTACAGTGCTGATATTCCTTTTATTTTTATTTTTATTTTTTTGAGCATTAAAATATTTTATAACAATAGAAGGTAGCTGGAAACACTACATGCTAACAGCCAATATGCTATATAACTTGGAGAGGGGGAGGAGTCAGCCGGGAGTGTGGCCGAGCCACTGGTTTAGACTAAGAGCCTTTCGATGGACTGCTGGATGGATTGGATCTGCTGCTTCACTTGTGAGCCCTCTTTGATGGTGACGGAGCAGGTGATGACAGGCCTGGAGACCCCGCAGGCGCACCCCAGGGCCTTGCTTGGAGCGCACGAACACATAGGGCACGTTCTTATCCTCACACAGCAGCGGGAGGTGCAGGATGATCTCCAAGGGCTCCGCGTCTGCGGCCATCACGATGAACTCAGAGATACCTCTTTTGAGGGTTTTGGTGGCATAGCTGCGGTTCAGTGGTACCGTCCCTCCTCAAGGCGCACAGGCGACGTCAGAAAAGAACTTTTTTCCTGATATTCCTTTTAGCATGACATTCCATTATAATTACTATATAAGCTTCTGTAGTTTGTATATGTACAACTCTTTGCAGTCAAATGTTCTACCACTGAGCTATGCTTCCTGTATATATAGCTCTTTGTTTATATCCTTGTCTTTGTAAGTTGTGCATGGTATAAACTGTAAAAATTAAATACTAGTCTTAAACCCATTTTAAAATATATACTGCAGTTTTATTTTAGTTGCACATATGAAGTTAGTGTGTAGGAAATTTAAATGAAGCAGTATGGTAAAAACAGAGAACCAAAAAATCTAAAGAGGAGCTCAGCATTCATTAGTGTTTCATCTTCAGTTTTGATTGACACTTGATGCTTACAAATTTTGAAACAAACCTTGATATCATGGTGACTATTCTGAAGAGATTTCAGCACCAGCACTAAGATTTGTACATTCAGTAGGTTTATAATGGACTTGTTAGCAATTTACATAGTGTATAGTACAGAGTTGTTACAAGTCAGATCACAGTGTTGAAAGAAGTGATTACGGTCCTCTAAACTACACTCAGCTTAAGCCATTCCGTGTACAAGAGCATGAAAGCCATCGTAATAATGTGGCTCCAAGGAACATAGTTTTGAGAAGGAAAATAACCTAAGCTTCTGTTTCCCATTTTAACTACTGAATCTCTAACAGTGACAAAACTGTCACATAGGACAGTAAATGTATACAATAATAAGAGTTCTTGGAAAGCACTGGAAAAGACCCTAATGCTGGGAAGGATTGGGGGCAGGAGGAGAAGGGGACGACAGAGGATGAGATGGTTGGATGGCATCACCGACTCGATGGACATGGGTTTCGGTAGACTCCTGGAGTTGGTGATGGACAGGGAGGCCTGGCGTGCTGCAATTTGTGGGGTTGCAAAGAGTCGGACATGACTGAACGACTGAACTGAACTGACCTAAATGAACTTGGAAAGCACATGTTTAGCAACCTAGGATAATGCGGAATATCAGGAAATGTAACATGATTCAACACTGGTTATTTTTGTCATTCTACACAGACATCATTTTTCAGTGACAGGACTTTTGTTTTTTAAGTTTTTGACCATGTGGGGCAGCTTGAGGGATCTCAGTTCTCCCACCAGGGATCAAACCTGTGCCTCCTGCTGTGGAAGCGTGGACTCTGAACCACTGGACTGCCAGGGAATTTGTGACATCATGTTAATGTTTGACCAAGGCACAGAACTTTTAATTCATAAACCAGTTTCTTTTTTTTTTTTCAATGATTTATTTTAATTGGAGGATAATTACTTTACAATATTGTGATGGTTTTTGGCATACACTGACATGAATCAGCCACGGCTGCACATGTGTCCCCCCATCCTGAACCCGCCACCCACCTCCTTCCCCACCCCTGGTTTCTTTTTTAAGATCTAGCATTCTTACTGTAGGCTTCTATCTTACTTTGGACCACTTGTACCCAGTACTTTTGTCTGCCTTTAGACTATTTAACTTAACAAAATCAAAATTGATTTCTGACCAGATTTATGGGAGACATAAACATTTCTGTTATCAAAGTGTTTGCAAAACCAAAAGTAAAATAATAAAGATGAAGATGCCTCCTATTTCTTTTAGAAAATGGTACTTTAAAAGCTTGCTGTATCTTTAATGTCTTTACTGTTGAATGACAATGAGTAGTTGCTAGAAAAAAAAGAGCTATATATTTGCATTATGATAGCTCATCTATCACAGATTTAAAAATGAAATTTCTACAGAAATAGGAACTAATTTAACAAGGGAAAATGTTTTCCTCATTCAGACCTCTTTGAAGTGGTAATGGCTGCAAACCTGCAGCATTTAAAAAACTGTGCTATCAAAGAGCTCTGTCTTATGAATTTAGATTCAGTAACTTAAAAAGCAGATGAAAGTGGGTTATTTCTTAAACAATTTAGGAAAAATTTAGGAAAACTACAATTTAATCAAAGATTTCCAAGTAACTAAGGCGCATAACTCAAGCATAAATCAAGATGGAGAGCTCAAAGACTTTTTATTTATTTTATTTTATTTTTTTAAAATAAATTTATTTATTTTAGTTGGGGGCTAATTACTTCACAATATTGTAGTGGTTTTTGCCATACATTGACATGAATCAGCCATGGGTTTACATGTGTTCCCTATCCTGAACCCCCCTCCCACCTCCCTCCCCATCCCATCCCTCTGGGTCATCCCATTGCCCCAGCCCTGAGCGTTTGTCTCATGCATTGAACCTGGTCAAAGACTTTTTAATTTCCTAAAATTAAAAAAAAAAAATATTGTTGCAACATACAGGATTTCTTCCCTATTTTAGTCTTAGGAATTTCAAAGAAAAGGCAGTGGATTACATACACACATATGAGTCCCCACACAAACATGCAAACATGGACACACACAGTGGTAAGTAAAGTGTCTAGTTCCTTCTTCCTACCACCTAACCCTCACTACCACTGAGCTATACCTCCTATATGTACCACTCTTTGGACTGTTTATATCCTTGTCTTTGTATGGTGCTTCCTACAATTGTACATGATATAAACTGTAAAAATACTAGTCTTCAGCCCTTTCTTAAAAGCAAGGATTGTGTCATTCTGTGTTTTTCAATTTTATGGTTGACGTATAGTAGTCACTCTTGTGTTGACTATGCTGCTGTTTTCTAATTTTCGACTAACTTTAACTTCCATTTGTTACCTTGGCAGGTTTGTTTGTTCTGATAGATGCTAGAACACTGGCAGGTTAAGTCCCAGATGATCTTTCTTCCACATTATACATTAGGATGAATTCAGGTCGCTCTTAATCAACTCAGAATTTATAAGATCAAGATTGTGTATTTCTATTTCTGCTATAACAGAATTGCCATAAACTTGTGTTTTAGAACAACATACATTTTATTCTCTTACTGTTCTTAAAGGCTAAAGTTTGCAGTCAGTTTTACTGGACTAGAATCAAAGTGTCGACATGTCTTGATCCTTCTGGAGGCTCTGACGAGAGAATCCATTTTCTTTTTTTGGCTTATAGTAGCCCCCTATATTCCTTGGCTTGTGTCTGTATCTCCAAAGCACATTACTCTAATCTCTGCTTTTATAATCAGTTGCCTTCTCCTCTTCTTTTAGTCTAATCTTCCCTGCCTGCCTCTTGTTAGACCACTTGTGATTGTAAGACCTTTTAGAACTAATATCCAAGAAATGAAGTGAAGTCGCTTAGTCATGTCCGACTCTTCATGACCTCATGGACTGTAGCCTACAAGGCTCCTCTGTCCATGGAATTTTCCATGCAAGAGTACTGGAGTGGGTTGCCATTTCCTTCTCCAGGGCCCAAGAAAGATGTCCTTTTCATTACAGGGGATTGGAATGCAAAAGTAGGAAGTCAAGAAACACCTGGAGTAACAGGCAAATTTGGCCTTGGAGTACAGAATGAAGCAGGGCAAAGGCTAATTAACAGAGTTTAGCCAAGAGAATGCCCTGGTCATAGCAAACACCCTCTTCCAACACCACAAGAGAAGACTCTACACATGGATATTACCAGATGGCCAACACCCAAATCAGATTGATTATATTCTTTGCAGCCAAAGATGGAGAAGCTCTATACAGTCAGCAAAAACAAGACCAGGAGCTGACTGTGGCTCAGATCATGAACTCCTTATTGCCAAATTCAGACTTAAATTGAAGAAAGTAGGGAAAACCAGTTGATCATTCAGATATGACCTAAATCAAATCCCTTATGATTATACAGTGGAAGTGACAAATAGATTTAAGGGACTAGATCTGATAGAGTGCCTGATGAACTATGGATAAAGGTTTGTCTCATTGTACAGGAGGCAGTGATCAAGACCATCCCCAAGCAAAAGAAATGTAGAAAAGCAAAATGGCTGTCTGAGGAGGCCTAACAAATAGCTGTGAAAAGAAGAGAAGCAAAAAGCAAAGGAGAAAAGAAAAGATATACCCATTTGAAAGCAGAGTTCCAAAGAATAGCAAGGAGACCTAAGAAAGCCTTCCTCAGCAATCAGTGCAAAGAAATGGGGGAAAACAATAGAGTGGGAAAGACTAGAGATCTCTTCAAGAAAATTAAAGATATCAAGGAAACATTTCATGCAAAGGTGGGCACAATAAAGGACAGAAATGGTATGGACCTAACAGAAGCAGAAGATATTAAGAAGAGGTGGCAAGAATACACACAAGAACTGTATAAAAAAGATCTTCATGACCCAGATAATCATGATGGTGTAATTACTCACCTAGAGCCAGACATCCTGGAATGTGAAATTAAGTGGGCCTTAGGAAGCCCGAACTACGAACAAAGCTAGTGGAGGTGATGGAACTCCAGTTGAGCTATTTCAAATCCTAAAAGAAGATGCTGTGAAAATGCTGCATTCAATATGCCAGCAAATTTGGAAAACTCAGCAGTGGCCACAGGACTCGAAAAGGTCAGTTTTCATTCCAATCCCAAAGAAAGGGAATGCCAAAGAATGCTCAAACCACCGCACAATTGCACTCATCTCACATGCTAGCAAAGTAATGCTCAAAATTCCTCAAGCCAGGCTTCAGGAATACGTGAACCGTGAACTTCTAGATGTTCAAGCTGGTTTTGGAAAAGGCAGAGGAACCAGAGATCAAATTGCCAACATCCGCTGGATCATCGAAAAAGCAAGAGAGTTCCAGAAAAACATCTATTTCTGCTTTATTGACTATGCCAAAGCCTTTGACTGTGTGGATCACAATAAACTGTGGAAAATTCTGAAAGAGATGGGAATACCAGACCACCTGACCTGCTTCTTGAGAAACTGTATGCAGGTCAGGAAGCAAAAGTTAGAACTGGACACAGAACAACAGACTGGTTCCAAATAGGAAAAGGAGTACGTCAAGGCTGTATATTGTCACCCTGCTTATTTAACTTATATGCAGAGTACATCATGAGAAACGCTGGGCTGGATGAAGCACTAGCTGGTATCAAGATTGCCGGGAGAAATATCAATAAGCTCAAATATGCAGATGACACCACCCTTATGGCAGAAAGTGAAGAAGAACTAAAGAGCTTCTTGATGAAAGTGAAAGAGGAGAGTGAAAAAGTTGGTTTAAAGCTCAACATTCAGAAAACTAAGATCATGGCATCTGGTCCCATCACTTCATGGCAAATAGATGGGGAAACAGTGAAAACAGTAGCAGACTTTATTTTTGGGGCTCGAAAATACTGCAGATGGTGACTGCAGCCATGAAATTAAAAGACACTCCTTGGAAGGAAAGTTATGACCAACCTAGACAACATATTAAAAAGCAGAGACATTACTTTGCCAACAAAGTTCTCTCTAGTCAAGGCTATGGTTTTTCCAGTGGTCATGTATGCATGTGAGAGTTGGACTATAAAGAAAGCTGAGCGCCGAAGAATTGATGCTTTTGAACTCTGCTGTTGGAGAAGACTCTTGAGAGTCCCTTGGACTGCAAGGAGAACCAACCAGTCCATCCTAAGGGAGATCGATCCTGAGTGTTCATTGGAAGGACTGATGTTGAAGGTGAAACTCCAGTACTTTGGCCACCTGATGCGAAGAGCTGAATGATTGGAAAAGACCATGATGCTGGGAAAGACTGAAGGCAGGAGGAGAAGGGGCGACAGTGGATGAGATGGTTGGATGGCATCACCGACTCAGTGGACATGAATTGGGTAAACTCCAGGAGTTGGTGATGGACAGGGAGGCCTGGCGTGCTGCAGTCCATGGGGTTGCAAATAGTCGGACGTGACTGAACTGAACTGAGGACATTTTAGAGCCAGTTGCTAATATTTTATTAAGTAGTTTTACATTTAACTTTGTAGGTGACTTTTGTACTTTCCTCATAAAATATTTGTGTGGTTTTGATATTAGGGCAATATCAATACTAGCCTTATATTGGGCTGATAGTTTGTTTGAGTTTTCTGTAAGATGTTATGGAAAAACTCAAATGAACTTTTTGGCCTACCCAGTTCGCTTCACAAACTCTTATTTTCTCTAAGAGTCTGTGAAGAACTAGTATGAGATAGTCTATAAATAATAGAATTTCATCAATGGAGCCATATGGACCTGGAGTTTTCTTTGTGGGAAGGTTTTTAATTATGAGTAAAGCGTCTGCGTACAATGTGGGAGACCTGGGTTCGATCCCTGGGTCAGCAAGATCCTCTGGAGAAGGAAATGGCAACCCATTCCAGTACTCTTGCCTTTTAATTATGAGTTTATTTTTCTGTTATAAGACTATTGAGTGTTATTTTTCCCCCAGTGAAATAACTCAGTGGAATAACATTTTACTCAGCTCTGAACGCTCATTTCTTTCTTCTTATGTATGATATGTGAATGAGTAGTTCACATATAGGCATCGTGTATAATTTCCTTATTTTTTCCTGAAAATATTTCTTAATGTTGTTGTTTTGTGTTGTAGTTGGTGTGATACGGTGCCCAGTATGCCGCCAAGAATGCAGACAGATAGACCTCGTGGACAATTATTTTGTGAAAGATACATCTGAAACTCCTAGCAGTTCTGATGAGAAATCAGAACAGGTATGCTTCTCAATTTTTTTTATATTACTTTCTTGATATCAAAATGTAAATTATAAGAGAAGATGCTTGAATTGTTACATGATTTAGGGTAGTTATGCCCTAGTTTCATCTTTCAATTTGAAAATGAAGAGTATCTTTATTCTACACCCTCAGACCTGGTTAAAAGAGATGAAAAGTTATCACTTAAAAATTGAAAGCTTGTATCGATTTTGTGTTCTGAGGCTTAGATTTTTACCCACCTGAATGTTTGATCTGGAAGGGAAGGATTTTGTGGAAGAGAAATGGATAGCAAGATGATTTTTTTCTAGGTACAGTGAATTAGTATATTTGAGAGTAGGGTAGAAAGTTTTTACTTGTTTATTTTGCGGATCTATATTTTGTAAATTTAATGTATGTTAGTATTTATTTCCTCTTTTAGGTATGTACTAGTTGTGAAGACAATTCAAGTGCAGTTGGCTTTTGTGTAGAGTGTGGAGAATGGCTATGTAAGACGTGTATTGAAGCACATCAAAGAGTAAAATTCACTAAAGATCACTTGATCAGGAAGAAAGAAGATGTCTCAGGTAAGATAGAAGCAGTTTTAATGATTACTATTAATCTCTCTTTCTTGCCCCTATAGCATTTCTACTTAACTTTACAAGCTTTTGATACCAATATCAGTAAGAATTTATAAAGTTAGACAAAAATTTTGTTTAGTTTAAAAATATATGTTTTATTTTACTACAGAGTCTGTTGGAGCATCTGGTCAGCGCCCTGTTTTCTGCCCTGTACACAAACAAGAACAGTTGAAACTTTTCTGTGAAACGTGTGATAGACTGACATGTAGAGACTGTCAGCTATTGGAACACAAAGAACATAGGTACAGAAGTCATTATTGCTTATCAAGAAATATTATTAAAAGTCCTTAAATTATTTTTCCTAAAACAAATGTTTTTTATGTGTTTTATGTCTTAGAGCAAGATACATTTTTTGGTAAATTATTTAATGGTTTTTATATTCATATCTAATTGTCTTGTGGATATTTGTTGAAAATGTATTAGTACGTGGATTTGGGTTGCAATAACAAGAGTTGTATTATTTCTTCATATACAATCCCTCTGGTTCAAACTCACTTTTTTTTTTTTTTCAAGTGTTCTGTGGTATTTATCACAGGGTTATGGGCTTTGGGCTGTCATCTTAAAAGGTAATATTTTCATGTGTATGACTGATAGCCATTTTAGCATCAAAGCAGATAAATATACTGATTTCATGTCAGATTTAGTTTGTAGAAAAACTGGGGATTTACAAACATCTAAGTAGCATAGTTACTAACTCATTAAAATACAGCTTTGTATCTCAACCCTTTTTTACCCTCAGAATGAAATAGTGTTCACTTATTACCAGCCTGTCACATCAGAACTGTTCTGGAAACTACTGAAATTTCTAGTTAGTTGTTAAGTTCAATTAACCACACTTAAATGTTTTTTAACTCTAGGATGTTTTAGAGCTTTTAATTTGTTAGAGCCATTGGAATTTATTAAAATTCTCTTAAAGAGAGGATACATGAATCCTATTCGCTAACAAGTATTGCATCTGTAGTTTGTGCTGGGCACTTTGTGAATGCCGCATGTTTGTTTAATTCACACCAACTGCCCATGAAGTATTGGTACTGATATCTCAGCTATTTCAAAGTGAGCAAGTCTGCTCACAGAAAGCTTTAATAATGTATACAGCATGTCCTCATAAGTGGTAGAGCTAGGACTTGAGCATAGTTAGTTGGACTCCAGATCTGTTTTAGCTCATTTGCTCACCTTCTCCCACGTGATATTCAGAATACAGAATACAGTGTGTGGAATCTTTCAAACCTGATCTCATAAAGGTAATGTTCTGTTTTCTTTTTCAAGACACTTTTCACTATTCTACAGCCCATTTGGGTAGAAATGCTGCTTTAAACTTTCATATCCTTTGTTATAAAATGTTTCATCTTACCTACAAATTAGCTATTGTTTTATTGGAGGTGACTAATTTTGTAGATGCATATCCTTTGTTATAAAATCTTTCATCTTACCTACAAATTAGCTATTGTTTTATTGGAGGTGACTAATTTTGTAGATGTCTTCACTTTGGGTCCAGATCTTATCCTTGTCTTGCAATAAATCTCAGTAAGACATTAAATTACTTTCTCATAGCTGCCGTCAGGGTTTTGAGCTTTTAGATTTCTTGTGGCTTTTTAAATTGATGGTGTAAAGCAAAAAGAATAGGAACACAGCATTCTTTTTCCTGTGAAAGAAGAGCTTCATCCACACCTCAAAGTTTAACCATAATCCATCCTTCCTTTTCTGTCACCACTTTCCTTTACTAGTGATATCCAAGTCCTAATTACCTCTTCAATGTTCCTACCTTTTCTTTAGTTCATTCACACTTGAGATTTCCTGGGTAAACTAGGGCAGAACCAATGGCATTGGACTTAAAAGCCTAGGTTCTTGTTGCAGCACATTTACAACTAGTGTCCTTGCTTTGAGTTTTACCTTGTCAAATTCATTCTGTCTACATTGCCGCCAGTATCATTTAGCTAACATGTTGTTGTGCCTCACCTACCCCAACTCCTTTAAAAATACCCTTCAGTGATACCTCACAAAGTTTAAAGTGTTCAGTATATAGCATTCATTAGCGAGTCTTACCAGACTGTTGCTTTATCATCTGCACAAAATGGTCCTCAAGACCACCCTCTCTTGTCATACCAACTTCAGGGTTCAGTAAAAACCCAGATATAGGGGATAACAGCATGCAGTCCAGCTCATTGATATGATTTATTACTACATTCTTCAGTTAGAGTGGTACCCTTCTAAACAGATCGGTTTCTGTACACTTTGGAACCACCACCCATAAATCACGCAGCTCTTTGTTAGCTAATAGCTGTTTTTAGAGTACCACCTATGTGATCATAGCATTCAGCAGTTCCTTTGGTAGTTCCAAAGTCATGTTTAGGGGAAAGAGAGTATAGTGACTCAGACAATAAATAATCTGCCTACAATGTAGGAGACGCTGCTTCGATCCTTGGGTCAGGAAGCTCCTCTGGAGAAAGAAATGGCAACCCACTCCAATATTCTTGCCTGGAGAATCCCATGGACAGAGGAGCCTGGCAGGCTACAGTTCCATGGGGTCTCAAAAGAGTCAGACACAACTGAGTGACTAACACTTTCACTTTCATCTGCTCATAAATACGATCAATAGTTCTTTGCATCCTCTTGGTTGCATGTTCCTGCACAAACCATCTCTGTTTTTGTGGAACACTTCTGGACTCTGCCTTCCTTATTCGTTTTCTCTTGTCACCCAAGACATAAGGGGTATTTCAGGTTTCATGGTTATTTTATGCCCTTCAGTCACAGTGTCAACCTGAGTGCCCAGTGGCAAACTAGTAATTTTCTCTTAAATAGCATACGTTTTACCATGGCATCCAGAAATTTTCTGGCCTAAAATCCTGGATCTCTGCTGGGTGGCACTCAGAAGTTTTTGCTGTAAGTTTCAATCTGCGTATGTGTTGCTAACACTTCCAAAATCATGTCTAGTTGTGGATCACAGGGTCCATAAGCATCAAGAGAAAGACTGCTTTCTGCTGTTCAGACATAGTTCAAGCCCTCATTCAAATATGATTTTCTTTTGGGTGGTTGTATTGGTAAAATTCCCAGAGGTGGAGTATATGTTCTTTAAAATTCAAATATACCAACCAAATGTTGGGGCTACTTGTTTAGTTTTAGGGTTGTAGGTGGCAAAGTTGTTTATTTTTTTTTCACCTGTAGAATGATAAAGGTGGCTTCTACCTAGGTTATTCCTAAGAATTTTACCAGTTTGGGCAGGTCCTTGGACCTTTGCTAAGTTTAGCAACAGCCTTTTTGTTCATGTGTGTCACCATTGCATTTAAGTCAATCTTACCTTTATCTTTAGTTTCTGATATTACCATGAAATCAACATAATATATTATTATACTGAGGACCTGCATTATGTCTAAATCTCTTCTAAACAAATTATACCAGTAAGCTGGGGAATTGAAATAACCCTGTGGTTAGTATAGTAAACATAAATTAGGGTCCTTCCACATGAAAAACTGCTGCTGGCTTTTCTTCAGAGTTAGAGGAAAAAAAAAATTTTGCATGTTCAGTCCCTGAATGCCACTTATTAAGTCTGCTGTATATATTTTTTCTCTTGTTCAAACCATATCAAGGACTGCTGATGCTGTGGTGGCATTATTGAGTTCAAGCTTTGAATAGTCTACTGTTAACTGGATGAACCATTTACTTTTTTCACAGGGTGCACATGGTTATTGTACAAAGAATTCATTGGTACAGATGAGAGCATAGCAGCTTCTCATTTGTCATTAAAGTCATAAATTCTTTTTATCCATTAGATATCTTGTACTGTCTCAAGTTGACAACTTCTGTGAACTTGGACAGTTTTAATTGTTCCCATTTAGCATGTCTGATCAAGACTTGCCTTCAGGTGAACATGTATGTCTTGTGTTTTACAATATTAGACAATATCAGTAATACCCATTCTAGTAATCATATAAGGGAGAGATAAAACTATTTCACATAGTCTGTTCATATCAGTATGTTCCAGCTCTCACCCAGAGTTTCACTTTAATGCTGTCAACCATCCCTCTCTTCCCAAATCTAACCTTAATGCGCATTATGACTTCAGCAGGTTTTAGAATCATAGCACATTAGGCTCCCCTGTCAGGGAGTCCCAGAAATGTCTTTTATCCAACCCCAGGCTATTTTACCCACACAAATGCATATTGCCTTGTGTTTTCCAGCTGGACTTTGAGCCAGAAGACCCTGGCCTCTCCTTCAGTTCTCAGTTTGATTAATCCGTGGAATAGTTGCTCCAGGGAGTACAAGGTCAGGTTCTCATTGTCATCTTTACCCTCCAGCTTTTAACATTTCTTCATACTAGAGTAAATATAACAGAGCTGTTTAATGCCTTTTAATATTGAAGACCAGCAGTAGCTCCCATTGGTCCTCCCAGCCCCCTAGAGTGCTGCATTAAGACCTTTGTTTCAACCCCATCATTGTTTGCTTTATTCATATCTTCCCCCCTCCCCGTTTTTAAACAGCCACCCAAAATTTTTCATCCTTTTGGGATAAATCCCTTGACTTTCTTGTTTGTGTTTTCCTATGTTCTTGTGAATCATCCCAGTTTTCTCAGCATCTGTAAGGCCCTTAAAGCTGAGACAATAAATCTGATAAGGCATCTCAGATTATCGCTAGGTTTTGCAGCAGTAAAATTACATGGGGGCCCCCCTTAACTGTATTATGTACCTTGACCCTATTAGTAAGAGGCATACTCAGTAGACGAATACCCTGGTCTTCATAATGCTAATCTCGCATGGCTTGAATAAGAAGCATGTCAGTCAGTTCTTCTGGGAGGTTCTAGTTGGTATTTATAGGAGAAGGATAATCACCTGTCTGAGGGTAAAAAAACTTTACAGAGGCTTTTATCCAGACAACTCAGCTAGCTTTCCCCTCAGGAATGACCTGCTGTGTATTGAGGTTTTGGATAACCATCTGTGGTTGTTCAGCAGTGATTGGTGGGTCCCACATCAGCTCAAACATTGCTCTTCTATTCTGCATCATTCAAAATCAACAATACTGCCTCTAAGTGTTGTCACACTCACAGTATTTTCATAAAGGTATTTTCAGGAAGCATACACTGTCAATCCATAAAATGAAATAATTCCTTAGCATCGTACACTCTGGTTTCATTAGTTTCTTGATTGTGTCTTTCCTCAACCTGGACTACATTGTTATTGGAAGTCTAGAGGTGCTGCCTGTTTTCCCAGTGTAATTTTTCCATTTGGAATGGCCCTTAGGCTAGTGGCTGTAGCTCAGCCTGGCTGAAATCTAAGCTTTGCCCAATGTCAGGATCTGTCCCAACACATTCTTCATTTTAGCTAGTACAGATGACAATATCCAAGGAATTGTTTAATTACCTTGTTTCTTACTAGTTTGCATTTCCTTGTTTATCCAGTGAGTCAGCTCCTAGGGAGTTGAATCTAGTTTCTAAGTTCTGTTGGCAACTTTTACCTCTAATAACCACAGCTGCAGTTCCATACCATCATTGAGTTGATAGTCATCCAAGAATCAAAGGTTCATAACCCTTGTCATCTTTTCCTCCTTCTTCCCTACCAGAAGTTTCAATGAGTCAGTGTCATTCTAGTGAATCCCACTTTTGATGTTAACTATGAAGTTAGAGAACAATTCACAGTTCCTCTCTTACTTCTGATACCAACTGTAGAATTTGGGGAGATCTTCAAAACCATTCAGACTTTTAAATAAAATTTATCTTATTCATTCTCACTCTGGCACCAGTTCCAAGTTCAGAATTTTCCAAGACTACCCTCAGATTTAATAATTTTGTTACAGCTCACTGAAAGCTGTATGTTTACAGCTAACATTTATTACAGTGAAAGGATATAGATTAAAATCATCCAAGAAAAAGGCATGGGTCAGAGTCTAGGAGAGTTCTAAATGTGGGATTTCCAGTTGTCTTTTCTCAGTGAAATTCTTAATGTAATTAACTCCTAGCAATGATGTGTGACAGCATGAAGGGAATATTGCCAACCAAGGAGGCTTGCATGAGCCTTGGCGTCCAGGATTTTTATTGGAATTCTGTCATGTAGATACAGATGGAGTTTACTGTCCATGTAATTGACCTGTCTCCAGCCCTTCCTGAGGTTGAGCTGAAGACCCTACAATAAATCATATCATTAGCATGTGGCCTTAAGGCCCCAAGTTGAAACAAAGGTACTTTTGTCAGGCAGTACATTTCAAGGGCTTAGAGATGCCCTTCCAGCTGCTGAGGGCAAAAGCCAGGCCTCTCTTGGGGCAAAGTTAAATTCTTTACTACACAATCTGTTATCTCCTATTTATACTCGTCAACGGTTAGAAACACGTTGTCTTAAACTTCTTTGCTTTTCTTAACTTACAGAACACTGTCAATAGAACTATTTATTGTTTCTTTTTATTTTTTTAAATTATGAAAGTATATGATAACACATTTGCAAAAGACTTGGAAAATACAGAACAAAGTTACATATGAAAGTGAAAATGAAGTCGCTCAGTCGTGTCTGACTTTTTGTGACCCTAGGGACTGTAGCTTGCCAGGCTCCTGTGTCCATGGGATTTTCCAGGCAGGAATACTGGAGTGGGTTGCCATTTCCTTCTCCAGGGGATCTTCCTGACCCAGGGATCGAACTCAGGTCTCCTGCATTGCAGACAGACTCTTTACCGTCTGAGCCACAAGGGAAAAAGTGTATGTAAAAAGTTACATATAGTTCCACTATATATAATTATTTTTTTCAAGTAGATAAATTAAGATTTTTAGTTGCAGTTTTAATATCAAACTCTCAAAAATTAGAATGAATAGACAGAAAAGTAGAAGGGTGTAGTAAACTTGAAAAGCACCATGGACCAATTCAACATAATTACGATTTATGCAATATTCACACAGCAGCAGGATACAAATTCTATTCAAGTTCCCATAGAACTGTAAACCAGGAGACACTGAAACATATCCAGATATGTAAAGCACGGTGCAGAAATTCCATGAGCTAAAGGTATTGAAATCATACAGAGTCTGTTTCAAGAACTGTTTCTTAAAGCCAGTTCACTGTGGTATCTCACCTTCTCTAACACTTTCATTCCAACTTCTCTGCTCTATTTCCATGTCTGGACTTAAGGCCTCTTAGGGCTAGTTCAAGGGGCTCAGTTTCTCACATGCTTATTAATCAAATTGGGTTTCCCATCTCTTCTTGATTCATTCATGTAATTGTGACAGTACATATTTTCTTAGAAAATCCCACCATCTAGTAGAGATTTAAAAAATGTATTTCCTTAGAAATAGACCGTAAAAGATTTTACAGAAATCTCTGTTTCTCTTTCTTATTTATAATGTTGAACAGCTAAGTTTATTTCTTTATTTTTTATTAGCATAGTCATAGATTTGAGTTATTGGTCTAAATTTTAGCAATCTTTTAAATAATTTATATTTTTAAAGAAATATTCTGATTCTTACAGTTCTCTTTGTTTTTTATTCTTTCTTTAGCTTGATTTTGTTATGCTTTTTGTAGGCTCTTATGATGAATCTTGATTTTAACAGAAAGATGTGAATTTTTTCTTGATCAAACTTTAGCCTCATTACAGAATCATTACTGACTTATATGTGTACTCAGTCACTCAGTCACGTCCAGTTGTTTCTGGCCTTACGGACTGTAGCTTGCCAGGCTCCTCTGTCCATGGGATTCTCCAAGCAAGAACACTGGAGTGGGTTGCCATTTTCTCCTCCAGGGAATCTTCCCAATTCAGAGATTGAACCCGTGTCACTTACATCTCCTGCATTGACAGGCGGGTTCTTTACCACACTGACTCATATATTCTGTATTTATATTTTTTAGTCCCCTCTCAGCCACCCATTCTTTTAAAGGTGATTGCTACATAGTATAGTGATACAGATGGTGAACTCTGGTATGTATGTGCACGAGTGTGTATCTTTCAAATGGAGAAAATGTAGTAGTACCACCCTAAAGTGGGTGTGAGGTTTGAATTGAGAATTGTACCCGTAAAGTGCTTAACACAGTAAGGGCTCAGTAACAGTCTGACTGTTGTTATATTTTTTTATGGTCATGCTGCCAGGCTTTTTGGGGTTCCCTGACCGGAGATTGAACCTGGGCCCTCGGCAGTGAAAGCACAGAGTTCCAACCACCAGATCAGCATGGAATTCCTTATTTTTTCTAAAAACACTTTATTGAGATTTTTGGTTTTCTTAATAGTTTCATTGTTTTCAAAAAAGGAAAGCATCTATAGAACTTTTTAAAATTATTATTTATATTTATTTGTTTTTGACTGTGCTGGGTCTTTGTTGCTGCAGTGGCTTTTCTCTAGTTGTGGCAAATGGAGACTACTCTGTAGGTGCAGGGCACAGGTTTCTCATTGTGGTGGCTTCTCATTTCAGAGTAAGATGAGAAGGTGTCAGTAGTTGCGATTCCCAGACTGTAGAGCACAGGCTCAATAGTTGTGGCTCATGGGCTTAGTTGTTCTGTGGCATGTTAGATCTTCCTGGATCAGGGATCGAACCCATGTCTCTTGCATTGGCAGGTGGATTTTTTTTTTTTTAATCACTGAGCCACCAGGGAAACCCTGCATCTATAGAGTTTTACGAAATTTTTTTATCTCAAAGTACTGCATAGTTTCTAGCTAAACCGTGGGGTTATTCCTCCTCTCTCTAGTAATTCTGTTTACAGTAAAGGAGTATGAAAAATGTCTAGGGCTTCCCTGGTGGTTCTCTGTTTAAGAATTCACCGTGCAATGCAGGAAACACTGGTTTGATCCCTGATCTGGGAAGGTTCCACATGCTGGAGCAACTGGGCCCCTGTGCTGTAAATACTGAGCCAGTGCACTCTACATCCAGTGATCTGCAACAAGAGAAGCCTGAGCACTGCAACCAGAGAAAACCCAAGTGCAGCAACAAAGATCCTGCACAGCCAAAAGTTTAAAACAAGAAAAAAAGATTCTAATTCATTAAAAAAAAAAAAGTATAGACCTATATATAAAGGACAAGAATGAAATAAGAGACACCATTGAACATTTCAGTTAATTTTTCAAAACAAGGGAAATGGATTGAATATTTTTGGATCTGATAATTGACCTAGTAGAGATGAGTGAACTACAACCCAGGATCATGCAAATGAGGTATAAAGGAAGCCACTTGATTTATTTCCCAGAATCCTATGGTGGTTCAGGATCTGGAGGTAATAGGTATCACAAAAGTTAGACTTATTCTCTGGATAGGTAAAATCAGAGGCTCTGGACTTGCAGGGTAATAGGTGTAGATGGAGGGTTGGGATGAGGTACTTGGCTATAATTGAGGAAATTGAAGTGTAAATCTGCATACTAAACTATGGGATGTTCATGTACCCAACTTGATTCCAGATTGCCAGTAGTGAACTTTTACATTTCACTATTCTTCCCTATGCTTCCCAGGTGGCTCAGTGGTAAAGAATTTGCCTGTGAGGCAGGAGACACAGGTTTGATCCCTGGGTTGGGAAAATTCCCTGGAGAAAGAAATGGCAACCCACTCCAGTACTCTTGCCTGGAAAATCCCATGGACAGAGGAGCCTGACAGGCTGCAGTCCATGGGATCACAAAAGTGTCAGACACAACTTAGCAACTGAACAACGACAATAAGCTAAAAAACTGAACGTGGAACAACTGACGGGTTCAAAATTGGAAAAGGAGTACAACAAAGCTATACATTGTTACCTTGCTTATTTAACTTACATGCAGAGTACAGCATTTCAAATGCTGGACTGTATCACAAGCTGGAATCAAGATTGATGGGAGAAATATCAACAATCTCAGATATGCAGATGATACCACTTTCTGCGGATATGCAGAAAGTGAAGAGGAACTATTGAGCCTCTTGATGAGGGTGAAAGAGGAGAGTGAAAAAGCTGGCTTAAAACTCATCATTCCAAAAAAATTAAGATCATAGCATCCAGTCCCATTACTTCATGGCAAATAGAAGGGGAAAAAGTGAAGCAGTGACAGATTTTATTTTCTTGGGCTGCAAAATCACTGTGGACGGTGACTCTAGCCATGAAATTCAAAGACACTTGCTCCTTGGAAGAAAAGCGATGACAAACCTAGACAGTGTATTAAAAAGCAGAGACATCACTTTGCTGACAAAGGTCCATATAGTCAAAGCTTTGGTTTTTCCAGTAGTCATGTATGGATGTGAGAGTTGGACCATAAGGAAGGCTGAGTGCTAAAGAATTGATGCTTTTAAACTGTGGTGCTGGAGAAGACTCTTGAGAGTCCCTTGGACTACAAGGAGAGCAAACCAGTCAATACTGAAGGAAATCAATGATGAATATTCACTGGAAGGACTGTTGCTGAAGCTCCAATTCTTTGGCCATCTGTTGCAAAGAGCTGACTCATTGGAAAAGACCCCGATACTGGGAAAGATTGAAGGCAAAAGGAGGAGAGGGTGACAGAGGACAAGATAGTTAAACAGCATCACCAGCTCAATGATGTGAATTTGAGCAAACTCCAAGAGATAGTGGAGGACAGAGGAGCCTGATGTACTATATATAGTCTGTGGGGTGGCAAAAAGAGTCGGACTCAACTCAGCCCAGCGACTGAACAACAATAAAAGCAACAAAAAACTTCTTTCTCACTCTGCTTTCTGTAATTAGAGGTTTTTCACTCTCTGGAGGAAGCGGATATTTAGAAGAGGACTTCTGATGTTGCTGTTTGGTGTTCATTTCTTATTAAAAAGATTGCCTTATAGTGAAGCCCATCAGTTCATAGATTCTACTGTCTCTCACAGATGATTATAAGCAGTTTTAAAGTATATTTAAATATAAATGGATGTGAATCAGTGGAAGGGTCATCTGACTTCTGATGAGAGCCAGTGTCATATGCCTTGCATTTTGAGATAGTTAAGAATTCTCAATTTGTATCTCTCGTCTGGCTTCAAATATAGGGACTAGAAAAGCTAAGTATTCCTTTCTCAACATTTCTGGCATTAAGGTAGCTCTCATCTACAGTTTATGCCCCTAAAATACAAGCAGAAATCTGTTTAGAGCATGATTTTCATAAAGTATTTACCTTCTTGATAAAAGGGACAAGTTGCTGGTGTCACCCATATTCCTCCTTTTTCCTTCCTTGAATTTGGATGATTCCTGGGACTCTGACATCATTATATGTTCACGAGCGTAAAGGCAAGAGCATCTCAGAGGTTCTAGCTTTGATGTTGTTAAACTAACACCATCAGCTGCCCGCATTTGTTTTTGTTATATGAGCCACTGTTAGTCACTACAGCTGTACGTGTCTCTGGTTGATATACCTATCCACATGAAAGAGCAGGAAAGGACATAACATAGGAACCAAAAGAAATGTAAAATAAAAATTATGACGTTCTGAATAAATGACAAGCTGTTGGTTACAAATTAATGACAGAGTCTCTACAAAAGAAGCAGTTTAAAGGACTTTACTGGCAGTCTGGCGGTTAAGACTCCGCGCTTTCATTCCTACCGTAGAGGGTGTAAGTTCCATCCCTGGTGGAGGAACTGAGATCTTACCACATGCTGGTGACACAGCCCCCCCACCCGCAAGTGATTAAAATACAAAAGAACTCTCGGAAGTATGATAGGTAAAAAAACTCAGTTGGTCTTTTCCTTTTTAAAAATCATTTATTTATTCATGGCTGCACTGAGTCTTCATTGCTGCGTCTGGGCTTTCTCTAGTTGTGGTGAGCGAAGGGTACTTTCCTTGTGATGCACAAACTTCCTGTTGCCATGGCTTGTCTTGTGGAGCATGGGCTGTAGGCATGCTCCCTTCACTAGTTGTGGCAGATGGGCTCAGTAGTTGTGACATACTGGCTTAGTTGCTCCATGGCATGTGGGATCTTCCCACACGGGACCTTACCCAGGTCTCCTGCAATGGCAGATGGATTCTTAACTACTGGACCACCAGGGAAATCCAATCAATAGGTTTGATAAATTCTATTTAGCCTCCTAGAAAACAAAACAAAAAGATTTTTTAAAAAGATTTAAAAATTATAAGAGGTCATTTGCTTACCAGTATGAATTATAGAAAAAGAAGTGAAATTATCATGTAATATAAGAAATTCTCCTATAAACCTAGAATTGCCAGTCTGAAATGACCCATTTAATGCCTATTACACTAACAGTAAAGGATTCCTATCAAAGTTATATATCATCATAAAGTGATGATACTCTATGGGTTAGAATGGAGATAAGCAGAGTTGCCAAAGAATTGAGTAGGTAACCTACAGAGAAATGGGAATCTAAATATAATCTTTAAAAGTAACAATACTAGGGGGTAGAAGACGCTGAAACTAACTGCAACAGTTGGGAGATGGACAGGGAAAGATTTTCAACCTAGAATTCTATATCCAAACTATTAATCGATGTGAGAGTAAGATGTAGACATTTTGCAGCATGCAAGGATTGAGAAACTGCCTCCCATAGACCACTTTCTGGAGAGCTATTAGAGAATGTGATCCACAGAAATGTTAGTAAACCAAGAAAGTGAATGGGAATGCCTGTAACAGGTGTGTACCAGCTAGTTTAGACTGAAGTATGAGGACTAAGGACCCCATGAAGGCTGCCTCAAGGAAAAAAATTGAACAACTTCTATTGAATTTATCATCTTTGGTCTTTTAAAAAATATTGTTGACAAGTGTTTGACATATCTGATGGAACATTAGAAATGTTTGGGATCAGTACATTGAGAGTTAAGCAAATGAGAGCAAAGGATATTTATCAATTCCAAAAGAAAAAATGTTCAAGAAAATATTATACTCCTTGGTTCAATATTGGACAATGTTTACAATCACTTAGTAATTCAACAAGTAGTTGTATGCTTACTGAGTGCTTGGTATGGTGTATTTCTGTAAACAAAGTAAAGTCACTGTCCCCATGACTTAATTTTTCATGGTAGAGTGAAACAAATAGTAAATATATCAGGTGGTGATCAACATAGAGAAAAATGTTCTGAAAATTGGGACAGAGCATGTGAGCGTGCAGGTTTGTGGCTTTTTATTTTAAATAGGATGGTTTTAAAAGGCTTTTGTGATGAAGTGGCATTTGAGTAGAGACTGAAGGAAGAAAGGGATCAGGCCTTGCTTAAATTTGGCAAGGAGCATGTTTCAGATAAAGCTAGTGCAATAGGCCTAGATAGCAGCATATTTGACATCTTTGAGTAACTCTGTGGTCTGAGTGCAGTTACCAAGGGGTAGATGGTTATCAGATGAAGTCAAGGACAGAAAGGGCCAAATTATTTAGCGCTTTGTAGGCTATTGTAAGAATGTTGCCTTTTACTGAGTCAGATGCTCAAGTTTTTGAGCAGTGGGATGATTTGACTGATGATTGTTTTAAAAATATCACACTAGCTCTAGTGAAGAGAGATTAAAGAAGGAGCAAGGACAGAATCATGAGATTAGCTTGGAGATTGTTTTCAGTAATTTTGGCAAGACACGGTGGTTTAGACTAACATTGGAGATAGTAAGATATAGTCAAGTTCTATATATGTTTTCAACTTGGATTTGATGCTTGAAACTTATATGTAGATTTGTTGATATATGGTTTATATGAGATACCAATGACACCAAGATTTTTTGCTTTCATCTTAACCAAAAGTGGCAGAAGAATTAGGCTTGAATTTACTGAGGTGTGGAAGACTGTGGGATGATATACGTTGTTAGGTGTATGTAGGGAGTTGATAGTAAAGTTTTGGCCATGTTAAATTTGATATCTCAAATAAACATTTTATGATAAAATTAGAGTGAGCAGGATAGAAGTAGGGAGGATGGTGATGTAAATGTTAAATTCTTAACTGTAAAATTGATAAAGCTATTGAATAGAGGCCTCTCATTTTGGAAGGCATCTCATAGACCTTCTGCCCCCATTATCATAGGCGGAGAGGATCCTCATACTCACTGTACCTTCTCAGAACTTCTCAGTTCCCTTCACTCTGTCATCTTGAGGCAAGATGTAACATACACAGTTGGAGTGAGTTTGCTTCTCTTGAAATAAGGGTCACAACTAAACCTTCATGTTCTAAGACCACACAATTCTGACTGTTCTATCCTCATCTGGAGTAAAGATGTTGTTGACTCGCTGGAGCTAGGATTTCTTCTCCCCAGATTAAAAGAGAAAGCCCCAGGCCCCACCCTTCTTTACTACCAATATTTACACCCTCTCTACCATTATCTGCTTTAAATCTGCTAGGACTAATATTATAGTCTTTACCCCTGTTTGTCATCCAAGAAAAGCCCCACACTTCCAGATCTCCCTTCATTTGCTCTGCTTTAATTCCCATAAAGCTTTCCATGTGACAGTTTCTGATGCTTGTTCTCTGTAAATCATGGTTTGTCATCAGCAGGGTCTCTATATTCTCAGCCTCATTTTTGATCCCTTTCCGTACCTCCTTTGCTGTAATGGAAACAGAGCTCTAGGACACTGCTTCCACTGTAGTCGTCTTAACGAGTGCTGTTTTTTCTTTGATATCTCATGTGTTATTGGGCCTAGAGATATGAACTAGGAATTCTACTTGCTATTTTTTGGACCATTCTTCTCTTACCTTCCTGAAAAATCTCCAGATGCTAATCTCAACTGCCATTGTTTGTATTGCTCATTGGTACTTTCACATACGACCGTTGGGTCATTCCACTTTCTCTCTTACAGATTTTAGTTCCTAACTTCAGTGGTAATCTGTGAAATTCTCCAGTTCTAAGAAATTCTGAGAATTTCTGGCAGTTGTAATATGCACAGATTTGATCCTTCTGACACTCTGGTCTTTACGTTTTTGAACTCTTTTGTAAGATTTATGTTATCTATATTTGCCACTCACATCTATGATCATGTGCTAGACCTTGGCATTTTCAATAATTATGTTCAATTTTAAGCATTCCTCTTTGTAAACACTTATCCCATCATTCTAGCTCATTCTGCTTAGTACCAGACTTCAACAGTTATTCACCATACAGTGACTTATTTTAATCCATTGATTGTACTACCTTTGATTTCACTTTACCTCTTTTCTTTATGTTCTCACTTAACCCATTTTCTCTTTAATTTTACGGCTAATCATTTTCATTCCCTGGCATTTAGCCTTGACTCCCATATCCCACTTGGTTGAACTTCCTTGGCAGAACCATCATCCTGATGCTTTGCTTATGTAGTTACATATCACAGGAGAAAAATACTGACACCAACAGGTTGCTTTCTCAGTTCATGACCATTTAACCTCAGAGACACCCTGGTGTTGCCTGCAATCGTACTGTGCATTTACACCTTTTCTGTCTTAAATGTCCAATATGTCACCCTCTATCCTCACTCCCAGATACTGGTTTTGCTTCCTACTTCATTGAGAAAAATGAAGCAATCAAAAGAGTACTTCTGCAGGCTCCCTCTACCATATTTACATATCTGCAAGCACTTGTACCCACAGCTCTACATTTCTGTTATCTTAATTAAACCCTCTTCCTCTATAGAGCCAGTTGCTCCAATTAATATACACTTAGATTCCATCTTATTTTATGTAGCTGGGGACATTAGTAGTTTGGCTGGTTCTGGCAATTTCAGTTTTTTCAATCTCTAGCAGTTATTTCTATCAGTATTTCAGTATTCTGAAACTTTTCTTCTATCTTTAAAAATGGAAGAAAACACAAGACCTGTCTTTAACCTACTTTTTCTGCCAACAACTGTGTCTGTTCTTTTTTTATTTTTTCCAACGAAAGTTTTGAAAGAATTGCTTATAGGAATGATCTCCATTTTCTCCTGTCCTAGTCTTTTAAATATACATATTTGACTATCAGCATTCTCCCAACATTATTCTTTTCAAAGTTATCAGTAACCTTTGCATTATTAAGACTAGAAGTCATTTCTCAGTCATTGTCTTAATACCTTATATATCAGCAACATTTGACACAGTTGTTCATTTTCTGAGTACATTTTATTTGTTGAATACTTGGCTACTTTTTAGTTTTCCTTTTACCACACTGATTACTTCTTTTCAGTCTCATTTGCTCTTTTTTCTGGATTCCTAATGTTGGATGTGCCAGGCCTTACTCCATGATCTACGATTGCAGTCTTATGACTTTAAATACCATCCATATGCCTACAATGTCCAAATTCGTATTTCTGGCTCAGTACTCTCTCCTGAAATTTCAGTTTTGTGTGTTATACAGACTGTAGCATCTCTGCTTGATTGTCTGCTTTCTCATATAGTACAGTGAACCCTTTAACAGCACAGGTTTGAACTGTGTTGGTCCACTTATAAGTGGATTTTTTTTGTTTTTTCACTAAATACATACTGCAGTGCCATACAGTCCAATATTGGTTGAATCTGCAGATGTGGAATCATGTATTTCATGATCAGCTATAAAGTCATACTTGGATTTTTGACTGATTGATCAGTTGGGATCCCTAACTTCTGCGTTGTTCGAGGGTCAACTGTATATCCAAAATTGAATTGATACCTACTCCAAGCTGTTTCCCCTGGCAGCCTTGCCCCATCTCAGTTTGTTGCAATTTTTCTGTTGCATAGGCCAAAAATCTTGGGGTCATCTTTGACTTTACTGTTTTTTCATACCCAAACTCAAACTTACCAGAACATCTTTTTGGTTTCACTTTTAAAGTATATCACCTAGTCCCACAGCTTCTACCTCATTACTGTTAGTTCCATGATACTAACCTAGTCTCAACCATCATCATTTCTTATGTGATTTGCTGCGGTAGTCTCATAAATCATCCTCATGCTTCTAATAGTGTCCTTCAGTTTATTCTTAGCACAACTGCTAGAGTGAATCTCAAACTATGTCACTTCCCTGCTCAAAATGTGCTGTGTTCGGAGTTCTAGAGAGTCATATAAACACGCATTTCATCTATTACTATTCTTACCTCTGACTCTGCTACAGCTTTACTTACTATTTCTAAAACATGCCAGGGATGCTGCTTCCTGCCCATTGTCTCTAACTAGAACTTTCTTGCTCTACTTGTTTGCATAGCTGACTTTCATATATCCATCAAGTCTCTGATTAAATGTAGCTTTGCCAGTGAGATCTACTCTGATCACTGTATTTAAAATTGCAATTTGAACACAACATTGTAAAGCAACTGTATTCCGGTAAAGATTAATTTAAAAATTGCAGTTAACCATTTTACTCCTTATCCTGCTGTTTTTTAATATATAAATACATATAAATATATTTTTTAATATATAAAACATCACTTTCTAAACATATTTTGTAATTTATAGCTTGTTTATTTTTTGTGTTCTTCCATTGGAATGTAAGTTTCATGAGGATAGGTATCTGTTTTATTCACTAAATCCCAATATTCTACACAAATTTAGACCTTTCATCTGTTGAATAAATATTTGTTAATTTGGGTATAGGAAAAGAAAGAGGTAGTAGAGCTGCCTGAATATAGGAATTATCCTTTTTTTCCCTTTTTTTTAAATTGGTGAAAAATTGCTTTACAATATTGTGTTGGTTTCTGCTGTACAACAATGCAAGTCAGTCATAATTATATATACATTATATATATATATATATATATATATACACACACACAGACATACACACACACACAGAGGCTGTTTACATGTACCCTCCCTCTAGAGCCTCCCTCTCCCATTCCCACACCTCTGTGTCATAACAGGGCCCCAGGCTGGGCTCCCTGTGTTATATAGTAACTTACCACCTATTTTATACATGGTAGTGTATATATATGGGGTTCCCAGGTGGCGATAGTGATAAAGAACCTGCCTTCCAATTCAGGAGACTTAAGAGATGAGGGTTTGATCCCTGCGTCAGGAAGAACCCCTGGAAGAGGGCATGGCAACCCACTTCAGTATTCTTGCCTGGAGAATCCAATGGACAGAAGAGCCTGGTGGGCTATGGCCCATAGGATTGCACAGAGCTGGACACAAGTGAAGTGACAGCATGCACGGGTGCAAGCCATTAAAACTGTGCTAGAGATGTCTAGTCTAGCCCCATACTATTAATAGGGGCTTCCCTGGTGGCTCAGATAGTAAAGAATCTGCCTGTCAAGTGGGAGACCTGGGTTTGATTCCTGGGTTGGGAAGATCCCCTGGAGGAGGGCATGGCAACCCACTCCAGTATTCTTGCCTGGAGAATCCATGGACAGAGGAGTCTGGTGGACCATGGGGTCACAAAGAGTCAGACACGACTGAGCAACTAGGTGACATGGTAAGTGTATATATGTTGGTTCTACTTTCTCAGTTTGTCCCATCCTTACCTTCTCCCACTGTTGTCAACAGGTCCGTTCTCTACTAGGTGATCAATACCATTTTCTAGATTCCGTGTGTGTGTGTGTGTGTGTGTGTGTGTGTGTGTGTGTGTGTGATACTTTTCTCTTTCTGACTTTACTCTACTCTGTAAGAGGCTCTAGGTTCATCCACCTCACTACAGTTGACTCAGATTTGTTCCTTTTTATGGCTGAGCAACATTCCACTGTATATATGTACCACATCTTGTTTATCCATTCATCTGTTAGTGAACATCTAGGTTGCTTCCATGTCCTGATTATTGTGAATGTTTCTGCAGTGAGCATTGGAGTACATGTGTCTTTGGATTTGTGGTTTTCTCAGGATATATGCCCAGTAGTGGGATTGTTAGGTCATATGAAAGACTTATTACTAGTTGTTTTTATTTTTTTTTTTAAGGAATCTCCGTATTGTTTTCTGTGTAATGGCTGTATCAGTTCACATTCTCAACAGTGCAGAAGGGTTCCCGGAATTATCAATTAAATGTTGAAGGCTTCTTACTTTCTCTTTTAACGGGAATATTTAAAGCTATTTCCTACACATGAACCTTCAACTTGAAAAGTTTCAAAGATGCGAACATGTGTTCTATGTCAGGCATGAGTGAAATTGCAGCTTGCCCTCTGTCTCCTGTTGCTGACGATCCTTCAGCTCTACCACCTCTTCCCTCCTCTCCTTCGTCCCCTTCCTCGCCTGTTCACTTGATGCCAGCACCTGTATGCCAGCTTTTGTACTGTACGGTGACTTAGTGGTAAGGAATCCACCTGCCAATGCAGGAGACTGGGGTTCAATTCCTGAGTTGGGAAGATTCCTTGGAGAAGGTAATGGCAGCCCACTCCAGTATTCTTGTCTGGAAAATCCCATGGCCAGAGGAGCCTGGTGGGCTACAGTCTACAGGGTTGCAAAAGAGTTGGACACAACTTAGTGACTAAACAGCAGCTGTTCTTTTCAAGGTACTGTACTGTAAGATTAAAAATGTTTTCTTTATTTTTTGTGTTTGTTTTTTATGTATTACTTGTGTGAAGAGTATTATAAACCTGTTACTGGGCTTCCCTGGTGGCTCAGTGGTAAAAAAAAAAAAAAAAAAAAAAAAATCCACCTGCCAATGCAGGAGACGCAGGTTCGATCCCTGAGTCAGGAAGATCCCCTGGAGAAGGAAATGGCAACCCATTCCAGTCTTCTTGCCAGGAAAATCCCAGGGACAGAGAAGCCTCAAGGGCTATAGACCATAGGTTGCAAGAGAGTAAGACACGACTTAGCCACTAAATAGAAATCCCTTAAAAAACCAAAAGTGGATATAAAATAAATTACCAGAAAGTTTTAACTTAAACGATGGCAGGAAAGAGACAAAATAATAAAGCACAAGAGGGGCTTTCCTGGTGGGTCATTGATAAAGAATTCAGCGCAGGAGATATGGGTTCCATCCCGGATCCTCAAAGATCCCACATGCTGCGGAGCAACTAAGTCCATGTGCCACAACTACTGAAGCCCGTGCTCCAAAACAAGAGAAGCCACTGCAATCTGTACTATATCACAGACTGTTTTAGTTGGAGATCTACGCTAACTTTGTTGGACTTAAGAAAAAATTGGACTTAGAAATGTTCTCTTGGAATGGAACTTGTTTGTATGTAGGAGGCTTATTGGATTTAGTGATGAGGTTAGGTTTAACTTTTTATTTTTTATTTTCTTTTGTGCTTTAAAAAATTAATTTTATTTAGTTATTTATGGCTGTACTGGGTCTTTGTTGCTGCACGGGCTTTCTCTAGTTGTGGCGGGGGGTGGAGGTGCTGCTCTAGTTGTGGTGCGCCAGCTTCTCATTGCAGTGGCTTCTCTGGTTTGGAGCACGGGCTTCAGTAGTTGTGGCACATGGACTAGTTGCTCCGCAGCATGTGGGATCTTTGAGGATCAGGGATGGAACCCATATCTCCTGCGCTGAATTCTTTTATCACTGACCCACCAGGAAAGCCCCTCTTGTGCTTTATTATTTTGTCTCTTTCCTGCCATCGTTTAAGTTAAAACTTTCTGGTAATTTATTTTATATCCACTTTTGGTTTTTTAAGGGATTTCTATTTAGTGACTAAGTCGTGTCTTACTCTATTGCGACCCCTGGCCTATAGCCCTTGAGGCTTCTCTGTCCCTGGGATTTTCCTGGCAAGAAGACTGGAATGGGTTGCCATTTCCTTCTCCAGGGGATCTTCCTGACTCAGGGATCGAACCTGCGTCTCCTGCATTGGCAGGCGGATTTTTTTTTTTTTTTTTTTTTACCATTGAGCCACCAGGGAAGCCCAATTGTAGATATTACAGGTTTTATAAAAGATAGATCATGGTGTTCTAAACTACAAATGTCCAGTTACAACTGTGAGCTTCTCTCCAGTTGTGGCATAGGGACTCTACAACTACTGTGGGCTCAGTAGTTGCAACACAAGAGCTCTCTAGTTGTAAGTCCAGGCTTCATATTAACCCATTTATTACCATTACTGTTTCTCCACATCTCTTATGTTCCTTTGCCCTGAAAGCTATTCTTCAGCATTTCTTGTTTTGCAGGTCTACTGGCAATGCATACTGTCAGCTTCTTTGGAATAGATGTTTGGAAATGTATTTACACTGTTTATAAAATTCTGGACTGCCAGTTTCTTCTTTCCACAGTTAAAATAATTAAAGTCATTACTTTGTATTCTGGCCTTCTTTGTTTTTAATTATATCATTCATACTGTTCTTGACTGAATGTTGTTCGGCAGTTCTCTGGCTGCTTTCAAGATTTTCTTTGGTTTTCACCATTGGAACCATGATGTTTTTATGTTTGTATTTTGTTTATCCCGTGTGTGTTTCACTGAACTTGTACCTGTAAGTTGATGGTTTTCATCAGTTTTGGAAAGTTGGCCATTGAAAAGATTTTTCTCTCTCCACATTCTTCCTGTCTTCTGGGAATCCAGTTACACATTTGTCAGACACTTGATTTTGTTACACAGGTCCCTGAGGCTTTGTTCATCTTCCTTCAGTCTGTTTTCTCCCTTCTTCAGTTCTCATTTGTGTTCATCTTCACTCACCCTTTTCTTCAGTCATCTCCCATTTGCTACCAGACACATCCAGTGAATTATTTCAGTTATTGTACTTTTCTAGAATTTTAGCTTTTAAAAAGTAGTTTCTGTTTCTTTGCTGAGACTTCATTTAAATTTTGAGTAAATATCCAGTAGCCTATTCGAAGTAGTTGCTTAATAACAGCAGTTGGACTATCTTGGTGACAGTTTGTACTGAATAGATTTTTCTTTACTTTGAGTCATGCTTTCCTATTTCTTTGAATACCTAGTGATTTTTAATTGTGATTTGGACATTATGAATGATATAGAAATTCTGGTTTCTTTTATCTTCCTCTATAGAGGGTTAATTGTTGTTCTAGCAAGCAGTTAAATTATTGGCTGGTCACCTTGATCTTGTGTAAGCTTGGTTTTACTCTTTGTGAGGATCTATGGAAACCCAAGGTATTTCCCAAGCCTCTCTCAGCTTCTGAACTCTGTTTCTTGGAAGGTCTTGTGAAGACTTGATTTTAGGCTTTGTTAGGACAGAATAGGCCTACAGTAGAATTTATTCCAAAGCAGCAGCAGTCATGTCTGACTCTTTGAGACCCCATGGACTGCAACACGCCAGGCTTCCCTGTCCATCACCACCTCCCAGAGCTTGCTCAAACTCATGTCTGTTGAGTCGGTGATGCCATCCAGCCATCTCATCCTCTGTCGTCCCCTTCTCCTCTTGCTTTCAATCTTTTCCAGCATCAGAGTCTTTTCCAGTGAGTCAGTTCTTCGCATCAGGTGGCCAAAGTATTGGAGTTTCAGCTTCAACATCAGTCCTTCCAATGACTATCCTGGACTGATTTCCTTTAGGATTAACTGGTTGGATCCCTTTGCAGTCCAAGGGACTCTCAAGAGTCTTCTCCAACACCACAGTTCAAATGCATCAATTCTTCAAAAGCATCAATTCCAAGTACAGTTCTTTCTTTTAATGTGTAGCCTTTCTGGTTTCGGATGGATGCCTGCAGAAGTAAACAAAATCTCTCCCACTGGCTCAGCTGGAATTCTATCTCCTAGAACTGCTTGATCTCCAGTTTCTCTCTTTACAGTCAACTTCATAACAGCTGCTCTTTGTTAATCCCTGTATAGTCTCATCCTGTGTATTACTGCCCAGAGATTGGCTAAGGACTTGTGAGGAATTCATTTTTTCTTCTCCTTTACCCCCACTCCCCAATTTCACCCTACACAGCTCCTTCCATTCTAGTGCCCTACTCCATGAATTCCACTGGCTCATGGAGTTCCAAACCCTGATTTCTGCCTCCTCAGCTCAGAGAGACTTCTGTGTTCTGCTTAGTTTCCAGCCCTGTGTGCTGTTATCATGTGATTGTCTTCAGACAGAGTGATATTCTCTAATATCCTCTAAAGAATTACAAGATTTTTCTGCTTACAGTCCAGTGACTGAATATAGTTGTGTGTTTCTGACTTGTTTAATAATTTTTGATTGCAGGGCTATTCTGGTACTAGTTATTCTGTGATGGTTTAAGAGTGGACGTCACCTTTGTTCCACCTTAGTATTTTTTATCCCTGATTACAGTTTTCTGTAGAGTTAGAGAATGGTGTTTGTGGATTGTTTGTGAGGATCAGTATGGTTTAAGAGAGAGTAGTTGCTTAGAATCTAATGTCAAACATTTTTGTTAAAGAGTAACAAAAGAGTATATAGTGATGGTCACTTGACGGGAACTGTATAAGTGAAATTTCTCAAAAATGTTTTCCTAAAGAAATAGCTTTTCTTGGAATTAGGCTTTAAAAAAAAAAAGCAAGGATGGATGTTTTGTGATCAGGAAGTTTTGAGAAGTAGGCATCAGTTGGCAAAGTGGGAAAAGCAGGAACACAGTGGGTAAGGCATGTATCTCAGTCCCGGATCCATAGCATCACCCGCCTTCCCTCTTGGCTGGGGGAAGGGATGAGGCAAAGGAACTCCAATTATGTTCCATCCAGATGCACATGAGGGCTTCGGGGTGGGGGAGGGGGGTAACCCTCCCTTCATGCTTTATCTGAGCCTCCACCTCCAGAATCTCCAGTTTTTGAAAGTGGCCTGGAGAGGGAAGTTGTTTTACTGTTAAAGAAGGGTATGAAATAATATTTCCAATGCCAGAATGTAAAGATAAAGCCTGAGACCAGATTGATGGACACAAACCATAAGCTACTACATTCTTAGGGAGGGGTTATCTCAAGGGAAGGCAGGGTCTTCCGCATCTTGTCTCCTTATAATCCCATGTTGGGAAGAGTGCTGAGAACTGTCCCAAGTAGTGGGTTGTGAAGATAGGCGAAAGGGGTGGTTGAGGGAACAGCTGCAGACCTGCTGCTTCTAATTTCACTCACACCCCATTTGGGGCCAAGACAGTTTTATTTATTTGTTCCCTTGGATGACTGTTCCTTGGGTCCCACTTTCTCCAGGATGCCAACCACACTGGCTGTATGTAAATGACTTACCTTGTACATTTTAACTTTCTTTTCATAATAAAATATTCTGGTTTTGTATTTTTGTGTCTTTTAATCTGAGGCCCTTATTCCTGCACTGTGTTCTCAGGTATATGAGCAATCTCAGGCATAAGTTGGCAGGAGCTCGGGGTCTGCACAGTTGGAATACTTTTTGTTGCTATATCACCAGAAAGAAAAACTATTTGGGGTTTATAGCCTATTGAACTACCTTACATTTGCATGTTAGAGCTTGGCTTTTCTTATGGTGTCCTCTTAAAACCCATTCATCTTCAGTGTTTCATGGGAGGCTAGGTTTTAACTGGTTTGCCCCTGTGACTTGGTTGCCTTCTACTAAAAGGTTGGAAATTAGTCTGAATAGAAAAGGTGGTGCGGAGAGGTTAGGAGAGGCTGGGCCAGGTAAAAGGTGCAGAGAGGGGAAGCCAAGATTAGGCGAAGGTCCATCTGTATGTGTGATAAAGGTTTCCTGTTACAAACCTCGAATCCCAGGGCATGGGACTCGCTTTGCATACCAGATCCATCCTTTGCTTGATTGGGCTAGGCCTACTGTGCACAACAGGGTGTATATATGTATGTATGTGTTTTTGTAAAAATATGAGTGGATAAGGATAGATTTTAGGAACAGTGCCTCTGTACCCATCTTGAGCTGCCCAGGGATGGATATATGAAGCAAGGACAAGATCCTTAACCTTTAACAATTCTGGGCGTTTCCTCCTTGGCTTCCAGAGAGACCATCATTGGTGGCCTCTTTGTAGTTCACAGAGCCAGTGTCCTATCTTGCTGCAGCAGTGATTAGTGTCATGGAGCTGAAGAAAAAGGGGGTTACTTTTACATGCTGTGAGATCACTGCAAACCTGCCTCACTGTGTTGTAACAGGGCAAATGCAGTAGTATACACTGGGTGATGTGTGTCTGATCCTGGATTCTTGTCTCCCTCAGTTGCTTCCCCCTTCTAGTTATTACATTTGTCTGCACTTTGTAGGACTTCGTGGAATTCTCTGGTGGCTCAGACGTAAAGTGTTTGCCTGCAATGTGGGAGACCCAGGTTCAATCCCTGGGTCAGGCAGATCCCCTGGAGAAGGATATGGTAACCCACTCCAGTACTCTTGCCTGGAAAATCCCATGGAGAGAGGAGCCTGGTAGGCTGCGGTCCATGGGGTTGCAAAGAGTCGGACACAACTGAGCGACTACACTTTCACTTTTCTAGTTATTGTATTTGTCTGTGCTTTGTAGGACTTCACAAGTCACTGATTTGGTGATTGCTTGGTGGCCTAGTCTGTGTAAATGTGTGATCTTCTCCATGTTCTTTTGGGGCTTAATTCTTTACAAACTTCTTTTTATATTGAGAAAAATAGCCAAACCATCTTTAGCAAAATGTTCTGTATCAGGCAAAAAGATCTGAAACATAAGCTTGGGGGCCCCTTGTCTTGAAGTGTGGGGGGGGGTCTTGAACCATACTTTATTGTATGTTTCCTTTCTCCTATTTCCTATTTAGAATAAGATCTTCTGTCCTAAATCGAGATTGCTACCCACTCCTCTATTTCACCCTGATATCCCCCACCTCAAATAATCCATACATCTGTATGTACTGATTGTAGAATGTCTGCAGTTAAATGATTTGTGCAAAATTTGTGATCCAAATAGCTGGTAGAAATGACATACAAATTCATATCTACCATCAGTCTTCTCAGGGAGGGGTATGGCAACAAATCAAATTTTCCTATCCAGACAGATTGTTTTCCTGAAGTGCATTTATTGTCAGAGAAAAAGCAGCTTGTTTACTGAAGTTCATTGTTCATTCAGCTCATTTTTCAGTAGGTATTTGAGTACTCACCATGTACCAAGTACCATGCTAGGTGATGATTATACATACAGTAATACAAAAACAGAGACGGTCGTTGATGTTTTGGGAGCCTCACCATCTTTACGAGGCTTGAGATTGAGTAATGGTTAGGTAGTAGTTCATGATTATCTCTAAGAAGAGTTCATTTTGGTTTTGCTGAAAAAAGCCTTGTTAATTTTAGTATCATAGTTTGTGAATCTATCCAACTATCTGAGGAACTCATAGGCTCAATGAGTCAGTTACCTTGCAAAATGTTTGCTATGACTAGAAGAAGAAGTGGGCATGGCTGAAAGTTAGCTTGAAATACAGGAACTTCAGAAGATTTGAGAAAGAAACATTCTTCACAGACATCAGTTACCATTTGGGAAAGGAACAGATTGGTTGAGATGTATGTTGCTAAAATTCTGTCAAGTAAAATCTGTATTGGTTGAAAATGGTTGATCACTTTTCCTTTGCAGCAATGTAAGCCTGCCTGTCACCATTTATAGTTGATCTCTGATCTCTGTATGGCTGGTCCTTATCTTTGAGATATTAGCATGAATGTCACTCTAAAAGAATCTTTTTCTGTATATCCAATCTATAGTTTTTAACAATCCATATCCTCTCTGTCACATCACTATTTAAATTCTTGCTTTCTCATTAATTAGAATGTAAGGAAACAAAGACTAGGACCCTGTTTTGTCTTGTTTACTGTTGTATTTCTAGCCTTTGAATGCTTCTGGCAAATAGAAGAATTCACTGACTGGATACTTTGAAGTCTTATTAATGACATATATAAGTCATTATGACTTATATATAATATATATATTAATATATACATACCTTGTGATTTCATATATGTATCTTGTGATTTTATTATATATATATGAGTGTGTGTGTGTATCTAAAAGTATCTAAAAGTGCAGTTTAAAGAATAACTAAAATATAAATGAAATAAAATCTGGATTCTTGTCTTTTATTTTACTTAGCTACTTGATAAATGGAAATATTGGGTACTTTCAGTTCAGTTCAGTTGCTCAGTCGTGTCCGACTCTTTGCGACCCCATGAATAGCAGCACGCCAGGCCTCCCTGTCCATCACCAACTCCCGGAGTTTACCCAAACCCATGTCCATCGAGTCGGTGATGCCATCCAGCCATCTCATCCTCTGTCGTCCCCTTCTCCTCCTGCCCCCAATCCTTCCCAGCGTTAGGGTCTTTTCCAATGAGTTAACTCTTTGCATGAGGTGGCCAAAGTATTGGAGTTTCAGCTTCAACATCAGTCCTTCCAACGAACACCCAGGGCTGATCTCCTTTAGGATGGACTGGTTGGATCTCCTTGCAGTCCAAGGGACTCTCAAGAGTCTTCTCCAACACCACAGTTCAAAAGCATCAGTTCTTTGGTGCTCAGCTTTCTTTATAGTCCCAACTCGCACATCCAAACATGACTACTGGAAGAACCACAGCCTTGACTAGACGGACCTTTGTTGGCAAAGTAATGTCTCTGCTTTTAAATATGCCATTCTAGGTTGGTCCTAACTTTCCTTCCAAGGAGTAAGCGTCTTTTAATTTCATGGCTGCAATCACCATCTGCAGTGATTTTGGAGCCCCCAAAAATAAAGTCAGCCACTGTTTCCACTGTTTCCCATCTGTTTGCCATGAAGTGATGGGACCAGATGCCATGATCTTAGTTTTCTGAATGCTGAGCTTTAAGCCAACTTTTTCGCTCTCCTCTTTCACATTCAAGAGGCTTTTTAGTTTCTCTTCACTTTCTGCCATAAGGGTAGTGTCACCTGCATATCTGAGGTTATTGAGATTTCTCCCAGCAGTCTTGATTCCAGCTTGTGCTTCATCCAGCCCAGCGTTTCTCATGATGTACTCTGCATATAAGTTAAATAAGCAGGGTGACAATATACAGCCTTGACGTACTCCTTTTCCTATTTGGAACCAGTCTGTTGTTCCATGTCCAGTTCTAACTGTTGCTTCCTGATCTGCATACGGGTTTCTCAAGAGACAGGTCAGATGGTCTGGTATTCCCATCTCTTTCGGAATTTTCCACAGTTTATTGTGATCCACACAGTCAAAGGCTTTGACATAGTCAGTAAAGCAGAAATAGATGAGTTCTGTTAAAAAAAAAACAAAAACCTGCTGAGATGCTAAATGGCATCGTCACCCAAGGAAGGTTGGAAACCTCTTGGCTATAGTTAATTGATTCTTTTATTGATAGTAATTTGGGTTGTTTCTAATTTTGGCTAATACGAAAAATAATAATTTTGGAGTCCAAGAAAATAAGATCCATCGCCACTTCTACTTTTTCCCCTTCTGTTCGCCATGAAGTGATAGGAGCGGATGCCATGATTTTAGATTTTTGAAGTTGAGTTTGAGTTTGAAGCCAGCTTTTTCACTCTCCTCTTTCACCCTCATCAAGAGGCTCTTTAGTTCCTCTTCACTTTGTACCATAAGAATGGTATCTGCATATGTGAGGTTGTTGATCTTTCTCCCAGCTATCTTGACTCAAGCTTGAGCTTCATCCAACTTGGTGTTTTGCATGATGTACTCTGCATGCAAGTTAGATAAACAGGGTGACAATGTACAGTCTTGTCGTACTCCTTTCCCAGTTTTGAACCAGTCACTTGTTCCATGTAAGGTTCAAACTGTTGCTTTTTGACTCCATATACAGGTTTCTCAGGAGACAGGTAAGATGGTCTGGTATTCTCACGTCTTTTAAGAATTTTTCACAGTTGCTGTGATCCACACAGTCGAAGGCTTTCTTTCACGTAGTCAGTGAAGCAGAAGTAGATGGTTTTCTGGAATTCCCTTGTTTTCTCTGATCCAACAGATGTTGGCAGTTTGATCTCTGCTTCGTCTGCCTGTTCGAAACCCAGCTTGTACATTTGGAAGTTCTCAGTTCACATACTGCTGAAGCCTAGCTTTAAGGATTTTTGGCGTAACCTTACTAGTGTGTAAAATGAGCACAATTGTGTGGTAGTTTAAATGTTCTCTGGCACTGCCCTTCTTTGGGTTTGGAATGAAAACTGACCTTTTCCAGTCCTGTGGCCACTGCTGAGCTTTCCAAATTTGCTAACATATTGAGTGCAGCACTTTAACAGCATCATCTATCACAGCCTTGTGGTAGTGAATGGGCTTGCTTAACTCAAATATGCCATATATATATATAGCTGTTTTAAAACGATGAACTTCTCATTTTCCTTTAAAGTTATTTACGCAAATACTTTGTCTAGAATTATGATGCTTTCTTCATTAAAGGTTTGAATTTCCTTTCTCCAGTTCATTGAAGCACTACCAGGTTGAGGCTGTTAAATATCCAGAATGAAATTGTTTCAGACCATCAGATAATGTGTACTTGGTCTAAAAATTCGTACAGTGTACTTTGTGACTACTACTTCTAAGGATTCTTCTCTCTTCCACAGCATCAGAGTAACTTTCCTTTAGTCCTGTAGAGGTGGTAAAGGAGCAGGTGACTATTGGTTGCAAAGTTAACACACTTGTGAAACCATCATCACAGTCAGAATAGTGAACGTATTTTTATCATTCCCAAAATTTCACTTTCATATTTGAAAGCTGTTTTTTCTGTATATCTAATTCTAAGTTGACAGTTTTCTTGCAGTACTTTAAAGATGTAGCTCTACTCTGTTATGGCTTTGTTTCCAATGAGAATTTTTTTAAAAAAATTATTTTAATTTATTGTATTTCATTACAATATTGTGATGGTTTTTGCCATACATCAACATGAATTGGCTACAGGTGTACATGTGTTCCCCCCCATCCTGAACCCACATCCCTCCCTACGCTATCCCTCTGGGTTGTCCCAGAGTACCCGCTTTGGGTGCCCTGCTTCATTCACTGAACTTGCACTGGTCATATATTTTAAATATGGTAATGTATATCTTTCAATGCTGTTCTCTCACATCATCCCATGTTCACCTTCCCTCCTTGAGTCCAAAAGTCTGCTCTTTACATTTGTCACCTTTGCTGCACTGCATGTAAGATCGTTGGTACTGTCTTTCTAAATTCCATGTATATGTTGATATACAGTATTTATCTTTCTCTTTCTGACTTACTTCACTCTGTGTAATAGGCTCCACGTTCATCCACCTCCTTGAAACTGACTCAAATGCATTCCTTTTTATAGCTGAGTAATATTCCATTGTGTATAAGTACCACACTTCCTTATACATTCATCTGCTGATGGATATCTAGGTTGCTTCCATGTCCTCCCTATTATAAATAGTGCTTCAGTGAACATTGGGGTACATGTGTCTTTTTCAGTTCTGGTTTCCTTGGGGTGGGGGCGTGTATGCCCAGCAGTGGGGTTGCTGGGTCTCATGACAGTTTTTTTCCCAATTTTTTAAGGAATCTCCACACTGTTCTCCATAGTGACTGTACCAGTTATCATTCCCACCAGCAGTGTAAGAGGGTCACCTTTTCTCCACACCCTCTCCAGCATGTATTGTTTGTAGACTTTGATGATGACCATTCTGACTGGTGTGAGATGATACCTCATTGTGGTTTTGATTTACATTTCTCTAATAGTGAAGGCGAGCATCTTTTCATGTGTTTATTAGCCATCTGTATGTCCTCTTTGGAGAAATGTCTGTTTAGGTCTTTTGCCCACTTTTTGATTGGGTTGTTCGTTTTTCTGGCATTGAGCTGCATGAACTGCTTGTATATTTTGGAGATCGATTCTTTGTCAGTTGATTTATTTGCTATTATTTTCTCCCATTTTGAGGGCTGTCTTTTCAGCTTGCTTATAGTTTCTTTCATTTTGCAAAAGCTTATAAGTTTAATTAGGTCCTTTTGTTTATTTTTGTTTTTATTTCCATTACTCTGGTGGTGGGTCATAGAGGATTTTGCTGTGATTTATGTCGGAGAGTGTTCTGCCTTTGTTTTCCTCTAAAAGTTTTGTAGTTTCTGGTCTTAAATTTAGGTCTTTAATCCTTTTGGAGTTTATTTTTGTGTATGGTGTTAGAAAGTGTTCTAGTTTCATTCTTTTACACATACAAAACTGTAATAAAAAATCTTCCAGCAAACAAAAGCCCAGGACCAGATAGCTTCACAGGTGAATTCTTCCAAAAATTTAGAGAATAGCTAACACCTATCCTACTCAAACTCTTCCAGAAAAATGCAGAGGAAGAAAAACTCCCAAACTCATTCTACAGGGCCATGATCACCCTGATACCAAAACCACAGAGATGCCACAAAAAAAGAAAACAACAGTCCAGTATCACTGGTGAATATAGATGCAAAAATCCTCAACAAAATTCTAGCAAAAAGAATCCAACATATTAGAAAGATCATACATTATGATCAAGGGGGCTTTATGCTGCTGCTGCTGTTGCTGCTAAGTCGCTTCAGTCATGTCCGACTCTGCGACCCCATAGACGGCAGCCCACCAGGTTCCCCCATCCCTGGGATTCTCCAGGCAAGAATACTGGAGTGGGTTGCCATTTCATTCTCCAAGGGCTTTATGTTAGGATGCAAGGATTCTTCACTATTTGCAAATCAATCAATATGATACGCCATATTAACAAATTGAAAGATGAAAACCATATGATTATTTCATTAGATACTGTTCTGTCTTTATTCCTCTGTACGTAATGTATCTTTTTCCCTCTCGGTACTTAAAATTTTTCTTTATTATCGGCTTTAAGCAGTTTGAACACCATATACCTTTGTGTAATTTTTTAAATGTTTCTTGCGCTTGGAGGGTGTTGAGCTGCTTAGATCTATATAGGTTTTATAGTTTTCGTCAAATTAGGGAAATTTTATTCCACTGTTACAATTTCTTCTAATATTTATTGCCTCTTCCCTCTCCCTCCCCATTTGGGGATGCCAGTCATACCTGTATTAATTTTATTACAATTGTCCTAAAACTCACTCTTCCTCTATTGGTCTCTCCTCCAGTTTTTTTCTATTTGATTTCAGATGGAATTAAGAGCAGGTTAGATGTTACAGCAGAAAAGATTAGGAAATTTGAAGACAGGTAGCAATGTAAAGTAACAGCTTGTTCTACTAATGAAATCTTAAGTAACTGAAATCAGTTGTGTTCCTTTTGTGATTTAAAGTTAGTTTTTGTTCTGTTCCCTTTTCTGTTTATATGAGAATCCTAATGTCTTCCCCAAGCTTTCTTGAGATTTCTATCCTTTTGGTTCTCAACATGTGTGCTCAGGGTGCATGCTCTCTGCAGCTGTTGCTGAATCCTTATGGCATTATCATCTCCCTTTCACATATTGCCTTGAGTAAGGAACATAATCTCAGTTTAAAATTCTCCCAGGCACTTTTATGAGGTCTTTATGTACATTGTAGGTCATTTGTTGTTGTTGGGTTGAGGTTTTTTATTTTAAACAATGCAAATCGTTTTAAAATATTGCTAAAAATATCAATGATAACCAGCTTTAATCCTTTACTGTGCTTTAACAAGTAAAATAGTGTATTTAAGTGTTTTATATTTTTTTGATCAATTTAATTCTTGGACTAATCCTGTAAAATACGATTATTACATATTCTTCTGAAGAAGACCTGAGACACAGAAAGTTGTCCAAGTCATCTGTTACTGTGACGACCGTGATATTCAGTTCAGTTAAGTTCAGTTCGGTTGCTCAGTCGTGTCCGACTCTTTGCGAGCCCATGAATTGCAGCACGCCAGGCCTCCCTGTCCATCACCAACTCCCGGAGTCTACCCAAACCCATGTCCATCGAGTCGGTGATACCATCCAACCATCTCATCCTCTGTCGTCCCCTTCTCCTCCCGCCCCCAAACCTACCCAGCATTAGGGTCTTTTCCAATAAGTCAACCCTTCGCATGAGGTGGCCAAAGTATTGGAGTTTCAGCTTCAACATCAGACCTTCCAATGAACACCCAGGATTGATCTCTTTTAGGATGGATTGATTGGATCTCCTTGCAGTCCAAGGGACTCTCAAGAGTCTTCTCCAACACCACAGTTCAAAAGCATCAATTCTTCGGCGGTCAGCCTTCTTCACCGTCCAACTCTCACATCCATACATGACCACTGGAAAAACCATAGCCTTGACTAGACGGACTTTTGTTGGCAAAGTAATGTCTCTGCTTTTAAATATGCTATCTAGGTTGGCCATAACCTTCCTTCCAAGGAGTAAGCGTCTTTTAATTTCATGGCTGCAGTCACCATCAGCAGTGATTCTGGAGCCCCCCAAAATAAAATCTGACACTGTTTCCACTGTTTCCCCATCTATTTCCCATGAAGTGATGGGACCAGATGCCATGATCTTAGTTTTCTGAACGTTGAGCTTTAAGCCAACTTTTTCACTCTCCTCTTGCACCTTCATCAAGAGGCTCTTTAGTTCTTCTTCACTTTCTGCCATAAAGGTGGTGTCATCTGCATGTCTGAGGTTATCTTGATTCCAGCTTGTGTTTCTTCCAGCCCAGCGTTTCTCATGATGTACTCTGCATATAAGTTAAATAAGCAGGGTGACAATATACAGCCTTGATGTACTCCTTTTCCTATTTGGAACCAGTCTGTTGTTCCATGTCCAGTTCTAACTGTTGCTTCCTGACCTGCATACAGGTTTCTCAAGAGACAGGTCAGGTGGTCTGGTATTCCCATCTCTTTCAGAATTTTCCACAGTTTATTGTGATCCACACAGTCAAAGGCTTTGGCATAGTCAATGAAGCAGAAATAGATGTTTTTCTGGAACTTTCTTGCTTTTTCGATGATCCAGCGGATATTGGCAATTTGATCTCTGGTTCCTCTGCCTTTTCCAAAACCAGCTTGAACATCTGGAAGTTCACGGTTCACGTATTGCTGAAGCCTGGCTTGGAGAATTTTGAGCATTACTTTACTAGCATGTGAGATGAGTGCAATTGTGCGGTAGTTTGAGCATTCTTTGGCATTGCCTTTCTTTGGGATTGGAACGAAAACTGACCTTTTCCAGTCCTGTGGCCACTGCTGAGTTTTCCAAATTTGCTGGCATATCGAGTGCAGCACTTTCACAGCATCATCTTTCAGGATCTGAAATAGCTCAACTGGAATTCCATCACCTCCACTAGCTTTGTTCGTAGTGATGCTTCCTAAGGCCCACTTGACTTCAGGTTCCAGGATGTCTGGCTCTAGGTGAGTGATCACACCATCGTGATTATCTGGGTTGTGAAGATCTTTTTTGTACAGTTCTTCTGTGTATCCTTGCCACCTCTTCTTAATTAATATCTTCTGCTTCTGTTAGGTCCATACCATTTCTGTCCTTTATCGAGCCTATCTTTGCATGAAATGTTCCTTTGGTATCTCTAATTTTCTTGAAGAGATCTCTAGTCTTTCCCAATCTGTTGTTTTCCTCTATTTCTTTGCACTGATCACTGAGGAATGCTTTCTTATCCCTCCTTGCTGTTGTTTGGAACTCGGCATTCAGATGGGAATATCTTTCCTTTTCTTCTTTGCTTTTCGCTTCTCTTCTCTTCCCAGCTATCTGTAAGGCCTCCTCAGACAGCCGTTTTGCTTTTTTGCATTTCTTTTCCATGGGGATTGTCTTGATCCCTGTCTCCTGTACAATGTCACGAACCTCTGTCCATAGTTCATCAGGCACTGTGTCTATCAGGTCTAGTCCCTTAAATCTATTTGTCACTTCCACTGTATACTCATAAGGGTTTTGATCTAGGTCATACCTGAATGGACTAGTGGTTTTCCCTACTTTATTCAATTTAAGTCTGAATTTGGCAATAAGCAGTTCATGATCTGAGCCACAGTCTCCTCCCGGTCTTGTTTTTGCTAACTGTATAGAGCTTCTCCATCTTTGGCTGCAAAGAATATAATCAATCTGATTTCGGTGTTGACCATCTGGTGATGTCCACGTGTAGAGTCTTCTCTTGTGTTGTTGGAATAGGGTGTTTGCTATTACCAGTGCATTCTTGTGGCAAAACTTTATTAGCCTTTGCCCTGCTTCATTCTGTACTCCAAGGCCAAACTTGCCTGTTACGCCAGGTGTTTCTTGACTTCCTACTTTTGCATTCCAGTCCCCTATAATGAAAAGGACATCTTTTTTGGGTGTTAGTTCTAGAAGGTCTTGTAGGTCTTCTTAGAATCGTTGAACTTCAGCTTCTTCAGCGTTACTGGTTGGGGCATAGACTTGGATTACCGTGATATTGAATGGTTTGCCTTGGAAACGAACAGAGATCATTCTATCATTTTTGAGATTGCATCCAAGTACTGCATTTTGGACTCTTTTGACCATGATGGCTACTCCGTTTCTTCTAAGGGATTCTTGCCCACAGTAGTAGATATAATGGTCATCTGAGTTAAATTCACCCATTCCAGATATTACTTAGTTATTAAGTCTCTTTCTAAAGATTTAATGAGAGTCCATGTAAGATACTTAGCAAAGTGCCGGAAAACATTGTAAGTTCTCAAAATGGGCTAATTGTTGTTATTTCTAGATTGATAAACGGTTAGATAAATTATGTTTGGAGTATTTTTCAGAGTAATCTTGAGGATAGAGTAGGTGGGTATACTGAAAAAATTAGCTATAAATGGATACTTTTTGCAAGTGGATGATTGGTTCTGTGGGATTGAACCTGTGCTTTAATCTATGCTTGAAAATTTATGTAATTTGTATTTATGAAATTTTATAGATAACTGATTTAAGGAAGAAACTGAGTCAGAATTACTACATATCAGCTTTAAAGGATGTTTACCTAGACATTCAATTTGCATAGAAACTAAGATGATATATTTCCCTGGAAGTGCCAGAGTAAAATCTTATCAACAGTTAAACACTCTGACAGTTACTAAGAATAATTACTTGGCCAAGAATAATTACTTGGCAAATAGAGTGGCATCCTTTTACAACTCAGGACCTGATAAGACTTTAGATGTGCATTCAGAAGTTACAGTTTGCAGTTTTAGCTAAGTGATTCTCAGCCTTTGGAAAAATCCTTTTATTTATTCACTTGCCATACTTAAGAGAGCCCTCTTTTCAAAAACTTAGCAAACAGCTTCAAATAATAATTTATTTCTCAATAAATTTGCATACAAGTAAGCATAATGATTCTGTCCAAAACATGATAGTTGGTAGTATACATGTTATACTGAGTTTCTATAATTCTAGCCAAAAGGACAAAATGCCCTAACTTATAAGCCCATCATTACTAGATCGTGGGCGTGCGTAATATTTATATAGACGTTTTAAAATACGCAAAATAACTCACTGTGGTGAAGAATTCCATGTTAAGAATCACTGCTTCATATGCAAGTTAAAATCTAAGAAACTTCCATTCATCAGGTGAATGGACGCAAATCTGATTATCAGTGTTTTACCAATCTCTTGATGGTTAACTGTTATTTATTATCTGAGTCCCAAGTTCAGCAAAATGTACAGTTCTGTTTAACATCTGGTACTTCCCTGTTTTTCTAGCTTTGTCTTTTCCTTAGCCCTGAAATTGACAGATGGCTTCAGAACTGTGTACTTTTGTACATTCAGATTGTTTGCCCCAGTGAAAGCTCTTACGTTTCTCCCAGGTTTGTTTACCTAGAAAGGTCTTACTCACCCTTTAACATCCAGTGTAGATGTCAACACCTATATGAAGGGAGGAAAGGGAATATACTTTCTCCTAGGTGTATCATGGTGTATTTGTTTCCTGTTTGTTCATATGAATGCAGTAAGACATTTCTTGAAGTAGGATTCTGAACATTATTTTGAGTTGAGAAAAGAAATAAAATTATACAGGTTTAAATTTCATGAATTAAAATTTTGTGAATTATGGTACTAGTTGACCTTTCTGCCCAGTGCCTTCTTATTTGCTGACATATTTAAACTCTGGGTCAAAAAATCTTTGTTCTTTACAATGTAAAGCTTAAGTCAAAAGGGTTAGCATGGAAATCTCATATTCCTGCTTTATCTGTACAGATTAAACAAAGTAAAATTTCATTTTGGCCTTTGAGAAATAAATGGTATAGGAAATGAATCAAATGTTGTTCCTTTAATCTTTCTTCAATGAAGGAATAGTCTGGCTCACCTTTGTAACAGAACCTCTTTTAAAAGCCTTTTAAAGTAAAATACTCACATGCTTTTGTGCTGTTTAGTTAATATATCATACAAGCTATCATGTGCTAGACTTTACATTGTAGATAGGTTTTTTTTTTTTTGCTTTAAAATTTTTCTCATTGAAAATCATAAAATGATAACGCCTGTTATGTATATTTCACTATAATAAAAAATTCTTAATGCACAAAATAAAAACCTCATTTGCCATTATTGAGTGACGTCACACAGTTTTCCCTGGCACCTAGTAAAACCCACCTTTCCTCCTGTGTAAAGTAAAGTCTTTCCTCCTGTGTTTACCATGACAGAGACCTTTACTAAAGGTACAAACATTTAGGTGCTCATAGCCTTCCTCTCCATCTCAATTTCTGCTTTTACTTTAAAGATTTGTGTCCACATAGACAATGAAAACTTCCTCAGTACCTTGAGCTTCTCTTTCCTGGCAATCTTTTCTTGATTCAGCCTTAGCTAGGTGTTCAGTTTTTAGGTTATACCATGGATGTTATGGCTCCAGTTAAACTTTCAAATTACCAAAGATGTTGATTACTGTGACAAAGTCAGAGACCATTGTTAAGCTTGTTTATTCAGCTATACCCATTAGTACTGTACCCTGATCATCTGAGCTAGTCTTAGAGTTCTAGCTGATCTTCCCCTTCTCTCTTCTTCAGATCTTATATATTTCTGTATGATTTTCCGGGGGGCTCAGATGGTAAAGAATCTGCCTGCAATGCAAGAGGCATAGGTTTGATCCCTAGGTTGGGAAGATGCCCTGGAGAAGGAAGTGGCAACCCACGCCAGTATTCTTGCTTGGAGAATTCCATGGACAGAGGAACCTGGTGGGCTACAGGCCATGGGGTCGCAAAGCGTCGGACACGACTGAGTGACTAACACACATATATTACAATAGTAGCAGTGATTTTATGATTTTGGAACTGTGGGTAGTTTTCCCACCTTTGAAAGTATTTTGTATAATGTGATTATGTTTTATGATTTAAAATGTATACAACTCATGCCAATATTTGGATTTTTAAAAAATGCAATCCTGAATCAAAACTCTAATGTAAGAACACTTGAGCAGTTTTGAGTAATTTTGTTTGTTTGTTTTGTAGTGGATTCACTGGGTCAGGTTAAGAATGAAGGGGAATTGATAGTTAAAAGTTGCTTGTGATGTAAGGGGTGTGTGTCCTTCTTAGAATGTTGATTATTTAAGTAAGGTTTCAAGATTGACTCATCCAGCAGTTGTTCATTCCCAAATCACAGTCATAAATTTTCTGTTTTAAATGTAATTTTTGTTTTTTTTGTTTTGAAGGTATCAGTTTTTGGAAGAAGCTTTTCAAAACCAGAAAGGTGCAATTGAGAATCTACTGGCTAAGCTTCTTGAGAAGAAGAATTATGTTCATTTTGCAGCTACTCAGGTGCAGAATAGGTAAGTGTCGTTCCTTAAAACCAAAATTTCACTTTAAGGATTATTAAAAACAATGGGTCCAGTTTAAATTTGTTTTCCTTCTACATTATATTAAGCATATGTAGAAAAGATTTTTTTTTTGAGGAGTAAATGATTTGAGTTTGGATTATGATATTTATTAAAGAAAATTTAATTCACTATAATTTTGGATACTCATTTAGGATACATCTTTTGACTGTTATATATCACTCTAGTCTTCGTAAGGCTTAGTTAAATGTGGAAAAAGCAATTAATGTATAAAGAGTTGAATTATAAAATTTTAACTAGAGACTGTGGAAGACAGAGGAGAGAATATGAAGAATGGTGGGCAAATTTTTATAAAACAAGCATTAAAAACAGTACTTATCTTGGTTGTATTATTATGAGAACACATTTTCTGGTACATAGTAAACCCTTAAATTTTAGCTTTTTAAAATCACCCAACATTAGTTTTTAGAAATCCTATTTTTGTTAATTTCTAAATTAACTAAATTTATTGATAAAGCACGTGGGACTGGGACTTCTCTGGTGGTCCAGTGGTTAAGACTCCATACTTTTACTCCAGGCCAGGGGCCATGGGTTCCATTCCTAGTTAGGGGACTCAGATCATGCAGTGTGGCCACAAAAAAAACAAACAAAAACAGACACAAAAAACCCACAAAGGCTGTTGGGACTAAGTTCCATAGTGAGTAGGTTAAGAAGATTAGAACTCTTAAAGGAGTCCTTGCAGACAAACACTTGGAGCTGGCATAATTAAAACCCCTTTGTTCCTAGAGGTATGAATAAGGGTTCATATGTTTTTATTCTTCAGACTCACAAAATTAAAACTTCTAGGTTCTCTAGAATATTAAGATTAATTTTTGATCATTAAAAAAGACACATAGTAAATACTTAAAATATTGAAGATGAATGAATGGTGATTGTATATTATATTGGATAATAATACATTAGACATTAAGAGATGTTATAGCTTTCATCCTAAAAGGTTATACCAAAGGAAAATAGAGGCTCCTCAAAGGTTGTAGATAATAAGTAAATATATGTACACATATACTAGTCATGGTTTGTTCTTGTGGTTATGTCAGGATGTTTTTTATACTGCTGTTATATTGTAGACGATATTGAAGAGGATAACTGTCTTCTCATAAATTACAAATGGATATCCTTTTCAGAGAAAGGATAGAGAGATAATTCATATCGCAGTCCCATATTTTTATACATATATTTTGTACATATTTTGTATAAATGTTCCTCAATCTGTATAGAGAAGTGAGGCTTATATGTCATAGGGTTACAGATGGTTGGAGAAAGAATTTCATCTCCAGAAAGCTTTAAAATAAAGCATTTAAGATTAAAATCTATAATTATACTTCTTTTAAATTCTTTGATGACTTTTCTCCATTTTTTAATGTACATTCATTTTTTTTTTTCTTCCTTTACAATTGAAATGTATATTATCCATGCTTAAACCTAGGGGTGTTTGATTCTATTGTCAGCATGCTTAATGATTTCAACCTTTGGCTGAATCTTTTTTTTTTTAATTTTTAAATTTATTTATTTTTAATTGGGGGATAATTGCTTTACAATGTTGTGTTAGTTTCTGCCATGCATCAGCATGAATCAGCCATAGGTATGTGTATGTTCCCTCCCTCTTGACCTCCCTCCCTTTCTGAATCATTTTGAGTCATGTGTTTCTTAGCACTAGTAATTAGCACTCTCATTTTTAAAAAAATTGTCCGCCACTCACTTTAATAAGATAAGGACAGCACTGAGTAAAAATTCCAAATCAGTGCCTGATGTACAAAGGAGGGAAAACTACATTCTTGACCCAGTGTATTCAAGTTATTCAAATTTGTACTTGATAAATGAAAGGCAATTTTAGTGGTTGAAAGTGTTAGTTGTAGTTTGTACAAAAGTAGAATGTGTAAAAGTTGAAGGTTACCATCTTATGATTGTTTGTTAACATTTTATGTATTTATATTTGTGGGATTTTTCTCTTCCCTTTTTATAAATAGCAAGGTATTGGCTATTTCATATTTGCAACCAAAATTTTCATAACTTTATGGTAGCTTATATTTATTTCTAAAACATCTAACAGCTATTTTTAGAAAAGGAATGAAAGTGTTTTATTCCCTTAAAATATTTTGAGAAGTAAGTCATTTTGAGAAAAACCCCTGCAATGAGTATATATGAATTCACATTTGAAGTAGTTATAAGTTAACCTAAATGCTTCTACGCTTCCTACTATTTCAAAAGATAATAGTATTGGTTGCAACATCGGTTCTTTGCTCATTGTTCTTGAAAAGCATTATGATTAAATAGAACCAATGCGCCATATTTAACACTATGACGGCAGATATTTGTATATCACTTTCATGTCATAGAAACTAAAGGAGATTGCCATGTAGTGTGATAAACTGTCCTTGATGAACTTAATTTAAAATTACTAAATATTTAATTCATTCTTTGTCTACATACATAACTTGTTTGGGCCAAATTGAGTGGTCAGGATTTGTCAAAAATTTAATTACTCGTTTAAGTGCCCGGTTGGATGAATTTCTGTTACAGTTGGTAATTCAGAGACGTAGGATAAGTCTATAACCTAATGATGCATTTCTCTTATTCAGGATAAAAGAAGTAAATGAGACTAACAAACGAGTAGAACAGGAAATTAAAGTGGCCATTTTCACCCTTATCAATGAAATTAATAAGAAAGGAAAATCTCTCTTACAGCAGCTAGAGGTATGGTTCAAAGCCAAAATAAAACAAAAACTGCTTCTCTTGCTTTTTAGCTGTTTTTAATGTTTATTGAAAGCTCTTTTAGATTGGTTGGGGGGGTATGAAAGTAAAGTCAGTTAAAAATTTTTTCGTGTGTTTTTTTAATTGGAAAATCCTTTTTTCAAGTTAGTTACTTTATAGCCCAATTTAATTAATAATACTTTAGCTGTATCAGTTAGGAGATAGTGTTGGCCTCTTAGAAATGGAAGAGTTATTACTAAAATGTGATATAAATGAAGACAAAGCTGACCTGCCACACTCCCTCTTCTCCCCTCAAGATGGGCCCTCAGTTTAACTTTTACATGTGAATGTATATTGGGAGTCTTACTGACTCATGTGGGTGCTTCACTTTATGTTTTAATGTTCCATAGTTTTCCTAAAATGCTATTCACTTTGAAATTTATAAACTTTAAATTTACTGGTAATTTTGTTGTTTTATGTTGCATATTTTGAGGTTAATATATGAATGTAAATTTCTAGATGAGAAACAAGTCAATTTGTGAAATCCAGGTTGTTTTAATCAAAGACTCGACTGACCATAGTTGGTTGATCTCAAAATTTTGTGATTTTAAATTGGCTTAGGTAGTATGGGGTTACATTTAAAGTACCATTGAAAGTGATAATTTAAATTACATGGATATTTGATTATTTAACTTTTAGTTACTATTAACCTCAAATTTTTCATAGATTTTTTTCTGTTGCTATTGCTTTATAGAAAATTGTGAAATATTAGGCATAGTTACATAGAAATATATGTCAGCAGAGTATTATTTCTGAATTTCTGTCTTTTGAAATACATGTTGCCATTGTTCCACTATTGTGAGATTTAAAAGTACTCTCACGCATATTGTTAGTTTGAAGTTTCTTGTGACTGTTGTATATCCAGCCTAGTTGCATTTAACCTTAATAGATTTTTGTTTTCAAAAGGACCTTGTAAAGGGAGAGCATAAGCAGGCAATTATTTTTCATACCTTTTAACTTACAGTAAATACATTTTAATTATAGGTCTAAAGTAATGTTCTGAAACCATTTTAAGAACTTTTGAAGTAAAAGTTTTGAATTAAAGTGCCTCTTATTGCTAAAATATACACAAATACCTAATGATAAATCTGCCACATATATCTAACATGCTGATAATTTTAAGCAATAGATATTTTCTAGTGTACTATGTTTCTAAACTTTGTAACAAATAGAGCTTTTCCTAAACTTTATAAAAGGAATGATTTTCTGGGAAGTTGTAAATAAAACTACTGTCAGTTGAATATTTTTATCTACTGATTTACATTATAAAGTGAGCAACTTACTTCCTTAGGAGAAAAATTGTTCCGTAAACTCAGTTGAATCGCATTTGTAAGAAAGTAGTTAAGACCAAAGAGGCAAGTTGTTTAGCATGCTGAAAGTCAAAGGACATAGCATCCTCTATTCCTTCTGGGAAATTTCATCCCCAGAAAGCAGTTTATTTTTCCTTTGCAGCATTTTCCTCAAATTGGTCTTTGCTTCCACTCTGGAATTCGTCTTTCTCCTTTTGTCTTAATATTTAAAAGAAAAGATTTTTTTCAGCCTCATTGCCACACCAGTAGATGGCACTGGTAACACAAAATTTTCTTTAGGCAGAGAAGTGTATTGAGTTAAGATAAAAAAATTATTTCTAAAGGTCAGCTCATATGTCATAAGCTCTATATATTAGATTAGCCCAATAGAAGGACACTATTTTTAACAAAGACTTTTCATCTTCTGAGGGAAAAGGGAGACATAACTAACATTAGTTTCTGTATATAAAATGTCTATTTTAGCCCAGAGAACTTAGAACTAAATTTTAGTACCTCTTTTGTTAGTGACTTTGTCCTTGATCATAGACTCATTAAATAATGAGGAGCTTAGGTTATCCCATATTTAAAGAGAAATATAAGTATTATGTTCATTTGAGATAGAAATTGAACTGATATATATATATATATATGGTAATTCTTCAGTGAACCTCTTGTTCTGTTTCAGAATGTTACTAAAGAAAGACAGATGAAGTTACTACAGCAGCAGAATGACATCACAGGCCTTTCCCGGCAGGTGAAGCACGTTATGAACTTTACAAACTGGGCAATTGCAAGTGGTAGCAGCACGGCACTACTGTATAGCAAGCGACTGGTGAGACACATAATACCTTCTTTTTCTTTAAATTGACCTTACTAAGATGTTCCTTATACCTATTTAAATTTACATTTTGAATTTCAGTAGAAGTAATCACCATCACACCAAAATATAGGAAGTTTCCATTACCTGCAAAAGTCTTTTTGTTTTTCTCTACCACTAGCATTTTGCAGCCACTAGTCTGATTTCTGTCATTTTCTAGAATTTCACATAAATGAAATCATACACTAAGGTTTGAATCAATCATAGGTTTTGGAAATACCTACTTGTGTGACGTAGTTTTATCACCAGAAATGGCAGAAATTCAAGCATGTGCATTTGATAATCTGTTTTTTTTAAACACTGATTCTGTCTCATCTGAGATGGACACTCTGGGGCTACATGAGCTTTTATTATGCCTTTATCTTGTTTGTTTTCTCAAGTGGTATTTAATTTTACGACTAATATGATTTTTTTCCCTTTAAGATTACTTTTCAGTTGCGCCATATTTTGAAAGCGCGGTGTGATCCTGTCCCTGCTGCTAATGGAGCAATACGTTTCCATTGTGATCCTACCTTTTGGGCAAAGAATGTAGTCAATTTAGGTAAGAAATAATTAGTTGTATGGCTGTAACTTGGAATGCTGAATTAAGAGAAAGCAGCTAAAACAAATCTTAGGTACTTTAAGATTTTAAGTGTCATTCTAACATGTAAACTTTTGGAAGATAAGTTCTTCATTGGAAACTCAATTCAGCTTTGTTCATTACATCTTTAAGAATGTTGAGAGTCTCCTCTGTATAGTTTTTAGCAGTAGGTATCATTTCTAACTTTTTCCCTCATATCTTTTAAAATTGCTGTTGACTGTTACATGTCAAAAACTTAGCAAATGAGTTTCTTCTCTAAATAATTTCTTACATGCTTAGTAGCTTATATATTAATTGTACAAAATTGTCGACTTGAAGAAGACCTTCGGCACGCAAATGTGTCCAAATCCCGTATTCTGAGGCACGTTTGAAAGATAGGAGTAGCTCTTTTGACATGGAAGCCAAATGGACTTTGCTTTTGTTACTCTACAGTGTGGACCAAAGGACTGTAGGTGAAATTTATAGATAAACGTACAAACAGCTCAGTTTATAATAAAACATTGCCCTCCCTGCCCCCCTCCCCCATCAACAATTAGAGCTGTCTACAGATTGATTAAACTTATTTTCAGAATAGTCAAGTCCTTACCATTGGAAGCTGTAAAAGCAGAGATGAATGGCTTTTTGTAAAAATAATAATAATAATCTTTGTGTTTATTCAGGTTTGGCTATACCTTTAGATCAGGCATCAGCAGACTGTTTTTGTGTGATATGGTAGCTAAGTTTGGCTTTTATGTTTTAAAGAGTTGTTAAAACAAAAAGTATATGACAAATCTTATGTGGCCTGCAAAGCCTAAAAAGCTGGCATATTACAGGAAAAAGGTTTGCCAACTCTACTTCAGATCAAACCTTCCTAAAATATGCCTTCTGTTCCTAGAAAGTACTTGACTCTGGAAGAAGGAAGGAGAATTTGTCATTTCCAAGGATATAAATAGTAATAGTTTAAAACATTCAGCATGTCCATAGAAGACAGTTTTGTACCAGTGTAGTACTCTGCGTTGCACATTTTGACAGTTCAGAGACAGATGGAATCAGTATTAGCAATCTCAGATATCCTTGAATCTCCTCTGGTGAGAATTTATTTAGACTGACTAGGTAGGCCTCCTCTCATAGTATATCTTTCAGCTCTTTAATTTTCTGTACATTTGTGTAAATAATAAGGGCAGATAATCATTCTGAGTAATCAGAAGTCAATTAATTGTCTTGGGACTATATTAGGTTTCTGATTGTTACCATCTTTGAACCTAGCTCCCTTCCTTGTGCTATTAGAAGCTTTGAGTGGTGGTGGTTGTCAGAGGAAAGAGGAAAATATAATGATTAATCCATGATGTAGATGTTAGTTGAATATATGCAAATTATTCTTATTTTTTTTAAATCCTTCAGGTAATCTAGTAATAGAGAGTAAACCAACTCCTGGTTATACTCCTAATGTTGTAGTTGGGCAAGTTCCTCCAGGGACAAACCACATTAGTAAAACCCCTGGACAGATTAACTTAGCACAGCTTCGACTTCAGCATATGCAACAGCAAGTGTATGCACAGAAACATCAGCAGTTGCAACAGATGAGGATGCAGCAACCACCTGCACCTGTACCAACAACAACAACAACAACACAGCAGCACTCTAGACAAGCAGCCCCTCAGATGTTACAACAACAGGTGAGTGTTACATCACATTACTGATACAGATTATGAAGACCTCAAGTCTGTATATACTCTGTCCTATATAGGTGAGTTATACATTTCAGAGTTACTGATAGGGACAGAGCTCAAAGGTCAGTTTAAACATTTTCCTTGGGTACGGCAGGGATGTGGGGGAGGTATGAGGAAGGACAAGATGTGAAATACTTATGATGGGAAACAGTTAACTCACTAGTACCATGGAGGTATGCAGGAAACACGAATTCTATCACTGGGTCAGGAAGATCCTCTGAAGTAGGAAATGGCATCCCACTCCAGTATTCTTGGCAAAGAGTCTGACACTAAGTGACTGAGCACACACTATGGGGGTAGACACATTTTTATCTCTCTATACCAGATCTTTTTTATTCTGTACCTGTGGTTTTGAGTCAAAGAACCATGTTGTTTCTGTCTGATATCTGATATGTACTTTAGGCTTTTGGTCACATCATTTCCTTTCCTGTATCTTCCCTGCTCTCTTCTCTCCCATCCAAATCAAAACTGTTAATCCGGGGTTGATTAAGTTAATGCTGATAGGCTTTGAAACAGACTAAGAGAAGGAGATTGGGGCAAGAGATGAGCAGAATGACTTACACTTTTTACTTTACTATCCTGAGAAAATTATTTTTACTGTAGCATTTTATAATTGAAAGATAAATTTATAAATATGATTACATAAATGCAATATCTACCTTTTGCAGCCTCCAAGATTGATCAGTGTGCAAGCAATGCAAAGAGGCAACATGAACTGTGGAACTTTCCAAGCCCATCAGATGAGATTGGCTCAGAATGCTGCCCGAATACCAGGGATACCCAGGCACAGCGGCCCTCAGTATTCCATGATGCAGCCGCACCTCCAAAGACAAGTATGCCTAGAGTTACATTTGTAAGAATCATACAATTTTAAAACTAAAAGAGAGCAATTTTCTTAATCAGTTGCGGGAGGGGAAAGGGAGGAGGGGTGGTCATTGATACCTTTGAGAATTTGACCAATGATGTGTTATCTTCCTGTCCCAGGAAAATACACATAAAATTTGTATTAAATTTTAAGAGCTTCTTTGTCCTTAAACCCAATGTATACTTGGTGTTTTATTTAGCCCAACCAATTCATTTTACAGAAGTGAAAAATAAAGGAGCTTATTATTTACCCAGAGTTCCTAGAGTTAATGGTAAAATTAAGAATAAAACTTTAGTTTCTTAAAATTGTTCTTCTGCTCTTTTAATGTGACATTTTGACTTTTTTATTCCTCTCTTTACTCAGTGTTGTTTATTTTAGGATGGATAGGCCTACTCTTGTGTTTAGAGAGGCATGTTTTCTAATCTTGACTTGAATAGTAGATTGTATAGGAGGTATGATTACTTTTACATAGGATTTCTAGTTATATATAAAAAAAGGTCATTTTATCATTGTTAGAGTGATGTTTCTCAAAGTATGATTTAAAGGCCATGAGAATTACTGGTGCACCTTGTCATAAATACATTCTGAACCATATCCATTGAGTCAGAATTTACTGGAGGGGAGTACTCAGAAGTATGTGAACTTGTACTGATTTCGATGGACCTGCATACTAAAGGTGCACAAATACCACCCTAGAGAAGTGGTCCTCCAACTTTTTGGCTCAGTTACCTCTGAAAGACTTTTGAAAAATACATACTATAATACCTCACATGTGAAGGTTGACATTTAAAACTTCCATTAGAAGTTTAAATAGTTGCAAAGGGTTTACTGTCTACCATATTATAAATACTGACATTATAAAGTAAAACCCTTGCATTATTTTTGTAAGTGGATCCACTGGAGTCCCAAATACTGTAGCAGATTGTTTTTTGTTGTTGTTGTTGTTTTCTTAAACTTTTTTTATTTTCTCTTGGAGTATAGCCTATTTACAGTGTTGTGATAGTTTTGGGTGGACAGCAAAGGGGCTCAGCCATAAATATATGTGTCTTCATTCTCCCGTAAATTCCTCTCCCATCAAGCTGCCACGTAACATTGAGCCGAGTTCCCTGTGCTATACAATAGGACCTTGTTGGTTATTCATTTTAAATATAGCAATATGTACATGTCGATCCAAAACTCCCTGACTGTCCCTTGCCCCACTGTTCTCTCATGGTAACCATAAGTTTGTTTTCTAAGTCTGTGAATCTGTTTCTGTTTTATAAATAAGTTCATTTGTATTATTTCTTTTTAGATTCCACATATAAGGAATATCATACAATATTTCTTTATCTTAGCAAATTATTTTTTGAAAGAATTACATACTTTTTTTTCTCCTTGGACTTGAATTTATCTTCTACTTTTATAGACTTTTATCTTAATATATTTATGTTTGACAGACTTGTGAATCAATTTGTTGCAGTTTTCTGTTGGAAAGATGTCTATTTCGATTTTAAAATTCTGATTTCTGTTTGTAATGCTATTATCAAGCTTTAACACTTTTTCTTTAGACCAGATTTTCATTACAATTATTCCTCTACAGTTTAAGATATATATTTACATGGTTTAAGAATATTAGGGAACAAAAATTAAGTTTTTTGCGATACACATTTCTTTATGTGATAGAGCCTTTTTCCTTTCCTATTCATTTATGCGTATTTGTATGTCTGTTACTTTTTACTGTTGAAAGTAAGTCAGAATTCAACATTGATTTATCAGTTGAAAACTTCTTTAGGCCTTCATCATTTTTGTTGATCATTAAGTATCAGAACTCAATCAAAGATTTGTTATCCAGGTTTTAGAGCCAGACACTTTGTCCTCTGATTGATGCTTTTATTTTCAACTGTACATTTGCCTGTCTCTTCAGGGTATTGTTCTGTTTTGTTTTGTGTTTTATGCTGGGGCGGTATGCTGGATTAGATTAGGGATGAGTTAAAGATGTCCTGTGTTATATTTTTTTTTTTGAGAAGGGCAGTTTTGAAAGAAATAGTTGGAAAAAACTCACAGACTGTGGTACATTCTTAGGTAAATTAGGTTTTCTTCAGAAAAAAAGTATATATGAAGGTTGACTATCTCGATTTTAATTTCCTTATAAGCATTCACATACACAATGACCCCTTAGTTCTTAGAAAGCCTTCAAATAGTACCAGGAGGCAGGTACACCCTTTAGAACGGTACAGAAACTACAAAATCAGACCAACCATCTTAGGACATTGTCCTTAGACTTTGGGTCCTACAGAAATCACTGACTATTAGAATTTTAGGTTTTAAAATATTTCAGATGATTTATATGTGTATACTAAGTTATTTCCCAAAGATTTTAATCTGTTATCTTTTTTTAACATAATACATATATATGTATGTTTATCACATATAATTAAATTTATCTTGAGAAAACAGCATTAAACAAATCTATTAGTTTAAATCACCGCATTAAGGATCATTAATGGATACAGAAAGGTATCTGATAAAAGTTAGTAATGATTCATGGTAATCTTATAAACTGAATAGAAGAAATTTTCTTTATCCTGAGAAAATATATCAGAAACCTACTGCAAGTATTTTGTTTTCTTTTTTAATTGAAATATAATTGATTTTCAATACTATGTGTTTCAGGTGTGCAACATAGTGATTCATAATTTTCAAAGATTATACTTCATTTATAGTTATAAAATATTATATTCCCTATGCTATACAGTATACCCTTGTAGCTTGTTTATTTTATATGTCAGTTCAGTTCACTTCAATCAGTTGTGTTCAACTCTGCGACCCCATGGACTGCAGCACGCCAGGCTTCCCTGTCCATCACCAACTCCAGAAACTTGTTCAAACTCATGTCCATCAACTCGGTGATGCCATCCAACCAGCTCATCCTCTGTTGTCTCCTTCTTCTGCCTTCAGTCTTTCCCAGCATCAGGGTCTTTTCCAGTGAGTCAGTTCTATGCATCAGGTGGCCAAAGTTTTCGGCTTCAGCATCAGTCCTTCCGATAAATATTCAGGACTGATTTCTTTTAGGATTGACTGGTTTGATCTCCTTGCTGTCCAAGGGATTTTCAAAGAGTCTTCTCCAACACCACAGTTCAAAAGCATCAATTCTTCTGTGCTCAGCTTTCTTTATAGTCCAACTCTCACATCCTTACATGACTACTGGAAAAACCATAGCTTTTTTTTTTTTTTAAGTTAATTTCTTTGTTTTATTGGAGGCTAATTACTTTACAATATTGCAGTGGTTTTTTGCCATACATTGACATGAATCAGCCATGGGTGTACATGTGTCCCCCATCCTGAAGCCACCTCCCTTCCCATCCCATCACTCAGGGTCATCCCAGTGCACCAGCCCTGAGCACCCTGTCTCCTGCATCAGACCTGGACTGGCAATCTATTTCACATATGGTAATATACATGTTTCAATGCTGTTCTCTCAAATCATCCCACCTTTGCCTTCTCCCACAGAGTCCAAAACTCTGTTCTTTTCATCTGTGTTTCTTTTGCTGTCTTGCATATAGGGTCATTATTACCATCTTTCTAAATTCCATATATATGTGTTAATCTACTGTATTGGTGTTTTTCTTTCTGACTTACTTCACTCTGTATAATAGGCTCCAGTTTCATCCACTTCATTAGAACTGATTTCAAACGCATTCTTTTTAATAACTGAGTAATATTCCATTGTGTATATGTACCATACCTTCCTTACCCATTCATCTGCCGATGGACATCTAGGTTGCTTCCATGTCCTAGCACTGTAAACAGTGCTGTGATGAACATTGGGGTACACATGTGTCTTTCAATTCTGGTTTCCTTGGTGTGTATGCCCAGCAGTGGGATTGCTGGGTCATATGGGAGTTCTATTTCCAGTTTTTTAAGAAATCTCCATACTGTTCTCTATAGTGGCTGTACTAGTTTGCATTCTCACCAACAGTGTAATAGGGTTCCCTTTTCTCCACACCCTCTCCAGCATTTATTATTTGTTGGCTTTTTGTGATAGCAGCCATTCTGACCTGTGTGAGATGGTACGTCACTGTGGTTTTAATTTACATTTCTCTGATAATGAGTGATGGTGAGCATCTTTTCATGTGTTTGTTAGCCATCTGTATGTCTTGTTTAGAGAAATGTCTAGTTCTTTGGCCCAGTTTTTGATTGGGTCTTTTATTTTTCTGGAATTGACTTGCTTGTATATTTTTGAGATTAATTCTTTGTCAGTTGCTTCGTTTGCTGTTATTTTTTCCCATTCTTAAGGCTGTCTTTTCACCTTGCTTATAGTTTCCTTTGTTGTGCAAAAGCTTTTAAGTTTAATTAGGCCCCATTTGTTTATTTTTGCTTTTATTTCCATTACTTTGGGAGGTGGGTGATAGAGGATCCTGCTGTGACTTATGTCAGAGAGTGTTTTGCCTATTGTTTTCCTCTAGGAGTTTTATAGTTTCTGGTCTTACACTTAGATCTTTAATCCATTTTGAGTTTACTTTTGTGTATGGTGTTAGAAAGTGTTCTAGTTTCATTCTTTTACAAGTGGTTGACCAGTTTTCCCAGCACTGCTTGTTAAAGAGATTGTCTTTTTTCCATTGTATATTCTTGCCTCCTTTGTCAAAGATCAGGAGTCCATAGGTACGTGGATTTATCTCTGGGCTTTCTATTTTGTTCCATTGATCTGTTTCTTTATGCCAGTACCATACTGTCTTAATGACTGTAGCTTTGTAGTATAGTCTGAAGTCAGGCAGGTTGATTCCTCCAGTTCCATTCTTCTTTCTCAATATTGCTTTGGCTGTTCAAGGTTTTTTGTATTTCCATACAAATTGTGAAATTATTTGTTCTAGAGCTCTGAAAAATAATGTTGGTAGCTTGATGGGGATTGCATTGAATCTATAGATTGCTTTGGGTAGTATACTCATTTTCACTATATTGATTCTTCCGATCCCTCAACACGGTATATTTCTCCATCTATTTGTGTCCTCTTTGATTTCTTTCATCAGTGTTTTATAGTTTTCTATATATAGGTCGTTTGTTTCTTTAGGTAGATTTATTCCTAAGTATTTTATTCTTTTTGTCGCAATGATGAATGGAATTGTTTCCTTAATTTCTGTTTTCTCATTGTTAGTGTATAGGAATGGAAGGGATTTCTGTGTGTTAATTTTATATCCTGCAACTTTACTGTATTCATTGATTAGCTCTAGTAATTTTCTGGTGGAGTCTTTAGGGTTTTCTATGTAGAGGATCATGTCATCTGCAAACAGTGAGAGTTTTACTTCTTCTTTTCCAATCTGGATTCCTTTTATTTCTTTTTCTTTTCTGATTGCTGTGGCTAAAACTTCCAAAACTGTTGAATAGTAGTGGTGAGAGTGGGCACCTTTGTCTTGTTCCTGACTTTAGGGGAAATGCTTTCAGTTTTTGACCATTGAGGATAATGTTTGCTGTGGGTTTATCATCTTTGGCTTTTATTATGTTGAGGTATGTTCCTTCCATGCCTGCTTTCTGGAGGGTGTTTTATCATAAATGGATGTTGAATTTTGTCAAAGGCTTTCTCTGCATCTATTGAGATAATCATATGGTTTTTATCTTTCAATTTGTTAATGTGGTGTATCACATTGATTGATTTGCAAATATTGAAGAATCCTTGCATCCCTGGGAGAATGCCCACTTGGTCATGATGTATGATCTTTTTAATATGTTGTTGGATTCTGTTTGCTAGAATTTTGTTAAGGATTTTTGCATCTGTGTTCATCAGTGATATTGGCCTGTAGTTTTCTTTTTTTGTGGCATCTTTGTCTGGTTTTGGTATTAGGGTGATGGTGGCCTCATAGAATGAGTTTGGCAGTTTACCTTCCTCTGCAATTTTCTGGAAGTGTTTGAGTAGGATAGGTGTTAGCTCTTCTCTAAATTCTGTATTTTATCTTAAATGATCCTCATAACAACCCTCAGAAAGACAGGTGTCCATTTTCATTTGTCATTATCCACATTTCTAAATTATCAAGATTGTGATTTTGCCTAAAGTCACACAGAATCAAGAGTTAGGAATTGATAACCATGTTTCCATTTGTAAATTTGTCATTCTTTCTACCATATTAATTACACAATACACAATATTTACTAAAAGACAAAAGTGTCAAAGTGAAATATAGACAGAGGTTTTCTGTGTCTGATGATTGAAAACTTTAGGGACTTCCAGATCATCTATTTTTATATATCTTTGTTCTCAAGTAAAATCATATCACCAGACTGACAGGGTACAATTATTGGCAAGTATTTTTTTTCCCCTAAATATTGTACAAAAATGGACAGAAAATGAAATGGCTAAGTTTGAATTTTATTTTTCCTGCATAAGTTTGAGACGGCCTACTTCTTTGTCTCTCAGCCACAGGTATCAAACACTGAATTTGTGTATCCTTACTAAACTGAAAATTGTTGTCAAGATACTGTTCATATGAGGCTATCCTGGCAGATCAAGTAATGATAACATCTTCTTTTCCTAACAGCATTCAAACCCCGGGCATGCTGGACCCTTTCCTGTTGTGTCAGTACATAACAACCCAGTCAATCCAACCAGCCCTACTACAGCTACTATGGCGAATGCAAATCGAGGTCCCACCAGCCCATCTGTTACAGCAATAGAATTAATTCCCTCAGTTACCAATCCAGAAAACCTTCCATCATTGCCAGATATTCCACCTATACAGGTTTGTATTTAAGTTGAATGAGAGATTTAAAACCTTGTGTTAATTAGGGAGTTGAGTATATATTTCTTCTGGTTGCTTTTGTATTTTTTTTTTTTAATTTAGCTGCAATATTTCTTTTGAAATTTCAAAAAAATTTGGCCTAAATATTTGAATTTTAAAAATTTACATGTGCTAGACCTAGTACTTTGCAATATTTTAAAGCTACAGGGCGTCAGCTTTGCTTATCTGTCATCTGCCAACAGGCAAACCTAGTGTTTAATGCAGCACTTTTGCTTCACTAGATCCAGAGAGAAGGTTTAGATCCAGAGAGAAGACCCAGGACCAAAATAAATTAAATTTTTGTGAATCTTCTGTTAGGTGCAAAAGAGACTTGTGCAAATAGGTTCGACTGAGAAAGGAGGAGGTTGGAAGGTTTAGATATCAGGCATGTACAGGAGCAGTACACTGAGAGAGGAAGTAATAGTGAGGAGTAGACGATGGGCAGGATGGGTCTCTGAGCTGTTGTGTCCCTTTCACCTGTAGCATTATTTCTGAAGAAAAATAACATTTGGTGCCTTCTAAAATTTTATAAATGTATTTGAATTAAAAGCATTTAAAAAAAATTAAATATAAAACTCAAAGGTTGTATTGAGTCATCATCTCATATATAGTATGAGTTATTCAGAGTCAAGGGTCACTGTGGGAGCAAGGAGCAGTGAAATCACTAAAACATTAGGACCTGTGACTCTTCGTGGATGCAATTTAGAATTTATGATTTAGTAGATTTATAGTATTAGTTTTAAAGGATGTTTATATAACTTCAGAATTGTTTCAGAATCACTAATTGGTGGATTCTCTTAATCTGATTGCTTCCCTGGTAATAGGAGAAATCTTTTGGCTAAGTGATCGGTAGGTGTAGTGGTGTTGAGAGTACTGGACTATACAATATAGAATTTTGGAATATATCAATAAAAAATAAAATTTGTAAGTTGTAAGCTTGTAATTTATAAACTTTCAGTTTAATGCTTGAAATCATCTCATATGGTATCTAGTATCCCTATTTCATGAAAGAGAGTAAGAGAGGTTAGTGACTTTCTCAGTCACCCAATAAATGGTAAGTTGCATTTCAAAGCCTAGCACCTTATTACAAATCCATTTCTCTCCCATTGCTATCCATAGAGATAGCAGGGAGATGGTTTGGGATTGTAGGTGTGGAAAAGTAGAGTATTGAGGGGCTGTGGGCAACCAGGGATAGGTAGCTACAGTGTTCAAGGAGTCATTCAAGCTCTCATTGCATGCTGAAGTGGACGCTGAAGATTAAAAGAAACAAGGCTTGGTTCCAATTCTTAAGAAACTTTCAAAGGGAGAAGAAAGGTTACTAATGTCAAACTTAACATAATTTTCTAGGGCCACTCTAACAGAGAAAAGATGAAAGAAGGATAGGTGCTCCACATTTTTGAAAAGCCTGGATATCATAAGGCAAATGAGCCCTTATTAGACTTTTCTTGTTACCTTGCTCAAGAGCTTTGAAATCAAGACAAGAAGTTCTAGAGTATATCTCCTTCCATCTTTAGTTTTTCTAAGTGAGATAGGAAGAACAGGATCTATGTTTTCTGTTACGAACCTTTTCTTCCTTGCAGACATATGGCCTAACTTTATTTTTATTTACTGTTTTATTAAAGTATTGTCTGCTCTAAAAAATTGAGATATAATTCTCATATCATGAAATCCAGCTTTTAAGAAATGGACAGTACAGTCTGTGGTTCTTAGTATATTCACAAGATTGTGTAACCATCACCACTATCTAATTCCAGAACATTTTCATCACTCTAAAAGAAACTACCCATTTGCAGTCCCTGGAAACCAGAGATTTATTTTGTTTTTATGAATTTGCCTATTCTGGACATTTTGTATGTATGAAATTATGCAATTTGTGGCCTTTTGTTTCCGGCATCTTTCACTTAGCATAATGTTTACCAGGTCCATCTATGTTGTAGCATGTATCAGTACTTAATTCCTACTTTTGTCTGAATATTCTGTTCTATGAATATACCAAATTTGTTCATCCATCCATCAGGTAATGGACATTTGAGTTTCCACTGATTGACTCTTAGGAGTAATGCTGCTATGAGCATTTGTGTGTAAGTTTTTGTGAACATAGATTATCAGTTTTATAAATTTCTGGGAGTGGAATTTCAGGGTCATACAAGATTTTGAGGAACTGCCCAACTCTTCACAGTGGCTGCACCATTTTATATTGTCACCAGTGTCCGTGTATGAGGATTTCAATTATTCCACATCTGTGCCGATACTCTGGGCTTCCCTTGTGGCTCAGATGGTAAAGAATCTGCCTGCAATGCAGACGACCCGGGTTTGATCCATGGGTCGGGAAGATCCAGGAAATGGCAACCCAATCCAGTATTCTTGCCTGGAGAATTCTATGGACAGAGGAGCCTGGTGGGCTATAGTCCATAGGGTTGCAAAGAGTCAGACATGGCTGAGCAACTAACATGCTTCCTTTGCAAATACTCATTGACACCTGTTTTTAAAGCAGTTTGAGGTGGTTACCACAGAAGTACAAACAGAAATAGAAAGGGAAGTAAACCTATAGTCTCTTGAAGAATTGTATACTTTTTCTCCTACCCTGTAGTTTACTGTGATATAGTGAAAAGAAATGTGGGGGAGGTTACTTACACAGGAAGCAGACAAGGTAGCATTAACTATGCAATACAGATAGGAAATAAATACAAAGCAATTTCAGGTATTCATTGCTATATCTTAATATTGGTAGTTACAGCTATCCAGTATAGAGTAGAGGTTGATTTAAATAGACTTCTCTCAAGTTGAATTATTTATTTCACTTTACTGTTCATCTCCAGAAGAATTATAACATGTGTTAGTAATTTTGACTTTGAGGGAATATATGATGAAACTGAATTCTTTTTGAATAGTTAAGTGAATATTAGATTCTGTTCAGATTAGATTTATTAAACAATAGATGTGTTAAATTACTATTTATTATTAGATTATTAAACAATAGATGTGTTAAATTCTTTGTAAACAGTTTTCCATACTTGACATAGTAACTTAATTTATTTGGATACTATACTGGATAATATGAAGTCTTAGGAAAATCATATGTATCTTTCTGATATTTATATGTAAATTTAAATGTTATAGAATACCAATTCTGTACTGTGTTCCTGATAGTGGCTGTCTTCCATCTTTACCAATGTGATAGGTAAAAATGATGTTTGTTGATTTCTTTTATATTTCTTTAATTCTTGCGGTTTTTTATCTTAGGTTCATTGATGCTTAAAAAATGTTTATTGATTTATTAATGGCTGTATTGGATCTTCTTTGCTGCATGGGCTTTCTCTGGTTGTGGTGAGCGGGGGCTACTCTCTAGTTGTGGTGCTTGAGCTTCTCATTGTGATGGCTTCTCGTTGAAAAGCACAGGCTCTAGGGCACAAGGGCACACAGGGTCTAGAGTGTGGGCTCAGTAGTTGTGGCACATGGGCTTAGTTGCCCTCTGGCATGTGGGATCTCCTTGGACCAGGAATCAAACCCTTGTCCATTGCATTGGCAGGCAGATTCTCAGCCACTGGACCAGCAGGGAAGTCCAGTTCATTGATTATTTACATTCCTTTGTAGATTCTTTTTCCTTTGAATTCTTAGAAATTATTTATATAACACCTACCTATTCCATGCCGTTATTCAAGGACACTTAACTAACATTGGTTTAATAAATATGTGAATTAATATTTTTCCAGTTAGACTTCTGACTTTAGTTATAGTGACTCAATCCATGCCTGATGAAACATCAAGATAAATACTTGCGCTGGCATTCCCCTATTGGTGCTGTAGTGGCATCAGAGAAGCCCTTTTATGTACTTGCCGTTTGCTTCTTCCTAATATTTTCATTCTTCTAACTCCAGGGTTGTCACTTGGGCCAGAGATGCAAACTGTAGGTGGGAGAGTATAAAAGGAGTGGCATAGAAATAGGTAACATGGAACTTTCATGTCTGTTTTAAATCATCCTCTCCTTTATGTTTAGGTGAGATACAGCTCATCTTCTGTCTGTGGCTCATGTTGGGAACTGCTCCTCCTCACAAATTCTCTAGGTAACTTTAGTTACAGCTAGGGATTTTCCTGTAGTTACAGCTTAACAAGTGAATCCTTGGCCAATAGCTGTGACCATTGAGCAGGCACAACTCTTCATATCTCTTAATCATCCCTCTAGCTAGCCCACAGCGTGCTCTCACTTTCTGCCTTTTATGTCTGTGATATTAGGTTTTTAAAGGGCTTTATGAGAAAGGCCTGTTTACCTTTTTTTTAAAATTAAGGTATGATTGACTTAGTTTCAGTTGTACAACATAGTAATTTGATATTTGTACACATTGCAAAATGATTACCACAGTAATTCTAGTTAACATCAGTCACCATACATAAAAATTTTATGTGTGTGAGAGGAGGCCTTTGAAAGTTGCTAAGAAAGTAAATCTTCAGATATATAGTAGAGTATTAATAATAGTCACCGTGCTGTACATTACCTCCCCATGATTTATTTTATAACTGGAAGTTTGTACTTTTTGATCCCTTTCACCCACTTACCACCTCTGCCAACCACAAATCTGTCTGTACTTGTAAGCTTGATTGTATTTTTGTTTGTTTTTAAATTCCACATATAACTGAGACCATATGGTATTTGTCTGATTTATTTCACTTAGATTAATGCCTTCAGGTCCATTCATATTGTCACATGTGACAAGATTTCCTTTTTATGGCTAATATTTATTCCATTGTGTATATGTGTATATTACACAATTTTATTCATTTATCTATAGCTTTATTTCTTCATCTATTGATGGACACTTAGATTGTTTTTATATCTTAGTTGTTATAAATAACATTGCAGTGAAATGGTGGCGCATTTATGTTTTCAAATTTGTGTTTTGGATGACTTCCCTGGTGGTCCAGAGTTTAAGACTCCATGCTTCTGCAGAGGGCACAGATTTGGTCCCTGATTGGGGAACTAAGATCCTGTGTGCCTTGATGTGGCCAAAAAATTAAATTTGAAAAATATTAGTGTTTTTGTTGTCTTCATGTAAATACCCAGAAGTGAAATTGCTGAATTGTGTGATAGTTCTGTTTTTAACTTTTAAAGAAACTTGTATACTGTTTTCCATAGTGAGTGCACCAAGTTACACTCTCAGTGCAGTTCACAAGGGTTCCCTTTTCTCTACATCCTTACCAGCACTTGTTATCTCTTGTCTTTTTGATAATAGTCATTTCTAACTAGGGTGAAGTGATAACTCATTGTGGTTTTGATTTGCATTTCCCAGAGGATTGGTGATGTTGAGCACCTTTGCATGTACTTGTTGGCCATCTCTATGTCTACTTTAGGAAAATGCCTATTCAAATTCTCTGCCCAGTTTTTAACTGGATTTTGGGGAGTTGCATGTAGGATCTTAGTTCCCTGATCAAGAATCAGATCCACATCCCTTGCAGTGGAAGCACAGAGTCTTAATCAGTGGACTGTCAGGGAAGGCCCTAGATTGTTTAGTTTTTTACTGTTCAGTTATGTGAGTTCTTTATGTAGTTTGGATATTAACCCTTTATCAGATAGATGATTTATGGATATTTTCTTTGTTCAATATATTTCCTTTCCATTTTGTTGATGATTTCCTTTGTTGTGAAGGAGCTGTTTAGTTTGAATGTAGTCCCACTTGTTTAATTTTGCTTTTGGAATGAGATCCAAAAAATCATTGCCACAATCAGTGTCCAGGAGCTTATTACTGCCTGTGTTTTCTTCTAGGTCTTACATTCAGGTCTTTGAGTAATCCACTTTGAATTGGTTTCTGTGTATGGTATAAGATGGTAGTCTAGTTTTATTCTTTTGCATGTGGCTGTCCAGTTTTCCCAACACTGTTTATTGTTTCCTTGTTGTATATTCTTGGTTCCTTTGTCTTATATTAATTGGCCATATATGTAGGAGTTTATTTCTGGTGTCTTTATTCTTTTCCATTGATCTGTATGTCTGGTTTTATGCCAGTATCATACTGTTTTAATTACTGTGGGTTTGAAATTCTGGCCTATGATGCCTCCAACTTTCTTCTTTCCCAAGATTGCTTTGGCTATTTGTGTTTTTTTGTGGTTCCAAACAAATTGTAGGATTGTTTGTTCTGTTTCTGTGAAAACTGCCGTTGGAATTTTGATAGGGATTGCATTGAATTTGAAGATTGCTTTAGTTATTATGAACATTTTAACAGTATTAATTCTTCCAATCCACGAGCCCATAGTATCTTTCCATTTATTTGTGTCTTAACAGTTTCTTTTATCAATGTTGTACAGTTTTCAGTGTATATATCTTTGACCTCCCGGTTAAATTTATTCCTAGGTGGTTTATTCTTTTGCATGTGGTTTTATTTTTTTTAGTACTCTTAAGGATTATATTTATTCGTTTTTTTATTTTTGGTTGCACTGAGTTTTTAGTTGCAGTGAGTAGGGGGCTACTCTTTGTTGCAGTGCATGGGCTTCTTGTTAACGTGGCTTCTCTTTTTGTGTAGCACAGACTTTATTTAATTTATTTGGCCATGCCGTACGGCTTGCAGGTTCTCATTTCCATGACAGGAAATTGATCTTGGGCCTGATAGTGAAAGCCTGGCATCCTAACCACTATGCAATCCAAGGAACTCCCCTGGGATTGTTTTCTTAAATTCTTTTTCTGATAGATCATTATTAGTGTACAGAAATGCAACAGATTTTCATATATTGATTTTTGTGTCTTGCAACTTTACTGAATTCATTTATTCTTACAGGTTTTGGATGAAGTCTTTAGGGTTTTCTATATATAATACCATGTCATCTGCAAATAGTGACAGTTTTATTTCTTCCTTCTTTTTCTTACCTAATTGCTCTGGCTAGGAATTCTAATACTATGCTGAATAGTAGTAGTGAGAGTGGGCATCCTTGTCTGTTCCTGATCTTACAGGAGAAGCTTTCATTTCAGCTTTTCACTGTTAGGTATGATGTTGCTGCTGCTGCTGCTAAGTCGCTTTAGTCGTGTCCGACTCTGTGCGACCCCATAGACGGCAGCCCACCGGGCTCCCCCGTCCCTGGGATTCTCCAGGCAAGAATACTGGAGTGGTGCCGGAGACCTGCTCCAGCTGGTCAGGGTTCCCTCAGGATGGATGGCGTCGGCGATACGAATGAGAAGACACAGCGAGTCTCAGTGTTTCCAAGTGTCTTCTACTTTATTGTTTTCTCCAGCAGCTTTTATATTTTTAGTGGTATACAGAAACAAATGTGAAGCATAGAATCATACCAATTCAGCTTAAGGGACATACCAACTTAGCTTAAGGCACATACCAACTAAGCTTAGTGGGTACATCTTAATGGGCCTATCAAGTTAGCTCAATGGGCTAGCAGCTTTGACCCTCATCGAAGCCGTTTGCATGTCTTTAGTTACAAAAAGCCTCATTTTGATTACATCATCTTCTGGCCTGGCGGCCTGCTAACTCCTTGTGACTTTCCATTGATAAAGGTTGATCAATTAGAACACTTTTGTATCGAGCACATCAGGGAAGAATTCCTCAACAGGAAGTTTTAAGGTAAAACCTGTTTTTGGTGATTTACTCTATGCCTTGAGCTTAACAGAAAAGAATGTAGTTCCATAAGGTCAAAGAACAGCAAGCTGAAATTCAGCTCTAAGTAAGAATCATCAGTTAAATCAACAATTGTCTTATTATTTGTATTAAAACTAAACTCCTATTTATATAAATTCCTAACTATTATGCTTTCATTGTATAGGCTAAATAACGTTAAGAGTAAAAGCATAGTGAGTAAATATAGATTAAGTAACAGTTTCACAAAGCACTATTTTCTGTATTTCCTAACAAGCCTTTTTTCCTGCGAAGGGTTTTGTGCCATAGGGGCTTTCTGTGTGGAGGCTCTCAATGTTGTTTTATTACTAGGGAGAAGTTATGCACATTAGCTCCAAAGGCACAGGTACATGTATTAAACAAACCAATATGTTAGCAAAAGAAATTTAGATCAGCATACTTTATATCCCAGATAACTTTATTTAGGGTGCTACCGTTCAGGGGCCTTGTTGATTTGATGTTTCAGATTGATCTATTTTAGAAGGGAATCAGGAAAAGCCTTTTGCCTAAGTCACAGAAAAGAAGAAGAGGTTTATTATAGCAAGCGTCAGAAAGAGAGATCTCATTTTTAAGGTGAGCGCTGAGGCAGCCTCTCAAGAATCCCTGAGGCCTGAGTTGCTCTGCTCATCATTCCTTCTCCTCATGACTCTGTCATGAGTGGGGATCTCGTGAGCTGGCTCCCGGCAGAGTGGGTTGCCATTTCCTTCTCCAATGCATGAAAGTGAAAAGTGAAAGTGAAGTCACTCAGTCGTGTCCGACTCTTTGAGACCCCATGGACTGCAGCCTACCAGTCTCCTCTGTCCATGGGATTTTCCAGGCAAGAGTACTGGAGTGGGGTGCCATTGCCTTCTCCTAGGTATGATGTTAGCTGTGGGCTTATCATAAAGGGCCCTTATTGTCTTGAGGTACCTTCCCTCCACTTTGTTGATAGGTTCAGCTTGTGTTTATGATGAAAGCTATTTACTTGAGGAGAGTCCTTTCTTGCCTGTAGTATGTTGTGAGCTGCTTTATTCTGATCATTGTTACGTCAGTCCAATTCTACCTTGGTTTATATTTGTAGTTTTTCTTCAAGATTTGATCCCACTCTTTCCTGTTTTATAGCCTTGAAAATCAGTGTGATTTTGAAGGGAAAAGGAGAGTGAGAAGTAAATGTACCAATATGTCTTCAGTTTTGGGGGGTTTTTTTGTTTGTTTTTTAGGACTTATTTTTTGGCTGTGGTGGGTCCTCGTTGTTGCATATGGGCTTTCTCTAGTTGCGGTGAGAGGAAACTACTCTCTGTGGCATGCATGGGCCTCTATTGCAGTGGCTTCTCTTGTTGTGGAGCACAGGTTCTAGGTGCACAGGCTTCAGTCATTGTAGTTCGTGGGCTCAGTATTTGCAGCTTAGGAGCTCTAGAGCACTGGCTCAGTAGTTGTGGCACATGGTCTTAGCTACTCCACAAGATGTGGAATCTTCCTGGAACAGGGTTTGAACTGTCGTTCCTTACATTGCAAGGCGAATTCTTAACCACCAGGCCCCAGTTTCCTGTTTTGAATGAGAAGTAGATTTGCCTAAAAAGTGATCTTGCCTCTAGTAAGAGAGAAGATTAAGAGGCAGGTGTGGGTAAATGTAGATCAGTGAGTAAGCAAGAAGATCAAGAAGATGAGCAATTATTTAATTAAGAATAATTTGACCATTTCTCATACAGAATAGTGTAAAATTTTTCTTAAGGTAATTTTCATAATTAAATATTTTTTGCTACTATTTATTTTTCTACATAAATATTTTTCCATTTCATCATCACAGTTCTTCCTTGAGAGTGGGATGTTTAAAGATAGGGAACTGATGTTCAAATTGGGAACTAGCCCACAGTCACAGTGCCAGGTCCTCTGGCTTTTAATTTACTGCATCCAGTGTGCTAAAAGGTCTTGGTTTTTCTGTTGAGTGCCTCCTTTTTTGTGTATAATAAGGGACCTTATACCTCAAGCCAAAGGCTTTCTGTTGAGTAATAGGCTTTTCAGAACTTTTAAATTAGATACAGACATGATTAGGTATCTATTTAGTTGAATGATTTTTGGCATGACCATGGATGTTGAAATAAAGTTAGGGGGATGCTAGGGACAAAGATGCTGAAAACAGGATCCTACATCAGCCTTGGGAAAAGGCAAAGGTGTAAGGGTGTGTCAGAGCTATTTTCATAGTAAAACACAAGGGATTTAGTGGGTTATTGGGCTTTGTCTGGAGCTGCCAAGTGTTTATTGAATTGTTTTAATTATAGCTATATTTGCATAAACTATATTGTTTGGGTCCTCAGGAGGATAAGGAAGCAACGATTAAGCTGAGTTTGATATAGGATAATCTGTTTTAGTAAACTGAGTATAAATGATTATATTAATGAAATAAGTTATCTGCTTTAATCAAAGCAAATTTATCTTTTTGTTCTTTTTCTTTAGTTGGAAGATGCTGGTTCAAGTAGTTTAGATAATCTACTAAGTAGATACATCTCAGGCAGTCACCTACCCCCACAGCCCACAAGCACCATGAATCCCTCCCCAGGACCCTCTGCCCTATCTCCAGGATCATCAGGTAAAGTCAGTTGAGGTACCACCTCATTTCTGTAACACCTTAAAAAAGTATCTCTCAGTGTATGTATTAGGGTTCTCCAGAGAAACAGAACCAGTAGTAGAGGGGGGTGTGTGTGGGGAGAGAGAGGAGACAGAGGATAGGGAATTAATTGGCTTATGTGATTGTTAGGGCTGGCAAGTCTGAAATCTGCTGGGCATGTCAGGAGACTGGAAACCCAGGGAAGAGTTGATGCCAGTCTTGAGTTGAGGCAAAATTCCTTCTTGCTCTAGGGAACTCAATCTTTTAAGGTCTTCAACTGATTAGAGACCCACCTTCATTATGTTTTACTCAATATCTACTGATTTAAATGTCAGTAACATCTATCATGTTGATGCAAAAGTAATTGCGGTTTTGGACTTTGACTTTAAATCATTATAGCTAGGCTCAAACACATCTTTATTAATCAAAATAGGAACCATTACAATCAGCATATTTTTGCCAATGAAAAATAAGTTTGTTTATTCCTGTAGCATAAAAATCATGCTTCAGGATTCAACGAACTCTTGGAAAGCATTTTCTGCATCCTACTGGTTGTGGAAGCATTTTTCCTGCAAAAAGTTGTTGAGATGCCTGAAGGAAGTGGTAGTCAGTTGTTGAAAAGTGACTTAAATATGGTGGATAAAGCAAAACTTCGTAGACCAATTTGTTCCAACTTTTGAAGCAATGGTTGTCTGACATGCGGTCAGGTTTGTGGAGAAGAATTGGGCCCTTTTTGTTGACTGATGCTGGCTGAGTATTGCAGTTTTTGGTGCAGCTCATCGATTTGGTGAGTATACTTCTCAGATGTAATGGTTTTGCCAGGATTCAGAAAACTGTAGTGGATCAGACAGGCAGCAGACCACCAGAGACCATAACCTTTTTTTTGGTTCAAACTTGGCTTTGGAAAGTGCTTTGGAGCTTCTCGGTCCAGCCACTGAGCTGGTCATCACCAGTTGTTGTATCAAATCCACTTTTCATCGACATCACAATCCGATGGAGAAATGATTGGTGGTGTTGCACAGAATAAGAGGAAACGACACTTCAAAATGATGATTTTTTTGATTTCTGGTCAGCTCATGAAGCACCTACTTATCAAGCTTATTCACCTTTCCAACTTGCTTCAAATGCTGAATGACTGTAGAATGATCGATATTGAATTCTTTGGCAACTTCTTGTGTAGTTGGAAGAGGATCAGCTTCGATGATGACTCTCAACTGGTTGTTGTCAACTTCCAGTGGCCGGCCGCTATACTCCTCATGTTCAAGGTTCTTGTCTCCTTTGCAAAACTTCTTGAACCACCACTGCACTGTGTGTTTGTTAGCAATTCCTGGGCCAAATGCGTTGCTGATGTTATGAGTTGTCTCTGCTGCTTTACAACCCATTTTGAACTTAAATAAGAAAATCTCTCAAAAGATGAGATAAATTTGCTTTTTGTCTAACATTATTTCCCTAGTCTAAAATATAAAATAAACAGCAAGTAACAAGTCATTAGCAAAAAAAGTGAAAAATGTGCATTAAAATGATGTATAACATAACCACATTTATTTAGATTGTATTCCAGTATCAACTGGCAAATCTCAACAATGCAAAAACCAAAATTACATTTGCACCAATCTAATAAATACCTTTCCAGCAGCATCTGGACTGTTGTTTGGAAAAGACCTGGGTACCATATTCTAGCCAAGTTGAGACATAAACTTAACCATTATAATAAAATTTTTTTCCCTGATTGCTCTAATTATTTTTCTTCAGATGTTGTTGGCAATCTTCAGTGAATTGAAATAATATGTATCTGTGGTGTACACTCTTCAGAACTCTGATGTTCCCCTCCCTCATCCTCCAGCTGTATTTATGTTTTTTGCTGGATTTGTAGATGTGTTTACTCTCCATGTCTTCTATTTTACAATACAGGTTGTCAATTGAAGAATTCTTTGGTTTCAACTCAAGTTTAAAACACTTTGTTAAATAATGAAAAAATCGAAAATTTGTTCAAAAAGCAAGAAATGAGAAAGGGCAAGTGAATTTTCAGTTTGCAGTTAAAATGTGGCCAATCAACTCCATGAGATATAGATCTCTTCCAAAATCCCAGTTTTACTAACCCTATCACATGAATGAATGATTAAAGCAACTTGAAATAGATGGATACTATGGAAGTGGTAATGGAATGTACTTTTCATGTTTCTTACTGAAACATACCGCCTCATTATTTCTAGAGTTAGAACAGTTCAGACTTAAATGTGGATTTTTCATGAGATGCATCATTAATACATTTTTTGATTAATACTATTTTTGAGGTTTAGTGAATGTATTCCAGGACTTTGAAAGAATAATTAATAGGAATCTAAGTAGGATATTTATCAAATGACTTTGGGTGGGATGGCAAATAGCTTTCTCTTGATATGGTAGTTTCCATTGATTGAATAGTGTTGCTCTGAGAGGATTCTGAGAATGCTTTTTGGGCTCAGCTGAGAGAATCTGATTGACAGTTGCCAATGATTACACATGAAATCCTTGACTTAGAGACTAAGACTAGGTCTGATTTCCAAGAATTGCTGAATTGCTTTATAATAATACTTGAATTCTGTAGTGGGTAGGTAGAATTCTGAATTTTCTTACCTGCATAGATATTCATTTTGACTTATTAATTTTCAGGTTTATCCAATTCTCACACACCTGTGAGACCCCCTAGTACTTCTAGTACTGGTAGTCGAGGCAGGTGAGTATTACATTAATAGCTTTTTTATCTTCATTAAGAAAAATCAAATATGTATTTTGAAAATAAGACTATTATAATGAACTCCCATATACTTTTTATCCATCTTCAACAATGATCAAGTTATGGCCAGTCTTTATTTATTCTATACTCCCACCCATTCCCCAGTCTAAATTTATTTTAAATAAATTTCAGACATTTTGTCATTTTATTTGGAACTGTTTCTATATATATCACTTAAAAGGTAAGGATTTAAAAGTTTTATAACTATTGAACCATTACACACCTAAAAAAAATTTGGTAGCTAACTCTAAATCAGTAGAGCTCTAGTTAATGTTCTTATTTCCCAATTTTTCTCATAAATGCTTTTTTAAAAAATGATTTTTGTTTAATCAGATTCAGATAGGCCCTATACATTGCCATCAACTTGTACACTGAGGTCAAACTCATTGTATATCTTGAAGAGAAATGTATTGTTTTTCTTACAGATATTTCCTCATTTCCCCATCTTCTCATGTAAAAACTACCTTTTGTTTTTTTTCTTTGTATTGCTATTTAGGTCAGGAGGTTTGATTAGATTCAGGTTTGATTTGAGGGAAAGGGATGGGGATAATACTTCACTGTGGTAATGTGTACTGTCAGGGTCACAAAACATAGATTTTTTTGTGACAGCAACCATTGATTGTCAGTGCCTTAGCTTTTTTTTTTTTTTCTGGCTTAAAAATGATATTTTAATTACTATGTTATACCTTTGAATACTTCTGTAAAGAAAAATTTTCTGCCAACTATTTGATTATTGGAAAGGCAGAATAAATTGATTCTCTTTATTTACCTATTTTAATTATAACAAGTTGATTCCCAGCACCCTCCAACAGTGACTGATGAATATTAACTTTATGAGCTCATATATTTAAACATTTTATGTATCTTAATATTATAGATGTTATTTTTATTGATGATTAAATTGTTCCATATTTGGCCTATCAGAACTTTTTCTTAGTTATCTTGCTATAACCCCAGTAGTCATTTAAACATTCTTGTTTCCTGTTGTGAAACGATGTCACACATTCATCTTAGACAAATAGCTGATCTCAGGCCTGAAGCAAGAAATGTATAAGGAATCCTGGTCATATTAGTGGGGAAATGGTGCTTTGAGACAACCTGTGGGTACTAGGGGCTACTGAATTCACTGCTACTGAATTGTTCATGGTTTCTTCTACTTTTTTGGTGGACAGAGAGCTAAGATATTATAGTGTGGGAAGAGAGAGAATGTATTGTGCTAAAGGTAAACATAATAAACGTTGACTGATTTTTCTGTTTTTAATTTGAATAACTTAGTGCAAAGTAAGGATTTTATTTAGGATACATTGAATGTTTTTTATTTATATGTATATGCATTTTGAAGACTGATTCTGTATTATTTACTTGTTTTTAAATTACACTTTAAATAATCAGTACTTTTAGTAGAAAAGTACAAATTGAGTGAAAGGGTTTTCATTTTTGGCAGTAATACCATCTTAAAGTTTATTCACTTCTCTTGCCGGTGGTTTGCTTTATGATCTAGATAGAACCGATTAGTCACGTATCTGTCCCTCTTAGCCTTTGATTGTTGTTCAGTCACTAAGTCATGTTTGACTCTTTGCAACCCCATGGACTGTAGCATGCTAGGCTCCTCTGTTCTCCACTATCTCCTGGAGTTTGCTCAACTTCATATCCATTGAGTTGTGATGCTAACTGTCTCATCCTCTTTTGTCCTCTTCTCCCTTTGCCTTCAGTCTTTCCCAGCATCAGGGTCTTTTCCAGTGAGTCTGCTTTTCACATTAATTCACACTAGGACTCAAAAGCTGAAATAGTGATTCCTTTGAAGGGCACTTCATGGACCACTGTTATTGATGTTTGCTTTAGATGTTTGGAGATAGAGAACAATTTAAACTTCTGTTATATTTAGAGAAGCAATCACTATACTAGTAGCCTAGGGAAATGATCATTTACTAGATCCCCTAAATGATGTAGTATAAGTTCCTCAGACCATAAAATGTGTGTTTAGGGTCTTCTGAAAGATTGATGCACTTTTTAAAAATTTGAAGCTATGAGTTTATAATACATTCCTCTTAACCATATTATGGAGTATCCTTATCTGCTGTGAGCTTAACAGATTGCTTTAACTTTAATGAACATTTCATATAACTTAATGAACTTTTCATATAATTGTTTCATGTAAATGTACACCATGCAGTCAAACATATGTGACCTTTATTAATTGTTTTTGTTAGCTGTGGGTCATCAGGAAGAACTGCTGAGAAGACCAGTCTTAGTTTTAAGTCTGATCAAGTGAAGGTCAAGCAAGAACCTGGCACTGAAGATGAAATATGTAGCTTTTCAGGAGCTGTGAAACAGGAAAAGACTGAGGATGGCAGACGGAGTGCCTGCATGGTAAGGTTCCAGTGGAACTGCTCAGTGATGTAAGGAGGTCACTTCACTGATGCTTTTATCTCTGCATGTGTAAGTCTGGATAGTGATCCTGTGAACCTGTATTCATTTCTAAATATTTGTGCCTGGTATAAGTCAAATATCTCTTTTTCTAACTGATCTTTTTCCATCTAAGTGTCAACTGTAATTGTTCAGAAAAGACTTGTATTAAGGACTCCTTTCAAGCTATCTTTTGGTTTGTAATTTGTCATATAATTTTGCCATGATTCTAAATTGGGTTCTAGCTTTTTCTAAATTTAGTAATCATTTCATTAGTCACATTGAGTCTCAAGCCACAAAAATCCTTGGCCATTTTCCTGGACTAGTGAGTTTAGGATTAAGACTGCTGACATGAAAGAAGTTTAATGCTCAGAGCTTTGTAATGAGAAGATTGCCTTTGGCCTATGAGTTATTAACAATTAATAATTTTTAATCAATTTTTAACCAGTTTAACAATTATTAACTAATTCTTCAGATGGAACATTTTATACAATTTATAATATAGAATGAAGGCAGGCCCAAGTCTCTCTTCATTTAGAAATTTTGATCTTGGTTCTTTTCTTCCTACCTACAATTTATGTCTAATTTTCTACATTGTTGGCACATAGAAATTTCAACTCTGTAGATTTAGAGAGTACTGTTATCTCTTCATTCAGAATTTGGTTTGGAAAGTTCCCCTGAAAAACAGTGCAAAAAGGTGGTGAAAGATTTTACATTGTCACAGTCTTTCTATATTAGTAGGATGATAAGTGGGCAGAAGAATATTTCAAAATGCTTTTCAAAAGCTATGTGACAAGGAAGGACCTGTCATGTAGGAAGCACAGTGAGCTGTATTCAGTATCTTGTAATAACCCATAAAAAAGACTCTGAAAAAAAGTATATATATAACTGAATCACTTTTCTGTATACCTGAAACCATCAACATTGTAAATTAACTATACTTTAAATAAAAGTAATGGTTAAAAAAAATAAAGCCAATAGAAAGGGGGAAAAAAATCTGTGCAACAGATTCTTGAGTGAAAAATTAGTGTATCATAGCCAGCTGTCTATAGGAGAATACTCCTATACGTTCTTCCCAATCAAAATGCTTAGCAGTTTAATTCATTACCAAGTGAACCAATAGTATAGAGGCTGCTCCCTAAAATCATTCATTAACATGCCAAAATAATTTTGAGGTTATTTTCATTTTTTATGTTACTAATACAATTTCAAGCAATTTTACATAAATTCCAAAATAATTTTAAGTTACGTCAGTATATCATGTTGTAAACATACCCACAGTAGCACACACAATGCCTACCGTAAGGGTTAAATGATTCTTCAAGAATTTGTCCTTGCTTTGTTTTAGTTGAGCAGTCCTGAGAGTAGCTTGACACCACCTCTTTCAACCAACCTGCATCTAGAGAGTGAGTTGGATGCATTAACAAGCATGGAAAACCACGTGAAAACTGAACCTGCAGATATGAATGAAAGCTGCAAACAGTCAGGGCTCAACAGCCTTGTTAATGGAAAGTCCCCAGTTCGAAGCCTCATGCACAGGTCGGCAAGGATTGGAGGAGATGGCAGCAGCAAAGATGATGACCCAAATGAAGATTGGTGTGCTGTCTGCCAAAATGGAGGGGATCTCTTGTGCTGTGAAAAATGTCCAAAGGTCTTTCATCTAACTTGTCATGTTCCAACACTTCTTAGCTTTCCAAGGTACAAGTGAAATAACTGATTTTTTATAAGCTAAAAAAATAAAGTTATTCTGGACGATGGCCTTCTTAACCAATGCCTAGTATTTATATAAAACAGACAGCCTATTACTCCATTGTGTGAAGTGAAGTGAAAGTTGCTCAGTTGTGTCCGACTCTTTGCCACCTTGTGGACTGTAGCCCGCCAGGCTCCTGTGTCAATGGAATTCTCCAGGCAAGAATACTGGAGTGGGTAGCAATTCCCTTCTCTAGGGGATCTTCCCAATCCAGGGATTGAACCCAGGTCTCCTGTATTGCAGGCGGATTCTTCACCACCTGAGCCACTAGAGAAGCCCATTACTCCATTACATTCTAGAGAAATTAACAGCTGAATGAAGAAATGTCCAAGATCTAAGTTGTGCATTAGTGATAAAAAAAAATAGACTGTTTACTCACCTTCAGTTTATACATCATATAAGCAAATTAGATGATCCTCTAAATTATGAGGAGCAGTGGACTAGAGTATTGAGAAACTTAGTTGATTTCCTCTTGAAGATAATTTCTTAATCTGTTGCCATCAATTTTGATAAGGTCTATAATAATTATGAATAATATTCAGTTTTAGGCAACTCTATTGGCTCTTACCAAAAACTTACTTTTCTAATGTTTGAAAGCTCTTGGAAGGCATTTTAAAGAAAAAGACACTTTGTGAAAACACCTTTAATGTCAAGTTTTTTTTGAAGAATAGCTTTATCTTCACTACTGGAAGCAGTTCATCAGTAGTGCCTGCCTGAGGCACCATGTGCAAAGTTCTCAGACTTTTTTCTTGATCCTCTAGTTGGAATGTCTTTTAGTCATTAACTTTAGAGTGGAGAGTTACTGAGTTCCTTATTTAGAAGAGAATAACATGGGGGTAAAGATAAATAAAGATTTGGGCAGCATATGAGCACTGTCCCCGGGTTGTATGACCCCATGGCAGGTAAATCTGGTTTCAAGTATTAAAATATTAATTGATGTGCACTCGGTACAAGCTGATGATACCAGCTAATACAGTAGAACAAATATGCTGGGCGTGGTTATGATGCCTGTAGTCTTATCATAATTCTGTAGTGAACTAACTAACTTGGACAGTTTCACTGATTTTCAGGGATTAGTTTCTTCATCTACAAGTAGTAGAATTTGGATTAGAAGAGCTCTTTTTCTCCCCTTCCATTTAACATATTTATGCTATTTCATCTCCAGTTGATTTCAGAGACCGTAAGATCATAGGGTCATACTTAACTCTTTGAGCCTTCCTTCTTCTCCATCTCTGACCCCCAAATTTTTTAAGTGTCCTTGGGAAAGCTCAGCTTCTTTTTGCCTCTAGATAAAGATTCACATTTTCTCTCAGATTCCTAAGAAGCAATGATTTTAGTTGAATAGTGCTACCCTTTTTGAAAAATTCAACCTTTAGGATTAGAAAAGTACTGGGTATATATTAACAATGCCAGAATATTTTTCTGAAGAATTGTAATTTTACCTAAACTTTAGAAGGTATAGTCACTTACCATAGCTCTAATAAGAGCCGCCTTTTTGTTTACTCTTTTAGAGAAGAAAGGCATTGGCATTTTGGTCTTAAAATTAAAGCTTTTCATAAATTTGTTTCCTCTGGATAGTAACATCTGCTGGAACGTTAGAATTTTGCCACTGAAAACTTTCTGTCAAAGGCAGATGGTTTGGGAAGAATTGAAAAGGTTGACACAGTGTTAGTATAATCCTTAGAATATATATATATGAGGAGGGAGGGAAAGGAGAAAATGCATACAAAGTAGTCAAATTGGCGTTTATGGCTTGATAGAAATCCTGATGTAAACAAAACTATTAACTGAGCAGATTTAAAACGCTAGCTATGAAAAAATAATTGTTTTATTTTTGGCATTGCATGCCAAAACAAGATACCTGAGGACCTCTGTATCCTGTATTCCTTTCTTCTTCATGCATATGAAGTCACTGTGGTGGTAATATTGGGGTCTTGAAAAATTGGTCTTACGCTGCAAGTGCTGATCATCAGCTTTGTGCTATGACAAGACCCATTTTTAATGGAGGTAGTGGTTTTATATTGCTTTCATAAGGTAATCAGTTGAAGAATGGAGACATTTTGGGACGTTTTTAATCACATAACTTCACTTTCTGAGATTTGGCAAAAATAGTACCTCTTGGGTTCCATAAAAACTGGAAAGGAAAGAAAACAAAGAAACTGAAGACTTAACCTCTAGAGAACTAGCTTTCCTCGAGTGAGTTTTGTTATAATTACAAAGACTGATTGCCTGTTTCCTTCTTTAGTGGGGACTGGATATGCACATTTTGCAGAGATATTGGGAAGCCAGAAGTTGAATACGATTGTGATAATTTGCAACATAGTAAGAAGGGGAAAACTGCACAGGGCTTAAGCCCGGTGGACCAAAGGGTAAGTGTCAAATAAGTTGATTTGTTATTAGGGATTCTGTAGTTGTCTGTCTATACATTTTTTTTTCTTCAGTGTAACATACATATAACCTGGTAAATTTTCATTTTTTAATCACATTATCTGATGGTATATATGTTCATGACTTCTGAAATCTTTGTCTCTAGACCTTAGAGCCTTTAGCTCTAGGCTCTTAAATTTAGCTTTCTCACACTTAACATTTCCCAGCCTAATCTTGATTTCTTATCCTCTCCTTCAAAAAACAAAGGCAAGAAAATAATGACATAAAAACTGCTTTCCTGTCTCAGTAATTTCCATCATCAAATAGTACCACCAGTCATCTCTTGCTCAAGCCAGAAATTAGATCTCTTCACCAAACCTCCTGATTCTACTCTTGCCCCTTGCAGTCCATTTTCTATGCAATACATTGTGTTCTTTTTAAAATATGTAAACAGGTCTATCGCTTCCATGCTTAAAATCCTCTAACAGCACCCATCATATTAAGAATGAAATCCAAAATCCTCATTATTTCACTCAGATTTCTGCTGATCTGTTCTGTACTCTGATCTCCAAAGACAGAATATTTTTCACAGACTTCTGTGGCTGTTAAAATTATGTTTGACTTTGATCTAATGCATAAATCCGTCTTCCACCATCTTTGAGGAGAAAGTATATGTTTTGAGTATTACAAAGTATTTCTTATTGTATAACAAAATTCTTGAATTGGATTGAGAAGACACAGTTTTTATTTCATTTTGAACCTGAGTGGAATCCTTTCAAGAAAGGGAATAGCATGTGCCTTTCCTGCCTTGGGGAATTAAAATGAGTAGTAATGGTTAAGAGGTAAATAGTAGGTAAATAAGTTATATACAGTAGGACAGAAGGTAGTCACAGTTTCAGAACTAAGTGAGAAACAGGTAGTTTGCTTTTGTATTTACAGCTAGTATAACTGTATGTAGGAGGATAGCTTGTACGTAGAGAGCATATCTTCAGTTTATTGTAGTAATACTTTATACTAATAAAGTCCTCATTTTCAAGAATATCTTTTTAGGGGGGAAAACAGTTCATGGATTTTTTTTTTTTTTTTTCGTTTCTTGGGCCAGAAATGTGAACGTCTTCTGCTTTACCTCTATTGCCATGAATTAAGTATTGAATTCCAGGAACCAGTTCCTGCTTCGGTGAGTTGTTTACCTTAGTACTTTCCTGGTGAAGAAGTTTAGTATAATATTTAAGACTAGGAGCTCTGGCTTTAGTCTGCTAATGTTAAAACTCAGGCTTGAATAATCTGTTCATCCAGTCTCTTTTCTAAAACGGTTTCTTCCCTCATTGGGTTATTTTCAGGATTCTATACAATAACCTGTGTAAAATAATTTTAGCATAGTATTTGATTAAATTTCTGAGAATAAGTACTTATGATATTGTTAGGGCTAAATGGATAGGAGTTTCACTGTTAAAATTGAAGTTTGGTTTTAAAGACTGTTGCTCTGATCAAAACTTAATTTCCACATCCTCTTTTACTTTTAAAATGGACATAAGGGTTACAGCTACAGGTATAATTGAAAGAGTCTTGAACTAGGAATCAGAAAACTTGACTTCGTCTAGTTCTGCCATTAACCATCCTTATAACTGGGGAGATTTACATAATTTTCTGCCTCTACTTTTAACTATAGAGGGGGAATTTGAATGGAATTATTCCTAAAATTCCAGTTGCATGATTGATTCTAGGATCTGTACCTTGGGGAGAGAAATCTCTATGCAAGTATTAATTTGAATAAAAGTGTAAAGTTGAACCTTTTACACTGGTTTTTCCTTCATAAGCCCTCTTTTATGAACAATCAAGATTAAGAGAAGTCTGTGGGGAGAATGTGGGAGAATTTGCAAGCCGTTGCGCTTTGTTTTTCTTAAAGCAGATTTTTGTAAGGAATAAAGGCTCTAAAATCCTATAGTAAAAGGAATACCAGGGATACCTTATAAATGTGATAAGAATAAGCTGCACATATTGTATTTGCTTGCTGTTGATTGTTGAATTAAAATATTACTGAATACCAGACCTGTTGTAGGGTATTGAATAGTAATTTGTTTACTTAGGGAGGCTTAGAAATGGAAAGTATAAAAGGTCTAGATACAAGGAAGACGTTTTGTTCATATAGTAATCATCTGACACCAGGAAGTCTGTCTGGTCTTCAAGTTCAGGGACTTTACAGTAGAAAATTACTTTCCAATATTTTCTTTTAATGAACTTTTTGAATTGTTTCTCTGTGTTCAGTTATTTTTGCAAAAATACAAATTTCTGGCCAGGAGTTGGGGCCAGACCACTGGCCCCAACTCCTGGTCCCAAGCATGACCACTAAATGGATAATAGGGGCTTTCTTGGTGTCTGAAGGTGGTAAAGAATCTGCCTGCAATGCAGGAGACCCAGGTTCAATTCTTGGGTTGGGAAGATCCCCTGGAGAAAGGCACGGCAACTAAATGGTTAATAAAATTTTTTCTTGTGTCACTACAGTCTCTTTCACCTCTGTTGCTATGTTCAGAGTTCTGTGATACAAGGTTTTATCCTCTACAAAGGATACCATATTCTAATAATAGCAATACATTTTGTAATCTTCTTTCCTTTTAAAGTCATACAATTCTGATGGGCAAGGTGTGTCCCTAACACTAGTGGTTGGCTATCCTTGCTGATTGATTTTTTTCCCCTCTTAATTTCCTTGTTAAACATGGAACTTTGGGTCCTTCATGGAGGACCAAGGAGACTACCACATATTCTGAATGTGATTTGATTTTCATGTGATTGTGGCAGAAGATTTCAAGTACAATTTATTATACTCAAAATTTGCACGCAGCTGGCTTAATCACATATTTTTCTCTAAAATTAATATACTTCGCATTTTCAAATTAAACACTTTGGCATTTTTGGAGAATCCTTATCTGTCCTTATTTGTTTCTTTAGATACCAAACTACTATAAAATTATAAAGAAACCAATGGATTTATCCACCGTGAAAAAGAAGCTTCAGAAAAAACATTCCCAACACTACCAAATCCCAGATGATTTTGTGGCTGATGTTCGTTTGATCTTCAAGAACTGTGAAAGGTTTAATGAAGTATGTTAGCTTCCAAACTATAGAGTCTTGGATTATTAGTTTTTGTTTGTTTGCTTATTTTGTTACTGGATTTTGTTTTCCCTGCCAAGAGATTTTTTCTAAGTTGATTTGAAAAAATTATTCTGCTCCAGGTCTGTCAAAAGTAAAATTTGATTGCATCCGCAGTTCCAAAAAAGAAAGTTTACTGTATATAATTTGAAATATATACTTAAATATAATGTAAAGTTAAGAATACTATTGGATATCCCTTCCTGAGCATGTTGAGGGTTGAGATAAGTATAGAAAATAGTCTGTAGTTAAGTACATTGTGTAGGAAATGATTACATACAAGCCTACCTTTTGGATACATTTAGGAAAGGGATTATTATACCAGTGTCTTTGATTTCATTCTTGACTATATAAATATAGAATCTTAAAATTATAAACTCAAGTGGCTCATCTTGACTAGTAACCCAGAGTGTATAACGTTGAGTTTTCTCAACATCTCAGTAATACGACTTTCATTAACTTTGGTTATGTATTTTTTTGAGAATAAAGATGAGCTATCCATACCTTTAGTAGAAATGTGATGTATATCACCTTCAAGGATGTTTTTGTTACCTTTGGGAAGGTCAAATTTCTTTTTGTTAAGGAATATTTTAATTATTATAAGAGAAGAAAATGGATGAGAATCCACAAAATCTTCAGATTACTAAAGTTTCTTTATTGCTGATAAAATTCGAGTGCCATATGAATATGACTAAAAAATTCACATTGAATCATGTGAAATGTACTCAGAGTTGCCTCTGGGAGCATCTAGGTGGCTTTTTAATGTCATATTAAAAATATTAGTGATAAGTCTTGCCGCCTTTATAGCACTGTGTCACAGAGAATGTAGTAAAACTTCATTCTCTTGAAGTTAAATTAATATAGTCCCAAATTTCTTGTCTTATTTTTTAATTCAGTTATTTTCAAACAAGTATACTTTCATGAACCATAGCTAATGACATTTGCCAGGAAGAAGACCTATTTTAATGACAGTTAAACAATTTATGATTAACAAATTACCACACAGATGGAATTCTGATTGATTGTTGAACGCTTGTCAGTTAAGAAAAAAAGCATTTCTTATATTATTTGTTTCAAATAATTTTTTGCAACTCCTATTCAGGTTGACCTCACTAATTCAGAATTTTGAGAAAATTTCACGGTAGCTTTAGTAATAGCTTTGTAAAGAAATTTGGTCCATGTTCTGTATAATTTTAGGAAGCACTTGATCTGGTCATAGCAGTTTGTTCCCCCTATTATGGCTGACTTTCGTCGCCAATCCTATGCAGTCTTATAACTTTAGAAAGGATTATAATTTCCCTTTTTTTTTTTTGACTCTGGTATCCTTTTTAGATGATGAAAGTTGTTCAAGTTTATGCAGAAACACAAGAGATTAATTTGAAGGTAAGCTTTTCAGACCATGCAAACTTGGTGAAGGAATATGCATTACCAATAGGTGAATATTCCTATCTTTTGCTTGCAGGCTGATTCAGAAGTAGCTCAGGCAGGGAAAGCAGTTGCATTGTACTTTGAAGATAAACTCACAGAGATCTACTCAGACAGGACCTTCGCACCTTTGCCAGAGTTTGAGCAGGAAGAGGATGATGGTGAGGTAACTGAGGACTCTGATGAAGACTTTATTCAGCCCCGCAGAAAACGCCTAAAGTCAGATGAGAGACCAGTACATATAAAGTAAAATGATATGAACTTAAACCAGTTGTTCAAAAAAGAAAGAAAAACTTCTATTTAAGTGTTGCTGGAATATCCTGCCTACAGTGGGCTCCTTCTTGAAGAAGCTGATAGCTTTTACACAGTATTAGATTGAAATAATGGACAGAAAACACATTCTGGTCAAGAAAGGGGGAAAGGACTCTATTTGCAACTTTAAAAACAAAAGTGAAAGTGAGATGGTTTGAAGATTTCTGTTACTTCAGAGAATGGTTCTGATTGCTAGAATGGGCTGATGTTGATCATTTGGTATTGATTGGTGCAAATACTGAGTGTTCAAGTACTTAAGGGTCATGTCACTGGCTAAATTGTCTCTTTGGACTAGAGTGCACATTTACTAAAACAACTTTTGTGTCTCTCCCTTCACACATATACATACTGGCTTATTTTCTAGTCAAAAATCAAAGTCCTCTGATTCCACTTTGGTATCAATGCAGGTGTACATTGGATCATGCCATTATATTTTCTCTCGTTTTGATGCTGTTGGGCCTTAGTTTTTATATTGGTTTAAAGAATTCAGCAGTAGTTTTATTTTCTGTTCATACTTAAAGAATTTGGGAAACATGCCCACTGATCATCATTTAATCAACTCTAGTGTTCTACTGAAATAAAAATGGTAACTTTTCAGTAGCAGATCATTTATAATAGTCATTTTCAGAAAACACTTTCACAGAATTGCACTTCCCAATCAAATCATCTGATCACACATTTATTCCCATGAAAGGTAGAATGGTTGTTTGAAAATTAATCTAGTTTTCTGTACATTTAAAATTTGATTGAGGTGACAGCTGGCTCTTACCCTGTCTTCCTTCATATAGGTTTTCTGATAGACCACTATTGGCAAACAGTTATCTGTCAACTACCAAATGTGTAAAATTTTCTGTATTTCACTTTGTCTTATTTGTAAATAGTGAACTAAAACTTCTGGCAGATCAGCAACATTTGCTGAGCCTGTTTTTTAAGCTAATATGTATTCTTACTAATGTTCCTATCAAGAATGGATTTGTAATATATGCTGTCTATTTCTAATGTTCACATTCATATTTTGAGGTTCTATCTTATTTTAATAGAGAACAGACTTCTCAGAAAATCTTCAGAAGCAGCTTATTATTAAAATATCAAAATATTGAAATAAACCCGGTGGGGTTAGATTACTCATCTGTCCACCAAGTGGGACATTTGCATGGACTGGGGGCTTTAAGGACTTAGAACAGACCTGTAAGTATATCCTGAAGATGAGCCAATCAATCCCCACTTGAATGGTTACTGGAGTAGACCCACCTTTACTACCCTGATTTTAGCACCCGAGGCAGATAAAATCACCTTGGCTCTGTTTCATTTTTCTTCTCTTCATTTGTGATGCTCAGATCCAAGATGTGTGTTCTAGACTGTGTACAGGCTTCTCTTTTGTTGAGTTAAAAATTTTAGTCCTACTTTTGTATGGACATATTAGAATGTAAAGTGACCAAAATAGAAGACTTGCCATTAGATATTTTTCAGATGTCAGCAGATTTGTGGCAAATCATTTGCCTTTTTAAAAATTCAGCTTAAACAGTTCAGACAGTAGACTACTCAGAAAAACTTATTTGACATAATTGTCTAAGAGTAAATATTTTTTAGTGCGTATTGAATCAAATAAAGTGCTCTAAAGAAGTTATTACACAAATTTCTTTGGGTTGTTTTTCTTTAACATGTGGTGGGGGTAAACGTGAATATGATTCAAGCCTTCTAATGGTGAATTAGTTTTATTATTGCTTTTGACTTCATTCTGTGGCTTTCTTTTAGCTTTTTCAGTTGTTGTAAGTTAAACTTTAAAACATATACCAAATTTATAAATTTACTCAAATTTTAAATTCTTTAGAACAGATTTCTTATAAAAAGGAAAAATTATTTTAAAATACTTTTATCTATGTGCATTTTCCTCTTTCCTACAACATTCATGATTTCCGTTTATCAGGAGACTTACCTGAGGGCACATTTTGGGAAGTGATGAGTAGCAATGTAACTTCATTTTGCCAAGCCATTGAGTTCTGATAGTTTGTGCTTGCTCTTCATGTGAATCCGTTTCATGGTCTTAGATAACACGTTCTACCAGAAACAAATTGTAAGTAAAATATTTGATATTTGGGGCCTTAAAAGCTAATGTGTTCCCTTAAAGACATTTACATGTTAGATGGAGATTTTGGTTTTTATTTTCTTTTAATATTGGTTCTTAAAAATCCACTTATTGCCAGCATTTATTAGGTTCCATTTCTGTTAACAGAAGGTAGATTTATACTGATGAGGATTACTGTTAAATTATATAACTTATCAACAAACCACCATTATATGAAGGTATTCACTGTAGATTTCATTAAACCTTTTTTTCTTTCACATTTATCATTCATTGTGTTTCTAAGCTGATTTGTTCACTAACATGCCTGTTATTAAAGTATAAAAAATTTATATTCAGATATCTTACATTTTCCTATTCATTTATGTTTTAAAAAGACAAACATTGAATATCAATCCCTGAAGTCAGTTTATTTTAATATGCCCTTAAAATTGTATTCTTTGTTAAAAGGTAGTATTTTTGACTTGAAGATGTTAAATGTTTCCCTAAAAGCTTGCAAACTTTCACCACACTTCATTTTTCATTTCTACTCAGAACAAAGTGTTCCTTGGTCTGTTCCTCTGGCCTAAATTTGTATTTTTTAGCACTTGGATCAGCTGATGCACTGAGTGAGAGAATCACTTTGCAAGGTGAAGCATGTATGTGTTCCAAAGTATGGTTAAGTTGTAGGTCAAGCTCTACTGAAACATCAAATCATTACCAGACAAAAGGTTAAGGTATTGAATCCACCATCAAAATTATTCTTTTTGGAATCAACAAGGTATTTTCTGACTTCTATTCTTATATAAGGAAATTTAAATTAATTTTAAAGTTAGTTAATTCTGATTTTTTTGTTATAACATTAAGATTTTTAGTTACTCCAAAGAAATAACACTTTTAAATAGAAGCAAAAGGTTTATAGTGTGCAAATTGTAGATTTATCAATTACCTCAGCAGGTATCCTGCCATGTAACTATTAGTGATTAGTTTAAATAAGCCAGTAGACTTAGGTTTTTGGACTATGCTCTTGGGTTGTGGCCTACCATCCATTATTCTCTTAGTATTTAAAATGGAGTAAATGCTGTGGCCCCTTCTCCCTTGGCCTTTTAAAATCCCTTACCCATGCCCACTAATATACACATGAAGTATAAAAAATGTCATTTCTTGAGGTCAGCACTGCTTATTTGCATACTTAACATTGGATCAGTGAGTAGTTTTATAGTAGTCTACCTTCCCCAACTTCCCTAATTCAAACAATCAAGTTCTTAAGTCATGCCATGAATTCTTAACTCATACTGTCTATATTAATAATATGCTGGAGGTGATCCAAGGTGTAAGGTGAATCACAACTTGATCATCATATACCAGACCCGGATGTTTTATTTCTCACAGTTATCTTCTCCTCGATAAAGCAATAACACTGCTTTAAGTCTGTTGCCTAATAGCATGTCATAATCCTCTCATGGATGGTGATTTTATAGAAAAGTTTGTATGCATATCACCCAGTCTATCTTTTAAAAATTAAGGAATTTAAATGTATGCTGGACCTAATGACGCTATATTGTGGCATTTTATTTTAAAAATTGGGGAAAGTTGCATATTTTTTTAAAAGTAGGCATTTGAGTAAAAAAAAATCGAAGGTACTTTTTTAAGAAAATTTATATGCCACAGTTTACATAGACATTTCAGATTTCAACATATACTCTTGATATAATGGTTTCTTTTACTTGGTCAAAATGCACGTATAGTATTTCTTCCATCTTAGTTCCTTGTGTTTGCCTTTGTTCTTTGTGTTTGCCTTTGTGGTCTTTTATATATTTTTATTGTATCTGAGAAACAAAATTATCTTCAAAAATAAGTCAATTTGGAAATATTTATTATAATCAAACTACAAAATATACAAAATTAAGTTTAGCCCTTGTCTAGCAAGTGATCTTTAAAGTTAAAAATGCTGTTCTTTTAAATTCTCCAGATTTGTATGTGGGAAGGCACTGAAATGATCTTGCAAGTGCCACTGCAATATTCCCTTTCAAGTGTGGCCTAAATTTCAATCTTAAGAACGAAATGCATGTCTGCTCCTGGTCTGAAAAAATGTAGGCATTAACTATATTTTAAATCACAGTGAAACATGTATATAAGCCTATAACAAGAAGATTTGTGCAATTTGAAAGCCTTTTGATTTTCTATGTAGACATACCTACACACGAAAGGGTTAAATTCACAGCCTTACTAGTTCCTTGTTTCCCCTTATTATTCCCCTCTTCTCTCCCCTCATTATTATTACTAATACTACAGTTACTTTTTTTTTTGCACATAGTTAACTACCCTTCAGTATGATTCTGAAAGAAAAAGTGCTGTTTCTGTGGTATTGTATTCTCTAAATAATCATATTTAATTTTTTTGAAACAAGGTTGCAGTTTCTAATTGTTCTGTTCCTGTGTTTTTTGCTGGTGTGTAATAAAAGCAAGATTTTCTTTTCATGGTTATTTAATACATTAGCTGCCTGTAAATATTTCTTGTTATAATGCTCTGGAATGTGTTGTAGAAGTTGTATTAGATTAGTTTAAAACCTTGTTTGAAAGCCACATTGTTTTGGTTATTTCTATTAAATTAGAAAATTGAAAAAGCCTTCAAATGAATTTCTTTATTTTTTCTTCCTCTTTGAGACTTAATCACTTAGATTTAAAAAATTTATACTCTGTGTGAGGCACCAGAGATACTTTCATGAACAAGATAAAATACAGTCCATGTCCTCCCAAGTGTTTATACTCCATTTGAGAATGATAGGGATTAACACAGAATATAGTTAGTAACACAGAGAAGGATTTAGCCCCAAATTTTGTTGGTCAGGGAAATGCTCTCTCCCACTCGTAAAAGACAGGACCAGGTAAAAGAGAAAATGAAGAGAATAAATATACAGAAGCCTAAAATAAAAGAGAACATTTTTGTATTCCAGGACTGAAAGGGTCAGTTTAACTGGAATAGAATGTAAATTGGAGTAGTAAAATATTAAGCTGAAGAACGGAGCAGGATCCTTTTCAAGCAGAATGTCTTGAAAGTTATGATAAAAGGACTTGGGGCTTTTTCACTGAGGTCAGCAAGGAGTCCCTGAAGAATTTTAAGCAGGATGGGGTTTGGTGAGTTGACATAATTAAAATGATCTTTCTGGTCTTATTATGAAGAATGAGTTATGGAAGACATTCGTAGTGGAAAGGCAATTTTAGGCTATGAGTAATGTAGGTGAGCCCTAAGTTATCTGGCAGTGGAGATGGAAAATGGCGGTCATATTTTAGAGAAATTTAAAAAGTGAGCTATCAGTAACTATCCCAATGGCCCAGTAACTGAGGCCATGTGGGTTGCCTAAGACATTTTATGTGGTACCTATTAAAATAAGGGGAGAAAGGAATAGATTTGAGGAAATGTTGAGTTTAAAGTTCCTCTGGAAAATTGAGATGGTAGGTGTCCTTCTAGGATAGTTCTGGTGCTTATCCTGAGCTGCAGATAGAATCTGTAAGATACATCAGGAATCACATCTGTTGTATTCTCTAAATATGCCTAGCACATGGTAGGCATTCACCAACAAATATCAGAGTTGAGCCACTTTCATAATAGTTGGTAACAATGTAAGAGTTTAGTATTGCCTAGGAGATTTATAGAATGAGAAGAGTAGAATCCTTAATGCCAAGAAACATTTAAGGAGTAGGAGAAAAAAAAAAAGACTTCAGAAGTGCAGTATGGTTGGTCATGGAAGAAAGCCAGGAGAGCTATAATGGAAGACAAGAGAAAAAGGCTGCAAGAAGGGATGTGAAATAATCAGTGATAAAGTGTTGGAACAAGAGATGAAGTGATGCTAAAGTGGCCATTAACAAGAGGAATTTAGAAGCCACAGATGACCTTTTGATAAGACCTGCTCCAGTTTGGACAGCAGGAAGAGTTCAGTGGGTTAGATTTATGACTGAGTGTAGGCTGTTCTTTAAAGAAATATGACTTTGGTTTTTCTTTAGGTTATTCAAAGCTAATGGTCATGAATAAGTAAAACGTCAGAATGAAATTTCCAAATTGTTACCTTTCTATATGCATTGTATAATGGGAAAAGAATGGGTTTTGACCATTGGGCAGTCTTTGGTTGAAACCTTTTGATTTGAAGTGATAAACTTAGATTTACTGATTTGTGTGTACTTCAGTTATTTGTGTTGAGAAATGGGTATATTCATATCCAGGTCATGGAATTGCTATAGACACAAGATCCTTTGTAGCCACAGGGTTGACACATAGTAAGTTCTTAACAACAATTTAGCTTCCTTTTTCCTGTTTCTCCTGCCTGTTCTCATGAAAAGGGGCAGGTTAGAAATGTAAATTTCTAGAGAGATAAAAGACAGGACCTTAAGGCTTGTAAATCTATCCTCTTGAAGTAGTTAACTTGTCATTCACTAATTTAGTTGGTAGGTAGACTTCTAAATCCCAGCAGATATTCATATTTTGCCCTAGATTTTTAGGGAGTAATAAATGCAAAAATTAACAAGTAGGATACAGTACCTAGTGCCAGCTTTTGTCTCAAGCTTCCTTTTCATATTACTTGAGCTGCAGGTAGTGGTAAATACAGCACTGTTCTTTTGTTTACAAATGTTATGTTGGTGATTTGGAAAGGCAATATACAAGGACATCAGTTTCTGCAATATGGCAAACTGCATGCCCTGAGGAACCCTGATGGTCCAAACATTGAAATGCTGAATAAGACTCAGTTAAAAACAAAAACCTTGTTTAAGTGTATTGCTGAGTTAGGAAAGAAGATGCTCAAAGCTCCACCCTGTCACCTGAAGCATTTTTGCCAAAAGTATTTGGCTTGAATCTAATCATGTGGAATAGACATAAGTGGAATATAAGACATTTACAGAGATGCTTGATACGAATTCTTGAACTGTTTTGTAAAACAGATGTGGAGGCTATTCTAGATCAGTAACATGTAGTGCATGACCTTAGATTTGATCTTGAATTAAATAATCCCAGCCATTAAAACATTTTAGGCACATCTGTGAAAATCTGTATATGAACTCTTAAATGATATGGAATGTTTAATTTCCTTAGATGTGATAATAGATTTGTGCTTATATAGAAAATCTCTCTTTTCTTAGGAGATGGCATGCTCTAATATCTAGGGTCAGACTTAAATTGAAGAAAGGAAGAAAGTAGGGAAAACCACTAGTCCATTCAGGTATGACCTAGATCATATCCCTTATGAGTATACAGTGGAAGTGACAAATAGATTTAAGGGACTAGACCTGATAGACAGAGTGCCTGATAACTATGGACAGAGGTTCATGACATTGTACAGGAGACAGGGATCAAGACAATCCCCATGGAAAAGAAATGCAAAAAAGCAAAATGGCTGTCTGAGGAGGCCTTACAGATAGCTGGGAAGAGAAGAGAAGCGAAAAGCAAAGGAGGAAAGGAAAGATATTCCCATCTGAATGCAGAGTTCCAAAGAATATCAAGGAGAGATAAGAAAGCCTTCCTCAGCAATCAATGCAAAGAAATAGAGAAAAACAACCGATTGAGAAAGACGAGAGATCTCTTCAAGAAAATTAGAGATACCAAAGGAACATTTCATGCAAAGATAGGCTCGATAAAGGACAGAAATGATATGGACCTAACAGAAGCAGAAGATACTAATTAAGAAGAGGTGGCAAGAATATACAGAAGAACTGTACAAAAAAGATCTTCACGACCCAGATAATCACGATGGTGTGATCACTCACCTAGAGCCAGACATCCTGGAATGTGAAGTCAAGTGGGCCTTAGGAAGCATCACTACGAACAAAGCTAGTGGAGGTGATGGAATTCCATTTGAGCTATTTCAAATCCTCAAAGGTGATGCTGTGAAAGTGCTGCACTCGATATGCCAGCAAATTTGGAAAACTCCGCAGTGGCCACAGGACTGGAAAAGGTCAGTTTTTGTTCCAGTCCCAAAGAAAGGCAATGCCAAAGAATGCTCAAACTACCGCACAATTGCACTCATCTCACACTCTAGTAAAGTAATGCTCAAAATTCTCCAAGCCAGGCTTCAGCAATACATGAACCGTGAACTTCCAGATGTTCAAGCTGGTTTTAGAAAAGGCAGAGGAACCAGAGATCAAATTGCCAATATCCGCTGGATCATTGAAAAAGCAAGAGAGTTCCAGAAAAACATCTATTTCTGCTTTATTAACTATGCCAAAGCCTTTGACTGTGTGGATCACAATAAACTGTGGAAAATTCTGAAAGAAATGGGAATACCAGACCATCTGACCTGTCTCTTGAGAAACCTGTATGCAGATCAGGAAGCAACAGTTAGAACTGGACATGGAACAACAGACTGGTTCCAAATAGGAAAAGGAGTACGTCAAGGCTGTATATTCTCACCCTGCTTATTTAACTTATATGCAGAGTACATCATGAGAAACGCTGGGCTGGAGGAAACACAAGCTGGAATCAAGATTGCCGGGAGAAATCAATAACCTCAGATATGTGGATGACACCACCTTTATGGAAGAAAGTGAAGAAGAACTAAAGAGCCTCTTGATGAAGGTGAAAGGGGAGAGTCAAAAAGTTGGCTTAAAGCTCAGCGTTCGGAAAACTAAGATCATGGCATCTGGTCCCATCACTTCATGGGAAATAGATGGGGAAACAGTGGAAACAGTGTCAGACTTTATTTTTTGGGCTCCAGAATCACTGCAGATGGTGATTGCAGCCATGAAATTAAAAGACGCTTACTCCTTGGAAGTAAGGTTATGGCCAACCTAGATAGCATATTTAAAAGCAGAGACATTACTTTGCCAACAAAAGTCCATCTAGTCAAGGCTATGGTTTTTCCAGTGGTCACGTATGGATGTGAGAGTTGGACGGTGAAGAAAGCTGAGCACCGTAGAATTGATGCTTTTGAACTGTGGTGTTGGAGAAGACTCTTGAGAGTCCCTTGGACTGCAAGGAGATCCAATCAATCCATCCTAAAAGAGATCAATCCTGGGTGTTCATTGGAAGGACTGATGTTGAAGCTGAAACTCCAATACTTTGGCCACCTCATGCGAAGGGTTGACTCATTGGAAAAGACCCTAATGCTGGGTAGGATTGGGGGCGGGAGGAGAAGGGGACGGCAGAGGATGAGATGGTTGGATGGCATCACCGACTCGATGGACATGAGTTTGGGTAGACTCCGGAAGTTGGTGATGGACAGAGAGGCCTGGCGTGCTGCAATTCATGGGGTCGCAAAGAGTCGGACATGACTGAGCGACTGAGCTGAACTGAACTGAATATCTAGGGATGAAGTTTTACCATAAATGGTTAGGCAAAATGGTTAGACCCAATACATATGTGTGTATGTATGATAGTGCATATATGCCAGGAAAACTGGTAAGTCAGTTAAAGGTAGATGAGTGCATATTGTTTGAAACTTATGGAGACTTGAAAATTTTCAAAATAAAATTAACACAGGGTGGGACAAAAAGCATGAATCCAGGGAAGAGTTAAGAGGACCATTGCTCCAGGTGTCCTCAGGACTTTGGAATGAGATCAACTTTAAAATGGTGACAAAGTATAAGGCCAATGTAAGTGTGAAGTCAGAATGAGGTGTTTTTCTAAAACCTGGGACCTCAAAATAAGATACACTCAAAGAATGAACCAGAATAGCCTACTTCAGAGAGGAAACTAGGTACAGGGAAGAAAAAAAATCTTCCCTAAGAATTTGTACCCACAGCCAACACTGACTCATACTATTTATCCAGTCATAGAAATTAAAGTGGGTTCAGGTTAGAGGTGATTGCAGCCACTTAACAGAATTTGGTATTTTTGGGGGGGCTCCAAAATCACTGCTGATGGTGACTGCAGCCATGAAATTAAAAGATGCTTACTCCTTGGAAGGAAGGTTATGACCAACCTAGATAGCATATTGAAAAGCAGAGACATTACTCTGCCAACAAAGGTCCGTCTAGTCAAGGCTATGGTTTTTCCGGTAGTCATGTATGGATGTGAAAGTTGGACAGTGAAGAAAGCTGAGCACTGAAGAACTGATGCTTTTGAACTGTGGTGTTGGAGAAGACTCTTGAGAGTCCCTTGGACTGCAAGGAGATCCAACCAGCCCATCCTAAAGGAGATCAGTCCTGAGTGTTCATTGGAAGGACTGATGTTGAAGCTGAAACTCCACTACTTTGGCCACCTCATGTGAAGAGTTGACTCATTGGAAAAGACCCTAATGCTGGGAAGGATTGGGGGCAGGAGGAGAAGGGGACGACAGATGATGAGATGGGTGGATGGCATCACCGACTCGATGGACATGGGTTTGGGTAGACTGGGAGTTGGTGGTGGACGGGGAGGCCTGGTGTGCTGCGATTCATGGGGTCGCAGAGAGTCTGACACGACTGAGCGACTGAACTGAACTGAACTGAGCAGAATTAATGTTAATGCTCTTACAGAAACCACTTGAGACCCAATCTCCAATAATGTTTGTAGGTAATGTGCCAGTAGTCTTGGATTCATTCAGAATGGCAAAAATGAGAAGTTTTCTTAAAATTGGGAGAAACAGCGGATTTTGACCCATAATGACCATATTGGGTGAGTGTTCAAAGACTTTTTTTTAAATTAACATGTCTAACATTGGGATGACATTTGAGTATATCTTGGTTATATTAGTGGTCAAAAAAAATGGTGTATCCTTCAATATTTAATGGCTTCAATATTTAATTCATTGAAATACAATACCAGGAATAGAGCATCAATAATTTGAGAAGGAATAAGAGTATTAAAAATGGTGGAGGTGCGGGGTAAGAAGAGTTCATGGAAAGAAAAATAACCAGTCATACCTAAAATATTTAGAAATAAAAAAATGAAAGACCAAGATATGAAATTATACAGAACGCAGTATATTACAGAGTATATAAAGGAGAGATTAAAGGACATCAAGAATATATGGAGGCCGAAAATAAGAAGGAAAAAAAAAAAGAATATATGGAGAAAGTCAAGGAACAGCTAATAAAGTATGAGATGGAGAGGAGAGTATTTGAGGGCATTTTGCTAAGGATTTGCCAAATTTGAAGTAAAAAGATCTTCAAATTGGTGGCGTCTGGGGAAAAAATCGTTATCTAGATCTACTAAGCTAAGTTGTGGAAGACAGACAAAAAGTGAGAAGTCAGAGTAATACTCTTAGAAAGCAAAACCACCAAAATAGAATGTCTTAAAAGAGTAAGAGAAGAGCTCTCTTGAAGGTAACAGTAGTCCTAACAGCTGTTTAAGGAATAACAGTGAAAGCCAGAAGACAGTGGAATAATATTTTAGATATTGAGAGGAAGCTGTTAGGCCAGAATTTCGTACCCAAAACTATCAAAAAAGGCAAGCACGTTTTGGCTAATAAGGGTTTACTACCAATTTATCTGTCTACATTAAATGAATGTGAAGGTTTACTCCAAGAAAAGCAGGAACAAAAATCTAAGACATAGTAAGGAATGATGACCAAAGAAAATGGTTAATGAGGGTGAACTTTATAAAACAATAATGTCAGTTTGTGCAAGTTAAAAAAAGGCTGAATGATTTATGGCAACAGCATTTCCACTTCCTGGAAACTGGAAAAAACATATAAAGCCCCTGAAGGTGGTTCTGTGTGCAAACGGCAGATGAAGAAACATCTCTTTAAGAAAACATGTGAAAATTCTGTTGGTTCAACCGTTAACAGGTTCTAAACATTCCAAGATTCCCTCCTCTCCCTTGTAAACTGTGTGACATACAGACTTCAGACTGCTGCAGCCCAAAACACAGGCTTTCTCTCAACTCCTAGTTGGAAGGCTCTTCTCCTAGGAAAAGCAGGACATCTGTCTCATCCTGCTCCCAGCTACCTGTTGCTGGTGCCAAGTCTTGAGTGTGGTTAGAAGTGGGAGAACTCTTCTATTCAGCCGCTACTCAGAAAGGAGGCTCCACCTTGAATGTGGCATGCTTAAAATACTGGGACACTGATCACCTTTGCCCTGTCTCATGAAGTGGTGGTTCCATGCCAGGAGAGGCAATCTGAGAGAGACCTCAGGCTGCTTCTCCACCTCCTCCACTGAGCATCTAGGGGTGTCACACTCAGAAATTTGACATTGTCTAAGCTTGGGCTTAAGAGATTTTGCCTTGAAAGAGAAGCAGTTTATGAAACCAGTATCTCCTTTTCTTTTGTGAAAGAAGTGACTTCTTTTTTCAACAGAGCATTGATAACTTCACACCTGAGGGCACAACACTAGTTGTTCAGTCACCAAGTTGTGTCTGACTCTTCAGACCCTATGCACTACAGCACACCAGTCTTCCCTATCCCTCACAATTTCCTGGAGTATGTCCAAGTTCATGTCCATTGAATCGATGATGCCTTCCGAATGTCTCATCCTCTGTTGTCCTCTTCTGCCTTCAATCATTCCCAGCATTAGGGTCTTTTCCAGTGAGTCAGCTGTTTGTATCAGGTGGCCAAAGTATTAGAGCTTCAGCGTCAGTCCTTCCAATGAATATTCAGGGTTGATTTTCTTTAAAATTGTCTTGTTTGTCCTCCTTGCTTTCCAAGGGACTCTCAAGATTTTTCTCCATCATCACAGTTTGGAAGCACCGTTCTTTGGTGCTCTGCCTTATTGCCAAGCTTTCATATCCATACATGACTACTGGGAAGACCATAGCCTTGACTAAACAGAGCTTTGTCAGTAAGGTGATGTGTTTGCTTTTAAACACAGTCTAGGTTTGTCATAGCTTTCCTGCCAAGCAGCAGCTGTCTTTCAATTTCATGACTGCAGTCACCATCCACAGTGATTGCAGAGCCCAAGAGGAAACACTAGAGGTTGTGACAAGAGACAACTGAGATGAAATTCAAGATACAGTCTTAAACTGTGGGTCACTAGTTTTTAAGGGCTTCCCTGATAGCTCAGTTGGTAAAGAATCTGCCTGCAGTGCAGGAGACCCTGGTTCAATTGCTGGGTTGGGAAGATCCGCTGGAGAATGGAAAGGCTACTCACTCTAGTATTCTGGCCTAGAGAATTCCATGGACTGTTTAGTCCATGGGGTTACAAAGGGTTGGACACAGTTGAGCAACTTTCACTTTTAACTACTTTATAGAAAATGAGGTAGCTTGAAGGAGCCATCCCTAGGATTATAAGTTGTGAACAGATTTCTACCTTTAAAGGTGCCAGAATACTCCAACATGATTGGAGTATTTCTCGGCCTTTAAAGGAGCCAGAATACTCCAATATGATTAGTGTAGTTTATAGAGCACTTTTATGCCCCACAACATTGCTGAAAACAGTACTTGAATTTAACAGCTGAGCATAGTCAAAGAAACAAGGGAGCCCTACTAAACCCCAAGAATTTGTGATTATACCCAAAGCTGTGCCTCTTGAGGTACATCGGAAGCTTAATACTGGGAGAGAGAAGGAGGTAACATTTCACTAAAGTTCAGTTCAGTTCAGTCACTCAGTCATGTCCGACTCTTGTGGCCCCATGGACTGTAGCATGCCAGACTCTCTGTCCATCACCAACTCCCGGAACTTGCTCAAAACTCATGTACATCGAGTTGGTGATGCCATCCAACCGTCTCATCCTCTTTTGTCCCCTTCTCCTGCCCTCAATCTTTCCCAGCATCAGGGTCTTTTCCAATGAGTCAGTTCTTCACATCAGGTGGCCAAAGTATTGGAGCTTCAGCTTCAGCATCAGTCCTTCCAATGAATATTCAGGACTTACTTCCTTTAGGATTGACTGGTTTGATCTTGCAGTCCAAGGGACTCTCAAGAGTCTTCTCCAACACCAAAGCATGAGTTCTTTGGCACTCAGCTTTCTTTATGGTCCAACTCTCACATCCATACATGACTACTGGAAAAACCATAGCTTTGACTATATGGACCTTTGTTGACAAAGTAATGTCTCTGCTTGTTCATATGCTGTCTATGTTGCTCATAGCTTTTCTTCCAAGGAGCAAGCATCTTTTAATTCCATGGCTGCAAACACCATCTGCAATGATTTTGGAGCCCAAGAAAATAAAGTCCGCCACTGTTTGCATTGTTCCCCCATCTATTTGCCATGAAGTGATGGGACCAGATGCCATGATCTTAGTTTTTTGAATGTTGAGTTTTAAGCCAGTTTTAAGACACTAAATTTCAGATAGTCACAAATACTAATCCTTGGAGGTGAGGGAGGTGAAGGGCCCATTGCTACAATGCATTATCTAAAATCTTCAGTTCCTGACAAATAGTCATGCAAAGAAACAGGGGAATGTAACTCATACACTGGAAATAAAGCATTCAACAGAAACTGCCTGTGAGAGTGACAAGAGACACTTGAAAATAAAACTAAAGGAAACCATGGTTAAAAAGTAAATGAAGATATGATGAACATGTTACATCACATGGAGAATATCAATAGATATTCAAAAGAAATTGAGGGACTTCGCTGGTAGTCCAGTGGTTAAGACTCCACACTTCCACTGCAGGGGACACAGGTTTGATCCCTGGTCAGGGAAGCATTGAAAGCTGTGTGGTGCAGCAAAAAAAAAAAAAAAAAGTTTTGAAGTTGAAAAGTACAATTTTAAAAATTCACTAGAGAGGCTCCAACTTCAAGTAAATTTGAACTGGAAGAAGAACGAATAGGTGAATGTGAAGATGGATCAATAGAAATTAAAAAAAAATAATACAGCTTCAGAGAAATGTGGGACACCATTGAAGACTTTTAACATAAGCAGGATGGGAATACCGGAAGGAGAGGAGAGAAAGAAGTAAAAATACTCAAGGAATTTCCACAAAGTACTGCAAATCAATAATTTTATAGTCCAGCAAATTTAGTGAACCTAAATATGATAAAAGCAAATCTTCAGAGATACCAAATTTTAAAGTGTCAAAGTTAAAAACACAGAATATCTTGAAAGAAGGAGAAAAACAACCTACTTTAAAAGGAGTAAGGTTAACAATAGACTTCTCAACAGTAACGTTGGAGACCAGAAGGCTGTAGATAAAATTTAAAATGCTCAGAGGAAAAGAATGTCAACCAAGACTGCTATATCCAGCAAAGTTCCCTTTCAGAAGTAAAGGTAAATTAAAGACTTTTTCAGATAAAGTCAAGATGTGACAGAATTTGTTGCTAGGAGATCTGCCTTACAAAAAATTTAAAGAGGAGTTAAGATTGAAAGCAAATGACACCATGTGGTAATCTGAGTCTGTTTCAGTAAAGATAATTGTGTAAGATGTTATGTAACTATATAAACATAAATGCATATTTTCCTTCTCTTAATTGTAAATAGCAACTGTATGGAACAATATGTATATGTCATTGGACCCAGACTGAAATATAAGATATGTGTATTGTATTTGCTAATAACAGCATAAAGGAGGTGGGTAGGAGTTATATTGGCATAAGGAAATTACTATACAGTTGACCCTTGAACAACATGGGGTTGGGGCACTGCATTTGAAAATCCGTGTGTAACATTATAGTTGGCCCATCCTGTCTGTCACTCTGCATCCAGGGATTCAGTCAGCTGTGGGTTGTGTAGTACTATGGGATGTGTTTATTGAAGAAATTCCATGTATAAGTGGACCCATGCTGTTCAAACCCATGTTGTCAACATTTAAGTTGATTAAATATTATAATAATGTATTGGGTTTATAACATTAATGAAATTTTATGTATAATATTACAAAAAGGAGGAAACTGGAATAGAGCTAGAAGAGTAATATTCCTATAAGGAATTAGCTAGGAAACCTGTAGCTGATCATGTTAAGATGTGTATGGTAAAGCCTAGAAAAACTTAAAAACCCTCAAAATGTACAGTGAAAATTCAAAGACATTAAAATACTACTTTGGAAAATATTTACTTAAAGCAAAAAAGGCATTAAAAGAGGACTAAAAAAACAAAAAGACATGAGACATAGAAAGCAAAAATTAAAAATTTAGGCATTAATCCAATGACGTTAATAAAAAACAGTAAATGTGATGATTAAGCAATCCAACTAAATGACTGAGATGGTCAGACTGGATGGGTAAATATATGTTGTCTGCAGGAAATGTAGATTCAAAGATACAAATAGACTAAAATAATAGAAGGGAATAAAATGTGTCCTGCAAACAGCAACCCCAAGAAACTTGGAGTGGTTACACTTTGAGAGAGAAGAACTTTAGAACAAGACATAGTATGAGGAACATTTTACAAAGTGATTAAGTGTCAGTCCACATCAAGGAGATTTAACAATTACACATTTACCTACTAATAGCACAAAAATACAAGACAGCGAAAAACTGATAGACATGAAGGGAGAAATAGTACAACAATAATGGTTGGAGATTTCAATATCCCACTTTGAATAATGGGTGATACAACCAGAAAGAACAATGAAACAAGATGAACAAAACTATAAACCAACTGATCTAATAAGTCTAAGAGGATAGAAATAATGCAAAATGTTTTTCATCAACAATGGAATGAAATCAGAATAGAAAAAAGTTTGAGAAAAATCACAAATAAGTGAATTATTAAGTGTAACACTCAAATAACCAGTGGTTCAAAGAAGAAATCAAGAAGAATCAAATTCATATACTTTGAGATGGATAAAAGTAACACAAAATATAACAACTTATGAAGTTCAATTAACATTGCTTAGAGTTACAGCATTTATAGCTATAAATGCCTATGGTAAGAAAAAAATTGAATCAATAGCTTAACCTTCCAGTGGGCTTCCCTGGTAGTTCAGATGGTAAAGAATCCGCCTGCGTTGCAGGAGGTGGTTTATTCTCTAAGTCGTGTCCAACTCTTATAACCCCATGGACTGTAGCCTGCCAGGCTCCTCTGTCCATGGGATTTTCCAGGCAAGAATATTGGATTGGGTAGCCATTTTCTCCAGTTCCATTCCTAGGTCAGGAAAATACCCTGGAGAAGGTTTAGGCTACCTGCTCCAGTATTCTTAGGCTTCCCTGGTGGCTCAGACAGTAATGAATCTACCTGCAATGTAGGAGACCCTAGTTCAATCCCTGGGTGGGGAAGATCCCCTGGAGAAGGGAATGGAAACCTGCTCCAGTATTCTTGCCTGGAGAGAGGAGCCTGGCAGGCCACAGTCCATCAGGTCGCAAAGAGTCAGACAACTGAGTGACTAAGCACAGCATAGCAACCTTCCAACTTAAGACACTGAAAATATATAGCAAACTGCACCTAAAGCAAACAAAAGAAAGGAGAGAGCAGAGCTGAAACTTATGAAATACAAAAGACAATAGGAAAAAAAATCAATAAAACCAAAAGCTGACTCTTCGGAAAGATCAACAGAATTGACAAAATTTTAGCTAGATTAACCAAGGGGGAAAAAAAGATTCTAATTACTAGAATCCAGTGAAGGATGGAATATTACCACGGATCTTTGTTGCTTTGGTTTTTTTTAACTGAAGTACAGTTGACTTACAATACTGTGTTAGTTTCAGGTGTATAGCACAGCTATCCAGTTTCATGTGTAATTCATATATGTATTATATGTTCAGATTTTTTAATAGGTTATTACAAAATATTGAGTATAGTTCTCTGTGCTATACAGTAGGTCCCTGTTGGTTACCCATTTTATATATAGTAGTATATATTTCCTTCCTACCACTGATCTTATTAGAAACAAAAGGATTATGGGACTTCCCTGGTGGTCAAGTGGTTAAGACTGTTCTTCCACTGCAGGGGGCACAGTTTCCACCTCTGGTGGGGTAACTGAGGTCCTGAATGCTGCAAGGTATCACTGTCTTACTCCCCACCCCAAAAAAGGATAAGAGAATTCAGTAAGTGATTGTGTGACAACAAATTAGATAAACCAGTGTTCTTGCCTGGAGAATCCCGGGACGGGGGAGCCTGGTGGGCTGTCGTCTATGGGGTCGCACAGAGTCGGACATGACTGAAGCGACTCAGTAGCAGCAGCAGCAGATGTAAAGAATAAATTCCTAGGAAAACAAACTACTAAAACTAAAGAAAAAAATAGATAATCTGAGTAGTCCTCTAACAAGTGAGTCTGAAGTAGTAATTTTAAAAACAAAAAACAACCCAGGAAGAAAAGCTTGACTCAATTGGCTTCACTACTGAATTTAAAGAATTTATATCAATTTTTCACAAAATGGTCCCCAAAATAGATAATAAAGGAATACTTTCCAATTTTATGAGGCATTACCCTGATACCAAAACCAGACATCATAAGAAAGGACTACAGACAAATATCTATTACTGTGGACTTACAGGTCAACAAAACACTAGCTAACTAAATGAAGCAACATAAAAATGAATTATACACCGTGACCAGGTAGGATTTATCTGAGGGACGTAAAGTTAGTTCAACATCTGAAAGTCAACGTAATATCAATTGAATCAAGACAATAAAAAACAAATTACATCATCTCAGTAGATGGAAGAAAAGCACTTGACAGAATCTAGAACCCCTTCATGATGGAAAAAAAAAAAGATATTCAACAAACTACGAGTAGAAAGGAGCTTTCTCAACCTGACTGAGGATATCTATGAAAAATCTGTGATATTGAATAACACTTCATGGTAATCCAAGTCTATGCCCCAACCACTAATGCTGAAGAAGCTGAAGTTGAACAATTCTATGAAGACCTACAAGAACTTCTAGAACTAACACCCAAAAAAGATGTCCTTTTCATTACAGGGGACTGGAATGCAAAAGTAGAAAGTCAAGAAACACCTGGAGTAGCAGGCAAATTTGACCTTGGAGTACAGAATGAGGCAGGCCAAGGCTAAAAGAGTTCTGCCAGAGAACGCACTGGTCATAGCAAACACCCTTTTCCAACAACACAAGAGAAGACTCTACACATGGATGTCACCAGATGGTCAATACCGAAATCAGATTGATTATATTCTCTGCAGCCAAAAATGGAGAAGCTCTCTACAGTCAGCAAAAACAAGACCAGGAGCTGACTGTGGCTCAGATCATAAACTCCTTGCCAAATTCAGACTTCAATTGAAGAAAGTAAGGAAAACCATTAGACCATTCAGGTATGACCTAAATCAAATCCCTTATGATTATATAGTGGAAGTGAGAAGTAGATTTAAGGGACTAGATCTGATATTCAGAGTGCCTGATGAACTATGGATGGAGGTTTGTGACACTGAACAGGAGACAGGGATCAAGACCATCCCCATACAAAAGAAATGCAAAAAAGCAAACTGGCTGTCTGAGGAGTCCTTACAAATAGCTGTGAAAAGAAGAGAAGTGAAAAGCAAAGGAGAAAAGGAAAGATATACACATTTGAATGCAGAGTTCTACAGAATAGCAAGGAGATAAGAAAGCCTTCCTCAGTGATCAGTGCAAAGAAATAGAGAAAAATAATAGAATGGGAAGGACTAGAGATCTCTTCAAGAAAATTAGAGATATCAAGGGAAAATTTCATGCAAAGATGGAATCAATAAAAGACAGAAATGGTATGGACCTAACAGAAGCAGAAAAACATCTATTTCTGCTTTATTGGCTATGCCAAAGCCTTTGACTGCGTGGATCACAATAAACTGGAAAATTCTGAAATAAATGGATATACCAGACCACCTGACCTGCCTCTAGAGAAACCTATGTGCAGGTCAGGAAGCAACAATTAGAACTGGACATAGAACAACAGACTGGTTCCAAATAGGAAAAGGAGTACATCAAGGATGTATATTGTCACCCTGCTTATTTAACTTATATGCAGAGTACATCATGAGAAACGCTGGGCTGCAAGAAGCACAAGCTGGAATCAAGATTGCCGGGAGAAATCTCAATAACCTCAGATATGCAGATGACACCACCCTTATGGCAGAAAGTGAAGAAGAACTGAAGAGCCTCTTGATGAAAGTGAAAGAGGAGAGTGAAAAAGTTGGCTTAAAGCTCAACTCAGAAAACTAAGATCATGGCATCTGGTCCCATCACTTCATGGCAAATAGATGGGGAAACATTGGAAACAGTGCCTGACTTTATTTTGGGGGGCTCCAAAATCACTGCAGATGGCAATTGCAGCCATGAAATTAAAAGATGCTTACTCCTTGGAAGGAAAGTTGTGACCAACCTAGACAGCATATTAAAAAGCAGAGACATCACTTTGTCAACAAAGATCCGTCTAGTCAAGGCTATGGTTTTTCCAGTAGTCATGTATGGATGTGAGAGTTGGACTATAAAGAAAGCTGAGCACCGAAGAATTGATGCTTTTGAACTGTGGTGTTGGAGAAGACTATTGAGAGTCCCTTGGACTGCAAGGAGATCCAACCAGTCCATCCTAAAGGAGATCAGTCCTGGGTGTTTTTTGGAAGGACTGATGTTGAAGCTGAAACTCCAATACTTTGGCCATTTATGCAAAGAGCTGACTCATTTGAAAAGACCCTAATGCTGGGAAAGATTGAGGGCAGGAGAAGGGAATGACAGAGGATGAGATGGTTGGATGGCATCACCGACTCAATGGACATGGGTTTGGGTGAACTCCAGGAGTTGGTGATGGACAGGGAAGCCTGGCATGCTGAGGTTCATGGGGTTGCAAAGAGTCAGACACGACTGAGCGACTGAACTGAACAGAAGCAGAAGATATTAAGAGGTGGCAGGAATCCACAGAAGAACTGTACAAAAAAGATCTTCACAAACCAGATCATCACAATGGTGTGACCACTCACCTAGAGCCAGACATCCTGGAATGTGAAGTCAAGTGGGCCTTAGGAAGCATCACTATGAACAAAGCTAGTGGAGGTGATGGAATTCCAGTTGAGCTATTTCAAATCCTAAAAGATGATGCTTTGAAAGTGCTGTACTCAATATGCCAGCAAATTTGGCAAACTCAGCAGTGGCCACAGTACTGGAAAAGGTCAGTTTTTACCCCAATCCCAAAGAAAGGTAATGCCAAAGACTGCTAAAACTACTGCACAATTGCACTCATCTCACATGCTAGTACAATAATGCTCAAAATTCTCCAAGCCAGGCTTCAACAGTACATGAACCGTCAACTTCCAGATGTTCAAGCTGGTTTTAGAAAAGGCATAGGAACCAGAGATCAAATTGCCAACATCCGCTCGATCATCTAAAAAGCAAGAGAGTTTTAGAAAAACATCTATTTCTGCTTTATTGACTATGCCAAAGCCTTTGACTGTGTTGGATCTCAGTAAGCTGTGGAAAATTCTGAAAGAGATGGGAATACCAGACCACCTGACCTGCCTCTTGAGAAATCTGTATGCAGGTCAGGAAGCAAGAGTTAGAACTGGACATAGAACAATAGGTTCCAAATAGAAAAAGGAGTACGTCAAGGCTGTATATTGTCACCCTGCTTATTTAAGTTATATGCAGAGTACATCATGAGAAACGCTGGGCTGGATGAAGCACCAGCTGGAATCAAGATTGCCGGGAAAAATATCAATAACCTCAGATATGCAGCTGACACTACCCTTACGGCAGAAAGTGAAGAAGAACTAAAGAGCCTCTTGATGAAAGTGAAAGAGGAGAGTGAAAAAGTTGGCTTAAAGCTCAACATTCAGAAAACCAAGATCATGGCATCTGGTCCCATCACTTCATGGCAAATAGATGGGGAAACATTGGAAACAGTGGCTGACTTTATTTTGGGGGGCTCCAAAATCACTGCAGATGGTGATTGCAGCCATGGAATTAAAAGACGCTTACTCCTTGGAAGGAAAGTTACGACCAACCTAGACAACATATTAAAAAGCAGAGATATTACTTTGCCAACAAAGGTCCATCTAGTCAAGGCTATGGTTTTTTCCAGTAGTCATGTATGGATGTGAGAGTTGGACTATAAAGAAAGCTGAGCACCGAAGAATTGATGCTTTTGAACTGTGGTGTTGTAGAATACTCTTGAGAATCCCTTGGAGTGCAAGGAGATCAAACCAATCCATCCTAAAGGAAATAAGTCCTCAATATTCATGGGAGAGATTGATGTTGAAGCTGAAACTCCAATACTTTGGCCACCTCATGCGAAGAGTTGACTCATTGGAAAAGACCCTAATGCTGGGTAGGATTGGGGGCGGGAGGAGAAGGGGACGACAGAGGATGAGATGGTTGGATGGCATCACCGACTCGATGGACGTGGGTTTGGGTAGACTCCGCGAGTTGGTGATGGACAGGGAGTCCTGGCGTGCTGCAATTCATGGGGTCGCAAAGAGTCGGACACGACTGAGCGACTGAACTGAACTGAACTGAACGACCTATATGGGAAAAGAATCTCAAAGAGCGGATATATGTTTAACTGATTCATTTTGCTGTATACCTGAAATTAACAAGATATAAATCAACTCTATTCCAATAAAAATTATTTTAAGAAAACTAGCGGTAATGAGAAGTGATGGATAAGGAGAACACTATCTGGATGAGCAGGATATTTTAACGGTGTTGAAGATCTGTTATAGCTGGGGTAGCAGTTAGACTAGCTGGGAGGATGGAAGGTTGTCCTCAGATAATGGGACCCTTGAGTTAGTGATTTTTCAGGGTGAGGAAAATTGGAATGACACTACCTCCACTATGAACATAGGAGGATGTAGAAAGGGAAGAGAAGAACTCAAGGTGGTAAGAAGCCAGTGACTGGATGGCTCATCCACCAGGATAGTGAAGTCCCCCAGGGCTAGGATGGCAAGAGGGGATGGAGAGGAAAGAAATGCCAGGGTTTCAGTCCCTCATGGAACTGATATGTGGGAGCTCATGCCTGGAGTGTCTTTCCATAGAGACATTGTTTTTATCCATTACTAAACTCCAGAGACCTCTAGAAGGTAATAATAGCCAATATTTATCAAATGCTTTGTGATAGGCACAGTTTTGGGCTTTCCTGGTGGTTCAGTGGTAAAGAATCCACCTGCCAATGCAGGAGACGTGGGTTCGATCCCTGGGTTGGGAATATCCCCTGGAGGGGGAAATGGCAATCCACTCCGGTATTCTTGCCTGGAGAATCCCATGGACAGAGGAGCCTGGCAGGCTACAGTCCACGGGGTCCAAAGAGTTGAACACGACTTAGAAACTAAACAATGAGGCACAGTTTTAAGCACTTATTTAACGTAAGCCATTTTTTTCATACTTTGTGAAGACTATGAAGTGGGTTCCCATTATTAGTCCTATTTTATAAATGAAAGAGCTGAGGCTCAGAGTTGCTAGGTCATGTGCTCAAGGCCCCAGAGCTAGTAAGTGGCAGATCTTAGATTTAAATTGTTAGCCTGGCTTCAGGTCTATGTGCACAACCACTATGCCACTCTGCCTCTCAGCACATGAAGTTACTATTACCTTAGTACGAATTCGTTTCTAGCTGGGGATTCCTCCATGAGAACTTACAAGCAAGTGCTGAGGCGCGAGGTGTCCGTCTATAATAATTGTGGGTGTGGCCCGTTGTGTCCGCCAGTTCTCTGGGCTTGACGTGAGTCAGAAGAGTGTCCATCACATCAGGGATGCAGGGGCTGCCTGGGCCTGGGGATCAGTACCTGAGGGTCCTCCGGGGGTGCTGGCTATGGAGGACCATGTGGGTCGGGGCTGGCACATGGGCTTGTGCTTGAGGTGCCTGGATGCCTCCTGTCTTCTGCTGCTTGCTCTGGACACTGAAGACGCCTGCCTGCCCAGTGTGTCTGGTCACTGAGCCAAGACTGTTGCACAGATTGGTGGGTGGTGAGGGGGCTGAGCAAAGGCCAGCACAGCCTCAGTGCCCTCTGACCCCATACCTTTTGGCCTGTGGAAGGCAGAAGAAAACAGGCTGTTTGGAGGAGGCTGGGAAAAGCCCTGGAGGCAGTGACCGGCCTCAAGATGCTCCGGTGTTGTTGGCAGGGTGGGGGGGAGGGGGCTCTGGGGCAGTGACTGTTCCACCCACCAAAATACACTGGAAGGAAGAGGGGTGGGCAGGCATACAGGGATGGTGAGTAGGCAAGGGGGCTGAGTGCTGGGGAACTCTGCAGAAGGATAGGTGAAGCAGGCTCTCATCGCCATCAGCAGTGAGACCCCTGCCAGGATCCGCAGACCCCTCACCATTTGTCTGGGTGCAGGGAGGCTCCAGTGTTAGAATCCCTGAGACAGGACAGAAGAGGGAAGGAAGCTCTTGCCTGGGAGTTGATGAGGCTGGCCTGACATGGTCCCCATCACTGAGTGTTGGGGGCTGTCTGCTCCCCGCTTTCTCACGATAGGAGAGGCTCACCTGAGCGTGTGGCCATCAAGTCAAGGACATTTCCCAGCCTTCCTTGCATGAGCCCAACCCTGCCAACAAGATGGGAGCTGAAATAACGTGTCCTGCCCAGGCTCACAGTTAACAGGACTGAGTGTGTGCTCCTTGCTTCTTCCCTCACTGTTGGCTGGGGCCTTGGCAAGAATCACATTCTGCACTTGGACTACAAGTGGAAGCCATGAGGGCAGCAGAGATGCCCACCTGGTCACCTGTTTCTGGGCTGTTACCTGAGAGACAAGAAGCTTCAATCTTGTTTAAGCCCTCATGTTTTCAGATTTGTGTTGTAGCAGTTTATCCTATGGGGCTTCCCAGGTGGCGCTAGTAGCAAAGAACCCGCCTTCCAAATGCAGGTAGACATAAGAGACACAGGTTCAATTTCTGGGTCAAGAAGATCCCCTGGAAAAGGACAAGGCAACCCACTCCAGTATTCTTACCTGGAGAATGCCACGGACAGAGGAGCCTGGCGGTCTACCATCCATGGGTCACAAAGAGTCAGACACAAGTGAAAGTGTCTTAACACTATACCCTAAGATATGGCCTTCTACTTGGAAAGGTGCAGTAGAGATGTTCTGATGCTTTGAACCCGAGCCAGGCTGTCAATATGAGGGACTCTGCTCAGCTCCGGAGCTGGAGCCCCCATTCTCATGTGCAGGATTTTCTTGCCCTACACCAGGCATTCAAGCATGATTTTGGGAGCACCCAAAACCCCTGTGGGAGGGCAACCCTAAATGGGCCTCTGGCTCCCAGCTCCACCTCGGGGGACTCAGTCAGGCTGGGCTGATCCCAATGTGATGCCCAGTGCCTGAGCTGGGCCCCAGCCTGCAGAGATCGACTGGGTCCATCCAGTCCTCCCTCTTGGACTGAAAAAAACAACACTGTTCTGTTATTTATGCTGGAATAACAGACATGGATAAATCAAGCTGCAAAGTTGATGGGAAACAATATCTCCCAAGGATCTGCTGCAGCTGAAAAATGTCACCATAACGTCCTTCTTAGAATGACCGTTTTCACTCACTGAGAAACGTTGTTCTCTGAAATCATAGATGATCAGAAATGTCACTGTTTGAAATTTTTCAACGTGAATGAAACATCACCTCTTGCCTGGAGGGTCTTGGTCACCCTGACACAGGGAGGCAGCCTGGGTTTACAGCCCAGATGCAGAGCTGCAGTTAAGGGCTTTCTGGACACAACTGTCCACCGCTGTCCTATCTCTGATTCTGAGGAAAGAAGAGGCCCTTGGTTCTCTCTGTAGCCCAGACCTGATCCGACCTCTTCCCACTCAGCTTGGCTTTCTTGTGAGCCTAACAAAATCCCTCTCATTTACATGTCACCTACACTCTTCCCCAGCATTTTCAATTTAACTCAAAAACCCAGTTTCTCTTGCATTTGGGCTCCTCTGCTGTGAGCTTTCTCTCTCATTGCTTACAGGTCAGGAAACCTGCTTTGTCAGGTCAAGACCCAGGTTTGTTGCTTGTGGTCTTAGGGTGATGGGTGTAAGAGGCATTTGAATTTGGGAATATGGATAAAATCAAAGCTCACAGGGTGGGGGAAGATCAAGAAGTAGAGTTAGGGCTTTGAGGGGTCTTGCCAAGCTGAAGTGATGAGGAAATAGAAACTACAATGAGGCATGAGCTATAGGAGGTATTAATAAATAAAGGCTAGAATTGATAAATGAAGGAAAGAGCAGCTGCAGTGAGTCTGAGTTTGAAGGAGAACAGTGTAGATATTCAGAATGAGCCCTGCCCGTGAACTGAGGGTGGTGGTGCTTGGCTAGCTCCTTCCTGATTCAGCACCAGGGCTCCCAGGTTACCTGGGAGGCTCTTTGATCTCAAGACTCAACCAGCTTACTGAAACCAGTTACCTCTCCCGCGCTACCAATAATCAGATGTGAGGCGGTCCAGACCCCAAACAGGGGTAAGGCTCTTTCTGGAAGAGCCCCTTCATTCATTCCTCATTCTCTCAATCTAGGTATATATTAAGCAGTCTCCTAGATATTCCCTGGTAGCTCAGCTGGTAAAGAATCTGCCTGCAATGTGGGAGACCTGGGTTCGATTCCTGGATTGGGAAGGTCCCCTAGAGAAGGAAATGGCTACCCACTCCAGTATCCTGGCCTGGAGAATCCCATGGACTGTATAGTCCATGGGGTTACGAAGAGTTGGACATGACTAAGCGACTTTCACTAGATAAAAGCTTTCTTAGCACAGACCTTTTAAAATTCACCATGGGAGAAATAGCCACTTTATCAATAAATCCACTTCTTACCTATCACTTCGTCTCTCACTGAGTTCTTTTGTAATGAGATATAAAGAACCTGAGCTTCATTAAGTCCTGAGACGAGGTGTGCAGTCTCAAGAGACAGTGGGTTCAAGTTTTGGTTGGGTTTGAACCCCATCTGAGTTGTGTGGTTTCAGTTCTAACTCTCAAATGTATCCCTTTCTTTTATTGGTGACACATCTTCAGAAGTATAATCTAGTAGTTAGGAGTGTGGGCTCAGAGCCAGACTGCAGGGGTTGAACCCTAGTTGTGAGGCAAGTTACTTATCATTCTACCTGTGACCAAACCCAAGTTTGGTTTGTGAGCTCAAGCGAACTACAACATTGGAGTTGGGAGAAGAGAAAGATTTATTGCAGGGCTAAGCAAGGAGAACAGGCAGCTCAAGTGCAAAAGACCCAGACTCCCTGATGGCTTTCAGGGAAGGGTTTTTAAAGGCAACATTTGGGGTATGACTTTTTAGATTGGTTGGTGGTGAGACAACAGGGTGGTAGTCCAGGAATCTCAATCAGCTTCTGGTTCCAACCAGTCTGGGGTCCACATACTTGTGCTCAGCTTGATCTCCACCTGGGTGGGGATCTTGATATGATCTCCAGTGTCCTCAGCCTGCAATGGCTTGGGTTCCCAGGCAGAGATTGAGACCAGGTCACGGCTGTGAGAACACCAGATCGTAGCCATTAGACCAGTGATCAGTGACAAAGGCCTTGGCCATTCAATTTTTCAGAAAAGAATTTCCACAGAAAGTAGTGAAGCAAGTATTTATTAAGAGGTAAAAAGTACAGTATTTGTGAATAGACATGCAGATGGACTCAGAGAGAGAATCATGCCCTTGTGGCAGTTCAAATCACTTATATGAGGTATTCCTTCCAGGTTTCCTTTGGCCAAATCATTTTGATTTGCCTGGTTCACAGTCCATATTTGTTATATCTCAGGACCCTCTCATATGTGTGCACACATCTCTTAGGCAAGATGGATTCTACTCAAGTGTCCTAAGAGTAGTTATCACTCTTCTTTTGATCTCCAAGGAGCTTTTCTGCATGCATGTGTGGTCAGGGAAATCTCCTACCTTCAAGAATGAGAAATATGTGGTCTGGGCAGGGCCCAGCTCCCTCCCTTACTTGTCCTGTTATTCTCACCTTGGAGTTTTGGTCTACAGAGAATGAATCTTCAATTGCTTTACCCTGGAGAGGGAGGGGTGGGCATTTACCTCCTGCCTCAAATCCTCCCTGAGAGATACAAAACCCCCCAAAACCTTTATCAGGAAGATGAGGGTGAAGGTCTTCCATAACTTCAGGCTGGCAAGGGACTTGTACACCCTACCTAGTTGGGGTCATAGAACTCTTGCCCTATTATTCAAGGGCCCCCAAGGGGACTTTGTTGTTTCAGCAGGATCTGCTGTGGGGAGTGGCTAGAGTCCCTGCATCACCATTGTTCTGTGATGCCCCAGAGAAAACTAAATAGAGAAGCAGGAGCTAAAGATCAGCAAAAGACTATTATAATCAGAGCCTCAAGCAGGGGTAGGAATCTGGTTGTACAAGACCAGCATATTTTTGTTAGTCTCCAGCTTAGAATTTAGTATCTATTTCTAAAATGGAAGGTCTAAACCTGTTGATCCCTCCTTCTTGGGCTGAAAGGTCTTAGTTGCAGATTTGCATCTGTATGGAAGCCCTAGGTGGAATAAGAATCACTATGGCTGAGAAGAGGCGATTATAAGAAAATGGAAACCTCCCATTGCTATGGCCCATAAAGGACTTTGTTGTTGTTGTTCAGTCGCTAAGTTGTGTCTGACTCTGCAATTCCATGGATTGCAGCCTACCAGGCTCCTCTGTCTTCCACTGTCTCCCAGAGCTTGCTCAACTTAGTATCCATTGAGTGGGTGATGCTATCTAACCATCTCATCCTCTGCCACCCCCTTCTCCTTTTGCCTTCAATCTTTCCTAGCATCAGGATCTTTTCTAATGAGTCGGCTCTTCACATCAGATGGCTGAAGTATTGGAGCTTCAGCTTCAGCATCAGTCCTTCCAATGAATATTCAGGACTGATTTCCTTTAAGATTCACTGGTTGGATCTCCTTGCAGTCCAAGGGACTCTCAAGAGTCTTCTCCAACACCACAATTCGAAAGCATCAATTCTTTGGCGCTCAGGCTTCTTTATGGTCCAACTCTCACATTGTACATGACTGCTGGAAAAACCATAATTTTGACTATATGGATTTTTGTCCGCAAATTGATGTCTTTGCTTTTTAATATGTTGTCTAGGTTTGTCTTCTAAGGAGCAAGCGTCTTTTAATTTCATGACTGCAGTCACCATCCACAATGGATCTTTAGGTTCCCGGATATATGAACCCAGCTGGTGACCCCCTGGAATTTGACTGCTATCAGGGTGCTCAACCAGACTGGTTAAGGACCCTTCCATTTCAGGAGTAGCTGGTCACCAGGGGACTCATTCTTCTAGGTCTTTAAAAGTGCCCAGTCTTCAGGTTTTACAACAGGGTAACTGGGACTGTCATCTGGAGAGGACTGTACTGTCGCCATATTCTTACATACCCTTCTGGACCTGGCCCAGATTTATATTGTGTTTAAGATGAGCCTGTGTTTCTGGGTCAGTTAGCATGTGCAGAGTAAGGAATGGCCTTCTGTATGTCATTTCAAAAGGGCTTAACTTAGTTGTTTTAGGATCTGCCCTGACCCTTAAAAGGGCTGTTGGCAGCAGGCAACACCATGGCTCTGACGTTTCTTGACAGTTTGACTAAAGTTTTTCTTTAGAATGTGATTAGCCTGGTTCCACTTTTCCTGAGGACTGAGGTCTCCAGGATGAATGGAGGTGCTATTTGATTCCCAAAGCCTACGAAAGCTGTTGTGTGACCTTTGCTACAAACCAAGGTCTTGGGACAATCCAAATCTAGGGATAATTTCCTTTAGGAGTGCCTTAGCTATGCTACTTCATTTGCCTTCTCTGTTCTATTAGGGAAGGCCTCTGTCCATCCGGTAAAGCTATCTATGAAGATCAATATGTATTTGAAGCCCTGGAAAGGGGGGGATCTGAGTGAAACCTATTTGCCAGTCCTCTCCTGGGTAAGTCCCACATTGCTGGACTGGACTAGCAAGAGGCGGAAGCTTGACATTGCCTCCTGGATTATGGGTGATATGAAGGGCACAGGCTCCAGTGACTCTTCTGTCTGCAGGAGCCCTTTCCCTGTAAAAAGCAGGAAAACAATCATAGACATTGCACCTCTTCCCAGATGGAGAGAATCATGTAGCCCTTTAATAGTTTTCCATTGGTCAGAGAGAGATGTGAGCAATTTCTGATGTATGTGCCATTAGCCAGCTGTTCCCTTCATCGCCCCTCTGTGTCATCCCCTGTTCTCCTTGGAAGTCTAGTATCTGGGTATAACATCAGAAGGGGTGAGGGATGGGATTAGAGCCATTTCGTTTATGGGCATCAGGGTTTCTTTCTTTGCTTCCCTATATGCCCTGTCATTTCCTCAGAAAATTTGAGGAGTTCCCTTTTGGTGCCCATGGCTGTGGTTGACTACTATCTGTTTTGGTTTTCGGACAGCTTCTGGGAGGTGTAAAATCTCAGCCCCATACTTTATAGGGGAGTTTTTTGCATTGAGAAGTCATCTCTCTTTCCAGATAGCTGGGTGGACAGGTAAAACAAGTTTGTGTGTATGTATACAGTCTTTTCTTCACCTAGGATTAAAGACTCAGGTTAGAGCTATTAGTTCAGCCTTTCGGACTGAGGTGTTAGGTGGCAAAGGTTTTGCTACTATGGTGCTATGAGGGCTCACCATAGTACTTCCTGCAGAACTCAAAGACATGTATCAGATTGTTAGTATACATCCCTAGGACTGTTTTATGGCTGAACTATTGTTTGACTGCTTTTCGTTTCGGCATTCCCTCAGTCCTCGATTAGCACCTTCTTAAATCTGCTGTTTGGACTTCAGGCCTAGGAGACTAAAGCCTTTTTCTAAAAATAAGAAATGGGGGTCATGGAGGGGCTTTTGTACCCAGGAGAGCCCCACAGTGTTCTGCTTGTTTCATGCCTCAGCCTCCTCATCTGTAAAATAAGAATAACGGTAAGATTACCTGCCTCACAGGGTCTTTATGGGAGTTACTGAGTAAAGATGATAGCTGGCAGGATAGGAATCAGCAACCATCATGTGCCTTTCTTAGATAAATTGTGCTCATTTTGTAGCCTCAGATGTAGATGAGTTACAAATGTAGTTTCGATGTCCCTAAAAGCTATTTTTAAAATAATTTTATTTATTTTTGGCTGTGCTGGGTCTTTGTTGCTGTGCACGGGTTTTCTCTAGCTGTAGTGTGCAGGCTTCTCCTTGCAGTGGCTTCTCTTGCTGCGGAGCACGGCCTTTAGGACGTGAGGGCTTCAGCAGTTGTGGCCTCCCGGCTTCGGAGCTCGGGCTCAGTAGTTGTGGCACACGGGCTTAGTTGCTTCACGGCATGTGGGATCTTCCATGACCAGGGATCGAACCTATGTCTCCTGCACTGGCAGGCGGATTCTTTACCACTGAGTCACCAGGGAAGCCCCCTCTAAAAGCTATTTCTTTTCAAATAAAGCACATATCACAATAACTGAGGGTGAAGTGTCTTATGTGAGTGGGACTTTCTCACCATCATGTATGCCTCACCTGCACTGAGGCTTTAGCCACTCTCCAGATTGAATGGCCTCAGCTAGGCCCACCTGGATGGTTCACCCAGGCCCTCTTGACCAAGGATGGCCCTCAGGGTCCCTTTGAGGGGCAAGCCTGGGAGAGTGTTACTGAACCAAACTTGGGTCCACTCTCTTGCCCTCAGTAAAGCCAATATACCCTACTAACGCTGGGTTGTGGTCAAGGAAAGTGCAGCGTAGATCACAGGGTGCCAAGCACGGAGTCCTGAGCAACTAGTGCTCAGAATACCTTCCCTGATGGGTTTCAGGAAAGCATTTTAAAAGATCAGCTGAGGGAGGGACGTCCCAGGGTATGTGATCAGCTGGTGCACAATTCTGATTGGTTGATGGTAACGAAGATAAAGGGCTGGGTTACAGGGGTTAACATGATCAATCCTTAGGTGTTACTAGTGAGGTCTGAGGGCTACTGGGCTCATGGTCATCAAGTAGTTAACTTCTTCTATTTAGTGGGGGACTTAGCATCTGTAAAACAGCTCAGGAAATGGCACCAGATACTGTTATCTAGGTATTTCAGAGAGGAGCTGAGGCCGAGGATATGGGGAAGAGTCTGTCCTGGGAAGGCCCTGGAGTGTCCTGCTTGGTTACAAGAGAAGATAGCCAGCAACTGTGGGCTTCCTGGCCTTCGAGTGAGGAAGTGAGTCTGAAGGCTTCTGGCTGTGTAAGCTCAGACCTGGGTCACCTCCCGAGCCAGGGATCCCTTATGTGTAAAGGGCACAGTGAGCACAGGCTTACCGAGTTCACAGGAAGGTCCTGAGGATGAAGACAGAAACTATATGAGCATGCTGAGACAAGCTGAAAGTTCAGCGTGGTGTAATCTCAGCTATGGCCTCTTAACACAGCTGGCTTCCCTGGTTGCCCCGGGCTCCCAGGAGAGGTGGGGCTGTGAGCTGGGGCTCTGAAGTGCCGTGCCCTGGAGACCAGAACCCTGGGGGTGAAGGGGAGGCAGGGAGGACGCTCTGGCTCCTGCAGATTATTGACACCAGAAGGCTGGCTTTCAGTCTTGCCCAGGGCAAGCATCCTGCAGAATGTGGAAGGAGCCTGGGGGGTAGGATGTCTGCCCCACAGAGAAGACCCCTCAGGGGAGGCCAGGGGTGAGAGGCTGGAAATTGTTGCTGTAAGTTAGCAGCTTGCTGCTCCAGGAGAGCTGGGCCCAGGGGAGCCTGAGTGCTGGGAGCTGCTGTGGTCTGCAGTGCCTCAGGAATGCAGCCCCACACCCGCCTGCTCAGCCTGTTCTGGCCCAGTCTGGAGGGGATATGAGGTGCCCAGCCCACAGGTCGGCCACCCCCTCGACTGGTCAGGCATGGCCTGGAGAACACAGAATGTGTCTGGCAGGAGCCCCTGGGAAACTTGCCTTGGGCCTGACACCCTGGGGCCTGGCCACTGGCCCCATGGTTCCCAACCTCCTCCTCAAAGCCCAGCTCCCCTCCTGAGTTTGAGACACAAGTCAGGTCCAGGTGCAGGAAAATCCTCTCTTGAGGACAAAGAGAACCAAAGCAACTTGGACGAAGAGCTATGAGGGAAACAACGGAGCTGGCACTTGATGAAAGGCACCCTGTAAATGCAGCACATTTCAGTGATTGTCCTTGTCAGAAAAACAGAAGCGAGCAAAATTTTTTGAAAGCCACCTGATTTAAGTCTTTGAACCACACTCACACGTGACAGCAAAATGCAAATGGCACTGGTTCTTGGAATCTGACTGCTTTCCTTTACTTGTGAGACTGTTATTATGAAAGGCTGCCAGAGCCTGCCCACTTCCCTTAGAGAAAAAACAACTTTTGTGACTAATCTGATCCTTACATTGGATTATACCCTCAGGTGTGGCATCTGGGAGAAATAAAACAGGAAGCTCAGAGCTCCCCCAGAGGGACTGAGGATTGAGAGATGGGGTGGGGGTGGGGAGTTAATGTAATAAAGACTAAATAGCAGAGAACTATTAGCTATTCGTGCATCTGTGCATGCTAAGTCACTTCAGTCGTGTCTGACTCTGTGACCCCAAGGACTGTAGCCCACCAGGCTCCTCTGTCCATGGGATTCTCCAGACAAGAAGACTGGAGAGGGTTGCCATTTCTTCCTCCAGGAGATCTTCCCAACCCAAGGCACATCTCTTGCGTCTCCTGCATTGGCAAGTGTGTTCTTTACCACTAGCGCCACTTCAGTTCAGTTCAGTTGCTCAGTCGTGTCCGACTCTTTGCTACCCCATGGACTGCAGCACGCCAGGCTTTCCTGTCTATCACCAACTCCCAAAACTTGCTCAAACTCATGTCCATCAAGTTACTGATGTCTTCCAACTATCTCAACCTCTGTCGTCCCTTTTTCCTCCTGCTTTCAGTCTTTCCCAGCATCAGGGTCTTTTCCAGTGAGTCAGTTCTTCACATCAGGTGGCCAAAGTATTGGAGTTACAGCTTCAGCATCAGTCCTTCCAATGAATATTCAGGACTGATCTCCTTTAGGATAGACTGGTTGGATCTCCTTGCAGTCCAAGAGACTCTCAACAGTCTTCTCCAACACCAACAGTTCAAAAGCATCAATTCTTTGGCACTCAGCCTTCTTTATGGTCCAACTCTCACATTGTACATGACTACTGGAAAAACCATAGCTTTGACTATATGGACCTTTGTCAGCAGGGTGATGTCTCTTTTTTAATATGCTGTCTAGGTTTGTCATAGCTTTCCAAGGAGCAAGTGTCTTTTAATTTCATGGCTGCAGTCACCATCCATAGTGGATGGATTTTGGAGCCCAAGAAAATTGTCCTGTCATTGTTTCCATTCCCCCCCTCCCCCCATTTTGAATGTTGAGCTTTAAGCCAGCTTTTTCACTCTCCTCTTTCACCTTCAACAAGAGGCTCTTTAGTTCCTCTTCACTTTCTGCCATTGGGCCTAGTTGGCTCTAACTGGTTCTTATTTCTCTGTGCAGTTTCCTTCTGAAACTTCAAAAAGAATAATGGTTTCCTTTTGAGGGCAGGGCAGAGAAATGATTCTGGGGCAATAACGTTGGTGAGACAGGAGGGAAAGGGGTGGGACACAAACACTAGATAAAAAGGAGGTGCAGGAACTTCCCGGTGGTCCAGTGACTAAGACTCCACACTCCCAATGCAGAGTACACGGGTTTGATCCCTGGTCAGGGAACTAGATCCCACATGCTGTAACTAAAAGATCCTATACGCCACAACTAAGACCCGGTGCAGGCAAACAAATATTGAAAAAAATTGTTGAGAGGTACCATTGCTGGCAAGTGATAAAGACTGGCTGGAACTGAGGTAGCTTTGACAATAGCCTGGTCATTGACCTTTAAAGCTCATTATACCTTCATTGTAATACTAACAATCACTCTCGCTTCCACCATGACAGATCCAAGGAAGACCAAAAAAAAGCCAAAAAATGGGCATTGGCTCAACTTCTGGGAAATTTCCACCCTATCCCAAAGTAGCAAGAATATTCGTCCCACTCGTTAGCCTATGAGGTCACTTAATCCATGAAAACCTGCGACCATGAGACATCTGCATTCTGCCTGTGGAATGTGTTCTCTCTAAATAAACTTGCTCTCCCTTTACTCCGGCTCCGTCTTCTTTCCTCAGGAAGCCAGGGCCCCTCCCTTGGCAGCTGGTCCCAAGGACGCCTGCAAGTCCCAGGAAGTGACATCTCTCTCTCCTGTAGCACTGATAACATAAACTTTGTTCACCCCAACACAATCCAGAGCAATTTCTTCCCAGCTTCTACCTTCCTGACAACCACTGGCAAGAACGAGAACGTCACACTGTCTCCTCAGAGATTATGGTCAGCCCATCTCTGCAGTGCACAGCCCAGGACTCCTCAGTGCACAGCCCAGGAACTGGGGTTGACATGGTGCCCAGGGCCACCCAGGTGTGGGCAGGATGAGGACTAGAGCCTGCATCTCCAGATGCCAGTCTGGAGAACTCGTCACCGCACTGCCCCATTTCTACACCAGCTCTCAGCCCCTTGCTTCGGGGAAAAAGTCTGGGGCTCTCATCCACACTCGCCCTGGTGTCCATGTATCTGTGACAGAAAATGTCAAAGAAAGGGTGTGTGATAAAGCACAGCAAGTGGGTACACATAGGATTTGGGGAGGCATAAGGCCAGGGATTGGAGATGGAGAGCCCAAGTTCAGGTGAGGTTTATTGGCTGGAGGTGTCTTTCCAACAACTGTAACAGTGACCTCTGCAAACTTGTCTGTTCATTCAAAAAGGGGAAGGCGAACAAAAGATTTGTGAAGCCTAAATGAGATGTTTTTTGAAGAGTACTTTAAAATCTAGACAGGTATGCAAATATAAACCAGAATTTTGCAAAATATCCGAGGGAGGGCTTTAGTCCCCCAAAGGTAATAATCCTTTAACAGGAACAGATTCTTCTGGGCCGGGAAAGTCCCTGGGCAAAGTACCTATCAACATCATCATCACTATTATCTGAGAGGGACTGCCACAGGGAATGTAAAATAGTTTCAGTCTAAAAAATCCCTGGGCTTCATGTTCAGGTAAACGTTTGGCGGTGGCCTTCCGTTTCGTCAGAACAACTCCGTGCTGGCTTCAGTGAAGTCTGGAGTCGTCTGAAGGGTCCTGGCGCCCTCTGGTGGACACTATGGAGAGAAACATCATGGCACCGCAGAGGCGCGATGGCTGAGAGGTCGCTAGGGGCGCTGGAGATGAACCGGACGGCTAGAGCCAAGCGAGAGGCTTCCAGACATTTGGGCAGGTGTTAGAGACTGGCAGTTATGTTTTCGTCTTTTCATGTGCATAGAATGGGGTCTAGAGGTTTATAAATAGAGGAAAAGCTTACTGGTTCGCTCCTGATCATTTAAGACTTGCAATAATCCCTGTTTATCAAGGCATAACTTTGTTTCAGGAGTAGACAAAGCATTTGCTAAACAAATTAAGCCTAGGATTTTTTCACACCTGAGTGTCTGTCTGCTGTTAAAGTCCCAGAATTCCTTGAGAGGGAGTTGGGAAGAAGTGGAGAGGGAAGGTGGGGCTTGGAAGGCAGGAAGTCCCACTTCCTCCTGGGGCCCCCGCCTCCTACCATCCCTCACTGGATGTCCAGGGTGGGCTCTGGGCACTGATGGGCGGTGGGGGCATGAAGGCCATCACAGGGAGGATCTGGCCACATGTCCCTCTGGCAAGGAAGGTGACTTGTGAGCTTCATGCAGAACTGTGGTCCCTGCTGCAGGTCAAATGCACTGGATGCAGCTAGGGGTGGGGTCTCTTTGGGGAAGGCCTGGTTCACCTGACTCGTGGATGCTCCTGGTGCTCACAGAAGTCTCTTGATCTACTCACTTGGCTCCTCCAGCAAAAAAGGAGGTGCTTTCTTGGGCAACTTTCTGCGGGTCAGAATCTAGGAATGGGATCCTGTACAAGTACCTCATTCAGTAACCCATCCTCTGCTTCCAGCCCTTCTTCAATTCCCTCCCCTCATCCTTCCACCTGAACCCTCACTCAGACCTCTGATCCCCCTTTTCCTGCACAGTAGTCCTTGATGGTCCAGAAAACCTGAGCTCGATGGCATCCACAAATTGGTCCTTTCTTTCAGGTGAAGGCAGAACTGGGTCATTCCTTCCTGCCACTAGAGTGGGTTGAATCCTAAGGCATTTAGGAAAAGAAATGAAAAGGCAACTGATTTCCACGTAAAACCAGACTGAAATTCTTACTAAACTATACTATTAATAATAATTTTAAAAAGCCATTATTTGAGTGTATACTATATACTAGGTACTTTGTTCAAGATTTCTAGTGTTTATAATAGTCCGGCAAGTATTGTCTTCTCCATTTTCTATTTGGGAAAGCTGGCAATCAGGGCGGTTAAATGTCTTGCCACAAGCCACACAGCTACAGATAATCAAAAGAGGCAGCTTAGGCCAAGGTAATAAATGACCCCTGCATCCCAGTGGCTTAAGTTAAGCCATTTATTTACTTCTCACAAACATTTCAAGTCCATTGTTTTCCTCTGCATTGTCCTGGCTCTGAGGCCCAGACTCATGGAACTGCCATCCTTGGGGTCCTACTGGGCGCTGAGAGGCAGGAGAGCTCTGGAGGGTCCTCGCCAGCAACTGCATGAGGGGCACAGCTCCCTGGCCCAACAAAGGACTTAGCCCCACCAACCGCAGTCTGCACTGTGCTCAGGAGTCAGAGGCCAGCAGAGCTGGACAGCAACCTTAGAGACAGGGAGCTGCCCCCTGTCTTTGTCTCCTTTACCCTCTGGGGCTCTCTCTCTCCTCCTTCCTTCCTGTTTCTCTGCTCCTCTCTGCATCCTAACACTGCTCACATTTTCTCGTGGGTTAGCCTAGAAATAAATAGAAGTTCTCAGGGTGTATCCAATTCATTCCAGACGTTACTAAACACAGCTGGCAGTGGTGTACTTGATAGAATTTGTCACTGACTGAAAACTCACAGGACAACAAATTCTACTTGGCAAGCTTTACCAAGTTTGATTAGAAAAAATGGTCATAAAAGAAAATTCACAATTGTGGATGCTCTAAATGGGTAGAATATATAGATCAGAAGCTGATGATGAATCAATTTTGATGTAAGTGGGAAAGAATTACTGCCAATGAATTTCAAGATTGCAGAAGTGAAAAATGGAAAAAATGTACTGCTTAATGGCACAATAGGGAAAATACATTAAGAAATTAAATTGGATTAGAGGAGTATGCTCTGAAAAATGCTTGCTGAATGAAAATACATCTGTGTTTTCTTCTTCTGTGACCTCTGTGTCCAGGTCAGTGACTTACAGCCCCTGGTGACTTCTGTGAATGTCACCAACCCTCTTTGTACCTTATTTCCGTATAGAACAACTCCAGTCTCAAGTATTGAACCTGAAACTCCATCTCTTTGCACACAATCTCTTAATTTTCCACTGCTCCATTAGCCATCACTCCTCCTGTTCCCATGGGCCCGTCTGCAAGCTCACTTCTCTTCTACATGCTCTCTCTGGGCGATTTCAAACCATCTCATATATTTACTGCTACTTTGTGCTGATGACTTCAGGAATTGATATCCTCAACTACAGGTCATGCTTCTTAGCTTTAAATAACAAAAAGACAGATTAACTTGAGCAGAAAAAGGGAATTTATTGGAAAGACAGTAAGTTTCTCAAGAATTCACCAGAAAGCTGAGATTAGGCTTAGAAAATGAGCAGGAATCAGAGGCCAGAACCTCTGCCAGGGGGTCAGGCCACTGGGGTCATTGGTTTAGGACCTCGAGTCCCCTAGGCTGCCGGCACCACTGGTCTTGGACACGGGGCTGCCGCTGGGTCACCTGAGGGGATTCTGACTGCCCTGCCTCTATGTCACTTGCCTAGGGTTGGGCTATGCTTAGGTGAACTGCCCATGTTCTGGCTGCCAGGGTGAGGGAAGAGTGACCTCCGGTCTTGGTGGGGGCAGGGGAAGCGCCCTTCCTCTTACCAGAAAATTTATACTGTGGCAGATTCTGCAAACATAGGAAGTCAAATCAAGGCCAGAGAGCACACAAGCCTCAGTAGTTACCAGATGGTCCTTTATGTAAGGTCTGTGGACCTCTCTTTGAGGTTGATCAGTCACAGACTTGAAGGTTGACCAGTCATGAGAATTTTCAGGCCAGACTTGTGTTATCCTTGGCCTCCTGTCTATTTGCTTCTGGTTGGTTGCAGGTGAAAGTACCAATGGCCGCCTTTCTTGTCGAGGCAGAGATTTTTAAGTCTGAAGGCTCTGGCTATTTGCTTACTGACCTTTGTGCCCAGTTTATTCCTCAGCCTACTCCCAATTTAATGGTGGTTATCTTGAGGCCATTGGGAACAACTGGTTTGTAGGGGAAATCAATGCCCCTACATTCTGGGCCACTGGGTGATTCTCTTGTCTAGGAGAGAGATCCCAAAGGGAGATGCTTGAGAAAGGTTAGGGCCATGCCACAGACTTATTTCTTGCTCACAAGCTGTCTCCTAATTTAGAAATGATCCACTTCAGTGATTCAAATCAGTTAGCTTTGCTTTTTGACCCACAAAAGCCCCACATTCTGCAACTTGAGTGCAGGCTGCAGACAGAACTGTACTACCTTTTGCCCCTCACTGCAGACTAATTTCTCCTGTGTTATTCTAAAAAGGGACAGAGTACCCCAAATATCAATAACCTCAGATAGGCAAATGATACTACCCTATGGCAGAAAGTGAAGAACTAAAGAGTCTCTTGATGAAAGTGAAAGAGGAGAGTGAAAAAGTTAGCTTAAAACTCAACATTCAGAAAACTAAGATCATGGCATCCAGTCCCATCACTTCATGGCAAATAGATGGGGAAATAACGGAAACAGTGAGAGACTTTTTTGGGGGCTCCAAAATCACTGCAGATGGTGATTGCAGCCATGAAATTAAAAGACACTTGCTCCTTGGAAGAAAAGCTATTACCAACCTAGACAGCACATTAAAAAGCAGAGACATTATTTTGCCAACAAAGATCCATCTAGTCAAAGCTATGGCTTTTCCAGTAGTCATGTATGGATGTGAGAGCTGGACTATAAAGAAAGCTGACACCAAAGAATTGATGCTTTTGAACTGTGGTGTTGGAGAAGACTCTTTAGAGTCTCTTGGACTGCAAGGAGATCCAACCAGTCAATTTTAAAGGAAATCAGTCCTGAATATTCATTGGGAGGACTGATGCTAAAGCTGAAACTCCAACACCTTGGCCACCTGATGCGAAGAACTGACTCATTGGAAAAGACTCTGATGCTGGAAAAGATTGAAGGCAGGAGGAGAAGGGGACGACAGAGGATGAGATTGTTGGGGGCATCACCGACATGAGTTTGAGTAAGCTTCAGGAGTTGGTGATGGACAGGGAAGCCTGGTGTGCTGTGGTCCATGGGGTCGCAAAGAGTTGGACACGACTGAGCAACTGAAATCAAAACCAAGTATTTTGATCTTTTCCAGAACCACAGGCTGGATTCATACCTCTCAAGGTGTTGTAGGTGACAATTTGACCAAATGTTTTGCATGGTATAACACACATCCCTGGTTTTTGACATGAAATGATTCTTTCTGGCTACTTCTAAATCAGTGCCACGCTTTTAGGTACCAACATCTAGATAGCATAGGCGGTGATGGTTTAGTCACTAAGTCGTGTCCGACTCTTGAGACCCAATGGGCTGTGGTCTGCTAGGCTCCTCTGCCCATGGGAGTCTCTAAGCAAGAATACTGGAGTTGGTTGCCATTTCCTCCTCCAGGGGATCTTCCCGACCCAGGGACTGAACCCGGGTCTCCTGTGCTGCAGACAGATTGCTTACTGAGTGAGCTACTAGGGAAGTTGCATAGGATACAGATATCCTATCCTAGACAGCATAGGATACAGATTTTTCTGGGTATAAGAGAGACCCCAAACAGTGATGTATCTAGAAATTACCCATTTTTCCTGTCACTGTGTAAAGGTGAGCAGTCTAGGGTTGGTATAGCAGCTCTGCTTTAACAAGTTGTCCAGGGACTTCCTGGTGGTCCAGTGGCTGAGAATCTGCCTGCCATTGCAGGTGACATCGGTTTGATCCCTAGTCTGGGAAAATCCCACATGCTTGGAGCAACTAAGCCTGTGGGCCACAACTACTGAGGCCAGTGCACCGCAACAGAGAGTAACCCCCACTCTCTGCAACTAGAGAAAGTATTTGAGCAGCAACAAAGTCCCAGCACAGTCAGAAAATAGAGATTGTCCAGACACCCAGACTCTTACCTTGTTGCTCTACCCTGCCTCAGGTGTTGCCCCCGCCCCAGACCATTTTTCATGCCATAGGATGGAGTGAATATGGCATCTTTTCCACCCCGACTCCTCCTTAACATGGGTTTGATCCTTGGCTGGGGAACTAAGATCTCACATACCGTGTGGCACAGCCAAAAACAAAAAAAAAGCATTCCCTGAAAATGGCCTACCTATCTTTCTTTGCACATCTCACTGGCCATAAGCTAGTCATATGACGACACAGAGCTGAAAGGAGGCTGAAGATGCAGCCTACAGAGAGAGTTGATGTTGGTGGACAACATAATCAATCAGTCCCCAACAATTCAGGTCAGAGCCTTGATTACCACTCCAGTCCTGCAGTCTACTGTAACTACCATGATTATCTTGCTTTTGGCAGTTGAGTGCCTGAAATCAACTGCTTCTATTCTGTAGCTTTCCTTTTCCATTAAAATCAAGGATCCTGTTTCAGCTGCATCTAAATGTATCATTGGTTTATGGAAATTGGTCATGAAATTGCTTTTTGGAGATGCTGGTAATCTACTCACCAATGCCTTTTGGTCTTCTGGGGATAGGATAGGTGTATGGGCAGGTCATACATGATACATCCTCTACAACATTTCTATATCACTAAGTTTTTGAATTCTTTCCCCCATCATTCCATAGAATTTAATTTTGCACGAAGCACTGTTGAATCCAGATTAAGTCAACAACTGACATGGCCATGAGGACCACTTACAGTGACTGGAGCTGGGACACTGACTCCTGATTTCTGGTGAGCATACTCCTGATTAAGTAATGATGTGAAATTACATGCTCCCAGAATGCAGCGCCCTCCCCTCTTAGGAATGTAGGACTTGCTTCCTCAGCAGCTGGGAGAGTTGCTGGCAGTGGGCCCTCAGCTGACAACCTCCTCAGGGCTGAAGAAAACATCGCTGGTCTGGGTCACACTCCTTCCTGGAACAGCCACAGTCAAGGTTAGTCAAAGTTGGACACTTGGCCCCAACTTTTTAGCAATTCCAAATGGCCATCTCAGTTCCAAAGCCTGCAGTGGGGCTGGCTGAAGCCTCTGCTGGGGGTGTGCCCAGCTCAACCTCTCTGCCCACCTCTGCTTCTGTCCCTTCTATTCCACAGACGTGGTCCCCAGTGAAAGTCACTCAGTCTTGTCCAACTCTTTATGGACTGTAGCCTGCCAGGCTTCTCTGTCCATGGGATTCTCCAGGCAAGAATACTAGAGTGGGTAATATTTTTTTCTCCAGGGGATCCTCCAGACTCAGGGGTTGAAACTGGGTCTCCCACACTGCAGGCAGATTCTTTACTGTCTGAGCCACCAGGGTCTCTGGAGGACTCCCTAATTAAAGCTCTGCATGCTAATAATCCCCATATAAGTCTGATTCTCTGAAATTCTTTTGATGAAGATTTAACCTTATAAGTACAGATGACCCTTGAACAGCCCTTGGGTAGGGGACTGACACGCTGCACAGTTGAAAATCCACGTATATATTTGGCCCTCCATGTAGACAGTTTCTCCCTGTGTTCTTCCCTATCTGCAGATTCAACCAACTGCTGAGTTGCAGCACTGTGTGTATACTATTGAAAAAATCTGCATATAAGTGGACCCAAGTAGTTCAAACCTGTGTTATTCATGGGTCAACTGTAATCATTCCCAACCCTCCCCACCTGCCCCCTACTTCCAGGCTGCGTTGTGGGTCTGACTTTAGTTACAGAGTGATAAGAAATGAGCGATGGAGGGAATTCCCTGGTGGTCTAGTGATTAGGACTCTGAGCTTCCACTGCATGGGGCATGGGTTCAATCCCTGGATGGAAAACAGATCCTACATGCCATAATAAAGAAAAAGAAATGATGGAGCAAGGAAGGGCATGAGTAGAACTGGCTTCCTTCTGTGCTGAAACGTGTGGAGGGAGTTATACATCTTTAAGTTAGGCGTCAGACAGGGTGGGGATGTGCTTCCGTTGACAAGGGAGACATGGTGGGGTTCAGTGCTCAGAGTTCTATGAGTCCAGATTTCCCCATATGTCTTTATTATAATTTTTTTTGGGGGGGTCACAATCTTTCCTGAAAGATACCCTAGCCTTCCCATTATATACCTAGGGAACTTAATCAATTCGATAGATACTGAAGTTTGTCAGTGCAACTCTGTGCTTGGTTTTCAGCTATTTTAGCCTCAAAGGAGTCTAGATAAGACAGCACAGTATTAGACAGCCTATGGGTTGAAAATTCAGCGACTTAAGCATGTCATTTTTAAAAAACTGTCCAATCCTCTTAGGAAAAAACCATGCTTCCTAAGCCCGTGTGACTCATGTCCCTCATTTTGTTCTATGCGAGTAACAATAAGGTCTTCAAAGTTTTGCTTTAATGAAGTCATCCCTCCAGGTGACTAAAAGTGGTAACAATTTTAGTGATTTAACACTGTGAGTCAGGAGCTGCCAGATTCCCTCTCCTAAGCATTTACTGCTCTCTCCTCTGACTAGCCAGAGAACCAGTCTCCCAGTCAACTCTCCAAATTCCTTGCATCTCCCCTGTTGCTGGTTTCTTTACTAGTCAGGGCTCTTGATTCTAAACAACAGAAACCCACTCTGGTTGACTTCGGAAAAGGAGTTGATTTAGGGAGGATATTGGACTTTCCAGGTGGCAACAGTGGTAAAAACTCTTGTCTGCCAATGTAGGAGATTCAAGAGATTTGGGTTCAATTCCTGGGTTAGGAAGATCCCTGGAATAGGAAATGGCAACCCATTTCAGTATTCTTGCCTGGGGAATCCCATGGACAGAGGAGCCTGGAGGGCTACAGTCCATAGGGTCACAAAGAGTTGGACAAGACTGAAGCTACTTAGCAAGCATGCAGGCCACATCCAATTAATTACCCCATCATTTAGATGCTGCCTCCTAGGGACTTCATGAGTTCACCTCTTTCTTTTTTTTACTGTCACTACCCTAATTCAAGCCTTAATTATCTTCTCACTGAGCAATCTCCATAGTTTAACTGATATATCTATTAGCTACTGAAGCAATAATTCTTACAGCAAACCACCCAAGACTCAGTGGCTCACAACCAGCATTTACTCCTTGCTCATGCCCCTACACATTGACTGTGGTTCAGTAATCTAGGATAGGCTTGACCGGACTTGCTTCAGCTGCAGGTTGGGCTTAGGTCTGTTTCACTGGCCTGTCATCCTTCTGGCAATATAGATTACCAGAGGAATGCAGAGCTAGGTTCTCCCCATGGTGCGGGCAGGAGCACCAGGGGTTAGCTCAACCACACAAGTATTTCAAAACTCTGCTTGTGCCATGTCTCCTAGCATCCCATTGGCCAAATCAAGTCCAAGGTCAGAGTGTAGTGCCCCCACCATGCCATGGGAAAGGCTTGGGTGTGTAATGCTATTACATATCCAATAATTAAATCACAACATTAAATCACAGCTGGTTTCCCTGTCACCAGTCTTGTCCCGCTCAGATTCATCTTCCAAATTACTTCCAGAAGTATCTATCCAAAATGCCAACCTGACTTTATAATCTCCCCGCTTAAAACCCTTGTTTTTATGTTTTCTTATAAAATATAATATATACTTTTCTGTTCAAGGATGTATTAATAGGTTCTTAATAATTTGGCCAAAGTGTTAGGAGTTTCAGCTTCAACATCAGTCCTTCCAATGAACACCCAGGACTGATCTCCTTTAGGATGGACTGGTTGGATCTCCTCGCAGTCCAAGGGACTCTCAAGAGTCTTCCCCAGCACCACAGTTCAAAAGCATCAATTCTTCAGCACTCAGCTTTCTTTATAGTCCAACTCTCACATCCATACATGACTACTGGAAAAACCATCGCCTTGACTAGATAACCCTTTGCTGGCAAAGTAATGTCTCTGCTTTTTAGTATGCTATCTAGATTGGTCATAACTTTCCTTCCAAGGAGTAAGCATCTGTTAATTCCATGGCTCCAGTCACCATCTGCAGTGATTTTGGAGCTCCCCAAAATAAAGTCAGCCACTATTTCCACTGTTTCCCCATCTATTTGCCATGAAGTGATGGGACTGGGTGCTATGATCTTAGTTTTCTGAATGTTGAGCTTTAAGCCAACTTTTTCACTCTCCTCTTTCACTTTCATCAAGAGGTTCTGGCCACCTGATGTGAAGAGCTGACTCATTTGAAAAGACCCTGATGCTGGGAAAGATTGAGGGCAGGAGGAGAAGGGGACGACAGAGGATGAGATGGTTAGATGGCATCACTGACTCAATGGACATGAGTTTGGGTAAACTCCAGGAGTTGGTGATGAACAGGGAGGCCTGGTGTGCTGCAGTCCATGGGGTCACAAAGAGTCGGACACAACTGAGCGACTGAACTGAACTGAATAATGTGGCTGCTGGCTGCCTCCATTAGTTTCACCTTTTGCTACCTTCACATCACCATCTACACTCCCTGACTTGATTTTTAAGGTCCAGAAATGTAAAGTCACCAAGGTTTTGTCTTCGTCCCTTTGCTCACACTGTTTTTTCATGCCTCTCTACCTTCTTTCAGCAGGCTAATTCCTACTCTGCCTTAACCAAGCAGCGCTTCCTTTAGGTTGCTCTCTGCAACGCTCTCCTCTAGATTTTGTTGCTGAGCTCCAGTTATGAGTTCGATGTTTGTGTTCCTCTGAAACTCATACATTGAAACGTAATCCCCAGTGTGATGGTATTTGGAGGTGGCACATTGGGAGGCAGATAGGTCATGAGGGTAGAGACACCATGAATGGGGCTGGTGCTCTTACAAGGTAGCGAAGGGACTAGAGCTTTCTCCACCGTGGAAGGAGGCAACAAGGAGGTGTTGTCTGCAGTGTGGGAGAGGGCCCTTATCAGAACCCAACCGTACTAACACTTTGATCTCAGGCTTCCAGCCTCCAGACTGTGAGAAAGAAGTATTTGTTCTTTAAGCCACCTAGTTTGTGGTTCTTTGTTATAGCAGCCTAAGATAGCATCATAATGACACTCCAGATGTATTTGTTTTCCTTGTCATTTTCTCCCATGAGGTCTTTGGATATTCATGCTGGTATGGTGTCTGGTTCATAGAAGGTGTTTAGTAAATATTGATGTAAACTGAACTACCTCACACGTATTGATTTTTCTTTTTAGATCACACTGTGTGGTATGTGGGATCTTAGTTCCCTGACCAGGGACTGAAACTGTGTCCCCTGCAGTGGAAGCATGGAGTCTTTTTTTTTCCTTTATTTTTAAAAGTTTTATTCCATATACAAAATTTAAGATTTTTCTTCTTTTATAGTAGGTCTTGGAACTGTTGATCTGAAACAGAAGAGTAATCCAACATCTCATAATTTTCAAGCTGTCCTCTCCACTGATGTGTTGCATTTCATTTCACCAGCCAATTATTTTTTTACAATTTTTATTAAATTTTTAAATGAAACAAACATTTTTAATGATAAAAGGTACAATTCAGAAATAGATGTCATAAACCATTAGACATCAAACAAAGAAACAAGGATACTTACAGCAAAAATAAGAACTATAAGGGAAAAGAAAAAATATATAATCACCGTGAGACATATTAACATTTATCTGAGAATGTTTTATCAAGTGCAGAAAATAGGAGCATCTTGAATGATGTCATTAATAATTTAAATATAATAGATTTCTACTTATATAATTTATATTAATCATATCCTACACAAATATATTTAAAATTTTATATCTCATACATTGTTATTAGACATCAGGACATTTAGAAAAACTGGCAAAAAGATAAACATTACTAAATTTTAAGAAGTAGGATTTCTTTTTGTGATCCACTTACATATATACACACATTATTTTTGAAGTTATTTTCCATTATAGGTTGTTACAAGATATTGACTGTAGTTCCCTGTGCCATACAGTAAAACCTTTATCGCTTATGTGTATGTCTGTTTTTTAAATTAGAAATCTAGCATTCATATTAAGTCAAACAAATGGAATCAAAATGTCATAAATTTTTAGTTAGGTAAAAATTCATAAGTTTTCAAAAATATGCATTATACATATGCAGTGCCAAAGAATGCTCAAATTACTGCACAATTGCACTCATCTCGCATGCTAGTAATGCTCAAAATTCTCCAAGCCAGGCTTCAGCAATACATGAACCGTGAACTTCCAGATGTTCAAGCTGGTTTTAGAAAAGGCAGAGGAACCAGAGATCAAATTGCCAACATCCGCTCGATCATCTAAAAAGCAAGAGAATACCAGAAAAACATCTATTTCTGCTTTATTGACTATGCCAAAGCCTTTGACTGTGTGGATCACGATGAACCGTGGAAAATTCTGAAAGAGATGGGAATACCAGACCATCTGACCTGTCTCTTGAGAAACCTGTATGCAGGTCAGGAAACAACAGTTAGAACTGGACATGGAATAACAGACTGGTTCCAAATAGGAAAAGAAATACATCAAGGCTGTATATTGTCACCCTGCTTATTAACTTATATACAGAGTACATCATGAGAAATGCTGGGATGAAGAAGCACAAGCTGGAAGCAAGATTGCCAGGAGAAATATCAATATCCTCAGATATGCAGATAACATCACCCTTATGGCAGAAAGTGAAGAAGAACTGAAGAGCCTCTTGATGAACGTGGAAGAGGAGAGTGAAAAAGTTGGCTTAAAGCTCAACATTCAGAAAACTAAGATCATGGCATCCGGTCCCATCACTTCATGGCAAATAGATAGGGAAACAGTGGAAACAATGGCTGACTTAATTTTTTGGGGCTCCAAAATCACTGCAGATGGTAATTGCAGCCATGAAATTAACAGATGCTTACTCCTTGGAAGGAAAGTTATGACTAATCTAGATAGCATATTAAAAAGCAGAGACATTACTTTGTCAACAAAGGTCTGTCTAGACAAGGCTATGGTTTTTCCAGTAGTCATGTATGGATGTGAGAGTTGGACTATAAAGAAAGGCTGAATGCTGAAGAATTGATGCTTTTGAACTGTGGTGTTGGAGAAGACTCTTGAGAGTCCCTTGGACTGCAAGGAGATCCAACCAGTCCATCCTAAAGGAGATCAGTCCTGGGTGTTCATTGGAAGGACTGATGTTGAAGCTGAAACTCCAATACTTTGGCCACTTGATGTGCAGACCTGACTCATTGGAAAAGACCCTGATGCTGGGAAGGATTGGGGGCAGGAGGAGAAGGGGACGACAGAGGATGAGATGGCTGGATGACATCACCGACTCAATAGACATGGGTTGGGTAGACTCTGGAAGTTGGTGATGGACAGGGAGGCCTGGTATACTGTGGTTCATGGGGTCGCAAAGAGTTGGACACAACTGAGCGACTGAACTGAACTGATACAAGTGTTTTTCTACTATGCTTGAGAAAGGCTTGAGAAAGACTATAAAAAAGAAAGAAATGGAGAAATTGAAAAATCAAACTAAATGAAATGGGAGCACTGAACATGAAATAGAAAAAGTAAAGCAAACTAGATAAAAGTAAAAGACGTTCATATAGTCCAGTTGTTTTTGAACATGGTTGCTCATTAGAAACTTATCTGGAGCTCTGGCAAAAACATCTGGAGCTCAGGTAAAAAAAAAACTCTGGACATTTGTATCTTTCAAAAAATTCCAAGATAATTCTATATACATCTGGATTTTAAAAAGTGATTACAGGTTTTTCTATTAAATGGTAGTTTTGGTGATATAGAATTCTATTATTTTTCTGTCAACCAATCATGATACAGTGGTATTAAGTAATAGTTGCATAATCATAATAGTGAAAGATGTTTATCGGTTTTCACAATCGATAGCCAGACAAAAAATAAAAGATAATTACAATTGCAAGCCACAATGGGAACACGATTAACCTAACAATATGAAATAATTACATACAATTTGGGGAGGTCAAGCAGAGTGATGTGGTAAGTGGACGTGCGTACATGCCCATGTTGTCATCTGTTCAGCCGGTCTGTCTTTTGGCTGGTGCATTTAATCCACTTACATTTAAGGTAATTATCGATATGTATGATCCTATTATCATTTTCTTCATTGTTTTGGGTTTATTTTCTGTAGGTAGGTCTTTTCAGTCTCTTGTTTCCTGCCTAGAGAATTTCCTTTAGCATTTGTTGTAAAGCTGGTTTGGTGGTGCTGAATTCTCTTAACTTTTGCTTGTCTGGAAAGCTTTTGATTTTGCCATCAGATCTGAAGGAGAGTCTTGCTGGGTTAAGTATCCTTGGTTGTACATTCTTCCCTTTCAAATAAATCATGCCATTCCCTTCTGGCTTGTAGAGTTTGTTGAGAATCCATCTGATAGCCTGATGGGAGTTCCCTTGTAAGTTATTTATTGTTTTTCCCATGTTGCTTTTAGTACTTTGTCTTTAATTTTTGTCAGTTTGATTCCTATGTGTCTTGGTGTGTTCCTCCTTGGGTTTATTCTGGCTGGGGCTCTCTGTGGAAGCAGGGAGATTTAACTACTGGAAAGTGAAAGTCGTGTCTGACTCTCTGCAACCCAGGGATTGTAGCCTGCCAGGCTCTTCCGTCCATGGAATTCTCCAGGCAAGAATACTGAATGGGTAGCTATTCCCTTCTCCAGGGGATCTTCCTGATTCGGGGATCAAACCTGGGTCTCCTGCATTGCAGGCAGATTCTGTACTGTCTGAACCACCAGGGAAGTCCTGGACTGCCAGGGAAGTCTGTCTATTGATTTCTTATCCCCTAGACTGCCTACTTTCATTTTTCTTTTGAAGCAACTAGACTTGGAAAGAATGGAACTTTGTGACTTCTTTAATGAGAAAGGAAAAGTCTTAGGGTGACTGGAGAATAACTCATTGGACAAATTAGGGCCTGTAATATGATAATGTGATAAGGAACTTTGATTTGAAAATTTGGGTTTCAGCTAATCATAGCTTAGTGGGAATGCCCATCTACCTGGAAGCCAATGATGGGAAATGTCTCGTTCATAAAAACAGGTCAGGACTTGAGATGTATATTTGGCATCATCTGTTTTGGGATGATAATGGAATCCAGTAGAGATACCCAGAGAGAAGAGCAAAGCTCCAAACAGTGGGATTTGCAGTCAATTCTTTGCAGTGTGATGGGAACTGAAGCCTAGTGAGCCATCAATTGATCAGATGAACAAGTGTTCCAACATGTTACTGATTGTAAATCTTATTGTTACCAGTGTAGAAGTGGCAGGTGAGCTGTAATGTGAAACTTCTGAAGAAAATGTCTCACTTGAAGAAGTAACTGATGGTGGACTATCTGCTCCTGGGATAGGGTTTTTGTGACCCTCTCAAATTCCATCACCTAGGTAGTTGCCAGTCAACATCCATTCATGGAGGTTCTTACAATAATAGTATGTGATGTTTAAAGCCCATGCCAAGTGGAAACTGGTTTTGATTTTTAATGACCTTAGACATCCAGTAGGGGCATTGGAGACTAAGAGAAGACTGAAAACAATCTAAGACTAGCAATAGGTTCTTCCAGCAATCAGACCATAGCAATTTACTGAAAAATAAAACCTCAAACTTTATTAACGTGAATGTTCAGGGGAAACCCCTATGAACCCTCTGGGTTATAGACTAAAGATCTGTATTGCCAACTATTCCTGTGACAGGAAAAGAGTTCTAAAAGTTCAAATGAAGAAAAATCAGTTAACTCTGCTCTTGATTTCCTCAGAGTGTGACAAAATTGTCCTCTGAATCTACACTGAAACACCTGTTAAAGTTGCATTGATTGTGCTTAGTTAGATGCACAGTTCAGAAAAGTCTATCATCCAATCCTGCTTTATGAAGTGAAAGTCACTCAGTCATGGTTGACTCTTTGTGACCCTATGAACTATACAGTCCATGGAATTCTCCAGGCCAGAATACTGGAGTAGATAGCTTTTCCCTTTTCCAGGGGATCTTCCCAACCCAGGGGTCTAACCCAGGTCTCCTGCATTGCAGGTGAATTCTTCACTGGCTAAGCCACAAGGGAAGCCCAAGAATACTGGAGTGGGTAGCCTATCCCTTTCTCCAGCGGATCTTCCCAACCCAGGAATCAAACTGGGGTCTCCTGCATTGCAGGCGGATTCTTTACCAACTGAGCTATGAGGGAAGCCCTCCAATCTTGCTTTATTGGCCATGAAATGATTTTCTTTTCATACATTATTGAAAGCCCTAAGTTTAATAAAGTCAAAGGCGTAAAAATGCTAGAAATGAGTAGAGCTGCTTTTTGTGATCTAATAAAGAAACTTTTAAGAGCAAAGCATGTGGAGCAGGGAGAAGCTGTTATATCAGGGATGAAAGCGGGGGATGGGCCAGCCTCTTGGTCACAGCTCTCCCTTCTGCATTAGGAGGAGTCATCTTTTTGTTTCATGCTGTTTTCAGTTTTGTACTGAGATTGAAGAGATAATGTGAGCTAGAAAGTTGGAGTTTAAGCTATTTCACTTCAGTTTAAGTAGAACAAATCAGATATGGACTTCAAGACAAAAAGCAGAGACAGGAGGAATGTTTCATAATATCAACTCATTACGAAAACTTAATTGTTGTAAATGCTTATATGTCTAGTAACAAACACATGAGGCATAAACCTCTTTTAACAATTAAACCACTAGACAAAAATCAGTAAAGACAAATGATCTGAAAACTGTCAACCACCTTGACTTAGTTGATATTATTAAATCAACACCTTACAGTTGCAGGATGCTCATTATTTTCAAATGTGCGTGGAGTGTTCACAAAGATAGATCATATAACGTCATAAAACAAGACAATAAAAAGAATTCAAATCATAGAATGTTCTCTGACTACCATGTATTTATATTAGAAATCAATAAGACATTTAGGAAAACAAGATATTTGAGTAAACCACATGCTTCTAAGCTACCTATCACTGAAGAGTGAAGTTAGAGTAATACTTTTAACTGAAATAAAAATGCAGCTTTCAAATTTTATGGGATGCAGCTAAAGCAGAACTTAGAGGGAGATTTACAGATTTATATGTGGCGCTAGAGCGGCCGAGAGGAGATACCCCATGTCCAAGGTAAGGAGAAGCGGCCGCGCTTGGCTGGAGCAGCCATGAAGAGATAACCTCACGTCCAAGGTTAAGAGAAACCCCAGTAAGATGGTTGGTGCTGAGAGAGGGCATCAGAGGGCAGATAGACTGAAACCACACTTACAGAAAACTAACCAATCTACTAACATGGACCACAGTCTTGTCTAACTCAATGAAACTGAGCCATGCTGTGTGGGGCCACCCAAGACGGACGGGTCATGATGGAGAGGTCTGACAGAGTCTGGTCCACTGGAGAAGGGAATGGCAAACCACTTCAGTATTCTTGCCTTGAGAACCCCATGAACAGTATAAAAAGGCAAAAAGATAGGACACTGAAAGATGAACTCCCCAGGTCAGTAGGTGCCCAATATGCTACTGGAGATCAGTGGAGAAATAACTCCAGAAAGAATGAAGAGATGGAGCCAAAGCAAAAACAACACCCAGTTGTGAATGTGACTGGTGATGGAAGCAAGGTCCAATGCTGTAAAGAGCAATAATTGCATAGGAACCTGGAATGTTAGGTCTATGAATCAAAGCAAATTGGTACTGATCAAACAGGAGATGGCAAGAGTGAATGTTGACATTCTAGGAATCAGTGAACCAAAATGGACTGGAATGGGTGAATTTAATTCAGATGACCATTAAATCTACTACTGTGGGCAAGAATACCTTAGAAGAAATGGAGTAGCCAGCATAGTCAACAAAAGGGTCCGAAATGTAGTACTTGGATGCAATCTCAAAAATGACAGAATGATCTCTGTTTGTTTCCAAGGCAAACCATTCAATATCACAGTAATCGAAGTCTATGCCCTGACCAGTAAAGGTGAAGAAGCTGAAGTTGAACGGTTCTATGAAGACCTACAAGACCTTTTAGAACTAACACCCCCAAAAGATGTCCTTTTCATTATAGGGGACTGGAATGCAAAAGTAGGAAGTCAAGAAACACCTGACTGCTGCTGCTGCTGCTAAATCGCTTCAGTTGTGTCTGATTCTGTGCAACCCCATAGACAGCAGCCCACCAGGCTCCTCTTTCCCTGGGATTATCCAGGCAAGAATACTGAAATGGGCTGCCATTACCTTCTCCAACGCATGCATGCATGCTAAGTCACCTCAGTCATGTCTGACCCTGTGCGACCCCATAGACAGCAGCCCACCAACCTCTTCTGTCCACAGGATTCTCTAGGCAAGAATACTGGAGTGGGCTGCCATTTCCTTCTCCAGAAACACCTGGCATAACAGGCAAATTTGGCCTTGGAGTACAGAATGAAGCAGGGCAAAGGCCAATAGAGTTTTGCCAAGAAACGCATTGGTCATAGCAAACACCCTCTTCCAACAACACAAGAGAAGACTCTACACATGGACATCACCAGATGGCCAACACTGAAATTGGATTAATTATATTCTTTGCAGCCAAAGATGAAGAAGCTCTCTACAGTCAGCAAAAATAAGACCAGGAGCTGACTGGGGCTCAGATCATGAACTCCTGATTGCCAAATTCAGACTTAAATTGAAGAAAGTAGGGAAAACCACTAGACCATTCAGGTATGACCTAAATCAAATCCTTTACGATTATACAGTGGAAGTGAGAAATAGATTTAAGGGACTAGATCTGGTAGACAGAGTGCCTGATGAACTATGGTTCATGACACTGTACAGGAGACAGGGATCAAGACCATCAAAAGAAATGCAAAAAAGCAAAATAGCTGTCTGAGGAGGCCTTACAAATAGCTGTGAAAAGAATAGAAACTAAAAGCAAAGGAAAAAAGGAACGATATACACATTTGAATGCAGAGTTCCACAGAATAGCAAGGAGAGATAAGAAAGCCCTCCTCAGTGATCAGTGCAAAGGAATAGAGAAAAACAATAGAATAGGAAAGACTAGAGATCTCTTCAAGAAAATTAGAGATACCAAGGGAACATTTCATACAAAGATGGGCTCAATAAAGGATAGAATTGGTATGGACCTAACAGAAGCAGAAGATATTAAGATATTCTTGTATGGCAAGAATACACAGAAGAACTGTACAAAAAAGATCTTCACGACCCAGATAATCATGATGTTGTGATCGCTCACCTAGAGCCAGACATCCTGGAATGTGAAGTCAAGTGGGCCTTAGGAAGCATCACTACGAACAAAGCTAGAGGAGGTGATGGAATTCCAGTTGAGCTATTTCAAATCCTGAAAGATGACACTGTGAAAGTGCTGCACTCAATATGCCAGCAAATATGGAAAACTTAGCAGTGGCCACAGGACTGAAAAAGTCAGTTTTCATTCCAATGCCAAAGAATGCTCAAACTACTGCACAACTGCACTCATCTCACATACTAGTAAAGTAATGCTTAAAATTCTCCAAGCCAGGCTTCAACAGTACATGAACCATGAACTTCCAGATGCTCAAGCGGGTTTTAGAAAAGGCAGAGGAACCAGAGATCAGATTGCCAACATCCTCTGGATCATCAAAAAAGCAAGAGAGCTCCAGAAAAACATCTATTTCTGCTTTATTGACTATGCCAAAGCCTTTGACTGTGTGGATCACAATAAACTGTGGAAAATTCTGAAACAGATGGGAATGCCAGACCACCTGACCTGCCTCCTGAGAAATCTGTATACAGGTCAGGAAACAAGAGTTAGAACTGGACATGGAACAACAGACTGGTTCCAAATAGGAAAAGGAGTACGTCAAGGCTGTATTTTGTTACCCTGCTTATTTAACTTCCATGCAGAGTACATCATGAGAAATGCTGGGCTGCATGAAGCACCAGCTGGAATCAAGATTGCTGAGGAAATATCAATAACCTCAGATATGCAGCTGACACCACCCTTATGGCAGAAAGTGAAGAAGAACTAAAGAGCCTCTTGATGAAAGTGAAAGTGGAGAGTGAAAAAGTTGGCTTAAAGCTCAACGTTCAGAAAACTAAGATCATGGCATCTGGTCCCATCACTTCATGGGAAATAGATGGGGAAACAATGGAAGCAGTGAGAGACTTTATATTTTGGGCTCCAAAATCACTGCACATGGTGATTGCAGCCATGAAATTAACAGATGCTTACTCCTTGGAAGGAAAGTTATGACCAGTCTAGACAGCATATTAAAAAGCAGAGACATTACTTTGCCAACAAAGGTCCATCTAGTCAAGGCTGTGGTTTTCCCAGTGGTCATGTATGGATGTGAGAGTTGGACTATAAAGAAAGCTGAGCACCAAAGAATTGATGCTTTTGAACTGTGGTGTTGGAGAAGGCTCTTGAGAGTCCCTTGGACTGCAAGGAGATCCAACCAGTCCATCCTAAAGGAGATCAGTCCTGAGTGTTCATGGGAAGGACTGATGTTGAAGCTGAAACTCCAATACTTACGCCACCTGATGCAAAGAGCTGACTTATTTGAAAAGATCCGATGCTGAGAAAGGTTGAAGGTGGGAGGAGATGGGGATGACGGAGGATGAGCTGGTTGGATGGCACCACCGACTCAATGGATATGAGTTTGAGTAAACTCTGGGAGTTGGTAATGGACAGGGAAGCCTGGCGTGCTGCGGCCCATGGGGTCACAAAGAGTCGGACATGACTGAGTGACTGAACTGAACTGATGATTACATTAGAAAAAAGTCTAAAGAGTAATAGGTGTAGCCCTAACCTCATTTTAGTAGATAAATTAATATCAAGTACTTAATTGGGTATAGAGAACTAAGCAGAACAGACATGGTTCTTTACTTCCTGGTGGCCACAGTCTATTGGGACAAGATAAATAAATGCAGATAAAGGTTAAAATTATGATAAATGTTATGAAGGGCCCCTGGACAGTGGCCCAGGGTTGGAGACCAAGGGCACCACTCCTCCTCGGGATGCACTACGACATCCCCGTGAGGCGAGGCCGGTTTGGTCCCAGACGGGGAAGGGGGTGCAGGCAGTCGCCCATGTGGGATGAGGGTGTGTGGGGGAGCAAGCATGGGACAGGAGTGAGGGCACTGGCCAGGGACAAGAAAGACAAGAGGATGAAATGGTTGGATGGCATCACTGACTCCATGGACATGAGTTTGAGCAAGCTCCAGGAGTTGGTGATGGGCAGGGAAGCCTGGTGTGCTGCAGTCCATGGTGTCGCAAAGAGCTGGACACAACTGAGCGACTGAACTGAAGAAGAAAAGAATGGGGCATTTGGAGGGAGAGGTGGCTTAAATTAGACTGAAATAAGCCCTTTGAGAAGCAACATTTCAATTCAGCAGGACATGAGTGAAAAGCAGGAGACAGTCAAACTTTGAATGAGGGTAGTGTCCCTTGTGGAAGGAGCTGTGTGTGGAACAGATGGCTCTATATATGGGTTAGGGTCTCAGAGGAGACTCCATCAACCATCTCAACAGTGTTTTGGATTGTAAGAGTGGATAAAAATTATGTTGCTTGGTCGTGTCTGACTCTTTGCAGAGTCCTGTACAGTCCTATGGACTGTAGCCCTCCAGGCTCCTCTGTCCATGGGATTTTCCAGGTAAGAATACTGGAGTGGGTTGCCATTTTATCTAAGGGACCTTCCTGACCCAGGGATTGAACCTACCATCTCCTGCATTGGTAAACATATTCTTATACCACTGAGTCACCTGGGAAGCCCATGAATTATATGAAGTGCTAATCTATTTTCTACTCATTTTCCCATCTTTTGCTTTGGGTGCTCAAGAGGATGGCTTCTCTTTTCTAGCCCACCACAACACAGGCAATGACTCAAAGATGCAGCAGGTAAAGGCCAGACAAAAATGTCTGATGAGTGGGTGTAGATTGAAGCTTTCTGCCCTCAAAGACTAGTTAGGACTAGAGTTGGAGGAAGGGTAGTCAGAAGGTAAAAAATCAACTTGGATGGGAGAGAGGGGAGTAGAGACCAAAGTTCTCTGGTAGAGAAAGATTTTGTCTTGTCTTATAACAAAGCAAGACCCTATGGGCCCTTTCTATCCTTTGCTTTAGCTCTTGACATGAGTTCAATCCCTGGGTGGAAGTTCCTTGGAGAAGGAAATGGCAATCCACTCCAGTATTCTTGCCTGGAGAATCCTATGGACAGAGGAGCCTGGTGGACTGCAGTTCATGGGGTTGCAAAGAGTCGCACATGATTGAAGTGACTGAGCCCACACATACACACATCTAAAATACTTTCTCCAGATTTTTGGTAAGTTGAGTTTCGCTTAGATGGGACTTCATTAAACATCCAAGTCATTTCAAATAGATGTTATGGAATATGTCAATCACTTCTAGTCTGAAGTGCTAGTATGGCAGGCAATCCAAAATTTCTTGCTTCTTGGTGTTTGCTAGAGATTAAGACTTCTAAGGGTTAAAATTATAGCGTTGTTATAAGTTGTTGTTATTAGTTTTGTCTGACTCTGTGACCCCTTGGACTGTAGCCTGCAAGGCTCCTCTGTCCATAGGATTTCCCAGGCAAGAATATTGGAGTGGATTGCCATTTCCTTCTCCAGGGGATCTTCCCAACCTAGGGACTGAACCCAAGACTCCTGCATTGCACGCAGATTCTTTGCTACTGAGCCACCTGGGGAATGACTGAAATTATAATTGTGATTACTAAAATAAGGGAAACATTTCAGTATGCCGGGAAGGTAAGATGTATGTTTTTAGTAAAACATGTGAAAAATGAAACTACATAATTTTGTCAAAGGGAAAAAAAGGGTAATTTTGTTTCCTAGAGGTGGTTGATTGAAATATAAGGGATAAACTAAATATGGATACAGAAAATTATGGAAAGTTTGTTTAAAAAAAGGGAGCCCTGAAAAAGGAGTTTTATCCATGATCAGGCCAGAATTAGATTAAATTTAATCAGGTAGATGGATTTTTAAAAAATCAAAAGTGGGTTGGTACAGGGTTAGATTCGGTTCCTTTATGTTAAAAGAACAAAGTTTTCTTGGAATGCAGCTTTTTGTAACAAATGTGTGAACTTCCTTACTTTTAAGTAATTTGTATTTGCTTTTGAAATCTTTTGTTACTTTGGTGAAGTGAATAAATTTTCATAATGAACCTATGATCCTATTTGACCAACTATTTTGCAACTTTGATTTTTTGACAAACTTTGATATTTTGACAAATGTGCTATCAGATCCTAATTAAAGTTCTTTTGACTGCCAGCTAGCTTTGAAATGCTTGAGGGCCCCTAAGGCATCTCAGGGAGAAATAGTAAGCTAGGATTGTTTGGTATGTTAAATTACATGGGAAGCATTGTCAAGTGAGTGAGAAACCTTCTCAGATTATACCTCTGGGTAAGTGTTTTAAATATAGACATCCTTGAAATTAAAGTTTCTGAAATTTGGGTATGTGCTGGTATGTTGTCAGTCAAAATTCTAGCTGTTATCTTGAAATGAATATCACAGCAACTTGGTTGAGCTTCTTTGTCAAAAACATCGTAATCAGATTTTTAATCTTGCCTTCGAGTCTTTTATCATTCATAGACAGTTAAGCTGATGCTTTGCAAAAGTGCTTCATCTTTAGGAAGACTCATAGAAAGGACTTTGACAAGCACAGGTTTCTGTTACCCAGTTCAGCAATATGATCTATAAGTTAAGAAATTTAAATATTAATTGGCTGTGGCAGATCTTAGTTGTGGCCCTCAGGATCTTTAGTTCTGGCATGCAAACTCTTAGTTGTGGTATGAGGGATCTAAGCTCCCTGATCAGAGATCAAACCCAGGCCCTCTGCATTGGGAGCACAAAAACTTAGACACTGGACCACCAAGGGAGTCCCTGAAAGCTAGGAAGTTTAAAAAGTCTAGTGAAAAATGAATTCATAAAGTTTACCAAAAAGGATTAGTCACCTGGTGTTGGGTAAATGATAAATATGGCTATAATTTTGGTTTATGTCTGAAATGTTAGTGGCTTTTAAATAAACATTTATTTATTTTTGCTGCACTGGGTCTCTTGCTGCACACAGGCTTTCACAAGTTGCAGTGCTTGGGCTTCTCATTTTGGTGGCTTCTAGATCTGATAGAATACCTGATGAACTATGGATGGAGGTTCGTGACATTGTACAGGAGACAGGAATCAAGACCATCCCCAAGAAAAAGAAATGCAAAATGGCTGTCTGAGGAGGCCTTACAAATAGCTGGGAAAAGAAGAGAAACGAAAAGCAAGGAGAAAAGGAAAGATATACCCATTTGAATGCAGAGTTCCAAAGAACAGCAAGGAGAGATAAGAAAGCCTTCCTCAGCAATCAGTGCAAAGAAATAGAGAAAAACAATAGAATAGGAAAGACTAGAGATCTCTTCAAGAAAATTAGAGATACCAAGGGAACATGTCATGCAAAGATGGGCTCAATAAAGGACAGAAACGGTAGGACCTAACAGAAGCAGAAGATATTAAGAGGTGGCAAGAATACACAGAAGAATTGTACAAAAACGTTCTTCATGACCCAGACAATCACGATGGTGTGATCACTCACCTAGAGCCAGACATCCTGGAATGTGAAGTCAAGTTGGCCTTAGGAAGCATCACTACAAACAAAACTAGTGGAGGTGATGGAGTTCCAGTTGAGCTGTTTCAAATCCTAAAAGATGATGCTGTGAAAGTGCTGCACTCAATATGCCAGCAAATATGGAAAACTCAGCAGTGGCCACAGGACTGGAAAAGGTCAGTTTTCATTCCAATCCCAAAGAAAGGCAATGCCAAAGAACGCTCAAACTACTGCACAATTGCACTCATCTCACACGCTAGTAAAGTAATGCTCAAAATTCTCCAAGCCAGGCTTCAGCAATACGTGAACCGTGAACTTCCAGATGTTCAAGCTGATTTTAGAAAAGGCAGAGGAACCAGAGATCAAATTGCCGACGTCCTCTGGATCATTGAAAAAGCAAGAGAGTATCAGAAAAACATCTATTTCTGCTTCATTGACTATGCCAAAGCTTTTGACTCTGTGGATCACAATAAACTGTGGAAAATTCTTGAAGAGATGGGAATACCAGACCACCTGACCTGCCTCTTGAGAAATCTGTATGCAGGTCAGGAAGCAAGAGTTAGAACTGGACATGGAACAACAGACTGGTTCCAAATAGGAAAAGGAGTACGTTAAGGATGTATACTGTCACCCTGCTTATTTAACTTATATGCAGAGTACATCATGAGAAATGCTGGGCTGGAGGAAGCACAAGCTGGAATTAAGATTTCCGGGAGAAATATCTATAACTTCAGATATGCAGATGACACCACCCTTATGGCAGAAAGTGAAGAAGAACTAAAGAGCCTCTTGATGAAAGTGAAAGTGGAGAGTGAAAAAGTTGGCTTAAGGCTCAACATTCAGAAAACTAAGATCATGGCATCTGGTCCCATCACTTCATGGCAGATAGATGGGGAAACAGTGGAAACAGTGTCAGACTTTATTTTTCTGGGCTCCAAAATCACTGCATATGGTGACTGCAGCCATGAAACTAAAAGACGCTTACTCCTTGGAAGGAAAGTTATGACCAATCTAGATAGCATATTTAAAAGAAGAGACATTACTTTGCCAACAAAGGTCCGTCTAGTCAAGGCTGTGGTTTTCCAGTGGTCATGTATGGATGTAAGAGTTGGACTATAAAGAAAGCTGAGTGCTGAAGAATTGATGATTTGAACTGTGGTGTTGGAGAAGACTCTTGAGAGTCCCTTGAACTTCAAGGAGATCCAGCCATCCCATCCTGAAGGAGATCAGTCCTGAGTGATCATGGGAAGGACTGATGTTGAAGCTGAAACTCCAATACTTTGGCCACTTGATGTGAAGACCTGACTCATTGGAAAAGACACTGATGCTGGGAAGGATTGGGGGCAGGAGGAGAAGGGGACAACAGAGGATGAGATGGCTGGATGGTATCACTGACTCGATGGACATGGGTTTGGGTGGACTCTTGGAGTTGGTGATGGACAGGGAGGCCTGGTGTGCTGCGATACATGGGGTTGCAAAGAGTCGGACACGACTAAGCGACTGAACTGAACTGAACTTTTTGTGGAGCTTGGGCTTAGCTGCTGTGCTGCATGTGGGGTTCTCCTGGACCAGGAATTGAACCCATGTCCCCTAAATCTCAAGCAGATTCTTAACCACTAGACCACCAGGAAGCCCTGAAATATTACAGGCTTTTAATCCGTGTTTTCCAGATGTAGAAAGGCTTTCCCCATTAAAGTAATTATTATTTGTAGCACCTTGGTATATCATGCCTTTGTAAGTAGAATTAAACACTTATCTTCTATCTGATCCCTCCAGAAATTGGAAGCTCTGGTTCCAAGCAATTTGATCAGGTGAATAAATAAGGCTGCTTCCTAACAGGTGCAAGAATCTCAAAGTATTTTTAGGATCTTGGAAAGAGGAATTCATCCAAATCTGTAAGGTGAAATCTGTAACAAGTCTTTGGTGTGGCATTCCTGATCTTGATGGGCCTTTAAGAGTTCAGTCTAAGACTTATAAAAAGTTCCACCACAGCCAGTTTCCAAGAGCCTATGTGATTAATTAACCAGACTTATTTTGCATAGAAATTAGTCTTAACTTTGGCCATATTGGTAAAAATGAGGGTAATTTCAGAGAAAAGGACTGTTTCAATGGACATTAAATACTAGTGTTAGTTGTAATGTGGAATCTGAATCTATATCAATGAACTTTCACGCTCAGTTACATTAAAATCTGTTATCATGCACTTTGAATAGATCTTTTACTCATGAATGATTTTATTTCACATATTGGTCTTTTGGAAAATATTGGTTTCATGAATTATGCAGATTTTCTAAATGTTGGTACATTTCATTTTACAGTATTGAAAAGTCATGTTTGATAGTACAAGAAATTTCATTTGATAGCTCCCTGATACTTTAAGACTTTTCTAACACAAAGTTAAGGAAATACATTTTCCAAAATTCTGATTTGCTTAAAAGCTCAAATTTTGTCTTTGGCTACAAATTCTTTGAAAGGACAGTTTTCATTGAAAAGACAGTTTTACTTGTGCATTTTCAAAAACTTGTCTTCCAGCTACCCAATTCTGAGTCACTATAGCTTGTCAATCAGTCTTTCAAGTAAAGATTGATTCCATGAAAAAGTGGCTAGTTCAGCTTGCAACTCAATACCAATACAAATACTTTGCCTGGAGACAATCTTCTCATTTCAGGAAACTGCAGAAGTGCTTTTTGAATATTTCCCACTTTGACAAATAGAATTTTAAGAAGTACATAGGAGTCAAGATTTATTAATTCTTACTCTTTCAAAAAGGATATTCTTTTTTTTTAAAGTACAAGTGATTTATAATATTGTTTGTTTCACATATACAAAGTGATTGTTATATATATTTTCAGATTATTTTCCATTATAGGTTATTACAAGGTATTAGCTATATTTTTGGGTTATATGGTAAATCCTTGTTTATCTATTTTCTATGTTGTAGTAGTAGTAGTTACACGTAGTATGTACCTGTTAACACCATACTCCTAATTTATCCTCTCTCCTTCCTCCCTTTCCCACTTTGGCAACCATGAGTTTGTTTTCTCTCTGTGAGTTTGTTTTGTATATATATTCATTAGTATTGTTTAGATTTCACATGTCATATTTGTCTATGACTTACTGCACTTAGTACAATATTCTCTAGGTCTATCCCTGTTGCTCCAAATGGCAACATTTCATTTTTTCTGGCTGAGTAATATTCCATTCTGTATATACTACATCTTCTTAAACCAATTGTTGATGGGCACTTGGGTTGTTTCCATGTCTTGGCTATTGTAAATATGCTGCCAGAAACATTGGGGTGTACGTATCTTTTTTAATTAATTTCTTTTCTGCATACATGCCCAGGTGTGGGATTGCTGGATCATGTGGATATTAGTTCAAGAAAACTCTATATTGTTTTCCACGGTGGCTTCATCATTTACATTCCCACCAACAATGTAGGAAGGTTCTCTTTTCTCCACATCCTCTCCAGAATTTAATTGTAGACTTTCTGATGATAGTCATTCTGACTAGTGTAAGGTGATGTCTCATAGTTTTGATTTACATTTCTCTAATAATTAATTAGTGATGTTGAGCATCTCTTCATCTGCCTCTTGGCCATCTATATGTCTTCTTTGGGGAAGTATCTGCTTAGGTCTTCTGCTCATTTTTTTTGTTATTGTTAAGTTGTATGAATTCTAAGTTTGATTAAGTTCCATTTTTTTTTAAGTGGGCCAATTTTATTTACTTATTTATGGCTGTGCTGTGTGGCTTGTGGAATTTTAGTTGCCTGACCAGAGATCAAAACTGGGTTGGCCCTCAGCAGTGAGAGCACAGAGTCCTAACCACTGGACTGTCAGGTCCCCCCAGTTGTTTCTTTGCTTTTCTTTATTTATTTTTTGCTTGTATTTCTTTTGGCTTGGGAGACTGATCTAAGGAAATATGGCTACAATTTATATCTGAGACTATTTGCCTATGTTATTTTCTAGGAGTTTAATGGTGTCAAGTCTTATATTTAGCTCTTTAAACCAGAGTTATTTTGTTTTTAATTTTATTTTCTAACTGAAGGATACTTGCTTTACAGAATTGTGTTGATTTCTGCCAAACATCAGCATGAATCAATCATAGGTATACATGCCCCCTCCCTCTTGAGCCTCCCCCCTTCCACCTCCCTCCCCACTTGAGTTTAGTTTTGTATATGATGTGAGGAGTGTTCTAATTTACAAGTAGCTGTTCAGCTTTCCAATAGCACTCAGATTGTCTTCTCTACTGTATATTTTTACCTTCTTTGTCAAAGATTGACCACAAGTCTGTGGGTTTATTTCTGGGCTCTCTATTCTGATGAGATCAGGTGCATTCAGGCTATGGCCATAGATGAGGCACTCTATTCTGTTCCAATGATCTATATCTGTCTGTGACAATACCATGCTGTTTTGATTACTGTAGCGTTGTATTATTGTCTGAAGTCTGGGATGGTTATGCCTCCAGCTTTGTTCTTTTTCCCTGGTGGTGCAGCAGTAAAAGAATCTGCCTGCCAGTGCAGAAGATGAGAGACACACTTTAAATCCCTGGGTAAGGAAGATCCCTTAGAGTAGAAAATGGCAATTCATTCCAGTATTCTTGCTTGGGAAATCCCATGGACAGAGGATCCTGGGGGGCTACAGCCCATGGGGTTCAAAGAGTCAGGCATGACTGAGCACATGCACATTACTTTAGTAGTTTTGGGCCCTGTGATTCCATACAAATTTTAGGATTATTTGTTGTAGTTCTGTGAAACTTGTCATGGGCATTTTGACAAGGATCACAATAAATCTATAGATTTCTTTGGGTAGTATGGTCATTTTAACAATGCTAATTCTTCCAATCCAAGAGCACAGGATATCTTTCTATGTCTTTCAATCCTCAATTTCCTTTATCAATATTTAATAGTTTATAGCATATAGGTCTTCCAGCTCTTTGGTTAAGTTTATTCCTAAGTAGTTTATTCAAAAATAAATATCTTAAGTTAACCTGGCTTTGTTTCTTCTGTGAGGGCATGATGATAAAGATAATGCTTCTATTGCAGTTTGGTGCCATTTCCTTGATTTGTGCCAAGGCAGCAGCTATTTCAATCATTGCTTATGTGTCAGTGAAAATGTAACACTATGAAAAAGGCAAATAATGTCTCAGTAATTTTTTGAAAATAACTCATGTTGCAGACCTCCTGAAAGTGTCTCAGCAACTTTCAGGTGTCTGATGATCACACCTCAAAGCCACTGGTATCTGGTAACTAAAAGCCCTTGGTCCCTGACCAAGGTGAAACACAGCAGAGCTGATCAGAACCTTTCATCCGAGTAGGGCCAGTGATGGACAGGCTGCCATCAGAATGGAAACAAATTCTGGCTTATGTGGAAAAGTGACTTACTGAACAGACACTGGGTAGCTCATGGGATCAACAAGAGGCCTTGAGAGCCAGGCTTGTAAATTGGGCAGAAAGAATCAAAAGGAGGCTCGATGTCCAAAACTTGGTCCAACATCTCACCAGCAGACATATGAGGAAAAGATACTGTGCCACTGCAGCTGCTATTGACATGGCATGTTGCATCTTATATCTGACACTCCAGCCCTGGTCCTGGTAGGTTGCTGCCATAGTATCATCTTCACTTTTGTCACCTGGGAAGATGTGGACTGAGCCCCTGAGTGAACCTCTGATTGGCTGAACTGGTTCACTCGCCTCAGTCCTAGCTTTTCAGTAAGTTGAAGAAGCCTTATTACCCAATATCTCTATAGCTTCTCTGGTAGACAGCAACTCTGCTTCCTAACAAGACTTATAAGAAGAGTTCTCCATAAGTAAAAGTGTTTGGATGCTACAAAGCGGCCAAAAAAATAACACTGAGCTCATTTCAACTGGAGTCAGAATGGGAGTAATCAGTCAAGTGTTGGCCATTGATGACATGGCACCAAAGACATTTCCTAGAAAGAGACCATTTAAAAATATTTAAGTATATTTGATTTACAATATTATATAAGCTTCAAGTTTACAACAGTGATTCAGTTTTTAACGATTAAACTCCATTTATAAATATTTGTTATATTCCCTGTGCTGTACAGTATATGCTTACAGCTTATTTTATGCATAGTAGTTTGTACCTCTTAATTCCCTGCTAGATTGCCTCTTTTCCCTCCCCTCACTAGTAGCCACTAGTTTGTTCTGTATCTGAGTATGTTTGTTTTCTTATATTCACTAGCTTTACTTTTTGGATTCCACATATAAGTGATATCATACAGCACTTGTCTTTCTGACCTATTTCACTAAGCACAATATCCAAGTCAATCCATGTTGTTGCAAATAGCAAAATTTCATTTTTTTTATGGCTGAGTAGCATTACCTTGTATATATGCATATATACACACGCACCTGTCCATTGATGTAACTGGGGTGTTATAAAGTCCCCTACTATTATTGTGTTGCTGTCAATTTCTTCCCTTTTCGTCTTAATATTTGTTTTATTAAATAATACTTAGGGTACTTGGGTGTCCCTATGTTGGGTGTATATATATATATATATATATAGTTATCTTCTTGGACTGATTCCTTGATTATTATGTAGTGTCCTTGTCTCTTGTAACAGTAAAATATTTTGTCTGATATATGTATTGCTACTCCAGCTTTTGATTTACTTTTGTTTGGAATATCTTTCCATCTCCTCACTTTGTCTGTATGTATCTTTAGATCTGAGGTGAGTTTCTTGGAGGCAGCTTATATACAGGTCTTGCTTTTGTATCCACTCAGCCACTGTATATCTTGCAGCATTTAGTTCATTTAAAGTAACTATTGACGTGTGTGTTTTTATTGCCATTTTGTTACTTGTTTTGGGGTCATTTGTGTGTTTTTTGTTCCCTTATTCTGTTACCTTGTGATTCGATGACTATCTTTAATGTTACGTTTGGATTCCTTTTTTTTTTTTTTTTAAGATTTTTTTTCCCCCTGAATTACTTGTATAAACATTTAAAAAACATTTATTTTTGGCTGTACTGGGTCCTCACTGCCGCATGTGGGCTTTCTCTAGCTGCGGTGAACAGGTCTCTCATTGTGGTGGCTTCTCTTGTTGTGGAGCACAGGCTCTCAGGCATGTGGGGCCTCAGTAGTTGCAGCTCCTGGGCTCTAGAGCACAGATTCAGTAGTTGTGATGCATGGACTTAGTTGCCCCATGGTATGTGGGATCTTCTCAGACCAAAGATGGAAACCAATGTCTCCTGCATTGCAAGGCAGATTCTCAACCACTTGACCACCAGGAAACCTGGATTCCTTTCTCTTTTGTGTTTGTTGTAGATTTTAGGTTTGTGGTTACCATGAGTTACATATATATACATGTATATATGATTTAAGTTGCCAGTCTGTTAATTTCAAACACATTAACACTGCATTTTTACTCTTTAAAAGGCTCTTTTCCTTTATTTATTTTTGGCTGTGCTGGGTCTTTGTTGCTGCTCACGGTTTTTCTCAAGGTGAATAAGGGCTTACTCTAGTTGTGGTGGTGTCTCTGGCTGCGGAGCAAGGGCTTTACAGCATGTGGGCTTCAATAGCTGTGGCTCCTGGCTCCAGAGCACAGGCCCAATTGTTGTGGCAAACAGGATTATCTGCTCTGTGGCAGCTAAGCAGGACATGGGATCCTCCTAGATCAGGGATTGAACTTGTGTCTCCTGCATTGGCAGGTGGATTTTTTTTTTCCCCCACCACTGAGACACCAGGGAAACCCCTATTCTGGTTTTTGACTTTTTACGTCTAATTGTTTTGTGCATCTCTTAACTGTTTATCGTGGATATAGATGATTTTACTCCATTTACTACTTTGGCCTCTTGCCTTTATGCTGTGAGTTTTTTCCTTTTGTAATTTTTATGTTACTAGTTGTGGCCTTTTTTTTATTGCTTAGAGAAACCCATCCGACTTTTCTTGTAAAGCTGGTTTGGTGTGCTGAACTCTTAGCTTCTGCTTGTCTGTAAAACTTTTGATCTCTCCATCAAATCTGGATGGGAGCTTTTCTGGGTAGAGTGTTCTTGGTTGTAGTTTTTCCCTTTCATCATCTTAAATATATTGTGCCACAGGAAGTGAGCATTGAGTGAGACAAAGAAAGGGGCTTGGACTATTCCTTGAGTCCTCCCAGTTACCAAAAGGCCAAGTGGAAGAAGATGAACCTACCAAGACAACTTAGAAGGAATAACAAGAAAGGAAGTAGAAGAGGGCTGTATTTCAGAAGCCAAGTGAAAAAGGTGCTTTCAGAAGGGTGGCATGGTTACAGGCATTGAATCCTTCCCAGAGGCCCAGAGAGCTGAGACCTGAGAGATGTCCACTGAAGAATTATAAGATCTTAAATCTGCTCTTTTCCTCCCGTCTGTTGCACTGGAACGTGAATTATTGTTCCTTCTCAAAGTCTGGGAGATGGGATGTCATTTATTAGTCACCAGATGTACTTATTTTAGAAGAAAAAGAAAAAAAAGAATTTGGATACTATTTGGCCATCGTTCTCTAGCACTAAGCAATCCCTTCTGCACCCACTGCCCAGGCTGTCTTACTGACAGGAAGCCTGACAGGCAGCATATGAGAGCTACAGAAAGATCTCTTCTTTAGCACATTTGCAAGGAGTTGTCATCTATTTGATAGCACTTTATAGAGCATTGCACTGCTCGTGCTTACTAAGCTCTGTCAATAATTGAGTACTTCAGAGAAGACAATAGTACATGAGGTAGAACACAGATACGAATTTAAAAGCACATACAAAGCAAAATAAAGAAGCACAAATGATTATAGTCCTGCTACCTCCTCTGGTACTTGTTTCAGTTCTCTAGGATGTAGTCCCTGGAAACCCTCAGGCATCTTCGCATGGGTCCCTACTGCACCCACCCTCACACTACCCTGGACCTGCCCAACACCCACTAGATTTCAGTGAGGGAGCAGTCATTCCTTGACGACTCTGACTCCTGAGCCTGCTTAGTAACCTTTGTGCCCCTGTAACATCTCGACTTCCCTATCTTCTCACTTATCTACTCGTCTGCTGATCTTCCTGACCAGATGGAAAGTAGGAATGTAGGGCCTTGTTTATCTCGTTTACTAATTCAGGTCTTTCTCACAACTGCATCGCCAGCACCCAGCATGTAGTATGGGCTCTATGAATATTGACGGAAAGAATAAGTGAATCATTGACAATGAATAAATCAAGAGCCTAAAAGTACTGACAAGACTCTGTGGAGAGGGATAACTGGAACTGTGTGGAGGAGCCAGAAGGACTTGCTGGAAAGTGAGGTTCTGTGCAGGCTTATGGAGGCAGACGGACCCAGATTAGCAGGGGCCAGAGATGCCAGATTAGAGAGTGTTGATACCTTTTGAGTGGGCTGGGGAAGGATTTGCATTGCTGGAGGGTGGTATCTATTTTGGGTTGTAACTAAGTTTTCTAAATATTCTAGGTGCCGCTGGGAGAGCATGCTCCTTCCAAGCCCGCCATAGTGCGTGCTGTGGTAAGTGGAGGTGTGGAACCAACCCCTACCCTCCTCTGCCGCCGTGTCTGCAGCCCTGCGTGGTGGTGGTGGTGGCTGGAGTAGGTTGCAGGTGCCGAACAAGTAGGGCCCAGCTCCCTTGGGCTGAAGGGCTCGTTGATGCGAGGGATCCAGCCAACCCCTGGCCACGTGACAGGAGCACCATCTGGACTCTGGGGTGCCTTGATTTTGCAGCTGCCACAGCCTACTCAGGCAGATTTGACACAAGCTTACCAAATAGCTTTTCCAGGAGGTTCGTAAATTTCCAATCTGCTGTGCTACGTTTTTCCCCTACAACTGCCACCAACCAAATGTTAGTTTGGATCCAAGACCTGAAGGGCAATCAGTAAACGTATGGGCTCATCACAGACTTGGAAAGGAGATTGAGGCTCAGGTGGCCCTCTGAATGGACCATTCCTAGAATATGTGTAATTGTCAAGTCTTTACTAGCATGTCTGTCTTACGTAGACGTATTCCTCAGATTACATGTAAATTGAATTTATGTCAATTTAATTTTAAGCACCAAGTTAATGCAATTTTAAATGTTATTTTAAGGAATTACGTGCTGAGTATTCCATTTACCAAAGCAAATGACTCTCAATTTGTCTTTTGTATTAATTTTATATAAGTGTAGATATATTTATATTTACGTTTATATCTTCTGTATACTTATGTTAAGAATACAGAAAATGTTGGCTCCATACTAGCTTTAAGAGAGTTTCATACTTAACTTACAAGCCTGGAGGAAAATGTTGAGTTGTATACACTAAGATGGTCTTCATTGCTATCCATGCAACTTCATCCTCACAAGAAACATAATAAATGCAGAATTGTACAGCATACTGGGATAAATACATTACAGCTAGGAGCCGCATTTCAAATACAGCTTTTTGATATCTTACTACCCCAGGAGATTAAAAGTATTTATGAACTGAAGAACTAGGGGACTTTGTTGCTATTCCTGAACACAATAGACAAAGACAGGTTTATAAGATAGAAATTTTCTGGAATGATTGTAGTGTCCCCAATCCCTGCCCTGCTTGACTGCAATAACCATTCCTCCCAACATGTCTGTACTAGTTAACAAGCAACTTCTGCTGGAATTAAAGTTTCAAGTGATGTTGAGTAACTTTGGAAGCCAGGGTAATATCTTAGAAAAAACTAAATATCCAAGTTCGTGTAACTGGAGGTAGAGAAACCAGTTCTTTAGTCTCTAGAGAATTAGAGGGAATCACAATCTAAAGTTGTGAGCCAAGAGAAAAGCAAGCGTATTTTAAGGCTCTTGGAAGAATTTATTCATGTGAATTTTTTCTGTAGGATTCATCTCCACACTAGTGCTTATGGTGGTCCCATGGAAGTGCCCCTAATGGTAGAAGTTCCTTTAACTGTAGAAGGGCCCTGTAGTTTAGCAGCTAGTGGCAGGGACCATGTTTAATCTAGTATGCTCAGCTCCCAGTGCAGGGCATGGCGCATGGCAGGCTTCTTGTTGAAGAAATGAAAGAACAAATGACCAAGTGAAGACTAGTTGAGGCTTTTAGTGCAATGCAGTACTCTATAAGGAGGGGGAGGCCATGGGCATATGCAATTCTATTCATTTAACATGAAGATTACATTCGTATAGTATTTTTTCATACCCCTGGCAGAAAGGGATCAAGTCACGTGACTTGGGCAGGATCATTAATTTCTGGGCCTGATTGGGAAAGGACGTAGAGCTGACAGTGGAGAGATGAACCTGGGCCTGTCACTGGAGCCTTGGATCCAGCTGTTCGTAGGGTCATAATGATTCAGGATCAGCTGGCTAGGTGGCCCTTTTTTAAAGCAGTGTCTTTTAAACACAGTTTTAAATTTTATTTTATCTGTACTGTGAGGCATGTGGGATCTCAGTTCACTGACAAGAGATCAAACCCATGCCCCCTGCAGTGGAAGCATGGAGTCCTAACCACTGTGCCAGAGTCCTGCTCCAGCTGGTCCAGGGGTTCCCTCAGGATGGACGTCCTCGGCAAAAGGATGAGAAGACACAGCAAGTCTTAGCGTCTCCTAACTTTATTGTTTTCAAGGCAGCTTTTATATCTTTAGTTGTACATAGAAACAAATGTAACATGTAGAGTCATGCCAAATCAGCTCAATGGGTCAGCAGTTTTTGACCCTTATCGAAACCAGGATACCGTTTGTATATCATAACAAAGTTTCACTTTGTTTACATCATCTTCTGGCCTGGAGGCCTGCTAACATCTTGTGACTCTGTATTGATAAGGGTTGATCAGCCAGAACACTTTTGTATCAGGCACAGAATGTACCAGAGTTACATTTTTTAAAGAATACAGGCACAGCAGATTATGACAAAGAGAGAATTCATCAACTCAAAGTTTCAAAGTAAAACCTGTTTTTTATAATCTATCTTTTGCCTTGAGCTTAAGGGAAAAGAATGTGGTCCCATAAAGTCATGGTAGGGCAGGCTGAAACAATGTAGCACCAAGGTCAGTTCTTTCACAAATATCACCAGCTAGATTAACAACTGTCTTATTATTTTTATATTAAAGCTAAACCTTTATTTTTATAAGTCTCTAACTACTATACCTTTATTATATAGGCTCAGGGCATTAAGAGCAAAAACATAGCAAGTAAATATAGACCGAATAACAGTTTTGTAAAGTAATATTTTTTATGTGTTTCCAATAGGCTTTCTCCCCCTCGAAGGGCTCTGTGCCCATTGGGCCTTTTATGCGTTCAGGCTCTCAATGCTGTTTATTGCTGAGGAGCAGTCATGTATACTAGTTCTAAAGGTACAGGCACATTTGTCAAGCAAACTAAGATGCTAGCAAAAGGAGCTTAGATTAAAATACTCTTTTTTATGAATAATCTTATAGAGTGCCACTGTTCGAGGGGCATGTTGATTAGAGTTTTAAATTGACCTGGTTAGAAAAGGATCAGGGAAGGCCTTCTGCCTAAGTCACAGAAATTAGGGAGCAGTCTATTATAGCAAGCATCAGAAAGATATCATCTTTAAGCTGAGCGCCAAGGCAGCTTATCAAAATCCCTGAGGCCTGAGTTGCCTTGCTCATCAGGTCTTCTCCTCATGACCTTGTCATGGTTGGGATCTCGTGTGCTGGCTCCCGGCACCACTGGATTGCCAGGGAAGTCCCAACAACTTTCAAAAACTTCATATTTTATGTTGGGGTATGGAGAAGGCAATGGCAACCCACTCCAGTACGCTTGCCTGGAAAATCCCATGGACGGAGGAGCCTGGTAGGCTGCAGTCCATGGGGTCGCTGAGAGTTGGACACAACTGAGCGACTTCACTTTCACTTTTCACTTTCATGCATTGGAGAAGGAAATGGCAACCCACTCCAGTGTTCTTACCTGGAGAATCCCAGGGACAGGGGAGCCTGGTGGGCTGCCATCTATGGGGTCGCACAGAGTGGGACACGACTGAAGCGACTTAGCAGCAGCAGCAGCATAGCTCTTAAGAGTGTTGTGATAAGTTTCAAGTGGACACAAAGGGACTCAGACATACATATATACATGTATCCATTCTCCCCCAAACCCCTGTCCCATCCAGGCTGCCACATAACACTGAGCAGAGTTCCCTGTGTGATACAGTGGGACCTTGTCCAATCTTCTGTGTCTTAATTTTTCTCACTCTTTTCCTTCTCTTTCTCCTACTCTTCCTCCCCTGCTTCATTTCTTTATTATTTTTTGGCTGCACTGGGTCTTTGTAGCTTTGCAGGACTTTCTCTAGTTGTGGCAAATGAGGTCTGCTCTTCATTGAGGTAACTTCTTGTGGAGCACAGGCTTTAGGCACACAGGCTTCAGTAGTTGCAGTTCTTGGGCTCAGTAGTTGCTGCTTGCGGGCCCTAGAGCACACGGGCTTAGTTGCTCCCTACACGTGTGGAATCTTCCTGGACCGGGGATCAAATCCATGTCCCCTGCATGGGCAGGTGGATTCTTATCCACTGCACCACCAGGGAAGTCCCAACAACCTTTTTAGCTATTTAAACTGAGTTTCTGTCACTTGGAACCAATACGTTTTGGATAATTAAATTTGCACTTTCTGATTAAAAATGAACATACATGTGCTTTTATAGAAAAGGACAAAGGGACACACATACTCACAGGCCCACACTTTGTTCAAGGGCTCCATTTCTGATTTAAGACAAAGTGAGCTCAGGGGTCATTCTCCCTGAACTTTATTACCCAGCTGTGTAAAATCCAGTTTGGGGAGTGGGCAGGAATCAAGTTACTGATGCTGAATGCCACTCTACTTTTGTAGCACCAATTTCAGCAAAATCCAATTCTAACACAGTTAGGGAAAAATACCAGGATGCTATTAAACAACATCTTCCATTGGATGGGAAAGCTTCCTGAGTCTGTGGCCTTAGTAAACTTTACCTTTGGAATCTTCCCACTCTAGACAGTGCTCATATTTTTGTTCTTAGGAGTCTTGAGAAACTGAAGTTTTAAAGTTGATCAAGTCCAATTTATTTTATGACTAGTGTGTTTGTTTCCTAACAAATCTTTTCTCACCCTAAGGTGAAGAAAATTTCTCCTGTGGCTATCTTTAGACATTTCATTGTTTAAAAGTGTTTAGATTTAGGTCTATGATCCATTTCAATTTTTTTTGTATGGTGTGACCTAAGAGTCAAGATTTACTTACCCCTCCATATGTATACCCATTAGTTGCAGCACCACTTGTTGAAAAGACTGTCCTTTCCCCCATTGAATTACCTTGCCAAATTGGCTGAAATTCTATTTTTAGATCCTGTCATATTCTATCATTCTATATATTTAGCCTAGTGTCAATAGCACATATTCTTGATCACTGCGGGTCTTGAAATTAGGCAGCACTTGTCCTCCACCTTTGTTTTTTTCCCAAAACTCCTTTGGCTCTTACAGACTCCTTGCATTTCTATACAGATTTTAGAATCAACTTGTCAATTTATACCAAAATGTTCACTTAAATTTAAATTGTGCTTTTAAATCTATACAGTTTAAGATGTGGCACCTCACCAGTATCAGGTCTTCTGGTTCATGGTACTTCTCTTGATTTATTTAGATCTTTAACTTCTCCCAGTGATATTTAGTGTACAGATAAATTTCAATGTAAATTTCATTAATCTTATCCATTGATATCTTATACTGTAGATACTATTGTAAATGATATTTTAAGATTCCAATTTCCAGTTGTTCATTACTATTTATAGAAATAGTTGATTTTCAAATATTTATCTCATCCTGTGACTCTGCTAAACTCATTAGCTCTGAAAACTTTTTGGTAGATGTCTTAGGATTTTTCATGTACACGAATGTGTCATCTGTAAAGAAAACTTTTTCCTTTCTAAAGTCAATTTTTCTTTTATTGTATTGGTTTGGAATTCTAGTATAATGTTGAATAGAAAAGAACGGATGCTTGTCTTGTTCCTGATATTTGAAAGAAAGCATTCAGTCTTTCACAATTTTGTATGATGTTAGCTGTAGGTTTTTCATGGATGCAAGTTTTTTTTTTTAAATTATGGGTGGGTACTGAATTTTGCCAAATGCTTTCTTTGTCTATATTGAGCTGATCATATATGTTCTCTTAGTTCTGTTAATATGGTGAGTTACATTGTTTGATTTTTGAATATTAAACCTATCTTGCATTCCTGGGATAAGTTCCACTTGGTTATAGAAAAACCTTTAAAAAATTGAATTAGATTTGTTAATGTTTTGTTAAGAATTTTTACCCTTATGTTCATGAGGGACATTGGTCTATAGTCTTGCCTGTTTTGACCTCAAGGTAATGCTTGACTTCATAAAATGAGATGGCAATTGATTTTTCTTCTTTTCCTGAAGAAGTTTGTGTAGGATTAACATTATTTCATCCTTAAATTGTTTGAAGAGAATTCACCATTTGGAGAATTTCATTCTCTGGATTGAAAACTGGAGTTTTCATTTTGGTAAGGATTTTAATTAGGAGTTACTTTTGATATTTTTGTCATTTTTATCTGTATCTCTTTAAAAGTTTCATTTCAACTGAGTGGTCAAATTGGCATGCAGCTGTTCATAATCTTATTTTTAAAATGTCTGTAGGATCTGTAGTGATCTCTTTCATCTTCCATGATATTGGTAATTCTCTCTGGAGTTGGATTATTAGAGTGAATGATGTGGAAAGATAGGAAATGTGAGCACAGGATGAGGAATGCTTGCAATTACAAGTACGGAGGGATGTTGTGGCTGTTCAGCCGCTAAGTTGTATCTGACTCTTTGTAACCTCATGAACTGCAACATGTCAGGTACTCCTGTCCTTCACTATCTCCTGGGGTTTGCTCAGATTCACCCCCATTGAGTCAGTGATGCTATCCAACCACCCCATCCTCTGCCACCCACTTCTCCTTTCGCCTTCAATCTTCCCAGCATCAGAGCCTTTTTCAGTGAGTCAGCTCTTTGCATCAGGTGGCTAAAGTATTGGAGCTTCAGCATCAGTCCTTCCAATGAATATTCAGGGTTGATTTCCTTTAGGATTGAATGGTTTGATCTCCTTACTGTCCAAGGGACTCTCAGGAGTCTTCTCCAGCACCACAATTTGAAACCATGAATTCTTCAGCGCTCAGCCTTCTTTTTGGTCCAACTCTTACATCCATACATGACTGCTGGAAAAACCATAGCTTCAACTATATGGACCTTTGTTGGCAGACTGATGTCTCTGCTTTTTAATATACTGTCTAGGTTTGTCATAGCTTTCCTTCCAAGGAGCATCTTTTAATTTCATGGCAGCAGTCACCATCCAGTGATTTTGGAACTCAATAAAATGTCTCTGCTGCCACTTTCCCACCTTCTATTCACAGTGAAGGGTGCTGAAAAAATGTGGCCCACTGAAGGAGGGAATGGCAAACCACTCCAGTATTTATGCCACGAGAACCCCATGAACAGTATGAAGAGGCAAACAGAGGGGTGTAGTTATTGGTAATGACAAGGAATACAGCCATGGGAGTGGATGACTGAGGTTTGCAGAGAACAAGGTCCTTGCAGAAGGGGAGATCAGGGAGCTGAGAGGCCAGAGCATTAGAAGGAAATCTCTGAGAATAATGAGGGGAAGAGTGGTGGAAAGACAATGAGCCTAGTGTTGAACTCTTCGAGGAACAAAGGAAGCAGGTTGGAAGATATGTATGAGGAGCCCCTGGGTAGTTTATTGACATGAGAGACAAAGGAGCTGGGGGCTTTAGGGTGGATGTAGGCAAAATGGCCTATAAGTAATGTCTGAGGAGAATTCTGCCCCCTCCCCTAGACTCAGTGGGAAGGTTTTAGGGGAGGTCATCTCCTCAAGGGAGAGCCAGACATCCTCCACTGCAGCAGGGTGACCCAGCTGATCAGAGAAGAGGGCGAGGGTCTGGAGTTGCTGGCTGAGGGCAGCTGGAGTCCCAGAAAACATAGAGGATGATTTAGGGAAGCCTGAGTGTCTCACTTCACACACTGTTGGCTGAACCCAGGGTAGGCAAGGTGTGAGCAGGGAAGCTGGAAGAAAAAACTCGAGGAGCCATAGGAACTGCCGACATGTTTATTCTCTCTGGCTGGTGCAGCAGCTGCTCTGTATTCTCTCATGGCTGACCCAGACGACACAGCCATAATGCAGCCTCAAGTGCTTTCCAGGTGGAGCTTATAAATGCATACAGAACAAAAGTGGCCTGGGGCTGAGTATAGTCACGCGCATGGGCAGTACTATAGATGATCTCAGCTGTTACATAGCTATGCCATGTCATTATTTACAAAATGTGGGGCAAGAGCGAGAGGTCGTGGGGCGAGAGAGCCTGACTGATACCATCTTGGCTATGTGCTATTTCCCCATACTAAGAAAAAGGAATGCAAGAACTACAGGGGACTGAGGGCCTGGGTGCCTAGTGGTGGATCTGGGTTTAGCTTTGTGAGGTGAGTGAGACAAAGAGGGATAGTGGCTTGGTGGTGGGATCCTGTTGGGCATTTTTGAAACAGGACTTTCTGGGGCTCTCCCGGCCAGAAAAGCCTTTCCATATCCCATTTCTTGTTTGTAGGAAAAAGGCTTTCAGCTTCTTATACTTTCCAAACAGTTACTGATTAGGAGAGTGAAGGAACTCCAAAAGAAACAAAGATTCAGTGATGGGGTAGAGGCCTGGTTCCTCCCTGGGAAATGTGTTAACAGTTTGCTACATATTCTGAGTTATTCCACAGGAACTAAGCCTCCCCCCCCATCCAGGTAGAGGATGGTAACTTCACACTGAAAACTAGCACAAGGACCCCAGGCTTGTTGGAACCAGAAGGCCGACAACTGAGATTCCTGGAATAGCACCCTGTTACTTCCACACCAACCAGTCAGAGGAGGATCATACACCCTGCCCCCCTCTCCCCAAGTTTTGTCAATAAAGACTCTTCCCTGAAGCCCATCAGGGACTTTGGGTCTTTTGAGCATGAGACACCCATTCCCCTTACTTGGCCCTTGCAATTAAGACTTTCTCTGATCCAAGCTCTAGTGTTATAGTTTGGTCTCAGGCACAGAAACTTGGATTCAACAACGCTGGATTGGGGAGCTTCAGTGTTGAGGGGGACTCTTGGGCTCACATGTTGGTGGAGTTAACATTCGAGTTCCAGGCACCATGGTAGGAAACATTTTCCTTCATCTCCCCATTTGTTTCAACTTTTAGCAGATTAATGAGCTGAAGCTGTGGTTGATTTTCTGAAGCCCATGCTCCAGGGCCCATTGAGGATCCACAGCCACCTGAGAAAGGCCTAGTGCACTAGCGCTTCACTACTGCACTCTGTGGCACGTGGCGCCTTACACTGCCTCAGCTGTGGGCTCTCAGGCCCACCTCTGTCCCAGCATTTCTTTCTGCTACAAGGTTTATAGAGGTCTGCTCTACCGTTGGCGTTTCTTTTGCTTTACTCTTCCCCTGCTCCTCTTAGGAAGGCTCAGTGAGTCTCTAACAGCTTAACCCTAAGTGGTCTGTTCTCTTAACCACTGCCTGCTGGAGTTAAATGCTATCTTTCTTTTTTGCTTTCTGTCATTTAAAGAGAGATAGTGTTTTTCATTTTGGCTTTGAAACCTCCCAGAGAGAAAGAAACAATGAAATCTGATTACACAAATCATGACCACCGTCACCTTCCTGTCAGATCATCCCACCCAGCATTCAGTGCTAAGCCCGATCTGACTGTAAACTAGCCTGTCTCACTCTCCTGTGGTTAGTCTTATTTGTGCTGCATCTTCCTTTGTGCATGCTAAGTCGCTTCAGTTGTGTCCAACTCTTTGTGAAACTATGGACCGTAGCCCGCCAGTCTCGTCTGCCCATGGGATTCTCCAGGCAAGAACACTGGAGTGGGTTGCCATTTCCTCCTCCAGGGGATCTTCCCAACCCAGGGATCGAACCCTGCATCTTCTGTGTTGGCAGGCGGGTTCTTTACCACTAGCACCACCTGAAGAGGATCTTCCCTTAGTGTCCCTTACGCTGGTTTCATGAGCCAATACGTGCATTCCCTCAGGACACAGCCCCCATCTTATCTCCTCTCAAAATGACTGCATCATTTTATATGAATTCCTGGTGTTCGTCCCTTAAGTTGGTCCAGCTTCCCTAGCTCTTTGGCCCAGTGGTCCTCCCAGTTTACAAGATTATTCCTCCAACTGTTCTCACTACAGAGCTTAAAAGACATAGGTTTAAGAGAGCACCTCTCAAAGAGTTTCCCAGAGCCCAACTGCTTCTGGTGAAGTCGTTCCCGTCTTCTCCCTTATTTTTATCTGTTAGATTTCACCGAACGCCAGCCCTGTTTGCTGACCTAGTAACAGGTAAAACTCCCCTTTCCCACTCCATTTCCTCCATTCTCTTATGTCAGCTTATCTGATCTTCTGAGATTTCAGCTTTCCTTCAGAGTAGTTCTGAGCAAGGACTCACTACCTAACCCACATAGAGGTCAAAGTTTGAGAAAAGAGAGAGAGAGAGAGAGCGCTTTGTTGCGAGGTCGACCGACACGCGTGACAGGACTCCAAAATCTGTCTCCTGGATCTGGGTCCTGGGCTGAAATTTAAAGGGTTAGAGGAATTTCAAACTTGGAAGCTGATTGGCTGGTTTTGAATTAGTCCATATGATTCACTGGTGCTGCTGGAAGCCAGATTTTCCTTGTTGAAGGACTTCTTAAAGGGCTCCAGTTCTAGTTTTTAGTTCCTTGGACTGAAGAGTCTTGGTTCTGAGATCATTCAGGAGACTGGGGTTCCCTCCTGCACACGTGCTATGTTGTTTCTGTAAAATAACTCCAGGTTTGATTAATCAACAGCCAACTTAAAGAGGCAAAACCAGTTTGAGTTTTATATGGTCAATGTTTTATATGCTGTTTTAAAAGGAAGTCTGTCTCCTTCTATTATTTAATTGGCCTTATTTTCATTTTTGATCTTCCACTACCCTGAGTGTGAGAATGAGGCATGTTTTTAAAACTGCTCTTCTTCCTTGATTTCTTGAGAAAAATCTGATTCCTAAAAGTCAGAAGATTTCATGCACAGGCCTTTTATGTTGCCTTCTTATTCTTCAGTTTTATAATAATTTCACTGAACTGTTTTTCTTTCTGTCTCACCCAAGAAGATGCTATATTGTCTTTAAAATAAGGTCCCCCATTCTTCTTTGTTCCTTCATTAATAAACACTATTTTCTCTATCTCTTTTATACTTTAATAAAACTTTATTACACAAAAGCTCTCAGTGATCAAGCCTCATCACTGGCCCTGGATTGAATTCTTCTGCTCTGGAGGCCAAGAATCCCGGTGTCTTTTGTGGTTCAGCAGCAACATTTCATCTTGGGGGCTCATCTGGGATTCTTCAGGACAAGGTAAGGATGCTTGGAGCTCTAGTTCTTTGTTCTCCTAGCAAACATGTTTTCTGCTGTACTTTACTAACTCTACAGTGTGTTTGTGTGAATGAATGACACTCCCTGTGCAAAGCAAGTGAGGAGCCCTGCTCTGCCTTTCCGCGATAACTTCATACAGCTTATAGAAGAAACGCTGTCAGGGGTTTATACTGACCTGCCAATGGACTTCCCTTGTGGCTCAGATGGTAAAGCGTCTGCCTACAATGTGGGAGACCAGGGTTCAATCCCTGGGTCGGGAAGATTTCCTGGAAAAGGAAATGGCAACCCACTCCAGTATTCTTGCCTAGAAAATCCCATGGATGGAGAAGCCTGGTAGCAAACAGTCAGATACAACTGAGCGACTTCATTTTCACTATCACTCATAGAGACCACAGTCTGGGTCCTTGAAACTCCAAACCACTGTTGGAGTTTATGTCTACAAATCAGAGCCTCCACTGAGCCTCTTGGGCCTGCGGTGACCCTACAAGAAGTTAAATTCGGTGTTCACCACCTAATCTCTTGGCACCGAGGACAATTTAAGACAGTCTAAGAGGAGAACTGAGGGCAGGGCAGCTCATCTTGTCCTTGATTGTCTCTGTCTGGTGCAATAATTTAAAACCGGAATCACACTGCTGCTCTCCAGAGACATGAAACTAAGCCATGGCAGTGCACGTGGACTGGAAACGAGGACTCACTGGCCATGTGACTTCAGTATAAACTGGCAGGACCACTCTGTAGAGTAAAGTCGCAGTATTTAGTGAAACTTAGTGTCCATCTGCCCTTCAACACAGTAGTTGCTGTCTAGACAAAATTCTCACGTAAGGGAACATGAAAGCATTGTTCCTGGAGAGGAGTTGGAAGCAACCAAGACTCCTCCATTAAGAGATGGATAAATCAAGTGCAGCCTAAGAAATATGATACACAGCCAAATGCTACAAGCTAAAACTAGATGATTATCATGCACCATAGAGGACTCCTTAAGACATAATGTTGAAAGAGAAAAGAAACAGGTACTGTTTATGCAAATTAAAATCATACATACAAAACTCAGTTTATAAAATCTTATAAGGATATTTATAATTCCAAGAATATATATCAAATACTTTAGAATAAGGTTGTAATGGAAGGGAGAGGCAGTGAGAGTGGCAATTAGGGACTATATTAAGCATTTTTTTAATTCTGATGTTCATTTATTGCAGATCTTCTCAGAGTTTTTGGCACATTGTACATCTCCAGGAGGACCACACAATATGAAACATTTCTGAAACATGCTTTCTTAGAAGGCTTTATTTTTCTGTAAATCTAGCATCCTGAGAATCATAGTTGGGGACTACTGTGATGAAAGAAGATAAGCTGGTACATGAAACAAGCAAGAAAATCTTGGCTCACAGAGGAGGGACTTCAGGAATTCATCTGGCCATTCCTCAACTTTTATTAGGGGAGGTGTTGTCAATGACACAATTCAAGACACATATGGAGAACTGAAAACAGGACCTTGGTCTTCTTTTGTGTAAGACAGTATTCTACTACATGGTGATATTTTCTGTAAATGCTTAGGTAACATTGTAAAAATTATATTAACTATATTCTGTTAATAGTATATGATCTGTAGCATTACATTTTATGGTTTATGGACAAAAGTTTCTGATTTTTTCTTTATAAAATAAATACAAGGTGGTTAGCTTTTATGGTTGGAAGTTAGCCTATTTTTATACAAATTTCCTAAACTATAAGTTCCATCAGAGTTAGTTACCTTTTGGTATACTTTTCTGTTTGTCATATGCCTACAGATGTTGATCCCCAAGTCATATTTTAAAGGTTAACTCTCTCTTTTTCGTCATCTCTATCTGCTTGGGATAATTCTGAAGGACAGAAAGACTTAAATTGAAATATGAGTCCTATCTATAGTAACAACTCACTTACTTAAATTTTGGGGAAAAGAAGAAATTATGAGGCAAATCTTACATAAGCATCATGAGGATTAATGGAGTTAATATACATAAATTGGTTGGAACATTGCTTAGCATAAACACTATATATAAGAGTTTGTTAAATAAATGAAATAAAAAATTTAAAACGCAAGTTAGACACTGGTGAAGTGATGACCTTTTCTTATCTACTGTCCAATAAATACAAATTCCACAGAGGACTCTGAGAGAATAAGCAGTTTTATGCTTTTTATAGTAAAGAAAGAAGAGTCTTTTGATGCTATTTTTTATAACCAAGGAAAAAACTCCTCCAACTCTCAAAGCTTTAAATAAAACTATTTTCTTTGAACAGGACTTATTTTTTGGACAGAAAAACCAAGTGGTTTTCATTACTCACTAACAGAGAAACCACATGATTTGAGGGTGAAAATGTTGCCTATTAATACTGAGTTGTCAGCTGGCTTTCTTATTTTGAAGGTGTTGGCTCAGTCAGCTTTACAAACCACATTTTATTCCGTAAAACCTACATTTTCTTCATGTATCAGAAATGACATTGGGTGGAGAGCGTCTGGAATTTACTTGTCAAATCTTGTGAGCTACATTTTAAACTATCCTCTACAGTGAATTCTAGTTAATATTATGTATTTGTGGCATAACTAGTAATTGAGGAGGAAGAAAATTCCAGCGGTTATTTTCTGCACAAACATAAAGATTTGTAGAATTTGAAAAATTGGACTGAGAATATAAAAATCATAATGTAAATCAGTTATGTTTCCCATCACCTGGCAACATTTGTCATTGTAAGACTTTTGATGGCAAGTTTTCAAAAACTTGGGAAATCCAGAGGCAAGTTTTGATGAATATTTTATTCTGTGTCTAAAAAAGGCATTCTTAAACCACCAATTCTTTCTGTGAGAAAAAGATTCTACCCTACCAAAGAGATCGTATTTCAGAGAGAATAATATAGGGATTCCAGGGACCTCAGAAACCATCAAGAGCAAACAGAGTTATATAGTGACCACAAACCCTTCACTGCCTTGGAGAGAAAATAGCAAATGTATTTTATAAGGAAAATTAATTTTAATATGTCAAGTTTCACTTCAGTGGATCTTGTTTACTTTTTCATATTTAATGTTTTATGGAACTAGTCCTGTGAGAATACCCTTTTTTTATGTATAATATTTCAAAAGCCTTTAAGGAGAATGATGTCTTCTGACCCATGAATCTAGACCCAGCACTCTATTTCTTGTACGTTACTAAATGCACTTTGTAATTTAAAGTTTATTTAACTTGGAAAATTTGACAGAAGATAATAAGGTAAAGAATTTAGTAGCTCTTCTTTAACATGAATAAAATATGGCCTTAAAAATATAGATTCTCAATCTTTTTGGAGATGGTACACCAAATTGTTCTGGAAAAAAAAATGGCAACCCACTCCATTATTCTTGCCTGGAAAATCTCATGGACAGAGGAGCCTGGCAGGCTACAGTCCATGGGGACGCAAAGAGTTAAACATGACTGAGCACACAGCACAGCACACACCAAATTGATTGATTGTATATCTCTGTCTTATGCATGCCACTTTAATCCTTCGTAGAAATGCTCTCTGAATTTTTTTTCAAGTTTATTTTGTTTGGATAGACCCTGATAAAATATTTTTTAAAAATCATCAGTTCAATTGTTGAATATATCCTGAGTAGATTCCAGAATTAAACCTGTATATGACCAGACTACTTAAACCATGCTTTCCCTACTAATTTTCACTGGGGAATCTCAGATTTCTTCAAGCCCTACCGCTTTTGACTATGAGTATTCTGCCCCTTTGGGGCTTCTCTGGTGGCTCAGACAGTAAAGAATCTGCCTGCAATGCCAGAGATCTGGGTATAATTCCTGAGTTGGGAAGATTCCCTGGAGAAGGGAATGGCTACCCACTCCACTGTTCTTACCTGGAGAATTCCATGGACAGAGGAGCCTAGTAGGCTATATATAGTCCATGGGGTAGCAAAGAGTCAGACACGACTGAGAGACTAATACCAACATTCTGCCCCTTCATTAGCAAAACTATTTCAATTTGAACTTCAATTGAAGAGCTATCCTGTCTAAACATTTCAGCTATACCAGAGGATTTTTCTTATTCTTTAAAATCCTCTGGTTCTATTTTGATTTTTAACAGCAACAGTAAATTTTTATTACTTTGTAAAGCCCTAAAAAGTAAGAGTTGTGGTATTTCCTTGATTCTAAGATGCTTTGCTCATTTAATGGGAACTTTTGTGAACTATACCTCTCTAACATGAGATATCTCTCAACTTCAAAAAGCTAAGTTGTGGGGATTAAAGTATGGCTTATAAGAAATTGTAGTATATGTACTGACATGGAAAAACATCTGATATATACTTTTAAGTGAAAGAAGCAAGTTACAGAGTAACATGTTAGCTAATGTAACAAATAGGCCCCTAATGTACACAGTAGAAGTATAATTCTTGTTCACATCACAATCCTGAGAAGGACAACATGTTCTTGGGTTGACTCTCCTTCAAGTAGTCATGTAGAGCTCAGGCTGAAGGTGTCATCATCTTCAACATGTGGCTGCCTCCTTCCCAACCAGCTAGAAGCATGTATGCATGAGAGGTTTCCATGGCTAGGCCTAGAAGTGCACATCAATTTTGCTCCTGTTCCATCGGCTAGACTTGGTCATATGACCACATCTAGCTGCAAGGCAGGCTGGGAAATGTATTCCAGATGTGTTCTCAGGAGGAATAGAAGAACACAGATTTTATCCTAGCAGTCTCTTTTGTGTGTATATATGTATACACGTCTTACCTTCGGTAAAAAAGGAGAAACGCTAGCTGTATTACTCAGGCTTTCCTAGAGAAACAGAACTAATAGGAGATCTCTGTCTCTATCATTTCTATCTCTAGCTCGACTCCCCTGGGAATCAAAATCACTGCTGGTTGAGAACCACTGACTTAACCCCTATGAATTTCAATTCCCTCATTGGTAGATTAGGGATAATAATACTTTTCTGGTATAAGAAAGGAAGGCATTAGCTTTTATGATAAACAATCCCCAAATCTCAGTGGCTTGCATGCTAAGTCACTTCAGTCGTGTCTGACTCTTTGCAACCCCACGGACTGTAGCCTGCCAAGCTCCTCTGTCCATGGAATTCTCCAGGCAAGAACATTGGAGTGGGTTACCATGCCCTCCTCCGGGGGATCTTCCCTACCCAGCGATCAAACCCGTGTCTCTTATGTCTCCTGCATTGGAAGGTGAGTTTTTTACCACTAAGCCACCAGGGAGTAAAACTTTATTTTTCGCCTGTGTTCTACCAAGGTGACTATTTGTGGTCTGGTAGCTTTCTTTATGGAAAAATTCAGGAGCTGAGCTCCTTCCATTTTGTGAACTACGTTGTATGCCCTCCTCTACCTAGGTCTTTGGAATCTTCTCTATTCAGCTGAGAGGTGGAAAAAGAGGCAGGACATAGCAAGTGGGGGATTATTATGGGCCAGGCCTAGAAGTAGCACATATTTCTCCAGCTTCCACTCCATTTGCCAGGACTTGGTCACCGTTAGACACCTGACAGAATCGGCATAAAGGTTTGGATAATTTGCCTACCGATGGTGGAATGTATACATGTCTGAGTGTCTCAGGCTTCTCTCAGTGGACAGAACAAAAGAAGTGATATTGACATTGACACTGGAACTTCTTCAGAAGAACGAAGGGTTTCAATCCAACAACCATTTAAAGTCTCCTGCAGGTGTTTCTGTGAGTCTCCAGGGACAACTGACAGGTACTCAGACAGAGTATTCTCGAGTTCTTCTGCTTGATCTTCTCATGGAAGCCCGTGGTGCACAAGTCCTTGAGGGAGGCTACTGGCCTCTGCTGATGCTGGTGACTCTTGTGAGAGCAGGTCTTATGCCAGGAGGATGGCCACTGCAGCTGTTCCCTGCAGCTTTACAGCCCCTGCCAGATCCCGCTGGTATGTTGTGGTTACAGAAACAGGAGTGATGACCCCTCTCTCCCAGCTCGGCTGTGCTTGGCTGCCACAGTCTCAGTGGTGTCAAGAATTTCACCAGAACTTTCACTGAAGCTGCTCCTTTGGCTTCCTGTCCTAACCCCTCTCTCCACAGGAGGTAAAAATCTCCTACATCATTACCTTGCACAATTGGGAGGAGCTGGGCAAGGTGAGGAGACTGTGGCAGGGACAGAAACTTCCCATTTCCTTCCTTTTCTCAGCTATCTTAGTACCTCTGGCCCTTCAAAAACTCCTCCCACGATCAGTGCATACAAATAGATGCCACAGGGATCACCAGCCCACCGGTTCTGCATCCTGGGTTGGCTCCACCAGGACTGCTATGTATATATTAGATTTTTGTATATGCTAGATTTACCAGCATCTTTCCTGAGAATCCCAGAGTGCATTCAAAAGGGATGACGCTGCCATAAAGAGCATCTAAATGAAGTGGAAGACATTACAGGGTAAGAAGGCGGCATCTATTGTGTCTGCCCAGTGACACAGACTTACTGCTGATTGAGTTCACGGGAACTTCAGGGCTCCCTGAGCTTAATAATACTTTGGTTACAGCATATGAGGCACACATGATAAATCAGATGCTATTCACGCTTAACTAAAGCTGTGGCTTTCTAAAATAAATCACCACCAGCAGTGATTTTGGGGAAATTAAGCTACCCACTTCACTTGTTTGCTCACTCACCCGTCCTCCAACTTAGAATGGGCACTTAAGCTCAGTCACCTAATTAGGTTAACAGGTGTTTTTAATGAACTCAGCTTCTTACCACCTGTGGTAAAGATCATATTTGAAATTTTTAAAACTCAAGTAGAAAACTTGGGGTTTGGCTTTGTATTGTATTTAAGTCTATTTAGCAGACTGTGAATTTAGTCTTTTGTAAAAAGGATGAAGGCAGTCAGTTACTCTTCTGCTCTCACCCAGGCTGGTTTCTTTTGACCCCTGGAGTTAATTGTCTCTACATTTTAATTGAGTTGGCTACCTTCCAGGCCACTGGGATAACAAATAGGATAACATTTGGGAGTATTTTTGTGACTGAGGAAATACTGTTTCTTGATATATAAGAGCAGTTTTTTTTTTCTTTTAATAAGGAGAAGAGTTTAAGAGAAATGTATGCATGAGTGAGTGAGGGTGAACATATGTGTGTATGTGCGTGTCTGCACATATGTGAAAGTGAGGGTGAATATGTATGTCTGAATGCATGTGTGTGTGAGTGCTCATATGTGTGCACACATTGGTGTGTGAATGTGTGTATACATGTAAAAATATGCATAAATCTTGAGGCTTGTCTAATTCCCCTCTGTCTGGACAAAAGTGGTCTGAGGGAGTGAAGAGGAGAAGCACAGATGTGTCACAGAGAGGGTGGAGGAGACTCACCAGCCTGAGAGAACAAGAAAGAAGAATCAGAGCAAATAATCACACACACTAGTTGTTCCAGCAACAAATAGAAACTCAGCGTTCTTTTTTTTTTTGGCCCAGGGGCATGTGGGATCTTAGTTTCCTGACCAGGGGTTGAACCCATGCCCCTGTGGAAGCATGAAATCCTAACCACTGGACCACCCGGGAAGTCCGAACTTAGCTTTCTTTATTTAATTTTTTGGCCATGCTGGGTCTTTGATGCTGCTTGGGGGCTACTCTCTAGTTGTGCGCAGCCTTCTCATTATGGTGGCTTCTCTTGTTGCCAAGCATGGGCCCTAGGCTTTGTGGGCTTCAGTAGTTGCGACGCCTGGGCTCTAGAGCACAGGCTCAATAGTTGTGGTGCATGGGCTTAGTTGCGCTGTGGTACGTGGGATCTTCCCAGATCAGGGATAGAACCCACGTCTCCTGCATTGGCAGGCAGATTCACGACTGAGACACCAGGGAAGCCCCGAACTTAGCATTCTTGAAGACAAAAAAGAAAATAAAGGAGGCAAGATGCTTAGGGGGATCAGGAAGCCAGTCAGAAAAGAACCGGGACCCCGAAGCCAAGTTCCTCTCCTGGTATGGAAACTACTGACACAGGGCTGACTTCACAGACACCTTCCCCTTTCCTCATCTGGCTTCTCACTTGGGAGGGGAAGTGGAAAGGAATTCTCAGGTAGGTAGGTGGGTGAAGTGAGGAAATAAACAATTTGGGGGTGATGTTGAAGTGTAAACTCTGGGGCTCTCTCCACAAGGGATATCGTAACCTCGCTGGGTGGAACAGAGCCTAGGAACAGATTTTTAACAAAATAAACAACAAAATAAAAGGAGTTAAGAGTCTATATATATATGTTTTTAACAGTATAGAAAAACTTTTTCCTAAAGGCCAAGCATTCATGTATCATAGACTTATTTTTTGCCCCATTCAGTTGCCATCTGTTCTATTATATGCACAATATTTTCTTTAAATCAGCTTACTTTTTAAACCTAAGAAAGTTATTTTAAAAGGGAACTTTATATCACCTAAGTTGAAAACCAATATAACTTGTCAAAATAGAGTAAAATAAAATCGTGGAAATAAATGAACATGATTAAATTCTGTCTCCACATTTTTTCCTATTAAAGGTGCTGAACCTTAAGGCCTACTCTCTCTTTGTTAAAAGGAAGAGTAGATATCTTTGGAAACATGTTGAAGATATATGAGAATTGATTGAGACTTTCTCCTTGGTTTAAACAGAACTGAAAGACAGTGACAAGGAAATAACTTTCCCACTATGTGATTTAGTATTATTTAAATCTATTTCCTGGAGAAGGCAATGGCACCCCACTCCAGTACTCTTGCCTGGAGAATCCCATGGACGGAGGACCCTGGTAGGCTACAGTCCATGGGGTCGCTAAGAGTCGGACACGACTGAGCGACTTCACTTTCACTTTTCCCTTTCATGCACTGGAGAAGGAAATGGCAACCCACTCCAGTATTCTTGCCTGGAGAATCCCAGGGATGGCAGAGCCTGGTGGGCTGCCGTCTATGGGGTCGCACTGAGTCGGACACAACTGATGCGACTTAGCAGCAGCAGTAGCAGCAAATCTATCTCCAGGTACTAATTGAGAAAAGTTGACAGAAAGGAAAAGGCCTGAGATAACAGTAAATACAAAGCAAAAAGGCTGGGAGACAAAAGCAATCGGGGAAATAATATTTGATTTAAATATTATTTAAATTATTTATTAGTAACCAAAAACTCTCTCTTTTTTTCCAGTGGGGAGGATACATGAGGTTAAAATCCGTCAACCGAGTGGTGAAATTAGGAGTTGAGAGCATGTGGTAAAGAAATCTTATGGCACACATTTTACTATTTAAATATGTAGTTAAGACTAAATAATCTTGGGGTTTTTTTTTTGAAATATCAATGGCTAGAGTCAATTAAGGTGTTCTAAAAGTGAAATAGATAACTGAGAAACTCTAATGCTTAAACTTTCCCTCTTTTTTTTCTTAACTATAAGGGGATTTTGTTTCTGTGATCTATTGTTGCATAAGAAACTATCTCAAAACTTAGTGGCTTAAAACACAACAATCATGTATTTGATCACAATTTGGCAATTTGGGCAGAGCTCAGAGTATGGATAATTTATCTCTACTACGCCTGGTATCAATGGGGGCTGGAGGAGTTGCTTCCAAGATGTCAACTGGAGCTGGAGGAGTTGCTTCCAAAACTGCTCACTCATTGGGCTGGCAAAGTTGATGCTGGCTGCTGGCTGGGAGTTCAGCTGTGGCTGTTGGCCAGGTGCCTCAGTATTCCTTCTTGTTGCCCTGTCTGTGTAGTTGCTTGGGCTTCCTTGAGGCATGGTGGGTGGACTCCAAGAGGAAGGAAGTAGAAACTGCTAGTTCTCTTAAGGACTAGACTCAGAATCGGAATAGCAATGCTTCCACAGTATTCTATTGGTCAAACCAGTCACATGCCAGGCTCAGATTCATGGCCGTGAAGAAATAGTGAGAAGAGTGACAAAGAATTTGTGATCACTGGCCACTGTATCTGTCACTACGTATTTCTTGTGATGGGGCATTTCTAGTTTTATTTCAGTTTCTTTTTCATGTTAAATTAAGAAATATTAAATCGGATACTTTTACAAAAATGAACATACAGAAGTGACTTTGTAGATTATATCATTTCCGAAAAATTTACATTTACCTATCCACTCTTATATATGAATACATGCACAAATGATGTCTAGAATAATGTTTAACAATATTAATGAGACATAGCTAAATAATAATATTTAGGATGATTAAAAAACTTTTGGTGTGTATTGTTCTATTTTCTTTGAATTTCTTATATGTGTTATTTTTGGTTTCTGTTTGCTTTTTAAAGATTTTATTTTTGAGAGCTATTTTAGGTAGGTTCACAGCAAAGTTCAGAGGAAGGTACAGAGATTTCTATAAAGCCATAAAGTTGTTACCTTAATAAAATCTAGAAGGAAGCAAGTTGTTGAAAAACAGATTTGACCCTAGGCAACACTCACAGTGTCAGGGAGTTGGAGATGTCCTTGTGGACCACTGAGTGCCACTTTATTGTGTAGAAGAAGAAAATGAGGTCCAGAAGATGGTTTGCTCAGGCTTGCATGCCTAACATTCAGGGAGGTATGTGGTAGGCTAACTGAGTGACCGTCATGGAGTCCTGTAAGACATCCCTTTCCAAAATGTGAAGGAGTAAATTGATCTGGATTTTATCTAACATGAATCTATGCGTTTGGATGTAACATGTGGAACAATAAACATGTGTTGAGATACGAACAAATGAAGAATTCAGTTACTAGTTTGATTTCTGGGCACCTTCCCATAAACTTAGAAAGGATTTCAATTTAAGTTTCTTTTCTAAAGGTCCCTCTAATACAAGACCCATTCAGAGAGCTGGTCTACCTATGGCCTGAAAACCACCATGACATACAGAAGGACACTCCCAGGGGGAAGAACTTAAAAGTCCCTTTGAAAATGGAAGGTATTGAAGTGGGAGGTCTGGCCAGGCACTGCTGTTGGCCCAGACAAATGGGAAGCACATTTCAGGGCTTCACTGAAGGAGAAGAGAGTGTATCCACGTGGCTCCATGTTGCAAATTGTGCTGCTCTTCTTCTGTCACTGACTGAATCGTTCCTTGAGTTTTGCTGAAAATTTTTGCAAATTAATGGTAAACAGATGTCTGGAGGCTCCTGTTGATACTGGGTGGCTGGTTGTAGGGATGATGACCATGATGGACTCCCACCCTCAAGGACCTCTTTCACTTGTTGAGGTTCCCAAGGAGGCTTTTCCTTGCCCACTAGGACTTGGCCTCCCAGGCCTGGTCTAGCCTGCCCTGGCCTTTGTGGTGCCACGCTGGGCTCTGTGTGTGTGTGGTTTCAGCCAGCTCTCATCCTAACTGAGTGGTACAATGTAGAGTTCATTTCCACTAAATCTTCACTGAAATTCTGCTGAAGTTACTATTTCTCAGCATCCAACAGTTCTCTGGTGACCTTAATGGGAAGGGAGCCAGCCTCCAGCAAATCTCTTCGTGAGGGGTGAGAAGCAGGACCATGAAGCTGGCCGTAAATAAAGGCCCAGCGCAGAGTGCAGTGGGGATGGAAACTGGCTGTTTTGTCCAACTGCATCAAGAGGTAAAAATGTCTGTGAATCTATCATGTCCAATTTGCTTGCCGTTTCAGTTAGAGGACATTTCCCTGGAAAGGCTAATTCTGCTTTCATTCTTGCTTCTTTCTGCCACCACAAGAGGGCTGGAGAGGTTTGGCTCTGTAATCTCGCTCTCTCCCAGCCTTCTCCAATGAATGGCAGAGATTACTTCAGGAGCTAATATGATGTCTTTTTAAAAAGTTGTGTCTCATTCAGAACATGTTTGAGAAGCCTTACAAGGAAACATGATTAGCAAGCATATTGCATTGCTCAGGAAACAATGCATCCTTTCAATAACTAACATTCCAGACACTTTAATAGTATATTCTATGTGCCAGGTATTATACTCCACAGCTTGAAGAGGGCAGGGAGGTGTGGAGATCTTATGGCACTGGGAGAATTATAAGTAGCTCTGAGTAGCTAGAAGAAGGTTGCATATGATTTTTTTTATTGTTTTCCAAGAGAAAAGGACAATAACATTTTTCCTCATGGAGTTCCCATTTTAATGAAAAGGACAGAGAAGAAAACAAATAATATGCTATGTTCTTTAATAAACGCATGTGTGGTGTCTAGAGAGCTGAGATGAAAGGAGGACTAAATTAAATCAGCAGGGGGTGGGGGAGCTGGAGGTTGGAGAGGGAGGTCAGGGAGGTTCAGGGAGGGGAGGGAGGGTTTCAGAGCTCAGAAGAACACTGAACTGAATGTGGATGGGCGAGAGTTGATTTTTCCTCAAGAAAACCATGACTGAGAGGGAACTCCAGACAGTGGAAACAGTAGATGCAGATGCTGAAATGCCTGAGGAAACACTGCTATGGGGAAATCGCAGATACAACGCAATGGTTCTGAACAGCCAGCATGCTGATTGTGAATCCCGAAAGATCTTGTGTGTCATTGAGAGGTAAAAGCCTTGGCTCTGGGGTCAGCACTGAGCTCACACCTGACCCAGCAGCGAGGTAGCTATATGATCTTGGGCAAGTGACTGTCTCAGGGTTTTTGTTTCATTCTTTAGAAAATGGGGACTGTAATGTCCACGTTACAGATGGCCCCGTGCTAACCCCAAAGTGTGGTTTCCCTTCCCTCACTTTTCTTCCCTGGTGGTGGTGGGGCTTCCCTGGTTGTGGGGGTCACAGGTGGCCCCTGATGAAGGGCTAGGCCGGGGGCAGGCTTCCTCCCAGGGTCATGCTGGGTCAGAGAACCCATATGGGAAGCTGGGTTTCCCAGGTGGCACTAGTGGTAAAGACCCCTGCTAATGGGTGGGAGACACGTTTGACCCCCCCCCGGGGAGAGAAATGGCAATCCACTCCAATATTCTTGCCTGGAGAATTCCATGGACAGAGGAGCCTGGCGTGCTATAGTCTATGGGATCACAGAGAGTCAGACATGACTGAAGCGCCTTAGCATGAAGAGGGGAAGTTGCCAGCTCTTTAAGGCAATGCCACATTTTAAGGGGCACAGACTTCTGGAAATCCCCCCAGACACATGTGCACTCACACTAAAGCCTGCAGACAATTTCAGGGCCCTTGTGGACCCCTCTGAGGCCTATCCCTGGCCCCCAGGTAGCCTCTGATGACTTCACAAGCAGGCAAAGAGCCATCCCCTGGGGGAGGCAGGTGTGTTTCCCTGACAGCGCCACACCTGGCTTTCCTGCGTAGCAAGCACCCATCCAGTCTCACATTTCCCCAGCCAGAGAGCACCTGTTTTCCACCAGAATCTCATGCTGCTGCCTCTTTGCTCCTTTATGCAATTTTCTGAGTGGCAGCAGCACACATTAGGTCATTGGAAGTGATTTTATTTGTGCGCAGCAAGTGGTGGCAGGAAGCCACTGAGCATTCGCAGCCCCATGCGGGCGTCTGCGGCCATCGATCCACAGCAGCTCCAGGACCTGACCTCACTTCATGGGCTCAGGCGCTGTGCTGGAAGGAGTTTTAATTAGAACACTGAAGTGCATTTGTCTTCTAAAGCACATCAGGGATAAAATATTAAAAGGGCAAAAACTCTTTTCCAAGAGAATGAGTTTTTCTGCCAGTGTATTTTATTGGAACAATAATCTTGACAAAATCAAAGGAACACCCAAGTTCCTGCCAGGGGAAGCTGATGAAAGGAGAGGCATTTTGTCGTTACAACTACCCTTTGTTTAGCATCAAGTTTGTGCCAGCCATATTCTACATTTATTCATTTACTTAACCTTCCCGACGACCCTGGGCTTCCCAGGTGACTCAGTGGTGGAGAATATATCTGACAAGGCAGGAGATGCAGGTTTGATCCCTGGGTCAGACAGATTTCCTGGATGAGGACATGGCAATCCACTCCAGTATTCTTGCCTGCCATGGACAGAGGAGCCTGGTGGGCTACAGTCCATAGAGTCGCAAAGAGTTGGACATGATTGAGCGTGCATACACTGCCTGATGACCCTAAGGTCATCTTAAGGATCCATCTTACACCTGGGGAAGATGAGATTCAGAGAGATGTGTTCAAGGACACACAGCCAGGAAGTGGCAGAGGTGGAATTTAAACCAGAGCTGCCTGATTGTAAAGCATATCAGCTTTTCCTTTTTAACCATTTAAAAATGTAATCCTTTTCCCTCAAGGTAACAAGTGTACACAGTCTAAAAGATCAAGTGTCAACCAGGTTCATAACAAAAATATCCATCTTTTGCTGGGTGCCTCACACCAGTCCCACTCCAGGTGACATCCACTGCATTGCTCAGGGTTCTTCAAAAAGACAGAACAAATAGAATGTGTCTATATAGAGAAAGAGATTCATTCTTAGGAATTGGCTCATGCTGTTATGGAGGCTGGCAATTCCAAAATCTGTGGGGTAGGTGGGTGTACTGGAGACCCAGGGAAGAGCAAGTGATACAGTTCAAGTGTGACGCCTGTCTGTTGGCAGAATTCCTTGTTGGGGGAAGTCAAGTCTTTGTTCTAGGAAGACCAGCTGATTGGATGAGGGCCACCTGCATTGTGGAAGGTAACCTGCTTTACTCAAAGTCCACTTATTTAAATGTTAATCTCATCCAAAAACTCCCTCATAGAAATAATCTTTGACTAAATATCTGGGCACTAAGGCCAGTCAGGTTGACACATAACAGTAACTATCACAACCACTTTCAACTCTATTAGGTGTTTAATCTGGTACTCACTTCCATATTCCTTAAAAACATGCTTCTTTTGTTATTCCTTTTTTTTTTCCTGCTTAAAATATTGCCTATTGGTTTTTTACCAATAGATTTACCTGTAGATTTAGCTCTCTCGTGCTCTTGCCTAGAAGTCCTGACCTTGCATCAACCTCTCAACACTGTTAAACCAGGCTTTACAGCAAAGGTCAGAGTTTACCTTCTTTATATTTTTTTAAACTATTTATTTATTTGGCTGCATCTAGTCCTAGTTGTGGCATTCGAGATCTTTGTTGTGGTGTGCAGGCTCAGTAGTTGTAGCACAAGGGCTTAGTTGCTTCTTGTCATGTGGAATCTTAGTTCCTGGACCAGGGATTGAACTCACGTCCCCTGCATTGGAAGGTGGCTTCTTAACCATTGGACCATCAGGGAAGTCCCAAAGTTTACATTCTTATGATTATTAGTCACAGCTGAAACATGTGGGTAATCCATTGCAGTTCCTTTCTTGTTTATCTTTTTGCTCCCTTTTTGGTGTTAAAAATTCACCTCATGTTTAGTTTGCTCAGTTGACGGCTTAGTACCCATCACTGATTAATCCCTGCACTGTTAGAACTGAGGATCCTCTCAGGACAGAAAGACAGAAGATTCTACCTGTTCCTCATCCCCCCCACGCCTCGTCCTTTTCTTCCTTCCTTCCCACTGACAGTCCTGTGCTGCTCATCTCCGGATTGGTTTTTCCTACTCTACACAGCTTCAGCCCTGAAAATTCTCAGCACCACATCCTGGGAATTCCCTCCTTTCTGTGTGTTCATTCCCTACTCCTGGAATACGAGAATATTTTCTTCTTTCTTGATTTTTCTCTTATTTTGATGGAGCTCATTTTCTAGTAATTTCCTGAGAGAAAGTACGTGGAAGTACATTTTTTTCAGACCTTGCATGTCTGAAAATGTCTTTCTTCTGCCCTCCTTCTTTACTGATAACTTGGATAACTTGGATGCTATATTGAAAATAATTTTTGTTCAGAATTTTAAAGTCTGTGTTCTAATGTCTTTTAGTTCCCAGTATTGCTATTGAAGGAATCATTGTCATCCTGATTCCTGACCAGCTTTGGAAATTTGTATGTGATCTCTTTTCCAATTTTCCCTTTCTAGAAGCTTTTTAGTATCTTTTCTTGGTGCACTGAAATTCCATGATTATGAACCTGGGTGTGGGCTCCGTTTTTCATTCATTATGCACTTGAGGGGCTCTTTCAGACTGGAGGCCTATGTTCTTCTGTCCTATGAAATTTTCATGCACTGATTCTTTGGTAATTTCTTCCCCTTTATCTTTGCTTTCTCTTTCTGGTAAGTCTATTATTCAAAAATTGACCTTCTGATTGATTCTCTCATTTTCTTATCTTTCACTTTCCATTTATTTATTCTTTTGATTTTTTTTTTTAAAGTCTATAAGCAATCTTTAATTATTTCAGAAAAGATGACATCTGTTAGACAGATGTTATTTGTGACCGACACAGGACATGCCCTTTAGAGAAGAAGCATCAATGTGAGAATTTATAATAATTTTACCATACATCATACTGAAATACAAAATAGAGAAAAATTTCCTGGGTGCCTGATACAAGATAATTGAGGTAATTGAACAGAATTCTAGCTTCCACTGATGGATAATAACAATGCAGGAAGGAAAGATATATGAATCCAATACAATAAAAAGCCACTATAATCATCAAAAAAAAAAAAAGAAGTCCCTGACAACAGTGCAGCATATCATCACCCTTACATAATAATGATCTGTACACGCCTTCATCTGGTGCGTAGGCCATCCAGTGGTTATTTCATATTCTTTTGATTCTAATTTTCCAGAAAACTTCACTTTTATATTTCAAAATTCCTATTATATTTAACATTTTTATATATTTTTGACTTCCAAGAGCTCTTTATTGTTTTCTGAATATTAATTTCAAAATCTCTTATTCTCATATTCAGGGCTGCAATTATCTCACCTTACTCTGAGAGTAATATTTATAGAATTTAGAATTTCTTCTGTTCTCTTTACTGTCTCTTTCTCCTCTAAGTTTCTTTTATCTACTGATTTGTTTTGATCTCTTTTACATTATAGGTATTCCCCCAAAGTCAGGTAATCCTTGACTGTCCATTTTTAAAATACCAGTGTTTTAAGGCACTGCAATACAACATTCTGTATACATACTAGGGGCTTATTGTCTGGTGGGTTTTACTGGGCAGTGGTGGTCAGATGGGGTCAGGCTGTTTTGTTGGAGGTATCCCAAAGTCATTACTGGCAGGCATTTTATCTTGTGTTGGTCAGTGTCCCTGGAGAGTAATATAAGCCTGCTTCTGGCATTCTGGAACAAGCAGAGGAAGAGGGCTGGGGTTTAGAGTATACTGGCTTTCATACAATCCCCGTTTTCAGTAGAGAGGGTGAAAGCCATCATCAGTTGGACCCAGTATCCCTAAGTTTGGAGACTGTCTGGTTTAACTTTCCAGAGAGCAAATCCCCAGTCTTTGTTGGGGTGGGTTAGGAGTAACTGTCTACTTGGGCAAGGCAAAGGAGAGGATGGATAGGTCTAATTGCTTCTTTCAGTCTCATAATCACTGGTCCTTTTTCCAGCCCCACTGGAACTGGGAAGTCTTCAATGCCTGAGCCTTTCTAGGGATCTGCAATCCCATTAGTCTTGCTTCTTTTTAACTTCCTCTCTCTCTCTGCTTCCTTTGTTCCTGGTTACCACTGGCCCATCTGCTCCTCAGCTTTGGAAATTTTATAGACATTTATTATTGGCTGAATTTCCTCCCCTATTATCTTAGTTTTTATAGGTGGTTTTTTTTTTTTCTGACAAAATACTATCATCTTAGTGGACTTTTGGTGGGAAACAGAGATGAAGGTATGCGTTCTACTTGTTATGTTTAACCAGGAGTTCCCCAAAGCAGCCACTCTTCATTCCTGGGTTTAGAAGAGGCCAAGGCGGGGGGTGGTGGGGGAGCGTGGAATGCCTCCTGGTCGTAGACCCTGAGCTCATCCTATCTCCAGGCTAGCCAACACTGCTCTGTTTCACAGTACACGTGAAACACAGTATACACGAGATTTGCTGTATTAACTAGTCTTTTAGCAATGTTCTTTCTGGCTTGCTTTCTGGAGAGGTTCAAGAAGTCAGATTTTAAGCACCAGGTAGAGCATCCTTAATGGAATAGGAGTCAATTGGCCAAGTTGGCCGTAAAGTGAATCCCTTTCCCCATTATTCTGTTTCCAGCCGGCTTGGCTCACTGAACATGTAGTTAAACAGCTGAAGTGACTGGGCCACTGTAAATGGGCAGCAGTCGGCCCTCTAGGACTTCTTGGCAGGTCTCAGAACTAGCGTGTTGCTTCGGTTGTGGGGGGATTCCAGGTTTTAGCTTGGCCGAGTACAGCTTTATCCCTGAGAGTGTAAAATCATCTCGGATGCTTGTCTAAATACCACTCTCTCTTTTTCCACTTGTTGTTTGACAAGCCTCCCATCTTTTAAGGTCCAGATGAAATGTCATCTTCTTCAGCACACCTTCTCTGGCCCTTACCCCCATGTCCACAGGATGCTTTTTATAGAGCACTAGGATAAGCTTTTCTATAGGATTCATTCACTTGTTCATCAGTTGCTCTCTCTAGTTGGACAGAGAGCTCATCAGGCCACACACTCCATCTTTCCTTTTCTCCTGTGCTTATCAGGGCATCTGACTCGTGCACCATAACCATCAGTGCGTATCTGTTGACTGAATGAAGGCTCCTCTATCTGCAGAGTCTGTGTGTCCTTTTGCCAGGAATGGTGAGGTGCTTCTGTTGACCTAACTTTTGGCTCTACACTGTAACCTCAAGAGGCAACTCAAGGTTTTCCATGGCAACATCCCCTCCTTCAACAACTGCCCCCCCTACCCCAGATAGGAGAAGGGGTTTGGGTATGAGTCAAGAACAAAAATAGAATACCAAGATGTCATTAGCCTCTGCATTGAGGGTACACTTGGAAGGAAGGATAGGAGACAGGGGTCCACACGTTTTGTTCTCTCCTTAGATCCTCCGTCTTCGGAACGTGGCCTGCTCCCCTGCTGCTGGTGTGATGACATGGACCTGGGTCTCCCTAGCTTTCCTTGTTCTGATCCTTCTTGTGCTTAGCAGTGGTGGACTGTGATCTGCAAACATCCTGTGCCCAAAGGCAGTCATCAGTCCTATGTATCTACTCCAGCTGGAAAATTCCTTTATTTCATAAGACTTCAGGTACTGGAAAATGGATGATTTCCCTGCTTCAGCATTTGGGTTTACCTCTAATGAGGTATGCCTGTGTGCAGCATCATAGTTGACTCTTTGCTGTTATGTTGGAAGAGGCTATGTTTTGAAGGGGGCCCTGTAGTATGTTGGAGAAGGAAATGGCAGCCCACTTCAGTATGCTTGTCTGGGAAATCCCATGGACAGAGGAGCCTGGTGGGCTACAGTCCATGGGGTTGCAAAGAATTTGACATGATTGAGCATGCATGCCCTGCCATGCTATAGTATGTGTTTCAAGGGGCCTAGCTCTTATTGGAAAGAAATAATTCTGATAGAGATTAAGAATGCCTTTAAAAATGAGATCAACCTCCTTTACCTGGAACTTTTTTGTTTTTTAATGTCTAGAGACTTTTTTTTTTTTTTGCTTCACTACAAGGCATGAGGATCTTAATTCCTTGACTGGGGATTGAACCCACACCCCCTGCAGTAGAATTGTGGAGTCTTAACTAGTGGACCACCAGGGAAGTCTCTACTTGGAATATTTTAAACAAGAGGTCACTAATGGGCTTCCCTGTCGGCTCAGTGGTAAAGAATCCACCTGCCAATGCAGCTTTGATCCAGGAAGATCCCACGTACTGCCAAGCTATGGAGAAACTAAGCCTGTGTGCCATAACTATTGAGCCTGTGCTCTAGAGCTCAGGAGCCACAACTACTGAAGCCCAGGTGCATAAAGCCCCTGCTCTGCTACAAGAGTAGCCACAGCAATGAGAAACCAGTATGCTGCAACTGGAGAGTAGCCCCTGTTCACCACAACTAGAGAAAAAGCCCATACAGCAACAAAGATCCAGCAGAGTCAGAAACAAACAAATAAAAAAATTATTAAAAAAAGAAGCCACTAACAATCCAAATGTTCATTGGCTGGTGAATGGATAAACATAATGTGGTACACCTGCATAATGCAACACTCCTTAGCCAGAAGGAGGAACCACTACTGGTACATCCAATGACATGGATGAATCTCAGAAACTATGGTGAGTGAAAGGAGCCAGAAACAAAAGATTACATAGAGTGTGGTTCCATTCACACGAAATTTCTATAAAAGACAAATCTATGGAGACAGAAAGCAGATCAGTGTTTGCCCAGGGCTAGAGGTGGGAGTGGGCAATGATTGCACATGGGTATACCATTTCTCTTTAGAGTGATGAAAGTGGAAGTGTTAGTGGTTCAGTTGTGTCCGACTCTTTGCAACCCCATGGACTACAGCCTGCCAGGCTCCTCTGTCCATGGGATTTCCCAGGCAAGAATACTGGAGTGGGTTGCCATTCCCTTTTCCAGGGGATCTTCCCAATCCAGGGATCGAACATGGGTCTCCCGCATTGCAGGCAGATTCTTTACCATCTGAGCCACCAGGGAAGCCATTTGGAGTGATGGAACTGTCCTAAAACTAGTTTGTGGTTATGGTTATGCCGCTGTATAAAATTAACTAAAAATTGTTACCAACTGTACACCTGTAATGGGGAATTATATGATATGTAATTTATGTCTCAGTGAAGCTGTTAAGTGTGAGGGGGAAAAAAAAGAAGCCAGACCAAAAAGATTACTGAAAATCTAAAAAATATAGCTGGAATTCCACAGCTGGCTCAGAGGGTAAAGCGTCCGCTTGCAATGTGGGAGACCTGGGTTCGATCCCTGGGTCGGGAAGATCCCCTGGAGAAGGAAATGGCACCCCACTCCAGTACTCTTGCCTGGAAAATCCCATGGACAGAGAAGCCTGGTGGGCTACAGTCCATGGGGTCGCAGAGTCGGACACGACTGAGCGACTTCACATTCACATTCACATTCTACTGTCTTGATGTTAGGTGTGCGTCAGGCTTAAAGTGGTTTCCTTTTCGTTTAACTCCTTCGTCTTCTTGCCCTTGGAGAGGAGGAAATGGCACAGAATACTCCTTCTGCTAAAGACAGTAGAATCAGAAAGGCAAAGTGAGAGTAACATTTGGCTCCCCTGAGCTGCCTCCCCTACATGTAACCTCGCAGCTCTCCTGGCCCGACAGTGTCTTCAGCTCCTCTTTTAGCTGTGACTTTAGTCATCCGAGTGCCGAGCACAAAGACCTAAATTATCAGTGTGAGCAAGTTCAACCTACACATTTCAGCTCCAGTCTCTTAAAGACCCCTGCGCTTCCTTGAGAGACAGTCCTGAAGGGGCAGCCCTGAACAAGACATGAGGTGGGGGCCCAGCCAGCCCAGGGGAGCACTTTGCTGCCCAGTCACTGCTGTGACTGGCGGGACAGTGGGTCAAGGATGTCCAGACCCCTGAGAAAAAGCCAGGTCCACCAGGATGGAGAGGAGAATAGAAATAAAGGAAGAACAGAATAGAAAACATTCTCATGATACTAGATCACATCTACCTATACTTTTTTTTATACTTTGCAGAACTCTTTCCTACTATCTTATTTAACCCTCACAAGCCGCAGGCAAGATTGCCATTAATATGGCAATCCTCCTGGGGAGTTAACTGAGGTGAAGAAGTACGAGAATCAGTAACAGAGCTGGAGACTCAACGTCAGTCCTTTTAAAAAATGCCATATGATATTATTATATGTGGAATCTAAACTATAACACAAATGAACTTACCTACAAAACAGAAATGGGCTCGCAGACATAGAGAATAGACTTCTGGTTGCCAAGGGGGAGAAGTGGAGGGGAAGGGATGGACTGAGAGTTTGGGATCAGCAGATGCAAACTCTTAGGATGGATAAGCAGCAAGGTCCTACTATATAGCACAGGGAACTATACCCAATATTTTGTGATAAACCATAATGGAAAAGAATATGTAATATATATATATATATATATATATATATATATATATATATATTTACCTATCTATATATATATGTGTGCTCATGTGTGCTAAGTCGCTTCAGTTGTGTCTGACTCTTTGTGACCCCATGGACTGTAACCAGCCAGGCTCCTCTATCCATGGGATTCTCCAGGCAAGAATACTGGAGTGGGTTGCCATTTCCTCCTCCAGGAGATCCTCCCAGGCCAGGGATGGAACTCATATCTCATGTTTTCTGCATTGGCAGGAGGGTTCTTTACCACTAGCACAACCTGGGAAGGATATATATATATAACTGAATCACTTTGTTGTACAGTGAAATTAACACAACATTGTAAATCAACTATACTTTAATAAGTTTTAAAAAATTCAGTCCTTTTGAGTTTAACTATGTATACTATGCTATACTGTATATGTGTGTGGCTTCTCAGGTGGCATAATGTTAAAGAACCTGCCTGCCAATGCAGAAGATACAAGAGATGCGGGTTCAACCCCTGGGTCAGGAATATCCCCTGGAGGAGGAAATGGCTACCCACTCCAGTATTCTTGCCTGGGAAATCCCGTAGGCAGAGGAGCCTGATGGACTATAGTCCATCGGGTGGCAGAGTCGGGCATGATTAAGTCTATATGATATATTACTATACATGTATACATATAATGTATATACATATTTATGTGTGTGTGTTTATGTATAGATTGATCTATCTATATCTATTGATCTATCATATTTGTGTGTATTAGTCTTTGTTTTAAACCTCTTATACTGAGTCCGCCTCATAACTCTGGGAAGCTAGTTTAGATAAGGAAACTGAGGCATAGAGAGATAACATTGCCTAAGGTCACACAGTGCCCAGTTGGCAGAGCTGAGATCTGAACCTACACTATCCAATGTGCTTTCCGTGACACCATGCTGCCTGCCTCCAGGCCTGCCATGTTGGTGAGTTTCGGATTTGATTTCTGGGTACAGACTGCACTCAAATCCTGGCTCATGTAGCTCCAGCCTGTCTTCCTTGCACTGCCTTCTTCTGCAAGGACTTCACTTCCTGCTATCATGGCAGCTTTCCTACTATCAGTCTCCTAAACACTTAACAGTTTTTCTCACTCCCAGGCTTGGCTTCTGTTTCCATTGCTGCCATAGTGGGGTCCCAGGAGGAACTGGAAATGCATATGGATTTTACAAGCCTTTGGATTTTCGAAGAGAGAAGAGTGTTGATTTACTAGCTTCTCTGCACGTTGATGTGGTCTTCTAAAAACTTCATGGATATATTTACATGGAAATCTTCCAACTAAAGTATATACTGTAATACAAAGAAATTTGCTGCCAATATTGTTTCATTGCAAAGTGACATTGAAACAGGTCTGAGTAAATATTTATGATTTCTCTTGAAATGTGACAAACTCATGACATGGTAATTAATTTTACTGTAGGCTGAATTCAGAATGACTTTGGTAATATATGAGTAGGTGTGTAAAATGTTTATAGGATTTTGAAAAATAAGCTCAAGGCTTAAATGAAACATTAACCAGACAACCAAGGAAGAATAAAATTGCAATTCTAATTTTACTGGTAGAATTTCTGGGGGAAGCAAGGCATTTTAGCGATTGGTATTCATTGTAGAGAATCAACATATATTTTATGTACTGTTAGACTATTTGGAAACTTCAAATATACTTACTTTTCAAGAAATGCATGCATTGAGCAATGGTTAAAAAAGAAAGGCTAAGTTTAGAAAATTGGCTTTGGTTTACGGCAAAGGCTGCAAGGAACACATATTTCCTAGCTCTCTACAGGAGGCTAAAGGGTAGTGGCTCATCTGAGGCCTCCAATTTTGGGTGCTTCTTTCTCTCACCCCCGCATTGAATCTGTCAGTAAATCCTGTATTTTCTACCTTAAAAATACATCTAAATCTGGCTACTTTTCGCCACCTCCACCTCTCCTTACTACCTGGTTGAGGCCCCATCATCTCTTATCTGAGTTACTGTAATACCCCCTTCCCTGGTCGCCCCACTTCCTAACTCCCCCTTCCCCAAGGACATGGCAGCAGCGTGATTGAGTTAGAGCATAAGTGAGTTCATGTTGTTCCTCTTCCTCCTTTGACTTCCGTCTCACTCAAACTATAGGACAAATAAATTCACAACCATTGTATCTGGCTCTTTCCTTTTTTCCTGTCGTTCTTTCCCCTGCTCACGGTTGGTTCCCAGTCACCGCCACCCTCCCTGTCTCAGGTCTGCAGCTTTGGTCCCTCTATCTGGCAAGCTCTTCCTCCAGTATTCTCCTGGCTCCATCCTCTCCTCCTGCAGGTTATATACACATGTTGCCTTCTCAGTGAAACCTCATCTGATTTTCCTTTTAACACATGTAACCCACTTTCCACCCCCACCAAACTCCCTATCTCCCTTGTCTACTTTACTTTTTTCTTTAGCATTTATCACTATCTGATGGGCTTCCCAGGTGGCGCTAGTGGTAAAGAACCTGCCTGCCAATGCAGGAGACATAAGAGACGCAGGTTCTATCCCTGGATCAGAAAGATCCCCTGGAGGAGGGCATGGCCACCCACTCCAGTGGGTTCTTGGCTGGAGAATCTCATGGACAGAGGAGCCTGGAGGGCTACAGTCCATGGGGTCGCAACACGACTGAAGCGACTGAGCACACACTCTCTGACATTATACATTTTACTTATTTTGTCTTGAATTTAAGCTCCATGAGGTCATGAATTTGTGTCTGTTTTGTTCACTGTTGTATACCCTATATCTATTGATAAAATAATATCATGTACATCATGGACATAAGGGAAAACACATTATTAAAGGATGGATGGAAAATAATTTTCATCACTGCTGTGTAAGGGATGTGCTAAGTCCCTTCTTTTGTGTCCAGCTCTTTGAGACTCCATGGACTGTAGCCTGCTCTGTCCATGGGATTCTCCAGGCAAGAATACTGGAGTGGGTAGCCATTCCCTTCTCCAGGTGACCTTCCCAACCCAGGGATCGAACCTGGGTCTCCTACATTGCAGGCTGATTCTTTACTGTCTAAGCCACGAGAGAAGCCCTGTGTAAGGGATAGGGGTTCTGAAATAGGAGCCAGATGCTTAGTGAATGTTCCAAAAGGGACCACAGAAGGGGTATGGAAACCTCTGGAATCTCAGTGTATGATCGGCAGAATGATGGGTCACTGGTCAGACTACTTCTATGGAATAATGGCAGATGTAGCAGAATCAAAGGAGCTAACTAGGAATGATGTTATAAAGCTGATTCTAGAATCAGGGGGGCAAGAGTAGAGAGAACAAAACTATACACATGTATTACACCTTACCTGGGTAACATGCAATCTAATTTCAAAGTGACCTTCTAAGTACAGAGACCAGTCTCTTGTGCACCCCACAGAGTGGTAACAGGGCCAGTGCATGCTCAGGACTCTTGATTTTCTCAGGAGATTAGTTTCCACAATGGAAACTAAAGGGTTCTAAACCACAAATTAATGTATTATTTTGCCGTTTACAAAGTACGGTTGAAAAATAGCGAAGTCAGGATGACTGAGTGGTCTAAGGCATTGCATTCAGGTTGCAGTCTTCCCTCAAGGCATGGGTTTGAATCCCGCTTCTGACAGTACCTTGGTTTTAGGGCTTCCCAGGTGGTGCTAGTGTAAAGAACCAGCCAGAGACATAAGAGATGCGGGTTCAATCCCTGGGTCTGGATGATCCCCTGGAGGGGGGCACAGCAACCCACTCCTATATTCTTGCCTGGAGAAATGCTATGGACAGAGGAGCCTGGGGGGAGGTTACAGTGCATGCAGTTGCAAAGACACGACTGAAGTGACTTAGCACATTGAAAAATATCAATAAAATCGCTCACTGATTGAACAGTTATATCTTAAACAATAATATGTATATTTATTGAGAAATTACCCTAAGCTAAGTGCTTTAGTTACAGCATCAGATCCTTACAGGTTATTCTAATTATCCCCAAGAATATATTCATTTAGCAACATTTATTGAGCACCTTATATACCAGGCACCATGCTAAGAACTGAGGCTGCAAAAATGTATTGGTTCTGCCTCAAGGAACCTATAATCTTGTGAAAGAGACAAACGCAAACAAATCAACATTGCAGCCAATGATAATATGTGTTGTGGAGTAGGACGAGACATAACTCCATCACAAGACCTGTGGGAAAAAAGGAACAGTAACTTTAAAAAATCCCATTATCCCCTTCCTCAACCATATACGGTTATTTTTTAATTTCCTCTTTTGCCTTATGAATGGATTTTTCCAGAGACGTCAGTTATTTTTATTTACAATGCTCAATTTTTATTTACAATGCTCAGAAATTGGATTAATGGCTGTCCTGTGGCTAAAGGTGAGGGAGAGCTGATGGAAAACACTGTGCATCTTGTCCTTTCCCTTCTAGAGATTTTTTCAAAGTCTTTTTTGTCATGATGCAAAGTTTGAGGTCTCTGTAGGTGACCTGACTCAGAGGAGGATCAAAACCCCACCAACCTACCCATAGACGTGGCCCCCAGGGGCAATTCAGACTTTGAGGACATGGTTCCCAGAGAGGGGACTGGGCAGCTCAGGAAGTGCAAAATGACGCATCAGGAATACAAGAAGGAAATATTGGAGTGTTTGCATGTATCTTAACTAAAAATAAGAAACGAGTCAAGCTTTGATTATGTTTAACACAAAGAGTGATCCATACTTGCTTGTTTGTCTGTATGTCTGTTGGCCCCATGCACATAGACCGTAGGGGTCACCTAAGGCACACTGAGTGTCACACGTACATACATACACATGCACGCACACACACACACAGGCTGAGGGTTATACCTTCTTTCACTCGTCTGCTTTCAAAATACTATGCTATTCTTATTTGTGCTCCTTGTGAGGATATATAGATTGCACGGTTTCTTTTTAATTAAATGAACCCTCACAAAATGGCTTAAGAACCCTGCAAAGAAAAAAGGAGTGTGTTGAAGATAATAACATAAGTCCAAGTGGACAGGGAAGCCTAGTGTGCTGCAGTCCGTGGAGTCACAAAGAGTTGGACACGACTAAGCAACTGAACTGAACTGAACTAAACAACAGGAAAATAGCACTGTCCCTAACATGATACATGCTTATTGTCAAATATATTATGAAATTGGAAACAGAGACAATATAATCAGATCAGACTATAAAGTTGGCAGAAACAATGTTGGAGTTATCAAGATGACATTGCCTTGTTCTCCACTGGCATTTATGATAAACCTCACTCGAAGTGTATATTAAGCCTTGTGATATTAGCTAGTGATAGAGGTATGTGTGCTAAGTCACTTCAGTCGTGTCCTATTCTTTGCTACCCCATGGACTGTAGCCTGCCACGCTCCTCTGTCTGTGGGATTCTTCTGGCAAGAATACTGGAGTGGACAGCCATTCTCTCCTCCATGGGATCTTCCTGATGCAGGGATTGTAGCCGGGTCTCCCGCATTGCAGGCAGATTCTTTACTGTCTGAGCCACCACTTACCTATAATTTATAGATAAATAAATATAGTACTTATACTAGGTACATGTACAAATATTTTTACTGCTAAAGTTGTATGATTGAAAAAAATTGAAGGCCACTCTTTTAGGGAACTAGACTTGCTTTAAGAAGTTCTGGCCCTTTGAGATAACATTCTCTGTCATGTGGGCAGAAGCAGATGGCTAATTTGTGTGGACCTGAGATCAAGGACTTGTTGCTTATTTACTTACAAGCTGGATTTTTTAAACAGCGTTATCTGTGTGCTGGTGTTCCCTGAAGAAGTTTCTTGTGTGCTATGAGCCTTTAGAAAAATAATCCCATATTTTATAACAAATAACCATTTTATACTTTACAGTAATGGGAAACACTGAAAATAGTTTTGTATAATTTTTTCTTCATCTTGTGAGATTTAATTTATATTTTTAAAGTCTCCTGTCTCCTATATGTGTTATCTTTGTTTGTGTCTTTTCTTAGTCTGACAATGACTTTTCTTTCTGGGGAAGAAAATTTACATAACTGCTCCACATGTAAAACAGTGTTGCTTGGTGAATCATGGTCACAAAAAGTTCTTCTAGAGCCTGTGAATAACTCTCTGCCTTAGCCAGTTTTTTTTTTTTTTTTTTTTTTTTTTGCGACGAGCCTCTTTGACACTCCAAACCCAGAAGTTCCCCTCTGTCCTGACCTCTGTCCTCCTTTCCAGCTGTCTTCTGGCCCTTGAGGATGATAACTGAGAACAGAGCTCTGGGAACAGGGCAACAGGTCACCTATGGGCCTTCCGTGAACCTTGTAAAGCAGGTGCCATTTAATTCTATGAGTTGAAAGTTAGCGTGGCACCAATCTCCTGCCTGGAATCCTAATCAGAGCATAATGTTTTGCTGCCAGTCTGCTCAAGAAGTGTCTTTCCACGGGATGTGGGGATTTCAGTGGTGAGTCACTCAAATTAGGCTCTGCTGTCTGGGCATGTGACTTATCCTCATCGTTTATCAGTTTTCTCATCTGTAAACTGGGGATACTAATGCCTACTTCATGGACTTGCTGTGAAAGATGAAATGAGAATCCATACAATGCATTTAGCATAATAGATATAAGTTGTCAAAAATGTGCATTATTGTTGTCATTATCCTGCATTAGATGTCCAAACTCAGTCTCCAGCTGAATAAGTGGGGAATGGGGGCTTAATGACTAAAGTAGAATTAAAATTTGACTATACATATTTAGAGGGATGACCTTCTCCCACCCTGAAAGTGGATAACAGGATCTCACACTATTTTTCTCACTTAAAACAACCTAAATATAATTTATAAAAGTGGGCTTTGGGAGCAGATAGACTTGCATTCATATAGCAACTTTGCCACTTACATGATCTTGGGCAAGTCACTTAGCCTTTGTGACAATCTATATAGGGGTTTTCACCAGTAATATTGAATTTGATGGACTTCTTTGGTGATCCAGTGGTTAAGAATCCACCTTGCAATGTAGGGAACACAGGTTCGATACCCAGTCAGGGAACTAAGATCCCACATGCTGCAGGGCAAGCCAGCATACCACAGGCTGGCATGCCACAACTAGAAGAAGATCCTGGATATCACAACTAAGACCCAATGCAGTGAAATAAATAAATACATAAAGTAAAAATATATTGAAAAAATACTGAATTTTAGAACATGATATAAGCATGACATCCATAAGAGCATCTGGCACTTAGTGGGATCCCCACACATTGTCCCTAGTCCCTTTCTTTTTTAAAAATGTATTTGGTTGTGCCAGGTTTGGGGCTTCCCAGGTGGCACAGTGGTAAAGAATCCGCCTGCATTAGGAGACAAAGGAGATGTAGGTTTGATCCCTGGATCGGGAAGATACCCTGGAGTAGAAAATGGCGGCCCGTTCCAGTTTTCTTGCCTGGAAAATCCCATGGACAGAGGGGTCTGGCAGGCGATAATCCGTGGTGTCGCAGAGTCAGACACGACCGAGCGACTGTGCTACACGCACACAGGCTCTAGGTCTTACTTGCGGCTTGTGGGATCTAGCTCCCTGACCAGGGATTGAACCTAGGTACCTGCACTGGGAGTGCAGAGTCTTTGCCACTGGACCACCAGGGAAGTGCCCTTACTCCCTCTCCTAATAGCTATTAAAAAAATCAACTGATAAATACTTAGGCTGTAAAAAATGAGGCTATCTTTATTGTCTTAAGTAAGGCACACTGTGATACTGTGATATAATAAGAAAGGTATATTTGGCTTTTGTCTTTGGAAAGTGTTTCCTTGGGTTCTGTGAGTCATTATGGCAAATTATCAAACCCAAGGAAGGGGTAGTGGGAATCCCTGATTGGTAGCCACGTTGGACAGAAGTGTGGGTAACCTGGGGATCCACTACTTGCAATTGTCATCTGACATGGAGACAGTCTTGTGGGAGTGAGCCCTTAACCTGTGGGCTCTGCACTAACTCCGGGTAGTTAGCATCAGAACTGCATTAAACTGCTGGGAGCCCAGTTGGTATCTGCAGAGAATTGGATAATTTCTTGGTGTGGAAAATACTCATTTGGTGTCAAGAGTATTGTGAGTAGGGTAATAGTTTTCATTTACCTGTTAGGAATCTCCAATTAGATGGAGACACCTGCAGACATGGATCATAAAATAAACACTTACTGAATCCCATTATGGGGCTTCCCAGGTGGCACTGGTGGTAAAGAATTCACCTGCCAATGCCGGAGACATAAGAGACACTGGTTCAATACCTGGGTTGGGAAGATCCCCTATGGAAGGGCATAATAGCCCACTCCATTATTCTTGCCTGGAGAATCCCAAGGACAGAGGAGCCTAGTGGGCTACAGTCCATAGTGTCGCCAAGGGTCAGACACGACTGAAGCGACTTCGCATGCACGCACGAACCCTGCTATGTGCCACACACTGGTTAGGCAATTTGTAATTTCATGTATTATTTAAAACTGCGTGAAGAACACATTAATAACACAGCTTTATAGATGAGAGAACTGAGTTTAGAGAATTTAAGACTTTGTCTCAAGTCAATCTAGTGGTGGAAAGTCCACTCTGTTCTGACCTCCTGCTTCCTTGCACCAGCCCAGATTTCTGGACCAGTAGATCCTATATCTCTAAAGGAAAATACCTGATTTCCCCTCCAGTTACAGGCACTGGTAGTTAAACCAGAACCAGCAGGATAAAGTGATCATTTGGAACTCTTCCACAAAGCCTAGAGGACACTTTGTGTCACTAGCAGAGCCCTGGGGGCCTTTGGTAAGGGGAATGTTCTTTACTTTCCCCAGCTCCCAAACACGATGAGTTCTAAGCCACAGTCATCCAGCCAAAGCTTCTTTCTGGCTCTCTTATTACCAACCCATTGACAGCTCTGCCTATTTGATCCTTTCGTGGTGGAATTCAGGGCCAATTTTCTAATTGGGGCACAGAATCTTATTGTCAGGACCACAGACAGCAGTTCTCTGGGATTTCATGGATGAAAATTCAGTTGGCAATCCAGGGCAGACTGTCAAGAAGAAAGATGAACAGAGAAACCTCTGTAATGACCACTAGCTATTAAGTTTGACCACCATCTGAAATCAATACCCCCTCAAGTTAATCCCAGACTGCCTAAATCAGTTACAGTCCACTACAATTTATATCACACAGGAGCCACTGGGAGGTACAGAGAAGCAGGGTGTGGGAAGGTGAAGAGCACAGGATCATGTTGGGACCCAGGCAGAACATCCCTACACTCCTGGGATTGTTGCAGGATGGAATTCCCAGCCTTCTTTTTCAAAATGAAAATACCTTTTTCTTATGATTTTAAAATAATGCATAATAATAATGCATATGTGTTTAGTTGCTAAGTCATGTCCAACTCTTTTCACCCCTATGGACTGTAGTCTGCCAGGCTCCTCTGTCCATAGCATTTTCTAGGCAAGAATACTGGAGTGGGTTGCCATATTCTCCTCCAGGGGAACTTCCCAACCCAGGGACCAAACCCATATCTCCTGTGTCTCCTGCATTGGCAGGCAGATTCTTCACCACTGAGCCACCTGGGAACATATATATATATGTAGACTTGATAAATTATGGCTATATATATTGGCTGTGTCATGCAGCCAATATATATGAGGGATCCTAGTTCCCCCACCTGGGATTCAGTCTTGGCACCCTGTAGTGGAAGCACTGTCTTAACCACTGGACCACCAGGGAAGTCCCAGTATTGTTATTCAGTCACTAACTTGAGTCCAACTCTTTGTGACCCCATGGAGGGCAGCACACCAGGCTTCCCTGTCCTTTACTATCTCCCAGAGTTTGTTCAAATTCACATCCACTGAGTCAGTGATGCTATTTAACCATTTCCTCCTCTGCCACTCTCTTCTCCTCTTGCCTTCAATCTTTCCTAGCATCAGGGTCTTTTCCAATGAGTTGGCTCTTCACATCAGGTGGCCAATGTGTTGGAGTTTCAGTGTCAGCATCAGTCCTTCCAATGCATAATATTACTATTGTTGTCTTAAAATCAGACATTAGGCAATGTTTAAACAAGCAAATTAAAATCTCACACTTATTCCTGCCAACTTGTAATAACATTCTGGGTAAACCCTTCCAAATTCTTTGCTGTTCATATACCTCTAGTCCCCAGTAGTTGTTTTAAAAACAGGACTAGATTTTGTAATTTTATCACTTCTAATATCAATGTATCATAAATATCTGTCCAAAAGAATATAGATTTCTGTTGCTGTTTTAATGGATTTAGGATATCCATTATAGAGATGTACCATAATTTGCTTAGCATTCCTCTCTTTTAAATGGTTTCCAATTGCCATTGTTATACAGAAAGTTGCAACACACACACTGGCACATTTTTTGTAAATACTTTATCCTGTGGTTGTTAACCCTGAACCTGAAATTCCACAAGACTCCAGGAACCTCAGTCTTACCTATGTGCACCTCTTTGATAAATTATGGTAAAACATTCACTCACTCAACAAATATTTATTGGGTGACCATGTTGTTCCAGGCACAGGCCTATGCTTGATGGATATGCAGTGAGTAAAACAGATGAAACTGCTGCCCTCAGAAAGCTCACATTTAGAGGGATGGAATTAATAATAAAGTAAATGATATTGCATAAGAAGGTGGCAAGTGTTAAAGGGAGAAATTAGAAAAGGAGGTTTTCTTCTATAGTAATTCAGCATTTATTCTCTCTATCATATGCTATTCAGTTAATTCACTAAATATCCATTGAGCACCCACATTATGTTCTAGATAACTGTCCTAAATGAAGGGAGCAGGTAGAGATGAAGTATGAGCCCCAGTGTAGGTAAGCTCACAATTATTTTCTTGCTTATGACTTAGCCATCATAAGTGTGTATATTTGATCTTCACAACTAGATTAGAAAATCCTTGAGTGCAAGAGTTCATGTTTTATACTTTTCTTGTGTTTTCTTTAACTTTTAGTATAATGGTTTTGTTTATAAATTAATGGTCAGTAAATGCTTGTTATGGACTTGTGAAATAGAAATGATGTTTGTGGTTTTGAGCGATGACAAACTGGGTTCTTATGAGTCAAAAAGGATTCAAGGTGAAAAAAAGGCACCAGTTAATATCCACGGTTAATGAGAAAGCTACCTATTTAGATCATGGTGTTGGCATTAAAAATAATTCCTCTAAATCATGGATCACGTAATTAAATATAGTAATATAGATATTTTAATGTCACATAGAGTGATTTTAGCACTGTTTAGGAAAGCTGGTTGAATAAGTAATACTGTTTTTAAAGAAAAGCAAACCAAGTAGAAAAGTGTGCTGGCTTTTCATCTGGCTCCGTGTGGAATGTTTAAACTGCCCCTACATCCAACAAGGAGAAAGAGGAGAGTGAAAAATCTGGCTTAAAACTCAACATTCAAAAAACTAGGATCATGGCATCTGGTCCCAGCACTTCGTGGCAAATAAAGGGGGAAACAATGGAAACAGTGAAAGACTATTTTCTTGGGCTCCAAAATCACTGCAGATGGTGACTGCAGCCATGAAATTAAAAGAGATTTGCTCCTTGGAAGAAAAGCCATGACTAACCTAGACAGCATATTAAAAATCAGAGACATTATTGTGCCAAGAAAAGTCCACATAGTCAAAGGTATGGCTTTTCCAGTAGTCATGTATGGATGTGAGAGTTGGACCATAAAGGCTGAATGCTGAAGAACTGATGCTTTTGAATTGTGGTGCTGGAGAAGACTCTTGAGAGTCCCTTGGACTGCAAGGAGATCAAGCAAGGCATTCCTAGAGAAAATCAACCCTGAATATTCATTGGAAGGACTGATGTTGAAGCTGAAGCTCCAATACTTTGGCCATCTAATGCGAAGAGCCAACTGACTGGAAAAGACCCTGATACTGGGAAAGATTGAGGGCAAGAGGAGAAGGGGACGACAGAGGATGAGGTGGTTGAATGGCATCACTGACTCAATGGACATGAGTTTGAGCAAGCTCCAGGAGATGGTCAAGGACAGGGAAGCCTGGCATGCTGGAAGTCCATGGGGTCGAAGAGTTGTACACAACTGAGCTACTGAACAACATCTGACAAATATACACCAAACTGCCTGAAGGGGGCACTCCCTCATTTCTTCCAACAGACCCTTGTTTTGGGCTCCTTCCCACCTTTCTGGCTATCTCTTGACTGTGCCGTCTCTCATTAAAAAACAAAAATCTTGCCATACAAAGTAGGTAACTTTAAAAGTATTTATGAACTAGCGCAGGATTGTATATACTTTACATTTCTCATAATTGAATGTCTAATATTTGTCAGGGATTGTATCCTGCATGGCATGCTACATATATTATTTCTAATTCTCAAAGGAACCCTGCAAGAGAAGCAATATTGTCCCCATTTTGCAGAAAAGGGCTCTGAGGCCAAAAGAGTTGGCAGTGTAAGTGGTGGAGGTTGTCTGCACACTGCTCTCTGTAGCTGCCTTTGTCTATTTACTTACTATTAGTGTCATCGTGGGCTTCCCAGGTGGCTCAGTGGCAAAGAATCCGCCTGCCAATGCAGGAGACGCAAGAGACGTAGGTTTGATACCTGGATAGGGAAGATCCCCTGGAGAAGGAAATGGCAACCCACTCAGGTATTCTTGCCTGGAGAATTCCATACACAGAGGAGCCTGGCTGGCTACAGTCCATGGGCGGGGGTGGGGAGGGGTGGGGGCGCGGGGGTGGGGAGGGGTGGGGAGGCGGGCGGTCACAAAAGAGTCAGACACGACTTATAGACTCAACAACAACAGTATCATCAGGTTCTTGTCACAGTTGATGTCATTCTGGCAGAAATAGTACAATTTAAAGATGTTTCTCTTTAAATTTAACACTAATTTCTCCCCGATGACGTCTCTCAACAAAGACTCCGCCCATCATACCTGGAGGGTTTTAGTGAAGATGTGTGGCGTCTTTCTGGTATTTTCTGGCTCAGGGTCTTTTGAGTTGAGCAAGCCCTGCAACAAGTAAAGCTTCCACCTGGCAGATCCCAGCTGCCTGCAGGACCAGGCAAGGCTTTGAATTCAATTCTTATCCTTGAAAAGTTTTTTCTAGCTTTAGGGAGATACAGTTGATATGTAACATTGTGTGAGTCTAAGGCACACAGTGTGATCATTTGATACACATATATATTGTGAAATGACTACCACAATAAGGTTAGTTAACACCTCCATCATTTCACATAATTACCTTCTGTGTTTGCTGAGAACAGTTAAGATCTACTCTCTTGGCAACTTTCAAGTGTATAAAACAAAGATACTGTTATCAGTAGTCATTATACTGTGTGAAGGTCTCCAGAACTTACTCATCTCATAATTGGAAGTTTGTATTCTTTGGCCAGTATCCTCCTATTTCCCTCAACACCCAGCCCTGGCAACCACCATTCTACTCTGTTTCTACGAGTCTGGCTTTTTTAGATTCCACATATTAAGGAAGATCATACAGTATTTATCTTTCTCTGACTTATTTCACACTTAGTATAACGCCCTCAGGGTCCATCCATGGTGTCACAAATGGCAGAATTGCCTTCTTTGTTGTTGAGCCTTCCTTTCTGCTTGCATTTCTCCTGGCACACCCCAGATGGTGGGAGGCCCTGGAGATAAGTAAATAGCTAACCTTTCAAACTCCCATCTGCAGAATGATATAAAAACCTCAGAACAACAGGGGCCTTTTCCCAATCCCCACCACAGCATCTGGGGCCCAGTAGGTACATAATGATTTTTGGTGAGCAAATGACACCATTTACAGAAGTGTTTTACTAACTTTTGAAGCCTTTCCTTCAGAAGACAAAGCTAAGTTTCAGAGAGTCGACTGCCTGGAGTAACATGGAAAGCTATAAAGACAAAATTATTGAGTCAAATCAGCAAAGTGGCTGACTATGCTAACTTTAGGCCTAATTTAGGGGAGAATCCCTCAAAAAAAAATAGCAAAAATGGTTATTCTCTTTAATGTAAAAATTTTTTCTGCCATTTCCTTAGAGTCAATTGTAGCATCAGGGAGAAGTCAACTCTATATATTTTTTAAAATTTTTATTGGAGTACAGTTGATTCAACTCCATACTTTTGATCTCCATGGTTCTATTATCAAATTCCTCTTTCTATCATAAAAATAATATATATATGTTGGGGTCCTTTAATGGACCAGAACCTGGTGGTACGGAGTTGATGATAAGAAAGTAAAAGAAAGAAAGAAGGAAAGAGGCTGATATTCCCTGGTTTACGCAGACGACCTATATAACTCTAAGACAAAGAGTTTGCACCGCCTACGTAGGCTCAGGGCGCCCTCTCGAAGAGGTCTTGAAAGCCCAGGCAAGTAAGTAGGCACGCAGGGCCTCTACGCTCCAGAAAAACCAGCCTGAAGGAGAAAGACAGAGAGAGAGAGAGATGAAGAAAGACATGGGGACCCGAGCTCTGATGGAACAAGGGTGTTTTATTCAACATAGTGTTGGTTTATATACTGTCTTACAAGGTAGAAAAGATAAGGATCAAAAATCTTACAAATTACCAAGGAGACATAAAGCTCAAAGAGAGAGGGTTGTAAATAATCACTTTCCATATCAGAAAGGAAGAGGGTCGTAAATAGATACTTTTCACCATATGGAAAAGCTAATGAAGGAAATGCCTGCATTTCTCAATCTTGGAAGAGGCTTGCCGACTCCTCTCTCACATGCATTCAGGAGCTAATAAGGAACAGAGGATTTATGCAAGACAGAAAACAGCACACAGGAAGCCTCCTGTTAAATGCTCTCTAACATATATAATATGTTATACATATGTATTATAAAAGTAATAGAAAATACAAGTATGAAGAGGATTTGTACATCGAATTGTATGCCACTAATAACTCTACCACCCATGAATAATTATAACTAACATTTTGGTGTATTTCCTTCTCACACTTTCCCATGCATGTAATGTATATGCATTACAACAGTGAAAATACACACAGTTTTCTACTTTTATCACATAAAACAGTATAGTATTTTCCCACATCATTAAATATCATTAAAATCTTAATTTTGGTGGATGTAGAATACTCTACTTTATGACTGTCCCATAGTTTATCACAGACATCTTCAGGCATTGTTCTGGCTCTTTGCATAAATGCCCCACAATAGATAGTTTAATGCATAGTTACTATATACATCCATGGTTATTTCCTTTTGATTTTCTCCTCATTGATAAACTCCAGACTCAGCTACTTCTAAGGCAATGATTTTTTTCTCAAGATAGATTTTTTTACTTTTTCTTATAAAGTTAAGTCCATTTTAAACAATCAGCCTTAACATTATTAAAAACTATTTCTAGAAAAAATAAAGCTTTGTTGGAGGATTTAAGGCAATAATTCTTAACCAGTGAGACATGGCCCCTAGGAGGGGATGGTGAAGAGTAGGATACGTGTAATTTGAATAGCCTTACTCAAAACTTCTGTTGTATTAATTTTTTTGTTTTTATTGAATTTGTTACAGTATTGCTTCTGTTTTATGTTTTGGATTTTTGGCCATGAGGCAAGTGGGATCTTAGCTCCCTAGCCAGGTGTTGAACCCACACCCCCTGCTTTGGCAGGCAAAGTCTTAACCACTAGACTGTCGGGGAAGTCCCATTATATTAATTTTTTATTAAGATATTTTGCTGTTTGGAAATTGTGTCACAAAATGTGGGCTTTTATTTTTCTAATGAAGGAATGGGTAAAAATGTGCATTGATTCAAAAATGTGGCATGTGAGGTCCTATGCTAGAGCCTAGGGATCCAGCCATGAACAAGATAGACAGGCTGAGAAGCACATACTAAGGTTTGCATGTAACACTTTTAAAGCCTCTGATGGTCTGGACAGATCATTTTTTTTTCACTTGTCAATCTTGTTTGGAGCAAATCAGATTTGTGCTGAGAGTAAAAGAGATTCTATATGTTAAGTGCCTGGCAGAGTTCCTGAAATACAGTGCCTAGGTCTTCAATAACTGCAACTGCTCTCCACCTTCCCATCCCCACCAAACAAAGGTTTCTTTCATGTTGGTGGTTGTACTGAGCCTCACAACTCACTCTGAGACCCAGTTTGCAGGGGATGGCTGATGGCCAGAGCTCTTCTCTACAAACACAGAACTTGGGCATCGTCAACACCAGACTCTCTTGAAGCTAAAACCATTATGATTTAGTTTAAAGGGTCAAAAATTTATAGACTTTAGGGTTCAATACTATCCTGTGACCCTGGGTGACAGGTCTTATATGAAATGTTCTCTTTGAAACCATGACAGGACTTCCTTGGTGGCTCAGTGGATAAGAATCTGCCTGCCAGTGCAGGAAACATGGGTTCAGTCCTTGATCTGGGAAGATCCCACATGCCATGGAGCAACTAAAGCCTGAGTGCTGCAACTACTGAAGCCCTAGCACCCTAGAGCCTGTGCTCTGCGACTAGAAGCCACTGCAATAAGCCCGTGTACCGCAACTAGAGAGTAGCCCCTGCTCACAACTAGAGAAAGCCCGTGCACAGCAATGAAGACCCAGTGCCACCAAAATAAATAAATACATAAAATTTTAAAAAGAAACCGTAATGGAAATTGGAGGTCATTCAGTGTTACCTTCTCATTTTACATCACTATTAACTCTCCCTCTAAACCTCAGAGTCGCTGATGCTCAGTTTCACAAGAATCATTTCTTGCTTTGGGAACAACTTCTCATTAACCTTGAACGAGAGTTGGACATTTGGGGGAAGATGGAAAGGTGATGTGATGGGAGAAGAGAATGAAAACTGTCTTCCTGAGATAGATCGACTCTCCCTGCTCACCACAGAACTCAGGGGACAGATCCGCAAGTTCTCGTTGTGAATTTTTTTCTTTTTGGTAAGCATGCAACCCATCCATTTTCTCAGAAGGAAGCCTTTCTCTTATGTACATTGTCTTTCAGTGTGCTGTTGCTGCTAAGTCACTTCAATCGTGTCCGACTTTGTGCGACCCCATAGATGGCAGCCCACCAGGCTCCCCCGTCCCTGGGATTCTCCAGGCAAGAATACTGGAGTGGGTTGCCATTTCCTTCTCCAATGCATGAAAGTGAAAAGTGAAAGTGAAGTCGCTCAGTCGTGTCCGACTCTTAGCGACCCCATGGACTGCAGCCTACCAGGCTCCTCTGCCAATGTGATTTTCCAGGCAAGAGTACTGGAGTGGGTCGCCAGTGCCTTCTCCCAGTGTGGGTCTGATGCAAATCCAATTAGATAGCCAGGAAGCCCCACAGCAGTTCACCCAGCAGGTCAGTGGCTTATTTTGTGAAAGTTCTAGGTAGTCCTGGTGACCTATAACTTCCTGAAGACATTGTCTGCAAAGACCGAAAGTTAAAAAAAAAAATCATCTTCTGGCCTTGATGAAGTGAACCAAAGATATATGTTCAGAGAAACTGTTGAACTCAGATCTGGGTTATAAGTAAGGAAAAATGTTATTTACCTTTTCTTACCTCCTCTATTACCCTTAGTGTCCTAGATACATTTTTTTTCTCTTTCTCCAGGGCTCTTAAAAAAATCTTTTTGAAATCTCATCATAATACCATGCTTCCTAAAGTAAATCTAACCTAGCACGAAGAAGTTATCAGCCAAGTTTCTTTTATCCACATTAAAGAGTATTTGAAATATCGATTTTCTGACCACCCTTGATAAATCACGGCCCCCTGATAAGTCTCCAAGGTGGATTTACTACTAGTTGAAGACATGATATACTCCGTACTTCAATAGAGCAAGGTTGGACACACACGTAGCTGTAATGGAAAATGAAGCAGAGGGATTTATATGTCTAATTAAAGTAGCAAACTCTCAAATCCAAAGCCATAAATTGACTTTTAGTGTTCTGATTGCCGGAAGAGTTGCAAATAAAAGCATTTGGAGGTGAGAGTTCATTTTTCCTGAATCAGGTGAGCCTAGTGCTTTAAAAATTGAAAGCTTTTGCTCTTAGTAATTTCACTTACAAGAATATAAATATAATCTGAATCACATTACTATATATAAGTCTGATTTATGAAAATCTGTCAAATCCTAGACTCTAAGAAGCAGTGGCAGATATATCTTGAGACAGAATTGTAGGATTATTTAGCTAATACACTAAAGTTTATAAGACATAGCATTTAAAGTTTTCTGTGTTTGGATAAAGGTTATATATAAATAAAAAAAAGAAATCTGGAAAAATACTGGACCTCAAATAAGAGTAAGAAGCTGAATTCATTGGTGTCATTCACACAAGGTCATAATAAATTTGTTTTCTCTTTCACTTTGTTGTTCTGAAAATATTTTTCTGATTGATAGCTGGTTATCAGGTCCTTGTGTTGCTCCACTTTATTATCATTCTGCACATTTCAAAGGATAAAATTGCTTTTTAATCACATCAGTAACATAAACCATAATGACATTTTTTTCTTCACAAATACCTTAAGACTGTGAGTCCTTTACTATCCTGTGAGCTCCTTTAGGACAGGACCATGCCATTCTGCCCTGGGTACCCAGCTCCGAGCTTATTGTGTGGCTCCATAAACACTATTTCACCTTCCTATACTGTTGATGGGACTGTAAGTTGGGGCAGCCACTTATGGACAACAGTTTTGAGGTTCCTTAAGAAATTAAAAAGAGATATCATAAGATCCAGCAATCCTACTTTTGGGCATATATCTGGAGAAAAACATGATTCAAAAGGATACATACACCCCGATGCTCACTGTCCTCTGTTGACAACAGCCAAGACATGGAAACAATGTTAATGTCCATTGACAGATGAATGGATAAAGAAGGTGTGGTACCTATACACAACTGAATTTTACTCAGTCATAGAAAAATAATGCCATTTGCAGCAACATGGTTGGATCTGGAAATTATCATACTCAGTAAGTCAGACAGAGAAAGATAAATACCGTATGATATCTCTTATTTGTGGAATCTAAAATGTGACACAAATGAACTTCTCTCTGAAACAGAAACAGACTCACAGACATAGAGAACAGACCTGTGGCTGCCAAGTTGGGAACAGGTTGGGGAAGGAACAAAGTGGGAGTTTGGGGTTAGCAGATGCAAACTATTATATATAGAGAATGGATAAAAAACAAGGTCATATTCAATAGCAAAGGGAACTATATCCTATGATAAACCATAATGGAAAAGAACGTAAAAAAGAATGTATATATAAGTACACACATGTATACTTGGAGAAGGCAATGGCAACCCACTCCAGTAATCTTGCCTGGAGAACTCCACGGACAGAGGAGCCTGGCAGGCTACAGTCCATGGGGTTGCAAAGAGTCAGGCATGACTGAGCAACTCTCACTCACACATATATACTTGTGTGTAACTGAATCACTTTGTTGAGAAGCAGAATTTAAGCGCAACATTGGAAAACCAACTATACTTCAATAAAAAACAGAAACACAAGTTCGCATGAATTAAGGGAATCCAAATATCCTGGACATCCCTGGGTCATCCTTGAGGCCGAGCAAATCAATCGATTGAGTTGTCCCATCAGCTGGGAAGTATCAGAAACCGTGCTGGGGACAGTTGTGGAATTTGGAGATTTCGGATCTGCAGTACCACAACAGCCTCATTTTTTGTAAAATGTGAAAGAGATTTGGAAACAGAGAACCTGAATAGGCAAAAATGTAGGACACAGGGAAAATTCTTAGAGAGTGGCTAAACGTGGTTGCTGAGAAGAAATGTGATCCTTCCCATCCAGCAGAAAGTCTTCAGCTGGTCTCCTTCAAGGGTGAGCGATTCCCTGCCTGCCGGAGGGAAGAAAGACGACTGGGGGGAGATAATGGGCTCCCTATTATCAGCTGTAAACTTAACGCATATTTGCTTCTATAAATATTTGGCACGTGAGGAGTAAGCAGGGAATAATGATTGGGTCCAAATTACTCATTTGTTTCTCTGTAAGTGGCAAAGTTAGCATCAGCTGATGTAGTTAGCTAGAATCAGGTCTGATACAATCAGCAGGGGACAAACCCTCAGCAACTGCAACAAAAAGTTCAAGATGGCCTGTCTGGGATGAGAAGAACCTACCGGAGGTTGTCCTCTCGCCCTTTCACACTGTCTCCTCTGTAGTTAGCATTCAAACATCTTCCAACCCTGCCAACCCGGTGGCTCTTTAAATCACCCTCCTCTTCTGCAGGACCCCACAGCTACTTCTCATTGCCCTGGCAATTATGATGAGAACCCAGGGATCACTTGCTGGGGTATGCCACAGCCTTTACTAGAGTGCCCTCTACAACCACACTTTCTTCTTCTTTAGTGTTCCAATCTGTCCTGTTGCTACACTAATTCCATAGTCTAGACAGACTTGGTATTGCAAGACAAGTTGAAGAAGGCAACGAATCCCCTTAAGACTCAACATCTTCATCTCTAAAATGTAGGGTGACCAACCATAATGGGTCTGCCTAGGAGGCAAGACTTCTAGTGTTAAAACCAAGAATGTCCCAAACAAACCAGGATGAGTTGGTCATTTTACTAAAACAGAAATAATAACACCTCATTTCTTATGTAGACAAAATGTAATATTGTTTGCAGAGTATCTATTAGGAACAAGTATTCAATAAATGCCAGCCTCCCACCTTCCTTAATCAGTTAAAAGTATTTGTGAAATAAGAGTTTGTGGAACACCTGCCAGGTGCCCCTCTAGGTACTGGGCAGCTGTGTCAAGTGAAGTCTGGAACACAATTCCTGTGTTCAAACAGCTCACAACCCAGTTGGAGATCTAACATTAATGCATATGAAACTATTTTATTTGCTTTTATACTTCATTTCTTTCCCCCAAAAAAGATTGGAGGAAGCTCAGGATAAATGATACAGATACATGAAAATCAGAGTTGAAGGATAACAGCCACATAATTAGAGAGACAGTGGTGGAACCATTATACCAGAAACCCAAGGCTAAGGAAAGCAATTCCAATTGAATCCAAAACAGACGAGAACAAATCAAGAATAACACAGAGCAGACTAAATTAAACAGTAAATTATATGGTATCAGTTACAGAAGTTTAAGGTAGTGGTCGGAAAGTTCAAGGTGGAGTGCAGTGATGATTTCCTTCAAACCAGCTGCAGAGATCATGGGCAGGATGCCAACTGCATGCCTCCCTTTCTTCTCAAAAGCAGGGAGGATGCTTCTCTTGACAAGACATTGACTATTAATAATGCATGCGTGTTTCCAACCTCTCCCCTGCTCCTGCCCATTTAGGAGGCTGTGTTGCCCAAGTTTCTCCCAGGGCACAGGAAAAGAGCAAGGGCCTGGGGAGGAATTTAGGAGAAAATTTTTCTCAAGAAGTTAGGAGGAGAGAGAAGACAGGGAAGACTGTGGTGGGTGAGAGAAATAGATGAAAGAAGGATTTTTAGGAAGTGTTGCCTGGAGCCATATATTCCCTTTACGGTGCTTGAGTAATTTTGGAAATTTCTTTTTAGCTGCCAGACAGTCTCTGATTCCAACCCCCCTCTGAGACATGAGCCAATGAGTACATGAAAAAGCAGTCACTTAGCAAAGGCCGTGTTTGAAGCTGGATCAGCATCCTCTCCCAACAGCGCAAACCCTCTGCTTTGCTCTTTGGTCAAAAAAAGGAAAAATGCTAACAACTTGGACAATTGGGATTCTGGCTCATTGGTTTCATAGTTGTATGTCTTTGGGGAGGTTACTTACCCTGTCAAATACTCAAATTCCTCATTTGTAAAATGGATTACTTGTAGAGAAATAAGATAACCTATTTGCATATAAAACCCTTAGCTCAGCGGCAGGCACATACAGGCCCTTGGTAAATGTCAGTTTTCTTCCTTCCCCTTTTGCAATCCCATCTTTCTTTAAAAAAAAAAAAAGTTTATTTTTCAGCATTGGGTCTTAGCTGTGGCATGCAAGATCTTTTGTTGCATCACACGGACTCTCTAGTTGTGGAAAGTAGCTCAGTTGTGCCCGACTCTTTGCGACCCCACTGACTATACAGTCCATGGAATTCTCCAGGCAAGAATACTGAGGTGGGTAGCTGTTCCTTACTCTAGGGGGTCTTCCCAACCTAGGGATCAAACCCAGGTCTCCCGCATTGCAAGGCGGATTATTTCCCAGCTGAGCTGCCAGGGAGGTGTATGGGTTTTAGTTGCTCTGAGGCATATGGGATCTTAGTTTCCCATCCAGAGATAGAACACGAGTCCCCCACATTGCAAGGTGGATTCTTAACCACTAGACCATCAGGGAAGTCCCAATCCCATCCTTTTTATGATGGGTAATTGACAATAGGTGGAGAATTCATTCCTCCTGGATCAACTTGGTGCAAAGGTGAAATTCCCATGTCTCCCTCTTTAACTCTCCATCCAGTTACTCCCCAAACCTCCCAGGTAAACCCACCTAGAAGTCTACTTATCCAGAGATCTACCTTTCCTCTGTCTGTCCCTGTGTTTATGATTGCTGTTCTAGGACAGTGACCACAACTTTCTAACTTGATGTGTCACATAGAGCACAAAAGTCAGACAGATGCTATAACAAACAGAACAAACCCTCTATTGCTTCACCATTGTTTTACAACTCTCATATTTCCTCTGCTTTATTCCCATGGCCTGGATCTAATACCTAGAATGGTTCCATTTCTGAAGTTTAGTGCCCAAATTTCTTTCTGACAACAACATCCCACCCTTGCAGCTCATTCACTCCCTTAACGTGCATCTTTAACTCTAATGTAACCTCTGGTTCCAGAACTGCTGATTTGGCCCCCAACTCTTTTCTCCCTTTGGCTTGGTTTCTCATTTTACTGAGGTGTCTCACTGATCACTGAACCCAGGGTAGCAAGGCATGAGCTAGGAAGCTGGAAGATGTGAAGAGCTGTAGGAACTACAAATGTGTTTATTCTCTCCTAGCTGGCACAGCAGCAAGGCAAATATGCTGCACGCTCTCTTGGTTGGCCTGACGGACACAGCCGTAACTCAGCTCAATGCTATTCAGACTCGCCTACAGCAGTGTTTCAGGCGGTGCTTATATAGTTTACGCACATCCACGGGGCTATAAATGATCTCAGCTGTTACATAATTATGACTTTACAACATGTGGGGTGAGAGTGAGAGGACTTGGGCTGAGAGAGCCCTCCATCTTGGCTAATTTGCTTTTTCCCTACACATGGTCTATCACTTCAGTTGTTCTCTCACCATTTCCCTTTACCTATGTACCCCGTGGCTGTTCATTGACCCTAGAACGCCCAGCCATGGATCAACTCAGCCATTTACATTCAGGTCAATGAGCTCTGCTAAAGAAAATCACATCACCATACAAATTCATGCTTTCTAACCTTCCAGGACTCAGTGCTGCCAGAAATCCTCCACATGTGCTTGTATTTCTCCCATCTCCTTAGCAACTACTCCGTATTCCACCTTTCCCCTTAAATCTACTCGTCCATCTTCCTCTGTCCGTTCAATGACCTTGCCTCCTTGTTCTATAGTGGGAACTGAGGCTTTCTTTCAAACTCTTCCTTGGGTCCCCTGACTGCTCAGAAATTTGAGCCTGTAGCATTCTTTTCCCTTCCTAATTCCCTCAGTGGGAGATGTGGCTTTTCTTCCTTCTTAAGTTTCCCCTCACTTATGTGGTGGACTCACACCCTCGTCTCCACCAGAGACTTCTCCCCTTCCCTCATCACCTCAGCTCAGTGGTCTCACTCCATCAGTCATCCCAGATTTCTTTATTAAATTTCAGACTGTTCTACTTCACTAGCCCTGTTCCTTCAAGTGTGTAAATTCACTCAAATTTCTCTCCTCAAAAAATTCCTGTCACATTACTTACCCTTATCCCCAATTACTGTATTATGGGGCATGAGCAAAAATGTTAACAAGCGAATATCCACGGACCCTTCCCTTAATCTACCGTTTAATAAGAATTCTGTCATCGCCATCTTAGCCTTTGTTCCCCCTCCTTCCATAGCGGCAGGATTGTCTTTGTCTTTCCTGCTGTGCAGACTCTGGACAAAGAGGCAAGAGTGAACTAGAAAGAGTAGCAGAGTGGATCTGCATGGGAAACAGCTGTACCAAAGATGAGAAGGAAGATAAGAGAACCGGCCTGGTATTTCCATAGTATTTTAGGGGAAGGGATGGAAGTTTTTAAAAATATAGACTCAGGTACCACAGGAGACTCACTGAAGCGGAATATGCATTTTTTTCTTCAGAATACAGATTTAACACAATCCCTAGTTGATTTGTACATTAAGATTTGAGAAGCACACACAAATTAACTAAAAATGGATCATAGATACACTATAGAAACCGAAGAATATCAATCTTCTAGAAGAAAGCATAGGAGAAAATCTTATGACCTTGGGCTGGACGCAATTCATAAGTATAACAAAACAAAATAAACAAACAAGAAAACATGGTCCATAAAAAGCAAAAACAGATTGAACTGCACTGACATTAACAATTTTTTACACTTCAAAAGACATGATCAAGAAAATGAAGACAAGACACAGATTGGGAGAAAATATTTGCAAGTAACATATCTGATTAGAAGCGCATCCAGAATACAGAGAACTCTCAAAACTTAATAAGACAAAGCAACCCAAATTAAAAATGGGCAAAAGATCTGAATAAACATTTCATTAAAGAAGATATATGAATGGCTAATAAGTGCATGAAAGCATGCTCAACATCATCAGTCATCATGGAAATGCAAATTAAACCACAATGAGGTACTATTATATATCCCCTAGCATGTGTGTGTGCGAGCGTGCTAAGTCACTTCAGTCATGTCTGACTCTGTGCAACGCTATAGACTATAGCCTGTCAAGCTCCTCTGTCCATGGGTTTCTCCAGGGAAGAACACTGGAGTGGGTTGCCGTGCCCTTCTCCGGGAGATTTTCCCAACCCAGGAATCAAACCTGTGTCTCTTACATCTCCTTCATGGGCCGGCTGGTTCTTTACCACTAGTGCCACCTGGGAAGCCCATCCCCTAGAATAGCTATAATCAAAACATCTGAAAATACCAAGTTTCATGTCAGTAGGAATATAAAATGGTATAGCCACTTTGGAAGATAGTTTGGCAATTTCTTCAAAAGTTACACATAAACTTAAGATAGAGCCCAGAAATTATACTCCTGGGATTTTACTCAAGAGAAATGAAAATGTATATCTATACAAAGATGTATATTAATATACATACATATGATTATTCATAGAGGCATTATCCATAATAGCCAAAAACCTGAAACAAAACAATCCAACTCTTCATAAAAGGAGGAATGAATGAATAGCTACTACTGGAGAGGTCACTGTCATCAGTAGTCAGTAAGGACAGGCACACAGGTGCTCAGCACTTTCTAGCATGCCTTTACTCTCCTCCTCTCCATGGCCAGCCTGTTTCCCCAGTTGCTGGCTCTATTGACCAATAGTGACCCAAGGCCCACCACTAGATACTTGACCGGACCCACAGATGCACTAGCGCCATCAACATCAAAGTTTCCACAAACATATCCACTAGGCTCCCTTCGTAAGTGGTTGGACGCATCTGGCTTCTCAGACTGATTGAGTGACTCCTTCGCTGATCATCCAATACCACTTTCTGGCTTTACTTCCCCAGCTCCTTGCCCAATTGTGAAAGATCTTATTCCTGTAAGTCCTTCATCCCGTAATACCCACAGTCACTCTGTTCCCCTGACTGAACACTGTTATTGGCACTGTAGGGTATGGAGTTAGAGAAGGTGAGGTTCAGAAAAAGAATGAGACCAGCACTTTATAGGAACTGATCACCTTTAATGAGGTGAGAAGGGGTATCAGTCAGATTAGTAAGCTGCTGCACTAACCCAAGAAAAGAGTAAGTATATATAGGGATATATGTGGAAATCTACTATCTTAAGGGGGCCTGTTCTTCTCCGAGGTTGTTTGGAGTAGTTATCACTTAAATGGCTGCTGCTACTGCTGCTGCTGCTAAGTCGCTTCAGTTGTGTCTGACTCTGTGCGACCCCATAGACAGTAACCCACCAGGCTCCCCCGTCTCTGGGATTCTCCAGGCAAGAATACTGGAGTGGGTTGCCATTTCCTTCTCCAATGCATGAAAGTGAAAAGTGAAAGTGAAGTCGCTCAGTCGTGTCCAACTCTTCGCGACCCCATGGACTGCAGCCTACCAGGCTCCTCTGTCCGTGGGATTTTCCAGGCAAGAGTACTGGAGTGGGGTGCCATTAAATGGCTGGGGCAAGGAATTCTGGAGATCAGCCAGAGGCTGGATCGGCTGGGAGCTGGGCGTAAGCAATCTTAATGTCCATTTTTTTTCCTTCAGGTGAGAGAGTTCTTTGTTTTGCATAGAATGGTGGGGAGGACCTGGAGGGGAGTTTTAACTCCAGGCTATTTTGAGCTGTGTAACTTTCCTCAGGCACCAAATGTGGTTCCAGGGAAACAGAGCCTTAAGGATGGGACATGGAATCATTTCACTGATGTGAGTAGATTTAAAGGCATTAAAGACTGTTGCTAGTGGTAAGGTGGAAGCTGGTAGTCCACGGCACTTAAGCAAAGTGGCAAACTTTAAACGACCACCTGTAATCATTTGCAATCAAGCGCCTAGAGAAAGCAAGGCATTGCATATTGAGCGGTTGCTGCCACAGAAGGTTTTAGTGCAGATAAAAATTGTCAAGAATTTGGTTGCTTCTAGGTACACTGGAGAGCTGGGAAAAGAAAATGATGAGCTCCATGCCTTACATGCCCAGATCAAGGTCCAAATGATAAACCAGAAAGCTCTGAAAGAAACTCCTGTCCTCTGTAGGTTCAGGGCCAAGATTTCAGAAACCCAAACCCAAGGTTTAATCTTTTTTAAAAACATTTTTATTTATTTTTGACTGAGCTGGGTCTTCATTGCTGCATGGGCTTTTCTCTATTTACAGGGAACGGGAGCTACTCTCTGGATGCCGTGCCCGGGTTTCTCACTGTGGTGGCTTCTGTTAGTGTGGAGCACAGGCTCTAGGCCTTGCGGGCTTCAGTAGATGTGGCACATGGGCTCAGTATTTTCGGTTCCTGGGCTTAGTTGTTCGACGGCCTGTGGGATCTTCCTGGATCAGGGATTGAATCCGTGTCTCCTGTATTGGCAGGTGGATTCTTTACCACGGAGCAACCAGGAAAGGCCCCAAAGTCTAATCTTAAAGATGGCTGAATTGCAATGCCAAAAGAATTTACATCAGTGAATGTACTGAAAACCATTGACTCGTACGCTTTAAATGGGTGAATTGTACCATGTATGAATTACATCTTTAAAAAGCAATTACAAAAGAAACCCTACAAAAATGTACAATACTGCAAGTTTTTCTGTTAAAGTTAGGGCATTGACTGGGAAGAGGGGAATTCTGAAATTGGGAGGGGGACATATGGGCAGTTTCTGATGAACTTGAGGACTTCAAACTAAATTCTACCAAGTCTGCTTTGTCAGCAGAAGCAATCCTTCCTTCCTCAATCTGAAGAGGTCAGCCTCCCCGTCTCAGACCTCGGAATGATCTCTCTGAAAGTGAGTGACTTGCAAGGGACTGTTGATTTCCCTTAGGACCTACCCCTACCCTAGACCCTTTTTCTGTCCCCTCTACAGTCATGGATGATCTCATTGAAGCTCATGTTTTAAGTGCCATCTCTCTGCTGATGACTCAAATTTACAGCTTCAGTTCAGACCTCTCTCCTGAACTCCAGACTCACATATTCAATTGCTTTCTTTAAATCTCTGCTTGGATGCATCTCAAAATTAACTTGTCAGAAGCCAGCCCTTAAAGTTTCCTTCTCCCGACTTGCTCCTCCACCATTAAAATTCTTGGTGTTGTCCTCCTCTCTTCTCTTCCTCTTGCATCCAATCTAAAACATTAGCCAACCCTTGAAAAATATCTCCAGAAGTTACTGTTTCTCACAGTTGCCACTTGCCATTAATCTGGCCTAAGACTTTAATTATCTCTCAACTGTGTCCTTAGAGTGGCTTCCTAGCTGGTCTCTTGCTTCTAGTTCTGCCCCCTTTTCAGTCTATTTCCAACACAGTAGCCACTGTGATCCTGTAAAAATGCAAGTCAGATCATATTACTGCTTTGCTCAAAACCTTACAACAGCTTTGCATTTCCCTCAGGGTAAAAGCTAGAGTTGTTACAATGGTCTAGGTAGGTGAATTGACATGATCTGCCTCCACCCCTACTGCCTCATTCTACCCAGCCACACTGTTTCAGGGGGTACTTGAATGTGCTGGGTCTACTTCCCCCCAGAGCCTCTGCTCAGAATGCCTGCTTCCCCAGATAGCCACACCTCTTGAGTTTCAGTGCTTCTCAGCACTTTCCCAGCGTGGCCTTCCCTGGCCAACCCCAAACTCTCTCCATTCTTCACGTTCCTGTCACCTCTCCTGCTTCATGTCTCTTCCCTATTATTTACCCATCCCCTACATACTACACACGGGCAAGGATTTTTGCATTTTCCCCTCCACTGCCATACCTCCAGTGTCTAACACTATGCCTGGCACATAGTGGCGCTTGATAAAAAACTGTGGAACGATGCTTATATCCAAAGAAAACTCTAATTTGAAAATATACATGCACCCCAGTGTTTATAGCAGCACTGTTTACAATAGCTGAGACATGCTGCTTCTGCTGCTAAGTCACTTCAGTCGTGTCCGACTCTGTGCGACCCCAGAGACGGCCGCCCACCAGGCTCCCCTGTCCCTGGGATTCTCCAGGCAAGAGTACTGGAGTGGGTTGCCATTTCCTTCTCCAAGGCATGAAAGTGAAAAGTGAAAGTGAAGTCGCTCGGTTGTGTCCGACTCCTAGCGACCCCATGGAAGCAACCTAAATGTCCATTGACAGATGAATGGATAACGGAAATGTGGTATATATACAATGGAATACTACTCAGCCATAAGAAAGCAAAAAATAATGCCATTTGCAGCAACATAGATGGAAGTAGAGATTATCATACTAAATTAAGTAAGTCAGAAAGAGACTCATATCATATGATATCACTTATATGTGTAATCTTAAATGATACAAATGAACTTATTTACAAAACAAAAAGAGACTCATAGAAGACAAACTTATGGTTATCAAAGGGGAAAGGAGGGGAGGGATAAATTACAAGTTTAGGACTAACAGAAAAACATCACTATATATAGAATAGACAGACAAAAGGACCTACTGCACAATATAGGGAAATTATATTCAGTACCCTGTAATAACTTATAATGGAAAAGAATCTGGAAAATATATATATATCTGAATCACTTTGCTGTACACCTGAAACTAACACAGCATTGTAAATCAACTATACTTCAATTAAAAAAGAAAGGGAAAAATCAGTATAAAATCAAAATCAATCAATCAATAAAACTGTAGAATGAAAGAATGCAAGTAATTGACATAGTGTGTAGTAGATAGTCAATGATGTTAGTTGTAACTATTTAGCTGATTATTTTAATCACTGAGTTGGAAGGTAGTCTAGACTTTTCCTTCCTTTTTTTCCTCCCACTCCCATATCTAAATAGTCACAAAATTCTGTAGTATTAATCTTAACTTAAGCACTCATCAATTTTCACCTGGTTTATTGTAACAGGCTCCAGACTGAGTCCTGTTCTTTCCCCCTCTTTCTTTAATCTTTTGCTAAATATTGCTGCTCGAGTTTCAAAATCACAAATCTGATCATGTCAATCCCCTGCTTAAAATTCTTCAGTGGCTCCATGGACCTGTCAGAGTTTATACTTTTTCACTTAGCACCCAAATCCTTTACTGACCCAGCCCTCTGACACCCTTTCTGGTCTCTTCTCCTGAGATCCTCACACCCTTCCCTCCAATCCAACAGAGCCACTCAATTCCCTAAAAGAGCAATGCTCTTTTACACCTTCTTCCTTTTCTACATGCAGTCTCTGCTGCCTGAAATGACCTTCCTTTCCCTCTATCTCTTTTCACACTCTCTCGAATCATACTCATCTTTCACATCTCATCTCAAGCATGATGGACTCCAGAAATTCTTCCTGGACCTCTCAGTCTGATTTGGATAGCACTTTTCTGTGCTTTTCCCATCACAGCACTACTGTCCTGCAGGAGAACTGGTACTGTGCTAGTCCGACTTCTCTGCTAGTGAATACAAGCCTGGAGGGTAAGTGAGGTGTCACATTGTACTTACACCTCCATGTCTAGCACAGAAATGAAGGGGCTGGAAGTGTTTGCTGAAATTGTGAGGGCTGTAAGGTTAAGACTCTGCTAGCTTCTTTTTATTTTTCATCTATATAGGAGGAGTTCATATAGATTAAGATAAAGAAATGCAAAAAGGCAAAATGGTTGTCCGAGGAGTCTTTGCAAATAGCTGTGAAAAAAAGGGAAGCTAAAGGCAAAGGAGAAAAGGAAAGCTATACCCAGCTGAATGCAGAGTTCCAAAGAATAGCAAGGAGAGATAAGAAAGCTTTCTTAAGTGAACATGCAAAGAAATAGAGGAAAACACTATAATGGGAGAGACTACAGATCTCTTCAAGAAAATTAGAGATACCAAGAGAACATTTCATACAAAGATGGGCACAAAAAGGACAGAAATGGTATGGACCTAACAGAAGCAGAAGATATTAAGAAGATGAGATGGTTGGATGGCACCACCAATTCAATGGTCTTGAGTTTGAGCAAACTCTGGGAGATGGTGAGAGACAGGGAAACCGGGTGTGCTGCAGTCCGTGGGGTTGCAAAGAGTCAAACACTACTGAGCAACAGAACAACAACAAAGTAGTTCATGATAATTTGATTTATATAGGCTTATCACTTGTGTTGTCAGATTTATTTTTATTTATTTTATACTTTTATTTTATTATTTTTAAAGAGCTAAATTAGTTTCATTGTGCTACTTTGAGTACAGAATAGTGTAACATTTATCCACAATAAGAAGGGTAGATAGATGAAATACAAGTTTTACTTAGCAGTTGAGTTCTGGTTTCCTCTGCTAGCTTCTGGAGGCTACCTTGGCTAGAAACAGAAAGCTAGGCTGGAAACCAGGAAGCAAGAGCTTCATGTAAGTAACATTTAGAGTTGGCCTGCTCTTGGGTTAGAGAGTAACCACTTCAGAGAGAATGAGGAATGGGCCAGTTTCTATAAAACAGCAATAGTAGGAAAAAGCACTTTGTATTTTCCATTCTTGATCTGAAGAATGTTTCTGATATTTTCTTTGTGCATTTCCTTTGTATTATCCCTTAGTATATGACAAAGTATAATGGAAAATTCCAGCCTGCCTTAGCTATTCTAAAATAACCCACGAGAAATAGTTTGGGTCCATGACTGAGTGGTATTATTAAAGGTGCACCCATGCCCCTCTTGGTAATGGCAGCAAGACTGTCTTCCAAACAAGAATTTTAAGAGATCTATCTCTTTGGAGGGCTGCAGGTTTCCCTCTATGCTTTCACCAAAGGGAAGGTAAAATTTACCACACGTGGTCCTCCCCATCTACAGATTTTCTTTCCTGAGCTGAAACCTTAAAACTTCAAAGTTTTCATTTATGAAAGAGGCATTCCCCGCTCATAGACGCTTAACAAATACTTGGAATGAGGCCGTTTTCTGATTGGTTGTCCAGACATAAAGGTGCATTCTGATTGGTCGGTACCGAGGTGGCTGGAGTGGGTGAGGGGTTGGAGGGTGAAGGTAAAAAGGCATGGAAAGCCCCCTGTGTTCCGAGCGAGCACAAAGCAGCAACTGATGGTGAGCACGTAAACATAGTACTCACCGGTGAGAATTTCATTCTTTTCAAATAAACTGTTGTAAGAAAGGGACAAATATTTAAGCAACAGTTAAGAGTGTTTGCAGTTGCACCTCCCACTGATGAATGTAAGATGGTAAAAGGGCAACAGGGGACATTGGCTCAGAACAGAGTGTTAAGACTGTGGTAATAGAAAGCAATCTGTTCAAGACGAGGTCTTGGAGGGCAAAGACAACAAAAATAAAACCGATCAAGTGAAATGGATAAACATTGGAGAGAGGCAATAACAACCACTTTATAATCACTGAGAAAAATCCTGACATTAATAAATCTTGAAAGACAGATATGGAAGCTGAAGTCCAGGGAGGGGACTCTCTCAGAACACCCAGTAACGATGGCAAAAGTGAAGATGTTAGAGGAGTATAAGTAACAAAAATAAATTAGAAAAACAATTTTTTTTTCCTGGTAGAAAACCTATCAGATACTAGCCTGCTCTTTGTTTTACATCGGTATAGAGCACATCTATATACTTACCTTCCTTCAAAAAGTCAGCCATTCTTATAAATATTCATCTCCACGTAGCTAAGAAAGAGTGATTTTAGACTCATGAATTTTTAGTGCTGGGGCTTAGAGGCCATCTCTTCCAGCTCCCATTATTTTACAGGTACGGATCCTGACATCTGGGAAGAAGATGTCATTTGTGCAGACTCACACTCCCAGACTACTTACCTGACTTCCCTTCCAGCGTTCTTTCTGTGATGTCAGGAGTTTCCACGTGTTTAAAGCAAAAAGACCCCCTGCTTTTAATATCAAACATGTTGAATACTCTTACATGATCAAAACTGTGCTTTTAGTATCTACTGATTATAAAATTTACATGCGATCATGATAAAAAGCAACCATGAATTCAGTAAAGCTTATAAAGTATCTTGTATTAATCATGTACATTTGAAAAGGCAGAGTATATCTATGAATGACACATGATAGTTTCGGTGTCTAGGCTGCTCAAATGGACCACAACCCTGAGGCCTCCCAGGGGCAACAGCTTCCAGGCTGGGAACTGGGCCCTGCACCAGGATGAGCTGGCTCTTTCCAAACCCAGCATTAAAATACATACTTCCATTTTCTTAAGAACAAAGAAAGCATCAAGTGAAATCAAGTACCTTAACATGAAAAGAATTTCATAAAGACTTTGGGTAATTGCAGACCACAGAGGAAGAGAGTCCTATTCTGTGAACCCGGCCCAGGGCTCATCACTGGATGAGCAGGGCAAAGAAGTGGCTGCCTTTCTGTCTTCATGGGATGAGCAGAGGAGAAATGACTCCCCTTCTATCATCATGGGTAGAAAGGAAGTCCATCAAACTGTGGGAGGGACTCAGAGTGTCACAGTGAGCATTGGAGGGGGTTGGAGTTGGGGGAAGACTGAGGGGTGCAGTGCTCCCCTAGATCAGAGACTGCTGAGTCTGGGAATCTGTGGGTCATACGGGTGGGGATACTTCCAGGAGAGCCCTGGTCATTTACCATGTACTAAACACCTACTCTGTGCCAGGCATCCTCTGTGCTAGGTGCTTCACAGGCACCATTTCATTTAATAATCACACTTCAAGAGAGATGTTATTCTCATCCCCACTCTAGGGTTGAGGAAAGAAAGGCTTAGAGAGGTTTTGTAATTTGCCTAAGATCTTGGGGCTGGAATTGGAAGCCTGACAGCTTGATTCCAGAGTGTCTATTCCTAATCACTACCTTAGCCAGCAAGAAGGTACTGAGCTGCTGTGAGATTCAATTGAGATAATCCATGTGAAAGTGTGTCTGAGCTTATCAAAAGGGCTTATTACATGGTGATGATGATTATCAATATTTTCAACATTTTTATGTTGGAAAGGCAAATGACATAAAAGGATGAAAATACTGGAGGGTTGTAGGAAAATTAGAGTGTGAAATCTTCCAAGATGGGGTTTAGAAAAAAAAAAAGAATTGTGCCCTTGGGTAAGAAAAGGGAAACCAGACTGTGAACCTAGAGGAGTGGCCAGAGTACAGAGGGTTGATGTGGATGGACTTGGAGACCTCCCAGGGGTGACGAGGCTGCCTCCACCAGGATGACAGGAATTGCCACCGGTGCAGGGGGCAAGTCCTGAGACAGGCAGAATGTGGTGTGGGACCCTGTGTGCTTCCCAGGGTGTGCTAGTGGTAAAGAACCCACCTGCCAATACAGGAGATGCAAGAGACGCAGGTTCAACCCCTGGGTTGGGAAGATCCCCTAGAGAAGGAAATGGCAACCCACTCCAATATTCTTGCCTGGAGAATCCCATGGATAGAGGAGCCTGGTGGGCTACAGTTCTTAGTGTTGCATAGTCAGACACTACTGAAGCGACTTAGCACAGCACCCTGTGTGGAGCAGTGTAAGTTAGAAAGGGGAGCTCCTGATTTGATTGGCTGGGTTCAGAGACAAGAATATTTCATCACCTTTTTCTCTCTTTTTAAAAAATCTATTTATTTATTTAATTTATTTATTTTGCTGCGTGTTGCAACTTTCTCTAGTTGCAGAGAGTGGGGACTACTCTGCAGTTGTGGTGTGTGCGCTCCTCATTGTGGTGGCTTCTCTTGTTGCAGATCCAAGCTCTAGGGCACGCAGGCTCAACAGTTGTGGTTCCTGGGTTCCCTCACCCTCCTATTTGCTGCCTGGGAGCCCCTACCCAATAAAGTCTCTTGCTTTGTCAAAAAAGAAAAAAAAGCAACTTGTGGCTCTAGAGCCCAGCCTCAATAGTCGTGGTGCCTGAGTCTAGTTGCTCCATGGGGTGTGGGCTCTTCTTGGATCAGGGATCAAACCCTTGTCTCCTGCATTGGCAGACGGATTCTTTACCACTGAGCCACAAGGGAAGCCCACATTTACTCTTATTATTACCCATCTCTTTGTGTCTAGGTGGGTCTGAAGGGGACATTTGCTAGTGCTGACACAGTAATAGAAAATATAGATGTGGTCAAAATGACATCCTGATAGAAAAACTGAGATATGGTCAGGATCCAGAAAAGTTGAGTTGATTACATTTAGTTAATCCACTTACTAAATCAGAGGTGGCCCTTTGGAAGAGTTATTCAAAATCTCTGTTTTGAAAATATGGTGCCTTTCAAAAGAGTTCTGCCATGGTATGTAAGAAAGAAGGCATGGTTTGATAGCTTAAATTTTCAAAACTTATAAGTTTCATTTTAGAGAATTAAAATTGTATATATGTAGCAAAAATAACTTTCTTTAAAATTTCAATCAGAACTTTAAAAATCTCACACTCAATTGAGTTTATTCATTCTCTAGGGAGAAAAGTTATTTTGCAGAGAATGATTTAATCCATGAAACTGGCTTTTACTGTCCCTGTTAGAGGATAAGATTTTCTACTTAATCTGGGTAAATGATTGAACAAGTTTTGTGGAATTTGGCAAATTTTCCTCTAGAAGTTGTCATTATTTTTCCCTTTTATTAACTGAAAACAGGGAAGTATATATGACAATAACTACAAAAGAAAAGACACTGTTTGCAGTAATTGGTTAATTTGAGGAGGCTCAGATGGTATGTTATCCTAGAAACTGCTCAAAAATGAGACTTCTCCATTCTGAAAAGCCCGATGAGATAAGAAACACAGCAGTTTGAAGGTCTTTCTGGTGCATTGTGCCCAAAGTTTGTTGTAAGAAGGAGGAAATATGTTAACATGACAGTATTTTCAGGTGACATAAACACTAACTGTCTAGAGAATGACAAGACTCAGCATATCATATAAAGAGACTGGTCCTTTGATGGCAAGACTTCCGAGCAGAAATGTATCACAGTAGGGACAAAAGGGTATTAATAATAAGTATTCTGGGACAGGTGCTCCATAATAAATAGGGCTATCACAAAGCTTGATCAGGATGTCAGACTGTTGAGGACAGAAAATGTTTCTAATCCCTCCACATCATATGGGCCCTCCAGCAAAAATGAGGAGTTTGGTGTGGAAAAAAAAATTGGGCATTTTGCTCTGAGAAACTAAGATTCTCAGAATTCACCAGTCTGGGGTTACTTTGCAGAACAACAGCTTTTCCATGACGGATCCTGTCCTCAGCCATGAGTCACTGCTGGCATCCATGGTTCTGTGTTGCCCAGAGGCCTGGTTGATGTCCTATATAAGAGGCCCCACACCTGTCAGTTGTCCAGTGAGACACTCCTTTTCTCTCAAAGAATCCTAGCAGACATTGGGATCATTATCTGTGATGATTAACTTTATGTATGCACTTAACTGGCCTCAGGGTGCCTAGATAAATACTCAAATATTAATTCTGGGTGTTTCTGTGGGGGGAGGGGTTTGGATAAGATTAACACTTGAATTAATAGAATGAATAAATCAGGTTACTATCCCTAATGTGAAAAGGTGAGTGGGCCTCACCCAATCAGTTGAAGGGCTGAATAGAACAGAAATGTTGACGCTCTATTCAGTAAGAGAGAATTCTTCCGGCCAAACTACCTTTGAACTGTTGTTGTTGTTCAGTCCCTCAGTCGTGTCCAACTCTTTGCAACCCCACGGACTGCAGCATGCCAGGCTTCCCTGTCCTTCACCAACTCCCAGAGCTTGCTCAAACTCATGTCCATCGAGTTGGTGATACCATCCAACCATCTCGTCCTCTGTCGTCCCCTTCTCCTCCTGCCTTCAATCTTTCCCAGCATCAAGGTCTTTGCTAATGTCAGCTCTTCACATCAAGTGGCCAAAGTATTGAAGCTTAAGCCTCAGTATCAGTCCTTCCAAAGAATATTCAGGATTGAGTTCCTTTAGGATTGACTGGTTTGATCTCCTTGCAGTCAATGGGACTCTCAAGAGTCTTCTCCAACTCCGCAGTTCAAAAGCATCAATTCTTTGGCGCTCAGCCTTCTTTATGGTCTAAACTTTGAACGGAAACATCAGCTTTTCTTGGGTCTTAGGCCTGTGACTTTCAGATTGGAAGCTTGCCAACTTACCCTGCAAGTCTTGGAACTTGTCAGCCTTTATAATCACATGATTCAATTCTTTGTAATAAATCTCTTTCCACATACATATATAGATATATATACGTAGGTGTCTTATTGATTCTGTTTCTCTGGAGAACACTGAGTAATACACTGTCCATCATCTAACTTACTTCTCTGGTTTGGGGATTTTCCTAGTGAATTTGTCACAGTCCTCCAGAGAAACAGAACCAAACACACACACACAAATATATATATACATGAAGAGATTTCCCTGGTGGCTCAGTGGTAAAGAATCTGCCTGCAATGCAGGAGGTGTAGGAGATGTGGTTTTGACCCCTGGGTTGGGAAGATCCCCAGCAGGAGGGTATGGCAACCCACTCCAGTATTCTTGGATGGTGAATCCCATGGCTCCTCACCTAGTGGGCTACAGTCCATAGGGTCACAAAGAGTCAGACATGACTGACTTGACTGAGCACGCTCATGAGATTTATTATGAGGAATTGGCTCATGTGATTATAGAGACTGAGAAGTCCCACAGTTTGTGGTCTGTAAGCTGGAGACCCGTGGGAGCTGGTGGCATAATTCAACTGAAAGCCTAACACAGAGTCTGAAAGCCTAAGAACCAGGAGATTTAATGTGCAGACTCCAATCCAGGTTTGAAGATCTGAATGAGAGCCAGGAGTGCTGAGAGAGGAAGATTAATATCCCAGCTCAAGCAATCAGGCAGGAAGGACTGAATTCTTCTTACTCACCCTTTTTGTTCTATTCAGACCTCAGTGGATTGGGTGATTCCCATCCACACTGGGAAGGGCACATTGCTTTACTGAGTTCTTTGACTCAAATGCTAATTTCATCCAGAAGCATCCTGACAGACATATCCAGAAAAAAAGTTAAGCCAAATATCTGGGCATTTTGTGGTCCTTTCAAGTTGACACATAAAATTAACCATCACACCCAATGAGTATGTAGTTGCTGTCCCCACACCTTAGCTGCAGGATGCAGGCATACGACCTGTGCTGGGCCAGTCAGATGTTCCTGCCTGAGGCTTCACATGTGAAGAGCATGAGCTAAGAGGACAAGTCAGTCACACCTCACTTCCAGGTGTGGCAGAGAGTGACTGGTAAAGGATGGTTATCTTGGCGCTCCAAACATGCTGATTTTTCTCCTCATTTTCTAAGCCTCATTCTCTACCACCAATGGCTTCTGGAAGCCCTGTCAGTCAGTCAGTCAGTTCAGTCACTTAGTCGTGTCCAACTCTTTGCGACCCCATGAACCTCAGCACACCAGGCCTCCCTGTCCATCACCAACTCCCGAAGTTTACTCAAACTCATGTCCATTGAGTCAGTGATGCCATCCAACCATCTCATCCTCTGTCATCCCCTTCTCCTCCTACCTTCAATCTTTCCCAACATCAGGGTCTTTTCCAATGAGTCAGCTCTTCATATCAGGTGGCCAAAATATTGGAGTTTCAGCTTCAACATCAGTCCTTCCAATGAACACCCGGGACTGATCTCCTTTAGGATGGACTGGTTGGATCTCCTTGCAGTCCAAGGGACTCTCAAGAGTCTTCTCCAACACCACAGTTCAAAAGCATCAATTCTTCTGTGCTCAGCTTTCTTTATAGTCCAACTCTCACATCCATACATGACTACTGGAAAAACCATAGCCTTGACTAGATGGACATTTGTTGACAAAGTAATGTCTCTGCTTTTTAATATACTGTCTAGGTTGATCATAACTTTCCTTCCAAGGAGTAAGCGTCTTTTAATTCATGGCTGCAATCACCATCTGCAGTGATTTCGGAGCCCAAAAATGTAAAGTCAGCCACTGTTTCCCCATCTATTTCCCATGAAGTGATGGGACTAGATGCCATGATCTTAGTTTTCTGAATGCTGAGCTTTAAGCTAACTTTTTCACTCTCCTCTCTCACTTTCATCAAGAGGCTCTTTAGTTCTTCTTCGCTTTCTGCCATAAGGGTGGTGTCATCTGCATATCTGAGGTTATTGATATTTCTCCCAGCAGTCTTGATTCCAGCTTGTGCTTCCTCCAGCCCAGCGTTTCTCATGATGTACTCTGCATATAAGTTAAATAAGCAGGGTGACAATATACAGCCTTGATGTATTCCTTTTCCTATTTGGAACCAGTCTGTTGTTCCATGTCCAGTTCTAACTCTTGCTTCCTGACCTGCATACAGGTTTCTCAAGAGGCACATCAGGTGGTCTGGTATTCCCATCTCTTTCAGAATTTTCCACAGTTTATTGTGATCCACACGGTCCAAGGCAAACCATTCAATATCACAGTAATCCAAGTCTATGCTCTGATCAGTAACGCTGAAGAAGCTGAAGTTGAATGGTTCTATGAAGACCTACAAGACTTTTTAGAATTAACACCCCAAAAAGATGTCCTTTTCATTATAGGGGACTGGAATGCAAAAGTAGGAAGTCAAGAAATACCTGGAGTAACAGGCAAATTTGGCCTTGGAGTACAGAATGAAGCAGGGCAAAGGCTAATAGAGTTTTGCCAAGAGAACACACTGGTCATAGCAAACACCTTCTTCCAACAACACAAGAGAAGACTCTACACATGGACATCACCATATGGTCAATATCAAAATCAGATTGATTATATTCTTTGCAGCCAAAGATGGAAAAGCTCTATACAGTCAGCAAAAACAAGACCAGGAGCTGACTGTGGCTCAGATCATGAACTCCTTATTGCCAAATTCAGACTTAAATTGAAGAAAGTAGGGAAAACCACTAGACCATTCAGGTATGACCTAAATCAAATCCCTTATGATTATACAGTGGAAGTGAGAAATAGATTTAAGGGACTAGATCTGATAGACAGAGTGCCTGATGAACTATGGATGGAGGTTTGTGACATTGTACAGGAGACAGGGATCAAGACCATCCCCAAGAAAAAGAAATGCAAAAAAGCAAAATGGCTGTCTGAGGAGGCCTTACAAATAGCTGTGAAAAGAAGAGGAGAGAAAAGCAAAGGAGAGAAAAAAAAAAGCAAAGGAGAAAAGGAAAGATATACCCATTTGAATGCAGAGTTCCAAAGAGTTGCAAGGAGAGATAAGAAAGTCTTCCCCAGTAATCAATGCAAAGAAATAGAGAAAAACAATAGATTAGGAAAGACTAGAGATCTCTTCAAGGGATACCAAGGGAACATTTCATGCAAAGATGGGCTCAATAAAGGACAGAAATGGTATGGACCTAACAGAAGCAGAAGATATTAAGAAGAGGTGGCAAGAATAGACAGAAGAACTACACAGAAAAGATCTTCACGACCCAGATAATCACGATGGTGTGATCACTCACCTAGAGCCAGACATCCTGGAATGTGAAGTCAAGTGGGCCTTAGGAAGTATCACTAGGAACAAAGCTAGTGGCGGTGATGGAATTCCAGTTGAGCTATTTCAAATCCTAAAAGATAATGCTGTGCAAGTGCTGCACTCAATATGCCAGCAAATTTGGAAAATTCAGCAGTGGCCACAGGACTGGAAAAGGTCAGTTTTCTTTCTAATCCCAAAGAAAGGCAGTGCCAAAGGATGCTCAAACTACCGCACAATTGCACTCATCTCACACGCTAATAAAGCAATGCTCAAAATTCTCCAAGCCAGGCTTCAGCAGTATGTGAACTGTGAACTTCAAGATGTTCAAGCGGGTTTTAGAAAAGGCAGAGGAACCAGAGATCAAATTGTCAACATTTGCTGGATCATTGAAAGCCCTGTATATCTTTCCAGTTAATGTTCTTTTCTACTGAAGATCTAAAGTCAGTCTCTGTTACTTGTAACCATAAACTCTGAAACTGTTCTAGAGGTGAGGGCCATCCTTCAGGCTGGACACTTGGAATCAAGAGCACTCTATTGCTGATTTGTGTCACATGTAAACTTACAGGCAGATGGCTCTGGCTACAACTGAGCTGGTCAGCCATCTTAGGAGTGCTGAAGCCAAAGGACGTGATCACATCAATGACAGTGACTAAGTGTCATGCCTTTCCCATGTGCCAGGCACTGTGGCATGAGCTTCTCTTATATTATCTCAACTGATTCTCCCTACAACCATCTGTGGTTGGCAGCACTGTTTTCCTCGTTCTGCAAATGAGGAATCTGTAACAGAAAGATTAAGGGATTTGCCCAAGCTTGTACTGTCCAAAGTGGCAGAGTTGGAATTCAAGATCAGGACTATCAGTGTCTCCAAATGTGTAACTAGCATGGTAGGTGTAGTGAGACTCTATGAGTCCAGTTTGGAAGGATTGAAGGAGGAGTGTACAGAGGCAGGAGGTAGGGAATCAGCCAAGAAAATAAGGGTCAGGCATGTTGATAAGAGCCATCTAAGAGTCTGTGTTGGTGTTTCCTGGCTATTGTATTCAGGGAACAAAATCCATCCTCACTGATTTAAACAGAAAAGGATTTGTTGCAGTGTATTGTTTAGCTTGTAAAATTTCCAGAATTGTCTCAAATCACGCTTGATTGCTACAAATTCATGGATCACATAGCCAGGGGAAATGACCAAGCAGAACTCCAGACTGTTCTAGAGGAAACCCATAGCTGCCATTGTTGGTCACCCAGAGACTATGATGCTAGGGCTAGAACTATTTTCCCAGCCACTCCAGAAAAGTCAGTCTCTCTGCTACCATCCTTAGCTGGACTGTTCAGCCTTTCGTGGCCACTGACCTAGCTGCTCACCTTTCCTTCCAAGTCTCATGTAGGATCTTGGCTTGGTGGACCTAGGTCACATGGAGAACACTGGTGGCAAAGAATCTCCAAAATGTACTTTTTAGCTTTTTCAGCATCTTCAGTTCAGGAAAGCACTTTAGAATGCGGTCGGAGTGAGCAATGAATGCCGAGTCAAGGTATTGTCCTGCCTCAATTCCACTGCTCTCCACAGAGATATGTGGTGGAAAATGAGTGTGAGGTCTTGATGCTCCAAGCTGATACCATACCACTTTACATCTGGAAGAGATTTGGGATTTGTAGATCCTAGGGGTGCCTGAAAGGGTGTTAGGGACTTGCCACAGTGATCTAGGAGGGAGTAGGGGAGGGACAGGGCCAATATGTTTAATGATAGCTCTGATATGTTTCAGATTCTGTGGTAAATATGTATATATATAAATAAATAAAATTAAAGAGTTTATAAATTACTGGCTAATCTAACTTCATTTTTACTGATGAAAAAACAGGGACTCAGAGACACAAATGCCTTGGCCACAGTCATAGAACTTGTTGTTGTTGTTCAGTCACTAAATTGTGTCTGACTCTTTGCAACCCCATGGATGGTAGCACACCAGGCTCCTCTGTCCTCCACTATCTCCCGGAGTTTGATTCTATCTAACCATCTCATCCTCCGCCACTTTCTTCTCCTGTTGCCTTCAGTCTTTCCTAGCATCAGGGTCTTTTCCAATGAGTCAGCTCTTCACATCAGGTGGCCAAAGTGGCAAAACCAAGACCAAAACTTGAATTGCTCCTTTTGCATCTGCACCACAGTATCTGAAGATGTGTTCATTCAAAACTGCCTGAGATGCATGATCTGGGTTTAGCACAGGTGGTGACATGACTTGATTTCAACTTCAACAAAGGTCCATCTAGGCAAAGCTACGGCTTTTCCAGTAGTCATGTATGGATGTGAGAGTTTGACCATAAAGAAAGCTGAGCACCGAAAAATTGATGTTTTTGAACTGTGGTGTTGGTGAAGACTCTTGAGAGTCCCTTGGACTGCAAGGAGATCAAACCAGTCAATCCTAAAGGAAATCAGTCCTGAATACTCATTGGAAGGACTGATGCTGAAGCTGAAACTCCAATACTGTGGCCACCTGATGCAAAGAACTGACTCATTTGAAAAGACCCTGATGCTGGGAAAGATTGAATGAAGGCGGGAGGAGAAGGGGATGACAGAGGATGAGATGGTTGGGTGGCATCACTGACTCAATGGACATGAGTTTGAGTAAGCTCCAGGAGTTGGTAATGCATAGGGAAGCCTCGAGTGCTGCAGTCTGTGGATTTGCAAAGAATCGGACATGACTGAGTGATTGAACTGAACTGAATCACTGCCCCAGAGAAGTCTGCCTGGATCCACCAGGCCAAGCCAGTCCTTCTTGTCATGTGCATTCTTGGAGCCTATACTTCTCTCTTTAAGCACTCAGTACAATTATAATGAATTTAATCACTGTGTTGCTTAACGTCCATCTCTCTTGTTAGAATGTAAGTTCCATGAATTGTCTGCAGAGTGAGACAATCTGAGTTTAGCCCTAAGTTGAGTCTCCGTTTCCTTACCTATTAAATGGGCCTAATAATTCCATTCTGCTTTACTCTTGTGAGGAGGGCAGGAGAGAATGACTAAAAGCTGGATCTGAATTTGGATTCTCATTTCCTATAGCCAGTCAAACTATGGTAGAAATTACAATCCACGCCTTGGTATTCTGAAGCCTATGGAAAGAACAGCCTAGAATGTGAGGACTGAAATTGTTCCTGAGATCCTAGGGATTTAGCTTGCTGTGTTTATATGACCTTCATTTCTGATTGAAAAAAATAATAAATGTAAATTATAGGAAAAAATAGAACATATAGATAATTGCAAGGAAGAAATTAAAAATCACCTGTGACTTCATGGTTTAATCTTAATATTTTGGCATCATCTCAAAATGTTTTTATGTATATGTTTATATAATATAATTTATATGACTCAATGGACATGAATTTGAGCAAATTCTGGGATATAGTGAAGTACAGGGGAGCCTGGCGTGCGGCAGACCATGGGATCATAAAGAATCCAACATGACTTGGCAACTGAACAACAAAACAAGGACAACAACAATTTATACTGCTTATAATTTGCATATTTTATTTTTAAATATTTTAGAACATTTTCATATTTAAATAGTCTTATATAATTTGATGTTTTTATCATATTTTGTTTTTAAATTTTGATTTGAGACTGTTTCTTTTCTAATGTAAGCATTCAGTGGTATAAACTTCCTTCTTAACACTGCTTTTGATGCATCCTACAAATTTTGATACGTTATATTTTAATTTTCATTGTTATATATCTTTTTGTTTCCTTTTTGAGACCTTTTAATTTTGCTAACTAGCCTATTTAATTACGCAATTAATTTATTCATAAAGTAAAACAATCCAAACACTATGAGTTTTCAGTGAAAGAAAACTTCTTTCTGTACATACGCCAGTTCCTTTCATCAAGGTAAACATAGTAAACAGTAATTTTGTGGGCCTGACAGAAACCTTCCACTTACATACCTGGGTGTTTGTGTGCATGTGTGTGTGAGATAATGTGTTTCATATTTTATCTTCTGTTGGACAAACAGGAGCACACAACACACTCTGTGCAGCTTACATATGGGGTAGACTGATTACAAAGTTGGTCCCAACTATTCCCTCCTCAGATTTCTTGCAACATAACTTTGAAGTTATTCCCATCGAGAGGGAGAATAATGTAAATCAATGAAGTTAGAATATTCCCTCACAGCTTACACAAAAATAAACTCGAAATGGCCTACAGATATAACATGACACCAAAAGACTCCTATAAGAGAACACAGGCAAAACATTCCCTAACATAGATTGTAGCAATGTGTTCTTATGTCAGTCTCCAGTGAAAAAGAAATAAAAGCAAAAATAAACAAATGGGATCTAATCAAATTTACAAGCTTTTGCACAGCAAAGGAAACTATCAACAAAATGAAAAGAGAACCTACGGAATGGAAGAAAATATTTGCAAACAATGCAATCAGCGAGGGCTTAATTTATACAATATACAAGCAGCTCATACAGCTCAATATAAAAATATAAACAATCCAGTCAAAAAATGGGCAGAAGACATAGGTAGACCTTTTCCCAAAGAGGACAGAAATATGGCTAACAGGCACATGAAAAAGAAAACATACTCAATATCAGTAATTACTGCTGCTGCTGCTGCTAAGTCGCTTCAGTTGTGCCCGACTCTGTGCGACCCCATAGACGGCAGCCCACCAGGCTCCGCCGTCCCTGGGATTCTCCAGGCAAGAACACTGGAGTGGGTCGCCATTTCCTTCTCCAGTGCATGAAAGGGAAAAGTGAAAGTGAAGTCGCTCAGTCGTGTCTGACGCTTAGCGACCCCATGGACTGTAGCCTACCAGGCTCCTCCGTCCATGGGATTTTTCAGGCAAGAGTACTGGAGTGGGGTGCCAGAGAAATGCAAATCAAAACTACAATGAAGTATCACCTCATACCAGTTAGAATGGCCATCATCAAAAAGTCTACAAATGATAAATGCTGGAGATGAAACGGAGAAAAGGAAACCCTACTATTCTGTTGGTGAGAATTTAAATTGGTGAAGCCATTATGGAGAACAGTATGGAGGGTCTTTAGAAAACTAAAAGCAGAGTTACCATATGATCCAGCAATCCCACTCCTGGACATGTATCTGGAAAAGATTAAAACTCTAATTTGAAAAGATACATGTACCCCAATGTTCACAGCAGCACTATTTGCAATAGCCAAGACATGGAAACAACCTAAGTATCCATCAACAGATTAATGGATAAAGAAAATGTGGTATATATATACAATGGAACATTACTCAGCCATAAAAAAGAACGAAATAATGCCATTTGCAGCAAAATGGATTGACCTAGAGATTATCATACTAAATGAAGTCGGTCAGAGAAAAACAGTATCATGTAACATCACTTATAATATCACTTATATGTGGAATCTAAAAAAAATGATACAAATGAACTTATTTACAAAACAGAAATAGACTCACAGACATAGAAAAGAAACTTATGGTTGCCATAGGGGAAAGGAGAGGGGAGGGATAAATTAGTAATTTAGGATGAACAGAAACACACTATTATGCATAAAATAGATAAACAACAAGGACTTACAGTATAGCACAGGGAACTATATATTCAATATCTTGCAATAACCTATAATGCAAAAGAATTTAAACATATATATATTTCCAATATTGGACTATTATATATATATATGAATTCTAACACGTGAACAAATGTGGGCTAACCTATTGGAAGATAAGCCTCCACATGGAAGTTAATTGTCCCAGCAAAGTCAATTCTAAACCAGTCTACACTGGCTGACCTCCAAACATGTGAGAGCCCATCCAAGATCAGCAGAGCTACCTACCCAATGCACATCTGACTACAGAGCCAACCAAAGGTTAACCAACTATGAACACTTATTGCTTTAAGCCACTGAATTTTGGAGCAAGTTATGTGGCAATAACTTACAGATATGTGATGTTTTCATATCAGTACATAGAATAAATTAACATGTATAAAATGCTTAGAACAATGCCTGGCTTATAGTAAGATTTCAAAAAATGTTAGCTCTAATTTAATTCTCCAAGCCAGGCTTCAACAGTATGTGAACCGTGAATTCCCAGATGTTCAAGCTGGTTTTAGAAAAGGCAGAGGAACCATAGATCAAATTGCCAACATCCACTGGATTATCAAAAAAGCAAGAGAGTTCCAGAAAAGCATCTACTGCTGCTTTATTGACTATGCCAAAGCCTTTGACTGCATGGATCACAATAAACTGTGGAAAATTCTTCAAGAAATAGGAATACCAGACCACCTTACCCGCCTCTTGAGAAATCTGTATGCAGGTCAGGAAGCAACAGTTAGAACCAGACATGGAACATCAGACTGGTTCCAAATTGGGAAAGGAGTATGTCAAGCCTGTATATTGTCACCCTGCTTATTTAACTTATATGCAGGGTACATCATGTGAAATGCTTGCCTGGATGAAGCACAAGCTGGAATCAAGATTGCAGGGAGAAATATCAATAACCTCAGATATGCAGATGACACCACCCTTATGGCAGAAAACGAAGAAGTAAAGAGCCTCTTGATGAAAGTGAAAGAGTGAAAAAGTTGGCTTAAAGCTCAATGTTCAAAAAACTAAGATCATGGCATCTGGTCCCATCACTTCATGGCATATAGATGGGGAAATAATGGAAACAATGATAGACTTTATTTTCTTGGGCTCCAAAATCACTGCAGATGGTTACTGCGGCCATGAAATTGAAAGAAGCTTGCTCCTTGGAAGAAAAGCTATGACTAACCTAGACAGCATATTAAAAAGCAGAGACATTACTTTGCCAACAAAGGTCTGTCTAGTCAAGGCTATGGTTTTTCCAGTAGTCATGTATGGATGTGAGATTTGGACCATAAAGAAAGCTGAGCACAAAAGAATTGATGCTTTTGAACTGTGGTGTTGGAGAAGATTCTTGAGAGTCCCTTGGACTGCAAGGAGATCCAGCCAGTCCATCCTAAAGGAAATTAGTCCTGGGTGTTCATTGAAAGGACTGATGTTGAAGCTGAAACTCCAACACTTGGCCACCTGATGCGAAGGACTGACTCATTTGAAAAGACCCTGATGCTGGGAAAGATTGAGGGCAGGAGGAGAAGGGGAGGACAGAGGATGAGATGATTAGATGGCATCACCGACTCAATGGACATGGGTTTGGATGGACTCTGGGAGTTGGTGATGGACAGGAAGGCCTGGTGTGCTGCAGTCCACGGGGTCACAAACAGTCAGACATGACTGAGTGACTGAACTGAACTGAATTTAGTATTACACACTAATAATGTCTGGAAAGTATTCCATTGTATGATATTCAGTTCAGTTCAGTTGCTCAGTCATGTCCGACTCTTTGCAACCCCATGAACCACAGCACGCCAGGCTTCCCTGCCCATCACCACCTCCCAGAGTCCATCCAAACCCATGTCCATTGAGTCGGTGATGCCATCCAATCATCTCATCCTCTGTCATCCCCTTCTCCTCATGCCCTCAATCTTTCCCAGCATCAGGGTCTTTTCCAATGAGTCAACTTTTCACATGAGGTGGCCAAAGTACTGGAGTTTCAGCTTCAACATCAGTCCTTCCAATGAACACCCAGGACTGATCTCCTTTAGGATGGACTGGCTGGATCTCCTTGCAGTCCAAGGGACTCTCAAGAATCTTCTCCAACACCACAGCTCAAAAGCATCAATTCTGCACTCAGCCTTCTTTATAGTCCAACTCTCACATCCATACATGACCACTGGAAAAACCATAGCCTTGACTAGACGGACCTTTGTTGACAAAGTAATGTCTGATGTACTGTTATTTATTCAAAGTCTTCATTTGTTGAACACATATTATTTCTACTATAAAGAACGCTGCAGTTGTCCTAGTATATATATCTTTTTTGGTCTATTAATAAGAAAGAATTCTTAAAAATGTAATCACTGGATCAAAGTATATGCACACTTTAAATAACAACAGATAATAAAAATTTGCCTTCCAAAGTTACTCAGTTGGTTTCTACCAATATTGTATAAAATAACTGTTTCTCCTCACCATCACCAGACCCAATATTATTTTAATGACCGTATAATAATCCATCATAATATGTGCCACAATTTATTCAACCAGTCTTCATTGCTGAACATTTAGGTTGTTTCCTTTCCCCTCATATTATAAATAAGACTGTGGAGAGCATTCCAGGAGACAAATCTTTTCACACATTCGTGATTATTTCCTAAGGGTAAATTCCTAGAAGTAGAATTTTTGAGTCACAGGATTTACACATTTTAAAGGATTTTGAATATATAATACCAAATTATTCCTCAGAAAAATTATACCAGATTATACTCAAATGCAGCATTTATAAAAAAACCTTTACTATGGAAAACTTAGAAATATACAAAAGAAGAGAGAATATTACAGTGACTCCCCCCAGGCAGCCATCACTCAGATTCAATAATGATCAATTTATGACCAATCTATTTCACCTTTGCCGCTGTCATTGTTGTTCAGTCACTGAGTCGTCTCTGACTCTTTGTGACCCCGTGGACTGTAGCTGGTCAGGCTGCTCTGTCCATGGGATTCTACAGGCAAGAATACTGGAATGGGTTGCCATTTCCTTCCCCAGAGGATCTTCCCAACCCAGAGATCAAACCTGGTCTCCTGCACTGCAGGCAGATTCATTACTGCTGAGCCACCAGGGAAGACCCTGTTTCATCTACAACTCCCCGATTTGGTTACATTATTTTGAATCAGATCCAAAGGGGATGTTTTTAGTAAACTTTCATTTAAGCAACTGAGGATTCAGAAGACAAATGGAAGTGTCTCTTTTCGGCTCCGTGACAGCCTGGAAGGGTGGGATGGGGAGGGAGGTGGGAGGGAGGTTCAAGAGGGAGGGGACATAGGTATACCTATGGATGATTCACGTTGATGTTTGGCAGAAACCAATACAACATTGTAGAGCAATTATCCTTCAATTAAAAATAAATAAAATTTTAAAAGAGAAAGTGTCCCTTTTCAGAGGGAATCCTGGTGGGAACCTCTTGTGACCACAGCCCAGGCCTGAGTGAAGGGAAGGCCTGACTGAGAGGCACAGGGAATGGGGGGGACCCCTGGTGCATTCCATCCCTGCCCTGTGGGAGCAGTGACCCTTCAGGAAATGACTAATCCAGCCTACTTCTGAGGGCACCCGGGGCTTTTTCTGAGTCTCTGTATTCCCCAGCTGCATGTCATTCTCCATTTGACTAAAGTAGAGGTAATAATGTAATCCATCCATAGCTTATGTAAAAGCAAATATTTTGAGTTGTGTTTATAGTGATTGCTGCTGAACATGAGGCTCTTCCTGAGTCTCTGCTGAAATTTTCCACTCTGATTGAATTTTGGGATACTAGTTGGTTACATTGCATCACCTACAAGTCACACAGCCCTGGGACAGATACAAGCAATTTCCTTTAACAAGAAAGTATAGTAACGGCTCAGCATCTTCCCATCCCTCAGGGCATACTACGTAGGACTGTGCTGTGCTGTGCTCAGTCACTCAGTTGTGTCTGACTCTTTGGGACCCTATGGACTGTATCCCCCCAGGCTCCTCTGTCCATGGGATTCTCCAGGCAAGAGTACTGGAGTGGGTTGCCAAGCCTTCCTCCAGGGGATCTTCCCAACCCAGGGATTGAACCCACGTCTCCAGCATAGCAGGTGGATTCTTTACCATCTGAGCCACCAGGGAAACCCAGGAATACTGGAGTGGGTAGTCTATCCCTTCTCCAGGGGAACTTTCCACCCCAGGAATTGAACCAGGGTCTCCTGCATTGTAGGCAGGCTCTTTACCAACTGAGTTACCCGGGAAGCGCCCCTCCCCCAATAGCACTGTACTATGAAACAAACTGCACTGTTGCTGATCCGTTGCTCTGAGGGGGAAAGAAGGGTAACTTGAAGATGTCTGTCAGTCAATTTGCAAATAAAGAGCAGCAGGAGACCCATGTTCTAGTCCAGAATAGTAAGTGGAAGGAAGATGAATACTCAAAGTTGATTTCCAAATGTCAGATTCAAAGCACCCTCAAGAGTTCACTGCAGTGATTCCCAAGCTACTGTATTAGCTCCAGAGGTCATCCAGCCTTGCTTTAAATCATCCACATGATAATGCTTGTGCCATCAGAGTCCAAAGGAAAGGCCACAGGCTTTGAGGCAAACAGAACCCGGTTTGAATCACACTCCACCATCTACTTGCTGATTTGGGGCTGCTTCTGGGAGCAGAGAGGGCTTCTCAGAGGGCGCTAGTGGTAAAGAACCTGCCTGCCGAAGCAGGAGACGTAAGAAGTAAAGGTCTGTTCCTTGGATAGACAAGTTGCCCTGGGAAGGGCATGACAACCCACTCTAGTATTCTTGCCTGAAAAATCCCATGGACAGAGGAGCCTGGTGGGCTACAGTCCATAGGGTTGCAGAGTTTTGGACACGACTGAAACAACTGAACACTCATGCATGCTGGGAGCAGGGAAGGCAGGCACAATACACATTCTAAGGACAGGAGAGGGGGTGAGGAGGCTTCAATTGCTGGGATCCAGCCTGTAAACCAGTGGTCCCGTCATCTTAAAGTCTTCCCCTGACAATCAGAAAGGGGTCAAAGGTCTTCCTAGAGGAAGCGGAATCTCAGTGGAAGTCAGAGGACCAGTGGGAGTCAGTCAGCCAAAATGAGGGTAGATGAATAGGAAATCAGTGTCTGTGGGTAGGAGGATTCCAGAAAGAAGGAACAGCCTCCAAAAGTTTGGAGTAAGAAATGATATGCACACTCTCGGAATTAAAGTTGTCAAGAGTAGCTGGAGTGTGGTGCAACAGGATGGGGACAGGGTGACACTGAGGATATAGCAGGAGTCAGATCTTGAAGGGAAATCCAAGGTAAATTCAGGATGATTCAGGAAACAGTAGAGTTTCAAGCTTGATAGTGACAGGATCAGATGGCTGAGACTAATCTCTGGCTGCTGTGCAGAATGGATGGGAGAGAGTGAGCCATTAGGAGGCAGTAGTAGCAATGAGGTGGTCTGGACCAGGGCAGTGGCTGGGGGACAGGGAATGGTGGATAGCGTCCAAAGCTATTTCATAGGTAAACAGTTGGATTGGTGATTGTGGGATATGGTAGGTAAAGGGAAGAGGGAGAGACCTGGGGTGAGCTCCTGGCTTCTGCCTTGGCCTCTGGTGGGTAGTGGTGCTATTCACAGGGGTGGCACAGGTGAAAATGGGGAGTTTGTGCCGAGTTTGAGCCCAGGGTTCTGTTGGTAGTTGTGTAAATGCTTTGGGGACTGAGAAAGGTGATAGAGCTTGGTTGTGAGCTGTCAATGCATGAAGAGTCAAGGAAGCTATAGGAGCAGAGATGATCCTCAGGAACAGCACTTGGTCAATGAAGAGAAAAAACAATCTCCACATTGATGAAATGGCCAAGGTCAGAGATGCAAGGAGCTAAGTGAGCCATCTTATTTAAAGTTCATATGATGGAGCCTGGCACTGGGTGGGGTGGTAGTTGATGGTAGTTGATGGCAACCCATCTCCCTGGGTTGCAATGGGGCAGTCTTGTCCCACCAGAGGGCCATTTTCACAGTCTTACCTGACCTCTCTCTTTTTGGCTGCCTCATTGGTTTAATACCAGCTATGAATGGCCTTCTGGTTGGTTCCAGTGGTAAAGAATCTGCCTGTCAGTGCAGAAGACTCAAGATAGGAGAGTTCACTCCCTGGGTCAGGAAGATCCCTTGGAGTAGGAAATGGTAACCCATTCCAGTATTCTTGCCTGGAGAATTTCATGGACAGAGGAGCCTGGCAGGTTACAGTTCAAGGGGTCACAAAAAGTCCAATGCAACTGAGTGACTGAGCACACACACGTACATGAATACCCAAGTCTGTCCCCACTGCCTACCCATGTTTTAGAACATGAAAATGGACCACTCAATGCTCAGTCCTATAGTGTTCAGATTTTTCCAAACCAAGCAGGGTTTGAGTCGGAGACAGGGCGCTGCCTGCCCCACAGCGGATGGATCTTAAAGCCGTGGTTTGTTTCTTCATATATAGAGAGAAATCTGGTCAGGAAACGCCAGAAAATCATTTCTCGGCCATCTGTCTTACCCTGAATGGCAGCCAGAGATCGCTCACCAAGTCGTGCACAGCAGCTTGGCAGCTCAGTTGGAAACAACCACAGCCAAGGTGCCAGGGAGCACGCGCCGGGTTTGGTGACGGCAGCTGGCTGGCAGGCTGCTCCCAGGGTCAGCGGGACCAGATTATGCAAGGACAGGAAAATTAGCTCCCCAAATCGTCCCAGCAAAGTTAATTTTCATTGTTGAAATTAACTTTCCGTCTAATGGAATGTGGTTATGGTGCATTGACAACCAAGCCCTGAGTCCAGGTAAAGCAGCCCCGCTCACTGGTGCTAGTTTTTCACTTAGTGCTGGCTTGAGAGGAAATGGGAACTGAATAGACTCTTCCTGGCTGCTGGAGGAGCCTCAAGAGAGCCTCCAGCGCCCAGCTGCCCTGAGGGCCTCAAAGCGGATGTTAACTCCTCTTCCTTGGAGTCTATTGATAGCAGGCTGACTCAATGGAAAGCCCGAATCAATGAACTGTGCTTTCAAGCGGAGCAAAAGGAAAGAAAAGAATAAACAGGTGGTGCTCTCCAGGGGCAGCAAAATGTTTGTATTTATAAGAAGAAACCTTTCTGACTTCCTCCTCACTGCTCTCTCCTCCCCACCATCCAGGCTGCAGCACCACTGACTCTGTTCTTGGCATAGCACATGCCTTCGATTTAGAACCACACCAGGGAAGGCAGGCATCCTGCTCTTGGGTTTATTGAACTGGATCATTTTTCATTATGTGTATTAAGGGGCAATTTTGGCTGAGCTAGAACTTCATTGCAAGTTATTATTCCCTCCTGTATCTGTTGGTACTTATTCCTATGGGGTAGGGGGCTTAGACTTTGTAGTTGGATGAGGAAGAAAGCAGGGGTTTTATGGATCTGTCCCCGGTGGCCTGGGGTTGACCTCTGCAGGGATAAGGATCTGAAACTGATGGAGTTATTTTCATGGAAGACTCTGGGCACAAACCAGGATGCTTAGCACCTCACTGACAAAGTGTGGTCTAGGAATGGAGAGAGGCCGTTCTCATTCCGCTGCATAGGAGCCAGTGCCATGCTGAGGATGGTGGCCTTGGAAGGCTTCTTCTAGCAGCTTAATGGGTAAGTGGAAGCCAGAGAAAGGGATCATGCAGGGCAGCCTGAGTGGTTGTTGTAGCTGGAAGCACAGCCTGGGCCCAGTATGAGCCTCTCCTAGAATTTACCAAGCACTTCTTGAAAGGGGCTAGATTTTGCATAGACAAATGAAGGCTTGCTAAGGACCATTGCATTTGGGGCATAAATAAATGGGAGGTTCTGAGTCACTTGGGAGAATGTGTGTAGGCAGAGTGTTAGCATCACTATTTCTTCCCACATCCCTGGCTCCATCTGAATTTGGCAATGACTGTCCAGGACCTGCTCTGGAAGAGCAGGGGGCCTTTCCTCCAGTCACTCAGATGAGGAATTTCTTAACCAAAGCCAAGACCCAGAGCATGCTGGGACCTCTATGGGAGGTCCCAGGGGATGGGAAGAAGGTGGGAGCAGAGAGACTGGTACTGGGGTGGGGTCAGTCCAGGGCAGGAGGAAAAGGGGAGGGAGGAAGAAATGGTCTCAAGAGGTTACTCTGAGTGACTAGTGTTGCGATGGACAGAATTCCATTTTCTTCACAGCAGAGGAAATTGATGGTGGACAATTGTGTGATCTTCTAAGAAGAAATCAGCAAAGCCAGAACATCTATTTCTAGAAAGTGTTTCTTTTATTCCAGAATTTCAAAAGGGTAAGAGTTAACACAGCCTAGGAACCAAAGCATTCTAAATTTTTAAAAAGGCCTGAGACCAACTACTCCAAGATTCCCTAACATCCATTTAATAGTAACTCTTGAAATGTGGTCCAAATGCCAACTTGTATAAGCAGCTCTTCAAATCCTGATTAAAAATGAAATTCCTACGTGCAGGACAACAAAGGAGACACTGACATAAAGAACAGACTTTTGGACACAGTGGGGGAAGGAGAGGGTGGGATGATTTGAGAGAATAGCATTGAAACATATACATTACCATATATAAAATAGATAGCCAGTGGGAGTTTGATGTATGATTCAGGAAACCCAACACTGGTATTCTGTGTCAACCTAGAGGGATGGGGTGGGGAGGGAGGTGGGAGAGGGGATCAAGAAGGAGGGGACACATGTATACCTATAGCTGATTCATGTTGATGTATGGCAGAAACCATCACAATATTGTAAAGTAATTACCCTCCAATTAAAAGAAAAGAGATTCCTTAGTCTCACTCAAACCCACTCAATCAGATTCTCTTGAAAAGAGTCTGGGATCTATTTTTTGGACAAGTACCCAAGAAATTGCTATGTACATTAACATTTAAGAACACTTTGTTTTTACCCACAGTGTCCAATATAGTAGCTATTAACCACTTGGGACTACTTAAATTAATTAAAATTAAATAAAAATGTAAAATTCACTTTCTCAGTCATACTAGCTATATTTCAATTGTTCAGTAGCCCCATGTGACTAGTGGTTACTATAGTGGACAGTGCAGAACATTTCCATCATGACAGAAAGTTCTGTTGGACAGAGCTGACTATAAGGAAATTGTAAATATGAATTGTGTGCGTGTTCAGTCACTCAGTCATGTCTGACTCTTGGAGACCCCATGGACTGCAGCCCACTAGGCTCCTCTGTCCATTGAATTTTCCAGGCAAGAATACTGGAGCAGGTTGCCATTTCCTTCTCCAGGGGATCTTCCAGACCCAGGGATCAAACCCACATCTCCTGAGTCTGTTGCATTGGCAAGTAGATTCTTTACCATTGTGCCACCTGGAAAGCCCAAATATAACTTAGGAGATTACAAATATTTCTATGTTAATATGTGAAGTTTCATCACTTTTTCTGCAAAAATGCTGTTTCTTCCTAAAGAGGGAGCTTTGCATTGGTTAGTATTAATCTGTGAGGATATGGCTCTTCCTGTAGGTCACCTCTTCTCTGCCTTTTGGCTGGGTCATACAGAGCCTCTGCAGGAATTAGATGGGTATAGCCAAATACATGAGCTTAATACACCTCTGGGTGGGTATAGTCTCACAGCCACCGCTTGGAAGGGGCAATGGAGTCTTTGTGCAAAGCCAGAATCTCCCACGGATTTGGGCTGATGCAAACCTGGGCCATTGCACGTGGCTAGGCAAGTCAACCATGGCTGGACTTTAGCCCCCACTAGTCTCCTCAGCCATGCACCTTTACACAGTGTGCAGCCTAAAAAAACCTTATGCAGCAGCCCTTAATGGGGAGCAGCTTTTGTTGAAGTTGCAGATTTCATCGTTCAAAAAATACAAAGGCTTATGACAGACTCTAGGTTCATCTACCTCACTACAAATGACTCAATTTCATTCCTTTTTATGGCTGAGTAATATTACATAGTGAAAGTGAAGTTGCTCAGTCATGTCCGACTCTCAGCGACCCCATGGACTGCAGCCTACCAGGCTCCTCCGTCCATGGGATTTTCCAGGCAAGAGTACTTTCACTTTTCACTTTCATGCATTGGAGAAGAAAATGGCAACCCACTCCAGTGTTCTTGCCTGGAGAATCCCAGGGACGGGGGAGCCTGGTAGGCTGCAGTCCATGGGGTCGCTGAGAGTCGGACACGACTGAAGCGACTTAGCAACAGCAGCATATATATATATATATATATATACATATATATATATATATATGTATATATATATGTACTTGTAGCTGATTCACGTTTTTGTACAGCAGAAACTAACACAACATTGTAAAGCAATTATACTCCAATTGAAAAATAAATTTAAAAAATGCAAAGCTTTAGTTTCTTATTTTAAAACACCTACGTGAAATCCCATACTGGTCACTGGGGATCCAACAGCCAAAGAGAAAAGGTCACTGCCCTCAAGTTGTTTGCAGCTGAGGTGGGAAGGGGCTCAGAACTAAACAGAACATTCAGTGCAGCATGGAACAGTGTAGTGGTGGAGGGATTGCTTTCATACAGGGAAATTAACCAACCATCTTGGAGGGGACAACAAAGTCCTCCTGGATACCTGAGATGATACAGAAGGAAGAATAGGAGCCAAGTGGGATGGGGTGAGAGAAGGCAGCATGAGCGGAGGGAACAGTAGGATCGAAGGTGAGGGGAGACACAGCATGGTGCTTGAGGAGCTATGTGTCTGAGCTGCTATTGCTGCAGCTCAACGCAAGCACATCCCATGATTCTTGTTGTGTGGTTCTGGAAGAAAACAAGAGAACCCATGTAGGGAAGTCAGCATGCATAGAGTCTGCCGTCTCGGGGGAGGCTGTCAGAACAGCCTCAGGAAGTGGTGATGGTGAAAATAACTGCACCTGATCAGGACTCTAACAGGGCAAGCTTGGCATGTGGTGAGAGGACAGGGGACTCCTGCTTTTCCTTTCAGTAGGCCACAGTGTGTTCCCAGCACATTCCCAAAGCCAACATTACTTATTGCCTGGTGCTTCATCATGGGGGATTTTAAAGTGTCAGATGAACATGGGAAACAGAAATTTGTGTTCAGAACTAGAGAAGAGTTCTTGTTTAACCAGTAAGTATGCAATCCATCCATCTGATCCTCAATTCAATTTTAAGTGATTTTAGTAGACTTGAGGGTGTATGTGACTACTGCATCTTACTTTGAATGAAGTGAAAAACATGTTTACCAAGGGAAAGGATAAAAGGCTTGTACGCAAATGTGGAGAAGACCCTCCCAGGCCTTCCGAGCCACATTGTGAGTGGGGCTTGAGATGTCAACCCCCAAACAAAAAGGATTGTGTGTCAGTAAAATGCCATCGTGTGGCTCCCTGTCACTGCTGTAGTTCCCTGGAGGGACTGCAAACCAGAGAGCTCACACATGTCCCTCTAGGGATGCCAGAAGGACTAGGAGACAAAGTGAGCCTTGAAGAGATCCCAAGGCCTTTGGAGTTGCAAAGAGCTGAGAGGTGGCCACACTGGAATGTGCTGTAAGTGGGGCATGAGGGGTGACTGTGGGCATGGCATGGTCTGTCTCAAGGGTGTCGGAGGACAGAAAGGAAACAGTCAGATATCATGGGGATTGCAGGGTCAGGACCCAAAGCCCTCTTCTCTGCCTCCCAATGGCCACTCCTTTTTGTTGGCTCTCTCTTTCTTTTTCCACACATCTTCAGTTTTCTGTTTAGTTGTCTTTCAGACGACCCCCAAATAGCCACCTCAGCCCCCAAGTCAGCCTGGGCTTTCAGCTCCAGGACCCTCTTATCAATTTGACCACACTCTCTGTGTCTCTCAAGTAAAATTCCTGAAGGAGAGAAGCCAGCTGGCCCGGAACATCTACGGATGGTCTCTGCCCCTGGGTCAAGTCACCACCCCGGTCCGCCATCACAGATTGTCATTATAGGGGACAGATGGGTCACATGGCATAGAGGGCTGCAGGCTGGAGGGAGAGCTGCTATGGTCAGTTACAGAATGTTTGAAGTGGAAAAAAAATTTCCGGTTCTCTTTTAAGACAGATTCATATTGCCCATAAGACCAAGCCAGGGGAAAGATCAGAAAGGACGAGACAGAGGCCAAGGCTCAACTGGGCATGGAGGTAAGGTGCACAAGAGAAGAAAGAGCTTTGAGCTTAGAGTCAGAGGACCTGGTTTCAACTTCTGACTGGTCTGCCTGGGACTTGATTTGGGACCCAGTATTATACCTCTCACAGTCTCAGTTCCTCATGTGGGAAAGGTAGACTCTGCTGCCCTCTCAGAGAGGGTTTGAGAATAAAATGATATCATATACATGAAAGTGAATTTTCAATTGCAAATCATAACCTTTACTGTAGCTCCCCCCACCCCCCTTATAGTAGAATTAATGTATTTTAATGGCTGTGAACTTTCTGGGCTCTCCAGAGAATCAGAGTAAGGCATTATGACTTGTTCTAGATTAAAGCAATTCTCAAAATTCATTGTCATATGACCCTCTTACACTGAAAAATTACTGAGGACCCCAAACAGTTATCTATGTGGGTAATAATTATTTACTATCCTCCAAGTTAAAACTAAGGATTAAGAAACATATACTTAGTAATTTATTGTAAGAAAATGATGACCCATTAAATGTTAATATAAATTCATATTTTAAATTTTAAAATGGTGATATTTTCCAAACTAAAAAAATATCAAGTGAGAAGAGTGGCACTGTTTTACATTTTTTGCAACACACTTTAAGGTCTGACTTATTGCATTCAATCTGTTGGGATATGTTGTTTTGGTTGAGATATATGAAGAAAATCTGGTCTCCATACATGTATAGTTGGAAAAGAGAAAAGCATTTTAATAGCCTTTTCAGATTTTTATGGATGTTCTTTGATGCCACACCCACTCAACAAGCAGTGGTTATTTAAAGATAACTTGCAATGTGGAATCTAAAATCATATCAATGAATTTTTTATTCTTTGTTACATTAAAATCCATTGGTCTGTTTTGTACTATGAATGGATCTTTTACAAAAGCACTATTTTGCCACATCATGAATTGGTCATTTGGAAAATATTGGTTCAAAGAGTCATGCTTATCTTCTAAATGCTGACAAACTTCCTTAGGTTATATTAAAAAAAAAACACCAAACCCATTCATTAATTTTACAGCCAGTCTCATCAGATAGGTCTTGGAATATCGGGAAGCTGTCAAGCTTACAGGGGTGGCTGCAAAGTTTTCCAAAAATTTAAAATTTTTGTTTAAAAGCTCAAATTCTACCATTGGCAACAAATACTGTCAGTTGATTTCTTTGATGTGACAGGCTCACTTTGTTCATTTTAGAAAGTTTCTGCCAAACATCCAATTCTGAATAACCACATGTTGTCTATCAGTGCTTCTTTGAAGTAAAAATGGTGTTCCACTTTTTTAAAAAAGGCTATTTCAGCTCATAACTCAAACCCATTACACAGTGTTTTTCTTCAAGCACTTTTCTTCATCCATCATACTCTGGCATATAGCAGAATGGCTTTTACACATACTTTTCAGTTTGTCACACACAATATTAAAATACGTGAACTCAGGGTTAAGATTAGCAAGATGACTAATTTTTACTGCTTAATCAAGAACATTCTTGAGTGAGACTGGCCATTGTTTTCCTGCACGTGAGTGATGGCGCAGAATACAATGACTGCTAGAACATCATGATGGCTTGACTCCTAGGGAGGGGCCAGCAGTTTTCCTCAACACCCCTTTTCTCCATCAGTGCAACTGTCCACATTGACTCACGTAAATGACATCTTGGTGTGATTATGAAAATAGTTTTGACCTCAAGGACCTCCTGAAATAGTCTCAGAAACCCTTGGGTAGTCCATAACTTATAGTTTAAGAACTGTTCTAGAGCTTTGGGGTTGAAATAAATGACACATTTCTTAATTTTCTTAATAAAATGAACTCTGGCTCAAGGAAGTCCACTCCTCCTAATTTTCTGGGATTCTTCCCTCCTCTCCTGGATTGGGCATCAACTCTGGCACAGAAAATAGGTGAGGGCCTCCATCCTTCCCGGTTGATGCTGACACTGCTCTGTGCCAGGCCCTCTAGGTTCTTGCAGAGGCAGGTGGCTCTGCTGGCAGCCCCACCAGTCCAGAGCCATGCCCAGCAGTGGAGTCTTCCTGAGACTCCACAGTGCCAGTGGCTCTGGCTCTGGTGCCCTGTCTGGGGCTTGGCCCAAGACCCTGCCTTCTCAAGATGTGTACTCTGCGTTGGCTCAGGGCCTTATCACTCTGAAACCTCTCCCTTTCCCCATCTTCCTAGTTCCTACGTCTCTAGCCAGGCTTTACTCGATCATGCCTTCTCTTTTCAATCCCTGAATTCTGAAACCTTAAAAACCTTTCTCTTTTTTCCAGTATTCTGGTTTAATTCACCCAATGGACCTAAACTAGAAGTCCACGGCCCCCAGACTATGCTTGAATTTGACTATAAACGTTTCTGGTTTTTAAAAAATATTGAATTAAGTGCCAATATTGAAAAATCAGGATATTCACAGGTAATTGTGATTATCTGTCTCCTCCTGAAGTGTTAGACGGTCTGGCAACCTCTGGCCTGCATTTCCACATGGCAGCTGTTGGTTGAAGATGAGAAGAATGCATCCTTCATTTTGTCAAAGACCCTACCACTCCCTCTCATCTCCCAGCTGCCCTCTTTGCTCATTGACTTACCTGCCTGACTTCATTAACATTTTAAAAATTTTGTTTGTTTTTATTTGAAGGATAATTGCTTTACAATGTTGTGTTGGTTTCTGCCATATATCAACATGAATCAGTCATAGGTATACATACATACGTCCTCCCCCTCTTGGCCCTGCCTCCCACCTCCCACTCCTGGAGGTTGTCACAGAGAACAGGTTTGAGCTCTCTGCTGACTTCATTAACATTTGAGTTTGTCATCCCTTTCCAGCCCTTTGAAAGACACAGGCTTTTGAGGGGTTATCTTTTCCTACCTGCCAAACCATATGCAAATTTGTATTTTAGTCACCTTGCTATGGCCAAGAAGACAGAGATATACCTGTCTCACAAAATTTTATGAAAGTTTTATGAAAATTTTATGAAATTTTAGGACTATGTTGTCCTATGCCCAGTTTAAAAGTGAAGATTCTTTACTTGAAGTTTGTAGCAGGCTCAGAATGTCATCTGCTCGGGGCCTTTTGCTCCCTTCACACAATCCGTGGGGCTCCACAGAGTACACTAAACAACCGCAGATCTAGCCCATGCAAAGTTCATAAGAGAAAGCAGAGACCTTGATTGAGCCCAGCCAAAGGAAGAGTGTTCGGTAGCTGACTCTGCAGTATTGAGGAAGACCCCAGCTTGGTAGATATAGAATAAGGGTTGGAAAGCATCAGGGCTTTACCTTACCAACTGGGTGCCTAGATGGATCACCCCAACTCTGCCGGAGCATGTTACGTTTAAAGCCTCCTCGGCAACGATTGTCACTCACAGTATAAGTCATTTTTATTACTCAGCAAGGGCTGGAGTGAACCATTTTGACCAGTTCCTCTCTGGGTGAAAGCAGGCACTGTCTGGGTGGTTGTGTACTAGGTTCATTGTCTTGGTGAAACCGTAGGACATCTCTGGCCACCAGCCCCTGCCGTGGTCTGTGCCTGGGTCAAGACCAGAGCTCAGGCCTGCCTTAAGCCATGAGCAGAGGCAGTTTTGGGAAATCGGAATGCAGGTGGAGGTGGGGGTGGGGTGGAGGGGGGGTGGTAGTTCAAACTCAGCATCACTGTCGCTTTTCGCTCTTCTTTTGTATAAAAAGATCAATCTCATGTCTAATTCATTTGAAAATTCTCCACTTCTCAGTGTGTGTTTTTGGTAAAAATAGGAGTCTCTGAGGATTGCAGCTCCCGCTGAATTATATGAGCAACTTTTCAAAGCTTGGTAACCAGGATCTTCTAATCTTTCCTTGAGTGAATTAAGCACCAGTGGGAGGCTAGCTTTCTGGGTGACTGATTCGAGTAAAAGACTTCCAGGGTTGAGAGCAGGAAGCTTTTAAGGCCATTTAATTAATTTGCAGACCATAAAAAACACAACAGAGTGGACAAGTTGGCAGGAAGTTGGTCTCATAGCCTCCCATTTCCATCTCTCTCTCCTTTCTTTCTTCTCCCCTCCACCCCTCCCTCACTCACTTTTGCCCTGCCCCTTTTCTTGTCCCAGCCATCACCATCTTTGCAACAGACACCAAACTCATCTCCCTGCCTACAAACTTGTCCTTTTCCATGCCAGGGAGCACTTTCCAAAGGACAAATATGATTGCATTTCCTCCCTGCTTATACCTTCATCTTAGAAGTCAGGATAGATGTTACCTTTGAGGAGGAGAGTGGGGTTGATGATAAAGAAGGGCATGGAGGAGGCTTCTAGGAGATTGGTAATGGTTTATTTCTTACTTTGGGTCATGGTCACATGGATAGTCATATTGTGATCATTTATTAAGCTGTGCCATTATAGTATGTGCACTTTTCTGTACACGTGTTATATTTCTATAAAAAATTCTAAGTTGGCTCAGTGTTTAATATCACCCTCCTCTATTTTGGTGGGGGTGGGGGTGAGGAAGGGCTTTGAATGCTGGGGAAGAGGACTCATAGGATTCCTTAAGAGAATCATTGAAGCTTGCAGCAGCTTTGAGGCTGGAATACCAGAATATGAACTGATTTCAATGACTGTGGGTGTGATAGACTTGTAGACTGTCTGATGAAGGGTGCCATGTAACTGGGATAACCATGACTCAAAGAAGCCTCTAGAAGTCTTTCCAAAAGGTTATGGTTTGGAATTGAGCAAGGAGAATTAATCCTCGCCTGATTCCCATCCAACAAAGAATTTGTTTCAGATGGAGCTTGATTAGGCATGGGCTTGGTGTTGTTTTGAGCAGGGGTGTGAGGGTTCTCCACAGAAATGCTTTCCTGCAGTTTGTGATGAGGGCTTCAAGTGGACAGGAGGCCACAGGATCTGGGAGAGATGACAGATCTTCCTGAGAAGTAGGCTGCAAAACTGTCCCTGAGAAGTGACCCTAACAGTGGACCGATAAAGGAGCCCTGGAGGAAGTCTGGGGTGTTGTGTCCCTCTTGCTGGTCCCTTGGCAAAGCTGAGGAATGTGGCAACTGTGGGTCATAGGATAAAGAAAGCATTGGTGTGTGGTGAGTTCGATCCCTGGTCAGGAAACTAGATCCCACATGCTGTAACTAAAGATCTTGTATGCCACAATGAAAAAATAGAGAGGCGTGGCTCCCCATCTCTCAACTGAGTCACCAACTTACCGAACTTTTACAACTATTGGACTTTTTGTTCATTGCATTTTTTAAAAGAACTGCTCTTCATAGACTTGCATCTGCCTCTATTTAGCCCTTTGCATATTACATTGACATTGGCCTTCTCATGCCTTTGCCTCTTTGCTGGCCATTATGGCAGAAGTAGCCCTTTATTTATTTGGCTGTACTGGGTCATAACTGCAGCACATGGGATCTTTGATTTTCATTGCAGCATATAGGTTCTTTAGTTATGGCATGTGGGATCTAGTTCCCTGACCAGGGATTGAAGCTGGGCCACTTACATTAGGAGCATAGAGTCTTAACCACTGGACCACCAGGGGGGTCCCCAGAGTGGCCTTTTATGACATTCTACCCATCCCTGGCATGGCATCTGGCACCTTTCAGGTACCCAGTGAGCATTTGTGGAGCAGAGGTGTACAGGACATCAGAGAGAGAACTGGCTTACACCCTACAACCTCCCTGAGGAGTGGGACTTAACCATCTCCCAGAAAACCAAGGCTCAGAGAAGTTCATTCAAAGCACATCACTCATAAGTGGTAGAACTATGATTTAAACCTTGACCTCTGTCACCAAAGCCCTTGTTCTGATCTCTGTGCAGTGCTGATCCCCACCTAAACCAGCCTATTATAAGGCTGGTTATTAGGTTATTTCACTTTCACCAATCCTATGGCTTACCAACTTTTTATTCAGGGTAATTTAACCCTCTCATTAGTACATCCTAAATATCCTAGAGATCAGCTTCCCCAGCAAAGTGTACAAGTCCCCTGAGACTTGGCGCTTGCTTGCACCTCTGGTCACCTCTCTAGCCACATGGCATCCTGAACTTCATGCATTAATCATACTGAAATACTCCTAGATGCTTGCATATATCATGCTTCCTTGATGGGTTCCTCTTTCTAGGATAGCACTTTCCCATCTCTACTGGACTGGGAAATTATAAATTGATATAGATAGATAGATAGATAGATAGGAGGATCTATCATTTCACATAGTAAGAAATCCTGGGGAGGGGAGGCTGCCGGTGCAAGGTGTCAGCCTCTAGCTCCTCTGCTCTGAACTCTCTGCTCAGCCCCTCTCTGCATTGGCTTCACGCTCAGGCTGTTGGCAAGATGGCGGTGGCGGTTCCATATCTCACATCCAGACACATCAGTATCATGTACAGGAAGAAGATGGGCTCTTAGTTCCTGACCCTCTAGCACATTGCCAGCAGGGCTCACTAACCAGGCCTGACCACAGACCCATCGTAAACCAAGGGGAATGGTGTTGATGAGATTCGTTTAAATCCACCAGGATATAGCCCCTGGAGCTGAGGACTGTGTTGTGCTAGAGTGAGGTGGGTTCTTCCAAGAGTGGGACTTTCTGCAAGGGAGGTCTCAGGATTGGAGTGTCTCTTAAAAGGTGTCCAGCCCAACATTTCTACAGCTAGCATTTTAGCCTCCTCTCAACTCCAGTTCTCACTTCACCAGCGCTTGCCCACTGCCAGTGTCCTCAGCCTCACCCCCTGCCCTTCCGCACAGTGGCCCTCTCTCTGTGGGCCTGGCCTCTCTGCCCTACCTGGCTGCATCTGCTTGCTGCCTTTCCACATGCCTTGCTAACTCACTTGCCCTGTGCATTGCCTACCGTGAACACTGCCTTCTTTCTGGGCAGCCCATGTGCATCTTGCCTGGGAAGCACATCTGGATTAACCTCACCCACCTGTGTCACTCCCTCCCCTCTGCAACCCTCTAGCCCTGGGGATTCTCTCCCTGTGTTTACCTGCTGATGCTTTGTTTGCAAAACTTCCGAGTTCTAAAATCACTTCTTTGGCATTTCACAGACATGTTTTTCCTCCCAAACAAGGGTGTTTATTCCTTAAAAAGAATGATGTCTTCTAACTCTTTGGCAATTTCAGGAACAACAGCTTTCCTCCCACAACCCTTACTCCCTGCTCCACCCCACTCACCATTTTTCATTTCTTTGATCTCCACTGCCACCCTGGGAGGGCAGGGAGTCAATCAATGCTGCTAACTAACTAATTAGCCAGTTTGTCCTCAGCCTGGCCTCTTGCCCTCCCCCTCTGTTTGCAGCGATGGCAGCCATCTCTAGAAGGGCACAGCCTTAGCATTTAGGGCCAGAAAACCCCAGGAGCAATTGTACTTTGGGCCTAGGTGTTACGTGTCTAGAAATAATTTAAGCTCTATGGTGAACAAAGATTTCCCTGGTGGCTCAGTGGTAAAGAATCCACCTGCAATGCAGGAGATGCTGGAGACTCAGGTTTGATCCCTGGATCAGGAAGATCCCCTGGAGAAGAAAATGGCAAGCCACTCCAGTATTCTTGCCTGGGAAATCCCATGGACAGAGGACCCTGGAGTGCTACAGTCCACAGGGTCGCAAGAATCAGATGTGACTGAGCACATACACACAGGGTGAACACACCACTGTCACAGTGCTAGGACACTGTCACAGTGCTGAAGGACACTGTCACAGTGCTGAAGGACACCGGAAACTGTAGAGCACTTACTATGTGCCATGTCCTGGGTCACCACCTCAGATGCTTGTCCTTTTCAGCTGTGCACTAGCCCGGGCTGCATCCTCTGCCTTCCTTCTCCTGCTCCTCTCTGGAAGCTTCCACATACCCTGCACAGCTCAGCTCAAATAGCACCCATGGTGAAGCTTCACTTGAATGCCCCAGAAAAAGTCCCCTTTCCCCTTCTCTATCGTCCTTCCACTCTGTGCAAACTCTCTGCATGGCCCCAGCCCAGTTTAAGAGGGTTCACAGCTCACCTGCCTGCCTCTCTACTGTGCATGAGCTCCTTAAGACCAGGAACCAAATTTTTCTGGATTTTGGGGTCCTCTGAGGACAGATTCCTGCCTTTCAGGTAAAATAAATAACCCCCTATTAATTTAATTAAATTCATTGTTACTTAGGTCAGTAGAAGGCAAGACTGTGAAAAAGTAAACACGGAGCTTAACGAATACAGTTACTCAAATGTGTATTTCCTTTAACATGGCTCGTGAATGGAGAAAGAACAAGAAAAATGGAAGAAGAAAAAACAGTGGGGTTGAGAAAGTTTTTCTCCCTCTTTAGGTGAGCTTTTTAAGAGCAAGAACTATTTTATACCCTGTGGCCCAGTCCCAAGCATGGAATACAGCAGACGATGCAGAAGTATTTGTTGAATAGTTGAGTGGGAGATGGGTCAGGTTGTGCTTTGAGGTCGGACACTGAGAGTGGGCTGGGGTGGAGCAAGAGGAGCCTAGAAGCTGGGATGAGACAGGGAAGCCCCCAGGAGAGAATTATCCATTTCACCTGTTTGGTTCAGGGCCTCAGACCTATGGTTGATCAACCAGCTCCCCCATCTCTCTTCAACCTCTTCTCACCTCCTACACTCTACCCCTGGCTCTAACACCTACATGGTCCTATTTAAGGCCCTGAACTGAGGCCTCAGGTCAAGGGCACAAGATCAGACTTGTTCCTCACATGTGCCAGACCCATTGGCAAAGGATAAGTGGACCCCCAAGGGCCATATGTCTGTGTATTTTGAAGCTATAAACCAATGAAAAAATTGTTCAATAAAGTCTATTCTAGCCTCTACTCTGACGAATATATCTTTAAAGCAACAAAATAAAAAATATGTATAAAACTATAATTTTTTTTAAGATTTTTTTGATGTGGACCATTTTCAACATCTTCATTGAATTCGTTACAGTATTGCTTCTGTTTTGTGTTTTGGTTTTTTGGCCACGAGGCATGTGTGACCTTCGCTCCCCTACCAGGGATCCTACCTGCACCCCCCCACACTGGAAGGCAAAGTCTTAACCCTGGACTGCCAGGGAAGTCCCTAAAGCTATAGATATTTTTTAAAAATTTATTTATTTTTAACTGGAGGATAATTGCTTTACAATGTTATGTTGATTTTTGCCATACATCAACATGAATCAGCCATAGGCACATGTCCCTTCCCTCTTAAAACTCCCTCTCACCTTCCAAGCTATAGTTTTTATATGACTAAAATTTAGCCAAATGTCAAAAATGAATGACAAATTGTTACTATGCACCTCTTGGCCAGTAATATTGGGATGAATAATAAAAGCACATGTAATTAATAAATTAGTCTATATTTATTCCCTAACTTATGTTTTTCATGTTTTTTATTTCAGCAAAGTCACTGTGTTGTTATACACTCAAGATATTCACACCAAATGTATCCTAATGATGGTAAAGACCTAGGTTTAAAAAATGTGGTCATATTCAAAGTGTCCAAAACCTCAGCATATTTCCATCATAAAGTGTAGATCACACTAAACATAAGCTGAGGCTTCCCAAGCGGGGCTAGTGGTAAAGAACCAACCTGCCAATGCAGGAGACACAAGGGATGTGGGTTCAATTCCTAGGTTGGAAAGATCCCTTGGAGGAGGAAATGGCAACCCACTCCAGTATTCTTGCCTGGAAAATTCCATGGACAGAGGAGCCTGGAGGGCTACAGTCCGTGGGGCCACAGAGAGTCTGACATGACTGAGCGTATAAACACAAACGTAAACTAACCGAATGTGGACGTTTCATACATGTTTTCAAAAAAGTAACATTTCTTTTGCTATATTTTACTATAAAAAAGGTAAAATACAAGTTATAATTCATGAATATGAAAACAGTATCCAAAGTTATTTGAATTAAGCTTAAAAAAACTATTTCTAGAATTCTAATACGTGATTTTAAAATTCTAAAACTGACCTGGAAAAGGCCAGTTTTCATTCCAATCCCAAAGAAAGGCAATGCCAAAAATGCCCAAACTACCGCACAATTGCCCTCATCTCACACACTGGTAAAATAATGCTCAAAATTCTCCAAGCCAGGCTTCAGCAATATGTGAACCGTGAACTTCCAGATGTTCAAGCTGGTTTTAGAAAAGGCAGAGGAACCGGAGATCAAATTGCCAACATCCGATGGATCATCCAAAAAGCAAGAGATTTCCAGAAAAACATCTATTTCGGCTTTATTGACTATGCCAAAGCTTTTGACCGTGTGAATCACAATAAACTGTGGAAAATTCTGAAAGAGATGGGAATACCAGACCACCTGACCTGCCTCTTGAGAAACCTGTATGCAGGTCAGGAAGCAACAGTTCGAACTGGACATGGAACAACAGACTTGTTCCAAATAGGAAAAGGAGTACGTCAAGGCTATATATTGTCACCCTGATTATTTAACTTCTATGCAGGGTACATCATGAGAAACGCTGGGCTGGATGAAGCACAGGCTGGAATCAAGATTGCCAGGAGAAATATCAATAACCTCAGATATGCAGATGACACCACCCTTATGGCAGAAAGTGAAGAAGAATTAAGGAGCTTCTTGATGAAAGTGAAAGAAGAGAGTGAAAAAGTTGGTTTAAAGCTCAACATTCAGAAAACTAAGATCATGGCATCCAGTCCCATCACTTCATGGCAAGTAGATGGGGAAACAGTGGGAACAGTGGCTGACTTTACTTTTTTGGGCTCCAAAACCACTGCAGATGGTGATTGCAGCCATGAAATTAAAAGATGCTTACTCCTTGGAAGGAAAGTTATGATCAACCTAGACAGTATATTAAAAAGCAGAGACATTACTTTGTCAACAAAAGTCCGGCTAGTCAAGGCTATGGTTTTTCCAGTGGTCATGTATGGATGTGAGAGTTGGACTATAAACAAAGCTGAGTACCAAAGAATTGATGCTTTTGAACTGTGGTGTTGGAGAAGACTCTTGAGAGTCCCTTGGACTGCAAGGAGATCCAACCAGTCCATCCTAAAGGAGATCAGTCCTGGGTGTTCATTGGAAGGACTGATACTGAAGCTGAAACTCCAATACTTTGGCTATCTGATGAGAAGAGGTGACTCATTGGAAAAGACCCTGATGCTGGGAAAGATTGAGGGCAAGAGGAGAAGGGGATGACAGAGGAGGAAATGGTTGGATGGCATCACCGACTCAGTGGACATGAGTTTGGGTAAACTCTGGGAGTTGGTGATGGACAGGGAGGCCTGGCATGCTGCGGTTCATGGGGTTGTAAAGAGTTGGACACAACTGAGCAACTGAACTGAACTGTAGTAGCCAGTGTAAAAACAATATCACCTTTTATGTACATTATATTTAGACCAATGGCTGTCAACTGGGAGTGATTTTGCTCTGCAAGAGCCTTTGGTAACGTCTGGAGACATCTCTGGCTACACAACTTGCTACTGGTTTCTAGTGGATAGAGGCCAGAGATGCTGCAAAACATCCTGCAATGCATTATGATGCAACAAACAAGGCTGAGAAACCCTGGTTATACACACACACACACACACATATACACAAAGCATGAGAGTAATATGAATATTTAATATTGCAAAATGTCCCTTAATAGCTATGTGCAGTTGTTGCGAATATTACACTAATTATCGGTCATTCCAGAATCACAAATTGGAACATGGAGAAGCGAGAAAATGGACGTACAACACAGATTGCATTATGCAAGCATCTATTGCATTCTTGCTGTGTGAGAGGAAGGCTTTGACATTTTAATTAATTTGTATTTTCTTTGATTCTAGTGCTTCTGCCAGTCAATCACCCCCTCCTTTCCCCAGCTAACACACATTCTGAAATAATGTACATCTCCATCAGAAGCAACATAACCCACAGATCTTGACATTCAGACATAATAATCTTTTGTTTCAAGGACATAGAAAAGAGATGCGGAGAAGCGCTGTCCTGAGGCCTGAGTGGTGTCATTTCCAATGAGGGTGTTTGAGGTTATGGGTCACGCTGTAGCAGAATCTAGCAGCAGATCCCTAACAAGAGAGATACCCAGCCTTCCTTCATAAATACAGTTTCTGTGTGCTTGTGACGTGGGGGAGGGGCTCTAAAGCATGAGGCCCAGGAAAGAGGCCTGGAGACGCTGTGTCCCCCTTATCACCCTTGGGTTCTGAGCGGGAACATGGGTGAGCTGAGAGGCTGTTAATATTGGATCATTAGCATTTCCCAATTCTTTTGCAGAACAGCATGCTGTTTGGCTGCCAAAATATTAGGATTGAAAGCAGCTGGCCAAAATGTTTAGTGAAGGAAGTGAGCCTACTTTCAAAAGCAGAAGGGAAAATTCCTGTGAGACTGTGACCCGGGAAGGAAGGGGGCTCTCCTGTCTTCTGTTGGAAGTCTTTGCTCAGTCAGGCGGGGGCCTCCCTGACCCCTCACCTTCAGGGCACCTTTGAAGAGGTGTGCTATGCGGCCGGGACTTATTGCAGGTCCTTATCTGGGCACAAAATGGGACTAAGGAGGCTCTGTCCCTGCCCTACAGAAAGTCACAGCCTAGTAGTAAATTTAACCTCAGCATATATTTAATGAATTTGGAAAATAAAGAGATGTAGACAGAAAACCCCCCTCTACAGAACCTCAGCTAAGAGACAAGTCCAAAGGGGGATCAAATGAGTCATCTATGTAGATGAGGATGGAGAGACAGAAAGGTCATGTGACTTTACTAATACTTGTCCTTGCATCCATCCATGAGTCCCTTCAGTCCACCAGCGGATCCTCCCTGCAACTCCACACAGGTGCCAGGCAGCCTTCCTATTTCTACTGGACAGACTTTGAAAGCGAGAGCAACTTCTCAGGGAGGCACAGATCATAGGTGGCAGAACCAAGAGTGAGGCCAGGTCTTTTGACTCTAAGAAAAAACCTCTTTCCAGTGACATCTGTATTTTGGTTTGTGGACCAGGTAGTTTCATTTATTGTAAGGTATTAAGGAATCCAAGTGTATAGGAAGTACCACCAGTAGCTTCAATCAATAGAAATAAAACCAATAATAGGCGAAGAGAGCCCAGAGTTTTTCACACTGAAACAGAATTCTACAGAAGAGTGGAAACAACTGCCTCACCCCACACTGTGTCAAGGACCTCCTGGCAGAGATGTTACATCACTGGGGACACTGGGCACAAAAGTTCCTCGGAGTGGGGATAACTAGGATTGTGGTGCAAATGCTTGGTCTGTATTTTATGGTGCACAAAGGGCTTATTAATTTAGATAGAGAATCCTGCACACAGGACATAGTAGGTGCTCAAAGTTTTTATCAAATGACCAAGTGACTGGCTGAAGCCAAGAAAAGAAATAGAAGCCAAATGCCGCAGGGAAAACCAGCTTCCTGATGATGATTAGAGTGTGGGTAATCAGCAAGCAAATCCCCTTACCCATTAGGGGAAAAATGATGGAAACAAACAGCAGAAGTATTTAGCACATTGTTAATCACTGGAAAGCTGTTGCTTTCAGAATAATAACACAACAGTGCAGTCTCATCAGAGGTTTAAGTGGGAACAGAAGAGAAATACTCATGGCCAATTCCCTTTCTGTTCCTATTATTAGTAGCATGTTTTTAAAGCACTGAGTAGGGTGTTAAGTTCTTTCCAATTACTATGAATTCATTCATTCATTTATTCAACACAACAAATGTTCACTGAGCCCCCGGCATATGCCAGGCGCTGATCTGAGGTTGAGGTTGCAACAGGGAACAAGATGGACAAAAGACTCTGCCCTGGGGACTGGCCAGCATGGCGGGATAGGAAGACCCCAAGCTCACTTCCTCTCATGGAGGTACCAAAACCACAACTATTTGTAAAACAGCCATCAATGAAAAAGACCAGAACCTGCCAGAAAAGATCTGCTATAACTAGAAATAGAAAGAAGGAACCACAGTGGGGAGTGGTGGACCTGTGATACTGGTAAGTGCCATACGCCTAGATAGGCCACCTATAAAGGGGAGGATAATTATAGTTGCAGAGATTCTCCCACAGAGTGAGAGGTCTGAGTCTCACATTGGACTTCCCAGCCTGGGGGTCCTGCACCAGGAAGGTGAGCCCCAAGAATGTTTGGCTTTGGAAGCCAGTGGGGCTTACTTTGGGGAGAACCAGAGGGTGGTGAGAACTCCAGACTCCACACTTAAAGGGCCCACACAAAATCTCACAGGCTCTAGGACCCTGGGCAAAATCAGCAGTTTGAAAAGAACTTCTGCCAGGCTCAGTTGCTGATCTTGGAGAGTCTCTGGAGAGGCAGGAGACAACTGCAGCTCACCCTGGGCACCCAGACACTGGGGACAGCCATTCTTGGGAGCTCTGTCTACCACACAGACACTGATGCAGCACACTCATTAGCACCAAGGCCTGGCCCCACCCTATAGCCTCTAGGCAACAGCACTAGGACACATTGGGTCAGGCAACTAACGGGGTGGGGGCACAGCTGCCTTAAGTCCTCCCGGGCCCACAGCTGTCTCTGTACATGGCCCTAGACACAGCCTTGCCCACCAGAGGGCTCAGGACCCAGCTCCACACACCAGTGGCTAGGCACCAGCCCCAGAATTCCCTGCACGCACCCCCCCATCACCCTCTCTGCCTTCCAGGAAGCCTACTCTGGTTTCTGAACCAGCCTCACCCACCAGGGGGGCAGACACTAGACCCATGGAAACCAAAATCCCATAGCTTGCAGACCCAAGTTGCCTACTAGCAGCCCAGACCCTGCCCTGGGACCAGCTGGGCTCTGTCTCTGCCCACTAACAGGCCAACACAAGCTTCAGGACTCCCTGAACCCCACACCCCATATCAGGAACTGGCCTCCTGCCACCAGTGATCTGACATCAGCTCTGGGACCCTTGGACCCTACAACCAGACTCCAGGACCTGGCTGTGACTGCCAGTAGGCCTGCATTGGCCCTAGGACCAGTGGGTAGGCAACAGCACCAGAGTCTTCCAGACCCTGACTCTCCCCATCATGAGCAAATACTAGCCCCAGGGCCCTCTGGATTTCACAGTCAGTGGCCTTGTGACCCAGCCTACCAACTAGTGACCAGCAGCCTCCACATGAGGCAGAGCCTGGTAACCAACTGGAGCAGGGGCCAACAAAGTCTACCAAACCACCCGCACAGTCAGCCCACCACAACAGAAGGACACATACAGTCCTCCCAGGGGAGACCCATAGCGCGTAGAGCTTGGGTGACAAGAAGAAAGTCCACTGCTGGGATGTATAAGACGTCTCCTACAAAAGGCCACTTTTCCAAGGTCGGGAGACACAGCTAACCTACCAGAGACATAAAAAATACAAAGAGCAACTTAGGCAAAATGGGGCGACAGAGGAACATATTTTAGATAAAGGGACAAGATAAAACTCAGAGAAAGGACCAAGTGAAGTGCAGCTAGGCAATTTACTCAAGAAAGAGTTCAGGGTAGTGATTGTAAAGATCATCAAAGAACTAGGGAGAAGACTGGACACACGGAGCGAGGAGTTAGAAGTTTTTAACAAAGAAGTTAGAAAATATAACAACCAAATAGAGATGAAGAATACGATAAGTGAGATGAAAAATACACAAAACAGTGGTCCCCAACCTTATTGGCACCAGGGACTGGTTTTGTGAAAGACAAGTTTTCCATAGACCAGGATAGGTGAGGTGAGGCGGGGATGGTTTCGGGATGATTCAAGTGCATTACATTTATTGTGCACTTTGTTTCCAATCTAATGCCGCCGCTGATCTGACAAAGAGGTGGCCCAGAGGTTGAGAACCCCTAGACCAGAAGTAATCAACAGTAGACTAAATGATGGATCAATGAACTGGAAGACAAGTAGTGGAAATCACTGATGCCGAACAGGAAAAAAAGAAACAAGAGTGAAAAGAAACGAGTACAGTTTAAGAGACTTCTGAGACAACATCAAGTGCGCTAGTATTCCCATTAAACAGGTCTCAGGCAGAGAAAAGAGAGAGAGGGAAAGGATCTGAGAACGTATTTGAAGACATATTAGCTGAAAACTTCCCTAATCTGGTAAAGGAAACAAATACCCAAGTCCAGGAAGTGCAGAGAGTCCCATTTAAGAATAAACCAAAGAGGAACACACCAAGACCCATTCTAACTAAATGACAAAAATGAAAGAGTATTAAAAGCAACAAGGGGAAAAAACAAACTATGTTCAGGGAAACTCCCATAACGCTGTCAGCTGATTGTTTTTTTCAGCTGAAACTCTGCAGTCCAGAAGGAAAGTGACATGGTATTTTTAAAGTGATGAAGGAAAACCCTACAACCCAAAATACTCTACCCAGCAAGGCTCTTGAACAGATTTGATAAATAGGTCAAAAACTTTAGAGACAAGCAAAATCAATAAGAGTTTAGCACCACAAAACCAGCTTTATAATAAATGTTAAAAGAATTTCTCTAAGTAGAAAACAAAATGCCACAACTAGAAACATGAAAATGATGAAGTGAAAAAACTCATCAATAAAGGCAAACACACTGGTATGAAATCACACGCAAAATTATTGGGAAGGTTAAAAGATAAAAGTAGTTGCCACCTATATCCACAATAAGCAGTTAAGAGACACACAAAACATTTCAGTGTAAAATATGATATCGAAAACAGTAATTAGGAGCTCTCCTCATGCTCAATAGCTAAGTCTTGACCACTCTTTGCAGCCCCGTGGGCTGCAGCACGCCAGGCTGCTCTGTCCACCACTATCTCCCCGAGTTTGCTCACATTCATGTCCATTGAGTCAGTGATGCTATTTAACCACCTCATCCTCTGCCACCTCCTTCTCCTTTTGCCTTCAGTCTTTCCCAGCATCAGGGTCTTTTCCAATGAGTCGACTCTTCACATCAGGTGGGCAAAGTATTGGACTTTTAGCTTCAGCAACAATACTTCCAATGAATATTCAGAATTGATTTCCTTTAGGATTGGCTGGTTTGATCTCTTTGCAGTCCAAGGGACTCAAGTGTCTTCTTCAGCACCACAATTAGAAAGCATCCATTCTTCAGGAGTCAATCTTCTTTATGGTCCAACTCTCACATCTGTACGTGACTACTAGAAAAATCATAGCTTCGACTATACAGACCTTTGTCAGCAAAGTGATGTCTCTGTTTTTTAATACGTCGTCTAGGTTTTGACATAACTTTCCTTCCAAGGAGCAAGCATCTTTTAATTTCATGGCTGCAGTCACTGTCTGCACTGATGGTGGAGCCCAGGAAAATAAAATCTATCACTGCTTCCACTTTTTCCCCTTCTGTGCCATGAAGTGATGGGACCAGATGCCATGATCTTAGTTTTTTGAATATTGAGTTTCAGGCCAATTTTTTCACTCTCCTCTTTCACACTCACCAAGAGGCTCTTTAGTTTTTCTTCATTTTCTGCCGTTAGCATGGTATCATTTGCATATCTGAGGCTGTTATTTCTCCAGGCAATTTTGATTCCAGCTTGTGCTTCATCCAGCCTGGCATTTCGTATGATGTACTCTGCATATAAGTTAAATAAGCAGGATGACAATATACAGCCTTGATGTGCTCCTTTCTCAACTTGGAACCAGTCTGTTGTTCTATGTCTGGTTCTAATTGTTTCTTCTTGACCTACATACAGGTTTATCAAGAAACAGGTAAGGTGGTCTGGTACACCCACCTGTTTAAGAATTTTCCAGTTTGTTGTGATCCAGAGTCAAAAGCTTTGGCATAGTCAAAGAAGCATAACTAGATGGTTTTCTGGAACTCCCTTGCTTTCTCCATGATCCAACAAATGCTGGCATCTTGATCTCTGGTTCCTCTGCCTCTTCAAAACCCAGCTTGTACACCTGGAAGTTCTCGGTTCATGTACCACTAAAGCCTCAGTTCAGTTCAGTTCAGTCACTCAGTTGTGTCTGACATTTTGTGACCCTGCGGACTGCAGCATGCCAGGCTTCCCCATCCATCACCAACTCCCAGAGTTTACTCAAACTCATTTCCATTGAGTCAGTGATGCCATCCAACCATCTCATCCTCTGTTGTCCCCTTCTCCTCCCACCTTCAATCATTCCCAGCATCAGGGTCTTTTCAAACGAGTCAGTTCTTTGCATCAGGTGGCCAAAGTATTGGAGTTTCAGCTTCAGCATCAGTCCTTCTAATGAGTATTCAGGACTGATTTCCTTTAGGATTGACTGGTTGAATCTCCTTGCAGTCCAAGGGACTCTCAAGAGTCTTCCCCAACACCACAGTTCAAAAGCATCAATTCTTTGGTGCTCAGCTTTCTTTATAGTCAAATCTCACATCCATACATGACTACTGGAAAAACCAAAGCTTTGACTAGACAGACCTTTGTTGGCAAAGTAATGTCTCTGCTTTTTAATATGCTGTCTAGGTTGGCCATAAATTTTCTTCCAAGGAGCAAGCATCTTTTAATTTCATGGCTGCAATCATCATCTGCAGTGATTTTGGAGCCCAAAATGATAAGGTCTGTCAGTGTTTCCACTGTTTCCCCATCTATTTGCCATGAAGTGATGGGACCGGATGCCATGATCTTAGTTTTCTGAACGTTGAGCTTTGAGCCAACTTTTTCACTCTCTTCTTTCACTTTCATCAAGAGGCTAAAGCTTAGCTTGAAGGATTTTGAGCATAAACTTACTAGCATTTGAAATGAGCGCAACTGTGTGATAATTTGAACATTCTTTGGCATTGCCCTTCTTTGGGACTGGAATGAAAACTGACTTTTCCAGTCCTGTGGCCACTGCTGAGTTTTCCAAATTTGATGGCATATTACATGTAGCACTTTAACAGCATCATCTTTTAGGGTTTTAAATAGCTCCGTTCTGCAAATGTAGGATTATTAAAATGCATTTGAAATTAAGAGATCAGCAACTTAAAACAATCATAAATATGTACATATACACGTATACGGTCCATGGGTTGCAAAAGAGTAGGACATAACTTAGTGACTAAACAACAATTGGCTGGTGAAGGGAACTGAGCTTTCAGCCTGAGTGACATGATCTGACTTGCGTTTTAACAGGTTTCCTTTGCTAAAATGGGAAGCAAGTCCATGGGCTCATCTTCCTGACCCAGGGATTGAACACAGGTTTCTTGCATTGCAGGCAGATTCTTTACACTCTGAGCCACCATGGAAGCCCAATAACTGGCTAACATGGGAAGCAAAGCCATGGGCTGAAAGTGAGGGGTAGGGAGAGGTGTTGAAAGTATGAGAAGAGATAGCCATTCCAAGTCTGTTAAGCAGATAACTGATATGACACAGCACAGAATCTGGCACTGATGAGTGCCTTTCCCTCAAATGGAAAGGAATTCCTCTCCTGTCTCTGTGATTGTTGTTCATAATAATTTTGTTTTCTAATCTCAGATACTGTTTTTATTATAATAATATATCATGTTCAATATAGAAAATTATGAAAGTTCAAAAAGCAGAGAGAAAAAATTACATATAATCTTCCCTCAAATAAAAGAGCTATTAACAGTTTAATGTATATCCTTTTGGAGAAGGCAATGGCACCCCACTCTGGTACTCTTGCCTGGAGAATCCCAGGGACAGAGGAGCCTGGTGGGCTGCCGTCTATGGGGTCACACAGAGTTGGACATGACTGAAGCGACTTAGCAGCAGCAGCAGCAGCAGTATATTCCTTTTAGCCCCCTTGTCTATGGATGTGGATTATATATATATACTTTTTGTATGCAGCTTTTTCCACTTCACATTTTATTTCACTATTTTTTCATTTTATTTAGTAGTGTTCCAAAAATACGATATTTAATGTATGTGCAGCATACCATTATGTGCTTGTTCCACCATTATCTTAAAACTTCCTTATTCTGGACATTAAAGTTAACACCAGTTTTTCACACTTATAACTAACACTGCAATGGACATCTTTACAGAAAAATCTTTATGTTCTGTTGAGTTCTTTAGACGCTTAGCAATGGAATGATTGCATCAAAGGATAGGAACATTTTAAGGCTCTTGATATGTATCAACAAACTTCCAGGAAGGTTACACTAATTTACATTTCTTCCAGCAACATAGGAAAGTGCCCTGATGTGATCATTTTTAAAAACTTTGCCAAGTCTGTATTGATTTATTGTTTTAATTTGCATTTCCTTGATGGATATGAAGCCAACCATTTTTTCATGCTTACTTCATTTGCATTACTCTGGAATGCCTCTCTGCAGGGGAGTTCGGCTTGATGAAAAGCCTCAGTGGAAATACTTTTGAAGTGCTGGAGTGATCTGGGCTGATCCCTGGGTGAGTGCCCCAACTCTAGGAGTTAACATGCAGGACACAGTCCTCTAGCCCCTTCCTGCCCCTAAATGGCACCTCCTTATCAGAGTGACTTTATGGGTTTCTGCAAGGTTCATTCCAAATCCTGGGAGACCCAGAGTCCTTTTTAATATTCCACAAAGAGAGAATTTCATCCCATCCGTGACCTGGCAAACAGGAGCCGTCACAGGAGCGGAGATGAATCTACGAACGGGGGGGCGTGCTTGTCTCATTTCCCTTCCAGTGTAGTGACAGAGACTCGACTTGTTTTAAAATTAAATATTTTTTCTCACCCAGTGGAAGGAAACTGAAACCACTGTATTGTTAGCACTGGGTTTTCTTTTTTAAAAAATGCTTCTCCCCAAAATATCTTTAGCACTTATTTTATTTGGTTAGAATCCAGCTTGTCCTTTTTTATTCTGAGCACCAGAGACCCTCTGAACAGATGTTTGGGCCAAAAAAGAAGTTATCCTGGCAAATTTCTAGGGAATAGAAAAACTCCCTTTTCAAGCAGTTTATTTTGTTGGAGACGGCTTCACTCTCTGTCTTTGTACACACACACACATTCATACGCACACAACACCATCACTACCACTGTATCTGTCCCCCTCAATGCTCATACCATGTCACACATACCACACCACACACTTGACTGACACAGCACATGTGACATCACACTATACACTGCAGTGCACATGAACACACACACACATACCACCACCACCTTAACTACAGCCACATCATAGCCCTTTCACACATATACACAACCCTTCTCCCTCCATAAATCCTCCCAGCCAGCCCTCCATCTTTGAGATTTTAAAGACAAATGTGGTTCTGTGATATCCATGGAGTGAAAGTCATGTACGTTGCCCAGTCTGTGTTTCATCTTGCTAAGGGGCACAGTATGCTACAGCCAGGGCTCTGGAATGGATCAGAGGATTAATCGGAAATTAGTGAGCTGTTTGTGAGGCAATAACTTTAGTACAGAACAAGCCTTGCATGGAGGCCGTCTCCCTACTTTCTCGTTAATATGGCTCATGGACTTGCAATCTGGAATAAATCGAGTCTAGGACAGATGGTCACACTGAGATGATAAGAACCCTGGAGCATCCACCTTTCTAATTTCCCTCCACTTCCCTCATTTCAAGATAAAACATTTTTTAAAGTCTCAGAGGTATAAAGGAGCCATAACCATATAGCTCTGCTAATTAATGGAAAGAACAAATCTAATCAACCTTGATGATCAGCCTTAGGGATTAACTACAGTCACATTTTCATGCCTCAGGAGTCCCTCCATCCCCACCATTCCTTCAGAGTTACTCCCCTCTCCCACTTAGCCAGAGTATCTCGGAAACCACGGGCTACTTTTAATATCTGCCTTGGAAAAATATCATTCAGAGAGCCATCTGCCTTGAACTATCCCAGCTGGGCAGTCTGGAGTCCAGACTTAATGATTTCCCGAGGATCTGTGTGTTGGGATTACCCATGCCCCTGCTCTGTCCTTCCCATTAGTTTGGATGACTGAGAAGTATTCCCTCTCAACTAGAGGTGTCAAGGTTGAGCCACTTATGTTGAGTAAATTATTTCAACCATTAAAAATTTTCCAAATGGCAGTAGAGGTGGTAGATCATAGTGGTTGAGATCTCAAGCTCTGGGCTCGCATTTAAGACTATTTGAATCCTAACTCTACTGGGTCCTAGACCCTGAGCCTTAAGGATAATAACAGGATTATTACCCTGTAATAATAACAGGATTATTTATCCTGTAAAATGGAGAAAAACAGGATTTACTTCATAGGGTAGGTTGTTCAACTTAGGTGCTCTAAGTTGTACCTGACTCTGTGACCCCATGGATTGTAGCATGCCAGGCTCCTCTGTCCTCCGCTATCTCCCCGAGTTTGCTCAAATCATCTAAGTTGAGTTGGCGATGCTTTCTAACCATCTCATTCTCTGCTGCCCCCTTCTCCTTTGCCTTCAATCTTTCCCAGCATCAGGGTCTTCTCCAATGAGTCAGTTCTTTGCATTAGGTGGCCAAAGTACTGGAGTTTCCACTTCAACATCAGCCCTCCAATGAATATTTAGAGTTGATTTCCTTTAGGATTGACTGGTTTGATCTTGCAGTCCAAGGGACTCTCAAGAGTCTTTGTCAGCACTGCAATTCAAAAGTATCAACTCTTTAGGACTCAATCTTCTTTATGGTCCAACTCTCACATCCGTACACGACTACTGGAAAAACCATAGCTTTGACTATACAGACCTTTGTCGGCAAAATGATGTCTGTTTTTTTAATGCACTGTCTAGGCTTGTCATAGCTTTCCTTCCAAGGAGCAAGTGTCTTTGAATTTCATGGCTGCAGTCACTGACTGCAGTGATTTTGGAGCCCAGGAAAATAAAGGTCACCATTTCCACTTTTTCCCCTTCTATTTGCCATGAAGTGTTGGGACCGTCGGGTAGGTGGAAAGGATTAAATGCGGGAGTACACAGTTGCTGGCACAGAGCAAGGGTGCGGAAAAGAATGGCCACTGTTATTATGAAGTGCTCTGAGTTTCTGCAGCCAAAATAGCTAATAAATGAGCACATCATGGTCGAGCTTTTCTTGCCCTGATGATGCCCTGGAACAGGGAACAAGATGGGGAGATTTTAGCTACACATTTTCAGAAAGATGAACTGTCACTTCTTAGTTGTAGTGAGAGACCAGTGGGAGTATCAGTAACAAGTATCAGTGTTTTACTCTGCCTGTTCCCACTGTCAGGGGCATCAGGTCATCATAGTGAGTGACCATATGGGAACTGTGTTGCTGTCCCTCCTATAATTCCCCTAAGGAGACCCTCGTTGTGCATTTCAGCTTGTTCACCCATTTGGAAAGAGGCTTCCCTTCTGCCCTATCCTGAATTGGTAAGTCATTTTTATAAAAATAATACCTGATGTTACCAATCATTCTCTCTTTCAATAGTAAAGTATTATTATTGTGTACTTGGCTAAAAAGGTCTGTGCCACTGTAATTTGTAAAGCCCAGATTAAACCAAAGAATAAAGTAATAGTAATGACATTTTGCATTTCCATGGTACATTTATTTTTCAAGTGCATAGTATGTCAGCAAGCTGCTCCCTGACCTCCTTTGGCTAAGAAATCCCGGCATTGTGCCTTTTATTCTATTTAGAATCCTAAGTTTTCTGGTCACATGGTTCTTTGGAAAGCTCTGTGCAGTGTATCTTCAGGCTCAGGCGACAGACACATCAGCCAGACCTGGGAAACAGGAGGGGGCTGTTTTTCTGCAAACATGTGTCTCTGACCCCAAAGAGGCAGCTGCTTTATTATGGCCATTTATTATTTACAAAGCACTGCAGGTGTACACGGCATTTTATGAGACACAAAGACAAGGTCCCTGCCCCATTCACCGAGAGGTTTTATCCAGCGTTTCATCTGTCTGAGCTGAGCTGTGGGAACGCAATGCAAGCAGGGCTGAAGAGCTGAGCATGGTGTCTCAGATGTCAGGGTGGAATGAAGAATTTCTGATGAGGAATTGTAAGTGGGGAAAGTCAGATGTGTCAAACTTGAAGCATTATTTCAGGATCCAGAGGAGGTTTAGCAATGTCCTGTGTTTCAGTCCTGGGAAGAGAAATTACTGCGTGTGTGCCTTGGAACAGCTAGAGGAGGAATAAGTTGAAAGACTACAGAGACAAAAGCTCTGTGGGTCCCAGAGCCTCACCTGTCAGTCCATACCTCTCCGCCCCCTACTGTCCCATAAGTTGTCCTGTTTTCCTCTGTTTGGTTTGTTGGGGATGATCATGACAGGGAGGAGCATAAGTCAGTTTTTTAAAAGTGTATTGTTAACTCACTAACAGACTCATTTTCCTCCTGTAGAAGGGTGAATTTCAGAGTGTTCGTACCCCAAGTCTTCAGCCACCCACTGCCATTGTTCTATTACTTTTCTTCTGTCTGTATCTGCCCTAGTGGTATGTAGCCATCGCCTGCCTGCATCTTCCTTCCATGCACCCAGCAGATACAGTCACAGAACAGGCCTGAAAATATGCGCAAAAACCCTGTCCCTGCCCCCAGAAGCCATAGACTAGCAGGACCGAGGGTGTGAAAAAGCAGTGAGGTTGGGGCCAAAGCTGCCCTCTCCTGTGGGAGGAGACAGAGGGTTGGCTCTGCGAGCACAGATTCCTTCAGAGCTTTCAATCATTCATTTAGAGACGTTCCTGGGTTCCCACCCTCTGGAACAAGGACTCAAATTCTAGGAAGGCTCAGAGATGCAGACTTGCCCTGGGCTTGGGAAAAACCTGATCACGTCCCTGGCACAGGATTCTTCCTGCTCAGAGCTCAGGGCTTAGTCCAATACCAGGCAAGTTTTGCAGCCAGAAACAGATATAAATTTGGCTGAGCAGCACTAGTGAAAGCAAAATAGATTCTGTAATGTGCCGAATATGCACCAGATGGCTCTGCTTCCTACCAGTGCTGTAAGGCTGGTGAACAAAGCCTACTGTCCTCCATCACCACCAGCAGCATCTCATCACCATCTCCAACATCATCATCATCATCAAATCTTAGTAAAAGTCCTCTGATATCTGGCGTTCTGCGGGCATTCCACGTCTAGATGTTTAGTTGAGAAAACTTCCTACCTCCTTCCCCTTTTTTCTCCCTCAGCCTCCTCATCCCAGTGGTGCTTGTGGTCTGGGTTACCCATTTCCTCTGCAATCTTCCTCTCTCCCCTTGCCTCTCCATTTCCCACCACCACTGGTACCCTGTTCCTTCTTCATATTCCCTTCCACTTTCCAAGCCTGTGTCTCTCATACCTCTGGCATCAAAATCACTAGGGAGCATGTGCAGATTTCTGAGAGCCTCCCCATACTAATTCAGAGTGTCTGCTGGTGGTCCATGGTCATTCATATTGTAATAAGTTTCTTGTGTGATTCTTAAATGCTGCCCCATACTCTTCATTTCCAACAAGAGCCAAATACCTAGTCTTCTAGCTTCCCAATTTAGAGGGGCACAGTCCAGAAGCCACCTCTAGAAGGCTGACACCAACAGTGTTATGCCAGAGCCAGCCTGTACCTGATGGCAAGGGCAACATTTTCAGGATATTTGTAAGCAGGTTGTTAAAACATTGGGAGTTTGAAATCACCCATTGGGGGAGTATTTATACCATAGAAATCATCAAACACTATGAATCAAGCCCCCCTCTCTTGAGGATCAGTTTACATGCCACCAGAGACTGAGTTATCATCCAGCCCACTACTGTGATTTGCAGATGAAAGCATTAAGCTCAGAAAGGTAGAAGGAAGGATCTATCCAAGGCCTTCTGACAAGTGAAGATGGAATGAGCTAGAACCTAAGCCTCCTAGTCCCAGCCCTGGTCACATGAGAGCCCTGTTCCTTTTTTATAATCACTTTGCTTCCGTTCAGAGATTGGTTTGTAAGAATTCCTACCTAGAGTTCCCATGAGTGTTTGTCACTCTGAGTTGGTTGCGGTTCTTTGATTGCAAGCCACAGATTTCAACTTCTAAACAGAAAAGAAATTCAGCTGAAGAGTCTCACTGAGTTCACAGGATTGAAAGGAAAGCTGGAAAGGCAGGCCTGCAGAAGGATCGAGCAAGGACAGCTCAGGGTTCCATGGAGCAGGGACCGATGGACAAGTCGCCTGAGGGAAAAGTTGCCTGGTTGAACCAGTTCCAAACTTTTCTTTCCAGCCTTGCTTCACTTGGCTGAACATACAAATTCCTTGAAGAGTGTCTGATTGTCCTTGGGCCCCATGCCCACCTTTTAGCCCAGGGTTGGACAGGGCACCTTGATTGACACAAAACTACGCACGATGGGTGAGATAATTCCCCCAAAGAAATCAGGCACCATTGCAATTAGAGGAGGAGACCGATCCTGGGTAGCCAAAACCCTAAGTACCCTCTAGGCATTTCTACTAGACCATGAGCTCCAGGAAGCGGAGCTTAAGATCTCCCTCTTGTTACCGACACCCCGTGTGGCGCCTTATGCCCTGGGCACACTCTGCCTGCAGCTTGGTGCTAGGATTGGGAAACCTGGCTTGAGGATTCTAATGCTTAAACGATGTTTCCAGTCACCTTCTGTTCACCCCCCACCCCCACACTGTACCCTCTCTTATTGTATCAACAGCCATGTAAATGCTAATAGGAATCCCACACTGTGTCTCCAGACCCACAGTCTGGTTTCCCATTGGACACATCTAGATTGGAAGCATTTCCAGCTTTCCCCCCCCCCATTCCTGAGCCCACTGCCTTGATTCTGCATCATTTTCACTTAGCTTTTGCAGAGATCAGCAAAAGATCTGATCTCTTTCTTCATCCTCATTTTCTGTCCTACCCTATCTATCCTCTATGTTGCACCAGTTTACTTCTTAAAAACAAGCATGTCTTATCAACTCCCATCCTTAAGTGACACTCAATGAGTCCTTTTTCTTCAAAATAAAGTTCATATTCCCTACCTGCCAACAAGGCTTTTCATGGTCCCGATCCTAATCTCTTAGCCCACCTACCCCTTGCCGCTTATACACAACCTTCACCTCCCTACAAGGAACTCTCAGCAGACATACCAAGCCCTCCACCTCCATGCCTTTTTACACACCTTTTCTCTAGGTGCCTCCCCTGGCTCCCCTCAGAATCTTTTCCCAGAAAGCTCTTACTCATCCTTTACAACCCGGAGGACAAGACAGAAGATGTGAGCAGAATGATAATGCATCGGATGGATGGGAGAGCTGGAGATTGCCTTGGTGATTTTGCTGACCTGGCTGGGCAAGATTTGACTTTTCTGTCCTCTGTGGTTCCACAACTCTTTGTTCATAAAGTTTATAAGACACTGCATTTTAAAAAAGTTTTTACCGGCATATAGTTTATTTACTGTGCTGTGTTAGTTTTGGTGTGCAGCAAAGTGATTCAGTTATACATACACATATATCTACTCTTTTTAAAAAAGAATTGTTTTATTTATCTGTTTATATTTGACTACACTGGGTCTTTGTTGCCCAGGCTTTCTCTAGTTGCAGCAAGTAAGAGCTACTCTCTTCATCACGGTGTGCGGGCTTCTCATTGTGGTAGCTTCTTTTGTTTTGGAGCAAGAGTTCGGTTGTTCCCACATCTTGTGGGATATTCCTGGACCAGGGATCAAACCCTTCTCCCTTGTATTGGCAGGCAGATTCTTATCCACTGTGCCACCAGGGAAGTCCTATCCGCTCTTTTTTAGATTCTTTTCCCATATAGGCCATTATAGAGCACTGAGAGGAGTTCCCCATGCTGTACAGTAGGTCCTTATTAGTAATCTTTTTTATATATAGTAGTGTGTATATGTCAATTCCAATCTCCCAATTTAATCCTCTTCCACCCTTTCCCTCTTGGTAACCATAAGTTTGTTCTCTATATCTATGACTCTATTTCTGTTTTGTAAATAAATTCATTTGTACCGTGTTTTTGGATTCCACATATAAGTGATATCATATGATATTTGCCTTTCTCTGTCAGACTTACTTCAGTCGGTTTGACAATATCTAGGTCCATCCATTAAAACACTCCACTTTAATGTATACATTTATGTGTATCTTTTTCACCTCATCATGGACATTTATCAATTTAAAAAAAAAAACAAACTTTTTTTTTTAAATTGAAGGATAATTGCTTTACAGAATTACGTTGGTTTCTGCCAAACATCAGCATGAATTTTTTTTTCCCACCCAAGACGTTTCACATTTTTCCTCTGAGGAATTCACTGTTTTATGAATCCCCACATCCCATCATGAAGGCACATACTCACTTTGCCAGCCTCTCTTGCAGCTATGGCACAGCATGTGACCCAGACCACCAAGCACACATGCCCATCCAGGACCTTGAATCAGAAGCTAGTGCTATAAAGCATCAAGCATCAGACGGAATACATTTTGGCAAAGGTGGTCTGTATCTAATGCAGTCTCAGAGGGAGTGGCTAAAGATCCTAGAGAGAGAGCATCTGAGGTCATGCACCAGCAGTGTCACCAGTTCAGCCAACAGGGGGACCAGTGTTACCTCCTCTAGACAGTTCCACAAACTGTTTTGGAATGTAGTTCCCCAGAGATTTTGTGATCTAACTAATATTCTTCAGTAAGTAAATTCATTTTCTGCTTAAAGTAGTCAGAGTTGGTTCCTGATGTTTTGCAACTAGGAATTTTGACCTTTTAGTCTCAAAAAATCTTTAAGAGCAGAGACTACTGCTTGTTTATTTCTTTATTCTCAGCATAGTACCTAGCACCAAGTGGCTTCTGTACACATGTTTGTTGAATGAACAACTGAGTTATCTCTGAGGAGGTTACTTATCCACAGTGCTTGACTTTAATAGCTCCAGGCTGGAGTTTCAGAGCTGAACATAATGTTTATGTTACTTGCTTCAGAAATCTGGTTCCTGCAATCTATTTCAAGGAGCTCAGAACTGCTCAGAGAGAAATGTTGAACAATCTATTCCATTACTTTAACTTTTATGTAGAATTCCTTTTTTGCTTGACTCTTCCATAAAATTCTTAGTCTCAAAATTTCATTTGACTTCATTTTTGAACTCCACTGTGTTCCTGCATTCTTTTTTGTTTCTCCCACACACAGATTAATGGAAAGATTAGATAAATTTCATGCCTAAAATGTGAAACCGTTTTTCAGATACTGTGCAGACCACCTGTATGCTATCTTCTTATAAGGCTCTGGAAATGATTTCCTGTTTTGATAGCTTACCAGGCCAGTGGCAAAGAAGAATGCTGGAGGACTTTGCTTTCTTAAGGCCTTTGAGAGAGTCTGACTCTATCTCCCCAAGGACAAAATAGAAAATGTGGGCTGAATGATAATGCAGTAGGGGCATGATTGAGGTAAAAATGCCTAGCTGTCCACCAAGTTCCCATCTCCCCCTCTTTGTAGTAAGAGGAGTGGAGGGGACCCTGTCTGCTCAGTTGTGTGGCATTTCCCACCTTCCATGCAGGCAAGTGGGCTTCCCAGGTGGTGCTAGTGGTAAAGAATCTGCCTGCTAATGCAGGAGACACAGGAAACACGGGTTTGATCTGATCCTTGGGTTGGAAACATCTTCTGGAGAAGGAAATGGCAACCCACTCCAGTATTCTTGCAAATACTGGAAAATTCCACGGACAGAGGAGCCTTGAGGGCTACAGTCCTTGGGGTTGCAAGGAGTCAGACATGACTGAGCACACATACACACACACACAGGCAGGTGCCCACTGTGTCTATGTTCTCCCCACTGGCACATGAGCAGAAGTGACGTTTGCCACTTCTGGGCCTAGCCCCCATAATCTCTCTCCTACCCTCAAATTCTTCCCCTTCCTGTTGGCTGGATTGGTGACCAGCAGAGCAACCGAAGCCACATGTTAAAGATGGAGGAACTGCCCTCGGCCTGGGTCCTTGACTGATAGTGGGAGGATGGCTTTCTGCCCAAGTAGGATCTCCACAGATGGTTATGTGAGAGAAAAAGAAACCTGAATGGCCGTTAAGCCTCTGAATTGTTGCTGCTGCTGCTGCTAAGTTGCGTCAGTCGTGTCCGACTCTGCAACTCCATAGACGGCAGCCCACCAGGCTCCTCCGTCCCTGGGATTCTCCAGGCAAGAATACTGGAGTGGGTTGCCATTTCCTCCTCCAGTGCATGAAAGTGAAAAGTGAAAGTGAAGTCGCTCAGCCGTGTCCGACTCTTCGCGACCCCATGAGCTGCAGCCTACCAGGCTCCTCCGTCCATGGGGTTTCCCAGGCAAGAGTACTGGAGTGGGGTGCCATTGCCTTGGATCCCTTAATACTGGACTTGCTTTCCCCTAATGCACCGCATTAGCTGGTTTGACAGTCACATCCAAAGAAGAGAGATCAATGCATCAACATGAACTTGGAAAGAGAACGCCAGAGACAGTCCACAGGATTCTGTCTTAGATGCTGTCACAGGTTATTTTAAGCAATAATTCAGACAAAGCAGTGGAAGTCATACTTATCAGATTTAAAGATGACACAATATGGAGAGGGATAACTGCTCAAATTCAGAAAGAGCTCAAGAAGCTAAAAATAACAGGTGATATTTTCTAAGCACTTACTGCAAACCAGGCTCTGGGTTAAATGCTTTCCATAAACGATCTTGTTTGATGCTTCTGATAACCCTATGATGTAGGACTTTTATCTCCCTTTTCAAGATGGGAAAACAGAAACTTTGAGATATGAAGTACAGAGCTGGTAAATAAGAGCACTGGGTTTTGAACCTGGACTCTGTGGTCCTAACCTCTATGCTGAGGGTGGCCTGTGTCCAGGATTGACTGGGACAGTCCTGGTATGCCTGCTGTCTCAATATGATTATTTTTACACACACATATATAGTGTAATTTTATTTGTTTTTATTATATTTATTTATTGTTAAAATTTATTTATTTATTTTTGGGTGTGCTGGGTCTTCATTGCTGCGAAGGCTTTTCTCTAGTTGCAGTGAGTAGGGGCTATTCTCTAGTTGCAGAGTGTGGACTTCTAATTGCAGTGGCTTTTCTTTTTACAGAACACAGGCTCCAGGGCACGCAGGCTACAGTAGTTGCAGCAATCAGGCTCTAGAGTACAGGCTCAATAGTTGTGGAGCACGGGCCTAGCCACTGTGCGGCATGTGGGATCCTCCCAGGCCAGGGATCAAACCCAGGTCTCCTGCATTAGCAGGCAGACTCTCTACTGAGCCACCAGGGAAGCCCTGTTTATTTATTTTTTTATTGGAGTATAATCGCTTTTTGCTGTTTTGTTAGTTTCTGCTGTACGATGAAGTGAATCAGTTGTTTGTATATGTATATTCCCTCCTTTTTGGATCTTCCTTCCATCTCCCCCCACCCAATTCTGCTCACCTAGGTCATCACAGAGCACCGAGCTGAGCTCCCTGTGCTTCAATATGATTATTAATAGCAATAATAGCACTCCCTTCACTCTCAAAAGTTTCCTGATGTGGATGATGATTTATATGGTCACCTTTGTGATTCTGCCCAGTGTGAAACTGACAAGATAAGATTAAGGAGAAATCAATATAGAGCTCCATATATCAAATGTTCAAATATGGAAAATTCATTAAACTTTTTCCTAATAACATAATATTGAACAAATAATACGATGAGGCTGTCAGAATGACACTGGAAACTTAATGTCATTATTAATAAATGTGGTGAGTCCAGAAGAAGGTGTGTATGTGTATGCTAAGTTGCTTCAGTCATGTCCAACTCTTTGCAACCCTAAGGACTGTAGCCTGCCAGGCTCTTCTGTCCATGGGATTCTCCAGGCAAGACTGCTGGAGTGGGTTACTATGCTCTCCTCCAGGGTATGTTCCCAACCCAGGGATCAAACCCAAGTCTCTTATGTCTCGTGCATTGGCAGGTGGGCTCTTTACCACTAGCGCCATGTGGGAAGCCCCAGAAGAAGTTACAGGATGGTTTTATTGTACTTGGTGCTGGACAGGCCATATCTAGACTGTTTAGATCTCTTTAAGGAGCTGTATTTTCGCAGAGCCAATCACACATTGGAGCATACCCAGAGGACGATGTGCTAGTACAATATCAGGAGGCTAAATCACAGGAGGACTGGGTAAGGGCACAAGGGATGCTGTGCCTTGGAGTCAAGCAGACTTCAGGGACATGAGAGCTGTCCTCATATATCCCAGTGGCTGCCATGTGTGGAAGGGAACAGGCTGATGCCAGCGACTCCAGATGGCAGATCCAGGACTAGGTGGAATGACAAGAAAACAGATTCCAACTCAATTTCAGGAAGAACTTTCTAACAATCTGAGCTGTCTGACAACATGCCTGCTTTGCAGAGGATGGAGCAGCCGGTCCCTGATGTGTTCAAGCCAAGGCATGCTAGACCCCTACCCTGGGAGGGGGTTGAAATAAATGACCTCTATGTTTCTTTCTCAAATTCTGTGATTCCAACAACAGGAGTAGAAATAGACTGCTGACATTGACAGGGCACAGAATTCATTCGGAGTGTGAGTAGAAGAACCAATCACAGGCTGGATTTTTTTTTTTCTTCAAGGCAAGTAGACTGTACCGTAAATCTGTGCTTTGAGTGGCCCATGGTCCCTAACCAGCTCTGAGGTATTAGACCTGCTAAGCCAAGTTGGGGGCTTGAATGAAGCTAGTCAGGAATGATTCTGTAAGTGGGACCAGGAGTTGGAGATTGTGTCTCAGTCAGACAGAAAACTGCTGCGTCTGCAGGGCCTGGGAGGCTGAGGGAGAGACGTCTGACCAGCCCTTGAGTAGGAATGGGGGAGAAAGAGGTAGATCCAACCTTTCCAGCTACCAGAGTATAGAGGGTTGAGAGCTTCCAGGGCCTGCCTGTACCAAGCTCGGGGCACAGAACTGCCAGTCTGGGTAAGTAATCAGAAGACCGGATGTGAGATGGTGGTCATAAGGCAGAATTTGAAATTAGCATGTTCCTTAGTTGCAAGTAGCAACAACAAATAAACAAACCCTCAGCTAGTTTAGGCTTCCCTGTGGCTCAGAGAGTAAGGAATCTGCCTGCAATGCAGGAGACCCAGGTTTGATCCCTGGGTCAGGAAGATCCCCTGGAGAAGGAAATGGCAACCCACTTCAGTGTTCTTGCCTGGAGAATCCCATAGACAGAAAAGCCTGGCAGACTACGATCCATGGGGCTGTAAAGACTCAGACACGACTGACATTTTCACTTTCACTTTTGAGCTAGTTTAAATACAAAGGGAATTTATTGGTCTGTGTAACTGACAAGTCTCAAAGTAACTCTAGGCTCAGGCAATGCTTGATCCAGGGGCTCAAATAACATGACCAGGACTTTGTCTTTTTCTCTCCATTTCCTTGCTCTGCTTGGCTCCATTACCGGCCATACTCGCCCACACTAAACCTCACCCCACCAGTCCCGGGTGACTTCCAGTATCTTAGGAGTCTACATGTGCAGTAGGGGAGAAAGGACAGGTACATAATTTCCAGGGGAAGCCCTGAGGTTCAACCTGATGGACCTAAATCACATGTCACCCCAAGTCAATCACTGTGATAGGGAGAATGGAGGTAGAGGAGGCTGGTTAATTTAAGCTCCACAACTGGAGCTGGGCATTGGTGTCAATCTCACATGAAGCACATGGCTGAAATGGGGAGGAAGGACATTTCCCAAAGAAAATTTGATAAACTGTTTCTTGGAGGAGAGTGAATAAATAGTAGGCTGCAAAGAGATTCCCAAGAGGTATAGTCATTGATCTCAGTGAGCCTCTGCAGAAATACCAGGTAATTGTAAACCCAAGGTGGTAGTCCCCTACTGCAGAGGAAATCTTGGTTGCCAGTAGAGCAAAGAGATATCTAGGCAGGGCGTGAGGTGGATAAAGAAGCCCTCCTAGAAGAAGTGGCATTTGCACTGAGACCAGAAGCATGAATGGGCTTTAATCGGGCGATAAGAGGGTAAAATTGGTCTAGGTAGATGACTTGAGCCAGTAGGTGAGACAACATGACAAACTCAGGGACTGAAAGGAATTCCGTGTGGTAGGACCAGGAAATGATGAGAGGCAGGTACTCGAGAAGTGGGGTGGAAATGGAGGGGTGGGAGCCTTGTTTGTTCATAAGGCTGTAGCCAGCAGCAGAGTGAGCGCTCTGCACTGGGGGACAGTCCTGGCTTGTCCTCTCCCTGTCCCTGGCGGACAGCACAGAGCCATGAGGAAAGAGGCCATACATGGGTAAATGTGGGTGAGAAGGGCACAGACCCTGAGCTGCACAAGTCTCAGCTGGGACTCTGGGTTGCTCCAAGCTAAATGTCACAGTTTTGTCCCAAACTGGCTTGAGAGTAAATAAATGTTCTATTAATGTATAGAATGGGGTAGACACTGCATTAATGTTTTTCACTGGATCTTGACGTATAAGATAGGATGCTTTAGCACAGGTTCTTATCCCAGACTGTTCACCAGGATTTCCCAGGGAGAAGCTTTAGAAAAGGTCTCATAGTGACTGTGGTCCTGTTAATACAGGGCCTTGACTTTGCTCAAACTCATGTCCATTGAATTGGTGATGCCATCCAATCATTGCATCCTCTGTCGTCCCCTTCTCCTCCTGCCTTCAATCTTTCCCAGCATCAGGGTCTTTTCTGATGAGTGGTCCTGCAGGTGCCCTTGGCAGCTGCTGCCTTGTTCCTGGGGAGACAGTACCCCTCAGTGGTGAGTGTGGGCTGTGGAGTCAAATAGCCCTAGGTTCAGATCTCAGCTCTTCTTTTTACTGTGTGACGGCTGGTAAGTTTCCTCCTCTGTAAAATGAGGGTAGTGATGATATGCAGATTAAATAAAATCATGTTTGTAAATTTTCGAGAATATAATAACTCCAAAATGGAAAATATTACTATTACTGTGTCAGAAACTATTTCATCTTCACATACATTTAAATAGCATTCATTCATTTATTCTGGCAACATTTACTGAGAATCCCTTAAATCCAAGGCACTGGGAATATAGTAATGAACAAAACAGACAAAAGTCCCTGCCTTCATGGCTCCTGGGCTTCCCAGGTGGTTCAGTGTTAAAGTATCCACCTGCCACTGCGGGAGACACAGGAGATTTGGGTTTGATCCCTGGCTCTGGAAGATTCCCTGGAGGAGAAAATGGCAACTCACTTCAGTATTCTTGCTTGGGAAATCCCATGGACAGAAGAGCCTAACGGGCAGAAGTCCATGAGGTCAAAAAGAGTCGGATGTGACTGAGCATGCATGCCCACACATAGCTAATCAGAAGTATGAGAGTTGCAAAAGAATCATGATGAATTCTTTTTTTATTATTATTTTATTTATTTAAAATTTTTATTTATTTATTTGTTGACTGTGTTGGGTCTTAGTTGCAGCATGCAGGATCTTTGCTGAGGTACGTGAGCTCTCCCTTGGGGGAGGTGCGGGCTTCTCTTTAGTTGTGGCAGGCAGATTCAGTTGCTCCGTGGCATGTGGGATCTTAGCTCCCCAACCAGGACTGAGCCCGCATCCCCTGCCCTAGAAGATGGATTCCTAACCACTGGACCACCAGGAAGTCCCTCGATGAGTTCTCCTCTCGACTATGTCACAGCTCACTCATATCTTCAGTCAAATGTCGTCTTCTCATTGAGGGTCTTCTCAAGCACCTTTAGAAAATAGCACCCCCACTTCCACAGTCCTCTGCTCTCTTGTCATCATCTGACATAGTACACATTTCATTTGCTTATTTTATTACCTGTCTCTCCCATACCTCACCAGCGCTAAAGTGTAGGTTCCACACGAGTGGGAATTTTCAGCTATTTGAATCACCACTGTATTTCCAGTGACTAGAAGCACGTATCATGCCTGGAGCACAGTAGGTGCTCCAAAATCACTGGCTCCACATTTACTGCTGTGCCTGAGCAGGGAAGGTAGGAATGAAAGGAATGACTCGAGTTGGCTGGAGACTCTAGTATTCTGTTCAGCAGAACTCTGCTTACACAAAGAACAAAGAGAATCAATCAAAGCAAACACAGTGTCTGGGAGGCAGTGAGAATTCCAGAACACAGAACATGCACAGCAAGAGAGGATGTGTGAAAGATGAGGAATGAAAGGGAAGTCTAGAGAAGCAAGATTTGAGGGCAGAACTCACCACACTGAACAAAGCTCCCCTTTGTTGCAAGCTGCCCTGGCACCTCGGGCCCCCGCGCCACGTCCCCTGCAGATGAGTGTAATCAGACCCAAGAGTTACTCTGCTGGTTGAGTGAGTGTGTATGTCGGATTGTGGCATCTAATGCAGCTCTGAACTGTCTACCATGCTCTGTGGTATTTGTACATTATGTAAGCTCTCTTTCTCCCAGTTTTACATAGAAAAAATCAGCTCTTACTTTTCTGAAGTAGCGTTAGGAGAGAAGGGAAAGGAGTTAGATGGGGAAAGTAATGCATGTCCCCATGGTGAATCTAGGACACAGAGTTTCAGACCCTTGATCTCTGATCTATAGACTGAACACAGTTGGCTTACATTTGCGGGGAGGATCATGCAGAATTTCCAACATTCACAATTCCGGTAAACTTTTTTTTCTGTTCCTTTAAAACCTCCTTTCCCCATCCTACAGCATTTGCCTCAGGATAGGCTGTTGCCAGCCTATAAAGTATGCAAATTCTAAATGGATAACCCTTCTGTGTGGACATACTCCACCAGCATATGGCTTAGTGGAAAGCTGCCCCTTTTGTGCAAAGACATCCCTTCCTGCAGGACTAGAATTCAGCCCTCCTTGCCTCCTTGGCTGGGCACCTTGGCACAGTGTATAAGCTCATATCCATATGCAGTGGCTCAGTCTTAAGTTCTTTCCTGCCCTCATCTATAAATGTGAAATGCTTAATGAGTAAACTCTAAACCGTCTGAAGCCAGGGGAGGATGTTGAATAGGATTGTTCGAGAAGTGACCTAGAATCTCTATTTCTTTCCCAATAGGGAGAATCAGTCAGAACCAGTCCAGAAGTAATCTTTGATAGCAAGAATTCCAGTTCCCAGCCCGGCCCACCACAGAAGAAGCTGAGCTGAGGCAAGCCGATGCTGATGATGGAGCCAAAGGGCACATTGCAAGTGGAGAAAGGAGTCATTTTTGGGTTACAAATAAGCGAAAGTAGGCATTTGGCAGAATACATTGGAAAAGGCACTCTTCCTGCATATCAATTGATATAGCCTTTGTTATTTAAAATCTGAGCTTTGAGAGATTATAGATATGAATATTGAGAATTCTCTCCAATTAATAACAAGGGCTTTGATGTAAGAAACAATTCCCCGAACCTGGGCCAGTATGGACCAAGAATTAAGTGGAATAGAAGAAGCAGATCAGCTAGACCTAGATACCATAACAGCATTGGACTCACCAGTTCCTTACTTTGGTAGGAGCAAAAGTCAGAACCCCATTGCAGTTTTCCCCAAGTTAACAGTACACTAAATTTTAGGTAGTTCTTATTACAGAATGTGAGACTCAGCAATTCTCAATTATCCTTGGTTTAATCTTTATTGAAGTCTAAATTAAAGAACACCTCCAAGTATTTTCCTAGGTGGAATCCATCTGGGAGAAGAGCCCCAGCTAACCACTGCTGACAGGATCCTGGTGTCCTGAGCAGGCAGGGCAGGGAACACCGCCCGCCTCAGGGGACGCCGCTGTAGTCAGCCCTCACCCGGTCGGGAAGGGCTGCACATTGAAGTGACATGATGCATGGCTGCTGGCCAGGCTGGCTTTCATGTAGCCATCCGTGTGACAGAGTTTCCACAGAGCTGCCTCTGTGTACATCACCTCATGGCATCAATAACCCAGCACATTCCTGCAGAGCCTTGTGGCTAGCCTGGAGGGATCCCCAGGAGCTCCAGTGTTGCTGTGAGCCAGCTCCTCATGGCAGGTCTGTCTTTGCCTGTCTCGATCCTCTGGGAGCTGTGGGGGTTCGGGTTGGAAGAGGGCAGGGACTAATAAAATTTAAGTAAGAACTAATTTGCTTGAAGAATGAAATAATGCCAGTTGTAGTAACATGGATGGATCTAGAGATTATTACAGTAAGTGAAATGCCCAAAAGAGAAAGACAAATACTATATGATATCACTTATACGTGGAATCTAAAATATGACACAACTGAACTTATTTTCAAAACAGAAACAGACTCACAGACCTAGAAAACAAACCTGTTGTTACCAAAGGGTAAAGGGGGTGGAAGTTGGGATTAGCAGATACAAACTACTATATGTAAAATAGATAAACAACAAGGTCCTACTGTAGTGCACAGGGAACTACGTACAATATCCTATAATAAACCATGATGGAAAAGAATACGAAAAAGAATATGTAAATATGTGTACAACTGAATCACTTTGCTGTACATAGAGACTAACACAACACTGTAAATCTACCACACTTCAATTGAAAAAAAAAAAAAGAGTAAATAGAATGAGCTTAAGGCAGAAACAACGTACATGCGAAATTTTACTGGTAAGATTTGTCTCAGTCTTCGCACCCTTCTTTCAACGCCTTGCCCCTACCTCCTCCAGTTGGTCAATAGTGTTCCCCTTCGTCTCCACAAACTACCTTTTGACAACTCAGAACTCATGGCCTAGTTACCATCCTCGGGCTCTATGCTTTCAAACTATTCTTTATCTCCTCCATTCCATTTTCTTTCACTAGATGTGGGGAAAGCAATCTGATTAACTCTAAAACACACACCACTGATGGGTGAGGTTTTATCTTAATTAGTCATAGGCACGCTTTCCCTGCCAGCAGCATGAAGGGCTTTTGTGACAGCTGTGGCGACACTTTAATACTTTGTACCGTGCTGGATATGACACTGCTGCATTATTTGGGGTGTTTTTGTGTATTGTTGACAATAATCCTTTTATAGACAACAACTGCAGCTTGGCTCTCACCACTCCTTCCCTTCCTCTCCCCTCTTCTTCCTACTTCTTAATGTTCTGTTTTTGAAATTAATTTCTCCATGTAGATTTTTCTTTTGACATTTATTCTGCCCAAGAAGGGATCACTGTCACTTTTGACTTCCAAAGGTTACTGGGATTTGATTCTGGGACCAATTAGTGCCTCCTCATCCTTGCTTTTTTTGTTTGTTTGTTTCAAATGACTGAACTACTCAGCTCTAGTTTTGTCTCTTCCTTTTTTTAAAAAAAAATTTTAAATGGTGTAGAAAATGCACAACATAAAATTTACCATCTTCACCATTTTTAAATATACAGTTCACTAGTGTCAACTATATTCACTTTGTTATGTTCTCTGTTAACTTTTCCATCTTATAGCATCGAAACTCTGTATTTCATTCCCTGTTCCCCTCCCTCCAATCCCTGCAGCTCTCATTCCACTTTCTGTTTCTATGAGCTTGACCTCATGTAAGTGGGTTGGGAAGATTCCCTGGAGAAGGGAACAGCTACTCACTCCAGTATTCTGGCCTGGAGAATTCCATGGACTATACAGTCCATGGGGTTGCAAGAGTTGGACACATCTGAGCAACTTTCACTTTTCAAGCGGAATCAAGGCACTTCCCAGGTGCCACTAGTGGTAAGGAACCTGCCAGCCAATACAGGAGACATAAGAGACACAGGTTCGATCCCTGGGTTGGGAAGATCCCCTGGAGAAGGGCATGACAACCCACTCCAGTATTCCTGTCTGGAGAATCCCCATGGACAGAGGAGCCTGGTGGGCTACAGACCACAGGGTTGCAAAGAGTTGGACACGACTGAAGTGACACAGCATGCACAGGCAAGTGGAATCATGGGCTTCCCAGGTGGCTCAGTGGTAAAGAATCTGCCTGTGAAGCAGGTGACGTGGGTTCAATCCCTGGATCAGGAAGATCCCCTGGAGAAGGAAATGGCAACCCACTCGAGTATTCTTGCCCGGGAAATCCCATGGACAGAGGAGCCTGGCAGGTTACAGTCCATGGGGTCACAAAAGAGTCGGACATGACTTAGCAACTAAGCAACAAGTTGAATCATACAGTATTTGTCTTTCTGTGATGAAATACTAATACTTTCACTTGGTGTAAAGTCTTCAAGGACATTACACTTGAGGACATTACAGTATAATGTAACATTATCTGGACATTACAACCATGTTGTAACATGTGTCAGAATATCCTTCCTTTTTAAGGCTGAATAATATTCCACTGTACATACACACAACTTTTCTTTATCCATTCATCTATTATTGGACACTGGGATTGTTTCTACCACTTACTCTTGTGAATAATATTGTACTGAACAGGGGTGTGTGATCTGGTTCTCTTTTATACTATAAGTACATTAAAAATATCCAGAAAGCAAAAAAGAACTGGAAGAATAAAGCTCCACCTTAACACAATGGCAAAAAAAAAAAGAAGTCTGCTGCCTACTTTGTCACTCACTCTGGAAGCTGCTTTCTAGTGTGAAAGTTATTTTGCATAAAATTATTAACTCAAAGCTTTCAATTCTATTTAAAGCTCCACTTTAAAGTTTGACCTTTTTTTTAGCCCTTCAGAAGGTTTTATTATCTGAAAGTACTCAGAATTTTCTCCATTCATCTGGGAGCTCAAGAATACCTTATTCTAGAACAAGGGTGTCCAATAATTCACAGTGATATGCCAGTGAATGTTGAACAGTCTCCCAATCCAGTTTTAGCTTTTATTTACTTACTTTTATTAATTTTTATTGGAATTAATTGCTTTACAATGTTGTGTCAATTTGTACAGCACAGCAAAGTGAATCAGCTATATATATATATATATATTTTACACACACACACACACATATCCCCTCTTTTTTGGATTTCCTTCCCATTTAGGTCATCGTAGTGCATTGAGTAGAGTTTCCTGTGCTATACAGTTGCTTCTCATTAGTTACTTATTGTATATATAGTATATATATGTATATATATATACTATATATATCAATCCCAATCTCCCAATTCCTCCCACCCCCTTCCCCTTTCATATCCATACATTTGTTCTCTATGTCTGTGTCTCTACTTCTGCTTTGCAGACAAGATCACCTATACCATTTTCCTAGATTCCACATATATACATTAATATATATAATATTAAGTAAGAAGTATTAAGTAAGTAATATATATAATATTAAGTAAGTCTTCCTGACTTACTTCACTCTGTGTGACAGTCTCTAGGTCCATCCATGACTCTACAAATGACCCAAATGTTTTCCTTTTTCATGGCTGAGTAATACTCTGTTGTATATGTGAACCACATCTTTTTTATCCATTCCTCCGTTAATGGCCATTTAGCCTCCTTGCACGCCCTGGTTATTGTAAACAAGGCTGCAATGAACATTGGGGTGCACATGTCTTTTTGAATTATGGTTTTCTCTGGGTATATGCCCGGTAATAAGATTGCTGGGTCATATGGTTGTTCTGTTTTTAGTTTCTTAAGGAACTTCCGTACTGTTCTCCATAGTGGCTGTAACATTTTACATTCCCGCTAAGAGTGGAAGAGGGTTCTCTTTTTTCCACACCCTCTCCAGCATTTATTGTTTGTAGATTTTTTTTATGATGGCCATTTTGACTGGTGTCAAAATCTCACTGTAGTTTTGATTTGCCTTTCTCTAATAATTAGTGATGTTGAGCATATTTTCATGTGTTTGTTGGCCATCTGTATGTCTTCTTTGGAAAAATGTCTATTTAGGTCTTCCACTCATTTTTTGATTGGGTTTTTTTTTTTAATTGAGCCACATGAGCTGCTTGTATCCTCTGAAGATTAATCGTTTATCAGCTGCTTTGTTTGCAAATATTTTCTGCAATTCTGCGAGTTGTCTTTTCATCTTGTTTAGGTTTCCTTTGCTGTGCAAAAACTTACATTTAATTAGGTTCCATTTGTTTATTTTTGTTTTTATTCAGTTTTAGCTTTTAAAACCAATATACCTTTACTTAGTGGAATAGAAAGTAGGTGGAAAGTGGAATAGAAAGAAGGTATTTGTGGGCAGAAATTTTCCCTTAAATCCGTAATTCCCAACCCTTTCTCCAGTCGGGCACCCAAGCAAGAAAATCCTCTCTAACTAATGCCAGGGTGATGATGAGGTCATGCCTGCTGGCTTTAACATCACCTCTCTCTCACTTAAGAAAGCATAAAATACAAGTGAATGCAATGGGTTTTGTTATATGGGTAGCCTTGAATTTCCTCTGGTTTATTTTTTTAAGAGTAAATCATTTGTAAACTTGTTTTAACTATTAATAAAACAGAACATTTGCAAGGCACCTTATGAGTGAGTCACCACACTGGTGTGAACACATTGTGGTTGAGAACTTTTGCCTTAAATGATGATGCTTGACTTACTCTGCATATTGTGTATTCAGCCTTGAAAGAGATAATGAAGGGTGTGCTTGTGGTTCCCTACTTCTTTCCTTCCAACTGGGAAAAGGCAGAGGAAGTAGAACAGAGCAGAGCAGCACATTCCTTGAGGGTCCAGGAGTCTCAAACTTACTGTTAGTTTCCCTGCAACTTTGGTTATTTTCGGAGCCCTGAATGACAAGCCCGAAGTATTTGGAGCTGTGGTAATTTAGCTCCTGGGGATACTGGGACAGTTTAGATAGTAGAGTTTCATGATTTAAGCATACATTTTGGAAGCAGACAAATGTGGCTTCAAGTCCAAGCTCTGCAACTTCCCAGTTTTTCAACCTTAGGTGAATTATTTAACCAGTCTCAGCCTCAATTTTCTCACCTGCAAAATGGGTTTTTTAAAAAAGTCTCTCTGAGGAAATCTGGCACCTTCATCTGTCTAGAATCCCTTCTTTACACACTTCTTTCCTGTAGGTAATATGTGCCCTGGGGTTCAAGTTGGTATGACCCTCACCCACTTCATCCTCCCAGTCACAGGGAGGGATGTGACCCAGGTCTGTCCACTCATGGAACTTCATCCCTTGGCTGCAGAGTTTAATTCAGGGAGTAGCAAGTGACTCAAGCTGGTCAACCAGATTTTTCTGGTGGGGTTAGTGAGAAAAACAGATATTTTTTCCTGCTGGAGCTGCTAAGTAGAAGGACGGAGTATGGGGTGCAGTAGGCAAACTCTCCTGCTCTGTGGGGAAGAGGCTGTCCAAAGAATGTAACCAAGTAGAAATAGCAGAGGTTAAAAAAGAGAGAACCCTAATGAAATAATTTAATTTCTGGGTCCAGGTCTGTCTGAAAACTCCCCTAGGTTTCCTAAGTATCTGAATCAGTAAATTCCCTTTTGTGTTTAAACTAGTCTGAGCTGGATTTATGATGTCCATCACCAGAAGTCTTGACCAGTGTACAATTTGAAGGGTATTGCGCAATAATGTCAGCAAAGGGATTTAAAGCAGGGTGGCATCACACCTTCCTCCCCAGGACAAGGCTGGGCCTCAGTCATCAGCCCTCAGGCAGGTAGAAGCCAAGAGAGCTCCTCCTTCTATGTGCATATGGCAGGGCAGGAGCCCAGACTCCCTTCCCTTTTCTTTGCTCCATCACTATGCACATGACCCCAGAAAGAGTTGTTCTGGAGGGAGAACTACCACCAAGTATAGCTCTTTGAATGAACTGCTGACCGTTTGTTTTCTGTAGCTCAGTATCGACAGCAGCCATCCTATACCTGTATGGGGTTGATTTGGTTATAACTTTTCCTTGCTTTTTACATTAAATGCCATTTATGGAACTTCCAGAATGTTATAGCTGGGAGGTACCCTATGGGAGAAATGTCTGGATTGAACACCCGCTGTGGACAGAAGGGGAAGCATTGGGCCCATGGTCAGCCCCTTCCTCTAGCCAACCGGCCAAAGCAGGCCTATGTCTAGTCTGCTGAACCTCAGTTCTCTCAAAGGATTCTGCCCTCGAAACACGTTCAGCCAGTCTTCCCTCTCGGAGAGCACCCACCTGGTGTTACAAGCCCCTAGGGTCTGCTTGACTCACAGGTAAGGTGGGGTAGGGCCCCAGCCCAGGTGTCCTTAGCAGCAGGGCCGAGTCCCCACCTGCTTGCAGCGGACTCTCCCTCCCCAATCTCCCCCCATCCAGTCCCCAGCCCATCTCCTCTTTGTCTTTTGCTCCCCATCATTCTCTAGCTCAAGCCCTTGCTACCTACCCTTGACTCCCCTGCTTGCTTCCTCTTTCCTTCTCCCTCTCCCATGCTCCCCTCCTTCTCTCTACCCGCCTCTGCTTTCTTGTCTGGTCTTGGTTGGCCTGTTATTCCTGGGAGGTTAAGTCCCAGGTACGGAGGCTAATGTTCTAAAGTCAGAATTTCTCCCCAAATGATCCAATGACCAATAATTTCAACAGCTGTTAATATAGACTTTTATGTGTTTCCAAAGATTTCTGTGGACAAATGAAGAGTTATCACATTTAAGAATTAAATTCAAACTTGGCTGTGTAAGAACTGCCATAGGATCTCATTTTCTTAAAATCAGCTTTGACGCAACCTGAGTCTCCAACCCACCAGGCTAAAGAAAAGTTCACCCCCTGATCCCACCTGCCCCCTCCAGAGTTATGACAATGTCCTGGGGTTTGACACAAGGCAGGACCCTTGGGTAGAGTGGCATCATCAAAGGGCTCTTGGTGCAAGCCCCATGGCCACATGATGGGGTGGCCCTGCTGTGCCTGCGCCAGGACTAGCCATGGCAGAGCCTCAGTGCACAGAGCCCGGCGTCCCCACAGACCCTCATCATGTCCCGACAACTCCTATTGGGCCCTGATGTCAGCTTCTCCCAGAAGCCCCCAACCTTTTCAGCTTAAAGAATTTCTAGCACCTCTCTCCACTTTTGCCTCCTCACCCCACCCTCCACCAGGCAAAAGCACTTGCCTTTGGATAAACTGGTAGCTCAGACAGTAAAAAATCCACCTGCAATGTGGGAGACCTGGGTTCGATACCTGGGTTGGGAAGATCCCCTGGAGAAGGGAATGGCTACCCACTCCAGTATTCTTGCCTGGAGAATCCCATGGGCAGAGGATCCTGGCAGGCTACAGTCCATGGGGTCACAAAGAGTCAGACACGACTAAGCAACTTTTCACTTTCACTTTGGATAAACAACCAGGTCCTACTATATAGCACAGGAAACTATACCATATTCAATATCCTGTGATAAACCATAATGGAAAAGAATATGAAAAAGAATATATATATTTGTATAACTGAGTCACTTTGCTATAGAACAGAGATTAACACAACACTGTAAATCAACTATACTGCAATAAAATAAATTTAAAAAAAAAAAACACTGGCCTTTGTATTCCACTCTGGGAGAATCTAACTTCCTGGTAGCTCAGTGGGAAAGAGTTCGCCTGCCAATGCAAAACACACAAGTTCGATCCCTGGGTTGGGAAGATCCCCTGGAGAAGGAAATGGCGATCCACTCCAGTAATCTTTGCCTGGGAAATCCCATGGACAGAGAGGCCTGGCAGCCTATAGTCCATGGTGTCAAAGAGTTGGACACAACTTAGCAATTAAACAACAACAACTGGGAGAATCTAGCAGAATTTCCTCCAAAAGCAGAAAAGGGTGAGTCAACAAGTGGCTACTGAAATCGTACAGCACCAATCTCCCCTTTGTTGACAGGAACAAAAGGCTGGTTACTTTCTCAGGGAGACGGGATTGGAGAAGGAAAAACAGAATGAGAACAAAATGAAAAATATTATCTTGATAAATGATTTCCCACACAGCTCAGCAGGTAAAGAATCTGCTTGCAATGTAGGAGACATGGGTTCAATCCCTAGATCAGGAAGATCCCCTGGAGAAGGGCATGGCAACCCGCTGCAGTATGTATTCTTGCCTGGAGAATCCCATGGGCAGAGGAAAGTGGCAGGCTACAGTCCATGGGGCTGCAAAGAGTCAGGCATGACTGAAACAACTGAGCCTGCACACACATGCGTCTTGATAAATTGCCCTGTCATGCAGAGAGACTGGTCCCTTCTCAGGAATGTCTCAGGAGGCAGATGGACAACCTCTTCTATGTGCATTTGACATGGGACTCCTCTCTCTAACACCTCAAGAACTAGTACACAGAACACGCCTGGGGAAATTCTGTATTAGGCATTAGCCACTCATGGTTCCTGCAGGCATGGACCAGTTTATGACATTATCCTGTGGACACATGGAAGGACAGAGACACACATAAGTGTAGGGGCAAGGCGTGGGCTGAGGGTTCGAATCCTGGCTCTGCTGCTTTCACACTGTTCTTGAAGCTCAGTTTTCCCATCTGTAAAATGGGATTAGTAATAATACTGATGTAATAGGAAGGGGTGAAGATCACATGAGTTCATGCACAAGAAGCATCCCAGCTTCTGGAATGTAGCTGAAAGTCAGTGGAGGGAGTGATATTGTCCTTGTAAGCACTGTCGTGAGTCTGTCTGAATCTGAGAGGTCTGTGGGCAGCAGAGTAACCCATCCTAGTGGGCTTGGGAGAGGTTTACCTGCCAGAGCTGAGGAGCACAAATGGGGAGCAGGGTCTGGAAGTCAAGGGAGCAGCTGGAGGAAGAACGAGGGAGCAGGGGACTGTCATCCCTCCCAGCACAGGTCCTCAGGGTGGAGTCTATTCCACAACTGGAAGACATGTGTTAACAAGGCTGCTCTTTGCTCTGCGGTGACCTAGAGTGGTGGGAGTAAGGCTTAAGAGGGAGGGGATACATGTATACTGATAGCTGATTCACATTGATGTACAGCAGACACTGACACAACAGTGTAAAGCAATTATCCTCCAATTAAAACTCAAAAACAGAAAAACAAAACAAGGCTACTCTTAAGACTGTGACAAAAACAATAGCAACAACAACAACAGTAGAGACTTCTGGAGTGCATGACAGACTCTGAAACACTGATCCATCAACTAACAGCACAAGCCCCATCTTGCTGTTAGAACACAGCTTCACCACTGCATGGAGGCCATTGGATCTCTAGGTGAGGATTTAAAGGACCCGAATTCGGGCAGCGTCAGAAGTGGGGGAGCAAGGAGAGCTACCCCTGATCACATGGAATGAGCCTCCCAATCAAACTACCCTGACTGCCTACCCCGCAGGGGGCGGGAGTCCCATGGTTCTGGTTTCATCCAGCTGGACCTCAAGGGTAGCTCCTGGTGGCAGGAACTGGACTGAGGTGTGGTTCAAGGCTGATGTTCAGAGGAATGGGCGCCTGATTCATTTTGGATCCTTTATACTTAGCACAGGGTGTGGTCCTTCTGTAGCTCCTCACTGAGATGGTATTGCAGGGACAGAAGCATCTCCTGCTTCCTCATGGCTCTTGTCCCAGGGCTGCGTGGCTTGTCCCACCGGACAAGACATGGGCTGCTGCAAGACACAGCTCCCACTGTCGCCTCCACCCCTGCACAGCTGGATAAGAAGCCTGGGCAAGGAGGACACAGAGCAAGGTGTGTGGGCTGCTCCTGCCCTCCTCCCTTCCCCACCACTACCCACCTCACCCCTTGCAGGGTCTCTGTCCCTTTCATTTCTTTGCATCTGAGATTAACAGTTGTCAGTTTGAAGGGACTCTTGCTCCCAACACACAGCCATTTTCATAGGCACAGCTGATGCTGTGCTCAGCCCCTCCCAAGGTGGCTTCTGGAACAAAGTGATTTCGGCTGCAATGTTAGGAACAGGCTGTCGAGCATTAGCAGCACATTAATTCTGAGCGTGTACAGAGAGGTACAAGTGGCACTTCTGAGCGTAGACATTTTATTCGTATAGAATTAAGGCTGTGACAGCTTCCACCCACTGTCAGTCTTCATTCACTTTGGTTTGTGGAGCAGTGCAGGGCTGTCCTCAATAGCTTGGAGCCCGTGACAGAATCTATGAGATACAGGGCTCTGCGGGGTGGGAAAGATGCCTCAGAATCATCAGATCAGAGACAGAGAAGGGGCCTCTGATAAGGTCTAATCCCCAAGCCTTGTTTTATGATGTGACTGACCCTGAAGGCCAAAGAGGTAAAGGAAATTGGGAAAAGACACAGGGTTTATGCCAGAGCAAGAAGAACCCAGTGTTTCTTCCACTCGCATAGAATCCTTTCCAAAGATCTGTACGGTCTAGAACCCGTTTCCCTAAACTGTGTCTGAAGAGGGGACCAGACTTCAGTAGGTCAGCTCTGTCTAGGGCTGGACAGTCCTGAGCATTCAGGAATCCAGGTACAGGTAGTCACTGAAGGTACAGGTAGCTACTCTAACGCATCTTAGGACAGTCCTGTCCATGGGGCCCCACTCACTGAATGGCAGGACATATCAGTCCACTAACACTCCTCCTTCCTCACCTGCTCCTCCAGCTCCCATCCTCTCTGCCTTGGAGAAACCACACACTATGCAGAATAATGTGGACATTCCTTAAAAAAATAAAAAATAGGATTATCATATAATCCAGCAATCCCACTCCTGGGCATGTATCCAGAAAAGACAAAAAACTCTAATTCAAAATGGGCAAAGGACATAAATTATAACTAATAAAATACATCAAATGGTAAATAGATGTTAAAAAACTCTTAATTCAAGAAGACACATGCATTTCAATGTTCGTGGCAGCACTATTTATAACAGCCAAGACAAAGAAGCAACCTAAATGTCTATCAACAGAGGAATGGATAAAAAAGATGTGGTACATATATAAAATGAAATATTACTCAGCCAAAAAAAGAATGAAATAATGCCATTTGCAGCAACATGTATGGACCCAGAGATAATCATACTAAGTGAGGAAAGTTCAGACAAAGACAAATATCACATGATGTCACCTATATGTGGGATATAAAAAAATGATACAAATGAACTTATTTACAAAACAGAAATAGACTCACAGACATAGAAAACAAATTTATGTCACCAAAGGAGAAAGAGTTGGGGGAGGGATAAATTAGGATTTTGAGATTAACAGATACACACTACTATATATAAAATAGATAATCAACAAGGACCTACTGCATAGCACAGGGAACTCTGCTCAATATTCTATAATAACCTATATGGGAAAAGAATCTGAAAAGAATACACACACACACACACACACACACACACACACATATATAACTGAATCACTGCTGAACTTGTAAATCAACTACATTTCAATAAAAAAAGTAATATAAAAAGAAAGCACGCAGTTCCACTCCTGATGGGCTGGACTGGGCCCTGCCTCAAAAGCTTTCCCCTTAGAACTGGAGGGACCCTCGGAGTTCATCCAGTCAGTGCCCCCAGGAAGAAACTGGCCAGAGGGACCAGACTAAGGCCACACCACTGGGGAGGAGCTGGCTGAGGTCAGAACTGAGGACTCTTGACCCCAGCCCCAGTGCCCTTCCCTCCTGACCTATAACTTGGGCATGACAACCCAGTGTACTCTAAGTGGGTTCCTCTGAGTAGGGCCCAAGGACCAATCAGCTTCAGAATGGCCCTGGGAAAACTTGCTGAAACTGCAGCTTTCTGAGGCCCATCCCGGACCGACTGGATCCAAATCAGTGGGGTGGGGACCAGGAATCTGCTTCTGAGGCACCACTTCCTTTGAGAAGTACTGAAGGCATGTGTTACAATCAGTTGTGGAGGGTGTTACAAATAATTTGTTACTAATAATACTTAAAGCTCTCAATTTGGGGGCATTATTTTCTTTCTGAGAAGAACAGATACAATAGAACAGCTCTCATACACTTGCAATAATAATTAGCTTCCTTGACCAGCAGAGAAAGTTACTGCGGTGCTGCTCCGGCTACTCCACTGTGGCAGGCACGTGCCCTGAGCCTGCGTTTTTCCACACTGCGTGACCAGACCCTCTAACTGTGTTTGGGCCCCTCCTCAATGGGTATCTGTGGGGAGAGACGAGTGTACCAGCTTCAGAGAGAGATGGAGCTGGATTTGAATCCACGTTCTACCATTTACCAGCTGTCCATAAAACCCCTTGACCTCAGTCAGTTTCCTCCTGTGCAAACTGGGAATAGTAGTTCCTACCCCCGAGAGTGGCTGTGAAGATCAAACAAAAACATTCTAATGAACGTGTATGGATACAATGAAGGGACAGGGCGGGGGATGGGGGGAGGCCGCACGGCTCCCTGCAGCCTGCAGCAGGGCCTCTGGCATTGCCACCTGGCTTGTTGATCTTCCCCATTCAGAGGAGAAAGACCCTTGTGACTGGAATTCTTAAAGAACGGCACCCATAAGGGGCTGTGCTTGTATTGAGTAAGGCTTAACAAATGGAAGAGACAGTGTTAGCCCGGCCACGGCCATCCCTTCCCTTCTTGCCTTCCCTCCATTGCTCCCGTGACTGTGACTGAAGCTGGGTCCTCTCCCTTCTCCTCTTCCATCATGGAAATTTCTATCCAGCCCTGAATCTGCTTTGGTGAGAACAGAGATGGGCAGGGCATCTGGTGGGAGGCTGGCTTTGGAAGAAATAAAAGACACACCTCTGACTCTTGAGAAGCTTCCAGCAAAGGAGAGAAGGAATGCTAAGCCCAGTCATGTCTTACATCTTTGCTTTAATGCAATTCCACTTAGCATTCTGGTCCATTGCCAGCTCCTGTCTGGCAAGGAGACAGCAGGGAGTGGCAGGTGCAGGGATTCCAGTGGGCGGGCAAATCTGATTTCTACTCAAACTCTCCCCCACCACCCCTCCCTCTGCCCCCGCCTTACTCCAGAGAGTGGTTACCCCTGATCTGAGCCACTTAAAGAACTGCTCTCTTGTAGTTTCAATGTATTGATGGACAAGTGTTCACCAATAATGTCAAGCAGCAAGAAAAGAATTCTCTTCCTCACTACACATCAGCCTCACTAAGGCCTGCTGTACGTGTGACGTCTCAAGAGCAAATAAGCTTTTTCCCAGTGTGTCACCTCGTAATCATGGGTGGAGGTCCCGTGGGGGCCCCCATCCCTACTAATGTGCTCCCCAATTTCACTCACTGCGCCACGAAGAAACACATTCTAAACAAGCTGAGAAATGGGTATAATGAGACATCTCCATACTGGATCAATATTCCTCAGAGCACTTGCAAAGAGAGAGGTGACCCATGGCTCTGCTTGGACCAAGAGATTCAGGAGTGGCCTGGTCAGATGAGAGCCCCAGCTTCCATTTCTGAGGGCCGACCCCAGAGAGGCATTTATCAGCAGAGTCCGCTCCCCTTACCTTGCAGACAGCACTCTGACTCCATGTCCGTGGCTCTCTCTCCACCTGTCCGCCAAGCTCATTAGGGCTTGCGAGCTCACATCAAAGGTGGCTCTTGTCAAAATTTGTAAGAATCAGGTTGCTTTGATTATCCACGTCCTCAGAGGTGGGGCCCTTGGGGGCACAGACAATTTTTTCAACTACAGTTTATCAGGACAAGACTGGATAGCTGTGGAAGGCCTGTGAGATGATTACAATGATGTACGTGGTAGGAATCAACGTTGGGATGGCATTAAAGAAGAGTTGGGTTTCTAAGAAATTTTTAAAAATATTTTTTTTATTTATTTTTGGCTGCATTGGTTCTTAGTTGTGGCATGCAGGGTCTTTGCTAAGGTGTATGGGCTTCTTTCTAGTTGTGGGCTTCAGAGTGTGTGGGCTCTAGTTTGTGGCGCGCAGGCTGTCTAGTTGAGGTTGTGGGTTTAGTTGCCGCACAGCATGTGATATCCTGGTTCCCCAACCAGGAGTGGAACCTGCATCCTCTGCATTGGAAGGCAGATTCTCAACCTCTGGACCACCAGGGAAGTCCCTGTAAGCACTCTTAGCTTGTTAATTATTTAATCCCTCAGATGCACAGACTTCCTAGTAGAGGCAACCCAAAGATACACTTGGTAACCGCAGAGAACTGGACTTGGATTAAAATCTTGCCGTTGACCCGTGTGTTAACAGGAGACGGACCCCTCCTTCCAGGCAGTACGGAGGCTTCACCGGGGCTCAGGCTGGGCTGGGTTTTTTCTGTTGACGTTTTCCTTTCCAAGAACCCACTGTGGCTGAGTTGGCCCAGCCTCCCCTACTGTGTCTGGAGAAAAGGGGCACATTGCAGGGGAGCTGAAGCCCCCACCTCATCACTGCCACCTCCTGTAATGACAGCTCCCAGATGCCCCCTAGAGAACCCGGGCCTGTTGTCCTCAGCAGCCTCCATCAAGTCCCAGCTGCCTGACTCCAGGAAGTGCTCCAACTGTCCCTCAGACTTCTAGGTTAGGGTTAGGTATCTCTCCTCTGTGCTTCCTTGCCACTCTGGGCTCACTTTTAATGGCTTTATTTTACAAACACAAAGTACTTGCGAAGCACTTTCAGGAATATTTACTCCTTGAATGATTGAAGATTTATTCATTGAAGATTGAAGGTAGGAGGAGAAGGGGACGACAGAGGATGAGATGGTTGGGTGGCATCACCGACTCAATGGACATGAGTTTGAGTAAGCTCCGGGAGTTGGTGATGGACAGGGAGGCCTGGGTGCTGCAGTTCATGGGGTCACAAAGAATTGGACATGACTGAGCGACTGAACTGAACTGAATTCATTGAATGGGGGCATCCCAGGTGGCTCTAGTGGTAAAGAACGAGCCTGCCAATGCAGAAGACTTAAAGATACGCTGGTTCAATCCCTGGGTTAGGAAGATCCCCTGGAGGAGGGCACGGCAACCCACTCCAATAGTCTTGCCTGGAGAACTCTTTGGACAGAGGAGCCTGGCGGGCTACAGTCCATAGGGTTGCAGAGTCAGACACAACAAAATGACTTAGCACACACACACTCATTGAATTTTCGTAACAAAAGACACAGAAAGACTGAACAATTTGCTGAAGGTCACACAGCTTGTAAATGGCAGGGTCAGAGTTCAAATGTAATCTGGTTGCAGAATCTGGGCTCTGAACCACTCTGTTAAACTGTGTGTACCATGCCATCAAATGCCTTGTAGAGTAGTCCTTTTACAGGTCTTTTCTCCCTCATCAGCCTGTGAGTTCAGTTGGAACTGGAATTCACTGCCAGATACACAATAGATGCTCCAAAAACTTTAGGGAATAACATGCCCTGGGTACGAACAGTCCTGCCTTGAGTTAAACAGGGGTATATATCAGCCTGTAATTTTCTCCTGGTGCCTAGAATGTGGCTCCAAACACAGAGACAATGCTTCCTGCCCAAAAGGATTTGTGTTGGTTTTAACAGCTCATTCCTATCAGCACATTGATTTCCTTTGGGGAAATTATCTGTTTCCTGCTGGGTAACAGATTGGCAGGATTGTAAAAGGAGGTGACCTGTCCTCCTCCAGCCAGGGAGGTCATGGACCCCAAGTTAGGCCAGCTGCACTCTATTTTCCTGGACTTTGAATTTGGAATAGAGTGGCACATGAATGGAAGCACCAGTGGAGGGCAGGCCTGCCTGTTCCCTCTTGCCTTGTCTGAGCCCCATCTGGATGTTTGCACTCTGCATCTGCCTTCCTCTCCATGCCCAGTCGTCACCTCTGCACCTTGACCTTGGCTTATTTTGCACTTGAGTCTATTTGGTCTGGCTAGGCCTGACGCCTTGGACTCCAATGAGCTTGCACTGCTTTTTATCTATACAACTATCCTATCTGTGGACTTCCCTGGTAGCTCAGGGGTAAAGAATCCACCTGCCAATGCAGCAGACATGGGTTCAATCCCTGGTTTGAGAAGATCCCCTGGAGAAGGAAATGGCAAGCTGCTCCAGTATTCTTGCCTGGGAAATCCCATGAACAGAGAAGCCTGGCGGGCTACAGTCCATGGGGTTGCAAGAGAGTCGGACATGACTTAGCAGCTAAACAACAAACAACAACATCCTATCTGTACATTTGCTGTGGGTTACACTGCCACCTGGCTTGTTCTTGCTCTGGACATGTTCTTACCCAGCATTCTGTTCAGGCCCTCCCTGCCCTCTCCTTCAGCCAGAGTTTCTTGCTGTGTTCACTGAGCTTCAGGGTACCATCCCAGGGTGGGGATGGTGGGGCAGAGACCAGGGGAGAGGCTGAGTGGGAAATCTACTGGTGCCACTTTTATCTGTCTTATATATTCAAGTTTTACTTAAGACTTCAGTTAAAAGAAAAAGCCCTCTACTTATTAAAAAATGTTTGCAGACCATTATATTAGATCTTTCTGAAGCCATCAGCTTATTTCTGCCTATTGTTCTAGCATTCAAGCTTTCCATTTGCTCAGAATCCAGTTAACCATTCATTTGATATGTACTTAGTGCCTATTCTGTGCCAGGTGCTGTGCTGGCTGCTTGGAAACCAGGTGAGGAAACAGCCTCAGTCTTCAAAATGCTGATGAGCTAGAGTACATACATGTTTGCGTGCTGAGTTACTTCAGTCATGTCTGACTCTTTGTGACTCTGTGAACTAGAGTCCGCCAGGTTCCTCTGTCCATGAGATTCTCCAGGCAAGAATACTGGAGTGGGTTGCTATGTCCTCCTTCAGAGGATCTTCCCAACCCTATGTCTCCTGCGTTGGCAGGCAAATTCTCTTCCACTAGCGCCACCTGGAAAGCCCCCATGAGCTAGAGTAATGCTCCTCAAGTTTAATGTTCACACAAATCACCTGGGGATCTTTTAAAATGCAGATTTTGATTCTGTAGATCTGAGTCCACTCCAGTACTCTTGCCTGGAAAATCACATGGACAGAGGAGCCTGGTAGGCTACAGTCCGTGGGGTCGCTGAGTCGGACACGACTGAGCGACTTCACTTCCACTTTTCCCTTTCATGTACTGGAGAAGGAAATGGCAACCCACTCCAGTATTCTTGCCTGGAGAATCCCAGGGACAGTGGAGCCTGGTGGGCTGCCGTCTATGGGGTCGCACAGAGTCGGACATGACTGAAGCAACTTAGCAGCAGCAGCAACCAGTTCTCAGATGATGGAATCAGGAACCCAGTGCTCCTTCTTGCCCTCTGGGATGCTTTTAACATTTTTTTTTTTTTAGTATATGCACCCCGCTTTATTTATTTACTTACTTTCAGCTGTGCTGGGTCTTTGTTGCTACCTGTAGGCTTTCCCTAGTTGCAGAGAGCAGGGGCTACTCTCTAGTCGCAGTGCACGGGCTTCTCACTGCGGTGTCTTCTCTTGTAAAGAAGGACAGGCTCTAGGTGCACGGGCTTCAATAATTGTGGCACATGGATTCAGTGGGATCGTCCTAAACCAGGGATCAAACTGTGTCCTCTGCATTGGCAGGCAGACTCTGGAATGCTTTTACAAATCCTAATGTGGGACCTCCATGGTGGGCCAGTGGCTAAGACTGCACTCCCAATGAAGGAGGCCTGGGTTTGATCCCTAGTTGGGAAACTAGATCCCATGTGCTGCAACTAAGACCTGGCACAGCCAAATAAATAAATAATATGTAGGCCATCATTAAATCAACATCTGTAATTTTTAAATATTCTTAATGATTTTAATGTGTAGCTAAGTGGTTCTTAAACCACTGATCTATAGGGAAAGACAGACTATTAGTTTCCCATATCTGCTGTAACAAACTGCCACAGACTTAGTTATTTCAAGCAACACAAATTTATTATCTTACAGTGTTGGGAATCAAATTAAAAATGGGTCTCACTAAAATCAAGGTTTTGGTAGAGACTGGTTGGTAGGTGTTGGTTTCTAGAGACTTTCAGGGAGAACCTGTTTTCTTGCCTTTTCTAGCTTGTGCAGGCTGGCACATTCCTTGGCTTGAGGTTCCTTCCAATCAGCTCTGATGGAGTCTCTCTCACCTTGTATCAATCTGACTCTCCTGCCTTTCTCTCTAATTTATAAGGACTCTTGGGATTCTACCCAATACACACAGATAATCCAGGATAATCATCCCATCTCAAGGCCAGCTATTAGTAATACAGCATAATGTATTAACAAATTCTGGGGATTAGGACATGGACGCCTTTGAGGGAGCCATTATTCTGTCTACCACACAGACACTGAATAAGGTAAAGTAGCACAGTCTGGTTCTGGCTTGAAGGAGATATACACTGGTCAGGTGGTTCTTACTCAATCCTGGAAAAGGGAGAGGAGGAGGAGTTGGCGTCACGAAAGACTTTCTGGAGGAAAGTACTGCAGTTGACTCAGGCTGGATCTTGAGAGCTGATTGTCAAATTTCCAGAAGTGGTACCCAAAACAGCCCTTGGTAGCTTGAAATCAGTCACAGAAGAATATTTACACCATGAAAGTGCTAGTCATTTAGTCGTGTCTGACTCTTTGTGACCCAATGGACTACAGCCTGTCAGGCTCCTCTGTCCATGGAATTCTCCAGTAGCCATGCCCTCCTCCAGGGGATCGTCCCTACCCAGAGATCGAACTTGGGTCTTCTGCATTGCTGGCAGATTCTTTACCATCTGAGATACCAGGGAAGCCCCACTGGCAAATACTACAAATTTCTTTTCCAGAGATCCAGTTGTTAAACATTTAACAGTGTTGTGGCCCTTTAAATGGGCCGGAACTTATGGGTACAGAGTCAACCGATAAGAAAGTGAAAGAAGGAAGAAAAGAGGCTGAGCTGCCTGAAAGGGACAGAGAGAGAGAGAGAGAGAGAGAGAGAGAGAGAGACTCGGGGACCAGTGCTCTGAAGGAACAAAGGTGTTTATTTAACATATTGTGGGCATATATATACTCTCTTACAAGATAGCCCTTTTTAGCAGAGACAGGGATCAAAAATCTAACAAGTCATCCAGAAAGCCAGAGGCTAGAATCATTCTCAAGAGAGGGGGTTGTAAAAGTTACTTTACATATCAGAAGGGAAGAGAGTTGTAAATGGCTGCTGTTCACCTTATGGAATTTCCATACGAATGAGATGCATGAATTTCTATTATCCCCGAAAGCTGGCTTGCCCACTCTCTGGCACCTGTATTCAGGTGCTGTTATGGAACATAGAATTCATGCAAGACTGAAAACACAGGAAGCCTCCTGTTAAATGTATCCTGACAAACAGCACGCCACTGAGGAGGTGCCCCAGAGTCTTAAAAGAGTAAACATCAACCATCAAGGTAGATAAAGCACTTGCCTTTGAAGTGTATCTGCTCTCATCAAATATAGTATTAGCTCCCACTGGACAAATCACAAATTTCCATGCCTCTAGAGTAGGGATTCTCAAACCTTAACATGCACGCAAATTACCTGGGGATCTTAGACCTGATTTAGGAGGTCTTGGATGGAGCCTGAGATTCTGCTTTTCTAACAAATTCCTAGGTAGTGTCCATAATGCTGGTCCTAAAACATAAGCATATTTTGAGTAGCAAGATTCCTGAAAAGTAGTCTCCAAAAGTGATCGCAAAACAATCCATTTTGGTCTAGAGAAGATGATTCTAAAATTTCTATTTCTTATATTTTATTTATCAAAGAAGCCATTATTTTGTGTACACTGGGAAGAAAATTGTTAAAGCTATGCCAGTTAAACCATGACATGCTATCAGTTGTAGGATACATCCTAATTTCTGAGATATTAAAATGTAAAAAAATCATCTTTGAATCAATAAAATGCACTGTATGTATTTTATTATTAAAAAATAAGATATTACAGGTAGCATTATTTAATCTTTTAATGACACCAGAGCCCTTATATGGCCTACATGTTGGATGGTTCTGAATCTTGAATGGTCCAGAAAGACTCAGAAGGAAAAGTGGGGGCCCCACACCCAGAGGGTCCCCACAAAAGTGGTATCCTCACCTGTCAATGTACTTTTTTGTTATCCCATAATATTTAGTTTTTATTGAGTTAGAGATTATGATATCTAGTTTTAGCTAAAAGAACCCTCATAAAACAGACAAATGGTTTAAAAGGATTCCTGTGGTTAGAAGTTAACACCAATAATAGAAGCCTGAATGAGCAATAAGAAAGGCAGAACTGACATTTCTGCTCCTGATACGCATTCTGCATCTGCCACATTCCACTAACACAGCGATGATCTAATCAGGTCTGACAAGACATTGCCAAAAACCAAAAGAAGAAAAAAGAAGGAAATGATCAGGAACACTCTGAAACGTGGGTTCACATTCAATTTTATTAGGGATGAATCCCACCTCTGGGAACTTGGAGGGTGTGCTTGTTACAGTGATGCGTGTGCATAATTCACACTAGGAAGAGCAGGTCTGCTCATTGCAGGACCCCAAGGACCCTTACTGATGGAGCCGCCACCAGCTCAGAGCTCTGGAGGCTCTCACACCAGCAATTAATTGCCCTGGTGTGAAAGTGTTACATGTTTCTTTGGTTTCCATCTCATTGGCCCAAACCACCATGTGAGCCCAAACACAAGGAGAGCTGGAAATGCCATCCTGGCAGACGGGACCACTAACTGCCCTGGCTCCTGATTCCTCGTTCTCCCGTTATGCTGTCTCCTGAGCGTTTGAGGTCATGATCATTGCAAAATACAGACAAATCTGGATGCTCTCTACCAGAGAAAGCTGCCCAGATAAACCTGGATAGCTCAGAAAAACGGTAACCCTATATGTGAGACAGAATAAGAGACACAGATGCATAGAATAGTCTTATGGACTCTGAGGGAGAAGGTGAGGGTGGGACGTTCTGGGACAATAGCATTGAAACATGTATATTATCATATGTGAAACAACACCATTCCATGTTCCATGCATGAGACAAATGCTCAGGGCTGGGGAATTGGGATGACCCAGAGGGATGGGATGGGGAGGGAGGTGGGAGGAGGGTTCAGGATGGGGAACACATGTAAACCCATGGCTGATTCAGGTCAGTGTATGGCAAAAACAACTACAATTTTGTAATTAGCCCCCAACTAAAATAAATAAATTTATTAAAAAAAAAAGAGAGAGAGAACATGTTCAAAAAAGGGAAAAAAAAAAAATCCTGCCTGGGCTTCTGAAGGTATTTGAGTATGAAGATGTCTAATATTTAGAGAAACTGCAAAGTTTCTGAACAGATGATACAGTCAAATCATGAAGACAACCTACAAGGCCTTCAAAACTTGCCTGTCTCCCAAGTCAGCGCTGTTCTGTGCCGGAAAATGACTGCATTCCTCTTAGTCTACACCAAAACTTAAGCTAAAAAGAGATCTTTCCTCACCCTTCCCTTCCTGGCTCCAGTGGCATGAAGACTAAACAAACTTGGTCAATATCACACTGAAGAATGGATTTAATCAGTGAAGAGGATCATGTCAAGCAGAACCTGGAGGCAAGAAAAAAAAAAATCCCAGTGCAGATCATCTGTCCAAAGAGAATCCAGAGTTACAAGGGAAAGTTTTCCACCTACGAAGAGTACATATACATTCTGATTTTTAAGAGAGCCAGGTGGTAAGGTAAGCATCACAGGAGAAAAAACTTGGTGATGCCAGTGGAAGGTGTCAGAGCTGAGTCTTACATGAAGCAAACTTCATTCACATTTAATACTGAATAAATGAGTGGGAAACAAAAGGCACTGTTTAATTAGGAGGTAATCATTCATCCACAGTGGGATCTCAGCGCCATTGTGTTCATTAGAGGAACATCATCTCTTCATTAGCAACCACAGTCGTGTCCCAGTTTTACCTGCCTGGGGGCCAGTGATGTTTGGAAGAAGCAGCAGCTGCTCCTCAGGGAGGAGACAGCATAAGGGGCAAGAAATAGCAGCTCTTGCAGTATTTACAGTGACTCTGGGGGCTGGCAATCTCGTGAGCAGATGAACAAGTGAGTCTTTGCTTGGAGGAGTTGTGTTGGGCCAAGAGTATGACAAGTTTGGCCTATTGAATTAGTACCAAAGCTGGGATTTAAAGACATTTATCTATACTTACAAAGCAGAAAGGGGCTCACAGACTTAGAGAAAGAACTTATGGTTGTCTGGGGGTGGGGGTGGGGGTTGGAGGTGGGGGAGGGATGATGGGGGAAGGGATAGTTAAGGAGTTTGAGATGGACATGTACACACCGCTATATTTAAAATGGATAATCAATAAGGATCTACTGTATAACACAGGAAACTCTACTCAGTGTTATGTGGCAGTCTGGATGAGAACGGAGTTTGGGGAAGACTGCATGCATCCATAGGTATGGCTGAGTCCCTTTGCTGTCCACTTGAAGCTAACACAACATTGTTAATAGGCTATACCCCAATACGAAATAAAAAGTTAAAAGAGATAGAGACATTTATCTAAATATGAAACTTTTGGAGGACTTAGCAGTCTCTTCTTAAAAGTCCTTCTGATACCCATGACATTTTCACAGAACTAGAACAAGTAACTCTAAAATTTATATGGAACCATGAGAGACCCAGAATTGCCAAAGCAACCCTGCACAAAAAGAACAAAGCAGGAGGCATCTTTCCAAACTTCAGACAAAACCACCAAAGCTAGAGTAGTCAAACCAGTGTGGTATTGGCACAAAAGCAGACATACAGATCAATGGAACAGAATAGAGAGTCCAGGAATAAATCCACACACCTATGGACAATTAATCTTTGACAAAAGTGGCAAGAATATACAGTGGGGAAAAGACAGCCTCTTCAGCAAGTGATGTTGGGAAACCGGCACAGCCACATATAAATCAGTAAAGCTAGAACATACCCTCACACTATACACAAAAATAAACTCAAAATTGCTTGAAGACTTAAATATAAGACATGGCACCATAAAACTCTGAGAAGAGAATATGCTCAGAACACTCTCTGACATAAATCGTACCAATGTTTTCTTAGGTCATCTCCCAGGCAATAGAAATGAAAGCTAAAATAAACAACTGGGACCTAATCAGATGTATAAGCTTTTACACAGCAAAGGAAGCCATAAACAAAACAGAAAGACAATCTATGGATTGGGAGAAAATATTTGCAAATGATGTGACCAACAAGGGCTTAATTTCCAAAACATACAAACAGCTCCTACAATTCAATAACAGAAAAATAAACAACTTAATTGAAAAATGGGCAGAAGTCCTAAATAGAAATTTCTCCAAAGAAGACATTCAGATGGCCAGTGGGTACATGAAAAGATGCTCAACGTCACTAATTATTAGAGAAATGCAAATTGAAACAGGAATGAGGTTATTATTATTTATTATAGTCAGAATGGCCACCATGAAAAAGTCTACAAATAATAAATGCTAGAAAGAGTATAGAGGAAAGGAAATGTAAATTGGTGCAGCCACTGTGGACAACAGTATGGAGGTTCCACAAAACACTAAAAACCAGAGTTGCCATATGATCCTGAAATCCCACTCCGGGGTATATACCCAGATGATACTATAATTCAAAAAGATGCATGCATCCCTATGTTCATAGCAGCACTATTTGCAATTGCCAAGACATGTAAGTGGACTTCTCTGGTGGCTCAGATGTTTAAGGATCTGCCTGTAATGCAGGAGACCTGAGCTTGATTCCCGGGTTGTGCTGCATGTATAATTGAGTCACTTTGCTACATAGCAGAAATTAAACACAGCACTTTATACCAATTAAAAAAAAATATAAATACCCAGACAAGTGCTGTTGCTGTGCATGCTACATAGCATAATTGTGTAAGCATGATTGCTTACTTGTTCTCTGCCCACTGGGCTATAAACTCCCCGAGAAAGGAGATTGCATCCTATTCAGTGCTATCCCCTGGGGTTTGACACATGACACACAGTTGATGTATTTGATTGAAAGGATGGGTAGATGGGGTGACTGATTTCAAGCCCTCAGTTGAAAACTCTTTTGAAACGCCATGGAGGACCTAATGCTGAGCTGTGTAAGCTTTGTTCAGAGCAGGACTCTTGGTACCCCAAGGGAGGGGGTGTGGTTCATGCATGGGAATCAGGGTGAATTAGATAAATGTGATGAAGTTGAATACAGTATTTTATGTATATGCTCATTTTTTTTTTTAGAGAAGATGCTCAGAGCTTTTTATCAGCTTTTCAAAATGATTCATGACCACACACAAAAAAAGCATAAGAAATTCATGTGCTTATGTAATATTTGGCCTTGACCCTTGTGGAGGAGGAGGGATGGGAATGAGTTCTGGTTTTGCAGGGGAGCACCAGCCATCTGCTGGAGATACTGAGCAGTAGACAGTCACTTTCAGGCCCTTATCCTCTGCAGATCATGTGTCACTCTGCCCAGTGTGTCCTCTTCCTTAACACAATGAGATCAACACAGGTCTGAAATGGAGTTGCAATCTTGGAGTTTTACCATTTTGGATTTTAGAAGGCCATGGGCAGCAGAAGAGACCTTAGAAAATGGCAAAGAGAAGTAATCAGAAATGCTGGACCCAAGGGAGATGGAAAAGTTGCCTTGTGGTCCATGAAGAATTGCTGTGTGGGTAAGGCTCTGGAGGATAAAATTGGGATCCAGAGGTGAATGTGGCAGAAAGTTCATTTCTGTCTTTACAGAAGAAGAACCTTCTCCTAGTTAAAACTGCTTAAAAACAGAATGGTCTGTCTTCTCAGGTAGTGAGTTCCTTGTCAGAGAAATTCAAGCAGAGGCTGAATGAACAAATATCAGGAATACAATGGGAAGGGGTATTAATTCTAAGGCTCTGAGTTTTCTCTTCAGTCTCTGCTTCTCAAGTAATTCTATTCATTTTGAAAAGCATTTCAGTTTTCTTAATTTGGTTTCTCTAAGAGATTCTCTTTCACCAGCCTCACCAACAGTTTCTAAGCTTTTGTCTTCAAGTTGAAGTCAAGGGCTTGTGCAGGCAAGCTGACTCCAAATAAACTGATAAGATTCTGAGCAAAATCTCTCTGGAAAATGTACTGAAATATATTCTTCTAAACTATGAAACAGATAAACAAAATAGCTTTTATTTCGATGTGCTGTTTTCTTGAACACCCTAAAAGCACCCACTTTTGAAGAGTGAGCTGTCAGAGCCAAAGTCTCTGAAATTAATAGAAAGCAATTTTCCACCATTTGTGAAGAATTTTTGGCTTTTCTATGCATATGAAAGTCATAGGGATGAGCAGAAGCAACACTACTAGCCAGGAGGTTATTTTGACAAGCTGCCTCCAGCCATCCCTCTATTGCCTTTTCATGATCACAGCTTTTTGTTTTGCACTGAATACAAATAAAATAAAAAATGAGAACACGTGAGAGAGAAGACCAATTACACAATGTTCAGCCAATAATGCAAAGAGAATAAAAATGTTCTTTGATTTTAGACAAAGAGAGAAGAATTTGGTTAAGGGCAAAAAAAAAGATGTGGAACTTGATAAAAAGCAGGTATTGGGAATACTGAAACTTTTCAGAGCCACACAGAAATTCAACTAGAATGTAATATATCCTGAAGCATTGTGGACAAACAACTCCAGCTCAGATCCTTGCTTCTTGGGGGCTCTGTTTGGCTAGGTTCCTCTTTCAGACTTAGAGCCTAGCCCCTTAATTCTGAAGGATCCTGGTCTTTTCTGACCTTGCTTCAAGCATACCATGCTTTTGAACTTGTCTTTGCACTTGCTTTTTCCTCTTCCTGGGACATCTGATCCCTACAGCCAATTCACTGAAACCACTCTAACTAGAAGCCAGCTCCCTCCACTCCCAAGGGCCAGACACCATCAATAACATCACCCTTTTCATTTATATCAAAACATTTCTCATTTTCTTACATTATCTTGTATGTTTATTTATGTACTTGTATATTATCTGTCTTCCTCAGTTGAAATTTAATCTCCATAAAAATCCATGCCTGTCCGGTTCACAGCATATGCCCAAAACACCAGGAGTCCAACACCACGTACCCATCCTTGACCCAGACCTAGGGCCAGTGCCCTCACTCCTTTTTGCCACTTTCAGATGGTTTTCTCTCTTTCCCTCTTAGAATTCTCAGCTGCTCTGGAGCACAGGTCGTCAGATGATACTACTCAGTATCCTCCCTTTTTGCAATTGTCACTGTCCCTCCTGGGCCTCCCAGGTAGCTCAGTTGGTAAAGGATCCACCTGCAATGCAGGAGACACAGGTTTGATCCCTGGGTCAGAAAGATCCCCTGGAGGAGGGAATGGCAATCCACTCCAGTATTCTTGCCTGGAGAATCACATGGACAGAGGAGTCTGGCAGGCTACACTCCATGGGGTGGCAGAGCTGGACATGACTGAAGCATCTAAGCACGAATGCACAGTCCCTCCTAAAGACCTCTCCTATTCACTGACTACTTTATCACCTGGCTTACTTGCCCTCTCTACCTGTCATGATTCCTGGTGACTTCCACAGCCATATAGAAGTCTCTGGCCTTTCAGCTCATTGGCTTGTTTACTGCCCCAGTCCTGTCCTCCTCCTTAACCACCTGCTCCCATTCATCTTTACCTATAATATCACTGACTATCACTCCTCACTCTCCATTCCCTAGCTTGTGCCTGCCTCATGCCTTACCTGGCTTAGATTCTCAAGTCCATCCATAGAAGTGCCACCTTGCATCCTTGTAATAAACTCTCTTGCCCTTATCTCTTTCTTAGCATTTGGCTGGCAAAATTCCAATCCTGATTAAATCCAACTTTTCCTACTCCTCCCTGCAATCATGACTAAACCCCCCCCCCCCCCACACACATATTGATTTCTCTCATTTTAAATTCATGACCACAAACATCAAGCAGGCCCTCAGTGCCTCTGGGAAGTGCTCCTACATTCACCTAGTTTGCTTATATGCTCCAAGAGGACTTTTTCATACTTTATCCACCTCCTCAAATCCTGCTTTTCCCATGACCTCATCCTCACTCTCAGTTAATCACTTGGCATCATTAAAGAATAGAAATTCCCATGGCTGTGTCCATCTACCAGCCTTCACAGTGAATGCATGGAGCCCATCTCCCTCCCATCTCCTTCCTGTTACCAGGTATGGAGTGGCCATGCTGCCGTCAAAGGCCAAGCCCTCCCCCTCAGCACTGGATCTCCCCCACTCCCGCTCAAGGTCATCATTCCTGCACAGACTCCTCTTTCTGCTGTATCATCACTTTCCCCTCCCTCCTGGCTCATCCTTATCAGCATACAAACATGCTGGAATATCTCTCATCTTAAAAATAAAGGTATCCCTTGATACCACAATCTTCTCCAGCAGCTGCCTCCTTTCTCTGTGCCCCTCTATAGCAAAACTCCTTGAAAAACTTGACCATACTCATAATTTCCACAACCCCACAACTGCTCACTCGTATTTGCCCCCAATCATGTTTTCTTCCAACCACTTCACCCATGGAGTCATTGTCAAGCTCCCCACTTGTCTCACCTCAGGCTGCTACTTTAAAAATGCCACAGACTGGATGACTTAAAAGAAAACGTTCATTTCTCAAAGGTCTAGAGGCTATAATGTCCATGATTGAGGTGCTGGGTGACTCAGTTTCTTGTAAAGGCTTTATTCCTGGCTTATAGACAGTGGACTTCCTGCTGTATCCTCATATGGTAGAGGGAGAGCGAGCATGCTGTGGTGCTTTCTTCTTCTTATAAGGGCACTAATCCCATCTCAGGGGCCCCACTCCCATGACCTCATCTTAACCTAATCACTTACATCCAGAAGTCTGTGGGAGATAACAACATTGGCAACAAGCACTTGTATAATGTGGAAGATCCTGTGGGAAGTGCTGGGGCCTCCACTGCACTCATTGAGTGCAGTGTAGGTGGGAGGTTCTACACAGATTAACATGGAGAGCAAAAAGTGATGCAAGAGAAGCTTTCCTAAAGAAGAGTGTGTGAGGGGCAAGACATGGTTGAAAGGTTTTAGGCAGGGTCCCTAAGCCAGGATAGCACCTTGAGCAAGGACACTGAGGCCACAGACTGGACTGGAAGCCTTCCTCTCTCTTCACGTGTGAGACCTCCCTGAACTGAGCACCCATAGCTGCTCCTGGCCCATGCTAAGATAAACTTCCCAACGTCGCTCTCCAGGGTCCACTCTAATGAAGCTCTGACCTGTTTACAATAGCATTTTACAAACTGCCTGTTATTTCTTTAATGTTGCATTCTGTTCTCTACATCCTCAACGCTTCCCTATTGCATTTAGCCTAAAATCACTCAGGATGAGCAGCAGGTAGCCCTTCAGGACTTGGATCTAAGCTGTTTTCTCCAATTCAGTTTACTATTCTTGTTCAGTCACTAAGTCGTATTCGACTCTGAAGCCCCATGGACTGCAGCATACCAGGTTTCCCTATCCTTCACTCTCTCCAGGAGTTTGCTCAAACTCATGTCCACTGAGTTGATGATGCCATTCAAATATCTCATCCTCTGTTACCCCTTCTCCTCCTGCCCTCAATCTTTCCCAACGTCAGGGTCTTTTCCAATGAGATGGCTCTTCCCATCAGGTGGCCAAAGTATTGGAGCTTAAGCTTCAGCATCAGTCCTTCCAATGAATATTCAGGGTTGATTTCCTTTAGGATCAACTGGTTTGATCCCCTTGAAGTCCAAGGGACTCTCAAGAGTTTTCTCCAGCACTGCAATTCAAAATCATTGATTCTTCAGTGCTCAGCCTTCTTTATAGAGAACCCCAATTCAGCTTCACCTGTAATAAAGTAGATATTTGATCTCTTTCTGATTTCCAAGTCTGTTTCTGATTTAAAATCTGGAGATTTGACTTATCAATCCTCTTGGAGACTCCAAAACCTCCAGAATCAGTTCAGAGTGTGGCCCCTTCTGGAAGTCTTCCCTGACTCTCAGCAGGCACAGTGGCTCCCTCTGCTCTTTGCATACACTTGCCAAAGGGCTTAAGACATTTCTTGTGGTGAGCTCCTGTAGCACCCAGTCTGTGTCTGCTCCTTGTCTGTTCCCTCAGCTCTCAGCTCAGAACACATGCCCACAACCATCCCTTAAATCCATGAATGGAAGACACAGATGTAACTTCTGAGACAGAAGCAGCACAAAGGCTCTGGCAAAGCCCCCAGCCCAGTTTGCAGTAATCATGTGATACTTACCCCAGAAGATGGCTATTAAACTGATACTACGCCAAAGGAGTATCTCTGCACCCAAGGCTCCAAGGCACACTACCCAACAGCCCAAGCATAAAATAATTTTCTGGGGCTCAAGCCTTGTCTTTGAAAAATGCAAATTTTTCTCCACGTCTCCAGCCCTACCCTATATTAATGACTATTGGACTTTTCTCTAGGTCATTCTATCAGCTCACCAACTTTAAATAGAGAAAGTCATTGAAAACCAACCACTTTGGATCCTAATTGAAACAAGGCAACTATAAAAAGACATTATTTTTCAGACTACAGGGTAATTTGAATATGGCCTGAGTAATACTAAAAATTATTATTTTGTTAGTTTTATTATGTTTGCTTAATATATATGGTTTTATTAGAAGCACATGCAGAAGAATTGGTTGACAGGTGAAATGACATAATATCTGTAATTTGCTTCAGAATACTTTAGGAAAGTAAGGAGTTGGGGGAAGAGATGAAATAAGATTGGGAGGATGTTGATAATCTTTGAAGCTAGGGGAAAAGTGCATGGAATTTCGTTTTACTCTCTTACATATATTTGAACTTTTCTAGTTAAAAAAAAAATTCAACATCTTGGTTCTTTCCTCTTAAAGCTGCAAACTAACAGAATCCCCCTCAGGTTCCAGAGGGCCATCGAGTGCCCTGTGAATTTTTTGTCTGAATGTGCTTGTTTCTATGCATCAATTCAAGAACCCACAGATCTATTAGTATCTCAGCTTCATTAATAACCTTCAGGTTCAACTTTTAAAAAATGAACTGGCAATGACATCAAGCTTAAAAGAATGATAAGCCGATTCTGCAAAGGTCAAGGGATTAGGAGAGCCCAAAGGGGGCCAGCTACTGACCTAGGGCGTGACCTTCATCACAGTGAGAGAACTTTCCTCCCACAGAAATAGCTGCACAAACCAGAGGGGATGAAAGCAGAAGCTCTATGCCCTGGGCTTTGCTGACTGTGAGCAAAATTTGCCCCCCGGGGACGTAGCACCGGAGCCTGGACCACCCAGCAGAGGGAGTAATTAAGCTGGGAAAGGTCACCGATTCATAATTCATGTCAAATGGCTTGATTTAACCAGTAGCCCCCTCCTCCACTAGTGCCCATCTCAATGTTGAGGGAAAGGGACCATCTGAAGATTTCCAGGCCTGCAAAGACACCTGCCTGCGTTACCTGGGGGCCGAGTACTCCCGCTGGACCTGAGGACAATCTGGGGACAGGGCAGCAGTGTGCAGGATCGTTACTATGTGGTTAGTGTGTTCAGTTGGGCATCTGGAATCGGGCACTTTATCAAGGCCATCCCCTTGTATTTGAGCTCACTCAGGAATCACTTACCAAGTCTGAATAATCTTCACAGAGCTACCATTTAATAAGCACTTACTGTATGCTAAGTCTTTCCAAGGTATTACCACGTTCAATCTTCCTGATAGTTCTAGCAGATGGCCATATTATCCCCTCTTACAGAAGAGGAGAAGGAGACTAAATGTGGGTGAAGTGGTTTATATACATTGACTTAATCAGATCCCCAGAATTTATAACCATCTCTGACTAACTCCAAGGCCCCTGCTCTTAACTTCTTCTGCGTCTTGCCCAGTGACAACTGTCTTGGGCTGAAAATGGAGGTCATCCAACTCCCTGGGTGACAGTTTGTTGTTGTTTAGCCACTAAGTCATGTCCAACTCTTTTGTGATCCCATGGACTGTAGACTTCCAGGCTCCTCTGTCCATGGAATTCTCCAGGTAAAAACACTGGAGTGGGTTGCCATTTCCTTCTCCTGGGGATCTTCCTGGCCCAGGAGTTGAACCCATGTCTCCTGCGTCTCCTGCATTGCCGGTGGATTCTTTACCACTGAGCCACCTGGGAAGCAGGTGAAAGTTTACTGTGGTCCTATTTATTTCATGTTTTGATTAGAGAGGTCAGTGTAGCCTGATCAGTTCATCCAAAGATGGGCAGTGGCTGGAAGGAAAGGAAGCTTTCTGCTCGGCCCTAAACTCTCTCATCTTACTTAAACCATTCAACCACATAGCTCAACACCACCTCCCTGTAAAGGCGAGTTGTGAACATTCGTAAGTGTCTGTGGCACTTGCCTAGGGCCCAGCCTGCTATGTGTTGACCCTACCCCTGTTGGCCTCTGGCATTCTGGGTCTACAGTGGGGGCTTTGGCTCCTGCTCCGGTCCTGGTGGCCCTTAGCTTTGGACTCTCTGACTGGTTACTGCACAAGCAAACCACGAGCTGCCACTGCAGAGCCTACAGTGAATGTCAGGAACCACTTACTGTATGGGAAGGACTCATTCCTGCCATTTTGCTGATGACCCCTGAGACCCCAGCCCTACTGGCTCAACCCCACAAGCCCAGGACCTCTGTGTGTGCCAATGACATGCATGTGCTCTTTCCGGCGTAAGTGTGGTAACTCTGATCAGAGGCTCTGCTTTGGGAATCTAACTACACAAAACTTTTTATATCATCTAAAATTCCTTCCTTAGTTGTTTTGGAGGCTCTTTTTCAAACTGCTGGACTGTCATTGCACCCTGAGAATACTCAAGAAATAAAATTCTGTCTTCATTTGGGTAGGGCCATTAAGGGATGGAGACATTCCTCTTAGAAGCACAACACAGAGGTGGCAGTAGGAATCTGCAACAGCTCCCAGGAGACACTGAGCAGAAGAAATGAGGCTCCTGGTCCAAGAATAGGGTTTCCAGAACGTGGGGCTAGGGTTCCCTGGTAGCTCAGAGGGTATAGAATCTGCCTGCAGTGCAGGAGACCTGGGTTCAATCCTTGGGTTGGGAAGATTCCCTGGAGGAAACATGACAACCCACTCCAGTGATCTTGCCTGGAGAATCCTCATGGACAGGGGAGCCTGGCAGGCTACAGTCCATGGGGTTGCAAAGATATTGGATATGACTGAATGAATAAGGGCTGAGTGTGGAGCCAGTCAGGCAGCACCTGCCCTGATTTACATCTCTGGAGACACCTAGCATCAGAGCCAGTGAGATCAGGGGAGGGAGGCAAAGGCCTCCTAGGAGGGTTGCCCCTGGCTCTGGTCTAAGAGCTTCTGAGAAGATCTCAAAGCTTTAGTTGTTAGATCTTCAAAGCAGTTGCTCTCAGTGTGCAGCCTATTTTAGGAATTTCAGGTGGTGGACACACCCTTCTTCCATCCTGTGGTCCACAATCCTGTCCTTTGCCTTTAGACACTTCATGGCTATTCCTTCCTTTCCTGGCAAAGAGGAATTGATCACATTAAAAACAACTCCCCCTATCATCACCACCAATTTTGAAACTCTTATGTCAGTTAATCCACCTGATTAAAATTGATTGAGCACCTACTATGCAACAGATACTAAGCAAGGTCTGGGAAAACAGAAATGAACAAAACAGATGCACGCCTTGCCTTCACGTCACAGATGATCTGGTCCCTCTCTGGTCTAGGAGATGGATCATTAAGTAAATCATTCCCGTGAAGTCTGAGGGCAGTTAAGGCAGCAGAAATATAGAGTCTATAAAGGGCCCTCAGGAGTCTAACCAAGATAGGAAGATGGGACCCTTCTCCTAATGCAGAAGCTCAAAATGAGGAAAGACTCAAGGGCCTTGTGGGGAGGATGGGGGAGAGAGGATCATGGGAGTTGCTTTCTTGGCCAAGGAACTGTCTGAGGGTAGCCAGAGGGGACTGAGGAAAGCAGAACCCACATTCTGGTCACAAACCCCAAGGCAGCCTCCAGGACGATCAGGATGGCTTTCAGGGAGAGGAACTGACTTTCCTTTGTTGTGCCATTTGGCTGCTCTAACAATTAATCCAATGAATAATGGAAAGCCCCCTGTCTCCCACCCACCCGCTCTCAGGTGACCACAGCTGTGAGGAAAGCAATTGGTATTTGGCAATTTTCATGTGCAAGAATCATAGCAAATTGAAAGAGATGAGACAAGCCAGGCTGTCCACCCCTCCTGCCGGGGCCCAAGGCGCTCTCTCAGTCTGTGGTTTCCCCCCCGGGTTGCAGAGCTGTGGCCCCCTGCCACCTCCATATCTTCTCTATCTGGAAGTTTCCTCTGCATCCAGGCCACACTTCAGCAACTTCCTGTTCCTGGTTCCTCCTTCTTAAGCCCTAGGCTTAACATTTCCTCCTCCTGCCTTGTCTCTCCCTGGGGCTCCAGTGTTGAGCTCCATCAGCCACTGTTGGTTTCTGCTCACTGGGGTGGGTCAGTGGGTGGTTCTCCACCTCCTCCCAACCCCCCGTGAAGAAGCCCACTCAGGAACAAAGACTTCAGTGGGCTCTGGGCCACTCCTCCATGATTTCCTCAGCACTTTGAAAGCTTCCCACTTCGCCCATTCTTATAAAAACTGCTGAGGTTTCCTAAAAGCTCAAAGCCTTCCAGAAGGAGAGCAAGTCAGAGAAACTGTCAGTGCTTTCAGGAGTAGGGCTGAAAAATCCCCGAGTACATGTGTCTGAATGTGGCCTCTGTGTGTATGTCTGTGTGGTAGACTGCACATGTGCATGTGTGTGGAACAATTACTCACAATAAAACAAAACATGTTCCTATCAAGCTTAGCTGATGTTCCTACCAGCAGCCTAGACAACGCATCACCTGGTTTCAGCACTAGGCCATCTCCACACTGCTGGGGTAAACCCCTTTAGTACCAGGCTCTGGCACAACAGGTTCCTTGGGTGGGGGTGGCAAATAGTCATTACATACCTTGAGGGGCATGTTGCCCTCATAGGCTACGGGGCCCCTCCCTTTTGAACTTTACGGATGTTCTCCCTGAAGTCAACTTCTAGCACCCTTCCCATCCTCTGCCCTTTGTTCTCTGCCCACCTCCCAGCTCTGGGGCATTTTTCTAATTTGGGAGGCCTGAGAGCCCCACCCTTGACCCTCTCTTCTCCCACAGCCAGCTCACCAGTTGGAGGGAGAGATGGAAAGAGAATATACGTGCAGGAGTGAGAAAGAGCATACGAATTAGAAAGGGAAGGAGGCCACAGGAGGTGTGTGGGTGGTAGGGGAGTGGACTGCACAGTCCCCATTCAGTTCAGTTCAGTAGCTCAGTTGTGTCCAACTCTTTGCAACCCCGTGGACTGCAGCATGCCAGGCCTCCCTGTCCATCGCCAACTCCCGGAGTTTACTCAAACTCGTTTCCATTGAGCCGATGATGCCATCCAACCATTTCATCCTCTGTCCTCCCCTTCTCCTTCTGCCTTCAATCATTCCCACCATCAGGGTCTTTTCCAACAAGTCAGTTCTTCACATTAGGTGGCCAAAGTATTGGAGTTTCAACTTCAGCATCAGAACTTCCAATCAACATTCAGGACTGATTTCCTTTAGGATGGACTGGTTTGATCTCCTTGCAGTCCAAGGGACTCTCAAGAGTCTTCTCCAACACCACAGTTCAAAAGCATCAATTCTGCGGCGCTCAGCTTTCTTCACTGTCCAACTCTCGCATCCATATATGACTATTGGAAAAACCATAGTCTTGACTAAACGGACGTTTTTTGGCAAAGTGATGTCTCTGCTTTTAAATATGCTATCTAGGTTGGTCATAACTTTCCTTCTAAGGAGGCAAGCGTCTTTTAATTTCATGGCTGCAGTCACCATCTGCAGTGATTTTGGAGCCCCCCAAAATAAAATCAGCCACTGTTTCCACTGTTTCCCCATCTATTTGCCATGAAGTGATAGGGCCGGATGCCATGATCTTAGTTTTCTGAACGTTGAGTTTTAAGCCAACTTTTTCACTCTCCTCTTTCACGTTCATCAAGAGGCTCTTTAGTTCTTCTTTGCTTTCTGCCATAAGGGTGGTGTCATCTGCATATCTGAGGTTATTGATATTTCTCCCAGGTATCTTGATTCCAGCTTGTGCTTCCTCCAGCCCAGCGTTTCTCATGACGTATTCTGCATAGAAGTTAAATAAGCAGGGTGACAATATACAGCCTTGACGTACTCCTTTTCCTATTTGGAACCAGTCTGTTGTTCATGTCCAGTTCTAACTGTTGCTTTCTGACCTGCATACAGATTTTTCAAGAGGCAGGTCAGGTGGTCTGGTACTCCCATCTCTTTAAGAATTTTCCAGAGTTTGTTGTGGTCCACATGGTCAAAGGCTTTGGCATAGTCAACAAAGCAGAAGTAGATGTTTTTCTGGAACACTCTTGCTTTTTTGCTGATCCAGTAGATGTTTGCAATTTGATCTCTGGTTCCTCTGCCTTTTCTAAATCCAGCTTGAACATCTGGAAGTTCATGGTTCATGTACTGTTGAAGCGTAGTTGGGAGAATTTTGAGGATTACTTTACTAGCGTGTGAGATGAGTGCAATTTTGCGGTAGTTTGAGCATTCTTTGGCATTGCCTTTCTTTGGGATTGGAATGAAAACTGACCTTTTCCAGTCCTGTAGCCACTGCTGAGTTTTCCAAAGTTGCTGGCATATTGAGTGCAGCACTTTCACAGCATAATCTTTTAGGATTTGAAATAGCTCAACTGGAATTCCGTCATCTCCACTAGCTTTGTTGGTAGTGATGCTTCCTAAGGCCCACTTGACTTCACATTCTCCATTTACAGTCCCCATTAGCAGCAGTCCCCAATTAGCACCACTAATTGGACAGTAATTGGTGTTATCATCAGAAACATCCTGGAAAACTGTTAGCTGCCCCAGCAGACACACTTGCTTACCAATGATGCTTTGATACTTGGAAAAATGAGCAATTTCCTCTCACGAAGAAACTTTTCAGGACCTAGACTATGGTGTGTTCACAGAAGGGCTTGGATCTTGTCTTCCCCAACTTCCTGTAGTTTCATCATACTCCTTCTGAGGGCCAGGTTCTGGCCTTCTTTGGCTGGCCTCCTGACTAGCTGGAACAACTTGGGTTCTTCGTAAAAATCCAGGCAAATGAGACTGAGCTTCCAGCCATGAATGTGGGGACGCTTGAGGGCTGATGGTCCTCTCTCCCAACTGTCCTCAACTGTGCTCCAGCCGAGGAAAGTTGCTCACTCCCCCTTCACTTACAGCACTTATTTTTGCCTGAAAGCCTTGTCCCAGGCTGTGCCTGGAAGGTGTTCCCATTCCCTTATTCTTTCCAGTCTCACCTGCCTAAAAAACTCAAAACTCTCCTCCTCCAGGAAGCCTTCCCTGATTTGGCTAGTTTAATTCTACTCTGGAATTCCTTCAGCACTCACACTCTTGCTTTACACTGTATTACATTCACATATCTACCTGCCTTCAGAGCAGTAGTCACTCACTGAGTGTGAATTAGGTTTAAGGCACTGAGGAGATGAAGATATATGAGACAGAGATCCCAGCTCAATGAGCTCACAACCTACTGATAAGTCAGTGATGTACTGTTGTTAAACTCTGTGAATAAAAGTGAGCATTGGGCTGATGAGAAAGGGAACAGCTTTGGAACTCAGGGAAGGGGCTGTTTTGAGTGTTTGATGTATTTCAATTCATTTAAACCTCTTGGTACATTGGTATACTGACAAGAAAGTGTACTCTGATACTACTATTATCATCTCCATTTTAAGGACAGGAAAACTGAAGCACAGAGAGATTTGGTAACTTGCTCAAGGTCACACAGCTACTACATGGCAGATCTAAGATTCGAACCCACACAGCCTGGCTCCCAAACCCACAGTCTTAACCTCCATGCCCCACTATGTTCTCTAGGAATCCAGTGAGTGATAAGGAAAAGAGGAAAGGTGTTCAAGGCAGAGGGACAAGCAATTGCAAAGTTCCAGAATCTAGAGAGGGCTGTGGTAGAGGAGATAGGATCTGCAGGAACCATCAGCAAAAGCACGGAGTTTGGGTGGGATGTGAGGATGAGAAACAGGGATTATCACTCTGTGACTCTAGCACAAGCATCCTATAGGGGTAGAAGGGGTCTCTGGGAGAGGAGGCTAAATAAGTGGACCGAGGCCAGGTCTGGAAGGGACTTGAGTGCCGTACTAGAGAGTGTCAGCCTCATCCTGAAGGCACTGGGAAGTCAGTAAAGGGTTTTAAGTGAGAGGGTGACATAATTAGAATATCCCATAACGTGACTTCCATGATCCAGAAGAGGGATGTTGAGTGTCTATGCTGGGGCAGTGACAGTGGTGAGGAGGACAGGGGTTCATCATTTTAAAGATTAAAACAAGATGATTTGGTGACAGACTGAACGTGGGTGGATATGGAAGAGGCAAGAGTCAAGGAGGGCCCTGAGATTTAGGGAGTAGCTTGGTTTAGTTATGTCCTTCTTTAAGGAAGCAGAGCAGGTTTGTGAAGAAAAATATGAATTCTATCTTGAACAGGTTTGATTCAGGAGGACTTGGGTAAGAGTGTTCACAAGAAGAATTTAGGAATGCAATCCTAGAACCAAGGAGAGAGTGAGGAGTCAGATTCAGAATTGGGAGTCCTTATAGTCTAGGCCATCTACCAGACCATGTGACCTGTCTCTTGAGAAACCTGTATGCAGGTCAGGAAGCAACAGTTCGAACTGGACATGGAACAACAGACTGGTTCCAAATAGGAAAAGGAGTACGTCGAGGCTATATATTGTCACCCTGCTTATTTAACTTATATGCAGAGTACATCATGAGAAATGCTGGGCTGGAAGAAACACAAGCTGGAATCAAGATTGCTGGGAGAAATATCAATAACCTCAGATATGCAGATGACACCACCCTTATGGGAGAAAGTGAAGAAGAACTAAAGAGCCTCTTGATGAAAGTGAAAGAGGAGAGTGAAAAATTTGGCTTAAAGCTCAACATTCAGAAAACTAAGATCATGGCATCTGGCCCTATCACTTCATGGCAAATAGATGGGGAAACAGTGGAAACAGTGGCTGACTTTATTTCTCTGGTCTCCAAAATCACTGCGGATGGTGATTGCAGCCATGAAATTAAAATACGCTTACTCCTTGGAAGGAAAGTTATGACCAACCTAGACAGCATATTGAAAAGCAGAGACATTACTTTACCAACAAATGTCCGTTTAGCCAAGACTATGGTTTTTCCAATAGTCATATATGGATGTGAGAGTTGGACAGTGAAGAAAGCTGAGCGCCGCAGAATTGATGCTTTTGAACTGTGGTGTTGGAGAAGACTCTTGAGAGTCCCTTAGACTGCAAGGAGACCCAGCCAGTCCATCCTAAAGGAGATCAATCCTGGGTGTTCATTGGAAGGACTGATGTTGAAGCTGAAACTCCAATACTTTGGCCACCTCATGCAAAGAGTTGACTCATTGGAAAAGACCCTAATGCTGAGTAGGATTGGGGGCAGGAGGAGAAGGGGACGACAGAGGATGAGATGGTTGGATGGCATCACCGACTCGATGGGCATGGGTTTGGGTAGACTTCGGTAGTTGGTGATGGACAGGGTGGCCTGGCGTGCTGCAATCCATGGGGTCGCAAAGAGTCGGACACGACTGAGCGACTGAACTGAACTGAACAGTCTAGGCTCTGGAGTGAGACTTCCTGGGTTCAAATTTTGGCTCTATCATTGATACCTGTAAACTGCACATAATAATAGGGTTGTTGTAAGAATTAAATTATGGAATCCATTTTAAGCAGCTTCCCTGGTAGCTCAGATGGTGAAGAATTCTCCTGCAATGCTGGAGACCTGGGTTCAATCTCTGGGTTGGTAAGATCCCCTGGAGGAGGGCAAGGCAGCCCACTCCAGTATTCTTGCCTGGAAAATCCCCATGGACAGAGGAGCCTGGTGGACTACAGTCCATGGTGTCTCAAACAGTCGGGTACAACTGAGTGACTAAGCACAGCACAGCACATATTAAGCAAGCAACATAGATTTTAAAACACAATCTTTTTTTTTTTAAATAAATTTATTTATTTTAGTTGGGGGCTAATTACTTTACAATATTGTAGTAGTTTTTGCCATACATTGACATGAATCAGCCATGGGTTTACATGTGTTCCCCATCCTGAACCCTCCTCCCACCTCCCTCCCCATCCCATCACTCTGGGTCATCCCATTGCCCCAGCCCTGAGCATTTGTCTCATGCATCGAACATGGAATGGTGTTCTGTTTCACATATGATAATATACATGTTTCAATGCTATTGTCCTAGAACATCCCACCCTCACCATCTCTCTCAGAGTCCATAAGACTGTTCTATGCATCTGTGTCTCTTATTCTGTCTCGCATATAGGGTTATCGTTACCATCTTTCAAATTCCATATATATGCATTAGTATACTGTATTGGTGCTTTTCTTTCTGGCTTACTTCACTCTGTATAATGGGCTCCAGATTCATCCATCTCAATAGAACCAATTCAAATGTATTTTTTTAATGGCTGAGTAATATTCCGTTGTGTATATGTACCACAGCTTCCTTATCCATTTGTCTGCTGATGGACATCTAGGTTGCTTCCATGTCCTGGCTATTGTAAACAGTGCTGCAATGAACATTGGGGTACACGCGTCTCTTTCAATTCTGGTTTCCTCTGTGTGTATGCCTAGCAGTGGGATTGCTGGGTCATATGGCAGTTCTATTCCCAGTTTTTTAAGGAATCTCCACACTGTTCTCCATAGTGGCTGTACTAGTTTGCATTCCCACCAACAGTGTAAGAGGGTTCCCTTTTCTCCACACCCTCTCCAGCATTTATTGCTTGTAGACTTTTGGATAGCAGCCATTCTGACTGGTGTGAAATGGTACCTCATTGTGGTAAAACACAATAAATCTTAGTGTTTGATACTGTTAGCGTTATTTAGTATTTAAAGCCCTCAGAGTAGATGAGATCACTCAAGAGAATGTGCAGGGACAGAAGAATGGATGAGAGTTGAACCCTGGAGAAAAAGGAAGGGTTGGGAGGAGGCAGACGAGAGAGAGTGAGAGAATCAGGAGAGGAAAGCGATCCAGAGGGAATCATGTCACAGAAGAGAATTTCACAGTCGATGTGTGCCTGGGCACCTCTGCAGCAAAGAGGTCAAAGAACTTGTTTTAAACCAATTTCACATGTGGCCTCTCTCCACAAGTGATTATGGGCATTCTCTCAGGACAGAGCCCGTCATGGGCTGAGGGCTCTGCACGCTGTGTGTGGTTGGAGGCCAGTGTTTATGGGAAACAACATAGGACTGTATCTCATGTGCCTGGTACAGAACTGGGTCTTAGTAAGATCTCAATAAATGCTGAATCAATGAATGATGTGAAAACACAGGCTCAAGTTCTGGCTCTGCCACTTGCTAGTGTGATCCCGAGACAGTTATTTTTAGCCTCTCTTGAGACCTCACCTTGTAAAAGAAAGATAATAATATCCACTTCCTAGGGCTGTTGCAGGTATGAAGTGAGACAACATACAAGAGCGTGTTGTGTAAACTGTACCACTTTACAAATGTACAGGAGTAGGAATGAAGGTGGGGGCTGAGTCAGTAAAGTCATTCATGGCACCTCTAGCAAACAAAGACACACAGATGAGGGTTGGGGGCTGGGATAAAAAAGGATTTTTATTTTACTGAATGGATGGAGGCTAAAATTTAGGAGAGAGATTTGTTCTCTCCAGGGGGTACATCGCTTCAATTGCACAGGGAGTGGTAGGCCCCTGACCCAAAACTCACTCTGTTGAGTCCTCCTGCTTGGGTTCTGTTGAAATCAAGGATTAAGACTTTCTAGTTTTGACAGGACCTTTCGTGGATTTGTCACTTTAATTAGTTTTGGCATTTTATCTGGTTTCTTTTCATTAGTGGAACAGCCAGAGTCCTGAGATTACAAACCCTCTCCAGGCTCCTGGGGGATAATTCCAGTCTTGGGGTCCTGGTCTTACAAGAATCTTGACTTGGCCCTTCCTGGAAGATGTGCTATGACCACAGGACACAAGCCAGCTGCAGCAGACACTCCCTAAGCTGCCCTCGGAGGAGTCTTGTCTCTGTCAAGAGTGGAGCAGCCAAGCATGTCCTGAGCCATGAAGATGTCTGGCCCCAGCCCTGTGTTTCATCAATGACGCTCTGTTCTCTAGACCAGCAACTGGGTCCAAGGGGTACTTCGATGACTAAGGTCAGAGGGCCAAGACCTTTGCAAAGAGACAGGAGTGAATCTTTCACTGCTCTGTAATTTCTTTCCAAGTACTTTTTCTTTATCATGAAGTCAATTTTAAAATATTATAACCTTTTTTGTAAAAGGAAAAAATTATTCATACCCTCACCAGGGACCAGAAGGCCCAGATTCCAGTTACCTGCTACTTCTTAGCTTGTGTGACCAGGGACCATTTACTTAATTTCCTCATTTACCAAATGGGCTACTAGCACCCTTACATTCTAGCCTTAAGGTTGTTACAAAATTAAATGAGAGAGGGGACTTCCCTGGTGGTTCAATGGTTAAGAGTCTGTGTTCCCAATGCATAGGGCCTGGGTTCAATCCCTGATCAGGGAAAAGATCCTGCACATCACAGTGAGGATCTGGCACAGCCAAAAAAAAAAAAATTAAATGAGAGAAATTTTCTCTTGGCAATCTTCAGTTTATGGGTTAATCTGTAGACAATGCAACTGCTGGCTTTCCCTCTATGATCTAACAGAAAGAAGAAGGGGTAGGAACTGTCATTTGTTTGAACTCCATGAATCAGCCATAAAAAAATCAGCATTTAACTCCAGGCATTTAATCCTTGTATACTATAAAGCAGACCTTATATGTCCCAATTTACAGATGAAAAAGTTGAGGTTCAGAGAGCTAAGATACAGTGCTCCCTGTATCTTAACTAACTCCCGGAGCCTACTCAAACTCATGTCTATCGAGTCGGTAATGTGATCCAACCATCTCATCCTCTGTCGTCCCCTTCTCCTCCTGCCCTCAATCTTTCCCAGCATCAGGGTCTTTTCAAATGGATCAGCTCTTCGCATCAGGTGGCCAAAGTATTGGAGTTTCAGCTTCAACATCAGTCCTTCCAATGAACACCCAGGACTGATCTCCTTTAGGATGGACTGGTTGGATCTCCTTGCAGTCCAGGGGACTCTCAAGAGTCTTCTCCAACACCACAGTTCAAAAGCATCAATTCTTCTGTGCTCAGCTTTCTTTATAGTCCAACTCTCACATCCATATATGACTATTGGAAAAACCATAGTCTTGACTAAATGAACGTTTGTTGGCAAAGTAGTGTCTCTGCTTTTAAATATGCTATCTAGGTTGGTCATAACTTTCCTTCCAAGGAGTAAGTATCTTTTAATTTCATGGCTGCAATCACCATCTGCAGTGATTTTGGAGCCCAGAAAAATAAAGTCAGCCCTTGTTTCCACTGTTTCCCCATCTATTTGCCATGAAGTGATGGGACCGGATGCCATGACCTTAGTTTTCTGAATGTTGAGCTTTAAGCCAACTTTTTCACTCTCCTCTTTCACGTTCATCAAGAGGCTCTTTAGTTCTTCTTCACTTTCTGCCATAAGGGTGGTGTCATCTGCGTATCTGAGGTTATTGATATTTCTCCCGGCAATCTTGATTCTAGCATGTGCTTCATCCAGCCCAGCATTTCTCATGATGTACTCTGCATATAAGTTAAATAAGCAGGGTGACAATATACAGCCTTGACAAACTCCTTTTCCTATTTGGAACCACTCTGTTGTTCCATGTCCAGTTCTAACTGTTGCTTTCTGACCTGCATACAGATTTCTCAAGAGGCAGGTCAGGTGGTCTAGATTACAGATGATGATTTCTGACCTTGAACCTGTATCTGCTTTCCTGGTTCCCAGACTGCTTTGGCCTACAAGTGTTAGTTGCTCAGTCATGTCTGACTCTGTGAGACCCTGTGGACTATAGCCTGCCAGGTTCCTCTGTCCATGAGATTCTCCAGGCAAGAATACTGGAGTGGGTTGCCATACCCTTCTCTAGGGGATCTTCCCAACCCAGGGATTGAACTCATGTCTCTGTCTCCTGCATTAGCAGGTGGGTTCTTTACCATTAGCACCACCTAGGAAGGAATGAGAGAGGGGCAAATATACCCTTGGCTTAGGTAGTTTGAGGCGGCTTCCCTCATAGCTCAGCTGGAAAAGAATCTGCCTGCAATGCAGGAGACCCCAGTTCGATTCCTGGGTGGGAAGAGCCATTGGAGAAGGGATAGGCTACCCAATCCAGTATGCTTGGGTTTCCCTTGTGGCTCAGCTAGTAAAGAATCCACCTGCAATGCGGAGACCTGGGTTCGATCCCTGGGTTGGGAAGATCCCCTGGAGAAGGGAAAGGCTACCCACTCCAGTATTCTGGCCTGGAGAATTCCATGGATTGTATAGTCCATGGGGTCGCAACAAGTCGGACACGACTGAGTGACTTTCACTCTCACTTCAGATAGCTTGAATTGTTGAGGACGTTTCTTAGAATAAAAGCAAGACTGGACTCTCAAAAACACCTGGGTATTGGCTTAGAGCTCTGCAATGTCTTCACTATCTTTCAGGCAAGGAGGAATTCCTAGAAACTCTTACAATGGCTTGGAAGGGCAAGGTTTGCAGGATTCACGCAGCTTTGCCTAGAGTTGCTAGGTTGGTGTGGGGGTGAGGGGCACAGGGTGACATCTGCTGGAAATACTGATAAAGCTGTTTTGGCAGAAACCCCATTGGGATTCCATGGAAGAGTGTGTTCCAAACAATGGTATAAAGTTACTCCCACTCCTCAATTCAGGACATCAACTTAATTCTTCACCAGCAGAACAGGTTGAGCTGATGTCTGTTTTCTTAGAGAAAATTGAAAACCTTCACAAAAGTGGCCAGATGCTTCAGTAAGCAAGAGATGGGAGAGGTGGAAAGAGGAGATCAGTGGTCCTCAAGGTTGAGTCAGAGTCCTGTCGGCTCCAATCTGCTTGGCAAAGCGGTGGGTCTGCTTGTGTCTCTTTCTCTGTATCTATGAACGTCAGACTGCTCCCTTTACATCTCTGCTGGGGGAGAGGAGGGGAGGAGAGAATGGGGAAAGGGTTCCCTATTTAGAAATTGCATTGAGATGGAAAGACAATATGACACATCGGCTCATGTCAAAGGAGCTCATTCTTCCCGCCTACAGCATTAGCAGTTTCCTACTGAGGTTTAATTTTTTTGGAAATTATTATTTTGTTTTAATTTATTTTATTTGTAGCGTAACTCAACAGGACATTGCAGCTCAGAGCTGGGTGGGAAGTTTCCAAGGGCAGTCAGGCCAGTGCCTAAGAGACTTGGGGTAGGGGACAGGGGAAGTGTACTTCAGTTATTTCTGATCAGAGGAGAGCATAGGAGTGGGAGGCCGCTGGCTTTTGCCTCAAACCTCCTCTCACTTTGCCTCTTGCCTCACCCCCACCCTCTTCTCCTGCTTCTGAGCAGTCTGGCCTGGGAAGTAGTGGGGGAGGGGGTGGCGGGGATCCGGCTTACAGTGCTCCAGCCATGACTGTACAGGAATAAGAGTAACGAGGGAGGAGAAGCCCAAAGTGAGTCTGGACATTTTAAACTCACCCTCTTCTTCAGAGCCAGAAAAACCTCACTCCCTCCTTCTTTTCCCTGCTCAGCTTTCTCCTTTCCTCTCCTGTAAAATCCTAGAGTGTGGTTGCTGGAAGGAGCCTCAAAGAGCTTCTCATCCCACTTAGTCATCTTGTCAATAAAGAAACCAAGGCTTTACGGGAGCGTGACTGCCCCGGGGTGGGTTTGGGGCATCAGCCCTGGGATCCAGCCCCCTGGGGCACAACTCTGTGCCCTTGTTTGCCTATGTCTTGCTGGCTCTGTGCCTCCTTCACCTTCCTATCTTTTACCCAAAAACTTAGAATGTCTTAATGTCTTCCTGGGACTTCTCTGGCAGTCCAGTGGTTAAGACTCTGAGCTTCCACTGCAGGGGGTGTGGGTTCAATCCCTGGTCAGGGAAAGAAGATCCTGCAAGCCAAAAAGAGGACAAAGAATAATCTTCTTCTGAGAGATAAGAGTTGAGGGATAACAATTTCACTTCTTTCTCTCCTTCCCTACCCAGGTCTGAATAGGACCCCGGAGTCTGAATTTAGTCTTTTCATATGGAAAGAAACCTAGATGTATTTTGGGAGTGGGCTTGCAGTCGAAAGGGATTCTAAAGAGGAAAGAGTCCCTTCTTCACATGAGGATTTTTTCTTTCTGCTTTGTGGCTGGTTATGTGACCAAATGTATCGGCAATTAACTATGAGGGAGAGGGCAGGAAGATGACAACTAGGGTAGAGCTTTTCTCTTAAAGTAAGAATTATTAAATAACTACTTTTCTCTTTTATCTCTCTTTTTGAATCAGTGTTTCTTTATGGGCCCCTTTATATACATGCCAGTTCTGTGTCTCTCTGCTCTCTGCATCTCTCTCTTATATTTGTCTTGGTACATATCCCTCTCATCCTCTGCCTCTCCATGTGTCTCTCTTTCTCTTATCTCTGTCTCTCTCATCACTCTCATGCACACACATGATCACTTACACAGTCCAAATTCAATAGTTATTGACTGAACGGGGAGCCTGAGCCCCCTGCCCACAGCCCAGTCTGAGCGAACCTTTTTCTCCCCGTGTGGTTGAGAAATGCCAGGTCCGGAGCTGCTGCCGGGGCGCCAGAGACGCTGCAGAGCTGCCTGCCGAGTGTGGAGGCAGAATCCGGGAACAATGAGAAATTATCTGTTAATTCTCGGTTCCTGCCACCTGCTCTGCTCCGAACAGGCTCCTTTGCCTTCAGTTTAGATGCAAATTCCCCCACTCGTTGTAAAGCAAAATACTGATTTCCCTGCATCACAGGCCTGGGCCCTTGGAACGGACCAGTGTTTTTTTCATTCTCTGCAAAGGCAAAACAAGGCGCTTTGTTCTGCAAATTTCCCCAGGAACTGGAGAAGGGGAGGGAGAACTCGCTGCTGAGTAACAGAGCTGCCATAAACAGGGGCAAAGAGTGGTTAGTCTCCATTTGTTATTTTATATAAACACAAACCTACCCCCTCAGAAACTGCTAATGAGTGTGTGACAAGGGGCCTCTGAGCTCCAGTCTCTCCAAGTGGTGGAGGGAAAACTGATGGGACCTCTGGGCTCCTCAGCTGGGTTCTTAAAGCACTGGGAGGAGAATGGGGACTCCACAGCCTCGCTCGTTCTTGGCATTGCAACTGAGTACCTCTCACAGGAAGGTGGCCTGGATTGCATTGTGTGGCTAGGAGCACGTCTTCTCAGTCACTCCCGCCTGAGTTCCAAGTCCTCCCCTATCGCAAGCTTCTGAAGTCAGAGTGGAAGCTTCGAACCCACCGCATTTGCCCGGCCTACCTCCCTCTCCTAATGGGGTGCCCATGCCACCAGCTGCATCAGCTGAGCCTTCAGCACCATGGACAGAGCTAGGAAGCGCAGGCCGTTTGCCAGGATTCTCTTAAGCATCGTCTTGACCCTCCGTACCCGGGGCACTAGCTGCCCAGGGCTGTCAAGGGCCGGCTAGCGCAGATGGCGCACGATGGAGACGGCCAGGAGCTGAGGCTCCGAATCTGCTCTCTCCGGAACGTGAGTCACCGCCGGAGCCACTTCCAATTAGCGTGTTAATTAGGAGGAAAGACCCTCCTCCTCCACCCGCCACCCGGATACACACCAGCCCCCTGGCTTCCAGACTGCAGCTAAAGTTTCCTTCTCAGCTCCGGGAAGGCAAAGGGACTTGAACCTGGAGTTTCGAGTGAAACCCACAGAGGAAGAGGCCCACCCGACGACCAGCCGAGAATGCAAGATTTTTGTGATAGGTCCCGCAGGGCCGCGACCTGGCGGCTGTCCACAGACCTCCAGGTTAAAAGGGGCACCTAAAAGCCCCTCAGTCAACCTGCTTCTGGACCTTACGCCACAGTTCCGAGAAGGGAGTTCTGCCCAGTCTAGCCTCAATCCTCCGGTTTAATATTCGGTCTTTTTAGCCCTTGTTATGCTTAACAGCAAGCGTAACATCTGTAGTGTTGCACCGAAACGGGGAGATGGGTCTGGCGGGAACCGAGGGCCCTCTTGAAACGCCCCCCGTTCTTATTCGCCAGAAACTTTCCCCTCCGGTTGCCATGGAGAGAGACGGCCGCTGCCTCCCGTCACCATAGCAACGTGCGGGTACCGCGGACAGCAGGAATGCGGGGCTCAGAAAGTCTTTTTGCAGTTCGCATGGCCCCATAGTCTTGGGGTCTTCTGCCTTCGAAGCTGGGACAGGGGGCAAGTCTGACTAACTTCCCCGATTAGGAACCTCGGCCAAGGTCCTCCCTCTCCTAGCAGGGTCATCCATCTTTCTAGAATAGGTTTCTCCATTTCTTTGCCACTTGTGTGGCATGTGGCAATTTACCCAGTGTTTTCACAATCACTGTCTTTACATCTCCCCGCAGCCCGTGAACCACTCGTTTTCATTTGTACCCCTTTCACAGAGAGGAATAATTGAGGTTCAGGGAGGCCCAAGGTCACACCAGGCCGTGAATGCAGAGTCGGATCCCAGGCTCTTTCCCAGGTCTTGAACCCTCCAGGATGCGGGACAACTCGGTCCCTCCACCTTGAACCGCCGGACTCAGACCGGTCGCTGAGTGTAGAGGGGGCGGCCGTGAGGCGCCAGACTTGCCAGCTGCCGCGGGATGCCACGTGAGGGGCGGAGACCCTGAGGGGAAGTGATTAAAAGCCGAACGGAGCCGGAGGGGGCCGCTGCGGGGAGGGTCTTCTTGGGGCCGCCTTGCCCCGCCCCAGTACGGCCGCGGTGCGGGTTCCGGCGGATGCTTGGAGGGCTGCGGTGTCCGGGGCATGAGTGGGGTGCGGGGGACCGGGGAGCCTCGGTGCCAGGCGGCGCTCGCGGTCCTGGCCTCTCTGTGCCGGGCCCGGCCGCCCCCTCTCGGGCTGGACGTGGAGACTTGTCGGAGCTTCGAGCTAGGGCCCCCAGAGCGGAGTCCGAGCGCTGCCGACTCAGGTAAAAGGAAAGCAGAGGCCCCTTCCCTTCTTGGAGTCTCGCCCTGGCTGTCCCTGCTCCACAAAGCCCCAGCCTCGGGAACCCCGGAGCCTAGGTGGAGAACTCCAGCTCAGGATTCTGGATTCGGATCCAGCCCCGGCTAGTGCACTGGCCATCGCTCGCAGGACAAGCATAGAGACGCGAAGGGGACCCGGGAGGGAGAGAATTCCCCCTGCCCCAGCCTGTGTGACTCTGCTGGGTCTGCGCGGAAAGCGGGGCTCCCAGGACGCGGCTCCCCGAGGGGCCTCAGTTTCCCTCTTGCTCTCTTGCTGGCCCCGCGGGCGATCTTCCAGGAGAGGGGGTCAGTGGAGCAAGCAGGAGACCAAGGACATCCGGCTGAGGAAGTAACTCGTCTCTTCGGAGTGTGTCGAGGTCCCTGGGTGCGTCTGTCGGTCTGTCCCGTCCGTTTATCTGATCTCTCGGGGAACGCGGCCCCAGCCCCTTGGGTCTCTCAGGGAAAAACTTGGGTCTGCGCCTGGCACGAGGTCTTTGTGTCCGGGTGTCTCCGACTGCGAGTGGCTTTCTGCGTCTCCGCTGGGGGGCGGGGGGCGGGGTGGGGGAGGGTGTCGGCATCCTCCCCCCCGCACCCCCCACCTCCCACCCCTATAACTCGCTCCCTCGGTCTCTCTCTGACTCACTCGGACTCGGGGCCGATGAGCAGCGGAGCCGGTGTCTCTTGCCGACTTCGCCAAGCGGGCGCCTCCTGCCCGAACGGCACGGACCCTGCGCCGGACGCAGTCCCAGGCGCCTACCGAGCCCAGGAGGGAGCCCGAGCCGGGTCGAGCTCGCCGGAGTCGGTGAGTCCCGAGCGCGAGCCCCGCGGGGCCCGGGCCTGGCGCGCAACTGCGGCGTCTCCCGGGAGTCGCGACAGCGGGAATGGCGTGTCGCGCCCTGGCGGCGGGAACCGCGGGAGGGTCGGCGGCGTGGCTGCCGGGCCGCCGTGGGGGTATTTACCTGCCTCACCCGAGCCGCGCGGCCGCGCTCGCCCCCGGCAGCCGGGCTTCTTTGTCCAGATCCCGATGTCTGGAGGGTCCTGGGCGGGAGAGAGTAACGGGCGATGGGGAGAGGCTGGGGGCAGTGTGAAGCCTCGAGAGAGGATGCGGAGTGGGGGTGGGAAGGTCCTGCAGGGACCCGGGCTCCGGGGTTCCTTTGGCTCCACAGACTCCACCCCTCCTTGTACCTCAACCCCGACCCCCGTGGCCCTGGGCCTAGAGGTACGCTGGGGTCTCCCCGCGGCGGCGCATCATCCGCGAGGGAGAGAGAGGAGGGGGCCCCGAGAGGCGGGAATTTCATCTCCACGCGCTTCTCCTGGGACCAGAAGCGGGGACTGGAGCCGCGGTTCTGGGAGGAGGTACAGGTGGGGTAAGCTCTCCAGAGGCTGTAGGTTCCAGGGCCCTGTTTTCACTTGAGGTTAAAGGTCGGAGATGTAGCTAGGTTCTAGGTTAGGAACAGGGCTGCTAGGGAATAGGGAGAGGGAGGAGGGTAGTGGGCTCTGGGGACACTTGTGTGCGTGAGGGGGCTGTGTCCAACCGTGGGGCGGGTGGAGCCCACTTCGTCTCTGTGTGGGTTGTAGGGGGCGCTGCTCCCCCCAACTCTGGTCCTGGCAGTGTTGAATCAATGAGTTGATTACTGCAGCAGAAAGGACTGAGGTTAGATATGCAGAAGAACTTTTAGAGGGTGGTATGGTGATGGAGGTTGATTCTTCCTGAAGAATCTCTGAACACATTAGGCCCAGTAAGTATTATCAGATTTGGATTCTCAGGTGCCATCACCTCCTGCACTACCCAACTCCCTATGGCCGTCAGACACACAATTTTCCCCAAGTCAGGGAGTCTCTTCCTGCCTGACTCCCCAGCTCCCTTCCCTTCTTTGCTCCAATGATCCTTCTCCAGTGGGTCTCTTAGTGCTTGCTCTGACCCCCTCAGACCCTAAAGGGGCTAATTCAAGGTGAGAACACACCTGTCAAGTTCTACCTGGAATGGAGACTCTTCCTCCTGTCTATTTAGAGCAGAAATGCTAAGAGTGGGGGGCAGCTGGCATACATGTGTACACATCCTGATACAGGGAGGCACTGGTGTTCTGACTCCAGAGGGACACCCCATCGTCTGCAATGACAGGTACCTGGATGGCCAGGCTGGGGATGAGGGAAGGCTGAGGAGTAAGAGCCAGCAGGCCCAGATGAATCAGTATGCCTTCCCTGCAGGCTGCTTCAGAGAGCTAGGTTGAGTTGTCAGCCCTGGGGAACTTTAACTTTGGCTGCTGAGTCACAAGCCCTGGGGCCAAGCTGTGGGGGGAGGGGTCTGAAAGGGATGGGAGAGGCAGAAGAAGACCCTTGATCAGAGCAGGAAAAAGAAAAATGGTTATGTGTGGCTTTGGGATCTTGGAGGCTTAGGTGTGCATGGAGTCTGGGGTGATGCTGTGGAATTCGGGATCAGGCCCCAAGGTATCTCACCTCCCAGGCATCCCAGAACAACTGCATTCCAGAACAACTGTCTGGGTCCAGATTCTCCATTCAGAGAAATGCTGCATCTTTTTATTTGCAGTTTCATGAAAAATGCAAGTGATGAGAGTATTCCCAGATCCCTTTGCCATTGAATGTTTTCCTCTGCCTTTCTACTCCTGTAAGTCTCTAGCTCATGGGATTTCAAGTAACACCCTGAGATTCAACAACTGAGATTCAGACTCTACTATCATTTTTGGGGACTCTCTTATATGCCAAGGTCTGTGATACGAATTGCACAAGAAATCTCAATCAGACCCTGAATTGGAAACCCAGCTGTCTGAGCTAAAAGCAAGTCCCATCTTTTCTTTAAAAACTCTAACGGTAAAGGGTCTGCTTTCCTCCTTAATATCCACCTATCCTCACCCCCCACCCCCATCCCAGGGATACTAGCAGGCAGTTCTTCACCTTTCTTTGTGTCCTTTGCCTTATGGAGGTGAATAAACTTATTTTCATAAGCCAAGTTGCAGAATGTTAGGTGTGGGTAGCTTGGATTCTGATAGCATTCTCAAGGTAGGAAGAAATACAGAGTTGTTCCAGAAAATGCAAGAATCCATTGAGAGAGCCTGAGCGGCCCTGCCCCTTCTAGGCTGGCAGGCAGGAATGATTCTTCTCTGGTGTACTTATGGCCATGAGATGTACGTGATGTTTGTCCACTTTTCTAATGACTCTGGAGATGTTCTGTGATTCAGCCACCTGGCTTTGAAGTTGGCCTTTTGCAGCACAGATAATATTTCTCCTGCTTGTGATGCCAAATTAAATGCACAGCATCTCATCCAAACACACAAAAAAGTTCTGTTTCTGTAACTGAGTCAGTCCCTCACTCCTTGATGGAAGGAAGGAATTCTGCAGATTTTGCCCTTTCTGGGGAAAAGTGCAATACAGAATCCTTTAGAACCTATGGTGATGATATTCAGACTATGGTGTGTCTTGGGCTTTAAGATTCTAGAACCAGGATCGAGGATCAAGGAGTTGTAGATCCCTTGGATTTACAGTTCTAGAATTTATCTTCTCTCTGTGTGAGAACTTCAAGAGTGGGGATGGTAGATACAGAATGTTCCATCCTCCCAAGCTCTGCACAAAAGATGTGTTCTTTTCTAACTGTTCTAGCATGACTGTGTCCTCCCTGTCCACAGAGTTGGGGTATGATGTGTGACTGAAAATAATAAGGACTAGGATTGAAGCATGTGGATCAGGCTAGGTTTTTTCAGGTCTGTGTAGGGCTTCCCTGGTGACTCAGATGGTAAAGAATCTGCCAGCAATGCAGGAGACCCAGGTTCAACCTCTGGGTCGGGAAGATCCTCTGGAGAGGGAAATGGCAACCCACTCCAGTATTCTTGCCTGGAGAATTCCAAGGACGGTGGAGCCTGGTAGGCTACAGTCCATGGGACTGCAAAGGGTCTAACACGACCAGGTGATTAACACTTTGAGTGGGATGGGAGTAGGGGGAACATAGGGTAAGAGGAAAGTCCTGACCCAACTAAGTGGCACCCTTGCTAGTCCAACTTAGGAAAAGATGCCTAAAAACAGAAGGTGGAGAAAAAAGGGAGAAATTTTTTAAAAATAAAAACAGAAGGACACAGCCACACTTAGGAACTGAAAGCAGAGGGACTGAAAAGTGGAAGTGAGCAGTACATGCAGCCCTGGATTCTCCAGGTATATGACACTACCTCATCCCTCCCTTCTCTCTATGTGGGGCCTGAACTGTTTTTCTTGATCCATGAGGACCAGGCAGACCTCTTTTCTCACCGGTTGCAGGTATAAACAGGGAGATGGAGGTAGAGGAAAAAGAATCCAGCTTTCTGTCTGCCCCTCTCCCCATCATCCCAGCTTTGACTGCTCCATTCAGAGGGGCCACATGTCCTGACCACCAGGCAGAAAGGTACAGTTACCATCCACCAGAATAATAATACTAAAACAATCCCTAAATTAATGCCAATGCTCTGTTAGCTATGACACTCCATATTAGTCTCCGATTTATCCCTGAATTCTCCAATGATGGTGGAAACAGGCACCCAGTCATAAAGCTTGGTGCGGCCGTAATTAGTCCAGCATTGTCTCTCCTCATCACAGCTTTTCCAAGAGCGTTAATTCCTTCTCTGTTTGGACTCCACTAATTACCCCCATCGGTAGTTCAGCCTGGATCTCTGAAAGAAGGAAAGGAAGCAAAGGCTTCCTGCTCCCCCTCCCCCAACCCTGAATTTTAATTATACCAGGTTCTCCTAATAAATTTACAAGCAGAACTTATTATTAATGGAAGATGTCTGTGAGCCTCAAAACAAAATAGCCTTCATTGCCCCAACACACACACACACACACACACACACACACACACACACACACACACACACTCTCTCTCTCTCTCTCTCTCTCTCTCTCTCTCTCTCTCTCTCTCTCTCTCTCTCTCTCTCTCAGGGATTTCTCAGGTACATTTCTGGGACTTTTCCAGGGGCCATTGATTATTTGCCTGATGGCTATAGTTTCTGCATCTTCCAGGGAAAGAGAAAGAGATGGGGGATGAGGAGGCTGGCCCCCAGAATTCTGCCCAGGTTCAGAGGGTCAGGCCAAAAACCTGAACGATGCTCCCCATCCTCTCCTAATTATAGTGAAGAAATGCCTCCCCAGCTTCTCTGCCCAGACTTTGCCTCTGGAATACTTCAGCTCTGCCTCCAGACCCCTCAGGGAACTGCTCAAGACCCTGGGCTTTGACATCAGAAAGTCGCCAGTTCAAATCCCAACTCTTCCACTTAATTGAGGTACACTTTGTACAAATTACTACCTTAACATCTCTCAACTTAGTTACTTTATCTTTGAGAGGTGAATACTAATTTCTTAGAGAGGATGTAAAGATTAAGAGATCTTGTAAGGGGCACAGCACTTACTATATAGAAATAAATAACAAATACTGTTACTAGGGCTTCCTTGGTGGCTCAGACAGTAAAGAATCTGCTCCACAATGCAGGCGATGTGAGAGACATGGGTTCAACCCTGGGTCGGGAAGATCCCCTGGAGAAAAGCATGGCAACCCATTCCAGTATTCTTGCCTAGAGAATCCCATGGACAGAGGAGCCTAGTGGACTACAGTAGTCCATGGGGTCACAAAGAGTCGGACACGTCTGAGCAACTAACACTTTCATTACTAGTGTTCGTGTTAATGGTTCTGACCAGAGTCTTTTCCCTTCCTAGATTAGACACTGCACCTTCCAGGGTTTGGGGCCTCTGAGTTTCTTGCTGGCTGCTCCCTGAGTTGTGCGGGTCTGTGCCTCCAGCTGTGTCTGCCCGGGAGCTCCTTCACTCAAGCAGCTTTCGCTCTACAGAGCCTGGCATTGCCCATTTCTGAGGGTCCATCAGCAACCCCAGACCCTGCAGCCGGCTGTCTCCCTCTTTGAGGGGAACAGAGGAAATGGTCCTTTCTTTTCACTTCCTCTCTCCAGTTTATCTTTTCAATTACAGTCTGTTAGCAAGAATGTCTGTTACTATTACAAAATGGATCTTCCTGACACAGAAGCCCATTAGAAAAATGGGAACAATAGCAAGCGATGAGAAAGGCTGATAAATCCTAACACTATGGGTGGAGAGAAGAAGAGGGAGCACCAGGGTATCAGGGCTCTGTCTCTGGAGAAAGAAGTGTCAGTGGGGAGATAAGAAAGGCTTGGGTTGCTAATTAATAGCTTACCATTTTCCATAGAGAGAGGGAGGCCATGAGCCATCCCCCCTGTCAGACAATCTCACTTAAGGTGACAGGCAGGTCCTGCCCTGATGGCCTTCAGGGAATCATCAGGAAAGAAGGGGCCTGATCATCATCACCAGGAAAGAAGGATCTTGAGGTCGCTCACATGTTTGCCCCCTGGTCCCTTGTCCCCCTTCCCTGCCTCAATGGCCAAGCTTTGGGTCCATTCTGTACCCAGTAAACTATTATCCACCACAAAAACAAAAACCAGGAAGAAAAGTAACCTTTGGGAACTTTCACCACATATTGGGCTTCCCTGATGGCTCAGTGGGTAAAGAATCCACCTGGCAATGCAGGAGACACAGGAGGCACGGTTCATCCCTGGGTTGGGAAGATCCCCTGGAGGAGGAAATGCAACCCACTCCAGTATTCTTGCCTGAGAAATCCCATGGACAGAGGAGCCTGGTGGGCTACAGTCCAAAGCATCACAAATAGTTGGACACGACTGAGCAACTAAGCACACACACACCATGTATCCAGCATTGTGCTCAAAGCCTTACTTTATCTAATATTTACAGTGATTCGTTGAAGTAAAGAGGAGACCAAAGTTTGGAGAAGTTAAGTAACTTGTTCAAGGTCACATAGTTGATGGGCGTGCTCTGTGGTCATTCTGGCACTGGTGCTCAGCGGAGATGTCTGCTTCATGTCTCTGAGCACTTCCCCAGTCCAGGCTAGAACCCACGTGCCCTGCACAGCACCAGATCACTGGGTGTGTTTCCGAAGCCAAGTCCCATCGCTATCTGCTCTCCCAGAGGCTGCTGGGTAATTGGTCAATATGGTTCCCCAAACCAGGTGCCCATAAAATACTGGTCTCCTCTTATGCCTAATACTGAGTAATGGACTTCTTTTCCCCAGTTTCCAAGCAAACTTTGCAAAAGCATAGTACATCCTGAATTGTACATTTTTCTTCCATGAATTTCTTCTTATTCCTTTGGAGCTTGCTTCTGTTCACCAGCTGGTTGGTGACAGTAATAGCAAAACAACTGAACAATAAGTATTGACAGAAAAACTTGGAGATGTGAGATCTTTCACATAGTATGTATTACATATTGAGATACAGGGAGATCTAGGTATAATATATATGTATTATAATACATATTATAATATATATAGACATAATAGAATAATTGTATTATATTAATATATATTATATAATAGAATAATTGTATTATTTCTACTGGTAAAATTGTTCCTAGTTTGTAATGATAAAGTTAAAGCTATCTCTCTTATTAGTGTTCATGGTTTGCATTGTTCTGCCCACTAGACAAATTTTAAAATTAAAAGATGTTCAAAATCAGACTTGGCAGAACTAGATAATTCTAATAAAAACAGCAAATATTTATTATGTGGCTTACTACATTCTAGGCACTGTCCTTTGCACTTCTGATACACTTGATCTCATTTAAATCTCACAATGACCCTATGAGGTAGATACTATTACTCTACCCATTTTACAAATGATGAAACAGAGGCTGAGAGAGATTAAGAGTCACAGTTGAAAACCAGTAGAGATGGACATTGAATGAGCTCACTCTGACTCCAGGACACTGTTTCTTTCTCTCCAGGCTGAAGGGGAAATAAGGAAGGAAAAGGAGAGGAAGGAAGAATACAAACACAAACACTTGGGAAGTTCGTCCTCTTTTTCAATGTGTAGGACTTTCTCCCTTACCAGAGGCTTACCTCTCTTTCTTTTATTGGACGATAACTGCTTTACAATGCTGTGGTGGTCTCTGCCGTATGTCAACCCGACTCGGTCATAATTATATATATACATCCCCTCCTTGCTTAGCTCCCCTTCCCAAGCCCTTGCCACCTCCCCAGGTCATCACAGAGCACCAGGCTGGTCTTCCTGTGTTACACAGCACTTCCCGCTAGTTACCTCTTTTACCCACGATAGTGTGTATATGTCAATGCTACTTTCTCAATTTGTCCTACCCTCTCCTTCCCCCACTGTGTCCTTCCTCTCTCTTACCATGAAGCTAGTGTATGGTATAATATGAAAAGCACTGGGTCAGAACTCAAAAGGTGGCTAAACTGCCCATCAAAATGCTATCTGCCTCACAGGGTTGAGGTTCAAACAAGACTTGAGTGGGGAAAAGGCTTCGAAGGCTGTGTATGCACCTGCAGTTTACTAGAGGTAATGCATCCTGGTGGGTTGGTCCCAGCAGGCCCCAGGTAGGAAGGCACATGTCTTAGGTCACCTGGGCCTTTGGACAGCCCTTTGTGACACATTTTCAGCCAGGCTCTGCAGGCAGGCTAAGTTCCAGGCCACATGTAGTGATTTTAAAGGAGCTAAATCCTCTGCAATCATACCCACCGTGGCCTAATTCTGGTCTTACCAGCCTTGCTCACCACCTCGTACCCCTGTAGGGGTGAACCCACTCAGCATTGGGACCTAATTCTCTTTGCATGGCCCACCTGTGAGGTATCCTGGAAGAAGAGTCTCCAGGCAGAGGAAGGGCCTCCTGGCCTTACATAACCAGTATTGAGCACCGGGTGCCAATTCCCAATAATCTCACAGTGCTGAGGGAACAACAGCAAGGGGTCATGTGGAGACACATTCCAAATAGCAACCATGCCGAGGAAAAATTGATTCCTCCACCTCTCTTTTCATTTATGAATTCAATTTTCTTTTTTTTGTCAGACTGAACATTTAAATGCACTCTCTGCTCTCTGGATTCCCCCCATCCCTCCCCCTTTCTCATTAAAATTCTAATTATTACAAGAAAGATGTATGATCAAAGGAAAACAAAACCCTAGAAATACCTTTTGTTTTAAGGTGACTCATATTGCAGAGAATGCACCCGGAACCACTGTAACAAAGAACAGATGTGGAGGGCTCAGAGATGGCCAGATACTTTTAAATATATATATATATATATCTGTGGTATATACTTAGCTATATCTGTGGTAGCATTCCTGTGAACCCCAAGGGTATCAGGGCTTAGGGAAACAGTCTCCAAACTATTTAGATCATGAAATCATAACAGCAAAATTTATTTTTATTTAATACCTCCAATATGTGTTTATTTGCTCCCATGTTCTATACACATGTACAAAAGTGGTATTGTAAAGCTGACTCTCCAAACACTTAGCAGTTATGTGACCCTGGACAATCTATTTAACCTTCTGTGCCTTAGTTTCCCCATCTGCAAAATGAGGATAATAATTTTTACCTATTTCACTGGAGAGTCTTAAATGAGTGAATACATAAAAAGCACTTTGCACCTTGGACATTGTAATGTTCATAACTTGACTGAATTCAATAACAAAATGCCATCATTGCTATCAATTTGTATATTACAATTCTGATTTTTTATTTTTCAAATAATGAATAAATATTCAAGAAATCTGATATTTTTTTCTCTTATGATCCCAGGACGCATGTACACCGTAATTGGAGACCTTTAGTCTAGAAGTTAACTTAGAATCAGTTTGTCCGGTCCCCAGCAGTCTTTGGTGGACTAACCTCAGTTCCTATGCTGGAGAAAGGCTCCCAGGTCTCTGTGCAGGGGCCTGGGGGCTGGAGAAGGTGGCAAGAGGCATGAAGGTCCTGTGTGCTTATTCCTTAGTCCTGAAGGTGGTAGCTGATCAAGGCCAATACCCTACAGCCAGGGAGTCAGGAGGCAGTGCTAGCTCCCCAGAGAGGGTGACTGATGTTTTGGCCTCTTCCTCAGGTCCCTCTGGGAGAAGGAGAGCTTTCCCTGGGGCCTATGCTGTGACAGTTCTCTTGATTCCCCCGAAAAGGGACCAAGCATCTCCCAGCCTAGTTTAGTACCAGGAACATGGCAAGTGCTCAGTAAATATTGGTTGAGTGATAATGACAGCTGTTTTATTTGACATTGATCAACTGATTCATTCATTCATTCTTATGTGTCAATTTATATTCTGAGCCCTGAGTCAGACAAATAAAAAATAACACAGGGTTATAGTAATCTACAGTTTAATCCGGGACAAACAGTCTGGGACAGTGGAATGAGCCCCAGGCTGGGCAGGCAGTGGACATCTGGACCCTGGTCTAGGCTCTGTGATTTCTGACCACAGGCAAGTCCCTCCTCTGGAACACTGCTCCCACCTGCAAAAGCACAGCCTGACCTTGGTACTTGTAGGGTCATTCCTCACCTTAAATCCCAAGATTCTTAAGGCTTGGGACAGGATAATTCCGAGGCTGCAAGCTCACAGGGCTGCAGTGGCAAGCAAGTAACAGGGACAGGACCTGGTGAGCATACAGCCTTCCAAAGGGCATCGCCAGTTCTCAGTATGTGGGAGCACAGGTCCAGTTACCAAGTCCTCAGGCCATTTCCAGACAAGCCAGGATTCTGGTGTGATGATGACAATGGTGATGATGGAACTGCTTGATTTTTCAGTCATATGCAAGCCAACAAGCCTCCTCTGCTGGCTTGTCTACAAGTGACCTCTGTGCAAACCCATTGGTTCAAGGCTTCCTGATGTCTCAGAGTAAGAAGAGGCCTTGAGCTCAAAAGTGGGGTGGGGGGCGTGCTTAGTAACTTCTCCCAGAGAGAGGCATCCTTCACAACTCTCCTGGGGTGATGGACATCCTACTTGGGGCAGAGGGTGGGACAGTGAGTGCCTGCCTCTGAACCAACCAGGACATTCAAAAATACCAGTGTTACAGCAGAGGTCTCACATAGCCGCAGGAATGAGGGCAAAGGACAGCCATTGAAATTGTTTGTATTTAGCTCTGAAGTAAACTGTGTGGATCAGATTCCAAATAGTGTGGTGTGTGTGTGCTCAGTCATGTCCAGCTCTTTGCAACCCTATGGACTGTAGCCCTTCAGGCTCCTCTGTCCATGGGATTTTCCAAGCAAGAATACTAGAAAGGGTTGCTATTTCCTTCTCCAAGGAGATTCCAACTTCATACAAGTATTTGTTGAGCCTACTGTGTACACAGTTCTGGCAATACAGGAGAAGCATTAGACCTAATCCCCACCCTCAAGGAGATTATGCCTGATCTCGTTCACGTCAAGTCAACCTACTCACTATATATTAGCTCCTGCTGTGGGCTTGGCGAGCTTGGGGTGAGTGAAGAGAATGAGGTTATCTCAGCCTGGGGCCCCTGATGCTTCACAACCTGTGGAGGAAGAGAGCTGTCTGCAAAAAACTAGTCTGCTATAAGTCTGGCCATAGTAACAGTTCTAATAGAAATTCAAACAGCATCCAAAAGTGAACGCTTCACGAATTTGCACATTTGCTTAGGCTGCTATTTAAATTACTTTCCCTTTCCCGGGCACATGCCAATAGGGAGTAGGGGAGGCAGTCCAGGTGCTCCCCAAGCTGGTGGTGGGGGGAGGGGCGAAGCTGGAGAAATCAGCCTGAGGTGAACACGAGGCTGTAGATATTTCACAAGTTGGATATGGAGCACCGACCCTACAACCATCCCTGCTCTGCCTGGGCAGCCTTCTCATGACCACTCTTTTCTCTTCTTCCGTCTCTGTCCCCTGTGTGTGGCCCCTCTTTGAAAACCCTTCCCGGCTTCTCCCCACCTCTGTCTGTCTCTGTCCCTCCCTGCCTGGCTGAGGGCAGGCACCTCTGTCAGCCTCCTCGCAGTGGTAGTTATTGTGTGTGGCGTGGCCCTGGTGGCAGTTTTTCTCTTTCTCTTTTGGAAGCTGTGCTGGATGCCCTGGAGGAACAAGGAGGCCTCCAGCCCCTCCTCTGCTAACCCCTCCCCGGAGGCTCTCCAGAGCCCCAGCTCCAGAGCCAACATGGCGGACAAGCTCAAGGACCCCCACACCCTGGGCTTCCTAGAGGCGGCTGTGAAGATCAGCCACACTTCCCCAGATATCCCGGCTGAGGTGCAGATGTCCGTCAAAGAGCACATCAAGCGTCACACACGGCTGCAGCGACAGACCACAGAGCCAGCATCGTCCACCAGGTGAGGGGTGGGCCCCTCCCCTCCCCCCCTCCCCTCCCCTCCCCCCCTCCCCCCCCCTCCCCCCCCCCCCCCCCTCCCCTCCCCTCCCCTCCCCTCCCCCCCTCCCCTCCCCCTCCCCTCCCCTCCCCCCCCCCCCTCCCCCTCCCCTCCCCTCCCCCTCCCCTCCCCCCTCCCCTCCTTACCTCCACATTCCTGAATCCAATACATGAATGAGATTCCAACCTGTGAGGATCAGAGACTGGAAATAATCATACGAGTATTCTGGTTGGAGAATATGTCAGATGATGTCTTCCATGGTGGGTGATCAGCTTGGAGGTGGGCACCAGGAGTGACTTCAGGAGAGGGGAACCTTTGAGGTGGGGTGCTATGCAGGTGGTCAACCCTGAGATGTGTGTGGGTGGGAGGTGTTGGCTTGTCCAGAGGGAAAAGAATATGCAAAGGTGCAGAGGCATAAAAGTTAATGATGTGTCTATGTCCCTACCGCCTCTGAGATGGACTCTGCAGTGTAGGGGGGAGAAGCAAGAGATTCCTAACATTTTGAGAATAGCCTTTGACAGAGTTCGCTGCCTTACAGAAATTGTACTCATGACATTCTTTATCTGAGCAAACAAAATGACAAAAAACAACCACCATGTAATGACAAAAACCTACTTTAAATTCAGAAACTTTTAAAAGATGTGGAACATGCATGCATAACGCATTGTATTTATTAAAAATTTGGGGCGCTTATGGATTCCTGGGTCCAGGATCCCAGCAGACTGGTCAAAGGGAAGCAGGCCTGGTCTTCAGATTGAAAGCCAGAAATGGTCCAAGTGCTGGGTCACATTTATGGAGTTTGTTTTTTGACATCATGCAACTTGCTCATTTTCCTAAGCCTCAGCTTTCCCAACTGTAAAATAGGGCTAATGACGCTCATAAGGTTGCTGTGAGGAGCCAATGTAAGAATCCATGAGGTAATAAGAGCTTATTATATACCTGGCTCTGTTCTAAGCACTTTGTGTGTATTCATTTCACCCCCACAGCAATCCTGTGCAATGGCTACTTTTATTTTTTCTTATCTTATAGCACAGAGAGATTAAATAATATGTCCCAGGTCATGTAGCTAGAAAGTGGCAGAGCGAAAGGGGGTGATGATCGTGGTGGTGATGAAGGAATGCTGCTGTATGGAGGGTGGGAAAGGATGGTCCTTCTAAATAGGGGAGCTTATTTAATAGGCGAACCAGAGTCACGTCTACCAGGAAAGAAACCTAGAAAGCCAGAAGCAGAAAAGCAGGGGAAAAGATAATGATCACAATGGCTAACATTTACTAAAGCTTGTTATGTACCAGGCCCCATCCCAACTACTTTACATGTATTAAGACATGCGCATAAAGTGCAACAGAGGTAAAGGGGGTCAACTAGCAGGAAGTAAAGAGGGCCTCACATGGGGTAGGATGAGCCGGGGCCGTGAGCCATGTCGGCCTGCACCCCTCTCTCCCCTTCCCCGACCTCATTCTCTCACCCCTCCCCCACCCACTCCAGGCACACATCCTTCAAGCGCCACCTGCCGCGGCAGATGCACGTGTCCAGCGTGGACTACGGCAACGAGCTGCCCCCAGCGGCGGAGCAGCCCACCAGCATCGGCCGCATCAAGCCTGAACTCTATAAGCAGAAGTCGGTGGATGGGGACGATGCCAAATCCGAGGCCAAGAGCTGCGGGAAGATCAACTTCAGCCTGCGCTACGACTACGAGAACGAGACCCTGATTGTGCGCATCCTGAAGGCCTTCGATCTCCCAGCCAAGGACTTTTGCGGCAGCTCCGACCCTTACGTCAAGATCTACCTCCTGCCCGATCGCAAGTGCAAGCTGCAGACCCGGGTGCACCGCAAAACCCTGAACCCCACCTTCGACGAGAATTTCCACTTCCCAGTGCCCTACGAGGAGCTGGCCGACCGCAAGCTGCATCTCAGCGTCTTCGACTTTGACCGCTTCTCCCGCCACGACATGATCGGGGAGGTGATCCTGGACAACCTCTTTGAGGCCTCCGACCTGTCCCGGGAAACCTCCATCTGGAAGGACATCCAGTACGCCACGAGTGTGAGTACCGCTGGCCCCGGGGGCCTCTTGAGGGTTTGTAGTTCTGGATTTGAGTGGATGTGTCCCTGAACCTCCGAACCCCTAGAGACAAATGGATCTCTGCCCTTCAGGATGTGAAAGGGGACCCTGACTCATATAGCCCAGCCCACCCCAGGGGAAATCCTTGCAATGGGCCCCAGATTGGGGGGTGGACGGGGAGGGAGGGTGACAGCAGAGCTCTCAAGTGGTTGGGAAGGGAAGGAAAGGGAATTTGTGTCTATTGCTTCTGATGCATCTTCTGTAGTGGTTGCCTCTAACAGCTAGGCCTCAGGACTACCACCTACAATGTATGTCTTTAATCATGGGTGAGGATGGGGCCAGGCCTATAGACTGACTCAGACAGCAGCATGTGCCAAGGGCTTTGATGTATACTAGAAGCCTAGCACAGGCGATCAAGGACAGGCTATATTAATCAGGATAAACCAGGTTATGCCTCATCAACGAATAATCCTAGGATTTGGTAGCTTAAAGCAGCCAAGATTTAGTTCTTGTTGATGTTACGTGTGCTTTGCAGCTTGACCAGGGTTCCATTCTACCTTATCACCAAGTTGACAGAGGCTCCGTTTTGACCCTGTGCTCCTAGTTACCACCTCAGGAAGGAGGGGATGTGGCAAATCGTGCACTATTTCTTAAAGTTTCCACACTGAAATGACACATGTCACTACCACTCACGTTTCATTAGCCAAAGCAAGATACATGTGACTTCTAATATTAAGGGAACAGGGCAAAGCAATCCTACCACATGTCCAGAAGGGGGACTGGAAGTACTTAACAACGAGAACCAGAAACTACCATGTAGCAGAGATGCTGCTCTTACGGCTGGCCTGCCTGGGCCATCTAGAAGGTGGTAGGGGAGGAGGCCAGCCTGAAAGGAGAGCTGGCTAATTCACACACTACAGAGGCAGGTGCTGGGCTCTTCATGACCAGTTAGAATTAACCGGGAAGGTTTCAAGGCACACAAGGAAAGGGTTATGTGTTGGTGTACAAGGAAAGGATTATTAAAGAAGCAATGGGAGTTGGATGTGATTAACCCGGGAAGACTTCTTGGAGGAGAAAGTCAAGCACTATTTTGAAAATGAGTAGGGCTTGAATTGGCTTTTTAAGAGGGGGGCAGGTTTGGCACAGAGAATTAAGAGGGCATCTACAAAACCCTCAGGTCCAGTGTAGACAATGTTCTCCAGGCCCTGGGTGGCTGTTGAAGAAACTGTGTAATTGCATCCCGCAGGTGTAGGTGTGGGATGTGCCTCTGTCTAAGTCCAGCCAGGCAACTGAGAGCCCTGAAGGGGTGTTGCCACCAAATGCCAATGGCCTTGTGTCTGGTATCTTCAACGCCAAGTGGTTGAGTGTCCCCTGGGATATTTCTTTCACTATTTCTCTGGGTGCAGACTCTCCCACTCTCTGGCACCCACTCTCTGGGTGGACAATCAATGCTCAATATCTATGTATTGAATTTGTAAGGAGAGAGGCTTGGAAAATCAACCGCACTCTGGTGGGAAAAGGAATTGATTTGTTCAAGGAGAGAAAGCTCGGTGGGCTCTGTTTCTGCTCCGGGAAGGTCTCTGGGAGAGCCCATTCTCCTAGCTGGTGCTAACTTTGGTCCAGTTCGATGTCCCAGCGCCTCCCCTAATTTTGCTTTCCCGAAGTGGCATCCCCAAGAACAGAGAGCAGCACAGGCAGGGGGCTTGCAGACGGGGCAGACAGACGGGGCCGGCTGGAAAAGCAGCTGTGCACCAGCCCCAAGCTCAGGAGCTCTGCTCTATAAATCACTGTGAAGTTTACATCTGGTGCAGCTCTTCCCTTGTGGTCTCGAATGGCAGCAGCTTCATTATGGTGACTGTACAGGTAGTGAAGAGCAGCTTAGTTCCTCCCCATACTGAGGCTGAGGCCCAGGTGCTCAGGGAGAGAGAGGGGCAGGGGCCAGGGGCTGTGAGGAGCAGGGCTCAACTCAGCCCTCTGAGGAGCCTCCCTTCTCCTCCCCAGAGACGTCCCTTTCTTGTGACTTTAGCTCTAGGCACGATGGACGCCCTCATCCTAGAGCAGGCAGTCTGTGCTCAGGGAGGCCCCTCACCTGAATGCTAACTTCCTAGAATTCCATGGCTGTCCCTACTCTTATCCCACACCTCTTCTCCAGCCCAGCTTGAGAAAAAGGACAAACCCTCACCATCCTCATCACCCTCAGTCAGTACCATTATAGTCCTCCTCCATCTTCTCTTAAGCAGGACCCTGTGCTAAGCACTGGGGAGCAAGGAGGGTCTGGGATAGAAGACAGCCTCTTTGACCGAATGCAGAACTTGAATTATAGAGACAAGAAATGTTCATGCAGTAGCTAGTGATGCAAAGTAGCAAACAATGCGTGAGGTTGTAAGATCTGAGAGTTAGGACAGTCAGGGACGGTTTCTTGGGTGAAAGAGAATTTAACTGTGTGGGGAGGGATTGGTATACATAATTTTATATGCAAAGAGGAAGGGGAAGCATTCTAGCCAAGGGCAGGAGGAGTCTGGGACCAGGAGTTTCCGAAGCTGAAGGTGGAGTGACTTGCTCATACACCCATCTTGCTCGCAGTGTGTGGGATGAATGTTCTGTCTGGTGAGGCCACCAGGGCCCTCCTCTCTGCAGCTTCTCAGCAGGCTGACTCTCAGGGGCGGTCTCTTTATCCTGGGGGGAGGGGGGGGGGTAAGGATTCAGGCAAAGGAAGGGAAAAGGAAATAAAGGGCTGGTGCTTTTGCCTGAGTTGACTCTAAAATTGTAATTACATTGAGGCCAGAGAGGTCCAAATTGCAGTGACGGGGAATGATTGAGCACTCCATGTAAGTAAAATCCTGCAGCCAGCGCCATGGGGGCCGGTGCAGATGAGCCCAGTCGGCTCCCATCTCTCCTGCATGCCAGATTCCTTCTGGATTCCATTCCTAGAGTTGCATTTTGGCCTCCAGCTCCTCTAACCTGCAACTGGTCCCTGAATATGCCTGGCATTTCCGCCTCTTGCCTTTGCTCCCAAGGTTCCCTCTGGCAGGCAGGCCTTTCCCCTACCTCTCTGACCCAAACCAACCCACTTTTGAAAGTTTCCCCCGAAGTCCTTCCACTCTCAGAGCAGTCACGCCTGGATTTATTCTCTGGCTCCCTCATTTATACACCGAAAGATATTCTGTCTTGCAAAGTCCTCCCAGTGGCTTAGGAATGGTTTGTGTCCCACATTTGACTTTATTATTTTCCCTCAGGGCTGGGCGTGTCATTTTATGCAAACGTAAGAACTCAGCACCTTCTTGCTGAATGACCGATGGCTTAGTTAATTCAAATAAAACTACACATTGGTGCGTAGGGAAAGGATTATTAAAGAAGCAGTGCAGTTAACCTGGGAAGCCTTCCTGGAGGAGAAAGTCAAGTAGTATTTTGAAAATGAGCAGAGCTAGGCATGGCTCTGCATTCCTTCATAGTGATGGTTCAGGTAGATGGCTTACATCTGGAGTAGCAAAGAAATGAACCAGTCGGATCAGGTGGTCTGGACTGAAGTGGAGGGTCAGTGACTCACAGTCTGGTAGAAGGAGAGGCCCTATGAGAAGGGGGCTGGGGAGGCTGCTCTGAGGTCACACCAGTCTATGAACGCTTTCCGCTTGTTGCTCCTTGCACGCGTATGGGAGGATCAGGTACATCCCTGGCAGGTGGAACCAGGCAGATTCCTTATTTTGGTCCCTGCCCCGGTGCCTAAGGTGGTTTAGAGTAGCAAAGCCTAGAGCATTTGTGTTGTTTCCTTACAAGCACTGAACATGGAGCTTCAAAGCTAGTGAAAGGAAGGTATGCATCCGATTAGGCGAGCTTTTTTCATCGCAAACCCTTAAGGCCCAAGGGACACTGGCCTCAGCATCCCCAAGTTGTTCTGGGCGAAGCTTAGGCTGTAACAGAGCTACCCATCCCCCTCAACTGGAGGGTGAGAAGCAGGCACAGCAGACGTGTTGGGGCCATCGGAGCCCTCTGCTGTTCCCCGGAATCAAGACGCTCAGGCTGCCACTGAGGCTTCCCCCTCTCGCTGGCTTGACTAAGGTCCCCTGGAGGTCTCCTGGGAGTTCCCTGCAGTTTGCCATTTTTCTCTCCACGCAGAACTTCCATTGGCTGAGATTTTTCTGCTCTTCCCTTCCCCGCCTCCAGCCCCCAGTCTCATTATTTCTATATAAAGCTGTAGATTTATCATTATAATAGAGCCGCCATCACCAAGGCTTGCTAACGTCTCTGTAATCTTGTAGTTATTGCTACAGAGGCCTCAGACCCCAGCGCACACAACTGTTCCTGTCCCCATTCCTGCTCCTTCATGGAGGCTGTAACTGGGGCCATAAATATGTGCCATGCTTGGTGGCGTTAATGGACTTGGCCATCTTTCTGCCTTACCAGGTTCCCCATAGGTCAGAGTGAGCGTGTGTGGTCATGTGTGTGTGCATGTGTATGTATGTGTGAGTGTATGTATGTGTGTGTTTTGGTGGCAATGCCTGCAGTACTCCATAGACTATCAGGGAGCCTGGACTCAGTCTGCAGGGGGGAAGGGAGGCCTTGTGTGGTGGAACAATCTATTCTCTAGCCTGGGAATGAGCAGAGCTGGGTACAAAGAGCTTTGGTACCAGACAAACTTGTGTTGTATTCTAGCTTTTTTTTTTTTTTGTATTCTAGCTTTTGCATTTTCTAGCTTTGAGACCCTAGGGACATTGTCTAAACCGTGCCTCAGTTTCTTCATCAGGAAAGTGGGGGTAATAATGGTACCTAGCTTGTATTATATGTAGTCAGTTAAATAAAATGCAAAGATGGCTAGGGCAGCAGTGTCACAGGGCAGCCTGCTGAGCTCCATTCTTACAGTGCCTTTCTTCTAACTCAGCCTCCATGGCACTATTTATACCACCCCAGGTCTGAGCCCCAGCTTTGGTCCGGACCATCTATTCCGACAGGTGGTTGGCTATTATTAATTCCTATTTTATTTATTTCTCTCTTTGATGTATTGTCCTACCGTGTGTTCTCCGTGTGACCTTGGAAAAATGACTTGCCCTCTCTGGGCTGCACTTTCCTCAGAAACCAGTTTCAAAGTTATGAGATTCTGAGATTCTCAGCTTCTCCTGTAAAGAAGCGATTTCAGAGCAGAAAAACCCAGTGCGCGGGAGTGTGGTCTCCTTATTAGAGGCCTAAACCCTGGGTTGATAGGCCACTGGGCAGAATTCCCTCCCTTCAGTGGCAATAAGAATCAGTCCTCTCTTCAAGCCCCTGGGAAATGTCCTCCAGGGAGTTGCTACCACAAGCAAGGCCCCGTCAACAAACTGTCTTCCTCCTTTTCCTCTGAGATACAGTCCTGCACCTGAGCTCAGTGCCCTCCCCACCTTTCAGGTCCCCCATCTACCAGTTATTAATATGGAGGTTATTACTTGAGTTCCTACCAGGAGCCAAGAGCGCAAGCAACTTTATCCCATTTCATCCTCACCATAAGCCTTATATGTGCCCTATATGTAAGTAAAGGAATGAAGGTTGCAGGCTCAGTGACACCCACTATCACCCAGACAGTTAGTGGTAGAGAGCCTTCAGAAAGTCCAGGCCTTCAGCAGAGCCCATGTCCTGGCACAGCTGGAGGGGAGTAAGTGTGATTATGTTGCTCCTTGGGCAGAAGACAGACCCTGAAATTGTGCAGCTTATCAGGAAATCCAGAAGAGTGTTTGGTTTGGATTTTTCTTCGTGACCTGGTTCATTCCTCTTGTTCCAGGGGACTTCTGTGCTGACACTTAGATTCTGTTACCATCTCCCCAGTGTTCTTCCTACAGGCACTGAGTTTGACATTCATTCCTCTTTCAGCCAACAAACACGTACGGAGTGTCAACGATGTGCTGTCAGTTTGATCACTGAGCACATGTTGTGTATGGAAGCCGGGCTGGGCTGTGGAAAGGATAACAAAGAAAGAGCCCAGCTCCTATTGCTTAGGCTAATGGGAATTGTGTCCAGTGACCCCCCTGCCAACCTCCCAACCCTCTCACACAGAGGGCACACACTTGGGGACAGACAAATTCAGATGTTCACAAACAAAATTATCCAAGCTGCTGTACTGCAAGCTGTAAGCAGAAATGTTGAGGAGAGATGGAGAAAAGAAATCAGAGTCAGATGAGATTGGTTTGGGAAAGTTTCTAGAAAAAGAAAATGTTAGGCCAGGCTTTGATGGCAGTGAAGGAAGAGAGTATTGAGAGAGAGTCAGAGGGAAGGGAGTGTGTTTCTCTATTTTCTTTGGATTGGGGGAAAGATCTAGAAAGAACTTCTCTCGCATACGGTGGGTTTCTTCTCTTTGTGCAGTAACTACTTGTGGCATAATTACTGTGTACCAGACACCAGGCTAGCCTGGGGGATATGAAAACTTCAACTCGGTCCAGTCCTCAAAGCTTCACAATCTGATGGGGGAGGTAGGAAGGCAGTTTTCTTGTCCCAGGGGGACATGCAGGTCCCAGTGTGTTGGTGGAAGACTGGCCTCCTGGAATGAAATTGCTTTCCTTGCCAGAAAAGAGTTAGTTGCATCCTTTTCTCACACCCAGGTGCTTGAGTCCAGCAGGATCCAAGGGTAGCTTACAAAAGGCCTTTTCAGTTAGAGTCAGAGAATCTACAAAACTGATTCACTGTGACTCATTCAATTCCCCTGGGACAAAGCCTCCCAGGTACTCATTGACCGGCAGTTTGATGCAACACCTTCAAAGTGCCCACCTTGGATCTCAGGCTCCCAGTTCTACCCTGGCCAGGAGGGAGGGCAGGAGCAAGAGAGAAGCATAATGAAATTTCACCCACATGTCTTCAATAACCTCTTAAGAACTTATTTGGGTCCAAGAACACTGGGTATTGAAGGACAAACATAGGCCTTATTTTCAAGGAGCTGACAGTTGAGTGGAGGTTTCAGAGCAAGTAAAAATGTAACCAAAAGAACACTGTTTAAGTTGGCGTGAAAAGGGAGTGGGGGAAGACAGAGGTGATAATGAAGCTGGAAGAGTGAGGGAGTGGAATGGGGGATGCAGGTGAAGAAGGAGAATTCAAGAATAAGATTTGAGTTTAGGGAACAGTCAGAGTCAAGAAGAAAGAGGAGGGGGGCCAGCAAAGGATACCAAGCAGAGGGGAGTGCACAGAGAAAAGAGAACTGAGGACAGCCAAGGAGGGACAGTTCAGGAATTGTTCATCCAGCGGTGATTTCTTCAGGCATCTGCAAGGTACCAAGCACAGTCCTGGACATTGCGGATGGTTGTTGCTATTCAGTCGCTAAGTCATGTCTGACTCTTCGCGACCCTATGGACTGCAGTGCGCCAGGCTTCCGTGTCTCTCACTATCTCTTGGAGTTTGTCCAAGTTCATGTCCTTTGAGTCGGTGATGCCATCCAAACATCTCATCCTCTGTTGTCCCCTTCTCCTCCTGTCTTCAATCTTTCCCAGCATCAGGGTCTTTGCCAGTGAGCCAGCAGTTCACATCAGGTGGCCAAAGTACTGGAGCTTCAGCTGGCAAACCACTTAGGTATTCTTGCCTGCAAGAACCCCGTGAAGAGTATAAAAAACACTGTGGATGCATGGTAAATGAAGCCCCTGCTCTCAGGGAGCTTATACCCTGGTGTGGGGAGACAAATAAGTGAGATAAATAGTATGTTTGAGAGTGGTGAGTGGCCTGGAGAAAATAAAGCCTGGAAGTGTGGTGGGACGTGTTGAGTTGGGAGGATGGCTGGAGGAGAGGTCCTGTGCTTGTGTACTCAGCTACTCAGTCATGTCCAACTCTTTGTAACCCCAGGGACTGAAACCCGCTAGGCTCCTCTGTCCGTGGAATTCTCCAGGCAAGAATACTGGAGTGGGTTGCCATTTCCTCCTCAGAGGATCTTCCTGACCCAGAGATCAAACCCCTGTCTCTTGAGTCTTCTGCATTGGCAGGTGGGTTCTTTACAACTTGTACCACCTGGGAAGCCCAATCACAGGGTAAAACAGGTTAGTCTGGGGAGATATCCCCAAGAGGAGGCCAGCTGAGAGGCCTGAGAGATAAGAGGGAGAGAGCCATGCAGAGGTCCAGACAGAGAAAATGCCAAATGCAAAGATCCTGAGGTGGGAGGACACCCATTTTGTTCAAAGAAGTAAGGGTTCAATGTGGCTGAAGCAGAAATGGGGCTGGAGAGGAGAGAGAATAAAAGATTAAGTGAGAGGGGGAAAGGGGCAGGAACGGTTCATGGGGTTCCACAGTCAAAAGTTTAAAAGCATCACTAGGGCTGACAGGTTGGAAATAGACTATACAACCAGGGCAAAGGCAGGGAAATCCATTGGGAAGCTGTTGCCATGAAAGCGAGACAGTGGTGGCTTGGACAGGGATGGGGGTAGAGATGTAAGATGTTCTTGATTCTTGATGTATTTCGAAAGTAGAACTAGCAGTATTTGCTGCCAGATTGGGTGCAGGTCTAAGGTGTAGAGAAAGAGAAGAATCAAGGTTGTCAGCCTGAGCAACTCAGGAGGGAATCACCATCAACTGAATTGGGGAATTCTGGAGGGAGAACCCATATGAGGAGGAAGATCAAGAACTCAGATTTGAACGTGTGGTAGTTGAGATACTTTTGGTATATTCAAGTGGAGGTGTTGGATAGTAACTTGAATAAAGATTATACCAGAAGAGAAGCCTTGGCTGAACAACTCAGTATAGGGGATATCAGCCTGTAGATGGTGTTAAAATCCATGAGGTTAGTTGAGATCCCAAATTTAGAGGAGAGAAAAGACCCAAGACTGAACCATGGGGCACTCTATTGTTTAGACCGCGGGGACCATGAGGAAAAGTCAGCAAAGGAGGCTGATAACCAGCAACCAGTTAATTAGGAGGAAAAAACCAGGAAAGTACAGTTTCCTGGGAAACCAAGACTGTGTGTCCAGGGTGAGAGAGGGAAGGATCAACAACATCAGACCCTGCAATGGATCAAGTTAGATGCAGACTGAGACATGACCATTTTGCTCAGCATCAGCCTTGCCAAGAGCTGTTGGAGCCCTATGGGAGATGAGGTCATTGGTGCAAGACTGGGACATGGTTGTATGTATCATTTTAGGGGAACTCTTGTTTTTCATTTATGTGTCATTTAGGGAAGTGAGCTCTCAGTGACTCGGCAGGCTGGTTTTGCAGTGTGCATGTATGTATCTGCCACACTTGGGGAGAAGTGGGATGGAGCTGAGGGGAGTGGATGAGCGGCCCCAGTCCACTCAGAGCAAATCAGGCCAAGACAGCACATTGCATCAGGAATTTGCAGCAAGGCTAGGTATCCCTGGAATTCTGCCTTGAATTCTGGACTGGACTCTTGCAAGCAGGACCAAGCCTGGAGAGAAGCCGAGAGAGAGAACCTTCCAAGAGAGGTGCACAGGGCAGATCAGGGTCACATGGAGGCTCCAGGGGGTGTGAAAGGAGCAAGGCTGGGCCTGGGTCCGAGCTGCCCGCCCAAACCCATGAAGACTGCTCTCTAGGCCCTCCAGTCAGAGCTGCTCTGAATAATGTATGAAGCCAGCCAGCCCTGCCCACTGTTTCGGTGGCCTGGCCCCTGTGAGCCCTGGTTGTGCCCTCCTGGCAGCCTGACTCCAGCCTGAGTCAGAAGCCCCCGCGTGGCACGGGGCTGCAGGCCTCACTTGTTTACTTGCTGCTCAGCTGGAGCTGCTTGTCTCTACTAATGTTCACTTACCCCCACACTCCCTGGGGCCTGGCCTCATTATCCTCATTATTCTTAGGAATGCTGAGCTCTCCTGCACCTCCACCCTCAGGCCGTTGTTTGTTGTTGTTCAGTCTCCATGTTCTACTCTTTGCGACCCCATGGCCTGTACCATGCCAGGCCTTCCTGTCCCTCCTCATCTCCCAGAGTTTGCCCAAGCTCATGTCCATCGAATCAGTGATGCCATCCAACCATCTCATCCTTTGTCACCCTCTTCTTCTGCCTTCAATCTTTCCCAGCATCAGGGTCTTTTCCAATGAGTCAGCTCTTTGCGTCAGGTGGCCAAAGTATTGGAGCTTCAGCATCAGTCCTTGCAATGAATATTTAGGGTTGATTTCCTTTAGGACTGACTGGTTGATCTCCTTACTGTCCAAGGGACTCTCAAGAGTCTTCTCCAGCACCACAGTTCAAAAGCATCAATTCTTCGGCTGGGGGAGGGGCAAAAGTGTCCAGAACAGACCCCCACACAACTGATTCCTTTAGCCCCTGCCAATGTAGAATGCAGCCAGCCAGAATCTCTCCTCTGAGAGGGGAGGAGAGGAAGGGCCTGGTTGCTTGCCTCCCTCAAGGATGCCAAGTGATGATGGGGATGTCGAAGCCGGGAGTGCTTTCCCTGCTCCAGAAATAAGACCTGCAGCCCCGCCTTCTGAGCTCTTGTTCTACTTAGGGAGGAAGTAGGAAGGGGGTGCACCAGGGTTCCCACCATGCTCAAAGCTCAGGTCCTGAGAATGTGACTCACCTCACCAGGCCCCAGGTTCCGCAGCCAATGTGACCTTGACTCTTCTGGGAACTACTCAAAGGGCCAAGGCTCCTTTACCTAAGGGTTGCTGAAAATCCATCAAAAACCCAGCAAAGGGGAGAGGCAGGGTGTGGGTCTGAGCTCCAACCCACAGGCAACAAGTCTTTTCAGGGGAGAGAGGGGACAGAATTCCAGAATTGCCGCAGGGTCCCCGCACCACAAGCAAGAGCTCCGGACCTGCAAGTTGTCCCTTCAGCAGAGGTGATGGCTGCACCAGCCTTCCAGAACCACTCACTTGGGCCACCTGGGACCAGTAGCTTTTCTTAGGTACATGAGGTTAAAGGTTTCCCAGTGGGGTTGGAAAACAAAGCTAATTGGTCCAGACAGGGCTCTGACCCGGCTATAAGCAGAGTTGCTCAGTAACCGCTCCATTGGCCTTGGGGGTTCTCTTTCAAGTCATTTCTAAACTCAGCCTTTCACAATAGGTCATCTCTGCAGCTTCAGATGAAATGGCCTTAAGAGGCTGCCAGAGGCTCAGAACCGTGGAAACAGTTCCCTCCTCACCCTAGCATCCAGACAGCCCCACTGCCCACCCTAGTCAGCTGTCCACAGAACCCAGCTTCTACAGGCAACCAGACCACAGCCCTGTTCTGCCTCCCTCCTCTGCTGGCACCTTGCGATAGCTCCGTGCTGGCTGGGCCAGCCGACCCTGCCCTGCCCTGGCCCCGTGTGCTCTTCATTAGTATGCTGTGCATCTCAATGGTATAAATATCTAATCTTCCCCTTACAAGAGAATGAATGGGAAATCATTAGGCAACAAGTTCATGCATCAACCAAAATTTATTCCTCCAACATTGGTGCATTTGATGAGCTTCCCCCCACCTTGCTGTGCAGAGCACACACTTGTCTTGTGGCTTCTACCACCTGATAACCCATGGCGACATTTTCTCCTGGAGAGATATTATTTGGTCACCGGCTTCCCAGGTGGCACAGTGGTGAAGAATCCACCTGCTAGGGCAGGAGATGCAAGAGATTCGGGTTCGGTCCCTGGATTGGGGAGATCCTCTGGAGAAGAAAACAGCAACCCGCTCCAGTGTTCTTGCCTGAAAAGTCCCATGGACATAGGAGCCTGGTGGGCTACAACCCAATGATCACAAAGAGTCTGACACAACTAAGCAACTGAGCACAGACATGCAGGGAAGCAACAGGCAAACATCCCCTCTGGACACTGTCAAGGACATTCAAACCACAGGATTCGTTCTGGAGGAAGGGATTACAATGAGTCCCCTAGATCAGCTGCAGTCCAAAGAGACTCAGATCGTTGGGTGTAGCCATGGCCAGAATGGCAACCAACTGGGAAGAATTGGGGCCGTCCCTGAGGGGTGTCTAATTTCTTTGGTCCCTGGTGTTATGACTCCGTTTTCTCAAGGACTTAGGGAAAGTCAGAGCTGGAAAGGGCCTTGGAAGTAATCTGGCCCAGTGTCTTCCTGTCACAGATGAGCAAGATGAGACCAGAGAAATCACAAAGCTTGTCTGGGACGGCTCCGTGAGTCTGTGCAGCTTGGGACCCCAACCTCGGTCTCATGATACCCAGCCTCATGCTCTTCTCACTGGCTGCCTTGTCTCTAGGCTTATACAGGGAATTCTCTTCCCCTGGCTATTTCACTCATTCCCTCTCCCCTTCCCTCCCAGGCCTCTGCCCACTCCCTATCTTCATTCTGTGCCTGTGAACCTCTCGGTACTGTAGAGGAAAGGGCCAAGACTTGGAGCCCAGGGCATGAAGTTCAAAAGGCACAAAGAAGACACTCTCTCTGCCACAGTTAGTCTGTTCCACGCAGGAGACTCCCAGTCTCTACTGGGAATGGAAGTAGGCAAACCAACAAGCAACGTCAGCAAGAAAACCAAGGAGGAAAGAGAAGCTATAGATCAAAGAGCCTCGACCCTAAGCCAACTAATCCCTGACCACTAAGCTTTCCACCACACTTACCTATTTCTTCCTAGGAGGAGGAAGGAAACTGAGCTAGCTGTAGAGTCTAGGTCAACCTTGCCCAAGTGTTAGCATATTTTTTTGGTGTTTCTGTGTCAGCAGCAATGTAGATAACTGTGGTCTCTCCAGGAGGCAGCCACCCACTACAATCCCCCCACCCCCCGCCCCTGCCAACCCCGTGCCCATCTGGCCCTCATTCATCCTCATCAATCCACCCCTGTAGCTGTGTTTTCTTCTCAGGTCTGAACTGACACCTACTCATTCTCCATGAATGTTTAATGCCTTCCTTTCTGGACAAAGTCTCCAAGACCTTGAGGGTGTCTCTGTTGTTCTTGTTCAGTCACCAAGTCATGTCTGACTCTTTGCGACCCCATCGACTGTAGTATGCCAGGCTTCCCTGTCCCTCACCATTTCCCGGAGTTTGCCCAAGTTCACATCTGTTGCATCAGTGATCTCTAAAGAGGGTCTCTTTAGGGCTGCAGCAAAACTTGGGACAGAGGGTTTCCATGGAGTCCACTTGGCCTTGGGAATTAGTAGAGAGACAGCACCTGGAATGGGAGGGACTGAGCAGGATGCTTAAAAGCCTCCCCATCTCTGAAGTGTCCTTCTGGCCAGCATGGCTGGAGTCACCCAGTCTTGATGACCTGAGAAGCACCAGCGACTGCTTCAGAAAACTCCCTGTCTTCCTGCCGATGCTCTGGACTTAGAGCAGCTTGGTGCTCAGGGAGGGCACCAACAACATCCTTAACAATGAACCTTTTTCCTCCAGGAGCTGTTTCCTACTGTGATCAGAAATTGTGAGTCTGAGCGTGTGCCCAGTGGGAGGGAGTCGAGGTGAGATGGGGCTGGATGAGAGAACTAGACTCACAAGATCACCGTGTGTGCGCTGAATTCTGATCGCAGGTGGAAGCAGGGCATCAGCTGGGGCCTCTCTGCCTCCACATGCCAGGCTCTATGTGCTTACATTTAATCCTCACCACCACCCTGCAGGGCGAGTACTGTTATTATCTGGTTTCCAGACTGGAGAACTCAGGCAACCTGCTCAGGGTCACAAAGCCAGTGGGAGGCTGAGCCAGGAGTCAAACCACGGGTACATTGGCTCCACTGAACGTGTTCCTAACTCCCCTCTTTGCTGCCTCAAGGCTGGCTCTGGGGCGGGTTGGGGGTGCTCTCCCTGAGAGCCTGCCTCTTCCTGGGATGGGGACAACAGTTGTTCTCCTAGTCCCCTCTGGCTCTAATTTCCTGCCTCTTCTGAAGAGTCCCCCTCTTGGCCTCTTCTTTCATTGACCTGGTCATGGGATGCAAGCCTGGCTCCACCCCACCCCAAATTACACAAAGTGAATAGCAGCTCTGATCGGAGGTTTGTTCTCGTGGGAATCGGATATTTCTGCCCCATTGCCTGATCCATGGCCACCTGGCGAGGCTTCAGGGGGCACTTGCTCCCCGAGGTTCTTCCCGCCATGCCTCCCATAGAATACCTGCGTCCATCAGCTGGCTGGCTCCTCTCCACCTTCCCCAGCTTCCCTGCCTTGGTCACAAACAAACCATGCCCCTCTTTATTTTTTATTTTTTATTTTTTTTTACAGAGCTGATTTTATTTTATTTTTTTTATTTTTTTTAAAGGTTAAAGTAATTTTATTTTATTTTTTTTAATAAGTTTATTTATTTTAGTTGGGGGCTAATTACTTTACAATATTGTAGTAGTTTTTGCCATACATTGACATGAATCAGCCATGGGTTCACATGTGCTCCCCCTCCCGAACCCTCCTCCCACCTCCCTCCCCATCCCATCCCTCTGGGTCATCCCAGTGCTCCAGCCCTGAGCATCCGTCCCCATGCATAGAACATGGAATGGTGTTCCGCTTCACATATGACAATATACATGTTTCAATGTCATTGTCCCAGAACATCCCACCCTCACCTTCTCCCTCAGAGTCCACAGGACTGTTCTATGCATCTGTGTCTCTTATTCTGTCTCTCATATAGGGTTACCATTACCATCTTTCAAATTCCATATACATGCATTAGTATACTGTATTGGTGCTTTTCTTTCTGGCTCACTTCACTCTGTATAATGGGCTCCAGTTTCATCCATCTCAATAGAACCGATTCAAATGTATTTTTTTTTTAATGGCTGAGTAATATTCCATTGTGTATATGTACCACAGCTTCCTTATCCATTCGCCTGCCGATGGACATCTAGGTTGCTTCCATGTCCTGGCTATTGTAAACAGTGCTGCAATGAACATTGGGGTACACGCGTCTCTTTCAATTCTGGTTTCCTCTGTGTGTATGCCTAGCAGTGGGATTACTGGGTCATATGGCAGTTCTATTCCCAGTTTTTTAAGGAATCTCCACACTGTTCTCCATAGTGGCTGTACTAGTTTGCCATGCCCCTCTTTAAACTGCCCTGGGGAATTTAGTTCTCGCTAGCCTCTAAGCCTAGACTCAGTTCCAGCCCCATCTTCAAACATTCAGAACCAAGAAGGTGTTCAAATAAATGATGGACCACCTTCCTCATGAGTGGTGGGACCTGATTGGTATACTGTCTTTGCAGTGTGGAAGGCTCTATCCACAGAAGGCAATTGTGGTTTTAATTAGCGTTTGTTGCCTCTTGTTACCTAAGAATGGCTATGACCATTGGCCTTCTGCGAGCTCATAAAGGGGCATCTAGGGCCATCGCTGTATATGCAGGAGAGGCCCTTCTTTGGGGGGGCGCAGATGAAATTGCTACCTGAGATAGGAAGCAGGACTCACTCTCCATCTCAGCCCTCCTAGTTCTGCATTAGGCTGAGAATGAAACAACCCTGCCAACCAAAATGAGGCCTAAGAGGGAGGCCCCAGGTGGTAGGAGAATGGGATGAGGTTTCCGTCAAGAAGGATACAGGCTCTTAGGAGTACACGGACGAGTATCCAGAAAAGAGAGGGTGCTGCTCACCAGAAATGCGCAGAGAGCTGCCGGGGAAGGGCCTGAGAAGTTGTCCCAGCCCTTTGGGCCTGGAGTTTGGTGGTGAAGGATTCTGAAAGCACCCTATTTGCCGGAGTCCCGCTCCAGCTGGTCCAGGGGTCCCCAAGGGATGAACGGCGTCAGCGAAAGGAAAAGAAAGGAGACAGAATTTTTTGATGGCCCAAAGACCATAATCTTTATTGCTTTAGTCTCTATTTATATAGCACATGATCTTCTACGTAATGATTCTTACAATATTTTTCCATTCAGGTCAACATCCCCTGATTCTAAGATGTGTTAAAAGTTTTTTCCTAGTCTATTGTCACATTTTGGTTACATGTTTACCCCGAAACCTATTTTTATTTTACTAAAACATAATCTATAAATCATATTATTCCATCTGCTTATTTTGTACAGCCTGCTACTATAGCGAGTACAGCGTCTTGCTTCAATGACTAAAAACTATAGCAGTGGCTAAGGGCAAAGTTTCTCATAGTAGAGCCATTGTCAGTGGTGGCTTGTTTACCATCTACCCACATACCACAAGACTATTTCTGGCAGGGGGGAGTCTTTTGCAGTTTACCTAGAAACTATTTACAATACAATTTGTATATATCTTTTTCGTTTATGCTTAGATTCTGAGGGGAAAAGGCAATTGGCTTAGTTTCTGTAATTTTCCCTGATACATGACCCAAGTTTTCCAGTCATCAATAACAATTTCCTCATGAGGCCAGGTCACAATAGGCTTAGGGCTTGTTTTCCAAATGATCATGGCCTTATTCCCTGGCTGAATGTTAGGGACCCACCAGTCAGGGGCCTCAGTAGGTTTAATCATTTTTGGAATGTTTTCTCTGGGGCAAGGGATCATTTTTCTTTTTACTGGACTCTCATGATCTCATCATGGAAGCCCCTATAACTCCAGCCATCAAAGAATGAGACAGAGTTAGCCACAACAAAAGCATAGAAACAGGAAGGAGGGAAGGTTTCGGTCCTGGAGAGAAACGCTTTGCAATTTCTTCTTGATTGGTGCCGTGACTTTGTCACCCGGAAGTAGTTCCAGAACGGCTCCCAACACCTATTAGGGTGCCGTTGTGTCCTCTGTGGTGGTTTCTTTGGTTACCGTTAGCATTCGGAGAAGTTCTTTTTCACATTGCCAGGCTGTCTCAGGGATGAGGTGGGAAGCAGGAGTAGACCAGGTTTGGGTCTACACTTGGGTTGGAGCTTTAAAGAGAGTGAAGAAAAGGCACAGAGCAAAGACGACACTCTCTGCCACAGTTCGTCTCTTCCACACAGAAGACTCCCAGTCTCTACTGGGAGTGGAAATGGGCAAAGCAACAAGCAACGTCAGCAGGAAAACCAAGGAGGAAACAGAAGCTATAGATCAGAGTGCCTTGGAGCCTAAGCCAACTAACCCCTGACCTCCAAGCCTCTGCCTACACATATGAGGGAGGAGACAGAGCTAGCTGTAGAGAATGGGTCAACCATGTCCAAGTGTTAGCATGTTTTTATGGTGTTTCTGTATCAGCAACAATGTAGATAAATGTGGCCTCTCCAACAGGCCTCCCCCCACCCCACAGCCAGCCCCTGTGCCATCCCCTGGCCAACTCCCTGCCCATCTGGCCCTCATTCATCTTCATCAGTCGTCCCCTATAGCTGTGTTTTCCTCTTAGGACTGGATTGATTCTCATTCTCTACTCTGAATTCTCTATTCATTCTCCGTGACGGGGCAGCTAGTCCCAAAGAGAAAACCCAAAGAGGAAGATGGGGTACCTTGGGATGGGGAATAAGGGTGGTACTGCTTCAGGCTAGCCCTCTCCAGAGTCCTTGTGGGAGGAATGGGGAGCAGGGTTCCTCCAGCCCAGCCCTATAACAGCACTGGCCTGGGGCTCCTTCCTCTAGGGGCCCAGTGAATCCACCTTCTCCGAGAGCCTTTGGTTGACTCACATCCCTGGAGTGACACATTGGATCATGTGGTCAGATCAGTCCAAATTCCAGAGAGAAAAACAGCTCTGGTGGTGTGTCATGAAAACAGGAGAAGCTGGGGACAGGCTGGCTGTGTGACTGGAGGCACCTGCTTGAAAATGCCTCCCCCACACTGTCAGAAACCGTCTCCAGCTGAGTCACTCCCCAAGGGTCCTGCTAGAGTGACAGTCCAGGGTCCTCCCCCCCAAGCCTGGCTCCCCAAGACCAACACATCAGACTAACTGAGAGTTAGCCAGCAAGTGAAAAATCAGGAGGAAAACACGCAGAACAGCTAAGTTTCTGACGCCTGGAGGGCAGTGGGGAAGGACAGTGTAATTAGGAAGAATTCTGCAGCCCGTGTGCTGTCCTGGGAGGCAGACCCTGCACAGGCCTTTTGAAAGTGGGGGTTAGCCCTCGAGGTGACTTTTATGGGGAAAAACAGGGGAACAAACTTTCTTCTTGCTTCTGGGCCATTTTGGTAGGCGTAGGAAGAAAAAGAGGCCAGAGAAAAAGACAGACAGCGACTGCCTTTGTAATTCCAATTCCTGCTGACAGGGCTTTTTTTTTTTTTTTTTTTTTTTTTTGTATTAGTAAATCCTATCCAAGGCTGGGCAGATACCCAGCTCTCTTTCGAGAGTGAGGGTTCCCCAGGGAAAAATATTCCCCCAACCCAATTTGGGCAGTGTTTACCAGAGAAACTCTGGCTGAGCAACTTGTTTTCTCTTGCATGAGAAAGGAAGTGAGCCTCTCAACAGAGTCCCCTGACCACCTTGGGTCTGGCCGCCTGGAGCTGGCCTGGTCTTCCCTGGGCCAGACCTTGGGCAGCCCTGCACACACACACACACACACACACACACACACAATCGCACACACGCACACTGTGTCCCTCAGACACTAGGGACCCAACAAGGGGCTTCTACCCATTCAATCTTGCTTGATTGGCTCTTTTGTCACCTCCCCTCTGAGGACTCCAGGCCCCCAGAGAGGGACGTCTTTTGGTTGTCCTGAGAAACTGCATTTGGAAAAGAAAAATTTCAGGAAGACCTATTGTCCTAAAGATCATTCAGCTTGTGACATGCCCATATGGGTGACTGTAATAAACCCACAACTGCTTCTACTTTAGGCTGTCCCCCACATGTCGAGAAGCGGGGATAAGGATTATCTCTTCACTTCTGGGGAAGCCGAGGCATGGATGAAGGTGCAGGACTGTTCAAGGCCACGTGGTCAGCTCTGTTCTGTCAGTCAGGCTCCAAGAGGCTTCTGCAAGGCATTTGGCAAACATGGTGCCAACCTGCAAGAACCTGCAGGTCAGCAGAACTTGGAGTCAGGAAGCCAGAGTGTGAATCCTGCCTCTGCCGTGTGGCCCTAGACACATCACATCACCTCTCTGTTTCCTCATTAGTAAAATGTGGGAAATAGCCTGTAATTCACAAGGTTGAAGTGAAGTATCCGTGAGAAAGGGCCTCCAGAGGTTCTTACCACAGTTTATTGTTCCCGTGTCTAACAACGATGCCTAGCATGTTTCTAAAGTATGTTCCAGGTATATATCTCATTTAACCCTCTCAACACAGTAAGGAATCAGCATTTCAGTTTTATAGATGAAGCACAGTGAGGAGATTCCCTGGAGTCGGTTTGAAAGCGATAGAACAGAGAACCAAAACTGAGATCGTTTTTAAAAGCTGCACGACTGTAATGTATTTTACCCTTCCTTGCCTCAAGGCAAAGCATTATATTCATGTTTTAGATATTCTGGAAAATACAGAAAGCCACAAAAAGAGAAATCCAATTCACCATAAGCCCATTATCCTGAGATAACTGCCATTAACATTTTGATGAAATCCAAAATCTTCCTATTACTTAGAAAAATCACACAAATGCAGTGAGGGGCAGGAATGCTGTGGAGGCTGAGAGAGAGTTGATACATTGTCTGGTTTAGGCCCGGAAGTTTCTGAGATGAAGATTCTGGAAGAACGCTGGCCTGAAGGGAAGGATGTGGTGTGGAGAACAGGAGGAGGAGACTGTTTGGTGAGCAGGGTTGAGGAGTAGGGGGTGATGACAGACTCAGGAATCGGGTGCCCCTACCACACCTCCAGACCTGCCTTCTCACTGTGGACCATGGCCCCTGCTCGTCTTTATCAGGGAATCCCTGAGCTCTCTGGTGAGGAGTGATTTCCTCCTCCTCGCTGATGAGATTGGAACATCCTGGAAGACCCTCAGGGGGAGACGGACAACCTCACAGTGAACACTTGACCTTCTGGGGACTGGGGGTGGCCCTGGCGATATCATTTGTCCTTCTTGGGTCAGCTGGCTTCGTAGTGACCAGAGACCCCGGGGACAGCCTCCAGGTAAGGGTGGGGTGGTCTAGCACAGCTCTAACCCCACCACAGCAGCCTGGGGCCCCTCCAAGAAACCCATCCACAGCTCTGAGTGTCTTCCCAACACATAGGACTGGGTCCCGAACCAGCCAGGGCCCCTCACCAGCCTCCGGGTCAGGTGCCGCGGGGGCCGGGATCCCATCTTGTTACCATATTAAGAACAATAGTACCAATAAGTCCACCTGGCCCTGGCATAGCACGATTGAATTTACAGAACCCTTTTGTACACATTGTCTCCTTCAGTCCTCAGCAAGTCTTTGTAGGGACATTATCCTAATTCTGCTGATAAAGAAAATCAAGTTGAGACAGAGTGAATTGTCTGAAGGTTACACAACAAGTACTATAAACTTTACTTTATATGTGTCTGTCATTTTGTGTTGCTCTAAAAAGGATTTAACTAGCTCACAAGACCTATGATATGATTCAAAATAAACTTAAGATATCATTCAATTGTGGCAAAAAAAAAAAAAGAAAAAGTCAAATGGAGTCCAAGGAGGCCACTACCCAGCACCCATGCCCCACCATCCAAACACTGCCCGGAGCTGACTCACCCTGGGCCTGGAAGCGTTCTAGCAGCTACGGGAGAAAGGAAGCCTGGTCACAGAGTTCTGTGTCCATGAAATAAATATAAACCAGATGCTTGAGGAAAACAAAGCTACTCCTACTCCTAGGACAGGAGAGAATAATGAACATCACAGGGACAGTTCAGAGCATGGTCTCCAAATTCAAAAACCTTATGAGTACCTCTGGGCTTCAGTTTCTTCATCTGCAAAGTGGGGGTAATCATAAGACCTAGTTCATGAATTTGTGAGGCACTAAATGAGGTTCTTTTTAAAAGATTTATAAAAACAAGTAATTGAGAAAACAGACGTAAAGCACTGTCACGCACTGCTTAACCAGGGCTCCAGAAGCATTAGAGGAAACCAGAGCACCGGGTAATGAGTGGAGGTATATGATTGCTGAGGACAACCTTTCGGCAAACCAACAAGGTTTGGCACAGTGGGTGAGAGGAGGGGCCCTGGGGTCTGGCTGTGTGGGTTTGAACCACGTTTCTCTTCTCTTTAGCTGGTTAAGTGAGCTGGTTAATATCTTTGCGAGTATGTCTCTGCTTGCTTCCTCATCTGTAAAATGTGGGTAAGACTAACCCCTAATCTATAAGCCCAGAGTTCTTAGCCAAATACCCGGCATGCAGCTAGTGCTTGGTGAATGTGAGCTATGAGTGGTATCTTGAAGGCTCTTCTTTGTCATCATCCTCACTGCGGTAGAGGTCTGCAGTCTCTGAAATCCAGGGTTCTCGCCTTTCCACTGCCACCACTCAGTCTTGTTTATTTGTACATCCCCTGTAGTCCTTAGGGCTTCCCAGGTGGCTCGGTGGTAAAGAATCTGCCTACTAATAATGCAGGAGACCTGGGTTTGATTCCTGGGTCTGGAAGATCCCCTGGAGTAGGAAATGGCAACCCGCTCCAGTATTCTCGATTGAAAAATTCCATGGATAGAGGAGCTTGGCGGGCTACAGTCCACAGTACTGCAGAGTCAAACATGACTGAGTATGCAATATGTGTACATGTTGTAGCTCTTAACCATGGCCTTCATCCTGCAGGTGCTTAGTTTATACATATGGAGTGAAATTGGAAAGTGAAAGACAGAGGCATTGAAGAACTCCAGCTAGCACCAACTGGCCACCCAGCCTTTCAAAGCCTCCGTTTTCTGATCTGTAAAATGAGAAGGGATCTTTTTAATATCCAAGGCCCCTTGAGCTCTTATATTGATTAAATCACAGAGAGGTCTTTACTCTCAAACTGATAATTGCAGTAGTTGCAGAAGGTGCTTGGCTAGGAATTCCATAAGAGACCCAGTTCCCACCCTAATCTCTAAGAAAGGGATGGGCTAGAATCAAGTAGTGGGTGCCCTGCAGGGCCCTGGCGCATGTGGATGGCGTTGAACGGAGGTCCCAGAATCAGTGATTCCCATGGCCTGGCCTGGAGGGAAGGGGCCTGGGCTGGCCTGGGCATGTCCTACCACCTTGAGGAAGAGTGGCCTCTCTGACAGACAGGAGATGGAGCTATCTGGTAGGAGGGGGAGGCTGATGAAGGTGGGTGGGAGGAGGAGGTGAGAAGATGGCTCTGCTCTGTGTGGGAAGCAGGGAAAGCTGGGCGGTGACTTGGATAAGGAGCCTGAGAGTTGAGAATGGAGTGTGTCCAGGGAGTAGCAGGCCCCCTTGTCAGCAGCAGCCACATCAGGAGAAGCGAGAACCCTGGGGATGCCCAGCCTGGGGATGCCCTGAGGCTTGGGGGAGTATGGCCTTGCCTTGATACCAGGCTGGCCTCTTCCTGAGCCTGGGGGCTGTTCAGGCTCATTCCGTGCCAAGAGGCAGTCCCCCTGGGAGAGGGAAGGAAGTATTTGAAAGAACTTCCCCTGCGGAGCTCAGGCCCCACCAGTGGTGGCTCTAGTACGGGGGCAGGCAAGAGCCCCGGCTCCATGATTCCCTCCTCCCCACCCCCAGGGCTGCCTCTCAGCCTCAGCCTTGCTCTTTGTTTCTGCCACTGGGTACTCGGTGCCTGGAAAAGAGGAAATAACCATTAGTGTCACCTGCTCACCAGTGGGAGACATTAGCTTCTCTGGCAGAGCACGCGGCCTGTAATTTTTGGAGGAGTTACAATAATGGAGCTAATTTGGTGTTTCATCATTGTGCTCCTGGGTGAGCAGATGGGGAGGGGAGGCCCGGGGCCTCACAACCACCTCCCAGCACAGAGCTCTGTGCTTCCTTGGGTATCTTTAGGGGTCCTGGAGCCAGGCTCCCTCCTCCTTTGCCCTCCTCTCCCACCGGTAGCTTCTCCTTCCAGAGGTAGATTGTCAGAATGCAGCTTGGAGACCACCAAGGCCAACCCCAGCCAGACGCATGTCCACAGCAGGACAAAGCAGGAAGTGGGCCGAGAGTTGGAGGAGGTGTATGAAGAGCCTGGTGCTTCCCTGGTGGCTCAGATGGTAAAGAATCAGCCTGCAATGCAGGAGACCTGGGTTCAATCCCTGGGTCAGGAAGATCCCCTGGAGAAGGGCATGGCAGCCCACTCCAGTATGTATTCTTGCCTGGAGAATCCCATGGACAGAAGAGCCTGGCGGGCTACAGTCCATAGGGTCATGCAGAGTCGGACATGACTGAAGCAACTTAGCAAGCAGCCACGCATGAAGAGTCTGCTCTGCACTAGACACCATCCAGGGGGTTTAAGTGCACACATCTGTTCATCTTCATGGTTAAGCCCATTTTATAGATGAGAAGGTGAGGTCATCTGGTATGATGTTTTCATTTTACAGCTGAGAAAACTGCAGCTCAGGGAGGCCCAGTAACAACATGTAGGCTATCAGAGCTGGCATTTGAACCTAGGCGTCCTGGCTCCAAGTTCAATGTTTGTTGCTCAGTTGCTCAGTTGTGTCCAACTCCTTGTGACCACATGGACTGTGCCATGCCAGGCTTCCCTGTCCTTCACTATCTCCTGAAGTTTGCTCAAACTCCTGTCCATTGAGTCAGTGATGCCATCCAACCATCTTATCCTCTGTTCCTCCTTCTCTTCCTGCCCTCAGTCTTTCCCAGTATCAGGGTCTTTTCCAATGAGTCAGCACTTTGCATCACCTGCAAGTTTATCCTGTTGCTGGGGACACCTGAGCTGGAGCCTAGAGTCCAAGAAGTCACCCACAGATGCCCTTCCGTAGTGGCCTACTTATTAAAGATGCTGCTGGGTGGGAAAGCCCTGGGATAGGAGGAAAAATGAGGCAGCCTGTCAGCCAGCACAGCTTCTCGTGGGCCTTGAAGCCAGGAGCTGTGGCCTCTGAAATCCAGACTAGAAGATGTCCTTGTTCCCACCCTCCACGCAGGGATGCGCCCAAGGCAACTGCCCCTCCTCCTCTTGTTGACTCAGACATCCACAGAGCACACCGGGCCCATCAGCCCACCAGGTGTGGGGCCATTGCCTGCCTCAATATTACTGCACATAAATCTTGACTTTTTTTTTTTTCTAATAGCAGCTGGCAAAGTCTTCCTTGTGGTTTCCTCATATGCCTCCAGATCAGGGGCTTAGAGCAGCTGCCGCATAGGGAACCACCTCTGATGCTCATTGTCAGAGAGGGTTAAGCAAGTTCAATGACATCCGCAGTTATGCAGCTGGAATGCAGTAGAGCAGGGATTTGAACCCTGCCCCAAACCCCATGCATCCCCAATTGGGTTGTTGGTACTCACTCCCTTATACCAGAACTTCCCTGCCCTCTGGTTGGACGAAGAGCCAAGATCTCAACTTCCCACCAGCCAAATCAAGTTTTTTGTTGATGACTATTGTGGGTCTAGAAGACCGCTGAAATACCTGGAAACTTTAGAAGGCCAAGGACCCTGGGTTTCTCAGTTTTAGAGAAGGGAAGGCAGTCAAAAGTGATACTGTCTTCAAGACTCTGAAGGCATATGGCTGTTATGATGAAATAGCAAATGTGGACTAGGAGGGAAGGGCGTAAGTGACCTGGGAGGCACTGGATTGGGCATCAAGGAGAATTTTGAGTTCCAGGAGGGTGAAACACTGGAAAAGGTGGTAGTGAGATTTCTTTTTTTTAAGAGACCACAGTTGTTGAATTTAATGTGGTCCTGCTTGGGAGCTAGGACTGGATGAGTTGACCAATCACTCGTGGTCTCTAGCTGCCTAGTGACATGTGGTTGGGGCTGTCTTGCTCCGATCCACAAAGATCACACACCAAAGGAGTGAATCCACTTGCAGCTCTCCTAGGAGGCCCACAAGGACTGCAGACTGTCCCCTTGCCCCACCTTAAGACCTAAAGAAGCAAGAAAACAAAAATGAGGAAAATAACTCCAACTCTGCAGGAGACAGAGGGAAACACTTTATATGCCTGAAACATCTTCATGAAGGGTTTCCTCCTCCCAGACATGGTGTCTGCACCCCAGAGAAGCCAGTGGGGAGGATCATGCAGAGAGAGCCCAGGGTTCTTGCATGCTGGCCCAGCTTCCTCCTCACCCATCTTCTTGCACAAGACAGTGTCCATTGGAGCAACTTAGCACTGGGTGAGATGATGACATACAGGGGTATTTCATGAGGAACGGCTGACTGAGGCAAGGATGTGGGCACTGGCTGGTTGAAGTGAGCAGGAGATGGAGCCCTACATATCGTACTTGTCCCCCTTCAAGAGGAAGCAGACAGGGGCAGGCTGAGGGAAGCCACAACTTTAAATCTCAGGGGCTTCCTCTTTAGTGCTTCTTGCTTTTGGAACACCAAGAAATTTCACTTTCAAAACCCACATGGGTCCTTAGCTCACCTGAGCCTCACTAACCAGAGGCTGAAAGTAGGTGGCATGGAGCACAATTCCAAAGGAGGCTGGGTGGCACGGAGGAGAAGAGCAAGGCCTCAGAGTCAGCAGTTGGGAGTCCACATTCAGACTTGGTGGGTCACTCTGAGACCCTAGGCGATTACTTAACCTCTGTGATCCTCAGTATGGCAATAATCATGGGTCCTCCCAAGAATGCCGTATGAACAAAATGAATTAAGTCCAGTGTGTTGCATGGTCTCTACACACAAGATTTTGCTCCATGTCTCTCAGTCCCCTTCTCTCTTGACTTTGGCTTTGATCACCAAAATAAGGAGATGAAGTGGAAGAAACGTCAGAATCCTAATCAGAGTATGTGTGCTCAATTGCTTTTTCTAACTCCACATGGCAAATGTTCTCAGCCCCTGAGACCTTCCCTGAGTGCATGCTAAGTCACGTTAGTTGTGTCTGACTCTTTATGACCCTATGGACTGTAGCCCACCAGGCTATTCTATCCATGGGGTTCTTCAGGAAGAGACTTCCCTAGAGGACTTGTTAAAACACGGAGTGCTGGGCCCCGCACCTGATGAGGGTGGGCCCAATAATTTGCATTTCTGGCAAGCTCTAAGTGCTGCCGCTGCTGGTAGTCAGGGAAGCACACTTGGAGAACTACCGCAATAAGAAACATTTACAAAATGGTGTCATACATTTTTAAAGCACTATCCAGTGTTCTTAAACCATCTAAATCTGAGTGAGTCACCTTCTTACTAAAATTCAGCTAAGCAGTGTGCCTGAGGTGCAAAGGGAAAAGGTGGAAGGCAAGAGTGAGCAAGTGGTCCAGGGGAATTGACATGGCTTTGATCCATTGCAACCTTGTTTGCACCTAACAAAGGAGAAGAGGCCCTTCTATGAAGCTAACTTTTTCTTGGCAGCACTGATGCTGAATCACTTTGCTCGTGGTCACAGAGACTCTATCAGGGTCTAGTCCAGGGCAGCCTCGGAATCTCCTTGTTTGTGTTATGTTGCAAACCAAGGATACATAAGAGCCTCTGGGGAAGCCTGTCAATCCTTCACTCAGGCAGGCCCACCCTCAGAGATCCTGACTCCACAGACCTGGGATGCAACTCAGGAGTCAAGTCCCCACCTCTCAAGGGAATCCAGAACAGGAGAGCTCCAGACCACTTCCTGGGCAGCACCTTATGAGGCACCACCCTGAGCTGTTAGCCACATCTTGTTAGCCACAGTGACAAGGCTGGACAGACCTGAGGCTGAGGTTAAGCAGGGGCCCTTTTCATCACCTTCTAACTAGGTGTACCCCACAAAGCCGAGCTGCTCATTAATTCAACAAATATTGGTGCATGCGTGCATGCTAAGTCGCTTCAGTCGTGTCTGGCTCTTTGTGACCCTATGGACCGTGTAGCCCACCAGGCTCTTCTGTCCATGGGATACTCCAGGCAAGAATACTGGAATGGGTTTCCATGCCCTCTTCCAGGGGGTCTTCCCAACCCAGATATCAAACCCATGTCTCTTATGTCTACCTGCATTGGCAGGTGGGTCCTTTACCACTAGTGCCACCTGGGAAGCCCCCAAAATTGGTGAGCCTGTGTTATAGACCAGGAGCTATCCTCAGTCCTGGGAATACAGTGGTGAGTAAAATACGGGATGGGAGGGAGAATAGGGTAAGCAAGGCACCAAGGGGGTGGGATTCAAGGAGGCATTCATGTTGGAGGCACTTATGAGTGAAACTGAGTGAGGGCCTCCACCAACTTTGCCGTTGTACCCTGGGCCCCTGGTTTGCTCAGCCCTAGTTCCGGTCCTGGTCAAACAGGCCCAGTCCTTGTCCTTTGGGAACACGCAGTCTAGAGCAGGAGGTATGGCTTTGGAGGAAGTGCCCGAACAATGAGAGGACACCTGCTGTGTGTGAAGAGTTGGGACAAGAATGATCAAGCAGAGGAAACACAGTCTGCAGGGTGAGGGTGGGGTCACACCAGAGGGGCTGACAGAGCCTGAGGAGCTAACACCTGCTGCTGAGGCCTGGGCGAGTGGAGGAAGGGATGGGCCCTGATCGGGTGGGGCCCTGTAGGTTTTGGTAAGGGTTTTGGCTTTTATTCTACCACAGGAGGAAGTCACTGAAGGGTTTTGAATAGAGGAGTGACATGGTCCATCTTACAGTTTTGGAAGTGCTTTCTGCCTGCTGTGTGGAAAGTGGAGCAGGAAAACGAAGGGCAGCAAGGGGTCCCTTAGGAGGTGTGGCATGGGCAGGTGAAAGGTGATGTTGTCCTCTCTGTGGCACTGGAGGTAGAGACAGGTGGGTAGACTCGAGATCGGATTTGAAGATAGAATCAACAGGACTCAGTGATGGGAACTGACAGGGCTTTGTGATGAACTGAATGCAGAGGAGAGAGGAAGGCAGGCATCAACCATGAGAAACAGAGGGGATGGAGGGGCTATTTCCCGAGCTGAAGAAAACAAGAGGGAAATGTAAGCAGAAGCTCGGAGTTCTCCCCGAGAATCTCAAGTTTGAGCTTCTCAAGTTTCTGTGAGATGTCCAGGTTGGGATGTCGTGTTGGAACATATGAGTGTGGAGTCTAGAGGCAGAGTCTGTGAAGGCACCATAAATTTGGGGGTCATGAGCATGGAGGTGGGTGTTGACATTATGGGTGAGTGAAGAGAGAATGACTGTTTAGAACCCACTGCTTAGAGGCAGGGACAGAAGGATGGTCCAGCAGAAACTGGAAGGAATAGCTGCAGAGGTGGGAGGATAACTGAAAGAAGCGAATGCTTCCAGAACAGCCTGGGCAACTCCATGCAAGGCTGCAAAGAGGTTCTTCAGAGAGCAGCCTCATCGCAGCAAGGCCCAGAGGTCAGAGTGTCTGGAACAGGAGACAGGTAAAAACCTAAACTTTCAGGTCAGCAAAGAGATGGAGAAGCTAAAGCCCCCATCACTGGTGGTTTAAGCTGGAGCCCTTGTCAGGAACCAGACCCCTGCCCGTTGCATCTCCAGGACACCAGTTTGCAGAAACATTTCTCCGTTGCCCCAGGAGACCATCCCGCCGGGACCAAGGCATCTATCTTCCCTCCTCTGAGAGCCCTGCTGCTGCAACCCTGCCCAGGCAAAGAGCAGATCACTTAACGCTGAGCAACCCACCCCCTCTGGGGGAAACTGACAGCTGTTTGACAGCCACGCGGCAGGACCATTTGAGGCAAGAAATGAAGACAGATGCTCATCATTAAGTTCATTAATGTGCCATTTACTCCTCTCTGTCATTAGTGAAGATGCCTGTGGATGGACCAGAGCGGAGGTGAGGTCCTTGGCCCTGGCCTCTCCAGACAGGCACGAGTGGTGCAGACTCTCCAGCTTGACCAGGCATGGCCTCCATCTCTTCTGGAACTTCCCCAAACTCTGCTCTCCTCAAACTCCTTCTGCCCCCTCGTAGCCCCTTTCCCTCTCCGCCCACCTTTTAAAAAGTCATTAGGAAGAGATCTATACCTCCCAGTGTGATTCTGACTCATGGATATTTGCCCAAAAGTAATGGTGCATGCCAAACGCTAAACCTCTTTTCAAGGGCAGGTTCCTGGAGGAGAGGCTGTGAAAAAGTTTCCTAAATAAGACCAGCTGTTTCCCTGAAGATGCTCAGATAGAGAATCACTTGCCACCCACTGATGTGCTGTCGTGTCTGGAGGTGTCCCCGGGACGGAGCCCACCTCGAGGATCACACCCACTTCTCTCGCCTCTCTGCCCTCTGTGAGCCTGAGGGTCTCTCTCTTCTCCATCAGCCAGTCCCAAGCTCTCTGTGCCCACAACATGGGCTGCAGCCAGAGCGTATGGAGTTCGTTTAAGGTGCCTTCATTTTGCTAGATCATTTGTTCGTAACACTGCAAAGCCCTTGGGGCAGAGAGCACTTGAGAGAAAAAGCAGGCATGGAAGTCAGAACAAACAGAAGCTGCCTCGGCTCCCAGCAGGAAGCCCGAGCAACACAACAGACACAGCCCGCCCTTCCACCCGGGCCACCCCCAGCATGTGGCGTTCTCCCCAGCCCTGCAAGCCCAGGCCCCCAGAGGAGCAGGGAACAGCCCACGTCAGCCAGCCCGGTGCTCACAGCAGGAGCCCCCCTCGTGGCATCCAAGGAGAAGCACCCACCTTCTCCGCTCCTCTCCCTCAGCAGAGAGTTGATCCAGCCTTGGGGGATGTACAGGGTGGAGGAATGTTGGTTTCTGCTTTCCTCCACTGCAGCCCCCTCATCTGGTGGGTCACCAGATCCTGCTGATTGCGTCTCAGATGTGCCCTGCCTTGCTTCAAAGCCTTTGTAACGCCCGTCCCCAGGCCATGAGACCCAGGGACCATGGGAGACACCCCAAGCCTGACCAGAGGAGTGAGGAAGAAGGGACTCAAGAGGAGAGAACAGGACAGCTGGGCTGGCAAGACGAGTGTTGTCCAGGACAGTCAGGAGGGAGGAGAGGTTATTTCAGGCAGTGGAAAGAGCAGGGCCAAGGCGTGAAGGTACAGAAGAACCTGGGGTTTGGGAGGGGGAGCTGTAGAGAGACAGGATGTTGTAGTGGCCGAAACTGTGGGCTCTCGAACCTGGCTGCCTGAGGTCACATCCCAGCTCTGCCACGGAGTAGCTGTGTGCTGGGCTGGAGGAAGAGCCTCAAGGTACGTCAGGGTCCCCATGAAGAAAATGCAGATAATCATAGCATCTATCTCATCAGGCTTCTGTGAAATTTATATGACTCGGCATGTATGAGCACTTAGGATGGAACAGCCCATGATAGGGCACCTGGACTGGAATGATTGGCAAGAAAGGCAAGGGCCAAACCATGAAGAAGCCTGAGTGCCCTGGGTGCTGTGGGTGAGTGATTTTCACCCTGACTGCTAGACGCTCCAAGAAAGTAGGCTGAGGGGTTGAAGGTAGGGATTCTGGGTGGTGGTGGTGTTGTAGTCGTGTCCGACTCTTGGCGACACTTAACTCTAGGTGTTGTTGTTCAGATGTTAAGTCTTGTCCCACTCTTTGTGACCCCATGAACTGCAGCATGCCAGGCTCCACTGTCCTCCACTATCTCCCAGAGTTTGCTCAAACTCGTGTCCATCGAGTCAGTGATTTCATCCAACCATCTCATCCTCTACACAGAGAGATCACAACAAACTGTAGATCAAAACAAAATGGAAAATTCTTAAACAGATGGGAACACCAGACCACCTGACCTGCCTCCTGAGAAGTCTGTATGCAGGTCAAGAAGCAACAGTTAGAACTGGACATAGAACAACAGACTGGTTCCAAATTGAGAAAGGAGTTTGTCAAGGCTGTATATTGTCACCCTGCTTATTTAACTTATATGCAGAGTACATCATGTGAAATGCCGGGCTGGATGAAGCACAAGCTGGAATCAAGGTTGCCAGGAGAAATATCAATAACCTCACCCTTATGACACCACCCTTATGGCAGAAAGTGAAGACGAACTAGAGAGCCTCTTGATGAAAGTGAAAGAGGAGAGTGAAAAAGTTGGCTTAAAACTCAACATTCAGAAAACTAAGATCATGGCATCCGGTCCCATCACTTCATGGCAAATAGATGGGGAAACAATGGAAACAGTGAGAGACTTTATTTTTTTGGCTTCAAAATCACTGCAGATGGTGATTGCAGCCGTGAAATTAAAAGACGCTTACTCCTTGGAAAGAAAGCTATGACCAACCTAGACAGCATATTAAAAAGCAAAGACATTACTTTGCCACAAAAGTCTGTCTATTCAAAGCTATGGTTTTTCCAGTAGTCATGTGTAAATAGAGTTGCTATAAAGAAAGCTGAGTGCTGAAGAATTGATGCTTTTGAACTGTGGTGTTGTAGAAGACTCTTGAGAGTCCCTTGGACTGCAAGGAGATCCAACCAGTCCATCCTAAAGGAAATCAGTCCAAAAAGTTGATTGGAAGAACTGATGTTGAAGCTGAAGCTCCAATACTTTGGCCACCTGATGCAAGGAATTGACTCACTGGAAAAGACCCTGATGCTGGGAAAAATTGAAGGCGGGAGGAGAAGGGGACGATAGAGGATGAGATGGTTGGGTGGCATCACTGACTTGATGGACATGAGTTTGAGTAAGCTCTGGGAGTTGGTGATAGACAGGGAAGCCTGGCATGCTGCAGTCCATGGGGTTGCCAAGAGTCGGACATGACTGAGCGACTGAACTGAACTGATCTCATCCTCTGTTGTCCCCTTCTCCTCCTGCCCTCAATCTTTCCCAGCCTCAGGGTCTTTTCCAATGAGGCGACTCTTCATATCAGGCGGTCAAAGTATTGGAGCTTCAGTTTCAGCATTGGTCCTTGCAATGAATATTCAGGGTTGCCTCATTTCTAGCCACTTTTCATTCACTGTGTATATTTCATTTGAAGAAGAGTTTTCCAGCTACAAAACTAGCTTGGAATGGGGGGCCACTGAATGATTTGGAGCAGGAGAACCTTCTGATTACAGCAAGGAGGATAGATCCGAGGGGTTGGGGGCTCTGCTTATGCTTAGTCGCTCAGTTGTGTCTGACAGTTTGCAACCCCATGGACTGTAGCCTGCCAGGCTTCTCTGTCCATGGGGATTCTCTAGGCAAGAATACTGCAGTGGGTTGCTATTTCCTCCTCCAGGGGATCTCCCAACCCAGGGATTGAACCCAGGTCTCCCTCATTGCAGGAGGAGTCTTTACCGTGTGAGCCACCAGGGGGTTGGAGGAGGGAGTCAGAAAACTGGGAGGGCCTGGTATGGGTCAGAGCTAAGGTAGTGCGGAGGGGAGGGGGGGAGCAGGCCTCAGAGTCTGCAGACTCTTACAGAGCAGAACAGCCTGGCTGGGAAACTGGCTGGATATGGAGACCACAGGAGGGCTAGGAGCTGGGATCCTATCGACTTCTCTTCCCCGAGCATGTGTGCTAAGTCGCTTCAGTCATGTCCGACTCTTTGTGACCCTATGGACTGTAGCCCCCCAGGCTCCACTGTCCATGAGATTTCCCAGGCAAGAGGACTAGAGTGGGTTGCCAGTTCTTCCTCCAGGGGATCTTCCCGACCCAGGGATCCACTCTTCCCCGGCCACCCATTTTTTCTGCAATTCTGATGAAGTCCTGCTTTCCACAGGAGAGAAAATCCAAACACCCCTCAGGGCCTCTGAGACCTGGCCCTGCCTCCCTTCGCCACTGCTCCCCAGCACAGCAACCACCCCTCCCCTCCCCGCATGCCACTCCCGTGGCATCACTTGCTGTCCCCTCGTGGCAGTCAACCTTCCCCCTCTCTCAGGTCTGACTGGCCTCCCAACCACTCTGTCTGAACAGCCTCCACCCTGCCCCCCACTCTTTACCCTCTGTCCCTGCCCAGGTTCACTCAGCACCCTACAATACTCTCTTTGCTTACTTGAGTTTTGTCTCCCTCCCCCAGAACACAAGCTCCTGGAGGGCTGGGACTCTGTCTCATTACTATTGTCTCCCTGTATTTGGAAACATTTTGTAGGCGGTAATGAATGGATGACACAGGTGAAGACGGTCTCTGGTGTGGGTGTCTAGGTGGAAAGTGATGCTGTGGCCTGAGAGGGAAATAGGGATGGAAGAGCAGGTGTAGAGAGGTCTCAGTGACCTGCTGAGTCAAGGGCAAACTGTGCAGTGTGGGCCCTGAGGCAGACACGCCAGCCTGGTCTGGGCTGCTCTCAGCCTGCCCTGTGGTCCACATTGCCCTCTAGCCTCGATGGACTCCCATGCCTCTCCTCTGTCTTTATGCACCCAATGACACCTGCCTGGGAACCGCCTGCTTATTTCTTCTCCTATAAGCTCTTTTCACTCACCTCAGATCCTACTGAGTATCACCCTCTCTGGGAAGCCTACCCTAAAATTCCTGGGAGAATTCCTTTTTTCCTCCTCTAGGTCCCACATCTTGTCCACAGCTCTCCTACAGCACTGATCAAGCCAGACACTGCTGCTTACCTATGTGCCTTTCTCTCTCCTGCCTTATACCAAGACTGTGAGCTTTCGATAATAGTAGTTGTGATAGTCGTAATAAATTATAATCACGGCTAATGCTTTCTGAGTGCTTACTGTGTGCCAGGCACTGTTCTAAGCACTTGGCACAAATTACTTCTTTTAATCTTTATTTAACAACCTTAGAAGGTAGGTACTTATTAGCCCCATTTCACAGATTAGAGAACCAAGACTAGAAAAGGATTAAAGTAAGTCACACTCCTCATAAACGGAGCTGGACCCTGGACCCAGAGTTGCCTGACCTCAAGTCCACTGGCTCAACCATTCCTTCATCAGCCAGTATTTCCTGAGCTCTTACTATGAATTGGGCCCTGGGCTAGACATGGGGGATTGATGATGAGTAAAACCAGTCCATATCCCTGCTCCCACAGAGCCCCCCATTTAATGAGAACACTGCATTCATCATAAAATCCCCACAATCAAATAGAAGCTATGGTCGTGGCGTGGGCTCTGAAGAGGTCTGGGGGGCCGTGGGGGTGGATATCAGTCCCAGCGACCAGCCTCCACATCTGACTCATCTCTACCCTCAATTCCAAGCCCCAGGCCTACACAGAGGGATTGCTCACTGGCTCTTTCTTTACCCATTGAAGCCAGATTGACTTCCACCCCATTTCCCTTCCAGCCCCCCAGCCCCAGGGTAACTTAACAGCACTTCCTGCCCAGTGCTTCAAAGATCCTTTTACTCTCCTGTGACTTTTCTGAAAGTGTAGCGGATACTTCTCTGCTGATGCTGAGCGATTCAGACAAGCCACTTAATGATTAAGAGACTAGAAGTGTTCTCTAAGAGATGGGGAAGCATCGTTCTTGCTTCACTCAGCCTGGATTCCCCAGGCGGACACAGAGGCATTGATGCCACTCATTGCCTATTTAAGAGGAAGAAGGCCAGCCCTGGAGAACAAAACAGTTGGGGGGCAGTGGGAACGGAAGGAATGAGAGCATATGAATTTCAAAACAAAGTTCCTGGATACCTTGAGGTGGGTAAACAGACAGATACCAGTTAAGCATCCTTAAAAGTGTGAAAGTGAAAGTGCTAATCACTCAGTTGTGTCCAACTCTCTGCAACCCCATGGACTGTAGCCCACTAGGCTCCTCTGTCCATGGAATTCTCCAGGAAAGAACACTGGAGTGTATTGCCATTCCCTTCTCCAGGTATCTTCCCTACGCAGGGATTGAACCCCAGTCTCCTGTATTGCAGGCAGATTCTTACCCTCTGAGCCACCAGGGAAGCCCTCAGGCATCCTTGGACCATCTTAATTGGTGATGGCTGATGATGGATTTCTCCAGTTTGAATGCTTGGTTTTTATGGCTGGCAGGGACCTTAAGGCTACAGCGTCTGGGGAAATGCTCTCATTTTATAGACCGAAGCCCAGAGATGGGAAATGACAAGCCTGAGTACTTAGTGGTGGAGGGACTAAATAAAGACCCAGTCTCTCCTGGGCAGTCCACGGATAGGAAGTTTTTTTTTCTACACCTAGGGCTGTGTGAGTGCATCAAGGAGAGAAAAGTGCTTTAATGAGCTGTTGCAGATGGACTCCTGGGGAACCAGCAAGGGCAATGCGGTGCAGTGGATGGGCCTTTACAAACTTACTGCCCAAACATCTGGGCGCAGCAGCTAGGGAGATTGCTACTAGAATGGGCAATGATGTAGATGGACAGGCTTCATGCAATTAAGGACAGGATTCTCCAAGTGCTAACATCCTGGCTGCAGGCCTGCCCCTCTCCAAGCAATAGCCAAGACTTTCACCAGCTGCTGCTGGGCTCAGACCCACCCTATCAGCGCCTTGGGTCAGCAGTCCAGAGGGCTAAGTTGGAGTCTCCTGCTTTCTGGACAGCAGTGACCCCTTCTGCACCAGGGAGCTCCTCATCGCCAGTCAGGGGCCCTATGGTGGCCTCTCTTGACAGAAGGTGAAAATGAAAGCAATAGTGCGCTGGCTGTTCTGCAGCCCCTGGTCACCCCTGGTTTTATTAAAGCCAAAGCCACAAACATCCTCAGTGAGGATAAAAGGCTGGCAAGTGTGCAGGATCTGAAACCTCCTGAGAAAGCAGGTGGTACTGAGAGGACTCTGCAAGGCTGCCCATGGGGCCAAGCTGGGCTTGGCTTTCCGGAGAGAAAGGTGCCTCCAAGAGATGCTGACTTTCTGTCTGCTTAGCCCCATCTATGGACTCAAAAGTAAACTATTTATTTTCCTTTATCAAGTAACCCGGTCCTCTGCTGTCTACAAGGGCTTCCCAGGTGGCGCTAGTGGTAAAGAAGCCCCCTGCCAATTCAGGAGACATAAGAGATGCAGGTTCGATCCCTGGGTAGAGGTGATCCCCTGGAGAAGGGCATGGCAACCCACTCCAGTATTGCCTGGAGAATCCCCATGGACAGAGGAGCCTGGCAGGCTACAGTCCATGGAGTCACAAGAGTCGGACATGACTGAAACGACTGATCACACATCGCTGTCTACGTGTGCAGGGGAATTAATATTTGCCTTGACCCACTGAGCCAAGAGTAGCTGTTTTGCCATCAGGCCCAATCACCCACAGCAGGAGGTCCAAGATTGGACTTCAGGCCACCTGGCCCCAGTTTCTTCTCTGCCCCTAAGTCATAGTGGACTCTTGACACACTCCTTTTGCTTGTTGGGGCCCAGTGATGGAGGGTGGAGCTCACTCTTGGGTGCAGGAACCAGGACGGGGGTGGGGAGTTTCAAATCTGGCTGCGGACTCAGCACCTCGTGTGCCACCAGCTGGTGGCTCTACTGAGGAAGGAGGAGCCCACTGACTCTGTGCTGTCCCTGGAGGGAGCCATCTCTGAGGGCGGCCCACAGAGCCCCAGGGGATTCCGCTTACCCTGAGGGCTCTCCCACAGCCCCAGGCAAGTCTCCCAAGCTCACAAACAAACCAGCTTAGACTCCTGCGAAAAGACTGCCTTTGAAGGCTTCACTCTGCATCTGTCAGGTGGCTGAGTGGGAAAACGTGACAGCAGCCTTGTGCTCACTCCTCTCACAGGAAAGAGTCAGACATGACTGAGTGACTGAGCACACGCTCACAGGGACCCTGGGAACTTCTAGATGGCTTACCAGGGCCCTAACTTGATGGTAACATTGATATGGAGAACCATTCCTTTCGAGGGTTCTTCTGTCTGTGTAGCTCCTCTTGGGGTATCAAGCATCTCTGAAGTACAGTAGGTGTAAAGCGAAGCCCCTGCCCCAAAGGGGCCTCTAGTCCCTGGACGCTATAGGAGGGCTTGGCTGTAGCAAAGCAGGGACTCATTCACCCCTGTGAGCACCTCAGGGGCAGAAAGTGCAGCAGGGACATGGGGACACATGCTCAGTATGGGCTGGACTCTGGGCGAGGGTCCCTGTGAGGGGCGTGGCCCTGGGCCCTCCAAGATGCATGGGATTGTCATCTAAACAAAGACAAGAAGAGGAGGCATGTTGGCCAAAGGGACCAAAGATACACTGGCTGGTTGGAGCAGAGTGTTGGCGAGGAGAAATACAGAAAAATACTCAGGTGAGGTGGTAGGACAGGACTAATCCTTAAGGGTCCAGAATGCAAGCTAGGAGGATGGGTCTTGATTCTGGAAGCTGCACAGGGGGCGCTACCAAGAGCATTCGGGCAGCAGCCCTGGCCTATAAAAGCCTGGCCCCAGAGCACTCATTTGACCTCAGCAAGTCGCTTTAACTTCACCAGTCATTTCCTCCTACATGCGGTGGGGGTACTAAGATCACCCAATCCACAGGGCTGTGGTGAGACTCACGGAGGTAATTTAGCAAAGGACTTGGCACATGGTATGCATGCAATAACCTTGGTTCTTCTTACTGTTATTGAGGCTGAACAGGTTTCTTGAACACTGGACAGGATTGAACCTTGGAGGGTTATAAGGAAATCAAGGGAGTTGGGGGCCTCCTTGTAGCTCGGTGCCTCCTCCAGAGATGGAACATTCAGCCAGATGCACTGCTGACCTGGCCCCTGCTGCCTGGGGGGACAGTCACGCTGCCCTGTGCCACTTGTCATGAGCCACTTCCTGTTTCTCCCTCCCTGGACTAGGGGACTCCGGAGGGAGACAGGAGATGCACCTGAGATGGAGATCCTGTCTCCTTCTTTCCCCCCTCCCTCCCTTCTCTCCTTTCTCCTTTTCTCTCTCCCTCCCTCCCTTTATTTCTTCCTCCCTCCTTCTCTCCTTTTCTCCCTCCCTCCCTCTCCTTCTCTCTCCCTCCCTCCCTTCCTCTGCAGCAGGTCTTAGTTCTGCCATTTGGGATCTTTAGTGGCAACATGTGGGATCTAGTTTCCCAACCAGGGATCAAACCCAGGTCCCCTGCATTGGGAGCAAAGAGTCTTAGCCACTGGACCACCAAGGAAATCCTCTTGGCGCCTTCTTTTAACTGGTTACACCTCTCTAGGCTGCATGCGTGTTGAGGGGGACAGCACACTCTCCAAAAAACATGGAGTGTCTAACAGGGTCTCGGTAAATCCAAATGGAAAGAACCCGTGAAGTTGTGGTCTAAGATCTAGAGGAGCCAGGGTTACCTTGAGATGTTCCCTAGGTGGGCTGCTATCCTGAGGGTTGGAGTCCAGCTGTGCCTCCTACTAGCTGCACAAGCCTGGTCAGGACATTACACCTGAGTTTAACCACTGAGTTCTTGTCTGTGAGATGGAGGGAATAATGACAATACCCCCTGCCTTGCACAGTCACTGTGAGCCTCAAAGGTGGAAATGCCCATCACAGAAGAGCTTCACAGGGCACAGTTCATGGGTTTTGGTCTCGGCTCCATGTACTAGGGTGTGTGTGCGGGGAGGGGGTAGCTCTCTCTACAGTGTGTCTAGCTCTGCCCCAGCCAGACACCACCCTTCCACCCCTCACCCCCGCCCACAATACCCCAACCCGCTTCTTGTCCAGGTTGCTGGGTGGATTCACCTGCTACTCCTGGGATTTGATTTGGGAGTGGGTTGAAAATCTTGGGCTAAGGAAAGAGTGGGTATAGTGCCACCTAGAGGAAAGCATTGGGACCAAGCACTCTGGAAGGGGTGGGGGAATTATTCTGCAGGAGGGGCCAAGTGTCAGGAGTCTCTCAGAGTCCCCAGTAGAGGGTGGTTCTTTGTGAGGAGAAGAGACAAAAACCTTGGCACAATCCTTGACTGCTCTGTTTCTCTGAAGTCAACCTCCTCCAGGAGGCCTCCCCAGCCAGCCTGAAATCAGAGCCACCCCAAACCTTGACCTCTTCCTCTTCCACCCTGGATCTGGGGGCTTTAAGAGAGGAAACATCTCTACGTCCTGGAGCCCCACATCAGCCTCAGAGCCTGAGAGAGGGATTTTGCAGTGATAGCACCCTCCTCTGTCAGCTGGGGAACAGGAAGAGGAGGCAGTCCAGCAGAGTGCTGTTTAATTCAACAGTCGGACGTGCTTACCATCTTTGAAGTTTTCCTATTCCCTGTTGCCCAGAGACTTTCTGGGATCCCTGGTCATGATGCTTCTGGGGTCAGAAGAGGCAGTAGGGTATAATGCTCTAGGCTGGGTTCATAGCTGAAGCATGACCACACAATAAGGACAGAGTGGATCCAAGACCTGGCACAAACATGGAATGGCAAGTGTATGTCTTCTTGGTCAGTACCATGTCCTGAGCAGGTCCTGGTTCCTTGTACTTCCACGCGCAAGCCTGGAAGTTAGAGTGCTAGGTATGTTTCAGGAGAGGCAAGGAAGCTGCCAGGGCTTCCCAGGTGGCACTAGCAGTAAAGAACCTGCCTGCCAATGCAGGAGACTCAAGAGAAGAGGGTTCAATCCCTGGGTTGGGAAGATCCCCTGCAGGAGGCCATGGCAACCCACCCCAGTATTCTTGCCTGGAGAATTCCATGGACAGAGGAGCCTGGAGGGCTATAGTCCATGGGATCACAAAGAGCCAGACACAACTTAAGTGACTTAGCACACAAAGAAGCTTCCAAGGCAGAGGGCCTCAGGAAGAATGACTGAGCTGAGAGCTAGAATCAGATATGCTGGGAGAGGGGACCCCTGCTGGCCAGAGTGGGTTTTGTACAGGATACTATCATGACCACAGGCCAGAAGGGTGGGGACTCAAGGGCTCAAGTGACTGAGAAGGGAAAGCTGGAAAATAGGGTTGGGCCCCCAAGGGCTTGGTGGTCTGGAGGGGCTGCAGCCAAAGGGCACAGGTAGGGCAGATGAGGCCAAAGCAGGAGGGGGAGGACCAGGACCAGAGTCTGATCAGAGCCGAGAAAGAAAGTTGAAGAGGACAGTGTCTGCTGAAGAGCCAATGTCGTTATCACTGCCTTTTATACCCAGTTACTCCCAGGATGGAGGCCAGACCATCCGGCCTTATAGCACTCTGCCTCAGAGAGCTTCTCCTGGGCTCCAGCCCTCACCTCCCCTCCTGTCTGCTTCTTTGCAGGAAAGTGTGGATTTGGGCGAGATCATGTTCTCCCTCTGCTACCTGCCCACAGCAGGCAGGCTCACCCTCACCGTGATCAAATGCCGGAACCTCAAGGCAATGGACATCACAGGCTACTCAGGTACCTCTCCTACCCAGGTGCTTGCCACATGGCCTCTCCACAGTCCAGACTTTAGGATGTGGAGAGATGTTCAGAGAGAAGGGGGAGGAATTGCCTGTATTCTTCCATTGGAGCACAGCCCTGCAGGCAAATGGCCTGGCTTTGGATAGCAGTTCTGCAATTTCCTTGCTGTGTAATGTTTTGGTTTCCTGACAAAAAACCTTACACAGGTTGCTTTAAGGATAAACAAGTTAATTCATGTAAATGCTTAGAAATGAGCCAGACACCTAATAAGCAGTCAGTTGTTGTTGTTCAGTAGCTCAGTCGTGTCCAACTCTGTGACTGAGCAGTCAGTAGATATTAGCTATTACAATCATTCCTTCTCTTGGAGGATAGAGAGGATAAGAACCAAATAAATAGGAGGAAAAAATAAGACGGAAAAATCTTTCTAGTCGGTGTGAGGCCTCAGGACTTCCAAGAGTTATGTCAAGTTTGAGTGTCTTAAGTGTTTGTTGATCCATGAAGCCCTGCAGCAGCCCTGTAGTGAGTCAGAGGAACAGAGTCACTGAAAAGCAAAGTGCATTTGTATTTGAGGTTTTCCTGCAGGGCTCTGGGCCTCTGTCTCAGCACCAGGAGAGCCGCTAGGTACCACAGGAGAGACAAGTGCCGTTCTAGTAACTGAGGAGACACTGGTTTGGAGGCAGCCTCAGAGCCTGCAGGCTGGACATAATGTCAGAGGTTTGATCCTTCCCCACAATTCTGCAAGTTGTTGTCATTGTGCAGGGTTTTGGGTTGTAATATAACAGCAGAGTCTCAGGAACCTTCTGCCCCGAGTTGACTCAAATTAGCCCAAGAAGTGGTAGAGGATGGAGCGTTCCAAGGAGCAGGCATGTAGAATAGCCTGGGCTGCACTTAGAGTAGCAAATGCTTGGTTTGTTTCCCTAAAACTCCCTCCTAAGAGGCTCTTCTCCAGATTCTGATTACAAACATAAATCCACTCCAGAGATGCCTCTGAACTTGGCTGGGAGTATATGGAAGATTTTCCCTTTCATTCTTTATTTCCTTAGTGCAATCAAAATTGCTGTAAAGAGGTGATGATCCAGATGAACACATCTGGGCCCAGACCCAACCTGGTGCAGTTGGAAGAAGATGAGATATTAGGCTTTGGAAAATGAGGTTTCAGGGAAGGGTGGTCAAGAAACGCTGAAGTCAGGTGTATTTGTGGCGGCTTTGAATGCCTCTGCTCCCAGAGCTCCCCCGCCACTGCCACCCCCACGTCTCTGTGCATCCCTCATGCCTTCCAGGCTGAAAGCTGCCCCTGAAAGCACCTGCCCTGATGCTTTTCCTTCCACAGAATCTACCACCACATGTCAGAACGTGGTGGGGAGCTTAAAGAACCTCTTCCAACACGTGCAAGGCTCTTAGGCAGCAGCAAGCTGGCTTTCTACAAAAATGCACCAATGTAGATTTCATTTTAATAACAAAATAAATGTGTGCAGGGACAGAAATTCATTGAGGACTCTCAAAACTGCTGAAGGAAATAGGATTTTGCTCCCCAAGTCCCCACGCTGTCTTCTCTGGTGTAATTAAGTTGATGTGCTAGATAGAGAGTGCTTACAGCAAAGCTACCAAGATAATCATGTGGGTTGTTGCACATCCTGAGGGTTGGGGGTGAGAGCCTTTTTTCATGCTAAGAAGTTCTAACCTCTCTTTTATGATTGCCTCTCTTTTCTACCTGGGTTTGGAATTGGGTATTTTGTTTGTTTTCATTTGGAATCTGGTATTACATCTCAGCTTGATTCTGAAGATTCAGGGGTCCTCTTTTTGCTAGGAATTTCCACCTGTTCACTGATGTAAGCAAGTGTCTGGGACAGTTCATGGAACATAATAAGCGTTAAATAAGTATGTATTGAATGATGAATAAATGGGTAACTTTGTCAAAGGGTGATGCACCTGGAACACATGCCAGCGGTCTCTCAAACTCGATCTCCTGTTTTGGAGGATAAGTTTGAGTTTGCCTTCAACCCAGATTGCTTTGCTGTTGGACTAAACTCAGGGGTGCAGGGAGCTCATTAATTGCCTGTTCTTGACTTATATGACATTGACCTCTAAAACCAAGGATCTTTCTGTTCTTGATCTAAACTAGTCATGAATCAATTCCCTAAGCCTATCCACTGGAACCATGACCGTAAAAAACAATACAAAATAATCATAAGGATCAGTACCCCCAAAAAGGATAGTGAGTGAGTACACCCACCCATCTCTGCCACATCTAGTCTGCACTACTTTGAGTCTAGTGGTTACAAATGTAAACTTTGGAGTCAGACCTAAATTGAAATCTTAGGCAAGTTTCTTAATCTCTCAAATCTCAAATTCTCTATCTATAAAAAGGGGATAATCATAAATATTTTATAGGATTGACATTTTAAATGATGTGATATATATAAATCTCTCAGCACAATGCCTGGCATATACTAAATGCCGAATTATGATGCCCCTCATGACAAGGAGGCTGAAACACACTGCTGGTCTTTGTGCCCCTCCCTCAGCTGCATCCTAGGTTACTGGAGAGGAAAGGACCTCAAGGTCATTTGGAGCCAGAATTCCAGTAGAAGCTCAAGCTTCTGCCCCAGCGCAAACCACCCAGGGAACAGTCCTATCTCTGTTTAGCCTCTTGGATGATAGTGAGATTATGTGTTCCTTCAAGGGAAATACCCACGGAATTTTATAAATTAGATATGCCTCATAGGAGTGAATAGAGGTGGGGAAGGAAGCTGAGAATCTCCCAGTTAGTAGTCAGGCATTTGCCTAGTGGCCCAGGGGACAGAATTCGATCCTTGGGTTGGGAAGATCCTCTGGAGAAGGAAATGGCAACCCGCTCCAGTATTCTTGCCTGGAGAATCCCATGGACGGAGGAGCCTGGCAGACTACAGTCCATAGGGGTCACAAGAGTAGGACACATCTGAAGTGACTTGGCAGCACCATGGGACAGGTGGCTCTGTCACACATTTCTAAGTCTGGCCACGTGGGCATTTGCTCTGCTGTGGGAGTGTATGTTCATAGGCATGGGAGGGGATGAGCGGCCCTTGGCAGCCTCAAGCCTGAAGACACTTTCCAAGGCAACGTTCACACTTGAGGAGCATAGAGGTTGCCATGTCAACAACAGGTCTTGGAAGTAACTTTCCCACTTGTCTGCTTGGACCTGAACACTGTCCAGGGCATATTCATAGAGAACAGAACCTGAGGACATGAGAAAGCTGTCTCACAGCAGTTCTAGGAACTCCCCCTTCCTTTTTACCAAACATCCTCCTGAGAGAAACCTTGCCAATGGGTTGTCAGACACAGCAGGGTGGTTAAACACCTGGTGGTCTCCCCAGGTCCCCCATAAACCCAAGCACCCCCACGGCTAAGGCACAGCTGCTGTCGTCATGTTGGTTAGTCAGCAGTGCACCTGGGCAACTATGGAACTGCCTTTAAGGCTTGAGTTTCTGATCTGGTGTTGAGGTTCTTTGTAGCTTCCCCAAAGCTGTGCACCTCTTCCACCACCTGAACAATTCCCCAGGGAGCGTAAGGTCCTCGTGGGTACTTGGGTGCCCAGGAGTTAGAGTCACATGATTGTGAATGAGGGGCCAGGGAGCAGGCTGCTGGGCCTGAACCTCCTGACAGAGTCGCATGAGCCCTGGCTTCTGGGCAAGAAGGTGTCTCAGCACATCAGTGTCTCAAAAGCTGTTATTACCTGTGAGTTGCCCTCCTGTGTCTTGAGCTGTGCAGCATAAATAACAATTATGATGGTGACCGAGCCACCTGCACGGTGATATACAATAGGTGTCGCTTCACTTGGATGAATAGAAAATTTCAGGGTAGGAAGCTGACCGTGAAATACCCATTCAGAAAACTAAAGAAGAGACAAGGATGGGAGGTGCATGGGAGGTCAATAAAAAGACATCTCTTTGAGGGCTGGAGAGATTTCAAGATCACACTGAGAAAGGAAATGGCAGCCGGCCACCCCGAGTCCCAGGAGGCTGAGGCACTCAGTCCCCCGGCCATGGCCCCCTCCTCCTCCACTACCAAGAGTGGGCAGGAAACAGTTTCCAGGGAGGCCAAGAGCAGGGTCACTCCTCCCCTCCCTGATGCCGGGTAGAAGTGAGCTTGAGGGAGCAATGAGACCCATAATCCTGTTGTCAGGTTGGGAGGACTGCACAAGCATTGTGACTGTCGCTGTTCATTTATTCTGTCTTGTGGCTACTCCTTGGGTGTCATCAATTCTATTTTTACCCACTTTATCCTCTGGTTACTAATGCTGACAAGAACCCCTTAGAGAAAAACCTCCAAGTAGGGAAAAGGAGGAGAGTGCCTTTGTTCCGCTTCAGCACCCTTTGGAGCCAGCCAGCCACAATGGAGCCGAGATTTAGGGTCGTGAACTGCATACCATGGGCAGGTTTCCTGTCTGATTTGGGGCCAGCTTCCCCATTAGCGAAAGTCCATTAAACACTCTCCTAGAAAGCCTGAGGTCTCTAAAGACTGTTTATGAAGCACAGAGCATCCACAGAGACAGGTGTGCGACATAAATACAAGGTGGTTTAATTATTTTAACATCCCACTGATACCATCTGAGAACAACAGTAGGTCTGGGGTTCCCATCCCTCCGTCACAAATGGTGCTTGAGGACATCTGCTTAACATGCTCCCTTCCCTTCCCGCTGCCCCCATGGGCACAGATCCATATGTCAAAGTGTCCCTGCTCTGTGACGGGCGGAGACTGAAGAAAAAGAAAACCACCATAAAGAAGAACACCCTCAACCCTGTCTACAATGAGGCCATCATCTTTGACATTCCCCCGGAGAACATGGACCAAGTCAGCCTGCTCATCTCCGTTATGGATTATGATCGGTAGGTAAGGTCCTAGGGGGCCATGATCCCCTGCCCCTCGCTCCCACCCCATTACAGCACAGGGCTCTTTGACCTTGGACCTTGTGGTTCATGTGACTCAAGCACTCAATGGCCTCAAATCTGGCTCCATCCAGGGAGGTACAAGAGTTTGAGGAAGATCATGGATTTCCAAAGAAGCTCAAGCTTCACTTCCCAGCAGGCTTATTGCCATCAGGGGCTTCCCCACCCATCAATTTCCCTGCATTCACTCCTGACTGTTCCAGTTCTCCTTCTGACATCTGTCCTTGAGAACCCCTCCCTCTCCTCTCCATTCCCACTGCTGCTTCCACTCCCACTTAGGGATATCTGTGCAGCCTCCAAACTGACCCCTACTGTCATCACTCCCTCCCTCAACCCAGCCACACCTTCCTAAAAGATCACTTTGTTCCTGGGCCTGCCCTTCTCAAGAACCATCAATGGCTCCTGTTGTCCAAGCTCTTCCCCTGAACTCTCAAGACCTTCCAGACCTGGACCCAGGGTATCCATCCAACTTGACTTCACTCACCTTGTATGAGTTTTTTCTCTTCCACTTTTCAAATCCTGCTCTCCTATCAAGGCTGACTCAAACAGATTCTCCAACTATTTCAGCCACTGTGCCTCCTTCTCTCCAGTTGTCACTTTTGCTTGAAGGAGGGAAAAAAAAAAACATGCAGTAAAGCCTCAATCCAGGATCTTTAGCAAAAGCTCTCAGGCATAGAAGGTGCTTGGTGAACAAATGTGAGTGATGATTGATGCTCTTGCTGAATGAATAAATCAAATCATAGCTGCTGGGTGTGGAGAAATGGTACTCAGAGCAGGTTGATTTATTTCCAAATAGTGCTGATGTCTCAAGCACTCGCTGAGTCAAGTAAAGGAAGAGACTTAAACTCCCACTCCCCAAAGTCAAGCCATCTGCCCACCATTCCTGAGATTCCAAACAAAGTTAGAACATTTTGCTCATCTGTCTGTGTCCAAAGTCCATCCAAGGAGGCTGGGGAATGTCTCACTGCAGCTGGCACCCTGAGGCCCTGCCAAGCATCTGTTTAAAGAGCTCAGCGCTCTGAATTTAGACCAGCAGGGTTGAGGCCCAGACTGCGGGACCTCCCTTTCTGAGAGCATGTCTGGTCACTGATGCCAGGCCCTCTGTTTCTCCCTTAGAGTTGGTCACAACGAGATCATTGGAGTCTGTCGTGTGGGGATAAACGCCGAAGGCCTGGGAAGGGACCACTGGAATGAGATGCTGGCGTACCCACGGAAACCCATTGCACACTGGCACTCCTTGGTGGAGGTAAAGAAATCCTTCAAAGAGGTGGGTGAGGTTGCGCTTGGCCCTTGGCATGTTTGCTGCATGGCAGCGCGGGCTAGAGAATGGCAGTCGGCTGCTGCGAGACCTCGCCTTTGTGGGTCTTTGGTGGGGGTGGAGACGGCTGGGTGCGGGGGGTGGAACACGCTTTTCACCCAGGGTGTAACAGGCAGGAAGGAAATGGAGGAAGACAGTGGGAACCTGCTTGACAAGAAGGCTTTGATGTGGAGTATATTGAAAGCGACCCTGAGTTCTAAATGGAGAATAAAAACTTGGAGGAAGCTTGGCCAGCTGCTCACCATGCCAGGCCAGGAATGCTTTCACAGAGCCCCTGAGCCAAGTCAGCTGTTTCGGAGAGAGCCCCAAGAGGGTGAGATCAGAATCTGGCAGGAAATCTCACCCCTGTCCAAGCAGTAAGTTCCTTGAGGCTCTAGCCAGGCCATCCTGTGGCGGTTTTCACTGTGTGGATGGAGCTGGCCAGAGAGAGGATTCCGCTGTCATGAATGTAGGTTCTCCTCACTGCTGGAGAAGAGAGTGTGGCTTCAAGGACCCACTTTCCAGCCAGGTCCTAACAGAGATGTAATGGACACAGCACTGCCTGGAAGTCCCGAAACGGGCTCCAGGCCTGGCCCTTTTCCACTTGCTGCGTAATCCTGAGCTAGTTATTTCTTTCTCGACTGAAAAGAAAACGTTCCTTCCAGTGACACCTACAATCTGCCCCACCTCCACCAAACCCCACCAGTTTAAGATCCTGCCATTTATCACCTCGATGGTCTCTTGGCCTGTTTTTTCTTAAATGAGTTGGGACACGGGTTGGGGTGGTCGAAGCCTATGGGCAGGAGTTTAAAACTTTGAGGAAAGTTTTAAACCTCATTTTGAGTCTTTCAGACTCCAGTCCATAGCCTAGAAAGTGAGGTGATCATTCACTCATTTTATTAGCAACAGATTTCAAGCCAGGAAGTCTCAAGAGCTGTATAAAAATTGGAAAATCTACTAATAAACAAATAAACCTTAAAAAAATAAATAAATAAAAATAAACCACATGGCCCCTCAGCTCAAAAGCAGAGTCTCCTTAAAAACAGAATAACTCCTTCCCCATGTTCTGTGACACGGATAAGATGTGGGCAGAAAACCCAGAGGAGCTACCAACTCCCTTTCCTGCTCAGGGTGGTCAAGCCTGTTTCCAGCAGCATTTGTTGTTGTTGTTCAGTCACCGAGTCACGTCCAACTCTTTTCAACCCCATGGACTGCAGGCCTACCTGTCCCTCACCATCTCTCGGAGTTTGCCTAAGTTCATGTCCATTGAATCGGTAATGCCATCCAAACATCTCATCCTCTGTTATCCCTTTTCCTCTTGCCCTCAATCTTTCCCATCATCAGGGTCTTTTCCAATGAGTCGGCTCTTTGCATCAGGCGGCCAAAGTATTGGAGCTTCAGCATCAGTCCTTCCAATGAATATTCAGGGTTGACTTCTTTTAGGATTGACTGGTTTGATCTCATTGCTGTCCAAGGGACTCTCAAGAGTCTTCTCCAGCACCACAGTTCAAAAGCATCAATTCTTTGGTGCTCCAGCAGCATGAAACCTCACATTTCCGTCTCTTGGTTGCCTGGATTTTACCACAGCTCTGGAGCTTTATTGAGGGAGGCCAGCTCTTGGGCCCTCCTGCTTTCCCAGAAGGTCCTCTCTGCAAAGTGTGGGTAAGGTACCCACAATCAGCCTCCACCTACACATGAGCCTCCAGGGGGAAGCCAGCACCTCACTGACTGCAGTGCTTATTCAATCTAGGGAGGGGGCGTGGCAACTGTCCTCCCCCTTTAAAATCCTTTGGAGATATTTAATGACAGAATAGGTACACTAAAATGCTCAGGCAGGCAGAGAGGCAGGGGCAAGGAACGGGAGTTGAGAGGCCTCAGGCACCTCACTGCCCCACCTGGTCTTCGGTTTCCTGGTTGGTGAAATGAAGGGGTGAACTTTTCCCATCTCAGCTTTTCTAAGAAACTCTGACCTAAAATGACTGGACGAAGAGTGAGCCCGCATCTTGTATCACCTTTCTAACCTTGAAGATGCAATAACCCATTGCTGTTACTGGCTTAGTCTGTCCACACGAACTGGAGTAACTGGTCAGCGGTGGCTGGAGTTGGAAGTGGGGTGCAGGGTAGTACAGTGGGGCTGGGACTCAGCCCCAGAATCGTTTTCCATAATGAATACAACCTAATTAAGCCAAATAATTGATTCCAAGTCCTATTTCTCTGACAACTCTGACTCCCTGGTCCAGACTACAAAAGAAAGATAAAGTAGAACCAAGCCCTTGAAAATGAATATTTGATGAGACAGCAAAGGGAAAGCAACAGTATATGGAAAACGAAAAGAGAATAAATTGATTCATATCCTTTGGGTTTACTTTTTTATTGACTTTGCACACCAGGTTCCCAAGACTGCCCCTCCCCAACTCCCCAGCCTTCCATTTTCTGCTCAGCTGATCATGTCTCTGTATGAAGAAGCCAAGAATGGCATTCATCTTGGCAACTTAGGATTTCTTCAGTGCAAATTTATAAAAATGCATACCTATGCTTTTAGCATCCACTGTTGAAGTCCCTTTATAAAGATGCATCTAAAAACCCACCAGGATAATATAAAGTAAGCCTTTTTTGTGTTCATGTGGTACGTTGTACTTGAATATTTATCATCTCAGTCATCCTTAGAGTTTACATCCTGCCTCCTTTTTGGTCCTGTTCTGGACATTGAGCAAGAACTTGGCTCCTGGAACTTGTTTCTCCCGTTTGTATAATACATTAAAAAAATAAAAAAAACCTTATTCTCCCACCCCCGGGAAGATGAATGGCATCATATCTAGAAACCACTGTATTTATATTGCACCATTCTTAGAGGGGTTTCAAGCTCTGTGATAATTACTTTTTTATTGACGAGAACAGAGGACACCATACTTACTTGTTTGGGGTTTTAAAATCAGGTTGAGGGAACAGATTAACTGAAAAGGTATTTTTCCCTGCTGGGATTTTTTTTCATGAATAAAAATTGATTAAGCCACAGCGAACAACCTTCCCCCTGCAGTGACTATGGCCGCTTGCCTCTCAGCACTCCTGCTCAATGCTGCATGTCATCGCTGTCACCACATACAGAGCCCAGGTTAGCCAGCCATCTTCTCCAAGGCGTTTTACTATGAAGGGACAAATTCAAACCGCCTGCCAGGGATGGGACCTATCTGTTGGAATCTGACCCATTTCAGAACAATAAAAGATCTCACTGGACCACAGCCACCCTGGACTAATCACCTTCCTTGGTGTGCTGGGGACCAGTTCTCTGCTATTTCAGAGCCACCACAATAAGCCTGCCAAGAATCATTTACCTTCCCATTGTCCATGAACCCCATCTCCTCCCTGTTTATCTTCACAGGAAAAATCAGAGGCTAGCAGGGGAGCCAGTGTGCCTTCTTCATTTGTTCTGGATAAACAATTATGCTCTGTGTGACTTCTCTTTGAGCTATTATGTAAAGGGAAAAAGAAATACTCCATGTGGCCATTTCGTTTTTTCTCCTATGGACTGGCCTATCCATCAGGTTGTTTAAGTGGCATGCTTACCCAGGGGAGAAGCCGTTAAAAGTGACGTTAAAGGTTGTAACAGAGAAAAGTAGAACTTCTAAAATAAAGGTCTATTCAGTGAAAGAATAGAAAGAAAATTGGTAACCATCTTTTGGCACCTTCTGGTTAAGAACTCTTGAGTCAGAAGTCACAGTGGGCTCAACAACCAGGCATTCATTTATCTAAAATATTTCACCAGGGAAACCCTCGGTTGTGATTTCATTCACGTGGATGCTGCAAGCAGAGAGACTGCCACCTGGAGTTAGGAGTAAGTACCTGGTATGGACCCAAAGAGGTTAGGTTTCTTATTCCATCGTGTGTCTCCTTCTCCTGGTGTGTCCAGGTGGGAAGGTGGCTGCAGGATGGAGTGGAGGGAATACTGAGTGTGGAGTTAGTAGACCTGATTTCAGATCCTAGTTCTGCTCCTAACTGGCTGTGTTGGCTTCCTCTGCATATTTGTTTTCTTATCTGCAAGAACAAAAGATTTAGCCAGGGCAATCTCCCAGCCGGTCTCCAGGACCTGAGCTCAGGCTCAGGTCATGTAACGCTGGTCGTCAATACCTCCGGACCAGCCTTTTTTGGTTAGTTGTAAAGATCTGCAAGTTGGCCTGTCCAGGGGTACAAAGGGACCATGAAGAACTGAGCCTAGGGACTGAAAGAGAGGATTTCCTTCAATCTGGGAACATGAAGGTGATCAATAGGCCTGGGTCTCAACTCCGTGTTGTGGGCTCCCACGGGAGATGCTGGCTGGGATGGTCTGATTCTTAAGTGGCTCAGCTCTGTCTAGAAAGGCTGTGTTGTGAGGTGGGGGTTGGAGGCGGGACCTTGTCCTTCCCCATTCCACCCCTACACACTGCACAAAGGCGTAGTCCACTTCTTCTCAGCCCCGTCACTCCACATGGAGACCCAGAAAGCCCGAGAGAAACAGAAGGGGCTGAGCTTCAGGTTCAGAAAGGCCATCTCAGGACTTCCCTGGTGGTCCAGTGCTTAAGACTCTGATCTCCCACTGCGGGAGGGCACAGGTTCGATCTCCAGTCGGGGAACTAAGATCTTGCATGCGACAGCTGGAAAGAAAAGAAAGGAAGAAATGCCATCTCACCCACCTGCCTAACTTCTCTCCCTGGAGCTTTGTCCTGTGTTTCCTCTGCTCCCAGAAAGGATGGAGTATGCAGTGGACATTGACTCACTTTGAAGTTATACAGCAGGTCTAGAATATTCACAGGGTCAGATCCTCGCCCAGAAAGCATTGAAGCACAGAGGCTGAAGAGGGGAGGCCGGCGCGGAAGCAAGATCAGAGTTTTAGCTGTACTAACAGCTCCCTGACAAATTGCTAATGCAGTAAGGGCACACTCTGCAGACGGCCTCTTCTGCTGCTAACAAAATCAGATTTTCAGTGTGAAAAATGGCTGAAGCATTCAGAAATGGTCCAGTCATAGCACCTCATTAACACACACACACACACACACACACACACTCCACACACTAAAGAAAGCTTTCATTATCTCTACAGCAAGTCTTTTTTAAAAACCAGGTCTTCCAAACTAGAACCTCAAAAGCTGTTTTCTGTTTTTTTTTTAATTTTTATTGAGGTATAGTAGCTTTACATTGTTTTATCAGTTTCTGCTGTACAGACGGGTGAATCAGCGATATGTACACACAGTCTCCTCTTTTATGGGTTTCCTTCCCATTTAAGACACCACAGAACACCGAGCAGAGTTCCCTGAGCTATACAATAGGTTCTCATTAGTTGTCTATTTTATGCATAATATCAATAGTGTGTATATGTCAATCCCAATCTCCCAATTCACCCCCCTGCCCTAAAGCTGTTTTCCTTGTTTTTGCATGGCTAACAGCAAAATTCACAAAAGCTTACGAAAAGCCGGAGAAAAGTGGATTCAGTGCATGGGCCAGATGAGTTTGGCAAGTTGAGATGTACATTCCCTTGGCATTGGCTAAGTGCTTTTCCCCCCTCTTCGCAGTGGCAAGGCCGAGCCGCCAGCTTCGACAGCGAGAGTTCGTGCCCGTCTCCGAAACCACCTCCGACACCATGAGCTGTACGACGGCGGCCGGGCTACACAAACGAGACTCAGCAGCGTTCTTTTTGCACTTGTTCAACCGTCTAAACACAGTGTTGTGCTGCAGCGGGGGCAGCCCGCCTCTCACTGCGGAGTCTTGGCTGCCCCTGTGTCAGCCAAGGCCGAGACACTTGTCGTGTGGTCAGAGCTGTCTTAGTCTTTTCTGTCTCCCAAGGTGATGTTTTCATGGTTCTTTCACTTTTTATGGATCTGATGTCAAGAAGAAAAGAAGAGAAAAACAAAGAGGGGAGAGCCCAGATGTTGGTTCTATTAAATACAATGTAAAATAGCCGTCTTTGGTGGGAAGGTGGTCTGAATTTCTGAAATTTTGTGTCTCCACCGAGCTCCATAACCCCGGAGGAGAAGGATGAGCAATAGCTGCTTTGTTCAGTGGCCCGTGGGAAGCTGCAGACCTGGTCAAGAGCCTTTACAAAGGTGACTTATGACTCTTAGAAGCGCTTTGCTGATGTGACATAAACCAAGGTGCAGACTCCTGGTCCCATGTTGAAATCGCGAGCACTCAGAGCTATCTGTGAGCCTTCAGCTGGTTGGTCATGCAGGGCTTCTGGCTCCCCGTCCTTGTGAACTTTCCTCCTGAATTGAACATGACTTGATCCCTCATGGGAACTGAGTCACGTTCGTTAGGAACGGTTCTGCTGAAACAAAACATGCCATATGTTTTCTGGCGCGCCACAGTTAATGACCACATTTGTTTGAAAACAGAATCTTTGTTCTCAAAAATAACCTTCTTTGTAAAAAAAAAAGGAAGCACATATGTTCTGGAATGATTTCTGCGTTATACATAGCTTTCTAATTCCATAAAGTATCAAGCAGCTGTTTAAAATGCCTAAACAGATCAAGGAAAAACCTACCTAAAATGTTCTTTTCTGAATGGGCAGTTTTGAAATCCAAGTAATAGGTGGAGCGTATCTTTCTATGAAGAGTACCTTCTTGATTGAAACCAAGTCAGCTTAAGTCTATTTTAGCCGCCTTGACTCTGGGACAATGTTCATCTTAAACTTTAGTTCTAGAAATTGTTAAGTATTTCAGTGTTTGTTTCAGTGGTAGTGAAGGATTTTTTTTTTTCTTTAAATCTCTACTGTAGGTCAAATTCAGTTTAGGAAAAAAGTATGTTTGAACTATTCTGTATTGTAATCGTACATTTCTGTTGAGTTAATTAGTGGCCTTCCCACCAACCCCCTAGAACTAGGTTGATTTGCTCCATCAGTCTGGTAAATGCACGGGTGGGTCTTCACTTCTGTGTGTAGCTGAGAAATGCCAGTTTCTAGAGCTGTGTGTGTAACTTGCAAGAGGCAGGTCTGCTGAAGAAGTGCTTCTTTCAACAATGGAAGGTCAAGAATGTAAAAACTGTTCACACACCTTGTGTCTTACTCTTTATATGTGACACATGCTTTAGGAGCAGCAACTCAATAAAGCTACCCTGGTTTTAAGTCAAGTTATCAGATTTCTGTGTTGATGTAACTTTGAGTAGTGTCTTCTAATCCTCAAGATGACCAAATTGGGCAGGAGGTAACAAGATATTGTGGCAAAAGAGGTTTTCAGCTTTAAAAAATATAGATAAACCCAGAATTCACCCTGTACTGAGCTTTAGGCTGGGGCTAATGTGGCACTGGTATAAAGACAAGTTTTCTCCCCAAATGTCTTATGATCGATAGGCCTTCTCAGTCATCTTGCAGCTGGATTCTCTTGAGAGTGAGGAAAAACTCAAGGTCATGAAAAGACTTCCAACAGGCCATGAGCTTCATTCTTGACTCTAGAATGATCCCATCAAGATGGCCATTTCAATCATTAGGCAGATGCTGCAAGTCCTGCAACTATGAAGGAGGCAGTGGGCTTCCTGGGTCAGGAGCCCAGAAATTAATGTGAGGGGGTCCTTCTAGAAGTGAGCTCAAAATGCATATGCAACTGTCCATCATCTTCAAACCTGGAGGCAGATGAGAATGCTGCCTTAGAGCAGTTCCTTCTTGGAAAAGGGAGTGTGATCAGTGTGAATCAGGGAAGAGTTCCTTCTTGGAGAAGGGAGTGTGATCAGTGTGAATCAGGCAAGAATACTAGAGTAGGTTGTCATGCCCTCTTCCAGGAATCTTCCCAACCCAGGGATCAAACCCGCATCTCCTGTGTCTCCTGCATTGGCAGGCAGTTCTTTACCACTAGTGCTACCTGGGAAGCCCCAAAGTCACAATAACCAGGGCCTTTTGCATATCAGTTGTTTTTTTTTATGCAAAAGTGAAAGTGAATGTCAGTTGTGTCCGACTCTTTGCCCCATGAACTATACAGTCCATGGAATTCTCCAGGCCAGAATACTGGAGTGGGTTTCCCTTCTCCAGGGGCTCTTCCCAACCCAGGGATCAAATCCAGGTCTCCCGTGTTGCAGGTGAATTCTTTACCAGCTGAGCTACAAAGGAAGCCCGAGAATACTGGAGTGGATAGCCTATCCCTTCTCCAGGGGATCTTCCTGACCCAGGAATCGAACTGGGGTCTCCTGCATTGCAGGCGGATTCTTTACCAACTAAGCTATCGGGGAAGCCCTTTAAATGCAAAGTTCCCTTTATTGAGCAGTATTTTCAGGCTGAAGAATGCCTCTTCCCTTCTCTCCCCTTATCCTCAGGATGTTAATTAATTGCATCGTCATTTAAAAAATTATTGTTAATTACTGCTTTGTGTCTTCCCACCCCGTCACAGCCTGGAGTTTTTATTCAATTACATCTCTCTCTCTTGCCCATTTCTCTTGTCATTGTACATTCTGAGGTTTAGCAGTCAGCACACATACAGAATACTGCAAAGCTTTTACTTTTAATCTCTGTTTCACATAGGTAACCCACTTCCCTTCAATCAAGGTATAGCAAAGGACTTATTTGTTTTTTATTCTGCCCGAGGAATACCTGCATGTCCTGGAAGGCTGGAATCTACCTGGCATTTTGTCAGACTTGTAGCTCACAGAGCATTTGGTACACGGGGCTCTGCTGTCTCCTCAGCTCTTCAGCTCAACAAGCAGCCCCTCCAGATGCTGAAGCTTCTCCAGGGAAGCGGGTCACACACTCATGTGGGGAAAGTGTGGTGCTTTCGTCTACTTTGAAATACTTGAGAAAATCCTGTTGCAGACTTCTAATTTAAAAAAAAAAAAAAAACTTAATGGAATAGCCTCTCTGCTCACCCCCAGCTTTTAATTAATTTAGAAAGCAGCCCATAGAGTGGAAAGTTCTCTCCCTTCCTGCACATCTGCATCTAAATTACTGGCACTCCACAATGAGATGCCACCAAGGGAGCTGAACTGCTGAGAGAAGCACTCTGCTGCCCAAAGAAGCAGCTTCTTCTTGCTTCTGCCTTCCCATCAGATCACCCGCCAGCCACTGGCATCTGATGATGTGCTAGTCACATCTAGAGCAGATCAACCATCAGGGTAGAGTTGGGCTGGCTGGGCTGGGTTATGCAATAGTAACAGCCTTCATATTTCAGCGATTGCAAACAACAAAGGCTTATTTCTCATTCAAGCTTAATGTTTGTCACAGAGGTCTGTTCATGGGATTGATTCAGGGGAACTCAGGGTGACAAAGCAGCTAACACCTTAGACAGTGCCAGTTGCCACGCCTGAGGGTAAAGAGCACGCGGAAGGGTCTCATCCTGGGTTCAGTGCTCTGGCTTAAAAGGAACACATGTCACTTTCCTTCACAGTTTATTGCCCAGAACTATTCGTGTGGCCTCCAAAACATAAGGGGTTCAAGCAACCAGAGGAAGAGAAATAGAAAAATTTGATCATCAACATGTGGGAAGACCACAGTGAACTTCACAGACCCATGAAGGGTGACAGCTACTGAAGGATTGATTCAGAGACACTAATAAAGGGAAACTGTAGTCTATTCATTTTGCACGAAATCAAGAACTGTACCTCGAGTCTCGCACATGTATGTTGGGCGACACAACTGTGCTAGCCTCAGACTTGAATCTTGCCCACAAAAAGCTTTCTAGTCTAGTAAGTTGATAACATAAGTAACTCTTAGTCCAAGGTAGAAAGTGGTCAGTACAGGAAGGGAGGTGAAATAAAAGACTACAGAAGTACAAAAAAGAATACCATAGCTCTGCAGATTGAGTGACAGCTCAAGGAATGAGGCGCCCCTGATCTAGGATGGGTAGGACTGGCAGATGTGGAAGTTGTGAGGAGGAGGCACATTCCAGACTGAGGAGTCCATACAGGTAAAGACACAGAGCAGTGGAAATCCCAGGGCTGCCACGCAGCCTGCATCTAGGGGAGACAAGGAGCCCCTGAACACAATTCCCCCCGTTGCTTGCATTGTCTGCCCAGGCAGGATGCTGGACTGCTCTCCCAAGGAGTACTCCTTTTCCCTGTCCTGGCCCTTGCCTAGTTCTTGCCAGCCACCTCCCCTGGGAAATGGACCTGCTGCCCCTCCCCTCTCCATCTCAGCCTTGACTTCTGCTCCCCAAAGAGCTGATCACCTGGAATTTTAAGACTCACCTGAATCTGACACTTGGTCCAACTGTCACACCTCATCTAACTGTCACACCTCATCCACTTACCCAGCCTCACCTCCTAAGGTTATTACTCAGCCACAAGCCACTCTGTTTAGTCGCTCAGTCACCTCCGACTCTTTGCGACCCCACCGACTATAGCCCACCAGGCTCTTCTGTCCATGTGATTTCCCAGGCAAGAATATTGGAGTGAGTTGCCATTTCCTTCTCCAACAAGCCACTTGGGGCTTCACAATTTGTCCTGTGTCCTGCTCTGCTCCTCTTTGGAGTAAGCCCTATCCAAGTGTCTGATCTTCTACTACAGGGAACAGGACTGGCTCTCCCTGGCTTTCCTCTGGCTAGGTCACAGCTGCACCGCCAGCACGGATGTGGCAAGCCCAGAGGGAGAGACTCATGAGTGGATCTAGGGCTGGGCTACCATAGGCAGTGCACAGGGAAACAAGGGCACCTGTGCAGGATGTGATGCTCACAGATAAAAAAACTCCACGGTGCTGATAGCTGAGCAGATCTGAAAGAAGGGAGAGGGCAATGGGATTCAAAGTTGTTGGTCTTATACTTTGCTGCTGCTGCTGCTGAGTCGCTTCAGTCGTGTCCGACTCTATGCGACCCCATAGACGGCAGCCCACCAGGCTCCACCGTCCCTGGGATTCTCGTCTTATACTTTAGGCACCAGAAAAATAATGGTGCTTTCCATGGAAACCAGAAATTCAGCAGAACAAGGGATAAACTGATGAGTCCAGTTTGGGCCCACCTGAGTTTGAGATGCTGGAAGACTCTCTGATGGACAGCTGCAGTCAACATGTAACTTGGCAGAGAGGTCAGGCATGAGATGTTAATTTATAGAAAGCTCACACACCAAAATGAGATGTGAAAACAGGAGGCTGACGCTGCCACGCCGATACAATCAGAAAAGGAGGGTCTTATAGAGAGATTCTTCAGGACCCATCAACATTCAGAGGTCAAGGAAAATGGAAGCGATGTGAATAATAATGGAGGTGTGCCCAAGCGAAGCTGATATGTGAAAATGTTAATAAACAGAAACATCAATCAAGGGCTTCACAAAATGATTCTTCACAACAAATTAATCCAAAATGCTTTAATGTAACTTGACACCCATCTATTTTCACCCTGTCCTTTTTTCCCCACCTCAGCTATGATCTTGCCTTTTTTTTAAATTGTAGTGAAATATACGTGTCATAAAATTTACCATTTTAACCATATTTAAGTGTACCTCTCAGTGGCTTTAAAGATATTTACATCTTTGTGCAACTATCACTAGCATCCATCCATAGAACTTTCTCATCTTGCAAAACTGAAACTCTATACCTATTATTCAGCAGCCCCCATTTCCTCCTCTCTCCAGCCCCTGGCAGTCATAATTCTGATTTCTGTCTGTAAATTTGACTACTCTAGGCACCTCGTAAGAGTGGACTCATATGATGTTTACTCTTTTGTGTCTGGATTATTTCACTTAGCATAATGTCTTGAAGGTTCATCCATGTTACGTGTCAGAATTTCCTTCCTTTTTAAGGCCAAGTAATAGTCCATTGTGTGTATGTACCACATTTTGTTTTCCATTCATCCACAGTGGACATTTCACCATTTGCTATTGGAATAATGCTGCTGTGAGTACAGGTACACAAGTATCTCTTCATGATTTCAATTTTGAGGAGGCATATACCCGGAAGTGGAATTGCTGAACCTTGATAATTCTATTTTTAATATTTTGAGGAACTGTCATAATGTTTTCCATAACAGCAGCACAATTTTTTACAAGCAGTGCACAAAGATTCCAGTTTCTCTATATCATCACCAGTACTTGCTATCTTTTGATTTTTTTGATGTTAGGCATCCTAATAGATATGAAGTGGTATCTTGTTGTGGTTTTGATTTGCATTTTCCTAACAATTAGTGATGTTGAGTGTCTTTTCAAGTGCTTAGTGGCTGTCTGTATTTCTTCATTGGAAAAATGTCTATTCAAGTCCTTTGGTTACTTTTGAATTTTTGCTGTTGTTATTGTTAAGTTTTAAGAGTTCTTTATGTATTCAATATATTAATCCCGTATCAGATTTATGACTTGCAAATATTGTCTCCCATTCTGTGGGCTGCCTTTTTATTCCGTTGATCATGTCCTTCTGATGAATACAAGTTTTTAATTTTGATGTCCAACTTGTCTATTTTTCCTTCTGCTACCTGTGCTTCTGGTGTCATATTCAAGAAATCATCACCAAATCTAATGCCCTGATGATTTCTTCCAGTGTTTTCTTCTTATAGTCTTTTAGTTTTAGTTCTTATTAGTTTTCTTATTAGTTCTATTTAGTTTAGTTCTTATAGTTTTAGTTTTTATTCTTAGGTCTTTGATCCATTTTGAGTTAAATTTTGTGTAGGCTGTGAGGTAAGGGTCCAACTTTATTCTTTTATCATGTGAATCTCATTTGTTGCCAAGACTGTCTTCTCCCCATTGAATGATCTTGGCAACCTTGATCATTTGACTGTACGTGTAATGGTTTATTTCAGGGCTCTCTGTTCTGTTTCGCTCATCTTTATTTCTGTCTTTTAGCCAGTACTACATTGTTTTGATTCAGTTCAGTTCAGTACAGTCGCTCAGTCGTGTCCGACTCTTTGCGACCCCATGAACCGCAGCACGCCAGGCCGCCCTGTCCATCACCAACTCCCGGAGTACACCCAAACCCATGTCCATCAAGTCGGTGATGCTATCCAGCCATCTCATCCTCTCTCATCCCTTTCTTCTCCTGCCCTCAATCTTTCCCAGCATCAGGGTCTTTTCCAATGAGTCAGCTCTTCGAACCAGGTAGCCAAAGTATTGGAGCTTCAGCTTCAACATCAGTCCTTCCAATTAACACCCAAGACTGATCTCCTTTAGGATGGACTGGTTGGTTCTCCTTGCAGTCCAAGGGACTCTCAAGAGTCTTCTCCAACACCACAGTTCAAAAGCATCAATTCTTCGGCGCTCAGCATTCTTTATAGTCCAACTCTCACATCCATACATGACCACGGGAAAAACCATAGCCTTGACTAGACGGACCTTTGTTGACAAAGTAATGTCTCTGCTTTTTAATATGCTGTCTAGGTTGGTCATAACTTTCCTTCCAAGGAGTAAGCATCTTTAAATTTCATGGCTGCAATCACCATCTGCTGTGATTTTGGAGCCCAGAAAAATTAAATCAGCCACTGTTTCCACTATTTCCCCATCTATCTGCCATGAAGTGATGGGACTGGATGCCATGATCTTAGTTTTCTGAATGTTGAGCTTTAAGCCAACTTTTTCACTCTCCTCTTTCATATTCATCAAGAGGCTCTTTAGTTTTTCTTCACTTTCTGCCATAAGGGTGGTGTCATCTGCATATCTGAGGTTATTGATATTTCTCCCGGCAATCTTGATTCTAGCACGTGCTTCCTCCAGCCCAGCGTTTCTCATGATGTACTCTGCATAGAAGTTAAATAAGCAGGGTGACAGTATACAGCCTTGACGTACTCCTTTTCCTATTTGGAACCAGTGTGTTGTTCCATGTCCAGTTCTAACTGTTGCTTCCTGACTTGCATACAGGTTTCTCAAGAGGCAGGTCAGGTGGTCTGGTATTCCCATCTCTTTCAGAATTTTCCACAGTTTATTGTGATCCACACAAAGGCTTTGGCATAGTCAATAAAGCAGAAATAGATGTTTTTCTGGAACTCTCTTGCTTTTTCGATGATCCATCAGATGTTGGCAATTTGATCTCTGGTTCCTCTGCCTTTTCTAAAACCAGCTTGAACATCTGGAAGTTCACGGTTCATGTATTGCTGAAGCCTGGCTTGGAGAATTTTGAGGATTACTTTACTAGAGTGTGAGATGAGTGCAATTTTTTTGATTAAAGTACTAAGTTTTGAAGTCAGGAAGTATAAATTCTCCAAGTTTGTTCTTTTTCAAAATTGGTTTAGCTCTTTGGGGTCCTTTGGGATTCTATATGAATTTTAGAATGAATTTATTTCTGAAAAAAAAAAAAAGAGAGAAATCATTGGGACCTTGATGGGGGTTACAAATTGATTGACTCTGTAGAGTGCTTCGAGTAGTATTGATATGGATCCAACTCTTAAGGACACTATAATCACCCACAAGTGCCATTTGCTGATAATCTGTCCACAAATTCATCCTTACATCTGGGGTTTCAACTGATAACCAATAGTTGTGATAAGCAGTACGGTTGTAATACTTGGTGCTGGACCAAGTCATGGAGGTCAAATCGGCTAACTAGACCTTTTACACTAAACTCGATTCTTGACAAGTTTCTGTGGAAGTCATCTCCCATAACTCTCAGTGTCCTGACCCAACTCTCAACCTGCCGAGCCAGCTCAGCCCTATAGCCCAATTTCTCCTTCCTGCCCTTTTTAGTCCCAGAAGACACAAGAACTTCAGTTGGACTCATTCCCATGAATGAAGACTCATCTCTTTCTGCGTGAAATTAGGTATTCACTCAATGAACACATGTTGAGTACATAGAATGTATCAGGTAACACACTAGGGCTGAAGGCACACAAATTAATAATAACTAACAAACACGAAGCATTTCCTATATGCCAGACACTGTTCTAAAGGCTTTATATCCATTATATCACTTAATTTTTCTTCTAACCCTAAAAGATTAAGAAACTTGAGATGGGAGGGAGGTTCAAAAGGGAGGGGATATATGTATACCTATGGCTGATTCATATTGAGGTTTGACAGAAAACAACAAAATTCTGTAAAGCAATTATCCTTCAATAAAAAATAAACTAATTAAAAAAAAAAAAAAAAAAGAAACTAGACCAAGGTCACACAACTGAACCAAGATATCTAAATTCCAGAGTTCACATGCTTAAACATGATGCCAAGCTGCCTTCTAACATAGCTCTTCAAGGAGCTCACAGTTCAGAGGAGAACACAGATAAATAGAAAGTTACAATTTGGTCAAGGTAATGCTAGAGATAAACCAGAGATCGGGAGATGGTGAGGGACAAGGAAGCCTGGCATGCTGCAGTCCATGGGGTCATGAAGAACTGGACACAACTCAGCGACTGAACAACAGCAGAGAGGGATTGCCTAACACAGCCATTTGTGCATCCCCTTCATGATGCAGACTTCAGCCTCATCCTTTCTGGAGAGAGCCCTACAACAGCCTCCTTGTGCACCCTCAGTCACACATACCAATCTGCTTCCCTATATCAGTTACTCCTCCAGAGACAGCCAAAGACCTGGGGAGTCTGCCCATCACACCCAGCTCCAGCCAGTCAGCCCATAAACATGTTCCATGTTGGACAATGCAAGGACGAGTGAAGGCTGTACTTCACAAGAGTGAAGGCTGGAAAGGGCTCATCACTCTATGACGTGCAGCTCCCAACAAAGCCCGTGCCATTAAATGATGAAAAGGGAAACTGATGATGAACTGCCACGTTAGAGGACAGACAGAAGAATTCAGAGGAAGCCTGCAGACTCAGGCATGTGAGATGACTTCTTGTAGCTCTTTCCTTTCAGAACCAGAGCGGTGAGCCTCCTCCCGTAGGGATCTCAGCTGAGGATGACTAGCTTGCAGTAAATTAGTCCTGGGGAAGGAGGAGTGGGGAGCTATGTGACTCTTTCCCCTGAGGTGCCTCTTTTTTTCTGCACAGATTGGGGAGGTTTGGTGACACATCAGGGATTATCCAGAGAGACACAGCACGCCAGTGTGGGCAGGAGCCTCAGGCATCCTGAGACATGTAGCGATTCTTTTCTCTGTGACTTCACCTTGCAGTCTGTGCCTGAGTCACATTTGTGGGGACACTTTCAGCTGTGGAGCAATAAGGGATGAAAACCCGTGGCTAGAAATTCTAAGTGTTTTTAGAAATGTGAGTCCCTGAGATGACAGAGGACTTGCTAATCACGGTTGAAAGGGCTATGGCCCTTTATACCCTGGTCTTTCATCTCCATGGAGAAATTACTGACAATGACACACTGCAGTTAAAATGGATCGTGAAATCAAAAAGCCAGACGAGCTTCAGTCACTGCCTTCCTTCAATATCCAGGAACTTTCTTTCCCAGATGATCCAAATATGAGTGAGTTACTATGCAGAGAAGTTCTTCCTGTAACCTCTGGTCTCAAACCTGGAGCTGCCCTAATGCTCCCAGGGGCTCTCTCCCCAGCAATGAAGTAGGGGTGGGGGTAGAACTACAGTCTCCAGTCTTTTAATCCCAGCAGCTACCTGTTTCCTGCCAGATTCGCCAAGGGAGGGTGGATTCATCTATGACTCCAATACATCTGGAAAACCCAAGAGCCTAGAAGCAAAAGATCTGCATTGTCCTGTATTAAGCTTCTCAAGCTTCCCCAGTCAACCTTGAGTGGATCACAGAACCTCTCTGAGCCTCATTTCCCTCATTCATAAAACTGGGCATAGTTGCTTTGATGGCAGTGGTCAGGCTCTGCCTCAAATCTGCACCCTAAGAGCTTATTGCAGTAGAGCTTATTGCAGTGAAGGCCTGTTTCTTTCACAACTGGGTGACTTGAGAACAAAGGGGCTAAGCCTCTGTGTGGCTCTTAAGCCTGGAGAGGGTTGGAGGGAGCAGGGAGTGGAGAGGTAAGGAATAAATCAAGTGGCTATGTAATTAATTTAGAATACCTTAAGCACTGAACATTGAAAAGAAACAAAACTGGTGACATTTAATGAATGTGTCAGTCAATATCTCACTCATTCCAGCTGTCTTTTTAAATGTCAAATCTCCCACCGTTTTTTTTTTTTTTTTTCTTGCTGCTGGAAGGCTCATGCTAACAACAACCAATTCTGGTTGATGCCCAGTAGTAGGTCCGCAGGGGCAGGTAATGTCAGACGTGGGAGGTTCAAGAGGCTGGAACAGAAGACAATGCCCATCACCCCCCAGAGAGCCAGGCACCACAGCTGCTTCCCTGGGGTCCCCCAGTGATCCATTCTCTGTTCCCTTAGCCCTTCACCCACCTTCGGGCCATCAACTCCAAAAAAACACACAAGGTGTCCACACCCAGAGAAAGACACTCAGTGTGTGTTTTCATGTCCATCCTTCATCTGTACCTCCTCAAACTTCTCAGAACTTCAAAGTTTTCAAGAGAAAACCTTAGCTGAACTCCAGGAAGAGAGAAAGCCAAGAGCCTGGTTGCTCCAGAGAACTCCAGGCTCAGGAATTTCCATTCCGAGCTGATTGGCCCTTGGTTCAGTCCTCTATAAATACCAGATACAGCTTCAGAGGCAAACAGGGGGAATGAGCCAGCTGGATTTTCACTTTGGGGAGAAAAAACGTGAAACCAAGCAGCACTGATTGGTTTTCCTCCCCAACTCCACGCCTGCCCCCTGGAGTGAGCCTCCTTGCTTTCAGCCACAGCTGAGCGGCCAGTCTCTTCAGCCTCCCCAGGCACCTAGGTGCGAGGAGGAGGGGGAACTCAAATCTAAGTGGAAAACTGGCTGGTGTTCAACCGACCTGGAAGTTTAAGTGGCCTAGGTAGTCCTGGAAAGTTTCAGCAACTCCAGCTCATTTAGCAGAGTGCAGCTTCCGACTGGAAGAGCAGAGAAGGGCCAGGCTGTTCTAGGCCGCCTGTGGGGCAGGGCAGGGGGAGCTAGCACAGGATGATCACGGGGGAACAGCTCAAGCCTGGCCAAGCCCAGCTGTGCAGGGAGAACACGGTGACATGCCAGAGGAGGGGCTACCGCCCAGTTTGTAGCCGGATAGTGGGAGAGTCCATGCCAGCCCCTAAGGAAAGCCAAATGCACAGGTGCTCCACCGCCCAGGCGTACCCCCACCCAGAGCAGAGCCAAAGCTCACGAACACTCGCCTCCACTCTCTCCTCTCCAGGACGCAAAGCCAATGGCTTATTAAAGTAAATGTTCCCACTTCATCTCTGTGGCTCCCGGATGGAGTGTTTCCTGCATAATCAGCCCTCCCTTCTAAAGGTTCTCTCCCTACCTGACTCTGGTCTCCTTCATGGGATGCTGTTTTGCATCCATCCCAACTCTTATACCTACACCCCTAGAACTAAGAAGGTCCCCAGGCCCAGCGCTTGGCCTCTCTCCAACTCTCTGCCCTCTCCCTGGACGATTTCACCCACTACCACCTTCACACCACCTACTGTCTCTGTGCAGATATTGGTGGTGGTCTCAGCTGCCAAGACCCACCAGGCCCAAACTGCCACCTGCCACAGACAAGGCCTTTGATGTCCAGCTGCAGCCTAAACCCAGTATTTCCCAAAGCAAACTTCTCCCTTGGCTTTTCGTGAACTTTAGCATTGGCCCATTGGTTTAATCCTTGGCTCCCAACTCTCCCTCCATCAGTGACCAGGGTGGTCACTATAGCTTCTCCTGCTGCCCTGCATGTCCCGGTGTCCCATCATGGCAGGCCTGCCAGAGAGGAAACACCTACTGCCAGAGCGAGAGGACTTATGAGCCAAGACTAGGGTCAGGTACCCATATCAGAACACAAGCCTGTGCGTCAGGAAATGGTCTATGGAAAATCAAGAGTCATGGTAATGAGGGTGGTCTCCAGCAATGACCCTCAAACTTTACTGTGCATTCAAGCCACCTGGAAACTTTGTTTAAAATGTAAATCACTACCACAGGGATTCTGATGCACTAGACCTGGGGTGGAGCCTAGGAATCTGTTTTTCAACAAGCCAGCAGATGGGCCTGATGCCGGTGAAGTCCAGGCCCATGCATGGAGGACCATTTGGTCCCAGAATTAGAGACTGGCTTTACCTGGAGTAGGACAGCTGTTCCTAATCAAGGAAACCCAGACCCAGCTCATAGGGTGACTGTGCTCTGAATTCCTGGATTCCACACGGCAGGCAGTCACAGAGAGCTGAGTTCATGGACAGTCTTGGGGTGGGATTATGCCCCCCAACCCAGGATCTATCTGGCAGTCCCACGGGCAGCACACTGTCACCTGACCAGGAGGGGGTATTAGCAGCAAAGGCACCCCCTCGGGAAACTCTTCCCTGTGCCCTGAAGGTCACATCCACCCACACCACCACCACCAATATTCCAGCTCAGGCACAACTACTGAGGGCAAATCATCTGCTTCCCATTTCACACCCTTGCTCTGTCACCACAGAGCAAAAGCAGAGGCTGGACATGACTGAGAACATCTGCTCTAAACCAGGCTAACTGCAAGCTGGGCGTGGACACAGGAGACGGTGGCAGAGTGCTGTCCAGAGCTGCTCCATCCACCTCACTTCCTAACCCAGCATTGGCCTTCTGATAGTCAGCAACATGGATTTCCCAGGTGGTGCTAGTTGTAAAGAATCCACCTGCCAATGCAGGAGACATGAGATTCAGGTTTGATCCCTGGATCGGGAAGATCCCCTGGAGGAGGGCGTGGCAACCTACTCTAGCATTCTTGCCTGGAGAATCCCATGGACAGAAGAGCCTGGTGGGCTACAGTCCATGGGGTCGCAAAGAGTCGGACATGACTGAAGCGACTTAGCACGCACTCACCAGTCAACAGCATGGTCCAGGCGCCAAGGGATGGTGCAGGAAAATTTGGGGGAGTAGACTCTGTGATCAGGGACTGATTGGAGCAGATGGTAAGAAATAAGGTGGAGGTCTGTCCAGGAGGGCGCTAGTCCCACCCTCTAGTACCGTGCATTGAGCCTGAGGATGAGAGGGCAATAGAGCCCCAGTTTTTCTGCCCATGAGAAAAAGTCTTGCAATACCTTCCAAGCTCCCAACTTCCTGCTGGAGAACTCCATGTGGGTGACTGTAGGAACCTACAGTCTGCTTCCCTCTCTCCACTGACTCTCCTCCCTCCCAGCCTCTAGGGCTCCTGGGCCCACTCCCTTAATATACCACTGATAGTCTCATGCCCAGGCCTCTGAATCTCTAAATTTCTATTCCTCCCTCCCCTCGGCCCCAATTACTCACATGCCCTGTTCACTGTACCCACAGACTGCCTCCCACCTGTGCCCATCTTTCTGCAGCCCTGCCTTAGCTCAGGCCCCCCCATCCCCGACACTGGGCCAGGAGACTGCAGACATTTACCAGGGGTCTGCAGATCTCTGTTCTCTGAACTCTGTTGATGCCCTTGGTTCCCAACCTGGCACTTTCAGATTATCTATGGGTCTTCAGTATTTAAATGAACTTCTAGAAACTGCACACTTATCTCAATACAGCCTCATGAACTATTAATAAATATAATTTGGTAAGTGGCCGAAATCAAACTGTGAGATATACAGAGGTAAATTAATGAAAGAGGTTTCCTGGTGGTGAAATGCTGGGACCTGAGCTATCTTCACACAGACTCAGCTAGCCATCTCTCCAAAATAAATGTCACATTCTGTCACAGTCACTTCTCTTTGTCTGCACACCCACACCCCGACCCTGATCCTTCAGACTCCCTTCCTGGGCATTCAAGCCTAGCACTGTGTACCCCTCTCTACATGCACACTGCATTTCCCAAGCACCTATGGATCTCCACTTCTCCGTGACTTTGTTAATGCTATTCCCTCATCCTGGGGTCTTTTCCATTCTTCCTTTGTCTTGAAACCTTTCTTGTCCCTTATGTTGCTGTTCAAATGTCTCTCCTCCATATTCCCTGAGTTCTGTACCTCCCAGGTCAAAATGAACAGTTCCTTCTTCCTGTTCCTCTAAGGCCAGTGTTTGTATCTCCTTCCTAGATCACATTTCATTCTGATGTATGTCATAGTTAGGGTCTTCCCATCAGAGTAGAGGCTGCTTGAGAGCTGATGTCCTCACTGTGCTTTGCAGAGTAGATGCTTGATAAATGTCTCCTGGATAAGATGGGATGTGAGTGAACGAGTAGATGACTTCTCCTCAGACTGAAATCAACATCATCAACATGACCCAGAATTATTCTACACCATCCACAGAACAGAGGGTCTTCTCTGGGAGAAAGAGCCTAAAGAGAATATATCTTTGGAAGGTTCTCTAAGTGTTCCTACTACCCCTATGGTCCAGAGTGGCCAATTAGGACCATATGGCCAAACACTGGCAGCTATTACCTGTTAATTGATTATGATGGGCTAGTCATCATGCCAGTTACTTTACATGTATTACCTGATTAATTCTGATATCAATCTGATGAGGTAGGTATTATTAGTATTACCTCTCTATACAGATTAGGAAACAAGAGAAGTAAAGTCACTTGCCCAAGGCCAAGGGTTGCTGCTGCTAAGTCGCTTCAGTCGTGTCCGACTCTGTGCGACCCCATAGATGGCAGCCCACCAGGCTCTGCCGTCCCTGGGATTCTCCAGGCAAGAACACTGGAGTGGGTTGCCATTGCCTTCTCCAGTGCATGAAAGTGAAAAGTGAAAGTGAAGACGTTCAGTCGTGTCCAACTCTTGGCGACCCCATGGACTGCAGCCGACCAGGCTCCTCTGTCCATGGGATTTTCCAGGCAAGAGTACTGGAGTGGGTTGCCATTGCCTGGTAACTGAGAATAAAACCTAGAAAGGAGACTTCTCTGGTGGTCCGGTGGCTAAGATACTACACTTCCACTGCAGGGGGCACTGGTTCGATCCCTGGTCAAGGAATTAAGATCCTGCAGGTCATGCGGCACAGCCAAAAAAACAGAAAAAGAAAAATAAAACCTGGAAAAGTCTGACCCTAACTATTCTCTCCTGCTTCTAGCGAGTGGGGGGACACCACAGCCTATACCTCCGAACCTTCAACACAGACAACAGATTTACTCTTGCTGGGGAGGCTGTGAGGTCCACAAGGCAAACTGGGCCTAAGCCACGAAAGACGGACTACGGACTGCTTGCCCTGCCCAAAGTGCAGCTCCTGGACAGGCCCCCAAACACCGCCCAGGAAGCATCTTCCTTTCCTCCCTAGAAACCTGGACGTGTGCCACCACCAGATTGAAAGTGCTCTTTCTGCCCCACACCAGCCTTCTTTCCTCTGCAAAGTGGTCCCTGGGATTGATTCCTCTAATGATGTGTGTGTGCTAAGTCACTTCAGTCATGTCCAACTCTTTGTGACCCCATGGACTGTAGCCCGCCAGGCTCCCTCTTTCCATGGGATTCTCCAGGCAAGATTACTGCAGTGGATTGCCATTTCTTTCTCCAGGGGATCTTCCCCACCCAGGGATTGAACCCACATGTCTTAAGTCTCCCGCAGGTGGATGCTTAACCACTAGCGCCACCTGGGAAGCCCTGCCTCTGATGATAGATGCATTTAATACTTTGGCCGGTCCCACTAAGAAGGCTTGAATGTAAACTAGGCCAGCAGGAGAAGGTAATTAGGCAGCACTTTTCTGATGAGATGAGAGGATCAGCAGGTGTAAGATCAGGGATCTGAGTCCTGGTGTGCATTTAATTAAGCATCAGCTGTTTTGTTTACACACTGGATGGCAAAGCTTGAAAAAAAATCCCAACCAACCTCTTTCCTCATAATTTAGGTGAGGGTGGAAGAAGGAGCCCAAGGATGCTCCCTACAAAAAATCAACAAAACGAAAACACAAAGCAGAGCAGCCAGAATCTCAAGGCTTCTGCTTTTACAAGTTCAGTCCTTGATTATGAAAACGAACAACCAAAAGGGAACAGAGAGAACCCTGGGGAGACAGGGCTCTAGACAACCCCAGGGGGCACACAAAAGAGTTGTAGGAACCGGAGGGAATGCTTAAAATCAGTAAGGCCATAGCTAGGAGTCATCCCATTTAAATTCTAACAAGGCCACTATTCAGAGATAACAAAGGCCACGGTGTTTAATTAAGGGTATAAACGGTAGAAATATGAGACAGGAGCTTTTACCAACTGTTAATGAGGTGGATGGGAAACCTCTAAAAATAAACCAGAGCAAGTTGAAAGGGTAATTAGGGGTGCAAAAATAAACAGAGGGTGTCAGTAGGAGAGCAGTTTCCTGCAAGGCTCCTCCCACTCATCCTCAGTAGGTAGGGCAGACCAAAGAAAGGGCCCCCAAGGGGTCAGGGCCAGGGGCAAGGGGCAAGGTGTCCTCTTACCTTGCCTGGTCTCCTTCCAGGCCTTTTTAGAATGAAAAGCTCTTTTACCCTGCCCTGCTCCACTCCAACCAGCCAGAACCCCTCACACCCACACACTGTGAGGCAGGCTTCATAGCAAGTCCACACCGAGTCCTCAAGGGGACCCAAGCAAATATTAGGGGATGGAAGACCTTAAGAGCTAAGTGATAAAAATCAATCTGGTTCCTGCCTTTGAGCTGATAATCAGGAATTCTGTCTGCCTACACGAGTGTACAGACACAAATACACACTGCAGTAGGGAGATTTCTGCTCAAGGCCAGTAGTTTGCAAATAGAGAGAGGTGGTTGCTTACCTTGGAGGTGAATTTGAGGTGTCCCACATCCACATGGCTCAGTGGTAAAGAATCTGCCTGTCAGTGCAAGAGACTTGGGTTCTATCCCCGGGTCAGGAAGATCCCCTGGAGGAGGGAATGGCAAACCACTCCAGTATTCTTGCCTGGAGAATCCCATGGACAGAGGAGCCTGGCAAGCTGCAGTCTATGGGGTCGCAAAGAGTTGGACACGACTAAGCGACTGAGCACATGCACACGCATTCCTCCACAATATCTTTCTCTCCTCCCCCACTAGAAAACAACCACATTCCGAAGTGTTCTGTGGTCAAGTAGATTTAGGAAATTCTTCCCGTAATATGCCCCTTGGGGAGATGCACATTAACACATTTAACACTCTGTGGTTAAGAAATCTCTATGTGTTTATTTCACTTGGGATTTCCCAAACTAACCCTTTGTCCAAAAAACACCGTTTTCCATCTCTCCCCACTACCTACCCTCAACTAGTAAAATGTGAGGGCATTAAACACAGCTCTGAGAGACTGGGAATTGACCTTGAGAAGGATAAGTTTGTTGGGTTTTTTTTTTTGGCTGTGGGACATGTGGGATTTTAGCTACCTAACCAGGGATCCAACCTACACCCCCTAAAGTGAAAGGGTGGAGTCCTAACCACCTAAGAAAGGTATAGAGAGAAACAGAAAATGTTGCCATTTTGATCATTTTAAATAGTTTACTTGCTGTTAAAGACACTAGTGCAGAGGTCAAGAATGTGCCTGCCAGTGCAGAAGACACTAGAGAGACTCGGGTTTGGTCCCAGGGAGGGATAACTTTGGAGCACAGGCCCCTCCCTCCTCCTATGATGGGCTGTCAGTGGTCTTCCTCAAAGGCTCTAGAGAGCAGCAGGCTGGTCATGGGGACCAGGGAGGAGGAAACCTACAAAGGGAAATGAAGGGCTCCAGCGACAAACGTCCCTTATTTCATTTACTGTCTTAGCAGCTTCTCTGCAAAGAGCAGGTGAACAGTGGTACCCACCCCAAGGGAAGAATGATTCCCCCGGATTCCAGCCCAGACCAAATAGCTTGGCTCTGTGGATCCCTATCTGTTCCTAATGGGGGATTAAAATCGGATCAGTGAGAAGACAGGGCCCATCACTGCTATTGCTATAGGCTGTGTGACCTGGGTAAAGTGATTCAACCCTTATTATTATCACCTTTCCTTATTTGTAAAACTATGTTAATACTAATAGCTACCTCACAGAATTGTTTAAAGGGAAAGTAAAACAATACACACAAGCACTTGCGTGTATACCTGCTCAGTCTCTAAGTCATGTCCAACTCTTTGCCGCTCCATAGACTGAAGCCTGCCAGGCTCCTCTGTCCATGGGATTCTCCAGGCAAAAATACTAGAGTGGGTTGCCATGCCCTTCTCCAGGGAATCTTCCCAACCCAGGGCCCAAACTTGAGTCTCAGGTGAACAGTGGTACCCACCCCAAGGGAAGAATGATTCCCCCGGATTCCAGCCCAGACCAAATAGCTTGGCTCTGTGGATCCCTATCTGTTCCTAATGGGGGATTAAAATCGGATCAGTGAGAAGACAGGGCCCATCACTGCTATTGCTATAGGCTGTGTGACCTGGGTAAAGTGATTCAACCCTTATTATTATCACCTTTCCTTATTTGTAAAACTATGTTAATACTAATAGCTACCTCACAGAATTGTTTAAAGGGAAAGTAAAAACAATACACACAAGCACTTGCGTGTATACCTGCTCAGTCTCTAAGTCATGTCCAACTCTTTGCCGCTCCATAGACTGAAGCCTGCCAGGCTCCTCTGTCCATGGGATTCTCCAGGCAAAAATACTAGAGTGGGTTGCCATGCCCTTCTCCAGGGAATCTTCCCAACCCAGGGCCCAAACTTGAGTCTCTTAAGTCTCCTGCACTGGCAAGCAGATTCTCTACCTCTGTGCTAGTGTCTTTAACAGCAAGTAAAGTATTTAAAATGATCAAAATAGCAACATTTTCTGTTTCCCTCTATACCTTTCTTAGGTGGTTTCATCTCCCACCGAGTCTTGGTTCCATAGAAATGTGGAGGGCCCGAAAATCACATCTCCACCCAGATCTGTCTCCCAAACTCTAGATTTCTGTTACAGTTTGGAATTTACTTTAAGGAAGCAGAAATCCAGTGAATTCCAATGACAGAAAATAAAACATTGTCAGAAATGTGAAGATCTGGAATTGAAATCAGGAGGAACCCATTAGGAACAGAAGCAGCGATTCTGTCTCCCGCTTTCCAGGGTCTATTCTGTTATCATCTGATACCCCTTCACCTTTCTCTGACCACTCATTAACCCCCAAGAGTACAGGACCCAACTCCAGAGCCCATGCTGGCTGGCAATAGCGTCCATGAATCCTTGTTCAAGTGTTGGGAGAGAGAATCTGCTTGAATGAGCGTATCCACTCATTCCAGACAAAGTCATAGGAATGGCTGCCCGAGGTTAGGTGTCCATCACAGGGCCAGGAGCTGTGACACTATAGAAAGAGGAGATCATGTGACAGATAGAGCTGTCCCTTCCAGCATCACTGGACAGGACAAATAACAAAGGCCTGTCAATTTCATTCTTGTGCTTGCCTGCCTGGCACACAGAATCTTTCCTCTATTCAAACATTTTCAAAGCTGCTGTCATCTAATTTAATCACATTTACAGCTACAAATCATGCATCTCCCCAACAGAAACAACATGAAGTCACTCTCTGCTCCTCATCCAGAGTCAGTGAGTATCATTAGGCTGTCGCAAAGACTGCTTGCTTACCCCGGAATCTATAATGCTCAGCTTCTATCTGTTCCTCTTCTTCTTCTGTGAGATCATGTCCAAATAAGACTGCTCACTTTCTTACAGTCTATGAACTAAATGGTACATGTAACCTCTGATATTTCCCTAATATCCAACAAAGGAGCAAAAACAGGATGACAGCAGGGGGAGAAAATTATTCACTTAGCAAAACAGAGGAAGAAAGCAATCTCTAGGACAAGAATCACACTGTGACTCCTGGTCTAAGCATATCTGCCTGCGTGTGTGTGTGCTCTCAGCTGCTTCAGTCATGTCTGAGTCTTTGCGACCCTGTTGACTGTAGCCCACTGGGCTCCTCTGTCCATGGGATTCTCCAGGCAAGAATACTGGAGTGGATTGCCATGCTCTCTTCCGGGCGATCTTCCCGACCCTGGGATTGAACCCGTGTCTCCTGAATCTTCTGCACGGCAGGCAGATTCTTCACCCACTGAGTCACCTGGGAAACCCAAGCATATATTAAATCCTATCAGATCCCAAAGCAACGGGGACCTGTAGCTGGCACAGTAAGGCCAATGTCCTCGAGAGACTGCCTATACTTAACATCCCAAATGAATCCTGAGGACCAGGCTCATACATCTTCTATTGTTTAGAACCCAGGGTTGTTAGTTCTTCAATCTGACCGTCCTTCTCTTACTGGCTGATGTCACATGGTACAGAAGGGATGTAGCTGAAAAACACAAGATACGTCTTTTCTAAGCTAAATTCCAACTCTGGCTGTGAGACTGACCTCTTGGTGGGAGGGTTCTTCTTGGGGAAGGCAGAGTGGGAAATGCCTAGGGGAAGCTTGTGGGGGTGTCATCTTCCCCAGCAACTCCTTCTCCTCCCAAATAATTCTTCCCCAATGGCCTGAACATCCATCTTTGTCAATCAGAGCTTTTAACTTTGGCACTAGAAACTCAATGAGACAGAAAATTAGGACCAGACCAAAGTCTGGCAGGGCCCATTAGTTTCTGGACTTGACTCTAAGTAATCAGACAGCTCCAGCTACAGGCAAAATGGGCTTCCTGCACCAGCGTTACATAATCACCCTGCTTTTCTTATTTGCTCATAGGCAGACATTCTGGACATAAACCTCTTTGCTGCTGGCCCTTATCTAAGGTGACAAGCAGTAAACAATTTGCTTCATTATCGTTACATTCAGGCATCAAGCCTCCCAAAGCTTCACCTTTGGTGCGCTTGTGGTCTGGGTCTCAAGCGATAGTAAGTGACAACTTAATTAGCTGTTTTTCCACCAAAAAATCACAGACTGCAAACTTCCTATCCTAAATGAAAAAAAAAAGTTGTATTATATCTCATTCCAGTGATACCGTAGCTGGTTTCAAACTTCAAGCCTTAAGGTTCTAGCACTTTGAAATGCCATTCCTGGTACCAGTTTCCATTCTAATTACAACTTTTTTGGCTGTTCGCTTTTAAAAGAACTAAAGTAAAATTTTTAAATATTTTTTGTTGTTTGTTGTTCAGTCAGTAAATCATGTCCAACTTTTTGTGACCCCGTGGACTGCAGCACACCAGGCTTCTCTGTCCTTCACTATGAAATTAAAAAACACTTGCTCCCTGGAAGGAAAGCTATGACAAACCTAGACAGCATATTAAAAAGCAGAGACATCACTTTGCTGACAAGGGTCCATATAATCACAGCTATGGTTTTTCCAGTAGTCATGTATGGATGTGAGAATTGGACCATAAAGAAGGCTGAGCACCAAAGAATTGATACTTTACAATTGTGGTGCTGGAGAAGACTCTTCAGAGTCCCTTGGACTGCAAGGATATCAAACCAGTCAATCCTAAAAGATATCTGAATATTCACTGGAAGGACTGATGCTGAAACTGAAGTTCCAATACTTTGGCCACCTGATGCAAAGAGCCGACTCATTGGAAAAGATTCTGATGCTAGGAAAGGTTGAGGGCAGGAGAAGGGGGTGACAGAGGAAGATATGATTAGATAGCATCACCAACTCAATGGACATGATATGTTTATTTAACAAAATCATATACATGTATATGTGTGTGCATATATGTATGTGTACATGTATGTGTGCATGTATGTATACATATACATGTTTGTGTGTGTGTGTGCAGAGAAAGAGAGAAACTAAAGGAGAGAAAGTACAAGGACAACCAGGCTCAAGGAAACTGGAAGTAAAAATTAGAAGATAAACTAGGCACCTTCTCTTTCTCTGAATCTGTGTTTCTATCTCAGGGGTGGTGACATGACACCCAGGTTTTCATCAGTTTTCATCAATCTGTGTCTGTTCTATCCTCCTCTCTTTTCAGGACTTTCAGGAAGACAATGGGAGGCTAATTCACTTCCCTCTTAGCAACTTACATGGCTGCTACCGTAGCCCCTGATTCCATAAGATCTTCGAACACCAATGTCCATTCATGACCTTCTGTGCTCAGTGGCTTGGCTGAAACTCTCCAGAGACAAAATCTGATTGGCATAACTCATTTGTTTGAGCCAGACTACACGCACAGAGTTGCTGGTCAGCCAGTGTGCATGCATGCCTGCTCAGTCGCTCAGTCATGTCCAACTCTTTGCGACCCCATGGACTGTAGCCTGCCAGACTCTTCTGTCCGTAGGATTTTCCAGGCAAGAACACTGGAATGGATTGCCATTTCCTCCTCCCAGGGATCAGCCAGTGTAGTCTCTGCTAAATCCTGTGTCAAGCCAGCATCAGCAGTCATTTAAGTACCATGTACTCTGTAATTCTGTCCTTTCCTGGAGTTAGAAGCAGCCAAGCATCATATCAGAACGTGCAAATACTATGTCTGTCTCTACATGGACTCCAAAGACCCTGAAAGTGAGTCACAGCCCAAAATGAAATTATCATTTTTCTATATGGCCACCCTCCTTCTATGATCTTGACCTGAGTGAATGGCACCACCATCCATACAGCTCTTCAAGCTAGAAATAAAGGTGCTATCCTTTACTATCTCTTCTATTCTAACACTCATATCTAATTCAACATCAAATTTTATTGACTTTTACCTCCCAAAGATCTCTTGAATCCACCTACTTCTTTTCAACCTTCCAGCATTATCTTAGATAGTGCTGTTATAATCTCTTAGCTAGCTTATCCTTATAGCCTATTAACTGATCTTCCTCATTCAGTCTTCTCTTTTTCCAAAATATTCTTCAGATGGCTTTTAGACAAATTTGGTCACATCACTCTTAAAACCTTTCAGTAGCACCCTAATGTTCCAAACCCCCCATGATCTAGTTCTGCCTACCTCTCTAGCCTTACTGCTGGCCTTCACTCTCAGAGCCACACTGAGCAACTGTCTTCCAGTCTCTCTTTTGGCTCAGCTTGCATATACCCCACACCTCTTCCAGGAGGTCTTCTCTGAGGTCTCTTAGTCTAGGTTAGATGTGTTTTCTGTGCATTTGCATAAAGGACTTAGTATTACCATAGCTCTTATCACTCTGAATTGTGAGCACCTGTTTTCTTGCCTGTATAAGACATAGATTCTAAGTTCCTTAGGCAGGGACTGTGTCTTACTGATCATTGTGCTTGGCACATACTCAATACAGGCTTTGTTGAATTAAAAAGACTTGCGTAGCTATTGCTGTATATACACTTCCCACCTCCTAGAGAGGCTTCTTGGTTATTACAATGATTGCTAATTTTAGTGCAGGGTCTTATATTTTGTAAAGGATAGCCACAAGTCCTGTTGCAGATCATCCCAGCAAATGCCCCCAGCCCTGGCACAATGCCACGAAAGAAGGAAGAAGACTCCCCTGGTGGTACAGCATATAAGAATCTGTCATCCAATGCAGGGGACATGGGTTCAATCCCTGTTCTGGGAGGATTTCACATGCCACGGAGCAACTAAGCCTGAGTGCCACAACTACTGAGCCCATGAGCTGCAACTACTGAAGCCCACAGGCCTAGAGCCCATGCTCCACAACAACAGAATCCATCATAATGAGGAGCCCATGCACCAAAACAAAAAGTAGCCCCCACCTGCCCCAACTAGAGAAAGCTCCCTCGAAGCAACCAAGACCCAGCGCAACCAAAAATAAATTTTAAAAAATTATTTAAAAGAAGAAGAAAGAAGGAAGAATGGAATGTTACTCTTATTTGCATAAGAAGGAAATATGATTCAAATGTAAGTGACTTGCCTGATGGCAGGTGGTTAGGGATCATTCCCACTGGGGAAATCCTGTAAGTGACAGCTGGGGAGGAGATGCCAAACTCTGGTAGCAGGAGAAGCACACAAATGAGCCTGTTCTAAGGTAAAACTATGTGATGAGGAGTGAGATTTAAGACCCCAACTCAGGAGACACTGATGTTGTTCAGGAGGCAATGAGGGACCTATTCCAGGAGCTTACAACTGCTCCTTGGACACAAGGGAGAGGGCGACCTTGTGTTCTAACCATTAGAGTGGATATTATAGTCCTCAAGTGGTGATTTGTAGTGTTCTCTAATGGTAGCGCACAGGGCTGGGCTGAGCGAGGATCAGATGCAACACAACAAGCTCAGGAAGCAGCTAAAAATCATTGTCCGGGGAAAGTTAGGTACAGGGTGACCTGATTTTTCTAGAGAACAACATGACAGGGTAGGCCAAGCAGAGGAAGGAAATCAAGGATCCGGGAGGATGGTAGGATACAAAACAGGCTACGCAGCTGCTGCCTATGAGGGATGAGGTCTGCCTAGCTCACACGACACCATCACAACTGCATTCCAAGCATCATTCAGAGCCTCCACTCTTTTTTTTTTAATGGTATGACATCTTTTTTACTGGAGGATCATATCTTTACAATGCTGTACTGGTCTCTTTCGTACAATAATGTGAATCAGTCATAATTATACATCTATATAGCCCCTCCCCTTGAGCCCCACCCCCATCCCACCCATCTAGGTCATCACAGAACACCATGCTAGGCAGAGCCTCCACTCTCGATGAGCAATAAAAGCACTCTGTGTGTGTATGTGTGTGTGAGAGAATGTGTGTGTATTTTGTTTATTTTAGTGCCAGGACATCAGAGAACATTAGCAGCAACAACAACAACAATGCTCTACACATAGGGAAGAAAAATCTTAGGCAATAAAAGACCTGGCTCCGTTAAACAAGATTACATCCAGAAAATCCAAGCCATTGATGGATCCATAGTGACAGATGTGCATCTCCATTTGTCTTACCAGTTGTACAGAAAGGAAAAAGAAAAGGACAACACCAAAAACAAAGAGCCACCCACAAATAGCTTTGCCTCTGGGAAGCCATGAAGAGAGGCCCCGCATCCAAGGTAAGAGAAACCCAGGTAAGACGGTGGGCACTGAGAGGGGGGATCAGGGGGCAGACAGACTGAAACTACAGTCACGGACAACTAGCCAACCTGATCACATGGACCACAGCCTTGTCTAACTCAGTGAAACTAAGCCATGCTGTGTAGGGCCACCCAAGACGGAGAGGTCATGGTGGAGAGACCTGACAGAATGTGGTCCACTGGAGAAGAGAATGGCAAACTACTTCAGTATTCTTGCCTTGAGAACCCCATGAACAGTATGAAGAGGCAAAAAGATAGGACACTGAAAGATGAACTCCCCAGGTCAGTAGGTGCCCAATGTGATACTGGAGATCAGTGGAGAAATAACTCCAGAAAGAATGAAGGTACGGAACCAAAGCAAAAACAATATCCAGTTGTGAATGGGACTGGTGATAGAAGCAAGGTCCAATGCTGTAAAGATCAATATTGCATAGGGACCTGGAATGTTAGGTCCATGAATCAGGGCAAATTGGAAGTGGTCAAACAGGAGATGGCAAGAGTGAATGTCGACATTCTAAGAATCAGCAAACTAAGATGGACTGGAACGGGTGAATTTAACTCAGATGACCATTATATATACTACTGTGGGCAGGAATCCCTTAGAAGAAATGGAATAGCCATCATAGTCAACAAAATAGCCTGAAATGCAGTACTTGGATGCAATCTCAAAAACAACAGAATGATCTCTGTTCGTTTCCAAGGCAAACCATTCAATATCACGGTAATTCAAGCCTATGCCACAACCAGTAATGCTGAAGAAGCTGAAGTGGAACAGTTCTATGAAGACCTACAAGACCTTCTAGAACTAACACCCAAAGAAGATGTCCTTTTCATTATAGGGGACTGGAATGCAAAAGTATGAAGTCAAGAAACACCTGGGGTAAAATTTGGCTTTGGAGTACAGAATGAAGCAGGGCAAAGGCTAATAGAGTTCTGCCAAGAGAACATGCTGGTCATAGCAAACACCCTCTTTCAACAACACAAGAGAAGACTCTACACATGGACATTACCAGATGGTCGACACCGAAATCAGATTGATTATATTCTTTCCAGCCAAAGATAGAGAAGCTCTATACAGTCAGCAAAAACAAGACCGGGAGCAGACTGTGGCTCAGATCATGAACTCCTTATTGCCAAATTCAGACTGAAACTGAAGAAAGTGGAAAAAACCACTAGACCATTCAGGTATGACCTAAATCAAATCCCTTATGACTATACAGTAGAAGTGAGAAGTAGATTTAAAGGGCTAGATCTGATAGACAGAATGCCTGATGAACTATGGATGGAGGTTTGTGACATTGTACAGGAAACAGGAATAAAGACCATCCCCAAGAAAAAGAAATGCAAAAAAGCAGAATGGCTGTCTGAGGAGGCCTTACAAATAGCTGTGAAAAGACGGGAAGTGAAAAGCAAAGGAGAAAAGGAAAGATAATCCCATCTGAATGCAGAGTTCCAAAGAATACCAAGGAGAGCTAAGAAAGCCTTCCTCAGTGATCAATGCAAAGAAATGGAGGAAAACAATAGGATGGGAAAGACTAGAGATCTCTTCAAGAAAATTAGAGATACCAAGGGAACATTTCATGCAAAGATGGGCTCAATAGAGGACAGAAATGGAAGGGCCCTAACAGAAGCAGAAGATATTAAGAAGAGGTGGCAAGAATACACAGAAGAATTGTACAAAAAAGTTCTTCACGACCCAGACAATCACAATGGTGTGATCACTCACCTAGAGCCAGGCATCCTGGAATGTGAAGTCAAGTGGGCCTTAGGAAGCATCACTACAAACAAAGCTAGTGGAGGTGATGGAATTCCAGTTGAGCTATTTCAAATCCTGAAAGATGATGCTGTGAAAGTGCTGCACTCAATATGCCAGCAAATTTGGAAAACTCAGCAGTGGCTACAGGATTGGAAAAGGTCAGTTTTCATTCCAGTCCCAAAGAAAGGCAATGTCAAAGAATGCTCAAACTACCACACGATTGCACTCATCTCACACGCTAGTAAAGTAATGCTCAAAATTCTCCAAGCCAGGCTTCAGCAATACGTGAACCGTGAACTTCCAGATGTTCAAGCTGGTTTTAGAAAAGGCAGAGGAACCAGAGATCAAATTGCCAACATCCGATGGATCACTGAAAAAGCAAGAGAGTACCAGAAAAACATCTATTTCTGCTTTATTGACTATGCCAAAGCCTTTGACTGTGTGGATCACAATAAACCGTGGAAAATTCTGAAAGAGATGGAAATACCAAACCATCTGACCTGCTTCTTGAGAAACCTGTATGCAGGTCAGGAAGCAACAGTTAGAACTGGACATGGAACAACAGACTGGTTCCAAATAGGAAAAGGAGTACGTCAAGGCTGTATATTGTCACCCTGCTTATTTAACTTCTATGCAGAGTACATCATGAGAAATGCTGGGCTGGAGGAAGCACAAGCTGGAATCAAGATTGCCAGGAGAAATATCAATAACCTCAGATATGCAGATGATACCACCCTTATGGCAGAAAGTGAAGAAGAACTAAAGAGCCTCTTGATGAACGTGAAAGAGGAGAGTGAAAAAGTTGGCTTAAAGCTCAACATTCAGAAAACTAAGATCATGGCATCCAGTCCCATCACTTCATGGCAGATAGATGGAGAAGCAGTGGAAACAGTGGATGACTTTATTTTTCTGGGCTCCAAAATCACAGCAGATGGTGACTGCAGCCATGAAATTAAAAGATGCTTACTTCTTGGAAGGAAAGTTATGACCAAGCTAGACAGCATATTAAAAAGCAGAGACATTACTTTGTCAACAAAGATCTGTCTAGTCAAGGCTATTGTTTTTCCAGTGGTCGTGTATGGGTGTGAGAGTTGGACTATAAAGAAGGCTGAGTGCCAAAGAATTGATGCTTTTGAACTGTGGTGCTGGAGAAGACTCTTGAGAGTCCCTTGGACTGCAAGGAGATCCAACCAGTCCATCCTAAAGGAGATCAGTCCAGGGTGTTCATTGGAAGGACTGATGTTGAAGCTGAAGCTCCAATACTTTGGCCACCTGATGCAAAGAGCTGACTCATTGGAAAAGACCCTGATGCTGGGAAAGATTGAGGCCAGAAGGAGAAGGGGATGAGAGAGGATGAAATGGCTGGATAGCATCACCGACTCAATGGACATGGGTTTGGGTGTACTCCGGGAGTTGGTGATGGACAGGGAGGCCTGCTGCGCTGCGGTTCATGGGGTCGCAAAGAGTCGGACACGACTGAGCAACTGAACTTAACTGAACTGGGCAGATCACAGGCAGTCAGGAGTTCCTTTGCTGGGACCAGTACTTGTGGCTGCATTAAAGCTCCCTAAATGCTGACACAGTGGTTTGAGCAGCTACAGTTGTTTGTACCCTTGATCTCACCAAGAGTAGATGTGAGGTCTGTGTTTCTGGGTTTCACTGCAGAAATGCACTATGGAATGGCCTAGTGTGGAAAAATCATATCTTCCAGGAGAGGATAAACCAAGGGTTTTACCTAAAGGGTAGAACCACAACTCCTAAGGGAAAATAATTTCTTTCAGTGACCTTTTTTTTTTCTTAGATTTTATGTATTTATTTTTGGTTGCACTGGGTCTTTGTTGCTGTGTGGGCTTTCTCTAGTTGTGCCAAGCTACTCTTTGTTGTGGTGCTTTTCACCTCAGTAGCTTCTCTTGTTGCAGAGCACAGGCTTTAGGCACTCAGGCTTCAGTAGTTGGAGCACGCAGGCTCAGTAGTTGTGGCACATGAGTTTTGTTGCTCCGAAGCGTGTGGGATCTTCCCAGACCGTGGATTGAACCTATGTTCCCTGCATTGGTAGGCAGATTCTTATCCACTGTACCACCAGAAAAGTCCCTCTCCCCAATGTTTTTGAAGTATGGTTGATTTACAAGGTTTCAAGTATACAGCAAAGTGATTCAATCATATATATATATGGTATATGTGTATTCTTTTTCAGATTCTTTTTCCATTATAGGCTGTTATATGGTATTGAATTTAGTTCCTTATGCTATACAGCGGACTCTTGCTGTTTGTGTATTTTATATATATATATATATATATGTATATGCTGCTGCTGCTGCTGCTGCTGCTAAGTCACTTCAGTCGTGTCCGACTCTGTGCGACCCCATAGACGGCAGCCCACCAGGCTCCCCTGTCCCTGGGATTCTCCAGGCAAGAATACTGGAGTGGGTTGCCATTTCCTTCTCCAATGCATGAAAGTGAAAAGTGAAAGGGAAGTCGCTCAGTGGTGTCCGACTCTTCGCGACCCTATGGACTGCAGCCCACCAGGCTCCTCCGTCCATGGGATTTTCCAGGCAAGAGGACTGGAGTGGGGTGCCATTGTCTTCTCCTATATATATATATATGAAGTATGGATAAGTAGTGGGGATAAAGTAGGGATCTTGGATTAACAGATACATACTTTATATATATATATGTATTTGTATTTATATATATTATATATATATATATATTAAATATATATTATATATATTTATAAATATATATAATATATATTTATATAATATATATATATAAATATATATAAAGTATGTATCTGTTAATCCCAGATCCCTACTTTATCCCCACTACTTTCCCCTTTGGTAACCATGTTTGTTTTCTATGTCTATGAGTCTATTTCTGTTTTGTAAATTAGTTCCTTTCTATCATTTTTTCGATTCCACATATGAGTGATATCATATGCATTTTTAAAAAGATACCTAAGTAGAGAACATAGTATAATGAAGCCTTGGGTTTTTGTTGTTTTGTTTGTATGTGTGTGTATGGAATATGACTAAGTAAATCTTAGATAGCATGGCACATCACCCATAAACACCTGTTCACTGTGCATCTCAAATGAATACAGAATTTCTTGTAAGAATCATGCTATTATCCCACTTAGCCAAACTAACTGTAATTACTTAGTATCATTTGACACCATCTGTATTCAGATTTCATGGGTTGTCTCAAAGTTCTCTTTTCACAATTTATTTGAACAGGATTCAAAGCAGGTCTATACATTGAGTCTCATTAGGCCTGTAAGGTTGTTTTTTTTGCTATAATATTTCCCTCCTCTTCTTTCCTTCCATATCATTGATTGATGTTTAAAATATAGATCAGATCAGGTCGTTTCCTGCTCAAAACCCTGCAACAACTTCCCTGCACAGTTAAAACAAACCCAAGACCCTCATCAAGCCCACGGTCCTGAATGATCTGGCCTGCTCACTTCTCCAATGTCCTCTCCGTCACTTGCTCCATTCAGTCCCAGCCCGTGCCTTCCTTGAACACACCAAACCTGTTCCCACCTGGGGTTCTGCGCTGGCTATTCCCACTGCCTGAAATCCTTTACCCTCCCTCACTCCCCACACCCCCACATCTTGGCAGAACTGGCTGCTTGTCCTTTAGGTCACAGCTCAGCTTGCCACGTCCTCACAGATCACGCCTTCCTGGATCACACATTCTAAACGAGTTCTTCTTCCCCCAGGCCACCCTCTGTCACATCACCCCATTTTCATTTCTTCATGCAGCTCATTACAATTTGAAACTATCTTCTCTTTAATTTGTTTGTTCACCTGTGTAACAAGACATTGAGATAGAAATTTCTACCAAAAGACCAAGGAAGAACAGATGTGAGATTTCAAAGCTAGATAACCATAGGCAAAATCTACAAAGGAGGGCTTCCCTGGTGAAGAATCCACCTGCCAATGCAGGGGACATGGGTTTGATCCCTAATCCAAGACAACTAAGTCTGTGAGCCACAACTGCTGAAGCCTGCATGCCTGGAGCCCGTGCTCCACAACAAGAGAAGCCACCACAATGAGAGAAGCCTGTGCACTGCAACTGGAGAGAAGCCCCTGCTCGCTGCAACTAGAGAGAGCCTGCACGCAGCAACAAAGACTCAGCACAACCAAAAATAAATGCATAAATAAAATAAATTTCCAAAAAATCTACAAAGGAAATGGCCAAGGACATTTCCATGATTGTTGGTCCTCTCAGCCAGATCACAAAAATAGAAAAGAGGTGAGAAAATGAAGAAGGAGGGATTTATGGAGGATTTCTTTGGAAGGAATTGTCGATTTCATGCGAGAACCAACTCCTTCCACCCAAGGGGAAGGGACCAGATGGGGAGTACTACCTCCTTCAAGCCTGGAGAGAGGGCTTTAGAGGACCACTAGAGGGCTTACTCTGTGTTCTCTCAGATTGGCAAGAGAAGAGGGGGAGTGTTAGATATTGGGCTTGTGCCCTCCTCTCACCCAAGAAAACCCAAGTGGTCAGCCTGGGAAAGTGGTCAGCCTGGGTGGAGGGTGCTGAACTGGCTTCAGTCTCTGCTCCCAGAGCCTGCTGGCATATGAGATGCTTGAGTATTTCTTAGGCACCAACATGAACCAGGTGAGGAAAATCAGAGAAGTGTTGTCTTGGGTTCTCCCACCCAGTGGGGACCCCCAGAAGATTTAGTGATTCCAGCAGCAAGAAGCTGGAAGAGAAGGCCAGGTTTCTAGGGATCAAGAGAGAGAAACCAATTAACTTCACAATTGAGATGCATTTACCTGGGCCAAAGAATTCCAGTGCTTGGAATCTCCAAAGAAAGAGTTAATTTAAATATCTATCTGGCCTAAAGAACACAGAATCTCCCAGTCTAGTAAGAACTGCCCCAACCCCTTACCACATGCTCCCTCTCCCTCTCACCCCACTGAAAGGTGCAAAATACTAGCCAGGAAGAGGTGAGAAGGTGAGATGGGGAAGAAAATGTATTAAGAGAAAGCAGAAGCTGGCTATGTACCTCCTTTTCCCTAGAGCGGGAAGCCAGAAACAGGCCAAAACTCAGGGTTTTTAACTCATCCTTTGGATGAAATTGGAGCATTTAACCCTAATAGCTCAGTTGTTAAAGAATCTGCTGCAATGCAGGAGACCCCAGTTCTATTCCTGGGTCAGGAAGATCTGCTGGAGCAGAGATAGGCCACCCACTCCAGTGGGCTTCCCTTGTGGCTAAGCTGGTAAAGAATTCGCCTGCAGTGAGGGAGACCTGGGTTCGATCCCTGGGTTGGGAGGATCCACTGGAGAAGGGAACAGCTACCTACTCCAGTATTCTGTCCTGGAGAATTCCATGAGGTCTCAAAGAGTCGGACATGGCTAAACAACTTTCAATTCACTTCAACCATTATCTTGCACCAGATATCCCAGTTTTCAAGCCTGTGATAAAAAGTGAAGTAAGAAAAAGAAAAACAAATATTGTATATTAATGCATATATATGGAATCTAGAAAAATGGTGCTGATGAACCTATTTGCAGGGCAGGAATAGAGATACAGACATAGAGGTCAGACTTGTGGACACAGCGGGGGAAGGAGAGAGTGGGATGAATTGAGAGAGTAGCATTGAAACATATATTACCATATATAAAATAGATAGCTAGTGGGAAGCTGCTGTATAACACAGGGAGCTCAACCTGGTGATCTGTGACAACCAAGAGGGCTGGAATGGGGAGGGAGATTCAAGAGGGAGGAGTCATACGTATACTTGTGGCTGATTTGCGTTGTTGTATAGCAGAAATCAACACAACATTGTAAAGCAATTATCCTCCAATTAAAAATAAATTTTTAGAAATTGAGGCTGTTTTTATAACATAAAGTGACAAAAGGATTGTCTATAACTTAGGAATAAGCAGAACAGTCCTAGGAGATGCCCATATTTCCACTGCAGGAAAGATCACCACCACTGAATTTACTTTGTTCCTATAAAAGTGTGAAAGTCACTCAGTTGTGTCCGACTCTTTGCAACCCCATGGACTATATAGTCCATGGAATTTTCCAGGCCAGAATACTGGAGTGGGTTGTCTTTCCCTTCTCAGGGGATCTTCCCACTCCAGGAATCAAACCCAGGTCTCTTGCATTGCAAATGGATTCTTTACCAGCTGAGCCACAAGGGAAGCCCAAGAATACTAGAGTGCATAGCCTATCCCTTCTCCAGCAGATCTTCCTGACCCAGGAATCTAATCAGGGTCTCCTGCATTGCAGGAGGATTCTTTACCAACTGAGCTATCAGGGAAGCCCCTTGCTCCTATAGTCATACATTTATCACATCCTCTTGATATGTCTCTCCCTCTGCTGACACATAAGCCTCAAAAGACTGTAGACTTTGTCATCCTGACATTGTATCGCCAAATGCAGAAAGAGATATGGCATGTAGCAAGCATGCCCTAGGTATTTTAAAATAAATATTATCCAAGACTTATCAACGGGCTCATCCTTAGGTTTCCCAAGTTGTCGATACTCAAATAACTAAGTGTCTGCTTTGGAGCTCATTAGAAGTTTCTAGGATGGTTGTACTAGATAGGACAGGATAGCTGCCATGACAACAACCCTCAAATGTGATGGGACACACACAATGCAAGTTTATTTCTTGCCAGTGAAAAGGTCGATGAGGATGTTGCTGAGCACCTCTCCTCCAGGCAGTGACTCGGGGATCCAAGCCCTTCCATGTCGTAATGCTGCCATCTGTATACCATGCAGACTCCAAGGCTGCTGTGGAAGAGAAAAGAGGGGAAAAGGCGCAGCTGATAATCAACCTCTGCTGCTGAGAACTGACACATTACATTTCTACTCATGTTCTTTGGGCCAGAGCTCATGCTATGGGCCTTGGTACAGATAACTAGGGTGTCTGGTTAGACAGCTGCACCCTAACAATATGTCTACATTGTGGGAGGAGCTTGAACCTTTGGTTCTCAGTAGCAACCTACCATTGCTGTCTCAGTAACCACCTGAAGGACTGACGAAAGCCCATCTTGCTTGCATAAATAAGTCCTCTTCCCAGCAGAATGGTGCCCAGATGATGAGCCCAGCCAGATATCTGGGCCCAAATAATCCCAGACTCACCTCCCTCGTGCTGTTAGTTAGTCCAGCCTCCCCTCAAGGTCTTTACTATTTAGAAATCCTGCTATTGTTCCATTAGGGGTCTCAGAATTCAATGTCTGACCGCTCCATCAGTAGAGGTTTTCACTTCTTGTTCTGTGGGGCTGGAAAGGGCACATTCACCCCTATATCTGGGTTAGCTGCCAAGAGCTAGCTTCACCTCGTGAGGCCCCTCCGCTCAGACTTACCCAAGCCCTTGACAGCCTTGAAATACCTTATTCACTTTACAGATGAGGAACTGGGATCTAGTGCTTGACTTGCCCAAGGTCACAGCTGGTCAGAGGCAGAGCTGGAATCAGACCCCGGATTCTCACCCGCTCTTGCCATCACACCACATGCCTTCAACACCTCGTCTCCACTCCATCCCCAAATGACCAGCTATTCTACACAAACTGAGTGTTCCTGGTCCCCACATCATGGAAGCCTCTCCATATCTTCTACCTCAGCCTCACCTCCTTCACTTAGCCCCCAAGACACGCCTTCCCTAGGAAGCCTGCTCCTTCCTGCTAGTCTCGTATCTGGCTCATCCTTTCTCCTCAGGTCCCACTTGGAAGTTTTGTTCTATGAGGAATGTTGAAATCAAAAGGGGCCTTAATGACTGAGTTTACTGCCCCACCTCCCTTCCCTCCCACCTTATAGGTGAAGAAACTAAAGCCAGATGCGCTGAAATGACCCTCCTGAGATTGTGCTGCTGGTTGTGGCTGTTTGAAGAAGCAGGCACTGCAGACACACCTCTTCAGATCCTCCTGGCCTTACTGAGCTCTCTGTAGGCAGGAGTCAGGCCTCAGTGGGCTGGACCACCTTCAGGCTGTTAGTTCTGCCTGCACCCCAGCCAGGACTTCTCACCTACAAAGAGGAGAACTTGAATGAGCTGAAGAATCAACACTTGGCTAATTGAGTGGAGGGATGAACCTCTCAGACCAGAGAGGGATGGGAACCGATGGGGAAATGCTTTTTCTTTCTTTCCTCCAGATAGAATTCTCAGACAGTCCCACACAAACCAGGAAGTAGCCCGCTTTCTTACGCAGGCCTTTGAAATAGCTCTCTCCATCCCTCCTTCACACCCTCTGATCCTCACTCACACTCTCTGGTTCCCACTTGCCAATAGAATCTCACATTGAAGCCTTTGTCTCAGGCTCTTCTTTCCGCAGAACCCAGACTCAGACAGAGACAGGAAAGGTGACCCCAAGGAATGCCTGGCTGCCCAGGTTAGTCCCATAAGAGGACACTGGTCTTGGTTAATACCAATCTCCATGTCTTGTCCTCAGCCTTCCTAGTTCAAAAATTTGATTTTTCCACCAAAGAGAGGATCTGTCCCAGGGGAAGCTTGTGTGAACCAAGCTCACCAGGATAGGGTACCCATCTGTTTAGTTACCATACAAAATACAACTGTCAAGCAGGCCAGAGACCTGAGTGTACCTAACTGGTGCCTCTTCTCTCTGTGGATGAGAAACTTGAGAGGCCACATGCCCAGGAAATCCCTTGGCTAGCTAGACCTCCTAGCAGTTCTAGGAGGTCTCATAACCTTGGGGCATATCTCTCAGCTAAGTATTAATAGCTTGAGGACCCCTCAAGGCATCAGAAGTATCTTTGTCAACTGTTTCATGGCAGGTTTCATCCGCTGGTCCTAAGAAGCTCAAATGGGAAGCATGGGGATCGGGAGGGGAAAGTGTGGCTTTTCCTTGACAGGGCTTGGAAGGTGATTTCACACAAACATTGTTTTAATGGCCTTGTCTGTTCTAACTGCAAGTAATATGATAACTTCAGAGATTAAAAAAGAAAGAAGTATCTTTGTCAAGAAGATCTTAGCAGTAAAGTCTACTTGGTCAAGAGCTCCTTTCCCTACACAGTGTTCAGATAGGTACCATCCATATTTGCCTCTGTTACCTTCTAATTTCTACACTTCTATATTATTAGTATTGTTATAATGATGGTGATGGTGGTAAGAAGTCAATATTTTGTAAAATTATTAATGTGGTTTTTCTCTTTTGCCTTTCAGAGGATATGCTCTTCCCTTTACTTAGCACCACGTATCTGCCTGGGGCGAGAGGAAATTGTTGCAGAAGAATGCAAAAAGAAATTAAGAATTAATATTCTGTGATGGACATTTAAAATGAGATTTCTCAGCAAGACACTAATCTTTAGATCCAGGCTATTACATTAAAAGTTAGAATTGCCAGTTAGCTAAAATGACAGATTCAGAGGCATAACGTCTGGATTCAAATCCAGGTTCTACCATTTACCAGTTGTGTGACCTTAAGAAAGTTACTGAATTTCTCTATGACTTGGTATCTTCCTCAGAAGATTGTCATAAGAACTTAAGCCAATACACACAAAGCATATATTCAACAAATTGAATTCGGTTTTTATTTAAGTATTTGTTTATTTATTTTATTTGGCTGTGCCAGGTCTGAGTTGAGTCACGCAGGATCTTCGATCTTCACGGCAGCATATGGGAATCTTTAACTGTGGCATGCAAACTGTTAATTGTGGCATGTGGCATCTGGCTCTCTGACCAAGGATCGAATCAAGGTCCCCTGCACTGGAGTGCTGAGTCTTAGCCATGGGACCACCAGGGAAGTCACTTGTGTACCTTTTAGATAACAAGCTCTGTAATACATTGAAGGAGTTAGAAAGTGTCTGGAACATAATGAGTGTTCAATAAACATAGGCTATCGCTTTCAAAGTTCTCTTATCTTCCTCTTCAGTGCATCAAGAACCAGTTCTTAGAGCGTCAGTGAAGCCGCAAAGTTCTCTCTGTGGTACATGAGGGACCTAACATAGAGAAAGTGAGGGAAGGCTTTCCTTTCAATCCTGAGGGATTATGGGAAGAGGAAGTGGGAGATAGAGAAAGGAGATAACTTCCGCCTCTCATCACACACACACCCTACACTCATGTACCCCACAAAACACACACACACACACACACACACACACACACATACACACACACCTGACTGTTGGGACTGACCTCCTCAAACATCCAGAAAATGAAGAGCACTAAGGACATCAAGACTTTATGAGGCAAAGCATAGACAATGAGGACCAAGCAGCCGTATCAGGCAGAATGAAGGTCTAGAGAAAACTATGAACAGACCATCAGGGTTGGGGAGCCGGGTGAGGGACATGATAGAAATTCAGAGGGACCTCCACCAGGCCAGGGGCACTAAGGGAAGGCTGAGTTAGGCAGGGAGTAGCTTAGGGCCCTGCCCAGCCTGAAAGGGACCACATCACAAGCGATCCAGCTGCTGGATTTAGCAGAGCAAGCAGCGACCAGGACCACAAAGAGACAGCCCTGGAGACTCAGAAACCAGGGACATCACCAGGCGATTCTAAGGGGGCGGTTGGGTGGGGAGACAAAAGTTTCCAGAAACTGGGAGACACTGAGCGTTTTCACGCAGCGAGATTATTCCCTGGAGGCATTGTTTACATTGTTGCCTGGATTGAACTGAATCAAGGTTTCTCTTCCAGCTACACAGAAGCCGGAGACAGTCAAGACTCCCATTGCCTCTGCATTTGTATGGTGTAAGTCTCATCCAGTATTCATTGTCAGCACCGTGATTCAGTGGGTGCTGTCATCTGCAGAGCTCCTCTTCTATGGGAACTGCCCTCCGCATTCACAGGGCAGACAAACAAAACATGTTCCCATGAAGAAGTCCTACTTCCTCTTCTCCCCTCCCCGCCATCCCAACCCCAGGAGTTGGAGGCTGGGCTCAAGCTGGCTCCAGCTGGGCCAGCTGAGATCTGGGCCAGAGCTCAAGGCTCTGCCTTGAGCTTTGGAGACTTTGATCCAAGGAAGATGAGTGTGCTGTTAGTTGCTAGAAAACATGATAGGTTTCCAGAGCAGTGACTCCCAAAGTACTCTGGGTGAGCCTCAAACCTTCCCAGAATGCAAGGCCTTGCTTCTATTCTTATGTGCAAATGACATTTCTATACAGTGCCATAAATTCTGTCTATAATGAGAGACTCTTCTCTAATAATCTACTGAATGGGTCACTGTGGATCACTAAAATGTAGGGTCTGCAAGCTAAAGTGACTGTTATAAAATAGAACTCTAATTTGATGTTCCACTGAGAAAGCTGTCTGCTGGGCCAAGTTGGCAATGAAGAGATGCTCTCATGGAGCAGGCGCACAGAGAGTTGGAATTCCTGCAATTTGGAGTAATGGCACTTTATTGTTAGTGCTTCATCAGTGTTGTTTTGAATTGACTGTGGGTTTTGATAGCTTAATTATTTGAGCATTAATTATAAATTACATTCACTATAAATTACTGTAAATTTTGGCTTCTTGATTGTTTAGCTTTATAATTACCAGCTTAGTTTATTGTAATTATTGTGTGTAGTGATCTTTTAAGCCTATCGTCTTTCAATACTTAGGCCTATACATAATTCAGTTAACATTATCACACCTCTATATATGCATATGCATGCATATTCCCCCTTGTAATTTTATTAATGCAGTAATAATTCATGTAATACCTTTATCCTGTAGAAACTGGAAATCATTGAAAGGTTCCAGGATTTTTGGTCCTCTTCAGTGGGTCACAGTGGAGGAAGAATCACAAATATCTGATGTGAAGACCCTAGAGCTACCCTTTTTCTTACCTTTTTAGGAACCCCATTAGTCAACTTTTCTTTTGATTCCATAAATGTATGTAATAAGTTCTCCTTTTAACTTAACTGGCTTGAATTGGTTTTGGTTACTTGTATCCAAAAAACCTTAACTAATAAAGTCATCATATTTTATTTTTAAAAATATTTGTTCATTTATTTATATTGCTGCTCCATGTTTTCATTGTGGCACATGGGATCTTTAGTTGCAGCATGTGGAATCTAGTTTCCTGACCAAGGATGGAACCCAGGTCCCCCTCATTGGGAGCATGGAGTCTTAGCCACTACACCACCAGGGAAGTCCTTATCACATTTACATAGAGATATAAATATTAGTGAATTCACAGTCATGCCTACCTCTCTGTTCTAAGGAAAATTCCTCTACTTTTTTTTAAGGGATGAGTGGAATGGAGAAGGTAAAAACTAATCAGATTTATTTTATAAGAGGCACTAGTGAAAAAGAGAGAGAGAGAGACTCAGAAGGCAAGAGGAAGGAGGTTGGGATAGAGAAGAATAAAGGAGGTGCCAGATGGGCTGAAAGATTCTGGAAGGAGAATGAGAAGAGATTTGTGAAGAACAGCTGCCATAATGAGTGGGGCGATACAAGGATTTTTAGGAAGTTTTGCTGTGTGCAGAGAATACCCGAAGCAGCCAGGTTTGAACCCAACCAATCCCCTTCAGTGTATACAGATTTGTCTTAAAATGGGTGCAATGATTAGAATCTCATTACTAGATTACTATCCACTAAATTACAATTACATTTTGTCCTACTTCCCAGGGATTCCTCCCATAACACCTGGAGTGGACTTTAGGGTGTTCCCAAATTCTTCATTTCCATATTATAGGCAATCTGTAAATTTATTCCCACAGATATACAATCACATCCATTGATGAGGAGTTCTTTTTTCTCTTTCCACTCCTCTTCCCTCCAGAGCAATTCAATCCAAAAGCCAATAGATGGGCCAAACAAATTTGGCATCCGCACTAGAGGAGGGGAACAGCTGTGGTGTCTCAGAACGGGATGTCAGAGCCCAACTCAGGTGAAGTTGTCTACACCAGGGAGGAAATGGGGGGTCCAGTGCAGAGTGTAAAGGCCTGAGTGGGGTGAGAACATCAGCAAGGGGAGGTGGGTGACGCAGAATAATGGAGCCTGAGCAGGGTAAGGAAGGAGGTGTCCTTGCAGGAGAGAGTGTCAGAGTCCAAGAGGTTGAGGATGGCAAGAATGTGGGGGTCCAACTTGAGGATGGGTGTTGAAACTTGTTAAAGGGGGCTCTTGCATAAGAAGTTGATCTGGGGCAGAGGCCTTAGAATCTGAGAGAAATGAGAAGGATATTCACACAGGGGTGGGGACATGCCAGCATGAGTATTTGAGCTTGACAGGAATGAAGAGGGTTTGGATATAGTGGGTGGCCCAGTACACAGTTTTGGAGCCCAGGCAGGCTGAAGAGGGTATCCACACAGGGGGAAGTAGCAGCGATTCAGCACGGGGTATCAGAGCCTAGAAGGGGTGAGAAAGGGATCCTTGCTGTGGAGGGAGCAGCAGTAGGAGACTGGCTACGTAGAGGGAAATTGATCAAATAAGCTAATTAATATCAAGCATAATGGAGCTAGGTTTCTCACTGTTGCAGGTGGGAGTTACAAACATGAAAAGGGGGAAAACTAGAATCAACACTGTGGTTTGAGACTTGAAATGGAAGGATTGGTGTAAATTCATTGTTTTCAATATAAATAGAGAAAAAATACATATGTAAATATGTGTACACACACACACACACACACACACACATGCATGTGAGCACATGCATGAATCCTCGAGCCCAGTGTCCTGAGAATAGTGACACCTCCAGTGTAATGAGCACCTGCAGCACCCAGATAGCGACTTCTAAATACCATTCTCAAGGGAAAAAAACTAGACCTTCTTAGAGAAACAGCTAATTCCATGATATGGTAGTCTTCCTGGGCTGCCATAACAAAATATGAGAGACTGAGTGGCATAAACAACAAAAGTGTATTTCTAGCCTGGAGGCTAGAAGTCCAAGATCAAGGCGACTGTTTCAGTTCCTATAAAGTCTTTCTTCTTGATTTGCAGAAGGCTGCCTTCTCACTGTGTCCTCACATGGCAGAAGGAAAGGAAGCTCTCTGGTGTCCCTACTTATAAGAACACTTAGCATATCAGATCAAGACCCCACATTGATGATCTCAGTTCAGTTCAGTCACTCAGTCGTGTCCGACTCTTTGCAACCCCATGGACTGCAGCACGCCAGGCCTCCCTGTCCATCACCAACTCCCGGAGTTTACTCAAACTCATGTCCATTGAGTCAGTGATGCCATCCAACAATCTTATCCTCTGTTGTCCCCTTCTCCTCCCACCTTCAATCTTTCCCAGTATCAGGGTCTTTTCAAATGAGTCAGCTCTTCGCATTGGGTGGCCAAAGTAATGGAGTTTCAGCTTCAAAATCAGTCCTTCCAATAAATATTCAGGACTGATCTCCTTTAGGATGCACTGGTTGGATCTCCTTGCAGTCCAAGGGACTCTCAAGAGTCTTCTCCAGCACCATAGTTCAAAAGCATCAATTCTTCAGTGATCAGCTTTCTTTATAGTCCAACTCTCACATCCATACATGACTACTGGAAAAACCATAGCCTTGACTAGATGGATCTTTGTTGGCCAAGTAACATCTCTGCTTTTTAATATGCTGTCTAGGTTGATCATAACTTTTCTCCCAGGGAGTAAGCGTCTTTTAACTTCATGGCTGCAGTCACCATCTGCAGTGATTTTGGAGCCCCTCCAAAATAAAGTCTCTCACTGTTTCCACTGTTTCTCCATCTATTTGCCATGAAGTGATGGGACCAGATGCCATGATCTGTTTTCTGAATGTTTAGCTTTAAGCCAACTTTTTCACTCTCCTCTTTCACTTGATGATCTCATTTAACCTTAATTACTTCCTCATAGACCCTATGTCCAAATATAGTCACTTTCAGGGTTGAGGCTTCAACATATGAATTTTGGGAACACAATTCAGTCCATAGCACATAACTGGGACAGGGAAACTATAAGTTGAGCCTAGAACATCCTGTTTTTCCAAAAAGAAAGGAAATGTTCAAAGAATGATGGAGATGTATCCAAAAAAAGTCACATAAGTCAGTTTTAAGGGGATCACAATGACAGAATCTGGCAGAAAATAATATCATAGTAACACATTATAACCCTTTAATTAAAATAGAAAATAATGAGTCACCATTGATATGAAGAATAAGAATAAATTGAAAGTTTGATAAGGAAGGAGATAAGTACCACCTCATAAAATATTAATTACAAAAGTAATAAAGAATAATTTTATAGTGGAGAGGACTGGTAGACAGCACCTTAATTCAGTGATCAAAGTTAATACCACCAACAGTGGAACAGATAGAAATCCTGTGCCACCTGGTAAAGTGCAATGAGAGTACCATAGCATCACTTCTGTGATGTGACTACCAAAGGTTCAAACCTGATGCAATAATGTAGAAACAGCAGATAAACCCAGTCGAAGAAATGTCTGCAAAATAACTGGCCTATAATCTTCAAAAGTGCTAAGGTCATGAAAACCAAGGAAAGACTGAGGAAAGTCTTCCAGATTAAAAGACATGAAAGAAGCATGACAACACAAACCATGACCCTCAGTTGAATCCTTCTGCTCTAATGAAGACTATTGGAAAAATCAATGAAACTTGAACAGGGTCTGAGAATTAGATGGTAATGAAGTATCTACCTGGGTTCTTCTGTTTTGAAGGTTATGTTGTAGTTATATGAGAGAATATTCTTTTTGTAGAAAATAATAAAGAATGTGAAGGTGATGAGGTACCATGTCGGCAACTTCCTCTCAAATAAATCAGAAAAAAAAAGTTCTTCAGACTGTACTTGCAACTCTCCTGTCAGTGTGAAATTGTTTCGGAAAAAAGAGAAAATTTAAAAAAGGAACCAGGGAACCATAACATAACAAATATATACTCCACATCCTCACCACACTATTCTCTCATGACTGAGCAACAACCTTACTTCCTCCTCAGCAGAGAGTTGGGATTGACGTCTTCTACCTCACAACAGCCATGCAACTTACCTTGCTTCATATCCACCTCCACTGCCTTCGCTGTGAGTCAGTGAGAGTGACATCCCTCCCCCTGTCCTAGGCAAACCCTGCCACTTCCACCTTAGATCCCACTTCTCCTTCCTCCTCTCAACAGCATCATTCCATTAGCCAGTCCTTTTATCTTCAACCATCTCTCTATTGGTTCTGTTCCTTCAACAACAAACCACACTTACATATCTTCACGGTTGTATTATTTCAAAGCCCTCTCCCTTCCTCCATGATTACTATTTCAGATCTTCATCAGTTTTCTCAAGCTCACTGTTGCATCAGGATTATTAGTTTTAGGTAGAAGAACCCACTCTAGTAGTTAACTAGAAAAAAAAAATTATCACATATGATTAGGTAATTCATATCATCTTGAGTGACTCTTTGCAGCCCTATGGACCATAGCCTGCCAGGCTCCTCTGTCCATGGGATTCTCCAGGCAAAAATATTGGAATGGATTCCCATGCCCTCCTCCAGGGGATCTTCCTGACCTAGGGATCGAACCTGTGTCTCTTATATTGGCAGGCAAGTTCTTTACCACTAGCACCACCTGGGAAGCCATACTATCTTGGGACTACTAGAAAGTTGGACTCCAAAGGCATGTGGCTTAGAAACAACTCCTGCAAGCCTCTTACCAGCCCGCTCCTTCACTTCACAACCAAACTTTTGGTGAAATAAGTCTACCTTTACTGCCTCCACTGCCTTCCTCCCCTTTACTCGCTGCCCTCTGTAATTATCTTTGTCCAAAATTTCTTGCAGCCTCCTAGTCACTAAGTATGTGGATTCTATTCCATTCTTATCGTCCCTGAAGCCTCTCCAGCATCTGAGGCTATAGTCTCTCCTGACACTTTCTCCTCACTTGACCTCCCTAATCCTTCCATTCCCCTCACCTACTACTGGTTTTCCTCCTACCTCTCTGGCTAATCTTTCTTATTCTCCTCCACAGGTTCTTCTTACTCACCCAGCTCACAAGTTGTGGTGCTCCTCAGATTCATTCTGTCACTTTTGTCTCCCGTCAGCGTGTACTTCTTCCTGGGTGCCCCTCCTTCCTAAGGGCATGTCCACTCCCCTGGCTCCAACTCCTGTTGTCTCCCAAGTCTTTGTCTCTAGCTCAGATTGCCCTGAGTTTCTGACAAAAATCAGGTACCCAGTTGACACCTAACACTTCCACCAAGATGGACCCTGAAACTGCTTATGTCGATGTTGTAAGTAAAAGAAAATCCAAAATATTATAAGTGGAAAGAATATTCATTGGAGCAGCCATAATACAGCTATGTGTTATTTTAAGCTGCTCAATTTGTGGTAATTTGCTACACGGCATTAGAAAACCAATACAGCCTCTCTGAGGCAGGCAGATTATTCTGCAAGAAAGCTAAACCATGCACATGCAAAAAAAACCACTCACCTCTCAGATCACTGAAAGAAACCAGGACTGTTCATCTAATGAAGGTGACACCACATGGAAACATGAAGCCAGTGATAAGGAAAACTGCCCCCACCCCATCACCCTGTCTCAATAGGAAAGAGAGATAAGGGTTTGGAGGCTACAACCATAGTCTAGGCAAGAGATGATGGTGGCCAGGATGGGGAGTAGATGTATCTGAGACATATTCGGAAAATACATAAATTGCCAGAGTTGCTAATTGACTAGATACAGAGGGTGAGAGAAAAGAGAACTGGGATGACTTTCAGGTTTCTGGCTTGAACAGAGTTTCTGGAGCCGTTAACCAAGATAGGAAATTCTGTAAAAGGGACAGTTTCAGGGAAGAGTGGAAATCTAAGGGTTTTATCCTGGACATGTTATGTATGAGCAACTGTGAGACATTTCAGTAGAGATGTCGGCTAGGGGGCTGGGTATGTCAATCTGAAACTCAGAAGCGAAGTAGGGGCTGGAGAAATAAATGTATGAGTCATCAGCATAAAGATGTTATTTAAAGCCATGGGAAGGGATAAAACCACCAGGGGCGGGAAAGTACAATAGAATCTTGCCCTTCCACTCTCTCCTCCATCTTGCCCTCACATTCGTCTTTCTAAAATGCAAATCCAATCTTGTCGTCCTGCTTAAAATTATGCAACAGCAGTCAAAGAGTTTTCTTTCCCTTCTTCTTTTAAGTTTCAATTTTACTAAAATGTTGTTTAAACTGTAAAAGGAAAGCTATGTTAACACGTTGTACATTGACCTAGTTTCACAGGAGAAATTATATAGCACTGATTAAAAGCCAGTACAATATTTGGAAAGTGGAGGAGAAACGGGGAACGTGAAGAAAATATAATGAAGGCAAGCAAATAATTAAATTATAGCAAATGTGTCACTTTTAATGTTACTTTCTCAGAGTAACTGTGATCATCTATATGCCCAGCCGTAGATTTTAATTGTTTCAAAGGCCACCTGCTCACTATGTGACCTTGTAAACTGCTTTAACCTTTCTATGTCTCCTTTTGCTTTTTCTATACGTTGGGAATAATGATGCCGGCGCTATTTTCCTAGAAGTTTGCTGAGAGGGCCAAGTGAGACCATGGAAATAAAAACACTGAAAAGTTTACAGGAGGAAGGGGTGGTCAAGAGCCCCTCAAGGACAAGGACTATAATGTATTATATTTGTATCCTCCCTGCCCAGCAGAGTGCCCAGAATTCATTACAGGATTACTATCAGAAAGGAAAACAAAAAAACACACCAAGGGCTCCCCATTGTCTTCAGAATAAATTTCGGTGGGTTTCTCTGAGAACTGAGTTGAAGATTGAGACTTGGGTGCAGATAGTGTGTAAAACTGTAGAGAGGAGGAGGGAGGGAGCAGGAACAAAGAGATAAAGGGTATGTGTGGTGCCACAGGACACATCTGCCAAAGGTAGCGGGGCTCAGTTCTGCAGAGACCCCGAGATGCTTACTGGGTCGGTCCCAGACTTGTCCACCTAAAAGACAGGAGGATAAAACACTTACCCACCTGGGCTCCAGCCCCCTCCATTGCGTGAGGTTGTCCCAAAGTGTATCTACCACCCACCTCTCCTCAACTGGAGCAGCTCCTATGGCCTCAGAGATACTCAGAGGCAGCAGGTGGAGTGGGTCTGTGGAACCAGTCATTGAGCTGCGAGCCTGAGCTTGCACAGAACTGATATGGATAGAGGATAATTAAAGTCAGCTTAGAAATCCCACTAGGGGATTAAGGACAGAAAGGGAATTTGAAGGGAGTTTGGGTGACTGTTGTAGGTTAATGACCACTCAAGAAAAGAATCCAGTAACCTAGCAACAACCTACACTACCTTGAAGGAAGACTAGGTGTATCCAATGCCAGACACACTCAAGCCACAAACACTGAGTGTTAAAACACAACATAGTAGATATGGGGTCTGAATCTTGTTACAGGAAGTCAGGGAGTTAATAGTCCTTGAAGAATAGCATTTCTGCCTGTAGCCAAGACAGAAATATGGGAGAAAGGGGAAAGAAATGAGGTGAAAGGGGATATTATACTGAAACCTGAGATGAATTACCCTATTTTAGTATGTTACCACCCTTTTGCTAATATACATGATTTAAATAGCACCATGACAGTCCCAGTTAAGTCATACAGGGCCGAAGGAGGAACTAATGATGTAAGCTTTGACATCTGTCCAGTGATGAAGAAGAAGGTAATCTTCTCTCTCCCACTTTTTCTCTGGTTACAAAAATGTAGCCCTCTTTGTTCTCAGGGCTGCTACACTCCATTGCCAGCCTGGCTGTCTCTCTCACAATTAGCCTATGTTAATAAACTCTTTGTCTGCTCCTTTGCCTATTGCTGAATTCTTTCTGCGCTGAGACAAAAGGACCTGAGCTTCAGTATGTCCTGATACCAGCTGACCAGTTTCCATTCAAAGACATTGTGTGAAAGTCCCCTCCTAAGTCAGGGATTATGGGTTCAAGTCCCAGCCCGTAGGTTCAAGAACCTATCTGAGTTTTGGATGGGTTTGAGTCCCACTCAGGAAGGAGTATGATTTCAGAACCACCAACTCCCACAGCAGCTGAAATCAGAGGTGGTCCAAGGGATGTGAATCAAGCCAGCACAGCTGTCTGCTACAAGATCCAAAACTAGGGACTTCTTTGCAAGTCCAGTGGTTAAGACTCCTTGCTCCCAATGAAGTGGGTGGAGGTTTGATTCCTGGTCAGAGAACTAAGCTCACAAGTGCTGCACAGCATGGCCAAAATAAAGATGGAGAGGCTTTGCCCTGGCATCTTTCCTCCCATAGCTCATAGCCCCTCCAAAGGGAGCTTTCCTGCCGTTGGACTCTGATGGCTCTTTTGTACCTCACAGCTCTGCCTGCCTCCCTGTGCCATGGCTGATTGGACCAAGGACAGATACCCATCCTGTCTCAATCAACTGGCTTTTATAACAAGGTACCATAGAATGGGTGGCTTGAAAAATAGAAATTTATTTCTCATACTTCTTGAAGCTAGGAAGTTGAAGATCAAGGTGCCATCTGCTTCAGTTCCTAATGCGCTCTCTCTGCCGGGCTTACAGATGGCCACCTTTTCACTACATCCTCACATAGAGAAGACAGAAGTTATTAGCCCTGGGATTCCCTGAAACCACCACACCCTCAGTTCCACGGCTCTCTGACCCCTCTTACCCCTAGAGATGGTCCCACAGGGGAGCCTGTTCTCATCCTGGAGATCCGCCTGACCTTCCTGTCTGCTTGGACAGCAGACTAAGCTACTTAGCTTTAGCCCAAGAGTATCTGTTTTGACACCTCTTCTACATGTGATGAAATTTTTGGTCTCTTTTGGAACCTTCTTCCAAATCTCCTCACTCACTGTGGCTACCTTGAGCTGTTCTGCTTGTAAACTCCGCAGCCACCCATGTTGGCACCTGTGGACCGTGCCTTGATCCCTGGACACTGGGAAAGGAAGGTCAAACCACCTACAGACATTTCCCCCCTGGTTTTGGGGTGTCCTACACAGGGTTGCAGCAACATCATCTCTTGCTTGGAAAACTTCACAAGTCCCCTAACTGGTCTCCATCCAGACTACCCTCCACACCTTAGCCAGAGTGACCTTATTAAGTACAGTTCTGATCTTCCTGCTCCTTTCTAGAGACTCTTAGCAGTCTCTTCATGGCTTCAAGTTCAAGTCCACACTCTGACAAAGTCTACATGATATTGCTTTGGCTCACCTCTCCTGACATCAGCTTTCAACCAGAAATTACTAGGTTGCCCAAGTTCAGTTTCACCCATGGACCTTGATACATGTTATTTGTTCTACTTGGAAAGTTCACCTTCCTGCCTCTATGCCCAGCCCAGCCCACCTCCACCCCCAGCCCATGCCAGCCTCACCCCTGCCCACTTTCAGATGTTAGCTTGAACACCACTTTTTCCGAAACCAGAATACTGACCTTTCCTCACACCAAGCTAGTACACTTGCTCCCACTTGTCATACTCAATTGAATTTTGCTTGTTTGTCTATCTGTACTATTAAAACCTTGAAGGCAGAAACCAGGTCCTGAATCTTCACCATCCACCACAGTGCCTGGCTCATAGTACTTGCTCAATCACCATTTCTGACTGAATGAATGAATGAACAAAGGCTCTTCATCTCTCTTCTCCAGGGGTCTGTGGCTCTGATCTCTGGAAGGCCTGCCTCCTCAGCCCTGGCCTGTTTCTGCCACATGCAGCTGCCGAGTGTTGACTTAGTAGACAGATGGGTGCTGAGGTGAGCTCAGCTCTCTTGTGGCCTCTGCTGTCCTGGGCACTGTCACAGCTGTCCTGTTAGCTGCCTTGTGATGTGTCAGACTGGCATCACCATCACCAGCTTGGGTCCAGCCCTGTAATCCATGCAACAGTTCCCTCCAAACCTCCAAGTGACAAGGGAATTACCTGCCGTCTGGTCATCCTCTCTGCTTGGGTAATCAAAGCTGTCACCCAGGGTGTCAGATGACCACTGAAGTGTGGACTCTCCCTTTCCTGACCAGCCTTTGCCAGGCTGTAGAGTCATGTTTCTGATGGCAGTTGAAGCAGTTCTTTATCTTTACCAAAGGGATCCAGAGCTGGCCAAGATCCTGAGCATTAGAGTTGCAAGTGCTTTGCTTCTGTCTCCTTGTACTGGTTCAGTATGGGGTTTGAGAGTTGAGGTCCAGCTTCACACAGCCTGAGATGAACCCTGCTTCCACCACTTGCTAGTAGAATGACCCTGAGCAAGTCTCATGAGCTTCTTCATCCTTTGATATCCCCATAGTGCCTTCTTGTGGGATTGCTATGTGGGTTAAGTGAGACCATGGATGTATTAATAAAAGCTTAGAAGAGCCTATTGTATGTGCCCGTGCTCAGTCGCTAAGTTGTTTCTGACTCTTTGCAACCCAGGACTGTAGTCTGCCAGGCTTCTCTGTCCATGGGATTCTCCAGGAAAGAATACTGGAGTGGGTTGCCATTTCCTCCTCCAGGGGATCTTCCCTACCTAGGGATTGAACCCACATCTCTGGCATTGGCAGGTGGATGCTTTACCACTGAGTCACCTGGGAAGCCAGAACAGCCTCGATCTTCACCTAGATGAGAACCGACAATTATCTGCCCATAAGGGAGGTGAGACCCTGTGGAACATTCCTCATTCTCTCTCTTCCTTTTCTATTTCTTCCCTCTCACTTTCCGTTCTCCCTTTAAGCCTTTCCTCTGGGGGGATATTCTTCCTTTCCCACAGGATGATGGACCCAGCCCATTTTCTTCCTGGCCTTCCATTCTTTCAGGAGAACATCAACAAGGTCTTGTCTTCTGGGGTTCTGCTGGTCCTCTGAGAACTACGCATGCACTTCTATGTGTGCCGGAGGAGGGTAGAGGAGCAGGTTATAGGTATTACATCCGCGTGTCAGCTTCTCTCCATGAGCAATGCTGCAGTCTGCTTTTCCCTCAATGACCTAAAAGCAAACATTCCTTGCTAAAGCAATGGTTAGTTGTCTTCTAAAGGCTACAGTCTAAGATGTGTTCAGTTCAGTTGCTCAGTCGTGTCCGACTCTTTGCAACCCCATGAACTGCAGCACGCCTGGCCTCCCTGTCTATCACCAGCTCCCTGAGTCCACCCAAACCCATGTCCATTGAGTCCATGATGCCATCCAACCATCTCATCCTCTGTTGTCCCCTTCTCCTCCCGCCCCCAATCCTTCCCAGCATTAGGGTCTTTTCCAATGAGTCAACTCTTTGCATGAGGTGGCCAAAGTATTGGAGTTTCAGCTTCAAAATCAGTCCTACCAATGAACACCCAGGACTGATCTCCTTTAGGATGGACTGGTTGGATCTCCTTGCAGTCCAAGGGACTCTCAAGAGTCTTCTCCAACACCACAGTTCAAAAGCATCAATTCTTCAGCGCTCAGCTTTCTTTATAATCCAACTCTCACATCCATACGTGACCACTGGAAAAACCATAGCCTTGACTAGCCGGACCTTTGTTGACAAAGTAATGTCTCTGTTTTTTAATATGCTATCTAGGATATGTAAGGAATGCATATGTTTCCCATTAACACAGCTTTGACTCTTTTCTTTGGGAAGTAATTATCCAGGCCTTATTATGCTAAAAGATCAGCCAATTATTGGCATGGTTTTTATCACAAGAATCCCCTGTTAATGGAACAGGCTTTTGCCTACATCATTTCCTCGCTGTAATTTTTCTGATCCCTGTTTCTTTTTTTCATTAATGGCTGTTTTGCTTTCTGCTTATCCCACCGTCCCCTTCCACCTTCCTATTTCAAAGCACCAGCCCTCTGTGGGAACTCCCAGTCAGCTGCAGTTGTCATCCTGAAGGGCATCTCTTGAGCCTAGCTCACTGCTGAGAAAAGCAATGCATCCTAAACCCAGTGCTGACTCACTCAGGTTACCAGCTCCAGCCAGCTTTCTCACAGACCCTGGGACCCTAGAGGCTCCCACCCCATCCCAGCACAGTCCCTTAGAATTGTGATACTCAACTTTATCCCTGTCCACCCACCCCGTGTGTACTTGTTCCCACATCCCTAGCACCCCTGGAGTTTTTTTCCTTTATGCCTGTTGCATTCACAAGACAGTCTTGAGGTAATGCTCAATTCCCAGTTCTGAGTCTAATCCCAAATCCTTCCACAGCTGAGCAATATACCCCTCCCCCCCAGCCCGCTGAGATCCTTATCCTTGCTCTCCATCTATTGTATTCTAGGGCTACCATCTCTAAATTTCTAAACATACTATAACAACAAATATTCCTTCCAGGCGAAGAGAAGCCCCACCCTTAGCCCCCAGGTCTCCAAGAGTTAATTCCACCTGAATCCCAAACCCCACACACTTCCAGGGGCCACCAGTAAACAGGCGCCCATAATGGGCACTCCCTCTGCCCCAATTTTCTAAGATTTCACAGCAACCAGAGCCATTAAATCCAGAAGCTAATTTGTAAGGAAAACAATGAAAAGAGTAATAGTCTCTCCATAGGATTCCAGTGGAAGGTCCCACCCTGACTGGCGCTCTGTAAAGAATAGAGAAGGGCACCTGGAGACAAATGCCTATTAATGTTCAAAAGCCCCCTGGTGGAATGGAAGCTGACCCGCTGCAAAATGGAAATCTGCCCCAGCCCATGGGAGCCCATACTCAGGATCACTTTATTTATCCTGCAAACGGAGTTGCTAATAGGAAGTAGCGATAGCACAGCCAGGTCCCAGCTCAGGGGGGCAGCCAGTGGGCCTGGGTGCTTTGGAGCAGTGCTATTTGGGAAAGAGGAAAAGGAAAAGTCAAGTGAGGAGGTGGGAGGGAGAGAAAGAGCTGGAAAAACTGAAGAGTCAGCGGCGGGCAGAAGGGACAGTCTGGGAGTCTTTGCAGGGCCCTGAGGAGACAGCCAACCTTGACAGAAGGGAAGCATGGTTGCAGTCTTCTGTTGCTCATGGTTGGGGGCCAGAGCCTTGGAAAAGGGTAGACAGAGATTCACCTTGAGTCATCCCATGAGTCAGAGGCAGGAGGCAGAAATAGATCTTATGACCCGCTGTTCCTTGTCACAGACGTCTTGGAGCACCTTTAACCAGGACTCCTGAGTGGGGTTGGATTTGGGCAGCTCTTTGAAGCCAGCTTGGCTCATTTGAGGAGCTGTGTGTCCTCTCCCATGCCAAAGGCAAGTGATTTATAGTCAAGAAGAACCAGGATCTTCAGACAGACATCCGTAGCCAAGGCTCCCGCTCACCTCACATCAAGTACACCTGTTTGCCCTCACGGCCAGGTGTGACTCATCTGCTCTGTCTCTTCTTAACATCCACTGCCTACTCACTTCCACATACCACACCCAAGTCCTCTAGGACAGCGGTCCCTGACCTTTTCGGCACCAGGGATTGATTTCTTAGAAGACAATTTTTCCACAGACCCGGGGCAGGAGGAGTGGTTTGGGATGATTCAAGTGCATTGCATTTATCATGCACTTTATTTCTAATCTAATGCCACCGCTGAGCTGACAGGAGATACCGATCCTCATTCCAGAGGTTGGGGACCCCTGTTCTCAGACTCTCAGTTCTCAGTGGACACTCTTGCACTCAGAAAGCCTTTCTTGATTAGTTCCACCCAATTCTGGTCTTTTCTGTCACTTGTATTCTTGTAGGGCTCATGAAGAATGTCTGGATTACCTACCCGGCAGCCAAGCTTCTTTCCACTGCTTTTCATCAGAACTCAGATTTGGTTCTGATATTCACCCTCCTCAGGTGCTCAAGGAAGGGTCCCTTCAAGTTTTGAACTCCCTGTGTGAGGATGTTATTGTTTTTAAAATGTGGGTTTTATTGTTTTTCAGATATGGTGAGGCCAACTGATCAGGAGCTGATGACCGTTGAAAAGACAGTTACAGCTTCTATGAGGAGGGAACATGCTTATACTGCGGCAGGGGTAGGGGTAGGGAATGGGGTCACATAGGGAAGCCCTGGGGCAAATCTGGAGGTAGAGGGATGGGGGGAAAGTGGGCAAGAGCTTTACTGCAGTTTCTGCAGGCAGCACAGGTGAGGTAGGGTAAACAGGTTTAGGATTGGCTAGGTGAATAATTTCTGGCTCTGGAAATGTTCCTACTTGCCTGATATCTAGCCCCTGGCAGGATTAGGCAGGTGGCCCAGAGGATGGAAGCCCTGGGAGAGCTTGATGAAGCAAGTGGTTGGGCTATGAGATCCAAATTAGTTGGTTTGCAAACAAAGGGCCTGTTTGCAGGCTAGCAGTTTACTCTTCTCTGGGAAATGAGCCAGTCCTGAGAGGGGCAGTTTCTCTAGGGTCAGCCAGGGTCAGCCAGATTGACCAAGAGATCAATTCATCAAAAATACAGAAGATGGAGCTTCGCTGGTGGCACAGTGGGTAAGACTCCGCCTGCCAATGCAGGAAACACGGTTTTGATCTCTGGTCCAGGAAGATTCCACATGCCCCGAGCAACTAAGTCTGTGCACCACAACTACCAGAAAATGCTCGCTCTAGGGCCTATGAGCTGCAACTACTGAGCCTGTGCTCCGTAACAAAAGAAGGCACCACAAGGAGAAGCCCGCACACAGCTCTAACGAGTGGCCCTTGCTTGCCACAACTAGAGAAAACTCACACAAAGCAATGAAGACCCAGTGCAGCCAAAAATAAACAAATAAAATACAGAAAGTGGAAGAGTATGATTAATACTGTTAGACTTGAGGCAGCCATTCTGGGACAGACGGAAAAGTCAGCAGGACTCGAGAGAAGCCACTTCAAGCCCCTGGACCTTGTTGAACGTCTGAACTAAGCAACCCTGAATTGCCTTGCTCTGATGTTCACCTTGCTCTGATGTTCTCATTACATGAGATAAATCCTTTACTGCTTCAGCCACTACTATTCAGCTAGCATGTTACTTGCAGCTGAAAGCGTCTAACTCACATGCATTTAAGCCTTTGCCTTACTCCAAAGGTAAAAATTCTAAACTGAAATTGTTTTGCTACACTAGAATTGCTTTTTTAAAGAATGAGTTACTTGAAATACCATCATTCCCAAGTTGCAGGAACTATAGATGAAGTTATAAGGACCTATTACATTTGTTTAGAGTTCTGTATTTTATAACCTCTCAGTTGCTACTTACCCTCCCCAGAGTCAGAAGGGAGTGGAAAAAATAAGTGTTTTGAATCCAGCTGGAAAAGAAGGAAGGTATCTTTTTCCTCTTCTGATTCCTGGATCTTCTCATATGATATTTCCTCTCAGAGAGAGGTTTGGACTTGAGGTAGGTGGATGGTTGGAAAGGGAGACTTGAGTAGGAAGGGGTGAAGGCAGTGAAATTCAATTGTTACTTGACTGCAGGATCAAATAAGCGTAATGGGAGAAATATTATCTTAGAAAGGAGAAAACAAGCTTCCTAGAGTTGGCTTGGCTGTTGTCCAGATACGTGCCCTCTGCCAAATCACATCGCACTTCTAGACTTTGGTTCTCTCAATCACAAAGTGAAGGAGTTGGACTAAGTTATTCCTGGTCACTTCAAGCTCCCAAAATGCCATGATTCTAAGTATAGATAGATTTTCTCGACTTTCGGCTAAAATGTCAACCACATACCACCAAGTTCTTTATTAGAGACAAAGACTATCCTGTGAATTGAAAGAATTGGTTATTAAGTGTTTCCGTTTGGCAGGGCCCGCTACCAAGATAGGGCTTCCCTGGTGGCTCAGACAATAAAGAACATGTCTGCAGTGCAGGAAACCCAGGTTCTATCCCTGGGTTGAGAAGAGCTCCTGGAGAAGGGAATGGCAACCCACTCCAGTATTCTTGCCTGGAGAATTCCACGGACAGGGAAGCCTGGCGGGCTACAGTCCGTAGAGTTGTGAAGAGTCAGGCACAACTGAGCCACTAACACTTTAACATTCTACCAAGATAAGGATGGGCTTCCCAGGTGGCACTGGGAACTTGTGCCTGCCAGTGCAGGAGAGGTAAGAGATGCAGGTTAGGTCCCTGGGTAGAGAAGATCCCCTGGAGGAAGGCATGGCAACCCACTCCAGTATTCTTGCCTAGAGAATCCCATGGACAGAGGAGTCAGGCAGGCTACAGTACATAGGGTCATAAAGAGTCAGACATGACTGAAGTGACTTAGCACACACACACGCAAGATAAGGAAATAATTTATCAGTGGTATTATGAAGACTAGTGTTATGGGCTGAATTGGGTCCCTCTTCCCAACCTGGAGCGCCTCAGAACAGCACCTTCCTTGAAAGTAAGGTCCTTGCAGATGGAATTAGTTAAGATGAGATTGTACTGAAGAAGGGTGAGCCCTTAGTCCAGTGATTGGTGTCCTTATAAGGAGAGATATACCCACAGAAAAGGAGCACCATATGAAGACACAGACCCAGGAAGGAAACAGCCAGTGACAACAGAGGCAGTGACTGGGGTGATGCACCTACTAACCAAGGAAGGCCAAGGATCGCTGGCAAACACCAGAAGCAAAGAAGCAAGGAAGGATTCTCTCCTACAGGTTATTAGAGGCAGCACAACCCTGATGATACCTTTCAGACTTCTAGCCTCCAGAGCTGTGAGACAATAAATTTCTGATGTTTGAAGCTGCCCAGTTAGTGGTACATTGTTTTGACAGACCTAGGAAACTAAATACAATTACCAAGAGCTAATATTTATTGAATGCTTACCACGTACCAACAGCTGTGCTAAGTTCATGCAGAATTTCTTTTAATCTTTTCTACAACTGTATGAAGTTGATGCTATTTTTATCCATGTTTTACAGGTGGGGAATATAATGATTTTAGGAGTTAAGTACATAACTACGATCATTAGGCAAATAGTGAGCTTGGAGCTTTGAGGATCCTTTCTTGCAGACTCTTAAGTGTTAAGGGATTTAATATATTCAAGGCCTCTTGTGAATTCTAAACTTCTTCACTCCTTGAGTTGTTTTGCCTGTGTATGTTCATCTAGCCAAGCAGTATGATAAAGCACCTCAAATTTAATGTGTCCAAAATGGTGTTTATCTTCCCCTCCAAACTTCTTCCTGTGTGTGTGTGTGTGTGTGCACTCAGGTCAGACTCTTTGTGACCCCATGGACTGTAGCCTGCCAGACTCCTCTGTCCATGGGATTCTCCAGGCAACAATACTGGAGTGGGTTGCTATTTTCTTCTCCAGGGGATCCTTCTGACCCAGGAATTGGACCCCAATCTCTGGCATCTCCTTCACTGGCAGGCCAATTCTTTACCACTAGTGCCACCTGGGAAGCACCCAAACTTATTCAATTTCCCACTAAAACATCTCTTTTCCACTCTTCCCCAGTCTTGGTGATGGCTCTGTGCTCAGACCAAAATCCTAAGAGTCATCCTCAGTTCATCCACTCATCCCCAACACAGGAACCTCCAGCAGGTCCTGTCTCCTCAGGTTATGTATTAAATTCAGTGTGGTCTCACTAACACACTGCTACCACCCTAGTTCCAACCACCGATATCCTGCTTCTGAGTTCACTGCTGTGGCCTATCTAATCTCACTACAAGTAGCTTCCACTCCTGCTCTCCTGGAGTCCTCTCTCCACAAAATGCCCTTTCACAATTTAAAGCAAATCAGATCATATTTCTCTCCTGATTAAAGCCCTCCAAGGCATCTCTTTCCACCTAGAATAAAATCCAACTATTTCCATGGTCTGCAAGGCTCAGATAATCTGGCATTTGGCCCCTTGGTAGCCCCATCAGTTATCACTCTCTAGCTGTGCTCAAACTACCTCACAATTGCACTCATCTCACACGCTAGTAAAGCAATGTTCAAAATTCTCCAAGCCAGGCTTCAACAATATGTGAACCATGAACTTCCAGATGTTCAAGCTGGTTTTAGAAAAGGCAGAGGAACCAGAGATCAAATTGCCAACATCTGGTGGATCGTCGAAAAAGCAAGAGAGTTCCAGAAAAACATCTATTTCTGCTTTATTGACTATGCCAAAGCCTTTGACTGTGTGGGTCACAATACACTGTGGAAAATTCTGAAAGAGATGGGAATACCAGACCACCTGACCTGTCTCTTGAGAAACCTGTATGTAGGTCAGGAAGCAACAGTTAGAACTGGACATGGAACAACAGACTGGTTCCAAATAGGAAAAGGAGTACGTCAAGGCTGTATATTGTCACCCTGCTTATTTAACTTCTATGCAGAGTACATCATGCAAAACGCTGGGCTGGAAGAAACACAAGCTGGAATCAAGATTGCCGGGAGAAATATCAATAACCTCAGATATGCAGATGACACCACCCTTATGGCAGAAAGTGAAGAAGAACTAAAGAGCCTCTTGATGAACGTGAAAGAGGAGAGTGAAAAAGTTGGCTTAAAGTTTAACATTCAGAAAACTAAGATCATGGCATCTGGTCCCATCACCTCATGGGAAATAGATGGGGAAACAGTGTCAGACTTTATTTTTTGGGGCTCCAAAATCACTGCTGATGGTAATTGCAGCCATGAAATTAAAAGACGCTTACTCCTTAGAAGGAAGGTTATGACCAACCTAGATAGCATATTGTAAAGCAGAGACATTACTCTGCCAAAAAGGTCTGTCTAGTCAAGGCTATGGTTTTTCCAGTGGTCATGTGTGGATGTGAGAGTTGGATGGTGAAGAAAGCTGAGCACTGAAGAATTGATGCTTTTGAACTGTGGTGTTGGAGAACACTCTTGAGAGTCCCTTGGACTGCAGGGAGATCCAACCAGTCCATCCTAAAGGAGATCAATCCTGGGTGTTCATTGGAAGGACTGATGTTGAAGCTGAAACTCCAATACTTTGGCCACCTCATGCGAAGGGTTGACTCATTGGAAAAGACCCTAATGCTGGGAAGGATTGGGGGCAGGAGGAGAAGGGGACGACAGAGGATGAGATGGCTGGATGCCATCACCAACTCGATGGACATGGGTTTGGGTAGACTCCAGGAGTTAGTGACGGACAGGGAGCCCTGGCGTGCTGCGGTTCATGGGGTCGCAAAGAGTTGGACACGACTGAGCGACTGAACTGAACTGAGCTGTGCTTCTCGTTTTTGTGGTCCTCCAATACTCCTTGGCTTTGCTGTTTTCTTCACCTACAAGGTTCTCCTTGGACTTCCATTGGCTGTTTGCTTCCTTCTCAAGATTTAGACCCCAAAGACCTTTCTTAACCATATTTAAAATTGTCTCTTTGCCCAACCCCACTTCATCACATTACCCTGTTTTATTTCCTTTAGTCTCTGAAAATTAGCATATACATTTATTTTTCATTAAATCTCTTGCTTATATTTTGTCTTATATTTTGAAATTCCATTAGAATTTCAACTGTGGATGGACTTTCCTGGTGGTCCAGTGGCTGAGAATCTGCCTTCTCATGTAAGGGACATGGATTCAATCCCAGGTTGGGCAACTAAGCCCATGCCACAGCTACTGAGCCCATGCACTCTAGAGTCCATAGTCTGAAACAAGAGAAGCCCACGTGCCACAACAAAGTCCCAGCCCAGCCAAAAAATAATAAACAAAAATAGATTTTCTCAAAATTAAAAAGGAATTTAAACTATGGGAGCAGTGGCCTCATCTACTGGGGTTCACTATTCTGATGACTAGAAAGTATCTGGCACATAACAGGTGCTTCATGAATGCATGAATGAAACACGAAGGTCCTCAAAGTAGGATCCTTGTTTTGGGTGAATTACTCATATCTTTTGCTGCTCCCAGGTCAGCATTGTGGCCCAAGTAGGTGTCCATCAAACGCATGCTGGTTGCATGATCAGAGAAAATTTTCTCCTAGAATTTCTGGGTGGTACTAGGACTTCACATTCAGAAATCCATCACACAGTGTTCTTGAATGAGACTCGGAGAGTCCTCCTCAGTTTTTCCCTAGAGGAAGTCTCTGCTCAGTGAGACATAGTCATCCTCCACACACAGATAGGCTTGACCTACCCCAAACTTGGGACATTGCTGTTCTAACCAAACTCACATATGTAAACATTTTCCAGATTTTTCATTACTTCCAACACAGAGAACACATTTGGAGGCCCTTGCCAGTCATTCTGCATCTCTTACCACTTCAAACTGCTTGGGAAAATGAGTTTTTCTGCCACAGGGGACATAGAAGAAAATGAAGGATTTTTTTTTTTTAATTAAGTCCATATTTAGTACTCTTCTCAGATGCCTTGCATCTATGTGTAATAAATGGAAGTGGGCTCATGTTCTTGGAAACTGATTTCTCCATTCCCCTTAGTACTCTGTATTTGCTGACCCACTGACTTTAACAGTCCCTCGGAAAGCTGTTCTGAACTCCAGGTCCACTGTGGGGAGTGGTGGGGGTGGCCAGGTCCAGCAGCTAGAACTGTGACAGCTGGTTCCTTGAGCCTCTTGAAAAGTCTGCAGGAGGCAGAGTCTGACGAGGAAAACTCTGAGCTTTAGATGTTGAGTCCTGGGCAGTTGCTGCTCTTCTGAGAATATGTGATCACACAGGACAGGAAGTCTCCAGTACAGCTGTTTGTATCCTGTCCCTGTCTACCCACCCCCACTCCTCATCACCATATTCATCCCTTCCCATTCTGGCCTGATTACTCCAGGCCAGGAAGGAGGAGGAGGAAAGTGATTTAAAGTAAGTTAAGTAGGCTTGGCATTAGCCTCGAAGAAGGAAGCAGCCGTGTCTATTTTGGGCAATACCATTTCTCAACAAAATTATCCAAACTCCTCTTCCTTTGGTAAAAGGTGCTGGGAAACCAAGCTGACTAAGCAATGTGTTTTGGTTAAGGCTCTTTTTGGTTGCAAATAATAAATACCCACTTGGGCTAACTTCAACAAAATAGGAAAATGGATCATATGGATACAAGAATATCTCACAGAACCAAGGATTGGGGAGAGGATATGGGTCTCAGGACAGATCTAAACTAGGAGCCATGGGAAAGTAATGGACCATTTTCTATTTTTCTTTTACTTTAGAATCATGTAGACACTCATCTCTGTTTCTCTCCGTACCTCTCTTTGATTCTTCTCTCTTCTGCCATAGACTTTTTGTTTCTGTTTGTTTCTGTTTCTCTCTACACGAGACCATTATTTAGCTCTCAAGTTCATACGTTCTCAGTTCAAGCCACACACAGGAACCCACTGCTCATGAATCATAGGTTCTCAGGAGGAAGAGTCTGATTGGCTCAGCTGAGTCAAGTACCAACAGCTGATCCAATCCAGTTTCAGCCAGGTGGACATATGTTGTTGTTGTTGTTGTTCAGTTGCTCAGTTGTGTCCAGTTCTTTGTGCCCCATGGACTGCAGCACACCCACAGGCTTCCCTATCCTTCGCTATCTCCTGGAGTTTGATCAGACTCATGTCCATTGAGTTGATGATACCATCCAACCATCTCATTCTCTGTTGCCCCCTTCTCTTCCTGCCCTAATCTTTCCCAACATCAGGATATTTTCCAATGAGACAACTCTTCCCATCAGGTAGCCAAAGTGTTTGAGCTTCAGCATCGGTCCTTCCAATGAATATTCAGGGTTGATTTCCTTTAGGATTGGCTGGTTTGATCTCCTTGCAGTCCAAGGGGCTCTTAAGAGTTTTCTCCAGCACCACATTCAAAAGCATCTATTCTTCAGCACTCCACCTTCTTTACGGTCCAACTGTCACATCCATACACGACTACTGGAAAAACCATAGCTTTGACTGTATGGATCTTTGTAGGCAAAGTGATGTCTCTGCTTTTCAATATGCTGTCTAGGTTTGTCATAGATTTTTTTCTAAGGAGCAAATGCCTTTTAATTTCATGGCTGCAGTCACCATCTGCAGTAATTTTGGAGCCCAAGAAAACAAAGTCTCTTACTGTTTCCATTTTTTCCCCATCTATTTGCCATGAAGTGATGGGACCAGATGCCAGAATCTTAGTCGTGGACATATACTAACTCATGTTGGGAAGTCATCCCATGCGTCAGTGGGGCCACAGAGGGCTAGGCAGCAATCCCCCAGATACCTAGAGTGTATGATTACCCTTCACTGACAGAGAGCCACTTTTTCTTTGCTGTCGTTCTGTGCCTTTAACTCCAGAGACCTTGGAGTATTCAAAAATGACTATAATCTGACTCTTTGTTTATTGCTTTTTTATCTAAGAAAGGATCATTGGTTATTAGACTTTTCTAATGAATCCTAAAATTATTTTTTCCAAAATAGATTTTTTTCCCCTTCCTTTTGAATGTCTGAACAAGGGTTTTCAAACACCTAGCCCATCATCAGTCATTCAAACACTGGAAACTAAGGTAGCAGTCCTGGGACCATTAAGTTAGTTAAGGCTAAGGAATAATAGTAACAATAATCATAATGGGAAGTGGAAAGTAAAGGAGAAGAAACAGATGTGGAAAAGGAGGAGTGAATGTATATTGAGTACTTATGATTGCCAGGCATTGTAATAAACATCTTAGGGATCGTGACCAATCCTTTCCTCAAGCAAGTTAGAGACACAGGGAGCTCTAAGCTGTATTATCCACGCACGTTCAGGACCACTGCTCTCCCCCTTCGCCCCTGTGGGTGCCTGGCTTGATTACACAGAATATTACAGACCATTTCCATTTGCACAAAGAGCTTTCATTTATACCGAATCACCTTGTGGCACAAAGATGATTACGTGTTGATTAACTTTGCTTTAAGATTGATCTCAACGTTAAACTCTTCCCATTATTTTCAGGCTTCCTAGTTGATTGTTTGTACAAAATTGATTGTCCACTCCAACTTAAAAATAATTAGAGGAAACATTATGATACTAGGCTGTCATATAGATGACACACATACGGGCCCTTCCCAGGCAGCAGAGGATAACTGGATATTTTGAAGAATTGATTTTAGAATATCTGGATGTCCCTTTGGAAATGGAAAGAATATTAGTGTCATGGAGATATATAGTATGGTCTAGTTGCATTTTTAAGATGCTAAATAGAGAAGTGGACAACAAGTTACTGTGGAAGGATAAAACCAAAAGTCGTGGTCAGCCTGCCTCCATCTAGCTATGATACTTCTGGGAAGTGAGGATGTGGGGTCCTGTAGGGGTAAACATTTGTTGTGTGTATACCATTGTAAGTATTAATACTGCCTGATACTTTAGTAACAATAATAAGTAATGACAATAATACAGAAACAATAGAAACAAGATAGCTAACATCTATTGAGCTCTTGTGCCATGAAATATCATATTTAATCCTCAGAAAAACCCTGAGGGGTTGGTGCTGTAACTGAAGCTCTACTTTGGCCACCTGATGTGACGAGTCAACTCATTGGAAAAGACCCTGATGCTGGGAAAGATTGAAGGCAGGAGGAGAAGGGGACGACAGAGGATGAGATGGTTGAACGGCATCACGAACTCGGTGGACGTGAGTTTGAGCAAATTCCGGGAGACAGTGAAGGACAGAGAAGCCTGGTGAGTTACAGTCCATGAAGTCACAAAGAGTCAGACACCACTTAGTGACTGAACAACAACAGCAACAAATTGGTCTGTTGGGCATCAAAACTTAAAATCTTTCCTGTTCTTCTAGGCTGTCTCCAAGATTGCTAATCTCCAAGAATCTCAGCTTCCTCATTTGTAAAGTTGGATAATAATATTTTTACTTAAAACACAATATCTTGATGAGAGTCACAGGATCACACACCTGTGTTGCACACCCAGCAGTGGCTCAGGGCAGAGTTGCTACATGACAGATGATACTGTTGTTTCAGTTAGGGCACTCACTGAAGCTGCTGCTGCTGCTGCTAAGTCGCTTCAGTCGTGTCTGACTCTGTGCGACCCCATAGACGGCCACCCACCAGGCTCCCCTGTCCCTGGGATTCTCCAGGCAAAAATACTGGAGTGGGTTGCCATTTCCTTCTCCAATGCATGCAAGTGAAAAGTGAAAGTGAAGTCGCTCAGTCGTGTCCAACTCTTCGCGACTCTTTGCGACCTCATGGACTGCAGCCTACCAGGCTCCTCTGTCCATGGGATTTTCCAGGCAAGAGTATTGGAGTGGGGTGCCATCGCCTTCTCCAACTCACTGAAGAGAAATGAGCAATTTCCTTTTATAATATCATCTTCGTGCTGAGTCTCAGGCACAAACCTGGAAGCACTTTTTAAATGCTAGAAAATGTAAATTTGTTAAGAGACTCACAAAGTTTACCTGTTTTCCTTGGAAAATATAGGCAATCCTTCCTTCCTTTTCTCTTTTTCTCTTTCTCCCCTTCCATTCCTTTTGTCCCTCTTTAGTTTTTCCTCTGCTGCCTTTCAATCCTGCAACAACTTCAACACCCTTTGCACTCCCGCCTAGTTGGGGAAATTATTAACCAGGGAGCCCAGGAGAGCATGTGTTTTAATCAGTCACCTGTGATTCACTGAGACATGGCTTTGTCACCCTGAAGACAGACGGAGACCTGAGAACGAGTTGCACGCCCAGCAGTGGCTCAGGGCATAGTTGCTACATGACGGATGATACTGTTGTTCCAGTTAGGGCACTCACTGAAGAGAGATGAGCAATTTCCTTTTATAATATCATCTTCGTGCTGAATCTCAGGCACAAACCTGGAATTCTCTTAGAGGAAATTGGACATCTGCCCTTGATAGGGTATTACAGATAAGGCATAGCATCTGTGACCAGAAGATTGAGATCTGAGTCCCAACTGTGCTACTCTTTGCTGTGTGACCTTGGGGAAGTCATTTAATGTCTCTGAGCCTCAATTGTCTCATCTCTAAAAAGAGGCTAGTGGTAACAACATTGTGTTGGAGATGTGTATATTAAATGAAGTAATAGATACTTTGTAAACAGTGGTCTTATGTTTAATCACAAGTTAGTTGTGATTATAGTTATGTATTTTTCCAGCAATGAGGAGAGGATAGGTGGAAGGCAGTGCCCTGAAACCCTCCCTCATGGCTAGAGTCTACACAGGGTTCACCTGGCATTTATAGTCTTTTATTTTTATTATTAGAAACACAAGCACAGGTGTGTCTTAGAACTTGCAGCATGGACGCCTGCACCTGAGACAAAGGCAGTGGTGAGGGTGGGCAGATGGGGTAACTTCCAGGGGACTGGGCTTGGGGGGATGGGCCATTTCCTACAGGAAGAGCAATAATGGCCCAGGACGGTAAATGAAGAAGGGAGAGGCAAACGTCCATTCTACACAGTCAGCAGTTGGCCCGCAGCCCTGGCCCCCGTGGATTCCAACACCCGCACAGCTATTGCCTCTCCTACCTCCATCCCTAACTGCCCAGATACTCCTTCTAGCTTGACTTTGAGGAGGCAGGGATGCTGGAGGAGGAAGACATCTTGTGAGGTTTGCCCCAGGACCCTGCATCCCCCCACTGTCAGAGCAAGCTCAGATCGATCACATCCTTGGACAGAGCAATGGCCACTCCCCCACAGAGAAAGGAGCGTGATCCCTGAAGCTTGGTGCTAGAGAACAGGGAATCGTTCAAGTTCTGCCACAAAAGTGCTGTGACTTTGGCAGTTTACTTAATCTCTGAGCTATATTCTCAGGCAAATGGAGATGTTAACATTTGTTCTGACTTCCTCACGTTGTGGATATGAGGATCAAATTAAAACACAAAACAAAGAAATCATGGGAACAAAAAAAGAGTCTTCTGTTTAAATGTTTATTTTTATTATTTTTAAACATTTTGGTTTTTTATTTGCTTATAGCTGTGCTGGGCCTTCGCTGCTGCCCTGGGGCTTTCTCTAGTTGTGGTGAGTGGGGGCTGCTCTTTGTTGCAGTGCACGGGCTTCTCATTTCAGCGCCTTCTCTTGCTACAAAGCACAGGCTCTAGGGCTCGGGCTGCTGTCACTGTGGCACACAGGCTTAGTTGCCCTGCAGCATGTGGAATCTTCCTGGAGCAGGGATGGAACCCATGTCCCTGGCATTGGCAGGCAAATTCTTAACAACTGGACCACCAGGGAAGTCCTAAATGTTTATTTTTAGGAGAACAATAAAGCAGTTAAAAGCAATAGGCTAGGTGAACACCTGGCAACATGGTTGGATCTTAAATACCTGGCCCTGAATAGAAAATGAAAGAAGTATAATGAGCTCTGCAACACAATACCAGTCACGTAAATTTAAAATATATGCTCACAAAAAAAATAATAAAATATATGCTCGCAAAACAGTCATTCACATTTTTCAAAAATTCAGCCCTAAACAAATTAGAACAGTAATAGGACTAAGGAATGGGGATAAAAGGAATGAACGAATGGCAAGGGTTTGCGTGGACCAATGGTGATAGTATTCCATGAGCTGAGGAGTAAATTAATCCAATCCCATGTACCTAAAATTCACACACAAAAAAATTGTTATTAGTTATGTGTCAACTGTGTGAAGTAAGAGAGGAGTATTGACAATATTTTCTTCTGTGATGTGGTCATTCATTCAGTGAAATATCTACAACAGGCTAAACTATGCCAGGTGCTAGAATTATAGAGCTTTAAAAAAAATAGGTCCCATCCTCACATCAGCTGTTTACAGAAAAGGAAACAAATGATTACAGTGTGAGTGATGATGTCTGACAGAGATGAGAACGGGGGAACCCAGAGAGAGGGCCTTCACCCAGCTGGGGCCGAGGGAGGGGGCTAGGGCGGCGAAGGCTAGAAGAGGGGTGCTTGGGCTGTACTGGAAGGATAGAAGGTGGGAGCAGAGGCTCCAGGTATAGGAAATGGCAAGTTCAGTAGCACTGAGGCTTAAAATAGTGAGAACAAGGGCCCCACAGAGCTGAGGCTGGAGACACAGGCTAGACACTGCTCTGAAGAGCCTCTCAGAACAAGATGGGGAGTCTAGATTTCCCTAAACTCATGGGCGCCAATGTGGCTTTATACAGGAGAATATCACACCCAGAAATGCATTTTTAATAACCTCTCTGGACACAGAAGTTTTCTATGAGGGAAGCTTGAAGGTGAGGAGACTACTTAAGGGGTTGTAGAAACATTGGAAGCTGGATCTAAAGCAGCAGCCATGGGATGGAGAGAAGAAGCCAGTCTTCTCTGACCACCTCTAACCAATTCTCTATCTGACATCCAGTTGGACACCAAGCCATGTGATCCTGGATTCTCCCTCCCTCTTCCTATCTCATGTGCTTGGTCTCCCTTCTCCAACCCCATGGCCACCTCTTTAGTTCCAAGCTTCTTTTTGGACCCCAAGTTCAGGTGACCATGTCCTTCTCCAGAACAGGAAATCCAGAAGGAGGCAGGCTTGGGTAAGACAATGAATTCAGTTTTGGAGAGACTGAGTTTAAGTTTCAGAAGGTTGTACACACAGGAATGTAACTCAGGAGAGGCCCTGAGTTGGAAATTGGCAGCACTGAAATGTGAAGCCCCTGGAGGAGATGACACATCAGGGAGAAGTCAGAGCTGAAAGAAGAGGGCCAAGAACAGACCATTCGGTTAAGGGATGGGTGGGGGAACTGAAACTGTGAAAGAAGGAAAGAAGAGAGACCAGAGGAGATGAGATTAAAAGTGAGTGGTGGGGCTCAGTGCTAAAAAAATTCCGCCTGCCAATGCAGGAGACATGGGTTTGATCCCTGATCCAGGAAGATCGCACATAATGCAGAGCAACTAAGCCCATGAGACACAGCTATTGAGCCTGTGCTTTCGAGCCTGGGAGCTGCAGCTACTAACGCCTGAGTACCCTAGAGTCCATGCTCCACAACAATAGAAGCCACCACAAGGGGAAGCCTGTACTCCGCAACTAGAGAGTAGCCCCCACTCGCCATAACTAGAGAAAAGCCTGCATAGCAACGAAGACCCAACATAGTCAAAAATAAAATAAGTAAATAAATAGTTAATGAGTCATGAAAAGGAGGAGGAAGTCAGATTCATCAGATAATGCAAACAGGTCAAATAACATCAAGACTGAGATGAGTACAGCAACCAAAAGGCCTGTGGTAACAACAGAGAAAATAAAAGCAGCAGGTACAGAAAACTTTCTCAAGACATCTGGCTAAGAAGAGAAAGAGGGAGACAGAACTAGGACTAGAGGGAATCAAGGAAGAAATTTTAAAAGAATGAGAACATACAGCACATGGAACCGTATTCAATATCTTGTAATAACCTAAGATGGAAAAGAATCTGAAAAGGAATATATATATATATATATATATATATATATATATATATCTGAACCACTTTGCTATACACCTGAAACATTGTACATTACCTATACTTACATAAAACTTAAACAGTTTTTAAAAAATTTTTGAAGAATGAGAGCAACTTGAGTCTCTTTAGAGGAAAGGTTTGGGGAGAGAGGAAGAGATTAAAGATTCAAGTTCAGTTCAGTTCAGTCGCTCAGTTGTGTCCGACTCTTTGCAACCCCATGGACTGCAGCACACCAGGCTTCCCTGTCCATCGCCCACTCCCAGAGCTTGCTCAAACTCATGTCCATTGAGTCAGTGTTGCCATCCAACCATCTCATCCTCTGTCGTCCCCTTCTCCTCCTGCCCCCAATCCTTCCCAGCATCAGGGTCTTTTCCAATAAGTCAGTTCTCCCCATCAGGTGGCCAAAGTATTGGAGTTTCAGCTTCAGCATCAGTCCTTCCAATGGATATTCAGGACTGATTTCCTTTAGGGTGGACTGGTTGGATCTCCTTGCAGTCCAAGGGACTCTCAAGAGTTTTCTCCAACACCGCAGTTCAACAGCATCAATTCTGGCGCTCAGCTTTCTTTATAGTCCAGCTCTCACATCTGTACATGACCATTGGAAGATGCAAGAAAGATGGGAAAACTGATGATACGGGATCCCGGAGAAGGTGATGAGTGCAGAGCAAGGACACAGCTGAAAGGGTCCATATGGATTGAAGAAGGGAGACCTTTACCCCTGGATGCAATGAATTTTCCATCTTTCCTGAAATAATAATGTGTACACAGCTTTCTGCTCCCTGTAAAATAAGACTGGTATCTGTTAATGAGCTTACTCTAAATTTTGAGGACTTCCCCATTTTCTCTTTCCCGAACTTCCTCCAACAATGGCAAGAATGCTGAGGTGGGTGCCTGAGAAGCAGGAAGAAGAGCCAGAAGCCAGTAGAGTTGGGGATGGGAAAGGGAAGCAGCCCATAATGGGACGTAGAGAGGCGTCAACATTCCTTCTAATCCCCAGTTGAATGCCTCCACTGAACCAGTCAGGCACAGAGAAACTGTCCTGGCTTCCCCACTGTTTAAACCTGTTCTCACTTCCCCCTCCTCCCAACTCCAGATCCACCTCTCCTTTAACTTCCCCCCTGTTCTTTCATTGCTGGCTCCTGATGCTTTGCTCTGCCTCCAGAGTTTTGCCTTGTATTCAATACTTTGACACTCCAGAGGGCTTTTGTCTATCTTGGGCAAAGGGATCTGAGGTGGTCAACAAAGATATATTGAATATAACAAGATTTTAAAAATACTTAGATCACAAATCAAAAGAAAAAACAAAATTAGAGTAGGATAAATTCAAGGTAAGGTGAAAATGCCCAAGATACATTCCATAAGTTTCTTTTACTATAAATTATCATAGATTGAGCACTTCCCTGGTGGTCCAGTGGTTAAGAATCCACCTGCCAATGCAGAGGACATGGGTTAAATTCCTGGTTGAGGAACTAAGATTCCACATGCTGCGGGGCAACTAAGCCCATGCATCATAACTACTGAGCCCGTGTTCTAGAGCCCAGGCTTTGCAACAAGAGAAGCCACTGCAATAAGGAGCTTGCGCATCTCAGCTAAAGGGTGGCCCCCATTCTCTGCAACTAGAGAAAGCCCGTGTGCAGCAGTGATGACCAAATGCAGCCTAAATAAATAAAATAAAAATGATCATAGGTTGGCCTCCTAACAGCCAGTATAAAGAAACAGGAGAAGGTATGCAATTTACTGTGCCTTTAAATAAAAACAAATGTGTTAAAAATCAAGAAAAAAGGGAATCCAAAACAAAAGAGGATCAAAGGGAATCTCCAAGATGAAAGTTAGGACAATTCCAGGGTACTAGCCATCAGAGAGCACCAGAATATTGTAGGAGCTGTCTCCATCAGAGGAAACTGATGAAATACCTGATATGTTTGAAAATATTAAAGAGTTTAGACAATTAAAGGAATGTTTGGCATGAAATAATGATAAATACTTGGAAATTAAGCATAAAGACATGGTAATAATTATCCCCAGCATAAACAAATAAAACAGTGTAAGAAAGAAAGACTAATAGCTCTGCTGCAAATAGCACTTCTGTGGTCCTAATTACGTAATCATGAAATATCAATATAAAGTTGATCACATCTATGCCATAATGAGAGGAGAAGAAAGTCATTGTGAGAGATAATAATGTTCATTGTTTTAATCTGCTAGTTTTGTGTTATTGTATTTCTCACTATAAAAATGAAAAAGTAGGAAATTGATAACACCTCAAACAACAAAAAAATCAGGAAGTAGAAGTTTAAGCTTGTTGTTTGGAAATATGAAAGTTTGTAACAACAACAACAAAAATAGCTTACAAAATTAGGGGCTGGAGATCCACTTCCAAGACGGCTCATTCACACGACTGGCAAGTTCTTGTTGGAGGACGAATGGAGGCCTTGGTCCCTCACCACACAGACCTCTCCTTAGGGCTGATGGACTGTCCTCGTAAAAAGCAGCCAAATTCCCCCAGAGTGGGCAGGACAAGACAGGACGGGGTGGAAGACGCAGTACCTGATGATGATCTAGCTTCAGAAGTCACACACTGTCATTTCAGATGTCTCCTGTTGGTCACACAGGATGACGCTCCTCAGTGGGGGCAGTGGCTACAGAAAGACATGAATTACCAGGTGGCCCGGTGGTAAATAATCCACCTGCCACGGCAGGAGATGCAGGTTCAATCCCAGGGTTGGGAAGATTCCCTGAAGGAGGAAATGGCAACCACACTCTAGTATTCTTGCCTGGAGAATCCCGTGGACAGAGGAGCCTGTCGGGCTACAGTCCATGGGGTTGCAAAAGAGTTGGACATGACTGAGCGAATGAGCACACACACACAAGGATTATTGAAGGCTGCTACACAAGTATCAAAAAGTATTATAGAAACTTGCTAATAAAGTAAACCACATTCTTAACATTCTTATGATAAGGACATCGTTAGGCCAGTGGCATAGCAGAGAAGTCCTGTTCTAAAAAGCTAGCCAACCAGAGGCCAAATTGATAGGTGCCAGCACCCAGCTCTCTGAAGGTCTCAGTAGGTCCGACTTATCTGTAGATAAGACAGGGAATCCAGAGGGAATGCATGCCTTTTGCCTCCATTGATGCTATTTTTTTCAACCGAGCATTTGGTAAATGTTGAGCTGTGGGAAGCTCAATGTTATGCTATTTGACAAGTACATGGAGTTCAGCTCCTCCCTGCTACCAATTAAGAGCAGATCCAGTCTTTAATAGGCTGAGCTGGAGATGGGCTGTCATCCACCTGGGAAAGTTCAGGAGCCTGGCTGGGACACATGAGTGGCTAGAAGGACAGCCTCTTGGATGTAATATCTGTCCTCCATGCAGATATCCTTGGCATTAGGACATCCCAGCTTTAAATCCATACCCTTCCTTTATGCCCAAGAGCAGAAAAAGGATTTGTTTCCTCTTGTGAAGTTCTGTTTTTTTTTTAATTTATTTATTTTTAAAAATTATATTTATTTTGGCTATCCTGGGTCTTCTTTGCTGCCCAGGCTTTTCTCTAGTTGCAATGAGTGGGCTTCTTAATGTGGTGGCTTCTCACTGTGGTGGCTTCTCTAGTTGCAGCTCCCAGGCTCTAGAGCACAGGCTCAGCAGTTGTGGCTCATGGGCTTAACTGCTCCGTGGCAAGTGGGATCTTCCCAGATCAGGGATCGAACTCTTGTCTCCTGCATTGGCAGGGGGCTTCTTTACCACTGAGTCACCAGGGAAGCCCCATCTCTTTTAAAGTTGTATCAACCTCAAAGTCCAGTTCAAAGCACCTAGTCCATCAAGGCTTCTTCACTCCCTCCATACCTGCTATACTACCTTCTCCCAGCGAGTGCTCAGGCCTCTTAGACGGCTCCCTGTACAAAGTATTGTTAACAGGGTGGACATAGTGACCCCAACAACTCCACCGTCTCATTCAGGTACAGGACATACCTCATCCAGGCTTCTACCCTGCTAGGCCTCAGGTCTGTTAACAAGGAGCCCTTGGCACTTTTGCATCTACAAAGTGTGCCTTCAGAACTGGATGATTCCAGGGGTACAGCGATGCCCACAAAGAACAGCCATGATTCTGTGTGTTTGTTCAGACATTTCTTCCCCCTAAGGAAAAAATCAGTTTTCATCAGAATCTCATGGCCCAAAGAGGTTAAGAATCTTTGTCAGAGGACACAAATCAGAGGGCATGCAAGGTTATTGGCTTGGCCCACAGAGTGTTTGGAGGAGGAAGGGAATAACATTTAAAGGTCAGAGGATTTTACACAAAATAAAGATTTCTAGCTGTACAAATAAAAAACAGACCCCCAAAAAATGGAAAAGGAGGCAACCCTGAGCCCACATTCCCTGGTGGCAAGAATTGGCTAATTAGGAGCAGAGCTACTCTTCGGATGGGACACAGGCTCCCCACAGTCCCCACCAGACCAATTTCTCTTTGATGATTCTGCCTTCTTGACCCTGGTTTAGATTCTTTGTTGTAGATCTTCAAAAACTGGTGACTGTTTCTCTCCCAGCAGTTGGTTTTACTGGTTTCAGGCCACTGCTGGCCATTTTAGGAACTCTCTGCACCCCAGAGCCTCATCTCACAGGGGAGCTCACCCTCAGGCAGGCTCTTCTTCCCATTGCTGGCATCTCCTTGCCTGGGAAGGGACCCTGCTGAGCTGACACTCCTGCCTGACTCCGCCCCCCATTCCTGATTGGTGGGTGAGCAGAGAAAGCTGGCAGGGTCCTTCCTCCCTCCCTCTCCTCCCACCCCAAGCCACCCAACCCATCAAGCGAGTGTGCCTCTGTTTCTTCAGGCCTTGTAGACATGTGTACAAGGGAAGGACATTAACAACCTCATTTTACTAGATATGAGAGCTTTTTAGAAAAATAATTTTATTTAGTTATTATTTTAGCTGTGCTGGTTCTTTGTTGTGGCATGCATGCTTCTCATTGCAGTGGCATTTCTTGTTGCAGAGCATGGGCTCTAGGACATGGGGTCAGTTGTGGCTCGAGGGTTATAGAACCGGGGCTCGGTAGCTGTGGCACAGAGGCTTAGCAGCTCTGCAGCATGTGAGATCCTCTCAGACCAGGAATAGAACCAGTGTCCGCTGCATTGCAAGGCGGACTCTTAACCACTGTACCACCAGAGAAGTCCTACGTATGAGAGCTTTACTAGGTAATGAAGGTGATACTTTGTTCTCCATTGGACTACACAGTTGTATATTTTCTCTTTAGACTGTGGATTCAGGAATCACAGTGCTCTACACTGTGACCTTCAGTTCAGTTCAGTTCAGTCGCTCAGTCTTGTCCAATTCTTTGTGACCCCATGAACCGCAGCACGCCAGGTCTCCCTGTCCATCACCACCTCCTGGAGTCCACCCAAACCCATGTCCATTGAGTCGGTGATGCCATCCAACCATCTCAACCTCTGTCGTCCCCTTCTCCTCCTGCTCTCAATCTTTCCCAGCATCAGGGTCTTTTCAAATGAGTCAGTTCTTTGCATCAGGTGGCCAAAGTATTGGAGCTTCAGCATCAGTCGTTCCAATGAATATTCAGGACTGATTTCCTTTAGGATGGACTGGCTGGATCTCCTTGCAGTCCAAGGGACTCTCAAGAGTCTTCTCCAGCACCACAGTTCAAAAGTGCTCAGCTCAATTCTTCAGCGCTCAGCTTTCTTCATAGTCCAACTCTCACATCCATACATGACCACTGGAAAAACCATAGCCTTGACTAGACAGACCTTTGTTGACAAAGTAATGTCCCTGCTTTTAAATATGCTGTCTAGGTTGGTCATAACTTTCCTTTCAAGGAGTACGCGTCTTTTAATTTCATGGCTTCAATCACCATCTGCAGTGATTTTGGAGCCCAAAAAAATAAAGTCTGATGCTGTTTCCACTGTTTCTCCACCTACTTGCCATGAAGTGATGGGACCGGATGCCATGATCTTAGTTTTCTGAATGTTGAGCTTTAAGCCAACTTTTTCACTCTCCTCTTTCACTTTCATCAAGAGGCTCTTTAGTTCTTCTTCACTTTCTGCCATAAGGGTGGTGTCATCTGCATATCTGAAGTTATTGATATTTCTCCCAGCAATCTTGATTCCAGCTTGTGCTTCCTCCAGCCCAGCATTTCTCATGATGCACTCTGCATATAAGTTAAATAAGCAGGGTGACAATAGACAGCCTTGACATACTCCTTTCCTATTTGGAACCAGTCTGTTGTTCCATGTCCAGTTCTAACTGTTGCTTCCTGACATGCATACAGGTTTCTCAAGAGGGAGGTCAGGTGGTCTGGTATTCCCATCTCTTTCAGAATTTTCCACAGTTTATTGTGACCCACGCAGTCAAAGGCTTTGGCATAGTCAATAAAGCAGAAATAGTTGTTTTTCTGGAACTCTCTTGCTTTTTTGAAGATCCATCGGATGTTGGCATTCATTTAATCTCTCTTCTGCCTCAGTTTTCTGGTCTGTAGAAAGAGGATAAGACTAGCGTCACCTTCAATGAGATGTTTAGAATACACCAGACAATCCATTTTTTAATGCTTACTTAGCTTAATATTCAGGACATAATAAGAACTCAGTAATTGTAATCTATTATTGATATAATTTCTGATCTCATTACTGAAAATTAAACCAAACAAAAGTAAGAAAACCAATAACAAAATAGACAAATGCAGATTTTCTTTGTTTGAAGCACTCCTCTTCCTCCTTTCAACGGCCTCTGAAATGGTTCCAGGAAACCCCAAGGCATTCACTCCCAGCGGGCCTCCAGTTCAGTTCAGTTGCTCAGTCGTTCCAACTCTTTGCAACCCCATGGACTACAGCATGTCGGGCTTCCCTGTCCATCACCAACTCCCGGAGTTTACCCAAACTCCCGTCCATCGAGTCAGTGATGCCATCCAGCCATCTCATCCTCTGTCGTCCCCTTCTCCTCCTGCCCCCAATCCTTCCCAGCATCAGGGTCTTTTCCAATGAATCAGCTCTTCGCATGAGGTGGCCAAAGTATTGGAGTATCAGCTTCAACATCAGTCCTTCCAATGAACACCCAGGACTGATCTCCTTTAGGATGGACTGGTTGGATCTCCTTGCAGTTCAAGGGACTTTCACGAGTCTTCTCCAACACCACAGTTCAAAAGCATCAATTCTTGGGTGCTCAGCTTTCTTCACAGTCCAACTCTCACATCCATACATGACTACTGGAAAAACCATAGCTTTGACTAGTCAGACCTTTGTTGGCAAAGTAATGTCTCTGCTTTTTAATATGCTGTCTAGGTTGGTCATAACTTTCCTTCCAAGGAGTAAACGTCTTTTAATTTCATGGCTGCAATCACCATCTGCAGTGATTTTGGAGCACAAAAAAATAAAGTCCGATACTGTTTCAAAACAAGCACATCCCTGCCCTCAAGGAAGTTTCATTCTCCTGGAAGAAGACAGAACATAAACAGATAAATAAAAGATACAGTGTGGTGGATGGAAACAAAGAAACAAACATGGAAGTGTGAAAGGAAGTAAAGGACTGTTTTAAGCAAACTAAGGCTCTTCATTCAATTCAAATGATGATTGAACCTACTATTGTGAACAAGAATCCCTTAGAAGAGATGGAGTAGTCCTTATAGTCAACAAAAGAGTCTGAAATACAGTACTTGGGTGCAATCTCAAAAATGACAGAAGGATCTCAGTTCATTTCCAAGGCAAACCATTCAACATCACAGTAATCCAAGTCTATGCTCCAACCACTGATGCTGAAGAAGCTGAAATTGACTGTTTCTATGAAAACCTCTAACACCTAGAACACCAAAAAAGATGTCCTTTTCATCATAGGGAATTGGAATGCAAAATTATGAAGTCCAAAGATACCCAGAACAATAGGCAAGTTTGGCCCTGGAGTACAAAATGAGGCAGAGCATAGGTTAATAAGGTTTTGTCAAGGGAACACTCTGGTCATGGCAAACACCCTTTTCCAAAAACCCAAGAGACAACTCTACACATGGACATTACCAGATGGTCAATATCATACAGTCAAAGCTATGATTTTTCCAGTAATCATGTCCAATTCTCAGATGTGAGAATTGGACCATAAAGAAGGCTGAGAGCCGAAGAATTGATGCTTTTGAATTGTGGTGCTGGAAAAGACTCTTGAGAATCCCCTGTACTGCAAGGAGATCAAACCAGTTAATCCTAAAGGAAATCAACCCTGAATATTCATTGGAAGGACTGTTGCTGAAGCTGAATCTTCAATACTTTGGCCACCTAATGCGAAGAGCCAACTCATTGGAAAAGACACTAATGCTGGGAAAGATTGAAGGCAAAAGGAGAAAGGGGTGGCGGGGGTATAAAATGGTTAGATAGCAGCACTGACTCAATGGACATGAAACTAAGTAAACTCCAGGAGATAGTGGAGGACAGTCCATGGGATTGCAAAGACTCAGACATGACTTAGCAACTGAACAACAATTCTTCATTAGAAAGGACACCTTAAGCAAAGGCTTGAAGCAGGTAAGGGAGTGAACCTTGTGAACATCTGGAGAAAGATGATTCCAGAGAGGGGAAAGAGAAGGTGCAAAGGACCTGAGGTCGGTGTGACAGGCATGTTCAAGGAACAGCTAGTAGTCGGTGTGGCTGAGCCAGGAGAGACTGAGTGGGAGATGAGGTCACAGAGATAATGGGTCAGTCTGGGGGCCTGATGCTTCATTTGTAATGGCTTTGATCTTTACTCAGAGTCGAATGGGAAACCTTTACTGAAACTCATTTTTCACCTGCCTCACTGCAATGGCCTTCTGTCTGGCCTCCCTGACTCCAGTCTTCACTGGTCAGTGCTGCCAGAGTCAGTTTTTTAAAGGTTTATCATTCCCATTCTTAACACCTTCAACAGGCCCCCGCTGTTGCCAGAAAGTATCAGTTTCCTTGTTGAATTTTTAAAACTTTGTAGTTCAGGTGTAGATACACCTCTATTGTCTTCCTACAGTGCTGTCCAAGGAGTATGCCCTGCCCTCAACCAGCTGAAACCCATTCAAATCCCTGTGTGGGGCCCCACCTCTCACCCTGTATTTGTTTCAGCTGTTCTGTCTGCTTACAGTGTTCAAGCCTTTCCCTTCCATCTCTTCTGACCACTCAAGTGCTTCCCTAACCAGCATGGAGGTAGGGGAGGGCCAGGAGGTTCCCATCTTGTGTGTACCCCTACCACAGCCCTGTTTCGTTGTTTTCTCATGGCTCATTCATCTGTCTGAGCTAGATAGTGCTCTGAAGACTAGTGTCTTTTTCAACTCAGTGTCTCTAGTGCTCAGTGCAATTCCTTGCACGTAGTAGCCGCTCAATTAAATTTTAGTTTTCCAATGAATGGTCTCTTTCCTTCCCTCTTCAATCCCAACCCATTAAGCTAGAATTAATCTCTCCTCTGCTCTTAAGCACCCTCTTGCCTTTGATTTTTAGCAGTTAGCACAGTCCAACCTTCATTAGTTTTGTGTGTTATAGCCCCTCCTGGATTATAAACTAACTGTCCAGGAACATTGGAATTAATTTTGGTAACCACATTCCATTCTCATCCCCTCGCTACCTAGAATGATGCATCTCACAGGGAGATTCTAATAAATTTTAAGAGCATGGGCTTTGGGACTGAACTGACATTGTCTGTTAGGTCTTGTCCGGCCACACTTTGTCCATCCTTTTTTGGAAAATGAGAATGAGAATGGCGATGCCTGTTTCAAGAAAAATGAGCACAGGGCTTGTCTGCTCATCAAGAGCTCAAGAAAGGCAGCTGTGATCATTAGAGGCCCTGTGCAGAATTTCTCAAATTTGTGTGAAGTTCAGCCCTCATCCCCACCCCAACTTTAAAAAATATTTATTTAATCATTTATTTGGCCGTGCTGGGTCTCAGCTGTGGCACGCAGGATCTTTAGTTGTGGCATATGGGATCTAGTTCCCTGATCAGGAATTGAACTCAGGGCCCCTGCACTGAGTCTTCGCCACTGGACCACCAGAGAAGTCCTACTCAGTCCCTTTTATTCCTTTCTTTCCCTTGGCTGTGCTGTGAGGTATGTGGGATCTAAGTTCCCCAACCAGGGGTCGAACCCAAGCGCTCTACAGTGGAAGTGCGTAGTCTTAACCTCTGGACCACCAGGGAAGCCCCTCGTCCTTCCCCCTACCCCTTCAGCCCCTTTCAAAGGGGACATTTTTTCATAGGCTCCCTTAGAACACAAGCGCAAAGACTTAAAAATATCTATAAATGTGTCTTTATAAAAGGTGTCAGTAACTTTGTAAAATTTAACCATAAGACTGAAAAGTCAAAATTCAAGCAATTGTTGAAGAACTTGCGGAAGCTCAGGCTTGTGTCCACAGACCCTAATTGAGAGCCTTTGTTTACTAAGTGAACTTGGGACAGAACCAAAGGCCCAAAGGCAGAGGGGTGGCTGGGGAGGCAGTGGGTGAGGGAGAGGGTGCAGGGAGGGGCGGTTGGGAGTGAGTCCTTAGTTCTTCCCACGATGAGGAGGGGGACACTAGGGAGGAAGAGTCAAAAAGCTAGCGGTTTGTCCCTGGAGACTCTAGCCTTGTGTACAGCCAGCTGGTGGGAGTGAGGAACCTCCCCACCAGAGCCCTGGAACCAGCATCACCTTGCACAAGGCTAAGGGGAGATCAACTGTGGGCAGAGGCAGAAAGAAGTTCTGGGAAAACGATGTAACTCAGAAATTTTTATCTGCAGCAGATGGGAAAAATCACCAAGTCAACAGAGGGCCATCCAAGCAAAGAAGAACCAGGGCAACTAAATATGAAGCCAAACCCCTGCTTCTTCCTGGCCTCATACCCTGCCGGAGCCAAGGCACCTTTGGAATCTGCCTCATTGCTGGTCTCTAAAGACCACTTCTCAACCCCAGGCCTCCTAGAACACACTCCTCTCCTCTCCTCTCACCTGGCAGAAGTCAGTTTCTGGCAGTGACCCTGGCCACAGACCCAGAGTGGAAACATCTAGAGATTCTCAGAGATGGCAAGAGTCCCTCCCCCGACCCCAGCATCACATGGCAGCTTCTCCCACAGTCAGACAGGCCTCGGCCTCCACAGCAAATAGACCAATCATGTAGTATTCCCCCTCCCCAAGACCTAAATAAACATCTAAATGATCCAGACAGCCACAGGCCAACTCCTTCAGCAACTGCAAACAGACATCATTTACATTCCTAATGAATCTGCAGAGGGCAGCGGCCTCTCCACACTCTTTTCACATTGGAAGAGGCTATTGAGCTGGGGTGTTATTTTCCTCCACTCAGGAGACTTCAGAGGGAGTGCAGATGTGAAGCTAAGCTGAGCACCCTTAAACATTCCCAGTGGCATCTCTGCGGGCTTCCCAGATGGTGGTAGTGGTAAAGAGCCTGCCTGCCAATGCAGGAGACGTAAGAGACATGGGTTTGATCACCTGGGTTGGAAAGATCCCCTGGAGGAGGGCATGGCAACCCACTCCAGTATTCTTGCCTGGAGAATCCCATGGACAGAGGAGCCTGGTGGGCTACAGGCCATGGGGTCACAAAGAGTCAGACACGACTGAAGCAACTTAGCACAGCACAGCAGCCCTGCAGGGGCAGACAGTGTCCTTTTCCTACAGCCATCGAATGTGACACAGCTCCTGGGAGCCCACTTTCCCCGGCTATCAGATCCTTAGTCACCTCCTGGAAGAGCTGTAGATGAAAGGAAAACCAGCTCTGTTCCAGATCCCTGTAGTGTAGACCAGGATCCGAACTTGGAAAAGAAACTCAACTGCTGACCCAGAGCCCAAAGGCCAAGCAGAGCTCCCTTGTCTTCAGTCACTGTCTCCTACCCCTTCTTCAACCCCCTCCCTCCTCCCTTCCCCACTGGAAGTTGGAACCCTTTTCCAGAGGCCTATTTGGCAGCAACGTGCGCCAAAGGTCTTACTAAGTCTGATTTCTAGGAACTATCCCAAGAAAATAATGTTTTGTTTATATCTGTGAGTGCTCTCTTTGGAGCGTTATTTATAATAAACATAAAATGACCCAACAGTAAGAGACTGAGTAGATGATGGTATCCTTATACACTAGAGTATCATAAAATCTGAGGGAAAAAAAAATATAGGGGAAAGACCAGGCTACATTGGGAATTGTTTAGAAGCATTTTCCAATACATTATTTCTGCATATTGCCAATGACATAAAGAGAGAGGAAAGCAAAAATATGTGCAAAAGAGGACTAGAAAGTTATATTGTCGTGTGGTGGGTATATGGATGGTTTCTTTATACTCATCATTTTTTCCACAGTTAACATGTCTTATATTTCAGACAGAGTGTAAAAAGCAATTAATTGTCCATCTTTCTAAAACACAGACACATGCTTTTACCCAATACACATATTTGTAGAGCAAACATTTTACTGGTTGGTCTTCTGAGAAAAGCCAGAGTTGGAACGGGCGGATGACAGAGCAAGTGATAGATCAGTGAGAGAATCACTGGCTGGTAGGTCTAGCTACAGAACTTGCAGGACCCAGTGCACAATGAGAGCAAAGGAGCTCCTTTTTCAAAAATTACGAATCTCAAGACAGCAAGAGCAGTGCATTAAACCAAGGGTGGGACCCTTCTAAGTATGGGGTCCTTTGCGACCCCTGTGCAGGCATCACACACCCAGGAAGCTGGTTCTGTTCATTGGCCTGGAGCAGAACACTGTGGCCCAGCAGGTGAGGGTGTGCAGACCAGCAACAAGCTCGGAGGAACTGATCGGAGGTCCCACGGCCTCCTCACCTGTTGCTGAACAAGTTTTCATTCTTCATGAATTCCCCTTCCCAGCAATCAACCTCTGAAACAGAGGCAAACTTCATCATCTACATGCAAATCAGAAACCAGCCAAGATGACTTAAACCCTGGATCATAACCTCCCCCACGTTTTTTTTGAAGGTAACTGCTTATTTATTCTACGGATAACAGAAAGATGCCAAGCCATCTTCTACCCTGAAATTAATGACAGTCCCTACTGAGAATAGAATGTGGATTTTTTTTTTTTTTTAAAAAAAGCAATTTCTGATTGTTTTCTCTCCAGAATCATCAAGAACCCAATTTGCACAGTTTCATGGTCTTTTTCTGGTCCCAGTCCCCCCTCCTTTTTTTTGCCAGTCCCTTTATTTTGCAAGCAGAGAGGAAATTCATTAACAGATTCACTACAGAGCATTATTCATTCCACATGTCTCATTCGGAGGTTTTTAATATCAGGAGTTACAGTAAATCACCCCCAAGTTGCGATCCTATGAATCTAACGAGGCTCACAGAGCAGCATCCCTGCTAATGACCAAACGAAGGCAAGGTTGGAAGAAAGTGTGTTGATTTCCCTTGTTTGGGGAGGAGCAAACTCAGTAACTAACCCCTGGATTAAATTATGTGCAAAGCGAACCTCTCCTTCTGCAGCCAGTCACAGAGGCTGCCTGCTGCAGAAATACAAACAAGTCAGATTCAAACCACACCCAGACACCTGCCTAAACCAGAGCTTGTGAAAAATGGATTGGGAGTCGCTCAGGCAGAAATGCACAGAGCAAACTTCTTCCTCCAACTTCTCCTGGAGACTTCATCCGAGGCCGAGTCAGGGGTGGGTGGGGCAGGACCCAAGTTCTACCCCTCACCCTAGTGGCCAGAAGAGCCTGTCTCATTTTCTAAGGTGTAGCATGTGGAGCTTTGCCCCATGGCCAGCCATTCCAAGGCCTTTGAACTCTTCTCTCTTGACTTTCCTCTTTTTTATCTTGCTGAAAACTTTAACAAATTTTGAATGTTGGAAAATATTGTGAGGGGCATCTGTTCCACTCCTCTAACACTTGCCTTCCTCTGTGAAGCCCCACTCAACTTTCATCCAGCCTTTGCTCGAATACCTCCAGGAACAGAGAGCTCACTACCACCAATGGCAACAAAACATTCTAGCACAGGGCTGACCATTCTTCCTTTTGTTAAATGGAACTCCCTCTCTTTGCATAACTTACCTCTACTGAGAGCCTTGCTTTACACTTATGGGCCAGATGAAACAACTGTTATGATGACCTTTCTCATATTTGAAGACAGGGCTCTTACCTCCCACAGGTCTTCTCTTCAGTGGATATTAACAATATACCAGATCCCAGTGACCTTGCCCTGTGACAGCCTCTTGGAGGCTCAATTTTCTTGCTTGTAGAATAGAGATAATGACATCAACTTTTCAGGATTGTTGTTGGGATTAAAAAGAAGGCAGGCAAAGCATCTCACAGGAAACTAGCACCCAGTAGGTGCCTAATAAATAGTAGCAGATCTAATCAGCCTCTTCACCTAGGGCAGAAAAGAACATTCCTTCTCAGACCTGACCCAGCAGAGCGACCAGACTGATTCCCGCACCCCCTACCCCCCGCCCCCCACGGCCCCACTAATGCTGTGCTTCTCTTCATTTGGCCTGAGATGTCTCATCTTCGGGGGCAGTCACATCACACACAGCACCTACTAGCATAAACCCTATAGCAACTAAAAGCCTGAAGTCTTTTTGTTTGTAGCCTGTCATGCTACTGAAGGTGATTGTGAAATGGGAAGATGCCTATCAAGGGCACATTGTAAAGGCTCAAAAAAAGTGAGGAACTGTTACCAGTTGACCAGTGTTGTCCAGGAGGGGGAGGGGACGCTGGCCATGAGGCGAGTTGCTTTGGACCCCTGGCAGGTTCCCCTGGCCCTCACTTCTCAGCCATATCTCCGCCATCTCTTGCTGCCTTTGTGCCAAATTCCCTTTGGTGTTGGCTGTTCCCCTAATTTTCCTTCTCAGACTTAGAGCTGATTCCCAGCCCCTCACCCTCACCTTCCCGACAGGACTGATTCTTCCTAACGTCAACGTTCTCCATTTCACTCGGCACCTCATCCCTTTGCTCTTCTCCCAGAAGCCTCCTACCCACACGCCTGTTCTCATCCTGTGTGGGCTGGTTCTCTCTCGCCATCACACTGACCATCAACCTCTGCCCAGATGCCAACCTTTCCCCTTCTGGAAACAAACACTGAGGAGAAAAAGAATGGAGCGGCACCCCCACTTTGGGAAGTCCCAGTGCCCTGTAAGACCCAAGGCAGATGCACCATGAGGCATGGCTTCCCCCACTTCGGGGGTCTCTCCAGGACCCTCCCACATGGACACAGGGGTGCCTGAACCAGGGCGCTCTACACTGTGTGTAACAGTGAGAAGTGGAAACAACCAGCAGGAAAGAGATGTGGCGTAGGAACACAGCAGGAGTTAAAGTGAAGGAACCAGAGCTCTGTGATCATCCTGGGCAAGCTCCAAAATAATGCTGGAGTTTAAAAAAATTGCATACATGTACTTAATAGAAGGTACTTCCCTGGTGGCTCAGCAGTAAAGAATCTACCTGCCAATGCAGGAGACCCAGCTTCAATCCCTCGGTGGGGAAGATCCCCTGGAGGAGGAAATGGCAACCCACTCCAGTATTCTTGCCTGGGAAATCCCATGGACAGAGGCGCCTGGTGGGCTACAGTGCATGGGGTCTCAGAGTCCAACATGACTGAGCAATGGAACAACAATAACCTTTATAGAAGATACTTTTTATGTGAATTTTAAAACATACAAAACAATTCTACAAGCTGACTTGCTACAGATATGTGCAATAAACACACTGTTTTAAACACAAGGGGATGATACTAATTTAAGGATAGTAATGACCTTTGAAGAGAGAGGTGAGGTGAGGGTGGGGAAGATGGTTAACTGAATCTGTAAGCCTATATGTCTTTTTTTTTTTTTTAAGAAAGAAAGATCTATAGCAAGCATCAGAAATGTTAACATTTTAAGTCTGAGTGGTGATTCATGGTTGCCAATTATATTATTTTCTGTACATTCAAAATATCAATGTTTCATAATTTAAAATACTTAAAACAAAACTTCGCTCAACCCTGCTTCTCTTTTTCTCCTGCCTCCTACCCACCACACCTGCCTGTTGAACACCCAGTTTCTTCAGTGAGTAGCCTTGTTTCACTGCCTCCCCTCCGCTCACCAACTTGCACTTCACAGCAAACGCCCTCCAGCCTACCTCCAGCTGTTTCCCTCACCTTTCTGACCTCTCTGAATGTTTGAGGGTCCTGGCTGCCTCCTCCTTCTTGGTCCTTCCTCCTCTCAGATTTAGAAATGAGGACTTTTCCTAGTTCTACTCAGTCTCTTTCCTCCACTGGCTCCTCTTCATTCTCCCATGCATGCTAAGTCTCTCCAGTCGTGTCCAACTCTTTATAAACCTATGGACCATAGCCCTCCAGGCTCCTCTGTCCATGGGATTCTCCAGGCAAGAACACTGGAGTGGGGCGCCATTTCCTCCTACAGGGGATCTTCCCCACCCAGGGATTGAACCGGTGTCTCATATTTCCTGTGTTGGCAGGTGGGTTCTTTACCATTAGCGCCATCTGGGAATCCCCTCAACATGCTTAGTTCATTAGTTCAGTCGCTCGGTTGTGTCCGACTCTGCGACCCCATGGACTGCAGCACACCAGGCTTCCCTGTCCATCACCAATTCCCAGAGCCTACTCAAACTCATGTCCATCACGTTGGTGATGCCATCCAACCATTTCATCCTCTCTTGCCCCATTCTCCTCCGGCCTTCGATCTTTTCCAGCATCAGGGTCTTTTCCAATGAGTCAGTTCTTCACATCAGGTGGCCAAAGTATTGGAGTTTCAGCTTCAGCATCAGTCCTTCCAATGAATATTCAGGACTGATCTCCTTTAGGATGGACTGGTTGGATCTCCTTGCAGTCCAAGGGACTCTCAAGAGTCTTCTCCAACATCACAGTTCAAAAGCATCAGTTCTTCAGCACTCAGCCCTCTTTATAGTCCAACTCTCACATCCATACATGACTACTGGAAAAAACATAGCTTCGACTAGGTGGACCTTTGTTGGTTAGCTCAACTCAAAAAGAACTCCCTTAGCAATATGGCCCGATTGGGGGTTTGGGGCTTTTATTTCACTGTACACCCTTAGAGGCAATTTATATTCTCATAAAACTCACCTAGTAGCTCTTTCCTGACTGTACTTGCACATAACCATCTCCACACCTGGGCTTCTGCCAGTGTCCTCTCCTGGGACACCCTTTCAGTCCAGCCCTTCCTCTGAGGCCACCTCAAACACTACCACTTGATGGCACTTCTTCAAATCCCCCTCCTGGAGTACGACCACTCCCTCCTTGGCATTCTCAGGAAGCGCTGCTCTCTGACACCACTTATCCTAAACTACTCCAGCCACAGGCAGAGGAACATGCATGCCTGTCGTATCATCCTACACTTGGCCGCCTCCCCACTCTCCCATCTCAAGTGAGCAGTCAGTTTCTGAGGCCCAGAAGTCATCACATCTTCTCAGCCCCCAGCACAAAGTCTGGCTCTCATTACATGTGTTGGGAATCACTGTTTTGAGGCTTGAATCCACTGCATTTGTGCTGTGTAGGGTGGGTGCCAAAGGCTCCGTAAACAGTGCCGCTGTTTATTATTTCTGTGGGTGGCAGGCCTGGAGGTAAGTACTCTACAGAGACTGCAGCCCAAGGCCAAGGTGAATTCACAGGGGGCATCCAGTGAGACTTGCTCCAGGGGATGCACAACTGGCAACAAGGTCCTGTTCCTAGGAGACTTGTAAGGAAAACTGTGTGCCAAAAAAGAAGAACTGGCCAGGGTTCTGGCTGCTGGCTGTCTTATGAGGGAAGCTGCTCCCTCAGGAGAGCTTGTGTGCTGGTGTGTGCTTAGTCATGTCTGACTCTTTGCAATCCTGTGGACTGTAGCCCACCATGCTCCCCTGTCCATGGGGTTGGTTCTCCAGGCAAGAAGACTGGAATGGGTTGCCATTTCCTACTCCAGGGGATCTTCCCGACCCAGGGACCAAACCCGTGTCTCTTACATCTCCTTCACTGGCAAGTGGATCCTTTACCACTGAGCCACCTGGGAAGCCCACAGGAGCACTTCCACCTGTGCAAACTCCTAGTCCGGAGCACTTGCCTTCAAGCTCATGGTGAACAAGTTTGGAAGGAGAGGACAGCCCTAGACAGTGAAGACCCTCCTTCCTCCCTTTGTGCCTTTTCCTCTCCCTGTTCTTCTCAAACACCCATTAAGCCTGAGGAGTAGCTACCACAGCTATAAAGAGGAAGTCACAGTCCAGTCTGGGAAGATGGGTCGTGACATACAGCAAGACATAGTGACACAGGTGCTGGAGCCAGGAGAGACTCAGGGGGCAGGACGTCAGTTGGGAGACTCCTGCAGTGGCCCAGTTGAGTGATGACGAGAGTGGCTGGCCATGGTGTGCAGAGGGGTCCTCCCTCCAGTCAGGCTAAAGACCCTCCAGAAGTTGACACACATCCCCCGCCACAAACAAAGTCCTCTTGCAGCACAAGTCTGACCACACTGCAATGTGGTTTCTATTTATTCATGTCTTTAAACCACGAGTCCACAAACTGTGAAGACATGTCCACGTCTGTCTTATTCACTGTTGTGAGGAAGCACATAGTATATACTTCACCAATATCCATTACATTGATCATTAATCAATTGCCTGTCCAAGCTGGCTTTGACATTGGAGTGTTCCCACAGGTGCTGCTTTTCACACAAGCTCCATTCAGACTTCAGCATCTCGCAATGACCTTCCCTAACTTAGAAGGAGGTGACCTTCTCACCTCCAGATTTGCTTCCTGCTCTATAACTAGGCAGGCTTCCCAGGTGGCTCAGTAGTAAAGAATCCACCTGCTAATGTGGAAGCCATAGGAGATGTAGGTTCTATCCCTGGGTTACGAAGATCCCTTAGAGGAGAAAATGGCAACCCACTCCGGTATTCTTGTGTGGGAAATCCCATGGACAAAGGAGCCTGAGATTCACTGGGTCGCAATGTCGGATGCAACTGAGCATGCACGCACTATAACTGGGCATTGGGCTTCGCTCTACACTGCATGGTGTTCTGACCTTGCAGTCTGAACACCATCTATGACTGCATTTTCTGCCTTCTGATGACTACTCACAGCAGTTCAATCTCATAACAGGGTCCAAGTTCTATAGAAATCATATCCCCTTTGATAGTCTGAGATACCTATTACAAGTTCCTTTTGTTTGTAATAATCAGCTTTCCTAATGGTGCCTTTTTTATTTGTACAACATCCCCTTTATCCTTCTTGCCAGACAGGTTGCTCGGCCTGTCCCTTTCCCAGCACAGTCACGAGACACTCTAGGACAAATCTTAACAGAGTGATCTGAGCAGCAGGCCTGTGCGTGGCTTTGTGATTTACAAAACACTTTCACATATATTATCTCATTTTAGTCATCACACTGCCCCTGTGAGGGAGATATGAATATTGTTGTTACCTTACAGATGAGGCAACTGAGATTATGCAGGCAGAAAAGAGCTGAACTACAACTTGAATTTCAGATGTCTGCTCTGGGCCTTGCCACTGTCCTGTCCTCAGGGAAATGGTAAACCATGCTGATCTTTTCCAGACCATAAATCAGTAAGAGTGTTGAGCTGCCTCCCTTGTCCTCATTAAAAACCCCACAGAACATAAATCCCAATTTGTGGCTGATAATTTGTCTGCAATTTACAGGCTTTCAAATGAATACTAAAGCCCGGTTTAAATGAGATTACTTCTACCTCAATTGAAAATCCAGTGATAGAGACTTCCCTGGCCGTCCGGTGGTTAGGACTCTGCGCCTTCACCGCTGTGAATCCAAGTTCAATCTCTGGTTGCGGAACTAAGACTGCAAGCCACAAGTGACAGCCAAAAAACAAAACAAACAAAAAAAAACCCACTGATAAAACTAAAATTTCCCTTACCTACTTATTAAGCTAGTGTTTCTAGCTTCCATCATTAAAACTTCCCTTGGATATTCTAAACAACATACAACAGTAAAAAATATTTCACCTCAATCTGGACTAAGGAGGGTTGGAAAGGATGATGAGAGAAAGAGAAGGGAATTTGTAGGTCACAGTCAGGAATGAGAGGAGAAATCCACAGCTGTGTGTGTTTACCTCCCCTCTGCTGGGAGGGGAAAATGCTTAAGAATCCAGGTCATCAGGCAGATATTCCAGGGATAGAACACTGAATCCTCAGTCACTGCCAGCATAAACCGTATACCTGCTTCACAAATCACTGAGTAAAGTGATCAAATCATGCTAGTAGGCACTGGAAGGGCATGGTGAGTTAGAAAATACTTCTATGACTTGAGGGTCCTAAACCAGATGACATTAAGCCTCTTCCAGATTAAAATAGGCTATACTTCCAGTCTGTAGAATACTCCGCCACATTCCTTGTGACGCCAATAAATAGTACCTGGCATGATTGCCAACTTGAAATCTTTCAAAGCCTTTTAACTCTTGTTCCACCTAAGCCTAAGTGGATAGCCAATTAGAAACAGTGATGGAGATTTCTCAGAGTGGCCCCAAAGGCTACAGGGAGAACTGACAGGTGACAGTGAAGGAGGAGAGAAGAGAAACACGAAGAAAAGCATCATAGCCCCACTGTACACAGCATAATTGGTTCTGAAGGCATCAGGGCAAAGTGACACCATGCAGTAATTGATGTTGATAACCCTGAGTCACCAAGAGGTTAAATCATAGATATATCACTGCGAGCTGATCACTCAACTCATTTACAAAGTGTGTATCAGACACCTCATGTCCGCCTGACTCTGCGTGGATCCCCAGCATAGCAAGATGAATATGACATGGTCCCTGCCCTCAAAAGGCTCTCTGGACTTCAATTTCTTCGAGTGTAAAATGAGGGAGCTAAACTCAATGATTCCTAAGATTCCTTCCTGGAGGTCCTAAAAGCTTTATGCATTAGGACTTGAACCTCAACAGTCCTATGAGATGGTAATCCAGATAACATAATCCTATTTTGCAAATGAGCACTGAGACTCAAGGACGTTAGCATCTGACTCAAGGTCACACAGTGGATGAGGAGCAAAGCCTGGACACTCAGCCACACGAACCCGTCACACTGAGATGGAAAGGTCTTCTTCCCCCTTCCCTGTGCTCTCTCCACACTGTCTTCCTTCCTCCAAAAGCGCAGGCAGAATAGATGGAAAACAGCTCATGAATTTGACAGCTGCCTGGATTTACAGGTCTGGAATACAATATTCAGCAGCCACAAAACAAAAATCATGTGCAATTGGACAGTAATAAGTATCTGTAAGACCAAGTGCAACCAAAATGCATCGAAGGATCTGTCAAAAATCAGCAAAATAAATCCAAAAAGTCAATAGTGATGGCTACTAGGGACATGCTGAACAACTGAAATATCTCCGAGGGAGAAAACATGGTAGAAGGGAAAACGCAGCTTGGGAGCATTGTATTTTTAAAAAAAGAAAAGAAAACTAAGACCCAAACACACACATCACTGCTGGTGGAGTTGGTTTAGGTGCAGAGAAAGGGTGGAGGTGCTTCCACGCAGCCTGCTTTCTTCCCTCACCGCTGGCACAGGACACCTGTCAACCCTGCTGTTGTTGATCATGCACCGATTATGGTGGGAAACAAGTGCTGTGTCTTCCCATAGACAATGTACAAGTGGAGAGCAAAGGTAGCCAGAGAGCCAGTGGATTGAGACAGACGGCTGATCACCACACAGGGACGCCCTGCATACTGTCTGATATGAGACTGCAAGTCACAGCCCTGGGGACAAGCATGCAGTGATCACCTTTATTTTCCTGGATGTTCTGCTAGATATTTTATACACAGTAGTCCATCTACCACTCACAACACGTCTATGAGTGGGTAACACTCACTGACACTCAGAGAATTGATTTGCCCAAGATCATATGTCCAGTGAGTGGCTGAGCAAGGATTTATTTTTTTCCTTTGGTGGCAAAAGCTTTATTGTTTCTATTCAGTCCAAGGGTTGGGAGAGGGCTCCAGGGTGGTGTAAAATCTGCCTAGTGGTTGCAGAGAGGGGCTTCAGACAGAAGCCCTATTAGTGGAGCTCTTCAAAGGCTGCTGGGCTCCTGAAGCTCCAAGCTGGGCTTGAGGGTGAGCCTTTAGAAGAGATATTCGCCCAGTCCAGTAGGGACTACCCAGCCTGGGGAGGTTGGTCAGGTGGTCACCCATCTTCTGAAGAGTTTCACCTCCTCATCTAGGAAGTAGCTCTCCAGGAAGTCACAGAGGTGGGGGGTCTGTGTGGGCAGAACCCAGGCCATGCAGATCCAATATGGCCAGGTTTGGGTTCTTCTGTATGAGAAGGGTGGCTTCCATAGTGTCCTGGGTTTTACACCACTCATCTTGAGATGGCTTCTGCACATCCTGGAGGAGGGCGTGGCCACCCTGCTGGTTTTGCATTTTCAAGAGATCCTTGGCACCCTCACGCTTCTCCTCAGCCAATTTGTAAAAAAAAGTGGCCCAGGCCCTCCAGAGCCACATCATCTCAGTGGAAATAGAAGCCCAGAGAGAGGTAGGTGTAGGAGGCCAGCAGACATGTTGACCAGGTGGTTGATGGCGGGCTCCACCTCAGTGGAATAATTCTGACAAATCTGGGAGTTCATCAGTTCAGGTCAGTTCAGTCACTCAGTTGTGTCTGACTCTTTGCGACCCCATGGACTGCAGCACGCCAAGCTTCCCTGTCCTTCACCATCTCCCAGAGCTTGCTCAAACTCACGTCCATAGAGTCAGTGATGCCATCCAACCATCTCATCCTCTGTCGTCTCCTTCTCCTGCCTTCAATCTTTCCCAGCATCAGGGTCTTTTCCAATGAGTCAGTTCTTCACATTAGCTCATGGTTGATCAGTAATAAGGAGTTAAGCTCAAAAAATGATGTTGGCTAAAAATCGTACATTAACACATATACATGGAATCTAGAAAGATGATACTGATGAACCTATTTGCAGGGCAGCAATGGAGACGCAGACATAGTGAACAGACTTGTGGACACATTAGGGGAAAGAGAGGGTGGGACGAATTGAGGGAGTAGCATGGAAACATATACATTACCACATGTAAAATAGATAGCTAGTGGGAATTTGCTGTACGATGCAGGGAGTTAGTACTGGTGCTCTGTGACAACCCAGGGGAGAGGGTGGAAGGTGGAAGGTGGAAGGAAGGTTCAAGAGGGAGGAGACATAGGTATACCTATGGCTGATTCACGTTGATGTATGGCAGAAACCAATACAATATTGTAAAGCAATTATCCTCCAATTAAAAATAAGTTTTTTTTAAAAGCAAAAAAAAAAAAACCCCAAAAATGGTGTTGGCTGATGGAGGACAACTGAGTGGTTGATTCCAAAGGCTGAGACTTGAAAAAAAAGTTGGAAGGTGGTCAGAGGCTGGAGCAAGGGGCCTCCCTGGGTCTTTTTCGTCCAAGCAGGAGACAGATCCATGGGACCGCGGGGGCACACTGCACCTGAGCAAGGATTTGAACTCAGCTTGTGTTCAGAGCTCCAGCACTTGCAGCTCCTCTGCATAGCCTCTAAGACTGTGTTCTGGCCCTATGACACTTATCACGATGCAATCTTAGACCAATCATTAAATCTCTTACAATCTTCAGGTTCCTGAGAACTGTCTGTCTCATGGAATTGTTGTAAAGTCCAAGGAGATAAAAAGCACCTTTCTTAATCTGAGAAGACTCCTGCAATCAAGATGATGTTGATAACAATAACAATGCTTATTGAGCACCTATTATGTGCCAGGCACTGGCTTGCTGCTTTACAAGGATTACCTCACTTCATTCTCACAGCAATATGTGGAATCAGTATTATCCGCATTCTATAGGTGAAGAAACCCAGACTGGAAGAGAAGTAACGTGATAGGAAATGGCAGGGCTGGGGAGGGAATGGGCTTAACTACTCCATAATCCCTGCTATGAACCAGATACAGAACAACAAAGGTCTCCCCACTGCCTTCTGTAGTTTTATTGCCTGCCTCCCCTCATGGCCACAGGGCTTAGCCGTGCTGGCCTACTTTGAGACTTTCTCCTTAGATGTAGGAGCTTTGTCACTGTGAGAAGGCCAGCACAAAGAGACTGCGTTCTGTTTCTATATGTAGCTTGTCTTTGTCCAACTGAATCGAAAAACGCCACCAAAAACATTTACTTCTTGCCGGCCTGAGTTAGGAGAGTTCCAAGGGTTCACAATCTCTCAGGGGGGCCACGAATACAGTATTTATTGAGCCCTGTCTCTGAGCCAGGGCCTGGGTGAGGCCCTGGGGACACAAAGAATAGCAAGACACCACACATGGTGGTACTGGCTCCACCTGGGATGCGCACAGGGTAAATCAGGGCCCAGAGGGAAAAGACCCTGCCCCTGCCGGAGGGTGGGGGGGGACCAAGGGAGATTGGAAACAGCCAGGAAAGCCTCCCAGCGGAAGTGGGGCTTGAGAGCTACATTCTGATAGCTTGCACTGCTCAAGAGTTGGCATATATCGTCTCTAATCCTCATTGCAACAATCCTCTTGGGCAGATATTATTATCTCATAGATAAGGTATTAAGTAACTTGCTCAAAGCATCAGAGCAGAGCCAGAAGCCGACCCAAGGAGTGCTCTGACTCCAAGCTTGCCAGACCCTAAAGTCGCATCAGGCTGCTGCAGAGAATACAGTGTTACAAGCTACGATGGAGAAAGAAACAACGCACCAGGAAAGGCTAGAACAGGGGAGGGTAACTGAGCCGCCATCTGTGAGGTGTCATGAAGGACAAATGGTGTGAGCCAGCCGTGGTGCAATGATTCAGGACAGGCCTGCACAGATTCTTCATTATTTTAGTGAGTCCTCTAGGTCCTAGGCAGGGAGGAACACTCTAAAGCAGGGGTCCTTAACCCCTCTAGCAGGCCCCCCCACTGTTAGGAAGCAGGCCACACAACAGGAGGTGGGCAGTGAGTGAGGGAAGTTTCATCTCTATTTACAGCTCCTCCCGATCACTCCCTTTACTGCCTAAGCTCCACCTCCTGTCAGATCAGTGGAGGCATTAGGTTCTCATAGGAGCACAAATCCTACTGTGATTGTTCATGCGAGGGATCTAGGTTGCATGCTCCTTATGAGAATCATCTCAAAACCATCTTCCAACACCAGTGCATGGAGAAATTGTCTTCCACAAAACTGGTCCCTGGTGCCAAAAGGTCGGGGGTCACTAAAGAGTCAAGGCCTCAAGGCCATGTGCCCAACAATTCAGGGGATGGGGTGATTTTTTTGGTGGGAAGCTAAGGTAAGATGAGGAGTCAGATTTGGGTTGTAGGAAACCTACTCATATGACTTGAGCAAAAAAATAAATTAAGAAAAGCAAACAAGAGAGGGGAGTATTTAAGGATTCAGGCATTTTGTAGAACCCAAGGGCTAGTGAGGTATTGTGACCATGGAGGGCTGGTTGAGATCACTGCTCACAGCCTGCATCAGCTGCCCCCTCCCTCCTGCCTCTGCTTCTGTCTGGTGTCTCCTCATCCTTTGCTCTCTGTGATCTGGCTCTCACTATCTCTCCGCGGCAGGGAAAAGATGCTTCCAGACACTCTCTCAGACCTTAAGTCTCTGATCGCAATTCTGAATCCCCAGGAGAGGGAATCTGATTTGTTCCCCTTGGGCCACACAGTTGTGGATGAGGAGGTAGGGTGTCCATTCTCAGAGAAGGCGGAGTTGGGGATGCTGGAGGTCATGACCCAGAGGTCATGTCAGGGTGTTCTGGAGATGTGTCCAACTCCAGATATTGTCAGAAGCCATGTTCTAGAGAGGGGCTGCCAAGAGGCCTTCGTTTTTTCTTTCTCATTCTGCTCTGCAAAGTAATACACTGGCTTCCACATTCATAATTCTTCTGTGGCATAATTAAATCCATAAATAAAGATTTAATCTTTTAAGCTCTGCATTGTGAGAACAGAAGTTAAAGAGCAGGCAGAGGAGAGCTTACCAGGCCTGGTGGCCGGGGCAGCAGAGGATGATGCATCCTGGCTGCTGGGGCAGAGGAACAGGAGAGGCTGCAGCTGCAGAGAGGGGCTAAGGGTGGAAGGACGGCTCCTGCCTTCTGGCTGAAGCCTGGAAGAGCCCTCCTGGAGCAGAGATGGCACTGCTGAGGCTAAAGGTCTTATCCTGCAGGCTGGGAGACACACTAGGACCGTCTCCACAGCTCTCATAGTGAGCATGTTCTGACCTAAAGCAGGTAGAGAAATAGGGATCGATGGAAGGGGATGCTTCCAGGAGACTTGGGGAAGGGTCCCTATGCAAGGAGAAGGAATACAGAAAGTCTGCGACTGGAGGAGGAAAAGGGAAAGGACTCTGGTTCCTGTTTAGCTCAGAGCCGGATCCCAGAGGAAGCACTGACAGCTGAATCAACAACTTCATTCCTTATAACTCTGCCCTCTCCCTCCCTACCATCTGGGGCTCAGACAACACTGGCTCAGGTTCCTCCATGAAAAAGAGACAAAGACAACGTTGGTTTCTCTCGTGGGCAGACACAAAGGCCAGCACTGGGGAGGAGAGGATATTGAGAACAAAGAGGAGAGCTGGGAAGTGAGGGTGGGGAACTCTTGAGGGCAGAGTGAGGGGTAAAGGGGGCCCCTTCAACCCTGCTTGTGATGCAGAGACACGCCTGGACCAAACATCTGGCAGACAGCTGTCCCCTCAGCAGTAGCACCTCCTGCTTCTTGACTCCATTCCTGCATCCCCATCCCTGGTGGTTATTGTCTTCGGCCTGGGGGTTGGAGGCAGATGTGGAACTTCTCTCTCTTAGCCCCTCTTTCCCCCATTAGGGCCTCTGCTTCCCACTGTCTTTTGTTCAACCCAAACCAGAGGTCATAACCTGCTTTTGTCAGGTGACATGTAATGGAGGGTCTGAGAAGGGGCTGTGAAGCTGTTTTCTGATGATAGGATTCAGCCACCAAGGTGCTCTCTCTGAGCAGCAGTTAATTTCCCTTAATGAATTTGGACAGTTCATTGGATCTGCCCACACAGTTCCACTCACCTTCTAAAACGGCTTCCAAAATAGCACTAGCTATTGTACAGGAGCCAAAAAGAAAAAAAAAAAAAGAAAAGCAGAAAGTAAGAAGTGACAAGACCTCAGAGATTTCTGCCCTTTCAAAAAAGTCTGAGTGAACTTTTCCAAAAAAATTTTAAGCAAAAAAATAAAAATAAAAAAGCTGCTTTTTCCCTCATTGAGGAACCCGGGAAAGAAGGATGACACAAAGATAGGCACACACATGGTGAGGTTGAAGGACCGGTTTTTAGTCCTCACTCACCCTGATGTCATTTACACCGAGTCCCTGAGCTATTCCCTCCTCAGGGTCTGCCACTTCTGCCGTTTGGTGCTGTATCAAGATACCTCTACAGACAGGGCCGCGTCCTCTATCCAGCAGCTTAGGGTCAGGCACTTACCCGCGTGTCACACTAAGGAGACGAGCTCCTCCCCTTCCCGGCCCCTCCCCGTGTACACGCCCCCTTCTCGGAGCCTGGACCCCGTGTCTCCAAGCCTGCGGGAACTCCTCCCTCCTCCACAGCCTCTCGTGCACCGTGCGCTGCGGGAACCAGATGTTCCGTGGGCAGACCCCTCTGTGGGCTGACAGGTGGTGATTACTGCTGCCAGCCTCACATTACGGAGAACTGAATGGGAGCGAGCCCCCACCCGTCCCGGGCTCCCCACAATAGGGCCTTTGTGAGGTGCTTCAGGGCTTTCTTTTCCCCTGCCTCGCCAACCTACGTCAGGAGCAGCTCTGCCTGGGGAGACAAGAAGACAAAAGGAGGATCGCAGGGCCCTGACTGATCAACCTTACCCTGGGTGGGGGCTGGGCGAGGGAGAGATACCCTCGGGGGTGGGGGCTGGGCGAGGGAGAGATATCCTCGGGGGGGGGGGGGGGGGGGGGGGGAAGACCAGGTCCCTTTCGCCTCCTGCCAGGAGGTTAATAACCAGGAGGATCCCCCCCCACACACACACACCCCTAGGGCTGCTCGGAGGTCAATTTCACTGTCAAAGCAGTGGATCTTGTCCATCAGAGGGCCTTGCTCCTGAATGTTGGACATGAGGATGAGGCTGGAACGGGGCCTGGTACAGAGCTCAGCAGATGCCTAGAGAATGTACTCCAAAACCTGGGTTTCCGTCTCCTGCCCCTTCTCCCTTCCCTCACTGGCCTTCTGCACGTCTCAACCAGAGGCCAGGGTGCTAGGCAGCAAAGGGTTAAGTTTCCAGGACTTCTGGATAGACTTCCCCAAGGTCCGGGACTGGGGTAGGTAGGTGGGGGCGAGGTGGGTGAAGAGAAGGATGTGTTGAGAAACTGGTAAGGACGTGGTCACTGCCCCTCCTCCTCGCCCAAACCGCAGACGCTGTGGCAGCCGGAAAATCAGAGCACTGCAGACCAAGAGTGCAATTGAGCAAGCTGGCCCTGGGGGTGAGCTCCATGCTAGATAGAGATGGGAGCGGGCTTCAGTGTAGGGGGCGGCGCAGAGTCCACTTCGGAAGTGAGACAGTTCTTACTGAACACACATGTATATTCAGGGCTCCAGTTCCCACGTTCAACTGCTGTGTGACTAAAATCCATTTTCTGCTTCAAAACCTCAGAGACTTGGAATTGGAAGCTCTGCCCCTGGGCCCCAGTCCCGTGGCCACAGGCGCGGTGCCATTTGGGGTTCTGGGAAGGCTGGTGTGGACGACAGTGGGTGTGGAGGGAGGCCTTTCACCCAACCTCCCTAAGTGGCAGATCCCCGCCTCCCCAGGCGCCTCCCGATGAAGTCTGTAACTAGAGAAGCCCCTCTGCCTCGGCCTGGGAGCCCAGCCAAGGCCCTAATGTGGCTTAAGGAGTGGCTATGTGGCAGAGGAGAAAATGGACGATCATGGGGAGAAATCTGATCCAAGGGCTACCCCAAACACACACAGGCAAGGAGCGGTGGATTTTCCTTTTAATGGAAAAGTCTGCAGTACAGAATGAGTCCCATTCTCTAGGGCACTGAAGGGAAAGGGAGAGAGGGCAGAGCTAAAAGTCTTCTCCTCACCCTCTCTCCCCTGACTCCCACTGAGGCCAGAAATATTCTGTTGCCTGATCATTGGGGTTGCCCCCATATATTTTAAGGGTCAGAGCTCTGGAACTGGGTCGTCTTTCACTGGCTTGTAATTTGTTTACATGGGGCAGCAGAGAAGTGAACATTTGGGGCTTTCTCTCTTTTAGCTCGGAAAGGATTCCTTAAGATCTGGAGTCCCATGTGAAATGCATGGGGCCAGGAGAATTTAGCTTCCATGGATTAAAAACACGAGATTTGAATCACAACTTGCCCACATCTGGAGAATGAGGAGCAGGAAATTTAGTCAGGATATAAATGTATGGAGGTGAAAGAGATTCAAAAAAACAAGACCAGATCCCTCAAACTTCTTCCTCTTTCTTCCTCATCTCCAGCTTATAGACAATCTGGTAGCCATCATCCCAGGCGTAGAGCTGGCGTTCACGGGGGTTATAGCGCAGGCTGGCATGGGCACCATATCGGCGGGGGAAATAAGGCAGTGCTGCCCTTTCAGGGGTCAGGGTGCCGCTGGCATCAAAGGAGCACTGGATGCGAGCACGACTGGCAGGGCGGGTATTATAGACGACGTAGAGGGTCCCACAGATGACAAAGGCGGCCTCGGCATTCTCTCGGGGACATGGGGTATCCCACTGCTGCTCTGTGTCCAGTGTCTGTGGGTCTAACTTGGCCAGACACAAGTGCCTGTCATCCTCCCGGGTGGCATAGACAGCCCAAAGGCCCTCCTCGTCAGCCGCCAGGTCTATGTATGTGTCTACTGTCAGCCCGTACGGGGGGATCAAACCCTCTGCTGGGAACACTGAACTGTCCACCACTGTCCGGTTTGCCAGGTGGAACTTGATGAGCTGCAAAGTGTTCTGCAACTCACCGCCCCCTCCAGGTCCTCCGGGGGGCCTCCGGGCATAATACAGAAAGCCACCATATACCAGCTGGCCCGTGCCTACCCAGGGGAAGGGCACCCGGACCCGGGAAGCCTTCCGGGCGGCCATGGCAAGGGTGAAGTCACGCAGTCTTGGGAAGACAAAGGCTGTGTCATTCTGGGTCCCATCTAACACGTAGATCTTCTCTGCTGGGCCCAGTGGATCCTTTGTCCATAGACCGGCTGGGCCACCAAACCGCTTCAGGATCTTCATTGATCTCACCTGAGAGATCGTGTAGCCACAGTCTCGTGGGAAAGGAGAAAATCACAGGACAAGGAAATACAAGCAAGAGTTAGATGCTCACTGCAGGAACCTCCCTGGGTGGGCAGTTTGGACAAGGGCGGGCATTTGCCCAGTGGATGCCTCTACTTTATGGAAGATTGGGAGAAAGGGCACCAGAGGCCTGGGTCCCCAGAAACTCTCCTTAATGAACCTGATATTACAGAGATTTCCCTAAAAGAGACTCCAGAAGATAGAGATAAGGAGAAAAAAGGGAAAGACTCAAGGAAGAACCAGGGGTCTGTTTCAGATTGCTTACCTGTTATCATATCGTACTTCTCATTTCTTCTGCCCTTGCCTTTGGTCCCAGGGCCTCCGGTCACCTTCTCATCAACCTCTACACAGGGTAGGGCTGGATTCTGGGTCTCCAGATAGTCCACCTCCCGCTCCAGACGGTCTACTCTCCCGGAGATGGTGTCGGCTTCGGTTCTGAGCGCCTCCCGCTCCTTCTCGGCCACCTCCAGCAGCGGCAGCATCTTGTTCTTGAAGTCCCGCAGCTCAGCAGCATGCCGACTACTCTGGTCCTGGCACTGGGCCAGCCGTTCCTGAAGGGATGGGGCAGCAGGAAGGAGGGCTGCAGGGTCACAACTCCCAGGCAGGAAGAGGCCCGAGCAGGGAGTCGGGGATGGAAAAAGGCACAAACTCAGCCAGGCATCAGCATTCCCCGCAATCCCCACAGAAAGGAAACAAAATGTTCAAGATGCTAAATGTGCAAAGGGCCCGGCTAAGACCCACGCAGGCCCCTATCCTGACTTTGCATCCTCTGGCCTGCTCTCTGTGAGCAGTGCCACTGAATCATCTGAGCCTCTAGGGCAGTCTAAGTGCATGAGGGTGAGAAGGGATCTCTGCTCCATTATGTGATCCCCCTCTTAGGAATTAGGATGCTACAGGCTCCAAGCCATTAAATAGGCAGAAAGTTGCAGATTCTCTGAGAACTTCCAACTTTTAATAGAACCATCAGCTCCTCTTGAGATGGATAAATCCTTGCAATTCTAGTTCTCACCTCCACTCTGTTCCCTTATCCCATTTAATCCCAGGGGTGAAACACAGAGGTCTTTTTGCTTTAGAACTACACTATCAATGTGGGCTTTCCTGGTGGCTCAGTGGTAGAGAATTCGCCTGCAATGCAGGAGATGCAGAAGACTTGGGTTCAATCCCTGGGTCAGGAAAATCCCCTGGAGGGGGAAATGGCAACCCACTCCAGTATTCTTGCCTTAAGAATCCCATGGACAGAGGAGCCTGGTGGGCTACAGTTCACGGGGTCTCAAGAGTCGGACAAGTCTAAGCCCACATGCACTGCACTCTATGGATGTGGGGAAAGAGGAAGACTTGCAATTCTGAGAATACTCTTATTAAAAGATGGAGTTTTCTGTAGGTACTTATAGAGTTGTCATATATCCCCAGGTCCCTGACAAACTGGGTGAATCAACTTAGAAGATATGGAATCCTTCCAGGCTGGGCCAGAAGAGTCACTTACCTCTAAGGCAGCTAATCGGCGTTCCATGTATTCCACAAGGTGGTGCTGCTGTCCTTGAAGGGGTCCCAACCACGACAAAAGGAACAAGATGAGGAGCGGAGTGTGGGGCCCCATGGCAGTGGAAGAGTAGGGCCAGAGTGTGTAGTCGTGTGTGCGGTCGGCCTCTTCCACTCAAGCCGGCGGGTTAGCTTTGGAGGCGGGGTGGGGGCGGTGCCTTCTCTCCTTCTCCATCTCTGGTCTCTCTCACTACTCTGGAATGCTTTCACAGTCTCTTTAAGGCCCCCGCCCCCTCCTTTCCGCCTGGATTGATCAAACACAGATGGCCCTATTGCAGAGCAGCCAGAAGCTTTAACCACTTCCTGCCTAGGCTGCAGGCTCCCCAGGAGAGGAGAAGTGGACTGGAAACCCCAGGGCAAAGGCCTCTGGGCAGTCATCCAGGAAGAGGAGCTAGCAGGGGGAGACAGAAACCCAGAGAAAACTCAGCAAACTCTTATTTCTGCTTTAGAATGCTTCCGATGCTGACTTCAGAAACATTCTTCATTTATCCTTTCCTTTCCCAGCAATAATAGCATAGATTGTTTTCTGCCTTTGGTGGAAGCTGGAAGCAGGGGAGATGAGGTCTGAGGGGAAGAGGTGGGAAAAAAGGCCATACTGCTAACGTCTGTAGTAACTTCCTCTACAGCTCACTGGCGCCATCTTGTGCTAAGCACCCGGTGTTATCTCAGAATTAATAGGAAAACCAAGGCTTAGAATTCACCTCCAGTGGAAAATTTTCCACAAGGCAAGCCAAGTAGACTGAATTTACAAGGATTTTCATGATTAAAATGCACCTTTCCCCCCAGACTATCTAATTACTTAAGGAGCCTCTCTTTGACTTAGCCTAAGAAACACAATGTAACTGAGATTAAAGAAACAAAAAACCCCAACAGGTCATTGAGAAATAAGTAAATTAATTCTTGATTATCTGGAAGAGAGTCTGATAGCAGAGTCATTCTATATAGTCTTCCTTTGCCTGAAAATTCCTAGAATACTATCTTACCAAAACTAGGGAGTGTTCAGTGAGTTCACACTAATTTTACACTCATTTAGGGGGCAAAAATTTTGAAAAATTTATGTTTGTAGTCTAAATTAAAATAAATGTATTCTGACTTCCCTACTAATGGGAGAGAACAGACTATCGACAATTTCTCTTGGTTATGGCCCCAAAGGGCGTTTCTAAATGTTATCTCATTTCTATATTCCAACTATGACCGCAGGAGCTCCAAATTAATTAACTGCCACTGTAAGATAGACTTATCTTCAAACACATACGTCAAAAGAAGTCAAATGAACATAGCATGTATTCAGAGACCCACGATAATGAATCTGGACAAATCAGGAGAAATTTTATTCATTTTAATTTTAATCTGAGAAATCTGATCAGAAAAACATTCTCCGCTAAAAAACAGACAAAAACCAGTCTTCTAACAGTGCAGCTTGAAAGGAGGGGAAAATAGCATCATCTTGTGGTTATTCTTATTTTCATTTTGGTACTTTAAATGTTTGGTGGAACATGCTAGGAAGCAGTTTCATTAATAAGCGTCAGAAGTTTCTGCCTTTTCCAAAGGGCTAGATCCAGATGCTCTTAAGTTAGGGCCCTGGACACTCCATTCTGGGGAAGTGCCCCCTACCAGGCCCTAGTCATTTCTGCTGTGGAGATCTGTATGAAGAAGGAATTTGTCTCTAACATTCTACCAGTCTTCAGATGCAATGTATTCAGCCACTCCAAAGATGCCACTGTTGATCCTCTTTGCACCCTTGTAACATAAGTCAAAACCAGTCACATGAATCAGAAAATTTACCCATTTTATTGATGCATTGCAATTGCTCTACATTTTACCATATTATGTAGAAAATACTGAAAATACAAGCTACTTTGTAAAACCAAAGACAAACATTGAATCCAAAGATAAACCATGTTTTACACAATGGACCCTTTTCCCGTAGTTAGTATTAAATTTTAAATATCTATTTTTTTTTGTTAAAATGATTATTTTACATACTCCCTAAGTACATCTGCATTACAAACATAGCTCAGTAATTCTCAGAAACTGTTTCTAGAGGCTTGTTGTAAAAGGAAGCGCACAACCAGAAAAGGGAGAAAGCAAAAAATGTTTAAATCGCACACAATAACTAGCATATCAATACATTTAATAAAGTTGGAATTCCATTGCAATATCAAGGATTCAAAGCAGAAATACTAACGTTACATATAAGGTACATAAAATGTACTGCTACATGTAGTGAGATTATTTTTCAAGCTGAATCAAAACCACACATTATATAAAGTTTAGCAACAAACAACCATGTAGACATGCTGCACCATCCATCAGTTTAAAAAAAAAATCGAAATAGGAAGCAGGCTTGGGTCATTCCTGTCACTGAGAGGCAATTTCATTTCCTATCCTAAAACAAACCATCCTAACCAGTGGGTTTCTGCGTAATAATGCTGAATAAAACACACATTACTGCACTTGCCTGGCTAAGGGCAGTCAAGCTAGCCCCTCCAGTGGAGGATGATGGATGGCCAGAACTGTTTAAATGGTGTTCTCATTCCTGGCGCTGGGGTTTTAGCTGAGCACTGACCAACTCTGGAGTGATCAAGTGTCCTGATGAGCCTAGAGCAGCCCTTCCCACTTTCTCTCTCACCCCTGAAGTGGGGAAGCTGGAAATACAAATTCTGAGAGGACTTAAAGCCTTAAGCCAGTCTGAGGTCAGGCCTCTGTGACCTGGGCCAGCTGCTCACTTTATTCACGGGGCTTCCCTCATCCTGTCAGGGCCAGCAATGTTAAGCCCCAGAGACAGAATCTAAGCCACATTGAGCACATACGCATTCAGCAGACACAGATGCATTTTCATCTTGGTAAATCTGAAACGCCAATTTGCAAAATTAAGACTGAAGATCTCTAGAATTCTTAAAGCCACACACTGCTAGTAAGGTGACTGTGGTAACAATATAAGCTCTGGGTTATTATTGTCTTCTCCCCATGAAGACTCCTATCTTAAGTGGTATCCACTTACCGGAATGAAGGTGGGGGGTGGGGGGCGCAGGAGCGGAGTGTTTTGTGTGTTTTTTTCCCCCCTGCATCTCATTTCTTACAAAAACAACAAAACTTATCCCTTGTAGAGGAAAGATAAGGAACAAAAAAAGTTTCCACAGATCTGCCTTTGAGCAAGAAAATGAGAATGTATTTGGCAAAAAGAGACACAAAGATCACCCACGCTGACACAGAAAATTGTATAATACTAGTGACAGAAACTGTACAAACTGCTTGGGTATCTTGACCAATACAGTGCTGAAAACAGAACTCAATATAATGATGAAAAGAAAATAGGAAAACACCAACATGTTCCTGGTAGGCTGTTCTGACTATCTGCTCCATCCTGAAAGCCCTTCCTCCTTCCAATGAAGAAATTCCAAATACCTTGACAGCTCCTCGGTGTTCAACCTGGTACAGAGCTTGCTGACCAGGTCCCATGAAATCTCCCATCTCCATCCTGCACCTCCTTGACACCATCTCTACAAAGAACCAGTCCTAGACGTATCCCTCAAATCTACAACCTTCAGTTCAGATGGAACACATCCACATCTTAGGGTTAACCTTCTTCCTCCAAATCTTTTACGGGCAGGAACTTTGCCATCCCCAGTACCCTCTTCTTGACCCAGATCCGTGCAGGAGCTGAGAGTACAAGGACAATTTCACAGTTTGAAGGGCCCCAAGAATACAGAAGTTGTTAAAAAGAAACCTCAGAAGCCCAATGATTCAACAGGCTTTGGTTCCTTCTTAATATTCTTCACTGGTTAAGAAACCTTTCTGTGAGTTCCCTGTCACCAGCGGCATCACAAAACTCCTCCTCATAGTATTGGGGACATGGTAAGCAATACAACAGGCTCTTTGGTATAAACACATCTGTTACATGTTTTTTTCAACAAGCAAATATTTAACTAGGAATGTCGACTGTTCGCAGGAAGGAGTGCCACAGGGGAAAAGGAAAAAATAAATCATCTAAAAGTGATTGCACATACTTAAAAAAAGGGGGGGGATGCATATTTAATATTGACTTGACTCCTCTCACCTGCTTCCTCAATTCTCACAGAAGCAAGGTAGCAATGCACAGTGAGAGAGCCACATGGGGAAAAGGCTTCTGTGAGAACTCAGCTGAGAATCCAAAACAGAAAGGGGTAGAGGTGGTGGTAAAAAAAGGAAGCTGCTGTTTTTATTTTCCAATGTCGGCAGGGAAACTGAGAACAATGCATATACACAACACAGCTACTAATCCTGTTCTGATAAATCCCGGTGAACAGCTTTGGGTCCACGGGGGCTTGCTGGTCCGTCCTAAGGCAAGCTCACTGTAAACTCTATGAACCACTACATTATCATATAAGGCACTACAATAAGGGAAGGAGGAGAAAGGGAAGGAAGAGACACACTGAACAACTCCTCACCAGACACACCTGTGCAAAACAATTCCAAGGGTCTCCTCTCCTTGCAGGCAATGCCCCTGCTCACTCAGCACTACAGTAATATGCTCTATTATAATTGCAATTAGTTCACATACATTCCAACAAGTATCAGTTCATTTTGGTTTAAATACAATGGAGACATCAGTTTCATCTCCGGGGTAACACTGGAGGATCAGATACACACTAAATACACAATTCAAGTGTAATCACTACACATTTGATTACAAATAACATTTTGGGTTAGCAGGAAAAATTGCTTGTTATAGTTTTCTAATCAGTATGTACATATTCAATTATGCAAAATATTAAAACACCACCATTACAAAACTTCTAAAATATTTTTAAATTCAGTAATAAATTTTTAAAATATTTTTTGCAATTCCTACATGCACTTATTATATAAGTCTTAGTAAGAGAGCATTCAATTTGCTGCTGGCATACAAAGAAAGCTACTTTTAAGTATAAAAGCTCTACACAACGTTCTTATCTGATTTCAGATCCTTTAGCTTTCTCCCCAAATAAATCACATAGAACAAAGGGAGAGATGAGGCAAAGAGAGAAAGAGGTGTATTATTGAAAATTCATACTAATCTTCAGGCAAAGCTCATCAATGCCAGTATCGTATAATACAAAGAGAGTTTGCATATAATAAAACAACCACCACCATACAATAATAACCACCTTAATGGCTTTTCCAAGAATAAAATTTAAGCTGAATCAGAGAAAGACTTTTTTTAAATAATTTAAAAAGAATGCACAGGGCTTCATTTAAAAAGAACACCCTGTGCTTTCATGGTAGGTATGGATTCTCTCACACTAAGTTACCAGCAAATGGTGAGCTGCCTTTTTAACACTACTTTATAATAAACACAGGAGCAACTGAGAGAATCCCAATAGTAACACAGAGTAGTATGTAACCAGTTTTGCAAAAATAAAAATTTCCCACTAATTATAACATGACATGAAAACAAAACTAAAACACTGTAAGCTTAAATGTCCCATTAGCAAAGGTAAAATTCTGAGGAGAAATGCGAGACAGTAAAATACAGACTTGTGTAAGCTGCTCTTAAGAGAAGCAATTAAGTCTTGGTTTTTAAACAAGCAGAAAGTAATGGTTTTCCTTTCCTTACTTGTTACCAGATTTCAAGTCCTCCTATCAGCAATTTTCCTCTGACCAGGAATTACAATAAAATAAAGTTAAATAAAGAGATATTTCACTTGTTTTTAAAAGCATTTATAGAAATCAAGTCAGAGAGGGAAAATATTTTTCAAAGGTAACTTCAGAATGATCTCTCTTCCTTGGTAACTGCAGATGATGGGCATCTGAACTCTTCCAAATACCAAAAATGCTGTCACAAAAATAAAGAATTAAAAAACAGGGCAGACTTTGGGAGACTACAACAATGCAGTCAATACTGAGACAGGTTCCCCAGAGAAAAGCCTTCTGCTTCAGTGGGCCCCTGTGGAGCAAGTTGCTGGCTAAGGAGTTTCAGGAGAGGGTAAGGGAGGGGCTCATGACAGCCCATTAAGAACTCTGACCCCTCCCCTCCCTTATGCTCACCAACTACAAGTAAGAATACTGGCTGATCTTGGTAGGACTCAGTGGGTATCCAGTGTAAATGGCTGAGCCTCGGGAAGACCCAATGTAAGACTGGGTGGCAAACTGGTGTTGGTACTGAGCAGGGGCCACGCTGGCAGAAGTGAGGAGACTGGGCCCAACACTGACAGGGACCTGGTGCACCAGAGTGCTCGGATGGGTGGTGTAGGCTGCAGCGTGCCTTGTGGAGCCCTGGGGGGAGAAGAGATGAGCAATGGAGGTGGTGGAGCCCAATGCAGCAGCAGAGGTGGGGGCAGCATACGTATACAGATGAGGCTGGCTCGGCAGGTGAGCAGGGGCTGGGGCCAGGTGAGGGTGCCCCGTCGAGTGTAGTGGGCTGCCATGCTGGAAGGCGTAGGGGGCTTGGGAGAGCGGGGCCACAAATGCCTGCTGCCTGCGGGGGGCAGGGTTGCTGCTTCTCTCCTGCGAGGTTGGAGCTGATGATGACTGCTGGTTCTGGAAGGAGGAAGAAGGGAGTGAGGAATCTTGAGATCACTAACGGCCAGTTTTGAGAGTTGAGGTTCTAACGTAAACTGCTTCTGGGCTGCCAGAGCACAGATCTCCCAGACTGGCAATACTGTCAGAAGGCGGCCATCCATCCCTCTGCCTCCTGGCAGAACAGATCCTAACCCAGCCCAAACAGCAGCAGTTTGCTCTCCACTATGACAGAGGAAAGGAGGAAATAGAGAGTTCACAGGGGTTACCCACTCCTACAAGCGAGTAACTGTCGACTCAACTCACCCTATCCTGGCGTCAGTGACTCTGAATCTTCCCTAACCTCTCTTCCCTGCCATTGTTTCTTTTGTTCTCCTCTAAGTTCTTCACATCCCTCTTGAATTGTGGTGCCTAAAACACATGCACTAACTCGAACGTACATCTGCACTTGCACATGCTCTCTCATACACACACACACACACGTGCACACAAACCCACAGTTACACCCTCACAGTTAAACTTGCTCACTGCTAACAGATTTCATACAAGCACCAAAATTTTAGCTGAGGAAAAAGTGAACACAAATAGAGTAGGGACCCTCCCCACCCATCAGAAGATCAGATGCAGGGAAAAGAGCCCCAAATCCCAGACTCAAGCAACATGTAAGACTAGAACCAGTAGATTAAGTGTACAGACAGCTTTTCACTGTCCCTTGCTTCAAGTAAACAGTATGAGGCTCAGTTATTTATGACCCAGGAGATAAAAGAAGAGAATCTGGTCTCAACGTCGGTGGTGGTGCAGAACTGGGCATGGACTAAAACAGTATCCTTGGTGCTTTCTAAATTCCAGACATTTCTATAATCATCTAGGACAGACTCGGGAGGTCTGATGGAAATCCTGGATCGTATACCCTGAATACACTCACAGAGGGAATAAAGAGACACAGCACATGCAGATACGATGCGGGCCATGGAACACCAAGCTGTTTAACACAAAAGGTGCTTCATTTGGCTTTATTCAGCAAACCAGCCAGAAGCGGGTTTCTCCAGAATGCAACAATAGGGGGTGTCCCAAACAGAAAGCAGCAGCCCCTAGCGCTTACCTGGCTAAGGTTGAGTGGCTGCGCTGTGCTGGTCCCCCCGCGTTGAGCTCGGTACCCTGTGGGGGTGATACAGCATCCAGATGACTGCCCACTCACTGAAGCCACTGGCTTGGTCTTACTGCTCAGGAGACCTAAAAAAAGGGTCAGTCAGGCCTTAGTTATGAGCAGACATGGGCTCAGTATCACTGAGCTAAACCTCACATGGCATCCCATTAACCAGTCCATGTCTGTATGAGGTCTGCAAGAGTTAAGGTTTCATGTGTATCTTATTTCCTCAATTACATTTACACCAGAGGAACAAAAAATTTATTATCCCTTTTTGTCTTCCTATAGAGCTCCAAGAGGGTCTTCAGAAAGGTCACTTCAGTAAATAGTATCTGATCTCCAGTGATGTGTTAAGGTACTATTAGAAATATAAACACAAGTACGAACAGACCCTGCTTCCAAGAAGCCTAGGGTTTTATGTATGAAGGAATTAAACAAGAACAGAAATGACAATGTGAAGCTGAGGAAGATACTGCTAATACTTCGGAACACTAAGGTGTCAAAGGGGTTTAAAAAGGAAGGCAACATTGTATCTTGTTGGGCATTCACTGTCTTGAAATTCTAAGAAACTACAGCTGAATATAAGCATGATCAGTTTCCAAAATTTTGCTTCCTTCTGTGGCCTCATGAGGAAAACTGGAGCATATATTCAGTGACTGGTGGAGCATGCTATTTCCTTTGGACCCAGTACAGGACAAAGCCCCTAGTAATGCTGCTCAGGGATTCCCCCAGTGGCTTAGTGGTAAAGAATACACCTGCCAATGCAGGAGTCCTGGGTTTGATCCCTGGGTCAGAAAGATCCCTTGGAGGAGGAAATGGCAACCCACTCCAGTATTCTTGCCTGGAGAATTCCATGGACAGAGGAGCCTGGTGGGCTATATAGTGCATAGGGTTGCAGAGTTGGACATGACTGAAGCAACTTAGCACAGCTTGGCATCAGGAAGTTTTGCCCTGTCTGCAGTGGACAGCTACTTCTGAGGAGGAGAACCACACGTCACCCTCAAACTAGAACCCTGCTTATGTCTCTGGTAGTATTATAATTCACAGTAAAATACTAAGTTATAAAAGTATGGAAGGGATGGCTATATTGATGCCAAAAATTCACAGGCCTCTCTAGTGTATAAAGTTGCCACTGAAAAAGAGCTGCCTAGACAAGGACTATGTTTTCTGGGCCCCCCTGCTTCTAGGTGGGGCCATGGGATGAGTTTTCACTATTTCCGGGGCTAAACAAGTTACAGCTGTGTGTGCCCCTCCATACTTCCTTTTTCCTTCTGACTGGATACTGAGGATTCCAAGGCTCTGATCCCTAACTTACTGCAGGCCTACCAACCAGGAACACTGGCAACTCATATGAATAAGGAGAAAATTTCTACCATGTTAAGCCAGGAAAACTGGGGTTTGTTATTACAGTTAGCATTTCATTACCCAATAATTAAACCAGGAAGCCTAACCCCAGCATCTCACATAACAAAAAAAGATGGAGGTAATTCGGTTGATAATACAACCCACAAAAACATCACTGCTATGCCATTGTGTAAGAAAAGATCTAAAGTTCCTACTGCTTTCCAAAAAAGCTTTGTAATCATGTTTAATATTATCAGTATTCAAGATTACTCTATTTCTGGACTGTCAAATTTGAATCACCTGTGGCAAAAAAAAAAAAAACCTGCCTGCTAATTCTCCATGCCACCCAACATATGTCTTATCTACCTTCTTCCATCAACAGTGAGTACATTTCTGAGACTACAAGCTCATTTTTATATTAATCCAAGCAAAATGAATACAGGGAGATAAATGGATGGCAAAAAATAATTTCTCATTACAAGGAACTGATTCCTGAATTAGGTAAATTTTAGGAAAATCTATAACGTAGTCTGTACCACTAGCACAAGTTGTTGTTGTTGTTTAGCTGCTCAGTCATGTCCGTCTCTTTACAATCCTATGGACTTCTGTCCCTGGGATTTCCCAGGCAGAATACTGGAGTGGATTGCCATTTCCCTCTCTAGGGGATCTTCCTGACACAGGGATCGAACAGGGATGTGTATACTAAGGATACACACATTAAAGGAGAATTCAATTCCAGCTACGACAATACTCACCTGAGGCCTGGGTTGCTACAGTGCAGTCACCAAGCTGAGTTTTCAGTGGAGGTACAATGATGGTGCGGGTGCTAGGGCCATCTCCCACGACTCTGCCAGGTCCCTCTGGAAGGGGCCCACTATTGCCCCGGAGAGCACTCAGGGTCTCAGTGGAGTACGGGCTGCTCAAGGAAGAGTCAGAGTCTGGAGAATCATTGACAGTGACGTAACTGATGACATTAGATCTTGCCTTCAAGCCAGAGCTAAGGAGAAGAAAAATACATGAACATTCAACCTTCTTATAGCAATGTTTCTTTGCTAGTCTCCAGTTCTCCCATAACAGCAATGACGATAATCATTGTGATAGTAATAACAACAGTAGTGGCAACAAATTTCTGAATACTTTTTATGCGTCAAGCACTATTCTTACACTCTACATGTATCTCATTGAATCCTCACAACACTTCCATGAAGCAGGTACTTGATCCGTGTTTAGCAGAGAAGTAAACTGAGGCAGAGGGAGATTAAGAAACTTGACTGCAGTCACACAAGTGGTACATGGTGAAGACAGGATTCAGATCGAGGACAGAATGACTCCAAAGTACACACTTTTAACAACTATTCTATGTTGCCTCTTAGCCATTCCTATTCACAGTAATTTCAACAGTATTCTTCAAACACCACTTTTTTTTCATATCATCCTGCTAGACTATAAGCAGTTCCTTACTGTATCTAACTAAACTTTTCACTATAGGTGTTTTTTAAAAAAGTTTCTTCACAAACTGATCCCTACCTTACTACTTTTACTTTTTCCTTAATTTTAAATAGGCTTTGCTCCAGTCAAAGCAATCCCACTGGTTATATAATTTTTGTCATTATTATGTTCCTCAGTGGAAAATTTACTTTTTTCTTCCCCAAATCGGCTCAATGACCACTCTCAAAACCTAGTTATCACCTCTTCTATATGCCTAACACCAAAAACCCAATGAAAAATAACACGGAAAAATCAAGGCAACTGACTATGCTCAGACCAAGAGAGGTGTGTATCACAGTCCTTAAATGTATCCACTCTCTCTTAGTTCACTGCTCAATTAAGGACTTGGACTAAGGTGTTGGGATAAAAGGAAACAATCTGGTACTTAAATTCTTAAGCTGAATGATCATGTAGCAGTTGGGGGGGGAAGAAGGCAGCCCTATTTAAAGCTCTACCTCTTCCAAAGAGGTCTGTTCACATAAAAAATTACACGAATTTCAAATAATCTCATATTTTCCAACTTATTCCAATCAACCGTTGTTTATATGCTTCTGTTACAGTATCTGTTTTCAGACTCTGAAGTTCCTTAAAAGCAGGGGATCATGTCTGTAGTATATAATGTGCATTCTAAGCCAGAGTAGCCTGAGTAACCATCAAATGTATCTGAACAAATGACTTAAATGATGAACATAAGTAATATTAAAGAAAACCTGACAATGTTCAGTGATGGAAACTTCAGTGTTCTGGCTCACTCAGGAAAGGCCACGCTTCCAAAATTGTCCTTTTTAGTCCTTCCTTTCACAGCCACTAATCTGAAGCCAATAGACTAAGACCAAGAGCAGGAACCACAGAGCCAGGGAAACTTTCACCTGTCTTACCTATTGGGCTTATATTTGTTGTCCTCTTCCTCATCAGTGTCACTGCGGATGGTGATGACACTCACAGCAGGGCTGGGAGTATCTGGAATGATGATTGGCTGATGCTGATCCTGAACAGGAACTAGGGAATTATAAGAAGATGTGGTACGGAGGGGGCTGCTCCCAACTAGAGAATAGACTTGAGATGGCAGAACATCCAGAGAGGACCTGCAAGAAAAAGTCATAAGAAAGATCATTCAGGTTTGGTCCCCCAAACTATAATAGATATCTTTTCCCCAGAACTCTTTGGTTTCTTTTTACCAAATCATTAAGCCAATACATTTAACTATAAAAGTTCTAAACTAACTGCTCTAGCCAGGGTTTCCAGGGGCAAGAACACCAAAATTAGAATATAGATTTTATTTTTGTATGCCTTTTTGCCCCGTGGTTAAATTTCACTGTGTAAAGTGGGCAGAAAAATAAAACATCAGCCAAAATCAGGCTGGATTCAAAGTAGCAGCAGAAAGAAATAATTAGTGTAACCAGGACACCTCTGTTCTGTGTGCATGCCCAAAGGTTAGCTCTTTTCAATTTGGCAGCTTCTTACTGCTTCATACCAAAAGTGTCTACACTCCACACTCTAAATGCCAGGCAACATCTCTCTCAAACTGGCAGTTTAACTATCAGCCCTAACAGAGACTTACTTAGAAGAGACTGGAGCAGACTGCTTATTCTTCTTTGAAGGGAGGGAACTGGATTGTTGTTGTCTGACAACATGGGCAACGCCAACATTAAGGGGCTGAGCAGTGGCCAATGTCACATGGTTCGTCAGCAAGGATGGCTGCTGCATGATAGTGCTGTACTGGTTGCCATGAGAGTGGGCATTCCTGTATCGACAGAAAGAGAAGCATGAATGCCGAAAACACTCAGAAATTAGGACCAAATAGGTACAAAAAGCAATGAAAACAACCAAATAAATATGTTTTATTTAAGGCTGGGCACCTGGATTATAAGGTTTGGGGGGTTTTCACTGTATGGTTTCTAATTGTATAAGACTTCCTTTAAATCTGAAGAAACCAACTCCTGAACTTAGAACCTACTGTTTTCCTGTATTCGAAGTTTTCTTGTAACTCCATCTCCTAGCTTGATATGGATTCTTTTCTTCAAGGATTTCACACAGAGATAAATCTTTCCTTTCCTTTATTTTCTTCCTGTCTCACCAAATCTTTAAGTGCCCCTTCCCTAAGGGATCTGCCCTTGTAAATCTCCCAGAGAAGAACACAGGGCACTTGCCTCCAGTCTGTGAGCTGCTGGCCACTGCCCATGGCCTCTGGGATCACTGCAGTGGGCTGGACAGAGTTGTGTAGAGCTACCCCAGGCAACTGTTGCCAAGTGGAAGGCAGGAGAATTTGTTGGGTTCCTCCAGGCCAAGCCTGCTGTAAGGAAACACACACAAAAAGATCCAGACTTGACTCATTCTTGGCTTTTTCTTTTTTTTAGATGAAAGAAAAATTCATATCTTAAAATAAGTTCCTTGTAGATTGTTAACTTGCAGAGATTAAAAAAGAAAGGTCAGAGGAGCTCAAGGTTACAAGTCTCATGAACAGGGAAAAAGAATGCACTGCTTTCTCTTGGCCACCTCCATAACCTGACCACCAGGGTATTAAAGAAACGCAGTTCCCTGTGGTTAAGAGTTTCTACTGCACTGCAGAGTAAAGAGGTAAGCTCTTGTTAAATGCTGGAGTAGTATTTTTGCAAAGGGTCTAAAAATGTTCCTAGAAAGAGTTAAGACAACTCCCTTGAGATTAAAAACAGGAATTTAAAAATGTGAGTGCCAATCAGATAAAAGACATCAGGTCAATTCGACCCATAAAACAAAGAGAAGAATTGCTCCTTTTTAAAAGTGTAGTACTCGGAAAATGGAGCCAGATGAGGATGACCGAAGGCCAAAATCCTTTGGCAAACAAGCTTATGCCAACAAGAGAAAACTAACATCATTTATAGTCATGTGATAGAATTTTCTTAAAGGCAATAAAAAATATTTAAGAAATAGATGCAGAGAGTACCATATTTTGTTTTTAGTAGTTTCCTAAAATATGTGTAATTTGTAGGAACATAACTCGACATAAAAACTAATCACTGAAACAAAATACATTATTTGTAGTTTTCAACAAGCCATGCCACTTGCAACAGATATCAACAAATATGTTTTCTGTACTTATGAAAACTGTGGCATTTCCTTAAAAAAAGGGAACAGATTTGAAAGTCTGCTTTTTAAACCTGAATTCTACAGTACAATCACCTACAACGCCTGAGTACATATTATTCTGTTTCTTGAATTTTAAACTGCAAGGCCATCAACACACTGTTTTAAAAATATTTCTGCAAGTAACAGATCCACTTGTTACAAATACCAGTTCCAAACAAGAAGCCTTCAAATCAGAGAAACTGCAAACGAAACATGAAATTTAAAGTCACTTTGAAAGATGGGGAAATGTCAGGATTCAACAGTATCAAATAGGTTTTCAAATGCTTATCTGATTTTAATTTTTAAATAATAAAATGCTGGACGTCAAATAAATAATTCTAACTCCCCCCCCAAAACCAAAACACATCCAAAAATCATTGTTAGGGTTCCAAATGTTGAAATATACCTCAAAGTTCTATCTGTTTGTTTTCTAATTTCTAAGACCCATACTACTACATTTGATGCTGTATTTAATAAGTTTCCTCCATGACTTTTGATAACAAAGATATTATTCTTATATAAAGTTTTTCAATCATATTTTCACCTTGGTATAAAGACCTATTTGTAAAACCATTTATTTCCCTATAAATGAGTTTACCTTTGATTTCAACCAACAAATGAAATATGATCTAAAAAGGCTCTAAAGGGAACATGTTTAAATGGAAGATATAAGCTGCCACTGATCATGAGTGGCAAAGAGTTACCTTCATAGGTTCATGGAGGGAAAGTTAATACCAACTGATGAATAAATTAAGGGAATCTTAAACATTTCTACATGCACAAAACTTTTAGAAGCTTAAAACCGTAGGTAAAGGAAGGAAGCTAACTTGCCAAAGAGTTCAAATTTTGGCCATCCAGGTACCTGTAGCAGAGCCAAACTAAAGGCCATCTCCTTCATTCTTAAGGTTCAGAAGGTAAAAGATAGGGCAGAGAACAGACAGCAGTGCTGAAGCTCTTCTGAGGCTACACCAAGAGCTTTCATCACACTAGGCTGGCAAAGAAAAACCAAGGGATCTGACTCTTTCAGAGTCACAATGAACACCAGAGTCAAACAGTGAGTGCTTCAGCAAATGTCAGGGAGGAAAACAATGAGACATTAAAGATGTAGCAAGAACACAGCCACAAGATGGCACATGCTTCCATGCCCTCTGCAAAGACTAAGTTAAAAAAATTCTTTTTGAAAAATGAGAAAACCAGAAAACAACAGAACAAAAACAAACAGGAAAAATTAAAAATAAGAAAGAAACCAAAGAAACTCCGTTAGTAACACAATCAAGTGAGGGGAATTACCAGTACAGCGGCAGTCTGTTCAACCAGCGCCGGCCGGCCGGCTGCGCAGCTCAGAGTAAAGGGCACCGCATACTGCGGTGTGATGGTGGCTACTTGAGGGTGGAGAGTTGCTACCATTAGTGGTGTACAGCTTCCCTGAAATGTAGATTAGGCAGGTGAGTGAAACAAACACCGAGGCAGGTTATCTGGATTCAGAAGGGTTTTCACCCCCCGCCAAGTTATTACCAACAATATGCAGTAGTTTCACATCACTTAAAATTCATGTACCAAACACAACTTTCCCCTCCAACTCCGCACAGCATTGGCCAACTAGGTCAAATGTCAATGGCCTAAAGCAAAAAAATATATATATAGGAATCCTTCTTGGACCAGATTCAGAGGATCAGGAAACTGAGTTACTAAAAAACTCAGTTAACAGCGGCATGTATTAAGACTTTCTCCTCTTCCTGCTCACAAAATGAGGGTTTTGGATTTCAGGATTTGCTATGTGTCATGGGCCACAAACATTTACACACAGAATTTAAAATACAGTATCTGTTCCTGTTTACAGGAATATTTCATGAGTTTCTTGATCACCTTAGTTGCATTTTGCATGGCAGGTATAAAGTTTTAAAACTTGCTACAGCCTAGTTAAACACAAGGAATGAAGGGATGTATTACTTGAAGAGATAATCCTGATATGATCCAACCTCTTAACTGTGATGAAATTCTCAAAGGGGACACTAAGAGAGCAAAAGGTAAACCTTTTACTTTTAGAATTCAAGTGTTGTTACATGTTGTACTTTAAGAGTATCTAGATAAAAGATTAACTTCATCCCACAAAATTAAATTTACTCAGGGGACGATTTCTCAAAGTCTGGATATTTATGTCTCCAAGTCTAAGGAAGACAATGGCAGAGCTGCAATAGCGTTAGGAATGAGTACATCATTCCATTATAGATGTTCTATTTTTAGTCCACTGAATATGACCAAGAAAGATCTTATGGTCAAAGCAAATTTCATTTGCTAGGACTAAATATCTGATTCTCAACAGTGCTTCAGAGAACTTCAGCACTATTGAGTGTCCAAGCTGCTCTGACTCTTACCTGTGTGAGAACCCCCGACTGTATCTGTAGTGGCTGAGCAGCTGGTGCCTGGGGGACAATTGGCACTGCATTATCCATCCTCACAGGGAATCCAGAGTGTTTTGTTGTTGCTTGTAGTCCAGCTGTAAAAAGCAACATCACAGTTATATTGCTTTGCTAGGCCTGGGGGTACTACCTGTTTGGGGGCTTTTTGGTTTTTAGCTTTTCAGTTCAAGTAATCCACCACCCAGGTTTTCGTTCTAGACACTTCAGACAGAGGAGTTTCACCAAAGTCTGAGAAGTTAAGAAAAGGGAGACTTGATTCCCTTCAGGTTAGATCAATAGAAAGATGCTTGATAGGGGGAGGGTCAGTTTCAGGAAATTAAAAAATTTTTTTTATCCAACAAAGCTTAAAACATTACACACATTCCACTCCCATTAACAGTAGAGGCAAAAATAAACAACTTTGCTTAGTAAGTTACATTCACCTTTTAATCCACTATAGACGGAAAAAAACTTGAGCATTTAAAAAAATACAATCCATTAAAAGCAAAGACTTCATAACTTTTGGTTACATAAGAAACATTATAAAAAGCTCAATAATTTATTATCTCAGTCATCTTTTTGTTTAGAATATTTTAAGGGGATGTTTTTACCCAACTCCTCAAAAATATATTACCTAGGTCACAAATTAGTCATATATTTTACCCTTAACCAGTATGTGAACTGAAGGAATTATACCTAGGATAAAAGTATTTTAAAAGTAGACATTGTGATTTACAGAAACACTTTTCAGTACTTATTTTAGAAACCTGCTCTCATCACTAACAGCTTTCTGAGAAGACGCTTTCATAGTTAATGGAAAGCTAAGAAAATTAGGAACTTTTTGTTGCCTTTAAAACAATGACCATATCTCATTACTGTTTTACTCATTATCCTCTGGGCACACATGTTGAAGAAATGTTTCCTACAAATCAGGAGTATCTCATTCTGGGGGAAAAGGGGCCTCAAGGTAGCTCCCCCTTTTGCTAAGACTTGAGAAAAGAACCTTCAAAGCTTTCTTTTAAACCTATCCTGTCAAAGCTTTCTATGTAGAGAATTTAAGTATCTATAATGCCTCTAATTCACTAAAGCTTGCATTTTTGTTAAAAGAGTGGATAGAGCCATTTTAATTAGAATACTCTGTCAGTGACACTTTCTGGGCTACCACCAACTAGTTTCTCTGAAACTTACTATGGAGGTATCAAATGACCACAACTCATAAACTCTAATATGTTGCTTTCAGCAAGCTAAGTCTTCTAATTTTCCATTTCCTAGTCCAAGTAACTTACTAACTTAGTCATACAGGAAAACATAATCCAGAAACGTACAAAGTGTAAGAGACTAGTAAAATAAGAATTAGAATACTCTAATAATAACTTTTTTTAAAGTGTTACTTAAGAAAAATAAAAGGGAACAAATCGAGGTATCCCGGTTTAAAAAATTACCAGCCATTCTTCCTAAGGCAATGCTATTTAATTAGAAAGCTAGGTAACATCAAAATTCTTGTCTACATCCCCATGGCTTAACTATATTATTATATATATTATATGTATATAGAACATAACTACATTATTATAATAGTCCCCTACAAATTGTTGGGAACTGAGGAGACAAAATTTAGAAAGAAATGGTCACTACAGAAGCTCATCTTTGTGCCCTAGGATGATGAAACAAAAGAGGACAAAATTACAGAATAATAGTTTCCACTGAGCAAAATGTGTATCTATTTCGGTCAACTGGAATACTACAGAAAGTAGTATTTATATACGGAGCCACAAATGTGTCTCTAAGTAAGTATTAGATTGCTATAGTAATTTAGGCTAAGCCACAGCAGTCAAGATAGTTTAAAACTAGCTTTTTCAGGGAAGCCCCAAGTGGAAACAAAGAATTAACAAAAGGCAACACTTTGGGAAGGCTCTCCCTGAGCCCTGAACTAAAAGGATTAAAAAGGATTAAAGTTTTATTTGTGTTTTTGAACACAGCCCTTTAAATTAAAACAAAAAACCATGAAAGTATGGAAAGAAGAGTAAAACTACCTAATGATGAGGGTCTATTCTCCTCTAAGTATAGGCATCTTATAAAAGAGCAGATGGTGAAACACAAGTAGGCAAACCTGTAATACAGGACTGTTGGGCAGAAACCAGCATATGGCTATGGCTAGCAAATCAACTGACAACTCTCTGTCACTATTTGAGTTTAAATACTGAAAGGTAGTAAAGAATAACACAATATATAAACTACGGGCCCCACTGCCTGGGTTCAAACTGTGGTTTTACCACTAACCAGTCATAAAAAAAAACTGGGCAGATTGAAGGAATCACGATCAATTTTCTCATCTACAAATTGGGGATAATGACATTACCCACTTTCAAAGGTTGGTTGTGAGTATGAATTAATACATGTACAGCACTTAGAACATTATCTGACATGTAGTAACACATATCAGTTTTCAACACTGTCATCACTTTATTCTAAAACTCACTTTCTTTTGGAAATTTTAAAATTTGCTCTACCTAGCTCCTCAGGTTATTTAGGCTTCCTATATAGGAAAAAATTTTCTAAAGCTATACTTACCTAATTATACCCAAACCAGTCAAACAACTTTTCCCTTCTACCTCTTCTGTTTACATTTTTCTTTGTTAAAAGAACTAAAAGTTCTTCTGCCTCATCTCTTAAATACCATCTGAGAAGCAGCAGCAAACTTCAGAGTCCCACACCTGAAAACTGTTACAATGAAACTCACTTTGGAAAAGGTGATGGGGAAGGAGATGGCTATTTGCTAAGGAGAAGAATCACTCAACATATGATAACCCAAAGTACAGAATTTACTATGAAGCACACGCAAAAAATAATTTGGTAAATTAGGCTAAATTTGCATTTACGGATTTTGAATCTGCTCCTCCGCTCTCCCTGTGGTTTCTCCCTGATTTACATCGCTATCGCTCTCCTGTCCTCCCGGTAATCTCTCAGTCTCCCCTAGCCCCTCTTTGCCTTCTGCTTGCTCCGACTCTGTCAGAAACCAAACAAACAAAAGAGTCACAGTCAATAAGTAACTGAAGTAAAAAGATAAAAATGCTAACTGCTTCTATGTGAACTGCTATGAGTAGCCTGAATCCAGGTTTATTCCCAGAGGACACTGATACTGACTTTCTAATGGGAAAGTCAAGATGTTGTCAGAATATATCCTTAAAATAATTTAACATTTTAAATTATTTTTTAAATGGTTCATGAGATCAATGAACACTGAACAACAATGAGAAATGAGGAAGGACGGAAATGCGAAAATCAAAATCTTATTGTAACACATCGGGAGAGAGCTCCGTTCTTCAGCTACTCTGTTCCTGTTGATAGGAGTTTGTAGGGACAATATAATTTATAAGCTGAAGCAGATAATCTTAATGCCTTCCCCACACAAATACCTCAGCTTGTAGAATTTTTCAGTTCAATAATGATCTTTACTTCTGAATATAACTTAAGAGATTTCTATATTCTTAAACATGAGTTTTACATTTTTGAATGACATTACTTTTTCATTTGGAATACTAATTTTATTTTATAATGGAATGATAGAGGAAATACGACTCAGTATACAGCAGTTCTGTTTCAAACAACTTTTTTCAAGATGTATATACTCTGCACATTGAGAAATACATGTTTATGCCAGATACAGGACATTGGTACAAGGTCTCAATGTGCAAGAAAACTGGTATCAGGCAGTTCAAAGAAGGAAACAGTCATTGAACTCCTATGCGTCAGCGAGTATCATAATTAGACAAGTAACCAGTGTAAAAAAGGTCAGCCTTCTTCAGTTATCTTCGTATCAGAGACTGAGTTTAAATATATCAAAGATCAAAATTAAGCAACTAGATACCTAATTAGGAGCTGCCTAAAGCAGGTAGGCCTGATATATATAATACAAGAGTTTCCCCACTTACTTTGAAAAGCAGGTGGACATACTATAAATGTTTGTTGGAATGGATCTGTCTGAGTGCAAATCTGGGTGGTTCCAGGCTGCAAGGAAACACCCTGCTGGGCGACACCAGGAACGGGTGCTGCAGATGACGGGTACAAAGCTGACTGGTAGTTTAGCAGGGAGACATCGGAATTAGCCAGAGAAAGAGTAGCAGCTGCTGCAGTAGAACTGGAAGCTAGAACACTGGCCTAAAAATAAAAGGATTACAACTGGTATAAACATTTTCACATACACAGAATCTATCCAGAAAACTAAGAACAAAGTTTTAAAATGTAATGTTGTCTTTGAAATAACTCTCTGCTTAAGAAATTCTTCCTATCTCTAAACTTAAGGTCAATTATAAAGTTGGAAAATAAAAAAACCAAGAATAAAAAGCAGTTCTGCTCTAGTTGAAGCTATATAAATAAACCCCTACCTCATCCTTCTTTGCAAAAAGCTACTGGATATGAGATCCCACAGAATTTCATATGCTCTTCCATTTAAAAGGTAGAACTAGCTAAGAAATTACGAAACTTAACATCTTCAGAAACAAACTTAAATGTAAATATCACTGTTTGGCAAACAAATGCAAAATCACTCTTAAAGTTAATTAATGGAATTCATAGAAACAAAGAGTCGATCAGTGGTTGGTGGGCAGGATAGGAGATGGCAAGGGAGGTAGTCAAAGAGTACATGATTCCAGTTTATCAGATAAGTAAATTCTGAGGACCTAATATACAGCATTAAAAAAAAAAAAACATTACTAAAAACACCTTTCTATACATGTAGTGAGAACTATCTAACAAAGATAGAGTCATTTGGCTGAAGTCAGTACATGAACAGCCATAATAACTAAAGAAACCAGGTTCCACCTATTTGACTATGCTAAGACTATGTTAGCACATGACCAGTAGGTATAATCAGTCTGAAACTTCTTATGAAGCAACCATCAAAGCAAAGACTGGTTCTTTACCTCACCCTGTACTCTTACTAGGTTTTATCCCACTTAGGTTCTGAGTTTCCAAAATCATTTACTGAATACCTGATTGTGCACTGTATTGAGTTGGTTGCTGAAGCTCATAGTTAGATTTGTGCTTGTATTTGGAGCAACATGCGTGGTGAAGGGACTCTTGATCTGACTCACTGTATCATACATGTGGACCCTCCGTTTGCAGATCTCCATGTTCTGGAAACAAGACTTAACACTGAAAAAGAGATTAAAAATTCAATGAAATAAGTGCTGTGATTTAAGAAGATAGCAAATAACTCAAGATAAATACAATCGATGTTTTACCCTCCTGAGTACTTTCAGAGGAAATGAACCAAGCACCTTTCAGAGAAAATGAATCAAGCATTTTTATAACCATAAAGAGGAAAAACATACATCTAATTTTTAATCTCATGACTTTTCAATGAGAAGAAAAGCCAACTATGCAAGTACCAAAGCCACTGCTCATGTAATGCTTCCAACAGAGAACCTGTTGAGTGTAACTCAACAGAGAACTACATCATGGCAAAATGCCCCAGACCATACTATACTCACTGATTGCTATGTGGAAAATCCAGAAGGTGAGTCATTGTCACAAACTGGTGGTTAAGAGTTTTCAGAGGAGTAATTCTCTTATCTGCATCAATTGTTAGCATTTTTTTTAACAGATCAATGTATTCTCTTCGATCCGCCTTCTCTGCCAACATATCTGTTCCCTCTAAGTCTGTAGACATGTTCACCTTCCAAGGAAAATTTAGAAATATTACAGCTCATCAGTTAACCTTTAATGCTGACATTTAACATCTGTATTGTGTATATATATTTATACATATATAATATTAATATGTATGCTTTATATATATATATATACACAAATATATGTGTATAGATAGATAGATAGATCTCAAGAGAAACACCTGATGAAATTTTTTCACAAATGGAAGCTCTTATACTAAAATATTCAATTTGGTACAGTTCATTGGTAGAATAAAGATAAGCTCTTTTCATTCAAAATCTGTATAAAAAAGGTTAAACAAAAATGATTGTTATTACTTAAATACAAGTTTCTATTGCTGAAAAGATAAAATGAGACAGTATGTGATTAAACACAGTTTGGAATAAAAGCCATAAATAAACGCAGCTTTTATGCAGGGGCTATTTATTCAGTAGAGAAAATGGACAAGAAAGAAACCTTCATAAATAATATTTCAAAATACTGACATGCATCAAGACTAGTTAAGCAAAAGAAAAGGAGAAATAATTCTAAAAATATCCTTTGCTAGGATTCAAACATTCTTTTAATACATGGCAGAATATTAATGTGTTTATGTAAAAAATGAAAAAAAAACACTAGATGATAATAAACTGGATCTATCTTTAATATAACTAATGGAAGTGTATCTATGATTAAGGAGATACACAAATGTCTGACTTTCTGAAACATTCCATACTCACCTGAGCCATATCGTCTAAACAATTAAAAATGTACTTTCGAGCTTCTTTTGACTTGATCCCAGTCTCCAATTCATGTTCTTCAGGTGTCTACAAAATACAGTTTTTAAAAAATTCCATCTTAATGCTATTTCCACATTTTATTCTAAATTAAAGCCAGATTACAAAGAAACAAGTATCATCATCTTCTCAACCAGAGGTCACATACATGAAAGTAATTTACAACCAGGAAGTTTTCCAGTAGAGATGGGACCTTGATACCTGGCCTCCCTTTCAACAGTGATAAAATAAATGTGCAACCAATGATGTAGCACGGTTCCTGAAGAATGTCAGTTAAGAAGAGACATAGCCATTTTTCTCTAAAAGCTACTTTCAAATCAAACAATATTTCAAATGCTAACTATTCAAAAGGTTCAGAGACAGAGAGTACTACTGGATTAATTAAATTACTCACATATGGGCGGTTATAAAATTATGCTCTTGTATCATATTTATTGAGAATTCACTAAAAAAAAAATAACCACTACTAAATCACTCTAGTTCTTCCTATCATTCAATGATAAGTAAGCACTACTCTCCATACCCTCTTCTTGGCTGCTGATTCAAATATATAAAATAAGCTCAGCTAACTGTACTGGAATTTAATGTTTTGTTTTTTTTTAACTAAGGATAAGGCACATGGGTACAATGAAATAATTTCTCAAAGTATTTCCTCCTGTAAATATACATTCTCACTGCCCACCCTCCTTCGCCTCAATTTAATAACTAAACTTTGAATTCAAATTGAGATTAAGGAGTACAGGAATGAGTAGTATAGAACAATAAAAGTCAGACCTTAAGTCTCCATAGCGGGTACCCCAAATTAGGATCTCTGTTGAAAAACCTAGTAGTTTTTGTTCCGGCACTGAGAAGATATTCAGCTGGCAGGCCTTGAGTTTGTGAAATGTAACGAATCTGAAATGTCAAAATCATCAAAACATTGATTTGGAGTGAAAAGGTAAATTATTAAAAATTTTCACGCTAAAATATTATTAGCTCTAGTCAAAAAAAAAGAGAGAAAGGTACCACAAAGAAATTAATCAATACAAATGAAATTTATCTGTAAATACATATATTATTCCCAAATATTTATTCAGTAACTTTCTTGTCACTTTACCTGTTTTACAAGGAAAACTCAGTTTTGAAAATTTTTGTGTGACCTTTATTGGTTTCCTGTAGACTTCTGATACAGAGCTCAAAAAAAAAAGAGATTTCTAGGACAGAACAGAAAGTTTTCAACAAACTATTTCATGGATTACCAAGGTTATGTTTGTTGATACACTATCAGATTCAAAAGATAAGGAAAAAATTTCCATAAGCTTCTTTCTTCTTTAGCTACCTCTAGCTCTAACTCTAGCTCCAGTCAATAGTCCCTAGTCAATTGTCCCTACTCTAAACTGCCACAGAACTTCTCTCTCATACCATAAAATTAAGTCAGTGTCTCTATTCCCACATCAATAAGGGGCAGGTACCATGTTCATTCATTCACTATTTATTGAACAACTACTTTGAACTAGGCTAGCAGTTCTCAAAGTGTGGTTGGGGGAACACTGAGGGGTCCTCAATATCTATTTAGGAGTCTATGAAATATAAACTATTTTCATAATAGTACTAAGAAGTTATTTGCCTTTTTCATTTCTTTCTCATGGGTATACAGTAGAGAGTTCCAGAAGTGATGTGTGGTGATGTCATTGCTCCAATGGCTAATGAGACATGTGTTTACATACTCTTGTGTTTTAAAAGTTTCCCAGTTTTATTGTGCACACCTGTCTTTACTTTCACAATTCTCTCTACCCCAAAAGGCAATCTGCTCCTTTCCCATGCGGCTCAGCTGGTAAAGAATCCACCTGCAATGTGGGAGACATGGGTTTGATCCCTGGCTTGGGAAGATCCCCTGGAGAAGGGAAAGGCTACCCACTCCAGTATTCTGGCCTGGAGAATTCCATGAACTACATAGTCCATGGGGTTGCAAAGAGTCGGACATGACTGAGCGACTTTCACTTAACCAATTGAAAGGAAAATAACACGTAATTTTTTTTTACACTCCCCCCATGTCCAGGAGCTTCCCAGTTGGCGCTAGAGGTAAAGAATCCACCTGCCAACACAGGAGACACAAGAAACAAGGGTTCTATCCTGGGTCAAGAAGATTCCCTAGAATAGGAAAATGGCAACCCACTCCAGTATTCTTGCCTGGAGAATCTCAGACAGAGGAGCCTGGTGGGCTACAGTCCATAGGGCAGAAAAGAGTCAGACGAGTGAGTGACTGAGCACACATACTCCATATGAGAATGGCTATATTTAATGATAAGATCAGAAGCTTGTAAGCAAGGATATTTTACTTCTCATTTCTGCTCCCCCCAAACTTCAGTTTTAATTTTTAATGCAATATATATTTATAGACATAAGCTATATAAAGAGAGCTGTTTGGGGTCCTCAACGATTTTTTAAGAGTATAAAGCAGAGGTCAGTCTACAGGCCAAACCTGGCCTGCTAGCTATCACAAGACAATTTTAGACAACAGCAGGATAGTACCCTGAGTCTGTGGGACATACATAACTAGAAGCCAAAATAAAGCATTAGCAAAACAGAAAAAAAATTTTTTTAATTGTGAATAGGAACATTTTAAATGTGAACTTCTGCATACAAAAATGGTAAAATATTATGTAATATCCAGGATAAAACCTGTACAATTAAATACTATGCATACATTTTAAATGATAGAAGTATATTTATTGACATTGTAAGAAAGATATTTCATAATATCCTAAAATGAAAAAGCAGATTACAAATTAACTATAACCTCACTTAAATTACACTTCCCTGATTCTAAGAGGCACATTTTTTCACATTAACATCTTTGCAATTAGGATATGTCTTACCAACTGATAGCCACGATAAATCATGGTTTAATTGCAAGCATTCTTTCTTAGAGGTACAGAAAAGTAGTGCGTCTCTCAACCAATGATGTGAATGGTGATTTGATAAACACAGTGTGTATGTTCCTCTATATTTGTTTATATTTGAAACATAACTATATGCAGCATATATTCATTCATTCATTCTTTCAGTAAGTACTTATTGAGCCAGACAATGATGATTTTTAAAATAAACATGGTTCCTGCTCTCATAGATCTTGCAGTCAAGTGAAGGAAACAGACACTGAATGTGTAATTCAAACTGAACAGGTAACCTGAAGAAAATAAATAGGCTTCTACAAAAGGAACCTGAACAAGACGGAGGACTGGTGAGGAAAAGGTCCTTGAAGAAGTGACACTTCAGCTAATAAATGAGTCAGGACTGACTAAATGAAATAAATGAGCGGTGGAGAAGCATTCCAGACTAAGAGAACAGTATGAGTGAGGGCCTGTGCTAGAAGGAAACACTCTTAACCAGTGCTGAAATAATGCTAGCAGGTCTAGAGCAAGAAAAGCAAGAAGTGGTGTGAGAGCAAATCTAGAAAGGGAGAGAAGAAGGGGAGAACAACCCATGTAGGGGCTCAGAGGCCATATTAAGAATTTAGCCCTTTATTCTAAGTGACAGGAAACCACTAAAAGAGCAGAGGAGTGGGATCATCAAGTTGGTATTCTGAAAAAAATCACTCTGGAAAAAAGACTGGAGGGAGGCCAGAGTAGATAAAGGGAGGTTGTCTAGTAGCCCATGTAAGTGATAAGAGACAGACTGGACTAAGGTAATAGCAGTAGGAAAAAATGAGTATACTCAAGAGGCATTAGAACATAGATGGTCAGGCGATGCATTTGTGTGTGCACATGCATACATACACTGCAAAACTACATTTTCCTTCACAGAATTTATCTCAATTGTACTATTTAATTATTTGTATAATTATTAATGTCTATTTCCCATCACCAATACATAGGCTCCATGAGGGCAAGGACAATATTTTATTCAGTGCTGTATCCCACGTAATCAGAGCACCTGTGATACAAAGTAGGTACTCAATAAATATATAAAGAAAATTAACAATTAAACGTGTAAATAAATATAAAATATACCAAAATGTAACAGGTTACCTTGGAGGGGTAGGACTACTAAAGCATGAAATTTTTGTCTCTTGGCTCACTGCATCTTTCCTAATTTTTCTACAATCATGCACTTAGAAAATCAAAACATTAAAAATGTTTACTAGCTGTTTAAGTAGAATGGGAACTATCATACAGATACTGCTTTTCGCATAGCTTAAAATAAAGCAACAACAAGAGCCCCACCTTGATGTAAACAGAAAGTATTACTGTCATTTGTTATTTTAAACAATTGAAATATATCCAACAAAGTTGATGCTATTAACTAATATCTGGAGAGGGTACACACATTTGACTTGAAGACTCACAAACATTTGCTGTAAAATCTCAACTTTAGCATTTCCAAAAACGCCACAGCTGATATCATACTTTAACAATGAAAGACTGCTTTCCCCTTAAAATCAGGAACAAGACAAGAAAATCGACTCTTGCTATTTCTATTCAACACTGTACTGTGTGGTTCAGTGCAAAGCAGTTAGGCAAGGGGAAGAAAAGGAATCCAGATTGGAAAGGAAAATGGAAAATTTATTTGTAGATGACACGATCTTCTAGTTAGAAAACTATAAGGAATTCATCACAAAAACTATTAGAACTAGAGTCATTAGAAAAAGTTCAAGAAGGGTGCAGAATACAAGATTACAAAATTCACTGCATTTATATACACGGCCACTGAACAACTGAAAATAAAATTAATAATTCTATTCACTATAGCATCAAAAAAAGAATACTTAGAAGTAAATTTAACAAAAGAAGTAAAAAACTTGAACTCTGAAAATTACAGAACACTGCTAAAGAAAACCTAAATAAATCTGATCATGCTTATGGATCAGAAGCCAGTATTGTTAAGATGGTGATACTTTCAAAAGTCATCTATAGATTCAAGCAATCCCTACAAAAAATAAATAAATAACTTTCTTGGGACAAAAACAGAAATATTCACCCTAAAATTCATATTGAATTTCAAGGGACCCTGAATAGCCAGAACAATCTTGAAAAGAACAAAGTTAGAGGATTCACTCATAGTTCAGTTGGTAAAGAATCTGCCTGCAATGCAGGACACCCGGGTTCAATTCCTGGGTCGGGAAGATCCCCTGGAAAAGGAAATGGCAACCCACTCCAGTATTCTTGCCTGGAAAATCCCATGGACAGAGGAGCCTGGCAGGCTACAGACCACGGGATGGCAAGAGTTGGACACAACTTAGCAACTAAATCAACACCACCAGAGGACTCACAATTACTGTTTTAAAAACTGACTGCCACCAGACAGAGAAAGACAAATACATATGATGTCACTTATATGTGGAATCTAAAATATGACACATATGAGCTTATTTACAAAACAGAAATAAGACTCACTGACATAGAAAACAAACTTATGGTGACCAAAGGGGAAAAGGGATGAGAGGGATGAATTAGGAGTTTGGGATTAACAGATATCCAGCACAGGGAACTATATGTATTATCTTGTAATAACCTATAATAGAAAAGAATGTGAAAAAAAAATACACACACACACACACACAAGAATCACTCTGCTGTACACTTGAAACTAACACAACATTGTAAATCAACTATACTTCAATTTAAAAAAAAAGAAAGAAAGCTGACTACCAAACTACAGTAATCAAAACAGTGTGGTACTGGCACAAGGACAGACATAGGTTATACGTCAATGGAAAAGAACCAACAATTCAGAAATAAATCATTACATTTATTTATAGTCAACTGATTTTTGACAAGAATGCCCAGACAATTCTTGGGGAAGGAAGTCTTTTAGAAAACAGTATTGAGATAACAGAAAACCCACATGCAAAAGATTGAAACTGGATACTTTCCTCACCCAATATTCAAAACTTAACTTAAAATGACTTAAAAACCTAAATGTAAGAGCTAAAACTATAAAACTATTCAAAGAAAACATAGGAAAAAAGCTTAATTTGATTTGCCAATGATTTCTTAGATATGATACCACAAGTATAAGCAACAAAAGGAAAAGGAAAGTTGACTTCATCAAAATGTAAAATTTTGGGGTAAACACTATCAACTGAGTGAAAAGACAACCCCATGGAATAGGAGAGTATTTGGAAATCATTTATTTGATAAGGGATTAATAATAAGAATACAGAAAGAACTCCTGTAGCTCAATAACAACAAAAATTCAAAAATGGGCAGTGGATTTGAATAGGCTTCTCCAAAGAAGATATACAGATGCCCAATAAGCACATAAAACAATGCTCATCACCACTAATCATTACAGAAATACAAATCAAAACCCCAAAGAGATATCACAACATATCCATAAGAATGGTTATTATTTTTTTAAAAAAGAAAGAAAATAGCCAGCCTTGGCAATGATGAAGGATGCAGGGAAACTGGAACTCTTACACATTGCTGGTAGGAATGTAAAATAATGTAACCACTGTGGAAAGAAGTTTGTTGGTTCCTCAAAAATTTAAACATAGAATTACCATATGACCCAGCAATTCTATTGGGTTGGCCAAAAAGTTCTGTAAGAAGTTACGGAAAAACTTGAATAAACTTGTTAGCCAACCCAATACTTTTAGCTTTACACCCAAAAAAAGCCAAAGTGTTAGTCACTCAGTTGTGTCCAACTCTTTGCAACCCCATGGACTGTAACCCACCAGGCTCCTCTGTCCATGGAATTCTCCAGGCAAGAGTACTGGAATGTGTTGCCATTCCCTTCTCCAGGGATCGAACGTGGGTCTCCTGCATTATAGGCAGATTCTTTATTGCTGAGCCACAGGGAAGCCCCTTTAATACCCAAAGGAACTGAAAACAGGGACTTAAACATTTGTTTAAGGCAGGAGGAGAAGGGGACAACAGAGGATGAGATGGATGGTTGGATGGCATCACCGACTTGATGGACATGAGTTTGAGCAAGCTCTGGGAGTTGATGATGGACAGGGAAGCCTGGCATAGGGTCCATCGGGTCACAAAGAGTCGGACACAACTGAGCAACTGAACTGAACTGATCCATAGCACCATTATTCGTGACAGCCAAAAGGTGGTAACAACCCAAGTGTCCATCAACAGATGAACACATTAAAAATGTGGTATACATATGTTAATATATTTATACACAGACACACATATACACACACACAATGAAACACTAACCAGCCATAAAAAGTAATGAAGTTCTGATACATGCAATAGCATGGGTGAAAAACATCATGCTAAGTAAAAGCAGCCCAACACAAAAGACCACATATTGTATATAATGAATAAAATATACTAGAACGGGCGACTCTAAAGAGACTGAAAGGAGTCCCTAGGGTGGTAGTGGTGGGGCAGTTAGCGGACAATGGGTATCGACTGCTAATAAGTACTGAGTTTCATTTTACTGTCCTGAATATGTTCCAAACTGATTGTGATGATGGTTCACAACCCTGTGAACATACCAAAGACCACTGAGTTGTACATTTTAAATGGCTGAATTACATGGTATGTGAATTATACTTCAATAAAGTTGTTTTAAAAAAACCTCAGCTATAGGAATAAAGATCCTGCCTCATGAATCTTTTTGTATAAGCAAAGATACCTCAAGATAAACTATCCCCAATCCTGCTCTACCACAACAACATCCTATTTATTCATTATTCAGCATGGGAAAAACAACTTTCTCCTACTACCAATAGTTTCATTCTATACACCAGGCAAAAATTCTCAACACCACCAGATCATTTCTTTACATGATAAGCCCCCACTGTACCTTAGCTTCTAGCTCTAATTTTACTTGGTTCCACTTCCTAGGAACATTACAATATAATCTGTTTACTAAGTTTGAAGAGATGCCACAAAACAGCTGGCCTAGGAATGGCACTTTGGAGGCTATAATTGCTTGGAGCAAGGTTTCTTAATCAGGGGGTCCATGAATTTCCTAACTTTGTATATAAGACATTGTGCACATATTTTTCTGAGAAGATTCACACCAGATACTCAAAAGAGTTTAAAACCCAAAGGGGAGAATTAATGAATTGGTTCAACTAACGGTGGTTTTCCATCATTTAATCTCCCTCACACTTATTTGTGATTGTTAAAATAAGGAAGGTGGCTCCTGTCTATAAGGTGGATGAAAGACTGAAAAATTAAAAATTCCAAAACTCAACGTAACTGGTTACTTATCAAATGAGCAACTCATTGTTTACGTCAGACTCTGATGACGGGAAAGACTGAAGGCAAAAAGAGAAGGAGGCAGCAGAGGATGAGACGGTTAGACAGCATCAACAACTCAATGGACATGAATTTGAGCAAACGGTGGAGGAGACAATGGAGGACAGAGGAACCTGGCGGGCTAGAGTCCATGGGGTTGCAAAGTGTTGGACAGGACTTAGTGACTGAACAAAAACAAACAACAACAGAGACAAGTCCAAAGAGTCAAATATTTGGAAATTGGTAAATGCTACATCTACTCTAAAATGGATCTAGGTTGAATAAGGGAAAATACTATTTTACTCTTTTTCCTTTTAGAAATTCAAAATAACCATTCATTTCTCAAAAAAACCCAGAAAACAACAAAACAAAAACCTCGTGTACCTACTGTGTCCCAGATACAATGTTAGCAGTTGAGGATACACTGGTAGAATCAAGCAATCTCTGCCCTCAAAGAGCTCACAGCACAGTAGTTAGAACTGGCTTTTTGAAAGAACAAGAAATGAGAATTCACAATTTTCTTCCATGGCAAAACTTTTCCCTTTAAGACCAGTTTCTTAGGAAGCCATAGCATATCTTCTAAAGCTTGTCTATTCTGAAACATAGATCTTTTATTAAAGTACCTTTCAACTCTCATGATTTCCCTCCTAAATCCTATGTTACAGAAACCTAATACACATTGCAGCTTCTGGGGTCCAATGTGTTTCAGTACGCAGAGAGTATTATTTTAGTGTGTGTCATGTGTAAAAGGAAATAACACCACTGAATGAGCCAAAGTTCGCTCTTAAAATTCCAACTTCACATCCTTACACTACTTTCGTATCTTAACTCACAAGACACATTAGCTAACTAAAGTTAAGTCTCACTACAGATCTGGAAAAGTAGCAATCTAAAGTAATACAAATAAAATCCTTTTGAAAAGTAGAGAATTGCAAATATAACTTCAGACTAAAATGCAGGTAGACAAAATTTCATTCTTTAAAAAATTATTTCTAATTGGATTATTCTTTCCCTGCAATCTAAATACTTCACTAGTACTTCCATTCCTCTAGAATCTTTCACCAGTAACTACTTGCTTCCTATCGCTATCCAAATAAACACTCTTACCTGATCATATTCTGAAGCACCAGGATAAAGAGGCCATCCCAGGAACAGCTCCGCTATCACACAGCCCAATGACCACATATCAATAGCTTCACAAAATGGTAAGCCAAGAATAATTTCAGGGGCTCTAGCAAAAACAAAAATAGCAGATTAAAAAAAATACACACTATTTTTGGAAACTGTGTTGTTAATATTCGTTTTAGTATCAGTAAAGGTATACTGACTTAATGAAACTAAATACAATCTTGGGTATAAAATCTGTAATTTGAAACTCTTGGCCCTAGATATGTTTCCTGAATTTCAGAAAGGTACTACCCGTGTATAAACTACAAACTGCATAATAATCCCTATAGAGTTCAGGAAGCATCCCATAATCAAACACATTAATATTTCTGCAATAAAACATATGAGTAATCACACTAAGCCAGACAAACACCTTTAATAGCCTTACACTGATTCAAGTCAGGTCTTGCTAATAATAGCTTACACCAAACTTAGAAAAAGATTCAGTTTTGAAAGCTTTCTGAATTTTGAAAATTTAGCACTTTTTATCCTTAGCACCTTTTTAATTACAGAAAAATCAATTAAGTGGCCTGACCAATAAATACCTCTTTGTGACAGATATGCCTTCTGTAGAGATAATAGTGGTTCATACCCTAGTTCCATTATTTAAAAGCTGTAGGCAATTAATTTCTCTGTATCTCAGGTTCCTCACTCATAAAATGGAGATGAGTACCTACTACATAGGGCTGTGGTAAGGTTTAAATAAATAAGTAAAAAAAAGATGATAATGATGACGATGTTGTTGCTCAAATATTAAAGCTCTTGATCAGGGCCTAGCACACAGTAAGCACTATGTAACTGTTAGATAAAACAATGACTATTATTATTACATCATCATTTTTTAAAAAACTTTGAACCCTCTGTGTGCTTTCAGAAATATTCATTTTGATTAATACTCTAGTGAGAAACCCAACCCTGTTGCTGCTGCTGCTGCTAAGTCACTTCAGTCGTGTCCGACTCTGTGTGACCCCATAGACGGCAGCCCACCAGGCTCCCCCGTCCCTGGGATTCTCCAGGCAAGGACACTGGAGTGGGTTGCCATTTCCTTCTCCAATGCATGAAAGTGAAAAGTGAAAGTGAAGTCGCTTAGTTGTGTCCGACTCGCAACCCCATGGACTGCAGCCTACCAGGCTCCTCTGTCCATGGGATTTTCCAGGCAAGAGTACTGGAGTGGGTTGCCATTGCCTTGTCCGTTTTATATATATATATATATATATATATATATGAATACATCCAAGGCAAAGTCCCACTTACAGAGAAGGAAACAGACGCAAATAGATTAAGAAATTTACCCCAAATCATATAATTAATAAATGGCAGAGCTAGAATTTGAATTCTAGCAGTCTAGCTCTAAAGTTGAGTAAATTGTACTATTACTATCTCTAAGTAAGCTAAAGTTAAATACATACCCTGACATGAAAAGCCAACTCACTGAAAAAGACCCTGTTGCCAGGAAATACTGAAGGCAAAAAGGGAAGAGGGAAGCAAAGGATGAGATGGTTAGATATCATCACCAACTCAATGGACATGAATTGAGAAAACTCCAGGAGATAGTGAAGGACAGGGAAGCTTGGCATGCTACAGTCCTCGGGGTCACAAAGAGTCAGACATGACTTAGCGACTGAGCGACAACAACAAATACATACCCATCTATATACATCTATTCGGCATTGTGGTATACATGGTGTTTTTCAAACTGTGACAAAGAGATAAATGGATTCAAAAGAGGGATACTAATAATACATAACACATATGTAGGGCCAAGTATGTACCATGCACTGTTCTAGGTTCTTTATAAATATGGGGTTCACTTAATCCTGTTTACAACAATCTTATGAAAGTATTATCACTGTTAAGCCCTCAATTACATGATGCACATTTTTTACATTTTAACAGCTCTGAAATTGAGACTCTTGCAAATGACAGTATGTTTTAGTTTAATAGCAATGTTTTTACTTTCTTATTAGTACATAAATAATATTTCATCTTATAATCAATGGCACCTTGCCTCTACATTAAAAGTATCATTTCTATTTTAAAGATAAAGCAACTGGACACTGATAGGTTAAGGTGCTTAAGGCTGGCCACCAGGCAGTCTGGATCCAAGATCTGAGCTCTTAAAACACTTTATCATCTCCAAATAATTTCCTCTCGTTCTAGTGAGTCCCAGAATTTGATAAGGACACTCCAGATCCAGACCCCTCATTTAACAGGAGTTAAACGGAAAAGCAGAGCTCTCCATTAGGACCCATCTCATAGCTGTCTCCTCGCAAGTGTCCTAAATTTTTACTTTCAAGCAGGATGTGTTTATTGTTGCACTGTGTGTATGTGGGAGAAGGGGGAGGGAGACAAAGATTGAGTGGGGAAGGTATAAAGACATTTCTCTTAATAAGAATATTACCTTCCCAGAGTAATTTTCTAAACAGCCCCTAGAAAACAGGGTAAATTAGGACTCCAATAGCTTAATATCCTGGCCTGCTGGGATTACACTATTTGACCAGAAAGGGCAGAACCACTAGTACCATCAGGTTTTGTTCCATTTGATGTGCACTGTGTCTTTTTTAGCCAAAGAAAACAACTTTCAAAAGTGACATTCCTGTTGCTGGTGGCTAGAGCCCCACATTACTGATGGAATTTCAGAGTTCAATTAAATACAACCACATGTCATATTTGAGAGCTTTAATAAACTAGAGGCTAAGAGTACCCTGAAACATAAAAGCCTTTCTAAAATTGAAAAAGAACACAATTTTTACTTTCACTGAGCAGACTCATTAATTTCTAAGTTCATGACAGTGCCAAAAATAGCTGGCAGGGAGAATGCAAATGGCTTTGTGCCAAAATAAAAACTGGGCTTAGAACATTCCTAAACATCAATGGAAGAGCAGCAGATTGATTTTGTCATTCCCACTATACCAGGAAGACATTTCAAAATCTACAAGGTAGGTCATAGGGAGGGGCCAGGCCACCAATAACTTACTTTTTTTTAAAGATAGCCGTAACATGTGATAACTGTTAGGCTTCAAAGGCTTAAAATTTCAAGGAAATTAAGAAAAATGCTAATCCCATCCCCCAAACTCCATAAAACAAAAAACCCCTGAAGATTGGCTGGAATCAGTTATTCCATTTGGTCTTGCTCTGCTTCTAGAGTAACAAAAGCAGCTAAGTATTTTGAGCTAAAGCTCACTCAAAACAGTTAACTCTACCACATCTACTATACAAAGAAGTCTAAGTATCAAAAGAAAAAATATGAAAGCAGTAAAAATAAAATAAGGCTGCTCAATCTACTGGGGACTTTTCACTATCATTAGAGCCTAAAAATGTTAGATTTATGTAAACTCTAGGAAGCAAAAAGACTGAAGCTATATTTTTTTATTAAAAATCATTTACAGCAGGTTCACCTCTAAAGACAGAATGTTTTAAACTTTGAATTCAGATCAAAATTCTCTGTAATAGCCTCATTATGATAACATTTCTCCCCTTGGCCTCTATTATTTCTCCATCTCTCAATATAAACTAGACACTGAAATTCTGGTTCTACCTCATCTATATAATAAGTTACTCACTCTTCTAGGTTATTATCAGCTCTGATAGTCTAACAACTAGGCAGTAAAAAAGATTACACACAGGAAAAAGAAAAACAAAACTAGTAGCCTTCAGTAGAAAAATGGCATTAATTGTACTTTGGACATAGTGACTCTCTTCTTTGAAGATACATTCCATCCTTAAAGAACAAATACTAAACAGGCTCTAATTGCTATAACCAGGTGGCAGAAATAGCAATCTTTGCCGTCAGATTTCCCAACTTCAAACTCCTGTAAATTGAAAAATTCCACCTAAATCATAAAGCTCTATTTCACTGGAACCCAGAGCAAGCTGAAGTTGGGATAACTTAAGAGCACAAATCATTCTCTGCTCATTTTCACGAACACTCTTGTTTCATCCCACCCATCTCAGAGGCATCAAACCAAACAAGAGATATTATATAAAGTCTAACTTCCTGCATCTGTAGCTTAGGTGTAACTGTGGTTTCAGTGTCAAACAAACTGGATTGCTTTTTGTCTAGGATAAACTAGACAAAAAGGATACACTGGGATAAACTAGGATAAAAAAGGATAAACTAGGATACACTGGAAGTGAGAAATAGATTTAAGGGACTAGATCTGATAGACAGAGTACCTGATGAACAATGGATGGAGGTTTGTGACACTGGACAGGAGACAGGGAACAAGACCATTCCCATGGAAAAGAAATACAAAAAAGCAAAATGGCTGTCTGAGGAGGCCTTACAAATAGCTGTGAAAAGAAGAGAAGTGAAAAGCAAAGGAGAAAAGGAAAGATATTCCCATTTGAATGCAGAGTTCCAAAGAATAGCAAGGAGAGATAAGAAAGCCTTCCTCAGCGATCAGTGCAAAGAAATAGAGAACAATAGAATGGGAAAGACTAGAGATCTCTTCAAGAAAATTGGAGATACCAAGGGAACATTTCATGCAAAGATGGGCTCAATAAAGGACAGAAATGGTATGGACCTAAAAGAAGCAGAAGATATTAAGAAGAGGTGGCAAGAATACACAGAAGAACCATACAGAAAAGATTTTCACGACCCAGATAATCACGATGGTGTGATCACTCACCTAGAGTCAGACATTCTGGAATGTGAAGTCAAGTGGGCCTTAGGAAGCATCACTACGAACAAAGCTAGTGGAGGTGATGGAATTCTAGCTGAGCTATTTCAAATCCCGAAAGATGATGCTGTGAAAGTGCTGCACTCAATACGAGAGCAAATCTGGAAAACTCAGCAGTGGCCATGAGACTGGAAAAGGTCAGTTTTCATTCCAATCCCAAAGAAGGGCAATGCCAAAGAATGCTGAAACTACCACACAATTGCACTCATCTCACACCCTAGTAAAGTAATGCTCAAAATTCTCCAAGCCAGGCTTCAGCAATATGTGAACCATGAACTTCCAGATGTTCAAGCTGGTTTTAGACAAGGCAGAGGAACCAGAGATCAAATTGCCAACATCCACTGGATCATTGAAAAAGCAAGAGAGTTCCAGAAAAACATCTATTTCTGCTTTATTGACTATGCCAAAGCCTTTGACTATGTGGATCACAATAAACTGTGGGAAATTCTGAAAGAGATGGGAATACCAGACCACCTGACCTGCCTCTTGAGAAACCTGTATACAGGTCAGGAAGCAACAGTTAGAACTGGACATGGAACAACAGACTGGTTCCAAATAGGAAAAGGAGTACGTCAAGGCTGTATATTGTCAGCCTCTTATTTAACTTATATGCAGAGTACTTTGTGAGAAACGCTGGGCTAGAAGAAGCACAAGCTGGAATCAAGATTGCTGGGAGAAATATCGATAACCTCAGATATGCAGATGATACCACCCTTATGGCAGAAAGTGAAGAACTAAAGAACCTCTTGATGAAAGTGAAAGAGGAGAGTGGAAAAGTTGGCTTAAAGCTCAACATTCAGAAAACAAAGATCATGGCATCCAGTCCCATTACTTCATGGCAAATAGATGGAGAAACAGTGGGAACAGTGGCAGACTTTATTTTGGGGGGGCTCCAAAATCACTGCAGATGGTGATTGCAGCCATGAAATTAAAAGACGCTTACTCATTGGAAGGAAAATTATGACCAACCTAGACAGCATTATTAAAAAGCAGAGACATTACTTTGCCAACAAAGGTCCATCTACTCAAGGCTATGGTTTTTCCAGTAGTCATGTATGAATGTGAGAGTTGGACTATAAGGAAAGCTGAGCACCGAAGAATTGATGCTTTTGAACTGTGGTGTTGGAGAAGACTCTTGAGAGTCCCTTGGACTGCAAGGAGATCAATCCAGTTCATCCTAAAGGAAATCAGTCCTGAATATTCATTGGAAGGGCTGATGCTGAAGCTGAAACTCCAATACTTTGGCCACCTGATGCGAAGAGCTAACTCATTTGAAAAGACCCTGATGCTAGGAAAGATTGAAGGTAGGAGGAGAAGGGGACAACAGAGGATGAAATGGTTGGATGGCATCACCAACTCAATGGGCATGAGTTTGAGTAAACTCTGGGAGTTGGTGATGGACAGCGAGGCCTGGAGTGCTGCAGTCCATGGGGTCGCAAAGAGTCAGACACGACTGAGCTGAACTGATCTGAAACTGAAAATATGCTTTCCTTATCCAGACCTTGTCCTTCCATACATAATAAAGTGATCTCAGCTTTAAATAAATGCCAGCTGGCCTGTTCAAAATGGAAAAGCATTGAGCTTTAAGTATGGCAAACCTTTGTGTCTAAAACCCAAGCCCCAAAGACAGCAACTTTTCTTGGAATTAATCTACATTTACATTTACAGTGGGTTAGGAAATAAAGTATTTTCATCCAGCCACGCCTATGGCCAAAAGAAACAGCATGGTGGCAAAAACTTATGTCAACAGATAGTATTCTGGCATGTTATCAGCAAGATGAAGCAATGTAAACTAAAAGGGAGGTAAGGGGGAGACTGGCTCTGGAGCCAGAATGCTCCACTAGTCAAAAGGATTACAGAGTTTTCTGAAAAGACAAGAGGGTAAGGATTTAATGGACTCTAATAAAGCAACAATGCAACATGAAGAGGACCACTGTGGATAAAATTAACGATAAAAAGGGAATGTCTGAGCTGCTATTCCCCTTGCCTTAGGTCCACCATCAAGTATCACTGTGATATAAAACTATAAAAAGAAAAGATAAAAATAGACAAGGGTTGACTGGAAGACAATGTTGTTGAGATATCGGTACTATACAGGATGATTTGCAGATTCAGTGTGATCCCTATCAAACACCAAGGAGTTTTTTTTCAGAAACAGAAAAATCCATCCTAAAATTCATATGGAATTTCAGGAGACTCCAAATAGCCAAAACAATCTTGAAAGAAAATAAAACCAGAGGTCTCAAACTTTCTATTTCAAAACTTATTACAAAGCTACAAGTAATCAAAAAAGCATGGTACTGGCATAAAGACAGACATTTAGAACAATGGAACAGAATAGACAGCCCAGAAATAAACCCTCATATTTATGGTCAAAGGATTCTGACAAGAATGTCAAGGCCATTCAGTGGAGAAAGGACAGTCTTTACAGTAAATGGTGCTGGAAAAACTGAATAATCACATGCAAAAGAATAAAACTGGACCCATACTTTATACCATACAAAAATTAACCCAAAATGGATCAAAACCCCAACTATAAGAGCTAAAGCTATTCAAAGAAAACACAGGGGAAAAGCTTCATGACATTGGCTTGGCAATATTTCTTGGATATGATACTAAAAGTACAAAGCACCAGCAACAAAAAAGACAAAATTCATCAAAATTTAAAACTTTTGTGCAAATGACACTATCAAAAGAGTGAAAAGGAAACCCCACTGAATGGGAGAAAATGTCTGCAAATCATGTATTTGACCAGGGATTAATACCCAGAGTATATAAAGAGCTCTTACAACTCAACAACAACAAAAAAACCCAAACAATCCAATTCAAAAATGGACAAAGGATTTCTCCAAAGAAGATGGCCCAAAAGCACATGAAATGATGTTCATCATCCCTAATTATTAGGGAAATGCAAATCAAAACTACATGAGATATCATTTCACATACACAAGGATGGCTATTATCCAAAAAAAAGGGAGAGAGAAAGAAAATAACAAGTGTTGGTATGTGGAGAAATTGGAATCCCCATGCACAGCTGGTGGGAAAAAAAATCATGCAGTGGCTGAGGAAAGCAGTTTGGCGGTTCCTCAGAAGGTTAAGTAATTACCATATGAACCAGCAACTCTAATTCTAGTTTTATACCCCCAAAAAAGTGAAAACAGGGACTCAAACACTTGAATGCCAATGTTCATTACACCATTATTCACAATAGCCCAAAATATAGAAACAATCCAAGTGTTCATCAACAGATGAAAGATAAATAAAATGTGGTATATACATGCAATGAAACATTCAGTCCTGAAAAGGAATGAAATTCTGATATATGCTACAGAATTTCAGAGATTAACCTTGAAGACATTATGCTAAGTGAAGTAAGCCAGACCCAAAGGACAAATACTGTATGATTCCACTTATTCACAATATCTAAAACAGCCAAATTCACAGAGACAGAAAATCAAACAGAGGTAACAGGGGTGGCAGGTGTAGGAGGATAGAGTAGTTACTGCTTAATGGTTAGAGTTTCTGTTTTGAGTGATCAAAAAAATTTGGAGGGACTTCCCCGGTGGTCCAGCCATTAACAATCTGCCTGCCAATGCAGGGGACATGGGTTCTCTCCCTGGTGGGGGAACTAAGATTCCGTGTGTGTGTTTGTGTGTGTGCGAGCATGAGCTTAGTTGCTCAGTCATGTCTGACTCTTTGTGACCCCACTGACTGTAGCCCGCCAGACTCCTCTGTTCATGGAATTCGCCAGGCAAGAATACTGGAGTGGGTTGCCATTCCCTTCTCCAGGGGATCTTCCCAACCTAGGGATCAAACCCAGGTCTCCTGTATTGCAGGCGGATTCTTTACTGTCTGAGTACAGTACAGATTACATGCACCTCAGGGCAACTAAGCCCAGATGCCACAACTAATGAACCCTCACACCGCAACTAGAGAAAAGCCTGAGCAACAGTGAAGAGCCCACCTGCCACAATGAAGATCCAGCAGAGCCAGAAAACAAAATTCAGAAACGGACAGCGGAGAAGGCTGTAGGGCACTGTGAAGGTACTGCATAACACTGAATGGTACATGTTAAAGAGGTAAACTTCATGTTCGGTAGGTTTTACCACAATTAGAAAAACAAAAAATATACAGATGGCATATTTTCTGAATCCCTGCAAAGGTTAAAATATCCTTGTATTTTTTTCACACATAAAATTCTTAGTTCAGAATTTCTATTCCCTGAAAATTTATTAGCCAAACATAAAACTTGACAAAACTTATTTTTGGGGTTATCTTTTTTACTGTTTCACTTCTTGATTGTGTGTGTGTACAATCTGTGTTTAATGCATGACCATTAAAATAAATATCAGATTCCCTAAAATTAATAACTAGACAGATAAATGAGGTACTGAGAAATAAAAGTTCATATAAAGATTTTCTCCTCTTCTTTCTTTCAGCAATGCTCCTTGATTACAGACAAAATTCTATATACTAGCATTTAAGTTCTGTTCCAGTAATTACTATGTATTGAAAAGGTAGCTTTATTAGAAGTATCAATATGGAAATATAAATCACTAAAGTATAAGGTGCTTGGGTCAAGGCCATTTTAGAATAACCAAATGAGTTCATATGCAAATAAGTTCAAAGACCTATGGAGAATATTAAAACAAGAAGAGATCTTAGCAATCATCTAATCCAATTCTATTATGCAAGAGAGAAAACGTAAAATAATAAAATGATGCTACAGTTAAAACTTGGAATTATTCCAAGGCATCTCACCTGCCAAGACTGGAACCTGGAAAAAAAAGCAGCATATGCCCAAATTCATCACAATTAAGTAAATATCTTATATATTTAAAGATACTTTAAAATGGGAAGATTATGTATAAAGGTAGCAAAGAAGGAACCAGATGCTAGAATAATTCAACTAGGAACAAATTTCAGAATCAGACTGAATTAATTTTTCTAGAGTTAAAATTTCAGAAATAAAATAATGTTACATACAGGAATGCCACATACAGGGAATAAACTGAAATACATTACCCTATTCTGTGCTGAAATCTGTAAATAATTCATTGTTATATGTAGCCCTTTGTAGTACATGCTAAATATAAAGACAGATCTCTAGTTTAAGACATGTTTTTTAGCATTTGCCACTTGCCTGTAGTAACGTGACTGTAAGTAGGTTGAGCACACAGCTTTGGAAACGTGACTAGCAGAACCAAAGTCAATGACCTTCACTCGGTAGGGCTGGCGCACTGGATCAACCAGCATTATGTTTTCAGGCTTAAGGTCAGCATGAATTAGACCAAGGCTCTTGAGCTTCATCAGGGCGGTGGCCACCTGCTGCAAGATTGGCCTGATGTACTTGAGTGGCAGTGGACTAAACTTGTTCTGCTTTAGAAAATCATATAAGTTCTGCTCCAGCATCTCGAACACAAGGCAGGTATGATTCTTATGCTGAAAGCACTCATAAGAACGGACAAAATTATACTCATCGGCATTTTCACTGCTTAGGCGGGAAAGGATGCTCACTTCAATTTGTCCCTGTCTGGCATAGGAGGGGTGGTTCTTCAAAATTTTAATAGCCACAATTTCCTTGGTGCTCCGCTTCCAGCACTTAGCCACCTGTCCAAAAGTTCCCCGGCCTAGGAACTCCAAGACTTCATAGCTGTTTGTCATAGAGCAAAGGATCTCATGTTGGACCAGCTGGTAATCCCCTTCTCCGCTGGAACTGCTACTCTTTGTGGTGACGGTGGTGGTCGTGGCAGCAGCACCCACCACAGTCCTGTTTTGCAGCATGAGAGGGGGATGTTCTTCTATGATTTGCACGCTACCGTTGCTGTCAACTTCCTCACTTTTTCTTTTCAATCCACATTTTTGATATGGCTCAAGCAAAGAAACGTTGCTTCTGTGAGTCAGGGTCTGGCTGCTTTGGAAGGTTGATGTAGCAGCACTGGCCGAGCTATCAGCAGCTGTTACAACAATATGCTCCACTGCAGGAGCTGGGAGGAGGAGGCCCTGGTCGTAAGCAGGGATGTTGAAATTTGCTACCTGGTGAGAGGAGCTGGCTTGCCCTTGTGTGGCTGGGAGGGGTTTGCTGTGGGTATAGTACTTGTCGTTGCTGCTCTGTCCAGAAACATCCCAGCCGGAGGGCTCTATCTTCAGTTTCTTCGCACTGCAGAAGGCACTCGACGACACTGATGGGGGGGAGAACACCTGCAGCTGTGATGCCATACCTACATTGAGAAAGAGGAAGAGGAGTCAAGCCCTTAATTTTATACAACTCCTCACTTAGTACAGGAGAAAATGTTCAGTTCAAAAAAACCCACAAGTAAACGTGTATCTGGCTGACGCTTTATTTTAGACATTTTCCAAAACTTGTTGCCCATTAAAAAAGGATAAACTTTTTGGTCTAATTACACATCCTGAATCACTCTTTGAGACTCGGCAATAATAGGAGAGATTGTTAAAGAGTATGAACATCTGTGATGGTTTACAAAATAAAAACAACATCAATAATAACGCCTTAGATGACTGATCATCTACTATGCACCGAGAGGCAGTCTAAGCACTGGTTTAATTCTCACCACAACCTTTTGAAAAAGATACTATCCTTACTTCCACTCTACAGATGAGGAAAATAAGGCAGAGAGTGGTTCAAATAATTTGCCCCAAATAAGACAGCTCTTAAGTGGCAGGACTAGAATTCAAAACCAAGCTCTTCGGCCTCAGGGTTTATTCCACAGCTCTGTCTTCATTCCTGTCCTAATTAGCTTTTTAATCAATTATTTAAATTTAGACATAGACGGTATATAATAACTATAAAATTCATAGATGAATCAAATTTGGGCAGGATACTCAATATTGCTAAGTAACAGGTCCAAAAGGATCACCAAGAACAGAAACCATAAAGTAAACCTAGCTGATGACATTTAACACAAATACAGACTTCCTACTTAGGTCTGAAATCTGGCTAGCACAAAACACAAGGATAAGAGATACAAGGTTAAGCAGGAGCATATATGAAAAACACACTTTTGTTAGCAAGAGAAACCCTATGTAATAATGTTCCTCTCTCCTCAAAAGCTAATTCAATCGTAAACTATATTCACAGAAAAAGTAGTGTCCAGAATGTGGCAGACAATAGCTCTGTCCACTGCACTGTAAAAGGACCACGGATAAACGGACCAGAAGGAAGTAATCAGGATGAGGGTAAACCTAGAGAGGATATTCTGAAGAACCTTGGGGAAATCATCCTTAGAAAAATATGGAGAACGGTAACAAGAATTGCCCACTTATATACAGACACCTCAAGCTTAATAAGCCCAAAGGCTAATTACAAATTTGGACTAATTTGGACGTTAGACTAAAGTCCAAACTTGGCACTGTGGTAAAGAATCTGCCTGCTAATGCAGGAGACGTGAGATGTGGGTTCCATCCCTGGGTCGGGAAGATCCCCTAGAGGAGGGCATGGCAACCCGTTCTAGTATTCTTGCCTGGAAAATTCCATGGACAGAAGAGCCTGGCAGACTACAGTCCCTAAGGCTGCAAAAAGTCAGACACAACTGAGCACAAATGTCCAAACAGTTGACTTAGCATACAAGCCATTTCATATTTATCTTCTCCCTTCTCAATTATATAACCCTCAGATGCCTCAGGGCTCATACTAATCCTCCTTCTCTTGCGTCCCTCTTTTTACTACTTCCCAACATTATCTGTTTCTCTATTTGTAAATCTTCTCTAACCCAGACTCCTCTCTTCAACTCCAAATCCTTATTTCACACTTCAGTTTGGATACCTGAGAGACATCTCAATTCAACATGCCCAAAATTCAACTTTTAAGACTCCCACACCCAGTTTTTTACCTCAATTGAGAGACTACCACACATCCAATATCTCCAGCAGAAAATCAAGGTGGCAATGAGTCTCTGTTTCCTGATCTACAAAATGGTGACAGCAATACCTACATTATGGAGCTCTTCTGAGAATTAAATGATTTAATATAGAGGACAGGCTTAGTGTCTAGAACTCATTTAATATTATTATCCTGACTCATTCCCCTCTCTTAATCCCCATGTCTAATCTATAACCAAATCTTATCACTCCATCTCCTAAGTGAAGTGAGGTCGCTCAGTCGTGTCCATGTCCGACTCTTTGGGATCCCATGAACTGTAACCTACAAGGCTCCTCTGTCCATGGGATTTCCCAGGCAAGAGTACTGGAGTGGGTTGCCATTTCCTTCTCCAGGGGATCTGTCCATGGGATTTCCCAGGCAAGAGTACTGGATGGGTTGCCATTTCCTTCTCCAGGGGATCTTTCCGACCCAGGGATCGAACCCAGGTCTCCCGCATTGCAGGCAGAGGCTTTACCATCTGAGGCACCAGGGAACCCACCAGGACTCCATCTCCTAAGCATATTTCAAATCAGCCATTTTTCTCTACCCTTATTGGAACCTTTGTAGTGCAAACTGCCAGGAGACTCCAAACTCATCTTGAATGCACTCAGGGAATCTTTGTTTTTAAACCATGTAGACTGGAGGACTCATCTTTCTTACTCATCTCCCGCCTTCCGCCTCCAGGGTTTTTCATTGCTTTAGATAAAGTTAAAAATCCTCAACCTGTCTTAAAAAGCTCCTCTCAAATCTGGCTGCTGTCTTACAAAATCTCCTCACTTAAATTCCTCCACCACTCCAGCCATGATGCCCTTTTTGCAGTTTTTGGGAGGTCCTCTAGTGTATTGGGAGACTTTCTGTTAGGAAAATTGTTTCTTCTCTCTCACAAACTCCATCACCACTGCATTCCCACAGCACGCTGTTCATACCTTATAACATTAAATTATTTATTTATTTATGTTATATTCCCAGGTAGTGTAAAAGTTCCATGAGCGCAGGTACCGTATCTGTCTTGCCCTTTTGCTTATGTCACCAGAACATTCCACATACTCAGGCAATATACAGACACTCAGCCAACCTCATTTCTACTCCCTACTGCTTGTGCTGAACTCCAGGATACTCAAATGCTTGTTTTGTTTTGGCTTTTTGACATCCCTCTCTTTTAGCTGTGCTGTCCTTGAGATAATGGGGGAAGTCTCCCCTCTAGTATAGACTGTAACTTTATTAGTCATAAGAGAATAAACACACATACCTAGAAAGGAAGGAAACATGGCAAAGGGATGTTACAGAACATAAAAAAGCAAAGTGTGTATTTCTTTGTGCCTCAATGTAGCTAAAAACCATCTGCATTGGACCAAATAGCTGAAAGGAAGAACCCTCAACCTTCAATTTCTAAAATGCTGTCTGGATTACTTTGAACAAGAGTTTCCATAATTTATATGAACCTTGAAGAGAAAAAAAGTGTAAATTAAAAGAATATTATTGCAATTTAACTCCTAGGTTATAAATTCACAAGTCATCTTGTTCCACCTATATCATTGACATAATACCAAACCGTAATAAAACAAAAACTGAAATCAAGTAGTGCCTTTACAAATTTACCTATTAATGTATGAAAAAATATCATAAAATCAAACATTTTTGAAATTGGTTTCCATCATATATTTGCTAAATCTTTTAACAATCTATCAAAAAACATAAGCACAACCTTCTTATACCTAAAAGTGAAAAGTGAAAGTGAAGTCACTCAGTCGTGTCTGACTCTCGGCGACCCCATGGACTGTAGCCTATCAGGCTGCTCTGTCCATGGGATTTTCCAGGCAAGGGTACTGGAGTGGGGTGCCATTGCCTTCTCCAGGGGATCTTCCCAGCCCAGGGATTGAACCTAGGTCTCCCACACTTGCAGGCAGATGCTTTACCAACTGCACCACCAGGGGAGCTTCTTGTACCTAAGACTATTGTAAAACTATCTGAATACAAAATTTGCAGTTTGTAGCTATGTTAGGAATATGGAGGTTTAAAGTAATAACACTGAAAAGAATTCATGAAATATAACAACAAATTTTTTAAGTATGGTCATAACTAGACACTTTGTAAAAATATTCTATTTACCAGAGCAATGTAATGACAACTTGTCACCCAATGAACTAAATAACAGATATTGATGGCTTCAAATTCACAATGAGCACTGCAAAAAGTACAAGTTCTAAGAAACTTTTCTGAAAGTTTAAGTATATAAATGAATATAATTCTTGTCCAGTAAGACAAATTTAAGTCCACCCATAGGGAAATAACAACCCACAATTTCAGTGGCCTTCCCCCTCCCCCCACCCCCAGCAAGGGTATGTGATACTGCAGTCAACAGTTTGCCACCAGAACTCTTACAGTGTGGGTGACATTCATCCTGACCTCAACTAGCACTATGTGGAAAAAAAAAAAACAGAATCAAAACTGCCTAGAAAAATCTACACTCTTACTTACATTACAATTTGAAACTCAGCTAAAAACAGCCATCTCTAGACACAAAATACTATGTCCCACAAAATTTGCTTTGTCAAGTGGGGAGACACTTTTCTTCCTAGGCTGAGACTTCCCAAACAAAACCATGCAACAGAATTAACATCTGTGGAAAATTTACTATGTATCACACTCTGTTGAGCATTTTACACATATTTTCAATTCACATGAGAACTGCTCCCAATAAATTAAAAGCTAACTTCCTGAAAATGTTGCACCTCTTGACTCTAGCAGTAAACTGGTCTTTGCATTTCAAACCTGATTTTCCGAGGATTTAACTATCTAAATATAACGACAAACTTGCCCACTGAATTAATCCCAAACCAGAACTGGTAGCCAAAAGACTACTGGTACTTGTATGTATTACTAAAAAGAGAATTGAGTCTTGCCAGAATCCACGGCTATCAAAAACAGTCAAATTAACAGCTTCCCCACTCCCTCCCGTGGGCACATCTATTTGACAATATTAACGGGGTGCCCCACCTTAGGGGCAGAATTCCCTGGTGGCTTAGTGGTATAGAATTGCCTGCCAGTGCAGGGGACACAGGTTCACTCCCTGGGTGGGGAAGATCCCCTGGAGAAGGAAATGGCAACCCACTCCAGTATTCTTGCCTGGAAAATCCCACAGACAGAGCAGCCTGGCAGGCTACAGACCATGCATGGGGTTGCAGAAGAGCTGGACATGACTTAGCAACTAAGCAACAACCACTACCATCGTATGGGCACTACAGGTAGATAAGTGAAAAGTGAAAGTGTTAGTTGCTCAGTTGTATCAGACTTTGTGACTCCATCTTCTGTAGCCTGCCAGGCTCCTCTATCCATGGAATTCTCCAAGCAAGGATACTCAAGTGGGTTGCCATTTCCTTCTCCAGGGGATCTTCCCAACCCAGGGATCAAACCCCAGTCTCCTGCAGTGCTGGCAGATTCTTTACCCACTGAGCCACCAGGAAAGCCCACAGGTAGATAATCTTACCATAAAGAATTCAGATATTATAATTATGAATGAAACTGCTGGGTATGACAATCAAAGTAACCATTGGTCAATGTTTTGCCTTAGTCTTCAGTAACTTCCTTCTTCTCCCTGACACACCAATAATAAATTCCCAACGCTTTTACTTGGTGTCACCTTTGTCTTTTTTATACAATTTAACAATTGGTGACCTAAATAACTGTAAAATCAGAACTACATACTGATTTCTTCCTCTAGAACTTGTCCTCAGCTGCCATGTACACAGATGTACATATTCTCCAGTACACTGATACAGAAAGAGTATTCAGTGGGTAAATAAGAATACACATTCTGTAAAAAAAAAAGGTAAGACTGGGAAGAAAACTCTTTCACTGGAACACCAAATATCTCTCACTCCACCCCTACTGTACAATCCTGCACTGCTTACTTCAACTGCCTAACCTGTGTCCCCAAATGGTACTTTCTGGCCTTCTTTTTAAGTTCTCTTCTCCAATTCATTCTTCACCTTATAATCGAAGCTTTTACAAATGCATATCTATCTCCCATTTAAAATTTTAGAATAAAGTCCAAAATCTCTAATTTGGATTGTCAGGCTTTGTAAGCTCTGGACCCTGATTATCTTGTAACCTCATTTCACCAACTCTTTCCCGAAGCACTCCCTCTTCCAGTAGTTCTAAATATCACTGGGTCTAAAGTAGGCCTTGACTTCTCCCGCCTCAAGTTCCTTCACACATAACATTCTCTCTCTAAATTTCATTCTACCCTCTTAGTTAGCCTTCTTTTAACTACCACTTATCCTTTTAGCCTCTACTTAAAGCTCACGTTTTCAGTGTGGCACAAGACTGTTGGTCTGGATTATAGTTTAGTCTCTGCTCCATCCCATGCACAAAGCCAGACTCCATTTACCAGTCCCTCTCTCCAATACAAAGTGATACATGAGCCTTTAGCGTAATCTTCCTTTTCCACCAGGAGGAACCCATGAAGACCCAGTTTCTGCCATGAGACAACACTCGAGGGATGGCAGAGCAGCAAGATGGAAAGAACACAGGTACCTGAATGATCATATAGAGCAGAGTCCCCTGCCCATCAAAAAGTAGCAGAAGAAGGACCCAAAAGGGAAAACAAGGGCCAGAACACATACTGACTTGTGGGCCACTCTGGGTTTTTATTCCAAGCATGACTATTTGAAATTATTTATTTAAAAGTTAACTTCTAAAAAAAAAAGTTGACTTCCCTTCTGAACTGCAAGTTCTAAGAGGGCAATTGTCAATAGCAGAGTATTTTCCTCCTTTGTATCACTAGCCTCAATCACAATGGATGGAATACAGCATGTGTCAAATGTTTGACAGAATGAATGACTATAAAGAGACCCAGTTATTTCTCCATATATAAGGGGATCTCAGAAGTCATTCTCACTAAATTAGAGAAATACATGTGATAAAAATTACAGCCTCTTGTCTACAAGAGAATACTTTTCTAAGTATAGTAATACAGAAGAAAAAAATAACCTTGAAGCCCTGAGGACACTATTTGAATCAAAGTTCCCCACCCCCTTTCCTGTAGCACTTCCTTCATATGGAACCATGTGAAAGGAGCCAGTTCCCCAACCAGTATGCAAAAACAGGGTGTGGAATAGTGGTGTTAGCTGACAAAGTAGTAACTCTACAATTGTATGTAATTTCCAGCCATTTAAACCAATTTTGGAATATTTTGGTAAACTGGCTGAGGTGCTTTCCTTCTAGGGAAGAAATTTTTTTCCTAAATTTCAATAGCTCTCTTAGATTTATTTGGAATGACGAACCTAAAGCAACAGAACAAAAGAAAAGTAGGTTTTTCTGGTGTTTGGTAAAATGGTACTATCTTAGTATGTGCACAGGACAGTCTATAAGATCTATAAAGTTTACAATAAAGAAAACTATACCTCAGTTTCTATCATAAGAAAAATGACAAATTAACAAAGCATAGGCCAATATGAAACACAAACACTAAGAGAGGACCCTTAGCCAGAAAGGGCCTAAGGAAAATAGGACTCAAGTAAGGTAACAACAGTCTGACAGATGGAAGGCAGATGAAGGTCTTACAGATGAAAGAGCTAACTTGAGCAAGTATTCCAGGGGATATGGAAAAATGAAAAACTGTTTAGAGTATTTGGAGAAGACCCTGGCAAAAAAAAGTACAGGGATTCTTACAGCTAAAACAGACCTTAAAAGACCCGTTCTAAAACTCTGTAATTCCAAGATGAGAAAAAGTAGACCCAAGAAAGTCACACAAGTTTTACCCAGAGCTAATGAGCAGTAATGCTGTCAAAGAATTTTCTGATTCTTTTTCATTAAGCACGGTGGGAAAGCATTGTACCAGGCACCCTTAAAGAAGCCAAAAGAAATGCACCTAAGTTTCCCTATCTTCAAAGAACTTAAAATGTTTCTTAGTCGCTATGACACATAAAAAAGAAAAATATAAAAACAGGATGTAAAATTTTTTTAAGTGTCAAATTATGCTCTACAAAAATACATAAGGTATTTAGGGAGCTGGGAGATTGGAAACAAAAGATAAAAACAAAAAAGGAACCGAAAAGCAAATCAATGACTGTTGAAGTGGTACTTGAAAGAAAAATTATTTTGAAGACTTCTGTTCAGAATGGCATTAAATTTAAGGGAAGAAACTGGGGAGGAATTAATAACTGTAACTTTAAAAATTATGGATTGCTTTACACAGTCATGAAAATAAAAGGGCCGATCAGGAAGTTCATGTTTGCAAAATTACCTCAAATTACAAAAGAACCAGTTACAATATATAACTAACAAGTTGCACAAGTTCCAAGTATAAGAAGTTCATAAGGCAGGTTTGGCTCACAGATTTCTACCAACAGAACCAATGACTAAGCTGTGCTTATGAAAACCAAACCAGAGGAAAAAAGAATTCTATTTTTCAGAGAATTGTGGATGTTGAGATTATCTTTTTTTTTTTATATCCTGTTAGTAGAAAGTTCTGGTTTGGTTTTCAATCTCAAGTTACCAATCAACTTGCTCTGCAATCCATAAAACTACAATGTCCAAAGATAGGATAAAGATATCGCCAGCAAAAGTCTTATTACTAACCAGAGTCAGTATATTTACAAGATCTCATTCACCATTTTACTGGTAAGATGCTTTACTGGCCTGACTGCCTCCAGTTGCAACCACAAGTACCTTACCAAAATCTTCTACAAGCCAGGGGACAGTGTCTCAAAGTCAATGATACCCTTTTTCACACCATCATACCAGTTCTACAACACAGAACCCGGAGATTATTACATGTATCTCCAAAATCACCAGCTGCATTAATAACAACTATATAAAATGACTGGTTAGTATATTTTTTAGATGTTTTACAGAAAGCTTTAGACCTACATATGAAAAAGAGCTGGTAATGATTTGCATTCTCTATAATCTTAAAAAAAAACTACACTACAGACTAGGAATCAAAAATAGCTTTACACAAACAAGAGCAAAATTGTAGGTTTTGCTGAGGGCATCAGCCACTTAATTTAACCCCATTTCATCAGGAGCAGGAAGCCATGCTGCTGTTTTCATCAGTTACTAGGAAACAAATAAGATAAAGGAAGGATTGGGCAGACGAGTCTATAGCTGAAATTAATAATTTGATACAATGACTGAAAATTTCCCAGAGGAAAAATCCCTCTTTTCGAGCTGCCTCGAAAAGAGAATCTGCAACATAGTCAATGGTTTAATTGGAGAAAAGACACACTCGAGCTTGGGGCTGTTTTTTTCCCCCTTCTCTAGCCCCTCCTCCCTTCCCCCACCTAAACAGGAAAGAAAGCGCGCCCAGCGTAAACACAGGCCAAAGCTCACGGTTTGTCACCACAACAAACTGGAGGTTAGACCAGCGCTCTTGGAGACTGACTCCCAGGTCTCGGTTGCTAGGCACAAAAAACGGCCTCTTTCCCACAGACCTGTGAACACCGGGGCGGGGAGGCATACCCAAGAGTTTTGGTGGTTTCCTCCCACCGCCCCCCGCCCCAAACTTTTTTTTTTTTAACGAAAGCTTTGGCAAAGTGGCAACAAACAGCAAAAGTTTCCCTTTGAGCCAGACTTCTAGATCTACCTAACACAGATACACATTTAGGTTGGCTGGTCCCACGTAGTCTCCACCATCATCACGATTTACCGAACTAACGACTAAAGAACACCAGCGGAGAGGATAGGAGGGCTTCCACACCCACCCCACCGGCGCCGTCCGTTCCAGACACCGCTTCCTTGTCCCCAGCAGCACAGATAGCCCCAAACCAAGGCGCTAAGCAGAGCTGTGAAATTCACACGCTCAAGTCATATACACTGGGAATCGGCCACGACACCCGAGGAAAAACCGGCCGGTTGAGGAGACGCCAGGCGACCCCCTGTCATCTGAGGACAACACGCCCAGGAGAGAAGTAGCAGGACACAGGAGGAGTTGCCCCGAAAACAAGCCCGCTGCCTCCCCACTTTCTTGGGAACGCCATCCCCTCTGCGGCCGGGCCACAGGGCTTGGCGCCGGCTCCCGGGTCGGGGCTGCCGAGGGAGGCGCCCCCCGCAAGGCTGGGCGCCCCGGAGAGCCCGCGGCCAGCCCGGCCCCGCCTCGGGGACCCGATAGGAGATCGCTCCCCGCCGAGGGCCCCTGCCCGCCCGCTCTCCCGCCTCGACTCACCGCCGGTGTGTCTTCTGGTTCTCAGCCGCGAGCTGGGGCTGCCGTGAGGAGGCGGCGGAGGAGACGAGATCCGGGGCCCCGCCGCCGGGTCATCATACCCTCTGCGCGAGCCGGCCCGGGCCCCGGCCCCCGCCCCCCCCGAGCCGTCCCCGCGCCCGTCCCGCGGGGGGAGCCTTCTCAGCCTCCCGCCCGCTCCACCGCCCGGCCCCTCTCCGCCGCCGCCCCGCCGCCTCAGACCCGCGCGCTCCCTCCTCGGCCTCCCGCTGCTGTCCGGGGCCACCACCGGGCCCCTAGCTCCGCAGCCGCGGTTGTCGCCAGACCCGACAAGCTGAGCGCCGAGCGCCCGCCCTCATCCGGCCCGCCCCGCCTCACGGGAACTAGTCCCGGGTCCCGCGCCATGACACCTACTGAGGCGGAAGTCCGGAAGAGAGGGAGGATTACGACGACCTCATATTACGGGTGGGAGTGGGAGTGGGTGGACCTCCGTGGGGAGCCAGCGTGGATAGAGTGCTGGGGTCATCTCCCCGCCCCATCCGCACGGCCAACACCGAGGTGACTTAAAGGTGCCCAGTGTCGGTGTGAGGTCCAGGTTTAAAATGTCATCCTCGCCAGTGTGACATCACCACCGCCTAGTGTGACACCTCCAGAGACTGAGCCGCGCGCGGGGAGGCAGTGCCTACCGGGAAGCCTCCCTGCTGGTGAGGAATGACCTAAGTCTAGGCTTTAATGTTTCCTTGCTATCTAGAGACGTTCTAGCTGCTTGGCAGAGGTGTATGGGACCGGTGAGCCTCCACGCCCGTTAGGACCCCCTGAAGGGGCTCTTCCATTCCCTCCTTGGGAAGCTGGGTTTGCAACAGGAGGTGAGAAAGAATAGCTGTACTCTGAGCCCTACCCCTCAAGCGCTTCATTGAGCTCATACTACCATAATTTTCTCTCCTCTACCAGGAGATAGTAAAGCCGGGTGTTCAGGAAAAGGAATGCAACGTTCTGGAAAAATAAACAGTGCCTGAAAACTAGGTTATCCTAAAAGAAAGACAGTTGCCATCTCCCTCGGCCAAGAGATTCTGAAAGTCTTCAGATACACCACTTGGTGTGTAAAATGCTCTGATTCCTAAAGTGTGGGACATTTTTAGGCAGACAGTTTATTTTTTTCCTTCCCACAAGTTCTGGAGGCAGCAAGGATCTGAGCCCTAGAAAGTGACTGTACAGAACTGTGGTATTTACTTGCATATACTCTTTAAGGGGGCTTCCCAGATGGCGCTGGTGGTAAAGAATCCACTTGCTAATGCAGGAGATTTAAGAGATGTGGGCATGAGACAAATGCTCAGGGCTGGGGCAATGGGATGGACCCAGAGGGATGGGATGGGGAGGGAGGTGGGAGGGGGGGTTCAGGATGGGGAACACATGTAAACCCATGGCTGATTCATGTTAATGTATGGCAAAAACTACTACAATATTGTAAAGTAATTAGCCCCCAACTAAAATAAATAAATTTATTAAAAAAAAAAAAAAAGAGATGTGGGTTCCATCCCTGGGTCAGGAAGATCCCTGGAGGAGGGCATGGCAACCCACTCCACTATACTTGCCTGGAGAATACTGGAGGAGAGAGGAGCTTGGTGGGCTACCATCCATGGGGTGGTAAAGAGTTGGACACGACTGAAGTGACTTAGAATGCTGGCACTCTTTAAGGAGAGGGTAGATGTAGCTAAAAGAGGATTATACTCTCAGGTTACATTTCTCAGGTCCCAGTCATTTTACCTCTTTGGGTTTTGTTTGTTGTTATTATTCAGTCTCTCAGTCATGTCTGACTCTTTGTGACCCCATGGACTGCAGCATTCCAGGCTCCTCTGTCCTCCAGTATTTCCCAGAATTTGCTCAAATTCATGTTCATTGAGTTGGTGACGCTATCTAACCATCTCATCCTCTGCTGCCTCTTTCTCCTTTTGCCTTCTAGTCTTTCCCAGCATCAGAGTGTTTTCCAATGAGTTGGCTGTTTGCATCAGGTGGCCAAAGTATTAGAGCTTCAGCTTTAGCATCAATCCTTCTAATGAGTATTCAGGGTTTATTTCCTTTAGAATTAACTGGTTTGATCTTCTTGCAGTCCAGGGGGCTCTAAAGAGTCTTCTCCAACACCACAATTCCAAAGCATCAATTCTTCGGTGCTCAGCCTTCTTTATGGTCCAACTCTCACATCCTTATGTGACTACTGGAAAAACCATAACTTTGACTATACAGTCCTTGGTCAGCAAAGTGATGTCTCTGCTTTTTTAATATGCAGTCTAGGTTTGTTACAGCTTTCCTTCCAAGGAGCAAGCCTTTTAATTTCATGGCTGCAGTCACCTTCTGTAGTGATTTTGATGCTCAGGAAAAGAAAATCTGTCACTATTTCCACTTTTTCCCCTTCTATTTGCCATGAAGTGATGGTACTGGTTGCCATGATCTTAGTTTTTTGAATGTTGAGTTTTCACTTTCCTCTTTCACCCTCATCAAGAGGCTCTTTAGTTCCTCTTCACTTTCTGCCATTACAGTTGTATCATCTGTCTATTTGCTGCTGCTGCTGCTGCTGCTAAGTCGCTTCAGTCATGTCCAACTCTGTGCAACCCCATAGATGGCAGCCCACCAGGCTCCACCCACCGTCCCTGGGATTCTCCAGGCAAGAACACTGGAGTGGGTTGCCATTTCCTTCTCCAATGCATGAAAGTGAAAAGTGAAAAGTGAAGTCGCTCAGTTGTGTCCAACTCTTCGAGACCCCATGGACTGTAGCCTACCAGGCACCTCCGTCCATGGGATTTTCCAGGCAAGAGTACTGGAGTAGGGTGCCATTTCCTTCTCCCTGTCTATTTGAAGTTGTTACTATTTCTCCCAGCAATCTTGATTCCAGCCTGTGATTCATCCAGCCTAGCATTTAGAATGATGTACTCTACATGTAAGTTAAATAAGCAAGGTGACAATATACAACCTTGTTGTACTCCTTTCCTAATTTTTAACCAGTCAGTTCCATATCTGGTTCTAACTGTTGCTTTTTGACTTGCATACAGGTTTCTCAGAAGACAGGTAAGGTGGTCTGATATTCCCATCTCTTTAAGAATTTTCCACTGATTATTGTGATCCACACAAAGGCTTTAGCATAGTCAATGAAGCAAAAGTGGATGTTGTTAATATTTATTTTATTTATTTACTTGGCTGCACCAGACCTTAGTTTGGGCATGCGGGATATTTTAGTTTCGACATGCAGAATCTAGTTCCCTGATCAGGGATCAAACCCAGCTCCCATACATTGGGAGTGTGGAGTGTTAGCAACTGGACCAACAGGGAAGTCCCTTGTTAATCTCTTTGGATCAAAGAGATCATTTTTGTGAAGATGTACTCAAGTGGTTAATGCTGCTTTTGGATTTCTCTCTTGCCTTAACAACACTAGGAATAGTTCTATTGGGAAGAGGAAAGTGCTACACTGGGCTGACCTGGGAAACATCGAGACATGGAGAGTGGGCAAACATGGCTGCTTGGGGAGCCAGGAGAAAGGCAGAGCTTGAGCTCTAGGGAAGAGCAGATCTCGCTTGAAAAGCAGGCTTCCAATACACTAATTGCTTACTGTGCTTTGGTTCAACCCAACTGCATGACAGGCCTCTAAGCTCCTGTTAGGAGAATAGAACATTATGTCCCTTTCTTCTTGTCAAACACATCTCAAAATTTGCCCTGAGGATGCCTTTTCTGATTAACTCCCACTTAATTCTAGTTATTCAGTCATGCATCATCATTTGACTACTTCACTTACTTGTTATACATTATTTATTTATACTTGTTGATCTCATTTTTATTGTTCTTTGGTCATTTCCTCAGTCGGTCTCACTATATGGAGAGCTTTTAAAATCTGGTATTTTCCCCTCTCTAATATTTATACTCATCCAACAAACTGTACCTGCTCAATGGCAGGCACTCTCCTAGACCCTTAGTCAGATGTGAGATGAATAAGATATGGTCTTTTCCCTCAGAAAATTTAACAATGTAGTTGGGGGAGGGGGGAATGCATGGGAGATGTGTTTCCATGAAGAAATACATCTACCTGAAGAAGATTTGAATGACAGTGTCAAGGAAGACTGTCATTCACCGTCAGAGAATGTGATATTTAAACATGGTCTGCTCAAAGTAGTTTCAGAGTTTAACTAGAGTTCATTGGTTCATTCAGCAGAAATCTATTGAGTATCTTCTGTGTGCCAGGCACTGTGTTAGAATTAAAGATACAAAGAAGAAAAAGTGTGGTCTGTGCTCTGAAGGAGCTCACAGTTCAGCAGAGGAATGTCAGGAATTGGAAACTAAAATAGGCTGAGTCAGATTTTGAAAGGCAACGCAGAGCTAGTAGAATTTAATCAGACAAGTAATATGAAGGAATGTGTACTTTAAAGAGAACTGGTAGCAGTGAGGAGGGTGGCAGGCTGGAGTGGGAAAAGACTGGAGAAACAGAGCATACTTAGAAAACTATGATGAGGGTTTGATGAAGCAGAAAACATGGAGAGAAGGGGGCAGATATGTGAACTATTGGGCTTCCCAGGTGGCGCTAGTGGTAAAGAACCCACCAGGCAATACAGGAGAAATAAGAGATGCGGGTTTGATCCCTGGGTTGAGCAGATCCCCTGGAGGAGGACATAGTAACCCACTCCAATACTCTTGCCTGGAGATTCCCATGGACAGAGGAGCCTCGCAGGCTGCAGTCCACAGGATCACAAAGAGTCAGACATGGCTGAAATGACTTAGCAGGCAAGCATGTGAACTATTTCCTCCCAAAGTCAGGGCAGCTGGGGAGGGAGATGGAGCTGTTGCCAGTATGATATCCCTCTAGGGCTTGAAGCCTGGATTCAGTATTGTAGGCCAGAAATCTCTTCCGCAGGAGCTGCAGTGCATAAGGCCAAGTAAAAGCTGACCAAAAGGCTGTCTTGAGAGAAACTAAGGCAAACTACCTTCACAAGTAGTAAATATGAGGGACCAAGAAGAAAAAAGATTTCAAGTAGAAACCAACAGTTGCAAAACTGGGAAAACCAGATGAGAGTGAAAGACTGAAGTGAAGAATAGAGGGCAAAACATGAGAAATTTTTTGAACCAACAAGAGAGAATCCTCACTGATTTTTTAAATTTATTTATTTTTAATCGGAGCATAATTGCTTTACAATTTTGTTGGTTTCTGCCATATATCAACATGAATCAGCCATGGGTATATATATGTCTCCTCCCTTTTGAACCTCCCTCTCATCTCCCACCCAGTCCCACCCCTCTGAGCTCCCTTTTCATAGAGAAAATTACTACTATCTGTTTTGCATATGGTACTGTATATGTTTCAATGCTACTCTCCCAATTTGTCCCACCCTCTCCTTCCCCCACTATGTCCACAAGTCTGTTCACTATGTATGCATCTCCATTGCTGCCCTGCATATAGGTTCATCAGTACCATCTTTCTAGATCCCATATGTATATGTTAACATATGATTCTCGTTTTTCTCTTTCTGACTTACTTTACTCTGTATAATAGGCTCTAGGTTCATCCACCTCATTAGAACTGACTCAAATTCTTTTTTGTGGCTGAGTAATATTCCACTGTATATAGGTACCACAGCTTCTTTATCCATTCATATGTCAATGGACGTCTCAGCAGCTTCCATGTCCTAGCTATTGTAAATAGCACTGCAGTGAGCATTGGGGTACATGTGTCTTTTTCAATTATGATTTCATCAAGGTATATGCTCAGTAGTGGGATTGCTGGGTCACGTGGTAATTTTTTTCCTAGTTTTTAAATGAATCTCCATACTGTTCTCCATACTGGCTATATCAATTTGCATTCCCACCAACAGTGCTACAGTGTTCCCTTTTCTCCAAACCTGTCTAGGTTTGTCATAGCTTCTCTTCCAAGGAGCAAGCGTCTTAATTTCGTGGCTGCAGTCACTATCTGCAGTGATTTTGGAACCCAAGAATATAAAGTCCCTGTCACTGTTTCCATTGTTGCCCCATCTATTTGCCATGAAGTGATGGGACTGGATGCCATGGTCTTTGGTTTTTGAATGTTGAGTTTTAAGCTAGCATTTAAGCTTTTTCACTTTTTTCTTTCACCTTCATCAAGAGGCTCTTTAGTTCCTCTTTGCTTTTTGCGATAAGGGTAGTGTCATCTGCATATCTGAGGTTATTGATATTTCTCCTGGTAATCTTGATTCCAGCTGGGGTTTCATCCAGCCCAGAATTTTGCATGATGCACTCTGCATATAAGTTAAATAAGCAAGGTGACAATATACAGCCTTGATGTACTCCTTTCCTAATTTTGAACCAGTCCATTGTTCCGTGTCTGGTTCTAACTGTTGCTTCTTGACCTACATACAGATTTCTCAGGAGGCAGGTAAAGTGGTCTGGTATTCCCATCTCTTTAAGAATTTCCCAGTTTGTTGTGATCAACACAGTCAAAGGCTTTAGCATAGTCAATGAAGCAGAAGTAGATGTTTTATGGGAATTCTCTTGCTTTTTCTATGATCCAACGAATGTTGGCAATTTGATCTCTGGTTCCTCTGCCTTTTCTAAATCCAGCTTGAACATCTGGAAGTTCTCAGTTCACATATTGTTGAAGCCTAGCTTAGATAATTTTGAGCATTACTTTGCTAGCTTGTGAAATGAGGGCAGTTGTGCGGTAGTTTGAACATTCTTTGGCATTGCCTTTCTTTAGGATTGGAATGAAAACTGACCTTTTCCAGTCCTGTGGCCACTGCTGAGTTTTCCAGATTTGTTCTCATATTGAGTGCAGCACTTTCACAGCATCATCTTTTAGGATTTGAAGTAGCCCAGCTGGAATTCCTTCACCTCCACTAGCTTTGTTTGTAGTGATGCTTTCTCAGGCACACTTGTCTTCACATTCCAGGATGTCTGGTTCTAGGTGAATGATCACACCATCGTGGTTATCTGGGTCATTAAAATCTTTTTGGTTTAGTTCTTCTGTGAATTCTTGCTACCTCTTCTTAATATCTTCTGATTCTGTTAGGTCCATACCGTTTCTGTCCTTTATTGTGCCCTTCTTTGCATGAAATGTTCCCTTGGTATCTCTAATTTTCTTGCAGAGATCTCTAGTCTTCCCCATTATACTGTTTCCTTTGTTTATTTGCATTGATCACTTTGGAAGACTTTCTTATCTCTCCTTGCTAGTCTTTGGAACTCGGCATTCAGATAGGTATATCTTTCCTTTTCTTCTTTGCCTTTCGCTTCTCTTCTTTTCTCAGCTCTTAGTAAGGCCTCCTCAGATAACCATTTTGCCTTTTTGCATTTCTTTTTCTTGGGGATGGTCTTGATCCCTGTCTCCTGTACAATGTTACAATCCTTCATTCACAGTTCTTCAGGCACTCTGTCAGTCAGATCTGATGCCTTGAATTTGTTTGTCACTTCCACTGTATAATCATAAGGGATTTGATTTAGGTCATACTGAATGGCCTAGTGGTTTCCCCTACTTTCTTCAATTTAAGTCTGAATTTGGTAATAAGGAGTTCATGATCTTAGCCACAGTCAGCTCCTGGTCTTGTTTCTGCTGACTGTATACAGCTTCTCCACCTTCGGCTGCAAAGAATATAATCAGTCTGATTTTGGTATTGACCATCTGGTGATGTCCATGTGTAGAATCGTCTAGTGTGTTGTTGGAAAAGGGTGTTTGCTATGACCAGTTCATTCTCTTGGCAAAATTCTGTTAGCCTTTGCCCTGCTTCATCTTGTACTCCAAGGCCAAATTTTCCTGTTACTCCAGGTATCTCTTGACTTCCTACTTTTGCATTCTAGTCCCCTATAATGAAAAGGACATCTGTTTTTGGTGTTAGTTCTAGAAGGTCTTGTAAACCTTCATAGAACGGTTCAACTTCAGCTGCTTCAGCATTTCTGGTCGGGGCATAGGCTTGGATTACTGTGATATTGAATGGTTTACCTTGGAAACAGAGATCATTCTATCGTTTTTGAGACTGCACCCAAGTACTGCGTTTCGGACTCTTTTGTTGACTGTGATGACTACTCCATTTCTTCTAAGGGATTCTTGCCCACAGTAGTAGATATAATGGTCATCTGAATTAAATTCACCTATTCCAGTCCATTTTAGTTCACTGTATAAGCTGTATGAGCTATTTATATTTTCTGGAGATTAATACTTTGTCAGTTGTTTTAGTTTGCAATTATTTTCTCCCATTCTGAGGATTGTCTTTTAATCTTGTTTATTGTTTTATTTGCAGTGTAGAAGCTTTTAATTAAGTCTCATTTGTCTATTTTTGTTTCTAATCCATTATTCTAGGAGGTGGGTCAAAGAAGATTTTGCTGGGATGTATATCAAAAGTGTACTACCTATGTTTTCCTCTAAGAGCTTTATAGTTTCTGCCCTTACATTTAAGACTTTAATCCATTTTGAGTTTATTTTTGTGTATAGTGTTAGGAAGTGTTCTGGTTTCATTCTTTTACATGTAGCTCTCCAGTTTTCCCAGCACCACTTATTGTATAGGCTCTTTTCATTGTATGTTCTTGCCTCCTTTGTCAAAGATAAGGTGCTCAGAGGTGTGTGGATTTATCTCTGGGCTTTCTATCTTGTTCCATTGGTCTGTATTTCTGTTTCTGTCCTGGTACCATACTCTCCTGATGACTGTAGCTTTGTAGTCTAGTCTGAAGTCAGGAAGATTGATTCCTCTAGCTCTGTTTTTCTTTCTCAAGACTGCTTTGGCTGTTTGGGGTCTTTCGTGTTTCCATACAAATTGTGAAAATTTTTGTTCTAGTTCTGCGAAAAATACCATTGGTAGTTTCATAGGGATTGAATTGAATCTGTAGGTTATTTTGGGTAGTATAGTCATTTTCACATTATTGATTCTTCCAATCCTAGAACATGGTATATCTCTCCATTTATTTGTGTCATCTTTGATTTCTTTCAAGATTTTTTATGTTTATTTATTTATTTTTGTCTGTGCTGGGTCTCCATAGCTGCACATGGATCTATCTCTAGTTGCAGTGAAAGAAAGCTACTCTCTAGTTGTGGTGCACAGGCCTCTCCTTTCCATGGTTTCTCTTGTTGTGTAGCATGGGCTCTAGAGCATGGGCTCATTTGTTCTGGTACATGGGCTTAGTTGCTCTGCAGCATGTAGAATCTTCCCAGACCAGGGATCAAATCCATGTCTCCTGCATTGACAGGTGTATGCCTAACCACTGGAACACCAGGGATGTCCCCCTCACTGATTTTTTTAAATCTAGACTCCAGAAAAACTTTTTATTTGCAAATAATTTCAAACTCATAGAAAAGTTGCAGTAATAATAATAATATAACCCATATAACCTTTTACTCAGATTTACTAATTAACCTTTTGACCCTCTTGCTTTAACATTTACGTGCTTAGTTGCTCAGTTGTGTCTGGCTCTTTGGCCGGTAACCTTCCAAGCTCCTCTGTCCATTGGATTTTTCAGGCAAGAGTACTGGAGTGGGTTGCCATTTCCTCCACCAGGGGATCTTTCTGACCCAGGGATCAAACCCGCATCTGTTGCAGAATAATATTGTGTCCTTCTCAGAATATCACACCCAAAGTCAGATGATGTCCCTGTCCCTCATTGGGTAATAATATTTTTTTTATTGAAGTGTACTTGATTTACAATATTGTGTTAGTTTCAGGTGTACAGCGAAGTGATTCAATTACATACTTATATTTTTCAGATTATTTTCCATTATAGGTTATTATAAGATATTGAATATAGTTCCCTGTGATACACAGGAAATCCTTGATGCTTATGTATTTGTATTTTATGTATAGTAGTTTATATCTGTTGTGTGTTCCCAGGTGGCACAGTGGTAAAGAAACCATCTGCCAATGCAGGAGATGCAGGAGACTGGGCTTCAATCCCTGGGTCAGGAAGATCCCCTGGAGGAGGAAAGGCAGCCCACTCCACTATTCTTGCCTGGAAAATTCCATGGACAGAGGAGCCTGGCAGGCTATAGTCCATGTGATCACAAAGAGTCAGACACAATTGAGTACAATGCATGAAGTTTATATCTGTTAATCCCATACTCCTGATTTATCCCTCCCCCTTATCCCCCCTTTGGTAAACATAAATTTATTTTCTACATTTGTGAGTCTGTTTCTGTTCTGTATATAGATTTATTTGTATTATTTTTTAGATTCTACATATAATGATAGAGTGATAATAATTTTGATCACCTTGTTGAGCTATCTGATTTTTCCACAGCATATTTACTATTTTTTTTCTTGTTATAAGTAATCTGTGGGGAGACACCTTAGACCACTGGAATATCCTGCTCCTCGTTAAACATGTTCCTTTAGATTTAGCATCAGTTGGTGATTCCTGCCTGTACCAATCCTCCCTTCTCTCAATTAATTTAGTTATCTATTTATTAATGATATAGACTTGTGGATTACTATGTTTTTCAATGACCTTACTGTTCTTAATTATTTGAATGCCGAAAATTTCCAGCATACTCTATAACAAGATATTCTAGATTCCTCTTGTACTTTCTCTTCCTTAACCCTAAAATCAGTCATTTCTCTGAGGAGTCCTGGTTCTTTTTGTGGGGAATTATATTAGAAAACAAAGTCTGGGTACTAGGGACATAATGATTTCTTAAAGGATGCTTGTGGCCTTGGGTATGACTGCCAACCCTGAATGGACAGTTTGCTTACTCATCCCTTCCCCCAGGGTTGCAAGACTCTGGTATCCCCAAGATTTTTCTTTCCAAGTCTCCTTTAGGTTGTCTTTAGCAAAGAAAACTTTGGTAGAAGAATATGGCAGACATTGCTTATTGCCTATTACATGAAGAGTTCGGGTTCACAACTGCTGTAGCAAATAAAATCCATAACTTTGTGGCTTAACACAATTAAGTTGCATTGCTTGCTCATGTCATTAGTCTGTTGGTGGCCAGAGCAAAGTACCAGGGATGAGAGAGTTGCTCTGCTCTGTGAAATCATTCAAGGATTCAGGTGCCTCCTATCTAAATTCTTGCAGCTTCACCATTCCTTGGAGCCTTGAATTTCTCCACTGAGTATTTTGCATCTGGCCAGGAAAAAAAAAGGGAGAGAAAATAAGGGTGATTTGTGTGGGAAGTTTTTATTTATAGGCCAGAACTGGGGGTAGCAAATACATTCATCTACTTTGTACACTTTATATTGGCGGGAACTCAGGAACATGGATGCTGCTAACTGCCAAGAGATTAGAAGATGATGTAATCTAGCTGTGTGCCCAAGAGGAAAATAGATATGATTTAGTAAAAATTAAGGGGGTAGTTACCAACTCCAGTATTCTTGCCCGGAGAATTCCATGGACAGAGGAGACTGGCGGGCTACAGTCCATGTGGTCACACAGAGTCGGACACAACTGAGAGACTAACACTGTCACACTTATCCAAATGCCATTCCCTAGATTTGTTCTTCCCTATTAACAGAATCCCAGTTTCATTCAGATAGAAGGAAGATCCTTTGATTTCAAGGAAGCTAAGTTCCTCTCTGTTAAGTGAAAAAATGAAAGTGTCAGCCACTCAGTCGTGTCCGACTCTGCGTCCCCATGGACTGTAGCCTGCCAGGCTCCTCCGTTCTTGGAATTCTCCAGGCAAGAATACTGGGGTAGGCAGCCATTCCTTTCTCCAGGGGATCTCCCCAACTGAGGGACTGAACTCGGGTCTCCTGCATTGCAGGCAGATTCTTTATCGTCTGAGCCACCGAGAAGCCCTTTCCCACCCCCCAAATTGGGATAAATCACAATTCATCTAAACCAATCCTGTTGATACCATTTCTTCTTGCCAATGATTGGTCTAGGAGTGGGTACAGGACACAGTTCTGGTTAATGAAATATGAAAGGAAGTATTCTGGGAGGCTCCTAGGGAATTTTTTATTTTTGCATAAAGAGAAAAATTTCTTTTGCTCCTGTCTCTGTCTTTTGGCTAAGACAAAAGGATGAATACCCAAGGTCTGGAGCTACCATGGCTGTCTTGTGCTCCAATGGGGCATCAGTCTTTGTTTTTAGTAACTATCTTAAGTACATTTTTCATGTAAAATGTGAACAGAGGAATACATATGCCATTATGTTATCATATATAAAGGATATTAGCTCAAGTATGACAGGTACACTCTTGGGAAGAAGTGGTTATCGTCTGCACTAGGCTGCCAGACAGCTCTGGGGTTAGAAGCTAAAACCAGGGCAGAGAAGAGCATGATATACAAAATTGAAAACTGAATCACCCATGCACATTTGGAAGCCACCCAGGATAATCAGGTAAGGAAGGACTCTCCATATCAATATGAAGGTTCCTTCTATATATTGTGAGGCTATGTCACCTCACTGCATCCACATTACTCTCCTTCCCCAGCATCTCCCCATTAAAGCTAGGTTGGTTACTGGGCTGAATTGTGTGATTGCAGGCAGGAATCTGACTTGCTTGCTCTCAAGTGTACATCTTGTTTTCTTGTTGGATCACAATAGGACATTTTGAGGATTGGGTTCCAGCAGAAGTGATGGCTTTGGCTGAACATGGGCTTGGGTGAAGACTATGCCTGTGGGATTAAAGAGAAAGAGTCAAGGACTTCCCTGGTGGTGCAGCAGATAGGAATTCACCTGCCAATGCAGGGGAAACTGGTTCGATCCCTCGTCCGGAAAGATCCTGCAGGCAACTAAAGCCTGTGCACCACAACTACTGAAGCCCGTGTGCCTAGAGCCTGTGCTTCCCAACAAGAGAAGGCACCACAAGGAGAAGCTTGTGTATGGCAAACAAGAACGGGAAGGTGACTCAAGAGAGAGGTGGTGTTGCACAACATTGTGAATGCATTAAATGCCACTGAATTGTACACTTAAAAATGGTTGTTTGTTACGCGAATTTCACCTCAATTTTTTAAAAAAAGGAGGATGGAAGTTTGCAGGATTTAGAGATAATGGGTAAAAGACTTCACCCCTAATTTTTCTGATTTTCAAGGTCAACTCAGAGACTCTTCTGGGAGAAGAGCAAATGCCTTAACCACTTATACAACAATTATGAGGGAAGGAGGGTTTGAGGTTTCATTTCTGTTTCCTCCCTTATCCACACATAACCATCGGCCTGTCTCTCACTTTGTTCATATACTAGATTTTTATTCAGCAAAACCAAGGGATAGTGCTTTTCTCTCCCTTTTCCTGGATCAGCATCATTTCTCATTATCATGCCTCCATCATTTCCTAGCTTTTCACCTTTTCTTTGACCAACTGTTACATGCATGAGCTTTTCTCACCTTCATTCCATACGTCATTCCCTATCATCAGTTCTAAGCAAAAGCCAAAATAAATGCTGGAAGAATGCACACAAAGACCCACAAGGGAGAGGGCAATAAATCAGGACAGGACCTCAAAATTGAATAACTGATGATTATTTATGCTATGTCATTTTGCAGTTCGTACAAACTCTGAAATCAAAAAGACCTTAATGACGTATCCCTTGCCTAACACAATTCCTGATATGTGGTCGGGAATAATAGCTATTTTGCTGAATAAATTACTGAGTGTTTATTTATGGTACTCAAAGCATCAGAATTCAGTAAACTATAGAGTTTAAGATATTTCAAAATAGCAGTCTTCACCTTTGGCCATGCATTGAACTGATTTTTTTCTATTATTGCTTTTGGAAACTCATTTATATAAAATCTGTAGGTTGTCATCAAGTGATTAGCAAGTGGCTGTCTCTGGTGGGGATGGGGGAGCTGCCCTATCAAAACAAGCCATAGAGGGTAAGTTTTCTGATGTGAAATAGGGCTTCTGCCTGATCAACCTCAGTGCTCCCAGAATGTCCAGTATAAACAAAAAGCATGGGCTTTGGAGCTTAATGTCACTAGGAATCCTAACTCTTCTAGTTATGAGGGCATGATAGTGGGTCTGCTCATGAGCCTCACTTATCTCATCCTTAAAATGGAGACGGTAATAATACCTTTTCTGTACCTCCCTCATTCTGTCCATTGGAAAATTTCTTCAATGTTACTTTCAAAAAATATCCTGAAGTCCACAATCATTCATCTCTACTGATAACTGTCTACAAATCAGAAGGTCTCTGAGCAGTAGACTATAGAAGAATAACAAATATGGATTTGTCAGTCCTATCTTGATTTAAAAGTGCAGGTTTTAATTATGTATGTACTGACTAAGAGCCTTGCAGAAAGAGACTGCTCTTTCCTGAACCAAAATTGCCTTGCTCATTCAGGTGCTTTTCTGTAAGGAGATAAAATATCACTACTTGGTGAATTAAATAGAAAGGATTAAATCAGACTAAATATGATAATGCTGTGTCTTCTACTGTATCTTATAGATCTCCCCTAGAAGATGCAGCTATTCAAAGGTCAGGACTAATGTTATTTGCTATAAAATTTCATAATAATTTAAATAATTAAAAAAATAAGTATTCTCTGATAAATTCATGTTTGTTTACTGAAAAGTCCTAGTCTCTCAGGAAGTGTAACCTCTAACCCCAAGGCTTGTGTTGACTCCAAAGCAAGTAAAACATGTTTTTTCCTCTTAAGTACATAGTTCTAAAACATGTCTATTATAGGAAATAATGTTGATTCATAAAATATTTCAATTATTTACTTGTAGATAAATCATTTTTTTCTTCTTCCTTTCTTCATTTCCTCCAAATATGTTTATCTACGTGATATCTTTGGGTATATAGATATACTTTTCCCTTGCGAAAGCTCTGGTAGAAGGAAAGGGATGTCTTTCTCCCTTCAGCTGCTTGTGCTAAAGAGGTAACTGATTTTTATCCAAACGCAATGCAAGAACACCAGTATATCTCACTGCTGCAAGAGCTTCCTGGCTGGTATTCTTGCTTCACTCTTGCCCCATTCTCCATCTGTTGCTTTCAAAGTTATGTATCAGATCATACCACCCCAGTACACTAAAGCACTCTCCATAACACTTAGACTAAAACCCAAACTTCTTGCTCTGTCACATCTGATCTGACTCCTACCTCTGCCTCTGATCCCATCTCCTCTTCTCTTCCACTGGTACAGCTCTTGCTGATGTTCCTTGGGCATAGAGCTCATGGCCATCACGTGGTTTTGGTGCTGATACTGCCCCCAGATCTTCACCTGGCCGACTCCTTTTCATCTCTCAGGTCTTAAAGTATCATTCCCACCGGGATACTTCCTTGACCTTTATCTGAACTGCTCCCCACCCCCATCAAACCAGTATTAATATTTTCTTCTTCCTCTTCTTTTTTAGAAAAAATTTATTTTTCTTCTTTTTATTTATTTATTAATCTATTTGGCTGCACCAGTCTTAGTTGTGGCATGTGGGATCTTTAGTTGTAGCATGCAAACTTTTAGTTGGAGACACATGAGATATAGTTCCCTGACCAGGGATAAAATCCAGGCCCCCTGCATTGGGAGCATGGAGTCTTAGCCACTGGACCACCAGGGAAGTTCCACTCTTATTTTCTTCTTAACACATATCACCATTTGATATTTATTTATGTATACTGCTTCTCTCCTTTAGGATGTTGAAGTTCCATGTGGGTAGGACTTTTTCTGTCTTGGTCACTCTTTCATATCCCCAATGTCTAGAAAGCATGCCTGGCACATAGGCATTCCGTAAATATTTGTTTAATGAACAAATGAATGAAGAGATTTATGGACACTAGTTTTCTCACTGGGATAGTTGCAAGTTATAGAGATAATATTTATACTGTATCTGCCAAACTTAAGCATTCAATAGCTGTCGGCTCCTTGAGGACTTTGAACTCTGCTTTATTCCCTCTTGGAGAGAAATAGTGTTTATTGAAGGAGGATTGCCTAAAGGATGTGCCATCCATCCATTCCTCCAGATTAATTCATTTATTCATTCACCCAATGTTTATCATTAAGAACCTGGTAGGTGTTCTAGACAGCAGGGGTAAAACAGTGAACAAAACAATCAAAAAGAAAAAAGAAAAAAAGAATCCTAGAGTCTACGTTCTAGTCCATGCTGCTGCTGCTGCTGCTAAATCGCATCAGTTGTGTTTGACTCTGTATGACCCCATAGACGGCAGCCCACCAGGCTCTGCCATCCCTGGGATTCTCCAGGCAAGAACACTGGAGTGGGTTGCCATTTTCTTCTCCAGTGCATGAAAGTGAAAAGTGAAAGTGAAGTCGCTCAGTTGTGTCCAACTCTTCATGATCCCATGGACTGCAGCCTTCCATGAGGCACCCACTAACCTCAATAGATAAATGATATCGTATGGAAAGTGCTCTGTGGAGAAAACGCAAGACAGGGAAAGAGGGAGTGGTGGGCAAGGTGGTTGCAATTTTAAATAAGATGGTCAAGAATAGCCTCATTAAGCAAAACCTTGAAGTAGGTGAGGGAGCCATGTGGGTGGAAAAGATGGTGGGGAGAGGGAAGAAGTGAGGTGATTGTTTACAGGGTAGATTGAAGTAGCTGCAAGGAGGTCAGCATGCCTGGAGCAGAGCAGGTGAAGGGTGGGAGAGGAGGAGTATATGAGGCAATCTGGAAATCATAGGGGCCAGGCAGACTACCAGGAGAACTTTGGTTTTTATTCTGAGTGAGCTGGAAAGCCATTGGAGGATTTGAGCAGAGAAATAACATGCTATGACTTATATCATGGCTATCATGGGGACTCTGTGTATTCGGAGAGAAGGGGGACAGTGTTGGAAGCAGAGAGAACATTTAGGAGGATATTGAAGAACTTGTACAAGAGACAAAGGTTGCTTTGGACAAGGGTAGTAGAGGTTAAGATGGTGAAAGGAAGATTCAGGATATGTTTCCAGGTAGAGTCAACAGGATTTACTGAGACGTGGGTGGGAGGGGAAAGCAATGAGAAAGGGAGAATACGAAACCAAGCTTACTAGGGACATGTAATAGGATTGCTTAGCACTATGGAAGGCCATTCTGATGTTTGAAATCATGATTTTAAAATGAAACCAGACAGTCTGATTGAATGATTTCTCCAGGAGCATCTAGCTGCTCCAGTACAGGCAAAGAGTAAATGGATATTATGGTTTATCCAGAACTGGAGTTTTTCAAGGCAAGGTTGAGTGAGAGAGAGAAAGGGAGTGATATTATAAAGATGGATTGTAGGATATAGTTCAGTTAAGGAAGGAAGTGAAGCTCAGAGATGGCTCATAAACAGTGAAACATTGGCAATGAAGATACTTGAGCAAGTCAGCTGGAGAAAAGAGGGTTTAAATTTGAGATTTCAAATGTAGTATAACTTCTGGTAATGACAGGGTGGTAAGGTAGAGGGAAATGAGGTCTTTGGAAATGACTAGGTCAGAGACTGAGAGACCAGAATGTTGATATCACCCAGGGTGGAGACAGCGTTCTGAAGGAGGAACAGAACACGTGGAGGTGTCAGGGGAGTAGCACTCAGAAAGCATGGAAGCTCCCACCCTTGCCCACATACCTTGCCCTGTACATGGCTTCCACCTGGCTGTCCCTGAGTTATCTCCTTTTATAATAAACTGATGATCTAGTGAGTAAGGTATTTCTCTGAGTTCTGTGCGTTGCTCTAGCAAACCAGTCAAATCCAAAGAGGGGATCATTGAAACCTCTAACCTATTGTGGTCACTCAGAAGCACAGATGATGACCTGGACTTGCAATGGGCATCTCAGGTGGTGAGGGGACAGTCTTGTGAGACTGAAGCCTTAATCTGTAAGACCTGATGCTACCTCCAAGTAGACAGTCTCAGACCTGAGTTGAATTGTAGGACACCCAGCTGGTGTTAGCACTGCTGGCTGGCAGGGAAACCCCTGGTTCCAGTTTAGGAACTGGATGCTCAGACCTTTTAGCAGGTTTTCTCCAAACTTTATATTGCTGACTCCCTAAGCACCAGGAGTCTGGTTTCACCCTCATGCTTTGTTCCTACAGAGTCTGGTTAGTAGGGGGAGTGGGCTTGACCCAATCTTCTTCGCTTCTCAAAAGCACACCTTTCAGAGAGCACATTAAGGATGGGACTGTAGCACTGGGGATGAACTTCATCCTCCACTCCCCAAAGTTACTAAAAATTGATGAGAGGAGTCAAGACTGGTTAGATAGCACTAATGCAAGTTTTGCTTGTTTTTTTTAATTTTTCACTGTGCTGGGTCTTCATTGCTGTGTGAGGGCTACTCTCTAGTTGCGGTGCTTGGGCTTCTCATTGTGGTGGCTTCTCTTGTTGCGGAGCACAGGCTGTAGGCATGCAGGCTTTGGTAGTTGCAGCATGCGGTCTCAGTAGTTGTGGTGCAGGGGGCTTAGTTCCCCCCACGTCGTGTGGAATCTTCCCAGACCAGGAATTGAACCTGTGTTCCTGGCATTGGCAGGTGGATTCCTAATCACTGGACCACCAGGGAAGTCTCAATAATGTTTTGATTATGTAAATATTGCAAGGGGAAAACTAACCCAAGGTGAGCCAGAAGTTTTGTGTGATTGAAAGATGATTCAGTAAGCTTTCTGTTTAGGAAAAGAACCAAGCCCAAGATTCTGGGAGCTTTCTGTGATCTGGTGGGTCAAGGAGGTGTTCAAAGAGAAAGTTACCTAGGAATGGGATAGTCAAGGTGAAAGGGTATATCTAAATAAAAGCACTGTGACCAAAATAAAGACAAGCTTGGGGCTTCCCTGGTTGTCTAGTGGTTGAGAATCTGCCTGCCAATGCAGGGCACACGGATTCGATCCTTGGTCTGGGGAAGATACCACATGTCTCTGAGCAACTAAGCCTATGTGCCACCACTACTGAAGCCCACGTGCCCCAGAGCCTGTACTCGGCAACAACAGAAGCCACTGCAATGAGAAGCCCATGCACCACAACAAAGATTAGCCCATGTTCACTACAACCAGAGAAAGCCCACTCTGAAAAAGCCCAGCAACGAAGATCTAGCACAGCCAAAAATAAATAAATCATCTGGGGAAAAAAAAAAGACAACATTCTGAGGATGAGAATCCCCCATGGGCAGTTGTAGACACAAATATTATATGAGGGCAAGCAGAATCATTTTCTAGTGATGCAGATGGGATATCCTACAGAAGAGAAAGGGGGAAGTGCCAAGAACTCAAGACAAAACAGCTTGTGGTGGTGGTGCTTAGGGAGGGTGAGAGGTGGGAAGCAGGTAACAGACCAAGGGGTACTCACCAGTGACTGCATTGAAAATTCATGCACATACAGGGAACTATATTCAATATCCTTTGATAAACCACAATGGAAAAGAATATGAAAAAGAATGTATGTATGTATAACTGAATCACTTTGTTGTACAGTAGAAATTAATACACTGTAAATCAACTATACTTCAATAAAACAATTTTTTTTTAATGTGTACATAGACCTCCAGATGGAATTTCTCCTATTTAGGAACCACTCCAAGAATGCAGAGGGAACTGTCTCCTTAGGAGTGGACTTGAGATAAGAGAACCCAGATCTAAATCCCTTTTCTTGAACAAATAGACTCACTTATCTTCTATTTCCTACCACAAAGGGCAGTCTGGGTCACGTGTAAGAGATGGTTGCCCAAGGCCACTCAGGCAGATTTTCTTCCCTAAAGGGACTTAAATCACTGTCAGTCTCCTTGTGGAAAAGTACAAGTTTTCCCACAGATCATGAAGTAAATAACTAATTGATCTCTAGGGAACTTTCTTTCTCCCAGTAACTTGAAGCTTAATTGCAAGATCTTCACAGATCAATGGGGTCATCCCTAGAGTCTAAAAATCTTAAAGATACATGTATTGCAGTATTTTTGTATGAGAGTGTTGAGAAATCAAATAATACAACTGCCAATCTCTATTATAAGCCAGAAAATTTGATTTAGAATAGTATGGAATCTTCCCATTGTTAATACAGACACGCCACTGACAACTCCATTCCTCAAAGCCCTTCGCTTCTCACCCTCCCCCACCATCTGAATTCATATAGATCCCGCTTCAAGGAATATGTGTGACACAGCATGTGCCAAGAGTGGACAAGTGTCCTCGTTGCTAGAAGATAACTCCCATCTGGGGGCCCTTGTACTGAAGACTACCTTATCTCTCCCAGCCACCTTTGCATAGCACAGAAGTGAGACAGCTAGAGGCTCCCAGATGAAGTCTAAACCTTGCCCACATAGCTTAGTAAATATTTATTAAGTACGCAAGATGATTTTCCACGTGTTGACATCTACCATTCTAATAACATCATTTGAACTTAATGAGTCTTCGTGGTACTTTTGAATTTTATTTATTTTTGGCTGTGCTGGGTCTTCATTGCTGCCTGTGGGCTTTTCTCTAGTTGCAGAGAGTCGGGGCTACTCTCTAGTTGTGTGCAGGCTTCTCATTGCAGTGGCTTCTCTTGTTGTGGAGCAGGGGCTCTAGGGTCCACAGGCTTCAATAGTTGCAGCACACAGGCTGTTGTTGGGGCTCCTGGGCTCTAGAGCACAGCCTCTATTCTTCTGCAGAAAAGGTAGTAAGGAAACTTTCTGGAGGGCAACTAGGCACCATGTGCATCAAGAACTTAAAACTGTTGGGATTAGCAGATGCAAACTAGTATATAGAGAATGGATAAACAACAGGGTCCTACAGCACTGGGAACTATACTCAATGTCCTGTAATAAACCATAATGGAAAAGAATATGAAAAAGAATGTATATGTCTGTATATGTATTATATACATATTCTTTTTCATATTCTTTTCCATTATATGTATATATATGTATATATATATGTGGAGAAGGCAATGGCACCCCACTCCAGTACTCTTGCCTGGAAAATCCCATGGACGGAGGAGCCTGGTAGGCTACAGTCCATGGGGTCGCTAAAAGTCGGACACGATTGAGCGACTTCACTTTCACTTCTCCCTTTCCTGCACTGGAGAAGGAAATGGCGACCCACTCCAGTATTCTTGCCTGGAGAATCCTAGGGATGGCGGAGCCTGGTGGGCTGCCGTCTATGGGGTCGCACGGAGTCGGACACGACTGAAGCGACTTAGCAGCAGCAGCATATATATATGTATAACTGAATCACTTTGCTGTACAGCAGAAGTTAACACAACATTGGAAATCAACTACAACAAACTAAATTAAAAAACCTTAAAACTGTTATCCCACTTCCAGCAATTTACTCCAAGAAAATAAACACAAATGCCATGATATATGCATAAGGATATTCATTGCAATATGTATAATTGTGAAAAAAAGAGCACACAAAATAATAAAACAAATAGTTTAATTAAGGTATACCCATATAATAGGGTATTATAAAACTATTAAAATGACATTTTGTGTGAGAAAGTGCTTAAGATATTAATAAAATGAAATGCAGGATATAAAACTACATACAGTATTACCCCAATTTGGAAAAAATTGTACATTTAATATATTTGCACACACAGAAAAAGACTAGAAGACAATTGATCCACATGGAAGAAGTTTGATTTTTTTCTTCTTTATATGACTTCCAAAGTTTATTTTATCAGAGAATAATTTTTTTTAAGAACCAGAGGCTAAGAGAACCAATATTGAAATACTCATCATGTGGAAGGCACTGAGCTAGGAATCTGACCAATTATCTAAGCTCCATAGCAGTCAGGAGAGGTCAGGTAGCCCTAGTGGTAAAGAACCAGCCTGTCAGTGCAGGAGACCTGAGAGATGTGAGTTCGATCCCTGGGTCAGGAAGATCCCCTGGAGATGGAAATGGCAACCCACTCCAGTATTCTTGCCTGGGAAATCCCGACATGACTGAGCACACACACACAAGCATCTCAGTGCCTGGTTTACAGATGAGAAACTGAGGCTCTGTTATGGAAGCCTGGAGTCTCTATTTGCCCAGGTGCCTTGGACTCATGCCCAGGGCAGTGCCCATGTCCCCTGCTGCCCCACATGCCTCACCAGTATGGTTCCTAGTAGGCCCATGGGAGGGTTGCAGTGAAGGTCACTGACAAAACAGAACTGTGTACAGCTTGCCCTAGAGAAAGGCCTTATTTTGCTTTCTAAACTCTTCATATCTTCCTCCAGAAGTAGACAATTTTCTCCTCCCGGGGAAAAGAAACACAGGCCTCTTCATTGGGAAGGTTTGAGCTCCACTGTGAAACAGTTTTTATCCATGTGTCCAGCTCCACATGCCTGCAACCTCTGAGACCATGGTATCTGCTGTCCTGCTTATTGGTTTGGCATTTTGTCAGGCTGTGAGCAGAAGGACAGGGCAGAACGTCACACCCCCACCCCTTCCACCAGCTGGCTTCTTGGTCTCTGCCCTGGATACTAAAACCAACAGGCTGTGTCCTCTGGCTCTCAACCTAAGGATGGGGGGGGGGGGATACAGAGTGGAAGTGGGGGACAGCAAATATCCCAGCTATGTGACCAATCAGGACTACCTGGCAGCATATTTGATCTTCTGTAACCTTATTTTGCCAAACAGTCGGGGCCTCCAGGCAGCTGGGAGGCCCATTCTAACCCTCAGCCTAATTGTTGGCTGAGTTCCAGGTACTACCTTGGTGAGGGGTGTCCAGTCCCCTCAGCTGGCTCTCTTCCAGGTAGGTCCCCAGGGACACTAACTGCAAACTCTCATAGAGGAGAGGTGGCATTTTTCTTTACTTTTCTAAGGACGTTCATCACTTCCTGTTCCCTCCCTGAGGCAGAGATAGGAAGTGACTTAGATGGGGTCAGTGACATTCAGGACTGGAGCATGCTGCCTGGGTCACCACTCTATCTTCCTGCACCACAGTTGCTGAATTAAAGAACAGAACTACCTAGGGGCTTTTACCTAGGAAGAGACAGAAGGGGACATGGGGAATGACACATGACATGCAAAACAATGGGAATAAACTAGTCCTTTCTGAAAAGACCCTTCATCTCTCTCTGCAGTCACAAAAGGGGACTACATGTTCAAAAAGGTTATACAAATACTGGGTTAAACAAAGTTAAATAGATTAAGTTACTATAGGACTTCTCAGAACCTTTAAGTGCTCACAGATACTATAAAGGTATTATAATGGAAAGTGTTTCTTAAACACCAATTAGAGAACTAAGGATTCCATAAGCACCAGGAGTCCAATGAACACACCTTGAGAAGTGCTGTTACAGGGTGGGCCTGTAACACAGAAAAGTAAGGCCCCAAATAAGCCATCTGCCACTCTCTTCAAAAGTACAGTAGGGCTGTGGCACTGCCATTTGTTAGTGGTGGAAATACAAAGAATGCTAACTTTGAAAGTAAACAGCTCTTGATGAATTTTTTAAAAAGTGCAGAGTTGGATCAAACAAGGTTGTCATTCTGTACTCTCCCGCCTGTACTCAAGAGTTTATGGTATTTTTCCACTTGCTGGTCGAAGACTCTGGAAGAAAATCCTGTCTGGATAAAGTCCACTGGAGTCAGAAGGTATTTGAGTGCCAGGCCCCTGAACTCAGGAGCCAGAAGAGGGGCAGCCTCACTGCTGGGAGACAGGGGAGAATCCTGGCCCATCTGGGCTCTCTGGTTCTCTGTGGCTGCTGAGGCCACATTGTCTCCCATGGGTACCAAGTAGGGCCCTATACCAATTTCCTCCCTGGTTTCCAGAGAAAGAAATTTCTCATTTGTAGACCTTAAGTGCACCGGAAAACCCGAAGGGGTAGTTAATACAGTCACCATCTTCTGGGACTCAGAGGGAGGGACTGCCCCCTCCCATTCTCGGCTGCAGATATCTGGGAATGACTGCTTCTTGATTTGCAGAGGATGGTGGGAGGGCTGCTTCTCAAGCTCCCCAGCCAGGTTCTCATTCTTGGTCTTCTTTGAGTCCTTGTCAGCTTGAGAGTGATCAGCATCTTCCTCAAGGGATTCAAACACGACACCCTGGGTTCTCCGTCTCTTGAGCTTCCTTTCTAAAAACAGCTGGAGAAAACTTGGATTTCTGGAGGAGGAACTCATGTATTGCTGTACAGAGTCTGGAATCAGGGGCACAGAGAGCCTGGGGCTCAAGCTGTCCTGAAAGTAGTCCCTACAGGGTTGTCGCCGGACAATGGGCACCACCTGGCAAGGTTTTAGTGCTGCAACAAAGACACGGAGCTCCGAATAGGAGGAATGGTCAGAGTAAGGGATGACGTGGATATTCGGGTGGGAGCGGTAGATCTTCCTGCTGGTGGGGAGGATGGCAATGGTAGGGTGGGTCTGGTTCCAACGCAGCATGGCGGAATGGCAGATCTCCATGTGGTCCACAGCATGGATGCGGCCAGCCTTCTCCTCCACTGTGAACACATCTGCCAGGCCCAGCAGCTGTACCAACTCCAGGCGCCGAGGACTCAGTACCACCCAGGTCTGAAACTCCAGGGCCAGCCGCTCCAGCAGTGACTCTTTTCCGAGGCTGTAGAGTCCTGAATAATGTTAAAGAGATTGGGGAAACTAACAAAGGAAGACAATGAAGCTATGTTACTGTAGTTGTTGTTCAGTTGCTAAATCATGCCCACCTCTTTTGTGACACTTCGTGGACTATAGCCCACTAGGCTCCTCTGTCCATGGGATTTCCCTGGCAAGAATCCTGGAGTGGGAAGCCATTTCTTCCTCCAGGGGATCTTCCTGACACAGGGACTGAACCCGCATCTCCTGCACTGGCAGGTGGATTCTTTACCACTGAGCCACCAGAGAAGCCACAATGAAGCTATGTTTTTAGTCACTCAGTCGTGTCCGACTCTTTGCAACCCCAAGGACTGTTGTCCACCAGGCTCCTCTGTCCATGGAGGATTCTCCAGCCAAGAATACTGGAGTGGGTTGCCATGCCTCCTTAATGAAGCTATGGGGGAATCCTAATAAGTCAACCAAGTGTTTAATAAAAATACACAAAATTAATGGGACTATCCCCTGTTTGAATATCAGGAAGGAGGTGAATGTGAGCTAGGTATATCGAAGATGGGGCTTCCCAGGTGGCTCAGTGGTAAAGAGTCCACCTGCCAATCTAGGAGATGCAGGCAGTTGGGAAAATCCCCTGGAGGAGAAAATGGCAAATCCACTCCAGTATTCCTGCCTGGAGAATCCCATGGACAGAGGGGCCTGGTGGGCTACAGTCCATGGGGTCACAGAGGGTGGGATGGATGGGACTGAGCAGATATGGAGGATGGGGTAGGGAGAAATTTAACACAGAATCCACTCATTCGTTCAGTTCAGCAAAGGAATGCACCTACCAAGTGTTTAGCACTGTGAAAACAAACAACAATCTCAGCCCTCAGGGAGGGTAATCTACACAAGGACCCCAAAAAAATGCATGTTAGAGACATGCACACAGTATTATGGGGCACAGAAAAGTGTCTACCAGTTGATGGAGTTAGAGAAAGTTTCCTGAAAACAAACACTTAGCTGAGTCCTAAATGATGGGTCCAAGTTAATCTGACAAGGGAAGGGGATGGGATGGTAGAGAACATTTTAAGAGAGGTCATTTCGGTGCTTCTAAGGTAGAAAAAATGGGTAAGAAAGGACACTAGAGAGGTGAGCAAGGGCCATATAACAGGGGGCTTTGCATGTACTGCTAGGGAGCTTGGATTTAATTCTGTTAAGTGAAGGTGAATCACGGAGGAGTTGGAAGCAGGAAAATGGCTACTTCAAATCACAGGATCAGAGCAGGGTTTTAGAAAAAATAAGTGGTAGCAATGTTCTTCGAAGGCCTGGACAAGACTATATTGAAAGCAGAAGTACCAGTTAGAAGGTCCAAATAGTACTTAGAGAGAAAGAAATGGAGGCCTGAATTTGGATAATGCTTATGGTAACAGATATACGAGATGCTATTTAAGCAGTTGTTCACAGACCTTTTCTGAAGGTGTATTTCAAGTCTACATTCAGATTGTGACCTCCTTTAAAGAATCTGTATTTCCTTTATATCCATTTTATTCCTCATCATGGTTCAAAATCTCACTCTTTGGGCACAAATGTAGCTCATTTCTCTCTCCCTATCCCCCTTCACCCTTTTTTTTTTTTTAAAAAAAAACCCCTATTCTAGGCCCTTTACTACTAGACTTTAAACCCTCATATTTTATTCATTTTTCTATTCCCACTGCCTATCAGAATATTTGACACATAGTACGGGCTTATTGTATATCTGAAAAATTAATCAAGCCCTTCTGTAGTACCCTCCTAGCCAGCTATGCTCCTCTAGGAAAATTCTGTATTAAAAACTCCAGGAAGACTTAGGACTGGTATTTCTTCATGAAGTCAAGCAATCCTGAAAGAGAATATCTCTCCATCACTTTGGTGTCACTCTGGAAGGTATACAATTTGTTTTCAATGCTTCTGTTTAAGCCTATTTTGAAACTCCTTTCAGAGTTGGGGCAGATCCTTTTAAAATATTCATCATGGTGGCAAATCTTCTTCCTTTTGTGGATTTATTACAATTTTGGAAACAATCAAAAAAGTCATTTGGCTTCCCTGGTGGTCCAATGGCTAAGACTCCATGCTCCCAATGCAGGGGGCCTGGGTTCAATCCCTAGTCAGGGAACTAGATCCCACATGCCACAGCCAAGACCCATCACAGCTAAATGAAGTAAAAATTTTAAAAAGGTATTTGGAATTAAATCTATTACATTTAAAAAAATTAAAACTGATTTTCATAAACTACCTCAAAAGGCAATTCCAAGAATCCCAAAATGTTTTGCACTGTTGTAGAACTACAGCAGTACAAGCAGACAGCTGCGATTTCAATGTATCTAATTGCAAGCATAACACTCACTTGAGTATCTACATTCTGATCAACTGCATTCACTTTCTAATAAATATTTGTCAAACTCCTCTATCAGGCATTAATCTAGGCATCTGGCATATACCGGTAGGTGAAACAAAGAGCCTGTTTATTGTGAAATTTCCATTCTAGCAAGGGGAGACAGATAATAAGAACTACACGCAATAAATACGTAAACTATGGAATACATTATAAGGTGAGGACTGCAATAGTGTCCCTCTCCTACTTAAAACCTTTCAATAACTTTTTGACCTAAGAGCAATGGTTGCATTTAGGATTAAGTTCAAAATGGCTTACAGGCACTTCAGCCCCTCCTGCCTTTCCAGCCTCCTCAACCACTATGCGCCTGTCACATTGCTTCTTCTCTGTTCCACAAACACACAAGACTTCTTCCCACCTCCAATCATGCTCTCAAGGAATAAATGCGTGTGTGGCGGAAGTGAGGATAAGCAATCAACAATAAGCAACAGTACAGGAAAACATGAAGTATATGGGAAGCTGAGTGCCATGAAAAAATGAAAAAGTTGAATTGGCTTAGGGGATCTGGGGTTGGGAATGTGGGAGCAGAGATGTACTTTTAAATAATAAGGTCAGGGTAGATTTCATGGAGAAAAGGAGATCTGCACAAAGACATGAAAGATGTGAGAACCCCCAAAGAACCTAGATTCACTAGTTCCATGAGTGAGAGAAAAAGGAAAACCCTCACCAATTTTTATGTTATGTTGTGGGTGCTTTCGAATGAGCTCAACAATCTGGCGGGCAGCTTCTTCTTGGGAAGGAAGAATCAGGTCTGGGTTGCAATTGGTATTGTCTAGGTATAAGGTATGAATCTCTTTCCCCAGCCTCAGGGCTGGCTCCTTCAGCATGGATGGTGTATACCGAAAATCACCTGGAAAAAAAATATGGGAGGCATAGTCAGAGACAAAAGCATAGAAGACAAGCCTCTCCCAATTCCAACAGCAGATGGGCATTTGCCTATTGACATCTTGGAAAAAAACTAGAGTTTAGCGGTGATCTAATGTAGCAGAGTTTCTTTGTGGAAATGTCTCCATCATGCTCCTGCATTTTCAGTACTCTTGGCAAAGTCTGTACCCTTAAAGAATGAAAAATCAATTAAGAAAGGGTCATTGCGCTCATGTGACATGAAGCTTGGAGGACTCCAGGCTTCTACTATGAATCAAGACTACTCAAGAAAAGTAATGTTGGGAATTTCCTGGCAGTCCAGTGGTTAGGATTCAGTGCTTTCATTGCTGGCAGGACTGGTTCAATCCCAGGTTGGGGAACTAAGATCTTGAAAACCATGGGGCTTGGTCAAAAAGACAAAAAGTAGTGTCTAGGCTGGGAAAGTAGGAAGGACCCCTCTGGAAGCCCACCTGTGTAGAGGATGGTTCCAAAGTATCCTTCAAAGAGAAACATGACAGAGCCGGGGCAGTGATTGGCATCCAAGAGGGTGACCGTCATGGTCTCGCGCCCAACTTCATCTAGAGGCAGGACATGGCTCTCACCAACCTCCAGGGCTCGGATCCACTGCTTAGATACCTGAAGAAACAGCAGGTCATCCCAGGAAACACAGATGCCCCTCCCTGATATCTCCCTGGATCACAGTCCTCTCTTCCTCCTCCCTCTCTCTACCCCACCTTCTTACAAGGCTAAATTAAGAGTCTAGAAAGCAAGTCTACTCAACCATTCCTCAACTTTCCAAACCATAATAATCCCTTGGAGTGCTGTGCCTAGTCACTCAGTCGTGGCCAACTCTTTGCCACCCCATGGACTGTAGCCCACTAGGTTCCTCTGTCCATGAAATTCTCCAGGCAAGAATACTGGAGTGTGTTGCCAGACACTTCTCCAGGGGATTTTGTGGACCCCGGGATCGGACGCAGGTCTCCCGAATTGCAGGCGGATTCTTTACGGTCTGAGCCACCAAGGAAGCCCTTGGGGGTGCCTGTTAAAAAAATTCCAGCCAGATTTCCAGGACCTGCATCAGCTATGTCTACTGATTCAAATGCGGGAGGAGGGAGGTACTGGAGAATCTATTTACTCAGAACATTAGATGAATTCTTAGGAGCCAAGTTTGGAAAACACTGGCCTAGCTTACGTGAAGAGGTAGGAAGTCTCCTTGACAGGCCTAGAAGTCCTCCCCAGTTTTATCGCTGAAACATCCCAAGCAGGCCAGTTAGAAACCACTCTTGTTCTGGGTTTAATATATGCATTTCTGGGTTCCCCAAAACTGTCGCTTTTGTAAAAACCAGTTCTCCTGGCCACAACTCTAATGACTCCAAGACTGACAGATAGGAAGGCCCCACCCAGATGCCAGGACTAATTCTCCGAGGCCGACTCCAGCCCCGCATACCTGGAGGTGACGGTGCAAGAGGTAGGCCGTGATTGGGGAGCAGTAGAGGGGCCGGGCCCAGGTGCTAGTCAGACCCACGGTGTGGTCCGAGTGCATGTGGGTCAAGAAGAAGAGTCGGGCGGAGCCAGCCCGGCGCAGGCTCCAAAAGTCCACAGCGATGGGCGTATGAGGGATCAAGACCCCATTCATGGTGGCGGGGTTCGAGTCACCAGTGGGTTCTTAATGGGAACAGAGCTCCTGTGTGACGCTCCTACCATGCCGCCCTGGAAAAAAACATGCTCGGGCAAGAACAGGGCTAGAGACCGAAACGAAAAGCCAGCCCAGTGAGGGAATGAATGGCTAGACTGGGCAGAAAGAAGGAAGTGACCTTGCTGGTAGGAGTTTTGGTGGAATCTCAAACCGCAGAAGGCGCCCAACCGAGCGCCACTCCCCCTAACGCGCAGGACCAGGGGCCCGAAGCCCGGCACTCAAAGCGCGCGCTGCTGGGCGGAGACAGACCGAAGTAGCCAACTTCCGATTGCCCGCATCAGCTCCACCAGAGGGAGCCGCGCGGCTGCGCCGGGAGGTGAGAGGTTGGGGGAAGGGCACCCAAAGGTCGGGATCCAGGCTGCGCTCGGTGCTCACTGGGAGAGGGTGATTGGCAGCTGCTCTACGAGGTACCTCTGGAGGAGGCGGGACTTCCGCAGAGAGCTTGATTGGGCCTCTCGGTGACGGCAACCGCGTGGAGGCGCAAGAAAGGCTGGAACTGGAGAGGGAGGGGTTCACGGACAGTTGGAAGCCGGGCTGGAAATCAGGCCGAGGGCCTAGAGGTTGGGGAGCGCTCTGTGGGCGGAGCGAACCAGCCGGCAGGTCCCAGGATAGAATCGCAGAGCTTCGGGTGGGCCTCTCCCGGAAGCAAGAAGGTTGAGATTGAGTATGCTAGGGCCTGGTTGCGGGCCTTTGGGAAGACAAGGCTGGGACGAGATCGCGGCTATTGTCCCTTCACTGACTGACATTTCCTTTACCCAGGTCCCCACATCAGGGCTAGAAGGAGCCCGAGTTCCCTAGGAATCTGTGGGAACTGCCTCGTGACTGTTGGAGAAGATGCCGTACCTTGGCTCCGAGGACGTGGTGAAGGAGCTGAAGAAGGCTCTGTGTAATCCTCACATTCAGGCTGATAGGCTGCGCTATCGGAGTGTCATCCAGCGAGTGATTAGGTATCACCTAACGCCCTAATTCCCCCATGCCCATCCCCAGCAGGCCTCTCTCCCCATGGCTGCTCAGAAAGAGATAATGAACTTTCATACATAGCAGTTGTACGGTTTGATCTTTCTGCTTCTCTGGAATGACATCTAAGTCTCCCTTGTGGGGCATATTTTGCTTCTTTTACTCAGCTGGGTGGTTTCATCCATATATCTTGAACTTGTACTGCTGATCTATATCTAGTACAGACGTCCTTTTTTATCCTCAGACTCACGCATCCTATTGCTTGCTTGGCATTTCTGCCTGGATATGTCTTCAAAGACATGCAAAATAGCACCTGCATTCTTCCCTCCACCTTCCCAGACCTGCTCTTCTGCTTGTATTGTGTTGATAAATGTCACCACCCAGCTGACCAAGTGTGGGAGTAAGTCTTGATGATACTCGATCTTCACTGCTCAAGTCAGGTTGTATGGATTCATGGTTCTAAATATGCATCCTTTTTTTAAAAAATTGGCACTGCTGTTCTGGTTTCTTTATAAAAAAGAATTGCAGTAGCTTAAGAGAAGGTCAGGGCTTCCCTGCTGACTGACTGGTAAAGAATCCACTGCCAATGCAAGAGACTCCAGTTCCATACGTGGGTCAAGAAGATCCCCTGGAGAAGGAAATGGCAACCGACTCCAGGATTCTTGCTTGGAAAATCCCATGGACAGAGGAGCCTGGCAGGCTACAGTCCATGGGATTGCAAAAAGAGTCGGATATGACTGAGCAGCTAAACAGCAACAAAGTATCAGGTCATCTTGAGCAACTAAAACAACAACAGAGTATTAGGTCATCTTCCTTCTATTTCAGTTAGAATGATTTTCCAATATATGAATTTGACAATATATCTCTTGCCTGTAGCAAACTTTGGGTCACAAACTTTAGCATGCACAGAAGTTTTTAAGAATGCTTTTTAAGATTTTAATGCTTTTTTATGCTTTTTAAATGCTTCTTTAATGCTTTTTAAGAAAATGTAAAAATTTCATTCAGTCCAGTAATTCTGATTTCAGTAGGTGGGATGGAACCCAGGAATCTGCATTTTGAACAGACATCCCCTCAAATTCCTGTAGAAGATCACAGTTTGAGAAATAGTGATCTACAGAATAAAGTCCAAATTTCTTACCATAACATTCAAGGAATACCCTGTTAACTACCTTCAGACTGTCAAAAGAATATACCATTCTTGCTAATGTCCACATGCCTCACAATGTGTATCATTACCTATCTACTACACCTCCCTGGAGCTCCTGCTAATTTGGCTCAAGTATTACTTCTTGGCAGTGTTAGATACCCACTGCACCTTATCTGTTACTTCTGTTGTAATACTTATCTGTCATTCTGTAATTAGAGGTGTCCTTGTCTGCCTGCTTGGTAGATTTGAGTTCCTTCAGATCTGAGAACATGCCTTCCTCAGATTATGTCCCCAGAACATATCCCTGGAATGTAAAAGCTGAATGCGTTGGAATGTATCAATACTAGGAATTCTGTGTTTGTTGAATGAATAGAAGAACGTCTATTGCAGGCCGTGTTAAGTTTTGTGTGATATGATAGAAAAGGTAGACCTGGTTGCTTACCTCTAAAAGGTCAATCTAGTTGGCTATCCAGGACATGTATAAGTAAAAGGTTTTCTGTAGGTTGTTGGTGGTGAGTTGGGGATTATATATTTTACTTTTCTCTGCTGTGTGTGTTGGTTTCAGGCACATGACTCAAGGGGTGGACATGTCTGGTGTTTTCATGGAAATGGTGAAGGCTAGCGCCACTGTAGATATTGTTCAGAAGAAGTTAGTTTATCTCTACATGTGTACCTACGCTCCCCTGAAACCAGATCTGGCTCTCCTAGCCATCAATACACTGTGCAAAGACTGTTCGGACCCCAACCCAATGGTGCGAGGGCTGGCATTACGGAGCATGTGTAGCCTCAGGTGAGCACTCTTTTCCCTTTCTGCATCTCAGTGGCTGGTGAGTTCATGTGGTCACAGGCAGATTTTAATGATGACAATTTATTTGAGCTCCTTAATACTGGGGAAAACGTGGTTGTAACCTGAACTCAGGTTGTCAGCCATTACTTTGGTTTAAAAAACTATATAGATGATTTTATTACGGGATTTTTTTCTACCTTACTGTCAGTGAGATGGTTAAAGATTTCTAAATGTGTGTGTATTTTAACTTGCCTGTGCAGCATTATTCCACATGAAAAGTCAAGCGAGGCTTTTTAAGTTTGGCAGCAGCTTTCTTGAGTTTGTTGAGAAGAATCTGACCAATGCATATTCAGACATCTATTAAACCCTCTGTTAAGTGAATGGGGGCTAAGTTATGTCAACACTAGTACTTTAGGATCTGGCTGACTCCAGAATGTGTTGCTTAGGATGCCTGGTGTGCAGGAATATATCCAACAGCCAATTCTCAATGGTCTGCGGGATAAGGCTTCATATGTCAGGAGGGTAGCAGTCCTTGGCTGTGCCAAGATGCATAATCTTCATGGAGACTCCGAGGTGGGTAAGTTTCAATGTAATCTATCAGAATCAGTATTTATTTGTGCTTCCATTATATGACTTTGTAAAAGATTATGTCGTTTTGGTAGAAAATAATAATGTGGCTCTACTGGATGTCCCTTTTTAAAAATTTCATTTTATTTCTTAAATTTATTTTTATTTGGAGGATAATTGCTTTATATGTTGTGTTGGTTTCTGCCGTAGAACGTGAATCATCCAGAAATATACATATGTCCTCTCCCTCTTGAACTTCTTCCACCCTAGGTGTCTCTTTTAAGTAGGATGCAACGCTTGGTATTTTCTGATATTAAAGAAGTCCTTCCTTTGGGGTTCAGGTGAAATTCTTTGCATGAGCTACTTAGGATAGTCTGGAAATGGCAATTTTTAGCCTTGTACTTTGTTACTGCCTTTGTTACTTTTGTGTAATAGCAGAGAAGTTCAGCTTTGTCTGCCTGGAACTATTATTCTGGCTCTATCCCTGTGACTCTGAAGCTTTTGTTTATATGAGATCTTTTTTTCTTTTGTAGATGGTGCCCTGGTAAATGAATTATATAGTTTGCTGCGTGACCAGGATCCAATTGTGGTTGTGAACTGCCTGAGGTCTCTAGAGGAAATTCTGAAACAGGAAGGAGGTGTTGTCATCAATAAGCCCATCGCCCACCATCTCTTAAATCGGTTTGGATGCCTCTGTTCTCTTTTTATCATGATCAGATCTGCATCTCTGCATCATAGTGGGATCTTGTTGATGTAATGAATGAAGGAGAGGTTCTTGAACAACTTCTGTAGAGCAGTAAAAAGAAGTTAAATGTAACCATTAACTACCTCATGTTTCATTGCAAGTTTTGTGGTTTGTTGTTGTTTTTTTTTTTGGTCTTAGTTTCTTTTGATGATATATAGAGAGATAGCAGAAAGATCCTTCGGGGATAGGCTCTGTCCCCTGCAGTCATTATGTCCCCCAAACTAAGCCATTCACACGTACTATCTTACAATGTATAGAGTCTGGGTCTAGGGTATAGGGATCGTGTCTTTGGCCTTAGATGAGTATGCATTTGTACTGTGAACTCATCTTGTTATTTAAAGACTTTGTATAAACTTTAAGTAATGTGTAAAAAGAATAATTTGATTACGGTACGACCTATTTTTAAGAATTCTCCCCTTATTGTGATGAGCAGATGACTAGTGACAGAGCAGTCGCTTGGAGGTGGCCCTAATTTTGTTGCTAACATAGCCCATTTGTTTTCTTTTTTGGATAGAATGTCAAAACTGGACCAGTGGGGCCAGGCTGAAGTCTTGAACTTTCTGCTCCGCTACCAACCCCGAAGTGAGGAGGAGCTGTTTGACATTCTCAATCTGTTGGACAGTTTTCTCAAGAGCAGCAGCCCAGGCGTGGTGATGGGAGCCACCAAACTCTTTCTGATCTTGGCCAAAAAATTTCCCCACGTGCAGACCGACGTGCTCATGCAAGTGAAGGGCCCTCTGCTGGCTGCCTGTTCTTCAGAGAGTCGAGAGCTCTGCTTTGCTGCCCTCTGCCATGTGCGTCAGATCCTGCACAGCTTGCCCGGTCACTTCAGCGGCCACTACAAGAAGTTTTTCTGCTCCTATTCGGAGCCCCACTACATCAAGCTCCAGAAGGTGGAGGTGCTGTGTGAGCTGGTGAACGACGAGAATGTGCAGCAGGTGCTGGAGGAGCTTCGAGGGTACTGCACCGACGTGTCCGCCGACTTCGCGCAGGCCGCCATCTTCGCCATTGGTAGGTGTCTGCTGCTTTTCCTTCATGAGAGCCTACCCCAAACAGCTAGAGAGCTGGGGAACCACAGAGAGCAAAAGGGAATCAGTCTTGCTTCAAGGGAAAGTATCTAGCACCAAAAAATTGGGTCAGTGACTACGAATAAGTAGAGGAGGAAGGCTCTTTTGGTCAATACCGGTGTTGCCATGTCTTTCTAGAATATAGACTACAGGTGATTCAAACTATAACAATTAATTAATAGATTTAAAAAAACATTTATTTACTTATTTTCTGTTGCACTGGCTCTTAGTTGCTGCTCTCAGGCTTTCTCTAGCTGAGGAGAGCAGGGACTCCTCTTGTTGTGGTATGTGGGCTTCTCATTGTGTGGCTTCTCTTGTTGTGGAGCATGGACTCTGGGTGTACTGGCTTCCCTAGCTGTAGCTCTTGGGCTTTGGAGCACTGGCTGGGTAGTTGAGGGTCCCGGGCTTAGCTGCCCCATGGCATGTGGGATCTTGCTGGAACAGGAATCGAACCCGTGTCCCCTGCATTGGCAGGCAGATTACCATCCACTGTTGGACCATCCGGGAAGTCCAGCACAATTTATATTGCCTTTTGTTGTACCTTACCGAAAATGCTTTTCTGTATATCATCTTCCCACAGTCTTGTGAGACAGTCAAGAAAAGTGGACAAGTGGTTATTAACTTTGTTTTCAAGATGAAGCAACTTGGGCACAAAAAGGTTCTTAAATTGCCCAAAGTTTATATAGTTCCTGAACTGGGACTGAAACCCAGCTTTCCTGACTCAAAGTCCTGTGTCAATTCAATAATCATATATTGAGCTTCTACTCTGGACTACTCCATATTATGCTGAGTAGACCAACATGGAGTAAAACCTAAGGCCTACAGACCTTTTCACACTACCGTGTCTGGAATTTAAAGAGCTAGAGTGAGCCACAACATGAAAGCACCTGGGGAGCTCAGGTTTGGAGGACTTCAACGGAAGGAGGAGAAGGAACTCTCCTATGTAGAATAAAGTATGGCTATTTTTAGGGGCAGAGAAGAGGAAACTAAGAGGGGAGTAGAAATCCTGCCATGTGGAGGCTGCTGTAAAGTGTCCCCAGCAGGAATACTCCTGTGTAGGTGTGCTGCGACAAACTGGCTGCCACATAAATACTCTGAAAGTTTTCAACCTTGTTTAATGGGGAATTCATTTTTACCTAAGTTCCCTTAAATTCTTATTTCATCAAGTAAGGGGTGATTTTTTTTTTTTTTTAGGTTTTTTAGGTTTTAGTCCTCTTTGTTGTTGGTTGGTAGGAAATTGTTTTAGAATGAGGTGCTAATATTTGACTTAACACTTTTTCTGCTTTCCTTCCTCTGTAGGTAGTATCGCCAGGACCTACACAGATCAGTGTGTGCAGATTCTAACAGAGTTGCTGGGGCTTCGACAAGAGCACATTACCACGGGTAATAGCTACCATTCTAGGAATCTTTTGTGTGTTGTGGGGGGGACCAATTTCCTGGCCTGTGATGGTTTTTCAGAACATGTTTGTTGTTGAATATGAGAGGTTTAAGCTTTTCTTTACGTCATCATCTGTTGCCATCAGAGGAGCATATCGACCTAACAGGGCAGGGAGTCTTCAGGTTGCCATGAGTCTTCAAAGCTGTTGGATAGCTAATGAAGGGTGCTAGGATGACCTTGCTTGTCATTTCCCCACCTTTGTCCCTCTTTTTGCTTTACAGCAGCAACTGTAAGCAGTGGCTACCAGACCTGGGACTAGAATGATGCAAACGAGGTGCCAAGGATACAGACATGTAAAGAGGCACTCACTATTATATAGAGCATGGATAAACAACAAGGTCCTACTGTACAGCTCCGGGATCTATATTCAATATCCTGTGATAAGCCCGAATGGAGGCCTTCCCTGGTGGTCTAGTGTTTAAGAATCCACCTGCCCATGCAGGGGACATGGGTTCAGTCCCTGGTCTGAGAAGATTCCACATGCAGCAGGGCAGCTAAGCCGGTGCGCCACAACTACTGAAGCCCGTGCACCTAGAGCCTATGCCCTGCAACAAGAAAAACCACAGCAATGGGAAGCCCATGTACTGCAACTAGAGAGTAGCCCCCACTTACCACAACTAGAAAAAAGCCTGCACAGCAACGAAGACCCAGCACAGCTAAAAAAAAAAAAGCCTTACAAGAAAAGAATATATATACATATATATATAAAATGTATATAGAGAGTCACTCAGTCTCAGGTTCATGCAGGTGCTACCTCTGTGTGTCCTCTTATGTTTTACAGTTTACCTTGCTTGCTTCACCATAGCCCCAGCCCTAGTGTCTCCATTTATACTGTCTTCAGAGCATCATTCAACAGAAGCACTCTCCCACATTTGTATATGGCTTTCCAGTTTACCAAGTGCCTTTGCATACATTAATTCTTGTATCCTCATGGCAGTCTGAGAAGAGCAATATTCATTTAAGAAATCGTTGCCCATTGCCAGACATGTCTCAGATAATCACTGACCACCCCCTCCAACACCCATTTTGCAGACATTCCCGCAACCTGACTATGTGACTTTTCTTAAGATTCCTTCTCACACGGAGGCTCTAACCCTGTGCTTTTGTGTCCTGAGCTGTGCTGCAGTGGTGGTGCAGACTTTCCGAGACCTGGTATGGTTGTGTCCTCAATGTACGGAAGCTGTGTGTCAGGCCCTGCCCGGCTGTGAGGAGAACATTCAAGATAGTGAGGTAGACTATGATTCTCCTTTACTTCTAGGCAAAGGGGAAGTGCTTGGGACCTACTCTGTGAAATGGAATCTAATTATTCTTTCTATCCAATGTCTGAAGTGGGAACTCTTAGAATTGATTGCCATCTCAGATTCTCTTTTGGGTGTAGGCAGGATATAAATTATGAAAACATTAGGATTTACCTATGGTTTCCTTACAAATATTTTGATACTATTATTCTTGTGTAAGGTATTCATTATTTTGAGTGAGAGATTTAGACCATAGGGTTTTCAGCTGGCATGAAAATCAGAGTCATTTGTGGACTTTCTACACGTTTAAGCTTCACCCCAGGTCTACTCAAATATTCAGAAGTGGGAACCCTGGACATGTACAGTTTCAAGAAGCCTCGAAGGCGATTCTGACGTGCACTCTAGGTTAATCACCACTTTAATGGAGTAACTTAGGGAAATCTTCCAGTAACTTCCACTGAAGCATGAAACCCCAAATTGGGGCCGAAGCCCCCAAACTGAGGAATCTTTATTGCTTAAACAACATAGGCGTGAGAGTCATAAGTCTCCTTTTTTGTGGTAGAAATTCGTTCCTATTTGTTGTAGAGAGTTTAGTAGGGGGTAGATCAATAAATGCAAGTTGAAGCAAATAAAATATACTTTTTCTGCTAACTCTAGGGTAAAAGCGAAACCTGCTGCTGTCTGCCATCTGCTCTCATCTGTGTTTTGGACGGCCAAATGTTCAGCATCTGTTCTTACTCCCTAATTCCCTAGGGGAAGCAGGCACTTATCTGGTTACTTGGTGTCCATGGGAAGAGAATCCCCAATGCTCCCTATGTGTTGGAAGACTTCATAGAGAATGTGAAGTCGGAGACATTCCCAGCTGTCAAGATGGAGCTGCTCACAGCTGTGCTGCGCCTCTTCCTCTCTCGCCCGGCTGAGTGCCAGGACATGCTAGGCCGCTTGTTACACTACTGCATAGGTAGGCTCTTCAGAGGAAATGGTACTTGCCATGGCCAGTTGTGTATACCTCCAGGTGGCTCAGATGATAAAGAATCTGCCTGCAATGCAGGAGACCCGGGTTTGATCCTTGGGTTGGAAAGATCCCCCAGAGAAGGGCATGGCAACTCACTCCAGTATTCTTGCCTGGAGAATTCCATGGACAGAGGAGCCTCATGGACTACAGTCCATGTGATCACAAAGAGTCAGACACAACTGAACAACTAACACTTTCACGGTCAGTCGGAGAGGTTCTCACAGCTTTCATTGTTTGATGAGCCATGTCTGGGACCCAAGGAGAAAATGTCAACATTTTCTAGGGTTTCCTCCCTCCTATTCTGGTGGGCACAGGGATAGAAAGAATGTTCTTATGTTTAATTAACTCAATCTGTTATCTTACCTCAGAGGAAGAAAAGGACATGGCAGTACGAGATCGAGGTCTCTTCTATTATCGCCTCCTCTTAGCTGGCATCAATGAAGTAAAGCAGATCCTGTGTAGCCCTATATTTGATCCTTCCCTCAGACTTTTGGAGGATCAGGCAGAAAGACCTGTGAACAGCTGGGCCTTGGACTTCAACACTCTGGTGCCAGTATACGGCAAAGCCCGCTGGGCAACCATCTCTAAATGCCAGGGAGTAGAACATTGTGGCCCAGAGCTTCCTAACACTGCAGCCTTTCCCACACCAGGTAAAAATCATCCTATTTTCCATCTTGTCATGAAAAATCTTTATGGTAGAGAGTAAAGTACCCCAGCTACACTTCAGATTGTTGCTTGAATTTTGTCTTTGTGAACAAGAAAGTTTGCCATTGGTTATTTAAGCCATTTCTCCAAAGATAAAAATCACATTATGTACTTTTGGAAATCTAGATTTTAAAATGTAGTTCCAGCAGACTGAGAGCGTCTCTTAAACAAGCTTTCTGACTCTTGTAGGACCCTTGATTTCTGAAGAGAACAAGGAGAGGGTTCAGGAGCTCCCTGATTCTGTAACCCTCATGCTCATCCCCGATCACCAGCTTACTGCTGAGTGTTTTGAGAAAACTTGGCTGAGCCTCAAAGTTGCTCATCAGCAGGTGTTCCCGTGGCAGGGAGCAGTCCATCCTGACACCCTGCAGATGGCGCTGCAAGTCGTGAACATCCAGACCATCGCCATGAGCCGGGCTGGGACTCAGCCATGGAAAGCCTACCTCAGTGCTCAGGATGACACTGGCTGCCTGTTCCTAACAGAACTGCTGCTGGAGCCTGCGAACTTGCAAATGCAGATCTCGGTGAAACAAAGCGAGGCAAAGACAGAGGCACTGAAGAGTTTTATTTCTGTTTTAGAAACTGTGATTGGAACGATTGGAGACATAAAATCATAACGGCTTCCTGTCTGTCCTGAGTGAGATGAATAGCTGTCAGAGTTCCTTAGTTTTTCTTATTATCACTGCTTGTAAGTCTCAATAATGTCAAAGGCAAAGGAGAAGGGGAATCTGGGAATGAGGATTCTTCCATTTTTGTCCAAAGAACATTGACATGTTCCTCTCATACCTATTGGTGAATGACCCCACTTTTCCAAGTGATGTTGTAAAGATTAATGTTGTTGGGGAGAGGGTGGAGGTAGAATTTGTATTCTTTTCTAATTAGTTTAAAGGATTATTTTGCTAATAATTAGTAAAATAATTAAAGATGTCTGATGTGTCTGGAAACTGACAGGGACATCAGTTTTTGAGGGTCTTGTGGATTATTACAGTAAATTATTACAGTAAATTCCTTACTGTTATAATATTTCTAATCATGCTTTTTAGGCCAGAGTTCAAAGTCCTTAGCATGATATCCAAAGTTCCTCCTCTGTGCCATGTCTCAGTGCTCACCAAAATACCCTGTGTTCTGGCAAAAGCAAAGCACTTGCAGTTCCCTGAATATACTCAGCTCTCTCTCACCTCTGTGCTTTTATTTTTTGCCTAGAATATTTCCTCACCCTCATATCTTTTTAAGTAACGCTTAGTCTATCTTTTGGTGTTCAGTTCAGATATGAGCTCTTTCAGGATGTTTTCTGTGACCCTCGCTGCCTTCATTAGGGGTTTCATTCAAGCTGTGAAAGCAGTCAGTGCATACATCTAGCAGTACTATTGGGGTGGCTCTAAAGAACCCACCTCCCAATGCAGGAGATGTAAGAGATGTGGGTTCGATCCCTGGTTTGGGAAGATCCCCTGGAAGAAAACCCATTCCAGTATTCTTGCCTGGAGAATCCCATGGACAGAGGAGCCTGGTAAACTACGGTCCATAGGGTTGCAAAGAGCCGGACTGAAGCGACTTAGCACAGCACAGCAGTACTATTGTAATTGTTTTCTTGTCACTCTTTCTCATGTTTAATTTTCTTCATAACTGACCACATTTTATAGATGGAGACAACTTATGGCCAAAACAGATGTAATAAACTCATGGTAAAGTATAAATAACCAGAGAATCCAGCATAGGAAAAATAAAAATACCTGTTAAGACGAGCTGGGTTAGGGATGGGAAAGTATACAAATGTCCAGGCTGAAAGGGCCTACATAGCTGATACAGTTGAGGTCGTATTTAGCTTTGTAAGTGATTTGCATGCTAAGTAGCTTCAGTCATGTCCCACTCTTTGTGACCTCATGGACTGTAGCTCGCCAGGCTCCTCTGTCTGTGGGGATTCTCCAAGAATAAATGCTGGAGTGGGTTGCCATGCCCTTCTCCAGGGGATCTTCCTGACTCAGGGATCGAACCTGTGTCTCTTGCATCTCCTGCATTGGTAGCACCATGTGGAAGGAGCCAGAATAAAGAGGAATGGTTGTATAGTTGTCACCAGAAAGAAAGAAATATTTCGATTCTAATTTCTAAAAGACATTTACATGTAGTTTTACATGGATGGCACTGAATGGTATGTAGAATACTTGTGTGGCAAGTTAGTAAAGTGTTTCACATGACTTTCTTGTGGTGTTCTTCAGTATGAACAGAGAGCATAATTTTAATATGAAGCTTAGTGAGGGCATTCTTCAAGGATGAAAGATACTATGACCCAAATATCATCCAGCTTAACTCAACGACTTCTACCTGGATCCATAGATGGACAGCATATCCTTCAAATAATGCTTTGCCTATCATTTCTCTCAGCTAAGCTTTTAATAGGAGTAGAAAACAGATAGTGCTGAATTTCCTGGCAAGGGCCTGGATTTAGTCAGTTGTCTGTCTCTGCCAGACAGTTTTTAAGGACAGTGATTATCTTTCTTTCCTTCTGTCTACAGTGCCTATGAGATAGTGGTTACTCAATACATAGTATTGAATGAATGGCTGTAAGTTTTGAATAATTAGATTCTGATGGTATTTGTAGACTGGTGTTTGAAGTGTGTTTTGTTACATTGCGTTGACCATATAGAAGATAATAGATGGAATTCCATCTCGGCTAGGGTTTCTCAGAAGTGGTGCTACTGACATTTGGGGCCATATAATTCTTTGCTGTAGGGGGTTTATCTGTGTACTGTAGGATAACCATCAGAATCTCTGATCTATACCATTATATGCCCCCAAACTCCCAGTTGTGACAACTAAAAATATCTTCAGATGTTGCCAGGTTACCATGGAAGTCAAAATCACCCACGGTTGATAAAGACAGATCTGGACCCTGGATCCCCAGGGCCTGGAAGGAGGAGGATCAGAACAGCTTCAGAATCACTTTTCATATTTTGACTTGTTCAGTTAAACTGAATGTTTAATTAGGTACTAAAACAAAGTCGAAGTGTTAAGTGCTGCCAGTTTTAAGTGTTGGAAGGAAACAGGATGTAAGTGGTAGAAATTGAGTAAATTGACTGACTTCTTAAAAAATTAAGGGTTATCACTGAAATGTTGAACTAAAGAAAATTAGGTACAGCTCAGTAATTGAATGTTAACTACAGTGATCCTAACTATAGGAGCTTTTAGAATATTAAGCCCTACTTGGTTGCTTTCCTGTAAAGTAAGAAGCATAGCAGAATATGAAACCATTGCTTTTGAAAACACCGCCCTATCGGCAGAATGCAAAGAAGAACTTAAAGAACCTTTTGATAAAGGTGAAAGAGGAGAGTGAAGAAACTGGCTTAAAACTCAACATTCAGAAAACTAAGATCATGGCATCTGGTCCCATCACTTCATGGCAAATAGATGGAGAAACAATGGAAATAGTGAAAGACTTTATTTTCTTGGGCTCCAAAATCACTGTGGACGGTGACTGCAGCCATGAAACTAAAAGATGCTTGCCCATCTGTGACAAACCTAGACAGTATATTAAAAAGCGGACACCACTTTGTTGACAAAGGCCCGTATAGTCAAAGTTATGGTTTTTCCAGTAGTCACATACAGATGTGAGAGTTGGACCGTAAAGAAGGCCAAGTACTAAAGGATTGATGCTTTTGAACTGTGGTGTTGGAGAAGACTCTTGAGAGTCCCTTGGACAGCAAGGAAATCAAACCAGTTAATCCTAAAGGAAATCAATCCTGAATATTCATTGGAAGGACTGATGCTGAAGCTGAAGCTCCAATACTTTGGCCATCTGATGGGAAGAGCTGACTCATTGAAAAAGACCCTGATGCTGGCAAAGATTGAAGGCGGGAGGAGAAGGGGACAACAGAGGATGAGATGGTTGGATGGCATCACTGACTCGATGGACATGAGTTTGAGCAGGCTCTGGGAGTTGGTGATGGACAGGGAAGCCTGGAATGCTGCAGTCCATGGGGTTGCAAAGAGTCGGACATGACTGAGCGACTGAACAGCAGCAGCAACAATTTTAAAATCATCTCAGTGAAGAACTGATTTCTCTTAACTATCGCCTGGTTTTACTCATTTACAAGCAAAATGACTAAAGCTTCCTTGGTGGCTCAGATGGTAAAGAATCCGCCTGCTGTGCAGGAGATCTGGGTTCAACCCTTGGGTCAGGAAGACTCCCCTGGAGAAGGAAATGGCAACCCACTCCAGTATTCTTGCTTGGAGAATTCCATGAACAGAGGAGCCTCGTGGGCTATAGTCCATGGGGTCCCAAAGAGTTGGACATGACTGAGAGACAATTTTACTTTCATAAAATGAAGTTAATTATTTAATATTCCTCCTCCCTAGGGGCACTCTCTAGTCTCTGCAGATACATTAGTTGGATGATATAAGTAGATGCTTATCTTTACAATGTGTGAAGGTATTTGATACTGTGCTTTTAGGAAAATAGACTTCCAATGTCTTAGTTGGTAACACATATAATGAGGGCCCACAATGACCATTACAGAAGCAATCCTTTGTATAGTTCCTGATGATCATTTTATGGCTATGGACCAGCGACTGTTAGGTGCCTCCATTCCCTCCTCCTCTTTGAACTGGAGTTCTGTTACAATTATTCTACCACTTTTTCATAGATTGAGTGTTTGGGGGTGAGGAGACAAAGAACTTTTTTTCTTAGTTACAGGTCATGATATTGAGAGGAGCTGTACCCCAGGATCCTTGTTCACATGCAGGCCTGGTGCAGATGACAAGATCCTGGATTTTGAGCCAATGATATAATGAGATGAGGCTTTGGGAAAAAGATATAAATTATGACCAGAGCAGCAAGAGAAGCAAGTGAAAGTGAAAAAATTCTGGCCTCCTTTTTCAGTTATAATTAAGAGTACAATATTTGAACTACACGAGTGAAAGAGTATGTGGGCTGGGGGCAGGGAGGGGAAGGGGTGGTTGAGAGTGTATTCCATTGAAGGCCCAGAGAGAAGTAAACAAAGGAGGAAATTTTACCCCACATTGCTCATGAAAGATATACTCTGGTTCTGTAGCCTTACAACATTGACTGTACAAAATAATGCAAAGGATAGATAAGATTATACAAAGATTACATTCCCAAGATGGCATTTGCCCATAAGCATACCAGTAGTGAAATGAGGAAGGTGGTTTTTTATTATGGGGAAAGGTTTATTATTGATAGTAAGACATACTTGGTTTTAAATTTCTGTTCTACCACTTACTGATGCCACTTACCTTTGGGAGGCTATTTAATACCAGCTGGATTGTATCTTACAGGGTTTTTTTTTTTTGTCTTTGTGTATTATTTTGGGAGTATGTCATAAATGTATTTGTTGGAATCCTTAACTTGTCAGTGGCTAGCTCTAGTGTGAAAGGATGTTGGCCTAGAATTATCTTTACAGAATCTTCTGACATTAGAGATCTGAAAGCTACTTAGACACTGATGTTTTTAGCCTTAGCGATAATGACAAATAAAAATGACACTTTAGCTGTATAATTCCTATTCCTAGTCCCAAAGGAATGTATGATCTTTTTTTTTTTTTTAGAATGGAATAGAAAGCCGAAGATTGGCTCTGATTATTTTGCAAGCTAGAAATTCCACTTTGAACAATTAACTTACTGTTTATGCTTGAATGTCGTTCTACTAGTTCACCAGGTCAGAATATTCTGGAAAAGTTAATAGGTTTGAGTGCTGCTTCTGAGACACAAACCCAGAATCTAGGTGTAGCTCCATTAAGAAGGCAACCATTAAAAATAAGTGTCCAGTCCTGAGACCCTGTAAAACACTGATGGAGTCCAGCCCTGTTGGAAGACCCCAGTTAATTCTATTAGAGAGTAGATCCCAGATTCCTTTCATCCTGGTGATTAGACCTTGGGCTAAAAGGAAGACATTTAACTCTTGCTGTATTTCAGATGGGTTTCCCAGATGGCTCAGACAGTAAATAATTATCTGCAAAGCAGGAGACCCAGGTTTCCCTGGGTCAAGGATATCCCCTGGAGAAGGGAATGGCAACCCACTCCAGTATTCTTGCCTGGAGAATCCCATGGACAGAGGAGCCTGGATGACTACAGTCCATAGGGTCACAAAAAGTTGGATGTGACTAAGCGACTAACACACACACACATATTTCAGGTACTGCTTGGTCCTTCCACATAACATTATCTTATTTAATCCTCATTATTTCCCTGTGAAATAGTTTGTATTATTCCCACTTACAGTTCCTCAAATGCCCAAATTTTTATTCATCTCCTCAGCTTTTATATGTCCTGTTCCCTCCATCTGGAATGGTTTTACTCCTACTCTTTGCCTAATGAGTCTTTACTTGTCCTTCAGAACTCCTCTTACATGTTACTACTTAAAGGAAGCCTTCTTCATTTTGGTTTGTTTCCTTATTACACACTATAATAACACACTGTATCTCAATAAGCACAAGAAATTATGTGATTAGTTATTTAATATCTGTCATTTATGTCCAAGTGTGAGCCCCATGAGGATAGGAACTGTATCTGTGTCATTTTTCTAGATTATTTATATGCCAAGTATGTGCAGTTCCTTACACACAGGTACTCAGTAAATAATCAATGTGCCATTGTGGCAAATGAATGCCATAGTCAGGAGTTGAATGTTTGTGTAATATAACTTCAAAAACTTCTTTCTTTAAATTACACCATACCCAGAACCCAACAGGAAGTTTCTTAGTGATATTACCCAAGAGGCTCTTCCTTGTCTCTATTTCAGTTCTAGATTGGCTTTCTCACTAGTATAAGTTATCCATTAACCCTGGCTCGGGTGTGGCTCTCAGATAGGGAACTGAAAGTCTTCAACAAGCCTCCCCAGCTGTGTGTAGGTGAGTTCTGCAGAAAGGTCTCCCCCTTTCTGAGCAGCTGTTTTGGAGACAGGTGGAAGGAAAGACTCCAGGACTCCACGTCCCATTACGTAACTTTACATGAGGACACATCTGGTTTACCAGGGTTTCTGACTTCCTGGTGAACTGAATTGCTTGTTCTGTAGGAAAGCAAAACTTGACTGCAAACATACAACTAAGATGAAGAGCCCCCGAACTTTTGAGGAGCAAACGGAATGCATAGTGGACTCTCTCCTCGCCGATTTCTTAGGACCCGCTTGGCAGGTTGGTAACCGGACCCTACAATGTGCAGACGAACCAGATTCAGGTAAGGCTTCTGGGCCTGAGGTGGTAATTGCAGGTCAGTAAGAGAATCTGAATCTGCTTACTTATTTCCTCTGAAGTCTCAAAAGGCAAACTAAGTTTTCAGCAATATCTGGAATCCTTGTAGCAGGGAAAGAGATTCTCAGTGAAGGGAGAATTTTTGTCTATTGGTGTTGACACTATATTAAAGATTTTCTTGGGAGGATGAGGACTGGATTGTTTAAAAGTCTAGAGAACTTTCTTCAATGCCCAGGTCCCTGGGGCTTGCCATCGCTTCAGGCATTGTGATAAATGTGATTGTGCCCCATCTGTTTTAGGGGAGGTTTCCTCTTTTGATGTGGCCATCATTGCGGGTCGCCTTCGGATGCTGGGTGACAAATTCAATGGAGAATTGGAAGCTTCTGCCAAAAATGTCATCGCAGAAACCATTCGGGGACAGGTCAAGTTTCCACTACTTCTTTCTATTGTTGGCTTTTTGTTTATTCTGTTTCAGGCACCATTCTCTTACTATGCCTATACAACTGTGACTACAGATGTTCTATGAAAGATTTGGGGGCTTATTGCATCCAAGGAGATACAGCAGGAATTCTTCAATTCCAAGTCTTTAGCAGTTAATCAAAGACAAGGTGGTATTGAGGTGAAAAGCTCAGGCTTATCAGCCTTCTGAATGTTTCTGATTGTTTTTCATCAGAGATGTGCTTTATGGCATAGAGTGTGTGTGTGTGTGTGTGTGTGTGTGTGTGTACACATATATATATGTATATATGTGTGTGTACACATGTATATATGTATATATATGTGTGTATATATATATGTATATATGTGTATATATATGTGTATATATGTGTATATATATATGTATATATTGGAGAAGGCAATGGCAACCCACTCCAGTATTCTTGCCTGGAAAGTCCCATGGACAGAGGAGCCTGGTAGGCTGCAGTCCATGGGGTTGCTAAGAGTCGGACACAACTGAGAGACTTCACTTTCACTTTTCAGTTTCAGGAATTGGAGAAGGAAATGGCAACCCACTCCAGTGTTCTTGCCTGGAGAATCCCAGGGACGGCGGGGCCTGGTGGGCTGCCATCTATGGGGTCACACAGAGTCGGACATGATTAAAGCGACTTAGCAGCAGCAGCAGCACATATATATATACTCTCTATATATACTCTCTCTCTCTCTCTCTCTCTCTCTCTCTATATATATATATATATATATATATATATATCACTTTATTCTTGGTAAAACATTCTATTCTTTTAGCACCTTTTAAAATATTTTGCTGGTGAAAGTGAAAGTCACTCAGTCGTGTCCGGACTCTTTGCGACCCCACAGACTATACAGTCCATGGAATTCTCCAGGTCAGAATACGGGAATGGGTAGCCTTTCCCTTCTCCAAGGGGATCTTCCCAACTCAGGGATTGAACCCAGGTCTCCCGCATTGCAGGCAGATTTTTTACCAGCTCAGTTACAAGGGAAGCCTTTATTTTGTTGGTAGTGGGCATCTTTTTTCCCCTCAAGATCCAGCAATAAAATTATATACAGGAAGGATAGGCATTTGACAAGTCTGATGCAATGGGGAATAAGTACTTACAGCAGCCCACTTAGGTGTATCTGGCTTTTCATCAGAGTCCTGATTCTTGAATTCTGTATTGGATATAAATACCATAGACCATGTTTTAGAAGAGGTTGCTGATCAATATCAATAATGACAGCTAGTATTAACTCATTACTTACCATGTGTCAGACAATATTCTAAATGTTTTACACTTATTATCTCATTTAATCCTTACACTACTCTATGAGGCGTCATAGAAGCAATTGTAGTGCAGCCTTTCCCCATGTATGTATAACACTGTGAGAGCAAACATCTAACCCAATTTTGTCCACTTGCTGTAATCACACAACTTAGATTGTAGAACCTATAGGCCAGGTGACCCCAACCTGTAAGATCTAATCCCTGATGACCTGAGGTGGAGCTGATGTAATAATAATAGAAATAAAGTACACAATAAATGTAATGTGCTTAAGTCATCTTGAAACCATCCCCCCACCCCTAGTCTGTGGAAAAATAGTCTTCCATGAAACTGGCCCCTGGTGCCAAAAAAGTTGGGTACTACTGATCGGTCCTCAATTTTCTGACTTAATATCCATTTAAGCAGATAAGGAAATTGTGTGTGTGCTTAGACGTTCAGTCATGTCCAACCCTTTGTGACCTTATGGACTGTAGCCCGCCAGGGTCCTCTGTCCATAGGGATCCTCCAGGCAAGAATACTGGCGTGGGTTGCCATTCCCTTCTCCAGGGTATCTTCCCCATCCAGGGATCAAACCCAGGTCTCAGGCATTGCAGGCAGATTCTTTACTCTGTGAGCCCTCAGGGAAGCCCAAGTTTCATGTGTACCACATAATTCCATTTCTGTATACACCACAGCATGCTTGCCACCAAATGTCTGGTTTCTCTCTGTCACCGTAATTGACTGCCTTTTCACATTTTGACCTTATTTTTTATTTCAATGTGGACTCATGAATTCCTACTTTGTTCAGTGGGTTATAATCTGTTGCTATCATTATTTATTTGTATGCCCAAATTGCCCTAGATTCTACCAGTAGGAGTCCTTTCAATCTGGACTGTGGTTTTGGCATGTCCCTATTATTCTCTGAGTACTACTTTAATTTATTTTGCAGAAGATCTTGTATTTTCCAAGCCCCAACCTGAAATTAACCATTTTCCAGGGAACTCTGATTTCTTTTTACAGAGAATGAAACTTGGAAACCAGGATATAGGCACTCTCACTGTGGATGCCCTTCTCAGCTTCTTTGGGTTCTGACACCCTGCTCTAACTACCATGGGCCTTCTATGCCACACCACAAAAATCTTTCTGGGCCCCACCTGGGACTTCCCTTGTGGCTCAGCTGGTAAAGAATCCACCTGCAATGTGGGAGACCTAGATTCGATCCCTGGGTTGGGAAGAGCCCCTGGAGAAGGGAAAGGCTACCCACTCCAGTATTCTGACCTGGAGAATTCCATGGACTGTATAGTCCATGGGATAGCAAAGAGTTGGACACGACTGAGCAACTTTCACTGGCCTCAAGTAATGGCTTTTGGATCAAACTTTTGCAGAAGGATAAAGGAAGAGGAAAAGCTTAACCCATTTTTTACTTTAGAGTTTCCCAGACTTAACATTTAAGCCAGACATTCAGAATTTGACCAGCTCTGCTATCATGTACTTAGGATTTTTCTTTCAAATCTTTTTTTTTCTTTAATCATTTTGTTCATCCTGAGAAAATTGTGGGTTTGATGGGCCACTTGTGTTTTTTTTTTTTCTAATGTCCATTGCAATAAATTAAAAAATATTAAAATAAGAAAAGTTTATCCATTTACTCCTTAAGATTACCTTATGGATGGGAGGGGAGTTGGGGGAAGAATGGATACATGTATATATATGGTTGAGTCCCTTCGCTGTTCATCTGAAACTCACAACATTGTTAACTGGCTATACCCCAGTGCAAAATAAAAAGTTTGAAAAAATATTATCTCAAAATAAATTTACTTAATTAAAAATATGATCAAGGGAAAAAAAAAGATTACCTTAGATACAACCAATGTGTCTTTGTCATTCTTTGAGAAACACTTGCTTTACTGGATTCCTGAAACTGCAGCCTCCTGTACTTTTTTAGTGATACTCCACTGATAGATCCTCTGTCTTTCCCCAGGCAGGAACTGTACTTCATAACACAGTAAAATCTCTCAGCAATGCCTGGTGTGCCCAGGATTCCAGCTTGGCTTACGAGAGAGCCTTTCTGGCAGTGTCAGTGAAACTTCTTGAACATGTGGTCCGCATGGCTCCTGAAGTGGCAAGACAGGTGGCGAGGCCCATGACGAATATGATCAATGGCAACACTGCCATCCGAGAATACATCCAGGGCCAGGGAGGATGGGTAAGTATTTTGGGACCCCTAGCTTTGTTGGACATTGGCATTGTTTATATATTAATATATATATTTATATTAATACCTGAGACTCCAGTTCATGGTTCTTTCTGTCAGTTGGAAACCATGCAGGAAAACAGGCCTTCCAACTTTGCTGAAATTGACAGGATTATTTGGGGGTTTTTTGCCATGGGAAAGGGGAGCAGTCAGAAGCTCAGCCAGCAGGTCTTGGACCCCAGAGTGTGCGTGCATGCATGCGTGCATGCGTGGTAAGTCGCTTCAGTCATGGCCAACTCTTTTCGACCCTATGGACTGTAGCCTACCAGGCTTCTCTGTCCATGGGATTCTCCAGACAAGAATACTGAAGTGGGTTGCCATGCCCTTCTCCAAAGGATCTTCCTGACGCAGAAATAGAAACTGCATCTCTTGCATTGTCTCCTGCATTGCAGGCAGATTCTTTACCGCTGAGCTACCAGGGAAGCCCTGGACCCCAGAGGCAGGTTGCCTAAAATATTGACTGCTAACTTTGTCAAACTAATTTCTACTTCCTTCATATAATCATCTATGATTATATTTATGGTGAGGTTGTAACGTCAGTCTGACTTTGCTCTACCCCTTGGTAAGTTTCTGGGTCTTCTTCCCCTAGCATCTTTTGGGTGTGTGTTGAGGAAGTTCAGAATCATCTTACTATTGTCTAACCAAGAACAAGGACATCTGCTGTAATGGTAACGATAGGCGGTGTTCCAAGCCTATGCCTTAGAGCATTTGCTCTGTGGAGCATGTGTCTTCATTTCCAAGATGAGCAAAAGCCTTAGTAGGAGCTGCCTTCCCTTGAGGTGTCTGCAGGTCTTTCTGGTTTCTTTAGGGAGTTCCTGAAGACCATCCCTTTGACTGTAGGCTATTCATTGTCTTTCCTAGGAAAATCTGGAAGGCTGAAGAAGAGATGGAGCTGTTTCCCAGCCTGAACAGGACTTCTTTGACTGATCAGATGATTGATCTCTGGTGATTAAAATAGAGAAACAACCAAATCAAAACCCTCTTTCTCTTGGACAGCACTGAGTTTAGCTGAATAATCTCTTTTCTACTGATTGTTAAAGTTAGGAGCATCTCCCAGAGGTCTACAGAGATTTTTATACTTTCTGTTTTTACATGAGGGGGCTTCCCCAGTGACGCAGTAGTTTTAATGAGATTTTCAGTGCAACAAAGACCTCCAGACTCAAAGTAATGACTTTAGAAGTGGAGTTCCAGGCAACAGGGCAGGTTGCTGGAGATAGTGTGGGGAAAAGGGACCCCACAGTGAACATTCCATCAGATTTAGCGCCATCCTCCAGTAAGGCATCTTGTCTACTAATTTTGTAGTCTAAAACATTTCAGGGAGATCTTTGGTTTAGAAAATCTTGTTATTTTAAGTTGAGGATTTTCTTTTAAATTCATAACCTAAATCTCATGTTAATTTCACTGGAGCCAAATTATTTTATGTATTGTCAAGGCTGGAAGCAAGAAAATAGCAGTCTGTTCTTCTGCTTTTCTATTAGAAAGGGCAAAGAGCAACAGAGCAGTAACTGCATTTCTATTGCTACCGAATACAGGAAGTGCTGGCCCCCTTCTGGGACTGTAGGGCCATCCTAGCTTAGATGAAGCTAGCTGTGTACATGCCACAGTGTTTCTCAAAGTGCAGTTCACTTACCACTTGTGGACCTTATACATTGCTGATTTCCAGGCTGCATCCCTAGAGATTCTGTTTTGATAGGAGTAGGCTGGGGCCTAGGGTCCTACCTTTTTAATTGGTCCCACTGCTGATTCTGATGTGCATACAAATTTTGAGAATCATCACGTTCGAGCACAGGTTGGGGAATTGCAGCCCACAGACCAAATCAGCCCATAGCTTTTTTTTTTTTTAAAGAAAGTTTTACTGGAATGCAACTATACTCACTTGTTTACATATTACCTATGGCTGTTTTAGCATTGCAACCACAGAGTTGAGTTATGGCAGACACGATATAGCCTGTCCTGTAAAACCTAAAATATCTACTCTCTGGCCCTTTAAGTTTTCAGACCTCTGCTCTAGAGCTCCATGACCATTTCTCCTTAAGTAATTTAAACTCTGTTGCAATCCTGATAATTCCAAAAGAAACTGTAGATAGGATGACTCTTTTTTGTTCAGAATTTAGTTTGAGTGTTTGTTAGTTCTTGCATAGTCCACACTTTCTCTAAAACCTTTGGCAAATCAGTGAACTCCGGGACTCCTGAGTATTCAATAGAGGTGTGTATTTCCTTGGACCTGCCACAAGTGATTGGAAGTGACTGGAAGTAAAACATATGGTTTCTATGGTCTGTGTATCACATAAGAGCTCTTAATAATCTCATGGATTAATAGACAGTCATCAAGTAGAGACTCCTTCATCTCTAAGCTTCAGAAACTAGATGACTTACCTAAACATCAAGAAGGAAAGCACTACTGTATCAATTTTTTTGCTTAAGTGAGGCGTTAATGGCTTTGGCTTAAGTTTAACAAAGCTAACCACATCCCCACCCTTCAACCAGCCAGCTATCTGGCTCCACCAGATGTAGAGACATAAAGATATAGTGCTGCTAATATATTTTGACTTTTTCAAGTTATGCTATTTCCTCTATTCTTCAATAAATTAGGTTGGTAATCCAGAAATGAGATTTCATGTTTCTCTTTAGTAGAAATTAGCTTTTCTTGCTACCACCTTCAGACGCTTGATGTATTCCTTTGTCCCTTACATTACTGTAAACCCAACATGGTGAGTTTTGTGGTATTTGACCTCTTAGGTGAAATCATTATTTTCACTTTGACTAACACTGTTCTGTTCATGAAAAAATTCTCTCTGCGCATTTGATCTAATTCTCAGCAAGTGCTATCTAAATTGAATGATATAGCAACAGGAAGCAGATTGGTGGTTGCCAAGGGCAGGGATTGGGGATTGGGGTACAGAAAATAGGTGAAGGTGGTCAAAGGGTACAAACTTCCTATGAGATGAAAAGTTCTGGGGATGAAATGTATAGCATGTTGGCTATAGTTAACAATCTTGTTTAGTCACCAGTCGTGTCCAACTCTTTTGCAACCACATGGACTGTAGGCTTCTCTGTCCATAGGGTTTCCCAGGCAAGGATACCAGAATAGGTTGCCATTTTCTCCTCCAGGGGATCTTCCTGACCCAGAGATGGAACTCATGTTTCCTGCATTGCAGATGGATTCTTTACTGCTGAGCCACCAGGGAAGCGCATGGTTAACAATACTATAATATATATTTGAAAGTTGCTAATGGAGTAGATTTTTAAAATTCTCAGCACACACACAAACTGTAGCTATGTGAGGTGATAGGTTTGTTAACTAACCTTATTATGGTGATCATTTTACAAACATATATATCAAATCATTGCATTGTATGCCTTGAATTTACACCATGTTATATCTCAATAAAACTGGAAAAAAAATAAATTGAATGATAAGTATTAGAGGTCAGCAGTGCCCTCTTTTTATTCTTCCCCCTCTTAGCCATTCCAGCTCCCTTTTTTGTCCTATGTTGCCCACAAAACATCAGAATGTGAATCTAGCTCCAAGTATACTGTAGTGTCTTTTTTGGGGGCCATGCCACACAGCTTGTAGGACCTTAGTTTCCCAACCAGACCACAGCAGTGAAAGCGCAGAGTCCTAACCACAGGACCACCAAGGAGTTCCCCTGTTCTGTAATACCTTGAGACAGAGGATATGGTGCTAGGCAAATAGATAAGGCAGCTCTGGCCTGGGTGTTGTGTTTGTTGCTAGGCCACCCTCTGTCCTAGGAGAGCTGAAGTGATTTGGGCTGCGTGAAAGAGACACTGTAGCCCAGAGATCATGAATGCATTTAGACTGTCTGATTTTAACAACTTGATTTCACCACAGACAAATCATGTGACATTGGGCAAGTAATCCAACTCCTTTGTGCCTGTGTTCCCACAATAGGATTATTGTGAAGGATAAATGATACTACACTTTATGAAGGGTTTAGCCTAATGCCTGGAATATGTTAAGCACGGCTTGAACAATTCAGAGACTCTGTGGTTTGAAATTCATAAATTTATAGCTTGAGTTTTTTCTCTTCATTAATTCTGCCTCCCACAAAGGCAAACCAGTCTTATTTTACATTTCACCTCAATGTGATTCCTAAATCTGACTTATTTTCCTTCTTCCTAAATCCATACCCACAAACTCTTAACTATTTCTATCGACCTTTCTTATCCCCACACATTCCCAGATTGCCATCCAACTAACTCAAAGCCTCAGTCATTTTTCCCTTCTCCCTCTCTCCGGTTCTATGCCCCTGGTTGGTCTTTCTCACTGTTCCTTCCTTTTTGTCCTGATTCTTCCTACAAGAATTTATTACCACCTGCTGGGACTACTGATAAAACCTCCTAGGTATGCTTTCAATTGATCATCCTGTTGCAAGCTTGACCCATTCCAGTCTGTCCCATATATTACCACCAAGTTGGCCAAAGCTGTGATTTTTTTTTTTTGTCCCTTTTTGGATATGATATAATTCATTTTGAAATTTTACATGCCACTGAACAAGATTTTGAGACTTTAATAAAATGTATCAGGACTTCCCTGGTAGTCCACTGGTTAAGAATCTGCCTGCTAGTGCAGAAGACATGGGTTCCATCTCTGGTCCAGGAAGACTCCACACTCTGCAGGGCAGCTAAGCCCACATGCCACAACTACTGAGCCCACATTCTAGGGCATGTGCTCCACAACAAGAGAAGCCACTGCAGTGAGAAGCTTGTTTACCACAACTAGGGAGTAGCCCTCACTTGCTGCAACTAGAGAAAGCCCGTGAAGCAATGAAGACCCAGCACACGAAAAACAAATAATTAAAAAATAAAATAAAAATTCCTTTAAAAATGTATCAGAAGGGAGCACTTACTGTTTAAAAACCAAGAATCATTTTCCCAAAGCATTGCTTTGATTACCATTCTTTTGAAATCTTTCAGTAGAAAGTAATTGGATGTATTCACTACCTTGGTGATGGTTTCATGAGTGTGTACACATACCAAAGCTTATCAAATCTACACTTTGAAATGTGTAGTTTATTGTATGTCAGTACTATCTCAATAAAGTTTTTTTTTTTATTTTAAATCAGCGTTTTACCATTTCCCATCAAATAAAGTCTGACTTTTCAGCCTGATATTCAAGTTCCCTCAGGTCTGACACCAGCTGCCTTTTCTAGTGTTATGTATCAAGACTCTTGTCTACATAACCCATGCTCCAGTCAAACTGAGCCATCATTAAGCCACCCTATGCTTACTGTTCTCTGTTTTCTATTGCTTTCTCTTAGGCTCTACAGACATCTTCAAGACCCAATTCAAATGTTACTTCCTCTGTGAAGACTATACAGATAAGGGATTTCCCTGGTGGTCCAGTGGCTAAGACTCCACACTCCCAAAGCAGGGGGCCTGGGTGCGATCTCTGGTCAGGGAACTAGATCCCACATGCTTGCATGCTGCACCTGAAGATCCCACATGTTTTGACAAAGATCGAAGATCCCAAGTGCAGCAACTAAAACCTGGGGCAGCCAAATAAATAAATAATTTGATAAAGGCTATCTCGATAATCCAAGTAAGAAGTGATCTTTACCTTCTCATAATAATTTTTTTTTTTTTCTGGCTCTGACCCTGACTGTCTTCTCATAATTTTGTTTGCACCACATCTATGGTCTTATCACAAATGGTCTTAAATTATAGTTATTTGTGTGCTTACCTTTTTTGGACATAGTTGGCTTTTTAAGCAACCTCTACATCTGTTTCACTTTGATAGTATATTTCACAGGATCCTTAACACTAGGCAGATCGCCCCATTCTTACCACTTGTTAAGAACATGAGCCAGGTAAGGCTCATTCTGTACACCTTGCTGATTATTCAAGCTCCTTTTTTTGGTCTGCTTTCTAATTGCTTTTGAGCCAGTTCAAAAAACTCTTCATTGTTTTTTAATCTTAATATGGTTGAAAACTTCTAGAACAGCAGGTAACCCCATTGTCCTGAGACATGTTAATAAGCTGGGGGAAATACTCTTGTTCGATTAAGTGTGGTAAACACTGCATCTTATATCCTCCCTCTGCATATGGGATATACCATAGTGGAGGCACAGAAAAGTTCTGAAGTGAGGAAAACAGTTAAACTTTAACCTAGATCACAAAAATAACTATAATTTAAAACCATCTGTAATGAGACCATAGATGTGTACCTCTCAAATGTGTGTGTGGGTAGCGATTTAGATATCCTATGATCACATCAAACTCATTGTGTTTAAAACAGGACTACTTTTTTTCCTCTTCAAACCCATTTCTAGGTAAAGCCATTCCTTTCCTCTCTCTACCAAGAAGTCAACAGTTAAGGCCCCCATCACAGGGATTATTGAAATAGTCTCCCAGACCTGCCTTTAAGTTTGAATTACTCCAAACTCATTTCAGAGTAATATTACAAACATGCAAAACTGATCATGTTGTTCAGAGGTTTAAAACTGGAGAGTGGGTCTCTGTTGCTTTTAACAGGAGAAAATGCAAACCGCTTTATAAGACACACAAGGTCGTTCATCATCAGGCCCCTTATCCGCCTTTCTAACCTTATTTCTTGCTTTCCTAGCCTCATTACCCCCCTTGTTTCAGTCCCACCAATTTACCTAAGTTGCTTTCATTTTCAAGATTAACTTTTATTAACACCATTTTCTTGGCCTGGATGCCCCTTTCTCCTCGTATCCCTCACCCCCTCATTTCCAGTGACTCAGTTCAAGATCACACAGACACACTGCTATATCCAGAGCTCGGGCTTTGGTTGGTTCTTGAATGGGGCTTCCCTGGTGGCTCAGATGGTAAAGAATCTGCCTGCAATGCAGGAGACCTGGGTTTGATCCCTAGGTTGGGATCCCTAGGAAGATCCCCTGGAGGAGGGAATGGCTATCCCCTGCATTATTCTTATCTGGAGAATTCTGTGGACAGAGGAGCCTGGAGGGCTACAGTCCATGGGGTCGCAAAGAGTTGGACATGACTGAGCAACTAATACTTTCACTTTGGATGTACTCCTGGGCTGACTCTGCTGATCTGTTGCTGCCCATTCCCTCCGTTCAGTTGGACCTTCATCCTCCTTTTCTGTTCTAAAGAAGTGCGGCCGTGACACATTAAATAAGTTCTCCTTGGCTCCTGAGACTTTGAGGTCAAGTAAACTTGGGTTGTACCCTCCCCACCCACAGCTCCGAGTGGGAAGGTTGCTCAGCTTCTCAAAGGCTCCATGTTTTTGTTTGTACAATGGCCCGGATGATAATCCCTACCTCACAGGATTGTAGTGAGGAGTGTGTCAGAGTCTGTGGTAAGGCAGTTGACACAGTGTCAGGCAGAGGCTCAAAAAACTTCTTCTGAGCAATTCACCCATCATTCTGTTGCAGTGAAAAGGAAAAAAGAAGAATGAGTTTTTCTTTTCTTTCCTGAGAACAAAGAAGATAACAGTGAGCAGGCCTGATCACTCCTGTGCTAAATCACTTTAGTCATGTCCAACTCTTTGCAACCCCGTGGACTCGGGCCTGCCAGGCTCCTCTGTCCATGGGATTCTCCAGGCAAGTACACTGGAGTGGGTTGCCATGCCCTCCTCTAGGGGACCTTCCTGACCCAGAGATCAAACCTGTGTCTCTTATGTCTCCTGCATTGGCAGGTGAGTTATTTACCACTAGCGCCACCTGGGAGGCCCCTTGATCACTCCTAGGTTTACTTTAAATAACTGTTCCTAATCTAGTTTGTTCCTAATGTAGTCTGTAACTAAGTCTGCTTTTCTGCCCTCTAACTCTGCATTAGCTACCTTTTGTACCTATTATCCTTTGACTCTATGCTAATTACATCCTATATCTGGTGCTCACCTTTACAGCACTCTCTCTGCAAAATGCCCCTAGTAGTTTTTCTCCTTGCATTATAGAAAGAAGGCCCAGGAGCACAATACACAAAAGACAATGGACAATTATTGGGCTACCTGACACCAGCCTGTGACTATTTTTGAAACAATGCAAGAGGAAGAATACAAGATCTTCATACCTTTGTTCCTCATCACCTACCCCGAGGGGGAGCCCTCATCATATATAAGCCTTTAGACTCCTCATGGAAGTTGGGGACACAGTTCTTGGGCATGAGCCTGTTGTGTCTGCCCTCTGTTGTCTAAGGATTTCCTCCAAAACTGTCTCTGTATTTTTTATTCAGCTTCAGTGGGCACAGAAACCCAAGACTTTTGGCAGCATCAGTTCCTTCATTCTGCAAATGGTTGCATGCTTCCTCTGGCGGCATATGCCTAAGACAGGAGGAAAGAGGGCAGGGCACAACCACTAAAAGAGTGACAGCCATTGAGGACACAATAAAAACTGGTTAGAACCTACTAGGCCCAAGATGGCAGAAGATTTGACTTCCAGTGGACCTTGATCATTATTATTCACTCATTGTAATACATTAGTTAGGTCACACACACCACAGGCACCAGGACATTTATGACTGACCATAAAAGGCCAAAATTGGGTGGTAGCCCAATTCCTTGAAATCCCCACCCCTTCCCCAAAGTAGCTGGAATAATTTTGCCACTCACTGGCCTATGAAATTACCCAACCCATAAAAACTAACGACCCCCATACCTCAGGGCACTCTTGCCTCCTGAGACAGACCACATTCTGTCTATAGAATGTGTATCTCTGCTTTCACTTCACTATGGCTCACTCTTGAATTCTTTTCTGCCTCAGAAAAGGACCCTCACTTGGTATCTATCCCAGAGGCTCACCCGAGACCTAGAAATGATCATCCTCTCATGTCTCATTTTCTTGCAATCTCTTTTTAAAGGATATTAATAAATCTACTTCTTGCCTATCACTTTGCCCAGGTGGCTCAGTGGTAAAGAATCCACCTGCCACTGCAGGAGACACAGGAGACATGGGTTTAATCCCTGGGTTGAAGACCTCCTGGAGGAGGAAATGGCAACCCACTTCAGTATTCTTGCCTGGGAAATCCCATGGACAGAGGAGCCTGGCAGGCTATAGTCCATGGGGTCACAAACAGTCAGACACAACTGAGCAACTGAACATGCATGCACGTGCACCTTCCGTACTAGAATAAAGGGTCCTTGAATGAGGACAATTTGTTGTTCACTTCTGAAGCTCCCCTATTCCTCATTCTCTTGCATGTATAGGGATTTCATAAATATTCATTAAATGGACAAATGAAGGAAAAATGAATGACCAATCAAATGAAAGCTGAGACTTCAGGTTTGATTATATTTTGAACAAGACGCCAAGCCTCACTAAGAGCTCTAACTCTCTATTAAAAAAAAAAAGGTAAATTGCTTCAATTGAAAGTTATCAGTTGACCTTTGCCTCTTGACTGTTTCTTAAACCAAAGGCAGAGTGTGATTCCTTGTGTAGTACATGGGAAGTTGACTGTGAAGCTCATGACTGGTGGATTGAAAAACATGATGAGATCCCAGAATGCTGGAATGACAAGAAGCCGATTGGAAGATGGGTAGGGGAATTTCCTGCTGTGGATGATGTGAAAACATGAGCAAAGCAAATTAGCCACGTTAGAGGTGTTTTGATTATTATTATCGGAGTAAATTGCTTTACAGTGATGTGTTAGCTTCTGCTGTATAACAACTTGACTCAGCTATAAGCATACATTTATCCCCTCCCTCTTGAACCTCCCTCCCACCCCCTAGGTCATCACAGAGCACCAAGATGAGCTCTCTGTACTCTACAGCAGCTTCCCACTAGCTGTCTCTTTTATACAATATTACTAATTATTAGAAAAATGCAAATAAAAACTATAATGAAGTATCATGACACACTGGTTAGAATGGCCATCACAAAAAAAGAAAAAAATCTACAAATAATAATTGCTAGAGATGCTGTGGAAAAAAGAGGTGTTTTATAAGCCTCCTCAGTGTTCATTTCTAAAAAGAGAAGTAGTTGATTCTGGAGATGAAGGTCATTATTTTCTGGGCCATTGCAGCCCTTTGGGGTGGACTCTGCCTCGGTAATAGCACCATTTCTTTTATAACATTAGCCCTGCTGCTTGGTCAGCAGCATTCAGGGAAGTACTGTTTGCCAGGTTCCTGGTCCTCCCTGTAGGGAAAGCCCATCTGCTCCTGGCATAGTGAAGGTGCCCATGCAAAGACAAGCAGAGACTGTGCCAGGCAAAAGACCTAGAGTAACTGATGGAATGAGTAACCAAGTCAGAGTGGATGTCTCACCAAGGCCTAACCACAATAGTTAGTTATCACAGTAGAGCTATTTTAGGTATGCTCAAAACCATGTGAAGTCCTGTGGGTCACACAAATGTACAGAAGACGCTATCATTGCCTTTGATAAGCTTAAAACTATAGGAAGCATTTTATATGTTTTCCTTTGAATAAATTCCTCTTTTAAATAAACTTATGGGAGACAAAGAACATGTGGAGAAACTAAGCTTCCATAGCTGAACATAAAGACTTATACTGAAGGGATTCAGATTTAGAGAAGTTCATAGTGAGATGGAGTTAGGGGCAGGATCTTTGAAGCAAGGAGTAACTAACTAGGCTTTATTTTCATCTTGGCAAAAATCAGGGGAAATGATGAGAAGTAACCAAAGATATGGCCGTAGAATGAACAAGGTCTTAGGGTGATGTGGTTGGATAGGTTGGTTGGGGATATTTGATGAGGAAGGGCTTGGTGACAAGCTGAGGAAGCTGTATTGGTTCCCATCGGCTATCAGAAAGGACTTCTGTTGTTCCACATTAAAGAGAAGTCTTAACTTTTTTAAAAATTTACTTATTTGTCTGTGCTGGGTCCCAGTTAGGACACGCAAGATCTTTGATCTTCATTGTGGTGTGTGGGATCTTAGTTATGGCATGTGGGGTCTAGTTCCCTGTTAGGAATTGAACCTGCCCCCCACCCCCACACACATGGGGAGCATGGAATCCCAGCCACTGGACCACCAGGGAAATCCTGAGTCTTAATTTTTATCCAGCCTTAGTTACAAAGAGATACTAGATTGGGAAGATACAGATAGGAAGATGACTAAGAGCTTATCACTGCAGGAATCCAAGTGTGAAATGGGGATGGCGGTAAACATGGGAACAGAGAAGACAAGTTGAAGTTGAAAGACATTGAAGAGAAAGGATCAGGAGACCTCGGTAACCAAGAAGATGCTTATGAAGCACTGAGTGATTCACAGATAATACGCAAAGATCAATGGCCCTGGGATATAAGGGAAGGCAGGAGTAGTGAAATTAAAGCCGAGACTAATAAGTGGCTTTTCAAGGTAAAATGTGCCTCCTCAGAGAGAAGGATGTTCTGAGAAAATGGAATGTCTTTCTTGTTGACTAGTTTATCTTGTCCTAATGATCAGCTGATATTCTCTTTGGTTAAAGATTTTTTGTCCTCTAACTCCCAATCCCCATGACACTGATGTTTCCCCTTAAACTGGCACATTCCCCTCTGGTCGGAACAGGTGACAGAGTGATTGACGCCCCTCCCCGTTGTCATCTTTCTTCTGAACAAACGCCAGCGGTAGGTGAGGCAGCAGTGAGATGTTCCTTCCTGACTCCTTTTCAGGCGCTACAGTTTTACTTTCCACATGAGCCCGCCTTTGATGGTTCTGATAAAGTGTTTATGACTTTTTTACTGCATGGAACTGTTGTGTTCACTTAGGGTTTATGCTGGACTGGTTTAAATGGTTCATTGCAAAAACTCTTCGATTCTTTAAGGTATTTGCTAATCTTTGCTGAATGACCTGTTTTCCTTCACCAGTTCTTGACCTACCCACAAGATACAAATGAGTCAACAGAATCGTCATCAAAAAGAATTATGCTCCTATTGTCCTCCAGTATCTGTAAAAAGAAGTGTGAACAATTAAGTGGTAACTTAGATTTATTAAACATAAAACAGGTGCTTTGTTTTCACCTTCAGTTTGTTTTTTGCTTGCTTGAGTGGTCTGCTCAGGAAATGGCCTTTTGGCTAAGTGGGTTTTTGAGGTTTAGTTATTTCACGATATTTCTGTATCTTTGGTTTGAGAGTGGAACAGAATCCTGAGCATTGCTGCTTGCTTTTAAAGAAGATCTGCTGTTCTGCTAAGACGCTATTTTCAGATCCTCATACGTTGGATCTCAGCAAGTTTTTCTTTCTTATTGACTTTCTTATTTTCTTTCTTATCTCCATCTTATCCCTCCCTAAGAAGAAAATAAAGTTACAAAGGGATTATTCTGAAATATGGGTTCAAGGAAGGTAGATGTAAATTTTATTTTATGAGCTGTCTGTTTGTTACTTTACCAGTAAAATTCTGGTTTTGATGGAAGTGAAGACATTCTAAGGTCACAGAGTTTATGTAACTGTAGATCTCCCAGCTGTCCAAATACAGAAAATCACTTTCCTTCAGGGTTATTCTTTGCTACTCTGCAAATAAGCAAATTCATTTGGAATATTTTAATTTTTATCAGTAATTAAATCTATATCTTTAGTTCTGAGATGCTTTATGAACTGGTTAAGAGTGTTTTTCATCATGTTCTGGCTCGTTCACTATTGTATGTGCAGCCCTTAACATAGTCCAATACTTAGCATTCAGTGGAAACTCAATAAATTTTTTGAACAGATTAATGGATTTTTGTCGGGTTTTTTTTTTCTAATTTAAAAAGTGGTATGATAATTTTAAAAGAAGAGCTTTAAAAACCATCCTTAGGGACTTCCCTGCTGGTCCAGTGGCTAAGACACATGCTCCCAATGCAGGGCACCAGAGTTTGATCCCTGGTCAGGAAACTAGATCCCACATGCCCCAAGTAAGTGTCTGCATGCCGCTACTGAAAGATCCTGCATGCCACTACTGAAAGATCCTACATGCCACAACTAAGACCCACCGCAGACAAATAAGTTAATAATAATAATAATTTTTAAAAAATCCTTAATCCCAACACTTAATCAATTGATTCTTTTTTTCATCTTTTAGTCTTCATTTAACCATGTGCATACTTTCACATGTTTTCAGTCATGGTGAACTTGAAATTTTGTCTTTTAGATTTCCCCAGACTTCCCTAGTGGTATAGTGGATAAGAATCTGCCTGTCAATGCAGGGGACATGGGTTCTATCCCTAGTCTGGGAAGATTCTTCATGCCACGGAGCAATTAAGCCTGTGTGCTACAACTACTGGGTCCAAGTGCTGCAACTACTGAAGCGCCTGGGCTCTAGGAGAAGAGAAGCCACTGCCATGAGCAGCCTGTGTACCACAACAAAGGCTAAACCCCACTCGCTGCTATGAGAGAAAGCCGGCAAGTAGCAATGAAGACCTAGTCCAACCAATAAAAAAATATATTTCCCCATATTTTTGATTTTAAAAAGCCAAATTGAATTGCATTATCTAGAGCAGCAAGAAATTCTAAATTTAATGCTAGATGAAAATAATTTGAGAACTATTACTCTTGCTACGTAGTTAGAATAGGAAAAAGGAGTTCAAAATGGCGATGGCTAAAAGACAAAGAAAGGAAAAAGCCCATGAAAACGGAACAAAAGAAAATCCATGGACTGGACTGAGAACCTCAGGTGAAACAAACACGCCCCCTTCCTGGCTAGCCCTAATTTGCATAGGGCAGGCTCAGGGATGAGGAGACAAAACATATAAAAAGAGGAAGCCAAGAGGGATTGAGGCCTTGAGGCTGTACTATCCTTTGTTTATGGAATAAATAAAACTCTGAGATGTAACAGAGCTGTAGAGCTGTCACACTGGTCTGCTGTTTGAAATCTTTGTTGCAGTGAGACAGAACCGAGGAAATTACACACTCTCCTGACATTCTGCTCTCAACAAGTGTTGAAGATACGGTTCATTTTATTAGGTAGATCTAAATTGAAATTCTTCATTGACTTCACATTGCCTATAAGCAAGATACCTCAGTGACCTTTTCTTCCCTGTTATAAGGCTCAATAAAGTAGATGCAGCCGAATAGTGTTCAGAATCATTTCCTAAAGAAAGTTTGAATAATATTGCAAAACAGAAAGGATTGCTAATAGCAAATAGAGGAAGTTCTAACAGCACATTTCCAAATTTTCTTCACGATTATTTCAGACTCATTTTGTTAACATCTTATTTACTGATCTTCTGTCCTCAAATAGAGATGTTATGCTGATTTTTGGTTCATTATCATACCAAATGAGACACGCTTGGGTAGGCTTGTACCCATTGAGGAGAGAACTCATGTAAGCTAATACATGGGAGCTTTTTCTAGAACAGCCTCCCTACCAGGGCCCAAACCCTACATGAACAATGTGGCTTCCAGAAACAATGGCTTTTCTCCAGGCTTTGGTTGCAGAGTATAAATGTCTTCTCTAGAAATAGTTCTTCAGGTTTTCTGCCCTAAACAGTGTATTGTTGTCAGCAAAGTGGTTGATTTGACTCTTTTTCTGTTCCTTCATATTTTACTGGGACTTCCCAAGTGGCACTAGTGGTAAAGAACCCACCTGCCACTGCAGGAGATGCAGGAGACCTGGGTTTGATCCCTGCGTCAGGAAGATCTGCTGGAGGAGGATATGACAACCCTCTCCAGTATTCTTGCCTGGTTACTCTTTTTCTGCTCCCTCATATTTTACTAGCATTAACACAGGGGATTTTGTGCCAACTTCCTGGTCAGGTCCTCTTCATGGGGGCCACTGTGCTTGTGGATCCCGTGTAGACTAGGGCTTTTAGTCTTTATATCCAGAAACCAAATGAAGCTCAGAAAGTGCTGGAAGGTGGGGGTGGGGATCCTGAAATCAGCTGCACTTCCCTTATTGGAGGTGAGCACTTCCCTAGCCCTGGGAGAGACACAGACTCTCAGAAGCAGCTGACTTTGCCTCATCCAAAAGAGAGTTAGGTCTATATGGCAGAAGCAAAAATTCAACAAAAATGCTTTCTCTGATGGACAGGCGTTTGCCACTGATCACACTGACAAGAAAGCTTTAGAAGCTGTCTTAACTCCAAGCAGTGTCTCCAAACTGTCTCCTCTTCTGGGCCCACAAGAACTTTTACAGAGTTCTTTTGTGACATGAGGAAATAGAAGGTGTCAACAGGGTTTTTGTGCTCACTGGGGAAATGGGAGGTGGCAGAAACTATTTAGGAAAACTGTAATTCTGCCTTTTCTCTAGGAAGCAAGAAAAATGATGAAGTTTGCTTACAGGCAATGGAATGGAGTAGTCTCAGAGATAAGCAGACTGCACACACGTTGCATTCTAGCTACCCTCTTGTTTGTTAAAAACTTCAACTGCAACCAGGTCGCTTTCTTGAGAAGGAAGGCACTAGGGCCCAGGAGTGAGGGTGCTAGCTTTGTTGTGTGACCACAGAGGCTGGTTACATACTAATTTCCTCTAGGGCTTGTGATGAAGTCAGTAAACCACAGCCTTCAACATGCTCTGCTCAAGCGGCTGCAGTGGCTTCTCAGTGCTGTCTCGGCCATGACACACATCTGACATGCCCTCCCTTAACCCACTCGTAGACTGTCTCTCTTCCCCTGCAGCATGGACCAAAGAGAAATTCTGCAGAAGTTCCTGGATGAGGCACAACACAGGAAAAGTAACAAAGAGGAGTTTGCTAATGAATTTCTGGTAAGTTTTATGTGTGACACTCTTAGACTAGTTACATAGACTGTTTGATGACAGTGGTTCAACTCTCATAGATCAAGTTGTTCTTCGGATAAAGTGAATTTCAGAACTTTCAGGGGAAGAAGGCAACCTAAAAGTTTGATTTCTCTAAGTGGTTTGTGTGTATTCTAGATATTCTCTCCAAAACACAATTTTAAATCTTTTGCTTCCTAGTTCTTGGACTTTGACTAGGACTCCTATAGATGACATACATAATTCCAGTTGCATAAATATATTAATTGAACATCTGGAGTTCCCAGGTATCTGAGTTGGGCTTATGCTTCAAACAGCTAATTTTAATTAATATCAAGAGGAAAGAAACCAAGACTAACTTTTCATGGAGCATTATGCTTTTATGGAACCCTCCTGTGGGTTCCATTTGGATGACAAAAACTCTTGAAGAGCACCCTAACTACTTTCTGCTATATTCATTTTTGCTTTTTTTTATGAAGAAAAAAATGTGAGAACGTGTGCTTTTACAGTAACAGGGTTTCCTTAATCTTCTTTTGCTTGGAGGGCTGGAATGGCCAGGAGGGAAGAGTAGAGAAAGGTGAGGGAGATGGAGAGAAACATAGGCACAAGGTAGTCTAAGGTTTGATTACCTAGAGGGACACTGTATCTCCTCTAGTGGAACAGTGCTTATTGATGCAATGGTAGCTGGGTCAGCCTCATTCATCTTATAACCAGCACATCAGATGACATAGGATGTCTGAGAGTACTCATCGTGTATTTTGGAATACATCCAGCTGGTGTTTCGGCTCTGTAAGAACTTCAAACCTTACCTTGTCGGTTGTGAGGAAATTGAAAAAATAAGAGACTTTAAGTGTGAAGTCTAAAATTAAGTCATGACTGTCATCAACCAAATTATCAAATACTTGGCATGTTCCTTAATCTCACTGAGTCTCTATTTTCTGAGTTCTGAAACAGGGATAATAATTTATGTACTACCTCTCTGCACAAGATTATTGTGATGACTAAAGATCAATACTAATACTTAAATGTGACCATTCATTCAGTAAATTTATTGACCATGTGCTATGTATCAAGTTTAGTTCCAGGCACCAAGAAGATAGCAGTGAACAAAAAACCTTTGCCCTCATGGAGCTAACATTCTGATGTGTTCGTGCTAAGTTGTTTCAGTCGTGTCTGACTCTGTGTGACCCTATGTACTATAGCCCACCAGGCTTTTCTGACCATGGGATCCTCCAGGCAAAAATACTGGAGTGGGTTGCCATGGTCTCCTCCAAGGGATCTTCCCGACCAGATAGTAAGATGTGAAAACACTCTGCAGTCTCGAGTGATTAGATATTATGATGTGATCTCATATTATGATAGAAACCCCTGTGTCAGCTCAACTTGGATAATACCATGGTGTCATGAAAAAATGACACTCTGGTTGCCACTGGCCAGACGGTCTGAGTCCCTCTAGTAGAGTTAGCAGGGAGGGAGGGGAGGTGGAAACCCTGGCCTATGTGTCTTAAACATGTACCTGGCCCTGGGCTAGAACTCCTGAGCCAAATACCTCCAATACAGAGAAGTAAGAACCGAGCTGAGGGGGCAGGGGCAGCCTCTGTTTTATTTTGGTGGGGTTTTAGAAAGTAATAGAGACTATCTCTCTGATATTTTACCTCTTCTTAGCTCAGTCATTATAACCTCTCACCGAATTATAGCAGCTACCTCACCTCCTGTTTTCTCTGCTCTAGCCTTGCCCTACCTTCAATCAATTTTCCGTTTGACACCAAAGTGATCTTTTAATACCACCAAGTGATCTGGTTATTTTTTTTTCCCTGCTTAAAAACCTTTTATAGTTTGTGTTTTTTCCAGCTGTTTAAAATTGTGATAATACACAATTAGAAAACTACATAAAACCCAAGTATAATTGTAAAGAAACCACCACCCAGGTCAAAGAACAGAACATTGTCAGCCCCAGAAGACCTCTATGTGTCCCTTCCTCATCAGGTTCCTTGCCACCACCCTCGCCCCCACACCCACCCTACCCTGCCCTGCCCAAGGAATAATCACTCTCCTGACTTTTATATTAATCACTTCCTTGCTTTTCTAGCTCCTAATTTTAAGAACTTTGTTTTTGTGTGGTGATTAAGTGGAACCTCACTGTTCACTGACTCATGTCCTCCAGTGGAAAAACAGAGTCTTTCCCTCAGCCCCACCTAATGTTCAGCTGCGATACCAGAGAGAGTAGCCTGGGGGGAGGTGGGGGTTGGTGAATGGGGCCAGGATGCTGGCTGGGACAAGGTAAATACTGCTCTTCAGTAGGAAGACTTTCCACCTGGTCATGTCCCCATTCCATCTTCAGCTCTGAAGATATTCTCCCAGGATTTGATGTTTCTGAAATTTGAGGGCTGATTCTGTGACACATGGCCACTGCTGGCCTAAATAGGAGTGTCTCTGCGGGAAATGACTTCCCTGGTGGCTCAGACAGTAAGGCATCTGCCTACAATGAGGGAGACCCGGGTTCAATCCCTGGGTTGGGAACATTCCCTGGAGAAGGAAATAGCAATCCACTCCAGTACTCTTGCCTGGAAAACCCCATGGACGGAGGAGTCTGGTAGGCTACAGTCCATAGGGTCGCAAAGAGTTGGACACAACTTAGCGACTTCACTTCACTTCTTCGGAAATTATCGAAAGATATCTCTACTTCCAGGTAGATACTCTGTACACCCTGCCCCCACTGGGTTCATGGCTTAGATATCAGTCCCCACTTCCCCCTTGGCCAAGTATCTTTGTGCAGCACACAAAGCCCTGCTATGACAGCTAGAGCCGGTACTGTGCTGCTTTGGTCTTTTTCTCATGCCAAGGTCTTTTTTCCAAGTTAAGGCTAAACTCAGTAATCCTCGTATTTTATTGTTGTCTAAAATTTTTATTTATCTTTTATTTATTTGTTATTAGTTTTGGCTGCACTGGTCTTCATTGATGCACTCAGGCTTTCTCTAGTTGCAGAGAGTGAGGGCTACTCTAGCTGCAGTGCTCTGGCCTCTCATCACAGCAGCTTCTCTTGTTGTGGAGCATGGACTCTAGGGCACACGGGCTTCAGTAGTTGCAGCATGTGGGCTCAGTAGTTGTGGCTCACGGGCTCTAGAGCATGTGGGCTTCAGTAGTTGTAGCACATGGGCTTAGCCGCCCCATGGCATGTGGAATCTTCCCAGACCAGGGATTAAACTTGTGTTCTCTGCATTGGCATTCTTAACCGCTGGACCACCAGGGAAGTCTCTCAATAATACTTCTGTAGTTGAAACTGTCACTGACCACTCCTATAAGGTTTTCATGCCTTCATTCAAATATTTATTGAGTGCTTACTATGTGCAAAGCATTGTGCTGGATACTGGTTCTGTGACACTCTATGCTTCAGTGGAGCTTATCTTTTTAAGACATATGAGTTGTCTTAGAGAGGCAGACATTAAACAACTAATTACTCTATTAAATATTTAATTATAATTGTGATAGTCTTGGGGGGATGTCAATGAAGCATCACATCCATTATCTTATTTATTACTTGTTAAAAAAAAAAAAACCTATGAGGTAGTTCTCATCTCTGACTGACAGATAAGGAGAATGCGGCTCTAAGAGGTTAAATAATGGGCTTAAGTAAGCTGCTCAGCCATAGACATGAAATTTAACCTGAATCTGTCATATCAGAGTCTGTGAAATTAATCTTTATGCAATAATATCTTGCTTCAGCCAATAACCCTGAGTCCCTCACAGAACCTAGCCTAAAGGTAAGTCCCTAGTTAGCATAGTTTCTATATGGCAGAAATAGCAGTATGTAATCATACTATTGAAAATTTCTTAAAGATACTTTAAAAAAATAAAACCTTTATTGTTATTTTTATAAAACAATGCTATTACAAGTTAAAAGAAAATAAATTCACCATAGTATCTACATCCCAACAAATAAAATTTTAGGGGGTATAGAAATTCTAGTTTTTGTCCATTCATAGGATGCTTTTCATATCATTGTAATTATAAGCATGGCTATTATTTTATATTCTCATATTTTCACTTCTTGCAACAAAATTATCATATTGATTAAAAGCTATATTAATGACTTTTGATGCAGGATAATATGATGAAAATATAATAAAGTAATAGCTAATACTTTTATACCTCTTACAGAAACTGTTCTAAACACTTTTATATGTCAACTTATTTAATCTATTGAGGAAGGCACTGTTGTTATTTTCATTTTATGGATGAGGAAACTGAGACCCAGAGAGGTTAACTGAGTTGCTCAGGGTCACATAGCTGGTAAGTAGTGGAACTGACTTTCGAGTTAAGGCAATCGTGCTGTTCTTGTAACAACTTTGGAGTCATATAAATCTGGGTTTAAATTTGCGTTCTGCCTATTATTAGTTATGCGACCTTGAACAAAGAACCTAAGTGGTAACTAGACTTCCCTGGTGGTCCAGTGATTAAGAATTTGCCTTCCAATGCAGCAGACAGAGGTTCCATCCCTGGTTGGGGAACTAAGATCCCACATACTCTGTGGCAACTAAGCCTGTATGTATGCTCAGACACTAAGTCGTGTCTGACTCTTTGTGATCCCAAGGACTACAGCCCACCAGGCTTCTCTGTCCACGGGATTTTCCAGGGAAGAATATTGGAATGGGTTGCCATTTCCTCCTCCATAAGCCCACATGCCTCAACGGAAAGATGGCACATGCTGCAACTAAGAACTGACACGGCCTCCCACCAAAAAAAAAAAAAAGAAATGGTAACAAAAATAATATTCACTTTGCAAAATTTCTGTGAATAGAATAAATATGTAAAATGCCTGACATGAGGTAGGCACCCAAATAATTTATTTTTCTGTTGTTGGAAGTCGAGGTTATTTCTCATTTTTCACGATTATTGATAACACTGCAATAGATGTTCATGTGGTTTTCCCCTTCGTTTGGATTATATCCTGGAGCTAGATGCTCAGAAGTGTTATTACTGGACCAAAGAGTATTAGCATTTAATTGGTGAAGTTTTGTCAAATGTATTTCCAAGAGAGTTTTTTTTAACTTGCAGTATCTGAATTTATCATATTCTCTACCACCAGCACTTCCCGGGTAGCTCAGTAGGTAAAGAATCAGCCTGCAATGCAGGAAACTGCTTGCAATGCAGGAGCCCAGGGTTCAATCCCTGGGTAAGGAAGATTCCCTAGAGAAGGAAATGGCAACCCATTCCAGGATTCTTGCCTGGGAATTCCCAGGGACACAGAAGCCTGGTGGGATACAGTCCATGAGGTTGGGAAGAGTCAGACACGACTTAGCAACTCATGAACTACCTTGCTAGTCTCAGTTAATATCTAAAAAAGATAGTGATAGATAAATTTTTTGACTGCTTATCATATACTAGGCCATCAAAGTGGTTTACCATATATGATCTTAATCACTACAACAACCCCAAGAGGAAATAATTATCTTCATCTTATCCTTGAAATAGCAAAGCCAGGATTTGGAACTCTGATATGTTTGATTCCAAGGCCTCTTAGCCTCTATACTTAAACTACACCAAGTAAAATCATGTTTTACTTTTTAAATTTAATTAGTGTAAAATAGTACTTTGTTATGTTACTTTTGTTTATTTGATTTCCGAGCCTGAAAACTTTTCATGACTATTTTCAATCTGCATTTCCTCATATAAACTTACTGTTCATGTAGTTTCCATAATAGCTAACCCACTGAATCATGTTCCAGACTCTCTGCTTGAGTGCTTCATGAACAGAGCCTTATTTAATTCCCAAAGAGCCATTTGTAATGAAGGCTAATAAAGTCCCACATGGACCCGCTGCCGAGTTTTCCAGCTTTTTACAGCATGCTCAGTTGCTCGTCCTTGTTATGATTTCTCTGCCACAGGACTTTGTACACATGCTGTTACCTCTGCTTTGAATATTCCTTCACTCTCCTCTTTACCTACTTAACACTTCATAATTCTTTAGATATCAATTTGGTGGTCACTTTCTCAGAGAAGCCTTCCTTGACCTCCCTAAATAAATCAAATAAGCCCTCAGCATCATCTGTCATTTTTCAAAAGTTTCTCCCCAGCCCCCGGCTTTAGTAAAGTGTTCATAGCATTTATCAAAGTTCCAATTACACATTAGTTTGTGTTGTTATTTGATTAATGTCTGCTTTCCCATCAGACTGAAGCTCCACAAAGGCAAGGCTCAGATTTACTTCTGCTTATCTTGATATCCTCAACAACAAGAATAGTATTTGCTACGTGATAGACACTGAGGGTCAGAGAAATCAAACAACTTACCTAATGTCATGGAGATCATAAGTTGTAGAACTCAGATTTGAAATAAAACTATTTAACTTTTGACCTTGTGCTCTTGGTCTCCTCCACATCTCCCCACTCCATTGCTTCCGGTTTATCCATCCATCTTCCCAGGTGGAGCTACTGGTAAAGAACCTGCCTGCCAAAGCAGGAGACGCAAGAGATGCAGGTTTGATCCCTGGGTCAGGAAGATCCTCTGGAGGAGGGCATGGCAACCCACTCCAGTATTCTTGCCTAGAGAATCCCATGGACAGAGGAGCCTGGTGGGTTACAATTCATAGGATCGCAAAGAGTCGGACATGACTGAAGCGGCTTAGCACAGCACAACACTCAACTTCTTAAAGAGAACTGTAAAATATAACATGTACACAGGAAAGTGCTTTAAACACACACATACAATTTAACAATTAGTAATAAAGCAGGTATCTATATAAGTACCACTCAGATCAAGAAATAGAACATTGCCCACACCCAAGAAATCCTTTAGGAATCCTTCCAGATCATAACTCCCCTCAACTTCCACCTGACTAGAGGTAAACACTATCACAAGATTATTTTTTTCTTTGTTTTGCATAGCTTCAAGGCCTATATATCACTAAGCAATAGAGATTAATTTTACCTGTTTTTGAATTTATGTAAATAAAATGTAATATATACATTTTTAATATTTTCCTTTTTCACTCTACATTGTATTTCTAAAATTCATTTAGTTGCATGTAGCTGGGTCTTAATTTTTTCTAATCATTTTTATGAATTCTTCTTAAAAGCATTTTTTTACACCATACTGCGTGGCAGGCAGAGCTTCCCTGACCAGGGATCAAACCTATGCCCCCTGCAGTAGAAGCACAGTCTTAACCACTAGACCACTGAAGTCCCATTTTTATGAATTCTGCCAAGGTTTAATATATGCGATTACTGTTGTGATCACAGAGTGCACTGACAGCGACCAAGTAGTCACTTCAGTTCAGTTCAGTTCAGCCGCTCAGTTGTGTCCAACTCTTTGTGACCCCATGAATCGCAGCACGCCAGGCCTCCCTGTCCATCACCAACTCCCGGAGTTTACTCAAACTCATGTCCATCGAGTCGGTGATGCCATCCAACCATCTCATCCTCTGTCTTCTGCTTCTCCTCCCGCCCCCAATCCTTCCCAGCATCAGGGTCTTTTCCAATGAGTCAACACTTCGCATGAAGTGGCCAAAGTATTGGAGTTTCAGCTTCAACATCAGTCCTTCCAATGAACACCCAGGACTGATCTCCTTTAGGATGGACTGGTTGGATCTCCTTGCAGTCCAAGGGACTCTCAAGAGTCTTCTCCAACACCACAGTTCAAAAGCATCAATTCTTTGGCGCTCAGCTTTCTTCACAGTCCAACTCTCACATCCATACATGACCACTGGAAAAACCATAGCCTTGACTAAATGGACCTTTGTTGGCAAAGTAATGTCTCTGCTTTTTAATATGCTGTCTAGGTTGGTCATAACTTTCCTTCCAAGGAGTAAGCGTCTTTTAATTTCATGGCTGCAATCACCATCTGCAGTGATTTTGGAGCCCAAAAAAATAAAGCCTGACACTGTTTCCACTGTTTCCCCATCTATTTCCCATGAAATGATGGGACCAGATGCCATGATCCTAGTTTTCTGAATGTTGAGTTTTAAGCCAAATTTTTCACTCTCCTCTTTCACTTTTGTCAAGAGGCTTTTTAGTTCCTCTTCACTTTCTGCCATAAGGGTGGTGTCATCTGCATATCTGAGGTTATTGATATTTCTCCCGGCAATCTTAATTCCAGATTGTGCTTCTTCCAGCCCAGAGTTTCTCATGATGTACTCTGCATATAAGTTAAATAAGCAGAGTGACAATATACAGCCTTGACGTACTCCTTTTCCTATGTGGAACCAGTCTGTTGTTCCATGTCCAGTTCTAACTGTTGCTTCCTGACCTGCATACAGGTTTCTCAAGAGACAGGTCAGGTGGTCTGGTATTCCCATCTCTTTCAGAATTTTCCACAGTTTATTGTGATCCACACAGTCAAAGGCTTTGGCATAGTCAATTTAGGGTAGTGTTAACTATTTTGAGTCATCATAGTTCAGTGTCTTGACTTTAGCTTTGTTGGTCTAAAAAATCAATTGTGTCAGTACACCAAGGGTTGATCAGAATCAGGCAAATACATATGAAATTCACCAGAAACAAGAATGCCAATTTACTAATTTGGGGTAGAGAAAAATTATTGTCAGAATAGAAGTTTGCATTGACTGGCCAGCATATTCTCTGAATTTGGAGAGAAACTTACATGAGAAGCCAATGATAGTAAGAAAGCTGCTTGATGAGCATGGTGATTTTGGTGACCTCAACTGTGATGGTATATGATGTCTTCATCTCTTTGTTTGAACCCTCAGGATGGTGTTCACCACTTTTTTCTTGACACTAGTGACTTTATTTTCCTTCTTCTAAACTTAATGAGGATCATCCTCTTCCATTAATGTATTTTTTTAACCCGATCAATGATAATTTACAAGGGAATAGGTATTCACTTTGGTCAACTACTACAACCAACTGTGGTTTTATTACATGTGCTTTTCAGCCATTGTGTTAAATATGGGTTAAGGCTTAGTTATGTGTTTCATGTTGGTCAATTTGATGCATTCCTTTATGTTTAAAACTCCTTAGAGGCTTTTTTCTTTTCTACATTGGAGGTAGTTGAGGCATCTTGATTTAAAAAGCACGTGTTAAAAAAACAGTATGATCATGTGGAAAAAGTGAGTTTAGAGAATGGCAAGTGTGCTAAAAATGCATATATGAGTTTGTTGGATGTCTATACGTATTTGTTCAAAGACTGGATGTGAATACAGAAATAAGAACACAGTTTCATATAGGTAGGGTGATGTGATTACAGCGTATTTTCTTCCTTCTAAGAACTGTTTTGGAGAGAAGAAACTGCAAAGGGAAATTCAAATAACATAAAATACAACCAATAACACTTTACCTACCAAATGCACCTATACTTAAAACATCATAATCTCTATGTTGACCAGTATTTAGAATTATGCAGTCTTCTACATGGCTGGTTTACTGGTCTCAAACACTGCTGTTATAACTTTCTGGAGGCAAAATTGTATACTGGTTCTGACGTATATTTTGTAATATGGATAAAAAGCCTTCAAAACAGGCAAATTCGTTGAACACTCCTAAGAATTCATGTGAAGGAAATAATGAAAGATATTTATGTTGATTCTGGCCACCTATTCTAATATTGTTGAATTGTTTAGGAAGATTGAAAGCAACTTAAATGTCCAAGAGTATAAAGGAATGGGTTAAGTAACCTATGTTGCATCTCATACAATAGAAGAGTCTGAAGGTGGATTCTTTAATGTTTAAGCCACCAGGGAGGCCCACAAATAATGTAGAAGAATGCAAATTGTTAAGTAAAGAGAGCAAGTTACAAAACCCTATGTGCAGTATGAGCCCATCTTCGTTACAAACATGTGAATAAAAGGCTGGAATGTAATATTTCAAAATATTAAGAATAATTAACTGAGGGTTATAAATAAGATGATTTTTAATCATCTTGTTATGGGTTCTGTATATTCTAAAATTTCTGCAATTCATATGCATTACATTTTTATTTTAAAAATTTATATGAAAATTTTTCCTTTAGTGTTGTTGGGTTCCATTTAAACAATAAAAAGCAAAAAAAAAAAGAATTTTATGCTTCCTGGATATGAGGTGCTTTTGTATAAAAGGTAAATATGGAATTTATTAATACAAAGACATTTATTAAATATGAAGCATATTAAATATGAACATTTATTAAAAATGAACCCTAACAGAAAGAAGATATCCAGTCAAGTACTACCGTCGGTTTATAATGCACTAGAAGTCAGGTTGGTATTGTAGCAACCTGTGAAGACTTTATCATAGACAGACCAGAGAAGACCTGGATACATCTTAGCTCTATAGAGAAGATATAGATACATCCTAGTTCTGTATTTATTTATAACAATACTAGCCAAGCAGTCATGAACACAGTACCTTCTGCATAGCAAGTGCACAAACATCTGTTGAATTGAAATGACTCATTTGTGTGAATTGGCCTATCACTTGAACAAACTTATCAGCATTTCCTGACTTTTGTACCCATTGTGCTCAGTCCCCTCAGTTGTGTCCGACTGTCTGCAACATATGGACTATAGCCCGCCAGGCTCCTCTACCCACGGAATTTTCCAGGCAAGAATCGTGGAGTGAGTTGCCATTTCCTACTCCATTGTACCCATTAAGGTGCAGTTTTTTTTAGTGCTTCCACTAGAATAAATATATCATGTCATCCATAAAGCTAGTTTCTCCCAGTTCCATCTTCAGCCTCCAGTCCCACGTAGGACCATCCAGTCTCACGTTTAAAGTTAGTCACTGGACATTTAAAATACATTTAATGCATTTCTTTTTGCCATATCCTTACATTTTATTGATCTAAAGTTGAAACTCTTTGTTTACTCACCCCAGTTTAGCTACTGCTTCCCACTTGCTCACTTACCTGACTAATGGGTGGCAACACGATCCCCGTAAGTTTGCCTGTCTAGTTGAAGATGATTGCGTGCACACTCAGGGCCAGTTCAGTCTTGTTGCCTGTTCCTACTAGTGGTAGCCTTGTTTGCTGGACATAGAGGCCTGAGCTCCTAATTCCATTCCTTTGCATTCATGCTGTCTCTATCCTGTTGGAGGTTTGGAATAGATAATACAGACCTGCCATTGTAAGGCGCTGAAGAACTACCTTAAGAAACACTGGAGACACTTCAACTTTGAGTCCCCTCTTCTGCCTAGCTCAGGATGGCCAAGGTTGATTTTTCCCACACCCAGATGTAACTTATGCTCTGTTTTCTATAAAATAGCAAACACTCTCTTCCAACAACACAAGAAAACACTCTACACATGGACATCACCAGATGGTCAATACAAAAATCAGATTGATTATATTCTTTGCAGTCAAAGATGGAGAAGCTCTATACAGTCAGCAAAAACAAGACCAGGAGCAGACTGTGGCTCAGATCATGAACTGCTTCTTGCCAAGTTCAGACTTAAATTGAAGAAAGTAGGGAAAACCACTAGACCATTCAGGTATGACCTAAATCAAATCCCTTATGACTGTACAGTGGAAGTGAGAAATAGATTTAAGGGACTAGATCTGATAGACAAAGTGCCTGATGAACTATGGACAGAGGTTCGTGACATTGTACAGGAGACAGAGATCAAGACCATCCCCATGGAAAAGAAATAAAAAAAGCAAAATGGCTGTCTGAGGAGGCCTTACAAATAGCTGTGAAAAGAAGAGAAGCGAAAAGCAAAGGAGAAAAGGAAAGATATTCCCATTTGAATGCAGAGTTCCAAAGAATAGCAAGAATAGCAAGGAGAGATAAGAAAGCCTTCCTCAGTGATCAATGCAAAGAAATAGAGGAAAACAATAGAATGGGAAAGACTAGAGATCTCTTCAAGAAAATTAGAGATACCAAGGGAACATTTCATGCAAAGAAGGGCTCGATAAAGGACAGAAATGGTATGGACTTAACAGAAGCAGAAGATATTAAGAAGAGGTGGCAAAAATACACAGAACAACTGTACAAAAGGGACCTTCAAGACCCAGATAATCACGATGGTGTGATCACTCACCTAGAGCCAGACATCCTGGAATGTGAAGTCAAGTGGGTCTTAGAGAGCATCACTATGAACAAAGCTACTGGAGGTGATGGAATTCCAGTTGAGCTATTTCAAATCCTAAAAGATGATGCTGTTAAAGTGCTGCACTCAATATGCCAACAAGTTTGGAAAACTCAGCAGTGGCCATGGGACTGGAAAAGGTCAGTTTTCGTTCCAATCCCAAAGAAAGGCAATGCCAAAGAATGCTCAAACTACCACACAATTGCACTCATCTCACACACTAGTAAAGTAATGCTCAAAATTCTCCAAGCCAGGCTTCAGCAATACATGAACCGTGAACTTTCAGATGTTCAAGCTGGTTTTATTATTATTATTTTTTTTTATTTTAGTTGGGGGCTAATTACTTTACAATATTGTATTAGTTTTTGCCATACATTGACATGAATCAGCCATGGGTTCACATGTGCTCCCCCTCCCAAACCCTCCTCCCACCTCCCTCCCCTTCCCATCCCTCTGTGTCATCCCAACGCTCCATCCCTGAGCATCCGTCCCATGCATAGAACATGGAATGGTGTTCCGCTTCACATATGACAATATACATGTTTCAATGTTATTGTCCCAGAACGTCCCACCCTCACCTTCTCCCTAAGAGTCCACAGGACTGTTCTATGCATCTGTGTCTCTTATTCTGTCTCACATATAGGGTTACCATTACCATCTTTCAAATTCCATATACATGCATTAGTATACTGTATTGGTGCTTTTCTTTCTGGCTCACTTCACTCTGTATAATGGGCTCCAGTTTCATCCATCTCAATAGAACCGATTCAAATGTATTTTTTTTTTATAGCTGAGTAATATTCCATTGTGTATATGTACCACAGCTTCCTTATCCATTCGTCTGCCGATGGACATCTAGGTTGCTTCCATGTCCTGGCTATTGTAAACAGTGCTGCGATGAACATTGGGGTACACGCGTATCTTTAAATTCTGATTTCCTTGGTGTGTATGCCTAGCAGTGGGATTGCTGGGTCACATGGCAGTTCTATTCCCAGTTTTTTAAGGAATCTCCACACTGTTCTCCATAGTGGCTGTACTAGTTTGCATTCCCACCAACAGTGTAAGAGGGTTCTCTTTTCTCCACACCCTCTCCAGCATTTATTGCTCGTAGACTTTTGGATAGCAGCCATTCTGACTGGTGTGTAATGGTACCTCATTGTGGTTTTGATTTGCATTTCTCTGATAATGAGTGATGTTGAGCATCTTTTCATGTGTTTGTTAGCCATCTGTATGTCTTCTTTGGAGAAATGTCTGTTTAGTTCTTTGGCCCATTTTTTGATTGGGTCGTTTATTTTTCTGGAATTCAGCTGCAGGAGTTGCTTGTATATTTTTGAGATTAATTGTTTGTCTGTTGCTTCGTTTGCTATTATTTTCTCCCATTCTGAAGGCTGTCTTTTCACCTTGCTTATAGTTTCCTTTGTTGTGCAAAAGCTTTTAATTTTAATTAGGTCCCATTTGTTTATTTTTGCTTTTATTTCCAATATTCTGGGGGGTGGGTCATGGAGGATCCTGCTGTGATTTATGTCGGAGAGTGTTTTGCCTATGTTTTCCTCTAGGAGTTTTATAGTTTCTGGTCTTACATTTAGATCTTTAATCCATTTTGAGTTTATTTTTGTGTATGGTGTTAGGAAGTGTTCTAGTTCCATTCTTTTACAAGTGGTTGACCAGTTTTCCCAGCACCACTTGTTAAAGAGATTGTCTTTTCTCCATTGTATACTCTTGCCTCCTTTGTCGAAGATAAGGTGCCCATAGGTGCGTGGGTTTATCTCTGGGCTTTCTATTTTGTTCCATTGATCTATATTTCTATCCTTGTGCCAGTACCACACTGTCTTGATGACTGTGGCTTTGTAGTAGAGCTTGAAGTCAGGCAGGTTGATTCCTCCAGTTCCATTCTTCTTTCTCAAGATTGCTTTGGCTATTCGAGGTTTCTTATACTTCCATACAAATTGTGAAATGATTTGTTCTAGTTCTGTGAAAAATATCGTTGGTAGCTTGATAGGGATTGCATTGAATCTATAGATTGCTTTGGGTAGTATACTCATTTTCACTATATTAATTCTTCCAATCCATGAACACGGTATATTTCTCCATCTGTTTGTGTCCTCTTTGATTTCTTTCATCAGTGTTTTATAGTTTTCTATATATAAGTCTTTTGTTTCTTTAGGTAGAAATATTCCTAAGTATTTTATTCTTTTTTGTTGCAATGGTGAATGGTATTGTTTCCTTAATTTCTCTTTCTGTTTTCTCATTATTGGTGTATAGGAATGCAAGGGATTTCTGTGTGTTTAATTTTGTATCCTGCAACTTTACTATATTCATTGATTAGCTCTAGTAGTTTTCTGGTAGAATCTTTAGGGTTTTCTATGTAGAGGATCATGTCATCTGCAAACAGTGAGAGTTTTACTTCTTCTTTTCCTATCTGTATTCCTTTTATTTCTTTTTCCGCTCTGATTGCTGTGGCCAAAACTTCCAAAACTATGTTGAATAGTAGTGGTGAAAGTGGGCATCCTTGCCTTGTTCCTGACTTTAGGGGAAATGCTTTCAGTTTTTCACCATTGAGGATAATGTTTGCTGTGGGTTTGTCATATATATAGCTTTTATTATGTTGAGGTATGTTCCTTCTATTCCTGCTTTCTGGAGAGTTTTTATCATAAATGGATGTTGAATTTTGTCAAAGGCTTTTTCTGCATCTATTGAGATAATCATATTGTTTTTATCTTTCAATTTGTTAATGTGGTGAATTACATTGATTGATTTGCGGATGTTAAAGAAACCTTGCATTCCTGGGATAAAGCCCACTTGGTCATGATGTATGATCTTTTTAATATGATGTTTGGATTCTGTTTGCTAGAATTTTATTAAGGATTTTTGCATCTATGTTCATCAGTGATATTGGCCTGTAGTTTTCTTTTTTTTGTGACATCTTTGTCTGGTGGTTTTGGAATTAGGGTGATGGTGGCCTCATAGAATGAGTTTGGAAGTTTACCATCTTCTGCAATTCTCTGGAAGAGTTTGAGTAGGATAGGTGTTAGCTCTTCTCTAAATTTTTTTGGTAGAATTCCGCTGTGAAGCCGTCTGGTCCTGGGCTTTTGTTTGCTGGAAGATTTCTGATTACAGTTTCGATTTCCGTGCTTGTGATGGGTCTGTTAAGATCTTCTATTTCTTCCTGGTTCAATTTTGGAAAGTTATACTTTTCTAAGAATTTGTCCATTTCTTCCAAGTTGTCCATTTTATTGGCATATAGCTGTTGGTAGTAGTCTCTTATGATCCTTTGTATTTCTGTGTAGTCTGTTGTGATCTCTCCATTTTCATTTCTAATTTTGTTGATCTGATTCTTCTCCCTTTGTTTCTTGATGAGTCTGGCTAATGGCTTGTCAATTTTGTTTATCTTCTCGAAAAAAACCAGCTTTTAGTTTTGTTGATTTTTGCTATGGTCTCTTTTGTTTCTTTTGCATTTATTTCTGCCTGCCCTAATTTTTAAGATTTCTTTTCTTCTACTAACCCTGGGGTTCTTCATTTCTTCCTTCTCTAGTTGCTTTAGGTGTAGAGTTAGTTTATTTATTTGATTTTTTTCTTGTTTCTTGAGGTACGCCTGTATTGCTATGAACCTTCCCCTTAGCATTGCTTTTACAGTGTCCCATAGGTTTTGGGTTGTTGTGTTTTTCATTTTCATTCATTTCTATGCATATTTTGATTTCTTTTTTTGATTTCTTCTGTGTGATTTGTTGGTTATTCAGAAGCGTGTTGTTTAGCCCTCCATATGTTGGAATTTTTAATAGTTTTTTTTTTCCTGTAATTGAGGTCTAATCTTACTGCATTGTGGTCAGAGAAGATGGCTGGGATGATTTCAATTTTTTGGAATTTACCAAGGCTAGATTTATGGCCCAGGATGTGATCTATCCTGGAGAAAGTTCCGTGTGCACTTGAGAAAAAGGTGAAATTGCTTGTTTTGGGGTGGAAAGTCCTGAAAATATCGATTAAATCTAATTTGTCTATAGTATCATTTAAAGTTTGTGTTTCCTTGTTAATTTTCTGTTTAGTTGATCTATCCATATGTGTGAGTGGAGTATTATTAAAGTCTCCCACTATTATTGTGTTATTGTTAATTTCCCCTTTCATACTTGTTAGTATTTGCCTTATATATTGTGGTGCTCCTATGTTGGGTGCATATATATTTATAATTGTTACATCTTCTTCTTGGATTGACCCTTTGATCATTATGTAGTGTCCTTCTTTGTCCCTTTTCACAGCCTTTATTTTAAAGTCTATTTTATCTGAAATGAGTATTGCGACTCCTGCTTTCTTTTGGTCTCCATTTGCATGAAATATATTTTTCCATCCCTTCACTTTCAGTCTGTATGTGTCCCTAGTTTTGAGGTGGGTCTCTTGTAGACAGCATATGTAGGGGTCTTGTTTTTGTATCCACTCAGCCACTCTTTGTCTTTTGGTTGGGGCATTCAACCCATTTACATTTAAGGTAATTATTGATAAGTATGGTCCCATTGCCCTTTTACTTTGTAGTTTTAAGTTCGTGTTTAAACATCCTTTCTGTGTTTCCTGTTTAGAGAAAATCCTTTAGCATTTGATGGAGAGCTGGTTTGGTGGTGCTGAATTCCCTCAGTTCTTGCTTGTCTGTAAAGCTTTTGAATTCTCCTTCATATCTGAATGAGATCCTTGCCGGGTACAGTAATCTGGGTTGTAGATTTTTCTCTTTCATTACTTTGAGTATGTCCTGTCATTGCCTTCTAGCCTGAAGAGTTTCTATTGAAAGATCAGCTGTTATCCTTATGGGGATCCCCTTGTGTGTTATTTTTGTTGTTTTTCCCTTGCTGCTTTTAATATTTGTTCTTTGTGTTTGATCTTTGTTAATTTGATTAATATGTGTCTTGGGGTGTTTCGCCTTGGGTTTATCCTGTTTGGGACTCTCTGGGTTTCTTGGACTTCTGTGACTATTTCCTTCCTCATTTTAGGGAAATTTTCAACTATTATCTCCTCGAGTATCTTTTCATGGCCTTTCCTTTTATCTTCTTCTTCTGGGACTCCTATGATTCGAATGTTGGGGCGTTTCATATTGTCCCAGAGGTCCCTGAGGTTTTCCTCATTTCTTTTGATTCTTTTTTCTTTTTTCCTCTCTGCTTCGTTTATTTCCACCATTCTACTACCTCACTTATCCTATCTTCTGCCTCTGTTATTCTACTGTTGGTTCCCTCCAGCGTGTCTTTTATCTCCTTTATTTCATTATTCAATATATATTGACTCCTTTTTATTTCTTCTAGGTCCTTGGTAAACATTTCTTGCATCTTCTCAATCCTTGTCTCCAGGCTATTTATCTGTAACTCCATTTTATTTTCAATATTTTGGATCATTTTTACTATCATTATTCTAAATTCTTTTTCAGATAGATTCCCTATCTCCTCCTCTTTGGTTTGGTGGGCATTTTTCATTTTCCTTTACTTGCTGAGTATTTCTCTGCCTTTTCATCTTGTTTAGATTGCTGTGTTAGGTGTGGCCTTTCTGTATTCTGGTAGTTTGAAGTTCCTCTTTATTGTGGAGGTTCCTCACTGTGGGTGGGGCTGGATGGGTGGCTTGTCAAGGTTTCCTGGTTGGGGGAGCTTGTGTCGGTGTTCTGGTGGATGGAGCTGGATTTCTTCTCTTTAGAGTGCAATGGAGTGTCCAGTATTGAGTTTTGAGATGTCTATGGATTTGGTGTGCCTCTGGGCAGCCTGTATATTGATGCTCAGGGCTATGTTCCTGCGTTGCTGGAGAGTTTGTGTGGTATGTCTTGCTCTGGAACTTATTGGCTCTTGGGTGGAGCTTGGTTTCAGTGTATATGTGGAGGCTTTTGGAAGATCTCTTATTAATTAATGTTTCCTCTGGCTTTCAGTCTTATTCTTGCAGTAGCCTCAAGACTACTCCATCCATACAGCATCAATAATAAAAACTTTTAGGTTAATGGTGAAAAGATTCTCCACAGTGAGGGATACCCAGAGAGGTTCACTGAGTTACATGGAGAGGTGAAGGGGAGGGAGGTTGAGGTGACCAGGAGGAGAGGAGGGGGACTCAAACGTGGGGAGAGCAGTCTAGCCAGTAAGCACTTCCCTCTGTGCTCTCCACAGTCTGGAGCCCTCAGAGAGGTTCACAGAGATACATAGAGAGGGGGGAGGAAGGCAATAGAGGTGAGGATGAGTAGAAAGGGGAGGAATCAAGAGGGGAGAGAGAGATCCTGGGCAGTATTCTGTTCCCGAAGTGTTACTGCGGTACCCAGAACAACCTCAGAGATCAGAGATTCACAGAGTTGGGTTGAGTAAGAGAAGGATGAGGGTGGGAGATCTGGGCAGTATTCTGTTCCCGAAGTGTTTATTTCTGCGGACTACCCCTTTGAGAACACCCTCAGAGATTCTCTTGCCATGAAATTAAAAGACGCTTACTCCTTGGAAGGAAAGTTATGACCAACCTAGACAGCATATTAAAAAGCAGAGATATTATTTTGCCAACAAAGGTCCATCTGGTCAAGGCTGTGGTTTTTCCAGTAGTCATATATGGATGTGAGAGTTGGACTGTGAAGAAAGCTCAGCACCCAAGAATTGATGCTTTTGAACTTGAGAGTCCCTTGGACTGCAAGGAGCTCCAACCAGTCCATCCTAAAGGAGATCAGTCCTGGGTGTTCATTGGAAGGACTGATGTTGAAGCTGAAACTCCAATACTTTGGCCACTTAATGCGAAGAGTTGACTCATTGGAAAAGACCCTGATGCTGGGAAGGATTGGGGGCAGGAGGAGAAGGGGACGACAGAGGATGAGATGGTTGGATGGCATCACCGACTTGATGGACATGAGTTTGAGTAAACTCCGGGAGTTGGTGATGGACAGGGAAGCCTGGCGTGCTGCAATTCATGGGGCTGCAAAGAGTCAGACACGATTGAGCAATTGAACTGAACTGAACTGAGTGTAGTCCTCCAAGGCAGAGAGTGTGAACACCAAATGCGGCCTTTTGCTTTCTTCTTTCTTCCTGTTCTCTTTTGAGAGTGATGTTGATTCATTTACTAGCAATAGCTTTTCTATTCAATGAAAAAGAGCATGTAATAGATTCAGTTCTGATTTCCACAGTTTCATGGCCAGGACCTCAGTTCTATTTTCCTGTCTTGAAATGGGGGGACTTCCCTGGTGGTTCAGTGGTTAAGACTCCATGCTCCCAATGAAGAGGGCCTAGGTTCGATTCCTGCTCAGCTAACTAGATCCCACCTGCCACAGCTGAGAGTTCAAGTGCCCCAACTAAAGATCCCACACAGTACAATGAAGATGGAAGATCCCGCATGCTGCAACTAAGACCCAGCATAGCCAAATAAATAAATAAAAATAAATATGAAAAAATTATTCAGAAAAAAAAAGAAAAGAAAGAAAGGAAAGGGGTATAGTCCACAAACCAAATCAGCATACTGTTAGCTTATCAAACATATGCACAGAATCCGGTTTCTCATACATTCCAAATGATCAGGACTCAGGAGGCCCCTTTTTTTTATTCTCTCAGCAGCTTTTCTTCATTCCCTGATTTCTCTCATTGGTGCTGCCTTTAGGGAACTCATATCCACTTTGCGGTTGGTAGAGAAATACTTTCTCCCTTCAACCTCTCTTTTCTCCCCCAACCCAACACACCCTCATGGCCCTGCTTTCTTTTTTATGCTCTCTTCCTTCCAACCTTTAGATTTTCTCTTTTTCTTGTGAGGCTTATTAATTCTCTGTCCTGAGTCAGCTCTGCTTTATTCCCTGCTGGGGTGTTGGAGCCTGGGGGTTCTAGCAGAGAGAGAAGGGGAGTGAGAAAAAGGCCTTCACAGTAGTCTGACCTTTAGGTAAGACATCTGAAAAAAAAAAATCTTTCGCACTTTCCAAATTAACAGTTCTACAGGCATTTCCTATGTGATGTTTTGCTAAAAGAAAGTATCCATTTGTTATCCAGCCAGATAACTCTGGGAGAAGGAACAGAGTAGGAAATAAAAATCCATTCTCTTAGACGAAAACATAGGCAGAACACTCGATGACATAAATCAAAGCAAGATACTCTATGACCCACCTCCTAAAGTAATGGAAATAAAAACAAAAGTAAACAAGTGCGACCTGATTAAACTTAAAAGCTTTTGCACAGCAAAGGAAACTCAAAGCAAGGAGAAAAGACAACCCTCAGAATGGGAGAAAATAATAGCAAATGAAACAACTTGGATTAATTTCCAAAATATATAAGCAGCTCATACAACTCAATGCCAGAAAAACAAACAACCCAATCAAAAAGTGGGAAAAAGACCTAAACAGACAGTTCTCCAAAGGAGACACATAGATGGCTAATAAACACATGAAAAGGTGCTCAACATCGCTCATTATTAGAGAAATACAAATCAAAACCACTATGAGATATCACCTCACACCGGTCAGAATAGCCATCATCAAAAATTCTACAAACAATAAATGCTGGAGAGGGTGTGGAGAAAAGGGAACGCTCTTGCACTGTTGGTGGGAATGTAAATTGATACAGCCACTATAGAAAACAGCATGGAGATTCCTAAAAAACTAGGAATAAAACCACCATATGACACAGCAATCCCACTCCTACACATATACCTTGCTGCTGCTGCTGCTGCTGCTAAGTCGCTTCAGTCGTGTCCGACTCTGTGCGATCCCATAGACGGCAGCCCACCAGGCTCCCCCATCCCTAGGATTCTCCAGGCAAGAACACTAGAGTGGGTTGCCATTGCCTTCTCCAGTGCATGAAAGGGAAAAGTTAAAGTGAAGTTGCTCAGTCGTGTCCGACTCTTCACGACCCCATGGACTACAGCCTACCAGGCTCCTCCATCCATGGGATTTTCCAGGCAAGAGTACTGGAGTGGGTTGCGAGGAAACCAAAATTGAAAGAGACACATGTATCTCATTGTTCATTGCAGCACTATTTGCAATAGCTAGAACATGGAAGCAACCTAGATGTCCATCGACAGATGAATGGATAAAGAAGTTGTGGTACATATACACAATGGAATATTACTCAGCCATAAAAAGGAACGCATTTGAGTCAGTTCTGATGAGGTGGATGAACATAGAACCTATTATACAGAGTGAAGGGAGTCAGAAAGAGAAAGATAAATATCGTATTCTAATGCATATATATGAAATCTAGAAAAATGGTACTGAAGAATTTATTTACAGGGTAGCAATCGAGAAACAGACATAGAGAATAGACTTATGGACATGGGGAGAGGGGAGGAGAGGGTGAGATGTATGGAAAGAGTAACATGGAAACTCACATTACCATATGTAAAATAGATAGCCAATAGGAATTTGCTGTATGGCTCAGGAAACTCAAACAGGGGCTCTGCATCAATCTAGAGGGGTGGGATGGGGCGGGAGATGGGAGGGAGGTTCAAAAGGGAGGGGATATATGTATACCTATGGCTGATTCATGCTGAGATATGACAGAAAACAGCAAAATTTGTAAAGCAATTATCCTTCAATAAAAAATTAATTAATTAAAAAAAATCCATTTTCTCCCATTGTTGAAGGTGGCAGTCAAGACAGCTAAGCAATAATACATTACACACACATAAGACTTTTATCTGTGAAATTTTGCCAAGTTAATTTAGGCATACCTTTCAAAAAGAACTTTGGCTATGGCATTCTCCCTGGAAAGCACTCCACAAGCAAGCAAAGCAAGACAAACAAAAACAGTATAACAGTATAAACAGTTCTGGAGAGTTTTAGAATGAGCTTCTCTGGATTTGACATCTGTTCAGCAGCCCTAGAATCAATGGCTAGTTGAAAATTATCGTTATAAAGGTGCACAAGATCAGAGAGAGCTGAAAATTGTTGTAACTTGAATATTGGCATAAGTTGGAAATATTTCATAGTCTTTCATGTATTTGTGTTACATCCTTAAGTTCTTAAACTAGCCCACTTTCATCCATCTTGGTGTAAAAATATGCTGTATAAAGATCATTTCAGCATCTCTCTTCCTAAATTCAATTCTGAAAACCCACAAGAATTCAAATCATGGTAAGAAACTAGAATTTAACAAGTGACTATATACCTGCTTTTATATAGGTTGCCTGTGTCTGATTTAACTCTAGAAACAGAAAGAAATGGTCATTAGAACAATACATGCTAGCATTTGTGGTCCAGCAGATAAGCAGACTGTGGCTGTCTGTTCCATTTGTCATTGTTATTTGGAAAAAGCATACTCTTCTATACTTTGAGTTGTTATAATGATTAGTGATGTATTTACTATTTGGAATCAGCTTAATTAGATTCGAGATATTTGATAATTTGTTGTATAATGAAGTCCCAGCTAACAAATCTCTCATGACCCCAACTTTTTTCCCTCTCCTTGCAGACTCAGCTATCAAGTTACCCTGAGCTAATTTTGAAATATAATGATGAATTTGGATGATTTGTTGGAACAAATTTTTATTTTCACCTACCTCTCTTATCTCTGTGTCTCTGTATCATCATTCCTTTATTTTAGATTCTCCCTTTCTCACCCATTTTTTTAATGACTTAGTTATTAGCGTCCTTCCTAAACTCCTACAGATAGATACACATCCTAATTATGTGAAAACTCTATATGAAATATAAACAATTAAGTAAAATAGTGATTTCCTTTTTTTTTTTCTTATTGCCAGTCACATGAGAAATTTTCTTTTTCTATTTCCTTATTGCTATCTATTAGTTTACCCTGTGGAAAAAAATAGTCTATAATCATGGGTGAGAAAAGCAGAAGCAGTACTGGGTATATAAATTTTTATGAGAAAGGAAAGGAAACCCATAGTTTTAAAGAAGTGATGTTACATATAATTGTCAGTGACATCAGTTTGTACAATCCTGAAAGAACTTAGAAATCAATCTTTGGGAGACTCATAACTGTAGGACAGTAGGGAATATAGGAAAGTTAACTTGGGATCCAACTGAGGAGAATCAGAAAAACCCGGCTAAGGAGTTTTTCTTTTTTTCCAGTAGCAAGAGAGATTAGCTGAAGTAGTTTTTAGCATGAGAGAGATAAGGAAAGTGATACTTTACTAAGATTAAGTTAGGATAATTATACCTAACAGATTTGAATGGGGAAAGAGAAAGGTGTGAAGATGGGTTCAGAAGCAACAGTAACAGTTCAAGCTTTAAAGCCTGAATTAAGTTATCTCTAGGGACATAAGAAGGCTGATACAAGATACTGCATGGAAAGAATCATTTACATTTGCTGACTGAATTAGAGGTGGGAACTGTGGGAAGTGGGGAACCGAAAGTAATTCTCTGTTTCTAGAGTACGGTTGCCTGGGATAAAGATGGTGCTATTGGCAATAACAGTAAGGACAGTGATGATTTTAGTTTTGGATGTGCTCAGTTTGATACATCTAAGTGCAGATGTCTAGAACGTGGTTGGAAATTCAGGACTGGAAATTAGTAATCAAATCTCAATGAAAAAATTTGAAAGTTATCCAATAGGGGTTGGAATTATAATTCAATGTGAATCACTTAGATACATTTTTAAAAACATTGGTACGTCTTCTATGATGATGTCTCTGAGCAAATGTACTTAGTGAGAAGAGCAGAGAGTTGAGGACGTAACTTTGGAATGTTGTATAATTAACAATTAGAAGACAGAAGCAGACATACAGGCATTAAGAAAGAATGCGAAGAGGGAAAGAGAAGTCAGAAAAGAAAGAGGAGAAGCAAAATGATATAGATGAATAAGGGCAAGGGAGGAGGAAATTTCAAGAAGGAAGTTAAGTTAAAGAGAATGAAGACTGAGACGATGCTGAGGGATCTGACCCATAGGAAGTAATTAATAATCTTCACGTGACCAAGTCATCATTAAATAGTGGGTAAATAATGAAAATTATTTTCTGCAGTTCAACTCAATCAATATTTATTAGCTACCACAGATGTTTTTCCCTTGTCTTTCTCAAACTGAGTAACAGTCAATAAAGGTTTCAGATCTACTAAATGAAGCTTCTTTGAGTCATAATGAGTTAAGATCTGGGATGAGGTTGATTCATCAGAAGGAGCTAAAGAGGAACTATCATTTCTTCTGACCCCAAATTTTGCTCTATACTATAATATTGGCAAGTGAGAATAATTTTATTTATTTATTGTTTTAGAAACAATACGTTTTCTTTATTAAACAGGTACTCTGTACTAGTGCCACACATATGATAACTCATTTAATTCACTCACAACTCTAAGACAAATATCCTCCCATTTTACTTAAAAAGCAACTGAGACACTGAAAGATTAAATAACTTGCCCAACTTCATTCAGCCAGTACTGCGCCCATCTCAAAAATATACACTGGAATCAACCATAAAGCTGGTTAACAATACAGATGCCCACACATCTCCAGTGACTGCCATTAGTCATGGGATACAGGTCACTATACAGGTTAAGCCCTGACTCCAGTTCTAGGCTACCTCAGTTTAGAATTCTGAGCACTGTGTTTGGTAGTTGTGTGATCTCGGGGCACTTATTTCTCTGTGCCTCAGTTTCCTCATCTTTAAAACAGAGAATAAGGAGATACTTTTAAGGAGATACTTCATTGCCTTTTTCAACCATATTATGCTATCCTCTGACTGACCCAGATCATAGTCTACAAATGAAATATGATACTATTTAAAGATTCGTGTTTGGTTGAGGGGTGGGCTTGAAGTTTAGGTTATATAAAAGAATGACTGCTTTGGGGACTGAAATCTTGGAAATTTTCCTAACTAGAGAGATGGTATTCATCTTAAGCTCCCTTTCTACTTAAAATAGTCCTGTAATAGCTGTAAAGAAAGTCAGTCAAACGTTTATTATCTGGCTCTTTGGATGGAACACAGAATTTGTGTTCAGAAGATATCATTTTTTAAAAAATATTCACTAGTTTCACCTCTAAGTTTTTTCTATTTGTAGCTCAGTTGCATTAAGTGTGATCTTTTCACTTCTCCAAATGTCGCTGAACCCTGTTGTCCTTATGCTCTGGGCTCCCTTGTAAATGGCACCAGCCCTAGAGGATACTATGTTTGAGTGTGTGTTAGTTGTTCAGTTGTGACTGTCTCTTTACAACCCCATGGACTGTAACCTGCCAGACTCCTCTGTCCATAGGATTCTCCAGGCAAGAATACTGGAGTAGGTAGCCATTCCCTTCTCCAGGGGATCTTCCTGATCCAGGGATCAAACCTGGGTCTCCTGCACTGCAGGCAGATTCTTTACAGTCTGAGCCACCAGGGAAGCTGAAACAGCTGAAGTGGAATATTTGGGCAGAGGGGAAGGAAAGCTCTCTAGAGATAGCTTCTTGCCTCTTTTCCCTGCTGCTGCTGCTGCTAAGTCGCTTCAGTTGTGTCTGACTCTGTGTGACCCCATAGACGGCAGCCCACCAGGCTCCGCCGTCCCTGGGATTCTCCAGGCAAGAACACTGGAGTGGGTTGCCATTTCCTTCTCCAATGCATGAAAGTAAAAAGTGAAAGTGAAGCCTTTCGGTCATGTCTGACTCTTTGCGACCCCATGGACTGCAGCCTACCAGGCTCCTCTGTCCATGGGATTTTCCAGGCAAGAGTACTGGAGTGGGTTGCCATTGCCTTCTCTGCCTCTTTTCCCTAGGATGACTGAATTATTGTGATTTTATTACAGACACTGAAAAGACTATCCACCAAGTATAAGGCAGATAAAACCTATCCTACAACTGTGGCTGAGAGGCCCAAGAATATCAAGAAAAACAGATATAAGGATATTTTGCCCTGTAAGTTTCATTTCTCCCTTTAAACTTGTACCTTTTCCCCAATTCAATCATCTTATCTCTTTTTACCCACTGGTTGCTATTCCTAATCCTGGATCATGGCTTTGACAAATTAGTTTGTACTGTATATGACTACAAAAGAACATTCATTCATTCATTCACTCTTCAATCACTTATGAGCATCCACTATTCACAGTGCTAGTTCCAGACTTACAGATGCCCTCTGACCAAATCCTCTTAATTAGTCTTTCTTTTGTATTATAGATGACCATAGCCTAGTAGAACTGTTCATGATAACCTCTGATGAGGATTCCAGCTACATCAATGCCAACTTCATTAAGGTACATTGAATATTCTGTATTTCTCTAGGTACTTAAAAATATGGGGGTGAGGTGGGGGTGGAGGAATACTAGACAAGAAGAAGAGTATGTTTTTTGTAGTTACCCCATGTAATTTCTGTTCCCCTTTAGGGAGTTTATGGGCCCAAGACTTATATTGCCACCCAGGGACCTTTGCCTACAACTGTCCTGGACTTCTGGAGGATGATTTGGGAATACAGCATCCTGGTAAGTGCAGAGTTGCTTTTGTTACTATATTCTCTAGTTCTTAGAGATGTGGGGGATAGGGTGGTAGGATAAGTGACTGAGGTTTCCTATGTAACAGAATCATTGCTTTTTGGGGTCAGTTGCTAGAATTTTGGTGTTCAGGCAACTTTTAGTCAAAATCACAAAGTCATTATTGCTAATGGAAATAAAAGTTCTCTTCCTGACAGTCTCATTTGTTAACAAGAATTTATTGATTTGAATAGAGAAAAGGGAAGTGAGGACAGAGAAAGAAGAGTAGGAGCAACATATTATAATTTATTAGTATTTCATTTTTGGTTATAAAACAAAAAAAAAAGAATGACACTTTTGGACTCTGGGACTCATGTATTAACTGCTTTTCTAACTGTATCAGTGTTTTAAGTCTCTGTCTATTTTATCGCCCTAGATCATTGTTATGGCGTGCATGGAGTTTGAAATGGGAAAGGTGGGTTGCTATTTAGTAAACCTAAAGGAAAAAAGAAAAAGAAGGAGGAAACTTGGTAGCAGAATTTTCCTTAACTGTGACTTAGTAGACATTTATGCTCATCTTCCTAGTCTTCAATTTGGGAATGTCAGATGATTGTCAAGGCTTTTTTTTTTTAAACCCATGAGAACCTCTTTTGCCCATTTCCCTGTGTTTTAAAATAAAGTATACTTTTTAAAATAATAATTCATTTTCCTGTTGTTATTAATCAGATATTTTAGACTGCCAGTCAGAGCTCCTTTTGTGCCACTTGGCATGGCCTTCACTAACCATGTATGGCTGGTGAGCACTTGAAATATGGCTGGTGTGGCTGAGGAACTCAGCTTACCTTAATGCATTTAAATTTAAAGAATGATATTCAATTCAGTTATTGGAAAACCTGATTTGGAAAAACTTGGGTATGTGAATCTTTTTCAACCATAGATTTTATGAAATCTAAATGGAAATAAAATATTTCCAATGAAAATTTAGCATAGTAGTTGAAATGTGCTTTAAATATAAAATATATACTAGATTTTGAAGACAGTTTAAAAATGTCCAATATCTAATAACCATTTTAGATTGATTACAACTTGAAATTTTTTTTATTGGGCTAAGATATATTAAAACAATTAACCCTACTATTTTTTTTTTCATTTTTGAATGTGGCTATTAGAAAAATCTTAATTATATATGTAGCTCATATTATATTTCTATTGAACAACACTCTTTGAACCTACTGTTGCCATTCTAAATTGATACAATTCCAATTAAAACCAAGGGAACTTGGGGTTTCAGTTAGCTTGTGTAGCTTTGTTTTGATCCTTTTGAAATACTGAAAATGTCAGATCCCTATTTCTACTTTTTGAGACTTCCAGAAAGTCTAAAATTGGTATATCCTTTAAGGTTTGTTTTTCCATCTTTGAAAAATTCAGACTTGTGTTGAAGTCCAAGGGCATTAGAAATTCCTAACCTAGGGTAAAGGACACAGCTGAATTTGCTTCTGAATGGAGGATAGGGTTTCATTGTCCAGGAAATACTAGAATATATGAAAGGAAATTGCCACCTTTTGCTTTGTGCAACAGAAAAAATGTGAGCGCTACTGGGCTGAACCAGGAGACATGCAACTGCAACTTGGTCCTTTCTCCATATCTTGTGTAAGTATGATGTCTATTTCCATTATGGCTGAGCAGATGCTCCAGAACCTACTTTATAGAGAGTAGTTTTTGAATATTAGTCTTTGAAATAACTAATATTTTGATTTACTTCTTAGGAAGCTGAAAACAGAAAATCTGATTATACAATCAGGACTCTAAAAGCCAAGTTCAATAGTGTAAGTATAGAACACTAAAGGTAAACTCAAAGCCTACAGAGACCAGGCAAGTAAACGTACGTGTATATGATGCAGTCTGGATATATCATAATAGGGGATGGAAGAGCCTTTGATGTTCTGGATAGACCATAATATCCAAAAGAGACCTTTGGTGTAATCTGCGTTCCCCAACCTATTTCACACCAATGGCCCACATATAAAATGATATTATTTCTAGGGTGAATAGAGGCTGGGAACCAACTTGAAAGCTCAGACTCCTCTGTTTCTCTAAGGCAAAGGGATTTAGTACCTCAGCCTGCCTGTGACTCATTTAAAGGATGCCAGTTGGGAAGCTCTGGTTTGGACCATTTTCACATCTACCTTATCTTGTGAGTAGATAGGGAGAGGCCAATAACAAGTGACCTGAAATTACTTATAATTGTTCTTACAGGGCATGTGGTCCGTAGGGAAGAAGATTCCATAAATTGCAAAAAAGATAAAGATGCTACTTAGTAAGACAGAGTAATCTTGTGATAGAATGAGGTGACATGCTAATATTGAACTCTCCTTTTATTCTGGTTATTTTTATAGGAAACTCGAACCATTTATCAGTTCCATTATAAGAATTGGCCAGACCATGATGTACCTTCATCTATAGACCCTATTCTTGAGCTCATTTGGGATGTACGTTGTTACCAAGATGATAACAGTGTTCCCATATGCATTCACTGCAGGTATGATGCTGTTGTATGAAACTTCTCCCCAGAATAAACCAAATATCACACTCAGGCCAGGATTCCTGCTTTTAACCAAAGGAAGACTGACTTTGTTGGAATTTAAACCCTACATAGATGTAGGTTCCTAATTTGAGGCCCATTTTTTCCAGTCAGTAGAAAGGAATCAAGTTTAAAAATGAGAATGATTGAAAGAGACAGGTCAATAGAAGAAACTCTGATAAATTCAACCTGAGAATGATTTTTTTTTTCTGATAAATTACTTGTGAACAGCACAGCTGTAGAGACATTTTGCTGTGAGAACTTGCCTAAGACCTGTCCTGAGGCTTGGTGTAGTCTGTGGCAACTGAAAAATGTGTTCTGGGAAATGGTAGAGTTTAGACAGTTTCATGGTCTCTAGATTTCTTCTTCCTCAAATCTGCTGGTGAAAATTTTCAGCTATGATCCACTCTCTGCAACTATACATGCTACTGTGATCTTTCATTTCAGTGCTGGTTGTGGAAGGACTGGTGTTCTCTGTGCTATTGATTACACGTGGATGTTGCTAAAAGATGGGGTGAGTTTTTCTCAATAGGCACTTGCTATTTTCTTAACATTGTTACTTTCAGACTTAGAAATTGTCTGGTTCTTCAAAACATCTATCTTTAGGATTCTAAAATATTCACTTGTAGATTGGCTTTGTCAGACGATTAACTTCGTTCCTAAATTGGTGGTTCTCAAAATGTGTTCCCGAGACAAGCAGCATCAGTATCACCAGGGGAACTTGTTAGAAATGCAAACTTTTGGGCCCCACGTCAGATGAACTGAAGCAGAAACTCTGGAAAGGGTGGGGCCAGCAAGTTCTCCAGGTGCTTCTGGACAGAAGCAGTTTTGATAACCACTGTCCTAAATCACAGTTACCCTTCCTTTAGCTAGGTAACTTGCATTACAGAATTTTGCTGCTTTCTGTCAAACCTTAACATGAATCAGCCATAGGTATACATATATCCCCTCCCTTTTGAACCTCCCTCCCATCTCCCACCCCATCCCACCCCTCTAGATTGATACAGAGCCCCTGTTTGAGTTTCCTGAGCCATACAGCAAATTCCTATTGGCTATCTATTTTACATATGGTAATGTGAGTTTCCATGTTACTCTTTCCATACATCTCACCCTCTCCTCCCCTCTCCCCATGTCCATAAGTCTATTCTCTATGTCTGTTTCTCGATTGCTACCCTGTAAATAAATTCTTCAGTACCATTTTTCTAGATTTCATATATATGCATTAGAATACGATATTTATCTTTCTGAGTCCCTTCACTCTGTATAATAGGTTCTATGTTCATCCACCTCATCAGAACTGACTCAAATGCGTTCCTTTTTATGGCTGAGTAATATTCCATTGTGTATATGTACCACAACTTCTTTATCCATTCATCTGTCGATGGACATCTAGGTTGCTTCCATGTTCTAGCTATTGCAAATAGTGCTGCAATGAACAATGAGATACATGTGTCTCTTTCAATTTTGGTTTCCTCAGGGTATATGCGTAAGAGTGGGATTGCTGTGTCATATGGTGGTTTTATTCCTAGTTTTTCAGGAATCTCCATGCCATCTTCCATAGTGGCTGTATCAATTTACATTCCCACCAACAGTGCAAGAGCGTTCCCTTTTCTCCACACCCTCTCCAGCATTTATTGTTTGTAGAATTTTTGATGATGGCTATTCTGACCGGTGTGAGGTGATATCTCATAGTGGTTTTGATTTGTATTTCTCTAATAATGAGCGATGTTGAGCACCTTTTCATGTGTTTATTAGCCATCTATGTGTCTCCTTTGGAGAACTGTCTGTTTAGGTCTTTTTCCCACTTTTTGATTGGGTTGTTTGTTTTTCTGGCATTGAGTTGTATGAGCTGCTTATATATTTTGGAAGTTAATCCAAGTTGTTTCATTTGCTATTATTTTCTCCCATTCTGAGGGTTGTCTTTTCTCCTTGCTTTGAGTTTCCTTTGCTGTGCAAAAGCTTTTAAGTTTAATCAGGTCGCACTTGTTTACTTTTGTTTTTATTTCCATTACTTTAGGAGGTGGGTCATAGAGTATCTTGCTTTGATTTATTTCGAGTGTTCTGCCTATATTTTCCTCTAAGAGTTTTATAGTTTCTGGTCTTACATAGAGGTCTTTAATCCATTTTGAGTTTATCTTTGTGTATGGTGTTAGGAAGTTTCATTCTTTTACATGTAGCTGTCCGGTATTCCCAGGACCATTTATTGAAGAGGCTGTCTTTGCCCCATTGCATATTCTTGCCTCCTTTGTCAAAAATAAGGTACCCATAGGTGCATAGGTTTATTTCTGGGCTTTCTATCTTGTGCCATTGGTCTATATTTCTGTTTTTGTGCCAGTACCATAGTGTGTTGATGACTGTAGCTTTGTAATATAATCTGAAAGCAGGAAGGTTGATTCCTCCAGCTCCATTCTTCTTTCTCAAGACTGCTTTGGCTACTGGGGGTCTTTTGTGTTTCCCTATGAATTGTGAAATTTTTTGTTCTAGTTCTGTAAAAAATGTCATTGGTAATTTGATAGGGGTCGCATTGAATCTGTGGATTGCATTTGGCAGTATAGTCATTTTCACAATATTGATTCTTCCTACCCAGGAACATGGAATATCTCTTCATCTGTTCATGTTGTCTTTGATTTCTCTTATTAGTGTCTTATAATTTTCTGTATACAGTTCTTTTGTCTCCTTAGGTAAGTTTATTCCTAGATATTTAACTCTTTTTGTTGCAGTGGTGAATGGGATTGATTCCTTAATTTCTCTTTCTGATTTTTCATTTTTAGTATATAGAAATGCAAATGATTTCTGTGTATTGATTTTGTATCCTGCAACTTTGCTAAATTCACTGATTAGCTCTAGGAATTTTCTGATACTATGTTTAGGATATTCTATGTATAGTATCATGTCATCTGAAAACAGGGAGCTTTACTTCTTTTCTGATTTGGATTTCTTTTATTTCTTTTTCTTCTCTAATTGCTCTAGCTAGGACTTCCAGAAATATGTTGAATAATAATGGAGACAGTAGACACCCTTGTCTTATTCCTGATTTTAGGGGGAATGCTTTCAGGTTTTCACCATTGAAAACAATGTTTGCTGTAGGCTTATCATATATGGCCTTTACTATGTTGAGGTAGTTTCTTTCTATGCCCATTTTTTGAAGAGTTTTAATCATAAATGGGTGCTGAATTTTGTCAAAGCCTTTTTCTGCATCTATTGTGATTATAATATGGTTTTTATCTTTCAATTTGTTAATATAGTTTATCGCATTGATTGATTTGTGTGTATTGAAGAATCCTTGCATTCCTGGAATAAACCCGACTTGATCATGGTGTATGAGCTTTTTGATGTGTTGCTGAATTCTGTTTGCTAAAATTTTGTTGAGGATTTTGGACCTATGTTCATCAGTGATATTGGCCAATAGTTTTCTTCTTTTGTGTTGTCTTTGTCTGGTTTGGTATCAGAGTGATAGTGGCCTCATAGAATGAGTTTGGAAGTGTTCCTTCCTCAGCAATTTTTTGAAAGAGTTTTAGAAGGATAGGCATTAGCTCTTCTCTAAATGTTTGATAGAAATCTCCCGTGAAGTCATCTGGTCCTGGGCTTTGATTTTTGGGAGACTTTTGATCACAGCTTCAATTTCAGTGCTTGTAATTGGGTTGTTAATAATTTCTATTTCTTCCTGGTTCAGCCTTAGAAGATTGAACTTTTCTGAGAATCTGTCCATTTCTTCCAAGTTATCAATTTTCTTGCCATATAGTTGTTCATAATAGTCTCTTATAATCCTTTGTATTTCTGCACTGTCTATTGTAACCTCTCCTTTTTCATTTCTAATTTTGTTGATTTGATTCTTCTCTCTTTTTTTCTTGATGAGTCTGGCTAAAGGCTTGTCAATTGTGTTTATCTTCTCAAAGAACCAGCTTTTAGTTTTATTAATCTTTACTATTGTTTCTTTAATTTCTTCTTCATTTATTTCTGCTCAGATCTTTATGATTTCTTTCCTTCTACTAATTTTGGGGTTTTCTTGTTCTTCTTTTTCCAGTTGTTTCAGGTGTAAAGTTAGGTTGTCTATTCGATGTTTTTCTTGTTTCTTGAGGTAGGATTGTATCGCTATAAACTTCCCTCTTAGAACTGCTTTCACTGCATCCCATAGGTTTTGAGTTGTCATGTTTTCATCATCATTTGTTTCTAGAAATTTTTTGATTTCCTTTTTGATTTCTTCAGTAACCTCTTGGTTATTTAGAAACGTGTTGTTTAATCTCCATGTGTTTGTGTTTCTTACAGTTTTTTTCTTGTAATTGATATCTTTGCTCATAGCGTTGTGGTCAAAGAAGATGCTTGATATGATTTTGATTTTCTTTAATTTACTGAGGTTTGATTTGTGACCCAAGATGTGGTCTATCCTGGAGAATGTTCCATGTGCACTTGAGAAGAAGGTGTATTCTTCTACATTTGGATGGAATGTCCTGAAGATACCAATGAGATCAATCTCATCTAATGTATAATTTAAAACTTGTGTTTCCTTATTAATTTTCTGTTTTGATGATCTGTCCATTGGTGTGAGTGGGGTGTTCCCTCATTATATTTTTAACTTCAGACATTTGATAACTCAATGTGAAATCATTCTGAAGAGTTTCTTCAGTATTTCATAGGCTCTAAGTAATGGTGCAAGTGATGAAAAACCTCGTTAGTTTTAAAAGTGCATTCTTTTTTTCTAGATAGGAACAAAAGAGTAAGATATTTTTTCCTTTTATTTGATAGATAATTCCTGAGAACTTCAGTGTTTTTAGTTTGATCCAAGAAATGCGAACACAGAGGCCTTCATTAGTTCAAACTCAGGTATGGACTATGGTGAATAATATTTCATTCTGAGTCTGGTTCCATCTCTTTATTTAGTAACAGCAAGGTGTCCAAAAATAGCTGACTGCTTTACTATCAAGGGTTTTGGTCCATTTCCACTTCCTCTGACTCTGAATATCCCAATATTTTTCCTGTATCCCTTGCCCTGGACCAAATTCCTTTCATTCCTTATATTTTATTGTCTGTTCAGAAAATATTAAGAAAGCAATATAATATTTCTTACGAAGGATATTGAAAAAAATCTACAAACTATTTGACCTATTAGAAAGAAATAGCTGGGTCAGGTTAACCTGAAATTTTGTGGTGGTAATTCATTTCTGAAACCATACAAAATTAGAGATTTGTAATTTCTTCTTCAGAAGGTGGTAACAGAATCTGGAAAATTATATTATTTTCTTCATTTTAGAAAATAATAAAAAATTTAAAAATCATCCATAATCCTGTCACCTAGAGAGAGTCACTGTTACTGTTTTTCTATAGTTTTTCCTGGTCCTTATTATATGCATATTTAAAAAATTTTTAAAAACTCCATAATTACACTAATATTATGTATATAATTATATATGTATCATAGTATATGACTAACCCACCCCAGAGTGCTCATACCTATTCATTCCATAAGAAATGCTTTCTACCTGTTCTCTCTTCTCCAGCTCATATTCTACCTCTTAGGTGAAACATTCCCAGCCCAAATCTCTCACATTTTATAATATTTCAATACCCATGTATGTGTTAACTCACTCAGTCGTGTCCATCTCTTTGCAACCCCATGGACTTCTCTATCCATGGAATTCTCCTGCCAGGCTTCTCTATCCATGGAATTCTCCAGGCAAGAAAACTGGAATGGGTGGCCATTTCCTTCTCCAGAGGATCTTCTGAACCCAGGGATTGAACCTGGGTCTCCTGTATTGCAGGCAGCTTCTTTACCATCTGAGCCACCAGGGAAGCCCAACACCCATATTTTATCCATATTTCAACACCAATAATTTTACCTATATTTCTAAATGGTCTCCATATTTAAGATAGAGTTTAGCATTTGCCCATTCATTCTTTCATCAAACATTCATTGGTTTTTATTAGGTAAGAGACTTTATTCATGGGCTTCTCTGATGACTCAGGGATAAACAATCTGCATACAAAGCAAGAGACACAGGAGAGGTAGATTCCATTCCTGAGTTGGGAAGATCCCCTGGAGGAGGGAGTGGCAAACCACTCCAGTAGACTTGCCGGGAAAATCCCATGGACAGAGAAGCCTGGTGGTCTACAGTCCATAGGGTCACAAAGAGTTGGACACAACTGAAGCAACTAAGCACACAGCACATTTTTGCATAGTTTGTTAGAACTATTTCTTATTGCTAAAATAGTAAGACCCTAGTGTTTAAAGCCAGAGAGGGCAATGGCAACCCACTCCAGTACTCTTGCCTGGCAAATCCCATGGACAGAGGAGCCTGGTGGGCTGCAGTCCATGGGGTCGCTAAGAGTCGGACATGACTGTGCGACTTCACTTTCACTTTTCACTTTCGTGCAGTGGAGAAGGAAATGGCAACCCACTCCAGTGTTCTTGCCTGGAGAATCCCAGGGACAGGGGAGCCTGGTGGGCTGCCGTCTATGGGGTCACACAGAGTTGGACATGACTGAAGCAATTTAGCAGCAGCGGCGGCAGTGTTTAAAGCACTTACAAATGAACTTGAACACAGGTTTAGAAGTAAAACAATTGACAATGGCACTTTAGATATTTTTATGTAAAAGTTGTAAATCAAAGGGAAAAATTTAAGAGCTCTTATAATATAAACCTTCTGTTTGGCCCACACAGGTTTTCCACTAATAGTTAGTGGAAAAAGAGAATTCTTTTTCATGTGTATGACTGTAGGTGTTTTCTATATTCAACCTTTAGGGGGGAAAGTTTATGTGAAATGAAAACATTGACTGGTTTAAGGTTGTCAGACTTAAGAGAAGGCCAATCCATGTAGATGTATAAAGATTCCAGGAAGTATGCAACATAATTGTATAACATTAAACTATATTACTGAATCAATAAATAAAGCCATATATCATTTCAGAAAAAGTCCATTTCAGGCCTATCTCTAAGAGTTGGAAGACAGCTGACATAGTTTTAAGTTAGCTTTCACATTTTGGCATTATCAACAACTATTTGGACAAATAACTTACCTGCTGTAGCTGCTTTTTCTGATACCGCTCTAACCAGGAAATAGCACTGTAACCAGATGAGTGCTTCCTGTCTGATTTTCCTGTCTTCTTTAGAAAAAATTGAAGAGTGGGCCAATGGCTGTGTTGGATGATACAGACTCTGCACTGTTCTCCTGCTACAATTATTTTTGGCAAAAGTTATATTTTGTTTGTGTACGATTGTCTGAAGTGTCATCGAAAAACCTGAATAGGCCTGTTTAGATGAAAAATAGATCCAAAAATCAAGTGCTTGAGCAGGTACAGAGGCAAAAACAAGGTAGTAAAAACCCATAAACCTGTAATTATAGTGGTCTCATTTCTCTGTGGTAGAATTCCTTTATAACCACAAATTTCCAAACTCTGTTTAGTGGTCTAGTTTTCTTTGGTATCTTTGCTAAAACAGAATTTCAGTAGCTTGATCCAAATGCACTAAACTAACAGTCAAAGGTTCAGGTACTAACCCAAGACATTGAAATTACTTCTGAATGACCTCAGACAAATCGTAAACAGGGACATCAACCTAGCTACTTTATAGATTAACTGTGAGAGTCATATTAAATAATACATCTTGAAGATATCTATTAGCCATCAACAACATCAATCTACCTTTTCCCAGAAGAGATGAATTACCCCCCAAATATGCATCTGGAATGAAACAAAAACAATTTTTTTTGGCCATGTGGCATGCAAAATTTTAGTTTCCTCACCAGGGATCAAACCTGTGCCCCTTGCAATGGAAGAGCAGAGTCTTAACCACTGGACTTCCAGGGAAGTTCCTGAAATGAAAATTTTAAAGTGTGAGCAAACAAAATTAGAGGGAGGATAGTGGAAGGAAAGATAAATAAGAAAGTGGGGTTAGAATATTAAAAGCGTGCTGCAAGGTCCTTGTATATTACCTAGCGGTAGATCAAATATTTAGCTGTTTCTAGCATCCTAAAAATGCTTTGAAACCTGACATGGGCTGCACAGACATAAAGCACTATCATTAAACTAATGTTTCAGGTTTGCTACACTAGGATTTGATTGGTGTACATACTCCTGAGATTCTGTTAGTTCACCACGTTTTTGTTTATTTTCATTGGTTCCGGTTTGCGATGCTCTTCAGCAACAGTATGAACTGGTCTACAATGCTGTATTAGAACTATTTAAGAGACAGATGGATATTATCAGGGATAAACACTCTGGAACAGAGGTACATTTTAAATTTGATGTTTTGTAAAAAAAATGTTTTCATATTGATTTTGGTCAAGAGATCTCAGATTAGTTGCAGAGCGACTTATAATTTATCATCACAACTAAACTGGAGTGTCAGATGTGCATGCGGCTGCACTATAAATCTCCTGTGAAGAAGGGCAATTTAATTCAAGTACTTTAACTTAGAAAATTAATGTCTTGGTTAACCTTTTGCATACCATTTTCAGCTCAATTTAGAAACCATAGGAGTGGGTGAAAGGACAAGCATATATTCTGTTTTCATATTTTAGACAGTTGTGTGGCAAGTTAGAAGTTAGAGTGACAATTATAAAATGAAATTGTAGTTGAGTACTTTACATGATTTTTCAGGTTACTCAAGCTTCATTTTGATGGCATATGTATCATCAAATTTTGAGAATATTTTAGAATATCCAAAGGATTCTTAGCTGAAAATGTTGGGTATAAAAACGATTATGATTTGACCAAATTCTAATCGAAAAATATTGAGCATTCTAGGTATGTTATTTTGAGCTCATTGCAAAAACTGATGTCAAATATTTACTAGGAATCACGAAGTATTAGATTCTGAACAAACCTTAATAAGACAAAATTATTGATTTACCTTCCAGGGTGTATGTAATATATACAAATTAATTAAAATTTAAACACCACATTTTGTATTATGCATCTGAAAATATTCACTGAGTACCTATTGTTTTCACAGTATTAGGAATACAAAGTATATAAGATGTGACTCTCACAACTCCTATCACTTGAATGATGAACCATTTGGAGTGAAAAATAAAAAGTAAGAAACTGTTGAGGCTAGAGAATGAACTATGCAATCCTGTAGTGAATGTCAGCTCCATAGAAAAAGTATAAGAGAAGGAGATGAAAACGAGAATATAGTTGCCAGACATTGTTACTTATATCCTGTTCATGCCTACTTCATTGGCTAGTACTCCCAAAACAAGATTAAATAACAGAAGTGATTCCATGACCTAATTTTAGTGGAAGAGATTCTCATGTTTTACTACTAACTGTGATGTTGATTTGATTGGAGTTATTTATTTGTTTATTTTATTATCTTGTTTGGCTGTGCTGGGTCTTCATTGCTGTGTGAGGGCTTTCTCTAGTTGTGGCAAGTGGGGGCTACTCTCCGTTGCTGTGTGCAAGCTTCTCATTGTGGTGGCTTTTCTTGTTGCAGAGCATGGGCTCTAGGTGCATGGGCTTCATAGTTGCAGCTTGCAGGCTTTAGAGTATGGGCTCAGTAGTTGTGGCACAAGGGCTCAGTTGCCCCATGGCATGTGAGACTTTTCCAGACCAGGGATTGAACCTGTGTCTCCTGCGTTGGCAGGCAAACTCTTCTGGACCACCAGGGAAGTCTGAGATATATCTTTTATTTGTTTAAAGGAAGTATTAATTGACTTCTATTTTATTAAGAATTTTTTTCGGAAAGAATGTTGAAGTCTATCAACTGTATATCTTTGCATTTATAGAATGATCACATGGATTTTTTCCTTTGACATGATGATACAGTCATATCCTTGCTCTTAGAATAAAACCTTCTTGAACAAAGAATATTCTCCTAACATGCTGTTGGAGTATGTGGGTTAATATTTTAGGTTCCAGGAAATGTCAGAACTCAGATATAGCCCATGGCTCCAGACAGTTGAGCTGTTTAGAGTGTGCCCTTGTCAATAAATAGGAACATATGAACATGGTTCAATCTCCCACAGAAGGAATTGATTAACATCAGCCAAGGAGGACTTCTGTTTCTGGGAATGTCAAGTGGATATACTTTTCCCTATTCTTTCCACTAAATACAACTAGAAACCCTGGACAACATACAGATAAAATAAATATAAGAAGACTCTGAAAGATGGAGAGAAGACAGACCATCTAGGAACACTGGGACCCAAGGAATGACATGAAGATGAGTTCCTTGAGTTTTCCTTTTCTTCACATATCACAGATTTGGAACTGAAGAAACCAAGAAATTGGAAGTGCCAACAGTGCAGACAACAAAAAACTAACAAAATCCTGCTCTCTCTAGTCAAAGAACCAGGAAAGGGGCAGCGGAGCAAACCAGAAAACTTTTAAGATACTAAGTATTTTCCTTCAGTCAATACCAAAGAAAAAAATGCCCCCCAGCCCCACCTATGCCAACAGAGAAGTGGAGAGCCTAGATTTCCATCCTCACAAAAATGGTGATACAGAGAAGGACAACAGGTCAGCTATAAATACTCTCTCTATCAGAAGGACAGTGTTATGTGCCATTCTTGTGGTCATTCTAATAAAGAAAAATATACAATCATTTAAAACAAGAAAAAGTCAAGTAAAGAGCTAGGAGTTTTATTTCCACTGGCCTGCAATGAGGTTTCCCTGCAGTGTCAGTGGAAACCAGGTGAGGAGCCTGAGTTTCTACCTGGCAGTAACCTGGTACCCTCATGTCTCTCCAATGATGGAGTGTCAGAAGATGCCTAGTGGAGAGTCAGGACTTTCAACATCATCCAGCAGTAATGAGACCACCCAGACCATGGTGTCAATAGAGACCACCTGGAGAGCCTCTCCCGTGGTGTTTCCCTTCAGGTGTTAACAGAGACTGTGAGAAAAGTGGTGGAGATTGAATCTACTTGGCAATGGCAAGGCAGTAATGAGGTAGCATCCCCACCCTTCTTCTTTCCCTTGTCAGAATGGATTTTTAAAAGCTACCCCAGTTAAAAAGGGAATAATATAACAATACAAAAATATCTAGATTTCATGTGAAAAATCACTTGTCATACCAAGAACCAGGAGGATCTCAAACCAAATGAGTAAAAGACAGTTAACAGATGACAACACTAAGATGACAGAGATGTAAGAATTATCTGACAAAGATTCTAAAGCAGCCATGATTAAAATGCTTCAGTGAGCAATTACAGACATGCTTAAAACAAATGAAAAAATAAAAAGTCTCAGCAAAGAAATATAAAGACCTTGCAAAGAAAGAGAAGATATAAAGAAGAACCGAAAAGGAATTTTACAGTTGAAAAAGAACGGTAATGGAAACAAAACAGCTCAGTAGATGGATTTAACAGCAGAGTACAGGACACAAGGAAAGAATTAATGAATTGAAAGACAAAACAATAGAAACTGCCCAATTTGAGCAATAGAAATAAAATCGACTAAAAAATAAAATAAAAATAAAATATTGAGCTCCAGGAAACTAAGTGACAATAACAAAACCCTTGGCATTAGTGTCATTGATGTCCAAGGAGGAAAGGAGAAAAAAGGCAAGTCTAAAAAAGCACTGAAATTCTCATCATAAGTAAACTTCAGAAAACTAAATACAAAAATTCTAGGAAGCAGCCAAAGAAAAATGATATTAACTGAAGGGGAGAAACAATTAGAATGAAAATTAATATGTCATCAGAAAACATGGGGGCCAGAAGGAAGTGGCACAGTATTTTACAAGCACTGAAGGAAAAAAGCTTGTCAACAGATTTCTACATCCAGTAAAAAATATCCTTCAAGAATGAAGGGGAAATCAAGACACTCTCAGATGAAGAAAAACTGAGGGGATTTGTTGCCAGTAGATAGACCTACCCTAAAAAAAATGCCAAAGGAATTTTTCTAAATAGAAGAGAAAGGAAAAAATAGAGAATATGGCAAGCAACATGGGTAAATATAATAGATTTTCCTTTTTCTCTTGATTTTTCTAATTTATTTAATGATCGAAGTGAAAATTATAACACTGATATGGTTCTATATGTATTAGAAGAAATATTTAAGACAACTGCATTATGAAAAAGGAAGGGTTAGACACATACAGGGAGGTAAGGCTTCTGTATTGAATTAGTAAAACAGTAACACTTACAGACTTTGATAAGTCATGAATATATGGTGTAATTACTAGAGCCACTCCTACAAAAACTGTATGAAGATATATTTTAAAAAACATTATAGGTAAATCAAAATGAAATTCCAAATATGCAGGAAAGAGAAAAAGGCAGGAAAAAGAAATGAGAAATGGAGAACAAACAGAAAACAACAGGTAAAGTTGGAGACTTAAGCTCTACCACATTAATAATTACACTGAAAGTAAGTAGTACAAATATATCAATTAACAGACAGATTGGCAGAGTGTATTGAAAACATGACTCAACTATATGCTGTTTGTAAGAAACACATTTCAAATATACAGATTGGTTTAAAATAAAAGATTAGAAAAACCTATATCTTGTAAACACGAATAAAGGGAAAGCAGAAGTAGCTATATTAATATCAGAGAGACCTCAGAATAAAGAGTTATTCTCCAACAGAAAGGTAGGGATATTGTATAATGATAAAGGGGTCAATCCACCAATGAGATGTATTTAACAATCCTAAGTGTGTATGGACCAGACTTGCAAGATATGTGAAGCAAAAATTGATAGGATTAAAAGGTGCAATAGAAAAATCCACAGTTATATTTGGAGACTTCAATACCCTTCTCTCAAAATTTATAGAACTCAGCAGGAACTGCACAAGAATATGTGAGAACTTAATACCACTACCACCAACTAACAGGATCAAATTGATATTTATAGGAGTCTCCACCTAACAACACAAGAATATACATTCTTTTCAAGTGCTGATTGAACATATAGCAAGGTGGATCACATTCTGGGCCATTAAACAATCTCAAAAATATAAAGAATTGATATCATATAGAATGTATTCTCTGAGTTCTATGGAATCAAAATCAAAGTTGATAACAGAAATGTAACAAGAAAAGAACCAAGTACTTGGAAACCACATAAGACTCTTCATTGAGTCAAAAAAGGAAGTTAAAAGAGAAATTTCTGAAAAACACATTGAACTTTAATAAAAATACTAAAATACCACATATTGATATTTGTCACACAGAGCTCCGGGAGTGCTGAGAGCAAAGTTTATAGCACCCTAAATGCATACATTAAAAAATTATTGTTGTTGTTTAGTTACTAAGTTGTGTCCAATTCTTTTGTGACCCATGGACTGTAGCCCGCCAGGCTCCTATGTCCATGGGATTATATATGTATATATATATATCACATCTTCTTTATCCATTCTTCTGTTGATGGACATTTAAATAGCTTCCATATCTTAGCTATTATAAATTATGCTGCTATGAACATAAGGGTGCATGCATCTTTTCTTCTTTATTTGTTGAAAACAAGTTTATTTATTTTTTTTTAAAAAATGCTTTTGAATTATATTTTTGTCTGGATATATGCCCAGGAGTGGGATTGCTTGATTTTATGACTTTAGTTTTTTGAGGATCCTCCATACTGTTTTCCATTGTGACTGCACCAACAGTGTAAGAGGGCTCCCTTTTCTCCCTACTCTATCCAGTATTTATTTGTAGACTTTTTAATGATGGTCATTCAGACTGGTGTGAGGTAGTACCTCATAGTTTTGATTTGCATTTCTCTAATAATTAGCAGTGATGAGCATCTTTTCATGTGCCTTTTGGCCGCCTGTGTATCTTTGGAGAAATGTCTATGTAGGTCTTCAGCCCGTTTTTCGATTGGATTGTTTGGTTTTTTGTTATTGAGTTGTATGAGCTGTTTGTGTGTTTTGGAAATTGAGCCTTTGTTGGTTGCATCACTTGCAAATATTTTTTCCCAGTCCCTAGGTTGTCTTTTTGTTTGTTTATAGTCTCCTTTGCTGTGCAAAAGCTTGCTAGTTTGATTGGGTTCCATTTATTTATATTAGATTTTATTCTATTGCCTTGGGAGACTGACCTAAGAAAACATTGGTACAATTTATGTTAGAGAATTCTCTTCTAGGATTTTTATGGTGTCATGTCTTATATTTAAGTCTTTAAGCCATTTGGAGTTTATTTTTGTGTATGATATGAGGGTGTGTTCTAATTTCATTGTTTTACATTCAGCTGTCCAACTTTTCCACTATGACTTGCTGAAGAGACTGTTTTTCTCCATTGTATATTCTTGCCTCCTTTGTTGAAAACTAATTGACTGTAGGTATGTGGGTTTATTTCTGGGCTCTCTATTCTTCTCCATTGTCCATATTCTGTTTTTGTGTCTTTTTTCCATTTTTGAGTTGGTTGTTTTTGAGTCTTAGAAGTTCTCTAAATATTCTGGATATTAATCCTTAGCAGATATATGTGTGTTGCCCTTTTACTCTGTTGATTTTGCACTTTGATGCATATACGTTTTTAATTTTCATAAAATCCAATTTGTCTCTTTTTTTTGTTGTGTTGATAGTGCCTTTGGTGTCATATATATGAAATAATTGGCAGACCCAATGCCATGAAGCTTTCTATGTTTTCTTCTAAGAGTTTTAGTTTTAGCTCTTATGTTTAGGTATTTGATCCATTTTGAGTTAATCTTTGTATATACTGCGAGAATCCAACATTTTTTTGCATGTAGATGCCCAGTTTTCCCAGCATCATTTGTTGAAAAGGCTGTCTTTTCTCCATTGAATGCTCTTGGCAACGTCATCAAAAATCAATTGCTCATTGATTTCCCTGGTGGTCCAGAGGCTAAGTTTCCACATTCTTGATGCAGGGAACCCAGGTTCAATCCCTGGTCAGGGAACTAGATCCCATGTATTTCAACAAACATCAAAGATCCTGCATACCACAAATAAGACCCAACATAGCCAAATAAATATTTTAAACAATCAATTTCTCTTTCTGTGAGTTTACTGTTAGGCTCTCTATTTTTTGCCATTAATCTGTATGGCTGTTCAATGTCAGTACCATGTTGTTTTATTACTGTATGTTTGTAGTACCTCTTGATAACAGGAAGTTTAAGTTCTTCATCTTTGCTCTTCTTTTTCAAGATTGTTTTAGCTAGCCAGAGTCCCTTGAGATTCTGCATGAATTTTAAGATGAGGCTTTCTATTTCTGCAAAGGCACCATTTTGATAGGGATTGCACTGAATCTGTAGATTACTTTGGGTAATGATATTGTAACAATAATATCATTCACTTCATAAACATAGAACATCTCTTCTTTTATTTTTTGTCAGCAATGCTTTGTAGTTTTAAGCATATAAGTCTTTCATTTCTTTGGTTAAATTTATTCCTTAGTATGTATATTTTTGATGCCAATTGCTTTTCTAATTTTCTTTTCAGATTGTTTATTGTTACTTTATAGTAATGCAACTGGTTTTTGTGTGTTGACTATATATTCTGCAACTTTTCTGAATTAGTTTATTAGGTCTTGAAATTTTGTGTGTGTGGGGGGAATCTTTCCACATATAAAATCATGTCATCTGCAAATGAAGATAACTTTACTTACTTCGTTTCCATTTTGATACCTTGTTTTTTTGGTGCCTAATTGCTCTGGCTAGACCCTCCAGTATTATGTTGACTAAAAGTGGTAAAAATTGGCATCCTTGTCATATGCCTGATTTTGGGAGAAAGCTTTTAATCTTTCACCATTGAGTATGATATTAGCTGTAGGTTTTTCATATATGGCCTTTATCATATTGAGGAAGTTCCCTTAAATTCCCAGTTTATTAGAGTATTTTTATCAAGAATTTGTCAAATTTTTCTGCATCAGTTGATATGATCATGTGGATTTCTTCCCTTTAATTCTCTTAATATGGTATGTTACATTGATTTCTTATGTTGAAGATTGTTGCACAAGATTCCTTGCACTCTGGAAATAAATCCCAGGTGGTCAAGGAGTGTAATTCTTTTCCTATCCTGAATTCAGTTTGCTAGTATTTTATTGAGGACTTTGCATCAATATTCATGAAGAATATTGGTCTGAGGCTTTCTTTTGCTTGTAGCATATTTGTCTAGTTTTGGTTACAGGGATTTACTGTTCTCATAGGGTGATCGACTTGGCAGTGTCATTCAATTTTTAGGAAGAGTTTGTGCAGGTGTTTATTCTTCCTTAAATGCTTGGTAGAATTCACCAGTGAAGCCATCTGATCCTGGACTTTTCTTTGTTGGGAAAATATTTGATTACTGATTCAGTCTACTTACCAGCTGTAGATCTATTCAGATTTTTCATTTCTTTCTGAGTCAGTTTTGGTTGATCAAGTGTTTCAGGAATTTGTCCATTTAATCCAGGTTATATAATTTGTTGGCATACAATTGTTCATATTATTATATATTTTTTTTATCTTCAGCATTTTTAGTCTTCTCTTTTTCCCTTTGTCTGTCTAGTAAAAGGTTTGTGAATTTTTACTGATCTTTTCAAAGGATCAAATTTTGGTTTTGGTGGTTTTCTCCATTGTTTTCTTAGTCTCTATTTCATTGATCTCTGCTGTAATCTTTTTTAATATTTCCTTCCTTCAGCTGGCTTTGGGTTTAGTTTGTTCTTATGCTAGTTCCTTAAGATGTACAGTTAAGTAATTGATTTGAAATCTTTCTTTTACACATTTACAGATGTAAATTTACCTCTAAGAACTGCTTTCACTGTATCCCATATATTTTGGTATGATGTATTTTCATTTATTTCCAAGTATTCTCTCATTTCTACTGTGATTTCTCCTTTGACCAGCTAGTTGTTTAACATAGTTTAATTTATACATATGTGTGAATTTTCCAGTTTTCCCTCTGTTATTCATTTCTAGTCTCAATCCATTCTAATTGAAAAAGATACTTTGTATGACTTCTATTTTTTAAAATTTATTAAAGCTTGTTCTGTGGCCTAATATATTGTCTGTCTTAGAGACATTCTTTTAGAGAATGTTCTGTAAATGTTCAAGAAGAATGTCTGTGTTGCTAGGTAGAGTGTTCTATAAGCGTTTGTTAGTTATCGGTTTACGTGATTATCCATGTCTGTCCTCTATTTCTTTGTTGATCTTCTGATTGTTCTATTCATTATTAAAAGTGGAGTATTAAATTCTCTGTATCAGTTTACTAGGCTTATTGTAACAATTACTGTAAACCAAGGGGGGCTTAAAACTCACAGTTCTGGAGTCACAAAGTCTAAAACCAAGGTGTCATCAAGGCCATGGTCTCTCTCTCAGAGCTCTAGGGGAAGAATTTTGCTTGCCTATTCCTATTTGTTGGTGTTTCCAGCAATCCTTGGTGTTCTTTGGCTTGCAGATACATTGCTCCAGTCTCTGTCTCCATCATCACACCATATTCTCCCTGTGTTTTCTCTTATAAGGACACAAATCATTGTGTTAGGGCCCACTATAATCCAATATGATCTCATCTTAAATTACATCTGCAAAAATCCTATTTCCAAATAAAGTCACATTCACAGATTTCAGGGATTAGATTTCAACGTATCTTTTTGAGTCACAATTAAACCCATTACAAGTGGAATCTTATCACTGCTGACTTTTTAGAAAACATATTTAAACAGTTCCAAAGGCAAGATATTTGTTACAATTGCTGGTAGCTTGGATTCCATGAGTCACAGTAACAAATTTCATAATGTGATAATTGCTATGAAGAAAATAAAGATTGAGAGTGTTTGGGCAGGTGGGTGGGAGTGTGATTTTAGGTTGAGTGGTCAGGGAAGGTTTCCTTACGTAGGTGACATTTAAGTAGAAAATAATTACTTTAGAAAGAACCAACCATGCAAAATGTATTGAGCAAGGGTATTTCAATCAGAAAGAATAGTAAAAGCTTTGAATTGGAAATGAATTTGGTATACTTAGGGAATGGCAAGAAAACCAGTATAGCTGGAGAACAATAAGGAAGAAAAAGATGGAGCAAGCATGAGGACATAACATAAAAAGCTGAGATGAAAAAAAAAAAAAAGCTGAGATGATGAAATTTCTGAAAGTACGTTTTTGAGAATAAAGTTGTATTTTACGTAAACAACGTTTTAAAACTTTCACATATGAAAAGATGATGCTATAAGCAAATCCTTCTTAATCTCCATAACACTATTTAATCTTTTATTTTGATCCTTTTGATCTTAGTATGTGAACAAGTTCTTGCTGCATTCAATATTTTGGAAACTCATATGATTCTTTATGAATTATTTTAAATCTTTATATTTTCTGAGAAATAACTTTTCAGTCTTATGAATGTTAAAATCTATCATTACCATCACTTCACTAAAAATCAATCTCTCACTTCTCTTGAAGATTCAAGCAAAGGATTCAGTTTTTGAGCAAAATCCAAACCTAAAAGCAAAATCTTATTCTCCTAATTTACCAAAAAGGTGAGTATAATTTAACACATATAATGTTGTCTAATTGTGTCTGGGAGGAATATCTCATGTTTATATCTCATCGTGACGCTGAGAAGAGGATATGGGAAGAGGCCTCTTTGGAATATGGTATCACCATTACTTTATTTCTGTTTCAGTAACATAAAAGAAGCAAAAGTTATGAACCAACAGAGCAAAGGAAGGATAAGGGTGAAAAGTGCAGAAGCTTCTTCCTTTGACCTCAGGACTTCTGAAATAAATGAAAAGGAAGGGTTAGTCATGCACCCTGCTAAACAGAGCAGTTCTTTAGAGTTTTTGGAAATGAACTGTGGTTGTAACAAAAATGCTGACACAACCATGAAATGGGAGACAAAGGTATTCCCAATAGCTGGGGAGCCACTTCAGAAGCATCAAAGTTTGGACTTGAGTTCCATTTTGTTTGGAGCATATCCTAAATCTAAACCTGTAAATGCAGGAGGAAGATATTCTAATTTAAAGGTGCCAATACTTCGGACCAAATCAACTCCCTTTGAACTGATGCAACAGAGAGACAGCAAAGAGTTGGACATAAAGGGAAATTTTTATTTGGAATCTCAACCACCCAATTCTTGTCTTGATCAGGCTCAAAAGGTGATGCATGTTTCTTCAGCAGAACTGAATTTTTCACCATCACATGACTCTAAGCATCAAATGTGCAATGCTGCTAAGGCAAAGCAGCATGACTCTGGTGCTTTTAATGAGCATTCTTATATGTCTTTAGTAGAAGATCCTTATTTTCCATCACTGTCTCCAAGTAGTGCTCGTTCTAAGATGTCTTTTGATTTACCTCAGAAGCAAGATGGAAGTGTTTTACCTTGTTCTTCACTGTCAAAATCGTCTACAACCCTCTTTCCTTATTACAATTCACATGATTCTTCAACACTGACTACTCTGACCAATTTTCCCCCACCACTGAACCAAGAGACAGCAGTAGTAGGTAAGTTATTTTTAAAAGTTAGTATGACATTTTAGATTTTACTTTTTTCCTGTAAGATTTGGTTTCATCTCACCTTCCCCTTTATCCTTCTCTGCTTGCCTCTCTTTTTTCATCTTCCTCAAAAAAAAAAAAAAGAAAGAAAAGAAAAATTCCATGAAATAGGCAACAGCAGAGGCAGTCAGATCTAGTACAGGACCTATGCCAGCAGGCATGCTTCTAAAGGCAGCAATCCTCATTCCTCAACGTGTCTGTCAAAAGTCCACAGTTTATCCTTAGCATGCAGAAACAACTTCCAAAAGAACATCAGAAAAGATTCGATCAACAATACCACATGGTCACTCAGAATTTTTGTTGGAGAACCATGTGGCTATACTAAATTGAACAGATTGCTAAGAATTGAATTCTCTTCCTGCAGGAGTTGGAAGAGGAGGATTTTATTTCCTTTTGTCCTTTTATAGGGGCTTCCTTGGTGGTTCAGACAGTAAAGTATCTGCCTGCAATGCAAGAGAACTCAGTTCAGTCCCTGGGTCAGGAAGATCCCCTGGAGAAGAGAATGGCTACTCACTCTACCAGGGGATCTTCCCAACCCAGTGATTGAACCCGTTTCTCTTATGTCTCCTGCATTGGCAGGTGGGTTCTTTATCACTAGCGCCACCTGGAAAGCTCTTAGGCAAAAATTATGTTTCATGTTACTGAGTGGTTTGAAAGTAGAAGTAAATATTCTATTAGATAATTGTAATAGTTTGATGTGGAAGAAGATGAAGGAAAGCAAAAAAACAAGATTAACTCTTTTAGGTATATCATCATTAGAAATTTATATAGAACATTCCACCTAGGTAGGAAATAGAGAAGGCTTTTTCTCTATGACATCATTTGTAAAGAATCCTCCTGCTAATGCAGGAGATGCAGGTTCAATCCCGGGTCAGGAAGATCACCTGGAGGAGGAAATAGCAACTCGCTCCAGTATTCTTGCTTGAAAAATCCCATGGATAGAGGAGCCTGGCAGGCTACAGTCCCTGGGGTCACAAACAGTAGGACATGACTGAGCGACAGAGCACCGACCCATGACATTTACTGTACAGAGTGCCTCAATAGATACACAGATGCATAGCTTTGTTATAAAAATATTTCATCTGTATCTAGTTCCTTCTTTGATTAGAAGGAAAGATTATATACTTTGATCTTGTTTTATGATTTAAAGAAATTTTATTTTTCTAGATACCCACAATACCTTAAACTTGTCTGAGTGCCAACTTTGGAAACCAAATCTTTTTCAAGGATTGTAGCAACACTGACATGTGTGCCATCTGGTGGCAATTTCTCATAACAGCATTTAAATTCTATAAAAATTCTGAATACATCTATAGAAATATATTAACAGAAAACCTTGTTATACCATTGTTTTGTAAAAAGTCAGTATTCTTAATTCTATAAGAATGAAGAAGAAATACTAAAATCTTTATGATTTTACCTCCTCTGTAATTGAATCTGGCATGTTAAGGCGCTTCATGATGCTGTATTGTATATTCTATGTAAAACAAAGGGTAAGAGTTATGCAGAAAACAATCCAAAGCTTCCTAAATTAATATAAAATTTTATATTATGTTAACTGATACTCAGCAACTTAATTAAAATATCCTTGGGCTTTTAAAAGAAGTAAATTTTGAAGAATAAAAAAACCTGGGTTTCCAACTTAGGTTGAGAGAATTTAAGTTGCTTTTTCCATGAGTGAACAGATACCAGCTTATACATCTTAGTGATGTTTGACATAATTTGTATCAAGATTAGAATATAAGAATTTTCTTTGGATTTTTGAGTGAACAGATACCAGCTTAAATATCTTTTAAAAATCTTTGAATTTTTCTAATTAAAAATTGTGATTATATTTTTGATAGCAACTTCTCCAAGGATAGATGATGAAATTCCTCCTCCACTTCCTGAACGGACACCTGAATCTTTTATTGTAGTAGAGGAAGCCGGTGAGTACAGTTCAGTAAGTGTAAAGTGTGGATTAACTAGATTATTTCTCAGGTCCTTTCAGTATTCTGTGTGTCATTGCTGAGTAACATTTGCCCTTTAAAATTACAATACTCCTAAGAATTGAATCATATTTATTTATTTATGTTACAGGAGAACTCCCACAGGGTGTTCCCAAATCTTCATCTTCACCTGTGAAGGTAAAAACTGGAACATCACTAGAATGTAGTGGAACATCAGAATCAAAGAAATCTGATGATTTGGTAAGACTTAGACCAAGCAAGGTCAATAACTATTTTTTCTGACTCTACTCATTAAGATTCAACAGACTGTAGTCTATTCTTTATATATTTTTAACATCTATCACTTAGTAAATATTGAGCAGATACTTTTTATAAAACAATGTGGTAAAGAATGTGGGGAATAAAAAGATATGTGTAATATACAATTATTGTCCTTAAGAAATTTGAAGTTTAGCAGTAGAGATACAGCATGTGTATACAAAGTCTATTTTTGTCTGTATTTATTATAACAAGACAAATATAATCAATGCCATATGAAAGCTCTTAAGCTTTGAAAGAGTGAGAGATCTCTTCAGGTTGGAAGTGATCAAGAAAGATTTAGTGAAAGAGTAAACATTTGACCTTATTCGTAAAGCACAATCAAGGCAAAAATAACTGTTTCATAAGTAGATTGCTTGTTCATAGTAGGCATCTGGTAGGCAGTTTCTTGCTAGTTGTGACATCATATTATAGAGAGAAGTTTTTAAAAAATAACAGATGTCTATGTTATTTAATATAAACCTTTTGGAATTATGTTCTCTGCTTCTAGAAGAAAAACCTACACTTTCAACCATCTGTTATGCATTTGTATACAATTCTATGATGAACCAACTATCTTAACCTTTCAGAGATCAGAAGAGTAATTATCTAAAACATTTAAATATGTCTACAGTTGCAGTGGTGGTATAAATATTCTCCACCTTTTAAATTACACTTTTAATGTACTAGTAACTGTTACTGCTAATGATCTTTATCTTAACAAGTCCCAGGGTAAAGAACAATCCCTCTATTCCAGCATCATGAAGTAATTTCAATTGCAACAACCTAACCTTAAATTAAATTTTCAGGGAAATGTTCTGAGTAGGAGGAAATAAGTATAAAAGGGACCAATTTAGAACCAATATTCATGACATATGAAAAAATCACTGTAAAAGTAGATGATTCTTCACAATTCATTTGGCACATTTATAAATTAGAAAAAATAGGGCATTTCATAACTCTATTGGTATATGAAATATAATTTTTTTAAAAATGCTATTTATTGCCTCGAGTTTATAGATTTGTGTACATGTTGTTCTTCCACTTTTTTTTTTCTTCCAGAGTGTAAAACCCCAGAGTCCAAAATCAGGTAAAACATTGATTTTCCTTGGCTTTAGGTGACATTTAGCCGTAAGAATTTGTACTGCAAGAATGACTCATTAAGTTTAGAGTAATTCACCTCAGGAGATGGCATGGTTTCCATAATAGCTTCCACTACTCATTGATTTACTTCTGGTTTTCCTAGGCTAGTAGTTTTGTTTTGTGAAGGGTAAGAGGAAAACAGGATTTTAGAATTCTCCTCCTTGATATACAACCCAACTATTTCAGATACAACGTCTTAAAACTTTGCAGCAGTTCCATTTTACTGGTTTTATTATTGTTAACATTGTCATTCTGAAAAACTATTTCTGACCACTTAGGTTTTTAACTTGCTGTTACTTCTCCAGTACTTTCTGACTTGTTTTATACAGTGAATAACAACACCAACAGCCAACAGTTATTGAACACTGATAGGTATTTTACATATATTATGACAAGTAATAGTTACCCTTAACATATTTATTCATATTAACATATTATTCAAATACATAAATAAGTAGTATACATAGACGTTACAAAGCATGGGCTTAGAGTCAGGTAGACTTTCATTCAAATCCCTGGCCTATCAATGGTTTTCAAAATCTACGACCTTGTTGAAGTTATACATTGCTGTTGTTCAGTTGCTATTGTTGTTCAGTTGCTAAGTCGTGCCCAACTCTTTGTGACTCCATGGACTGTGATTTTTCTCATTGATAAAATGAGGATAATAGAACTTCCCTTCTAAGAGGATTTCTGTGAGGATTTAGTGAGATAAAATAAGTATAAAGCTTTTAGCACAGTGGTTATCAAATAAGTTCTCATTAAATGTTATCAGGGAAGCCCCTCATTAAATGTTACCTATTACAATTTTTATTAGGTAATTATTAAATGAACATTTTAAGTTCTGTGTGCCTTATCCAGTGTTAGAATAGGGAGGATATATAAGAAAGAGCACTTGCTTAATGATTACAGTGTTAGTCGCTCAGTCATGTCCAACACTTGTGACCCCCATGGACTGTAACCCACCAGGCTCCTCTGTCCATGGGATTCTTCAGGCAAGAAGACTGGGGTGGGTTGCTTAATGATTATATATGTACTCAAATTGGGTAGACAAAATTGATACTCATTGCAACTATTAAATTATAATCTATATGGCATTGTTCTAATCATCAGGAGTCTGGGGAAAAAAAGGCATCATTGGAGTGGTTAGGGAAGGTTTCATTGAGTAGAGAAAAGAAACTGAAAATTATTGATAGAAGAAAAAAGAGCGAATTCTAGGAGCAGTGATCAGAGTAACAGTGACTCAAAGGTAAAAATAAGCATGATGGGTACAGAGAAACCGTAAGTAGGTTAATTTAATTGCAACAGAGGTTCTATTTTAGGGAAATAGGAAAATAAATTTGGATAGATAATGTGGGAAAGTTCTGAAGGACTTAAAGGATATGCAGATGAAATATCCAGAACAAACAAATCTGTATATAGAGAAAGCAGATTTGTGGTTGCCCATCTAATCTGAGGGTAATGGGAAGTGACTACTAAATGGGTGTGTAGTTTCTTTTCAGGAAGATTAAAATTTTGTAACCATACTGTGGTGATATTTGCACATCAATGTGAATGTACTAAATGTCATTAATGTCAAATATTGTTATGTGTACTTTATCACACACAAAACTTGGCAGAAGAATTTAGATTTAATTCAATAAGTAATAAGCACTGTAGGTTCTTTATCAGGGGAGCATTAAGGTGAAAATGGTATTTTGGGAAGGTATTTGGCAGGATATTGTTACCTGAGAATTATAGTTCTCATAATACTTCCTAAAATCAAACTGGAAGGTGATAAGCTACTTTAGAGTAGTTATCAAATATTTATTAAATGCCTACTATTTGCCAGTGATTGTATTTGGTGATGGAAGTACTGCATTGATATTTAATTTTTGCATATTACCCAGGATACAAGGAATAAACAAGAGAATTTGCTTTATAGATAAGTCTTGAGACCTAAAAAACCCAATGACCAAAGACAGATAAAACTCTAGCACTTAACCACGTATTCATTTTCAAAAGACATTAATAAAGTATATAATTACATCTAGTGCTGTACAATGAGGAGCATACATCAACAGAACACCATTTGTATCTTTAGGACTTATGCTGTGGGAAAATAGCTCCATTATTTAAAATTCTTTATCACGGAAATGGGCTTTTAGGTGGCTGAGTGGTAAAGAATCTGTCTGTAATGCAGGAGTCACAGGTTTAATCCCTGGGTCAGGAAGATCCTCTGGAGAAGGAAATGGCAACCCACTCCAGTACTCTTGCCTGGGAAGTTCCACAGAGGAGCCTGGTGGGCTACATTCCATGGGGTCCCAAAGAGTCGGACACAACTGGGCAACTAAACAACAACAATAAAATCACAGAAATATTCAAACATACATTTAAACCTATCATAATAGCATTAATCACACTAATAAAATTAATAATAATTGCTTAATTTTATCTAATATCCAGACTTTGTTCATTTTCTCGAATTGTCTTAAGCCTGGCCTTTTTTTTTCAAACAATGTTTTACAGTTGATTTATCTGAAGCTGGATTCAAACAAAGTCTACATCTTGCATTTGCTTTATATGTGTGTTAAGCCTTTTAAAGTTTGTAACAGTTTTTTTATGTTCTCTTTTGCCATTTATTTGTTGAAGGGAAAGTCCTTAAGACTGCTAACATTCCAAATTTGGCTGTTTGTATCCTCATGATTTTATTTAACACATTCCTCTATCTCTAGGATTCCCTGAAAAATTATAGTAAGACTAGAAGCTTGATTCAAGTCAGGTTTAAATTCTTTGGAAGAGTACTTTTATAAGTCAGCTTTTAAATTTGTGATAAAGCATAGGTTCATTGACTAAAGAGCTACAGTAACAAAATTTTTGAGGCTCCATCATTGTTCAGATAATTTATCTGGCTGTTACAGGTTAATATTGAAAAATTGGAAAAATAATATAAAACCAAAAAGGGATTTTTTAAAATACTTTTTATTAGAGCTTAGCTGATTTACAGTGTTGTTAGTTTCAGTTATACAGCAAAGTGAATCAGTTATACATATACATATATCCACTCTTTTTTAGATTCTTTTCCCATATTGGCCATTACAGAGTATTGGGTAGGTTTCCTTGTGCTATACAGTAGGTTCTTATTAGTTATCTATTTTACATTAGTGTGTATATATAAATCCAAATCTCCCAATTTATCCCTCCCCTCTTTCCCTTTAGTGACCATAAATTTGTTCTCTACATCTGTGACTCTGTTTTGTGAATAAGTTCATTTGTACCATTTTTTTTTGATTCCACAAATAAGCAATATCATATATTTGTCTCAAAAAAGGAGCTTAGCTTAGGACTTTCAATTGATAGGTTTTTTTTTTCTTTGTATACTCTTTTTTTCATAGATCTACAAGATCGTTCTTCTTCCCCACCACCTCCACTGCCAGAGAGAACCTTAGAGTCCTTCCTTCTTGCTGATGAAGATTGTAAGTGACAGTACTCTCTCTCAAAAGTTACAGAAAAATGAGACCATTAAAGGTTAACAATAAAATAGGACCTAAATGGAAAAGGTACAAAGAATGATTGAATAAGAATAAAGATAATAAATTTTAAAAACACATAATCTATTGCAAAAATAATGTACAGAAAAATCAAGCTAAGAATGACTGAATATATACCTGTATGTAATCTGAAGTCTTAAGAAGCAATGCAACAAAGTGCTTTGTTTTTTAGGTACACAGACTCAACCTGTAGATACTTGTTCTTCTAGCTGTCCTAACACCGTGGAAAATTCAACATCTTCAAAACAGACACTGAAACCTCCTGGAAAGAGTTTTACAAGGAGTAAGGTAAAAAAGATAGGAGTTTACGGGAATATGCCGGAGGCGTCCTAACCCTTGTGATTCCAACCCCTGGCCACCAGCATTAAGATGAAAAAATTAGACTAAATATCTTCACTAATATCGATTGTTAGTCTCACAGCAATCAAAATTAATAGAGGGAAACCAAAAATTAAAAAAAAAAAAAAAAACTTAGAGAATGCCCCCAAAAACTACCAACTTCTTTCCCTCTGAAACTAGACAAACTGATTCCAAAGTTTGTATGTGCGGGGAAAGAGCAAGAATAGTCAGGAAACAGCAAAATAAATAAACAACAAAAAGCAGCAAAAGAAGGGTAGTCTTATCAGGTATTAAAATATTATAAAGCCAGAGTCATGAAAATGGTGTGATATTGGTGTATGAAAAGAAACATCTACCAACAGAGCAGAAGAAAAAGATGGAGAACAAAGATGAGAGCGTTTTCACTAGGATATTTTGAATTAAAAATAATCTATATTTAAAAATCTAAATAAAATTTTTCAAAAAGGAATTTTTAAATATCTATCATATAGAAGATTACATCTCTATTAAGTGTTAGAAAAATAGAAATGCCATAAAAGACATATAAATGTCCTTGAAAAGAGTATAGTTAATTATTAGAATATAATACCTATATGAGAAATAAAATGAAAATTATCAAAAAATAATGTACTGTGGAACAGAGTGAAAAACATACAACCTGAGGAAATGTGAAGAAAAGAAGAAATCTGGGTAGATTTTTAGAAGAGATAAGTTAGAGACTCCACCATCAAGGAGGAAGAAGATATGGGTTTGCTTAAAGGAGGGAGAAGGAAGTAGCATGGTTAACAGTATGAAGAGAATCTCAGTAAATCGAGTACAGAATATGACTGGCAAAATTTTTTGACTAGAATGGGAGTGGCAATGTATCACAGCTATCTTCAGTAGCCACTGTGGGTCCTGGAATGGTCCCTTAATAAAGAAGAGAAGTAGGGGACTTCCCAGGTGGTCCAGTGGTTAAGACATGGAGGTTAAGACCTGCAGGGGACATGGGTTCCATCCCTGGTCTGGGAAGATTCCATATGCTGAGGGGCAACTAAGCCACAACTACTGCGCCAGCACTCTAGAGCCCAAGAGCCACAACTACTGAGTCTGTGTGCCTAGAGCCCATGCTGCCAAACAAGAGAAGCCACTGCAGTGAGAAGCCCATGCACCACAACTAGAGATGGCTGTCACGCAGCAATGAAGATCCAGTGCAGCCACATAAACAAATAAATCAGTAAATAAAATATTTTAAAAACTAAAGAAGAAAAGTAGAAACTCCATCTTTTTTCCTGACAGAATAATAGTATTATTTCTAAATAGCAAGATAAGACAAGTAGAGACTTGGCACTGAGTTAAAAATGGCATGATAGAAAAATAATTTTGTGTATTTTGATATCCATTTTTAAAGAGATCCTCTTGACGAAGTCTACATTTCTAGTTGATTAAAGTGTTTGGATTTCACAGCAGAAAAACTAACCTTTTCCTTTTCTTCATTTTTGTAGAGTTTGAAAATTTTACGAAACATGAAAAAGAGTAAGTTACTTATTTTTAGAATACCTATACCACTTTCAGTATATGTAATTTTTCCTTATATAACCACTGGGAAAAATAATTAACAGTATTATTCCTAAACAGAACCTTGCTAAGGGCCTATATATCAGAACAGTCACCTCCAGGTCTTGCACTGTTGTTAGGCTCCATGATGCTAAAATACTGGGTAGGGAGTAAGGGGAGGGAAAAGTTTCTGTGTGATTCACAGGAATAACAGTATGATGTTTGGCACTTTCTACACATTCTAAAATGCTGTCATTACTGTGTTATTTAAAACTCCCAGCAGTCTAACCTCAGATGTATTTTCTTTGAAAGTAGTCGCAGCAAAGCATATTGTGAAACAAATGTGTTGATTTAATGACATAAGCAAAGTATTGACACATTTCCATTTTTACCAAATATTATTAGCAATAAAATTCTGTTGCTTACTGTTTTCCCTATATTGTAATGAAAACAAAACCCTGACTCCTGAAACTATGGGAAACTGGTTATCTTCAAAATTCTATTTATAACTACAAAGTATATGGTGGTATATTTTTTACAAACTTGATCTATCAGATTAATCATCAAGGATTAAACAGCTATAATGGTATTGTGGGGAGGGACAAAGAGCACTGAGAAGACTTAATGTCAGGTGTTAGCTAAGTAAGAAGGTTTATAGCTGAATTTACTCTTTTCTTCTGAGTTTTCACTCTATCTTCCTGTCCATAAGATTGTGTTAGTCTGCTTTTATTGCTACCTCACTTGATCTCTGAAGTGAACTAATTTCCTACCTATAATAAAGCATGATTGGAAAATATACTCCTTCCTCTAAAGTCAATCAAAAGAGAATTGAAACATTTCAAGAGGAAATTATAGTATGAAAGTGTTAGTTGCTTAGTCGTGTCCAACTCTTTTCAATCTCATGGACTGTACCTGCCAGGCTCCTCTGTCCATGGAATTCTCCAGGCAAGAGTACTGGAGTGGGTAGCCATTCCCTTCTCCAGTGGATCTTCCTGCCCCAGGGATCAAACCTGGATCTCCTGCATTGCGGGCAAATTCAGGAAAGCGTGATTGGAAAATATAGTCTTTCTTCTGAAGTCAGTCAAAAGAGAATTTAAACATTTCAAGAGCAAATCATAGTAGAAAACATAAGAAATAAAATGGCAAAAAGCAAAAAAATGCGTAAATTGAACAGTTAGCCAAAGATTGATTTGATTGGCTTAGCTTACGAAACATCGTTTTCTACAATGAGGGAGACATGGGTTCAATCCCTGGGTCAGGAAGATGCCCTGGAGAAGGAAATGGCAACCCTCTCCAGTACTCTTGCCTGGAAAATCCCATGGACAGAGAAGCCTGATAGGCTACAATCCATGGGGTCGCACAGAGTTGGACACGACTGAGCGACTTCACTTTCACAAAACATCATTTTCTTTCTCTTAAAAAAAGCAGAAAATAAACCCTTATAGGTCATGTTAATGACCCAATAGGAAGCCACAGAAGAGTTTTAGACAGATATGTTACAAAATCTTTTTTTTGAAAAGATCTTATGGCTGCTTGTGACAAGAGTTGAAGATGACAGCTATGACATCCAATGCTACTTTTGGAGGGAAACTTTAGTTGCTGAGAAATCCTTTACTTGCCAAGTGACAGAAAACCCAACTTAAGCTAGTTTAAGCAGAAAAGAGGAATTTATTGACTTTTGACCAAGAGTTCAAATGATATACTTAGGGCCTAACCTCTTATTCCATATCTCCCAACTTTGTTTCTGTCTGTTAGATAACCTAGGCAGGCTTTTACCATGTGATTTCAGGCTTATGATGAAAAGAACGAGCTCCTTCCTGGTTGCTCAAGCCACAGCTTGATGGATGACTAGTGTTGCTGGGCCTGCTTGTCTTGGCTAAACCTAAACCAATTATTGCCAGTATATTTAATGCTTGGATTAAGAGGACAGTGTCATGCCTAATATTTAACAATTGTTATACATGGACACTGATCAATAGAGAATGAGGTCAGATCTAAACACCTGGTGTGACCATGGCAAAATACCAACTGACAGCCCTGGTGATAAATCAGCTCTTTGATCTATGGGTAGATTAACTCCACAAAAGATATGGGAGGTGAATATTGGAAAGGGGTGATTTCTTAAAGTAAAATTCAATTATCAGAAGAAGGAATTAATGCTGGGCAGGAAGCATAAAAGTATCCATGACAAGCTATAAGCAAAATAGTAGTTCACTATATATATATATATATATATATGCAAAATTTTTGTCTCCAGTTACAAAACGCCAATTTTCCCTTTTGGGACAATTGTTTTCTTTCTGAAGGATGTATACAATTCTCAGCTTATGTGCAATATAGGGGTGATAGCTATCTCCTGAACTTTCTCACCTTCACCCACTTGTTATCCATGTCTCTACCATCAGTGGCTAGCCTAATTCTTGGCACTAGTACATATTCAATAAATATTTACTTGAATCTGACTGAAATTCATGATATACTCTAGTGATTCATACTGATGTAGCTCCAGGAAGTGTGAGGTCTTTCTAGAATTTTTTGTGTGTACAAACATATATGTAGTCCTCACTACATTCTGAAAATGATGAGAACAAATAAAGGTGAATATTTAGCAATTTCTCCCCAATTATGTACTGTTTCCTAGAAAGTTCATACAAGCCTGAAATTATCTTTTTTTGGTGATAAGACAGTACTTGTGTAAAATATGGACCATGTTTTCACTGGATTGTTTTCAGAATTGGGTGGATATTGATATATGAATATATTAAGGTGATAGGAAGAGAAATGTATTTTTAACTCTGCCTATACGGAGCTAAAATAGCAAAACAAAGCAACATAACAGTGCTTTTTGGGAGATTCTGGACCTAACTAGAAATATCCATAATGGGAAAAATGTAGGTTGGAAAGTGAATAAAGATATTCCAGAGTAGAGGATGGTGGAGGAAAAACTAGAGACTTGCCATGGATGAGCTAATGTGGAGAACAAATTACTTAAAAATGTACTTAAGAGTGATTAGAATGCAAAGCAGGATGCTGTTGAAAACCAAAATGTAAACCCTACAAAAAGTAGATTCACAATAAAATAGATCGTATTCTTGAATCTTTTGGTGATTCTCTTTGGTGTTGGGTTTACCATACAATCTGTATGCAAAGAAAACTTAAAAAAAATGCACACAAAAATGAGAAAATTATAGTATGAGCTCATTTGTAAGCATTTATATTTTGTTACATGTGATGTTTATCTAGAAGTATTAATTAATTTGGAGGAAATGTTTAATCTCAACAATTATGTGGTGTGAGTCTATATTCATTCTTTTCCTTACATTTTTTCTTTTGATTCTAGGTATCTGTAATTCTTCCCCACCAAACAAGCCTGCAGAGACTGTTCAGTCAAATAACTCCAGCTCCTTTTTGAATTTTGGTATGTGTGTTACTTTCCAGTAGAGTTAAAAAAATGTTTACCTTAAGTATTCATTTGCAGTATAAGAGCTACAACATTAATATGATTTAAGGTTACATGTATAAGTCCTTATGTTTATATTCTTTTTCACGCCATTTATCTTTTTATTTTCAGCTTCCTCTTACATGTTACATAGGTCTGACTTGGCTAGCATATGTGGAAAATAAAACTAGGTACCAAACGATCATGTTGGCATGTAATAAGTGAATGTGAAAGCCACATGCAGAAATTCTGAAATACTATTAATACTCTAATTCATATCTAAGCAAAGTTATAACAAATATGCAAGTGTGATGAAAATAACAGAGGATGCTACTATCTAATCTTATATAACTCATTCGACAGCAGAAGGTGAAGCACAATTCTGACAGTTTAAACGAACTGTTTGCCCAGTTGCTCTTTAATATAAGCTATAAATTTAAAATAATTTTATATTAAGCATTCTATTATATAACATAAATTCATACTATTTAAGGTAGTATTATATACACCATATAATTTATTTGTGAGAAGTATAGTAAATGGTATAGGATATTACTACTAAAAATTATTAACCAAAAAGCAGACCCTCTGGAAAGGTCTGGGAGACCTCCAGTAGTTCCAGGGACCACACCTTGAGGAACTGTTGCTCCATAGTATTGTTCTTATCTGAATGATCAAAACTGTGGCAGCCACATTCATATTGTAGGTGGCAAGAAGAGAGAAAAATGTGGAAGAGGTGTGGCCTCCTCTTCCGGACTTATGGCACTAGCCTGGAAGAGGCAACATGCTATGCATGTGCTACATCCAAACTATAAAAGACACCGGGAAAATGCAATAATGCTGGGCAGATAAGTTTCCCATATACTATTCTATTTCTGAAGAAGAAACAAAGAAAAATTTGGGTGGACAGGTAGCAATCTCTGCCACAGTTGGGGTTATGGTCCCTATCTCACCAAGGCAAAGTATTTAACTAGAATCTCTGGATCTGTTTCTTGTGTTTTAAAATTTTTACTTGGATTACATTAACTCTAAGGTTTAAAATGTTATATTTAGAAAAAAGTTGTTATTCTTATTAAATCATTTAGTTAAAAAGTTCATATAGGATATTCTATAACCTATGAAAAAAGCACCAAACTTTACCTGAAACATAAATGTTCCTTGCTTTCTTCTTTTCTCTCAATCAGACACACCACTTGAATAGCTCATGGCCTGTCTAACTTTACAACAAGGGCTTAATGAAGAGCTGACTCATTGGAAAAGACCGTGATGCTAGGAAAGATTGAGGGTAGGAGGAGAAGGGGGTGATAGAGCATGAGATGGTGGGATGGCATCACCAATTCAAAGGACATCAGTTTGAGCAAGCTCCGGGAGATAGTGAAGGAGAGGGAAGCCTGGCTTGCTGCAGTCCACAGGGTGGCAAAGAGTCAGATATGAATTAGCTACTGAAAACAACAATGGGCTGAGTTGCTCTGTGGCATGTGGGATCTTCCAGGATCAGGGATTGAACCCGTCTCCTGCATTGGCAGGCAGATTCCTTACCACTGAGCCACCAGGGAAGCCCTCCATCAATCGTCTTATTGCCATACACCAGCAACTATTTATACAGCATCTACATTATATAAGGTATTATAAGTAATCTAGAGATGATGCCATTCCTTTCTCCAGGGGATCTTCCTGACCCAGGGATCAAACATGGGTCTCCTGCATTGCAGGCGGTGCTGCATTATATATTTGAAAGCTGTTAAAAGAAAAATCTTAAATCAAAGAGAAAAATCTTAAAAACTCATCAAACAAACAAGATGGCAATGATGTGAGGGGATGGAGGTGTTAACTAACCTTAATGTGCTAATCATTTCACAATATTTATGTGTATCAAACCATATACCTTAAACGTACATGTCACAGGTAAACATACATATGTCAATATTATCTCAATATTGGAGAAAAAAATACTGAATTACTAAAGGCTGTTATAACCATCTAATTATTACCATTATTAAATTTGTAAGTGTTCCACAAATTTAAGGTGTTATTAGAATTCTATTGTCATCATTTAAGCACTAACATAATTACTAGAATGCTTTTATAATCTATTACTAAATTGATCAAAGATGCTAACATTTTAGGGAAAAAAATCCATATATTTCCACATATTACAATACACTCAAAAGAAAAAGTGTTCATTTCTATATAAGAGATCTTTCTTCATTCAGTTTTATTTTTGTTCCCAGGTTTTGCAAATCGTTTTTCAAAACCCAAAGGACCAAGGAACCCACCATCAACTTGGAATATTTAAAACAGCTTTGGAATATTGCCTGCAAGTGAATCTGCAAATAAAACTAATAGAATACTGCTAGCTAAAATAAGTGTATATTCATAATATCAACCATGAAGATATGGTAATAATGTTAATAGCTTTAAAAGAAGACCAATATGCAAATAAGTGTCGGAAGTTTTACATTTCATCTCATTTACATTGGATTGGAAAGCACAAATAGGACTTTGTCATTTAAGCTTATGTACAGAGCATGCTGTATGAGAAAGTTTTAGAATGGACTTATTTTTCCTTTTTAGAAGTTGTTTTATTCTACTTTACCTTTCTACCTAAATATAAACTTAAAAGATTTGTAAAAATTTGACCTCAATTAAATGTCTACATTCTCAGAAGGTACTATAAAAAGTGTTTTGAAAAATCTTACCTTGTGGTTGCAGTACAAAATTACTGCTTGTGAAAATGATTATTTCCTGGGAGTTATTTCTGCCTAAATGGAGTATACATCTTTTTCCAAGTGTTGTGGGAAACAAGAGTGAGAAAAGAAGTTACACCTAAAGAGAATAAAATATATACTTAGTGACAGTAATTAGTCTTTTGTTTGGATATACCAAATAACAAGATGTTCAATTCCTGATAAGCTTTAGCCAAAGTTGTTCAATTACTACATCTAGAAAAATAATCAACAAAATAGCAGAGTGGGAAGTGGGAGGGAGGTTCAAGAGGAAAGTGACCATGCTCACCTATGGCTGATTCATGTTGATGTAGGGAAGAAACAAACACAATATTGTAAAGCAATTATCCTTCAATCAAAAATAAAGACAAAACAAAACAACAAAATAGCTGTATAAACATGCTTTGTTTACACAGTCGCATTTTTTCATTTCAAAGGTCCTGTAAAACATGTACAACTTATATCCAACTAACCAGAGGTACTACTAGTTAAATTTTTTTCTATATTAATATGGATTTGCCTTAGAAAGTTGATCTTTCAAATCTAATTGTATATAACAAACAAATTAGTGGGTGATTATTACAAAGGATTCCCCTTGACTAATAATGATTTCACTTAAAAAGTTTATAACTCTATGAAAATGAAATACATAGACATTTGTTCTTCAATATTGTTCATTAGGAATCCCAATGAAGACACACATCAGATGAAATATCACCTTTTTATTGTATAGTGTACTATATACAAGAGGTGCTCAATACACTTTCTGGTTTTTAAACTAACTTTATAGTGTTCACTGAGCTGAATACTTCTCGATACTAGCGGTATCAAACCACAGTGATTTTATCTTGAGTAGTTTATTGTAATCAATTACTTCCAAATATCTTTATCACGGCGGTAAAATTGTAACGTGACGATCAAATTGTAAATACATTTCCGGGCAGAAAACTTGGTGAGTAGTGATGATTTCTGGAGTGTGCTATGGTAGTCACACTTCTCTGAAGTGTAGCCGTCTATTTACGATTTGAAAAAATCTTAAGAAATTTCAAAACATTCTTTTCCATCTAGAATTTTTCCGCAACTGCAGGAATGGATTTAAAATAATGAATAGACTCTACCTTTCCAGGCACTAGAGGGGCTGTGACTCGATGGAGAGGTGGGCGGCGCTCAGCAGGCTCCCAGGCAATTCTTGCACCTGCCTTGTCGCGCCTGTGCTTGCAACCATAGCAATTACTGCTCAGGAAGAGGTTCAGAAATGTCTGATTTGCAGCTCCATTCGATCTTAAAGCAAAATCGCCCTCATTTGCTATGTTACTACGTTCCCTTTTCCTCTGCAACTCATCGTTTGTCCAGGGTTGTAAAAGGCCGGAGATTCTTTTACCTCATAAAGGTTATGAGAGGAATAGCAAACTGAAAAGTAACTATGGAGACCACCTACTCCGTGTAAAATGACGAAGGGGCACACGAAGACGATAATGGGAACGCGCCGACAGACTTCGAAAGCTATTAACATTGTTTTGGCCGTTAAGGCGGTTGGCGGCAACTCTCCGCCCAGCGGCGATTGCGTCGCAGCCCGAAGCGTGACTCGGCGCACGCTCTCTTTCTGCTCCTCGGCTCGACGAGCCAGCGACGCGGCGGGGGCGCGGGGAACTACCGCTCCCGTGAGGCTCTGCGCGGCCTTGGGTCCTTTACAATAGAGCTCGGTCGGAGGGGCCTGCGGAGAAGCGCCGGGAAGTGCCGCTTCCGGCATGTTCAGCGCTGGACGAAGAATGGCCGAGAAGTGGAGGGTGGGGGAGAGACTCCAATGCCCAGCGGGCCGTGCGCGGGCGGCGCTTGCGCGATACGCGGACGGGGGGGCGGTCGGGCCATTTAAATGTGTGTTTGTGGGTGAAATGGCTGCGCAGGTCGGAGCGGTGCGCGTAGTACGGGCGGTGGCGGCGCAGGAGGAGGCGGACAAAGACGGGAAGGAGAAACCCCACGCTGGGGTCTCGCCGCGGGGAGTGAAGCGGCAGCGCCGAGCGAGCAGCGGGGGGTCTCAGGAGAAGCGGGGGCGGCCGAGCCAGGACCCCCCTCTCGCTCCCCCTCACCGGCGGCGTCGCAGCCGCCAACATCCCGGGCCGCTGCCGCCAACGAATGCAGCCCCAACCGTCCCAGGCCCTGTTGAGCCTCTGCTCCTGCCGCCTCCGCCGCCACCTTCGCTGGCACCCGCCGGGCCCGCTGTCGCTGCCCCGCTCCCCGCCCCGGGCACCTCGGCCCTCTTCACCTTCTCGCCCCTGACGGTGAGCGCAGCCGGGCCCAAGCATAAGGGCCACAAGGAGCGGCACAAGCACCATCACCACCGCGGCTCTGATAGTGACCCCGGCCCCTGCGCTCCGGGAGAGCTCAAGCACAAGGACAAGCAGGAAAACGGCGAGAGGACAGGAGGGGTGCCTCTGCTCAAGGCCCCCAAGAGAGGTGAGAGCAGCCGAACTGCCCCGAGCTCGGGCTCTATCTGGGTCTCTCTCTGTGCGATATCCCGCCCCTTTAATCCTGAAAGACGCCTGCCCTCTGCTCACCTCCTGCTGCTCTACTCCCCTAAGCCCACTGGGGTGGACCCTGGATTTCGAACCGTCGACACCGCCTGACCTACTTGAAGCTTCTTGCTTCGAGGCCGAGCTGTCAGTTACCATTCCCTTGCCATTCCCCCCTCCCGGAGTCTTGACCGACGTTTGTTTTCAAAATCGCCAGGGTTTCCGCGCCGCGCCATCCTTGGCATGGGATTAGTAGGTGGGGTACTAAAAACTGTCTAAAGTAAAAGCTTGTCGCTAAAATGTTCCTCACCCCCCGTCTTCCTTGATGGAAAGCTCCACAATATTAACGAGTATGGTTTGGGGCTTTAAGGAGTTTGAATTTTTACCGAGATTAATTAGCTCGACTCACAGGGTGCCTTAGGTTCTGAAAGATGAGATATCAAACACAGTTTATCTTGTTTTTTTTTTTATGTGCAGGTAAAAATCATTTTTAATTTTCAGGAAAGGGTTGGGGAAGGTTTTCTCTCCTTTTTGATCCTGGAAAATAGGACCAGCCGAGCCTCTGAAAAGTGGAAATGTTCAGTAGGCGATAGTAGAGACGAGAATTTCAGTTGCATTTTAATTTACCTGGCACAACAAGTTGAGAATTTGTTTATTTCCAGTAAACTTACTAAACTCAAGAATATAATCCAGAAAATGTAGGACTCCACTAAGTGAGTGTGGGTTCTAGAGAAATTAGATTCACAAAAATTGCTGTTTTCCTAATCGGAAGTACCTGTAACACTTATTTTCATTTTCTTTGGTGGAGGGAGGGGGGTGCGGATAAGAATTTTGATTATGCCATGTATTTGTATTTTGTAGATGATTTTATGTAATTTCTTAGCGTTATGTTCTGAAGAAGAGTTTAAAATAAAATACTTCTGTGTTCTTAGTACTGGGGCAGTTGAGTTATGTGTTAATGAACTAGTCTTTCAGTCTCAGGTTGGGTGAGTTTTGGATTTCTTACACATATTTGGTCTTAACCTAGGGCTAATTATTTTGTTTTGTGATGGTGCAGTTTGTTGCAAATTATTGCTCAGTAAGTTTTTATTGAGTTGAATTAAATTTTTCTTTGGTGGTATCTAAGTCTTATCCTGAGGAATAGAACTTGTGTCAGACCGACAGGAGTGCCAGTTTCCACCTCCAGTATGCAATAATCTTGCTCTGCTTTATTTTTACCTTTACTTCTCACTTTCTCATTTCATGTGTGTATGTGTTTTTGTGGGTTTTAATTGTACAGAGCCAGAGGGAATCTTAGAGTTCATCCAAATCAAATTTGTATTGTAGAAGAGTGAAAACCCAGGCCTAAAGTAGTGAAGAGACTTGTCTAATCTAGTCACAGTTAATTAGTAATAAGTACCAAAAAATTAAAAAAAAAATCCTTGGCATAATAGAGAGTAGAACCCAGATCTCCTGAATCCTAGTTCAAGCTTCGTCCTCCAGCTGCGTGGTGTTGCTTTCTCATATTGCTATTCATTTTTTCCAGTTCTTTGCTTACCTTTTCCCTGTTCTTTGGCATCAGAGTGGCAGTAGCCAGTTCCATTTAGAATTTCTGACTTTGCCCCTTTTATTGGGGGGAAGTGGCAAATGCATGTATAATAATTCACAGTGTGTGTCTCCGAAAGTCTTAAAAAGCAAACAAAAACAAACCTTTAACCCAGTGCTGCCTCCTAGAACTTTTCTCCAGTGATAAAAATGGTTTCCATAAACGTGTTGCCCAGTGTGGTAGCCATTGGTATCTGGCCCTTGAAACAAATCTTGAAGACTTGGCTCGTGTGACTGAGGAACTGAATTTTTAATTTTATTTAATTCTAATTATTTTTTAATTAAATAGTTCCTTTCAGCTAGTGGCTACCACATTGTACAGTGCAGCTCCAAGCATTTGTGGTTTGCCAGTATGTGAAGAAGGAAAAGTGGGTTATGGTGAGGTCATTTAAACGTTTGAACTTTTTTAAAAAATTGAGATATAATTGATCTGTGACATTATATTATTTTTAAGTATACAAGGTAATGTTTCAGTATTTGTGTGCCTTGCAAAATGATCGCCATAATAACTGTAGTTTAAACATTTTGAGTTTTGAATGAGACTTGGGTTGTATATTCTGGAGGGAAAGGTTCCCTGGTCAGATACATTAGGGGAAAAACAATACAATAGCCTTCTAGATACATGACACACACTGGCATTTTAAAAGTTATGAGAATCTTACAGAAAATAAACTGGTTTAACCTGTGTTTAATCCAGGCTTTTGCACAACACTTTGATGGATACCTTTTGTTTTCCCACTGAATATCTTTATACTTGGTATAGTGGTATGCTGGAGGCATGCCTCTGGAATCAATCTGAGTGTAAATCGTGGCTCTACCACTTACTGTGTGACTATGGACAAATTACCTTAAGCTCCCTCAGTTTCAGTTTTCTTATCTGTAAAACTGAGGTTGAGGCATTTCTTTTGTAAGATTGTAGCTTAAGTGAGACACTAGGTGGAAAGCACTTAAAAGGATGTCTGGCTGTTATTAGGTACTGTTAAAACTGCTTTTTTTATTTTGTCATGCTTGGTCCTTGAAACAACTCTAAGGTTAATAAGGAGAGTTGCTCGACCCTTGTTATTTATAGAACTATATCTTCCCTTATCCTCAGATTTTTGGGAACTCTTAACTTATTTTGAGATAATTATATATTCACAGGAAATGGCAAAAATAATACAGGGAGGTCTTTACCCTACACTAATTTCCTCCAGAGGTTACATCTTACATAACTATTATATAATATCAACACCAGAAAAATTAGCATTGTTACAATGGTGTATGTATAATTTTGTGCTGTTTTAACAGTTGTAGATTAGTTTAACCACCACTGCAATCAAGGTACAGGACTATTCCATCACCACAAAAATCCCCCTTGTGCTCTGTCTTTGTAATATTAGAACTTCCTATGTCTCCTCACCTTCCCCAATCCCTGGAAACCACTAATTTGTTCTCCATGTCTATAATTTTGTCATTCTGAGAATGTTACATAAATGAAATATATAGTGTGCAATCTTTTGAGATTTGTTTCCACCCAGCATTTCCTTGAGATCTATTCAAGTTGTATGCATTAATATCTCACTTATTTTCATTGCTGAGTAGTGTTCTATGGTATGGATATGCCACAGCTTAACTAGTGACTTGTTGAAGGACATTTTGGTTGTTTCCAATTTGGCCATTTTGAATATGGCTTCTGTGAACATTCATGTTCAGGTTTTTATGTAAACATGAATTTTCATTTCTCTGTGAATGTAGTTGCTGGCAAATGTATGTTTAGGTTTTGTTTTTTGAAGATACGCCAAACTATTTCTTGAAATATCTGTACCATTTTACATTCCCACCAGCAGTGTATGAGAGATCTACTTTCTCTACATCCTTGCCAGTATATGGTATTGTTACTATCTTTATTTTACTGTTTTAGTATGTGTAATGATACCTCATCATGGACTGAAATTGCATCTCCCCAATGGCTAGTGATATTTAACATCTTTTCATGCCATCATTTGCTCTCCATATAGTCTCATCAATAAAATGTCTCTTTATGTCTTCTGCCTATTTTCTAATTTATTATTTTTTGGCTTTTTCATTATTGAGTTTTGAGAATTCTTCATGTATTACAGATTTGTATATCCTTTATCAGGATAATGGTTTGCAAATATTTTCTCCCACTCTGTTATTTGTCTTTGTATCCTCCTAACAGTGTCTTTCAGAGAGCAAATACTATTAATTTTATTGAAGTTCAATGTATTGATTTTCTTTTATGGATTATGCTTTTGGTGTTACGTCTAAGGTCCCAAGACTTTGGTCCCAAAGTCTTTTACTGTTTTTCCAAAAGTTTTATTTAATTTCAACTTTTACATTTGAATCTCTGATCCATTTGAGTTAATTTTGTATAATATGTGTGGTTTAGGTCAAAGTTCTTTTTTTTTTTGGCCTATGATATGTAATTGCTCCAGCACCTTTTGGTGAAAAGACTGTGCTTCCTTCATTGAATTACTTCTGTACCTTTGTCAAAAATCATTTCCACTGCTTATTTTTTGTACAACCTGTGAGCTGAGAATGTTTTTAAATATTAAGTGGCTGGGAAAAATATATGACATGTGAAAATCATATGAAATTCAAGTTCAGTGTCCAGAAATAAAATCTTATTGGAACACCACTCTTCTCATTCAGATGTATTGTATACATTCAGAGTTTTTGCACTGTAGTAGTATAGGCAGTGGAGAAGGCAATGGCACCCCACTCCAGTACTCTTGCCTGGAAAATTCCATGGACAGAGGAGCCTGGTAGGCTGCAGTCCATGGAATTGCGAAGAGTCGGACACGACTGAGCGACTTCACTTTCACTTTTCCCTTTCATGCACTGGAGAAGGAAATGGCAACCCACTCCAGTATTCTTGCCTGGAGAATCCCAGGGATGGCGGAGCCTGGTGCGCTGCTGTCTGTGGGGTCGCACAGAGTCGGACACGACTGGAGCGACTTAGCAGCAGCAGCAGCAGCAGTATAGGCAGTATTTGGGACAGACACTATGGCCTGCAAACTTACTTTCTGGCTCTTTGTAGAAGTTTGCTGATCTCTGAGGAAGGCCATTCAGCTAAGAGACATGTTTCTGCATACCTGCCCAACAGTACTCAATCCAGATTTGTGTATGAGTTAATTATGAATTTTGACTTAGACATTTGGAGTTGCTCAGACTTCCCAGGTGGCCCTAGTGTAAAGAATCTCTGCAATGCAGGAGACGAAAGGTTCCATCCTTAGGTTGGGAAGATCCCTTGGAGAAGGAAATGGCAACCCACTCCAGTATTCCTGCCTGGAGAATCCCCATGGATGGAGGAGCCTGGGCGGGCTACAGTCCATGGGGTCGCAAAGAGTCAGACATGACTGAAAGACTAAGCACAGCCCAGCACAGCACATACAGAGAACTGAGATAAATAGATAATCTCATTTATCAGAGCAACACCTTCAGGGACTGATACATTTCTTTATTCACCTAGAGAGAGGCAAAGAAGCCTTTAAGGACATATTTACATAACTTTAATAATGTTATTTTTGTGATTATGCAGAATTATTATGTAGTGGGCACTCAGTAAAATATTTTTTGACTGTCTGATGCTCCATTTATTGGAGGTTCTTCCAGGCCACCTCAGGTCTGTTGATTGTAGTTAGATAATTTTAGTTTTATCATCTAGGGAGAATAGATCTAGGGAGAATAGGGAGAGAGAAGGCAAAAAGAAGAATTTTGGGGTCAGACAGGTAAGAGTTTAAATCTATTTTGTCACCTGTTCCCTTTGTGACTTAAGTAACATGGGCTTCCCAGGTGGCACAGGAGATGCAGGAGAGGTGGGTTTGATCCCTGGGTGGGGAAGATCCCTGAAGAAGAAAATGGCAACCCACTCCAGTATTCTGGCCTGGAAAATTCCATGCACAGAGGAGCCTGGCAGCTACAGTTCATGGAGTCACAGAGCCTACACACACACAGAAGTAACATATCTTGTTTCAAGCTCTGTTTACTTCTCTGTAAAAAGGATTTATGTATCTCCTTCACTGGTTTGGAGATTAAAATGAGATAAACACACATGATCCCTAGCAGACACTTAATGAATAATAGTTTTCTTCCCTCTTTCAGAGCTATCTCCCCTTTTTATGTGATTCTCTGTGGCCCACCACTAGCTCTAGTTTTGATATTCCAGAATTATTACAGTTATTTCAAGGAATGTTATAAAATATTATTATGAAAGTGATAAAGGTGTTGAGAGGACTTATTGTGTGTCAGATACTGTAATGAGGGCTTTATATTCATTGTCTCATTTAATTCTTACATAACTCTGAAATAGATATTAGTATTAATAATGTTTTAGGTAGTAAAATTAAAGTTTAAGGAAATTTATGAGCTTTCCCAGAGGTGTTATGTATCGAGTATTTGTCATGTTTTGGAACTATTCTAAATACTTTATATGCTTTGTTTCATTTACTCTGCACACTGATTTTATGAGGAGATACTGTATTTCCTCTTATTTTACCAATGAGAAACAGGGTGTTAATACACAGAAATTAACTTGCAAAGGTAATACTGCTAGGAAGTGTTGGGACAGAGATTCAAATCTAGCCAATCACTTTTAAACACCATAATTAGAGGGGTTGTGGGTAAAGCAAGGCAGTGTTATTAAGTGTAAGTGTACAGTGATTTACTAATATGATGGCCTTCCAAATCTGCAGTTTTTTGTTTTTCCTTTTGAGTCAGGTTTTCATATGGAGCTGGAAGAACTTTTAATAAGACCAAAGAGTATTTATTTGAGAAAGTTAGCCTTTATTCTTTATTATGATTAGTATAATATTAAAAAATTATAATTGTTTTGCTTTTACTTATCCACCATGATTTTTAGAAATTGAGGATATTACCTATTTTTCAGTTCTAAGCTATAATTCAAGCATAAGAATGGTGCTGATGAATTTAAATTTTGTAGTGTGAAAGGGTAATTTTTTTGCATTAATGAAAGCTTTCAATAGTGATGTTAAATAAATGGTACTATTTAATAGTTGATAATGTATTAGTGGTATTGGCACATATAAGGATTTTATGGATGGTGTCATGTATTAATCTACAGTTATAATGCCCGTTTTTAAAAGACAGCCAGCTTTATCTCTCAAATGTGTATCTTCCTTTGTAGCATTACATACTTCTCTTTAATCTAATGACAATAAATAATAACTTTTCCGCTGTAGGGAAATACACTTGAATACGTTCTCTGGAAAACTAAAAACTCTCTACTAGAAATGGAAGGATTGTGAAGACTGTAGACATTGCCCTTTTTAAAAAATTGATAATGTAATCGACATATAACACTGTGTGAGTTTAAGGTATACAACATTGATTTGATACATTTATTGCAAAGACATGGACTTTTAAATAACATTTTTAATGCAAGGCAAGATAGCTTTGGTATCATTCTCTGAAAGCAACAGTGACTAACTTCCTGTAATAACCTTTAACAATTTTGTGTACATATGCTATTCTTAATTGGTTGCCATCACAATAATACAAAAATAAATTTTATTCATGAAAATTCAAAGTATGATGCAGGTAGTCTCAAAATTTTCTATAAATGCAGGCTTTCTTTATCTGAGCCTTAGATAAGAATCAAAATTTGAAAAATAGGATTAGTGAGATTGACATTTGTTTCATATTTTCAACTTTTATGTTGAAATATGAGATTGCAATCAATTTAAGGCCCTTTTCATTTCCTTGTGCAGTGGTTTTTTTTGAAATGGACTGTGTTGGACTAATTGAATGGTTCTCATATAAATGAGTTTTGGAATAAAACCCACAGAGGCTTGGCCATCATAGAAATACCATTGGTAAGCTGATAGTATAGAAGATGTGTTACAATCAAGGCAACTCCTTCTTGGTGTTAATTTCAGTGGCAGATCTAGGTCACAATTCATCTTCTGCATACCAGATGCCTCCTCTGAAGCTTAAAATAACAAGACCTATTCAGAGGTATTTTTTCTTTTTATTTTTTTCCTGTGAAATTGCCAAAATATTTAGCAGAGGATGATTAGATGACTATTTTAAAATTGGTCTAACCTTTATATTTAATGGTATTAACATTTGGTTGCTTGGGATGATTGCCCAAATTACTGATTTGATATATGAGAAAAGGATTAGATTAATTTTATTTGATAAAAAATATAAATTACTAAGTATTTTAAGAATTCTCCAAGATTTATTTACATATAAAAGATGGCCTTTTCTTTTGCAACTTTAAACAATCTAATTACATTATATTTTGATAACATGATTTCAGTTTACTTATAAGTGATGGTTGCAAATGAAAGGTTTTATTTTTGTTAAATTTTTATTTTTATTTCTGTTAAACAGACTGAAAGTCATTTGGTATCTGTACACTTCAAAGTCTGACTTGTACATTTAAATATTTTCTTTAGAAAGTTTTTATAACGATTGTAATATCTGATGACTTGGAATGATTTTGTATTAAGTAGTGTGATTTGTCATCCATTTACATATTATACCAAGTAAATTCTTTACTGTAAAAGCTATTGAACTTGTTCTTCCTAGATCTAGTAGTAGGGTTAATTGGAGTATCAGTCTTTAACATTGAATTACTGTATCATGTCAGAAATACAGTTTTTGGATGGATAAATACTCTACAATAAAGACCACTCCAAGCTTGAAAGATGGTCAGGACCATACCTGTTATTTAGTCCTGAATATTTCTTTCTAATATTATTTTCCAACTAGTAAATAAAGATGCCATTTTATTTTGGGTTTATCAACCTGTGATAATCCTTTAAAAATTAAAAGTACTTTTTCAAATTATAAAAGTAATGTACATTTATTGTAGAAGTTAGAAAATAAAGATAAGCCAAAAAGAAGAAAGATAGACATTTATAATCCTACCAGCCTAGATAACTGCCATTAATACCTTGGTGTATATTTCTCAGATATTTTTTTGTGTTGTACATATACAGAATATATATAGATTGGTCATACTTTTTTCTCTTTGTCTTTTGCTTCTCTCTAGAATATTTTTCCCTAGAAAATATGCCTAGCTTGTTTTATTACTTAGGGCTCTGCCTAAATGTCACCTCCCAAAGAGAGCTTCCGTAGCATCTAGAATAGTATACTGTTACTTTCTAGTCCAACTAGACTGTAAGGTCTAGGAGAGTAGGGATAAGATCTATTTCAGTCAACACTGTAGCTCTAGTGCTTAGAAGGGTTTCTGGCATATAGTGGGTACTTAATAAATGTTTGAATGAATATTTATAAAAATAAGATCAGATTATACATAATGTTAGATGCTCTGGAAAGGTAAGATGTGTATTGCTTATAGTCTAGAGGAAATGTGGACAGTAATATGGTAAGTTCTATATAATAGAGGAAGTACAGTATTAAGAAAGCACGTAGTAGGAGAAGGTATCCAAATTGGCTGGGGACGAGTTGTTAGAGAAGGCTTTCTGGAAGCGTGACAATGTAAGCATTTCATAACCTTGTAATTTGTCAGTTCTTTTCATCTATAATATAATTTATAATGGTTTGGTAGTATTTTATCCAGAGTTTAATGTAAATACCAGAGTTTAATCCATATCCTGTTGTTAGTCATTTAGGGGATTCCCTAAGTAACACTGTCGTGCATATCTTTATATGTCTTTTCTTAGTTATTATTTTCTTATTTTCGTGAGTAATTTTTACTTGAGGTGGAGTTTATAGGAGCAAGAATTATAAATATTTTCAGGGCTTTGTGCATATTCATTTTGGGGATACCGAATTGCCCTCCATGACAGTTGTACCAGTTTATATTTCTAGCAACAGTATATAAGAATGCCACCCCCCAAACTTGCCAGTTTGTTAGGCAAAATGATGATGTTACAGCTTAATTTGTACTTGTTTGCTTCGCCTGTATGTATTGTAGTAGTTTTATAGACAAACAGCAAATTATGGCAAGCTCTAATTTAGATTTTACAGTTTCTGAGCAGATACTCCATACAGTATGGTATATGTGAAATTATTCAGATATTTATCTTTAGTTATCTTTAGTTTTGATTATAAGTCTTATTAGGTTATATGCTTACCTTTGCATTATTTAGTAAAGTCTTCAATCCAGAATATTTTTGTATTTTAAGATCTTTGTCTCATTTTATAAACATGTAAATTATAATGACAAATTCGGAGAAACTGAAAATAGGCTGTTTAATTTGAGATTGCATACCTTAAGAAGCTTGTATGTTGACACTAGGCCTAGTAACTAACTTCTTTTTAATTATTGTGGCCAGAAACACCAGATGAAAATGGTAAAACCCAGAGAGCTGATGATTTTGTCTTGAAGAAAATAAAGAAGAAAAAGAAAAAGAAACACCGAGAAGATATGCGAGGAAGACGCCTTAAAATGTACAATAAGGAAGTACAAACCATCTGTGCTGGCCTGACCCGCATCAGTAAGGAAATCCTCACCCAAGGACAAATAAATAGCACTTCAGGAGTTAATAAGGAGTCCTTCAGGTATCTGAAAGATGAACAGCTGTGTCGATTAAATTTGGGCATGCAAGAATATCGGGTACCCCAAGGAGTACAAACACCTTTTATGACTCACCAGGAACATTCTATTCGTAGAAATTTCTTAAAAACAGGTACTAAATTTAGCAACTTTATTCATGAGGAACACCAGTCCAATGGTGGTGCTCTTGTCCTTCACGCTTACATGGATGAACTCTCATTTTTGTCTCCAATGGAGATGGAGAGATTTTCTGAGGAGTTTCTTGCTTTGACATTCAGTGAAAACGAGAAAAATGCTGCTTACTATGCTTTAGCAATAGTGCATGGAGCGGCTGCTTATCTCCCAGACTTCTTGGACTACTTTGCTTTTAATTTCCCCAACACTCCAGTGAAAATGGAAATTCTGGGCAAGAAAGATATTGAAACAACCACCATTTCAAATTTTCACACTCAGGTAAGGTAAAAATCATTATTAAATTATTTAGTAAATACAGGGTACAGTACCTCAAAAGTATTAACTTCATTCTGTTGCATAACACATAGCGGCACACTTTTGATTAAAATTCATGGTGGTAAAGGTGGTTCAGATTGTTTATAACTCTAATTAAAAAATCTTAACTGCTGAAATTTTTGGGGGTGTGGCATGTTACTTGCTTGGTCTAAGAAATGCTTTATACCTGTTTTACATCCTTTTTTGTGGAACAAATTTTTATGGAAAACCAGCTTGAAAACCAATCCAGTTTTTTGTAAATTGGGTAATATTAGTGTGGATGATGTGATTTAGATCTGGTAGCCTCAGGGTAACTAGTTAAAACTTACCTTTTATGTCATGATAAAACACATGAGGGCATTGGCCTACTTGTCAGGTTTTTGCTGTTTTTGTTTCTCTTCTTTCAGTAACTTGTTGGCAGTCTATCCCAGAAACATATCCCATTTATGTGACTTGGAAGTGTCACTAGGAAGACCGCCATAGCCTCTGCTCCTTCTGCCTATGCATTATAGTAGGTAAAAACATTTTCTGAAGCCTTGCTTGGGCAGCTAGGCTTAAGTCAGCAGGGAAACCTCTCCTTCCTAACCAGTGGTTTTTAACCAAACATTTTTTCAGTGAAGTTATTTTAGGACATAGAAAGAAGTTGATAATGTGTCCTAGTTTTTTTCTTGCTTGCTTTTTTCATAAGGATTCTGAACATGAATGGTCAGCTGTAATTTGTATTATAGATATAAATTCTGCACTAGTTTAGTGGAGACTCTTTCACTTTTTAGAGATTTATGATTATATAACCTGTTTTTTCAGGTTATCTAATAATTTGCTGCCATTCTTTTCCCTAAGATTTTTTTTTAAGTAAACAGATTTGCATCACAAGACTCTCAGCTGCCTGCATTATAGTGGTTTCAAGCCACTTAGATTTATATGAAACCTTCTCTGACTTGAATCTTTTTAGTGATTCTTACCATCCTTGCCTCCAATGAGGGGAGTATCCAGTTTAGATTTATGAGCTTCAGAATTTCTCTAATTGAAGTTCTCTCTGCAGTAGAGAGAGCAGGAGCAGCCAATCTGGAGAGGTCGCAAGATGGGGCTGCCCAAGATGTTGGAACACGATGTGCAATAAAGGGCTTCGTCTTGGATTTTGGCCTTATTACCACAATCAGGTACCGAAGTGCTGACTTTTGTAGTAGATTTTCTTTTTTCTTTTTCTTTTTTTTTTTTTTTTTTAAAGGAGTTTTGCCCTTTGAAGGTTAAGGAATCCTATTTTTATAAATATTGGAAAAGGGACTGAAAATAATTCTCTTAAATATAGTTCTTAATCCTCCTAAGTCCCTATTTAACACAGAAGGATATTGCTGAGAGCAGAATTAATGTTCTCTGTCAATTTTTTCATTTAGAAAAATGCAGCAAATTTTCTATTCTAATTGATAGACCAGCAAACATATCTGAGAAATAAGCCAGAAACTTGAGGGTGGGGGGAATATCTTGGTTTTCTAATGGTGATTTTTTAACTTTCACATTAGCTAGTCTCTAGTGGATCAAGCTTATATGTCAATAGACAGTACCCAGTCTAAATAATTAATAGAATAAAATATCTCTAAATATTCCCTGCTGATTTTTGTCCTCCAACTAATTTTTTTAATGGAGCTGAAATTTAAATGACTGTACCAACAACTTACCTTGAGATTTGCTTTGAGATTTATAAAGTAGCCACTTTTTAAGAACATAACAAGTATTATTAATCATTTCAACCACATAAGGATATTAAAGACTGTTAAGTAAGTCTTGTGTTCCAGTGATCCTGGCACTTTATTTATGAATTTCAGTCATTGGAGAGACATGAGGTGTGGGTATGGGAGATTGTCATAGCACGTAAAACTATGAATTTGCAGCTGAAATTTTAGGCACTTGGGAAGGAACCTCACATAGTTCAGATTTGTTTAGCACTTTGGGTTTATAGAAATGCTTTCATGTTCATATGTTACTATTTGAAATAATCCGGTGGGGGGTAGGTAAGCAGTTTTATCTGTTTTTCATTGAAGAAACTGAGGCTTGGAGATGTTCATTGTTACAACAAGGTCATGTAGCTAGTAAGTAGAAATACTGTTCAGGGGATTCCCTGGTGGCCAAGTGGTTAGGACTGGGTGCTTTCACTGCTGAGGGCCCATGTTCAATCTCTGGCTAGGGAACTAAGATCCCATAAGCCATGCAACATGCCTCCCTCTCCTCTCCAGAAAGAAACAGTGTGCAAACCTAAGCCACGGGAACAACAGATGCATTGTTTTACCAATACTCCTTCCCTCACTGATGAAACTAGTGCTTTTATTTGTTTAAATATTGTGGTTAGTGAAATTAAAATATCTCACTTTAATACAGTGTTCGAAAGCTATTGTAATGTTTTTCAAAATACTCTTAGATTGTTGGGAATTAAGTGAATACCTTATGAATTCTATGTTTTGTTAAGCCTTATGAAGTTCTGTTAAACCTAAAAATAAAGTGAAGTAAATTTTTTATTACCTTAGAGATACAGTTAATGGAAGTTATTTATAGTTTAAATATGTAGCCATGATAATTATTCATGACTATATTTCAAGACAGTTTATTCAGCAAACATGTTGAGAACTTTTTATGTACTGCACAGTCTGTTCTTAAAAGGACTAATTGATGAGCTCAATCCTAGTGGAAGAGATGAATAAACTAGCAATTATAATAGAGTTTTAAGTATTAGAATAGAGGTATGCATAGGCAAAACCCTAATACAGGGAGCACAGTTTGTGGTGTTACCTAACTCAGACTTAAAGTGACTAGAAAAGGCATTTTAAAGCATGTGATGCTTGAATAGAGTCTTGAAAGAAGATTACTTAGCATAATAAGGTCATTTTAAACATAGTGAATCATGAATAATAGCCCGTGCAAACATACGGAGGCATTAGAGGGCACTTTCAGGAAGCTGCAAATAGCTTGACATGCATAGTAAGAGTACATGCTGACTGTTAAGGGCAGTTAACACTGGAGAGAGAGACCAAATCAAAGTTGTGAAGAGCTTTGTATGATGTGCTTAAAAAACGTACTTTTTCTTGAAAGAAATGGGGAATCATTGGTGAATTTTAATACCAGAGTGCTATCAAGTTATGTTTGCAAAGATTGCACAGTAGTGTGAAGGGTGAAATTGAGGAAAATGAGATTGAAAGCAAGAAGACTGGTTAGATTACTATGGTAACTAGGTTGGAAATGATCCGTGTCCAAACGGATATTGACATTAGAGAGGAAGGAATGAAATTTGAGAAATAATTAGAAGATGGGATTAATTGCACTTGGTGAGGGAGAAGAATGGAGTATTAAAATGAAGTTTGGACAAATGAGTGGACTGTGGTGACAAAGTCAATAAAGGATTGAAAAAGTTGGTTTCTAGGTGTTGAGTTTAGTTTGAGATATTTTATGTTGAGGTTCTTGTGAAGACTAACACAAATTTCTGTCAGATAGTTAGATACATGGATCTTAGACTGGGAGACATATCTAGACCTAAGATACAGAAGTTGGACCACTAGCATATAGATGATCCAGGGACAGCATTAGAAGTGGAAGAGATGAAGCTGTGAATGGAATTCTTTGATGCACCCACATGTATGAGGAACATGGGAAGAATTCAAAAAGAAAGAGGTAGAAGGAAGGTTACAGTACAACTTTTCTAGGTTTTAAGAATTGATGAAGGGCTTAAATATCACATCTATATTAGGAGTCAGGTAAGATAAGGACAGAAAAGTGTTAGGCTGCTTAATTAGGAATTTAATTGGAAATATTATTTAGACCAGTGCTTTGCAAACAGTGGCCATTTAAATATTGTAAATTATGTTTTTTTTTTAAGAAGCTTGCTACTTGCTCTATGAAAAAATTTGGTACTACCAGGGAGCTCGCTAGAAATGCAGACTCTCAGATCCCTACCCATATCTTCTGAGTCAGAATCTGCATTTTAACTAGATCCTCAGGTTATTCATATACATATTAAGGTTTGAGAAGTACTACTTTAGAACTTACTGGCTCTGGCCGGAGAAAGTAAAATTCAAATGTAGGTTTTGTTATGTGCAAGAAAAATTATAGCTTCTGTTACTTTTATGTATTTAAATTATTGTAGTAGGCAAGCTAGGATGCACATAGAAGTGTTTGTTTTCCCTTACTGTTCAAAAAAAGTCAGATGTTTTAACACCAAAGGAGGTAAGTTCATGATAAGTATCAGTTGAAGCTGATTCTCAAATTTGAAGTTGATAACAGGATAATTTTGTAAAGTTGAGTTTCCAATCTAAAGGACTACACATATATTGATAATATGGTATTTTTATAATTCTGTAGGATTATTCAGGTCAAATTAAGTTTTAAATAATCATTGGCTAAATAACAGTTTTGACCAGAAGTTTGTGTGTGTGGAATCTTTTGGTCAGTTAATGGAGAAAAATTAGTGTTCACTTAGAAATGTATTTCCTTCTTAAAAAACTAAGGAATATATATAATTTATGATTTTTTTTTTTTGCTTGGATGTTATTGCTTATAATTATTAGCTACTTGGAAACTTTTTTTTATGGTTTTCAACTTTGAAGTGTGATAGTTATGCAATAAGTATGCACTCCTTGGTTTGGGAACCAGGATCCCACTTGCCATGGGGCAACTGAATCTGAGAGCTGCAACTAGAGAAGACTGTGAGCAGCAACAAAGAGCCTGCATGCCACAACTAAGACCCAACGCAGCCACATAAATAAATAATATTAAAAAAGAGAGAAAGCGTAAAACTAGAAGAGTGCTTTGTAGCTTGGTAAATAACTGAGAAACTCTTAAGGAACTACACATCAATGTGTTACATAAAAGAAGAAATAAATATTTTTGTTAACTGACTTTATAAAACAGCATCAAAATGGTAGGTTTGTTTTTTTTTCTCTCGTTCTAAGTACAGCTTACAATAGACTCGTTTTGACTCACGCTGCTTTTTTACTGTATGTTTTAAAGTGGGAATGCCTTTCTATTCACAGGTCACAAGGTTAGGAAGATTGCTGGCTAGCTTTTTCCTTTCTGTTTTTTTTTAAACAATCAGCTGGAAAAAGCTTCTTCCTGAAAGATGAGTTCTATGCAGTAATTACTACCCTGCCACCCCTCACCACCTCTCCTCCCCCTGAGGTTTTTCCATATTGTGTATTTCTAGCTTGATGTTCTACTAGGTTTTTCTTTTTTAAAAAGAAGTTGTTTTGTTTTATTCTTCTAGAACAGTTTTGGTTCACAGCAAAATTGAGAGGAAGGTACAGAAATTTCCTATATACTCCCAGTCCCCACATATGCATAGTTCCTCCCATTATCAGCATATCCCATCCCCCCAACTCCCAACCCCCCACCCCCACCCCCCTGTCTCCCCTGCCAGAGTGGTAAATTTAATCGCTGAATCTACACTGATAACATCATAATCACCCAAGGTTCATAGTTTACATTACACTTCATTCCTGGTATTGTACAATCTCTGGGTTTGGACTAATGTATAATGATATATGTTCATCATTAGGGTAACATACAGAGTATTTTCAAACTGCCCGAAAAATTCTCTGTGCTGTGCCTGATTCTTCCCCTTCTCCCCTTCTAACCCCTGCCAACCACTGATCTTTTTAGTGTTTCCATAGTTTCAACTTTAAAAGAATGTCATATAGTTGAAATCATATATGTAGCCTTTTCAGATTGGCTTCTTCCACTTAGTAAAATATACACTTACGTTTCCTCTGTGTCTTTTCATGGCTTGCTGTGTATGCTTAGTCACTCAGTCGTGTCTGACTCTTTGCAACCCCATGGACTGTAGCCCACCAGGCTCCTCTGTCCATGGGGATTCTCCAGGCAAGAATACTGGAGTGGGTTGCCGTGCCCTTCTCCAGGAGATCTTCCCAACTCAGGGATTGAACCCAGGTCTCCCACCTTGAGGGCACATTCTTTACCATCTGAGCCACCAGGGAAGCCTGCTTGATAGCTCATTGATAGACAGTGTGATAGCTCATCATGGCTTGATCAGTTCAGTCACTCAGTCATTTCCAACTCTTTGCGACTCCATGAACTGCAGCGCACCAGCCTTCCCTGTCCATCATCAACTCCTGGAGCTTGCTCAAACTCATGTCCATCGAGTCAGTGATGCTATCCAACCATCTCATCCTCTGTAGTCCCCTTCTCCTCCTGCCTTCAGTCTTTCCCAGCGTTAGGGTCTTTTCCAGTGAGTCAGTTCTTCCCATCAGGTAGCCAAAGTATTGGAGCTTCAGCTTCAGCATCATTCCTTCCAATGGATATTCAGGGTTGATTTCCTTTACAATTGACTAGTTTGATCTCCTTGCATTCCAAGGGACTCTCAAGAGTCTTCTCCAACACCACAGTTCAAAAGCATCAATTCTTCGGTGCTCAGCCCTCTTGATAGTCCAACTCTCACAACCATACATGACTACTGGAAACCATAGCTTTGACTAGACAGACCTTTGTCGGCAAAGTAATGTCTCTGCTTTTTCATATGCCGTCTAGGTTGGTCATAGGTTTTCTTGCAAGAAGCAAGCGTCTTGTAATTTCATGGCTGCAGTCACCATCCGGAGAAGGCAATGGCACCCCACTCCAGTACTCTTGCCTGGAAAATCCCATGGACAGAGGAGCCTGGTAGGCTGCAGTCCATGGGATTGCTAAGAGTCAGACACGACTGAGAGAATTCACATTCACTTTTCACTTTCATGCATTGGAGAAGGAAATGGCAACCCACTCCAGTGTTCTTGCCTGGAGAATCCCAGGGATGGGGGAGCCTGATGGGCTGCCATCTATGGGGTCGCACAGAGTCGGACACGACTGAAGTGACTGAGCAGCAGCAGCAGCAGCAGTCACCATCTGCAGTGATTTTGGAGCCCAAATAAAGTCTGTCACTGTTTCCATTGTTTCTCCATCTATTTGCCATGAAGTGATGGGACTGGATGCCACGATTTTAGTTTTACAAATGTTGAGTTTTAGGCCAGCTTTTTCACTCTCCTCTTTCACTTTCATCAAGAGGCTCTTCAGTTCCTCTTTGCTTTCTGCCATAAGGGTGGTGTCATATGCATATCTGAGGTTATTGGTATTTCCCCCTGCAATTTTGATTCCAGCTTGTGCTTCATCCAGCTCGGCATTTCACGTGATGTACTCTCCTTTTTTTTTAGGGATAAATATTAATAATATTTCATTGTTTGAATGTACCACAGTTTCTTTATCCATTCACTTATTAACTTGTTGGTTGCTTCCAAGTTTTGGCTATTATGAGTAAAGCTACTGTCTTCTAATTTTTAACTGATCTGTGGCTATCCTTATTACAAGGTGTATTATTTGGGAGCACAGCTGAAGCTTATTTAACACTCAGCAGTTGATACAGGGTAACTTTATAAAGTTAAGTTTCTGATCTAAAGGACTACATGTGTATTGACATAGAGCAATATATATTGCAAAATATATTCAAATATAATTGTTCCAACTTTTATAGATAATATAAATACATTTAAAAATTTAATGCATGCAAAGCTAACTACCATTTTCTCATGGGCATTACCCTCCTATGTACAAACTATCCTCCCCTACTCGCTTTGCCTTCTGATTTTACTAGAGGCTGAGTTTTCCCTGTTTGGCATTATGTCTCTTGCTTCCATAGCAGCCTTATTTTTTCCTGTTCTTTGTTCTCTACATACCTCCCTCCAGTCCTTGTTATACTTGCTTCTTCCTTCCCATGACATACTTTGGGAAGTGGTAGAACTCAATTTGTTCTTTGCTTTCAAGTGCCATTTCCAGGCCAGAGTTTCTCAAACATGCCAGATCCTAAGAATAATCTGGGCTTGCTAGTTCGAGACACATATTTAGAATCTCATGTTCCACTCCTGGAATTTCTGATTCATTCTGTCTAGTGTGAGACCTGAGATAAAATAAATACTCAAGTGATTTGATTGTTGTGAACAGGCAAGTGTAAGAAACACTAAACAACTTCATCATTCCAAACAGAAACTCTATACCCACTTCCTTAGGATCTTTACTCACCCCCATCCCATCTTTCCCCCTTCCATTGCCCTATAAAGAAAATTGCACATTATTTTATATGTTTCCTTCATTTTAATTAAAGAAATATTTTTATTCTCCCAAGAAGTCAGTCTTTATTCTATGAGATTTATTATTTCAGTATATATCATCTAATGTTTTGCTATGCATGTATGCACATATAAACAATGTTATATAACAATTTTGTGTGATTTAACACTATAAATCATAAATGGCAGGTATCATTCTACACATTGCTTTGGTTTAACATTGCTTTTTTTAAATTTCAACATTGCTTTTTAGAATTACATTGATACATGTAATTCTTCTTATTTTATTATTTTTTTTAATTTATTTATTTTAGTTGGGGGCTAATTACTTTGCAATATTGTAGTGGTTTTTGCCATACATTGACATGAATTCTGATTCATTTCTTTTAACCACTGTGTTTGTGTGTGTGTGTGTGTGTGTGTGACTATATCACTTTATTTATTTTCTTGTTTTTGAGTATTTAGCATGTTTGCAGTTTTTTAATACTACTGTGTTGGATTAAGAATATATTTGGAGATTTATCCTGAGGTGTATATATCTTGTATACATCCCACGTATCCTGTACACGTATATAGTGGGATTTCTCTTTGCCGTTTTCTCCTCTTCTGGGAGTCTGTGACTGTTTCGTTGCCTTAATTCAGTGACTCAAATGTCTCAAAAGTCTTTCTTCTACCGTTACATTTGATTGGTAGTTCAGGTAGATGTGAAATTCTAGGCTGGAGATCATTTATTGGCAGATTTATAAAGATGTTGCTCCAGTATCTTTAAGCTTTGAGTGTTGCTACTGAGAAATCCAATGTCAAGGTGTCCTGTTTTTTCTCTCTGGAAGCTTTCAAAACCTATTTACTATAAAATTTCAAATTACTGAGAATAATGTGCCTTGAGATGGTTCTCTTTTTGCTTTTTTTTTATTTTTAGTTTATGAAATAAATGATATATAAACGGGTATAAAGAATAATAAGCACATGTATTCTCACCACTTGGCCCAAGGGCATGAAATATCACTAATGTAGTTGAAGGCCACCTCCAACCCCTGTGGTTTTTCTCAGGTCTCATTGGTATGAGTCTTTTTGTTGTTGTTGTTCACTCTGATGAACATTTAGATTTTTTCAGTGTGGGAATGCATAGCCTTCTGTTTGGGTAAATTTTCTTCTGTTACTTCTTTGTTCATTTCCTTACTTCAATTTTCCTGTCCTTTTGAAACTTTTACGAGTTGGATTGAGCCTCCAATTTTCTTATCAATCCTTTTATTTTTCTTTGTCTTTTTATTCTACTTTTTGGGGAGATTTAACTATCTTCTTTTTCTCCTGTTGGTTTATTTCAGCTGTACTACTTTGTATTTAAGAGCTTGTTCTTGTTTTTTGCTTTTTTTTCTTCTTTTAAAAAAGTAACTTTCCTGTTTTTATTTCATGAATGCAGTATCATCTTTCATCTCTCTGATGGTATTAATTATACTTGTTTTGAAACTTTCTTTTATCTCTAAGTTGTCTCTGTTTCATCAAGTTTCTTTTTGTTTGTCTTAATCTTCTGTTTATGTTAGATATTTTCTTCAAATGTCTGGTGATCTGTTTATATTTAAATATGAGTCAGTACAAAACTGATGAACTTGTAGGTGGGACTTACCATTTGATGATGACTGGGTAAGGAATCTGGGCATGTCATTATCAGAAAACTCCAGATATTAGCATTTTGAGATCTTTTCTTTGGGGCTTTTAATTTTTACCACATTTCTACCACATTTTTGCTAGAGGAGTAGAGTAGCTGGTACCCCTGTCTGCTAGAATTCTTGGAACTGAACTATGGAAGTAGGTAGGTGATTTCATTGTTAAACTATATGGAATTTTAATTCTGTCTTTTCAGTATACAGGGTTTCTTTCACACTTCCACAGTTGTACCTGGTAGTTTTGTTTCTATAACCTCTTGTCCACTTACTCCACAAATATAGATAGGATAAGAAAAAGCACTGGATGTGGGAGGTGGAAGATAAGTAAGTGGAGGGGTCTGACTGACTTGTAAACAGATTTTAAACCCATCTTCATTGTTTTAGTTCTGTGCTTTGTTTCCCATCTTCTGTGATATTTAGCCTTTCCATGAGTTTGTACCACAAACTTGCTTTTGAGGTATCTTCTATACTCAGTGTTCAAAGTTCTCAGTTTGCTGATTCTCTTATAGATTTTTTACCTTCAGAATATGTTTTGATAGCCTGTATCTATCGTTTTTACTTTTGTTTGAGCTTCTGGAATTTATAGCCTTTTTGTTTTACTCTCAATTGAGTGGGATTTTGATAAGGAATCAAAATAAATCATATGTTCAGTCTACCTTAACTAGCAGCCTTCTTTACCTTTTCACTACTCTTTGCATTAATATTAAAATATCACACAAAAGAAGACATAAATGGAAAGATATACCACATTCTTGGATTAAGAAGAATCAACATCAGAATGATGATTCCTCTAAATTGTAAATCAAACATAATCCCAATAAGAACCCCAGTAATTGTTTTTTTCTGGGACAGTCACTTGACTTGGAAGTTTATGTGAAAAAATAGATAAGAACTTTGAAAAAGAAAAGCAGTGATGGAAGAATGCCTTATCAGATACCAATATATTTTAAAGATTTGATTATTAAATAAGTATATACTAGTTTATGAACATTGTTCAGTGAAACAGAAAAGTCCAGAAATAGACCCAAATATGTATACACATGTGATATATAAAAATGATAGCATCTGAAGTCATTGGTGACAGAGAGATGGTCGTGCTGGGACATCAGGGTATCTAGAGTTTACATTAGTATTTGTATCACTGTATTCCATCATAGATTCCAAACGGGATCAGTGATTTAAAGGTAGAAAATCAAGAGAAATATAAGAAAACAAGGAAGAATTCTTTAATAACTTTGGAGTGGCAAAGGTCTTTTTAACTATGACCAAAACAAAACTAAAAATCACAGTAAACAAGATCAAAAGACAAATTTGTATCACTGACAGAGGGTTAACCTTTCTAAACTATAAAGAGCTCTAGAAATAATAACAGATAAGAGAAATACTAGCAGCATAGTATAAAAATAAGCATTACAAATGGACACTTCACAGAAAAAGAAATACAAATAGCCCTTTAATCCTCTTGTCTGAAAAGGTATGCAACTTCATTCCTAAGAAAATGAAATTAAAACTACTAAAATGCCAGTTTTAACTTATTAGTGAAAATCCAGAAGTTTTTTAATATCCTCTTAACGGGGTAGTGGGGCAACTCGTACTTTCTTATATTGCTGGTCAAAGCTTATACACCCTATTGAGGGTTGCTCAGTCTTTCCATCGTAATTCTCCCTGATCCTGTGTCCTTCTCTAACCACAAACCATTATTATTTTCACAGTCAAACTTCTTGAAAGAATTGTCTGCATTTGCTGTCTCCATTTCCTTGTATCTCCACATCAGTTTGGTTTCTGGCCTCATAATTAATTTCCCTGAAACATCTCTTGCTAAGGTCACCAGTGAGGATTTTTCATCTTCATCTTTCTAGAAGTCTCAGCAGCATTTTGATCAAATTCCTTGAGATATTTTCTTACTTTGGTTTTCATAAAACTGTGCTCTCTTGGTTTTCTTCAAACCTCTCTGACTACTTGACAACTCCTTTACTTTGTTTTTTTGTCGACTTTTCTTTCCCCTTTGTGTTTTCTAATTTGGAGCTTTCCAAGATGCTTGCTCTTTGAACTCTTATTTTCTCTAGTCAGGTCTCTTTTAAAACTAAGTTAACAAATTACCACAAAACATAGTGCCTAAATGTTACTGAAAGAAGTGTGTGTGGGGGGCAGGGCAGGGGGGAGTGTCCTGCTACTCACTGCTCAAAAGCCAATAAGCAAGCCAGGTTGCTGGAAAGGAAAAGTGAAAGTGTAGTCGCTTAGTCATGTCTGACTCTTTGCAGCCCCATGAACTGTAGCCTGCCAGGCTCCTCTGTCCATGGAATTCTCTAGGCAAGAATATTGGAATGGATTGCCATTTCCTTCTCCAGGGGGGATCTTCCCAACCCAGGGATTGAACCTGGGTTTCCCACATTGTGGGCAGGTGAAAAGGAAAGTTTCCATTATTTCAGGTGCCAGCAACTGGGGTTGGGGGGGCTGGTGGCGAGAGTACAGACATCTGTCCAAAGACTGACTCCCCAACCCTGACAAGCAGGGAGTGAGAGCATTTATAGACAGAGTGGCGGAGGGGATCTCCATGCAGAAACAGCACAGTCATCTCTAACAGTCATCTTCAAATTGGTCATCAGTGGTCTGACTGGCATCATCATGATGGTTTTAGGTACAGTTAATCTTCAGTTCAGGGTGGACTTACTCTCATTTCTTTGCGGTCAATTCTTGGAATTGTGGCAGCTCAGGTTCTTGATTCAGTCTGGTCATCATGTAGTTAACTTTTCCATCTGAGGTTTTAATATCTACAAGACAGCTCACAGGATATGGCTCAGAATATTATCTATAGAGCTTGAGAAAGAGCTAAAGGTCCTTGACTGTGCTTAATGACTACATTATTATTATTTAGTCTCCTTTGACTATTTTCCTTTGTTTCCACATTTCTCACTTCTCTGAGTAAACTTATTCTTGACTAAAGTTTTCCACAGGCAAAAGGCAGGCAGAGGACATGGTAGGGGGTGGCAAGTCATACACTTGTGAAATATTTTTAATTTCATCATTCTTCTTCCAATTTTTGATTTCCAAGTCACTAATCATCTTAGTTGTTCTCTTTTGAGTTTGTTATTGTAATAGACTTTTTTTTTTTTTAGCCCAGAGCAGGAGATAATATTCCAGATGTCATCTGTGCAATATGAAGTATTACCTCCTTTAGTACAAAGTGTACATATGATATAAGCTAAACCACCATAACAAAGAGATCGCACATATAGTAGCTAGAACAAAATAAGTTTCTCTCTTAAGTAACAAGTCCAGATGTAAGCAGCTCTGTCCCATCTGATGTCATCTTGGATTCTACTTTCGTTCTATCTTTGGTTTTTCCATTTCCTTTGACTTTGTCATGTGCATGGTTGAACTTGGCCCTCAAAAGAGAAAAAGAGGAAGTGAAGAGCAGGCAGCTTATATATGCTATAGAAATTGCATATGTAACTTACGCCAACCTTTTGGCCAGAACTTAGTCATACTTAGCTGCCAAGCAGCTCTATGCCCAAGAAGTTTTGTAAGTAAAAAAAGGATAGAATAGTTACTGGGCGATAATTAGTAATTTGCTTGTTTGGCATTAGGTCACAGTTAGTACATGTTGAATTTCTGGCCATAAATGTTGTCAGTCTTCCAACTTGTGCTGTTAATTTTTAAAATATAAACATGAGCGTTTGTTAAATTATTTTATGTAAACAGTAGATACTGTTAAACAGCTCTACTACCACCACCTTTTTTGGGGGCCAGAGTTTAATGGCTCATTATTTCTAGACTCAGTAAGCATAAATTCAACAATTTCTCCTCTTCAGGTTTGCTTTCTTCTCTTTCCAAAATAGGAGAGGATGTTTTATATTATTTCATGTCACATATTAATTATTCTAGGCGTTTGCATTTTTACGTTGTCTTCAAGTTCAGTGCTATTGAATTTAGTGGTACTTAAATTAGGTAATCATGGAGTACTGTATAAAAATGTTAATTCAGTTTCACTTTGTGTGTAAAATTTAAAGCAATGTGATTTCAAATTTTTAATGCATTAAGAGTTGTGTGATCTCAAAGCCAGCAGGCCACGTAAATTGATGAAAACTACCACATGGCTGTGTACTTCTTCAAGATTAAGTTATGTGAGATTTAAATGGTGACTCATCTTTGGGAGACTTACCATGTAGTTTGAAAGCCTTTGCTGTAAGGAATTTCTGATAATTGGGAAGAGTTGGAGGAGGTATTTGGAGGAGACTGATAATTCTTTTATTAACCCTGAAAGCATATGATTCCTAGAGCTGGTATCAATACCAAAGTTAAATCTGCTTTAGTTGTTGAAGGTGCTTGGCTTAGAAAGGTTAGAATAATGCTTGCTTAGAAAAACTTCTTTACCTCTATATCACATAATATATCCTTTTTCCCAGACTGCCTCCCCTGACTTTTAATAGCATGATGATCATACAGACAAATGGAATGTAATTCATACAGATAAATGCAAGGTAATTCTGGTCTGAGATCACCTAAGGAGATCTGGGGGGAAAGATTCATAAGGAATTAAGAAATGACTGCTATTTGATGACAAGATCTCAGACCTTGTGTGTGTGTGTGTGTGTGTATGTGTATATGTATGTGTAGGATGACATTAAATTGTCTATAGGAAAAAAAGCAGTGGGGTGATTCTGAAAACACTGCTAAAAAACTAGCAGTAAAGAACTGTAAGAAATACTAGAAGGTCCTTTGTTCTTTCTGTTAAGCAAAATAGGCAGTTTTTGAAACAGTAACAATTGTCTTTAAAAAAATTTTTGACTGCTCAATAGAGACCTACCTTTTAAAAGTATAATTATATATTAGGCTTCTCAACTTAATCTGCATCTTACATAAGGTAGAAAATGCTAGGTTGCTGAACCAAGGTGGAATGCTGGTTAGAATCTAGTGTTTTAAGTCATCTGTATGTACAGGATCTGTCTCTCCATTTGAGAAACTCTGAATTGGAGATTGGCATATTAAGAACATACATGATATGACTAGAATTAATATCAGCTGGTATTGTATTGTTGGTAGATTCTGTGTGAAGGTTAGGATTCTTTGGGCTTCATATTTCTTAGGGCTGCTTAGAACATGCCTTAAGCTTACTAGAGAGTTGATACAAAATGTCTATGTGCTTGCAGGTAACATTAGATTATTATAAGAGTTATCAGGAAGGCTTCCAGAGGAAAAGTCTAGAACTGATCTCTGAAAGTTAAGATTTAGCTTGACAGAAAAGAAGACATTCCAAGAAGGCAGACTCAAGAGAAAAATCACTGCAGGTAGATACAAATTTGGCATAAATTGGTTAGAAAAAATGATCAGCTTACCTGGATGGAGAATGTTATATGGAAGTGATGGGAGATTGATTTTTATAGTAGTCATCCTTGTATCTGGCTTGATGTGAAAGCTTTCAGCCTAGGGACTACAAAATGAATATGGAAGATTAACTTGATGATAGTCTTTTTTGGTTTTTTTCCTGTCCTGTCAATTTAACTTTATTTACTGATTTTTTTTCTCCTAATAAAGATCACAAGTGTTTTAAAGAGTTAAAAATCATCATTCCCAGAGAAATTTAAGTATATCTTAATGTTTTCAGTATTTCCTTGAGATCTCCTTGGGACCATGGACTGACTTGCATTTTGGAATTTCTGTTGGTGGTTCATATGTCAATATATTTGTCAGTGTGCTAGGGTGCCTTTCTGTAACTTGATTTTATCCGAGGTACTGACCATTGAATTCTTAGTATGTAAAAGAAATAGAAACATTGGAAACAATACGCTATCCTGATTCTTATAGTATACTTCATTCCTTCCCACCCCCCTTTCGTTTCATCTCAGGTCAACAGGACATACTGCTGTGGCACCTACCGAGCAGGTCCTATGCGGCAGATAAGTCTCGTTGGAGCAGTAGATGAAGAAGTTGGTGATTATTTCCCAGAGTTCCTTGATATGTTAGAAGAATCACCATTTCTGAAAGTGAGTGTTTTTCAGATTATTAAAGTTCTGATCGCTATTTAAATGGATACTTGGCATTAAAAAATCTTAAGTTAATCGTAGGGGCTTCCCAGGTGGCACAGTGGTAAAGAATCTGCCTACAATGCAAGAGGCACAAGAAATGCAGGTTTGATCCCTGGGTCAGGAAGAGCCTTTGGAGGAGGAAACAGCAAACTGCTTCAGTATTTTCTCCAGGAAAATTCTGTGAACAGAGGACAGACTGGCAGGCTACAGTCAATGGGGCCACAAAGAGTCAGATGCGACAGTGACTGAGCACATGCATACACAAGCTAATCTTATCTATTAAAATTCAGTTTTATCCCATATTTTGAAGAGAAATGTTCAGGAAATTAAGTAAAATACTTAACTTCACTTATTCTTTTTTACATGTAAACTACTATCTAATACAACATTTTTTTTCTTCTTATACACACACAAAATAAACTTCCTAAAGCTTTTTTTTTGGGTGTGAGGGGTTAACTTGTAAGTAGTCTAAAAAATTTCCTTTAACGTGACTTATTTTTCTGACTTCCAGATGACTTTGCCCTGGGGTACACTTTCCAGCCTCCGACTCCAGTGTAGGTCCCAGAGTGACGATGGGCCCATCATGTGGGTCAGGCCAGGAGAGCAGATGATCCCTACAGCAGACATGCCAAAGTCACCCTTCAAAAGACGACGGTAAACACTGGTTTTTCTCAGATAAGCAAAAGCCCTTTTTTAGTTGGTTGCTTATAGAAATGATTGAGAGTTGAGCAGCTTGAAAACCATTTTTTCTGATTTATTTAAAGAGCTGTCTTTTCTTTAGTCCAGTTCACTCATTACACAGATACCAGAGTGAGGCATCCTTTTAAAAATAAAAAAAATCCTTCTAGTCTTAAAACCTGGGTCCTAATTGCCTTCGAGATAAATGTCCAAACTCCTTTGTGTGGTTGATAAGGTTCTGTCATTATCTGGCCCTGACAGTATCTCTTCTAGGTGTATCTGCTTTTAGTCTGGTCCGGTCACACTGAATTCAGTTTCTAAACCATGGTCTTTCACATCTGTGTGCTTTTGCCCTGCTCTTTTTACTTGGAGTAGCATCCCTTCATCATCTTCCTTTCTACCTGATACACTCTTAATGAATTTTCAAAACTCAACTTGGGTGTCACTTCTCTTTGTGAAGCTTTTCTTTGTTCCCTTAAACAATTGATCATTCACTTCTCTGTGCTCACATATCATTGTTTGTTAGTGATCTGTTGACAAGTTTTTGGTTTTTACTATAAATTTTAACCTTTTTGAGGACAGTCTAATTCTTCATAGTCTTTATTCACATAGCAAGATCAGTGTTTGCTGAGTAAAACCAGTGATGTATAGTGATTCATATTGGCCTAACATTTTTTGTTTGAAGCAAAATTTGTTTAAAACAAACATAGATTAACTTACTTTAGGACTATGAGAACAAATCTCATTTAATGAGACTGAACATGGCATATATTTGCTTAGATTATGGAAATAGGTACTCAAAATTAAGTACCCCAAAATGAGTTTTAACAGACTAGCTTTGGACCTTACCTTAAAACTCAAAGAAAAGTAATACTAGAGCTAAGTATGGATAACCTTAGTACTTGGCGATAATTATGAAAATAGTTTATAAAAACTATAAATGCGAGGTGGTAGCATGATAGAACATGGCAATAAACCACAACTTATGCACATTGCTAAACCACAGCAGTTTTTGTACCTCATAATGATGAATCTTGATATTCTAAATTCTTAACTGTTGTATATATTTTTTTATTCTATAATCTTTCCCCAAAGGAAATGATTGTTTGGTTTCCTGATTGGTATAAACTTAAAAAACAAACACCAGATAACAGAAAAAAAGTAAAAAGGCAAAAAGTATCTATAATCTCACTCGTTTAGGCATGTTAACCTTTCAAATTTTGGTCTATATTCGCTCAAATTTTCTTTATACACAGATGAATTCCTTCTTTACATGATGATTACTTTAAAATATGTCATATTAAGATCCAGCCATATCATCATTTCTAAATGACTATGTAGTTTTGACTGTATGGTTGTATCAAGATTTATTTTACCAATTCTTTATTAGTGTAAATTGTTTCTATTTTTTTTAGTGTATTGATAAATGGTATTTTGATAAACATGACAGTGGTATGCTGGAGCCAGTTTATACCAGCTCATAGGATAAGGCAATGGCACCCCACTCCAGTACTCGTGCCTGGAAAGTCCAATGGATGGAGGAGCCTAGTAGGCTGCAGTCCATGGGGTTGCTAAGAGTCAGACACGACTGAGCGACTTCACTTTCACTTTTCACTTTCATGCATTGGAGAAGGAAATGGCAACCCACTCCAGTATTCTTGCCTGGAGAACCCAGGGATGGGGGAGCCTGGTGGGCTGCCGTCTATGGGATCGCACAGAGTTGGACACGACTGAAGCGATTTAGCAGCATAGGGCCATTATTAGCCTCGCAATTCCACATTGAGTGAGATCACGTGAATAGCTTGAAATTGGCCATGTTGGGAGTATTTATACCACAGAAATCAGCAAATCAGCTATTAGGTTGGTACTAAAGTAATTGCAGTTTTGGACTGTGAATTTAAATCGTTTTAACTAGGCTCAAACACTCTTTATTAGTCAAAATAGGAACCGTTAAAGTCAACAACAGCTGTACAACCACCAGTGTACTACAGTGTACAACAACCAGCGAGAAATAAGTTTGTTTATTTTTGTAGCATAAAAATCCATGCTTGGGGATCAGCAAACATTTGGAAAGTATTTTCTGCCTCATGCTGGTTGTGGAAGCATTTTCCCTGCAAAAAGTTTTCAGGATGCTTGAAGAAGTGGTAGTTGGTTGGCAAGAGGTCAGGTAAATATGGCAGATGAGGCAAAACTTCGTTAGCCTAATTCATTCAATTTTTGAAGTGTTGGTTGTGAGATGCATTGTCGTAGAGAAGAATTGGGCCCTTTCTGTTGACCAATGCCAGCTGCTTGCATTGCAGTTTTCTGTGTGTCTCATCGTTTTGCTGAGCATACTTTTCAGAAGTAATGATTTCTCTTGGATTCAAAAAGCTGTAGTGGATCAGACCGACAGCAGACCACCAAACAGTGACCATCGCCTTTTTTTGGTGCAAGTTTGGCTTTGGGAAGTGCTTTGGAGCTTCTTCTCAGTCCAGCAGTGAGCTGGTTGTCACCAGTTGTTGTATAAAATCCACTTTTCATCACACATCACAATCCAATCGAGAAATGGTTCGTTGTTGTGTAGAATAAGAGAAGATGACACTTCAAAAGGATGCTTTTTTTGATTTGCAGTTAACTCATGAGGTATCCACTTAGTGGGCTTTTTCATCTTTCCAACTTGCTTCAAATGCCAAACAACCATAGAATGGTCGAGGTTGAGTTCTTCGGCAACTTCTTGTGTAGTTATATGAGGATCAGCTCTGATGATTCTCTCAGTTGGTTGCTGTCACCTTCAAATGGCCGGCCACAGTGCTTCTCATCTTCAAGGCTCTCGTCTTCTTTGCAAAAACCCCTTGAACCACCACTGCGCTGTATGTTCGTTTGTAGTTCCTGGGCCACATGTGTTGTTGATGTTGCAAGTTGTCTCCGCTGCTTTACGACTCATTTTGAACTCGAATAAGAAAATTGCTCAAATGTGCTTTTTGTCTAACATCATTTCTATAGTCTAAAATAAATATAAAGTAAACAGCAAGCAATAAGTCATTAGCAAAACATAAAGCAAGAAATGCACATTAAAATGATGTATATATAACATAATCACATTTATTTAAGAATGTATTCCAATATTAAATGGCAAATTTCAACAGTGAAAATTGCAATTACTTTTGCACCAACCTAATACAAATCAGCCGTCTCTCTCACTAAAGCCAATTACTAAACATGTATGGTACATCATTGTGGCTGGCTAGTGGGTTGACTGGCTGGTTGGTTGATAGGTAGGTAGGTAGGTAGATATTTTTTGTGTATATGCATGTTTATTTTCTTAGTAGAAATTGCTAAAGGCTCAAAGTATATACTTTGAGAAATATTTCAGAAATATTCTGAGAAATATTCCAGAAATGTACCAATTTATATTTCCACCCACATAGTAAGATAGTACCCTTTCCCCTGTACCCTCCACTAACATTCTTTTTTTTTCATCTGATTGGACAAAAATATGTTATTTTAATTTGCCTTTTTTGAGGAGTTTGAATTTCTTCTTCTGTGATTCCCTTTTAATTTTCTTTACCTATATTTCCATTAGGATGTTGTTTCTTTTCTCTTTACTCACAGAAAGTTTTATTTATATGTTGTCAGATACATCTTTTCCTCTGAGATTTCTTTCTTAGTGGCAAATTTAGAAAGGCCTTCTCTCATTTAGTGTTAAAAATACTCACATTTTCTCCTAGTTACATATGTGATTTCAGTATTATGTATTTAACCTGATGTTGATTTCAGTATAGAGGGAGAGATTCTATTTAACATTCTTTCCAAGTAATTAGGCAGTTGTACCCACATTGTTTATTTAACAATTTATTATTTCTCCACTAATCTGAGGTACTATCAAATTTAATTTCTATTGGGATTAAATATTCTTAAGAGAGGCATCAAAAGCACTTTGAATTAGAGTGAATAAATCAGAACTTTAAACAGTAATGTCATCTTTATGTGTTATTGAGAATTTCCTGTTGCTGAAAATGATGAAATCAATGCTGAAGCTGTTTAGTTATCAAGGGCACTGCAAATGAATATGATCTTTAAATTTATGAACTCTAGAGTTAAAGAAATATATGCATAGGGTTTTAAAACATCAAACAGTATGGGGGGTTTATAATAAAAAAAAAAATCCTGGCTGCCTTTTCCTCCAGATGCAAACACCTTTTTTTCACCAGAGGCAAAAATGTTTTCTGTTTTTAATGCCTTTTTTGTTTTAAGTCTTTCACAGGAAATTTGTCAATTTCATGGTATACTGGGTAGGGATTCCTTCCTTTTGGGATTTTCCAGATAGTTAAATGACTCTTACTCTAGCCTTTTCCTCTCCCTTGTACTTTTTGTCAACTGTGCTTATACATTGTTGAGGTTAATTCATATTCTGTTTTAAAACTGTAATTAGGCTCTATATGCTTTGTCAAGAGGAGTATTCCAAAATTTGAAAGTCATTAAATGGCATTTAAAATAATATGGGTAGTAAGTTTCTGGAGGCTAAAATTCGTATTCTAAGTTTCGAGTGGTTTGTTGTCACTCAAAGGAATAATAAAAGGATCTTTCTTTTCTATATTTCACCTAGATACTGAAAATCATGCCACATTTTAGTTGGGTTCATATTTGGATCTTGCTGGTTATTTTTGAATTGTTCTGTTTTTCTTGTTTCTGATTGCCTTTTTTGAGGGGATACTATACACTTTTCTTGACCATATTTCTAATATCTTCTATTCTTTCTATTGTTTAAGATTGGGCTTCCCTGGTAGCTCAGACGGTAAAGAATCTGCTTGCAAAGCAGAAGACCTGTAATCCCTGGATTGGGAAGATCCCCTGGAGAAGGGAATGGCAGCCCACTCCAGTATTCTTGCCTGGAGAATTCTGTGGACAGCAGAGCCTGGTGGGGCTACAGTCCAAGGGGGTCACAAAGACTTTTTTCTAAAATCATACTGACTTTCTGCATGGCTTTGGCTACTGCTGCTTTTTGGCTTTTTTTTTTAATATAGCTTCTTTGAGGGAGAGTGTTGTTAGTTACATTGCATTCTTTGCTTTTATCGTACCCTCAAGAATCCAGAATTTCAACCATACTATCTGGTCTAACACATCACTTTTTACCTGGAAATCTTTTGGAGTTCTGTGTTTTTTTACCTCAGTGTGGAAAGCTTATTTCACAGTTATCTACCTAGTAATTCCCATTTAATGCTTTTCTACCTTAACTTATGGTTGTCTTCTTTCTGGGTTTATTTCTTTTTCTGCTTGATCATATACTCATTATATTCTAAGAAAAGGAAGGTATTGAGTGATCATAATGTCTGAAAATTTCTTTTTCTGTTGTTAAATATGATCTGTAGTTTAGCTGGAGTCTAGAAGATGTATTTTCCTTAGGATTTTTTAACATTGCCCCAATGCTTTCTAGTATCTAACATTGTTTATGAGAAGTCTTAATGGCAGTGTCGTTATTGTTCTTTTGTAAGTAACCTATTTTCTTTTCCTCTCTGGGAGCTTAGTTTCACAATGACACATCTTTGCTTGGGTTTTTAATTCCTATTCTTAACGTTTTAATCCTTTTTGTTGTTTGGTGGGTTCCTTAAACGTAAAAATCCATGTCTTTTTTCATTTCTGGAAATTTTTCTTAGTTGCTTCAGTAATCTCTTCATTTCTCTATTATTTCTTTCTGAAACTGCTGTTGGAATAATAGATCTCCCAGTTTGATTATCCTCATATTTCTTACTGTCTTTCTGCTTTCAATTTTGGGGCATTTACTTGATATTTGTCTTCTGACAAATCTTAAATTTTAGTGTTGTTTATTTTGGTGTTTTTCAGGCTGCTATAGGCTGTCTTCACATATCTGGTGATTCTTGGTTGACTTGTTTCTATTTAGAAATAAGGCATTGGGCTTACTGGGCATTCTTTTTGTATTTCAGTAAGGCTTGTCAATAGGTAGGTTTCACTTTAAAGTTAACAGGCATAGAAGTGGACATTAAAGGATATGTCCAAATGCCAGAGGATTACGGGAGTTTATATAGTAAGTTCAATGTGTTTAGAGAAGAACATGCAGGATTTTTTGGCTGAAAGTTTATCAGAATGGTTTTGGTTACAAGCAACAAAATTGATTCAAACTGGTTCATAAAATAAAATGTTGTCTTGTATTTCAGGAAGTTCAGAGAGGTTGACTCTAGGCAGCATATAGTCAATGGTTCAGTGTTGTCATCAAGGAACAAGGTCTTTTCCTTTTCTCTCCTCTGTCATTCTCTCTACCTAGGCTTTGTATTTACAGGGGCTTCCTTTATGGTTGCTGAATGGCGATAGAAGTTCTAGGTATACATCTGGATTTGGTTATATCTAAAAAAAAGAAAAGAGTGTTTTCTTTTTCTACTTTCTTAGGAGCCAGGGAACTTCCCAGAAGTCTTAGCAGATTTCCTCTCATATTGCTAGCCAGAATTGGTTTGTGCTTATTCCTGTATCATTCACTGGCAAGGGGAATGAGCTTAACATAGTTGGCCAGAACTCATCAGGATCCATCTCTGGAGCTTGTGAATGAGGGTAGGGACAGAGACCTAATAAAAATTAGAGTTCTTTCAAAGAAATTAAGGTGAGAGATTAATGCTGGTGGGTCACCTACATTGCCCTCTATATGAGTTTAAATACCTGACCAAATTTCTGCCACTGGAATGGCAGGTGACAGGTTTATTTGCAGAATTTCACTATATTTGCTCTTTTTTCAACTATACTTCCTTTCTGTCCATTATCCTCATTTTACTAACCATTTTAGCTGCCATTTCCTTCTTGTTTAGTCTAAGCCTGTGGCTTTCTCGGCTCAGTTTCATTAGTCCAAAAACACTTTTATTCGTTTTTCATTTTCCAGAAATATGTTGATGATGTTCATTTACTGATTCGTTTTCTTTGTTGCTTCACATTCATTCCTTTACTGTCACCTTTAGATTATTATATTTAGAAGGTTTTGAGCACACAAAAAAGCAGAAGATAATATAATAAACTCCCATGTATTCAATAGCAACAGTTACCAATTCATAGCCAGTTCTGTTTCATCTATAATCCCATCCATTCCTCCACTTCTATTCCCCACCCTTACTACATTAGCTTGAAGTCTTTTACTTCCATTTTCATATGGAAGGAGATGTAGATGCTCAGGTTGCTATCTTCAGTTAAGTCTAGTAGAATGCTTTGAGACTTAAAAATGACTCCAGGTATAAGAATCATACAGCCTTAAATTCTGAATCAAATTTTCTGTTACTAGGCAACTAATCTTTTGGTAATTTCTTATTTCATATTGAAGTATAGCCACTTAAAAATGTTGTGATAGTTTCAGGTGGACAGCAGAGTGACTCAGCCATACATATACATGTATCCATTCTCCTCTAAACTCCTCTTTAACCCAGCTTGCCCCGTAACCTTGAGCAGAGTTCCCTGTGCTAATATAGTAGGTCTTCGTTGATTATCCATTTTAAATAGAGCAGTATGTACATGCTAGAGAGCTATATATATTTGTCTATTTATTTGTAGTGTTTATATATTCAAACACCACATTTGTGCCTGATCAGGATAACAGCTGTCATATTATCATGACATCATGACTGAGAAAAGGAGGTCACCCCATTCAGCATTACACTGTGGCATGTCAGATGCTGATGATCGAAATCACTTAACCTTCTCAGCCCTCATTTAAGATGTGGTATTTTAGTAGACTTTTTTGTCTTACTGCTGTTAATTTTTTATGTTGCTGCTTTCTTCCTCCTCGTTATTTTGAAACCAAATTGACTACAGATCAATGAATGAAATTAAAAATCTCCAGTACCTACCTCGGACCAGTGAACCCCGTGAAGTCCTCTTTGAAGATAGGACAAGAGCTCATGCTGATCATGTAGGTCAGGGGTTTGACTGGCAGAGTACGGCTGCTGTTGGGGTTTTGAAAGCTGTACAGTTTGGTGAATGGTAAGTTAATGGAACTCAATTGCAAGATTGAGTCCACATTTTCTTAAGGCAGCATTAACCAATTTGAAAAGTTGGGAACAGTTTTAATTGTGGTAAAGTACACACAACAAAATTAAAATGAAAATCTTAACAATTTTTAAGTGTAGTAATGTTAAGTATATTCACATTGTTGTAAAACAAATCTCTAAAACTTTTTCATCTTGCAGAACTGTAACTCTGTACCTTTTATTCAATAACTCCCCTTTCTCTTCTCCCCCAGTTCCTGGCGAACATCACTCTATGAATTTGACCACTTTAAATACGTCACATAAGTGGAATCAAACAGTTGTTGTCTTTTTGTGATTGACTTATTTCAGTTAGCGTTGTATCCTCAAGGTTCATCCATATGGGACTGTGTGTCTTTTAAAGGCTGAATAGTACTTTAAAAGTACTGAATAGTACTTTATTATATGTATATGCTATGTTTTGTTTGTCCATTTGTCTGTCAGTGGACACTTGAGTCGCATCTACCTTTTGGCTGCTATGAACAAACATCTTTTCATGCCCGTGCTTTCATTCTTTTGGGTATGTACCCGGAAGTGGAATTGCTAGATCATATAGTAATTCTGTTTTTAATTTGGGGAGCAACTGCTATATTCGGAGAAGGCAATGGCACTCCACTCCAGTACTCTTGCCTGAAAAATCCCATGGACAGAGGAGCCTGGTAGGCTACAGTCCATGGGGTCGCTAAGAGTTGGAGACAACTGAGCGACTTCACTTTCACTTTTCCCTTTCATGCACTGGAGAAGGAAATGGCAACCCACTCCAGTGTTCTTGCCTGGAGAATCCCAGGGACGGAGGAGCCTGGTGGGCTGCCATCTGTGGGGTCGCACAGAGTCGGACACGACTGAAGCGAGTTAACAGCAGCAGCAGCAGCTATATTAGCTTTCTTAGAGGTTGCACTCTTTTACACTCAGTTAGGGCCTGGTTTTAACAAGGCTCAGAACATATTTAAAAGCTGTATTTTACTTTGTTTTTCATATTTATGCCTTTAGCGTCTTCAATATTATTGTAGAGTTTGGTTTGATCTTTAGAATTAGAGTTCAATCACAGGTTGACAGTAATATTTTAAGTTAAAGATTATTTTTTTTCCTACTATATACTTTGAAAACTGGAATGTGTGGTATTTGTGTTTGAGATGTATTCTGTCCATTTCTTTCTGTCAAGATGATGACGTCCGGAGGCATGGAGATGGTGGGGCAAAGTGGTTAGATGATTTAGTCATTGATGTTTAAGTTTTATAACAACTAATTTTAATTTTTAAAAAATCACTTTACTGATGTTTTATTTTTTTAAGTTGATGAAAGAAACAAATGTATACTTTGTCCTTAGGTGTTATGCATCTATTTCTTTGCTAGTGTAGCAGTTCCAGGAACAGGAAGATTGAAATTGTCATCATTTTCCATTATGAGATGCTTGTTTCTAAGACTTAATTTTGTCAATCTTAGGAGTGACCAACCTCGCATAACCAAAGATGTGATTTGTTTTCATGCTGAGGATTTTACTGATGTTGTACAGAGACTTCAGTTAGACCTTCATGAACCTCCAGTTTCCCAGGTAAGAACTTCTGCTTTTTCATTGCTCTTTGAGTGAGATCTTGGAAATTAAGTATCTGTACTTATTTAATTTTGCATTTTATCTTTTAATTGGATACATGGTATAGTGAATTTAATTTCATTTTAAAAGCTGTTTGTGGAGGATGTTGGAAATCATTAAAATGGAGCTTCCCAAGCAGAATGCTTAGGGTCTCCCTTCAGTCATTGGGATGCCAGGTGGGCCTGAGGTGGTCAGAGGACCCAGGATGCTCAGTTTTGGCCATGAGCAGTCTCAGCTGTTAACCAAATTGCACTGTGTGCCCTCACCTACAAAAGGCTGGAAGACAGTGAAAGAAACAGATAAATGTTGCCCTGGCATGGGGCAAAGAATATTGATATTTAGTTGCATTTTGAATTATTTAATGATTCTGTAGGCCAGTCCTAATTTTAACCTGTACTTTGTTACGAGAAAAGTAGTAACATGAGGAAAACTGTATCTCAGGAATTGTAGTAAATTGTATATTGTGTAGTATTGTTTGGCTTTAATTTGAACCTACTGTTTTCCTGTGCTGATTATTTTATTTGACTTAATCTTTGCATATTTTACTTTAAAATCTCATGAAACTTTTTTCCTTTTTTCAGTGTGTGCAGTGGGTGGATGAAGCAAAACTAAACCAAATGAGGCGGGAAGGCATTCGTTATGCTAGAATTCAGCTGTGTGACAATGATATCTACTTCATCCCTAGAAATGTCATTCATCAGTTCAAAACAGTGTCAGCAGTGTGCAGCTTAGCCTGGCATATAAGGCTTAAACAGTACCACCCTGTTGTGGATGCCTCTCAAAACACAGAAGGCAGTTCTAGTGTGGACTGTGATTTAACTGGGGAGCAAGAATTCGAAGTTGACTCCCAGTGTGTGAGGATAAAAACTGAGTCTGAGAAGACATGCACAGAGACGCAGCTTTTGACCCCTGCTTCATCGTCCTTCCCGCCTTCATCTGAACTTAATCTGCAGCACGATCAGATGACTCAGTCTATTCCAGTTTTAAAGGTGGAGAGTAGACTGGACTCTGACCAGCAACACAGTCTACAGGAACATTCAAGCACTCCTGTGTGATATGTACATATTCAAACACATTTTTTAACTTTTTAAAATTTTGATGTGAAGTTATAGTTTTATAACTGGCTTAAGTTAAGTTTTATTGGAGAAATCTTGCCTATAATTCTATAAAGAGAAATGACATTCCACAAATGTCAAGCATATCTTTTTTACACAGATTATGCAAAGTTAAGAGTTGTATCTTATCCCGTTAGTACAGTATGTAATAGTGGGTCTGCTGCTACTTTCTGTTTTAAGGTGTGAGGTAACAATTCAATCTCTTCTTCAAATCAAAAGGAGAATTCTCTGGAATAACAGATTCTTATTTGGTAAATTAATTCACTTTAATTTTATCTTGACTTGTCTTGCCATTTTTGTTGTTTTTATGATAGATCAGATTTATGATTTAGTACTTGTGCTTTTATGGCACAGATCCAGTTTCTATAGTAAAAATGGCATAGGTTGCAGGAAAGAGGTCCTGCATCTTGTACATGGGCAAGTCATTTATTTAGTTTCAACCATAAAGAACAGGTGGTTTCTAAGGAATTCAGTGGCTCTCTGATTTCTTAACAAAAGAGAAAGCACAGCACTTTCTGATCCAAACTGTTTTTTTTTTTTTTTGTATCTGTTATTTAAAGCCCAGTGGATATTTCAATTAAAAATATCTAAAGATGAATAGTCCTTGGTCATTCATTCTCCATGGTTCATTAATCTCTTCTAGAATACTTGGTAACTGTGGAAGATATTTTGGGTAAAAGAGATAATGTTGACATGATACTCTATATTGTTCTGCTTCCTAGCATCCTCACATTTTGTGTGGACACTTTTGCTTCCTAAACTGATCATGAGTATCAAACTTATAGAATGATATCTATCTTTCAGATGAGGCTGCCATATTTTGTGCATGAAACTTAGGAAAAACTATTTTTGTCACCTAGCATCAACCTCTTCATGATAAAGATCTGTTGAGATACTTCAGTTCACAGTTTCAACTGGTGAATACCTGGGTTTATTTATTATTGCTCTGTGTTGCTACTGTCTAATAAAGAATATGGCACTAGATTTCATCCTAGAGTTTCAGGTAGCCTAATCCTTATTAGTGCCTGAGTATTTAACAATTTTTTTTTTCCGAACAGGCACAGTTCATATAGCTAGTATAGTCTTAACTTTCTGTTATTTTAGAATGTTAATGTGATACACATTTCACTTTCTCTTAGTTAATAATATGATAGGCCTTTTGCTTATTAAAGGAAGAGTACTCCCCACACCTAAGACCAGATTCTTGTATCTACCTGGTTATAGTGCAATTTGGAGATTTTTTTTTCCTGGAGAGTGAGATTTGGAATATTTACATTAACATAGGCAAAAAAAGATGCTGCTTTATTATGTCACCATGAAAACATAGCTGCATCTTTTGAAATACAAATATGAATTTTCTCTAAAATATTCTGAAATAGGTTAAATCTTATATAAATATTACTTTGTGCAATATTGTTGTGTAGTTAAACGCATATTAGCAAAGTATAGAGGTCACTGTGTAAACCGATAGAAAAGTAACCATCAGCAAATACTGCAGTGATTAGTTAGAATCTGTATTATTCCTTATATATATGTATATGTATGTATTCTCTGTTACAAAGGATGAAGACAAATAGAGAAACATTTCAGTGTAAACCATTTATGAATTGGAAGTGATGTTGGTTTTAGTTATCTTTGTAAATAAGGTAATTAGAATGGTATGAAGAGTAATGTGATTATTGCAGGGGTGTTTCAAAATCCTGGGTATAAATTTTAGGGTAAATTCTAGTTTATGAAGACTAGTTTTTAAGGGACCTGCCTTTGAGGGTGTTTTTTGTTATTTTAGGGGGAGGGGGTGAATCACTGAGTATGTGGGTTTGGGTTATTTCTTGTTTTTGTTTTTCTGTCCAGAAGAATTTCATAGAGCTTTACCAGGCTGTGCAAAGTAAAATTCTTCTCAGGCAACATTTGCTTTTCAAAATAATCATGAAGAACAAGGTTGTTAAAGCGAAAACTTTTTATTTTTTTCTTGTCTTCCAAGATCCGATTTCCCCATCTCCCACTTGCCATCCAGCAGATGCCATCTGTCATCTAAGCTGGTCATTGCTAATAAACAAGGAGACTGTCTCCTGACAGCCAGCACTGTGTATAATCACTCAGGAACCAGCGGATCTGCAAAGACCTACAATCAAAAACAAATCCCCATTTTCTTTTTATAAAACATTCTACCCTCAACTCCCAATATAACATATTGAAAAGAATATAAAGATGTTTAAAATCATGTACTAATAAATTCATTGTATGTTAGAACTGCAATAGAACCGAGAGAGAAACATTTAGCTAGTAATGTATCTGGAAACTGAATGTCCTATGTGAGTATTAGATTTTAATAGCATGCTTTAAAGACTGATGAATATAAAAGCGCAAGTTTTGAGTTTGTTACTGCTTTAAAGCTGTATCCTAGTTTAGCGATACAAATGATAGCAACTTTTCTAAAATCATTAAATTATTTGGTTTGGTGGAGTGAGGCATGGAACAATCTGGCGTCTTCTGATTTGTAAAGTAGTGATGGCAGTGAAGTTGTAACTGAAGTTTAAGCTGATCTTCCTTTTTGGTATATTATCCGTTGTGCCAACTCTTTTGAGATTACTTGCAGAATGTGGCTATAAGTTTTAGTATTTTGTGGAGCAGAGGGATATTTTCTAAATGTGCTTATGGAGAAGGATCCAGTAAATGAATATTCCTAACTTAGTAATTAGAATGATTTTATGGTATTCACTAATCAGGAGAAAAGTCTTCCCCTTGCCCCAGAAGTCATACTGTAATTACCAGGATGTACTCAGAATAGGATTATGATTCAAAGAAGTAGCCCAAATTCATAAAGCAATAATAAAAACTACAGATTTGCTTTCCCTTCCAAAGTTTTAACTCTTTACAAATGAATTCCTCGGCTTAATTGTACTTTTAATTTGCTAATTTAATACTTAGGATTTGTTTCACTGGTACTTTATTATTAATACTTCGAATTAAAGACATTGGGAAGGTCCCCTTTCCCCTTAGAGACAGCTGGAATAACGACTAATATTAAAAGCTCTTGTAGGGGGAAAAAGGAGCTTATCAAATAAAATTATTTACTAAACCTTAGGAAAAGATGTTTTGCATCAGTTTTAATAGGCAAAAAGTTCATGCTTAGTGACTGGAGAGATTTTTGCTTATAGCTTTTCCCTCTATAAATACTGTCTAGAAAGCTAATTTAGGAACAAGACTAACATTCAAAAAACCCTTAGTGTGTATATTTTTAATTATTATTAGCTCATTATTAGATCATTTATTTTCATCTGTATTTTCCATTAAAATTTATTTGCATTTATATCTTTAGAATAACTGAGTTTGTGTCTTTTTGTTTTATCATTGCTACAAGTTTTATAAAAAGAACTTTCACTAGAGTACATGCCAGAGGTTCGTATTTCTGCTAAGTATTATTTTTTTAAAAACAGATTGTCGCTGTATTTATTGGTCATGCAGTAAGGAGAGGAAATGTACAAGACAGATGTTTTTCTTTAGCACATGGACCTATCCTCATCCTGAAAGTTTGTTGCTTTAAAAGCAAGTATCTCTCCATAAATATTATGGCCTTCCATTTTCTTCATACATCTTTTAGGATTCACTTGTGCATGTAGTTGAGACCAATGTCTCTTAATATAGCACTTTTCAATTCTCTAAAAAAACTTATGTACTACTTCTATCACATGTTGTAAATTTTCATGTAATAGTGTTTTCTGTGACTAAACTCCATTTTGATTGGCAGCTAAGACTTTTTTTCCTGTGGCTTTAATTTATCTAAGAGGTCTTTGCATATAGATGAAATGTATAATTTGCCTGGCGGACTATTTGCGTTTTGTGGCCTTAGTTTGTTTATTGACATTAATGAGTGTTTTAAAAAGGTTTTTAATGAATAGTCTTAAATCTAAATTTGTGTGAATAATAATCCTTTTAACACAGTGCTTTTTTGTAGCTGTCTAAGTGTGTTAAATTGTTAAGCTATTTCTTTGTAAAATAGGACAATGGAATGCATAGTTTTTTTTTTCCTGTAAAGTATTTTTTTAATAAACAAAGTCTGATTTGTCCTTTACTGATGTTTCATGACAAAATGAATAGCACATATGAATTCTAACTACCTGGAACCTGTTTTTAAAGTATTTATCCCTCTCTTCTCTGTTTTCTATTATTTTGTACTATTTTAGAAAATCTTGCCTTTTCTAAGGAAAAGGGTATAGATGCCAGGGTAAAATTTCATCCATATCAAGAAGCAGTTAGTTTGTGGGGAAGAAGGAAAACTACACTTGGCATTGTGGCAGTTAACCCTCTTCCGCATAAATTGTTTTGTATCTGAGAGAACAACCTTAAATTTTTGATCTGGGGATGTTGATATTTTTGAAAGTACATGCATGCAGTGTTAGTTAATGAACATGCTCTTACAGACGTTTCAGATGTCATTGCTGTATTAAGTGATGTAACTCAGTGGGTTTTTTCCTCATGAGTTATTATTTGTGTGAACTTCTCATTAATTAAGGTACCTTTCCTAAGCACTGATAGCCCTTGCTTATGATTAGGAAAGGAAAAGAAAAGGAACTGATGTTTTTTGAGTAACTGTTGAGGGTCAGTCACTATATGAGAGTAACTCATTTAATGCTCACAGCCTTGAGTAGAAGGTAACAATACAATCTCCATAATACAGGTGAGAAAACAGGCTGTTAGACCGAATAAATTACCTGAAGTTACATAGTGGGAGCAGGCATTTGAATGCAGTTGTGGGCTCAAAGCCCATGCTTTGTTCAGTAAGAGCCTTAGGGAGCACTGTATTTGTACATGGGGCTCCTGAAAGATGATTTGCTACTTACTAGTTTCACCTGATTGCAGTTCTTCCAGGAACTCCCCCTAAAGCTTCTTTGTGTGCTAATAAAGTAAAATGCTTAATTAGTGTAACTTAAGTCTTAAAGCAAATATTCAGAGATACAAAAAATGACTTTTTGATTAGTCATTCTTCCCGTGCTTTTCTTTAATCAGCCATTCCTCTTGAAACCCAACAGAACTTTTAGCTGTAAGAACGGGAAAAGCTGTCAAGAAGCAAAAACAGAAAGGAAACCACTGCCAATGTGTGGAATATAAAAATAAATCAAGCCTGGGTAAAATGATTTTAAATTATTCTGTGGGAGTTACTTTTACTTTGGTCGATTTTCCTCATCGGTGAAACGGGGATAGTAACTTCCATTTATGTCGATTTGCTAGCTAATCCGAAATTAGCTAGCAAATATTTACAACTGCCAATCAGGCTTTCTAGAGGGGTCTAATCATCATCTCATTAGCTTTAAACGGACCCAAATGCTACCAATGCTGGCCAAGCAAGAACACTGCTTCAACTGAGGTTAGAATCACCGTTAGAGGTCAGTGTTCCATTAATGGCCAAAAAAAAGTATAGGAGAGGAAAGCAGCTTACTTGAAACCTTAACGTATTCTTACATATTCATTCGAGGTCGCAACCGTTCCTTTCTCCTGACCTCTGTCAGCCTTCTTGAATTCTTAACCTGCAAACAGTTCTTCCCCTCGCTACCTGCCCCTATCCTAATTGGGAAAGTGCCTTAGAACTGTCCTAAGCCTTGGCCCCTCTCTTTTATTTACCCTTGAGCACCCAGAAAGCTGAAGTCCCAGAGCGGTTGAGAGGCGGGAGAGGAAGGGATTTAATAAGCCGCAGCTTGCCAGGTCTTTCGTTCCAGAACAGCGTAAATTCACGAAAACATTTGTTCCTTCAGGAAAGGTTGAGAAACTGGTCCAGGCTCGTGCCAGGCCCTAGTTTGGAGCTCATGGAGCCCCCAGCCCACTGAGGAAGGCCGACAGTAAATAATGAAGCACAGAGAAATATAAAACACAAGACGAGTTTTGCAAAGAAACGAACAGGGAACTATTGAAATATCTGGACCGACCTCCTTTAGATGGATGCCTGGAAAGTCATTTCTGAAGAAGTGACCTGAAGGGTGACCTGAGGGAGCTCCTCAGGGCCTATACCGCCGCGGTGTAGCTCCCCAGCCCCTCGCTCCCAAAGCCTGCAGGAGGCTCGGCGGGAAGGCCCCGGGCCGGGGGCGGAGCCAACTTCACAGCAAACCCCGGAAAGCGGAAGCTGCAGCCCGGCTGCACCGTGGTCTGCGGAGCTGCTGCTTCCCAGGTCTGGGTCGGCTGAGTCACAGCCCGGCCCGGCCCGGCCTAGCGAGGACGCGTACCCGCCGCCCCGAAGCAGCTGCCACCCGGGCCTTGGGACCTCTGCACTTGACTTTTCCGGCCGGGCACAAAACCTTCGGCCGTTGCAGTAGCGACTGGCAGTCTAGCGAATACCCCCTTCACTTTTTATCGCCCTCCTTTCTCAGTTCATTGTTTGGTTATTTTAGGGTCAGTCCGATGACCCTATAGGTCGGGCTTGGAGGGCGCCGGCTCTCTGGCAGCAGTCTGCCCTCGTCTGGGCGCTGGGCAGCCGGTTGCCTCCGAGGCTGGGGCGGCCTCCGCGGTCTCCATGGTAACGGCCGGGCCGGCGTCTCTGCCTCGGGGGGAAGATGCGGCCTGCCGGGTCCGCCGCCTCGCCCCCGGCCTCACGGGCGGGCTGGGGCCACTGAGAAGGAAGGTCCCGGCCGCCGGACTGCGGGGCATTGGTCACCAGGTGAGTGCCGGACCTTGGAGAGCGGAGGAGGTAGGGTGCGGGTCAACTCCAGCGACCTCCCCTCCTCTCCTGCTTTCCTGCATCCCTAAACACACCCGCAGAAATCTCAGAGAGGCTGCGGTCGCCGCTGCGCCAGAGGTTTTTTTTTGTGTGTGTATGTTTTTGTTTTTTTCCCCTGGCAAACAGCCGGAGAACGAAACAGTCAGCAGCTCATGGAGAGGCTGAGAGAAGCGTTTTTTGACTTCTATCCAAACTGAGAGAGTACCTTTAAACTACTGGACTCACAGACTGGTTTTCCTTCGTTTCCAGTGAAATCCCGTTCTCTGGCTGGAGACACAGATGGCCTCAAATGAGAGAGATGCTATATCGTGGTACCAAAAGAAGGTAATATCAGTGTATTTTTATTTGTAAAGCATGCTTCCTGCAGAAAGCTCCCACAAAGAATACCTATCATGTTAGTTTTTAATGAGTTTGGTAGTGCAGTGTATTCTTACATGGTATCTCAAGTGGAAAAACTAGTGTACAAGGTCACTAGGTCTTTTGAATTCAGTTCCGGGTCCCCGCATGAGATTTTCAACCTCCCGTCTCCAGACTACATTCACAGTGTCACAGCAGTGCTATGAGAGTTTGCTTCTCATCAAATTGCTGTTTTTTTAGACATAAAACTTTTATCTGCACAGCTCAGACTGTTACTGTCAGCAATCTTAATGAGGTACCCATTACCTTTTATTTCTCTTCAGTTTTCTACGGATATTTTTTAAGTGGAAATATCTATTAAGGTTGATATTTAATTTGAAATATTTTGGACATTGCTTCCAGCTAAGTTTGGAATTTTGAAGGAAATAGTCCTTGGAAATAGTAATTTATCCTAGCCTCAGAAAAGCACGAACATTTCCCAGATATCATGGACACTTTAAATAGTTTCATGACTTTTGTGAGACTTGGCCTAAATAAAAGGGTTTCCTTTCCATCATTTAAGTAGCCTGCTTCTTATTTCAGATTGGAGCATATGATCAGCAGATATGGGAAAAGTCAATCGAACAGACTCAGATTAAGGTAAACTGATTTCTTTGATTTTTTTCCACTTTGTTTTACTGCATTAACGTGTTATAAGTACTGGATTGTACTTACTTTTTAAAAAAATCTTCACTTATCCACTAAGGTATTCTTTGTTCTTGGCAGTTTATAAGGAAAACAACAGTACCAGTGGATGATAAATGACAGTTAACATTTGGCCTCTATGAGAGAAACAGAAAGGGGTAGTTGGTCTATGATTAATTTGAAATCAAATACAGCATCCAGTATAAACGGAACTATGGCTCTTTAACTGGCGATAGTTAAGAGTTAGTTTTGGTAATACAAGGCCAATTTGCTAGAGCTTCAAGGTTTTCAGGTGAAGTTGTGAAAATGAACTATCCAGGTTTTTTAGAGCATCTCCTCCTCCTTCCTCTTCTCTTTTACCCTTGCCTTTTGTCCCCCACCCTTCCCACTCCCTCTTCCTCTTTTTCTTCCTCTGCAAGTCAAATAAAATCCATTTGTTACCTGAATCACTTTTTCAATTACTGGTTTAGAGTATGATCGTAAGCATTTCAGGTTCTTAAATGTTTTTCTACACTAGCAGTTTCTTAGAGTTATTTCATGCTAACCAAGAAACCAAAATTGATGTGTTATTCAGATGCCAGTTTATTAATTTATAATAGGGGAAGGAAGGGTTAAATAATCTAATGTTCGCAAACGAGGGCTGTGGGATCAATATGTGTTGCGGGTGTGGGGAGGGTTGGGGTGGTGGGGGTGTTGCAAATTAGTCATGGAATTGTTGCTTGGTAGCCATATGTAATTGCATAGTCTTGAGAGATGTGGAACAGCCTAAAGACCATCCTGCCCTTAAAGAATGTCTGTTGACCTTAATATTTAGATCTACAGATTTAGGGTCTTACCTTCTTGGAAAGTACTTAATAATGGCTGACAGATTCTTGTTTTGGGACCTTTCTTTTTAAAAGATCTTTCCTCAGACCCTCTGTTAACATTAAAAAAATATTTATGTCTGTGTGTTACGTTGCTTTAGTCGTGTCCGACTCTTTGCAACCCTATGGACTAGCCCACCAGGCTCCTCTGTCCATGGGATTCTCTAGGCAAGAATACTGGAGTGGGTTGCCATGCCCTACTCCAGGGGATCTTGCCAACCCAGGGATCAAACCCATGCCTCTGAGGTCTCCTGCACTGGCAGGCAGGTTCTTTACCATTAGCACCACCTGGGAAGCCCAGTACAACCTAATAGTTTGTTCTGTTTATCTCCAAGTCAGATTGGTTGGGCTGGGACATTTAAATCTCAGCTGAAATACTTTAAGGGCGTGTTCTTTTCATAAGCCAATCAACTAAGAAGTTATTAGAAATACATGGTACTTGGCTAACTTTTCACAATTTTGTACAGTCTCTGATGTTTTATGTTAATAGGAAATGCGGTTAGGATGAATAAATCCCCCACTTTTATATTGTAGCTCTCAAATCCTGTCCTGTTGTTCTTTTGTGAGCTCCAAAAAGTATGGGTAGTAAGTCTGGTATAATGGAAAGCACCCAGTACTGGGGTTGGATCTCCTTTTGGGAGCTGTCTCTAGCTTTGTGATCTTGAAAAAGCTCTGTAGTTTGACTGGTTTTGGTTTATTTATGCTTCAACAGATTTTACTTCCTGCTATACAATTTCTTTACCTACCTCTTTCCTCTACCTGATTTAAATATTTCCACAACTCTTATTTCCATGCCATTTTATACATACCCTCCTTTTCGTATACTGTATCCTGTGTTATTTGTTAACCTGTGTGTTTTCATGGACCTCGGGACAGGAATTGCGTTTGTATCCCATTTTTTAGAACATCTTGATTCATACTAGGAACTTGGTGTTTCTGTATTCGATTAAAGCCCACCTATTATGTATATATTTAATCATTGTATTCTCATAAGATAATCTTAACACCTCCTTAGTTTAGAAGTGGAAGGAATAAAATTAAAGAGAACTCTAAAATTTACTGTTAAGGTACCAAGGCCTCCCAGGTGCTAACAATACAGTCAACAAGACACACATGGTTCTTGCCTTCATGAATTTCACAGTCTAATGGTGGTGGGAGAAAAGCCAAGTTTTTAAGTATTTTTAAGTCTTAGATGAAAACTGACGAAAGTATAGGTTAAAAAGAAGTATTTAATGCAATTTAAAACAGATTACACAGATATAACGATTTTTGAAAACAAAAAGGAAAATATTTGAAAACAAATAACATCAGATGACAATATAATAAAATTAGAAATTATATAATAAAAATATAATTGAAAGTTATAAAAAACATAAATTTAAAAAATCTTAACTTGGATCATGAAAAGTGGTAGGCACTGTACTACAAACATTTATTGAGCTACTATGTTTAAAGCATTTTGCTAGGTGCTGATTACAAGGAGAAAAAGTATTTACAGACACAAGTATAACAATTGTATAAGGGAAGAATAAGTAGCCCAATCTAGTTGGAGTATAAAGTATGTAAATGAGATGATAGATAGATCATAAGTCAGTTTGGAGCTGAGTTTACTGTTCTAAGAACTTTAGACACTGTATTATAGAAAATGAAAAAAATTGTATGGCTTTGAGTAGAGTTCAGTTCAGTCACTCAGTCATGTCTGACTCTTTGCAACCCAATGAACCGCAGCACACCAGGCCTCCCTGTCCATCACCAACTCCCTGAGTCCACCCAAACCCATGTCCATCCAGTTAATGATGCCATCCAGCCATCTCATCCTCTGTCGTCCCCTTCTCCTCCTGCCCTCAATCTTGCCCAGCATCAGGGTCTTTTCCAATGAGTCAGCTCTTCGCATCAGGTGGCCAAAGTACTGGAGTCTCAGCTTCAACATCAGTCCTTCCAATGAACACCCAGGACTGATCTCCTTTAGGATGGACTGGTTTGACCTCCTTGCAGTCCAAGGGACTCTCACGAGTCTTCTCCAACACCATAGTTCAAAAGCATCAATTCTTCAGCGCTCAGCTTTCATTATAGTCCAACTCTCACATCCATACATGACCACTGGAAAAACCATAGCCTTGACTCGACTGACCTTTGTTGGCAAAGTAATGTCTCTGCTTTTTAATATGCTGTCTAGGTTGGTCATAACTTTCCTTCCAAGGAGTAAGCGTCTTTTAATTTCATGGCTGCAGTCACCATCTGCAGTGATTTTGGAGCCCAGAAAAATAGTCAGCCATTGTTTCCCCATCTATCTGCCATGAAGTGATGGGGCTGGCTGCCATGATCTTAGTTTTCTGAATGTTGAGCTTTAAGCCAACTTTTTCACTCTCCACTTTAACTTTCATCAAGAGGCGCTTTAGTTCTTCCCTTTCTGCCATAAGGTTGGTGTCATCTGCATATCTGAGGTTATTGATATTTCTCCAGGCAATCTTGATTCCAGCTTGTGCTTCCTCCAGCCCAGCGCTACTCATGATGTACTCTGCATATAAGTTAAATAAGCAGGGTGACAATATACAGCCTTGACGTACTCCTTTTCCTATTTGGAACCAGTCTGTTGTTCCATGTCCAGTTCTAACTGTTGCTTCCTGACCTGCATACAGATTTCTCAAGAGGCAGGTCAGGTGGTCTGGTATTCCCATCTCTTTCAGGATCTTCCAGTTTCTTGTGATCCACGCAGTCAAAGGCTTTGGCATAGTCAAGAAAGCAGAAATCGATGTTTTTCTGGAACTCTCTTGCTTTTTCGATGACCCAGCAGATATTGGCAATTTGATCTCTGGTTCCTTGCCTTTTCTAAAACCAGCTTGAACATCTGGAAGTTCACAGTTCACATATTGCTGAAGCCTGGCTTGGAGAATTTTAAGCATTACTTTACTAGCGTGTGAGATGAGTGCAGTTCTGCGGTAGTTTGAGCATTCTTTGGCATTGCCTTTCTTTGGGATTGGAAGGAAAACAGACCTTTTCAAGTCCCGTGGCCACTGCTGAGTTTTCCAGATTTGCTGGCATATTGAGTGCAGCACTTTCACAGCGTCATCTTTCAGGATTTGAAATAGCTCAACTGGAATTCCATCACCTCCACTAGCTTTGTTCGTAGTGATGCTTCCTAAGGCCCACTTGACTTCACATTCCAGAATGTCTGACTCTAGGTGAGTGATCACACCATCGTGATTGTCTGGGTCGTGAAAAACTTTTTTGTACAATTCTTCTGTGTATTCTTGCTGCCTCTTCTTAATATCTTCTGCTTCTGTTAGGTCCCTACCATTTCTGTCCTTTATCGAGCCCATCTTTGCATGAAATGTTCCTTTGTATCTCTGATTTTCTTGAAGAGATCTCTAGTCTTTCCCATTCTGTTGTTTTCCTCTATTTCTTTGCATTAATCGCTGAGGAAGGCTTTCTTATCTCCTTGCTATTCTTTGGAACTCTGCATTCAAATGGGTATATCTTTCCTTTTCTCCTTTGCTTTTCGCTTCCCTTCTTTTCACAGCTATTTGTAAGGCCTCCTCAGACAGCCATTTTGCTTTTTTGCATTTCTTTTCCATGGGGATTGTCTTGATCCCTGTCTCCTGTACAATGTCATGAACCTCCGTCTATAGTTCATCAGGCACTCCCCTTAAATCTATTTCTCACTTCCACTGTATAGTCATAAGGGATTTGATGTAGGTCATACCTGAATGGTCTAGTGGTTTTCTCCACTTTCTTCAATTTTAGTCTGAATTTGGCGATAAGGAGTTCATGATCTGAGCCACAGTCAGCTCCCGGTCTTGTTTTTGCTGACTGTATAGAGTTTCTCCATCTTTGGCTGCAAAGAATATAATCAGTCTGATTTTGGTGTTGACCATCTGGTGATGTCCACGTGTAGAGTCTTCTCTTGTGTTGTTGGAAGAGGGTGTTTGCTATGACCAGTGTGTTCTCATGGCAGAACTCTATTAGCCTTTGCCCTGCTTCATTCTGTACTCCAAGGCCAGATTTGCCCGTTATTCCAGGTGTTTCTTGACTTCCTACTTTTGCATTCCAGTCCCCTATAATGAAAAGGACATTTTTTGGGTGTGTTAGTTTTAGAAGGTCTTGTAGGTCTTCATAGAACTGTTCAACTTCAGCTTCTTCGGTGTTACTGGTCGGGGCATAGACTTGAATTACTGTGATATTGAATGGTTTGCCTTGGAAATGAACAGAGATCATTCTGTCATTTTTGATATTGCATCCAAGTACTGCATTTCGGACTCTTTTGTTGACTATGATGGCTACTCCATTTCTTCTAAGGGATTCCTGCCCACAGTAATAGATATAATGGTCATCTGAGTTAAATTCACCCATTCCAGTCCATCTTAGTTCGCTGATTCCTAGAATGTTGATGTTCATTCTTGTCATCTCCTGTTTGACCACTTCCAATTTGCCCTGATTCATGGACCTAACGTTCCAGGTTCCTTTGCAATATTGCTGTTTACAGCATCAAATCTTGCTTCTATCACCAGTCCCATTTGAGCAGAGGAGCCACATCATATCTGTTTTTTTTGAGGATAGAAATAAAAGTGTAGCTATAACAAAACTTGTAGAGGGCTTCCAAAGCAATGCTTGATGAAATTATATCACTCTCAATGTCTGTATTAACAAAAAAAGTCTCAACTGATTAGGAGGGAAGAGTCACAATGATTCAAGCTAATATGAAAAGAATCAGAAATAAAATAAGTCAAAATAAAGAAGGGGAAGAAATATCAAAAATAAAACTAAAACAAATGTTTATGTATTCTTCATTTAACAAATATTTGTTAGCAGCTACCTATCATGTGTAGGCAATAGGCTAGGCAATATGTCTGTATAATGATGAACAGAAACATTCAACTTTTTTTTCTCATGGAGCTTATGGTAATGTGGGAGACAAAACAATAGTAAAATTAATTCTAGTAATGAATAAAAATTGCTTTGTGATAAATGCTAAGAAAGAAAGCTGTTATTTTCAAGCTGTTATAACAGGGAAATGGACCTAGTCAAGGAAGTCAGAGAAGCCTTCCCTGAAGAATTGATATGTCAAATGAGATCTGAAGGATCAATAACAGTTAATTAGGTCAAAAGAACAAATAACACTAATCCTACACAAATTCTTTCATAAAGCCGAGGAGAAAGTGTGCTTCCCAACTCATTTTAGGAGATCAGTATTACCCTGATTACAAAGACAGCACCAGAGAATTTGTTGTAACTATACTACAAATCTACAGTAATCCAAACAGTATGGTATTGGCACAAACATAGACAAATAGATCAGTGGAATAAAATAGAACACCCAGAAATGAACCTACGCTTATATGGGCAATTAATCTACAACAGAGGAGGCAAGAATATACAATGAGGTAAGGACAGTCTCTTCAATAAATGGTATTGGGAAAGCTGAAAAACTACATGCAGAGACTCAAGCTGGACTACTCTCTCACATGGTGCACAAAAATGAATTCAAAATAGATTTAAAACTTAAATGTAAGACCTGAAACTATAAAACTTCCAGAAGAAAACATAGGCTGTATAGTCTTTGACACTGCTCACAGTAATATTTTTTTGGACATATATCTTCAGTCAAGGGAAATAAAAGCAAAAATAAACAGGACTACAACAAACTAAAAGACTTCTGCACAGTAAAGGAGACTATCAATAAAATGAAAAGACCACCTATTGAATGGGAGAAGATATTTACAAATGGTTTATCCCAATATACAAAAAATTCATACCAGTCAACATCAAAAAAAGAAACCACTTATTAAAAAATGGATAGAGGATCTGAATAGACATTTTCCGAAGAAGACATACAGATGATCAACAGGCACATGAAAAGATGTTCAGCATATTAATCATAACAGAAATGCAAATCCGTACCACAGAGAAATATCACCTCACATGGCAGAAGGGCTATTATCAAAAAGACAATAAGTTACAGTTGTTGGTGAAGATGTGGAGAAAACGGAACCTTTTGCACTATTGGTGGAAATGTAAGTTAGCGCAGCCACTATGGAAAACAGTATGAAGATTCCTTAAAAAAATTAAAAATAGAACAGCCATGTGGCTTAGCGGTTCTACTGTTGGGTATTTATCTGAAGGAAACAAAAACACTAATTAGAAAAGATTTATGCACTCATATGTTCATAGTAGCTTTGTTTACAATAGCCAAGGTATGGAAGCAACATAAGTGCTCATCAACAGATGGATGAATAAAGGTGTGGTATCTATATACAATGGAACATTACTCAGTCATATAAGAATGAAATCTCGCTGTTTGTGACAACATGAATGGCCGAGAGGATGTTATTCTGAGTGAAATAGTCAGACAGAGAAAGACAAAAACTCGATGATTTCTGTTAATATGTGGAATCTAAAAAATAGATGAACAAACATAACAAAACAGAAAAAAAGCTGTAGATGTAGATAGAGTAAACAGGTGTTGCCAGAGAGGGGTGGTGAGGGAAAGAAATAGGTGAGGGAGATTAAGAGGTACAAACTTCCAGTTGCACAATGAATGAGTCACGAGTATGAAATGTAGTGTGGGGAATATAGTCAGTAATTATGTAATATCTTTGCATAGAAAGATAATCAGACTTGGTGATCATCCTAAACTGTATAAAGATATGAAATTACTATGTTGTATAACATACTGTTTTAGGTCAAAAACATTGTATTTCAAAAACAAACTCAGAGAAAAGAGATCAGGTATGTGATTTCCAGGGGTGGGGAGTTGGGGGAGGGGGAATTGGATGAAGGCAGTCAGAAGATACACACTTCAAATTATAAGATAAATTAGTACTAAGAGTGTAATGTACAACATGATAAATAATTCTTCTGTATGTTATATATGAAAGTTGTTAACAGAGTAAATCCTAAGAGTTTGCATCACAAGGAAAAAAAACTTTTTTCTGTTTTTTAAATTTTGTATCTGTGAGATGGTAGATGTTCACTAAATTTATTGTGGTAATCATTTCATATTGTATATAAGTCATATCATTATGCTCTGTACCGTAAACTTAACACAGTGTTGTATGTCAATTATATCTCAATAAAATTGAAAGAAAAAAGTCCTACCTGAGACATAATATGGAGTTTTTAATAACCATCATACTGATTTATTTAAAAAAAAATTTGTCCTAAACATATGCATTGGCCCAAAAATGTAAAAATCTTTAATAAAATATTAGCAAACCAAATTCAATAACATACAAAATGGATTATCTACTGTGACCAAGTGGGATATCTGAGAAATGTGTCATTAGTTTAAAATTTGAAGATGATATAATATACCATATTAATGGAATAAAGGATAAAACCACATGATCTTTTTAGTAGAGACAAAAAACATTTGACAAAATGCAGTGCCCATTACTGATAAAATAGTAATTTCTTCAGTCTGTCAAAGGATATCTATTAAAAACCCACTACATTTAGGGATTAAAGACTTGAGTGCTTTGTCTCTCAAATCAGGAAGAAAGTAAGATGTCTGCTTTTAACATCTATTTAACATTGTACTAGGGATTCTAGCCTGTGCAGTAAAGCAAGGAAAAGAAGCGAAAGGCATTGAGATGCAAAAGAAAATGAAAATTGCCTTTATTCATGATGACTTGATCCCATATTTAGAAAATCCTAAGACACTACTAACAATAAATGAGTTTAGCAAGGCCTCTAGATTTAAAATCAATATACCAAAATTATTTGTATCTCTGTATACCAGCAATGAGTGTTCCAAAAATGAAATTAAGAAAACAGTTTATTCACAGTAGTATCAAAAATAGTAAAATACTTAAGAGTAAGTTTAACATAGCATATATAAGACCTGTACACTGAAAACTACAGAACATTGCTAAGAAAAATTAAAGATCTGAAGAAATTGAGTAACATTTCATGTTTGGGATCTGAAAGGCCCAACATTGTTAAGATGGCAATCCTCTCTAAATATATTAATATCTATAGATTCATTATAATCCCTTTAAAATTCCAGCAGTCTTCTTTTGCTTTTGGTAAAAATTGATAAGCTAATTCTAAGGTTGATCAGGAAGGCAAAAGACCTAGAACATTCAAGATAACTTTAAGAAGAACAGAATTTGAAGGGTTACTGCATCCCAAGGGTTTCCCTTGTGGCTCAGCTGGTAAAGAATCTGCCTGCAATGCTGGAGACCTGGGTTTGATCCCTGGGTTGGGAAGATCCCCTGGAGAAGGGAAAGGCTGCTCACTTCAGTATTCTGGCCTGGAGAATTCCATGGACTCTATAGTCCATGGGGTCGCAAAGAGTTGGACATGACTGAGCGACTTTCACTTCACTGGATCTCAGATTTACTGTAAAGCTGTAAATAATTCAGATAGTATAGTATTGACATGAGTAATAGATCAGTGGAACAGAATAGAAAATCTAGAAATAAATCCTTACAGTTTTGATGACAAAGATGCCAAAACAATTCAACAAGAAATGATAGGCTTGTCAACAAATGGAGCTGGTACAATTGGATATCCACATATATAAAAATAAACTTAATTCTTACCTCACACTGTATACAAAAATTAATTAAAAAGGATTGTAGGCTTAAGTGTAAGAACTGAATGAGGTTTTCTAAAAGAAAACATAGAAGTTCGTTCTTACCTTAAGATAGGCAAAGATTTCTTAAAAAAACGGCTATGAAAAAAAAATTTGATAAATTTGGCTTCATCAAAAATTGAAACCTTTCTTCAAAATATCCCATTTTAAAAAACGAAAAAGCAAGCCATGGACTGTGAGAAAATATTTCAAATCGTACATATATTAATATGTGGAGCATTTGTACCTATGATACATAACTCCTACAACTCAGAAGACAAAAAACCCAGTTTAACAATGGGCAGAAGATTTGAATAGATATATCACTAGAGACAATACCTGTAATGATTGGGCCTGTCCAAAGATTACTAGCGTTACTAGTGAAGTATGAATTAAAACCACAGCGAGACACTATTATACACCTGTTTGTTGTGTTCAATCGCTCAGTTATGTCCGACTCTTTGCAACCCTATAGATTGCAGCATGCCAGGCTTCCCTGTCCTTCACTATCATCCAGAGTTTGCTCAAAGTCATGTCCATTGAGTCGATGATGCTATCCAACCATCTCATCCTCTGTCACCCCCTTCTCTTCCTACCCTCAATCTTTCCTAGCTACAGGGTCTTTTCTGACAAGTCAGCTCTTTGCATCAGGTGGCCAAAGGATTAGAGTTTTAGTATCAGTCCTTCCAATGAACATTCAGAACTGATTTCCTTTAGGATTGGCTGGTTTGATCTCCTTGCTGTACAAGGGACTCTCAAGAGTCTTCTCCAGCACTGCAGTTCTAAAGCATCAGTTCTTTGTCATTCAGCTTTCTTTATGGTCCAGCTCTCACATCCATACATGACTACTGGAAAAACCATAGCTTTGACTAGATAGACCTTTGTTGGCAAAGTGATATCTTTGCTTTTTAATATGCTGTTTAGGTTTGCCATAACTTTTCTTCCAAGGAGCAAATGTCTTAATTTCATGGCTTCAGTCACCGTCCACAGTGATTTTGGAGCCCAAGAAAATAAAGTCTGTCACTGTTTCCCCATCTATTTGCCATGAAGTGATGGGACTGGCTGCCATGATCTTACTTTTTGAATGTTGACTTTACAGCCAGCTTTTTCACCCTCCTCTTTCACCTTCATCAAGGGGCTCTTTAGTTCCTCTTCGCTTTCTGCCATTAGGGTGGTGTCATCTGCGTATCAGAGGTTATTGATACTTTTGGCAATCAGGATTCCAGCTTGTGCTTCATCCAACCCCACATTTCACATGATGTACTCTGGATGTAAGTTAAATAAGCAGGGTGACAATATATAGCCTTGACGTACTCCTTTCCCAATACTAAATCAGTTCATTGTTCAATGTCTGGTTCTAACTGTTGCTTCTTGACCTGCATACAGGTTTCTCAGGAGTCAGGTAAGGTGGTCTGGTATTCCCACCTCTTTAAGAATTTTCCACAGTTTGTTGTGATTCATACAGTCAAGGGCTTTAGCATAGCCAATGAAGCAGAAGTAGATGTTTTTCTGGAATTCCCTTTCTTTTTCTGTGATGGTTGTTGGCAATTTGATCTCTGATTCCTCTGCCTTTTCTAAATCCAGCTTGTACGTCTGGAAGTTGTTGGTTCAGTTACTGTCAAAGCCTGGCTTGACAAATTTTGAAGACGACTTTGCTAGCATGTGAAATGAGTGCAACTGTGTGGTATTTTGAACATCCTTTGCCATTGCCCTTCTTTGGAATTGGAGTGAAAACTGACCGTTTCCAGTCTTGTGGCCAAGGCTGAGTTTCCCAAATTTGCTGCCACGTTGAATGCAGCACTTTAACAACATCGTCTTTTAGGATTTGAAATAGCTCAGCTGGAATCCCATCACCTCCACTAGCTTTGTTCATAGTAATGCTTACTAAGGCCCACTTGGATGTCTGGCTCTAGGAGACTGATAACAACACCATTGTGGTTATCCAGGTCATTAAAACCTTTTTTGTACAGTTCTTCTGTGTATTCTTGCCACCTCTTCTTAATATCTTCTCCTTCTATTAGGTCCATACCGTTTCTGTCCTTTGTTGTGTCCATCTTTGCATGAAATGTTCCCGTGGTGTTTCCAGTTTTCTTGAAGAGATCTCTAGTCTTTCCTATTCTATTGTGTTCCTCTATTTCTTTGCATTGTTCACTTCACCTGTTTTAATGACTAAAATTAAAAAGACTAACCTTACGAGGTGTTGGCGAAGACATGGAGGAACAAGAATTATCATACACTGCTGGTGGGAATGGGAAGTGGAAATTAGTTTGATGGTTTATTAGAAATTTAAATACATACTTCTCATATGACCCAGCATTTCCATATAGTTACCTATGTGAGAGAAATAAAAACATAGGAACATATTTAAATATTCATAGCAATACTATTCCTAATTACCAAAAAACTAGAAAAAAGTCCAAATATCTATCAACTTGTGAGTAGATAAATAAATGTATTATATCCATACAATGGAATATGACTCAGCAATAAAAATTGTTGATATATGCTACAACATGGTGAACCTCAAAAATGTTATGTAAGTAAAAGGGGCCAGACACAAAAGACTATATTCTGTGATTCAGTTTGCATGAAATTTCTAGAAAAGGCAAATCTGTAGAAATAGAAAGCAGATAGGTGTTTGCCTATTGCTGGGGGATAGGAATACAGATTTAGTGCCATTCTTATTTTTCAGGAGATGGAAGTGTTCTAAAATTTGAATGTGATAATGGTTGCACAACTCTCTTAATTTACCAGAAATCTACCGAGTTGATTACTAAAACTATACCTAAATATGAATGAGTTTTGGACAGTATTAATTATACCTCAATGTGGCTATTTTCTTAAATCACACCAATAGAAAAAAAAAACAGAGATCATAATGTAGTACACAAGAAATTCATATGTATTCCCAATGAAATTTGTCTTCTAAAATTTTTAATTAAAAAAGTATATTAAATCTAAGATTATTTTCAGTGATGAAGCTCAACTTGCTCCCCCTCCCCCACCAAAAGAATAAAACAAGAATGGTCTCTATTACTACTTAACATGCTGTCTGAGATATTTGCTAAGATTAGCAAAGCATTCTAATTACTATTATCTTTGCTTTTAAAATATTTAAAAAATTTCCTTCATTTTTCTAATTTTGGAATATGAAAAAATAAGTATTTGAAAATATGTTTTTACACCTAGAAAATTTTAAATGGCTAATCATAAACACAGAGGTGATTTCAGCTGTATTTGTAACATTTTATTTCTTGATCAGGAATGGTGGGTACATGACAGATAAGACTCCTCATTAAAGATGACAGTTGAAATATGTACATTAATCTGTTATCTGGTTTCTTCTGAAACTCCTCTGAAATTATAATAACTAAGAACAAAAATCAGCCCTCAAGAACTGAAAGAAATGTAAGTTTAAACTTCCTGTTTTAGAACACCTGTATTTAGTGGTTACTAGTGGGGAGAGGGAGGAAGAGAGGGGTAATATGGTAGTAGGGAATTAAGAGGTGCAAACAATTATCTATAAAATCAGCTGCAAGGATATATTGTACGACCCGAAGAATAGAGCAAATATTTTAAAATAACTATAAACGGAGTATAGCCTTTAAAAAGTGTGAATCATTATATTGTATATCTGTAGCTTATATAATATTATACATCAACTATTGTTCACTTTAAAAGTTAAGGGAAGAAAGTCCCTGTATTTAATTTCTGAAAGACTCAGGAATTAGATGCACCAGGTGTATCTCCAGGTGTATTATAGAACTGAAAGTAGGATTGTTTGAGCATGTGTATTAGGGGCAATAGACCTATCCTCAGATCCTCCTCATTCTCCACAACCTCATAGCCACCCTTATCTTCCATTGACAGAAGATTGAAGTTTACTTTATGGAGAGGCTGAACCAGAGAAGTTCCGGATTCCGAAATACCATACACAAATGAACATGAGGTGAAATAATGGACTAGTAAAGGAGATCAAGTAAAAGGCTGGTGGCCAGGTTTATAATCTCTAAACAGAAGACTGGAATTTCTTTTTGCACAAGCTGACTGAAAAGGCCTAAAGATATTGGAAGTGAAATGTCTGGCTACCCTCTACAGTGAGGCCACTGTTCAACAAGAGGTCCCCCCTCCCCTGCCCCCACTGCACACTGAATGGGTATTCAGCATGATGGTGCCGTGCTCTTAAGTGTAAATGGAATATTGAAAATGCTCAAATATTTGAGACCTTAAAAAAAAGATGGAAAGAGATTTTAAAAAGTGATACAGGAATTTTAAGAATACTATTTTTAAAGATACAATTAATATATTTAAAGTACTGGATACTATGTTTTTTTAAAGTCTATAGATGAAAAAGAGAACCAGAAAATAAAAGTAACAAAAATAAATTCAGTAGAAAAGTTGGAAGATAAACTTGAGGCCATTTCCCAGAAAAATAGTATGAAAGAATAGGGAAAAAGAATATTAAGAAATGAGTACAGTTCATGCAGAAAGCCTAACATCCAACTAGTATGTGTTCCAGGAGAAAGAAATACAAGGAGGAGAAGTAATTATCAAATAAATAATATTTTAAAAACTTCCCAGGACTGAAATAAACACATTTACAGATCAAAAGGATTTTTTTGAGTAATCAGCATTATTATGAAATTTCAGAACTAAATTTTAGAGAAATTTAATTTGGTCTGCTTCCTGTGTTTCTCTTGTGAGTCTCCCTTATTCACACAAAACACCACTTCTGGTTACCAAATGTATGGAAGTTTTTTCCCCACACCAGGCAATTCTCTGTGACACCAGCTGGGTGTCCTGCAATTCAACCCAGTTGTGACACTGTGTACCTGGAAATAGCGTCAGCTCCGACAGGTAAAGGCCTTGGACCCACAGGACTGCTCCTGTCCCACTTGGGATGCCAACTGCAAGAAGTAGGTCCTAGGTTAGCCCCAACTTCTGTGCAGTTTGGCTACAAGTCAGAGGTTCCTGTAACCTTCTCTTTGGGTTTGATTAATTTCCTAGGGTGGTTCACACAACTCAGGGAAACACTTCTTCAAACAACTTATCAGTTTATTAAAGAATATAATAAAGGGTACAGATGAATAGCTAGATGAAGGGGTACTTAGGGTAAGGTCTGGGAGAGTCCTGAGCACAGGAGCTTCTGTCCCTGTGAAGTTTGGGGTATGTTACCCTACTGGTGTGTATGTTTGCCAACCTGGAAGCTCCCTGAACCCCATTCCGACTATTGAGGTTTTTATGGAGGCTTCATCTAGTTGACATGACATTAGCATGGTAGTGGTATAATCTTTGTATCTGAGGTTATTGATACTTCTCCTGGCAATCTTGATTCCAGCTGTGATTCTTCCAGCCCAGCATTTTGCATGATGTACTTTGCACATAAGTTAAATAAGCAAGTTGACAATATACAGCCTGATATACTCCTTTCCATATTTTAAACCAGTCCATTGTTCCATGTCCAATTCTAACTGTTGCTTCTTGACCTCCATACAGGTTTTTCAGGAGACAGATAATGTGGTTTGTTATTCTCATCTCTTTAAGAATTTTCCACAGTTGTTGTGATCCACACAGTCAAAAGCTTTTGTGTAGTCAATGAAACAGAAGTAGATGTTTTTCTGGAATTCCCTGCTTTCTCTATGATCCAATAAATGTTGGCAATTTGAACTCTGGTTCCTCTGCCTTTTCTAAATCCAGCTTGTACATCTGCAAGTTCTTGGTTCATATACTAGTGAAGCCTAGGTTGAATGATTTTGAGCATAACCTTAGTAGCATGTGAAATGAGTGCAGTTGTACAGTAGTTTGTACATTCTTTGGCACTGCCCTTCTTTGGGATTGGAATGCAGATGACCTTCTCCAGTCCTTGGCCACTGCTGAGTTTTCCAAATTTGCTGGCATATTGAGTACAGCCTTTAATAGCATCATCTTTTAGGATTGGAAATAGCTCAGCTGGAATTCCATCACCTCCACTTGCTTTGTTTGTAGTAATGCTTCCTGAGGCCCACTTGGCTTCACATTCCAAGAAGTTAGACTCTAGGTGAGTGACCACACCATCATGGTTATTTGGGTCATTATGACCTTTTTTGTATAGTTCTTCTGTGTATTCTTGCCACTTCTTCTTAATCTCTTCTGTTTCTGTTAGGTCCTTGCCATTTCTGTCCTTGATTGTGCCCATCTTGGCATGAAATGTTCCCTTGGTATCTCCAGTTTTCTTGAAGAGATCTCTAGTCTTTCCCATTCTATTGTTTTCCTCTATTTCTTTGCATTGTTCACTTAAGAAGGCTTTCTTATCTCTCCTTGCTATTCTTTGGAACTCTGCATTCAGTTGGGTATATCTTGCCCTTTCTTGTTTGCCTTTTTGCTTCTCTTCTTTTCTCAGCTATTTGGAAGGCATCCTTAACCACTTTGCCTTGTTGCGTTTCTTTTTCTTGGGGATGGTTTTGATCACCACCTCCTGTACAGTGTTACGAACCTTCATCCATAGTTCTTCAGGCAGTCTGTCTATCAGATCTAATCGCTTGAATTGATTTGTCACTTCCACTGTATAATCATAAGGGATTTGATTTAGGTATATCTGAATGGCCTGGTGATTTCCCCTACTTTCTTCAATTTAAGTCTGAATTTTGCAATAAGGAGCTCATGATCATCCTACAGTCAGCTCCAGGTCTTGTTTTTGCTGACTATTTAGAGGTTCTCCATGTTTGACTGCAAAGAATATGATCAATCTGATTTTGATATTGACTGTCTAGTGATGTTCATGTGTAGAGTCAGCTCTTATGTTGTTGGAAAAGGGTGTTTGCTATGACCAGTGTATTCTCTTGGCAAAACTCTATTAGCCTTTGCACTGCTTCATTTTGTACTTCAAGGCCCAACTTGCCTTGTTGCTCCCCACTTTGGCATTCTAATCCCCTTTGATAAAAGGATATCTTTTTATTGTATGTCTTTATAGAACCATTTAACTTCATATCTTCAGCATAAGTGCTTGGGGCATAGACTTGGGTTACTGTGATGTTGAATGGTTTGCCTTGGAAACAAACCAAGATCATTCTATTGTTTTGGAGATTGCAGCTAAGTACTGCGTTTTGGACTCTTGATGACTATGAGGGCTATTCCATTCATTCTATGGGATTCTTGCTCACAATAGTAGATATAATGGTCATCTGAATTAAATGTGCCTGTTCCTGTCCATTTTAGTTCAGTGATTCCTAAAATGTTGACATTCACTCTTTCCATCCCCTGTTTGACCACATCCAACGTACCCTGATTCATGGAATTAACATTCCATGTTCCTATGCGATACCATTCTTTACAGCTTTGGACTTTACTTTCACCACCAGGCACATCCACAACTGGGCATTATTTCTGCTAATCATTATGCAAATGTAAATCGAAGTGACAGTGAAACATCATTTCATACCTGCTAAAATTATCAGAGAAATCAAAAGATAGTAAACATTGATGAGGATACAGAGAAAAGGGAGGTCTTGTATACTGTTGTTGGGAATGTAAATTGATAACAGCTGTTAGAAGAATATGGAGGCTCTGCAAAAAATTAAAAATAGAACTACCTTACGATCTAATAATCCCTCTCCCTGGATATTTATCCAAATAAAATAAAATTACTTTCTTAAATCATGTTTTTAAAAAAAATATTTATTTATTTATTTGGCTGCACTGGGTCTTGGTTGTGGCATGTGAGATCTTTGTCACTGCACGTGGGCTCTCTTGTTGTGGCATGAAAGCTCTAGAATAAAATATGTTTTATTTATGGCACTGGCAAAAACGAGAGGTGTTATCAACGTTTAGGCATGAACTTTGAAGTTAGACTTCAATATATATTAAGTTTTCTGATTATTCAGCCCCTTCCCTGTAGGAAGACTATTATGTCTACACCTTTTGTCATGTGATTCTCAGTGCCTTCCTGTGGTAGGGGAGTCCTTCCTTGCCCCGCAGATTTCCAGCTTGGCCAGAGGACTGTGACCTTCCCTCTGCTGGCCAGCCCTGTGCCTTCTCTTTCCTGTTCATTGAGCAGTTAGAGTGCTTGAGTTGGAGTTTGGAATTCTTCTGTGGCCTCATCTTCACACCGATCCCATATTTTGAATTACCAAGGCGTCTGGATTTCACTGTCTAGTATTTTGACTATGAGTACTTTTCCCAGGTCATGCGGATCGCCCGGACTGACCTGTTGTCTCCACTCATTTGTTTCACAAGCTATTGCCTGCAGCCAGAAGGCCTAGAACACTGCAGGCTTCATGCTTCACATGTTCATTGTCTGTGTCTAAGGCAGCTTTCGTGCAGCAGTGACTGAGTTGAGTACTGGCACACAGGTGGTATAGCTCACAAACTTTAAAATACCATCTGCCCTTTAGAAGCAGAGTCTGTCCACTCCTGCTCTAGGTTACTGGAGTCACTTTTTTAACTTTCTGTTTTCTCTGCCCCTTGTTCCCCCTCTCAACCCTCAATAATTACTGAAGCCAGTTTATTGTTAATTTGTTTTTGTTTTTAACAGAAATGTGATTATTTTTCTCATACTTAAAACCATTCTCTGACTTCCTTGTATCTTTACAATAAGTGCACACTCAGCATGATTATAATCTTCAAAATCTGGCTTCTCCTTACCTCCCCAGTTTCTCTCTCATACCTGAACCTCTTTTCACTTCCACTCTGCTTTAGGCTTTCTTGAATTTTATTTAGTTTTTGTCATGCTATCTTGTTTCTAGGTCTTCTCATACACTTTTATTTTTTTGATAAGTAATTTTATTTATTTATTTTTGACTGTGCTGGGTCTTTGTTGCTGCATGGGCTTTTCTCCTAAGTTGCAGCGAGCGGGGGCTATTCTTTAGTTGTGATGTGCAGGCTTCTTGTTACGATGGCGTCTCTTGTTGTGGAGCACGGGCTCTATGACAGCACATGGGCTCAGTAGTTGTGGCTCCTGGGCTTTAGAGCACAGGCTTAATAGTTGTGATGCACAGGCTAAGTTGCTTGGCAGCATGTGGGATCTTCCTGGACCAGGAATCAAACCCTGGTCTCCTGCATTGGCAGGTGGCTTCTTTACCACTGAGCCACCAGGGAAGCCTTCATATACTTTTCTTAATTTCCCCTTTTGCTACAGCTCATGTCCTTTCTTTGCAAATTTTTATACACCCTTCCAAGTCTTGGGTTGGGTATTATCTTCTTTGAGAAATCTTTCTTTGCCTTCTTAAATCTGAGTTAGGTGTCCTTTACACATATTCCTATTATGCTGTACTTGCCTTGTAATTGTTGTTTTGTTGTTCATCATCTGCTGTAAACCAGATGACTTCCCTCTTTGCGCCTGACTACTATACAGTAGTATAGAATCAGTGGCACTGAAGCGAACATTTCAGCACACTAAGAGAGAGTTGTGTAGCAGGGTTTTGCTTGTCTTTTATTCCTTGTTAAATATGGAGTCCAGCGGTACTGCATCAGTATTTGAGTGCTTTAGTTCCTCTGCCTGGAAGTAGGAACTACAATGATCAGGTGGTTCTGAGCTTTGATGATGGTACACTGCTCTGTGGGATACAAACAGTAGAGTGGGCTAAATACAGCTGTACCTCGGTTCTGCAGAAAATTTCCAGACCACTGCTCTAGAAGCTAGTGCAGGGGCATCTAGTTTCCTCCTCTAATTGTTTCCTGGGCTGTGAGGTTGTGGCCCTGGGTTGTGGCCAAGAGGGACATTCACTCACAGCTCCCAAGGTTTAGTCCCATTGAACCTTTCAGAGGCATGCAGACCTCTTCCTACGTTGATTAGGCATGCATTTTGTACTGTATCATGAGAGGCAGGATGTGTAGTGGTTATTAGGGAGAATGAACGTGTTGGTCTCTGTGCCTTGCTTTTCCTCATCTATAAAGTGAAGATAATAAAACCCCCTGTCTCACAGGACAGTTGTGAGGACTAAATGAATTAAATTAATATAAGTTTATGTAATAGGGGCTTCCCAAGGGGCGCTAGTGGTGAAGAACCCACCTGCCAATACAGGAGACATAAGAGATATGGTTTCGAAGTTTATGTAAAGTGCTTAGAATAATGCCTGGCAATTGTTGCCTCTTCATATACATACTATAGAATGTGTAGGATCAAGTTGACAGATCCTAAAACAAAAGCATGGAGTGTTTTTTATTCTTCCTCAGCACAATCACGTGTAAGTATCTAGTGACTTTCTCATCTGACTCAAGAACAGTGGTCATCAATACTTTTTTTTTGGACCACAATACGTGCAGTTTTGGAGCCCAAGAAAATAGTCTGTCACTGTTTTCATTTTTTCCCATCTGTTTGCCATGAAGTGATGGTACTGGATGCCATTATCTTAGTTCTTTGAATGTTGAGTTTTAAGCCAACCTTTTCACTCTCCTCTTTCACTTTCATCAAGAGGCTCTTTAGTTCCTCTTTGCTTTTTGCCATTAGAGTGGTATCAACTGCATATCTGAGAATGTTGATATTTCTCTTGTCAGTCTTGATTCCAGCTTGTGAGTTATCCAGCCTGGCTTTTCACATGGTGTACTCTGCCTAGAAGTTAAACTAGCAGGGTGACAACATGCAGCCTTGTACTCCTTTCCCAATTTTGAGCCAGTTCATTGTTCCATGCCAGTTCTAACTGTTGCTACTTGACCTGTGTACAGTTTCTTAGGAGACAGGCAAGGTGGTCTGGTATTCCCATCTCTTTAAGGATTTTCCAGTTTGTTGTGATCCACACAGTCACAGGCTTTTGTGTAGTCAATGAAGCAGAAGTAGATGTTTTTCTGAAAGTCCCTTGCTTTCTCTATGATCCAGCAGATGCTGGCAATTTGATCTCTGGTTCCTCTGCCATCTAAATCCAGCTTGTACATCTGCAAGTTCTTGGTTTACTGTTGAAGCCTAGGTTGAAGAATTTTGAGCATAACCTTACTAGCATGTGAAATGAACACAACTATGCAGCAGTTTGAACATTCTTTGTCATTTCCCTTCTTTGGAATTGGAATGAAAACTGACTTTTTCCAGTCCTGTGTCCAGTGCTGAATTTTTCAAATTTGCAGACACATTAAATGCAGCACTTTCACAGCATCATCTTTTAGGATTTTAAACAGCTCAGCTGGAATTCCATCACCTCCACTAGCTTTGTTTGTAGTAATGCTTTCTAAGGCCTACTTGACTTCATAATCCAGGATATCTCCTCTAGGTGAGGGACCACACCACCGTGGTTATCTAGGTCATTATGACCTTTTTTGTTTAGTTCTTCTGTGTATTCTTGCAACCTCTTCTTAATCTCTTCTGTTTCTGTTAGGTCCTTGCCATATCTGTCCTTTATTGTGCCCATCTTTGCATGAAATGTTCCCTTGGTATCTCTGATTTTCTTGAAAAGATCTCTAGTCTTTCCCATTCTATGTTTTCCTCTGTTTCTTTGCATTGTTCACTTGAGGCTTTCTCTGAAACTCTGCATTCATTTCAGTATGTTTTTCCCTTTCTCTTTTGCCTTTCAGTTCTCTTCTTTTCTCAGCTATTTGGGAGGCCTCCTCAGACAGCCACTTTGCCTTGTTGTGTTTCTTTTTTCTTGGGGATGTTTTTGGTCACCACCTCCTGTACCGTGTCACGAACCTCCATCCATAGTTCTCCAGGCACTTTGTCTACCAGCTCTCATCCCTTAGATCGATTTGTCATTTCCACTGTATAATCATAAGGGATTTGATTTAGGTCATTCCTGAATGGCCTAGTGGTTTTCCCTACTTTCTTCGATTTAAGTCTGAATTTGGCAATAAGGAGCCCATGATCTGAGGTACAGTCAGCTCCAGATCTTGTTTTTTCTGACTATATAGAGCTGCTGCATCTTTGGCTGCAAAGAATATGATCAATATGATTTTGATATTGACTATTTGGTGATGTTCATGTGTAGAGTTGTCTCTTGTGTTGTTGGAAAAGGGTATTCTCTCTGACCAGTGCCTACTGTTGGCAAAACTCTGTTAGCCTTTGCCCTGCTTCATTTTGTACTCCAAAGCCGAACTTGCCTGTTACTTCAAGTATCTCTTGACTTTCTGCTTTTGCATTCCGATCCCTTGTAATGAAAAGAACATCTTTTTTTGGTGTTGGTTCTAGAAGATCTTGTAGTTCTTCATGGGACCATTCAGCTTCAGCTTCTTTGGCATCAGTGGTTGGGGCATAGACTTGGATTACTGTGGTGTTGAATGGTTGCCTTGGAAACAAACCGAGATCACTCTGTTGTTTTTGAAATTGAACCCAAGTACTGCATTTCTGACTCTTGTTGACTATGAAGGCTATTCCCTTTCTTCTAATGGATTCTTGCCCACAGTAGTGGATACAATGGTTATCTGAATTAAATTTGCCCTTCCCATCCATTTTAGTGCACTGATTCCTAAGGTATCGATGTTCACTCTATCTCCTGCTTGACCATGTCCAATTTACCTTGATTTGTGGACCTGACATTCCAGCTTCCTATGCAGTGTCATTCTTTATAGCATTGGACTTTCCTCTCAGCACCAGACACATCCACAACTGAGCATCATTTCTGCTTTGGCCCAGCCTCTTCATTCTTTCTGGAGCTATTTCTCCATTCTTCCCCAGTAGCATATTGGACACCTTCTGACCTGGGCAGCTCATCTTCCAGTGTCATATCTTTCTGCCTTTTCATACTGTTCATGGGATTCTCGAGGTAAGAGTACTGAAGTGGTTTAGGCCTTTCTCTTCTCCAGTTTACCACGTTTTGTCAGAACTCGCCACCATGACCCATCTGTCTTGGGTGGCCCTGCATGGCATGGCTCATAGCTTCATTGAGTTCCACATGGCTGTGATCCATATGATCATTTTGGTTAGCTTTCTGTGATTGTGATTTTCATTCTGGAGACTGGGGGATTATAGTCTTGCTTCTTCTGTCTGTTCTCTGATGGATGAGGATAAGAGGGTTGTGTAAGCTTCCTGAGGGGAGGAACTGGTTGTAGGGGAAACTGAGTCTTGCTCTGGTGGGCAGGGCCATGCTCAGTAAATCTTTAATCCAAATCCAGTTTGTCCTCCTAGGAAAGAAAAAGTGGTCAGGGAGGTTCAGGGAACATTTTCCTGAGGAACCCTCAAACATTCAGCTTTATTGTCTGTTTTCTCTTCTGCGCTGTGCACACTCTGAAGATGGAGCCATGCTTTAACCTCCTTATTGCTTTATGCTGAGCTCAAGTAGAGTGTCTACCATAAAAAAGAAGCATGTTGTGGGTTTGTTGACTAAGAGAATGAATGAATGTGTTTCCATTGTTAAGTAAGGTTTTCATAATTTGGTATTTACCTCTAGTTAATGCTAATTCTGATTCTATAACATTGTAGGTGAAAGTCTAGAAAGCAAGAAAGTAGAAAAATTAGTTTGGCTCTAAAGTTAAGGCACTTTAAGCATCTTTAGTTAGAATAGTACTGATGCAAATATCCACAAGACCTATGTCTGGTAGAATACAATACAGTGATATTTTTACTTTAAAAATTTTCATTTCTGATTTCAAATGTAGCACAAGATCATTGTTATTCCCATGAACATAATGCATATTTCAAAAATTAGTGCACATGTTTTTTCTAGAGGGCTATTTTTGCCCCTGAAATGTCTAATTTTCAAAATTTGATTCCTTCTTAGATTTAACTTTGTTGCATTTAGAGTTTTAAACCTTTTTTTTTTTTTTTTTTCGGTAAAATCTACAGTTTGTAGTTAATTGGATAGAAATATAAGATTCACTTAAAGAAATTGTTTGGCTGCATCTATTCAGTTAAACAGAACTAAAGATCAATATTGGCTCAATATTTAAAATAGAGAAACATCAAATTATTCTAACCTTTTATTTTTATACTTTAATGGTTAAATATCTAAAAAACTTATTCAGGAACTAGCATATATGAGTGTTGATTGAGCATGAAATTAAAATTCATCTTTTAAAAATAGTTTTACTTATTTTTAAAAAAATTTTATTTTGTACTGGGGTGTAGCCAGTTCACAAACAATGTTGTGATAGTTTCAGGTGAACAGCAAAAGGACTCAGAGAATGCATGTATCCATTCTCCCCTAAACTCCCCTCCCATCCAGGTTGCCAAAGAACATTGAGCAGAGTTCCAAGTGCTGTGCAGTAGGTCCTTGTTGGTTACCTATTTTAAATATAGCAGTGTGTCTATGTCCATCCCAAACTCCCTAACTATCCCTTCTTCCCATCCTTTGCCCCTGCCCCCCTGCAACCATAAGTTCATTCTCTAAGTCTGTGAGTCTCCTTCTGTTTTGTAAGTTCATTTGTATCATTTCTTTTTAGATTCCATATTTCTCCTCTGTCTGAGTTATTTCCCTCAGTATGGCACTGTCTGGGTTCATCCACATTGTTTCAAATGGCATTATTCCCTTCTTTTTAATGGTTGAGTAATATTTCATTCTGTATGTGTACCACATCTTCTTTATCCAGTCCTCTGAAACAATTTTCCTTATTAATACTAATGAAATAAAACTGTTAGGCAAACCAGGATTTTGAAACACAAAAGATAAGTTACAAATTTGCTTTTGAGTCATCATATACAGCAAAGTTATCATGACTTTCAGATCCTGAGTCTTTCCTGCAAAACCATTATTTGTGAGTTAATAAAATGAAACATATTCAGTAAATATGAATATACAGGTTTCCCTCATTATCCAAAAGTAGAGCATTCCTATGAAACTTTTTGTAAGCCAGAGTAGCATAAAGTGATGAAGTAATTATCTTAGGACATATCTTGCCATCAGATGCTTAAAATACACTGAGATACAGCACAGATGCTCACAGACACAGTTCAAAGCTATGGGGGCTTGATGCTGAGATGCCGAGTGTAATTCCTAGGGAAGGAGCTTGGACGATGATGAACATTGAGATCACAGGTCCCCACTTGTCAGCAAGGCCTGTTGTACAGTAGAAAGTCAAGAATGAGCAACCTATGGCCTGGGGTGGGGGGACATCCTCAAGGGGCCCCCAGTGTGACTGAATTCACAACATATCAACCATATACTCAGACGGAATTGGTCAACATGGGTAAGCAGTTTCAGCAAAAGAAGGGGAACCCTTGGCAGCATGGCTTTTGCAACTCTGGGACACAGGGGTGGATGGTACCATTTGTTCTAGAGATGAGATAGAGCAGTTAGCATCTGTAACTACTCACCCTTTGTTGAGACAAAGGTTGCATAGTGGTAGGGAACTCATGCAGTGTGCATCTAACCGAACACACCCTGACAGAATGGATTAACGCTGCCATCCACACCATGTGGGCGAACATGGGAGAGCTCCCAGATAGTGACTTAAGTGATGAGAGAACTGGGCATGAAGCAGTTGATGTTTAACCTAAGTACCCGAGGCTCAGATGACAAGCATTTTATAGGTAGCATGTGAGATGCTATTTTGAACAATGCCCCGCTCACCTCTTTTGGATCTCTGACTGTTATTCTGCACCCTGTGTGGGGCGCCCCATCTGTGAGGCCACCTTGATGGTGGCTACCTTGGGAGACATAGAGGGTGGTGGCAGGCCAAAGGTTTTAGGCTTGTGAAGATCCCGAAGAGGGACCGATCTGGTAAAGACCCTGTCCAGGTGATGTAAATGCAGATGTGGGCCGATTTACAGGCAGTGGGAATTGACAGAAATAAAATTGATAAATAGCCCAATGCTATACTCTTAGAGGGGCTTCCCAGGTGGTGCTAGTGGTAAAGAACCTGCCTGCCAATGCAGGAGACATAAGAGACACAGGTCCGATCCCTAAGTCAGGAAGACCACCTGGAGGAGAGCATGGCAACCCGCTCCAGTATTCTTGCCTGGAGAATCCCATGGACAGAGGAGCCTGGTAGGCTACAGTCCATAGGGTTGCAAAGAATCGGACATGACTGAATTGACTTAGCACATATTCCTAGAGGTATGAAGGCAACTGAGACCCGAGCAGCAGTTTACCAAATGGGAGACGCGTATACAGCAAGAAATACGGGCAGTTCAGTTAAAATATTTTATGGTGCCCAAGGGTGCTTCTTCAGATGTCCTTTTCCACTTTGAATAAGGCTCAGGCCAACATGCCTGCCCACAGTGCCCAAGTGGGGATGGGAGGCCCCATGTGGAACTTGCTATTCATTGGTCACTGGCTAATATACAGAGAGTAATGGCCCTGGTTGACACTGGTGCCGAATGCAGGCTTGTTTATGGCAGGCCAGAACAGTTTCCGGTCATAATGCACACATTGATGGCTATGGTGGCCAAATGGTTAAAGTAAAAGCTGTGTCCTTACTTTTAGAAATTGAATAACTCCTTGTGCAGGTATATACTGTGTATGTGTCCCTGATCCTAGAATTTATTGGGGGGATAGATATTCTAAAAGTCTTAATGTTACAGATCTCTGTGGGGGAGTTTCGTCTCTGAATGCCTGTGGTGAAGGCTGTTGTGAGGGGCTATACAAAGCATCCCCCACAGTTACTGCCAGTGCCTTGGAGGGTGACAGCTGTGGGACAGTATCACCTACGAGGTGGCCATGAAGAAACAGGTGCCACCATTGCCAAGCTGGCAAAAGTGGACATTGTACAACCCGCTTATAGTCCAGTCCGTTTAACTCCCCCATGTGGCCTGTTCGGAAGCCTGATGCTCATGGGGAAAGACTGTGGCTCACAGAGAACTAAATAAGGCAGTGCCACCTATACATGCCGCTTTGACACTTACCACTGTGTAGTGGACTCAGCTCGGAGAAGGCAACAGCATCCCACTCCAGTACTCTTGCCTGGAAAATCCCACGTACAGAGGAGCCTGGTAGGCTGTAGTCCATGGGGTCGCTAAGAGTCGGACACGACTGAGCGACTTCACTTTCACTTTTCACTTTCACGCATCGGAGAAGGAAATGGCAACCCACTCCTGTGTTCTTGCCTGGAGAATCCCAGGGACGGCGGAGCCTGGTGGGCTGCCATCTATGGGGTTGCACAGAGTCGGACACAACTGAAGCGACTTAGCAGCAGCAGCAGCAGCAGCAGCAGTGGACTCAGCTAATGCTTTTTTCTCTATAGCTATAACAGCTGAGAGCCAGTGTCACTTTGCATTCACTTGGGAGGGATGCCAGTGGACGTTCCAGGTCCTTCCCCAAGGGTACCTGTGTAGCCCATCTATATGCCACGGGCTGGTTACAGAAGACTTGGTGAAATGGAAGAGTCCAGCATCAATGAAATTGTTATGTTGATGTTGTGTTTGCTATAAAGGCTATGTCCTGTGGTGTAGATTTAAAACAGTATATTATAAAAGCCGTGCCCTCTGTGTCCTCATTTAAAAAATGTGATCATGTGGGTGAACTGTGAACAGCACAAAAATCCCCTCCTTGAAGGGGTGGGCCTGATGCCTGTGGGGGGTTTTTGCAGGTAACATGAGTTCCAGATGGTATCCTGGGTGATGAGTGCTATTTGTTGTAGCCTGTACTGCTGTTATGGGATGTGGATCCAAGGGTCAGCATTAACTCACCAAGGGAATATCATAGAAGATGGACGGTGCATATATTGTAAGGCAAAAGACCCTGACGGGATGGAATGTAGGGAAAGAGCAGTTAGCCGAGATGACGGTGGTCAGGTGCTCTTGCCCTACGGCCTCTCACCCCACATTCTGTAAACAATGACTTTACATGGTTATGGAATAGCTGAGATCATTTATAGCACTGTGCACATGCATCAGGATGTACTTGCTTGGCCATGGGGCCACTTTTGTTCTGTGTGCCTATATAAGCTCACCTGAAAAGCCCTTGCAGCTGCGTTTTGGCTGTGTCTGCTGGGTCAGCCGTCAGAGAATACAGCATGGCTATGTTATGGCTGCCTCGTGAGCCCAGAGAGAATAAATGTGTCTGCAGTTCCTATGGCTCCTCAAGTTTCCTGCCAGCTTCTCCACTCACACCTTGCCCACCCTGGGTTCAGCGAATAGTGTAAGAAGTGGGACACTTGGTTTCCCCACTTTAATAAATGTTTCTAGCTGTCTAAACCAGAAACACATGCTTCTACCTTCTCCTTAACCCTCCACTTAATCCATGGTGAAATATGGCAAAGTCTAGCTTCAAAAGCAACAATAAACCAACCCTGGAATCAATTCACATCTCTCTACCACACTTACTCACCACTGTGTCCTGTCTGGACTTCATTAGGACTCTAGTGAGGATAGTTTTGCCTTAGAGTTCACAGTCCTCTGTTGGGCTGCACCCCACAGGCCTCCAAGGTCTGTGCTCTGCGCAGCTTCCAGACCAAAGAAAGAGCTTGGAGTCAGCGACAGAGACATCACTGGCTTAATGGATGGGGGAGCTTGCCTGTCTGAAACAAGTCCTGGAGTGACACCCTAGCATGTGCGGTGGGTGGATGGCATGGCAGTCTCTGCTCCAAAATGAAAAATTCAATAGAAGAATTTGAAGAAATTTCTAGAAAGCAGAACAAAAAGACAAAAGAGGTAGAAAATAGAAACATTAAAAGTCTTAGAATAAATTTGAATATAAATTATAAGAAAATGTCCCTGAAACTGAAAAACATGTATTTCTATATGGAAGGGATTCTCAGCACAGTAGATGATAAAAGACTCGTATCAAGGCGTATCATTATGTGATAAAGTACATGATTTATCATGAATGTTACTTCTGTCAAAAAAAGACATCATTCTGAACACCATGGATAAAGTGAGGATTAAGAGGAAAGAATTTACATTCGAAGGATCCAGAATCAGAATGTCATTGGAGTTTGCAACAGCAACATTGGAAGCTAGAAAACCGTGGAACAGTGTCTTAATTCCTGAGGGAAACTGATTAACAACTCAGAATTCTACATCTAATGTAGCTTTATTTTATTTTTATTTATTTTGGCTGCACTGGGTCTTCATTGCTGTGTGCAGGCTTCTCATTGCTATGGCTTCTCTTGTTGCAGAGCACAGGCTCTAGGGTGTGTGGACTCAGTAGTTGTGGCACAAGGGCTTAAATTGCCCTATGGCATGTAGAATCTCTCCAGACCAGGGGTCAAACCCATGTCCCCTGCACTGGCAGGCAGAGTCCTAACCACTAGACCACCAGGGAAATCCTCTAGTGTAACTTTTAATCAAGTATAAGGGTAGAGTAAAATCATTTTCAGACATACAAGGATTGAGAACGTGATCTTCTGTGACCCTTTTCTCAGGAAGCTGCTAAAGGAATGTGCCCTAAGAAGACATGGATAGAGCAAACAGTGACTCACTACAGAGACGGGGAAGGGGATTATCGATAGATGTGCAGCAGGCCCAGATAGCAACTCGTCCAATTGTAGCAGCAAGATAGAGGGTCCTGGGAAGGGGGTTTCCAGGAATTTTTTTTCTTTAGGGGAAAAAAAAAAGACTTCGATTAATTTTCTGGCATTTGAGTATTTGGAAACTGATAAATTATTTTCACTGACATCATAGAATAAATGGAAAAATACAGCACACAAGGAATCATTCATAAACAACTGATTACTGATTTGCCAAAAATTGACTATATTGTGAAGATAAATGTTTTTGAGTGGAAGTTAGGTTGTAGGAATTAGTGCTGTGTAAGAGAGCTTAATTCTCATATATTAGGAGTGCATAGATGATTTCTAAAATCAATAAATTGAAAAATAGCAGTATAAACATATTTATACCTATGTAAGTAGTAAACAACAAGAAAAAGGACTAAAACAGATGAAAGCTATTTGTTTTTAATGAATAAAATTGGGAGAAGTGGGTAAGGTGGGTTAGGGGACTACCTATTTTTCATTTGCTGACCTTTTGATACTGTTTGATTATTTTTAAAGATAATAAAAGTGTATACATGTGTTATTTGATAAAACTTAAACAAGTATTAATGACAGATTCCTTTAAGGAGCATTAGGATTAAATGTACCCAGTAGAAGGGAGTCAGGAATAGAGAAGAAAGATGGAAGCTTATCTTTTGTTTTAAAGGGGATTCTTAAAGCTTTGTTTATTTCTGAGTTTTTGTTTTGTTTTATTCTAGGGCTTCAAAAACAAACCAAAAAAGATGGGTCACATAAAGGCAGACTTGATTGATGTTGACTTAATCAGAGGTGAGTTCTAAAGTTGGCTTGTTTCTTTTAGGTATATCATTATGTTATTTCCTTGGAGTGCTAAAGCTTCTTCTTAGATATCGTCTCTACATGGTATACTTTAATTCCCAAAAGTAGTGTTCTTCCCTCATCATTCAGGCTTTAGCATTCTTTCCCCTTTGCTTAATCCTTTGTGGCTATGTCAATTGCAAGGTTTCCTTGAGGGTGAAAGAGAGATGAACTTAGAGACTTACTGCTGTGTAATGAAGAAAAAATATATTGTATATCATTCAAAGGAGGCTGACTTATTTTGAGCTCCTGTCCTAGTGACTGAGGCAAGAGGTTAGTATATGTTTGCAACATCTAAATGGGTTCTTTTTAACTGAACAAGTTATGTGCTGATTTTTGCTCTCACTTGTTTTTAGTGTCGTGTTACAAGTGGGCGTTAGTGTATGAAAATGTTTGATGTTTTGCTTTATGTGTATTTAAAGGCTCAACATTTGCCAAAGCCAAACCTGAAATTCCATGGACATCTCTGACTCGGAAGGGGCTTGTTCGAGTTGTGTTTTTTCCACTTTTCAGCAATTGGTGGATTCAAGTTACCTCCTTAAGAATCTTTGTTTGGCTGCTACTGCTTTACCTCATGCAAGGTAATTGGAGAAGTTTGGATAAACTGTGAGTTTCTTTTTGCTGCTTATCCTATTAGATCATGCAGACAGACCTTACTGTTCTTATATTTACCCTTTCATTCGATGGTTTCATGTACAAAAAAATGAAGGGACATTCACTATTTGGAGATCACCTTGAATTTATTTGTTCAGAGAGAGCAAATATGATTGTCTAACTCTTCTCTCTTGAATTTCTTTCCACCTGTCTCATTGACTAGACCTTTGTAAACTTTTCTTCTGATTGAGCTTTGAATCCTCAAGGTTAGATCCCAGATTCTTTTCTCTAGGTACTCTCATCAAGCCTTGTTCCTTTAACAAGGTGATTCTCAAAATAATATTTTCAGACTGACCTCTGCTGAACTTCAGGCTTATAAAGCCAACTGCCTATTTGACATTTCCATATGAAGATGTAATAGGTATCTTGAACTTGAGTTCTATTTGGATATAATTGAATTTTAATTTTTTTTACAATCTTTTCTTTTGTACACACTGAACTGGACATGGAACAACAGACTGGTTCCAAATAGAGAAAAGAGTACGTCAAGGCTGTATATTGTCACCCTGCTTATTTAACTTATATGCAGAGTACATCATGAGAAAGGCTGGGCTGCAGGAAGCACAGGCGGGAATCAAGATTGCTGGGAGAAATATCAATAACCTCAGATATGCAGATGACGCCACCCTTATGGCAGAAAGTGAAGAAGAACTAAAGAGCCTCTTGATGAAAGTGAAAGAGGAGAGTGAAAAGTTGGCTTAAAGCTCAACATTCAGAAAACTAAGATGGCATCCGGTCCCATCACTTCATGGGAAATAGGTGGGGAAACAGTGGAAACAGGGTCAGACTTTAGTTTTCTGGGCTCCAAAATCACTGCAGATGGTGACTGCAGCCATGAAATTAAAAGACGCTTACTCCTTGGAAGGAAAGGTATGACCAACCTAGACAACATATTAAAAAGCAGAGACATTACTTTGTCAACAAAGGTCTGTCTAGTCAGGGCTATGGTTTTGCCAGTAGTCAAGTATGGCTGTGAGAGTTGGACTATAAAGAAAGCTGAGTGCTGAAGAATTGATGCTTTTGAACTGTAGTGTTGGAGAAGACTCTTGAGAGTCCCTTGGACTGCAAGGAGATCCAACCAGTCCATCCTAAAGGAGATCAGTCCTGGGTGTTCATTGGAAGGACTGATGTTGAAGCTGAAACTCCAGTACTTTGGCCACCTGATGCAAAGAGCTGACTCATTTGAAAAGACCCTGACGCTGGGAAAGATTGAGGGCAGGAGGAGAAGGGGATGAGATGGTTGGATGGCATCACCGACTCAATGGACATGGGTTTGAGTGGACTCAGGGAGCTGGTGATGGACAGGGAGGCCTGGCTTACTGCAGTTCATGGGGTCGCAGAGTCGGACACGACTGAGCGACTGAACTGAACTGATTCTTCTTTAGATCTTCCGCCATTTCATTAAATGATTCCATCTACCACCCAATTTTACAGTGAAAAATTAAGTTTTCCTATTCTACCCTAATGGCTCAGAGGGTGAAGAATCTACCTTCAGTGCAGGAGACCTGGGTTCTATCTCTGGGTTAGGAAGATCCTCTGCAGAAGGGAATGGCTACCCACTCCAGTATTCTTTCCTGGAGAATTCCATGGACAGAGGAGCCTGGTGGGCTACAATCATGGTGTTTCAAAGAGTCAGACACAACTGAGCGACTAACAGTTTCACTCCCTTCTACTCTGTCATCAGCTCTCACATCCCGTCTGTAACCATGTCTGTAAGTCTGACCTCCAGAATATGTCTTGAGCACCTAGCAGTCTCTGCTGCCACCATCATAGGCCACAGCCCCAGCATCCTTTTGCCTTGATCACTGGAACAGTGTCTATTCTGAGTTTTCTTTCTACCCATCATTCTTTTCACAACAGTTAGATGAAATGGAAACTATATCACATTTTGCTGCTCAAAACCCTTTAGTTACTTCTCATTGCTCTTAGAATAGAAGCCCAAACCTCCTCACCAGGGCCTCCAGAGCCCTATGTGGTTGCTCCTCTGCTGACCTCTCAGATGCCATGTCTTAGCACTTTCTTCCTTGCTCACTGCAGGCAGAGGCCTTTTTGTTTTCCTCACCCAGGGCTTTTCCTTCTGATTGAAATAATTGTAAGGCTTTTCACATGACTGACTTTTCTCTCATCCTTAAGATCTGCACTCAGATTTCATAAACTTGCCGTATCTGTACTTTCTAAATAGTCCTACCACCCCTCAGTCACTGTCACAGGGGACTGTGTATCACACATCACACCTGATGTTTTATCTCTTCTCACTGTGTGCAGGGACCCAGCGTATGCTCTTCACTATACTCTACTGCTTACCAGAAACACTCCCGGAAAGAGGGCAATGTAGATATAGTTAGTCCTGAGCAGATAGATGTGAATTAGAACAAAGAGTAGGTGAAAGGGGAAGGCTGGGCTAGGGTGATAGAATTTTTATTTTATCAGGTGATTTATCAGATATTTTATCAGGGTGATTTTTATTTTCTTTTATCTGCATCAGTTTTTTAAAATTGTCTTCAAAAATGTAATTTAATTACTACATAATGTTCCATCATGTGGACACACCATCATTTCAAACTATTGAGCTGACCAAAAAGCTTTCTTGGGTTTTCTGTTAAGATGTTACGGAAAAACTTGAACAAACTCTTTGGCCAACCCAATATTTTAAAGTCTGTATGAGTCTATCATAAGGATTTACCATAAATACTTTTTATAACTATTTAATATTCCATTATATAAAAGTACCATAATTCACATAAACCTCATATAGTGAGCATTTAGGTTGTTTTTAGTTTTTTCCTATTAATTAATGCCATCATGAACAAAATTTTTCATATATATATTTGGAGTTTATTCTCTGAAATAGAATTAACAGATCAAAGACCTTAAACATATTAAAGTTTTTAGTGCATATAGTGAAACTGCAGGTGACAATTATTTTGGAAAGTAGTAGATTGTGTTTTACCACAATCTTATCAGCATTATCATAATTTTAAAAATTGTTACCTAATTTGATATACAAAAGTTAGTATTTTGTTTGTTTAATGTGCATTTCTTTGGTTACTTGTAAGGATGAAGTTAAATAATATTTTTCCACATGTTTGTTATTAAAGAATTTCCTTTTTTGTTGAGATAAATTATATATATTAAATTTTCATGTACGCCATGGTCCATTTCTGGACCATATATTCTGCACAATCAATTTGTCTGGTTATTTTCATATCAGTGCTATATTTCTTTAATTACTGTAGCTATTTAATATGTAGTAACATTGAGCAGGACAAGTATTCCTCGATTACTCTGTTTTTTTCAACATTTTCTCTTAGGTGTTCTTACTTGCTTACTCTTTGCAAAATAATTTAGAATATTTTATCATAATCAAAGACCAAAAAAAAAATTGAAGTTTGGACTGGAACTCCCCTTACCCCACTCCAAAATATAGATATATATTTGGAGGGAATAGAGAGAAAATTGATATTTTTCTCCTTTTAGTCAAGTCTTCTATTAAATCTTTTTGTAAAGCTTTGTAGGAATTTTTTTTTCTTACAAAGCTTGCTTAGATCTTGTTAAGCTCATTTTTTTTTCCATTGTGGTAGCATACACATAAAATTTACTATCTCACATTTTTAAGTATACAGTTCAGTGATATTAAGTGCATTCACATTACTAGTCTGCCATCACCACCATCCATCTCCAGAGCTTTTTTAATTTTTCCAAATTGAAACTCTGTACCCTTAAATCAGTAACTCTCCACTTCCTCCTATCCCCAGTCCCAGACAACTACCATTCTGCTTTCTGACTGTATGAATTTGACTACTCTAGCTACCTCATATAAATAGAATCATACTGTATATCACTTAGCATAATGGCTTCAGGATTTATCCATTTGTAGCATGTGCCAGTATTTCTTTCCTTTTTGAGGGTGAATAGTAACTGATTGTGTGAACAGACCACATTTTGTTTATGTATGTCATCCATCAGAGGATGCTTGAAAGTGAAAGTTGCTCAGTCATGTCCAACTCTTTGTGACCCCATGAACTATACAGTCCATGGAATTCTCCAGGACAGAATACTGGAGTGGGTAGCCTTTCCCTTCTCTAGGGGATCTTCCCAACCCAGGGATCGAACCCAGGTCTCCTGCATTGCAGGCAGATTCTTTACCAGCTGAGCCACAAGGGAAGCCTAAAACCACTGGCATGGGTAGCTTGTCTCTTCTCCAGTGGATATTCCTGACCCAGGAATCGAACCGGGGCCTCCTGCATTGCAGGCGGATTCTTTACCAACTGAGCTATCAGGGGACTTCCATATTAAAGGAAAATAGTTTGTTTTTATTTTTGTTGTTGCTGCTTTAGGTATGCGGCTTTTTGTTTGCTTATGTATTTTAACTAGTATTTGCTCTTATATTTGCAAGATTTTAGTTTGTATTAAAATTGTTATAACCAGCCGTTTTCTAAACTCTCATTTTTTTCTAATAGTTTTTCAGTGCTTCTCTCAGATTTTCTAATTACGCAGCCGAGTTGTTAGTGTAATGAAAAGTTGGTCGTTTATCATACATTTTATTTACTTTCATAGAATTAGTCTACATATTCAGTAAGAGTGGTCGCCCTGTTTCGTTTCTGTTCAGGATGTCTTCATTAATATGATTCATGTTGATTTTCCTTATATATTCTTTAGTATATGTGCTGCCAAAGTGAGTACTGCTTATATATTCTTCAGCATGTTAACAACGTATTTTTACATTCCTAGTATTTTAGTAAAGATTGACATTTAAGATGAATTACAAGTCAGGAACAAATGTTTAATTTTATGGAATGCTTTTTCACTTCTAGAATTGGACCAGACTTCACATGTTAAAGGCACAGTCCTTCCCAAGATACCAGCCTTACTTTGGGGATTCCCTAGGGCTATCCTTACTCTGATCAGCCTTTCAGGGTCCCCAACTCATTCCCTCAGGTTTGATAATTCACCAGAGTAACTCAAAGTGCTCAGGAAAGTGCTGTATTTACAGTTTTATTATAGCAGAAGGATACCAATTAGGGGAGATGTACAGGGCAAGGTCTGGGCGGGCTCCAATCAGGAAGTGTTTGTCATCCTTAGGGATATGTTACCTTCTATCCCTGATGGATAGCAATATGCACAAGGTATGACCAACCAGAGAAACTCACCCAAGCTTTGAAATTCAGAGTTTTCATTGAGGGTTTATTATGTAGGCCTGGTTGATTGAGTCACTGGCCATGGAATTAAACTCAGTCTTTAGCTCCTGTTCCCTCCCCAAAGATCAGGCTGATACAATGTAGCTCAGAGCCCCTGCCCTCTAATTACATAGTTGGTATTTCTGGTATGGCTACTCCTATTCTTAGTCATTTTATCGGCATATATTAGCTGGTGTGGTCCAAGGGACCCACCATGAAAACAAAGATACTTTCCAACACTTGGGAAATTCCAGGAGTTTAAGAGTTACCTCCCAGGAGTCAGGGACAAAGGCCTTTTACACAATTGGTAATTGAGATGACATGTATGCACATGATCAAAACTACATCCTGTTAAAATATTAAATTTCATAGATTCTGTCTCAGTCAGCAGTTCCTTAAGTGCCTAACATGTCTGTGCCAAGTACTCTTTTAGGCTCTGAGAAAGATTTCCTACTCTCCTTCTACCATAAACCCTATGTGGTCTTGGGGAATTATTCTTTTTCTGTATTGTCAAATTTACGTTGAAGTATTTTAATCATTCATTCAACAAATAATTGTGTGTGTACTCTGTGCCAGATACTATCTTGGTATGGCAGTGAACAAAATAGACAAAAATCCTTGCCTTCAGGGTACTTAACATTTTAGAGGTAGATTTGTATCCATGTTCACAAGTCTGCAAGGTCGGTAGTTTATTGTTTTCTTGGGTTGTTACATTTGTTGGGTATCAGGGTATTGTTGTTGTTGTCCAGTCGCTCAGTCATGTCTGACTCGTTGCAACCCAATGGACTGCAGCATGCCAGGCTTCCCTGTCCTTGACTATCTCCTGGAATTTGCTCAAACTCATGTCACTGAATCAATAACGCCATACAACCATCTCCTCGTCTGCCTCCCCTTTCTGCTGCCCTCAGTCTTTCCCAGCGTCAGGGTCTTTAGTAGCAAATAGTCTCTTCACATCATATGGCCAAAGTTTTGGAGCTTCAGCACCAGTCCTTCTAATGAATATTCAGGACTGATTTCCTTTAGGATGACTGGTTTGAACTCCTTACTGTCCATGGGACTCTCAAGAGTCTTCTCCAACACCACAGTTCAAAAGCATCAATTCTTCAGTGCTCAGCCTTCTTTACGGTCCAACTCTCACATCCATACATGACTACTGGAAAAACCATAGCTTTGACTAGATGGACCTTTGTCTGCAAAGTGAGTAATGTCTCTGCTTTTTAATACGCTGTTTAGGCTTGTCATAGCTTTTCTTCCAGGGAGCAAGTGTCTTTTACTTTCATGGCAGCAGTCGCCATCACAATGATTTTGGGGCCCAAGAAAATAGTCTATCACTGTTTCCATCTTTTCCCATCTATTTTCCATGAAGTGATGGGACCAGATGCCATGATCTTAGTTTTTTGAATGTTGAGTTTTAAGCCAGCTTTTTCAGTCTTCTCTTTTACCTTTATCAAGAGGTTCTTTAATTCCTCTTCACTTTCTGCCATTAGGGTGGTGTCATATACATATTTGAGATTATTGATATTTCTTCCAGCAATCTTGATTCCAACTTGTGTTTCATCCAGCCTGGCGTTTCGCATAATGTACTCTGCATGTAAGTTAAATAATCAGGATGACAATATGCAGCTTTGATGTACTCCTTTCCCAATTTTGGACCAGTTTTGTTGTTCCATGTTTGGATCTAACTGTTGCTTCTTGATCTACATACACATTCTCAGGAGGCAGATAAGGTGGTCTGGTATTCCCATCTCGAAGAATTTTACAGTTTGTTGTGATCCACACAGTCAAAGGCTTTAACGTAGTCAGTGAAGCAGAAAGTTTCTCTGGAATTGTCTTGCTTTTTCTGTGACCCAATGGATGTTGGCAATTTAATCTCTGGTTCCTCTGCCTTTTCTTAATCCAGTTTGTACATCTGAAAGTTGCCAATTCATGTACTGTTGAAGCCTGACTTGAAGGAGTTTGAGCATTTCCTTGCTAGCATGTGAGATGAGTGCAATTGTGTGGTAGTTTGAATATTCTTTGGCATTGCCCTTCTTTGGGATTGGAGTGAAAACTGACCTTTTCCAGTCCTATGGCCTCTGCTGAGTTTCCCAAATTTGCTGGCATATTGAGTGCAGCACTTTCACAGTATCATCTTTTAGGATTTGAAATAGCTCAGCTGGAATTCCATCACCTCCACTAGTTTTGTTTATAGTAATGCTGTCTAAGGCCCACTTGACTCACACTCCAGGATGTCTGGCTCTAGGTAGAGAGATCATACCATCTTAGTTATCTGGGTCATTAAGACCTTTTTTGTACAGTTTTTCTGTGTATTCTTGACACCTCTTTTTAATATCTGGTGCTTCTGTTAGGTCCATACTGTTTCTATCCTTTATTGTGCCCATCTTTGCATGAAATGTTCCCTTGTTATCTCTAATTTTCTGAAGAGGTATCTAGTCTTTCCTGTTCTATTGTTTTCCCCTATTTCTTTGCATTGTTCACTTAAGAAGGCTTTCTTATCTCTTGTTGATATTCTTTGAAAGTCTACATTCAGATGGATATATCTTTCCTTTTCTCCTTTACCTTTAGCTTCTCTTCTCTTCTCAGCTATTTGTAAGGCCTCCTCAGACAACCGTTTTGCCTTTTTGCATTTCTTTTTCTTGGGGATGTTTTGGTCACCATCTCCTGTACAATGTTGTGAACCTCCATCCATAGTTCTTCACGGACTCTATCAGATCCTATCCTTTGAATCTGTTTGTCACTTCCATCCTATAATCAGAAAGGATTTGATTTAGGTCATACCTGAATGGCTTAGTGGTTTTTCCCTACTTTCTTCAATTTAAGTCTGAATTTTGCAATAAAGAGTTCATGATCTGAACCACAGTCAGCTCCAGGTCTTGTTTTTGCTGACTGTATACAGCTTCTCAATTTTCGACTGCAAAGAATATACTCAGTCTGATTTTGCTACTGACTATCTGGTGATGTCCATGTGTAGAGTCTTCTCTTGTGTTGTTGGAAGAGGGTGTTTGCTATGACCAGTGCATTCTCGGCAAAACTATTAGCCTTTGCCCTATTTCATTTTGTACTCCAAGGCCAAACTTGCCTGTTACTCCAGGTATCTCTTGACTTCCTACTTTTGCATTCCAATCCCTTATGATGAAAAGGACATCTTTTTTTGCTGTTAGTTCTAGAAGGTCTTGTAGATCTTCATGGAGCTGTTCTTCTTCTTCAGCATTAGTGGTTGGGGCATAGAGTTAGATTCCTGTGATGTTGAATGGTTTGCCTTGAAAATGAACCGAGGTGATTCTATTGTTTTTGAGATTGTATCCATGTACTGCATTTTGAACTCTTGTTGACTATGAAGGCCACTCTATTCCTCTAAGGATTTCTTGCCCACAGTAGTAGATATAATGGTCATTGGAATTAAATTTGCCCATTCCTGTCCATTTTAGTTCACTAATTCCTAAAATGTCGATTTTCACACTTGTTTTTGGATGTATAATAAGTAGAATTTATGTAAAGTCTATAATACAATGAGATTGACAAATATATACACCTGTGAAAACATAAGCAAGGTATATAATAAGTCAAGGTAATAAGCAAGTCCACCTTCCCCAGCGTTTTCATTTGCTCATTTCTAATTCATCCCTTTCCTCTGTCTCCTTTAGTCTCTCCTAGAAATCACTGATCAGCTTTCTACTAATACAGATTAGTTTGTACTGTCTAGAATTTTATATAAGTAGAATAGCATCTGTGCTCTTTTCTTGATTGACTTACTAGGAAAATTATTTTGAAATTCACTCATGTTGTATGCATCAGTACTTGATTCCCTTTGCTGAGTAGCATTCCATTTTCTGAATAGAATATAGTTTGTTTATATTTTCACCTGTTGATGGATATTTGAATTTTTTTTCAATATGGGACTATTACAAATATAACTGCTGTGAATATTCAGATACAAATATTTGTGTGCACATATGCTTTCATTTCTCTTGGCTTATACCTAAGAGAGTAATGACTTGATCTAAAGGCACTCCCAACATTCTTTCCTTACTCCCAAATAATGAACCTGGACACTTTGCCTATTGTATAAAAGGCAGTTTTCTAGGTTCATTTAATACCCTTTCCCTTTACAATACAATTGCCATATGCGTTATAAGTACATATATTATAAACCCCACAAGATAAGTTTTTGTTTTAAACCAGCCTATACATTTTAAGTAGAGTAAAATGACAAATTGTCTTTAACTTTACCAAGGTATTTACTATTTGCAATACTCTTGATTCCTTCTTGAGGGTCCACATTTTAAGGAATAGAAGTAATGCAGGCCTTTGGTGAGAAATCCTTAGTTTTCAAATCTGAAATGTTTTTGTTTTACTGTTGCTTAAAGGTTATTTTGTCTGGGCAGAGAGTGGAGGGTGGAACATGTATTGCTGCTGTTATTTTCCAGCACTGCTGCGATGTCTCAGTGTCGTCAGCCCTTCACTCCTTCGATGTTCACCCTTGGCATCTCCTGTTGGACTGTTTCCAATTTACCTTGATTTATGGACCTAACATTCCAGGTTCCTATGCAATATTGGTCTTTACAGCCTCTAACTTTACTTTCACCACCCGACACATCCACCACTGGGCGTCATTTCCGCTCTGGCTCAGCCTCTTCATTCCTTCTGGAGCTATTTCTCTCTTCTTCTCCAGTGGCATATTGGATACCTACTGACCTGGAAGGTTCATCTTTCAGTATCATATATTTTTGCCTTTTCATACTGTTGGAGTTTTCAAGGCAAGAATGCTCTTCAGGGTATTAGGGAATGAAATTAATTTTTCTCCATATAGAAAAGTTCGTATAGCACAAGAATGTTCAAGTCTGAAAGAACTAATCTGTAAACTTGTATCTGGAAGTTTGGGGAGATAATTTGTAATATTTTTCTGTTTCTTTCATTTTTTATATCTTTAGACATTTCATACATACAGAGAGGCAATGTAGCATAGCAGTTAACCATAAGGACTCGAGGAATTCCCTGTTGGTCTACTGGTTAGGGCTCCACGCTTCCACTGCAGGGGCCTAGGTTCTATCACTGGTCTGGGAACTAAGATCTCACATGTCACACTGTGCAACTCCCCCCCACCCCGCCCCGCCCCCCAAAAAAGACTCTGGAGCCTAGCTGCCTGGGTTCAAATCTTAGATCTACTAGTTGCTACATATAACTCTGAGCCTCGGAAAATACTATTCCTCTGAGCAGAGCAACAGTACAAAGGATTATACGGCAGCTAGTTGTTTTGTGGTGGAAATATCTAGAAATACCTAGACTATCATATTGCCAGAAAGGCATATCCTCTGGACACATCATTCTTCACTTGCTCTGTGATCTAGGGCTTCAGGTTTTCACCCAGCTAATGTGCAGGTGGATTGTATTGAAGGAAATTATGTGCTTTCACTTGTATACTTTTTACATGATAGATTTTTGGAGAAATAATCTGTATGATTATTAGAATTGATTTTAAAGATGAGCCCTAATGGTTTCCATTTTGAAACCTTTTCTTTTCAGTGATAGCACTCGTGTTATATCTTATGATGCCTATCGCGAATGTAAGTGAAGTGCTTGGACCCTTGTGCCTTATGTTACTCATGGGAACTGTCCACTGTCAAATTGTGTCTACTCAGATAACAAGGCCATCTGGGAGCAATGGAAATCGGAGAAGAAGGTGAGATAAGAAGTTACGCTTGTGGTTGTGCATTTGCTGGGAGAGGCATTGTAGAACAAAATCTTGGAGTAAATAAGTCTTCCTCTTGTGCATATATTTTTCATTATTTTTTTTTGGCTAGAAGAAATGAGCGCTTACTTTTACTTGTCCCGCTGACGCTAAGAAACTTTGTTATAAACTTTTAATCAGGACAGGGTCATTCAGTACAGTTGTTTAAAAGGAAAATTCCTATACTGTATTATTCCTTACTAAAATTTACCTTAAATAATGATTTTGGTAAAGCATTCTTCACAATTCAGCCTTAAAATTTGGTGAAAATTCACTATATACAAGGATCTTAGTATGTCTGATTAATGGTATTAATGTTCTTACCGTTTTTCAGTAGTAAATAAAAAGAATTGATTTCTACATGTTGTAAACTTTTAGTAAAGATTTAACTTTTCTACACATTAGATTCACGTCATGTCGTTACTGATCATGTGCTGTGTGTGGGTTTTGGAACTGTTAAACGTTTTTAAAGTATATATGTTATTATCTTCCACAAGTCATCCTTCCTCAGAGTATTGATAGGTTTTTGTTCCCCCAAGGAGTTGCTATGTAAGATTTTTTCATTTGGTGCAAAGAATTTCAACATATTTATACTTATTTTTGAATGTTATTTTCAAAACATGTTTGTTTTTTTTCCCCCAGAAAAGAATATTCCTTGAAAATTCAGTTTAATTGATTTAGTGTTTTCTAAAGAAATTAAATATTTTGCTCTGTCTCATTGGTATTTACAGCATACATCTTTTCACTGCATAGGATATCCAAAAAAATGATCACTTGCTATTATTTCGTGTTTCCCTGATTAAAGGCGCCAAATGGGTAGATTTCTGACATCCATATTTAAAGAAATTGTTCATTTTTTTTTTAGTGTTTCCTGAAAAGACTATTGGTCATATATGAGAAAATTTTCCTGCTAGTAATGTTTTTGAATAGCAGTTCTGTTTCTTTAATGAATGAACAAAATGATACCCTTTGGTATCTTTGGACTCTGTTTTTGCCCTTAAATCAGAAATGTTCATACATAATTTATCCTCATTATGAGAAGTTCATTATACTTAATTTCAGGTGGTAAATGGTAGGGATATTCTAAGCAGAAATAGAAAAGGTCTTGAATAATCTGAAGTTGTTGAAATATTTTTTTGTAGAAAATTACGAAAAACTGTGAATGGTGATGGGAGCCGAGAAAATGGAAATAACTCCTCTGATAAAGCCAGAGGAGTGGAAACTTTGGAATCTGCACCCCTTAATGGTAGTTTTTGGAGGACTCTCTTTGGCAACAGGTGGGAAGTCTTATTAATACTTCCCACTTATTAATACTTCGCAATTTTCACATTTTCACCAAATTAATACTTATTAATACTTCCAATAAAGTGGAAGTTTTACTTGTCTTTGTTTCACTTTAGTGTTTGCATAGTATATAACCTGATTAGGTTTTAGGAGTATGCAGTGTAAGCTTATTATCATAGTCGTGTGATTTTTAAAGGTTCTAGAATGGTTTGCCTGTTCACAGTGTCACCAGTGTCTTCCGTATTACCCATAAGTCCAGTTATCTACCATAAAAGTGTCATTCTGTTTGATCTTTAATGGTTTTTTAGACCACAAGATTACAGAACTATAAATACTCTCAAAGATTAAATATTTTAAGCCATATTGGCCAATGTCTTGAGAGAAAGAAGAATTTTTAAGAGATGAGGTCTTTTTCAGTGTGAGAGCTGATTCCTCTTTAAATGTGGGATGCAGGGCAGGAGGCTGGTGTCAGTGGCTGTAGGACAGAAGGGGAGATGAATCTAAGACAACTTCGACCTCCTTCATGATTTTGTAGGTCATGACAGTGGTACTGTGACTCGAAGAAATACTTACTTTTGTCATATATTAATGTTTGTGACTCAAAAATAAAATGTTCTGCAGCTTCATTTTTGAAGACAAATTGTGTCCACATATTTTTGTAAAGATAAGTTGACACTCGTTGAAGCATTTGAGTTCTTTGTGCTGAACATTGTGCTGGGCACTGCACTTTCCTCTTCTCAGTGATTTACCATCTTATTAGGGAAGTAAAACTAGCAGGTGTGAGACAGTCACAACAATGTAAAAATATTGTAAATGGTATCATGCTGACTAAAGGCCATGCAGTTCAGCAGATGGAATGATTATTCTGGGGTGAAACAGTAGGCAAGAGGCAAGGAAGAGCTGAGAGTTATTGGGCTTTGAAGGACAGAAGAAGGAAAGACATCCTGTGAAGTGGCACAAACAGGCAATGTGAGGGAGGAGTTAGCTTTGTGTTTGAGAGGAAGACTGTGAACCTACTTCCTTGAAAAACCAAAAAGAACGGGATTCCTCTCAATTAACTGACCCAAGTCTTTGGAGACTAGAGAGAGAACTATATTCTGGCTTCTTACACCCTTAGGAAAGCTGGAGAGCCTGAAAAACACGATTTCTGAATCTTCTTGATTTCCAGATTAACATATTCTACTCCTCAGAAGAAAAGTGGTTTCATGAAAAATATTACTTTCAGAAAACTAATTATTAATCGTTTTTTTCCTTTAAAAAAATAGGATGAAAAAAGTTAAATTAATATGTAACAGAGGGACGGAAACTGACTATGATTCAGGTTGTCTGCATCCTATCATCAAGAAGAGACAGTGTCGACCAGAGATCAGAATGTGGCAAACAAGAGAGAAAGCAAAATTTTCCGATGGAGAAAAGGGTCGTAGGGTAAGATTTAGATGAGTATAAGTATTACCTGGTCCTTTTCTTGTGTAAAATTTTCTATTCTTAGACTCTGCTAAAAGCACACAATAGATTCTAATAGATTTGTGTCATTTGAAATGTAAAACCAAAGGACATGAAAAGGAGAACACCATGAAGAATAATATGAAGATTTTACCTTATTCTTCCAGTTTCTAGGGCCAGAGCTGCTTGTTGTATCTGCCCCTGGTCCAGACTTAGGAGGAGGCTGGTAGATTCAATGAACAGATTGATGTAGCGGCTGCCATGTCATCTTCCAGAGAGGCAGGGATAGTGTGTGTTAAGGTTTGGGAAAATATTTTTATGTTTAGATAGAGCTATTATTCTGCTTTATGTCTAAAAATAACTATACTTTTGTGTTATAGTCATGAAATATTTTCTTATTTGTTAGACTGTGGCATTTATGAATTATAAGAAGAGCTAATTTTTTTGAGCCATTACTGCAATCAGGCACAATTCTAAATGATTTGCATGTAGTAACTTGCTTAATTGTTTCAACAGCTCTGTGAGATAGATGCTTTTATTGTTTAAAAAATGTTTTAATTGAAGGATAATTGCTTTACAGAAATTTGTGGTTTTCTGTCATACATCAATAAGAATCAGCTATAGGCACACCCATGTCTCCTACCTCCCAGACCTCCCTCCTGTCTCCCTCCCTATCCCACCCTACAGATTGTCACAGAGCCCTTGTTTGAGTTTCCCCAGTCATACAGCAAATTCCCATTGGCTATCTGTTTTACATATGGTACTGTAAATTTCCGTGTTACTCTCTCCATACATCTCCCCTTCTCCCTCCTCTCCTCCCACCATGTCCATAGGTCTGTTCTCTATGTCTGTTTCTCTATTCCTGCCCTGAAAATAAATCATCAGTGCCATCTCTTTAGATTCCATGTATATGTGTCAGTATACGATATTTATATTTCTCTTTTTGACTTACTTCACTCTGTATAATAGGGTCTAGGTTCGTCCACCTCATTAGAACGGATTCAAATGCATTCCTTTTTATGGAAGGAACTCCTCAGGAAGGCTGAATAGTGTTCCATTGTATATATGTACCACAGCTTCTTTATCCATTTATCTGTCAATGGACATCTAGGTTGCTTGCATGTTCTAGCTATTGTAGATAGTGCTGCAGTGAACGTTGGGGTACACATGTCTTTTTCCAGTTTTGGTTTCCTCAGGGTATATGCCTAGGAGTGGGATTGCTGGGTCATATGGTGGTTTTATTCCTAGCTTTTTAAGGAATCTCCATACTGCCTTCCATAGTGGCTGTATACGTTTACATTCCCACCAACAATGCAAGAGTGTTTCTTTTTCTCCACACCCTCTACAGCATTTATTGTTTATAGACTTTTTGATGATAGCCATTCTGACTGTTATTAGGTGGTATCTCATTGTAGTTTTGATTTGCATTTCTCTAGTAATGAGTGATGTTGAGCATCTTTTCATGTGCTTATTAGCCATCTGTATGTCCTCTTTGGAGAAATGTCTCTTCAGATGCCTTTCCCACTTTTTGATTGGGTTCTTTGCTTTTCTAGTATTGAGCTATATAAGCTGCTTGTATATTTTGGAAATTCTTTGTCAGTTGTTTCCTTTGCTATTATTTTCTCCCATTCTGAGGGTTGTCTTTTCACCTTGTTTGTAGTTTCCTTTGCTGTGCAAAAGCTTTTAAGTTTAATTGGGTCCCACTTGTTTATTATTGTTTTTATTTCCATTAATCTAGGAGGTGGGTCATAGAAGATCTTACTTTGATTTATGTCATCGACTGTTCTGCCTATGTTTTCCTCTAAGAGTTTAATAGATTCTGGTCTTACATTTAGGTCTTGAATCCATTTTGAGTTTATCTTTGTGTCTGGCATTAGGTAGTGTTCTAATTTCATTCTTTTGCATAGAGATGTCCAGATGTCTCACTTATTGAAGAGACTATCTTTGCCCCATTGTATATTCTTGCCTCCTTTGTCAAAAATAAGGTACCCATAGGTGTGTGGGTTTATCTCTGGGTCCTCTGTCTTGTTCCATTGGTCTATATTTCTGTTTTTGTGTCGGTACCATACTGTCTTGATGACTGTAGCTTTATGCTATAGCCTGAAGTCAGGAAGGTTGACTCCTCCAGCTCCATTCTTCTTCTCAAGACTGCTTTGGCTACTCAGGGTCTTTTGTGTTTCCATATGAATTTTGAAATTTTTTGCACTAGTTCTGTGAAAAATGCCATTGGTAATTTTGATAGGGATCACATTGAGTCTGTAGATGGCATTCGGTAGTATAGTCATTTTCACAATATTGATTCTTCCTACCCAGGAACATGGAATATCTCTACATCTGTTTATGTCGTCTTTGATTTCTTTTATCAGTGTCTTATAGTTTTCTGTATACAGGTCTTTTGTCTCCTTAGATAGGTTTATTCCTAGATATTTTATTCATTTTGTTGCAGTGGTGAATGGTATTGATTCCTTAATTTCTCTTTCTGATTTTTCATTGTTAGTGTATAGGAATGCAAGTGATTTCTGTGTATTGACTTAGTATCCTGCAACTTTGCTGAATTCACTGATTAGCTCTAGTTATTTTCTGATCGTTTCTTTTGGGCTTTCTATGGGTAGTATCATGTCATCTGCAGACTGTGAGAGTTTTACTTCTTTTCTGATCTGGATTCCTTTTATTTCTTTTTCTTCTATAATTGCTGTAGCTAGGACTTCTAAAACTATGTTGAATAATAGTGGTGAGAGTGGACATCCTTGTCTTGTTCCTGATCTTAGAGGGATTTCTTTATTTATTGTCATCACCTTTCCGATGAGGAACTTGAGGCCCAGAGAGATTTAATTACTTACCTAAAGTTACATAGCTAATAAGTAGAAGAGCTGTGATTCAGACTTGACTTTGACTCAAGCCTGTGCTTCTAACCTCTATATTATTTAAATTATTTAGTTTCAAGAAAGCTTAATATTTTTCTTTATTAAGACCAACGAATATGTAGATTTGTTCAGCTTTGGCTTAGTTTACTTTTACTGCTTCTTAGTTTTTATACACACAGCTTACTGGAGTCTTCTGGGCGGTCCCCTGTGAGGACATTGCCGTTCTCTTGTAGGAGTCTTTTAGGCGTTTGGGTAATGGGATTTCAGATGATCTGTCAAGTGAGGATGACGGTGAAGCCCAGACACAGATGATGATACTGCGGAGGAGTGTAGAAGGGGCCTCAAGTGACAACGGTTGTGAAATTAAGAGTAGAAAATCAATGCTTTCAAGACAGCTAAACACTCAGGTAATTTTTATTTTAGTTTATTAAAGTACAGGCATTAATTCCCAAGTAACAAAGTATTTAACATATTTTCTTGTCATTTGTGGTCTTGATTTTTGGCAGGTAAAAAAGACCACTTCCAAGTGGTACCCTGTTGTGCGGGATTCAGATAGCCTGGCTGAATCAGAGTTTGAATCAGCAGCCTTCAGTCAGGTAATGTATCCTTTTTCAAGGCGTATTCTTGAATGTAATAAGTTTATCCATTCCTTTTTTTTTTTTTAATTGGATGCAGAGGAGGGGGCTAAGGGGGATAGCAAATATACACATAACTTTAGGACAACCAATTTAAAAAAAAAGGAATGGGTAAAGGGCTTCCCTGGTGTCTCAGATGGTAAAGAATTTGCCTGCAATGCAGGAGACCTGGATTTGATCCCTAGGTCAGGAAAATCCCCTGGAGAAGGGAATGGCTACTCACGCATTCCAGTATTCTTGCCTGGAGAATTCCGTGGACAGAGCTTCTTGGTGGGCTAAGGTCCATAGGGTCGCAGAGAGGCAGAAATGACTGAGTGACTAACACTTTCACTTTTTCCTCTGCCTCCAACTGTCTGCCTATTTAGCAGCTTTTTTTTTAATCTGTCTGCTTTTATATGACCAGTCACCCAAGAAAAAGAATGAGCTCTTTGTCTTTGATCTGATCTTAGAATTATCATAGATGATGCCCAGAAAGAGATTGCTCAATCCCTAGATGATGAGAGCCAGAATACTGGAGTGGGTAACCATTTCTTTCTCCATGGGTCTTCCCAACCCAGAGATCAAACCCAGGTCTCCCACCTTGCATGCAGATTCTTTACTATCTGAGCCACCAGGGAAACCCACTTAATATTCACTTGGAATATGGAATTTATTCTTAAGCATTGTTTCTGTGTACGTGGCATTGATGCTGATGAGGACTGATATTTGAGAAATGAGAGATGGGAACAGTAAATCTGCTTATCATGAAAGCTAATGGACATATTGTACATTTTCTGTGTTGTGCTTAGTCGCTCAGTCGTGTCTGACTCTTTGGAACCCCGTGGACTATACTGGCTCCGTGGGGTTTCTCCACACAAGAATACTGGAGTGAGTTGCCATGTCCTCCTCCAGGGGATCTTCCCAACCCAGGGATCGAACCCAGGTCTCCCACATTGCAGGTGGATTCTTTACCATCTGAGCCACCAGGGAAGCCCATTGTACATTTGGGACATTATAATTCAGAGATGAGGGGAGGAGATAGTGGTAGCTTTTGTTTTGATTGGCACGGTTGTTGGGTTGTGGAAAAACTTACATATTTATGTTTATTCTGCAGGAGAGCTGCAGTGCCCATCCTTTCCTCTGCTTGATTACTCTTTTCCCTGTTTGGCTGGGTTCCCAGATGTAATTGTGTCTGTGGTCAAGCTCACAATATTTAGAGTAGAAGACACTTTGGGTGTGCCAGTAGGCTCAGCCACACCTACTCCCAGAGTTGGCCCTCTGGTTGTGTTTGCAGGAGTCACTCCCACCCCAGGGCACCTCAGCTGAACAATCCCATGACTTGGCAATACTTCTCAGAGAGAGTCCTCTTTTATAGTCTGTTAAGAGTCATCAGAGTTCATGTTTAAATATGAAAGTGTATTATTGTTATGTGAAGTCTTGTCAACAAAGGCATGGTGATCAGTTTATGAGAGCATGCCAGTCATCACCATAGGTGCCTTGTTTTCATTTTATCTCAGATATATAGTTGTTTTTAAAAGTGAATGAAAAAAATTTTTTTTGGTTTTTGTTTTTCCCTTAAAGGGCTCCAGGTCTGGCATGAGTGGTGGCTCTCGAAGCCTCAACATGTTGAGAAGAGACTCAGAGAGCACCCGCCACGACTCGGAGACAGAGGACATGTTATGGGATGACCTGCTGCATGGCCCTGAGTGCCGGTCATCTGTCACCAGCGACAGTGAGGGGGCACATGTGAACTCTCTTCACTCAGGGACCAAACGGGACCCCAAAGAGGATGTTTTCCAGCAGGTCTGTAAAGGTGATGATAATAATAGCCAATATTTACTGTGTACCTACCATATGCCAGGCACAGTATTATCTCTTTTAATTCTACAATAACCCTATAAGGTGGACCCTCATTATCCCTAACTTAGAGATGAAGAAATTGAGTGTAATTTGTAAGTGAAGATGTTGGGCTTTGTACTCAGAAGAAAGCACTCTCTAATTCCCCTAACCTAATTGTTTCTTCCTAATATCTTTTCTTATTTTCCTTAGAATGATCCTTAATATTCATTTTATACGAGCAGGGTTGCAGTAACCTCGTCTTGTATTTTCAGATATATCACAGTATTTTATGTGAATTACTAGGAGATGGCATTGCTTTCTTCTCTAAAAATGTATAAAGCAAGTGATGCTTTTAATTTCAGTTCTCTTTTAGAATCATAAAATCAGATAGCCTGGAAATGGGGATTCTTAGGTTATTTCAACCTTCCAATCAATCTAGGAATTCATTGTTCAGAAATGATTTTACTTTCTGTCATGTAGTAACAATAGTTCCTACTTCTTAGAAATATTGTGATATATCTAATGAAATAATTTAAAGCGCGTAGCACAATCTTGGCAAAGAGTGAGCAGCCAGTACATGTTAGCTTGGTTATTACTATTTCTGTCAGACGATTGGTTACTCTCTCTACTTAAATATTTGTGGAGCTGCAATGATTATTTCATGAGCTTGTCCCACTGCTGGCTGGACTGAATGATTAAAAAATGGTTTCATATCAGCCCTTCCTGTGTTTAATGCCAGTGATCATGACTCTTCTTAGTTTTGTTTTTTCTGTTTCTTAGTTTTATTTTTTCTTGTATTTTTTCCACAATGACTTAATAAATAGTGGATGTTGGATATTCATTTGTTTAATTATTGAATTTTCTTGATTCTAAGATACCTTAGATTTAGGTTATACATTATAATGAAAAACATTCTGCTTCATTAAATGTATACAATTTTCATAAACTAACTGGAAACAACATAAACTTTATCACTGAAGTTTTAAACTTTTTCCTCCAATTTTGCTATCAAAATTTGAATCTAAATATTCTTTCCATTCAGTTTGAAGACTCATCTAAATTACATTAGCCTTTGGTAGTAATGCATAGCATCATGATGATTTCCACCTTTGTACTTTTGGGATTTATGGTATAATTTTAAGGCATATGTAAGAATAGCTAGGTTAAGATGAAACTCACCATGTTAAATAGAGTGCATCATTTCCCATTTCTCCCACCTAACATGTCCTTCTTTTAGTCCCCATATTTCTAAATGCCACCACTAACCACGCAAGTCAGAAACCTTGGGGCCATTCTTGATGCCACGACCGCCCCCCCTTAACACCCCTCACCCCCCCACCATCCACTGTATCTAATCTATCATCACATTTTCTTGATTCTGCTGTATAATATCTGCATCTGCTCATCTGTGTCCACCCTGCTTAGTGGATGGCTCTCATCTGGATCCTTGCAACAGCTTCTCTAGTCTTCTTTCCTTTTGCTTCATTTTCCACAGTACAGCCAGAATGATGCTTCTAAAATACAAATCTGGGACCTCCTGGTGGTCCATTGGTTAAGAATCTGCCTTGCAATGCAAAGAACATGGGTTCAATCCCTGGCCAGGGAACTAAGATCCCACATGCCTTGGGACAGCTAAGCCTGTGCACCACAGCTAGAGAGTCCACAGGCTCTGGAGCCCACACACCACAAGTACAGAGCCCGTGCACTGCAACTATGACCCAACTCAGTCAAATAATTAAATAAAATTAAAAAAATAAAATACTAAAATTGTTTTTTAAAAGTACAGATCTGATGCCATTTCCCTTACAATGCTTTAATCGCTTTCTTTTTCTTTTTGGATTATTTGCTTCTGTTTATTTGCTCTGATACAGTCTCACATGGTATAGTTCAGCTCAACTGAACTTCTTCCAGTTTCCTCATGTACTTCTGGGTCTTTCCACAAACTGATTTATTTGCCTGAAGCACACTTTTCTCCAGTACTCATTCCTTTGGGTCACTCCCTTTTGTCTTTCAGGTCTTGGCTCAGTTGATACTTCCTTAGGAAGTCTTTTTAATATGCTCCTAAAGCATTCTTCCCTCCCTTATCACACTATGCAGTAACTTTATTTAATTATGTCTCCTTTATAAGTCTGTAAACTCCTTGATGTCAAGAACCTTGTGTCTTGTTCTCCATTATATCCATAGTTCCTGTTAATAGTAGCTGCTTAATAACTATTTTTTGGCTAAATCAGTTAATAGATCCATAAATGCTCATCAGCATTATGCTAAGCATGGTTGTAGGAGAAGAAATATGCCATATGACTTTTTTTTCAAAAATAACGTATGTATTAGTTTGGGGACAAGATGACATTATGGAAAACAAGTAGAGGGCACTATAAAAGCAGCAGCATATAATTAGATGCAGATTTATCTGCTATAGACTGTACAGGCTTTTAATTGATTCAGAGAAGGGCAATATGAGAGAGACTTGTGGCCATCAGAGAGGACATGTTGATAAAATGGACTTGAGTTGGGACTTGAAGAACAAGACATGACATGGCAGAGGAAAGTGCTGGGCTGTTTTTACAGTGACCTCCTCCTCTTGTGCTTTCTATGCTTTCCCATGTCCTTATTGGACCAGAGAAAGGCTTACCGCCTTACCATTCCTGTGATATCTAAGACCTGTTAGCACCTCTCCTACCTAACTTCCTACTACCCCTGGTCTAGTCATGATGCTATGGAAATACTTTCCTCCTTGATATCCCATGAATACGCCAAGCTTATCCTCACTTCTGTATGCTTAGAAGGGGAAACAACCTCAGAGATCATGGAATCCTACCTCCCATCATCACAGAAGACATACAACCTCTCTTCAGGTAAGAAATTGGCTTAGTGAAGAGAAAGGACCAGAAACCAGCATTGTGGATGTGGTAATTGGAGTGATGGGCTTTGTGAGGGAGAGAACAGAATGACAGGGCAGAGAACTGGCGAATGTGGCCTGGGAACTGGACAAACGGAAAAAATTATAAAGGAGGAAAGAATGAGTGGATGGAAATATTTATTTTTTCTTCTCAGAACCATTTATTCTGGCTTCAGAACTCAAGTCCTGCCTCTGATCGAGTTAGTGCGATAATCTGGGAAGGGAATGAGTGCAAAAAGATGGATATGTCTGTGTTGGAAATAAGTGGCATCATCATGAGCAGGGTAAGGTTTAATAAGTTTTCAGAGTTTTCAAAAGATCTGTTTTATAATCAGCAGCTATTTCATTGCAGAAGGAAATGGCAACCCACTCCAGTATTCTTGCCTGGGAAATCCCATGGACAGAGGATCCTGGTGGACTGCAGTCCATGGGATCACAGAGTTGGGCACAACTGAACACACGTGCACACACACAGACAGCTACTTCATAGATTGTATTTAATGATCAAAACATTGACTCTGTTTTTTAGACACAAGTATGTGTACCTTAAATTTTGTAGCCAGTTTTCACTTGGTAGTGTGTTTTTTAATTTGTTACAAAGGTCTCTGTGAGCCTGATCAATTATTCAGGTAGACTTGACAAATATTTCTTATTTAATCCTAAAAGTCATAAATCTGTGCATCATTTTTATTTTTATTTCTTTTAGAACATATTTGGTTTATAATAATCCAAATAGTATTTGACAAATACTGCTTCACAACTCCATATAGCTGTGCAGTAATGGTAGCTGTTTTAAATTAATTTCCAGGTTAACGCATATCAGCAAGGAGTAGGTTATCAAATGCTAGGAAATGTCGTCACCGTTGGATTAGCATTTTTCCCTTTTTTACACCGACTGTTCCGTGAGAAGAGCCTTGACCAGCTAAAGTCCATCTCAGCTGAGCAGATCTTGACTCTCTTTTGTGGGGCACCGCCTGTTACACCTATTATTATCTTGACTATAATTAACTTTTTTGAGCGACTGTGTCTTACCTGGATGTTTTTTTTCATGATGTGTGTGGCAGAGAGAACATATAAACAGGTCAGTATAAAACTGAGTAAAATTTCTCACCTCTTTTTTCACATATGATATTCTGTTGAGTTGCTTCTGTTGTCTTGATTTGTTCACTCTCCAGAAGCTAACATGGGCAGTGGAGGGTTGATAAGTGGACTTTTGGTATTTGTGGGGTTAACACTTCTGATACTGATTGTTTACAAATGACATGCTGTAATCTGAAATTTTACTGAGCCTATGTGTAAGTAAAGTAAGTGGCTGAGCCTAGCTGATTGCTCGAACCTGCTCCTTGATGTGCCTCGATGTGTTTTATATATGTAGAGTATGTAGTAACTCCAAGGTGACAATGTTTCTGAAAAATGGCCAAGTGAGAAATAAATTTATTGAAATTGGATAAGAGTTTGGGATTGAGGGCTTGTTATATTGGTGATATGTGCAAAAAAATACAGTTTTTGAATGGAAATGTAATTTGGGAGTAAGCTAGAATTTTGTATAAATGTTTGAATTTGTGAAGGTGGGGATTCACAATGGTCTCCAAGGTGTATTCCTTGAAAATGTCCAGAGTGTAGTATATCAGAAGAATGTGTACATGTGTGTTCAGTTGTGCCCAGTTCTTTGTGACCCTTTGGACTGTAGCCCAAGCTACAATTATCTATGGGATAATTTGGGCAAGAATACTGGAGTGGGTTGCCATGCCCTCCTCCAGGGCATCTTCCTGACCCAGGGATTGAACCCGCGTTTTCTGTGTCTCCTGCATTGCAGGTGGATTCCTTACCTACTGAGCCTTTGGGGAAGCCCCCATGAAGAAGTCACTAAGACAGGAAGTGAAAAAGCATTGTTAATACCTCATTAATCTGTTGCTACAGAAAGCAGATTATATATAATGATCAGAACTTGATTATTTTAATATTTTTTATGTGCTGGGAATATTTTACAGTTATGTAAGTGTACACACAGTGACACATATGTACATTTCACTTTGTGATTTTTCTTTTAACCTCCTCTAGAGATTTTTATTTGCAAAACTCTTCAGTCATATTACTTCTGCCAGGAAAGCTAGGAAATATGAAATACCTCATTTCAGACTTAAAAAGGTGGAGAACATTAAGATATGGTTATCACTGCGTTCCTTTCTAAAGGTGAGTTTTAACTAACCATGGAATATCTCCAATAATATGCAGAAAACATGCTCATTGAAATTGCTGGTGGCAGATATTCACTAGGCTGGGTAGTCCTATGTTCTGGACAGATTATATCAGTGACTGACATCTAGCTCACCTGTTTGACACCAGATTGGGAGTGATCTGTCTGCAGAGCTGGTAGAGCTAATTAAATAAGGGCTTGGAAAAGGAAAAGAAATTTTAAACTCTTAGGGCAGAGTGATAAGCTGAATGTTGCATCTTTTTCTGACTTCTGGGGAAACATTCCCGCTGAAAATGTGTTAGTGAATCAATCACACCCTTAACTTGAATGGCATGAATCTCAGAGCTTAATTAAAGTTGAAGATGTCCAAAATATATTAAAATGCTGTGTCAGAAACTTCTTATGAATGTTCATTTTCACACCAACATAATAAGATTAGGTCCCCTAATCTGTCTGCGGCGGGGACCTAAAACGCTCGCCTGTGTCTCGCTCCCTAGAGACGGGGCCCGCAGCGGTCAGTGGATGTGGTTGTGTCTTCCGTCTTCCTGCTGACACTTTCCATGGCTTTCATTTGTTGTGCCCAGGTAAGTGTTTCAGATCTATTTCAGTGGAAAGTAGAAAATAGAACTCGCTTTCTGTTTTAAACTAGTTCACTGTATTTAAGTGAATACACTCACGCACACGCGCGCGCGCGCACACACACACACACACACACACGCAACAGGCGTTTGTTTCTGACAGCCCTGGGAACCGGAGAGTCCAAGGTCAAGATGCCAGGATGGTTATGTTGAAGTATTGGGTTGGGCCAAAAAATTTGTCTGGATTTTTCTGTAAGATGGTACAGAAAAACCATACTAACTTTTTGGCCAACCCTGTGTGTGTGTGTATTTAACGTGTCTAAATTTCTTTTGCTATTTTGCATACTTGTTAATTTTTATGACTTTTGAAATGAGAATAAGAGTAATTTTTAGTCCTTTAAGACTCTAAGATCATGGTCACTTAATTTTAATTGGCAGTTTTTGATCGATAATAAAGCTATATATCATGATGGATACAAAATAGTGATTTTTCTAACTTCATCATTTCTTCTAATTTTATTGTCACTCCAAAGTAGACTTTTTCCCATTTATTTAATCATTCATTCATTTATTATGTTATGGATTCCTATGTTCTTATTTTTATCCAATGGATTATAAACTATTACTATATTGTTTTGATGCATAATTGTCCCAGATTTGGCCAGTGGGAGACCCTTAAAGTGCCTTCCTATGTTCTTTGGAGAGGTCCCTATATATTTTTTGTTTCTATTTCTGTGTTTTCTTTTTCATAAGAATTTACAGCCTTTTTCTATACTTTTCCACTTACTGAGTTTTAATTCTGCGACAGAGAACATGCTCTGAATGTTTTCAGTCCTTTGAAATATGTACAGGCTTGTTTTATTATCCAGTACATGGTCAGTTTCATTAAATCTTGCATCAGCTCTTTGAAAGAATTTGTATTCTATTGTTTTGGAGAGCAGTTTTCCCTCTCTATAAATTAGCCCAAGTTTATTAGTTGTACGGCTGAAATTTCCCATATTTTTACTCATCTTTTTGGTTTGCTTATTTTATAAACCATTGAGAGAAGTGTGGTCGTGTCTGCTCTGATGGTGGGTTTATCTTTTTCTCCTTTGTTTCTGTCAATTTTTGCTTTATATGTTTTTAAGCAGTATAATTGGGTGCATGCAGACTTAGAGTTGATATCCATCTCCTTGGTGGGTTGACTTTTATGTAATTTATAGTCTTTTTTTTTTCTCAATCCAGGATCACATATTCATTTAGCTGTCATCTCTCATCTGTCATTTAGCTCTTGAATCTCCTTTAATCCTGAACAGTGTCAAGCTTTGTTGGTCTTTCATGAACTGATAAAATGTCTCTGTCTCTAATGTATCTTAAAATCTACTCTATTTGATTTTAATTTAACGATACTGTCTTTTGATTAGTTTCTGTATGCTATATATTTCTTTTCTACCTCTTTTCATTTATTTTTTCCTCATATTTTAGTTGCCTTTTATAGTCAGCATATTGATTGCTTGTTTCTTTTTTTTGCTGTTAATCTATCAAAGTGCTTTAATATCTTTAGTGATATCTTTTTGTCAATGTTGAACATTTATTTCATTTATTTTGGTAACAAATCTGAGTTTGCTACAAAATATTTTCTCTTTCTGAGCTCAAAAACCACTACAATATTGTAAAGTAATTAGCCCCCAACTAAAATAAATAAATTTATTAAAAAATAAATAAATAAGATAAAAAAAATTGAAGTATAGTTGATTTACAATGTTATGTTAGTTTAAGGTATACAGCAAAGTGATTCAGTTATACATATTTATACATGTTTATATGTAACTATTTTCTTTGCAGATTCTTTTCCCTTATATGGGCTTCCTTGGTAGGTCAGATGGTAAAAAATCCGCCTGCAGTGTGGGAGACCTGGGTTCGATCTCTGGGCTGGGAAGATCCCCTGGAGGAGGGCATGGCAACCCACTCCAGTGTTCTTGCCTGGAGAATCCCCAGGGACAGAGGAGCCTGGCGGGCTACAATCTGTGGGGTCGCAAAGAGTCAGACATGACTGAGCGACTAAGCACATAGGTTATTATAAATATTGAGTATAGTTCCCTGTGATATATATACTACATCTTCTTTACCCATTTGTCTGTTGATGGACATTTATATTGCTTCTATGTCTTGATTGTTGTAAATAGTGCTGCAGTGAACACTGGGATGCATATATATTTTTCAATTATAGTTTTGTCTGGATATATGCCCAGGAGTAGGATTGGAAGGTCATTTGTTGTAACTCTGTTTTTAGTTTCTTAAGGAACCTTCATATTCACCCTGGTGAAGTACCAATTTACATTCCCACCAACAGTGCAGGCGGGTTCCTTTTTCTCTACACCTTCTTCAACATTTATTATTTGTAGACTTTTTGATGATGGTCATTCTGACTGAAATGAGGCAACACTTTATTATAGATTTGCTTTGCATTTCTCTAATAATTAGCAGTGTTGAGCATCTTTTCATGTGCCTTTTGGTCATCTGCATGTCCATTTTTGGAGAACTGTCTCTTTAGATCTTCTGTCCATTTTTTAATTGGGCTAATTTGGGTGTTTTTGTTATTGAGTTGTATGAGCTGTTTGTATATTTTGGGAATAAAGCCCTGTTGGTCTCATCATTTATAAACATTTTTTCCCATTCTGTAATTTGTCTTTTTATTTGTGGTATTCTTTGTTGTGCAAAAGCTTTTAAGTTTAATTTTGTCCCATTTGTTTATTTTTGTTTTTATTTCCATTACTCTAGGAGATGGAGCCAAAAAGATATTACTTTGATTTATGTAAAAGAGTTCTGCCTGTGTTTTCCTCTAGGAGTTTTATATCATAGTATCCAGTTTTACATTTGGGTTTTTAATCCATTTTATTTTTGTATATGGTGTTAGAGAAATTTTATAATTTCATCCTTTTACACTTAGCTGTCCGTTTTCCCATCACCATTTATCGAAGACTGTTTTCTCTCCAGTGTATGTTCTTGCCTCCTTTGTCATAGATTAATTGACTGTAGGTCTGTGGGTTTATTTCTGGGCTTTCCATCCTGTTCCATTGATCTTATTTCTGTTTTTGTGCCAGTACCACACTGTTTTGATTACTGTAATTTTGTATTGTAGTCAGAAGTCAGGGAGCCTGTTTCCTCCAGCTTTGTTTTTCTTTCTCCAGATTGCTTTGGCTATTGACATATTTTGTGTTTTTATACAAATTAAAAAAATTTTTTTTGTTTTAGTTCTTTGAAAAATTTCTTTGGTAATTTGATAGAGATTGCATTGAATCTGTAGATTGTCTTGGGTTGTATGGTTATGTTAACAATGTTAATCCTTCCAGTCCAAGAAACCAGTATATATATGTATGTATCTTTCCATCTGCTGTGTCATCTTCAGTTTCTTTCATCAGGGTCTTAAAGTTTTTGGAGTACAAGTATTTAGCCTCCTTAAGTAGGTTTATTCCTAGATATTTTGTTCTTTTTGATATGATGGTAAATAGGATTGTGTCCTTAGTTTCTCTTTCTTATCTTTTGTTGTTAGTGTATAGAAATGCAACCGATTTCTGTGTATTAATTTTGTATTCTGCAGCTTTACCAAATTCACCGATGAACTCCAATTGTTTTCTGATGGCATCTTTAGGATTTTCTATGTAAGGTATCCTGTCGTCTGCAAACCGTGACAGTTTTACTTCTTCCTTTCCAATTTGGATTCCTTTTATTTCTTTTTCTTCTCTGAATGCTGTAGCTAGGACTTCCAAAACTCTGTTGAATGAAAGAAGTGAAGTTGGGCATCCTTGTCGTGTTCCTGATCTTAGAGGAAATGCTTTCAACTTTTCACTGTTGAGTATAATGGTAGCTGTGGGTTTGTGATATGTGGCCTTTAGTACATTGAGATATGTTCCCTCTACGTCCAGTTTGATGCGAGTTTTTAATCATTAATGGATGTTAAATGTTGTCAAAAGTTTTTTCTGCATCTATTGAGATAATCATACAGTTTTTATTCTTCAATTTGTTAATGTGTAGTGTATCACACTGATTGATTTGTGGATATTGAAAAATCCTTGCATCTCTGAGATAAATCCCACTTGATCATGGTGTATGATATTGTTGGATTCAGTTTGCTATTATTTTGTTGAGGATTTTTACATCTATGTTCATCAGTGTTACAGGCTTACAATTTTCTTTTTTGTGTGATTTCTTTGTCTGGTCTTGGTATTAGAGTGATGGTGGCCTCATATAGTGAGTTTGGAAGTGTTCCTTCCTCTGCAGTTTTTGGGAATAATTTCAGAAGGATAGGTGGTATCTCTTTTCTAAGTGTTTGGTGGAATACGCCTGTGGATCTCTTTGGTCCTGGAGTTTTGCTTTCTGGGAGTTTTAAAATCATAGATTCAATTTCAGTATTTGTGAATGATCTATTCATATTGTCTATTTTTTCTTGGTTCAGCCTTGAGATATTGTACCTTTCTAAGAATTTGTCCATTGCTTCTAAGTTGTCTGTTCTATTGATATATAATTGCTTGTAGTGGTTTCTCATTTCTAGTTAATTGATTTGGTCCCTCTCCGTTTTTTTCCTGATAAGCCTGATTAAATATTTATCAGTTTTGTTTTATCTTTTCAAAGAACAAACTTTTAGTTTTATTGATCTTTTCCGTTATTTTCTTAGTCTCTATTTCATTTATCTCTGCTCTGATCTTTCTGATTTATTTTCTTCCACTACCTTTGGGTTTTGTTTGTTCTTTCTCTAGTCGCTTTATGCATAAGGTTAGGTTGTTTGAGATTTTTCTTCTTTCCAAAGGTAAGCTTGTATCCCTCTAAAGAGCTGATTTTCTGTGTCTGATAGGTTTTGGATAATCGTATTTTCATTTTCTTTTGTCTCTAGGTATTTAAAAAATTTTTTTCTCTTTGATATCTTCAGTAATCCATTGGTAGTGGTGGTAGTTGTTTTTATATTGGTGAGAACTCAGTCACATAGCTATACCTAGTTACAATCAAGATTGAGGAATGGATTCTAGCCTGTTCAAATTGAAAAGGTGGGGGCCCTGTTTGAAAAAGTAGGAAAAAAGTGCTGTTAATGATACCAAAATATAAAGCTTTTACTTTTCTTCTGTGGTCTCTCTCTCTCAACTTGTCATAGTGTTTTTTGTTTGTTTGTTTAATTTTTTAAAAATTGTAGTATAATTGCTTTACAGTGTTGTGTTAATTTCTGCTGTACAACAATGTGAATCAGCTGTATGTCTACATACATTCCACATTGGTTGTTTAGTAGCATGTTGTATAGCCTGCATGTGATTGGTTTTTTTTTTTTCATGTAGTTGATTTCTAATCTTATAATGTTGTGGTTGGAAAAGATACTTGATATAATTTCAATTTTCTTAAATTTACCAAGGCCTGCTTCATGGACCAGCATGTGATTTATCTGTGAGAGTGTTCCATGTTCACTTGAAAAGAATGTGCATTCTGCTGCTTTCAGATGGAATGCTCTATAAATATCAATTAAGTCCATCTGAGACATGTACACACTGTTGTATTTAAAACAGATAACCAACAAAGACCTACTGTATAGCACATGGAACTGTGTTCAATGTTATGTGGCAGCCTGGATGGATGGACAGTTTGGGGAGAGTGAATACATGTATATGTATAGCTGAATCCATTCACTGTTCACCTGAAACTATCACGACATTGTTAATTGGCTATACCACAGTACAAAACAAAAAGTTTAAAGAAATGTCAGTTAAGTCTATCTGGTCTAATGTGTCATTTAAGGATTATGTTTTCTTACTGATCTTCTTTCTGGATGATCTGTTTAATGATGTAAGTGGGACATTAAAATCCCCTATTATTGTTGTGTTACTGTCAGTTTCTCTTTTTTAATGTCTGTTAACATTTGCCTTAAATATTGAGGTACTCCTTCCTATGTTGGGTACATACGAATATACAGTTGTTACACCTTCTTTGATTGACCCCTTGATCATTATGTAGTGTCCTTCTTTGTCTCTTGTAACAGTCTTTATTTTAAAGTCTATTTTGTCTGACATAAGTATTGCTACTCCAGCTTTTTGATTTCCATTTGCATCAGTTCAGTTCAGTTGCTCAGTCGTGTTAGACTCTTTGTCACCCCATGGACCTGCAGCACACCACCTTCCCTGTCCATCACCAACCCTCGGAGCTTGCTCAAACTCATGTCCATCCAGTCACTGATGCCATCCAATCATCTCATACTCTGTTGTCCCCTTCTCCTCCCGCCTTCAATCTTTCCCAGCATCAGGGTCTTTTCCAATGAGTCAGTTCTTCTCATTAGGTGGCCAAAGTATTGGAGTTTCAGCTTCAGCATCAGTCCTTCCAGTGAATATTCAGGACTGATTTCCTTTAGGATTGACTGATATGATCTCCTCGCAGTCCAAGGGACTCTCAGGAGTCTTCACCAACACTACAGTTCAAAAGCATCAATTCTTCAATGCTCAGCTTTCTTTATAGTCCAACTCTCACATCCATACATGACTACTGGAAAAACCATAGCTTTGACTAGGACGGACCTTTGTTGGCAAAATAATGTCTCTGCTTTTTAATATGCTGTCTAGGTTGGTCATAGCTTTTCTTCCAAGGAGCAAGCGTCTTTTAATTTCATGGCTGCAGTCACCTCTGCAGTGATTTTGAAGCCCCCCAAAATAGTCTGTCACTATTTCCATTGTTTCCCCATCTATTTGCCATGAAGTGATGGGACTGGATGCCATGATCTTAATTTTTTGAATGTTTAGTTTTAAGCCAACTTTTTCACTCTCCTCTTTCACTTTCATCAAGAGGCTCTTTAGTTCTTTGCTTTCTGCCATAAGGGTGGTGTCATCTGTGTATCTGAGGTTATTGATATTTCTCCCGGGAATCTTGATTCCAGTTTGTGCTTCATCCAGCCTGACATTTTGCATGATATACTCTGCATATAAGTTAAATAAGCAGTGGTATGATATACAGCCTTGATATACTCCTTTCCCGATTTGGAACCAGTCTGTTGTTCCATGTCCAGTTCTAACTGTTGCTCCTTGACCTGCATACAGATTTCTCAGGAGGCAGGTAAGATAGTCTGGTATTCCCATCTCTCTAAGAATTTTCCACAGTTTGTTGTAATCCACACAGTTGAAGACTTTGGTGTAGTCCATAAAGCAGAAGTATATGTTTTTCTGGAACGCTCTTGCTTTATCGATGATCCAACAGATGTTGGCAATTTGATCTCTGGTTCCTCTGCCTTTCTAAATCCATCTTGAACATCTGGAAGTTCATGGTTCAAACATACTGTTGAAACCTGGCTTGGAGAATTTTGAGCATTACTTTGCTAACATGTGAGATGAGTGCAATTGTGCAGTAGTTTGAACATTCTTTAGCATTGCCCTTCTTTTGGATTGGAATGAAAACTGACCTTTTCCATGACTTGCATAGATTACCTTTTTCCATCCTCTCACTTTCAGTCTGAATGTGTTTCTAGATCTGAAGTGGGTCTCTTGAAGACAGCGTATATATTGGTCTTATTTTTGTATCCATTCAACCAGTCTTTTTTAACTGGTACATTTAATCTGTTTACATTTAATTATCACTATCTATGTTCTTATTGCCATTTTAAAAATTGTTTTGAACGTGTTTTTGTAAATCTTTTTTTTTTCCTCCTCTCCTCTTGTTCTCTTGTGATTTGTTGACTATCTTTAGTGTTGTCTTTGGCTTCCTTTATCTTTTTTGTGTGTACATCTATTCAGGATTTTTGGTTTGTGGTTACCATGAGGTTTTGGTACAGCAGCCTGTATATATACAAAATTTTTTTAAGTTGTTGATCTCTTAATTTCCATTGCATTTTATTTTTTATTTTTTTATTTATTTTTTTAAATAAATTTATTTATTTTAGTTGGGGGCTAATTACTCTACAATATTGTAGTAGTTTTTGCCATACATTGACATGAATCAGCCATGGGTTCACATGTGCTCCCCCTCCCGAACCCTCCTCCCACCTCCCTCCCCATCCCATCCCTCTGGGTCATCCCAGTGCTCCAGCCCTGAGCATCCGTCCCATGCATAGAACATGGAATGGTGTTCCGCTTCACATATGACAATATACATGTTTCAATGTTACTGTCCCAGAACGTCCCACCCTCACCTTCTTCCTCAGAGTCCACAGGACTGTTCTATGCATCTGTGTCTCTTATTCTGTCTCGCATATAGGGTTACCGTTACCATCTTTCAAATTCCATATACATGCATTAGTATACTGTATTGGTGCTTTTCTTTCTGGCTCACTTCACTCTGTATAATGGGCTCCAGTTTCATCCATCTCAATAGAACCGATTCAAATGTGTTTTTTTTTAATGGCTGAGTAATATTCCATTGTGTATATGTACCACAGCTTCCTTATCCATTCATCTGCCGATGGACATCTAGTCAATTGCATTTTAAATAGCCTGCATTTGTACTCTTCTCCCTACACAATTTCTGGTTTTAATATTGTGTCTGTGTGTGGATGGTTTTGTACCTTTACTGGATGAGCCTTTACTGATGAGCTTTTCATTTCATAATTTTCTTGTTTCTAATTGTGGCCTTTTCTGTTTAGAGAAATTGCTTTAGCATTTGTTTTAAAGCTGGTTTGGTGGTACTGAATTCTTTTAGCTTTTGCTTGTCTGTAAAGTGCTTGATTTCTCCATCAAACACAATATAGAGCCTTGCTTGGTAGTCTTGGTTGTAGGTTTTTCCCTTTTATCACTTTAAATATATCATTTATATTTACATTACAAGGCCACTTCCTTCTGGCCTGCAGAGTTTCTCCTGAAAAATCCACTTATAATCTTATGGAAATTGTATGTTATTTGTTGCTTTTCATATTTTCTCTGTCTTTGATTTTTGTAAGTTTGATGACTGTATGTTTCAGCGTGTTCCTCCCTGGGTTAATCCTGTATGGGATTCTCTACGCTTCCTGGACTTGGCTGACTGTTTCCTTTCCCCTGATAGGAAAGTGTTCAAATATTTTCTCAGGCCTTTTCTCTCCCTCATCTTCTGGGACCCCTGTGATGCGAATGTTGGTGCATTTGACATTGTCCCAGAGGTTTCTTAAACTGTCCTCATTTCTTTTCATTCTTTTGTCTTTATTCTGTTCTGTATCAGTGATTCCCACCATTCTATCTTCCAGCTCACTGATTCATTCTTCTGCCTCATTTATTCTTCTGTTGATTCCTTCTAATGTATTTTTCATTTCAGTTATTGTATTCTTCAGTTCTCTTTGGTTGTTCTTTATATTTTCTAGCTCTTTGCTAAAAACTTACTGCTCTCTGATCCATTCTTTTTGAGTTCTTGGATCATCTTTACAATCTTTACTTTGAACTTTTATCAGGTAGATTGCCTGTCTCCAGTTCACTTAGTCATTCTTCTGGAGTTTTACCTTGTGCCTTCAAACTGGAACATATTCCTTTGCCGTGTCATTTTGTTTAAATTTTTATTTTTGTTTGTTTAGTTTAAACTACAATTTACTATATATTTTTTTATTTTAAAAAATTTTGATTTTTGGCTGTGCTGTGTCCTCATCGCTGCACATGGGCTTTCTCTAATTGCAGAGAGTGGGAGGTACTCTTTAGTTGTGGTGTGTAGGTTTCTGATTGTGGTGGCTTTTCTTGTGGAGCATAGGCTCTCGGCACATGGGCCCTAGTACTTGCAACATGTGGGCTCAGTAGTTGAGGCTCTTGGGCTCTAGAGCATACAAGCTTCAGTCGTTGTGGTGCACAAACTTAGTTGTTCTGAGGCATGTGGAATCTTTCCAGACCAGGGATCGAACCTATGTCCCCTGTATTGGCAGGTGGATTCTCAACCACTGGACCACCAGGGAAGTCATCTGTTTCTTTTTTTTTTTATTGCATGTAGTAAATTAGTTATATTTCTTGACCTTGGTGAAGTGGCCCTCTGTGGGGGATGTCCTGTGTGTCCCAGCAGTACTCTCCCACCTATCTTGTTACCCAAGGGCCAGGGACTAGATGGTCTCAGGGTAATTTCTGACCTATGCTTGCAGAGTTAGTTCCAGAGGCTGTGGGATTGTAGTTTTCTTGCTTCTGGTATCCCCCTGGTTGATGAGACTGGTCTACAGGCTTGTGCAGGCTTCCTGTGGGAGGAACCAGTGCCTGCCCACTGGTGGGTAGAGTGGTTGCTGGCCCTCTGGTGGGTCAGGCTGTGTCATGGGGCGTGTCTCAAGGTGGCTGTGGGCTCAGGAAGTGTTTAGGCAGCCTTTCTTTTGATGAGTGGGACTGTGTTCCATCCTCCTGGTTGTTTGGCCTGAGGTGTCTCAACACTGGAGCTTATAGGCTGTTGGGCGCGCCAGGCGTTGGTGCCAAGATCCCAAGCAAGATGTTTACCTCCAGTCAGAGTTCACATCTCTGTGAATACTCCCTGATATGTCAGCTGCCAGCTTTTATGACCCCAGGGAGAGCCACACTACTCGCTACTTCCCCAGGAGACCCTCCAGCAGCAGCTGGGAGGTCTGGCCCATGCTCCTACAAAGTCACTGCTTTTGCTCTCAGTCCCCTTGTGTGCACCCTCCGTGAGTGGAGTTTCTGCTTCCCCCAGTCCTGAGGAGCTCCTGCAATCAAGCCCCACTGGCCTTCAAAGCCAAATGTTCTGTGGATTCCTCCTTGCAATGCCCGACACCTAGGCTGGTGAGCCTGGGGTGGCTCAGAGCTCTCTCTCTTTTGGGAGAACTTCTGTGATATAATTATTTTCTAGTCTGTGGGTAACTCACCCAAGGGGTATGGAATTTGATTATAATTATGATTGTGAGTGTGCCTCTTCTATCATCTTAACTGTGGTTTCTTCTTTATGTCTTTGAATGTAGAATATCTTTCTTGATAGGTTCCAGTCTTTTTATTGATGGTTGTTCAGCAGTTAGTTGTGATTTTGGTGTGCTTGTAAGAGGAGATGAAGTCAAGTTTCTTTTACTGTGTCATGTTATCTCCAGTCCTCTTTGTTTTGAAAAAAAAAACAAAAAAAAAACTTTAACCTGAAAACTTGACACATAATAGGCATTTAATAACTGGTGGCTGCTGCTGTTATTCAGATCCTAAAGTGGGGTGAAGAACTGATCCTCAGGATTTTCTAGTCATGTAAGTGGAACGGGCAGCAGGTTTTAGGTGGCTCTGCTAGTCAAATGCAAATTTAATACTTTTAAAAATGGCCACCATATAATTGTGAGTGGGCACACTTGTGGTTAAAGAGCTTGGAAGTGCATTTGTCTTATTTCACTTATGTTTTCTTCCTTCGTTGTTTCCAGATACTTGCTGTCCATTATGCAAAGAAGAAAATGTAGGGAAGCTTAGAGAAATACATAATACTTTATGAGTATTAAAACTTCTTCTCTGAGTATTAAAATGGTGGTATCTTGTAAATGTTTTTAAATCAGTAAAGGAGTAATTACAGTAATTAATACAAGTGAAAAACTTAACTTTTTTCTGGTCCTTTTCATAGGTACTCCGTGGACATAAAACTTTCCTAAATGATGCTTATAATTGGGAGTTTTTGATCTGGGAATCAGCTTTACTACTTTTCTTACTGCGCTTAGCCTCATTGGGGTCTGAAACCAATAAGAAATACAGCAATGTCTCAATATTACTTACTGAACAGGTATTGACTGGTCCTTGATAGTTTGATTCAGTGGTTAGAAATGGTATAATAAGATTTGTGCATAAGATTCGGGGTTGAGTCTAGATTCTGTCACTTTCTAGCTATATAACCTTATACCTTACAAGTCACTCTGTAACCATATAATTGTTTCCCATATAAATGAGGATAATATCTCCCCCACCTGCTCCCAGGATTGGGTGCTGTGCTTCGTTGCTCAGTTGTGTCTGACTCTTTACGACTCCGTGGACTGTAGCCTGCCAGGCTCTTCTGTCCATGGGGATTCTCCATGCTACTTCATAGTATAAAGATTATTTTTGGTGGTGGTAATGGAGCGTGCTTTTAATCTCATGTTCTGTGTCAAGTATTAGCTCTTTAGAGTACCTGTCATTTAAGTATGTTTAGTAACCTTCTTGACTTTCTTTTCTATCAATCATAGAATACATTCAGGGTTTGAAAAATACTTGCTCTTTAGTATGTGAGTAGATATGATGATTGAGAAATGTTTCTTATGAATATAAAGTAGTATAGAGTTGGTTTTTTGTTTTTAATTTCATGTTTATCCATAAGTTTAAAATATCTGATATTAAATATTTGGAAATAATTTTTTTTTGAGGGGGAGCAGAACTTAGAATTATAGTGAAAAATTCTTACCATAAGGGATGAAACAAGGAATTAGTAAGTTAAAAGTAGCTATCCTATCTTCTTCCATTCCATGAATGTTTGATAAAGATGTTAGACTTTTGGGGGGATACCAAGGTGAATAATATAAATTTTTTAACTCAAGGAGTTTATATCTTGTTAAAATTAATATAAAATTTTCATTGTTTTGATAGATTGCTTCATCATTATTTTTTGTTCACTAAATAGCCTTTTTTCCCCCCCATATGTGACTGATTAGGGATGGGGATTGGGCATGTGACATATGTACTCTGTAAAAATAGCTACTAGAATTTCAAATTTTATTTTAGTTGAAAATATTGTCTTCCAAATCTGCCATATTGAATGCTATATATATATATATATATACACACACACTCACACATATACATATCTTTTACATGACATTTGCCCTGATCTCTGTTCCTTCCCTCAGATTAATTTATATCTTAAAATGGAAAAAAAGCCGAATAAGAAAGAACAGCTTACCCTAGTAAACAATGTGTTAAAGCTATCCACCAAGTTGTTAAAAGTAAGTAATGCCCTGTGATGCATTTTTATTACCATTTAATTAAATCAGTGCTGCACTTCTTGGAGAGGACCTTAGTAACAGATAAATGCTGTGTAGATTCAAAATACAGACTTGATAGTTGGGGTTAATGACTCTATGAGAAAAGTTTCCCAACTTATTACCCAAGTTCTAATGAGTGCTGTTGTCTGTCACATTTAAAAATTGCATTAAAAAATGACGAATTGCATGTTGCTTGAATCTACCTTCAAAAACTTAGCTGGTGGAAGACCAGGTGAGAGCCCGTTTCTTTACATTATTATTTTTGAATTACTATTTTAAGTTGATGCATAGTTGATTTACAGTGTTTCACATGTACAGCAAAGTGATTCAGTTATATATATACATAGGTTCTTTTTCTGATTCTTCTCTATTATAGGTTATTGCAAGATATCGAATATAGTTCCCAGTGCTATACAGTAGGTCCTTGTTGTTTATCCATTTTATATACAGTACTCTGTATCGGTTAATTCCAAATTTATCCCTCCCCCTCATTACAGGTTTTTTGAAGGTAGCTATTGAACATCAGGAAAGAGGTCTTAAGCAGTCATCCTCACCCAAGACTCAAAAAACAGTCTGATAACCACTGATAGCTATTGTGAAACCATGTATTTCATCTCAGTTCTCTCATGTTTTTTAGGAGCTGGACACACCATTTAGACTCTATGGACTGACAATGAACCCCTTAATCTACAATATCACACGAGTAGTTATCCTTTCTGCAGTCTCAGGTGTTATAAGTGATCTTCTAGGATTTAATATAAGAGTAAGTGAGATTACCACTCTCTAGCATCTGCCGTAGTCTTAAAACTTACTAGTATGTATAATAATCTTTAACCTTCCCAGTGTGTATGTGTGTGAGAAAGAGAAAGGGAGAGGTAATGGGGCAAGGTGGGATGGAGGGAGAGAGTGGCTGGCATGGAAATAATTCTTCAGGTAGAGAAATAAGCATTTGAAATAGACATTCAGCTTAGATTTTCTCATTTTATACAAGCACAATAGACTGTGCTCTTGAATGGAACAAAAAGTCAAGTTTGAATCTCATGTCAGTTTAATAGCATGGGCTGGGGTGGCCTCTGAGCTAGGTAAATGTATAGAGGCAGAATGAAGGAAAACTAGAAACCCCCATGAGCTGCAGTATATCAGTTTTGATCCTAGAAATTTTTAATGTTTTTTTCTCCATGATGTTCTATGGTTGCTCTTGCCAGAGTTGATATACTTTTTTCTTATGTAAATGGTTCTTGGTTTATATGTAAGTGTACCTGTCAACCCCACCTATTTGTCTTAAAACTAACTGATTTTTGTGATTTTCTTTTCTTAGCTGTGGAAAATTAAGTCATAAGCTGAGTCATGTGCCTGGACACTCTCCCCTTGCTGGCATCAGTGCTTACCCCATTAAGGAAAGAGATGACTGCAAAACCATGAGACACCCACCTGCTTATTCATACGCAGAGGTGCCCTCAGCTCTCCTAATCTAATGAATCGTGTTTTCAGAGGAACAGAGCCTTTTCCAACTGGGCGTGCATGCTAAAAACCTGTATTTTCATGGTTTTCAAATAGTATGACTAGTCAGGAGACTGAAGACTGTTGTGTTATAGTAACTTAAGGACAACTTTTTAAGTTAGGAAATTTATTCTGGGCATTTCAATGCTGTGACAGTTATATTTACTGGAAATAGTCTTTTGGGTAACTATGGTAGATGCCCAAAGCATGAAGCAAGATCCTTTATTGGAAATATGCAAATTCAGTACTTTTCTATTACAGTCTATAGAATTGGATATTTCATTTCTCTAGCAAAGAGAGATCAAGTTTAAATTTAAACTATTTTAGGTTGAACCTGAATAAAATAACTTTATTGGAGAATTTCAGTTTCTAGGCTTTTTTGTTGTTTAAAGAAAAAATAACCTTTAAACTGTGATTTTCTGTGAAACTATGGAGAAATTTTCAATTAGTTTATAATTTTGAAGTTAATCCTAATAACTGTACAGTTGTTGGTGAAACAGAGTCATGCATATAATATAGCATGTAATTCAGCATAAGACATTTTTCTATGCACACTTGTCCGTGTTCACCATACAATATGTCTTCCATTTTGAATCATCTGAGCTATGTTTCCCATCACAGTACTAAGTGAAGTGTTCAGTTTGTTGTGCAACTCAATGAATGTATTTAACCCTCAGTACAGTCTCAGGTCTTCAGTGTCTATACTGGGCCAAGCTGTGCCATGGATGATTTGGGTTCCCTTATCAGCATCCCCTGTCACACTTACATACATACACATATGTTAATGAAAACTAATAATCTCCATGTAATTCCTGCTCATTAAGTTACCCACTTTGAAGAATCTCTTGAGGCAAATAGAAAGCCCACAGATCTTAATGATAAGATTTTGTGAATATTTGAATGGGAATAATTAAGAAACTTTATTATTACATGTGAAGTATGTACATGCAAAATCAGTGTATCATTTATACATATCCTTATATGGCAGGAAGATTTTTGAGGTTTAAAGGTGAACTTCTCGAATCCAGGGATTGAGTTCAGACCTTTCTGGATTCATATCCTTGGCTCTGCTACTCATTAGCTTCATAGTCCAAAGCAAGTTACTTAACATTTTTGCACCTCAATTTACTTACCTGTGTAATGGGGATAATAACTACCTAATAGGGTTGTTAAGGTCAAATGAAGTTATCATGTAAGGTACTTAGCATAAAGTACTTAGCCCTTGGTAAGTCCACAATAAACATTTGTAATTACTATTTAAAACCCTTTAAAAATATTTTGCTGACAGCTTTCCTAACTGTGAAGATAGAAACATAGAGGGCAAGATAACTGAACTAGAAGTGGATTACCGAAAGTTTGCAGCCATTCTAAATACTGCGTGAGAGTTACAATTTTTTTTTTTTTTTTTTTTTTTTTTTTTTTTTTTTTAAAGTCAAACCCCTTTATAGTGATTTACCTTTGGAAGGAACTGATCTGGAAAGGCACTTCGGTGTCTTGACAGGTGACTCATAGAAATCATAAGGAACAAGAACAATTTTCTCGAAGCCGGAATTGAGCGGCTCTGTGCAGATTTCAGGTGAAGAAAGTGGATGCCTTTATCTTTTTTCTCCTACAAAAACACTGTTCTATTTTTATTTGAATTTTTTACACATTGAATTCTTTAGCTTAAATGCAGTATTTAGAATTGTTTACTCCTGTGAGTTGTTTCAGTTATGGTTTTGATGGTTTATAATTGGTTTAAGAGATTTTTCAGGTGGGTCAGTTTTTCTGTATGTGTACTTGCTCATGTCAGAAACTTGAAAATCATTTTTTTTTTATCTGTACTGGGTCTTCATTGTGGCACCAGGCTCTTCATTGCAGTGCTCCAGCCTTCTCTAGTTGTGGTGTGTGGTTTTCTCTAGTTGCAACTTGCAGGCTGTCTAGTTGTGGCATGCGGTCTCTAGAGCACATGGGCTCAGTAGTTTCAGTGCAAGGGCTTAGCTGCCCCATGGCATTTGGGATTTTAGTTCCCTGACCAGGGATCAAAACCACACCCCCTACATTGGAAGGTGGATTCTTAACCACTGGACTACCAGGGAAGTCCTGGCAATCATTTTTGACTCTTGCCTTTCTCATACCTCACATCCAATCACCAAGTCTTTGAATAATTATCTTTTAGATGTTTTTCTAATCGGTCCATTCTTTTCCATTCCCGTTTTTACCACCCTCATCTAAGTTAATATCTTCTGTTTTCGAACAGGATTCTGCTTTTCTGCTCTTAAATATACAAGGCATCCCTCTTTTCCCATACCCACCTATTCATCTCAAAAACTAATGTGTGTTTTTTGAAATGTAAGTCTCATCATTTAGAATCTACTAATGGCTTAGTATTTCTTTGAAGGTAAAAATCTGAAATCGTTTCAGCAAGGTATATAGGCCTTCCTTGTTGAGAAATATTTTTGAATCTTTATGTTTGAAAGATTTTTGCTGGGCATAAAATTCCAGTTTTAGAAATGTTACTCTATTGCCTCCTGAGTTGCATTGCTTCTGACAAGAAGTCTGTTGTAATTCTCATCTTTGTTCTTCTGTGTATAATGTCTCTCTTTTTTACACTCTGGCTACTTTTAAGGTTTTTATGTTTTTCATTGAATTTGTGCTGTTATAATGTGTATTGTTGTAGTTTTTTTTGTGTGTGTGTGTGCTTGGGATTTGTTGCACTTATTGGGTCTCTTGATTTATAGTTTTCATAAAATTTGGGAAAATTTTAGCTGTTTTTTTTTAAATTATTTTTTAATTGGTGGAAAATTGCTTTACAATTTTGCGTTGGTTTCTGCTATATAACAATGTGAATCAGTCATATATGTATATCCCTTCCCTCCCCCCACCCCTCCAGGTTATCACAGACCACCAGGCTGGATCGCTGTGTCATTAAAATGTTTCTGCACCCCATTCTCCCACCTGCTTCTGAGATTCCACCTCACAGATGTATCAGGCTTCTTGAAGTTGTCCTACAGCTTACTGATGTTCTGTACATTGTCCCAGTCTTCTGTCTTCAATTTTGGATAGTTTCTGTTGCTGTGCCTTCAACTTCAACAATCTGTTCTAATTTTGCTGTTAATCCTACATGGTGTATTTTGTCTACCTACAGAAGTTTGATACTGCTTTTTTGTTTTTTATATCTTTTATGTCTGTCTTTAACATGCTCTTTCTTTTGTCTACCTTGTTTTCATAACATTTATAATAGAAATAGTAAATAAGAACATTAAAACAGCTATCATCTGTGTCATTCTGTGGGGTTTTTTTATTGATTTATTTTTCTTCTCATTTTGGGTCATTTTTCCTGCTTCTTTACATGCTTAGTAATTTATTGGATGTGAATTTTACATTGTTGGGTGTTAGGGTTTTGTGTGTATGCCTTCTTTATTCTTGAGCTTTGCTTTAGAGTGTAGTTAAATTACTCGAAAATAGTTTGATCATTTTAAGGCTTGCTTTTAAGCTTTTGTTAGGAGGGCCAGAGCAGCCTTAAACCTGGTGCTACTTTTTTCCACAACTGATGTAATATCTTTCTGAGCACTCTACATGATGCCCTCTTCATGATGGGGTTTTCTCAGTTGGACTGTAGGAACATGAACTATTCCCAGCTTCAAGAATTTTTGGCCTGATTTTTTTGGGGTGGTCCTTTCCCTGTTGAGTATTTCCTTGTGCTGATGCATACTCACCTGCAGACTTGAACTCTCAGCACATTTTTTTGACCTCTCTCTTCTCTATGCAGCTGTCTTCTCTCTGATTCTTGCAGTTATTGGTGTGCATCTTGAATAATGAAGTTTGAATTTCACAAATGTGCAATAATTCCATACCTTTCCTGCAGTACGTCCTGAGCCTATATGCTGTAATAAGGTATTACTCAAGGTAACAATTATTGTTTTATATTAAGGACAAAATAAGCCTCTTGTGTTTTCACTAATAGTTCGCCTGGCTTTAATACAAACACTGTATAATAGACAAATACCCACAAGATTCTTTGGAAAAATATAGGTTTAGGCTAAATTAAAGCACTTGGCTATGTTTTTGTGTTTTAATGTATATATGAGAAAGGTTCAGAGTTCTTTAGCAGATAAATTCTACTCTTCATAAGCCTTAATACTCCTCTCTTACACTTAAGGTTCTACTTGCACAGAAACATTGAAAACATATCCAAGTTAGTGAATATCTTAAAACTAATTCAGTTAACTGAAGCAAAGATTATAGAGTTGATGTCATAATTATGGTGTGCTTTAAACCAGTCATTGTACTGCTGATAAACCTTAATAGCGTGAAAAATAAAGATCTGCCTAAATAAGTAAATCTGTTATTGTTTAAAAGTACAAGCAGTTCTCAGCATTGCAGCATGCCAGGATGATGTAAGAAGTTGCTCTGATGAATTCTTCATGCCAAACTGAATCATCCCATTTTGTGACTGAAGTCTGTTTACACCAGTGTTCCTTAGTTCTCGGAGCTCACTCTGGACCAGACTTCAGCCTAAGCACATCTCTGTGGAGGTCAGTAGTTAAGACTGTCACACAGTTTAATTTGGGTATTCCTTGCTTTCTTAAAACCCCATTCTCTTTGAATGTTGAACACAGTAATCATGAAACTCTTCATTAGTCCATGTTGAAAAGCATTTGACTTTTTCTACATGAAAACATCTGACTATTAAAAAAGGAAATGATCAAGATGTGCTCATGTAGAAATAAAAAATCACATGCTTTTCTATTTCAGAAGTCTTGGACACAGGAGTTGACTCTGTGCAGAGGCTATTTGGTCCAAAAAATTTGATGTGAGTTAGAAGACAACAATATTACAGGCTGTTACTGATTTCTCTAGGAAGACAATGTGATAGCATCCCAGAACGTTTTTGCTGTTGTGGTCAGTCCACTAAAACAACAAAATGATTTTGGTGCCACTCTGTGGGCTTTGCTAAGACACACATCTCCATGATGGAGCTCGGAAGCCAGAGGTTTAGGGTTTATTTTCAGTATGAGTTCATGGAATGGTAGGTTCAGGAATTTAAATTTTTCTCCTCAAGAGTATTCAGTTAACCACGGTCTTAAACTAGGTTTTAGGCATTATTCGTATCAAGAATTTCAGTGAAGTCAAAACACTTCACTCTATAAGTAAGTACAACCTGTAGTAAACGAAATGATTTCAAAATAACGTGAAATGCCACACAGCCTGATGAAATAGCATTTGTGATCTTGTGGTAACCGGACTTACATTGCTATTTCCATTAGAAATGTCTAATAATTTCCAATAACATAAGTACTTTTCTCTCCCTGACAGTTGTAAGAAAGGATTGAGGGCGGGAAAACAAATTATTTATACAAAACTATTTTCCTTACAATGAAAGGTATGAAGTAGGTATAATGATATTCAACTCAAAGTAATTTTAAACTTTAAATGTATTTATAGATAAAAGTATAGCTATACAGGTAAAGTCATCATTGTAAGAGTCTGCCTGATTGTAGGACTTTGAATGTTTCTCACAGGGATAAAAATCTGAGGACTCAGACCATGATGAAATTAGCTCCACAAGCAGAAAAACAGTAAAAAGAAATGCAAGTCATGAACTGATTTTTGTTTTTTTAATATCTATATAAAAAATAACGAGCGATTTACAGATCTCTTTCTCTAATCAGAACCTCGAGTGTATATATAAAGGTACTGTACAATATATAAACATTTACAACCAGTACATCCATATTTTGCTTAGCATTCCAAGGCCACATTGCTAAGTCAGTACAGAATCAGTACAGTGACCGGTTACTTAGAGAGGAAAGAGCCACATCAGACTGACAACAGATGACATCAAAGTTATGTCACAGCTAACAATAAAAATAGGATTTTTATCACTAATTGTGGACTATAGGGAAAATAAATCATTTCTGTGGTACTAAATTCTTCGCATTTATCAAGCCTTCTAATTTGTCTCTATTCAAGTAGTTACAATAGATGGGTAAATATAGTTCTGGATGAAAAGGGGGTTTCAAAAAATCTCACTCTGGGAAGAAATGTCTTATCTACAGGGGCTTCAGTTGTTATATTAAAGAATTTCACAGTCAGATTCTGAGAGGGAAGGACCTGAACATGATGTGTTTCACAATAACAAGATGAACCCAGGGTGACAGAACAACAGCGTTCAAATACTCCAGAAAATGGTTTTATTCTGAGAATGTTCCTTTATTTATAGATGCTACCGAATGCTAGTTCTGGGGCTGAAAAACCCGAATCTGTTTTATGGAGCTAAAATCTGTTAACCACCTTCCAATAAACATCTTTAGTTAGACCTTAAAAAAGAATTCTGAAAATTTGTACAAGCTAAGCAGTTGTTTACTCTCCTGTTTTTAAATAAGTTACTATAGCTAGAAATTAAATAAGATCTCATAATGTCTACCACCACGTTTGTCCTCAGTTGCTGAGCTAGTCTCAGGTAAGTTCTGCTTCTATACACCTGAACTCATACAGCTGCTGCCAGATGGTCCTTCATCTGGCAACAGACTGTGAAACTGGTTTTGTGGTTTAAAAGTCTCTCTTCAAATATGTATTATGTATTAATGACTAAATGAGTTAGCATTAATAGTTCAATCAAAATATCCAGAAACACAAATTTGGATTTCAGAAATTTCAAATAGCAATAAGTGATATTTCCACATGCCTCTTGGTGGTTTCATAATAAAGTAACAAAGGGTGATCTGAGATGCTGTATCAGTTAGGGTTGGATAACACAGCAGGAGGTGAACTCTTAAGTACTTTCTCAACTCTTAAGTACTTTCTCATTTGAACATTCATCTGTAAGTAACATCTTTAACAGTTATTTGAAATGCCTTATCCAGCTGAATTACAATAAACAAAATCATATGAAAGTATTTGACTACATTTTTTTTTTCTTTCCAGTAGTGATATTTGGGAGTTTTATTTTTAAACGGGGACATCATCAGTAGCTGTTAGGAAAGGTAACTGCCATCTTTAATGATGAGTTAATCTCTTCTTCTGTAAGGGCTCAAATATTTCTGTCTGTAAACATGCAACATGCTATTGAGGGTATCAACTTCCGAGCCAAACCTACTTTTTTCATTACTGTGGAAATAGCTGAGTGAGAAGGATAAGATAGACATGATACAGTAGATAACTTGGCACAAATATAAAATGAGTTGTAACCACGTTATGAATGTCAACATGTCATTTGTTCAGACACTCATGAGGACGAGCTGGGTGTCCTGAGCGGGGCGTGTCCGATGAGCACTGGGATTCAGCCCCCTCCTGAGCGCAAAGGGGGACAGTGGGCTCTCAGCAATCCTACAGGCCCTTCATGCAGCCTAGGTAACCTGATGCTCAAATTAACATGTCCTTATAGGTGTTTCAGAATTTCTGGGAAAAAAGATTTTGGTTGGGGTGGGGGGAAATGCTGCTTTTTTTGTAAGAAAAGATTACAACTTGTTTTTCTTTGTTTTATACTAAAGGTCACAGCCGCTTCTCAGCCGCACCAGTGGTGCCTGTGGTTCTGCTTGCACTTGGTACCTTCCAGGGCCCTGGAGTTATTGGTGTTTTCTTAGCGGGAGAACCACTTTCAGGTTTGAACCCTCCACTCTCTTTGTTTTTGTCAGCCACCTCAAGTTCTTTTCTTTTGTGATCTTCCGTTTTGCTTAAAACCATTCTTTCGTCAGGTTCCTGCTTTAGCTTCTTCTCTGATATGCTGACATTTTCTCCTGTTTTATCTTTACTAGAACTCATCTGTCCGGAGGCTGCTTTCTTGCCTTTTTCATTTTCTGGTATTGCCCTACTAGTAATGTTGTTAGTCTTTTTGGATGGAAGAGACCTTTCATCCACTCGCTTGCTTTTTTTCTCTGGAGACCTGGTTCTGTTTTTTCCAGGCTGACTCTGATTTGTATCTCTCCCGAAAACACCTGATCTTTCTTTGGCATCTGAGATCTGCTCAGCATTGTCACTAGCATGGCCCCCAGCTCTTCGACTCGCATTTGACTGGTCTTTGCTGCCTTCGGTTTTTTGCTGCTTCTTCGGGCTTGAAGACCGTCCCCTGCTTTTTCCACAATGACCCTGTCCAGAAGCTGTCCCGACGCCGAGCTGACTGCTTTTATTCTCGCCTTTCCTGGGGCTGAGTGAGCGATCTCTGGGTCTTCTTTTGCGGTCATTTTTTAGAGGACTGGGAATCTTTTCTGCATGTTCTTCCGGATATTGACTGGCTGACTTCTTGGGACTAGCAGACCTGCCTCTTGGTGTGATGCCATTTTCTGCTTTCAAGAGATTTTTCTTATCACCGTGCCCATGACTGTTGGGTGAATCCCTTTTATTCACATTTTTATGAAGAAGAGACTTATGTTTTATATCAGACTGATTTTCATTTAAAGTGCTTTTCTTTTCAGGCACAGTGTCCTTTAATTCTTCTGCCTTTTCACATATCTGAACTCTCATCAATGATTCTTCAGTTACTGGCACATGAGACTCTTCAAATATGGAAGCAGAGTGTGAAGATGGGTGACATGGTGACTGTTCATCATAAATCACATTGGAAGATGTAGGGTTATTAATATCCCAGTCACCTAAAAAAAGTGATTTTGAGTAGAACATTATTAAATTTTAGAATTATAAATAGGAACAATTAAGTTTTGAACTTTGATAGCCATTTGAATTTTACTGACTGCTTAAACAGACTATTTTATAAAGTTCATGTATATTTATATCTCTCTCTATAAAGGCAGATGTATACAGACAACTGTACTTGTACATGAAAGGTAGGTTGTTTTATATATACATATATATATATAAAGTAATAGCATTCGTTTTTCTAATTACTTTTCATAAGTGCAATAATATGATGTGTAAGTTCTTTATAAGTAGTAAAAGCCCAATAAAAAGCTTAAAAGAAATAACTAATAAAATTGGACCAAATTATCTGGTCCAAGCAGCTTACTAATTTAGCTATTATTGATGGATATAGCTTAAAAGATTTGTCAAAATCCACTAATAAAGGAAACCAAACTATGGTAACCAGAATGGAGTTCATGGGCATTTGTAAATAATTCTCTTGCATTAAGCTGTTAAATTTAATGTCAAAAGGAAACTGAAAAGTGCAGAAGATAGAAGGAGATGTATTTAATAGCATCATTTTTAATTAAAAAGAAACAAAAAAAAAGAGAAGGAAGTGATTTACAAGACATGCAAATTTACCAAATCTTTTTAAGGAAAGACCAAGAAAAGCCCTGAAAGCCTTAATGTTGCTCAGGTTTCACGTAGGAGCACAGACCGGAAGGAGCCAAACCTGAAGAAGGAAGAGAAAAAGCCTAGGACTGTGTAAAAAAATACATCACAGTGCAGTTAGCAAAGATGTCACCGGGGACGTATGATTTACAAGCAGATGATGGAAGGTAATACAGTCAGAGAATTATAGACTGGAAGGGGACTATAGGAGATCCTGTCTACACTTAACCCACAAAAGTTCTATGGGGGGGAAGGAAGGAAGCTGGAAGGGACAAGGACTAAGTGGTGTGGTACTGTAAACTAGTGCACTCAGCTGAAAAATGGTGATTTTCAAATACTGTGATATTTCAGAAACATACAGTGAATCCAAGGAAGTTTAATATCAGTACAGGACTACAGAAACGGTCCCAGGTCCAAATCTTTGTCTCCAGGTAGCGCTATAGGTAACTTGTTTTTGACAAATGAGCAGAAAAGCTTAAGGTTCTTATGCTGTTCCTTAAGAAAGAAACTCATCTTACTATAAGGAAAAAAGTAACATTTGAAGAGATTTCAAATGTTTTTCATGACGTTAAAATCCTTTGCCTCTCATGTTCTTATTTTCTCCAGGCACATTTCTCTGCAAAAGCAACTATGTTTTCTGTTGAAAGTAGCTTAACATATATTCTGTTGTAATAAAAGTCCTGTATGAGGTCACTTATTTTGTAATATTATAATTTATAGTAACTATGCTATGTAACTAACTTTAGATGGTTCTTGTGGTTACCTCTGAATTAGCTATTAATAGTAAAATATCTATCCCTTCCAAGTAGATATTTTTTTCCTTCTGCTGCCCCCTCCCTGACACCCTCTCAGCTACAGAGGAGCTACTTTACTTACCATGGTCAGGTATCAAGCCAGTTCCTGGCCTCAACAGAAGAAGAACTTTATTTCCACCAGCCTGAATGAGCTCAATTGCTCTAGTATGTGTGATGCCTTGTGTGGGCTCCCCATTGATTTCAACAATCTGGTCACCAACCTAGGCAGGAAACATTCACAGAAACAACAAATGAAATTATACATCCTCCTTCACTCCTGTTCTGTCATCCCTAGAGCCACCCAACTCTGCTGAAGAGCTCTCATTGGTAAAATATTTAACTTGTGCATGGTGCTGTAATGCTAGAGTTGAGTTGGACAGGTGGTAGCAATAGGAAGAGACAATGTCTGGTTTTATTTACACGATGAAAGTTTATACGACTAGTAAGCAGGATCTGGGCATCTTGAAATCAAGAATCAAATTCCAAGTTTTCAACCAAAGCTTAAGTGGTGGGAGAGGTGAAGACTCTTATGACCCACGTGGTCACACAGAGCTACCTCTGATTAATCTGCCTGTGAAGGGTACTTTCCAACTTTAGCTGAATATCCTAAAAGCTAGGAAAGTGGCTTCTCATGTTGGAAGCCTCTCCCGGCCTCCAGGGAGAACTGCCCACTCTTCCTTTGTGTTGCCACTATGCCCTGTATGCATATGAGGCATTACATAAATGACATGTTTCTAGATTAAAACTAAGAAAATTCAGCTTGGAGAAATTCATCCTAATATGAATACTTATTTAAAGCCAATTGCTGGCTTACACTAAAAGACTTCTGTGTACAGTGATTTCCCTAGAAAACAAAAGCTCAGATCAGCATAAAATGCCTCCAGTACCATTGCTATTTACTAGAAATGTCTGTAGCTATTTGAAAAGGAAAAGTACAAATGACTGAAATATAACTTTTTCTAAGGACCTGTTTAAAGACAACGATGGTAATGATTTTAAAATATAGTCCAGATTTTAAATTGTTATTTCAAGGTGACAAGCAACTGAAGGGTACTGGTCTCAAAACAGAAAATCTGAACAATGGACAATTACTGAAATTCCCAAAAGCAATTCAGATATTTGCAAGAGCTAACTAAAATAATGCAGAAACGACAGAGGAGGAGGCAGCGATTAACACAGGTGTGTAGGGCAGCTCTGTGTCCACAGCTGGGGCAGAGCACAGTGATTAGAATCTGGGCTTTGGAGGCGTTATAATGTCTATGGTTCACTCCTGGCTCCACCTCGTCCTAGCAGAGTGGTCTCATTTTCCTCTCTGTTAGGTGGGGATAACATTTGTACCTACCTACCTCCTGGGGTTTTTGGGAGGATCTAATGAGATAAAAACATGGTTATACAACAAGCACAAATGTTAATTTTCAAGTGATCTATTTTTTGGTTTTCAAAAAAAATGATTTAAAGTGTATTAGGATGAAGACGATTTAACTGTAGACTGCAGCCCATTCTATACAATGCAAAAAATTTTCAAATAAAGAATATAGAATAGTTTAATTGCAATTTATAAAAAGTGATAAATGGAAGATCTCACAAGACAGATGGATTTAACATACAAAGTAGAAAAAAATCAAAAAAAGAAAGCCAAAGAAAGATGATAATAAGCATAATAGGATGAAGAAAAGTAATAAACATAATTCATAAAATTCTTATATCCAGAATAGGTATATAAGTGAAAAAAAGTCAGTACCCAGATTTCCTTTAATAAGTGATTAGAGAAAAATCATTTTCATGAGGAAACACAGATGATGAATTAGCACCAGATAATTAGGGAAATAATTCCTCTGATAATTAGGGAAATGAAAATTAAAAGTAGATACTATTTGGAGCATGCTTTGGGTACATCTTGTAAAAACATGATTGACGTTATAATTAATTTCAATTATAATCTTTGGCTTAAATTCTCTGTCCAAACCTGCATATTCCTTATTCTTTCAGCATAAGTAAACTGCTATAAAACTTGTAATTGAACAGCTTTGCCACCAGATGTCATCTGTGTTTAGAGTGAAGGAGAAGAGGCCCTCACAAGGGGGAAAAGTTCTAAACTGGACTAAACAAAGCTAAAGATAGAAAAATTACATCTTTGAGAGAGAAATGTAACCATTCTTACAAGTTTGTTACTTAAAAAATTTTTTAATGTGATAAGAATATAAAAAGTGAGGAATACACCTGTTGATAAAAAAAATTCAAGGTCAGGTTTTTGTATTGTTGAAAAATAGAATTGTAGGGGATACAGGAGAGGAGAGAAGACAGAAATGAGAGGAAAAAATTAGAAGAACCAAAGGAGAAAAAAAGTGTTACCTAAAAAGCCACTTTAAGGCAGTCTTGCAATTTTTAAAACATCCACTAAAATGTATTAAAATGACAAAATATTTTTAACACATTGCTTACATTATTTTGCAACCCATTAAGAAACTACATGCCTCCCAAAGAAACGGAGTCCAACAACGTGAGCCGTGGCCTGACATGAAGGCCCACAGACCCGGCTGAGCGACAGCAGCCCTGGGTCCCCTGTGGCTGTGACTTAGTCTCCCTGAGCCTCAGTTTTAATCTGCAAGTGGGGGTAATGCCACCTACCTCACAGTTTCTGTGAGACTAAAACTAATACAAGTGAAAACATGTGGTCTGGAAGATAGCATTCATATTATCTAAATCTGTTTCTGTTCTATATTAAATATTTCCCTCTATTCCCTAATATGAACTTCTTCCATTTGGCTATTTCTCATTCCCTTAGCCCAGGACCTTTTTTATTCTCTCTAAATCTTAATAAGGTTTAAGGACCAGCTGAAGACTCACAAAATTTACAGATCCTCTCAATATCTTTCCATCTGTATCAATAGTTAACATTTTCTTGTTTTAGGGAATTACACTGTTAAACTTTATGAAGGAACAAGCAAACAGTGTAAGTCCTGTCTACCCAGTGGTAAGTACTGGGAGGTAAATATTAGAGAAATTCTCTCATTATCTAGAAATATAAACTGTGCATTCTATTCTTTCAACAAATATGTCTGGTGCATCTACTATCAATGTTCAAGGCACTGCCTCAGGTGCTGAAGATACTGGAATAATAGGTACAGGATACAAAGCACAGTGTCAGCCTAACAGAAAAGATGCAGGGGAAGAGGAGAGGCCAGAGGGGAAGGCAGGCAGGATGCCCAGGTGGCTCCACGCGCCAGTGTCAGCTGGAGGTAAACGCGCATCCTTTGGGGCAGTGGTCACCTGAGTAAGTTGTCCTTGACAACGAGGCTCCCGTGATCCTTACAGCAAGTCAAGATTTTGATAATTTGGTAGCCAGGAAAATAATTCTCTGCAAAGCTGACTTATTAGAGTTCAGAATAAACCCAGAAATAGCAGTGATAGCTTGTTTTCTTTTGTTTTCAAATTTCAGAGCTTTTTATATTAAAGCTGATTTATTCGCAGAATTCTAAAGCTTCTGTTCATTATAAAGAATAACATGTTTTAGAAGTAGACTTTGAATCCTTGAAGGCCTCCTTGCTTGTCTTTTATTTAGTGAGATTGGTGTATCTGAGGGTTGTATTTGAAACCAGTATTTCAATTACACCCTAGTTTTTGGCTTAATTGGATTGTGATATAATATACACTGGGAGGTTTTTTTTTTAAAAAAAACCAAACTCCAGATTTAAACAACTAAATGCTTATTTTTAAAAAGGCAGGGAGTTGAGGAGAAAAAGGATGAAGAAAACCAGAAATAAACTTGCCATCCCCATAAACGGTGCCTCAAACTGCTGTTGCTAAAACTTTAGAGAAGTTTGCTTGGGCCATGTATTTCACATGTAGGTCTACATTTTGCAGGTTAGGAAACTGAGGTTCAGAGATGTTACCCAACTATGCACAGCTGTAAGGTGGTAGAAATAGAGTTGGATCCTTGTCCTGTCTGATTTCCAAACCCATGTTCTCCCCACTTTATTAAACTGTCTCTATAAGAAAGTGAGATACTAGGGCTTCCCTAGTAGCTAAGATGGTAAAGCATCTGCTTGCAATGCAGGAGACTCAGGTTTGATTCCTGGGTGGGAAAGATCCCCTGAAGAAGGAAATGGCAACCCACTCCAGTATTCTTGCCTGGAGAATACCATGGACAGAAGGGCCTGGTGGTCTGTCAGTTCACAGAGTTGCAAAGAGTCAGACACGACCGAGTGACTAACACCCAGAAGAAAGTGAACTGTGTTAAGAGCCAGCAACTCAGCTTTGGCCACACTAAGACTCTGGCCATCAGCCCTCTCATTGCCATCAACACCCTCCAGTTCTGCTTCTGCTGCTCTGCATTCTCACTCTCCTCGTCTCTTCTACCTTCTCTCGTTCACTAATGACAGGCCTTATACCGAGTCCTGTCCCAGCCCACAACTCTCCAAATCCTCTCCTCTAGTGAACTCACCCATGGAGAAGGCCTCAGTCGTCACTTCTGTCTGGGTAATGACAACCTGGAACTTTACCTCTTGTCCTAATTGCCAGGTAAATATTTACACCTGCTTAACCGGCTTGTCCTTCAACGTGACTACAGCTTAGTACATTATCAGTCTTCGCCAAACCCTTTCTCCCACTGGCCTCCCTGAGGGTTTTCTTACAGCACAGACAGGGTGAAGCGTCTAAGCCATCCTTTACTCTTTCTTGTCCTTCATCCTTCACTCGTATAATACTTGTCAGTCATCTAAACTGGTCTTTTCTTCATTAACAGTTGATCCCACAAGCATCATTTAACTTCCATCCAAAGTATTGGGTCAGCCAAAAAGTTGCTTGGGTTTTTCTGTGAGATGTTACGGAAAAACCAGAACATTCTGGCCAACGCAGTATTACCATCCAAGCTACACTCCCACCACCATAACTGGATGCCTAAACTTAGCTAAGCTATCCCCTCATCCTTCCGACACTCCCAGAGACTGATTTTATCAGTGTATTGCTCTGAAAGGAACTCTTGTGTTAAAAACCTGTGACTTTCCAGTGTCTTGGACCTACATATTGGTGACTAATTCAACTTTCATATTTTCATTTTCTTCTACTCCCATGAGTATTTTCTGAACAGACTCTAGGTAAACTTGACCACTTGCAGTCCCTTGTATATGACGTGTACTTTCTTCCTTCTGCTAATTTCTTAAGCCTGGAATGTTTTCTTCCTCTCTATTAAAATCCTCTCAAACTGTCCAATGCCACCTATTCTATGAAATTTTCTCTACTCGTACTCACCTTTCTTTGAACTTAGAAAAGTCTAGTCCTTTAGAGAAAGGATGGTATCTTGTTTTGGGGATTACTCTTTCTCCTAACTCACTGAGTAGCATATATAAATTCTTGGGTAAAGCAAACACTTAATACATGTTTATAAAATGAGTCCTGGGAGTGGAGCAGTGCTATGGATAACTGAACACTGCAACCATCCAGAAGACTTAGAATTCTGATTGTTATTAGAGTATACCATCTAATAATCTGCCAGGGAGGGTCATTTGCCTTTCTAATTAGTTTACTTAGTTTAAAAAAAAAAATAGATGGAAAAGAAAAATTCCTCTTTCCTGATGCCTACCGTAGTAGAAGGAGGAAGTCCAAAGCTCTCTTGAAATCACAGAAGGCTTTTAACACAAGAGTTCCCCTCGAGAGCAATACACTGATAAAATCAGTCTCTGGGTGTATAAGGATGGATGAGACGATAGGTAAGGGGAAGGTTGTCCAGATTTAAAAATTTTTACTTATAACCTATCTGAATACCAGTGAATTAACTATTTCTTTAAAAATTGAGGCCAGCAAACATCTTCTATGTAAGATTCCTCCAAGTAACAACCGGAGAAGGAAGGAAAATATCTTTTTTCAGATCCATTAAACAATACATCCTGCAATGTCATGAACAAAGGTACAGTGTTTCAGAGAGTCCTACAAATGATGATAAAGGTCAGAAGAGTCATGCTCGTCAATTTTTGGCTACATCTAGAAGTAGCTAAGAGAGAAAGAAAAAATCCTGGGACTCTTGTTTCTTGGAAGAAGTAGATGATTCTTTTTCATCCTGGCTTTCCCAGGATTAAAGTATACTTTATTTATTTATCCCTTTGCCCTTTAATGTTGACTATGAAAGTAAAATTGATTTGTTCTTACCAAAGTCAAGCCAGTGCAACCAGCCTAACTGCAGTAGAGAAGAGCACCCTGCAAAGAGGAAATGAAATCACGACAAGCATCTGCCTTTCAGGTTTTAATGATGGAAAGACTTCCTTCATAGATTCAGGAGGTTTCTGCATTCCTTTTAATCAACTATTTTCAGAAGTTTCCAGTCTGGAAACTGGGTTGCAGTTCCGGACTGGAAAAGGGTTGCAGACAGAAGCGTACTCACGTGAATTCTGCCGTCTTTGATGGCAGGACCATCCTCGGCAAGACGAAGGATAAACAGCCCCATGTTGTACTCCTTCCCACCCCTGAGGCTGAATCCAAAGCCCCGGGGGCCCCGCTCCAGCTCCACTGGGTAACAACCGAGGCCCTAGAGAGAGAAGTGTAAGAAAAACAAGTCTGCATGGACTGCTTTATTTAAAGTTTGAAGAAGGACTACTTTTATGGCTGGAAGAAATGATTTATACTCTGAATATGCACTTTGATTTTAAAAAATTGAAGTATAGTTAATTTATGATGTTGTTAGTTTCAAGTATACAGTAAAGCGATTCAGTTATGCATACACACACACATATATAAAACTGTTCCTTTTCAGGTTCCTTTCCATTGTAGGTTATTATATTGAGTATAGTTCCCTATGCTATACAGTAGGTCCTTGTTTACCTATTTTACATGTAATAGCATGTATATGGGAGAAGGCAATGGCAACCCACTCCAGTACTCTTGCCTGGAAAATCCCATGGACGGAGGAGCCTGGTAGGCTGCAGTCCATCGGGTCACTAGGAGTCCAGCACAACTAAGTGACTTCACTTTCACTTTTCACTTTCATGCATTGGAGAAGGAACTGGCAACCCACTCCAGTATTCTTGCCTGGAGAATCCCAGGGACGGGGGAGCCTGGTGGGCTGCCATCTATGGGGTCGCACAGAGTCGGACACGACTGATGCGACTTAGCAGCAGCAGCATGTATATGTTACCTTAAACTCCAAATTTATCCCCCACTCTCTGCCCTGCTATCCCCTTTGGTAACCATAAGTTTGTTTTCTATGTCTGCGGGTCTATTTTTGCTTTGAAAATAAGTTCATTTGTATCTATTATTTGATTCCACATATAAGTGATACCATATGATATCAACATGCATTTCTGTATTATAAAGAAGGGATGTAAATTGGTTGAAGGGCTACTTGATTTGTATAAATACAGCCTAAATAAATTTGAAGGTGACATGTTTTCTCTACCAGTTGGTCAATATACAACAGAACAGAAAACAGAATTTTGGAAAGTATTTTGTTTAAGTAGATTTTGACTAATTTCCCTGAAAAAAGAAAACAACAACAAAAAAACCCCAATCCTACTTTAATTAGCTAAAACACTGCTATTTCTCGGTACTTAATTTCTCCAGTAGAAGGTAAACTTCTCTTTCTCTCTTTCCTTCCTCTCATGGACACTAACAGAATGTCAAACACAAAGTAGGTCCTTAGGAATGATCAAATTTGGGAACAAATTCATCTGAACTGATCTTCAATTAAAATTCATCAGTGTCAGTGACTCACCAACAGCAAAGACCAGTCTGCATCTGGGGGAAAATCTCTGTTACCTGATTGTGCCGACTGCCTACGACTGAAATTGTCGCGGTGTCAGGTTGTGCAAGGTGCTTGTGGTCAGACCACGAGTGTCTGTAGGAAATGGAGATGTCTTTTCCAATTTCACCTTCTGTGGCACTTCTACAGGAGAGAGAAATCAAGTCATTCTTAGAACTGAGAAAAAGAAAAAAAAACAGCCTAACATAAAGGTAGATCAATTTCTTTTCCTTTAAAAGCTGAACCTTACCATTCTCCCTCTGACAAACCGCTATAAAGACAGACTGTCTGAAGCAGAGAGACGCCAGGCAAAAACTGGCCATTAACTCTAGCATGGCTTAAAGTCTATCAACACCTCCATGCTGGGTTTTTTTGTTTTGTTGTAAGAGTGTCTTAGCACATTTTACGTCAAGGAAAACTGCACTCAAGTCACTGAACCGGAGGGCAAATAAGCTGACCTTGTCACAGTGAAAAATGGCTCTCCTGCAGCACCAATGCCCGTGAAGATGCTGAATTTCTGGAAATTTAGTTTTTGTTTCATGGCTAATATTTTCAACAAAAGAGGAAAAAAATAACGTACAAGTACTGCTCAGGTAAGTCTGAGAAGATGGTAATCCATGTGGGTCTAGGCTTCTCTTCCAAAACTGTAAGGACCATGAGCAGCAGAGTAGGGGCTACTGTCACATCATTCTAATCCCCACTTGTCAACAGAATGGATGGTTACCCTGCACCCTAGGCCAAGGCTGGGAAGAGGGAGGAAGGGACAGAGGGATTGGAGGATGGAGGTCTCATCTTGATCTTACTGGCTGGCTTCTGCATAACTGTGTGGAGATGGGGGTGGGTGGGCAGGTAATGAAAAGTGGGGAGACAAGGAGAGAAAAAAACCAAAACCTGAGAAGAGCAGCCCTACCTGTCCCCAGGTATGTGGTTGGCCTGTGACTGTCCCACAGGCCTGTGCTGCAGGGCTGGGCTTTGCCTGGCGGAGTTTGTTCCTGATGGTGGACCAAGATGCTCTGTTCAAAGGCAAAAGTGAGATAAATGAGAATTTGTATATAAAAATGTGGAGGCCGAGAAGATCTATGAAAGTGAGACAACAAGTTCCCAAGGGTAGGGACTGTTGTCTGCAACTGAAATGTTAGTCTTTTCCCCTGTGGCTTCTGATGGATGTTTATGTTTGGAGAAAACAGGAATCATTCTTACTGCACCCGCTTTCCCTCTTTCACCATCGTTTTGGTCGCCTTTCCACTCAACATGAAAACAGAAGTGAATACATTCCGTCATTATTATTGAGAGGATGGAGCTCCAGGAGCTGTCTTGTAACCTATTTATGGGTTTCCCAGGCACACTGCTCATTACTGGTAAACTGCCCTAGGTGACAAAGACAGGTCTGAAGAATGCTGGAACAGAGGCCAGTCTGGAAACCACACACATATCCTTAACCTGCACCTTCAATATAGCAGTCATTTCACCTGACTCTAGTGTCAGAGACAAACTTAGAAAACCATCCTGAGTGTTGACAAATGTTTATAAAGATTTTACTGATTCTGTTTTCTCAGAGCACAAATGAAGTGAAAAAAAGAAACATTTGTTTCTGTATCATCCTCAACAGCTCTAGAACTCCTGTTGTTCCTTGACATACGTCATAACTAAGTTGAGTAACTGCTTGCATTTAGAATTAGATGCCAATTCATGGGAGATGACAGTTAAAAGACACTCTTCAGGTTGTTCAACTTGCATTTTTAAAGCTGAAACTTTCTAATGTTTTATCGCACCAAAATTTCAGTTCATAGGATATTTAAAGTATCAGAGAGAAAAAGACTTCCCTGGTGGCACAGTGGGTAAGAATCCGCCTCCCAACACAGGGGACAGGGGTTTGATCCCTGGTCCAAGAAGATTCTACATGCCGCGGGGCAGCTGAGCCCCTTGTACCACAACTACTGAAGCCTGTGCACCCAGAAACCTGTGCTCTTCAACAAGAGAAGCTTCTCATTGAGAAGTCCAGGCACTGCAACTAGAGAGTAGCCCCTGCTTGCAGCAACTAGAGAAAGCCTGTACAACACAATGAAGACCCAATGCAGTCGAAAGTAACAGAAATTATTTTTAAAAGAGAACATAGATTAATGATTAAGACCATGAACTTTAGAGCAAGACTGATGGGGTTTAAGCCAGATCCCATCATTTGCTGGCTGTGTGTTCTTGCACACATAGCTTCTCTGTGCTTCTAATCATCTCATCTATAAAAAGGAATTACAGGTACCTCATGGGGTTATATGCTAGAACAGTGCCTGGTATATCATATTACTATAAAACATGCTTCTATTAAAATGACCATTATGGCTATCACCATAATCATCAAAATGATTGGGGCTATATTTCTCATTTGGGGCTATATTTCTCTCAAGATGTACACTCTGAAATACTGACCTAACTTCAGCAAAAATGTCCCATTGTAGGGGCCATTTTTAGGTTAGAATATGTAGAAACTGATAAAATCGGAATCTCAGAATATAATGACAACAGAGAAAGGCTGATGTGAAAGACAAGGAATATGAATGGTTAGGAAGCAGTTTCTACTGAGAAAACTGGGACTTCAGGGTCACTAAGTGCACTGCTCTTTTACGGCTTGGATTAAGTTGTTTCTCTTCAAAGTTCTTGGGACTAAAAACATAGATAAATAATTCATTCTTATTTAAGAACTTCTTGTAACTGAAAGCACTCTGGAAACACAGGCCAGAGTATAAACAGTGGTGGGAGGACAGTGATGGTATCTGGCTAAGCTGAGGCAGCCCTGGAGGGCTTCTGATGCTCTGACTCTGCCTGCTGGGCTTGTGTGTCTACATGGGTTTCAACACCATGTACCAGATGTACAGGTGGAAGCCCAACTTTGCAGAACTCATCCAGAGGGTTGTCTTTCCCCTTTAAAGTGAAATGATCCAGGAAGGGAGAGTGGAACATGAATTCTTTTCATTTTCATTTTTGGCAGGGGTGTGACCTGGAAACTTGTCTGTTGTGCGTTTATTCACTATCATGAATTTAATTTCCCTAATTACCTTAACAAATTACTTGCACTGGCCTCCTTAACCGCCAGTCTCATCTTTATTCCGCCTCCTGGACTCCAGTCCCGGCAGACACTGCAACCTGCCAGGGCCTTGCTCAGGAACCTACAGCAACTTTTCATTGCTCCTGAGGCACCATCCAAACCTGTCACCTGGCACTCCTGGCTTCCCAGTTCATCTCCTGTTCAAAAATGTCACGTCCTCTGTGAAATCCTACCTGGCTCCCTATGCCCACTTTTCATAGCAGTTACCACATTATGTCAGTTGGGTCAAATACCTGTCTCCCCTGCTAGACTGTGGACTCCTTGACTGCAGGAATCACCCCTCATTCACATTCCTGTGCCCATTAAAAAGTCCAGAAGTCTTTGCTTACTGGGTATGTCAATTTCTAGTTACCTGTCTCTAAACTTGAGTACTCATTATAGAGTTGAATTCTGTCATTGTAAATTCATGGCTACTATCAAGGCAATAGAATCTGCTGGGAAATAATACATCTGTCAACGAGATGACTGGAAGATACCTTCATATTAATTAGTCCAACTTAGATAATTTTTTTGGCTTCACTATCTTGGCTAGAGGAATGGGTATGTAACTTCAGAGCAGGATAATATAAATAAGCTGATCAATTTCAAATTTTCCTCTACCTTCTCCTAAGGATAAGAGATGTCACTGCTAGGCAAAAAGCACCACAAATTGATGCTTATTCTTACAGTTACATGTTGTTTTTTGCTATCCTCTTCAAGGTTAAATAAACTTTCTATCATTAGTATTTCTTTTAATTTTTAGTCCTTCAAACCATCCTATATAACATCTCCAATTTATGTGTAAAAGATATTCTACTTCTCCAAGTTAAATATTTATTCCATGGTATCAAACAGGCCTATGTTTTCTGAGTTTCATCTGATAATTCTTCAAATAGTAAAGCAATGGGTTAAGTACATCTTTACCTCAATGACAATTAAACTTTTTCTAGAGTTTCTACATGTATCTACTTAAGAGGAAGTGTATTATCAGAGGGCTTCCCAGGTGGATAAACACAAAATTCCACAGTTAAAACTATAGCAACAAACATTATAATATATTGGCAATCATTTTACCAAGAATAAATAAGAACCTTATGAGAGAAGGTTCTTATGTGTATATGTGCGTGCATGTGTGTGTGTATATATATGTAGAAGAACCTTATGAGAGGTTCTTATATGTATGTGTGTATATATACACACAAATTCTTAAAAATTGTATATTACAATTATATATATTTTGTATACATATAGATAATAACAAACCAGCAGAATAGGATAGAGAGCACATTTAAAGAGGAAGTTAACATACAGAAGAGATGGCTCCACAAATCAATGAGGAAGTACTGTAATAGCTGGCACTAGAAAAACTGGCTCACTCTAAGAATAAAAAATAAAACTGGATCCCTCCTAAAACTATATATAAAATTAGGCTCCAGATGGATTAAAGACCTAAATGCAAAATTAGAAATCTAATAGATGATAATGTAAGAGAAAGTCTCTCTGATATGGGGTGGGGAGCAATAACTTATTTTAAGCAAAACTTCAAAAGTATAAGCCATGAAGTAAAAATTGACTAATTTGGTGACATCTAAATTAAGAATCTGTATAATAAAGGGAGCCACAGTTAAAGTTAACATACAGATGACAGGAAAAGGTATTTGTACTTTCTAAAACTAAATTTGGCTAATGCCTATCTAATTCGTAAGGAATCTCTAAATGCCAACAAGAAAAAGACAGCAACTCCACAAGAAAAATGAGTAAAGGTTCTGAAGAGGCAATCCACAAGAAGAAAAACAGATGCTCAAATTCATGGGTAAGCAGAGAAATGCAAATTATCTACCAATGAAGTAACACTCTCCATACTGTACCCTAGCCAACTTGAAAGCTGCATAAGGCCAAGGTATTAGGGGAGGGGATGTGAAGATAAGGAATCCTCAGTGTTCTCTTGGTGGAAACGTAGAAGCCGCAGCAATTACAGAAGAAAATCTGATAGTATAGCACCTGGTCAAAGTAAGCAATTTCTTTGATCGATTTCACTCTAATAAATTCTCACACCGTTGTATAAAATATATACATGAAAGTGTATGAGGATAGTTTGTGATAATGTGGACTCGGAGACAATGTGGATTTGGCTGTCTATTGGGGAGTAGACAAGTAATGAGTGGTAAATATACAGTAAGGAAAATGGTCAAGTAGTTAAAAGCAATTTATATGTTTACCCAGCAACTTGGATAAATCCTGAAGGCACATAATGCTCTGATAACAAAAGAACAAGCAACCAAGAAAAGATCAATGAATTTAGACAATATCAACATTAAACTTCTGTGCATCAGAAGACAATATCAAGAAAGTGAAAAGATAAGCCACAAAATGGGAGAAAAGGCTTGCAAACCATATATCTGATAAGGGTCTAAAATCAAAATATAAGCTTTATAATTCAACAATAAAAGAGACAACCCAATTAAAAGTAAGCAAAGGATTTGAATAGACATTTCTCTGAAGAAAGATATGCAAGTGACCAACAGCACATGAAAAGACAATCTCATTAGTCACCAGGGAAATACAAATCAAAACTACTACTACTACTTCACACTCACTAGAATGGCTTACACACACACATACACACAAGAAATTGGTGAGGATGTGGAGAAACTGAAAACTTCATACATTACTGGTGGGATTACAAAACAATGCAGGTGTTGGGGAAAACAGTTTGGCAGTTCCTGAAAAACCTAAGCATGAGTTACTATATGACCTAACAATTCTACACCTAGGTATATACCCAAGAAAAATGAAAACGTATATCTGTACAAAAACCTGTATACCATCGTTCATAGCAGCATTTTTCACAATAGAAAAAAACCCAAGTGTCTACCAAATAATGAATAAATAAGCAAAATGTATATGCACATAATGGGATGTTATTCTTTAGTCATAAAAAGGACATGAGTGTGTATATTAGTCACTCAGTCATGTCCAACTCTTTGCAACCCCATGGACTGTAGCCTGCCAGGCTACTCTGTCCATGGAATTCTCCAGGCAAGAATACTGGAGTTGGGTACCTATTTCCCTCTCCAGGGCATCTTCCTGACCCAGGGATTGAACCTGTGTCTCCTGCACTGCAGGCAGATTCTTTACTGTCTGAACCATAGGGAAGCCCAAAATGGACATGCTACAACACAGATGAACCATGAAAACATTTTGCTAAGCGAAAAGCCAGACACAAAAGGTCACATAGTATATAATTTCATTTACATGAAATGTCTAGCAAATCCTTAGAGAAAGAAGTAGTGGTTTCTTAAAAGGGTGATAAAATGTTACGGAATTGGTGGTGATGTTTGCACAACCTTATGAAAATACTAAAAGCCACTGACTTGTACACTTCAAAATAATGAATTTTATAGTACATGAATTATGTTTCGATTAAAAAGAAAAGGTACAACATCTAAATGCCATGTAAGATCCTGCATTGGATCCTGTAACAATTAAGTGACATAAAAAGAAGAAAGCACATGGTTCTGAGGGAAAAAAAAAAAACAGCATAAAGTTTATAATACAATATCATTTATACAACTCAAAACTAAATGCACACACACAAACACATGCATTTTAAAAGACATAAAAAGGGGCACATAAAACACACTGGCATAACTGCCAGTGGGAAAGGTGAGAGAAATGAGAGTGGAGAATGAAGACAAGGGAGGACAAACAGATAAATAAATGGAAAAGAAAACAAAAAATGACTACCAGAGCCATTCTAACACAGTCCTTGTAACCTTCGGTACCTTGGGCTCACTATTAAAAACGAAATAAACAAGCACTGACACAACATCAGAAATCAACTTTGAAAAAGGATACATTTTAAAGATTTCTTCAAGCAAGAACAAGCAGGCTTAGTCAGTTTCTGATCTAGACTTGAGAAGGGGCCGCTGTAGGGAAGAGGTGGCCGTGTCGAGGGAATGCCACGAGCCAGAGGGAGTCCTGAGTATGTTTGAGGGTTTTACTCCATACGTGACATTTGACTCGGGAACTTGGCAAAATAAGCTCAAATACTGAATCGTATCTATCAAAAGGGGGAAAAGAAGATGAAGGAAACAAGTTCCATTTTTCCAGGTAGTTGTCTTTTATCAGTTTATAGTGAATGGCTATGGAGAGTCGGGGAGCAGTAACACATGGGAAGGAACGAAGCTCTGAGGTATTGATCTGAATGTCTGATTTCTGAGAACAGCTGGCGAGCTATAAATATGCATCTGACTCTTTAGTGCAGTTAATAGACTTTATATGGAATACAAAGAGAAACTTGGGCCGCTTACAAACTCCATGAATGGGATTTTATGGACAGAAGGGACACTTTCTATTTTTTTAGCTAGAAAAGTAAGAGATTCTGAATGTTCCCATAGTTTAGTACAACTGACAGAGAATAATGGAATAAAGTGTAATCACTGAAATGTGATTTTACATGTCAAATGTGATTGCATATTTTAAGAGGCTACACCTACATTTGAAATACACCTTAAAGCATGGATCTCCACCCTTCTAATTTTCCTAAATTTTGACTGGCATTACATAAGAAGTCTTAAGATTTCCCAGTACACAGGTTTAGAAGTATCTGGACCAGAATATCAAAGTTAATCTTTTTCTTTGCCACTGCATGAGGCTTGTGAGAAAAGAAAGAAAAATGACTGAGCAATTTTGGACAACCTTTTAGAGAAAATGCCATCAACAATAAAGGGTAATTTTGAAAAAAAAAATACTAATATCATTCAGCAGTAGAAAGACCACTTTTTTCTCTATCTCAAGGCTACTTGAGGTGTGGTCTGTTACTCAGCAATAAGATGTGTACTGATACTGAGAGTAAAAATTTTTTAAAATTTGTAACAAATTGACAGAACAATTTTCTCATTTTAATTATTTACTTTTTACTATATTTTACAAAAATGCTGATCTATGATGAACTGGGGAAAAAACCACTGATGCTTCTATGTATGGTTTGAGAAATACTGATCTATACTACTGCTGGTTCCACTACTTCTAGCAGTTTCTATCACTACCGCATGCCAAACATGGTGATATAAATGCACCACATACATCATTCTCAGAACAACTCTGAAATGTCATTTCCTGTGGCACTGAGGCCTGCTTTTCTTTGTCGGTCACCGAACAAATTCAAGGCTAAAAAGCAGGCTATAGAGATCATGGTAAAGAAACTAAGATAAATCTTACCAAATTCATATTAACAATAAGCTTCATTCAGAAATTTTTATTGAGCATGACCTATGTGACTAACACAGTTCTGGCTCTTGGGATTTAGCACCAACTATGATAAAATCTCTGGGTCTTCCCTGGTGTCTTTTTCTGGGCTCCAAAATCTACAGATGGTGATTGCAGCCATGAAATTAAAAGACACTTACTCCTTGGAAGGAAAGTTATGACCAACCTAGAGAGCATATTAAAAAGCAGAGACATTACTTTGTCAACAAAGGTCCATCTAGTCAAGGCTATGGTTTTTCCAGTAGTCATGTATGGATGTGAGAGTTGGATTATAAAGAAAGCTGAGCACCGAAGAATTGATGCTTTTGAACTATGGTGTTGGAGAAGACCCTTGAGAGTCCCTTGGACTGCAAGAAGATCCAACCAGTCCATCCTAAAGGAGATCAGTCCTGGGAGTTCATTGGAAGGACTGATGCTGAAGCTGAAACTCCAGTACTTTGGCCACCTGATGCGAAGAGCTGACTCACTGGAAAACACCCTGATGCTGGGAAAGATTGAGGACAGGAGGAGAAGGGGATGATGGAGGATGAGATGGTTGGATGGCATCACTGATGCAATGGACAGGGGTTTGAGTGGACTCTGGGAGTTGGTGATGCACAGGGAGGCCTGGTGTGCTGCGGTTCATGGGGTCGCAAAGAGTCCGACATGACTGAGTGACTGAACTGAACTGAACTTCCCTGGTGGCCCAGCGGTAAAAGAATCTGCCCAGTTTTGATCCTTGGGTTGGGAAGATCCCCTGGAGAGGGGAATGGCAGCCCATTCCAGTATTCTTGCCTGAAAAATCCCATGGACAGTGAAACCTGTGGGGCTACAGTCCATAGCATCACAACGAGTTGGACATGACGGCCGTAAGTCCGTATTCTGTCTGTGAGTCTCTTTATGTTTTGTAAGACTTAATGACTAAACCACCACCACCACGACAAAATCTCTCACTTCACAAATCTTATGACTACATTCTAGTAGGGGAGATGACAATAAAGAAATAAACTCACAGTTCAATAACCTCAGGTAGCTGCTACTGGTAAGTCGCTTCAGTCGTGTCCGACTCTGTGCGACCCCATAGATGGCAGCCCACCAGGCTCTGCCGTCCCTGGGATTCTCCAGGCAAGAACACTGGAGTGGGTTGCCACTTCCTTCTCCAATGCGTGAAAGTGAAAAGTGAAAGTGAAGTCGCTCAGTCCTGTCCGACTCTTTGCGACCCCATGGACTGCAGCCCACCAGGCTACTCCATCCATGGGATTTTCCAGGCAAGAGTACTGGAGTGGGTTGCCATTGCCTTCTCCGGTAGAGATAAGTACAATGAAGAAAAGTAAAGCTGAGAAAGGGAAGAGAGGAAGACTAGGGCAGACAAGGAGAGGTTTATTTTAGAACCTGTGATTACAAGGGGAAAGCATAGCAGTTACGAGCACAGATTCTGGAGCGAATGTCTGATTCAAATACTTGTTCCGTCACTAGTTTTACAACCATGGACAAGTTCTCTAACGGCTCTGTGGCTCGCTCCCTCATCCACAGAATAGGAAATTAACAGTGCCGACCTAGCATTAGTGTGAGGATTAAGAGTCAGCAGACGTAAAGCATTCAGGACAATACCTGCTACATAGTAAGTGTTTCCTAAACATTATTATTTCTGCAGGCAGTGAGACTTAGGGGAGACCAGAATGAGGAAGGAGGCCATGCAAAGATATGGTAGAATAATGACAGCTACAATTAGATGAGCACCTTAGGGTATTTATACAGATTATGTATATTTTCACCTTTAATCTTCACAGTGATCTTGAAATAGATATCACTATTCCCATCGCATAGAGAAAAAAAACCTGAAGGTTAGAAATGTTAAGTGACATGTTTAAGGCCTGCCAACTAGCTAATAGGTGTCAGTGAACTCTGTCAGTCAAAAGCCTTACTTCTTCTATTGGGCGTATTTTGCCTCTACTAGGTATTGGCATAGAACTGAAAATATCCTTAATCTTGCTCATTCATCCATTTACTCATTACTTCTTTCAAAAAAAAATATTTACTGAGTGCCTAGCAAGTATCAGGGCTTCCCTGGTGGCTCAGCTGGTAAAGAATCCACCTGCAATGAGGGAGACGGCAAGTATCATAGTCCATTGGTAATATTTGTCTTCAAAGAGCAGACCCTTTTGTTTGGGATATAGTGATGTAAGAAGAGCACTCAACGAATTGCAGAGATAAGGAATGCAATGGGGGATGGGGGAAGCCCATGTGCACAGAGACCAGTGAGGCCCAGTTCAAAAGAAGATTTGGGGACTTCCCCTGACAGTCCAGTGGTTAAGAGTGCACTTCCACTGCAAGGGGTGTGGGTTTGATCCCTGGCCAGGGAATTAAGATCCCACATGCCACACAGTTCAGCAAAAAGAAAAGAGGATTTAGAAAAAAGAGAGGATTTGGGAAGAACCGGGAAGAAAATTTAAAAGGCAGGCTGGGAGCAGAATCAAAAAATGCTTTCTGTGCAGAGAGTGGGGAAACACTGGAGCTTCCACCGAGGAGGACTTCAGAGCAGCCAGGCAAACTCTTGTCCACAGAGAAATCACCCTACAGAATCTCGGACAGAAGGGAGATTTACGTAACACCTTAGAGACAAGTGTATGTTAGTGGTGCAGGAGGAAGGAAAAAGAAGGAAGAATCAAGAATTTAAAAACCTGAAAACCGATAGCTTAGAGGATCACTGCCGGAGAGGGGGATGGAGTGGGACATGAACACACATTACAGTATAAGGAATTTTAACATGAAAGACTGACTTCATAAATTTGTTGCTTTTGGCCTCTTGTTAGTTTTACAAAATTAGGAAAAATAATAGAAGGTAAGCGTTATGTAATGGTTACCTTGTAATTCACGAACAAAGAACATGAACCGGTTGCTATTCAAAATGGTCCCTAATTACAAATTCTTAATGATCAAAGGCAGTTTTATAGCAAGGCAAGACACTAAGTGGGTCTTATGCCCTATTTACTGGCAATTTCTACATATTCCTGCTCCTGCATTTATAATGCAGCTTCCAGAATGAAGCCCTGCCTGCAAAGCAAGGCACACTATGACATGGGCCTGACATGAAAGGTTTGATATCAACAGTGACTTTCTTTGAACTCTTTAGAGGATTTTCTCTCACTCAAGCAGAGACTTAAGACATTATTTTAAGAAAATAAGATCTAAAAAGTATTACCCATGTCTTTCACTCTGGGTGCTTGCTCCTCCAGCATGTAAATAAATGGCCACCACTCACTAGCTGGATCATTTTTCTTGAGCTACTGACAACTTTATAATAAACTGTCTTTTAAATTCATTAAATGGAAAAGGCAAAAAATGAGATTCCAGCATGTATAAATGGTTCTATCACTTCAGTGGCTCTGGTACTTCTGCAGGCTCTATGTCTCTCAGATCAGTTTGGGGAAGGCAGGTGTAACAGTTCCTTACCTTCTTCAGCAATGACCGTTAGTGTGACAGTGACACCAGCATCCTTGATCAGCTGAACAATGTTATCATGCGACAACTCAACAATGGACTGCCCATTCACTGCAGAGATATGATCTCCAACTTTCAGCTTCCCACAGCGATCAGCTGGACTTCCTTCTATGACTCGGCCAATTTTATGAGGAATAACTATGAAGAAAAAAAGTTCCCAGGTTTTTCAATTATTTAACATATCTCTTAGTATTGGATTTATCATCAGCATCATCAGCATCAAAAATTCAACCTAATAACAAAGAAAATCCTTCAAAGATGTATCAGAAAAACCACCACGAGTGATCATCCTATCCCAATGCAACTATCTTCATATTATCTTCCATTCTTTGTCGATATGCAGATACTCTTTACACAGCTGCAACCACGGCATATAAACCTCTTTGCTTTTCTCCACTTACCAGAAACCTTTTCCAATTTTTATATTGTCATCCTAATAATCCCATTTAAAGGCTACTGACTTAGTGATATTTATGAAAATATCTCTTTCTTCTTTGTCATTGGCTGTTTAGGCTGCAACATGCTTTTGGGTACTTTAGAAACTACTACAAGGAGATCATCTTTGGTTCAGTTGAAGGGGCATTTACTCCCACAAGATATCTTGTAAATAAATGCAGTTCAAAATCAAGTTCAGGACTCAGAATGGTCAGAAATCCAGTTACAGTGAAAAGACTGGTCATTAAAATGAATCATACTTACTTCTAGAACAAAATTTACTCCTCTTATTTGTGCCTCTAGATTATTTTTTAATTAGAAAAGCTGAGTGGAATTAGAATATTAAGTGTTTAACATTAAGATTATTTGGCTTATGGATAGAATCCTACCCTGAAAGCACAAAGCTGCTCTAAGACATTTGGAAAGACACTCTGTGCGGTTCTATTATATCTCTAGTTTAATGCTGAAGGCTTTCCTAGAGTAATTATTAAGACTCTTCACTGTTATTATGCCTTAAAATGAGTTCTCAGACAGTCAGGAAATCTTGTGAAAATATATTTCTTCATTTAATAAAGCGCATTCATATTAAGAAACAAGTGTTCCTTCTACGCTCTCTTGAATTTCTTTGCCTACATTTCTCTGGCACTTGGGCTCCTGCTGAATGTGGATTATTATCAATAAGGATAATTTAATATTTTTAAATGGCACTGTGATCGTGTTTAATTTCTATAGTAAAATGGGCTCCTTACTAGTATTTCTGAATTATATCTAGGTGTATGTTATGGCCATTTTAATAGAATTTCATATGGACTGGAAGTTATTCTTGGCCATGATTTATGCCCCATGGACAGTAAGTACCATTCTTTGGCTCTTTTAGGATTATGCAGTGGGAGATTTCATCTTAAAAAAGAGGAAGTCAATGTGGAAGCAAGTGCCTTTTCAGTTCAGTTCAGTTGCTCAGTCGTGTCTGACTCTCTGCGACCCCATGAACCGCAGCACGCCAGGCCTCGCTGTCCATCACCAACTCCCTGAATCCACCCAAACACATGGCCATCTAGTTGATGATTCCATCTAGCCATCTCATCCTCCATCATACCCTTCTCCTCCTGACCTCAATCTTTCCCAGCATCAGGGTCTTTTCCAGTGAGTCAGCTCTTTGCATCAGGTGGCCAAAGTACTGGAGTTTCAGCTTCAACATCAGTCCTTCCAATGAACACCCAGGACTGATCTCCTTTAGGATGGACAGGTTGGATCTCCTTGCAGTCCAAGGGACTCTCAAGGGTCTTCTCCAACACCACAGTTCAAAAGCATCAATTCTTCGGCGCTCAGCTTTCTTTATAGTCCAGCTCTCACATCCATACATGACTACTGGAAAAACCATAGCCCTGACTAGACGGACCTTTGTTGGCATAGTAACGTCTCTGCTTTTTAATATGCTGTCTAGATTGGTCATAACTTTCCTTCCAAGGAGTAAGCATCTTTTAATTTCATGGCTGCAATCACCATCTGCAGTGATTTTGGAGCCCAGAAAAATACAGTTAGCCACTGTTGCCACTGTTTCCCCATCTATCTGCCATGAAGTGATGGGACTGGATGCCATGATCTTTGTTTTCTGAATGTTGAGCTTTAAGCCAACTTTTTCACTCTCCTCTTTCACTTTCATCAAGAGGCTCTTTAGTTCTTCACTTTCTGCCATAAGGGTGGTGTCATCTGCGTATCTGAGGTTATTGATATTTCTCCCAGCAATCTTGATTCCCAATTGTGCTTCATCCAGCCCAGCGTTTCTCATGATGTACTCTGCATATAAGTTAAATAAGCAGGGTGACAATATACAGCCTTGACGTACTCCTTTCCCAATTTGGAACCAGTCTGTTGTTCCATGTCCAGTTCTAACTGTTGCTTCCTGACCTGCATACAAGTTTCTCAAGAGGCAGGTCAGGTGGTCTGGTATGCCCACCTCTTTCAGAATTTTCCACAGTTTATTGTGATCCACACAGTCAAAGGCTTTAGCATAGTCAGTCAATAAAGCAGAAATATATGTTTTTCTGGAACTCTCTTGTTTTTTTGATGATCCATTGGATGTTGGCAATTTGACCTCTGGTTCCTCTGCCTTTCCTAAAACCAGCTTGAACACCTGGAAGTTCCGGATTCACATATTGTTGAAGCCTTTTAGCTCTGAATTGTATCAAGCACTTATACTATTTTTCTCATTGTTGTTGTGCTTGGTCGCTCAGTCATGTCCGACTCTTTGTGACCCCATGGACTGTAGCCCTCTAGGCTCTTCTTGTCCGTGGAAGTTTTCAGGCAAGGACATTGGAGTGGATTGCCATTTTCCTCCTTCAGGGTATCTTCCTGACCCAGGGATAGAAACTGCATCTCTTGCTTCTCCTGCATTGGTAGGCAGATTCTTTACCACTAGCACCATAGACTTGGGTTTGATCCTTGGGTTGGGAAGATCTCCTTGAGGAGGGCATGGCAACCCACTCTAGTATTCTTGCCTGGAGAATCCCATGGACAGAGGAGCCTGGAGGGCTACAGTCCATGGGGTCTCAAAGAGTTGGACACAACTAAGCGACTAAGCACAGAATAAGCAGCATGGGCTGTGTCCTGTGCCAGGTGACGTGAGCTGATGCCCAGATAGGACAACAGGCAGCACATCACAAATACATGGAGAATCACACAGGGGCTCAGTGGTGACCTTATAAATCAATATCTCAGTAACTCTCCTCCTTAGAAGAAATTTACTTGTAAACAATGTTCATTCCAGATCCCCTGAGAAGAAAATCATTCAACTGCCTGGCACACTGAAAGGGGTTTGTTCATACTTGGGAAAGCATCAAACAAGAAAAACCTCTGATGCCTCAGTTGTTCCTTCCTCATCATGTGAGTAATATGGTCAAAAGGAAACTGGCAAATCTTGGTACAGAACTTCCTGAAGGGTTAGTCATAGAGGTGAGGAGAGATAAAAGTAGTCAGATTGTTATTGTCTTGGCATTTATAGCAGCACCACCAAAACAGTTAAAGATAAACAGACCAGTAGAAAGAAAACTTCTGAACATTCTTTGAATAGATTGGGAAGTTTTCAAGGTTAACTGTTTAGAGTACTTCCCAGGGGGCACTAGTGGTAAAGAACCTGCCTGCCAGTGCAGGAGACATAAGAGATGCGGGTTCAATCTCTGGATCAGGAAGATCCCCTGGAGAAGGAAATGGCAACCCACTCCAGTATTCCTGCCTGGAGAATCCCATGGACAGAGAAGTCTGGTGGGCTACAGTCCATAGGGTGGTAAAGAGTCGGACACGACTGAAGCGACTTAGTATGCACACACGCTTAGAGTACACATGGCTAAGGAAAAATCTGAAGTCCTGCCTTACTGTGGGTATACAAAGTCTATAGGTATTTGCATGAAGTCAATTTCTCCATCTTCATTCATCTTTGGCCTAAATCTGTCTCACAGGCTGGCTTGTCCAGCTGCTGAGATGACTTTGGTGCTCTTAAAATATTACTTTTCAGGAAAAGAAAGGACAATAGCTGAAAACGTCCCCTTCTAAAAGAAGTCCTTTGCAACCAGAACTGAAAAGTATGAAAAGTGGAATGCTAAAACCTCTGAAGTGCTGGCTATGCAAAAACTAGTCAGGTCCTTTCCATCTTCAACAGAGGTGTTTGCTGAGTACTCCACTCATTCAGCCCTACACAAACTGGTCCAGGACAACAAGGATGCTGGGCCTGGATCCCTGACCTTTGAAGAAGTCAATGGTACAGAATTTTATAACTGGTATTAGAGATGCTAGTGGGAACTCTTCCTGTGACAAATATCAGCAGAAAATACATTTCAGCAGCAGCAGCAGAAAAAAACAAAACCAAAAAACCCAATAACCTACACTGTGCAGATACCAAACTGTACCAAGGCAAGATCCATAAAGAAGGCTCTATTCTTACAGACAGGTTTCTGGCCTTTTCACCTGTGCTAACTCATTTTTTAAAACCAATCTTCCACTGTTATGCAGTGAACTGCGTACTGCAACTGCTTGGTACTCTGTGAGGGAAAGCTCCTCATGTACTCTTACCCCAGGATCCTTCTAGCTATGAGATAAATGGAGTTCCAAGAAGAATGTTTGCAGGGCTGAGAATTTTGTGAGATTATTAACTAGCACGTCAGCGAAATTACGAATTCTGGTTTTGCATCATGACTGAAAATCTCAAGTAGTTTATATAAAATTCATTTGACAACCTAAGCCTAATTTACCATTCAGGCTGATAATTAATGAGCTGCAAATACTCATTTCCTGCCACGCATTAGCTGTTACCTCAATTTTACATTTTAATTGGGCTTTCTTTCCCATCTCATTACTCAAATATTGATAAACTTTTTAATGCTTCTTTAGAGAAAAAAAAAGGTCAATAGGCAGTGACAGTTTCATAAATAATGATGATGGCAATGGCAGAAACTACAACAAGTAACACCAGCCAACATTTATTGAAGGTCGAGGCAAAGGGCTTCATATGCATTATCTTTTTTAATCCTCACAAACATACGAGACAGGAAGCGTTGACATCCTCATTTCACAGGGGAAGCTGGAGCACTTGGAGGGTTAAGTAATGTGCCCAAGATCAGACAGCTATTAAAAGACATAAGTGGGTCTAAAAGCCATGTTTGTCTGATTACAAAGCCCAGCACTTAATGACACTATGTTATACAGAGACCCAGCATCTATGGTACGTAAAACCATCAAGATCGTAAAAAGAAATTTAAACAATGAAGTATAAAAAGATTTTAATTTTAAATATAAACAAATAAATGTAATTACACAAAAAAGATGATATATTTAAAACAGATAATGTATTAAAGTATAACATAAATTTCAAATATAAAAATAGGTTAAACTATTTAATATATTGTACTGAATTCCTCTGTATCTCTCCTAGTTTTATGGTGAACACTAGACTCTCCTAATTTTTGTAGTGCTAGAGGAGGAATATGCCCAATATGGAAAGTGGTTAGCATCTATCACGCTGAGTAATAATCTTTCACTATTTTTTTAATCTGAATGCCCAGATTTATTGCATGGTATTAGAATCAGAATATGATTATCTAAAATGGTCATTTGTCTTTCTAGATACTGATTTCCAATGATATAACATAAAATCCACCTAACAGCTGCTTTCTCTTTTTTCTGACACAGGCCACATAATCATCCTCACAGCATCAGTAACAGTTCCAGTTCCAAGCATTACCATAGCAACGGCTTTTGGAAAATGGAAACTAGTATCAGTGAGCAGTGACCTGATACCATAGTAATAACTCATCCATGTCACAGAATCTTCTTCCTTTACACACTTGCATTGATTTTAGCAAGATTTTTGTAAATTGGTTTGGCTCAAAACACTTTCCTGAAAGTGTTTTCATTTTTCACAAAGGTTTTAGTGACCATTTAGTCTAAAAGGATCTCGCTACTCAAGATAAAACCAAATCCACTGGCAAAGCTAAGAGTGCATTTTCATGTGGTCAAAGATTTTTATTACTTGACTTGGAAAAATAAAGCTACCAGACAAGCATGACACATAAATATTAGTTTGCTGGTTCTTATATTCATTTGTATTTTATATTTAAAGATGACTATTACTTAGAAACATAAAGATACAGCAAATATTTAATTTGCTGATTCATAACAGCCCTGGACGTAGAAGATGTGATTCCTCCCTTGCTGAAGAAATTAATATACATATTAAATTAACATACATATTCATCCTTCTCAGATGACATTCTACTAAACTGGGTTCAGGATATTTGGATTAATTTTTCAAGGTCTTGACGAACTTTTACCTTTTGATGAAGCATATAAGGTAAGAGTACCTCTTATCATTTAAGGCCAATTTATAGCTGCAATAAGGCAATTATGATTAAATAACATGAAAGGACTATTTAAGACACATCTGGGTCAAGGTTTTTCTGTTTTGCTTCTTCTCAACTGCTTCTAGCATTTCATTTATTTCCATATACATGATTTCTCCTAATTTGGGGGAAAAAAAAAAACCCTATGCCCCCATAATTAAAAAAAAAATTCAGCATTGTCCTTTCACTGCATCAATTAGGTCACATTCCTGATAATATTGTCACAATATAAGCTGGATGCAAACTGAGCTACTAAGATTTATTTTATAGACTCTGAGATAGATAAATAAACCTGAAGCCTGGAAGATTGATTTAAACTACATAATTTTTAAAATAAATAAAATATTCAGCATTTTAAAAAAATGGCAATTTATATATGATTCCTAGCTAGTTTCATGAACCCCAGTGGGTGATTCAGGAAACTGGAATTAGAGGGAGGGACACCAGGACACAGGGGCCCATACCTCCTGGAGGTGGCTTGCTCTTGGAAGTGAGAATGACAAATCCAAATCCTTCATTTTCTTTTCGTTGCAAGACAACATCATAGGGCTCCTGGGGAGCAGGCCTGGCCAGGACCTCTGCTCGGTTCAAGCGGGGAGATCCATTCTGCGTTGAAAGGAAGGCTTGAGAGCTATCATCCTCAGGTTGTTTCTCTGTAATAAACAAGATCAATTTTGATATTTCTGGAACATTATAACTTTTGATAACTAAACTGTTTTGTGCTAAGCTCTTCACAAGAACACTGAGTTTCTAACATAAAGAAAAGCAGTGCCTCTGCCCAAGTGACTCCGGACACCGTCTGAGTGCAGAGGTAGGCAGCAGCCCATCCAGTGGACTTCTTGAATGTTCTTTAAGTACATAGTTGGAAAACTACAAAATGTTATCTCACTCTAAAGGAAGTTTTTCAAAGCTTCTGTGAAATTTGATGGTAACAAAAATTCTTCTTGAAATTATTTTAATTCCAGCAAGGTTTAGAACCTGGACCAGAAATTTTTTAAAAAGTTGATAATGAATAAAAACATAGTAAACTTCCTCTTAAAATCAACTTTAAATATAATTTAGTGGGACTTCCCTCGCAGTCCTCGAGTATTCTTGTCTGGAAAATTCCCTGGACAGAGGAGGCTGGCTGGCTACAGTCCATGGAGTCACAAAGAGCTGGACACAACTGAGTACCTCCCCCCACACACACACACACACTGAATTCTGGCGGTCCAGTGGTTAAGACTCCACACTCCCAATGCAGGGGACCTGGGTTCACTCTCTGGTCAGGAGACTAGATCCTACATGCCACAACCAAGACTCAGTGCAGCTAAATAAATAAACATTTAATAAAAATACATAATTTAAGTGCAGTGACTGACACTCATGACGTCTGAGAGGTCACTGCATCAGGACAGAGATACTTCCCATTACAGCTTGAGAGCAGTTTGCCACCTACACAGATTTATCTTTTACAATGTGTTTTACAACTGCAGTTTTCTGATGGATAATACGAGATGAGTTAACCATTAGCAGTTCTCAGGCATATAACAAGCTTTCCACATGAATGGCAAACTCTCCTAGACACAGATCAGGTCACATGGAATTCCTAACATATGGGTGGTTAACCTACACCATTTTCTTCTATTTAAGAATAATATCAGAATTTGAGAAAGAATGACACAAGTTAGTCATAACTGATCTTTTTAAAAAAGCAAATTTTATGCCATAATTTGATATAAAACATCATAAGCAACCACCACAACATGCTGTTATTAATGAACATGCATCTATAAGGTCTCTTGGTATCAAAATCTATGGGATTCTGAAGATGTGTTTTTGAACCTCGACAAAAGTGTCAACAACTTCCAATAATTAACAAAAAAATAAAGGTTCTTTTTGATATAATGCATGATTAGAATGAATTAGCTAAAATGTCTCCAATAATATCAAACTACTATGAAACGTCTTTATGATGCTTTCCAGGAGGAAGCATCCCTCCCAGGAGGGAGCCAATCTCTTTGTACAGCATCCTATTGTTTACTCTACATGGTTATGTTCTGAGACCAGCACAACCACATGGAAGCAACACAGCAGTAGAATCCACATGCATCTCCGAATGCCTGATGTTTATGAAGGGAGGTGGGCTCTTACTTTGGATGCTACAATCAAAAACACAGGGCCTCATTTTTAAGAGTAACGTAAATATTCAATCAAGTCACAGATTTTTTGAATGGCCACTCTGTGCCATGCGGTCATTTTTCTAGGTACTGGGTACACAGCATAGAACTAAATGGATGAAAATTCCAACCTTCATGAAGCTTACATTCTTGTGGTGCTACAGGGTTGTCTTTAAAAAATTTTTAAGTGACAAGAATTCACTTTTAAAAATTTCTACATGATATTCACAAAGCTACTGAACATTAAAATACAGGAGATTATCATATCTTAGTGTAACGGTTTAGACCTCAGGCTTTGTAATTACATTATCTGTTTCAATCCTGGCCCTACTACCCAGCAGCTACGTGTTTCTCAACCTTCCCGTGAGTAACTAGAGTAATGACAGCGTTTACCATCATATTAAGTAAAAGAGTCCATGTTTGAGACTCAGTAAATGTCACACTAAAACTTCTGAAGTAGAAACATTTTGCCCTCTTTGAATATTTAGAATTTCATCAGGATCCAAAACTGTTTGATATCCAGTGAATGAGACCTCTTAGTATGACTGAACAACTTTGTATTTGTTCTTCAGAAAACAGGTTTAACCTGATATTCTGACTGCAATATCACACTGGCAAAATTCATCGATATACTAATACAATCTTAATGTAGAGACCCAGGATTTATCTCTCGTCTTTGATAGCAGTAGTAGTAAGTATTACCGAATCCTTTCAACCTTGCATGGCCTTCCACATGCAAGGATCACACCAAACAAGGTATCTCATTCACTACGTTTGCTGTTGTCATTGATTTAGGTAAGAAGTGGATTTAGTCAAAGAAACACTTCACAGACACAGTGTGGGCGGTTGCAGAGGGCTAGCGCAGCCTCTTACACACTATTAGACATAATGAAACAACCTGCAAACAAAAAAAAAGTGGACTAAGTCTCTGTTTCTTTTTTAACTTATCAGAGCAAGAACAGGTTCACGTACCACCGTAGAAGATCTTTCTTCTTACAGTTAATAACACATGGCCATTTCGAGCAGCGGTTGTCATTAGGTCTAGGACTTGTTTGTGTGATTTCCCTTTAACAGGAATTCCATCAATGCACATCAGCTCATCAGCTGCACGGAGCCGACCATCTTTCTCAGCTGCGCCCAGAGGAATGATGGCTCCAATGTATATCTGATAAGATATAAAGTGTGGGTTGCTCTATACAGTCTACTAAGACTTACTAAGATTCCTAACTACTAAGTCAAGGGCTTTCTGACTCAAAACTATGCATACCAACAAATTTTTGCAGTTCACCCTGAAAACAGTCATAGTTTAGAAAGGCGAAATCTTAGAAGTTGACCCGTCTCCAAAATGGCACTTCAAATAACCACACCACGTAATCTCTTCTGGATTCTTTGGGTTGGGCTCAAGGAAGATAGAAAATACAAAGTAATTCAATAACTTAGAAAGTACCACTACCACTTCCATCATTACAACAGAACAAAAATATTAAACTCAGAAAATGCAGTTCTGTGGAGTAGCTACTAAAAGTAAAGTCCGTTGAATGTCATCACAAAAGTTTTTTTTTGGTATACTGTTCATAGCAACTGGGATGATTCTTACAATACTCCCATTACATAAGGCTATCAGTTCAAGTTTAGTATATACAAAAGAGAAATGTTTCTTGTTCCTAAATTCTAAAGCAGTATACATTTTAAGGGAACAAAGTGACCTAAGATTCACTTGTAACCAGGTGAACAGATCTTGCTCATTTTCCTTGCCAGCAATTAGAATCCTATAATTGGTAATCCTAAGTATTTGGACTAGTTCCAGAGCTGTTATAAGCTGACATTTAAGAGAAGATAAAGTGAAAACATTTCCTCTAAGATCAGGAGCAAGACAGGATGCCCACTCTCAATACTTTTATTCAACATACTTTTGGAAGTCCTAGCTATAGCAATCAGATGAGAAAAAGAAATAAAAGGAAGCCAAATTGGTAAGAAAGAAGCAAAACTCACTGTTTGCAGATGATGTGACTATATGTGGAAAATCCTAAAGACATCACCAGAAAATTCCTAGAGTTCATCAATGATTTTGCTAAAGTTGCAGGATACAAAATTAATATACAGAAATCTGTCGTATTTCTATACACTAAATTAAGGAAATAATCCTATTTACCACTGCATCAAAAAGAATAAAATACCTAGAAATAAACCTACTTAACAAGGTAAAAGACCTGTACTTGGAAAACTATAAGTCACTAACGAAAGAAATTAAAGATTACACAATCAGATGGAAAGGTATATCATGTTATTGGGCTGGAAGAATTAACACTGGTAAAATGACCATGTTACCCAAGGCAATCTAAGATTCAATGCAATCCCTATCAAAATGTCAAGGGATTTTTCACAGAACTAGAACAAAAAAAGTTAAAATTTGTATGGAAACAGAAAAAAACACAAATAGCCAAAACAATCTTGAGAAAGAAGAAGAGAGCTGGAGGAATCGCATTCCTTGACTTCAGACTATAATGCGTAGCTACGGTAATCAAAACAATATGGTACTGGTACAAAAATGAATATATAAATCAATGCAACAGAATAGAGAGCACAGAAATAAACCCACACGCTTATGGCCAATTAATCTACAACACAGGCGGCAAGATCATACAATGGAGAAAAGACAGTCTCTTCAATAAGTGGTGCTAGGACAACTGGATAGTTACATAAAAAGAATAAAGGTTAGAACTTTCTCTAACACCATATACAAAAATAAACCCAAAGTGGATTAAAGACCTAATTGTAGGACCAGATACGATAAAACTTTCTAGAGGAAAACACAGGCAGAACACTCTTTGACATGAATTGTAGCAACATCTTTTTAGATCTGTCTCCTAGAGTAATGACGATAAAGACAAAAATAAATTGGACACAAATAAACTTGAAAGCTTTTTCATGGCAAATGAAACCATAAACAAAATAAAGACAACTCTCTGAATGGGAGAAAATGTTTGGAAACAAAGTGACTGAAAAGGGTTTAATCTCCAACATGTATAAACAGCTCATGAAGCTTAATTAAAATATATATATATCAAAAAATAGGTGGAAGATCTAAATAGACATTTCTCCAAAGAAGACATACAGATGGCCAAGAGGCATATGAAAAGATGCTCAGTGTCACTTATTATTACAGAAATGCAAATCAAAACTACAATGAGGTATCACCTCACACTGGTCCAAATAGCCATTATCAAAAAATCTACAAACAATAAATGCTGAAGAGGATGTGGAGAAAAGGGCCCCCCCTCCCCCACTGTTGGTGGGACTGCAAATCGGTACAGCCACTATGGAGAACAGTATGGAAGTTCCTTAAAAAACTAAAAACAGAGCTCTCATATGATCCAGCAATCCCACTCCTGGGCATAAACCTGAAAAAAAAAACCCACAACTCAAAAAGACGCATGCACCCCAATGAATACTGTATCACTATTTACAACAGCCAGGACATGGAAGAAACCTAAATGTCCGTCAACAGACAAATGCATAAAGAAGGTGTGGTAAATATACATAGTGGAATATTACTCAGCCATAAAAAATGAAACAACGCCATTTGCATCAACATGAATGGACCTAAAGACTGTCATACTTAATGAAGTAAGTCAGACAGAGGACTAATACCATATGATATTGTTTATGTGTGGGATAGAAAAAAAAATAGTACAAATGAACTTATTTACAAGACAGAAACGTGTGCATGTGTGTTCAGTCCTTTGAGTTGTATCTGACTCTTTGAAACCCCATAGACCATAGCCCACCAGGCTCCTCTGTCTGTGGGATTTTCCTGGCAAGAATACTGGAGTGGGTTGCCATGCCCTCCTCCAGAGAACCTTCCCAACCCAAGAATTGAACCTGCGTCTCCTGCATTGCAAGCGGATTCTTTACTGCTGAGCCATCAGGGAAGCCCACAAAACAGAAATAGAGCCACAGATACAGAAAATAAACATATTGTTACTGGGGGAGAGGGGAGGAGGATAAATTGAGAGATTGGGATTGACATATACACACTACTATAGGGAACTCTGCTCAATACTCTGTAACGACCTATATGGTAAAAGAATTTAAAAAAGAGTAGACGTGTGTGTGTGTGTGTGTGTGTGTGTGTGTGTGTGTGCGTGCACATATAAAACTGATTCACTTTGCTGTACACCTGAAAATAACACAACATTGAAAATCAACTATACTTCAATAAAAAGATTTTTAAAAATAACAAAAGAAAGACCAAATAGATAAATATGTCTCAGAAATCACAATGATATAAAGAGAAATGCATTAAACTAAAACTAAAAAAATTAATTAACTTAAAAGCTTCTGCACAGCAAAGGAGACCATAAACAAAATGAAAAGACAACCTATGAATGGGGAGAAAATTTTTGCAAATGATGAGTCCAACAAGGGATTAATTCCCAAAATATAAAAAAGCTCATACAGCTTAATATCCAAAAAAAACAAATGACCCAATTAAAAAATGGGCAGATGTGAACAGACATTCTTCCAAAGGGAACATGCAGACAGCCAACAGTCACATGAAATGTTGCTCAACATTGCTAATCACCAGGGAAATCAAAACCACAATGAAGTATAACCTCATACCTGTCAGAAATGTTATCATCAAAAAATCTACAAATAACAAATGTTGGTAAGGATGTGGAGGAAAGGGATCTCTTGTACACTGTTGGTGGAAACGTAAATTGGTGCAGCCACTGTCAAAAACAGTATGGAGGTTTCTCAAAAAACTAAAAAGTGGCATACACACACATTTACATATAACAGAATACGACACAGGCATATAAAGAATGAATTTTTGCCACTTGAAACAATATGGATGGAATTGACTCAATAAGAGCAGCAGAAAGAAAAAAAAAAAAGATGAAAAAAGCAAAGATAGCCCAAGGTACCTATGGAATGACTTCAAGCAGAATAACATTCTTATTATAGGAGTACCGGAAGGAGAAAAGAGAGAAAGGAGCGGAAAACTTAACTTGAAGAAATAATGGCTGAAAACTTCCTTAACCTGGGAAAAGAGACAGAATTGCAGATTCTGGAAGCCCAAAGAGTTCCCAAAAAGATCCACACAGAGACACATTGTAATTAAAATGTCAAAAGCTAAAGAGAGAATTTCAAAAACAGCAAGAGAAAAACAACTTGTTACATACAAAAGAAAGTGAAAATTTCGCTCAGTTCATCAATCCATCCTAAAGGAGATCAATCCTGGGTGTTCATTGGAAGGACTGATGTTGAAGTTGAAACTCCAATGCTTTGGCCACCTCATGCGAAGAGTTGACTCATTGGAAAAGACCCTGATGCTGGGAAGGATTGGGGGCAGGAGGAGAAGGGGACGACAGAGGATGAGATGGTTGGATGGCATCACCGACTCGATGGACATGGGTTTGGGTAGACTCCGGGAGTTGGTGATGGACAGGGAGGCCTGGCGTGCTGCGATTCATGGGGTCACAAAGAGTCGGACACGACTGAGCGACTGGACTGAACTGAACAGTCTGATTCTTTGAAAGTTTACCTCAGTCCTATCTGATTCTTTGCAACCCCATGGACTATACAGGTCAGAATACTGGAGTAGGTAGCCTATCCCTTCTCCATCAGATCTTCTTGAATCAGGAATCGGACTTTGGTCTCCTGCATTGCAGGCAGATTCTTTACCAATTGAGGTATCAGGGAAGCCCAAAGTTTCAGCACATCAGAAATAATATCATTAAATGCATACTGTGTGCTGTTCTTAGTTGCTCAGTCATGTCCGACTCTTTGTGACCCCATAGACTGTAGCCCACCAGGCTCCACTGTCTATGGGGATTCTTCAGGTAAGAATACTGAAGTGGGTTGCCATTCCCTCCTCCAGGGGATCTTCCTAACCCAGGTCTCCCGCATTGCAGGAAGATTCTTTACTGTCTGAGCCACCAGGGAAGCCTTTGTTATATAGCAGGAATTCCTATAAGACTATGAGCAGATTCTTCAGCAGAAACCTTGTAGGCCAGAAAGGAGTGGAATGATATATTCAAAGTGCTGAAAGGAAAAACATGTCCAACCAAGAATACTCGATACAGCAAAATTATCATTTAGAACTGAAGGAGACGAGAGTCTTCCAGACAAGCAAACATCAAAGAAGTTCATCACTAATAAACTGGCCTTATGAGAAATGTGAAAGGGGCTTCTTTAGTTGAAAAGAAAAGGCACTGAGTAGTAATAAGAAAACATATGAAAGTATAAATCTCATGGGCAAGATAATCATTTACAAAACTAGTTTAAAAAGGTTAAAAGACAAAAGTAGTAAAAATAACTATAACTAGAATAATCAGTGAATGGATACACAAAATAAAAAGATGTGAAATGTGATATCAAAAATGTAAAATGTGGTGGAGGATGTAAAAATGTAGCTTTAGAATGCATTCAAACTTAAGTTGCTATCAACTTAAATTAGACTGATATATGTATATAAACTGTTATATGTGAGTCTCAGGGTAACCTCAAACAAAAACCTATTGTAGATACACAAAAGATAATAAAAATAGAATCTAAGTATAATATTAAAGAAAGCCATAAAACCGCAAGGGAAGAAAGCAAGAGAAGAAGGACAGAGAAGAACTATAAGACAATCAGCGAACAAAGAACAAAATGACAGTAAGTATATACCTATCAATGATTACTTTAAATGTAAAAGACGAAATTCTCCAGTGAAAATTCTTAGAGTGGCCAAATGTGCAAACAAGAACCATCTATATGCTGCCTACAAGAGACTAACTTCAGATGTAAGGAGCCACAAAGTCTGAAAGTAGAGGCATGGAAAAAGCTCCATGCAAACAGAAACCAAAAGAAAGCTAAAGCAGCTATACATCAGACAAAATAGACTTTAAAACAAAAACTGTAATAAAAGACAAAAAGGGCATTATATAATGATAAAGGAGTCAACTGAACAAGAGGCTATAACATTTGTAAATGTTTATGCATCCAACATAGAAGCACTTAAATATATAAAGCAAATATTAACAGACCTAAGGGGAGAAATTTACAGCGATACAATAATAGTAAGCAGTTTTAATAACCCTATTTACATCAATGGATAGATCATGCAGACATAAAACCAATCAGGAAACATGGGTCTTAAATGACACATTAGAATGAATAACCTTTATATATATAGATAGATAGTTAAATAGACAGATAGATTATACATTCAGAACATTCTATATATATTCACAACATTCTATCCACAGTAGCATATTATATACATTCTTCTCAAGTGCACATGGAACACTCTTCAGGATAGATCACATGTTAAGCCATAAAACAAGTCTCAATAAATTTAAGAAGACTGAAATTATACAAAACATCTTTTCCAATCACAAGTACATAAAACCAGAAATCAGAAGAAGAAAATTGGGAAAATCATAAAATGTGAAGATTAAACCACATCTTAATGAACAACCAATGGGTCAATGAAGAAATCACAAGAAAAATAAAAAATACCTTGAGACAAATGAAAATGGATATACAACTTGCAAAATCTCTGGGATGCAGCAAAAGTAGTTCTAAGAGGGAAGTTCATAGTAACATAGGTCTACCTCAATATAAGAAAAATCTCAAATAGCTTTACATCTAAAGGAATTAGAAAAAGAATGAAAGAAGTCCAAAGTTAGTAGAAGGAAGGAAATAACAAAGATCAGAGCAGAAATAAATGAGAGAGAGACCAACAGGACAATAGAAAAGATCCATGAAACTAAGAGCAGGCTATTTGAAAAAATAAACAAAACTGACAAACTCTTAGCTACATTCACCAGGAAAAGAGGGCTCAAAAGTAAAATCAGAAATGAAAGAGAAGTTACCTTTGATACCACAGAAATACAAAGAATCGTAAGAAACTACTATGATCAATTATAAGCCAAAAAACTGGACAACCTAGGAAAAAAAGGATAAATTCCTAGAAACATGCAATCTTTCAAGAGTAAATCATGAAAAGTAGAAAATCTGAACAGACCAGTTACTAGTAAGGAGGTTGAATCAGTAATTAAAAATATCCCAGCACATGAAAGTCTAGGACCTGATGGCTTCACTGGTGAATTCTATCAAACATTTAAAGAAGATTAATATCTATCCTTTCCAAACTCTTTCAGAAAACTGAGGAGGAAGAAACACTTCCCAACTCATCCTATTAGGGCAGCATTACCCTGATACCAAAACTGACAAGGACAACACAAAAAGAGAAAATTACAGGTCAATGTCACTGATGAATATAGATGCAAAAATCTGCAACAAAACATTAGCAAATTAAATTTAAAAATCACAATAAAAGGACCCACACACCATGATCAAGTGGAATTTACTCCAGGGGTGCAAGAATATTTCAGCATCCACAAATCAGTCAATGTGATACACCAAATTAACAAAATGAAGAATAAAAATATGATCATCTCAACAGATACAGAAAAAGCATTTAACAAAATTCAGCATCCATTTATAATAATTCTCAACAAAGGGAGTAGAGGAAACATGCCTCAACATCATAAAGGCCATATATGACAAGCTCAGGCTTCCCAAGGTGGCTCAGTACTAAAGAATCTCCCTGTCAGTGTAGGACATGTGGGTTCAATCTCTGGGTCAGGAAGATCCCCTGGAGGAGGAAATGGCAACCCACTCCAATATTCTTGCTTGGAAAATCCCACAGTCAGAGGAGCCTGGCGGGCTACAGTCCACAGGGTTGCAAGGAGTTGGACATGACCTAGACACGAAACAACAACCAACAACAATGACAAGCTCACAGCTAACATCATACTCAAAGGTGAAATGCTGAAAGCTTTCCTTCTAGGGTCAGTAACAAGGCAAGGATGCCCACTTCCACCACTTTTACTCAATAGAGTACTGGAAGTCTAAGCCATAGCAATAAGCAAAAATAAACAAGGAAATACACGTATCACATCTTCTTTATACACACAAACACCTACACACCCACCTACACATACAATGGAATATTACTCAGCCAGATCACATGTTAAGCCACAAATCAAGCCTCAATAAATTTAAGAAAATCGAAGTTATATCACACATTTCCAACCATAATGGTATAAAACTAGAAATCAATTACAAGAAGAAAATTGGGAAAATCACAATGTAGTTTTAATCACAAAGATTAAACTACATTAGAAAGGACAAAATCTTTGCAAGGCAACATAATGCCTTGAGGACATTACGCTAAGTCAAAGCGTCAGACAAAGACAAATGCTGTATAATCTCACTTATATCTGAAATCTAAAAAACAAAGTAAACAAACAAGACTCAGATAGAAAAGAATGGTGGTTGACAGTGGGAGGGGGATTGGGAGGAGGTAGGTACAAACTTCCGGTTATAAAATAAATAAGGGGATGTAACGGGGATGTAATGCTGCAGCTGTAACCAATAACACTGTAGTGCATAATTGGAAGTTGCCAAGGGAAGAACTCTTAAAGGTTCTTATCACAGAAAAAAAATCTGTCACTTTGTGTGATGACGGATGGTAACTAAGCTTGTTGTCATGATCATTTTGCAGTATATACTAACATTGAATTATTACGTTGCATATCTGAAACAAATATAATGTTATACATCAATCGTAGCTCAATTCAAAAGAAAGGAAAAGAAACAATCAAGGTACTTCATATTTGCCCTACACAGGGCAACCTACCTTAAGCTTTATTTGTCTCTGATAATTATTTTAACTGTAACCAATATGACTAATTAGAACACATTTATACTCTATAAATCAAATGTTCTAGTCAGAATAGAAAGAAGCCTATAATTTTAAAAGAATGTTATTATTCATCTAACTTCCAAACATGATAATGTAGTCATTCATATTATACAAAAAAGCTTTAAATATGTTCTTAAACTCTAAAAAGCACATTACTTCTTTGTCAAACTAAGGGGAAAACAAAAATAAACCCACTATATTTGTTCTCTAAGTATGAGTGAGAATCCTATATAAATAAATTTCTAGATTTAAATGCCTTGCAAATATAACCCATTATTATGCTCTAATTTATGGCTGACTTATTCTGCTTTTACCTACAGTTTTAGTCTCAGCTATTGCAAGTTAGGGCTTCCCTGGTGGCTCAGATGGTAAAGAATCTGTCCTCAATGCAGGAGACCCGGGTTCAATTTCTGGGTCAGGAAGATCCCCTGCAGGAGGAAATGGCAACCCACTCCAGTATTCTTGCCTGGGAAATCCCACGGACAGAGGAGCCTGGAGGGCTACAGTCAGTCCATGGGGTCACAAAGAGTTGGATATAACTGAGCAACTAACACTTTAACTTTCACATATCAAGTTAACTGAGGTATTATGACACCACTAGAAGTGCAATTCTTCCTCATATTAATGAAACTGTTAGAGAAAACAAAATCTTTTAAAAAACCAAACAAAGTAGAAAGCAAAACAAAAGCACCATATTCTACCAAATCTCTATTATAAGTTTTAACAGGAATAGCCAAATGACAACATATTTAAACTTACAGATTGGTCAGGTCCATCTCCTCCCAGTACTCTGAAGCCAAACCCTGATTCCTGTTTCCGAAGAAAAACATCCAAATCTTTGGTGTTTGGTGCTAAGGAAAACCAGAAAATAATAAATACAAACAAACATACACAATATACACTTTGATTTATTTTAAAAAGTTTAACACTATAGAAAAACTCAATCATAAGTCTTTGTTTTGTGCTTTATCTCAAACTGAATCAAGATTGCTTAGGAATATTTATTCCCATCTCCACACACTCAGTATTATACTGCCGTTAATTCTTGATGCTTTCAAATCGATGTTTCATCTTCTGATATATGGTCTGGGACTATCAAGATAAACTGTGACTGGTTAAATAAGTATGAAATCAATTATATGTATTTCTACTTGTTGTGCATCTTTTCCAAGGTAGTGAAGTGAAGTCGCTCAGGCGTGTCTGACTCTTTGCGACCCCATGGACTGTAGCCCACCAGGCTCCTCCATCCATGGGATTTTCCTGGCGAGAGTACTGGAGTGGGTTGCCATTTCCTTCTCCAGGGGATCTTCTTAACCCAGGGATCGCGCCCGGGGCTCCCACATTGTAGGCAGACACTTTACCGTCTGAGCCACCAGGGAAGATGCTTAGATCTATTTCTAAAAATAAATACATTTCAAAAGTTAAACCACTTAAATCTACAATTGCTTCAGAAAAAAACTATCATTAGTTGGTAAATTAGTATGAAGATGAGTTTCTGCCTTATGCACACTCTCTTATCATCATCTGTCCACTGGACTCCTTTAAGGAGTCTACTCTACTCTCTGGTTTCCTCCTCAGATTACATACCCTTCTGATTGATCATCCTTTGTATTCCTGCCAAGAAAATCTTTCTAAAACACAAGCCCAATAACTTCATCCCTATAGTTAAGGCCATTCTGTGGCTCTTTATCATGTGTATCATTGTCTCCAGCTTCCTCAGACTGGCATAATCCACTCTCCACCAGCTGCTCCTGCCCTCCCCTCTGGTATCCACTGCCGACCACAGCCAGCTAAACTGAAACTAATTGCACAATTAAGGCCACGCAGTGTGCAAATGCTATTCCTTCTTTCCCTTTTATCTGTCTCATAAGCAACTACCTCTTTGTCTTACAGCTTAACTTCCTATACAAAGCAGTATATGATACTCCCTACTACCCACAGCAGTAAAACCGATTATTTTCTACTTTGGACCCCAATTCATCCAGCCTATCCTTTTATTACTGCACCTGTTAGGGGCTTATTTGTATATGTATTTGACTATTTCTTTGTCTTTTCCATTTAGGTTTAACCATCTCTTTGGATGCAGGGTCTATGGAACCTATTACCTCTGTACTCCCATTACCTATGATGTTGGGTAGACAGAGGCACATTTCAAAAACAGAGTTCAAAACACGGCTTTGAAGAAAATAAATGAATGAATGTTGAGTATAAATGGAAGAAGCCCAGAGCTACATTAAAATGGGAATGAATAACTTCAACATGTTGGTTTCTAGAGATGGAAAAATCAAGTTTTTAAGAAAATTCAAATTAATGTTGTTGCATGCTTTCCTGAAATATTCCACAGCTACTTACGTTTATCTTCATATAAAGTCTTAGATTTCAGGTAGACCTCAGAAGGATCCAGTTTTGGGGATCCTGACCTGATAATGCTGGGTGGAAAAGGCATAGGCTGGGGAACAGGCTCATTTATGGCCTCCAAACTTTCTGAAGTTTCCTTTTTATCTGTTTTCTGAAATGGAAAAGGGCCTTACTTAGTATCTCAAAAAGCCAGATGGTTGATTAGTGCAAAAAACTGTTGTCTGAACCAGTATGTCAACTGATTACAGTTGCATAAGCAGCAGGGTCAAAGCCACAGCATATTTGCAGTCTTAGAGGAGTTCACTTTCACAGTCATGTGTATTTGATTAAAACATATTTCACTTAAATTAGAACACGTTTATAGTGATGTCAATCAAAGGCCTTTAGTAGTCCTGTGTTAAGGAATTTTGCCCTTTTCTCCACCACCAAGACACAAACTGACTCTGAGAAGACATACAAGACAGCACTTCTAAGCAAAGCAGGAGGAAGACTCAGAGAGTACCTCCATTTAACTCTTGATAACCTCACCTCCCCACTCACTGAATTAATTTCCAGTAAAGATGTTTAAGGAATATTCTTTCTAAGAAAATGAAATACGAAATGTTAACTCTAATTTAGGTTGTAATGATGACACTGTGAAACCTGCATGGTCAATTCAAATATATCATGAAAATGCTCCATGCCTAGGAATCAGATAAGGGGTATATTCATATGTTCCCATTCAGACAGAACTTGCCCAGAAGAATAGCTCAGCAAAATGACTTCTTTAATAAAATTTAAAAATGAAATCCAATAAATAGCTTCATAAAATAAATATTATGGTTTAGAGAACAGCTTGTTATCCTGAATTATGGTTAGGAGAGGGAGATTATACACATTTGTGATAAAATAATTAAAGTGACTATGATGTAGGAGCAGCAGCTTGTCAGGGAGGGCTGAGGGGACAGTGGCCATAAAGTGTTGTGCCAGAAGGGACCCTTCACTGACCAGGACCCAGTCAGATGCCTAGGAGATAAGAGGAGCCTTTTCCTCTTTCTCCCCCTTGACCTAGGATTCTGTCAGAAGCAGTGAGAGGTCATCAGAAACTTTCGTCAATTAGAAGGCATTAGGGTCCCCGTGGCTGCACTGGCATCCCTTATGAAACACAGGGTAGCACAGGAGTTAAAAACAATTACTAGAGGGACTAGAAGAATGAAGAAAAATGCAGCTGAATTTTAACTGAACAGGTAAAAAGAATTTCTGTTCACACTGGACCTAAGTGGTACAGTATATAAAAATGCTGAGTGTTTCTTTCTTTCTGACCCATAAAATGGCAAATTTGCAGAGGATAGTTTTCAGCGGGCTATAAAGAATTAATCTATTTTGTATCTGATGATCTTTTGTTTAGCAGCCTATGGTTTATGGTTATGGAAGACCACCTTTTAACTATAAGATGATACACTCCAAATCAAGCAAACTAGAGCTAATTAGGATTATATACCTAATTGTCTTTATATCCATATAATTGTAAACTTAAATATTTAAGTAGCTACATGTGTACCTAGCACAGTTTCTCTCATACCATTATCTGGTACGTCCTTTGTTTAGGTCTTAGTCTTTACACAGGTCCTAAAATAAGCTAGTCAGTTATTCAGAAGAACACCACAAAAAAACTGTTCCAAGTCTGACAGCCTCTTGGTCTGATAACAAGCAAACTGAGCAGAGAGGCCAGAACTGCTCTAGCCCTAAACGTCAGAAGGTACAACTGCTCTAGCCGTAAATGTCAGAAGGTTAGCTAAATGTGGGTAATGACGGTCCCCTTGTACTTGTGGGAAACCACTACATCTCCTCATTGCCCAAACGTCTAGCTATTCCTTACCCTTGCTCCTCTGAAACACAAAGAAAGCCAAAGGAACCATCAGTAGGCACCTCAGTGGGTCCACGTTTTACTATGTAGAAGATCAGACTACTGCAAGTCTCTAACATTTCTCCAATGGAAATGCTTAACCAGCAGAGCATACTTCTTCTAGACAGCTTCCCTGAGTTTCTGTTCCAAGCCCGGGGCAGTCTGTCTTCTGACTCCTCCCGGTCTGTAAACACCCATCCCATGAGCAGCCCTCATGGAGGGAAACGCGGCATCTCTCTGTGTTGGAAAGAAGAATTTGAGGACAACTGCATACTCACCAATTTGGCAGTTTTAGTTGGTGAAGGAGGACCTTAAAAAAAATGAGCCACATTTTAAAAACAGAGGAAGGATTTTCAGACTACAAATACTGCTAATGTTTATGATAAAACTAGCTTCGAATTTTAGTAGGCTAGTGAATTATGTCCAACATGTTCTATGTGCCAGGCATTATACACATAATTTATTTTTTATGACAATCCTAAGGCATACGTGTTACTGCCATTTTATAGATAAAGTAAAGTAAGACTCAAATAGATTTAACATTACTTTTCTGCACTGTGGAATCAACCAGCAACTAGGCAGGAAACTGACATCCAACCTGTTTGACACAGAACCCTAGACGCTTACATCTGTTGGAACTCTGGGTAACTCTCCAGCCCCCACAAAGAGATCTGCACTTACTCTGAGCACATTATCACCCAGAGAATAAACAAAAACAGTTCAAAGAAATGAGAATCGAAGTTAAGTTGCTCATTTGCCTCAAAAAAGAAAACTAACAGCCAGTGAGATACATGTGAAGGGCTAAATTTTATTCTTTAAAATACTAGTCATTCATTAGTATGGATTTAAGAAAGCCCGTTAAAATATAACTTTTTGATTAGTCCTTGGAACTGCATTTATGTCTGGGAGCAGTTCAAGTCACTTGATGACCTTGGAGAATAAAATATTATTTCTCTCACATGAGCACTTTGGAGTTTAATTAACATTTACTGTCAGATATTAAAGCTTAAGATAAAAGCTTTACGAGCACAAGCTATCATGACTGCTTTTACAGAACAGATTAACACACCATCCAACATTCTTACTTATTCACAGAGATGCTAGCTCTTTCAAAACATCCTTGGTACATTACAGAGGTCCAGATGAAGTACCACTGCTTGAAAGAGTCCATTTCTATTACTGCCATCAACAGAGAAAATGAAATTAAGAGGATATATTTCATCTGAAGTAGCACAATGCTATGACTCTGTCTAATCATTAAAGTCATAAATCAGATTTCAGAAAGAACACAGAGGGAGAGAAATCCATAATGGACACAAATGAAACCACTAATAACTAAAAAAAAAAAAACTGCCTCAAAAGATACTGCTTATGGAAGCAGTCAGACACAACTTAAGGAAAATGCACACTAATTACCAGTTAAGTCTTCTGCGAAAGAGATATTCTGACCTGGAAGGAAGGACAATTCACAGATATAAATGCATGAACAATGATGACTTTTCCTTGTGCTTTTACTCACCTCCTCTTAAGATAAGTAATGGTACATCTGCACCTACTGGAAACTGCTTTAGCACCTCTACCACTTGGAGATGTGTTAAATTCTGCACATTTTGATGGTAAATCTCCTTAATTATATCCCCCTTCTGTAGGCCTTGACACCACTGACTATCCAATATCATTTTCACCTTCTGTCCAGTTGGGCTGTCAGCAATTGCAAACCCAAAGCCTTTAGGGCCCTTGATCAGAGGGATAGTCACTAGTTCTGGCTGGGAGCTGCCTGATGATGCCATAGATGCTCTCTGTTCACTCAGATCTGATGCTCCATTAAAACGATCACTGATCAAGCTGTGTCCCGATTTTCCATTCTGGTCCAGCACCATTGCTCCTGACTTAAAATCCTGAGTATTCATGCAAGTCTCTCCCTTAGTTAATGACTGTCCGTTGATGACAGGAGTAGCAGCAACAATGTCCACAACAGGATCTTCATTGTCATCAGGAAGCGGATACCCACGACATAGAGTGAGGTTTACATACTGATTGACAGGTACCAATTGAAACATCTGGACAACATCTGCATGGGTGTGACCAAGGACACAGTTGCCATTGATATCTACAATAACATCACCTGGTAAAACATAAATCACATTAAAAACGTTAAAGCCATCAAATAAATTGATCTTTTGTTGGGGGAGATAAAAATAACTTAAATTTAGCATCTAAATTTGAATTCTGGAAACCTCTTACTGTTCATTAATGACTGAAAAAATAGATTTTGAACACAGACAAGTCATTCTCCCTTCAGTGACTCCTCCCTAAAAAGAATATATAAAAGTGTGTGTGTGTGTGTGTGTGTGTGTGTGTGTGTGTGTGTGTGTGTGTGTGTGAGAGACTCTTTGTGATCCCATGGACTGCCTGTCAGGCTTCTCTGTCCATGGAATTCTCCAGGCAAGAATACTGGAATGGGTTGCCATTTCCTACTCCAGGGGGTCTTTCCAACCCAGTGACTGAACCCATGTCTCCTGCATTGGCAGGTGGATTCTTTACCACTTGAGCCACCTGGGAAACCATATAAATGTATGCTTAGTGGCAAACAGTTACAACCTCAAGCTCAAGTGAATCTTAAAAGAAAAAATTCATATTATCCTTGTTAGTATATCCTTTGAGTGACACCTAAATGGGCACACAAAGCTAGGTACATTGTAGTAGGTGTTCAGTACATAGAAAAGGGGTGCACAACTCCATGGGCTACTTATACAAACAGATAAAACAGACATTCTTTAAATACATCTTATTTCATGATTTTTAAGTAGCCATTGATTACAATGTTCTTAAAAATTCATTCTAGTTTGAATAAGGTTAAAGATTAGAATAATAACTTATGAATGTATTTTCTTTTCACATCTCTCTTTTTTGGAGAGACTTTCAATTTAGTGTAATTTAGTTATCAAAAGGAGAAATAAGCAACAAAAAAATTCAATACAAGTAAAGAATTTATTATTTAAGATGTTGAAAATTCAGCTGAATTAATCCTTATAAAAGCTGGTTTTACTTTCTTGATTTTACATCATTATGACCACTTTGGTTGTAGGATCTTTGCCACTTGACATTCATCAGTTGTGTGTTTTTTTAAATGCAGTTTTGATTTTTAAAATTTGTCCTCTGATGTCTCATCCATCTGCTGCTTTTATTTGAATATGATTATTTGAAAGGTTATTGCCAAATAAAGGTGCTTCAATTTGTTCTGATTGCATGTAGGGTTTAAAAAATCAACATGAACGCTATTTAAAAACAAATGTTAGTCTGTGGAAATTCATTTCAAAATTCAAGAAGATAAAGAAGTTAAACTAATTAGAAACAAAGCTTTGACTTTTCCTCCCCTAGTCAAAGTTCTCTGAATTTTTATGGAAGTATCATAATGCTTTACAAATTAATAACACCTTTAGACAAATCTAAATCTACATCATAAAATCCTGGCAGCATATACAATAGTTTTGAGATGTGTTTCATGGACAAAAATATTTAAAAAGTCAAAATTGAGGACTTAGGACAAAACCTTAATTTTAATCTCCAGAGTTTGTTGATTTTATAAAGTAATAAATTAGAAAAATAATTTTCTTTATAAATATAACTTTTAATTATTTTAAGTTTTCCAGTTTAAATTTCTATCACCTAATTCGGGAAGCATAATATGAGAGATCCCATATTCTAACTGAAAATAAGTTGATACCTGCTATCAAAAGTAATATGACAATTGAATCATCCAAATGGAGAATATATTTACACATAGTATGTGAAATAACAGAGGATTAGAAAAGCCTATCAAATAGTGTAAGAAGCAACCTTAGTGGATTATTAAAATCTTTCTGGAAAAAAAGTATTTAAACCTTCCTCATAATCAGTAACTAGTTTTAAACTTCCTCTAACCCATAGCCATAAACAGTCACTCACATAAAAATATGTAACAATCACCAAGTAAAGATGTTGAGAAAACTCCATAAAAGACAAATTTATATAGCTCTGTAAAAATAATAACATTATTGTCTATAATTCTTTTTTTCCCATTTCTTTTCCTTTATTTTTGTATTCTTTTTTATTTTTTTAGCTTTATTGTGTATACATAGTGGCTTAACTTTACTAACAGCCACTAAGAAAGCAAAAAACAAAGAAATAGGGTCCAACCTGGTGAAAAAAATGTGGGATATACCAATTTGTTCAGTATCACTGTAAATATCACAATGAATCACTTTTCAAAAAGATTACAGGTAAATGTTAAATAACTCCAAAAGTACCCTATGTAATCAGAGAAAATCAATCAATCAAATAATTTTCTGAGATGATTAATAAATCCTTAGTTTAGTATAGCCAAAGGGTTATCTCAAACTATACAAACTATTCAAAATATTAATAAATGACCCTCCCTCAAAACTACCATGTACTTAATTTAGAAGATAAACTATTTTAATACAGGAATCTACCTCTTGGTTGTATAATTTCTTTCTCTCTCTCTACACACACACACACACACACACATATACACACACAAGATACATATATGATGTGTACTTATATAGCTATTATATATTTGGTCATTTTCACTATAATTTTTGTTATAGGATCACAACTCTTTAAGTACTTTTCTTCTTTTAAAAAATTTTTTGCCATGCCATGTGACACATGTGGGATCTTAGTTCCCCAACCAGCAATGGAACTCGTGCCCCCTGCAGTGGAAGCAGTCTTAAACAGTGGACTGCCAGGGAAAACCCCCTTTAAGTATTTCTGAAAAACCTGTTACCTGGTGCAATTTTCCCATCCTGAGCTGCAGGACCATCTTTCAGCACATTTTTCACTTGTAGGAATTCATCAGGCCTATCCCCACCAATAATGGTAAAACCAAATCCCATTGTGCTTTTTTTCAATGATGCTCGAACAAGGATGCCTTTAAGCTGGGATGGATCTCGAGTGAAGTGCGATTTTTCCGTATCTGCACAAAAATGAGAAACAAGAATAATTACAATGAATATACTCCTCAAAGCTAATTTCCAAGATAGTCTATATAATTTAAATACAACAAACCATAACAGAAAGAAAATAAGAGAGAATCCAATGTTATAGAACAGTTGGAATTTAAATTCATATATTAAATCACTGAAAAAAAACCTTAGCTAATGAATCATTTCTCTTTTATAGGACTCTTCTATGTCATTTGAAAGGTATAAAAACATCTATTTCACCTTCTCATTGCCTTGTCTGTACTTACTTTTTCTAATCGCAAAGAATCCTTTAGATAGAAGTCAGAATGACACACCTGAAGGATAACTTTTATTATTAAAATCCTGAAAGCCTTGGGCACTCATTGGGATGTATATTTCATTTGAATAAGCAGCTACTGGGGCTCTATGTAGAAAACACTATACTAGGAAGATGAAGGCAACTGTCACAAACTTATAAGAGAGAATACATTGAGAACTTTTTATAACCCATGACTCAGGCTTTCTGCAGCCTTTAACTTATATCTGATGAGCGGAGTGAACCCCTGCACTACTAGTAAATAGCTTCATGCTTCTTTCCCTTTTACCTGTGTTTAGTGGAAACGTTAGGAAGACAAAAAGCACAGTTCCACTGAAAAGCCTATTTTTAGAGGTTTCCTCAGATGATCCTAGCACTAAAAGTGATCCACATTTGCAAGTAATACCTGTCTTCTCTTTCCCAGAAAGTTTGCTCCACCTGGCTGCCATTAGGGCATTTATGAAAACTGTGGGGATCAAACTGTACAGATTCATAACTTAAAAAGCACTGTTTAAGTTAGCTTTTCAAAATATGGTTTAAATTTTTCTGACAAATCTCTTTTTTAACAGCTTTATTGAGACATAATCCACATATGACAGAATTATACAAGTCAACGACGTGGTAACCATTACCACAATCTAACTTTAGCACAGTTTCTCTCTCCCCAAACACACACCAAAGAAATCTTGGTGCTCATTAGCAGTCACTTCTCATTTCTCTCCAACCTGACCTCACATCCTAACCTCAATCACTGAGCCACTTTCTGTCTATAGACATGCCCAATCTGGACATTTAATATAAACGGAATTATATAATAAGTGGTCTTTTGAATGGTTTATTTCACTTAGCATAATTTTTTGAGGTTCATCTGTGTTGCAGCATGTACTTTATTCCTTTTTTGTTACCAAATAATATTCCACTATACAGATAAATCACATTTTACTTATTCACTGATTTGTTGGGTTGTTTATACTTTTTGGATATTATGAGTAATGTTGCTGTGAACACTCATGTACAAGATTTTGTGTAGGCAAACATGTTCATTCCTTTTAGGTACATATTGGGAATGTAAATGCAGCAGTTACCATGAACATATTAATATTACAACTATTTAATGTTCTGAAGGATTGCCAAACTTTTCCAAAGTGGCTGCACCATTTTACAATGCACCATCAATGTATGAGGGTTCTGACTGCTTCACATTCTTGCCAGCACTTGTCTCTGTCTGCTTTTTTTTGGTTACAGCCATCCTAGTAGGCATAGAGCGGTTTCTCACTGTGCTTTTGATGCTCATTTCCCTAATGACTCAAATTCACAAGGCTGACTTGTTTCATATTGAGACCCCACTAATATCAAGCCCACAGTTATCTTTGTGTATCTGCTGCTGCCCCTCTTAGCATGCATTAAAGCTTACTGGGTTTTAGAAAAGAGCAGTCCTCGGGGCTGCTCTGTATGGTTGCATGGTTTGTGCAGTATGCACACGGCTACTGCAAGCAGTAGGGCTGTCCTGGAAATACTGACAAAGGCAGGTTTGGGGTAGGAGTAGGTCTACTTTGTTATGTTCTTCCCAGATTTACTGATCTCTTATAAATACAAGCACTTGACATTAAAAAAAAAAAGTATCAGCTATTTTGGGCTTCTTCTCATGGCTACCTATCCTTGCAATGTCATCTCTTGTTTCTACTATGCTCTGGTCATTCGTATCTGTTCTCTGACCCCTGGACCACCATTTCATGCTGCTATGATTTTATATATCCTATTCCTTCTACTCAGTACGCCTTCTTGCTCCTCTAAAATTTTTATCTGCCTGATTTAGCTTTTACTGACACTTGAAGACCCAGTTCAAACATGTCCTCTGTTTGAAAGTCCCCCTGCCCCTCGACTTCCTCCTTTAAAGCAAAGGTGAGCACTCCCTCTTTTACACCACCACTGAACCTTGTACGTCTCTACTAATGACAATGAAAACTATCATTTTTTGGCCACCATGTGCCAGACATGTATTTGTAAGCACTTTACATGTATTAACTTGCATACTCAGAACCACCTTAAGAGGTAGGTACTACTACTATTCATTTTTGTATTAATAGATGAGAAAACAAACGTTTAAAAAATTCATCCAAGGTTACACAGCTGGGATTCAAACTTGCTCCGTCTCCCTGTACATTTAACTACTAACACAGGATGGCACCTATCAGCATATATTATAACCATTAGTTTCCTGTTCTAGACTGTAAACTTTGAGGGTAAGACCTGCCTTACTCTTAATCATTTTTTAATACCAGGTACGAAGGAAAACACTGGGCATATAGAAGGTGCTCAAAAATATTTATTAATCTAAAAATATTTGCTAAATCAAATGTAAAACTTAAGGGAAGGGACTATGTTTTTGAAGAGGGGTTATAAGAAAAAACTGTTTCATCAGCAACTGAGTGAAGAATCTACTAGATTATGATGATATGGATCTTATTAATGACAGAGAAGGGGGAGGCAATGAGGAGGGACGAGTAGGATGGAAGAAATTCCTGGACATCTTTTACAAAATTCACATGGCTAGGCTCATCAAAATCTCAGGACCTATGCATTTTAAAAATGTTCCTCAAATGATTCTGACATTACTAATACTCTACTATCCCAGTTGAGAATCCATGATGTAGGCAAACAATATAGTGGATTAGCTTAGTATTTGTTCATATCAGTTAATAAAGAACCCTGAATGGTCACTGATGTTAAATCTAAGCAATTAACTTGGGAGAAGCTCATAATGAATCAAAGGTCTAATACTGATTCGGCCTTAAACACTAGAAAACAATCCAATCTACAAATTAAAACCTTGCATCCATAACAAAGCTATTCAATCCCTTCTCCCAACAATTTCACACTTTCTATATAAGCAGCAAGAGAAAAAACATCTCAACATTCTCAAAATGGCCAGATGTTTTATTAAGATTATTCATATCTTTACAGTGACAAAAATTAGACAGTCTCTGTTGACTTTCAAAGCCCCAACAATACAAAGTTCAAACTCACTTTTATTATTTCAGCATATAAATGTCACAAGTTATTCTTAGAAGATAGAGGTAAAAGTTCTACCTGGTTTTGAAGACCCAGTATCAGCCTGTCCTAACTGCTTTTTCCTTTTGGCTTCCTCCACTGGATTTTCAAACTGGGTTTTCTGGTTAAGGTGACTGTAAAATGTAGACAAATATGCATTTCGGTTTAATATGAAAGAGTTACATATTTTAAAATAGACTCTCATATCATTCCATCATCACACGTTAAGGGACAAACACGTATCCTTATACTGTGGAACCCAGAGATGCTGACAAGTCATGGAGGAAGAGTTTTCAGCAGCTAAAGGACCGACAGAAGATGCCTAGAAGTCAAAGTGCTGAAATATTTCATACAGCTTCTCTATAATCGTTTCTAATATTGCTAACAACAGTTTTCAAACTAAAATGAAGCCCTCATATATGATCTAGCTAGAACTACTGGCAGTTAATCAGTTAAGTTTTTTTTAAAGGCAGTTAACGACAGGAGGGTTTAAGTTTCTCTGAAGTGAAGCAGCTGTGAAGACACTTTTGAAGAAATCTGAGTATAGACGTTTTCTAGAATTTTACTATTATTTTTCCAACTGACTCACCCACATAAATTTACATCAAAAAAGCAAAATGACTTGCTTTTATCAAACTGTTATCACAGACCAACTCTTTTACAGTTAAATTTCTTCAAAATTATATAATAACTAATTACATAATTATAAGTTCAATTCTTTTTGACAATTTAGGAACAATCATAACTAACTCTTTGAAAGCATACAAGTCTGTGCTGGAAACCAGATAAGTATGGGGAGACGAGAGGCAGGCCATTAGATGACAGCCTTCAATACACTAGAGAATGTTTTACAGAAGGAACTGAGCATTGGTTATTCTGGCAAGCCAGTTAACCATAAGTTGATTAAGAATGCAACTACTATATGAAAGATGTTTAAGACTGCAAATAGGTCTAGTACAGAAACAAGGGGGAATTATATTCTAGCACTTCTACAAATACATTTCAGCCAATTGAAATTCATTTTCCAGCAGAATCCATTTTAACAAGAAGTGACATTACTAAATATCAACAATTAAACATTAAATCATGAGAATTTCAGATTATGATGGTCTTTAGATAAGCTGAATATTACAAAATCTATACGTAAATAGTCATACAACTTGGATATTTTCTTTGCCACTTGTGACCATTAATGGGGATGGAGGAGGGATCGACAGGGAGAAAAAAAACCCTTATAGCAAGGTATGCTAGCTTCCGAGTATGCTTCTTTATGCCTTTTCGGCTTCTAGTGCATTATCAACCCTGTAACAGATGTAGGTATTCAGTTTCAGAGATCTAAATACAGCAAGTTCTACGTGACATTCTTTCGGTTCTGATTTCACTAAAACTCAAGTATGCTTCTGCTTCTTACTATGAGAAAGGACCTTATCAACTGAGTTAACTGTTTAACCTGCCAAGAAAATGAAAATCTTCGGTGTTAAGTTAGGTACCATTTTTTAAGTTATTTATTACATACTGATAATTTACATACTCTTGAAAAAACAAAGCTAGAAACTGACACTTCGAAAAGAGTAAACCTGTTTAGAAAGAACCTTGGCTTACTTGAACGTCATCAGTTAGAATGACTCACTTTGCCGCCCAAGCATTAATACATAAAAAGGAGTAATTTATATTTATACTCTTTGTAATGTGTGGGAGAAGAGAGTAGAAGAATGCAAATGAGTAATCCCTTTCCTGAAAAGTCTTTGACAAAACAGTGTAAGATTTTAGAGAAAAGAGTAATTGCATCTGTCACCTTAGACTACCTAGACTAAAATACCAACCAAAACACAAAACAGTAAAACACTCTCCTTTTCCTTTAGTTACTTACACCCACAGTATTATTCACATGTAACAAATTTTATTTTCTGTAAAACTAGCTATGGGAAGAGAAGGGAACATAACAGATTATCAGAAAAAGTAAACAAGAGTAGCCAACAAGCCTGATTAAATAGACAATATATAATTTGAAATTTCATCTCTATTAAAATTGTGTAAATATACGAATTTTAAGAATTCATCTCAACAAACAAAATCATTATCCTTCATGAAAAGTTAAGATATGAAAAGCAGATGCATATTTTGACTGTGTCACCTAACTGTACGAAGGCAGTTAAAGAATACATTAAGACAACATTTCTAAAGATGTGAGTATTCTTATGGAAGGCCTGCCATTAAATTTTGGGAACAATTTTATTTCCAAAAATAAATTAATCCATTTCAGAATCTCATCTTCTAAAATAAATACTTACCCCAAAAACCTGCCATTGCAGTTGGTGTTACTACTATAAGGCTGTTGCCAAGAGCAATCATTGCACCATCTGGTTTGACAAACTAAGAGAGCCAGAGAGTAGCCATTCAAGTAATAGCTTTTTATCTCCATCAGTAAACTCACTGCAGATTACTATAGTTGAGATTCAAAGCCTAACTAATCTGGGAATCAAGCCACACTTCAGAACTCAGCTGATTCCATACTAATGTGCATCTTGAGTACAGCCTGCTCTTTCTTAATCTAATAAATTACCCTCTAGTAAAATGAGCTTGTCTGGGAACTACCATACAAAATCACATCGCTGCCACTGCTGTTGCTTCTAATCAGGCTGCTTCACATGCCTCCATGACAGCTGGGAACAGGTCACTTCAGGACTGCCCTAAAGTTGCTTCAACATTAGTACATCCTTGTTTAATGAGAACCAGATCATTTAGCGCAAGATTTTATAACAGGCAAATGAATTTCACCTCTTGACCATGCATTCAAATTTGTTGGAATGGATACTAAAAGAATGAGAATCATTATCTCAGAAATGTTCAGCAGTGTTAATGGCAAATAATAGTTGATGGAAGCCCAATTTGAACAGACTAACTATTAGGGGGAAATTTACCAAAAATTCTTTTCAGCTAGCCTTCAAATATTCCTTTGACTTGAAAGATGGCTATTATTTTTCTTTTAACTAAATATACTTTAGAAAAAAGTAACAAGAGAACTGCTGTATACTTCTCACATCATAGTATCAGAAAGATATTAAATAAAATTAACATAACCTTTCAATAGAACTGTTAAGTTATAGATCTAAGGATCAAACTGAGTTATTTTTCTTAGGGTACAAGTTAGACTTTAAGAAACAATTCCAAAAATCTCTCTAAGCACAGTGACTTGAGTTAACAGTCTACACACTAGTATTAGAACTAGCATTATAACAGGAATCAGTTACTCACTTTAGGGAAGTGGCATTCATTTATGCCAACAAATGATGAAAAACTAATTAGCAATCATAAAAATACAAGATGCTCATGTTCACCATTTTTCCAAGTAATAATATTTTGCCTTCACTACCTTGGCAGATGGTGCAGACTCCTAGTTCCCAAGTTAATAGTAACCTCTCTGATGTAATTATTTGCCTGGTAGAAGATGACTGAGGTCAAAATTCTATCTACATCATCTGGAAAGAAAGCAATCCCAATGATCATAACAATGTAGCAATTAGATAAATGAAGGAAAGGGAAAGCAAAGTCAGAAGTTAATGTTATCCTAATTTCTCTAGCTAACATAGGCAGGTGTTTGATCCTCTATTCCAACACAGATTTATGTTTAAATTTAACTATAACAGCTGTGTCAGAAGCAACTTTCACCTCCAAAATGAAAACTAAGTTTTCCTTGATTAACTCCTTAAAAAAGAGAACAGGCGTAATCATGTACTTCAAAACTTGGGATCACTATGATACAATGCTCCTAAAGTCCTTTCATTGCCTTCAGGATCATGCAGGTGTGGTACTGAAAATGACCTTCACCTTTAGTTTTCTATCCAATGCTTCTCTTTCTAGAGGCCGTAGTAGTACTGATTACATCTCCAGCTATTAATCATCTGAGCAGCTTCCCCTTGGCTCTCTATACTTACTTCAAAGCCAACTTCTAGGGAGCCCAGAATCAGTGAAGTAAATGCCCACTGTCTCTACCTTTTCATTCCCCTGGTGGCAAAACCTGAAAGCGGGATTGCAGAAGCATAAGGTACTTCATTCACTCCCAAAAGGTGTGCAATGAAAGGGAAACATTTGGGAAAGCATCAACTGAGGTAACAAACTTACTCAACATAGTACGTCCCATATTGAGGGTCCTCTATTTTCTCCCAGCCATAAGGAAGTTCTGCAAATTAAAAAAAAAAAAGAATTGAGTGAAATGCCAGTTTCAAAACCAACAAGAAAAGAATTTACCAAGTGAATTCCTGTCTTTTATTTCACTACACTGATATTTGGGAGATGGTAAGGTAAAAACTCACTTTCAAAGTACAAACACAGTTTGACTCTAGTGCCTTCTTCAATAACTAGTAAATGTCTCAGCAAGTAATTAGAAGCAGCGAACAAAAGACAACATTAAACTCGGAGGTGTTTATTCCAATCATGAGTCATAAAAATGCTAGGTATTCAAAAAATCACCTGGTATAGTTCTTTCATTTAAATAGCTTTATAGCACTGATGTGAGATACATCCTGCAAGTCAATAATAAGCAGCAGCTGCTCATTAATTTTTTCACTATGATGCAAAGGAATTGTCAATTATTTATCATCACATTCTAACCCACTTCTCTCCATAGGAAAGTCCAGTCTTGGGTTTAAACCATTTCAAATGGATAATTTAGATTTGCTTAAAATCTAAGAAAATACCTACTTTCTCTTGAAATAACAAGATCTAAGTGTCTGAAGGAAAACTGCACAGTGCCTTGTGTAGAATCTCTATTCATCTATGGTCACAAAGAAATATCTTACATAGAATTATTATGTATTATTGCAAGTACAGTGACCAATAAAATATAACCAGAAAAATTAAAGGTAGTTGAATTTCTGATAGCTAAAAAAAAAAAATATTCTGATCTTTTCAAAATAAACTGACCCCGTCAAGAAAGAATCCTCTTTCCCTCCCACTCTGTTTTCCAAGGTAAGGCTGCTGAAGAATCTTTTTATTAGTCAGACATGGTTTAAGTTGGCAGGAGTGTTCCTAGCAGGTGGTTTTTATTGCTATCAATTATACACAGGAGCTCAGCAAGAAGGAAGTTTTTAAAAAATCTACAGTCGTACACTGTGATGACCACTCTTTGATTTTCAGTTTCTTGTAGACTGTGTTTCTGCTATACTGAAACACAGACACATGTGCATACATATACAAATGACACATGCCAGGCAGCAAACAGGCTTAGCAAATATCAAAGTATTTTTTAATTTCATATCATTAAGCTGCAGTACAATGTATCCACTTTGTAAGAAAAAATCCCATTGAACCTGATAAATAGTACAAACCGTTATGCTCTAATAAAAAGTATTATTCAACATTCAGGACAAAAGAAGAGAAGAGATGACCAGCCTCTTGATGAAAAGCTCTGAATCACCTCCACCCCTTTTCCTCCAGCATAGTTCTCTGTCTATGTATATAATATTAACTGGTAGTTTTGAAGTCTGGTGAGCTTTTGCGGTTTTCCTTTGAAAAAATCTGGTTGAGATGTCTGAGATGGAAAAGAAGAGAATAGCTGAAAAGTAACTACTATGTGAAAACAGATCAAAACAACTGAGAAGAACTGGGATACACTTCAGTTCACTTTGATCCTCCACAGCTACAAGGCAAACAATCATCAATTAAGTACAATATTTTATGACTCATGTGAACAGAAAAAAGAACAAAGAGCATCACTCATCACCCAGTTCTACAAGGGTTAAGTTGTAACCCACTGCATCCTGAAAGCAATTCGGGATGAAAAAATAAAACAGGATGAGGCACTCTGTGCTTTGGATAAACGGGTCTTAGATAATTAGATGCATTATTGCAGGAAGAATTTCAGTGACCCCAGTGACTTTTCTTCCCATACACAGAAAAGTACTAAGACCATTAACTTGAGATATCAATCTGTTCTTTGTGATTAGCAGTAATCTTTCACTAAAATGTATGCTTGACTACATAGATATCCTAACCAAAAAATTCATATACATCCTGGCTCCTCTCCTAGCTCTTGGAACAGATCCTCGGAGTTATTGAGTGCCTGTCTCCTGGGGCATGGTCCTTGGTTAGACCCTAAATAAAAAAGCTCACAACTCTCATTCATGTTGTGTGTTTTTCTTCAAGTCAACACCAAGCAACTGCTACATGAATAAAAGTATTTGTTGGATTGTATCTGTGAAAAATGCTCTATAATAATATTACCAAAGCAATATCATGGAGAATTTCCTATGAGAGAGAGAGAATTTTCTTCAACAGAAATTTTCTTGAAATAGCATGGGAACTCAATTGTGCTATGTAAGGATGAATTGTACAACTGTACCATACCTGGATTTATGCTCTGTGAGAATTTTGGAAAATTTAAGCAACTATAAGTTCAAGGGATTAGTATTAAAAAGCAGAGACATTCCTTTCCCAACAAAGTTCTGTCTAATCAAAGCTATGGTTTTTCCAGCAGTCATGTATGGATGTGAAAGTTGGACTATAAAGAAAGCTGAGCGCTGAAGAACTGATGCTTTTGAACTGTAGTGTTGGAGAAGACTCTTGAGAGTCCCTTGGACTGCAAGGAGATCCAACCAGTCCATCCTAAAGGAAATCAGTCCTGAATATTCATTAGATGGACTGATGCTGAAGTTGAAATTCCAACACTTTGGCCACCTGATGCAAAGAACTGACTCATCTGAAAAGACTCTGATGCGGGAAAGATTGAAGGTGGGAGGAGAAGGGGACGGCAGAGGATGAGATGGTTGGATGGCATCACTGACTCAATGGACATGAGTTTGAGTAAGCTCCAGGAGTTGGTGATGGACAGGAAAACCTGGCATGCTGCAGTCCACGGGGTCACAGAGTTGGACACGACTGAGCGACTGAACTGAAGTAAGCAACTATAGAGATAGTTGAAATATTCCATTTGCTCCCTGAAAAATTCACTAAGAAGGATGTATTAATGCCTAATAAGAATAAAAGATCAACATAAATATATTTCAGTGTTAATGTGGAAGTTGAGTTAGCACTTTAGTTAGCACTTAAAGTAATTAGCAACTAACAGATAAAGTATAGCCCTTTCTTTAGGAGAGTAAACAAATTGGTAATTTATCTTCTGGATTATTGTTAGCAATCACTTTAAACCTTCACATGTGATAACATCAGACAGGTTTTTGTAGGATAGATTCATGCAGTTAAAGAAGTAATTATTACTTGTGCACTTAAACTAAAGGTAATAAAACCAAGACTAAAATACCTAGCAATTTTATACACTATCCAGTGAGCCAATTCATTTACTGAATTTCTCCCCCTTTTCTTTCCTTTTTTCTCTTCCTTCCTTCTCTTCTTCCCCTCTCCTTCCTTATGCAAAAATAAAAATTAGAAACAGTTCTTGACATCAAGGAGTTCATAGTCGAAAAGTGAAGACAGAAGAGACAAACGATATAATGAAATAGAAAGTGTGAAGGTGTATAGTTGCTCAGTTGTGTCTGACTCTGCAACCCCGTGGACTATAGCCTACCAGGCTTCTCCATCCATGGGATTTTCCAGGCAAGAATACTGGACTGGGTTTCCAGTTCCTTCTCCAGGGGATCTTCCCAACCCAGGAATCGAACCTGGGTCTCCTGCACTGCAGGCAGACTCTTTACTGTCTGAGCTACCAGGGAAGCATAATAATGAAACAAACAAGCTTTTGAGGGAGAGCTGAGGAACACCACCAATTGCTTGGTAAAAGTTATCAGAAAAGTATTCTAGAAGACGGTGACATTTGAGCAGTCTCAAAGAATGAGTTGGGGTTGGTGAGAGGGAGGCTGTTTCACTGATCAAAGAGCACTGAGGGATTAAAAATGGCTGGCATTTTCAGTAATTACAAATAATTTGATAGGACTAGAGTGAAGTATGTATGCCAGGGGGCTTGTCTTACAACAGGAACCAAAACACATTTCTGGAGTGCTGGGTTAAGGAGTTTGGCCTTTATTTTGATGATGATGAAACTGATTAAACTGGACTGTGACATGATTAAATTATATTTGGAGAAGTTATGGGTAACAGTAATAAAGGATGAATTAGATGGAGTGGAGTGAAAATAAAGGCAGGCAAATAGGAAAATCATTAATAGCCTAGAAAAGAAACTTTGAAGGCTGGAGCTAAGGCACTGGTAGTGGGAATATAGAGAGAGAATGGATACTAGAGACAAGCAAGTTGAAGCAACAGAACTTAATGACGAGCATGAAGATTGTGGGTGGGGAGGAGGTCAAGATGATACCCAGGTTAATGGCTGTTTAAGCATAAACATGATACATTATAAAATATTTATTGGATACCTATGGAAACAGCTGTGAGAAGAGGAAAGAAGTGTTAATTTGGATTTAGAGGCACTTAGGAGACAGATATCTGGAGAAGGAAATGGCAACCCACTCCAGTATTCTTGCCTGGAGAATCCCACGGAGAGAGGAGCCTAGCAGGCTACAGTCCATGGGGTGGCAAAGAGTTGGACACAACTGAAGTGACTGGGACAGCACAGGAGACAGATAATAAGAAAAAAAAATGATGAGCAGCACTGGACACTCAAGATATGGCATATTTTTTAAAGTCAGAATTGATAGAACTTGATACTTGGCTGCAATGAAGAAGATAGAGTGAGGAAAAAGTTGAGGCTGATAACCAGTTTCAGGCTCACTGAACTGGGAGGATGTAAGGTCAGTTGGTGACGGCAGGAAGTGCAGGTATACAAAAGATTTAACTCAGTTTGGAAGGTGTTGCATTTGAGGGGCTATGCAACATCCTTGTAGAGATACCTAACAATTTCTTGGAAATATGAACCTGGTCATGTCCTCCAAAGAGAAACAGAGGAAGATAAAAGATCCGGGAGACACTGCAATTAAAGCTATGGCGGTGGACAAAATTACTGAGGTAAGCTGTGAATAGAAAAGATGGAGAATAGAAGCTTAGGAGCATTAACAATTTAAGGATCAGAGTAAGTAAGAATAGGGGGAATGGAGTCAAAGAAGACAGACGAGGAGAGCACGGTCAACATGAACCAATGCTTTATAAAGCTGTCGGGACTGGAGATGAGGGCTAAAGAGAGTCCCCTAAATCTGGCAACCAGGCAGGTGGTTATGGGTAACATTAAGAAAAGCAGTTTCACTAGAAAGGTAGAGGGCAAAATTCAGCATACTATAGTATAAAAGAGTAAATTGTGGAGCCCTTAAGAACTAGCCTTCTTGTTTTGGAGTTGTAAAAAAAAAAAAAAAAAAAAGCAGTTTGAGAACTCTGGAGGAAAAGATAGGAAAGACCTAACCATATTTTCCTATTTTAAAAGCTAAAGCACCTCCCCCTGCCAAAAGTTGACTCAAAAAGCAAAACTTTTTCTGGCATATCAAGCCGCTGATTAGGCCCATGAACTTATCATTCCTCTTCTCCAAATAGCATTTTTCTTATTTAAGTATATAAATTATAATTGTTTTCTCATTGTGGAGCTCTATTCAACTGATAATTTTCTTTTACCATTCTCTAAACTCTATAAAGGTATCAACATGAACACATTTTAGTAAAAATGTCTTTAGTAAAAAATTTAATTTTTATTTCATCATAAGAGAAAAGGAATGAGTTGAAAGTAAAATGGATTCCTGATGTTGAATTTTTAAGATAACCATTTAATTAACACATTAATTATTTTGAGTGGAAGACAAACATGTACACTCATTAAACCATCAGATATGGTATAAAAACACAGGTATGAATAGCAGAAGACTGGGGAGAAAAGGGCAAGTTTTAGGAAATGTAAAGTTTTTCTATATCTTAAATGTTCAGCAGAAGGCAAACAATATCTTAAACTATAAAAACTTACATTTAAAATACTGTTATTACTATCCCCTTTACTAGCATCTACTCTGTGCAAGGTACTATGGAAACTACAATGTAAGTGAGATACAGTCTATTCTGCCAATAGCCTATTGTGGGGCTATTTCTCCCCTATTCAAGGAGGAGACCAAGTATATGGCAAATGTGGTAATGACTGGCTGGGTATAAAACAAACAGGCTCCAGGTTCCAAATTTTGGGGTCCCCAAAGGGAAATACAGGTTACTACATAGCTCAGTTGGTAAAGAATCTGACTGCAATGCAGGAGACCCAGGTTCAATTCCTGGGATGAGAAGATCCCCTGGAGAAGGAAATGACAACCCACTCCAATATTCTTGCCTGGAGAATCCCATGGACAAAGGAGCTTGGTGGGCTACAGTCCATGGGATCGCAAGAGTCAGACACAACTTAGCGACTAAACCACCACCACAAGGAAATACAGGTGATGTTGCAAAGGCATATCCCGTAATAGGGGTGGGGGAGTAATTCTTGGATTAAAACACTTTGAACATCCCTGGAATACTGAGTGCAATTTTGGTTGCTTTATCTTAAGAATGATACAATTAAGATCACCATATAATGTATTCTCTACTTTTGAGAGTGAAAGGAGACACTATTATTAATTACACTGGGACAGTAGGAATAAGATGGATTAGTCCTGCACCAACCAAGACATACAGTCACCCATAATGCAAAGAGCTTTAGGGGAACACACTTTTGCAGAGAATCATTTTCAAATTCTTGAGCCCCTCTACTTTGTTCTCCAAGGAAGACAGGTGAGTTTTAGAGAATAAATTCAACGTGTTTGCCTCAGGGCCTTTTGGGTCCTCTTGCGGTTTCAGATGCTAGCCTGACTGCAGAGAGGGTGTAATCTGGTCTTTTGCCATATCTGCCTTGTAGGATGGAGAAGGCAACGGCACCCCACTCCAGTACTCTTGCCTGGGAAATCCCATGGACGGAGGAGCCTGGTAGGCTACAGCCCATGGGGTCGCTAAGAGTCAGACACGACTGAGCGACTTTACTTTCACTTTTCCCTTTCATGCACTGGAGAAGGAAATGGCAACCCACTCCAGTATTCTTGCCTGGAGAATCCCAGGGATGGCGGAGCCTGGTGGGCTGCCGTCTATGGGGTCGCACAGAGTCGGACACGACTGAAGTGATTTAGCAGCAGCAGCAGCAGCCTTGTAGGAGGAGCCAAACAACTGAACACAGAGGCTGGAGATTGAGTGCTTAAGTCTCCCTCTGGTAGGGGTAAAATATCAGTAAACCCAATATAGGTGTAGCGCTAAAGCCACGCTCACTCATCGGATGGTATTATAATCTCATCTTTGTTTCCTATGTCTTATTTCTCTATTGACTCCTGACTAATGAGTGAAGATAGATTTTTTCTTTTCTTTTTCTGGCCATGAGCCATGTGGGATCCATCTTGCCACACCAGGAATTGAACACTTGCCCTCTGAATTAAAAGTGTGGAGTCTTAGCCATTGGACCACCAGGGAAGCCCCAAGGCAGAATTGTTATTTTTTGCTTCCCCCAGAACCCTAAGGAGATTAAACATTATTTTCAAGAAGGATGCCCGAAGGATAGAGCGGCTTCTTTCCTTCTTTTCCTTCTCCTTTCCTTCCAAACATTTAAGTCTCAACTGAAGGGATATATAGGTAAGACAAAATTACTGCTCTTACAGAGTATAGGTATCTAGTAACAATGCAATGCCATAGTGGATACAATAGAAACATTCTGTGCACAGAGGCAAGAACACCTAATTCTGACCTGGAAGAGAATAACAGAGGAGGCTACAAAAATTATACACTTGAGCTTAAAAGGATAAACAGATATAAGCCAAGTGGACACAGGCAACAAGGTTGGTTCCTGGCATAAGAAACGCGTCTGTGGCAAAGATAAAAATATGTCATATTTATGGTATGAAAATACTTTGAGAAAGAAATAAAGAATACAGTTCAGTTACAAAAAATCTTCAATACTCTCCCAAGGAGTCTAGATTTTATTCTGTTGACAGTAGGGAGCCATTAACTAAAATGGCCATTAACCTGAGCAAGGGAGAGGTATGAAGGCAGTTATATTTTAGAAAGATTAATGGATAATGTAGCTAAACTTTTTTGATCATGTAGTCTTATCAATAAAAGAATCTGACCATGTACTTCCAAGAGATTAACATATTCATAGACATAGATATACTAATCTAACATATACATAATAAAGCATATACAAAATAGACATTTAAAAAGGAGATAAAGACTAAATAAACAATTATCCCAATTTTATCTCAACGTGGATGAAAAGAGCTCTTATGAGGTGTATGAGAAGTGTCAGCTCCACCATTTTCTCATTGTTACCTTGGGCTTGCATATCTGTATTACCTTTAATCAGCAGTGTCTTTGTAGAAATCCTTTTAAGCCACATTTTAATTTTGGGTAAATTAAAAACCATGTTACATGGTCTATAAATCCACTTAACTGTGCACAAGTAAACTGAAAAACTTGACAGGGCTCCTGACAAAAGCAAAGGAGTCGCCTTCATTCTTCCTTTAAGACACTCTGAGGAGAGTACGTGATAATCTGACAAATAGAATGAAGTAGAATACCATTGCCAATCTGTATGTAAAACAGTAGAGAAGTTTAATTTATTTTTTCCCAATAAAAACATGATACTGACATTTTCTTCCCATACCCAAATAGCTGGAATGCCATCATTTATTTTACAGACCACTGGCATAAAAGATACATTGGAGAACTGTAGGAAAAAAAAAGACCAGAATAATCCAAATGTGTGGTAGTTAGAGGAAGGGAGAGGATGATATTAAAAAAAAAAAAAAGCATGAATACATAGAGAATAGGGAGCATAGGGAGCTATATGAAAAAGCAAACATAGCAAAATGATCATTATAATACATGTATTCACTGAAAAACTCAGTTTTTCTATATATCGGAAAATTTTCATAATAATATATTGCCAAAACATAAAAAAAGAAAGAGCAGCAGGGATTGGAAACTATATAGGGGACAGAGCAAGAGGAAAGCAGCAGCAAACATGACTCAAAGGATTTTGCCCAGATGATTATAAGGATGGTACCTAAGAGAGAAAGCAAAATGTGGGGACTGTGGGAGAAAGATGCTAAATTCAGTTTTAAATATGTTTATCTGAAGTGCCAGTAGGGCAATCAGAAAGAAAGTCTCAAAAGTAGTAGGAAATACAGAAACAGGATTCAGAACAGAGGACAACACTAGAGATTTAGACAAGGAGACTAGCTACAGGAAGTTGATAGTTAAGGCTATGAAAATAAATTCATTCTACAAGGGAAAACAGGAAAAGGCAGAGAACTGAACTGAAACAATCAGTTGGTAGGAAAATGAGTGAAAGGGTGAAAGGGTTAGTCGCTCAGTCATGTCTGACTCTTTGCGACCCAAAGGATTGTAGCCAGCAGGTCCTTCTGTCCATGGAATTCTCCAGGCAAGAATACAGGAGTGGGTTGCCATTCCCTTCTCCAGGGGATCTTTCTGACCCAGGAATCAAACCTGGGTCTCCTGCCTTGCAGGCGGATTCTTTATCATCTAAGCCACCAGGGAAGCCCTAGAAAAAGAAAAGGAATGGAGCCTGGCAAAAGAGACATCCTGGAAAGACTAATACCACATTCACAATCTTTAAAAAGTCCAATTCTGTAATATTACATATTCTAGATTACCTTCACATTTGCTGATTTCACCTTAAGAAACTTACTGTGAAAAGCCTTAGGGAAGGACAAGGGAAGCGTGTTATAAAAAGTTATTTTAAAAATTATTTGAGGTATAATTTGTATTCACCACAATGCACAGACCTTAAGTGCTCATGCAATGATTCAAATATCAATTAACATGCTTGTTCAAGTACAAAGAATGAGCTTTGGCAACTGCAGGTGCCTATATAACCATCACCCCAAACAAGATGGAAAGGATGTCCATCATTTCAGAGAATTTATTTCAATTCACCATTCTCCCCTCCTTCCCTATCATTTCCTGACTTCTATCTGCATAGATTAGTTTTCATGTTCTTGGACTTTAAATAATGAATAATTGAGTACCCATTCTTTTGTATCTGGCTTCTTTCATTCAACATATTTCTGAGCTTCATCCATGTTGTTGAATGTCATCTACAGCTTTTTCTTTGTATTGATGAGTAGTATTTCATTGCATGAATAAACCACAAACTATTTATCCATTATCCTGTTGAATATTTGGGATGTTTTGAGGTTGGAACTATTATGAATAAGGCTGTCATGATCATTCAGGTGAAGTCTTCTGGGGAATATTATGTTTTCATTTTTCTTGATATAACACCTCATAGGAGACTGCCAAAATTTTTCCAGTGTTTACATAATTTTACATCCCCACCAACATGTATAAATCCATATGCTCTACAATCTCACCAAAGTTTGGTATTGTCAGTGTATTTGACTTTAGCCCTTCTAGGGGGTGTGAATAAATCATAGAGACAATTAATGATGAGCACATTTCTAATGCTTTTTTTTTTTTTTAAGTTGAGGTATAGTTGATATACATACCTTTTCATGTTTTTTTTTGGCTATTCTCTGTCTTTTGTAAAATATCTGTTCAAATTCTTTGGCCATTTTAAAAAGCACTTTATTGAGGCATAATTTACACATCATATAAAACTCCTCTGTTTTAAAAAATGCACCATTCACTGACTTTAATAATTTACTGAGTTTTGCAGCTATCTACCACAATCCAGTTTTAGAAAATTTCCATGACCCCAATATGGCTCCTTGTGCTGCATGCTCAGTCGCTCAGTCATATCCAGCTCTTTGCGACCCCATGGACTGTAGCCCACCAGGCTCCTGAGTCCATGAAATTTTTCAGGCAAGAATATTGGAGTGAGTTGCCATTTCTTACTCCAGGGGATCTTCCTGACACAGGTATCGAACCTGAGTCTCTTGAGTCTCCTGCACTGGCAGGCAGATTCTCTACCACTGCGCCATCTGGGATGCCTATCCCTTGTGCTATTTACAATTAATCTCTGTCCCCTTCCTTAGCCCTGGACAACCACCAATCTGCTTCAGCTCTATAGATTTGCCTATTATAGACATTTCATATGAATGAAATCATGCAATAGCTAATCTTTTGTGCCTAGTTTCTTTCACTTGGCATAACTTTTTTTGAGGTTCATTCATGTCATAGTATACATAGTATTACATTTCTTTTTCTTGATGAATAATATTCCATTCATTGTTTGATGGACAACTGAGTTGTTTATACTTTTTAGCTATTATGAATAGTGCGACCATGAAAATTTACATTCAAGTACTTGTGTGGACATACATTTTCATTCCTTTTGGATAGATATCTAGGAGTAGAAATGTTAGGTGATATAGCAAATTTATATTTAACCTTTCAAGAAGCTGCCAAACTGTTCTTCAAAGCAGTTGCACTATTTTACATTCTGCCCAGCAATATGCAGTGGTTATTGCTTTTCTCCATCTTTGCTAATCTTAAAGTCATGAAGATACCCTCCTGTATTTCCTTCTAAAAGCTTTAGGCTTCTAGATATTGTAACTAGATCACTGAACCATCTGAAATTAATTTTTGTATATGAAGTAAAGGTATAGTTGAAGTTCATTTCTTCTTCTGAATAGCCAGTAGTTTCAGTACCATTTGTTAGAGATTTTCCTCCCCTCGTTGAAGTGACTTGGCACTTAGGCTGCAAATTAAGTGATCACATATGTGTGCATCTATTTCTGGATTCTCTTACCCTGTTCCACTGATCCATTTGTCTATCCTATGGATAGATAACACTCTTGATTACTGTAGCTTTATAGTAAGCCTTCAAATCTGGTAGCCTAAGTCCTTTATTTTTGTCCTTTTTCAAGACTGTTTGGCTAACTAAAGCCTTTGTACACTATTTATATATATATATATATATATATATATATATATATATATATATATTAAAGTAACTTAATTTTTAAAATTTATTTTTGGCTGAGCTGGGTCATTGCTGCTGCACAGGCTTTTCTCTAGTTGCAGACAGTGGGCTACTCTCTAGTTGCAATGTGCAGGCTTCTCATTGTGGTGGCTTCTCTTGAAGAGCACAGTCTCCAGGACGTGAGGGCTTCAGTAGTTGCAGCTCCCAGTCTCTAGAGCACAGGCTCAATAGTTGTGATACATTGGCTTAGCTGCTCCGTGGCATGTGGGATCTTCCAGGATTAGGGATTGAACCTGTGTCTCCTGCATTGGCAGGCAGGTTCTTTACCACTAAGCCACCAGAGAAGCCTTTTCATATATATTTTAGAATTGGTTTGTCAGCTTCTTAAAAACAGACTTTTAGAATTTTGATTGGGATTGTATAGAACCTAGATATCAATTTAAGGAGAATGAACATCATTATTAATAATATGCATCATCCTTCTATATTGCATATCAATAAACACAGCATATCGCATCAATTATTCTAGGTCTTCATTGATTCATTTCAGTGATGTTTTCTAGTTTTTACTGTAGGACTTGCACATCCTTCAGTAGATTTACTCCAAGGTATCCTTTTTTTATATAATACAAATAAATTTTAAACATTTCATTTTCTAATTACTTATTCCTAGAAAAAGTCTCTCATGCTGAAAAAATATGTATAAATTCTGATTAATTTTTTTTTCAGAGATTGAAATTTAATCTTTAGGAGGACTATCTGAATCTCATCCTAATCCACCCATTTCTTTTTTAAACTAAGGTAAATAATTTCTGTGAGTCATACAAAAGGAATGCAAATTTTATTCATAAATGAATAAACTTTATATTCAAGAAGGCATAGCAAACATTTTGGTTGGGGTAAATTCTATATTTATTTATAAGACCATACCATTAAACAGAACCTATAATATATAAGATATAAGCATGATTATATATAAGATATATGTTATATCTTATATATGATATTATTATATAGCTTATATATATAAGATATACACATTATTATTATAAAGATTCTCAGAGAAATAATTTTTCTTGTGTGTGGGGTGGAGGGAATATTAGAAACTCTCACTGAGTTTCTATTGCTGTTCTAAATGGCTAAGGATTATAGATACTGGCATATCTATCTTAGTGATACTTAATTAAATATATTTTTGAGGGAGTAGCAGGCATTATGAGGTTACTCTGTGGTTTAGAATGTACCTAACTTACTAAAATTTTTATTTAGAATTTTTAAAGTGTGTTTTAAAAACAAATGTCTAAAAAATGGCAAATTTATTTTTAATCAAGATTTTCTTTAAAGGATTTAATTGCATATTTCTCAAAAATCAAAGACTCATAAAATTAGCTGCAATAACAAAATGACCAGAATCGGGTGAGAATGACTGCTATCTACCCACTGCTTATGGGCATAAGCACATTGTGGTTTCTTTAGAGTTTCGGAAAATTCATTATCTAAGCAGGAAGAGCAAGAAGGGATAAAGAGAATAATATGGTATAAAAGGTTTCTAAATCTCTACCTCCATCTTCACAGTCTTCAGGGGCTTTGGCTTTCTTACAAAGACGAGGATCCAACCAGGTGGTTGTCTTGGTGTTGTGGCTGTAGAACAAAGATTTCAATTAGAAACAGTGAAGTAAAGAGGGAGAAAAGTATTTCAAAAGCAAAGATAAAAAGTGAATAAAAGGTATATGATGTTCAAACATTTATCTCCTCTAGGCTTCATTTGTATATCTTTGATTCAACAGTCCTGTTGTTCTCAGACTATTACTTCAAAATAGTCATAAAGGAAAGGTGATGCTAGAGGCGCTAATTGGGAATGAAGGCTCTAAAGAAGGGATAAGATGCTGAGTGCACAATAACAGATGTTTATCTAAGCAGTCAAAAATGTTTGAAAGGGTGGGCACAGGGCCCCACACTGTGCCAAAAAGCTGCCCTTGAAAGCCCTGCTTTTTTGCGGGCTGAATTCCTCCCTCTTTCCAAAAAACACTATATTTCTTAGGTGCCTGTAATGTGTGGGCATTGTGTTGGGGATTGGGAATAAAGAGATGAACAATCAGATAGAGCCTCTTCCTTCACCCAGACTCTCTAAAAATAAAAGAGTGAAATAATGTAAAAAGTTTTAAAGTATCTGCTTCTGCAACATGCAAATAAACTCATGGGTATAGTAAAACTCAACTCTACAAAACTAAGTTTTCAACAGTGAAAGTGAAAGTCGCTCAGTCCTGTCCAGCTCTTTGTGACCCCACGGACTGTACAGTCCATGGAATTCTCCAGGCCAGAACACTGGAGTGGGTAGCCTTTCCCTTCTCCAGGGTGTCTTCCCAACCCAGGGATCAAATCCAGGTCTCCCACATTGCAGGCAGATTCTTTACCAGCTGAGCCACCAGGAAAGCCCAAGAATACAGGAGTGGGTAGCCTGTCCCTTCTCCAGCGGATCATCCCGACCCAGGAATCAAACCGGGATCTCTTGTATTGCAGGCGGATTCTTTACCAACTGAGCTATCAGGGAAGCCCTCTCAACAGTCTGGACCATATATTTAACAGGAAAAAAAAAAAAAGAACAAAAAGATCCTCCTCGTCCCTTTTGAAGTAGGGCACAGATGCTTTCAAAGAGCGACGTCTGTTTCATTTCAATATAGGCCACAATCAGTTAGCTTCAGACCCAGGTCACCATGCAGTAAATACGAATGCTAAAATAAAGCTATAACACTGCTGAGTAGACAGAGTCATAGTTTAAGTATCTGAAATATGAGGATATTAAAGAAAGTAAAATCCTGGAAGAAAATATATAGGAAGGCAATAAAATACAAATTAAAGCTATCATCAAAGCAGAGTAAGAAGAACAATGTGATCAAAGGAGAGATTAACACACTAATCTCTAGGTTGACCACTCTTAGGAAATGAAGCCAGTGGTTTCAAGGAATTAATCACACCTCCCTATACTTTTTCTAACTCCTGAGCTACTTACAGAGCTAGCGATGCAGTCACTTCCTACACATTGTCAGGTCAGATACTAGTTGGTACACTGTGGAAAACTTTTTTTGTATGCTGCATAATATATAATCTAAGTAAGAGACATCAGGATTGTCTGTGTTACCCATTCTGTCAAAGAGGTAATTTCCCCAAACCAAAACCAGTAAAATCAGTTTAAGCAAAATGAAAATGATCAGGACTCTAAAGTTGCCTATGAGCATATAGATTGTTAGGGAAAAAAAAAATCATGGACATATCTAGCTAAACCAAATTCAAAATTGCTACTTGAAAAAAGCTTAAATTTGGTTCCAAAGACCCAAACTTGTACTGCTAAATCAGTAGATGGAGGTGATCTGCTAGGATTTTGCTCATTATTCCCCAAAGTAAAGAAACACTCATGGGGTCTATTATGCTCAAAACAAAATAGCTAAAGACTATAGACCTATATTAATAGTCTCTTTTTGCAAATTCATGATTTAACAGCAGCAGTTACACAGACCAATCATATTAGCTACAGCAAATAAGAGAGCTTTATCTAGCAGCACATAATATTCAAATATATCATAGATATTAACCCTTTATCAGATATATGGTATGCAAATATTTTCTATCTCATAGGCGCCTTCTTCACTCTGTTGATTGCTTCCCTTTGCTGCACAGAAGTTTTAAAGTTTGAGATAGTTCCACGTGTCTACTTTTGCTTTTGTTGCCTGTGCTCTGGTATCATGCCCAAGAAGGCCTTGCTAAATTCAATGTCATGAAGCTTTTCCCCTATGTCTTCTATTGCTTCAGATCTTACATTGAGGCCTTTAATACATTTTAATAATGATTACTGATAAAAACATTTCTTTTATAAATTCTCCCCTCTGCCCCCAGAAAGTACTAACTTACCTCTGTTTGCAGGATGAAGTACTGTCAGATTCAATATCTCATAATGTTCTTCTAAAGACACCTTAGCCTCTTTTAATGACTCTACATTGTACTTGGGGGTTTAGTTCTAAAGTTAATATAAAAGTCAAAAATCTAAATTACCCTTAAAAAAAAAACCACCTTAAATTGTCGACAGTGAAGAGCATATCTGATTTTGTTCATTTTTGTATAATCCTTATCATTAATGCCTATATAAATGCATAATGTAATCAATAAAGTACCACATATGGTAAAAAAAAAAAAAAAAAAAGAATATTGTACATAAAATATACATCTTTGAAACAACACAATCTCACTTGGTATAGTACGATGCTCACTGTATGGGAAAGCTGTGGAATTTGGAACATACTGAGTCAACTGGTTTAAGTCTCCTACCCCTAATTCCTTTCTGAGTACATACATATTTTTTTAGTGTAATTCAGCCCCAGTATTTTAATTGTTATTTAACTGTAATAGTCTATTACCTTACTACATTCATATTCTACCTCTGGGCAAAGAACTTTAAAGAGAATTATATCTGCATGGCAACATAAAAATACTTAATATTGTATATTGGCATAATTATTTGTATAATATTTGTTCTCAGGTACAAACAATATAAAATCTCAGATTGATCAAATACATATGGTATCTTATAAACCAAAAAATATATTTATACTTATATTAATAATGCTTTTTCAGAGAATAGTTTTATTTTTTGTGAATTTATATTGTACCAATTGTTCTGAGGATAAGTGATATTTTCCTCCTATATTATTTAACTATATCACCTGAATACATCAAACTCAAAGTCTAGGTCTGAAAATATTTAGCTAAGATAATAAACACAGCCTCCTTCCAAACGATGATAATTTGTGAAATGCTCATTAAGGTGGACAATCCATTCAAAAGGTTTCCAAAAAAGGAAAAGCCACATACCCTTTATTAATTGCATTTTTCATTATTAGTGATAAATCTGTTTTTAATTCTCCTGTCTTCATAAAACTAGACATCAAACACATTATTCCTTTATCCATATCAAATAAAAATGAAATGTCATCCAGGGAAATAGATTAAGAATCAACTGTAACTTGTATGAAAAATATTTTTAAAGAAAGAAAAAAGAAATGAAAGTCTTGTAAAATTAGGTTACCAAAATTTAAAGGCAAGTCACACAGCGACAGGGCACATTAGAAAAGATACAAACATTTGCTTACTCAATGAAGTAGATCATCCCTGTATCAGTGTAGGCCATTTCCCAGTTTTTGGGCAGTGGTTCCAGATTTTCATCTCGCATCATATAATTTCTAAAGTCCATGGAACTGTTTGTTTGGTTGTAACTTGGGACGGTCTTGATCCAATCAGACGGCTCAGAATGCCTCTCTCTATTTTCTGCTATTCAAACAGAAGAGTGTGAAAAAGAGATAGAAGTTACACTCTCTTCAAACAATCCCATTTCTAACAAAATGCCCCAATATATACTGCAAATTTCTTTGTCTGCTATGTCCATATTCTGCTATAACTATTTAAAAAACAAATGTACTGATTTTTTTTTCACTTGCAAGTGACATTAACTCTGTTCAGCACCTCTGAAGCTAGTCTGGGAGAGAAGCAAAAAAAAAAAAAAAACTAGAATCAATTCTGTATATACAAAATATATAAATATTATTTCAATATAATACATAAATAAATGTATCAATAAATATTATACTAACAGAAAGAAAAAAATAACAAAACTATATATAAAAAAATAAATAAACATTACACTAACAATAATAGCTGTAGCAGTACCTTTACAGTTCATGTGTCAGGCTCTATTTTAACTGCTTTATATATATGAACTCATAATCTTCACAGTAAACCTGTGAATATATGTTATCACTACTTCCATTTCAAGATGAAGAAACTAAGGCCCAGTAAAGTTAAGTTAATTTAGGTTGCACAGCTAATAAACAGCAAAGCCAGGATTTGAATTTAAATGGCCCACAGCCTTAACTGCTGTATGTATCAAGCTGCCTTGTGCACAGGCCTTTAAAATAATACTAGTTAGACTTCCTGTTGTTGAATTTAATTGTCTCTTGGTGATATTAAAATCCTTTGAGAGTCCCAAAGTTCACAATGTAGGTAAGAATACTAAAATTTGGTTATTCTCCAGGGAGTTCACAATTTATGTACTTAAAACTTGTTTCTAGAACTTAAAAGACAATATAACTGTAATAATTCCACACTGCAGACAATGCCTCAGAATTAGAGATCCTTAGAAGTGGCCCTAGATATCATTATGTGCCATCCTTATAGCACTTCCACTCCAATCATCCTTTATTCAACCAAGTTCTAAAAAGCCTTAATCTTACTACTTACTACCTTTCCCTGTTTCTCAGCCCCATCCTTGCCCTACTTACCCAACTTAAATTCAGTGATCTACCATTATAATTGCTCCTTTGTAACAAAAAAACTCCTGAGGCCTTTTGCTCTACCTTACTTTTATCATATTGCTTGACTTAACTATAATTCTATTTAAATCTTACTCTCCACCTACTTTTCACCAGTATATGTAGCTGAACGCAGGTGATGCTACCTAGTTCACTTTTAACTCATGATCACTAACTTCAAGAGGGCGTTTAATGATGTATGACAACCATAGGACATTTCTTTAGTCCATTCACTCTGACTCTGCTAGATAACTTTCACATCTTCCTTCTTAAATCTTCTGCCTTATCCCGAGTTTCATTTGGTGACCCTGTTTCCTATCTCACTGAGAAAATACAAGAGGAAGAGAACTTCTACAAATTCCCACCATCATATATATCTACATAGTAACTGTGCCCATTTTACTCTAACTTCTGTTGCTATGAAAGAACTCTGTGTTTCTAGCAGATATCCTCATCCCCTTGCCTACAGCAGTTCATTCTCCCTTTCTCATACATCACCAATCTTTCTTATCTAGTAGACCATATTATCCACATAAAAACAAGGTATTTCTCCATTCTACAAAAGGAAATCAAACAATCCTTTTCCTGCTTCCCAGCAACCCCATTCCATTTCTCTCCTTTTTATACCAAAACTCCTTGAAAGAGTTTATACTTGCTACCTCCACTTCCACTCTTCCATTTGCCTCTGGAACTCACTCCAACAAGGCTTTTGATCTCTCAATAAAACTGCTCTTATCAAGGTCACCACTTTTCTCTACATAGCTACATCCAATGATCAATTCTCAGTGCCCATCTAGCTTGAGCTATCAGTAGCATCTGACATGACAGATCACTCTTTCTTGGAACATTCTCTTCCCCTGTCATCCAGGACATGACACGCTCCTGGTGTTCTTTCCGTCTCACTGGCTCTTCTCGGTCTCCCCGATATCTGTATGTTAGAGTGCTTTCCCAGGGTCCAGTCCTTGGACCTTTTCTCTTTCTACACTTACTCTCTTGGTGATCTCAGTGTCACTGTTATACAAGCTATATGCTGATGGTGTCCAGATATGTATTTTCAGACCAGAACACTGACTTTTAAATCCAATTTTAAACAAGACATTTCCATTTGGAAGTCTAAAATGAACATCTCAAATTTAAATATCCCAACCACAGCTCCCTTTTCCAATGCAAACTGACTCCTCTTAAAAACTCTCATCTCAAAACATGCAACTCCATTCTTTCAAAAACTCAACTTAAAACCCTTGGAGGGGCCTTCGGAGGTAGGAGACAGTGGGCCTCTGGGCCAGACACCTGGTGCTGGTCAAGAGGAATAAAACCACTCCTGAGGTCAAGGAAGCTTTCTTGGGGGTCAAAAAGGGAGGGGGCCCCACCCCATAATAAATGTAGCCATGCACCCACAGGCTTCTGTGGTGGGATCCACATTAGCAAAAATGCATCTTGCGAAGGGTCCGTGGACCAGCCGGGTGTGAAGAAATAACAAGATAATTGGCCAAACAGAAACAAATACCCGGAAGGACTGCCCTATAAAAGTGATGTAAACCACCTCTTTCCGGTGCTCCTCCTCAGCCAGGATGCCCACATTCCTCTCAGGAGGTGTGTCTCTGCCTAGTTTCTGATTTACTGGGCTCCTCACTCAGGATACTGATACTCTTTCTCTCTGGATGTGTATTTCTGCCTTATTTCTGTGTTAAATGAACTGTTTTTCTGTGTGCTCTCACATACATTGTGCTATGTCTCTAATAATAAACTCTGTACCTGTTTTTACAGTTTTTGCCTCCTTGACACATTCTTGCTTTCCAAGAGGGGCAAGAGCCAAGGGCCTCTTTGCTTCTAGCCTCTAGCCCCTGGTGGTCTGGTGGTGTGAATTCCAAGTTTTCATCCAGGTTACCCAGGTTTAATTCCTGGGCAGGGAACTAAGATCTCTCTTCAGGACCACTCACTGCTCTCCCTCTGAGATTACTTTGACTGCTCTCTCAGACCTGATATCCAGTCTGTTGGCAAATGTTACTGACTCAATCCACTTCTTATCTATCATGCTTTCACTGAGTATAGTGAAAGTCACTCAGTCGTGTCTGACTCTTTACGACCCCATGGACTGTATAGTCCGTGGAATTCTCCCGGCCAGAATACTGGAGTGGGTAGCTGTTCCCTTCTCCAGGGGATTTTTCCAACCCAGGAATCAAACCCAGATCTCCTGCATTGCAGGCAGATTCTCTTACCAGCTGAGCTACCAGGGAAGCCCTGAGTGTAAGGTGAGTATACGTCGTCATTTTTCACTTAAGTTACTGCAATACCCTCCTAACTAACACCCTTGTATGTGCCCATGCCTTCCTACTCCCTTTTCTCCACACAGCAGCCAGAATGAGGCTGTTAAGTTAAAACTTGTTTTATCATGGTCCTCTTCTACTTAATACCATGATGGTTTCTCATCTCAGAATAAAAAGCAAAATTCTTCCAGTGACCTACAAGATCCTATATAATACCCATTTCCACCACTCCCACCCCCATCATTATTAAACTGACCTCATTGTTACTATTACAGTCCATTCCCTTTCAGCACTCTGTCCCAACCACATACAATGTATTGTCTACATTGTATCCGACCACGTTGGTTTCCTTGCTCTTGTCTGTATAATCCAGGGATGCTCCTACCTCAGGGCATTTGTAGAGTATAATTCCCTCTGGCTGGAATGTTCTTCCTCAGGATATTTTGAGCTCACTCTCACACTTCTTTCAACATTCCCTTCTTGGTGATGTCTTATCTGATACTCTATCTAAAATCGCAACTTTGGACACTGCTACTTTTTAACCTTCCCCTCCTTGGCTTTTTCTCTTTAGCACTGTCTAATTTATTGTATGTTACTCTTTTATGTTGGATAATTCTGTCTCTCCCACCAGAAGGTAAGGTTCATGAAGGCAGGGGATTTTGTCTGTTTTGTTCACTGCTTTATTTCCAGCTTTTAGAACAATGCTTGGCACTTAGTAGTCTACCAGGTGCTCAACAAATATTTGTTGAATGAATAATTTGAATAAAACATATGATTTATTCTCTATGTAGAGAAAGTGACAGAAATTAAAAGGTACCCAATGTATAAATCAATCTGGAAGGGAATTACATTCTTGGGATATATATACTAGAGAAAAGCAGAAACAACTATATGAGCAATAATACTTTTCTGAATACAATTTCAAAAGACTGCATAAAGAAGTTCACTTAATAGCCAATGATTTGAAAATGTTCATATAACACCAACTCTTTGAAAAAATTTTAGCATTATTATATAACATATGTCATCCTATTGGGGTATATTAGCATTCTTGTGTTAATTCTCAACAAGATATAAAATAATATACATACTTGTATATACAAATAAACCTCCATCTAGCCTCTCCTGCTTCCATCCCCAACAATTTTCTAATCTTTCAAGACAGGAATTCTAGTCCCCCAAAGCAATACAGAAAGCAACTTTAAATAAGTTAACAACTATGGTTAGTACTTACTCAGAAAAGACCAAGGGCTTTCAGCTATGTCTTGTATTTACTTTTCCTTAAAATAGTCTGAATAGTTTCTGTTACAAAGAAATATATGTGGAAGAGTCCTGTGGTATCTACACACAAGAGATAGAATACAAACTTCCTCCCACACCCTCTTGGATACATTTCCTTTAAATATTAATATCAAAGAGGCTGCAACATCTGGTTTAACAACTGTCTTACATGACTAGCATAAACTACAGAGTTCACAGATAGGTGTACCTCTAAGGGAACTGCAGGGCTCACTGAGAGGCTCTGCATTAGGAAGTTTAAAAAAAAAAAAAAAAGAGGCATTTTCTGTTCCTTCAAATTAAGAACATATAACTCCCATTTGGGGACAGAGTCATGGTTTCTAATTCCATGTCTTAAACATTGAAAAATGTCAACAGATGTAAATTTGTGGGAGAGCAAAGTTGACATCAACATCATAAGACTCTAGGATATGATGATTTTCCCTTAACGACCCCTAAAGACTTAGATGCAAATTCACCTAAACCTTTTTAGACCTCTTTTCAGCAAAATATATTGCTGTAATTCATTGAGCATATATGTGACATAACAATGTAAGATGTTATGACCATAAAATAGAACTCACCCTCTGGAGGGGGACACAAGCAATGAATGTAATACAAGGATAGATAATAGCAAATTTTAATAACTGATAAAGGAAAAAATCAGAATGCTTTGGGAAAATGATATGGTAATAGATTCTGCAAATTTGGAGTTATAATCAAGTGCTTTCATTTATTGGTGATTGTGAAACTCAGTTGTGTCCGACTCTTTGCTGTAGCCTGCTAGGCTTCTCTGTCCATGGAAATCTCCAGGCAAGAATACTGGAGTGGGTTGCCATTTCCTTCTCCAGGGGATCTTCCTGACCAAAAGATTGAACCCGGGTTTCCGGCACTGCAAGTGGACTCTTTACCATCTGAGCCACCATTATACTTTTTTTTAGCTTCTGCTATATGCCAAGCATGGTTTATGGCTTAAGGAGTACAACAATGAACAAAAGAAGCAAAACTTCAACTCTTATGAAGCTTATATTCTAGAGTTTTGAATGAAATTATTACAATAAATAGCACTGAAATCAGTTCTGCTGTGATTAATGAGAGGTATAAAAATCTTCTAAGGAATCACTATGTTACTTAGGGATACTCAAAAGCAGAAGATTCTCTATCATTAAATTTATATTGGTTTGGCATTTAATGAAAAATGTAACAGTCAAATTTGGAAATTTTCTTTGACTGAGTCAGAATTTAAACTCAAAATATTGCTAACAAACCTTTCAGATAACTTTTATCAGCATATTTCTAAATCTTTGTTTTCATTGAAGGCTATATCTTAAAACATCTGTATTTTGCTCAAATTCTGTAAAGTAGGACTTAGGTCAACAAGATTCCCATATTCAAGCATCAGAAATGAATCTCAAATCTTTTAAGCAGCAGGGTAATGGCATATATTAGTACTAATAATAGTTTATGACTGATTTACCAAAACTGCCACTTGGGGCAACTCACTTCAGCTTACAAAATGGTCAACAGAGATATACGATTTCACACAAAACTTTAAAAAAAACTTAGATTCCCATCACTTGCTGTTCATATGCTTTGGGAAAAATTTTACTACTTCCAATTCAGTGTCATATTAAAGTCAACTAGGAGTAACAGCCAGAAGTTGTTCATCTATTTACAAACCTGCATTTCCACTGCCGTTAACAGCTTCCTTGTCTTCGTCTTCTTCCTCTTCAGGAAGAGAGCTGTCCATTCTTTCCATCTTGCTGACAGATGTAGTCCGTTTTCTCTGGGACTCTGTGTCAAATTCATTATCAAAGAGGACCTGATCAACTGGATCTGGCTGGAAAGGGCTGGGTTCTGCTGGAGGCTTGGGAGTTCCATAGAAGTTTCCTGAAGACAAAATAACAGCAGCTGAAAGTACTGAATGTTGAATTGAGAGTTAGAACAATACGGCTTACTGTGTTTCTGCCCTGTTATCTGATACTGAAGTTTCTGAACACCTACCATTGGCCAAAAGGAGGTGAAAGCACTTTTTTCTTGGGAGAGGAGGAGATAGATCAGAAAGAACTAATTTCTCAAGTGCTCTTCACCATATATTATCCAACCTTATCTAACACTTTAAGACTATTTGTACTAAGGCCAGGAAGTTGACTTTACATATGTAGGTTATTTATTCCTACAGGGCTTGCTCTGCATGGGTTTTATATTAGGGCCTAATTTGTGAATTTAAATAGATCAATGCTCTCGTGTAAGACTAATTGGCATAAAAAGTGGGAGTAAAGGAGGAGAAAACTAACTCAAATAATTTTGTTCTGATATGTAACATAATGAGTTATTTCAGTAAAATAAGGAAATATGCAGGCAAAGGATAAAGCTAAGCACCTACCGGTCTGTTCTGAAATGTAGGCTGCTTGTGTAAATGTAATTTAAAAAATTTTTTCTGAGCGTTTTAATTATATTGTTTTATCTGACAACTTATTGAACAAATAGAAACTTTATTAGCATAACTCAATATTTGCTTACTCTCAGGAAAGCAAGAAATACTTTAATATGTTGTCTTGAAAATCAGTAATTTTTGCAGTAACAATGAACATTCCAGAATAGAATGAGAACAACTGAATATCTTTTCAGTTTTCCATGAAAACTGAAAGGCAGCCACATACGATGGAAATCGTTCACTGAGTCTAGCTACGTTAACAGTTTGTGGCTCCTGCTAGCTCTGACCTTATATCAACCACTCTGCTGATGTCACAGAAAGATAAACAAGGACAGGGAGTAAAATATTCATGCTCTTCTTTTATTTTAAAAAAAAAAAATCTCCAAATTCCTTGGCTCCTAAGGAGATGCTTATTCATACAAGGTAAATTAACAGGGTATAAAATGGATTATTTTTCTGAGATGAAACAAAAGCATAATAAGTTATTCACCATATCACAGAGGCAAAGTGAAAGTCGCTCAGTCATGTCTGACTCTTTGCGACTCCGTGGACTATACAGTCCATGGAATTCTCCAGGCCAAAATACTGGAGTGGGTAGCCTTTCCCTTCTCCAGGGATCTTCCCAACCCAGGGATCGAACCCAGGTCTCCCACATTGCAGGCAGATTCTTTACCAGCTGAGCCACAAGGGAAGCCTAAGAATACTAGAGTGGGTAGCCTATCACTTCTCCAGCAGATATTCCCAACCCAGGAATCAAACCGGGGTCTCCTGCATTGCAGGCAGATTCTTTACCAACGGAGCTGCCAGGGAACCATGGCGGCAAATCTACAAAGAAAGTTTACCTTGTCGGGCATGCTTTGAGGGGGAAAGTATTAAGATAACTTTTTTGGAAATTTGACTTTGTGTGTGAATTGTCATTAAAATGCTCAAGACAAAACAATGAAATCAAACTAACAGCACTTTTCAACCACATCTTCCCTCTCTCCACTTAACTACTCTTTGGCTTGCAAATCCAGGTTTGAAATGGAGTTAATCCTATCATGCAAATGTACGCAAAGAGTAATAGTAAAACAGACTAAGGATCTCTGTAAACTTTTGGCCCATAAGTAAAGCAAGGAACAATGAAAAGGCCAGTTCACACTTCTCTGGGACAGAAGGTACAGAAATGCTTCAAACAGAGGTTTGGTTGGGGAATAGGATGCCCTAGGATCTCATTTTTCCCTTCATTATGTCCAATAGTCATGCTACCAAGGAATCTGGATGTACCATGAGAAAGTTGAAAGTCCATTTTTTTCCCCCCACTTTTCTAAGGATGGTAGTTTTACAGGAAATACTAAAAACACACATTTACTGCATATTGTTAGTAACTTTTATCTAATTCTAGGTTTAACTTTTTTCTAGAATGAAAACTATGAAAAAATTCAGAATATGATTGCTATATCCATAATCACTGACAAGAATTTAGAAGTTCATAATAAATTCTGGCAGTTGCCTTATTTTAAAAAATTATTGGCTTAGATAAAAAAAGAAAGCTAACATTGCTTGTAAGTAAATCAAATCTATTTTTCTTGAGTTGTTGGTAAATACCAAGATTTCAGATACTGAAAGGAATAGAATTACAAAGTTTGTGAACCCCAATGATAGTTATTCACAAAAAAGCTTTTCATCTTTTTGAAGCTATTTTGAAGCTTTTTCTTTTTTCTCTTTTTCGTTTTCTGAAGTGTTTGCATTTTTACAATAGACCAACCATTAAATATTTTAAACCCATAAAAAATCATGGACAACAATGTTAGACTAGTTAGAAATTTATTTACACATACCCAAATACTAACTTGGTGCCAGATTTCTTTCAGGTCTTCCCTTTTCCCCTCCTTAATGACATACATATTTAGTCATAAATATAATTCAAGTCCTAATTTCCTGTCTGTCCTTCCCATTCTCTCCCTGACTTATCCAGTGTTGGTATATGTCATTTTCTGGCATGTTGTATACATCTAGGACATATGTATATGCACATATAACATATAAATGTGCTTAGTTGCTCAGTCGTGTCCAACTCTTTGTGATACCATGGACTGTAGCCTGCCAAGTTCCTCTGTCAATGGGATTCTCCAGGCAAGAATACTGGAGTGGGTTGCCATGCCCTCCTCCAGGGGATCTTCCCAAAACAGGGATCAAACCCAGGGCTCCCGCATTGCAGGCAAATCCTTTACCATCTGAGCCACAAGGGAAACATAACATATAAATACTACTATTTTAATAAAAGCTTCATGGAGTGTTTATAACACTTCATATCTTTTTTTCTAAACAGTATGCTGTCCATATCCTTTAGTAACATTCTTTTTATACAACTGTATTTCTAAGACTTACTCCTATAGATACCTGTAGATTCTAATAATCTATTATATAACAGTCCATTTTTATAAACAAATTAAAATAAACTTTATTAATTCCTCTACTAAAAGACACTTTCATTCCCTTACTGTTTCAAATAATGCTATACTGACTATTCTATGAAGACCCACAAGACCTTCCAGAACTAACACCAAAAAAATGTCCTTTTCATCACAGGGGGCTGGAATGCAAAAGTAGCAAGTCAAGAGATATCTGGAGTAACAGGCGAATTTGCCCTTGAAGTACAAAATGAAGCAGGGCAAAGGCTAACAGAGTTTTGCCTGGAGAACACGCTAGTCATAGCAAACACCGTCTTCCAACAACTCAAGAGAAGACTCTATACATGAAGTCACCAGATGGCCAACACTGAAATCAGATTGATTATATTCTTTGCAGCCGAAAGATGGAGAAGCTCTATACAGTCAGCAAAAACAAGACTAGGAGCTGACTGTGGCTCAGATCATGAGCTGCTTATTGCAAAAATCAGACTTAAATTGAAGAAAGTAGGGAAAACCACTAGACCATTCAGTAATGACCTAAATCAAAACCCTTACAATTATACAGTGGAAGTGACAAATAGATTCAAGGGATTAGATCTGATAGACAGAGTGCCTGAAGAACTATGGACAGAGTAGTGACATTGTGACATTGTACAAGAGGGAGTGATCAAGATCATCCCCAAGAAAAAGAAATGCAAAAAGGCAAAATGGTTGTCTGAGGAAGCCTTACAAATAGCTGAGAAAAGAAGAGAAGCGAAAGGCAAAGGAGAAAAGGAAAGATACACCCACCTGAATGCAGAGTTTCAAAGAATAGCATGGAGAGATAAGAAAGCCTTCCTCAGCGGTCAATGCAAAGAAATAGAGGAAAATAATAGAACGGGAAAGACTAGAGATCTCTTCAATAAAATTAGAGATACCAAGGGAACATTTCATGCAAAGATGGGCTCAATAAAGGGCTCCATACCAGAAATGGTATGGACCTAACAGAAGCAGAAGATATTAAGAAGAGGTGGCAAGAATACACAGAAGAACTATACAAAAAAGATCTTCATGACCCAGATAACCACGAGGGTGTGATCACTCACCTAGAGACAGACATCCTGGAGTGTGAAGTCAAGTGGGCCTTTGGAAGCATCACTATGAACAAAGCTAGTGGAGGTGATGGAATTCTAGCTGAGCTATTTCAAATCCTAAAAGATGATGCGCGAAAGTGCTGCACTCAGTATGAGAGCAAATTTGGAAAACTCAGCAGTGGCCTCAGGACTGGAAAAGATCAGTTTTCAATCCAATCCCAAAGAAAGGCAATGCCAAAGAATGCTCAAACTACCGCACAATTGCACTCATCTCACACGCTAGCAAAGTAATGCTCAAAATTCTCCAAGTGAGGCTTCAGCAGTACCTGGCCAAGAACTTCCAGATGTTCAAGCTGGATTCAGAAAAGGCAGAGGAACCAGAGATCAAATTGCCAACATCCGTTGGATCATAGAAAAAGCAAGAGAGTTCCAGAAAAACATCTATGTATGCTTTATTGGCTATGCCAAAGCCTTTGACTGTGGATCACAACTGTGGAAAATTCTTAAAGAGATGGGAATACCAGACCACCTTACCTGCCTCCTGAGAAATCTGTATGCAGGTCAAGAAGCAACAGTTAGAACTGGACATGGAACAATGGACTGGTTCCAAATTGGGAAAGGAGTATGTCAAGGATGTATATTGTCACCCTGCTCATTTAACTTATGTGCAGAGTACACTATGCAAAATGCCAGGCTGGATGAAGTACAAGGTGGAATCAAGACTGCCAGGAGAAATATCAATAACCTCAGATACTCAGATGACACCACCCTTATGGCAGAAAGCGAAGAGGAACTAAAGTGCTTCTTGATGAAAGTGAAAATGTTGGCTTAAAACTCAACATTCAAAAAACAAAGATCATGGCATTCTGTCCCATCACTTCATGGCAAATAGATGGGGAAACAATGGAAACAGTGACAGACTTTATTTTGGGGGGCTCCAAGATACTGCAGATGGTGACTGCACTCATGAAATTAAAAGACGCTTGCTCCTTGGAAGAAAAGCTATGACCAACCTAGACCGCATATTGAAAAGCAGAGACATTACTTTGCCAACAAAGGCTTTGTCTAGTCAAAGCTATGGTTTTTCCAGTAGTCATGTATGGATGTGAGAGTTGAACTATAAAGAAAGCTGAGCACCAAAGAACTGATGCTTTTCAACTGTGGTGTTGGAGAAGACTCTTGAGGGTTCCTTGAACTGCAGGGAGATCAAACCAGTCAATCCTAAAGGAAATCAGTCCTGAATATTCATTGGAAGGACTGATGGTGAAGCTGAAACTCCAATACCTCAGCCACCTGCTACAAAGAGCTGACTCATTGGAAAAGACCCTGATGCTGGGAAAGACTGAAGGCAGGAGAAGAAGAGGGTGACAGAGGATGAGATGGTTGGATGGCATGTCTGACTCGATGGACATGAGTTTGAACAAGCTCCAGGAGTTGGTGATGGACAGGGAAGCCTGGCACGCTGCAGTCCATGGGGTCGCAAAGAGTTGGACACGACTGAGTGATTGAACTGAATTGATAATGACTATTCAGGTACTTGTCTGCATATCCACATCAACGGGGTTTTTCTAGAGTAGGCAACCACAGAGGGAACTGCTGGTTCAGAGTTAGGTGCATCTTTGAATTTACTAGCTATTGCCAAGATGCTTTCCAAAGGGATTGTATCCTTTTATACCCTCGCCAGCTGTGTATGTGGATTTCCAATTATCACAATTATCAGACTTAAAAATTTCTATCAATCTGATGGGTGTGGAATGGTGGATAACTGCTATTTCAATTTTATTTTCCTCTTAATTGAGCACGTAGTAATTAATAATATGGAAAAATGCCACTTTGTCATATACCATGTTCTTAACAGAAGAAAACACAGGAGAATATCTTTTTAATTTAAGTCATTTAAGAGAACGACTTCTTAAATGAAATTTCAAAGCATCATAAGGAAAACAGTGGTAACTCTGACTGACAAAAGTTAAGGATTTTGGTCTAATGAAGAAACACAGAACAAGGTTATTAGGTAACAGAATGGGAGAAAATTATCAACATCCAATAAGAGATTAGTGTCTAATATAAATATTTACAAATGGAAATGTGATTGAGATCCCAGTTTAAAAATAAAATGGACAAAGCAAATGAATAGACAATTTGCAGAAGTTCAAAAACAAGCATATTGAAAAGATGCTCAAACTCTCTGACTACCAGAGAAACTTAAATTAAAATGAGACACCACTTCTATAACCATCAGACTGGCAAAATTACAAAGCTGGATGGTGCCAAGTGTTAATAAGGATGTGGAATCATTACTAAAGCCACTACAACTCCCCATGGCACTGCTTGGGGAATAGAGACTGCAGAGCTACCCAAAATGACTTCATCATATTAACTATATGTTTACCTTATAACCCAACAATTCTGCTCTTGGATATATATGCCACAGACATTCTCACACAGGTTTCTAAAAAGACATGTATGAGGATGCTGCAGATTGATCTGTGGTGATGAGGAGTTGGAGGCAAACTGGAAGTCCATCAATAGGAGAAATGTTAGGTAATGGATTCACAATATGGAGTATTATGCAGTGGTAACAAAACAGTGAATTACATATATTTACAGTACAGCAATGTAGATGAATCTAAAAAACACAGCAATAAGTGAAAACAGTTTAAAACTAGTAAGATACAGAACATGGTCCAGATGTAAATAATAAATACATGTACACAAGACACAATACATAGTTGTCAAGATCACATATAAACAAAAGCATATATTAAACACATCATAATGGTTGCCTATAAGAGGAAGGTGAATGAGAGAAAGCTATTTGCACAAAAATAAAAAATAAACAGCTGTCATTTTCTCTGAGAAGTCTCCACTGGCCATCTTATCTAAATTAGACATTCCTTTTATTTTCTTTAAAATCCCTGGCTTTTGTTTCCTTCATAACATCTCAATTTAGTTATCTTGTTTGTGTTCTGACTGCCTTCCCCACTAAGATATAGGATTTATGAAGGCAGTGTCATTTCAGTGTTGCTCAGCACAGCATCTCTAGTCCCTCTGGTAGTGCTTGGCACATAGCATGAAAGAAGGATCAAATAAATAATACATGGATGAATGAGTCATGGATGCTAATCTCAGAAAGAGTGGCTAGGTCAAACTTAGCAGGCAAGAGGAAATCATTAAAGATTCTGAAGGAAAGAGAAATTACCAGAATTGCACTTGACAAGGAAGACTAGTATCATAGCAATGAGCGGGGTGGACTGGCGAGAGGGAAGACATCGGAACACATGAGATCAACTATCATAGCCAGCATGAGTCAGTCCAGGGAGCCTACAAGGAGGAGATGAAAGTAAAAAGAAAGGCAGTGTGAAAGATACCACAAAGGAAGAAAAGACTCAATTGGTAACAGACTAGATGAAACTGCTGAGAAAAAGAAGGAAATAAATGAAGACTTCCCTGTCTTGAGCTCTTGGTAAAGCTAAAAAGAGAAATTATGAAGACTTACTCTTTTCGATAGCACAAATGCGTATTTGGATATGATGAATTCATGATCAGAAACTTATTGAACGCTATCTATAGGCACTGAAGATAATATTAAGAAAGACATGACATCTGCTTTCACAGAGCTTGTGAAAAAGGCAATTATAATAGCATGATAAAGCAATGATGGAGAAGTACAGGGTGCTATTGGAGTGCACAAGTTTGCCAGTGAAGAACTGTTAGATAAAGAAAAGAAAAAAGATTTAACAAAGAATCATTCAAAAGTTGAAATTGATCTTAAATCAGTACTCCTTAGAATCAACTGAGTAGAGAAAAGTTATGAAAAGAAAACCAATTTTTCTGTTTTTATTATTTTCCTCTTCAAATCTATACTCTCTTTTCTCCAAGAGAGCCAAAGTATAAATAGATTTTTTAAAGGGTACAGTATTTTTATTTCCAACCACAAACAGAACTCACAAATGCTTGAGTGAATACAATGAATGTGAATTATTATGAAATACTGCAAACTAGCTAGCTTTAATGATTTTAGTATACTGTCTACAATCAACTTTGGAATAACACAGAATGCATTTAATCCCATCTTAATTAGTAAATTACAAATAGCCTAATCAAAAGAAAAACCTCTCAAAGACTAATAGAAAAAACTTTTTTAAAAAGTAGTATTTTACTGATCAAATTCCACTTGAAATAATTCCAATCAATCAGACAGTTTTCTGGGCTGTTGTTGTCAATATCTGGGGACATACCATCATATGTTCCACTTTCTAATAATGTTCCACTCTCTTCCAGTGCTTTGAACTGTTCAACAGAAATGAAATTATAGTCCACCCCTGGTACTTCCCCATCCCTGGGGGCCCTTGTAGTACCTAAGGAAAGAAAAAAAGAAAAAAATAGGTTGTAAAGTGCTTTTAAACTTACAAAATATTGAAACTAATAGAAAATTCGGTTTATAGAGAACACATGGGAAACACTATTGAATATATTGTATCTAGAGTGATAAGAGAATTTGAGGCAAATTAACATTCCTAGGTCAAAGTAGGATAATACTATAGGATGAGTAAATATATTTTAATAAAATCTACAGATAGCTATGAAATTCAAAATTACAAAGATTAAAATGTTAGTGTCCAAGAAAGCTTAACTTTCCAAGACTCAACAGCTAATTCTTCTTTTAAACCTTAATTCTCATGCTTAACATTTAAAGGAGAGGTAAATCCACCAAGGAAAGGCTTCAAGTTCATGTAGCCACCTTACATATTTTTTCTTCCTTAGCAGAAATGTAAACTAATGTTCTACTTACTAGAGTTGTAAGACAATAAAAAAAGAAACAACTTTTAAAAACTCGTTTATTAATAAGCTCCATCTAAAAAACCTGAACAAATATTAATCACGTAATTATTTTTAGACTCATTAATTAAGGGCTCAAGGCTTAAGGTTGCAATTCACAAAATGTAATTTTATACATATTGCTGCTTAGTCATTATTCTCTTCAAGTAATTTCAAAACATTAAGCAGTACGCAAATTGCTTAATGAAATTCCCTACAGCAACTGAGCACTCAATTTCTATCCATTAAGGAATCAATGCCAAAGTAAAATCTTTTTCAGAGCCAAGATATAAATTCAAGTTATGGCAGCACTGCTGTACTTTACTGAATTTCACTGAACAAGAATATTTTTTTTAACTGAAATTGGAAATGTCACTTCAAATACTAGAAAATAAAAACAAGATATCCAGGTAGTTAGCCTGGAAACAGAGTTAGGATATTGTCCTGCCAAGGATGCTTTCCCAAGCCTATTTCTCTATTTATGCTGTTTGTTAACAGCACTCCAAACCAGAAACCTGAGGCAGTAACCTTGAGTTCTTCCTTCTACTCTACACCTAGTCACCAAATCTGGTTGATTCTATCTCCTAACTACCTGTAGGATTTATACACTTGTCTTCATTCTCACATCCACTTAATCCATATCAGTATCAATGGGCTGTACTGTTGGTCTCCTGAGCTCAACCCTGTCTTCATCCTAGCTGCAGACCTTAACCAAACTGCAATCAGTGACTTTTCTAAAACCATCTGAGCAAAAAACCTCTAAACCTCTAAATGGTTCCCATGATCCTTGATATAAAATCCAGGTTCTACCTCTCCAGCTTCTTTCTTGCCTCACTCCTTTCACATTCTAGGCGTTAGCCATAATCAATTGTTTTTTTTTCAATTCTTTTAACGTTCCTCGCACTTGCTTATCTCCAAGGCCTTTGCCAAGCCATCCTTTTCCTTGGAAGACTTCCTATTCCCTTTCCCTCTTACCTCTGTTAACTCCTACTCATCCTTCAGCTTCTGACTGAGAAAGCTTCTTTAGAGAACTTTCCATGATTCCCATCTAGGTATGGGAATATGCAGGAACCTCATCTACTTGGTTCAGGGCAATACCAAGAGTTTCTGCACAATGTAAATCCCATAGCAGGAACTCAATAGAGACAGTTGTCAGATAAATTAAGTAAAATTTTATACAAATGTAATCGTCACAGGCCCTGGAAATATGTTATCATATTATAAATTAATTCATGGGAAGCTATTAATTGCTTTTACATTCTATTATATTTTGTAATGTGAAAAAAACCCACAATGATGATGAATGATAATAATATCAGAAAATAATGATTACGCAAACATTCTAAGTAACAAAGACTGTTGCATTTCTTTATCTGTTTTACATCACAGAGGATACAAAATCTCTAAAATATAACTTCCTTTTTTCTTAACATTTTTTTTCCTATCAAATTTTTGTTTCTTATATACTTATTAAAATTACACTGTTAGAGTCCCCAAATTAACAGCTTTCAGTTCCACATTAGGTAAAAATTAATCTTAGAAAGTAAATTCAGCAATTAAATTTATGATTAGCAGCTGTGATAGATGGAAAACATGGCCGCATATTTTGCACCTCCTCCTATCAAGAGATGGAGCCTGTTGCCTCACTTCTTGAATTTGAACTGGACTTCAGGCTTGCTTTGAATAACTTAGTGTGATGTTGTACAAGTTCAGGAGTCTAGATCTCTGTCTTTGCCTCCTTGGAATGGTCCCACCACCATGTATGGATGTCCAGACAAGACTACTGAATGATGAGCAAGAGTCCCATCTAATAAACAGCACCTAGGCCCAGATATGAGAGAGGTCAGTTTAGCCCCTTTAACGCCAGCTTAGCTGCCAATGATCAGCCACACGAGTGGGTCCAGATGAGCTCTGCAAACTCATGAAATCATGAGAAATTATACATGATAGTTATTTTAAGCCATTAAGTTCTAGGGTAGTCTGTTATGCAGCAAAGGCTAATTGAAATATTATCTGAATAAACTCTACTATAAACATAATGACTATATAAAATCCAATTTAAGAGCAAATCATACTAAAGATAATACTATTTTATTTTAAGAAAAAAAAAAAAGCACTGACCCAAGAGGCAGGAGCAACTCTGCATTTTAGTCTAGGATAATTATTAGTGGTAAAATTTCGAGCAAGCCCTTAATCCCTCTGGGCTTGGTTCTCTTTCTGCAAAGTGGCACTGAGCAAGATGGTGATCATGATTCTTTCCATTAATAAACATAAAATGTGTGATTCCAGCATATATATTTCCAAGACTTACAAAGTAGCTTGTAAAAGTAGCTTCTCTTTACAAATGTATTATAAATTTTCACTTGTTCCCCTTCAAATAACGTACTCTCATACACATAAAAAGTTTTCTACCTTCCCCTATCCAACTCCACTGCCCTCAGCATTCCAGAAAATTTACCTTTCTATTCTCTTGATACTCTCTATACACTTAATGTAAAGCTTTGTACATCCCCTCCAATCAACATTATATTGCTCCTTTTTACATAAAAATTCCTTCAAGTTCTTCTTACTCAGTGTCCAACTCCTCTCCTCTCATTTTCTCTCAAGCCCATTCCAATCAGATCACTGCCTCAACCAGTCCCACTGAGACAGTCTGTGCATCAGAAGTCTCCACTTTGCTGAACCCAATGGTCAAGTGTCAGTCCATAACCTGGCAAATCAACAACCTCTGACATAACTGATCACTCCCTCCTTTTTCTGTTTTATTCTGAAATGTACAGAAAAGTGCATAAAACATATATAAAGTTTGCTAGTAATAAGCAATAACAAAGCAAACTCATCCAGATGAAGGAACAGAACATTACTAGGATGCCAAAAGCCCCCTCATATGTCTCCAATCACAAATCTCTCCCTCCCTCCACCCCCATCATCTTTACATTTGTGACCATCTTTACATTTACGTGACCATCATCTTTACATTTGTGATGATTTCTTTTCTTTTTAAAAATGTTCTGAGCAACTAAGTAATGCATTTCTGAGCAACACAGCTTAGTTTTGCCTGCTTTGCAACTTGATGGGATTGGAATCATACCACATGCATCCTTTTGTGTCCACATCAATACTTATCATGTTTTTAAACTTCTGCCAACATGTTAAGTATTATAAAGGTATCTCACATTGTATTCAATGTGCAACCACTTTAAAAGGTTAAACATTCTTTTTCATATATTTACGAGCCATAGAGATTTCTTCTGTTGTAAAGTGGCTGCTCAAGTCTGCCACTTCTCTGTTGGGCTCCCTGTCTTTTTAAAATCGTAGTTCTTTACATTTTAGATACTACATTACTTCATCAAATCTAAGTAATCAATAGCTTCTAAAATACACCATTATTTTACCCTAAAAAAGAGAAAAACCCTGGCAATGATAATTGAAATATTTCACATATTGCAAGATGCATTCCAATTGTAGAGAGGCTAAAATGTGAAATAATTGTATCTTAGCACTGCAGTCTTTTGCCAGATATATGTGGTTGCAAATGGGGTGTTTCTGCTACAGAAATATGCTTTCTTCAAATAGTGCTTTCTGCAAAATCATACACCAAAAATAAGAAAAGCTTATGGAGAAAATAGGATAGGGTTGATCTCTCCAACTCTGCTGCAGCTTAGTAAACAGAGCACTGGTAAAGCCAATAACAATCCCCATGAAAAATATTAATACAATTTAGTAGATTGTTATGTTCCTAAAAAAAAACACTAAATAAAATACTTCATCTTTAAAATTTTCTATGAAAAGGTAGCTTGACAGAAAGGTACAGAGAGTTGAGGATATTGAATAATAAGACAAGGCAAAAGGTACAATCATAATTTTAAGATAAAGTACAAGTTCAAATTGAGAAAAGAGGCCAAATTGAGGTGAACAGGCATCACACACAGTAAAACAAAAGCAACATTCAGCTATGTTTGTATATTCTGTGTTTACTTGCTGCTACTTGATCATACACAAGATTGGGCTAGGGAAAATGAAATAAGAACCAATGTTACTTCTCAGTTCAGTTGACATCATTCTCCTACCTACTTACCTGCATTATTGAAACAAATGTTGCAAAACAGACAGTATCTTCTCTCACTGTGATTTCACCTTTTTTTTTTTTAAATAAACGGTCCTTTGATGATAGAAGTTTTTCATTTTAATGTAGTCAAATTTATCAATTCTTTCCTTTAGAGCTAATGGTTTTGTGTTTTGCTGAAGAAATCCTTTCCAAGGCCATGGAGGTATTCTACATTCTTTTTAAAAGAGCATTACAGCTTTGCCTTTCACACCTAGTACTTTAATGTACTAAAGCTTTTTCTTTTTTTTTTGGTTTGATGGGCAGCAGTAGCCCAATTTCCTTTTTTTCCCCAAATGCTTATTCAACAAGATTTATTGAAAAAAATCAGTATTTTCTCCTCTAATCAGCCATGGTACTCCTGTCCCAGGAATCCTATACAGAAATGCCCATATAAGACTCAGTGTCTACATCCCATTTACCTACTGACTATTCCTGCACCTTTATCACAGTGTTGTAATTATTATACTGCTGTGATAAATCGTGAGATATAGCAGAAAAAGTTCACTTACCTTATTTTTTTTTTCTATTCATAGCCTTTCTATATAAATTCTAGAATCAGATAGGCTAAAAATGCTGAAATTTTTATTGAATTAGATTGAATCTATTAATCCACTTGAGGAGAAATGAAATCTTTACCATAATGAGTCTTTAATCCATGAACAAGAAATCTCTGTCAAAATATTTAGATCTTCCTTAATGTCCATTAATTTTACCTTATAGAGATCTTTATCCTTTATACTTAGAGATGAATTAGGTATTTCAACTCTTTTTATGCTATTTTTATGCTATACATGGTATTTTTCTACAAATTTTCATTTTTTAATTGTTCACAGTATGAAAGAATAAAATTCTGGGAGTTTATTTGGTCATTTTACACAATTTATCTATAATAAAACTGACTAATTCTAATGGTACAATTTACCTATAATACAATTCACTAATTCTAGTGATAGAATTCTATGCATTTTGGGAACCATCACCCCCAAAAGTCTCCTTGTGCCCTTTTGTAGTCTCCCATCCTATGGCAGCCACTGATCTATTGTCACTATAGTTCTGCCTTTAATAGACACTCACATAAATGAAATCACACATTAATTTGATTTCAGTAGTGGTTTGTGTGTCTGGCTTCTTTCACTTTGCATGATGCTTTTGAGATTCATCCAGTTTGTTGTTCAATATCCTTTTATTACTGAGGGGTATTCCAATTCCACTGTATAGATACACCAAAATTTGATTATGCATTCACCACTGGTGGACATTTAGGTTGTTTCCAGATTTTAGATACTATATAAAAAGCTGTTGTACATTTACAAGTCTCTGGGTAGATTTATATTTAAATTTATGTTGGGTTAATACCTAAGAGTAGAATTGCTGGGTCATATGATAAGTGTATGCTTAACTTTATATAAGAAAAAGTCCAAAGTAGACATACTACTTTGCATTCCCAAAAACAATATATAAGAGCTATAGCTGTTTTACATTATTGTTTCCATGTAGGAATTCCTTTCTGGAGCTTCCTGACAGATTTATTTTTTCTAAATCCCAAGAAAAATAAGTTGAAGGGGAAAATGAAGAGGAAAAAAAATAGAGTTCTACTGTGAGAATTAAAGCTTAATAATTTAACACAGAGATGTTACTGGTTTGAAACAATCTACTGATATCAATTGAAAGCAAGAGCAAGAAACACTGAAAGCAGAATGAAATGTTAAAGCTGACATTTCCAGGGACTAGGACAGAAGCATAGGGGAGAGCAGCAGACATAATCTACCCATCAGTCTTACCTGCAGCTGTTCCCTTGCTGCAAGTGTGTGGTCAGGGCTGTGATGATAACAGTGGGTTGTTCTTGCAAATATAATACTGAAGGCCAGATAAGACCCTAAGTTGGCAGCTTCAGCATGATTCTGTGTAATGTTTTTAACATTGGTCAGGGCATCTGAATGTTACCTGAACACTATTCAACAATGTTCTCTGATATTTTCCTCCATTTGATATTTGCTACAAGTTTCAGAGCTTTGTAAATAAGAGAAGTGCAAGATGTGAACGCTGTTGTAGAATACTTCAGCCTGAAATCAGGAACTAGTCTACAATTTGAAGTAAAAGCAACATAGACTTCATTAGCAAAAACAAACAATCAGGGCAAGAAAACAAGTACTTTCAGCATTAAAAAAGGAAACAAGCTTGTATGAATGACCAGTGCAAAATGAAATATTTTTTCCTATATCTGAATATTTGTTACCAAAGATCAAGGCGATCAGATAATACAACTGATACTTTGTGTGCTTCAAATTTTCATTTCAGGAGTGAAAAATTCAAATATTAAATATCTGTAGTATTATCTTTCAAATTTTTAGATGATTTTTATTTGGCATTTATTTTGTGTTAGTGTTCATTCTTTTAAGACTTTTTGTTAGCAAATGCCTGTATCAGGCTGAGACCATTTAAAAATGTTATCAAAATCTTGTTACATTAATTTTTAATAATATTAAACCATTTGATTTTATGCTGTCATTTTTTTCTCTTTAAGCACTTGGTGCACTCGGGAGAAACCATCCCACACTCAGTGTTCAGAGCCATTGCTGCTGCTTCTGCTAAATCGCTTCAGTCGTGTCCGACTCTGTGCGACCCCACAGACGGCAGCCCACCAGGCTCCCCCATCCCTGGGATTCTCCAGGCAAGAATACTGGAGTGGGTTGCCATTTCCTTCTCCAATGCATGAAAGTGAAAAGTGAAAGTGAAGTTGCTCAGTCGTGTCCAACTCTTCGCAACCCCATGGACTGTAGCCTACCAGGCTCCTCCGTCCATGGGATTTTCCAGGCAAAAAAAACTTATTTACAAAGCTCTGAAACTTGTACTGGAGTGGGTTGCCACTTCCTTCTCCAGTTCGGAGACATTATTGCTGCTCTAATGGTGAAGCGTAGCTGTCATTAGGGTTCTCAAGGTACTTGGCTCAGCTGGTACTTCGTCACAATCAGCCACAGGTTATACCAAGATTAAATGATGATATCACTTGTCACAAATTACCAGCAACCTGCTTCCCGCTGGAAGGAATTTGGCTCTGTGCTCAAGCCCAAGTACACATCCAAAAGCAATCTTAAAATCCCTTCTTGGAGCATCTGTCTCCTGGGACTGCTACCAGTACCAATCCTATATCAGCCAGGGTCCAAGCAGGAGGAAGAAACTAGATGGTAACTTGAATAAGGACTAACCTAATGTAAAGATTATTAACTATTTACAAAGATTTAACTAAGGCAGAATAAAAGAGAATTCTAAAGAGTATCATCCTAAAGCTGAACAAGAATACCCAAGTAAGGAAAAAACTTGGAAGAAAGAGATGCTCTCAAAGTCTGAGATTCAGACCTTTTTAGAGAAGGTGCACAGCAGCCCACTGGATGGTAGAGAAGTTTGCTGAGTTGCCTTGGGACACAGCTGGTTCACCATCAGTGAGTTGAGGCTGGTGAGCAGGGTCTGCTGGAATACCAATAAAATTCACCAGCAAATGGCCTTGAGTGGAAGGGACATGTAGCGGAGTGTTTTGGACTTACTAGAAAATCAGCTGGGAAACTGGCTGAGCTTGCTGGAAACCCACTGGAAAAACATTTGCAAGAGATTTTGCTGAAATCTGGGGGGCCTGCTGGGTTCCCCACAGATCTCATCAGGAAACTGTGAGGAACTCAGCTGGCACATTGATGGAATTTATGAAGCCACCTATGTGAGCATGTTCCTGAACTCACTGCTGGGACTCCCCCCACTCCTACCCCTAACTCCCCTCCCTACCCCACCCATGTGTACCACTGAACTTGCCCCTGGGTAGCTGACTGCTGGAGTGCTGGTGAAACTGAGTATCTTTTTGCAGGCAGAAGCAAAAAGAAAAAGGCACACTGAAACCAGGGAAAGACTTTTTTTCTCCAGTATCCTTCCTACACCTTCTACTGACAAAGCTCAACGTTGTGCCAGATGGTAAGGAGAAAATGTGACAATATCATAAGTAGGCAAAAAGAGTAGATTTGAAGCCAAGAGGCTGTGAGTAATAAACTGGCAGACTAGTTTTCTGAGAGATTATATCATGAACTCAAGTTGAATTTTTGTCAAATGTTTTTTTCAACACCTATGGAGAAGATCATATGGCTTTTCCAGTTGGTTACTATATTCGTCTTCACATGTTATACCAACCTTGCATTCCTGGGACAAATCTCAATTGGTCAAAATGTGTTATCCTTTTTCTATATTGCTATGTATTGATTTGCTAAAATAAAGGATTTTGAGCCTATGTTCATGAAAAATTTTGGTCTCATACTCTTAATGTTTTCATCTGGCTTGAGAATCAGGATAATGCTCAGATCATGGAGTGAGACTGGGAAATGTTCTACTTTTCAGAAGAAGCTATATAGAATTGGCATTATTTCTTCTTTAAATATTTGGAACAATTTACTAGTACCATCTGGGCCTGAAGTTTTCTCTACGGTTAAATTAAAAACTACAAATTTAATTTCTTTAATAGATACAGGCTGTTCAGTTCTTCTATTTCTTTCTAAGTGAGCGTTGGTAGTTTGTCTTCCAAGAGGTTTGTACATTTCATATGAGTTGTTGAGTTTACTGGCATAAGTAGTTTAGAAAATTCCTTATTATCCACTTAACCGCTGTAGGATTTTCAGTGATACTATCTCTCATTCCCAATAATGTTTACCACTTCTATTCATCTTTAAGAAGCAGCTCTGAATTTCACAGATTTCTCTCTATTGTTTCTCTATTTTCTAGTTTATTGATTTCTGCCTTTTATTATTTCCTTCCTGCTACTTAATTTGTGTTTACTTTGCTCTTAGAAATTTAGATCATCGATAGAGATCTTTATTATTTTCTAATGTAAGTATTCATTACTATAAATTTCCCTCTAAATACTGCCCTAGCAACACCCCACAAATTGATATACTGTGGTGAAATGTGTGATACTTTGTAATTTTTCTTGCAGCTTATTCTTTAACTCACAAGTTAGTCATAAGTGTAGCAATTTAATTTCCTAATATTTGGAGATTTTCTATGTATCTTTCTGTAAATGATTTCTAATTCCACTAGGATCAGAGAACGTATTTTACAGGTTTGAAATCCTCTTAAATGTACTGAATCTTGTTTTATGGTCCAGAATATAATCTACATTTGTATATGTCCCATGTGCACTAAAGAATGTATATTCCTGTGTTGTTGGATGGAATTCTCTAACAAGTAACAGTTCGGTCAAGTTGGCTGAAAGTGTTATTCATGTTATGATCTTGTTGATTTTTCACTTACTTTCCCTAAAGCAGGTATTGACATCTTGAATGTAATTATGAAGTTTTCTATTTTCCTTTTAGTTCTCATTCTGATATCATTTCCATTCCATCTGAAGAATTTTCTTTACTATTTTTTATAGTACAATTCTACTGGAGAAAAATTCCCTCATCCTTATTTTTTGTCTCAAAAATTTATTTCTTTTTATTTTTAAGAATATTTTTACTGTATACAAATCTAGGTTGGCATCTTCTTCCTTCCAGCATTTTGAAGATAACATTTGATTGGCTTCCAGCTTGTACTGTTTCTGTTAAGTCTGTAGTCAATCTATATTCCCTTGTATGATCTCTTTTTCTGTCTGCCTTTCATATTTTCTCTTTATCACTGGTTTTCAGCAATTAGATTACAACGTACATTGATTTTTTTTTTAATGTTTCTACTGCTTGAGGTTTGTTGATACTCTTAGGTCTACTGGTTTATAGTTTTCATTGAACCTGGAAACATTTCAGCCACTATTTTTTCAAATGTTTGTTCTGCTTCCCCCACTTTGGCTTGATAGCGTGCCACAGTCGATATGAAGAGATCACAGTCCTGTTCTGTCTGTAATCCAAGGTCTGAAAACAGATGTTACAGATATCTTGCCCAATTATTTATGATAAGAGGGTAAACCCAGTATGAGGAAGTCCTTTGTGGCAAAAGTAGAACTGTCCCTGTCTCTCTCACTGTTTGATTGTTTTTTAAAAGTTCACTTTTGTATTCTGTTTCCTCTCCATGTTTCTGTTTGATTAATTTATATTGTTAGGTCTTCCAGTTCACCAATCTTTTCTGTTGCAGTTTCTAATCTGCTATGTTAAACTTATCCAGTGAGTTTTTGAAGTTCCATATAGTTCCTTTTAAAAATATGTATCTTGTTTTCTCTTCATTCTGTTCATTTTGTCCTTTAAATCCTTGAGCATGTTTATGAGATAACTTTAAAAATTTTGGTATGGTCATTATCTGTGTCATTCCTGTTTTTTTTTTCTTTCTTTAATCAGCTCACTTTTAATTATGAGTCACATTTTTTTTGTTTTTATGCCTAGTAATTATTTATTAGACATTAGACATTATGAATATGATGCTATTCAGTGTCTAGATTTTTTTGTCTTCCTTTAAAGAGTTCTTATTTTTCCCCCATTTTCTCCCTCTCTTCCTTTATTTTTGCTAACTAGATAAGTTACATGCACATTCACTTGATCCTTTTGGGACTTTTTAAATTAAACTTTGTTAAAGTGGGTCTAAATCTATGGCTCCTTTAACACTACTAGTAAGCCATGACCCTTATGGGGTCTCTCCACTCAGGTTGGTTAGAACTCAAATTACTCTTGGCCCTGTGTAAGCTCTGGGAATTGTTAACCTTACAGCTCACAGAGTTCTTTGCCTGCTTTGTGAAGTCACGTTCTCAGCTTAGTATTCAGCAATAAATCCAAGAAGGCACCTAATGCAGTTTGCCTGAGCTTTCTTTGTATCTCTTCTTCTCTGATACCCAGCCCTGCAAATTTCTAATATCTCAGAATTCTTGAACACATATTTCTGTACCCTCAACTCAGAGTCTGCTAAACAGCCTAGGCTCTTCCTCCAAGTGTTATAACCTCAAAAGTGCCTCCAGGCAGAAAGCTGATGAAATTACAGGATGCTTTTGTGTGCGATCTCCTTCCTATTCTCTTAGGGATCACTGTTGTGCTCTGTGAAATGTCTGACAACAGCAGAAGTCTCTTTGTCTCATTAATTTTGTTGTTTAAATTGTCTCAGGTTTTGTCAGTGGGCACCCCTACTAGGTGGCTTTTCTCCTAAATGTTCTTCTGATATGTCCCCCAAAATTTTTAAACATACTTTCTAGTACAACTGGACGTTCCAAACTCACCTTGTACTTTCCTTACTCTAGGCTAGCAATCAGAATTTTCTCCAGAAAGATCTGGTATCTTTTAGTAAAGAATTACATTTAGAGACCAAATGTGACCATTCAATTTGCTAACTGCTACTGATGCATAAGAGCTTCTAGATTCTTGGAAGGGTTTTAGACAGTTCAATTTGTAAGTCAGAAGTTCCTATTAGGATCTAAAATGACTATAGCCATTTGGAACTTATGAATTAAATAAACTAGAGCTCCTTTCTAGGGCAAAACCTCACACTGGGGAGAAACTGCAAAACTAGGACAATAAATGTAAGTTAAAAAGAAGATTCAAGTAAAAGTGGCAGAGGGCAGCAGAAAGTACAAGTACATATTTTTATTAATTTGCTTTAACAAGGCAAGAGGAAGCTCTAGAGCTATGAAACTAAAAATGCTGCCCTGAGAAACCCCATGTGGGCAAAATATCAAGTTATTTATAAGGGAATAAAGCTCAGATTGTGTTCAGGTTTTTGTTTTTTTTTTTTTTTAAGAGCAGTGCTTTATGCCAAAAGACATTTAGATAATTAAGACAGGGCAAGAAGTTATGAGCCAAAAATCTCATATCCATCCACACAAACCTTTAAAGTATAAAGATCACAGACAATTGATACAACGATTCTGTGAACCTGCATGGATATCCGGTAGAGAAGAAGCTTCAGACAACCAGAATTACTGAAGAAACGATAACACGGGGTTGGTAGTTTGGTTAAATGTGTATCTAGCATAGAACGGAGAATAAATGATTATAAAGGGGAGAGCGCAGTACATAATGGTTGCTTGCATCACCAATATAGACACAGATCCAGGATCAAAAAACGGGGAGAATGCGGAGAGAAAATGCAAAGGAGAGTAAGCTTGCTGATCACCTTATATTTGTGGGAATAAAAGATAGTACCTCAGGTCAGATGATGGGAGAGGGAGAAGGAAGGATGAAGAAGAAATGACTGTATAACTTTAGTATTGCTCATAGTAGGACCAAATAAAAGTGAGGAGGACAGAGTACTATATAAAGGTAGCCATTAGAATAAAGATATAACTTCCTAAAAAGAGAGATCAAATAAAATAGATTACACAGTGAAAGGCTTTTTTTTTTATAAAAGACTTGTAAATAGGTAAAATGGGGATTCCCATAGGTAAAATGGTGCAAGTGGTAAAGAACCTGCCTGCCAATGCAAGAGACCCCTGGATCAGGAAGCTCCCCTAGAAGAGGGCATGGCAACCCACTCCAGTATTCATGCCTGCAGAATCCCATGGACTGAGGAGCCTTGCAGTCTACACTCCATGGGGTCACAGAGAGTTGGACACGACTAAAGTGACGTAGCATGCACCCATGCGTATAGGTAAAACAGAAAAACATGACAAAATTGGGGCTAAAGATATCACATCAATAAATAAAAAGTTTCACACTGGCTACAAAAACATAACAAAACTGAGATGAAAAGTATTGATCAAGTCAATAAATATAAAGTTTCACACTGGGTACAAAGTTCAACACTATTTATAAAACACAGATTCAGAAAGATAAAAGAATAGTAAGATTTATTCCTTTTGGCAGATTCTTTACCATCTGAGACACCAGGGAAGCAGAGTGAGATTCAGAAAGATAAAAGAATAAAAAGATTTATCAGGCAAATGCAAAAAAGGCAGGACTTGCAATTCTGAAATCTGATAAGGTCGATTTATAGGGGGATAGCATAGATAAGGGGTCATATTTTAAAACAAAAAATTTTATACCATGTTAAGAAGTCTAGACTCCTAGTAAATAGGACTCTCTGAAGGATAAACTACAGATGTGCCAGAATCAGATGTGCCCTAGGTATGAGTCACTGCGGTTCAGTTTGTTTCTCTGTTACTTGTGTTTGCAAATAGTTTCATTTTATATACTTCTGTATATCTTATAAGCCTCATAATAGTGTTATTAACTTTAACCATAAAAATGATTAAAAGTTTGAAATTAAAGTTTAAAAAACAAAGAAAAATATCAGACGTATACTTTAAAGATGGACTAGACTGAGGTGACATGAGAGGCAGGGGATACAGTTAGAATGGGGCAAGGGGACAAACACTGCTTGAGTAGCTACTTCAGATCAAGTGGTTTACAATTATACTCTCACTTTAATTCTAATAGCTATATGAAGTGAGCCTTATGATTTCATATTTTATACATGGAGATTCTGAAACCTTAGGAAGGCTAAGTAATCTGCCCAAGTGAACCAACTAGTATAATGCTAGAATCAAGATTTTGAAGTCAGTTTTACTTAGTTCTTAGTTCTTTACAACTACATAATGGCAAATTTTTTTTGTTGTTTAAAGTCTAAGTAAGAAAGAGAGAGGATCTATGATAGTGCAGAGAGACAGGTATTTCAGAAGCATAATTAGGAAGGCTTGGTGATAAACTGGACATTGTGTGAGATTAAATAACAAGATAAAGAAATAAAGAATTCCAGAGACGGTGTAAAAGCTAGTATCCACAAGGAATTACAAATATACTGAAAAGTAAAACAAATCAGAATGTTCTTTTAGGCCCTTTTATTATTTACTGCTTTTCTTCTTCCCCAGACCTACACCAATTAAACCAAGCTTACATGATGTATTATGTGCTAAAAAAAAAAAAAAAAACAGCCAAAAACAAAATCACAACAACAATCATCTCCTATGAAAACTATTAAAACTGGAATGGATACACCAACATCTAAGCAAATATTGGAAGGCGGCAGGCACTGCACGCTTCCTCCTGTTTTCCTTTGGGGAAAGGGCAGATTTTAAAATCTGCAATATCCTAATAATGAATACAATATGTTTGTTCTCAGTATACAAGCATGGAAAACAAAAAAGTCTTAACTGCATAGGCTTTAGAAATTGATTTATAGGGAAAAAATCTAGTTAGCAACATGTACATTTATATCATTAAATTCTTAAACTCTAATGAATTTTTTAAAAGTCACAATATAGAATCTGCTAGTTTTTCTATTTTTAAAAACCAAACCCTTGAAAGTCCTCTGAAAAATTTTCTCTTTATCCAATTTTTGTTTCATTCCAGTGCCCCAACTTAATCTTCACAATTTCATATGAGATACTCTAGAGAATTATTTCTAGATACTTGATTAAATAAAGATATCTTGGCCACATTTCTTTGATTCTATCTTATACTTACATGGAATGGTTCTCAAATAGAGGTTATCTCTGATCACTTGCTGCAGTTTATGGTCAATTGATCCTTTCTGAAACTGAAGACTCAGGTAATGTCGCAAATCTTTATTAATGACTTTGCCTACAACAACAACAAAAAAAACACAAGACAAAATAAATAATGGTTAGGTCTCCAGTTACATATCAATGCTAGTTAATGAATACCCTTAAACCATTTAGCCATAAATAGGATAAAAGAAATCAGAGTATTTTATTCAAAATAACATAACTATACCAAACTATTATAGGTACTATAATTAAAATACACACCTATAATATACAATGTGGGCATAATTTTACATGGCAAGAGAGGGAGGAGGTATGGGTCAGAGAGCATGACAAATATCCAAGGTAATTTCATTCAATCCCATGACTTTAAGTACAATCCATAAACAGGTAAGTTCCAAATTCTTATCATGTTTCTATCCCTGCCCTAACTCCACCTGACTCCAAGTGCATCAAACTCCTTCATCTATATCGCATATAAATAAGTACCTCAAATTTCAGATGACCAAAACAGAACTCTTAATTCTATCCTCTCCCATTACATTTCTCTCTTCTAGTCTTAGAAAATCACCTCCTCTGGCTTAGAAAATTACCACAATCCTGCTGCAGCTGAAGCTCCAATACTTTGGCCACCTCAAGCAAACAGCTGATTAACTGGAAAAGACTCTGACGCTGGGGAAGACTGAAGGCAGGAGGAGAGGGCGACAGAGGATGAGATGGCTGGATGGCATCACTGATTCAATGGACATGAACTGGGGCAAACTCTGGCAGACGGTGAGGGACAGGGAAGCCCAGCATGCTGCAGTCCACTGAACAAGAACAACAATCCAATAGAACAAGCCCCAAACCTAGAAGTCATCCTCAATTTCTTCTTTTTACTTCTATCCCTCAATGCAATTAATTAGCAATTTTTGTCAGTTCTCCCTTCAACACACATCCCATAACTGCCTACTTCTCTCTATTTCCATTGCTACCACCCCAAGCTAATCCACCATGATTTCTCACCTGGAATTCTGCAAAAGCCTTCTAATCCATTTCCTTGCACCCATTTTTGGTTGCTTCCTGCTTCCACCATTCCCAAAGAAGCCAGAATGAGATTTTAAAACATAAGTCAGATAATCACTACTCTGTTTAGAGCCACCTAGTGACTTCTTCCTGCTCTTGGAATATAATTCAAACTTTTAAACAGGGCCTAGCAAGCCCTACATGTTCCAGCTCTGACCATCTCGGACCCAAACTCACCTCACCTTCCCCCTCTCAAACTATGTTCCACCCACAAGTCCATCTTTCTCATCTCTAATAGGCCAAATGGGTCCTACTCAGAACCGTCTGCTTATCACCAGATGGAACAGTCATTCTCTGTCCATTTGTTTGACTCCTAGATACCACATAAATGAGTAAGAATGAAAGGTTTCTTCCTTATTTGTGGGGAAAATGGGAGATTAAATATAAGAATATTAGGAGTATCAAAGAAATATTAGCAGAAAAATAGGGAGTTGCAGAAATCTGGTAGCAGTGAATTTGTAATAAGGGTTGAACTTAAAATGATTATCAAAGCAATACAAACACTTTTCATCAGATAAGATTTCAGTAACTCAAAAAGAGCAATGCTAAAACAAAACAGATTATGTTACTGAATAAGGAACGACTGGTTCTAACACCATACACAAAAATAAACTCAAAATGGATTAAAGATCTAAACATAAGACCAGAAACTATAAAACTCCTACAGGAAAACATGGGCAAAACACTCTCCAACACAAATCACAGCAGGATCCTCTATGACCCACCTCCCAGAATATTGGAAATAAAAGCAAAAATAAACAAATGGGACCTAATTAAACTTAAAAGCTTTTGCACAACAAGGAAACTATAAGCAAGGTGAAAAGACAGCCTTCAGAATGGGAGAAAATAATAGCAAACGAAGCAATGGACAAAAGAATTAACCTCAAAAATATACAAGCAACCCCTGCAGCTCAATTCCAGAAAAATAAACGACCCAATCAAAAAATGGGCCAAAGAACAGACATTTCTCCAGAAGACATACAGATGGCTAACAAACACATGAAAAGATGCTCAACATCACTGATTATTAGAGAAATGCAAATCAAAACCACAATGAGGTACCATTTCATGCCAGTCAGAATGGCTGCTTATCCAAAAGTCTACAAGCAATAAATGCTGGAGAGGGTGTGGAGAAAAGGGAACCCTCTTACACTGTTGGTGGGAATGCAAACTAGTACCGCCACTATGGAGAACAGTGTGGAGATTCTTTAAAAAACTGGAAATAGAACTGCCATATGACCCAGCAATCCCACTGCTGGGCATACACACCAAGGAAACCAGAACTGAAAGAGACACGTGTACCCCAATGTTCATCGCAGCACTGTTTATAATAGCTAGGACATGGAAACAACCTAGATGTCCATCATCAGATGAATGGATAAGGAAGCTGTGGTACATATACACAATGGAATATTCAGTTCAGTTCAGTTCAGTTCAGTGCAGTCGCGTCCAACTCTTTGCGACCCCATGAATTGCAGCACATCAGGTCTCCCTGTCCATCACCAACTCCCGGAGTCTACCCAAACCCATGTCCATCGAGTCAGTGATGCCATCCAACCATCTCATCCTCTGTCATCCCCTTCTCCTCTTGCCCCCAATCCTACACAGCATTAGGGTCTTTTCCAATGAGTCAACTCTTCACATGAGGTGACCAAAGTATTGGAGTTGCAGCTTCAACATCAATCCTTCCAATGAACACCCAGGACTGATCTCCTTTAGGATGGATTGGTTGGATCTCCTTGCAGTCCAAGGGACTCTCAAGAGTCTTCTCCAACACCACAGTTCAAAAGCATCAATTCTGCGGCGCTCAGCTTTCTTCACCGTCCAACTTTCACATCCATACATGACCACTGGAAAAACCATAGCCTTGACTAGACGGACTTTTGTTGGCAAAGTAATGTCTCTGCTTTGAAATATGCTATCTAGGTTGGCCATAACCTTCCTTCCAAGGAGTAAGCGTCTTTTAATTTCATGGCTGCAATCACCATTACTCAGCCATTAAAAAGAATACATTTGAACCAGTTCTATTGAGATGGATGAAACTGGAGCCCATTATACAGAGTGAAGTAAGCCAGAAAGAAAAACACCAATATAGTATACTAAAGCATATATATGGAATTTGAAAGATGGTAACGATAACCCTATATATATGCAAGATAGAAAAAGAGACACAGATGCATAGAACAGTCTTTTGGACCCTGTGGGAGAAGGTGAGGGTGTGACGATCTGAGAGAATAGCATTGAAACATGTATATTATCATATGTGAAACAGAACGCCAGTCCAGGTTCAATGCATGAGATAAATGCTCAGGGCTGGGGCAATGGGATGACCCAGAGGGATGGGATGGGGAGGGAGGTGGGAAGGGGGTTCAGGATGGGGAACACATGTAAACCCATGGCTGATTCATGTCAATGTATGACAAAAACCACTACAATATTGTAAAGTAATTAGCCCCCAACTAAAATAGATAAATTAAAAAAAAAAAGAAATGACTGGTTGATTAAAATATACTACTTCAAACAATATAGTTATGGGCAAATTAGATAATTCAAAAGGTTACTACAGATCGGTTCATTCTTTCAACTGTTATTTCATAACATAGCATTTCAAATCCTGTCTTTTCTCACATAAAAAAACATAACCTGTATGAGAGAGTCCTAAAATAAGCAGGAAATCAGAGTGCTTCTAAAGTTTGGAGATAACATTCCTGTTCTAAACTAATAAACACAAACCAAAAAGTCCCTGTTTTGCATTGTCAAAAATAGATACTGAGGAAGGGGGAAACCTTGTGATCAAAGAAGAAAACCTAAAGGATATTTACAAGGATAACACTGAACAATCTGTGGTCTGAGGCTGTTTCTGTCAGGACATTAAATGGCCCCATCAACCAAAGTCCAATTTAGATGGATTCATATTATTTCATTTTTTTTATTACAGTACTTATTCATTGCTGGGTAAAAGACAAACCCAATTCATAATTAGTTCTATACAGTCACATTGTTTATTGAACAAAACCATACCCAATTATGAGCTTTTTAATATTTTGAAAACTAGGTAAAAAGTGTTTTGATCACATTGTAATAATCACTATACAAAAGCTTTGCTGGATTGTTACATAAGTGCTTGAAAGTGTTTAGTGATGTTTGTGGAGGTTTGGCTAGGGTTTTGACTAGACAGAACGAATCATGTTTTTTCCACCTAAATAAATTATATAGACTTCAAAACTTGCTATCCAACATATTTTCAAAAATAGATTTAATCTGGATAAAGGATAATGCTTGTTTTATTAAAGAAGACAATCTGAGTAAACACTTTTTAAATTCAAGGTTTAAAAGTTTTTGAAGCTTTACGACAAAATCTGGCATGACTCAGAGAGATAACTATAAAATGCTAAAAACTCACATTGAGTTTTAATCTACCAATCTATAAAGCAACAGCCATTGAATTAGATGTAATTTAAGACAAAGCCATAATAAAAACCATGGATCACAAATTACAGCATGAGGGGCTCTCAACAGGGGAAATGAATTCAATTCCTGTTTCAAGGGCCCACAAGATCTTAAGACTGAGAGAATCGTTAAAGCAGAAAGAGTTAAAGAACGACACCTAGATATAACTGCTTCCTAATCTTCGCCCTCAACTTCTATGGGGACTCTGGACGCAACACTGAGATGAACAGTTGCAAAGAAAAGGGTGAAGTACAATTTCATAAATGGGATATTTTATTTAAAATGAAAAAAACTATTCAAAGATTTCATCACACTTCTCTGATATTGGGAAAAAAATATTACAAACATCAATAAAATGTCAATGGTAAAAGATTAACAAATTATATAGATTGGCATTCTTAAAAATTAATAATAATTAATAATAAAATATATTGGATATAGCAGTCATCATGAATGTCCTTATTTCAAGAAACGAAAAAAACTTTCATTAAGGGGATGGAATATTACGCTTCCTTCTTTGATGTGGCTCCAGGAAATTTGTTTTGTTTTTTTTTTAAAGTACAAATATCCTAAATAGATAAGTGACTATGGAATTACCAGAAGGCCAACAGAAACATTAGCTCACAAAGACAATGCGGAGATTATCTATATTACTGAATTGTATACTAACTTCTGCCTTTTGTTTTAAGAAAGTTTCACAGAAACTTGACATTTCAAGAGTATGAAAAACATCTATTTGAGATTAATGCAGTTGTTAAACAAATGAGAAAAAAAAGATTCTTCATAATTGCATTTTTACTCAGCTTTTGCTTCAAAGTGCTACGATTATTCTTTGACTTTTAAGTGACTTATAAGTCAAATTGATTTATGAAACTTAAAAACAGATCTATAAATCTTACAAATACAGCTTAGGAGAGGAAAAGTCTATAACTGAACTCTCAATCACATGAATAAATCCAGGTACTCAAGTTTCAAAATACAAATTCTTAATCAAAAGAACTCATGACTCAAATTCATACTTTCTGAATGTATGCCAATTAATATTCACTACCATTACTCTTTAAGGGGGCTTCCCTGATAGCTCAGTTGGTAAAGAATCTGCCTGCAATGCAGGAGACCTCGGATCAATTCCTGGGTTGGGAAGATCCACTGGAGAAGCGATAGGCTACTCACTCCAGTATTCTTGGGCTTCCCTTGTGGCTCAGCTGGTAAAGAATCTGCCCACAATGTGGGAGATCTGGCTTTGATCCCTGGGTTGGGAAGATCACCTGGAGAAGGGAAAGGCTACCCACTCCAGCATTCTGGCCTGGAGAATTCTATGGACTGTATTAGTCCACGGGGTCACAAAGACTCCAGACACGACTGAGTGACTTTAACTTTCTTCACTCTTTAAGGAATCAGTGTATAGAGTCACTGGTTATTATTTAGGTAAACACTGTGGCTTGCCGGCATAAGTGTGGCCACGCAACCAGCTGTAAACCAATTCAACTGCCAACATTTCACTGTCTTTTTCATAAAGATTGTCTAGGAGCCTTTGTCAATCACTTGCCAAAGTCAAGATATGACAAGTCTTTACTATTGTCTAATCCAGTAGTATTACACAATTGAAAAGAAGAAAAAAATGAGGTCAGTTCGGCATGTCATGTTCTTATACAGTTGAGTTGATTCATGGAGATCATCCCATTCTTTTCTAAACACTTCCAATATTTTATTAATTTTATTGTTTACAATCTCTTCAAATGTTGTCGGAACTTAAAGTCAGGGAAGTGGACTTGCATTTTCACAATCTACGCCTTTTGGGAAACTGGAACATTCGTCTCGCCTCAGTCTCCTGGTACTTCCCACATTCATGGCTTCACAAAGAATACTGACAATAAGCCTGAGATCACATCTGAGAGTCCCTTTAACTCCTGGGAGAGCAGCTCAACTGTGTCTTGAAAATTTGGTTTCATTTAAAGTGAATGATATGCTCATGATCTCTTCATCTTTTTAAAATTTAATTTTCCTTATTTGAAGTTGTTTATCTTTTACTGTTGGAAAGGTAATTCTTCCAGTTCAAGACTACAGACACAAAGTAAGAACGGCATAGAACTGATTTCTGCCTGTAAAGAACTACCAATAACGTCTTCTTACAGTAAGCCTACCTGTTCCTTCTCACTGCTCTTGCTCCAAACACAAACTTAAAAGCTCTTTGAGCTCTCCGAAGTATCTAAACTCTTTTTGAGCTTTGGCAATTCAGGAAATTCTTCAGTGTTTCTTGGTCTACTTAGCACTCTACAAATGTGATTATGTGTTCCATCCAATTATTAATCATATACGTCTTTTAAAAATCTTGATCTGCCCAGAACATTCTTTGTACCTATAGGAATTTCATCACATAACTTATCTTTTAGAAATCGCTAGTCTTAGAATCACACCTATAAATGCCATAAACTTAAAACAAAAAAAATCTGTTTTCCTCAGAGGCAAAGTACGAGCATAACCATGTCCCACTTTTCTTCTTTACTATGATGACTGTAAGATAGCCTGGTGAAACTCCCCAAACAGTTCAATCCAACTAGCTCAACACAAATGATGTTACTCACTAGTCATTTCCCATTAGACCCAGACTCAAGAGCAAAGCATTTCATTGCTTCCTCTACCTCCTAAGCTCTATGAAATCAATGAAAAAGATACATATAAGCTTAATTCCAAACTGGCTCCTTGGTTAAAGTCAGGCATTTTCTAAGACAAAATAAGCCAAACTGCAGTCCACTTGTATGTGAAACTGTAATCTTCTCTAGACAATCAGTATCTATACATTTCATAGTAAAACACCTTCTAGAGCACAAAAGTTATAAATATCTTATATGGTTATTAAACATAGAAATTTATCAGCTATCTTAGGGGCAAAGCCGTGGTTTTATAGATTTAATCCCAGGATCAAGCTCATAGAATGTGTGAATCAGCTTAATTTTGTATTTTTTATTGTTCATTTCACGCTCTCCATCATCGAGTACATGAAATTTTAGAATACTCAACTGATAAGAGTATTCAATAGTCTATACAAAACTTCATTTCAAACTGTGCTTCTTAAATAATGCAATTAACTTTATTTGGACTCTCTCAAAATGCTAAAGTAAATTCTTCATTGATACAGCAAGCTCCACGTCTTTAAAAGTAAGTTTTAATGATAGTTTTTAATGCCAATTCCTCAAATTCTTTTCTTTGTTAATGTTTTTAACTGTGTTCATAAAACGGTATCTGGCTATCCTGAAATACAAAATGAGGCTAAATTTAAAAAAGTTTACTGTCTTCTAGTTGGAGAAGGAAATGGCAACCCACTCCAGTATTGTTGCCTGGAGAATGCTGTGGACAGAGAAGCCTGGCAGGCTACAGTCCATGGGGTCACAAGAGTTGGACACGACTTAGCGACTAAACCACCACCACCGTCTTCTAGTTCCACCAGGGATAGCAAGTCTAGAGGTAGGGGGAAAAAAACCCAAACCCTTTTTCTGCTTTTTCTGAATGGAAGATGTAAAAATGAAAAGAAAATGAGAAATAGAGAACAATGATGACTAGGACTGCTATTTTATAATGATAATTATTATATTGTACATATATGTTTCCCTGGTGGCTCAGCTGGTAAAGAATCCACCTGCAATGCAGGAGACCTGGGTTCAATCCCTGGGTTGGGAAGATCCCCTGGAGAAGGGAACGGCTATCCACTCCAGTATTCTGGCCTGGAGAATTCCATGGACTGTATAGACCATGGGTCACAAAGAACTGGATATGACTGAGCAACTTTCACTTTCACATATATGCTATATGTTTTCACTTACGCCTCATGAAAATTTTAAGGTAGATATTATTATCATTACTATTTAGGTGAGGTATAGAGAAGTGACTTGGCCAAGGTTATATCACTGGAAGTAGCAGACCTGGGACCTGAACCCAGTTAATCTGGCTCTAGAACCTGAACAATAAGCACTGTGCTAGAATACCTCTCTCCCTCCCTTTTGTCCATCCATCCACCTACCTACTTATCTTTTGCTGAATTTTTTCTTTTGCATAAACGTATAAGAATACAAGCTTAGAAGACCATCTTTCATAAGAGCTCACTTTTCCTAAAACAGTCACATTTATCGTGTAAAAAAAAAAAAGATTTACTGAGCCCTGAGATTTCCTGAAGCTCTTAGGGGGTAAGGCAGTGAATGAGAGTGCACCCAAATGAACTAAAAGTCTCACAGGGATGATGAACACTGAGAAAGAAATTTCAGACGTGAGAGCATTATGACTGAGAAGTAGAGAGCACTGTGGGAATCTAGAGCCTAGATCCTAGTCTAGGGAATCGGCAAAGATGTCACTGAGGAATTGCACTGGGGCTGAAAACTGAAGGATAAACAGGAGACAACTAAGTTTAAAAAAAGGAGAGGGGTGTTGGTATAGTGAGCGGTACATGTGAAGGCATTTACTTGAGGTGGGAAAGAACACAGTGCTGACATGAACTGAGCGAAATCCAGTATAGCTGGTTCTTAGAAAGTGAGGAAGAGTTCACACAAGCTGAGACAAGAGTTCCAAGGGCCAGCGGGTTGAGTAGAACCTTGTAACAATAACTTAAAAGAACTTCAACTAACTCAGCTATGACACCTAGGCCCTTCATAATTGCTATAAGCAAACAACTTACAGATATATTCTTACTGGCCACATCTATATTTCATACTTGTGTTCAAATGCCACCTTGTTATTTCTATTCTTCTACCTGTAAGAATTTATAACTTGGATGATCCTTACCAATATAACTGTTTAAGTATGCCACTCTCATTACAGGCAGTGGAACCTAATGCATTTTTAAAATAATTTCTATAACTAAATTCTTATTCTGTCCCAAATTTGAAAAGCACTGGATCTTCTGGAGTCTCCTGAGCCATTTCAGTGTTTAAAACTGGCCAGTTTTCAGTACCCTTCTGAGTTACAGTATGAAAAAACACAGACTGAAGAGATCAAGCAGTGTTGCTGTCTTCTGCAGAATCCTGCTTTCACCTCAGTAGTTAGGAAAAAGTCTCCCACTCACAGAGGCACATTCTTTTTTCCCTCAGCCTTTTAAGATATTATTGACATATATGTAACTTTAATGTACACATGTGACCATCTGATGCATGTATATGGGCGCTAAGTAGCTTCAGTCATGTCCGACTCTTTTCAACCCCAAGGACTATAGCCCGCCAGGCTCCTCTGTCCATGGGATTCTCCAGGTGAGAATACTGGAATGGGGTGCCATGACCTCCTCCAGGGGATATTCCCAACCCAGGGACAGAGCCCATGTCTCTTACATCTCCTGCACTGGCAGGCGGGTTCTTTACCAACACCAGCTGGGAAGCCTGATGCATGTATATACTGCTAGACAATTACCATAACAAGGTTAGTTTGCAATTCCACTTTTTCACATACTTACCATTTAATGAATGTACAGTGATAATATTTAAGATTACAACTTTGACATATGTAATCTGGTATTACAGTCATCATGCTGTACATTAAAACCCCAGAATTTAGCCACCTTAGGGCTGTATGTTTGTACCCTTTGACCAACATCTCCCCATTTTCCCTATATCCAGCCCCTGAAAACCACCATTCTGCTCTTTATTTCTACGAGAATATGAGTTTCTGTTTCTATCTCTATTACATTCTACATGTAAATGAGAAGGTACAGTTTTGTCTTTGTCTGCTGGAGGTCACATTCTTTGTCTGTATTACAAGTTAGGGCAGGAGTACACATTAAAATGGGAGTGTCCATTCTCCACTGGTTCCTGGAAGCAGTCCTCATAAACACATTGGTCAGAATTCATCTACTGCCCTGGGTCCTACATCATTGACAGTTTAAGGTCAAGTTTGCCGCTGCACACTTGGTCCTTGCCCAGCACACCCTAGAAAAGTTTTCTTTTCTCCCTCCCTTTCCTTCCTTCCTTTCCTCCCTTCCTTGATTACTATTTTTAATGCATTTATCATCAGAAGAACTGGGAGCACAGCTAAAGAAAGAACTCTTTGATTTAGGTAATCTATATATCTGAAAAATCCCTGAACTACACCAAACTAAATATACTCATCCCTAGTTCCTCTGTCCGTGGGGATTCTCAAGGCAAGAATACTGGAGTGGGCTGCCATGCCCTCCTCCAGGGGATCTTCCCAACTCAGGGATCAATTTCAGGTCTCCCGCATTGCAGGTGGATACTTCACCACCTGAGCCACCAGGGAAGCCCAAAAGTCAAACACTATTTACTACTTGTAGAATTCAACATTATACAGCATTGAAATTGCTTCATTATATTCACATTATGTATAAATAAAACCCATTATAATGCTGTATACTTTTCTGAAAAACAATTTTTTTTAGTGTTTTTGCTTAAGTAAAGCAAGTATTTCTGTGTAGAATGTATTTCCAAATAACAATCATTTCTCTAAAAAAATTCTGATGCATGGCCAGGGATCTGAGTTATAAATAAAAAGTTGGTGGCCCAGAGGAAAATGCTGTTGTGTCTGTATTTGTTTTTACTTCTGAGGCAACTATATCAGTCCTGTTAACATCTTGTCCCACCCTTCTAACCTCCACACCCAGCTCTTTCCCCTACTGGTTTCAGTTTTGTATCTACTCCACCTGGAGCCCCACAGCGTTGGGCACATATAAATATGGTTAGAGCAAAAGGCCTGCGCTTTGACCATCTGTTCACCTATTCTTTGAGCCAACACCCAGACAGAACCCTGAGGTCCACATTAAGGAGCTCTTGTTTTCACCTCTCCTCCCTGCTGCTTCTTGCTACAAACAATGGGGTACACCTTGGCCTCCCTCGCTGGATCTTAAGCTTGTGTGAAGCCAGGAACTATGTTTCGTTCATTTATGTATCTGTCCTCCAAAACACCTAGCATAGCACTGAGTAAACATTCTTCAAACACTCCAAAATGGTACCTTTTGAAAATTACACCTTTTATTTTGTATTGGAGTATGGCCTATTAACAATATTGTGATAGTTTCAGGTGGACAGCTGAGGGACTCAGCCATACATATACATGTATCCATTCTCCCCCAAACTCCCCTCCCATCCAGGCTGCCACATAACATTGAGCAGAGTTCCCTGTACTATACAGTAGGACCTTGTTGGTTATCCAACCAAAAAGACACTTGATAATGTGATTGCTATACTGATAAGAGTTTTAAATGGAATTTAAATGGAAAAACATTTTTACTGTAATCCTCATAAAAATCCTTTCATTAAGTTCAGTTCAGTCGCTCAGTCGTGTCCGACTCTTTGAGACCCCATGAATTGCAACACGCCAAAAAAGTAATGTCTTGATTATAATAATGTGGTCAAATGCTCATAAGGTATTTTAAATGAAAAAAGCAGGGCACAAAACAGAATATTCAGTGTGACCCCCAAAATTGTAAGGTATCTGAGAATATGCAATGTTTTAATCCCTGGTGGCTCAGACGGTAAAGCATCTGCCTCCAACGCAGGAGACCCAGGTTCAATCCCTGGGTTGGGAAGATCTCCTGGAGAAGGAAATGGCAACCCACTCCAGTACTCTTGCCTGGAAAATCCCATGGATGGAGGAGCCTGGTGGGCTACAGTCCATGGGGTCGCAAAGAGTTGGACACAACTGAGTGACTTCACTTCACTTTTAAATATAAGGGTCATACATAAACTCATACTTATTAAACAGTTCAGTTCAGTTCAGTTCAGTCGCTCAGTTGTGTCTGATTCTTTACAACCCCATGAATCCCAGCATGCCAGGCCTCCCTGTCCATCACCAACTCCCGGAGTCTACCCAAACCCATGTCCATCGACTTGGTGACACCATCCAACCATCTTATCCTCTGTCATCCCCTTCTCCTCCTGCCCCCAATCCTTCCCAGCATTAGGGTCTTTTCCAATGAGTCAACTCTTCGCATGAGGTGGCCAAAGTATTGGAGTTTCAGCTTCAACATCAGTCCTTCCAATGAACACCCAGGATTGATCTCCTTTAGTATGGACTGGTTGGATCTCCTTGCAGTCCAAGGGACTCTCAAGAGTCTTCAACACCACAGTTCAAAAGCATCAATTCTGTGGCACTCAGCTTTCTTCACCGTCCAACTCTCACATCCATACATGACCACTGGAAAAACCATAGCCCTGACTAGACGGACCTTTTGTTGGCAAAGTAATGTCTCTGCTTTTAAATATGCTATCTAGGTTGGTCATAACCTTCCTTCCAAGGAGTAAGAGTCTTTTAATTTCATGGCTGCAATCAGCAGTGATTTTGGAGCCCAAAAAAACAAAATCTGACACTGTTTCCACTGTTTCCCCATCTATTTCCCATGAAGTGATAGGACCAGATGCCATGATCTTAGTTTTCTGAATGTTGAGTTAACAACACTTAAATATTATTGCAGGTATATTTATTGGGTGATTTTTAAAAACTTTTATCTTCATGATTCTGAATTTTCAAATTTTCTACAATGAAAATCTACTACTACAATGAGAAAAACTTTTAAAAACTAGAAACCATACTTTCAAAATCTGTGCCCTTCAAAAGTCATTTGTGGAAAAAGAAGCCTGACCTAGTGGAACAATATGACAAAAAACTTGAAAAGTTCTATGTAAAAGCTGACACTACTTGTGTAGGTTTTCCTTTAGTTCTTTGTTTTTAATAAGTATTGATAGTATTTTCCCCATAGTAAGGTTAAATTCCAACCATTTATTTTTAACTAAAATGCTCAACTGATAAGCTATAGAATACTAAAATCTCTACTTGAAAAATAAAATCACATTTTAGAAAAAATACAACAAAATTACCACAATTTTCCCTTTAAAAGTCATGTATCAGAAAGAGCACAGTAAGGTGAACCTTTCTAGCAGAAAGGAGTAGAAAAAATACAAAATTGTCAAAAGAGGGTCTTTCTCTTTTCAAAGCTTTTATTTGATGGGATCATGTAGATTTAGTACTTAAAGAAAAACAGTATTTCTCAAGTGCTATCTTGAGACTATTCACAATTTTTTCTTTTGTGGCACTCACATCAGGAATCATTAGCAAACCTGTCATAAAGCCAGATAACCAGTGCCTGGATGGCACACGAATATCTGAATCATAGTATTAATGCTTCATCCTTTTGACAAGAGGGTACAAAGCCATCTATTGTGCCCTGTCATTTCCCTGAAAACAGAATAACTGGGTTCAGCGGTCTTTGCAAATCAAAGTTATATGCTTCAGCAGAATGTCCAGGACTTGAGGTAGATTTGTTACTGATGTTTCATTATAACAGCTAATAAAAAGACAGCTGAAAGGGAATACAGATGTGCTTGATTAGAAGTCTAACTGGGAAAAAAAATGACTATTAGAGAACTCAGATTGTATTTTAAGATGCATCATTACGTAAACAATCTCAACCTCCAGTTTCGGGCAGTAGGCTGATAGAATTAACCACTATTAAAGAAGGAATTTAATAGCTTCCATCTGTCTGACAGCTCTTAAAAAGATAGATTTATACTAATCCTTAGAAGTTTTCTAAAGTAGATAATTTAAAAGGTCCTAAAAACTATATTAAACATCAAAAGTGATCTGAATCTGTGGAGTCAACATTCATTACAAAATAATCTATTTCCCATTTTCATTTCTAATCTCTATGTTTAAATCAGGAACATACTTAAAAGGACTTTTTAAATCAACCTTTCAAAAAACGTCAGAATTTCAATTTTAGAAATAAATGACCATTTCTATGCATATCCCCTTATTCAGATTCCTCCACTCTCTCCAACTCACTTCAATTATAAGGCTGAAAGATGAAGACCTTTTGGAAAATGTCAACATATATGATACTGTCAGAAGATCTCCAGTCTCCTATTTCCCTTTTCTGCTGCTGCTGCTGCTAAGTCGCTTCAGTCGTGTCCGACTCTGTGCGACCCCATAGACGGCAGCCCACCAGGCTCCGCCGTCCCTGGGATTCTCCAGGCAAGAACACTGGAGTGGGTTGCCATTTCCTTCTCCAAAGCATGAAAGGAAAAAGTGAAAGTGAAGTCGCTCAGTCGTGTCCGACTCTTAGCGATTCCATGGACTGTAGCCTACCAGGTTCCTCCGTCCATGGGATTTTCTAGGCAAGAGTACTGGAGTGGGGCGCCATTGCCTTCTCCCATTTCCCTTTTAAAGGGTCTTAAAATAAAAAAAAAAATCCTAAAGGAAATCAGTCCTGAATATTCATTGGAAGGACTGATGAGGAAGCTGAAACTCCAATACTTTGGCCACATCATGCAAAGACCTGACTGACTAGAAAAGACCCTGATGCTGAGAAAGATTAAAGGCAGGAGGAGAAGGGGACGCCAGAGGATGAGATGGTTGGATTGCATCACCAACTCAATGGACATGAGCCTGAGTAAGCTCCAGGAGTTGGTGATGGACAGGGAAGCCTGGTGCACTGCAGTCCATGGGGTCGCAAAGAGTCGGATACGACTGAGCGACTGAACTGAACAAAAGAACACCAAAAAAGGTGGGGGGGTGGGGTGAAGGAAGGAGGATGGGAAGGGAGGAAAGGGAAGGAGGGAATTCGTATCCCTAAACTAAACCAACAGCAAGAAAAGAATCTATTTCAAAAGGCAATGGAAATTTCTATAAATTCCAATATCAATTAGTGAATACTATGAAACTACAGAGTAAAAACCACAATCAAAGGTATTAAATGGCCTGATCAGCTTGGCAGTCCTGAATTTAGGTCTAAGAATTGAAAGGGAGTTGTCTGGGCAATGTGACAACATATATCATTTTTATAAAAGACTCTCTAATACAGAACAAAACAAAGAGAAATAATCAAAAATAGAAGGAAAAAGAGAGTTACTCTTTGTCCACTGAAATATCAACTTCAAAGACTATAAAACATTTTGGATCACACTGAAAAAATGCCAGAAGCTGACACACAACACCCTAGCTTTTAAGCTCAGCACATTTTGCAGACTCTTTTCAGTACAAAATATTGATACATTGAATGTATATATTTATCTACAAAATAAAGGGTATATAAACTGCTGTTCCCACTCCCTAGAAGCAGGAGATACAAGCATTCAGAGAGAAATAGAGACAGAACTCCCAAAATGTAGCTGTCCTTTGCACTAACTCCCTACTCCCAGGGCATCAGAATTACTAAGTATTAATAGAGGGTAAATGCTTCCACATCAAGCTGGAAAGTTCATATGCTAATGGTAACAGTAAGGGTTATCCAGGTAAACAGGAACAATAGTCAATAAAGAGCATTAATAGATGGACATCGTGGAAAGGTAACTTCTCTGCGTATAGAATAAACAGAGGAGGGAGCCAAGAATAGCTATGAGGCATGCAGTTAAAATGTGAGGACCATTGTCCAGGTCAGTATTCGTAGTGGAAAAGTAGATGGATTTGAGATTCACTATACAAGCCCATATATATATAAAATTTTTCAATACCAAACACTATCCTTAAAAGAGGCTGTCATCGGATATTTGAGCCTTACAACGTCTCAGATTACAGAATGATCTATAAGTTATTTTATTATGAAAAATACAAGGTACTGTCTGAAGAAACATGTTAGCCTGAACCAACAGCAACAGTTTAAGAGATAATCTAACACAATTGCTCGGGGCTAAGGGCGAGGGTGGGGGGGGAGCAAATAAAGTGAGAAGATTCAGTAGTTTTTTCTTGGGAGATTACTTCACAACTGCATGTGACAATGTCACTGTTTAGCAATCTTTCAATGACCAGGTTTTACTCGTTTTGTTTTAAAGGTAGTAAGTATCTATATTTTCTTTTTTTGGTCATGCCACACAGCTTGTAGGATCTTAGTTTCCCAACCAGGGATTGAACTTGTGCCTTTGACAGTGAAAGTGTGGAGACTTAACCATTGGACCACCAGGGAATTCCCTGGTGATCTCTTTTTGAAAAAAGCAGTTCAGTCCATACTTAGGTTACGAGATCATGAACATATGCCAACATTTTGCTCAAACTGTACTTGTGGCTGGGACAGCATTATATACAGATGTAAAAACTACAATGTCTCAAGCAACTTAGAGGGAAGAGAGGAGGAAGTGAACTAGGAAATTGTTAGGTGACTCATTCCAGTGTTGACAAAATACTAAAGATGTAAGTTGAAGAGTTTGAACAAAATTTTTACATGAAATAGTGGGAAAAACAGTATTTCTAAATTTCATTTTAAATATATGTTAAGTTAAATTTTAGAGGTAGAAATCTGATTATATCCCTAAAAGTTTACATTCAGACTGCCTGATCAAAACAGTATGTGTTTTTTCAAGTGTCTTTTTTAAAAAACTGTGGGACAGCATAAGCTTAACTACAGGACCTTCTCCTATCTGGATATTCATGATATTATAAATAGAATCTATTAGCCTTAGCAATATATTTGATAGGAAGATTCGGGGGAAGAGACAACAGTAAAGATCACATCAGACTTCTAACTTGAAAAACCAGGAAATTTAAGTTCAATTTAAAGAAAAGAAATAGAGAGGGGAAGAAACAGGTTTTGTGAATTGAGGCAGGAAATCAGTATAACATCTAATATTATTTGAGGTGGCAATGAGACAGATACCATATGAAAATATTAATGGATCTGAATTGAGAGCTGTAAATTGGGAGTCTAACTTACAATAAAAATCTGGCCTTGGTACAGATGTGGGGCGATGTAAGTTGGAACAACTTTTCTGGAAGGCATTATGGCAATATCTATTAACATATACTTGCATGTCTTCTGACAGAAGAGTTCTATTGAAGTTATAGCCACACAAAAATGTAAAAAAAAAAAAACACACACCAAACATAAAAGATGAATGTTTATCACAGCATTATTTATAAAGAATTTAAATGTCCAGCTATAACTGGTGAGTAGATTATAAATGATAACATACATCTTCAGTACCTGAGGCATGTTTTAACATGTTGTTGAATAAAAAAGGGTTTCCCTGGTGGCTCAGTTGGTAAAGAATCTGCCTGCTATGCAGGAGACCCAGGTTCAATCTCTGGGTGGGGAAGATCCCCTAGAGAAGGAAATAGCAACCCACTCCATATTCTTGCCTGGAAAATCAAGAGGGAGATACAGAAGGGAACTTTTAGTGCAAGATGTCATTTATTAAATTGGTACACTTTTCCTATATGTATTTATGCAAGAATATATTCTAAATATGCTCATCTCTGAGTGAAAAGATGCTGAAGAATTTTACCCTCAACTTTGTAATATTCTATATTGTTTGAGAGATTTAAGATGACAACAACAGCATACCATATTTTTAGAAATCCATAAAGCATTTTTCTCTTTTTCTCATTAAGAATTGGAACACAATATAACCTTGGAGGTAAACAATAAAAACAGGAAAAGAAGACCACCCTGGCTGCACACTTAGCTTTCAGGGCTGCCTAACTAGGAACACATAATCAGAACTGGACCACTACAAAAGCTTGAAACCAAACAATTAGGCTAGAGAAGTCAGTCCTGCTTGACCTAAGCCTGTAATTTGATTATTGAAATCAGTGGTGACTGGGTATTTAACAGGTCACTCCCAGAACTAGTTCCTAAACCCTGATCCAGGGATTAAGTACTATAATGTGATTTAGTACAAGTTACTGTAAGACAAAATTAAAAGACATTTGCTCCTTGAAAGAAAAGCTGTGACAAACTTAGACAACATATTAAGAAGTAGAGACATCGATCACTTTGCCAACAAACGTCTGTCTAGTCAAAGCTACAGTTTTTCAAGTAGTCATGTAGAGATGTGAGAGCTGGACCATAGAGAAGGCTGATCACCAAAGAATTGATATTTTCAAATTGTAGAGCTGGAGAAGACTCTTGAGAGTCCCCTGGACTGCAAGGAGATCAAACCAGTTAATCCTAAAGGAAATCAACCTTGAACATTCATTGGAAGGACTGATGCTGAAGCTGAAGCTCCAATACTTTGGCCACCTGATGTGAAGAGCCAACTCATTGGAAAAGACCCTGATGCTGGAAAAGATTGAAGACGGAAGAAGAAGGGGGTGGCAGAGGAGGAGATGGTTAGATAACATCACTGACTCAATGGACATGAATTTGAGCAAACTCTGGGAGATACTGAAGGACAAGGAAGCCTAATGAGCTGCAGTTTGTGGGGTCTCAAAGAGTCAGACACGACTGAACAACTGTAAGGCCACATCTTCAGGATTAGTAAGTTATGTACATGAAAACACTGCAGAAAAACAATTTTTGGTAGCTTGACTCCACTGAAAATATTTTCCAATGAAAAAGAAAAAAAGAATAGAAAGATTATATGATAGAGGTCAGCCTCTCCCTTAAAGTAAACAAAACCAAAAGACAGGATGGTAATAAAACAAAACGCCAGCACTATGCTCGTGTTGAAGCTATAAAAATCATAATATAGTACCTGCCCTGGTGTTGGGGTGTCACAGACAAGTACAAACAACTACTAAAACCAGTGAAAAGCCTGTACAAGGTGCATGAGAACATGTAGCTAAAAAAAAAAAAATAACTATGTTTAAAGAGATCAGTCCTGGGTGTTCATTGGAAGGACTGATGTTGAAGCTGAAACTCCAACACTTTGGCCACCTCATGCGAAGAGTTGACTCATTGGAAAAGACCCTAATGCTGGGTAGGATTGGGGGCAGGAGAAGGGGACGACAGAGGATGAGATGGTTGGATGGCATCACCAAGTCGATGGACATGGGTTTGGGTAGGCTCCGGGAGTTGGTGATGGACAGGGAGGGCTGGCGTGCTGCGATTCATGGGGTCACAAAGAGTTGGACACGACTGAGCAACTGAACTGAACTGAGAGGGGAAAATCAGTTAATCTAGGCTGCAAGTATGGATGGGGAGGACAGGATTGGGAATATCATGGGCATTTCAGGTAAGGGGCAGAGCACAGTGCCAGGGTGGTGGTGGATTATAAGACTAGAGAGATGCAGCAGCTCAGGTAACAGAAGGCTTTACTTATGTCACTAAAGGGTTAGAACATAACTCTGTAGTGAAGAAGTTACTAAGATTTTTATTACCGGGGGAATGACACAGCTGAGCTTCCCTGGCAGCTCAGCTGGTAAGGAATTTGTCTGCAATTCAGGAGATTCCAGTTCGATTCCTGGGTCAGGAAGATCCACTGAAGAAGGGATAGGCTACCACTCCAGTATTCTTGGACTTCCCTGGTGGCTCAGCTGGTAAAGAATCCGCCCACAATGTGGGAGACGGGTTTGATTCCTGAGTTGGGAAGATCCCCTGGAGAAGGGAACGGCTACCTACTCCAGTATTCTGGCCTGGAGAATTCCACAGACTCTATAGTCCATGGGGTCGCAAAGAGTGGGACACGACTGAGCAACTTTCACATGACACAGCCAGACTTGTGTTTCAGATGGATAATTCTGGCAACACTGTGGACTCTGGAGACAAGGAGAACAACTGGGGGGTACCAAGACCAGCACAGAATAAATTTAGCCACAAACTGATTAATACTGGCAGTAGAAGCAGTATTAGAAGAATCAGTGCAGCAGAAAATTGGGTTGGTGAATTAGGAGGCAACTCAAGAAACATAAACGGAAAATAAGAATTTAACCAAAGAAGTGAACGCTCACAGATTTGCAGAGTGCTCTAATTTAAACTTCAAATGACAGGAATCCTTCAAGGAAAAAGGAGAATGAAATAATTAATAAATAAACAAATAGTGCAGTTGAAGTAAAGTGAAAAATTTTAAAGGAGAGAAATTAGAAATTGAAAGGTTTACCATGTCTCAAAAAGAAGAAAAAGAAAGAAAAACAACAGCAACATAAAAATACAAATTTAAATTCTTTAGGTATTTTCTTTAGTTTCCCAAAAGAAGACCAGATATTATTTAAAGAGTCAAAATCAAGAGAGTTTAAGATGATAACTCCATGGTGAAAAAACATGATATAATACCCATGCTCCATTTGCCTGCCAACAAAAAGTCTTTCAGACTTGTGGTGGCAGTGGCGATTTAAAAAAAAAAGAGTGTTTTTTTTTTTTCCATTTAACTACCTTTTCTTCAGCAAGCAATGAATGATCCAGAGCTCTATGACTGAAGCTAAAAAAAGTACTGTAATTTAAAGCTGCTACATGCAAATACTATATAATACTGTTACTGTGATAAAAATAAACAGATGACACATGAGAAAGAAATGATATACAGGCAAGGTAACAAGACCAACAGATACAGGAAGCAGGCACAATCCAAGCCACCCTATTTTTCATGGTGGAAAGTCAGAAACAAATGCTTCACAGAAAAATATAAATTAATCACAATTAGGTTGGAAAAAGTTTGTGGTAAGTTCAAGGCTAATATCAGTTCTTTGAAGCTCCTCAAAAACATACACCTTCATATATTATATGATTATATCACCTACTCACATTATGAGGCACTTCTAAAATACACAGAATTAAACTCTCAAGAAATAACATGATTCATTTGTACCTTAACCTCAGTAAACATCACATAATTCTTTATTAAGTTTTAAAAATAAAATTCAAAACCACAGAGCACTTTTGCTGCTATTGAAGAAAACTCTTCTATTTAAAAGAAGGACTAGTAAATGACAAAAAGTACCATTAAAAAGTGTTCTTAGTTATCAAGGTTTTTGAAGAGTCAGATGTAAGGATTTTAGACAAGATCTTACAAAAATAAGATAAATTGGCAAAAAATTAAATATTTGCTAGTGATAAGATCATGGGTTACTATGCCTTGGCTTAAATTTTGTCTTAAATGTTGTTGCTATTTTTACAACTCAAAATAAAACAAAACTAGAAAACTCCCAACACAAAAACATAGGTATATTTTATTCATAAAGACAAAGATATACACATTAATACTGATGAAAGGGAATTTGTAGACATGGAAACAAACTTTAATGTTCATTTCTGTTTCTTGGCAGCTATGTACATTTATAATACAAAAATTTTATGAATAACTGACATATAAAAAGATTCACAGTTGACTCCACAAAAATGAAATACATAAAAGTACGAAAATCTTTAAGCAGTAAGGCTACATTTATGTGATAATAATTTTAATCAAATTACCTAGTCAATTCAGTGAAGAGCCAATTTAACTGATTTCATTTGTTAAATTAATGATTACTAATTGTCTGAGTTATAATTATGTGTCTGTCATTGAACAATGGTATACTACAAAGTTTAAAATAACAACTCTTACTTTATAGCAGAGGTTTAAAAAAAAAATGCTATAAGAACAGAATTGTACCTTCAAAAAAATTTTATGAGGAATTTAAATGTACAAAAACAGATAAGACTGCTGAGTCCAGTTTGAAAAACATTGCTTCACCAGTCATAGGTTTACCAGGTTAATATGCAGGAGGCTGTTTTAGTACCTCAATATAGCTGCAGTACTCATCAGTCACCTTAAAGGGGGAAACAGGGATTTCTGTAAATATCATGTTATGTATTATAAGGCTTCCCAGAAGTATAGTCAGTTTCGTCAGTGATGGTGTCCTGCTTTCTTCTTTTTCCCTTCCAATACACATTTGTTAAAATGTACTTAATTTTTTACATAATGAAAAGAGAGGAGGAAAAACCACTAGAAAAGAAAAAGGCAAAAATTAATGAGTAGACAGTTCAAAGAAATGCAATGACCTGTAACCACAGAAAAAGATATTCAACTTCACTCATAATATGATAAATACTAATTAAAACAACACAGATACCACTTCTCACCCATCAACCGATAAAACAAATCAGCACCGTTGGTGAGGTTGTGAAGAAAAAGCACTAGTATAAAGTGTTGATGGGTGCAGTGGCATACCAAGAGGGGGTGATGGAAACAGACCATGCCCGGTGCCCAGAATAAGGAGGTACACTGTCCACAGAGAATTTATAAACTAAAACTTGATCTGCTCCTTACCATCACGTGACAACAATTTTTCTAAATGTCAACAATAAAACACTCTCTGAATGTTTTTCCAAATTTTAAATAATTGTTGTGGTTGTTGTTGAGCTTCAATATGTAAGTTTCAAATTCAACATTTTTCTTACTTATTTTTCAAACACTGAACTACACACGAAATTAATTTGAAGAACTCCCATTGGGCCTCTGACATACATGGACTCAGTTCTACACATTCATTTCAGAAGTTTAATCTTGAATGTTCTCGAATGGTCCAAACTCCATTTGAGCACAGTTTGTCTCTAGCCCCTGTGTTATATCACGTACTCCTGCATTGAAACAATAGACTCCAAATAAACAATGACATCTGTAAGCTATTTCTCTTTTCTAGGTTATCTTTTTTCCTGGTGGGAGGTTTTAGATGAGTTACTCAGACACAAAGATACTTGCAGACAGCCAGAATTAGCCTTGAACAATGACTTGTAAAGCACAAAGCTTTAAAAACAGTTATTTAAAGAATAATGCATGGAAATGGTGGTTAAGGTCATTAACTATACAACAATAAAAAGTAGGAAATGGACACTTAGAAAAAAGAATCAAATTTTGAAGGATGCTAGGAGAGACACCAAAAGATGTTGCTCTTACATTACTAGAAGAAATCAAAAGGGCAATGCTTATTTGGATGTCTGGTTATTAACAACTAGCAGATCAAACAGTGTCCAAGTTCACTATCATTCCACCACCCTCTCTTGATTTTGTTGAAAAACTTCAGGAATTTGTTTTTTTCCTTTTAACTAAACACAATAAAAATTCAAGATGAATTTTCTGGTGGAGATATTTGAGCAAACATCTTCTATAATGTACTCTATTTTAAAATTTACTTTTACTAGTGTGATTGTCTATTCAAATGCTCAATAAAAAGAAATATTTAATGTACATATTTTGTTTCTATCACTATGTTTTATTTCATGGTCATTTCTGAAAATAACTTTATAATATAGAAGAGAGATATATTAAATAATTACCTGCTCTATGCTCAAATACACTGTAGGGTATAAAATGATACAACCAGCATAGAAGAAAAAATGCGGACAGTTAGTTACAGCTGCATAATAACAAACATAAACAGTAGGAGGCTAAATAAGAAATTAAAGAATAGTTACTTACAAGGGAGGAGGTGAAAGGACTGAGGTAAGGGGAAGATGTAGAAAATTGAAACAAAAGTATACGTTTTAGTATAGCTTGATTTCTGAACTATGCAAATGCTTTGTACATTCAAGAGAATACAACTAAACTTAAAAATCTAAGTTAGCAAACCTTAACACTGAAAACAAATGGAAATAAATGAACTTAATTGCATATCAAATTGGTAATATAACCATATGAAGACAAAAATAATATTTCAAGTCACTTTTGAACATCTCTAATGTTCATCTCGTGCTTTCTAAATACTCTTCTCCATTAAAACGAACCAAAGCTTCCTGGAGAAATGACTGGTTCTAGATCTGAGGCAGGGAAAATAGAAGTGAGTCTCCTAGGTCATTATGTTTTTCTAGAAAGGGAAAAACTAATGAAGGGCAGTCAAAAGAGCACCAGAGCCAACTCAGAGGCTCTCGCCAGACATCTGAGAGAATTTCAGTGTTAAAAAGAACAACAGTTATAACTGAGAGCAAATTGAACAAATCAAAATCCATGAGTCCATAATAATACTCTAAAAAGAGGGAAAAAAGCGTTTCATCTGTAATCAGCAGAGGGGACTACAGCGTCAAACTTCCTGTTCTCAAAACTTCTCATGAAAAGTAAACAAGCATTTATTCTGCCTTTTCGGGAAAGAACTGCTGTTCATCCCCAGTGGAAGAGGAAAAGTTCTTTACCTAAGAATGCCAGCTAACAGATGTAGAAGGGATGATAGAACATCAACGAAATAATTACCTTCCCGATTACTTCCTAATTTCAAAGGGGAAAAGTATATTATTACACAGAAAAGATCAAATTTAGTATTGTTAACAGTGTGATGATCTGACATTCTCCTGAGGTAACACACTATGAAATATGTGTCACCTATGACATATCCTTGCCAAAAATTTTCATCTAATTACACCAAGCCTTTAAACTGAGTTTCCCATTTACAGGAATTACAAAGGACAGAGGAACAAGATAAATGATGCTATGAGGAAACAATCAGACAAATACAGAATTTAGAACACTCTGGTTTCTTAAAAAGTAAATGTTCCTCCCCCCAAAAAAAAGCTCTGGAATAAAAGAGACTAAAGAGGCATAACACCCAAAGGCAACACATGAACCTTGATTGGATTCTTTTAAGGAAGGAAAAAAAAAAATCTATAAAACATTAAGATAATCAGCAAATGTCAATATGGCCTGAATAGTAAGTGATATTAACAAATCATTGTTAATTTTCTTGCATGTGATAATGGTATTGAAAGGTATAATATTACAAGGTATAATAGGAAATACATGCTAAATATCTTAGGAATGAAGTATCATAAAGTGTGTAATTTACTTTGAAATGATTTGACTAAACACACACACTCAAAGGTGAGTATGGAAGTAAGGTAATGGTAACATTACCTACGTATTCACTGGCCTATTAAGTTTTTTGTAGGTTTGAAAATTTTCATAACCGGAGATTGAAAAAACAGAGAATTCTTGTCAACACAGTATTAACTAATCCAAGTAATATGTACTTCAATAGGGTATATTATTCACAGAAAGACGTAAGAACTCATTCTATGTTCTCTGCCTTTCTGCCAATCAGGAAACAATCATATCTTTTACAGAAGCAAAACAGCAGTCAGAAACATCTTCCCTACCTTAATAAACTGACTTCTTTACAATTCTAGATTTTCTCAACAGAGAGAATCTTCTTCTACCTGACTGCCAGGTCATCTCAGCTCAAAGTCCTCTGAAGCCCAAGTCAATGTAAATGAAGTTGCACTGAATGCTGAAAACCTTCTCAGCGCTCCACGTGGCGCCCAGTATTACACCCTGGCTTATGGCCTAAATCACACATTCTTAGAGACAGCAGAGCCTTTTAGGCCCCTCGCTCCCTACTTTGCATGCTCTTCACTGGTCTCACCTACTCTTACACCTTTTGTAATGATCACCTATATTCTCACAATTCCCCAAAGGATATCTGAACTCATACCTTTCTCCCTACTTCCATATTTTTCTGCCTAATGAATGTTTTCACCAGGGTGTTCCCAAAGTTCCTCAGAAACAGCAAGCCTAAATGAGAAGTCATCATCCCTCCTCCCCTATAAAAAAAAAATTGACCATAATTTGTCTCAGAAGCCAAATCTAGGCATCAATCCTGGTTCTTCTCGCACCTCAATGACATATCAAATTAATAATGCTAAAAAACTGCAATGAGAATTATTACAGTAGCTAACAGCTACTTAGTACTAACCATGCACTTGGCACAGTTCTACACTCTACATAAATTAATTAATTTAATCCTCACGCAATACTATGAGATAAGTATTGTGTTTCTTCTCATTTTATGATGAGTAAATGAGATTCAGAGAAGTTCTGCAATTTGCCAAACTTTACAAAGATACCAAGTGGTAGAGAGGATCTGAGCCCCGGTGTTGGGCTCTAGAGTCTGTTTTCTTTAACTAATACACCACTCCTTCCCCTCAGTCACCAAAGAGTATTTGATTTCATCTTCCGAATATTTCTCAAACTCGTTCAATTCTCTCCACTTTAACAACCACTGTCCTCATGCAGGTCACCACCATCTTTTGTCTGATGAAGCCAATAGCTTCTTACCTGGATTCCTGCTACCATCCCTGTTCTCCAATGTAGCAGCCAGGAAGGTGTTCCTGAAGTACAAAGCTGATTACATCACACCTCTGCTTTCACACAGAAACTTAACGGTTTCCAACTGAACTCCGAATAGCATTCAAATCCCTTAATGTGATTAACAGAGCCTCCAGCTTTGCTCTTCAGCCTCATTTGCACCCTCAATTCCTTTGTAGTTTCCTCTGCATACTCTATTACCACTGTAATTCTTATATTATTCAAATGTTATTTTTTCTAGCTGAAATACTCTTCTTCTAACCTCTGGTCTGCCTATTTCTTAAATAACCTTTATATCTACATTCATGGACATGGATGTCACTTCTTTGAAGAGCTTTCCTGATCTCCCAACTCCTAAGTTAGTTGCCTTAGTACTTAGGCAGTATTTGATTCCTTAGGGCCCCATAATATTTTTACCAAATATATACACCCATATGTTTCACACTGAATTATAACAGTCTATTACTTGTCTGTCTCACTCCCTAGACTGAGAGCACTTAGGAGAACAGGGACAATGTACCAAAAGCAAAAGCTCGATAAATACTGAAGAATTAATAAAATGCAATAGAACAACTTAAAGCCTTTGTCAAATAAAATAACCTTCTTGGTCTAATTGCATTTTTCTTTATAAATCTAATAAATCTTATCTTCTGGAATATTCTACTCAAAACATTTATTGTTAATAACCATCCACATTACTCAACATTATCTCCATTATTCATTTATCTTCTCAGAACTTGGGACTGCAATAGTTAAAATTATAAAGACAAAATACAGCTTAACAAAATCGTGCTATCTTTTAATCTCTACATGCAGTTTTCAAAAGAACGTTTTACAAGGCAACGACCCTAGACTCTTCAAAAAATGTCAGTGTCATGAAAAGAAACAAAAAAGAGAGAGAGAGAGAATGAAAAGAAAAAGAAATGCAAGAAAGGGCAGTAAGGCTGCTTCAAACTAACAGTCTGAAGAGTCAGAACAAGTAAAGCAAATGATTCCTGCCTGGACTCTAGATTTTCAAAAAGACAGAAAGAAAAGGAAACGAAAAATGATAAAAAGGAAATTTTTGGAGCAACTGGGGAAATCTGAACACAGCCTATATATTAAGTACTTTCTCATTCTTACATTTCTTGACTATAAAAATGGTATTGTGATTATGCAGGAAAATGTACTTATTCTTAGGAGGCATATGGTGAAATATCATGAGTACCAATGACGCATGCCACTTGCTTTCAAGTAATTTACCTAAAAAAAATACATATACACGCAGAAGAAAGAAAATGCAAACTGGAGATAGGTTAAAAATTAATCTAAGTGAAAAACAAATATTCACTGACTCTTCTTTTTCCATTTTTTTAGGTTTCAACTTAAAAAAAGTTGGGAATACATAAGATTTACTGAGTAATTACTATGGGCTGGACAACATTTTAAAATATTTACATTATTAACTCACTTAATCATCACAGAACACCTGTGACGACAGTTAAGACTATAGAACTTACTAGTATCATCCCTATTTTATAGATGAGTAGCCTAAGGCATTGAGACATTTAAGTAATTTACCCAAAGTTACAACTAGCTGTATCTATGTGGCCAAAAAATAAAAAACAAACACACAAAACAGCCTCTTAGAGGACAGAAGGTGAAGACAAGCACACAAGTAACTATAAAGCAACATACAATAAACCAAGAGATGCACATATGGCACTGCAGGAATTTAAAGGAAAGAAAAAAAGAGTCAATAAAGTCCAAATCCAGAGTTCATGCTTCCTGATTTTCCATCTCGTGTACTTTTGTGCAGCTACAGACATAACAGAAGACTCTGAATTCAGTTAGAAAACAGACTGGAACAGCCATTTTTTTAGAGAAACACAGACTGGAAGACAGATTCTAAGCCTATTATATTAAGGTGGTGAAATTGAAAAGAGAAATGATAGGAAAGAAAGCAAAACTGATTAAAACCAGGGCTTCCCTAGTGACTCAAATGGTAAAGAATCTGCCTGCAAGGCAGGAGACCTGGGTTCAATCCCTGGGTCAGGAACATGCCCTGGAGAAGGAAATGGCAACCCACTCCAGTATTCTTGCCTGCAGAATTCCATGGACAGAGGACCCTGGAGGGCTACGGTCCATGGGACCGCAAAGAGTCGGACAAGACTGAGTGACTTTCACCTTCAATGCAGGAGTAGAGGTGGGATAAAAGACTGATGACATGGAGGTGGAATAACATGGCTGAAACGGAAAACAATGATAGCTGACTTCTTTTCATATAAAATTTTGTATAAAAATCAAAATTTAACTATGACTAGTATTGGATATTGCTTCACAAGTGGCCCAGTGGTAAAGAATCTACTGGCCAATGCAAGAGGCGTAAAAGATACAGGTTCGATCCCTGGTTAGCCCTAGATGCAAAAATGTTAAGCTAAAATTACTAAAATTATTAGTTACTAAAATGTTAGCAAGCAGGCAGAACATAAATAGGTTCCAGTACAGTGGTTTATCACTCCCTAAAACTATATAATGAAATATAGTCCCTCCTTCTCTAGCACAAAAATCCAAACTCAGAACAGGACACTAAAAATTTTTAAAAAAATAAGTGTCTTAAGACTACACAGTAGTGTCTACAAGAATACACAGACACATAAATAGTAGCATAAGGAAACATTTTAAAACCTCTTATGAAATATAATTCAATAAACAAAATAACATTACCTATGTTTATTTGTTTACATTTCTATCACCTTTGCTGGAACATGGACTTCTTCAGGGCAGGAACCATGCCTGATGGTTCATTTCTATAGCCCAAATACCTAAAATAGGTACAAAATAGGCATTCACATGTTTGCTGAACTTACACACGTGCATGGAACTTATGCATGAAGAACTGAGAATAATAAAGTCTCAATATGTTGATTCATATTGTGATCATTTTGTAACATCATTTTTATGCATTGAAAATACAACATCAGATCCAAAAGGTGAATCGCTTGAAGTCTGAACTGACCATGTTTCAAACCACATATATTAGCTATCATAAAACAGGCTTGAATTTACTATTATCTTTTAAAGCAATACTGATTATGATAGACAAAATTTACCCACAACCACTCAAGTTACATTGCATGTGTGCAGAAAAGAGTTAATAATATAGCGGATTTGAGACTGCTATCCTTAGAAAGGCTTGCTTCAAGCCTGTTCCCAAGTTCCTTTGGGAATTTGGATGTCAAGAGAGTGCCCACAATTCCCTGATAAGAATACCTCACTGTGCCTAAACTGTTGGGGAAAAAAAAAAAAATGTGGTGCACAGTGAATTTCTGCTTTTCCTCTGGGAGTCTAGAATTCTGGTGGGAGTTTGGCAGATACCTATGTGACCAGCTCCCATAAAAACCAGGCATTGAAAATCTGAAGAGTTTCCCTGGTATACAATAGTTCACACATGTTGTCACAACTCAGTGCTAGAGAAACTAGGGGCATCCAGTGTGATTCCACCGGGAACCTGCAGTGGGTTTCCTCAGTCTCTGAACCATGTGCCCTTCCTTTCGCAGGAGGAAATTTATAGCTCTGAGTAGCACTCTATACTTGGTCTCGAGAGTCCTCCCAGCAAATCACCAAACCTACAAGTGGTCTTGAAGACAAACATGCTACATCAGATAGTGGCCTCATTATTTTGGGATAAGGAACATTATTAAATATTTAACACATTTCCATAAAAAGTAATGACAAAAAGAAATTTAAGAGAAATCATCAAGATTTTTACTTTGTTCTGCATTTTCCAATAATTACTTCTATCCCATGGTTAATATAGGCTTCCCTCATAGGATTAGGAAGCAAAAGATTATTAATTATGAGAAATTCATTTGTACTTTAAGTTATGAACCAGATCTCAAGCCTCCAAAGTAATGGCATTATTCTTAAGAAGTCTCATTTCCATCTCACCCTACCCTCCAAAAGTTCATAGAGAAGCCCCAAAGACATACCTCTAGAGCAAATTTCTGGCACTCAAAGATTACATTTTAAAAGAAAAATTCCTGATGCTTTTGTTTCTGTTTACATAAATAGGATTAGGGTTAAGTCAGAAAGCATCAACACTTCCCCCTTTTTTTTCCTATAATGATGTGGCACTCATAATAATAATGGCGAAAACAAACTATTATTCATTCCTCTGAAGAAATAAAATTTGGAGAGAGTATATACTCAAAAATTATTTAGCTGCTTCCTACTTTGTATATTTCCATTTACATATAAGCATTTACAAGAATTCTTAGATCTTCATTCCCTTAGAATAGGCATATTTTATATAATACATTAGATAACATTCTAAATAAATTGCTTTTTAAATTAAAATGGTTAGATTAAGATCTTTAGAGACAATACACAATACTCACTTTTATTTACCATAGGAAAATGTATTTGACATAACAAGTTCCATGGTAATTTCACTTTGACATAATTCTGCTAAAATTCAACATTCAAAAAACAAAGATCATGGCTTCCGGTCCCATCACTTCATGACAAATAGATGGGAAAACAATGGAAACAGTGACAAGCTTCATTTTCTTGGGCTCCAACATTACTGCAGATGGTGACTGCAGGCAGGAAATTAAAAGACGCTTGCTCCTTGGAAGAAAAGCTATGACAAACCTAGACAGCATATTGAAAAGCAGAGACATTACTTTGCTGACAAATCTATCTAGTCAAAACCATGGTTATTCCAGTAGTCAAGTATGGATGTGAGAGTTGGACCATAAAGAAGGCTGAATGCCAAAGAATTGATGCTTTTGAGCTGTGGTGCTGAGAAGACTCTTCAGAGTCCCCTGGACTGCAAGGAGATCAAACCAGTCAATCCTAAAGGAAATCAGTCCTGAATAAGCATTAGAAGGACTGATGCTGAAGCTCCAATACTTTGGCCACCTAATGTGAAGAGACGATTCTGGAAAAGTCCCTGATGCTGGGAAAGATTGTGGGCAGGAGAAGAGGACGACAGAGGATGAGATGGTTGGATGGCATCATCGATTCAACAGACATGAGTTTGAGCAAACTCAGGGAGATGGTGAAGGTCAGGGAAGCCTGGTGTGCTACAGTCCATGGGGTCATAGAGTCAGACATGACTGAGCAACTGAGCAACAACAACAAATATAGGCATAAATTAAAAGACGTTTGCTCCTTGGAAGAAAAGGTTTGACAAACAGCGTATTAAAAAGCAGAGATGTCACTTTGCCGACAAAGGTCCTTAAAGTCAACGCTATGGTTTTTCCAGTAGTTACGTATGGATGTGAGAGCTGGACCATAAAGAAGGCTGAGGTCCGAAGAACTGATGCTTTCAAATTGTGGTGCTGGAGAAGACTCTTGAGAGTTCTTGTGACCCCTGTAGTTCATGGGGTCACAAAGAGTCAGACAGACTGAGCAACTGAACAACAAATATGCAGACATGTAAGAAAAGGCACAGCAAAGTTTCTTTCTGATATGATTTTAACTACTCTCCTTTTCCCAATCACTATCCTGAAATTAAGTATAAGGCCAACCATATTGTTCAGTGGAAAGCCACTGCTTACATAAACTAAAAAATTACTACTATTGAATTTATAAAGCCATACTGTAAGACATCAAAGCACAGGAAACAAGCCAAGTTGAACACAGTAAGTAAAAACAACAGCCATAAATCTAAAATTCCTTCATTCACTTATTCAATCAACATGAAAGAACTCTCACTGGGACAGAAAAATGCTGTCTTTGCACTCCACCAGCAACACCGGAGGTGTGCTACAGGTGTTATTACAGAAGCCAGGAAGATAGATTTGGGGTCAGAAAAGAGGAAGTAGTCAGTTTTAGAGGTACTGAAGGATATGATAGGAGAAGGAAATCTCCTGGCAGGCAATGAGGAACCATCAAAGGGTTAAAAGAAAGGGCACTGGAAAGATGACATTTCTGTTTTACATTTGTCTTGTAAAGTAGAGAAACAATGGGAGGAATGAGACAAAACCTGACTTTGAATCCTACCTCTGTTGTTTATTTATAGCTGGGTAAGGGACCTTGGTCCCTCACTTCCTTATCTATAAACGAAGATATTACCTACTCCATAGGGTTGTTTTAAGGATTAAATGAGATAGTGAGATAATCATGTAAAAGGTTTCCCACACTAGCACAAAGTATACACTCAGAGTCAAGTCACTTTTGGAGGTCATATACAAATACAAAACAATGTTAGTTAGGTTGCAAAATTTGTTTCTTCATGTGATGAAGTTCTTGACTAATTTTAGACATTTGAGAGGAGATAGTAAAATTTACTTTCTAGTTTTCATTCTCTCATTCTTTTTAATCGAAACTCTATATCCAGCCATGCTACCCACTTTACAAATCCCATTTCAATAAATGTCATGTCACAAAAATCAAATAGTCCCAAACATTACTCATATCAGTCAAATATCACAACAAAATGATAAACATCACTGGCCTTGGGAGTCTGATGCAAAGACTTCACAATTTTCTTTGCCATTTTTACTGGAAAAAAAAAAATTCTCCTTTTCATACTTTTATTTTGCCACTGTGAAGTTCAACTAATGAGAAACTTTTTTTAAACAGCTAACACAAACTTTATTTATAAGAAACTCAAATTAGTTGTATCATGCCATGCATTCATATAGAATACAGTGACCCTTCAGGGCTATAAGACGAAGAGCTCACAAACTCAAAGGAGACCCTAAATCAACACCTATCTGAAAAGCTCCACAGTATCCACATGAGATTTACTTATAAAGATACATAATATCTGCTTTAAACTATCAGGCAAAGGTTGGCAGTCAGAGCACTGACCCAGAACTACTAGATGTCAAAAATGTATTACAGTGTGAAAATTTCTGTTATTTGTTCTTCAAATCTTACATTTTAGCATTATTCTTTGCCATCTTTCATATCCTGGAGGTAAATTTTATGTTTGAGATTTGGATCTGTGGCTTAAGAGACCTACAAGAGTACAAATGTTTTGCATCATTAAGCAGACTACTCTGAAGAGAACAGAATAAAAAGAACAGGTTGTAAACATTTTATATATTTTTGAGGTAAATATTTTTTATTCCTCTTTCTTACAAAAATAACAAATATAATTTTCTAAGCAGACAGAATAAAAAGAACATAGAGCTATGGATGGCTTAGTAGCAGTTTTCTCTGTCATCTTCAAATTGAACATTCAAAGTATTTAGATCTTTAAGTGCTTGCTGCAGTAATAGAGTTAATTATGCTCTCTTCAGGGCCTGCAATTTACAATTAAAGCCAAATAGAGATCTTAACATTTCATTTTTAAGTCTTTTAGTTTTCAGAATGGAAGATTACAGTGCTTAAACATCTACAGGACACAGCGTAACTTTGATTTAGAAATCTAATGCATGACATACAAGAAAATGTTTTTTTCTTTATGATTCCCTTAGTCCCAAAAATATATATGAAGCATTTTTGCCCATTCTATCTTGGTGGTGGTGCTTGTCGCTAGGTCTTGTCCGAATCTTGCAACCCCAAGGTCTGTAGCCTGCCAGGCTCCTCTGTCCATGGGATTCTCCAGGCAGAAATACTGGAGTGGATTGCCATTTCCTTCTCCAGGGGATCTTCCCAACCAAGGAATGAAACCCGGGTCTCCTGCATTGCAGGCAGCTTCTTTACCAACTGAGCTACACGGTTGATTTTATTGATTTTTAAATATGGCATTCTTTTTTCCATTTAAGTATTTTCAAATTAAAGTTACTGTCTTTTCCCCCTTAAAGAACTAAATGATCTCCAAATTTAAAGAGAAATAAAGGCTGCTAAGGGAGAAACTCTTTTATTTTTAAAATTTATCGCCCATATGAAATAAAGCCAGGAATTTCAACCCCTACAACAGTTAGGTGAGGGGATTAGGGGAGGGTGTAATGGAGATGGTAACTTGAACTCCAATACATTTCAAATAATAAAATCTTCTTCCATACTTATACTTCATTAATTACAGATAACATGTAAAAAAGTAGTTTACACATCACTATAATCATGCTACTTTTATAGCTCCAATTTGCTGCCATCTGAGAGCAATATTCCTAAAAGGTGCCTTTTTCCTCAATTATTTCAACTTCCATTGGGTCAAAACCATTTAAGTTATAGCCCAATATCAGCTTCATTAAATATCTTTTCTTACTAATTTTCATAAAGCTACTATCTAGCTACTTATAGTAAAATTAAAAAAAATCAGATTTCTGATTCAGTTCTTTAGATCTATAAAGAAACTGAGGCACAAAGAAGATGAGGGACTGGCCAAGTCTGCCTAGAAAGTGTATATATACACGACCTTCTTCTGAACTATTTTCACCCCACTTCCTGTTACTACTTAATACAATTATAAATTCTAATAACAGGGTTTAGAAGCCTAAAACTATTTAGAGCAAACAACTACAACAAAAACAAAACTATTAACTTGACTTCAGATCAGAGAATGTCCCTAGAGTTTAGCAAAAACTAGGGAGATGGTAAGTGGGAACAGGATTTCTGCTACTGAGGTGGATGAAACTTGAGCCTATTATACAGAGTGAAGTAAGCCAGAAAGAAAAACACCAATACAGTATACTAACACATATATATGGTATTTAGTCAATCGGTAAAGATAACCCTGTATGCGAGACATCAAAAGAGACACAGATAAATAGAACAGTGTCATGGACTCTATGGGAGAGGGCGAGGGTGGGATGATATGGAAGAATGGCACTGAAGCATGTAAATTATCATATGTGAAACGAATCGCCAGTTCAGGTTCAACGCATGATACAGGGTGCTCGGGGCTGGTGCACCGGGATGACCCGGAGGGATGGGATGGGGAGGGAGGTGGAAGGGGGGTTCTGGAAGGGGAAAACATGTACACCCATGGTGGATTCATGTCCATGTATGGCAAAACAAATACAATATTGTAAAGTAAAAAAATAGAAAATAAACTAATACACAAAAAAAGAGAAAAAAAATCTCAACTTTCAGACATCCATTTATTTAAACATGTGTTGAGTGCCCAGTTTATGCCAGGCCCTGTGATAGGTAGTGAAGACAACTAGTTCTCACGTCGATAGCAACAGGGTAAAGCTCCTCTTGGAGCTCTTCAATACATATTTCATGATGCATGCTGGGAGTGGTTTTCTTTTTTCCTTCAATATTATTTGTGACATTCAATCTAACTAGATTTTACTAAAGATGTTTCAGTCTTTTCCTGTGAGTGGGGGTAAGTATTAGTATAAACATTTGCCTGACAAATGCAATTATTCAATGTAGTGATATACCAAATTTTTATGCAGTGATAGGCAAATTTTTATGCAGATAGTAGAACATAAAAATGTAATAAACCTGTAGATAGTTACCTTGTGGAGGCAGGGAAGACACCTGCCATTTCATGAATCAAAATCTAATCACCTAGAGACATAAAAATGAAAGTTACACACCTATAAGATTTGCATAGCAAATACTGAAGTTCAGTCACACTTAAAATTCGAAACTGATTTTTGCTGACTGAAACAAGGGAAACAACAAACCAGATGATATAAAACAAAAATGATTTTTTTCCTCCCTCGAAGCATGTACATGCTTAGAAGGGAAAAATCCAGCTGCTTCAACTGACCAGCTTCCAAGTAACCAACATGTGATGCTCTGATCTGACCACTATTATCTATTCAAGCAAAAACAAAATACACAAACAACCTGGACAAGCACTAAGTTAGACATAATTTGAGAGTTTGCACAATTAAAAAATGACTACTCCTGCGTTCTTTCCCAGCTTGTATTTGTATATGATCACTCTCCTGTTAATATTTGTTAACTCAGTTTTGAATATTCATTACCGGGCAAATTTTAACAAGGTTTTATAGATCATACTTTGAAGATACCTCCCCCTACCTACAAATAAATTACCAGAATATTCTGAACAGGTCCTACTATGAAAGAATGTGATGGAAAGGAGATACTGTATTCCTCAGATCTTTTTACAGATGAAAAAATTCTTTCAGGCTAAAGTGAAAAAAGTGTTTAAGCCCTATGCTGCTGCCGTTTGGTCGCTTCAGTTGTGTCCAGCTCTGTGCAACGCTTTGGACTGTAGCCTGCTAGGATCCTCTGTCCACGGGATTCTTTAGGCAAGAGTACTAGAGTGGGTTGCCAGGCCCTCCTCCGGGGGGTCTTCCCAACCCAGGGATCAAACCCTGGCTTTCTGCATTGCAGGCAGATGCTTTACCGCTGAGCCACCAGGGAAGTGCCAGTTGAAGCTCTATAACTGTACCTAGTTCAACATCCAAAGATACAGGAAACATCCCTACAAGACAGCACCACATGGGCACAGGAAGGAGGATTACAAAAATAATGACTAGTCCACACTTTGAAAGTCCCTAATCTAGTGGGAAAGACATAAACAACTGTACAAAACATTAATAACAGAGATCTAAACACCTGTTACAACGATGCAGAGTCCTAGAGAAATCAAAGGACGCTTGAAAAGCAAAATAATAAGAGAATGACACTCAGGGCAAACAACGTTATGTGAAGATGGAATCAGGAAGGCAAGTTTGGAAATGGCAAGCAATTCGATACAGTTTGATGATTGGGGGAGGATCATAGTGAAGAATATGAAACCAGTAAATTAGGCTAAGGCCAGAACATTGAGGGATTTATATGTAATGCTCATGCTAAGTCATTCAGTCGTGTGCGACTCTTTGTGACCCTAAGGTCTGTACCCTGCCAGGCTCCTCTGTCCACGGGGATTCTCCAGGCAAGAATATTGGAGTAGGTTGCCATGCCCTCCTCCAGGAGATCTTCCCGACCCAGGGATCAAACCTGCGCTGGGTTCTTTACCACTAGCGCCACCTGGGAAGTCCAAGTTCAGGGTAGGGCCTAGAATTTTTCCTCCGCATAGAGACGTTGCAGACATTGAAGCAGGAGTGTGACACGACCAAGACTCTGTGTTTAGGAAGGTAATCTGTCAACAGCGTAGAAGAGAAACAGTCAAAGAAGCACTTCAGGAGGACATTAAATAAACTATTAAAGTGTATTTATTTATTAAATAAATAAATAATAAATAAAATATTAAACACTATTAAAATAAACTATAAAAATATTAAACAAACTATTTAATAAAACATTAAAAAATTAACTAATTAAAGTTTATTTTTAGTCTTAGTGAAAGAAAGTTATTAGCATAAGGGATAGACTCAAGAATAATACTGAAAACACAAAACACATATTTGTGATTTGAATCATGGGCACATTTACACACTTGAAATGCTATGAAGGTAGATGATATTGTCCCACCCAAATGTAAAAACAAACAAGTTAGTTAAGGCCCAGGATTAAGTTTAAAATAAAATATAAAATAAAATATAGCTCTGTTTATCTCAGCAGTTTATTGCTTTTCTGTATAATGTTTAAAAGTACGTTATCAAATACTTACTAAGTTTCTATTACCTAAGTAGCAGTTACAATACTAACAATACACAGGAGGCTATGGTTTACAGATATTTGGTTTTTAAAAAACTTAATTGCATTTTTTAAATCTAGTCCATGGGGTTGCAAAGAGTCAGACAGGACTGAGCGACTTCACTTTCGCTTTCACTGAGACAAAACAGGGACCATAATTGATAAATAACGATATAAAAAATACAATTCATAGGCAACCTTTGAATAATTATTTTCTTAAGAATTACTTTTGCCCATTCTCACACACAGAAACTGCACATGTGCAACATGGACATAATTTGCATGAAGATAACTGAATACCATTCATTAGTGATGACTGAAACTTGATTGTGACTTCAGCTGAAAAAATTAAGAAGGAGGCAAAAATATAACTATCATATACTGACAAATATATATGGAATCCAGAAAGATGGCACTGGTGAATTTATTTTCAGGGCAGCAGTGGAAAAACAGACATAGAGAATGGACCTATGGACACAGGGGGGAGGGGAGGAGGGAGAGGGCGAGATGCATGCAGAGAGTAACATGGAAACTTACAATACCATATGTGAAATAGATAGTTAATGGAAATTTGCTGTATGTCTCAGGGAACTCAAACGGGTCTCTGTAACAGTCTAGAGGGGTGGGATGGGGAGGGAGGGGAATTGAGTGTACCTGTGGCTGATTCATGTTGATGTTTGACAGAAAACCACAAAATTCTGTAAAGCAATTATCCTTCGATAAAAAAATAAAGTGGAAACAAAAAGGCAGCAAAAATAACCGTGGAGTTGCTCATTTTAGGGGTTTTTGCAATAATAAGCTTTGGGTTCGGGGTGTTTTTGTTTTTGTTTTGTTTGTTTGCCTGCGTGCAGGTGGTCTGTTGTTGTTCTGCATTGGGGAAAAAAACGCCTAGATTCCAAAACGGTAATTTAAGAAAAAAAAAAAACTAGCAAAAGTTTTAGTAAATATCCAAACGTAACAGGAAAGTCCTCACAAAGCCCTTCTTGCTTACTGCTAGGTTTGCTTAAGTGAAAATGGAACTGTTTCATAAATAATAGCATAATTTACTCACTTTATGTAATCTGTTCCCACTCATTTTTAGGTGAAAAAAAATCAAGAAAAATATCCTCTCAACATAATTTATGCATAAGTCTTTTCCTGTTTTGAAAGAGCAATGGCAATATCCAACAAAGGTCTGAAAGGTTTTTTAAAAACATCAATCATTTTCACAGTGGGGAGGAGTGATGCAGGATAAGCACAGATCAATAAAGCTTAGATGTTTCCTCTGACTCCATGCTTCCATTAGGGACTACTTTCTGTATGCAGCCAAATGTAAGATAGTTACATTTAAAGGGACAGGGCGCAGCACTGAGAGGTTCATCGGTGATGAAAGGAGGGGAAAGCTCACTCTCCCTCCTCCTACAGGGTTCTCTCTCCAGCTCTTCCTTTCTCACACCTATTTCTCACATAGCTGTTAGAACCAGTTTGGCTGCCTAGGAGCTATAACTGCCTTAAGCAAGAACAGCTAAACAAGGTGAGTTGTGGTAGCGTCAAGGTACATTTGTTTACTATTTCAGTGGACCTTTGGGTCTGTGAGGAAAACGAGTCAGGCCTCCAAAAACAGTATGGACTCTAATCCTCTGACCAAGAGATTATGACCCTCACTTGGCAAGTGGGGTGTTTGCCTTTAAGATTTACTCCTTGTGATCACTTCACAGAGTATCTTTTTCCCCTTAACAAAAATACTGAGATGGACATTTCCCATGTTTACACACCATGTTTCTTTTTTCAATTTGCATTTTTTCATAAATTAGGAGGGGTTAAAAGAGTGGAGACTTGTTTGGAAACTTAAATTCTAGTTACTCTTTGTGGTGGACAAAGACCATTTTGGCTTGCTCAAGTTCCCTATACCTTTCCTTCTAGGAATAGAATCGGCCTCCATGGCCTAGGATTGGCCAGTCATCTTTTGGGAGTATTAACCAGTCCAAAAGGGCCAGGTTCCTCCAATAAGCCTGAATGTAGATAACTATGGGAAGACAGGAAATCTCTCTGTCCTCTGGGGTGTCAAACGGGGGCAGTCAGTAGTCATATTTTCCCTCTCTCATACAACAAACCTATCTATAGCAGATAAAAATGATATCACATTACAAAGAGAAACGGGGTCTCTTCATTCAGTCATTCACTTAACATTTACTAAACAGCTGCTGTGTGCTAAGTGTTGCGCTGGGCACTGGAAACAGAAAAACTAAGCAGTATGGTGACTGTGTCTTGTGAATCAAAAATCAAGACATTACCTGTTGAAAGATTTTTATGTAACTTCTGGATGTGAGATGTCATCTTAGAGATAGATTTTTTTAAATTCAAAAACATGCTAACTTCTAAGACATTTGATAGTTATAGAGGGAAAAAAAATCACTAAGATATCCAAAGTTGGAAGTATAATAGAAAAAGGTAAAATTCACATTTGCTATAATTCTAACGTATCAACTGGCGTTTACATCTTCAAGTTACAGTTTTTCAACACCATGCAAAATGTAAGAATAAAAAAAGACTAGTGAAGTAAGAAAGTGATGCCTTAGGAAGCATCACTATGAACAAAGCTAGTGGAGGTGATGGAATTCCAGTTGAGCTATTTCAAATCCTGAAAGATGATGCTGTGAAAGTGCTGCACTCAATATGCCAGCAAATTTGGAAAAATCAGCAGTGGCCACAGGACTGGAAAAGGTCAGTTTTCCACTCTCCGACATAAATCATAGCAGGATCCTCCATGACCCACCCCCCAGAATATTGGAAATAAAAGCAAAAATAAACAAATGGGACCTAATTAAAATTAAAAGCTTTTGCACAACAAAGGAAACTAGGAGCAAGGTGAAAAGACAGCCTTCAGAATGGGAGAAAATAATAGCAAACGAAGCAACAGACAAACAATTAATCTCAAAAATATACAAGAAACTCCTGCAGCTGAATTCCAGAAAAATAAACGACCCAATCAAAAAATGGGCCAAAGAACTAAACAGACATTTCTCCAAAGAAGACATACAGATGGCTAACAAACACATGAAAAGATGCTCAACATCACTCATTATTAGAGAAATGCAAATCAAAACCACAATGAGGTACCATTACACACCAGTCAGAATGGCTGCTATCCAAAAGTCTCCAAGCAATAAATGCTGGAGAGAGTGTGGAGATAAGGGAACCCTCTTATACTGTTGGTGGGAATGCAAACTAGTACAGCCACTATGGAGAAAAGTGTGGAGATTCCTTAAAAAACTGGGAATAGAACTGCCATATGACCCAGCAATCCCACTGCTAGGCATACACACCGAGGAAACCAGAATTGAAAGAGACGCGTGTACCCCAATGTTCATCGCAGCACTGTTTACAATAGCCAGGACATGGAAGCAACCTAGATGTCCATCGGCAGACGAATGGATAAGGAAGCTGTGGTACATATACACAATGGAATATTACTCAGCCATTAAAAAAAAATACATTTGAATCGGTTCTATTGAGATGGATGAAACTGGAGCCCATTATACAGAGTGAAGTGAGCCAGAAAGAAAAGCACCAATACAGTATACTAATGCATGTATATGGAATTTGAAAGATGGTAATGGTAACCCTATATGTGAGACAGAATAAGAGACACAGATGCATAGAACAGTCCTGTGGACTCTGAGGGAGATGGTGAGGGTGGGACGTTCTGGGACAATAACATTGAAACATGTATATTGTCATATGTGAAGCGGAACACCATTCCATGTTCTATGCATGGGACGGATGCTCAGGGATGGAGCACTGGGATGACACAGAGGGATGGGAAGGGGAGGGAGGTGGGAGGAGGGTTCGGGAGGGGGAGCACATGTGAACCCATGGCTGATTCATGTCAATGTATGGCAAAAACTACTACAATATTGTAAAGTAATTAGCCCCCAACTAAAATAAAAAAAAAAAAAAAAGGTCAGTTTTCATTCCAATCCCAAAGAAAGGCAATGTCAAAGAATGTTCAAACTACCGTCCAATTGCACTCACATGCTAGCAAAGCAATGCTCAAAATTCTCCAAGCCAGGTTTCAACAGTACATGAACTGTGAACTTCCAGATGTTCAAGATGGATTTAGAAAAGGCAGAGGACCAGAGATCAAGTTGCCAACATTTGTTGAATCATCGAAAAAGCAAGAGAGTTCCAGAAAAACATCTATTTCTGCTTTATCGACTATGCCAAAGCCTTTGACTGTGTGGATCACAATAAACTGGAAAATTCTGAAAGAGATGGGAATATCAGACTATCTAACCTGCCTCCTGAGAAATCTGTATACAGGTCAAGAAGCAACAGTTAAAACCAGACATGGAACAACAAACTGGTTTCTAATTGGAAAAGGAGTACATAAAGGCTGCATATTGCCACCCTGCTTATTTAACTTATATACAGAGTACATCATGTGAAATGTCGGGTTGGATGAAGCACAAGCTGGAATCAAGACTGCCAGAAGAAATATCAATAACTTCAGATACACAGATGACACCACCCTTATGGCAGAAAGTGAAGAAGAACTAAAGAGCCTTTTAATGAAAGTCAAAGAGGAGAGGGAAAAGGCTGGCTTAAAACTCAACATTCAAAAAACTAAGATCATGGCATCCTGTCCCATCACTTCATGGCAAACAGATGGGGAAACAATGGAAACAGTGTCCGACTTTATTTTTTTGGGTTCCAAAATCACTGCAGATGGTGACTGCAGCCATGAAATTAAAAGACTTTTGCTCCTTGGAAGAAAAGCTATGAACAACATAGACAGCATATTAAAAAGCAGAGACATTACTTTGCCAACAAAGGTCTGTCTAGTCAAAGCTATGGTTTTTCCAGTAGTCATGTATGGGTGTGAGAGTTGGACTATAAAGAAAGCTGAGTGCCGAAGAATTGATGCTTTTGAACTGTGCTGTTGGAGAAGACTCTTGAGAGTCCCTTGGACTTCAGGGAGATCCAACTAGTCAATCTTAAAGGAAATCAGTCCTGAATATTCATTGGAAGGACTGATGCTGAAGCTGAAACTCCAGTACTTTGGCCACCTGATGCGAGAAACTGACTCATTGGAAAAGACCCTGGTGCTGGGAAAGATTGTAGGCAGGAGGAGAAGGGGACAACAGAAGATGAGATAATAGACATGAGTTTGAGCAAGCTCCGGGAGTTGGTGAGGGATAGGGAAGCCTGGCATGCTTCAGTTCATGGGGTCACAAAGAGTCGGACACGACTAAGCAACTGAACTGAACTGAAGTAAGAAAATAAAAATGCTATCCCCTCACAAGTAGGATTGGGGATACCATAAAATATTATGGAAATGCTTAGATGCTGAGTTTATCTGATGTCAACTAAATACCCATATGCTGCTTGTTTCCCCATATGTACAACAGGAACAATAATAGTAGCTACCTCAAGGGTTATTTGAAAATGAAAGAATATATGAAAAACACTTGAATAGCTTGCACATTATAAATAATAAGCAGTTTTGTAGCCCATTACAAAAACTGCCATTACAGCAAAACAACAAAATTGAGGGTCCAAACATTTTCTGAAAGAATTCAAATAGCAAACATTGGAAAGCAACCTTCATCCATTATCACAAAAGACTATGAAGTCTTTGAGATTTAAATGAAAAAAGAGCTTTTCATCACTGCCCCCCTTTCAAGGCATCTCTTTGCTTTTCTAATACCCTAAACACTTCTACTTTATAAAGGTTAAGGATACTAAAGTATATTCAAATTCTAAAGTATTTGTTCCATGTGATTCTAAATGGACTCAAAGTATATCAGGTCTTTCATGATTTTCTAGTTCCATTCCCTCTACTTTCAAAATATATCTGAAATCTGACCCCTTGCTCACTACTTCCATTACTATCTCACTAATAGAGACACCACCATCTCCTGATTCCCTCAGGAGTGCGGTAGTCTTCCTTGCTCTTATCTCCTAGAGTCAGTTTTCCACAACAGCAGCCAGACTGTTTTCCCCACTTCCAAACGAGTACAGCCTCCAATGCTCACAACCCTCCAGTCACTTTCCGTCACAAGCAGATTAAGATCCAGTCTCTTTACATGAGTAACTGTTTTCAAGTCATCTACTCCCATCCTCCTTCTCCCTTCTCTACACTACAGTCACCGTGGTCTTCCCGGTCCTAGGACACACCAGGCCAATCGGGCCTCAGGGCCTTCTGACTTTTGTCTGGCTGAAATGGCCTTTTTTCATATTCCCACCTGGCCAGTTTCTCGATTTCACTTAGATCTTTTGTCAAACTCACCTCCTCAGAGAAAAACCTTCCCTGACTATCTCATCTTATATATTCACCTCTCCTTCCTTCACCTTCCCTGACTTCTTTTTATCCCTTTTCTCCATTGTATTTATGTGACCTGAACTATATATGTGTTTATTTTAACAGGGACCTCGTATGTCTTATCACTGTAGGCCCTATAACAATGTCTGATACAAAACAGGTGCTCAATATATATTTGTTGAACAAATAAAAGCTTCTTACAAACATCAATTAATACACCCTATATAAGCCGACTGAAGCAGACAATATTATAAAATCTATTGCTGAAATCTTGTCTTGCTAAGGTGAAGCAGATACTAATAAAATACATTAAAAAAAATAGATAAATGCTAAGAGGTTAGCCATGGTCTCTGCTGGCATCTAATATTACCTCTATAGTGGAGTCTCAAATTTAGATCTTGAATCTTGATTCCTTCCTTGAGTTCTAATCTCACATCTAATTGCCTGGTAATGCACCCCACTTTTTCTTCTTTTTATTCCTTATTGCCTTAGTATCACTGCCCTGAAACATGTTAACCCCTTAGTATGCATTCTTCTATGCTGTTAAAAGCTAATAGTATATCATGTGAATATATACACATGTGTAGGTACACATACTCATACATAAACCCACATAAAGGTGTTCTGGTCACCGTTCCACAAAAGAATAGGATATATTAACATATACTTCTGTACATATTTCTTTCCTCATTCAATACTACATCACTGAAAGTCCTGCCAAGTTGGCTCATATAATGCTGTTTTTGATGGCAACACAATGTTCTATGTTCTGATATACTATAACTTATTTACTCATTCCACTATTAATAGAAATGATCTTAAGTTTTGATATTATAAACAGTGCTGTAATATACATCCTTGTACATACCAGTGCTTTAATTTTTAGGAGCAGATTTCCTTAAGTGAAATCATTAGGGCATAATATGTCTATTTTCAATTTTAATAGTTATTGCCAGATTACCCTCCAAAAAAGGCAATAACAACTCATATTTCCATCAGCAGTATTCAAATAACTTCTCACATCCTCATCCCAAGTAACATGGGTTTTTGATCATTTGCATTTTTGCCAGTCTTAGGGATGTAACGTGATAGCTTGCATTTCACTGACTGCTAGTAAGTCTGACCATCCTTTGAAATATTACAACCATCTGAATTTGCTCCTCTGAAATTCCCTATTCATATCCTTTGCCCATTTTTCTATTTGGTTGTTTGCCTTGTTATCAAAATTGAAGAGCTTCCTAAATATTACAGATACAAACTCTTTCATCTGACACCTCTGTTGCAAATATTTTATTTTTCAAATTTGCTGTGGACTATTAATTTTGATCATGTTATGTTTTGCCATATAAACTTAAACTTTTATATAGCCAAAATTCTTTTTTTCCACCTTGTCCAGCTCCTAGATGTCCTGTTTAATAAAAAAGGTCTTCTAGAGAACGATTACTACTTAAATACCAAAGAATAAAACATGAAAAATCCTCTTTAAGTTATACTTTAAGAACCACTCTCACTATTTTTCTGCGTATTGTTCTTTTGACTCTCTAGTTACTATATTACAAACAGTTGACACTATAATTATGAATTTTCTGTCCATTACAGGGACTCTCCTCTGCAACAGCTCTGTCAAACCATAATAATCTAACCTCTGCTTGCTCATTTCCAATGATGAAATACTTATTACTTCTCTAGACCTTACCATTTCACTTTCCAGAAGTTTCTATTCATTTCATCCTGAGTCATCTATATTTTTCATATTCCTATTGAAATGACCAAACTAAGCAAATATATGAGAATGAAAATCAGTCTCAGTAATTTAACTGTGATGTTCTTAGCACCTGAAGATTATTCACTGCATTTTTCATTTCCCCTTTCCTCCAATGAACAGCTTCTTTATGTCAACTATTAGAAATACAAAGATAAAGAAAATATAGCTTCCGACCTTAAGGTCATGGAAGAGTAGCAATATATATTATACCTATATATGCATATTGTGAATATATAAATAAATTATGCCTAGGGAAAAAAACTACTGTATAGTGAAAATGCTACTCAAGATCTATTTTAAGGAATTCTAGTGCATATATTTGGTAATAACTGGATAACTGGGATAATTGCATATTAAAGGAGTTAACCAAGCTGAAGATTGAAAAAAGATATTTACAGTATTGAGAAAATTAAAATTTAGCACTGTTTTCTTGAAATTGGTTCAATCAATTAAGCCCTAATTATATTGTCTTAGCTAGATAATATTCATGTCAGGCAATATAACACATTTTACAAGAGATATAAGAAGCCCCAGGCAATAGATCACATATCTTGAAAAATAATCTGGCCTAGATAAAAATTAATTTTTAAAAAAGTGTCCAGCTTGCAAATTTATGTGCTCATTAAGGTTCAAGTTTTCTTTGGTAATCAGTACTATCCCAAGATGAAGTAAAACTTTGGAAAACTAAACACAAACATTTCAACATTTTGAAAAAAAAATTTTAATTAATTAATATACTTTAATTGGAGGATAATTACTTTACAATATTGTGGTGGTTTTTGCCATACATTGACATGAATCAGCCATGGGTGCACATGAGTCCCTCCATGGTGAACACCCTTCCCACTTCCCTTCCCACCCCATCCTTCTGGGTCATGTCAGAGCCACCAGCTTTGAGTGCCCTGCTTCATTCATCGAACTTGCACTGGTCATCTACTTTACATATGGTAATACACATGTTTCAATGTTATCCTCTCATATCGCCCTACCCTCTCCTTCTCCCATATAGCCCAAAAGTCCGTTCTTCACATCTATGTAAAGAACAGATTCTTTTGCTGCTTTGCATATGGGATCATCGGAGAAGGCAATGGCACCCCACTCCAGTACTCTTGCCTGGAAAATTCCATGGACAGAAGAGCCTGGTAGGCTACAGTCCATGGGGTCACAGAGAGTCGGACACGACTGAAGCAACTTAGCAGCAGCAGCAGCAGCATATAGGATCATCATTATCATCTTTCTAAATTCCATATACTATACAATGTGTTAATACACTATATTGATGTTTCTCTTTCTGACTTACTTCACTCTGTATAATAGGCTCCAGTTTCATCCACCTTATTAGAACTGACTCAAACACATTCTTTCTTATAGCTGAGTAATATTCCATTGTGTGCCACAACTTCCTTATCCATTCATCTGCTGATGGACATCTAGGTTGCTTCTACATCCTAGCTATTATAAACAGTGCTGCAGTGAACACTTGGGTACATGTGTCTCTTTCATTTCTGGTTTCCTCAGTGTGTATGCCCAGCAGTGAAATTGCTGGGTCATATGGCAGTTCTATTTCTAGATTTTTAAGGAATCCCCACACTGTTCTCCACAGTGGCTGTACCAGTTTGAATTCCTACCAACAGTGTAAGAGGGTTCCCCTTTTCTCCACACCCTCTCTAGCATTTATACTTTGTGGACTTTTTGACTGCAGCCATTCTGACCGGTTTGAGATGACACCTCATTGTGGTTTTCACTGGTGATGGACAGGGTAGCCTGGTGTGCTACAGTCCATGGGGGTTGCAAAGAGTCGGACACGACTGAGTGACTAAATTGAACTGAATAATGAGTGACATTGAGCATCTTTTCATAAACATCTTGAAAATTTAAACAACTGAACATTGGTTCAATGTGATTAAAAAAACCAAGATTTAAAAAAATCTCCAATAAAATGCAATCATGCTAATACTAAGAAATGAAGATATAATAAACATAAACTAAACAAAAAGCTAGAAAAACAAAAATTTGTTTAACAATGTTTATTCCATCTAGGCAGGGATTGATTTCTGTGAAATTCTAAGAGACTTTGAAAATCCTTACTTGGGGTTGCAGAGTAATTTGCTTACTGATTTACTCAGTGTGTACAGTCACATTTAACAAATGCATATGGACTTTTAGGCAGTGAGCTACCGCAAGCATTTATCCATCCATCCCTCCATCAACTGACAGAACCAATTCCTAAGTCAAACCTCACATTCAAAAACATGAAACCTTTCTGGAACAAATACACAAAATAGTTCAGTTTATATTGACCAGAAACCTCACCCTTAGCAAAGACAAATTTCTGCAAATTTTAAATTGAAATAGTAATCAAAGTATAATATCTACATGAAAACATGTTTGTTGTTCAATATTAAAGGTAAAACAATTGAAAATCATAAAAGCATTAACAACAGGCAAAAAAAATCAGCAAATTAAAGCAGAATTCCTTTATCAGATTATGAGGCTTAGATAAATAAAGTTGATTGAAAGACTTTAACCACTAAAAGCTTCAAAACCATGAGTCAGGTTTATTGAGCATATTCAAGAAAATCTAAGCATGTTGTAGGATAGCACAACTATTTGCCAAAGACAGACTATAACTACAGCAGTGTAATGGTGTCAGATGTTTTGATTTATGTGGTCATAATAAAATTCCACTTGAATATGGTAGTTAGCTGAGTTCTCTTGTGTTTCTGTATTTGCTATGATTCATTATTATATATGCTTCATTATAAGTGTTTGTCTACACCTCTGTCTCTTAACTGACTCACTGGAAAAGACCCTGATGCTGGGAAAGATTGAAGGCAGGAGGAGAAGGGAATGACAGAGGATAAGATGGTTGGATGGCATCACCAACTCCATGGACATGAGTTTGAGCAAGCTCCGGGAGTTGGTGATGGACAGGGAAGCCTGGCAGGCTGCAGTCCATGGGGTCGCAAAGAGTCGGACGTGACTGAGCGACTGAACTGAATACAATCATCAACTTTAGCCCTCGGTATACTTCCTAATAATGTATATCTTACCTTCATAGACTTAGGAAGTTATGAGTTCAAATATGCATTTTGAGCTAGCAATAAAAGTGCAATATCTTCAAATCCTATACCAAAATAAAATGGCATATTCTTTGTAAGTCTACAAGCTAAAATACCTTGAAATCATGAATAGTAAAAAAGCATGTGGGGCTTGCCCTATTAAGTTATATTTATATGAGAGCCTGGCAAATGGGTTCTAAAAATATTTAGATCCTCGATGATGTTCTTAGTCTTTGCCTTTATTATTGTTCCTAATCACTTAGCAGTTATATTGGCTCCAATTGCTTTGGATCTCTTTAAGTAAATGGAGCACTTTCTGCAGATAATATAGTCCAAGAGATATTTTATAAGAATTAAGCCCTATGAAAACATGGAAAACTTAAAGTACTAACAACAACAACAAAAAAACTATGAAGATTCTTTCCAACACAAATGTGTTGTGGTTTTTGTTGTTTTAATGTATGGCCTCACTTTGAGGATATATCTAAGCTAAGCTAGCATAGCAGACTAAAATCAGTAATTCTTAAAAATAACAAAAGCAAGTAAACAAAATCTAGCTAGTTTAAACCATTATTAACAAACCAATTAATCTGTATTGAGTATAAGAAAGCATTCACATTGGCTCTCACTAAAGAGCCTTTAAGTGACCAATCAAAACTCAAAAGAGAAAAGACCCCCTAACTAAAATTGAGTTTATGGACGTGTTAAGTGAGTAGTCAGTGACTCAGACATAAAAATGTGAACAGTTCTTATAAATCCTTCCCTTTGAAACACTCCAGTACTAGAAAATTATTTGAGTTGTCTGCCAGTTATTTCAGAGATACTTTGATAGATTATTTAACATGTATGAACTGTTACTAATTTAGAGACTGTAATTTTTATACACATTTTCACCTTAACCAAATGATCAAACATAACATTACCAATGAGACAAACTGACTTCCTGACTTCTTGATGTATTCTTGCCAAAAATGTTTAATACAAAACTAATCACGAGGAAACAATTAGATGTATCCAAATTGAGGAACATTCTGCAAAACAACTAGTCTAGAACCTAAAGATGTCAATGCCAAGGAAGACCACCTTTACTTCCCCCAGCCAAAAAAAAAAACCTCAGAAACTATTCTAATTTAAAGGAAAGCAAGGAGACATGACAACAAAATAATGTGATCCTTGATCAAGGGTAGGTCATCCATAAACAATTTTATTGGGACGTTTGGAGAAATTGAAATATGGACTTTATATTATATAAATGTTATATCCATATTAAATTCTAGGGTTTGATAACTATATTGTGTTTATGTGGTAAAAGGAGAAAAAAGTCACAATTTATTCTCAAATCATCAAGGGGCAAGAAGAATTTATATAGTGATAAAACAAATATGGCAAAATGTATTCAACTGATAAATTCAGATAGAGAGTATACAAGTAATGATTGTTCTCTTATTTAAATTTTTAAAATTTTTCACAGTAAAAACTTGAAAGGAATACTCATGAAAATTCTAGACGTGAAAAAGATAGTTACTAAAATTAAGAACTTAGTGGATTGGATTCACAAGCTGATTCAACAGAAGAAAAAAAAAAATCAGTGTACTGGAAGAGAATTCAGAAAAAAGTACACAAACTAAAGCACAGAGGGGAAAAAAAGGTTAGAAAATAGGGCAATGAGTGTATGAGCACATGTGACAGGGTGAAAAGGTCTAAGGGATGTAACTATAGTCCCAGAGGAGAAAGAGATTCTAGAAGAAGCAATGTATTAAGATACAACAGCTGAGAATTTCCCCAAACTAGCCGTAGACATCAAGCTATAGACTCAAGAAGTAATATGGACATCAAGAATGACTAACAATACAAAGGAAACCACACTTTCAGGCACAGCATAGTAAAAACTGATAAAAAGAGGTGGAGAAACTTATAAGCAGCAAATTATTGCCTTCAAAACAGCACTTCGGTTTCTATCTCATCAGAAAGTAGAAGTCAGAAAACTACATAGTATATAAACTCTGCTGCTGCTGCTGCTAAGTCGCTTCAGTCATGTCCGACTTTGTGTGACCCCATAGATGGAAGCCCACCAGGCTCCCCCGTCCCTGGGATTCTCCAGGCAAGAATACTGGAGTGGGTTGCCATTTCCTTCTCCAATGCATGAAAGTGAAAAGTGAAAGTGAAGTCGCTCAGTCGTGTCCGACTCCTAGCGACTCCATGGACTGCAGCCTACCAGGCTCTACATTTTATCCAAAGTGTTATGAGAAGCCATTGGAGAGTTCTAAGCAGGGAAGTGAGACAACCAGTTAATGCTTTTAAAAGAAAGAGCTGTAAAGTCTCTGTGGAGAAGAGACTTTAAAGAGATAAGAGTAGATACAGGGGAAATCATCAGGAAGCCACTGCAATGGACCATACTAAGTCTAACTCTAGGAGAAAAGTAAGTTCTGACTAGGGTCGGTGAGGTGGTGAAAAAGTGTCAGACACCAGATATTCTGAAATTAGACCCATAAAATTTGCTGACAGATTAGATGTGGAGTGTGGGGGAAAGAAAGAAGTCAAAGATAACTCTAATGTTTGGCCTGAATAACTCAGCAAATGGAGCTGCTGTGTACAATAGAGGGAAAACACTTGAGAAGGAACAAGTTGGGTAGAAAGATGTAATCAAGAGACCTGTTTTAGCATGTGATGAGTGAGATGCCTGGAAAACAACCAAGTAGAGATGGCAAGTAAGGAGTTTAAGAAGTTGAACTCAGAGATATAAATTTGGAGATGCTCCCAAGTATTATTATTTTTTTTTTACATCTTTTACACATCATAATAAAAAATACATAACGTAAAATTTACCATCTTATCCATTTTTCAGTGTACAGTTTAGTAATGTTAGCATTGTTCACATTGTTGTGAAACAGATCTCCAGAACATTTCATCTTACAAAAGTGTAACTCTACACCCATTAAAAAAAAACACCCCATTTCACCCTCCCCCAGTCCCTGCAACCACCATTCTAGCTTGTTTCCATGAATTTGACTACTTTAGACAAATCATGTAAGTGGACTCATACTGTATTTCCTTATTGTGACTGGCTTAGGCCACTCAGCATAACGTCCTCAAAGTTCATCCATCATGCAGCATATGTCATAATTTCCTTCCTTTATAAGGCTGAATAATATCCCATTGTATGCATATACCAAATTTTGTTAATGTATTCATCCGCTGATGGACATTAGTGTTGTTTCCACCTCTGGGCTATTATGAATAATGCTAATATGAATACAAGTGTGAAAATACCTCAAGATCTTACTGTCAATTATTTTGAATATATATCCAGAAGTGGGACTGCTACACCTTATGGTATTTCTATGTTTAATATTTTAAGGAACTGCCATAACTTTTCCACAGCTGCTACATCATCTTACATTCCTACCAACAGTGCACAAAGGTTCCCAATTTCTCCACATCCTCACCAACATTTGTTATGTTCTGCATTTTCTTTTTAACAGTAGCTATCCTAATAGGTATGAGGTGGCTACTGCATTAATTTTAATAATAGTTTCACAATTGACTGTGTCTGAACATGTGCTTTGTATCTTCACCAAATATTCTATAAAGAAACACAAGAATCCAGTAACAATAGCTACCTACTAGAAAGGAAACTGGGAAGTGATGAGGGTTAAAGACATTTTTCTGTCTAGCACCATATGTATGAACTACCAATTAAATACAAAACAAAATTTTAATTTTTCTAATAAAATTCTAATTTTCCCAGTGTGTCAACCACTTTTCATTTGTTTCTTATGCCTTTTTCCATATTAATATTTTATAAAAATGAAATTATATACAGAATTCATCCCAATAGACCATGAAGCACTGAACTTTTTAGACTCGATCTAATGAAAAGCTAAAATAATTTAACAGTGGTCAGTTAACATAGCCACAAAATAGCAAGAGAAATAATACATAAAACATTTGGTGTGATGAATTTATCAGGATAAAAAATTTAGGTAGATCCTTCCAAGGAAAAGTTTGTTCTCTCTTTATCATAACTTTACTACTTCTGCAGCTGTTTACTCTTACACGGAATGAATTCTTTCGCTCAACAATAGGGTAATGTTTTAGTAAATAAATGCCACAGCTACTCAATGTAATATTATGTAGCCAGTTAAAAAGGATTATTTTATCATTTGAGGCAGAATACTACAATATATATTTGGCAAGAACAAATATAAATATATAACAACAGAGAAAAATTACAGAAGGAAAACAGACTGAAATGCCAGTAGGATTATCTTTGAACAAGGTGGCTATAGATGATATATTTTAATTTCTATCTTTCTATACTTAAATTTATTATGATATATTCTTTTCATTAAAAATTATGATGATCATGTTTATTTACAATATATCATATGAGTTGTCCCCTATTTGGTTCAGTTAGTCTAACTGAGTTACACACTGCCTCGTGTTTATTAATGCTATTAATTCAGTAAAAACTTTATTATAAATGGGAAACTATAGTAGAAAACATGAATTTCTATTAACAAGTATTAACAACCCAATCTGCTCTCTTCCATCCATCCAGCTCAGTTTCTTCCGTTTTTCAATTCTCGTTGCATTTTGTTAATATCTTAGTGTTCTTCACATGCAGTTTACTGTCACTCATTTGTGTACAATTTCCTATTTTCCTTGAATTCTCAGAGATAAAGGGTTACCTTCACATTTCCCAGAGCACTCAGCACAATGTTACATGTTTAATAGTTAACATCTATTTTAAATTATTGATAGAACAGAACTTGACAGGAAACCTTCTCCCTTGTCTCAAGACTTCAGAGACCTCCTGCTTTTAATCTTCTCAAGAAAGTATGTGAACTATTAGAAAACATCAACAGTACAAAGGGTTTAGGACCTCACATCATTTATGGATAATTTTGATGTCCAAAACTCTATTGAAAATTCACATCTTGAATTCTCTCTGGCTTAGAACTGTTCTGCAGCACATTCTTTTAGAATTGGCTATGCTTTCCACTCGACAAATCTTTACAATTGTTTTTCAAAGTCATTTTCAAATTTCCAAAGTAACACATGCCCTTTTAAAATCATTGGCTATTTCAGAATCTTAAAACTGGGTAAATATGAACAATATAATATATAATAGTATTGAATCAATGTTAAATTTCCTGAGATGCATGCTGACCTATTTGAAAGTAAAATGTCTGCAAACAACTATGAAATAATTCAAAATGAGAAAAATCTGTATTTATCTATCTATATATACTTATATATACACATTCATACACATATATGTCAAAAAGAAAAACAGCATGTGCACAAATGCAGCAAAATACTAATTATCAGTGAGTACAGGTGAAGGTCATAAAAGGTTTGTTGTACTCTTCTCACAACTGAGGTAAGGGTTGATTTTTTCCAAAATAAAAAGTTGGAGAAAAATAAATAAGCCCATCCCAACACCAACAACACTCACTTCATGCCTTCAGATCTCCTGGATACTCTAAAAAACTGACCTTTGTGGAACTGACGTTCTTATTTAGTAGAATAGAATTTATCTAAACTTCCCTAAAAAGACATAACATCAGAGGTCAGTTACTATGGACAGCTCTCATGAAAATATCAGTATCAGCTTGTTTTCATATCAAAATGGCATTTGCATGTGCTAAAATATGAAGCCCATTTAAACTTTATTCCAATTATCTCTTAAAAGGGTAAGGAAAGTATGAGAAAAGGATCCTAGATATTCTTGTTTCTGACACAAAGCAATTCAGAAAAGGCTTCAGGTTTATAGCCATGCTGTTAATTCACATGCTGTTTATTCTTTTCCATATAAATTACAACAGTTAGAGAATATGGTTACAGAAAGGATAGAATAATCTAAACTAAAAATGAAACTCTCATACATCGAAGCAATTAAGATAATTTTCAAAAGACTACAAGAGAGGTTTCATAAGTATTAAAAGGAAACTGATACCCTCAAAGGTTCAGCATCATAATCACCATCACCGTCACTGCCAACATTACAACCTTTCTCTCCTGTCTCCCGAGTATCACAGTTAAATAAATAAATAGAGAATTGGAAATATTATGACTTAGATAAAATTATTATAATGAGATTTAGTCTACTGTTACATAGACTAATCTCTTTCCAAATCCTAAACTAAATTTCAAATCACATTAAAGGAGATGAGGGGGTATATAGAGAAATGCAAGTTTGTCAAAACTATTTGTAATTGCTGAAAGCCAAATCATACTTTCTTTTCTATTTAGACATATATAAATATTAGAAATGGTATATTAGGCAGAATAATGTTCCCCAGCCAAGATGTTATGCCCTAACTCCTCCTCCATCAACCTGGGAATATGCTACTTTACATGACAAGAGGAATTTTGTAGATGTGATTATGAACACTGGGATGTTGAGATTGCCCAGGATTATCCCAATGGGCCCAATTTAATTGCATGAGTCTGTAAAAGCTGAGAACTTTACCCTGCTAGGGAAGAGAGAAATGAAACTTGAGGAGAAGAAGAATTTCAAAGCCTGAAAGCTACTCAACCTCCTGTTGCTGGCTTTGAAAATGAATGAAGGTGGCCAGGAGCCAAGGAATGTGGGCGGTCTACAGAAGCTGGGAATAGCTCTCATCTGACACCTAGCAAGAAGATGGGATTTCAGTCCCACAACCCCAAGGGGCTGAATTATGCCAACCTGGAAGTGGGTTTTCTCCTAGAGTCTTCAGAAAGGAAGGTAGCCTTGTGACACCTTGATTTTACTCCAGTGAGACCTGTGTTGGACTTCCAAACTACAAAACTGAAAGATAATAAATTTATTAAGCCACTAAATTTGTGGTAATTTGTTACAGCAGCAACTTAAAACTAAAATAAAGAATTAGCTTTACTATGCACGCTAAGTCACTTCAGGCATGTCCAACTCTTTGCAACCCTGTGAACTGTAGGCTGCCATACTCCTCTGTCCAAGGGATTCTCGAGGCAAGAATACTGGAGTGGGTTGCCACATCCTCCTCCAGGAGGTCTTTCCAACTCAGGGATCAAACCCCCAGCTCCTGCACTGCAGGCAGATTCTTGATCCCTGAGCCACCAGGGCAGCAATTAATGGGATTCTATGGAAAACACTGGGTTTAATCTAGAAACAAATAGGAATGAGATATTTGGGTTATATATATATCATAAAATGGAGGAATTTGTCAAATAACAATGACAAACTGCATGCCACCAACTTCACACTCATTAAATGAAAGACTCACAGAGCAGGACAGAAGTTTGCTTCTCTTTTTCAAAAACTTATACTCCTCATTAGTTCAAAATTCCAAGTTTTATAAAGTGACTTAAATTGCTTACATAATTGAATGTATCTGTTGTGAACCTCATTTATTTGTTTCAGTGTGTGGTGTTCATCTTGTTATCAAGATATATAGAAACAGACTTAAACGGTAAACTACAAAGGCAGACCTAGGTAGGCTTATAAGTTTACAAGCTTTGGGACATAAAGTAAGTAGAGATTCTCTAAAAAGCATCTCTGAACCCTTGTGTATTCTTTGATGAGATGCACACTTCTAGAAAGTAATATGCATTACCTTCCAGAAAATTACTGAAGGAAACTAGGAAAATTAAAAGCAAAACAAAAAGCAAGTAAGAAATCAGAAAGAACAGTGCCAGAAAAGGAAAGAGGAAACAAGGTGTGTATTATTTAATGTGGATGGAGGGAGCGACAATACAAAAACAGGTGAAGAGCTCACTTTCAGATTCTAATTTTATGAAATAGCATATTGAGGATGGAACCACTTTTTCCCAACTTTCTTGGGCCTGGTAGTTCCAGTGAGGCCGCCAATCTCAAAGACAATGGCTAAACATATTCATGATTCCTAGAACGATAAAAGGTCTGCTAGGGTGGATTCAAAAGTCACATTAGCAAGCAGAGAGTGCAACATTCTGCTTTCATGTGCAAACAACAGAGATGCAGGCCCCTGAGAACGTTAATGAGAGGGATAAAAATTCACCTGTGAGAGCAGTCTTTTCTAACTCCTTTTCATCGCCCAATCTTTTAAGGGAGAAATTGCCCAGGGTACAGTCTTGAAGCCCTTTCCCTTCGTTACTTCAACTATCATTTGTTAACTGGCAGCTACCAAATTAATGTCTTCAGCCAAACCATTTACCCTGGATTCAAGGCTCACATATACAATTATCTGCTTGCCATCTTCACTTGCATATTAACAGGTATCTTAAGTTCAAAATACCTTGAGGTAAATTCTTGATCATCCCCCGCACAAAATTGTTTGATTTTGTTGTCTTTGTTAATGACAGCACCATCTCCCCAGTTGCCTGGGTCAAAAATCTCGATCCCTTCTTCTAATTAATCTAATTAATCTCTCAGGCATGTGTGGTAGAAACCATATGGTCTTTGAAGTCTGACAGACCTTGACTTCAAATTCGAGGTTTTCTATTTACTTTCTGGATGACCCAGCTTGAGATATCTAACCCCTCTGCATCTCAGTCATGAGATAACAGATAAAGCACCTTGCACCATGTCTAGCATACAGTCGGTGATGAACAGATGGGAATTATTCACATGGCAGATCATCTTCCAATGGGCATTCCTTTCTTTCTTTTGAAAACATAGCCTCTACATTTCCTGGTCTCACGTGCAGATAGATGTGTCCATGTGACTAAGTTCTGGCCAATGGAATATGGACATGAAACGCTGAATATAACTTCCAGCTCGCATACTGTATTTTTTAAAAAGCTACTTGCCTTCCACTTGTTTTCTCCCTTGTCCTACAGACCAGAATGCCAATGTGGGGGGTAGTGATTCAGCTTTATCTTTGTAGGCAAGATCAGTACCTTCCTTAGGGGGTGGTGGAACAAGATAAAAAGAAAGAGGTCCCTGGGTGACAGTGTGGAACAGAGCTGCCCAACTCAGAACTGCCAACTGAACTGCCTGCCAACCCATACTCATGTAAGCAAGAGAAATAAACCTATTCCCTGCATGCAAAATGATAATGCCTACAAGTATATTCATTTTATTACCTAGAATCCACCTGAATCTTTTGACAGCATATTTTTCAAGCTAAGTTTTCCAGAAAAGTTAAAGTGTTAGTTCCTCAGTTGTGTCAACTCTTTGCGACCCCGTGGACGAAGACCTCAAGGGTCCTCTGTCCATGGAATTCTCCAAGCAATAATACTAAAGTGGGTTGCCATTTCCTTCTCCAGGGGAATCTTACCAACCCAAGAATCGAATTCAGGTTTCCTGCATTGCACACGGATTCTTTACCATCTGAGGCACCAGGGAAGTTTTCCAGAATACCCTTACAAACGTATGAATTCTCAAAAGGTATGTTACTACATGAAAAGAATCATGTGAACAAGGAAAAAAAAAAAAAAAAACAGCATATATGGGAATTTGTGGCAACATATTAAAAATGAAATATATATATATATATTTTTTCCCCTTGGACATTATACCCTGCTGCTTCATGACTATTCATTTGGTAAGATTTATTCAGAATAATGGCATACTGAATTTTCAATTAGATACAAAATAAAATTTTCAGTGGGAAATGCTAATAGAAAAGCTGAAGAGAAATAAACACATCCTTGCTTTTTCGCTTCCCCCTAAAATACCTTATGTCTGTCATTGGGCAGTTGATTCCTGGGACCCCAAAATAAGTGACCATCTTGTTTTGTTTTCCCAGAAGCCAAATGATAATTTTCACTTATGCCCTACCAGTGACAAGTTTTATGCTCTTCTGTGAGTTGAAAAAAAAAAAGTCACTAAAAAACAGTATGAGTTCATACCAAATGAACTAAAAAAAACTGCAATTGCTGAGCTTTAATAAATCTTAAAGCAATTAGACTGAAATTCCTAAACAAATTTTCATTTCAGGAAAGCAAAGGAGTCTAAACACCATAAAGTTCCCCAAGCCCAATGCTGCCCAGGATTCATTCACATAAATTCTTTCATACCTTGAGAGTGTCAACTACAAATTAGCACTTGCCATCCATATTAATACCCCTACGAGGATTAAATCAGGTGCTGCTGCTGCTGTAGATTTTCAACACCCTCTGAAGAGAGTTCAGGGTGGAGAGCAAAAATGAGGCAATCTGTGCTCAAGAGGGTAGGGAGTGGGGATGACTGGCAGGACAGGTCTTCAGATAGTTAGATATTTTCAGGAGCTTGATTTTATTTATGAGCTCAATTCTTGTATCTCCTCATATCTAGAAAAGCACTAAATTCCTTCATGGTTACAACTGTTCTCATGACTAGCAGAAATCTGCAAAAAATATGTGCTTGATTACATGTACTCACCCCTCATCAAAATCACATATATACTGACCTTGCCTCCTACCTCTTTGAAGCAGTTTTTCAGAGCTTTCTGAAATGCTGTCTCCTAGGCTGCAGCCCTCATTTTGCCAAAAATAAAATTTCACTCGCAACTTTCATGTTGTACATTTTTTATGTTGACAAGAGTAATTAAATAATCATGGGTGACTATAATTATATTACTATATTACTTTACATATCTTTAGCATAGTGGTGAAAAGTACAAACTATGAAACCAGATTGCCAGAATTCACAGCATGGACTCACCAGTTAACATTTTTGTGTCTTAGTTAATTTCTCTGCCTCAGTTTCCTGAAATGGGGACTATAAATAGAACCTGGCTCATAGATGCTGTTATGATGGCTTAATGATTCAGTTAGATTAAGTACTCAGAACAAGCGTTATTACTGTTGTCTTCCTAGGTCTCTTAAACTCTTTAGTTTTATGTGCAGGTTTTTTTTTTTTATTTATCAATCATATATTGAAATATACTGTGAAACTGACATACACCTATAGACCTACAAAATCAGTTGCCTTAACCTAAAGCTTCAATTCCTCAAAAGGCTCATGGGTACTAGTTTCTAGAGACTACATATTTCATTAATTCAACAACTAGATATTAAGCACTTGCTATGTAGAAAGCATGGTAATAGTTGTGATAAAAATGAAAAGCTAAGTTCCTTCCTACAAAGAGTTCTTTCTCAGAATAGCACTGTCCCAAGAATTATAATGCGAGCCACAAAGGTGAGATGTGTCGAATTGTAAACTTTCTGGTGCCCACTTAAAAAACAACTAAAATGAAATAGGTGAAATTATTTTAAATAACATATTTAATTTAATCCACTATATTCAAGCTATATTTCAATAGATAATCAATCTTAAAAAAATTATTAGTGACAAGCTTACATTCTTTTTTTTTTTGGTACTGTGTCTTCAGAACTCAGTGTATATTTTATCCTTACAGCACATCTTAATTCAGATGCTAAAATTTCCTTGGAAACACTGATTTTTACCCATGTCTTTCCTTATTCATTCTATCGGCACACTACAAAAGCTGTAAACCATGTTGTCCAACAGAGTAGCCATGTGACTATTTATATTTGATTTATATTAAACTGGCTTTGTTGCTCAGCTGGTAAAGAACCTGCCTGCCAATGCAGGAGATGCAAGAGCCTTAGGTTCAATCCCTGGGTCAGAAAGATACTCTGGGATAGGAAATAGCAATCCACTCCAATATTTTTGCCTGGAAAATTTCATGGACAGAGGAGTCTGTTGAGTTACAGTCCAAGGCATTGCAAAGAGTTGGACGTGACTAACTGCGCATGCATGCACACACTTTTATTAAATAATATTTAAAATTCAGTTCCTGGTAAACAACGAAGTCCTACTGTATAGCACAGGGAAATATATTCAATATCCTGTGATAAACCATAATGAAAATACAAAAAGAATGTATATATATGTACAACTGGATCACTTTGCTGTACAGCAGAAATTAACACAACATTGTAAGTCAGCTATACTTCAATAAAATAAATTTTTAAAAGTAAAGAAAAAAAAGAAAATTCAGTTCTTCAGTTGCAGTAGCCACATTTTAAGTGCTCAGTCGCACTTGCGGCTAGTAGCTACTGGAGGTCTAGAGAGATGACTAGTGTGCAACAACTACACCCATGATTTCTACAGAGGAAGCACTGGCAAAGTATAGTAGGAACACTTAAATGGCAGCACCAGGAATTCTGCGGCAGTCCAGTGGTTGGGACTCTGCACCTCCACTGCAGGGGGCATGAGTTCAATCCCTGGTCGGGGAACTAAGATCCCACAAGCCCATGTGGCATGGCATAAAATAAAATAAATAATAAAACAAATCTAAAACAAAATGTAGCACCAAAGTCAGCCCAAGGGAAACATATGACAGAGGAGGTGAACTATCAGCAGAAACATAAAGAATAAATAGGAATTGCTAGACAGACAAGGTAGGAGGCGGAAGGAACATAACCAGGAGAAACGGCCTAGGAGCCTCAGAGGATTTATTGTTGTTGCTGTTGTTTAGTTGCTCAGTTTTGTCCAACTCTTTGCAAACCCATGGACTGTAGCCCGTCAGGCTCCTCTGTCCATGGAATTCTCCAGGCAAGAATACTGGAGTGGGTTGCCATTTCCTCCTCTAGGGAATAATCCTGACTCAGGGATCAAACCCGCATCTCCTACATTGGCAGACGGATTCTTTACTGCTGCCTGTAAGCAGCTCAAGATGACTGAGGACATGAAACAGGCCAGGTCTTGGGCAAGGACCAAATCCTAAAGCGCTTTACAGCCCACGATATAACAAGGCAGGATACTGGAGATGTGTTGGAGGAAGCCTTTCCTCCCTAAACTTGTGGTGAAATTAAGGAAGAAAGAAGTCAGTGTTATGAGAAGGAAAAGCGGGAGAACCAAAGAAGCTGTATCTTCAGTCTAAGAGGCTGTAAAAGTAAATGTTAAAATACAAAATTTATGAGCATAACCATGTAAAATAACTGTTTGGCAAATATTACCTCAAGTAAGTTTAACTCAGTATTTTACCATTAACACCAAAGAATTTTCAAATTGTCAATATTAAGAAATTTTGAGATCTTGCTTCTTTGGAGAGTTTTACAAACTAGGTTTCGAAATTGGTCTGAAGGGACTTCTGACAATGATGCTAAAGAATTTCTGCATCCAACAACCTCATATAGTGGAAGCCAATCATGAAAATATCAAGAGCCAAAAGATATCTGTACTATTTAACTGCCATTGAGTTCCCGGAATATCACCTGGAATTGTTCCAGAAAGTCTTATTTGTACAATATTGAGCTATCACATACAACACAGAGGATTAAGATTTTAACACATAATAAGCAAAATTAAAATGAAAAGTTGTAAAGAATACATCCTTACATAAGAAAATAATGAAGGTGGCACAAATGCATATCTAAAATAATCACTTTACAAAAATCATACTCTAAATCTAATGCAGATAAAGAGAAAAGTTGTGAAGTTAGTCAAATTCAGAGTGTCACTAGATACAACCCTAACATTCTCTAGAGAAACATTAATTTTTTAATGAAACTGAATAATACTCAAACTAGTATTTTAAGTATAAGTTCTAAGTGCTCCAAACTGGTCCTTTCAATAGATATTTAGTTAATTAGTCTCTACAGTAAAGGTTTACAACACTTGGCTTCCATTTTAATTATTTATATCTCAATACATAAAATATATTTCAGAACTTTGTTCTTCACAATTGTAAGCAACATTCATGCCCCTCCCAAAAAAAAAATAGCTAAATGTGAATTCTACACTATTCTAAATAAAATGCTATTTCAATTCATCTTATCATTTAGATAGCAATTGCTACAATTCAACAAGTCCCAAAAGATATGGGGATCTAGCTGGCAGATAGATGTCACTTAAAGTATTAAATGTATACCAAAAAACTGGGATTTAATTAACAAAGATTTCATTTTTTTCTTTTGATTTGCATCGTAAAGTCACACAGGCAAGCCAATATTCAGTGTTTTTGTCTTTAACTGGCAAAAGTTAAGTAAAAATCCTAGCAAAAATTTTTAGCATAAATAAGACAGGGGGTGAGGGGGGAGAACCTGAGCAAGAGCTGTTCTGCTCCTTCCTGGAGAGCATTAATCTGAAAATATTAATATAGAACCTTAATATGTTGATTTAAGGTACTAATAGCTCCCTGGCTCACACCCCCAATTCTAGGAACTCAAGCAACTCCTCTCAGTCCCCTAAAGTGTATTAAAAGAAACCCCTACAAACTACCATTTTTCTGACTTTACAGCAAAATCTACTAAATGAGCTGCCTCTACTTTTTATTTCTTCTTTCTCAATTCCATCCATTACAAATAGGCTTTTGGCTCTATCACTTCAACGAAAAAGCTCTTCTCAAGGTCATCAATGATCCCTATTTTTGAAAAAGCCAATGGTCAAACCTCTCTGACCTCCCTGGAAAAACAAAAACAAAAAACCTCTCAGCATCCTTTGATCCGATTGATTACTTAAAACCCTTCTCTAAAGGAGAGCTTAGGTTCCTGTCTCACTGTTTGCATTCTCTCCATAGTTTTTTCCTTCACCAGACTTCTCAAGCCTGGGGTGCCGCAGAAGCCTGTTTCCAGTTTATACTCCCTTCCCAAGCAATCCCGTCTAGACCCAACACTTTAAATACCATATCTGTGTTGATGACTCTCCAACTGAAATCTCCAGGCTGGATCTCTTGCCAGAGCTCCAGACTCACAGAGACAACCACTACCACACATCTCCACTAGGATGTCTAATAAGCATTTCAAACTTAACCCTTGTTAATTAATATCATCAGGATCTACTAGATCCAAGTTTTATTTTTAAATATCTTTTCTGAACAGTTCCATTTGTAAGGATTGATATTTTATGACTTATTCTTTTTTTACAGGGTCTTCCAAAGAACAAAGATTATAAATATACAAAGAATATAAAAAAGAGGTATATATGTGAGTCACTTTGCTACACAGTAGAAATTAACACAACATTGTAAATCAATAAAATAAAGAATCTGGACTATCCCATTTACCTAAAGAGATGTGTGACTGTATTCTTTTATCTTTTATGACTGTGCAGCAAATTTTAGTTAATAAAGTTCAAAGGTGGATAAATGCTGAAGGCAGGTATTTATACAAAGGTGTATGGAAGGAAATCGATGATGTAGAAATGAAAAAACTCACTGGACTGATCATTCTAGTTGAAGTTTATAAATATGTTGTTACAAATGTACCAGCACAGTAGGGAATGGTTTCATGGAGGAGGCTGTGCATGTGTGGGACCAGGGGTGTGTGTGTGAACTCTGTACCATCCTCTTGATTTTGCTGTGAACCAAAAACTGCTCTAAAAAAAAGTATTTTAAAAAAAATTGAGTTTGCATTTGCTATATTTCAATTCTTTTTTTTATATTTAAATTCTTAATAAAATTTCTAATAGAGTTTTCATTATTCCTGTACATTTATTTCTATAAATTATTTGTAAAATAACTGAAAATGTAAAAAATGGAAAGTAAAAAGGATGCAATGGATTAAAATGGCAAATGATGATGACTGTTTTCCTTGGTACACTGAGAATCAATACGACTCAAACAGAGAAAGTGTTCTCACCACTCCAAACCTTCGCCTCCAACTTCAAGACTTGCTCAATTCAGCAAATAGCACCACTATGCACTTAATTACTGAGATCAAAAAAAAATTAAGATCATTTTTGACTCTTTTATACCATCCCAATCTATCTATCAAGTTTTACTAGCTTTAAAATCAACAAAATATACCCTGAATCCCACTACCACCACCTTGATCAAAGCCTCCACCATCTTCCCAGGAAACGACAGCAACAACATCTACCTAGTCCTCCTGCTTCCATTTTTACTTTTCTCTTGTCTGTCCTCAACATAGATTATAAATACCTCATTTTGAAAAACCTCATGTTTGAAAAAAATCCAAACTTCTTCCTGTGACCTACCAGTGTGTAGGTGACCTGGCCTTCAGCTCCCCCTCCAACCTTATCTCTGATTGCTCTTCCCTCCTTGGCTCACTGCTCTTCAGCCTCAGGGGTCTCCTTTCTGTCTCTGAACATACAAGACTTACTGTCGCTCTGTGGTTCTTTCTGCGGGGGATGATCTTAGAGCAAGTCACCCCATGGTTTTCTCCTCTCTTCCTTCAAGTCTCAATCCAGATATCACCCCTTTACTGAAGGCTTCTTTGACTAGCTAAACAGCTCTCACCATACTCCACGCCTTCACGATACACTAATACCTGATCTATCTTCTCCATGTTTATTGAGTTTATCTTACTGAATTTCTTATGTGCAGGTTTATTATCTATCTACCCACCTCTACAATCTTAAAGAGCAGAAACTATTCTTCAGTTCACCACTACATTTCTATCACCAAGAACAGGGTGCAGATACTTAATAAGCATTTAATAAACATCAGTCATGTAACTGACAAAAGGGAATCCATGACGTAGCCATACACTCCTTGCTGAAGACAAGATGAGAGGTGTACAGGTCAATTCCACTCCCCCACTTACTGAGTATTCCTTACTGAATAAGGAACAGAAATGTCTGTAAATCAAACCAGCATTATCTATAGTCTCAAATTCAAATAGTCTATCAGTATTAATATGCTTCATGTGGATGGGTCAAGTAGGAAATTACACAAGTATATATTTTTAAAAAAGAATGACCTCTCTGCCCTCCTCCAAACTCCTCTCCATAAAGAAAAGCCTATTTACAAATATCAAGCAAATGAAAATCTGCCAAATTTTGATCTCTCTCAACATTCATGTTGGTTTAGTTCCATCGAAAAGAAATATGACTCAGAATATTGTAGGGGCTGGTCAGGCTCCTTCTCCTCCCTTAACTCATGACTGCACATTATGAAGCCAACTTTCAGCAAACAAAATCCAGCAAGTACAAGAGGGCTTGGAAAGTCTTTCAAAATATCAGCTCAAAACCATCTGCACTATCAGAGAAAACAACTTACAGCATGTGCTCTACTGACTGTGAACAAGTGGTATTCTCACTATTAAGGTTTTAATTTTCAAACAGTAGCAGTTACAAATAACTAGGTATTTCAACAAAACTATATTAATATGCTAAAATATTCAGTCATTCTTCTGATCCCTTGATGGGAGAGCAGTATAAATCCTATGAAGCCTATTTATAAAAATTGATGCATTAATTAAAACCCATCATTAACACCAGCATCCCATGCTTCCCTAAGTTATTGAAGCAAGAACTGATAAATGTAAGAAACTAGTTATTACATCCTTAAAAGCAAGCAGAGGTAAAACTTATAACAGCTATAAACGAAATGTCAGTGCTACCTTGAAATTTAAAACCATAAAAAGAACTTGTAGATAATGAAAACATTTTACCATAGTTTTTGTTTTACTCCAAACTTTTCCATAAAAGAACCCTTTCTCTTAAGCACAGTTTTCTTTTTTAGATAGGGTCCAAAGGAATAAGAATGGCAGCTTCTGCATCTTTTTAAAATGCCATTAAATTTTTAAATTTTATATTGGCATATAGCCGATTGACACTGCTATGATAGTTTCAGGTGGACAACAAAGAGATTCAGCCATACATATAAAACTTTTTAACCCAACTGTTTACAGGACAAAGCTATTGGTGTCTATAGAATGTAATATACCAAACTCTACTTTCTCTCCTGACTTACAACCAGAATTTGAAGTCAATTTCTGGGGCATAACCTCCATTAAATTCCTCAATTAGTGCACAAAAGAAATGTATGTCCAGATTCCTACTCAGATTACATCCTGGCCATTCTTAGTCATTTGAAGCTGTTTTTTCCCCTCCCGAACCAGCTGCTAAGATGAACTCTGGTCCCATGAATTGCTACCCTGTTTCTTGTATTAACCTCTTCCTTGCCAAACTCTGGGTTCCAGAGCTCCTAGGATTTTTAAAAAGGAATAGGGACTAAATAAAAACACTCATTTCTCTATCTATAAATAGAATCAAACTGAGAGTTTCTCAATATTCCCAAACCAAAAGGGTTTCAGTTAAAAGGGTCACAGACTTTGAAAAGAAAAAGGAACTCTAGGAATCATTCAGTCTATCTACCTTCTTTTACAAACAAGGAAACTCAAAGTACTACATATTAAGCTAATTCCCTTATAGCAAATCCTTTAAATTCCATATTTTAGATGAACAATATTTACTGGACAATGTAAGGAACAGAAATATTTCAGTAACCTGTTTCAGAAACTTACCCCAGTTGAGTTTGATCTACATGGAGTACAAGTGAAAGGATTTCATTCATTCCACAAATATATGCTGAGCACCAACCATGGCAAAATAGCTGGGCTGGAAAGATGTACAAAATTCTCTCCCCTCGTTGAACTTACCTACTAAACAGGGGACAGAGAAAGACAGAAGAGAAAAGAAACAGTAAAACATAGTATGTTAACTGGTAGCAAGTGCTATGAAGAAAACAAGGCAGAAAAGGGAGATGTAGAGTAGGTTCAAAACTGGCAGTGACTTAAAAACAGTAGCCAGGGAAGGATCCCTGGGATGGTAAATGTAAGTAAAGATGTGAAGGAGATAAGGGAATAAGTCATGTAGCTGTCTTTGGGGGAAATATCACAGGGAAGCCAATAGCAAGGTCAAAGCCTCTCAAGTAAGGGCCTGCCTAGATCACTCACCAGAAAAGGCAATGGCACCCCACTTCAGTACTCTTGCCTGGAAAATCCCATGGACGGAGGAGCCTGGTAGGCTGCAGTCCATGGGGTCGCTAAGAGTCGGACACAACTGAGCGACTTCACTTTCACTTTTCCCTTTCATGCACTGGAGAAGGAAATGGCAACCCACTCCAGTATTCTTGCCTGGAGAATCCTAGGGATGGCAGAGCCTGGTGGGCTGCCGTCTATGGGGTTGCACAGAGTCAGACACGACTGAAGCGACTTAGCAGCAGCAGCAGCAGCATTAACAACATAAAGTACAAAAGCTTCATGTACAAAAAACAATGTACATATACTGTAATTTAAAAATGTGTTTGTATGTTAGTTGCTCAGTTGTGTCTCACTCTTTGCAACCCCCTGGACTGTAGCTTGCCAGGCTCCTCTGTCCATGAGATTCTCCAGGCAAGAATACTGGAGTTGCCATTCTCTTCTCCAGGGGATCTTCCCAATCCAGGGATTGGTAAATTAGAAATTACTTTATTGCTAAAAATACTAGCCATCATCGGACAACACAAAGATGCCACAAACCTTTAATTTGTAAAAAACTGCAATATCTGTGAAGCACAATAAAATGAGGTATGCCTATAATGGGAGCCTTATCCCTAAGTCCCATTTTTACTTCTGTTATGTTTTATTGCATTGTCCGGAACTTGGCAACAACAACAAAAAAATGTTGTGTACAAAAACCTAGTAGTGGTATTAGTGAGCATTTGTCTTATTCTATTTTCACAGAAATGTCTCTAGTTTTTCATCATATAGCATGGTATTGGCTATTAATTTAGATAGAAATTCTTTCTTTTCCCCAATTAAAGTAGACTTCATCCTATTAACGTCTTAATAAAGAAGGAATATTGAGTTTTATCAAGCTCTCTTCTGGCACTGGTCAAGGCAACCATGTAATTTTTCATAGCTGACCACATATTCACTCAAGATTTCTTATTCGATGGATAAATTTGATCTGATTACGACATACTCTCTTTTAATATTCTATTGAATCTGATTTGTTGGAAATTTATATTGGCTTTTCCCATGATTGCACTAAATCTATAATAGTACCTTTTGGTAGTCTGTCAAGTTTGATATTGGGACAAAATGAACTAGATAGTTCTGTATATGTACACTATGAAATCGTGTAATATAGAAAATTATTTTCTAGAAAGCTTGGAAGAATGTGTCCATAAAACCTTGCATATTTTGGATCTGTTTTCATTTGAGAGAACGGGTTTATAATTTTCATAAGTAAAGAAGAAATGGAAAAGTTATTTGACTATACAGTTATTTATTCAGTCAGTAATGATCTATTGAGTACCCATCTACATGCTAGGCATTGGAATTACATTGTGTGCAAAAGAACCTTCAAAGCTACCCTGAAAAAGAGTATGGTCTAGTTGAGGGAAAAGAGACACAAATACTCAGAAATCATGGCTAACAGTGTTAAGTATTAAGATATAAGAATCTAGAAGAACAGATGGTTTGGGAACCCAAACATAGTCTGAAGATTATGGAACAGTTTCCCCATGGATGTGAAAGTTTGAGTTGAAACCTAAAGAAAAATAGAAATTAACTGTTCAAAACAAGTGTAACAGCATTCCAGGAAAAACCAAGAGGATGTGAAAAGGTTCCTGTGTGAAAGAGGGCAGCATTTAGTGGATAAACAGAAAGATCAGTATGGCTAGAGTCCATGAGCTAAAAGAGAAAGGGCAAGGGGTGGGGAGAAGTAGGGAGTTAATAATACTATATCATGTATTTGAAATTTGCCAAGAGTAAATCTCAAATGTTTTTTCACCACACACACACAATCATAATCATGTGAGGCAATGGATATGTTAATTAGCTTGACTGTGGTAATCATTTCACTATATATATACAGCAAAACATCACATTGTACACCATTAATATATATAATTTTTGTCAATTATACCTCAATAAAGCCAGAGAAACACGTTTGATGGTCTTTTTCATATTTATCCCACTACATTCCTATTCTCTAACCTATAAATTTCCCTTGTTTTTAGTATTTCCTTGTTTTCAGTTTATGTTTCCTTTCTGCTTTGATACAGTATTTATCTTCTAATGAACGAGAAGTACAGCCCCAACCTATGAGGACAAATCTAGGCAACATGCTACTTCTTCATGTATGCCTTCCCTGGCTCTCCTACTTCTTGTTTATTTCTGTACTTAATTGCCAGTATTGCATATCTGAAGGTCATCTCTCCAGGCACATTTTCAACAACCTCTCCTTTCCCAAAAATGATAAGGATAATGGTATCTGTCATTTACTGAGCACTTCTATACACCAGGCACTGTTCGAAGAGTTTTACATGAATTAATTTATTTAATCTTTATAGAAACTGTGTGACAGATACTAATTCCTATTTTATAATGACGTAAATGAGACAGGAAAGCTAGGCAACTTGCCCATAGTCTCTCACAGCTCCTAAGTAAAATAAAGATGTGTGGGCTGGACATTACATGTTAGACTGATTTCAGAGCCTAAGCTATTGCCTCTGGGTAAAAGGTAGGATACTTCCTTCTCTTCAGGAACAGGCTAAAGGCTGGGCTAAACCACCCCCACGAGAAAGAAGGCTTTGACACACAATCTAAAACAAGCAAAATATTCCTCCCAAATAACAGTCATCAACCAAGTGGGTTTTTTAAAGTGTTATTTCATAATTTCATATTTCTATTTGGATTTTGTCTGCATAAATGGTTTGCATAATGTCTGTTCAGTAATAAACCATTATCTTGACAGATCAGTTTCAGTAATTCTTCCAGAGATATTTGAAAAGATGGTAAACTGTTTTTTAGTTCATTTAATATGGAGAATAAGTCAAAATTATTATATTATTTTCTTGGCATCATTTCTTTCTTATCTACTTAAAGTATCCTGGACATAGAGTATGCTAATACCTCCCACAAGGGGACGCTGTGAGCGCACAGTGAGCTCCAAAATCATATTGCCTGCTACTCTCTTCTCTTATTAATATGTGTATATTGAGCTCTTTAACAGCACTCTGCATCAAAGATCATTGTTAAAGGTCTTAACCATAAGGACCTATCACAGCTAACTGTACCTACAGAAGAATATAGGCATCAACTAAGTCAAACACAGCAGGCACTTCCCGAGTGGGCTGGACACCATGGTATTTATCAGCCAGCTGTACATGTCTTCTTTAAAACACACTTCTGTCTGAAGCAAACTAAATGCTTGACTCAAATACACTATTCCATTAGCAATATATTGCCACATTCTATTTCCCCAAGTTAAAATATTATGCTGTGTTCATTCTCATCCCTTTTATGACACTTTGTGATTACATAACATTTAAATATTGTGATGTGAAATCAAAAAAGAATGCTTCTATGAAAACTAAGATAAATGTTTTGGGAAAACACTGAAATCTTTGGCAAGCCTCTAAAAATTAGAAAAGAGAAATTATTTTAAAAATAAAAAATCAAGTAGGATTCCATACCAGTTTGATATGCAGATGTGTAAGTTCAGGTTCTACTTCAAGGAACTTGGAATTGGAATTATTATAATAGATAGGCATTGTAGGTTATTTATGGAAGAAAGATGACAGCAGTCTCCAGTCATTAGACCCATACTCAATGAAAAAATGCTGAACTTTACTTCAAAAGATTTGAAACTAATGTATAATATATGCTTTAATTTAAAAACAAAATGTTTTTCGAATGTATATATCAATTTGTAATTTTCTAACTAGCATTTTCAATTCATCAATCAACTGCTGTCTCCACTCATATCCCAGACATACAGAAGGGCACCAGGTAATATTCAAGCAAGACTGGGCTGCCTTCTCTTAAGAATCTATAATGTATACCAATATTTATGCTTATATACTTATGATTTATAACATGCAATTGCCTACTTATAAGGTCCTGACTGTACCTGCAAGGCAGAATATATCAATTTGCCAACCATCTATAGATTCCACTTTCACTTGCTTGATAATGAATAATCAATGTAAGAATTTCAGCTATATTCTTTGGGGTTGGTGAGGAAGAAAACCTTTTCATGACTTTTAGTAAAATTTTTTCACCAAATCTTTCCAATCTTGAGTTTTCTTTTGTTGTACTTTCCTTGCTTCTCCCTCATCTTAAACCTTCTTACTGTTTGCTAAATAGTTGATTCACCCTAGAGGTGGTTCAATGTTACTCAAATCACAGAGGAGAAAAATTATAGAACACAACTACTGTGTTTGTGACTCTCCTTTTGTTGCTATATTAAAGCACTTGCATATAAGAGACTGTCCTGAATAAGTCATCACAAAAGGTTTTGACATACTCTTAAAGATTGAAGAAAAATGAGAACATCTTTGTTGTCCATGCAAATGCACAGTATTACATTTCCATAATTTTCCATTATAGTATAAAGAAAGAAAGGTTAAATAATTTAAAATAAAATGTTCACGGAATAGTAAGATTTCAGTGTGTAGTGCTATGTGTACGCATAGAAACTCATCCAACAGAATTAACACATCAATACTTGGCTAAATCTGATGTCCTAATGGAATAGTTACAGAGATATCATTTAGAGAGGTCATCAATCTTCACAACAGATTTCAAAATAAAATTCTGCAACAAGGCAGCCAACTGCCTCAAAACTCCAAAAATGAGTTAGTGTCAAATGACTTCAATGCACTTTAATTGAACATAGAATAGAATATAGAATACAAATGGAATATTGTTATGGCTATATACCTTGACATCCTAAAAATTATACTCGATTTCAAGGATAGCAACGTTACTGCAGTTAAGGCTAACTATGCTCCATTCACATTTCTCCCATTCTTTCACCTTCCTGGTAGAGGAAGTTAGAAAAAATAAGCAAGGTCCTCCTTTTGCAGGAAAAAGAAGGATCAACAAGTCACATTTCTACTGCTCAGGAAAGAAAGACACTGTGATCTCACTCTTCTCTCTATAAGCAAAGACTATCCCTCTAAAGCAAAAAGGGATCATTTCAGTATGTCTGTAATTGGCTATTTCTGTGAAATGGAATATTTCATAATTGCTGTTGAGAGCTAAGGAATTGATTGTCAAGAAACACTTATTATCCATCCATGCTCATTTTTTCTTAACTGGCTAGGGAATTAGCAATGGCAGATAGATGGACAGAAGGAAAAATTAACGTGTACATACTGACACAGTGCCATTGCATTTAAAAAATGTGTACATACATGGCACAGTGCCATGGTTTATTTCTACTGTATGTTTACTTTCTCTGCAGAAAATGTACAAAAATTAAGAAGAAAATGTTAGAGAATAAAAACCACTCACGATCCTATCATAGAGAAGAAATTATTAATATTTCGGCTTATTTCTTCAGTTCATGCTCCCCTCCGCCAAGGAATGCCTGACTGTGCTGCCTAACTCCACCTCAAAAAAACCCTCCTTAACTGATGTCTATTTCTTTATGAGGGACAAAAATCTGAAGTATAACATTGTTCCTGCAGTGATATTCATTATGGCACATTTAGGAATACTTAGTATCAAGTATGAGCATCATAAATAAAAGAGTAACATGACTGCATATGTAGAAAAAGTTTTAATATGTAACACTGTATAAAATTTTAAAAACCTACAATTACATGACTCTTTTCTAGAAAATATAAATTACCAAAAATCATTCAAGAAGACGAAGAATATCTGAAGAGGCCCAAGGTGGAGTTTGGAAAGTGAAGTGAAGTTAAAGTGAAAGTCACTCAGTTGTGTCCGACTCTTTGCAACCCCATGGACTATACATGAATTCTCCAGGCCAGAATACTGGAGTGGGTAGTCTTTCCCTTCTCCAGGGGATCTTCCTAACCTAGGGATCGAACCCAGGTCTCCCGAATTGCAGACAAATTCTTTACCCGCTGAGCCACAAGGGAAGCTCAAGGATACTGGAGTGGGTAGCCTATCCCTTCTCCAGAGGATCTTCCCAACCCAGGAATCGAATTGGGGTCTTCTGTCCTGCATTGCAGGCAGATTCTTTATCAACTGAGCTATCAGGGAAGCCCAAGAGACTGGAAAAAACAGTCAATTATCCATATAGCCTAAGAGTCATTTAGGATAAGATCATTTTTAGAAGTTAAAGTCTCAAGTAACACATAATCCTTACAGGAAGTTGATCAGCTCACTCTACAGAGTGATAGAACTTTGATAACAAAACTTAATAAAAATTGCCACCACTAACACATCGAAAAAGCAAGAGAGTTCCAGAAAAACATCTATTTCTGCTTTATTGACTATGCCAAAGCCTTTGACTTCCACAATAAACTGTGGAAAATTCTGAAAGAGATGGGAATACCAGACCATCTGACCTGTCTCTTGAGAAACCTGTATGTAGGTCAGGAAGCAACAGTTAGAACTGGACATGGAACAACAGAGTGGTTCCAAATAGGAAAAGGAGTACGTCAAGGCTGTATATTGTCACCCTGCTTATTTAACTTATATGCAGAGTACATCATGAGAAACGCTGGGCTGGAAGAAACACAAGCTGGAATCAAGATTGCTGGGAGAAATATCAATAACCTCAGATATGCGGATGACACCACCCTTATGGCAGAAAGTGAAGAAGAACGAAAGAGCCTCTTGATGAAAGTGAAAGAGGAGAGTGAAAAAGATGGCTTAAAGCTCAACGTTCAGAAAACTAAGATCATGGCATCTGGTCCCATCACTTCATGGGAAATATATGGGGAAACAGTGGAAACAGTGTCAGAGTTTATTTTGGGGGGGCTCCAAAATCACTGCTGATGGTGATTGCAGCCATGAAATTAAAAGACGCTTACTCCTTGGAAGAAAGGTTATGGCCAACTTAGATAGCATATTTAAAAGCAGAGACATTACTTTGCCAACAAAAGTCCGTCTAGTCAAGGCTATGGTTTTTCCAGTGGTCATGTATGGATGCGAGAGTTGGACGGTGAAGAAAGCTGAGCGCCGCAGAATTGATGCTTTTGAACTGTGGTGTTGGAGAAGACTCTTGAGAGTCCCTTGGACTGCAAGGAGATCCAATCAATCCATCCTAAAAGAGATCAATCCTGGGTGTTCATTGGAAGGACTGATGTTGAAGCTGAAACCCCAATACTTTGGCCACCTCATGTGAAGAGTTGACTCATTGGAAAAGACCCTAATGCTGGGTAGGATTGGGGGCAGGAGGAGAAGGGGACGACAGAGGATAGAATGGTTGGATGGCATCGCCAACTTGATGGACATGGGTTTGGGTGGACTCCGGGAGTCGGTGATGGACAGGGAGGCCTGGCATGCTGCAATTCAGGGGGTTGATGGTTGGATGGCATCACCAACTTGATGGACATGGATTTGGGTGGACTCCGGGAGTCGGTGATGGACAGGGAGGCCTGGCGTGCTGCAATTCAGGGGGTTGCAAAGAGTCAGACACGACTAAGCGACTGAAATGAACTGAACTGAACTATGCAGATATACTTTTCTTAAAAAAAAAAAAAAAAAAAAAAGAAATTTCAGTGAGGAAAGGTGAGCCCTGAAATTGAAAAGACACTATCAGTACCAAGCAGCATGAATAAAAATAAACTAGTCTCTAGATATTTTTTAGTAAAATTGCATAATATAAGGAGAAGGAAGTTTCTAGGAAGAAACTATGGATTTTTACAAAAGGATGACAACTGGGTTGATCACAGACTTTTCACCAATAAAAACAGATGAGAAAAAGCATTTTCAAAGGCAAACTGTCAATGTGACATTTCATACCCAGATAATCTATCCTTCGAGAGTCATAGCAAAATAAAGATATTACAGACATATAAAGATAAAAGGCATCTGTAGATCTTCACTGAACAAAATCCTAAAGATATAATTCAGCAAGAAGGAAAGTGAACCAGCATAAGTAATTAATAGTAGGTTAAGTGGGCTTCCCTTGTGGTTCAGCTGGTAAAGAATCCACCAGCAATGAGGGAGACCTGGGTTTGATCCCTGGATTGGGAAGATCTTCTGGAGAAATGAAAGGCTACCCACTCCAGTATTCTGGCCTGAAGAATTTCGTGGACTGTATAGTCCATGGGGTTGCAGAGAGTCGGACATGACTGAGCAACTTTCACTTTCTTTCACTTCAATTATTTAATAACAGTTATAGAAGAAAAGGGCTTCTATAAGCCTTAAGGGCTTCCCTGGTGGCTCAGAGGGTAAAGCATCTGCCTACAATGCGGGAGACCAGGGTTCGATCCCTGGGTCGGGAAGATCCCCTGGAGAAGGAAATGGCAACCCACTCCGGTACTCTTGCCTGGAAAATCCAATGATTGGAAAAGCCTGGTGGGCCACAGTCCATGGGGTTGCAAAGAGTTGGACATGACTGAGCGACTTCACTTTCACTTTCATAGAAGAAAAAAGGAAGTTTACTTTTCTGTAAACTGGAAAATAATTATTACCTTCATATTACTTAACACTATGTTACAAGGAAACTCACTATTGCAGAGCTCATTTCTCACCCACAAAAAGACAAATAATAACAAGTGTTGGTGAAAATGTGGGGAAATTTGACTCCTCATATACTGCTGGTGGGTATGTAAAATGTTGTCATGTTGTAAAACAGTCTGGCAGTTTCTCAAATGATTAAACATGGAGTTACATATTATTTAACAATTCTGCTGCTAAGTATATACCCAAGAGACAGGAAACATATAGCAACATAAAAATCTGTATACAAATGTTCATAACAGCATTATTCAAAACAGTTAAAAAGTGGAAACAGCTCAAATGTCCATCAACTGATGAATGAACACAATGTGGTATATTCATACAATGAAATATTATTCCTTTATAAAAAGCAGTGAAACTGATACGTGCTACAATGGGTGTGAAATTTAAAAACACACTAAATGAAAGAAGCCCAGACATAAAAGGCCACATGTTGTATAAAAATATATGAAATCTCTAGAATAGGCAAATCCATAGAGACAGAAAGATCAGTGGTTTCCAGGGGCTAGGCAGAGAGGAAAAGGAAGTGACTGCAAGCAAGCATAGATTTCTTTCGGGGTAATAAAAATGTTCTGTAATTACAGATTGGTGATAGTTGGAAAACTCTGTAAATACATGAAAAGCCACTGAGTTGTACATTACAAAACAGTTCAAATTTTATTGTATGTGAACTATACCTCAATTTTAAAAAAGAATGAATTAACACAAAGTACGTATTTAGTGAAACTTACTTAGATATTAAATGAAGCACATTTTAAATATGTCATTTATTATGAAATCTAATCCATCTAATAAGTCTAAGAAACTTGCTTTTACAATGTAAACATTTTTGTTAAAAATAATGTCACACTGTCAAAACCTTTTACCATGTTTCAGTGTGCCCATCAAAAAGACTTAGAAACCAAAGTTGCAAATTAAAACAAAGTCAAGTATGGATTTATACTAGTTACATGATTCCCTCAGAGTGGCTCATATGAATCACTAGTATACTATGAGCATCATGCTGCTGCTGCTGCTAAGTCGCTTCAGTCGTGTCCGACTCTGTGCGACCCCATAGACGGTAGCCCACCAGGCTCCCCCATCCCTGGGATTCTCCAGGCAAGAACACTGGAGTGGGTTGCCATTTCCTTCTCCAATGCATGAAAGGGAAAAGTGAAAGTGAAGTCGCTCAGTCATGTCCGACCCTTAGCAACCCCATGGACTGCAGCCCACCAGGCTCCTCCGTCCATGGGAGTTTCCAGGCAAGAGTACTGGAGTGGGTTGCCACTTTCTTAAATGATTACAATTACAGCCTTATTTACACAAGGTAAAATTTACAAATCTTTGACAAGGAGTCAAATTTCTAACAAGGAGACAACAACTGTTTGTTTTTATTTTGTACCACAATTAATGTCCCAAACCTAGAATTTCTCTCTTGCTGTGTCTCAATTCTGCTAATTCCCTTCTAAAAAAAAAAAAAAAAGACAATTCTGCAAGAATGCAGAACAATTGCATGTAATAGCTTAAAATCATATTAATTCAAATTAATATTATTGCAAGACTGTATGACTTATTACTATAATAAATAAGTGTGAACTGTTAATATACTAACATAAGATTATTATTATTACACAGATTAATTCATTTTAATTCTAGAAAAGTATACTTAATTGTCAAGCCAAGAACCTGCCGAGGCTACTTCATTCATTAAGTCAACAACTATTGGTTGAGCAGTTATTTTGTTTACAATAATTTTTAAATTGGAGGATAATTGCCTCACAATGTTGTGTTGGTTTCTGCTATTCAACAATGTGAATCAGCCGTAAGTATACATACACCCCCTCCCTGTTAAGTTTCTCTCCCACCTCACCTCTTTAGGTCATCACCGAGTACCAAGCTGTCCTCTTACCTAGAAAAGCACTAAAATCCTTCATGGTGATGCCTGCTCCTCATGACTAGTAGAAAACTTCTGCAAAAGAAATACGTGCTTGATTGCACATACTCCCCTCTTCACCAAAATCACATATATAATGACTTACCCGCACCCCCTGCCACCCGCTGCTTCTTTAGAGCAGTTTCGCAGAGGTATCTGAGGTGCTGTCTCTCAGGCTATAGTCCTCATTTTGCCCCAAGTAAAACTTACTCTGCAGCTCTCACATTTGTGCATCGTTTTAAGTCAGCACTAGATAAGGATGATGAAAAATCTAAATTAAAGTAATGGCAGAAGAAGGACAGCTGAATAAAGACTCTCAAGTCATATTTAGGAGGTAAATATCTGCAGGACTTAGGTGACTCCATATAGAGGAAGCAATACCATCTAGAAGATAAGGCTTGCATAGGCTTCAAAAACATACTCCTGGCTTAGAGATGTGCCTCTGACTCCTTCCAAACTGTGTATGTTAGACAATGACTTCATCACTCTAGGTTTCCATTTCCTCTGTAAAATGGAGATAGCAAGAGTGCCTACATATCATATTACTGTCATGAGGACTGAATTAGAAAAGAATGCATGTAAAGCACTTAGCACAGTGCCCATTACATAGGAGGACAAGGTAAACTCTGATCCCACTGACCACAATAGAAAATACAGGAAAAGGGCTTTCTCTGGTGGCTCAGTGGTAAAGAATCCACCTGCCAATGTAGGAGACACAGGTTCAATCCCTGATCCGGGAAGACCCCACATACTGCAGAGCAACTAACCCCACGTGCCACAACTATAGAGCCTGTGCTCTAGAGCCAGGGAGCCACAAGTAGTGAAGCCCATGCTCCCTAGAGCCTATGCATGCTCTGCAACAAGAGAAGCCATTACACGGAGAAACCTGTGTACTGCAACTAGAGTTGCACCTGTACATTGCAACTAGAGAAAAGCCCTGCTTTTCAACTGCTCATTGCAACTAGAGAAAAGCCCAAGCAGCAAGAAAGTCCCAGCACAGCCAAAAATAAAAACACCTTTAAAATAATAAAATAAAATTAAAAATTGTTTTAAAGAAACTAGAGGAAGAACTGTAAATGGGGAGAAGGGTGGAGGTCAGCTAGGGGCCAACAGATAGGATTTATAATCCTAGAGAATGGTGAATACTACAATATGATTTGTGAACGTAAATTAAATGAAACTAAACATTTCTATCTATGAAAGCCTTGAATACCATACCACAGGATTTGAATTAAATAAATTTACTGTCTGTTAAATACAGAGTTTAGAGTTCATCTATTATACCATGTCTTTTACTTTCTAGATGAGGAAACTAAGACCCACAGGATGAAGGAACATCTCAAAACTCACACCAACCATTGACATACATAATATGAGCTCACTAATAAGTTAAGTGCTATGCATAGTCTTCAATTTTTTAACAAAACTCTGAGTGCTTACACAAAACTTCCTCCAACCTCCATCCTTAAGACAGTGGAAAATTTGAAATGACTGAGATAAGAACTGAGATTTAATGTAATCCAGTAGTGATGATTATAATGAAGGTTTTCAACAAATATTATTAAACCTCTTGCTTAAAAAAAAAAATAAACAACTACAGAATTTTATGAAAACTTAAATGCCTTCCATGTGTGAGGGCTGCCTCTTTTACTGATGACATGATGGACTTCAAGTATGTAAATTTATCTTTCATGATCATTTTTAAAGTATGTTTTTAATCAAGTAAATATATTTCCTTAAATTTGTTACAGAAATTCAATTAACATATGATTCCTTTATTTTGGGAAATATAACTACAGAGACGATAACTGTTACAAGAAGCTTCCTTTCTAGAGTCCTCAGTAAGACCCCAGATCACAAAGACATTGCATGTATTAATGGAGTAGCTAGAGGGCCCTGCAGCAAGTCTCTAAATGCCAATAATGACTACTATTTTTCCCTCAAACTCTTTCCTTTTTCCTTTTTATCATTCACTCTTTTCACTGCATGTGGCTCTCCCTCTCTGTCCACTCCCTAAGTTTCATATGGTACTGCCAGATTGGTGTTTAACCAAAAGATTCTCAGCACTAAATAAGGCAGAAGTTACATTAAGTGCATAAAATATTTTTAACTCTAATCAAAAGCAGAGCTATATAGGCAAAAGCAAGATCAGCCAAAGAACGAAGACACCGTAACCAGAACAATGTTATAAATTATGTGGAATGCCAAGATCCACAGATTCTCAGCTTAAAAATAAGTTACATATAAAGAAACTTGACCACTCTAATTAAAGAATCTCTTTTCTGATCCATAGTATTATAAGAACTTCTATCTTCACTTAAGTTTTTAAATCAAAGTAGAAGTGTTTTCAATTTACTGAAATTAATAATATGAATTTTAAATTTGGGGTCCTATAAGGGAAAATGGAATGGAATATTATTTTAAGTACCGAAGAGTGAACTTTTAGCCTTAATAGGCCACTCTAAAGAGTTTACCACCTACTGTCAAAGAGGAAATGTCTGTAGGATGAGAAAGCTCTACCTCTTCTTAAAGAAAATCATGATGGTAAAGGTCAATAATACTATACTTTGTAGTTAAATGATCATATACCTAAATGGGCAAAGAAGCATTTCAACAGAAAAATTTTAATTAATAGCTTTGACAGGAAAGAATTCAAACAAGAACTGAAAAAAAATTTGTTTCATGACAGACAAAAACACTAAAAGTGTTCAGATTTATATACACCAAATGGAATTTATTTTACTGAAATAACATTTTTTCACTAATTCAGGTGCTAAGATATGTAATGTTAATAGCTGAGAATGAAGACAGTAACGAGTTAACTTTTTTTTTGTAAGTGACCTTGGTATGACTTACCCATAACAAAACCAACTTCTCAGCAATACAGATGGTAGACTAGACACTGCAAATGTTTTAAGCTTAGAAAATGTTTTTAATTTTTTATATTTCCCCACGCTGTGTTTACCGCTTTACATATGTCTCTGACTGCCAAAGAATTGTTAACTAATCGGCATGAGATTCATTTCGTTAGCACACAGCTGGGTACTTTAGTCATACAACATCTGCTTCTCAAAATATCTTCTGCTTTTCTTCATCTACTTCAAAACCTTTTCTAAAAGCTGTTACAGTAAAGCATATATGCCTCTCAATGTTTGGAATTTGATAATCATCATTATGTTTACCATTGTACTAAATTATCAGTAGCTTCTAAATAACTGAAAATTGTACAGTGAATCTAAGTTCCAGAAAATCTGGCATTAACATCAATTAGTAAAACAGAGTTGAGCCTAAGAATGAAGCTCAGTAGGAGTCATGCCACAATCAGATGTTATTCTTTATGTATATATCACTAAGCTCTCTGAGTGAAGACTTAATGGAAAAATAAATGAAGCTTCAAAATATAAATATTAAAATGAAAAAAATGTAAGACATAACCCACAGGAAAGAACATACTGCATTCTGCAACAAAGACTCAGATTTTCTATATACTTTACTTTTTATTATAGAAGGAACAATTAACCAACATATGAATTATCTATTTCCCTTAGCTTCTCCTCCTGCTTTTTCACTTTGGATGAGTGTTAGTTCTGCATGCTACCAAGGCAGGTGAAACCCAAGCAGAGGCCATTCAACTCATGATATATATTCTGTTCCAAATGTTTGTTTTTAAATTAGTTGGAAGTCATAAAATACTTCCTTATTGGAATTATGGATAATGGCAAGGAGATCTCATTCCTCAAAAATCAAAATGTAACTAAACTAGAGAACTAACAATAAATAGAATACAATCCTAACATCCTTCACACCACTATTTCTACAGCAAAATTCATTCTAGAATCCAAATGAACATTTGAGTAACATATCCTTCCAATCACTGGCAAATCAGCAAGAGCTGCACAGTTCTGCTTTCCTTTTCTCTCCCAATCAGCCAAAAAACAACAGAGAGAGCAGGTGAAAGGAGGCCTAATAACTGTGAAAGATTCCAACAACAGGAAGTTGGGTGGTAGGAGGCAGAAGTACAGGAGATCCCACTGTTCTCACTGAATCTGATGAGGGTGGCAGGGGAAATCCCAAACATGAGATACTAGGGGAGAAGTAGTGGCTTTAAGAATGCCATGAGCTTTGGGCAGCTGAAGCTAAAACTTCGGGTCTCTCTCAAAAAAAAGGCAGTAGCCATCAAACTATCAGAGGGACTCCAGTGATGTTATGAGGCTTTGTTGTTGTCGGTCTGGTGGTGGTTGACGTGTTGGCTGCGGGGTAAGCGGACAGTCAGAGTGGTAAAAATTTTTTGCAAGCATTCTTAAACCAGTGAGATAAGAAAATGGCTGAAGAGTTAGTTTTGCAAAATGTCAGCCCATAAATAATAAGATAATAAGGACACAGCCAATCTACCACTCTTAGCTTTAACTTGACATGTATTATAACAAAGCCCAATGATTACCTGTTAGGTGCGCCAGGCTATTTTAGTGACAAGCATACCTTGTGACAGTTTTCAGGGCTATGTCATCACACAGCAGCAGCAGCAGCATCACCACAACCACTGTGGGAGATACTTACAATATTCTCACCCCTAGTTAAAGAATGATTGCGGGTCAAAGCACAGTTACCCCATTCTTGACTTTCCCAGTCTGTCTTAAGAGTTTGGATAATGGCAACACTATGATTAGGGGAGCGGCTAAGCTATTATTGGAGTCCATGCCTTCTCACTTTCTCCAGCTTTTGACATGATAGCTGAGACTTCACAGACATCCTGCAACTATGAGAAAGATAGGAAACTTAAGTCACTGAAGACTACCTCCAGACTGTACATTATGTCAAGCCCCTTAATTTTTTGTTGTTGGTTTAAGCCTTTGCTAGTCAATCTTCCTTTTGTTCATAGCTATATATCTTATCTAAAACCACCACAGCCTATAAAGTAGATCATATGCTAAGCATTACACAAAACCATCCTCATATATTATTTCATTTAATTCTCACAGCAATCCTCCAGGTAATGCTATTAACCAAATTTTACAAAAGGGAAAACAGATTCACAGAGATTATGAAATTTGCCAACAGTTGGCTAAATGACAAGCTAGAATTTAAACCAAGATCTACCTAATGTCCAAGCCATGTTTTTTTACACTACAGTGTGCTACTGTCCATCATCAATTATTTCATTTGTATGGTTGAGGAAGCAGCATGGTAAAATGAAAGAACCAGAGACTGTGGAGTCAAACAGGCCTGGATGAAATCATGGCTCCACCACTTACTAACAGTTATCACTGGGCAAACTGACTTCAAGCTTTCTCAACTATAAAATGGAGGTACTAACAAAATTCTAGAGCAATCACTGTGGCAACTGAATTCATTCAGTTCTGTGCAAAGCATAAAGAAAGAGAGAAGAAGGAGACCTTGCTCTCACAGAGGTCGCAGCCAAGAAAGGTGACAAACAGTACAGTGCAGTAACCTTGGAGGCTTACACAGGATGCTATGGAAGCACAGACAGGAGGAAACGTCGTGAAATGACTCCAGGAAATGATCTGTGAATATGCTGAAAGGAGCTTGCCAGGTGATGAGAAAGGGAGGGGGCAACAGAAGAAAAACACTCCAAGTAGAGGGAACAGTACATGCAAAGGAATGAGGTGGGGGTAGGGAGGGAGTGGTAAAAGAAAAGCTATATGTCAGGAACTAAACATAATTCAGGGCTTCCCTGATGGCTCAGATGGTAAAGCGTCTGCCTGCAATGCAGGAGACCTGGGTTCGATCCCTGGGTTGGGAAGATCCCCTGGAGAAGGAAATAGCAACCCACTCCAGGACTCTTGCCTGGAAAATGCCATGGATGGAGGAGCCTGGTAGACTACAGAACATGGGGTCACAAGAGTCGGACACGACTGAGGGACTTCACTTTCAAACATAATTCAGCACAGTTGGGGCCAATAATTAGGAAGTGACAAGAGAAGGGGCTGGAGAGTTAAACAAGGGACAGGCAAAAAACAATGACTGCCACGAGGGCTGAGGGGGTACACTGGATATTGGAGAATTGTTAAAAAAAAAAAAAAAGTAGTATACAATTAGAAAATATAAGGAAACAAGGCTCTGAGCTTCTAAACTATTAACGATAGAGCTCTAAATACAAGTAGAAAAAAGATTAATTCTATATGTTTGGGGAAAGAGTAACTGAATACATGTAGTTTAATGTATTATTCAATACAGACAAAGGCAGTAGAGAAATATTCCTGCCAGTGGCAAACATTGTTAAATAATAAATAAGTGAGTGAAAATCAAATAATCTTTAAGTTCTACCTTCATTTCCTTTCTGTTACGGGGCAGGGGAGAAACACAATTAATTAAACACAATTAATTACAAGACAGCAAGAGATAGAAAAGAGGAAAGCAAGGATCTAGAAAAATCAAGATACACAATTAATTATGAATGAAGGAAGTAATAATCAATTTAAAATATACTATGCATTTGCTCTAATTACAACTTTACTACTCTTATTAAACATTAATAGTTAAGGAGTAGTTCAATTCCAAGCAGAAGCGGGAAGGGGGAAAAGAAAAGACTAAAAAAGAAATATTAAAATTTATACAATATTAGCATAAAACAACAGTTACATAAAAACTAGGCTAAGCATGGGAGTGTGGAAAAAAATCAAAGAAATAAGATTTCTGAGATTGTTACTTCTAACAAACTCATTTTAAGACAACCTTACAAATAACATGGTACAATATTGTGCTATTCTTACTTGACATCCTATTAATGTCATGTTCAAATAACTCTACGGATGCATATACCTCTTCATAAAAGTTGGAATGTCTTATGGGGAGAAGGACCTATGCACTTTTATTTTTATATACATTATAATATAGACAGGCATACATGTGCTTTATATACACAGTGTAATATGTGGATAGACATATGGGAATAGATCATGGCATTCGGGCCCATCACTTCATCGCAAATAGATGGGGAAACAATGCAAACAGTGACAGACTTTATCTTCTTGGGCTCCAAAATCACTGCAGATGGTGACTATAGCCATAAAATTAAAAGACGCTTGGCTCCTTGGAAGAAAAGCTATGACCAACATAGACAGTGTATTAAAAAGCAGAGACATTACTTTGCTGACAAAGGTCCATTTAGTCAAAGCTATGGCTTTTCCAGTAGTCATGTATGGATGTGACCATACATGGACCATAAAGAAAGCTGAGTGCTGATAATTGATGCTTTTGAATTGTGGTGTTGGAGAAGACTATGGAGAGTCCCTTGGACGGCAAGGAGATCCAACCAGTCCACCCTAAAGGAAATCCGTCCTGAATATTCATTGGGAGGACTGATGCTCAAGCTGAAACTCCAATACTTGGCCACCTGATGGGAAGAACTGACTCATTAGTAAAGATCCTGATGCTGGGAAAGATTGAAGGCAGGAGGAGAAGGGGACGACAGAGGATGAGATGGTTGGAGGGCATCACTGACTCAGTGGACATGAGTTTGAGCAAGCTCTGGGAGTTGGTAATGGACAAGGAAGCCTGGTGTGCTGCAGTCCATGGGGTCTTATACAGTCGGACACTACGGAGAAAACTGAACTGAATATGTGGACAGATACGTGGAAGTAGAGATTAAATAAGACCTAGTATCTAACTCATCTGGTCAAAGTAAAAAGGCTAATACATCATCACTGCCTTTCCAAGGAATACTTTTTTTAGTAGCAGATCTTTATTTTGAAATAATTTTAGAATTCATAGACAAGTTATAAAATACAGAGTTCCTACATATCCCCACCAGTTTCCCCTAATGTCAGCATCTTACATTTCCATGATGCTTTGTTAAAACTAAGAAAACAACACTGGTATATTATTAACTAAGCTCTAGATTCTATTTGTTTTTAGTTTCAGGATCCAGCCCAGGACACTGCCTTGCACTCAGTCACCATGTCTCCTTAGCAATCTTTAGTCTGTGATAGTTTCTGTTTTTCCTTGTTTATCATGACCTTGATGATTTTGAGGAATATTAAGGTATTTTGTAGAATGTCCCCCAATCTACAAACCATCCAGAGGTAGGGTTTTTCTGGTGTTTTTCTCATGATGAGAGTGGGGTAATGAGTTTTTAGGAAAAACCCTGAAGAGGTAAAGGGCCTCCTATCACATCCTGTTAGGGGTAGAAGATATTAACCTGACATCACCAGTGATGTTAACCTTGATCACTTGGTTAAGGTCATGTCTACCAGGTTTCTCCACTGCAAAGTGACTATTTTCCCCCTTTTCCAAGGAATACTTTTGAGTATAGAAACTCTTGTCATGCAAAATAGAAACGAACCTTTAAATGACATTGTTTAGACAGCTTTTCAATAAAATTTTCCAAAATACCAGAATTTTAAGAATGACCTTGCTTTAATATAACAGGTACAACTACCATTTCATTCCCAAAGATTTTGAGCAACACACAAAAAAGTGGTATTTGTTTACTAAAGGAGCACCAAAGGGGAAAAAGTATCATTTCGCATTCCCTGTGAACTATTAATATTACCCAGATCAATGGTTAAATAATATCCTTTCCACTTTAACTAAATGAAAAAAATTAACCCTCCAAAATAATCCCACTTTCAATTTTTGAATATTTTAAATCTTCATGCTGATCCATAGACCATATATTAATTTATTAGTCATATGTAAATAAAAACAGAATAAAAATCACTTAGGCTTGTAAATGTATGTGTTGCTGTGTAGCCTATTCACCATCCTTATAAAACAAATGAGCTTTAGAGAAATCTTCTGCTTTTATCTCTCTAATGTCTTCATATCTTGATTTGGCCTTCTACAGGTTTTACAAAATATAATACTGAAAGCAATAATGTGATTTCACTTACAGTATTTGCCTTACACAGCACACTGGGATTATAGAGGTTAATAAAAGGAAAACAATATATAACTTCTTTAAATATGCAATCAAAACAATTTATATTACTCTATAATAATTCTAACAATTATTCATCATTTTGAGTAGCTCTGAAAGCTCAAAACATCAGTTTTCATAAGATGATATATTTATATGCACATTTTCAACAATCATTATTTGCAAACATTTAACTGAATCCACACAAACTCACTGCAACAAATATAAGACACTTAAACATTTAGACTAATAACTAGATGATATTAGCATTTCCAAAAATTCTTCATTTATAAAAGATCTATAGTCTTTTGCTTTCAATCCAAAATATCAGAATATCTTTTGCTACATTTTACAAGATGGTCAAGTAAGATACTTTTATAGGCTAAAATTCCACGAAGTTCTTCTTTGCTTTCCCTTTTCAACCAGATGTTTATATTCTAGCCTCCTATAATATTCCAAATCTTAGATTTAAATATCAAGACCTTCCTCCAAATTATCATCTATGTTTAATCCTTCTTTATATCTTTGCATCTTGCAGAGTGAAATGTATATATAGTAAGCACTCAAAAAATGTTTAAAGTAGATGAATGACTGAACCAAGAATGAAAGAATAAATCACTATCCAATAACTTCCTAAGATGAATCATAGTATTAATCCTTCTAGGGTAATGAATCCCTTCTCTAAATTGGCCTTAATTTCATTTCTGGAGGTATTAATTTATAAAATTGTATGCATATTTTCAAAATGTTTCTAATAGGTTAACAACTGTGAAATAGAGACATTTCCAAATTTACACACTAATATTTTTAAGAGTCAAATGGGGAGAGAAGAGAAAAAGTGGGTACCATTGTGATTCACAATGGGAAGAAGCTATTATTATGATACTGAAGGTCAAGAATTTATTTAGCCATTTAAAAATCAGTCAAGAATAATTATCTTGGGTAAAATTCAATGAAACAGAAAACCAAAGAGGCTATTACCATGAACAAATGTCCCTTATGTATTTGCCACTACACTAAACTCTAAAATCTAATTTTCTTCAAGGAAAAATAATTTAGAACCTCAAACCTGTATTCTAAAATGTGTAAGACATACTGTCCTTGGAGACTGAATATCAAGAAAAAAACAGTGAATAACCAAGAAGAGAATGAACTACTAATCAAAATAATATTTGAATTTCAACATAAAGATTTTAGCACACTTAGTTTTCAAAACACATTGCATAACAACTAAAGATGCAACTGTAAAAATCAAAAGTATATACTAAATGCCTTGAAGATTAAATTTCACAAGAATAAATATATCAGAGAAGATTTATGGATGAAAAATAGTTTGGAGACATAATAAATATATACATATACTAATCCTGTTAAAAAGCAGTAAAAATACTACATATACTATGTTACCTGTGTGTGTGTGTTCTCTTGTGTCTGACTCCTTGAGGCCTTATGAACTACAGCCCACCAGGCTCCTCTGTCCATGGGATTTTCCAGGCAAGAATACTGAAGCTACCATTTCCTCCATGAAGGGATCTTCCTGAAGGATCTAACCCTCGTCTCCTGCTGCTTCTGCATTGGCAGGCAGATTCTTTTACCACTGAGCCACCTGGAAAGCCCTACCTATATACTACATGAACGCAAGAATTTTCCTTGTCTGTTCTGCTTGCTTCTAGCACTCAGCGCAGTGCTTGACACAGTAGAAATACAATAAACTTTTGTTGAATGGAAATATATCAACAAAATACCAAAGATACCAATCATTTGCTCAAAAATCTTATTAAGTAAGGAGTTACAAAATTACTAATCACAACTCATCAGGAAGCAGTGCTATACCACAGTATGTTAGTGAACACAGAGAAACAACACAATGACAGGAAATACCTTGAAGAGGTGAGCAGACGTGAAGGAAAATGGAGTTAACCCAACTGAGGGAAGTCACACTATTCTTTCATTTTGTAACATTTATAAAAGCATGGCTGAAAGTAAAGGGAAGCAAAAAATCAATTAGCATTCAGGGACATACAACTAAGGCAGTATGGCTGAATAAAGGGGCATATTTGGGGAGTATGATGAAACATGAGAGTTTATTGCTACTGACAAAACGTACACTCCACAATGGCAGGAAGCTTTTTGTCTGTCTGTCCACTCCTTGTGGCAAACAGCAAAAATGGCCATCGTTTGTCTCCTCCTTTTATCTACATCTCCTGAAATGTGAGTCTACGTTCCTCTCATTAAAAAATGGAGCCTTTATTCCATCTGTTGAATTTCAGATGGCTTTGTGACTTGCTTCTGCCAACAGAATATAGCAGAGGTGAATTATGCTAGTTCTAAATTTAAGCCTTGAAAGTTTCTTATTCTTCGACCCTCTTTGGGAACCCTATTTCTATCATGTGAAAAGCCCAGTCTAGCCTATTGATGATGAAGACATATAGCCCAGTCAACACCTATCATCTTAGACCCAGGATCAGCAAACTTTTTCTATAAAGGGACAGATAGTAAAAACTTTAGGCTTTGAGAACCTTATATCGTTTCCATCACATATTTTTCTTTTTTTATTTTAAAACTGTTCCAAAATACAAACACCATTCTTAGCTGAGGGTCTATATAGAAATAGGGGTCATAAATATCTAACAGGTATCTGCCTTAGATGAAGGTCAACCAATCCCCAGAGGCAAAGCTGTCCACTTGATGGCAAATGCATGACTGAGTCCAGCCAAGACAGAAAGAACTACACATTGAACCCAGTACAAATGTCAACCCACACAGTCAAGAGCTAAATGTATGTTGGTTGTTTTTTGCTACTACAATTTAAGAGTGAGTTAATCATCAAAAGCTTACAGATATACTCAAGTGGCACTAGTGGTAAAGAACCCACCTGTCAATACAGGAGATGCAAGAGACGCGGGTTCGATCCCTGGGTCAGGAAGATCACCTGGAGTAGGAAATGGCAACCTGCTCCAGTATTCTTGCCTGGAAAATTCCATGGACAGAAGGGCCTGGTGGGCTACAGTCCATGGGGCCTCAAGAGTCGGACATGACTGAGCGACTGAGCGTGCGTGCACACACACTCTTTCTTTAGTACCTAAAACAGTGTATGTCACTTAGTAGACACTAAAAACTTAGTGAATAAAATAATGAATAGAAGAGTTGTAGGTATCAGAACACGACGAGTTTATGCCAGGATTTGAAAACTCAAAGGGCCACATGGGCCAGGCCAATAGATTAACTGAGTGAAGCAATCAGTATAAAGAAAAGATGTGAAAATGGTGGAAGGGAATCCCCATCAGGAAAGTAAGAAAACGTCTGAAAGGCCTCTGACATTCTAGACAAGGACAAAGGCAGTGGGAGAATAAAAAGAAAACAAGGAGAAAAGTCCAGGACTTCTGAGGAAGAATCAAAAGATTTTAGGCAAAGACTCATTTGGATAAAAATCAAGACTTTTAACACAGCATTGTTAATTGACTATACTCCCATATAAAATAAAAAGCTAAAAAAGAAAAAAAAAGAAAGAAAAAATTAACACTTTAACTATAATGTTGCCTGCAAATGACACACTGTAGATCCCAAAATACATACTTTTTAATAAATAATGCCTATGGAACTGGATATCCATATGTATGCAAAAAGATGAATTTGGATCTCTGTCTCACACCACACACGAAAATTAACTCAAAATGGACCACAAACCTACATGTAAGAACTAAATTATAAAACCTGTACAGGAAAATATGTGCGTAAATCCCTGTGATCTTGCGTTTGGCAAGGATTGCTTAAGTATGACACCAAAAGCACAAGATGAAAAAAACTGATAAACTGACCTTAATCAAACTTTAAAACTTTGTGTATCAAAAGACAGCAATCAAGAAAGTAAAAAGGCAGAGTAGGCAAAGCCATAGAGATAAAATGAAGATAAGTGGCTGCCAGGGGCTAGAAGGAGTGAGAAATGGGGAGTGACTGCTAACGGACATTAAGTTTATTTCTGAGGTGAAGAAAATATTCTGGAATTACATAGTGGTGATGATTGCACAACCTTGTAAATATATTAAAAACCACTGAATTGCATACATTAAAGAGGTGAAAGATGTGAATTATATCCCAAGTTTTTGAGAAGAAAAAAGTGAAAAAACCACCCACAGATTGGGAGAAAATATTTGCAAATCATATCTGGTAAGAGACTTGCATCTAGAATATACAGAATACTTATAACTCAATAATAAAAAGACAACTCAACTGTAAGATGGGCAAAGGAAGATATATAAATGGCAAATAAGCACACTAAAGATGTTCAACATCATTAGTCATATCAAACACATATCAAATACAAGTCATATCAAATACTGATACAAATAAAAACCAAATGAAATATCATTTTTCACCCCCCACAAGGGCTATAATCAAAAAGACAATATCAAGTATCAGCAGGACTATAGAAAAACTGGAACATGTGTACACTGCTGGTGAGAATATCACATGGAACAGCCATCTTGGAAATCAGTTTGGTCCTTTCTTTAAAAAGTTAAACACAGATTTGCCATATGGCCCAGCAATTCTACTCTTAGGTATCTACCCAAGAGAAATGAAAATATATGTCCACACAAAGACCCACACATAGGTGTTCGCAGCAGTATTACTCACATCAGCCAAAAACTAGAAACATATACCCAAATACCAATCAACTTGTGACTATATTAGAAAAACCTCACATATCCATACCATGAAATGCTACTCTGCAATAAAAAACAAAGTACTGATACAAACTACAACATGAAGTTCAAAAAATGAATCTCAAAAAACAATATGCTGAGTGAAAAAAGCCAGACAGAAAAAAAATATAGTTTTATTCCATTTACGTGAAATCCTTTAAAAACTACAACAAAAACGGGCAAATATAGAGACAAAAAGTAGATTAATGGTTGCTTAGGAAGGGGGTGGGGGTAGGAATGGGGAGTGACTATAAATGGGTAGGTTTTTTTTTTTCAAGATGTTGAAACTTTTTATAATTAGATTTTATAAACTAATTTTATAATTAGAATGTAGTGATGGCTGTATAATTCTATACAGTACTGAACTGTAATTCTATAATTTACTGAACTGTACCCTTAAAACAGGTGAATTTTATGACATAAAAATAAATCATACCTTAATAAAGCTTTTATTTTTTTTCACCTTAAGTTTTTTATTTTAGAGATTTTTTTTCCTTTTAATTTTTTAATCACGTACTACATTTATGTTTTCAAAGCCAAAATCATGTAACAAAAGATATAGGCATTGATGTCTCACCTCCAATTATATCACACATGTTTTTCTCACTTCCCCTATAGGTTTCTTACTTAGTATTTGGTTTTCATAAAGCTATTTTTTAAAAAAGAATCAGCAAGGTTTGGCAACTGATTAGCTGTCCTAAAAACAAACAAACAAACAAAGTGGAAGAACTCTAAAAAAAAAAATACAACCTCAATTTTTAGCTTTAACAATGGTGTGGATGGTACTGAAAAGCAAAGTGAAAGGAGAGAGAGTAGGTTTATTGTGGGAAAATAAAGAGTTTGGTTTGGGGGCATACTAAATATTATGTATTGATATAAAGACATCCAGTCAAAGATGTCCTACAAAAAGCACCATGAAAACCAGATTTAAAATTCATTCATTCAACAAACATATACTAAATGTACCAGGAACTGTTAGGGAAAACACTGACTGAAACCGCCCACCTTGGCCAACCACCATCTGTGTGAGTTACTTTATGACAGGAGGTCCTGGTAAGGAACACAGAACTAACAAGTCACCACCAACCGGAAGAATTCGGGAAAGGTCAGAAAGATATGTTATGTGTCCTACTGGCCTCCCAAAATCCTCCTTGCTGGCATCCATCTTGGCTAAGCAATGTACACACCACCAGAAGGATCCTGAGTCAGAATGATTAGCCAAAGACAACCCAGAAACTAATCCCATCACCATAAAACCTGACTTCAACCCATGTGGCAGAGTAGTCCTCCTGGGTTCCCTTACCCTTCTGTTCTCCACCCAGATGCTCCTTCCCAATAAAGTCTCTTGCTCTGTCAGCACATATGTCTCCTCAGACAATTCATTTCCGAGTGTTAGACAAAAGCTCACTCTCAGGTCATAGAAGGAGGTCCCCCTTCCTGCAACAGGATCATATTTGAACCTGGAAATAAAGTAGCTGACCAGAAAGATCCAGGCCCTGGTTTCATGAAGCTCATATTCAGTGGATAAAAATTTTTTAAAGGAGAAGACTTCTTGGTTACATTATTATACAGTTGAGAAGAATCAACATAGAAGTGCCAGCTTAGCCACTCAGTTCAGTTGCTCAGTCATGACTGACTCTTTGCGACCCCATGGACCGCAGCATGCCAGGCTTCCCTGTCCATCACCAACTCTCAGAGCTTGCTCAAACTCATGTCCATTGAGTCGGTGATGCCATCCAACCATCTCATCCTCTGTCCATCCCCTTCTCCTCCTGCCTTTAATCTTTTCCAGCATCAGGGTCTTTTCCAATGAGTCAGTTCTTCGCATCAGGTGGCCAAAGTATTGGAGTTTCAGCTTCAACATCAGTCCTTCCAATGAATATTCAGGACTGATTTCCTTTAGGATGGATTGGTTGGATCTCCTTGCAGTCCAAGGGATTTTCAAGAGTCTTCTCCAACACCACAGCTCAAAAGCATCAATTTTTCAGCGCTCAGCTTTCTTTATGGTCTAACTCTCATACCCATACATGAGTGCTAGAAAAACCACACTAGATGGACCTTTGTTGGCAAAGTAATGTCTCTGCTTTTTAACATGCTGCCTAGGTTGGTCATAGCTTTTCTTCCAAGGAGCAAATGTCTTTTAATTTCATGGCTACAGTCACCATCTGCAATGATTTTGGAGCCCCCCAAAATAAAGGCTCTCACTGTTTTGTTTCCCCATCTATTTGCCATGAAGTGATGGGACTGGATGCCATGATCTTAGTTTTCTGAATGTTGAGCTTTAAGTCAACTTTTTCACTCTCCTCTTTCACTTTCATCAAGAGGCTCTTTAGCTCCTCATCACTTTCTGCCATAAGGGTGGTGTCATCTGAGTACCTTGGGTTATTGATATTTCTCCTGGCAATCTTGATTCCAGCTTGTGCTTCATCCAGACTGGCATCTCACATGATGTACTCTGCATAGAAGTTAAATAAGCAGGCTGACAATATACAGCCTTGACGTACTCCTTTCCCAATTTGGTACCAGTCTGTTGTTCCATGTCCAGTTCTAACTGTTGCTTCCTGACCTGCATACAGATTTCTCAAGAGGCAGGTCAGGTGGTCTGGAATTCCCATCTCTAAGAATTTTCCACAGTGTTGTGATCCACACAGTCAAAGGCTTTGGTAGTCAATAAAACAAAAGTAGATGTTTTTCTGGAACTCTCTTCCCTTTTCTATGATCCAACAGATGTTGGCAGTTTGATCTCTGGTTCCTCTGCCTTTTCTGAATCCAGCTTGAACATCTGGAAGTTCACGGCTCACATACTGCTGCAGTTTGGCTTGGAGAATTTTGAGTATTACTTTGCTAGCCTGTGAGATGAGTGCAATTGTGTGGTAGTTTGAACATTCTTTGGCATTGCCTTTCTTTGGGATTGGAATGAAAACTGACCTTTTCCAATTTAGCCACTAGTGTGACTAAAATCAACAAGAAAGAATGAGGACTACAGAAAGGAAAAAGAGGACCAAGGATTTTAACTGTACATACAGAAGTGGAGCCCTGAAGAAGACAGAATTAACCAGAGTTGAGAGGAAATATCTACCTCTGAAGGAGGAGAGAGTTCAAGAAACAGGGAGGAGTAGTCAAAAATATAAAGCATCAGGGAGAGGAAGGAGGAAAAAAATGCATTTGGATGGATTTGATTTAGCACTTCATTCATTCAACAAATATTTTTGGAGCACCTATTATGTGCCAGGTACTCTGGCTTTTATTCTGAATAAAAGGCAGGAGCCACTGCAGAGATCTGAAGAGAGTGATGATATGATTTAGCATTTTAAAAGGTCACTCGAGTGCTGTGATGAGACGATTAAGGACAGAAGGGCAAAAGTTGGGAGACCAGTTAGGAGGCTCCCACAGTAAACTGAGCAAGAGATGATGATGACAGCAGGAGGGAGAGAGAAAGAAAAGGTCAGATTCTGAATAAATTGGAAAGGTAGAGCCAACAGGACTTCCTGATGATTCCATTTGAGGTCTGAGAGAAACAAGCAAGTCACACAAGATTGTAAGATTTTGGCCTTGCCAACAGGAACTGCCATCAAATGAAATGAAGATGACTGCAGATGGAAATGGTGAGAGGATGACAGAGATCAAGAGATCGTTTGTAGACATACTAAGTTTGAAATGTCTACTAGAGATCTAATGAAGATATTTACAATCATGTAGATTGATGAGTGTGGAGCTCAGGGTAGAGGTGTGGACATTAAGAAGCCAGAAAGAGAGGAACCAGCAAAGCAGAGTGACGAGGAGCACTAAGTAAAAAGACAGAAAACCAAGAGAAGTGATATGCCCAAAATCAAGAGAAGAAAGCATGATCTATAAGGAATAGTGTTCTGTTATACCTCAGGTTCTCAACCAGGGGTGGTTTTGTCCCCAGAAGGGCATTTGGCAATACCTGGAGACATTTCTGGCTTCCCTGGTGGATCAGTCAGTAAAGAATCTGCCGGCAACGCAGAAGACCAAGTTTGATCTTTGGGTTGGGAAGATTCCCCAGAGAATGGCAACCCACTCCAGTATTCTTGCCTGGGCTATTTCATGGACAGAGAAGCCTGGCAGGCTACAGTCCATGAAGAGATAGTTATGACTCAGGAGTTAGGGTGTGGTACCAGCACCTAGTAGGGGGAAACCAGGCATAATGTTATACACTTCATAATGCACAGGACGATCCTCTAACTCCTCCCCTGCAGCTCTTCCACCCACTGGCATAAATTCAAAGCTCTTTGGAGACTGTGCAGCTTTAGTCCTCCATATGACTGAAGTGCCATGGTTAGTCACTGGCAAGCCAAAAATCACCCACTAGGGCACAGGACCACCTGTGGGATGATGCCAAGACTCCCAAGGAGGTGAGCTTACTCCTGCTGCTCCCCCCAACCCCCATCCCATGTAGGCTGAGGGCCAAACAGCAAGAAGGAAAGCATCAGCAAACCAAGAAGAAAAATCCCTTCCTCCTGCAGTGTTCCCTCCAGCAACCTCGACTGACAAAACTTAGTAATATGCCAGTTGGCAAAGAAGAAATGTTTCAGGATACAGTTCTAGGACTACAAACCAGTGCAGTGAAAGTGGATTTGACAACTGGCACATGCTTTCACAGTTCATTCCTCATAACTTTAAAGAAATAAAAAATCACTTCCCAGGAAAACCAAAGATAAAATAGGAAGATATATAGTAATCAAAATTGGACCACAAACTTTGACTCAACTTCCATATAATTAAATTTCTAAATAATCATGATTACTACTTTTTTTAGCATAAGAGGTTAAAGCTCTTCTTTTAAATTGGGACTGTTATTCTTAACTATATATATAAAGATATAAAAACCAAAGATCATAAAGAAATACGCCACAATTGTTTGGTCACAATTGTTTGGTCTAAATTGTAGGTTACTACCATCTACATGTTTGTATTTCCCCCAATTTTTTTCATGAGTATGTATTACTTTGAAAATTAGGGAAATTTTAAACTTTTTTGGAAGTATAACTGGTCACTAAATATCAATGGATGGGATTAAAGCTGTATAGCCTCTTATGTAACAGGATTCTGAATTCCTTTGAAAGAGCATACATTAGAATGAAATAATTTCTGCAAAGTAAATCCTGAAGTTTTAGGTTATTTCCTAATAGCTGTGGATTTAGAGAGAATAAATCAAATGTTAATCCTTTCAAATGTTATGAACTATACCAGCAAACTCAGCATTCTAGTAAATGATTTAAGAGTACAGTCTGAAATAAAGATAAAAAAAACCTAGAAATAAAAAAATCCGCCAGATAAGCAGATCTGATCATGGGTGCCTCTCTGATAAAATTTATAGACTGAGGAGTGCCTAGAGGTAGAACATACTCCCCAAAGTACCAACTGGTCAGCTCCATGTCCTATGTCCTATTGACTCTTCATTAAAATAAAACACAAACACACACACACAAACAAATGACCATTAACATGGGAATTAGTGCTTATCCTAAAAATCAAAGATTGCAAATTAAAACCACAAATCTACCATTTTATGACCATTATGATCACAAGACATTCCAATCATGGAAGAAAATACAGAGTAACAAAACTCTTCAACATTATAGTACAACAGGAATTCTTTATACTTAGGGTTATACAATCCTTTCTTGTTAGACGTATTACAAATATCTTCTTCCACCTGGCTTTTCACTTTCTTTACGGTATCTTCTGACAAACAGGAGTTCTTAATTGTAAGGTAACCAAATTTATTGATTTTGTTCCTTTATGATAAACATAAAACTATTCCTGAAAAAAATCCTTCCCTATCCTGAGGTCATAAAGACTTGCCTCTATGTTGAAAAATTCAGAGTTCTGTCCTGCACATTTAAGTGAAGGTTAACAGTGTAGCATAGTGTTTAAAAACAGAGATAGCAGCGCCAGACTACCTGGGTTCAAACATGGCTCTGCTACTGTGACTCTGGCCAAATTACTTGATTTCTCTGTGCTCACCTGTTTGCTCATGTAAAAAAGAACGAGGTAAAAATAGCACCTACTATTAAGGATAAATGTGGTGATCAAAGAAGTAAATGTATGTAAAGTGCTAGAAAAAGGTCAAGTATATCCTAAGCACTACAGAAGTATTAGCTGTTTTTATTAAGCCTTTAAACTGCTTGAACTTGATATGTATAAAGTATGAGGGAGAGATCTCATTTCATTTTTTCCCATATAGACAACCAATTATTCCAGCACAATATAGTGAATAGTTTATCCTTTTCCCCGTAATGTGCAATGTCACTCTGACATATATTAAGTTCCCATAAAGGTCTATTTCCATTCCTCTCTTCTGCTTCATTGGTCTATTTATCTATCTCTGTGCTGCTACCATACTGTCAAATTACAAATTATTGACAGTAATTATTAAATTGCACAGTGTAGATCAAGCCCTGTTCCAACTTGTTCTTCATGTTTCTAGGATAACTCGTCCTTGCAAATTTTAACATAAGTTTTCAAATTTCATATTAAAAGCCTTCGAATTTTGAATGAAGCAACATGAATTTTCAAGTCAATGTGAGAAACTAAATTATGTTATTCAGCCTCCCTATCCATAAACATGATCTATTCATGACTTTTTATTTTCATTCAATGAAGTCTAACAGTCTCTGTAAAGGTTGAATTTCTGTTTAACTTATACCTACATGTCTTTTTGTGGAATAATAAATGCTGTCTTCAAAAAATTTTTTTCTGGCTTATTTAAATGCTATTCACTCCAGTCATTTCTTTACATCTAGAAACTTAAATAATTTTTCTTCAGACTCCCTGGAATTTTCTATGTAGACAATGCTATCATCTACAAACTTTTTTGCCACAAAATCTGTTCAGCCTGACAATATCATCAATATACATGAAATATATTGGTTAGTATTTGCCTATTTTTTCCACTGTTTACCTTTAACATTTTTCTATCCTTCTTTAGGTGTTCTCTTATCAGCAGCATGTATTAATAGCTATATTCTATTTTCCTTTTCAGTTTGACCTGTGTCTTCTAACTTAAGAATTGAATCCATTAATACTTAACTTGATTATTGATAATTTGGATTTATTTCTCCGATTTTATTTTGTGCTCTATTTTCTCACATTTTCTGTTTATTCTTTGTTGTTTGTTCACTAAGTCCTGTCCAGCTCTTTGTGATCCTGTGGACTGCAGCACGCCAAGCTCCCCTGTCCTCCACTATCTCCTGGAGTCTGCTCAATTCCACTGAGTCAATGATGCTATCCAACTATCTCATCCTCCGCTGCCCTCCTCTCCTTTTGCCTTCAATCTTCCAGCATCAGCGTCTTTTCCAATGAGTCAGTTTTTTGCATCAGGTAGCCAAAATATTCGAGCTTCAGCATCAGTCCTTCTAATGAATATTCAGGGTTGATTTCCTTTAGGATTGACTGGTTTGATCTCCTTGAAGTCCAAGGGACTCTCAAGAATCTTCTCCAGCACCACAACTCAAAAACATCAATTCTTTGGTGCTCAGGCTTCCTTATGATCCAACTCTCTCACCTGGACATGACTACTGGGAAAACCATAGATTTGATTATATGGACCTTTGTTGGCAAAGTCATCCATTCATTTAAAATGACTTTCTGTTGTCATGCTTTAAAAAAAAAAAAAGCATGTTTTATGACTTGAAGATTCAAGCAGTCATAATGTCAGAAAAAGAAATTCAGCGAATGCTTTCTTGACTGCTCAACCTGAAATCCAATAGATATTTTCCTGACTGCTCAACCTAATACCACAGCCATCTTAAGTTTTAAAACATTTTCTAACTTAAAAGAACTGTGTGGACATTACTTTAGAATACATCCAATGGAAAAAATTTCTTTGGAATAAGAATTTAGTAAGTTAGTTCACAGGAGTGGTGATGAAATCAAAGATTTAAATGTGGCAATGTTTGAATTAGAACAATTAGCCACAAAACTGGTCTTCTGTGACTACAATTTGGGAACTATTTAAAAAAACATGAGATGATTTACTTTAATAGTGTTCTATTCAAATCAGGGCAATTCACTTTCTAGTCATACATCATGCATCATGAGTTACACCAAATTATACAGTAATTCTGTTATAATTATGTCCCCAAACACCTCTTTTCACATTTTAAAAAAATGCCACAAAGCCTAAATGCCATATATTACTTTGTATAATATTACTTGGCCATTTTAACAACAACAACAAAAAGTCAGTTCGCAGTAGTAGAGGGTCTAGCTTATGAACAAATACAATGGGCTCCACATCTGATTGAAGAGTTTGAAGTATATTTTCTCCATTTATTTATTCAAATATTTGAATGCCCAACTGTACTTAGCACTAGAAATACTATACAGCAGTGTGCAATTTCCAATACCAGCAAACTACTCTCACCTCTTCTTTGATCCTTACACTTTCTTAGGCTCCACTCTCTAATAAAATAAGAGAAAATAGGAAATAGTTAAATTTTTTTCATATTCAGTATGATATTTTAGGAGAAGGAAATGGCAAACCACTCCAGTGTTCTTGCCTGGAGAATCCCAGGGACAGAGAAGCCTGGTGGGCTGTCATCTACGGGGTTGCACAGAGTCGGACATGACTGAAGCGACTTAGCAGCAGCAGCAGCATGATATTTTAAAATCATATCTGATTTGTGACTTGAATAACTGATATTCACAATGATCTTGAAAAGCCCACGTCACCTCATATACTTTATAATTTTGCAGAGGTGCAGATAATGAATTGGCAGGAACAGCAATGCTGATGCTTCAGAACTAGTTGCTTAGCTAGGAAAGACCAAAGCAACTAACTTTCCAACCTCCACATCTTAATATGCTTTGTTTCTCTTGTTATCACATATGCAGATGACATTTAGAAAGCAGTAACTGTGGGGCAAAAATGCTAATGGAAGTTGACGAGGTGATTCTAAAATGTATATGTCAATTTAAAGGATTAATAATAGCCAAGAATAAAGTCGGAAGACATTATACCACCAGATATCAAGACTTATTTGGAGAAGGGAATGGCAACCCCACTCCAGTATTCTTGCCTAGAAAATTCCATGGACAGAGCAGCCTGGAGGGCTATAGTCTACTGAGCCCTAAAAAGTTGGGCTGGAGGAGGAAATGGCAACCCACTCCAGTATTCTTGCCTGAAGAAGCCCATGGACAGAGGAGCCCGGCAGGCTACAGTCTGTGGGGTTGCAAGAGTAGGACACGACTGAGTGACTAAGGACAGCACAGCACGTCAAGACTTATTACACCGTTGTAGTAATTAAGACAATACATAACGGGAGCAAGGACAGACAACAGCACAACAGAACAGACACCGTCCAATACAAGTAGCCACCAGACACATATGACTATTGAGCACCTGTAATGTGGTTAGTGCAATTCAGGAATTAAATTTTGAATTTCTCTTATCTGAATGAATTTAAATTCAAGAACTAACAACTGACTCAGTTACTGGAAAACTTTTAAGCAAGGCTTGGACCAGCTGAGGTATGTGAAGCTACTTTTTCAACTGTAAATTTTCTGAAACCTAAACAAAGATCAACTTTGTGCCTGAATGAGATCTGCTGTAAACGTAAAAATTACCTCAGCTATCAAAGACATAGTACCGAAAAATGTAAGATACCTCAATAACCTCATATTTATTACTTATTAATATTTTTGTGTATTTGATTAAATCAAATATATTGTAAAATAAATCTCATTAGTTTCCTTTTGCCTTTTTTAATGTGGCTATTAGACAATTTATAGTTACACATATGGCTTACATTTGTGACTTAAATTATACATCTATTATCAGCTCTGGTATAATGTGTCCAGAAAAAGACTCACTTCTAGATACCTGATTTTTTTTTTAAAAAACATTTATTTATTTGGCTGCACTGGGTCTTAGTTGTGGAACGTGGGATCTAGCTCCCTGACCAGGGATTGGACCTGGGCCCACTGTATTGGGAGAGTGAAGTCTTAGCCACTGGACACCAGTGAAGTCCCAAGATACCAGATTCATAAGAAAAATTATATTGCAAGTGTGGTGGGGAAAAGATGGTCTTTTGAATAGAGTTGAGTGAACTGAATATCCATTCAAAGAAAAAAAAAGGAATCTTGAGCCTTTGCATAATAAACAAATATCAATTTCACCTGGACTGTATATCTAAATGTGAAAGTCAAAACTATAAAGCTATTAGAAGAAAACAAAGATTATCAACTTGGGCTAGGCAAGGATTTCTAAACAGGATATGAAAAGTATTGATCACTTTTAAAAAATGATAAGTTGGGCTAAACAAACATTAAGCACTTCTTCGCATCGAAAGAAATGAGTCCTAAGATAATGAGCACTAAGATAATGAAAAGACAAGCCAGAGTTGGAAAAAAGCATTAGACCAGGGCTAATACATGCAAGAGAGATGACTGTGCCACACACACACATACACACAGGACATATCCATTGTATATACACTAATATCTCAATATTTGACCATTGTTTTCATGTTTCAACTGAAGTTTACCCATTCAAAAAACAAGAATTCTATTTAGACAATGTTGATTCACTTCAGAAACACTTATATATATTCAAAGTGAAAGTGACGTACATAAAATCAACATTTACATGATCACATAAGGTCATTGCTGGAGTCAATATATAAGAAGTACACACATCTTCAAAAATAAAAATATTAACATAGTTGGGACCTTCAGTCCAGACAAGATGGCTTAGACCAGTTTCCCCCTGCTTCTCTCTAAGTGCAAAACCTAAAAATAATGAAGAAGACAACCAAAAGATACTCTGGAAGGTGGTAAAAAGAAGGCATGTTGGTTTGGAACCCCAAGACGAGAGAAAGGTGCCAGGTGCCTCTCACTCAACAGAAGACGGTAACCCAGTCCTGGCACATCCTAATTCCCAACCTAGCAGAGAAGGCAGTCAGGCAGGCTCACTCCTCTCCAGGATTCAACAAGAATCTCTCCAATAGTACCAGGTAAGCCACCATCAAAAGCAACGGGGCTATGACTGAAAGTCCCACTAAGAAGCAGCAAGCAGGGGAAGCAGTTTCCTTCTCCTCAAAATCTGAGACTTCTCTGCTCTACTGAGAGATAACGAGACGTCCAAAGGGCACTGGCAAGACAAATTTCACCACCACAAGTGACCAATCCGGAGAGTACTTTTGGCCCCATGGGCCTGAAACATCCCTCTTCTATACAGAGACATGAGTTTGCCTAGTACGGGGAAAGTCCTCCCACCTCCTCTAGCAGAACCAGCAGGGACAAGTGGGAACCCCACTGGTACCAGGTAAGCAGAACAAAAAAATACTACAAAGACTCTAACCATCACTGGAATCAAAGACCAGAAGAGGAAGCAAAATGCCATGCTAAACCTTAACAGGATAACTACCCATTAAAACAAAATATTTAAATAGGACTCAAAATACCCAACATAATAAACAAAAAGATGAGAATGCAATAAAAACAATCACCTGTCATTGCAAAAACAGAAACATCACAACTCACAGGAGAAAAGACAATAAGGTGCCATCTATATAAAGGTGAATCAGACATTGGGATTATATTCATTTGTTCACATTATATATAATAAACAGAACTTTCATACACTCTCAGTTCAGTCGCTCAGTAGTGTCTGACTCTTTGTGACCCCACGGACTGCAGCACACCAGGCTTCCCTGTCCATCACCAAGCTCCCAGAGCTTGCTCAAACTCATGTCCATCGAGTCAGTGATGCCATCTAACCATCTCATCCTCTGTCGTCCCCTTCTCCTCCTGCCTTCAATCTTTCCCAGCATCAGGATCTTTTCCAAAGAGTCAGTTCTTCTCATCAGGTGGCCAAAGTATTGGAGCTTCAGCTTCAGCATCAGTCCTTCCAGTGAATATTCAGGACTGATTTCCTTTAGGATTGACTGGTTTGATCTCCTTGCAATTCAAGGGATTTTCAAGAGTCTTCTCCAACACCAGAGTTCAAAAGCATCAATTCTTTTGAACTGGAGAAGGAAATGGCAAACCACTTCAGTATTCTTGCCTTGAGAACCCCATGAACCATACACTCAAGCAATTCCATTTCTGGGTATTTATCTGGAGGAAACAAAACCACTAACTCAAAAAGATATATATACCCCTACGTTCATTGCAGCATTATTCACAATAGCCAAGATGTGGGAACAAATTCAATACCCTTCAGTGATGAATGGATAAAAAAAAATGTGGTGTACAGTAGATTATTATTTAGTCATTAAAAAAGTATGAAATCTTGCCATTTGTGATAACATGGATGAACCTCAAGGGTATAATAACTGAATTAAGTCAGAAAGAGAAAGACAAAAAATGTTATGATCTCACTTACAGGTGGAAACTAAAAACAAAAACACCAAGATCCTAGAAACAACGTGGTGCTTGCTAGGAGCTAAAGGGTTGGGGGGTCAGAGAAATGGGTGAAGGGGGTCAAAAGGTACAAACTTCCAGTATAAAAATAAATAAGTCATAGGGATGCAATGTATAGCAAGGGGACAATAGTTAATAATTCTGTACTACATATTTGGAAAAGTTGTTAGGAAAGAATAGATCTTAAAAGTTCTCATACAAGAAAAAAGAATTTTTTGTAATGATGTAAGATGTCTGATATTAACTAGACATTGTGGTGATCATTTCTCAGTGTATACCCATATAGATCATTACATTGTACACCTGAAATTAATAAAACCTTATATGTCAATTATACCTCAATTTTTAAAAATTATGAGAAAATATAAGTTATAAAAAGAAACTAAATGGAAATCATGGAACCAAAAAACACACTGACAGAAATAAATACTCTCTGGATGGGTTCAATAGTACAGTGGAGATGACAAGAGGACAGAATCACTAAACTTGAAAAAAGAACAGTAGAATTTAACCAACCTAAGAACAGTGAAAACAGACTAAACACAACTGAACAAACCCTCAGGAACCTATAAGACTCTAATAAAAGAACTAACATTTGTATCAGCAGAGTCCCAGAAGGAGAGGAATAAAAAGACAACAGAAATGAAAGAGTATTCAAGGAAAGAAAGACCAAAACTGCCAAAAAACAAATGTGCAGATGCACGAAACTGAGTAAATACTAAACAGGATAAACCAAAGGAAATCCATGGCAAAATAAATGATAATTAAACTTCTGCAAACTAAAGACAAAGAAAACATCTAGAAAGCAGCCAGAGAAAAACAATGCATTATCTAAAAACGAACACCAGTTTGAATGACAGTGGATTTCTCATCTAAAACATGGAGACCAAAAGAAAGGAACACACATTTGCCAAGAACTGAAGGAAGAGAACTGTCAACCACAAATCCTATATCCAGAGAAACTATCCTTCAGGAATGAAAGGGGAGAAAGATACTGTTAATCAAAAAAGTTTTTCTAAAAGACTTTGTCACTAACAGGTATACCCTTAAAGAACAGCTAAAAGAAGTTCTCAAAACAGAAAGGAAATGATAAAAAAGAAATAAGGAATCTTGCAGTATCAAGAAGAAAAGAGTAACAGAAACAGTATAAATATGGGTACATACAACAGACTATCCTTACTATGAGTTTTATATATCATATTTGAGGACTGAAACAAAATTACAATGCCATCTGGTGTCTAAAACTTAAAAAGTGAGGAAGGTAAAGGAACCTAAATGGAAGTCAAAAGTGTAACATGTTATTATGTTATTCATAATACTCAAAGTGGTAAAATGTTGATACCAGGAGACTGAATATATATATATGTATGTGTGCATCCAGAGCAACCACTACAAAAGCTATATATTATGTTCGACCCACATGAAGACAAGAGAAACAGGATGAGAACCAGAGAATACAAACAGAATACAAATAATAAAATGGCTGATTTCAGTTCTAACAACTTGACCATTACTACTATGGACTGAACTGTGTTCCCCTCAAATGACAACCCACTCCAGTATTCTTGCCTGGAGAATCCCATGGACAGAGGAGCCTAGTGGGCTATGGTCCATAGAGTCACCAAGAGTCGGACGCAACTGAAGCAACTGAGTGCGCGTGTGCGCACATGCACACACACACACACGCCCCCACCCCTAAATTCATATGGCGGAGCCCTATTTGGGAATAGGGCCTTCAGGAAATAACTAAGCTTAAATGACGTTAAAAAAGAAGGGGGGGTGGGGCCCTGATCCAATAGGATCAGTGTCCTTATTATAAGAAGAAACACTGCACTGTAGAGTGTTCCACCCTCTTTCCATCCACACACAAAGACGTCATAAGAGTGAATAGCAAGATGGCAGCTGCCTGCAAGCCAAGAGATGTCTTAGAATGAAAGCAGATTGAAAGTAAAAGGATAAGAAAAGTTATACTACCAAACATTAATTTTTTGAAAAGCAATAATGACTATATCATATCTGATGAAGAGAACTTCAGAGCAACAAAAATACCAAAAGGGATATTAAATAAAGATTATAATTTAAATCTACCAGGAAAACATAATGATCTTAAATGTGCATGCACCCCCCCCCCCAAAAAAAAACACAAAGCTTCAAAATTAGGAAGCAAAACCTGACATCTGAAAACAGAAACAGAAAAACTCCACAATTATAACTGGAAACTTTAATACCCTACCTCAGCAACTGACAGCCACCAGAAAGAAAATCAGAAAGGATATAGAAGATCTGAACAACCAAAATTAACCAGGATCCAACTGACTTAAGTAAATAGAACACCTCATCCAACAGCAGAATACACATTTTTTTTTTCAGTGCATGCAACATTCACCTAGAGGCTATACATTCTGACAAATTTTAAAAAATTAAAATCATATACAGTGTGTTCTCTAATCACACAGAATTAAATTCAAATCAATAACAGAAAGACAAAAGGATAATATCTAAACGTGAAAAATCAAGCAATACATTTGAAATAATCTAAATAATCATGTGTTAAAGATGAAATCTCAATGGAACTTTGCTAAATGAAAACGAAAATACAACATCCCAAAATATGCGGGAAGCAGCTAATGCAGTACTGACAGGAAAATGTGTAGCACTAAATATTTACATTAAAAACTACAAGACTACAAGAGGTCTCAAATCAATAATCTTAGTTACCACATTAAGAAACTAGAAAAAATAAAAATAAATCCAAAGCAAGCAAGCAGAAGAAAGGAAATGAAGATAAAAGCAAAAATCAATGACACTGGAAACAGCCAATTGAGAAAATAAAAAATTAATTCTTTGGGGGAAAAAACAATCTTTGAAATTGAGCTGAACCTCCACCTGCAAAGACTAATAAAGAAAGAATAATGCATTTCTTCTAAATTCTTGAAATTATGAGTATAAAGTTTTTCATAATAGTTCCTGTATCCTTTTAATGGCTGCAGGATCTGTAGTGTTATCCTCTATTTAATTCCTGATATTAATAATTTGTCATTTAATTCTAATAGTAATTAATTCTAGTATCAGGAATTGTATTCTAGAAAATAGAAAAGGAAGAAACATTTCCCATCACATTTTATGAGGTCAGTATTGCCTTTTCATTTATGTTCACAATAAATCCTATACACGAATGTTCACACAAGCTTTACTTATGATAGCCAAAAACTGGAATCAGTCCAGATGTTCTTCAACAGGCAAATGGTTAAACAAACTGTGGTACATACAAACCAAGGACTACTACTCGGCAATAAGAAGGAATGAACTATCAATGTATACAACAACTTAGATGAATGTCCAGGAAATCATGCTGAATGAAAAAAAGTCAATCCCCAAAAGTTTCAAACTGCATGACTGCATTTATATAACATTTTAAAATGTCAAAATTATAGAAATGGAAAATAGTCATGGTTATGGGGTTAGGAAGAGGGAGGGGCCAGAGGAGGTGAGTGTGTTTACAAAAGGGCAATTGGAGGGATCCTAGTGATAGAACTTTCCTCCATTGTGTCTATGGTGGTGGATACACAAACCCACACAAATGATAAAATTGTACAGAACTAACTACATACATTCACACACACTAATACAAGTAAAACTGGGGACAGTTGATGAAATTGATGGACTGGATCAATACTGAGATCCTTCCTAACTGTGATACTGCACTATAGTTGTACAAGATGTACCACTGGAGAAAGCTGGGGAAGAGGCACATGGGATCTCTCTATTATTTCTCACAACTATATGTAAATTTACAATTCTCTCAACAAAGATTTTCAATTCATCAAAAAACAGTAATTGCTAAGTTCACTCCCTTACTGACAATAAAAGGGTAAAGAGAGAGTTGGACAGGTCACGTTTCATCTACAGCTATAAAATCAGTTCACACTTAAGGTAGGAGGGAAAATTCCAAAACAACAACTTCCTAGGGAGCACACAGTCTGGCAACCAGGTCACCAAACCCTATACCAGACAATCACTAAGCAAGGCCAAATATAAATAGCCAAGGTAGTTACAGGCACTAGAGTATAACAAGAAATCAAGACAGGAGCAGACCAGACATACACCATAAAGCAAAGAACCAGGAGTAATTACAGAGTCAGCAGCCTTTTATATCTGGCTTACTGACCGCAGATACTGTCCACTTCCGAGATTTTTCCTAAAATAATCAGAACAGCCTGTGAGATCTATTTAACTACAATTATTGGCATCCATTATTATAGTAACACTACAGTTCCCTGTTTTAAGGTTGGTTACTTCCTATACTAGATAGCATATTTAAAAGCAGAGGCATTACTTTGCCAACAAAAGTCCGTCTAGTCAAGGCTATGGTTTTTCCAGTGGTCATGTATGGATGTGAGAGTTGGACAGTGAAGAAAGCTGAGTGCCGCAGAATTGATGCTTTTGAACTGTGGTGTTGGAGAAGACTCTTGAGAGTCCCTTGGACTGCAAGAAGATCCAATCAATCCATACTAAAGGAGATCAATCCTGGGTGTTCATTGGAAGGACTGATGTTGAAGCTGAAACTCCAATACTTTGGCCACCTCATGCGAAGGGTTGACTCATTGGAAAAGGCCCTAATGCTGGGTAGGATTGGGGGCAGGAGGAGAAGGGGATGACAGAGGATGAGATGGCTGGATGGCATCACTGACTCGATGGACATGGATTTGGGTAGACTCCGGGAGTTGGTGATGGACAGAGAGGCCTGGCGTGCTGCAATTCATGGGGTCGCAAAGAGTCAAACATGACTGAGTGACTGAACTGAACTGACTTCCTATAAAAGAAAGTGAAAGTGTTAGTCGATCAGTCCTGTCTGACTCTTTGCGACCTCACTGACTGTAGCCCTCCAGGCTCCTCTGTCCATGGGATTTTTCAGGCAAGAATAGTTGAATGGATTGTCACTTCCTTCTCCAGGCGATCTTCCCAATCCAGGGATCAAACTCAAGTTTCCTGCATTGCAGGCAGTGTGTTTACCATCTGAGTCACCAGGGAAGACCTGGTTACTTCCTATAAGCTGTATATAAATCAAAAAGCCAAGAGTGTTAGTAGTTATATGTTATATGTTATATTAAGAGCAAAGTCCAATGCCTAGTACAAACCTGACACATAATACTTATAGAAGAGAAAGGAGGGAGGGAATAATTCAGGAATGAATTAATAAAAGTCTATAGACCCTTGTGGGCTTCCCTGGTGGCTCAACTGGCGAAGAATCCACCTGCAATGCAGGAGACCTTGGTTCGATCCCTGGGTTGGGAAGATCCCCTGGAGAAAGGAAAGGCTAACCGCTCCAGTATTCTGGCCTGGAGAATTCCATGGACTATACAATCCATGGGTTCGCAAAAAGTCAGACATGACTGAGCAACTTTCACTTTCCACAGACCCTTGTACCATTAAGAAGACACATTCACAGAAATTTTGCAGCTTCAGAGGGTTCTTGAAGGCCCTAAAATCCAGAATTTACAAAACCTAGCTTTAGATTGTGCATCTTGAAAAACCTACTCCAGCAATTTACGTCATTTGTCTCTTTAGATGGTAAAATAAGAATTTCTCAGAGTCCTTTCCAATGCTATAATTTACTGATTTATACCCCAATCACACCCTCAGATGGGATTACCTCCCTTTCCCTATCATATGTAATGGCACAGAATTTTTAACCAAGCATTTGGTTTACCTAACAGCATACTTAAGCATATTTACTATCCGGGACAGGTCTGAAATGAGCTTCGCTGGTGGCTCAGAGGTAAAGAACCACCTGCTAATGCAGGAAACGCAGGTTCAATCCCTGGGTTGGGAAGATCCCCTAGAGAAGGAAACACAACCCACCTCAGTGTTCTTTCCTGGGAAGTCCCATGGAGAGAGGAGCCTCGTGGGCTACAGTTCATGGGATCAGAAGAGAGTCAGACAGGACTTAGCAACTAAAAACAACAAACTGAGGTCTGAAACATAAGGAGGAAGCTAGTGAAACCATGGAAATCTTTTGTGGATCCTTAATACAGTCACAAGATCATTAGATAATAGGAGGCACAATTGCTTCAGGAAAAAAGGTAAATGTCATAATGCTGCACTATGCTGGACTGGTTAGAAACGAGGCTCAATTTAGCTCAATTTCAGCAAAAACACTCAAAGCAAATGCAGCAGCCCTCCCCTCAAAAGTTTTAATCTATAACACTCATTGAAAATGTATGAAGGAAATGAATTTGGTACAAAACACATCATGAGATGTCTAAAAGTACAAAAAGCACACAAACTTTTTCAGGTCTCCCAATGCAATCTTCACTGATGAGCAGCAAAAAGCTACTCCGCAGTATACACACCTATATCTTAGGTTCGCTGAGCTGCATTATAGCCTTTGGGTGTACCTGAAAGTGAACTACTAGATCTTGCAATTGAAACCATAAAATATTTAGCATGGATAAACTGCCTCTATCTTACTATATGCCTCACCTTGAGTCTTCACATAAGACCAATGATTTCTAAAAAAATTTATCTCCTATTCGGAAAACCGCAGAATTAAAAATTCAAACTACTTTCAATATAACTTAAGGAATGCCATCTATTCTGGGTCATGTTTTTTTTTAGGATGATTTTTTTTACCTGAATGAAAGAATTAGCATTATTAAAATAAGGGAAAACATATTTAATCCACAAGAATTTTTACCAAATAGAATTGGGTCACTGTCTCAGCAGTGAGTTCCTAAATCTATAGCCCTTGTTTTCAACCTCTCTTTTAGGCCTTGCCACAGTGTTGAAAGAGTGACGACAAAGCAATAAAGCAACTAAGGGACTCGAAGTTCAATTGCTAAGATAGAGGCCATGTTTCATACCCAAATGCTGACAGCACTAGACTATACAAAGAGAATCACTCAATCTCAGGGCTACCAAAGGTCTAAATCTTGTCTAGATCCAGCCAAAGCTTAGATTCTACCTGTAACAATTCCTGTACGAGACCTTTCATCTTCTGTTCATCACTGCCAGTGTCTGGGACATGTTGCTTTCTGAGACTGCCCACTCCATCCTCACAGCTCTGTTACAAAGTTCTCTTACAGTGGGTACAAATCTGTCTCTGTGTAATTTCCACCCACAAGTTCTAATTCTATCTCCTAGGACCACACAGAAGAAGCCTAATCCTTCTTCCAGCTTCCACATTGTCAGCCCTTCAAATATTTGAACATAGTTATCAAGTTTCCGGTGACTGTTGTGGTAGGCTGAATACTGGTTCCCTCAAAGATGCCTGTGTCCTAATCCCCAAAACCCATCAGCTCCTGCTCATGTTCAACCCTGTGTTTGTGACCCCATGGACTGTAGCCCACCAGACTCCTCTGTCCATGGGATTTTTCAGGCAAGAATACTGGAGTGGATTACCATTGCTTCCCGAATCTTCCCAACCCAGGAATCAAATCCACATCTCCTGCATCTCTTGCACTTGCAGGTATATTCTTTACCACTGAACCACCTGGAAGCCCAAAACCTACCAGAGAAGAGACTCTGAAGATGCAATTAAAAATCTTGAGATGGAGAAATTATCTTGAATTATCCTGGTGAATCCAGTGTAACCACAACAGTCCCTATAAAAGGCAAGAAAGAAGATCAAAGAGAAAGAAGTAGATCTGATGAAGCAGAAACTGAAGTGATGCACTTTAAAGGTGGAGAAAGGGGCCATGGGCCTAGGAATGCAGGCTAACTCTGGAAGCTAAAAAAGCCAAGAAAATAGATTCTTCCTTACTGCCTCCAGAAGGAGTGCAGCCATGCATGCACATTTAAACTTATGACCGTTAGAACTGTTAAGAGTATAAATCTGTATCTTTATGCCACTGAATTTGTAATAATTTGTTACAGCAACAGAAGGAAACTAACAGACTCATTCTCTTTCCAAACTAAAGATTTCTTTAACCACTCTTCAAATAACACTTTCAAGTCTCACCTCAGGACATTCCCAATCTCTCTTTTGTCAAAAATCTCATGTTTCCTTCAACCTATCCATATACCCTATTCTCCTGGCCCAAAACAGCTGTCAACTTTCTCTCCAGCAATGATGGAGCCACATCCTCTTGGTCTACTCGCTTTTACCAAGCTCATTCCAAGGGCAATTGCTCAATAAATAATAAGTTGAAAGTAAACAATCATTCAGAATTCCCAACAGGTCTGATAATCTAAAAGATTAAAAGGCCTTATTCCTCCTCATTCTCCTGGAGAAGTCACAAATTATTCCCCATGTGATAGGATTTTAACAGATTACATAGATGACTTCTCAATTGAAATATCTATTCATATAACTCCTTGTTAGTAAAACCATTGCAGAAATTAAAAAGTAAAAGCTCCCTATATTATGTATATGACTAATATTTACTAATACTGTGTCTCCTAAACTCTACATTTATGTTTAATTATCATACAAATAATTCTTGCCTTGAGAACGCCATGAACAGTATGAAAAGGCAAAAAGATAGGACACTGAAAGATGAACTCCCCAGGTCAGTAAGTGCCCAATATGCCACTGGAGATCAGTGGAGAAATAACTCCAGAAAGAATGAAGGGATGGAGCCAAAGCAAAAACGATACCCAGCTGTGGATGTGATTGGTGATAGACGCAAAGTCCGATGCTGTAAAGAGCAATATTGCATAGGAACCTGGAATGTTAGGTCCATGAATCAAGGCAAATTGGAAGTGGTCAAACAGGAGATGGCAAGAGTGAACGTCGACATTCTAGGAATCAGCAAACTAAGATGGACTGGAACGGGTGAATTTAACTCAGATGACCATTATATCTACTACTGTGGGCAAGAATCCTTTAGAAGAAATGGAGTAGCCATCATGGTCAACAAAAGAGTCTGAAAGGCAGTACTTGGATGCAATCTCAAAAACGATAGAATGATCTCTGCTGGTTTCCAAGGCAAACTATTGAATATCACAGTAATCCAAGTCTATGCCCCGACCAGTAGCACCGAAGAAGCTGAAGTTGAATGGTTCTATGAAGACCTACAAGACCTTCTAGAACTAACACCCAAAAAAGATGTCCTTTTCATTATAGGGGACTGGAATGCAAAAGTAGGAAGTCAAGAAACACCTGGCGTAACAGGCAAATTTGGCCTTGGAGTACAGAATGAAGCAGGGCAAAGGCTAATAGAGTTCTGCCAAGAGAACGCACTGGTCATAGCAAACACCCTATTCCAATAACACAAGAGAAGACTCTACACATGGACATCACCAGATGGTCAACACTGAAATCAGATTGATTATATTCTTTGCAGCCAAAATGGAGAAGCTCTATACTATAGTCAGCAAAAACAAAACCAGGAGCAGACTGCGGCTCAGATCATGAAATGCTTATTGCCAAATTCAGACTTAAATTGAAGAAAGTAGGGAAAACCATTAGTCCATTCAGGTATGACCTAGATCAAATCCCTTATGAGTATACAGTAGAAGTGACAAATAGATTTAAGGGACTAGATCTGATAGACAGAATGCCTGATGAACTATGGACAGAGGTTTGTGACATTGTACAGGAGACAGGGATCAAGACAATCCCCATGGAAAAGAAATGCAAAAAAGCAAAATGGCTGTCTGAGGAGGCCTTACAGATAGCTGGGAAGAGAAGAGAAGAGAAAAGCAAAGGAGAAAAGGAAAGATATTCCCATCTGAATGCAGAGTTCCAAAGAAAAGCAAGGAGAGATAAGAAAGCCTTCCTCAGCGATCAATGCAAAGAAATGGAGGAAAACAACAGATTGGGAAAGATTAGAGATCTCTTCAAGAAAATTAGAGACCCCAAAGGAACATTTCATGCAAAGATAGGCTCGATAAAGGACAGAAATGGTATGGACCTAACAGAAGCAGAAGATATTAAGAAGAGGTGGCAAGAATACACAGAAGAACTGTAAAAAAAGATCTTCATGACCCAGATAATCACGATGGTGTGATCACTCACCTAGAGCCAGACACCCTGGAATGTGAAGTCAAGTGGGCCTTAGGAAGCATCACTACGAACAAAGCTAGTGGAGGTGATGGAATTCCAGTTCAGCTATTTCAAATTCTCAAAGATGATGCTGTGAAAGTGCTGCACTCGATATGCCAGCAAATTTGGAAAACTCACCAGTGGCCACAGGACTGGAAAAGTTCAGTTTTCGTTCCAATCCCAAAGAAAGGCAATGCCAAAGAATGCTCAAACTACCGCACAATTGCACTCATCTCACATACTGGTAAAGTAATGCTCAAAATTCTCTAAGCCAGGCTTCAGAAATACGTGAACCGTGAACTTCCAGATGTTCAAGCTGGTTTTAGAAAAGGCAGAGGAACCAGAGATCAAATAGCCAATATCCGCTGGATCATCAAAAAAGCAAGAGAGTACCAGAAAAACATCTATTTCTGCTTTATTGACTACGCCAAAGCCTTTGACTGTGTGGATCACAATAAACTGTGGAAAATTCTGAAAGAGATGAGAATACCAGACCATCTGACCTGTCTCTTGAGAAACCTGTATGCAGGTCAGGAAGCAACAGTTAGAACTGGACATGGAACAACAGACTGGTTCCAAATAGGAAAAGGAGTACGTCAAGGCTGTATATTGTCACCCCGCTTATTTAACTTATATGCAGAGTACATCATGAGAAACGCTGGGCTGGAGGAAACACAAGCTGGAATCAAGATTGCCAGGAGAAATATCAATAACCTCAGATATGCAGATGACACCACCCTTATGGCAGAAAGGGAAGAAGAACTAAAGAGCCTATTGATGAAAGTGAAAGAGGAGAGTGAAAAAGTTGGCTTAAAGCTCAACGTTCAGAAAACTACAATCATGGCATCTGGTCCCATCACTTCATGGGAAATAGACGGAGAAACAGTGGAAACAGTGTCAGACTTCATTTTCTTGGGCTCCAAAATCACTGCTGATGGTGATTGCAGCCATGAAATTAAAAGACGCTTACTCCTTGGAAGGAAGGTTATGGCCAACCTAGATAGCATATTGAAAAGCAGAGACATTACTTTGCCAACAAAAGTCCATCTAGTCAAGGCTATGGTTTTTCCAGTGGTCACGTATGGATGTGAAAGTTGGACGGTGAAGAAAGCTGAGCGCCGCAGAATTGATGCTTTTGAACTGTGGTGTTGGAGAAGACTCTTGAGAGTCCCTTGGACTGCAAGGAGATCCAGTCAATCCATACTAAAGGAGATCAATCCTGGGTGTTCATTGGAAGGTCTGATGTTGAAGCTGAAACTCCAATACTTTGGCCACCTCATGCGAAGGGTTGACTCATTGGAAAAGACCCTAATGCTGGGTAGGACTGGGGACAGGAGGAGAAGGGGATGACAGAGGATGAGATGGTTGGATGGCATCACCGACTTGATGGACATGGGTTTGGGTAGACTCCGGGAGTTGGTGATGGACAGAGAGGCCTGGCGTGCTGCAATTCATGGGGTCTCAAAGAGTCGGACACGACTGAGCGACTGAACTGAACTGAACTGATCATACAAATTGTATGCTGCTGCTGAGTCGCTTCAGTCGTGTCCGACTCTTTGCGACCTCATGAACTATAGCTTGCCATGCTCTTCTGTCCATAGAATTCTCCAGGCAAGAATACTGGAGAGGGTTGCCATGCCCTCCTCTAGTGGATCTTAACCCAGGGATTAAACCCTCATCTCTTATGTCTCATGCATTGGCAGGTGGCTTCTTTACCAGTACCACCACCTGGGAAGCACAGATTGTATAATTTCTGATAAAAAGTAGTTAAACAAAAGTACAGTATTAGTTTAGCCAAATGTTTTACAAAATATTTAAATAGTTATATAATAGCTTTGGGGCTTCCCAGGTGGCACAATGGTAAAAAATCCTCCTGCCAATGCAGGAGACTCAAGAGACGTGGGTTTGATCCTTGGTTTGGGAAGATCCACTGGAGAAGGAACTGGCTACCAACTCTAGTATTCTTGCCTGAAAAATCCCATAGACAGAGGAGCCTGGAAGCCTACAGTCTATGCGGTTGCAAAGAGTCAGACATGACTGAGGAACTGAGCGCACACACACACATAATAGTTTTATCTGTCAACATCAACTTCTTCTAGCAAAATAATAATGCAGCAAAAAAATAACAAGTGTTTGACAAATGCATTGTACTGAACATTGTACCTATAGCATAATTTACTTTACAAACACAAAGGTTTTTCTTTAACATTTCCATTGATGGATGCTAGAATATAGGATGTGATGGTGAAGGTACGAAATAGAAAGCAGAGGAAAAGTAGGATCACAGCCATTGTAAACAGTCTCAGCATAAAGTGAAAAGAAACGGAATAGTGGAACAAAAATTAGGGAACAAGGAGAAACTACTCATTATCAGCTATTGCTGGTATATACAAACCTCCCAAAAGAACCGGTCAGACAGTGGTAGGTGTCCCACCAGATACCTGTGTGAGGGTGGAGAGCATGGTTTCTAAAAATTCAGCCACACAGTATTTGAATAACTTCTGTTAATTTTAACCAATCTAGAAAGCAACAACCTAGATTAAAACACCCAAAATCCCTTTCTCCTTTTGGCAGAAAACTACTTGAATTATAATTGCTTATTTTGGCTATTAGTATTATTTCTGTTCCTAAAAAACCTACTAACTAAGCATTTAGAAGAAAGCTACCTAAAAACATAATAGGGAATAGAATCTAGGATTAAAACTTGCCCTATTTTTTGAAAACACCAAAGGTTTGCTTCAGATTTTCATTATTTGGCCTAGTGACACCTTTACTTAAATATTAGAAAATCTGTAATCATAATAATAATGTTATCTCATTAAGAAAATGATACATCAAATTTCACACAACAATCGAAATTAGTGTTAGAAATAGGGAAGAAACTCAAGTCTTAATTATAGCACCTAGTAGAACTACTACTACTACTAAATAGTATGTATATTTTTATTTTTATGTAGATATTAAATAGAAAATTCAACTTCTTTAAAAACTAATTTTTGCTCAAGTTTCAGAGAGGAAAGCAATTAATTAATCAATTCCCTTCAAAAAGTCAGTTTTAATTCCCAACAAAATGTATAACTCATTTAACTCAGTTTTTCAAGAATCATTGTGACTCAAAACATCACTTTTAGATATTTACTTGAGGTCAGAATAGATTATGGAAAAGTAATCAGAGGCAGTAATTCACCAATGTACAAGGATACACATGAAAACCAGCCTTATGCATAAATTAGCCTTCTGACAAAAGATACAACAGAGATGCCTAATTATACTTCATACTATCATAAGTAGCTAGTGAAAATTAAGGTTTAAAAACAACAATTTAAAAATAAGGCATTTTGTGAATACTAAGATGAAGGCTGTGTATGTGTCAATTTAAGAGCCTACTTTTTTCAGCGGTAGCTTAAGGTCAATGTACCCAAAGAGATCAGCTTTAATACTGAAACATTACCACTCATCAAAGAGGAGATTAGGTTTTTGAGAGTTATAATATATCAGTTATATATTATGATTTTATATTTGTCAGGTTCATATATTGAAACACTTTGGCAATTTATTGGTAGTTTACCCCAGGTTTGGTTTTGGTTTTTAATTTACTTACTGACTTGAAATTTAAGACTGATTCAATTTTTTTAAATGGTTGTATAGCCAGGATTACTTCTGTTTTTACACAAGATCCATCTGGCTATCTAAAGGAGGGCTTGAATTCCAGAGATGCAAATTAGAGATGTTTACATATGGAAAAATGGACCATACTTTGTGTTGGTCCAAGCAGTTAATGTGACAAAACTTCAGGTGTAGAAGACAGAATATAACCAATGACTAGCAAGTACTAGCATCCTTACTGGGCCATTTAACTACCTAGGAAGGGCTAACATCCTGGTACATCCTGATTGTTTATCAAGTATGACAGATAATCCTGTGAGGTAAGGCTGGAGTTTTCCTTTACAGTTAATAATTTAGCAAATAATCCAAAATAATAGATGACCTTTGGAACCAAAAGAGGAAAGCATCTCTTTATAGCAAAAAGATCTGACATTTGTCTAAAACAGAAAATAAAACTCCAAAGATATTGAAATAATATAGTATTCTAAAAAAATATCAGTCCCAGACCAGAAAGATACAACCTGTTATCATGATCCCCAAAAAATGTTCACATTTTTTGACCTGCAAGTAGTCCCATGCCTAAGAATGTCATAGCCAAAGTTTAAGATAGTAAAAGAAAAAGTAATTACTGTGACTGCTTCTGGGTGGTAAGTGATTAGCAGTTGTTTTTTGTCCTGATTCTTTATACTCTATGGAACTTCTGAATACATAATTGTGGTAGGGCTGGGATTCAAACTTAGATCTAGTAACAAAAAACCCATGCACTAGACCTCTTTGTCAACCCCACCAAAGGACTGTTACTCAAGAAAGATGAAGCTGACTTACATTTCAATTCTTACAAAGACTCTGGAAAAATATAGGGAACTCCCTCAGTTAACTTACTTGGAACAACAAACTACTGTTACCGAAAGCAATCTGGTAAGAAGACAGACCAGGAAGATAACCCTTAGACAAGAGAGATGGAACTGTCTGAGAAATGTGGTGATAAAATGGAGCTAGGAACCACAGATACCTCCCTTACACTTTCTGGATTCAGTTAAATTTGGCAGAATAAGTTTTGTTGTTGTTCAGTCACAAAGTCGTGTCTGACTCTGTGACCCCATGGACACCAAGGGTCCTCTGTCCATAGGATTCCCCAGGCAAGAATACTGGGGTAGGCTGCCATTCCCTTCTCCAGGGGATCTTTCTGACCCAGGGATCAAACCTGAGTCTCCTGCATTGGCAGGTGGATTCTTTACCACTGAGCCACCAGGGAAGCCCAGAATAAGTTTAACAGGGTAATTTGAGGAAAACTTCTTACAGCATCACTTGAAATTTTCTTATCCTGAGTCATGTAGGAGGTTAAGGGGGAAATATCCCTGAGTAGGTTCAGCAATCACATCAGTTTAGTAAAACTGAGTATAGAACAGGTTAATCGGATAACTTTCCTGACACCTGTTACATAATGGAAGAATGCCAAGCGGTGGGGAGTGCCAACCAAGGAGAGAATGCTGAGACCAGACAGTCAGGAGACAGCGTACAAACACTGGAAAATAACACTAAGAGTGTTAAAATGAGGATGGGATAAGAGAAGGAAAAGGGAGGGAGACGGGGTTACCAAATGTTAATTTGACTTTATAATCTTACCTATGTCTAGCCCTAAGCCCCACCTCTCCCTAATACAAATGATGCTGTTATTGAAGTCTTATCCCAGACATCCTACTTGAGTTTGATCAAACTGGTACTAATCATGAACAAATTATCCAGCCTTCCTGTGTTATGTATAAAGAATTCCTAAATATTTCACTGGGAATAAATTAGAGATATCAAACAAAAAATTCATATGATAATTTCATACTTTATACAACCATGTATATACATTGTTTATGGAGAACTATATAGAAAACAATGTTACATCTTTCTCTTACTGGACTTTGCTTCCAAAGCTTAAGTTGGGGGAAAAAAAAAATGACACATAACTTGCTTAATTCAACAGGTAAACTCATTTTATGTTCATGCCATGTTTTTTTAACAGGAAAGGTTTTAGAAAGTCAATTCCAAGCTTAAACATGCATCCCAAATAAGTTCAAACTGCTATCAATTTTGGCTTCTTTTTCCCCCTATACTTTCCTAATTCATACTAACAAAGAGTTAAATTCTACTCATTTTTCTTTTTCCACTTCAGATCTGGGAAGAGTGAACTATGTATTCCTCTGGAACCTTTCCATCAAGATGAACCTTGTCAAAGGTACAGAGCTGCCTTCAGGGCTAGAAAGTGCCTCATTGATTAATGTGAATTTGAACATTTTCTCAACATTGGTAATAGACCAATTCTATCATCATAGCCTGCTGGGTGGAGTCTAAATTACTGGACTAAAGAGCTGTTAAAATTAATAAGGTATAATGGCAGAGTACAGAACTATTTAAGTATCCTGGGGTTTCGTAAAGCATAGAAATAAAAATGGCCATAGATTAATTCTAGAAAAATCTCTGAAGGAAATAATCTTAGCACTGGATTTAGAACAAGTATGGCAAATACTTCAGTTTGGCTATAATGGAGTATCCACAGAAGGTATTAACAAAATAAGTTAGGAAAGAATTTGCAAAGAGTAGAGAGAAAGGGTTGGAGGTTATTAAATGTCAGAACAGAGAAAAACCACAGCAAGGAAAGAACACAGTGCTTTCCTGGGTTAACTTCCTTAAAATCCAAATGACCGGAAGTCAGTAAGTAGTGAATACGTTTATTTGACAAGAAAGCACAAAAATAACATCAATATAAAATATAATTAATTTGACTTTTAAGGACAAACACATCTCCTATTTCAGTGCCAATTTCAAACATTATTTACTTCCAGCTTTGATGTCGACTTAATGGATAACCGAGCTAGTTAACACTATCAGACAAAAACTAAAACTCACTCCTTAGAAAATATTCTAAGGTATATTCTCACTCCCTAGAAAATAAGGTGCCCATACAAAGCAAATGAAAAATCTGCAGCCTATGTCTATACGCATATAACTTTTACCACAGAGCCTAGAAATTCACCTAAATTGAATCAGTTTCTTTACCTTTTCAAACTTCAGCTTTTATTACTTTTTCACACAAACATACAGCAAAAGATGGAGAGAGATTTTAGGAAACTGAACCAGAAGTCAAAGGCTAAATTCCTTGAAAGAAAGGAACTGAATGATTCCCTTCCATGTCTCAGTCTGGCATGGGGTTTAGTGCATAGTAGGCATGTGAGGAACATTTGCTAATTAAATGCAAAGGCTTGCCAACTAGAGGATTAATGCTTGCAAGAATCCCAACCTACATTCCTGGACCAAATATTTGAAAATGTTCGCAGTTCTATAACATCATATTGTAGTTTCCAACAAGTTCTAAGTCTGTAATCCAATCAAATGCAATAGTAGTACCAACATCCTCTGCATTTTGTCTTTGAAATTTGGATCCAAGTATTTTTTTTAGCACATAAACCAGTTGGCAGCAAAACTTATCTCATTTCCAAAATTTACTTTTCTTATTTATAAGTTAAAATATACAATCAAATCATAACCCCAGACTAATGATAACCCGCATGCTAGTCCTAGATCCATCAGGATCTTGAACATACCATGTTTCTCCAAGCCTCAGTATTCTTATCTATAAAATGAGGAAAATGGGCATTTAAAAGTTTTCCTTGAGGAAATATACTGATGACTGCAATTTCCTTTGAAACAAATAAAAAAATACAATAAGTAATAGGTAGATAAATATATAATTAAGCAAGTAGAGTAACAAGTTAAGAAAATAATCTAGGTGGTAGGTATATCTACTTTACAGAAAAAAAAAAAAACTTTATCAATCCTCCCAAACTCCCATCCTTCCAATACCTGGAGACGGTACCAGCTGCTCAAAGCAAAAAATTAGAAGTTATCCTGAATGCCTCTTCCTCCCTCATCTATAGTCAATCAGCAAGTCCTATTACTTCCTCCTTCAAAACATCTCAAATCCATGTATTTCTATTTCCCTGTCACTAGTCTATAGCAGTCCAAGTCATCATCATCTATCACTTGAACTAAAAGGTCTCCTTTCTTCCACTCCTGCCCCCTCCCAAATCATAAATGATGACTTTTTGAAATGTACACCGATCATTCTCTAGGTTTATCCTTTCCAGTGGCACTGAGAATAAATAAACCCAAGCCCCTTACCATGGCTTACAGAGCCTCGCTGGGGCCTATCTACCTCTCTGTTCACATCCCTACCACTATCACCCACTCCTTTACTAGGTGCCAGTCACAGAGGCCTTTCTATTCCAATGGCACACCAACTTCTTACATTAAGCTCCTGTACTTGACAAATCTCTTTGGGACTTTTTTCCTCAAATTTTTCAAATGGCAGTCTCCTTCCTTCTAGTCACTCAGCTGCCTCCTCAGGGAGGCTCCTCCTGACCACCCAATCTAGACAAGACACTCTATCTCATCATCCTGATCTATTTGTTTTAGAGCAGCAGAGTACCTCACTTATGAACACAGAATCTGCAGTCACACTGCCTGGATTCAGAGTCCAGCTCTTTAGTTCTTAATTGTCTACTAATTTTGTGATTTAAAGCTTTTCTGTGCCTTGGTGTGATCATCTGTAAAAAAGAAAATAGGGTCATTGGCACATAATAAGAGCTAGTAAAGTTTTTGCTATGGCATTTGCTTACATTTTGCTTGTTTATTATCTATATTTCATGGGGCTTCCCAGGTGGTGCTAGCAGTAAAGAACCTGCCTGCCAATGCAGGAGACCTAAGAGACGCGGGTTCGATCCCTGGAGAAGGAAATGGCGACCCACTCCAGTATTCTAGCCTGGAGAATCCCATGGACAGAGGAGCCTGGGGGACTACCGCCCATGGGGTCACAAAGAGTTGGAAACAACTGAAGCAACTGAGCATACATCTATATCCCAATGAAAGTTAACCCCATAAGAGATCGTGTTTGTCTTGTTTATTATATCTCCAATGTCTAGAACACTATCAAGCACTTAGCAGATGCTCAAGTCACTTTTAAATATTCGCTAAAAAGTGACTAGATTCTTATTTGATCATAGTATTACTTCATTTGCCCTCAGTAAATACCTACTTACAATGTAGTTTTTCTTTTGCTTAAGTTCCAGAAATTATTTGGAAAAAATGAAGATAAAAAGCAATATAAACATGGAATATTAGAGATTCCATTAATTTCTCAATTTGTGATTTAAAAATTGATTTAAAAACTCCTCAATTTGTGATTTAAAAATTCCTCTCATTAAAAAAAAAATAATAAGTTGCTTAAGAGAAAATGAGCCAGTTTCCTTTTCTTTCCTATGTTAGCTAAAGCATTAAAAGATAGGTTAAAAAATGCTCTCACTTGCTCATTTTCCTAACAAAAGTACAATGTCTACATATCACCCTTCTTAGAAGTACACAGAAAGGCAAGTTAAACTGGAGTGATGGTGCTGAGTAGAGGGTGCGAGCAGGGAAACTGTTCTAAGGAAGGACATCACCTTCTCTATAATATTGTAGCCCTTGAGCCTTAGGGAATTTATATAATAATAAGCTTTTGTTACCTATCATATTAATTGTTGAAAGAATAAAAATTATTTGGCCACCCAAAGAACATGAATCCACAATTTAATATGCTATAAAGATGATAATGTTAATGAGCTGAGATGTTTCTTAAATAACATGGATATACTCATCACTACAATATACAGAAAAATGCATATATTAATTTCCTAGGGCAGCTGTTACAAAGCACCACCACAAACTAGGTGACTAAAACAACAGAAATTTATTCTCTCATAGTTCTGGAGGCCAGAAGTCCAAAATCAACGCATCAGCAGGGCCATGCTCTGAGTCTCCGGGTAGAATCCTTCTTTGCCTACTCCTTGTATCTGCTGGTGGCCATCCATCCCAGGCACTTGTCTTACAGCTGCAGCCCTTCGATTTGCCTCCGTAGTCATAGGGTATTCTCCCCTCATGTTCCTGTGTCTCTTCTGTTCTCCAGGGCCTGCCTTACTCAGGAGGATTTCATCTTCACTAATTATGTCCACAAAGACCCTACTTCCAAACCATAGTGTGCTGGGTGTTAGGACTTCATACTTTGGGGGGCACATAGTTCAACATATAACATACACCTAGGTATATACCACGTTATTACCTAAAGTTACAAACGTTCAACTTGTCATGATATTATTTATCCTTCAGGTAGACACAAGTACATTTCTGAAGTCTGATGCTTAATAAGATGGGCCAATAGCCAACGGGAATTTGCTGTATGGCTCAGGAAACTCAAACAGGGGCTCTGTATCAACCTAGAGGAGTGGGATAGGGAGGGAGAAAGGAAGGAGGTTCAAAAGGGAGGGGATATATGTATACCTATGGCTGATTCATGTTGAGGTTTGACAGAAAACAACAAAATCATGTAAAGCAATTAAACTTCAATTAAAAAATAAATTAGTTTAAAAAAAAAGGGAAGGGATATACGTATACCTTTGGCTGATTCATGTTAAGGTTTGACAGAAAACAACAAAATTCTGGAAAGCAATTAGCCTTCAATTAAATAATAAATAAATAAAAGAAGGGCCATATTCTTTCCCGTTTCAGTTCTCCCGGACTATGTTATCTATATAGGCGAATTAACAACTTCCTAAGTATGAGAAGTATAATTAGGTTAGTGATCTCCAATCATAAACACTCTAAACCTGCTACATACTAAACAAATGTCATGAATAAATAATAATGCAATGCCACTAAACGTCACTAAAAATCCATTTGGATTTATTTGGCCAAAAATGGGTTGGAGATTATAATTTCTCCTCTGTCTCCTATTATTTCTATTAATATAATAATTAGTCCTCAACTGTGATATATAAATGTACATGTATCAAATCCTGTATTTATTTAATTACATTATTTAAAAAAAAAAATAAGCAGCAACAACACAGGTACTCTTGTTCCCCCTGGTGAAAAGATTTCTATAATAACTTGATGTAAAAACCCTGGGCAAGAAAGGAACTAAGTGGGACACACAGACTATACTCTAGCACAATTGTTCTTTCAGAAAAATCATTCTGAGCAGTAAACTTAGGAATACCTCAGTGAGGCTGTGGTGGTGGTGGTTTAGTCACCAAGTCGTGCCCGACTCGTGCGACCCCGTGGACTGTAGTCCACCAGGCTCCTCTGTCCATGGGATTCTCCAGGCAAGAATACTGGAGTGGGCTGCCATTTTCTTCTCCAGGGGATCTTTCCCACCCAGGCAGATTCTTTTTACTGCTGAGTCTACACCACTGCTTAAAGAGAGGGGGGTCCACATAAGCACAAAGAAGAAATTCTGATCATCTCCCCTCATCTAGTCAGGCCCTCAGAGTTAGAAAAGGCTCACAGAAGAGCTATGAGGTTCTAATATAATTTGCACAGATACTTCTTCAGTCACTACCTGTGACCATGATGGAGAAAAACTGTATCTTAGGAGGTAAAAAGTTTGCAATTTGCAGGAAGAAAAATTACATATTCCCACTTAGTATTTCCAAAACGATAAAATATTTAGATATTATTTACTTACAATAAGAGGGTCCTTAATACATTAATACATTAATTAATACATTAATTAATTAACACCACAGGCTTGTCTAACTCAATGAAACTAAGCCATGCCGTGTGGGGCCACCCAAGACGGACAGGTCATGGTGGAGAGGTCTGACAGAATGTGGTCCACTGGAGAAGGGAATGGCAAACCACTTCAGTATTCTTGCCTTGAGAACTCCATGAACAGTATGAAAAGGCAAAAAGATAGGACACTGAAAGATGAACTCCCCAGGTTGGTAGGTGCCGATGGACAGGGAGGCCTGGCGTGCTGCAGTTCGTGGGGTCGCAAAGAGTCGGACACAACCGAGCGACTGAACTGAACTAATACATTAAATGATGAAATTCCCATATGCATTACAACACTGCGACAGTGGATTAATATGCTACAATTACACAATAGTATGGCCACCTGATGTCAAGAGCCAACTCATTAGAAAAGACCCTAATGCTGGGAAAGATTGAGAGCAGGAGAAGGGGACAACCGAGGACAAGATGGTTGGATGGCATCACCAACTCAATGGACATTTGTTTGAGCAAGCTCTGGGAGATGGTGAAGGACAGGGAAGCCTGGCTTCAGTCCAGTGTTGCAGTCCATGGCGTCACAAAGAGTCAGACACGACTGAGCAACTGAACAACACAGTTTTTTTAATTATCCCAAGAGCTTAACTACTGGCCTTTCAAAGATCTATTTCCAACCACTACTTTTTAAATGACTTTTAAAAAGATAGTTTGGTTTACGTAAAAGCAGTTCAATTGAACCTCTAAAACAAGGCTATCAAATAAACAGTAAAATAGTATATCTGTCTAAAGGCCAGGCTTCTGGAATATTTCCAAATCCAGAAATCAGAAAAAAACCAAAACAATCATATACACACATGTTCTGGGTGTAAAGAGCAGCAAGGACAAACAACAGAAGATAAAGGAATACCACCCTAGGTTTACATCTGACCCTGTGAGATTGGATAATCCACCAGGGAGAAGTTAAGGGGCATTGCAATTGGATGGCAGGATCCATACAAGGTCGGTTTTTTCTTTGGAAAGCAGAGAAGCATGGGGGAAGCAATCAGAGTTAAGAGAAAACAAAACTGGAACAATGAGCAGAGAGCAGCTGATCGAAGGCAGCTGAGATTGAAGCTGTGAGCTACAGGCACAGACAATTCAGATCTAGAGTAGGCATCTTAGCAGTTCCTGAAGCGTGGCCGAGAGGAGCTAGCCCACACCCGAGGCCGGGGGCAGCCGAGAGGAGTTACCCCAGGTCCAAGGAGCGGCAGCTGCGTGGGTACAGGAGGGCCGAGAGGAGTTACTCCACATTCAAGGTCAGGAGGGGCCATCGTGAGTAGATACCCCTTGTCCAAGGACATGGAACAACAGACTGGTTTCAAATAGGAAAAGGAGTACGTCAAGGCTGTATATTGTCACCCTGCTTATTTAACTTATATGCAGAGTACATCATGAGAAACGCTGGGCTGGAGGAAACACAAGCTGGAATCAAGATTGCTGGGAGAAATATCAATAACCTCAGATATGCAGATGACACCACCCTTATGGCAGGAAGGGAAGAAGAACTAAAGAGCCTCTTGATGAAAGTGAAAGAGGAGAGTGAAAAAGTTGGCTTAAAGCTCAATGTTCAGAAAACTAAGATCATGGCATCTGGTCCCATCACTTCATGGGAAGTGGATGGGGAAACAGTGGAAAACAGTGTCAGACTTTATTTTGGGGGGCTCCAAAATCACTGCTGATGGTGATTGCAGCCATGAAATTAAAAGACACTTACTCCTTGGAAGGAAGGTTATGACCAACCTAGATAGCATATTTAAAAGCAGAGACATCACTTTGCCAACAAAGGTTCGTCTAGTCAAGGCTATGGTTTTTCCAGTGGTCATGTATGGATGTGAGAGTTGGACAGTGAAGAAAGCTGAGAGCTGCAGAATTGATACTTTTGAATTGTGGTGTTGGAGAAAACTCTTGAGTCCCTTGGACTGCAAGGAGATCCAACCAGTCCATCCTAAAGGAGATCAGTCCTGGGTGTTCATTGGAAGGACTGATGTTGAAGCTGAAACTCCAATACTTTGGCCACCTCATGTGAAGAGTTGACTCATTGGAAAAGACCCTAATGTTGGGAAGGATTCGGGGCGGGAGGAGAAGGGGACGACAGAGGATGAGATGGTTGGATGGCATCACCAACTTGATGGACATGGGTTTGGGTAGACTCCGGGAGTTGGTGATGGACAGGGAGGCCTGGCGTGCTGCGATTCATGGGGTCGCAAAGAGTCGGACACGACTGAGCGAATGAACTGAACTGAACTGAAGGCATAGGCAGGAGATTCCTGAATAGAGAAAGACACCACCTATGTCTTAGGCGTGGCCCTGAGGCTTAAGCATGCATGCATGTGTGCTCAGTCCGTAAATTGTGACCAACTCTTATGGACCCCAAGGACTATAGCCCACCAGGCTCCTCTGTCCATGGGATTCTCCAGGCAAGAATAGTGGCGTGGGCTGTCATTTCCTTCTCCAGGGGATCTTCCCAACCAAGGGATAGAACCCTAGTCTCCTATGTCTCCTGCATTGGTAGGTGGATTCTTTACCACGAAGCCACCAGGGAAGCTCTGAGGCTTAGGGCACTTAAACAATAACAAGCCGCTCTATGAACAACAACTACTATAGTTTATGTGTTGTTTACACATGAAAAATACACAGACTATATTTTAATATATTTATATGAATATATATATATATATATTTATAATAGTCATCCCTTAATGGAGTTTTCAACCTTATTATAATGTAAAATGTATTGGGGGAAGGGATATGGACCAATCCACTGCCCCCCACCCAGAAATGCTTATACATCACATACCTCTCTCCTTTCATTACCTCCATCCCTATCCCAGGAAACCTGAACCCAAAATTTTAACATTGCTGTCTCCTCCTCCTGAGAAAAAGGCATATAAATGCAATAAAATAAAATTTCAAAGTGTTCTATTAAGGTTGGTAAGACAGAAACTCACAATTTTGCATAATTCCAAGAAGGGGCAGTAAAATAGGGCTGGATCTCTTGGAGACTGGAGCTGTACAATGATTCCAGAATGATTCTGGACCTTGGGACGAGGAGTGTGGGGCCCTTCCCTCCAGTGCTCTGTTATTAACACCAGGCAGCCTTACATCATGCGTCAGTTTTCTCTGATTACTCATAGTTTCTTCTCCCATAATTTCAGTTTGTATACGGTTCAGCGTGGCCTTTCCAACCTTGACTCTCCCTCCCCACCCCCACAGTTAGGAGTGTGTTTGGTAAATGCTAACAATTCCCACCACAGCAGTGTCAACAGTGCAAACAGCTGGGAGGGTAAATGCCACTATATACATATATATATATGTATGTATGTATGTGTATATATATATATATACACACACACAATTATATAGTATTTTTTCCATACAGATAGATTGGATGTAAAGGACCTGGAGAGCACAGATGGGAGTAAAATATAGTGAAATAATTAGGAAATGGCATGGAATCTTAAAAAAAAAAAAAAAAGTTGAACTCTAACAGTAGAATGGTGGCTGCCTGGGTCTGGGAGAAGTAGGGAAGTAGGCAGAGATTGGTAAGAAGGTACAAAGTTTCAGTTGTAAGATCAGTGAGGTCTGAGGACCTAATGTATAACACGGTGACCAAAGCTGATTAATACTATATTGTATAACTGAAATTTGCTAAGAAAGCAGAATTTAAATATTCTCACCCCCCAAAAAAAGGTAAATATGTGAGGTGATGGATGTGTTCATTAACTCAGTTGTGAGAATCCTTTCACATTATACACGCATATCAAATCAACACACTGTTCACCTTAAATATATTACATTTTATTTGTGAATCATACCTCACTGAAGCTGAAAAATCATATGAAAATGATTAATTTTGAATAGTACCTGTTTTAAATATAACTTAGTTAATCATTTATGCTGTGGTGGACAACCAACTTAAGAAATTCCTGAAAATTTAACAATCAATCTTACGAAAAGAATACAGCCAACTCCAGAGACTCTGCAAAACCTCTCAGCTGAGGCTTCAATCCCAACTGAAAATTCTTTCCTTTCTGTCTTAGTTCATGTCCCCAGGAAAGATTCTTACTGGTCCCATTCATCTTTTTAAGCCACAGAAATCGTACGCTGCTGACCAGCTTCTGAATTAGTTGCTTCAGTCGAGGGCCTCCCCTGGCCTGAATGCCTGCGGCTTGCAGAGGAGGTTGAGATCAAGTGATAGAAAACATAAGATGTCACAGCAGCAGAGACGGCAGGTAGGACAGACATGAGCTAATCTTGTACAGGAGATCACTACAGATGTTAAAAATCCATCGGCCCTAGATCACTCCACCTACGGGCCACTTCAGAAAGAAAAGCTCACAGAAATGACAGTGAGTTATCAAAGAAGGGTTATATTGTACTTAACATACTATATCTAATAAGATGCATTCAGCATCCACGTCCTTCCAGGATGCCTTCCTGAAACGCAGAGGTTGGGAAATCAAAAACTACATTCTCCAGGCTCCTTGACAGCTAGTAATCAGGATGAGAATTTGAGTCTACCTTTAAGAGGCACAACACAAAATACAGACAGCAGCAGTGAGGCAGAGTCCAATCAGCCTATAGTTTGTAGCTGCTTTCAGCTAGCAAAGAAGGTCACAGACATGTCAGTGTCTAGTCTCCAGCTCCGAGGGTATTGAGGGACAGTGGCAGAAGCAGTAGTGCCAGATTGGGCATTCCCGCTTCTAGTCACTAGTTCACAGGCATCAAGAAGAAGTTGTCACAGCAGTGGTCAGACACTAAATTTCAAACTTCAAGCAGTTATGATGGCAACAGCCGTGGCTACTGTGATTCCCCTTGATCACAGCAACAATGGTATTTTCTTGCTGTGATTTCAGTGGGCAGCCTCCTGATTGCCACTTTCCTGACACTGGCAGAGGTGGCAGCTCCCGTGGCGACCTGTTCCAAGGTGTCCTGGAAGTCACATTCTCAGAGGCCTGGCCTGGAGCCCAGCCCTCCAGCTCTTCCAAAGATTCCCCAAGCAATGAATTCCCTGTATTATATCCCCCTATGTTTCCTGCACTGAACTCTGGCTAATACTGCAAAGGAGAACATGGGGAATGACTTTATACAGAAAGGTTTTGTCCATGTCTGCACTCATGCTGTTCTTTCACAGACTCACACAAAGGGCTCAAGGGAGATGACACCATTCCCATCAGTCTCCCCAGAATGGCCACCTCAAGCCCCTTTCTTCAGTGTTGCCTGATACGGATGATACTTTCGCCTCTGCCGTAGCCAGCTCTCCATGACCTGAGACATCTGCTTGCCCTGAGCCCAGCAGGAGCACACAGTCCCTCAGTCGTGGCAGTCATGTCAACTCTCACTACAACCAGACGAGCTCAAGGACCTTGAATCCAAAGTGCCCCCACTGGTTCATCCACCACATCGCTGAGTAGTCTCTGGCCCTCAAACTCATCTTCCCCCACTGCTCCCCCTAGTCAGTCAAGGGGAAAACAAGAAATCAAAGTATAGCTGGCTCTAAATCAGAGGAATTCATCACCCCTCTAGGGAGGGGCAAGGAGAGGCCAGCAACAACAGTTTACCGCACAGCAGCTCCCATTCAGAAGGACTCTCATGAAAGCACTGTGAAGAATCTTTCTGGTAAGAAAAAGAAATTTTTCAAAACTAAAACTAAGGGCAAAAAATACTTAAGTAGTCAGTGGTTACACCAGCTAAGAATTTTCTGTTTAAATCTTAACCACAAGCTGCGGGCTTCCCTCATAGCTCAGTTGGTAAAGAATCTGCCTGCAATGCAGGCAACTCGGGTTTGATTCCTGGGTCAGGAAGATCCCCTGGAGAAGGGAATGGCTACCCACTCCAGTATTCTTGCCTGGAGAATCCCATGGACAGAGGAGCCTGGGAGGCTATGGTCCATGGGGTTGCAAGAGTCGGACACGACTTGGTGACTAACGGGTTTAATTGCTAAGTCGTGTACGACTCTTGCAACCACATGGACCGTAGCCTCCCAGGCTCCTCGGTCCCTGGGATTCTCCAGGCAAGAATACTGGAGTGGGTTGCCATTTCCTTCTCCAACCACAGCATTATGGAAGGCTAAATTTGCCCTAAAGACCTGAAGCATATGATTGCAATTCTTTATTATGCTCCAGCTTCCAGATTACCGCAGCCTCTAACAACACTCATGCGTGCTGATGGCCTAACAAACTGAGTCAGCATGCTATACTTAATTCCAAAAGAATGCAGATTTCATAAAGAGACAGAATATGTCAACAAGGCTAATTCCTTTTTCACAAGTTTCTTACAGAAATTCTTCTGCCAGAATCCAAAACAAGAGGAACCTGAGTTCGAGTATCTGCTCTGCCAGCTTCCTGCTCAGCCGAGTCACCTGCCATTTCTAAGACTCAACTTTTTTGTCATCAAAGGGTATAGGTTGGATCGCTCTGGTTCCTTTCAGTTGAGTGATTCTGAGCCCAAATAGAAAACAACAGAACAAACACTTGAAGAATAAAAGGTGCCCGTACTCCACAGCCAGCTTTAACTGCCTCTTCAAAGGAACCACCTTACTGTGCGGTACTTGAAGGCTGGAAGAAGAGAGACTGACTTCAATACCATGAGTAATTCTATCCAGCTTGGCTAAGAGTCTGCATATTTATTAAAAATTCCAAATTCCAAAATGCACTCTTGCATTCCTCAGACCATTTTCTAGGCTACTTGTCTCCAGATAAGGGTGCTAACACACACCTTCCCGGAGACTGAATTTCAGAGTGAGTGAACAGGAAACACAAGAACAAGATAATGTTTCCAATATCAAGTACACAATTTTCACAAGTATATTATACCCTAAAATATCTGGGCTTTTACTTACACCTGCTGAAAATATACTCTGACAAAGGTAACCAGAATTAAGGCTGACCTTCTGTTTGATTAGGGATTCTTGGGAACAACTTGAACTGTAAAGATTAATCTGCACTGCCACAACTTTGTTTAGAAACAGAACCAAGCAATGAAGCTTTTATTTTAAGGACTTGGCCAGAGTTTTACCGCATTCAACACCCACTCAAACAATTCAGAGTTGTGGGGTTTTTCCTTTTAAGACAGAAAGGGGAAGAGAGATTTTTTTCAGACATAATGAAATACTATTCGATCTGGAATGCAAAGAAAGAAGATTTAAAACTGTGTCAGTTCATAGTTCTCCTTTGAGTCTGGGTGACCTTCTGCGTGCTAATCTTTCCTAACCTCGGTTTCCTCATGTGTAAAAGGGAGAAGATAACCCTTGGCTCATGGAGAATAACAATATATGAACTTCTTACAGGAATATACGTCTGCCAACATACACATTCTTATAAACCAAATGAGATAATGTCCTGACATCAGACAGTTACTCAGTAAATGGCAGTGAGTGTTATCATGACCAGTCCCCAGGTTAGAATATTCCTACTAGACTTAGAGCCAGGTTGCCAACTGAGACAACCTTGAGTTTCCACCAAAGGGAAGTTGAGGTGGCACTTCACTCATCAACATTACTGAGTTACTAAGGTAACTCTAGTTGGCTGCACCACAACACGCGGGAACTGGGATCGAACCCGCACCCCCTGCAGTGAAAGTGGGGATCCTCAGCCAGTGGATCACCAGGCAAGTTCTTAGTTAGCAAATCTAAGTCTGTTTAAAGGGAACCGAATCTTTCATTACCATGTACATTCTAACTTAAACACTGACATTAGTGAATAGCATTCACTACTAAAATTAATACTTTACATAGTGTTTTGCCAAAAGCTACAGAAGTTGGTTAAGAGATAGCTTTGTGAGGAAGGTTACATTATTTTAACAGATTTCATGACTTAATCAATCAATATATGGAATTAATATTGGAGAACTCTGATTGTGACAGGCTTCTGGAATAGGAGCAGTAATTTTCCAAGTATAAAGATACTCCAAGAGGGACATAAGCTAATCTAAAAATCAAAGCCCCTGTGATGATTCTTATTGACAAATCACACCCAATTCCATCAATGTTTGTTTCTGTGCACAGTGAGTATATTTACCAATAACCTCCTAACATTTAACATTCCCTAAAGGTTCAACTACCAAACACTTGGCAAAACTGCAAACTCCTACTGTGTGTGTCATACATAAAGTGAAGGATGAATTTTTTATGGCAAAGTAGAAGACATTAATACAGTAATTAGAATATAAAAATAGTGTGAAAAGATATTCAGAGTACCTGCCCCTCTCTTGCAACCCTCCACCTCTAAGTACCACTGTAAAGGCAGGAAAAAAACAAAGATTGTCAGATTTGATCCAACAAATGCTAGTAACCTTTCTGGTGATTAAACAGATTCACATTTCACTCTTTAAGTAGTGTTTCAAACTTAAGAATCAGTGAAGTAGCTCCTTTATGTATGACATCTATGAGATCATGATTACAAAGTATTATTAGGGAGCCCTTGGAAATAACACAATAATAGTTATCTCAATTTATGCTTAAAAAGACCATTATTTTAAAAGCAAAACATCTTAGAAAGCAATTGGTTTAGAATTTCATTTTCAAAATGGTACAACATTAAGTTTTAAAAAATGCATTAACTGGACTAATAATCATTTTCTCAATGTCAAACATAATGAAATGATCCTCCTAAGTATTCTAGCTACCTAACAACAAGCATCACTGATTTAGAAAATTTTATTTGGTATAAAAAAAAAAAAATTCAAAGAAAATGTAAGAAAAACCCAAGCAGCACTTTTAAATTGTGCACGTTTAAGGTATCAGCATTGCAATTTTTAAAAGAGCCAGCATTTACATAGAGCAGCTTTTAGATAAAGACATCAAAATTGATATACTTAAGGAAAATATTTGAGTAAAATCAATGCCTCAGTTATGTCTACAGCCAATATCTGGTCTTTAAAAATGAGAGTTTTATGACAACTGTGTACTGCTGTTGGCTTCAAAATAAGAGAAATTGAATGTTTTAAAAGAGGCCATTTCCTGCAGTGCTGTCCCCCAGTACCCACCTCTTGAGGAACTACCCCTCCCTTATCTCTTGGGGTTCTGTCTAGTTATTAATCACACTGTGCTTTCTACACCCAACTGCAAAAGTGGACATGTCACTCAGGCCTGACCAATCATGTTACCCCATGGCCCTGTCCCCACAAGTGGTCTGTGATGGGCACAAAGCCAATCAAAGTCTGAGCATGAGATCTGACTTATTACTGGAGTCCAGAAAAAAAAGATGACAAGCGTTAAGGGCTCTGTTTGACTTGGGGAGTTGAGTGAGAGCCACCTTTCCTCCTACCCAGAGCCAAGCTCAGAAAGAAGCTAACCTGGAGCAGAGTCAAGTAACAGTCCTTGAGAACGTGAGTTAAACTCTTACTGTCCAGTGCCTGGGTTTTCATGCACGTAAGCCAAGACATTTCTTCTTAGCCTAAATTAATCTCAGTAGTGTTTCTGTCAAGATTCTCAGTACAAAATCCTTACCAATGCAGAAACTGACGTAAGTTCGAATTTCTTTTTCCCTTTTCTGTGTAAATCTAAGCTACATACCACATGATATCTGTTGCAAACTGATAATCATACCCAACGAGTAATGTGAGGACTACTTCATTACAAAGGATTTTTTTTTTTTAGTTCAGTTCAGTTGCTCAGTCGTGTACGACTCTTTGGGACCCCATGAACCGAGGCAAGCCAGGCCTCCCTGTCCATCACCAATTCCCAGAGTTTACCCAAACTCATGTCCATTGAGTCAGTGATGCCATCCAACCATCTCATCCTCTGTCGTCCCCTTCTCCTTCTGCCTTCAATCTTTCCCAGCATCAGGGTCTTTTCAAATGAGTCAGCTCTTTGCATCAGGTGGCCAAAGTATTGGAGTTTCAGCTTTAACATCTTTTAGTTGGAATATAGTTATTTTACAATGTGTGTTAGTTTCTGCTATACAGCAAAGTGAATCAGCAAGATGTATACATATATAGCCCCTCTTTTCTGGATTTCCTTCCCATTTAGGTCACCAAAGAGCACTGAGTAGAGTTCCCTGTGCTATACAGGAGGTTCTCATTAGTTGTCTATTTTATACATAGTATCAGTAGTGTATTATGTGTCAATCTCAGTCTCCCAATCCATCCTGCCACCTCCCTTCCCTCTATGGTATCCATAAGTTTGTTCTCTGTGTCTGTGCCTGTCTTTCTGCTTTGCAAATAAGATCATCTATACCATTTTTCTAGATTCCACATATATGCATTAATATACAATATTTGTTTTTCTCTTTCTGATTTACTTCACTCTGTGTGATAGTTTCTAGGTCCATCTGCGTCTCTGCAAAGGGCATAATTTCTTTCCCTTTTATGGCTAAGCAATACTCCACTGTATATATGCACCACGTCTTCTTTATCCATTCCCCTGCTGATGGACATCTAGGTTGCTTCCATGTCCTGGCTGTTGTAAATAGTGCTGCAATGAACACTGGGGTACATGTGTCTTTTTTCTCTGGGTATATGCCCAGGAGTGGGATTGCTGGATCATATGGCAGTTCTACTTTTAGTTTTTTAAGGAGCCTCCATACTGTTCCCCATAGTGGCTATATCAATTTACATTCTCACCAAAGTGTAAGAGGATTCCCTTTTCTCCACACACTCTCAGTATTATAGTGGATTTTTTAGAAGTTATTTTCTTAGAGGAAAAAACAGGGACAGTTTAACATAGTTCTATTTAAGTTCAGAAATAGAGCATTTATTAATAAATGCTTATTTTTCCTCTCTTTTAGAGTATTTTTATTTCATAAAACTACTTGTTAAATGTCATTATGTATAGTAAAATCCCATTTTTCACAGTCACATATAATTCCCAATCAGAACAAGATACAGGGTAACCTCTCACAAACTTCTCTGAAGCAAGGAAAATAATTGTGTTTAAAATTCTCCACAAAATATATATATATATATATAGAGAGAGAGAGAGAGAGAAAAGAGCCTAGATGCCAGAAAATTTTAATTAAGTAGATCAGTTACTGTTCATATTTCATACCCAAGACGAGAAGAGAAGACTCTAAATAGAATGGATCCTAATTATTAACTCTGAAGCAAAATCTTTCCATTTCCCATTCCATAATATTAAAAACCTAAAGCCCAAATAAATTATAACAGAAAAGTTTAACTCTCTATAATTCTTACTGAGTCTCTCAAACAATATGCCCAGTATCTATGCCTGTTAGTTGTTCATTTGTGTCTGACTCTTTGAGACCCTATGGACTGTGGCTCACCAGGCTCCTCTGTCTATGGGATTCTCCAGGCAAGAATATCGGAGTGCATAGCGATTTCCTTCTCCAGGGGATCTTCCCAACCCAGGGATCAAACCCGGGTCTCCCATACTTCAGGCAGATTCTTTACCATCTGAGCCCACCTGGGAAACCCATGTTAACAAAACAATGCACAATTTATGAGCATAGTCTCTCCTTCCGAGAAGGCAATGGCAACCCACTCCAGTACTCTTGCCTGGAAAATCCCTTGGACGGAGGAGCCTGGTAGGCTGCAGTCCATGGGGTCGCTAAGAGTCAGACACAACTGAGGGACTTCATTTTCACTTTTCACTTTCATGCATTGGAGAAGGAAATGGCAACCCACTCCAGTGTTCTTGCATGGAGAATCCCAGGGATGGGGGAGCCTGGTGGGCTGCTGTCTATGGGGTCGCACAGAGTCAGACACGACTGAAGCAACTTAGCAGCAGCAGCAGTCTCTCCTTTATCTATTATTTAGAGATGTCACAAGTCAAATTATGGTCCTTGAAATGTAATCTGTGCTCCCCTGGCCATGCCAGGATGCCTGAAACTGGGAGTGGGCATCTTATACTTTGGTGAGAATATAAATTGATCTAGCCACTATTGGGAACAGTATGGAGCTTCCTTAAAAAACTAAACACAACACACAACTACTGATATGGACAATACTGTACACCTTTCTGTATTGAACATTGTTGCCCCATGTTTTGCTCCTCTTCTGCTTCTTACCTACTACTGAGACCATCTCAATTCCACTCATCCAAACCATATCCACCTTTCAAAGCCAGGCTGAGTTCAAAATTCTTCCTAACTCCCTCCCCAACCATCCAAGTCAGAAAATAAGAGCTGGTGGTAAGGACTCTAATAAGACATTTAAAAAGAATGAAACCTTTCTTTCACCTCACATATATACATTAAACTTTTATAATTCACTATGCACATCCAGGTAAGGATTTTTCTGAATTAAAAGATAGGTATTTTTTTGTAAAACATACCTCTTTAATACAAGCAAACTACCTCATCTGTTATTCAACCAAAATAAAGGAACTGGTTCCAGTATGGCTGGAAAAGTGGCATGTAAGACTCCTCCTAAAAATGGGTATAATACAAACACAAGGTATAAAATACACTGTAATATAAACTACAAACTGTAGTGTAAAATGCATTGTAAACAGAATATAAATGCAATGTCTTTTAAGGGTAATTTACATTTGAGGTCTTTGCAAAAGATAACTTTGTTTATATTTGACTTCCCTCTTTTTGTCATGACTTAAACACTCTAAGATGCAACTCCACACCACTTTTTAGAACAGCATGCTGGATAGCCAATTAATGACCCCAGTTTCCACTAAAATTCATACTAAAGCTTACCTAAAGAGTTTTAAGTACTGGGAGAAAAGTGGAAAAGGTAAAATCCTTACTACAGGTACTGCTTACCAATGAACCAGTAAGCGCCCAATAACTTAAGAGCTTCCTAAAGACAGAGACCATTTTTGACTCATTTTTACATTTTATGTTTTTCTATCACCAGTGCTAGCTCACATGGTAGGTTCATCACTAAATGCATGAGGAGTTGAATGTGTGCCAGTAATAGAACTCTTCCTTTTTCTCTTTATAAAGAAAAATAAGCACTTTGGGAGAAAGCATTCTGAATATTTGTTCAAGGAGAAGAGCAATCAACTTGCCTCTCTTTCCGTACAACCAAGTCTCTCACAACACCACCCTCTGAGCTACTGAAAATCTTACCCTTAGGAACAGTTTTAGATTAACGGCATTCATTCTCTCTACCAAAATGTAGTATTGCAAGATTATTTCTAAAAATTTTAGAAGAGAAACAAAAATAATTAACTAATTAAAGGAGACACAGCTCTAGTCTTTAATACCCGAACAGCTGTCTTCTGTCAAATCACAACCAACCAGAAACTGACTTGGAAATTGGTAGAGTTTGAAACTGGCAAAGTTTTAAATTGGCAGGTAATACTAAATTGGTTCATAAAAATGAAATTCTCCTATAATACACTCCCCAAACACTAAATGCCCACAAAATTTACAGAGCACTTCAGGGTTATATAGTAAAGAAATTATATGAAACTATTCACTCAAGAAGATTACGCACTGACTTCATAAGTCAGATACTTGAATGAATGGAGATCTGTTTTACCATATATATCTACACACCATATGTGTGTGTATATATATATATATATATATATATATATACACACGCACACACACATATATAAATTAGAGACCAGGAGAAGGAAAAAAAAAAATCACTGAAATCTGTCTCTTACAACAAGAGGTTTTATGAAGAGCATCCCAGGATCTCAGAAGAAAAACACCGAGTTCCGTTGCATAAAAATCAGTTTTAGCACTAAACTGCGTAAAGTAAAAACCATGTGAAAAGTGAAAGCCAAATGTTAAAGAGTTTGTTCTACCACTGTGGTATAAGTCCAATAGTCATATGAATTGAAGGCGCCAATGAATAGAGTTCAAAACACAAATCTTGTTATTAAAACCAACTTGAGACCCAAAAAATTGTTACCAAACTTTCAAAAAGCAGGAAAGTTTCAAATTTAAACTTTATCAAAATTTGATGCTATTTTCCCTAACCAGAGGGCTACCCGGCCCAGTCTTTTGTTCATATTATTTTAGAAAAAGTAACAAGAAATTTTTTGTTTTGCAAACTTGGGAGGCTGGCAGTTTCTCTCACATTTCCCTTCTTTAAATGTTACAACCACCTAAACAAAATTCACCTTAAGTCTCAAATTACCTACTAAACCAAAAAGACTAACAAAGACTCAAAAGTAAAGAGAATAAAGGGGCAGAGTTACTCATTATTGGCATAACATAAACATCCTCACTTAAAAGCATGTAGTAATGTTTCTTCACCGATGAGGAAAGTATTTCTAGGAATGTGCTCATTTTAACAAAATTCTCTTATAAATTGGATGTCTCAAAGAGTCAGTGGTAAAAACTTTTACTTACATTTGATTAGTATTAAAATAAAATCTGTTTCAAATTAGCTTTTCTTCAAACAAACCAAAACACTGTTCCTCATGATTTTCATTTCCAGATATAGTAACTGACAAGGTAGCTGTACTACACTGTGCGCATGATAATGCAGTAGACAGGATTTCATGTACTTATTGTATCTGTCAATATATAATTTCTGGAATAAAGTCCACATAATTTACAACCACTGGGATATGTGTCTAAGGTATATGAAGCAGACATTCCATAAAACTCTGCACAATAATAGACTAGGAAATGTAAATTTTTTAGAATAAAATTAACTACTTCTATCATTAGTCACAATAGAAGTTGTTTAAAAATATACTTTGAAGTAAAATCAAAGAAACTAATCCTGGTCACAGGACAACACCATGAAACAATTCCACTGGAGGTTCAAAGTTCAACTTCCTTTACTACCAGGAAAATACAAAGTTCAAATTCAAATCAAAAGTTATCTCTTTGCAGAAAAATAAATGACAAGGTCGTAGTAAAGAAACAGGTGTCAATTTGGGCCAAGAATCAGGTGGAGCAGGATAGTGCTGAATGCTAAATACTACATCAATAGTATGAATTCAGTAAGAAATTTCCTATTTCTCTTACAAAACTCTCAGATTAGGAACTATATTTTAAAGAATTACTTTCAAATCTCCATTAAAGATTAGAACAGAAGAAAATATGTAAAACCCAAGACAAAGCTAAAGACAGACAGTGCCATAAAGCCGCTGTTAAGTCATCTGGGTGATGGTACTGGCTTTGGCTGAGCTCCCTTTAACACCTACTAGATGAAAGGAGAAATCAAGAAAGAAACAGCACTGGGTCAGTCATAGCCTACAGTCCGGCTCATTGTCCCACCACGGACTTTGTCAGAAGACAATATGAGGTCACTCCCTACTAATAATACATCTTACAGAAATGGCTGAATCCACTCTTGCATTGTGCTAGTTTCTAAACGGCATGTTATAAACACAGTTTAATAAAGTTAAGATTAACAAATAAGATTATAATAAATAATGTAGTAAGATTTAATAAAGTTAAATCAAGAAGAGAGACAAGATACACTTTAAAATACCTTATTACATTGAAAAATCCATTTCTCACAAAGTTTAGATAAAAAGGAGGGGGAAAAGACCCAAATATGAATAGCAAATTTTTAAAACATTCCCTTACTCTGTATTTTCATACTTCTCAAGTTTAATCCTAACGGGATAGGATCTTTGTCTCCTCTGGATATAATATATATGCTGTTTTAATCACACTTCAAGTTTTACAAATAACCTCTTCAAGTTCTTAGTTTCTATCTAACATTTAAAGTCATGTGCGTAAACTACAAAAAGCTTGCTATTTTATAGTAAATGTTGTTTATGTAAAGCCATTTAAAAAAGCAATTTAATACAATGCCTAACATAAGGCTAGAGCTTCCCAGATGGCTCAGTGGTAAAAGAATCCATCTGCCAATGCAGGAGACACAGGAGACTCGGGTTCGATCCTGAGTTAGGAAGATCCCCTGGAGGAGGAAATGGCAACCAACTCTAGTGTTCTTGCCTGGGAAATCCCATAGAGAGGAGCCTGGTGGGCTAGAGTCCACAGGGTTGCAAAGAGTCACGACTTAGCAACTAAACAACAACAACAAAGGCTATTAAGGAAATTAAAAAAAAACCCACTCTTTTTAAAAAGAAATCAACAACTTGCTTAGAAAGAAGGATATTAATCTCAGATGACATATAGTGGTATCCTTTAGATATTAATGAAGCAGAGTGTATCTTTAAAAAATAAGCATACTATTCGGAACTTTATCATTAGTGATTACAAAATGTGTTATACCCAGTACACTTTATTTTGGCTAAACATTTAAGACAGTATGCAAGACGGAAAATTCTTATTACTACAAAAATATCAACTACATTCTGGGGTATGTGATTTTTTTTTTAAGTTAATTAACATCACTGAATACACTCTAAACTTTTGAATTATTTTCATAAATTTTATATAAAGTCTGAGAAATGAATAACATGTGGACTAGACTAATATCAAAGGAAGACACAATTCCTCAGTCTTCTAAAAGAATCACAGTCACTTGAGATTATAACAACTTCCTCTTCAATCATCTTTGAAACTATTTCAAAAACTAAGGAATGCTTTTATACATACCCCTAATTAATCAAAACAAAACACAAAGCAATGATGCAAATGTTCTCAATATTCCCTGATTCATGGATATGAATTAAATAGCACTTAGACCAATAATACTGTATATACAGTATCTTGCATATTACAGAGAGTGCCTGACTGGCTGAATTACTGTCTCCAAAGCCTTTCCTCTACCTTTCTAAGTTTGAATTAAGAATTTTTTTAACTCAAAAAACTGTGAGATGTTTAAAGTCTGCCAAAGTTTTTTTAATTAACAATAAAAAGAAAATCTCACATCAACCCATAAGTTTAAAATGAATGTAATGGAACAGACCACATGAAGAAAACCTTAATTAAGACTGCACGGAAATGTGAGTGTGTGTGTATACATCCACAATGCACACACATATGGATACTGCACCACAAACCATCAGTTTCCATTAAGCCTAAGGAATACTAAGAAGATATTACCAAAGTGAGCTGCTGAGAAAAAAAAGTGAGAGAGACATGTTAAATTTTTCTCCAGAATTTTCCAGCATTTTGCAGTGTAGGGATGGACTGATTTTTTCCACTCCAAGTCATTATTATGCAGACCATTATAATCTGATTCACTGTATATTCAGTAGAACACACTCAGAAAAAAAAAAAAACAGCTTAATTTCTAGTAACGTTATAGTCATAATTCTCTCCCCTTCAAATATCTCAGGAAACAGAATCACATTTCACCAATGCTGAAATGACCAGCGATGTTAATCGACAACAAATACAATGAGGGCTATTACCTCCTATCCGATTTCACTGTACGCTGTACGCAGTCTGATCAATGCTTTGAAACTAGCAAGTATGCCATAAACGTAACGAGCTTTGCAGCAAATTTTAGTAGCATAAAAGATACCAGGGCAACGGGGGCCTTTGCAACCCACCACTTCAACAAAATTCCGTAAAATCAAAGATTTACAAAAGATTTTACTCCGAGAGGCACCTAGATCTTCCTTCGAAACCCAGACTACTCAACAGCTCCCTGAAAAAATACACCATTCTGCTACAAATCGCATATTGTACACCATCGGTACACAGACACCTGAACCACCTGGGCTGACAAGAGTTAGGCTGTCAGCTCCGCGGTGTTGCTAGTGTGTAAGAAACACTGAAGCAGCTAAGGTCTCTCAGGTACACTAGGTGGTAACCTTGGCACCAAGTGCCTTAGTAATAAAGATCTTTTCCTCTATAAGAAAATGCATTAAGACTATTCCAAAGAATATGCTACAATCCTGAGGACCTCTTCCACAAAGGAGAACAGGAAAACGCTGGGTTTTCCTCTAGTCAAAACCTGCGGCGGGAGATGGAGCTACGAACTAAGGAAACCCAGCTTCTGGTAGCAATCCTGTGACAGCTAGCAGAGCAGCCCGCCCAAGCCAGAGCTCAGTTTTCCTACCCGCAAAATGGGAATCAGCACCGCCACCCCTCCTCACTGACAGGGAGTCCGGCACACCCTGGAGGTCTAGGATTACCAAGGATGATAAGCGGTGGGGTGGGGCTGCCGCTCCCCAGACGCCCACCCCGGACTCCCCCCACTCCGCGACAGAAAGATAGGGCCGGCGTACCTGGCTTCACAGTCTTGAGACGGATGGGCTCGCGGAAGTGGCGGATGACAGCCAGGGTGTCCCTGTTGGTGAGCCCGCTGACAGGCGTCCCGTTCACCTCCAGCAGCACATCCCCGGGGCTGGGCGCCTTGCCCGAGACGACGCAGCAGGTGCCCCCGCCGGGCTCCTCGCGGAGCCGCCCCAGGTAGGGGAACTCGCCGCGCTCCGCACCGCCCCGGATCTCGGCGCCCAAGTCGCCCGGAGCCCCGGCCCAGGACACCGCGCACTCCTGCACCTTGCTGAGCCAGTGCTTCTTCTTCTTCAACGTCTTCGACATCACGAACCCCGCTGCACCATGGGGGAGACCCCGCGCGGGCGGCGGGGGCGCCGCTCTGGCCCCCTCTCAGCCTGGGGGCCCCGGGCGGCCCGCGCAGCCCGGCGAGGGGGGCCTCGCCGCTCCGGCGTCCCCCTCGCCGACCACAGCCCGCTGGGGGCCGGGCCGCTCCGAACCCCGAGACGCCCCTCGGACACCTCTCCCGGAGGCGATCCCCGGGTCTAACCGGGCTCCGCGAGGGCCACCGGGGTTAAGCTGAAGAAAGGAGAAGGGGATTATCCCCGAGCGGCTCCAGAGGGGTTTCGGGCGGGGTCACAGCCGACGGCTGGCCCCCGGGCTCCGCGCTGGAGCGGCGGGAAAGGCAGAAGCAGGGGGGCGGGGAGATGGAGCCGGAACCGGGAAAAATCCGTCGGGGGCGCGCAGAAGCGCGCGTAGACCCGTCGCAGGATCGATCGTGGCCGCTGCGGACCTGGATCGCGGAGACCAACGCCTGCCCAAGCTGCCAGGAAACTGCCGCTTTCAAACCCGCCGCAACCTCCTCCTCCCTCTTCCCTTCCCCCCGCCCCAGCCCATCCCTCATTCAGAGCCCCGCCCCCTCCCGCCGCGCGGCGCCCGGCGCGCTGCCGTCACGGGCCAGGCGCTTGGGAAAGAGCCCAAGCACTCGACACTCTCGCTGGGGATTGGCCCTTGGAGGAAAGGGGGCGGATCCCAGACGAGAACGCTACCCACCGATTGGATGATTGAAGTGAAGGAGGCGGGCACTAGGATGACTGAAGTTTAAAGAGGGTGGAAGAAAGTTTGAAGAGTCAGGGAGGGTAAGAAGGAGGGGCAGGGGAGTGGGACCGGCTCCAGAACGCAGGGCCGAGAGAGGCCCTCGGTGTGGCGGCCGGAGCAAGGAGAAAACTGGGATAGAAGAGCTGCCGAACTCCCCGAGGTGGAGGCATGGCTGGCGGACTGGGTGGGGTGGGGGCGGAGCCTGGGCGCCTGTCTTCACGGGGCACTGAGACTAGCTGGGGTACTTTGGAGGGCAGGCGTCGTGCTGCGTCCGAGGACAGAGGTGGCAGAGCCTCGGGGTAGCCAGTTACAGCCGACCACTTAAAGTGAGTCAACGTTTCTCGTTCGTTCCTTTCTTCAGCAAAAGTTATTATCCTTTGAGGCAAAGACTCCGGAGTCTGGCTGATGGAAGGTAAAACAGAGTCCTGCATACCAGCTGTGTTGTGACCTCAAATTGGACAACCTCTCTGAGCCACAGCATCTTCGGCTGATAAGTGGAGATAATTATACCCTCCCAAGTTGTTGTACATGAGTTTGAGCAAGCTCCAGGAGTTGGTGATGGACAGGGAAGCCTGGCGTGTTGCAGTCCATGGGGTCACAAAGAGTCGGACACGACTGAGCGACTGAACTGAAGTTGTTGTAAAGATTACATGAGGTACCTATAAAATCAGTATAGTGCCTGGCAGGGAGTAGGTACTTCTTACCATTTAGTTGCTGATGAAGAGGAGGACGACTTTATGTCAGACACTGTGCTAGAATACTGGGGTTCAAGAGTGAGGAAAACGGAAGTCCTGTTCTCAAGGAGATCACAGTCTAGTAGGAGAGACTGACAAGACTACTGAGGGCCGGCGGGGGAGGAGGCAGAGGGGACGGGGCGGGGGGCGGGGGTGAGGAAGAGGGCTGTAATGTGGATTAGGAACCAGCTAGCAAACCTGGGCTGGCATCCTGGCATGCTACTTACTTGCTATCTGACCTTGGCCAAATCTCAGTTTCAAGTTCACTCACCTGTAAAGGAGGTGGAGAGAGAACTAACAGTGAGTAAAGGACATGTTAGGCCCATCCAGCACTAATTTTTCACAACCTCTTAAACTTTCTCTCCTCCCCAATTCGGCTCACACTCTCCCCTGTCTTTGTATTTAAAACAATCCTATCCATCCTCAGCCCAAATGCCATCTCTTCCAGGTCACCTTGTCCTCAGGTGGAAAGTGTTTCCTCTGAGCTAGGATACTTTGACTTTTGCAGTAAGACGTTTATATAGTTTCCTGTCTTCCTTTAATGGTTGGGGAAAGCCCTTATTTAAACTATGAATAACTCCACAATCTCACCACATCTCAGATAGACTGGCCCAAGCTTCAACAGCTGCAGTAATTTTGTTCACACCATTATATCAGTCAGGGCCTCCACAGGAAACAAATGGTACTTTACAAAGATATGGGCAAGGTGTGGGAAACCACAAGGGAAATATGGAACCCTGAGGCTTTAAGCTGCTCCATCTGTTGAAAGCAAGGGAAAGGAACAGGACCAAAACTCATCACAGAAAGGGCAGCCTGACAGGAGCCTGTGACCTTCAATCAGAGAGGCAGTCAGCCTAAGTAATCACCCAAGGACAAAGCCAGAGGATTTCTCTCTCACTCACCTCTCTCCTCCATCCTCCTGCTGGTACATCCCAATAGACAGATCCAACCAGGAGCCAGAGAGCGGGAGAGCCTTTTGAAAGTCCCTATCAGTCAATCAGACAGAGAAGAGGAAGCAGCACATCGAGAGAGAAAAAGGGAAGATAACCAGCAGAGAGATCGTGTGGATTGCTCAGATTTACACAGATCTGAGACATAGCTGGAGTATTTTTTTCTGAACTACTACCTACACTAACAGATTCCTGGATGAAGTCTTAATAATCTCCACTTGATTTATTTTTGCAGCAATTCTGGGAAAACATCTTTTCTTGCCCAGATTGTATCTATCAGGATATCTTTAGCCACAATGAATGGAGTATCTAACAGTAACTTAAAGCATGGAGTTATTTACTATATCTTTAACATGAGGTTCAAATGAAAGTAGTCTTGGGCTTAGTTCAGCAGCACAATTCCATCATTGAGGACCCAAGCTCTTTTTGTGCCTGCTCTCTAACATCATATTCATGTTAGGTTTTATCTCCAGGCTTCTCACCTCTAGATTGCAATGTGGCTGCCATAACTCCAGACATCACATCCTCAGAGGTCAAGCAGGAAGGGAAGGTTGTACAAGCAGGAAGGGAAGGAAAGGTACTGCTGCTACCATTTTTCTGAAGGAGAAAAATCTTTCCCAGACTGCCCTCCCCCTGCCATAGAATCTTCCTTATTAGCCAGGAAATGGTCACATGCCCACTGCAGACCAGTCACTGACAAGAAAATGGAATTGCCATGGTTCAGTGACATCATGAGTCACTCTGAGCAAAATAGGGGTTCTGTTTCTTGAGGAGAAAGTGGAAATGATTGTTCAGTACATGCCCAACAGTGTCTGCCACATGCCTCAACCACAAATAAGTTATATTGACCCTTAACAGAAAACTGCAATAATTAGGAGCTTGAGTTCTGGAGTCGGACTTGAAATCTCAGCTTTTCTACTTACTAGCTCTGAGATCTTGAGTAAACTTTTGTCTAACCTTGGTTTCCTCATCCACAAAATAGGTATAATAACAGTACTCACCTAACTGAGTTGTGAGAACTGAATGGAGCTATTTGAGTCAAGCAAGCACTTAACATATGGTCATATAAACAAACACTCAAGTTATTTTAGTTTGTGCTAAATAGTAATATCTATGACAAGGCCAAAAAAGCATTGCTAAATCACCTTTATAACTCTCTGTTTGATCCACCCCTCTTAACAAGCTTAGATTCAGTTTTAAAATAGTCTAGAAATAAGCTGCAAACCCCAGTGATTTAATTCTGGTAAGATACTAGTCTGGAAATTACTGCATAATTAAAGAAGTCACATTGCAAATGTCTCTCTCTAAAATGGCACCTAACCAAATAATCAGATCATATCCATATTGATCAGTTTCCCACACCTAATGCTTGGCTTAATAGCTGTGATTTCCATTGGGGAATCTTATAAGCTAAACAGTATGGAATCTGGCTTAACAAAAACAAATGATACAGTTGAATATGATGATCTCCAAGGTTTCTTGGGGCTACCTCTATCCATCTTATCTATGGAAACATAGATGTGTGTCAATATGCAGAACTCATGTATTGGGCCCCACAATGGCTGCAGTGGCTCCAACTAACAACATCCAATGACAGGAAGAAGTATGTCTCCTTTCCTCTTTTCCTTTTAGCAGATCAAGGAAACTTTTCGCCAAAGGCCCCAGCAACAGTTTTCCTCTCTCTCATTGGTTGGACTTGCCCAAATACCCTTTCCTGAATCAAAGGGGCAAAGGGTAATGAAATACTTTTATCCAGTTTCCCCTTCTAGTGCTCAGAGAGGAATCTAGTGTCCTGTAAAGTGCATGGCTGCATAATACCTGAACATAGTTTGGCAGGGAAGGAGTCTCTTAGCAAATCTGAAGAGGAGAGATTGCTTGATTTGCTCCTAATATATATTACATATGGGCTTCTCTAGTGGCTCAGACAGTAAAGAGTCTGCCTGACAATGCAGGAGACCTGGGTACCATCCCTGGTCAGGAAGATCTGCTGGAGAAGGGAATGGCTACCCACTCCAGTGTTCTTGCCTGGAGAATTCTATGGACAGAGGAGCCTAGAGGGCTACAGTACATGGGGTCACAAAGAGTCAGACACGACTGAGCACACACACACATATACACACAGAGTGTATGTACTACATACACTCACATACATGTTTTTTGACAAGGTGAAAAGTTTATTTTTTTTTTATATAATATTGTTGACTGTTCCTAATGAAAGTTAAGTATTCCCTGACTAACACTTTCACTTAAGTGGAAAACTTCAGAAGGGCAAGTGTAAATTCACAAATTCTCTCAAATGACCCAGGCTTACTTACTCCATTATACAGCGATGCATCATATTGAGGTTTGTGTGCCAACAACTCTAAGGGCATCTCTCCCCTGAATAGTTCCCCTGGAGCAGTGCATGGCTCTATGCCAAAGCAAAGCAAGTGTAGGGAGAACTTTTTATTTACTTTTACATTCTCATTATTTCTTTCATGGAAACCTGAATCTCTAATAACAGTAAATCAAATCATCATATTTATGATGAAGTCATTCTCAAGTATTAAGGTGGCAGAGCATGGGGGAGAAGTGGAGTGGAAAAATAACAAATATTTGCCTTCTACGCAGAATACAGGAACATTTATTCTGCTTTTATTTCCACAGATGATAATGAAATCATCTTGGATTTTAAAAATTCTGATCCACAAAATCTTTCACTGCCTTAGAAAATGCTCATGCTTACCTGTATTGTGGAAATGATATATGTAATACAACCTAACATTAATAACCTAACTGAACTCAGGATTAATATTCTATTGTATCTTTACATTTTATTAGCATTTTTATTTGCCTAGGCCTGTGGGCTCATTTGTATGCTAATGCTAAAATATGCTCACTTATAAAAGCAATTACATAGAAAATTTTATTTCAGTTAGACAAACTAATTTATTGTCAAAATCTGTATCACTGTTTATACATAAATGTGCATTTTTGGCCGTAGGTGCACTTGCCTGCAAATGACCAAACGCATCAAGCCCAAATTCACAGAACAATAGGAACATTCAGAACCAAGTGCACTGCCAACATGCTTTGAAAGAGGTTAGTTAAGCAGTCAGATGTCAGGTTTTCCAGACAAAGTAGGACAAAGAGAACACTGAATGAAAGAGAAAATACCAAAATACCCATCTTTTATCTTTTAGCTTAACTATAACCTCCTACTCAAGACCAGCTTTGCTTTCCCACAGCAGGATGCCATCTCATCCTTCTCCAAAACCAATAGCATGTTGTCTCTGCTTTCTTTTCCAGTAGACCTCAAGATCCTTGAGAACATGGTCCCTTTTTGATTCACTGGTGTATCCTCCATCAAGTTGAGCACTTTGTCTTCAGTGAGCATTCACTTGTTCAAATAACAGAAAGTACCTGTTATGAGCAGGCATTGTTTTAGGTGCTGTGCTGTGTGCTAAGTCGCCTCAGTTGTGTCCAGCTCTTTGCAATCCCATGGACTGTAGCCCTCCAGGCTCTTCTGTCCATGGGATTCTCCAGACAAGAATACTGGAGTGGGTTGCCATTTCCTTCTCCAGTTTTGGGTGCTGGTTTACAGCAATGAAGAGACTTACAAGGTCCCTCCTTTTGTGGGGAAGAAGACAGTGTAGGGGAGGAAAAAGTTTTCCCCAAGCCTCTTAGGGTCCCTAGCTGGGTCCAAAAATTAGATTGGCAAAGACAGAGTAATAGGGGGAAAGTATACAAATTTATGTAATATAAGTTGTATGTGACATGAGAGCCTTCATAAGGAAATGAAGACCAGAGGAAATGGTAAGCCTGAGTGTTTTTATGCTACTGACAAAGAGTGGAAAGACCTGGAAAGATATGATAAAGAGGATGAGCTAAGTGTAGTAAACTGAGGGAATTTAGCAAGGCCTGTTTGCTCAGATTCTTCCCCACTATCTGTCCATCTTGGATATGAGGATGTTTCTTTCCTGCAGGTATAGGGAGAGTACCTCTCACCTGAGGGCCAGATGGGCTGCTTCGGGGATGAAGTACTGGAGGACAGAGAGAACTTCCTGCTTCTGCCAGTTTCTTCAGATTCCTTCAGCTTAAAATATTCAGTGTGCCAAATGGCCATATTTTGGGGTATCATTTCCTGAAGCCCATAAACAGCAAACCCAAAACAAGTAAATGATCAAGAGAGTTTCCCGTAGTAATAGTGGTGATGGTGCTTAGTTGATCAGTTGCGTCTGACTTTTTGCAACTCCATGGACTGTAGCCTGCCAGGCTGCTCCGTCCATGGGATTTCCCAGGCAAGAATACTGGAGTATGTTGCCATTCCCTTCTCCAGGGGATCTTCCTGACTCAGGGATCAAACCCTTGTCTCCTGTGTTTCCTGCAGCGGCAGGCAGATTCTTTACCACTAGCGCCACCTGGGAAGCCCCCCAACCCCCACCCCCGCCACCCCTCGTAGTAATAGTACTATAATTAAAAGGTGAAATATAAGTGATGGGTGATCAGGAAAGGAGAGAGACTACATTAGACGAGGTCACAGAGAATGTCTGGCTAAGAAGGTTACAGTTTGCCAAGACCTGAATGACAAGTAAGAGGAAATTAACTGAGGACCAGAGAGCCAAGAATTCCAGGCCAATTTCAGACCTTGGGTCTGAAAATGAAGAACAGAGGAGTACTAAGGTGGCTGGAGCCTGGTTACCAGGAGAGAGTGGTAGGAAAAGAATTCAGAGAGGAATGCTAGAGGCAAGATCACATACGGCCTTTCAGCCAAGGCAAGGGCTTTAAAGTTTATTCAGAGCACAATGAGTTTTAAGGAGAGACGTAGACTGATGGTTCTGATTGCTACAGAAAGAAGGATGGAGGTTACAGTAGAAGCAGGGAAGTCAGAGAGAAACCTGGTATAGGCTCCCCATGATAGATGACCGTGGCACGCAGGGTAGAAACAATGAAGATGAAAATTTGTTGAATGCACTGTGGAAATTAGAAATTATAGTTTTAATTTCCTAGACTGATCACAGTTAAAGAAATATGTTACAATTGTATTTAATAAGAAGCTTTGTGGAATGTAATTGCTTTGTTGAAATGTCCCTTCACAGTAAGATAAGGAGGAAGTTAGAAAATAAAGTGGGAGAAATTCTTAATTAAGTTTAAATTTATACAGGTTCTTTTATTATGTTTATTGAGAAGAGCATCCAGAGAGATGGAATGTTAATTTCAAGGTTTTTGTTTAATCTCTTAGGAAGGTAGCATCCACTCAAAGCATATGATGCTTATGAAACAACATACATTGTTTTTTTCATCTATTGGGTGTGTTGTTTTAAGAAGTGCAATTTGTTTCTTAGCTTAAAAAGGAGCTCACAAACTTGGTTTCAAAAGAGCTTTCCCATCATATAAAAATTCCCATCAGTCAAAAACCTAGATTTTTGACTAGTTAGAACTTCAGGCCCTTGAGTCTTATTTTCTCATTGCAGACAGAAAGCTAATAAACAGTGCCTTCGGTGGATTCCAATACAACACACTATGTGAAGTTCCCTGTCTTCAACAGAAGGAAAATTCTCATTTACTTGGCTGAGATTAGGTGAAGCGTTTCCAAACGCACACTCCCAAATTTCACAGTAAAGATGATTAGAAACACACCACATGAGCTTAAAATAAACACACCCCATTCAAAAACTGGGTACTATGGCCTTTCTTATACTTAACAAAAATATAAAAATAACATCTCTATTCCCCTTTATTCAAAAAGGGAAAGTAACCTCATTGGATTTGGGGTGAGGGAGGGAAGGACTGAGTTTCAGTTAAGAAGCAGAGCAACATGCTAGATAGTATGCGTTCTGATGAAGTGTTTCTGTGCGTAGAACCTCAAGTTAATTTTGGCACATTTAAATATGTAATAGCTGTCTGTTAAGAGAGTATATCTGAAAAGTTCTTGTCACAAGAGAAAAAAAATTGTAACTGTGTGGTGATGGGTGTTAATTAGACTTAACGTGGTGCTCATTTTACAACATATGCATATATATATTAAATTATGCTCTACACTTGAAACTTATATAATGCTATATGTCAATTATACAATAAACAACTGTCCATTCACAGTTTGATGGGCACAACGGACAAAGAGAGCAACTGGTTATATCAATAGCAAACCTTCAGAAGCACTAATACAAAAAATACTTGGTTAATATTCAAGGTTACCACTTCAGTCTTGTTGTGTTCGAGAATGTTAATAGGTTGAAATTTTCACCTTTGCAAGCTGTTATAGACTGAACAGTGTTCCCCCACCCCAACTCATATGAAGCCTTAACCCAAAATTTGATAGTATTTGGTAACTGGACCTTAAAGGAGGTAATTAAGGTTATGTGAAGTCATAAGGGTGGGGCTCACCAATTCAATAGGATTGGTGGCCTCTTGAGAAGAGAGATTTCCCTCCCACTTGACTCTACACCAGCTACACTAGCCTTCTTGCAATTCCTTCAACATGCCAGAAATGTTCCTGCCTCAGATCTCCCTCTGCCTAAGATGCTTTTACCCACCGGGGTATTTTCATGACTCATTCCTTTGTCTCCTCTTGACATTGGCTCAAGTGCCACTTATGCATGGACTCTACTTGACCTTACTATTTAAAAACGTGACATTCCCTCAACTACTAAACCTCCATGCCCTCCTCTCTTTTCTTACCTTAGTTTACAGCATTTACAACTTTCTGATATACTATATAACTCACTTAATATATCTCTTATTTTTGTCTGCCTCTGCCCTAAAGTATAAGTTCTGTGAGGGCAGGGGTCTTTGTTTTGTTCACTGATTTATTCACAGTGCCTAGAATAGCACCTAGCTTAATAGTTTGGACTCAAATAATACTTGTTTGCTCAAGTGCTTTACCCTTCAGAGTTCTTTCAGATATATTAACTATGCAGGGTAATTTAATCTTCACAATAATTTTAAATAATTCAGTCTTTAAAATAATCCTGTGCAGTAGTTGTCATGCATATTCCTATTCAATAGTGGGTCAGAAAGGTCACTATAGTCATCCGCACATTTTTCAACATTACATGTCAGTCAAAACAAACAGATATTTTCTCCATATCTAGACTTTTTTCCTATACTGTGGTGATCATTCTAAGAAATTTTCCTGTGGAAGAATATGTTAAAATACTCAAATTTAGAAATAGTGGTCTCTAGTGCAATTGCATCAGAATGGTTAAAATGGAAAAAAAAACTGACTTTACTAATTGCTAACAACAACAGTAGACACCTGAGAACTCTTATACACTGCTAATGAGAATGTAAATTGGTTCAACCACTTTGGTAAACTGGCAGGTTCTAATAAAGTTAGCAAATGTATACCCTAGGATCCATCAATTCTACTCTTGGGTGTATACCCAACAGAAATGAGTATGTATGTTCTCCAAAAGATCTATACAAAAATTATTCATAAGAGCCGTAAACTGGAAGCAACCCAAATGTCCATTAAGATTAGAATGGCCACATAAATCTTGGTACATTCTTAGAGTACTATACAGCAATGGGAGAAAAAAGCACAACACAACAAAATGGATGAATGTCATAAGCATAATGTTAAGCAAAAGCAAACATACCCAAAGTACACACTATATAATTCCATTGATATGAATTTCAAGAACAGGCACAAGTTCAGAATAATGATTACCTTTGAGGGAATATTAGCCTAAAGAGGCCAAAAGGACTTCCTAGGGCCTCGGTAATGTTCTATATCTAGATCTGGGTAGTGTTTTAAAGAGTATGTTTGAAGGGTATGTGTGCTTAGTTGCTCAGTTGTGTCCAACTCTTTGCAACACCATGGACCCCCATGTGACCCCACCAGGCTCCTCTGTACATGGGGATTCTTCAGGCAAGAATACTGAAGTGGGTTGCCATCCCCTCCTCCAAGGGATCATCTTCCCAAGTGAAGGTGAAGTCACTCAGTCGTATCCAACTCTTTGTGACCCCGTGGACTGTAGCCTACCAGGCTCCTCTGTCCATGGGATTTTCCAGGCAAGAGTACTGGAGTGGGTTACCATTTCCTTCTCCAGGGGATCTTCCCGACCCAGGGATCGAACCCAGTCTCCCACATTGCAGGCGGATCTTTATTGTCTGAGCCACCAGGGAAGTCCTTTATAGGGTATAAATATATGCAAAAATTAATCTAGCTGTACACTTAGGACTATACACTTTATTGCAAACCATGTGACCAACAAGGGCTTAATTTCCAAAATATACAAACAGCTTATGCAACACAAAAAACCAAACAAGGCAACCAAAAACAATGGCAGAAGAGCAAAGTAGATTTTGTCCAAAGAAGACATACAGATGGTCAACAGGCACATGAGAAGTTACTCAATAGTGCTAATTATTAAAGAAGTGCAAATCAAAATTACAATGAGGTACCACCTCATACTGGTCAGAATGGTCATCATTAGGAAGTCTACAAGTAACAAATGCTGAAGAGGGTGTGGAGAAAAGGGAACCCTTCTACCCTGCTGTTGGGAATGTAGGTTGGTGCAGCCACTATGGAGGTTCCTTAAAAAACTAAAATTAGAGTTACCATATGACACTGCAATCCAAAACTCCTGGGCATATATCTGGAGAAAACTATAATTCAAAAAGATACATACACTCCAATATTTGTAGCAGCACAATTTACAACAGCCAAGACATAGAAGCAAACTAAATGTCCACTGAAATATGAAAGGATGAAGTTGTAGTAGATATACACAGTGGAATATTACTCAGTCATAAAAAAGAATGAAATAATGCCATTTGGAGGGATATGGTTGGACTAGAGATTATCATACTAAGTCAGACAGGGAAAGATAAATATCACATATCACTACTATGTGGAATCTAAAAAATAATATAATGAACTTATTTACAAAACAGAAACAGACTCACAGTCACAGAAAACAAATGTATGGTTACCAAAGGGGAAAGGGAGAGAGAGGGATAAATTAGGAGTTTGGGATTAGCCCGTACAAATTATGTATAAAATAAACAAGGTCCTACTGAATAGCATGGGGAACTATAGTTAATATCTTGTAATAAACTACAATGGAAAAGAATCTATTTATACATATGTACAATTGAATTACTTCTCTGTACACCAGAAACTAACACAGCGTAAATCAACTATACTTCAATTAAAAAATTTTGACTACAAAAATTTTTAAGTGTGCATGGCAAAACAATTACCATAAACAAACTTTAAAAATACAGTCCTGGCACAAATATTTACACTATGTATTGACAAAGGCAGATTTCCTTTTTATAAAGGAAGTTCTTATAAATTAATAAGCAAGCTAGGCAAAACAAAACAAGTAGTCCATTGGAAAGACAGGCTAAATTAGATTATTCTATTTTCTATTATTCAATTTTCAAACAATAAAATTCCATTTTTCTCCTAATAGATGAGCAAAGAACAAAGGTTTGGTAATAAATATGATGTTGCTGAAATTCTATAAATTAGAATATTTTGGTGGGTAATATGCTACCATCTGAATTTTTAAAATTTCAGTACACTTCCATTACTAGGAATTTTCAAAGATTTATGTACTAATAAGTACATTGCAGCATTGTATGCTGTAGAAAATGTCTGCAACAGAGGCTGGTTAAATGAATTGTGAAATATACATTCAATCGAATATTGCACAGAATAAGTTAGAACTTTACCTATTGTGGAAAGCTCCTTAAGATATGTTTTTTAAAGATACAGATGTGATTCCTCCTATTTGGATTAAAAACGCGGAGGAGTATGATAGATACCTGCACACACTCCTATAGGCCTATATCTCTGGAGGACACAGAGTTAAATTAATGGCCGTGGTTGTCTCTAGGCAGTAAGACTGGGAGGGTGAAAGGGAGAAATACTTTTCACTAAATATCCTTTTGCCCTGTGAATTATTACTTTTACAAAGTATATGTATTACTTTTTTTTTTTTTAAAAAAAAGAAGAAGAACTAGAAGTACTATGTTTAAAGGAGAGAAGGAAGTGAAATGAAAAAGAGGGAGCGGGGGAGGGAAAGGAAGTAGCTGAGGACAAAAAAAATAATCAAGACCTGCGTTTCTGCCTGCCGCATGTGGCATAGCCCAATGTCTGACATAGAGGATGCTGAGCAAATAAAACTCCCGAATCTACTCTACCAATCCTGAATCTCATCCAAGCTCAGATTAACCTTTTAAAACCAGACAACTTTGGCCAAGAGATAATTGGGCCAGGGAATTTTCTGGTTCTTAGAGATAGTCTATTCTAGTAAGAAATTAAACTTTACCAAGTGCTTACTGACTCTAGATGAGATCAGGGCAAATCAACATTGGTGGAAAAACACTATTATCCCAAAGCACCACATTACAAATCTGAACTAGAGATAGACATGTTAGAAGTCACTAGGACAATTCAACAACTCTATATGTGCCAATTTTGGTGCTTCTAGCGATTTAAAATTTTTTAAAAAATGAATAGCTTTACTTTCTGTTTAATTACATTTTAATTAAAAGCTGAAATTGAAAAAAAAGAAGTTACTAGGATAAGACCACCTGGCAGAAATGTCATCAGTGTTAGTTTTGGAAGAGATTCGTGGCTCAACTGATTTCCATATTTGGGATGGCTTGTAGAGAGCATTCTTGCCATGTTTTTCTTGATCTAGGGGGTTAATCTGTACCCAAAGGAAGCTATTTTCATGTGAATTTTAGCAAAGTTTTTACAGAATATTAATAGAGCAATAGCCAATGAAATGAGGTAGTAAAACTTGGAAAATTCTCAGGAATTTACTTTTTAATGCATTTAGTGTCAGATTGGCTGCTATTACTGAAATAGGTCAGACAGAGAGACAAATACTGTATAATCTCATTTATATGTGAAATCTTAAAAAAACCCAAAACTTGAACTCATAGAAACAGAGCAGATTGATGGTTACCAGAGGTAAGTGAGGGGTCAGGGAAATGAATGAAGGTGGTCAAAGGTATAAACTTCCAGTTGTAAGATAACTAAGTTCTGGGGATATAATATACAGGATAGTTACAGTATGGTTAACAATAATATTACATATTTGAAAGTTGCTAGAAGAGTAGATCTCAAGTTTTTCATCACAAGAAACAAATTCGTAACTATGTGGGGTGACAGATGTTAAACTTATTGTGGTGATTATGTCACAATATATGCGTATATCAAATCATTATGTTGTATACAAACTAATACAATGTTGTATGTCAATTGTCACGATAAAACTAGACAAAAAATTTTAATGATCTTTTTGCTTAGATAGATCTTTTTGTCACAACCAAAACAGTTTTACAGCCTTTGCTGATTTAAAAACGATCATGTAAAATTCACCTGAATAAGAGGGAAAACTGGGTTAATTATATGTGTATATGTGTGTGTACATATATATATATGTATATATATGAATGATTTTTTTTGAGGAAGATTTAACAAACAAACCCAGAAACTCAGAATCTACTGGCTGTGTCAGCTTGTCCCACATACTTGCCACAATTAATTGTCTCAAAAAGAGAGTAAAGACGCTAGGCGCTGAGTGTTCTAAAAAAAAAAAATCAAACTAATCACTTGGAATATTCCAAGTCTAAGAAATTCCCTTGGACTGCAAGGAGATTCAACCAGTCCATCCTAAAGGAAGTCAGTCCTGAATATTCATTGGAAGGACTAATGCTGAAGCTGAAACTCCAATACTTTCACCAACCCTGATGCTGGGAAAGATTGAAGGTGGGAGGAGAAGGGGACGACAGAGGATGAGATGGCTGGATGCCATCACCAACTCAGTGGACATGAGTTTGAACAAGCTCTGGTGAAGGATAGGGAAGCCTGGTGTGCTGCAGTCCGTGTGGTATCAAAGAGTCGGACATGACTGAGCAACTGAACAACCACCCAGTAGGTAACCCTTCTCCTGAGTATCCTTCAATTTAGGATATACTCAGGTTCTTTGTGAATGTTTTAAGTAAAAATTTCCAGCCAATTCTTACTGGATAGAACTTAGCATCTTCTACAATAGCACCTTCATTTCATTTTCATACATCTTAGCAAGATGTTAAATAATAAATAACACCTTCTCCTTTCTGCCTGAAGGACATTTTTGTCCTGTAGTCTAAGCCTAAACAAAGTAGCACTGCTCCCTTCACACCATAGGAGCCAAGATTTTTCTAACTTTTAAAAAAGTGATTCTTAATTTTTTTCTTCCCACTGCAAGTGAGAAATACTGAACATGTGTGTGTTTAAATAATACCTAAACCATAAGAGGTATTTACTGAGTACACCAGCACTATTCTCAGTCCTTACATGCATTAACTCTTCAATTCTGGCAACAACCCTATGAAGTAGGTTTTTAAATTTTTCCCAAGGGGCACAAGTGGTAAAGAATTCACCTGCCAATGCAGGAGACATAGAGATGTGGATTGGATCTCTGGGTTGGGAAGATCCCATGGAGTAGGAGTGGTAACCCACTCCAGTATTCCTGCCTAGAAAATTCCATGGACAGAGGAGTCTGGTGGGCTACAGTCTATGGGGTTGCAAAGAGTTGGACGTGACTGAAACAGTTTCTACTACTCTACTACTCTAGTTGATTTATTCATTTTTATAGATAAAGACACCAAAGAGTAAAGGGGAATAAGTAAGGATCCCAGGACCATTCAGCTATCATATGATGGAGCCAGAATTTGAACTCAGGCAATCTGGTAACAAACTCACTCAGGTTCCCCCCATTTCCCCACCACCTCCCTAAACAAATAGAAAATTCCCAAACTTCAAAACCACCACTGGAAAAAAATTACTCTGTTCCAGAGTGAAGTACCGGGGCTTCCCTGGTGGCTAAGTGGTAAAGAGTCCGCCTGCCAATGCAGGCTCAGGTTCAATCCCTGAGCCAGGAAGATCCCATATGCCTTGAGGGACAACTAAGCCCACGAGCCAGAACTGTTGGGCCTCCGCTCTAAAGCTTGGGAACCACAACTACTGAAGCCCACATGCCCTAGAGCCCATGCTCCACAACAAGAAAAGCCACCACAATGAGAAGCCCTCACACTACAACTAGAAAGTAGCCCCCACTCTCCACAACTAGAGAAAATCCCTGTGCAGCAATAAAGACCCAGCATAGTAAAAAAAAAGAAAAAGAAAAAGAGTGAAGTACTAGAGCCCCTCACTTTATAAGCAAGAAAACAAGGTGCCCACTATTACCATTATACTGTTCTGGCTAACCCAATAATAACATGTTCAGTTGGCCACTATATTGTTGTCACCCAGGTGGCACAGTGGTAAAGAAACCACCTGCCAATGCAAGAGATGTGGGTGCAATCCCTGGGTTGGGAAGATCCTCTGAAGGAGGAAATGGCAACCCACTCCAGTATTCTTGCCTGGGAAATCCCATGGACAGAGGAGCCTGGCAGGCTACAGTCTATGGGATCACAAAGAGTCTGACACAACTGAGCACACACACAAACACACACATAGTTGTTACCCAGGAAAGAACCAAACATATTTATTGCACTTTTACTAAGGGCAGTTTTCTCATTGTATTACACAAGCTCCATTTAGGCAAGGACAATTATCTTCATCTTTGTCACTCAAACATCATTCCTGGCACATAGGAAGGAAATATATAATTTTTGAATTAAAGTTAAGAGCTCTGGCTTTTTTTCTTAAATCCATATTGCACCCATGATACCTTTCCACAGGTAACTATATTTTGTCTAAATCCAGACACTTCTGAAAGTGAAAAAAGGTTGTAGCATTAATTATACTGGAACAAAAACAACAAAACCAAAGCCGTCTTATTTGAGCAGTTTTGCTGCATAAACCAGCATAACTAATCAAATAAACAGAGTCCCAGGGCAGGGTAATTTATGAAGTTAGTGTACTATATTTTAGAAGAAAAAAAGGCTATTTTGTAGTATAAATTTGTCAGACAGAACTGTAGTTCTTTCCTCTTTACCTGTTTTTATGATCCATTAGTAGAAACTTGTCGTGTCATCTTTTAAGTCTTTATTTATGCTACTGTTCTATTCCAAACAACATAAGTATCTGCAGATATCTGCTAATACACTTAGTCTTTGTTCTCAGTTGAAGTTTTAAAATAAACTATAAATTCAATGGATATGTCCATAATCAAACTCTAGGAGCATTTACATATAATTCTTATTTTTAAGGTTAAATGATAAGTTCACCCATATATGGAAAAACTTGATGGACAATTCAGAGAAGTCTTTATTCCTCCTACTTTTTTTTTTTTTAGGTATTCATCTTTCAGTCTTTGTGACCAGAAAAATCAGTATTTATGGTTTCTATGAACTTTTCTCATATTCTAGCAGTGGTGGTGAAAATCTGGTTGTCTATATTCCCATAAATGATTTAGCTTTCCTGCTTTGTCAACCCAGCCTTTTAAGTCTCCTGCGAGCTAGAGCAAGGATATAATATCATTTGCAGTGTTATTTGCAAACATAAAAGGAAATGTCAGTATATGGCTCATAGACACCACTTACGTTCTATTGTAGACAAGGAAGCCAGAAACATAATCATAGTAGTTATAGACTAAAATGGTTTGCCTGTTGTTTCATAAAACACTTGTTTTCATTTACCCCTCCAAGTCTGTGCAATTCAGCCCAGCTACTGTGAAGCAGAAAATATTATCAATTAGAGCCCCAGCATGTTAGTCCTGAATCACAGGGCTTCAGTACCCTGGTGTGTTATGATACCCAAAGCTATACCCTACTTCCCGCCCCAGCACACATATCACAGCAGGACTAGATGTGTTCAGAGGCTAGATGTGTACTGAAAATTAATAGAGAGCAAAACCGAAAAGGTGAAAAGTTAAGAAACAAGTTTCTTAGAAGGTAAAAATTGGGAAAATCAGAACAATAGGAATAAAAAATTGATATATGACCCAGCACTCTTGTCCCTTTTAGAACAGGAAGACCTACACCTTTAAATGGGCAAAATTGGGAGTGACTAACAGGTCAGTTAGTACCTCACAGTAAACTCAGTATGTCTAAAATTGAACTCATTTTCTCCTTTCTCTCTCACCCAACTCCAGCTTCTTGATCAATGGTGAGATCACTGGAAAGGCTAGACATTAAAGTCATTTTAACTGAAGTCCAAGCCTTTTTCAGGGCTTCCCAAGTGGCTCAGTGGTGAAGAATGTGCCTGCCAGTGCAGGAGGTATAAGTTTGATCCCTGGGTTGGGAAGATCCCCTGGAGAAGGAAATGGCAACCCATGCCAATATTCTTGCCTGAGAAATCCCATGAACAGAGGAGCCTGGGAGCTACAGTCCATAGGGTCACAAAGGGTCAGATAGGACTTAGCAACTGAAACAAAAACAAGTCTTTCATATGCATAGCAATTCATCAGTAACTGCTGTGGGTGGGTTTTTTGCTTTGAAACATTTATTGTATCTAAAGTTTATTTCTCATTTCCATTGCCTCATTCTTGTCCAGCTTCTCTGATTCATCCACAGACCATTAGAACAGCTTTCCAGCTGGTCCCTCCATCAGCATGTGATCCTCCATTTCCAATTCATCATATGTACTTTATAAGTGGCACTCTTCCCAAAATACCACTTTCATTTTCCTCCTCTAGGGAGGTTCAGCAGCTCCATCACTTCAAATCCAGATTCCCCTCCATCCTTCTCAATCTTACTTCTTTGGTTCTGAATATTTTCCTATTTCTTTGATCTGGTCAAGTTCTTCTCTACACAAGGCCACAAACTACAATCTCTCCCAGCAGCTCCTTTGCCCTCTTGCCTGGCACATCCTTCTTTTCCCCTCTGCCATCAAAATTCAGCAAGTTCAAGACCTACCTCCAACCCTTTCTGTCTCTGAAGTATGCTGTTTGGCCAACATTTGCCTCCTTTTGTCCTTAGGCAAAGCACTGCTGTCATTGTGGGTGGTTGATTCAACCTGGAACAGGAAAGGCAGAGGGAAGGTTGTAGTGCTTCAGGGTAATTCCTGTGTCGTAAGTCCTCTTTTTAAAAATGTGACCTTGCATTAGTTACTTAACCTCTCTCAGCCCCAGTTTATTCATCTATAAAGTGGGAGTAATAATAGGAGCCACCTTATTTATGGAGGCCTTGAGGGATTAAATGAGACAATCCAAATGAAGTGGTCATCTTAATATGGGAAGTGCCCAATAAATGCTAGATGTTGTTCCTCTTCATGCAGCATTTGTGGAGTCCAGGCTCAAGGGCCCTGCCTCCAGGAGTTCACAATCTAGTAGAAAAGAAAGACTCTTTGTGTGTCCATATATGTGTACCCACAGGGCAAGAGAGGTGGAGTCAGGAATGATAAGGTAACTAAGGCATCCAGAAGAAAAGTCAGGTCATGTTAACGAATGAAAGTCTATGTGGTTGTTTTGGAAAATACTGAGTTTGACATCAACTGAACCACGTTTTGCTTTGCCCCTCCAGACTGGGTTGTTGTTTTTTTTTTTTTTGGCTTCACCACTCGGCATATGGGATCCCATTTCCCTGACCAGGGATCGAACCTGTGCCCCCTGCAGAGGAGGCACAGAGTCCTAACCACTGGACCGCTGGGGAATTCCCCCTCCAGATCTGCTTTTCATCTTCCCCTACTCTGTCCTGGGCTCCAGGGGTACAGATCTGAAGAACAAAGTCCACAGCCTGCCATTTCCTCTAGCTTTTGAGTTTGGCCAATGTGGAATTGAGCAGGAGGTAGGAAGGAGTGAGGAGAGTAATGTCTGGGTATTTACTTCTCTAGTTTTTTTTTTTTTTTTAACCAATAAGACCACTTTAAGCTGCTTGCATCCCTGGGTGAAAGTGTTAGTCGCTCAGTTGTGTCCAGTTCTTTGTGACCCCATGGACTGTAGCCCCCCCAGGCTCCTCTGTCCATGGAATTCTCCAGGCAAGAATACTAGAGTGGGTTGCCATTCCCTTCTCCAGGAGATCTTCTTGACCCGGGGATCGGACCCAGGGATCAAACCCAGGTCTCTTGCATTGTAGGCAGATTCTTTACAGTTTTAACCATCAGGAAAGCCAATTACTATTCTCTCAGGGCAGTCTGCTCTCTACCACTCTAGGTTTTAGAAACTGCTCCATCTCCTCACCCCTTGGGATTTAGAGCCAGTGAAAGCCCAGCTCTCACTAGCCCCCTACAGTTCCTCTACCCCCAAACCTTTCTAAATCAGTTCAGTTCAGTCGCTCAGTCGTGTCTGACTCTTTGCGACCCCATGAATTGCAGCACGCCAGGCTTCCCTGTCCATCACCAACTCCCGGAGTCTACCCAAACCCATGTCCATCGAGTCAGTGATGCCATCCAACCATCTCATCCTCTGTTGTCCCCTTCTCCTCCTGCCCCCAATACTTCCCAGCATTAGGGTCTTTTCCAATGAGTCAGCTCTTCACATGAGGTGGCCAAAGTATTGGAGTTTCAGCTTCAACATCAGTCCTTCCAATGAACACTCAGGACTGATCTCCTTTAGGATGGACTGGTTGGATCTCCTTGCAGTCCAAGGGACTCTCAAGAGTCTTCTCCAACACCACAGTTCAAAAGCATCAATTCTGCAGTGCTCAGCTTTCTTCACCATCCAACTCTCACATCCATACATGACCACTGGAAAAACCATAGCTTGACTAGACGGACTTTTGTTGGCAAATTAATGTCTCTGCTTTTAAATATGCTATCTAGGTTGGCCATAACCTTCCTTCCAAGGAGTAAGCATCTTTTAATTTCATGGCTGCAATCACCATCAGCAGTGATTTTGGAGCCCCCCCAAAATAACGTCTGACACTGTTTCCACTGTTTCCCCATCTATTTCCCATGAAGTGATGGGACCAGATGCCATGATCATAGTCTCTTGGTAAATAATCCCTCCTGAAATTATCCCAATTTGCATATGCCATCTGTTTCCTGTTGAGACCCTGAGTGGTATACCATGTTGATCTGGCTGTGTGATTTCAGGTCTAGAATTTGGAAGAGATGTTTCTAAGTTGAAGCTGGGGGAGGGAACAAGATCGCTGACTGAGAGGGAGTAGATGAGGTAAGGAGCATTAGAGGAAGAACCTGGAGTGACCTCCATGTACTCAAGACAGTGGGAGAAAGAACTAACCAGCTTCAAGTGTGAAAGCAATAATAATTCCCTTTTCTTATTACCCTGATGATCCTTAACAACACCTTTCCAGAATGATGTAGAAATGCAATAAGCCTATTGACAGAACAATCATTTTAAAACATCAGGGATAGCTTGGACTTGGAAAAAGATTCTGAGTTCAATATGCATACTTATTTGTATAGAACTTCACTTGTCACATTATTTTAATTTTATTTTTTAATAGGTAAGATATTTACATGATTCAAAAATAAAGAAGGTTCAATATTGAGCCCTTTCCCATCCATCCCCCTTCACCTTGTTTTTCATGAGTGTGTGCTAAGTCACTTCAGTCATGTCCAACTCTGTGACCCTTGGACTGTAGCCCACCAGGCTCCTCTGTCCATGGGACTCTCCAGGCAAGTATACCAGAGTGGATTGCCATTTCCTTCTCCAGGGGATCTTCCTGACCCAGGGATTGAACCCGCATCTCCTAAGTCTCCTGCATTGGCCGGTGGGTTCTTTACCACTGGCGCCACCTGGGAAGCCAGCTCCCTGCTTTCTCCAGGTCACTTTTTATGAGTTGTTTATCTCTTCTTTCTGTTTCTTAATGTAAATATAAGCTAATATAACTATACAATATATTTATATATTTCCTCTGTCCTATACAAAAGGAATTATACTAGATGCACTGTATCTTTTTTCTTTTTAATTAGTATATCCTAGAGATATAGGACATCGATAAGCTCTCCTCTGGGGTGTTTCTTCACGTTTTTTATAACTGCATAAAATTCCATTGAGTAGAAGCAGCATCATTTACCTACTGGGATGCAGGGGAACTTTGATGAGTCCTGCTTCCAGCCACGAGTTAAGTCCCTCATTACAGCTCTGAAACCTTCCTCTTCCCCACAAACGTCCAGTGTCCTGCCACTGGCTTCTCTTCAGGACTTTGTCTCCCTCTCAGTAGAGAAAATTGAGGCCTTCAGAAGGAGCCTCCTCAATTTCCTGTGGTTGTTGTTCAGTCACTAAGTTGTGTCCAACTCTTTGCGACTGCATGGACTGCAGCACACCAGGCTTCCCTGTCCTTCACTATCTCCAGCAGATAATTCCTGTTATCAAATTTTAAAACCCACCTACATCTACACTGAGCACCTTCTCCCTTCATGCTGCAATAGGAGAGACTTTTCACTTCCTGTTTAATGCCAATTCTTTCATCTGTGATAAGGATCCCATCTATCTCCTCCCAGTTTTCTCACAGCCTTCTGCCACTATTGACCATAGTTCCTCTCATATTTTAACCTTCTCCCTTCACAATACAACCACCTCTGTCACTTTTTTCACCCCCTCTCTGGTTACTGCCCTATCCTTCTGTTCTTCTTGAACCAAACTTCCTGAGAGGTCTGTCCACAGTCAAAGTTTCAATTTCTCTGCTTGTTACTCATTCCTCAATCCGTCTCAGCCCAATTCCACCCCCATCAAACCACCTAGGCTTACACTAAGCTGAAACCACCCTCAGGTCACTCAACAAATGTTTCAGGCTTAGCTGACTTCACAGCAACATTTGACACTCCTCTCTGATCCTCTCCCTTTTGGAAATACTCCCTTTTAATGACACTACACTTTCTGGATCTCTTCTTACATGATTACTTCTTTTCTATATGGGAGGAACGACTCTGAGTCCATAGTTAGGTGTTCAAGAGATAGGGCCCAAGCAGGATGAGGTAAGCGAGACATCCAGACTCACTCACTCAGGTGCAAAATTTAAAGGGGTGAGAAATAACTCCATAAATAAGAAATAACATTTAATGCAAGATTAAAAAAAAATTCAATTAATGCCAAAAAATCCACATTGAACAAAATAAAAAAATTTTAATGAAGGCCAGTGCTATGCCGATTCAGATTGGAGCCTGAGGCAAAGGAAAAAATGCATGCCTCTATCAATATGCTTTTATGTATTTTGTAACAATTAGTTTGTTCCCTGAACATTAGAATGTTGGAAAAGTATTGAAAATTTGAAAAGTAAATGTAGTAACATATTTTTAAGTTTAAATATATTCATACCAAAAAAGAAATGATTATGTGGATGAATATAGAGCCTCTTATACAGAGTGAAGTAAGCCAGAAAAACAAATATCATATACAAATGTCATATATTAACACACTCTAGAAAGATGATACTGATGAACCTATTTACAGGGCAGCAATAGAGACACAGACATAATGAACAGACTTGTGGACACAGGGTGGGTGGGAAGGAGAGAGTTGAACAAATGGAGAGAGTAGCATGGAAACATATACACTAACATATGTAAAATAGATAGCCAGTGGGAATTTACTGTATGACTCAGGGAACTCAACCCAATGCTCTGTGACAACCTAGGGAGGTGGGATAGGGTGGGAGGTAGGAGGGAAACTCAAGAGGGAGGGGACATATGTATATCTATGGCTGATCCATATTGATGTATGGCAGAAATACAATGATTATCCTTCAATTAAAAATAAAGAAAGCCAAGAAAAAAAACAATAAATGCAAATATTTCCCCCTTCAAAAGAATTGATTATGATTTGACTTCAAGTTAATTAAAACTCATTTAAGATTGTCAACTGGTCAAAAGAAATTTTAAAACATGGCAATTCTATTATCTCATTTGAAAACTAAGGTAATGGAAGTAGTAGAGTTTAAAAATATTATTGGCAAGTTTGCTTCCTTTAAAGCTAAGGGCGCTTTTACATAGCAAAGGAAACCATCAACATTAAAAGACAATCCTCAGAATGGGAGAAAATAACGGCAAATGAAACAACTGACAAAGGATTAATCTTCAAAATATACGACCAGCTCATGCAGCTCAATACCAGAAAAACAAACAACCCAATGCAAAAATGGGCAGAAGACATAAACAGACTTTCTCCAAAGAAGATAGACAGATGGTCAACAAACATATGAAAGCATACTCAACATAGCTCACTATTAGAGAAATGAAAATCAAAATTACAATGAGGTATCACCTCACACAGGTCAGAATGGCCATCATTTAAAAATCTACAAACAATAAATGCTGGAGAGGATATGGAGAAAAGGGAATCCTCTCGCACTGTTGATGGGAATGCAAATTGACACAGTCACTATGCAGAACAGTATGGAGATAAGTAACTAGGAATAGAACTACCCCATGTGACCCAACAATCCCACTACTAAGCACATACCCTAAGAAAACCACAATTGAAAGAGACGCATGTATCCCAGGGTTCATTACAGCATTTTTACAATAGCTAGAACATGGAAGCAACCTAGATGTCTGTCGAGAGATGGATGGATACAGAAATTGTGATACATATATACAATGGAATATTATTCAGCTATAAAAAAGAACACATTTGAGTCGGTCCTAATGAGGTGGATGAACCTAGAGCCTATTATACAGAATGAAGTAATTCAGAAAGAGAAAGAAATATTGCATACTCCATATTGCATATGGAATCTAGAAAGATAGTACTGATGAACCTATTTGCAGAGCAGCAATGGAGATGCAGAGATAGAGAACAGACTTGTGGACATAATGGGGGAAGAAGAGGGCGGGACAAATTGCAAGAATAGCATGGAAACATATATTACCATATGTAAAATAGATAGCCAGTGGGAATTTGCTGTGTGACACAGGGAGCTCAGCCCAGTGTTCTGTGACAACCTAGAGGGGTGGGGAGAGTGATGGGAGGCAGGTGACATATGTATACACAAGGCTGATTCATGTTGATGCATGGCAGAAACCAACACAGTATTGTACAGCAATTATCTTCCAATTAAAAAACTAAACAAAAAAAATAGGAAAAAATTCACAAAGTAGCACTCAGAGGCAGAAGGAAGGCCCTGCTGTGCCCGGGTTCAGGGCCTGTCTGCCATGTTTGTTGAATGTTACTAAATGATCTTTCTACATCTCTTGAAATGATTGCATAATTTTTCTTGTTTATTCCATAAATATAATAAGTTATACTGATTGAATTTTGAACATTAAATCAAACTTGCATCATCAAAGGGCACATCATTTTTCCTTTTGTCTCAGATTCCAATAGGGCACATCAGGGAACTCTCAAGAAATATCACATTTTATTCTTCTTTTAAACCGAAGTTCAGACTTTTTCCCCCTATTCCACCAGCCTGGTGAAAAATTCACACTTAATCATTTTTGGAGTTTCCCATCAGAGAACTGGGCAAAGATCTGGAAGCGTTTATATCCCTAGTGTATGGGAGAGAGCCTTCTGCTCACTGGCCATCAATTCTCATTATCTCCAAAACATGCTTGCCCAGGTCCACCAGGGTCTTAACGACCACAGGTTCTGCTGCATCTCAGGTCTCTGAAAGGTCCTGGGACTTTTGCTAAGGTTGGGTGCTTAAGACTTCAATTCAAGACCCTTCAGGCCTCTCTCCCCTTGCCTCATGGTTTCTCTTTGTCTTCTGGACCTTTACTAAAAACTGCAAGATGCTTTAACTTCAGGATCCTTTGACCTTAGGCCCTGCCAAGATCCCTGAAACCAGGAATAATAAACCAGGCTATCAGTTTAAAATGGGAGGAAAGGGGAAAATAAGAGTGAAAACAAAAATTAATATTTCCAGACAATCCTGACACATCAGCCTCATTTGCAGGCTCATCTTCCTCCATCCCCTGGTCCTCCAGAGCAGGAGTCCTGCAGGGCTGGGCCCAAGGCCTCACTCCATGGTTGCTCCCAGGTAATCTCATTCATGCCTGCCAGTGCAAAATACTTTCCCTGGTCCGTTCTCAGAATCTTTGGCAAACAACTAAGCCCAGACAACTACTGTGATGGGCCTGCTTGATCTGGCCTCCCCACTCCTCTCACCCATAGCTCTCCTTGCCCCATCTTCTTCCCCTTGGCTCCCTGAGCCTCAGCCACACAAGCCGTTCTTCCCTACGCACCTGTACCCGTTTCTCATTTTTGTCATTACATACTCATTTACATGATTATGTGATTAGTGTCTGACATTCCCTCTAGTCTCTGTGCTCCACGAGAACAGAGTCTGTGTGTCCCCAAGGCCTCACACAGAACCCGCGACATTATGTCTAAATGCTTGGGGGAAAATCATTGACTATATCGCATTATTTCTCTGAGAGTAAAACCCTTCGAAGCTTAGAAGTACATTTGTAAGGAATTTTTCTCTTAATAATAACTGAGAATTGCAGTGTTCCAGACACAGCTTTTAAGTGCTTTACATGGATTAAATCAGTTAATCATTCCTGTAAGCCTAGAAGGTAAACGCTATTTTTATCCCCATTTTAAAGATACCAAAACTGAAGCACAGAGTGGTCAGATAACTCACTCATCATCTCATAGCTAATAAGCGGTGGGGCTAAGATTCTAATCCCCAAATTTTGCACTGGGCCTTGCGTCTATTTGGCAAATATTACTGAGCAAACTACCAGGCACCGTGACAGGAATGAGCTAGAACATCTTTAATAGAAGGATGTATAGAAAAGAAAGAGATTAATCCCTGTTAAAGTGCAAGAGACATTATGCAGAGTATATACCCCATCTTACATAACCCTCTCAAAAACAGAACAAGCTAGGTATAATTATTCCCATTTTATAGATAAGGCAGAGGAAACAGAAAGTTGGCACAACTGGTCAAAAATCACATAAGCAGTAGAAGGCGTACCTGGAATTCAAAGTCGTTTGTACGGCGCTAAAGCTAATGCTCTTCCCAGCGCGTGAGGTTGCCTCCAGAGAAAGCTGCTTGAGATTGCGCCCACAAACTTGTCAAGTGATTTATCTACTGGTTCAATGATCCACAGATGTGAACATGCATAAGAATCACCTGGAAAACTTGTTGAACTCATGGATTCCCAGGTTTCCCCATTAGAGATTCTAGTGTGGGGTAGAAACCTTTAACCTGCAGGCTTTTTTAAAAAAAAAAAAGCACCCCAGGTGATTCTGATATAGATGATTCTAGTCTGGTGGCCCCAAAACTTTTGCATTAAACAGAATCACCTGAATGAGTTAATAAACACCAGATGGCTGGACTCCACTCCCAGAATTTCTGATTCAGAAGATCTGGGGCAGCCTGAGAATTTTCATTTCTAGCAAGTTCCTTGGTGATGCAGAGACCAGCTTTTGTACTCCACTAACTGTCCTAGAACAAGACTCTGCAAGATGCTTCACTGGTTTTATTTAATTCGTGATTCTATCACTTTTAAAGCAATTTCCAAAATACACAAGGCTCCACTCTGCCATCCCTCAACACTCTCCTCTTGAGAACTGCAGAAAATAGCAAAATTGGGAACTTGGAGAAAATTTATCTTGGGATGAAATCCTTTGGCAGCTTTAGATGGAGAAGTTCCTACTTTCAAAGTAATATGACTTTTGACCCATGTACAAAATGCCAAAAGAATTAGATATCTATAAGTAGGACTGATTCCAGATAAATAATAGAGCAATACTTCCACTTTTAAACCTGTTCTGTGTTTGTGTATATATTCAATATAATATAATTTTCATTTAAAGTTGTTTAGCTTTTAGGAACCTTGGAGGAAAAAGTGTCAGATATATCCAATTTAATAAAGGGGTATATTTTAAATTAAAATAAAAAATAGAAATAAAGATTTACTCTTGTTCCACTGGGAAAAATCATCTTAAGTTACCTAATGTCCAAAATTCAGAAACATAATTCATGTGTGTGTGTTTGAGAGTGTGTGCACAAATATGAATGTGAACTTCATGAATGTAACTTTGCTTGAGTTCATGGGCCAAACTCAGTAAAGTGCACAGAATAAGCAAAAAAGCATAAAAGATGAAGATCCCATGATTCAGGGCCCATTTACTTGATGAATTTTTGATATGTTAGGTAATCTTTTCAGCATATGTGATCTATGAAGAGATTTTCCATAAAGGCGTTTGGTAAATGAGTTTCTGATGAAATATACTTCCAGACTTCAGTATCTTCAGAAATAATTCCATCCTTTCATATTTTTGTATTTAGAAAATGATTTATGTTCCTTCCAGGTATCCATGAGGAGGGCTGTCAACATTCCATCCTGGAAAACCTTTACTAAGATCGATGTTTCCACAAAGCCTCCTCTTTTGACCCTCCTACTCCTCATTCCAAAACAATGGACTCACATCACCCAGAATCCCACTTTGCTGTGGTAATGAAACTCAGACATCTGATTTATCTTTCTAACTCTTGAATAGCTTTATTGCTTGAAAATCAACTCATCCTTATTTATTTTCCCTTTCTATTACTTTCAGCTTAAATACACATAAAGAACTCTTCTTTCCTATAGCTATCCACAGGAAGTAAGTATTTTAAAATTATTAATCAAATCTCATGGTGTGTAGGGAATTATGTTTTTGCAGACTCTTGATGATTAAGGCTTCTGAGATTGCCAGTAACCATTAGAGGTTTTTTTCTTTTCCCTACTAAAATAGACCCAACTTCAGGAAAATTTAAGAGAAGTGTAAAGCTGGGCTAACTTGACTTTTACAAACAGGCAACGTGGTGGAGCTGTCAAGCAGACTGCGTGAGTTCAAATTCTGGTTCCTGTAGTTACTTGTCATGTAAACTTGTATAGTTTACTTTACTTCTTTGTGTCTTGTCTGTAAAATGAGACTCTAAAAGCACCTACCACAAAGGGTTACTCTGAGGAGTAAAAGACACTTGGAACAATGTCCTGAACATAATGAATGCTCAATGAGTGTTAGTGGTGCTTGTGTTGTTATCACTGATATTAAAAAAAGTTCATACGGCTTGGTTCCTGAAAAATGTCACTAATACTTGTTAGCACAGAAATGAGAAGCAATTTGCCTTGAGACATTTGCTGAGAGGGAAGCACAATTATATAATCAAGTATAATGAATGCATATTCATTTATTTATATTACAACTTATTCTAGAAAGAAGTAGAGGCTGCTATAATGAGTGAATCACAAGAGAAACCTAAAGACAAGAAAATCTTCTAATGTAGTAGGCTAGCTTTCAATGCATATAGAATACGTTGTGAAAAAATGTTGCAAAGGAATACAAATAAAAAATAGAAAATGTTCCTTCTATGTTTTTATTGCTGGCCCCATATTTCCTTTCTTGAAGAATCAAAATTTCATTTGAATCTTTCCCATCCCTCATTCCCCATATTCAGTTGGTAGCCACGATTCTCAGTTTTGCCTTTGCAGTATTTCTTGGATCCACATCTTTTCTTCATTTCTACTGCCAAGCCCTAGTTAATGTTATCTGTTTAATATTAGTAGTTTCCTATTCATCTCTTTGCCCCAGCCTCTCCCCTCTCCATCCTCCTTCCCTTTACTCCTACCACTATAATTCATCCAATACAATGCTACTGAATTAATTTTTCTAAAGCATTAATACATCTCTGGCTTTGTCATTTGCTTATTAAAAACCTTCCATGGCTTCTCACTGTTTTCTGTTTTTGATACCATTTTTATTTGTACCTCTTCTCTGTAATGTTTTCTTTCTTATAATAAATTTATATACATTTGAGCTTCTTTACTAGATAGTAAACTCCTTTCATCATTTCTCCTCCCCCAACATCTAGCTTATTGTCTTAAGTTATCAAGTAAATGTTGAGGGGAAAAAAGAGTAAATAAAACCTGAGTAGAAAAATTTATCTTGTTTATTTGCATTTCTAATTGCTATAACTATATCTTTATAATGACATAATTTGATGAGGACAAAGATAGATAAAAATTATCAAATTAAGAAAATATAACTAATCTAAGACCTTAATTACAGATCTGCAAGATGGTCACACAATTCCTTTAAATTAACAGAACACATTTTCATCTTGTTGCCTGCTATGTAAGTTGTACCAACCCAAATATTATTCAAAAGTTAAGGAAAGGCAGTAGAATGGAAAAAAACAACAACCAGTAATTGCAAATAAAAACACTTTGAAAGATGGCTTGAGGCCAGCGATCCTATGAAAATGATAAAGCAGAAAGCCTTCACACATAAGGTAGCAAGCTATTTAGTAAGCTGGATGCCTCAGAGAAAATTTATTAACACTTGACCACTGAAAGAGAGTAATTCATCTATGCATTTATGAGTCTGCAGACAAACAGCATTCTTGGCTTGTGCATTTACATGTTGTGTGACCCCAGAGTACGATTATATGAAGATGAATTTTTAGCTTGTGTACAATTTGCATCGTAGCATGTCCAACCTCAGAAGAAAATCCATCTGAGGATTTCATCAGATGCTAAAAAGAGCTTAGAAAAATAAGCAATCGTTTTAATAACAACTCAGGTAAGGTAAAGATAACCATCTCTTAGTATCTATAATCATTACAAGGATTAAGGTTTGTGTCTTTCCATAAGATGGTAATACCCACAGCTACTTCTAGGCATTACAATTGCTGCTATATAAATCTCTGAAATATTTCTCTTTGTGGTATCCTAAAAGTTTATTGAATTGAATTTGAATGAAAGATAGGAGCTATATTACATTCAAATTTTTCATATAAGGAATGTATTTGCAAAACAAACCCTCTTCTTCTCCCTATGAATGCGGGTTAGATTTAATGACTTGCTTCCAAAGAATAAAGTACGCAAAGGGGAAAATAGTAACGTTACAGTGGAGCAACTCAGCAAACATCATCCTAACCAAGCGATGAAGATTAACACTTTCAGAGATGTCATAAGGATCACTGAAGAACACTTCACCTCTGTGGGATCCTTTCCCCAAACCTGTATCTCTGGTTTAATCATTTAAAAAAGTCAGATGAAGCCAAACTGAGGGGCACTCTACAGAATGCCTGGCCAAAACTCCCCAAACCATCAAGATTAGAAAACAAGAAAAGATTGAGAAACTGTCACAATGAAAAGAGACCGTGGATACATGACAGCTAAGGGCAGCGTAGTTCCCTGGATTGGATCCTCAGTCAGAAAGAGGACACTGACAGAAAACTGGTGTAATCCAAATAAAGTCTAGAGTTCAGTTAATAGTAATGTGCTAACACTGGTTTCTTAGATTTACAAATGCACCGTGGAAATGGAAGGTGTTAACAATAAGGGAAACCAGGTGAAGGGTATGACAACTTTGTAGTATCTTTGAAACTTTTCTGTAAATATTAGATTTGCAAAATAGTTTGTTTTTTAAAATCTCAGTTCTTCTGCCACTGACACACAGCAGACAGCCAGCCACTCTCTGCCATTGCTGTCTTGTGCTATATTATATCCAGGAGCACTGGTTTAATGATGCTGTTTGGTGAAATGGACAAGAACGTGTATAGGAAAAAGCAGTTTTAAAATAGGACACAGAAATCTTGAAGAAAATCGAAAGCTTTGGAAACAGTGCCAAGGCAATACAAATTCACTCCACTGTATTGTGATTCCATTTAAATACAAGTAATTTCTATGTTTATGCTTTTCTCAGGAAAAGTTATATCCTCTTATCACAGTGTCAAGTCCTAAACTATTACCCTCTGGGGAGAGCTATGTTTTGTTGGATAGTGATAACAAGGTTGCAGCCTACATGTACCCTCTGAAAGAATATCTGAGCGTTTCAAGTTCTTTGTTTTGCTTTGTTTCTGAGTAGAATTTGGCTGCTGACTTCTTTTAAATGTGAGCAAAGGAGATGCCATTTTAAAAGCTGATATAATCCTAAAACTGAAGATCAGAAGACTAGGTCATAGCATTCTCCATCCCATCCTTGTTTCCTCGGTGATGGATTGTCCTTGCTGAATATTCATGATATCATGACTAACTATTCTTGAATGTTTACAAGAATATAATTTTATTACTGCCTTTGGGAGGCTAGTTTACATTCTTATTGTAAAATTTCTTCTTGATTAATTTTAATAGTCCTATAAGTGAATTTAGCTCATTATTACCAGTTTACCTTTTACCACTACTCTTTTTTTTTTTTACCACTACTCTTAATAGATTTTAATCCTTGTCATACATTTGCAAACACTAATATCATGGGTTAACCTATATTTTTCTTTCAAAGGGAAAATTTCAAGAACTACTGTGTTTTCTGCATATGTATCAAGAAGAATGCTTTCGTATCAAATCTATTATTGAAAGATTCATTCATCACTGTGCTGAGATGATTACAGATACCTCCTGAAATTCACAAACTCATTGAGTTTGCTACTAGGTAAAGTGTTGCAATAACAAGCCTTATTTTCCTGTGGATTCAAGTAACAAATGTTACCTGATTCTCGGTAGAGATACAGTGAAGGAGCAACGTCTCTTTGGACTAGGACAAGCAGTGATGATCAGGAGTACAGAATGTAGGACATCAGGATTCCTTAGAGCCTGACCCCCCAAAGAGGGAATGATACTGAAAGACAGGCTGTTTGTTTTCCAAAGGCTTTCTTCTTATCTGATGCTCCCTGTCCTCAAGCATAATGGGACCTTGGTGGGAGGGAGAAAAGACTTCTGAGGAACAGGACAAGGGGAAAAAGCTCACCATCCTTCCTTCGCTTTCCTCCCTCCCTCCCCTGTCACCTGGGCAACAGGGCAAGGCTCCATCAGAAAGTTGGCCTCAAAGACCTGAACTCATTGATGTTGCTGGCTCTGCTCTTTAGGATGGGCTCTAGAACGACACCTGCTGTGCTTGGTGCAGAGAATGGCAATATTTATACCTTGCAGGCAAGAAGAACTTTAGAACTTCTGTTCAGTTGTTAAAATGCCAAATAGCTGCTATCTCCAACAAGATGTGCCTGATTTTCCTTACATTAAAACTCATTTGTGTCACCTTAAAAAGCAGCTTTCCATGTGGATATATTTCCTTACATGAAATACATTCCTGCTTCTAAGAGAGCTGTTGCCTCACTGTAAACCTAGTATTCCTTGATCTGTATTTGATGCAGGGCCTGGTTCTTCATGAGTTCCATGTTTTTCTTTTATAGGCAACTTTGCTTATATTGGTGGTGATTTTGTTTCTGCTCTCTCTCTGCATTTGGCAAGGAAGCCCACCAGAATGGAAGCTACAAAGAATGGAGACAATTTCTCACTTACAAATATTTCGTATTTCCAGAGTCTAACGCAGTGCTTGATACATAAAATCTATTTCATTCCTATTAATTAACATATACAGAAAGTCATTTTCTTATCCCTTTCTTTCTGCAGATGTCTGTCACTACAGTATGCACCAGAATTCAGGGTTCATACTTTGGATAATTCTGTGATGCCCAGGGTTCTACATCACTAATAGGTTCTGAGGAGTTGTGAGCAAATTTACCAAGTGTCTTTCCTGTTGGTTCAACATAGGTTCTCACATATGACCTGATTCTACAGCAAGTATCTATTACCTCTTGGTGTCTGCTATCTACCGACCTATTTCTCTAGGGGCCACTCCTTTTCTAACTTCTCATGTTGTTGAGGTGTTTAATGACTTCTATTTCTGACCTCATTTGCAGGAGAAGTGGAACAACTTAGAAAACCTAAAGCAGTCTCTAGAGAGTGAAAGCAGACTGGCGAATGACATCATGACTCCAGTGAAGGGCTTCAACAAAGGTAGGACCTAGACCAGCCGAAATTGTGAATCAGCCATCTAATCGTGTCCACCATCTATCTCTAGAAGAAGGAATTTCATGGATACAAGTAAAGTAGTTGGAACCCTATGGCAAACTTCTCTGTTAACTAAATTCTACTGCATTGACAGGACCCCCTTCCCAGTTCTAACACATTCTTTTAACAATCTTGATGCTGCTGTTTCACTAAGGTGGGCACACGCCTCCGCATCCTTATCTCTTTCCACCAAATCACCCATTAGTAGCTCAGCCTTGTCTCAGTCTAGATTCCCTTCACTTGCCCCCTCTCCCTCACCCCCAACACCTTTGGCTATTTTGTTTCCAACCAACGTTACACTGTGGGAAAACGTATTCGGTCTTAAGATTCCAGGGCTTCCCTTGCGATTCTCTCTGGACCCTGTTCCTTTCCCTAACTCCTGTTGACTCAGTGGGCTGGGGGCAGGGTCTGCTCCCCATTTTCTTTCCTAAGCCATTGTTCCTCCAACTTGTGTCTCCATGTCTCCACAATGACCCTACTATGCTCAGTATCTCAAAGGCCCAAGAGCAACTCCCTATCTTTCATATCCTTTCCTACTGCACCACACTCAGGAACTCATTTCTTTCTCCAAATTATTTTTATGCATGCCAACTAGTCACCTTGGTGCCAGTCTCTTGTTCTCCTACTTTGAATCCATTGTTCACTCCACATATGACTTATTTAATGTAAAGGTCAATTTTGATCTAGAAAGGAAAAGAAGAAATAAAAAGAAGGGGGAGAGGGGGAAAGGGAGAGGGGAAAAGAAGAATAAGGAGGAGGAGGAGGAGGCAAAATCAAAGGTTTGTTTGCTTACTGATGTAAGCTCAGACTCCTCAGCCTGACATCCAAAATTGCCTATAACATGATCAGAACATTTAACTCCAGTCTAATCTTTCAGTGTTCTCCCCTTCAACTAGTGCAGCCTACATACTTTCCCCATTTTGTGAGATTTTCTGCTTTCAGTAATTGTAGTAATAGCTGCAATGTATAGGGCACTAGGAGAAGGCAATGGCACCCCACTCCAGTACTCTTGCCTGGAAAATCCCATGGACGGAGGAGCCTGGTAGGCTGCAGTCCATGGGGTCGCTAGGAGTCAGACACGACTGAGCGACTTCACTTTCACTTTTCCCTTTTGTGCATTGGAGAAGGAAATGGCAACCCACTCCAGTATTCTTGCCTGGAGAATCCCAGGGACAGAGGAGCCTGGTGGGCTGCCGTCTATGGGGTCGCACAGAGTCGGACACGACTGAAGTGACTTAGCAGCAGCAGCAGCAGCATAGGGCACTACTCCAGGCATTGCATTAAGCACTTTACGCTTCATCAGTTGAACAACAGTATGAGGTAGGAACTATTACCCAATTTTAACAGACAAAAATATTGTTATAGGGAGTTATAGGCATTCCTAAGTCACATAGCTATTAAGTGACAGATCTCAATATGAACCCATTCATCTGTTTCCAAAACCCAAGCTCTTTCTTTATTTGAAATGCATGTACCCCTCTTATAAAAATTCTTCCCGTCCTCCAAAAACCATCTCAAATGCATCTTCCTTAACAAAACCATTTTTAACCCTCTGACTAAAAGTGATCCTACACCCCTCACAATGCTTAGATTGAACCTCTCCCATACCAGAAAATTTCTGCCTTAGCATACAGTTCTATAGATACTTTACTTAATCTTTTCAAAGCCAAATTGATAATAGGATATGGTTGCCGCCCCACTAAGGCTTACATACCATGTGTTTCCTATTGCCTTTTGTATTCCCTTTGAGCATAGTAGGCATTTATTACATGGTTATTGCACTGAGTCAATATCCATGTGTCTGTCATCAATCATCCATCTAGACACTGGGCTATTTTTACAGTGAAGCTGACAGAATGCTTTCCTAGTCCATTGTTCTCAGGATATTGTAGCCACAATGACATCCTGAAACCCATTTTCACAGTTGTCATTTGTGTGGAAAAGTACATGCTCTATACTCAAATTTTTTGCTCAGCTAAAATAATAAGCTGTTGACTTATCTCCCTACGTATAATCAAAGGATCTATGTCATCAGCTGCTTTTTTTAAAGTCCCACTTCTAGAATCTGATGTGAAGACAGCTTGTTTTTCGCACAACAGCACTGGGGAAAAACCAGACGTGAGGAATGAGAGGTGAAAGTGACAGAAAGTGGCAGAATCAGGATTTAAAACTAGGTGCACTTGTGTTGCCTACAAGTACAATCTTGCTATTTTGACAATACATCTGGCCACTGGGATTAGAATTTGTGTTTTCCCAAAGCAATTTAGCTGCCCATTGGTAATTTAAGATGGGGGTTTCCTGTTGTATTTTTTGTTTTGATTTTAACATAGGGGAAATGTCTTACCATTTGTCCAAGGAGAATCTCTTTTAAAAACTGTTTCAGATTCTATCCCTGTTATGGATTAATACAAACAGTTAATCTTATTATTTGTCATTTTTCCTATTACGTTTCAGAAGACAATTTCAAGTCTGGGGTTTACCCTGCTGTCTTCATTCCTGCATCTTCTATTCATATAAACCAAAATTAAGTGCACCTAAAGAGCAACATTTAACTGTCCCCATATTCTGTCTTTAACCAGCATTTTTTGAACCAGAGACAGATCCAATTTGCAACCCAGTATAGTACATACAGGACCCAAAAGACAAGTTTAATTTGTGTGAATAATAAGAAATTTACTAAAATGGATCTTACAGTAGGTCTTTATTGCTTTCAGTGAAAGTGAAAGTCGCTCAGTCATGTTCAAATCTTTGTGACCCAATGGACTGTAGCCTACTTCCATGGACTCCTCTTCCATGGAATTCTCCAGGCAAGAATACTGGAGTGGGTAATTGTTCCCTTTTCTAGGGGATCTTCCCAACCCAGGGAAGGAACTCAGGTTTCCTGCAGGTGGGTTCTTTACCATGTGAGCCACCAGGCAAGCATTCAGAATGGCATGCAAATTTCTTCAGAAGGTGCATGCTACTCTTCATAAAATTGTCCTTTCTTTACCATTTCAGACTCTTCTCTCACCATTTTCTCTTCTCATTTGTATTCCAGACATGCTGAACTTCAGGTCTTCCCAAAGATATGCTTTTTCTCACCTCTGAAACTCTGCACATGTTGATCTTTGCTTCTCTTACTTACCTAGCTAACTCCTATTAGTCCGTCAGGGTTAAACTAACACCACACTTCTTTCTGGGCTTCCTAACTCCACCAGTGTTATAATAATCTGGCTTACTTTGCTAATTTCCCACTAGGATCACATGTCCTGTTTATTTGCAATTGGCTGTTAGCTTGCCTGTCTTTCCAATCAGCAAGTGAACTTCCCTGAGGGCAGGAACTATGTCTTGTCCACTGTTTGAGTCCCAGGACCTTGGTTGGTATTCAGAACATGGTAGGTTCTTATTACATTTTTACTGGATGAATGAATAAATGAATGAAAGACTGAACTGTTTTCTAGATGAGACAGTCAGCTTTGCAGCTTTTAGGTCTAGATATTCTCCATGACCTTACTATTCCCTAAAGGATTTGAAAGACTGAAATATAGTAGTTTAGCAGCATCCAGATTATTAAAATATTTGGGCAACTGCCAGATTTCTTTTTATCACATGCACATTTTACATCTGGATATTTTATTTGCACAGGAATAATTCTTCTGGGAAATAATATAGACATTCCTAGTGAATACGCCATCCAAAGAGATGGATCAACCTAAGTTAATCTAAGAAACTAAATATAACTGAGTGGAGAAGAAATAATGCTTTACCGTTATTAAGAGGAAAAGCACATTCTATATTTTTTCTGTAATCAATTGCAAATTTACATTTGATAACTCTCGCTGTTGTTTAATCAAAAATGATTATCTCCCTTGATTAGGAGTATTTTTTTTTAAGGAAAAGGAATTGCTAATTAGTTTGCTATCACTCTGTTGAAGGTGTTTGCAATTAAATTGAGGAGGTAACGAAAGCTGCAAATGATTCAAATGCTGAAATGTAGTTTTAAATATTGAAGGAGTTCCTCTTTCAAACTAGGTGAAGTTTTAAACTTCTTTTAAAAAATGCAAACCTTACTACCTAAAAAGCCATTCTTACAGAAAAACAAAATCTGTAAAACTCCTGGTTGAGATTAAAGAGGCTGCTAATTCAACATTTTTTAATACACTGGTACCTAAAAAGGAAAGCAAACTGCTATTGTGTATTTAGATACATGTAGACAAAGTCGTGATATTTTACCATGTTGATTTTGTTCATTCTCTTCATTAATATGGCACTGACGACGTATAACAGCTCGGGGATGAAAAGAGTTGGACATGACTTAGCGACTGAACAACAATGTATAACAGCTACTCCTGATTAGGTCACTTCAGATCTGGTGCCTGCGTGCGTGCTAAGTCACCTCAGTCGTGTCCGACTCTTAGTGACCCATGGACTGTAGCCCGCCAGGCTCCTCTGTCCAAGGGATTCTCCAGGCAAGAGTGCGGGAGTGGGTTGCCATTTCCTTCTCCGGGCCTGGTGCCTGAGTCTCCACAGAGCCTTAAGGTTCACACATCATATGACTTTTATTTCTGTTATTCCTTTCACATGGAGACAATACCAAAGGAGTAATCTGCAAGGATGCATCAGTTTCTTTGATAACAACATTTGAAGATGTCTCCTTCTTGGAAACGTGAATTGTCCAATATTTTTTAAAATGTATTTTATTGAAGATAGTTGATTTACGATGCTGGGCTAGTTTCTGGTGCATAGCAGAGTGATTCAGTGATAATGAATTTCCTAATTAATTTTGTTCCATCTTAACCATTTTTAAGTCTCCAGTTAGGTTAACTGTATATACACTGTTGATCTCTAGGATTTTTTTCAACTTGCAAAGTTGAAACTTTATATCCATTGAACAATTTCCTGCTTCTACCCCCACCACTCCTAGCCCTGGAAACCACTATTCTATTGATATTTTCTGGATTTTTCCTCAGATTAAAAAAATTGTGGTAAAGTACCCATAAAATTAACCATTTTTAAATGTTTAGGGCAGTGGTATTAAATATATTCATAATTTTGTTCTACCATTACCACACTCATCTCCAGTACACTTATCATCTTATAAAACTTAAATTCTATACCTATTGAGCAATAACGCCCCATTTATCCTCCCTCAGGCCCTGGAAACCACCATTATAACTTTCTGTTTCTAAAATGCCTACATTTTGAGGGGCCAGAAATTGGCAACCTGGTCTTAAAATTCATATGGAATTGCAAGGGCCCAGAATAGCCAAAACAATCCTGAAAAAGAAGAGAAAGATTGGAGAACTCACACTTTACAGCTTCAAAACTTGCTACCAAATCTACAGTAATCAAGACAACGTGATTCTGGCATAAAGATCAATGGGATAGAATTAAGAGCCCCCAAATATACATCTATGGTCAATTGATTTTTGACAAATGTACCAAGAAACACCAGTAGGAAAAGAATAGTCTTTTCAACAAATTGTGCTGAGATAGTTGGATATGCACAAGCAAAAAAATAAATTTGAACCCTTTCCTCACACCACACACAAAAATTACCTGGAAATGGATCAAAATCTAAATGTAAGAGATAAAATTAAAACTTTTAAAAACATAGGAGAATACCTTTATGAGCTTGGATTAGGAAAGTAACAAAAGAAAAATTGATAAATTAGATTTAATAAAACTTAATACACTATCAGGAAAATTATAAAAGACAACCCACAGAACTAGATAAAATATTTGCAAATTATATAGCCAATGAAGGACATATATCTAGAATATATTAAAAGGTCTTACAATTCAATAATAAAAAGACAACTAAATCTAAAAATGAGCAAAGAATTTGAATAGACATTTCTCTAAAGAAAATATATAAATGACCACTAAGTATATGAAAAAATGATCAATATTATTAATCATTCAGTTCAGTTCAGTCAGTCATGTCCGACTCTTTGTGACCCCATGAATTGCAGCACGCCAGGCCTCCCTGTCCATCACCAACTCCCGGAATTTACCCAAACTCATGTCCATTGAGTCGGTGATGCCATCCAACCATCTCATCCTCTGTTGCCCCCTTCTCCTCCCGCCCCCAATCCTTCCCAGCATCAGGGTCTTTTCCAATGAGTCAACTCTTTGCATGAGGTGGCCAAAGTATTGGAGTTTCAGCTTCAACACTAGTCCTTCCAATGAACACCCAGGATTGATCTCCTTTAGGATGGACTGGTTGGATCTCCTTGCAGTCTGAGAAATGCAAATCAAAATCACAATGAGATACTATGTCACACTTCTCAGAATGACTATAATCAATCAGACAGACAATAACTAATGTTGGTGAGAATATGGAGAAATTATGCCCTTCATACATTGCTGATAGTAACGTAAGTGGTACAACCATTTGGAAAACTGGTAGTTTCTTGAAATGTTAAATATAAAGTTACTACATGACCCTGAAATTCTATTCCTAGGTATCCGCCAAGAAGAAAACACGTGTCCTCACAAGGACTCGTGTGCAAATGCTCATAGCAGCATTAATCACAATAGTCAAAAAGTGGAAATCACACATATGTCCATCAATGGTGACTGGATTAAAAAAATGGAACAATGAAACATCATTTACCAATAAAAAGAATCAAAGTACTGATACATTTCAACATGGATGATCTTTACAACATGGATGAATTTCAAACACATCTTGTTGAAAGAAGCCAGGCACAAAAGAACACATATTACAGGATTCCATTTATACTGAATATCTAAAAAAGCAAATCTGTAGAGGCAGAAAATACTTTAGTGGTTCCCTAGGACTGGGGGTGGGAATGGAAAGTGACTAAATGGGCATGAGATTTCTTTTTCTGGTGATGAAAATGTTCTAAAATCAGACTGTGTGATGGCTGTACAACTTTGTAAATACACTAAAAGTCATTTAATCATACACTGAAAATGAATGGATTTTGTGAAATTTATATAAAGTATATACAATGGATAAATTATACCTCAACAAAGCTACTAATAAGAATAAAATTTTTTAAAAGCTATATTAGAAATAGAAAAGACTTAGAGATAACCCAGTCTAAAACTTCTCATTTTATTTTATTTTGTTTTATTTGTTTTTAGATGGAACCCCTCTCCTGGTCAATCCCACTGGACCCAAGCTTGCCACGTGCCTGTCCGCTCACCCAGTCCTTCCCAGCCTTCTCTCCTGCGCGCGGGGAACAAGGGGCTCCCTCGGCAGCTCTCGGTGATGTCCGGCTACAAACCATTCTCAGCGCCCACGGTTCTGAGCACTGAGGGTAGAAATAGCCGCTTCCTCTCTGCCCCAATGGCACGGGCGCAGCAGGGCGGCCGCACCTGTGGTGCCGGCAAGTCAGGCATCTGCAGGGCAGTGCTCATTTTATAGATGAAGTAAATGAGGTCAAGTCAGGCTCAGTGGGGTGCCTAAGGTCATAAGGGCAACTATTATCCTAGTATGATACAGAACCCAGGTATTTGGAAGTTAGCATATTTATCAAGCCTCTTTCCTGTATATACATTCCTAGACTGCTGAAACTAGGAGGGGTCGCCTTAATGATGTCACAGCACTGAGAATATTTCCTGTATAGCCTTTAATACAGCTTGTCATTGTCCTTTTTCTCTGAGGGACGGCCAGCTCCATGAGAAATGATCCTTTTCCATTTTGCTCACCATTTTATCCCTAATGCCTAGCACAGAGTGCAGGAGCAAGGTGGACTCTCAATAATAATAATATTTGTTAGTGAGTGAATAAATGAATAAACTAATGAACCTGAACAGGTCATCTAGTTTATTCACAATAATCATTGTGCAGTCATGCTCCAAGGGAATCTTCTGATGGCAAAACTGGGTGACACCGTGCACAGAGGTCTTTAGAGATACACATTACCCACTTCAGAGATACACATTACCTTCTGCAAGGCAAGGCTGAGTATTTCACTGGATTTTATAATAAGAATAAATAGCTTCTTTGGATTGACAGGAGGGGCAATATCAAAGGAAAAGACCCTCTTGGCTTTGGCTAACCATATGGAAAGAAGAAGAGAACTTCTGGAGAGCCCTCCCCTAGGAGAACAAAAGCTTGTAAAAAGCTGTAGACCAGGACAGCTGATGTAAGAACTTCATAGGCTCTGCAACTGCTCAGCTGGTTACTCTTGTTATCTTTCTGGTAGAGGAGGAGACATGTGGTGGGGGGGGCGGAGAACCCAGGGATCATCAAGAGTCACACAATTTTAAATGTTTTTTAATTGTCTCAATTTGAAGTATCATGAAGCTGACCAAAAAATTAGCCAAATATAGAACTTCCTACTCCTTGGAAGGAAAGTTATGACCAACCTAGACAACATATTAAAAAGCAGAGACATTACTTTGCCAGCAAAGTTCCATCTAGTCAAGGCTATGGTTTTTCCAGTAGTCATGTATGGATGTGCTAGTTGGACTGTAAAGAAAGCTGAGCACTGAAGAATTGATGCTTTTGAACTGTGGTGTTGGAGAAGACTTTTGAGAGTCCCTTGGACTGTAAGGAGATCTAACCAGTCCATCCTAAAGGAAATCAGTCCTGAGTGTTCATTGGAAGGACTGATGTTGAAGTTGAAACTCCAGTACTTTGGCCACCTGATGCAAAGAGCTGACTCATTTGAAAAGACCTTGATGCTGGGAAAGAGTGAAGGTGGGAGGAGAAGGGGACAACAGAGGATGAGATGGTTGGATGGCATCACCGACTCAATGGACATGAGTTTGGGTGGACTCCAGGAGTTGGTGATGGACAGGGAGGCCTGGCGTGCTGCAGTCCATGGGGTCCCAAAGAGTTGGACACGACTGAGTGAATGAACTGAACTGATTATTAATAAAATATAAGACTATGAATGATTTCTCCTAATTAAACAACTTTTGGGTCTCTCCATTGGCAATGCATTGCTGTAATTTTCACAGTTCCCATAGCAAGAAACATGACGCTAGGGGAGGATAAGTACTGAGTCCATTCAGGCTCTTAGGGTGCACGTAACACAGGATAATCTGCCATCTTAGGGGAAATTTGTGTTTTTGTGTGTGGATATGAGGCAGCTCCTAAACCTTAAGGAAAAGGTGAGGAAGCAGGACCTCACAAGAAAAAGAAACTTAATAACTCCAAGGATCCAGAGAACAGAAAAGAATAGAGAGCCTCTTCAAGGCATCACAGTTGGGATAAATATGTCCCATCATTTCCCAACATTGTGTCAATCACTCTCAGTGCAAATTCCAGAAGAATCTGACTGGTCAAGATTGATCACATGCCCATTACTTGGCCAGGGAGTACCAGGCAGCTTCACTAATGGTCCCATCAAGACTGCATGTGGCAGGGAGGGACAATTCCCCAGGAAAAAATGAATTTCCAGAATAAGAGTGGATACAAGTTACAGACATCCCCATGAAAGTGTTAAATAGATGAGCTATCAAGCCAGAGTATTATGAAAGCATCAGTTCAGTTCAGTTCAGTTCATTTGCTCAGTCATGTACAACTCTTTGCGACCCCATGAACCGCAGCACGCCAGGCCTCCCTGTCCATCACCAACTCCCGGAGTCTACCCAAACACATGTCCATTGAGTCGGCGATACCATCCAACCGTCTCATCCTCTGTCGTCCCCTTCTCTGCCTGCCCTCAATCTTTCCCAGCATCAGGGTCTTTTCAAATGTGTCAGCTCTTCCATCAGGTGGCCAAAGTATTGAAGTTTCAGCTCCAACATCAGTCCTTCCAATGAACACCCAGGACTGATCTCCTTTAGGATGGACTGGTTGGATTTCCTTGCAGTCCAAGGGACTCTCAAGAGTCTTCTCCAACACCACAGTTCAAAAGCATCAAGCATAGTCCTAACCAATTTGTGGAGAGTTACAGTTACATTTTCAGAGCAAGTAACATTTAAACAGAGAATTTCTGTGAGCATTTTCTGTAAAATGCTTCCCATCACATATCCAGAATCAAGCAAAATTAGACCTTCTAATTTGACATTCTCAAAGTTCAACAGTTTTTTTCTTATATAAATTCTAAATCTTGAGGTAGTCAGAAGGAACTAAAATTCTTAAATAAATCACATGTGATGATAATAATAATAAAAGCCAACCTACTGTTAAAAACATGTTTTTTTATATTTCAGACACTATGACCACATTATGTCATTTAAACCTGTCAAGAACTGGTAAGGCTGCACTGGATCCCTTTATGGGAGAAACCCCAGTTTCTCCCTCACAAAAGGTAATGATCAAGAACTTGCCTAAAATGCCCACAAAAGGTAGTGCCTTGGGATCCGAACTCAGGCTGGTCTGATTCCAGTGGCCATTTTTGTAACAAACATGCACTAAAAACTTCTGATATCTTTATCATAACAAATCAACTATATGCTCTTTTGTTACTTTTGTTTTAAAGTCAAAATGAGTTTAAGTTGACTAATTTCTATCTGAATGGTAATATTGTTAAGGTTGTAAAAAAATCTAAAAAATTAAAAATCTTAGGACCCTAACCTTACATATATAAAAATTAACTCAAGATGGAATGAAGACCTAAAGTAACAACTGAGACTGTAATACTTTTAAAGGAAAACATAAGGGAAAATCTTCACAAAATTGAATTTGGCAATGATTTCTTGGATATGACAACAAAAGTACAGGCAGTTAAAGCAGAAATAGACAAATGAAACCAAATTGAACTTAAAAACTTCTGCACATCAAAAGAAACAATCAACAGAGAAAAAAGGCAATCTATGGAATGAAAGAAAATATTTACAAATCATTTATCTGATAAGGGATTAATACCCAGAAAAATAAAGAACTTCTAAAACTTAATAACAAAAAAAATAATCTGATTTAAAATGACAAAGAACTTGAATAGATAATTCTCCAAACAAGATATACAAATGGCCAAAAAATAGATGAAAAGATGCTATTTATCACTAACCATCAGGGTAACGCAAAGCAAAACCATGATCAGATACCACCTCATTTATGTTAGAATGGCCATTATTAAAAAAAACAAAAGCAGAAAATAACAGGTGTTGGCAAGGATGTGAAGAACTTGGAACTCTTATGGATTGGTCGTGAAAATGTAAAATGGTATATCTACTATGGAAAACAATATGGAAGTTCCTCAAAAGATAAAGCATAGAATTACCATATGATATAGCAATTCTACTTCTGGGTAAATATACAGAAGAAGTAAATATAGAATCTTGAAGAGATATTTATACACCCATGTTTATTGCAGCACTATTCACAATAGCCAAGAGATGGAAGCAACTCAAATGTCCATTGATGTACAAATAAACAAAATGTGGTATATATTTACAATGGAATTTTATCCAACATTAAAAAAGAAGGAAATTCTGTCACATGCTATAACATGGATGAACCTTGAGGACATTATGCTAAGTTAAATAAGCCAGTCACAAAAAGACAACTGTATGATTCCACTTGCATCAAGTGTCCAAAGTAGTCAAACTTTTACAAACAGAAAACATAATTGTGGTCACCACAGGCTGGAGGTGGAAGTGGGTGGTGGTGTTCAATGGGTGTAGAGTTTCAGTTTTGCAAGATGGAAAAGTTCTGGGGATCTACTGCACAACTGTGCATATAGTAACACTACCATGCTATATACTTAGAAAAAGTTAAGATGGTAAATTTTGTTTTTCTAACTACAAGTTTTTAAAAAAATATTTATTGATTTATTTATTTGGCTGTACCAGGTCTTAATTGGAGCACGCGGAACCTTAAATCTTAGTTGGAGCATGTTGGATCTAGTTTCCTGACTAGGGATCGAAACTGGCCCCCCTGCATTGGGAGCACAGAGTCTTAGACACTGGACCACCAGGGCAGTTTCTAACTACAAGTTTTTAGAAAGCACTGTTGGCTCAGGTTAAGCTTGTGGTCACGTGAATTCTCCAGTTCCTAACACATAACTTACTATCAAGTCCAGTCACTGTCATCCTGTACCTGTGAGACTGGTGTTTTATTTTTAATCTTAAATGGAGGATTTTGCATTTATTGCTTTGAAATTTCATCATTCAGCCTTTAACTCATCATTCCAAGTTTGAGATAACATAGCCTCTTTATGTCATTGACAAGTCCCACCAAATTTGTATGATCTAAAGCATGTGTTTAATACATTTCATATAATTCTATCGAAGTTACTGAAAATAGGACTTAGCAACCATGGTGAAGGTCTACAAATGACCTCTCTGCGAGCGCTTTCTCTATACTTTTGTTTCTAATATACTTGTTCAACCAACTCAGGTATTTATTTATTAAACTTTTATTGATTATCTGCCATGTGCCAGGCACTGTGCTTGGTGTTGATACAATTATAAACATTATACATAGACTCTATTGTCTCTTTCTTCAAGTAGTCCATATTTCTGCAGTTATTAACAAATATATCATAAGAGACTATAAAATGCTTCTCTGAAATTTCAGAAACAATGATCCTTAATATTAAATACTATAATAGCAGTTATATAGCAAAGGTGAAGTCTGCCTTCCCCTCAAATCCAGGTTGATTGACTTTTTTCTATGATTGCTATGACAAATTCCTATGAATACATTTAATTTTGCTTCACACTTTTATGGTCTGGCTTGCCCTGAACTATTTTTAAAAAATTTTAACCAATCGTTAAACAATTTTTATGCTGAACTGAAATATTCAGCAAAGAAGTAAAGATTCTGTTTGGTCTGAATTTGTACAGTTCATTAAACCCACGGTTTTCATTACAGTAATATTTAGAGGACTAATTATCCCTAGTAATTACAGAGTATGAAGCGATTTAAATGTCATTTCAGCACAGGTTAGAAGCAAATTTACCTATTAAATTATGACTGTTTTACTTTTACTGGTCATTGAATAATTAAAAAATGCACAGGACACAATTTCAAAGATGAAACAATAGATTCAATGACAGTGGATTTGCATCGATTCAGAATAGTCTGAACTTTTCTTAAAAATGTCAAAAACCTTGGTATTTTCACGTTGTAGTTGCAAATGTGATTTTCAAGTAATTTATCTCACTAAAAGTTTTCAAAAAGTTAGACTCTATTTAGAAGATTAATGAACATTTAAAATAGAAATTAGCAACTTTTATTCCAAAAAAGGATTCAGTTTGTTAGCTGGACAATGATAAAACAGTAGTACGTTTAACCAAATATTGCAATTATTATTAAGTCAGAAATGATGGAAAATTGGCAATTTCATATAGTATATCTATCCCAGCATATTGTGGGGCTTTACAAATAGAAATTAATTTTTTAAAACTTTAAATAGAATTTAAAACATTATGTGAGATTTGGAAAAATCTGTAATTTCACCACATAAATACAAATTCTGTAATTATTTCTATACATTCCCTCCCATTATTTCCTCTTGTACATATTTTTACATGCTTATAGTCATAGTGTACATACATGTTTGCATACATAAAATTTAAAATCTTACATCATTTATATTTTAAATTTTGATATAATCTTTGTCTTTATAATTTTTAATGATTGCATAAACCACTAATTAAATTTATTGTATTTACTTATTCACATATTGTTAAGCACTTAGGTTGCTTCTAGCTTTTTAATATTACAAATGCTGTTTTGGTGAACATTCTGAGTTGCTAAGAAAAGCTGCCTTATATTTATATAATCCATTAAAAAAATTCTATGCCTCTGTATTTTTCCACTGTTTGGATTTTTTTAATCAAGCAAATTATGATGAATACTCCAGGTACATCAGGAGATAGAAAGCAACTCCATAAGTTTTTCTCTGTAATTTGCCACTACCACTCAAAACTGATTTCTTTTATAGTCATTAATTCATAATGACAACATAATAACAATTTTTCAGAGCTCACATTCTATCACCAAACTTTACACAGAGCTTGTAATTAAAATGTCAGAATTCATTCCTGTCCTTAAAAACATTTTTTTTTTCGCTTCTGATGATTGATTCAAAATTCAGTTTTATAAATCTTAATTCTCACATCTATTTCAGTTGCAAAATGAATCCTCAAGATAAGAAAGAAAGAGTTTAGAATTTAAAATTTGTTCTTATTAGGTTGACATAGACAACAGGGTCAGATATCATATGTAAGATAGATAGCCACTGGGGAATTTGCTGTATGACTCAGGGAGCTCAAATCCTGTTCTCTGTGACAACCTAGAAGGGTGGGATGGAACGGGAAATGGGAGCGAGGTTCAAGAGGGAGGGTACATATGTATACCTGTGACTGATTCATGTTGATGTATGGCAGAGACCAACACAATACTGTAAAGTAATTATCCTCCAATTAAAAATAAATAAATAAAAAATAAAAGACTGCCAAAGTATAGTGTAAACTAGAGATAATCACAGTGCAACCTATTATCCACCTCTGGGCCTCACTTCCAGCATGTCTGCAGTCAGCAAGTTAACTGGAGTTCTAGAACTCATGATTCAGTTGGATAACTATTCACCATTATTCTACCTCCGAAGTGTTATAAGATGAGTAATATGCAGGCCTCTTTGTTTTGATTGTTTAATCCAGAATGATGGAAGTAGGAATACACGTCATCTTTCACTCATTCCCTTTAACAATTCTTGATGCTAATACTCAATCGTTGGCAATACTGACATAGTTAATAAGAACGCAGTATCTAGAATTAGAATGAGCCATTTTTATAGAGAACGTCCCAATCTACTCTCTGTCTACTATCAAATACTCTATGAGGACACACCACTCAATCTGACAAATATTTGAGTGCCTTTTCTATGTAGGGTAAGATGTATGTCAAAGAAAGCTGTGCCCTTGATTTTTTACATTTTTCCCAGTTTAACAAAGGGCTAAATTCTTCCAAAACACATCCTGTGGCTGAGAATGTTTTTGTTAGTAGTTATGCAACCTTATGAAAAAGCATGGTCTTCTCCAAATTGGATACACTATAAATTGAAGACATTAGTCATAGCTGGTGCTTTTTTCTTCCATTTGAAACACACACACTTTAATACTTTCTTTCAGGCCAAATTTTAAGTGGTGTATTGAAATATTGGAGAAGAAATACTGTACGTTAAAAAAAAAACACTTGGACAGATAATACTTGAAAAAGCAATATGCATCAGAAGGAGAAGAAATAGCAGTGTCATTTTCTCACATTTCAATCCCCCAGGCATCCACATATAATTTAACAAAATGCAATATGATACAGTACTCATTTGTATACTCAGCGTGTAATTATTATGAGCACTTGTCATGGATGTCACACTATAATCATCACTGTGGGGGATACAAGGGAAAGAAGGGTCCATCCTTGCCCCCAAGCAGCTTACAGCACCTTTGAGAAAGTAAAACTAGCATGAAAGGTTTAATAACAGAGTGGACTGCTAACTCTACAACACAGACAACAGTGCTTCAGGAAAGCATGGGGGAGTGGTCCTAGGAGGGCTGTAGAGAAGCAGTGGGGCTTGGGCTGGATCTTAAGAATGAGTAGGATTTAGCTAGGGAAGGAGAGCCGGGGAGGGCACTCTGGACTGAGGAGAACATTTTAAAAAAGGGGAACTGTGTGATGACAGTGTCCAAGGGCTGGTAAGTGAGTGATGGATAAACCGAAGTGGAGGGTCGTGCCATGGAAAAGTGAGGTGGAATGAGATTTGGGATAGGGAGGGTCAGAGAAGGCAACTGACTCACTGACACCCACTCTATGCCAGGCGCTTTATTTATCTTATTGAATTCTTCCAAAAGCTCTATTACTTCCCAGCTTCACAGATGAGAAAATTGAGGCTCAGACAGATCATGTGATTGTTTTCAATGTCAGGTGACAGCAACAGGATTCACACTCAAGTCTGTCAGCATGCCCTTGGTCAGTCAGCTATACTAGTTCCTTTAAAGGTTTTGTGGAAGGACATGAACTTGATTTTGGATGAATGTGTGAACATGGAACTGAGGAAGGCATAACCAAACATGGTGTCTTGTCCTGTGAGTGCATTAGCCTCCAATGGCCCGAGATCCTAAACAAAGATAAAATAAGTCCAAACTGTGCTAATTTTGTTAGATCACAAATCTCATGAATCTCAAGGTTTATGATGATAAAAAAAAGTCAGGCTGAAGTTCAAAGGTGCTTGAGTTTTATATATTATGTAATTTAACATCACATTTTAATTTAGTTTTATAGAATATAGTCTTAGTTAAACCCTGTTCTGAAAAGTTTTCAGGTTTTCACTGAAATTATCTACACTAAACTTCATGCCAGTAAATTTTCTGGAGGAGGAAGAATAATGAATTTTTTTGTTTGATAATAATATTTACAGGCATCATCTGGTCTCAGTTGCTGAAGGCTGGTATTTTGAAACCATGAGACAACATAGGTTCATTTTTTTTTCTAATTAAAAAAATAGCTGACTCTTGACAGTAAAAAGAAAAGAAGAATCCCCTTTTTTGTCTGCAGTGCTTTTTCACTATTCCTTCTTTGCTGGACATCATAATAGCTGTAATATATTGTACACTAAAAAAGGAATGTGGTGGTTAAATATTCATGGGCACTTGCTATTCAGTGTGTGTTTTTATTATACACAAATATATACACAAAGCCTGCAAATAGCAGGCTGTTTAATGATTCATTTAACCCAGCTTACAAATGTCCAGTATGTAATTTTTATCTATTGCTGACAGATTTCTGCTTTTACTGAAAAAGAAGGCATCAGCCTTGCCTTTATGTAGCCTTTCAGCCTCTTGGAAGTCCATTTGAAGGTCCCAGGTGCTTAAGTTTTAGGATCTCAATTCTCAAGAGTGAGCAGAGTGCAGCAAGTGTAGACCAGAGGGAACGTGGAGACAGTCTTTCATCCCCAGGGGTAGAGTCCCTCCAAAATACAAACCAGGGTTAATGGGATAGAAAGGTCAAGGGAAGAATTCTGCTCATCTGCTTTCTGTTTTATTGTTATAAAAAGGATGGCATTTTTCAGAGATTATTCCCTTACCAGAGTGAAGAGAAAACTAAACAGAGAAAGGGGGAAAAGGTTTCCTAAAATGTATTTATCGCTGGGCCTAGCAGGGCTGGCTTCCTGGGGGGCCATGTGACCTGAGTAGTCACGCAGTGCTGTGCATTCAGAAGGGTCTCATACTTGGTTTAATGCTCTACTTCATCACTGTCTAGAAATTCTTGATACTTTTTGAACCAGGCGCCTCATGTTCTCATGTTTCATTAGGGCCTACAACTTATGTAGCTGGTCTTGCAGACTACTGAATTACCTGATGAAAAAGCAGCTCATTTTGCTCCAGGTAAAAGGCTCCTATCAAGTTGGCTGAAGAAGGCAATACCAGAAACCAAAAGAAATGGGGGAGGGCTCCCCCAACCAGGAAACCTTGACAAGCCACCCATCCAACCCCACCCACAGTGAGGAACCTCCACAATAAAGAGGGACTTCAAACTACCAGAATACAGGAAGGCCACGCCTAACACAGCAATCTAAACAAGATGAAAAGGCAGAGAAATACTCAGCAAGTAAAGGAAAATGAGAAATGCCCACCAAACCAAACAAAAGAGGAGGAGATAGGGAATCTATCTGAAAAAGAATTTAGAATAATGATAGTAAAAATGATCCAAAATATTGAAAATAAAATGGAGTTACAGATAAATAGCCTGGAGACAAGGATTGAGAAGATGCAAGAAATGTTTACCAAGGACCTAGAAGAAATAAAAAGGAGTCAATATATATTGAATAATGAAATAAAGGAGATAAAAGACACGCTGGAGGGAACCAACAGTAGAATAACAGAGGCAGAAGATAGGATAAGTGAGGTAGAAGATAGAATGGTGGAAATAAACGAAGCAGAGAGGAAAAAAGAAAAAAGAATCAAAAGAAATGAGGAAAACCTCAGGGACCTCTGGGACAATATGAAACGCCCCAACATTCGAATCATAGGAGTCCCAGAAGAAGAAGATAAAAGGAAAGGCCATGAAAAGATACTCGAGGAGATAATAGTTGAAAATTTCCCTAAAATGAGGAAGGAAATAGTCACAGAAGTCCAAGAAACCCAGAGAGTCCCAAACAGGATAAACCCAAGGTGAAACACCCCAAGACACATATTAATCAAATTAACAAAGATCAAACACGAAGAACAAATATTAAAAGCAGCAAGGGAAAACAACAAATAACACACAAGGGGATCCCCATAAGGATAACAGCTGACCTTTCAATAGAAACTCTTCAGGCTAGAAGGGAATGGCAGGACATACTTAAAGTAATGAAAGAGAAAAATCTACAACCCAGATTACTGTACCTGGCAAGGATCTCATTCAGATATGAAGGAGAATTCAAAAGCTTTACAGACAAGCAAGAACTGAGGGAATTCAGCACCACCAAACCAGCTCTCCATCAAATGCTAAAGGATCTTCTCTAAACAGGAAACACAGAAAGGATGTTTAAACACAAACTTAAAACTACAAAGTAAATGGCAACGGGACCATACTTATCAATAATTACCTTAAATGTAAATGGGTTGAATGCCCCAACCAAAAGACAAAGAGTGGCTGAGTGGATACAAAAACAAGACCCCTACATATGCTGTCTACAAGAGACCCACCTCAAAACTAGGGACACATACAGACTGAAAGTGAAGGGATGGAAAAATATATTTCATGCAAATGGAGACCAAAAGAAAGCAGGAGTCGCAATACTCATTTCAGATAAAATAGACTTTAAAATAAAGGCTGTGAAAAGGGACAAAGAAGGACACTACATAATGATCAAAGGGTCAATCCAAGAAGAAGATGTAACAATTATAAATATATATGCACCCAACATAGGAGCACCACAATATATAAGGCAAATACTCACAAGTATGAAAGGGGAAATTAACAATAACACAATAATAGTGGGAGACTTTAATACTCCACTCACACATATGGATAGATCAACTAAACAGAAAATTAACAAGGAAACACAAACTTTAAATGATACTATAGACAAATTAGATTTAATCGATATTTTCAGGACTTTCCACCCCAAAACAAGCAATTTCACCTTTTTCTCAAGTGCACACGGAACTTTCTCCAGGATAGATCACATCCTGGGCCATAAATCTAGCCTTGGTAAATTCCAAAAAATTGAAATCATCCCAGCCATCTTCTCTGACCACAATGCAGTAAGATTAGACCTCAATTACAGGAAAAAAACTACTAAAAATTCCAACATATGGAGGCTAAACAACACGCTTCTGAATAACCAACAAATCACAGAAGAAATCAAAAAAGAAATCAAAATATGCATAGAAATGAATGAAAATGAAAACACAACAACCCAAAACCTATGGGACACTGTAAAAGCAATGCTAAGGGGAAGGTTCATAGCAATACAGGCTCACCTCAAGAAACAAGAAAAAAATCAAACAAATAAACTAACTCTACACCTAAAGCAACTAGAGAAGGAAGAAATGAAGAGCCCCAGGGTTAGTAGAAGGAAAGAAATCTTAAAAATTAGGGCAGAAATAAATGCAAAAGAAACAAAAGAGACCATAGCAAAAATCAACAAAACTAAAAGCTGGTTTTTCGAGAAGATAAACAAAATTGACAAGCCATTAGCCAGACTCATCAAGAAACAAAGGGAGAAGAATCAGATCAACAAAATTAGAAATGAAAATGGAGAGATCACAACAGACTACACAGAAATACAAAGGATCATAAGAGACTACTACCAACAGCTATATGCCAATAAAATGGACAACTTGGAAGAAATGGACAAATTCTTAGAAAAGTATAACTTTCCAAAATTGAACCAGGAAGAAATAGAAGATCTTAACAGACCCATCACAAGCACGGAAATCGAAACTGTAATCAGAAATCTTCCAGCAAACAAAAGCCCAGGACCAGACGGCTTCACAGCGGAATTCTACCAAAAATTTAGAGAAGAGCTAACACCTATCCTACTCAAACTCTTCCAGAGAATTGCAGAAGATGGTAAACTTCCAAACTCATTCTATGAGGCCACCATCACCCTAATTCCAAAACCAGACAAAGATGTCACAAAAAAAGAAAACTACAGGCCAATATCACTGATGAACATAGATGCAAAAATCCTTAATAAAATTCTAGCAAACAGAATCCAACATCATATTAAAAAGATCATACATCATGACCAAGTGGGATTTATCCCAGGAATGCAAGGTTTCTTTAACATCTGCAAATCAATCAATGTAATTCACCACCTATACACCAATAATGAGAAAACAGAAAGAGAAATTAAGGAAACAATACCATTCACCATTGCAACAAAAAGAATAAAATACTTAGGAATATTTCTACCTAAAGAAACAAAAGACTTATATATAGAAAACTATAAAACACTGATGAAAGAAATCAAAGAGGACACAAACAGATGGAGAAATATACCGTGTTCATGGATTGGAAGAATTAATATAGTGAAAATGAGTATACTACCCAAAGCAATCTATAGATTCAATGCAATCCGTATCAAGCTACCAATGATATTTTTCACAGAACTAGAACAAATCATTTCACAATTTGTATGGAAGTATAAGAAACCTCGAATAGCCAAAGCAATCTTGAGAAAGAAGAATGGAACTGGAGGAATCAACCTGCCTGACTTCAAGCTCTACCACAAAGCCACAGTCATCAAGACAGTGTGGTACTGGCACAAGGATAGAAATATAGATCAATGGAACAAAATAGAAAGCCCAGAGATAAACCCACGCACCTATGGGCACCTTATCTTCGACAAAGGAGGCAAGAGTATACAATGGAGAAAAGACAATCTCTTTAACAAGTGGTGCTGGGAAAACTGGTCAACCACTTGTAAAAGAATGGAACTAGAACACTTCCTAACACCATACACAAAAATAAACTCAAAATGGATTAAAGATCTAAATGTAAGACCAGAAACTATAAAACTCCTAGAGGAAAACATAGGCAAAACACTCCCGACATAAATCACAGCAGGATCCTCCATGACCCACCCCCCAGAATATTGGAAATAAAAGCAAAAATAAAACAAATGGGACCTAATTAAAATTAAAAGCTTTTGCACAACAAAGGAAACTAGGAGCAAGGTGAAAAGACAGCCTTCAGAATGGGAGAAAATAATAGCAAACGAAGCAACAGACAAACAATTAATCTCAAAAATATACAAGCAACTCCTGCAGCTGAATTCCAGAAAAATAAATGACCCAATCAAAAAATGGGCCAATGACTAATAGCGATGCACAAGCAACCTGTTCTCAAGGGAAAAAGAGAAATATGGATGGGAAGAGAATCATATTATTTGCCACCTCTTCCCATGTAGCTTCTTTTTATCCAAGTTCTATATTCCTTGTTTATACCCTCCCTGCATCTGCTCTGCTCTTTGCTAATACTCATTTGGACATAGTCTGTAACCTTGTTTATACAATCCACAATTGCGACTGATATTAAAGGTAACGGATCTTATGTTGACACTATTAAAACTGAGAGTCTTACATTATTTCTTTGTTCTCAATTGTGGACATAAATAAAAGAACAACCAGATGAGAAAAGCAAAGGCTATTTATTCTAAGTAAGGGAGTCAGCTACCGTCACTAGCATTTTGGCAGAGACTCAAAGGCAGGCAGAGGAGTAGGAAAGTTCTATAGTGGGAAAAGGAAGGCTTCAGCTGTGCCCTGTTGGGAGGCTGCTGGCCTGGGGAAGCTGTAGGCAAGCCAGTGAGAAGCGGGGCATCCTATGCGATTGGTTAGGGGGCCCTATTTGGTTTTCTCTGGCTGGTCCCAACCTGGAAGTAGAGACAAAATTAGGGAGGCTCTCAGTGATTAATTATGTCCTGGCTATTTGGGGCTGACTGTTACAGAGGTCATTATTTAGCTTCCTGGATGGTAACAGAGATAGTCATCTGACTTCATACAAGTCTGACTTCTGATAGAGTTGCCTTCCTGGGCTGTCTGTTATGGATAAGTGGTTGGCTTCCTGGGCAGGTTGGCTGCAGGTTGTGGGTCAGAGTTCTTTTTTAACATGGTCTGGCCATTCTCTATTTTTGTGTATTCAGTCTCTCACAAGACACGCCTTAATAACAGGGCTTTTTGGTCTGGTTGTAATAGATTTCCTATTTCAAGTGATCCCTATATAATGTGTTTTCTTCCCTCCTGGTCCAGGTGGCAATTATTTTTCATACTTGTATCAGATAATGTATTGCTTATGTCATAGTCTTACTGAAGAGGCAATATTAGCCAATTAATTCCTAGAGTTAATGTATTAGGAGAAGAAAACAACCTGATTAAACCAAGCCTTTCATACTTCCTTTGTTCTGCTTCAGGGAAAACAATATGTGTCCCTCAATTTTCCCTCAGATGTATAAACTGCAGTCATCAATTGCCTTGGAGATGTCACCACCAAACTTCTTTGGAGACAGACCAAGGGGGCTGACCTTCGGGGCCAGGGCAGATGTGGCCTCAACTTCCCCTCCAGTGCACCTCAGGTATAAGTTGTAGATCTTACTGGGGTCAAACAGGAGGCATGGTGGAGGTGTCTGTTATCAGATAAACCTGGATTTGAAATGATGGAAAAAAGCTGCACCTTGGTTTTTCTCCTAGGCGAAAGCCAAAAGCTAGCCATCAATTCTTAACAAATAACTGGGCATCATTTTTCCCTTCTTGAACTCTGTAGACCAAGAATATTGTGTCTGACAGAGTTTATGTTGCATCATGATTCCACTTGATAGACATGGATTTCTGGTTGATGGTTGTTATGATTGATAGTTATAATTCTGGTTGATGGTTGCATTGCAGGCAAATTCTTTACCAACTGAGCTATCATGGAAGCCTGGTTATAATGGTAGTTGAGTTTTAAAGTCTTAACTGAATTAGTAGAGTTAAGCTCCAAAACCATCAGGTTAAAAAATATCCATAATTCATATTAATTTCATCAGTAGACTAAAAGTTCAAGGCCTGGATCATGAAATACAGTAAGGATTGTTGTTCTTACCAAGATTTATTGAGTAGCACTTAAAAATACATGTTAAAATGCTTGATGAAATATACAGTTACTCTAAAAAATACATATAATTTATAGAGTAGACTAGAAGACATAGAATATGTGTAATTCTAAAGCTTTTAGCAGCCACATTCACTATTTCTACTCATGCTGCTGTGAGCTCATTGTTTTCTTTCTTCGCCTGCGCTCCTGCCAAAGCCAGCATCCTAGGCCAAGTTCTCACCCTTTCAAGTCTAGGTTGTTGCAATAGCCTCTTCCCTACCTTTACCACAGTTCTTCTATACAACTGTCAAGAATGGTTTTCAAAAACATTTTTCCATTACATCCTCAAGGCCTCAGCAACTCAGTGACATAATAAACATAACTAACATATGTGGTTACTTCATATGTACCAGGCATTGTGCTACTTTATGTGCACCATAGTGTTAGGAGGTGAGTTCTACAATTTAGAGAAATAGAAACTACTGAGAAAGTTAAGCAACTCACTGAAGATCATATCACCGGAAGGTGTGGACCTCGAAGCCAAATCCCTTCTCTTAACCACAAGGCTCTTCTGTATAGTAGAAAGAGCATCAGAGAGGCATAGACTTGAGCTATCTCTGCTATTTGCTAGTTATGTGGCCTTGTGCAACTTAACCTACACTGGTCTCTGTTGTTTCATATGTAAAATGTGAACATTTTGAGGACTGGAGGATGTAGCAGACCTGGGATTCAAACCAGGTGTCAAGTCTGCCTCTTAACCACCATGCAAAGCAATTTAAGTGACTTACACCAAATCTGAAACAGAGTAGGTTCTCAATAAAGCTGGTTAACTAGAGAAAATAAATTATTAGACTAGTTCCCAAGATTCTCCATTGGGTAGATCCTCTTCCTCCCTACTAAATCTTCAGTCTCTCCATGTTAACCTCTCTAATCTCAACAGTTCAGGAAGCAAGATTGAAAGAAAAGAGAGCATTCATGAGGGGTCAGAATACCTGGGCACCAGTCCTGGCTCCACCTTATGAGGATGATCTGTCATTGGCCTAAGGGAATAATGCAAAACGTTACCTATGTGAAAGCTACATAGCTCTGGACCCTAGGAAATTTAGAGGAGATATAGTGCCTGCCTTCATGTGTTGAAGAGTTGCCATGTGGAAGAGTGAGTATATGTGGGTCATGTGTATTTTTGGAAACTGCAGAAGGCAAAGTGACATTCATCATGTATTCAACAAATATCTAGTAAGTGACTGATATATAACAGGCATTGGTCTAAACATTGGGGATATAATAGTGAACAAGGCACATAAATTCCTTCCAGTTGCTATGATTCCATATATAATCGTTCACTTGACACATTTATGTTGTCTTTGTTACATCTAGTTAATAAACTCCTCATGGGTGTGAAGCTTGTCTTCTCCCTCTCAAACACCTCTTCCTATAACCTAAATATAAAGGGTCAGCAGTTTCCTTAAAATATACTGTTGTTAAGGAGATCAAGTAGTGAGGCTACCCTAACATTATGAAGGAAAAGGAATTGTCCCAAGGCACCAAGAGTAGCACTGCTATTCATTCTAGAAAGAAAGTGTAGCCCACTGGCAATATCCACAAGATAGTGTAACTTAGCAGGACCCTATGGGGCCTTCCCAGGACAGAGCCTTCCCTATTACCTCTGCTTTAGCGCCTCTGTGAAGTACCTAGATAATAATATCTGATGCACACTTCCTGAATTGGTTTATAGATGCTAAAACCATCACCAAATGGAAGAAATTAACTACTGATACTTGATGAGCATGAGACCTATTGTGCCTAAGGATTGACAATGTTAACCCCCATTACACTGCCCTACTACCTCAACCACAAGCTGATTGCATACCCTGAGGCCCCCTACTCCTGGCTTTTAAAAATGCTTTGCTGATATCTATGGAATCCCGAAAAATGGTACTGATGAACATATTTTCAGGGCAGGAATAGAGATGCAGATGCAGAGAACAGACTTCTGGACACAGCAGGGGGAGGAGTGGGTGGGATGAACCAAGAGAATAGCACTGAAACATATATATTACCACACATAAAATAAATAGCTAGTGGGAAAAGGCTATATAATATAGGGAGCTCAACCCAGCACTCTGTAACAACCTACAGGGCTGGGATGGAGTGGGGGGTGGGAGGGAGGTTCAAGAGGGAGAGGACATATATATATTTATGGCTGGTTCATGTTGTTACATGGCAGAAACCAACATGAACCACCAACATGAAGGATAACTGTAAAGCAATTATCCTTCAATTTAAAAAAAGTTTTATTAAATGCTTTGCTGAAACCCTTCAGGTAGTTTGGGGCATTTTGAGCACAAGCTACCCATTCTCCTTGCTTGGCCCTGCAGCAAACATTTCTCTGCTCCAAACTCTGAAGTTTCAGTTTGTTTGGCCTCACTGTGCGTCAGGCACACGAACTTGCATTCAGTAACAGCAGCTCAGTAGCTGCTTAATAAAGTCATCTTGATTTTTTAAAGAAATGATATGTGGGATTAAGGATGAAATGTTTGAAATCTAAAGATGAAGCGCTTGCTCCTGGGAATACACCTAGGCCAAGAGTAATGGAAACAAGTAACTCACCAGCCAAGAGAGGCTGGTCCAGCTCTCAGGCATCTGAAGATTCAAACAGGTCACACATTTGAAGGACTGAGGACTCTTGTGTCTGAACAGTCGATTACACCTCTTTTAATGAATAAGAAGGACATCTGCTCAAGATAGAAACTAATCTTCTTATTGTTGAAAGAAAAAAAGCAGCAAGAGCTTCATCTCCACCACACAAACCCTTGGAATTTGAAATGCAAACAATCCTTGTTTTCTTGCATGAAGAACAGAGCACTGGAAGAACAACAAGACAGCAAAAGCACCAGTTCTTTAAAGGAAGCCTTGGAAGAAAAGGAAGGGTTTCTTACTTAACAATAGGCTCAAGATTCTGAAAATGATGAGAGAGAACAGGGGGCAAGAATCGGGCAGAATGTTTCATTGAGTGATGAGCCAGTGCCCCTGCTGCTGGCTTCCAGAGAGCAGGTTTCCCTCTCCCACTTCGCCTTCATTAACAAAAACATCAGCTGGACTTCTACTTTGAAAAACGCTATCATTAAGACCAATAATGAGAAACAGATTTTTTTTAACTGAAATTTTTTAAATCATCTTCAATTCTTCATCCAGCTTTCCTCCATACAAAAAAATTAAATTAGAGATAATTAGTTGGACAATTCAAACCAAAAAAAAAAATCCCAAATCTGCTTTTTGTGTTCTTTGCATAGATCTATTAATGATTATTCAGAAAGCCTAAAACAATGTTCACTGTTTGCCTCAGCAATTGCTTCCCGTGGGCAGTAGCAATCACTGCAAAATTATTAGCTTCCTCTGTATTTTCAGCAATATGTTATAGTGACATAATCAGTTGAAATAATTTTGTAGATTTTTAATAGGACTGTTGCATAAAACCTTTGTTTCTGGACCCTAACTTTACAAATTCCTCCCAGAGCACCCTTTTACAAGTATACCTAGGCTAATGACTGTTTGGTATGTGACTGTTCATTTGTATATACACACCCATATACACACCCATATACACACCCATATACACACCCATTGCTTGTGTACCACTTAAGGCAGATTAGTCTAGCTAACCTTTACTGGCTGCATGGTGAGTGACAAAACAAATGCCACCTTATTCTTTTTTACAGAGGAGAGGCAGAGCACTGGTGAAGGAGATATAAAACCAACACTCAACCTGGGACAGGCAACTGGATACCTCTGAGCTTCTGTTTTTTATCTATACAATGCAAATAGTAGTATATAGAGATATGTTACCAGAACGAACAATTTTAACATCATAATTGTGAATGGACTAATTATGAATGGATAGCACAGAAAGCATTATCATCATTATAAAATACCTTGTCTTATACAGGACCCCAGATTTCCTTGGAATGATTCTATGGGGAAGAACACTTTCTCAACCAGTGCTGGTCTTAATAAGAAAATACAGATGATCCTTGAACCATCCATGTTTGAATTGCATGGGTCCACTTATACCTGGATTTTTTTTCCAATAAATACACAGTTTACTCTCTATCCATGGGTTTCACATCCATGGATTCAACCAACTGCAGTCAATTGAGGATCAAAATTTCTATCCTCGGTTTGTTGAATTCTCTGATGCAAAATCTGAGGATACAGAGGCCCAGCTGTCCTAGGAGTGGATGACTATGAACACTGAGACTTCATCACCAATACAGGAGACCCAGTGGCAGGTCTAGCCATTTCTAACAGCAGTTTGCTTTCCCTGAATTCCTCTAACTATGACTTTTTAAAAAAAAACTTGGAGCTCTGATGGCCACATTCTCTAAATTCTAAACCAGGATATGTAGTTTGACCTGGGACTTTTGTGCTGTGACCAAGTATAAGAGATATTTTATGGGACCTACTATATAGCACAGGGAACTAGACTCAATATCTTGTAATAACCTATAATGGAAAAGAATCTGTATACATATATGTACATGTATAACTGAATCACTTTGCTATTCACTGGAAACTAATACAACATTGTAAATAAACTATACTTCAAGTTTAAAAAACAGACATTTTGTGAGATACATATATATGTTTTTGATTGCACTGGGTCTTCACTGTGGCATGAGGGCATCTCTCGTTGTGGCATGCAGGCTTAGTTGCCCCGCAAACATGTGAGATCTTAGTTCCCCGACCAGAGATTGAACTGAGTCCCCTGCGTTGGAAGGTGGATTCTTATCCACTGGACCACCAGAGAAGTCCCTTGTGAGCTATATTGTGGACACCAAATTACTGGAATTTCTGGGACTTTTTTTTCATGGGAAAGAATCAGAATATTTGAAATCTAGAAAGTCCCTGATGATCAAGGACTTAGGGACACAATAATCCTTATGACAGATAACCTACAAACGGCCAGTTTTTATAAGCAGAGTTCAACTTTAAGTGCAGAAAGTGCATCTGCAACTTGGCTAATACCAGCTTTAATGAAGAAAAGTATTTTCTATCTAGTAAATTAAAATGAAGAGAAAAAAAGCAAAATAGAAAACACCTCTTTATCATCAAGTGATGATCTCAGAATTTCCTTTTGAATCTTGTGACCCAGTGAAGGCCTTGGTCCCCTTTCTGATTTGTCTTTGCTTAATAAAAGAAGTCTGAGTTAAGAGATGGGGAGGAATAGACCAGGAATTATTATTAAAAATGTAAGAAGTCTGTACTGAAAACTATACAGATCAAATATTATAGAACATTTCACATGAATGACTACTGTTATTCTTATTCAAACTTTGCAAATTTAGAATAGCATTTGGGCCTATTAGATTTAGTAGGAGTAAAGGCAAGGAGGGGGAAGAGAGATGAAAATTATATTTTAGCGAAAACATGGAAGAAGAAAGGGATAGTGTTTGCATGCAAAATTTAGCTTCCTAGTAACCAAGGCAAAGAGGAAAATATGATGAGTTATATAACTTCTTTTTTTCTAGTAGAAGCCAACAGGCCAATTATTCAGGAGAGGCAAACCTTTTCTGACACTCAGCTCTGAAAATAATCTGTCACAGAGGTTTTTGCATAAAGAACCTTGAACAATTTAATGGATATTTTTTCCATTTAGGAGATTTTATATACACATGAGGGCTGGGCTGTTAGAGAAATGCTCTTTCATGCAGGCTAGAAAAGGTAGAATCTTTCTCTCGGTCTCATCCCCTACTTACTGGGCCCCCATCCAAACACATTCTAGTCCAGGCACACGTGCCTTCAAAGGGCATGTAGCCCAGGTGGGGCAGGGCCATAGAGAAACCACAATTAACGTCATTATTCACGACTTTTCAGGGAGGTGATAAGAGGTATACTCCCTTTGAAGCTGGCAAACCATTCATCCTGTCCCAGCAGCCTACACGCTGAAGGTGGGATTTGTAGCAGCTGTTTCATTTTTGTTGCCCGTTCTGCCATTCTTTCTTCCACAGAGGAGTAAGAAAGAATAAAACGGAGGGGAGAAAAGTTGCTCACATTATCTCTCCCACCCAGCAAGGTCTGTGGCTAGAGTCACTCTCAGCCTGAAGGAAAGATCTGAATCTCCATGCTGTGATCCTAAGCGGGCAGGGAGGTGATAGCAGATGTAGATGAAAACCGTAGGCTCCCTGGGCCCTTGGTGTTATAAAACATGACAACTTCATAGAGAGAGAGGTGAGAGAGCGAAGAGGTATATGTTTTTCAGAATGCTACCTTCAGCGCTTGACTGCTTATTAAAGACCCATCAAAACAAAAACCTGAACAGACTGTTAAATGGTGCTTTGGTGGATTAACACTGGGCTGGATCCCACATTCTGAGATTTCAAAGTTCCTTTGAAGTTTAGCATATTAGAAAATCACTTTGCAAATCGTACCACCATAAAACTGTGGATGTTTCCTGCTGCTGCTAAGTCGCTTCAGTCATGTCCGACTCTGTGCGACCCCATAGACAGCTGCTCACCAGGCTCCCCCGTCCCTGGGATTCTCCAGGCAAGAACACTGGAGTGGGTTGCCATTTCCTTCTCCAGTGCATGAAAGTGAAAAGTGAAAGTGAAGTCACTCAGTCATGTCCGACTCAGCGACCCCATGGACTGCAGCCTACCAGGCTCCTCTGTCCATGGGATTTTCCAGGCAAGAGCACTGGAGTGGGTTGCCATTGCCTTCTCCAGCAGATGTTTCCTACTGCTATATTAAAAATGGATAGCCAACAAGGACCTACCATTCAGTACAAGGAATTCTGTTCAATATTATGTGGCAGCCTGGATGGGAGGGGAGACTGGGGGAGACTGGATACATGTATATGTATGGCTGAGTTCCTTCACTGTCCACCTGAAACTATCACAGTATTGTTAATCGGCTATACTCCAATATAAAGTAAAAATTTGAAAAAAAATTTTAGATGTTTCCTAAAAGCTCTGTGATGGAAGAAGAGTTGACTCATTCTTTAGGATTTAGTAAGGGGGAGAAAAAAATCTTTTATCATGACAAACATAAAAATATAATATCCCACAATGAATGAAAAAAGACCAAGTAAGTCAGATGGATTTGCAAAAGGTGATCTTTTTCTCCTAAAGATTCAGTTCCTTTCAGAAAGTTCATACCACTTCTGTTTCCTTGATAGGGCCCTACATCTTAATAGTCTTAGTATTAGGGTAATTTCTTTAAAATATTCAATGTGACTATCATTAAAGCAGCCATCATCATCATCATCCTTGATTTTGTTAATGTTACTTTACTGACTTCTCAGTCTGAGGGCCCTGAAGTCCTCAGTAGGAGAATGAGTCTCCTATTCCTTTTAGGATCACTCAGGAGGTTGATTTGGGGATTAAGCAGTGAGAGGCCTGAGGGACATAAAGGTGAGGGACAGTGTTCTGTCCTCAGAGCCCTCTGGGATCAGATCCTGATTCCTGCCCCAAGCTGGAAGTTACCAGCTTTCCAGGCTCGGATAAGGAACACATACCAAGTTCCTGGAGGAGCCTTCTTTACATCAGAGCTCCTTAGAAAAGCTAAAAGCAAATCACGCAAAAATAAAACTAAAAGCAAATCATGCATCCCACTCATTAAAGAGTATGTAATAGAAATGCACTGCTATTTAAGGTAGCTGTAGCATTTGATGTGAATCTAATGACTTTGCTGTTATCACATCTGTGTATATTTATAAACTTGTCTCAGCACAGAAACATGCGTCACCTCTGATTCCTTAAAAGTAGCTGAGGTTATGGTGTGGGAGATGAACATGAAATTTAACTACAAGATGAAACTCCTTAAAAGGTCAGTGGGGTGGAGATTAGTGATTGTTCCAGTCGAGCAACTCTCCACAATACATTTTTGATGCAATGACTAATTATTGTGATTATTTTCATCAAGAAGGGCTCCTTTAGAGTTAAACACATTCATTTTCTCTTTACCTCCCTCAAAAGCAAGCCTTGGAGAAATTCCATATGTTTTCTACCTATACTTAAGAAATTTGCTCTCGTATTTTTTCCACAAAAGGTGAACTACCTTTCTTCCCACTGCTCTGCTGTCTGTGAAGCAGTAGTTCTCTCTTCTCTGTATCTGTTCTAGAAAGCCAGATGGAGCTGAATGAAAACAATTAGCACCAGAGTTGACAAAAATCCTCATCTGACCTTTGGGGGAACTCCTGGGCTCACAATCTATAGCCAATAAGCTACAGGTGACCATAATGAGCTGACAGTGCAACAGAAGGAAGTAGTAAGTATAGATACTATAGATTTTAAAAAATTATTTTTAGCCCCTAAAAATACTCTCTACAGTTTTACAGGTTTATATTAACTACAGCTTCTTTACTGAGCATTTTTCCAAAGGAAAACCTGCAGAAGAGGGTGTGGTTTTAGAGCTGACTCACCCATGTGGTAGGAAGAATGAAAGATTAACAGAATAATTAGTTATAAAAGATCACTTATAACACCATCATCATAACTCCTTAAATTCCTATAATGCCTTAGACTTTTCAAAGGGATTTCACACATGTTCTTGTTTGCTCTTTGTAGACCTGAATTTGAAACCACACAAGTGTAGATGAAAAGCATACTTCTCTCAAGACATGACCTGGGAATAAAACAGTCCAGTTTTCCAAACAGTGAGATGTCTACATTACCATAAAGACAAATATTAAGACTCAGTCTTCAGGAGAAAATGGAGAAGAGATTTGGGGGAATATTAACCAGACTGTCATATTCTCTCTCTTTCTAGTTCATCCCCAAATTTTAATTGAGGAAACAACTGTCTTGGCTTGTCTTGTTTTAATGCATATTGTTGCTGAATTCATCTGCATTGTTTGAATTCATGCTATAATTGTCAACTATTTATTTGTTCAGGAAACTAGGTGGTTAATTTGATTTTTCAGTCTTTGAACAAAATCTTTGATAGTTTAAAGTGCCTGGTGAGTGAAAGATATTGGGACCACCCATCTTTTTACATGAAAGACTTCTGAGAGAGCAATACACAGGAATCAAATTTCATTTCAGCTTAAATAAATCTAAGCACAATATATTCATTTGGTCAATGATTTTTAAATTCAGAATCTCAGAATCTTTTAATACTAGGACAGGGTGGAAAATCAGTAACAGAGGGATATTTGTTCACTCAATGACAACATGTGAGAGTAGACAAAAATTTATGAGTATAGATTTCAGAAAGTTTGGTTTAAAATGGTGTGGGTACATGCTAATATATTAAAAGAAGACTGTAAATGTCAGCATATTTTATATTGCCTTCACTCATAATATCTCCCCTATCCTCAAACTATGGCTATTGATTACTTAACACATTGTAGTGTTTAAATGTCTTCAGCCTTATCTAGAGATACAACAAGGACCCACCATTATGAGCTTTCCTTTCAGGCATTTTGAAAACAATCCAAAAATAGACTCTTTATCTTTGACTGCGTAGCACGTCTTAATGGAATAGTTATAATGGTAATTACTCATATTTATTGTATTTTCCTTAAAGATGCTTTAAATGCATATTTTACATTTCATTACTCTGTGTCATAATGCAGCATCATAAACTTAAACATGAAACCACTTTGTGTTACTGCACAAGTACTAAATAGCTCAATAAAATGGGAGATTCTCTTTAAATGGCACCTTATGAAGAACTATTTTCCCATCTCTCTCTAGGTACTGCATTTCATAACTCGATTCTTTTCAATTTTAACAACAATTGGCTTTGCATAAAATCTTAAAGTTGGGAGGTATATTCATTTAGAGGATTGCTTTCAGCTACCAGCAGCAAAAAACTTGACAAACAGTAGCTTAAAAAAGTAAGAGGTTTATTGGGCCCTGAAGACTTCCATTCATCCTCTTTAGCAAATGGCCTTTGTCTTCATTATCATAATGGGGCCACTGTACCTGGGCCTCTCCTCTGCACATCAGATCAGAAGAGAAGGATTGGGCAAAGGACAACAGGAAAGAGGCCGTACTGGTAAGCCAGCTGAGTCTCTCTGTTTTCCTTTTTAATTGAGATATAATTCACATACCATTAAATTCACCCCTTTAAAGTGTATAATTCAATGGTTTTTAGTATACTGCTGTCCAATTCCAGAACATTTCCATCATTCATTCCAAAAGGAAAGCCATACTCATTAGTAGCCAGTCCCCATTCCCCTCCACTCCCTTTCTGTAGCTACTAGCAACCACTACCTACTCTCCATTTCTGTGCTTGTTCTGGACATTTTGCATAAATTAAACCATACAATGTGTGGCCTTTTATGTCTGGATCCCTTTGGGTCTGGCTTCATTCATTCATTCATTCTCAAGGCTCACCTACTGAATGGAAGTATTGGTATTTCATTTCTTTTTATGATCAAATAATATTCCATTGTATGGATATAACACATTGGTATATACAGTGTTTCTACTTTGGAGCTACTATGAATAATGCTGCTATGAATATTTACACAGAAGCTTTTATGTGAACATACGGTAACTCAATGTTCTAGCTTTTCCAGAAGCTGCCAAACTGTTTTCCAAAGTAGTCACATCATTTCACAACCTCACCAGCAGAGTACAAGAGGTTCAATGAGCCTGTCTCTTTTAAAACCTTTTCTCAAAAGCCTCTCCCACTCCACCCCCACCCCAGAGACTTCTACAAACACGTCATTGGCCAGAACCGGGTCATGTGGCTACTCCTATCTTCAGCTGAGTCTGGGAAAGTGGGCGTTCTAACCTTCAAACCTCTGTCTAGAGAAGCAAGGTAGGTTTGCACCTCTGTTAAAGAAGTGATCCAGGTCACTTTTTTTTTTTTCTGATAGGCAATCCCCTCTTCAAAACCCCCTGACAAAGGGGCATCTCACTTCTGCTGGAACACAATTCTAGATAAGACTCCTGTCCCTTGAGAGAACCCCCCACTCCACATTTGAATGGATCCTATTATTAGTTCTTCCTGTGTACTGAGTAATGTATCTGCTATTTTCCCTTCAGAAACAATAAAACAAAGGGAATACAGGAACGCAAATGAAATAGAGTCATTAATAATGCAAATGTGATGTTCCAACTATTATTGCCGAGCTCACAGGAGGGTTCGGTAATTGTTTATCTTCCTCCCTTCCACCCCTAGCCCACCTCCTGTCTTTCCCTTCTTTCCTCTGTAATGGCGTGGCAAGAGGATACGTTTTGTTGTTCTGTTAAATTATACATTTCTAGGACATCAGGGATGGAGTTGTCTAATTGACTTTGGTCCACACCTGCTACAACTTATGCATATGCGAGCATTAATGACTTTTTTTCCCAGAGAAGAGAAGGAAGACAACTGGTGACAGAAGAAACCACTCACAGACCCACCACTGGATTATAAGCATGCTGGGTGCTTAATGAGTTGCTGAATAATATAATACTGCTTTAGTTCTTTAGCTGCCTCATGATTATATGCTATAAATATTTATGATTTATTACTGATGCTTTGGATAGGATAGGATTTGGAAGACTCATGGATCACAGTGATTCTAAAGGAAAATAAGAAAATAAAACTATACAAAGCTGTTTATTTATAATGCTGCTCAAATGGGTTATGCAGTTTTTCAGAAGCAGGTGGAGGTAAAGCTATTCAGTGGCCATGCCATTTAAATGGTTTCTTCTGTAATTGGTAATATATTTCTCATAAGAGTATATGTATAATAAGGGGGCATTATGGTTATCACTTTCTACGAAGAACCCACTCATCTTTGAAGGTTTCAGTTAGGCTGCAAGATCAAAGAACAGAGCATCAGGTTTACCGCAAGTCCTTTCTCGCTGTATGTGCCACTTGCATACTCAGTGGCTAAGTTGTGTCCAATTCTTTGCAACCCCATGGACTGTAGTCCGCAAGGTTCCTCTGTGCATGAGATTTTCCAGGCAATAATACTGGAGTGGGTTGTCATTTCCTTCTCCAGGGGATTTTCCCGATCCAGGGATTGAACCCACATCTCCTGAGTCTCTCTCACTGGCAGGTAGATTTCTCACCACTGAGCCACAAGCCCGTTGTATGTGCCAACCCAGGACTAATCAATGGAGGTCTTTCCCCTAAAGTCAGAAATCAGGTCTCTGAGAAGCAAGGTGAGCATGTAGCTGCACCCTTGTCCCCAGGTGCACCTAGTTATCCACTTACACTCTTGGCTGTTTCCTTGGTTCTGCTGGCTTAGAGAATTCGTACTCAAAAAATGAACATTTGCATGAGGCACATGGCAGCGCTCTGTGGGCACTGTGATGTGAACTCCAAATTCAAATAACTGGGTTTGATCCCTATTTCCATCAAGTTGCATGGCCCTCAGCAAGCTATTTAACCTCTCTGGGCTTCAGTTTCTTCATGGCCTTCCTGTGGATTGAGTGAGTTAATACATGTGAAGCACCAGCCAAGAGCAAGTGCTTGATTAAATATTATGCATTGTTATCTCCATTAAAAGGAATCATAAGCAAAGCTTTTGACGTACAATGTGTCTTAGGATAGAGTAGGCATCTCTGAACATTGTAAATTTAGCATATACAGAAAAAGGGAAGCATTAAAACTTTTTTCCCTGGAACTGTTTCTGTACCCTAATATCTATAAGGAGAAGAAAATTACTGAGTTTGGCCTTTTCACATATCTTATCTCATTGCGTCTTTATACCCACCCTTTGAGATGGTTATTTGTTATTATACTCCTCATTTTACTATAAATATAAGGAAACCAAGAACTTGAGAGATGAAACGGTTTGCCCAAGAGCACAAAATGACTAAGCGGCAGAGTCAAGATTTGAACCCATTTCTTTGACTCAATCAATCTATACACAAAGTGGTGACAAGAATATATTTTCATATTGTCTTTGTAAGAAATGGAAAGGCAAGTTTGGGGTTAGGGGAGAGAAGGAAGGAAAAGAGTACCTTCACATGATTCTTGATGTGTTTTACTATTGCATCTACTCATGCCATTTAAGTGGAGGATAAACATTTCACAATTTCTAATACATTAATGCTAATGAAGAAAGCAAAAGTTTGCTGGAAATTTATGACTGACAGCCCGGTGCTCTCAGCCAGCTAATGAAGTCTCTCCCTCATGCACAGCTGCCTCATGTACCAAGGCTCAGGTCAAGTATTCCTATCACTGAGGAGATATCATCTGGTTCCTTATTTGAAAAAGGATTCTTAATACCTCATCAATCTAACATCTCCCTAGTTTTGTTTCAGACAAAAAGAAATTAGATAATCAAGTCACATACAGAGAAGAGAATATTTATAATACTCATGAGAATAAAACATTTTCAGGTCTGAATGGAAAGTCATGCAGTCTCCATGAAACATAACGTCCTGACTGGAGGGAACAAAAAAGTTAGCAAAACCAACTGGCTCACTTTACCCTTCTAAAAGGCCCCAGAGTGAAAGGTGTAACTATTCCCTTAGGTGAGGTCCATGGCGATGGATAACACTTATGAAACATTTCCTACCTGCCACATATATTATGTGGTTAACTAGCTCTACCAAATACTATATCTTGTTTACTCCTACAAGCAGCACCATAAGATAGAAAATATTGTCTCATGTTAGAGATGTGGACAAGCTTCCCAGGTGGTGCTAGTGGTAAAGAATCCACCTGCCAATGCAGGAGACATAAGAGATGTGGGTTTGATCCCTGGGTTAGAAAGATCCCCTGAAGGAGGGCATGGCAACCCACTCCAGTATTCATGCCTGGAGAATCCCATGGACAGAGGAACCTGGTGGGCTATAGCCCATGGGGTCGCAAAGAGTTGGACAAGACTGAAGTGACTTAGCATGCAGCACAGAGATATGTAAACTGAGGTTTAGAGAAGACGTGGAACTAGCCCCAGGTCACACAGACACTAAATGGTATAGCAAAGACTCAAACCCAGGGCTATCTGTTATCTAAGTCCATGCTCTTTTCAACTTCCTACATCTTCTTCTTTCTTTGGAATGTGTGACACCCTCCCCATATTTATCATTGAGGAGTTTAATAGTTATCTATTGCTATATAACACATTACCACACAGTTAGTGGTTTAAAGCAACACACACGTTAGCTGTGGGTCAGGAATCTGGGCATGACTTAGCTGGTTCCTCCACTTTAAAGTCTCTGACAAAGATTGTCATCAAGATGTCAGTCAAGAGTGGTGTCCCATCAGAGGCTTGACTGGGGAGGGATTTGCTTCAGAGCTCACATGTTTGCTGGCAGCAGTCAGGTCCTGGCAGGTTGTTGAACTGAGTAGCTCAATTCCAGAGGCTGCCCTTAGTTTCTCGCTACGTGGGTCCTCTCCATGTGGCAGCTGACTTGATTGAAGCCATGAATGGAGAGAGTCAATAGGGAGAGTCTGCTAGTGAGATGGAAGTTATGATCGTGTGCAACATAATCATGATGGCGACCTTTCCACCTTTGCCAAATTCTGTTGCTTAGAAGCAAGTCACAGACCTTTCTCATATTTCAGGGGCCAGGATTACACAGGATGTGAATGATAAAAGGCAGTGGGTACCTCTTAGTATTAGCTACAGGAAGTTATGTCAAATGTTCTGTGTTTTCCTTTATATTTCTACCAGCTCCATCAACTTGTTATAAAGTTCCTTGTCCAAGGCCAGAAAAAGGCTTATAGGGCTTCCCTGGTGGCTCGGTGGTAAAGAATCTGCCTGCCGACGCAGGAGACATGGGTTCAATCCCTGGTCTGGGAGGATCCCACATGCTGTGAAGCAATTAAGCCCGTGTGCCACAACTATCGAACCTGTGCTCTAGAGCCCGGGAACCACAACTACTGAAGCCCATGTGCCCTAGAGACTGTGCTCTTCAACATGAGAAGCCACTGCAATAAGAATACGATGTACCACAGCTAGAGAGTAGCCCCCCTCACCGAAACCAGAGAAAGCCCACACAGGAACCAAGACCCAGCCCAGCCAAAAATAAATAAATAAAATTACTAAAAAAGGAAAAGCCTTATGATTAAAAAAAATTTTTTAATCCCAACTGAGATGTTTATGTCTTGCCAGTTGTTAAAAAAAAAAAAAACAGTATTATTTCTTAATATTTGGGCCTTAATTCTTATTAGTTGCTTGCATTACCATCTTGTTTCTGGAAATAAAGTCATTACTTGTAGCACCCCAGGAAAGTGTGCATTTAGTGGGGTTAGCAGGGTCATGAAACAAATATATGGCCTTTAGTTCTAAACTCTGTGTATGAGTTCTAGTAGCCTTCTAGTCCAGCCTTCCAGTTCTAGCAGCTTTCCAGTTCAGCCTTCTTATCCAGACCCAAGCAGAGAATTACCTCTATGGGAAATGCAAGCAGAGAAGTCCCACAGAATCACTCTAGCACAAGGCTTCTGGATATCTAAAGGTACAGGCTTACAGTAAACAGAGAACATAATACTTACAATGAGAAATTGGTTATAGATGTTATAATTCATTGCTTTTTAGTGTCTCAAACCCCACTGTACCATTGGAATGTAGCCTGCTTGAATTATAGCAGCTTAAAAAAATCTTTCCCTCACTATTACCACTTGCATATGTCTGTGTGTATATATATGTATGCATGACACTCAAAATTTAGCACTATGAATTCTCACTGCTGCTGCAAAACTGTTCCTTCTCCAACATCTTGACGTACACTGCATCCAAAAGAGGCTTTGGAAGTCTTCCAGAGCCCAGTTACACTGGGGGGATGAAAACCCACCCATCGTCCACTCCTGTAATTTCTTCAATAACTTCAGCATAGAGTGACATTGGTATACCAAGGAAAAGCTAACAGATTTTTTTCTATAAATAACTGGTTGGCAGGGCTGTGGTGACAATTTATATAATAGAATTCATGCTTAAATAATAAGGTAACAGCTTTGGACTGTGATGTTTTAAATGTTTTATTGAAATGTAGACTGATTAACAGGCAAGATTCTTCTTCTAATTATTTTAATTATAGGCTTTTAATGACAAGAAGCTGTAGAAATAAAAACACATTAAAATTTCATTTTTAATGAAGTGGCACCTGGAAGTCCCAACTTCTCCAAAGCAAGTAAGGATAATCTATTGTTACCTAGAGACAAAGCACGTATACATAGAGGTTAAGATGTTCATTGAGGGAACAGGATTATTTACGCCCCAATTTCTCTGAATGTAAGTAGAATGAACAAGACATACAGTGTGATAAAAAGACATTGGACGCAGTCAAGAGGCTGATTTTTAGCCATGGCCCTGTTAAACTGCTTGTCTGTGTGACTATCTCACCTCCTTTGGTCTCAGTTTTCACAAGTAAAATGTAGAAGTTGAAATTAATGAGCTTTTCAATATTCATAGCAGCACTGTTTACAATAGGACATGGAAGCAACCTAAATGTCCATCAACGGAGGCATGGATAAAGAGGATGCAGTACCTATATACAATGGAATATTACTCAGCCATAAAAATGAAATAATACCATTTGCAGCAACATGGATAATCATGCTAAGTGAAGTAAGTCAGTCAAACATCATACTTATATGTATGATGGAATCTGATATGCATATATGTATGTATATATGGAATATGTATATATGGAATCTGAAAAATTATACAAATGAACTTATGTACAAAACAGAAATAAACTCACAAACATAGAAAACAAACTTATGGTTACCACAGTGGAAAGGGGGGTGATAAATGAGGAGTTTGGGATGAACAGATACTCACCACTATATACAAAATTGATACAACAACAAGGACCTACTGTATAGCACAGGAAACTGTATTCAACATCTTGTAATAACCTATAATGAAAGAACTCTCAAAAAGAATATGCATATATATAGGGACGACCCTGATAGTCCAGTGGCTAAGACTCTGCCCTCCCGATGCAGGGGTCCTGGGTTCAATCCCTGTTTGGGGAATTAGATCCCACATGCTGCAACAAAGATCAAAGATCCTGTGTGCCACAACTAAGACCCAGTGCAGCCAAATAAATAGGTAAATAAAAATAAATAGGATTTTTTTTCATAACACTTTTTTGTACACCTAAAACTAACACCTGAAGAAGGAAATGGCAACCCACTCTAGTATTCTTGCCTGGGAAATTCCATGGACAGAGGAGCCTCGTGGGCTACAGTCCACAGGGTCGCAGAGAGTTGGACACGACTTAACGACTAAACAAAACTAACACAGTATTGTAGATCAACTATATTTCAATAAAAAAGAAGTTAATGAGCTCAAAACTCTCATAAACCTTATAATTCCATGATTTAATTCTTCTATTATAGTGATAAACTTTTAGGGAAAATAGATCGATCATATCTGCCACTAAACATTAATTCACATGCACACATAAAGATGTCAATTTTTAGGATATAGAGAGGGGTTTGCATAGAATATTTCAAAACCAAATATTATTTGGATGTGTATCCATGTACCTAACACTGCTGAGAGTGAGTGGGTAAGATGGTGAGGTAGAGAAAGGACAGTATTCATTTATATCCACTTGTTCTTGTTTCATCTGACTATTTTGTTTCAGAATTTTTTGTTCTTGTTTTTTAGGAGTACTAGTCTCTCCTTTATCTCTGTAATGATCTTAAACATACCTGTTTCAGACATTTTCATATTAATCTCTTATGTTTATCTCATCTGGAGTAAGTATATCTCCTAGTTATTTATATCTTTTGTTTCACTTTTCTCCATGTGTTTTGGAATTTGAGTTTGAAGGCTCATCACAGGTAGGAGGTTGTATTGCTTTTCTCTCTGTTTTCCCAAGGTCTGATAATTTTGTGGTTGCTTTATCCTGGCCCCCCAAGTCTCAACGTATATCTCAGTCTTTCTTCTTCTTCCCTCTTTTCCTCCCTCTCTCCTTTCCTCTTTCTTTCCCTTTTCTCCCACCCTTCCCTCCTTTTTTCCTTCCTGCTTTCCTTCCAGTTCAGAAGCTTCTGTCTCACTGAAATTTTAAAACAATCTAGTTACCAACCCAGTGAGCTGTTGAACCCATCTTCTTGCTTCAAGGTGAGAACCATTAATTCCCACCTTTCAGCTTCATATGCTCCACTGCTCTAGGCAAGAGTCCATTGCATATTTTTCATCTTCCTTTTACAGGTGGAGGAGTCCACAGAAGTACAGTTTCATTCAAAGAAACTGGCTCTCTTCCCTACCTCTCACAGGACACGTCTGGTCCCTGTTACCACACAGATACTAACATTTCACAGGCTGCACTTGCCTTCACACCTATCTGCCCATGACTTCAGCCTTGTTTATGATATTGCATTTTTCTTTTGTCTTTGGTCCATAAAAAGACTTATTATGTTTCTCAACATGGCCGTTTGTGTTTAGGTTTCTTTGAAAATATTTTTATCTGCATTGTTTTGTGTTGGGAGCCCAGGGACAGGGTGTGGACCTAAAAGTGTAAACTTGCATACCATCTTCACTAGAAACCTCTTCAAGAGGAATTTGAGACACAAGATAGGCCAGAAAGAATTTATAGGCCTGAGTAGGCTGGGTGAAAGTATAAGCCCAGACCTGACGTCAGGAATATGTAGGACGTGCGCATGGAAATGGGTGGAAACGATCTGGCTAGTGGGAACAATAGCAGTTCAGACCTAAGGGATCCCAAAGTCAGGGTTACATGCCCTCTGTGTGTGCTCCTGTAACACATTGTTCCTCCTCTCTGGTCACACTCATCATTTCTTTGTAATGATCTGAAGGAAGAACTGTGTATATCTTTTTTTAATTGGAGGATAATTGCTTTACAATACTGTGTTGGCTTCTGCCATACAACAACATGAATCAGCCATAAGTATATGACCCCTCCCTCTGGAACCTCCCTCTCATCCCTCTAAACTGTCACAGAGCATGGGGTTCAGCTCCCTGTGTTATACAGCAACTTCCCACTAGCTATCTATTTTACATATGGTAATGTATATGTTTAAATGCTACTCTCTCAATTCATCTCACCCTCCCCTTCCCCTGCTGTGTCCACAGGTCTGTTCTCTATGTCTGCATCTTTAGTCCTGCCCTGCAAATAAGTTAATCAGTACCATTTTTCTAGATTCCATATATATATGTATTAATATATGATATTTTTCTCTTTCTGACTTACTTCACTCTGTGTAACAAGCTCTAGGTTCATCTACCTCACTAACACTGACTCAAATTCACTCCTTTTATGGCTGAGTAATATTCCATTGTATGTAAGTGCCACAACTTCTATCCATTCATCTGTCAATGGACATCTAGGTTGCTTTCATATCCTGGTTATTGTAAATACTGCTGCAATGAACACTGGGGTACATGTGTCTTTTTGAATTCTGGTTTTCTCAGGGTATATACCCAAGAACTCAGTTCAGTTCAGTTCAGTTGCTCAGTCGTGTCCGACTCTTTGCGACCCCATGAATCGCTGCATTCCAGGCCTCCCTGTCCATCACCAACTCCCGGAGTCTACCCAAACTCATGTCCATTGAGTCGGTGATGCCATCTAACCATCTCATCCTCTGTCATCCCCTTCTCCTCCTGCACTCTATCTTTCCCTACATCAGGGTCTTTTCCAATGAATCAGCTCTCCACATCAGGTGGCCAAAATATTGGAGTTTCAGCTTCAACATCAGTCCTTTAAATGAACACCCAGGACTGATTTCCTTTAGGATGGATTGGTTGGATCTCCTTGCAGTCCAAGGGACTCTCAAGAGTCTTCTCCAACACCACAGTTCAAAAGCATCAATTCTTTGGCGCTCAGCTTTCTTTATAGTCCAACTCTCACATCCATACATGACTACTGGAAAAACCATAGCCTTGACTAGATGGACATTTGTTGGCAAAGTAATGGCTCTCTCTGCTTTTTAATATGCTGTCTGGGTTGGTCCTAACTTTCCTTCCAAGGAGTAAGTGTCTTTTAATTTCATGGCTGCAGTCACCATCTGCAGTGATTTTGGAGCCCCCCAAAATAAAGCCAGCCACTGTTTCCACTGTTTCCCCATCTATCTGCCATGAAGTGATGGGACCGCATGCCATGATCTTAGTTTTCTGAATGCTGAGCTTTAAGCCAGCTTTTTCACTCTCCTCTTTCACTTTCATCAAGAAGCTCTTTAGTTCTTCACTTTCTGCTTAAGGGTGGTATCATCTGCATATCTGAGGTTATTGATATTTCTCCCGGCAATCTTGATTCCAGCTTGTGCTTCATGCAGCCAGCATTTCTCATGCTGTACTCTGCATATAAGTTAAATAAGCAGGGTGACAATATACAGCCTTGACGTACTTCTTTTCCTATTTGGAACCAGTCTGTTGTTCCATGTCCAGTTCTAACTGTTGCTTCCTGACCTGCATACTATGTATATCTTATTTACCACTGTGTCTTCTCTACTACAGCACCTGCACAGAGTAGGTACTCAACAAATATGTGTGAGATAAATGAATAAATATTAGGCAGATAAATTACAGTGTGAAAAAAACACATGGACCACATGTAACTTCACCAAACACAAAGCATTATTAGTCTTTTTCTCTTCAGCTGATCAAAACCAGTTCCTATTCTCTTTTTTTTTTTCCAGCAGTGCCTCACAATTTGTCATCCATTCTCAAAACTGCAGTAAAAATGCTTCACTTTAAAGTCTCCAACAGCCTTCCAGGCACCAAATACACCTGTCTATTTTCAATTTTCGCCATGTAAACCTCTCTATAGTACACCTCTGATCGTGGCTTTGATGCCACCAAACCTTCCTGTTCTGCAGGATTCATGACAGCTGTTGGACTGGACAGCTGAAGACACAAATACCTGCTCATGAGCAAGCATCAGCCAAGAGCCTGAATGGGGAGTGACCTGCTGAAGCTGGGTTTTAGAAAATCCAATCGGAATGTGAGAGGCAGGACCGACTGAAAATGGCCAGATTGGAGGCAGGGAAAAGGCTGAGACACTTGCATGTGACTTAGCTTGCAGGTCTGTCTGGTATCCTTCTTCTCCATGAGGCATATCCTGATTGACACATCCCCTCGGTGCTCAATTGTGTTGCCTGGGATTTTCGTTCCTCTTTCTAGGATGGGAATCCCTTTGATTAATGCTTTGCAGAACTCTTGCCAGACCCATTTTCTGGAATCCAGTCTTGTTTCTGAGATCCCAGCCTACTGTCTGCAGCACCAGTGCTTGTGAGTGAAGACTGGTCACCTCCCTACCAAACGCCTCTATGTCCGCTCTCTCCCTGCATTCACTGGCACTTCTGAAACAAGGCCTAAGATGCTGACTGGGCCACTCAGCTTCCCTCTTCACACTCAGCCCTTGCTTCCTGTGTCCAGGTCCCTGCTCCCCTGCTGGGGACTGGCAGCTGTTGCTGGGCTCTGCCTCCCTATTGGTTCTGTCCTTTGTTGCTTCCCAGGTGGCACTAGTGGTAAAGAACTTGCCTGCCAATGCTGGAGATGTAAGAGTTGCAGGTTCAATCCCTGGGTTGGGAAGATCCCCTGGAGGAGGGCATGGCAACCCACTCCAGTATTGTTGCCTGGAGAATCCCAAGGACAGAGGAGCCTGGCAGGCTACAGTCCATGGGGCTGCAAAGAGTCAGATATGACTGAAGCTACTTAGCACTCATGCATTTGTTGCTGAGCACCTGAAAGCCTTGCAGTCCATGCCTGTGTGGAGTTGGGACAGAAGGGGGGTGAGTGGGGCTTGTTAGAGTCCAATTTTAGAAAAATTGGTTCAGGTTATCTGGACAAGATCTCAGGCAGAGTGTTCCTGAGGTAGAAACCCATTAGCAATTCCTGTACCCTTTAGTATAAGGAGATGATGGGGTGTTTTAAGTAATACAAAAAGCTAGTTACCCAAATGGGGGCACAGGGCTAGGGCTAGATTTGTGATTGGATGATCTGATGGTTCACTCCGGGAGGTTGGGTTGTAGCTCCAGAAATCCCTGTTGTCTGAGGTCAGAGCTGGTCACATTTATGAGAGCAAGGGCTAAGCTTCGGTAGGGATCTAAATGACTAACTATCCAGATTGAGACCACTAGCAGAGTTAGGAACCAGGCACAGCTTGCAGAGTGCCATGTATACACCAGGACATGTGTATATACACCTAATATAGAAATATAACATATATATATATAGCATACAACTCACATAGAATTTTACATATCAAACTGTGTTAAAGGTATAAACATCATGACTCAATCTAAATATCCCTTCTCTCTCTGTAGGTGCTCTCTTATTCTAAAATTATTGTCCTGTAGTATTCCTGTTCTTTTTTCAGTTGCCTGAGTTACTTGAGAGCTTTTTGTCCTGGGACCTGCCTGGGGTTCTTAGGAACCCCCTTTAAAGGCAGCAGTCAACAGATGACTGACGACATAAGATGAAAATTTTTCTTACAGCAGCCCATGTAGTGGAAGCCCCAGTTCTCTATACTCAAATGTCTTACTAGTTTTATTCTTTCCTTCCTTTTTTGGTCCTAGGTTACCTTGTCTAACCCCTGGTTACCTGAGTGATCCCTTTTCCCCTCTATGTTGCTCCCACTCTCTCTTTTCTTATTTTTATTAGTATCCCCTATTTATTTAGGGGCGGTGGCTTATTTGTCTTGGCCTAAGCAACAGCCTGCAATGGGGCACTGCTGGGAGCTGGGTGCATAGGAAGAGTTTGTGAATCCCAAGCTTGGTCCATGAGATGAATATCAGGGCATTTGCTCAACCTGCTTCTCATAAGACACCTGACAGCGTCTTTTTGTTGTTTCTGTTTCCTGATGCCTTCGTGGAGTTTGGGCATTTTATCTCATTGAGGTAATTGATCCGTCATCTGGTTCAAATCCTTGTATTTCCCAAGCTGATGATACAAGCCATTAAAAAAGCAGGAAGCTGGCTCTGCTACAAGAAACTGACAGTGATTTCATGTTCTCTTGGACCTATCTCATTGCGAATTCTGAGTCCAAAATCACTTCCACTCTTCTTGGCTCTGGGTTTCACCTGCCTTCTTTATTTTCCTTTGAATCTGATTTGAGTTGGCTGTGTTATACATTCATATAGAAAAATTTCTCCTTGAAATTGGCTGATGTGGCCTGAAAGAGAATTGAACTTTTTCTCCTTCTCTCCCTTCACCCTTCCTCCCCCTCCTCACTTTCTCCTCTCTGCCCCTCATTGCCAGGTTAGCACAGTCTTCTAAAGATATCCTCGCTATTTCTGGAAATGCTATTCTTACAAACCAAAATGGTTTGGATGCTTTAGAAGAAGTAAAAGAACTATAAAATGATTCATTGGCTCCTCTTCAGCTGTTCCCTCCTTCAGATGTGCCAGCCACTGTGCTAGGTACAGACTTGTTTATAACCCCTGAGTATAAATTAATTTCCCTTTTTGTGATTTTTATAACTTAGGGTGAAATTGTCAATGCCTCCAGCGCTAACTTTTTCCATTTGGCACCCAGCAACCATTCATTGGAGCTGTAATTAATTAACAATGGCCCCCACAGAGACCTTTATTGGAAACTTGGTATCTAGGACAAGAGGTACCTAGAAAAAACCCACAATAGTACCTGTGCGGATGCAGCGCAGAGTAAAGAATTCATTTAAGTTTTCTACAGGGTGTACTTTTTATGTAACCAGATTATTCCCCCTGGTCTCTCTGAAGCTCTCTTTACTTCCCTGCTCATTTCTGTTCCTTTATATAATCTGTGAGAAATGTTTTTCTCCTAATTTGTCGGGCTCCTTGCACACCCATCTTCGTGTCCGTCTCAACTTCCGCTCTTATCTCTCTCCCTCTTCACAGTCATAAGCAGCCCCATCCTTGCCCAGCACTGAGGTTTTGTGTCTTTCATGGGTTTTTTCTTATCTCTGATTACTTGGCGTGCTCTCTTATTCGTCTCCTGCATTGCAACACACAAAGTCCACCAGACAAGGCTGTGCAGTGTTTCCCGCTTAACACCATGTGGGTTTGGGCTTTCTGATTTCGATTTGTTTCAAGTGTTGGAGAACAGGGTTGGTCAAATTTGTAAGGAGGCTATGTGGACCTGGTTGCTGGCTCACACGTTCCCTCCACAGGTGCCCAGCCTAGAGTCTGCCCTCCTCTGTTTCCTTGCCCATCATCTTCCCACTGAGACCTAGTGGTTCTGTATCTCACACCCAAGGTCCCTTGTGCTGTCCCAAATATACAAGGGGATAGTTTCAACTCACACTGGTGCCTCCCCTGCTCTAGGTGCTGGCGATACAAAGATAAACAGACTCAGGCCTTAATCTCAAGGAGCTCCCAACCTTGTGTGTAAGAAACACACACAGACTCAACAATCAGAATTCAGCAGTTGTGAAGGGTCCTGACAGCTGCATGCATGGGGCTATGGGAGCATGTAGGAACACGGATGATTTTCCAATGGAAACATGGGAAATGAAAGTTTAAAAAGTAAGCTCTTTAGCTTTGATGCATTCCACACTTTGGTGTAAAAGTGAGGATGAAATTGGAAGCAGTGGGAAGAGAAGGAGTGGTCTCCCAGAGAATATGCTATTTGAGCATATTGACTCATTTACACACTGAGATTAAATAATGAGGCTTCCCTGGAGGTTCAGTGGTAAAGAATCTGCCTGCCAATGCAGGAGACACAGGTTCCATTTCTGATCTAGGAAGATCTCACATGAAGCAGAGAAACTAGTCCTGGGTGCCACAACCATTGAGCCTGTGCTCTAAAGCCTGTGAGCCGCAACTGCTGAGAACACGTGTCACAACTACTGAAGCCTGCCCACCTAGAGCCTGTGCTCTGCAACAAGAGAAACCACTGCAAGGAGAAGCCCACACACCACAACTAGGGAGTGGCCCTGGCTCCTTACCACTAGAGAAAGGCCTGAGCAGCAATGAAGACACAGCACTGCTGCTGCTGCTGCTAAGTCGCTTCAGTCATGTCAGACTCTGTGCGACCCCACAGACGGCAGCCCACCAGGCTCCACCGTCCCTGGGATTCTCCAGGCAAGAATACTGGAGTGGGTTGCCATTTCCTTCTCCAGTGCATGAAAGGGAAAAGTGAAAGTGAAGTCGCTCAGTCGTGTCCGACTCTTAGCGACCCCATGGACTGTAGCCTACCAGGCTCCTCCGTCGATGGGATTTTCCAGGCAAGAGTACTGGAGTGGGGTGCCATTGCCTTCTCCGAGACACAGCACAGCCTAAATAAATTTTTTTTAATTAAAAAGATTAAATAATGGAGGAGCACTTACAGCACTTGTAACAGACAGGAATTTCCCAGATAAACGAGGAAATAAAGGTTGTTATTAATAAAGGAAAAAACAATTGCAGAGGCAGAGCTGGTGCTTTAGGGTGATGGTGGTGTGTTGGGGAGTAGAGGGCCATGTGGGTGGAGAGACTGATGAGGTCAGGCGGGAATGGGCAAGCCCTAGGGCAGAGCTGCCTGTGAGTGCTCTCCTGGGGTTGGGTGTGAGGACCCAGGTGGATCTGAGGAAGTATATACTCAGAGGAGCCAGAAGAAGAGATATTCTAAAGTGGTATGTTTTCCAACTTTTGACTGTGTTTCACAGAAAAATGTGAAATAATGAAATGTGTGTAATAATGAAATTATGAATAATGAAATAATGAAATGTGAAATGTGTGTAAAAGTATTTTACATGGCAAATCAATATATACACATTAAAAATTTATTCGCACACACAATTCACTCTGATATTTTCTACTCCATTCTGTTCTTTTTTTTTTTCCCCTCTATTTCAGCTTAAACAAAATGCTAGTCATGACTCTCTAAACTTATCACATGATCCAATGAGTTGTTATTCAAAGTTTGGAAAACCACTAGTCTAAATAAAAGGTGAGTTTAAATTACGGTCAAAGACGGAAGTATGGTCATTCAGAGGGGCAACAAGAGCAAAGGAAACCAAGAAATTAACAGAAAAGAAACAAGGTACAACTTTCAGGGTATCATTGGTGAACCAGACAAGGGTGTCAGGAAGCAGTTTTTACCGTGATAGCTGACATCATGTGAGTGAGCTGGTTAGTCTAAATGTATGGAGCTCAGGAAGATGATGAAAGACTTTATGCATAAGTTAAGGGGTTTTGGCTTCATTGTGGAGGCAATTAGAGGCACTGAAGACTTGTAAGTAGGTTCATCAGATAGCTGTTGCTGAGTAACAAAACATTCCAAAGCTTAGAGGTTTAAAACTTTTTTTCCCCACAAGTCTATACACTGCCCTGGGCTGGGCTTGCTATGCATGTAGGCAGCTGGCAGGTATGCTGGGGCCTGGCTCATCTAGGATGGCCTTAATCAAAACAACTTGTCTTTTTCCACATCTTTTACCTCCCTCAGCAAGCCAGTATGGGCATGTTTTTTATGACAGTAGCAAAGATCCAAGGAAGAAGAAAATATACAAGTACTTTTTGAAGTCTCTGCTGTGGCAAGTTTGTCATTATCCCCTTGGCAAAAGCAAGTCATGTGCCTAAGTCTAGAATTAATATGGAAAGGGACTGTCCAAGAGTATGGGCAAAGAGAGGCCTGAAAGATTGGGTTGTTAACATAATCCATCTTCACAGTAGAGAAGAAATAGGACAGATTCGTGTTTCAGAAAGACTGGCCATTTGGGATTGGAGGGAGGTGAGGCTGGAGGCAGGGAGGCTAGGTGGGAGGATGTTTTAGTGATCCAAATGAGAGATGATAAGGGTTCAAATTAAGGGACTAGGCTGTGGAGAAAGGGAATCTTGGAGTTCTAGGGAGTCAGTGAATCATACCCTCTTCCCTCTTGAGTTCAGAACCAATTGAGAGATGGACACATGGGTCAAACAGAGACAGCCCATCAGAGAATATGGCTTTACATCTGCTGCCAGAAGAGCTTTCTCAAAGTCTCTGGACCCTGCTATCCTCTCTCCCCCAGGCTAGACTGTGGGATAACCCCTCCCAGGGCAACTCAGGGTCTGAAGAGTAGATATAGGTACTCAATGGTCTAAGGAAAGAAGAAACAGAAAAGGGAATGAAATCTTTCAGACTTTAATAGACTGGGTCTACTCAATCAACGGAGAAGGCAATGGCACCCCACTCCAGTACTCTTGCCTGGAAAATCCCATGGATGGAGGAGCCTGGTAGGCTACAGTCCATGGGGTCGCTAAGAGTCAGACACGACTGAGCAACTTCACTTTCACTTTTCCCTTTCATGCACTGGAGAAGGAAATGGCAACCCACTCCAGTATTCTTGCCTGGAGAATCCCGGGGACGACGGAGCCTGGTGGGCTGCCATCTATGGGGTTGCACAGAGTCGGACACGACTGAAGCGACTTAGCAGTAGCAGCAGCACTCAATCAAGAGATTCAGCTGCCACCTAAGAATGAGTAAAGAGTAAAGGAAAAGGCCAGGAATGGTATCTAGGACAGGGGTCACAGATTTTCCTATAATAGGGCCAGAGTAAATAGTTTACACTTTGCAAGCTCTTTGGTCTCTGTTGTGACTACTCAATTCTGCCATGGTAGTGTGAAAGCAGTCATGGGCAATACATAAATGAATGAATATGTCTGTGTTCCAATAAAACTTTATTTATAGACACTGAAATTTGAATTTCCAAGTGTAACAAAATATTCTTTTGATTTATGTTTCACTATTTAAAAAACACTAAGAACCATTCTTAGCTTACAGCTATACAAAAACAGGCAGTGGGCTGGATTTGGTCTGCAAGGACTTGCCAAGTGGAAGTCCTTCCACAAGAAAATATGAAGTCAGGAGAAGAGAGTTCCTCCTTGTGTGAGTCAGGGTTTCTGCAGGCGATATATTCAAACTCTGCACCTGGGGAAAACTTAAAAATAGGATTCTTACCAAGGTATGGGCAGGGTTCAGGGAAACTAACAAGAGACAATGTAGTACCCTGGGGATGGCGACATTGGGAATGTCTACTTTTTTCCCACCTGAGGTCTGATTTGGCAAGGGAAGGAGTCTCTCTTAGATCCAGAGAGAAGAGCTGTCCTGGAGAAGCCTGCCCCACAGAAGCATGGCGTTTCAGTAGAGGGTCACATAGAGGCTGTGGTGACCTGGCAGGGAGGCAACCCAGGATACATATCAGTATCCTGACTTCACACACTTTGTCTTTTGATCCACACTTGTTGCTTCCTGTTAGCCAAACATAACTAGAAACCAGAGGGCAAAGGAGCCCACTGATGTCCAGACAGGTGAGCCTCCCAGGTGAAGCAGGAGGTGTGGTAGGGTAGAGAGTAGATCTGGGACAACTGGACAACCTCCAGCACATCCCCTAACAGGAACCAACTAGAGAGATGGTAAGAAGACAAGAGTAGCAGGACTATTCTGCTCTCTTAGGAACCTGAGCTTCTCATCCATAAAATGAGAAGGTAAGGTTAAGTGGTCTTTAAGAGCCAAGTCTAACTTTTTTTTGGTCTATGACAATGTTCCTGACATTCTCTGGGTCTAGAAAAGGAAGGTCTTTCTTCCTTGATTCCTGGCCGTATTCTGATTCCCAGCAGCCTTCACTTTCTTCTAATTCCCTCGCTCCAAGATTATGTACCAGTGTGACCACAACCTAATGAGAGTTGTTTCTTAGGCCAGTGTTGCTGCTACCTCATAGGAAATGACTTCTGTGATGAGAAGTTCAAGTCAAGTCAGAGGGCGAGGGTGAGCGGGCCGGGAGATGGGAAAGGAAGACAGTCTATTAGCATTTGCTTGTGTCTCTTCTGTGTAAGACACAGGGCATGTGGTATTAATCTGTTCCAAAACCATGTGAGGTAGTTTTTAATGATCCCCAATTTGCTAGGGAGGAAACAGAATTTCAGAGAGGTTTACCTGAACTGACCCAAGATTACACTGTGAGTGGGGGCAGAGCTGGTTTTTAAATCTAAAGCTCCTTCATTCATACACTGGTGTTCTGGTCAGAAGAGCCTGTGGGGCTCCCAGCTCTCACCAAATACCTTTCCAGTGAAACTGCTCTTCACTGGACTGTGTCCTCACCCAGAATGGTCAGAGAACGGCAGAATTTTCAAACTACCAAATGTCTGCTAATAAAACAAAAGGGCTGAGTTACTCTCATGGCTATTTTTGGCCCCCAGATGCCCCTTCCTTTCCAAGCATTAGCCTTTTCTTCTTCAGGAAAGATGAACAAAGATTCCCAAGGACATGGGGTTCCTCCTTTCTTGTTTTGTGCCTCTTTACAGCACATTTTAAAAAAACTGATATGAAATTCACGTAACATAAAAATTTACCATTTTAGGGAATTTCCTGGTGGTCCAGTGGTTAAGACTCTGCTTTCACGGCAAGGGGCGTGGGTTCCATCCCTGATCCAGGAAGATTCCATATGCCACGGAGCAATTAAAGCCCATGAGCTGTAATTAATGAAGCCTGCGTGCCCTAGAGCCTGTGCTCCACAACAAGAGAAGCCACCACAATGAGAAACAATTGTGCTATAACTAGAGAATAGCCTCCACTTGCCGCAAGTAGAGAAAGTCCACACAAGGCAACAAAGACTCAGCACAACCAAAAACAAATAAATAAAATTTAAAGTGTACAATCCAGTGATATTTATTAATATGACACTTGCAAAGTAGCACAACCATCAATTCTATCAAGTTACAAACATACGGTACATTTTGCCGCGTATTTGGTAGATGTTTATCTACCACATTGGAGAGTTCATTTCTTGAGGCCCAGGACTGTGCCTATTTCATCTACATATTCTGAGAGTATCTTGTATTCCACGTCCCGTAAATCCTAGATAAATGGAATTCCAGATGCCCTCTTCCCCACTTCTTCTTCAGAACGGCACTTTAAAGGCTGGATTTGGCATCAGAATCTAGACCTTTTTGCCATGTACCTTCATTATGTCACTGAGTACAAACAGCAGGCTTCATGGTGAAAAAGATTCTCTGTTCTATATTCTTTGAAGACATCCATTTCATCCTTTTTCATCTGACTGCATTGCCCATGTGGGTATTAATTTGCATTGAGCTGTGGTTAAAATTTAAATGTGTCTCCAAATTCATATTCTGTTTCTTAGCAAACAACCATAAATCTGAATATTGGAACTCATTAAATAATTAATTTTTCTAGGATATCTTCTACTTTGGAGAAACAGCAAACTTTATAAGTACACAAATATAAACTGAGATCTTGGAAATTGAGGCAGATGATATGTATACATCTTCAGTGTGGAATTAGAAGAAAAACTAATGCATTTTGTCTTTTAAATTCCAGTTTATTAGTCAAGAGGATAGCTTTGAAAAAAGAAGGCTCTAACCTCTGTTGTGTTTCCTACAAATGATCAAGTGGAAAGTAAATCTTCCAGTTATTGTTACAGAATGTTTGGTCTCTAGAAATAGCTATAAATTAGACCCATTCACCATCAGAAAGCTCTGAGTTTTCTGCATTATAATTCTATACAATTTACATGCTATGCAAATCATGCTCCACTGAATACCATCTAATACATTTATTCTTCTTCAAAATTAGTTAAACACTGCCTTCCCTTCCATTACATCAATCCCCTTGCAAAGGCAGATGTAAGAGCTCTTGTCTGACACATGCTATCGCTTCTTGGCTCCTCTTTGCCAAAAAAATATACAACTGGATGATGGCAAAAAATCTGGGGCCTCATTTTGCAAAAATCTAAATTAACATCTGGATGAAGCTCAAGGTATGTTGGAGAAAAGATTAAAGAATAGAGGCCAAGTTGCCTGGGGCTAGAGGTGGGAACTTGGGAAGAAAGCACAGAAGTAGAAGGACTAAATTTACTTATATTGCTGTGACTTATTTTTAATGTGTATAGGGAAATTGACTTAATTCCAGAATAGCACTCCTCACCCCCTCATCTCATCGCAATCATCATCTAATAATAATCATATTATTAGAATAAATCCATTACTAGGATGTATTGGAGGGCAGTCACTCTAAATCTCCAAGCTTCAATTATGCTATTTGATGGGAAGGAACAGGCATAAACAGAGGACTGTCTATACTTTAAACCCAGGTATGCTAGGCTTAGTAGCTACTTCACTGAGAAACATAAGGCACAACACCATAGAACTGGGTCAAGTGGGAAATGGGTTTGACCTCTCTCAAGCAGAATTCAGTTGCAGCAGTCTGAAAGTGCTCTCTGCAGGAATAATTTAACTGGGAAAGGGTCCCAGAGCTTAATTAGGAAGCAATCAACCCCATCATCAACAAATCTTATGCTGTGAGAACTAAGGAAGCCACCTCCCTCCCACTCACTCTCCCAATTCCCTGTGTGGCTTTGAAGTCCAGGGCAAGGAAATTGTTTCAAAAAGGACAGCAGACAACAACAGGACTTTACTTTTGGATCAATGGGCCTGGGAGAGATATAATTTCATGGACTCCATTCATCTGTCCCATGTGATAGAACAAGCAACATCACCTCATGTACTGCTGAGGCTCCATAGACAGACAGGGCTCAAGTCCCTTCTCTTTTAGCTGTGTGAGCTTGGGTAAGTTAAGCTTTCTAAACCTCAGTTCCCTCTTTTTGTAAGTGGAGATAAGATTACTACCCAACTCACCAAGTTATTCAAGGCTTAGAAAAAACAAATACATACACAGTGGCTGCGAATAAGCACTCAGGAAATGCTAGTTACTCTTAAGACTGTCAGAGCTGCCTTACTGTCTCCTACTTGTCAGGACTGGAATGACCAACCCGATTTATTTAACCCAATAAAGGCCTCACCTTCCCCTCTAGCAGGAGTCCTTTGGAAGGGCCCTAAATGTAGTTGACAGGCCCTGTGTACAGGCCTAGGCTCATTTTTGAAGTATGCTTGGTTTTTACCTTTGGGATAATGTTTCAGTACACTGGCCATGCTTTTCCAGGGCTAATTGATCTGTAAGAGGTTTATATCACTGCTCTGTAGCTATAAATCTCTGACAGATTTTCTTCCTGGTAATGGGTTTGACTTGACACCTTCCCAGGTAAATCTCATTTTTCAGTTAAAGAAATGATGTTTCTCTTGTGTGAAAGACCTTTACAGTAATGGCCCTCAGTGGCTCTCACCTCCCAAAACTCACACCTTTGGATAGTGCCTGCCCACAGCGTATGACTTGCTTTGGCTAAAGGGAATTAGCAAATTTGATCCAAGCTGATGACTGAAGCAGGCTGCACATTAGGCCTGACTCTCTCTTGGCTTTTGCATTTTAAAAAGTTTTTATTTGCGGGGAGGGCACACCCTGCAGCATGTGGGATCTTAGTTCCCCAACCAGGAATCGAACTCATGTTCCCTGCAGTGGAAGCACAGAGTCTTAACTGCTAGACCACTGAGGAAGTCCCTGACTCTCTCTTATTCCTGGGACTCTTTTGGCACCATGTGAAGAAATTCAAGCTAGCCTACTGGAGATAAGGATTTAGCTGAAGGCCAGCACCAACCTCCACACATAAGAGGGAGGCCATCTTAGATTATCACCAGGTCCCACATAAGTTGTCAGATAACCACAGCCCCATGCATGGCCCTGGGCAAAACAGAGCCCAGAAGAGACCCACTGAGTTCAGCCCTAATCGTTGACCCACTGAATAATAAGGAAATAAAACAGTGGTTGTTTTAAGCCACTAGGTGCTGGGTAGGTTTGTCAAAGCAATAGATAACTGATATAACTGAAATTAAAATTTATAAATACAGTGGCAGACATTTTCTTCACATGGACATCACCAGATGGTCGACACCGAAATCAGATTGATTATATTCTTTGCAGCCAAAGATGCAGAAGCTCTATTCAGTCAGCAAAAACAAGACCAGGAGCTGACTGTGGCTCAGATCATGAACTCCTTATTGCCAAATTCAGACTGAAATTGAAGGAAGTGGCAAAAACCACTAGACCATTCAGGTATGACCTAAATCAAATCCCTTATGATTATACAGTAGAAGTGAGAAATAGATTTAAAGGACTAGATCTGATAGACAGAATGTCTGATGGAAGTTCGTGACATTGAACAGCAGATAGGAATCAAGACCATCCCCAAGAAAAAGAAATGCAAAAAAGCAAAATGGCTGTCTGAGGAGGCCTTATAAATAGCTGTGAAAAGACGGGAAGTGAAAAGCAAAGGAGAAAAGGAAAGATAAACCCATTTGAATGCAGAGTTCCAAAGAACAGCAAGGAGAGATAAGAAAGCCTTCCTCAGTGATCAATGCAAAGAAATAGAGGAAAACAACAGAATGGGAAAGACTAGAGATCTCTTCAAGAAAATTAGAGATACCAAGGGAACATTTCATGCAAAGATGGGCTCAATAAAGCACAGAAATGGTAGGGACCTAACAGAAGCATAAGATATTAAGAAGAGGTGGCAAGAATACACAGAACTCTACAAAAAAGATCTTCATGACCCAGATAATCATGATGGTGGGATCACTCACCTAGAACCAGACATCCTGGAATGTGAAGTCAAGTGGGCCTTAGGAAGCATCACTATGAACAAAGCTAGTGGAGGTGATGGAATTTCAGCTGAGCTATTTCAAATCCTGAAAGATGACACTGTGAAAGTGCTGCACTCAATATGCCAGCAAATATGGAAAACTCACAGTGGCCACAGGACTGGAAAAGGTCAGTTTTCATTCCAATCCCAAAGAAAGGCAACGCCAAAGAATGCTCAAACTACCGTACAATCGTACTCATCTCACACGCTAGTAAAGTAATGCTTAAAATTCTCCAAGCCAGGCTTCAGCGATACGTGAACTGTGAACTTCCAGATTTTCAAGCTGGTTTTAGAAAAGGCAGAGGAACCAGAGATCAAATTGCCAACATTTGTTGGATCATCAAAAAAGCAAGAGAGTTCCAGAAAAACATCTATTTCTTGTCAGTAGGGAGATGCGTTAGGCATTACTGACAATTTCTGCTTTATTGACTATGCCAAAGCCTTTCACTGTGTGGATAACAATAAACTGTGGAAAATTCTGAAAGAGATGGGAATACCAGACCACCTGACCTGCCTCTTGAGAAACCTGTATGCAGGTTAGGAAGCAACAGTTAGAACTGGACATGGAACAACAGACTGGTTCCAAATAGGAAAAGGAGTACATCAAGGCTGTATATTGTCACTCTGCTTATTTAACTTCTATGCAGAATACATCATGAGAAACGCTGGGCTGGAGGAAGCACAAGCAGGAATCAAGATTGCTGGGAGAAATATCAATAACAGATATACAGATGACACCACCCTTATGGCAGAAAGTGAAGAAAAACTTAAGAGCCTCTTGATGAAAGTGAAAGAGGAGAGTGAAAAAGTTGGCTTAAAGCTCAACATTCAGAAAACTAAGATCATGGCATCCGGTCCCATCACTTCATGGCAGATAGATGGGGAAACAGTGGCAACAGTGGCTGACTTTATTTTTCTGGGCTCCAAAATCACTGCAGATGGTGATTGCAGCCATGAAATTAAAAGATGCTTACTCCTTGGAAGGAAAGTTATGACCAACCTAGACAGCATATTAAAAAGCAGAGACATTACTTTGCCAACAAAGGTCCGTCTAGTCAAGGCTATGGTTTTTCCAGTAGTCATGTATGGATGTGAGAGTTGGACGGTGAAGAAAGCTGAGCGCCAAAGAATTGATGCTTTTGAACTGTGGTGTTAGAGAAGACTCTTGAGAGTCCCTTGGTCTGCAAGGAGATCCAACCAGTCCATCCTAAAGGAGATCAGTCCTGAGTGTTCTTTGGAAGGACTGATGTTGAAGCTGAGGCTCCAATACTTTGGCCACCTGATGGGAAGAACTGATTTATTGGAAAAGACCCTGATGCTGGTAAAGATTGAGGGCAGGAGGAGAAGGGGACAACAGAGGATGAGATGGCTGGATGGCATCACCAACTCGATGGACATGGGTTTGGGTGGACTCAGGGAGTTGGTGAGCAACAGGGAGGCCTGGCGTGCTGCAGTTCATGGGGTCGCAGAGAGTCGGACACGACTGAGCGACTGAACTGAACTGAGACATTTTCAGCCTCTTTAATGTATTTCTAGCAAAGCAAGGTAGAATAAACACAGCATTTTACTGCTTGATAAAAGAATGAGATTCACCGTGGCAAGTCCAGAAAGCCCATTTATTCCTTTCAGTTGATGCTAGATAAATAAGAATAGAAGTGGAGTCTGTGTGATACTCAAAGTGTGATGATGAATCCTGCACCTGAACAGAGTGAGAATTTCTGAGTGTCAGGGAGTGGAGAGAGATTTTCTGGTAGCAAGGACACACCAGGCTTCTGGGAATAGCTCCCTGACATCATACTATGAGTGTGCAGGACAGATTGCCCCTGACAGTTAATATGTATGATCACACAGGCATTTTCAGCAGTTTCCGAAGAACATGGACTTTCACCTGGCAAATGAATGTAACCAAGTGGTTGAGTAGAATCTGGGGGACACAGTTGAGGAATACAGCTGCATCACCTCTACTTATGATGAGGAAGTGAAGGGGGAATTTACTCTAAAAGAGCCTAAAGGACTCAAAATCATGATGAGAAACAAAAGAAATAGATGTTTTCTGAGCAGGGAGAGCCTGCAAAAGTCTCTGCCTTCTATGTGGTTCTGGCTCAACAGGTCAAAAAATAAACAACAGTCAATACTCAGCAACTTTCTCAAACAAAAAAGCAGGCAGAATGGGAAGGGAGTTGTATTCTTAGGTTAAGGGGACACCAAAATTGTCAAGACTGTGGGTGGGGGAGGTGGCAACATAAATAAAATGTTTAGGATTCAGTAGGGAAGCCAAGACTCCATAACATCCCCACAGGGAACAGAATGTAATATTTGTTAAATACGTTGTTCTGAAGAAGACATCAAGGGGAACTGAGTTGATGTTGGTGGTAACAGAGGGGAATGGAAGGGTAAAGAAGAGACACAAATGGGGAAAACACTTCAGCTTCATTTCGCTTTCTTCAAACAATCACTATCTATAATTATCAATTTTTTTTCTATTGGGACACCTCCTTGAAGTAAGGGGAGATTTTTACCTGGAGGGGTTCAAAGGTTATTTTTAAAATTTAATTTTAATACTACAAAGGTAGCAAGGCCATTTATTGTGCCCCAATCCCGGCTCACTAGCCTTTTATGTCATCCTACCTCAGCTCTGCACTGAGGCAGCCACCTCCCCACTCCCTCCCTCTTCCTCCAACCTCCCCCCTCACCCCCCCCACCCCCCACAGCCCATATCCTTAAGTAAAATGCTGGCTCCCACACTGGCTCCCAGGTTGGAAATGTGACCTAGGTTAAGCCACAGGCACATTTTAGTCACCAAGGATGAACACATGACCCCACCAGAGCCAACGGGATGCCTGGGCTTGAGACATGTGCTCTGTTTTGCAGGAAGCTGAGGGCTGCAGCTGCTGCTTCCTGTACTGTGCAGAGGAGGAGGATGGCTATATCATATGGACCATTGCTTGAGATGTGAATCCAGCCACCCCCAAACCTATGCTTACCCTTCAGGATGTTTCTTTTATAGAAGTCAGTATATCCCATTTTTGCTTAAGTCCATTTGGATTAGATTTTCTGTCACTTGCAACCAAGAGAGTACTAATGACACATCCCTAATCAGATTTTTCATCTACAGGATGGGGGAAGTCTGCTGGAACATAATATCTATCTGTGGCCTATAATTCTGATTTTAAGAGAATAATGGGGGAGTAGAAGCCTTCTAATATTCTGAAGCAAAACAGGTCTTTCCAGATAAACTGCTTTCCATGCTTACGATCATTCAATAAAATGTATCGAGTGCCCACTATAAGTACATATTATCTCTTCCTTTCCGCATCACTGTGGATGGTAAATGTGTATAATCACCTTGAATGCCATTTACATCATGGGTCAAAATGTGCCCTTGAGCATGATGATACTGGTACACTGATTTGAATCTAGTAGGAAAAAAAACAATTAAAGTGAGAAAGTGCATTATCACCTTTTAAATAGCTTTTGTTGAACCTGTGTGAATGTAGCCGATACCTTTATAAATATTGCCCAGTACTGTGTGTTTTAACTAGAGCCCTGAAACCATAAAATATTCTTGTCTTGCAAATTTTCTATTAACTTTAACATACTGGGAATGCTTAGCAGCAATAAAATACTGAAAATGCCAAGGAAATGAATGGCTTTGTGCTGTATTACTGAAACATGTCCACTGATATTTAAAATCCCACATCCCAGGACATCACTCATCTCTGCTGACTTAAGCTGAAAGGCCTGGATCTCTGAGGTGGATCAGGACGTTTCTCAAGTCTCTCCCTGTTGGGCATGTTGTTTTTTCTCTTTCTTTCCCTTCCTTTCTCCCTCCCTCCATCTTTCTCCCCTACCTTACTCCCAGTTTCCTGGGATTAATTGAGAATGTTACTCATAAGAGATCAAAAAAGGTTTATACATATGGAACAGGTTATAATTTGTCAGGATATATTTCATATTTCTCAGGGGGAAAAAAACCCCAAATGTACTAAATACCCATGTCTCATTTTAAATATTCATGCGAAATCTACATTTATTGCCCTTGAAATCCACAGTTTTCAGTGTCTTTAAGGCAGACCTCACAGGCCCTGTGCGACATTCATGTGGTCGTACATCAATGTCACATCTGAGCATGGCCGGCTGAGGCCTCCCGGTTCCTGCTGTCCTGAGGGTGATGGTCTGTCAGGGAAGGCCAGGCGACGGTGCCAACCAGGCCACACACTGACCTACTTGAGGACCCTCAGCATGTCTTTTGTGCCATCTCACACCACCAGAAGCCCTGGTACATATTGCCTTCTTTGTTACTGAGAATAAGGGCACGGTCTTACATGGATAGATTTAATCCACTCACGGTGGCTTCGTGCCTACATTGTACGGTCCTCACTTCATTTCTCCACAAACATGCGTGAAGCACTCCCTGGGCGCCAGGCTCTGAGAGGCACTAGAAATATTTACCTGCTGCTCAACCTCACCTTTAACTGAAAACACCCACCATTATCTCATTCCCACCCCACCTGAACAAGGGGAACGAGAACAGCACACAACAGCCAGAAGGACTCACCTCTCAATTCTCCACCTGCCCTAGTCCCTGGAGGGAAAAACCTCGGCCATGAGTCTTCCTGACTTTCTTGCCACAACCAATCATCTATCAAGTCCCACCATGCATCCTCCTCCTTCACATACCTCAGATAAACAAACCTTACCATCCCCATGAATCTGGCCTAGGCTCAGGCCCTCAGAATCTTTCCTGGAGATTCTCCGGAATCTCCCACTGCCGTTTATTCACATGCCACTGCCAGAGCTAACGTTCTCAAATTCAAATCTGACCGAGTCGTTTTCTTGCTTGCAAACCTCCATGGCTCCCTCCCTGCCTGTAGGATCTGCGCCCATCTTCCCTCCATGACTAAGGCCTTCTAATCTGGATGCCGCTCACTTCTCCTGCAGCCTCGTCCCTGGTCCTTTGCCACGTGCTTTGCTCTCTCACCGCACCAGGCCTGGCACCAACAGTATCTGTCTCAGGTGCTGTGAACGTGATGTGCTCTGCTCCTCAGAAGGCTTTCTCTGCCTCTCGGCTTAGAGAGCTCCGCTTTTCTACTCATCCTTCAAGGGTCAACTTGGGGTCACCTTGGGAAGCCACCCCTGGTTTCTCCAGGGAGTTGTTAGTCATTAGTGTCCTTCTCTGTTCTCCCCAAATCCTTCACTCCAGCTCGTTTCGTACCAGCCGTGATGGTGTGTTTACATGTCTGTACTATCAGCTTGTGAGCTCCCAATGTGTCTTTTCCTCTCAGTTTTGCCAGTAAGCAGTACAGCACTTGGCGTGCGGTAGGTGCCCATTTGGTGCTGTGTGGGAGGCAGAGAAATAAAAAGCATGTTTCATATCCCTGCTATCCTCCTATCAGAAAGGCGCAATAAGGACTTCCCTGGTGGCACAGTAGATAAGAAGCCACCCAGTCCATTGGGTTGCAAAGAGTTGGACACAACTGAAGCGGCTTTGCATGAACACCAATGCAGTGGGTTGGGTTCGATTCCTGGTCTGGGAGGATTCCACATGCTGCCGAACAACCAGACCTGTGTGTTGCGACTAATGAGCCTGTGTGCTGCAACTACTGAAGCCCAAGCTCTTAGAGCCCGTGCTCCACAGCAAGCGAAGCCACCACAGTGAGAAGCCCCCAAACCGCAACTAGGGAGTAGCCCTGCTCGCCTCAACTAGAGAAAGCCCGTGCAAAGCAACAAAAACCCAGCACAGTCAAAAATAAATAAATAAATAAATTTAAAAAAGAAAAAAGTGCAATCAGATATACACACATTATTTGTGAAAAATTAATGAGCGATGTGTGGTAATAATCAGAGGCCAGTATGGATACTTTCCTGGATTTGGGAGAAGAGAGGTGAGAGTCAAAGAAGAATTTAATTTAGATCTTGGAGAGCTGTCCTTCAGTCGGTAGAGAGGAGGAAGAGTAAGGACATAAAGGAGAAGAGGAAGATGGTGAGCAAAGACAAGAAAACACAGGGCATGCTCAGGGCTGGAAGGGGTGGGAGATCGTAGGGCCAGGCTGTGAATATGAAAGACCATGTCAGGCTCCAGAACATGGACTTCCCCCCACAGGCAGCTGAAAGTTTTTGACTAAGGGAGTAACTGTTGAAGATGACATTTTAGGAATAATCAGCAGGATAGGCTCAGATTAGACAAGTTAGGAAGCTATTACACAGTCGAGGTTTGAGGGGATGAGCCCTCATCCGTGGGAGTGACAAAGGGAATTGGAAAGAAAGGGTAGGGAACTACCTTGAGGATGAAACTGAATGGCCAGGGTGATTCCTCAGGTAGAAAGGAAGACACAGATGACCCAGAGATTTTAAATCAGGGAGGAAAAAATGGTAACTCTGACAAATAAAAAAGTTAATGGAAATACCGTAGCTTGAGAGAAGATAGTGAACTTTGTTTGAGACTGGTTACATTTGAGAGAACTGCACAGTATATGAAAAGAAACGTCCAGCAGGTAACAGGAGAGTAAAAACAATATGCTGTGGTGGTCACATGCAGCGGTCTAGCCAGCTGGGTTTGCATCATGGTTGCTCCAGTTACTAGATGGGTGGTTTTAGTCTCAGTTTCCTCATCTGAAAAGGGACATAAGTGTAGTACTTATCTCACAGGGCTGTTGGGAGGATAAATAAGACAATGTACATAAAAGCACCCCTCACACACAATGTCTGGCATGTGGTAAGGGCTCAGTAAATATTGGCCATTATCACTGATAACTAAAATTGATAAAATTTCTTTAGAGTGCAGAAAATATTTTTATTCTATTTTCCTAAAAACTATGTAAGGTAAGGATTATTATTATCCCATCTTGGAGTGAGGAAACCATAGCTCAGCAAGATTAACTTAACTAGTAGCATTACTGCTGTTCAGTCGCTAAGTCACGTCTGACTCATTGTGACCCCGTGGACTGCAATACACCAGGCTTCCCTATCCTTCACTATTTCCCTGAGTTTTCTCAGTGTCATGTCCATTGAGTTGGTGATGCCATCCAACCATCTCATCCTCCATTGCCCCCTTTTCCTCCTGCCCTCTTTTCCAATGAGTCGTCGACTCTTCGCATCAGGTGGCCAAAGTATTGGAGCTTCAGCTTCAGCATCAGTCCTTCCAACGAACATTCAGGGTTGTTTTCCTTTAGGATTGACTGGTTTGATCTCCTTGCAGACCAAGGGACTCTCAAGAGTCTACTCCAGCACCACAATTCAAAAGCATCAATTTTTCAGCACTCAGCCTTCTGTAACTAGCAGGTAGCAGAGTCCAAACTCATACTGAGGTTTTTCTATGTCCATGCCTGTGCTATTCTACTGAACTTACTGACTCTGATTTGGATAGGGGGTGGGGATCGGAGGGGAGAGGAAAGGGGGCCAGTCACACAATCTCTGCTGCTGCTACTGCTGCTAAGTCGCTTCAGTCGTGTCAGACTCTGTGCGAGCCCATAGACGGCAGCCCACCAGGCTCCGCCGTCCCTGGGATTCTCCAGGCAAGAATACTGGAGTGGGTTGCCATTTCCTTCTCCAATGCATGAAAGGGAAAAGTGAAAGTGAAGTCGCTCAGTCGTGTCTGACTCTTAGCGACCCCATGGACTGCAGCCTACCAGGCTTCTCTGTCCATGGGATTTTCCAGGCAAGAGTACTGGAGTGGGTCGCCAGTTCCTTCTCCGACACAATCTCCAAGCACCACCAAATTTTAGGACTGGGTTGGGGTTTTTTTTTTGTTAAATTATTTATTTTAATTGGAGGGTAATTACTTTACAATATTATGGTGGTTTTTGCCATACATTGACATGAATCAGCCATGAGTGTACATGTGTCTGGACTGGGCTTTGATGTAAGGGTCTTATTGCCACAATGATGATCCTACTTGAAGTATACCAAAGCTATCAAGTTCAGTGAATAATAAATTCTTAGAGAAGCGAGTTGTTAAAGGTTATTTAGTCTCTGCCAAGTGTTTGTTTGACTTGAGTATTCCAATGCCCATCTTACTCCCATCAACCCTCCAAGGCTTGGGTATACATTCAGAAATAAGTCTTCTCCTTTAATTTAGAACACAGAATCCTAATAACAATCTGATACCTCTCAGCAAGAATTTCACCTGGCTGGAACAGCCACCTATAAATCTCACATTTCAGGTAATTCCTCCACCATTAAAAAGATTGAGAAATTGTATTGAAGATGAAATTGACAACGAGTTTCTGCCTGGTAGCTGTGAAAATGGTTATGGCTGACCCCTTTCTGACTTTGAATTACTGCTTAGCTTTCTGTCTGAACATATGGAAAGAAGAATTCTTTGGGGATGTTGCCAGATAAAACTGGCTTACCTTGGATTCCTGAACGGATGGTATGTCTAAGAATAGACTCCACGGGGAGATGCAAGAGAGCAGAGTGGGACCATAAGAATTAGGCATTTTGTTCACTTTTTCCAACAAATCTTTTGATTTAAGAAGTGAATAAAGTCATGGCATAATGCCTTACAGAATAAACAGTGAAGAGCCCTGGAGAAATGATAGGCACTTTTGAGAAAGTTCTATTACTAAAACAATGTGAGGCTTGGGATGGCCAAATCACATTCTTTGATCACAGCATCCAGGTAGGAGGCTGGTCTGTTGGTTTTATGAAAGGTAGAGACAGGAAATTTCAAATTCTAATCCTACATCCTACCTTGGAATGCTGATTCCATCATGACCAAGGGCATTTTTAAAATTATTTCTTTCCCTCTTTTCCCACATCTATAAAAAGGAGTTAATCAAGGGTGCTGCTGAGGTTTAATTAGTTAATACTTTAAAGTGCTTTGGAGATAAAATGAAGATTATAACTATCCATGGTTAAGTCCTCTTTTAAAATATGTGGGGTTGACATATACAAATCATATTGTTCCCAAGTAGCTTGGGGCAAATGAAGGTGGTTTAGCATTGACAGGTAACTTTCCCTGAAATTATTCAGAAATTGTAGTTGGAGGGATAAGGGTGGGATAACAGGACCTTCTTCCTGGGCTTTTCAGAATTTTGTTGAGAAGAGGAAGAGGGAATAGCTTGTCTTCATCAGTGAAATAGGGAAATAAAAAGAGAAATTTTAAAAATTAAAATGGATTTTGAATTTGCTGTTGCTACATGTAGAACAAAAGGTGGTTTTGGGTCTGAAAATCTTATTTCTGTTAAAATTTCACTTCATCTCTACTACAAAATAAAAATGTATTTTTCAACCAGATAAAAAGAAATAGAAATGGATACAAGTGTTTGTACTAAGTCTCCACTCTCCTTGACTCCTCACCTGCAGGAGAATCTGGTCATGACCTCAAAGTAAGCCCAGGCTTGCCTCAACACTTCTATCTGTGTGATACTGAGCAAGTTACTTTATTTCTTGGAACCTTAGCTTCTTCCTCTGTAAAATGGGATCATCTGTTCTTCCTGGGGTGCCGTAGGAGGAACCGAAATCATTGGTACTAAGTACCTGGCATATAGTTCCTCTCTGACTTTTTACAGTGACTTTCATCCTACTTCTCTTCCTTTTTTTCAGCCAAGATTGTCTTTCTCAGTAGTTTCTGAAATACCAACACGGTGGGTTACTACGTTCACATTCAGGGCTGGTGTGTTGTTTGCTCTACTTACGTTCCATATTTTCGTGAAAGAATCCTGAGTGCTCATTTCCACCATGAAACAGCATACCAGGAGAGGAGACTCTGTTTTCAGCCAAGTTTATTTCAAGAGGAAACTCAAGTCAAAAAAAATTTTTTAAAGACCCTAGATTATTTTTTAAATCCCTGATCTCAGTGCAGCTGTCTTTCTATTCTACTGCCTTACAACTGACATCCTGATATTAAATTCCTGAGAATGAAAGCTCTCTGAAAACATAACTCACTGTAAAGAGGGAAGACCCAGGGCTGCCAGGTATGCGCTTTTAACACTGTCTACTGTCAAAATGACCAAGGCCCTCTTGTTTGAAGGGAAGGAGCCCAAGCAGGCGTTCCTGCGGGGCTCTCCCACCTCTGCACCATGTTCCTAATCATCCCTTCAGGTCCAACTCAAACATCACCTCCTCTAAGAAGTCAGAGTGCCATGTATTTTTCTCTGCTATAACTTTATCAAATGGCATAGTGCAAACATTTATTTACATGTGTACGTTTCTCACCAACTCCAAATTCCTTGAGGACATAAAATCTGATATTCAATTTTTAAAAATATTCTATGACTAGTACACTCTTTGCTATATAAAATATATCTAGTGACTTGCCTGGAGGTCCAGTGGTTAAGGCTCTATTCTTCCACTGCAGGGAACACAAATTTGATACCTAATCAAATTCAGGGAACTAAGATTCCTCACGTTATACAGTGTGGCTACCCACACATACTAGTATGTATATACATATACATACACACACACATAATAAATGTCTACAGAATGAAAAAATGGATAAAAAAAAAAACCCACAGTCAAAAATAAGGTAACTGACAGGGGAACCTATTTTCAACAAATACAAGAAATGATTATTCCCCATAATCTATAAATATATTTTTCAAATAATAAGAAAAACATGAACGAACAATAGAAAACAGGCAAAGAACAAACATTGACAATTAAAGAAGAAATACAAATAGCAAAGAAAATCTATGAATACATTTCAATTTCATTTATTATCAAAGAGATATAAATTAAAACAATGAGAATATATTTTTCCTCTATCAACTTGGCAAAGATAAAAACATATGTAATGTTCAGTGTTGTTGAGGGTCTAGTAAGATTAGTTTCCTGGTGAGTATGAAATATAATATTTCTGGAAAGCACTTTGTATGTAGTGTATGCAGGTATCAGAAGTCTTAAACATGTTTTATATACTTTGTCCTAGTATTGCCAGTTCTAGGCATCTATTATAAAGAAATAAGTAGAAATGTAGTGTATATATATACATATATATATGTGGATGACACTTAAAGTGTTTATAGTATCAAAAACTTGAAAATAAGTGTTCAAAAATTAAAAATGGTTTAAAAATTAACTCCATGTGATGCCATTTAACAGCCATTAAAAATGTTTTCAAAAAGTATTTCATAGGAAAATATTTCTCATATAACATTATGAAAAAGAGTGAGATGCAAAACTGTATCTGTCCTAAGTTTTCAGTTTTATAAAATATAGATAGCTGGACAGATAAATATTGATATTTAGAAGAAAAAACTCCCAGAAGGATACATACCAATGTGATCTGTATATGTCTGGGTAGAGAGAATATGAGTGATTTTTATTTTCCTTTTTATAATTGTCTAGTTTTCCATGGTTTTTGTAATAAGCTTTTATACTAGGACAAAAAAGAGCTAATATATATATGCTAATATTAAAATTTTTGAAAGGAAATATATTACTGCCAAACTATCAAAATGTCTTAAAAATAGCAATAACACCAAATGCTGGTGAGGATGCAAAAAAACTGGGTCACTCATATTACATGGTGGGAGTGTAAAATAGTACACCAATTTGGAAAAATGTATGACACTTTCTTATAAAACACGTGCTTGCCAAATAGATCATCAACTGAAGTTTTGGGCATTTATTCTAGAGAAATAATAACTTCATACAAAAACCTATACACAGGTGCTCATAGAAACTTTATTTGTAAATGCCAAAAGCTGGAAATAATCCAGATGTCATTCATTGCTGCTGCTGCTGTTGCTAAGTCGCTTCAGTCGTGTCCGATTCTGTGCGACCCCATAAATGGCAGCCCACCAGGCTCTGCCGTCCCTGGGATTCTCCAGGCAAGAATACTGGAGTGGGTTGCCATTTCCTTCTCCAATGCATGAAAGGGAAAAGTGAAAGTGAAGTTGCTCAGTCGTGTCCAACTCTTAGTGACCCCATGGACTGCAGCCTACCAGGCCCCTCCGTCCATGGGATTTTCCAGGCAAGAGTACTGGAGTGGGGTGCCATTGCCTTCTCCGAGTGAACAGTAAAACAAATTCTGTACCTGCATTCCATGGAACACTACTTGGCAATAAAAAGGAAAAACTAAATTACAGATATACATGACAGCTTAGATGTACCCAAGGGCATTACACTGAGTGGGAAAAAAAGCCAATCTCAAAAGTTTACCTCCTGTATGATTTATATGGCATTGTCTCTTGCTCATTTTTTTTTTTTTTTATGCATGGGATCTTAGTTGTGGCATGTGGAATACAGTTCCCCAACCCAGGATCAAACCTGGGCCTCCTGCATAAACAAGATTTAAAAGACATAACAATCAGTTGCAGTGTGTGTGTTTTATTTGGATCCCAATTCAAACAAACTGTAAGAACATGTAACTTGGCCATCATCAAAAAATCTACAAACAATGCTGGAGAGGGTGTGGAGAAAAGGGAACCCTCTTGAACTGTTGGTGGAAATGTAAATTGATACAACCACTATGGAAGATAATATGAAATTCCTTTAAAAACTAGGAATAACACTACCATATGACCCAACAATCCTACTACTGGGCATATACCCTGAGAAACCATAACTGAAAAAGACACATTTTCCCCAATGTTCATTGCAGCATTATTTACAGTAGCTAGGACATGGGAGCAACCTAGATGTCCATTGACAGATGAATGGATAAAGAAGCTGTGATACATATATACAACTGAATATTACTCAGCCATAAAAAGGAACACATTTGAGTCAGTGCTAATGATGGATGAAACTAGAGCCTATTATACAAAGTGAAGTAAGTCAGAAAAACAAATACCATATTTTAACAAACATATATGGAATCTAGAAAGATGGTACTGAGGGACCTATTTGCAGGGCAGCAATAGAGACACAGACATAGAGAACAGACTAATGGACATGGGGTGGGTGGGAAGGAAAGGGTGGAACAAATGGAGAGTGTAGCATGGAAACATATACACAGAGGGGAAAAGAGGATAAGGTGGTGATTAGTTAAGCTTGGGCTTCCCAGGTGGCTCAGTGGTAAAGAATCTTCATGCCAATGCAGAAGATGCGGATTGGACTCCTGGTTGGGGAAGATCCCCTGGAGAAGGAAATGGCAACCCACTCCAGTATTCTTGCCTGGAGAATCCCATGGACAAAGGAGCCTGGCAGGCTACAGTTCATGGGGTTACGAAAGAGTCAGACATGGCTTAGTGACTAAACAAGTTAAGCTTAGCCACAGGTAGGTATGAAATTGATGGATGGTATGAAAGTGAAAGAAAGTGTTAGTCACTCAGTCATGTCTGACTCTTTGTGACCCCCATGGACTATATCTTGCCAGGCTCTGTCCATGGAATTCTCCAGGCAAGAATACTGGAGTGGATTGCCTTTCCCTTCTCCAGGGAATCTTCCTGACCCAGGGATTGAACCCGGGTCACCTGCATTGCAGGCAGATTCTTTACAGTCTGAGACACCAGGGAAGCCCAATGTACAGTATAACAGAAACTTTTTGTGTATTTTCAAAATTCTTCATAATAAAACTTTTCTTAAATAGAGACAAAAACTTAAAAGGCCATTTCTCCAAGGAAACCCTTCCATGGTACCTATCTGCTTATCGGTAAAGCAGGTAGCTTCCATCTGAGCACCTTGACTACCAGGATAAGGCCATAAAGAGGCTGCTCCTTCCCAGAGCTCAAAAGCTAGTAGGAGCAGAGAGATTATAAAAACAAATAAGCACATTTCTAGATGGTATGTGCTAATAAGGATTGTATATAGTGAAGGAACTGCCTGGTCATTGCACCAGTGAAACGGTCTCTGAAGGACAATGCCATAGCCCGAGTCTATTACAGTGGGGAGAAGAGTTCTTTAAACTCGGATTCGATTCCTAAGTAGGACTGAGCATCACCTGTTCTCACATCAATGCTTTTCATTTCAGAGCTCCTTCCAGCCCAAATTATATTACATCCTTATTGTCAACTGACTCTGCTGTCACCTTCAGGGAGTAGCCAAAACAAGGCTAATGATGTTTACTGAAGTCTTTCAGTTCTCATAACAAGATGATTTGAGCTCAGATTCAATCGCTCTCATCACAAACTGCCACCTCCAAGGTCCTTGAACCTTTCAGCTGTGGCTCCATTATCTGGATATTGAATCAAAGGAAAACTGTTAAATGAGCCTTTCAAAAGAGGGAAACTTGCTTAAATATATCTTGGTTGTGGAGGCCGGGGGGGGGGGGGGGGGGGGGGTAGGTACTTTTCTTTTTTTTGGCATTTGATGAGGAGAGTGATTCATTTCACCTTGATAAAATGGAAAGGCAAGTGAGAATAAGTTGTCTCATTCATTCATTCTCTTTCCCTCCCTCTCCCCCCACACCCCCATCCTTTGCTCTCTCTCACAAATCACATTATGGCTGCTGCCTAATCAGTTGTAAGAGCGCAAAGAATGCCACATGGTTAACAGTATTAAGGCCATAAATTAAGTTTCATAGAGTGCTTTCTTCACAAAGCCACTTGGCAAGGCACACTGTGATTAATGTCACACTAGGGAAGGTGTGATGAAGGTGAAAACAGAAAAGGAGGGGTGGCAGCAAATGAGACAAGGGGACAACAGTGGCAGCAGCCTCTTCGGCACTTGGCCTGAGGGGCCAGTACTCTCAGACTTCATGACCAGTGGATGACACCTGCCTAGCTTAGAAAAACAAACTACCCAGACCTTTAGAAAAGCATTAATCTCGGTCCTGGATATTGCTGTTGACATGCATTATTTATCAGTGCCGTGTTGCATTATTACTAAATAGAGAATCGATAGATTAAAACGTAAAAGACCTGCAGAAATCACAATCGCCAAATAAAGGTAAATCTACTGGGACTTACCATAAGGCCCAGTCACTAGAGCAAAGCATTTGTTTCTGGCTTCGCCATTTGTCACTATTGATTCTGCCTGTGAGAGAGGAGAAGCCCCCACAGCCGTGACAAAGAATGATTTATCCTCCCTCAGGATACAATTTGCAACTTTCAGTCTCATTTGGATCCTTATCTCCAGAGTATTTATTTTGATAGGAGAAACCATAAAGGAATTAGGCTTTTGTCTCAGAAGCCTGCCTATAATTACTTTCAGTTTCAAATGATTCTAAAAGCTGGAACAGAATGATTTTGAGGGATACAAAGCCTGGCCACTGATAATCTGAATATAGTACACAACCGGCTGTGCCTGGGAGCAGAGAAAGGTGAGTCTGCGATGCTGCGAATAAAAGGAAAACGCTCTCACTTGGGTCCACTCTAGAGCTTTGCACCTTTCCAAAGAGTTGCTCACTTATTATCTCCACGTGGTTTAACAGCCTAGTCTTCCTGTTAAGAAAAACCTTTTTTTTTTTTTTTTTTGGTGTGTATGTTGGGGGGAGGGGGAAATGTCTTAATTACCCCAGTTGTCTTTTATTTTGAAAATAAGGAAAAACAACCCATTCTAAGCAAGTTGTAATTGGTGAGATGAAAAATATTTTCCCAACATAATTCAATAAATGCCTGTAGGTTTCTATCAAATACCATGACTAGGCACTAAGAGATCCATGTCCAGCCATCAATATTTACGGAGTGCCTGCTCTTCGTCAGACAGCTATGTACTGGGGACATGGTGATGAGCAAGATAATCCCTCTGTCTTAGTCCATTCAGGCTGCCATAATGAAAATATAGAATGGGGTGGTAGGGACTTATAAACAACAGAAATATATTTCTCGTAACTCTAGAGGCTAGAAGTCTAAGATAAAGGCTCCAGAAGATTCAGTATCTGCTAAGAGCCAACTTCCGGTTTGTAGATGTCTGTTTTCACATATGCTCACATGACGGAAGGGATGAGGGAGCGCTCAGGGTCTCTTTTATAAGGGCACTAATCCTGCTCATGAGGGCTCCACCCTCATGACCCAATCACTTTCCAAAGACCCTCTTCCTTCACCATTCACACTTAGGGTACGGATTTCAACAAATGTAGTTTTAAGGGGACACAAACATTCAGTCTACAGCACCTTCTCTCATAGAGCTTATGGCCTAGCAAGGAAGACAGTCACTGAACAAATAATCACACAACTGAGTAACTCATTGAAATTGTAGAAATCGATGGAGATACACAGATGCTGTGAGAAAGTATGATGAGGGTCTGGCTGGTCTGAGCCCTTGAGAAAGGCTTCCCCCAGCAAGTGATGTTTAAGCTGAGAACCAAAGGAGTTAACAAAGTGGATGGGGATGTTTTGGGGGGTGGGAGGTAGTAGGATCTCTTTCTTCAAAAGCTCCAAGTGGAGCTGGAAGACAGGAACATGAATGAGTAGTTCTGACCCTATATTGACTGTGCAGTGCTCTGTGGGTGATGTACTGTGGGACTGTGCATGGATTCCTGCAGCATGAGCCTTCCTGAGTCTCATCCTGAACACTGGGCTGCGATGAGGACAGAGCAAAAGTGAACATGGTGACACCATGGACAAGAACAAGAGAGAGAATTATTCTCCTTGGCTTGTCTGCTGATATTCTGTCAGTGCTTGATAAACAGGAAATATGTAACTGTCCTTGTTATTATTTCCTCACTGAGATAAAACTTCAGTTTTTAATCTCTTTTGAAAGATAAAAGTGAGGACTTAGCAAAGATGCAACATATTCTAGATCTGAAACATTGAAAAGTTTCCTCTCTTAGCTTCAGTGCAGCAAAATATCTCAAATACGGTATTATTATTATTTTTTAAAAGTTCATGGTGGTTTTATGAGGTAATGGAACATGTGACTGAAAGCAGATAAAACATGTGAATTGATTCTGCAAAGTTTTCATTCAATTCATCCAACAGCTATTTAATGAGCATCTGCTACATGCCTGGCAGACAAAGTACTTGTCCTCACAGAGCCTGCACTCTGGTAGGAAAGATCAGAAACAGATATAGGTTTAGGCAGTTATAAGTGCTATGAGAAAACAAAGCAGATCCAGGTAACAGAGAAAGATGGGAATGAAGATAAAGAGAACCTACTGGGATACAAGAGTCAAGAAAATCCCTCTGCAGGGCCAGCTTCATGAGTGTGTTTATCAGTGCAATTGCACAAACTACCACATTCAGCCACTGTGACTGGGGTTTCATCCTCTGCAGTTGACATCTTAAAAATTTAAATAACATTATCTTTGAGTTGTGATTTGCAGGTGAAGTCTCATGGGACAACGGAGCATGTGCCTTGGGCTTGGAGCTTCAGTTCCTTCAGGGGCATTCCTCCTGCCACCTCCCCTGGGTCCTTGGCTGCTTGCTCTCCCAGGCTCCAAGCAACCCTCTGCCTCAGTGGGAGCCCAGGTGCTAGTACAGCAAGAATGAGGGGGGCACAGGTGGGGGTACTTATGAAGGCCTGCACATAATCCACGAGTATCCTTGTGCCCAAAGGAGCATGGCATTGATTGGCAAGCAAAACACACCACGACAGGTCAAGAAAGAGGACAGAAGGGAAAAGATTTTCATCCTGCTTTTTGAAAGGGGGCCCTGCCCCACATTTTTATGGTGCACTGGGCCCTGCAAATTATGTAGCCCTGCCTTCCTGAGGAGGGACATTTGAGCAGGGACTGAAAAAGGGAAGATGTGGGTGTCAGCACACCAAGCAGGAAGCTTTCACTGCAGAGGCCCTCAGGCTGGAACAAGCTTGACGGGTTGGAAGAACAGTGGGAAGGTTGGTGTGGCTGGAGTGTTGCCAGCAAGGGGGAGGGTGGGGGGGGGATGAGTGGAGACGTAGCCAGGGGCAAAGGATGTGGGACTTTCTAGGTCATGATAAGGAGGCTGACTTCCAGTCTAGATGGAAGCTGGGGGAGCATTTTAGGCAGAAAAATGAAAAGGTCTGATTTGTATTTTTTTAAGGCTGTTTTTTTTTTTTAAAGATGGTGAGATTGATCTTATTCTTAATTTATTAATGAATTAACTCATCCCATCTTGTCATTGAAGGAGTTGGGTGACCTTGAATAAAGACAGTGATAGAGGCATGGATACCAGTGCTGTGAAAGAGATGAGACAGAGTGACGTGAGTCCCATCCCTCAGATCCTAGGGGAAGCAGGTGTGAGTGGAAGCAGAAAGGAGTGAGTTGAGGGGGAGAGTCCAAGGCCTTCATTCTCTTCTGTGAAGTGAGAAGCCAAGTCATGTGTGAGGGGAGAGGTCAGGTAGGGAAGGGCACCTGAGGGGAGAAGAGAAGGTATGGAACATCTTTTGAGAGAAGCAGGGGAAAGTCACCTGAGGACAAGAGGAAAGGACCTGGCAGCACAGAGAGCCCATCTCTGGTGAGAAACCCCTCTCCCTTCTAAAAGTAACTTCCTCACCTATGATCTGGACCCCACTTTTTACCATTGCTGAAGGATCTCCCACACTGAATCCCACTCTCCTTAAAAAAATTTTTTTTGGCCACACCACCTGGCTTGTGGGATCTTAGTTCCAGGGATTGAACCTGGGACCCCACAGTAAAAGCACCAAGTCCTAACCACTAGGCCACCAGGGAATTCCCAACAGCTTTCCAATTTTTAAACCACAAAATGCCTTATGACAGCCCTGTTTCAGTCATTTTCCTGTCTTATGTTCCATCTGTATCTTTAAACACCTGGCACTTTCTCCATCTGCTTTTCTATATTTCCACTACTCATTTCTTCATCTCTTGCCATTTGATTTTACTCCATCATATTATGGAAATTTCCCTTAAAGATCACCTATGATTTTCACCCTATGCTTGTCTTAGATTGTATGTGTGTGTAAAGGCTTCTTTTTTTTTTTGCCTCCACCTCTCATTTAAAACTCTTGTTCTTGGGATTTCCCTGGTGGCTCAGTGGTTAAGAATCTACCTTGCAATGCAGGGGATATAGGTTCAATCCCTGGTCTGGGAACTAAATTCCCATGTGTTACAGAGCAACTAAGCAGATAAGCCACAATTAGAAAGCCCACATGCCAAAACTAAGACCTGACACAACTAAATAAATTAAAAAAACAAAACTAAACTAAAACCTCTCATTCTTAACTTGCTGGATGTTGATCTGCTATGACTGTCTTCCTACCTCTCTGATCACAGAGACATTTCCCTTCCTTGTAGCTCCTGGTCTCTCACTGTGGGCACCAACAAACACTCAGTTCCAGATCATTTCTTGGCCTAAGCCTTAGGAGACTTAACTATCTTTCTGTCATTAATTATCTCAGTGAACACTGCCTCCCAGCTTAATGACCGACTCTTGGTATATGATTTCCCAAATACATTTTAGTCCAAACTTCTCTCTCCCAGATTCTGTTGTCATATTTCCAAAATCATCATATTCAAAAATGTGCTCAAAATTTTTTGTGCAAAAATACTTTTAGGTTCCTCAAAAAATTAAAAATAGAGTTAACATATGATCCAGTAATCCTACTTCTGGGTATATCTCCAAAATAACAAAGCAGGGATTCAAAGAAATATTTGTACATCCCTGTTCATAGCAGCTTATTCACAACAGCCAAAAGGTATTAATATAAGCAGTCCAAGTTGCTTCCCACTGACGGATGAATGGATAAATAAAATGTGGTATATACATAATAATGGAATATTATTTAGCCTTAAAAAGGAAGGAAATTATGGCATGTTCTACAGCATGGATGCTGGCTTCCCAGATGGCTCACTGGTAAAGAAGCCACCTGCCAATGCAGGAGACGCTGGAGACATGGGTTTGATCCCTGGGTTGGAAGATCCCCTGAAGGAGGAAATGGCAACCCACTCCAGTATTCTTGTCTGGAAAATTCCATGGACAGAGGAGCCTGGCAGGCTACAGTTCATACAGTCCATGGGGTTGCAAAGAGTCGGGCACAGCTGAGCACATACACACACATGCAACATACACACAACTTGAGGACATTATGCTCAGTAAAGTGAGCAAGTCATGAAAGGACAAATATAATGATTCCATTTATATTAGGTACCTAGAGTAGTCAAATTCATAGATACAAGCAGAATGGTGGTTGCCAGGGGGATGGAGGATGAGAGAATAGGAGTTAATGTTTAATGGATGCAGAGTTTCAGTTTTGCAAGGTGAAAGAGTTTCATGGAAGGACGGTTACACAACAGTGTGAATGTACTTAATATGCTGAGCCCTACACTTTACACTAGTCAAATTGTAAAAATTTAATGGCATGAGTATTTTTCCACAGTTAAAAAAATCCCTTTCTGGTTTCCAAACTTGGGTTTTATTATTCTTGAGTTCACCATGCTACCAATCATGGAGCTAACATTCACAGTGTCCTACCTTTATCCTCCACACACGATGTGTCTCACCTGTTTCGTCTGTCAAGCACGTCACAGATACATTCCTTCTTCATCATTCCTATTGTTTCATTCACCCAAGATACAGACTTTGAAGTGATGTCAGAGGTCTAGTTTCCCCTTCCTCCTATAACCAGAAGTCTCTCTAATCCTCTAGGCCAAGATGATTCAATCATTCATTCATTCAACAATTATTTATTGAGAATCTATTATGCATACAGGAACAAAGCACCGGACAGAGAAGACAATGTTCCTGCTCTCATGAAGTGTATATTGTAGTCAGGCAGATAGATTACAAATGAGTGAATAAATGAAATCATTTCAGATACTGAAGTCTGGTAGAGAAAAAACAAAACACACTCTAATGTAGGAGAAAGTGAGGTTGGAGGAGGTAGCATGGAATTATTTAGACTGAATGGTCAGAAGACCTCTCTGAGAAAGTGACATTTCAGTTCAGACCCAGGTGATGAAAAGGAGATAGTCATACTGAGCACCAGGGGTAAACAGGCTGGGGACATCTGGTGTGAAGGTCCTTGGGGTTGAACCTGGCTTGTTTAGAGGGAGGAAAAAAAAAGGCTGAAATGGCTCAATTTCAGTGAGTTAAGAGAAGAACCATAAAAGGTGAGTTTGGAGAGGCAGCCGAGGCCAGACCTTGGCTTTTTAGGTTAGATTGAGAAGTTGGAACTTTATTCTGAGTTCAACGTGAAGCCATAGGAGGGTTAAGGCAGTGATGTGAATTGTTTTCATTTTAGAAGATGGCTACTGATGAAAGGGAGAACAATCCGGAGGCATTTGCAGGAGGCCAGCTGACCGACAATGGTGGTCTGGACTGTGTGAGAGCAGTGCAGGTGGAGGCAACTGGACAAAGACATGTTCAAAATATGGAGACAGAAATTATGTGATAGATTGATAGGTTGGGTGTGGGATAAAGGAATGGGAAGAACTAAGGATAACCCTTAGGTTTTGGCACAAGCAATGGATGGACAGTGATGTTATTTCATGGAGTCGGGAAGTCTGGGGTGGGATTGATTAGTGGGTGGCTTGCACATTCCTAATAATGGGACAATCACTGCACAGACAGGGTCTCATGCCACTGATAATAGAAGAGTCTTATACTGAGTCCAAATGTTTCCCTGCAAATTTACTTTCACCCTAGTTCTTCTCCTTCAACAAAATGAATTCTTTCCTCTTTTCTACATAACAGGCCTTTCTTTTGCTTACATTGAAGAGAATTATTATACTCCTCTAGGTTTTCTCTTCTCTGAGCTAAATATCCCTGATTTACTTAATTTTTTTTCTTATTCTTGGATCACTGCAGATTCAAGCTAGTCTTCCTTCAACCCCATACCAGTCTATCACGCAAAATTCAGCTAGATCTATCTTCCTACTATACCAGCTATTAACCACCTAGGGCTAGGCATTGTCCTGGGAAATTATATGTGCTGCTGCTGTTAAGTCGCTTCAGTCGTGTCCGACTCTGTGTGACCCCATAGACGGCAGCCCACCAGGCTCCACTGTCCCTGGGATTCTCCAGGCAAGAATACTGGAGTGGGCTGCCATTTCCTTCTCCAGTGCATGAAAGGGAAAAGTGAAAGTGAAGTCGCTCAGTCGTGTCCGACTCTTAGCGACCCCATGGACTGCAGCCTACCAGGCTCCTCCGTCCATGGGATTTTCCAGGAAGAGTACTGGAGTGGGGTGCCATTGCCTTCTCTGAAATTATATGTAATAGGTGCTAAAATTGGGTTTTTCTATTTCAGTTTTGTCAAGGCAAGAAAATAAGAGGTGGTATATCTTTAAAATACTATCATGCAGAATTTTCATAGTTAGCAGCTGAGAAAATCCTTAAACATATTTGTCCACGTCTTTAAAACATGAGTTGAAGGTGGAGATTGAGAGATTTTGTGCAAAGGACAATGTGTGACCTGGCTGTGAATCCTGTTCCTGCCAAGGAAAGGGGGAAGGTTCTTGCCTTTCATGTAAGGTCAGGAGTAAAGGGCTTCAGGGAATCATTTGGCCAAGTTTGATGCATAAGCAGCAAGGTTAGGGGGCATCATAGTCTGATGACTGACTCCTGCCTGGAAAATCTAAAAGGTAAAGATGGGCTGGCTAGTTCTTCTGATGGCCAAGGTAGAGGAGCAGTGACTGCACTGGCAGCCTGCCCAAGCAGGGAGTGTAGGGGCCAAGAATGCAAGGCCATTTCTCATGGAATTGGATATTGTAGGGATGAGGGCTGGCTTGGAGCCATTTTGAATTCTGCCCAATAGAACCCCCCGGAGGTCTGTGCAGCAAGGGCTGCTGGGAAACTGGGGCTGGGGAGGGTGTCATTCAGAGGAAATTGCATCGTCTGTGTCACAGGCAATGCTGTTGCATCTTCCCAGTGAAGCCTCCCAAGAACTTCTTAAAAGGCCCAGAAGAGAGTCAGCTTTAAAACAGGTCTTGCCTGTGACTTCCCTGGTGGTCCAGTGGTTAAGAATCCACCTTGCAATGCATGGGGCGCAGCTTTCATCCCTGATGGGAAAACTAATATCCCACGTGCCGCAGGGCAGCTAAGCCTGCATGCTGCCAACTATGGAGCACACGCTTCCAAACTAGAGAATCCATGCACCACAAGGAAAGATCCTGCATGACGCAATGAAGATCCCATGTACCACAACACCTGACACAGTCAAATTAACACATAATAAATAAAAACAAAATAAAGTAAGTCCCCAAACAGTGAAACCATGTTGGAGCAGTACTAGTCAAGTAGGAACCTCACTGCTTCCTTGAGCTGTTATCGCCTATTCACCTTCAACCTCACAGAGGCCAGAAATTACACTTAGCTACAAGGGTGAGGAAAGGTGAGAGTAGGATGTGACAAAAGAGACAGTAGACCCCTCCATCTCCTTTCCACAGAAGGTCCAGCTGGGAAATAGGAGGAGGTTCAACTCTGAAATTCTGATTATTACATGCTAGTGTGATCAGTTGCTCAGTTATATCTGATTCTTTGTGACCCCATGGACTATAGCTGTAGCCCACCAGGCTTCTCTGCCCATGGGATTCTCCAGGCAAGAATCCTGGAGTGGGTTGCCATTTCCTCCTCCAGGGAATCTTCCCAACCCAGAGATTAAACCCACATCTCTTGTGTCTCCTGAATTGGCGGGAGGATTCTTTACCGTTGTGCCACCTGGGAAGCCTGATTATTACATGACCTGCACACTATTAATTACTGAGCTAAAAGTGTGATTATGATTTTAAGAGACTCTAAGGGTGTGCAGAACTTGCCCCATTTTAAAGACACAGTGGGAATTCAAAACAAAGTTTCTTTCTGATTACATTTCAAGAGTCCTCTCTGTTCAACATTCCGGTTGCGCACAGATGAAAGAAGCTTTCACTTTGACATTCTCTTGCTTTAAGAACTTCCTTCAATGTCTTTGCCTTTTAGATTAAATTCAAACTCCTAAGCATAGAGTTTGATGTCCTCTATGACTTGAGCTCACATGTATTTTTTAACTAAACTTCCTGCAATTCCAAATAGAACACTTGAGTCTGGTATTCTGTGTTTTGTAATACCAGTTAATATTTATTGGACATTAACTATACTAAGCATTATACCATTTAATCCTCAAAACAATCTTTTGAAATAAGCATTATTATCATTAATAATAATAATGTTATTATCCCCATTTTACAGATGAAGGATTTGAAAGAAGTAATACATGGTAAGGCTGTAACTGGAATCAAGGCAGCCTGACTCCAGAGCTCACAATCCTGACAGCTAAACACACTGCTTTCTCTCTACACATATAATGCTCTTTGTTTTCAATATACTTTTGGCATATCCCCCTGCCCTCCTCTCCTCGGCTTATGCCAGAAATTCCAGCTCAAATTTTTCCTCTACTGTGAAGCCTTCCCTAATTATTTCAGTTATCTCCACTATCCAAACTCTCAAAACATTTACTCCATGTCAAGGGCTTTAAAACTTGAACTCATGCTGTTTGCTTCCCTATTATGATTTTGGGCATATCATTTGGATAAGCAAGTTCCTTCAAGGATAAGGCCTGTTGGGACTTCCTGGCAATTTAATGGTTAAGATTCTACGCTTCCAATCTAGGGGGTATAGGTTCAATCCCTGGTCAGTGTGCCTTGAGGTACAGACAAAAAGTAAAAGGGCTATTCTTGTATTCACTAGGGCAGTTTCTGCAACTTAAGTACAGAAAGATAGCAAAGAACAGCTTACAGAGTAAGATATGCAAATGACACTTAAATGTACAAAAAGACGTAGGACCTCATTATAATAAATAACTTACAAAGTTTCACTGAGTTACTATTTATCACCTGTCAGACAGACAGCAATCCAAAAGTGTGACAACATATTCTGATGCCAAGGCTGTAGGAAAATAGGACCTCTCATACATTGCTAGTGGGAGTGCAAAATGATACAACACTCATGGAAGGAAATTTGGCAGCCAAGCAATATTACATGTGCATTCCTTTTGACCCAGTAATCCCACTTCTGCGAATTCATCCTAAAGATACACTGGCAAAATCTGAAATGCAGTATGTTCAAAGCTATACTTTGCAGTTATATCTGTAAAAGTTAACAACTGGAGAAAGGCCAATGTCAATCAATAGAGGCCTGGTTGAATAACTCTGGTACCTTCATATAAAAGAGTACTGTGTAGGAATGAGGAAGAATTGCTACAGAGTGCTTTGGATGATCTCCAGAATCTATTGTTAAGTGAACAAAGCAAAGTGAATAAAAATATGTACAGTACACTACTGTTTTTGTAAGAAAGGTAAAAGTATGACTATTTATATATTTGCTTATTTTTTCAAAAGGAAACAATGTAAGAATAAATTAAGCACTAAAAAAAAAAAGTTATCTCTCATGGGGAGAAATCAGTAGAGAGGAAACTGGAATGAAGGTAGATCTCCCTAAATGCACCTTGCTTGACAGTTTTAACCCTGAAACCAAGTATTTTACATGATTCCAAAACAAGAGTAAGCCAAAAGAAAATATTAGAAGCAAACTGAAATACGTGTGTGTGTGTACACACACATACACATACACATATATGGGCTTCCTTAGTGGCTCAGACAGTAAAGAATCTGCCTGCAGGACAGGAGACCCAGACTTGATCCCTGAGTCAGGAAGATCCCCTGGAGAAGGGAATAGTTACTCACTCCAGTATTCTTGCCAGGAGAATTTCATGTACAGAGAAGTCTGGTGGGCTACAGTCCATAGAGTTGCAAAGAGTTGGACATGACTGAGTAATTAACACTTACTTACTTTACACACACAAACACACATATATATATTTACTTATTTATATTTTTATTTACAGGAATGGAACAATTGGTTTCTCACTGTTTGAATGGGAGATTGCAAATAAGCAAGAGGAGGAAGCCACAATTATCCTTGTGGTAATAAATTAGAGTTGGAGACATCAGTGTAAACTCATATTTAGCTCAATACAGATACAAATTGTTATAAGTATTTATAGATCTGTGTATATACACACATTAGTATACATGCATGTATTTCCTTGGCTTATCAATTACTAGGCAATGGCACCCCACTCCAGTACTCTTGCCTGGAAAATCCCATGGACGGAGGAGCCTGGTAGGCTGCAGTCCATGGGGTCGCTAAGAGTCAGACATGACTGAGCGACTTCACTTTCACTTTTCCCTTTCATGCGCTGGAGAAGGAAATGGCAGCCCACTCCAGTATTCTTGCCTGGAGAATCCTAGGGACAGCGGAGCCTGGTGGGCTGCCGTCTATGGGATCGCACAGAGTCGGACACGACTGAAGCGACTTAGCAGCAGCAGTAGCAGCATCAATTACTTAGAAGCAATGACACCCCAATAGCAACAAGCAGACCTGACACCCAAATCTTGGTTCCTAATACTATTCTCTAACAGAAGGAACCAGGGCTCCCTGGGGAAATGGACAATTCTAGGACTAGGGTGAGAAGTATAGAAAATAATCCTAGAGCATCCAGTAGTGCCAGAAAGTAAGGAAAGGGCATAAAAATTTATAGAGGCATGTTAAAAGGACACAAAAGCCAACTGAAGATCTCCCAATGCCAAAATGGAACTAATGTGAGCATCAAAATTAATGAAGCAGGAGTGGATTACAGGGTAAAGTATAGAATAAATAAATATAATGTGAAGTTAATTAAATGTAAAAACAAACAGGAGAGACAAATCTCCCCTGTAAAAGCATTCCAAATAATTTCTGTAGATACTCAACCTCAAGGAGATGGAGCATACATAACTCCCCATTTCTTAAGCCTGAGTTTGAGCAGTGACCTCCTTCCAAGGAGTCCAGTGTGGAAAGTGAGGAAAAAGAGTAACTTTATAGCAGAAAGATCTGACAAACACTACCTCAGCCAGGTGATCAAGGTTGACATCAACAGTGATAAATCATGTTGGTAGTATGTACCCTTGACATGTTACAGTGAAAATGGCACTTTACCTCTGTGGGTTTTCCTCCTCAAAACATATCATTTAATCTCATTGTGAGAAAAATATCAGACAAATTCCAATTGAGGAACTTTCTACAAAAACCTGACCAGTACTTCTCAAAACTGCCAAGGTCATCAAAAACAAGGAAAGTCCAAGAAACTGTCACAGCCAAGAAAAGACTAAGGAGACATGGTGACTAAATGTAATGGGAAGTCCTGAGTGGGATCCTAGAACAGAAAAAGGACATTAGGTAAAAACTAAAGAAGTCTGAATAAAGCATGAACTTGAATAAGGTATCAATATGGATTCATTAATTGTGATGAAACGTACCACATTAACACAGGATGTTAATAATAGGGGAAACTGAATGTTGGATATATGGGAACTCTTTGCCCAGGATTAATGAGTAACTAGTAATTGATGCTTTTGAACTGTGTTGTTGGAGAAGACTCTTGAGAGTCCCTTGGACTGCAAGAAGATCCAACCAGTCCATCCTAAAGGAGATCAGTCCTGGGTGTTCATTGGAAGGATTGATGTTGAAGCTGAAACGCCAATACTTTGGACACCTCATGCGAAGAGTTGACTCATTGGAAAAGACCCTAATGCTGGGAAGGATTGGGGGCAGGAGGAGAAGGGGACAACAGAGGATGAGATGGCTGGATGGCATCACCGACTCGATGGACATGGGTTTTGGTAAACTCCGGGAGTTGGTGATGGACAGGGAGGCCTGGCGTGCTGCGATTCATGGGGTCACAAAGAGTCGGACATGACTGAGCGACTGAACTGAACTGAACTGAAGTATCCTGGACCCTAGATTGTAATCTCTACATACCTTTTCCCAATAAAAGGAATCAGGACTCCTTAGAGAAACAGCTAATTACGATTCTGAGGTAGATAAGCCTGGAGAATCTTGCTATACTTGAAAACAAGAAAACTATGGGGACTATGGGGTCACAATAAAAAACCCCAGCAATATAGGACCCAACTTGAAGTGGCTCCCATTGGCCAGTGCTAGGACAATTGGAATTTGAAAAAGAGTAATAACTACAATGGATTAAAATATATCAAATATTATATTGTACAACATGGGGAACATAGCCAACATTTTATAATAACTATAAATTTAGCATACCCTTTAAAAATTGTGAATCACTGGGAGAAATATCAATAACCTCAGATATGCAGATGACACCACCCTTATGGCAGAAAGTGAAGAAGAACTAAAGAGCCTCTTGATGAAGGTGAAAGAGGAGAGTGAAAAAGTTGGCTTAGAGCTCAACGTTCAGAAAACTAAGATCATGGCATCTGGTCCCATCACCTCATGGGAAATAGATGGGGAAACAGTGGAAACAGTGTCAGACTTTATTTTGGGGGGCTCCAGAATCACTGCTGATGGTGATTGCAGCCATGAAATTAAAAGACGCTTACTCCTTGGAAGGAAGGTTATGGCCAACCTAGATAGCATATTTAAAAGCAGAGACATTACTTTGCCAACAAAAGTCCGTCTAGTCAAGGCTATGGTTTTTCCAGTGGTCATGTACGGATGTGAGAGTTGGACGGTGAAGAAAGCTGAGCGCCGAAGAATTGATGCTTTTGAACTGTGGTGTTGGAGAAGACTCTTGAGAGTCCCTTGGACTGCAAGGAGAGCCAATCAATCCATCCTAAAGGAGATCAATCCTGGGTGTTCATTGGAAGGTCTGATGTTGAAGCTGAAACTCCAATACTTTGGCCACCTCATGCGAAGGGTTGACTCATTGGAAAAGACCCTAATGCTGGGTAGGACTGGGGGCGGGAGGAGAAGGGGACGACGGAGGATGAGATGGTTGGATGGAATCACCGACTCGATGGACATGGGTTTGGGTAGACTCCGGGAGTTGGTGATGGACAGAGAGGCCTGGCGCGCTGCAATTCATGGGGTCGCAAAGAGTTGTACATGACTGAGCGACTGAACTGAACTGAACTGAACTGATATTGCACACCTGTAACTTTATAATATTATACAGCAACTATACCTAAATTTAAATAAGGGAAATAAAAATAAATAAATAAAACACATCATATATATAAAAATATATGAACCCATAATTTCCCTTCCCCTCCAAACTCCAAACAAGAAATAAAACTTCATTTGTCATCTTTTTGGGAATACTAGGGTATCAATCATTCTGATAAATATAAAAATGATAAATAAAGTGAAAGAATAAGGTTTTTATCTTGCCTGCCCTGTACAGATTGTATTTCTTGATAACAAAATAGTTTATGAAGGAAACTTCCTCTATACAAAAGAATCATAGCTAATAAATGCAGGAGGAAAGATAGAACTGAAAAAAAAAAAAATCACCAGTTTGTAACCTCTAATGAAACAGTAGAATCAGGCAATGATCAAATTGGTTGCTAAAACCATTAAATAAAATGTTGATGCAGAACTTCAAAATGGATGGATCAGACTGACAACACTTAAGCCTGTTGAGCACTTTAACTAAAAAGTAAACAGCCGAGTATAGTGTTTTTCACTTGTGGAATATTTTTACCAAAATATACTGAATCTAATCAAGCTTCTGACTATCCACTTATAGAAAACAAGAGAGATGGGGGAATGTGTCAAAAATATACACTACCATATGTAAAATAGATAGCCAATGGGAATTTGCTATACGACTCAGGGAACTCAAACTGGGGCTCTGTAATAACCTAGAGGGGTGGGAAGGGTGGAAGGTGGGAGGGAGATTCAAGAGGGAGGAGATACATATATACCTGTGGTTAATTCATGTTGACATATGACAGAAATGAAACCAATATTGTTTCATTTCTGTCATATGTCAACATGAATTAACCATATTGTAAAGCAATATACAATATTGTAATTTACAATTTACAATATTGTAATTTAGCAATTTACAATATTGTAAATATTGTACAGCAACCATGAATCAATTAAAAATAGATATTTTTTAAAAATAGCTCCAGGAGGATACACTCACTCAAACCCAGAATGTGGCAAAATCTATAGCACAAATAATACAATTTCCTCAACAAATAAAAAGCATTAATATAATGGAGAAGGCCTGCTACAGATTTAAAAAGACATACCAACCAAACACAACATGTGAGTCTTTTTGGATCCTGATTTGAACAAACCAAATATAGGAAAAAAAAAAAGACATTTTTGAGACTACTATGGAAAACTGAACATGGACATGAAATTTGGTAATGTTAAAAAATTATAGTTAATGTTCAGTGTGATTATAGCATTGTGGTTATGTTTTTTAAAAATGGAAAGTCCCAGGCTTCCCTGATGGTCCAATAGTTAAGAATCAGCCTGCCAAGGCAGAAGACATAGGTTCTATCTCTGATACGGGAAGATCCCACATGCCGCGGAGCAACTAAGCATGTGCGCCACAGCTACTGCTGAGCCTGTGCTCTAGAGCCTGGGAGCTGCAATTACTGAGCCCACGCATCCTAGAGCCCATGCTCTGAAACGAGAGAAGCCACCACCACGAGAAGCCCATGCACTGCAACTAGAGAGTAGCCCCTGCTTGCCTCAACTAGAGACAAGTCCGCGCAGCAACGAAGACACAGCACAAAAATAAGTACATAAAATTAAAAAAAAAATTCAAAGTCCATATCTGTTAGAGGAACATACTGGTGAATGCATAAGATGTCTGGGATTCACTTTAAATATTGCTGCCCCACCTCCTCCAAAAAGTAAATTGAAGAAAAACAAAATATTGTTATTGAAGATGAGTGATAGGCGGGTATATGAGGTCTGTTACACTGTTCTCTATAATGCTGTGTATGTTTAACTGTTCATGAGAAACAGTTTTAAAAATCTTTTTTAATTAAAAAATGGTGCAGGTTTGGGAGCACCAAGGAGATTTTGATTCTAGACTGGAGGTCTTTTAAACAAGCAGCCCAGCTGCTTCTGACCCAGAGAGTCCAGGCCTAGATTGAAAGAATCTGCTCTAGTGTCACACTACTCCAGGTAGTAAACAAACCCTCAACAGACGTTTATTGATAGACTGCTTTCGATCAGGAATTGGAGCTGGCAAATTCTTTCCATATGGAAAAAAACATGGGAAAGATCAAATGTGAGAAGAACTTGCAAAATGAAGTATTTCTCGGACCTGACCAGATGCCCACCTCCTAGGGTTTCACACCGTCATCATTTCTGTAGGAGCCCATTTTATGACAGGCCATTCTGGAAGCTCCAAACTCATTAACTGAAGGATCAGTTGGATTCCAAAGACTTCCTCAGTGGGTGCCAATTCTGCAATTCTCTTTCCCCCAGCTGTTGGGCTGTGCATAGGTACAGTTTCTTCAGTGTGATGAGTTGTAGGGTCCAGTAGTCTCCCTTTCTCTCCTTCCCAGATGCCAAGAAAAGCATGCTTTTTTGAGGCTTGTAACCCTTCCATCCTCCATTTTGCTTCGATGCATAGTTTAGTTCATGTACCGACAGCAATAAAGAAGGAAATCATCAGAGCCCGTGCTTCTGTACAGTGGTCCCCCAAGATCTAAGAAAACAGATCTGTTTAGGTAAACCAGACGCGAGAATCCTCCCGAGGCACCTGAGCTACTGAGTAATTGGGCTGCAGCTGCTTTTCCTTCTCCTGCACTCATTCCTGGTTCAGCTTACAGACTGCAGGGATTTACCAGTTAATTGGCTGTTTCTATGATTGTCATTCACTTAGGCACACTTGCCTGTTCTTTGTTACTACAAAACGCTTCTTTGAAAATTGTTTGCTTTCCTATGGATCCTGAAGAAAAATGAGCAACACTAACATCTTTAGGGTTTGTTAAAGAGAGGCACGTCTCTCTGGGGAGAAGGTGTGTGTTGTGGGAGTTGAGGTGTTGCTGTGAACAGGGAGTGGAGTGGAGCTGGGACTGGCGTCCTGGGTTATACATTACATAAAGGAGCTGGTCAAGTTGCAGGTCTCAGAACCAGTTGGGCAGGTTGAGTTTCTTTTTCTTTCTCACAGAGGAAACTTTCAACTTCATCAGGTGAATGGTTTACCTGGAATTGTTGGGAAAGCTTAGAAGCCGGGGCTTAGCTTCCACGGCTCTTCATCCTTTTGTCAAGGGGCTGGATCCCCCAACAGAGGCAAGGTGACAGGATTGAGAGAGAGGTCTAAGGGGGCCCACCAGATATCAGCTCAGCTTGAGACCTGGGCAGTCAATAGTTTTTCAAGTGGCTTCTGACATAAAAGGAATAATGGGGAACCACTGCCAAAATCAATCCATTGCTTTTGTTTGTGCCTCTGCTGCCAGGGGTTATGTCATGGGATTGGATTTCGGTGGTCACCCCTTCTCTTTTCATCACTGAGTGCTAGGCTGCTGCCCAACTCTCTGCCAAACTGGCCCAGAGCCTCTCTCCCTCACCTCTACGGTGGAAAGTTCCAGAGCAATTCTGAGTGTGCCTCTTCACAGTGTTTTGTGATTTTTTTTTTTAATGGGAGTTTTACCATTCAGGAATCCTAATTGGTTCCTAGGAGATGAGATGATTCTTTTGGCTCCCACAACCTCTAGATTTCTGCAAACCATTCTGTTTACCCAATGAATACTCCAGCCCAGGAGCCAAGGAGAAATCTGTTCCAGGCCCTCTCTAACTTAAAGAAGAAAAGACTGCTATGTGTTGTAAATTGGAAAGGAAGTCTGGGGTTGAATTTCAGTAAGAGCCTCTTTTGACTCGGAATTCATCCCAATGATAGGTGAGGTCAACTGGATCACAGCAGATACTGTGCAAATATGTAGTATGTGCCCTGTTACTCAGTAGCTTTTTTCTTCTTCTCTTCACTACCCATGGTGGGGGGAAAGGAGTACTTAAAAATCCCAGTGCCCAGACTGCTCCCTGGACCAATTAAATCTCTATCTCTAGGGAAGGTTTTGTTTTTGCTTTTGTTTAACTCCCCAGGTGACCCCAAAGGGTTGCAGGGTTCAGAACCACCACTCTAGAGAAAAGACCAATGGGCTGGGAATAAAATGATCAACTTTCAAAAAAATATTTATATTTATTTATGTATTAGTCTGTGCCAGGTCTTAGTTGTGGCACATGGGATCTTTTAGTTGCAGCTGTTGGTTTTTAGTCGCTCTGCTGCTGCTGCTGCTAAGTCACTTCAGTCATGCCCGACTCTGTGCGACCCCACAGACGGCAGCCCACCAGGCTCCCCCGTCCCTGGGATTCTCCAGGCAAGAATACTGGAGTGGGTTGCCATTTCCTTCTCCAATGCATGAAAGTGAAAAGTGAAAGTGAAGTCGCTCAGTCGTGTCCAACTCTTTGTGACCCCATGGACTGCAGCCTACCAGGCTTCCCCGTTCTTCACTATCTCCCAGAGTTTGCTCAAACTCGTGTCCATTGAGTCGGTGATGCCATCCAACCATCATCCTCTGTCACCCCCTTCTCCTCCTGCCCTCAATCTTTCCCAGCGTCAGGGTCTTTCAGTTGTGATATGCGGGATCTAGTTCTCTGACCAGGGATCGAACCCAGGCCCCTTGCACTGGGAGAACAGAGTCCTAGCCACTGGACCACCAGGGAAGGCCCCAAATAATAACTTTTCAAATCCTGCCTTTGCCATTAATGAATTTTTTGGCCTATAAAATTATACAGGTGACTTTGTCCTAAGATTATTTGAGCTGTAAATATTATTCTATTATATAATTCTCTTTCAACTGGTCTTTCTTCTGGAAACAAAAAGCGTCCAAGGGCCAGCTGTTTTTCCACAACACCTGGAACATCTCTAAAGCTGTCTACCATGTTAAAGGGCCGGTGTAATAGGGTCAGTGTGTTGGTGAGTCCAGATAGCCTTACCAGGCTTAGGTAAATAAGTAGTGTGGGTTACAAAGGAAAAATACAAGCTACCTGGTGTTTCTAATACCTTGGGGCCTGCCAACTAGTTTCAAATGAGTAGTGGAATTTTTCTTAATGCGTATTTAAGTTCTCTTGTTGTTTAGTTGCTAAGTCGTGTCTGTCTCTCTGTGAGTGACAGACTGCAGCACACCACACTCCCTGTCCTTCACTATCTCCTGGAGCTTGCTCAAATTCATGTACATTGAGTTGGTGATGCCATTCAATGATCTCATCCTCTGTCGCCCCCTTCTCTTTTTCTCTTCAATCTTTCCCAGCATCAGGGGCTTTTTCAATGAGTCAGCTCTTCATATCAGGAGGCCAAAGGATTGGCGCTTCAGCTTCAGCATCAGTCCTTCCAATGAATATTCAGGGTTGATTTCCTTTAACACTGACTGGCTCAATCTCCTGCTCTCAAAAGGACTCTCAAGAGTCTTCTACAGCACACATTCAAAGGCATCAGTTTTTGGTTGTGGCTCAACCTTCTTTATGGTCCAACTCTCACATCCATACATGACTAGTGGAAAAAACAAAGCTTTAACTATGTAGACTTGGTCAGCAAAGTGATGTCTCTGCTTTTTAATATGCTGTCTAGGTTTGTCATAGCTTTTCTTCCAAGGAGCAAGCATCTTTTAATTTCATGGCTGCAATTGTTATCTGCAGTGATTTTGGAGCCCAAGAAAATAAAATGTCACTGTTTCCACTTTTTCCCCATCTATTTGTCATGAATTGATGGGACCGCATGCCATGATCTTAGTTTTCTGAATGAGTTTTAAGCCAGCTTTTTCACTCTCCTCTTTCACCCTCATCAAGAGGCTCTTTAGTTCCTTTTTGCTTTCTGCCATTAGAGTGGTATTATCTGCACATCTGAGGTCGTTGCTATTTCTCCCAGCAATCCTGATTCCAGCTTGTGATTCATCCAGCCCAGCATTTCACATGATTTACTCTGCAGAGAAGTTAAATAAACAGGTTGACAATATACAGCCTTGACATACTCCTTTCCCAATCGGGAATCAGTCCATTGTTCCACGTCCAGTTCAAAGTGTTGCTTCTTGACCTGTATACAGGTTTCTCAGGAGGCAGGTAGGGTGGTCTGGTGTTCCTATCTCTTGAAGAATTTTCCACAGTTTGTTGTGATCCACAAGGTCAAAGGGCTTTAGCATAGTCAATGAAGCAGAAGTTTTTCTGGAATTCTCTTGCTTTTTCTATGATCCAATGGATGTTGACAATTTGATCTCTGGCTCCTCTGCCTTTTCTAAATCCAGCTTGAACATCTTAAATTCTCGATTCACGTACTGTTGAAGCCTGGCTTGAAGAATTTTGAGCATTACTCTGCTAGCATGTGAAATGAGCACAACTGTGTGGTAGTTTGAACGTTCTTTGGCATTTCCTTTCTTTGGGATTGGAGTGAAAACTGACTTTTTCCAGTCCTGTGGCCACTGCTGAGTTTTCCAAATTTGCTGGTATATTGAGTGCAGCACTTTAATAGTATCATCTTTCAGGATTTGAAATAGCTCAGCTGGAATTCCATCACCTCCACTAGCTTTGTTCATGGTAATGCTTCCTAAGGCTCACTTTAAGTTCTCTAGCTGTGCTAGCTTCCAATTACTCTGATATTCAGTTAATGGAAACACACCCTTCTCAAGAATGCCTTAAAATAAAGATTCCCCACTCCCCAACTGGGGGAAATTTAAATACTTAAAAAGCTAAGGATAGTATGTTATCCAAAATATGCATTTTTGTCTGGTCTGGTCTTCAATTAGATATTACCGTAGTTGCCTAAACGAATAGAGAGAAGCTTTAACTCTTGAACTAAGGCACAATTAGTCGGGCATAAAAGAATTTTAAAGGGATATTAATTGCTTTAAAAAAGATAAATTGAATTGAACCAGAGAAGCAGAAAATTACCTTTGTTGAGAATCATCTTGGTTGTTTAAGAAAGGGAGGGCTTGTTGCAGTTGGGAGGGAGGGTTTGTTGCAAACAAAATGAGAGTGGCTGAGAGGAGGCCAAACATGAATCCCAAAGGCAGAAACTTGAAGCTCCAATGGCACCCAGTTAAGGCATTAACATCCTGTCTTTCTGGACTCTGCAACCTGTGTGCCTTCAGGGAACCCGTGCCAGAGACTGTTTTGGCATCTTCCAACAAGGATTCCCAATGTTATTTGTAAATGTTATCTCAAAGGGTGTGTCATGAAACTGCCTCCATGAAGGTAATTTGAATTTGGTTGAAACTTTTAAAACACACCTTCGGGGCAGAGGAGAGGTGGTGCTCCCTCCTGTGAACTCCACTGCCCTGCAGGGTGCTTGGCTGAGAGGATGAGTCCAGTGTGTGTAGACACGTGCACTCACAGCTCTCTCTGTGAGTCAAGCAAAATCCAACTCGATGCACTGTGCCACAGCTACAGAAGCGCTGAGAACCACTGACCTGGAATGAACCCAGAGATGCTCTTTGCAGGAGGAGGAACTTAGAAAAACCACCCTTCCTGCCTCCACAAAATCTTAACCGAGGCTGAGGATATGTGTGCATGCATGCGTGCTTAGTCTCTTCAGTTGTGACTGACTCTCTGTGACCCTATGGACCACGGCCTGCCAGGCTCCTCTGTCCATGGGATTCTCCAGGCAAGAATACTGGAGTGGGTTGCCATTTCCTCTGAGGCTGAGGACACGTGTGGCTTTTTCAGTACCTTGTGCAAATAATCCTTGGTTTTCCCTTCACATAGCTGAGTACAGAAAATAACAACATTTGGAAATACTGATGTAATAAAATCCACTGGTGACTGCTGGACCCTTGTCTGCCCCTACTGTCCACCACCACGCAACAGCACTCGCAGAGCGGGCCAGTCCTGCCTTAGCCCTTGTTCTCTCTGGGCTTCTCCACCCATCTTACAGTCATCTTCTTTTTCAGGCTCCCCTGCTGGCCCTCAGCTCACTGCCTGACTAGCTTAGGAAAGCCCTGAGCTTGGTCATTTTCTCAGTCACCCTCCCCCTTGGTGACAGGCACCTGTGGCCATGCTTAAAGGGCCACCTCTATGTGATCCCTCCTTCATCTCTGTCTTCAGCTCAGACTTGCCTCTGTGCTGCACACACAACCATCTGCTCAATATCCGCAAAGGGGTGTCCAATAGGAATCTGAATCCTTGATTCCTACCCTCACTATGTTCTCCACTAAGTAAAATGGGACCACCTAGTGACACACATCAAAACCTAGCAATCATCCTTGATCCTTTTCCCTTTTCCCTCCTTCCCTCTAATCACTGAGTTTTGCTGGGTTTACCTCTAAAATATATTCCTAATCCTCCCCCTTATCTCCATTTCCACTTTCACCATCCTCTCTGGCTCAGATTACTCTAATAGCCTTCTGGCTGATCTTCCTGCTTTCACTCTCACTCCCTACAACGCCTGCCCCACACAGCAGCCAGAGTGAACTCTGCAAAATGTAAATCAGATCATGTTAATCGCCTGATTAAAACCCTGCAATGTTATCCCACAAATGCAAGGATATCTGGTTCTGTAAAACACCATATTAACAGATTAAAGGGTGGGGGGGAACTACAAGATCATCTCAGCTGACGCAGAGAAAGCATTCAATAAAATTCAAATTAAAACTCTCGGCAAACTAGAAATAGAAGTGAACTTCCTTAATCTGATAAAAGGTACATCTATTGAAATACTGAAGCAAACATAGTGAAAGTCGCTCAGTCATGTCCAACTCTTTGTAACCCCATGGATTGCAGCACGCCAGGCTCCTCTGTCCATAGGACTCTCCAGGCAAGAATACTGGAGTGGATAGCCATTCCCTCCTCCAGGGAATCTTCCCAACCCAGGAATCTAACCCAGGACTCCTGCATTGCAGGCAGATTCTTTACCATCAGAGCCACCAGGGAAGCCTGAAGCAAACATAATTATACTTAATGGTCAAACTCTAAAATCATTTCTACTGGAGTCAGAAAGAAAATAAAGGTAACTTCTATTAACATAATTGTTTCAAGTTAGCCTTGTTTTGAAAGTCAGAGTCAAGGTGAAAATTCTGTTCAACAAAGATTTATCAAGTGCCTACTATGTGCCCGGAGCAGTTCTAGGCTCTTAAACTTCACCAATGAATAACACTGGGCATATGTTGTAGTAATGAAAGGCAGAAAATAAACAATAGATATTATTATGGGCTGAACTATGTTCCCCTCCAAACGCATATGTTGAAGCCCTAACCCTCAGTACTTTAGAGTATGACTATATTTGGCAATAAGATCTTTAAAGAGGTAATTATGTTAAAATGAGGGTTTTGTTGTTGTTTAGTCACTAAGTCATATTCAACTCTATGCGACCCCATGGACTGCAATACACCAGGCTCCTCTCTCCTCCACTATCTACCCGAGTTTGCTCAAATTCATGTCCATTGAGTCAGTGATGCCATCTAACCATCTCTCTGCCACCCCTCCTTCTCCTTTTGCCTTCAAAGTCTTTTCCAATGAGTCAGTTCTTCCCAATATGTGACCAGAGTATTGAAGCATTAGTTTCAACATCAGTTCTTCCAGTGAATATTCAAGGTTGATTTCCTTTAGGATTGACTGATTTGATCTCCTTGCTGTCCAACAGACTCTCAGGAGTCCTCTCCAGCACCACAGTTTGAAAGCATCAGTTTTTCAGTGCTCAGCCTTCTTTATGGTCCAACTCTCACATGAGGGTTAGGGGGGCCCTAATCCAATCTGACTGGTGTCATTACCAGAAAAGGAAATCTGGACACACAAGAGACACAGAGGACTTTCCTGTGGTTAAGAATCCATGCTTCCACTGCTGGGGGCACAAGTTGATCTCTGTGCAGGGAAGTTCTGCAAACCGCACAGTGCAACAACTGCCCCCACCGCAAAAAAAAAAAAAGAGCGAGCGAGCCATCAGGAGTGGATGGGCACAGAGGAAAAACCACAAAAGGACACAGAGAGGTACTACATGTAAGTCAAGGAGAGAGGCCTCAGGAGACACCAAACCTGCTGACACCTTGATCTTGGACTATCTTAGCCTACAGAACTGTGAAAAGACAAACTTCTGCTGTTTAAGACACCCAGTCTATGGTATTTTCTTGTGGCAGTCCCTACGGGCTTCTATAGGTACAATAAACAAATTAATTGTATTGTATATTAGAAAGTGACAAAACGCCATGACACAAAAAGAGCAGAATTAAAGGAGGTCAAGGATACTGGGAAGAAGGGTTATGGATTGCAATATTATGTCAGGTGGTCAGAGAAGGCCATGTTGAGAAAGAAAAAGATAAGAGATATGAGAACAGGAAAGCAAGAAGTTGGAGGGTGGGGAGTGAGTCAGACATGGGTACACAGAGAGCTTTATTTTATCAGTAAGGTTTTGTGTCTTGTGCTAGGAAGTGGGTTTGTCACATTATTATCTGTACTTTTTGGTTTGCCTGATATATTTCATCATAATTGCTTTCTTAATTGTTTTATTTTTAACTTCCCATCTTTGTTGGCATGAATTTCTTTTTTAAAAAATTTATTGAAATGTAGTTGATTTACAATGTTTCACATATATAGCAAAGTGATTCAGTTATATATATATATACATACACACACACACTTTTTCTGATTCTTTTCCATTCTAGGTTATTACATGATATTGGATATAGTTCTCTGTGCTATACAGTAGGTCCTTATTGTTTATCTACTTTATATATAGTAGTGTGTATCTGTTAATCCAAAATTCCCAATTTTTCCCTCCTACCCTTTTCCACTTTTGGCAACCGTAAGTCTTTTTCTATTCCTGTGAATCTACATCACAATATTTTTTAAAGATTGGAATAGAAGACTTGGCAACTGAACACTACTGGTTATTACTATAAGAGTGCAGTTGGAGAGGCTAAGAGGGCAACAGAGAAGATGGACAGGGCAGGTGGGTGCCAGTGATACAGGGCAAGGGATCCTCGGGACGCTATGATTGATTGAATGTGGAAGGTGAAGAAGGGGAAGGCTTTGGGATGACTGTCTGGCACAGGTGACTGGAGAAAGGTGGTGCCACTCATGAACAATTAATTAAACAAAGCCAATACATTACTAACTAAAATCCACACTTTATCCAGATTTCCCTAGTTTTTACCTACTGTCCTTTTCCTGTTCCAGGATCCTATCCAGGATCTCCCATCATATTGAGTCACCATGTCCCCTTAGTGTCCTCCTGACAGTGACAATTTCTCAGACTTTCCTTGCTATGGGTGACCTTGAAGATTTTGAGGAGTGCTGGTCATGTATTTTGTAGAATGTCCTTCAATTTGGATTGGCCTAATGTTTTCCTTCCTCCCCACTGACTTTTTTGTAGTAGTAAAAGCTGTCTCCTTTCTCCCAAAGCACAAGGAGAGAGCACCTGCTGGTAAGAGCCTGGAGTGATGGTGGGAGAGCCTCAGGAAACTGCAGGGCTCTGGGAAGCCCAGTCAAAAACAATCCCTCATTTACAGACCAGGAAGCAGCTCTGCCCAGCCCCCCAACCCCTCTCTGGGCAGGGTCTTCCCTGTTCACCCACTCACTGCAGTTGTGTACATCAGCTTCCAATGTGAACTTCCTATCCCACAGGGATCTACACACAGACAACCTCTTATTGTTCTGATCTTCTCCTCAAGTGACTGTGTTAGTCACTCAGCCATGTCCAACTCTTTGTGACCCCATGGACTGAGCCTGCCAGGCCCCTTTGTCCATGGAATTCTCCAGGGAAGAATATTGGAGTGGGTAGGTATTGCCTTCTCCAGCGGATCTTCCCCACCCAGGGACTGAACTTGGGTCTCCTGCATAGTAGGAAGATTCTTTCCTGTCTGAGCCACCAGGGAAACCCTTCCCCACCATACACACACTTGAATTTATCATGCTGAGCAAATGTATTTTCACTCAGATCCTTCAGTTCAGCAAGGCAGGTCCATGGGTCAAGGACCACTTTGAGAAGTTAGCCAGAAAAACACACATATAAGGTCTTGTTCCATGATTTCAAGGGCCCACAAACCCTCTGAGAATGAAACATTTGGAATCCCTGAGACAGGGCAACATATGAAACATATACACTTAAACTATGGAAACATATACACTTAAACTATGGATTGAATATTTTGTCTTCCTAAAACTCATATGTAGAAGTTCTAACACCTCCCCATTCCCCCCTGCCCCCTGGTCCCCTGCCCTGCCATGTGATGGCATTTGGAGATGGGGTTTTGGGGAGGTGATCAGGTCATAAGGGAGGAGCCTTCACAAATGGGATTAGTGCCCTTGTATAAGAGACCCCAGAGAGCTCTCAGGCCCTTTTTCTGCCGTGTGAGGAGATAACAAGGGGCAGCCTACAACCCAGAAGAAAGCCCAAAGCCCTCTCCAGAACCCAACCATGGTGACACCTGATCTCACCCCTCCAGAACTGTGAGAAATAAACTTCTGCTTTTTATAAACACTTGGTCTATGGTGCTTTGTCACTTCAGCTTGAACAAACTAACACAACATTCTAAATGAAATTAGAGGTGACAGGTCTCCCCCATACCTTAAGATGAGTGGGTGTTGTAGAACACTCAGGTTTGTCAAATCCTGGGCTCCAGTGTCCAGTGGACCTGGGCTAATCCTCCTACTAGTGCTATCACCTTGCTGAGTCCTCTGTGTTCCCCTTCACATCCTGTATAATGGAGATAATATCCAACTTAGAGGTTGTGGTGAGGACTCAGTGAGACAAAGCCCAACACAGTCAGTGTCTGGTCAACCTCAGCAGATGTTGCTGTTATTATTATTGCTGTTGCCACTGCTGTTGTTGTTGCTAGCAGGCAGAAACAACACAGCCTGCTCCTTTTTCCCTGTACCATCCTCACCTACCAGCAGACCATGGGTGGAACCAGAACTAACACTTTTCTAGGATCTGTACCATTTGAGGCAATGACGAAAGAGGAACATTCCTCAGCTAGCAGAGGCTCAGGAAGCAGCTCAAAACTCAAAATAACTGTTGAAGACAGGGGGCATTTGGGGCTGCATCTGTATGGCCTCGGCTAGAGAGAGGGTCTCTTAGGGAAGGTCTCAGCATGTCCTTTGGCTAGGCAATGCTTTTCAAACTGCAGGCTGTGCCCCCTTAGTGGATATTGAAATTAACTGAGCAGGTCATGACCGACCCTCTCTCCTCCCTCAAAAAAAATAAACTGAACTAGAATAGATCAGAAGGCATCATCTTTAGAAAGCATAATGCTGTTTCAGGAAATTTATTTTGCTTAAGTGTGTGTGTGTGTGTGTGTGTGTGTGTGTGTGTGTGTGTGTGCATCTGTCTACTGGGTCATGCTGTAAAATGTCTTTCAAGGGTCAGAAGTCAAAAACTTTTTGAGCCACTTCTCTGTAGTGTGTGAGAGAATGAGGTTTGGGGGAGTGGGGGTTATTAAGCACCCACCCCCCACCCCCAGCCAGGGCTTCCCAGATGGTACTAGTGGTAAAGAACCTGCCTGTCAATGCAGGAGACATAAGAGATGTGGGTGCCATCCCTGGGCCAGGAACATCCCCTGGAGAAAGAAATGGCTACACACTCCAGTATTCTTGCCTGGAGAATCCCATGGACAGAGGAGTCTGGTGGGATATAGTCCATAGGGTTGCAAGGCATCTGGCAGGACTGAAATGACAGCAGGCAAGGAACAAAAGAGAAGGGAGAGTTTTTAGGACCAAGAGAATCCGGACAAGGGGTAGGGCCTGGGTGTGGAAGGTGCTGGAATCTGTCACTCCACCACAGGCCCCACCCATCCCGCGGGTTATTATTTTATCCTTTTCTGGCTCTGTTTAGGGATTAGCCTTTTAAAAAAATACATCAGGCTCTTAAACAATGCGGACTTGTGTGTTTGTCTGCAGGAGCAGCAAGGAGATGGGAGGGCCTGTAACCGGTGCTGCAGGGCCCGAAGCTAAAGGGACAGAGTGGGAGGCGTGGGGGGCTGTTAACAAGACCCCAGCAACTGCAGCGAGAGCGGCTGGCCTGAGTGGAGGTGTCTGATCCACCTCCCACCTCTGCTTCTGGGGCTCCTCCTGCCCTCAGGGTAGAGTGGGAACAGAGCCCTTCATCCCACCCTCAACCCTCTCCAACATCACATCACTCCCCCCTGGTTCTCTGGAATTCCTTCCCACACCTTCACGCCGCCCTCTTTCTTCTGGCCTCAGATGTTTCCCACTGACTTTCTTCTCTTCGGAACACCCTCTGGGCCTTGTCCTTCAGGCCTCATCTTAGAAGTCACCTCCTACCCGCCCAGCACCAGGTGGTTGGGTCTCTGGCATGACTCCTGGGGTGTAGGTGCCTGTCACCCCTCCTAGACTGAGCTCTGAGGCAGGACCCAGGTCCACCTCACAGCTGCATTCCTGCCTCCCTGGAGCGCGGGGACACCCAGCCATGCCTGACTCATTCTTCATTAAATGACTAGGTTGAGGAGAAAAGGCTGAGGAGTCAAATGCTATTTGCTCTGACGGCAGGAATTTCCAGGAATATGAGCCATGAGGGGTTGGGGGAAAGCAGGAAATGCTAGTCCAAGGACAGAGGTGAGTCAGAGAGGCCGAGAGACCACACCAAGTGAGAGGCTGGCGCTGTCCAGCCAGGTGGGTGGGGCGGGAGGGTGCCGCAGAGCAGGCTGTGGCAGCTCCTCCGCCTTTGATGGCCTGGGCTATGCGGGGGCCGTGGGGGCCAGCTCCTATCCCCCGGGCACCTTAAAGGAACCTCAGGACCTCTGACTCCAAGTTCAAAGGTGGGAACGTACAAGCTGTGTTTAGGGTGTGGGAATGAGAACAGAGAGTGGCTGGAGCAGTGAGCGAACGGGGAAGGAAGAGGCAGAGGGGCCAGGGTGGGGTGGGGTGGGGGCCATGTCTTGGAAGACCAGCTCAGGAGATAGGGCTTGCCCAAGGCCATGGGAGACCACCAGAGGAGGAGGTGGGCTACAACCACCACCTCTATAATTGCAAATTTTTGCAAAATTGCATACAAATTCTGGTATGTTTTTCTAGGAAAAAAAACCATAGCTTTCATCAGATCCTCAGAAATGTTGTGACCACAAACAGTAAACAAACTCTGTGTTTGGGGCTTCTGAGCAGGCTTCAGGACTATCTCTCTGGCAACGGTGTGCTCGGGAGAACGGAGTTTCCCTAGGTTCCCTGGTGGAAAAACATGTTTCATGGCAAGACCGTGTGTAAATATTTGAGATCTGACATTTGGTTGCTTAATAAGTTTGCCTGCCTCTTCACACAAGTGTTAGAATTTTTATTTTCTGATAGAGGTAGCCCCCAGCGTGATCTACATGCCTGTTACATTTGCAGAGGCCTTGCTGGGAGATTCTTTAAAGAAAAGGAAGATTCTATAAAGAAAAGGACGCAGGGAGATTCTTTCCTTTGCTCCTTACCCCACAGCTGACTTTAACTCTGCCTGGAGATCCCAGCCACAGGCCTGGCTGGTCCACAGCTGGGTCATTTATCTGTTCATTCAACGAATCTTTTTTGAGTGCTGACCATGTGCTAAGCATTGCACCGAGTGGTGAGGAAGTCTTGCTCCTTGACCTCAAGTAAACCGCAAGGCAGTCGGGGAGATGGAATCAGGTAATTGCAGTCTGAGATGAAGGGAATAAATGTGGGTTTCTACTCCAGTATGAGGGGAGAAGAACAAGCGGGCCTGGGCCATCTGTGGAAGGACTGATGTCAGCAGGGCAGAGGGGAAGGCCACCAACATGAGGCCTCATCTTTGTATGCCAAAATGCCTAGCAATCCCACTGAGTTTGACATTCCTCAGATATACAGAGGAATCCCACTTCAGCCCTCTGTATAATCTAAGACCAACTGCAATTGGCTTTTGCATGTTTTGTTTTGTTTTCTCCTTTTCCTTATAGGTTCTGGGAGGCACAGGGATAAAGGAGTTGGCCTGAGGAGAAACTCAAAATGTGTTGTGGTCAAGTTCATTGTTTTCAAGAATGAGGACATTTGTCTCCCTTTGTCCCAGGGATGTCCAGCTGGCAGATGCCTTTTCTTCCACTCACATTTCTGCTGACATCTGTGCGTGGGTCTCCCAGGCAGCAGTCCCTTGATAGAACACCTGTGCTCCCAGGGCTGTCCCAAGGGATGATGGTGAGGCAGACTGCCCTTCCCTGTTCCATCCTGTCCCTTGACACTCCACCTCACTCCCCATAACATGACTGTACCAATGGTCCTTGATGTGTCAGACTTAGCTGAATGGCTGGGGATAAACAGGGAGAATTACTACATCAGAGGGGAAAATTTGTCCATTTCATATGATTCTCCTCCTGATCCAAGGAGGAGTAAGGCATCACAGAAGTCCAACCTTGCATAAGGAAGCCTCAATGGGACTCTCAAATTTCTCATTTTGCTCTGCTACCCTCAGCTCTCCCCTCTTTCAGGCCACAGGGCAAATATCCACTCTTCTCTTCGAAAGTGAAAGTGAAGTCGCTCAGTCATGTCTGACTCTTTTGTGACCCCATAGAATGTAGCCCATGGAATTTTCCAGGCAAGAATACTGGAATGGGTTGCCATTTCCTTCTCCAGGGAAATTCCTGACGTATGGATCAAACCCAGGTCTCCCACATTGCAGGCAGAGGCTTTACCTCTAAGCTACCAGGGAAGCCCTCTCCTCTTTAGGGAGTCCCCTTTCTGACCCACACAGTTGGTTTCACCCTAGAATGTGTCCTCCTCCTCTCTCTAGATGGACATGTTAATTCCTTATGGTCTTTTGCCAAAGTCTGATGTGCCTGGTTGGCAAATAGATGGGGAAACAGTGGCTGACTTTATTTTGGGGGGCTCCAAAACCACTGCAGATGGTGACTGCAGCCATGAAATTAAAAATGCTTACTCCTTGGAAGGAAAGTTAGGACCAACCTAGATAGCATATTAAAAAGCAGAGACATTACTTTGTCAACAAAGGTCTGTCTAGTCAAAGCTATGGTTTTTCCAGTAGTCAAGTATGGATGTGAGAGTTGGACTGTAAAGAAAGCTGAGCACCGAAGAATTGATGCTTTTGAACTATGGTGTTGGAGAAGACTCTCGAGAGTCTCTTGGACTACAAGGAGATCCAACCAGTCCATCCTAAAGGAAATCAGTCCTGAATATTCATTGGAAGGACTGATGTTGAAGCTGAAACTCCAATACTTGGGCCACCGGATCTGAAGAACTGACTCATTTGAAAAGACCCTGATGCTGGGAAATATTGAAGGTGGGAGGAGAAGGGGACAACAGAGGATGAGATGGTTGGATGGCATCACCAACTCAATGGACATGAGTTTGAGTAAACTCCAGGAGTTGGTGACGGACAGGGAAACCTGGCGTGCTGCAGTCCATGGGGTCACAAAGAGTCGGACACGACTGAGTGACTGAACTGAACTGAACTGAACTGATGTGCTTGGCCCCCCTGTGTTAATCCTAGAACTGGGAAGGGGGTAGGGCTGTAGGAAGGAATAACAGGTGACCCCAACAGCTGAATCTGAGAGCCCGTGTTCAGAGCGGGGGTTCTTCCTGTCTATCAGTAGGGTAACTGTCATTAAAATACAAATACATCTCCTAAAGAAAAGCTTTAATTCTCAGAAATGGTACCATCTAGATCCACATCAAGGGGGGCAATCATTGCTGTTAAGTGTCACGTAATCTGCATAGATCCCTGCCCACAACGGATCCAGCAGTTAGTAAACAGTGTTCCTCTCTGGTGCAGCTCCCCCACCCTGAGCCTGGCATCCAGGCAGTGCCTTTGGGCTGACAGAAATCAAAATACACTTTGCAGTACTATGTGACAATATTCAATTCTGCTCCAGAAGATAAGAAACAAACAGTATGGTTACTACTCATAAGAAGTCTTAAGTAGAGGTAAAAAGCAAATCGCTTTTGAACTGTGAGCAAAAGGGATGAGATGTGTTAAAAACAGTAAGGAATCCATAAACATAGACTAAAGAACAGTGTTCCTTGTAGATAGAAAGGAATGAAGAGACCAGGTCATATGGTGCAAAGCATGCCAGGCTGACAGCTAAATCATCTCCAAATTGGCCCATCTGAAGACTCGCGTGTTCATCCCACTTCGGCCTCATGTGTGCTCTGCCCTAGAAATGAAGATAAAACCCTTGGCCACAGAGCAGGCTGATCAGTGAGCTGTATCTACTGGCCAGGTGTCCTTGGACCTGTGACACCTGGTGTGAGCTGGCTCCAGGCTGAGGCCCCATGTTGAACTTCGAATTAGTCAGGGTTCTCCAGAGAAGCAAAACCAATAAAATGTGTGTGTATATATATGTATTTGTATATACAGTAGAAATATAGATGTGTATATATGGGTAGCACTAACAGCTCAGTTGGTAAAGAATCTGCCTGCAATGCCAGAGACCCGGGTTCGATTTCTGTGTCGGGAAGATCACCTGAAGAAGGAAATGGCAACCCACTCCAGTATTCTTGCCTGGAGAATCCCATGAATAGAGGATCCTGGCAGGCTACAGTCCATGGCATTGCAAGAGTCGTACACAACTTAGTGACTAAACCACCATGTGGGTAGAGGGAGAGATGTGTTTTAAAGAACTGGCTCATGTGACTATAGAGGCTGGCAAGTCCAAAATCTTCAGAGTAGGCTAATAGGCTGGAGATCCAGAAAAAGTTGCAGTTTGAGTCTGAAGACAGTATTCTGGCAGAATTTCCTCTCTTTCTGGGAAGGTGAGTCTTTTTGTTAAGGCTTTCAACAACTGGATGAGGCTTACCCACATTATGGAATACAATCTGCTTTCCTCAAGTCTACTGATGTTAATGTTAGTCTCCCCCAAAACATACCTTCACAGAAATATCTTCAACAGTGTTTGCTCAAATATCTAAATACTGTAGCCTAGCCAAGTTGACCCATACAATTAACTATCACAATCATCAGCTCTGGTTCTTGTAAATTCTCCATCACTGGGCAAGTCTGATGTAGCTGAGAAAGAGACAGAAGTGTGAACATTGCACAACCAGGAGCCAGATAGAGTGGTCCTTCCACTCCACTTGCACCCTACCACAAGTGTGCTAACCTGCCTTGTTTCCCCTTCTTATGTTTTAAACAGATTCAATAAACTGTATAATTGGAGTATCTTAATTGGATATGTGAGCCTTTTCGTCCTTGACCTGAGATAGCTTGTCAGTTATTGAACTTGGAGAGTACCATTGCATAAGGCAATCTCATACGGCAATGTCCAAACATCTAGCATCAGCTTTGCAATGACATTTTTCTATACTTTAGACCACATCCTTTCTTATTCTCTGTGGGCAGTGGGCATGGGAATGGGAGTAATGGGGATTAAAATGCTCCACCCCATCACTTGGTTAATGAGTTTTATTCCTCTACTTATAAAACTTTCCAAAAATATTTGACTGTGTTTTTCAGGGACTGGAAGTCTGGGGAGAAACAGTGCAGTTACCTTATGTCCATTCCATGGACAGAGGAGCCTAGTGAGCTACAGTCCATGGGATCACAAAGAATTGGACACGACTAAGTGCACATGCTGTATCTGTTCTGTAGTAGTTGGGTTATTAGGAAGACCAGGAACACTAGTCAGGGACTCTGATCAAAAACAGAAAATACAAGCTGAAGCTCCCAGATCCATCCCCCTCCTTAACTCTTCCTGCAGGAGCCTCAACCCCAGCCACCATAGAAGTCACCTCCAGGTCAGAAAGGGAGTTCTTGCTCTCCCTACTTACAAGGTGTGTACAGGAACCGTGAATGGCATGGGCTGGGAATTAAACTCCTTAAAAGCAGGGACTTGTTCTCCTTTGAACCCCTAGCACCTACATCCTACCTGGCACATAAGATGCTCAGTGAAACTTTGCTAAACTGAAGAGGAGTTGGAGAGAGAGCCAGCTGACTGGTCTGCAGTGAGGGAAGATTTGTTTCTGACTGCCTATGTTGGAAATCTGAATGCAACTTTTCCTAGAAGTGCTATTATAAATACATGGTGATTATGTGCTTAGTACCATGGTGTGGCCATGAAAGAGTTAAGTAGGCTTTTGCCAACCAATCTGTGGGCATAACTAGCATATATAACACTGTTTTCCTATGGGATATATATTACAAATTTTTAACTAATTTACTTAAGAATTATTCATAAGCTGAGAATTGCCTGTACATATCGCCCCTATTGTCAGCCAACCCCTCATCCCAGCATGTCCAGATACTGGTAAGTATATGGGAAAGGGTTCAGGTTCACTGATTTCATCACCTCCCTCCACCTGTGGCACACGCAGTGATTTTGCACTCCATCCTGTGCCTTGTAGCTTGTTGCTGTAACACCTCAGGGCAGAAATTGCTCCTTAATGTCACACCTTCCTCTCAGCACACACTGTCAGCCCCCAGGACATTGTCAGTGCAAGAAACAGAGTTGTCACCACACCACTTCTCAGGAAAGTTGTTTCCCACTCACATCTTCTCCCTGGAATGTGGGAGGGGTAGGTTGTTAAGGGTGGGTGACGGGGAAGAGAATGTACAGCTGTGAATGTACAGCTGTGCTCACAGCCCCCACCCCACGGCGTGCCCACTCATTCTCCAAAAGGGGGAGCCAGGATGTGGCAAGCCTCTTTCTTCCTTTCCCTGAAATCTTCTGGCCTGATTCAACTCTCCAGTCTTAGCAGTAAAGGAGGGATTTCTGCTTTTCAAAATGACTACTATTAACAGGGAAAAGTATGTTCATTTTATTAAACATACATTTAAATATCTTGAATGAAAGAAACACGCGAAATGACTGAACTGTAGTGCTTTCTACGGCCTAAGCCCATGCAAACCTTTGAAGAGTAGCCTAGGAGACAGAGTCTGAAGAATATTTTTTGCAACTCCATATAGTGAAGTTAGATCAGCGGTTCTCAGCTGAGGACAATTTTGCCTCCCAGGAGACACGTGGCAATTTTGGGAGACATTTTAGGTTTTGATAACTGGAAGGGAGAGGGGAGAGGCCAGAGATGCTGGTAAACATCCTGCAGTGCACTGGACGCACCCCTCCACACACACACACACAACAAGGAGTGATCCAGCCTAAAATGTCAGTAGTGCTAAGAATAAGAATCCTGAATTAGATGGATATCTGTGGTCTGTCAACATTATGATATTATCTAGGGTAACCTCCAAAGACCATTAACAAACCTAGTATTTGCAAAGATTACAATGTATATCAAGGCAAATGACTTTCTTCTAAATTTTATTTCCTTATCATTGGTTTAATACACAGGTTTTTATACCATGATTTAAATTTTTTTAAGCTGTCCTTAATGTTTGATATCTTGCTGTTAAACATTTTCCACAAATAAATAATGTTTTTGTTACTCAAAGCAAGTAATTTACTGAGAGAAGAGAAGAAGAACTGCAAAGCATATTGAGATAAAGTGGCTAGCTTGTTTACCAAACTGGTGACTGCAGCAGATTGTATTCTCTGTAAATGACTGCATCCTACATACTCTATCCAACATGCTCCTCTTATAATGTGACTTTGGCATTCCTCCCATTGAAAGTGGGGCCTATGCTCCCTCTAGTTGAATCTGGGAGAGTGTATGGCTATGGCACAAGTTAAATTATGTGACTCCTGAGGTTAGGTCATAAAAGGAGTATAGCTTCCTCTTGGTTCTCTTGAAACCTATCCACCATGCTCTGAGGAAGCACAAGCAACCACATGTGTAAATATTCTGGCCAACAGCCCAGTTGAGGAACTGAGATCTCGGCTGAAATCCAGTATTAACCTCCAGACATGTGAGTGAGGTGGTTTCTGTTCTCAGCCATTGAGTTGCCTTCAGTCTTCCAGTCCTTTCAAATAAGGAGACAGACTTTGTACGACAGAGACAAGGTGTTCTTGTGCCCTTTCCAAATTTCTGACCCACAGAACACATAAGTATAATAAAATTGCTATTTTAAGCCACAAGGTTTTGGAATAATTGCTATGTAGTTAAGATATAAGTGGAATAGTAATTTTTCCTCAAATATATATAAACTTAATCCTCCAATAAAACCTGCAAACTACTATACATCATAGATTCTTCAGGAAAGTTGCTAAGTGGCCAAAATGACAAATTCTAAATTCCCAATGTCAAAGATTTACCAAAGTGGTAAATAAGTGGCGAACATGCAATCACCTTCCTAACCTGTACCTAAGGCAGACATCACTAATCACAGAACTCTTTCTTGATGAGCAGGGATCCAGCCTTAAAACCCTTCTCAACAAAGCACTCAGCAAAATGCATTGACAATTACCTGATTTGGCTTGGCACACCATTTGAAACCTCTTCGCCATCCTCTGTCTTTTTATTTATAAGAGTTGAGGATGGGTTTCACTGGCTAATTCCCAGACAGAAGGACTCATATACTGTTTAATCAGGTGCACACAAAAGGATATGTGGCTTTGCAGCACCTATTTGCAAAAATTCTGTTCTATTAGCTCTGTAGATGAATATGGTTGGGATCTTTTTCTCATTACTTTTGAGAATTTGGCTATAAAACAACAACAGCAATCTACTGGTGCCAAAAGCCACTTTTATCAAAAACAAGCAAACCCAAATCTCCAGAAAGATCAGAAAAATATTAAACTGCCTTAAAGAAAACAGTGGAAGAATCCCTAAGAAAGAAAGACGACTACTATGATGAGATGGACCCATATGTCCAGTCTGTGATTGAAGATTGTCAACTTTATAGGATGGCTCAGGGTGGAACCCTTAATTTTAGCTGGATGAGTCAAGTAGATGGTGAAAGGGGATGTTGGTACCTGTATCGTTTTGAAGTTTGTTCAATGCACATTGTTATACCAGGTCTAGGGAAGAGCATGAGGTGAATATGCCCTCTCTTTTTCAATTTTCTGTTCATGAATTTGATGTCTTCACCTTGCAACTGACAGTTAAATTTCTCTCTCTCATCTATCAGGGATTCTGAGCAGCCAAAAGTTGTTTATTTTTAAAAGGAATGTAATAATGGTTATTTGAAGAAAATGACCAAGGTGATTGAATTCCTGGGCAGGCAGGCAAACCATGTGCCGGAGGCACTTTCTAACTCAAGACTGTAAGGATTCTGAAGACATCACAGTCAACTTAATCTTTCATGGTGATTTTTTGAACTCTGAATCAAGTCACCTACTAAAGAGGATAGGAGTAGGGACAAAATGGAAAAGTTGACTAAATTTCCAATATGACTAAATTTCTCTAATTATTCTTTTGAAACCATTTAAAAAATCATAAGTTATCCAAGGCAGTAACCCTAGGAATATTTCTGAGATCTTTAAGAACTGTCTTCTGCATCTCTTGTCTGCTCTCCTGTGTCCCTTCTCACTTCAAACTGCTCCCCTGGCTTTCCTTCCTTCCCTTTTCCAAACAAACTAACAAACTCTGTGTCTTCATGCTTCCACTTAGACACTGAAGCTGACTTTTCCCTCCCCTGTCTCTTTTAGAGCTTCCCATCTCTGTCCCAACCCCTAGAAAAACTATGTGATTCCTCATCTAATCTTATAAACAAATTTGAGCTGAGGTTTATTGTAGTCCTTTTCTATTAAGAGCCACTATCCTATAGGGAAAAAATAATTGAGAACCAGATAAATTAAAAGCAAACGAATTTCATTGTTTTATCTATTAAGAAGACTACATGAAAATTCCAAAGAAGGTAAAAATGTCTATGGACATTAAACATTAAACTCTCACAATTCTTTGAGAGATGTACTATTGTGTCCATTTTTCCTGATGTGGAAATGGAGGCTCAGGTCTGTCAAGAGATTGTGTCGAGCTCCCAGAATTCAAACCCAGACTAAGTGAACTACAAACCACATGCTCTTAACTGCCATACCTCACCACCTCCTGTTTTACATCTTGGTTTTGAGAGATAATAGGATAGTCTTTTCCGGGCGGCTTGAAGAAATAAGGGCACTTTACCATCCTTATTCCTGAGAGCCTGTATTAAAAAGGCACATGTTTGCAACTTTGGGTATGCTACAACACTTAGGAAACGGCTTGCTTCAAATAGCTGAGGGCTTACTAATTTAAACACCGATTTTTAAATGTGCATGGAAAGTTTTCTTAAGTGTGTTATGTAATGTCTTGCCTTCTTAAGCTAGATATTCTAAACATAATTTAGCCTTTAGCCTTTCCTTATATACTCTAGGTTCACCAACGTGAACATTAGCGGCAGTTAGAGAGGCTCTAAGACAACTATGCCCTCGGGACTGTTGAAGTACATGCAGCTGTTTTTAACCTACATTTCAAGTGGTCCCAGACTACCATGCTATTTGAGTTCTTGTGTCTGCTTTTCATAGATTTTCTGCCATGCTGTCAGCCTCTTGGTTATTGACTCACGGCGCTATTAGTATCTGTCTGCATTAGTCCTTCTTTGCCCTCTTAGATTTCCTACTTATCATCTGTGGTGGATATGAAACCATGATATTTAGGCCTATTTTGTTTGTGGAAAAAAAGTAAATACTCATTTAATGGCTGATAGAATTTCTAGTGAGTAGGAAACATGAATTTTCATGAATAGAACTTGAAATACCTATTTTAACTTTCTCATTCTCTGGGTCAGTAATTGAAGAGATTGTTAGTTAAGCAATATCCTAGCCATATTCATTGGTACAGCACCCCCAACAACCTCCTTTAAAGGAAATTATCCATCAGCCACAGCCTATGGCTTCTTCGGGGGTCATGCTTTGCCCGTTTGATCATGGTCTCTCCCCAGTCACACATACTGCATGATACTGATGGGCAGAGCACCTGACCCAAGGGCAACCAGACCACAGATTGGCCAACAACCATGACAAAAAGATAAGCTGAGCTTGAAAACCATATTGAGGCAAGTAAGTGAGAGGTGCTATCTGAAACAAAAGGCTCATGAGGTTGTGCTGTAATGCACGAGGCCGTGATGTATCATGAGCCATCTGAAATGATGAAGCAGCAGAATCTCTAGGAAAGCTGGTTAGAAGGAGGAGGAAATGGAAGCAAACGCATGGAGTGAAGCAGGGGTGCTCTGCAGGAGACGGAGAGAGAGAATGTCCTATTCTATATGTATCTTAACTCCCAACACCAGTTTTCTCGTGGCAACTTGAGTGAGTCTCTGTGTCTTCCACTTGAAAGAAGCTAACTACAAAAATCAATTTCTTGAGAGCTGAGTTGTTGGTGTAACTTCCTATATATTCTAGATCCTGCACAAACAGAAAAACACAAACAATTTAGTCACACAAGAGAAATAACAGAATTGGAAATGGAGACACTAAAAGTCAGAATTAACACAAAAGACAAGTGTGTATGAAGAAAAGATAATTATGCAAAATACAGGACAAGCATCCTAATATAGCTTGAATAGTCAACCTATCAACACAGAAACAAAGCTTACAAGATGAAAATGTAAAACAATCAGAAGAAAGCTCTTGAGTCCTGCTAAGTTTCTTTTTTTAATTAAGTGATTACAGCCTGCATACAAGTCCTGGTTATGTGGGTTTGTGTATGTGGGTGTGTAAGGGGAGCACCATATGGGAGAGGGCAGGGGGTGTGATCATTCCCAGGAGACTCTACAATAGTCTTTGTAAAGAGGCACATCTGGACAGCTGCTCCCATGGGAGCCCCACAGGGAAGAAAGTGATTAGTAGCAGATGGTTACAGAAACAAGCCAAACCTGAGGCAAGATTCATCTCACCTATTCTTGGTGGCTCTATAGAATGTGACTCAGTTGCTCCTTTATTACCTCCACAGAGGTTAGTAAGGCATGATGGAGGTCCTCTGAATTGTTCTTATACCATAAGGCAGTCAATGTAAGGTCTGAAAACAGTGGATACACATCTTCTCTGTGCATCACACATTACTCAAAACTGGCCTCCAGGGATTTTGCAAACATTATTATGGACTCACACACAAGACAGAGGAGAGGCAGGTGGGGCCGCCATCCATCCAAGTGATGCCACTGTTCCCAGAGTGTCCTGCAGGAATAGAGGAGCAGAGGCCAGCCTGAAAGGGAGCCACGGTTGCCACATGGAATGCAAAGGAATGGATCAAATCAGAAGGACTGGGAAAGATGATAAGCAAAACTAAGCAGCAAGATGAATAACTAAGGTAGGTGAGAACAACACACCCAAGTGCTAGGTATCCAGGGATGAATTAGTCAGGTCTTCATCTCAAAAACAGGCCGTGACTGACGAGATCAGAGAGAGAGATCACAGAATGGGCAGGAAACCCAGAAAACCGGGCTCTAACAAGGGGCAGTGTTAGCCGCTCCGTCATGTCTGACTCTTTGCAACCCCATGGACTATAGCCTGCCAGGCTCCTTTTTCTATGGGCTTCTCCAGGCAAGACTACTGGAGTGGGTTGCCATTTCCTTCTTCAGGGGATCTTCCCAACCCAGGGGCTGAACCCATATCTCCTGCATTGGCAGGCAGATTCTTTACCCCTGAGCCACCTGGAAAGCCCAAAACTATTAATTAATGGTCAATTAATCTACAACGAAGGAGGCAAGAATATAAAATGGAGAAACGACAGTCTCTTCAATAAGTGGTGCTGAGAAAACTAGACAGCTACACGTAAAAAAAAAAAAAAGATAACAGAACACTTTTTAATACTATACAGAAAAATAAACTCAATATGGATTAAAGACCTAAATGTAAGACCAGATACTATAAAACTATTACAGGAAAATATGGGCAGAACACTCTTACATTGAAGCAATATCTTTTTCAATTCACCTCATAGAATAATCAAATAGAAACAAAAATAAACAAACGGGACCTAAGTCAACTTAAAATCTTTTGCACCGCAAAGGAAACCATAAACAAAAAGACAACCGACAGAATGGGAGAAAATATTGGCAATGAGGGTTTAATCTCCAAAATATACAAACATCTCATGCAGCTCAATATCAAAAAAACCAAGCAGCCCAATCAAAAATAGACGTTTCTCCAAAGAAGACATACAGATGGCTACAAAGCACATGAAAAGATTCTCTACATCACTAATTGTTAGAGAAATGAAAATCAAAACTACAGTGAGGTATCATCTCATACCAGTCAGAATGGCCATCGTCAGAAAGTTTATCAAAAATAAATGTTGGCAAGGGTGTGGAGAAAAGGGAACCCTTCTACACGGTTGGTGGGACTGTAAACTGGTACAACCACTATGAGAAACTAGAAATAAAACTACCATGAAAGTGAAAGTCGCTCAGTCGTGTCTGACTCTTTGTGATCCCCTGGACTATACAATCCATGGAATTCTCCAGGCCAGAATACTGGAGGGGGTAGCCGGTCCCTTCTCCAGGGGAATCTTCCCAGATTGAACCCAGGTCTCCCACATTGCAGGTGGATTCTTCACCCGCTGAGTCACCAGGGAAGCCCAAGAATACTGGAATGGGTAGCCTATCCCTTCTCCAATGGATCTTCCTGACTCAGGAATCGAACCGGGGTCTCCTGCATTGCAGGTGGATTCTTTACCAGCTGAGCTACCAGGGAAATGCCCCAAACTACCATATGACCCAGTAATCACACTACTGGGCATATACTCCACAAAAACCATAATTCAAAGAGATACATGTACCCCAATGTTCATTGCAGCACTATTTACAATAGCTAAGACATGGAGGCAACCTAACTGTCCACTGACAAAGGAATGAATAAAGAAGATGTAGTACATATGTACAATGGAATATTACTCAGCCATAAAAAATAAAATAATGCCATTTGCAGCAACTTGGATGGACCTAGAGATTAGTATACTAAGTGAAGTTAAGACAGACAGGCAAAGGCAAATATCATATGATACCACGTAGATGTAAAATCTATGCGAGTGATACAAATGAAATTATTTACAAAACATAAACAGACTCTCAGACTTCAAAAACAAATTCATGGCTACCAAAGGGGAAAGATGGGGGGACAGATAAATTAGGAGTTTGGGATTAACAGATATCCACTACTACTGAAGTTCCAATACTTTAGCCACCTGATGTGAAGAGCCAACTCACTGGAAAAGACCCTGATGCTGGGAAAGATGGAGGGTAGGAGAAGAAGGGGTGACAGAGAATAAGATGGCTGGATGGCATCATTGACTCAATGGACATGAGTTCGAGCAAAATGAAATAGTGAAGGACAGGGAAGCCTGGCATGCTGCCATCCATGGAGTCACAGAGGATTGGACACAACTGAGCGAGTGAACAACAAAACAAAGATATAAAAAAGATAATTAACAAGGACCTATTGTACAGCACAAGAAAGCCTACTCAATATTCTGTAATAACCTATATGGAGAAAGAATCTGAAAAAGAATGAATATATGTATATGTGTAATAATCAATTTGCCATATACTCGAAACTAATACAACATTGTAAATCAATTATACTCTAATATGAAATTTTTTTTTTAAATTTTAAAAAGGAACCAGGGTGGGGGTGAGCTGAAAACCAGAAACTTCCAGACACCACATTCACTGCCTGTTCACTGCCACGTTCACTGTAGACAGTTAACAGAGAGGCAGAACGAGGGATATGGGGTGGGGCAACAAAGATGGCCAGAGAGAGGGAGGCTATTTAACAGAATTGAGAAAATGTGGCCCAAGCAGTTAATATCTTCTCCTGCAAATTTTCTTTCTTCTAAGAATAAGATCACTACCCAAACCTAAAACATGACTGAGGTAATCTTGAAACAAATAAGAGCTTCTTCATGAGATTATAATTAACAAGGCAGTAACCTTCAGTCTTAACTCTGGAAAGTAAATTTGCATCCTCATAGTGGCTTCACTAAGTCCCCCTTGGCCATCCTGTCAACAGACCTTTTAAAACTGACCCCCGGGGGACTTCCCCGGCAGTCCAGTGGTTAAAAGTCTGTGCTTACAATGCAGGAGATGCAGATTAGATCCCTGGCTAGGGAACTGAAGTCCTGCATGTGGCATGCTATGGCCAAAAGAAATTAGAAAAGAAATACACGGATAAGAGTAAAGAGAAGGTTGCTTAAATAACCTCCTTTATTTAGTAAAACAATCATTTACTGAGAGGTGGAGTGGAAGAAAAGTATTATTTTAAGGAAAGAGAAACAAAACAAGCAAACAAAAAATGAGCCCTGGCATGGCATACACTGCAGAAGCAGACAGGGTCACCTTCACAGCTGCCTCAAGGACCCTGAGAGCACTACTCGCAGGACGATCTCTAAGTGTTCTTGGTCAATAGGGATGAGGTCAGCAAGTGAGGAGACTAAGGAAACCCCTGCCCCAGATCACTGTCCCGGGTAGCATGGAACTCACCCTGATGTGACAGAAGACCTGGCATCACCCTCAGTGCTCAACTACCTGACCCATCCGTTGCATCTGCCCCACCCAACACTCTCTCCTTCCTGAAGCATCTCTTGGATCCTGGGATATTATACTTTCCCTGTTTTTTTCTTCTTCCTTCATTTATGGCTACTCTTTCTGAGAGTTCTTTTTTTTTTTTAACTTTCGTTATGAAAAAATTTCAATCATGTACAAGGAGAAAAAATAGTGCAACAAAGACCCATGTGTCCATCACCGAGCTTCAACAACGATTAACTCATGGCCTCTTGTTTGTCCTAGACTCCCACTCTTCGGCTCTCAAGATTATTTGGGGGGGGGGGGTGGGTGTTCTTCTTATAAAGTGATACATATATTGCTCTTTTTTATTTATTTTGATTGTAGTATAGTTGACTTACAATATTAAAATAGTTTCAGATGTTCAACATAGTGATTTGATATTTTTATACATTACAAAATGATCACCACCATGAGTCTAGTTACCATCTGTCACCACACAAAGTTATTACAATATTATTGACTACATTCTCTATGCCGTACATTACATTTCACATCTGTCAGTTTGTGCACTGTTGGTGGGAATGTAAACTGGTACAGCCACTATGGAAAACAGCATAGAATTTCCTCAAAAAATTAAAACTAGAACTATCATACAACCCAGAAATTCCACGTCTGGATATTTATCCAAAGAAGATGAAAACACTTAATAATTTGAAAAGATATATGCACCCCAATGTTCATTGCAGCATTATTTACAATAGCCCAGGATATGGAAGCAAACTAAGTGTCCATCAATGCTTGGATAAAGATGTGATATTACTCACCCATAGAAAAGACTATTACTCAGCTATAAAAAAAAAAGAAAGAAATCTTATAATTTATGACAAGACCACCCCTACAGGGCGTTATGCTAAGTGAAAGAAGTCAGAAGGAGGAAGACAAATACCTTATGATTTTACTTCTACGTGGGATGAGAAAAACAAAAGAACAAACACAACAAAACAGAAAAGGACTCACAGACACAGAGAACAAACTGGCGTTGCCACTGAGGATAGAAGTGGGAGGATGGGCAAAACAGGTGAAGAGGATCAACAGGTACAAACTTACAGTTATAAAAGAAATTAGTTGCATAGAATATTGTGAAGTGAATCCCAGTCTTCATATCAATTACAACGTGTGCCTCTATAGACTTCTTTCTTAAAACAATTTCCATTCCATCAATCACACTCCCCACAAAATTAACAACTCCTTAAGAATGTCATATACCCAGTCAGTTCTCACATTTCCCCAACTGTCCAATAAACAGTCTTGGTGTTTAATGGCTTATTTGTTGGAATGGATATCCAAATGAGGTTCATATATTCCTGCTGCTTAATATGTCTCCTAAGCATCTTGTAATTAATAGAATCTCTCTCCAAGTCTTTTCTCTTTTTCTTACAATTTTTCTGTTGGAGAAATTCGATTTTTTATCCTATGGAGTTTCCCACGAACTAGATTTTGCTGATTACATCCCCTCATTTCTTTAACATGTTACTCTATTCTTTTTATTTCATACAAATTGGTCATTACATCTAGAGGCTTAATCAGATTCAAGCTCTCCTTTTTTGGCAACCTTTCATAGGTAGCATTGAAAGTATGTAATGTTTGACTGACTGTTTAACAATGTCAGAAAACACCGAGGATCACTGTCAGCTATTTGGTGACCCTGAAGTTCATATAAGAAAATTAGCCTGTTTGGTTCACCTCAGCATCACTGAGGTCAGCTGAGGGACCATGGTCATCTCATGTCTCCAACTTCGTTTTCCCACTCACAAAATGAGAATGATCGTATCACCTAACTCAGAATTTTCGTAAAGGCTAAAGGAAATGACACATTAAAAGTTCCTGATATGCAAGCCTTTCAGGGATGTGAGCTGTTATCCTCATTTTCATTGTTAGAGCAAGGTTTTCATCACCAGCACCCAGAGAACACTGTACAAGGATGCTGAGATTTTGTCATTACCACAGGCTTACCGCAGCCATCAATAGAGTTGTTTCCAAGGAGAGCCATCCTTTTGCCTAGCGCTTCTTGCTGATGCTTATGTCAGTCATCATCAATCTGTCTGCAGAAAGGGCTGGTAGGAGACCGTGGGAGCTGGTGATTGAATCAGCAAAGCAAGTGCCCAGGTCATCTGGGGACCTGAGCAGTCATGCTTCTCCCAGGAAGAGTTCTAGGAGCCAGAGAGGGTTAAATGGTGCCCCTTCAGTTCATCTCTAGTCTAAGATACCTTTTCTTTGGAAACTTCTATTAGAAACATGTTTACTCTTCCTCTGGTTTTGGCAAGTTAGTAAATTATTGTAATTTAACCCTATAATCAGAACAGTTGATTGCTCATTTATCATGATAAGCATTTTATAAGGTTTTGTAAAAAACCACTCAGGCTTATTTAGGGCCTAAAGACATTTGTCTCAAAATTGGCTCCGAGTTTGATTTCTATATTTATGTACATATTAAATCTTCATATTGCCACTTACATCCTCTTAATGGCCTCCATTTAGTGAAGGATCCTGGAGTCTTTGGTGAAGTTATAAAACTAAGAGGCCATCTATAAGTCAGTCTACTTCTGTTGTAAAGGTAAATCTAATTTTAGTGGCTTAATACCAGAAGTTGAGTTTCTAAGCTTTGAGAGTCTGTGCTTTCCAGCCTTTACTTAGAGGAGGGTTGGGCCAGCTAGCACATCTCCTGCAGGGAGATAATAATACGGCAGTTACAGCCTTTGGCTTTTCTCCTTTTAAGGCCTAGGAATAAAATGCTGTGCTCTTTCCTCAGTATATGTTCATGAGAAGAGCTTGGACTCTGGGCCAGACTAAGAATTATTAGCTGTTTAGCCCTGAGAAAGCTACCTGACCTCTCTGAGACTCAGTTTCCTGTAAGATGAGATAATAAAATTCATTGCTGTGGTTGCTATTGTAGGGATTAAATGAGATAATGCAGATGAAGCACTGAGCACAATGTCTGGCAAATTTTAAGGACTCAATAATTGCTAGCTATTATCATCATTACAGTTATTACCAGATTCTGGTCCTGGATGGCCAAGTATTATATCACAATTTTTGTTTAAAACAATATTTAGTTGGGATGGATGAACCTAGAGACTGTCATACTGAGTGAAGTAAGTCAGAGAATGAGAAATATCGTACGGCATCCCTAATATGTGGAATCTAAGAAGAAATGATACAAATGAACATACTTACAAAACAGAAAGAGACAGACTTAAGAATGAACTTATGGTTGCCAGGGCAAAGGGATAGTTTGGAAGTTTGGAATGGACATGTATATGCTGCTACCTTTAAAATGGATAACCAACAAAGACCTACTATATGGCACGTGGAACTCTCTCAATGTTATATGGCAGCCAGGATGGAAGGGGAGTTTGGGGGAGAATGTATACCTGTATATATATGGCTGAGTCCCTTCACTGTTCACTTGAAACTATCACAACATTGTTAATCATCTATACACCAATATAAAATAAAAAGTTAAAAAATAAAATTATCAAAAATATATTTAGGTGGAATATTACTCAACAATAAAAAGCAACAAACTCTTGATACATGCGGAGAAGGAAATGGCAACCCACTCCAGTATTCTTGCCTGGAGAATCCTGTGGACAGAGGAGCCTGGAGGGCTGCTATCCATAGGGTCGCATAGAGTCGGACACAACTGAAGTGACTTAGCAGCAGCTTGATACACGCAACAACTAGATGGGTATTATGCTGAGTGAAAAAAGCGAATCTTACAGAGTTATATATTGTGTAATTCTGTTTATATAATATTATTCAAATGATAAAATTACAGAGATAGAATAGCTTCCTGGTTGCCAGGGTAATGTTAGGAATGAGGGAGTGGGGTATGCAGTGGACTATAAAGGAGCAACATAAGGGAAATTTGGCATGATGGAATGGTTCTATATCTTGATTGCAGGGGTGGTCACATGAATCTACATGTGATAAAACGGCATGCAGTTAATACATACACATTGCACCAATGTCAATTTCCTGTTTGATATTGGATTATAGTTATATATATATATATATATATATATAACCATTTGGGAAAACCAGGTGAAGGATCAGTGGTAACTCTGCACTGTCTTTGCAGCTTCTTGTGTATCTATAATTATTATAAAATAGACACTTAAAAAATAATATATAGGGCTTCCCTGGTAGACCAGTGGTTAAAAATCCACCTTGCAATGCAAGGGACATTGATTCAATCCCTGGTCTGGGATGATCCCACATTTCGGGGAGCATCTAAGCCTGTTTGTCACAACTACTGAGTCCAAGCTCTAGAGCCTGAGAGCCACAACTACTGAGCCTGCGTGCACAGAGCCCATGCTCCGCAACAAGAGAAGCCACCACAATGGAGGCCCGTGTGTTGCAATAAAGACCTACCACAGCCAAAAATAAAATAAATCTTTAAAAAAATTAATACATGGTATTTATATTATAAAGTCTAAATACAGCTCATAGCTGGAACACATAGTATACTATGACTACAGTTCCTTTCTGTGTGACACTATTTTCCTCTAGATTTAAAAGTTGCCTCATATTTTATTTGCTTTGATTTGCTTTTTACCTAGTACCAGTTCTTCCTAGATTCTGTCAAAACTGTGAAATCCCCCTCAATGTGGTCAAACACATTAGGAAACCTCAGCTCAATTTTTTCCCTGGTGATATCCCTCCTGGAACTCTCTGCCAGCTCTAGTATGAATTTGCTGTGCTCTTGGCTGATTTTGTACCCATTTTCATGGGAAAATATCTAGTCATTTCTATGGTGGTGGTTTAGTCGCTAAGTCATGTCTGACTCTTACGACCCCATGGACTAGCCCACCAGGCTCCTCTATCCATTGGATTTCCCAGGCAAGAATACTAGAATAGGTTGCCATTTCCTTTTCCAGAGGATCTGTCAGGGATCGAATCCACGTCTCCTGCATTACAGACAGATTCTTATCTCTGAGCTACCAGTGAAGCCTGGTTGTCTCTATACCAGAGTCTTAAATTGTGGACTTGACAGGATGCTGAGATTTCAGAATATGTTACAATTTTTTCCCACTTACCTGTATTTTCTGATTTTGCTGCTAATAACTTATATTACTTGTGTTACACCATCTTTATACCCTTTATCACAGAAGGAAGGAAGAGGGCACACAGTCCAAAAAAACAAATAAACAAAAGGTCTAATTTTAGCTTCGTGAGCACACACATGGAATCCTGGGGGGTATTCAGTCAGGCTTGTACTCCTCTCCAACAGATACAGTCCTGACACTGTGGTAGCTGAGGCACTCATAGTGGCTCATCTATATCTTAAGATCTTGACCCTTCTTCCTTGGTGCATGAGGGCAGGGCTCTAGTCCCAGATTCCTGGCGGGTACCACAAGACCATCATCCCTCAGCCATAACCACCCCCTCATTCCCCGACAACACTCTCTTATCCCTCCCCTCTCTCAGTTCCCTTCTCCAACTCCCTTAGCCATTCAGTCCCTTTGTCTCCAATCCCCACCCAGGCTCTACCCCAGTTACTGGTCACTTCAGTATATTTTAATCCTGTGACTGGATGGGGGAGGAAGAAAGTAAAGAGCTTCGGCTCATGAAACTGAAAGAAGGAAGGGTAGAGACACTTGCAGGGGTCTGGCCTCAGGATGGAGTGTTTAAAAGACCAGCAGACCTGTCCCATTGCTAAATTTAACCTCATTCTGATTCCCTCACATCTTATTAGACCAAAGAGTCTCTTAGTTCGTTCTAGATTTGGATTATTTTACAAAAAGTGACCTTCTCTTAGGTACCGCCAAGAGAGGCGGAGAGGAAATTCACCAGACTTCAGTAAAAGGAAGCAAAAAAGCTTGAGGTAGGAGAGGAAGCAAGTCAAGACACAGAGGGGTGGACTGGGCAATGCAGCCTTCCTCTCAAAATAAAGTGTGAGCCTGCAAGTGCTCTTCAGGCCCGGAGAAACCAGTGAAGGGCTGTGCCTACCGTACCCTGCAAGTTCCCCACGGAAGACTCTAGCTCACTCCCTACACGTTCATGTGGGAGCCTGTGGAATCTCAAGAAGCATGAGAATGTGCACAAAATTCTAAAGAAAAGAGCTTTAAATTTCAGTGCGTCTGGTAGAAAAAAGCCTGTGCGCCTCAGAAATTCTAAGGCAAAGCCCTCCAAACAAACCATGGAGCAATCTACTGATGGTCTGTGGAGGATTTTCTGAGTGGATTTGCTGCCTTCTGGTAAAACACAAATATGCTCAACAGGCCCCCAAATTCCCCTGGCTTTGATCCACATTCAAGAGTAAAGCCATCCGCGATATTTCAGGTTAACCTTGCGTTCCCTATCTATAATCTCTCAAGGCTCTTGAGTATATTAAAAACATTTCTTAGGAACATTACAAGAAAAATGATCTAAAGTACAGCTCCATGTATAGAATTTTTTCTATGTCTAGTCCATCGTTCCTTTTAACAAATGTCATGATTCAAGTATAGAAGTCCCAGGGAAACCCCTTGGCATATTAAAGCATTTTGAACTCGCTAATTCGATTTAAGAGATAGCCTGGGTAACCCATATAGAAGGCATTTCACACCTCCTCTTCATAGGTGCTGTATTTCCTTAAGTGTACAAAGACCTTGGGAATACTCAATTTAATCTAGATTATTCACCTTGGCAAGATAGCCAGCAGTGACAGATGAAACCAAATCTGTGTATTTGCATAAAGCAAGAAGAACTGTGATTTTACTCTGGCGGCAGAACAAGAGCTGGTGCAATCCCCAAATCCAATTACTAGAAGTAGAGCCAGAGAGCAATCTTTTTACCACACACTACAGTTTGTAAACAGTCTCTGTTTTAGGATCTTCTCTCTCCTTTTTTCTCTTTCTCTCTCTCTTTTGCTATGACATCTAGCCACTTGTGTAGATAAATTGTTAACAGCAACAAAAATGGTTCTGCAAAAAAAGAGTTCATTAAAAACCCAAGGAAGTCAGAATCTTATGGGCAAATGTATGAACCACAGGGAAGAGATGAGCAATTCATCCTTTCTTTCATTTTATTTTTGTGCCAACGGTTGTTTCTTTAATGACGGGAAAATGACGGCCCCCTTACTTCCACCAACAGCATTGAAGACAAGACAGATTTCATTTCCTGTCTCCTTCCCCTCCCCACCCCCCAACCCATATCCCTTCCATGCTCTGGAGCCTCTTCTTAGAATCTCTAAGAAGTCTTAATCTCTGCCCTTTTTCTGAGTTTTAACAAAACTGAAATCTCATGGTCTTCATCCCATCTTGTTTTCTGCCTTGCTTTCATTTAATTTAAAAAAAAAAATTTTTTTTTTCTGTGCCTATATACAAAGCAGTTATAAAATGAGGTTATCTCTGTGGAAGAAGGCATGGACAGTTCAGTTCAGCTGCTCAGTCATGTTAGATTCTTTGTGACCCCATGGACTGCAGCACGCCAGGCTTCCCTGTCCATCACCAATTCCCAGACCTTGCTCAAACTCATGTCCATTGAGTCAGAGATGCCATCCAACCATCTCATTCTCTGTTGTCCCCTTCTCCTCCCACCTTCAATATTTCCCAGCATCAGAGTCTTTTCTAATGAGTCAATTCTTCGCATCAGGTGGCCACAGTATTGGAGTTTCAGTTTCAGCAACAGTTCTTCCAATGAATATTCAGGACTGATTTCCTTTAGGATGGACTGTTTGGATCTCCTTGCAGTCAAAGGGATTCTCAAGAGTCTTCTCCAACACCACAGTTCAAAAGCATGAATTCTTTGGTGGCTCATATTTCTTTATAGTCCAACTCGCACATCCATAAAAGAATCCCAGGGATGGAGGAACCTGGTGGGCTGCCATCTATGGGGTCGCACAGAGTCAAACACAACTGAAGCGACTTAGCAGGAGCAGCAACAGCACATCCATACATGACTACTGGAAAAACCATAGCCTTGACTAGATGGACCTTTGTTGGCAAAATAATGTCTCTGTTTTTAAATATGCTGTCTAGGTTGGTCATAACTTTCCTTCCAAGCAGTAAGTGTCTTTTAATTTCATGGCTGCAATCACCATCTGCAGTGATTTTGGAGCCCCCCAAAATAAAGTCAACCACTGTTGCCACTGTCTCCCCATCTATCTGCCATGAAGTGATGGGACCAGATGCCATGATCTTAGTTTTCTGAATGTTGAGCTTTAAGCCAACTTTTTCACTCTCCTCTTTCACTTTCATCAAGAGGATCTTTAGTTCTTCTTCACTTTCTACCATAAGGGTGGTGTCATCTGCATATCTGAGGTTATTGATATTTCTCCCGGCAATCTAGATTCCAGCTTGTGCTTCATCCAGCCTGGCATTTTTCATGATGTACTCTGCATATAAGTTAAATAAGCAGGGTGACAGTATACAGCCTTGATGTACTCCTTTCCCGATTTGGAACCAGTCTGTTGTTCCATGTCCAGTTCTAACTGTTGCTTCTTGACCTGCATACAGATTTTTCAGGAGGCATGTCAGGTGGTCTGGTATTCCCATCTCTTTCAGAATTTTCCACAGTTTGTTGTTATTCACACAGTCAAAGGCTTTGGCGTAGTCAATAAAGCAGAAGTAGATGTTTTTCTGGAACTCTCTTGCTTTTTTGATGATCCAACAAATGTTGACAATTTGATCTCTGGTTCTTCTAGCTTTTCCCAATCCACCTGGAACATCTGGAAGTTCATGGTACACGTACTGTTGAAGCCTGGCTTGGAGAATTTTGAGCATTACTTTGTTAGCAAGTGAGATGAGTGCAATTGTGTGGTAGTTTGAGCATTTTTGGCAATGCCCTTCTTTGGTATTGGAATGAAAATTGACCTTTTTCAGTCCTGTGGCCACTGCTGAGTTTTCCAAATTTGCTGGCATATTGAGTGCAGCACTTTCACAGCATCATCTTTTAGGATTTGAAATAGCTCAACTGGAATTCCATCACCTCCACTAGCTTTGTTCGTAGTGATGCTTCCTAAGGGCCACTTGACTGCATTCCAGGATGTCTGGCTCTAGGTGAGTGATCACACCATTGTGGTTATCTGGGTCGTGAAGATCTTTTTTGTATAGTTCTTCTGTGTATTCTTGCCACCTCTTCTTAATATCTTCTGCTTCTGTTAGGTCCATACCATTTTTGTCCTTTATTGTGCCCATCTTTGCATGAAGTGTTCCCTTGGTATCACTAATTTTCTTGAAGATATCGCTAGTCTTTCCCATTCTGTTGTTTTCCTCTATATCTTTCATTGATCACCGAGAAAGGCTTTCTTATCTCTCCTTGCTATTCTTTGGAACTCTGCATTCAAATGGGTATATTTCTCTTTTTCTCCTTTGCCTTTCACTTCTCTTTTTTTCTCAGCTATTTGTAAGGCCTCCTCAGACAGCCATTTTGCCTTTTTGCATTTCTTTTTCTTGGGGATGGTCTTGATCACTGCCTCCTGTACAATGTCACTAACCTCCGTCTATAGTTTTTCAGGCACTCTGTCTTTCAGACCTAGTCCCTTGAATCTATTTGTCACTTCCACTGTATAATTGTAAGGGATTTGCTTTAGGTCATACTTGAACAGTCTAGTGGATTTCCCTACTTTCTTCAATTTCAGTCTGAATTTGGCAATATGGAGTTCATGATCTGAGCCACAGTCAGCTCCCAGTCTTGTTTTTGCTGACTGCATAGAGCTTCTCCATCTTTGGCTGCAAAGAATATAACCAATCTGATTTTGGTGTTGACCATCTGGTGATGTCCATGTGTAGAGTCTTCTCGTGTTGTTGGAAGAGGGTGTTTGCTATGACCAGTGCATTCTCTTGGCAAAACTCTATTATCCTTTGCCCTGCTTCATTCTGTACTCCAAGGCTAAATTTGCCTGTTACTCCAGGTGTTTCTTGACTTCCTACTTTTGCATTCCAGTCCCCTGTAATGAAAAGGACATCTTTTTTGGGTGTTAGTTCTAGAAGGTCTTGTAGGTCTTCATAGAACTGTTCAATTTCAGCTTCTTCAGCATTACTGGTTGAGGCATAGACTTGAATTACTGTGATATTGACCGGTTTGCCTTGGAAACGAACAGACATCATTCTGTTGTTTTTGAGATTGCATCCAAGTACTGCATTTCAGACTCTTTTGCTGACTATGAGGGCTACTCCATTTCTTCTAAGGGATTCTTGCCCACAGTAGTAGACATAATGGTCCTCTGAGTTAAATTCACCCATTCCAGTCCATTTTAGTTCTCTGATTCCTAAAATGTCGATATTCACTCTTGCCATCTCCTGTTTGACCACTTCCAATTTGCCTTGATTCATGGACCTAACATTCCAGGTTCCTATGCAATATTATTCTTCATAGCATTGGACTTTACTTCCATCACCAGTCACATCCACAACTTGGTGTTGTTTTTGCTTTGGTTCTGTCTCTTCATTCTTTCTGGAGTTATTTCTCCACTGTTCTCCAGTAGCATATTGGACTCCCGACCTGGGGAGTTCATCTTTCAGTATCCTAACTTTTTGCCTTTTCATACTGCTCATGGGGTTCTCAAGGCAACAATACTGAAGTAGTTTGCCATTCCCTTCTCCAGTGGACATTTTGTCAGAACTCTCCACCATGATCTGTCCATCTTGGGTGGCCCTACACAGCATGGGCAAGAGGGGACTTTCAACTTTGCTCCCTTCAGCACTCTTAAAATTCTGTTTTACTATAGAAATATATTACTTTTAAGCTGCCATGGTGGCTCAGATGGTAAAAGAATCTGCCTGCAAAGTAGGAGACCCAGGTTTGATCCCTGAATCAAGAAGATCCCTTGGAAAAGAGAATGGCTACCCACTCCAGTATTCTTGCCTGGAAAATCCCATGGACAGAGGATCCTGGAGAGCCACAGTCCATGAGGTCGCAAAGAGTTGGAGATGACTAACATTTTCATATTACGTTTATAATTTTAAAATATTTTTTCTGATTATAAGTAATGAATATTTATTGTAGATAATTTGTAAAATAGAGAAATGTGTGTGTATATGCTCAGTTGCTCAGTTGTGTCTGACTCTTTGTGACACCATGTACTGTAGACTGCTAGGCTTCTCTGTCCATGGGATTCTCCAGGCAAGAATACTGAAGTGGGTTGCCATGCCCTCCTCCAGGGCATCTTCCAGACCCAGGGACTGAACCTGCGTCTCTTGCATCTCCTGCATTAGCAGGTGGATTCTTTACCACTGTGCCACCTGGGAAGCCCCAAAATAGACAAAAGTGAAAAGCAAAAACTCAAAGCCACTCCCGCCCTTGCCTGTACCTGTTGAGCCATCATCTATGGTGGGCACACTCAGCACCTCCCAGGAGGGACCCTTGGGACTTGCTTGGGGTGGAAATAAAGAGAAGGGATATACCCATGGCTGGGAAAAGATAACTTAGGGTCTAGATGGTTTTTATAATCTTTCAATCAGCCCCACACTTTCAGCTTCACTGGTACCCGCTGCCACCTGCCTCACTTTCTAAGGAATAGACTGGCTTGCTTCAAGTGCTGCCGCGGCCCCCTGACCCCTGGGCACCCAGTGGTCATGTTATTGATGCATCAAGTCAGTCACTGCTCTTCTGTTTGCTTTCAAGCTTCAAAAATTTTGCTAACATCTCCAATGTGCTGTTGTCTCCTCCTATTCTTCACCTTTCTGGGCTTTTGCCTTTTTGAGACTTTTAATGTAACTTTATAGGGTTTTCCAAAGGTGTAGATGTTCAGTTTGTCACCTTTAACTAGGAGTGCCAATATTCTGTTTAAAATACTTTAAAAAATAAGTATTTTTAATGATTACATAATAACTCTTGTATGTAGATGTACCATAATTTACTTAACCTTACCTTACACGCACATTTTTGCCTATATTATTCATTTCCTTAAAATGAAACACTACATGAGGACCCGCTGGACCTAGGAATATGAACAATGTGAAGAAGCTTTGCATGGACTTCCTCACATGTGATTTACATTTCAGCAGAGGTTCGTGGAAGTGCTCTCTGCTCTGTCGCCGTGAGCCACCCTCTCTCTGGATGCTCCACTTTCTCTTACATCGCTTCTCCTTGAAGAGTGGTCCTCAGTTCTGTTTGATTTTCCTTCTATTTGGCTGCAGTTCCCCACACATAGCTCCTCTGGGCCTTGGGGAATCAGCTTCTTGCTCTGAGCTCATGCAACCAGGATCAGAATGTACTTCTGAAACACTATTATAGGGCTCCCTTCCAATAACGTTTTGCATTTTGCATTTAGCCTGAATTTCCATTTTGGCTCTTCTGTATAGGAAGCTTCATCAGGATTCTGGTCCTTTGCTTCTCAGCCTTGTTACCTCCACAGCTTATGCTGATATTCTTTCTGTTCATCTACTTGTTGGGGGATGAATATCTGTGCCTTAGTCTTATTAGTCTGTCTCAGAATCTCTTAGGCAATTGCATGACTAAATCTGCCTATGATTTTGTTGGTGTACCCTCAGTTAGAAGAGAGCTTGCTTAAAAACTCGATGAGTTCTGTATATAAATATAATCTGTCTACCAAAAATTTGCAGAGGAAAATGCTCAGGCTGCTACATTTTTCACTGTCTATTTGAGTGAGCTTATTCATTTGAGTAGTTTGGGGGAGGGAGGAAAATAGGTCTTCGGGTACCTGAGCTCACCCTCTCTAGTTCCAGACACAGGTGGACTCTAAGAATATTCTACCACATTTAAAGCCTAATTCTGAACAAGCCTGATTGCTTTCTCATGGGTGGGGGTCCCCTGTGCTCTTAATCCCATTTATTCTTCCAGGAAAGAAAGTACCACTAATACTGGGCACCATTTAATATCTGAAGTCACAGAAATACAGCACTAATTTTAGTTTTTAATGACAACATCCAAGATGGGGATTAGGCTCCATGAAATTCTCTGCCTTTTTCTTGCTCTTTTTGATAGTGTTTCTGCCATTTCATATTTTCTTTCTCTGTCTATTTTTGGGTAGGTGTCAGCTTGTCCATTTCTATTGTTTACTCTATGTGTCAATTTCATTTTCCTGATTTTTTCTCTCCCATTAGTTTTTTCTACCCTTCTTTCCCTCTTTAACAGGTTGTAATCAAATTCTTCTAGCATCTACATTTTTCCTCTGTAATACTGAATAGTTGTCCATTTCTAGTTCTATACATTCAGTAGTTTTCTGTTCTCAATTTTCAAAGAAGATGACTGGTCTTATTACGTCTTTCTCTTTAAAATAGAAATTACTTTTGAATCCTTTGTTTCTTGGCTGTCTTTTTTCCCTCTGTGTGTCAGTATCACCTAGTGACAAGGCTTCTAGATACAACTAAGCATTCCTTGATCAATGTTTCTTAAATGTTATGAAGGTTCCGCTATTTATTCCAGTCATTTCAATATGGCCATATAGCCTTATTCTTGGCCATTTAAAACGTCTAATAATTAACATAAAAATAGGGTATATTTCAAATACATATTTTTTTTTTAAAGCTGACATTTATTAACATTATCAGGTACTCCTCTAGGGATTTTACAGTAATCAGCTCGTTTGAACTTCGTTCAAATGTCCCCTTCAGCGAAGCCTTCTCTGGCCACTTTTTCTAAGAGGAAAATCACCTGACTTTTCCAAGTCTCTCCTGCTTAGTATTCATCCCTATATATATCCTGTATTTTTCTTTATCTAGCTTCTTACTTCTCTCTCTCCAGAATATATGCTCCCTGAGGACATTGGTTTTTTGTGGGCTTTGATCATTGCTATGTATCTCAGCCCCTAGAACACTACTTGGTAGGTAGTGAGGCCTCAATAAATACTTGTTGAATGAGTAAATGAACTCATTTAATCTTGACCACAACCCCATAAGATATTTGCTATTACTGTTCCCATTGTAAAGAGAAAACTGAGGCACAGAGCAGTTAGGTAACTTGCTAAGTTTACATAACTTTTAAGTGGAAGAGCTGGTATCCTAACCCCAGCAGGTTCCATAGATCTTGTTTTCTCTCTCTCTCTCTCTCTCTCTCTATATATATATATATATATATATACACACACACACACACACACACACACAATATACACACACAATACACACACACACATATATATATTGTTATTTATTTTGGCTATTTATCTTCGTTGCTGCATGGGCTTTTCTCTAGTTGTGCCAAATGGGGGCTACTCTCTAGTTGCAGTACATGGGCTTCTCATTGCAGTGGCTTCTCTTGTTGCAGAGTACAGCCTCTAGGTGTAAGAGCTTCAGTAACCACTGCATGTGAGCACAACAGTTGTGGTTCCTGGGTTCTAGAGCATAGGCTCAGTAGTGTGGCATAGGGCTTAGTTGCTCCTAGGCATGTGGGATTGTCCTGGACCAGGGATCTAAACTGTGTCTCCTGCATTGGCAGGCAGATTCTTTACTACTGAGCCACCAGTAAAACTCCATAGACCTTGTTCTTAACAACAAATGATGCTCAGGTACCCAGTATCCACATTTATTTTTATTCTTTTTTTTTAGAGTGAACATCACTTTTTTTGGTATGTTTTTGTTTTGTTTCATTGAGGTATAGTTGATGTACAATATTATATAAGCTTCAGGTATACAGCATAGTGATTCACAACTTTTAAAGGTTATACTCAATTTATAGTTATTATAATATATTGGCTATATTCCCTGTGTTGTACAATGTATCCTTGTAGCTTATTTATTTAATATATAATAGTTTACACCTCTTAATCCCCTACTCCTATCTTTTAGGGCAGGGCAGGGCAGAAAAGTAGAGTAGACATTTTTCCAAAGAAAACATACAGATAGCCAACATGCACATGAAAAGGTGCTCAACGTTGTTAATCATCAGAAAAATGCAAATTAAAACCACAAAGGGATATTACCTCACACCCATAAGAATGTGTGCATGCTAAGTTGCTTCGGTTGTGCCCAACTCTTTGAGACCCTATGGACTGTAGCCCACCAGACCTCTCTGTCCATGGGGATTCTCCAGGCAAGAATACTGGAGTGGGTTGCCACGCCCTCCCTCAGGGGATCTGCCTGACCCAGGGATTGAACCCGTGTCTCTTATGTCTCCTGCATTGGCAGGTGGGTTCTTTACCACTAGCTCCACCTGGGAAGCCCAGTCAGAATGGCTGTCATCAAAGGGAACACAAATAACAAATGCTGGCAAGTGGGGATGTAAATAGGTGCAGTCACTGTGGAAAACAGTACAGAGACTTTTCAAAAATCTCAAAACAGAACTACCACATGACCCTGCCATTCCAATCTGGATATATATCCAAAAAAAACAAAAGCACCAATTCAAAAAGATACCTGCATCTCAATGTTCACAGCAGCACTACAAGTTCACTTACAACAGCCAAGATTCGGAAGCAACCTAAGTGTCCATCAACAGATGAATGGATAGAGAAAATATGGTGTATATCTATCTATATATGTGGTATTTATACACATACAGGTATATGTAGTATATATATATATATATATATGTGATACACACACACATACTATACAACTACTTACCCATTAAAAAGAACAAAATTTTTCCATTTGCAGCAACGTACATGGACTTGGAGGGCATTAAATCAGACAAAGACAAGTTCTGTATAATATCACTTATATCTGAAATCTAAAAAATACAATAAACTAGTGATTATAACAAAAAAGAAGCAGAATCACAGATATAGAGAACTAGTGGTTACTAATGGGGAGAAGGAGTGACGAAAGGACACATTTATTTTTTAAAGAAAAAAATATCTTAAGGGAAAAAACTTATAGAAAGTAGAAGCTCCTTTTTTAACTCTTTCTGGTTCTGGTCCCTTCCAGCCTTCCTCAGATGTAACCACTGTCCTAAAGCTAATGCATACCCACCTTCGGGTATGTATTTCCTATTTGGAACTATCTTCCAAGTGGCTTCCGAGCTACCAGTGAAAACCATGTGTGGAGGCGGAAAGGAGCTACACAGCTGAAAACTCCCTAAATCCATGTCTCGGGTTAAGTATTGACTGCTTTTGTGCCTTTCACTCTCCTATTATTTTTTTCCTTTTCTACTTACAGACACTCATTTTTCTAGCTGAAAATAGAAAACCTTATCCGATTGGAAGAGCAGTCCTTCTTGCTGTAGCTTTTTTCCCCAAAGACGGGACGAATTTGAGCCTCGTCAGAAAGCCATCTGCTGTTGTATGCACAGACCTATTCAGAGCCAGAAAAAGAAAACAAAGGAGGGGGAAAGCCCCGGCTTTCTCATTTTAAAACAAAGAGCTATGGCTTGTGAGCTCTATGCCTCTGACAAAGGCTGACCACAGAGCAGCGTGCACCAACCAGGAATACAGGGCGTGAGGAGTTCTGCATTGTGCACGCTGACCTTGTGGAACTTTGCTACTAATGAAGAAGACACTTAATGAACAGGGAAGAAGGCTCCAAGTCCAGCCCTCAAAGTCCCCTCCAGTTCTCTATGAAAAATGGCCATTGGATTTGTGGTCTGCTGCCCCATCATCACTGCCATCCCTTCTGCTGATTTCATTTCACTCACTGTCACTCCTGTTGTGTCAGACCTTGCCAGTCTTGATTAGGACTATTATGGAAGGATGCTGCGAGGTCTTCAGAAAACACTTCCTTCAGTCCATGGGGGTACCCTTGCTGCCAGAGGGTACCCTTACATTTGCTGTTGCTGGCAGATCTTAAGCTAAGGGGCTGCCTACTCCTGATTTCTGTTGAAATACTTCATCCTTTATCTTCCTCGAGTCATGGAGCAAAAAATAAATTGCAGCATGAAAACTCACACCCAAAACCAAATATTTCCATACTCTTGAGAACATTTAAATACTGTTCTTTTTTCCAATTTTAATTTCAATGTCTATTTTTATAAGTACAAAAGTAAAATACTTAATATATAAATACATAACTTAGAAAGTTAAAGTCCTTTCTTATCCTAACTCATAGAAAACTGTTAACAGAATTTTTCACCATTCTCGTCTCTTCAGTTATGTGAAACTCCATGCTTTGGCATACTCTATGCCCCCCAACAGTAATTACTCTCCTCTTTTACCTCTGGCTACCCATTTAACATGGGACTTCCCAGGTGGCACAGTGGTAAATAATCCACCTGCCAGTGCAGAAAACTCAAGAGACGTGGGTTCAATCCCTGGGTCAGGAAGATCCCCTGGAGTAAGAAATGGCAATCCACTCCAGTATTCTTGCCTGAACATTTCCATGGACAGAGGAGCCTAGTGGGCTATAGTCCATGGGGTTGCAAAAAGTAGGATACGACTGAGCACATCACAGCATCTGTTTAATACAACTTTCCTCCAGACTATAAGCTCCATAAGGACCTACACCCTGTCCGTTTTATTTAGCTGTGGTAGCCCCAGTGTCTACCCACTGTACCTGGCACACAGTTGGCACTCAACAAAAATTTGCTAAGTGAATGCTTTCACTCTGGCCATGGAAAGCAAGCAGAGCAGGCTCTGTAATGCCTTTTTATTGATGAGGAAACAGACTCAATTCATGACTTGTCCACAGTCACAACTCTTAAATAGTAGAGCTGAATCTCTACCCAGATCTTCTGATTCCACATCAAAAGGACTTTCCTTCTAAGTATATCTTCCCCTTAATAACTAACTGTCAGAGAATCATGACCATGTTCCTAATCAGAGTCTTCGCTGTGTCCAACTCACCCCAAGAAGTCTCCATTTCACACAGAGGGGAAATGCATTATTTGGAGGGGTTTTTTTTTTGGGAAATGTAGTTGGTTTACAATGTTGTGCTAATTTCTGCTCTAACAGAAAGAGACTTTTATATATATATATTCTTTTCCATTATGAATTATCACAGGACTTTGAGTATAGTTCCCTGTGCTACACAGTAGGGACTTGTTGCTTATTAAGTGCATTCAGTTTTGACATTTTTTAATTAGAAGTAAATAAGCCAGAGAGGACAGATTACCCTTCGTTATTTCAGAAGATAAAACGTGTTCAGGGAACCAGTTGTGAGGTTGCTTGCTGAGCAAATTATTCAAACATGGAGTTCAGTTCTGTTTGGCTGTGCTAACAGAACTGTGGGCCCCTCTCCACTCTTGGCTTGCTCCCACACCCCTGGGCTCCTGGCTGCACACAATTGGCCTCCAGGAGCTCGGGCAAGCTTGAGTCTCCATGGCATTCACTGGAGGTGAGAATCTAGATGTGTGCCCCACAGTGCGGCAAGGCTCTACACAGCCACTTGTCTATAGAACGACATTTCCATCCAAACGCTTCAGGGCTGGTCAAAAAGTAATGGAATTGCCATTGGTCCAGAGTACATGGTTCCTGGGAAGAGGCCTGACCTCCCAAATGATTCTCTTTTGTGGTATAATCCTTTTTTTCCTTCTACACTCTTACATAAAACTTTAGCTCCTTTATTTTCAGAAGGGACAATTTTCTCCAGGGAAGAATTGTGCCAATTCCTCAACATTATATTGCAACTTAAGGGACATTTGTCTTCCTTCCCTTGTTTTCATTTTGCTTTGAGAGTTTCAGTTAGTAATTCTGACATAGGCTAGCTAAAAGCAGTGCTTTCCACACTCATTGCCTTAATCACAAAAAAAGAATCCTTCCCTTTCTTACTCTTTTTCTTCTTTCTGTCCTCCCTTCCTCTTTCTGCCCTACCTTCCTCTTCTTCCCTCCCTCCCTCCTGCTCTTCCTTTTTTCCTTCCTATAAGGCAGCAGTTTTTTTTTTTTTTTAAAAGCATTGTTTTGTAAAGTTCTTTGTTTATAAAAGACATTTATTTTATATATATATACACACATGACCATGTGAAGTTGCTCAGTCATGTCTGACTCTTTGTGATCCCATGGAGAGAGGAGCCTGGTAGTTTACAGTCCATGGCATTTTACAGGCAAGAGTACTGGAGTGGGTTGCCATTTCCTTCTCCAGGAGATCTTCCCAACCCAGGGATCGAACCCGGGTCTCCCACATTGTAGGCAGACACTTTACCATCTGAGCCATCAGGGAAGCCTATACATACATGCACATATACATATAAAGATCATACACACACACACACATACACACACACACACACACACACAGAATACACAAAACTGACTTAACCAGGTATTTTTAAAGTCCAAGTTGTTAAAGCGATGAGATTACATGGACTTGATCATGGACATAGACTATAGAACTGGCATACAGTTCCAAATATATATGGGAATATTTTTCAAAATATTTTTCAAATCAATAGTCAGAAGATGGTGTATTCAATAAATGGTGGTAAAAAACACTGTCTGCTGCTGCTGCTGCTAAGCCACTTCAGTCATGTCTGACTGTGCGACCCTATAACACTGTCTAGCCATTTGGAAAAAGTATGCATGGATCCAAATCTCATTTTTTATATAAAAATAAAATCCAGAAACATCATCAGAAGTTCATATTAAAAACAAACCATAAAATAGCATAAAAATTATAAAATTTTTCATAATTTGAAGATGAAGAGATTTTTAAATTTTTTTTTATTGAAGGATAATTGCTTTACAGAAGAGATGAAGAGATTTTTATAACACTAAAAAATTCAGAATAGGAAGTGTTGGTAGATTTTGCAATATAAAACTTAAATCTTCTTGCCAAAAAGAAATGTACTTTTAAAAGGTTAAGTGTGGTGAAGGAAATGGCAACCCATTCCAATATTCTTGCCTGGGAAATCCCATTGACAGAGAAACCTGGTGAGTTACAGTCCATGAGGTCACAAGAGTCAGACATGACTTAGCGACTAAATCACTACCACCATCAGTATTATATTGGAATATTTTTATTTTTTCTGATATTCATCTTTTTATTGTACCTTGGATATAATTTTATACTGTTTCAAGTTTTACTGAGTAAATAAAATTTATTAATTGAAAAAATAAAAGGTTGAGTGATAAAGGACAAATTATGAAGTTACATTATTACCCACATAAGGTTAATATCCTCAATGTACAAAATGCTTTTATAAATCAATAAAATTTGCTTCTCAATCCTACTATCAAGATAGTGAGATTAGGGATACTTTCTACTTTCTTCTATATAGTTTTCTGTACTTCTAATTTTTTTTACAGTAAGTATTTTAATGCATTAAATCTGTTAGTTTGGAAAAAAAACAGTTTAAAAGATGTAAATGGACATCATGTTTCTTAATACTTAAAAGCCCAAAATAATTTTTTTCAGAATGGTCCAGGGGTTCTGCTTTGTAATATTAATCATTACACTTGGCCTTTAATATACACATGTAGTAAAATAAGACCAACTGAGAAAAATAAGATACATGAGAAATAGTGGGAAAAATCATAAGACAAAGGAATTTTAATATGAAATGGCAGACCCCACATTGAGGCCATTTGCTCTTTCAAAACCTGATTTGAATCTAAATCTTTGGATTAAAATTTGGCCTTTTCTTTTTTTAAGGATAAGAGTCCACTGAACAAAAGCTCTTTCGTCCCTCAAATAGTTATTTTTAGTGCTAAGTTCTTTTCTTCTTAATACAGAGTGGTTTTTTTTCCCCCTGACATCTAAGTTGTACCATTAAGTTAAATGTATGATTTAAATTTCAATTTTACTGAAGCTGCAGGTAGAATTAAAGGGATCATACAGATGAACGATTTCATTGAATGTCACCTTACATAAATTTACATAAAGCTGTAAAAATCTACACAGTCTCTAAAACTTCTTCTGAAGGAGAAAAGGGAGAAAAATGTATACTGAGCACATACAGTTTGTCAAGACCTCTCTTGAGCTGCTTTAGGAACATCATCTCACTTAATCCTCGGAGCCAAGAGGGGAAGTTAGAATTACCATCCTCATTTCATAGATGAGAGAACAGGTTCTTTGCAGTTAAATGATTTACTGGATATCACACCCACCTGATTCAAGCACCTATGCATGATCTTTCCCCTGTACCCATGAACTTCCTCTTCTATGATGTACCCCATCTTCTATGATGTAAGAGAACTTGTACAGCCTCAGTTCCCTATGTGGTTCTGAAGTCCTTTGCTGGTGTCTGAATGATCTGAAAACTAGAGATGCTTCCCCCACCCCCAGCAGCACTGAGACATCCAAATGCCCTCCCCATGCTCACCATGGGAAGCGTCCAGTCACTGGTGCCCATGCTCAGAGCTCAGGGTGGGCACCCTCTGCCTCGCCTAGCCCACTGGAGTCTGGCCTGCCTCACTGCACAATCTGGCCTCAGTGACACTGTTTTGTGTTCTGGTTCCTTCTGTTTTACTTGCCAGTACTCATGTCTAATGCCCAGAGGAAGAGTCTGGCAGAGAAGCCCCAGGCCCTGCCTGGCTCTACCAGTTTCCAGCTGTGTTTCCCTGTGCAAATGGCCTGATTCTCTAAGCCTGTTCCCTTACCTGAAAAGGGAGAGCTTTCTTGCACACCTGGTGGTGGTTTGGCTTTAACAATGGAAGCCAATGCCTGGTGCTGCCCAAGTGTTACACAAGATGAGCTGCTGCAGTCCCTCAGTCTGGTCTCTGAGGCCTATCTAATGGCAGAACTCAAAATCACCCTCCCTTGCTGTCCAGGCCTTTGGGTCTAAACCACACTTGTGTCCTCAGCCCTGCATTTGGGAAATACTTTCCCCAAGGCAGCCACATAAGCCCTGGCTGGCCCTCCCTCTCAGCAGGCCTGTGGTCATTCTGGGCTCGCCTGGATTCTAGGAAGTCTCCAATTTAGACACAAGCCTAATCTGTGGACAGACTCCAGTCTCCCCTGGAACCTAAAATAACATAGGGCTGATACGCTCATGGAATCAATGTTGAATTGAACCTTTTCCTTCTGACAGTTCTGCCAGAAACTTGTTCCAACAGAGTGACAGTGGCTAGCTTGTGAGTGAGCGTCATCTGGGGGACCTTCAGCTGCTGCTGTAGGGCCACCTCTAACCCCGCACGGCAGTCCTTCTGGGGCGAAATGTGAGTTGCTGCCTAGCACTCTCTTCCCAGATCTTCCTTGTCTCCCTCACCTCTGTCTGCTTCTCTGAACTTCCTTAGCAGATTGTTGCTACAGGATAGATGCCAAGGGCTCACTTCTCCATTAAGGCCTAAAGAGGGATGGGTAATTCACTGCAAATTTAGTCCACCACTGTTACTGGCTAAGGCTCAGAGAAAGGACCCAGTTACAAGGGGTCAGTGCTTCCCATCAGCGCTCCCCTCCCCACGATAATTTTGTTTCCTTAACACACCTGCATGGGCTTCCCTGGTAGCTCTGCTGGTAAAGAATCCGTCTGCAATGCAGGAGACCTGGGTTCGATCCTGGGTTGGGAAGATCCCTGGAAAAGGGAACAGCTACCCACTCCAGTATTCTGGCCTGAGAGTCGAAAACAGTTGGACACCACTGAGCAACTTTCACTTTGCACTTTCAGCACGCCTGCATACCTTTGTTGCCAAGCCTTTGCTCATGCCATTCCCACCCCACGGAATGCTCTTCCCCGTCTCTGTCCTTGGAAGTTTGTAACATCCCCTCTACAAGTTTCCAGACACCCACCACCATTATGATCAGCTCACCCATCTATATTAGCGACAGTACATTCCTCTGTGTGTGCCTGAGACTGCATATGTTTTGGTCAAATTGATTTATTTTATTTCATTTAACACATTTTTAATATCTTCCCCTTTGTTTTTTTAATTAATTTACTTGGCTGCGCCAGGTCTTAGTTGCAGCACATGGAATCCAGTTCCCTGACCAGGGATCAAATCCGGGCCCCCTACATTGTCTTAGAGTCTTAGCCACTGAACCACAAGGGAAGTCCCCATTTTACACATTTTAAAAACATTATTCCAAGAAGAGGTCCATACCTCCCCTGATTACCAAAGGCACCAGAAAGTGAAGCAGCCTTGGTCTAGACTGTGTAGCCCATGCCCTCCACATCCAACAATGCCCAGCACACAGCAGGCTCTCAGTGCCTGCTTGTTCATTTGAACTGGGCCGGTGTGGATGACAGTCCTCACAACCTACTCTGCCAGTGCGGCAGCTCAAGCAGCTCTGTCTCTTATCAAGGACCAGGGTCACTCTCATTTTACATGTGCTGCTTGGCTGCCCTGCTGACCAGGCCCCAGCATGGCCTTGAGGCTCCTACACTGCTGACCCAGCTGTGACAACACGCGACTGGGATCCAGCTGTGAGTGTGTCCGCAGCATCTCAAGGTCACACCGAAGGCTCCATCTGAGGGCCCAGGATCTCAAGTACGAAATACAGTTTCAGCAGAATTTCCCTTTGGCTAATTTGTCTTCTTTAGTATCCAAGCAGAAAAATCAGACTCATTGTTCTGCTCTTAATAAAAATAAAATTCAGTCTGGAGAAGCAGCAGAAAGCTGGTGGTGTCCACTCAGACATGCAAGCCCGGTTGTCACTAAAGCTGATTGATAGTTACATGAGCATACAGAAATGATATCATTTTTATGTCCCTAGAAATTCCTCATTACACATTTTACCCCTCCTTCTGGGTTTTCAGTCGTGATTGCTTCACAGTCAGGGACGGTCTAAGAAAACAACAGGGATCAGACTAATGAAATGCAAGAAGACAGAGTTGATCGGGGAGGGGAACACAGCTGTCTTGGAGCATCTACTGCATCCCAGACCCTATTTCAGGCAGGTTACAAACTTCCTTTCATTTATTCTCATACCAACCTTCTGCATTAATTAGGCTGATCCTCACTTTGCAAGGGGGAAAGCCAGGGTTCGGAGAGGGCAATAAGCATGTGCAAGAGCACATAGCACTAAGGCAATAAGCACTAGCTCCACACAGCTAGTGAGGAGCAGGTCTGGGTTTGTCTCAGCTTTGTCCCACCACAAAGCCAGTGCACTTCACCAATTGGTCAAGTGGCCTAGGGCGAGGGCAGCTTCGAGCTCGAACCTGGATCTCCGGAGTGACGGATGTTTGGTCCTTTCATCTGGGTCTGTCCGAGTGTCCATGGCCCCTGGTGCTGTCTGACCTAGCCACAGTCCTTGCTGGATGGGTGAAACAGCCACGTTTTTGCTGACCGTAAACTGAGCAACAGGCAAAGTTATTGCCAAGAAGCCCCAGAGCAGGTGTCAGCACTCATCCAGCCTCTGCCACATTCACAAAAACAGAATATTCGCTTTTCTGAAATCCCCAAATTCCTGGCTGTCTTCTCCCAAATTCCTGGAAGTCTTCTTCTGTAAACCTGCCCTAGCAAAGGACAGATGAATTCCTTCTGACTCTGATAGGGTCTAGTACATACTGCTCCCAGAGATATTTATATTTTCCAAGAGCCAAAAAATCTTACAGGTCAGGAATGACTTTATAACTGTGAAGTCTTTGGAGGAGATGGGTGAGGTAAGAGGAGAGAAAGTATGAGAACGGAGGGACAGAGGAATGTCTTCCCAGTGGAGCCCCTGAATTATACTCAGGGGGCAGTTGCCAAAAGTAAAATTAGTCCTTTAAAAGTCTCTATCCAATAAAGGGAACCCTCCTACACAGTTGGTTGGAATGCAAATTGGTATGGCTACTGCGAAGAACATTACAGAGGTTTATCAAAAAACTAAAAACAGACCTACCAAAGGACCCATCAATTCCATTCCTGGGTATATATCCAAAAGAAATGAAAATACTAACTCGAAAAGATACATGTGCCCCAGTGTTCCTAACAGCATTATTTACAATAGCCAAGATATGGAAGCAACCTAAGTGTCCACCAACAGATGAACAGATAAAGAGAATATGGTATATATGTACAATGGACTATCACTACTCAGCTATAAAAAGAATGACATTTTGCCATCTGAAACAACATGGATGGACTTTGAGGGCACTATATCAAGTGCAAACATCAGACAGAGAAAGACAAATACTGTATGGTATCACTTATATGTGTAATCTAAAAAATACAAAAACTAATGAACATAATTTTTAAAAAAAAGCAGACTCACAGATATAGAAAATAAGCTAGTGGTTATCAGTGGGAGGGAGCCAATATAGGGATGAGGGATTAAGAGGTACAAACTATCAAGTATAAAATAAGCTACATGGATATATTGTACAACATGGGGAATACAGGCAATATTTTATAATAGCTATAAATGGTGTATAACATTTAAAATTGTGAATCACTAACTATAGTATACACTTGTAATTTATATATTATATAGCAGCTATACTTCAACAAAAAATTAATATTTACAAAAGTCTCCGTCCAGATGAGAATCCTGAAGTTAGTTCTGTAATCAATCACTGGGCCAATTTCCTGTAGCCTGTTAAATTCCCAGCAGGGTTTACAGAGAGCCATTGTTTTCCCTTTGTTTCTGATCTTCACCTCTTTGGAGGAGTACTTCTTCTTTAGCTGCCCATTTGGCTGTTGTCTGCAACTGTATCATGATACCAGGATAAAAGGCGATGCCTGAAGAACTGATGCAGGCCTATAACTTGTGTCTCAGACAGGGTCAGGTTTCAGTCAGGAGGGGACCTTCAGGGCAAGACAGAGGCGAACTCAGTTCACTGTGCTCAAGGGGCTTTCAGTCTGGTGGGGTATGCAGGAAATTTAAAGCATACCCACATATTTTTGTACCTGGAAGTGGACTGCTGCCATAACAAAAGCCTTAAATGTGGGAATGGCTTTGGCATTGAACCTGTTGAGTGAATAAACAGGTGGATGAATGAATGGCTGAAAACAGATAAAAAAAGAACATGACGTGTTCTGGAAACTGAACCTACTTTGGAATTAGTAGAGCAAGGGGTCCATTTTGATGGGAGGTGCAGGAATTTTCCTCATTCAAAAACTATTTATTGCCTATTTTGTTCCTGATACTATGCTGCTATCTAACACTGCAGTGATGGGCCTAACACACACAGTGCATGAAGCTGGGAAGGTGAGCTGATGGAACCCAGGTACATATAAGGCTCCTCTTTCTCCCTCCATACCTTCAGGGTTTTACAAGGTCTCGACTCAGCTCCTTCCCTCCTTCTCCCTCTGCATCCACCCCCCTCTCCCCTTGGCTCTCAGTCTTTATTTCCTGCCCAGACTCGTCTGCGCCCCAGCTCCATTTGTGGCAGGTTGAACTGGTCCACAGAGAGAAGCCCTGAAGACCTCTGCTGGATGACGCCCAGGCTTTTGTTATGCTCGCTGAGGGGTGCAAGCTAGGAGCCAAAGAGGAACACCTCAGTTAATGGGAGAGTTTAGAGGGCAAATGAGGGAAGGGAAAAAGGAAGTAGGAATGAAGAAACTATGTTTGTGCTGTCTGGTGGACCAATGTCATTATTATAGTCTAATTCCCCTTGAAATCTTTGGCATATTATCTGTTAATCTATATATAATGTCTATTTTTTATGAATACAGTATCTGTTAGATTAATGGATATATTAACAATGCATTATCATATCTACTTATCATTAAGAAATACTTATTGAGCACCTCCTATGTGACAGGCAGTCAGTTAATGCACTGTGAAATGGGCTCTGTTTGAGGGCGAGAGTCGCAGAGTGAGGGCAACATCAAGATGGGTGTAGGGGGACTTCCTTGGTGGTCCAGTGATTAAGAATCTGCTTGCTAACACAGGGGACATGGGTTCGATCCCCAGTTTCGGAAGATCCCACATGTTGTGGAGCAACTAAGTCCATGAGCTACAACCACTGAGGCCTGCGCCCTAGAGCCCGAGAGCCGCAACAAGAGAAGCCACCGCAATGAAAAGCCTGTGCACCGCAACAAAGAGTAGCCTCTGCTGCCACAACTAGAGAAAGCCCACTCAGCAACGAAGACCCAGCAGACCTGTGCTGTATTGTGCTCGGTCGTGTCCGACTCTTTGTGACTCCATGGACTGTAGCCCGCCAGGCTCCTCCATCCATGGGAATTCTCAAGCAAGAATACTGGAGTGGGTTGCCATGCCCTCCTCCAGGGCATCCTCCCAACCCAGGGATCAAACCCAGGTCTCCTCCATTGCAGATGGGTTCTTTACCAACTGAGCCATAAGGGAAGCCCCAGTGCAGACATAAATAAATAAATAAAGATGCGAGTAGGGCAATGGGAAGACCTTTCCTAGGGATACCCCTGTCTGAGTTATATACCCATTCCACAGATATCCATGGAGCACCTGACATGTGCCAGAGCGCTGCAAAATTGGACAAAGTAGGCAGAAAGCCCTGTCTTCCTGGAGCTTGGCCTCTTGGAACATATCTGTCTATGGCCCATTTCTTGGGGTCCCGCCTCAAATGCAACCTGCTGGACTCCTATTCTTACATTCAGCAAACTTGCTTCTTTTGTATTGTTCCTCTCAGTTTGTGCTGCCTGTGTTCCATATCTTAGCAAAGAACACTCTTATGCACATAATTACTTAAGCAGAGTGTCATCCCTCTCCTTTCTCTGTTATTAACTCATTTTTGGCTAATAGCACCTGTTAATATCGACCAACAGCCATTGTTGCTTTGCATGTTTGTATTCTCCATTATGAGCTCTATATCAAGATGCCTGGCACATAGGAGAAACTCAGCAAACATTTACCCAACAGAGGAGGGAAGCAACTGTAATAAAGTCAGCACAGGTGAATTGATTCCCCCAGACCTTGGGAAATATTCCATGATTATTGTCCTCATTGCCTCTCCTCTCCCTCCTGCCTTTCCTAAGGCACTGGCTCGGCTCAGGTAATGACAGCTTTTGCTGTATATTTCAGCTGTCATTTAGCATCAAATCACATCACTGCCCCTGCACCAAAATCATCACATCCAGGTTTCTCAAATTCCAGTCTGAATGCCTGTCTAGGCCAGGCTCAGCCTCACTCCAGGCGCTGACCCTGTTCAGAGAATCTGCATTTTTCAAGCAGCCTCCTCCATAACTGCTCACTCCTCCCTCCACCAGATGTACACGACACTCTTCTATGAGCACCTGCTCCTCTCAACCTAGCAGTGGGGAACCAGCCTACTCATGTATGTCTCATTCATTCATTCATTTTACACCCTGCCTTGCTCTGAAGCTAACAGAGATGTAAGAAAACAGCAAGATTCAGTAGAGCCACCACATCCAGTTGTGCAGGGTGTTCACTGCACAAAAGCACCCACTGAAGGGGAAGCTGGGGGCTGAAATCCAGTCCATCTCACCCAAGCCATGCAACCCAGCTCAGGCTACACCTGCCCAGAGAGGGCTTCTTTCTCTAATGTGCACAGTCTTCCACATGCCAATGAGAATCAAAAGTAGAATGAAAGATGAAAGAGAGAAATAAGGCTGAAGACAAAGGACAGCCAGGAAAGCTATGAAAGCCCCCAAGGGGAAGACATCTGTTCAAATCCTTGCCCAAGTGTGTCCCTTAGGAAAAAGAGAACCATAAACATGTCCAAGACACATCCAGGGCTAAAATGAAGAGAAAGGGTAATCACTGCTGCTCCACGGGGAAAGACAACAAGGATTTTGAAGAACATGTGCCACACTGCCTTGCACTCTGGTTGTTTCACTGGCCTCATTTCTAGACACATCAGAGTCTAATAAGGCAAATGCTTATGAAGGGTAAGACAGCAGCCTCTCCTTCTCCCTCATTGAAGAATCAGCATCACTAGTTCACAAAAATATACTTACCTGGGAAATGCTTGTGCATGGGCTCTGGCCCCACTGTACCAGCTACCAACTGGGTAACCTGAGACTATAGTTGTTTTCTTGGGTACTTCCATTTGCACAATTCTGATACGAATTCTGTGGGTAGAGAGAATGGGGAATGGATTTTGTAAAGGCTACAAGACTCTCAAATCTGAAAAATAAAGATCAGCGGCGATCCCTGGCCCTCCCATGCCTGATCCTACTTACTGGCTTTGCTACCCTTGGCAAAACAATTTAAAAGGGCTTTGGCTTTAGCATCTGAAAGTCAATACTGCAACATGTTTCTCACTCTGCCTGACCCACGTTTTACGGACACAGTGATAACTCAGAGCTACTCAGGAATTTAACTCACCAGTGGGACCAAGAAAGAACTATAACCTCTGCTTACTGGCCCTAGGGTCTCAGATTAAGAATTTTATAAACATTTTGCTTTTCTTAGCATGTGTAATGTGTGGGGAAAAACTATTACAATAAACCAAATGATGGTTTACCTCAGGTCCACATCTTATAAGACCCATTCACATGAGATTATATTAACAAACATAATCAACAAAATGACAAAATGTAACATTAAGTCAGCAAGTGTTTCAGGAAGATGATACAGCCACTCACTTGCCACCCCACTGGGGGATGTGTCTGGCTCTGTGGGTGGGAGCTGGGGGTTGAGGGGGTCACACAGGGTCCACCGTCCTGGAGCCTGTCCAGGATGTCTGTCTTGTATCTTCCGGGGGCCTGCAGACAACCCAGCAGCTCCCACCTGTGTGCTGGCCACCTGCCAGCCCTCAAGACTCCAGGGCCACCACTAGCTTCAGGATGGCCCTTTCATTTCTTTCAAGTACTCTCTCAACATCTCTGAGTTTGTTAACTTATAAAATGAGAATAATACTCTCTACCCCATTCAACAGTTCTTTTGAGTTTTTTTTTTTGTTTTTGTTTTTTTGAGATAACATGCCAAGCACTTACTTAAAGTACCTGGCACATTAGCAGATCCTCAACAAATTATAATCATCATCAATCTTCAGAGAAATAAAGGGATAGAATGTAGAGGTACTAGTCTAGCTCCTCTCCCTGGTCTTACTTCTCTGGGTTAACTAGCATCCCAGAAGCTAAAGCAGAAAGTGGACCTCTTCTTTAAAAAAAAACTTTTTATTTTCTATTGGGGTATAGCTGATTAACAATGTTGTGATAATTTCAAGTGAACGCAAAGGGACTGAGCCATACATGTACATGCATCCATTCCAGAAAGTGGGCCTCTTTTTGCATGCCATACACTGTGCCTGGGTTTAGGCTTGTGTGCTCAACACTTGCAATGAAGACTGCTTTGTATTCACATCACTGTGGGACTAGAGGCTGAACACGGTCTGGAGAAAGGTACCCAGCTCTTGACCTGGGTAAGCTGGACAGTCTCCTGGAATAGTATATCTTCATCAATAATAAAAGGCTCTTCATACATATAGAGCATAAGACACATAGCACTTTTTTAAAAAAAATCTGCTTCAAAGGACAAGAGGTAATCTTTAAGAAGGTTTAACTTGACAGCAACAAAAACAAAAAGAAAGAATCACCGTCAGGCTCCTGTCCAAACCCTCACACCGTCACACAGCAGGGGGAGAAACCCAAGCTGTCAGGCTTACGTATGAGAGGAGAGACAATTCAAGTACTCTGTGCAGAAGAAAACAGAGGTTACTGCAGATCAAATGTTCAGGGGGTGACTCCTGAAAATGGAGTCAGAAAGGCTTCAGTAAGGCCTTGGAGTCAGAATGGGCTGGCATTTTGCAAGCCTAAACAAAAGCCCCCGCCCCAAACCAAACCCAAACGTAAACTGTTATCATCACTGGTGAGACAATCCCTGAGTGATTTTGGCCCCCATACTCTGCCCATAATTAGTTTTATAATAATCAGGGCTCCAGCCAGGGGTAAACATGATAAGCTGAGCATGAGAAAATCGGACTACTTCCATCGAGGCTTGGTACAAGCCTTGGTACAACCCTGTTACAACAGTCGGGATTTTCTTTCCATGGCAAGTAGCAAAAACCCACTTCAAAGGAGGATAAGCAGAATAAGAGATTTACTGGCTCCTGGGAAGAGGTGGATTCAGGGTCTCAAACTTTGACTTTAAGGTTCCCTTTACCTTTACATCTCTCAGCTGTGTTTCTCTTTGCTCATTGGCTTTATTTCCTCCAGACGGTGTGGTTTTCTACACCCCTCAACACTGATGGTGGAGAAGGCAATGGCACCCGACTCCAGTACTCTTGCCTGGAAAATCCCATGGATGGAGGAGCCTGGTAGGCTGCAGTCCATGGGATCGCTAAGAGTCGGACACGACTGAGCGACTTCACTTTCACTTTTCACTTTCATGCATTGGAGGAGGAAATGGCAACCCACTCCAGTGTTCTTGCCTGGAGAATCCCAGGGACGGTGGAGCCTGCTGGGCTGCCGTCTATGGGGTCGCACAGAGTCGGACACGACTGAGGTGACTTCGCAGTTAGCAACACTGATGGAGATGGCTGAACGCGAGCTTCAGAACAAGACTTACTATCCAGAAGGAGGGCAGAGCCTCTCTCCTCTGGCTTCTATAACAATAACTAAAACAGATGCTGATTGGCTGTGTTTCAATCATGTGCCCAACCCTGTGCCAATCATTGGTGTCAAGGGTGAGAGGTCTATTCTCATTGGCCAGACTGAGGTACCTCCCTGTGTTGGGGGAGGTAAGGGCAGCAGCACCTGAACCACGTGTAATGGAGAAAAGAGTGGCTTTATTTCTAGGAGAAGTAGGAGGGTAAGGTGGGCAGGCAAAAACAACACAAGTCCTCGACTTCTGATCAATAGGAGAGAACCATTTGGGGGCCAATGTGCAAATTGATATAGCTAGAGCCTCTATCCGCTAGACTAAATTCTAGATATTTGGAAGGAGGGCAAGTCAATTGGCCTTAAATTGGAATCAGGTTTCCATGAAGAGTACTGAGTACCCTCCCCACACCACGCTGGAAACCCAGGGACTCAGAGTGACTGTAAAATTGGCAGGACCAGCTTCTGTGCCACTCAGGGACAGCTTGTGGGTAAGCCAGACATGTCTCTTCCTGACCTCCCTAAAAGGCCAAAATAACCTAACAGCCCAGACAGCCGGACTTCCTGACGGGACCCTCCTCTGCTTTGCTTTACCTTCAGCTTGTAGTGTCCACAGAAGTGCATGCCCAGCTCCTGACACGTGACAGGTCTCCTCTCCTCCTCGTGGGTCAAGCAGTGTGTTTGCTAAGTAAGCCAAACTCTCCTTCCACTCCTCAGTTGGCTCCAGGCACCAAGGAGGCACTTGATAAATGTTTGCTGAGGTGTTTTCCCAGCAGGTGAAAGTAAATACTTTTGAAAAATGACCTGGGCTCCCTATTTGTGGTTTATCTGTCAGCAGATGAGAGCTCCTTATAAGACCTGGATGGGCTGTTCTTGAAGACACCTGTACAAGTAAAAAGAGACAAACACCCACAGCCCACACAAACCTGTTTCCCTGTGAGTTAGGAGCTATTAAGTACTAATACCTCCTTTCCTACAAAAAAGCATCCTGAACCCAAAGGGAAGATGGCTTGTTTATTTGCTGAACAAGACTGGTGGCAGCAGAGCCTCAGAAGGTTTTGGCCCTGCAGCAAGAGCAGCTCACTCAGAGTTTTGGCAGGTGTCTCTGACTGCCTCTTGCCTTGATGCCATAATGGACAATGACCAGCAAGCCTATTTTCCACTGTGTTCTAAAGGCCCATCATGGGCAGTCCTGGGTAGGTCCAGAAAAATATTTATATAGTACTGTTACAGGCTGAATCTGCCTAAAATTGATACGTTGACGTCCTAACCCCCCATGCCTCAGAATATGACTGTATTTGGAGACAGGGTCTTTAAAGAGGTAATTAAATTGAACTGAGGTCATTAGAGTGGGCCCAAATCCAATATGACTGCTGTCCATATAAGAAGAAGAGGAGATTAGGACAGAGACAACACAAGAGGAGAGACAAGATGAAGATACAGAGAGAGATGGCCATCTCTATAAACCAGAGAGAGAGGCCTCAGGAAGAAATGACTGCTTCATCTGACACCTGATCTCAGACTTGGCTCCAGAATCGTGAGAAATTACGTTTATGTTGTTTGAGCCACCCAGTCCACGGCAGCCCTAGCAAACTAATACATACGCTTTGCAATTTATAAAGCTTTTTTCTCATACTTGAGCTCACTTAATCTTCACAACAATCCAACTGAATGGAGAGTATTACCCTCATTTTATTGATGAAACACTGAGCCTAAGAAGCTATTAGCCTAAAGTCATACTGCTCAAGGGTAACAGAGCCTTGGCTTGAATCCAGAATTTCTGATTCCAGACCCCATGTTCTTTCCAGTAGACTTGCTTTGTCCTCAAAGTGCTTGGTGCCATTGTTATCATTTGTTTTTCTGCCCATCAGCCATTTAGGGACAGGTTACAATTGGCCCCTTAATCTGGAGAGTGGCTGAGCAATTCACTCCAGCTTACACAATAAATTGGTGGCAGGAATGGTATTAAAGCAGCTCCTGAAATTCTGGGTCATTGTTAAGTGACGATTTCTTATTTCTCCTGTTCACTCAGCCAAACCCAAAGAGTCAGGAGCTTTGGGGTGGGTGGTTTTGTTCCCAGATCCAAACAGTAACTGGCCCTGCCTCTAACTCCTACTTCAGGTGAGCCTGCTGAAGGCGATCTTGGAATTCAGATGCTCAGCACCTGATCTCCCGACCCCCCACCCCATTGTTAACAGGCCTCAGTGCAAGGGCGGGATTGATTTGGTCCTTAAGAACCTGCTTTCATCATTTACCACCTGCTGGGAGGAGAATTGAAGAGGGTTCATATGGAGTTTGCTTTCAACTTAAAATAGTCATGTCTTTTCCTGAGAACATTGATTGAAAAGTTGATACCAAAGTAAGCAAAGGAGCCAGACTAGCCAATTCCAGTGGTCTGAGTTCTTTTTCCTTTTTTGGGGTGGGGCAGAAGTACATGATAGGTGCAAATAGCAAGGATTGATATCAGAATACACAAAAGAAAGAGAAATGACACCCATAACCCTACCACCTCAATTTTTCCTTTTGGTGTTCCTTTGTTTCTTTGTCCAGATACACATGTAATTTTTACAGTTATGCAAAGATGAGATTTTATATTTTCATTTAACATCATCATAGAAGCATTTTCTCACATCACCACATACTCGTCACAATTATATTTTTAATGGCGCATAATATCACTTGAAGTGATGGAACCCTCATTTGCACAATCCTTCTTTCCTTAGTCATTAGGTTGTTTCCAATTTTTCACTTCAAATGATCCATTCTTTTGCAGACTGCAGAAAAGCGGCTGATTCTTGATTTAACTGGGAGTTTTCTGGTATCAAACAGTGGTTCCGTTTACAGGTGGGTACCCAGCAGTCACCCTGAGGCTGTGGTGACTGATGCAGCAGTCAGTACAGAGGGAAGGCCGGGTGGGGAGGAAGGGCTGGGAGCCAGCGAGCTAGAGTCAGGCATGATCATGCATTTTCCCACCCAGACTTTCCTGCCTCTCGGGGACCCCTGGCAGCTACTCAGCTAGCACTGAGGTAGGAAGCAGCCTGTGAACACGGGGTAAATGAGAGGGTCCCATTTTGGCTGCCGTAAAAAACAAAACCAACAACAAGCTACCCGAGAAGGTTCTGTGCCTTTGGCTCTTCCCAGGCTGCAGAGCATTGGGTCTCCTGATAATAAATACTCAGGCTACTTGGAGGACCTAACCACTAATCCCAGGAGGCTGAGCAGAAGAGATATGATGGATTTTGCTCATTTCATCAAGTTACATTCTGTCTGACCTGATCCTGGCATATTTTCTGCTTTCCTGCAACTTCTGCCTGAAGGGACAGAAGTCCCAACCCAAACGCAGCCTGGGCACAACCCCCTCGGTCCTGCCCCAGCCAGAAATTCCTTCTGTCTCTCCACACTTCTCCTCCCCAAGTTTCTTACCTGGCCCCTTTGGGAAAAGCCCCCACTTGGTGAGAACTGCTGACAGCCTTGGGGAATAGAAACAAGCAGGAAGACAGAGGATGTTCTCATTGTAATGAAAGTCAGCTCCATTTGGAGGCAATTCAAAATGCAAGCGTACTCATGCAGTCACTGTTGGCCAAGTTAATTTATTGCCTCCTGGTTATAGTAGTGGTCCTGCCCCCCTTATAATGAATTGAGTTTGGAGTCTTGTGGCTGGGCAGAATCCTACGGAATTTTCTCCATCATCCTCTTCATGGCCCATCCGAAGGTCATTCAGGGTTTGCCTTGACTGACAGTAGAAGAAGCCAGCCATGAAGAGTATTTACTGCTAGGTACTAAGCAAAATGCTTTACATAAATATCTCAAATGATCCTCATAACTTTATGAAGAAAGGAGTATTATTACTCCCATTCTATGGATGAGAAATTCTATAGATGAGAGAAGGCTCAGAAAGGTCAAGTAACTAACCCCAAGTTATACACGAGGTAAGTGGTATTAGTTAAGACTCAGATTCAGACAGTCTGACTGGAGTGCACCAGCTCCTCACTATGGACACCTCTTCCTGCCAGCCTAGCCACACCACAGTAATAATAATCATTAAACTGAACCATTTAAGTCCCAGACACTTTGCTAAGGCATCTGCTTGCATTCCTTAAACTCTTGAATGAGGAAACAGAGAATCAGAGAGGTTAATTCACTTCCCCAAAGTCACATGATTAGTAAGCAAGTATGACAGGGACTATTTTCTTCTAAGGGCTTCCCTGCTGGCTCAGTGGTAAAGAATACGCCTGCCAATGCAGGAGACACAGGAGACGCAAGTTTCCTCCCTGGGTCTGGCAGATCCCCTGGAGAAGGGAATGGCAAACCACTCCAGTATTCTAGCCTGGAAAATCCCATGGACAGAGGAGCCTGGCAGGCTATCGTCCATGGAGCTGCAAAGAGTCAGACACGACTTAGCGACTAAACAACAGCGTCCTCTAAAATCCATTTTCTCCTTCTTGTGGAATAATAGATTCCCATTATTAGCTGAATATGTGGCCTTCTAGAATCAAGACTATATTTATTTGCTAGATTTTGTTGAAGCTAGGTGGGTCCATGTGACTAAATCATGGATAACAAGATGTAAGCAAAAATGCTTTATACACAAGGACCTACTGTATAGCACAGGGAACTCTTTTTTTTTTTTAAATTTATTTATTTTAGTTGGAGGCTAATTACAATATTGTAGTGGTTTTTGCCATACATTGATATGAATCAGCCATGGGTTTACATGTGTTCCCCATCCTGGGGAACTCTCCTCAATGTTGTATGGTGGCCTGGATGGGAGGGGAGTCTGGGGGAGAATGGATACATGTGTATGTATGGCTGGGTCCCTTCGCTGTTCACCTTAAACTGTCACAACATTGTCTGTTAATCGGCTATACCCCAGTACAAAATAAAAAGTTTTAAAAAATACTATGTGCAACTTCCTGGAAATGTCAGTCTTCTTTCCTTCTTCCTGCTGGTGGAATGCTGACATGAGAGCTGAAGCTGGAAGGGTGCCAGCTTGAGCCATGACATAACCAAGGCCACAAATAGAGCCACAAGGTAGAAGGAGCCTGGGTCTCCATGGACTCCATGGAACCAAGTCAACTCAGCCATTTTGACGTAACCACCTCTCAACTTTTACATGAAAGAGAAATAAACACCCAGCTTGGTTAAACCACTGTTGTTTGGGGTTTTCTGTCATTTACAGCCAAACCTAATCCTAAGTAACATAGTGGTAGAGCTGGAATCTAAACCAGTTTGACACCAAAGGCCCAAATTAACCACTTTGACATGCTGCTTCTACCGTACAACTCTATGCCCACACTGGTTCACAATATTATTATCAGTCTTCCACTCCCTTCATTTGGAGAATCTTACAATAAATATTTACCAAGTGCCAGGGCCTGAGCTAGGGAATAAACCAAGAATATAAACATGAATGATTTGGTCAGTGCCCTCAAGGAGTTGGCAGTCCATCTTGAAAGACAGATGGCTAAGCAAATAAATAAAATACAGTGGGACGAGTCCTATAATAGAGATGTGAACCAGATGCTGTGAGAGCGCAAAGAGAGAAGCAACTCACTGCCTGAGGATCAGGGAAGATTTCACCTAAGTATAACAAATGAGCTGCACATGCTAAGCAGCTGCAAGAAAGTGTGACGTGTCCTTGGTTCTCATACATCAATACATGTAAAGGTGGCACTAGTGGTAAAGAATCTGCCTGCCAATGCAGGAGAAACAAGAGACGCAGGTTCAATCCCTGAGTCAGGAAGATCCCCTGGAAGAGGGCATGAGAACCCACTCTAGTATTCTTGCCTGGAGAATCCCATGGACAGAGGAGCCTGGCAGGCTACAGTCCACAAGCTCACAAAGAGTCAGACACGACTGAAGCAACTTAGCACACAAGCACCAATGACCTACCATCTTTTGTCTAGAAGTGCAGCCCGTTTTCCTTTCCCTCGAGTTTTAGACTCGAATTCTTCAGTGGTGGAACCCCGTGGAGCCCCTTGGGAATCCAGACTGTTTTTGTTTGCTGGACCTTCAGCTATGAAGAAAACACGTATGTGTGACTCGTAAGGCCAACCCGCCTCACAACAAGGAAGAAAATAGAAGCAGGACACAGAAGGCCCCCAGCAGCAGGGCTGGATAAATAAAGATTCTTCAGCATAGCTGTGAAAGCCAGAATGAGTTCTGTCCGTAATTACTCTGTGCTTGGAAATGGTGTTTCCAATGTGACCTTTCTACCTGCGATTCTAACAGAGGAGCTGCTGTCAGTGTTAATAAAGCCCGAACTCAGCTCTCCTTGATTGGAGCCAATTAGAATTACCCAGAGAGGGCAGCCAGGACAGCGTGGCTGCTAATGAGGGCAGCTGATGTGTTGGCATTGGCTTCTTTCCCCAGTGAGGAGGGGATGGGAAACTCACCCCGCCTAGCGGCCCCCTCTTCCCCCCTCCCACGGCCTCCAATAACTCTACGGAACTATTTCTTGAGCACCAGCTTTAAATCAACTCAATGAGATCTACTGGGGAAAAGAATATCTCCTGGATAATGAGGCCAAGCAACACTTTTTCTCACTCAGTCTGTATTTATTAAGCAAACTACCACAGTCCCCCTTATCCGAGGGGATATGTTGCAGAATACCCAGTGGATGACTGAAACTGTACTCATCCCTATATACACTGTTTTTCCTTATACATGCATACCTGTGAAAGAGCCTAATTTATGAATTAACACAGTAAGAGATGGAACAATTATAACAATATATTGGAGTAAAAGTTATATAAACATGTTCTCTCCCTCTCTCTCACTCTCAAAATATCTTATGGTACAAATTTAATGCCTTTTCCATTTTAACTAAGCACTTATCACACACTGCGGCATTAACTTTTGCAGTCTGAGGTTCGACAAAGCTAGCACGAATTTCTCAGTGTTACGTGGCAGCCTGCATGGAAGGGGAGTTTAGGTGAGATTAGGTACATGTATATGCTGGGTCCCTTCACTCTTCATCTGAAACTATCACAACACTGTTAATTGGCTACACCCCAATACAAAATAAACACACAAAAAAAAACTAGCATGAATTTCTCTTCCTCCTCACAATTTCACAGACAGAAGTTTCATTCTTACCACAGATCTTAGCAACCTCAGCATAGGATTTTTTTTCTTACCTTATTAAGTGTAGAATTTTCACCTTTTCATTTAAAGAAAGAGCTTTGCAACTTCTCTTTGGCATATCTGAATTGCCAGCATCACAACTCTTGCACTTTGGGGCCATTATTAAGTAAAACAAGGGTGGCTCGAACACAAGCACCACAATATTATGACGGTCATGCTGGTAACCGAGATGGTTACTAAATGCTAATGGGAGAGATATCCTGGATAAAAGGACGATTCATGTCTCAGTGGGAGGAGGTAGGATGAAGCAGGACACTCGATATTTCATCACACTACTCAGTTCAGTTGAGTCGCTCAGTCATGTCCGACTCTTTGCGACCCAATGGACTGCAGCTCACTAGCCTTCCCTGTCTATCACCAACTCCTGGAGCTTGCTCAAACTCATGTCCATCAAGTTGGTGATGCCACCCAACCATCTCATCCTCTGTCGTCCCCTTCTCCTTCTGCCTTCAGTCTTTCCCAGCATCAGGGTCTTTTCCAATGAGTCAGTTCTTCGAATCAGGTGGCCAAAGTATTGAAGCTTCAGCTTCAGCATCAGTCCTTCCAATGAATGTTCAAGTTTGAGTTCCTTTAGGATGGACTGGTTGGATCTCCTTGCAGTCCAAGGGACTCTCAAGAGTCTTCTCCGGCACCACAGTTCAAAAGCATCAATTCTTCAGCTACTAAGAATGGTATGTAATTTTAAACTTATGAATTGTCATTTCTGAAATTTCCCGTTTGTCATTTTCCGACATGGCTGACTACAGGATAACTGAAATTGTAGAAAACAAGGATTAGGGGGACCACTGTACTATGGGCCAGGAGAGGTGCTGGGGCAACGTGCAATAACAACTAAGATACAGACTGAAGCAAACTTAACATGAAGTGAAGGAAGCTTGAGCGTTAGGGCATCCCATCAGCACAAGTCCTGAAAGGGATGCTAGCAATGCTGTTCATGTTTTGGGCAACTTTGCAAAAGTAAGTTATTTTAACCACATTTAGTTAAGAATGCTGTCTCCTTCTGCTCAGACTCTGTCACACTTCCCCCAGGGTAGAGCAGCAATGAAGTGGCATTTATGGGATCTGGCCAAGGGCAAGTAAGTAGGGGATAGGATTAGGTTTGCATTCTGCGGGGATATATTAGGTGGTTTGCAGTCACTTTTTTTAAATTTTATTTCTTTACTATTATTTTTTTGGCTGCACTGGGTCTTCATTGCTGCTTGTGGGCTTTCTCTAGCTGCGGGGAGCTGGGGCTACTCTCTAGTTCTAGTGCATGAACTTCTCATTGCAGTGGCTTCTCTTGTTGTGGAGCGTGGGCTCTATAGTTGTGGCACAGGTGCTTAGTTTTTCCTCGACATGTGAGATCTTCCCAGATCAGGAATCATATCCGTGTCTCCAGCACTGGCAGGCAGACTCTTTACCACTGGACCACCAGGGAAGTCCTGCAGTCACTTTTTAAATAAACTTCTCTAGCCATCTCAGTGTGGAAGTAGCTTCCAGGAATCCTTCTATTGCCCATGGTATCTTCTCACCTGGCATGTGGCACTAAGGAGCAGGGCCAAAGTTCGCATCAGATTTGAATACATCCTACAGAAACTGGCACTGGAAGTATGCGGGTAGTGGAGGAGAAACAAGATTTGAATTGTACAGAGCCAAAAGTTAGTCTATGGGAAAATCTTCTATGTGTAAAATTCTAAATGCAGGATTCAGTTCTCACAGATACCAAGTCATATATACTAGGAATATTCAGTAATACAGTGATGCAATTCTATGCTATACCTTTTTTCTTTTTGATGACAATTATGCCAAATAGTACTTATCAGAATATGTTTGTAAAGTATAAACTGTAGCAGCCCTACAAACAGCAAGTATGTCTGGTTGTGAAGTCACATGTTTTATGCATCCCAATCATCAATAATAAATCTTATTTTTATTATGCTGGAGGAAAGACTTAATTCACTTTCCTTTTTCTATATAGAAAAGATGACAAAACTGTTGTTATATAAAGAGGTGAGAAAAGAGTATTCAAACAAAAATGCAGAGGAAGAAAAGTATTACAGCAGTGTGCTAGGCAATTAATAAAAACATTGTATTACTTTTCTGTATCTTGTGATATTTGTGAAATATTTCAACTTTAAGAGTCCTACAGTTTGTTGTCATTTTTCTCAATCTAAGCAAAGATGCACTTTCACAATGAAGTTTGGATTTGTAATTTTGTATTTTTCTTAAAGAGGGTCCTTCAAATTGTCTAAGTTTCAGGTCCCACAGACACCCCTGGAGCATCCAGCCATGGTTTACTCCCTTTCACACTCTGACAAGAGAACACAGTTGCCTCCCCCTGATCCACACATGTGTGACCAATGTCCACCAATGCCCACTAATGCCTGCTTCAGAGGTAGGGCTGGGCAGGCACACAGTGGGCAATGGAGCAGATATGGCATCTTCCTAGGTGTGGGGAGGGAGACACGACTATCAAATAAGCTAAATCATACAGCATGTTGTGGGAGAGAATAAGGAAGCAAAATTTTCATAGGAAATATTTTAGCTGAGACCCAAAGGTTAGGAGTTGTTCAGATGGACTTCCCTGGTGGTACAGAAGACAGGAATCTGCCTGCCAGGCAGGAAACATAGGTTCAATCCCTGATCCAGGAAGATTCCACATGCTGTGGAGCAACTAAGCCAGTGTACCACAATTACTGGAGCCCGCGTGCTGCAACTACTGAAGACCATGTGCCTAAAGCCTGTGCTCTGCGACAAGAGAAGTCACCACAATGAGAAGCCCACACACCACAACGAAGAGTAGCCCCTGCTCACTGCAATTAGAGAGACCCCATGCATAACAACAAAGACTCAGAGCAACCAAAAATAAAATAAATAAATAACTTTTAAAAAAAGAGTTGGTCAAATGAAGAATTAAAAAAAAGAACACGGCAAGCAGAAAGAACAGCATGAGCCTTTACTCATGGTTCTGGAATGGTAAGGGTTTGACGTATGACAGGTATTCAGTAAATATCTATTGAATTAACTTTTAAAAATAAATACAATTTGTGCAGGGCCAGAGTGCTATAGGAATACATAGGAGAGGCACTGAACCCTTGCCAAGGGCAGCTGGAATGAAGTAACGAGGAATAAGCAACAGTTAGGTTAAAATTGACTTCCTGGCTTTCAGGAGAAGAAACAGCATGTGCAAAGGCCCTGGGATTAGAAAGAGATTAGAAAGCAGTTCTGTGTGGCTGGACAGATAGCAAGCTAGATTTAGGAAGGAAAGTTTGGCTGAGGGAAGATGGAAAAGTAGAACTGGCAAGAAATGAGGCTGGACATGTAAACCAGAGCCAGACCATGATAGAGCCTCATAAGTCATGGTAAGATGTTTGGACTTTATGTTGGTGAGGTGGTTTTAGCAAAGGAAATGGCATATTGAGGATGAGTACATTAGAAAGATTTGGCTGCCAGGTGAAGAAGAGACTGCATGGGGGCTAAGACAGGAAGACCAAGCAGGAAACTTGGAGAAATGCAAGGGAAAGTGGTGGCCAGAGGAAGTGACAGTGGGGATGGGAGAGGTAGAGAGATCCCTAGAGGAAGGTTATGGTACCTGATGCAGCTAGATCAGCAAGGTGAAAGAATCACAACAGGGGCTGGAGCCAGGCTGGTTCCTAGTTCCTCTTCCTTCAGGAAACTAACCAGTCTCTTGTTTTCTGTGGAGGGTTTCTTTCCAGTAACAGGACTGCCTGTGTCCTACTGGTCATCCTGGGCTCCATATCTTCGTTCACTCCTCGGACCCTGCTCTTTTCTCTCTGACTTCTCGTTGGGTTCAGCCAGTGGGAGCTGACAGAAGACTGAAGGTCGGGGGAGAAAGGTCACAGTATTTAATCCCTGTGGCCTCCCTGAGAGAAGGACCCAGGCTAGTTATGCCCGTCATTCTCTCTTGGGACAGCCTTCTCATCTCTACTTTCCCCCTCCCTGATCTCAGTATTCACTTCCCTCCCCTTCAGTTAGGACTTAGGGAGGTTACAGCTCCACTGATCTGTGGCAGAATCACCCCAACATCTTTTGGTTTCCGTATGTCTCATTCACCCCTTGGTAAGAACTTCTGAGTCAGACCACATCCCCACAAGCCCAGCAGCCAATAAGGCCAAGATCGCACCCTCAACTCTTCCTGGTGACCAACCAGCATCTTCCTGTGCACCTTGTCCCATGTCAAGTTCAGTTTCCTCCCGCAGTATGAAATTCGTCTCTGATTCATGTCTCTGAATCTAGGACTTCCCTAGCGCTGCCCGCCCCTGCCCTGTTCAGTCCCTGGGGCTTTCCTCCATCAGTAGGGAGACCTGGGGAGCCAGTCATAAAATGACTAGTTGTCAATATCCCTGCCTGCATCCCTGAGAGGCCAGACTACACCTGCCCAATTGCTGTTCTCAGACTCACCATCCTCTAGGCTCCCTGTTGACCTGTAACCTTCTTTATGTCTATCAAGGTATATGTGTCCAGTTCAGTCGCTCAGTCATGTCTGACTCTTTGCGACCCCATGGACTGCAGCATGCCAGGCTTCCCGGTCCATCACCAACTCCTGGAACTTGCTCAAACTCATGTCCATCGAGTCAGTGATGCCATCCAACCATCTCATCCTCGGTTGTCCCCTTCTCCTCCTGCCCTTCAATCTTTCCCAGCATCAGGGTCTTTTCCAATGAGTCAGTTTTTTGCATCAGATGGTCATGTAAATAAGCATAAATAATTGTACTTGGAACAGAATCCAATCTCCTTACCTTGCCCCTGCCTATTCTTTTCCTCTACTGCTCATCTCCTTTCTCATCAGGGTCTTTTTCCAATGAGTTGTTTCTTTGCATCAGGTGGCCAAAGTATTGGAGTTTCAGCTTCAGCATCAGTCCTTCCAATGAATATTCAGAACTGATCTCCTTTAGGATTGACTGGTTGGATCTCCTTGCAGTCCAAGGGACTCTCAAGAGTCTTCTCCAACACCACAGTTCAAAAGCATCAATTCTTTGGTGCTCAGCTTTCTTTCTAGTCCAGCTCATATCCATACATGACTACTGGAAAAACTGTAGCCTTGACTAGATGGACCTTTGTTGGCAAAGTAATGTCTCTGCTTTTTAATATGCTGTCTAGGTTGGTCATAGCTTTTCTTCCAAGGAGCAAACATCTTTTGATAGCTCAGTTGGTATGTGTCTCATCTCTGGTATTTGTCTGTTCCTCCCTCCCCACCTCCAGGGGCAAGGATGTTGCTCAGTTCTTGCTTTATTCCAGCACCTACCCCGGTGCCTGGGACCTAATGGTTACTGGATAGCTTTTTGTTGACCAGCGGACCAACCAACTGGACTCTCGTTTTCCGCTAGACAAAATAGAGCACCATTGATTAGGCTTCAGATTTAGTCTTACCTCCTGGAGAAGCATCTCGTCAGCATCACGACTATTTCCCATTCATATATGACAACTCCTCAGTCATATATGTATAATATTCTTATGCGACACTCCCTGGGCCCAATTAATGTCTTCATTGGCCCTAAGCACTGCTAAGTACACAAGGACTGACTTCACATGAAAATAAAAATAAAATTTTATTTTTTGATCTAACAATTGCTAAAAATATAAATAGCAACTTTCTTCTAGATTTTTTGCCTGCCAAATTATGAATAAACTCATTACAGCTGTACTTATGTTTCTTCCTGTCCCTCAGTTTGATGGGAACCCAGGCATGTATTTCCTCTGTTGGGCGATAGTTTCCGTGATGCAGAATAATTCCATTCACTATACGTGGATTTTACTAGTTTGACTTGACAAAGTCAAGCCAAGGTGGGGGTGGGGTAGGGTAAACCTCCCCCCTCTTTTGTCATCTTGGAAGGATGGAGGGGGCAAGGAGGAGTGAGGAGGAGTCAATTCCCCATTACCATTGCATGTGTTTTTCAACCTTGGCACTACTGTAGGGACAAATCTTTGCATGAGACTAACCTACTCATTGCAGGACATTTATCATTTCTAATTTCCATGTACTAAAGGCTAATAGCACCTTTCAGTCATTGTGACAATTAAAAAAAAAACCTCCAAAATCTTCCTAGGGCACAGTACTACTTCAGGTTAAGCTGTACTACCTCAGGTTAAGAAGCATTGTGAGCTGCGTGGTTGAATGGAGATTGAAAGAATGTCCCGAATGGTCCTACCTTCCCCAGTTCTTTACATCCTCTCTGTCCCTCCCTCCTGAACTTGCTGAGCCAAGGTCAGCAGATCTCTATGCCCTCAGCTTCTCCCCACTCTGAGCAAGCAACTATGGCTCGTGTAGTGTTTTGTCATGTGATGTGACTCTTGTTATATCATCACTTTTCATATTGATTAACTCTCAGGGTTTATTCTAGAACATTTCCAAACCTGCTTGGATGTCTCTGAGTAAATCATAAGCTCCCGGAGGGCAGAACCCCTGTTTTATACCTCTTTAACATGAAGTTTGTCCTTTTATACAGTTCAGGAGGTTCTCATGACAAGTATACTAAGGTGGTTTGCCATTTCCTCCTCCAGTGGATCAGGTTTTGTCAGAACTCTCTGGTATAACCTATCTGTCTTAGGTAGCCCTACATGGCATGTCTCATAACTTCATTGGGTTACTCAAGCCCCTCTGCCATGACAAGGCGGTGATCTGTGAAGGGAGGCATGGTGTGCTGCAGTCCATGGGGTCGCAAAGAGTTGGACACAACTGGGCGACTGAACAACAGCAACAAGGTGAAATTTAGGTGTAAGGTGACTCAGGAAGATGCATCTAGAGATCAACGTGGAATGTGGGTCTGAGGAGGAGAGAGGAGTTTGGAACCTGACACAGATTTGGGATGCAGCTACCCACAGGAGAGCTGACACTGGTGGGAGAAGCTATGGCATTGTTTGAAAAAATGACCACCTTCAGGATGTGGGAGGAAATATAATGCCAAACTGAGGAAAAGACAGGATGATAGGCTTGTGGGGGTTCATGGGAATGTTGCTGACTCACAGAAGTCGACAGGGAGGGGACAGGTCACCAGGACCAGAGCATGCAGGAGTGAGGAGGGGCTGCTCCACAGGTCAGCTGAGGAGTTGAAGGTGCCTTCTGGGTCCTCATGGTACAATGCTGAGGGTAGGCCATGCTGCAAGAAGCCAGCAAGTAAGCAAAGTAAGGCAGCAAGTGCAGTTTCCAAGAATTTCAGAAGTGAAGGAAAGAGAGGGCAGTCCCATGAAAGGGCAGCTTGGCACAAAGGAGGCATTCCTTAAATATATCTATTTATAAAAATGTGTAATCAATATGTATATTTATTTTTATAAATATATATGAATATATAGGAGAGATAGAAACAGTTTGTTGGCAGAGGTGGAAGAACTGTGTGCAATGGAGTGTTTGAAGATGCAGGCAAGCCAGATCTGGGTAGGAGAACATGAGCTCCAGGTGGGGGCTCTTGGACTTGGTGAAGAAACAAACATTCCTGGAAGACAGGAATGATGGCATGCAGGGAGAGTGGGGAAAAAATGGATATTTTGCAGTGAAGGGATTGCTTCCCTAGCAAGTTTGCCAAAAACATGAAATAACTCTGATTCTTTCTTATTTATGCAGAGTCATTTTGATGGATGTCAGAAGCTCTTGAGCCTCTTATAGAATGCAGGATTTCTGTCATTAGATTTTAAATGTCTACCCTATAACATTATAGCTCTAGCCTAGACAGGGCATTTGAGGGCAGGCTCAGAAAAAGGAGATAACACTACCAATGAGCCCAGAAAACCAAAATGCCTCTTTCATTCCAAGCACGGAGGTCAGTAATAAAAAAGCATTTAATCCACAGCCTGAATGCAAAGGTTAGAAGCCGGGGGGGAAAAAGGCAACCCTAAACTATATGATGCCCACTCTTCCCTTTTACAACCCTGACAAAAATAGGCAGGAGACAAATCCCATTTGTAAGGACAGCAAAATCTCGATCTCCTCTCTGACCCAAACCCTCTCCATGCATCATAAATATTTCCATAGTCATAAATATCACTGATGAGGAAGCAGAAGGCTCTTAATTGGCTCCAACTCATTTCATGGTGGAGGAAGCTAGGAAAAATGCACTGAATAAGAATAAGACAGGGTGAGAGATCTCCTAGGAGGAAATTAAAATAGAATCTTCTACCAAAATGATGCTCTATCTCTATGCTGATTTACACCAGAAAAGAATTAGCTGAAGACTCATTGTGAGAAGTGTCTTCTCCCACTGTCCCAGGGCCTTTTCTATCTTAGAAATGCCAATTCTCTTCAAGCTGAGTTTTATGGTGGTTGATTTCATTGAAAATGAGCCACTGTAAGGAAAGAATGGAGCTCATTAGCATTTATTAAAACGTCATAGCAGGATAGTGGATAAATAAACAGTAGTATATTCACACAATGGAATACTATTCAACAGCAAAAAAGATGGGCCACTAATCACACATTATCAGGGGACGGGTTTCAGAAACATTACGCTGAGTGAAAGAAGTCTTATATGAAAGAGTACACACTATAGGAGTCCATTAATATTATGCACTCTAATAGGTGATCTATGGTGGGGAGAAAGTCCAAACAATGGTTGCCTCTGTGGGTAGGGGAAAGATGGAAAGGGATGTGAGGGAACTTTCTATAATGATAGAAATGTTCTCTGCATCTTGATGAGAGTTTGGATTACACAGGCACTCACATTTGTCAAAACTCAGCAAAAGCACCCTTAAGATTCGGGCATGCCATTGTATCTAAATTTTACATCAAATGAAAAATCTAAACAAAGACCGAGCTTTAGTAATGATATGAAGTATTTAGGGGAAAGTGTTCTGCTGTCTACAAATTACAGTGAAAAGCACCACTAAAATAACATAGATTCATGGATGGATATAGAAATGGATAAATACATGAGAAAGCAATTTTAGTAAGATGTTAATGGTAGAGTCTAGGTGGCTAGTAGACAGCTGTTCCCTGTAAAATTCTTTCCACTTCTATATGTGTATGAAAAATGTCACAATAAAATGGGAGAAATAATAATAGTGTGATTTGTTCAAAATAGCGAACATTTACTGATTCCCTAGGTTCGCCAAGTGCTTTACATAAATTTTTCCTCATCCTATCCTGATTTTACAGACCAGGAGGTTAGCATTCAGAGAAACGCAGTTTCAGGGTCAGGGACACTTCTTTGCCCTTCTTTTATGCGTGCCCTCCAGATGAAGGCACTTAGAGTTTGGGTAACAAACACTCTCTTCTGCACTGCAACCACTAAACCTTCCTCAGTGCTGGCTTCTGATTAACTGGGAAAGTGAAGAGGCGTTCTTGACCACCAATCAACAGTGTCACAAAGACTAACTAAACACCTACTACTTACCAGGAGGCTCAGTGGTAAAGAATCTGCCTGCCAACACAGGAGACACAGGAGACTTGGGTTTGATCCTTGGGTCGGGAAGATCCCCTGGAGGAGGAAATGGCAACCCACTCCAGTATTCTTGCCTGGAGAATCCCATGGACAGAGGAGCCTGGTGAGCTGTAGTCCATGGAGTTGCAAAGAGTCAGATGCAATTGAACACACATATTCATTACTACATGTAGGGACTTCAGAGAAATATAAAACACAGGCTCGGCCTTCAAGAGGCTCCTGCAGTATTGAGCCTAGCCTGGAGAACTGGACTCTATGTGTGACTTTGGCACTAATTAGCTGTATGACCTTGAGCAACTTACTTCAACTCTTGGGCTTCATTCTCTTTATCTGTGAAATAAGGGCTTGAACTAGACCAGCCCTCAGGTTCCTGACCACCTTCATGTTTCTGTGACTCTTGACCCATAGTAATTTAAGGGTCAATAGCTGGTCCAGATAGTGTTTGCTAACAGAATACTGAGGAAGGAAATGGAGGTGAGTGGGGGAGGAAAAATCTCCAGGAAATGGGGCCTAAGCAATGCCTGTGTGGAAGGGGGAGGAGATGCAAACATGGGGCCTGGAGGGAGGACACACAGGGACTGTGAAGAGGGAGTGTGACTGGAGAGGGAGCTTGGTTACCAGAAGCTGAGACGAAAACCAAGAAAACAATTTGCACTTTAACTTCTGAGAAGCAACATCCCACCAGAGGTGTTAAGCATGGGAAGCATGTGATGAGATGATATCTGAGGAAGATTACTCTATTTATTTTCAGTCCTGGAAGAAAAGAGCAGCATAAATAATCACAAATGGCAGATCATTATAAGACTATGTGGGAGACTCTAGAATACCCTTGATCTGTGGCTTTCAAGTTACCATCTTGAGAACATTAGGGCTCCTGGGAAGCAAGGGGACACTGAAGGGAGGCAGGATCCAGCACCCTCTCCCATTCCCACCTTAACCGCAACAGCACTGCTTTTAATGGTTTCATACATGGGCATTCCAGATCAAATTTATTTTTAAATAATTCAACAGACTTCAATTGAATGATGTAAATTAATTACACAAATAAGCAGCCAGACAAATGTGTCAGGAGGGGGCTGTTGGAGGAGAAATAATTTGCTGGGCACATGCCTCACACAGCTAACTGAGATGACGCCACATTTCCACCTGTGAGGTGCCAGCTCTGACAAAGGAGAAGGGTCTTAGGAAGAGGGCAGGTTTGGAAACAGCTGTGCCTGTGCCCCATGGTGTTAACAAAACATCCTCACTCCATGCAATTTGCATGTGCACGGGACTTTCAACTATTAAGCCCCGGGGGCCTGACTCAGGCTCAGCAGGGCTCTGTCCTAACTTGATTCCCTCAGCAGGTCCCAGGGCTTCACTCACTTGCCACTCTTCCTGGTGGTTGCCTCCAAGTAGCTTTGGGTGGGGCACTGTCTCTCCCCACTCCCCGACTCTTTGTGACGTGCCACCCTAAACAAACATCCAAGAGCTTTCCACCCTGTAAAACTAGACCAGAGTGGCAAAAACAACAAACTTCAGGAGGTTCCATAGGTTCTAGATTCTTGCAGGTGTATTTTGGTTGGCTCTCCTGGCTTTTGTCTTCTTTGCTGCTGCTGCTGCTGCTAAGTCGCTTCAGTCGTGTCCAACTCTGTGCGACCCCATAGACGGCAGCCCACCAGGCTCCCCCGTCCCTGGGATTCTCCAGGCAAAAATCCTGGAGTGGGTTGCCATTTCCTTCTCCAGTGCATGAAAGGGAAAAGTGAAAGTGAAGTTGCTCAGTCGTGTCCGACTCTTAGCGACCCCATGGACTGTAGGCTACCAGGCTCCTCCGTCCATGGGATTTTTCCAGGCAAGAGTACTGGAGTGGGGTGCCATTGCCTTCTCCGTGTCTTCTTTGCAGGAGATATTACCTGACAGACTCTGCCCTCCACATTTATTCTTGAATGGTCTCATCAGTGGTCTTCTTTCAGACCTGACTCTTAGATGCCCTTAGGCACAGCATTAACTCTCTGCTTGTTTCAGGTACTCCCTGACCCTCTGTCCCACAGAAAAAAGGCCTTCCTCATAGCTGTGTTTTCACCCCACTACTTCATGCATGACTTTACGCTCTGCACCCTGGTTCTCTAACACTGCCTGACAAGCCGCCCAAAGCTTAATGACTTTAAAAAAAATCATCATTTATTCTCTCTCACAGTTTCTGTTGGTCAGGAACTTGGGAAGGACTCCATCATTTATTATCGCTCATGGTTTCTGTTGGTCAGGAACTTGGGGAGGACTCAGTAGGGCAGTTCTGGCCCAGGGTCTCTCGCGTGATTGCAGTCATACATCAGCTGGAGCTGCAATCATCTGAAGGCTTGGCTGGGGCAGGAGAATCCACTTCCAAAGTGGCTCACTCACCTGACTGTTGAATTGCTGCTGGCTCTTGTCAGAGGGACCCAGTTCCTCTCTGTGTGGGCTTCTCCATGTTGCTGCTTGAGTGCCCTCGTGGCGTGGCAGCTGGTCTCCCCCAGGCAAGAAACCAAGAGTCCAAGTCAGATACTGCAATAACTTTTATGGCCTAGCCTTGAATGTCATACCCTATCCTTCCTACTCATCACACAGGGACAGCCCTGATTCAGTGTGAAAGAGGACCATGAAGGGAGGCAAGTATCATTGGAGGTCATCTTGGATGCTGGCCCACCACATCCAGGATCAGAAGAGGAGGACCAGACTCAGGCCATCAAGTAGTTTACAACTTAGTTGGTACAAGATGGAGGAGAGAAATCTTACATACTTGTAATAGTAGGAGGTAGAAGGAGGAGGAGGAAGAGGAGGGGAAGGAGGAGGAGGGAAAGGAGGAGAAAAGAAGCAGCAGCAGAAGGGGAAGCGGAAGGAGGAGGAAGAGAAAGGAAGGAAGGAATAAAGGGAACAACAAAGGAAGGAAGAAAAGGTAAGCAGTACATGCCCTAGAATGCAAATTAGGTACGGAGTAAGCATATAGGAAAGATATAGTCTCTGCCCTCTCGAAGTTTGTAATCTGGTGGGAATTACTGTTGTCACGTCAGTTCAGTTCAGTTGCTCAGTCATGTCTGACTCTGTGTGACCCCATGGACTGCAGCACGCCAGGCTTCCCTGTCCATCACCAACTCCCGGAGCTTGCTCAAACTCATGTTCATCACATCGGTGATGCCATCCAACCATCTCATCCTCTGTCATCCCCTTCTCCTCCTGCCCTTCAATCTTTCCCACCATCAGGGTCTTTGCCAATGAGCCAGTTTTTCGCATCAGGTGGTCATCTAAGTAAGTATAAATAATTGTACTTGGAACAGAATCCAATCTCCTTACCTTGCCCTGCCTATTCTTTTCCTCTACTGCTCATCTCCTTTCTCACTGAGTGTCGACCATTTGACCACACTGGCCCTTCCTCCCACACACCAAGCTCCCATCTCCCTCGGGACCTTCCACTTCTGTTCCCTGGAATGCTCTCCAGATCTCAGCACAGCCAACTCTTTCTTGCCATTCAGGTCTCTGCATTTAGTTGCCACATGATCTTTTCTGGTTTTGTCATTCAATTCCTCCAACTGGAACGTAAGCTTCACAAGAACAGAGACTTCGTTAACCTCCAGACCCAGAGAGCACTTGTTACACACCAAATGATGAATATATGAGTATATAATGAGTAAATGAAGTACCTCTTTCTGACATGGTTCTAAAATTGTATAAAATCATCCTTGTAGAATGTTGTAAACTGAAGCTCCAGCCCTGTCTCTTGTTCATCTTGCAATCCAAACCAAGGTTGGTGAATTGCAGGCCTACACAAGATCTAACCTTGCTGACTCCTCGACTCTGAGCAAACAGCACACCTCTGCCACACCTGATCTTCCGCCACATCTGAATTCAGCGGATCCAATCTAGGCTGACTGTGTTGCTTGTGTTTTCCCTCGGAATTGGGTCCTGAATTTCTGATTGCCTTTGCTTGTCTTCTGGAATAACTCCCCTCTCTCTCTCCTCCAAGGGAAGGGCCTTCCAGCCTGTTTTGTTGCACTCATGTTTTCAGCTTTCCTGGGCTGAAATATTGAAAACAGTTGCTCATTAATATCCCAGCTTTCCAGCTTTTCAGGAGAAACGATGACAAACAGAGATCCCCACACATATTCGTTTTGAAAAACGAATTTTGAAAAACGTTTTTAATTTGAAAGTAAATGGATGCTGCTGGTCTGCAGGTCTTTTCACCTGCTGTGGTGTGTGATTAGTGAGGCCTTTTCTCTCTGGGTGGTGGTGCCAGCTAATGGACTCATGCTTCCTCTGTATGTTTATTTATCTCAGTTAATTAAAATTTTGCCAAGTCTTCCTCACCACCCTTGTGCACGGCGAGGCCAAACATTGGCTTGTGGCACTGATCCGGGCTGGCAGGCTGGGTGGGGGCAGCCATTCTATTAAATATTAATCGAAGAGGGCAATCAGGCCTCTGGGCTTCCACTCCTGGGCTTCTCCCACTGGGAAGTCACAAATCGATGCCAGAGCTCAGTGCTGGTGGCAACTGTCCCCACCAGGCCTGAGTCAGCATCAGATGCAATTATTTGGAGTGGTTATTTGACAGTAAATCTGAGCAGAATTCTGGGAGATGTCTCTTAAAAACTGGAATGAATTACATGCACATCTATCTTGAAAGGGAATGTTAACCATCATGTGAAACTCTATCTTATAAGTGATGACAGAGTCAATTTGATAGCATTAATTTTGAAGTTATGGGTTAGATTAAGGCTAGAACAGTACCCTATACTTCAGATGTTATGAAACTGTGCCTCCACCAGGGCTGGGGGAGGAGATTAAGAATTGAGTGGGCACTCAAGGCCTCTGCTGCCCCATTTTTGGAAATGCTCACAAGTTCACCTTCTCACCAGCCTCCTCCCTTCAGTCACTGTTAGTTGTGTCCTAGCTTTTGAATCATTTCAGCAGGTATCGTGGCTGACAAACTTGGAAGACAGGAATAGTGCTCTGTTGTGAGCTGAAGTGTTCTGTATGATCAGAAGATGAGTTGAAGTCTTAACCCCCAGGACCTGTGAATGTGACCTTATTTGAAAATAGGGTCTTTGTAGATGTGATAGTCAAGATAAGGCCATACTGGATTGGGCAGGCTTGATCCAGTGACTGGTGTACTTATAAGAAGAGATCACAAGGACCTACTGTACTGAAACTAACCCAACATTATACATCAATTGTACTTCAATAAAAAAAGATGAAAGAAAATAAGAATAGATCACAGAGCCACACAGGGAGACCACCGTGTGATGTGAGAGGTGCAGACTGCATTGATACATCTACCAGCTAAGCTGTGCCAAGGATTGCCAGCAATGCCAGAAGGTAGGAAGAAGCAAAGAAGGACCCTCTCATAGAGCCTTCGGAGAGAGCAGCCCTACTGACACCTTGATTCTGGGCTTCCAGCCTCCAGAACTCCAGAGAGGATAAATTTCTGTTGTTTTAAGTCACTGAGTTTGCAATACTTTGTTACAGCTGCCCTAAGAAACTTATACACACTCTACTCTGGGCCCCACTGCTGCCTGCCTCAGCCAGATTGCCTCTCTGCTGGACCTCTTGATAGGCTTAGTCACCCTGGTTCCTTTCCCTTTCTGAGAGGTCTTACACAGTGAAATCCCAACTGGCTAGTAGGTTTACAAAGTGGGAAGTCAGACTAAGAAGAAAACCTCATCATATCTCAAGTCTTGTGGATGATTTTCAAAACATCAGTCTGCCTTCTTGCCTAAGTGGAGGTCAGTGAACATAGTAAGCTGGTTCATTGACAATAGAGGGTGTTGCTCTGCCTCAAGGGTCATCACTCTAAATTCAAGTCTTCCTGGTTGGCATCACAGATAGAAAATAAGATGTTGGCATAAAATTGTACTGACCTCAGCACTTATTCTGGAAATTGAGTTTTTATTTTCATATTCCTGACTAGCTCTCTATCTCTTCTAAAATTTGAGTGTATAACAACAACAAAGTACAGTTAGATTGAGATCTAGGGGAGTTTCTAGCAACCAACCTATCGTTAGGTGAGTTTCCAGCAAACAAGATTCTATAATATTCTGTTGTAGCTGGGGGGAGGGATATTGAACTTGAGGTCCGAAAACTTGGACTTGAATTCTAGCTCTGCTCATCCTCACAACAGCCTTGCAAGGTAAGTATAATTATCCCCCAGTTATGCATGGCAGGATGGACTGAGGCTGCCCCCAGCCCCTCTCCAAAGAGATATACTCAGAAACTAGAAGGATGGCTTCTGCTTGGTCTTTGTTTTGCTGAGTGGGGCACACCCACTGAAGGTAGAGGCGAACTACTTCTGACAACAGAGAGAGTTTTAAGAAGATATAAAGGTGAAAAGGGGAGAGCAGGAAAATGATTGACAGGGAAGAGGAATTTTGGAGGGTAGGTGGGAAAGAAATGTGTGATGCAAGTGCTTAAGCTCCAAAATGTCCAAACACCCATACAATTCAACAAAAAATAAATAAATAACCCAATCAAAAATGGGCTGCTACTGCTAAGTCGCTTAAGTCATGTCCAACTCTGTGCAACCCCATAGACAGAAGCCCACCAGGCTCTCCCGTCCCTGGGATTCTCCAGGCAAGAATACTGGAGTGGGTTGCCATTTCCTTCTCCAATGCATGAAAATGAAAAGTGAAAGTGAAGTCGCTCAGTCGTGTCCGACTCCTAGCGACCCCATGGACTGCAGCCTACCAGGCTCCTCCGTCCATGGGATTTTCCAGGCAAGAATACTGGAGTGGGGTGCCATTGCCTTCTCCGCAAAAATGGACAGGGGACCTTAATAGACATTTCTCCAAAGAGGACATACAGATGGCCAGTAGACACATGAAAAGATGCTCAACATGACTAATTATTAGAGAACTGAAAATCAAAACTATAATGAGGTACCACCTCATACCAGTCAGGCTGGCCATCCTTAAAAAGTGTACAAATAACAAATGCTGGAGAGAGTGTAGAGAAAAGGGAATCCTCATACACTGTTGGTAGGAATGTAAACTGGTACAGCCATTATGGAAAACAGTGTGGAAGTTCTTCAGAAAACTAAAAATAGAATTACCATATGATCCAGCAACCCACTCCTGAGAATATATCCAAAAAAAACTATAATTAAAAAAGATATATGCACCCCTGACATGGAAATAGCCTAACTGTCCATCAACAGATGAATGGATAAAGAAGATGTAGTACATATATACAATGGGATACTACTCAGTCATAAAAAAGAATGAAACAATGCCACTTGCAGCAACATGGATGCAACTAGAGATTATCACACTAAGTGAAGCAAGTCAGAAAGAAAAAGCTAAACATCATATGATATTATTTACATGTGGAATCTAAAATATGGCACAAATGAACCTATCTGCAAAATAGAAACAGACTTAAAGAGAACAGACTTGTGGTTGCCAAGGGGGAGGGGGAGGGCGAGGGATGCACTGAGAGTTTGGGGTTGCCTATGCAAGCCATTGCATTTAGAATGGATAAACAACAAAGTCCTACTGTTTAGCATAGGTAACTATATGGATATTCTGTGATAAACCATAATGGAAAAGAGTATTAAAAAGAATATATAAATATGTGTATAACTGAGTCACTTTGCTCTATAGCAGAGATTGGCATATTGTAAATCAACTATACTTCAATTAACATTTAAAAAAAAAAGAAAGATGTCTGATGGAGAATTTGATTTAGTATCTATTATGTAGTATGTGTGTGGGCTTCCAAGATAGCTTTGCTTCCAAGATAGCAAAGAATTCACCTGCAATGCCGGTTCGATCTCTGGGTTGAGAAGATCCCCTGGAGAAGGAAATGGCAACCGTGTAGTGTGTGATCTGTGTCTTCTTCCCTATATCCCCCCCAAAAGATTTCTAGCTAATATGTTATTGAGTTGGATCTGGTTGGGCAGTAGGAATCTGATGAGGAACAGAGACCACCCATGAGGATTCAACTGTCCCAGGGCTAAAAGGAAGCTGAAGTTCAAAGAGCTTGAGTGCCTCACACAGGGTTACACAGCCTCAGGTTCTGAAGTCAAATCTGTCTGACCCCACACCTATATTCTCTCCTATAACATACAGCTTATTCTCATCGTCAACTTGCCAAACTATTTCAAGCCCAAGAGGCAGGGCAGGCTGAAATTTTAAATATCGCAAAACTATTTGTATAAATGCCCTGAACAACAAGCAATAATGACTTATTAATTATAGTTTTCATATGGCTAGACCTTTGCAGCTTTGAGACGTGGCCTTCATTTATTGAGCATTTACTCAGTGTCAAACCCTTCCCTGTGCATTTTATGATCTAATCTTCTGAGTAGGCCTGAATAGTAGACATTTTTATCCCTATTTTACAAATGAGGAAATATTACAGAGTTACTAAACCAGGTTGCTGGTGAAAAGCAACAGATCTAAGACCTAAACACCAAAAATCATGTAACTTACTTTCTTAAGAGGTAACATATACACATAGTACAGTGTTTATCAAGGAAAAGATCAACAGTGAAAAGTTAAAGCCTCTCTCTTCACCATCCCCCAGAGACCCAGATCCCTTTCCTGCCAGCCTCATGTTACCCACTCTGACCAGTTCTTAAGTGTCCTTCAAAGATATCCTAGGTATTTACACATATTTCCCTGAGGGTGCAGACTTCAGGGAAAAAGAATGTTTGAAGTTAACCGGAGGAAACAGTGCCTCCCCTCAGCCCTCCCTAAGTTCAGTTTTAAACTTGTGGAGCTCAGATACAATGGAGTATGTTTTTATGTTTTCCTAGGAGCCGGTGAGGGATACAGAACAGAGCATGCAGTCTGGAATCTGATAGGACTAAGTTCAAGTTCATGCCAAGAGCTGGTGACTTGACCTCTCTAAGGCATTTCCACACCTGAAAACAGAAGCAAATATCCCTACCTCCAAGGGCTGCTAGGAGGATAAGAAAATAAAAGTAAAACATCTGGCACATCAGACAGCCTTCTTTCCTCCCTCCTGAACAAGAGCCTACAGCTTTCACAATGCATCTTTAAGAACACAGAGAAAAGGAAAAGCAAACTCCCGACATTTATGTGCAGTTTAGTGATCGGCTTTGACCCAATTCTACTTCAAAGCCTTTCCTTCTCTTTCCTACCTCCCACTGCCTCCCACCCAGCTGCCAAGTATAGAGAATACATGAAAACTTAGGCCAAATGGGAACCTGGAAGGTTAAAGCCTTCGAGAAAACAGCTGTTTGTTTGTTCGTTTATCACCATACTTTTGCCCCTGTCTCATTTGATTACAAGAGTCTGTGGGAAAAATAAAAATCCATTGTACTTAGACTAGTCTATACAGGGATATCCCATCCTTGGTTTCACTCTGCAGCAGCTCTGTGAAAGAGGCAAAACTGCGACTCAGGTATTAAATGCTTTGGCTAAGAGGAGCAAGGCAGAAATGGGGCCAGAACCCAGATCTTCACTGATTTCCTTGCCTTTTGGTCTCTCTAGTAGTATCTTACGTATAATTGCTACTGTATTGGTTAGGATCCATTTGGCTGCAAGCAACCAAAAAGCCAAGTGACACTTGCTCATATAACTGGAAATGCAGAGGTTCGATGTCTTTGGTAGAAGCCAAGGACTGTGACACTGTGTTCTCTCTGCCCCTCTCTTGTTTATTTCCTCATCTGTGTACTGGCTTCATTTTCAGGCTGGCTTCTCTCATGCCAAAATTATTTATTGCACTCCAAGCACCACACCAACACATCACAATGTGCAGAGGAAAAGAAGTCTCTTATTGTGTCTGTCTTATAAATGAGGAAGATTCTTCCTAAGAGATCCCAACCAACAATGCTGTTGGGCCTCATTTTCTCAAACTGGAGCCTATCTTGTGGTAGAGTCTGTCATATGTGTAGTCACTCCGTCTCTTTGGAACACTTTATTTGGACAAGATTAAAATTTTAAGTCCCAAACTTCCCTGGTGGTTCAGTGGTTAAGAAGCCGTCTGCCAATGCAGGGGACACAGTTCGATACCACATGCCACAGAGCAACTAAGCCTGAGCGCCACAACTACTGAGCCAGACGGGAGCAAGGAAGAAAAGTTAAGACGGCAGGAATAGAGGGGCAGATTAGTCTGGGCCCCAACCTAGGCGATCCTATGGCTGAGCCTCTCTCACCTGCTCTCCTCGCCTCCTCCTTCCTCTGCATTTCATTCAGCCTCCTCTTCCTGCCCCAGGTTTGATAGATTCTGCTACTCCAGGAGTCCTGGACTTTCCCTCTCAAAATCAGCCCATGTTGTAGTAGATGTTTGTCTTTTGGGGGATATCCATCATCCCCTTCAACCTTAACTTCATATTGTTGCCTTAATTTCCCTTTGGGGGAAATTACCCATTGTATATATGTGTGTTTGTATATGCTCATTCAATCATGTTCAACTCTTTACCACCCTATGGACTGTAGTCCACCAGGCTCCTCTGTCCATAGGGTTCTCCAGGCAAGAATACTGGAGTGGGTTGCCATTTACTCCTCCAGGGGATCTTTCCAACCCAGAGATCAAACCTGTGTCTCCTACATTGACAGGAGGATTCTTTACCACTGAGCCACCTGGGAAGCCCTGCCCATTGTATATCTAATGCCTCCCTTATGCTATGGAGGCTGGAATGATTAGATCATTTCTCTCCTTGGTCCAGAGTTGGTGGGAAGAAGAGTGGATACATAAAGCTTGACCAACTATAGGCTCTTTCCCGGAATTTGACTCTTGGGTGAGAAGCAAAGGGCAGGTTGCAATGGTATGCAGGCCTGAGCATTTCCATGGGATGGCCCTGTCTAAGGATCAGTTGCCTGGCCACTGACCTACCTGTGGCTCTTGTCCCATTTCCCAAGCCCAGCCTTTCAGCCTCTTCCTTATGCATTCTGGAAGACTCCATGATCTTGCTGATAATTTCTTCTTTGTTCAAGAGGGCCAGGGTCAATTTCTGCTGTTTGCAATCAAGAATCCCAGTCATACCATATGACCAGTCAATTCTACTTCTAGGCATATATCCAAGAAAAATGATAACTTAGGTCTATGCAAAAACTTATACACCAGTGTTCTTAGCAGCATTCATCACGACAGCCAAACATGGAAATGACTCAAATGTCCATTAACTGCTAAATGAGTAACTGAAATGTAGTATATCCATACAATGGACTACTACTCAGCCATCAAAGAAATGAAGGACTAATAGATGCTGCAACACGGATGAACTTTGAAGACATACACTAAGTGAAAGAAGTCAACACAAAAGACCACATACTATGTGATTCCATTTATGTAAAATGTCCAGAACAGGTAAACCTACAGAGACAGAAGGTAGATTAGTTGTTGACAGGGGCTAGAGGGGGAATGTGATCACCAATGGATATGGTATTGCAACCCACCCAGTATTTTGCCTGGAAAACTTTCTGGACAGAGGAGCCCAGTGAGCTATACAGTCCATGAGGTCGTAAAGCATTAGACATGACTGATTGACTGACCACACACTCATGTACTGATATTGATAGTGATAAATGTCCTAATATTGACCATGCTATTGGTTATACCATGCTGTGAATATACTAAAACCCACAGAATGACATACTTCAAAGGGTGAATTTTATGTTATTTGAGTCGTATTACAATAAAGGATTATTTAAAAACAAAAGAGCTCTGAGGATTTCTTGGTTCAGTGGTAAAGAATCTACCTGCCAATGCAGGAGACATGAGTTCAATCCCTGGTCCCACATGGAACTAAGCCCATGTGCCACAACTATTGAGCCTATGCTCTGGAGCCAGGGAGCAGGAACTACTGAAGTCTGTGCTCCCTAGAGCCCGTGCTCCACAAGAGAAACCACTGCAATGAGAAGCCCATTAGAGAGCAGCGATTAGAGAGTAGCCCTCGCTCACTGCGACTAGAGAAAAGCCTGTGCAGCAACCCAGCACAGCCAAAAATAAATAAATAAAATTATTTGAAAAAAGAAAAAAAAAAAAGAGCTCTAACCAAAATGCCTTATGGTTTAAAAAAAAAAAAATTGCCTTCTGGTGCAAGGAGCTCAAAGTAGGAAGGTAGCCTGGGCTCCTGAGAAGACCACCACCCTGGGCTCTGGAGGGTCCAGTTCTCAATCCAGTTCTGCTTCTTGCCAACCCTAAACTTCATTCTTTTGGACCTCAGTGTTTTCAGTGCTAACAAGAAGGGGCTTATAAGATCAGTGTTTCCCGTACTTTAGTCATTCGTGAGCCACCTTCACGATTATTACTGTGTCAACTGAAGGATTATCTACCTGGTTCTTTAAACAAATGCATTTTTTAAAACCTAGCATCATTCTAGACAAAAATATTTATCAAATCATGCATTTGCTGTATTGGTTGCATTTTCCCAAAACACATTAAAATCAACATTAGGTGGTAAAGTTAGAAGTATTCACTCCCCATGTCACTGTCTGATTCCTACCATTTGGGGATCCTGGACTGGGGTCTTCAAGGCTCGTCTACAAACTAGCCCACTGGGTAGAGGACCAGGTCTTGCCTTGGTTCCTCTCTCAGCTAACATGGATTTTTAATTATTGCCTCTTAGGACATGGCCTTGTCCTATGGCCATCCCTCGCTCTGGTTGTGGGAACTTCCAGTCAGAGAAGATGAAGACTGTCCCAAGGCCACTCAAGGGGTACTTCCTGAGATGCTGGGGATGGTTATTGTTAATCTAATCTTACAGAGTGGGGAGATTGTCTCAGAAGAGATAGGATTCAAATCCAGATCTTTTCATAATTCCTGTATTCTTTATATTATAGACTATTGGGTCAGATAATTTGGGGTGGATGTAACTCTCAGTTGCCATTAAATCAGGCCCTACACATAACTGCCACCTTTGCCTAAGGGCAGAAACAGCACAGAAGGAATGGGACACTAATGTGCCTTCTGAGATGAAAACTATATCCATCGAATTTCTATCATTTCTCTATAATAGTAATAAACAGTAATAAACTCTGCTGTACTTCCTTCATTATATACATCCCACTAATATTTCCTTGTTCAAAATCCCTATTCCCCACTAGTCAAGGACCATGTCTTTCTTATTCATTGCTGCTTCTGAACACTGGACCCAGCATTTGGCACAGAGTAGGCCTGGCTCAGTGGTAAAGAATCCACCTGCCAATGCAGAAGATGGGGTTCAATCCCTGGGTTGGGACGATCCCCTGGAGAAGGAAATGGCAACCCACTCCAGTATTATTGCCTGGGAAATCCCATGGACAGAAGAACCTGGTGGGCTATAGTCCATGAGGTCACAAAGAGTTGGACACAACTTAGCAACTAAACACACATAGACCCCTAATAAGTCTCAATTATAAGTTCAATTCACTAATAGTCCCTCACCTCAAAGGTCCTCTAGCCTTGGTGCATGTGATTGTGACAGGGAATGAGGTGGGCAGAGACAAGCCCATAGGCAAGAGCAGGACTCACCGCTGTGTCCCAGCGCCTGCACAGCAGGCAGGAGGAGATTGGTACAGCCTTCAGTCATGTACCATACATAGATTGACATGTATCCCACATCCTCTGCCACGGAGCAGATGGCTGTAGCCACCTGGGTCCATCTGTGGAAATGGTTTCGATCTGTCCAGATCAGAGAGCAGAGCTGAGCAGTGATGCATTTATTCCACCCAACAAGTAACTGTTGACAGTCAACCTGATGCAAAGTCCTGTGCCAGGTAGTGTGGAGGAGACAAATGCAACTCAGGCTTGTGCTGAGTCCCATGCCAGGCTCCTGGGTACACAGATCCACCAGCCTAAGTCTGCCAATTCCTTGTGCGGTATTCTTTCCACAGCAGCACTGCCTTCCAAAGAGGATGTCTGAGCTGCCAGGATTACAAGCATTCTTCCCTTCTGTATCCCCTGAAAAGATGAACCTGGGACTTCTGCACAAGGGATCTGCAGTGAGCTGGTGAGAGCGTTCCCAGGTAAACAGGACTTGTCCTATCCAAGGATCCTTCCAGTGGTGGCTGGGTCAGTATCTAGATGAGATGGAGGGGGTAAGAAGGACCTGCTCTCAGAGGGCTAGACGGGGTAAGATATAGAGTTAGTGCTGGGGCGGGGGAGTGGGTGTAGGTATGGAGGGCCTGTGAAGTGCTGTGTTCGGGGGCTTCAGTGACCTGGGGCTTTCTGGTTGATTCCTGGTTGGGGAGGGGGGCACTCCTCCCTAAGGTAACAAGCCCACACACTCCTTCCATAGCCTCTGCCATTTTGGGACCAGCAATGACAATGGACCTAAAGGCTCCTTGCTTCCTGCTTCTGGCACTCAGCATTCTTTCCCCAGGAGTTTTCTGCCCTTCAGGCTCCCAGAGAGCCAGGTGTGCCCTCCAGGATGAATATAGTAGCCCACCCCCTTGAGAGGCATTTCAGCTGCACAAGCAGATTTCAGCTGCACAAGCAGATCAAAGATGAAGAACCAGGTAAAAGAGTTTTCAGGGAGTCCTAAAGAGATGATGTAATGGTTGATCTACACGGGATTTCCCAACCTTGGCACTACTGACATCTGAATCATATCATTCTTTGCCTTTGTAGTGTAGAATGTTCAGCAGCTTCTGTGGCCTCTACTTACTATGTAGTAGTGAGCAATTCCCCAGTTGTGACAACCAAAAATGTTTCCAATCATTTCCTATGTCCCCTGGTGGGTAAGATCAGTCCTTGATTAGGAACCACTGCTGTACAGGCTTCAAGGCTTCAGGTTTGAATCTTGGCTCTATCATTGGCTGCTATGTGAGCACGGCAGTTTGTTTAATCCAGGCCTTAGTTTTCTTATCTGTAAAATGGGATAATAGTAATATCTATCTCAGAATATTGTTATGAAATAATATGTGTAAAGAATAGTGTCTAGCACATAATAACCACTCAATAAATGCTATTGCTCTTATCACCAGAGACCAAAAGCAGATAAAGTAGAATGTAAAAAAACTGCTCAAAAACACTCACTGTCGTACAAAATAAGAAATTTAATTAGTTCATTCATTTCTGCCCTGCTTATTTCTGGAAAACTATTTGAAGCAGCTTAAAATAAAAGCACACACTCTCTTGGGCAATTTTAAAAGATTTTTTACAACACAAGGGTAATTTTTATATTTAAAGAAATCATACAGACCAATAAGTAACCACTAACATCACTTAGATTGATGAGGACAGGACATAAAGCACAAAAAGTTATAGGAGAAAATAACATGAAAAAGTGCTCAACAAAGATAAAACAATTTAAATACCAACCAAAAAGCAACCTATTAAAAATGTCAGATTAATAGATAAGAGGCAATGAAAGTGATAGTTTCATATATTGTAACTAGAAGCATGACAAATTAAAATTGATTCAGAGATGAAACTTCCCTGGTGGTCCAGTGGTTAAGACTCCATGCTCCCAATGCAGGGGGCATGGGTTGGATCCCTAGCTGGGAACTAAGATCCTGCATGCTACATGGCATGACCTAAAAAAAAAAATTGATTCAGAGATTAATAGCCTTTAAAATTGGAGGGAAAACTAGACAGGGGGGAGTTAATTTCATCAAGAAATCAAAATTGGATAGAGTATTCTCTTAAGCAACAAATTGAAACCTGAGCTTCCTAGCAGCCACTGCAAAAATAAAAACATAGCCAAGAGAACTCACCACCAGGACTTTCAAGATCCATCCAGATTTACTTAAGTGAGCATAGTTCACCATTCAACCACCTTTCTTTTCCCAACTTCCAAATGAGATAAACTTTGTTCACAAAACCCAAGAGGAACTTTTATCAAGTGAGTCTTAACACAAGGGCCTTGAGTAACAGAATTAGACAACGTTTCAACAGCAGTTCTGAGGCCCTATAACATGTGCCTCAGCTAGAACAAAAACTCATCTCAGACACTACATACAACTCTATACCTCTGCTCCCTCCCCTCTTCACCTCGAATGCCTTCCCTGCATTTGCTTGCTCCTCTCAGCACAAGTTGGGGCTGGCAAGAGAAGCAGGCTGTCTCCACTGCCTGCTCAGCTGGCCTGCAGGCCCCCTTCCAGGCTGACTACAGGACTGGTGGCTAGGACATGCTGCCAGCTGCTGAAACCATGTTGATGGCTTGGTTCTCTGACTGTAGCCCCTCAGTGAAGGGAGACCCACAACAGAGCCTGGCACTGGGGGCAGCACTATAGCCAAACTCCCCCAGTGCTATTCTGAGTGACTCCCTGGGGACAAGGAGGCAGGGGACGGGCCCAGCTCTGAGGGTGTGGAATAAAAGAAGTAGAGGCTAGGAGTGCCCCCAAGGCAAAGGAACACAGTCACCTGAACAGGACACGGTGAAAGCAGCTCCTTTCCCTCTTAACATTGCTGTGCCTCAGTTTCCTCTTCTGTAAAATGGGGATAATATTGGCTCATGGGGGTATTGTGAGGATTGAAAGAGTTATACACATGAAGTGCCTAGAGATACAGTGCCTGACATACAGTAAATATTCACTACTATTATTATTATTTTTATTTTTGCCCTCAGCACTCTTCTGTGTATATCCTAGATTCAAGCAATATATCTCCTGGCGGTGTTCACAGTGCAGGGAGGTGACAGGAAAAGATTTCTGAACCTTTGAATCACTGTGTAGCCCTCAGCTTGGAGACAAGCAATGGGACCAAGTACTAGTTCATGATACACTGGAGGAGCCCTAAGCATGGAGGACTGTTTCAGCTCTGCCACTAACTAGTGTCCTGGCACCAGGGCCTAGGGCCTTGGGCACATCCTTGCCCTAGTCTGGGCCTCAGTTACTCACCTGCAAAATGAAAAGAAGGGACTCAATAATTCCTAACTTCAACTATGCATCCACATCATATCAGTTCAGTTCAGTTCAGTCACTCAGTCATGTCTGACTCTTTGTGACCCCATGAACCATAGCATGCCAGGCCTCCCTGTCCATCACCAATTCCCAGAGTTTACCCAAATTCATGTCCATTTAGTCAGTGATGCCATCCAACCATCTCATCCTCTGTCGTCCCCTTCTCCTTCTGCCTTCAATCTTTCCCAGCATCAGGGTCTTTTCAAATGAGTCAGCTCTTCGCATCAGGTGGCCAAAGTATTGGAGTTTCAGCTTCAACATCAGTCCTTCCAATGAACACCCAGGACTGATCTCCTTTAGGATGGACTGGTTGGATCTCCTTGCAGTCCAAGGGACTCTCAAGAGTCTTCTCCAATACCACAGTTCAAAAACATCAATTCTTCGGTGTTCAGCTTTCTTTGTAGTCCAACTCTCACATCCATACATGACTACTGGAAAAACCATAGCCTTGACTAGATGGACCTTTGTTGACAAAGTAATATCTCTGCTTTTTAATATGCTATCTACGTTGGTCATAACTTTCCTTCCAAGGAGTAAGCGTCTTTTAATTTCATGGCTGCAGTCACCATCTGCAGTGATTTTGGAGCCCCCCAAAATAAAGTCAGCCACTGTTGCCACTGTTTCCCCATCTATTTGCTATGAAGTGATGGGATCAGATGCCATAATCTTAGTTTTCTGAATGTTGAGTTTTAAGCCAACTTTTTACTCTCCTCCATCACTTTCATCAAGAGGCTCTTTAGTTCTTCTTCCCTTTCTGCCATAAGGGTGGTGTCATCTGCATATCTGAGGTTATTGATATTTCTCCCAGCAATCTTGATTCCAGCTTGTGCTTCCTCCAGCTCAGCGTTTCTCATGATGTACTCTGCATGTAAGTTGAACAAGCAGAGTGACAATATACAGCCTTGACGTACTCCTTTTCCTATTTGGAATCAGTCTGTTGTTCCATGTCCAGTTCTAACTGTTGCTTCTTGATCTGCATACAGGTTTCTCAAGAGGCAGGTCAGGTGGTCTGGTATTCCCATCTCTTTCAGAATTTTCCACAGTTTACTGTGATCCACACAGTCGAAGGCTTTGGCATAGTCAATAAAGCAGAAATAGATGTTTTTCTGGAACTCTCTTGCTTTTTTGATGATCCAGCGGATGTTGGCAATTTGATCTCTGGTTCCTCTGCCTTTTCCCAATCCACCTTGAACATTTGGCAGTTCATGGTACATGTACTGCTGAAGCCTGGCTTGGAGAATTTCAAGCAGTACTTTGCTAGCAAGTGAGATGAGTGCAATTGTGCAGTAGTTTGAGCATTCTTTGGCATTGCCTTTCTTTGGGATTATAATGAAAACTGATCTTTTCCAGTCCTGTGGCCACTGCTGAGTTTTCCAAATTTTCTGGCATATAGAGTGCAGCACTTTCACAGCATCATCTTTTAGGATTTGAAATAGCTCAACTGGAATTCCATCACCTCCACTAGCTTTGTTCATAGTGATGCTTCCTTAAGGCCCACTTGACTTCACATTCCAGGATGTCTGGCTCTAGGTGAGTGATCACACCATCGCGGTTATCTGGGTCATGAAGATCTTTTTTGTACAGTTCTTCTGTGTATTCTTGCCACCTCTTCTTAATATCTTCTGCTTCTGTTAGGTCCATACCATTTCTGGTATGGAGCCCTTTATCGAGCCCATCTTTGCGTGAAATGTTCCCTTGGTATCTCTAATTTTCTTGAAGAGATCTCTAGTCTTTCCCGTTCTATTATTTTCCTCTATTTCTTTGCATTGACCGCTGAGGAAGGCTTTCTTATCTCTCCTTGCTATTCTTTGGAACTTTGCATTCAAATGGGTATATCTTTCCTTTTCTCCTTTGCCTTTTGCTTCTCTTCAGGGCATCATAAAATGCAGATTCCCAGGCTGCAGCAAGTCTGGGAAAGGACTTCCCCAGACTTGGGAGTCTGGAAAGGGAGACAGAGAATCTGCATTTTAATAAGCTCCTTGGAGAATCTGGTGTTCAGTCATGTTGGAAAGCTATTGACTAGATAAGCTCTAAGGCCCTTTCCAATATTCATGTGCTAAATTAAAATGATAGACTCCTGGAGCAAAAGGAGATTGGGGTGATCATACACCTTAGGGGCCCGGAGCAGGTGGCCACTTGCCTGTGAGAGAGCTCCAGAAGAATAAGGCTAGTGCCCTTGGTGCTCTCCCAGGGTTTAACCATCTCCAGAAGTTAGAAGTTATACTTTCTGTCTAATCAAACATTCTGTCTTGGCAATCTGCCTCCCACCCTGCAGGTTTTGTTCCCACAGTTGCAGAGCAGGGCTAGTTGCTGCTCTTCACCGCAACCTGCACGACCTTGAGTGCTGCTTGAAGTCAGCCTGGTCCTAACAATACTACTGGGGAGATGGATCTTGATTTGGGCCCTTTCTCTCCATTCTTGCTGCCCTAGTTTATACACTGTTATTTCTTCTTGTTTGGACCATATAACAGCTTCCCAGATAATCTTCTGCCTTCAGTCTCTCCAGTCTTCAATCTCTCCTTCATGGCACCAAAAGTTATTTTCCTAACCCCAATTCTGATTGCATTACATGTCCCGCCCACTCTCCTCCATGCCTACCAATCAAACCCTAATTCAGCTAATCATTCAATGCTTTTCAGATTCAAAAGCAAGGCACATTTTTGCTTTTATAGCTAAGTGCATTTCTCTTCCATAACCCCTCTCTGGCCAAGAGTCATCTTGGGCTACTATTGACTATCTTGACTATTTTTGAAAGAAAGTTCTCCAAACTTGAATACTGTGGAACTCCATTTCCCCACTACTTCCTTTTTTGTGTGGCAAAATACGGATAACAGCTCATGGATACCAAGTGATTCATGGAAATCAGTTTGGGAAACACTCCCCAGGCGCTTACACCTGCTTATCAATAGCTTGACTCTGGGGTCTGCCCAGGTCTTGAACTCCAACTCAGAACAACTGCTAAGGTTGTCATGCCATCTGACATGACAGGTTTCTCTCCATCTGGCTGTTTTTGAGTGCCATCAAGGTTCCACAAAGACATGAAGCCAGAACATTACTCTGTCCCCACTCTTATTCCTCCTTTGCCTTCCTTCTTGAGCTGGTACTACATTTCCCCCCAGTGATGAATTTCTCAAGGTCCATCTTGATTTGCTTACATGAGCATAGGTGGCCATTCCACCATTTTTGTTTTTCCAACTCTCAAATAAACAGTCTCCTCTTCTAATGAGCAATTTTAGCAGGTACATATCTACCTCTCTTGGGATTACTCCCCTTTCTCACATCTACAATGGACGCTGTTGACTGATCACAGCACTTGCTCCCAAGCCCCAGATGTGATGATGTGGATTCAGAATCCTTCTCAACACTCTTCCCCAGGCAGGTATTATCCATCAACCAAAGGTGGCATCCCAGTTGAGACAGTCCTACTTACCATCAATGACCTAGTTGATTAAATGGCTAATACGTCTACTAGAAAAGCTCTGTTGAGTTTCAGTTTCAACTGTCTTATGGAAACTTAAACTAGAGTAGTCTCTAGTTACATTCTATCTACTCTGGTGTTTGAGGCTGGAGGATCTGGGCTGTGGGGGAGGCTCTATTAGAAGTCTCATTTGGCATAAGAATTGAAGTAAGATTGCCACTGTCAGAAGGGTTTCAACTAAGAACTGTCTTGGGGCACTGTCTACTTCCCCTCTCCTCCTGCCAAAACCCACAGAAATGTCTGGTGAGCTGGCTGGTCTCTAGCCATTAAAAGTAGCACCTGAGAGACTACAAAACAAATAATAAACTACCTCTAGAAAGATGAATCTCTGGGGCAGAGAACAATTGGAGATGCCTTTGATGTCCCTGAGCAGCGGCAAGGTTTTCAATTTGGCCTGAACCAATGGAAAAATCATCATTGGAAACACTGATATCTTTGGTCAGATAGCAGGTTGCTCCAGTTTCTTCTCTCTCTCCACTCCCTCCTTCTCCTCCAAGCTGATCACATTTCCTTGGTGATTTTCATGCTTAGTCAGTAGGTCTTAGGGGACAAGTGTCAATTCCATAGGGACCTGGTCCTATAAACTACTGGGTACTAATGTTATCCTCTGTATGGTTTCTTCCTCCTGCCAAAAGTGTTGATTAAACACCTACTATGTGCTATCTGGTGAGCACTGCTGTGGAAAGCATTTGAACCGCAAACAGGAGTCACCAGGGGAGGCTCTGTCGAGACAAAGATAATAGCACTGCGCAGATCAGCAGAAAAATGCATTTCAAGTTACTTTCTCTCTTCTTTAGATCTCAAAAGAGCTGTAACTGAGTGGGAGCAAATTGAGAGCTTGGCAGCTAGAACGCAGGAATTCCAGGGATTCTACAAAATCATGAAGAGATGAACATAGGGTGAATACAAAACAGTCTCAAATCCAGAATACAACTGAGAGAGGTCAGCAGAATACTTTCTAGACTCTCTAAATCCCCATAATAATGCTCTGAATTAAATATCTCATTATTATCACTCCAAAGGTGAGAAATAGAGGCACAAGAGGTTAAATGACTTGCCCAAGGTCAGCAACAAGGAAGAAAGTGGTGGAGTCAGGACTTGAACTTCTGTAGCTCTCATTGTAGAGTCCCAAACTACCTGAAATATGTACATTTAAACAACAAAGAAATTGTTAATTCATGGATTGGAGTGGGGTGGGGTGGATAATAACTGGGTGGAGTTTTTGATCCAAAGATATTCTGTTAGTCAGAGATGGAAGTTTTGGGGACTTCCCTGGTTTCCCAGTAAAGAATTCATCTTGCAGTGCAGAGGACACCGGTTTGATCCCTGGTCTGGGAACTAAGATTCCACATACCATGGAGCAACTAAGCCCACACACTGGCCACAACTAGAGAGTCCGTGTGCTGCAACGAAAGATCTCTCATGACAGAACAAAGACCCCGTGTGCCGCAACTAAGACCGATAGAGCCAAAAATAGTTTGTTTGTTTTCTTTTTGTTGTTTGTTTGTTTTGGCTGCACTGTGCAACTTACAGAATCTTAGTTCCCCAACCAAGGATTGAATCTCGGCCCTCCAAAATAAGAGAGTGGAGTTCTAACCATTGGACTGCCGGGGAATTCCTGATAGAAGGGTTTTGATAGATGGGAAGCTCAAAGTGTCTAGCATGCCCTCACGCTTCTAAGGAAGGACACACGAAGGCCAGTCACTCCCCTAGACTCACTCAAATCTGCTGGTGTGCCCTTGACAGATGGTCGACTGGGGCTCCAGGGCCTGAGCCAGATTATAGTGTTCATGTTCTTTAATGCCAGACACGGAGACAGATCTGCATGGGTCCCTGTAAAAGCAACCTATATTTTTGACTAGAAAAACATGTGATGTAATTAGTAGTGCAGCAATGTTGCTGGTCCTAGAAGCCTGAAACCCTACCCTCTACCCTGGACTCTACTACCTAATGTCCCTTAATTTGGTTTCTTCATCTGTAAATATTTATTCATTCAGTAAACAATTCTGAGCGCCTCTCTGTGCCAAGTACCACAGGATAAACTCTGAAATCACCAAGTTGGATTCAGTAGTTGGCCCCCAAAGATCTATTTACTGGCAGAGACAGACAGGGAAAGGGGTCTTTATGATGCCCTGTGTCCTCTCCAGAGACCTAGGGAAGGCCCCACTCTGGAGGGCCGCACCCTGCCCCTCCTCCCTGGGAGTCAGTGAACAGCAAATGAGATCACACCCACGGGAAGTGCTTGGTAAACAACAGAGGGTGAGAATGAGGTGTGCAGGGAGGAGGGAAGGGCTGTACCCCAGGAACTGTCTGCAGTGTCTGGAGACCTTGGGCAGGCTGCTGACCAAGCTAAGTGCTCAGTCTGGGGCTGGGAACCTGGGTGAGGCCTCCTGGATGCAAGGGGACCAAACCTGAAGCCCTTGAATCACTGTCCCAGCAGGCTGAGCCCAAACTTTGCAACCTGGCCAAGCTTCTCTGGGTTCTGCCAGGCAGGAAACTAAACCTGTGTGATGCTGCCTGGGACTAGGTGTTTTGCGTCACTGCACCACCCACGACCTCTTCTGGGTTGTAGCTTGAACGTGACAAAGGCCAAGTCACCCCTCTATTGTGCAGCCCATGAAGCCCGATTCCCAGGAATCCCCTTATATAATGAATAGCCCCAAGAAACGCAGGCCCTAGGTGACGCCAGCTACTACCATTTTCTGTGCTAAAGCGCCACCTAGAGGTCAGCTCTAGCTCAAACGATTGTGCGGGTTCGTCTCACCATTTGCCTCGGCCCCGGGAAACGTGGAAAAGCGATGTTCAAAGGAGTAAAAGGCAAGAAAACGGCAGGTGACGGGTAAGAGGACCCCATCATCCCTCCACCAGGCCCCCTGTCACTTGCTGATGAGATAGTCAAGGGCTGAAATGTCTCAGCTTCTCACTGGACAGGGTTTCTTTCCTCTATGACTAGGGACCAGTGTGAGAATGTCACTGTATCTCACATACTCTAAACTGTAGATTCGAAAGAGCAAACATGCCAAGAAAACCCTCCAGTTTGCCCTGCAGCCTAGACCCCAGTCCATCTGCTCCTCCTCTCCTACCCCAAAGTTCAGACTCTCTGCCTAGCTTGGGAAAATAGTTTTTCAGCAGATAAGCCCTCCTCTTAGGGAGAGTTTGCTGATGCTGCTTACATTTCTGGGATCAGCTATCCTACCCTGAGCATGAACACACGTTTATCGCGGGCCATTTATTCAGAAGTAGCTGGATGAATCTACAGAGGCATCAAAGATAAGCCAATGCTTCAAAATCAGCACAGAGTTATTTTTTCCTGAAGAAAATCCAAGCCAGATGGTAGTAGAGTATCAAGAAAAGTAAGCCAAAGCTCCCAAACTGAGCAAGGATCCCTTTTTTAAACCCTCTTACTTTAGGTTTTTCTCTTCAATCTTTTGCCAGACCCGCAATTTAGTTTCCTACTACTAAGCTTTTTGAACTCAAGTATAATCGGAAAACAAGATCCATAAAATATTCAAGCTCCCATTATCCATCAAAGTGTCCTAGTTCATGCTGCTTGGAGATATGGGTAGTATCCATGGAATGCCCACAGAGACAATACATCTTTGCCTGCAAGCGGCTTCTGGTCGTTCTTCACACCAAGGACAATTCAAACACGGGGTAAACCCCGAGGAGCCTTAGGAAAACTAGAATGATGTTTTGAATCTATTTTTAAAAAGCTATAGCTTTTTGTCATGGATAAATTGCAGTCCACTGACTTACCGAAGGGGCCAGAGGAAGTGAAGTTGCCATTTCCCTTCACCTGTACTCTCAAGTAAGGTGGATGAAATAAATTCCCAGGTGGTACAGTGGTAAAAAATCTGCCTACCAATGCAAGAGATGCAAGAGACTCGGGTTCAGTCCTCTGGGTCAGGAAGTTCCCCTGGAGGAGGAAATGGCAACCCACTCCAGCATTCTTGCCTGGACAATTCCATGGACAGAGGATCCTGGTGGGCTACAGTCATAGGGCCACAAAGAGTTGGACATTACTGAACAACTGGACACACACACATGCTAAATCTAGTAAATCCAGTTTGCTTCTCCTGGTAGCAACAATTCACTTGATGCTCACAGCAATCTTGACGTGAGATTCTGAAATGAGTATTATTATCATTGCTGTCTTTCAGAGAAAGAAATGGAGGCTAAAAGAAACTGCATAATTTTCCTATAAGAGAAGTAGCCAAGATTCGAACTCAAGTGTTCTGCTTCCAGTTTTCCCAAGGTCAGCATCTCTCTTGGCATGAAGTCAAGGTATTAAGCACTGAAAAGAATGTTCTGAAAAACAACTCAGTCTGCCACAGATTGTTGCAAGAATTCTTATAGTCGGTAGTACTACACAGTAAGTGGAATTTGTAGACCAAGGATGACCCTCATTCAGGGTTACTGGAGGTCAGTTCATACAATACACTTTCTGGGAGGATCAATATTTCTCCAACAAAAAGACTTCTTTAGATTTTGGTTCCCACTTCATTCCTTTCATTTAAGCTAGACAGGTTCTTTGCCCCCTATAAAATCCCATGCAAGTGTTGTAATTATTATTCTCTGATAAAGTGAGTTCCCTCCTGGGGCTGGGAGACTGGGTGAGGCCCCTGGATGCAAGGGGACAAAACCTGAAGCCTTTGGCTCACTATCTCAGCAGGCCAAGCCCAAACCTTGCAGCCCTAGCCAAGAATGAAGAACCACGAAACAATAACTGGAAGAAACAAAGACACAATAGGGACAGTGGTGAGGATGGGTCTCTCTGCCCAGAAAAACCAGTATATCAGAGCTGGAATGGGGCCTCTGAGAGCATCTGATGACATTCCAAATGCTCTCTTGGCCGATGATATCAAGACCCAGCAGTTAAGCTACTTTCCAAGATCACATGGTCAGCGAGACGCACAGCTGATCAAAATGTCAGTCTGATTGATTTCTAGCTAAAGGCACTTTTTCGTTTAACCATAGTTTCAGGAGATTGTATCTTGTTTCTAAATAAAATCCAACTAGGAACCCAAATCTCTAGGGCTACTCTTGAAATGACTTTTGAGGGAAACTTGACATTCCTTACCTCGAGCTGTTTCAGATGGGATGGGGTGGGGATGGGATGAGATGGGGAGAGCAGGGACAGGAGGGAAGGGGAGGGGCGGGGAGTGTTCTTGGGTGCCCATAACAATAGCTAATAGCTGAAGTTTTTCCCACAGTTTGCTGGGAACTGTGCTTAGTACTTTAAATGCATTACCTCCTCACAACAACTGGTTATGGCAGGCACGATTCTTTCTACGTTACAGAAAAGGAGAACAAGGCACAAGACTTGAGGTTTCACAATGTGTAAGAGGTGAAGGCAGGACTGGAACAACTCTGTTCTACATCAAAGACGGTGCTTCAAATCACCGACTTAAAAACCGTATGGTTAATGCAGGGCCCAGGGAAACTCAAAATTTTGTTGGTCATAAGAAATCCTCACATACCAGTCAGTTGTCCCTGCAGAAAAGTACAGCTCTACTGAGCTTGAAAGAGGGTATTTCCACCATGGATAGCAGATGGGATACTTAGGAGTTTAGTTTTTTTGCTTCCTCTGCCCAAACTCTCTTACTGGGGCATGAGAAAAGAGTAGGATGAGCAATACGGAAGGGAACATTCAGGACTGGAGGTTTAGTGGAGACAGAAAGGAAACAGGTTTGCTTTCTAACCCAAGGTGTGCATGCTAAGTCACTTCAGTTGTGTCCAATTCTTTGTGACCCTACGGACTGTAGCCCTCCAGGCTCTTCTGTCCATGGGATTTTCCAGGCAAGAATACTGGAGTGAGTTTTCATGCCCTCCTCCAGATCTTCCCAAGCCAAAGGTATTCTAAAAGCCCACTCTGCCTTCAAGAGCTACAAAAGAAATTCTGTGCCATTCTTTTCATTATTATTATTTTTCAAGCCCTCCCTCCGTCCCCTCCCCACCTATGCCATTCTTAAATTCTGTCACTACCCTCAGTAACCATTTCACTAACAAATCCTGCATCTGCTAGAATTTGAATTAGACACAAGGAAAGACTTCTGGGGAAAATGAAGCAGTCATCTCTGTAAACTGGAATTTCTCTTTATAGACTCCCTTTCCTGGAGTAAGGGAAGTAATATACCCAGCCAGTTCTTAAAGGCGTCTGTAAATTAAGGCTGAAAGGAAGAAACATTGAGACTTTCAACAGAGAAGACAAAGGAAATAGTTTTCAAACTTCTTCCCTCCTCAGAGGGAGGACCTTCCAAAGGACCTTCCAAAGGAACCTCAAAGGACCTTCCAAAAATGGTACATATTCACAGGTAAGACAGGTGAATACGGTGTCAGAGAAAACTGGTGCTTGTGGAGGAGTGGGGCCCGGGAGGCAAAACTCCAGCCAACAGGATGCATTGCTTTTTCCCCAAACCTGCAATTCATTGTGATTTATTCTGTGCTTCTCTGAAAGTCAAAAGTCCTCAACGTTACACACTTGAGTCTTAACCTGAAGTTCCTTTTCAGTAAGAGCTCATCTGTGTAGTCCCCATGCCACCTCCAGATTACTCATATAAAGAACAGGGCCCTGGCAACAGCAGTAATTCACTGTTTCATGGTAATTGTATTTCTTCTCTGCACTAACTGTTCCTAGCATGGAACATGTACTTGTGCACTTGTCTCTGGAGCTTGCCCAGAATAAATAATTCAAGCTAGCCTCTAGCACTGCCGACCTTAACCACATGCCTATTGTTTTTGAGAGAGAGCGAATTCACACAGCCTTTGATGGCATATTTAAAAAGGACAAAAAAATTAAACTACTTGATCTGGCATATGACTCAAAAGCAGCCAGTCATTCCACATATGGGATTCTACTTACTGATTTAAAAACCTGGCCTCTCCTTTGGAAAGAAGAATAAAACAGAAGCTTCAAAGCATTTATTTCTAAGTGCTTCAGATACCTTGCTTTTGGTTCCAGATGCACTCAACATACAATCATTTACGCCATAAACACATGTCAGTTTTTTGTGTTTTGGCAAAGCATCGTTCAGTACTGCAGTCACTGTTGTTGCAACCGCTGTGAGGCTGGTGATGTGTGATACTTCACAACTCCAAGCATGCCAGCCAGTGTTCGCTGGTTTCACTTCCAGTCTCTCTACAGTGCATTTCAGTAGATAAAGCATCAAGTGGTGTAAGAGAAGCAGCAGCAGCTCAGTAGAAGATCATGTGACTACACAATTCACTTAGCCTGAGTTGTAGGAAAATTCGACCAACCTGGCTGGGTTGCTGAAAGACTGAATTAGTTTGCTGGGGCTACTGTAACCAAAGACCACTGAGTGGGTGGCTTAAATGACAGAAGTTCATTTTTTCACAATTTTGCAGTCTGGAAGTCCAAGGTCAATATGTCAGCGGGTCTGGTTTCTTCTGAGGCCTCTCATTGGCCTCCAGATGACTGCTTTCTCACTGCATCCTTCTTGCACATGGTCTTTCTTCTGTGCACTTGCAAATCTGGTGCCCAGATTTCTTCTTGTTAGAAAGACACCAGTTATATTGGTTTAGGGCCTAAAGACCTCACTTTAATATAATTACCTTTAAAGACCTTACACAGTCACATCCTGGGGTACTGGAGATTAGGGCATCAACCTGTGAATTTGGGGGGTAGGGAGGTGGGGCACAGAATCCAGCGCATAACAAAGACTAATGACAAAGTAGGGCCTTGATAAAAAGTTCATTTTTTCCTTTCTAGGCATGGGGAAGAACCTGTGCTTTGAAATCATGAAGCATAATTTTAACTACTGCTTCTTTTGCATGTTAATTATGTGAATTTGGCTAAGTTACTTGTTTCAACATCTGTAAAAACCTCCTTCAGGGCTTCCCTGGTGGTCCGGTGGTTAAGCATCTGCCTTGTAATGCAAGGGACACCAGTTCGATCCGGTCCAGAAAGATCCCTTCTGCTGTGGGGCAGCTGAGCCCCATATGCCATAACTAATGAGTCTGTGCTCTGGAGCCCGTGAAACACAACTACTGAAGCCCGCGTGCCTAGAGCCCATCCTCCGCAAGAGAAGCCACCACAGTGACAAGCCTGCACACCACAACTAGAGAGTAGCCCCCACTCACCCCAACTAAGAAAAACAGCAACAAACACCCAGCACAGCCAAAGTAAATAAATAAAATTTAAAAAAAAAAAAAAAAAAAAAAAACAACCACCTCCTCAAACCACTATTGTGAAGATGAAGTGCTGAGTATGTAAAGTGCTTAACAATACCTGAAAGGGGTAGGCAGAATGTATTTGCTAAAATTGCATTATTTGTTCCTAGCAGTAACTGATTAATGCTACCAGACCACCTTCCTTGTCTCCTAAGAAACCTGTATGCAGGTCAAGAAGCAACAGTTAGAACCTTACATGGAACAACTGATGGTTCAAAAATTGGGGAAGGAGTAAGACAAGGCTGTATACTGTTACCCTGTTTATTTAACTTACATGCAGAGTACATCATATGAAGTGTCACATGGATGAATCACAAGCTGGAATCAAGATTGCCAAGAAAAAAAGCAACAACCTCAGATATGCAGATGATACCACTCTAATGGCAGAAAGCAAAGAAGAACTAAAGAGCCTCTTGATGAGGGTGAAAGAGAAGAGTGAAAATGCTGGCTTAAAACGCATTCAAAAAACTAAGATCATAGCATCCTGTCCCATCACTTCATGGCAAATAGAAGGGGAAAAAATGGAAGCAGTGACAGATTTTATCTTATTGGGCTCCAAAATACCTGTGGATGGTGACTGCAGTTATGAAATTAAAAGGCACTTTTGCTCCTTGGAAGGAAAGCTATGATAAACCTAGACAGCATATTAAAAAGCAGAGATATCACTTTGCTGACAAAGGTCCGTATAGTCAAAGATAGTTTTTCCAGTAGTCATGTACAGATGTGAGAATTGAACCATAAAGAAGGCTGAGTGCTGAAGAATTGATGCTTTTGAATTGTGGTGCTGGAGAAGACTTTAGGGAGTCCCTTGGACAGCAAGAGGATCAAACCAGTCAATCCTAAATGAAATCAACCCTGAATATTCATTGGAAGGACTGATGCTGAAGCTCCCATACTTTGGCCACCTGATGCAAAGAGCTGACTCACTGGAAAAGACCCTGATGCTGAGAAAGAGTGAAGGCAAAAGGAGAAGGGGGTGGCAGAGGATGAGATGGTTAGATAGTATCACTGACTCAATGATCATGAGTCTGAGTAAACTCCAGAGGGGAGTGAAGGACCAAGAAAGCCTGGTGAGCTGCTTGGGGTCATGAGTCAGACATGAGTTAGAGACTGAACAACAACAGTGCTTCTTACTTGTCTCTTTTCGTCAAGAGCTTTGGGAGCTGGCTTTGATGTTGGCCTATGACCTAAATAAACAAAGTGACCAAACTTGGCATTAGAAATTTCAAGATTTCTTGATTGGCTGAAAAAAGCAGCAGAGGTGACAGATGGAACATTCCCTATAGAGCCTTGATTACACAAGGCTTAGTGTATTTTACAAACATGTAGGTCATAGCAACTGGGCCTGCAACACAGACAGCTTCAGCACTGGGTTACAAGCTTCTGAATAGCTGAGTGCAAACAAATACCTTTCATAACTCAGCAGGACTATTACTTGGGTCCTAGTACATCACACTTCAAGACCAAAAAAATGTAAAATCATGGCATTTTTCTTCATTCCACCTAATAAGAGAAGAAAATGACAGTGTGTTTTCCTATCAGGAATAAAGTAAAAATCAGCTTCCACTGTACATTTCCAGTCCAGACTTTGACCATATTGAAAGTGATCAATGCCCAGAAGGCTTTTATTCCAATGTTTGTGAAGACTGTAAGCACTCCAGAACTGGAAAATATCACAGTGGGGAAAATCCTGAACATGAGTCAGAAGTTCTGAATTCAAATCCTGGCTCTATTGCCTAAAAGCTTTGTAACACTGTTTGATGATCTCAATGAGCCATTTTTGGTAACTACAAAAAAGTAGAGATTAAAATCCTCTGCCCAATCCACATCTTAGGAATAGTGGGTGAGTCAAACAAAATGTTTGTGGAACATGCCTCAAAGAATAAACTGCAGCAGAGGTGATGATGGGATCAGTATTAAGAGCTTGGCCTTCAAAGAGTTGACAAACTCAAAGGAAATAGCCCCTAAAACCATACAGCAAGGAGGCTGATCAGAATACTGCCATTCTTCAAATATCTTATTAAAGATTTACCAGATTAGAAAACAGTCTTCAAATTCTTGATCCAGAAAGCACTCATTTATTTCAGTTGTACTGGATCTTCATTGCCATGCACCGGCTTTCTCTAGTTGGAGAGAGCAGGGGCTACTCTCTAGGTGTGACGTGCAGGCTTCTCATTGCCATGGCTGCTCTTGCTGTGGAGCACAGCCTCTAGGCGCACGGGCTCAGTAGTTGTGGCTCTCAGGCTCTGAAGCTTGGGCTCAGAAGTTGTGGCACATGAGCTTAATTGCTCTGCAGCATGTGGGATCTCCCTGGACTAGGGATCCAACTAAAGTCTCCTGCATTGGCAGTCAGATTTTTTACCACTGAGCCTCCAGGGAAGTCCAGCACTCTTATTTTCTAATAAACTGTCAGATGTGTTTCTTTCCATCCACCAGGCATACAGCACCACAGTGGGCAGCATAAGGGAGGAAGAGGAGAACGAGCAGTGGCCGCCTGGGGCAGCTCACAGTGCAGGCTGCACCCAAGGCAGGCTGGAGGCTGTGTGTGACTGCTAAACATGGCAGGAACTAGAGGAGAGCAGCTCTTCCCCATTTTAACTTGCACAGCTATTTGGACACCCTCTCAAAAGGACCACAAACTTTAAAATGCACCATTTCATTCCTGTCCTTTCGGCAAGAAAAGACCAGAACATCATCATGTATTTTAGCTTTATTGAAGACATTACAGTAGACAAACAAGTAGACAAACACATGCTTTATAAAATATACATTCTCATGTGTGAGAAAATATAAATAGATACTAGGAAAGGGCCACACTGAACAACAACTTGGCTTATAATTCTCTTTACATACATCGAGTACCACGGCTGCTCAGACTGACATCCTCTGACGGGTAAAAAGGGAGAAGGGGAAAGGAGAGGGGAGAAGTAGTCTCTCAATGGATCAAGAGGCCACTTCAAGTAGCCAAGAGACAGCCAAAGAGCACTTGACCACCTGCTGATAAATTAGAGCTGACAAAAGATCACTTTACTCCTTACATTTGAAAACAGGTTCAAATCAAGCTGTTTCTTTACCTTCACCCCACCTGTTTGTAGAGATTATTAGAACTGCTAACACACACTCAACATACAACCTTGAGGGAGCAGGCCCAAGTATTACTCCTCACACACGCATAGTGCACACAAACACACACACACACGTCCCTCACTACCCACAAAATCTCCAGGTGATTCATGGGCTTTCAGGTGTTGTTAAGAGAAGTTTGTAACATATCTCAATTCAGAACATGTTATTTTTGTCAACAAACCAAGCAGTTGTGAAAGAAAGGAACTGAGGAAAGAAAGGAAAGAAGGGAAGGAGAAGGAAAGAAAGAGGAAGAAGGAAGAAAATTAAGGTTAACTGATGTTGACTTAGATTGTACTCCAAACAAAAAAGTTTTAGGTTAGAAGCAAGAGGGAAAAACATCTGCCAAACTGAACTAGGAAAGAGACCACATAATGGAAAAATGAAATGTTACTAACAGGCTGCCTAGCAATCTTAACTCAACTTTCTGACGTCCAATTGCTTCACAATTACTTCTATAATTTGCATCAGAAGCAAAATAAGAAATGGAAGATGCAGCATAAAATGACAGCCAATTTACCTGTTACTCCACCACTCTTTTGGCATTTCTGTGGCTATTAACATGATTAGAAGAGGACACAACACACTTGGGTAAAACACCGGGTACAAAACTGAACAGCACAATCCCATTCCCATTCCCATGGAGTCCCACTGATAAAAAAAGAAATGGTGGGGGGCAGGGGGAGTGATGAATAAAAAAAAAGAAACAGGAATAAAAATTAAAGAGTAAAAGGGTTATAAGCTGTAACATTATTTATTATGGTAATGCCATTTCGGTTAGGAACATTATAGATTTTCTCAAAAGGATAAGCCCTGTTTCATGTTTTCCATTATTAACACAGAACAGGCTCCTTTTGTCAACCAAAGAACATAATCTTTTAGCTAAAAATAAAAATTTTTTAATTATACAGTAAACTTACTGTATACAAAGGATTCTGAAGGACGAAGATTTTAGACTGTCTGACTGCTTCTGGAGAATTCCAATGATAAAACTGAAAGAGGGTTAAAGTCATCTTGTCCATATTCCCTTTCAACGCAGAAATTTCTCCAATGCTCTTAACAGATGATTACTTAGCTTCTGTGCATACTTCTCCCATGAAAGGCTGATTATTCCTATTGTCAAACAAATCTAATTTTTAGAGTGTTAGGGTATATAGAATTATTGGCAAGTGTATATACTCTATTTCCCTGTAGCTTCTGTCCCACTGATATGACCCCTGTCCAATGGAATAAGAAGAGTGCATCTAATCCTTGTTTCCTATGACAACCCTCTACATAACTAAAGACTTTATCTCTTGCTCTTCTTAGGAAAATGGGTAAGATTCTTAAGTTGCTTAACATCTTAATGTTTCCTTTACAACCTCCCAGTGGGCAACATGAAGGCAACTGTTTTTAAACATGACATTTACCTTACAAGAAAAACACACATTTAAAGCATTATAAGATGGCACACTAGAGGGGACAGCACACTGGGCTGAGTTTCTGGTACTTCCTGTTCTACAGGTTCACTTGCATCTAGGAAAAGCACATCAGAGGCTGAATGACAGAAAGCCAATGGGGTCCACTTGTAGATTCTGGGGCAGGGAAGCTTCAAGTACAAGGAAAACATTATTTCTTCATCAAGGTAGACTTACAGAATGAGTCTCAGAGGGGCACAAACAAATGAAGATAATTTATGCATCCCTACTGATATGAAGTGGTAATTGGGTGGGGGACAGAGTATTTCTCTCAGCATTTGTTTGCCTTGCTTTTAGAACATTTCTGATCAAATTGGTGGCAGGCAGACATTACACTGCTGGGAAGAAACACTGATGAGCCACTAATCCTGTTTACAGCAGAGCATCTGCTTGGTCAAAAACATGCAGTAATGAAAAATTTCAGGAATTCCACCTCCTAAGGTTAGAATTTATTAAATTTACTATTTTTAAGACCAGGGGTAGACTATCCCCATTTAATCAAATTCCTGACTAGTTTTTTAGGCAAGTGTTTTTATTTAGGAAAGCTAGCAGTATCTGGGAGGACATCTCAACCAGCTGACACGACAGAGAACCTGGCTACACAGGAGCAGCCCGACACCAGTGGCAAACAGAGGGACCACTGCTAAAGGAGGGGCTGCTGCTGCTGCTGCTAAGTCGCTTCAGTCGTGTACGACTCTATGCGACCCCATAGACAGCAGCCCACCAGGCTCCCCCGTCCCTGGGATTCTCCAGGCAAGAACACTGGAGTGGGTTGCCATTTTCTTCTCCAACGCGTGACAGTGAAAAGTGAAAGTGAAGTCGCTCAGTCGTGTTGGACTCCTAGTGATCCCATGGACTGCAGCCTACCAGGCTCCTCTGTCCCTGGGATTCTCCAGGCAAAAACACTGGAGTAGGTTGCCATTTCCTTCTCCAAAGCGTGACAGTGAAAAGTGAAAGTGAAGTCGCTCAGTCGTGTTGGACTCCTAGTGATCCCATGGACTGCAGCCTACCAGGCTCCTCTGTCCATGGGATTTTCCAGGCAAGAGTACTGGGGTGGGGTACCACTGCCTTCTCCGAAAGGAGGGGCATCGATTGTATATTTTAAGTTTTCTAGAGCACTGGTTTTGTCCTCTCACATGTAACAGCTGATGCTCATTGCAGCCTTGCTCTAACTCCACCTTTTTCACTGAAGAAAGTCCATCAGAATGGGAGTCAGAGTACTATAATTAGAAGAATGACCTTGAATACATTAGAAAGGTGAGTCATAAACTGGTCATAAATTAGCAGTGGCGTACCTCTCAACAGATTCGGATACTCTGGTGTGCTGTAACACACCAAGGGTGGTTCTCAATCTAATCAAGATTCTTCACATTTACTGATACTGTTTTAGAAGCTGAAGGTCTTTTCTCTTCATGAAAGATTCTTATAGCATTACTCTTGCTACAGAGGAAATAAATCTGGCTCAAGTCAGAGTAAGCAGCATCACTCCTGTTCTACTCTAACAAATATTTCATGAAAGCAGCTTTTTATTAGAGTAGATAATCCTCCTTGATTCCTGGAGGGACCACAGATTCATAGAACGTTACAGCTGGAAAGGGCTTTAGAGCATCTAGTAAAACGTCATTTCATAAATGAAAAAGTCAGGCTGAGAAGTAGAGACTTGCCCTTGATTATACAACTGGTAAGCAGCAGAGCTAAAACTAAATCAGGTTTCCTGATTCTAAGTCAGCCCAGTACAAGCTACACTAATAATACAACCTGGTAAGTAAGAAGAGGGATCCAAAATTGAAAGGAGAGGAGAACAGTGGTACTTAAGAAGTTCAAAATGAAAATGAATGAGGCTATTTAAAAAGGAAGAAAAAAAAAAAGACATGCTGGTATAAAACAGCTAGAAAAGTGCTGCTGCCTAAGGGACAAAAACTTAGGATGGAAAACTAGTATGAAATTCAGCCAAACTTCCTGGCAAAGAGCTGAGAAATTACATAAAGTTTAAAACCCTTGAAATGTACAATGACTTAAAAATTGATATTTTCATTTAAGTGACTGAATTCATCTAGTACATAACTACTCCTCACTAAATTCAGAGGACAGACTCCGACAGCCTTTCTTTCTGAAAGTAGAAAGAAAGAAGAGCTTTAGTTCATTACACTTTATTACAGCACTAAGTCTTTTGTTAACCTAAAGTTTTTTGCTATCAGAAATTCAAGAAAACGTTTTGGCTTAAATAATCACTTGTACAAAACAAGGACCATGCTAAAGTTTTATGAGTTTCTGCATGTTCTTCCCCAAAGCAGTATTCCCTTCTTAAGATATACTATGCATTAGTAGAAGAGATATTAAACTGTTTAAAACAAACACACACACAGAGAAAAAAAGCAATCTTTGGTTTCCTCATCAACAAAGTACTTTGCTGAAAGAAGATATTCCCAAAACAAGTTTTCCTTTATCTATGAGTATACGGCAATAACAAGACTACTAGTCTTTTGAAAGTCTTTTTATGCTAGAAAGATTATATTACCTGGCACTTGTAAACAGATGACAAATGATTAGATGTATGAATCTTTAGGTATCAAGAAAGTGGTTAATTACACCAAGATTGCGTTTGTGTGTATGCAACCACTAGGTACGGTGCTTCTATACTTACTATACTTCTTAATAAGTATGTATTCAAAACTTGAAACAAAATCTTTGGATTCACTAAACCAAGTTGTACAAAATCGGTGGTCTGAGAAGCTGTTGTCAATATTATAACTGGATATTATATATATAATTTTAGCATATCAAAAATATTTACATTGCAACACATATGATCAATGAATACAAAAATTATTTATAAATGCACATATATTTACAATGAGACCCCTGGACGACAGGGACCAAAAAAGAGAGAGATTCATAAGAATACAAAACCCTTGACCTGGTAATAGTTGGTCAAGTCTGGGATTCCTGTCGACGACCTTGAATATCAAAGCCCCACTCTCAACTATACGTTTAAAATCACTGCAGAATCCCAGGCACACTTCCCAGGAACCTCCAAAGTTACTTCTCTTCCTTGGAAGGCAAAACAAAATGGCGTTGTTTACTCAGGGTCATTCTGCAGGTTGAGACAATCCAAGGTGTTAAGCAGCAAGGAGACTCTTCCTAAGAGGCCATGCACACCTGGGCACATCCCGGTAGAACCATCACAAAGCACTTTGTCCTTTATCTTCCTCTGCCCGGGTTGCACATTTTCTATTAGATGCACCCATTTCTGTCAGCCGTTACCCTTTCTTCATCAAGAATAAGCCAAACAAATGCGTGGCCTACCTTGGTGTGGTCAGATAGAATTGTAGACGTAAGTAAAGCAAATGCTGACTTTGGGGTTTCTTCTGAACTCTGAGGTAGTAAATACAAAATCAACTAATCTGAGTCTGCTAAAATTTCATCCTAGAGTGAGTTTCATGTGCCCTCACTGTCATCTTGAATGTTCCGAGTCCTACTAAAATCAAAAGTGTGGTCGTGTAACCTGTGACAGGGCATGGGGGAAGTGGAACAGTCTGGATCACTCTCTGCCAGGCCCTCGTTTGGATGGAGTTGTGATGACTCAAGGACTGACTGCTGGGGAAAAGGAGGATGAGGCATACCTGGTTCTCTGCTTACGTTCCACAGAGGCCGCTGCAAGGTTTCTGAGAATGAAAGAAAGTAATAATTACCAGTGGTGAACGGAAGTTTAAATTTTCTTCTACCCAAGTCTTCAAAGAAATAAAGATGCCCAATATTCCTACATAAGGACGTTAAGATCAAATGTATACTTGCCATTTTTCTTGCAACAACCAAAAAGAGAAAAGAAAACAAAAACTGGGACTACAGTCTTTCAAACCCTTCTACCCAACAACCTCACCAATTAGTTACTGAAATCATGCTACGTGTCATCTACTTTCACCTATTACTGGTGTTTCTACTACTATAAAAATGAAAGCTTCAAACTCTTTTACACATGGAAACAGACTAAAGAGAATTCGTATCCAAATGGTAATGAAAGTTGCATAATACATAGAAAAAAAACATGGATTAAGCAGTCACTATATCGTTAAATAACAAATATCTACCTTTAAAAAATCATTTTAAAAATAAACAACCATTCCCCTTCAGCTTCTAGCATGCCAGTAATTCTAAAAACAAAATAATTACCAAAAGCTGGTGTTTTAAATCAGGTTATCTGTACTTTGGTTTAAAAAACATGCACTTCTCATTATTATTTACTGCAGTGGTGAGCTCTTTCCCCAGAGAACACTGACTGAAAGTTATATTATTAACTTCATGGGGCTGCATTTTGGAAAAGACTAGCCCAACATTCTAGAAATGAACACTCAGAAATAAAAATAAGACCATGTGCAAAATAAGCTAGAGCAAGGTTCTCGAGCTTTAATACACATAAAATAACCTGGAGATTGTGTTAAAATACAGACTGTGGTTCACACGCTTTGCATTTCTAACAAGCTCCTAGGTAATGCTAATGCTTTGAGTAGCAAGAAGCTACAGCACCCTAGGTAAGGAACAAGCAGCGTACCAAAGCACTCTCATTTGCTGATTTCCTCACTTACAGACCAGATTAACAATATAGATAACCCCAAAGTTGGGGAAAGATACACTGCGTTTTTAGTTCTACTTAATATTTTGTGTGTGTACAGCTCTTCTAAGACATGGGGAAATGGATTTAGTGTTGATGCCTTTCTTTCACGGACACAGAACTTTAAAGACGAGACTAACTTTAATAATAGGATATTTTTCTCTGACCTGTATGCACCCTCTTTAGAAAACTTAGTTAAGAGAACAACAGAGCACATAGCAGAAGTCCATGCTATTCCATTTATTTCAGCCAGAACCATCCCTGGAGGCACCGCTACACAACGTCTTCCACTGGAAACCTGCAGTGGTCAGCCCCACCCTACTTCCAGCGCTCTTCCATTCCAGGCTGACAAGAGGGTGAGAGCTGATGAAGAGCCTGGGTGGATAAGAAGACATACTCAAGAGTGCCCTTCATGGTCTAGAAAGAGTTTCATTTTGCTTTGTTTTGATTTGCTTTACTGACTGGGTTGTTTCAAATGCCCCATCTTCACAATACAACATGTGTTCCTCTTCCTCATCTACACATTACAACTGAAAGCAAACACCTGCCGAGTCATACTAACATTCAACATTTTCCTGATAGAACAGCAACCAAATAAAATGTTTTTAAATCATAGAAGTGAAAACATTCACCAAATTATTGTATCCTTGGTATTTCAGGTCTCCATTATTTAAATAAATATGGAAGAAAAAAGTACTGCCTTTGTGAAACATTTTTTATAGAAACCTTTTCTGTAACTTTTCCTGAATCTTTAGAAATAAGATCTTGCTACTCCCACTAAAACTGTTTTCATCCTACAACTTCAGACTTCTTTCCATAAAAATCTCTGGCTCTAGTTTATAAAAGTTAACAGTAGCTAATTATTACAGTATACCAATTTGTTTGTTTCTGTCAAATGAGAGTGCTACTGACATGATAGAAGGAAAAATCAAGCAGGTGAAAGTGAAAACAAACCAAAACAAGAAAAAGCACTGTGCTCTTTACCACTGCTCATCTGTGTGGAGGAAAGTTTCTTCTCATTTATCCTCTCATGGTTGGTGGGAAAGGCAGATCTCTCTCTATCTGCTGATGACACCAGGCTCTCCAGGGTAGTGGCATCTTGGGGAGGATGTGCCAAGTAAGTCTCTTTGGGCATCTGGACCATGAGGCTAGACAGTGTCTGATCCAGAACATCCTCTTCAGTAATATAGGTGTACGGACAGTATTCTCGGGTCCGGGAGTAGATGTTAGCATTGTCATAACAATCTGAGCAGATAACTCGGGTGCCAGCACCACCTAATGACAACATGGGAAAGAAACCAAACATCCTTCAGTTAAGGACTCAGTTTTGCCAATCATTAGTTTTCTCTAACAGTTGTCATCATTGTCATCACAGCTGGCATTTGTTCAAAACTTATATTATAAACGTGATGAAGTTTCAAGGTCTTTCTGTGAATTAACTTATTCAGTGCTTATAATATGCTTATGAGGTACGTACTAATTATTATCGCTATATTACACATGGAATAACTACAACACAGAGAGGGTGGGTAACTTGCCCGAAGACATACTGCCCAGTGGAAAGCTGAAACTTAAACTCTGGTCCTCTGACTTCAGCACGCACGCTCCTGAGCAGTACATTAGATCATCCTTGTCCAGCCTGAATAAAGTCATGCTAAAATCAAGAGAGCCAAGATAAGGTTGGCACTGTATTACAAGACACATGTTTGGCTTAAGCAAACTAAAGCAGAGAACAAGAAGCTAGGATGACTTCACTTCACAAAAGCCCCTATTACTTTCATGAGTCAAGAGGTTAAGCAACACTAATTGCTAAAAGGACTCCTAGAGAAAGTTTCTGACGGTCAAGGGTCCTGCCTGACAAGTGTGTGTTTGGTAGAAGTAAAAGTTTAATAATGAGCTCCCTGGACCATTATGTGTTTGAAAACTGAATGATAAAAGAGAAGAAAGTGAGAACTAGAGAGTGAGTTACTTATTCATGATCAAGCAACAGAATTGTTAGAACTGGAAAAGAACTGGAAATAATGAAATTTAACCCAGAAAGTAGTGCTATTTCCTACAAATTGAAAGAGTAGAGGCTTTTAAGTATTCTTTAAAAAGCCAGAAGGACTTCCCTGTCAGTGCAGTGGTTAGAATTTGGTGTTTTCACTGCCATGGCCCCCAGTTCAATCCCTGGTTGGGGAACTAAGATCCTACAAACTGCTGAGTGCAGCCAAAAAAATCTAGAAATACCCTCCTTTCCATGGAAAGCCAAAATAAAATACAATTTGTCGATTTATATAGAAGTTCTAGTAACACCCAGTCTAAAAAAAAAAAATCTCTGTAGAAATGAAATAGACCTTCCATTTGATTAGTACTTGAAGTACCACACAGATTCATTCAAAGAATCTTTGAGAATCTTGAGAGAAATGCTTTATAAAATATTGTTGCTCTATTTTTAAAATGAAGAAATTAAAGCTCAAATTTTAAATAACTTGTTCATGACCACATGGCTGGAAAGAAGAACAATTCTATCCCTTAATTCTCCTCCCTGTGCTCTGTCACTCCCCGTGGGAAGGGTGCAGTGGAGAAAAGTACTATTGAGAAGTTAGGTTCTTAATTATTAGAACTTAATTATTTTATATCTCTTAATTATTATTTTATATCTTAACTATTTATCTCTCTCTGATGCTCTCCAATATATACTGAGAATCATCAATGCCCTTTAAACTTGAGTGAATGTCTACCTGTCAGCAGATAGAACAAACTTCCTGGACATGGTCTGAAGGGTGTTCATGCCTGAAAAGGATAAAAGACACCTGAAAGAAGTTTCTAGAACATCTCTCTCCCATAACAATACTTTGGTTTGGAAACCTTTGCTGTGTTCGCCAATTCCTTGTTTAAGAATGTGTTCCTCTGGAGTAGGAAATGGCAACCCACTCCAATATTCTTGCCTGGAAAATTCCATGGACAGAGGAGCCTGGCTGGCTACAATCCATTGGGTCACAAAGAGTTGGACATGACTTAGCACACACACAAGGAAATAATTACTGTGTATGTGTCATTTTCTGTTTATCTGCTTATAATTTATAATATATTTGTCATGTAGTAGATTAGCTAATGATATGGGTTGTAGAAACAGATCACCTAGGTTTGAATTTTTTCTCCCTCTAAATGATCACTAAGTGTAGTCTTGTATAAATGTCTTCATTTCTCTGTACCTCAGTCTTTTAATTGGTGCAGTAGTGATTATACTGGTACTGAATACATAGATTGTATGTATTCTAACTGAGGACTAACTGAGTTTGCACCTGTAAAAATAAATGGTTTCTGACATATAGTAAACATCATTCAATAAATGTTAACTATTTTCGTCTTTCTGAAAAAAAAAAGAATGTGTTCCTCCTTTCTGTCAAATGATTTTCTCCTCTGTTAAGACTCTAGTCAATTTTCATCCTATTTTGCATGGATCCAAATGTTTTCATTGTGTATCTTATTTTAAAATACTGCTTCAAGTTAGTGGGGAAGACCATCCACTGAAAACTAAAGCCAACCGGGTAGGCTGAAATGGTAAGCACAGACAATGAAGAGTCATTACCATCAGTGCCTTTGTGTAAATATCCATTGGCAGGAGGCATAAGTTGCTGATGACTGCCTGCCTCAGAGTTGCTATAACCTTCCTGTGGCTCAGACAGCGTTCCTTGGGAAGACAAGTAGCTGGGAATGTCTGCAGGCAGATTGAGTTCCTCTGTAAAAGAGACACATCTGTAACTCTCAAATAAGTTAGGCAATTTAGGCCAACACTCAGAAGACTATTTTGCAAATGTATTCTACTTCTGTACTAATGACCAGGAAAATGTTATGTAGCCAGGAACTCAAGAGCTCTTAGAATTTTCTCTGAAAATTATTTCTCATTAGAATTCTCCCCCAAGCTTCATTTTAAAAGTATTAGCAAAAGAAACAAAACCTAAAGTCTGAAATCGTGTCCACAGATGCACTTTCACAATCCATCTGGCTGTATTGTTCCTCTTCTCTCACAGGGCTTCAGGGTGAGTGAGAGGTGTGAAAGACTGACCTCTGTCATAGGGAATCCACTCTTTCCCACAGGAAAATTACAAGAGAAATGAGCCTTATGAATTAAAGAAAGAAGGTGCACTGCAACTGTTCATAAGAGCAAAGTCAGTCTAGAAATTCTTAAAATTATTCACTAGAGAGGTTCCATCACATCAAGGAAGTAGGACATTTTAACAGAAAAACTCTTCCTCTATCACATATGAAGTATCAAAACTCTTCACTACATTCTGACTCAGACACAAGCCACAGTGGTCACTGGATACCACTCACCTGTGTTCGTGATACTATAGTCTTCGTTTTTCCTTCTCATGTGGTAAATAACAATGACCCAGATCAAAGAGGTACCCACTACACAGCAGACCACGACAATGATGACAATGCCAACTGTGGTCCAACCATCATCTTCATGTCCAATGCTACTCTGGGAAGAGTCACAATTGGGGGATGAAATCACATTTAGGTAAATGTGACCACGTTCTGTCCCAAGGGTGTTTGACATAATGCAGGTATATTTCCCAGCATCATCTAGCCCAGCATCTACGATGATGAGGAGCTGATTAGCTGCAGCAAAGAAGTGCCGTTCTGTCACCAGCAAAGGTCCATCATCTTTTGTCCAGTTGAGGCGAGGGGTGGGACTCCCTCCAGCTATGCATTGTAATACTGCAGTTTCACCTCGGGTTACTGTCTTGTCCTCCAGGGGTCTAATAAATGAGGGTGTCTCTAACAGAAAGATGTATTAAAAAAATATCAGGTAATTTTATCCTTAAAATTCTATTGAATTAGACTAATGAGGTTATGATGAAATAAGCACTTTCATAAGCTCATGGGAGGATGAGAAGTTAATGTTTCAGAAAAACAAAAGCCTCAAAAAATCTAAATCTCCTCTCAGGAATTCTACCTAGAGCAAGAGATCCTAGGCAAAGAAGTCAAAGATTCATATACAAAAATATTTATTACAAAATTAATTGCAATTTTTAAAGATGAAAAAATCTTGCAGAAAAATGAGTAACTTAGAGTACAGTCACATATTTCATGAAGACTTAATGACAAGGTAACCCTGTGATACAATATTAAGTGGAAAAAAGTAGGTATACATAACCACATAAAGATGAGTATTTTTAAAAAGTCCAGAATATATCAAAATCTAAACAGAGTTTGAGTGACTTGCCCTCATTTTTTCAAATTTTCTGCATATCTTAAAATTTTTTTTAAATAAATTTATTTTCCTGGTTACACAAGTAGTTAAACAAACCAACACATTTTTTAAAAACCCTAACATCTGGAGGCAAAGAGAATTTGCCTTGATTTGAGTCCCATAAAGACAAGTGTTCTAATAAGAAAAAAACCTGGCTTATCAGGGGAAATCTACAGGGAAAAGACATTTTACCAGAGCACAGGATTAACAGGAGCACACTGGAAGGAAAATAGGAAATCTAACCAGAAGACAGGTCTTTTCATCTTTTACAAAAAAAATTTTTTTAAATGAAGTAAGGGGGAAAAGTTCAATTGTCTCAAGTTCTCTGAAGCAGTATGACGAAAATTCACTATGAATAGTAGAAAAAATATATACATGAAGTAGAAAGCTGACAGAGACATAACAGGACAAAGGGATCTGAATTTTCAATTCATGGGATAAAAATCTCCAATTCTGCCCTCAAAATTTCCCCAGATTCCAGTTAACTATTCCACTAACATCCAAGCCTGACACATACCTGTATAAATTGGCATAACAATGAAAAAAAAAGACATAAGGATCCCAACTGAAATCTCAAACTTGAGATTTTTCTTGCCATTAAGACCAAGAGTTGATCCAAAATAAAAGGACTCCCACAAAAGTATGGATCCACGAAGCAGTAAACATACCTAACACGATGAGTGAGGCATTTGCAGAGAGACCACCTGCTATATTCTGCGCCATGCAGCTATAGATCCCCATGTCTTCTATTTTCACATTTGCAATGAAGAAGACATCATCCTCAGGCATGACATGCATGCGTCTCTCTCGAGCCGCAGGAAAGTCAGTACCACCATCTTTCTGCCAGGAAATCTGAGGTGCAGGGTGCCCCTCCGCAGCACATTCTAATCTGGCCATGGCACCAGTGCGAATAGTTAGATCCATTGGAGTTTTCAGAAAAGATGGCATCTCTGTTCCAAAAAAGATCACCAAAAGATAGTGGGTGGGGAAAAATACACACACACACACACACACACACACACACACACACACACACACACACAAGGGAGACTCTATTAGGCAAAATACCAACTGTTGTGCTGCTCCATTTCTTTGAGAAGACATGCTCTCTGCATTGACAGTAAATACAACTTGAGAGGCCATCTTTTCTCTAAGAATCTCAGAGCATGGAGTACAGTGATGACTAACTCTTCCAGAATGCAAGACAAATCTACCTGATTTCCTTGACAGGGACAGAAAAAGCTGAGGCCGTAAACTTTTCTGAACCGATATTTTAGCACTTAATATTTACTATTCCTTACTTAAGAGATGCATGATAAAACAAAAAAATTTATGCCTTCAAACAGCTCATAAAATGGCCCGGAAGCAAGACACATGTACCTCTTTTAGTTGTACAAAGCCTGAAGTGCTGTAGTTATTCAATATAATAGGCAATAGATCAATCAAGCTGTTGTTTCTTTTTTTCAACAGACACAATGAAAAAGAGCATTATTTTCAAAAATGGTTTCGTTGACTACATTTAGACAATGATAATGATCAATGGCCCCAGAAATGTTCTCAATACTCCCAGTTATTGGACAGCCCTGTGAACAGTGTCAGGAATAAATTTTATAGTTTTTAGAACAGAATTATAGTTCTAGAAAGAAAATGGAGAATCAAAAATAATTTTTTTTCAAAAACACAAAACAGAGTAGTTCATCTCCTGAAACCATGGAATTCTCCTTTACCCCTCAGTCAAAGACTAATCAGGGACAGTAAGTGGGTAAATTAACAATCCAGCCTGTATACTATCATAACCCTAAAGACAAAAACAGTAAGGACCCTCACCCAGTGTCAGGTTTAACGTAATCTTCTTGGTCAAAAGTTCAAAAATTAAACATGAAAAATCTTTCTAACTATAAAATCATCAGGGAGCATAATTTCTTACCATTCACAGTCAGTTTGGCTTTATGAGAATAGTTAGAACCAAAGTGATTAGTAATAATACACTGATATTTTCCTTCATCTGTGAAATTCACATTGAAAAGATGTAGGATACTAGTATATTCCAGAGCTTCTCCAGCCTGTTGCTGATAACGAACAAAATTCTCAATATCAGCATCATACAAGACTTCACTGTCTTTGCGCCACAGAGCAGACATGGGTGAATCACTGCTGCTCACCGCAGTGCATGTCAGAGTCACATTCACGCCTCTCAGAGCAACTGTGGTTTCAGGATGAGTTCTTATCTGTGGCTTGAGCAAATCATCTAAGAGGAAAAAATACAGGGTAAGAGCCAAGTCACTTATTTATTTTACTTCTACAGATTCAATTTTAAAACAAATAATGTAAAACCGCATGCTCTGTTGACAAAATGTCATTATAAGGTTGAAAGGGCCTACAGAAGTAGAACCCAATTCCCTTATTTCAACATGAGGAAAATGACGCCCAGAAGGGTCAATGACTTGCTCTAAGATATATTAAGTCAGCAGCTCAGCCTGGACTGGAACCCAGGTTTTCAAACTTCAGGGCTTAGTACTCTTTCCACCCTCCCTTACTGTCACTTACGCTTAGAATGCACTATCTTAAGTATTACTAGTTGCAATACTTAAGTTTTGCAAAAGCAAAAACTAAAATTAGAATTTTAAAACAAGCTCTAATTCTATTACCCTTTGTATGTATGTGTGTATGTGTTTGTGTATATATATAACATATATAAAAAGATATTCTAATAATAAAACATACTATCTGAAAGTACTTTGTGCATAACTTTCAACTAAAATAGTGAAAAATTTCAAATATGTTGAAAGTCCAACTGAAGACTGGCTTAGGACTGGCTAATAAACTATAGATTCATAAATAATAATATATTATTGAATTGATTCAGAGAAGCAGGTATACGAATTTTTAACCAAATATCTTTACTCGGTAACATTTCACTGTGTCATATATAGGGTATGTTTACATTTATAATAAGTAAAGTCAGAAGGGCATTCATGGCAATGTAACTAAGTTCTTTGTTTTCTTCTTTAAAATTTGTTTTACAAATTTTACAAATTTAAAATTTGTAAAAACAAGTTAAGTATTTTATGCACCCGAACTTCCAAATGTCCTAAGCATTTTTAAGTGATCTGGCAATATACAGGTATCTAAATGCTACTAGCAATACAGATACACTGATCTAAAAGTTCCACTGTGTAAAAGCTAAGACTTAGCTACTTTAAAGGAAATGTAAGTGTAAAAGAAAAATCTCCAAAATGAGAACACAGATGTATACTTGAAATGACAATTAAGTGTTAGAATTAAGACAACTCGTCTATGACAACTTGTCCATGTCCCCTCTTCCCCTCCAAAAAACTGCCCAAACTTGCTGCTTTTGTCTCAAGAAAATGTATCAAAAGTAGAAACCAAATGAAACTGGTACATCCATACACTGTTGGTGACCACATAAACTAGTGCTATCTGTTTGAAAACGAACGGCTGGTAGCACTTTTTCAAGATCTACTAAATATAAAGTCATACTTTTGAATCAATTCATGAACAAACAAACTCATACTTTTTGATGCAGGAATCTTACTAGATATTTATTCTAAGGTTGCTGCTGCTGCTAAGTCGCTTCAGTCATGTCCGACTCTGTGCCACCCCATAGATGGCAGCCACCAGGCTCCCCCGTCCCTGGGATTCTACAGGCAAGAACACTGGAGTGGGTTGCCATTTCCTTCTCCAATTTTAAGGCTAACAATCGCCTAAAAAGAAAAGGCTTACATTCATAAAGGTGCTATTATACTGATATTATTTTAAATGATTAAGAATACACAGAGGAAAAAAGACTGCCTAGGTTGTATTAAGTCAAAGAACACAAAATTTAAGCTACAATTACAATATTAGAGAAGAAAGTAAAGAAATGGAAACAGGCTAGTGGGAAAGCATTCTACTTTAAATTTTTTTAATTCTGTTGTTAAGATAGTAAGGAATAAGACACAAAATTTAAAACAAAAATACAAACCACAGACAAAATCTTTCAGATCCACATTCAGGATGCTTTGCCCTGCAAGCCATTCAGGGTGTGCACAGCTTACATTCACAGAATGTTGAAAGTTATTATCAACCAGCCACTGAAGCAACCACTTCAAATGGCAGTCACAGAGCAAACTGCTTGTGTTCAGAATCCTGTAGAAATAAAGAGGAAAATAACTGCTCTCTACTTTTCATTCCAAGTTTCTCCAGCATTAAAAGCTTACTACATATCTATTCACTTTTCTCGCCAAAAAAATGCCTAACCTGATTCTAACCATAAGAAAACAAATTCAAGCAGTCAACCTTGTTTCCTGATATATGACAGCGTGATGAAAGACACTAACAAAAGGTGTTGGGGGATAAGGGTAAGGGATCTATTTTTAGTCTAAAGGAAACTAAAGAGTCATTACAATCAAATGTAAAGTGAGATACTTCATTAAGAAAATATATCTACAAAGGACATTTTTTTGGACACTGGGGAAATCTAAGTATCGACTGCATATTAGATATTATTTTATTAATGTTAATTTCATTAGGTGTGATAACAGTATTGTGGTTATGCAAGAAAATAACCTTGCATAGGAAATACACGCTGAGATATTTTAGGAGTAAAATGTCATGATGTCTGTAGCCTACTTTCAACCGGTTAAGCAAAGTAATAGTATATATATGTATATGAGTGTGTGTGGAAAGAGGGAGAGGGAAGGAGAGAAAGGGAGGGGAAAGGAAGGGAGGAGGGAGAGAGAAAAATATATAACAAATTTAGCAAACAGTTAAGAATTGATGAATCCAGGTAAACGGAATATGGATGTTCACTGTGCCTTCCTTTAAATTTTTGAGGTTTAAAAATTTTCCCGAAGAAATTTGGGGGAGAGCTTACTATATATATTAGAACAAAGAGACAAATTTGTTGTGGAGAGGGTATAATTATTCTCAAATTATTTCATCAAGATTAAAAACATTTCAGACCTGTGGCAACGTGTACTGCAATTTAAACTAAGAACCACTGAAAAATGCTTTGTGGTCATAACAGGCCTAGAAAATACATTTAAAAAGTCAGTGTTTTCTTTTAATCACCATTAAATGTCCCATCCCCTTGAAACCAGGGAAAGCAAGTGATTTTGACAATATTATAACCTGCTTTGTGTGCATCTCTAAAATCCTCAAGTAGTTTTACAGTTTGGTATAAAAAAAAATACCTAAGATCTGATTTCAAAGAAGTTTCAAACAGTCTTTAAGAGTACCCCAAAAGCCATATTTTATTAAGGGCAATTTTAAGTAAGCAGGCCAAAGACTACCTTCTGCATTTAAGAATTCTTATGCTATATGCATTCATTCATAGAGAAATATTTGAGACTACTATATGCCAGGCACTGTTCTAGGCTGTGGCACTATCGCCCTCACAAAGCTTGTATATTTAGACTCAAGCAATAAACAAACAAACGCAAAGTAAAGTTACAAAGTTAAGTCCTATCAAGGAAAAACAAAGCTGGGCAGAGACAGAAGGAAAGCAGCTACCACTTTAGAGACAGAAGCTACCAGTTTAGATAAAGCAGTCAGAGGAAGATTTTTTGAAGAGATGGCATTTGGGCAAAAACCTGAAAGAATCAAGAAAGCAAATCACGTGATCTGGGGTAAGGGTGTCACAAATGGAGGAATCTGCACAAACACCTTGAGGCCAGTGCTTAGGAAAAGCATCTGTACCAGGAAAAGAAAGGGGGCCACTGACGCCAGAGCACAGAAAGTGAAAGGACAGGGATGGGAATGAGCTCCAAGAGCTGGGCAAGAAGGACCAGGCCATGCAAGTGCTTTACAAACTTAGGAAAGAACCTGAGTTGTTCTTTTCCTACATGTGCTGGAATACACTGGAAAGTTAAGAACAGAGGAATGATATGGTCTGATTTATGCTTTCTTAGGTATAATGTAAGTTGGCTCATGAGACCTGCACTCATATCCTAATTTCACTTACTTACCTTAGGCAAGATACTGAATGCCTCCAAAATCTCAGTTTCTTTTTCTGGAAAATGGGATTGAGAATGCCTACCTCAAAGATTGTTTTGAATAAAGCATTTAGCACAGTGTCTGGCCACAGATACCACAGAATCCACATTAGTTCCCTTCACTTCTACTTCTTTTGCATCTTTCACAAGCTAATGAAACCTGTCTCCCCAATGGAGTATAACCTGTGTTCTCTCCACAAGTATATGGAGAGATATACATCAAATACTAACAGTGGTTGTCTTTTGAGTACTGAGGATTCAGGGTCTTTCTCTCCCTTGGTTTAATTATCAAATTTTCTACCACGATTATATAACTTTAATGCAAAACAATTTTTAATTTATATTTGACTCTCCCATCTCCCCTCAATATTTTTGCAAAGCACTGTGAAGGATACAAAAAAGTATCAAGAGATATTTTAATAAATGGTGAAGTCGAATTCAGTATTATAAACATGACTTAAATTTTTAAGAGCAACTAAAGAGCAACTAAAACTTCTTGGTAAAAAAATCGGTATTAGAATTCCTGCATTAGCAGCTTATTCAAACCAACTCACAAAATTACCAAATGACTCTCTCAAGAATGAAACTACAGTATTTGCTTTCACCTACTATATAAATTATATTTAAAACAGAGTTCTCTTTAGAATTAAAACTTTCTTGCTGGCCCTCAGATTATCACAACCAAAAAATAGTAATACTGATATACTGTTATGCAGTAAGTTGTGCCTTTTCAAGTTCAAGTGAGCCTTAAAAGAAATAACTCAAAATATGTCAAGAGACCAAAAACAAAAAAAAAGCCACTTTAAAATCTGGCAGAAAGTAACAAAAAATGATCTCCATATTTTAACTTTTGCTGTTATCTTAGTTATTCATCTCTTACTGTGTGCCAGGCTCTGCGTGAAACATCTTCTCAAAAGCTTTCTAAAGCATTTGGAGGATGGGAATCCTAACTATTCATGGCCTATTAGGCCCTACATGATCAGGTCAGCTTTACTCTCTGCCCTCATTTCCTACCACTTTTCCCCTTGCTCTTGTCTTCCAGCCACACCAGTGTGTCTGCCATTTTTCAAGCACAAACAGCGAGTTTCTACCTCTGGGTCTTTTCACCTGCTCTTCCCTGTGCCTAGACTGCCCTTCACCCAGTATAAAATGGCTTGCCACTTCATCTCACTAAGGGCCTGGCTCTAAGCTGTTATCTTTAGAAAAGCCTTCCCTCACTATTTCAAATAACAATCCCTGTCACTCTGTACACCTTTGACCCAGTTTTTCCATCAGAACGTTACCTGATGAGATATCACACGCCTACTTGTTCACAATTTATTTTCCCTTTAGAATTCAGTGCAACATGCTGTGCGGACAGAGGCTTTGTCTTGTTCACTGCTGCATTTTTAGCATTTAGGATAGTATCCTACATAGCAAATGACAATAAACATTTCTCGAACAAACAAATTACCTCATTTTATCCTCATATAACCCTGAAGACAGTGCTATTCTCATTTTGAGAAGGGAAACTGAGTCTTAGGCTAAATACATAGTAATAAAGAATGGAACAAGAATCTAAACCTAGACAGTCTGAACTCACATACTTCCAGTGTATCGCAAACTATATGTGAAGAAGGACCAGTTTTTTAAATTCTCAATCTGTTTTGATCAATACTTTTATAAAATTCAACAAAAGTGTCATAGTAATGTCAAACTGTTCTTAAAGTTTCTAAAACCATGTGTTCTGAATTTCTGTCCTTATCTTGTCATGAATCCACTCTGGTCCACAGACCTCCCTTTGAGTAGCCTTCTGGCAAAGCAAGATAAGTTGATATACCCCATTGATTCTCACCAGTGGCTAAATATTCAAATCAACAGAGCTTAAAATTAATAGCAGTGCCCAAATAAACACCCTTCCCCTGGGAAATCCCCCTCCAAGAAATAAGAATAATTTTTTAAAAATCATGAATAAAAAATGGTTAAAATGATATGTATTTTTCTATCATAACTATTCAATAGTTTTGGAACATTTTAGTAGTTTGAACAGATTACAGATATCCTCTCTGACTGTTAAAATGAAAGTGCCAGATCACCTCCAAAAGATTATGTAATATCTTAACTGTAACCCACCCCAAGGGAACACATGTCTCCAATAGCCCAAAAAGGAAGAAAAGAATAAAAAAGGAACAGTAGGATAAACATAAAGCATAACAAGTAGTGCTAGGATCTCTTTTAACTATAAGCATCAGCAGCATAGGAAAAGAAACAGAAGGTCTTGGAGCCACACACTCTGGGCTTTTCAATGTTGAGTTATTTTTAAATTACATCCAACCACCAAAATAACTGAATGTTAACACTTTCTTTTTTCCTGCTTGAATTTTGTGCTTTGGGAAATATCTGGGTCACATTCATCACACATACACAACAAGCATGGATAACGATCTAATTAGTGACAAAAAAGACTTAAGTTACTTACAATTCTTTCAAGCGAGTCTGGGAAAAAGCATTTTCTTGGATAGACATTATAGCATTGTTGTTCAAATCTCTGAAATGAAGAGAAATGAAACATTCCCAGTCACCATTTCTATAATTAAATTATATAAACACTTTAAAAGGTCATGAAAACCTCTGCTAATAGCAAAGATTATTTATATACTAATCAAAATGAATGATAAATACTCACAGATGCTCAAGGGACTCGAGACCAATGAATGCTTTCTTTGTAACTGACTTAATCTGATTTCCTTGTAAGATTCTGAAATACAAACAACCCTTTCTAATAAAGCTCTCCACTAAACAAAATTAAGTTCATTAAAATAAACATTTACCTATAAAAAGTGAAAATAAGCTTAACATGCATTTTTAAGAAAGTTGTGAATCTTTATTATCAACCAATGCAAAGCATAGAATAAAGGCGTATATTAACATGTTGGTGCTCAATGAGGAACCTGTAAACAACTATCCTGACCACAGATAACACTTGTGGTTTTCAATAATAAACTGGATCATATTCCCAGATTCTCCCTTCTAAGCAAAAGATCATTCAGTCAAAGAAATTCAGGCAAGTGTGAAGCCTTGGAGACATTCTCAATGGGAGATCTAAAATCTCACTTGAGAGAATTCTCTTTTGCTAGTTAAATTACTCATAAATCTCACGTGATTAAAAAGATCACTGGTTCAACTGTGGTTTCAGTGCATTTCTTTTACTTAAATTGAAATTTTAGTTTCACAAATAACTTCTCTTTAAGTGACCTTAGGAATGCTCTTTCAGAGAAAGTGCCCCACCACACACATACACACGCGCACAAACACAGGGAGAGAAAGAAAAACAAACCAAAACACAAAAATGTTAATAAACAACAAAGCTTCTTCCTTTAGTGGATGAGTCAGAAGGCTGACTTTCCAGCCATAGCAAATAGATACAATCTAATCACATTTACAACCAATTCTTGACCTCTGTGAACATACATAAATGTGAAAAATACATACAATTTAGTGAGACTTGTGAGTCCAGCAAAGGCTTCACTAGCATCTTCTATAGCCCATGAAATTTCATTGTTTCTTAAGTTTCTACAAAAACGTCAAGGATAGACAGGTTATTCTAGTCAGCATGATCATCACACCGTCAGGCATCATCCTAACACAGCAGTTAATTTTGACCCTTATATTAAAGGTTATTTATGATAAACACTTAATTCCTCTTTTTAAAGAATACTGAGATAAGCATGTAAGCGCTAATTCTCATAAGCTAAGAATTAAGCCAACCTTGATAAACACATTAAGCAACCCGCTAAGAGTATTAATCTTCCTAGTTAATAGCCTGTAACTGTGTTAGCATATTAGAAATTAGTCAAGGACCCACAAAAAGCAGGAGGAATTCAAGATGCAAGGCGTATGGCTTACCAATCTGATTTCAGACTGATGGGATTTGGGGTGACCCACACCTTCCCCTGAGACCTCAAACCTGACAAAAACTAATGTCAATACAGAGCTTCACAGCTCAACAGCAATTAAACATGACCCCTGGGAAGTAACAATGATATACCCATGTGCTAGAGTGATCACTCTGCTTTCTTTAAAAGAAAAAATATGGGTCTTTTAAAAATTCATTCTTAAAAAAAAAAAAAAAAAAAAATCATTCTTCCATTCTCAGAGGACATGCAACTGCACGGCACCTTGTCCTCATGAAGAAATACCAGTTAAAGATATTTAGTCACTTTTGTTCCTTAAGTCATCTCAGAACAAAGCACAAAGCTTTTTGTTTTGTAAGACATATGTAAAGTTATGTGAATAGCAGTAACGAGATAGATCACTCTTCCCATTTAGCTATGTCTTTACTTGAAGTGAAAGCTACAAAAGATCATCTTATTTTACCAAAGAATAAACAACTGATGGCTCAACTCTGCAGGACTTGGTACTCCTCCGCAGGACTCAGTACTCCTCCGCAGAACTCACTCACCAAAGTGAGTAACAAGTATATCTACTCTGGCAAGAGCATTGATCCAAAGCCAGAATATTTCAGATCTGTTCCTAATTCTGCCTTAACTATCTTTGTAGCATTAGTTATTACTGCTGCAATTACTTTCCTAAGCTTTAATACTAAAAGTAATAATCAGTGCTGTACTGAAAGAACCTGTCTGCCATCCCATGCACTGCCAAAAGGCTACAGCTGCTTCTAATATAAATTCCTAAAGAAATAAATTCCTGAGATTGCACTGACCTAATTTAACCTCTGATAATCATTTTTAATTTTTCAAGGTCAAATCTAAAGGAGGACTATTTCATTAAGTTAAAAAAAAAAATCAAACACACAGTTGTGCACCCAGACACCTTCACAAAATCATCATGCTCTGTCACTGATGGTTAGGTAGCAAAGTTTGGAACCCGCCTCTTTTCTAAATCCATTTATCAACTAAAGCTGATGACCAAAGAGTCCCCTATTCAAGAACCTTAACAATCTACAAATTCTACTAATTACTCTTACTTTATTATGCTCTATGTTTGAGATTACTGTATCTCATTAAAACATCCCTTCATTCAATTATATTCCATGATAAGGATAAAACATCCAACTTACAGAACCAGAGTTGAAAATGCCTTTTGCAACTATCTAATCCTATGTCCATCCTTCACTGGACAAAAAGATAAAGAAAAAAATAACACCCAGGAAAGGTTAAGTGATTCTGTTTGTCTGGTAGTAAAGTAAAAAATCACACGAGCTTTAGTATAAAAAAGACCTGGGTTCTAATCCTGGCCCAAACATTTACAAGGGATAAGACTTTAAATAAATCATTTTAATCTCTCTGAACTTCAGTCCCCCAATATGGAAAAGAGCAGTAATATCCTAATACTCTGAAAGCCCTTGACCCATATCAGATCATTAATAAATGTTAGTTTTTTCTGTCCAAAATCATGCAGCAAGTTGTTAACAGTAGCAGGTCTCCTGCCAGGGCTGTTCCCATAATACATCCTGCATCCTTCTGAATGACAGAAGTGGTAGTTCTGGTATACTACACTTAGCGGAAGGTCAGAAGAGTAAGAAAATGTGCGTTCTTAACACTAGCAACTGTGTACTATTCCACAGTAAGAGATGCGCTGTTGTTTAGTTAACTCAGAATTCAAGTACAAGCTGAAATCACTAGAGATAAGTAAAATTTATGTACAGGGATAGAGATAACCAAGACGGTCTTGCCCCACGGCATAGAAGAGAAGAACTGCAAAATATTAACATACATAAATTTGTAGATTCATTAGTTATTTTGCTTCACTGCTTTAAAAAAAAAGTCAGCAAAAAAACCCCAAAAAGGACAGATGTACTTACAGTGTTTGCAGATTGGAAAGAAACCTAAATACACCATCAGCGATGTGAGTGACTCTGTTGTCCCCTAAATTCAATCTCTCCAGTAAGCTCAGACCCACAAAGGCAGATTCATCCAGACGGGTCAACTGGTTATAGGACAAGTCACTAAAAACAAGAAACACGGTAAAAAGATAAAGAATTCACTCTCTTTTAGTTCAACTTTCATATTCTTACTCTGCTTACATGGTAAATTTAGGGCTTTCAAACTTCTAATAAAAAGAGATACTAGATCTCATTACTAACTATGGGAATGACTTATTCAATCTGCTCTAGTCTCGCAGCCCCCACTGAAATCCCATCCCACACTCACAGTTCAGACAGTCTTTGGCAGAACTCCCACGCATCAGGGCTGATTCTTTCAACAGCATTCTGGCTCACATAGAGCTGCTGTAACATTCGCAAGCCGTACAACCACCCCTTGTTCACTTCTGTAAGGTTATTATGCTCCAGTTCTCTGCAGAATTAGAGAGAAAGGAGGAAATATGTTTCAAACAAGGCACTGCAATGGGAGATTCCAAAATCTTCATTAAGGCTTGAACAGAGAGCCATACACTTTTGCTCAACCCAAGTGAACAAATTCTTTTTATAAATATGTTACTTTAGATTTAGTTCAAGAAAGCAGTGAGACTGTCTAAAATGTACCTATAAAACAAACTCACCAAAAGATATAGTATACCTGGTTCTAGATAATTCTGATAATTTTCACCTACCAAACATTAAGGGAATATAAACACTTCAGATGAAATGTTTGGAAAAACGATAACAAAAATATTGGTTAGATAACAAAGCTTAACTTATTTCACATAAAAGCTAAAGTACTTTGTTATAATTAAAGTTACTATCCTAGCTGTTCAGCACTGAAAAGTCCCAGACTCCTTTCCTAACAATCTCCTATTCTAGTTCACAGTACTTACAATTCTTCCATGTTATCCAAGCCAAAAAAAGCTCCATCCTTAAGTGTGCTAATTCCATTCCGTTGCATTTTCAAAGATCTTAAGGAGTCAAGCCCTTGGAATGTGAGACCCTCCACAACTTTAATTCTGTTTCTTTTAAGTTCCCTTTAAAAAAATTGTTTTGCAGTCAGAAAACCAGTTTGCTGATTTGCCCTAATAATAATAAAAAGAAACAGACACTAGAAGAAAAAACGATCTTCTTATAATCCATCTATTCAGTTACTCACAAGAACTGGAGGTGAGGTAGCTTGAAGATCTTGGGTGGAATCATGCTAATTCTGTTCCTGTTTAACTTCACCACTAATAAGGAACTTGATAAATTATCAAAGCAACCAGCCTCCAAGACGGTTATCCTATTATTACTCAAATTCCTATAATGAACAAGGTAACAACAACAAAAATTTAATGAAACTAAAACATTCTACCACCAGAAAGCTGCCCCAAGTCTATGACTGAGTCCCAGTTCTACCGCTTAGCAAGTGTAAACAGCTTTACAATTCACCTAACTGCTTTGCTTCTTCAACACAAAACAAGGGTAATACCTACTTCATTTGGGCTGAAACAGTGTGAACATGTTTTGTAAACTGTAAAACACTAGCATACATGCTAATCATCATCATCATCACACAGAGTAAGCTGCTATTTAACAGACCACTACCATTTATCTTTTACAAAACTGTTAGTAAAACACAATCCACAATTAAATCTCAAAACTTGCCCTGGATACTTAATATTTTCTGTAAATAGGGTACTCTTTCTTCAAGGGCAGGGAAAAAACCCAAAAAATCTAATCTAGGTTTGTTTCACACAAGCAAAATCACAATAGACAACAGACATATATCTGGGAAAATAAGTATCAATGAATAATAAACATGCACTTCAAAGTAAATCTAGTTTAAACTCTTATTTTACTTACAGATATTTAAGCTGCATTCGAGGAAATGAAGATGTCTTGATTTCTGATATTAGATTTGAACTGAGATCTAAAGTCTCGAGAGCAGGGTAAAACTGGAACACTTCTGCATTTATTTCTGGGATTATATTATGAACTCTACAAAACAAAGATTACATTGAAGCTATTGCCAGGGATCCACCCTAGAGCACAAAAATAACTACGGTTAACAACAAGGGTCCCTAAAACAAAAAACTGTGTACTATTCACAATTTAAGTAAAAGACCTGACATCTTATTTACTTACAATGAGAGGAGAGTAATATTAGAAGTTGGTTCTCCAAAATACGGGATTTCTGTTAGTTCATTATAATTCATTTTCCTGGATAGGAGGAAAAATAGATTTAAAAATTTAGTGAGGGAAATGTTACCTCTTGAGTTCTAGTTTCTAGCTAATACATCTTCTTTAGAATAGATGCCACATTTGGAAAAAAGCCTATGACCGAGAATGAGTCAGACTAAATGTATTCTACTGAGAAATTAGAAATTTTAATTAACAAGTTTTCATAGTACAGAACTGTAATTTGATACCAACATTTGAACGGTTAGGAAATATTTTGCAACACTATATATTTTTAATTCCCAGCAAGGTTCTTTCAATAGTTATAAAAGTTATTAAATATAGTTTTAAAATATACACACACAAATTTTTTTTAAGTTACTCAAAGTTAGGGAAAGCTGTTTGACACCACAGACCTAATAGATATATCTCACTTGTTTTAGTAGCAAATCTAATGCAATTACATTTCACCAACCTGGTTTTCAATCACTGAGCAACCTCAACATCTAGAATACAGAAAAGAAGCCAGGAGTAAAATGCCTCCAATCAACCAAATGAAGTAACAAGTCCATGCAATATATAATAAAGCTCATGCACTCCCCACTGAGCATTTTCCTTCCCTCAGGGCCTGCTCTTTCAGCTAATAAGCTTGTTAATTGTTCATTCAGTCAACAGCAGATTACAGGTGGTCAATTTGAGGCAGGGAAGAAGAGAATGCAGAGACAATGAGAGCACAAACTACCCTTTGTCACAAAGATATTCAAAAGAAAAGCTCATCTGAGATTCTGGGGGTGTTTAGTACAGAGGTGAACAGTTGTGCCTCTGAGAATATCATAATGCAATAACTACATTAATAATATTTTAGAAAATCCTCTCCAAAAACTACATAATAATACATTTCAGTACTAAAGGAAAAATGTCAGTGAAGTGGAATATTGAATTACATTAAACAACACACTCCAAATGATACCAAAAATATTGTATTTCATATAAATTCACTTCAGACATGACGCTTCCACCTCAGACAAGTCAAAAGGTAAAAAATAAATAAATTTACACAATAGAGAGTTTTAAGGCTAAAACTCTGGCAAAAAAAAAAAAAAAAAAAAAATACTTATGTGTGTGTATACACACACACACACACACACACACACACACACCACTCTAAAGAGGAAAGAAATCTTACTTTAGCACCCTTGGAAGGAGAATAATATTTCTATGCAGTTTACAACTTGAAATCATCAACTCAATGGCATAATACCCAAAGAGTTTGTGACAGTAACAAAGCTAAACATAAGTTTAGGTTTTTAAACATATTTTAATCTAAAGTTTTCTTTTCTTCAATTTTTTTTTTTTTTGACATTTTTGGACTGAATATCCTGAAATTCCTAATTCACCAAATCACCTCAAAGAATTTAATGTAAACTTAATAAAAATAACTTACACTTCTTGTAATGTTTGAGACTCCAAGCTGATGTTCCAGTTAGACAACCGATTATGACTCAAATCCCTAAATGGAAGACAAAAGACCATTCTTAGGTTAATGTTGGAAAGCACATTTAAAGGAAAGAAAAAACAATGAAACTAAAATAGGAATCTAAAAGCGCTATCAAACATGAATCTGAGTAGCACAGATAAAAAAATGTTTACAAAGGATGAATAAAAATTCATCTAGATTTCAAAATAGCTTTTTCAGTTTTATTGAGGGCTTTTTAATTTTTGTTTTTACTCACTAGGAAATACATTCACGTGGTTCAATAATTAAGAAGTACAAAAGGATGTACAGTAAAAAGTCTCCCACACTTTTCTCCAGTCATTCAACTTTCCTCCCCAACATCAACAACTGAAAATATATTAATACCATTTCTTTTATGGCCTCTCAGATATACCAGAAAAATTTTATACAAATGGTAGAATAATTTACACATTATTTTGCCTCTTGCTTTTTTCACTTAACAGTACATCTTGTAGATCATTTCAGTGATATGGTTTCTCCATCCCTTCTAGTGATTATACTTTTTATTATAATGCACTATATTCTATGTACTTTTGAAAGAAATACACACTTTTTAAAGTAATAAAAGGTAATATATACTTCTAAAGTAATATACACTTCACATAATATATATTACAATGTTATATATTACACTTTAACTATAGATAAACTTGAAGATGGACTGGATTTCACAAGTCAAGACAGTGAGTTTCTATTTTAGAGTTGAGGTTGACCACATCCCTGATAGAGATGCAGTCTTCCTTAAAAAACAAAAAGGGAACCTAGCTTCAGAGAAGGGAAATTCATCTCACTCCAAGTTACCTTAATGATGATATGATGATAGTAGTGGCAGCAACAGCTAACATTTATTAAGCGCCACGCACTCTTCTATGCACTTTATACACATTAACTGTCTGAATCCATACAACAACCTGATGAGGCAAATACTTTTACAATCCTCACTTTTCCAACACAGAAACAGATGGAGAAATGAATAATTTGGCAATTCAAGGTCACACAGCTAATAAGTGAGGAAGTTGTAATCTTGAAATTCCATCTCACTTCTTGTATTCTTGAAATTCCATCTCACTTCTATCAGATACAGTAGAGATTTCACTGATATTTAGTCATGAGTCTAAATATTTAAATAGGCTTAAAAATTCACCTTGATGCTTTCTGGCATCTTTTCAAGGCTGAGATGGAATCCAGCCCACACAAGCTGTCTGCCCAAGAGATGTATTATACATTACAATATGGCTAGCAATGGGAACACACTAGAGACACGTTACAGATCACTTTATCTCACTGTGCCACCATGGGCAGCTGACAGATGCATGCAGTTTGAATGATGTCTCTATCACAGCAGAACAATTTGCTCTCAGCTAGATTCCTGTCTGTGCATCTGTAAAACCTAGCCACTTTCATGTAACAGCCTAATTTACACCATAATGTAACGAAGGCTAGATCCAACCATCACTTTTTCACATAGTTCTAAAACCTTTTTCATACAGTTCTAAAATCTATATTCTAAGATAAGTGGCACCAGATATCAGCTCAAGGACACTCATGGATGGAGGGATGTGCTGGAAAACGTTAAGAAATAAAAATATGAATTCACTCCACATAAAAATCTTATATGCACTTTCTTTTATTTAATTTTAATTGGAGAATAATTACTTCACAATATTGTGATGGTTTTTGCCATACATCGACATGAATCAGCCACGAGTATACGTGTCCCCCCATCCTGAATCCTTCTTCCACCTCTCTCCTCACCCTATCCCTCTGGGTTGTCCTAGAGCACTGGCTTTGGGTTCCCTGCTTCACACATCGAACTTGCACTGGTCATCTCTTTTATATATGGTAATATACATGTTTCAATGCTACTGTCTCAAATCATCCCATCCCAGCCTTCTCCCAGAGTCTGTTCTTTACATCTGTGTGTCTCTTGCTGCCCTTATGCAGACACTTTCATCCAATTCATACTTGCTACTGAACAATAAACACAAAATTTCATATTAATACAAGAGAAAAGATATTTATTTATTGTAGTGCTTCAACTGAAGGAGAAATTCAACTGTTCTAATTTAAGTTAGATACTCCATATTCTGCTTCAAGGTGGCTGGCCTGGCAAACAGAGAGGTAACATCATCTGTATAGCAGGCTACCATAGTATGATTTAATTATATATCTCATGCTTTCTGGAAATTAGGGTTTTTTTTTCCTTTTACAGATTAAGGGCTTTCATTTTCATCCGTGTCTCTAATGCCTTTCCAAACCCTAATCTTGACAGTATAACTTTTGGCTGTACGATCCCCTACAGTTCTCTCATGGATGTCAATGATGACCAGACAATCAGTTTTAAAGAAAACCATTATTAAAGAAATCTAAAGCAATCAAATGAAACTCAACTTATATATAGTATAAACCACTATGTATTCAGTATCAGCGAAAACTGTCCAGTGTCTGGACTAGAGTAAAGAATAATTTTCTCTGTATGTTTGAAAAACCTCTAAGGATTTTCAGTGGAACACAAAAAGATACCTGAAAAACTCTAGAGCCTTTCTACAGACTAATGCTGTCTTAACAATATATGCCTCACAGAACCCCATATAATGAGGCTCTCTGGACTTTTCTGCAACAAATTCACATAGTACAGATTAAAAAATACAGCAAACTGAAATTCACTCCCCAAAGTAGTACTATCATATAAAGCAACTAGTATAAATCATATAGCTGCTCTATCAAAATACCAGGTGTGTAACTACAATTATACGGATTGATCTGATCATCAGATATTTATGCAATAAGCATTTACTGAACCATATGCCAGGCAGTGTGCAAGTGCTAAGGTTACAACCACTGTCAATTTTAGCAATCTTTTTGTCTTTTTCAAAAGCTGCATTTATAGTACTCTGTGGAGTCACTTCAAAAGAGTAAACACGAATTCAACATCAACTCAGCTACTACCTTTCATGGAAAAGGTGTAAATTACCTTTTTTATATCTTAATTTCACTCTGGCATTTAATGTTACATGGGCATACGAAGGGGCTTCCCAGGTGGCAATAGTGGTAAAGAACCCACCTGCCAATGCAAGAGACATAAGTAGATGCAGGTTTGATCCCTGAATTGGGAAGATCCCCTGGAGGAGAACATGGCAACCCACTCCAGTATTCTTGCCTGGAGGATCCCATGGACAAAGGAGCCTGGTGGGCTACAGTCCATGGGGTTGCAAAAGGTCGGACAAAAGTGAAGCAACTTAGCACACCCACAGGCATATGGAGGTGTGTGTGCGTGCACGCATACATACACACACACACACACTTGCTCTCCACAAGCATGCCTTATTTTTTTTTTTTTAAGTACTCCAAAAAGCCCAAAGAAGACAAATTTGAAGACTTCAAATATCAGATATAAAACCCTTAAGATTAACAATTTGAATAATTTTCAAAATTAAGGTGTCTCACTATTCTTGCCAATGGCTGGTCATTAATTTCATTTAGTTCAGTAAAACTAATGCTAGTTTGTTTTTAAGTGGAAATCCTGAAATGGAGAACTGTCTTTCGAAGATTTTCCCCTTGAAGTATCCTTAAAATGCACTTAAATAGGTGAAGCAATTTAATGCCTCATAAACATAACCTAAAGGGTCTAGCTTTCTAACAGTCAATAATCCTTATTTTTTAACAGCACTAATATCTGAATATTTATTGATATGATATTTGGAGAATAAAGACCTGAGCAAAGGCCTTAGCTCAGTGTTATACTCAGCTCTCACTCATGCTAATCTACAGGGATGAAGCTGTAATAAAAGATGAATTATTTAAGTTCTTGATATCATGTGGAGCCAGAGGTGCCATTAATGCAGCCATTTAGCATCATCAGGGTGTAAATAATTTATAGGATGTGCAGAGCAATCACAATAGTTTGAGGAGAATCAAGTTCTGCAAGCTAACTGCAAAGAAGTCCTATAGCACTGGAGACACTGGAGTTTTCTTCTGTCCAGTCATATATGTACATTTTTGAGCCATCATCAATATTTTTTGTTTTTCATAATATGTAGCACTAATAGTTCTGAACTGTGAACTTCAACAATAACAGCATTGCTGATAAAGGGGCTCTTTGCAAAAGTTATAAGATAGTAACAATATATATTAAGTCCAATAGTTTGAGTATGACAATACTTTATGTATTTATCTGGTATAATTCACCCTTTCTTCTGTGAATGGAAATCCCTGTTTTGCTAATTAGAGTGTATCCAGCATAATTTACTTTTAAAAATAATACTCAGGATTATCATGTTGGTGAATTATAGCACTATGATTTAACAGGCTGATGTTCAATCAGCCTTAAGGGCTCTTGCGGTACACTAAAGACAAAGATTCCAAAACAACTCGAATTGCTGTCTGCTTTTAGGTTTACTTTTCCTTTACCACTAACAGCTGTATACAAAAGCTATCCCTTCTTGGAACTGTCAGTCTTCCTGTCTCTAACAGTACTACTTGCATTTTTTTCTAATTTGTCGCTTCTTATCAACTATCATAGGCTAGAAAACCCAGTGCCTGTTAGAACTGTCCAAAATAGGAGTAAATGAGATAGATGTGTGTGAGAGTATGAGAAGCTCCTTTACAAATAAGTGCTTCCTGGGAGCATGTTTGCTCTTTTGGTTGAACTAGTCAATCCTAAATGAAATCAACCTTGAATATTTGTTGGAAGGATTGATGCTGAAGCTCCAATACTTTGACCACCTGATGTGAAGAGCTGACTCATTTGAAAAGACCCTGATGCTGGGAAAGATTGAAGACAGAAGGAGAAGGGGATGACAGAAGATGAGATGGTTGGATGGCATCATCACTGATTCAATGGACATGAACTCTGGTGAACTCTGGGAGATGGTGAGGGACAGGAAGGCCTAGGGTGCTGCAGTCCATGGGGTAGCAAAGAGACAGACACGACTTAGCAACTGGACAACAAAAGGCATGGCTGGAGATACTGGGCAAATATCTTTTAGTATAAATAAGACTGTATTATGGCATGAAACACAATGCTACTCCAAATTAAAGTTTCTATCCTTCATTTGCATTACCTATTTGCAATACATTGTGTAACACTTTTTATATGAATACAAAAAGTTGGAGGTGGTAGGAAAATGGGAGCATTAACTTCAAGAATAAGAGGGGTATCTTATTTTCTTCCATTATCTTTCTCTGGGATCTTAATGACTGAAAATATTGCTTCATTGTGGGGACCACACAAAACAAAAAATACAAATTCTATAGTAACATTTAAGAATAGAGTTCCTGCATGCCCAGTCTTAGTACCTGGGGCAAGTCATTTAACCTCTCTAAACTTGAGTCTTATCTACCATTAAATAAGGGTACTATTAGTATCCTTATTGTAGTAACAACCTCAGTGGATTGCTCAGATGATTAAAAGGATATAGATAAAATGTTTAGAATACAGGTCAGTGTGTAAACTGTAGGTGATTACATAATTGTTGTTCAGTCGCTCAGTTGTGTCCGACTCTTTGTGACCCCATGGACTGCAGCATGCCAGGCTTCCCTCGCCTGGAGCTTGCTCAAACTCATGTCCATTGAGTTGATAATGCCATCCAACTATCTCGACTTCTGCCGTCCCCTTCTCCTCCAGCCTTCAATCTTTCCCAGCATCAGGGGCTTTTCTAATGAGTCAGCTCTTCGCATCAGGTGGCCAAAGTTTTGGAGCTTCAGCTTCAGCATCAATCCTTCTAATGAATATTCAGGACTGATTTCCTTTAGGATTGACTGGTATGATTTCCTTGCTGTCCAAGCGACTCCCAAGAGTCTTCTCCAGCACTACAGTTCAAAAGTATCAATTCTTCAGCATTCAGCCTTCATTATGGTCCAACTCTCACATCCATACATGACTACTGGAACAACCACAGCTTTGACTGTATGGACCTTTGTAGGCAAAGTAACGTCTCTGCTTTATAACATGCTGTCAAGGTTTGTCATAGCTTTTCTTTCAAGGAGCAAGCGTCTTTTAATTTCATGGCTGCAGTCACAATCTGCAGTGATGTTGGAGCCCAAGAAAACTAGATTAAATAGAATGATGGTTCAACACTATCACCTCTTCTAAGTATTTATTTTTTTGTATACAAAGGCATAATCCACTTCCCAAGGTAAAATTTTTTTTTTTTGGTCATGCCACAGAATGTGGGATCTTACTTCCATCCCAAGGATAGAACCCTCTGCACTGGAAGCACAGAATCTTAACCATTAAATCACTAAGGAAGTCCTGGAAAAATTTTAATTAACTGGAACTACTCCCCTAACTTAGTTTATTAAAGTTAATAAACTATATATTGCTTCTGAATTCCAATTTCATGAGAAAAATGCCAGTAATAAGGCAGTCCACCAAAGATTTGGTCAAATTATTGAAGTATAAACCTACATCACAAAGGCTTCCCAGGTGGCTCAGTGGTTAAGAATCCATCTGCCAATGCAGGAGATGTGGGTTTGAGCTTTGGGTCAGGAAGATTCACTGGAGGAGAAAATGGCAACCCACTGCAGTCTTCTTGCCTGAAAAATTCCATAGACAGACGACCCTGACAGGCTACAAAAATCCATGGGATCTCATAGAGTCAGACACGACTGAGCAATAACCCTATATCACAAGATGTTTTAGAATAACCCAGTAATGCTTCTAAGAATCCATTCTACATACACAGCCATATAATTATTAAGAGATACCTACCAGGAAGTTACTATAATAGCAAAACCATAAAATAAAAATAAATCTCAATGTCCATTAAAACAAGATCAATTAAATAACTTATGAAAGTTCCACACAATGGAAATCTCTGCAGCCAGTAAAAAGAATAGCATCAGGAATATGGTCAATAATATTGTAATAATATTATATGGAGACAAATGGTTATCATGATACCAGACTTATCATGGTGATCACTTCATAATGTATGCAAGTGTCAAACCACTATGTAGCACAGCTGAAACTAACATAATACTGTACATCAACTATATATTTCAATTTAAAAAATAATAAGAGATATTTATACATAGTACACAGAACAGCATTGGGGGAGGCTTGTTTAAAGGAAAGGGAGGACCTCCAGGAAGGTTTCACCAGGGGGTACCTCCTAGGACTGCTGCTGCCAGTGCCTGTATCCCTGAGGCAGGCCACTGCTAACCCATGACCCCACAGGAAACCTTCCAACACCAGTAGGAGATGAGTGCACATCCTCCTACTCCGCCACCTTGAAGCGACGTCCCATGAAATCATTAAAGAGATATCGGCCCCTTGTGTTCAATATGGCATTACCTAAAATAGCCAAGATGTGGAAACTAAGTGCTTATTGATGAATGGAGAGAAAAAGGAAATATAAGAATATATGTATATGTATGTGAATATGTATATATAGACACATATCTGTATTTATATATTCATATATATATATATACATATATTTATATATCTGCATTATAAACATACATATACAAATATTATTCAGCCACAAAAATAAAAGAATCCCTGTGATTTGTGACCAAAAAAAAAAGAAAAGCCATATATGTAAAACTTTGTGGAAGTACACCCAAGAAACAGTTAACAGTGAGCCTGGAACAAGGAATCTTTCAAGGAATCCTGGAACAAAGGAATCTTTCACTTTTCTATTTTATATGCTCCTGTACTGTGTTAATAGTTTACCATAAGAAAGTATTATTTAAAAATAAACTCACACATAAAACCTATCTTTAGCCCAAGATGTAACTGGGAAAGAAGATTTTAATTGTTACTTTTCAAAGAGATTAATGCCCTAAATTGACCCAATGAGGTTAATTATGACACTGGACAACGGAAAAAATAATAATCACATTTTTTTGTATTTCTAATTAGTAATATACCTCAGAAAGACAGTGTAAAATACATATATACCAGACTTAGTTTTTGGACTGACTTATCAAACAGTGAATTGCACTTTATATCCTGGTGTCTGGCCCTCAAATTTCAAGCCAATAAACAGCTGAATTTTTAGTAAGCAGTACAAAACCATGGCATACTAATCCCATGCTTCTATTTTACTAGATATTAACTGCTTTGCAATATTGTGTTTCTGCTGTACAATGAAGTGAACCAGCTATATGCATACATATATTCCCTCCCTCTTTGACCTCCCTCCCACCTCCCCTCACCCCACCCATCTAGGTCATCGCAGAGTTATCCCATGTTTTCAATTTTTTTTTCCATTTACTCAATAAAATAAAAAATAATTCAGCAACAGCAGGACAAAGGCTGTTGCTTATATATGAAAATATACAGAAAGCTAAGATACGTTCCATCATCAGTTTCTGGGTATCAACTGGGTACACATCTGTGTATCAGACTATTTTATATTTGGACAGACTATATTAGGTTGGCGCAAACATAACTTTGTGGTCTCAGACCACGAATTTTAAATCATTATAACTAGGCTCAAACAACATCTTTATTAATTAAAATAGGAACCATTATCTTCAACACATTTTTGCCAACAAGAACTAAGTTTGTTTATTCCTGTAGCATAAAAATGCGTGCTTTGGAATTCGACAAACTCTTGAAAACATCCTGCTAGTTAGTTGCAGAAGCAAAAGGTTCTCAAGATACTTTAAGAAGTGGTAGTCGGTTGGTGAGAGGTCAGGTGAGTATGATGGATGAGGCAAAACTTCATAGCCCAACTCATTCAACTTTTGAAGCACTGGTTGTGCAACGTGCAGCTGGGTGTTGTTGCGGAGAACTGGGCCTTTTCTGCTGACCAGTGCCAGTTACAGGTGTTGCAGTTTTCAGTGCATCTCATCGATCTGCTGAGCATACTTCTCAGATGTAAAGACTCTGCTGGGATTCAGAAAGCTGTAGTGGATCAGACTGGCAGCAGAGCACCAGTGACCAAGACCTTTTTTTGGTGCAAGTTTGGCTAAGTGCTTTGGAGGTTCTTCTCAGTCATAACTTGATCTTCTCATGCCACAATCCGACCAAGAAATGGTGCACTGTTGTTGTGTAGAATAAGAGATGACACTTCAAAATGACAACTTTTTTGATTTGCAGTCAGCTCATGAGGCACCCACTTACTGAGCTTTTACACCTTTCCAATTTGCTTCAAATGCCGAATGACTGTAGAACGGCTGGTGCTGAGTTTTTCAACAATTTCTCATGTAGTTTTAAGAGGGTCAGCTTCAATGATCCTCTCAGTTGGTCACTGTCAACTTCAGATGGCTGGCCACTATGCTCCTCATCTTCAAGGCTCTCATCTCCTTTGCAGAACTTCTTGAACCACCACTGCACTGTGTGTTTGTTAGGAGTTCCGGAGCCAAATGCGCTGTTGATGTTGCAAGTGTCTCCACTGCTTTATGACCCATTTTGGAGTCAAATAAGAAAATCACTCAAATTTGCTTTTTGTCCAACATCATTTTCCTAGTCTAAAATAAATATAAAATAAACAGCAAATACAAACCATAAGTAGAAAAAATAAAAAGCGAGAAATGTGTATTAAAATTATGTATAACATAACCACATTTATTTAAGAATGTATTCCAGTATCAAATGGCAAAGTTCAACAATGAAAAACTGGAATTACTTTTGCACCAACCTAATAATTATTAAGTTACTGTAAAGATTTTGGGAAGTGAATAGATATGCATTAATATAAGTTGTCTTATCACAATATTGGCAGAGAAGGCAGGTCTAATCAAAGCCACGCATCAGCTGGTTTCTCATTATTAACATAATCCATCATTCCTTAATACTCATGTAGCTTAACCTGGTACCAAGTCTAGTATCTCCTCAAATATGCCTAATTATGCTCAGGGTTGGCTATGCTTTTCAGGCTGCAACCTGCCAAGATTTTGATTATATAAGCAGGATGTCATAGTGATTTTGAAAAGGAAATACAAAAAATAAAAATGTATATAAGAGAAATCCAAAGATAAGAAGCATTTAGCAACAAATTTATTTACATCACACTTCATTAATGTTGCACTGTTTATGGTTTAACTTTTAAACTATTCATCACTACTAGTAATTGTGATAGTTATTCCAGTATTTAAGTTTATTACAAACAACATAGTTACAGTCTCTTTTTTGGGGAAAAGTTGGGGAATGACAAGAGAAGCAGAGGAAAAGAATACACACACTTAAAAAAAGGTTTACAGCAAAGTAAAAAAAGCTTGCATTAAATATTCTATCCTGGTTTTCATTCCAAATATGAAATTAATAATTTGGATGGAATCTATTTACTTAAATTGCTTTTGTTTTTTTATTTGCACCAGCAGAACATCTTAACATTTTTGATGACTGGAATAATACAGAATAAACAAGACATGTCATTAAGTTTGGCATAAAAAGGAAAACATAACATACAAATGCATTCAGTTATTTTTTTTTTAAACATTTTTGCTAATCTCTTAATATGATTTGTTTTCTCTACTGCTTAAATGCCAGTTTTCCATCAGGATTAAAGAGTCCTTAATAAAGAAAGTATACTATATAAAATATCATGAACCTAGGATGAGGGAAATGTATTTTCTAGCATGGGGAAGCCAAATGATTATCTTAATGTACAAGTAATTCTTTGATTACTCATGTGCTGATTATATATGTTGTATATAAGGAAATGCAAAATACTTTTAATATAATGAAACATAATTAGGATAACAATCTCTATAAAAATAAAAGCATCTTCCAAAGCATAAAGGACTTTTAAAGAATTAAGTAAAGCAAAGATCTTTCAATTAACATTCAGTAAGCAATAACCATTTATGGTTCAGCAGTTCTTCACCACCACTATACATCAGCATTACCAAGAAATATCTAAAACACTGATGCAGGGGTCTCCTTCAGACCAATCAAAGCAGAATCACTGGGGTGTGATACCCAACCACTGGTATTCTGCTAAGGGTCTCCAAGTAGTAGTCTAACCTGCAGCCAGTGCTGAGAACCACTGCGCTTCTCCAGAAATCTAATACCCAAAAGGATGCTCTGCTAAGATTCTTTCTTTTCCTTTTCTCACCTTACAATAAACCTGTCAACAAATATTTGACATCTACCATATGCCAGGCACTGCACTAAGCAGCATAGAATAAAACAGGCATTTAAGGAGTTATACAATCCCTCTTGGAGTTTACAGGATCACTTTAAGATAAAGTCTCAAAAAAAAAAAAAAAAAAAAAGATAAAGTCTCACTGACACCAAAATGTCACTGAACAGTGTTCATTATCAAGATGAAGTTCCTATAAATCCCTATTTGCACCACAGAAAGGTAGGATAGAAGGGGTAGAAGGGATGGATGCTTTTCTATTTAATTCACCTGTTTTGCTTATTCCTTTTAATAAGAATACATGCCCTTTTATAATTTATGCATGTTTTCTAAAATTAGATTTTAAAAGTGAAGTCTTAGAGAAACACAACAAGACATACTAGTAGATTGTTGGATAGCTCCTTGGATATCTCACTGGAGAAGAGTCAGGAAATAGGTTTAGGTAGGGGAGTCTATGGGATTCCCAGTCTATGGTAAAGAACCTGTCTGACAATGCAGGAGACATAAGAGAAGTGGGTTCGATCCATGGGTTGGGAAGATCCCCTAGAGGAGGGCATGGCAACCCACGCCAGTATTCTTGCCTGGAGAATTCCATGGACAGAGGAGTTTGGCGGGCTACAGTCCATAGTGTTGCAACAAGTTGGACACAACCAAAGCGACTTCGCACGCAGGGGAGTATGAGTGAGTGAAGTCGCTCAGTCGTGTCTGACTCTTTGTGACCCCATGGACTGTAGCCTGCCGGGCTCCTCTGTCCATGGGATTTTCCAGGCAAGAGTACTGGAGTGGGCTGCCATTTCCTTCTCTAGACGCAAAATGCAGTACTTGGATGCAATCTCAAAAATGACAGAATGATCTCTGTTCGTTTCCAAGGCAAACCATTCAATCAATATCACAGTAATCATGACCATAAAAACAAATAAATGTTGGAGAAGAGGGGTTCTAATGCCCTTTACTTGAAACAAACAAAAAATTGACTAATACAGTTGGTCCTTCAATTCTCTGTGTATGGGGGTGTGGTAGGGGTGTAAAATCAGAACAATGTGATACAGACTTCTGCACTGATGAAGAATCCAGTGAGTTTTTAAATAACCAAATAAAATTTATAAGTTTCTGACATACAGATGCAAAGACAGTATCTGGGGAATTCCCTGGCGGTCCAGTGATTAGGACTCGGTGCTTTCACTGAGGGGCCTGGCTTCTATCACTGGTCAGGGAACTAAGATCCTGCAAATCGAGTAACATGACCAAAAAAAACCCCAAAAAACCAGTACCTACAACTGGTACAACCACTATGGAGAAAAGTATGGAGATTCCTTAAAAAACTGAAACTAGAACTATCATATGATCCAGCAATTCCACTCCTGGGCGTATATCCAGAGAAAACCACAGTTTGAAAAGATATACGCATCCCAATGTTCACTGCAGCACTATTTACAACAACGAAGACACAAAAGCAACTTAAATGTCCACTGACAGAGGCATGGATAAAGACAATGTAGTACACATAGACAGTGGAATATTATTCACCCATAGAAAGGAATTAAATAATGCCATTTACAGCAACATGGATGGACCTAGAGATTATCATACTAAGTGAAGTAAATCAGATAGAGAAAGGCAAATATCACATACTGCTTACATGTGGAATCTAAAAAAGAAAAAAAGTACAAATGAACTTATTTACAAAACAGAAAGAATCACAGACTTTGAAAACAAACTTACTGTTACCAAAGGGGAAACATGGGAGGGAAGGAGTTTGGGATTAAAAAATATACACTATATATAAAATAACCAACAAGGACCTATTGTACAGCAAAGGGAATTCTACTCAATATTCTGTAATAATCTACATGCGAAAAGGACCTGAAAAAGAATAGATATATGTGTGTGTGTGTGTGTATATATATATATATATATATATAATGAATCCTTTTGCTGTGCACTTGAAACTAACACAACACTGTAAATCAACTATAATATAAAAAAAAATTTAAGACAATATCTAATAATAAATAAAGTTTCTGTCCAGGAAAAAAAAAAAATTATCTTTACTCACACACACAATGCTCCTGACACCAGATATTTTGGGGTTTTCCCCCCCACACGAACCAATTCTCCAACATGCACTGGATATCCTGTGATTCAATTCTGACACTAACTAGAGTTAGTGCTAACCCCATAAGTTAAGGGTTTAGTCCCACAAGACTGCCCCCATCCCCACTTCAGACACCAATCACAAATAGAAGGTCGTGTTACCCACAACTTCTGTCTGACTTGGCTTACAAACTGGAGGTTTCCATGACCCCCTCCTTGGATTCAAACACCTGCTAGAACAGTTCACAGAACTCAGGAAAACCCTTATGTTTACTAGTTTACTATATAATAAGAAAATATGATAAAGAACTCAGATAAACAGCCAGATGAAGATACACACAGGGGGAGGTCCAGAAGGGTCCAGTGCAGGAGCTTCGGTCTCCATGGAGTTGGGATGAACCACCCTCACAGCATACCTACCAGCAGATGTGTTCATCAACTCAGAAGCTGTCTCAACCCCATACTTCTAGGATTTTTATGGTGGATTCATCACACAGGCATGATCAAGTACTACCTCAATCTCTACCCCCTCCCCTCCTTCAGGAGGATGCAGGGGGCAGGGGAATGCAGCTGAAAATTTTCCAATTTTCTAACCACAGCTTGGTCTTTCTGGTGACCAGCCCCCATCCTGAAGCTATCCGGAGCCTACTAACAGTCACCTCATTAGGTCAAGACACTCCTATCACCCACAAAATCCCAAGAGATGTAGGAGCTGTGTGTCAGGAATCAGGGTCAAAGAACAAATATTAGACCAGCAGGCATTCCAAACACTCTTTTCACTTTGGAAATCATGGGGGTTTCAGGAGCTCTGTGCCAGGAACCTGAGGCAGAGATCAATTCACATATTTTCTGTTATTCCACAGCCCACACTCTTGGTCTCTGGCCAACCCCTCCTTACAGCAAAATGATGCACAACTCAAAAAAGGCACTGGGACATTGTTAGAATCCCATTCAGTCATTAATAACTGGACCATCTATCATCATATGATATGAAAAATAATTTCCAGACAAGGCCACTTGGGTTTGCAGGCTTCCAGTTAATCTTGTCAGGTTCCAAATGCAGGTATGGTCTAGGCAAACATATGATTTCATTCTTTTAGTTGTCTGATGTAACTGAACTAAGATATGATATCATCTACTACTCTGAGCCCTTCTGAGGTGTTAATATTAGATTTCCCTCACTATAACAACCCATTTATTCCTTTCTTTATCTTCAGCTCTTTCAACCCAAACTCTTCCAACTTTAGAAGACACATCAGGTTCCGCCACTGTGCTGATCTAGATAGCAAACAGCAATACTAGTTTAGCAAGTTCTTCCCCTTCAATCCACTCATTCATTTAGGGTAAGGTTACATAGGTACAGAACTTCTGGGCTATTTCTACCACCAGGCAATATAGAGACATTCACTGTTGACCTCAATTTTGTGAGATGGAATGAAAGGACAACACACCCCACTAGACACTTAGGAACTGTGACCCCAAATTTTAGAGTTAGTTTCTTGCTTAAGAATCATCCATTTCCAGCACTTGTATTTGCAGCCCTGGTCCTGGTAGCCACTGCATCAAGCAGGTGAAAAAAGTTGATATGATATGGGGAAGAAAGAAAAAAGTATAGTTATTACACCAGCATTCCTCTCCGTTGGTAAGAATTGCATAGTCATTCCATACCCTCTTCCCCAGACTCACCAAAAGAGAACTCTGAAGAATACAGCCACTCCCTTAACCACACCCCATGTTGTGAGTAAACTTTGATGGTATATAATAAGCCAGCCCTTCCCGTCTTTATCTCCCCCATCTTAGATAACCAATGTTTTAATTGCCCATTCCGGTTCTCCATCAAACTAGTACCCTGAGGAGGCTCTCTCTCTGTCCACTGTTGGGACATTATGGGCTGTAAGTATATTCTTTGGTTTGAAGAGATAATGGTCGGCCATCCCAATTGGTACAATTATCTTCTCTTCTGGTTCTTTTCAAGCACTCTTGAACATTGGCATCTACCATCATGTAAGCAAAGCGTGGTCCAGAGTCTGTGTCTACTCTATCAGGACTCATCTGTAGCCCCTCAGACCTACAAGCACCATCACTTACCAGCTATGTGCAAGCCTTTCCACCAGAGCAATCTGACATAACCATCTGCTGTCTTTGTCTCTTTTGCTTAAAGACAGAACATTATTCTGTCAATGATTACTGTCATTTTGTGCCTCAGGGGTACAAGAGAATTGTGTCTACAGATTCAGACTATCTCTGCATTCCTGCAGTGTCCCCATATCCACTCATTCAGGGACCCAGGTGGCCACCTCAAGAAAGCACGCAGGCGTATTTGCTTATTGATCCTAATCACCTTCTGAACCTAGAAGGGGCTTCTCCTGGTGGGCATCAAGAAAGTCCTACTTTAATGCACCCTTCAAATTCCCACAGTAATTCCCACAGGGCTCTGCCCCTTAAGGGCATCCCTTAAATAGGCCAGGTTTTCACTGCTCTTCTACCTGACTATATGGCCTGGCCACAGGCCACTGCCCATGAGTCAAACTCAAAAATACGGGGGTTTTACCACTGTTCAATTCTGACTCTAGGAAAGAAGACGACTCTAGGAAAACAGCATGCAATTCAGCCCACTTAGCTAATGTCCTTACCTTCTTCAATCAGTGGTGGCCTTCCAAATAGGATGCTTGCTGTCCATTCACCTTGCAACTGTCATTCACACACTAAGCAACTCTTTGTTGGTCAGTTACAGGACACTGCTAGGTGACAACAGAACCCAGCAGCTCCTCACACAGTTCCAGAGCAAGCCCTAGGGGAAAAGAGGCTCCCTACTCTTCAGGATCTCCTCCTCACACTCCCCAGGCAGTATGATCCTGTGTAAACCATTTCCACTTTATTCCTCTTCTGGGCACTGCCCTCCCCCGGAGTGTTTATCAGACATTATGCAAGACATCATGACTATTTCACATCTCAAGATTACTTTATGAGTTTTAGCCATAGTGGCAGTTTCAATTAATGTGCAATAGCAAGCCAATAACTACCCTTCAAATGGGAATTCTGCAGTCTATAAAGTTCTAGTAGTTGTTGCTGGGAGGCATTCAGGTACACACAGGGCTATCACACAGAGAATTTGTTCATACCAACACTCCAGCTTCTACCCCATGTTGTGTGGGCTTGGTCCATCTTATTGGTTCCCACTTAGCAGGTTCAATTTATATTGCTTGAAGGGTAGATTTACATGCCTTCTGTTTTATGATACTATGTGGTAGAGGAAACATTCCCTGATCAGATACAATGTCCATCCTCATTATATCATCAGGTATAAGTCTGATCAAACATATCATTCTCCTACAAACTTTCACCTTACATTCTTAACTGTAGCCTCCACTAGGGCTGATATTAACAGGTTTTCATTTTACAAAACTAAGTAAGGGAAGCAATCCCCATCCAGATGTAACACCCATTCCCATAAAATATTCAGATAAAGGAGATACAGCCTTTTTACATAAAGTCTGTTTAAACATTCCTACTTTCAAAATCCTATCAACTCTTATGTTTTTATGTTCTCAGCTGCATTAGGTTTCACAAATGGTTTTGGTACCACAGGGCAAGATGCTCTATCAAAAAATCCTGGGAAATTCTCTGCCTTCTGACCATTATCCACTCTACTACAAAAGGTTTCAGGGTACTCCCACCATAGGCTGAGCCAAGGGATCCTGGTCCTCTTTGTCAATTTTTTTTTTTTCATCCATGCCACAAGGCACGCAGGATACTAGTTCCTCGACCAGGGATCAAACCTACACTCCTTGCAGTGGAAGTGGGAAGTGTGGCATCCCAACCACTGGACTGCCAGAGAAGCCCCCTTTGGGTCAATTTTTATCCCATTTAATCTGCCTAGCCAATGACCCAAGCATTTGCTGGTCATGTTTCTCACTGCAATCTCAGTCTTTGGACTTTTAGACTTCTTCAAACTAAACAGAGCAGATTCAAGGCCCTTTACTCTTCAGGGATCAGAAAGAGGTCCCTTCAGCCTGCCCATCCTTGGATAGTGCAGTATTAAAGCCTTTGTTTCAACCCCATTAAAGTCCGTTTTATTCATCCCATTTCTTAAAAATCATCTAAAGCCTTCCATTCTCCATTCTGCTTTCCATGGGTTGGATCCCATGATTCTTCCCTATTTCCTTTGTTTTGCTAAAAATATTTGCCTTATTCCCCACATTTCTAAAACCTGTTTAGAAATGTTCACCTTGCTAAGATCAGTTCCTTGACTCTCTCCTTTGCCTTTCCACATTACTAACCTAATGTTTTCATTGGCATCTATGTAAGATCCCTTGTAGCTCAGTCAGTAAAGAATCTGCCTGCAGTGCAGGAGACCCAGGTTCAATCCCTGGGTTGGGAAGATCCCCTGGAGAAGGAAATGGTGACCCACTCCAGTATCGTTGCCAGGAAAATTTCATGGACAGAGGAGCTTGGTGGGCTGCAGTCCATGAGGTTGCAAAGAGTTGGGCAAGACTGGGCAACTAACACTTACTTACTTACCTAAGCTCCAGAGGGCAAGGTGAAGCAGCAAATGGAAAAGGCTTCCACATCTGTCCCTTGGCTTTGCAGCAGTAAGGTTATATGGGGTGCCCATATAAGAGTTCCCTCTCAACCACAGCATTTACCATGGACTGGGTAACAAACATATTCAGCAGGTGACTATCTCAATTATCAGAAAGATAAACCCACACAGCTTACATACGAAACACACTGTTTGCTTTCACTTGATATTTATTGGAGGAGGTGGGCAGTCCTCTTTTTCAGGGATAAAGAGACCTTACAGTGGCTTCTGTCCAATCCATTAGGCTGGCTGTTCCCTCAGGAATAAACTGCTTTGTGTCTGAATCACATATGGCCACCAATGATTGTTTCATGGTAAGCTGTGGGTCCTTCATTAACTCAAACATGCTTTTTCCCATTGTAGCATCTAAAACCAGATACTGCTCCTAAATTAATTACTCCACAATCCACCTTCAATAAAGGTTCTTCAGGGTATTCCTTGGTCTTCAGTAAGCTAGTATTACTGATCCACAACAGCAAACATCTTCTTCACACTATACTCCCTGATTTCAGTAGTTTCTTGGTTTTCCTCTCCTCCCACCCTGACTACATTCTTGGTGACCAGTGGTCTAAGAGGTACTTTCTGCTGTCCTTGCATAATTTTTTCCTTGGTGGGCAGCTTTGAGGCCAATGACCAAAGCTCTGACTTAGTGATATCTGACCTTGGTCCAACATCAAGATCTGACTCAGGACTCTCTTTTAATTTCAATTTTAGCTCTTACTCATTATATTACATTACTTCAATGTCAGCTATTATAATCTGGTTATCACAATAACCAAGAGATTAAACATTTCACCTTCTTGTTAGTTTCCATTTCCTTATGCATCCAGTGAACCAACATGCTGGGAATTGGATCCATCTCTAAATTCCATTGGTAACTTTCACCTTTAGTAACTGAGAGCAGCAAAGCTGCTGCTCCATACCATGGGTGACCACATGCTCTCCCAGGAATTAAAGGTTCTGCATCCCCTGCCTTTTATCCTTTCTCTTCCCAAACCATGTTTCCATGAGCCAGGTCCATTCTAGCAAGTCTCACTCCTGTGATACCAAATGTCCAGGAAAAACTCCCTGTGCTAAAAGAAAAAATAATCAATGACACTCGTTAAAACCTGGTAACAAAGACTTTATTCAAGGTGATGCAGGTTATCTCTGTGAGTACAGAGACTAAAATGATGAAATTCTGCAGTGGGGGAAGAAATTGAGCTCAACTCCAAATACTGCATGGGCTAATACAAATTTATAGCCACGAAGCAGGGTAGACAGACAAGGTCAATGGATGGAAAACTGGAATCAAGGGTAAGGGGGGTTCTGGCTAAATAGACCTAAGTGGATTCTTGCTGAAGACAAACCATGGTGATCAGACATCACCTGAGAGATGGAAGAAGATGAGAAACCATATCATACATCAAGGGTGATCAGATATCAAGGGTTTATTGCTAAACTGACTTAGCAGGATTCTTGCTAAAAGTGCATTTTACAAGGAAGTATACAGATGAGCCTAGTAGGTGGTGGTGGTGGTTCAGGAGTCCAATTAAAATTTAGTCAAAGAATCTTTGTCAGGCCCCTTTCTGTTCAAGGAAAAGAGAAACATAAGTCTATTTTCTCATTCAGCGGTCTTTTTCTCATTAAGGACCAGGGTAAATCTTCTGTGGAGACTTGGTATTACTGGATATTTCCTCAATGGTGCCAGCAGTCAAGCATTTAATAACGGCAGTCTCTATGAAAATAAGAGACCAAAATTTATAGCTAGAGACCCAGTTTCTCAATCCAGACGCAGCCAGTTGGGATTCTTAGATTTTGAACTTGAAGCATCTTTTAATGGTAGAGTGAGGATGGCAGTGGTCACCTGAAGAAGTTTCCTGGTTTGCAGTTTGAATGTCTCTGGTGACGGCACTAAGTGTTCACGAGGCACAGAGGTTGCCCAGATACAAGGTGTTGTGGCCTTTCTTTTTTTTTAAGTTTATACCAAGTCATCCAACTTCATCTTGCAGAATTTCAGGAAAAGGGAAATTTTAGTTCTCAGGGATGCCACGTCAGGAGGGTGGGAGAAAAACTGGAAACATCAGTTTGGTGTGTCATAGCCAGATATCAGAGAAAACTAGAATTGAGAATGTGGTAAGGACTGGCCAATGTGCAAGACAGAATTCACAAGACTGCACTACAGTTTTATACTGGAACAAAAAACTTTCTCTCTACAGTCAACCTCTTAATTCTTGTTTGCAAATTCTGATCTCATTAGATTAGTTCTCTGATTATTTACATAAGTGCAGCAAGAATACTGACTGACCATGTAAGTAGGCTCTTTTTGAGTTGGTTCTACTGAAATTTGCCAAAAGGAAACTCAGATTAGGCTTTTAAAAGCCTCTCGAGGCTAGGAAGACAGCTCAGGAAGTAGCCACCCGACTTCATCTCGCACTCCTCAAGATTCAGGTGAATTTCGCTTTTCTTGGGATCCCCAAGATATCCTAAGGATCCTGAGCCAGCCCAGAAGCAACTTTCCTTACTCATCTATGAGGTTGGGAACCTTATCAGCCAGATATCAGGCCAGTTTTCCCAAGAACACTGGTCCATGAACTCAACCTTGGTAGCTTAAACCAGATTCCATACACAGTTCACTCTTAAAATATAACATTTCAATCAAAGCCACAGCAATATATCAATCATTTCCAAGTTGGATCCTGTTACAAGAGCATATTATTGAACTTATTCAAATTACTACATTGTCATAAAAATAAGAATACTAGCTAAAAGTTTCTGAATTCTGGAGGAACCAGGTAGGGAGAGAAAGTAATTGTTTCTTCCTTGCTCACAAAGGTATTACTGTTGTAAGCTATACATAACACAAGACAAAAGAAAAAGGTTATTTAAATCTGAAGAAAAAAAGCATTAAAGAACCAGCATTGCTTCAAATAAAGAGTGATAAAAAATTATAACCATTCTCATTAGTTTATTCAGTCTGACGTCATTAATTCTTATTCTACTTGATCTTGGGTTAACAGTTTTATCAATTCATCAGCTTCATTACTCCTGGAAATTCTCAGTCTTGTGGCATGGACTTCCTGATGCCATCATGGAGCATTCTGGCCTGTGGCTGACTGTTTATACTTTCAGAGAAGGAGAGTAAAATAACTTGTTCATGAGTGAAAAAAGACTTAAAATGGCTATGATTAAAGTTCTGATGAGAGTTCATTTGATAAGGAAAATTAGTTATCTCTGTGGCATACAATACTTCAACATAATAACCAAACAAGGCTATTTCATATCTCTATGAACTTCGTAACTTTTCTGAAACATTTATATTAGTAACTTATACCCATACATGTATAACCTAAGGTTTGTCCTCATTTCTTTACTATGCTTCTCATGTAATTTAAAATATCAAATAAACCTAACTAATTTAACGTATCCTTTTACAAAGTGAGAGACATATCCTCTGAGATTTTTCCAGGGACCCTCTGGAAAGTCTCAAAGTTAGCTTGAAATCAAACAGATTCCATTCAGAATTTGATTTTGTGAGGTCAAAAATATCAAAAAGTTTTAACAATCTGACTAAGATCACAGGTCATTGTGAAACAATACTTAGTTATCCATCTAAACAAAGTGGAAAAAGATTTCAAAGGCAAATACAGAAAGTCACAGTTGCTTAAAAAAAAAAAAATAGCTCTTCTAATAAGAGAAAACTCAATTTTTTAAAGTAATCAAAGATCTGAAAAAGACAACATGAAATACAAGAAATTATTTTGATAAGACACGAAATCTTTGTTTCCTAGACAGATTACTTAAAAGGCAAAGGCAAAGGAAGGACTTCCCTGGTGGTCCAATGGTTAGGAATTCACTTGCAGGGACAAGCATTCTATCCCTGGTCCAGGAAGATCCCACATGCCACTGGGCAACTAAACCCATGCACAACCACTGCTGAGCAGATCTTAAAAGGAGCGGATCAATAATCCAATAAAACTCAGGGATTCTAGTTTTGCATCAGGAATACTTATGTAATTGCTCACTTATCTCTAAGCCAATTTGAACAGAACTGGATTTTATAAATTAATTTGGTAATATCTAGAAATAGAAAAATTCACATATCTACAACATATATACAAACCTACATAAACATACACACAGATTCTAAGAGATCTCAGTTTTCACTGGAAAATTTTAGTCGTAAGTTAGTAAACACAGAAATATAAACTCACTGGTTTACATAAAGTAATAACCTCTTGTATTTTCACTGTATTTTTATGTGAGTTGTGTTTATGGCAAATGGGACAAGTTAAGGTTATCTGTTTACTGGTTTTGTACAGACCACCTTCCCTTGCCCTGATATATATTCACATGGAGACTATGGACCAAATTTTTTAGGTGTTGACTGAGGAGATATCAAGAGACTTATCTGGATGTCTCCAAAGCCCATTCAACTGGTGAAAACACCCAGTGTATTTCCAATTAGCCTTTTTCTTTTTCAGTTGTTTTTGGGGGTCCCTAAGTTCCTTAATAGTCTTCAGTGGAGAACAGTGGTCCAAAGTTCAAGTGACTATAAAGATGGAGGTGGGAAAAGGTTTGGCAGGGTGGAAACAGGGATGAAGGATGAAGGGATTTTGAGGGAGACATATCCCAGGTGGCGCTAGTGGTAAAGACCTGCCTGCCAGTACAGGAGATGCAAGAGACATGACATGGGTTCAATTTCTGGGTAAGGAAGATCCTCTGGGGAAGGGAATGGCAATCCACTCTAGTATTCTTGTCTGGAGAATCCCATGGACAGAGGAGCCTGGCAGGTTACAGTCTCTGGGGTTGCAAAGAGTTGGACACAACTGAAGTGACTTAGCACGCACACACGCATCATGGGATTCAAGGGAATTGGAAGGAAGACTGAAGGCGGTGAGAGAGCAAAGGAGGAGCAGAAGCAAAGAGCAAGGAGAGGTCTTAGAGAGGCCAGTGTAGAGGGATCTCAAGTTTCCCAAAGAAGTCAGTGAAATTCCACATTATCCTCAATAAAAGCATGCCAACAAGAATGGAGGCAGACAGAGTCAGCAGGGATTCAAGAAGGGGGTTTGAGCCATCTGATAAGTTCTCATGGAAGAAGTAGGACCCGAGAGAGAGAGGCCTCACAGACAGCCAGGAAGAAAGATTTCCAGCGTAAGGAGTCAAGGAATAATCCTCACTCAGGAAAAACAGAGCCAGGAAGAAGAGATTTCCAGGCCAGTAAGTATGGTTCAAACAAAATAGCCTAGGACTCTAACTGAGCTTTCTTACAAACACAGAACCTGGGACTCTAACCCAGCCTGTGTTTATCTAGGACTCTATCCCATTTTCTTGAGCATACAGTTGACCTCTGAACAAGATGAAGGTTAGGGGCACTGACCATCTGCAAAGTTAAAAATCCACAGGTAACTTTTAATTGCCTTCCAAACATGAGGTTTCTCTGTATTCAAGGTTCTGCATCTGTGGATTCAACCAACCATGGACCGTGTAGTACTGGAGTATTTATTTACAGTTCAAACCCATGTTGCTCAAGGTCAACTGTACTCAAGACTCTTAAAAATCTACGTCTGTCCTTACCAGCTTTCACGGATGTTTGTCCGGTGCAATGGTTCAGGAGTCGGACTCACCAATGGATCCCCGATCAATCAGTCAGGAGTGAAGATAAAGACTTCAAAGGTATGCACTTAGGGTCCTGGGTGAGAGGTCCGGGGGTCCAATGATGAATCTGATCCTATCCCGAGTTGTGGCACCACAAACTGTTAAAAGGAAAAAAATATTCAATGATACTTGTTAAACCATGGTAAGGAAGACTTTTGGGGATGAGGCTTTCTCCATATAGGAACCACTGCAAAGAAGTTTTGAAGTTTGGGAAAAGAGATTGGGCTTAACTCTGAATACTCCATGAATAAGAGGAAACTCACAGCTAAGAAGCAAAGCACGGTTGGTGAATGGAAAACTACTTAGAGTAAACATCAGGATAAGGGGGTTTTTAACTAAACAGACCCAACAGGATTCTTGCTGAAGACAGGCCAGGGTAATCAAATATCACCTGGGGGGTGGTACAGGTGAAGGAATCTGATCAGACACTGAGGATGGGGGATTCCCACTACACTGACTCAGCAGAGATACTGCTAAAACTGCATTTTACAAGAATGTGCAGAAAAGGTCCAGGACAAGGTTCAGGAGCCTGACTAAAGTTTGATCAAGCAAAAAATTTTTTTCCTTTACTCACACATATAGTACTTCTGACACCAGATGTATGCTTTTTTCCCCCCAACACCAACCAATTCTCCTTCACCAGCTGGATATCCTGCAATTCAATTCTGACATTAACTGGCATGAGAAGACCTCACTGCTTAAGGGCTCAGTCCCACAAGAGGGCCTCCCACTTTAGACACCAATCACAAGTCCTCATTTTGTCTGCAACTTCTGTCAACTTGGTATAAACTGGAAGTTCCTGAGACCCACCTCCTTGGATTCAACCACCTGCTAAAGCAGCTCACAGAACTCAGGAAAATACTTACTTACATTTACTGGTTTACTATATAATAAAAGATATGATAAAGGACACAGATGAAGAGCCAGATGAAGACATACAGAGGGTGAGATCCAGAAGGGTCCAGTGCAGGAGCTTCTGTCTCCATGGAGTTGGGATGTACCACCCTCACAGCATACCCAGTAGATGTGCTCACCAGCTTAGTAGCTCTCTGAACTCCATACTTGAGGACTTTTATGAAGGCTTCATCACACAGGCATAATCAAATACTACCTCAATCTCTAGCCCCTCTCCTCTTTCAGGAGGATGAGGAGGGGAGATGGGGCTGAAAGTTCCAGCTTCTAATCACAGCTTAGTCTTACTGGTGACCAGCCCCCATCCTGAAGCCATCCAGGAGCCAACTAAAAGTCACTTCATTTGGTCAAAAGACATTCCTATCACCCAGAAAATTCTAAGAGATGTATGAGTTCTGTGTCAGGAATCAAGGTCAAAGACCAAACACAAAAATGAAAGGCGCTCCTAGTTCTCCTGTCACTTTGGAAATTACAAGGGTTTCAGGGGCTCTGTGTCAGTAACTGGGGGTGTTTACATTAAGTCAGTAAATCATGTCCAACTCTTTGTGAACCTATGGACTGTAGCCCGCCAGGTCCTCTGTCCATGGGATTTCGCAGCAAGAATACTGGAGTGGTCCTTCCTAACTCAGGGATCGAACCTGCATCCCCTGCATTGGCAGGCGGATTCTTTACCAGTATGCCACCTAGGAAGCCTGTAACTGAGGACAGATACATATTTTAGAACCCAGGATTAATGAATTTTGTCTACCAACTAGACTACCACAAGTTAGAGCATTTGAGTTTGAATCATTAATAATTTAAAGCACTGTATGTGTTTTAAAGATTCAAAAATACATAAAGAAACCCACGTGCACTGGTGGTTTCATAGCTGAAAGCAACTGATTTTTTTAAAAATGTGATATTTCTCAGTTTAAAACAGCACAATCCCATCTTTTAATATCCCAAGAGTTCTTTTGCTAATGTAAGACTTCCATCCAATTACATTTCTTCAAGAGAATTGCTCTCCAAGGCATTTCACTTCAACTGAAAATGTCAATTTCACTACAGAACACTTAAAGTTTTTGAATTTTATTTGGCTTTGGGCAGTTTGTCTTCATTACACAAAAATCAAACCTCGACACAAAATAAATGTATCTGACATGAAACTATTTCTAATTATTGTTTATCTACCAATGGATGAGCTTGGAAAGTAGGCCACATTTATTTCAATTACAGCTAAATGAAGTTGTGTTGTTTTTAAACCTGCACCAGATTTAGTTTGTCATAATCAGAGAGCTGTTCCAAGAATTTCTTAGGAAAAGGTACTTGTTGCATTACTAAGATATTATGCTAGGTTTTAATTCAGACTATGTTGCACATTGATATAAATTTTTACCTTTTATCTGTGTCAACAGAATCAGAATTAGTTAAAGGTGTCACTATCATAGAACAACAGAAAACACCTTATTGCACTGCAGATCTATGCTATGACAACATTTGGTTGTTAACATTAATTTCCTCAAGGAATTTACAAGGTAGCTTTCTTTCCTAACATAACCTATTTGCAAATGTATAAATGCTTTAATTGCTGCAAAGAGAGACATTCTATTTGTATTACATTTTTTAATTTTTTAAATCAAAAGATAATTGCTTTACAGAATTTTGTTGTTTTCTGTCAAACATCCAACAGCCCCTCATACTTTAGTCACACCTCGAGCTATTTTTCATGTGTATGACAGGACTTTTTTTAGAGATGACTCTATTAGAAGTCTGTCAATTAATAAATACATTGTTCAGTTAGTGGCAGGAAAATAACTGTATGTTAGTGGTTAAGAAGTTCCGTAATTGCAGCATTTAATACCTACTGTTGTTCCTAATGCCATCAGGCTGACTCAGACTAATGAACTCTCCAGGTGCCACTGTATAACACAGGCCTGTCAAGATGGGCACTCAGCAGTGGAATCTCCAGAAGAATTCATCCAACCATTGTACTTGCTTCTTATACATAAACAAAGAGTACTGATTTTTAGGTTATTTGCCACAAGGAAATGCACATCACTTAATTCTGCCAAAGATAAACCTTCTTCTTTACAATGACTCTTAAAGTAGAACAAAAACGCTATTTATAAAAATGCTTGTTCAAGGTAGCACTGGATGTAGTAATACATGAAGTTTTAACCCAGTTAAATATCAAAAACAGCAAAAAACTAGCCAAAACGTGAATGACAGCCAGAAAACAGTAGATAAGTCTTTATGATAAGGATATAAAACCACATACCTGGGGATCATTCAAGCTGATGCATTGGATGATGCAGCCCAAAGTGGCCGAGGAGCCCCAACCATTCAGAGCCAATGCCGGTGCCCAGAACTAGTGAGCCCTTAACAACATCCCCGCCCCAACTCCTCCCCGCCCAGGAATCATACACTCCCTGGTCCCAAGAATTTTAACTGTGGTCTTCATACAAGTCTCCAGAACCTTAACACCAGGACTTCAGGCTCCCACAATCCTCCCCAAAAGTTCATAACATCGCAAAGGCATTTCCCTTCAGAACTTAGGCTCCCAGCCGCACCCTCCGGCCAGGCATCTCTCTCCTGCCCCTCTGGGAGGGGGAGCACCCACCCACTCTCCCCGGCTTTCCTTTGGTCCCCGCCCAGCAACTCTACTCACAGGCTGACGGCATCGGGGGGCAGCGAGGTCGACAGCGCCCTCCAGCTGGGCGCTGGTAGTTTCCTGCGACTGCAGTCCAGCAGCGGGATGCGGCAGGAACAGGGCACGGGGCAGAGGCCTGCACGTGTGGCTGGCAGCAGAAGCAGCACTGCCTGGGCGAGGAAGAGCAGCCGGGAAAGCAATCTTGACCCACACTCCAGCAGCGGCTCCTCCCGAACGCCTTGGGGCGCCGGCGCCATTTTTCCCTACTCCCCACCCCCCCGACCTGGACCCAGACGAGAACAGCAGCCAGCTAGAAAAAGCAGCTCGGCGGAGACGTCTGGCGGCTGCGCGACCACCCAGAGAAACGGCTGTCGCCAGTACCCTCTAAAGGCAGGCGAGGGGCGGATACAGCGCGGCAGCGGGGGCGGCGGCCGAGGACACAGAACACAGGCCCTGTGGTCAACGCTGCTTCGCCCCGCCCCACGACGCAACGTCTTCACGCACAGGAGCCAACCAATTGGTGCCACAGGACGAGGCGCGTCGGGGCGGGACTCCGCGAGGGGAGGTGTCGGAGACAGCGAGCTCCTTAAGGAGGACTTTAAGGTGTCCACAGCTTAGGGGCGCCCCTGGAGTTCCACCGCCGTTTCTCCGCTGGAGGGCGCAGTGGCTCCTTAGGAGGGAGTGAGGGCAGACGCGCTGAAGTCCGAAGTCCTGATTTGCGATGTATCCACTATGGTATTAGAAAAGGATCTTTAATCGTCTCTGGGCATCAAGTAAGGGGAATGGCAGAAGAGGTGCCTCCCGAGTGGCAAACACTAAGGGGCTGCGGGACCTTTCATGAGCCCATTGGACTCCAGAGCCAAGCTTGGGACTCCTCTGCAAGTCCTGCTGTTCTATGGCTCCTGCAAATGCAAGGCAACTCCCAGTCTCCTAACAGGAAGCCCCATCAGTTAGTGGACTCTCAAGCTCGTCAGAGCAGACACCGTATTTATTCATCTGTGTACCTCCAGCTTCTGTTCTGTCTTGGAGTTCAATAAATGTTGATGGGGCCACACTTGCAAGGCATGTGTTTAAGGAAAATACTCCTCTTTCCTCTGTTTCGGAGAATGCTGTGGTGTATTTACACTCACTCTCACAGAAGCAAGCAGGACATAGAGATAGAGAGTGTTGAACTATCAACAAAGAAAAGGCTTGGGTGTGAGGAATATTTTTTTATTCTAAAGCAGAGGCTGTGGAAAACGTAACAAGAACACTGAAGTCTGGCCCATTGTTAGTGTGAATTCATATGACAAAGGCACAGTAAGGCCAAACAAACTGAAATGTGAGAGTTTGGAGAAGAGAACGGGTTATTGCAGGGCCATGCAAAGAGACTGGTGGCTCAGGCACACAAAAAAATCCCCCAGCTCCTGAAGGGTTTAGTAAATAAATAAGTGTTAGTCGCTCAGTCGTGCCCAACCCTGTGACCCCATGAACTGCAGCCCACCAGGCTCCTGTGTCCGTGAGATTTTCCAGGCAAGGATACTGGAGTGGATTGCCATTTCCTTCTCCAGGGGATCTTCCCGACCCAGGGATCTAACCCAGGTCTCCTGTACTGCAGGCAGATTCTTTACCGACTGAGCTACAAAAAGGCCAAGTGAGGGAAGGGGTCACAGAGTGTGTGATCAGCTCAGGCACAATTCTCTGATTGATTGACAGTGAGGTAACAGGGTGGTGTCACAGGGGTTAACTTTATCACTCCTTCAACTCCAGGAGTCCTGGGGCTATGTGCTCCAGGTCATCAAGTAGTTAACATCTTCCATTTGGTGGTGGCTTTTCACATCTGAGGAGATACCCCACATGTGAGGAGATAACCCACATCCAGGGGCAAAGGAGAAGCCCCAGCAAGACGGTTGGAGGGGTGAAATCGCATTTAGAATCACACCCCATACCCACCAAAGACACTCGGAGGGCTCAAACAAACCTTGGGCACACCAGGACCCAGAGACGCCACAGAGACTAAGCCAGAACTCTGTTTGAGTGTCTCCTGCGAAGGTACCGGTCAGCGGTGGCCTGCCGCAGGTCTGGGTGCAGCAGACCTGGGTATGGCATAAGCCCTCTTGGAGGAGGTCGCCATTAACCCCACCATAGAGCCGCCAGAACTTACGCAGGACTGGGGAAACAGACTTTTGGAGGGCACAAACAGAACCTGTGTGCACCAAGACCCAGGAGAAAGGAGCAGTGACCCCACAAGAGACTGACCCAGACTTGCCCGTGAGTGTCCAGGAGTCTCCAGCCAAGGCGGGGGTTGATGGTGGCCTGGTGCAGGGTTGGGGGCACTGAGTGTAGCAGTGCTGCATGGGACCTTTTGAAAGAGGTTGCCATTATCTTCATTCAGTTCAGTTCAGTTCAGTCGCTCAGTCATGTCCAACTCTTTGCGACCCCATGAACCGCAGATGCCAGGCCTCCCTGTCCATCATCAACTCCAGGAGTCCACCCAAATCCATGTCCATTCAGTCAGTGATGCCATCCAACCATCTCATCCTCTGTTGTCCCCTTCTCCTCCTGCCCTCAATCTTTCCCAGCATCAGGATCTTTTCAAATGAATCAGCTATCCGCATCAGGTAGCCAAAGTATTGGAGTTTCAGCTTCAGCATCAGTCCTTGCAATGAATATTCAGGACTGATTTCTTTTAGGATTGACTGGTTGGATCTCCTTGCAGTCCAAGGGACTCTCAAGAGTCTTCTCCAACACCACGTTTCAAAAGCATCAATTCTTCTGCGCTCAGTGTTCTTTGCAGTCCAACTCTCACATCCATACATGACAACTGGAAAAATCATAGCCTTGACTAGAAGGACCTTTGTTGACAAAGTAAGGTCTCTGCTTTTCAATATGCTGTCTAGGTTGATCATAATTTCCTTCCAAGGAGTAAGCGTCTTTTAATTTCATGGCTGCAATCACCATCTGCAGTGATTTTGGAGCCCAAAAAAATAAAGTCTGACACTGTTTCCACTGTTTCCCCATCTATTTGCCATGAAGTAATGGGACTGGATGCCATGATCTTAGTTTTCTGAATGTTGAGGTTTAAGTCAACTTTTTCACTCTCCTCTTTCACTTTCATCAAGAGGCTCTTTAGTTCTTCACTTTCTGCCATAAGGGTGGTGTCATCTGCATATCTGAGGTTTTAGATATTTCTCCTGGCAATCTTGATTCCAGCTTGTGCTTCCTCCAGCCCAGCATTTCTCATGATGTACTCTGCATAGAAGTTAAATAAGCAGGGTGACAATATACAGCCTTGATGTACTCCTTTTCCTATTTGGAACCAGTCTGTTGTTCCATGTCCAGTTCTAGCTGTTGCTTCTGGACCTGCATACAGGTTTCTCAAGAGGCAGGTCAGGTGGTCTGGTATTCCCATCTCTTTCAGAATTTTCCACAGTTTACTGTGATCCACACAGTCAAAGGCTTTGGCATAGTCAATAAAGCAGAAATAGATGTTTTTCTGGAACTCTCTTGCTTTTTCGATGATCCATCGGATGTTGGCAATTTGATCTCTGGTTCCTCTGCCTTTTCTAAAACCAGCTTGAACATCTGGAAGTTCACGGTCCATGTATTGCTGAAGCCTGGCTTGGAGAATTTTAATTTTATCTTCATTACCTCCACCATAGTTTGGCCTCAGGTCAAATAACAGGGAGGGAACACAGCCCCACCCTTCAACAGAAAATTGGATTAAAGATTTACTAAGCATGGCCCCGCCCGTCAGAAAAAGACCCAGTTTCCCCTGACCCCCCAATCAGTCTCTCCCATCAGGAAGCTTCCATAAACCTCTTATCCTTATCCATCAGAGGGCAGACAGAATGAAAACCACAATCACAGAAAACTAACCAATCTGTTCACATGGACCACAACCTTGTCTAACTCAATGAAACTATGAGCCATGCCATGTAGGGTCACCCAAGACAGACAGGACATAGTGGAGAGTTCTGACAAAATGTGGTCCGCTGGAGAGGGGCATGACAAACCATTTCAGTATTCTTGCCATGAGAACCCCATCAACAGCATGAAAAGGCAAAAAGATAGGACCCTGAAAGATGAACTCCCCAGGTTGGTAGGTGCCCAATATGCTATGGGAGATCAGTGGAGAAATAACTCCAGAAAGAATGAAGAGACTGAGCCAAAGCAAAAACAACATCCAGTTGTGGATGTGACTGATGATGGAAGTAAAGCCCTATGCTATGAAGAACAATATTGCATAGGAACATGGAATGTTAGGTCCATGAATCAAGGCAAACTGGAAGTGGTCAAACAGGAGATTGCAAGAAGGAACATAGGCATTTTAGGAATCAGAGAACTAAAATGGACTGGAATGGGTGAATTTAACTCAGATGACCATTATATCTACTACTGTGGGCAAGAATCCCTTAGAAGAAATGGAGTAGCCATCATAGTCAGTAAAAGAGTCCAAAATGCAGTATGGTTGCAATCTTAAAAACGACAGAATGATTTCTGTTTGTTTCCAAGGCAAACCATTCAATATCACGGTAATCCGTCTACGCCCCGACCAGTAATGCTGAAGAACCTAAAGTTAAACAGTTCTATGAAGACCTACAAGACCTTCTAGAAATAACACCCAAAAACAATGTCCTTTTTGTTATAGGGGACTCAAATGTAAAAGTAGGAAGTCAAGAAATACCTGGAGTAACAGGAAAATTTGGCCTTGGAGTACAGAATGAAGCATGGCAAAGGCTAACAGACTTTTGACAAGAGAACACACTGGTCATAGCAAACACCCTCTTCCAACAATACAAGAGAAGACTCTACACATAGGCATCACCAGATGGTCAATACCGAAATCAGATTGATTATATTCTTTGCAGCCAAAGATGGAGAAGCTCTACACAGTCAGCAAAAACAAGACCAGGAGCTGACTATGGCTCAGATCATGAACTCCTGATTGCCAAATTCAGACTTAAATTGAAGAAAGTAGGGAAAACCACTTGACCATTCAGGTATGACCTAAATCAAATCTCTTACAATGGAAGTGACAAACAGATTTAAGGGATTAGATCTGATAGACAGAGTGCCTGAAAAACTATGGACAGAGGTTTGTGACACTGTACAGGAGACAGGGATCAAGATCATCCCCAAGAAAAAGAAATGCAAAAAGGCAAAATGGTTCTCTGAGGAGGACTTACAAATAGCTGTGAAAAGAAGAGAAGCAAAAGGCAAAGGAGAAAAAGAAAGATATACCCATTTGAGTGCAGAGTTCCAAAGAATAGCAAGGAGAGATAAGAAAGCCTTCCTCAGTGAACAATGCAAAGAAATAGAGGAAAACAATAGAATGGGAACGACTAGAGATCTCTTCAAGTACAGATACCAAGGGAACTTTTCATGCAAAGATGGGCACAATAAAGGACAGAAATGGTATGGACCTTACAGAAGCAGAAGGTATTAAGAAGAGGTGGCAAGAACACACAGAACTATACAAAAAAGATCTTCATGACCCAGATAATCATGATGGTGTGATCACTCATCTAGAGCCAGACATCCAGGAATGTGAAGTCAAGTAGGCCTTAGGAAGCATCACTATGTACAAAGCTAGTGGAGGTGATGGAATTCCAGTTGAGCTATTTCAAATGCTAAAAGATGATGCTATAAAAGTGCTGCACTCAATATGCCAGCAAATTTGGGGAACTGAGCAGTGGCCACAGGACTGGAAAAGGTCAGTTTTCATTCCAATCCCAAAGAGAGGCAATGCCAAAGAACATTCCAAGTACTGCACAGTTGCACTCATCTCACATGCTAGCAAAGTAATGCTAAAAACTCTCCAAGCCAGGCTTCAACAGTACGTGAACCATGAACTTTCAGATGTTCAAGCTGGATTTAGAAAAGGCAAAGGAAAAAAAAAAAAAAGAAACAAAAGGCAGAGGAACAAGAGATCAAATTGCCAACATCCGCTGGATCATCGAAAAAGCAAGAGAGTTCCAGAGAAACAACTACTTCTGCTTTATTGACTACGCCAAAGCCTTTGACTGTGTGGATCACAACAAACTGGAAAATTCTTAAAGAGATGGAATCTCTTAAAGAGATTTCCTGAGAAATCTGTATGCAGGTCAAGAAGCAACAGTTAGAAATGGACATGGAACAAATGACTGGTTCCAAATCAGGAAAGGAGTACATTAAGGATGTATACTGTCACCCTGCTTATTTAACTTTTATGTGGAGTACACCATGAGAAATGCTGGACTGGATGAAGCACAAGCTGGAATCAAGACTACCAGGAGAAATATCAATAACCTCAGATATGTAGATGACACCACCCTTATGCAGAAAGCAAATAAGAACTAAAGAGCCTCTTGATGAAAGTGAAAGAGGAGAGTGAAAAAGTTGGCTTAAAACTCAACATTCAGAAAACTAAGATCATGGCATCCAGTCCCATCACTTCATGGCAAATAGATGAGGAAAGAGTAGAAACAGTGAGAGACTTTATTTTGGGGGGGATCCAAAATTACTGCAGATGGTGACTGCAGCCATGAAATTAAAAGACACTTTCTCCTTGGAAGGAAAGTTATGACCAACCTAGACAACATATTAAAACGCAGAGACATTACTTTGCCAACAAAGATCCATCTAGTCAAAGTTATGGTTTTTCCAGTAGTCATGTATGGATGTGACAGTTGGACTATAAAGAAAGCTGAGCACCAAAGAAGTGATGCTTTTGAAGACTCTTGAGAGTCCCTTAGACAGCAAGGAGATCCAACCAGTTCATTCTAAAAGAAATTGGTCTTGAATATTCATTGGAAGGACTGATGCTGAAGCGGAAACTCCAGTACTTTGTCCATCTGATGCGAAGAACTGACTCTCTTGAAAAGACCCTAATGCTGGGAAAGATTGAAGGCAGGAAGAGAAGGGGATGACAGAGGATGAGATGGTTGGATGGCATCACCGACTCAATGGACGTGAGTTTGAGGAAACTCTGGGAGTTGGTGATGGACAGGGAAGCCTGGCATGCTGCAGTCCATGGGGTTGCAAAGAGTTGGACATGACTGAGTGACTGAACTGAACTGAACTGAACTTTCACATGTGTAAAACAACTCAGGAAATGTGCATCAAAAACTGTTATCTAGGTACTTCAGAGAGGAGCTAAAGCAGAAGATATGAGGGAAGGCCCCATAGGGTCCTGCTTGATTACAGCCTTATATTCATTCAGCCATATATCATACCCAAGATTATGAATAGACGTTAAAAATAATAGTGATAGTCCACTTACATTTAGTGCTTTTATGCTCTTCAAGGAGCATTTACATCAGTTACATGGTCTGATCTCTCAACTACTGTGAAGTTGGCAAGACAGTTACTACTCTTGAGGAAACAAGCCCAGAGAGGTTAAACTAACTTAGCCAGAAACAGAGGCAAGCTGGCATTACTGTGGGTTTTCTGACTTGTAAATTAAAAACCTGAGCAGGTTAAAACGAATGATAATGCCTAGGTCATAGAGTTGTCCTAGAAAGTAACCAAAATCAATCTTCCCACGGCAGGTTTGGAGTCACAATTATTATTTTAAGGACCTTTTTCTGTTTCTTAATATTGAAACATTTCTTGGACTCAAAGACATATCCAAAGCTCCAATCCAAGCTAAACTTTTAAAAAACCAAGACAGCAGAGTGAAACTTGCTCTTAGCCTCACTTCCCTGCTGGTGAGAATGCTTAACATCCTCAACTAAGAAACTGGGCCTAGAAAAGAGCCCCACAAAAAAAAAAAAAAAAAAAAAAAAAAAAAATGAGGCATCTTAGTACCACTGTGCATTATAGTTTCAAAGCTTCCCTGTGGGCCCTTTAGACGTGCTAAAGGGCTCTCTATCCAGTGGTCTTTTCTAATAAGTGGTGCAGGTCACACCTGTAAGGTGTTCCTCCCAGCTCTTAATTTCTTCTGCACATTATTTTTTCCATTTTGATAGCACTTATATGTACCTTATATATCTTTATACTCCCATATGGACTAGCACAGATACTGCCACATAATAAACATTCAATAAATGTTTGATAAATGACTAGATGATGAGATTATTTTACACTCTACTTAACAAAGTTAGGAGAAGGCAATGGCACCCCACTCCAGTACTCTTGCCTGGAAAATCCCATGGACTGGGAGCCTGGTAGGCTGTAGTCCATGGGGTCGCTAAGGGTCGGACACGACTGAGCGACTTCACTTTCACTTTTCCCTTTCATGCACTGGAGAAGGAAATGGCAACCCACTCCAGTGTTCTTGCCTGGAGAATCCCAGGGACGGGGGAGCCCGGTGGGCTGCCGTCTATGGGGTCGCACAGAGTCGGACACGACTGAAGCGACTTAGCAGTAGTAGCACTAACAGAGTTATCTAAACATTTTTCTGGGGCTTCTCTGAGGGCTCAAGTAAAGAATCCACCTGCCAGTGCTGAGGACATGGGTTCGATCTCTGATGCGGGACAACTAAGCCCAATGCCTACTGAAGCCTGCATGCCTAGAGCCCATGCTCCACAACAAGAGAAATCACTGCAATGAGAAGCCTGTGCGCCACAACTAGAGAGTAACCCCAGCTCACCACAACTGGAGAAGGCCTGAGCACAGCAGCAAAGACCCAGCACGATCATAAATAAATTAAATAAATAAGTCTTTAAAAAATAAAATTAAATTTTCCTTTTGAAACTTTTTTAGTATGAAAAAAATCCAAATAAAGAGAATCACAGTATAACCCCCCATGTAGCCAAACAGATTTAGCAAATGCATGTTTTTAATAAAGAGTTTAGTGATTCGCTTCTCATTAAAAATGGAATAAAGAATTTTGTATTCATTGCTCTAGAATTATCTAATTAATCCTTGGGTGCCAAAGTACCTGGTCAGAGTTTTTAGAGTTCAGTGTGATCTACAAGCAGAGATAACTCAGTTCCAGACTCCTGAATAAAACAGGTTGGGATTCTTTGGTGGTCCAGTGGCTAAGACTGTGAGCTTCCAATGCAGGGAGCCCGCGTTTAACCCCTGGTCAGGAAACTAGATCCCACATGCCATGACTAAAGATCCCATGTGCCGCAACTAAGACCTAGCACAGCCAAATAAATAAATATTTAAAAAAAGAAAAATAAAACTGCTCACTTTGGATACCTTGTTCCAGACCTTTGTATAACACCACCCCATTAAAATTTAGTTGCCCCATCTTCCATATCTATCTCCCATTGTCTCTACTTCGGCACAGAGATATATGTACTGAAATAGCTATAAGGCTTTTCTTTTTTGACACACACGCTCATATATACTAGTATATGATATATAATATAGGTCACATATACCATATAAGATATATGTAAATATCTACTATATGAGGTATATCATCTATGTGTATGCTAAGTCACTTCAGTCGTGTCCAACTTTTTGTGACGCTATGGGCTGTAGCTCACCAGGCTCCTCTGTCCATAAGTTTCTCTAGGCAAGAATACTGGAGTGGGTTGCCATGCCCTCCTCCAGGGGATCTTCCCCACTCAGGGATTAAACCTGTGTCTCTTGTGTCTCCTCTATTGGCAGGCAGGTTTTTTACCACTAGCACCACCTGGGAAGCCTGAGGTATATCATGCATGTGTATAAAACATAATATTCCAGACATTTTCATTATAAAAACTCTTCACCAGCTTGGAACATATGAACCTCCTTAAACTGATAAAAGGCATTTACCAAAAACCAACAAACTTCATACTTGATAATGAAACATTAAAAAATATTTATTTTACATTAGGATCAAGATAAGGATGCCTATCACTGTTTCTATACAACAGTGTACTACAGTTGTAACAATTAACAAGTAACAGTGCAGAAAGAGGTCCTAACAGATACAAGCAAAAATATTAAAGGTACAAGGATTTTTAAATTGAACTATAGCTGATTTACAATAATATATATTAGTTTCAGGTGTTCAACATAGTGATTCAATATTTTTATAGATTATATTTTACTTAAAGTTATTACAGGAACTTCCCTGGTGGTCCAGTGGTTGGGAATCCACCTGCCAATGCAGGGGACATAGGTTCAATCCTTGGTCTGGGAAGATTCCACATACCACTGGCAACTAAGCCTGTATGCCACAACTACTGAGTAGGCATGCTGCAACTGCTGAAGCCCAAAGCCCACACAAAGCAATAAAGACCCAGCACAGCCAAAAATAAATAAATAATTTTTTAAAGTTATTACAAAATAATGGTTATATTTCCCTGTGTTGTACAATATGTCCTTGCTGCTTATCTATTTTACACAGGGCTTCCCTCATAGCTCAATCGGTAATATCTGCCTGCAATTCAGGAGACCCAGGTTCGGTTCCAGGGTCGGGAAGATCCCCTGGAGAAGGAAATGGCAATCCACCCTAGTATTCTTGCCTGGAGAATCCCATGGACAGAGAAGCCTGGCAGAACACAGTCCACAGGGTCGCAAGAATCGGACACGACTTAGCGACCAAACAACAACAGCAACAAATCCCATATGCCTATCTTGTCCCTTCCGCTTCCCTCCTCCCAGTGGTAACAGCTAGTTTGTTCTCTATATCTGCAAGTCTTTTTCTGTTATATTCTCTAGTTGGTTTATTTTTTAGATTCTACACACAAGTGATAACGTAGAATATTTGTCTTTCTCTGTCTGACTTATTTCACTAACCATAATACTCTCTAGTTCCATCCACCTTGTTGCAAATGGCAGAATTTCATTCTTTTTTATGTTTAAGTAATATCCCATTGTATGAATATACCACTTCTGTATCTATTCATCGGTTGGTTGGCACTTCAGTAACCTCCATACCTTAGTAATTGTAAATAATGCTGCAATGAACATTGCAGTGCAGGTATCTTTTCAAATCAGTGTTTTGTGGGTAGTTTTGTGGGTTTTTTTGGATACATACCCAGGAGTAGAATTGCTGGGTCATATGGTAGCTCTACTTTTAGTTTTTTGAGGAACCTCCATACTGTTTTCCATAGTGCTTGCACCAATTTACATTCTCACCAACAGTTTACATTCCCTTTTCCCCACATCATTGCCAACATTTGCTATTTGTAGCCTTTTTGATGATGGCCATTCTGAGAGGTGTGAAGTGATCTCATTATGGGTTTGATCTGCATATCTCTGATGATTGTCAATGTTGAGCATCTTTCCATGTACCTGTTGGCCATCTGTATGCCTTCTTTGGGTAAATGTCTACTCTGATCTTCAGCCCATTTTTTTATTGGATTGTTTGGGTTTTTTTGGTATTGAGATGTATGAGCTGTTTATATATTTTGGATATTAACCCCCGGTAGTCACATCGTTTGCAAATATTTTCTCCGATTCAGTAGGTTTTCTTCTCATTTTGTCAATGGTTTACTTTGCTGTGCAAAAGTTTACATTAGGTCATTAGTCCTTTTATTTCTGAGTTTATTTTTGTATATGGCATAAGGAAATTTTCTAATCTCATTCTTTTACAAGCAACTGTCCAGTTTTCCCAGCACCACTTATTGAAGAGACTGTCTTTTTTCCATTGTATATGCTTGCCTGCTTTGTCATAGATTAATTGACTGTAAGGGCATGGGTTTATTTCTGGCTCTCTATTCTGTTCCTTTGATCTATGCATCCTTTTTTTGTGACAGTATAAAAACATAGGGATTTTAAAAGAAGAAACAAATTACCCTTACTCACAGAGGATAAGATTGTCTGAAGAAAAAAATCCAAAAAATCTTCAGGTAATCTATTGGAACTAGCAAAAAATTCCAACAAAGTTGTGCCTACAAGATCAAAATACTAAAATAAATATTATTCTATTAAGTCAGCAATAATAAAATACAATTTTCAAAAGATAGCATTTGTAATAGCAATAAAAACAAAAAGATTCTTAGGATAAGCTGAGAGATACCTAGATCATGCAAAGAAGTGCAAGAGAATACATATGTAGAGGACATTATAAAACATATTGAAAACCATTTTTAAAAGACCTAAGCAGATAGAGTTTTTTATTATGCATTTACACTGAAAGAATGGTTATTATAAAGATATCAATTCCCTCAGGTCAGTTTGTAGATTTAATACCATCTCCTCAAAATTCCCAAATGTACATGGTATTGCAAGGGGAAAATAATAATGAAAAAAGTCTTGTATATATGTACTTGCTTTACCGGATTTCAAAATAGGTTTTAAAGTAGTAGTGATTAAAAAGTGTAGTATTGGGGGGAATTCCCTGGTGGTCCAGTGGTTAGGACTCCACACTTCCACTGCAGTGGGCATGAGTTTGATCCCTGTTTGGAGAACCAAGATCCAGCATGCCTCTCAGCAAGACCAAAAAAAAGTGTAGAGTTAATTCAAGTCGATACATGCACCTCAATATTCATAGCAGCACTATTTACAACTGTTAAGATACAGAAGTAATCTAAGTGTCCATCAACAGATGAATGGATAAAGAAGATGTGGTGTGTGTATACAACGCAATAGTACTCAGCCATAAAGAGGGAGTGAAACTTTGCCATTTGAAAGGCATTTGGAGGGCATTATGCTAGGTGAAGTAAGTCAGACAGAGAAAGACAAATTCTGTATAATATCACTTATATGTGGAATCTAAAAAGTAAAACATAGTAGTGAATACAACAAAAAGAAACAGACTCACAGATATAGAAAACAAATTAGTGGTTACCAGTGGGGAGAGTGAAGGGGAGAGGAACAAAGTAGAGATAGGGGGTTAAGAGGTAGAGGTCATGGAAAAACCTGAACAAAATTTCTGGCTAACCCAATACAAAAATCAATTCAAGACCTAATCGAGACTCTTTTAGAAGAGAATAGTAAAGGCTATCTTTTTCACTTGAGTACAAAATTATATCTTAAAATGAAAAAAAAAAATTCATAAATACAAGAACAGTAAATTTTAATACATTACAGTAAATTTGAATTTACAAAAGACACCATAAAAAGATTTTTGCAACATTCTTAACTTCTGCATGTGGGCCACCTGAGAGGGAAGTGAAACTTCATGAAAGACCCTTTTATATTCCCATAGTCTTGCAAACAGTCCTGCTTACATTTCTGTTTTAATTTAGTCACCTTTCTACATTGTAATTTTTTTCAAGTTATACACAAACATATAGCTTCAGTTCTTGAATTTCAGCAAGTATCAGCATCACCTGAAGGGCTTGTTAACACTCAAATCCGAGAGTTTCTGATTCAGTAGGTGTGGGTTGACACTTGAGAATTTCCTTTTCTAACAAGTTCCTGGGTGATGCTGAAGTAACTGGTCCATGGGCCACACTTTGAGACCTACAGTAAAGTGTATTTTACACAGTTCATGTGTTTTTGTGGTTGTGGGGAATTAGGAGACAAACCAGTGGAAGAAAGTGTGGCACTCTCCACCTTCACCTTGGGCGGAGGCCAGCATGGAAGCTCATAATTCTAGGTGGTGAATAGGAGTGCTGACAGGGCAGCAGGTAGGAGCCAGGTGTCAGGAGAATGAGTTTGACTTGAATTCCCTTTTCCCTAAATATATGCCCAGACAGGTAGGTATGATGTAACTGGTTGAGAAAGTAACTTGGCCAACTTCCCATCAAACCATGCCCCCTCATCAGCCCCCACCCCCAACCCTCACTATCCCCACTTTCCCATCCTCAGAATAAACTCTAGTTTCACATCCTGATGGTAGGAGGGAGGGAGTTGAAAATGCCGACTCCATTGTGTACCCAACAAACCAACTGTCCCTGGGCTGCTGGAACTTCTGAGGTAATCCATTCACTAATCCATTTTCTTGTTTTCAGCTAGTGGGGCCACTCCCCAGGCCTGCTCCTTTATCCTTCAGAAGTCGGGAGGGAACCCACTCCCACTCTCGATGAGGCACTGCATGTGCCTGCTAAGTCACTCAGTCGTCTCCGACTCTTTGCGACCCCTGGTGGACTGTAGCCCACCAGGCTCCTGCATGGTGATTCTCCAGGCAAGAATATTGAGGCGGGTTGCCATGCCCTCCTCCAGGGGACCAGAGGATCTTCTGGACCCGAATCTCTTACCTTTCCTGTATTGGCAGACGGGTTCTTTAGCACTAGCGCTACCTGGGAAGCCTGGATGAGGCATTAGTGACGGTTTAATGGGTCCTTGGGAACCTGGGGGGTTGCATATTCTCAGCGATCAGCAAGAGCAGTCGTGCGTATCTGGGCCCTCCAGCTTGACTCCGCTCACCAGCCTTCCAGGCCTGGAATGCACCCACAAACTCTTCAGCTGACTAAAAGCCCAGGGAACTCTGTGTGTGTGTGTGTGTGTGTGTGTGTGTGTGTGTGTGTGTGCGCGTGCGTGCATGTATGAGAAAGTGCACGTGCATGTGCACGTGCTCAAGGGGAGCCGGAGGCCAGTGCACAGAAGAAAGCTAAAGGCTTCCGGCTAGTCATTATCTCCAGGCCAAAACTTTCCAGTCCCTAAATGGGGCTCTTCCAAACAGCCAGACTCTCTCTGTATAATGAAGTGCTCCCTGATTATCCTGATGATGTACCAAAAGACTAGGGCCCAGCATGATCCATCTGCTGCCAACTCCGATTCCTTGTTCAACTCCCCAATGGAAATGAGGATGTCCCTGCAGCTCCTCTTCCATCTCCCTTCCCCAGCTTGATGCGCATCCTTAGAGGACCCTGCTCCTGGGGGTGGGGCTGTTGAACTGAAAGGACAATGACAACAACAGTTTATTAATTGGACTAATGAGAGGCTTAGACAGGGAGAGAAAGAGAAGCTGGAAGAGTAAGAAGGAAGGTGATAAACACAGGAACATCTACAGCACAGGAGTTCAGGACAAGATTTCAATCTGGAGCCAGCAACTCGCTTTCTATGTGCCTGGGGAGTGAGCAGGCAGGGATTTGAAGGATGGCTTTACAAGCCTCACACTTTTTACAGGGAACATGGTCATTTTCATCAGCAAGTTGTACCATCCCATGTCCTAAAAACCTGTGCTCTGGGCACTTTATTATTTGCTTGTTTGTTATTAATATTTATGTGGCTGTGTCAAGTCTTAGTACATGGGATCTTCCATCTTCCTTGTGGCATATGGGATCTTTAGTTGCAGCATGTGAACTCTTAGTTGTGGTGGCTAGGATGTAGTTCTCTGTCCAGGAAATTGGACCTGAGTCCCCTGCATTGGGGACACGGAGTCTTAGCCACTGGACCACCAGAGAAGTCCCTACTTGATTGTTTTAGGAACATTATTTCAGTTAATCTTCACAAGAGCCATATGAGATGGGAATTCCTTACAATCATTTTTCCCCTGGAGGAGGAAATGGCAACCCAATCCAGTATTCTTACCTGGAAAATTCCATGCACAGAGGAGCCTGGCGGGCTGCAGTCCAGGGGGTTGCAAAGAGTCAGACACGACTGAGCGACTGAGCACACAACTCAGGTAGGTGGAGAACAGGAGTTTTCGTTGCCTCCCTTCATCTCTCTTTGCTCCAAGCTCCTGCAGATATCTTACCTAAAAGAAGGCTAGCTGCAGAAATGGGGAGACATCATTATTTTCTAGTGGAAGCTACAGTTTGACACAGAAGATAAGGATAGCCATGAGCTTTAGCCTCTGGAGCTGAAACCTAACCAAGCAAGCCTAGAGGATAAATTGCCAGAACCTGGAGCTAGAAGCTTATAATGGATGTAACTGCAAGGGTTCCCTCAGGGCAACCTAAATCTGGCTCTCTCTCCGGCCAGAGGTTTGAGGGAGTTGCTAACAGCATGAAGTTTTCCTCAACATTGTAAGATCTGAAAAAAAAATGTTTTGCTGTCCACGAAGCTGACAGGATAATCTGCACTGGTAGCTGTGTCCTTCCTGTTTGTCCTTCTGAAGCAGTTCCAGCTGACCAGCCACTGGGAACCTGCTGCTTAAGCAGCTGGTAATGGACTGCAAAAACAACACAAGGAGGGCCTGGCAGGCAGGGGTCAGTGCCCTCCCAGGACTGAGGGCCTTGCCTTGCTGATAGGAGCCAAGGAACAAAGACACAGGAGCACAGCTGATGTGTGCATGTCTAGCTGCCTTCTGCTCTGGGCTTCTTTCAATTTTTTTTTTTTTTTCAAAAATAAGAAATGCTTATAAGGCAAGTTCAAATCATATGGAAGAATATAAAGTATAAATTGAAACTCCTCTTCCCAGATCTCCCACTCACGACTGCTATTTGCTGTCTACCTTTTCATATCTTTTTCTGCCAAATCTTGGCATAACTATGAGCTTACATTTTTAATTTTTTATTATCTAATATAAAATGGGAGGGATATGTTGACCTTCAACTTGATAACAAGCTTTCCAAAATTCAATACCAATTTACCCTCCCACCAAGCGTGTATAAAAGTGTACATTTCCTCCCATCCTAGACAACAGTGACTTATTTTGTAGTGAAAAAAAGTGCTAGTATGTAAACTGTAAAAATACCTCTCCTGGGACTTCCCTGGAGATCCAAGAGGTTAAGACTTCAAGCTTCCACTGCAGAGAACTTGGGTTCCAGGGAACTAAGATCCCACATGCTGCATGGTGCAGCCAAAAGTAAAAACAAAACCAAAAAAACCTCTCCCACTTTTTTCCTTTCCTTCTGTCCTTTCACCTGTGCTGTGCTGTAGTTAAGTCTCTTCAGTAGTGTCCGACTCTTGGCGACCCCACAGACTGTAGCCCACTAGGCTCCTCTGTCCAGGAGTGGGTTGCCATGCCCTTCTCCAGGGGATCTTCCCAACCCAGGGATTGACCCAACCCAGCCTCTCTTATGTCTCCTGCATTAGCAGACAGGTTCCTTACCACTAGCACCATCTGGGAAACCTGTCCTTTCACCTACTTTCTATTAAATTCACAACCTCTGACCCATGCATATTACAGAATTCCAAAGGTTTGTCAGCCAATGAGAACACAAAGGGAGGGGGATTTTATGGCTCATCGACTGGCATACACAGAGATGCAATCCCCTGTAAAAGGTGATGCCAACCCATCACCTATATTAACTAGAGTTCAAACGTACAGCTCTTTGACCGACAAAAAGAAAAAAAGTATGTTAAAGACTTCTTGCTAAGTTTGGGATCTCATTTGATCATCAGATAATCATGCAGTTTAAAAAAGCAAGCGTTATCTCCCTATTTTAGAGATGATAAAAAGAAGACTAACAAATTTGGGCAATGTGCCTAAGGTCACAGCGCTAGTCAAAAGTAGAACTCTAAATCAGTATTCTCCCTCTTATGCTACATCCACGATTTTTGTATTTGTGTAAATAAAATATAGGTGTGTGTGTGTATGAACAATAAGCACACAATGTGTAATTTGTGAGCACATATTTAGATCACACCCTGTTTTATACCAACAGACATATACTAGGTATAATCTCTATGTGTATAATACTGATACAGTGTTTATAAAATGTAGTCGATTTTATATATATTGTGTTCAGGAGACACTAAGAGGTGGTTTAAAAATAAAACCCCACCTAACCGTCACCCGGCAGGCCCTGACAAATTCCTGACAGAAGTATGTCAGGGACTGCAACACGACAAAAATAACACTGCTGTGTGTTACATGTGCAAGTTCTTAAGAGAATAAAGCCCACGAGTTCTCATTACAACACAATTTTTTTTCTTATTTTTTTAATTTTGTAACTATATGAAATAAAGAATGTCCACTAAACTTGTGATAATCACTTCATGACATATATAAATCAAATCCTTATGCTATAACCTTAAACTTATACAGTGCTATATGTCAATTATATCTCAATAAAACAGGGAGAAAAAAAAAGTATGTCAGAGACTAAAAAGAGTTGGGAAAGGAACTCGAAATGAGATCGCTTACAGTCACAATTCTGGAACAAACGATGTGTAACAGGGGTTAAGTGAATGGAATTTTGGAATCAGATCATCTGGATTCAAGTCCTAACTTAACCACATGCTAGATGCATGACCTTGGACTACCAAGTTCAGTTCTCTGGGCTTCATCTGTGATAAAGAGATAAAATTCTCTATCTCATAGGATTGTTATTGAGAGGATGAAATGAGATAATACAATGAAATATCTTATAAGTCTTATAAGGAACATATAAGTCTCAGTAAGAGTAGTTATTATTAATTCTTATATGTTTGCCTATATTCTTCTTATTATATTCAACATAGTTCAGCTGTACAAAGAACTAAGCCTATGACGGAAGAAGTGGCAACAGAGAAGATTAGCATAACGATTCTCTATTGCTGCCCTGGCTGCTCACTAGAATTATCATCTGGTAAGCTGAAAACAAACTACTGACGTCTAGGCCAATGAAATCAGAAACTCTGAAGGTGTTAAGAATCACACCTTAAACAGAGGTTGCCATGAGTGTGAAGATTTGGAGGCTACTAAAATCCATGAATGAGGTTATATGAAAATCAAGGATTTAGGGAAGTCCCTGGAGGTCCAGTGGTTAAGAATCCGCCTTCCAGTGCAGGGGATGTCGGTTTAATCCTTGGTCAGGGAAATGAGATCCCACATGTTGCATGGTATACCCCCAAAATTTAAGGATAAAAAATAATAATTAAAACAAGTTGCCTCTGAACTTTCTAACACCATGAACTGATAAATTCCTTTGTTGTTGTTGTTCAGTTGCTCAGTCGTGTCTGAATTTTGTACACCATGGACTGCGGCACGCCAGGCTTCCCTGTCCTTCACCATCTCCCGGAGCTTGCTCAAACTCATGTCCTTTGAGTCGGTGATGCCATCCAGCCATCTCATCCTCTGTTGTCCCCTTCTCCTCCTGCCTTCAATCTTTCCCAGCCTCAGGGTCTTTTCTTGATAAATTCCTTATTCAAGTCTATTTTTTCTGTTTGAAAGCATCCCAGAAAAGTATTTCTTATATAGGTAGCAATAATAATGGACAAGGAATGCCTAGTGTTTCTTCCTATTTCACAAGAAAATAACAAGTATTTTGCTAGAGCCTCTTCCTTCTCTTTCTAGAACCCATAGCCCAAAGTAGGCTTTCCTAAGCAAAAGCAAATAAACAATAAACAAACAGAACAAAAACTCTTCTTTCAAAGTCACAACCAATTTGAACTCAGGTCTCTTGAACCTATGGCAAAAGTCTTAGGTTCTCCTTGTTAAGTTGTTGAGGGGCAGTTACACCAGCATCATCAGCACAGTTCAGACCTCAGTACACTGCTCATACACTTTCCATGGCTCCCCAACATCCCTTAAGGACTCTTAACAAGCTGCCTCGCCTCTATCCTCATCTCCCTCTGCACTATCCTATCTCTCATCAAACTGTTTGCTATTCTCCAAATCCAATATGGGGTTTCCCAGGTGGCGCAGTGGTAAAGAATCTGCCTGCAGATGCAGGAAGTGCAAGAGATGTGGGTTCAGTCCTTGGATGGGGAAGATCCCCTGGAGTAGGAAATGGCAACCCACTCCAGTATTCTTGCCTGGAAAATTCCATGGACAGCGAAGCCCAGTGGGCTACACTCTTGGGGTACAAAGAGTCAGACATGATGAGCACACACACAATCCCAATATGCTTTCGTGTTTAATTCGCCAGTACCTTATACACAAGCAGTTTCCCTTCCCCGCCATAGTTTCCTCTCTCCTCTACATGGCAAATCCACCTTCAAGGTGCAAGTCAAGTGCCACTGCCCCCATTTTTCAGAGGCAGGGCAGGGAGGCTTTCCTTGGTCTTTTTGCTGCACTCTGTTGTACACACCTTCATCACAGTGCTTCTCACATGCTAGGGTCCAGTGTTTCTGTGCCAGTCTTCCCCACCAGGCCATGGCACCTCAAGAGCAGGGCTTCTGTCTTTTTCATCTCAGTATCCTAAAGAGGCAGTATAAACTGGTGGTTCAGTAAACTGGTTTTAGAGGGAGGTTGCCTAGTTTAAAATCCCAGGTCCTCCTCTTATTAGCTCTATTACCTTGGATAAGAGAGTGTTCTCTGCCTCAATTTCTTCATCTGTAAAATGGGGATTTAAAAATAATATCCATATCATAGATGACTGTTAAAATTAAACAAAGTCCTCTGACAGAGGGCTTTGCACAGGTTAGGGATGACGATGATTACAACTAACAGCAAAGACAATTCGTACCATCCTAGTCCCTTGCATGTTCTAAGCACATTGTTGAAAGTAAACAATAGGGACTTCCCTGGTGGTCCAGTGGTTAAGAATCCACCTTGTAATGCAAGGGATTCGGGTGGGATCCCTGGTCTAGGAACTAGGATCCCACATGCCTTGGGGCAACTAAGCCCATGCACCACAACTAGAGAGTCTGTGCGCAGCAAAGAAAAATCCCAAAGGATGCAGTGAAAGTCCTGAGCTCACAACTAAGACCCAACACAGCCAGATAAATAACTTTTTTTTCAAAAAGAGAACAATAGTCAGATTTCTTAAAGACTTTTAATTTAATCCCAGAGAGGCACAATGCTATTCTCTGATTACTGCTGAATCCCAAAGACTTTGACCCCAAGGGAAGAGGAATGTGAGGCCTCTGAGGGAGCTTATATGGCTCAGCCTTTGCAGTTCTAGTAATTAGGCCACCTCTGAACAGCTTCTTACAGTAGCCCTTTTTGTTCTGCATGCAACCATTTTGAGGTCTCCCCAAATCCATTAATTTCTGGGCTCAAAACAGCCTGATATTTTTGGCTTCTGTGGTCTTATTTTTCAAACATTTTAAGTTCCTTTTTTTTTTATAACAACTTAAACAGCACAAAAAGGAGAAATTAAATTATCACCTCCCTAGTCCTAATTTAAGAGGTAATTATTGCTTATTGCTTCCTGTATTTCCTTTCACACTTTTTTTTTTTTTAGTTTCAGCTTTAATTGAGGTGTAACTGACAAATCATAAACTGCCTCTAGTTAAAGAGTACAACTTGGTGAGTTTAACACACGTATATACCTGTGAAGCCATAACCATGATCAAGATAATGTACCATCCATGACTTTCCCTAAGTTTCCTTCTGTTCCTTAGTAATCCATCCCTCACTCCCCACTCCCCAACCCTGTCTATGGGAAACCACAGATCTGCCTTCTATCACTATAGATTAGCTTATATATTCTAGAGTGACAAAAAGTACTCTTTGGGAGGGGGGGGAATCTGGCTTATTCCATGCAATATAATTATTTTGAGATCCATCACGTAATTGTATACATCAATATTTTGTTCCTTTTTATTGCTGAGTAATATTCCATGCTATGGATATATCTCAATATATTTATCCATCCATCATTGATGGACATTTGAAATATTTCCAGTTTTTTTCTATTACAAATAAAACTGCTCTGAATGTTTGTGTACAAGTCTGTGTAGACATAAAAGCCAGTCTTATTTGAACAACTGTTAAAACAACAGCAACAACAACTGTGAGTGATAGTGGTAACGTGTGGATTGAACACAGATCTGACAGGCTATCCCACACATATGCTTAGCCACCATGCATGCTACCTTTCAGAAGAATGACCAGGTCAGTGCGGTCCTAAGTTAAACTGTGCCTTAACACAAACGGTTAAAGAGTCTGAGTCTGCATTTTCAAATATTTCCTGAAAATACTGTTTCTTTTTATATGTTTAGCTAATATTTGCACAAAATCCTAAGCATCAAGTTATCTAAACATTTACAAATAAGAATCACTGAGCTGACTGCAAACTTTGATTTCACCAGTCCAAGTTCCCAAGTTCCCACCTTGTACAGACCCAACTCAAACACCATCACTTCTGGGAAGAATTCAGACGGGCACCAGTCATCCTGAATACACTGTGCAAGAAATCAAAACACTGACAAGAAACTCCCTCAGGGTAGGAATTTTGATCATTGCAATATCCCAGCACCCTAGAGCCTGGACTCTCTCTTTCTCTCTCTCTCACACACACACAAACAAAAATTTTTTTTCTAAGTAGCTAGTTTCATGTTTGGACAGTTCTAATGATTATAAAGTCTTTCCTTACATATAGCAGATATTGACTACAATTTTTGTCTTAATTATGCCCTCTGGAGCCAAGTTTTCCACATGAAACTAAAAAATATTTGAAAATACAGACCTAGACTCACTAACCATTTGTGTTAAGTCACAGTTTAACTTAGCGCCACACTGACCTGGTCATTCTAAAAAGCAGCATGCATAGTGGCTAAGCATATGTGTGGGATAACCTGCCAGATCTGTGTTCAATCCTAATTATAGCTGCGTGATATGGCGCCAGTGTTTACTCTTATTATGCCCCAGTTTCTTCATTTGTGAAATGAAGATAGTAAGAGCTATCAAGTAAGACTGTTGCAAAGATTAAATGAGAAAATATACTAAAGCCTCTTGCACAGTGTTATTATAATGGAATATCCTCCAGTTCTTTAAAGATTTGCCTAAAAGAACATCCACCAAACCACATACAAGGCTCCAGATATGGCCACTCCAGGAAGAATTCTTTTATGTCTGTTTTTAGTAGTCATACTAAAAATAATGAAGATCCCTTCCCCTCAGGGTTTTCCACAGGATTTTCTTTAGAATCATTCATTCAAAATCTCATACCTGTTCAATCTGTTTCTCGACTTAATTACAGGATGCAATATTCTTATTGATTTGGGGTAATTATTCCAAAATAACAAAATCTTTTTGAATCTTGGCCCTATTAAGCTAATTCATTAGATACTGTTCCCAAATTTGTCATCTACCTATTTAATAAAAACACTTTTTTAAGCCCTTGATGAAAATACCAAGGAGGACAGGACCAACAACCCTGAATCAGTTCACATTTACATGAGCTGTTTAACCCATACAACCTAGCACACCATATTAGAATCTTGTCACATTTTTCATCATTTCCATAATAATATGAATGAACTCTGTAAATGTCTTGCTAAAATCACTATAGAGTGAAACTATTGCATCACCCGAATTCATACATCTAGTAACTTTATAATAAAATAAAATACAGACAATTTGATAGGAAATATTCCTAGAAAACTCATTCCAAGTGATACCATCTTTCTTTATGAAGTGTCAATGTAACTATTTAATACACTATTCTGAGATTTATTTTTTCTTGTGATCAATATCCTGCTGCTGAGGTTCTGAACTCTGCCCCTTTCTCATTTACGGAATTGATATTTTCATGTTTCCTGCCTTCTGACACCCTTTCATTTTGCCACAACTTCTCAAGGGTTCTTTTCAAGTTAAAATATTTATAACTTTATGCTGAAAGATGAAAAATTGGTGGTAGATCCGTGATACCGTCAACAAATTATTTTACTACCATGGAATATAATTCTCTCGGCCCAGAAATTTGGGGGACATTCTTTAAAAAAATTTTGGGAGGGACATTTTTTAAAAGCTCATTTACCATCTCCTTACTCGCTCTGACTTCAGTTTCTTCACAGCATTGTTCATGTCTTTATACTTGCTACACTAGACCCTTTTACCTTACAGTGTCTGCGTGTCTAGAGTTTTGGTCTCAGCGCCTCTTTAGTGTGAGAAAGAAAAACAGAAAACAACCAAATCAACAAAAGTCAGTCCTGGCCCACACTCACCCTTGTTACATCGCTCCATTAATTTTAAACTTGATAACTTAAAATTCATTCATCAGGTATTTTGATGTATAATTTTTTGAACCTTTTGAATTACTGGCATTTAAATAAATAAAAGTATATTAATTTCTAGAGACATTTCAAAATAACCACGAATGATTTTAGGCTATTTGTTTGCCCTCTCTGTGCTTCAGTTTTTTCATCCATAAAAATGGGATAACAGTACTGGCTTCATAAGATTATTGTGAGGATTAAATAAGTTTGTATATGTCAAGTACTCAGAATAGTATGTGATACACAGCAAGCATTATTTGTTGTTTCATTGTTAGCCCAAGGCATGCATGTGTATAAGTAGACATTACTGAACACTTGAGGAGACATTATAGAAAAACAAACTGAACTTGATCATTATTTCTTCCCCAAAGCCTCCTTGCTTATCCAGTTTTCAAACCCCATTCCACTTCCTTGGACCTCTCAGAAATGCTGTTCCCTTCTCTCTGTTATGCAAAACAACTGACATCTTCACCAGCTAACTCAACCCTAGGCCTTCTCTACAAAGACAGACTCCTGACTGTGCTCTGGTAACCAGTGAGCATTTTCCCCAGAGCCAACATTTCAGGGCCACTTAGAGAGCCCTTTTCCCCTCATATTCCCCAAGAGCCCCTGGGAGAATCAGAAATCAAGATAGAGGTTCATTTCCCTATCAATATGCATTTTGTCACCTTCCTTAGAAGAAAGAATCTGTAACAATCAATTATCAGTCCAAACTGCAATTTTAACTACTGAGACTTATAATCATTTTAAATACATACTTTAAATACATTTTAACATACACATTTTAAACATATTTTAATATGTTTATGTTTAATATGTTAATATTATGTTAACTTCCTTATGCTTCTGGCTCTGACAGTAAAGGATCTCCCTGCAATGCAAGAGACACAGGAGACACAGTTTTGATCCCTGGGTTGGGAAGATCGCCTGGAGGAGGGAATGGCAACTCACTCCAGTATTCTTGCCTGGGAAATCCCACGGACAGAGGAGCCTGGCAGGCTACGGTCCATGGGTTTGCAAAGAGTGGGACATGACTGAGAGACTAACACTTTCAGTTTCAAAACAAACATTTTAAATGTATTTTAATATATTCTATTAACTTCCTTAATATGAAATGTCATCAGTGTGCTGCTTAGGTCTTGATATTTTAATTAGTCTGATGTTGCATCCATGAAATTAAAAGACGCTTACTCCTTGGAAGGAAGGTTATGGCCAACCTAGATAGCATATTTAAAAGCAGAGACATTACTTTGCCAACAAATGTCCGTCTAGTCAAGGCTATGGTTTTTCCAGTGGTCATGTATGGATGTGCGAGTTGGATGGTGAAGAAAGCTGAGCCCCGCAGAATTGATGCTTTTGAACTGTGGTGTTGGAGAAGACTCTTGAGAGTCCCATGGACTGCAAGGAGATCCAATCAATCCTTCCTAAAGGAGATCAATCCTGGGTGTCCATTGGAAGGACTGATGTTGAAGCTGAAACTCCAATACTTTGGCCACCTCATGCGAAATGTTGACTCATTGGAAAAGACCCTAATGCTGGGGAGGATTGGGGGCAGGAGGAGAAGGGGATGACAGAGGATGAGATGGTTGGATGGCATCACTGACTCGATGGACATGGGTTTGGGTAAACTCCGGGAGCTGGTGATGGACAGAGAGGCCTGGCATGCTGCAATTCATGGGGTCGCAAAGAGTCGGACACGACTGAGCGACTGAACTGAACTGAACTGAAAAGTAAGGTTTTGAAAAGTCATCTGGGTTTCCTAATTCTGAGAAGAAAAAAGTCAAGAAGGATGTAACTGGCTTGTTCACCCACAGATACAGCCCTGATTCTGCCTAAGAGGGGAAGGAAATCACAAGTAGAACTTGAGGGGTGCTGCTTCCTTGGTTTCAGTGAATGACTGAGCACCTTCTTCTCCACTCTCTCAAGTTCTCCCAGTTGCTATTTCTCCTTCCAAGCAAGGACCTGCCAGACCTGCAGGAGCCCCCTATTCCTAAACAACTCCAAAGGGAGATGGGAAGGTGTCCAAGGAGATACTGGACTTCCTGCCACTAAAGGCAGTTGGGGGCTAGGCGATAATGATAGCTTACAGTGAATGATGTCAGATTCATGATCTCTGGACCAGGGTTGATCACTCAAGAGCTTTTGTGTAGCAGAGTGTCATTAAAGTAAGAAAAGGGACAGAGAAACTTCTGACATAGACATCAGAAGGGGGACAGAGAATGCCCCCTCACTAGTGTTAGCAAGGGAGTTAGATATTTTTTTAATTAGTTATTACAATAAATCAAAAGAATGTAGTAAAGATCTTACTAGACTCACTCCCATAATTTACATTTTAAAACAACAGAATTAGCCAGAAGGTTTTCAGGAAGGAGAAACTGTCCTCAAGCAGGATACATTGTTGTTATGTAATTCTTAGTTTAAACTGAGTTGTTTATTGTGTAATCATCAGTTCTGGGCTTAAAGAAAAAAAACATTTTATGTGACTAAGGAATGTAGAGAAAAAAAAAAGATGTTTGCCTTTCCTTCTCCTTGAGAATTCCAGACCCCTATCTCTGCTTCAAGAGCCCCAGACCACTTTCTCCTCCTCGGGGACCCAGGACTTCTTATCAACCTGCCTAGGAATTGACTCTCTCAATAAGTAGAAAATTAGAAGATGAGACTAAGCTACAAGGCATGTCAGACCAGTGATGTCTGATTATGCAGCCCAAAGTGTCCCAAGACTTCATTAGCCCAAAACTATAAAGTCACACCTCTTTAATATACACGTTGCCATGACTCCAAGTTGTCTGCTCTAGAATGTGAGTAGCTGATTCCCACTGGATCTCAGTTTTCTTTCTTGATTGTTTGTAGCAGGAATCACAGAAGAAACCCAATATGATCCTGGCATTTGCAGGTTTCCTCCCCAAGTACACTTGCCACCTTTGCTGCTGTTCCACATCTCCCAGACCACGAGATACCATCCAGGGACTGGACTGTCTCCTCCCTGATGCTGGATACTCCTGCTGCTCTCCCCAAGGCGTGTCTCCCCAACGTGGACATAGGCTTCATCCTTCCCTCCCCAAAGCACAGAGAAGGCCAGCATGTGAGTGTCAAAAAAATGTCTGACAGAAGATTTGAGTCTCATGAGAGTCATGACACTGAAATGGAGAGACACCTAAACTGGAGGGGACATATCACAGCTTTCTGAATTTGTTAGTCCACACACTCACAAGGGGAGCCTCTACCAGAGCTGGCTCCATGGGCCTTCAACTTGTGCAATCACACAGACCCCCATGCTTACCAGGGCCCCACATTTAATATTCTGCTGTTGCTATCTTTTTTGTTTGTTTGTTTCGGTTTTTTAATTAATTTGTATTGGAGTATAGCTGCTTTACAATGTTATGTTTATTGTTGCCATCTTGAAATTCTTAATACAGTTTTGAACAAGAGGCCCTGAATTTTCATTTTGGCTTGAGTCTTGCAAATTATGGAGAAGGCAATGGCACCCCACTCCAGTACTCTTGCCTGGAGAATCCCATGGACAGAGGGGCCTGGTGGGCTGCAGTCCATGGGGTCACTAAGAGTTGGACACGACTGAGTGACTTCACTTTCACTTTTCACTTTCACGCATTGGAGAAGGAAATGGCAACCCACTCCAGTGTTCTTGCCTGGAGGATCCCAGGGATGGGGGAGCCTGGTGGGCTGCCGTCTATGGGGTCGCACAGAGTTGGACACAACTGAAGCGACTTAGCAGCAGCTTGCAAATTATGTAGCTACTCACACTCTCTACTTTTTAATTGAGATATAATTGGCATATATATAACAGTATATTTAGGTATACAATATAATGATTCACTATTTGTACATATTGTGAAAAGATCTCCACAATAATTCTGGTTACAATTCACCACCATACTTTGTTACAATCATGCCCTCTATGAACCATTCCTCTCCCAAACGCCCGACCTGCCTATGTTTGCAGAGACCAGATCACTCTCACCACCCAAAGTGTCTATGATTATGCCCCTTGTACCTGGAGTTCTGGTCCAACTCCAGGCACAAAACTGCTCCAGAGATGCAATCTTACCCACAACAAAGACAACCAAGTAGATCACTTATGAGAGATGAAACTGTCCTCCAAGTACCATAACCACAAGGCAGTGTATAAGGTGCTTTGATTTTAATATGAATAGATAACCAGCATATATCTGGGGGTCATACAGATCAGATCACCCGAATGTGGTTATTTAAAGATCCAGACCAGGCTTCCCAGGTGGCATTAGTGGTAAAGAACATCCCTGCCAATGCAGGAGACATAAGAGATGCATATTTGATCCTGGGTTGGGAAGATCCCCTGAAGAAGGGAATGGCAACCCACTCCAGTGTTTGTGCCTGTAGAATCCCATGGACAGAGGAGCCTGGCAGTCCATAGGGTCGCACAGAGTCAAACACAACTGAAGCGATTTACAAAAGATATTTGGTCCCAAGCAGACCAAAAACTGAGGAGGGCATGGCAACCCACTCCAGTATGCTTGCCTGGAGAATCCCTATGGACAGAGGAGCCTGGCGGGCTCCAGTCCATGGGATCACAAAGAGTTGGACACTACTGAGCAACTAAGCACAGCACAGACCAAAACCAAGCAAACAACCAAAAGTTTATCTAAGACATGGTTTGGTTAAGGGATTTGGAACTACACAGACTTACTCTGCACATGAAGATGTTTTGGGGAAAAGCCAGAATGTTCCATGATACCAGAACATTCTGAAACTTTTGCTGTTCTCATCTCACCTCCACCCTTCATCTCCCCCGTCTCCCACCCTCTCCTTCTCCTCCCTTCCTCCATTCCATCTTAACCCCTTTAGGGCAGTTTAAGTAACTTTCTAGACCAGACCTTGTGGTATCTCCCCAGCAGGAGTCCTATAGTTTATAGAAGTTCCAAGACTTGGGGATACAGGGGTGATGGTCTACTGGTGCCTAGCTCCAGACACAGCTGGGAAGTGGCAAAAACAAGAACCTGGAGGAAATGGGTCACTGCCCATGCTTGGCAGGAGCAACTGCTGTGCCTGAGCTTTTATTCTGGGAACAAATCTTTGCTCTCTTCACCAGTGACCCACATGACCCATAATTCCCAACAGCAATAAAATGGGGCAATAAAGAAGGGCTGATTCCACATTTGCGGGGTAAGTGTTCCCTCGCAAGAGAAGAAAGATGGAGAGGCATAATACTTTCGTGGAGACAAAAGGAAACGAGAGATTCTGAGAAAATCAGATTTTTAGAAAAAAGTCTGAGGCTTGACTGACTCCCCCTAGATGCCCTCACAGAAAAAAAAAAAAAAAAAAAACCTTCTTCTTTTTGTAATCCCTCTTTCTATTTTAAACACCCCTTCGTTTCCTTTCAAGGTGAGGTAATGGGGAATGAGTGTCCACTGAGCCAAGTCAAGCTGAGAGCTTAGAATCATGGGAGCCGGCAGAGATCTTGGCAGAACTCGGCTATTTGTTGGATGGGTCCCGGAAACGCGCACTGAATTGGCTTCTTCGTCCTTCCTGCAAACAAGATTGGAACAAGATTCATCTACTGCCTGAAGTGGTGACTTTGTGACCTCTTGGCCTTAGTCACGTCCTCTCTCCCACCCCAGCCCCAGAGACTCTTTCTCTTTTGCTTGGCAGCCCCAGAGTCCCAGAGTTATTATTTATCCGTCGGCAGCAGAGGGCGATCTGCCCCTGGAGAATGACCGGGTCAGCTCCCGCCTCCCGCACGCACCCAGATCGCTAATGACTTGCAGCTCCATCAACATAAAGCTACCTCTTCACAAAGGAACATTGTCACTAAGCATTTTCCTTTTCATTCGTGAAAGCTCTCTGCCTGAGCTAACCCCTTCCCCCTCCCTCCTGCCTTCAGACTCCCTTGCTTTCCTCTCCCAGCCTCTAGGAAGCAGCAGGAAATGAACAAGGTCCACAGTGGAGAAAAACAAATCCCAGGGCCCTGATGAGGGAAACAACAGGGAAATGACCAAGTGGCATTAGCAGCTATAGGAGCTATAGGCCACTCTGTGTGTGTCTGTGTGTCTGTGTGTCTGTGTGAGAGAGAGAGAGCCAGAGAAGGAGTGTGTGTGTATCCAATACAAGTACTTGCTAAATTTCAGTATACAGAAAGATCATCTGGAGAGCTTGTTAAAACGTGGCTTCCTGGGCCTCACCCAGGAATTCTGATTTGCAGGTCTGGAGAGGGGCCCAGCATTTACACTCTTCATACTCCCAAGATATTTTCATGCTGCCAGTGGTAGATCCCATCTTGAGTAGCACTGTTGTACACCAAATGCAGTGAACAGACTCTACAGATCTGAATCAGGGGCTTTTTTGAATAAAATCCTGATAAGGTGAATTCCCCTAGAACAGTCCAGATCCTTCCAAATCCAGGCCAGAAGATCTTATTGCTCAGCCTCCTGCCCTTGCCTCCCCTTGGAAAAGGATCAGAGACTTCATCAAGCAGAGCATTGTTTGGAGGGGGATGAGTTCAGATAATAGGCGGGTTCTCCATTAACTGTTTATATCATCCCTACCAGCAAGAGAATCCCATAGGCCTTAGGTCACATTAGGCAGGGAATGGGGATTCTGTCTACATGCTGTCTCTACCACTGCTGTGTTCAGCAGCTTGTGGCCCAGAGGCCTCTGACCCCTACCTTCAGCATCCTTCAAACTTCTCTATAGTAACAGAGGTTTGTGGAATAAGCTCGTTATTCTCCAGATAGCTGAGCACTCAAAGACACTTAGAGTGTCTTAAGGAGAGCCACTGGCTTCTGTTTCTGCACCAAAAGATAACAAGACAGAGAAAATTCTAGCAAACCCAGTCCTAGTCCTTAAGGAGCCCATAGGCTAACTGGAGAGAAAGATATGTAATATGTAAGAGCAAATGTACCAAAATGTAGTAGAGCAGAGAGATAGCAGAAAAAAACCTTGAGGCCATCAGAGGAAAGGGAAGTCATCCTGAAATGAGAGATTGCACTGAGATGGGAAGGGTCAGTATGAGTCCACCAAGGAGACAAAAGGTCAAGGGCAAGAGCCATCTGCTTGGGATGGGAAGAAACGTGTGGGAAATGCTGAAATATAAAAGGCAGGCTGGGATGAGGGTCTTCTTTCAGAGCACCTGGTATTTCAGCCCACTTTGGGCATTTATCACCACTCCGAAACCAAAAGGGAGACCAAATGGGAAGATTAGTTTCACAAACTCCTGTTAGTAACTGTCAGCAGGAGGTACATTCCCTACCAAGACCTTGTCTATCCCAGGGAAGACACTGGGTGGGTTGGGGGGGTCGATTTTCCCTCTGGAGGCCACTGTGTGAGCCAGAAGAGATCTATGGGTCTAGAGGACTGATGCTCAGCTTCCTCATGTGACCGTCTACTTGGCCCTGGCAGCTAAAGGGCTAGCTAGCAGCTTGCTGTGCCAGGCTATAGCAGATTAGCAAATAGGCAGAAACCACAAAAGAGCCCAGAAGATCGATGTGTGAGCACAAGAAAGCCACTCCCAGTGACTCCAGAATGACTCAGGAGAATCATGAAGGAGAGGTAGGTTGTTTAAATACCCTGGAGTGGGGAACAAAGAGCACTGCTTGGTTACTGCTACCATGACTCAGTTTCTTCCCCTGGGCTCACGAGGGGATCCAATTAACATGGAGACCGGCAGGGCTGCTACTGGGTTCCAGCATGGTAATCCTTTAAGAAGAGTATAGGACCATGGATCGTTTTGAAGGACCCAATTTCCAGGCCCACTGTTTTCATTCGTGTTCTTCCATAAAGCTGGCGTGCCTCAGAGGGCATCTGCAGCCCTGGTTTTCTTTTCCTATCTCTTTCGCAACTGCCCTCTTGCCATTTTACAGGAAAAAAAAAATTTACCTCTCCCTCTTCTGTAATCCTGTTAAATGATGCATTCATTGCTCTAGGGTATAAAATCCTCTGGGACTTCAAAGGGACAATCCCACAATTATTTTAATCCAAAGAACCATAAACACCTCCCCATTTTTTCCATCTCCCGAAGAGACAAATTCCCAATAAAATTTCACTTCTTAAGAAGTGAAGTAATGCTGACTAATTATAAAGATTTGTAATACGTGTTGTTTTCATAAATGCTACTAGTAACAGTACTATTTTTTAAACAAGTAGAACCTTCTGTCATTGGAAATATTTCAAAATGAATGTCAATTGATGTATTTTTTCTGACAGAAAAGTAAGTATAACAGAGAATCAATAAAATACTTTGTTACCAAATTATATTAAGACAGGGTTGGGACTTCCCAGGTGGTCCAATGATGCAGGGGGCCCAAGTTTGACAACTAAAAGATCCACAGTCTGCAACTAAGACCTGGTGCAACCAAATAAATAAATAATACATTTTTAAGAATTAATTTAATTTATTTATTTTTGTGCTTGGTCTTCGTTGCTATGTGGGCATAAATAATCATATTTTTTTAAAGGAAAAAAAAATTACGTGAAAGAGGGATTTCAGGACTTCCCTGATGGTGCAGTGGATAGGACTCTGCCTCCCAATGCAGGGGACACAGGTTTGATCCCTGGTTGGGGAAGATTCCACATGCCACATTGCAACTAAGCCCTCGAGTCACAACTCTTATAACTCTTTAAGCTTATAATGATAAATGTTAGATGTCAAGTTTAAAATGTATATAGAGAGGGCTTCCCTGGTGGCTCAGTAGTAAAGAATATGCCTGCCAAGCAGAAGACTCAGGTTCGTTCCCTGGGGTGGGAAGATGCCCTGGAAAAGGAAATGGCAACCCACTCCAGTATTCTTGCCTGGAAAATTTCATGGACAGAGGAGACTGGTGGGCTACAGTCAGTTGAGTCACAAAAGTCAGGCATGACTGAGTGACTGAAAAAGAAAAAGATGTACGAAGAGATATGGTTTTTCAAACCTCCTTCAGAAAGATACAGGTACAAAAACATTTGAGGATTCTGGCTCTAGGCTATAGACATTTTCAGAGTGGGAACCTAGAAGGGCTGTGACTCAGCACCATTCCAAGACTCTTCCAGGGTGGGGCCAGACCAATCTTCAGCTTTCTCCTTAGCCCCTTTCACCCCAGCTCCCAGCAACCAATACCAATTACTCACTTTGAAGTCACACAGACTCAGGCGTTTGCAGACTCAAGTCACGTACACAAATACCCAGGTGCCCTTGGGCAAGGTATTTAACTTTTTCGTGCCTCAGCTTTCTTCTAATTTATAAAATGAGAATAATATTTACTGCTTCTTCCATTTCTACTACCTTTTCTACTACTACCACTACTTTTAAATGTACTCATTTAACAGGAAAAAAAAAAAGAATGAGAAACAGAGGTCAAGCCAGATGTCAAAGGTCATCTGATTGGTTAGCTGCAAAGAACTGAAACCCTGGGAAGCCAGGATTTGGCCCACCCACCTCTAATTTCCAGCAGTGACTCAGAGCTTGCTAGAGAATCTGGAGGAATGGTTCATAACACCTTTTCCTGACACAAGCATTGAGAACAATCCATTCTTTCACAGGTTTCGGCTAAGCATTGTCCAGAAGCATCCATAGCCACAATAGGGAGCCAAAGCTTATACACAAAGTTCTCTTGTCTCCTTGTCCTATGGCTGGACCCCCTAATCACAAAACAGATGTAGATACTTGCTAAAACCTCCTATCACTTCTCATTTGTCCATTAAATGCTAAAAATCTTAGATTTTAAGAATCTAGTAACTAGGAGGGACTTTAGAAATCAGACTGTCCTTGCTTTGTGGCCCAAACCATTCCTACCAGTCATTCTGCAGTAGGGTTTCAAAGACCCACTTCCATCTCTCTCTAGTTGGATCTCCTTGATGCTGGCTGGCCTTAATACCTTGAAACCAAGACAGGTGATTGGAGTTAGTGAGTAATGAGAGGGAGGCACTTCTGACTCTATTGACCAGTGATTCCAAATTTTTAAAGCTCATAATGCCTCTTGATTAAAAATTAATAATAATAAATACTTTAAATTAAAGGATATAGTCCTTTAATGTGAACTGAAACAATGTTTGGGATTTACATATGTGTTTTGAATTTATACTGATCTGTGTCCTTGGCAAGATTCAAGATGCTGCAGAGAATCATTCCACCTCTTTACCCACCCCACATGTGTCTAGACCCCACATTCTGACACTGACACACACTTCTTGGCTCCATGTGGGGTACATGCAACTGACCAACAAACATGAATTGAAAGAGGTGTGAGCACATGTATGTGGGAGCATGGGGATGGGATGGGGAGGAGTTGCCAAGAGGGAAGAAGAGGAGTTATATATAAGCAGAGGAGAAGAGTAGGGGTGGGGCCAGAAGAAACAATTTATGAAAATACCACTGTTCTTCCCATCTCATAGAAATAAAAGCAACAGACAGTTCAGAGATTTAAGGCTCAAAAGGTGGGAAGGGCCCAATTGCACAATCTTCTAAAGGATTTCTATTTTGAAACTTTATGGTGCTCTTCTGTCAGTTCCTCCTGTTCTTATAGTCTGTTTACTGTTCTGAACTGCCCTGATCTCTCTTTAATTCTTGCCAGATCCTCTTTCCCCTCTATTAGAGTAATCACACTGCAGTCCTGCCAAATTCACACAGATTAATATCAGAGGGGCTTCATTTATCATACAATCCAGTTTTTAAAAATTTTTGTCTGTGATGACACGGTAAGAAGTACATTTTACACCATGACCTAGTACCTCTAGTATACACAATTATAGTGTCAGTCGCTCAGTCGTATCTGACTCTTTCCAACCCTATGGAGAGTAGCCCACCAGGTTCCTCTGTCCATGGGATTGTCCAGACAAGAATACTGGAGTGGGTTGCCATGCCCTCCTCCAGGGGATCTTCCTGACCAGGGATCGAACCCAGGTCTCCTGTGTTGCAGGCAGATTCTTTACTGTCTGAGCCACTCAGGAAGCCTCTAGTATATATACAATATAACCAAAACCATGTTTTATGAAACAATCCTTACTTTACCCAAATCATTACACTCTGGTTTCAACTTTATTGCCAGTTGCCACCCACCAAATTGATAAAACAATTTACTAATGAATTACAACTCACATTTTGAAACACAGACTCATTTTACAGATGAACAAACTGAAACAAAAGGAAAACCCAAATCACCACTCCCATCAAAACCAAAGTTAGAACTTGCAACTTTTTTCTTGCAGGAAGCTAGCTAGATGTGACTATGAAAAAAAGGTTTGATTGGAATGGGAGAATTTTTAAAGTATGCTGTTTTGGTGCATGAAAGTCTTGCCTCTTTTTGTGTGGGCTTTCTGCCATTCTCAATTATTCAGTGCCAGATTGAAGAGACCTAGTAAAAGGAGAAACTTTGATGAATTGGGAATGCAAAATGCATTTTGTTTCTTTTTTCCTTCCTTCCTTTCTTGTTAATGCACAGAACCTCTACTGCTGATCTCAGCTGGTAACTGAAGTAGAAACTGTTATCTCATCAAGCAGAGCAGGGTAAGGGGTAAGGGGTAGGGAGAGAAGTGAGGTGGAGAATGAGGACAGAAATTAATGGAATTTCCTCTTCCCCTCCCTCCCTCCCTCCCTCCCTCCCTTTCTCTCTCCCCTCCCCCCTTCCTTCCTTTCACAAGCAAAGTGTTCTCAAATACCTATCATATACCAGGTCTTCCATTACTTTGTATAAATGGAGTGAAAAAAAATCTCTTGAGAAACAAATGCTCTGGCAAGGCAATCAACTTGTAATCAATGACTGAGAGTGCTACACAGAGGTGAAGACAGTGTAAAAAGGAAGTTTGATCCCCTAACCTATAGTATTTGGAGAGGTATTAGGAAAGATTTCCCTGAGGAGAGGTGGCTGAGCTGACTCTAACCAAATGAAAAACTGAGGAAGGCAGCCTCAGGCAGAGACCCTGCCAGAGCCTGTGACAGTCTTGCTGTTTTCTTACATTAACACATAGCATTCCTAATTTCAGGGAAATCTGACAAATTTCATTGATGTTCAGCCTCCATCTCTGGATAATACTTGAACTGAAGAGAGATATCTACCCCCTCTTCCCCACTCGTATCCCCCCTCCTCCCCACTCTTATTCTGCACCACCACCACCTCCCCACCCCCCGCCGCCCAAACCAGTTCTGTGTTGGGCAGGGAAAAGACACAGCATGCACACCTATCTTGCTCATTCTTTGAATTTTGAAGTTGATTACAATGGAGGCACATTGGTTTTACACTTTCTGAAATTAAGGAACTCAGAAATCCAGCAAGAATAGCTATTGAATATACTACTGTTGTCATTACTTGGGGATAATTTATAAAAACAAAAACACCCCCCCAACACAATAGCCTTGCTTAAGAGGCACTTACAGTAGTGCTAGAGAGCCAGCCCCCCACCCCCAACATCCCTCTGAGCGATTGGAGAGATAGGGTCATTTATTTGGATAACACCCTGGCACTAGAGCTCAGCACCTGGCCTCAGGCAAGAAAACAGAAAAGTCAGGGAAAAGCTTCAAAGCTAAGACTAGACCCTTGAAATATCAAGCTTCCAATCCAGCAGATCTTGGAAAGAGAACTCTTAAAAACAGAAATAAACAAAATTAGGGGGAATTCCCTGGCAGTACAGTAGTTAGGACTCGACACTCTTACTGCTGAGGGCCCAGGTTCAATCCTTGGTTGGGGTACTAGGATCCTGTAAGTCACCCTGCACAGCCACACACATCCGCAAACACATCTTGTCTCAAAATCTAACTTGAAACTAAGCAACTTAGCGCGTTCTTGGTGATTCTTATGTTGCAAATAATTGTATTTTGCTCTAAAACTGATCGAGATGACGTTAGAAAAGCTAAATGAAAAATCCTGAAAATTTGGTGGCTTCACCAACATTCTCTCTTCCCGATGGATCAGCAAATTCATCAAGGTTGTTTCTGTTTCAGATGACCACTATCATCTACTAAAAATATCTGAGGTCGTTCTAGTTTAATTCAACCACTATTTCTTAGCAATAACACATTTGAAATTCCAAAAGAAGATGTGAATTTTACAAGTTGTTTAATTCTGAGGCCTCTTAAATTAATACAAGACGGTAGTTCTCAAGACTTTGAATAAATGGCCTTCATTTAATGCTTATTAATACCAAGAATTTTTAAAACTTATACTCTTGTGGACTTAAAAAATATTCACAACCTAAAAGTGGAGATTTAGGTTTTACTCAGTGGGAATTTTTAGGACTTAAGCCCGGAGGCAGCAACTCAAGTAATCCTGAGAAACCTGCTCTGAGGAGCCAAGAGGAGGAGCCAAGGGCTCCATAGAAGTCTTGCAATAAAGAGCAGGTAGTCAGAATATCAAAAAATGATTGTTAAGTAAAGAAAACCAGATACTCCAAGTTAAGGAATTTAGTGCTTTTCTTTGTATGGGAAGATGCAAGAATCTGGGTTCACTGAAATCATTCTTTTGATATGCTATCTGGGGCCAGTATCTTATGTTTTGACATCACACTCACCCTAGGGAGTGGCTGCAGGGAGTGGCTGTAGACTGATGGCTGCTAGGTGGCAGGTATTTTCTTTTCTGAGATGCCTTAGACTCAGGGGCTCACCTTGGTGGGCTGCAATCTCTGATGACTGTGAAATGCTTTGTTTACTGATATGGCAGGAAATATTCCATTTCCCACCCTCTCATATATATTAAACAATCCTTAAAAAAATAGCTATTTTATTCCAGGAGACTCAGAAGCTATGCATGCAGTGGGAAAACCAGGACTTGAAATCCAAACATGCCTCCCTTAGGAATCCACGATCTTTCCATCCTATCATACTGCCTTCTCAGCTGAACCAAAGGAGGCTCTGACTTAGTTAATTCACCAAAAGCTAAAAGCATCAGTCTCAAGGCAGGAGAATACCCAGAAAACTCTCTCTTCCCCTTAATTTCTCCTTCCCTCTCTTTCACCATCCCTTCCTTCCTCATATTTCAGGTGCCCCACTCTCTTCCCTTTCTTAGCTCCCTTCCTATCAAATCTTAGACAATGCCAGACACTCAAGCAACAGAATTTTCATTACTCTTCGGGCCACTACCCTGAGGCTCCAAGGAGACCTGAGAGGTCCCCTCTCCATTTCAAATAAGCCTAACAGAAATTGTCAATTTTTTTTAGGCCACTCAGATTTCTTTGTTTTTGTCTGAAGTCCCATCAACTCAGTGTAGGAGGTCTGGTTGTCTTCTGTGATATGGAATTAATTAATAAATGACATTTGTCTGGCAGGCTAAAATCTTTCCACCTGAGAGTTATTTAGCATTGAAAAGATTAGGGCTTTGCAATTTAATCCCCAGTAACAAACCAAAGTCAAGTGGGCCTTAGGAAGCATCACTACAAAGCTAGTGGAGGTGATGGAATTCCAGTTGAGCTATTTCAAATCCTAAAAGATTATACTGTTAAAGTGCTGTACTCAATATGCCAGCAAATTTGGAAAACTCAGCCACTGGACTGGAAAAGGTCAGTTTTCATTCCAATCCCAAAGAAAAGCAATGCCAAAGAATGCTCAAACTACCACACAATTGCACTCATCTCAAAAGTAATGCTCAAAATTCTCCAAGCCAGGCTTCAACAGTATATGAACCATGAACTTCCAGATGTTCAAGCTGGATTGAGAAAAGGCAGAGGAACCAGAGATCAAATTGCCACCATCCGTTGGATCACTGAAAAAGCAAGAGAGTTCCAGAAAAACATCAACTTCTGCTTTATTGACTACGCCAAAGACCTTGACTGTGTGGATCACAACAAACTGTGGGAAATTCTGAAAGAGATGGGAATACTAGACCATCTTACCTGCCTCCTAAGAAATCTGTATGCAGGTCAAGAAGCAACTGTTAGAACTGTACATGGAACAACTGACTGGTTCCAAATTGGGAAAGGAGTATGTCAAAGCTGTATATTGTCACCCTGCTTATTTATGCAGAGTACATCGTGAGAAATGCTGGACTGGATGAAGCACAAGCTGGAATCAAGATTTCTAGAAGAAATATCAATAACCTCAGATATGCACATGACACCACCCTTATAGCAAAAAGTGAGAAGAACTAAAGAGCCTCTTGATGAAAGTGAAAGAGGAGAGCGAAAAAGTTGGCTTAAAACTCAACATCCAGAAAACTAAGATCATGGCATCCAGTCCCATCATTTCATGGCAAATAGATGCGGAAATAATGGAAACAGTGATAGACTTTTTTTTTTTGGGGGGGGGGGGCTCCAAATCACTGCAGATGGTGACTGAAGCCATGAAATTAAAAGACACTTACTCCTTGGAAGGAAAGTTATGACCAACCTAGACATCATATTAAAGAGCAGAGACATTATTTTACCCACAAAGGTCCATCTAGTCAAAGCTATGGTTTTTCCAGTAGTCATGTACGGATGTGAGAGTTGGACTATAAAGAAAGCTGAGTACCAAAGGATTGATGGTTTTGAACTGTGGTATTAGAGAAGATTCTCAAGAGTCCCTTGGACTGCAAGGAGATCCAGCCAGTCCATCCTAAAGGAAATCAGTCCTGAATATTCATTGGAAGGACTGATGCTAAAGCTGAAACTCCAATACTTTGGCCACCTGATGTGAAGAACTGACTCATTTGAAAAGACCCTGATGCTGGGAAGGATTGAAGGATTGAAGGGGATGACAGAAGATGAGATGGTTGGATGGCATCACCGATTCGATGGACATGAGTTTGAGTAAGCTCCGGGAGTTGGTGATGGACAGGGAAGCCTGGCATGCTGCAGTCCACAGGGTCACAAAGAGTCGGACACGACTGAGTGACTGAACTGAACTGAACAAAGTCTTAGGCTGATGGGATCAACTCCTTCAGTAAACATTCAAGCAACAGTGGTTTTGTGTTGCAGTAGGGTTTAGGTTGAGGAACTAAAATCCCATGGATAGAGGAGCCTGGTGGGCTACAGTCCATGAGGTCACAAAGAGTCAGACAGGACTTACCGACTAAACAAGGTCCACATGCAGTGGTTAAGATTATGAGCAGAGAGATGTCATTCAATTCTAACTCTGACACTTGTTATGGACTATAGACCAAATTATTGAACTTTTCTGTGCAGTTTTCTCACCTTAAACAACAGTAACTATCTCATAGGATTGCCAACTGAACACAATGAGATAACACGTGTGAAATACAAGATATATAATAATCTTCAACAAATGCTGTCTTGCATTTTTCTTTAAAGGATCATAATCAAAGCTTGGCTTTTCATTATGACACAGGTACATCTCCTCCTCCCCTATCTGCTTATCAATTTTTTTTTAACCCTCTGAATTAAGTGCATGTCCTAGGTTGATGTTGAAAAGTGCTTAAACAAAAGCAGAAAGAAAGTTCCAGTCTTTCCACCCTGAGTGAGGGCTATGGCTGGCCATAACAGAGAGGGCATTTGGGCTGCTGGCACAGAGAGGAGGAAGAGGAAAAGAACAAATAAAGGCCCTGTTCTCAGGAAGTGAAGTTAAAGTCGCTCTGTCGTGTCCGACTCTTTGTGACCCCATGGACTATACAGTCCATGGAATTCTCCAGGCCAGATGAGGAGCAATGAGTCATGCTTGGAAAAGAGACGCCCACCAAAACCGAATTGGGGTAAGAGTAAATGCTGAATATGTAAGTGCTAGAAGGGAAGTCCTCCCTTTCCTGCATGTGATGCAGAGATTCATTGTGGCTCAGGGAAGATTTTTGTGATGCTCTGCCATCACCCTCACCTGTTCCTTTTACCCCCAATGCTACCCCTCCACACCCCAGCCACCACAGTAATTGCCCTAAAGCACGACTTTATTTTCATCTCTCCTCAACTAAACATCTGTGACACCTACAGGATTAAGTATAGACTTTTTTTTTTTTTTAAATAGACTTCTTAGCCTCTCCAATATGAATCCAACTTACCACCATGGCTCTCTGACATGTACCAGATTGCTGACTCCTCGTCCTCTGAACTTATCCTGAGCTCTGCCTCCTTTACATCTTTCTTTATTCTTTCTTCTCTACTCAAGAATGTCCTCTTGTTATTTCCTATCTCAGGGCTGCTTCTCCTTTTGAAACTTCCCCTGAAGTGAAGTGAAGTGAAAATCACTCAGTCGTGTCCAACTCTTTGCAACCCCATGGACTATACAGTCTATGGAATTCTCTAGGCCAGAATACTGGAGTAGGTAGCCTTTCCCTTCTCCAGGGGATCTTCCCAACCCAGGGATCGAACCCAGGTCTCCTGCATTGCAGGTGGATTCTTTACCAGCTGAGCCACAAGGGAAGCCCAAGAATACTGGAGTGGGTAGCCTATCCCTTCTTCAGCGGATCTTCCCAACCTAGGAATCAAACCAGGGTCTCCTGCATTGCAATCGGATTCTTTACCAACTGAGCTGTGAGGGACTTCCCCTAATTCTGTCCTATTTCCTCAACATTCCCTCATTTGAAATTTATCATTTGTTGCCTGAGATTAAGGTTCTTTACAAATTTTTTTTTCCGTTTATTAGATTGTTAACTCCTTAAGGGTAGGTGCAATGTTTTACTCTGGATGGTATTCCCTGCCAGCACTTAATATGTGCCAGCACTTAATATTTTTAGAAAAGATGGTTGAAATAACAAATGCTGGAGAAGGTGTGGAAAAAAGTGAACTCTCTTACACTGTTGGTCAGAATATAAGTTGGTGCTGCCACTACGGAGAATAGTATGGAGGTTCCTTAAAAGCTAAAAATAGAGTTCCCATATGATCTAGTAATCTCACTCCTGGGCATATATCTGGACAAAACTATAAATGAACCACTATGTTCATAGCAGCACTATTCACAACAGCCAAGGCATGGAAACAACCTAAATGTTCATGACAGGTGAATGGATAAAGAATATGTGGTACATATATAAAATGAAATATTACTCAGCCATAAAAAAGGAAATAATGCCATTTGCAGTAACATGGATGGACCTAGAGATTATCATAGTAAGTGAAGTAAGAAAGACAAATACCATATGATATCACTTACATGTGGAATCTAAAATATAGCACAAACGAACTTACCTATGAAACATAAACAGACTCATAGACATAGAGAACAGACTTGTGATTGCCAAGTGTGTGTGGGGGGGGGATGGAGCAGGAATTTGGGATTAGCATATTCAAACTATTATATTAATATATATGATGGATAAACTACGTCCTACTATAGAGCACAGAGAACTCTAGTCAATAGCCTGTGATTGAAAGTGAGCAGGCACAGAAGCCTCTCTATCTCCCATTTCTTGTAGGCAAGACTCCAGCCTCCACGATCGTCCCTGAGTTGCAAAAGGCAGATTCGAACAGTTGCTAATCAAGTTATTGTTGTTGTTTAGTCCCTAAGTTGTAACTGACTCTTTTGCTATGCCACGGATTGTAGCCTGCCAGGCTCCTCTGTCCATGGGATTTCCCAGGGAAGAATACTTGAGTGGGTTGCCATTTACTTTTCAGGGCATCTTCCTGACCCAGGGATTGAATCCATGTCTCCTGCTTTGGCAGGTGGATTCTTTACCACTGAGCCATCTGGAAGCCCAACATCAACTATACTTCAGTTTTTTAAGAAAGAAATGATTGTTGAATGGAGTCAAAGCTGAATAACCTTCCTTCCCTCACAAGACCTTATTCATATTTATTCTCCAAACAACACCCAAATAGAATTGATTAAAAAGCAGAAAACTGAAGTTTGAAGAATGAAAACTCCCAGAGAGGGTTTAGGGTGGGAGTGGAACAGAAGAAAATTTGGTGGTAATTCTGCTTGTCATTCTCCCGTCTGTTTAGTCTCTCTCATCTCAAGGCTATGGTGACAGCCTGGAATGAATTGAATCCTGAATAGCAACTGCAGCTCTGCAGGCCTGGGATGAAGTACTATGTCTCTTTAACTCTTTCTTCAGAGAGAATTCTAAAAAAGTGGAAAAGAGAAAAAGGAAATTCAGTCCACAGAGAAATTAACTGCAATGCAAGACCACACACAGCTTTAAAATTCAACGCTTTCTTTCTCTGAAGATACCCAGGTCGGTTTGTCTCTGCTGTTTTTCATCATATAAATTACTTTGCTTGAAGGGCAAGTGGGAGTAAATATAGCAGCAGTATCTCTGATGTAACATTTACTGACCTGGCTTTGACACGTCCTTGACATTGTCCTTTAGAAAAGAAAGAGAAAAAGAGAAACTGTCTCTGCTACTGTGTGTAAGAGAAACTCCCATTCTCAGCCGTCATCTGAGTATGGGAGACTGATAAATATAAAGAATAAAAATGAAAAAGTGAAAGACGCTGGTAATTTGTCAGCTTTCCTGTGTTTGGCCGTCCCTGGCAGGTGGGCCAGAGCCAGAGACAGTCCATCAGCAGTATTCACCAAGGTAGGGGTAGCCAGATGCTCATGCTGGAAACCAGGCACAGTTCAAGTTCCCATTCTGAACCTGCATTTTAAAAACATCCTGCCTAAAAAGTTTTGTAGGTTACCGAGTCCCATTTTCCCCTTACTCTTTCCAGTCTTTTTTTTTCTTCTTTAAGCAATGACTTAAGGATAGCAATGATGAAACTTTACTTTTTATAGAGCTGGAATACACATCTAAAAGAAAATTTTGGGACTTCCCTGGTGGCTCAGTGGTAAGGAATCCTCCTGCCAATGCAGGAGACTCGGGGTTCTATCCCTCTGGGAAGATCCCACATGCCTCAGACCAGCTAAGCCCAATAGCCACAACTATTGAGCCTGTGCCCTAGAGCCTAGAAGCTGCAATTACTGAAGCCTGAGCACTCTAGGACCCATGTTCCACAGCAAGAGAAGCCACTACAATGAGAAGCCTGAGCAGCGCAACTAGAGATTAGCCCCTGCTTGCCTCTACTAGAGAAAAGCCTGTGCAGGAATGAAGACCTAGAATAGCACCCCCACTCCAAAACAAATTAAATAATTGTGGCTCTCTCTGAGGAGAGGACTGGATAAGTGGGTCTTCAGGGTTGGGGGTAGGGAGGAGGGCAAAGGGGAGAACAGCCCAGAAGTCTTTTCTCTACGCTTTCTGATTACTTTACAGTGAGAATATTTAGTGAATTACATTTTCTTTTTTTGTTGTTGTTCAGGCCACAAAGCCTGTGGGATCTTAGTTCCCCCAGCTGGGATCAAAGGGCCCCTGGCCTTGTTCTTAAACATTGAACCATCAGGGACATTCCCCATGTGTAATTTTTTTAAGTAGGAAAGGAAGGACAGGAAGGATGGATTGGGAAACAGTTCACCTGTGATTTATACATGAAACTTCATTTGGACATATTATGAACTCTCAGTTAACCCCAATAAAATATGCTTGGTAGATTAACTGTGATTATCTTACTTCCAATGTCTAGCATACAGTTTCAACTCCTTTTGTTTTTTAATTTTGCACCTCAATGTAAAATTTAAATTATGTACCACATGAAAATATGTTATTTATAATAAATACATACATATACGTGCTTCTGTCTATCCATTTATGTTTATTAATTACTTCCTTTTTAAAAAAATATATTTATTTATGTGGTTGCGTTGAGTCTTATTGTGGCATGTAGGGTCCCTTGTGGTGCATGGGCTTAGTTTCCTCGAGACATGTGGGATCTTGGCAACCAGGGATCGAATCCATGTCCTCAGCATTGGAAGGCAGAATTTATAACCACTGAACTGTTATTGACTCCAAACTCTGCTCACTGCAGGACTGGCCAATGAATCGGAGAGGAGGTGTTGAGGCAAGGTATTCGACTTTATTCAGAAAGTTGGCTGACCAAGAAAATGGCAGACTAAGTTTCAAAATAACCATCTTATCTGGAGCTGGATGTCAGGTTCTTTTATAGATCAGAGATGGTGGGGGGAGGTGGCCATTAATCTTGCAAATATCTCCTAGAATGGCAAGCCTCAGGAAGGGGATGTGTTAATTTCTTCATTCTTGCCATCTAAAGGGAGGACAGGGTTGTGAACAAAGGCACTTTAGTTTAACAGTCAAGCAGAAGGGCAAGATTCTCTGAGACAGACCATTATGTATGATTATAATAACAAAAGCAACAAAAAGCAAGTCAAAGAAACAATTCCAACATGGAGTCAGAATTGGCTTTTCCCTGCAACAGACCACTAGGGAAGTCCCTACTTTCTTGTTTTCTTGATAAGATAGAAATAAGAGAACCTTGTGATGGTACTGCTGGCAATGCATTTCCACCACCACCCCCATTTTAAGACCACTGGTCAAATTAACAGAGCAATGCTGTTCTAGGAGTTAATATATACATTAATGCAAACAAAATAGCTCGTGCAGTGCCTGGCATAGGCTATTTGCTCTATAAAATATAAAAATTGGGACCCTTTCTTTCCTCCCCCTTGCTCATGGAAAAGGACATGGTTGAAACAAAAGAACTTCAATTTGTAAGCATCTGGCCTAGGAAACTCAGAGCTAGGGAGGGTTTGATATTATTTTACCAATCCCCCTCATCTTAAGGCAAGAATGCTGAGGGCCAGGGAGGATTGCTGTTTAATAAAGCTTACAAATCCTCTGAGTGACAATGCCATGTGTCTTTTTCTTACTTCCTTTGTTTTTTTGGCTGAACCTAGCAGTTTGCAGGATCTCAGTTTCCCAGCCAGATATTGAACCTGGGCCACAGCAATGAAAACCGGAAATCCTAACCACTTGGCAACCAGGGAACTCCCCCAAATGTCTCTTTTATTTCTTTCTTTTTATCTTTTCCCTGTCAAGTGTCTTAATGTCAAGTGTCTTCTAAACTGTAACATGTACCTCTGGCTCATTTCTAAACTACATGACTGAGTGACTTTCACTTCCTAATCTTTGGGTTAACTGTCTTCTCTCTTTCCTCATCTTAGTATGGCTAAGTTTAAAACTATGATCTTACACTTTCATGTGCTGTAGGAGGAAAACTTCAGAAAAGCTAGAAATACTATAAAAGCTTTAAAAATTAATTCAAGTGACTAGGCTGAAGGCATCCTGGCTTCTCCCATAGCATAGTATACATAGCAAACAACAGGTGGGGCTTATTATTGTCATCATCCTCATCACCCTCGTCATCCTCATCAGTAAGTGTGAATAGGTTTTCAATGGTATGTTTCAAAGGTCTAAGCAGATTCTCTTGTCCTGAGTAAGAGACTGAGCCAGCATCCAGGTGGCTTCTAAAAACAATACCTACTTGACAACTCTGGTGGCTTTGTGTTGCTGAAGCCCAAACAAAACGGTTGGGAAGGTCTATCAGAGGGAGCTCCCAGCCCCCAGCGTGATGCCTGGGGCAAGCTCCTGGAAAAGTTTACCTAATTTCCACCTAGAAAAACAGAGCTCTCCTCTGGAATTCAAACACAATTTAGAGAGGACAGAGAAATTCACAGCCTGGGGCCCAAATCTGCCTGGTGCCAAAACAACCACAAAATTCTGCTTCACAGTTTGTGAAGCACTATGAAAGGCAGGGGGCCTGAGTCACAGGCAGGCTTTACAAAGTTCACCAAGTCCCATTTTACCAAGTTAAAACAAAACGGGAAATAAGGTAAAGAGGAAGGAAAAGACACTAATAGGACTTGAGAGCCCAGCTGTCCTAGACAGCAGGTATATTGACATTTCTTATCTCACTTTCACAACCTCCCCAGAAAGAAGATTCATGGCCATTTTTTAAAAAAAACTGAAGCTCATAGGCCAAGCAGCATGCCCAGGTTTACACAGCAACAAAATGGCAGAACCAAAAAGTGAGTCTAGGCCCTTTGACCTCTGACCTCGTGAATGCACCTTCCTCAGCCCTACATGAAGCAACCAAATTCCAGAGCGTTTTATGAGCACCCGGCTGAAGGTCGTGCAGCTAACAGCAGGCAGGGCTGGCGTCTGCCTGTAATTCAGTTGTCAGGCTTCAGGAGGTTAGTCTGTGTTTAGCAAGATGTCTTGTTTGCTGATGGGTAACAAAGATGTGGTGAAAGAAAAGGAGACCAATACATAAGCTGACTTGTTTAGATAAGTTAATTTGGGTTGGAGGTGTGGTTTGCAGGGAGAGGGCCCTAAACTAAAACGTCACATTATTAAATTACAGATCAAATGAAGAAGTAGGAATGAAATGAAGTAAATCCAGGAGCCCATGCTGACCAGAAAACAAAACCAAATTTCTCTTCTCAGCCTTAATCAAGTCTTTTTTTTTGAAATTGGAGTATAATTGCTTTACAATGTTGTGTTACATTCTGCTGTACAACATCATGAATCAGCTGTATGTATACACATATCACCTCCCTCTTGAGCCTTCCTCTCACCCCTCCCTTAATTAAGTCTTTTAAAACAGCTTATATTTTTGAATGAAATGATATATTTCCATAATAAAAAAATTGAGAGATTCAAAATATGAAAAGGTAACATGAAAAGTCACTTTTCCTCCCTCCTCTGAGCCCTTCACAAGCCCACGCCCCTCCCCCTTTCCCCACAGCTAGCCTGGCTACCATAGAGTATTCAGAGACATTGATTCAACCTAAACACAGAGGGTTCTAGGTGTTAGAAGAGAATGCTCTTTACAGGGTATCAACTAAAGAAAAATGCACAGCCTAAAATTTTTGAGTTCTTTGATTCGAAGATCTTACAACAGGCCGGGAGACAACTTCTCAGAAAACTGAGGAACTGTTCTGAAGAGGTCAAGGAAGAGCCAGGGTATATGAGATTTTTATTGGTTTTGTTTGTTTGTTTAAGTTTATTTTTAGCTGTGTTGGGTCTTCATTGCCGTGTAGGCGTTCTAGTTGCAGTAAGCAGGGGGGCTACTGTCTAATTTCAGTGCTCAGGCTTCTCATCAAGGTGGCTTTCCTTGCTGTGGAGCAAGGGCTCTAGGGCCCACGGGCTTCAGCTGTTGCGGCTCCTGGGTTCTAGAGCCCAGGCTCAAGAGTTGTGGCACACCAGCTTAGTTGTATATTCTCCTGCATTGGCAGGCATATTCTTTACCATTGAACTACCAGGGAAACCCCTGTTTTTTTGTTTTGTTTTAATATTTATTTGGCTGCACCAGGTCTTAGTTGCGGCACATAGGATTTTTGATCTTCACTGCAGCATGTAGAATCTTTAGTTGTGGCATGTGGGATCTAGTTCCCTGACCAGATATCGAACCCCGGCACTCTGCCCTGGGAGTGTGGAGTCTTAGTCACTGGATCACCAGGGAAGTCCCAGGGTATATGAGTTTTTTGCTGGAAAACATGTAGTCAACCATCAAAAGATTGACACACACACACAAAAAAAGATTGACACAAAGAACAGATATTACAAATCGATGATTTTAGCACTCTTCTATTTTGGGAAGATGCAAGGGTCTGGGTTCATTGAAATTACTCCTTAGATATACATCTTGACTATCTAAGGCCAATATCCAAGAACAGAATGCTTCCTGCTTTTCTTGATTCTGAATTCCCCTCAGGGCACACCTTCAGTGCTGCAGTGGCTGGAACTGGGATGGCTGGAAACACTTCCTGTTCAAAATGGTGTGATTTGTAAGTGTGTTAAGGCCCAGTGCTTTGTCCAAAATATATCTCCACTGACCTGGTACCACCTTCCCCTTTAACCTAGCAGGAAATTCCCCCTAGAGAGGGCTAATACTCATGCTAAGCAAAGACGAGGACATTACTTCTAGAACTACACAAGAATAGGGAAACTGTCAAACTACATAATTTTTCCTAAGTCATTCCTGTTTATCAACCTAATTCATATTCTCTGTTATTTTGTTCTCTCCGTTTTCTTCTTCAAAAGACCCTCACCAAGGGGACTTCCCTGGCGGTCCAGAGGTTAAGACTGTGCTTCCAAAGCAGCGGGTATGGGTTTGATCCCTGGTAGGGGGACATAAGGTCCTGTATGCTGCATGGCACGGTCAAAAACAAAACAAAAAGAGCCTCACCGAGGCAAATATGAGTTTAGGATTTTTAAATATAATAGATTTCCTCACATTTCCCAAAAAGCCAGCTTGACACAAACTAGATTTTGCTTATGGGTGAACCGTGAGGGATTTATGATCAAGGCCTTCTTCCCCTTCCCAGTGCTTGGTTACTGACCTCTCAAGAGCATAATTTATGAGAACCTTTTACCTTCATTCCCTTTTTACAAAGTAAAACAACAAAAAGAAAAAGGTGAGGACATTGTCTTAGGCTGCTATGGATAGGAAAAATTGAAACCGCACATCCTGGCCAGGCACCACAGTAACCATTTGCATGAGCTATTGTAGGATAGGAGATCCTGGTAAGGACACAGAACTAGCCAGCACCAACGAGAATTCGGGAAAGCTCAAAAGGAGAGACTAGACACCAGTCAATATGTCCTCCCAGAATCCTTCTCACTGGAATCCATCTTGGTTGAGTGATGGGCATACCACCAGGAAGGACCCTGAGTCAGAATGACTGGCATGATGCAACCCAGAAAGGAAACTAATCCCATCACCATAAAACCCAAGACTGTGACACACGTGGCAGAGCAGTCCTCCTGGGTACCCCTTACCCTGCTACTCTCCCCACCCCTGGCGCCCTTCCCAATAATGCCTCTTGCTTTGTCAGCATTCGAGTCTCCTCAGACAACTCATTTCTGAGTGTTAAACAAGAGCCTATTCTTGGGCCCTGGATGGGGGCCCCCTCCTGGAACACCATCAACCCTCCACTGTTAATCAGGTCTTCTTTAAGCTTATAATCAAAATAGCTAAGGAGGCAGGCCTTACACCTGTTTTGTCTGTGCCTTTCCAAATTGGAACAAAGCCTTTGCCCAACTTGGCTGCTCATTAAAGAGTCTGTCTTGTTTTTACCACTCTTTGGCAAACTCCTCTAACAAATTATCTGCCTGGCAATTACATTCACCTCTTAACTTGCAATACTTTGGTTTTGACCTCTATTGAAAATGTAATTAGGGGCCATTATCTATTTTTCCAGTAGTCATGTATGGATGTGAGAGTTGGACTGTGAAGAAAGCTGAGCACTGAAGAATTGATGCTTTTGAACTGTGGTGTTGGAGAAGACTCTTGAGAGTCCCTTGGACTGCAAGGAGATCCAACCAGTCCATCCTAAAGGAGATCAGTCCTGGGTGTTCATTGGAAGGACTGATGTTGAGGCTGAAACTCCAATACTTTGGCTACCTCATGCGAAGAGTTGACTCATTTGAAAAGACCCTGCTGCTGGGAAGGATTGGGGGCAGGAGGAGAAAGGGACAACAGAGGATGAGATGGCTGGATGGCATCACCGACTCGATGGATATGAGTTTGGGCAAACTCCGGGAGTTGATGATGGACAGGGAGGCCTGGCGTGCTGCGGTTCATGGGGTTACAAAGAGTCGGACACAACTGAGCAACTAAACTGAATCTATTCCTGAATGAGTAGATTCAAATGCCCCTTCTCAGTCTTTACTGAATCCCAGAGTCCCCTGTTGAAGTTTGTTATTGCAAACAACACCCTAAAAGATGTTTTTTAAAAAAAAAATTAGAATAGCTAATTACAGGGAATTCCCTGGTGGTCCAGTGGTTAACTGCTGAGGGCCTTGGTTCTGTCCCTGTTCTGGGAACTAAGATCCCACAAGTCAAGTGACATGGCAAAAAAAAAAAAAAAAAATTATAGAAATAGCATAGCAGCTTTAATATTGTTGTAAATATAAGGCAGAAAAAGTCACCCACAATGCCACTATACCCCAAAAGACAAGCATTTTTTAAGAAGATATGTTTACAGGGCACTGGCTCAATACATTATAGTTCATCTTACAGAATGTTATGCAACATTTGAAAACAATGAAATAAATCCATAGGTATGAAAAAAAGAAAAACTTCCACAGTAATTAGTGGAAGTGAAAAATATCATGATGCACTGTACACACCATGCAATACCATTTGTGTATTTTTTATAGATGTATAGATGAAATAAAATTATTTTTATTTTAAGTCAGGGCAAGAACTTTTTTTTTAGGACAAGAACATTTTTAAACACAAAATTCTATCTTGCCTCCAGCTAATTTGGGGATACTTCAGATGCTCCCTGAAGCATCCCAGAGAGAGATTAAAACAATTAGGATTGTTTTGTATGTTGGGTTATATGGGAAGTATTGCCTAGTGGAGTGGAGATAAACCTTCTCAGGTTGCATTGTATGGATAAAATGTCATTAATATAAATATTCTTATAAATTACATAAAATTTCTAAAATTGGATATGTTCTGGTATAATGCTGCTGCTGCTGCTAAGTCGCTTCAGTCGTGTCCGACTCTGTGCGACCCCATAGACGGCAGCCCACCAGGCTCCACCGTCCCCGGGATTCTTAAACTGTATGTCATAGCAATAACTAAGTTTCTTCGTCAATTGCACTGTAATCAGATCTCTCACTATACCTTTTAAAGTCTTTTGCAATTCCAAGACATTACTTTGACGTCTTTGCGAAAATGCCTCACCTTCAAGAAGATTCATAGAATTTTTTTTAAGACTTATTTTTTAAAATATATATTTATTTTTGGCTGCATCAGGTCTTAGTTGTGGCTAACAGGTTCTTTTCAGCTTGTGGACTTCTCTCTAGCTGTGTCAGGCAGGCTCAGTAGTTGTGGCATGTGAGCTTAGTTGCCCTGTGGGTATGTGGGAATCTTAGTTCCCTGACCAGGGACAGAATCCACATCCCCTGCATTGGAAGGTGGAATTCTTAACCACTGTACCACCAGAGAAGCCCCTTAACTGAATTATTAAAGTGAAAGTGAAAGTGAAGTCGCTTAGTCGTGTCCGACTCTTAGTGACCCCATAGACTGTAGCCTACCAGGCTCCTCCATCCATGGGATTTTCCAGGCAAGAGTGCTGGAGTGGGGTGCCATTGCCTTCTCCAAGGATACATTTATTTCTGAAGTTTATCATAGTAATCTATTTTTGGATACTGATCAGATGCCTCATGACCTGCAACTAGAAGATTATTCACATTGGAAAAGACATCAGATAAAGGACTGTCCACAGCCTTGTTGGAAAGGGCCATATCAGGCCTCCTCTCTTAAATGGACTGAAACTCCTGTTTCTGACACCCTTAGACTGAGACCAGCAGTACCAGACCAGGACAAGAAGAAGACAACATCCAAAGTAGACAGCTTCCAAGATGCCGAACCAGACCTGTGTAATAATTACTCTGAGACTTGATCACACTTTTGCTTGTGAACCAAACATTACTTTCTTGAGCTCAGGCTTATGCAAGAGTCAAAAATCAATCCAGTTGCTAGATTTATGGTTGATTACCTATGTCCAGTATTCCTGGGTTACCTCGGTGGATCTCTCCTCTTCAAGGTTCTAATTGGAAGGCCCTTATCGATTTTAGCTTAGAAGAAAGGAATTCTGGTACCATGCAAGTGACTGATGATATCACTCTTATGAAACGGGACACTCTTACATGGCCAATTAATGACACCTGTTTAACCTATCTATAAATATTCCTTTTCACTAGATGTTAAATATATTGAGTAGCTCCTAACAGGTCCAAGGAGATCTATGGAACAAATTTACGGCCTTAGCTATCCCCAGGTTGTTTAGGAAAATGAACAATTGGTTTTCCTTAGGCTCAAGGTCACCTATGGGTAGCCTTGAAAATAGTCCCTGCCAACCTGTCTTCAATTTGGCCTGCTAGGCTCAATTGGGCTTCCCAGGTGGCGCTAGTGGTAGAGAACCTGCCTACCAATGCAGGACACATGAAAGATGGGTTCAATCCCTGAGTTAGGAAGATCCCCTGGAGGAGGGCATGGCAATCCACTCCAGAATTCTTGCCTGGAGAATCCCATGGACAGAGGAGCCTGGCGGGCTACAGTCCATAGGGTTGCAAAGAGTCGAACATGACTGAAGCAACTTAACATACACACCGGTTTAATTAGTGTTCCAATGGTATGATTATTTGGTCATGATATTTGTCCCTTCACTTGGAATAGAATATGTCATTACTCATAAAGAGGCATCAACAAAATTCAGCCAGTTATCTTTAAATGGTAGTAACCGTCACTGGGCTTCTCAGATGGCTTCCGGCCTGCCAAGCAGGTGACGTGGGTTCGATCCCTGGGTTAGGAAGATCCCTTGGAGAAGGAAATGACAACCCACTCCAGTATTCTTGCCTGGGAATTCTACGGACAGAGGAGCCTGGTGAGCTACAGTCCATGGGATGGCAAAGACACAACTTAGCAACTGAACATGCACACATGAAACCAAGTCATTAGTTTGCTTAGTTAAGAAGTTTCCATGATGAGGAAAGCAGTCCTACAGGGGCAACTTGCCCTATCACACACAGTGAATGTTGTGTTTTTATACCTAATGAGTCTTCTAATGTAACCTGCCCTATGACACATATGAAAAATCAAATTTCCACTCTGAATGATCCTCTTCCCAGTTTAAGTGAAATGTTAGGAAGATGTTTTGATTCAGGAGGATGTTGGCTTAAATCTTTGCTAATGATAGTTACTCCTACATTTTAATAACAGTTCATGTAACTTAAAAAATATTAATAGTAGTTTCTTGCCTTTATGTTGTGTATCACCTACTCCCATTTAGAAAATATCCAAACAATTTGAAACTATTAATCACATCTATAGTTCTCTATAAAATAATGGACATGCACAGTATACATGCAAGGTAAAATTGGCATAAGTCCTATTGGACCACTTGAAATTAACTATCAGTTCTTGCCAGACATCTTACCAGTACAACTCCCCTAAGAGAAAAGAAAGAACTGGGCTATTAGGAACCAGCATCGAGGGACATGGTAGACCAGAGGAGGTAAGTGACCATCCTAGTATCAAGGGACCAAATATTTGATCACCTTTTGATTAATTATCGAGAGAGAGAATTGATGAAATAAAGTTATTTTTAAGACAAGACAAGAAAAATTTCAAACATAAAATTCTCTCCCTGCTTGTTTGAGCCACTATCCCTTCCCCTTTAGCATGCCTTGTGCACCTGCATTATGCATTAACTAGATCCCCTTAGAAGACACAGGAATGCTTATTCACCAAAAAAAAGCAATTTCCTCCTGGCACCAACAAGGTAACACCTTAGGAGATAACATTCCTTTTTCAATCCTGTAAGGGGTCACATTAAGCCACTACTCACCTTGTTGGACTATGTAAACTCTCAATATATTACTTTGATGTATAATCCTTTGTCTCAAAAACTTATATAAATATGCTTTGACTTTCAAGGGGCAGAATAGTCCTCGGAGCTCTCAGAACGCTGCATGTATGCTCAGTTGTTTCAGTCGTGTCCGACTCTTTGCGACCCTATAGACTGTAGCCCGTCAGGCTTCTCTGTCCAAGGGAATCTCCAGGCAAGAATATTGGAGCAGGTTGCCATTTCTTTTATATCCTGGGTAATAATCTGCAGGGTGGCTTGAATAAAATTTTCCATTTCTTTCTTAAATTGACTACTAATTTTTCTCATTGTCATGCTGGGATATGCATGCAAAATTTCTGGAAGGACACACAAGACATTATCAAGTGGTGGCTTCTAGACTCTAGAAAATGGGAATGCCAGCTAGCAAAAAGGATTTTACTTTTTTATTTATACTTTTCTGGGTTAATTGGTTTTCTGTGAATTTATGTAATGCATTTTAAAATGTATTTATAGTGTATTTAAATGTATTTAAAATACTAACATTTAAAACAAAGGTATATCTCTGCACAGTTTTTTGAAATGAATAAAACAAATGTCCACACATGTATCATGTGAAGTTTATCAATTATAAAATTAATCAAAATAAATGCATTAAGTTTGAAAGGCATTTGAAGGCTAGATTTTATTTCATTCTACATAAATTCATAAAATTGCATAATAATTTTTGAGAAATGATAAGCAAACATAAATTAAACATTACTTACTAATAGTTTCAGTTCAGTTCAGTCGCTCAGTCGTGTCCAACTCTTTGCGACCCCATGGACAACAGTACGCCAGGCCACCCTGTCCATCACCAGCTCCCAGAGTTTACCCAAACTCATTTCCATTGAGTTGGTGACGCCATCCAACCATCTCATCCTCTGTTGTCCCCTTCTCCACCTGCCTTCAATCTTTCCCAGCATCAGGGTCTTTTCAAATGAGTCAATTTTTCACATCAGGTGGCCAAAGTATTGGGGTTTGGCTTCAACATCAGTCCTTCCAATGAATATTCAGGACTGATTTCCTTTAGGATGGATTGGTTGGATCTCCTTGCAGTCCAAGGGACTCTCAAGAGTCTTCTCCAACACCACAGTTCAAAAGCATCAATCCTTTGGCGCTCAGCTTTCTGTATAGTCCAACTCTCACATCCATACATGACTACTGGAAAAACCATAGCTTTGACTAGATAGACCTTTGTTGGCAAAGTAATGTCTCTGCTTTTTAATATGCTGTCTAAGTTGGTCATAACTTTTCTTCCATGGAGCAAGCGTCTTTTAATTTCATGGCTGCAATCAGCATCTGCAGTGATTTTGGAGCCCAAGAAAATAAAATCTGTCACTACTTCCACTGTTTCCCCATCTATTTGACATGAAGTGATGGGACCAGATGCCATGATCTTTGTTTTCTGAATGTTGAATTTTAAGCCAACTTTTTCACTCTCATCTTTCACTTTCATAATAGTTTAAATAATTTCAAAACAAAAATTATACAAAATTCTGTCAAAATTGTATAGCAAAATTTCATATTTGATTTAGAATTTGATATTTAATTTATTTATTTGTGACCCTATGGCTTTCAGGATCTTAGTTCCCTGACCAGGGATAGAACCTATGTTCCCTGCAGTGGAAGCACAGAGTCCTAACCACTGGACTGCCAAGGAATTCCCTGGTATGTGATATTTTAATGTTTACACGATACTACAAAGGATCTCCAAAGGTAACAATGCCTAGAGTACAAGAGGCTCTTAAAAAGGACCTGAGGGTACTTCTCTGATGGTCCAATGGTTAAGAATCCACCTTCCAATGCAAGTGAGACGGGTTCCATCCCTGGTTGGGGAAGTAAGATCCCACACGCTACAGGGCAACTAATCCCGTGCACCACAACAAAGATCCTGCACAACCAAAATAAAAAACAAAGGACCTGTGTAGCATTAACTCCAAACTATATACAAAAATATAAATATATATAATAATTTGTATCTAATTCTGCCTATGATATTTGACAGAAGCCCATTTGCTGTGAAATAAGGAATGACAAACTTGTTATGAGAGGAAATTGTTGAAAGGAATTCACTCCTTCTTTCTGACTAGATAATCTATGCTCGCACTCTCCTTCCTCTACCTGTCCACTGTCGCTATTGTCCTCCCTCCTTATCTTGACTGTGGAACTCAGGTCATCTAGGCAAGAGACCACTACTAGAAAGCAGTCGTATGTCTGCTGGTGAGCCACATAAGGTCTACTTTTCTTTCCACCCTCCTCATCAAGAAAGATATGTTTCTCAAAAGGTGGATTGTATTGTGAGTTATACCTCAATTAAAAAAACATAATTTTCATGCTGGAAGAGGAAGGACAAACATAGGTAAGAAATTGGAATACCACTGTGGGGAGCTTATTTGAGATATTTTGCCACTTTGAACAAACTAAAATTTCTAATCCCAATACCAAGAGGTAGTGAAAGAAATAGCTAATATTGCAAAAACCACAAATAGAAATATTATAAAAATTGACAATGGGAAAAGTATCAGAGGGTAAAATGGACTGATTTTCAAGAGTGACAAAGGACTTCTTTTAAAGATAGAGGATACAATCTAGATGTCCATTGACAGATGAGTGGATAAGGAAATTGTGGTACATATATACAATGGAATATTGCTCAGCCACAAAAAGGCATGAATTTGAGTCAGTTGTAATGAGGTGGAATGAACCTAAAGTCTGTCATACAGAGTGAAGTAAATCAGAAAGAGAAAAACAAATATTGTATATTAACACATATATATGGAATCTAGAAAAATGGCACTGATGAATCTATTTCAAGGCAAGAATAGAGATGCAGACATAGAGAATGGTCTTGTGGACCCAGCGGGGGAAGGAGAGGGTGGGATGAACTGAAAGAGTAGCACTGACATATATACCCTACCACGTGTAAAATACAGAGCTAGTGGGAAGGTGCCGAATAACACCGGGAGCTCAGCCTGGTTCTCTGTGACGACCTAAGGAGGTGGGAGGGGGGTTGGAGTAGGAAGGAGGCTCAAGGGAGAGGGGATATATGTATACTCACAGCTTATTCACACTGTTGTACCACAGAAACTAACACACTGGAAAGCAATTATCCTCCAAATAAAAATAAATTTTTAAAAAATAATAAAGGATTGACCAGACCTGCTTAGTTTAAAATAGTTGCCTATTTAGAGAGTAAGACTAGGGCGTAGAGCAGGTTGGTTTGTTTGTCTGTTTTCATTATAAATATTTGGTACTACTTTTAAATTAAATCTATATAATACATAAATTTTACCCTCCAAAAAAGTTTTTCATGTGGGAAAATATGAGACCTCAAAATCTATGATCTTCAAATCTTCAATGACCCCTGAAAGATTTGGGGTAGATTATTACAAAATGTTTAATGAGCACTTAAAGGAATTGACCTTAAGTCCCAACTTGGATCCACTAAGGACAAGTTTGTTTATTCAATAAACATTTATTGTGTACGTACTTGATTCCAGTCGCTGTGCAAGGCACTAGCAAAATGAAGCAGAAAACAAAACAGCACCTTTCTGCTTCTTGTGGAACTTCAGTGAAGAAAACAAGCAATAACAAAAATTACAGCATAATTACAACTTGTGATAAGTGCTATGAAAGAAAACACAGGGATTCGGGTGAGAACATGATTAGAGGAACTAGCCTCATTGCAAAAGAGGGCAGTGCTACAGAAATTCTCTGTGAGCCAGCCGCATGTAATCTGAGCCCCTCAGATGAATAGAATTTAGGTAAGAAGTATTGCTACAGAGACAATCTGAAAACCACAAGTGAAAAAGGCATGAGGCAGCAATAAACTTGGCATGCAGAGGAACACAGAGGAACACATGCCGTAGGCCAGAAGGCAGCAGACAGAATGCAGAGGGCAAGAACGAGTCTCTCCAGGAACCTAGGGGTTGTATCACGCAGGCACTAACTAATGCTGTTTCCTTTTTTGAAGTGATTACTGAGCAGGTAGATTAAAAAAATCCAAAGACACACTAAATTTGTTTTCAGTGAGACAAGTGATCAATATGCTTGAGACAAACCAGTTATCCAACAACCAAAAACCTGAAAAAGTTAGTCACTTGGTTGTGTCCAACTCTTTTTGACCCCATTGACTGTAGCCCGCCAGGCTCCTATCCATGGGATTCTCCAGGCAGGAATACTGGAGTGGGTAACAATTCCCTTCTCCAGGGGATCTTTCCGATTCAGGGATCGAACCTGTGTCTCTTGCATCTCCTGCATTGGCAGGCGGATTGTTTACCACTGCACCACCTGGCTTCCCATGAAGGGTGTGTTCTCAAGCAGCGAGGCTCTGCAACAGAAGCAGATCCAGGAAAAGCTGTCAGCTTAAGGCTGTTTTCAGACCATACTCTTCATGTCTGGACATCAAGTCCTTCCTTGAAGAGTGATCTGGGTTTGCATCTCCTTATCCATCTCACCATTGCATGTAGAATACAAAGACACCAAGAACCTAAACAGTTTGGTTCCTGCCTACCTCTCTTCCACTTGCTTCTACTGAAAATTTGTTTCAGATACACTAGCCACCTTCTTTTCTTTAAACATTTTAATACAATTTTTAGAGGTTACTTTTCACTTTAGTTATTTAACATTCTTGTTTGTTGAAGCTTATCCCCTTCTCAGGGCTTTTGCGTTAGCTGTTCCTCTTTCCTGAAATGTCACACTTGCCTGAAATGTCTTCCTGTGGTTACCTCCTTCTAATGCTGCCTGTCACCTTCCTTTTTACTTCCTAACTGGTGGCCCTGTTTTACTTTCTCATGCACTTAAGTAAAATTATCTAGATTGCTTGTTTATATTTGTCTCATCAACTAGAACATAAATTCAGCAAGGCTGTGGATCTGATCTGTTTTGTTAAATGCTCAGTCCCAATCAGTACCTGAAACACAGTAGACCTTCAAGAAATATTTGTTAATTTGATGACCCGGAGGTATGGGATAGAGAGGGAGGTGGGAGGGGGGTTCTGGAAGGGGAAAACGTGTACACCCATGGTGGATTCATGTCAATGTATGGCAAAACAAATACAATATTGTAAAGTTAAAAAATAGATTTAGAAAAAAAAAAAGATTCCAGGAGGACAACAAGTTCACACTCAACAGATCAGCAATCAAAAGAGCATAGAACCCCTCACCTGCAGCTGTTGGAAGATTACATCCAACCAAATTATCAACTTAGTGAAAGAGAGGAAAGAAAAAAATAATAATAATAAGATAAAAAATAAATAAAAGAAATATTTGTTAATTTGAATCAGACAAGGTGTAGAAATGTATGTTCAGTGATACTATAGCTAGCTAGCTATAGTTATAGCTAGTCAAACATTTTTACCCAAATAATACTTATTAGTATATCAAAGTTAACCTGAAGGGAGATCTCTAGTTGTCTGACACAAATCTGTCTGGTCTTGTCAAACAGTTAAAAGTCAATGATTTCTGTACTCACAGATGATGAAATCATCCAAATTTCTGGTGACACAAAACCGAGAGTTCTGAAATCACCTAAGCCACCCCTTCCAGGCTACAGTCCATGGGGTCGCAAAGAGTCAGACATGACTGAGCAACTAACATTTTCAAGCTACCCTTCCAGCCCCCCAAGACACACTCCTACCCTCACCACATATAATAAGGAACAGGCTCGCCCCCTCCCCTCGAGGGAAGCCAGCAAGCAAGGAAACCTGTTGTTCTCCCTCCCACTGTTTTGGAAGGGCCCAATAAAGCCACTCCAGTGTTCTTGCCTGGAGAATCCCAGGGACGGCGGATCCTGGTGGGCTGCCGTCTATGGGGTCGCACAGAGTCGAACACGACTGAAGCGACTTAGTAGTAGTAGTAGTAGTAATAAAGCCTTGACTTTAGAGAAAAAAAAAAGCTGGGAGTTTTGGTGGCTGACACACTGGATGACAGGATTCAGATTCAAAAGCACCTGAAAGTCCATCAAAAATAGAACGAATAAGTGTGTATCTTACTCATACAATGAATTACTGCACAGCAATGAAAATAAGTGAACTGCTGCTATCTGCAATATGAAAAACTTTACAAAGATGATATTGAGGGAAATAAACCAGACACATAAAGAAGAATATACATTGCATTAGTCTATTTCTGTATATTTCAAAACCAAGGGAAACTATTCTATGGTGCTAAAAGTCAGGACTGGTTGTCTTGAGGAAGGAGGAAGGGAGCAACGACGGGGGGAGATGAAGAAGGCTTTCGAGGTGCTGCTAGTGTCTATTTCTTGACCTGGGCAGCGGTTATATGGATGTGTTTATTTTGCAATAACTCACTAATCTGTGTACTTACGATTTGTACCTTTTATATGTGTAATACACATCAATTTTAAATTGAAGCATAAAAGAGACGTGGGAAATCTTTTTTATTAAAAGCTCAATGTGCAGCTCCTAATTTTGAATGAAAGAATTTTAATATTTTGCCACTTAGAATTATAATTGGTATTGATTTGCAGTAAATAATCTTTATTATGTTTAAGTAGTTTCCTTTGATCTCTTGTTTCACAGAGGTTTTATTAGAATGGTTGCTGAATAGACTGTAATACTGCTGCAGGGATGTGGAGTGAAGAGAATTTTCATGTAGCTGCCATTATAGCCTTTTTGGCAAGCAATAGCTGCAACAGCTATTATTTTAAAAATGTGACCCAGCAATCTCAGTTCTGGGGATCTATCCTACTCAAATAAAACCACTAGTTTCAATAGCATTTTTTTTTTTTTCTGGCCATGACATGCATGGCTTGTGGGATCTTAGTTCCCCCATTAGGGATCAAACCCATGCCCCATGCAGTGGAAGCACAAGTGCTAACCACTGGGCCACTGGGGAATTCCCTCAATAACACTACTGAAATAAAGACAACGAAGTTCTATATCTATGTACCAGGATATTTATTGGCGCACCGTTTCAAGTGGCAACACACACACACATTATAAATATGATGGGGACTTCCCTGGTTGTCCAGTGGTTAAGACTTTGTCTTACAATGCAGGGAGCATGGGTTCGATTTTTGGTAGGGGAGCTGAGATCCCACACGCCTCTTGGCCAGAAAATCAAAACATAAAACAGAAGCAATATTGTAACAAATTCAATAAAGACTTTGAAAATGGCTCACATCAAAAAAAAAAAAAAAAACTTAAAAAAAATAGTATGCATGCCATCTATAGGGGAAAGGTTGCAAAAAAATTTTACTATATTCACATTTGTTTTTCAGACTTTAAACTTTTTATTTTGTATTGGTGTATAGCTGATTAGCAATGTTGTGGTACTTTCAGTATATCCACATTTTGAAATATCCATTAAAGGACTTCCCTGGTGGTTCAGTGGCTAAGACTCCACACTTCCAAAACAGGGGGCATGCGTTTGAACCCTGGTTGGGGAACTAAGATCTCACATGCCATTTGTTTCAACCAAAAAATGAAAATAAAATAAAAGATTTGTGTACTTAAAAAAGAGAGAGAGAAGCATCCATTAAAAGGACTACATTTGTACTCTGACAATTGATTTAGAGGGATTTTAGATGAGAAACTGTTTTAAATAAAAAATAAAGAGAAAAAAAGAATCACTCTTTTTAAAATGACAAAAAAATCCTATATTGAATATGTGTACATTTGTATTTGTCTACATTTAATCATATGAGAATATAGAAAATTGTTAACAATTAGATTGATAAAATGGTTATTTGCGGGGTAGGAATTGATGGGGTGACAGAGGATGGGCAAAAGGAAGTCAAGGGGGAAAAAAAAATTAAGAACCAAATGATTTTTTGGAAAGCTCTATGTGAGCCAATAATCTCACACCAGAGGTGAAAAATCAAATGCAGTCATAGTGACATTAACAGATTACATTGTGTCCAAATCAAAGGACATAGTAATCGCAGTGTACTTTATGCTGTTCAGATCAAATCTAACATATTGTATATGTTTCTGTATAAAATACTGAAAATAAAACAAATATCCCCCTCCCCCCAAAGAGAAATTTTTTTCTTATTATATGACAATTGGTGAAGAATCAGGCAAGCGTAGCTTCCAGTTTCTTTTCAGCCACTTACTTAGCTACGTGACCTTGGGCAAATTACTTAATTCCTCTATGCCCTAGTTTCTTCATCTGTACAATGAGGATAATTATAGCTCCTGTCTCTCAGGATTACTGAGGATGATAATATACGCCTGCCAGGACCTGGTGTCTAGGTGAAACTCAATGAAAATAATTAATGTTGTCATTGTTATTAGAATACATATTTACTGTGAAAATTAGAATTTACACATAAGCAAAAATAAAAACATAACCATAATTTGCCTTCCAGAGTTAACTAGTGTTAATTTTTGGATGTTTATGCATTTATCAACGTGATCTGAAAAATCATCAAACCAAAGGACCTAATAATCAATAGCTGGTGGTAGCTTAGGATGAATTACTGCTGCTGCTAAATCGCTTCAGTCGGGTCCGACTCTGCGCGACCCCATAGACGGCAGCCCACCAGGCTCCGCCGTCCCTGGGATTCTCCAGGCAAGAATACTGGAGTGGGTTGCCATTTCCTTCTCCAGTGCAGGAAAGTGAAAAGTGAAAGTAAAGTCGCTCAGTCGAGTCCGGCTCTTAGCGACCCCATGGACTGCAGCCTACCAGGCTCCTCCGTCCATGGGATTTTCCAGGCAAGAGTACTGGAGTGGGGTGCCATTGCCATAGGATGAATTAGCAGTCACCGAATGTTTAAAAGGCTGTTTTACAGAAGAGAAGTAGATATATTCTATGAGGCTGCAAATAATCACAGCAAGAGGCAAGGGTTACAATGAGAGCTGTCTAGCAACGGAATGGACTGCCCCACACCATAGGGAGCTCCTTGTTACAACAAAGAATAGTCTTAGCTGGCAACCATTTGTCAGAAAAGTGATGAAAGAGAGGTCAAGCTAAATGGTTTCTAAAACTCTTCCTAACATTTTATGACCAAGAAATACTTGCTGGATGTATAAGTATATGATTCACAGCCTACATATGACAATTTGTGTGGTTCTTACTATTTAATACTAGGTGGTAAGAACAGCTCCAAATATATCCCATGAAAGTTAATAGGAAATTCCTAGCATAGGTCAGGTAGGACCTCTCCGTCATAGAAAACTGAGGACGTGCAACTCCACCAATTAATCCCACTCAATATGGAGGAAGAAATCAAAGGCGAGCCTGGAAGGAGTTGACATCTTATCTTCAGGTACTGTTTGTCTGCTTTCTTAATACTTGGAGTCTCTTCCTGGAAAAAAATTCTGATCTGGCAAAAATTCATAGTAATTACTTAGGGGAAAGGAAAAAGAAGAAACAAACAAAAAATAGATTAATGTAGTTGGGAAAAATTTTAAGAACACGGTGTTGATGGGAGAGAAGACTAAATGTCCCTATAAGACCCACCCAAGTGCTTTTGATGTCTGACCAATTATTATCTTATTATTCTTCCTGCTATAGATACAGCCACAATTTATGTAACAGGATGTTTAAAAAGATTAAAGAGAAGCTGTAGTAGGGTTCTAAGATGATAAGAGTCCCTAGAAAATGTATTTATGAACATTTAGAATATAAGTTCCTGTATGTTCTTAGAATAAACCATCTATTTGTTTTTCTTTTTTTAAAGAAACAAGTCAAATTTGTATTTCAATATGGCTGCTTCCTCCTCACAGGTGATATAGAAATAATAGGGCAAAGAGAGCAAACAAATAATACAGCAAAGAGAGGATGGTGGTATTCTGTAATCTGTGATCTGTGCTGGTTTTTAATCAGGTTTGACTTTTGGGTCCAAAATATTTTATCCCTACATTACATAAATATTTTTAATTCATCTGTATTAAATTTATTCATCGGGAAACGAATTATTCTGAGACTTCTCTGGTGGTCCAGTGGTTAAGACTCCACATTTTCACTGTAGGGGGCACTAGCTCGATCCCTGGTTGAGGATCTAAGATCTTGCGTGCTGTACAACATGGTCAAAAAAAAAAAAAAAAGAATTATTCTATTGTTCAAGCAGGAGAGCTGTGTGGAGTTTGTAATTCCAGTGACTCAACGTGAACATGATGAAAGTTAAAGAAACAATTTTTGGTAGAGGATTCTGTGAATAGAAGTTGAGATGAATCAAATTGATTTTCTGTTAGAAGAGTGTTATAAAGGTGTCTCAAACATAAAGAATGACTCATTGATATTCAAACCCCTGCCGTGTGGGCTCTCTCTTGCTTTACAACATAAATTGTTACTGGGTATCCGATGAAAGGGCTTTAGGGCATGTCCTCAGAATTTCTGATAGTAGTCTTATGTAAATTGTTTGTTAATGTCAACTCTTTCTCTTAGTAACCTAGGTCAATATCTAGTGTGGGGACTTCCCTGGTGGTCCAGTGGTGAAGACCTTGCACTTCCAATGCAGGGGACACGGGTTCAATCCCTGGTCTGGGAAGATCCCACGTGCCTCAGAGCAACTAAGCCCGTGCGCCAAAACTACTGAGCCTGTGTGCTGCAACTATTGAAGGCTGAATGCTCTAGAGCTGTGCTCGGCAACAAGAGAAACCACTGCAATGAGAAGCCCATGCACTGCAAGTAGAGAAAGCCCACATGTAGCAACGAAGACCCAACAGCCAAAAATAAATAAATAATTAATTTAAAAAAATACGTACTGTGGGCTTACACACTCTCTCCCTCTGTATGTGTGTATGTATTTACTTATCATTTTTTTCTGTTGTGAGTAAGATATAGACATGATACCATTTTCCCCTAAGTACTTCAGTGTATATTTCCTAAAAACAAAGATAATATCTTTCATAACCACAGTGCAATTATGGAAATTAAGAAGTCAATACTGATTTAATAATATTATCTAATCTATAAATTCTTTCAAATTTTGCTCAATTGTTCGAATAATGTCCATTAAAGTAAAAGAAAAATACAGATCATACATTGCATTATGTTGTCAAGTATCTTTAGTCTCCTTTAATCCAGAAGAAATTTTCCACTGTTTCTTTCATGACCTTGACATATTTGAAGAGTTACAAGTCAGTTATTTTGTAGAGAGTTCCTCAACTTGGGTTGTCTGACGTTTCCTCATGATTAGCTTCAGGTTATGCATTCTAAGCAGGAATAACACAGAAGTGATGTGATCTGAGTATGTAATATTAGGAGTTGAATTGTTCCTTTTTAATGATTTGTTAAGGTAGAGCCTGCCAGGTGTCTCTATTTTAAAATTACTATTTTTCCTTTAAAGTTAATTATTTCATAGGTAAATACTTTGAGACTACATAAACTTTTTGTCTCTCACCAAACTTTACCCACTAGTTTTAGTATCCATTGATGACACTTGCCAGAGTCAATATTACTATGATGATTGCCAAATGGTGCTTTGTATAATTCTATCATTCTTACTGTATTTTTTGGTTGGCATTCTGCCACAAGGAAAAATGTTCTCTTCTCTATGATTTGTTTGCCAATTTATTTATCCATTATGATTCATAGATTCTTATCTTATTCAGTGGGTATCTGTTATTGACACTATTAAGATGCTAAAATTGTCCCTGATTTGCATAGTGGTAGTCCTTTCAAACTGTCCTTTTGACATGTCTCCAAAATTCTTTAAGCTTCCTGACTTTATGACACAATAAATTTCAGGTTTTTCTTGTATTTTCCTAGCCCGAGCCCTGAAGTAAGCCACTTACCTAAGAAATCCTGGTTTCTTTAGTGGAGAAGAGTATTTAGAAAAGTTCAGGTTCTAAGTGTGTTATTTCATACTGGTGTGTCATAATTTGCAGGCTCTCTCAGAGGACAGGCTCAGGCTCGCTTGTTCTCTCTCTCTCTCTCACACACACACACAATTATAAAACAATGTGCTCTTATCAATAATTCCAATTCCAGTTCAGTATTGCAGGGTTCATTTTAGCCTTCCCCCTTTCCATGTTACAGCTCGCTTCTCTGGCAGTGAGAAATCTGTGGAACCAGTCTTGACTACTGCACTTAGCCACCCCTGCATGTACTCTCCTGATTCTCTGATTCATTTTGGCATAATCTCCTGCCATTCTAAAGCCAACCTGTACACACACACTGATGACAGGTCCCAAAGCACCTGAAACCATTGGTGTCTGTGCTACGTTGCCAATGCTCATTGAGGTATGGTGCTGCCTCTGCTTTTTTTTTTTTTTTGAGGGAGGCGCCTGATACTGGCCATTACAGACTCTTACAACAGAAACTCCAACTGGCAAAATCACTCTTCACCCTCAGTTTCTTCCACACAGTGACACAGCTGATCTGGAAGGGCTCACAGAGATTTTATGGCATAGACTCTTGGATTTTGCATGCCCTTGATTTTAGTTCCCTTTTCCTAGGGTTCAAATATGAATCTGGTCTGTGCCCAGAATCACTCTTCTTTCTCAACCCTACCGCTCTCCTTTTAATGAGCTCTCTCTTCTTCTAATGAACTCATTCTTAATACTTCACATCCATGGAACCTTAGCAGCCAGGCCCTTCAAACATATCAGAAGGCATCAGCTTAAATTCTCAAAACAACTCATTTGTCATTCTCTTAAATTATTTGCATCAACAGTTTAGTTCAGAAACTCTCTTGAAGACAGAAGACAATACCACAGAAGCAACACAGAAATAAAAGGACTGCAAATTTCATCCCAAGAATCTCATCCAAGGAAAAGAACTTGCTGGTGATTCGCCTGGCTGGTGGGGACTGAAGGGAACCTGGAGAAGTTTCAGTGTGAAGACTGCCCTGGGCCACATTTATCACAATGACACTATTATTGTCCTGCCATGCCTCTTGGAACACTATCATCAGGAAGCCAATGCTAAACTGTTTTCCCAGAGGTGCTAATGGACATCTAATCTATCATTCCTTCATTGCTCTTGCCAACTGCAGGCCTCTGCAGAAAGACTGGTCATGTTAGCAAAGTAGTCTGTGGCTACAAGGCTGAAGGGTATTAACTAATTTGTGCATAAAATAAGCCCAAGCATAATGACTTTGATGGCATTAATATTCTCTGTCTATTGAGTTAACTGGTCATAGACAGGGTGGTGGTGTTGTTCAGTCACTCAGTCGTGTCCGACTCTTTGCAACCCCACGGACTGCAGCATGCCAGGCTTCCCTGTCCTTCACCATCTCCTGGAGTTTGCTCAAACTCATGTCCATTGAGTCAATGATGCCATCCAACCATCTCATCCTCTGTCATCCCCTTCTCCTCCTGCCTTCAATCTTCTCAGTGTCAGGGTCTTTTCCAGTGAGTTGGCTCTTAGACTGGGTATGTTTGAACATTTCCTTACTAAATGGGTATTTAATAACATGCAATTACTATGAGTTGAGATAAACTCTCCTGGTTACTTGGAAAATGTGCATGCAGATAATTCTGAATTAAATCCAGAGTATATTAAATCTTCAGTATTATAGACATTAACAATAGGCTTTTACCATGGATATTGAAATTGTTTCCTTTACTAGAACATAAGCTTCATGAGGGCAGGGAGCTTTGTTTTGCTCATTGCCCTATTCTGAGTATGAGTATGCCTGACTTAAAGTTGTGTGTGTGTTAGTCGCTCAGTTGTGTCTGACTCTTTGCGACCCCATGGACTGTAGCCTGCCAGATTCCTCTGTCCATGGACTTCTCCAGCCAAGAATACTGGAGTGGGTTGCCATGCCCTTCTCCAGACTTAAAGTTGAAGCTCAATAAATATTTGTTGAACAAATAAAAATGTTTGGTGGCATAAGAGAAGAAACTTTTTAATTATTAAACTCTATCCTCACGAGGGGAAATGGGAATTGCATGTCTCCTCTCAGATGGTGAAGAATCTGCCTGCAATGCAGGAGACCCAGGTTCAATTCCTGGGTCATGAAGATTCCCTTGGAGAAGGGAATGGCAACTCACTCCAGTATTCTTGCCTGGAGAATTCCATGGACAGAGGAGCCTGGTGGGCTACAGCCCACGGGGTTGCAAAGAGTCAGACACGACTGAGCAACTGACACTTTCTGAAGACATTAGAAATTATTTAAAACAGCAACAACAACAGAACACCATTCTAATGAGACGTATCTGTGGGATAATTCCCTTTATAAGCAGGTTAAGAGCTTTAGTTTAGATTTTATGTTGTTTCTGTGATCTAACATTTGCCCTTGAAATGTATATGTGTATGCATCTGTGTTCCAGCAGTAACTGGCTGGCCAATTTTAAGGATAAAGAGACATATTTGCTACTCACAGTGGTGAGGAGACTTAAATAGGAATCATATTTGGAGGACCCATGTACTCACTTGGACTATTCTGTGAGAGATATCTGAAGCACTTGGGTTTTTTGGACTAAATAACTCAGACTCAGAGAATGAGCTACTGGGAGCAGCAAGAGAAAGTTACTGGGATGAGACCAACTCCTTGGGTACTGGTTAGAGCTTCCCAAAGTAGGTGGACAGCCACGCAGCAGAGGTTAGGAAATGACAGGGTTCTCAGACCTGAGAGTGTGGTAGAAAGATTATAGACTGGGTTATCTACATGTCAATCATCTAGGAAAGATGTAACTAGTGTCTTGTTTGCTTTCCTGGGACTATTAGAAAGATCACTATGCAGCACTCCCATTGGTACCCTAAAACTAGGATCTACAAAAAATATCTAACCAACTATAACAAATCTCATTTTGTTCTTCAGCTCTGAACTTCCTCTTATGGAGTTGGTGGTGGTGTCAGGGCATTTAATTATGCTGGTCTACCTTCTACAGTCTTTTTGCAGGTTCACTAGACTAAAACCACTCTGTCATGAGAGATTTGCAAGTGAAATATGGACTTCATTCTGGAAGCATCAAGTCTATGTGCCCTAAGTTTCTAATTAATGAGATTAAACTGAAGTCTTGATTGGACCTCCACAAAGGCAGCTCAAATAGAACGATTGTCACAGATTTTGCATTGGTTAAAAAAATTTTTTTTCTTTCCTACACTGTGATTTCTTTAAGTTATTCCAAACAATCACTAAGTCTAATAGACCTGCACTTCCTTGTGTAGTGGAGGTATGGAGAATAAAGGGATGAAACTGTACAGAGAAGTGTGTCGTGCCTCACTTTTATTTGGATGCTGCACCCATCACAGGAAACAACAGTTTGAAAAGAGAACTATCCAGGAGTTCGGGACAGTGATCTACATTGAATTGTGACTCATGATGGAGGAAATAGCTGGTGAAGAGCCTAGGATGCAGTGGGAACCTGGGAGAATGTGTTAATTCCAACTAGGAGGAGAACAACTCAGAGGGACATGAACCAGTTCCCTCTCCTTCTTCTCCATGTACACTAAAGTAAGGAGAGGGTCATGATAATTCTAACAATAATTGTGATAACCCCTGTTCTTTCACATAGGCAATATGACTAGTTATTACCTTGGAAAGATGTTATTAGGGGGTGGAAAATGATTATATTCTTCAACATCTTTCCCTTAGCCTAAAACAGCTTTGCACATCATTATTGTTAACCAATCATATGAGGCTTTAGCTAAAATAATCTTATTTTAGAAACTGAAAAGCATCTGATCTTCATGGTCTGAGGAGTAAAGAACTTCTGAGATCAGTTGTGTGAAATCTGGACTATCCCAGACAATTTAGGACATATGGTCACCACAACTAGAACACATAGGTAAACTCATGGACATGTAATTACCTTCATATTCTTGAAATAGTACTAAGTTTCGGCCTCTCCTAACTTAGAGGCTCATTAATGAAGGATTAGGTTACTTTTCCTATCTCTTGAAAACTAAAAGGTAAGGTTTAAGTGAGGGGATGCGTTAGACTGGCTATCTCTTCAGTTCTGAGTGGTCTTTCTAGGTAGTTTGAGAATCTATAGTGGGATCCATATGGGAGAAGGGAGTGGGAAAGTTCCTGCTACTTTTTTCCTTTCACTTTCTAATCATTAAAAATGATTCAGGAGAAAAAAAAATGATTCAGGAGGTTATTTGCTTAGTGAAGATCAACCCTGCTGAAATTTGTTCCCCATTTTTCTTAGACCTAGATAAATGCCCAACTGCTGAACACAGTATCTTCTAACAGATTATTCTACTATTATATTAAAGATCGACTGGGGACTTCTCTGGTGGTCCAGGGACTAAGACTCAGCGCTCTCAATGCAGTGGGCCCAGTTTGATCCCTGTACTAGGATCTAGGGAACTAGATCCCACGTGCCTAAACTAAGACCCGGCACATCCAAATAAACAGAAATAACAAATATTTTTATAAAAAAGATCAATTTGCAAAATGTTCTGAAATGTGAACAAAGTGTGTCTATACTCTCCTAGGATGGAGGTCAGCAAAGGTGAACTAAGATCCTCTGCTTTAACAGTGAAGGCCATAGTCCACTCTCCAATGTTTCTATTGTTTCAGCCTAGTGAACTTTTACCCACAAAAGTCCTTCTTTGAACAGTCTGATCAAAAACAAGATCTTTAACATTTTTTTTCTAGATTGTTTACTCACAGCTAAACCTTTAGACAGGAGGCCAGCTCCCAGTGGTCAGTTTCAAACAGGTTAACTTTGGGCTGAAGAGATTAAAAAAAAAAAAAAAAAAACTCTGTGACTTTCAAACAGACATGTGTGTGATGTCACTATACTTGACTTTGCTCTCCCAAGGTACATCTCAGAGCAGTACTGTGGGTTTAAGAGAAAAACTTGAATGGGCAAGTTCTGTCCAGTACTGAAGTGAGGAGTGCAATTGATTAAGTGATGACCCACAGATTTGGGTTGGCATGGTTAGACCTGCAGGTGGGAAGAGAGGAAGCGGGGGAGGGAAAGTCATTACAGCCATGTTGTGTGCCTCCATGTTCCTTTATACACATAGTCTTCTTCTGATTCCCGAATGTATGTTTATATACTGTGGCTTCCCAGGTGACTCAGTGGTAAAGAATCCACCTGCCAGTGCAGGAGACATGGGTTCCATCCCTGGAGTGCGAACATCCCCTGGAGGAGGAAATGGCAACCCACTTCAGTATTCTTGCCTGAATCCCACGGACAGAGGGACCTGGCAGGCTGAAGTCCATGGGGTCACAAGGAGTTGTACACGACTGAACAGCTAAAGCAACAGCAACATGTTTATATATTGCTTTTTCAGTATAGGGTCAAGGGTAAGGTTATAAAGGAAAAATAATCACTGTCATAAAAGTCTCATTCTTGTGCTTTAGAAAACTAGGCTTCTCTGAGAAAACTGATAAAGTTCAGATGCGCACCTTGTCCAAGTAACTCTTTGGTATTTGAGCAACCATTAGCAGAGAATAAAGATTTCTGGGGGAAATTCCCTGGCAGTTCAAGTGGTTAGGACCCAGTGCTTTTACTTGCATGGCTCTCGTTAAATCCCTGGTCGGGGAGCTAAGATTCCACAAGATGCATGGCACAACCAAAAAAATTTAAAAGGGTGTTTTTTTGGTACAAAATGGGTGGTAGAACAAAGAGAGGAGACTGAAAAACTATTTGAAAATGATCAAGTTAACTGCTAGTAAAATTCATAGATTAATTGATTGATTTTTGTAATGTCACACTTATAGGTAGGTAATATTTCCAGAACACCCAAGTATTTGGAACACAGTGCAGAGATATAAATGAGTAGATAGACATCAAAAAGCACATACACCTTGCTCCTTAGGAGTTTTAAGTGTCCTCATCAGTTCAGTTCAGTTCAGTTGCTCAGTCGTGTCCGACTCTTTGCGACCCCATGAACCGCAGCACGCCAGGCTTCCCTGTCCATCACCAACTCCCGGAGTTTGCTCAAACTCATGTCCATTGAGTCGGTGATGCCATCCAGCCATCTCATCCTCTGTCGTCCCCTTCTCCTCCCGCCTTCAATCTTTCCCAGCATCAGGGTCTTTTCAAATGAGTCGGTTTTTCACATCAGGTGGCCAAAGTATTGGAGTTTCAGCTTCAGCATCAGTCCTTCCAATGAATATTCAGGACTGATTTCCTTTAGGATGAACAGACAGCAGAGGTTGTTCAGATCGTCTAGAACAGGGGTCCACAGCCCCCAGGCCATGATACCGGAACCAAGCCACATAGTAGGAGGTGAATGGCAAGGAATGAGCGAAGCAAAGTTCAAGATGCGTTGCTTTGCTCACTCACCTGCTGCTCCCCACCCCCCACTCCCACTCATAGAAAAATTGTCTTCTACGAAACGAGTCCCTAGGGCCAAAAAAGTTGGGAACCGTTGATCCAGAAGGCAGTGCAGTCAGCTGGAGCTATTCAGCACAGATAATAACTGATGGTTATTAATAATAATGGTAAAGCCCCTACCATTTAGTGAGTGCTTATTATGGTCTACTAGGTACTGTTCTGCATAGCAGGTACAAATGTAATTCCCAATTTATAGTGAAATTTACAGATAAAATCAAGGCACAGATTAAGTAACTTGACATGTTGTACTTAATAGAAGCAAGTTCAAACCCACCTCTGTCAGACTTTAAAACTTAAGTCTTACCTGTTTTGTTTTATTGCTGTATATTCTAATCCTAATTTTTTCTTAATATATTTCAAAAAAAGACAAATCTATATTCCACATTGATTAAGAGCATAGGGAACTATTAAAATGTTTTAGGACATTATAAATCTAACATATATATATGTTGGTATTTTAAAATGCTATTTATTTATTTATTTTTGGCTGTGCTGGGTCTTCGTTGCTGCTCGAGGACTTTCTCTAGGTTTGGTGAGTGGGGGCTACACTCTAGTGGCAATGCTCAGGCTATTCACTGCAATGGCTTCTCTTGTTGCTGAGCACTGGTTCTAAGGTGTGCAGGCTTCAGTAGTTTCGGCACGTGGGCTCAGTAAATCGGGCTCCTGGGCTCTAAAGCACAGGCTCAATAGTTGTGGTGCACGGGCTTAGTTGCTCTGTGGCATGTGAGATCCTTCCAACCCAGGGATCGAACACATGTCTCCTGCATTGGCAGGAAGATTCCTTACCACTGAGCCTCCAGGAAAATCCTGTTGGTATTTTAAAAGTAAGTGTTAAATATCTAGAAATTTCTATTATATGGAAAAGAATGGACAATGCCTTCATTTATTCATGTGTGGGTTCAAGGAAGGTTTGATTGCATATCTTTTATGTTTGTCTTAACCATTCCTTAAAGGACCTACTTTATTTAAAATTCCTTCACTTCTGGGGTGATTAACTCATCAAGATTTGCTTGAGAATTTTCCTAGTTTTAGCACTCCAAGTCCTGCACGCCAAGAAACCACTCCCTCTATCCTTGGAAAATCAGGATGGTTGTTCCCTTTAGCTTCACATGTGGGTGCTTTAAGATTATTTTTGGATGGTGGTGATAAGATCTAATGGGCTTGAGTCTTCTCTTGGGGAGAAAGACAGAAGTTGAGTTTCTGTTTTTCTAGGAGTACCTCAAGTGATGGAGAAACTTTTTCCTGAACCCTCATTTCATTTTTAGCTTTTTATCACTTTTATACTTTTCTTTTGCATCCTGAACTAAAAATCTATCTCAAAGAAGCTTCCATTCACATTTCTTATCCTACCACATGACTACAAAATGGAATGAACTTAATTATTTCCCCATGTGATGACACATTAAATATTTAAAGAAATCAATCATGCCCACCCCCAGTCTTTCCACCTTCAAACAACGCATCTCCTAACAACTCAACATTCCTTATATTATTTTACCATCATGATTACTCTCTTCTAAATAAAGTTTGATCCTGTGCTTAGTTGTTCTGTCTTATCTGACTCTTTCCAACTCTTTGGACTGTAGCCCTCCAGGCTCCTCTGTCCTTGGGATCATTCAAGTAAGAATACTGGAGTGGGTTGCCATTTTCCTCCTCCAAGGGATCTTCCTGACCCAGGGATCAAACCCAAGTTTCCTCTGTCTCCTGCCTTACAGATGGATTCTTTACCTGCTGAGCCATCGGGGAAGCCCAATATTGTCATTTCTAAAAAGCTAATCAGCAGAGTATGTCACCTCCTTTGTCCAGAATCTATACTTCCTTTATTATTATTTTTTTTTTAGTAAAAGGTAAAAGATTTATTTGGTCTGATGCTTCCTTTAATTTAGCTTAATATCATAGTATTTTTCTTGGCAGTTATTAACTTAGATTGAGTTCCTATCTACTCAAATTTTCAAGCATTTTTCTCATGTGCTTCTGCTATGCTGTATTGCTTATCTTACACATGCAGTTATTTTTTTCTAGCTTAAAGTAAAGCACCTTACATTTAAGTCTGTTAAATTTTCAACTGCCTGCCTCTGCCTGCTTTTCTAAAATCACCCATTTCCAGTTTTGTTTGACTTACAGGTTTGATGAGCGTATTTTCATGTCAATAATTGAACTGTTAAAAGGACAAGGCCGTCACTGGGATCTTTCCTTATGTTTATATTAATCCACTAATTAGTCTTTAGTTACAATAATTCAACCATTTGAAATTAACTTCATTTATTAGTAACAATACATATTTACAACTTCACCCCATATAAAACCAGTGTGGCAGGAGAGTGAAGTAACAATAGAAAACACTCTTTGATGATGAAATATTTACTGCTTCTGTCAAAACTGTGGAACTGCTTTCTAGACCTCATGCTTTTTGACCAAGGAAGGCATTTCCCATTGTAATTCTCCACTTTATTTACTGGGCTTGGCACTGAGTAAGTTTTAGTTATTAAAGAAGATCAAATCTTCTATCAAAGAACAAAGATTTGGCCTTGTTAAAAATGTTCCAAAATATATCACAGATTTCTTAGGTAAGCACAAAAGAGGAGTTACAAATAGGCTTAGGAATACACATAGAGTCTTCCAAATGTATTCCTTTAAAGGAGAGGACACTTTTCAAAAGGGTAAGTTTCACTGTGTTTGTTAAGCCATCAAAGACAGTTTAACCTAGTAGTCAAATACATTAGCTTTGACCTGGTTCAATGCCCAGTTCTGCCACTTGCCAGCTGTTTGATTTGGGGCAAATATATCAATGCCTTAGCTTAGTGCCTGGCATCTAGTGAGAGCTATAAAAATAAAAGTAACTACTATTTATTAAGCATCATTTTATGCTAGGCACTGCATGAAGTACTTAACATGCTGTCTCATGTTTTTTTCCAAACAATTCTATGAAGTGGACACCTTTGTTATCCCCAGATTACAGGTGAGAAAAATTGAAATGGCAAGATTATGCAATTTGCTAAAGTTAAACATGGAAGAGAAGATATATATGTATATATAAGTCTCTCTGACTCCAGACCGGATCCCAAACACAATTCTATCCTGTCAGTCCCTGAATATCGATAAAACCCTCACTAGCTCTTAAAACTTAAAGAGTATGAATAGGAAGGATACTGACCAGCAACCAGTCAGGCAGCTTCCAGGAGCCCAAAAGGTCCTCCAGGGCAAAGTTTTACTTTGATGATTCACCAGGGTGAGGTTCTGGCCCTCAGTCCTATAGGCTTAGAAATCCAATTTATTATAGATTGTGCATTTATCTCCCAGAGCATAGTCAAGCTTCCAGAAACTGGTATTCAAAATCAGAATACCAGTTTATTCACAATTAAAGTTATGAATAAAAATAGAATAGCCGACGGCTAAAACATTTGTGTCCTGTGACCAGCGCCTGAGAATCAGATTCTAAGGGCAGGCTGCTTGCTGAGCATGGAATCAGATATGAGGGTGTCTGTTTTATGTATGAATGTTTGATAGAACCAAACTCATCCAGCTCCAAAGTTCTACTTGCCTCTAGAACTGAATAGGCCAATATAACCTCTCACTCAAAAACACTGGGATAAACACTGCCAGCATTTGCTTCTTAGACCCACTTTTCTTCCTGTTTTGTTTTGTTTGTTTTTTTCCTTTGGTGGGAGGGGGGGATGACCAATTCTTTCCTGATTTTAGTTTAATTTTTTTTTTTTCAGGTTACAGTGTAATTCTTCTTTTACTAAGATTTTGATTTTTATATTTATTTATCTATGTATTTATGTATTGCTACACTGCGTGACTCACCAACCAGGGACTGAACCCATGCCCTGGGCAGTGAAAGCATGGTCCTAACCACTGGACCGCCAGAGAATTCCCAGTTTTTGAACAACAATTCGCTGGTCCATTACACATTGATTTGGAGGTTTATATCTAAAAAAGCCACTTTAGTTCCAGGTTCTTGTTGGGGAGTCCTCTCTCTGAGGTCCAGAAGTACTGACAGCAACAGTAAAAGACAAGACCCCATCCCTCTGGTGAAAGCTGTTTTCTCCTTTCTGAAGATCTTGTTGGTTGGCTTTCTAGCTTCAGAAACAAGAGACTACTGATGTCCGAGGCTGAATGCCAAAGAATTGATGCTTTCAAATCGTGGTGTTGGAGAAGACTCTTGAAAGTTCCTTGGACTGCAGGGAGATCAAACCAATCAATCCTAAAGGAAATCAACCTCCTGAATATTCACTGGAAGGACTGATGCTGAAGCTGAAATGCCAATACTTCGGCTACTTGATGCGAAGAACTGACTCATTGGAAAAGACCCTGATGCTGGGTGAGATTGAAGGCAGGAGCAGAAGGGGATGAAAGAGGTTGAGATGGTTAGATAGCATCACTGACCCAATGGAGATGAATTTGAGCAGTCTCTGGAAGAAAGTGAAGAACAGGGAAGCCTGGCGTGCTGCAGTCCATGGGGTCAAAAGGAGTCCAACAATAACTGAAAACTAAAAGATAACACTGTTCTGTAGCTAGTGAAGAGATAGACTGCTTGGAGGAAGATTTACATAGTTCTGCAGACTCCATTGGCTGTGCCAGCTCTGGGTGAGTCAGGTGCACATGGTGTTAAGTGATTTGTTTTTTCTTAGCTCTTTGCTGTAGGTCCAGGCAGCTACATCAACAGCAGCCTTCCTACTCCCATGCAGAGCTTCCAGAATGCCTGGGAGTCTCCTGCTGATAGCAGCATGGAATGCTTGGAACCAGTGAATATAAGGCTGGAAGCTCTACTGGGTAGAGGAGTCAACACTTAAAGGAGGCATGATCCAGCAATCCCACTACTGGGCATATACCCTGAGAAAACCATAATTGAAAAGGACATACGTACCCCAATGCTCATTGCAGCATTATTTACAATAACTAGGACATGGAAGCAACCTAGATATCCATCAATAGGTAATTGGATAAAGAAGCTGTGGTAGATATACACAATGGACTATTACTCAGCCATAAAAAAGAAAATATTTTAATTTGTTCTAATGATGTGGATGAACCTAGAGCCTATTATACAGAGTGAAGTCTGAAAGAGAAAAACATCATACATTAATGCATATATATGGAATATAGAAAGATGGTACTGATGAACCTATTTGCAGGGCAGCAATGGAGACACAGACATAGAGAACAGACTCATGGACACAATAGGGGAAGGAGAGAGTGGGATGAATTGAGAGAGTAGTATGGAAACATATACATTACCATATGTAAAATCAGATAGCCAGTGGGAATTTACTGTATGACGCAGGGAGCTCAAACCTGTGCTGTGTGACAACATGGAGGGATGGGATGGGGTGGGAGGTGGGAGGGAGGCTCAAGAGGGAGGGGACATATATATGTCTATGGCTGATTCTTGTTGATGTACGGCAGAAACCAACACAATACTATAATTATCCTTCAATTAAAAATAAATAAATTAAAGACTTAAAGGAGGGAAGCTGCTCTCAGAACCTTTGGACTCAGAGTAACTGCAGAGCTTAAAGTCAAGTAATGGATACCTCAACCTACTCCAGTATTCTTGTCTGGAGAATTCCATGGATAGAGGAGCCTGGTGGGCTATAGTCCATGGGGTTGCAAAGAGTCGGACATGACTGAGTGGCTAACACTTTCACATACAACAGATGACTCACTACCAGTGTGTGCTACATGGCAGCTGTGAACAGCAGGTGACAGGGGAAAAGGGCGTGGACAAGCTCCTCTCTCCTCCTTCTGCAGGTGGGGACTTTACACATCTTCAGGGTACAGGGAAAAGGAAGATGGTCCTGCCAGTGCAGTATTTTCCCAGCTCTAGACTACTGGGCTGCCACATTGGGGAGGTACAAGAATGGAAACCCCTGACTTTCGAGGCCTACCATTCCAGTTCCGTTCTGCAGGATGTGAAGAATCTGGGTCTACCAGACCCCGAACTTCCAGTGCATAAACACAGGACACTGGATAGACTCAATAATAGCCACAGCCTCTTCCTGGAGAGATTTCTAAATGGTGCTGGGAGAGGGACAGGGTGAATCAGGAAGTCAAGATACTGCTACTGGTTCTTTCCACTGAAGGCCAACCAGGGGACTAGACTGTTGGTCCACCCACTCCAAATATCATGAGTTACTATACCAACTTTGGGCTTCCCAGGTGGTGCCAATGCAGGAGACACAGAAGACACAGGTTCAATCCCTGGATCAGGAAGATCCCCTGGAGAAGGAAACGGCAACCCACTCCAGTGTTCTTGTCTGGAGAATCCGTTGGACAGAGGAGCCTGGTGGGCTACAGTCCATAGGGTGACAAAGAGTCAGACAGGACTGAAGCAATTTAGCACACACACACACCTTTCCCCAACAATCATACATTAAAATGAAGCTCCCACCAGTGTCCAGGGGTTAACTGAGTAGAAGACTTGGCCCCTTTATGACTCCAGATTCTTGCAAGGAGTTTGTTTTCTGAACATTCCTCTCTGTACACTCCCCTCTGTCTTAATTGGCCCTACCCATTGAGGTATATTCCAGATCTTTCTCCTGTATCTTTGGCTTGGCTCAAGCCTCTGAACCCTCCACGGAGGAGACTAAAAGCAGGGAGATGGCCAAAATAGGCAGTCAGGGAAGAGCACAGGCATTCCTATTGCATCTGCTCAGTCTCTCAGCAATCCTCGTGTCAGGGGACTACTCAAGTTTCCAGGCTGAGCCCAGAGAGAGAGGCTCCCCTTCCTCACTCCCAGTGTGAGACACAGAGCGACGTCTCTCAGAGGCAGTCTTCTGAGTGCTGAAAGTCATAGATACTGGTGATGAATGTGGGTGTTCTCCAGCAGCTCCCTTCTGGACATAATTCCTCGGAGCTGTCCCCTGGCTCTGTTTGAGGCAGGGTCTGACTGGCTGTACTCCCAACATAACTCCTTGTCCTTTCTCTCTTTATCATTGGTTCTCACAGGAGTTGTTGCTCATGGTTGCCACAGGTAATACCTATTATTATTGTTGCTATTTTTAACACTCTTGAGAATCAACATGCAGGGCTGAAAGATTTCCACAAAGCCAGGCAGTAGTGACAGGCGACCACTTTGGCAAGGCTTGCTTAACTGATTGACTCAGAAACATCTGTTGAGTATTGGCATGTGCAATGTGAATGTGCAGCTTGATGATGTGGAAGGAAACAAAGATGAATGAGAAAACAAGATTCTCTCTTTCAGGGGGTTACATTCTAATGGAGGTCTTTTTTGTTATTGTTTAGTCACTGAGTCGTGTCTGGCTCATTTGTGATCCCATGGACTGTAGCCCACCAGGCTTCTCTGTCCATGGGATTTCCCAGGCAAGAACACTAGGGTGGGTAGCCATTCCCTTTTCCAGGGGATCTTCCTGACCCAGAGAACCTGCATCTCTTGCATTGGCAAGTGGATTCTTTACCACTGAATCACCAGGGAAACCCAATGGGAGCCTAGGTACATCTATAAATCACTGAAATATAAGGTGAGGACAGAACGGCAGATCACAGCTGTACTCTCCAAATCTGGAAAAGTTGAAGGAGAGCATTTTCAACTATCAGGCCACCAGGCAGACACCTGCTCATCTCCTGGAGTTGTTTAAGAAGGCAACACTAAGGTTAATAAAGTCAATTGTAACATGTTAAGCACCATAAAGTAAACATTTCATAATGCTTTATGCACCTAGGGCATGTGTATATAACAGGGGCTCAGTGTTTCATCATTTTCTTTTAAATGGATCTCTTTTAAATTAATGAAATGTGTTGACTACCCTTCACCTCCCTTTTATGAAAGGGAAAGAAAAATAGATGTAAGAAATAGAAGCTGCACTTCCCTGTTCCTCAGGGCAACTAACAAGAGAACAAACAGCGTTCAGTACCAAGAATAAAGTTGACTCATACTCTGAGGCTCTCTCTCCTTTTAGAGCGCATTGATTGAAGACTTGGAATGGGATAACATTCATTCTCTTAGGGAAACAGACGAAGTCGCCAAGGGAGAGAGGGTAAGGAGGGAACAGGGAAAATGAGGTGAAGGAACAGGAGGAACAGGACTGCACTGCATCCTCACAGAAAAGGCTGTTCCAGGAAATTTATATTCTAGGCAGAGTGATAAGGATGAGTAGAAATCATACATATTCTGGCCCAACATCCTAGGGAAAGAAAGTAAGTCTTGTGACAACATGAGTATCTTTGTGGCCTGATACTAGCCCAAGGGGCTTCCCAAGTGGTACAGTAGTAAAGAAACTGCCTGCCAATGCAGGAGACACAGGAGATGCATCCCAGTCACTCAGTTGGAAAGATCCCCTGGAGGAGGAAATGGCAACCCACTCCAGCCTTCTTGCCTGGAAAATCTCATAGAGAGGAGCCTGGTAGGCTACAGTTCATGGGGTTGCAAAGAGTTGGACACGAATGAGCACCCATGAGCACGTACCAGCCCAAGGTCCACAGGTCTAGAAAACTTTAAAACAAAATCAACAGGAGTATAAACTCTAATATAGAGAATTAGAAGTAAAGAGAGGAGGTGAACATTTCCCAAAGCAGGGTTTCCATGAGTGCCGTTAAGTAACCTCAGGTCAAGAGATGAGAGCCTAAAATCCAGGAAGGGCCCAAGGTCCATGTATAGGACAAGGACATCATATGTCTTCCACAAGTGCACCTCAAAATAGTGGCATGAAGGAAAACAGCACATAGACAGCTCTAACACTGGGATCCTGGCTTTCTAGATAAAGGAAGTAAAAAAGATGTTTTGTCCTCCAGTAAATTCACTTTTTTCTGTATCATTGCCTTTGCTATCCTTTCTCTTATTTCTATCAGTTTTCTTTACACTATTTAAATATTCATGTTTGTTTTTATACAAGCTACTTGAGGGCAGGGATAATGTGTACCTTTGCCTTTGATGGAAACTAGCTCAGTGCCTGTTCTTATTAGGTCACTAAGAATTGCTGTTTGATTTAATGTTGTAGGAGAATTAGACATCAAGGGTCAACATCTGCAAGGGCTGGCAATCCATAGAATTTCCATGAGGCAAAGCCACATTTGGCAATTACAAGAGCATACCAGTGAAGTGAAGAGAAGTGTCAGATTTTGCAATAGTTCTGCAAATAAGATAGATTTTCTGGAGTGGCTGTATTCTCAGAAAATTATGTGCTGAATGCCAAAAAGTAATCCAGGTTCTCACTTTTACAGAGATCATGCAAGATATAATCTCTGCCAGATTCAAATGGAAAAGAGTGACATTTATAAGTTTTCTTAACACTATATAGCATTATGCTAGGTACTGCACACATAGAATATTTTAAAAAGTAAGATATTATTACTGCCTTCAAGCTTAAAATCTTAACGTAGAGTCAGTGTGAATATACATAAACTAATCAGTGTTTACACTGGAGAAGGAAATGGCAACCCACTTCGGTACTCTTGCCTGGAAAATCCCATGGATGGAGAAGTCTGGTAGGCTACAGTCCATGGGGTCGCAAAGGGTCGGACATGACTGGGCAACTTCACTTTCACTTTATAAATTAAACATTTTAGCACTGCTATTGGAAAACATGTCCTAAGATGGGGGCCTTTAGATGAGTCTTCAAAACCCCCAATATTTGTGGGTCTTTACTCCTCTAAGGCTTTTCAAAACTATTCTGTGGACATTTGAAATATAATAAAGTTTATTGCTTTAAACCCCACCCCACTCCACCTTACTCACACCTATTTATATTTTCAGATAGCATTTCATATACCTGGTATAACACTGTGCTTAGCTCTTAACTTCTTAATGCTCTAGCCTTTGAGCTTGAATCTATAACCCTAACTTGCAGTTTAAGCTTCACTCAAGAACTCAGATTCTTCCTGCTGGAAGAGCATGAGAAGACTTGGCTACTAGTTAAAGATTCAGTCTTAAAAGTAATTGAGTTTTAAGGAGGTTCCTGCCTTATACTTCTGTTCCCCAGAACTAGATTTCTTGCTGGTAATTTTCCCCCTCCATGAATAGAATTACAGTCCCCAAAACTATATTCTTTTCAATGGGTCTCTGTTTTCTATGATTTTTTTGGATGCCAACTTTCTGCACATCTGTTCTGTTCATGTTGTCTAATGCTTGCTCAGATTAACACCCTGAATCTTATATTCATTTTAGACTTTTATCATAAGTTAAAATTTTCTGCATGGTCCTTGGGGGCTAGCTTTGGGACAGAGTCACAAAGAAGGCAGTAGCCCAAGGGTCCCTTATTTCAAGTGTTTCTGGTTGCAAGGCAAGAAGAGCAAGTAAGAGGCTGCAGCTCTGTGACTGGCTCATAGTCATCAACTTGTTTATGTTCCAAATACTAGAATATATGATTTCTGCTTTACGGCATGAGGTAAGGAAAGGGGTATTTTAGAGAAAAGGCTTAATACAGCATTAAGTGGATTAGATAGCAAGATGATCAAGATACTATATACCTTAGCAAGATACTAAGATACTTATCAAGATACTATATTCCTTCTGGAGAAGGAAATGGCAACCCATTCCAGAATTCTTGCCTGCAGAATTCCATGGACAGAGGAGATTGGAAGGCTAGAGTCCATGGGATTGCAAAGAGTCAGACACGACTGAGCAACTAACACTAGCGTTTACATAGATCAAACAAGATAATGCAAGCAAAGTAACCAGCACAGTTCCTGGCACTCCACAAAAATTAGTTCTTTTTCCTCTGCATACATATTTTACAGTTAAAGTATTTTTGCATACATTAACCCCCCAAAACCTTCTGAATTAGGTGTTTCCCCAAAGAATAGTGACTTGATACCCAAAGGAGCTCATCTGAAAAACTACAGGGCTGAGAGTCAGACTCAGGTCTTCAGACACCAAAGCCAGTTCCTTTTCCCCTACACTCCAGAATGTTCTTATTGCATTGTCTTAAATTTAAGATTGTGAAGGCCTAGACTGGAATGTCAACAATGGGATGGCAATCAAAGACTGATGTGAGTTCCTGGGTAGCAGAGCTTTGGGAGGCCTTAGTCCTTATTTGTAAAGAAAAAAAATAAAATAAAAACTTTATCTTTCAAGATACATCTATTTCCACATTCTAACATTTCTAAAATTGAGACAATTGGTCTTTTTCAGTTGTTTTTACCTCTCAGCAGGAGGAAGAGGAGGAGGCAGCATGTAGTTGCTACTGTCCGCTCATCCACAAGCCTGGTTGTTATTCCTGATGGCAGGACAGGATAACTAAAATCCATGGACATTTTAGTTCAAAAAAAAACAACAACAACAAAACAAATAAAACAAAAACAAAAACCATTTAAGCACCATTTACACAAGAAATATGAATCCTAATTGTTGTCTGAAAACCTTCCCTTAACACCTTTTGGTAAGATCAAGGAAGCATCAGCATCAAAACTTGTAGATTGGATATCAGGAGCTTGGAAGAAAATTACAAAAAAAAATAGTGGAACCCTGCTTAAGGAACACTGCGGAAGACAGACCCTGAATGTAAAGACTGAACTACTGTAACATTCATTAGTTTCCCTTTTATTGATGTGCTAGTGTTTCTTGTTGTTCAGTCCCTAAGTTGTGTCCAACCCTTTGTGATCCCAAGGACTGCAGCACGCCAGGCTTCACTGTCCTTCAGTGTCTCCTGAAGTTGGCTCATATTCATGTCCCTTGAGTCGGTGATGCCATCTAACCATATCATCCATCCTCTGCCACCCTTTTCTCCTCTTGCCTTCAATCTTTCCCAGCATCAGGGTCTTTTCCAATGAGTCATCTCTTTGCATCAGATGGCCAAAGTATTGGAGTTTCAGCTTCAGAATCAGCCTTTTCAATGAATATTCCGGGTTGATTTCCTTTAGGATTGATTGATTTGATCTTGCAGTCCAAGTTACTTTCAAGGGTCTTCTCCAGCACCACAATTTGAAAGTATCAATTCTTCGGCACTCAGCCTTCTTTATGGTCCAAATCTCGTGGATCACAGCCTTGTCATGGCGAAGGGGCTTGCATAACTCAATGAAGCCATGAGCCATGTGGTGCAGGGCCCCCCAAGATGGATGAGTCATAGTGGAAAGTTCTGACAGAATGTGGCCCACTGGAAGAGGGAATGGCAAACCATTCCAGTATTCTTGCCATGAGAACTCCATGAACAGTATGAAAAATGCACTAGTGTGATATATGATAAAAATACATGCTCAAATAAACTTTGTAAGGTCTTTAATAAGGGCTGCATGAATAGAAAGCATTGCCCCATTGATTAACTTGTGGCATTCTTTTCTTTGTTAGCAGTATATAAAATAATGATGTGCCCTACAATTGGTGGTGTCTTAAATTTGATGAATTTGGACATGTTATATTTGTATAAATGCTTCACAGTTTATACAGTTAGCTCATTGTAGTCATCTTAATAACCTTGTGATATTAGGAGCAAAATATTAGCATCAAGTTTTATCGATGGGAAAAATAAGGCAGATTAAATAACCTACTCAGCCAGCTATAGATCAGGATAAGGGCTCTTCCAAATTCAGTCATCTAGAATAAGCCTAACACTCTTTTTTCCCTCTAAAATTTCAAGACTCGTATTATTCAAAGAGTTACCATTTAAAAAAAAAAGAGCAGACCAGATTAGAATGAATGTGATAGTTCAGGATGAGTATTAAAAATGCCTTCCTTTTGGCAAGGGAAGTGATTGTCATGGCTGTAACAGTAATAAGTCACTCTTATAGCCTAGAACTGTGTACTAGCACACAAAAGGTGTTGAATAAATAACAGAAGTTGTATCGCTCAGGGTAGTTATGCTAGCTATCCTAGCAGTTAAACCCTGAATTCTTAATGGCTTAACCAGCAAAACTATATATCTCACACTTTGCCCTATATTTAACCCAGGCTGGCAGGCAGTGAAGGTTGAATTGTTCTTTTCCACACCTTCACTCAATTAACCAAGATGACTCAGGATCTACAATCTTTCAGCTGTACACATGGAACATGTAACTCCTGAGGTCACTGTGAGGGGGTTAAAGGGTCAGAGGAGGCACATTGGCTTATAACTTCCTCAGCCTGAAAGCGACACAAGATTTCCTTCAGGATATGAGCCAGAAGTCATCACTTGACCCTAACCTAGCGGAAGGAAGGCTGGGAAAAGCAGAGGAGCAAAGAAATATTTGGTGACTACAGTCTATTCTACAATAGTCCTATCACTATTTCCCTGAGGACAAAATGTTTTATTGACCGATATTCCCAAATATCTAGAATAGTATCTGGCTTATAGTGTTCACATGTAATTACTGAATTAATAAATCAGTGAATTAGTAAGTGGCATATCATGTTGGTTTTCCTTGTTTCAATGCTGAATCTACTCTGGAAAGTTTCTAGATAGAATTAGATACTCAAGTTCAGGTTAATATTTCCAAAACACCTAGAGTCAACAAGCAGGTGTTTGGGTAAGAATTTATTTGAAGTTGGCAAACTCATTCTCAAAGTAATTATTAAGAGATCACATGAAATCTTTTCTATAGGAGCTTAATGATTCTTTAAATTTACCAAAATATTAGGAAACAACACTCAACTCTAAAAGCCAGGTAAGTTCTTGGTTTCACTTATAAGTAAACACAGACTGCAATCTTCATAAAAATGATTGCTTAGGGAGTGTGAAATAATTCGCCCTGATGATAAGAATTCAGATTGTGGTGATATGAAAAGGCGAGCAGTAGTCGGGCATGAGGAACTGAACAATAAATAAACAGTCCTTTCAGATCTGATTCAACACCTAATCTTAGTATCACCTGCCTGGTCAAGAAGGCACAGAGAGTTCAACACTGATTTTCACAAAGGAACCCAAGAGTGATTATAAGAAGTAATTCATCATTCATTCAACAAATGTTTATTAAGCACCAAATATGTGCAAAGCACAGTGCTTCATGGAGATTCAGATTCAAAAGACAGATATGATTCCTACTCTAATGGAACTTAAAATCTAATAGGGAAGACAGACAGTGAACAATTATTATCATAAGCATGACACAGGTTGTAAAAAGGGAAGAACCAGGTGCTACGGAGTGATAAACTGGGGGACTTCTTGCTTTTGAGCAGTAAGAAAGTAGGTGAGACTGACAACTAAATGCTGAGAATATTGGAACCACTTTCTCCTACATTCAAGGAGGTCCGGGATCCTATGGAGTGGTTAAGTGTTAGGCCTAGGTGCCTAGTTGCTGTACTTGCTAGAAAGTGACAAAGCACAGACTACCAAAAAGCTTCTGTCCAGATGCCAGAACCATGTCAGATACAAAGTCACATACAGCTGCTGTCTTCTCCTGTTTGGCTAAGCCAGAGGACAATATATTCTCTTTCCTTTGGAAGACAGAGTAGAGACTAAACTCATGGAGGTCTCAGGTAAGCACCACATTATCCATTAGGTAGACCAGACAGACCTACAGAGGGCCAAGACTTTGTCTTTCATATTGTGTATACCTCCCCAGGTAAATTAAAGTAGAAAGAATCTATTATTTACAGGGGAGATAACAGAGGAAAGCCTTTATAGGCTTTGGCTTCTTTGATTCAACAGCAAGATCCTGATTTGACTGAGATGTCAGCAAATGAGATAAGTTTGCATACTAACAATCTCCAAAAATTTGAAAGTTTCTGATATTCTGATCATTTAAAAATATATTACTTGAGAGATTTCCATAAAGTATTTGTGCTGAAAACTGTTACTTGCTTCCAAAAGTGCTGGGTCAGATAATTGTTCAGATTACTTCCCCAAATTATCTCATGCAGCTATGAAAACCAACGTAAAATAAATGCCAAAGGGTTTTCTTTGTAAAGAACAAGATTTTAAGAAAAAGAACAAGATTACATAATGGTGACAATAATCTGTTCTAATATAAATGACAGCAGTCTATGATATCTGCTGACTTTTACCAATGATTGCATTGGAAGGTAGTTTCTTAACCACTGGACCATCAGGAAGTCATTTCTACTTTCTTATCTTTTTACTATAACTTCAATATTGAAATGTGTTGGTCATAATATTGAAATGAATTTAATATGCCCAAAGAACAATAAATCTTCTAAATTAGAAATTGTTAAATGAAAAAAGAAGAGGTGCAGAATAGTATATTACATTATGCTACCATTCTTGATGAAAGTGAAAGAGGAGAGTGAAAAAGTTGGCTTAAAGCTCAACGTTCAGAAAACTAAGATCATGGCATCTGGTCCCATCACTTCATGGGAAATAGATGGCGAAACAGTGGAAACAGTGTCAGATTTTATTTTTTGGGCTCCAAAATCACTGCTGATGGTGATTGCAGCCATGAAATTAGAAGACGCTTACTCCTTGGAAGGAAGGTTATGGCCAAGCTAGATAGCATATTTAAAAGCAGAGACATTACTTTGCCAACAAAAGTCCGTCTAGTCAAGGCTATGATTTTTCCAGTGGTCATGTATGGATGTGAGAGTTGGACGGTGAAGAAAGCTGAGCGCCACAGAATTGATGCTTTTGAACTATGGTGTTGGAGAAGACTCTTGAGAGTCCCTTGGACTGCAAGGAGATCCAATCAATCCATCCCAAAGGAGATCAGTCCTGGGTGTTCATTGGAAGTACTGATGTTGAAGCTGAAACTCCAATACTTTGGCCACCTCATGCAAAGAGTTGACTCATTGGAAAAGACCCTAATGCTGGGAAGGATTGGGGGCAGGAGGAGAAGAGGACGACAGAGGATGAGATGGTTGGATGGCATCACCGACTCGATGGACATGGGTCTGGGTAGACTTCGGGAGTTGGTGATGGACAGGGAGGCCTGGCGTGCTGCAATTCATGGGGTCGCAAAGAGTCGGACACGACTGAGCGACTGAACTGAACTGAACTGAACCATAATATGCATTTATAAAAAACTCTATGGGACTTCCCTAGTAGGAATTCAATAAATATGGAATGAATAAATGGATGAATTAAGTACAATGAATGTCTTAAACATGCACTTGGATTACTAAAGCTTTGTGGAATCTGTAAGTATAGCAGTGGTATTGCTAAAATGAATGTGCCTAAATGGTAGCAAACTTTCTGTAAATGTCTTCAGAAACAACAGAAATGTGGAACAGCTAGAAAAAGTGCTTTGATTAATAGAAGAACAACATTTTTATAATTGGTTCTAGGCTAGTGCTCTAAACATTCCTAAGTAAACAAAGCTAGATTATCTTCCATCTGCCTAAGTCTATGAAATTATTACTCATTGGAAAAAACACCTCTTGTGATCTAGAAGAAGATGCATTAACTCTACTATTAAAAAGTCAGGTCCCAAGCTTATCTAATGGCAGTTTTATCAAACTTCCTGTCACTGCTAAATGGTGAAATTTCATAATTGCATGAAAACTAAATGGCTTTTTAAGAAGAAAAACAAAGTCTGAATTGAAGGAAAAAACTATTGTCATTTTGCTAGATTCTAAATTGAACCAACTCATTACTCTTTATTACATTATAAGTGATAGGGAACTTTCATGCATATAAATATATATATATATGTCCTATATATATATATATCATATGAGCCACAGCTATTAAGCCTGTGTTCTAGAGCCAGTAAAGTCTCTGCCTGCAATGTGGGAGACTGAGGTTTTATCCCTGGGTCAGGAAGATCCCCTGGAGAAGGAAATGGCAATTCACTCCAGTACTCTTGCCTGGAAAATTCCATGGGCTACAATCCATGGGGTCACAAGAGTCGGACATGACTGAGCGACTTCACTTTCACTTTGTCATATATATATATGGCATATATTTACTATCCTGGCCAATATTTTTCTGAAAAATTATGCAAGGTAGAGCAAACAAAATTCAAATCAACATTTTCATAGTATCTCTTACTTCAGTGAAGCTGATCAAGGATTTATACCTAATACAAAGTTACTTAAGACTCTGTTTGCTGCTTTATACAAGATAACCAACTGTATTGTGATATCACTCAGTCATGTCCAACTCTTTTTGACCCCATGGGCTGTAGCCCACCAAGCCCCTCTGTCCATGGGATTTCCCAGACAGGATTACTGGAGTGGGTAAACCATTCCTTTCTCCAGGGGATCTTCCCAACCAATGGATCAAATCCAGGTCTCCTGCATTGCAAGCAGATTCTTTACCATCTGAGCCACCAGGGAAGCCCAGTTGCATACTCAGGTCAAGTCCTGGGGGTGAGCATGGATCTAAAAAGTGACAGCTTATTGGAGTCAAAATAATAAAGAGAAGACACTAGAATTCTAGTTATTCTTGTTGAGGGAGTGAAGGCTGAATTGTGGAATTTATGGCAGCACAAATTTTTAAAGCATTTTGCCAGAAAAATACAGTAAGACCCCTATGTATGAACCTTTAAGTTGTGAACTTTCACAGATGTGAACCTGTCCAAAATGTTCACATGTCCAAAATGATGCAAATTAGTTCACGTCTGGCTTACATTGTCATTGTCACATGTAGACATACTCTGCAAGGGTGTGCTTTTGTGTACTTTGCTGTACAGTATTGCATAGAGTACAATAGTACAGTAGTACAGTATCTTTCGGGCTTCCCAGGTGGAGGGAGTGGTAAATAACCCACCTGCTAATGCAAGAGACATAAGAGATGCGGGTTCGATCCCCAGGTTGGGAAGATCCCCTGGAGGAGGGCATGGCAACCCACTCCAGTATTCTTGCCTAGAGAATCCCAATGGACAGAGGAGCCTGGTGGACTACAGTCCATAGGGTTGCAAAGAGTCAGAAATGACTGAAGCGACTTAATACAGATGCCCAGTATCTTTATTTCAAGCCCAGGATGTTTGGAAGCAAGCATAAAAGCAGCAGGGATATAGCTGATACTACTGTACTTTTCAAGGTACTGTATTGTAAGATTTAAAAATGTTTTATTTTTTGAGTTTGTCTTTTATATATTATTTGCGTGGAAAGTATTATAAATGCATTACAATACAGTACTATATAGTTGATTGCATTAGTTGAGGACCTAGGTTAACAAATTGGATTTACAAACTTGCTCTCAGAATGGAACTCATTTGTATACCATAAAGACAATCAGATACAAATAGTTTTACATTAAGCAACTCTACACAATATGCTTACAACAGTACCTGGCACAGAGGCTGTGTTGTATAAATGTTAGCTGCTATTTACCATCTGACATCACTTTGAAATATCAACCAATTTGTATTAGCCATATACATATAGGTTTATATACAGCAATCTGTATGATACCAAGAGAAGAAACAGTCCCTGTTGTAAAAAGTTTATAGAGATACACTATGAAGGAGAAAAGAAAGTTAAATTGTTAAAGAAAAAATAATTTCTTTGAGGTAATGTCCTTTGCCAGTTCAGCTTGAGTTCTGCATCAAAGGTTGAGAAAACTTCATAGCCTATTCTTTTCCAAACAAGCTTAAAACAGAGATTACTGATATTTAAAATAAACAGAAATAAATTATACAGTAATAATGTATTGCTTTTTGACAATTCTCATGTCATAAAACTTAACTGAATCAAAACTCCATATATAATTTGAATATAAGAATAAAAAATTCACTTTTTGGGATCTTCCTGGCCCAAGACTGAACTCATACCTCCTGCACTGGCAGGTGGATTCTTTACTACTGAGCCACAAGGGAAGCCAGAGGCTTTCTTAATCTACCTTAAAACATAACCTTTCCTTCCCTCCCCTCAGCTTTGAAACTTAATTTGCTTTGCTGACCTGAGGAAAAGATTTCTATATTAAAAAAAAATGTATAAATTACATCACAAAATGTTCAATGGTTATCTAATACTCTCAAGATATTTCCTGAATCCTGTGGCTTTTGCATTCTTAATCATAGACAACACATTAGAAGTTTGGAATGCCTGAATTTTAAAGTACAAAGATTGCATGCATTTTTGTTTGAAGTCCTTACAATTTCAGGAGAGCCACTTAGCCTTCCGTTGGATAGGCAAGGCCTATAAATATGTAATGTTTTAAAGAGAGAGAGAGAGATCTAAGTCTTCCAGAGGAGGGAGAGCAAGATACGGAACTTAATTATCAAGTCAAAGCTTTTTCCAAGATAATCATGTGCCCCTTGGGAAGAAAATAGGAAACGAAACATTACACTTAATTTGGATTTGGAGGTGGCCTTCCTAAGCAATTTATTAAAGTGTAAACAATAATTATGTAGAAAGAAGCTGGTGAATAAATATAATTATGAGACTTTTTAATTCACATTAATTAGTGGGGCAGCTAAACTGGATTACATAGAGGTTTGAGTTATATAATAGAAATACTAAAACTACTCCCTTGTTAGTCTATCTGCTTTTCTTTCGTCTCCATGTTATTCTGTATACAGCTCACCTGCTACCTGGAGGAAGTGCTTTCCATGAAGAAACAGCATGTACAATGGCTCAGGCTCAGGGTTAGGACTATAAAACAGCCATCTATTTCCTTCCTGCCTCTTATCTTCCTCATCCCCATCCCTCCCTATGACCTCAAAACTTTAGATAAATGAAATAGTCCAGCACTTAAGAGCATAAAGCTATGAATTAGACTTAGGTTTACATCTCAGCCTTATAGTAATTATAAGCGAAAAATTACTCACTTTCTGATGAAGCATAAGAATAGCTTAATAACATATATGTAAGTTTTGGGGAATGGGATGAGATTTTCCTAGATTATTGGTGGAAGGTCTTTGTTAAGTGTAGTTGGAGCCAACAAGGAACTCCTCCAGTAAGTCCCAGAGTCCTTACTTCACTTAACCCACCGGATTCCATAAGTGAGCTTGGTAATCAGCACAGCCTGCATTATATATTCCCATGTTATGGCTAAAGCATATTTGGGCTGTGTTTCATGCATGTGTCTCACCTGGGCTGGTCAATGAAAAGACTAGCAAACCAGAGGGGATTCATATGAAGTTGGAAGGCTCCAAGATTAATTTATCTTTTCATTGCAAACAGGACCAAAAAACTCATTATTATTATTTTGGCCTAATGGAACGTGAAAAACATACATAATCTTCTACGTGGATGGTACTATGTGTTGCCTGTTTGCAATTTATGGTTTTGTGCCTTTTGTTGTTGGCATTAACTTCTTCAGATCCTGGTTCCTGGCGATGCGGTTATGGCAAGCATCCCTGAGACAAAACAATGACGGAGTGGTGGAAAAACAGAATAGCTGCAGTAGAATGGTATATTCTGAGCTTGGTAAGAGTTAGTATACTTCTGGTTTGGGGACACTGAGTAGACCAGCTATCCTGGAGGTAGGTATCATGGAACAAAGGATATTCCACTACAAGATATTCCAGTTTCTTTTTTGCTACTATATTAGAAGTGGTAAATGGTAAGAGGCATTATGTATATGAAGACTTAAAGGGGGCTCTCCAAAAGCAAGATAAAATTAAAATCCTCAGTCTGAGACCATGAGTTTGAGACACTAGGGAGAAAATAACTCATCTTCAAGTAGCTGGTTTGGACTATGGAGCTGAAGGCTGTCCACTGCAAAGAATGAAGCAGACCATTTCAGTTACTGTGGCCATGGTGACCAAAATGGAACCATGGACCTGGAAAAGGAGAAAACTGTGGATGAAGTTATAAGGCAATCCACACGGTCTCTTAAACTTGAATCCTGATCTGCCAAAGATCATAATGGAAGGAGATTCTCCTCATTGGGAGGGGACTGTCAAATCTTTGTCACGAAAACTTTTGTTCTGAGACTAAGATTTTCCTTGAAGATCTTTCTTAAATCATCACTGACACCATAGGGAGGACCTTGGGGCATGGAAGGAGCACTCTCCCTTTTGCCTGCTTCTTCAGCAGAGACCAGGCTGGACCAGACTAGCCTGCTGCAATATTTGTTTGCCCTATTACCCATCTGCCTACCCATTCCTCACTTTCTAACCCCCCACACAATTTTGTTTTCCACTTATTATTAAAAAGTTTGGAATTTAAAGAATTCTATTTTCTTTGAATTACTGAATAACGTTTATGTAGAAATGTCAGGTAAACTTGTACTGTTAGTGCTATATGGGGATATGTTTCATTTGAAAATCACGAACTCGGATGTCTAGATGGATATGAACCCTTTCTCCACGCTGCTCACCATTCTTCACTATCCTGGTGGTGGTGGTGGTGGTTGAGTTGCTTCAGTTGTGCCCAACTCTTGAGACCCCATGGACTGTAGCCTGCCAGGCTCCTCTGTCCATGGGATTTTCCAGCCAAGAATACTGGAGTGGGTTGCCATTTCCTTCGCCAGGAGATCTTCCCAACCTAAGGATAGAACCCAGGTCTCCTGCATTGCAGGCAGTCTTTACCAAATGAGTCACCCAGGAAAGTCTTTACTATCTTACAGTGAGCTAATTACCTTTTCTTAGTCCTTGAGGGCTTTTCGATTTGAATCCTTGATTTATATGAAACATGACTGAAGTTCAAGGGTAAGTACAGTGATGTTTCAATAAGTAGACTAACAAAACATGAATATTTACCTTCATTTTGAGGTCTCCAGGAAAACGTCTTTGCCTGATTAATTCTAGGAAGCTCTGTGGCAGAGGCCATTTCCCCAGCATCAGTGAGGCAGATCCTCAACATTTCTTAACTCCTAAGTCCAAACCCTAAGAAGGTAAATCCAGAAGTGCTACCTTACCTGTTCCATGTTCCAAGTTTTCCTGTGTGAGAATTCTCTTCTTCTTTGAGTGACTGATGATGAAAACATTTACCTTATTTAGGAAAACCTTTACACCCTAGCCAAAGGAGTATGGCCTTATTCTACAACCACAAAAAATAGGCCTGCCAGGGTAAAATACAATAGGCATGACATCTGAACTCCTGGATGGGGAGAGGCTTCACTTTATTAATACACAGCTCAGAAGTAGTGTTGGTAGTCCCCGGACTTCACCTGGGCACAGGTGTCACAGGTACTGTATGGTGCAGGGCACTGTGGAAGATTCAGGGTTCTTAGAGGTCACCACAGATTGATTTCTGTGCTTTATTCAAGGCTCATCTTGTACACCGGTGTAGCAGTATCAAGGTCCAGTTAAAACAACCAGGCCTGGCTCCCCAGCCAAGTGGATACATAAAGCTGGTCATTATGACCTAAGAGGCTTCCCTCTCCTGCATGCAACCCTCTCCTGACTCACACTAGGTCTGGGGTACAGATGTTCAAGAGTTCCAACTGCCTGCTGCTGCTGTTGGATGAAGGCCATAAGAAGAGTCCAAGTAGTCACACTGAAGGATCTCACAGCACGGAATGTAGGTGCCGGGACACCCAGAACTTTCTGGAATATAGGTGACTGTAAAATTTAGCTGTTCAAAAAGATGTCCCAACATCTCCAACCCCAATTTAGCTGCCCAGAGATTCACAACTATTCCAGATTCAGATAAGCAGGGGTTGGTTCCCTTTGAACTTTCTAGCTTCAAAGGCAGCTTTTATGGCCAACAGATTTTTGGTAATGATTGTTTAACTCTACCAGAGGTAGAAGCAACCTAGAACATGGTCTTCCTAAGATGATCTTCAAAGTCTATTGACTAGTCTCCTATGGTATTAATAAGTCGCAAATGACCATTTCTACTCATGTATTTATAGTCTAGGCTAAGTTGCTTCAGTTATGTCTGAGTCTTTGCAACCCTATGGACCATAACCCGCTAGGCTCCTAGGTCCATGGGATTCTCCAGGCAAGAATATTGGAGTGGGTTGCTGTGCCCTCCTCCAGGGGAACTTCCCAACTCAGGGATTGAAACTGCATCTGTTTCTCTCCTACATTGGCAGGCGGGTATACTGAGAACCAAATAATGACTATTTTCTGTTAACTCCAAACAATGTTAATTGTGTGACTTTGGGTTACTTAACCTCTCTGTATCTGTTACCTCTGTAACTTTGAAAGTGAAAGTGTTAGTCGCTCAGTGGTGTCCAACTCTTTGTGACCCCACAGACTATAGCCCACCAGGCTCCTCTGTCCACGGGATTTTCCAGGCAAGAATACTGGCGTGGATTGCCATTTCCTTCTTCAGGGCAGCTTTCCAGCCACAGGATCGAACCCGGGTTTCCTGCATTGCAGGCAGTCTTTACCATCCGAGCCACTGGGTCTGTAAAATGGGGATTATAACAGTACCCAGCCCCTAGCATTTTTATGAGGAGTAAATGAGTTAATATGAGTAAAGCGCTTAGATCGATGCCTGGCATATAACAAATATCCCTTAAAACTTAGCTATCATCAATTTATTGATTTTATTATTCCCCTAATCTTACTTAGCCCACCCACCTAGAAGAGGGAAGGAAGGGAAGGAGAGAGGATAGAAGGAAAGAAGGGACGGAAGGAGAGAGGAAAAAAGAAGGAAGGAGCAAGCTCAGGGTCAGCTAGGGTCAAGAAAGTAGACAGGTCTGGTAAATATGTAGGACCATGACTAAAACAAATGCTTGCTAGGAAAGATCATAATCAGTGATGTAGATTATGAAGAGCATCAGCCCAAACCAGCCTGTGCTGGCAGAGGCAAGAAGCAGGGGACAAGTCACATCAGACCACTGAATGGAATGACGATATGGGAAAAGGACTTTGGAAAAAAGAGCCTCACCCAATTTGGCTGAAATCAAATTGAATTAAGAGGATAAACAGGTCAAAAAGGAATATTCTTATTCCCCATTTGGATGGTTTTTCAAATTTCTCTTCCCATATTCCCAATTGAAATACTATAAATTTTAAATGGGGGAACGTTTTTAATCTATTAAGTATTCTTGTGTTTTAACAGAATCCTTTCCTGTTATTTCCTATCTTACAGAAATGATGGAATAACTGAGGGAATGGAAGTGAAGTATGCAGCTGAATTCCAGAAAAAACACAGTAATTTTATTCTTCTCCTTTCCCAGATAAAAAAATTGAGTAGCTTTCTCAGTCTGAATAGTAACTAGTTGTTTTGAACCTTCAAAATTTGCCTTTCTCATTCTATTACTATTTGTGAAGTTATAATTCTTACCTTGAAATCTTCAGAGGTTTTGCTCACTTATTAACAAGCTTGCAAACAGTCTATCAACCTTTAAAATAGAAAAGTCTATCTGGAAAATTTTGTGATAAAGCCAAAAGCCACTAGAGATCACCATACCTTCTCTGATTTTGCAAGACCCTGTGATGAAATGCTTTGATCTTAAAAATTGCTTGGTACAATAACCTTGAGCCTAGATATCTGGTTCTTCTGATCATGCCATTTATTAGATGGGTGGCCTCAGAAAAGTCTTTTAGCTTCCCTGGGCCTTAATTTCCTTTTCTGTAAAATAAGGGAGTTATGCTAGATGATCTTCAACATCCTCTCAGCTCTAAATTTCTGATCTTACACTTACTAGTTTACCTCTTCAATGTCTCATGGATTAATCAGGAAGAAAACCTGGCAGAAAAGCAAGAATTTTACCTGTATCATTTCATCACTTTTGCCAGCTCACCCACCCCATTTTTACTTTTTCAGCTAAGAATCTTGGAGTTGTTTTTTTTTTTAATTGGAGGATAATTGCTTTACACTGTTAGTTTCTGCTGTACAACAAACAACGTGAGTCAGCTATAAGTATACTTATCTCCCTCTCCCTCTAGGACCTCCCTCCCTCTCCCCCCATCCTGCACCTCTAAGTCATCACAGAGCACCAAGCTGAGCTTGCTGTGTTATATAGCAGCTTCCCACTATTTTACACACATGGTAGTGTATATATGTCAATGGAGTTGCTTTTTATCTTTGCCTCTTATAAACTTTGTGGAAAAATTATATTAATTCATAAACATTTATAGAGCGCTTTCCACGTTTCACCAATCACTTTTGCAAATACTATCTTACCTGACTGTCACAACAATTCAGACTGATGGATACTATGTTCAAATTACCTGGTTAAAAAAACAGGCCCAGAATAAGGCTGTGAAATAATTGCCCAAAGTAACAGGGATAAGTTTTGGGAACAAGACTTTTGATTCCCAATGCCTATATTCTTTTCACAACATTAGAAAGCCTACTAGGGGCAGATCTAGATTTTCTTGGGCTTGTGGTATATATATTTTTGGTGGACATCTTCAAGAAAAAGAATACAAAAGTACAATACATCACTAAGTGTGATCCTGACTACATTGTTAGGACCAAGTGAGGGACCTTTAGGGTTAATCTTTAGCATTCAATTTCACAGTTTCCCCTAGTTATACATTTATCTAGTTCTTACTATATGTCAGACATTAAAATAAATATTAATTTTATTATTATAACAACCTTATGAGGAAGGTACTGTCCTTGTTTTACAAAGCAGAGAATGAATGAGGCTCAGAGCAGGGGAAAATGATTTACCTAAGGACAAATATATAGTAAGTGCCAAGTATTCAAGCTGGATTTCAGATCTGATCCTGGGTCCATATTGTGCATCTACCACACTATGCTCCTCTTACATTCCACTGTTCAGGTCCTGACAGTTCATATCTGAACCAGTCCTAGTTTGTCTTCCAAACTATCCTACCATCTACCCTGAATGCTGCTTATACCGTCACAATCCTGAAGTACTGCCGAAGTCCTGACCAACTGAAGGATCTGAAGAGCCTTCCTTTTCTGTATCAATGGTAAAAAGCAATTATTACTCATAAGTAGCACTTCGCTGTAGATTACATGCTGTTTTCTAACGTGTTGAACTGTTACTGAAAACTTTTTCTTGCGTGAAACAGAGGCGGAGTGGGTGCGAGGGAGAAAGTACTTCGAAACTTTCACAATCTTATCCCTCAGGGCCCACTCCATTACAATCTAGGTTCTTCATTTGCAAAACAAAAAGCTGAACCACTCAGAATTGTAAAGAGAATTAAGTAAGGAGGGGGGAGGGGAGGAGAGGAGGGCAGGCTTCCAGTGCTGGTCAATGTTGGTTTCATCTCCATCTGACTCGACCTCCCCCCAAAATCTTTAAGTCAGGCGCCTTGACCCATACATTTCTGGTATTTCTCAAAAGTCTCGGACATCAGAAGCACTCCATGTTTATTCAATTTGATCACTTCAGCATCACAGGGTCCTGAAGATAGTTCAGGTGAACTGCTAAGTATATAATCGGCCCTTCAGAACCGTTAGCTATAATTATATTTTGTCCCAAACCCTCAGCGTCCATAAAAATTTGGCCTCTCTGCAGTCTGATTTCTTCATATTTCCGACATATAGATCCTCTCTTGGGACCAGTGTCGCCACCGTCAGACCAGCTTTTTTCTCCCTACTTCTGTGTTCATACCCATCATTCATCAAATGTGAAAAAGTTCCATAAATTCCCTCATCAAAATCACCAAAAGCCCTTATGAGGTCGCCTGTATTACTGTTGCCATTTCAGAAAGCAGGAAGCAAGCCCTGAGGATTTGAGTGACTTCCCCGAGGTCACTGAACTCAAGCAGGGAGGCCGCAGCCCGCGCTCTAAACTGCCGGCTTTCGGCCTCTTCCCGGGTCCGAGATGCACCCGCGTCCATTCAAACCCCGCCCAATCCCTCATTTCCAGTCAGTTCCCGGCTTCTCCGCGCACCATGGCCCCCGACACCTGAGTCAGGCCCTAGGCAGCACGCCCAATCCATCCTTGGCGGTTTTGCCCTTTTCTCTGCCAGAGACTAAGGATGAGATAGAGGCTGGTGTCCCCGGTGCGAGTAGGTCACCCCGAGGTCCTCCGACGGCGGGCCGAAGGGGAGACTCCGCAGAGGAGCCCGGCGACAAGGTCCCTGCCGCATAGCGGGGGCGCCGCGCGCGGGTCTTGCCGGGCCGCGGGTCACGTGGCGGGGAGGGGGGCGCCAGCGCGCGCGAGCGAGAGAAAGAGTGAGCGGGCGCGCGCCTGAGAGCAGTGGAGGCGCGAGTCGCAGTTCGGGTGTAAGTGTAGGGGGGAGGGGGCGGTGGCCGTGAGGGCCAACTCCGCCCCCTGTGCGCATGCTCCGGCCCCGGCGGGTTATAAGGCAGCCTCGCGGGCCGAGCCCGACAAAGTGCTGGCGAGCTGCTACGTGACTAGCCGTGCGCGTGGGTGCCAGGACGAGCGAATTAGGCAGCCGGCGAAGGACGCGACCTGGACCGTGGGCCCGGCGAAAACTCCAGCCGCGCCGCCGCGTCACGCTCACGCTAGGCGCCGCGAGCCGCGCATAACGGTTAGTTGGTAACGGCGGGTTGCGTGCTCGGCGGGGACCCCGCGGTGCCCTTCCTTCCTCGGCGTGTTTGGAGGGAGCCGTGGGGGAGTGGAGGGCTTGGTCTCCGAGGGAGGGGGATGGCCGGGCCGGGGCTTAGAACCGCAGCAGCCACGTGGCCTCGGAGCGCAGCATTGCTGAAGGAGACCTTGAGGCGCTGGGGACAGCGCCTCTCTCAGCAGAGCTGCGGCCCCGTTGTCAGGTGCGGGCCACCGGCCTGGCCGAGTAATTGGGTCGTGGTGCCGGTGACCTTGGGAAAGTCGCTTCCCCTCTAGTCTTAAGTAGGCTCTTCAGGAGATGCTTTTGATCTGGGAAAGGGACGACGTGAGGTTGACTCACGTGGTGCCTTCAAGCTGCTGGCCGCGTTCTCCGAGGGTAGGGATTCGGGGCGGGAGTTATTTTGGACTCGTGGCACGCCCGCCCCAACCTCCTCACCAGCCAATCCTTGTCCCACCTGGTGACTTGCGGCAGTGGCTCGGGGGAGCTGCAGTCCCCGTAGCCAAGACGTGACTGCAGCGTTTGAGTGGACTTTGCCGAGGGGACATTGCAACTGGCAGACTCCCAGAGTGGTGCTGACGAGAACTCTTTGTCATTCAACCTGTGGCTGCGGAACGTCCGCCGCAGCGCCCTCACTCTGGGACTTTAAGGCGGCCTTGAGGAGAAGAGTCTGAAGCATAGCATTACACTTGGTATGATGCTCGCTTTTTGTTGCAGATACATACTTTCTCCCCACGTGCGTTTTAACATTTCATTTCTTTGTCATGACTCAAATGCGACAAGCAGTTGCCAAAATTAGTTTGTAATTAATCTTAACCCCCCAAAAAGTACTACTTGAGTCAGATTCCTAGTGTGCTATACTTGGCATCTGCTCTGTCATAACTAGTTTTGAAACTTGTTTTTCCAAAAATTATTCTGGTTTTGAAATAAAATGTGGACACTTAAGTGCTTTGATAAAACAAATGTGGGTATAGTTACTAGGGGTATATGATATGGTGAACTCTGAATTGTGAGTTTTTTAGAGTGTGAGTAGGAATTAGCCATTAATAAGCAATTTTGATGGCTGCTACCAGCCCAGTGAGGCGATGCAGAGAATATGTATTTTAGTGTAGTTTTTTACTTAGGCACTAAAAATACCCATAAGTCCAAGTTTTATGCCTTAGGGTACAATTTTGCCTTCAGGTTGCCATAGAGAAAATATATAGTTTAAGACATCTATCCCTTAAAACAGGTATTGGGTATTATTTAAACAAAAGTTGAATTTTAGTAATTCAGGGATTAGATGCTGTTCTTTCATTGGACTGCAGTGACCCTTGTTAAAAATGCAAGTTAATGGTCTGGGGAGATTTTTATAGCTGAATAGGTTTAAAGGTTTAGTTGTAAGCTTAACATAATAGGCTATAACATACCTAAACAGATTAAAAAGGAAAAAGAATCATGCTACCATAGGATGAACCAACTGATCAGTGTTTAAATAGTTTACATATCTTTTGGTCTTTTAAATATTAATTCATATAACTCCAGAAAAGATCTTACTGACCAGCCAGTCAGTTTTCCTTATTTTATAGATTAGGAAACTGTTAGAGAGGTTAAGTGACTTCTCATCTTAGTTCTGAAAACTTTAATGATTAGGTGAGAATTATGTAACTTTTGACTCCCATTTAATGAGTTCAGCACTCCTGAACTTTCTCTAAAGATTATAAATATAGGTATGAAATGTGTGTGTGTCTGACTCTTTGCAATCCCATGGACTGTAGCCCACCAGGCTCTCCAGGCAAGAATACTGGAGTGGGTTGCTATTTTCTTCTCCAGGGAACCTTCTCGACCCAGGGATTGAACCCCAGTCTTCTGCATTTCAGGCAGATTCTTTACCATCTGAGCTACCAGGGAAGCCCTAGATATGAATTATCTTATGCTGAAAAAGTTATTTTGAATAATTAGTAACTTCCCAACTTATACCTTCATTCTCACTGTGTTTTCCATCCACTTCTTAATATGCCTTCCTATGAAGGATATAGGTCCCTGCAGATGTCTACATGGCCTATTTTGTTAGAGAAGAGGATTAGGAAGATGGGACCTGATTTGTTATTGGCTACCAGCCACTAGGATTCAGAGACACCTAGGATTCAGCAAGAACAGGTTCCAGCCCTGGAACTTCCCTGGTGGTCCAGTGGTTAAGACTCCATGCTCCCAATGCAGGGGGCCCCGGTTCAATCCCTGGTCAGGGAACTAGATCCCACATACTGCAACTACCAGTTATCATGCCACAACTAAGACCTGGTGCAGCCAAATAAATAAAAGTAAAAAAAAAAAAAAAATACTCCGTACTCCCAACACAGGAGGCCTAGGTTTGATCCCTGTTTAAGAAATAAGTTCTAGCCCTATCACTCCTGGAGTTTATAGTCTAACTGGAAAGCATAGTATATATTGATATAAGTACCAGAACATGTACTGTTTATAAACAACTATTGAGTACCTAATAGAGAAAGTAGAGGTTCCTATGGGAACAAATACTGTATTATGTAGATGAGAGGTGTGTAGGTGTGTTCATTGGAAGGACTGATGTTGAAGCTGAAACTCCAGTACTTTGGCCACCTGATGCGAAGAACAGACTCATTTGAAAAGACCCTGATGCTGGGAAAGATTGAGGGTAGGAGGAGAAGGGGATGACAGAGGATGAGATGGTTGGATGGCATCATCGATTCGATGGACATGGGTTTGGGTGGACTCCGGGAGTTGGTGATGGACAGGGAGACCTGGCATGCTGCGATTCATGGGGTCGCAAAGAGTCGGACACGACTGAGCGACTGAACTGAACTGAACTGAGGCAGGCGACTCCCAGCTTAGTATAGAAGCAAAGGTAGGCCTCTCCAAGGAAATGCTATTTAACTTGAGATTTGAAAGATGAATAGGAGTTAGCTAAAGCCAGAGAGTAATAGTGAAAAGAGCATTCCAGATCTGAGTACTGAAGCTGCAGTCAGAATACAGGGTACATTAGAAAAACTTTAAAGAGTTTTGCTAAAGCATAAAAATAGAGCACAGAGAACAGGGAAAGATGGGAGTTGGCGAGATGGGCAATATCAGATAATGAAAGGCCTTAATTAGTCATTTTAAGGAAGTAGAGAAGGGACTAAGTAAAAAGATTTAAGGAAGTGCTCTTGAAGCTAAATGAATCAAGTTTAATGGTTGTAAATGGGGCTGGGAGTGGCACGATCAGACTGAATTTTAGAAATACCACTCTGATTACAAAGTGGGGAACATGTTGGAGGCTTTTGGAATTTTGTGAGATCACAGTGATGGACAAGATGGAACAGTTGGGGAAAGATGGAAGAGAGAGGGAAACAGACAGAATTCAATGATAGACCATATGTGGGAGACTGGGAAAGCCAGAGAAGTTAAAAATATTTCCCAGGTTTCTAGCTTGAGCAAATATGAGTTTATTTTTTTTTCTCCATCTACCCAATGTGGACATTAAGAGGTTATGTGACTAGCCCGTGGCTGTTCAGCTTGTAAAGATTGGAAATGTCTTTTTGCAGTTATTGATAGTGATTTTTGATTTTTCCCCCTTCTATACAGTTTATTATGGCAACTTTCAAAACCCAATTGAAGTTTCTTTATTTTTTTCATCCAACAAGAAGCCATAACTTTATTAATGATAGAAACAGTACAAATTTCAAACCCAGCTGCAGTTGCTCTTTTGAAACACCAAAAAAAGGTCCTCTTTTCAGATGGTTACATTGTTAATTCCATAATAGCATTTACAGTATCATTACTGTTATTCTCAGGGCTCGGACTGCCTTTGCTCTGGACACATTTGCTTGTGACATGACCAATTCTGTGTCCTTAACTTCCACACCTATCTCATCAACCTCTTCCTCTTCACTCTCCTCTTGTACAGTTGGAGTCTGTATGTTTTCTTGGATGTTTGAGACAGCTTCACCTTGAACTTTGAATTTCTCAGCAGCTGCTAACTGTGCTTGCTGAGATAAATCCTCAATCTTGGCTTCCCTCAAAACAATGTAGGTATCTGAAGCTGGGCTCTTGTACACATCTGGTTTTGTGATGACAAAAAGGATATTCTTAGATTTCAGGATAGTGACTCTAGTAACCCCTGTAACCTGTCGAAGACCCAGTTTGGACATAGCCTTCCCGTGCCTTCTTTTCACTCCGGCTCTGTTTTGCTTTACTGACTGGCTCTTCATTGATTTCAGCTGCTGCTGCCAGCTGAGGTTGTTGTGTGGTTGCTTGTGTAGAATACTGTTCCTCAAGCTCTGGTACTGATTCATTACTATCAGATTCTGTTCCAGACTCTGTCTCAGCCTGGGGCTGTGACAACTCCTGCTGTGTAGCAGGAACGGTTTTTGTGGCTTCACCGGGCATTTTGTGCGGGGAACGCGGAACCAAGATGGTGGCAGAAAAAGAGCAAGGGAGCGAGAGTGTGACCCACGTCTGTTGCAGAACGAACCCAATTGAAGTTTCAAACAGCCATTAATGTTTCATCTGTACGCTTACCTACTTCTTTGTGCCCCCTATTAGATTATTGTGAAACAAAACATACAGGTATTTCACCTGTAAATATTTCAGTATATCCCTAGAAGATATAACTCTTGGGCTTCCCTGGTGGCTCCGTGATAAAGAATCTGCCTGCCAATAGAGGAGACACAGGTTTGATCCCTCATCTGGGAAGATCCCACATGCTGCAGAGCAATTAAGTCCTTGTACCACAACTATTGAGCCTGTGCTCTAGAGTCTGGGAGCCACAACTATTGAAGCAGTTAGGCTCTAGACCAGGTGCTTGGCAACAAGAGAAGCCACCACAATGAAAAGCCCGAGCACCACAACTAGACAGTAGCCTCTGCTTGCCACAACTAGAGAAAACCATGAAGCATTGAAGACTCGGCACAACCAAAAATAAGTAAAAAAAATTTTAAAGTAACTCTTCTTTTAAAAAAAAACGAAGATGACGCTTTAAAGAACATAACCATAATCATTATTCTGTCTTTAAATATTAACATCACCAAATAACCAAGCAGTATTCAAATTTTCCTAAACTGTTTCAAAATAATTGATCAGTTTGATTTGAGATCCAAATAAGGTCACATTGCTTTTGGTTGGTATGTCTTCCCTTTTTTCTAATTTTTCTCTTAAGTTATTTGTTGAAGGTACCATGTTATTTTTTCTGCAGTTTCCCTCATTCTGGATTTTGTTGAATGTGTCCCGCTGGTATAGATTTAACATGTCCTAGTTTAACATGTTCTATCGTATTTTCTGTAAACTGGTAGCTAGGTTGAGGTTTGATTTCTGAGAGAAGGTATGGTGCAGTGGAAAGGGCAAATAGAATTCATAGGTGATGGTGTGTATTTCCATTGGGGGGCATATGATGTTTGATTGTCCCTCACACTGCTATCTTGATGGCCTAATTCCGTTTTTTCATTGGCGGTTTGCAAATGGCAGTTTAATTCTAACATTTCTTTTTAATTAAAAAAATATATATTTATTTATTTATTTATTTGGCTGTGTTGAGTCTTAGTTGCAGCACTTGGGCTCTCTAGTTGTGGCATGCAGGCTCAATTGCTCCAAGGCATAATGTAGGATCTTTGTTCTCTGACCAGGGATCAAGTCCATGTCCCCTGCATTGCTAGGTAGATTCTTAACCACTGGACCACAAGGAAGTCCCTCCTTCTTAATTGAGTAGCTAGAATACCTCTACAAAAAAGAGTTAGTTTGAATAGGAAGGGCAAGTTAAAAATTTATGTGCTTAATATAATATCATGAGTGAGAGTGAAGTCACTCAGTCGTGTCCGACTCTTTGCGACCCCATGGACTGTAGCCTACCAGGCTCCTCTGTCCATGGGATTTTCCAGGCAAGAGTACTGGAGTAGGTTGCCATTTCGTTCTCCAGGGGATCTTCCCGACCCAGGACTCGAACCCAGGTCTCCTGCATTGGCAGGCAGATTCTTTACTGACTGAGTTATGAGGGAAGCATAATATAATATCATTCCATATCATATATGATTGCAACACTATCTTTTTTGAGAAATGTATTTAAATGTACCAAGGTACGTTCTCTTTGAAAGCCAGTACATATTTTATTAGAATGTTTTTTAGCATTTATTGTTAATGTTTCAAATGGCTTTTAGTATTTGGAACATTGAGAATTTCTTTTCTTAAATTGGCAGGGATTCTTTTGGTCTATGTTCTTTCTTGCAGAGCTTATCTGTTACCATATGTTTGAAGGAATTTCTGGTAGAATCTCTTACTACCAAATCTAAACCTCTAGCTGTAACCAGATTACAGGTTTTAAATTCCTTGAGGACAGGGATTGATTACTCCAGGTAGCCAGGCTTAAAATCTGAATCATTTTAATACCTCTAGTGGGCTCCTTCCCTACCAAATGCACTTTTAAGTGCCAACCCCTTCTTCCCTTGGTTATCTCTTATGTCCACTTTTTCCCATCCCACCCCACCCCTAGTTTAGGGTGCTGTCATTATTAGATTAGTACCATGACCTTTTAAGTTGTATGTTATTCATCTTTTAATTTGCCCTGACAAATTTTTCTCCATGCTTTTTTCCTCTGTAATTTCTTCTCCTCCTCCCTCTTATGCCTCTTCCCCTTCTGCATTTTTGGTTGCAGGATCCATTTCATAATGGATTTATGGCAGAAAGACTAGAATAGGTGACTTGTGAGCTGTGGTGTCTTGCAGAGAAGTGATTAAAAGAGCATTTACAATCTTATTGAAGTGGTGATTTCTCTTCTAGGGATACAGTATGCACAATAACTACATGAGTTCACATCCACACCAGTGTGATTGGTTGCATGGGCTGGGTCACTGAAGAGTGCTACTGACCATTTATGCAAAAACAGTGGGATCTAGCCCTTCTGGTGGTCCACACTACCGTATTGCTGATTACAACTACTCATAACATTGAATCTGATTTGATTACAGTGATTTAGCCTTCATATAAAGGAGAAGTTCCTCAAAATATACAGGCAGTGTAAGCTTCATATTTGATCATTCATTGAAAAATATTTCTTCCCTCTGATTTTGCTCTTATATAAATCTTCTGAAGATTATTGAATGAATGAAGACCTGATAACACTGTATTAGTGTGTTGTTTTGGATAATAGCAGAGCTTTTGTAAACTGCCTTATTGAGCTTTTGAGAACCAAAGCTTTTTACTTTATTAACTTTTTCTATTCCACAATCAGAGGTTTTAATCTGAGATATGCAGGTTGATACTCCATGTTGGATGGAATTCAAGGGGTCTATGAACTTGGTTGGGGAAAAAATTTTCATTGAATTCTATGTAAAATTTAGGATTTATTTTAACTGAATGTAGGCTTCCCACGTGGCTCTAGTGGTAAAGAACCTGCCTGCCAATGCAGGAGATGTAAGAGATGCGGGTTCAATCCCTTGGTCAGGAAGGTCCCCTGGAGGAGGGCATGGCAACTCACTCCAGTATTCTTGCCTGGAGAATCCCATGGATAGAGGAGCCTGGCTAGCTATAGTCCATAATGTGGCAAAGAGTCAGACACAACTGAAGTGACTTAGCACATATGAATGTAGGCAGTATTATGTCGGCACATGTGAATGTAGGCAGAAGATAGTAGTATTGGCAGTACCTGTGACTTTGTCATCAATAGAAATCACATATCTTCATATTATGATACCCTGGTTGCAGCTCTCTTGAAATTGTTTAAATTTATTACTGTGGTTATTAGACCCACTACCAGGTTTTATCTAATTTCTTAGTTTAAAAAGCACATTATTATATCCAGTTTTAAATGTTTTGACAATAATACCTTTGTATACATTCAAAAACATTTTGATACGGGCTTCATCAGTTCAGTTCAGTCGCTCAGTTGTGTCTGACTCTTTGCGACCCCGTGAATCGCAGCACGCCAGGCCTCCCTGTCCATCACCAACTCCCAGAGTTTACCCAAACTCATGTCCATCGAGTCGGTGATGCCATCCAGCCATCTCATCCTCTGTCGTCCCCTTCTCCTCCTGCCAATCCTTCCCAGCATCAGGGTCTTTTCAAATGAGTCAGTTCTTCGCATGAGGTGGCCAAAGTATTGGAGCTTCAGCTTCAACATCAGTCCTTCCAATGAACACCCAGGACTGATCTCCTTTAGGATGGACTGGTTGGATCTCCTTGCAGTCCAAGGGACTCGCAAGAGTCTTCCAACACCACAGTTCAAAAGCGTCACTTCTTTGGCCTCAGCTTTCTTCACAGTCCAACTCTCACATCCATACATGACTACTGGAAAAACCATAGCCTTGACTAGACGGACCTTTGTGGGCAAAGTAATGTCTCTGCTTTTTAATATGCTATCTAGGTTGGTCATAACTTTCCTTCCAAGGAGTAAGTGTCTTTTAATTTCATGGCTGCACTCACCATCTGCAGTGATTTTTGGAGCCCCCCAAAATAAAGTGTGACACTGTTTCCACTGCTTCCCCACCTATTTCCCATGAAGTGATAGGACCAGATGCCATGATCTTCGTTTTCTGAATGTTGAGCTTTAAGCCAACTTTTTCACTCTCCTCTTGCACTTTCATCAAGAGGCTTTTTAGTTCCTCTTCACTATCTGCCATAAGGGTGATGTCATCTGCATATCTGAGGTTATTGATATTTCTCCCGGCAATCCTGATTCCAGCTTGTGCTTCTTCCAATCCAGCGTTTCTCATGATGTACTCTGCATATAAGTTAAATAAGCAGGGTGACAATATACAGCCTTGATGTACTCCTTTTCCTATTTGGAACCAGTCTGTTGTTCCATGTCCAGTTCTAACTGTTGCTTCCGGACCTGCATACAGGTTTCTCAAGAGGCAGGTCAGGTGGTCTGGTATTCCTATCTCTTGAAGAATTTTCCACAGTTTATTGTGATCCACACAGTCAAAGGCTTTGGCATAGTCAATAAAGCAGAAATAGATGTTTTTCTGGAACTCTCTTGCTTTTTCGATGATCCAGCAGATGTTGGCAATTTGATCTTTGATTCCTCTGCCTTTTCTAAAACCAGCTTGAACATCTGGAAGTTCACGGTTCATGTATTGCTGAAGCCTGGCTTGGAGAATTTTGAGATTACTTTACTAGCGTGTGAGATGAGTGCAATTGTGTGGTAGGTTTTATCAAACTACTTTATCAAAAAAGGGCTTCATAGGTTTTATCAAACTGCTAAAGGAATCGGTGGCACCAAAAAAGCTAAGAACTCCTGCTCCTAACTCCTGTACTTCTGATGTGAGAATGAAGTTAGCCAGAACCTGTGATGCAACACACAACTCATGATGTCACAGTTAAGTAAATTTTTTGGCCATTGACTTCTGTGTACTAAATCATAAATCCTGACCTCACAAATGAGAGGGAACAAAGGGGGACTGCAGCTATGAAATTAAGACGCTTGCTTCTTGGAAGAAAAGCTATGACCAACATAGACAGTGTATCAAAAAGCAGAGACATCACTTTGCCCACAGAGGTCCATATAGTTAAAGCTGTGGTTTTTCCAGTAGTCATGTACAGATGTAAGAGTCAGACTATAAAGAAGGCTGAGTGCCAAAGAATTGATGCTTTTGAATTGTTGTGCTGGAGAAGACTCTTGAGAGTCCCTTGGACTACAAGGAGATCGAGCTAGTCAATCTAAAAGAAATCAGTCCTGAATATTCATTGGAATATGAATTCCAATTGGAGCTGAAGCTCCAATACTTTGGCACCTGATGTGAAGAGCTGACACATGGAAAAGACCCTGATACTGGGAAAGCTTGAGGGCAAGAAGAGAAGGGGATGACAGAGGATGAGATGAGTGGATGGCATCACTGACTCAATGGACATGAGATTGATCACACTCCTGGAGATCGTGGAGGACGGGAAGGCTGGCATGCTGCAGTCCATGGGGTCGCAAAGAGTCGGACACGACTTAAACAACTCGACTAAACAACAACAAATATGCTAAGGGAGAATAAAATCACTTTCACAAATTGAGGCAGAATACTTTTCCCTTGTATTCAGGAAGCATATGTTTAAAATTACTGTCTCTGTCTCCTGGAGAACTACTTGATGTAGCAGAGGGCAGAGAAATGGCTTAACAATTATCTGTTTCTAGGAAAATAAAACATTCACTTGAAAATTATGTATTTCTAATAAAGGAACTGATATCTTAGTGAGAACATGGATTTATATTGTTAGCAATTAAAAAGGGTATTTAAGTTTAATTATAGTATATTTTGAGGTAATAATGCTGACTTTTTCGATACATCTTTAGTGTCTAGTCTTAAAAAGCTTTGCAAACAAACATTTGAGAATTGTGGATAATGTTTTAATGCCAAAGAGTACTCAGTTCTAATACTCTTATGTAGTTTGACTGTACTAATAAGTAAGAAAACTAAATTTCGTTCTTTGAGATAGTAAGGGTCAAAGGTAGCACAGTAATGAAGTTCAGACTCATTCAAAGGATATTTACTAAACAAATATGTATACAAGAACTTACTAAAAGATGAAGAAATACATATCTTAAAATATGGCTTGAAACTTTTAGGATGAAAATAAAGCTATGAAATGAAATAGCATATTACTTTGTTGCTTCTAGGTTTCAAAAATTTTTTTTTAATGTGAAACTAAGTATAGTGTTAATTATCACTGTGAGTGAAAAGTTCAACTCAGCCTTTTGCAAGAAAAGGAAAAGCTTTCTTTGTTGTTTATCTGTTAATAATTTGTAAATCTCCCCATTAAGCTTCAGAATACTGGTAGTGAAGTAGAGTCTAGCAGAAATACCATTAATTGTATTCAAATATTCATTTACATTCAAAGTGTAACATAAATGACACTGTTTTGACAATATGTCTATTTATAATTTTAATTCAGTCCATTATATTTCTTCTTTAGATTTTGGAACAAGGTAGGTCATATAATAATAAACTGAAATGGCCACTTGGATTTTGATTTGTTGAATATATATTTGTAGTGCCGTAGAAAACAACATATAAAGGTATTCCAAAATATAGCCTGAAATTCTGCCAAACAAAACCTGCCTTTGGAGGACACAGCCTCCAACTTTCTTAATCTGCTGGAATCAAGTGAAAATGAAGCATTAAAGAAGACAAAATCTGCTGTAGTAATAACTCAGAAAGTGAGACTGATCAGGTAAGCTCTATGTGCTGAAACAAAATACCTTTCTGCCTGTGTTTCTTAACACAGAAAGCATAACATCACTGGAGGGTTCTTTGTTTCATATTTTTCTCCCACTCTTAAAAACTGGGAAAGTCACATTCTTTGAATCCTAACATCATTTGGTTGTGGCAGAGGGATTAGTTGGTGTTTTTTGTTCTGCTTTGCACACAGCTTAGTTCTCTGACTAGGAATCAAACCCTGTCCCCTGGCATTGAAAGCATGGAATCCTAAGCACTGGACTGCCAGGGAGTTCCTTAGCTTTTTTAAAAGTTGAAACAATACCTTCTTTCTTTAATTCAAGATCTAAAAGCACACACCTAAGCTAATGAGGGAAATAGTTACTTACAAAGAAAGAAACAAATATGGGAATTATTCTCTTAGTTTTTTTCAGCATGCTAGCCAAGAAGCATTGAGTTAAGATGTCATAGAGGCCATTAATTTCATGTGGCAAGGTATATTCAGAAAAACAGTAATGATATTAGTGGACTGAAATAGAATTTTAGCATTAAATAAACTTATAATTATGGTATTGTTAATGAAAAATAATTTCATTTTTGCAAATTACTAAATGCTTCTGTCACATCAATATGTGGATTTGGAACACAGTTATACTCCTGTCTTTTTGTTTCTGAATTGATCTTTAAGCATTGGTGCCTCTTGTGAGTATCAATTTTAATTGTCTTAATAAAGAATTGATTTTACTAACTTAAAGCCTTGAAATATCCATGAGTTCTTTTTTTTTTTTAATGAGCAAATAACTGTTTATTTATTTATCCCACTCTGCTTGTGGGATCTTAGTTCCTTGACCAGGGATTGAACCCTGGGCCACAGCAGTGAAAGCGCAGCATCCTAACTATTGGACTGCCAGGGTATTCCCCCAGAGAAGTCATTTTCTAATCCTTGGATATCTTCATTTGCCTCCTTATCCCCATACGTAAGCCCCAGTGTTAGAGTACTTAAATTAACTTGATATCATGGTTTTTTGTTTAGTTAATTATGCTGCTATTTTCTAAAATACTTATATTACAGACATATAGTACTTTAGCTTCTCTGTAGTGTGACATGTGAGGGTAGCCCAAATGCCTAACGACACTGAGGTGGGATAGAGCCCTGCAAGTTAGGAATTTGCAGTGAAAAGTAAAAAATGAATTTGTCGGACTTCCCTGGTGGTTCATTGGTTAAGAATTTGCCTGCCAGTCCAGGGGACACAAGTTTGATTCCTGGTCCAGGAAGATCCCACATGCCGTGGGGCAGCTCAGCCTGTGCACCACAACTGCTGAGACCATACTCTGGAGCCCCATGAACTACAACAAGAGAAGCCACCTAAATGAGAAGCCCTCAAACCCTCGCTCCACAACTGGAGAGTTCCTGCAACTAGAGAAAGAAAGCCCGCAAGCATCTGAAGACAGGGCACAGCCAAAAATAAATATTTTTTAAAAAATGAATTTGCTACTTCTTTGAGTAGATGTCCACCTTTACCCAAAGATTTTAATTCATGCTCACCCCTAAATTAATCCACAGACTCTTATATTGGAGCATTAACTTCTTTTTTAATGTAGAAAAAAAATGTTATTGTTTGTCTTAAAGTAAACCTTACCATTTTTGACATACTGTTCTCAGAGTTCTAAGTATTAGTGTGAAGATTAGTCCTGGGTGTTCACTGGAAGGACTGATGTTGAAGCTGAAACTCCAATACTTTGGCCACCTCATGCGAAGAGTTGACTCACTGGAAAAGACCCTGATGCTGGGAGGGATTTGGGGGCAGGAGGAGAAGGGGACGACAGAGGATGAGATGGCTGGATGGCAACACTGACTCGATGGACATGAGTTTGGGTAAACTCTGGGAGTTGGTGGTGGACAGGGAGGCCTGGTGTGCTGCAATTCATGGGGTCGCAAAGAGTCAGACATGACTGAGCTGAACTGAAGTTTAAAATGCTTTTGCCACAAAATACAATGAAAGAGTGAAAAATAGGCTCCTTTTATTTTTTACAATATGAATTAAAAACCTCAGAATTTTGTAGAAATTCCATGTAACAATCTATGTGTTCAACAATAGGTGATTTCTTTTTTTTAAGTATGGTACATCCACAGAATAGAACAACACTATTTTAAAAAAATGTTACAGGGAATTCCCTGGCAGCCCAGTGGTTAGGACTCCATGCTTCCACTGAGGAGCATGGGTTCAGTCTCTGATCAGGGAACTAAGACCTTGCATGCTGCATGGTACAGCCAAAAAAAGTTAACAGAACTAGGCACGTATCAAAAAATGCTTCAGATATTGAATAGGAAAAGCAAGCTATAAAGCATGAAATACAGTCCCATGTTTATATTTATGCTTATGCATGACTATCCTAGAAAGAAGTTTAAGAGAATTTACATTAAATGTAACTAACTTACACAAGGGCTTACACCAGGGCATCCCTGGTGGCTCAGCTGATAAAGAATCCGCCTGCAATGCAGGAGACCTGAGTTTGATCCCTGGGTTGGGAAGATCCCTGGAGAAGGGAAAGGCTACCCACTCCAGTCTTCTGGCCTGGAGAATTCCATGGACTGTATAATGGGGTTGCAAGGAGTCAGACACAACTGAGCAACTTTCACTTTTCACTACATGAGGATGATAGAATGACAAGTACATTTAATGTTTCTAGTCACATGTATATCTTACAGTTTTTCTGTAATAAGCACATATAACTTTGTCATCTTTTAAAACTTTGCTGCTTTGTGTTTTCTTTATTGTAAAGCAATGTATATTCATTGGAACAAGTCAAACAAGGATGTGGAAAGAGGATGTTGTCTCCCCTTCCTAACCTCCAACCATAGTAAAGTTTTATGTCTACTTAGAACATATTTATTTAGTTTACTTAATTTGTTTACCTGTTTATTTTCTTTCTTCCCTGGAATCTAATCTCTACAATGGCAAGGACCATGCCTGTCTTGTTTACTGCTTTTCACTGGGGGCACTCAGATTTTATCATATGAAGGCAAAAATGTGGTGTGTATCCTAATATAACTTTTAAATGATTATACAGTCCTGTGATTCATAATTTTGAAAGTCTTAATTGCAGTAACAATCAGATGAACTTTGATGATTTAGCATATTGACAGTTGATCCTCTTGGAATCTAATGACCCTAAAATCCTGCCTTAGAATGAATCTTTATTAACAAAGTATGCTTTTTTTATTACACTAATAAAAACTAAACCCTTGTTCTTTGGGATGATATAGTTCATAAAGTTATACCACAGTTTGTGCTTGGATAGTAGCAAGAGTGAAATGGGCAAGAAATACGGTGTGGCACATAGGAAATTGTTATAGACTAGAGGATTTAATCTACTATAGATTACTTTTTATCTTGGATGGTATATTTAATAGCTAATGAACTTCATGTTTTTCTTTTTGAAGTCAGTATCTACATGTTATAAATATACACACATAAATATATTCATTCCCTTTAAGTTGGCATGTTTGACCATTTGCAAATATGATCAGCTTCATCAGTTTAAGCTTTTATCCTCATTTCTGAAAGAAGATACAAGAAAATTCAGATTCACCTTTGTAAAATTGGGTCACTATAGCAATATCAAAGAGCTACTGTAGAGTGTTAATATTAAACACTGTTGTTTCCAAAGAATTGATTCTTTTGAACTGTGGTATTGGAGAAGACTCTTGAGAGCCCCTTGGACTGCAAGGAGATAAATGAGTCAATCCTAAAGGAAATCAGTTCTGAATATTCATTGGAAGGACTGATGTTGAAGCTGAAACTCCAATACTTTGGCCACCTGATGCGAAGAACTGACTCACTGGAAAAGACCCTGATGCTGGGAAAGATTGAAGGCGGGAGAAGGGGATGACAGGATGGATGGCATCACCAACTCAATGGGCATGAGTCTGAGTAAACTCCAGGAGTTGGTGGTGGACAGGGAGGCCTGGCGCGCTGCAGTCCAGGGGGTTACAAAGAGTTGGACACAACTGAGTGACTGAACTGAACAAATCCACAATCTCTCAGCTGAAACCACACATTTGGTCTCAGGACTTAATGAAACTCAGGTTCTTTATGTCTCAGTGCAGAAGAAATTCAGCAAGAGGCAAAGCAATTGACAAGAAATAGATTTAAGTATAGGATGCTTGGAAGGATACAAGCGGGTAGGCAAGAGGCTCTGCCCCAGAACTAAGTGGGAAAGCAGTTTTATTTAAGGAGATGAAGTGAAATTTGCTCAGTTGTGTCTGACACTTTGCGACCCCATGGACTATACAGTTCATGGGATTCTCCAGGCCAGAATACTGGAGTGGGTAGCCTTTCCCTTCTCCAGGGGATCTTCCCAAACCAGGCACTGAACCAGGGTCTCCTGCATTGCAGGCAGATTCTTTATCAACTGAGCTATCAGGGAAGCCCATTAAGGAGATAAACACTTCATAGACAAAGTGTGGCCATCTCAGAAGGTGAGATGCCCTGGGAGATACACACCCCATAGATAGAATGTGGTCCATCTCGAAAGCCAAGAGCAGCCCTGGAGATAACACTCCATAGAGTGGGCTCTATCAGAATGTGCCAGTGGCCCCAGGGGATGGGGTGTTAGTTTTTATGGGCTGGCTAATTTCACTATGGGGGAAGAGGATTCCATTTTTTGTGTGGTGAAGGAGCAGGGATTTTCAGTAATTGGGCCACCACCCACTCTTTGGTCTTTTATGGTTGATCTTAGAACTGTCAACCATGGGTGTGTTCATGTAGCATATGCAGTTATGTAACAATGAATCTATAAGGATGCTCAAGGTCCATGAAGTTGAAACTTCCACCATCTTGGGCCTAATCTGTTCTAACCAGTTTTTGTCCTGAACAGCTATGACCTTCTTTTAAAAGTTGTATTCCTGGGAATTCTCTGGCAGTCCAGTGGGTAGGGCTTGGTGCTTTCCTGGCCAGGGTTTAACCCCTGGCCAGGGAACTAAGATCTTGCAGGGGGAAAAAAAAAAGCTTATGCCCTGTCCCCTTATCTCCTGTCTCATTTTCTTTGGTGCCTTCTGCTTGTTTGTAGTTTTTAAAAAGTTTGTTTTGGTTTTCTTCATTGTATTCCATTTCAAAATAGAAAAGGCAAAGGAGGTTTCCTAGACCTTGAATCTTGTGATCTACCTTGGAGTAAGTGGTTCTGAAAGCCGTGAAGCTGGACTAGGGCCCAGTTACAAAGAGCAGTAGATTGGCTACTTGGATCAATAGCTTCAGTTAATCAGCCTTTCTGGATTTGAATGTTTCTATGCAAATGTGAAATGTAAAACTGGTCTACACTAAGTAACAAATTCTTTTCGATAATTGGTTTTAGGTACTTTCTGCTCTTGCCATTGTCATTTTAGGAAATGACAATGGCTTTGTTTTAAATGTTGATAGAAAAAGTGTAGAGAACATAGTGAATACTATTTGCAGGGGCTTTTATAACTCTTCTGGAGTAGGGGCAGAGCATGAGGGGTAGGAAGCTCAACTTTGAATTTCCAAATGTTTACTTGCACTGAGAGTTATGAGAAAAGAGAAATCAGAAAATCTAGAAGGTGGTTCTTGTCACCACCATCGTTGCTAAGAAAAGTTAGGATTATTTACTGTTTCCTATTCTTTCCAAGTCAATTGATGAATAACTTTCTCATTATCTTATCACTTAAAAAAAAAATCTTCCTATCACTATCAGGCAACTACTGGAGGGTCATAAAATAATAGCTATCCTAATAGGAAGGCTACTGTGCATACTGTTAGGATTAAAATATAAAACTTTAATCTCTTTTAGCCTCTGGACTTGCACATTCCCTCTTATTGGGGCTCTGAATACTGTACAAGGAGGCCTGCTCACATATTTTACTTTTTGAATGAACCCTTTTGTTTATAGCTCAAGTTTGGTCAGTTTGAAAGAAAATAGTTTGTTTAGATGTTATTACACACTTTCTATTATGTACTGTCAGAATTTTTAAAGTTAGGAAGGACAATCATTTTTTGGGTGGTGGCAAAACTGTTGAATCCATGTCTGGTTTTTTGAAGTGTTTTTTCTTTCAAAATTTGGACACTCTTATTTCTTATACTTATTTCCTAATGAATCTTTTTAAAGCTTCAAGTTTTAAATCTTAATTTTTACACAATGGAATAAGATTATTAACTTGATGAGGCAAGTCTTAGCGACTAAAAATTGTAAGTGCTATAACTAAGTGGGGCAAATCATAGCTGGCAGCTAAGCTCAAAGTTTAATCACGTCCAGCACATATTAGCTGTTTGAGTCAGAGCTTGATGTGTTAAGTGACTCTACCGTCTGTGTGTGGGTGTCTCTGTGTGTAAACATTCTGAGGCAAATTAATCTTTTTAGTGCTTCTTTGATTGAAAAAATTCAAGTGCTTTTTTTTTCATAATTAGATGAAGAAAGTGAAGTGAAGTGAAAGTCGCTCAGTCATGTCCGACTCTTTGCAACCCCTTGGACTGTAGTCCATGGAATTCTCCAGAATACTGAAGTGGGTAGCCTTTCCCTTCTCCAGGGGATCATCCCAACCCTCCCTACCCAGGTATCCCGAATTGCAGGTGGATTCTTTACCAGCTGAGCCACAGGGGAAGCCCAATTAGATGAAAGGAAAACTCAAAATTGGCTTAATGAGTTGATTTCAATTTATTGGTCTTGTATCCTGAGATACCTCTAGTTAAGTTCATTTTTCTAATACTTTTTTTTGTTTATTCCTTAGCATTACACACACAGACAATTTTTCATCTGTGAATGAAGACAGGTTTACTTCTTCCTTTCTGGTCTTTATGCCTGTAATTTCTTTCTCTTGCCTGCACAAGCTGGCTGAGAACCTTTAGTGCAATGTTGTAGAAGTGATGAAACCTATCTCCTTGCCTTTACAGAAACCTTCCTTTGGGACTGTCTTCTTCCTACCCCTACAATGTCCATTGTCTTAAATCAGATTTGAAGTGTTCAGATGGATTGGAAAGAACAGTATTTAAGAGATAACTAATATACTGCTCCTACAGTGTGAAGTTAGGGATTTGTGTTTTAGACTAAAGAATGCTGCAGCCAAGAGTGAGCTTGTCTTCTGTGACCTGTATTTATTGTAGTAATACAGTCTGAGTGAAGATAATTTGAAGTGGACATACTCACATACTCTTGTAGGATGAGTTAAACATAGGGTGGAAGCTGGCTTTAAATAAATTAAAGGAGACCTTCATGAGAAAACAGGTAAGCCTACTATCAAAGACCCACTCCCATCTTTTCCAAAACTATTCAGAATCTAACAGGTTTAAACCTTGCTAAATATTAGTATTGTGTGGCTTCAAGAAAAAGGGATAATCTTTTATTTGAAACTACTATCTTTTGACTTTATAGTTCAACTTGTGTGTTTAGGAGTTTAACCAAAGAAATTGGATAGATAAAAGGAAACTTTCTGAAATTATTTTCCAGCTCATTAAATGCAATTCTTATGTGTTCAGAATGATATTGTATTTTGCAAATTGCTACATATCTAGTAAGTCAGGTGCCTACTTCCTATTACTTTTAAGTCAGCATATTAATAAAAGAAAGTAAGTATTGAAGAATACACCAGAAAGGGGAAAAACTTACAAAGCTTGTATTAAAACCTGAAACTTTCGTAGAGTATTGAAAAATAGTTCTGTTACTTGAGAGCTAGGTGTAAAGTGTGCTTTGCTGTTAGGAGTACTAGAAGGGAGTGCTTTATTGCTAACATTTCATTTAAATTTTTTATTGTTTAGGTATTTGGATTTGAACTGCATTTTGGAATTTATCAACATTTACAATGCCACCAGCAGTTGGAGGTCCAGTTGGATACACCCCGCCAGATGGAGGCTGGGGGTGGGCAGTGGTAGTTGGAGCTTTCATTTCCATCGGCTTCTCTTATGCGTTTCCCAAATCTATTACTGTGTTCTTCAAAGAAATTGAAGGTATATTTAATGCCACCACCAGTGAAGTGTCATGGATATCTTCCATCATGTTGGCTGTCATGTATGGTGGAGGTGAGTACCCACTAAGGCCTGTTGTTTTGATTTTCACTAAGCAACCAGATACTCTGTTTTAGGTAACTTTTTAAAAAATGTTTTATTCACGAGGTGTTTGAAATGATATTACTTAAAGCTTTGTGTTTAAAATAATCACATTTTTAATTTTTATTAACAATGACAACTCTTGCTTTGCTTGTTGCACCATAGTATTCCAAAAACAGAAATAAGAAATTGTTAGGTTTTGTGCCAGCTCAGTATCATTGAACTTAAAGCTCTTAGAAAAATTTCATGTGCACAACCGATTTTGCTTATTGCTTCTGCTAGATTCTTGATGTAAATAAAGATTCTTTTTAATTGATGTTAGGAGGATTAAAGTAAATCAGGCTAACTTGAACAGCACAGTTCAAAGTCTCACATAAAATCTTTTCATGGTGTTAGAATTAAAGAACTGGATAAAAATCCCCTCCTTGTTTTGTTCCTTGTGATGTAATTAGTTCTAAAGCATTTCAGATGCATCTTAGCTTAAGTTTTATCATTTTTTACCTTTCTGTTTTCTTCGACATGTTGTAAAGGAGTGAAGGAAATTTGGAGAGTAACTTGCTTACCCTAGCATCATTTAAAATAATTGGGGTTACTTGTTTGCCTTGGAACATCAAATCACAATTTAACATGTAAAAGTCAAAACCTCCCATAATAATAAAATAAGTAGTTGCTTAGTTAGCAGAGATTCTAAAGTGTATTTATTTACTGGGATTGACAGTTCACATGTTGATTATGTAGCCAAGCTTTCCCTTTTTTTTAATGATAATTTAGTACCTCAAAGGAACTTCCCTGATAGCTCATTTGGTAAAGAATCCACCTGCAATGCAGGAGACCCCAGTTGATTCCTGGGTTGGAAAGATCCACTGGAGAAGGGCTAGGCTACCCACTCCAATATTGTTGGGTTTCCCTTGTGGCTCAGCTGGTAAAAAATCCACCTGCAATGTGGGAGACCTGGGTTTGATCCCTGGGTTGGGAAGATCCCCTGGAGAAAGGAAAGGCTACCCACTCCAGTATTCCAGCCTGGAGAATTCCATGGACTGTAGAGTCCATGGGGTCACAAACAGTCAGACATGACTGAGCGACTTTCACTAGTACAAATTGTTTTCACATAAATTGTTTTCACATAAGGCCTTTAAAGAGATTCTGTATTTTAAAAAAAGAGAGATTCTGTATTTCATCTGTAAAGCCTTAGCCTTAGGCTTCTAAACTGGTGGCAGAGTCAACCAATATATATATATATATTTTTTAACCCATTATTTACCAAGCTGTACACACATCCTCCTCACTAGGCTAGGTCTAAGTTATAGAGGACACTGATCTTGATTCCTGCCCTTGAAAAGTCTGTAATCCTGTTGAGACAATAATGTGAACAACTCATGAAACAGGAATAAGTATTTGAAGTCACAATTTAGTTCAGTGCTTAATCTCATTGCACAGAAAAAGGGTAAGCTGGCTGTCTTAAGGGGAGATAAAGTGAGAATGGGGATGGAAGATTTATTTTTTTTCTCTGAATATCTCTTTGTGCTTTTTAAATTTTGAATGCATGCCTGTTTTGTCTGTTATAAGATTAAGTACTTTTTTTTTAAGATTTTTTTTTGATGTGGGCCTTTTTTAAAGTCTGTTGAATTTCTTAAAACATTGCTTCTGTTTTTTGGCCACAAGTCATGTGGGATCTTTGCTCCCTGTCCAGGGATTGAACTCACACCCCCTGGAAGGGGAAGTCTTAACCACTGGGCCTACAGGGAAGTACCTAAAATTAAGGACTTTTAAAAAGACCAGAAGTTCTAAATTATATTACTTACTTGTTTTTCATGAGTCCAGAGAAATTAAAAGGGATTTTGGACATTTTCTAACTTCTGAGAACCATTAATTTTGGAGGCTCTGAACTCCATCTGCTAGGATTTCTAATCAGATTTTGACTCTGATGGCTTGAAGAAATTGATATAGATATTATCTAGAGGTACTCCAGGTGCTCAGAGTATTTTTAAGCTGACTACAAACAACAGGTTCACATGTAATTCTGAGAGCAAGAGCTTGAGAACTGCTTGCATTTTGCATCAGAAGTAAGTGATGTCAGTAGTGCTGCTTGCACGTGACACTTTTCCTTTGGGAAAACCGTTTCTTCTTTGTTCTCACCCAGAGATAACTAGCACATTTCTTTGAATTTGTCTTATAATAGGCCTATAAACTGTACTCTTCTCTATTTTTAATGATAGCTAATTGGGGTCATCATTCCTGAAATAACTCTGAAAGACAAATTGCATATCAAGAGCCTTGTGGCATAATTTTTACCAAATAGGTTATTTTGTTTTGTTTGGCTCCTAGGTGGTAGGCCCCTTTAAGAATTATTTTTAAAACTGCCTTAACCTTTAACTTGTGTGTTTGGGCCTCGCCCTCAACCCTAATCATTTTGCATTAGGAGTGGCTTAGGGTTCATGCCTGCCTGCCTTCCTCCTTCCTTCCTTTTTCTCTTCTTAATTTCTTTTTTGTGTGCTTTGCCTCACAGATACATACTGGTGAAGAGGATCTTAGTTACCTACTCTTGGATTGCTGGGATTTTTGTGTGTGTGGTTTTTTTTTAAGTTTTTCCCTTTTTTAACTTGAAAGTATGAATTTACATATTTTCAGTTCCACAGTAATGTCATCTTAACATTCCTAACTTAAAATACTTCAAACTTTACAGCATTAACTTTTACTTCACAGCGTCAGCAATGTGGCAGTCTTTTTTGAGCTTTGTAATTCTGACTATATAAAAATCTGTTTAATGACTAATGATACTTTTTCAATATTTAATTCTTTCATCATATACAAACTGTAAACTCAAAGTATTTCCAAACCACCTGTGGCCTAATATTTTCATGAAGTGACTTAGAAATTTGATGAAAACTTCTTTAGACACATCCCTGGTTGAGGCTGAAGTCTCTCTTGCAGCCATCTCTTGACCCAGCCTTTTAAAGAGAATTGGTCCTCTGAAATACTAGGATATCAAAAGCTTTAATTACTTCTTGCGTGTTTATTGTATGTATGTATACATACATACGGCTTCTTAGGTGGCACAGTGGTAAAGAATCTGCCTGCCAATGCAGGAGATGCAAGAGACTGGGTTTGATCCCTGGATTGGGAAGATCCCCTGGAGAAGGAAATGACAACCCACTCCAGTATTCTTGCCTGGGAAATCGCACAGAGGAGCCTGGCAGGCTACAGTCCATGGGGTCGCACAGAGTCAGGCACAACTGAACGTACACACATATACATATGGTATATACATACCATATTTTGAATATATATACCATAATTTGAAATTGGGTTCCCTGGGGCCAGAACCTGTCCTTTTAATCATAGTGCACCACACTGCGGCTCTGAATAGAAGCACTAGAATATGAATAATGCAGAATTTTTCAGTGTTTATAGAAATGTGTCAACATATGATTAATAGTATATTCTGAATATGTGTATTCTGTTTTTAAAAATAGACTTACTATCTTCTAGGGAGCTAAGATAGAATAAACAGAATAATGTCAGAATTTACTGTGCTAATGGAAGAAAAATTTGAATTTGTATGTCATCTGCTTTGTAACTCTAAAACCATAGTTCCAGAAACACATATGTAATGGAGAAAAAACGGGATAGTTTCGAAACTTGGTTCTTGCTAGCTTTGTGATGCTGCAAGTTCAAATATCAGTTCTTCTCCTTGTGTCCCCTTCCCTGATGACCCTTGCAGTGACCCTTTCTTATTTGCAGTCATCTGCCTTAACCAGATGGCTTGTAAACAAAGTTGTCATCTCCAAAGTCCAGAGCCATGAAGTAGGGATATAAGTATTCTTATAAATAAATGAAATTCAGTGGATGTGGAATGTCATTCAAGTTTGTAATCAACAGATATTGTTAGTCTACTTAAAAGTTGTGTAACAGCTTTTGAAACATTGTTTGCTTTGGATAAGACTCATAATTAATACCTACAGGGGGGAATTACAGTTTCAAGTAGAGAGAGGCCATTTGATTTTTTTATATTTGAAAAATACATGTAACAGACAAAATCTTTTTGTGATCCTTATAACACTACACATTTATTTGGTTTCTTCTCTCATGTTAAAGAAAAACTGATTTTTTGGTATGCATAGCTTTAGCTGAGAAAATCTAATCTTATTTACGTTGTTAGACCTGATGATGTTTTGACCATTATCTGACTATATCTTCTCCTGTGAACATTTTTACATAGTTTTGGTACCACAAAATATGAGCACGGAACCAGGTTGAAAGGCATTCCATTCAATTCAGTACCTGAGATAGATAGGTGTAATTAGGGACAGTTTTGTTTTAAATTTAGATGTCCTAATCACAAAACTACTGAACTTGGAAAAAATAATTATTTTTCCTTTGCTTTTTCTTGTTTTTAAAAAATATGACACAAACCACATTATCTCATCAGTCTGCCTGTCCAAAAATATAGAGCAAACTTACTAAATATGTGTTGATCATATCCTTGATAAATCAAGAAGCCTGTGAACATGTTATCAAGGTGTTTTTAGCCTATTCTGCCTTATAAGAGAAAGATTAAGGATAGACTAGAGTCTTATATTTTAGTAAAATTCCATCCAGTGTTTCAAGTCAGAGAAGGTACACAGTTAATGATTCTTTTACCATCTTTATTTTCTAGCACACATACCTGTAAGATTATGAAATAATTATAGGTAGCAATATTCTTATCATTGCCTTTGTGTATCTGCTAATTTTGGAGGACTTGTCATTTAATGCAATGATCAATGCCTGTGTACTACTGAATATTTGTTATATTTTAGGTCCTATCAGCAGTGTCCTGGTGAATAAATATGGCAGTCGTCCAGTCATGATTGTTGGTGGCATCTTGTCTGGCAGTGGCTTGATTGCCGCTTCTTTCTGTAACACTGTGCAGGAACTTTACTTTTCTGTTGGATTCATTGGAGGTGAGTTGATTCATTTTCAAGCATTGATATATTGCTGGTTATTTGGTATTCACCTACATTGGTCTTTCAGATCTTTTGAATGGAAGTCCCTCATAGAAATTAGTTGATTATCATTTTGACAAGCTGTTAATTGAGCAATAGAAAGTCAAGTTTTTAAAGAAACTGCTGTCATACAGTAGGTATACATTGTTGAATAAATGAATAAATTGAAAGAAATCATTGTATCTCTTGTATTAAGAATAGTCAATGGTTGTAGATAAAATGTGTTCTGCAGTTTGTTGCAAGGGTGGTCACTGGTTACTATTTTATTACCTATTCCTCTTACCAGGGCGGAGAAGGCAATGGCAACCCACTCCAGTACTCTTGCCTGGAAAATCCCATGGACGGAGGAGCCTGGTAGGCTGCAGTCCATGGAGTCACTAGGAGTCGGACACGATTGAACAACTTGACTTTCCCTTTTCACTTTCATGCGTTGGAGAAGGAAATGGCAACCCACTCCAGTATTCTTGCCTGGAGAATCCCAGGGACGGGGGAGCCTGGTGGGCTGCCGTCTATGGGGTCGCACAGAGTCGGACACGACTGAAGCGACTTAACCGCAGCAGTAGCTTACCAGGGAATAGACATCTGTTGGAGCACCAGAGAGTATTAAACATAATGCAGGAATTATCTGGTACAGCATCCAGGTTGTTCTCTATGAGTCTATTTTTTTCTTGTTATATTTGCTAGTTTGTATTGTTTAGATTCCACATATAGGTGGTAACATACAGTATTTGCCTTATTCTGTGTGACTTATTTCACAGCATAATGCCCTCCAAGTCTATCCATGTTGCAAATGGCAAATTTTTTTGTTCTTTTTTATGGCTGAGTAGTATTCAGTTGCATATATTTATCAATTGAGCTTCCCCAGTGGTTCAGCAGTCAAGAATCTGCTTGCAGTGCAGGAGATGAAGGAGATGCGTGTTTGATCCCTGGGTGGGGAAGATCCCCAGAGGAAGAATAATACTGTGATGAACAGTGGGTTTCTTGAGGTTTCATATATATATTATTAGAATTTTTTTGTTCTATTTCTGTGAAAAATGTCCTTGGGATTTTGATAGGGATTGCACTGAATGTGTAGGTTGCTTTAGGTAATAAGGACATTTTGACAATGTTGATTCTTCCAGTCCATGAGCACAGAATATCTTTCCATTTTATTTGTATCTTTTTGAATTATATACCTCTTATTTTAATTTCTTTGTCTGGTTAAGTAATGCAAAATATGTCTCTGACATTTATTGTAATATATGATTCTTATTTCTCTTCTCCCCAGGTCTTGGGCTTGCCTTCAACTTAAATCCAGCTTTGACCATGATTGGCAAGTATTTCTTCAAGAGACGACCGCTGGCAAATGGACTAGCCATGGCAGGCAGCCCTGTGTTCCTCTCTACCCTGGCCCCCCTCAACCAGGCTTTCTTTATGACCTATGGCTGGAGAGGAAGCTTCCTAATTCTTGGGGGCTTACTATTAAACTGCTGTGTGGCTGGAGCTCTGATGAGACCAATAGGGCCCAAGCCAACCACTGCAGAGAAAGAGAAGTCTAAAGGGTCCCTTCAGGAAGCTGGAAAATATGAGACAAAAAAGGGGGCAAGTGATGCAAATACAGATCTCATTGGAGGAAACCCCAAAGAAGAGAAAAAATCAATCTTCCAAACACTTAATACATTCCTGGACTTTAGCCTCTTCAAGCACAGAGGCTTTTTGCTTTACCTGTCTGGAAATGTGCTCATGTTTTTTGGACTATTTACACCATTGGTCTTTCTTAGCAATTATGGCAAGAGTAAGCATTACTCTAGTGAGAAGGCTGCCTTCCTTCTTTCCATTCTGGCTTTTGTTGACATGGTAGCCAGACCTTCTATGGGACTTGTAGCCAACACAAAGTGGATAAGACCTCGAGTTCAGTATTTTTTTGCTGCATCTATTGTTGCAAATGGATTGTGTCATCTGGCAGCACCTTTATCCTCTACCTATATAGAGCTCTGTATCTACGCGGGATTCTTTGGATTTGCTTTTGGGTGGCTCAGCTCAGTATTGTTTGAAACACTGATGGACCTTGTTGGACCCCAGAGATTCTCTAGTGCTGTGGGATTGGTGACCATTGTGGAGTGCTGTCCTGTACTCCTGGGGCCACCAGTTTTAGGTACAGTATCTCTCCCAATTTCTATGGTTCTATTAACATAAAACAGGCAGAGAAGATTAGAAAGGTAATAGAAACAAAAGTCAGTGAGCTGCTTGATAGTCCTCCTCCTTTCTGTATCCTCAGTGCTGACATAGTGTTTATTACATCATAATTGTTCGAAATCTTGAATTAAGGTGAATCATCAAATTGAAAGAGGAATAAAAACTACTGCAAACTTATATTTATTAAAATAATTTAATAATAACTAGGTACCACTCTTGCCTGGAAAATCCCATGGACGGAGGAGCCTGGTAGGCTACAGTCCATGCGGTCGCTAAGAGTCGGACACGACTGAGCGACTTCACTTTCACTTTTCCCTTTCATGCACTGGAGAAGGAAATGGCAACCCACTCCAATATTCTTGCCTAGAGAATCCTAGGGACGGCGGAGCCTGGTGAGCTGCCGTCTATGGGGTCGCAAAGAGTCGGACACAACTGAAGTGACTTAGTAGCAGGTACCATAGGTACAGTAGGTGAGAGCTCATAGTATACCAGGAACTGTCCTACTAATCATTTTCTATATTCTGTCATATATTACAAGTCTATGGTGTTGGACTATTACTGCTCTTATTTTATAAACCAAGAAATAGAGGCTTCTGAAAGTGAAATTACTTGCTTTCCCAGGATCACACAGCTCGTAAGTGACCATAAAACCTGATGTATTATTCTCTCAAGAATGCTAACCAGTTTGCATTTTAAAATTATCATTAATGCAAAATACAACAATAATTTCAACTTCTGGGTGCAACTCATGCTTTTCAGATAAACATAACAGAAGACCCATTACTAACCCATCAAAACTTTTCTACCCTCTCTCCTCCCTGTACCTAAATGAAGTCGCTCAGTCGTGTCTGACTCTTGGCGACCCCATGGACTGTATAGTCTACCAGGCTTCTCCGTCCATGGGATTTGCCAGGCAAGAGTACTGGAGTGGGTTCCAGGGGATTTTCCTGACCCAGGGATCAAACCCGGGTCTCCCAGGTTGTAGGCAGACGCTTTACCGTCTGAGCAACTAGGGAAGCCCTCCCTATACCTAAGGAGACTCTAAATCCTGTCCATTTTTGCTTCCTAAATCTCTATCTAATCTGCCCATTTTCCCTCCACGAGAACTACTGTTCTTATCCATATCTTCTATCTATAGCCTTCTAACTTTACCCATATTTGCTCTAGCTGTTCTTCAGTCTCTTAGGACACTCCAGTTGCTTCCTGCGTTCTTAGGGTGAAGATCAAATTCCCTACTGTGGCTACTGGTTCCTGCATGGCCTGGTCCACCTTCTTCTCCAGCCTCATTTCCTACCACTCAGTTTGCTTTCTGTGCTTCCCCTCTCACCTGGTGTTTCCCCCTACCACCTGCCTTTGCACTGGCTGTTCTCTGCCCGGATCCTTTTCCCATCTCCTTTCTCCTAGATTAACTCTTATCCTGTAAGTCTTGGTTAAGTTTACTAAGAAAAGCCTTCCTGGGACTTCCCTGGTGGTCCGGTGAAGTCTCCTTGCTCCCAATGCAGGGGGCCTGGGTTTAATACCTGGTTGGGGAACTAGATCCCACATGCTACAACTAAGAGTTCGCATGCCGCAACGAAAGATCCTGTGTGCCACAACTAACATCTGGTGCAGTCAAATAAATTTTTTTTTAAGATAAAAGCCTTCCTGGTACTGAGTTTCACACTGGGGTAAACTATTTTGTTACCATGTTTTAAGGCTTTAACAATTGCTTTTGAATGGGAGCACAAAACATTAATGTGGAAAATACAGAAAACGGCAAGCAATGAAATAGTAACCTGTTATCCCACCACACAGAGCCCATTGATGGTAGCTAATTTGCTATTTTGGGGATCAGATAAAAGCACATATTCTTTCAAAGAAAATGTGTGCAGTGCCATAAATGACCTTTTGGAACCTCTTTGCACTGATTACATTTCAATCAATTTCTTTATTTAAAGAGAAAAAATATTTTTAATGCCTGCTTATTATAGAACTGTACCCTGCGAGGCTCCTGTATCCATGGGATTTCCTAGGCAAGAATACTGGGGTGGGTTGCCGTTTTCTCCTCCAGGGGATGTTCCTGACGCAGGGATCAAACCCATGTCTCCTGCATTGGCGGGCGGATTCTTCACAAGGGAAAGCCACAGGGAAGCACTCTCCTTAATAGAGTTTTAACCAACCCCCAGCAGTTTTTTTTTTTTTTTAACAAATCTTTTTTTTCCATTTAATAAATATTTACCAAGAAAAGAAAAGCCTTCCTGACCCTTCTTACTAGCCCAAACCCTATTTTCTGCCTTCAAACATTCCTGTAGCACTTGTCACAAGTCTGTGTGGTTATTGGATTAACATTTCTCTTCTCTGCTGAACTATGGATGTTATCTCCTTTGCTCACTCTTAACTCAGGGCTTAGCAGACCCAGGGCTGTATTGATATGTAGAAACTAAGTATTGCTAAGTGAGTGCCCTGCATTGGAAAACCATATGGAATCATATTTGAATTGGTTATTATATCCTTTATATGTGTAGAGTTTTCTAGAGTTTCTTAATATTAGTTTGATGAGTTGCTAATAAATTTTACTATAATGAGAATTAAATAAGTTTCTTTAATATCAGACCTCATAAAAACTTGAATAGAAAAGACTATGATGTGCATTTCCAAATTTACTTGACTATGGAAACATTAGGGAGGTAGCCTGAAGAACAGAAGTTATGGGTGCACGCCTCAGAGTCAGACTTGCTGGGTTTAAAGCCAACCTGTTTCACTTAAAACTTTATGACCTTCCTTAAAGTTTCTGTACTTCAGCTTTTATGTTATACAATGGGAATGATGATAGAATCTTCCTGTTGTGAGGTTAGAATGGTGGAAAGTATTGCTGTTAGTTAATGTTTTAGGAAGAGGATGAGTGTCCCCAGGAATGCTCTTTGGGAAATGCTGATGTCAGAAAAAGTGCATTGGCCTGGGAGACTGGAATTAACCTCTGTGGCCTTGGGCAAGACTCCTAAACCTCTTGAGCAAATTTTTCCATTGTATACTGAGAAAACTGATTCTAGGTGATCTCAAGTGTTAGTTGCTCAGCTGTATCCAACTCTTTGGACTGTAGCCTGCCAGGCTTCTTTGTCCATGGGATTCTCCAGGCAAGAATACTGGAGTGGGTTGCTATTCCCTTCTCCAGGGGATCTTCTTGACCCAGGAATCAAATACAGGTTTCCCGCATTGCAGGCAGATTCTTTACTGTCTGATCCACTAGAGAGCCCCAGGTGACCTTAAGGACTTTGCAATTCAATTTTACCACAGTTTAATCATTTGCAAGTTGCTAAAGATAACAGAATGTGCGGGGACACCCCAAATCAGTGTGACACCATAGACAAAAGATCAAACAATTTCGAGCAGTTTCTTTTCAGACTAATTTGTCATTTATGAGCTCTTTGAATGGATCCTTAAACTTTATTTGGGAAAGGGTATAATTGTTTACCCATATAACTTTTTTTTTTTTACATTCTCAGGTCGTCTCAATGACATATATGGAGACTACAAATACACATATTGGGCATGTGGCATAATCCTTATTGTCGCAGGCATCTATCTTTTCATTGGCATGGGCATCAATTACCGACTTCTTGCAAAAGAACAGAAAGCTGAGAAGCAGCAGAAAAAGGAAGGTAAAGAGGAGGAGACCAATGTAGATGTTGCTGAGAAGCCAAAAGAAGTCACCGATGCAGCAGAATCTCCAGAGCATAAAGCCATAGAAGTAGACCCCAAAGAGGCAGAGAGTCCAGTTTGAACCTGTGGGACTGAAGGGTAAATGGTGCAGCTCATGACCCAAAATATTCTATTGGCCTGTGATCTTCCAGTGGTGCTCAATGCAAATACTGGACATTTCTGTGGGAATCATACCAGGGGTTTATTGATGGAATTTTTGTTGCACTCCTTACCAGTAGCCTGGATTAAAAATGCCAAGGGAGTGGTTGAAAAAGAATGAGAAAAGGAAGTCAGTTTGTGTGTTTGTTTCTTTGTTTAAATCTTTGCTTTGAACAGTGTCATGAAGATTATAATATGTGCCTTAAGTTTTAGTCTTTAGGGAGCCTTAACTATTAAAACTATTCTGCTTAACTCATCCATTTTCAGTGTTCCGTTACAAATAAAAATAACTGCTTTGAGGCAAATCTAAAATTTTAAATTAATCTTGTTTCATATTGTCACTAGAAGATTTGAAAGTTGGGGGTTTTATAAAATCCTGACTAAAATATTTTCCTAGCATCAATAGTTGCCTGACATATGTGCCTGCTAGATATATATTTAGGAAATTTAAGGCATGAAACTTTGAAAACATCTTGGCTTTTCTAGATGCATTGTACTCATCATCACCCCTCCAGTATCTTTTCTTGGGTTGCTTATTAGAAGTCAAGTGCTTGAGAGTTGATTTCATTAAATTACTATTTTTGTTCCCCTTTCCAAAGATACATTTTGAGTAGTCATAGATAATTGCCCCTTTTGAGATTACATACTGTTTTTTTCACTGTAAAAATTAGTATTAAAATACACAACTATGTATTAGTGCCTCCTCACTAAATTAAATGTAGAAAGATATTTCATACAGCAGCTGAATGCAGCTTAAATTTTTCCAAAACTTCGTTAAACTGTGAGACTTGGAATCTTTTTTTGTTGCTGTTTTCCTGGAATTTTACCCCTTTGATTCCTAGTGGTTTCATTTATATCCACATCTAGCTTAGCACTGAGTGTGAGATACTCAGTCTGTGTAGTGTTTGCTAATTAAAGAGAACCATAGAAATTTGGCCCACACAAACCAATAAGGATAAGATTGGGAGAGAAGTTGCTATTTTTGCTTATCAATAAATAACTCCTTTTCTTTTTCTGATAAGGCCTTAAAGGAAATTATGTTTTGCTTAGAATTATTGGACATATTCTTATTCTTCACACAACCCTCAAGATTTTGTGACCCTTTTTCACTTTATCTGAAATGTAAAGAAATGGGTTTAGTGTACAGATGGGGGGGTACAGACCAGAATGAAAAGTGTAAATTTTTAACCTGGTATCTTTTAAATTGCAGCAGGAAGATAATGATAGACATTCAATGAATTATATTCAATGCATTTTAAAATATTGTGGTTAACAGTGTGAAAGTATAGACAGAAAACCTTATTTAACAGGCTGGCTTTTTAAAATAAAAATTTTCCTTTTTTTTTTTTTTAAGAAATGTTTCTTCTTCCAAATGTTTATTTTCTTGAGGAAAATAATTATGTGTCTTCATTTTCATTATCAAGATTCAATCTGGCCCTTGCTAATGTTAAATAATTCAGCACATGTGCATTGGGATTTGTGTATATGGCTTATTTTGATTTTTCTCCTTAACCTCTTCTTCCAGGCAAGCAGGAGAGAAATTTTTTAAAACTACTTCTCTGAAAACGTTTTGAAAGCAGAGCAGTTAATCTTAAGGACACAATGAAAACTCCCTTTCTGAGCTCAGGTATCATGGCAGATGGAGGAGGAATTTTAGGGGAGAAGCCTGCTGTGATTGTTGACAGGCTTGGCTCCAGTTTGGACTTTGCCATTTTCCACAGACCTAACCTCTGTAGGCCTCTTTCCCTTTCTATAAAAATGAAGATCACCCTGAGTAGAGTAATACAAGTAAAAAATGTGGGGTAGGGGAGTAAACCAGGAGTATAAGATTATTTTCCCCCATCCCAGTTGTTAAGCTACATCCACACGTAAGACCCTGCTTAGTTTTTTTCCACTAACTGAAACTTGTTAGTGAAGTGATAAAATTTTGGTGCAGAATGATCACCATTTATTAGAAGAAAGGGTTTTGAAGTTGCTGTATTCAGAAGCAAAAGCAATCCAACTCTGACTTTTTCCCACTGAAGACACAAGCTTAAGGGATTTATTCAGGATCAGTTTTGGTAACAGAGCCAACACTAAAGCCCATAGGCCTACTCTGCCATCTAGTCCTTGCTAAAAATCCGCTAATCCTCTTGCGTTGCAGTGCTGTTTTCAACACTGGATGCATCTGAGCCTTCTGACTGGGCAGTCTGTTGTCCCTTGCTCCATGTGAGGACTGACTGGACTTCTTAAGTTTTATTTCAGTTGACAGAGTTTCAATGGCTGCTCTGGGAAAATAGAGTACCTGCCTAGCCTTGCTTCCCTCTGTCCCACACTCTAAGTCACAAAACATATAGCTGTCTAGATTGTTGTGCCCAAAGAGGCTTGAACTGGTCAAGAGTATGCTCTGAAATAGTCTCAATTCAAAGCTGAAAAATTGTTTAAGAAACTGATAGACTGGACAGTTGCAGATGATCATGGCAGTAAGACCATATTATCACATTATAGTCATTTTTTGAAAACTGGAATAATCTTAACCTATTCAAAATAATTTCTACAAAAAGTATTCAGAAAAGGATGATGCTAAAACAAACTATAGGAAGTTCGGGGAGGTATTTTTATCCCTGATTTAATCACACTGATGAATAATCTTACTCTTGTTTTATTATATTGAATTTCAGATTGATAAATTCAGAATTGGTTTATATGAATGAAAAACCTCAATGTCCAGGTTTTACATATTCCCTAGGAAATGGTTCATAGTATAATAAATTTAATTATTAGGTGTGCATCACCCACCCCACCCTCCCCCCCTGCCCCCTTGTCGTTGGAAAGATGAGGAAGGGTGAACAGTGTATGTCCACCTTTGCAACATGGCTTGTTTTAATAATCAGATCAGGTACTTGAAGAAAGAGGTTGATGACAGACTTCAGCTGCTATGAAAAGTAGGGAAGTGTGGCCCAAGTTTGCCTGGCTTGCCCAAATGTGAGCAATTAAACCAAGTTGCTTCAGATTAGAAGCATCTAAGGAGGTTTCAAATACATCATTGCTGAAATGTGTTTTAGCTTTAGGAGTTCAGATTCAGTTATCCTTTCCCCCACTTAGTCTGGGCTGTTGTGACAGTCATTCAGTAGACTATCTCTTCTCGGCTATACAGCACTGATTTACTGTTTGCTGGCTTTTTACCGTGACTTGCTAGGAGACACTAGAATAGCTAGCAAAGAAGTCACAACCCCCTGGTTGTTTAACAGTATAGACTGGCAGGGTTCAAACAAAGGCTGCGTGACTTCAAACCTAAGCATCAGGTGTTTTCTTCTGTAAAGGTGTTAATAATTAATACCATCCCCCACCCCAGGGCTGTCATGAAGTTTAGTTGGTATGTGACAGCTTGTGTTAGGCAAGGGCTTAATAAGTGTAAGCACCTATTTAAAATATATATATATATCAAAGATGTAGTACTTGGGAAAAAATTGAGATCTTCTAATTCCCAAGGTGGGTAGAGCCTCACAGAGGATAGTTTGGGAGTGACTTAAAGGTAAGACTGTTAGCTAAATGATCAAACTCCTTTTGGACCTCTCTTCCTTTTAGTGTTACAAACATAGTGGTCCCTTTTTGGTAATGAATGGAGACTAACATCTCATGAGAGTGGTGCTCTTTAAGTAGGTAGGTTTGAATCCCAAAGCCCTTGGTCTTTGTTCACTGCTCCTTGTGGAAGAGGCACCTGATTACTAACTGATAATCCTTTCCCTTCAATATCTGTGATGATTCTAAAAGAGCAGAAATATAAGGAACACCCAGTCATGATTAAAGTCCTCTCTACCTAGTTCTTAAATGTAAATGTTCTTAATGTAAACTGAAAGATTGATGAGCTTTGAATTTTTACCTACTACACTGATAACATGATTTAAACCATAAATTGTCATCAGTTGGTGGCTGAATAAATTGGTACAACATATTGGCAAAGTTTTGCTGCTTTTATTGACTACACAAAAGCCTCTGACTCTGTGGATCACAACAAACTGGAAAATTCTTAAAGAGATGAGAATACCAGACCACCTGACCTGCCTCCTGGGAAACTTGTATGCAGGTCAAGAAGCAACAGTTAGAATGGGACATGGAAAAATTGACTGGTTCCAAATTGAGAAAGGAGTACGTCAAGGCTGTATATTGTCACCCTTATTTAACTTATATGCAGAGTACATCATGAGAAGCACAAGCTGGAATCAAGATTGCTGGGAGAAATATCAATAACCTCAGCTATGCAGATGACACCACCCTTATGGCAGAAAGCGAAGAACTAAAGAACTTCTTGATGAAAGTGAAAGAGGAGAGTGAAAAAGCTGGCTTAAAGCTCAACGTTCAGAAAACTAAGATCATGGCATCCTGTTCCATCACTTCATGGCAAATAGATGGGGAAACAATGGAAACAGTGACAGACTTTATTTCCTTGGGCTCTAAAATCACTGCAGACAGTGACTGCAGCCATGAAATGAAAAGATGATTGCTCTTTGGAAGGAAAACTATGACAAACCTAGACAGCATTTTAAAGAAAGCTGAGTGCTGAAGAATTGATGCTTTTGAACTGTGGTGTGGGATAAGACTCTTGATAGTTCCCTGGATTGCAAGATCAAACCAGTTCATCCTAAAGGAAATCAGTCCTGAATATTCACTGGAAGGACTGATGCTGAAGCTGAAACTCCAATACTTTGGCCACCTGATGCGAACAACTGACTCATTGGAAAAGACCCTGATGCTGGGAAAGATTGAAGGTGGGAGGAGAAGGGGACGACACAGGATGGGATGGTTGGATGGCATCACCAACTCGATGGACATGAGTTTGAGCAAACTCCTGGAGTTGGTGATGGACAACGAAACCTCGTGTGCTGCAGTCCACGGGGTTGCAAAGAGTCAGACACGACTGAGCGACTTAACTACTAGTTCCCAAGCATTGTTCTAAGTTTTGAGAATCCAGTCATGAACAAAATAATCTCTTTACATATATCATCTGATTCATGCAATATCCTAGGGTGTGTGTTGTGTATGTGCTCAGTCACTCAGTCGTGTCCCATTCTTTGTAACCCCATGAACTGTAGCTTGCCAAGCTCCTCTGTCCATAGGGTTTCCCAGGCAAGAATGCAGGAGTGGATTGCCATTTCCTACTCCAGGGGATCTTCCCGACCCAGGGATTGAACCGCTTGTCTCTTGCATGTCCTGCACTGGCAGGCAGATTCTTTACCACTGCACCACCAGTGGGTATAAATGAAAAATACCCTTTAACTGGGTTTTACCACTCTCCCCAACCCCTGCATACAGCTCAGCTGCTGGAGCTGAAGCTTGTACTGGATGGAAGTTTGGAAACACAAGAATGAGAATCCTGGGTAATCTTGAAGGATCAATAGAGACCAATCACTTGGACTCTGCACCAATGGTTCTGACCCCAATGAATTCACAATCTGACTTACAGTCATTTTCCTTGGACTTTCCTTCGGAATTCAAAATGTGATTTCTCTACTTGTGAGATTTCCTTTCCTAATGTGCTTTAGTGATTCCAGAATTAAAAGTTTGCATTTCCGGAGCTTTCTCTGGCCAGGTCCCAAGAGGAAGTGGCTAGCAGCCATTAAGTAGCCAGGAGGTGATTAAAAATCACCTGGTGTGCTGACAATCTACGTCCATAGTTATCAAGAAAAGGTTTATAATAGCTCTTGTCATTGTGGTCTACCTTTCCCTACCTTATTTTTTTTTCCTTTCACACCAAAACAAAAGTGTGTGCCTGCTAAGTCGCTTCAGTCGTGTCCGACTCTGCAACTCATGGACTCCCCAGGCTCATCTGTCCATGGGATTCTTCAGGCAAGAACACTGACTGGAGTGGGTTGCCATTTCCTTCTCCAGGGGATCTTTCCCACCCAGAGATTGAACCCATGTCTCTTGCATCTCTTGCATTGGCAGGTGGGTTCTTTACCACTAGTACCACCTGGGTGCTTTTGTGTTATGCTATGCTTAGTCACTCAGTCGTGTCCGACTCTTTGTGACCCCATGGACTACTGTAGCCCGCCAGGCTCATTTGTCCATGGGATTCTCCAGGCAAGAATACTAGAATGGGTTGCCATGCCCTCTTCCAGAGGATCTTCCCAACCCACGGATAGAACCCAGGTAGATTCTTTGCCGTCAGAGCCGCTAGGGAAGCCCAAAGATACTGGATTGGGTATCCTAAGCCTTCTCCAGGGGATCTTCCCGACCCAGGAATGAAACCGGGGTCTGCTTTTGTATTAGGCCTTATTTATATATACTTTTCAGCATGGGAACTTGGGAGACTTTTTGGTAACAACCTTTTAAGTTCCCAGTGCTATTTTGTTTCTCAGATGCTAAGAATGAGCATAAACAAGGACCACCTTGCAATGCAGGGGATGCAGGGATAGGTTCGATCCCTGGATGGGGAACTAACATGTCACATGCATGGAGCAACTAAGCCAAAAAAAAAAAACAACCCTTGGGAGTCCTTGTTCCACAGCAAAAGATCCCCCATGATGCAATGAACATCTCGCATGCCACAATTAAGACCTGATACAGTCAAATAAATGAATTAGTTAACTTTAAAAAAGGAGCATAAACAGGCCTGCAGACGACAGAGCTGTGAGCTTAAACTACCTGCACCCCAGCCCCTCCACACCTCTCCTCATTCCCACCCCCACATTCCTCTTTGGTTGCCCAAATATTTAGACTTTACTTACTGGTTCTCCTTACAGTGCCCTCCTTTTCCTTTTCCCTGCCACAGGTTTCATTTTTAACAGTCTCCCTGTCAGTTATCACCGCCTTCAATCCAGCCTCAACACTGCTGCTGAAATGACTTCTAAAAAGGCCAGATTTTCAGCTGCCTTTATAACCTCAAATTAAAGCAATAAAGATAATAAAACTCATTAATCACTCATTCTGCTTTAAATCCTGTAAGTTGAGGATAAAGTCCAAAGTCCTTAGCATGACCCATAGGGCCTTTCTTAATTAGCTTCTGCATCAGTCCTCATCCTGCACCCTGCTCCCCAGCCCAACTGAATTACTTAGTTCTTTAACTAAGACCTTGTTTCAGACCCCTGCCTTCCTAAATGCTAATGCCTAGAAGCCTCTCCTTCCTTTCTCCTCAGCACCAACTCCTATCTGACTTCTGAAACTTGGTTCATGCCTGCTTTTACAGGGGGCCTTATCCGAGTCCCCAAATCGTTTTTGTTGTCCTACTGATCTGTTTTTTTTTTTTTTTTTTCAGCTGAATGAAGGATTCTTTAAATTCTATAGTGCATTGTTCAGTTGCAAAGGCATATATCCAACTATTAGTGACCCCACAGACTGCTGCGTGCCAGGCTTCCCTGTCCTTCACTATCTCCCAGAGTTTCCTCAAATTCATTGTGTCGATAATGCCATCCATCCAGCCATCTCATCCTCAGTCAACCCCTTCTCCTTCTGCCCTCAATCTTTCCCAGCATCGGGGTCTTTTCCAATGAGTCAGCTCTTTGCATCAGGTGGCCAAAGTATTGGAGCTTCAGCTTCAGCATCAGTCCTTCCAATGAATATTCAGGATTGATTTCCTTTAGGATTGACTGATTTGATCTCCTTGCAGTCCAAGGGACTCTCAAGAGTCTTCTCCAACACCACAGTTCAAAAGCATCAATTCTTTGGCGCTCAGCTTTCTTGACAGTCTAACTCTCACATCCGTACATGACTACTGGAAAAACCATAGCCTTGACTAGACAGACCTTTGTTGGCAAAGTAATGTCTCTGCTTTTTACTACGCTGTCTAGGTTGGTCACAGCTTTCCTTCAAAGAAGCAACCATCTTTTAATTTCATGGCTACAGTCAGCATTCAGTGATTCTGGAGCCCAGAAAAATAAAATTGTCACTGTTTCCACTTTTTCCCCATCTATTTGCCATGAAGTAATGGGACCAGATGTCATGATCTTAGTTTTTTGAATGTTGAGTTTTAACTCAGCTTTTTCACTCTCCTCTTTCACCCTCATGAAGAGGCTCTTTAGTTCCTCTTTGCTTTCTGCCATTATAGTGGTGTCATCTGCATATCTGAGGTTGTTGCTGTTTCTCCCAGCCATCTTAATTCCAGCTTGTGATTCATCCAGCCCAGCATTCTTGATTCCAGCTTGTGATTCATCCAGCCCAGCATTTTGCATGATGTACTTTGCATAGAAGTTAAATACGTAGGGTGACAATATACAGCCTTGGCAAACTCCTTTCTCAATTTTGAACCATTCTGTTGTTCCATGTCTGGTTCTGACTGTTGCTTCCTGACCTGCATAGGGGTTTCTCAGGAGGCAGGTAAGGTGGTCTGGTATTTCCATCCCTTTAAGAATTTTCCATAGTTTGTTGTGACCCACACACTATGCTTTAGCATGGTCAATGAAGCAGAAGTAGACATTTTTCTGGAATTCCTTGCTTTCTCTATTATTCAACAGATGTTGGCAATTTGATCTCTGGTTTCTCTGCCTTTTCTAAATCCTGCTAGTACATCTGTAAGTTCTTGGTTCACATACTGTTGAAGCCTAGCTTGAAGGATTTTGACTATTACCTTGCGAGCATGTGAAATGAGCACAATTGTACAATAGTTGGAACATTCTTTGACACTGCCCCTCTTTGGGACTGGAATGAAAACTGACCTTTTCCAGTCCTGTGGCCACTGCTGAGTTTTCCAAATTTGCTGAATTATTGACTGCAGCATTTTAATAGCATCATCTTTTAGGATTTGAAATAGCTGCCATCACCTCCACTAGCTTTGTTTGTAGTAATGCTTCCTAAGGCCCTCTTGACTTCACTCTCCAGGATGTCTGGCTCTAGGTGTGTGACCACACCATCATGGTTATCCAAGTCACTACGACCTTTTTTGTATAGTTCTGTGTATTCTTGCCACCTTGTCTTAATCTCTTCTACTTCTGTTGGGTCCTTGCTGTTTATCTCCTTTATTGTGCCCATCCTTGTATGAAATATTCCCTTGATGTCCCCAGTTTTCTTGAAGAGATCTCTAGTCTTTCCCATTCTATTGTCTTCCTCTGTTTCTTTGCATTGTTCACACAAGGATGCTTTCTTATCTCTCATTGCTATTCTCTGGAACTCTGCATTAATTTGGGTATATTTTCCCCTTTCTCCTTTGCCTTTCGCGTGTCTTCTTAACTATCCTTAAGGCCTCCTCACACAACCACTTTGCCTTGCATTTATTTTTCTTTGGGATAGTTTTGGTCACTGCCTCCTATACAATGCTATGAACCTTCATCCATAGTTCTTCAGGCACTCTGTCTACCAGATCTAGCCCCTTGAATCTATTCATCACCTCCAGTGTATAATCATAAGGGATTTGATTTAGGCCAAACGTGAATGGCCTAGTGGTTTTCCCTACTTTCTTCAATTTAAGCCTGATTTTTGCAAAGGAAGCTCACAATCTGAGCCACAGTCAGCACCAGGTCTTGTTTTTCCTGACTGTATAGAGCTCCACTTTTGGCTGCAAAGAATATAATCAATCTGATTTCATTATTGACCATCTGGTGATGTCCATGTGTAGAGTTGTCTCTTGTGTTCTTGGAAGAGGATGTCTGCTATAACCAGTGTGTTCTCTTGACAAAACTCTGTTAGCCTTTGCCCTGCTTCATTTTGTACTCCAAGGCAAAACTTTCCTGTTTCTCCAGGTATCTCTTGCATTCCTACTTTTACATTCCAATTCCCTATTTTGAAAAAGACATCTCTTTTGGATGTTAGTTCTAGAAGGTCTAGAAGTCTGTCTTCATAGAACTGGACAGCTTCAGCTCTTTGGCATTAGTGGTTGGGGCATAGACTTGAATTACTGTGATTTTGAATGGTTTGCCTTGGAAATTGTTGACTATGAGGGTTACTCCATTTCTTCTAAGGGATCCTTGCCCACAGTAGTAGATATAATGCTCATCTGAATTAAATTTGCCCATTCCCGTCCATGTTAGTTCACTGATGCCTAAAATGTTGATGTTCACACTTGCCATCTTCTGCTTGACCACCTCCAATTTACCTTGACTCATGGACCTAACATTTCAGGTTTCTATGCAATATTGTTCTTTATAGCATCAGACTTGACTTTACTGCCAGACACATCCACAACTGAGCTTTGTCTCCGCTTTGGCACAGCTCTCTTTCTGGAGCTGTTTCTCTGCTCTTGCCCAGTAGCATACTGGATGCCTACTGACCTGGGGGCGGGGGGGCTCAACTTCCAGCGTCATATCTTTTTGCCTTTTCATACTGTTCATGGGGTTCTTGAGGCAAGAATACTGGAGTGACTTGTCATTCCCTTTTCCAGTGGGCCACGTTTTGTCATAGCTTCATTGACTTACACAGGCCCCTTTCCCATGACAACTCATCCATGTGATCATTTTGGTTAGCCTTCTGTGATTGTAGTTCTGGAGGCTGTGGGATTGTAGTTCTTGCTTCTTCTGTCTGCCCTCTGATGGATGAGGATAAGAGGCTTGTGCAAGGTTCCTGATGGGAGGGACTTGCTATGGGGAAATCTGGGTCGGCAGAGCCATGCTCAGTAAATCTTTAATCCAATTGTCTGTTGAAGGGTGGGGCTGAGCTCCCTCCCTGTTGCTTGTCCTGAGGCAACCCAGTCCTGGAGTCTACAGGCTCTGTGGTAGGGCTATTGGCGACCTCCAAGGGGACTTATGCCAACATGTGCCTTCCAGGACAGATGCTACCAGTACCCCTGTCCCTGCGGCAGGCCACTCTTGACCCATGTCTCTGCAGAAGACCCTCAAACATTCACAGGCAGGTCTGGCTTAGTCTACTGTGGGGTCACTGCTCCTTTCCCCTGGGTCCCAGTTTCCACAAGGTTGTGTTTGCATCCTCCAAGAGTCTCTGTTTCCCCCAGTCCTGTGGAAGTTCTGTAATCATATCCCACTGGCCTTCAAAGTCAGATTCCTGAGGGATTCCTAGTCCCTTTGCTGGATCCCCAAGTGGGGAAGCCTGATGTGAGGCTAAGAACTGTCACAACAGTGGGAGACTTTCTTTGGTATTACTGTTCTCCAGTTTGTGGGTCGCCCATCTGGCAGGTCTAGGATTGGACTTTACCATGTCTGCACCCCTCCTACTGTCTCTTCTTCTTTGTCTTTGGAAGTGGGTTCCAGCATCCTCCTTTTGATGGTTCTTCAACAGCTAGTTGTGATTTTGGTGCTCTCTCAGGAGGAGATGAGCGCATTACAATCTTCAAAAGTTTCATACATATGATTTCATATAATCCCTTCTTAACAACACATTTTTTCCTCCTACCGCTATATTGCCCCTCTCCCCACTGGTAGCCACTAGGTTGTCCTCTATGTCTGTGAGTCTGCTTTTTTGTTTTATTCACAAGTTTATTGTAATTTTAAGATTCCACATACAAGTGATAACATATAGTATGTCTTTGTCTGACTTATTTCACTTAGTATAGCACCCACCAAGTCCATCCATGTTGCTTCAGATGGGAAAATTTCATTCTTTTTTATGACTGAATAGTCTTCCACTGTGGGCTTCCCAGGTGGCTCAGTGGTATAGAATCCGCCTGCCAATGCAGGACATGCAGGTTCAATCCCTGGGTCTGGAAGATACCCTGGAGGAAGAAATGGCAACCCACTCCAGTATTCTTGCTTGGATAGTCCCATGGACAGAGGAGCCTGTCAGGCTACAGATTGTGGGGTTGCAAAGAGCCAGACAGGACTTAGTGACTGACAGCAGGACCACCCATGAGTATTCCATTCTGTGTGTGTGTGTGTGTGTGTGTGTGTGTGTGTGTGTATGTGTATATGTATACACACCCACTTCTTTATCCATTCATCTGTTGATAGACACTTAGGTTGCTTCCATATCCTTTATTTTTATTTTTTTTTTTTAGTTTTTTGGCCACTCCGTATGGCATGTAGGATCTTACTTCCCTGATCAGGGATCAAAACCTTACCCCCTGCAGTGGAAACTCAAAGTCTCAGCCACTAGACTGCCTGGGAAGTCACCATATCTTTACAGTTGGAAATAACGCTATTATTATATACACTGGGATGCATGTATCTTTTCAAATTAGCACCTTTTTTATCAGACATATAGCCAGGAGCGGAATTGCTGGGTCGTATGGTAGTTCTATTTTTGTTTTTCTGAGGAACCTCCATACTGCTTTCTACAGTGGCTGCCCCAGTTTGTTTTTGAGTGTTTTTCTGTCTACAGTGCAGTTAGAGCATGAATCTTAGTGTTAAATCTCAGGTCTCTAGGTACAAAGTGCAGACAGACCACTGATTATCTCTCGGTCCTTAAGCAAGTTACTTAACCTCTAGACTTCAGTTCCTATATCTATAAAATGGGGCTAATAAATAGAACTTACCTTATAGGGCTGCTATGAAAATTAAATACAACAACAACTATAAAATCTTTAGCATACTTCCTGACACAGAATAAATACTTAATACCTGTTTTCACTACCTCTGTCACAAATAGTGACCACTGAAGTATAATTTTCAAAGTGGTAAAATCAAGCCTCTCATAGAGAAATAATAAAATTAACATGTTTGTATAACTCATTAATTAAGGAAAGAATCAGTAAGATCTTACAACTTTTAAATGAGAATTCGACTTATAGAGACTTATCTCTCCTGAGAGTCCCTTGTACTGCAAGGAGATCAACCCTGAAAATTCACTAGAAGGACTGATGCTGAAACTCCAATACTTTAGCCACCTGATGCAAAGAGCCAACTCCCTGATGCTGGGAAAGATTGAAGGCAAAAGGAGGGGAGGGCGACTGAGGATGAGACGGTTAGATAGCATCACCGACTCAATGGACATGAATTTGAGCAAACTCTTGGAGACAGTGGAGGGAAGTGGCGTGCTGCAGTCCATGGGGTTGCAAAGATATGGACATGACTCAGTGACTGAGCAACAACAACTAATTCTCTACTAGACAAAACTCATTTGCATTGCCTTGAACAGAAACAGTTTGTATCGCACATCAGACAGGAAGCATGTGCACCATAATCAGCCCTCTACAAGTTAATTTCCATCACTGCAGAGTTATAAAATGGCCCAGCAAAAGACAATCAAATGTGTGGTTAGTTCCCTAGAGGATCAGACAGCCTGGAATCCTAGACAACTCAGAGCATTCCACTGAAAGAACATTCAGTGAGCCTTTGCCCATTTCAAAGTCTGTTATAGTTTTCCTAGCACTGCAGTGCATGGCACACATCAGTTTGCTTTTCTAAACCTGTACCAGACTGTGAGTTCCTTGAGATAGAGGGAATAACATGCAAAGTTGTTGAGCCCTTTTGATTTCAGCTGGGTAGAGAAAGAGAAAGCAACATTTCTCCTGGAGAAAAGCATCCAGAGAGACCTGTGTTGGCACCATGGTAGGAACCACTGGCAAGCATGTGTGAGACATAGACCATGCACAAGGCCCTAGGTTAGACTAGGAACATAGGAAAATGGAGGCGGGCCAGTCTCTGTCTGATGAGGGCAATAACAGAAAACCAATGTTTACAATACAGTGTGATGAGGACCCTAAAAATCCAGAAGGTGACCTTCAGGAACTCCAGTGAATTACCAGCAACATTTTCCAAGCCCAGGTCTGATAAAGGGACAAACAGGTCTGATAAAGGGATCTTCACAGGAGATCCCTGTGAAGCCTATGCACAGCCTCGGAGAAATGAATAAAAAAGCATCTGTGTTCTACACCCATTGTCAGGCTCCCTCCCCTCCCTTCCTACCTTTTGGCTGAACTTCTGCTGGCAGACCTCTGGCTGTGGAGAATTAACATCCGAGTTATCTCAGATCTCTAGGAATGTAAGTCCTCATTACAGGCATAGGCAATCCTGCAGCACTCCTTCCGTCTCATAGGCACCTAGCACGCCTGGAATCACTGCCAAGAAGTTGGTGTCCACCTGTGGAAAGATGGGATGTTGAAAGAGGAGCTAGTCAATAACGAAATGCAGAAGACTTGTTTCCCCCTGGAATGTCTCTGTGAGGCATGGAAGATCTGATTATGCTTGTTATGTCACAGCACTTATTTGTTGAATCTATAAAAAAATGAATGAATAAATGAAGACTCCAGAGGAAGATCTGTCCAGTGAGAGGGCCTAGCCCACTGGCAGCCCGCACATGTAGTCAGCAAGACTGGTGTCCTTTAAATACTAAAGGAATTAGTATTTAAGCATCAACCAACTGCTTTGATTTACTTTTCTCCTCATGGGACAATCCTTTGGCTTCCTCTATACTCTTAGCTGCCTAACAGGAGAGGGTATGCTGGCAGGAGGGCTTTCCTGATGGCTCAGTGGTAAAGAATCCACCTGCCAAAGCAGGAGATGCAGGTTCCATCTGGGCCAAGAAGTTCCCATGGAGAAGGAAATGACAACCTACTCCAGTATTCTTACCTGGAGAATACCATGGGCAGAAGAGCCTGGTGGGCTAACAGTCCATGTGGTAGCAAAAGAGTTGGACACAACTTAATGACTAAACCAGAACAAATGCTGGCATGCACATTCAATCTGAGTGCCCACCATGCTCCCCCTATGAATTCTGGCACATACATGAGCCTCAAATCTCCTTCAGGCTCCTCTCAGGCTTCATTCAACCCTGGGGGACAGACAACAAACCACCACATGTTTACCAAGGTGGTGCCACCAGAGTCATCCTCCTGCACCGCAGGCCTGATGACACCTCCCCTCACCATCCCCATCTTTCGATTTTGCTTTGATCACTGAAGTGTTTCTCCAGACACTGTTGATGGGCTTTAACCCTGGGAGGTGTCTGACGTGGAGCCCAGACAGCTGGACTCTTGGCAACACCCCTGCCCCTCACATCCCACCTGGGTCATCCCCAGCCTTGGCGGCCGGACCTCCAGCAACTCAAGCTGCTTTTGCTTCTCAGGAGGGAAGGGACAGCATGGGGACCTGCATGGGAGTCAGCCCAGCCCACAGCCTGAAAGCTCACCCTGTCTTCTCCCACACCCAGCAACACCAACACATCTTCACCAGGCAGGATGGTGCAGGGGGCTCGGGGCTCAGGAATACCAGGGTTTCAAGCCTGGCCCTACCACTCACTGGCTCTGTGGCTCTGGGAAGACCACTTTGCTTCCCTGTGCCTCAGTTTCCTCATCTTTAAAATATGTATGACAACAGTTGTATCAGCCGGAGTTCAGTGCAGGAAATAGGAACCACTCGAGGTGTTTTGAGCAAAGTGACTTGAGACGGGCTAGATGCTTATGGGATGGTTGGATGGGGGAGGGGAGGAGGTAAGGCTGAGTCTCTGGAGATTTGCTCCCTTGTCTTGGGCAGGAGAGGAAGATGGGCAAATCGATGTTACCACCGGTAACCTGAGTTCTCAGTTCAGGATATACTGACTTGGCTATGATCCAGGGAGCAGGCAGCAGCTCCACTGCTGCTGCTGGGGTGGGGACCGCCCACTGGACACTGCTGCCAGAAAAGATGCCCGTCTGTATGACCCTGCTTGCCAGAAGGGAGCAGCCAAAGCAGCAGGAAGGCGGCCTCTGGTTCCCTTCCACCCTCCAAATCCCATGTGAGGGTCTCAGTGTTGGATCTCAGTGTGCATCCACCACTCCTGAAGAAGTGAGTCTGGGAGGTGAGGCTTTAGCTTTCTGCTTCTAAAGGACAGGAAACAGGTGGGAATGGAATCTGGGTGCTACTTAACCATCTGAGGATTAACTGCATTTATGCCAGGAGGCACCCTCCCACATCCTGGGCTCTGGCAAATGTTACAGTGGTTATGGCTACATGCCTGCCACATGCAAGCGCTGGGCCAGGCCCTGGAGATATAGCAGTGAACAAGGCAGGGCCATATCCTGAAGTAGTGAAGGGAGTCCAGGGGGAGCAAACACTGGGATCACTGGGATCACGAGGGAAGGAGTCAATCCAAAAGTGTTCTGTAAAGGCCTGGGGAGCACAGGGAGCTGGGAGAGCAGAGAGGGGGCAACCAGGCCAGCACTGGTGGGGTGGGGAGGGGAGAGAGGTAAGTGCCAGTTCCCAGTAGTAGCAGAGTCTAATATGAGGCTTGAAGGAAAGCTAGAAATTAACCAGACTAAGCAGGAGGAAATAGGGTGTGTGTTTGTGTGTGTGTATATGTGTGTGTACATGTGTGTGTGTCTATGCTAATTTCCACCTTGAGGAAGCATATACATATACAAAACCCTGGAAGATAAAAGAGTGCTTGGGATTCCCCACTAGTGGACAGTTAAGTCTGACCAGTGCCCAGAGTGGGGGTGGGGTGGGGTGGGGCGTGTATAAGAAAGGAGAAGAAAGCAGGAGCATGGAGCTTTACATGTCATTTTTGGAAGAATTTGAGCTTTATCTTGTAGGCAATGGGGATGCCCGGTGTTGTTGTTTAGTTGCTGTGTCCAGCTCTTTCATGACCCATAGACTGTAGCCCACCAGGCTCCTCTGTCCATGGCATTTCCCAGGCAAGAATACTGGAGTTGGTTGTCATTTCCTTCTCCAGGGGATCTTCCTGACGCGGGGATCAAACCCACATCTCCTGCATTGGCAGGCAAGCCACCAGGGAAGCGCAATACTACACACAGTAGAGTTTAAGTAGGGAGAAGGATCTCCCATTCCGGTTTCAGTAATATCACTTCGATGCATTTTGTGCAATCAGTTGGAAGCGGTGGTTTCAGGTATGATGTTATAGTAGTCTGGGCTGGAAACAGGGTTGCCAAGAAGAGGACAACGGAACAGATTCAATCGGGTTTACAGGGAGAAACCCAGGGTGGCTGCCAGGTTTCAGCAGCAGGCACACCCGGAAGGGTGGGGCCCCCATCCACTCCTGGCACTTGATCCTGGGTGGTGCCCACCTACAGGCTCCTGCCTGTAGACTGAACTCACATAAAGCTCCTTCCCTCCTATCAACCTTAGTGGCTGCATGCAATTCAGTTCCAGCAACGTTTATTAACCAGCTATTATGTGCTATGAACCAGGGAGGCATCTCCCTACCTCACCTAAGGGAGTTTTAACTGGATGTCTGAGAGACTCCTGAGCAGAGAGAAGGGGAAAGCTGTACATACAAGTTACAATTTAGGAAAGCCTAAGTTCGGGCCATTTTCTCTTTCTCCTACTGCCAAAGGGACTTGACCCCTGACTTCTGACCCCCATGATAGGAAAGGTACAAGGGACATCAGCACAGCCTTACACAGAGCTCCTGGGCTCCTGCTTCTACTGGGGCAGGCAATGGAGACAGGTGCCACCCCTGATCTCCTTCTCTTCTGAAAGTTCTATGTTCCTTCTGCTGTGAGATTCTTGATGAAAGGACAGGCCCACCAACCAACAGACTCAGCCTTTGGAATCAAGGCATTTCCCCAGAGGCTCTTTTCAACAGAGAGACATGAATCCACTCGTGTTGTAACATAGTACCTTAGCGATTTGCTATCACAGTACGGTAGTGCAAATTACAGGCTGGCTTTGGTCACAGCCTAGGAGAGAGGCCTGGAGCCATCCCTCCTATGTGGGTCTGGGCATTGGAAAAGAACGACAGTGTTACCAAACTGAACTTGGGTCTGCTTGCTCATGGCATAGCAAAGCCAACTTACTAACTCCAAGTTGTGATTACAGCGTTTACTGCAGGGCCCAGCAAGGTGTGGAGGCGGCTTGAACACTCAAAAGATCCAAACTCCCAGATGGCTTTCACAGAAGTGTTTTTAAAGGCAACATTTGGGGTGAAGGGCTGCAGGGTGCATGACTTTCTTCTGACTGTCTGGTGATGAGGTAACAGGGTAATATTTCAGGAATCTTAATCACCAGCCTTCTGGTTCCTACCAGTCTGGATTTGCGTGATTGTGCTCAGCTTGACCTCCACCTGAGTAGGGGTCTCAGTTCCTGTAGAACAACTCAAAGATATATGTCAGATTGCTATATATATCCCCAGGACTCTGATTTATCACTCAACTATTGTCTCTTGGCTGCTTTTCCTTTATTTCAGCATTCCCTCACTTCCCTAGTAGGTAACTGCTTGAATCTACTCAGGCCTAGAAGACTAAGGCCTTTTCCTACAAACAAATGGAAAGGCTTTTTGTAGCTGGGAGACCCCTGCTAGGTTTCAGTTCACTTTTTCCTTTGATAATCCTCAATCCTGAAGGGAACACATGTGGGACAATAAAGGGAATAAAGTTTTGCATAGAGAGATTAAGCATAAACTCAGCAGAGGAACTCAGTTTTGGTTTGTTTTTTTGGTGGGGGGGTCAATTTCAATAGTAACAGCATTTAGTATTGATTCAGCATTCCACATTCCTAATTTCTAAATCTTCATAATTCTGCAATGTAATTATTGTCCCCATTTTGCAGATGCTGGAACTGAAAGTAAGTAATCTGCTCATTTAAGTTGACATGGCTACTAGGTGGCTGAGTGGAATTTCAACCAACCCAGGACTGATGCTAATGCCTTTTTTTTTTTTTTTTTTTTAAGATTTATTTATTTATGGCTGTGCTGGGTCTTGATTGCTGTGCATGGGCCTTCTCCAGTTTCAGCAAGTAGGTGCTATTCTCTAGTTGCAATTTGCAGGCTTCTCATTGCAGTGGCTTCTCTTGTGGTTCTCATGGGCTTTAGACTGAGGGCTTAGTCATTGTGGTGCATGGGCTCAGTTGTCCTGTGGCATGTGGTATCTTCCCAGACCAGGGATCAGATCCATGTCCCCTACATTAGCAGGCAGATTCTTTACCACTGAGCCACCAAGGAAGCCCGCTAATGCCTTCCTAATGACTATGTGGTCATTAAGCCTTGCTCCCTGAACCAGCCAGGTTTCTGCTACTCCCCAGGGTGGTCCCATCCCAGAAGGATGTTGTTCTCTCACATCTTCCTCATAGTTGTTTGGCTGGACCTAGAAATGAGGCGCCTAGAAAGATGAGGTGTACAAAGCCAGGGCCAGGCCACTGGGGAGATGTCTGGAGCCTCGCTCTTGTTCTCCCTCCCCCACAGAGTGTCTCCTGGCACCGCAAAGTCCTGCTCATCCAGAGGACATCTGTGACTTCCTATCCCTCCTCTTCCTTTGAGAAGTTGCAGGACTTTCTCTTCTCTGCTCTGGGACACTGCCCAGGGCCTCAGCCTACCAGCCAGAGGATCCCACCCTGGGCTTAATTTCCACTATAATGCTGTCAAATTCTGGGCTGAGATTCCAGGATACCGCCCACAGAGCAGTAGCTGTGACTGGTGGGATGGGGAGGAGCCTCCAGGTCCCCCAGCTGTCCCCCCAACCCCCTTCACCCCATCCCCCATAGGGGAGGAAAAATAACTTTCCTCAACTCTTCTGAGCTCTTGACTGAGACCTCTGTAAACAAAAAGATAAATAAGAAAGAAACCGAAGTTTATTCACATATACTTGTACACCAGGGAGATACCCAGGGGAAAAAAATTAACTTTCCCAAGGGGCCTAAACTAGCAGTTTAAACACTACCTTCAGCACAGAGGAAACACAGGTGAGGGCGGGTCAGGGAGGAAGCCAGTTCTGGGAGATTACCCGGAAAAGCAGAGTAAACAAGGGGAAGGTTTGTTATGTAGATTTAAGTAAACCTCCTTTCCACAGATTTTTATAATTCTGTGATTTATAGTCAACTTCTCCACCCACTGAGGGAGACACCCTCACAAATGGAGATTTCTTTTATAAATGCACATCTCTCTCAAAGAGTCATTTCTACTGTTTTTCAGAAGCTTCCTTTGTCTGTAGTTTCTGAAAATAATCAGCTCAAAACAATCCTTCTGCCCTGGAGGCGTATTTGAGATGGCCTATTCTCCTACTCTTCATACCCTCCTCAAACCTGGGCTCCCTGCCACTGGTTTTAGGAGAAAAAAAATGTTCTGGTCTAAAGTGAGGTCAGCGGGGTTTCTCAGGTCACAGACCTCTGCTGGGCTATGCCCTGGGGCACAAGTTAGTAACACCAAGTCCCTGAGCAGCAGGAAGAGGCAGGATCCAGGGTCTGGCTGCGCTGTGGCATGCTAGCCTTGGGTGCTGACCCACCACAAGAAGGCTTGGTGGGCGAGGGGGGCGTCTGCAGACCCATGAGGAAGGCCCCAATATACAATCCTGCTGGGCCAGACTGAGGGAGCTGTCGGCCACAGGCTAGCAGCTGGGCTCCTCCCTCTTCTCTCACACCCGGGGCTCCCCTGAGGGGAAGAAGTCCTGAGTCCTCACCGGCTGGATCTGGCTGCAGGTTCCCCTTCCTGTTTGTACCAGCCTCAGACCCTGGGGAAGCAGGAACAGCTCCTCTCCACGCCCTGCTCCCACTCTCCACTATAGTCCTGGGGAAAACACACACACACACCCTCTAACCTATATAGTCACTCCCAACACAGCACAGGCATACCACACACCCCTCAATAAATAGCAAACACCCACCCCGCCCCCAACAGGCAGCCCTGATGAAGACTCCCGTGAATTCCTCCCAGCCTGAAAGCCGGCTCTGTTTCCATTCGAATCTCACACTGACTGTCTTCAAGACTTGACCACACAAGAAACCTGGACACAGGGGCCAGTCTGTAGGCGGACAGGATGCTCTCCTCCACCCTACTTTCCCCAGAAGGCCTCTCCCGGGCTACTCACTCTCCTTTCCTGTCCCCAGCCCATCCTGGCACGCCCGGCCGCCACCGCCGCCTAGATGTGGCAGTATGGGGCGCCCTCGTGTGGGCAAGGGCGGCCCTGCCGTCCCACCGCAAGGATCCCGGGCTGCCTTCTTCCTGCACCCCCACTGCCCTCCTCCGGGAGCCCCTCCCTGGCTGTCCCAGGATGTCAGGGCTCTGCACCGCCCACGTCCACTATTCTAACTGGCCTGCCTCCAGGCTACATTCCCTCCTTCTTTTACCTCTGAATGTTTTCTCACTTATATTTTAAAATTCAAAATTCTATGCATTTTAAAACCTAGAAGTGAAGTGAAGTGAAAGTCGCTCAGTCATGTCTGACTCTTTGTGACCCCATGGACTACACAGTCCATGGAATTCTCCAGGCCAGAAAACTGGAGTAGGTAGCTTTTCCCTTCTCCAGGGGATCTTCCCAACCCAGGGATCAAACCCAGGTCTCTCACGTTGCAGGCGGATTCTTTACCAACTGAGTCACAAGGGAAGCCCAAGAATCCTGGAGTGGGTAGCCTATCCCTCCTCCAGTGGATCTTCCCAACCCAGGAATCAACCTGGGGTCTCCAAGACAGCTGTTAAAACCTAGACAGGTTAAAAAAGCAGAGAAAGGTTAAAAAGCAGAGACATCACTTTGCTGACAAAGGTCTGTCAACTACAAATGGGCACTTGCCAAGATGGTTGCCGACAACTAAACAACAAGGGCACTGGCCATCTTCCTCTTCGGAGACCAAACCCTGCACTGTCAAAGCTGTTGACCTTCAACACCCTCTGAGGGAGTTCAGGGTGGAGTAAGGCACTCTGTGCTCCAGGGAATCTGGTGGGACAGGTCTTTGGATAGATGTTTTAGGAACAGATTTTATGATCCCAATCCTTGCATCTCCTCATACCTAGAAAAGCACTAAATCCCTTCATGGTGACATCAGGTCCTCCTGACTAGCAACATACTTTTTATAAAATAAATGCTTAATGGTATTGAACTCCCCCTTCACCAAAACCTTATATATTGACTTTCCCCCACTGCTGCTTTGGAGCAGTCTCTCAGAGCTATCTGAGGTGCTGCCTCCTGGGCTGCAGTCTTCATTTTGCCCCAAAGAAAACTTAACTCACAACTCTCAAGTTGTACATCTTTTTTTAGCCGACAGGTCTACATAGTCAAAGCTATGGTTTCTCCAGTAGTCCTGTATGGGTGTGACAGCTGGACCATGAAGAAGGCAGACCGCTGAAGAATTGATGCCTTTGAACTGTGGTGATGGAGAAGACTCTTGGACAGCAAGGAGATTAAACCAGTCAATCCAAAAGGAAATCAACCCTGAATATTCATTGGAAGGATTGATGCTGAAGCTGAAGCTCCAGTACTTTGGCCACCTGATGCGAACAGCTGATTCAATGGAAAAGACCCTGATGCTGGGAAAGATTGAGGGCAGGAGGAGAAGGGCACGACAGAGGATGAGATGGTTGAATGGCATCACTGACTTAATGGACATGAGTTTGAGCAAACTCTGGGAGATAGTGAAGGACAGGGAAGCCTGGCATGCTGCAGTCCATGGGCTCGCAAAGAGTTGGACATGACTGATTGAACAACAAGGCATGTTAAAAGACATACGTAAGAAAATATTATCTATAAAACATAATATGGTTAACACCCATGAGGATGCAACCCAACAAGAGAGGTGAAATATCAACAACTTGCATCTTCCTTTGTGTTGCTCTTCATCCCATTCCCTTCTTTCTCCCCAAACAAGAAGTAACCACTGTCCTAAATTTCATGTTTTCTCTTGCCTTTTTTTTACCCCAATTTTCCTTTTTGTGGCAAAATAAAATTTACAAAATTAGCCATTTTAAAGTGTATAGTTTGGGGCTTCCCTGGTGGTCCAGTGGCTAAGAATCCACCTTGCAATGCAAGGGACACCATTTCGAGCCCTGGTCCAGGAAGATTCCACATGCCTAGGAGCAACTAAGCCCATGCTCCACAATCACTGAGCCTGAGCCTATGTGCTAGAGCTGGCAAGTCGAAACTACAGAGCCTGCGTGTCCTGGAGCCTGTGCTCCGAAACCAGAGACGGCACAACAACCAGACGCCTGAGCCCTGCAATGAAGAGTAGAACTCCCCCAGCCCCTGCAACCAGAGAAAACTCTGGTGGAGCAGCAGAGATCCAGCACAGCCAAAAAGGAAAATAAAAAAAAAATTTTTTTTTTTTTAAGTTCCATTGTTTCAGTTCTTGCATTTAGGTTCTTGATCCATTTTCAGTTGGCATCCCGTTAGGTTCTGTTAACAGGGAGCGCTGAAGAAAAATTAAAGGGTGGAGGAGTGGAGAAAAGACTACCTTTTATCTCCATCCCTGGTTCCTTCCAGTGATTCTCCAGTGGTGGCACTTAACCCCAGCCTCCAGTCCTTTCTTCACTCCCCCCAAACCTCTCGCTTCCTCTCAGAGGCAGCAGTGGGTGAGTTCCACTTCCTTAAAGCTCTTCCTCCAAGCTCCTGGGAAGTCTATAAAACCCTCTCCTTACCCTTTGTTTCCCCACCCTGGAGCGGGGAGCTGCTTTCTGATTTTTATTAAGGGACTAGCTCAGCACTCCCTGTCTTCTTTCAGCCCTCTGGGCCATCTGCTAACAACAGCCTGTATTAACTTCTCTGAATCAAAGTGTATGTAACTTCTGCTTTTCAGACTGGATCCCAGCTGATACAGTGAACATGCCATTATTTATTCACCCATTCACCTTTTGATAGATGCTGGGACTGTTTCTAATCCTACTATCGCTTCTGTTTTCTACTTCTACTATTTCATTTTGAACAATGATACCAAGACATTTTGTGCATGTGTTCTGGTATACAGTCCTAACATTTCTCTATGTATATATAAGAAATAAGATGGTATGTATTAGGATATATAAATGTCCTACTTAACAGGCAACTGTCAATCTGTTTCCGGTTTACACTGCATTGTATACAATAATATCCTTATTCACATATGCCTCTGTGTGTGTGTGGAGGGGCTCAGAGCCTGGGAGGTGAGAGAGTCTTTTATGGATCCCAGCCAACAGATACATTTTTGTGTCCCTGGGGAAGCAAGAGACTAGCCTCACCTGAGGAAAGCTCACTGGTGCTCTGAATGGAGATATCTACCTTTGCACCCAGGTTTTGTGTTGATCAAAGGAGAATCACATATTTCCTCCTTATATGTAAGAAGGGGGAACAGGCACTGTGCAATTGGTAACAATTTCATGAGAGCCCTTAACAAAGAATCCTGCTGCATTTAACAAATGCTCACTAAACATTAGTTTCCTTTTTTCTTGTTCCTCTCCTGCACTGAAGCCACTTCTTGAGAAAGTTAAAGAAAATGAAAAACTCGCAAACAAATCATAATTCTGATCTTCATCATTATGAACAGAGCACTCATTAATTGCCTACCCCCCCCCCCCAAAAAAAAAGGAGACAGGATTTTAACTTTTACTTAGGGCTTCTGTGTGGTGGGAGGTGCTCCATTCAGAGCACCGTGAGCTTTCCTCAGGTGAGGCTTGTCTCTTGCTTCCCCAGGGACACAAAAATTTTTCTGTTTGCTGGGATCCATGAAAGCCCCTTTCACCTCCCAGGCTCTGGGCCCCTCCACACACACACAGAGGCATATGTGGAATTTGGATATGTGAATATGGCTTCTGCTCATCAGGAGCCACCTGCAATGCGGGAGACCCCGGTTCGATTGATCCCCTAGAGAAGGGATAGGTTACCCACTCCAGTATTCTTGGGCTTCCCTGGTGGCTCAGATGGTAAAGAATCTGCCCACAATGCGGGAGACCTAGGTTCGATCCCTAGGTTGGGAAGATGCCCTGGAGAAGGGAACGGCTACCCACTCCAGTATTCTGGCCTGGAGAATTCCATGGACTATACAGTCCATGGGGTTGCAAAGAGTCGGACACAACTAAGCGACTTTCACTTTTCTGCATGGTGGGAACTGGAATGAGCTGGTTTCTCTTGGAACTTCTGGATGATAATTAAAGAGATAGTCTGACTCGGGATGCCCCTTCCTTACTCACTCCTTCTATGGGCCTCTCAGGGGAGGGCAGAGAGGAAGGGGTAGAGGAAACAGACCACCCCAATCAGGACCCTGGCTCCTACCTCTCAGGGACACGTCAGCTGGGGTGACCCAGCTCAGTTAGAGGAACAGAGTACTAATTGTCCAGGAACAGTGATTTCAGAAATGCTGACCTGGATCCACTGCCCAAAAACTACCTTCCTCACCTATCACCTAAGGGCTCACCACAGGGACTTTACTTACTCAGGTATTAAACTGTGGTGGAAAGGAATTCATACTGAGCATCTGACAACTTACAGGAATCACCTAGCCCAACCTCCCTCCCAACACAGTGGCACGGTTAGATCTGACCCGGCTGATGGGTCCCTGGTGGAACGCTGACCGTGAAGGGACATGTCATCTCAGAGTGGCCCTTCCAGTGCCTGGACAGCGGGGACTTCTTGACGGCTCTTCTCATGCCAGTCAGCTCCTGCCAGGCAGAGCCACAGCACGAGGTTCTGTGTGGGGCCAGGATGGGCCAGGCTGTGAGGAAGACAGGATGTGTAGACCTTGCCCCCGCCCCTCAGCAGCCCTGAGGACGCACATGTGACCCACAGCCGAGGTGCCGAACTGCCCCCAGACAGCGGAGACGACGCGTGGTAAGACGGTCACCCCGTGTGCTGGACACTTTGCTTCTGTAAGCAGCCCAGTCACTGAAGCATGAGGGAGAGGAGGACATGCCACACACATGTGGGCTTTGTCCTCTTTTGGGAGGGGGTCAGTGGGCCACGCTGGGAGCAAGAGGAGCTAGGCTCAGGCCACCAGCTCTGACAAAGCCCCATGAGCTGGGGCAAACAGGAGGCTGCGTTTGCTGGGAAGAAACTCTTTTGTCGAGAAAGTGAGAAGGGTGCAGATTTAAGCTGGATCAGGAGAGATTCAAGCCAGAGCCCTGAAAGAACATCCAGGCTGAAGGGTGGTGAGAATGGAAGGGGACAGGTGTCTGCCAACTTGGCAGTGCCATCATCCAGCTCTCAGGACTGGTGAAGCCGATTCCCTACTTAGAACTCAATTGGAGTCAATTACACTGAGCCACAGCTGAGGGGAAAGATCAATCAGGGCAGACACAGCTTTCTTCAAGACCTTTCTGGCTTCGGGCTGAGGACAGTGTGGCAGAGCAGGAAAGAAACGTTATCGATAGTTTCCCAAGCTGAAGCCCAAGCCTACTTCAAGTCTTAATATTTTAAAAGATCTGGGGTGTGGATGAAGGCAAAGGAAGGCTAAATAATTTAGAAAGCAAGCAACAAGAGGCTGTTGCTAATGGGATTTTTGCCTTTTCCGTCCCAAAATAACAACTGGTCTCCGGGGAGAAAGAGGGAGTGAGCACAAAGCCAGCCTTTATTGCCACTTGATTGGCTTTGTGCATTTGTATCAGTTATCTACTGCTGTGGAACAAAGATCCCAAAGCTTAGTAGCTTAAGACAACAAGCATTTGTATCTCACACAGTGTCTGAGGGTTAAAAATGTGGGAGCTGGGTTGTTGTGGCTCAGAGTCTCTCATGAAATTTCAATCAAGTTCTTCTGGGGCTACAGTCACCTGAGGCTTGATTGGGATTAAAGTCTCTGCTTCTAAGACTGACATGGTTATTTAATGAGGCAAAGATGGCACCTCACAGCCAGCTGAGACCATTGACTCAAAAGCCTACTGGTGCCAAATTCAAATTTTTACACCCCCAGTTGTTTTAAATTTATCTCTAGCATTTAGACCCTGCCTGCTTTGCATTCCTCCCCACACTGAACCCCATCTGCAAGCCATCAGTACAGTAAACTCTGGGGCTACTGAAGATGCAAGCAACCGCTGCCCCTTGGGGCTCTCTCATCTTGAGACTCCCCATCACATTGCTGGACAACATCATCTAGACATGATGGGGCCTCTCCATCTCCCTCTCCTCCAGGAGTTCCTTGCCCTCCTCTTCTCAGTGATGGCCCCAAGTGACTGACCATGGAAGGTCTCATGTTATAAAGGACTTGAAAGCCCTTTCACCTGTGAAAACCCAAATAAAGCTCATTGTCTGCTACTGCCAACCTCCTAGTTACCCTTTTCCTTGATCAGCCCTGAAATCTTTCAAACTGACTACATGTGGCTGTTGGCTGGAGGCCTCTGTTCTCACGAGGGTTTTTCCTCCTGTCTGAGTATTCTCAAGACAGGGCAGCTGGCTTTCCCCCCAGAAAAACCCAAGAGAGAATTTAGCCAAGTGGAAGCCACCACGCTGTTTCATGACTTAGTCACACACACAACAAACCTTCACTTTTGCTTTACTCTGTCAGAATTAAGTCACTTCCAACAAAATTCAGCCCACATGGAAGCAAGGAGAATGATGCTCCACCTCTTGAAGAGAGGAGTATCAGAGAATACGTGGGTACCTTTAAAAAAAATCACCAGAACTCTTTCGCAAGCACCCTTTCTCACCTCACCTCCCCTTGCCCAGGGCTCTGTGAGGAAGGCAGGGCAGGTAATAAGACTGAGGGAGGCCGAATGACCTGGCCATGCTCACATGCCTGGTAGGTGAGGCTGAAACCCAGGACCTGATGGGCCTCCTCTCCCCACCCCCACCTCCTACCCAAGAACCCCTCACCTCTTCACAGCAGCGTGTCTCACTTTTCTCAGCATTTTCTCTCTTCTACCTTCTGGCTCTTGTGACAATTCTGTGAGTTACAGCAGGGATTACTGAACACAGTAATCTGGTCATGGCTTTGGCACAAATAAGCTGTGTGATCCTGAGAATGTCCCATCCCCTCTCTGGACTTTTTTATGCTTCTCTATAAGATGTTAAGAGGATACAGCTCTTACTCAGATACAAAACGCACCTGTGTCAAAAACTTAACTCATTATTTAATGAGAAAGCCCTGAGGTATTACAACCAAGTCCAAAAAATGCCAAAGGACTACAGATTTATAGTCAGATAAGGGATGTCAAAATGAATAAACAAATAGTTGCAAACTGGAAGAACTGGCAAAATTGGCCAATGCCCATAGGAATCAATAGCATCCACTGTGAAATGGCCAGTTTGCATTTCTTTAGAAATGAATTAATTGCCCTACTATGAGGTGGCACTAGTGATAAAGAACCCGCCTACCAATGCAGGAGACTGAGAGACGAGGGTTTGGGTTTGATCGCTGAGTCGGGAAGATCCCCTGGAGGAGGGCATGGCAACCCACTCCAGTATTCTTGCCTGGAGAATCCCATGGACACAGAAGCCTGGTGGGCTACAGCCTATGAGTCGCAAAGATTCAGACACTACTGAAGTGACTAGGCATGCATGCATGCATGTGTATTTAAACTTTTACCTCTACGGGTTGTAAAATAGCCCAGTCAAAGACAAACCAGGCAGAGATTACCTGGATCTATGAGCTGTCCACGTCAGGACTCCCACTTAATCTCAAAGTCTCACTATTTTTCCTTGTTGTTTTATTGCTATGTTGCGTCCAACTCTTTTGCAAACCCATGGACTGTAACCTGCCAGGCTCCTCCATCCCTGGGATCTCCCAGGCAAGAACACTGGGGTGGGTTGCCATTTCCTTCTCTAGGGGATCTTCCCAACCCAGGGATGGAATCTGCATCTCTTACACTGGCACGCAGATTCTTTACCACTGAGCCACCAGGGAAGCCTTTTGTCCTTACATGAATAAAAATGCAGGCAGGAATCCCTGATGAATTCCCTGATTGTAAGCCTCAATTCACAAATGAGAAAACTGAGGCTTGGCCTGTGGGTGCTGTCCCTTGCAGCTGTCCCCTCAAGTGTCTTCCTCCTGCTTCTCCTCTTCCCCCAGGAGCACAGCAATGATGCTCCCTCTGTCTTCTCTGGACACCGAGGACCCCTTTTGAGAAAACTTTGAGTTTTCTGTCTCCTGTTGCCCTGGCCCAGAAGCAGGGCCCTAATCCATACTGACTTGAAGTAGTTAATGAAAAGCACATGAGTCAAAACCAACCTAATTATCAAAGGCACTTGTGTTAATGAATGCCTTTCAATCCACACAGGGAGCTAACACACTCAAAATTAAAAGAGAATAAAAGCCATTACCTGGAAATGCCAGGGCTCCTACCTGAGCTGAGCCCTGTGAAGTCATTATGGGTAATTATGGACTATTAGTTGCTATCATCTCAGCAAGACAACTGGCCCCAAATGTTACAGTTAATGCCTAGGGCAGCATGTGACCCCTCTGAGGCAGGGAAGTTAAAAGGTAACTTTCTGTTTTTAGTTCCCTTCCACGCCACTTCCTCTGAGTGCCCCCACCAAGCCCTTCCATTCTATCGTTCATTTTTCACCCAGACTTGTTATCCTAAATTTTCTTTTGTGATTGGGAAGTCTAAGGAGCCTCAAAGAGCTCTCCTAATTCTCCACTCAACTCATTCTGAGCTGACTTCCAGGCTGTGAAAGGTGGGGAGAACAGTGGGTATCTGAGTTAGGAGCGCCAGAGAGGAAAAGTGAGATGCTCAGGATCATAGAGCGGACTTCCCTGGTGGCCCAGTGGTTGGGAGTCCGCCTGCCAATACAGGCAACACAGGTTTGCTCCCTGGTCCAGGAAAATCCCACATGTCTCAGGGCAACTGAGCCGGTGAACCAAAAGAACTCAGCCTGTGTGCTACAACTACCAAAGCCCACACACCTAAAGCCAATGCTCTGCAACAAGAGAAGCCACCGCAATGAAAAGCCTGCATAACCCAACTGAAGAATAGCCCCTAATCTCTGCAACTAGAGAAAGCCCATGCACAGCCATGAAGACCCAGCACAGCCAAAAATAAATAAACAAAATTAAAAACAAACAAAAGCAAATCAAGATCATAGAGCTTGGCTGTAGTTCAGCTACAGAACAGAGAGAGGTTGTGAGAAGGCAGAGAAGGGAGAGATGCTGGGAGCTTAGGGTGAACATTTTTGGGGGTAATCAGGCTTTTGCTGATTTCTTTCTAACGGGAGCAAAGCAGTGTGTAGGGAGGGAGGTTTATGGCTCCTTCAAGACTCCAGCTCAGTAAGACAAAGGATGGTTTGCCTTCACCTACCCCATGTTCCCGGCTTCCCCAGTGGCTCAGTGGTGAAGAATTTGCCTGCAATTCGGGAGACACAGGTTCAATAGCTGGGTCGGGAAGATCCTCTGGAGAAGGAAAGGCAACTTACTACAGTATTCTTGCCTGGAGAATCCCATGGACAGAGAGCCTGGAGGGCTACAGTCCATGGGGTCGCAAAGAGTCTGACATGACTTAGCAAATAAACAATAACAACTCCGTATACCAGTCAAACTCTTTGTGGAAGATTAAATATGGCCACAGATTCTTTGCTCTCCCTCCCTCAGAAGTATAGTCTATTTCTCCGATCTTTGAGTCTGGCCTGTTCTTGTGTCTTGCTTTGACCAGCAGAATATAGCAGAATGGCTACTGTATTGAAACTGCACAACTTGTCCCAGGACTTAATGAAGCTCAAGTTTGTTATGTCTCAGTGCAAAAGGAATTCAGTAAGAGGTAAAGTGATAGGTGAGAAGTGGTGGTGGTGGTGGTTTAGTAGCATATTTGTGTAGATTTATTACTATAGTACACTTGTGAGGGATAGAAACAGGTAGGCAAAAAGGCTCAGAAACTAAGTTGCCTACATTTTTATAATCAAAGGAAAAGTGGGGAAGGAGAGAGGAGTACCTTCTTCCTCTTCCTTTGTAAAGATGTTGCAGGAAAATGGGGGACAACAGGATGGTCATGTCCTAGGTCTTGAGTGAGTCCCTGGAATGGATACCAAGTGAGGGTCCTTGGCTTCAAGAGTGAGCCACAGTGAAGTGAAAGCAGGTTTATAGAGAGAGACAGACATTCCACAGGCAGAATGCGTTCCATCTCAGAGGGCGAGAGTGGCCCTGACGTATGGGGTGGTTAGTTTTTAAGGGCTGGGTAATTTCTTAGGCTAATGAATAGGAAGACTGTTCCAACTATTTTGGGGAAGAGACAGGGAATTCCAGGAATTGGGCCACCACTCACTTTTTGGCCTTTTATGATCTCTACCTCGGAACTCTCATGGTGCCTGTGGGTGTGTTCTTGCAGCATATGTTAACGGCTTACAATGAGCTTATAATGAGGCTCAGGACCACTGGACACCAAATCTTCTGCCATCTTACGACTAATTTGTTCTAACCAGTTTTTATCATATTCAGTTTTTCTCAACAGTTGTGTCATTCTTTAAGCGTTGTATCCTGCCCCCCTCCCTCCTGTCTCAGTATGTATTTCAGAGCCTCGGTCTCAGGACACTTGTAGCTTCTGCTTTCTCTCAAAAAGCTAAAGAAGGAAGCCAGTCTAGCCTTCGGGAGGGTGAGAGGTGTGGAGCCACTGAGCCCCTCACAGTTGGTAAAGTGAAAAATTTAAGCTATAAAAGATACAGAAAGAAATCTTATTTGCCTAAAGGAGAGCCTCCTGAAAAATATCAATACCCCCTCTTCCCAGGGAGGTACCAGAAGATTCAGCTACCATGAAGACAGATTGTCTATTTCCATTAGCATCAGAAAGCCCAGTAGGACCTTCCTGGATTTCCCATTGAGGGTCATGGGGGAAATTTTTGGATTAACAGAACTGTTCTCTTTATTGTGGTGTTAATTATATGACTTTATATGTTTGTCAAAACTTGCAGCACTATACCCACAAAAAGGGTACATTTTTCTGTGTATGAATCATACCTTAATAAAGAAAATGGAAAAATACGCTCGAGTTTGAGATATATTTTAAATGGAGAGCAACAGGACCTGCTGATGGATTGAACTGCACAGGGCAGTGACAACGGCTCATCCCACAGCTTAAGCAAAATATGTTCACAAATTTTTTGATATTCTTTCCTTCAAAGGTGGCACCCAACTCACCTCCCTTTAGGTTGTATGTTAAATCTCACAACTCAGTTCTATTAAATAGACTGTAGCAGAAATTATGGTGTATAAGAGATTGGGAAATAAAAAGAATAGGGGGCTCCTCCATGCTCTCTCTCTGGCATTCCTTGCTCCAGAGAACTCAGCTGCCACATGACAAGCACATTTGTTGAGGACTCTAGAGAGTTCTCATAGCAAGGGGCAGAGGTTTCCTGTCAACAACGAGCACTGACTTGCCAGGAAAGGAGGTGAGAGAATAAGGGAAGTAGGTGGAAAGGAGAGGATGAGTGGGGAACTATGAGGAAGGCTCTGTGCAAAACTGGAATTCTCACATTTGGAACACCCAGGTTCTCCCTTAGAAGCCCCTTTAACTCAAGGTAACCAAGGCCTCCAATGCTCTAACAAAATCTATTCTCATCTTCTTTATTCATGTGAAAGTGAAAATGTTAGAAACTTAGTCATGTCTGACTCTTTAGGACCCCATGGACTGTAGCCTGCCAGGCTCCTCTGTCCATGGGAATTCTCCAGACAAGAACATTGGAGTGGATTGCCAGGCCCTCCTCCAGGGGATCTTCATGACCTGGGGATCAAATCGGCATCCCTATGTCTCCTGCATTGGCAGGCAGGTTCTTTACCACTGGTGCCACCTGGGAAGCCCAGACTAAGGCCCTGGTGAATGTCTAAACTGTAACTCATTTTTAGCTCTAAATATTTTATGACAGGTGATTAGAGTAGAACAATAACATGATTTGTTAATGGCTGATCACCCATTGTAGGTATTAATAAACTTAGCGGTACAGTGTCAACCAGATGGAAGTTAGCTTTGAGGGACAAGTCTAATGTGATCAAGCGTATCATCCAACTGCACAAAACTTCTCCCAGGAACTCATCATGAGGGCCTTTCAAACACCATTCCATGGGTAGGGAGGGCCATGGTTAGGTCCCAGGTGCCACCAGTCTGGCCTAAGATGAACCTTTCTCTAGCAGAGATGTTAATTCCTGACACCTGGATTGGAGCTCAACATTATAGCTATTCAGCAAGGGATTGACAAGAAGTAAATAAGCTTTTTAGTATTAAGAGGGATTCAGGTTGACCTGCCTCTTGAGAAATCTGTATGCAGGTCAGGAAGCAACAGTTAGAACTGGACATAGTACAACAGACTGGTTCCAAATAGGAAAAGGAGTACATCAAGGCTGTATATTGTCACCCTGCCTATTTAACTTCTATGCAGAGTACATCATGAGAAACTCTGGGCTGGATGAAGCATAAGCTGGAATCAAGATTGCCGGGAGAAATATCTATAACTTCAGACATGCAGATGACACCACCCTTATGGCAGAAAGTGAAGAAGAAAAGAGTCTCTTGATGAAAGTGAAAGAGGAGAGTGAACTTAAAGCTCAACATTCAGAAAACTAAGATCATGGCATCTGGTCCCATCACTTCGTGGGAAATAGATGGGGAAACAGTGGAAACAGTGGCTGACTTCATTTTTTGGGGCTCTAAAATCAGATGGTGACTACAGCCATGAAATTAAAAGATGCTTACTCCTTGGAAGGAAAGTTATGACCAACCTAGACAGCATATTAAAAAGCAGAGACATTACTTTGTCAACAAAAGTCGGTCTAGTCAAGGCTATAGTTTTTCCAGTAGTCATGTATGGATGTGAGAGTTGGACTATAAAGAGTTGGACTGTAAGCACCAAAGAATTGATGCTTTTGAACTGTGGTGTTGGAGAAGACTCTTCAGAGTCCCTTGGACTACAAGGAAATCCAACCAGTCCATCCTAAAGGAGATCAGTCCTGACTGCTCATTGGAAGGACTGATGTTGAAGCTGAAACCCCAATACTTTGGCCACCTCATGCGAAGAGTTGACTCATTGGAAAAGACCCTAATGCTGGGAAAGATTGAGGGCAGGAGGAGAAGGGGACAGCAGCGGATGAGATGGTTGGATGGCATCACCAACTCAACGCACATGAGTCTGGGTAAACTCCAGGAGTTGGTGATGGACAGGGAGGCCTGGCGTGCTGCAGTCGATGGGTTCACAAAGAGTCAGATGCAACTGAACTGGACTGAACTGAGAGAAACTCACAGTAATAAGCAGTAATGCTGTTTTCATCCAGTTGAGTATATTACACTGCTCCTTTGGGCTATGTTATCAAACCCATTCAGTGGTTAGGGTTCTGCACAAGGAACTGAAACCTCTCTGGGTGTTCTAGGTGCTCTGAGTAGAAAGGGATTTGATACAGGACACTTAGATTGGTTGGAAAAGCTGGAGTGGTGAGATAATACCCTGGACTCCTCAGAACTGACCACCTCAAAAAAAGGCTGTAAGCCAAACCTGTACATTTTTGTAGTTTGTTATCATGTACATATTAATTGGTCCTTCCCAGGTGGTGCTAGTAGTAAAGAATCCTGCCAATGCAGGAGATGCATGAGACATGGGTTCGATCCCTCGGTCAGGAAGATTCCCTGCAGGAAGAAACAGCAACTCACTCCAGTATTCTTTCCTGGAAAATTCCATGGAGAGAAGAGCCTGGCAGGCTACAGTCCACGGGGTCACAAAGAGTCAGCCACGACTGAGCACGTGAACACACACACACATTAATTTACTGTTAAGGCAATCAAACTACTAAACACATATTCTGGGAGTAATATAATACAAAACCTACTCTATTCTGCATTATTTTTCATGAGATTCTGGCCTCTCAATTCTATTCAGTATCAACTTGAGCTGCTGCAGCCCTAGATGAATGTGCCTATTCACCCCAGCTTCATCAGAATTGGGCATTTTCATTAAACATTTTTATAAGTTTTTTTTAATAATTGAGACATTTTTGTTTAAAAAAATTATTCTTAGATTATCTTAGATGACACACTGCCCAAGAAAATCTCAACAGAATGGTAGATCCTACGAGTACAGACTGAGGCTGGAAATGTAATGTATGTATGTATGTATGTATGTATGTATGTATGTATGTATGTATGTATGTATGTATGTGTGTGTGTGTGTGTGTGCGGTTGGCCCTGTAACATTCAAGATCTTAGTTCCCTGCTCAGGGATAAAACTCATGCCCCTACAGTGAAAGTGCAGAGTCTTAACCAGTGGACTACCAGGGACGTTACAGGGAAATTTAATTTTTTCTTTCATTAATTAAATGCTCTCATACTTGGAAAAAAATTCTTAAAAATTAACATTTTCCCTTCTACTTGTGCATAGTAGTCTACTCTTTTTCTGTTTAGGAGTTATCTCTTCTTATTCATTTTTCTATCTATTGAGGGCCTATTTTAAGCATAATCTTATTTATTTTTCCTTCACATCTAGGCATTTAATTAGTGGCATGTTTCATAGTGCTGTCTGTTAATAGAAAAGAGCTCAAAATTTGAATGGTAGAGGCACGTATGTGGCCTTGACTAGCTCCTTTATGATGTTCAGTCTTCCCAGCTGCTGAGGAGAAGCAGGAAGCCATGTCTGTAAGGGTGACTCAAAAGTTAGCAGTGTTATGTGGAATGCGTAGAGCTGATACAGTCAAACAACCAGCTGTGGTCAACTTCTGAGTTGTGCTGCAGTGCCCATGTTAGCAGGGCCCAGGAAGACTGGCCACAGGCACCACTGTTCAGTGATGACGATGGGACTAAAAACAGGTCTTATAGCTTCTTATTGTAATAGCAAGACAAAAACTGGGATCCAACTTGAGCCTTTGTGCAAAAACTAAAAATACGTGAACTTTAAAACATGTTTAAAATATTAAAAATCTATTAAAGTTAAAACTGCAGAAGCTTAAAAAGTAATATACAGGCGATTATCTGAAATATTCTGTCCAAGGCTGGCTGATCACCTGCCAACCTCATCACTGATTTCATCCCAGCCCCACGTGTTCCAGGCAGCAGCTGGGCAAACAAGCTTGGAAAATGGTTCCTTCAAGATCAGCCAAAGAGAGCGTTGGTTAAACATACTCCCCATGAAATTACACAGAGACATTTTGATGGAATTGTCAAAGCTTAACATAATTAAATATAAGATTGATAATATAGCACATTTAGGAAAAGTGTCATTTTTGTGTGACTTCTATTGTTCCTACACTGGTCATACCCAAATGTGGTTGACAGGAACAATTTTACAGATGAGTGGCTTGGGAGACAGAAGTAGTGTCTGCTGTGAATTCAAAAAGCACTCATATAGGGCCCTTATAACCTCATCTTGTTCATCCCATCTCATCTGATTGTCTCATCCCTTGATTTCTTGCTATTAATTTTTCGTGTGATTTTCTTTCTCAATTAAAAATATTTATTACTAATTTTTATAAATAATTTTAAAAAATGAATAAAAGTATAACTTTGAATAAGGTATTTATGTAGTACAGATTTTAACCTTTTGGGACTTCTTAATAATACAAGTATTAGTTCATATGTTTTCCCAAAGAGGTCCTTTCTGTTTATGTCTTCCACTAGTACAGGACTTTTAAGGATGTATATATATCCTATGTAAATGTTATCGGTAACAGTTATGTATTGAGCCCCTATTATGTGCTAGACAGCTTGTTGAAAAGCAGTACCTCCTTTAATCTTCTAAACAATTCATTTTACAAAAGAAGAAACAGTCTCTGAAGAGTTAAACTACATTTAGGAAATTTTATGACATGATCATAATTTGAATGTAGGTCTTTCTGACTCTGAAGTCTATATTCTATTCAATTCACCCATGATCTACTTTCTCTTTCTAATTGAATATTCCTTTAATTACTTTTTTTGGACAATATTTTTCTCTGCATTTATTGAGCTGGTCATAATGATTTTGCTCCTATGGGGTTAGGTAAGTTACATTGATTTTTTTAAGACAATTTAAAATTTCATATTAATATTTTTTAAAGATTTATAGTGAACATAAATATTTTTTAAAGATTTATAGTGAACATAAATATAGTGAACATAAATATAATAGAAAATTAAAATCACAAAGTTAAAACAACTTATTATGATTTAATCAGTCAGCACAAATGGGATATACTGCAGAAGAAAGTATCAAATAAAATCGTAATAACTTACAAAAACACAATTTAAATTCTCTGATATGGGTTAGTGGGACTTTTCTCCATCTATAATAGCAATTCGAAGTAGTCTTTTTTTTTTAACTTTTTATTTTGTGTTAGGATATTGCCGATTAACAATGTTGTGATAGTTTCAGGTGAACAACAAAGGGGCTCAGCCATACATATCCCACCCAGGCTGCCACATAGCATCTAGCAGAGTTCCACGTGCTATACAATATGTTCTTGTTGGTTATCCGTTTTGAATATAGCAGTGTGTACATGTTCATCCCAAATAACTATCCCTTTTGCCCAGCAACCACAAGTTCGTTCTCTGTCTCTTTCTGTTTTGTAAGTCCATTTGTATTATTTCTTTTTAGATTCCACGTATAGGGATGTCATACAACAGTTCTCCTTCTCTGACTTCCTTCACTCAATATGACAATATCTAGGTCCATCCATGTTGCTGCAGATGGTATGATTTCATTCTCTTAATGGCTGAGAAATATTTCATTGTATAAATGTACCACATCTTCTTTATCCATTTTTCCGTCAATGGACATTTTGGTTGCCTCTATATGATTTATTTTGCTGTTGGGTCTTAGCTGCAGCACTTGGCATCTTCCTTGCGGCACACGGGCTTCTTTCGAGTGCTCTGGCTCAGTAGTCCTGTGGCATGTGGGATCTTAGCTCCCCAACCAGGGACTGAACCCACATCCCCTGCATTGGAAGGCAGATTCTTAACCACTGGACCACCAGGGAAGTTCCTCAAAGTATTCTTTATCTCAATATGTTGTCACTATACTTTTAATCTTTGTGTTGTACTTTCTTCCTTCCTGATGTTCCAAGATTTCTTCTTTCATCTTTTTCTTTCTGTTTAGAAAGTTTCCTTTAGCCATTCTTTTAAGATAGGTCTTCTGGGCAAGTTCTCTTAACTTTCCTCCCTCTGAGAAAGTCTTGGTTTCTCCTTCATACCTAAAGGATATGTTTGATGGATACAGAATTCTGGGTTGACATTTCTTTTAACACATGAAAAATGTGCCACCTCCTTCTGGCCTCCATGGATTTTGATAAGAAAACCCGCTGTCATTCAAACTGTTTATCTCCTACAAATAATACATCTTTTCTCTTTTGCTACTTTCAAGAATTTTTTCTTTGCTTTTAGTTTTCAAATGTTTGACTATGATGTGCCCTGGCATAGAGTTTTGGGGTTTATGATATTTGGGTTCATCAGTTTCCTGAATTTGTAAGCTTATGTATTTTGGACAAATTTTCAGGAAACATAGGAAAATTTTCAGTCATTATTTCTTTGAGTATTCTTTAATCTCTGCCCCCTTTCCAAGATTCTGGTGCCACAACACTAAGATCTTTTATATAGCTCCATAAGTCCCTGATTCTATGTTCATTTTTTTCTATTTTATCTCTGTTGTTCAGTTTGAGTAATTTCTATTGTTCTATTTTCAATTCCATGGATTCTTTCCACAGTTCTACTATTGGGCCAATCCACTGAACTTTTTGTTTGAACTTATTGTATTTTATATTTAAGTCCTAAAATCTCCATTTGCCCCTTCCTTATCTTCTATTTCTTTTCTTTCTGTTTTCATTGGTTTCAAGTGTGTTCATCATGGCTCACTGATACATTATTATGATGGTTGCTTCAAAATCTTTCTTCAACAAGTCATTCTAACACCTATACCATCTAGATATGGGTATCTGATTATTGCTTTTTCTCACTCACATTGAGAGATTTTCCTGATTCTTGGTATGAGTGATTTTTTATCAAAGCACGAACATTTGGGGTATTATGCTATAAAACTTTGGGCTTTATTTAAATTTTATGTTTTAGCAGACCTCCTGTGACACTGCTGTGGTGCTACCTTTTTCATTTCCACAGAGAAGGCTTTGCATGGGGTCTAGCATTTTCAGCATGGTTTGCAAAGCTCTTGGCGATTTTTCAAAGTATTGTTATGTGCAACAATAAAATTATGGGGTGAAAGGAAGCACAGGTAAATCAATCCAGGTATGCCTTCCTGGATGACTTATTTTTTTTAAAACAGAGTATAATGTTTTTTATTCACTAATAAACTAAAAGTCTGTTTCTAGATGTTTCTTCCTCTTGTATGCCTCATTTGTTTTATTACTCAACGAAGCCCTATAAGGGGCAGTTTTACCTAATCCTCAGACTCAGATCCACCTTCATCTTGACTAATCTTGAAGTAATAAAGTTCATAAGTTTCATTGTCAGATACAACCTCATAAAGTCAACCATGAAGATTGTTCTTAAGATATTTCTTGGTAAGATACTTCAAATAGCTTTTGGAGAACTGTTTCTCAGGAAAAATCATTTTATTCTTGAAGCATTCAATGTGAACAACATTCCTAAGATTTCTAGTTTTTCCATTGACTTTAACTTTCTCTAACAAAAAAAATGTTCAAAATTTCCGGAATAAAAAATCCACTTTCTATTGGATGAGTCAGGTCAAATTAAACCTCCAGGCTGACTTCTCAGGCTTCTTGTCTTTCTGCGGCAACATCTTGAAGACTGGCAGGGGATTAGGAAGAGACTGGATGATTGATTTAACGGAGAATTAGCTCACAGCCAATGAGGACAGACTCTGCTGTGGTCTGAATGTCTGTGAGCCCCACAAATTCATGTGTTGAAATTTTAACACCAAAGGCAGTAGTATTAGTAGGTAATGGCTTTGAGAGGTGCTTCAGTTATGTGGGGAATCCTCATAAATGGGACTAGTAACTTATAGAAGAGGCTCCAGAGAGATCCCTAGCCATGTGAGGACACAATGAGACATCTACAGCCTGGACAACAGCCCTCACCAGACCATGCTAGCACCCCGATCTTGTACACCAAACCTCCAGAACTCTGAGAAATAAATTTCTGTTGTTTATAAAAACTTTATCTTGCCTGTGGGATTTTGTTACAGCAGCTTAAAAGGATTAAGACAGGACCCCAGTGGATGGCAGCCCAGACCAGGGTGAAAAGGAGGACAAGAAGGGGCATTTTGTAATCCACTGGGGTTGGAAAGGTACCCAGTTTAAAAAATCAACATCAAAAAAGTTATTATAAACCTATTATTAGAGGGAGCTGTGTTAAGCAAATAGTCTCCATGCTTTGAGTCAGAATTGAGTCAGATTCCTATGAAATTGAGTCAGAACATCAAGGGCCTGTCTAGGTCCAGGTCACGCATGTACAAACAAACAAACAAACAAAGGTTTATAATAATTAGTTAGTTCCAGATTGAAGGAGATGATTGGAGAACAAAATTTGTATCACACAATGCCTGGTTATGTTTAGGTTTTCAAAGAAGAGGGTGAGTTACTGAGAACTTTGTTAAACAGCAACCTCAGAAAAGTTGGGGATCCATTGCTGGCAATAATTAGGAGTCCTGGCCGAGAATCCTCTTGCTTGAAAATGAGCCTGGAAAATGAAAGGCTTCCAGAAAGCCTGCAAGTGAGGGCTTTGCCCTCTTGGTGTAAATCATGCCCTAGGTAATGAGCTTTGGCTTGACACAATTGTAACCGTTCTTTGAAAACTTAGGATATTTTAGCTAAAAAATTAAATGGACTGATACCAGTCCTAGATAGAGCTCACTTCATCTTTAGAATGCAACAAAATGTTAACTATGTATTCGATGGACATAAAATAACAAGGTAATCTAAGGTCTTTAAAGTCCTAGTAAGAATCCACGAGGGGCTTCCCTGGTGTATTCTTGATACCTCATGTAAGTGGAATCGAAGGGACATGCTGGAAAGATGGGCTGCCAGATAAACAACCTTCAAGTTTCATGGGTCTTATTACCTGCAGGACTAGTGTAGCCTAGTGTTAGGAGCGTGCACTGTCATCAGGTGACCTGGATTTAAATCCTAGCTCCACTACTTCTCTTTCTCTTTTTTAATTAAAATATTTTTCTAATTGTGGTAAAATGCACATGACATTAAATTTATCATCTTAATGACCTGCCTCTTGCAGGTCAGGAAGCAACAGTTAGAACTGGACATGGAACAACAGACTGGTTCCAAATAGAAGGAGTACGTCAAGGCTGTATATTGTCACCCTGTTTATTTAACTTACATGCAGAGTACATCATGAGAAATGCTGGGCTGGATGAAGCACAAGCTGGAATCAAGATTGCCGGGAGAAATATCTATAACCTCAGATATGCAGATGACACCACCCTTATGGCAGAAAGGGAAGAAGAACTAAAGAGCCTCCTGATGAAAGAGACAGAGGAGAGTGAAAAAGCTGGCTTAAAATTCAACATTCAAAAAACTAAGATCATGGCATCTGGTCCCATCATTTCATGGCAAATAGATGGGGAAACAGTGGAAACAGTGGCTGACTTTATTTTGGGGGGCTCTAAAATCACTGCAGATGGTGACTGCAGCCATGAAATTAAAAGACGCTTACTCCTTGGAAGGAAAGTTATGACCAACCTAGATAGCATATTAAAAAGAGACATTATTTTGTCAACAAAGGTCGGTCTAGTCAAGGCTATGGTTTTTCCAGTAGTCATGTATGGATGTGAGAGTTGGACTATAAAGAAAGCTGAGCACCAAAGAATTGATGCTTTTGAACTGTGGTGTTGGAGAAGACTCTTGAGAGTCCCTTGGACTGCAAGAAGATCCAACCAGTCCATCCTAAAGGATATCAGTCCTGGGTGTTCACTGGAAGGACTGATGTTGAAGCTGAAACTCCAATACTTTGGCCATCTGATGTGAAGAGCTGACTCATTTGAAAAGACCCTGATGCTGGGAAAGATTGAAGGCAGGTGGAGAAGGGGACGACAGAGGATGAGATGGTTGGATGGCATCACCAACTCAATGGACATGAGTTTGGGTAAACTCCGGGAGTTGGTGATGGACAGGGAGGCCTGGCATGCTGCGGTTCATGGGGTTGCAAAGAGTTGGACATGACTGAGCGACTGAACTGAACTGAGTTGAACTTAATTATTTTTAAGTGGACAGTTCAATAGTGTTAAGTATATTCACATTGGGAAACCAATCTCCCAGACTCTCTATCTTGCAAGACTGAAACTCTATACCTATTAAACGACAGCTTCCTACCCTCTTCTACCTCCAGGCCCTGGCAGCCACCATTATACTTCATGTGTTTCTAAAATGTGACTTCCCTTCTAAATAGGCTTTCCTGGTGACTCCGCAGTAAAGAATCCACCTGCCAAGCAGGAGACGTGGGTTCAATCCCTGCATCAGGAAGATACCCTGGAGATGAAAATGGCAATGTACTCCAGTATTCTTGTCTGATAAATCCCATGGACAGAGAAGCCTAGTGGACTCTAGTCCATGGGGTCGCAAAAGAGTTGGACACAACTTAGCAACCAAACAAAATCTGACTACTCTAGATACCACTCAGATAGGTAGAATCATACATCATTTGTGCTTTTGTGACTGACTTACTTCACTTAGCAAAATGTTTTTAAAGTTTGCCCAAGATGTGGCATGTATCAGAATTTCATTCTTTTATGAGGCTGAATAATACTCCACTGTGTGTGTGTATACACACACACACACACACACACACACACACACACACACTACATTTCATTTATCTATTCAGTCTGGATAGGGATTTACCAATTTTATTTTTCTTCTCACACTGGAAGGTGTTGAGCTGAAGAGTGACGTGATATGATTTATACTTAGTACTATCATTCTAGTTACTCGATCTAAAATAGAATGTAGAAAAACAACATGGTATTGGCACAAAAATGGACACATAGATCAATGGGACAGAACAGGGCCCCAAAGTAAGCTCCCACATCTGGAGTCAAATAGTCTATGACAAGAGGAGGCAAGAACACAAAATGGAGAAAAGACAGTCACCTCAACCGCGGTGCTGGGAAAACCGGACAGCTCCAAGTGAGACACTGAAATGAGAGCATTCCCTCACACCACATAAAAAGTAAACTCACAATGGCTTAAAGGTCTACATGAAAGACAGGAGGCCATAAAACTCCTAGAAGAGAACATAGGCATAGCACCCTTTGACATAAATCACAGCAATATTTTCTCGGATTAGTCTCCCAAGCAAAAGAAATAAAAGCAAAAATAAACAAATGGGTCCCAATTAAACCTAAAAGTTTTTGCTCAGCAAAAAAACCGTCAAGAATATAAAAAGACAACCTACTGAGTAGGAGAAAATATTTGCAAATGATGCAGCCAACATGAGGTTAATATCCAAACTATACAAAAGCACACACGACTCAATATCAAAAAAGTAAACAATACAATCATAAAATGGGCAGAAAACCTGAACAGACATTTTTCCAAAGAAGACATAGAGATTCTGGCTAATAAGCATATGAAAATATACCTGATATGGCTAATTATTAGAGAAACGCAAATCAAAACCACAACCTCACACCTGTCAGGATGACTGCCATCAAAAACTCTACAAATAACAAATGCTGAAGAGGATTTGGAGGAAATGGAACCCCTCTACACTGTTGGTGGGAACATAAATTGGCAAAGCCACTATGGAAATCAGTATGGTGGTTCCTCAAAAAGCTAAAAATAGGGACTTCCCTGGCAGTCCCGTGGTTAAGACTCCATGCTTCTACTGTAGGGGCCAAGGATTTGATCCCTGGTTGGGGACCTAAGATCCAACACACACACCACATGCATGGCCTAAAGATTAAAAAAAAAAAAAAAGCTAAAAACAGAACTACCAAATGATCCAGCAATTTCACTCTATGGTATATAATCTGGAAAAAATGAAAACACTAAACTGAAAAGATACACACTCCAATGTTTAGCACTACTATTTAAAATAGCCAAGACACAGAAGCAAACCAAGTGCTCATCATAAATAACTGAATTAAGAAGATGTGGTGTATATATATATATATATACATATATATATATACACATATATATATAAAATATTATTATATTATACATATACACAATGGAATATCACTCAGCCATAAAAATAATGAATACTGCCATTTGCAGCAACATGGATGGACTCAGAGAATATTATGTTTAGTGAAATAAGTCAAATAAAAAAATATATGTGATAAAAATACAAATTAAATGTATATACAAAACAGAAACACAGACATAGAAAAACAGACTCACAGATATAGAAAACAAACTTGTGCTTACCAAAGGGGAGAGGGAAGTGGGGAAGGGCAAATTAGGGTATGGGAATAACAAATACAAATTACTATATATAAAATAAATAAGCAACAAGGATTTATTGTATAGCACAGGTAATTATACCCATTACCTTGCAATAACCTACAAGGGAATATAGTGCTTCCCTGGTGGCTCATCCACGAAGAATCTGCCTGCCAATGCAGGGGATGTAAATTCGATTCCTGGGTAGAGAAGATCCCCTGGAGAAGGAAATGGCAACCTACTCCAGTACCCTTGCTTGGAAAATTTCATGGACAGATGAGCTTGGAGGGCTACAGTCCATGGGGTCACAAAGAGTTGGATACAACTTAGCAACTAAACAATAACAACATAATGGAACATAATCTGCAAAAATACTGAATGATTATGCTGTACACCTGAAACTAATACAGTATTGTAAACAACTATTCATCAACAACAAAATCTGTATTTTGACACACACACACAATAAAAGATAAGTTAAATAGAATGTAGAAGAGGAAAAGACAAGCAGGGAGTTCAATTAGAAGTGTATAAAATTAGTCCAAAGCAGAGATAATGGTGGTGTAGGTTAGGCTGTTGGCAATGGAAACGGTAAGTGGTTTATAATATATTTTGATAGTAGAGCAGATAGGATTTACTGATAGCAGGAATTAGGGTATACCTGTATTAAGTAAACAGAAGAATCAAGTACTGTTACCAGTTTTTGGTCTGAACAACTGAAAGAATTGTCATTTACTGGGACGAGAAGAAGAAAAATTTTGGAAATGAGAAAGTTAAGAGCAGTTTTACAACTTAATCAAAAAAATGAGCAAAAGACCTAAATAGACATTTCTCCAAAGAAGATACACAGATGTCCAATATGCACATGAGAAAATGTTCAACATTGCTAATATCACAGAAATGCAAATCAAAACCTCACACCAGGCTGAATGGCCATCATCAAAAAGTCTACAAATAATAAATGCTGGAGAGGGTGTGGAGAAAACGGAACCCTCCGACCCTGTTGGTGGGAATGTAAGTTGGTACAGTCACTATGGAGAACAGCATGGAGACTGCTTAGAAAAACTAAGCCCAGAGTTACCATATGATCCACCAATCCCACTGCTAGGCACATATCCAGAAAAGATGAAAACTCTAAATTTGAAAAGGTACATGTACCCCAATGTTCACAGCAGCACTATTTATAATAGTCAAGACATGGAAACAACCTAAATGTCTATCAACAGATGAATGGATAAAGAAGATGTGATACACACACACACACAGACACACACACACAATGAAATATTACTCAGCCAGAAAAAAGAACAAGACAATGCCATTTGCAGCACCATGGATGGACCTAGAGATTATCCTACTAAGTGAAGTCAGACAGAGAATGACAAATATGTAAGACTTTTGAATCTAAAAAAAAAATGATACAAAGGAATTCATTTACAAAACAGAAATAGACTCTCAGACATAGAAAACAAACTTATGGTTACCAAAGGGGATGACGGGGGAGGGATAAATTAGGAATTTGGGATGAGCATATATACACTGTATATAAAATAAAAAACAAGGATCTACTACAGGGAACTATATTTGATATCCTGTAATAACCTATAATGGAAAAGAATCTGAAAAGGAATATATATTCTTATATCTATATCTACATATACGTAATGAAATCACTTTGCTGTACACCTGAAACATTGTGAACCAACTATACTTCAACAAAAAATTAATTTAAAAAAAGAGCCCAATTTTAGGTATGTTAAATTTGAGATGTCTGTCAAATTTCCAAGGAGGCAGTTGACTATATCATTTGGAGTTCAGAGAAGATGAGACTGTTGATGTAAAATTTGAGAGTCATCAACATTTAAATAGCATCACATTTGGATTTTGGGGGAAGCAGATTCTAAGGCAGACTTCAATGTTTAGAATGTTGGATAGAGAATGTCATTGGAATCAACATCTCTGGAAGGCAGGAGGAAGGTGAGCTATGATGCAGGCCTGACAACCCGAGATGACTACATGAGAAGCTCTGGAGCTGAAATGGCCTGTCAGAGTTGTCCTATGTGAGGCTGAGATAGTAAGCCCTTGATCCTCTTGCCTCAACCAGTTATCAAATGTCGACCACCTCCAGAAGGACATGACCTCAGGCGAGGCGGTTCTGTCAACTGAGGTAATCCCTGAGCGGGCTGACAGATGAAGCCTGACCACTGACAGCAGCTTTAGCAGCTGGGGCATACGTCCTTCCTTGAAGGTGCATCTGATGGTACATCACAGTGTCCACCATGGATAGTATTTAAAATCATAAGGCTGGATCAGCTCACCAAGAGAATGATGCGGTTAAACAGGTACAATGACAGAGCTCCGAGGCACCTTGAGAGATCAGGGGAGTAAGAAGGAACCAGCAAAACAGTTTAGGAGAAGTAGCTAGTGAAGTCAGAAAAAAGATGAGCGAAAATGAGATTCTGGAAGCCAAAGCAAGCAAGTATACTACTACTACTATTACTCCCACTACTGTTCTTGGTACAATTTAATCGTCACAACACTATTAATTAGATGATATTATTATCACCCCCACGTTTTGAGGCACAGAGTTTAAAGGTCCCTCTCCAGGTTACACAACTTGTGGTGGTTGGAGCTCTAATTTTGAACCTTTGCTGGCTTAAGAGTCCACACCCCTGACTGCCTCACTACCTGAACTCCAAACAACTGTGTAACATACTGTCAATCAGGTGAAGTAAAAAGACCAAGAACTGACCACTGAATTTGGCAATGTGTACTTATCAGCAAAGGCAACTGTGGGAGCGAAAGCCTGAAGGCAGTCAATTCAAACACAGTACTTACCAGCAGTTCCCTGGTCGTCCAGTGGTTAGGACTCTCCTGACAATGGTCCAGACTGTTGCTATCCCTTGGCCTTGAAAACTTGGTCTGTTGCTATCAAATTGATTCAACCATCATTATATTTTGATTATCAAAGAATGCTTGCCAGCAGATATAATTCTGAAGACTAGAGAAACACGCTGATCTCTATTTTGGGGGGTAACCCGGGCCCCCTTCAGTGGAAGCGCAGAATCCTAGCCACTGGACTGCCAGGGAATTCCCTCTTTCTATATTTACTGTATGACGATGATAGTAAGGGGGGTGGGGAGCTGAAACAATTGAATTGTAATAAACCAAATCATCCTTCCTCCCAGCAATGTCTTCTAGTCTCTCTTTCCTACCTCTCTGAACAACTTCTTCAGGAATTTTGGAGAAGAAAGATGTGCACTGTACTTGCCTGTGCTGGAAAGTCTCTGCTAAAATGTGTGGATCTTTCATCTCTTCTCACCCAGGGGAGAGGCCTGTCCCTATACATGGACAGAAGGGGTGGACCCACAAAAGCATCAACAGAGAAACTGAGGGAGGAAGGAACTCGTTAAAAAGGGATAAATATTAAGCCCTGCTCTTAGTTACTTGAGGCAGTGATGGCAGGAGAAAATATGGACTAGCAGCAGCACAGGTAATACGTTGTGAAGTATTAGGTTACATACATGACAGAAAACTCATATCTCAGACAAGTTTGAGCCAAAGAGGGATTTATTGCATCTTGTACTTGAAAAGTCCAGAGGCAGCCTCAGTTTAGGCAAATCTGGATCAGGGATTCAAACGATATCATCATAATTCACTCTCTATCTCATCTGCGTTTTCCTCTTTACTGGCTTCATTCTCATCCTGCTGATCCCATGTTGGGGCAAGTTGGCTGCCAGCCATTCTAGGCTAATATCTTTTTTTTACTCTCAGGTTCCCTGGTGGCTCAGATGGTAAAGAACCTGTCTGTAATGCAGAAGATCTGGGGTTAATTCTTGGGTCAGGAAGATCCCCTGGAGAAGGGAATGGCAACCCACTCCAGTATTCTTGCCTGGAGAATTCCATGGACAGAGGAGCCTGACGGGCTATAGTCCATGCGGCCATAAAGTGTTAAAAAGAGTTTTAACACTACAGATAGAGAACTTCTGTTCTTACAGTTCAGTGAAAGTCCTAAAACTGAGTCTCACTGGCTCTGATTGCTCTAACTTGAGTCACACGGCCATCCTTGAATCAATCAGTACAGCCAAGGATATATTTTATCAATCAGAGATGCCTTCAACCGCAGACAACAGCAAACTTGATAAAACAAAATGAAGTTCATGTTCCTTATATTAAAAGATGTGTGGAGTAGATAGCCACTGCTGATGATTCGATGGATTGACATTTTTTATAGTTCTTTTTTTTTTCCTTCACTATTGTAAGATGGCTGCTGCAGTTCCAAAAAAACCACATCCAGGTTCTAGGCAGGAAAAAGGATGCTATGGGAAGAAAATGCCCCAAAATCAAGTGGCAGACTTCTGCTTATGACCCACTGATCAGAACTGGGTCACAAGGCTACCACTACCTTCAAGGGGGGTTGGCAGCCAAGTATTTTGCTCTTCCAGACTCTCTAGTTGAGTTAGGCTGGGAAGAAGGGGTTTGAGGATGGGAATTAGGTTAGCCAATCCATGGCATCTGCCATACATGTAATGCTCTGACTGGCAGGGCCTGGTTGGCAAGTCCACTTTTGGAGCTGGGGTGGACTCTTCTCCCCCAGGACTGATGAACTGAGCATGACAGAGGAAAACCAAGTGCTATAAACATAAAAAGGAGGAATGGATGTTAGTTGGACAAGAATAAAAGGTGTCTATTGTATATGTTTAAGGCCAACCTGTGACTTGGCCTCACCAGAAGTGAAAGTGAAAGTGTCACTTAGTCGTGTCTGACTCTTTGTGACCCCGTGGACTACACAGTCCATGGAATTCTCCAGGCCAGAATACTGGAGTGGGTAGCCTTTCCCTTCTCCAGGGAATCTTCCCAATCCAGGGATCGAACCCAGATCTCCCTCATCGCAGGCGGATTCTTTACCAGCTGAGCCACAAGGGAGGCCCTCATCAGAAGTACACAGTATCTAACAGCAGACATAAGAAAGCAAAAGTTACATGTATTTACCTCAGCATTATCTTGGTGATATTTCATATCCCTTTCAATTCTAAAAGGTGAAGTAATAATAGCTACAATTACATGAACCATCCAATTTATTTCATGATAGTTCAATTAAAAATTTACTCCTTTTAAAAAATATTTTATTTTTGGCTATGCCAGGTCTCAGTTGGGGCATGCAGGATCTTTGATCTTCATTGCAGCATGTGGGATCTAGTTCCCTGGCCAGGGATGGATGGAACCTGGGCCCCCTGCATTAGAAGCAGAGTCTCAACCACTGGACCACCAGGGCAAGTCCCCAAAAAGTCCTCCCTCTTTCTTCCCTCCCTCACTCAGAGCATCTGTTGGTGTGTTAAGGAATATCTGTTTTACTTAGGAAACTATTCAAATTTATTAATATATGCTAAGAATTAGTGTTAGGTACTTCCACATAGATTATTTTATGCAGTCCTATCACAGAATCCACTTACTGATGAGGAAACTGAGGTTATATGACTTGTTCAAGGTCTTGTGAGCTTTATGTTTCAAGCTAACATACTCCCTATTCCCTACTCCAGAAATACTTTTCTTCTTGCCATACCACAACTGCAGCATGACTGCCTCAGAAGAGAATGGGCCCATTCCAATGAAACCAGGTCACTGGGGCAGTTTTCAAATATCCTAAAAACTCTTTTTTTCCCCTCCATGTAAAATCGAATGAAGTGCCAATCACTCCTGGACTGAAGGTCCTAAACCTCTTCAAGAGGCAACCCTCTACCTTAATTTAAGAGTGGTTATTTAGGATGCCTTGCATGGGTTTTGTGACTTTTTCTAGCTGGACTCTCCAAGGCATTCCAACTAGCCTAGTGCCCTGAAGCAAAAAAAAAAAAAGTCATCTAGCCTAGCAACAGCTCCCCTGCCCTCTGACGGTCCTCAGGCTGGCGGCGCCCTCCTTATGCACGAAGAAGCAGAACTGGCTTCCCTCACCACAGCAGACAGTATTGAGCAGAGTGTTCTCAGGAAGGGATCAGAAAGACTCATCTGTTATGTCAGCTGAACCTGACTGCCATGGACCTCCTTTGATTCCTACGTGTGGCATTCTAGGGTCCTCCCTTGGCAGAAACTCAGCTTTCTGAATAGAGTTCTTCTGCATTGCTGTATACTTAATATAAACTTCTTAATATGTGGTTGACTGGGTAGATGGTAGCTCCTTCTCAAAAATCCAGGTTGTAAAATATACACATGAGCAGATAACACAGGACATCCAAAAAAAGAAACACTCAATAAATTTATAAGGTTCATTTTTTCGGAACAAATTTTCTTCACATTGCAATGATCAGTTGTATAATAATCAGTGAACACTTATAGACACTTCTAGCATTTTTTATTAGTTGGGATTAGTTATGCCAAACTATTACATATATGAAAAAAATCTGAATTCTTATTAGATACAATTTGATTCCAACCTGAAAAGAAAAATGTTTAATATACTTCCTTCCAGCTTTAGAATTAATGTCACTGAAGAGTGACCTAAATTACAAAATTTGGATTTAAGTTCCTAAAATCACATGAGATATTTTAAAAATCTGTTGTATTTGTGAGTACTTATTTTGATCAATCATTTCAGTACTGTCCAAATAAAATAAAATGGTGAAATAAATTATTATATAATATTCCAGTTACAAAATTTTCTCTTACAATGATCAAAAGTTTGCTCTAGTAAAGTCACTGACCATAATAAGTTTATATTACCAATTACAACTATAAAATATATTCACTTAAATTTTCCTGAAAATAAAAAATATTATCAACAAATATTGAACTCTAGTGATATGGGATTCCCAGGTGGCTTAGTGGTAAAGAAACCATCTGCCAATGTAGGAGACATGGATTCGATCCTTGGGTCAGGAAGATCCCCTGGAGAAGAAAATGGCAAAGCACTCCAGTACTCTTGCCTGTGAAATCCCATGGACAGAGGAGCCTGGTGGGCTATAGTCTATGGAGTTGCAAAGAGCTGGACATGACTGAGCTACTGAGCACGCACGCACACAGTTACTGATGAGTATGTTGAACTATTAAGAGGGAAGCTTATTAATATTTGTAATTTCCTTTGAAACACACAAGCACACTGATATTCATGCATGTGCGCTCACTCAGTCATGTCTGACTCTTTGCGATCCCATGGACTACACAGTTCATGGAATTCTCCAGGCCAGAATACTGGAGTGGGTAGCCGTTCCCTGCTCCAGAGGATCTTCCCAACCCAAGGATCAAACCCAGGTCTCCCACAATGCAGGCGGATTCTTTACCAGCTAAGCCACCAGAGAAGCCCTTGAGTGTTGTAAGCAAACAGCAAATTAGCCAAGATAGCCGTGGTCATTGGAAGGACTGATGTTGAAGCTGAAACTCCTATACTTTGGCCACCTCATGCGAAGAGTTGATTCATTGGAAACGACCCTGATGCTGGGAAGGATTGGGGACAGGAGGAGAAGGGGACGACAGAGGATGAGATGGCTGGATGGCATCACTGACTCGATGGACATGAGCTTGGGTAAACTCTGGGAGTTGGTGATGGACAGGGAGGCCTGGTGTGCTGCAATTCATGGGGTCACAAAGAGTCGGACACGACTGAGCGACTGAACTGAACTGAACTGAATGAACTCAAACATACATTTACCCTATGACTTAATAATTATATTTTTAGGTATCTACCAAAGAGAACTACACAAATAGTCACAGCAGTGTTTGTTATAGAGGTCTCAAATTAGAAATGAACTAAAAGTACAAACACAGAAGAATGGGTTTAAAAAATTGTGGTGTAGGGCTTTTCTGGTGGTTCAATGGTTAAGAATCCACCTGCTAAATGCAGGGAACATGGGTTCAATCCCTCCTTTGGGATGCCGTGGGGCAACTAAGCCCAAGCACCACAACTACTGAGCCTGTGGTCTAGAGCCCTCAAACACAACTACTAAAACCCACACACCTAGAACTCGTGCTCTGCCAAAGAGAAGCCACGGCAGTGAGGAGCCCGAGCACCACAACTAGAAAGTGCCCGCGGTCACTGCAACTAGGAAAAGCCCACATGCAGCAAAGAAGACACAGTGCAGCCAAAAAATTAAATCATCAAATATTTCTTAAAAATGTGGCATAAAATATGAAGGAAATAATTGATAAACTTTATTTCATGAAAATTAAAAACTTGGCTTTGTGAAACAAAGTTATAAAGAAAATTAGAAAAGAAGCCACAGACTGGGAGAAAACATTTGCAAAAGACATACCTAACAAAGGATTATTATCTAAGATATACAAAGAACTTTGAAAATTGAATAATAAGAAAACCTGAATTTTAAAATGGGCCAAAGACAACATACAAATGGCAAGTAAGCAGCACATGAAAAGATGTTCCACATCAAGGAAATGCAAAATAAAACAATAGTAAGATATTACCATATACCTAAGTTCAAAATCTAGAACATGACAACCCCAAATGCTGGGGAGAATGTGGAGCAACAGGAACTGTTATTCATCACTGGGGGGAATGCAAAATGGTACAGCCACTTTGGAAGACAGTTTGGTGGTTCCTTACAAAACTAAATATACTCTTAGCAAACAATCAAGCAATTGTGCTCCTTGGTATTTATCCAAAAGAGTTGAAAACTTATATCCACTTAAAAACCTGCCCAAAGAGGTTCAGAGCAGCTTTATTCATAATTGCTAAAACTTGGAAGCAACCAAGATTCTCTACAGTAGATGAGCAGATACATAAACATAACCCAGAAAATGAGCTATTATTCAGCATTAATACGAAATGAACTATCAAGCCATGAAAAGACATGGGAGAATCTTAAATGCATATTACTAAAAGAAGCCAATCTGATAAGGCTACATACTATATGATTCCAACTATATGACATCACGGAAAAGGTAAAACTAAAGAGACAGTGAAAAGACCAATGGTTGCCAGGGATCTGAAAGGGTTGGGGGGTGTTGGAGAAATGAAAAGACAGAAGACAAAGGATTTTTAGGGCAGTGAAAACATTGTGTATGATATTATATAAAGATGGATACATGGATACATTTGTTGAAAACTGTAGAACATACAACACCAGGAATAAACCCTTAGGTAAACTATCAACTTTGGGAGATTATGACACATCAAAGTAGGGTCATTCTTGGTAAAATATAGTGTTTTGGTGAGTAATGTTGACAGTGGGGAAAGCTATGCATGTGTATATGGAAAATCTATTTACCTTCCTCTCAGTTTTATCGTAAACCTAAAGCTGTTAAAAAAAAAAACGTTTAAAAAATGTGGTATTAATATATTTATATAATGAAATTCTCCTCGGCAACTACAAGTAACATACTACTGAAATCAGCAACAGCGTGGATAAATCTTAGAAATATGCTGAGTGAAAGAAGCCAGGCATGAAATAGTACATTTCTGTATGATTCCATACATATGAGGCCCAGGACCAGCCTGAGGAAGTCTATGGAGATAGAAATCAGGAATGTGTTTCCTTGGAAAGAGGGAAAACAGACTGGAAAGGGCATGAAGAAAGCTGCTGGGGTGACAGAATGTTCTATATCTTTTTTTCCTGTGTTGGTTAGAAAGGAATACAAGATTGTCAACACTCATTAAACTGATCGCATGAGATCTATACATGTAATTTTACCTTTATTACCTCCATTTAAAATGGACGGGGGAGAAAGGGAGAGAAGGAGAAAGAAACGTGATTCCTGTGCTTAGCAGATCTGCCCTCAGCCCCGCTCCACCTTGTCTCCGGTAGCTCCCTAGTTTGAAGTGTTGTTTATTTTTCATTTGGGGTAGGGGAGAAAGAAGAACAAATGCGAGTGCTTTTACTGGATCTGGAGTCTGGCTATGGGAGTAAATGCTTATGTGACCAATGATTGCTGTGGAAATATTATTTGAAATGGTGTGTATTACCAGCACCTGCAAATAAATGTTTGGAGGAATTTGATGATAAGCTAATGCAATCTTCTCCCAGAAAGACAAAATTTAACTGCTCGAAGTTTTTCCACACAATTTTAAGAGTTGGAATAGCACAAGTATATCTAGGACTATTTTTAGATCTTTCATATAAAAAATGAAGCTACCTGATAAAAGATGGTTTTCTAATTTCTTACTAATGGAATGTGACAGTACCTTCTGATCAACACTTTTGATGAGATAAACACTACTAAGAGTACCCAGATAATGAAAATATTAAGCTTCATTTCATTTGATTTCACACATTTAATTTTGTTGGCTATTTTACATGACTTCTATTAGTAAAAGTTTGCCGGAGTCCTGCTTCAGCTGGTCCAGGGGTTCCCTCAGGATGGACGGCGTTGGCAGAGAAAATGATGCAGTCTCTCGCTCAAAGCACTGGGCTGCATGTTTATTTTAAGCATCAGGTTTTCTTCTATACTTTTACAAAAGCATTAGGTCAGAGGTATGACATCTTCAGTTTCCCCTCACCCATATTTACTGTCTCCATAAATCATTGTTGTCCTTCAGAGTTCCCTCTTAAGTGTCCTTGTGATAGCATTGTAACTCAAGTTTGTCTCTGGGCTGTATATCACATTCCTCAGTTTATTTCTTATCTCTTTAAACATTGTTATCCCCTAGTAACTTAAGCTCATCATCTCCTAAAAAGGCTTTTAGCTATAAGTATCTCTAAAATACCTAGTTTCCATAAGCTATAGTAAAATATGCCAACATTACAACATACCTTAAACTTTTAGCTTCTAACTATTCTTAATTATTCCTAACCCCTAAACTCAGCAAACTTCTTTTGTCATAATCATTCCCTTTACAGGCAGGTTTCAGATAACAATGTTTCCCATGGTCTCAAGCTGCAGCCTATGTGCTCATCCTGGAGCATTCTTTGCAAAGATCCTTTAACAAATGTCAATAGTTAACTTTATGGATTATAACATTCTTTCCAGCCAACTCAACCGGAGGAAGGAAAGGACAAGTCAGAATCACAAGACCTAACTCCTTCATCCCGGGACCGTGCCTGCGGGATGAGGAGAGGGGGTTGGGGCCATGCCTCCATTTTGTCAGTAATGCCTATCGCGGCTCCTGACAAAAGTTATTCCTCTTAAAGTAATATGGGAATTCGTTTATTATCCCTTATTATCCTGTTTCTTCCAGCTATATTTTACTATTAAAAATTTTTAAATTTTGAAAAATAAGCATAGGCTTGAAGATATTCTCTCATATAACATCCAAATTACCTTATTATTTGCTTTTTTTCTCATGTGCTTCATAACAAGCTGATTTCTCACCTCATTTTTCATTCTACCCTCTTCAGAGAGTAAAACCTGCAACAAAAAGAAAACAACAGAAATCCCATATAAACTTCAAATTTTTCATTTAACCTGCATGGGCCCCAAATCAAAAAACATAAAACACTTAAAGGTTGTCTTTTGGTTCTGTGTAACTCCTATTTTTTCACAATATATCACAACTTTTTAAGCACAGCCATATGCAGTTCATTTTCAGATTATTGACCAAAACAGAAAAATGATACAGGGCTCTAATATGTCTTAGGAAAGAAAGAAGGCTGTGCAATTAACTAAGTTCCAGTTAATGCACTTACATATTTTAGACTACACTTCTAATCATGACTAATGTATAATATTTCAGTGCTTGATAAAATTCTGGTAGTGTTCTAATAGATTACGTTGCGTACAGAAAACTTTGCTGACTTGAAGTCTATGAAAGGGAATACAAGAAAAGAGTTTTATGTGAGTTCATGTATCTTAATTAAATAATAATGAGGAGTTTGTCAACTTTACCAGAAGAAGAGGAAGATGAGGAGGATGAGAGAAAGAGAGAAGGGGAGGAGGAGAGGAAGATAAAGATGGGAGGGGAGGAAAAACGAGGGAAAGAGGCAGAAGGAGAAAGACAAGGTAGGAGGGAAGGTGAAAGGAGGAGAAAAAGGGGAATGAAAAGAATTAGAAAGTGACAAACAGAGAAGATCCAAAGTAAAAAACCTGAATGAATTTTTAAGTATGCAGATTAGATGAAGGTACAAATGATATAAAAAGTTAGGTATGGGCAACCTAGGAGTTTATTCTATGTGCGTCCTATGCATTTGAAACTTTCTATAATAAAAGACATTTAAAAAAAAGAAATAGTGTGATTTACCATGTTAACAGAATTAAGGAGAAAAAGCATGTAATTATCTCAGTGAACATCCAGAATGCATTTCATAAAATTTAACACCTGCTCATGATTAAAACACTTAATAAACTAAAAATTGAAAGGAAATTCATTTATCTAATAAGGTTGTATATGAAATCTTATAATTGACATCAAACTTAATGATGAAATATAAGTGAATTTGGCAAGGTTACAGGATACAAATGCAATATGCAAAATAAATTTTCTTTCTACTAGCAATGAAAAACTCAAGAATTAAAATAAAACAATAAAACAACCAAAAATATCTAGAATAATTTTAATGAAACTGTGCAAAATTTCTACTTAAAAACAAGACATTTGCCGAGAGACTAAAAAAGACCTAAACAGATGAAGAGATATACCATGTTCATGTATTAGAAAATTTAATATTATTAAGATGACAATTCTCATCATATCTTTTATAGATTCAATGCAATTCCAATAAAAACCCCATGAGGGCTTTTTTGGTTGAAATCAACAACTTATTTTAAAATATACGTGGAAGTGGATAGGACTCAGAATAACTAAAACAATATTGAAAAAGAAGGGCAAACTCTAGGGCAAACTTTACCTCATTTCAAGACTTGTTAAATAAAAAGCTACAATATTGAAAGACAAGGTAGTCATGGCAATAGAATGAACAAATAGTAATACAGAAGAGAGAGTCCAAAAATAGACCGTACCCTATAGTAACTTCAACAAAACAACCAAAGCAGTTCAATGGAGGAAGAAAAAGTTTCCTAATGAACAGTGCTGGAACAACTGGATAACTGTGGGAGAAAAAAATGAACACCAACTACCCCTCAACTTCACTGCATATTAAACAAAAATTATTAATTTGATATGCATCATGGGCCTAAATGTGAAAACTAAAATTATAAATCAGAAGAAGAAGTTACAGTAAAATATATTTGTAACTTGGAGGTAGAGAAATAAGAGGTCAGAAAACATTTTTCATATAGGACACAAGAAGCACTATCTGTAAAAAACAACAATAGCCCTCCCCGGCAAAAGAAAACAGTAGATAAATTTGACTACATCAAAATTTAAAACTCAGCAATAAAAAGTATTAACTGAATACATGCAATAATAACACAGATGAATCTCACAGATGTAATGCTGAGTAAAAGAAGCCAGACACAAGTAGTCCATATTACACAATTTGCTTTTTTGTTTTTAAACTTATTTGGCTGCACCAGGTCTTAGTTGCAGCATGTGGATTCTTTAGTTGTGACTTAGTTACTAGACCAGCAGGGAAGTCCCTACAATTTGTTTTATAAATTTCAAAAACATACAAAACTAATTTCTATTGACAGAAATAAAGATAGTCATTGCATTGGGTAGAGAGGAATGGGGGTCTGACCAGAAAGGGTCCCAAGGGAATTATTTGGAGTGACAAAAATGTTCTTTAACTTGCCCTGGATGAGAGTTACAGGGATGTATGAATTTGTCAAACTTCATTCAGCTGCTCCCTTAAGATCTGTATATTTCACTTTATGTAAAGTATACCTCAATAGAAGACAATTTAAAATAAATCCTTTTGCAAATTATGTATCTTGATAAAAAGAATTTGTATCCAGAATATATAAAGAATTCATTCAACTCAACAACAAAAAGACAATCCAGTTCAAAAATGGGCAAAGGATTCATAATGCCATTTCTCCAAGGATATATATATTAAATAGCCAACAAACACATAAAAAGATGCTCAATATAGTCATTAAAGAAATGGAAATCATAACCACAGTGAGATATTAACTCACACCAACTGAATGGGTATTATAAAAAAGAAAACAAAATGGAAAATAGCAAGCGTTTGAGGGGACTTCCCTGATGGTCCAGTGGTTGAGAATCTGCCTTTGAATGCAGAGGACATGTGTTTGATCCCTGGTTGGGAAACTAGGATCCCACATGCCACAGGGCAACTAAGCCCACACACCATAGAGACCCCATGCGCTCTACAGCCCATGTGCCACAACTAGAGACCTCACACTGCAACTACTGAGCCTGTGTGCCCCAGAGCCCATGCTCCATGAAGAGAAGCCCCTGTGTGCCACAACTAGAGAAAACCTGAGCGCTGCAATGAAGACTCAGCACAGCCAAAGTACATACATAAATAAGACAAATGTTAGAACACTTGGAAAAATTGGAGCCCTTGTGCACTGTTGATGGGAATGTAAAATAGTACAGCCACTATGGAAAACAGTGTGGCAGTTTCTCAAGAAATTAAAAACAGATTTATATATGATGCAGCAGCTCCATTTCTAACCCTACATCTAAAGAATGCAAAAGAGGGTCTTGAAGAAATATTTGTACACCCATGTTCATACTAGTGTTATTCATAAAGCCAAATGGTAGAGGCAACCTAAGAGTTCATTGACAAGGAAATGAATAAATAAAATGTGGTATATATATACACAACAGAATACTATTATTTTGTTGTTATTATTATTATTTTGCCACACTGTGCAGCTGTGGATTGACTAGGGATGGAAACTGTATCCCCTGCAGTGGAAGCGTGGAGTCTTAACCACTAGACCACTAGGGAAGTCCTACAATGGAGTATTATCCAACCTTAAAAAGAAAGGAAATTCTGACACATGCTACAACAAAGATAAACTTTGAGGACATTATGCTAAGTGAAATAAGTCAATCACAAAAAGATGAATACTATATAATCCCATTAATATGAGATATCCTAGAATCATCAAATTCATAGAGACAGAAAAGTAGAATGGTGGTTGAGGGGAGAGGAGAATGGGAGTTGCTTAACAGGCATCATTTCAGTTTTGCAAGCTGGAGTTTTGGAAATTGACTGCATCACAATGTGAATATACTTAACATTAAAGAACTATATATCTTAAACAGTTACGAAGGTAAATTTTATGTTTTGTGTATTTTACTACAAATAAAAAATAAAGAGAGAAAAAAATCTGTTTCAAACTTTAAAACAAAACACATGAGATACTACCTTATACCCATTAGTTAGGCAATGATAATAATATCAATATTAGTAATAAAATGGAAAGTAACAAGTGTTAGAAAGTATGAGAAAGTTGGAATATACATTGCTTGGTGGTTCCGCAAAAAGTTAAACATTGTCCATTTCTCTCTCTCATCTCCCTCCCTTCTCTCTCTCTCTCTGTGCCATGTGAGGACACAACAAAAAGCAGTCTTCTGCAAACCCAGAAGAAAGCTCTCACGAACCCAGCCATGCTGGCACCCTGATACTGGACTTACCAACATACAGAACTGTGAGAATATAATTTCTGTTGTTTAAGTAATAAAATAAAAGTTAAACATAGAGTTACCAGCAATTTCACTTCTTACGTATATACTTAGAAATGAAGACATATGTTCACACAAAAACCTATATACAACTTCTCATAGCAGCTTCATTCATATGAGAAATGAGATATTTCCTGCCATATAAGTAAACAAAGGATACCATAGTCATCATGACAGTGCAATTGCAGCCACCACAGAAAGTGAGCTGGTGAGCCCTAAAGGAACTCAGGAAGGAAAGAATACCTGCCATTTAGCAGTCATCAGACTATAGCTACTCCTTACGGTGAGCTCTGAGGAAAGGAAGCTCAGGATGTGAAAACAGGAAACTGGCCCCAGATAGCTGAGGTGCATATCAAAGGAAAGGTTTCAGTGAGCCCAGATTCTTGCATCTTTCCCTACAAAGAAAAGTGCTAAATTTTTTTAACTTGGGATATTTGGTTTTCTCTAATTTATAAAAAACTTTTGACAGTCAGACTACCTGCCCTTTGTTGCAAAACTTCTATATAACCTGGTTCCTCCCTCCACCTCCAGGAAGCAGTTCTCTCAGGGTTACTTGAGATCCTGTCTTCCAGGCTTAAAGTTCAAAACATTTCCACTACATAAAATGCAACTCTCAGCTTTTTGGATATGAATATTTTTTAAGTCGATACATAATAGTTAAAATGTGTAAACAATGCAAATACCATTGGACTGATAAACAAATAATTACAATGTGATATATCTATACAACAGAATAGTATTTTGCTATAAAAAGAAATTAAGCACTGATACATGCATAATATGGGTGAAAACTGAAAACATGCTGAGTGAAAGAAGCCAGACACAAAAGTTCACATACTGTATGATTCCATTTATATAAAATATCTAGAACAGACAAATACATAGACAGAAAGTACATTAGTAGTTGCCAGGGGATGGGAGAAGGGGCGAGTGTGTGCTCAGCTGCTCAGTAGTGTCCAACTCTTTGCAATCCCATGGACTGTAGCCCTCTAGGCTCCTCTGTCCATGGGATTTTTCCCAGGAAGAATACTGGAGTGGGTTGCCATTTCCTCTTCCAGGAGATCTTCCGAACCCAGGGATTGAACCTGCCTCTCTTGCCTGCATCTCCTGCATTGGCAGGTGGATTCTTTACCACTGAGTCACCTTGGAAACTCAGAATAGGGGGGAATTGGAATTAACTGCTAATCTGTTTGGGGGTTTTGGGGATGTGGGGAGAGATGAAAATATTCTGCAATTAGATAGTGGTAATGATTGCACAACATGGTGAATATACTCAAAACCACTTAAATGTATACTTTAAAATGATGGATTTTATGTTATAAGGATATGTCAATAAAACAATAAATGAACCTTTTTTATTTCACTGAGTTTGTCAGTGAAAACACAACACAAATTTATTTTCCTTATTTTCCAGATAAAATATTTGAGCAGTGTATTCACCATTACGTATTAGTTACTCAGTCATGTCTGACTCTTTGTGACCCCATAGACTGTAACCTGCCAGGCTCCTTTGTCCGTGGAATTCTCCAGGCAAGAATATCAGAATGGGTGGCCATTCTCTTCTCCAAGGGGTCTTCCCAGGGACAGAATCTGCATTGCAGTCAGATTCTTTACCATTTGAGCCACCATTTCTGATTTCATACTTAAATCCTCTACCTCTTTCCTTTAATGGTATTTCTCATCCTAGCCCCTAATTTCTCAAGTTAAAACTTGCTTGGACTTCCCTGGTGGTCCAGTGGTTAAGAATCTATCTGCTAATGCAGGGGACATGGGTTCAATCCCTGGTTTGGGAAGATCCCACATGCCTCAGGGCAACTAGCCTGAGAGCTGCAACTACTGAGCCCACATACCGTAGGTGCTCCACAACGAGAGAAGCCACTGCAATGAGAGGCCACGCACTGCAACTAGAGAGTAGCCTCTGCTCATTACAACTAGCCTGTGTGCAGCAACAAAGACACAGTGCAACCGAAAATAAAGAAATTAAAAAAAAACAAAAACCTTGCTTGAGGGCTTCCCTGATGGCTACACAGGTTGGATCCCTGGTCCAGGAAGATCCCACATGCCCCGCAGCAACTAAGCCTACGCTCCACAACTATTAAGCCTGTGCTCTAGGAGCCCAGGAGCTGCAAGTACTGAGCACCAGTGCCACAACTACTGAAGCCCACATGCCTAGAGACTGTGATCCTCAACAAGAGAAGCCACTGCAGTGAGAAGCTTGCGCACTGCAACTAGAGAGCAGTTCATGCTCACTGCAACTAAAGAAAAGCCTGTGCAGCAACAAAGACCCAGCAAGCCAAAAATAAAATAAAATTATATATTAAAAAAACCCCAACTTGCTTGAGACCTATGGACACGGGAGGAGCGGAGAAGGGAGAGGGTGAGACGTAATGGAGAGAGTAACACGGAAACTTACATTACCATACGTAACATAGGTAGCCAATGAGAATTTGCTGTATGACTCAAGGAATCAAAATGGGGCTCTGTGACAGTCTAGAAGGGTGGGATGGGGAGGGAGATAGGAGGGAGGTTTGGGAGGGAGGGGACACAGGTGTACCTATGGCAGATTCTTCATGTCTGACAGAAAACAAAAACATTCTGTAAAGCAATTATCTTTCAATTAAAAAATAAATAAAGTGGAAAAAATTACTTGAAATCTTCCTGAGTTTGAAAATAACTATAAGGGACTTCTCTAAGGCAGCTTCAGTTCAGTTCAGTTTAGTCGCTCAGTCATGTCCGGCTCTTTGTGACCCCATGGACTGCAGCATGCCAGCACTCTGTTCATCACCAACTCCCGGAGCCTACTCAAACCCATGTCCATCATGTTGGTGATGCCATCCAACCCTCTCATCCTCTGTCGTCCCCTTCTCCTCCCACCTTCAATCTTTCGCAGCATCAGAGTCTTTTCCAATGAGCCAGTTCTTCGAATCGGATGGCCAAAGTATTGGAGCTTCAGCTTCATCATCAGTCCTTCCAATGAATATTCAGGACTGATTTCCTTTAGGATTGACTGGTTTGATCTCCTTGTAGTCCAAGGGACTCTCAAGAGTCTTCTCCAACACCACAGTTCAAAAGCATCAATTCTTTGGCACTCAGCTTTCTTTATGGTCTAATTCTCACATCCATACACGACTACTGGACAAACCATAGCTTTGACTATACAGACCTTTATTGATAAAGTAGTATCTCTGCTTTTTAATATGCTGTCTAGGTTTGTCATAGCTTTTCTTTCAAGGAACAAGAGTCTTTTAATTTCATGGCTGCAATCACCACCTGTGGTGATTTTGGAGCCCCCCCCCAAATAAAGCCTATTACTGTTTCCATTGTCTCCCCATCTATTTGCCATGAAGTGATGGGACCAGATGCCATGATCTTAGATTTTGGAATGTTGAGTTTTAAGCCAACTGTTTCACTATCCTTTCACTTTCATCAAGAGGCTCTTTAGTTCCTCTTTGATTTCTGCCATAAGGGTGGTGTCATCTGCATATCTGAGGTTATTGATATTTCTCCCGGCAATCTTGATTCCAGCTTGTGCTTCATCCAGCCCAGCATTTCTCATGATGTACTCTGCATATAAATCAAATAAGCAGGGTGACAATATACAGTCTCGACGTACTCATTTCCTGATTTGAAACCAGTCTTTGTTCCATGTCCAGTTCTAACTGTTGCTTCTTGACCTGCATACAGATTTCTCAAGAGGCAGGTCAGGTGGTCTGGTATTCCCACCTCTTGAAGAATTTTCCAATTTGTTGTGATCCACACAGTCAAAGGCTTCGGCATAGTCAATAAAGCAAAAGTAGATGTTTTTCTGGAAATCTCTTGTTTTTTCTATGATCCAGTGGATGTTGGCAATTTGATCTCTGGTTCCTCTGCCTTACCTTGCATCATCTCCATTCCTTTCAGCAGAAATGTGAAGTAATGGGGATTTGTACAATAAAATAAAAAGCCACTAGAGGGCACTGTATCCCTTCTAGTATGCAGTAAAGATTTTTGTGCAGAAATACCTTTTATCTTCAAGATCACACTTCAGACAGTAAAGTCCAGGAAGTTTGTCTATTCACCTGCTCAAACCATTCATTAGCTGAGGTTTGAGGAAACTGTTTCAGTCTCTGGTTTCAGCTTCCACATCTGCATAATGTGGGAGGTTGGGTACAAGATCTCCAAGCATCTGCAGATGGTGACTGTGGTCATGAAATTAAAAGACATTTGCTCCTTGGAAGAAAAGCTATGACAAACCTAGACAGCATATTAAAAAACAGAGACGTTACTTTACCAACAAAGGTCTGTATAGTCAAAGCTATGGTTTGTCCAGTAGTCCATGTATGGATGTGAGAGTTAGACCATAAAGAAAGCTGAGTGCCGAAGAATTGATGCTTTTGAACTGTGGTGTTGGAGAAGACTCTTCAGAGTCCTTTGGGCTGCAAGATCAAACCAGTCAATCCTAAAGGAAATCAGTCCTGAATATTCATTAGAAGGACTGATGATGAAGCTGAAGCTCCAGTACTTTGGCCACCCGATTCGAAGAACTGACTCATTGGAAAAGACCCTGATGCTGGAAAAATTGAGGGCAAGAGGAGAAGGGGACAACAGAGGATGAGATGGTTGGATAGCATCACTGACTCAATGGACATGAGTTTGAGCAAGCTCTGGGAGTTAGTGCTAGACAGGGAAGCCTGGTATATTGCAGTCCGTGGGGTTGTAAAGAGTCAGACACGACTGAGTGACTGAACTGTCAACCCTGAAATTCCTATCTTATGCTGCCTTAAAATAAGGATGACTGTCGGGAGCCACGATAGGCATTACTGACAAAATGGAGGCACAGCCCCAACCCCCTCTCCTCATCCCGTAGGCACGGTCCCGGGATGAAGGAGTTAGGTCTTGTGATTCTGACTTGTCCTTTCCTTCCTCCGGTTGAGTTGGCTGGAAAGAATGTTATAATCCATAAAGTTAACTATTGACATTTGTTCAAGGATCTTTACAAAGAATGCTCCAGGATGAGCACATAGGCTGCAGCTTGAGACCATGGGAAACATTGTTATCTGAAACCTGCCTGTAAGGGGAATGTTTATGGCAAAAGAAGTTTGCTGAGTTTAGGGGTTAGGAATAATTAAGAATAGTTAGAAGCTAAACGTTTAAGGTATGTTGTAGTGTTGGCATATTTTACTATAGCTTATAGAAACTAGGAATTTTAGAGATACTAATAGCTAAAAGCCTTTTTAGGAGATGATGAGCTTAAGTTACTAGGGAATAGCAGGACTTAAAGAGATAAGAAATAAACTGAGGAATGTAATATACAGCCCAGAGACAAACTTGAGTTACAATGTTATCACAAGGACACTTAAGAGGGAACTCTGAAGGACAACAATGATTTATGGAGACAGTAAATATGGGTGAGGGGAAACTGAAGATGTCATACCTCTGACCTAATACTTTTGTAAAAGTATAAAAGAAAACCTGATGCTTAAAATAAACATGCAGCCCAGTGCTTTGAGCGAGAGACTGCATCATTTTCATTCGCCGACCCCGTTCATCCCTTCAGGGCGTTTCCCTGGCTGCCGGAGCTGGACTCCGGCAGGTGACATTTGGAAAAACAGTAAGAATTACACCTGCTTTATTTTATCATTTTCTCCAGTTCACTCAAACTGTTTCCTCTTCCCACCTTCTCTATTTCTGAATTTTCTTTCCCCCTTAAGCACCCTTTTCGGCTTCTCTTGTGACTCAGCTGGTAAAGAATCCGCATGCAATACAGGAGACCTGGGCTTGATCCCTGGGTGGGGAAGATCCCCTGAAGAGAAAGGCTATCCACTCCAGTATTCTGGCCTAGAGAATTCCATGAACTGTACAGTCCATGTGATCGCAAAGAGTTGGATACGACTGAGTGACTTTCACTTTCACTTAAGCACCCTTTACTGATAATTTGGTCTTCCCTGGTGGCTCAGTGGTAAAGAATAAGCCTGCCAATGCAGGAGACATGGGTTGGACCCCTGGCGTCAAGAAGATACAATGGAGAAGGAAACGGCAACCCATTCCACTATTCTTGCCTGGAAAATCCCAAGGACAGAGGAGTCTGGTGGGCTACAGTCCATGGGGTTGCAAGAGTTGGACATGACTTAGCAATTAAACAACAACTGATAATTTATAAAAACATGATAAAAACATTCTCAGAGTACTTTCCCAGTTTCACCTATTGTTTTCTCTTTTGATTCTCATGACAAATCAGGTTTGTAGGTACTATCTCCAATGTACCTGGTAAGGAAACTGAAGCCTAGAAGAGTTCAGCGAATTGCCTGCAGAAATATAGCGATCAAGTAACAGCACCTGCCTTCCAACTCCAAAGCCTTACTCTTCATGAAATATTCACTGTCTATGGGAAGATACAAGTTTTGTGGGACCTGAAGTATATACATTAAAGCTGTCTGTACTAGTTCTCCATGGCAGGATGCCATGATCTTAGTTTTTTTAATATTTAGTTTTAAGCCAGCTCTTTCACTCTCCTTCCTCACATTCATTAACAGGCTTCTTTAGTTCCTCTTCGACTTCTGCCATTAGAGTGGTATCATCCCCATATCTGAGGCTGTTGATGTTTCTCCCGCCTATTTTGATTCCAGCTTATAACTCATCCAGCCTGGGATTTCTCATGATGTGCTCACTGTATAGGTTAAACAAACAGGGTGACAGCAGACAGCCCTGTCATACTCCTTTCTCAATCTTGAACCAATCAGTTGTTCCATACAGGGTTCTAACTACTGCTTCTTGACCCGCATACAGGTTTCTCAGGAGACAGGTAAGATGGTCTGGTATTCCCATCCCTTTAAGAGGTTTTCACAGTTTATTATGATCCACACAAAGGCTTTAGTGCAGTCAATGAAACAGAGGTAGATGTTTTTCTGGAATTCCCTAGCTTTCTCTGTGATCCAGCAAATGTTGGCAATTTGATCTCTGGTTCCTCTTCTTTTTCTAAACCCAGCTTGGACATCAGGAAGTTCTTGGTTTGCATAATGCTGAAGCCTAGCATGCAAAAAATTTTAAGCATGACCTTACTAGCATGGGTGCTGTGCTTAGTTGCTCAGTTGTGTCCAACTCTGAGACCCCCTGGACTGTAGCCCGCCAGGCTCCTCTGTTCATGGGGATTCCCCAGGCAAGAACACTGGAGTGGGTTGCCATGCCCTCCTCCAGGTACTAGCATGGGAGATGAGTGCAACTGTCCGATGGTTAGCATATTCTTTAGTACTTCCTTCTTGGGAACTGGGATGAGGATTGGCCTTTTTCAGTCCTGTAGCCACTACTGGGTCTTCCAGATTTGCTGACATACTGAATACAACACCTTGATGACATCATCCTTTAGGGGTTTGAATAGTTCTATGGGAATTCCATTGCATCCACTAGCTTTACTAACAGCAGTGCTTCCTAAGGCCCACCTGACTTTGCTCTCCAGAATGTCTGGCTCTGGGTGACTGACCACACCATTGTAGTAACCTGGTTCATTAAGATCTTTTTATGGATGCAAAAGTAGGAAGTCAAGAGATACCTGGAATAACAGGCAAGTTTGGCCTTGGAGAACAAAAAGAAACATGGGCAAAAGCTAACTGAATTCTGCCAAGAGAATGTACTGGTCATAGCAAATGTGTTTGAATACCTGCTTTCAATTCTTTGGGTATATACTTAGAAGTAGAATTGCTGGGGCATGTGGTAATATTATGTTTAACTTCTGAGGAACTGCCAAACTGTTCCACAGTGGCTATACCATTTTATAACCCTATGAGCAATGTACAAATTTTCAGATTTCTCCACATTCTTGCCAATGCTTATTTTCCTTAAAAAAATTATTATTATAACTATCCTAGTGGATACAGAGTGGCATCTTGTGGTTCCAACTTACATTTCTCTAATGAAATAATGTTGAGTATCTTGTCATGTGCTTGTTGATCACTAACACATATTTTTTGGAAAACACCTATTCACGTCCTTTGCTCATTTTTTAATTGGGTTGTCTTTTTGTTGTTGAGTTGTACGAGTTATTTATATATTCTGGACATTAGACCCTAATTTGAAAATATTGTCTCCCATTCTATAGGTTGTCTTTTCACTTTCTTGATAATGCCCTTTGATGCACAAAAACTTCTAATTTTGATCAAACCCAATTTATCTTTTTCTTCTTTACTCTTCTTTTGGTATTATATCTAAGAATTGATTGCCCAATGCAAGGTCATTACGGTTTACCATGCATATTTTTCTAAGAGTTTTATAACTTAGTTCTTATATTTATGTTATCGGTTAATCCATTTTTAATTTTTGTATATGGCATAAGGTAGGGGTGCAACTTCATTCTTTTGCATATAGATTATTCAGCTGTCCCAGAACCACCTGTTGAAGAGACTTTTCTTTTCCTATTGAATGGTCAGAAAAAAATCAATTTGCCATAGATTTTTAAGTTTATTTCTGGACTTTTAATTCTATTCTCTTGATCTATATATCTATCCTTACGCCAATACCACAATGTTTTAATCTCTGTAGCTTTGTAATAAATTTTATAATAAGGAAATGTGAGTCCTCTAACTTTGTTCTTCTTAAATAGTTTAAGTACTCAGGGTCCTGTGCAATTCCATATGTATTTTCCACTTTTGCACAAAGGGCTATTGGGATTTTAATCAGAATTGCATTGAATCTGTAGAGCAAGCTGGGTAGTATTGCCATCTTAACAATATTGTCTTCCAATACATGAACATGGATGTCTTTCCACTTATTTAGGTATTCTTTAGTATCTTTCAGCAATATTTTAGTTTTTAGTGTGCAAGTCTTTCACTTTTGTGTAGTAAGGAATCTGGCTCATCTAAAGGGAGGTCTGGCCTCTGTCCCAGCTCCTGGGAGATGACTTCACACCCTTGCAATTTCCCAAGAGACAGGAGTATAATTAATAGTGGAGTCCCTCAGACCAACTTTAATAGTTTTATGCTAATAAGGTGTCTCAGGGTGGGCCCCTTCATAGTTCAGGCTAATGAAATGACTCAGGGTACAGCTGGCAATGTCAGAAAAGCCAACAATGTGACTGGGAAGTTAGGACTGTGTGTCACAAGATAACAGCCCAAACTTCTGGGAAGCAGGTGGCTGGAGATTTTAGCTCAATCACATGGACAATAATTCTCCCCAAGTAAAGAAGCCTCATACAGCACTGGACACCAGTGAGCATTCCTGATTGGCAATATTCTTAGAGCACTTCACACATCATAGATGAGAGGAGATAACTCCACTCAGGACCCCACCTGGAGAGGACAACCAGAACTTCCAGTTTGGACCCCTCCCAGATACTGCTCTAGGCTACTCTTCCTTTGTCTTGATTCAACGTATCCTTTCTCTATAATAAATGTGACTGCGTATATACTAGCTTTCAGTGTGTTCTGTGAATCTTTGTAGTATTGAGTCTAAGCAAGGTTATGAGAATACTTGAATTTGTGGCCGGATGGTCTAAAGTCAGGGTGGACCTGGAGATTCCCAACCTTGCAGATGGTATGTGAAATAGGGCAATGTTTCTTCCAACAGTAGAGCTGCCTAAACTCTTTACAACCTCCTTAGTTAAATCTGTCCTTAAGTGTTTTAACTAAAGAGGCTGCAAAGAGTTTAGGCAACTCCCTAGGTGTTTGGGGCTTCCCTGATGATGCCGATGGTAAAGAATCTGCCAGCAATGCAGGAGGCCAGGGTTCGATCCCTGGGTCGGGAAAATCCCCTGGAGAAGGGAATAGCAACCCACTCCAGAGGAGCCTGGTAGGCTGCAGTCCATGGGGTCACTAAGAGTTGGACATGACTGAGTGACTTCACTTTCACTTTTCACTTTCGTGCATTGGAGAAGGAAATGGCAACCCACTCCAGTGTTCTTGCCTGGAGAATCCCAGGGACGGGGGAGCCTGGTGGGCTGCCGTCTACAGGGTTGCACAGAGTCGGACACGACTGAAGCGACTTAGCAGCAGCAGCAGCCAGTACTCTTGCCTGGAGAATTCCATGGAGAGAGGAACCTGGCAGGCTACAGCCCATGGGGTTGCAAAGAGTTGGACATGACTGAGAGACTAACACCAGGTGTTTTATTCTTTTGGATGCTGTTGTAAATGAAATTATTTCCTTAATTTCCTATTTATTCATGTTTTAAAAATACTTAATGAGCACTTGCTGTATGCTAGCCTCTGTTCCAAGTGCTTCACAACACTAATTTTATTCTCCTAGCAACCTTAAGGTACTTTGTTGAAAACTGGGTAGTCTGCCTCCTGAGTCTGTATTCTGAACTCACCATACTGTTGCTTCAGGAGCCTTCTTTAAGAAGCTTCCTGGGAACCTCTTATCTACCTCTTCATACAGTCATTCCGTAGTTCAGACCCTTAGAAATTCACACTGAGCCAGAGCTTCCCACTGTCTTTCTAATTCAACTGTCTACCACCTACCCTGAATGCTGCTGCCACTCTTAACAACTCTGAAGCATTGCTGATCTAAGTCCTGGCCATTCCAGTGACATGTAGTGCCTTCCTTCTCTGCATTTATGAACATAAAAAACAATTACTGCTCATAAGCTGTACTTGACCACAGATTCTGCAATGTCTTCTACTAACATTGAATTCTTACTGAAAACTTTGCTGTGAAATAGAGGCAAAGTGGGTGAGGGGAAAGCACAAAGCCTGACCCCACAAACCCCACTTCTCCTCAATCTCAGAGTATTCATTTGCAGAACAAACTATAAGGTCTCCTCTCAAAAGTTGTTGTGGGAATTAACTGTGTGTGAGAGAGAGAGAAAGACAGAGAGAGGAGTGCGTAGGACAGGTCCTGGCATGAGCAGATGCTCAGCAAATGTAGGCTGATTTGTATCTCAGTAGTCACAAAGAATTTCTAAATTCTTTGACGGCAAGGGCCTTGACATACTTTTTTGGTATTTCTTAAATCAAAATTGTATAACTTTTAACAGATACACTTTGGTATCTGGACTTGCTTAAGAACCAAGGCTCTTACGAGAAAATCGGCCTCTTGAGTCTGAATTCAAAGGTTGGCCACTACTAGGTCAGTGACTTCTGTAAAGTTACTCAACTTCTCGCTGAGCCTCGGATTCTTTACTTTTCAACTGTCAACAGAACCTATTTCACAGGGTCATGAAGGCTCACGTGAAGTGCTTAGTAATATAAGCAATCCCCACCCCCACCCCCTGCAAACTGCCCGCCATAATTACATCATGTCCCAAACATTGTGTCCACAGAAATTTGGCCTCTGCATTACACACACACACACACACACACACACACACACACACACACACACACACACACACACACACACAGACCCCTACCCTTTTGGACCAATCTTGCCACCCTCTGACTTGCTCTTCTTTGCCGACTTCCATGTACCTACCATCCCTCAAACACCATTAAAGTCTAAATGAGGTCGCCAGTATTACTGTTGCCATTTTAAACAGCTGGAAACAGGCCCTGAGGGTTTTGAGTTACTTCCCTGAGGTCACTGAACACCAGTGGCCAGGTCACAGCCCACCTCCTAATCTCTGGCCCTCGGCCTCTTCCGGGGTCTGAGGTGCACCACCGTCCATTCAAACTCCGCCGGGTCTCCCACTTTCGTCAGTCCCCCGCTCCTCCCCGCACCATCGCCCCCCAAACCTGAGTCAGGGCCCTGGGGGCACGCCCCATCCGTCCTTGGCGGCTTTCCCTTTTTCTCCTCCAGAGACCCAGGGAGAGGCCGACACTGGCGTCACGCAAGTGTGTTGGGACCTGGAGGTTGCGGGAGCACACCTGGAAGGGCCGGGAGCCGACGCCCGCGGCCCGAGGGGCGCCACCGCGCAGTTAGCGCCTGGGGGGCGGCGGCCTCGGGGGCCGACTCCGCCTACTGCGCTCTAGCTTCGGCCCCGGCGGCGGGGTATAAGGCGGAGGCGCCCACCGGTTCCACCGCTGTCTGGCGAACTCCGGCTGCGAGTGGGGCGCGTGGTGCGGAGGTGAGCTCTGCCTGGCGCCATCCGGTCTGTCCCGCCCACGCTCACGCTCAAGCTCACGCACTCGCGGCGCCGGGAGCTGCGGACCTCGGTTCGTTGGTGACGTGACGGCGGGCGGCAAGCCGGGAGCCCTGGCGGCTTGGGCCGGGCGGGAGGGAGCCTTGGGGAGTGGAGAGCTTGGTCCCTGGGGACGGGGATGGGCGCGGTCCGGCAGGGGCTTAGCTGGCGGCAGTGTCTGTGAATCACCGAGAGGCTGGTGTCCCGCCTACCGGCTCCGGGAGACGAGTGATCTGGGGTGGTGATCTGGGGGAAATCGTTTCATCCCGCGTGGGGATGCTTTCTGGCAGGAAGAGTAGAGTGACCTAGGGTGTAAAATCTGATAGGGTTAGTTTATTCTATTGCCTGCAGCATCTCTGAGTCGGGTTGTGCCTCAGCTAGGGGTGGGTAGACGGTGATTTGAGCAGGAGTTGTTTTTTTTTCTGGGGTGGCGTGCCATGCCACCTTTAACCTTATAATCCTTAAATGCTTCTAGTTCAGTTCAGTCGCTCAGTCGTGTCCGACCCTTTGCGACCCCGTGGACTGCAGCACACCAGGTTCCCCTGTCCGTCACCAACGCGGGAGCTTTCTCAAACTCCTGTCCATGGAGTCGGTGATGCCATCCAATCATCTCGTCCTTTGTCGTCCCCTTCTCCCGCCTTCAATTTTTCCTAGCTTCAGGGTCTCTTCTAGTGAGTCAGTTCTTCGCATCAGGTGGCCAAAGTATTGGAGCTTCAGCTTCTTCATCAGTCTTTCCAATGAATATTCAGGACTGATTTCCTTTAGTATGGACTGGTCTGATCTCCTTGCAGTCTAAGGAACTCGCAAGAGTCGTCTCCAACACCACAGTTAAGCATCAATTCTTTTCAACACTCAGCCTTCTTTATAGCCCAACTCTCACATCCATACATGACTACTGGGAAAACCACAGCTTTGACTAGAGGGACCTTTGTTGGCAAAGTAATGTCTCTGCTTTTTAATATGCTGTCTAAGTTTGTCATAGCTTTTCTTTCAAGGAGCAAGCGTCTTTTAATTTCAAGAGTTTAAATTTCAAACTCTTTTAGACCTTCTTTTAAACCTCTTTAACCTTTTAAACCTTCCTTTGACTCATCCTGACTGAATTCTATCCCATTTTTGATTATCCGTGATTTTGCCCCATAGAAGTTCCATTTTCTCCTCAAATCCTACCACCCATGGTCTCCACTTTTTTTTTTTCCTTTTGTACTATATTATGCGAATCTTAGTGGCTCAGTCGATAAAGAATCCGCTTGCAGTGCAGGAGACGGCCTGCAATTCTGGAGACCCGGGTTTGTTATCTGGGTGGGGAAGATTCCCATGGAGGAGGAAATGGCTACCCACTCCAATATTCCTGCCTGGAGAAATCCCATGGATAGAGGAGCCTGGCGGGCTATAGTCCATGGGGTCGCAAAGAGTCGGACAAGACTAACGGGCTAAACCACCACATGAGAATCAGTCGATTTTTCTTTAAATTATCTGTTTGACTGCCTTGGGTCTTAGTTGCCTAAGGCTGGATCTTTCTGCTTACTGCAGGCTCAGTAGTTGTGGCGACTTGGTGTAGTTCCCCGCGGCTGCACCCTCCTCCCCCATGTGGGTTCTTAGTTCTCAGAGCCGGGATGGAACCAGGTCTCCTGAATTGAAAGGTGGATACTTAACCACTGAACCACCAGGGAATTCCCTTTTATGTAAAGCTTTACTTTTGTATTATTTTTACTTTCTCTCTACTGCTGTAAGTTTCTAAGGTAGTAGCTGTCTTTGAAATTCCCATAAGCATAGTTAAATGGAACAGCGTGTCTTGAGCAATTTTTCAGCTAATTACCACGACCCATGGAATTCTCTCTTCTTGGGGATCCAGTAACATCAGTTAGGTTACTTAAATTAGCCCCAAACCTGGTCTTCAGTAATTCACTGGGATGTATAGGCCTTTGTCATGCCAATTGCCAGTAACCCCTCTAGAGGCTGATGACTCAGATTTGGGATGCAAATTAGGAATGCACCCCTTGACCTCGCTCTGTTGTGATTACACTATGCTGATACTTTTCATATAGAAAATAGCCCGGAAGGGGAGTAGATTAGCAATTTATTGTCTTTTTTTTTTTTTTAAGGAAAGTGAAATAGATTGTTGAAATTACTGTAAGTGTATTATAAAGTGATTTTTTTGTTTTACTGACAGTGTAGTCTAGGACTTACATTGTCAACATTTAAGGACCCTTCAGTTTAACCTATAATAGTATTTTGAGGTAATAAAATTTCATTTTTTTTTTTTTTTTTTTTAAATTGTATTTATTTGTTTATTTTTGGCTGTGCCAGGTCTTGGTTGCTGTGTATGGACTTTAGTTGCAGAACTGAACTGAACTGAACTGAAGTTGCTCAGTCGTGTCTGACTTTTTGTGACCCCATGGACTGTAGCCTACCAGGCTCCTCCGTCCATGGGATTTCCCAGGCAAGAATACTGGAGTGGGTTGCCATTTCCTTCTCCATAAAATTTCATTTTTGATACGTTTTTAGTGTCCAGAAAGGCCCTTTAAAACAACCTTGCCAATAAGTGTATATCTGTGCTTAGTATAAGTAATGTTAGACAAACAATACTTAATTTATTAGTCTTTTGTGGATTATCAGCTTCTTTACAAAACAACTTTGTTACTTCTTTGAAGTAATGAGCTCAGATGTAACAGTTATAATGATGTTCAGACTCAGTCATGGATATTAAACAATTACATATACAGGAGAGAACTAAAAAGAGACAAATACAATTGTCTTGCATTTGAGATGAAAACTTTTAAGAAAAATGAGTAAATCGTAGAGGTAAAATTTTAGTCTTTAGTGTTCCCTGGTGGCTCAGTGGTAAATAATCTGTCTGCCAATGCAGCCAGTGCCAGAGACAGGGGTTTGATCCTGCGTTAGGAAGATCTCATGGAGAAGGAAATGGCAACCCACTCCAGTATTCTTGCTGGATAATCCCGTGGAGTCTGGAGGGCTACAGTCCATGGGGTCACAAAGAGCTGGACATGACTTAGTAACTAAACAACGACAAAACAACATCAATACCTATGAGAATGTAAAATTAGATAGCCAGTGGAAATTTGCTGCATGATATAGGGAGCTCATATCCGGTGCTCTGTGACAACCTAGAGGGGTGATATGGGGTGAGAGGTAGGAGGGAGGTTCAAGAGGGAGGGGACATGCGTGTACCTATGGCTGATTCATGTTGATATATGGCAGAAACCAAGACAACATTGTAAAGCAATTTTCCTCTAATTAAAATAAATAAATTTAAATTAAAAAACCTATGAGATACTGTAGGGCTTTCCCAGTGGCTCAGCAGGTTAAGAATCTGCCTGCAATGCAGGAGACACAGGAGGTATGTGTTCAATCCCTGGATCAGGAAGATCCCCTGGAGGAGGAAATGACTCCAGTATTCTTGCCTGAAGAATCTGATTGACAGAGGAGCCTGGCAGGGCACAGTCCAAAGAGTCCCAAAGAGTAGGACACAACTAAGCACGTGAGATACTGTTACATAAAACTAACTATAAACTATAAAACATTGAAAATCATGAAGCTAATTATAATGTTTAAGTATTTCTGTGAGCCATTCATGCTTTTTTTTTTTTCAAGAAAAGGAAAAACTTCTCTGCTGTCTTCTTTATGATTGTTTATTTTCCCAACTTGGCCTCAGAGAACTGAGTGTGTAGTAGATACTGGCATTTCTATTCAAAAGGAGTAACGTAGATGACCATAACCCTAACTCTATTCTTGTTTGTTTGTTATTTTAAAGTACCAATACATTTGTGCCTCAAACCCTGGGACAAAATCAGTCATATATTAATAAGTAAAAATAGTATATTTAGGTTTTGGATAGTCTACTTTGGATTGCAGCAGAAAATAATGCTTATAGTCTAGATTATAATCTGGAATTCTACTGAGCAAAACTCTCCTGTATAGTGTAAAGGACTTCAGAGACCACAGTCTGTAACTTCCCTTTCTTCACTATTACTTGCCCAAGTCCAGCTCCGGCAGCCAGGGAATCGCCCTAAAGGGATGAACGGGGTCGGCGAATGATGCAGCCTCTCACTCATTTGGATTGCATCTCGGTGGAGAAAATGATGCAGTCTCTCGCTCAAAGCACTGGGCTGCATGTTTATTTTAAGCATCAGGTTTTCTTCTATACTTTTACAAAAGCATTAGGTCAGAGGTATGACATCTTCAGTTTCCCCTCACCCATATTTACTGTCTCCATAAATCATTGTTGTCCTTCAGAGTTTCTTCTTAAGTGTCCTTGTGATAACATTGTAACTCAAGTTTGTCTCTGGGCTGTATATTACATTCCTCAGTTTATTTCTTATCTCTTTAAATCCTGCTATCCCCTAGTAACTTAAGCTCATCATCTCCTAAAAAGGCTTTTAGCTATTAGTATCTCTAAAATACCTAGTTTCCATAAGCTATAGTAAAATATGCCAACACTACAACATACTTTAAACTTTTAGCTTCTAACTATTCTTAATTATTTCTAACCCCTAAACTCAGCAAACTTCTTTTGCCATAAACATTCCCCTTACAGGCAGGTTTCAGATAACAATGTTTCCCATGGTCTCAAGCTGCAGCCTATGTGCTCATCCTGGAGCATTCTTTGTAAAGATCCTTTAACAAATGTCAATAGTTAACGTTATGGATTCTAACTCCTTCATCCTGGGACCGTGCCTACGGGATGAGGAGAGGGGGTTGGGGCCGTGCCTCCATTTTGTCAGTAATGCCTATGGCGGCTCCCGACAATTACTTCAGGTTTTTATGTCCTTTTTAAAATGTGAAGAAAATTGGTATTTAAGAAATCATGCCAAAGTAAGACATTTCAAATAACAAAGACAGGAATTTGGTAATTTGGCAGAATTGTGTTGAGTCCATGTCTAGGTTTTAAATTTTTTTATCCATAAATTTTCTTTTGACTGCTTATATTTTATTCACTTCTCTCTGAATCTTTTTCTTCCTGAAGACACTTGTAGTTTTAAATTTAATTTTGACACTGGAATAAGTTTTTTAATACAAGAGTGTTATTATTAAGACTGATGAGACAGTTCTTGGTTACCAAAAATTGTAACCTTTAAAGAACAAATTGAGGGGCTTCCCTGGTGGTTTGGTGCTTGAGAATCCATCTGCCAGTGCAGGGGACATGGGTTCAATCCTTGGACTGGGAAGATCCCACATGCCACAGGGCAACTAAGCCCATGAGCCATAACTAGTGAAGCCCTAGCTCTAGAGTGGGTGTTCCACAAGGGAAACCACTGCAGTGAGAAGCCCTTGCACCTTCAACTAGAGAGTATCCCACGCTCACCGTAGTGTCAACAATCAAGACCCAGTGGAGCAAAAATAAATAAATCTTAAATTAAAAAATAAAAAACAAATTGTGGGAATTCCCTGGTGGTTTAGTGGTTAGGACTTGACGCTTTCACTGCCATGGCCATGGTCCATTCCCTGGTTGGGTAACTGAGATCTGTAAGCCACAATATGTGGCCAAAAAAATGAAAATTAAAAATAAGATAAATACAAGAAATCGTGAGAAATCATTAACTGGAACTAAGCTCAAAGTTTAATCAGATTCAATAAGTATTATATTAGCTGTTCCAACTGAACCTTACTGTATCAAACAGGTCTACTATCATTGAGTGTGTATGTAAATTTAAGCATAAGTATTCTGAGATTAATTAACATTTAATCCTTTTGTTTTAACTCTTACGTCAGAAAAAAATTTGTAAAATTCATGCCATGGAGCATTTCTATTTAACCTCAGAACCCAGATTGTTTCCTTTGAATTGAGATGTTACAGCTTCTATAACTCAAATGGAAATTTTAGAAATCTTGGAGATATTTTATTATCCTATCTTCAGCAAAGGTAGGTGCAATGCTCTGGGACAAGTAATCTTCATTTTCACATGGTGGTATAGTTTTGAGGACTAATTTTGCAAATCCTCAGTTTGCAAAATATACCCAAAATTTAGAATGAGCTCTTCTAAGATGTGTGGATGCCTCAGGGCTTAAATTTCATCTTTGTCTTTAAAAAAAATCCTTTTTTTGAAGTATAGTTGCTTTACAATGTTGTGTTTCAGGTATATAACAAAGTGATTCATATATATTCTATATATATATGTATATATATATATTATATATCTTTTTTCAGATTCTTTTCCATTACATGTTATTACAAGATATAGTTCCCTTGCTGTTCAGTAGGTCCTTGTTTATTCCCTTCTCCTTCCTTACCAAAGAAAGGCTACCTCACTCATCCCTGTTCTTACTTTGGTGTGCTATTCCATGCTGTCAAAATATTTGGCGAACAATCCAAAGGGAAACATCCAAAATGCATTGCCTCAGAGAGAAATTTTGAGGAAGACAAGAATAAGTTATAACAGGAATGTTTTTCACTGCTTTGAATTTGTAGGGAAAGAAAACTTTTCCCTTCTTTGCTTCTAAGCTCTGTGGTTGGTCTAATAATTAAACAATAATAATAATTAAATTGACATAAGACAGATTAACATCAGAAAAACAATTTCATACATACGCGAGCCATAAAAATATAACCTTCAAAGAAGTGACCTAAGCAAGCAGCTTTTATACCTTTTAGACAAGGAAACAATACATTTGTGAAGAACTGACAGAATGGGCTTGGGTGGCAAATCAGTAAAGAAGTAACAAGATATATTTATACAGCCTTGTCAGTCCTAAACTCCCTATCTATGATAATAAGGATGCCTTCTAACATCTTGGTGGTGGGAGGGTACTTTTCCAGTGGAAGACTTATGTTCTGCTGTCATGGGGGCAAAGGAAATCAGGAAATCAGAGTGTTCTTATACCAGTTATTTCTTAAATAATATTAATTCAAAGTAAACAGTATGCCAAATGGCATGTTTTGGGGTGGCATATTTTGTCCTCTTTCAAATTCAAATGAGGTCATACCTTTTCTGATAGTGAGAACTGGCCAGTTATATGGTGGCCATTTTCCAAAAACTGAATGAGCTCAAGTGCCAAGGTTTTGACAATATTTAATGCACAAATAACACACTGTACAATATGCCAGAAACTACATATTTGCAACTATTAAACTTAACACATTTTAGTAGTCAGTGTGTGAGGAATGACAGTTTCCAAAGTTTTTAGTGGGGAGGGGCAAAATTAAATACCACAGACTTGGGAGCCACTTGTACACTTAATCGAAAAGATTAAGAGAGGATAGAATTATATAATTTAGGACTTCATATCAACCAAGAATTTTGCCAGATTTTTTTTTCTTCCTTTCACCAAACACACAGGGGAAATGTACAACATATTCTATATTTACTTGAGGACTTTTACTAATTCTTGTTTGTCTCCATCAATGAATGGGAATGGGTGGAAAATTATATTTCTGATAATGTCATGGTATAATCTTACCCATTCTGATGAATAGTCAAAATAATAGGAAATCTCTGAAGGAGATGAATCTGTAATTGTTACCAGACCCTAGAATAATGGTGCCTTCATGTTCCGATTTGATTTCATCACTTTCTGGGCTTGAGCAACTACGTAGAAGTTTCGAAATATTAGAAGGTGATATCTGGGCTGTTTTGTCAAATCACTTTAGAAGACTTGAAGCAATCTCTGTCTGGGCTTCTGTAGAACAGGCTAGCCTAGTGGAACTTGCTGGTCCTGGTCATATACCCGTCATGTTTTCTTTCTCTAGACAGACTGCCCTGGGGAAGTTTGGGGCAAGGCCAGAGTTTCTTGAGGAACATTGTTGAAGTCTCAAGTCTTCCTGGAGGAACAGGAGGAGTCTGAAAAGTTTGCCCAGGCCCCTGCTTGTTTGTGGTGACAAGTGCTTTGGGGGCGGGGGGGGGGGGGCTGTATGTGTATGTGTTTAACTGAGATTGAAAAATAAGTCTTAGATATCTGTGTTCATGTGTGCATATTATTAGAGATAACTAGTGCTGTAGGAGAATTTTGCGTATCTTGTATTTGTTTTTAATTGACAATTTAAAATAGATAAAGTGCCCGCTTTGGCAGCACATATACTAAAATTGGAACGATACAGAGAAGATTAGCATGGCCCCTGCGCAAGGATGACACACAAATTCGTGAAGCGTTCCATATTTTTGAAGTGAGCCAGAAAGAAAAGCACCAATACAGTATACTAATGCATGTATATGGAATTTGAAAGATGGTAATGGTAACCCTATATGTGAGACAGAATAAGAGACACAGATGCATAGAACAGTCCTGTGGACTCTGAGGGAGAAGGTGAGGGTGGGACGTTCTGGGACAATAACATTGAAACATGTATATTGTCATATGTGAAGTGGAACACCATTCCATGTTCTATGCATGGGACGGATGCTCAGGGATGGAGCGTTGGGATGACCCAGAGGGATGGGAAGGGGAGGGAGGTGGGAGGAGGGTTCGGGAGGGGGAGCACATGTGAACCCATGGCTGATTCATGTCAATGTATGGCAAAAACTACTACAATATTGTAAAGTAATTAGCCCCCAACTAAAATAAATAAATAAATAAATAAATAATTAAAAAAAATAGATAAAGTACTTTTTTTTGATATTGAGGAGGACCATTCTTTTGAAAGGAAAGTACTTTGCATTTGTATTTGATTAAAATTAATGCAGACAAAAACTAGGATGGATTTAAAGACACAGGCTAGTGAAGAATATGGAAGAATACTTAATATTTAGATGATAGGTTTAGGTAAACATAGACCAGATGATTTTATGGCATAATCACTGTAAAAACAGATTCAGTATTAGTTTAAGTAGAAAAAAAAGTATGTAACAGGATAAGCATATTCACTGTTATAGCACTAATATGACCACAGCATTCATTTATAGTTATAAATTACAATTATATAATTATAAATTAATGTTTGTTTATAGTGATTGTTTAGTAGTACTATATCTAATATAGCAATGGCATTACAATGTTAGTAGCATTACAAATAAGATAATTTCATCAACCCAATGATCAGAAGAATTTTTATCTTTCCCCCTTTAAAGGGGGTCTGTACAATAAAGTACATGTGTTTTGGAACCAGACTCACCTGAATTTGGATATGTGCTCTACCATTTAACAAATTTAAGCACATCTTCACCAATAAAATGGGGCTTCATTTAATTTTCCAAATAATATAATTGCCTTGTATCTGTCAGAACCTATTCTAGGTAATGAAAGTGTATGGCTGAACACAGCAGATAAGGGTGTTTGTTCACAAGAGCATACAGCATTTAATGGGAGAGGTGGGCAAACAGATTATACCACAGCAGAGGTGTTGTGATAGAACTAAGACTGGGGTACTGTGCGTGCACATAGCAGAGATGACAAACCTGTCTCTGGCATTTCAGGAAAAACGGGACCTGAAAGACAAGTAGCAGTTAGCCAAGCGATGGAAGGGTCTTCCCTGGTGGCTCAGCAGTAAAGCATCTGCCTGCAATGCAGGAGACGCAGGTTTGATCTCTGGGTCGGGAAGATCCCCTGGAAAGGAAATGGCAACCCACTCCAGTATTCTTGCCTGGGAAATCCCATGGACAGAGGAGCTTGGCAGGCTGCAATCCATGGGGGACTGCAAAAGTGTTGGACATGACTTTAAGATTAAACAACAACAAAGTAATGGGAGAACCAGAACTAGGCACAGGGCAACAGAAATGTGTGAAAGGCAGAGGATGAGAGAAGATGGCACTTTGAAGAAGTTCAAGTACTTATTAAGGCTGGAGCATAGGGTATAGTGGAAATCAGAAAGAGATTAAGTTGAAGAGGCAAACAAGGGTGAGATTAGAACAGGTTTTGAGTGCTTTAATAAATTATTCCAAGGGTAGTGTATCTGGAGCCACAGGATAATTGTTTAAAAAGCAAAATGACCAGACTTTACTTTCAGAAGATCACTTGGATTGTAGTGTGGAGAATGAAAAGGGGAGACCGAAAGGTGGAAAGTAGGGAAACCAATTAGGTTATTGTGTTAACCCATGAGAGATGGTGACCTGATCTAAGGTGTAGTGGCAGTGGGGAAAGGTGGACAAATTTAGAGCTATTCAGATTGATAAAATATGGGGCATGAAGGCACACGAGAGAAGGATGACTCCAGGATTTTGGACTCCGTAGCTGGGACTAGGCGATTGAGTCAGCACATAGGTGATAAGAAAACCACTGGAATATATATGCTCTGAGTTTGCAGTGTTTATTTAGGGCAGCTTGTGTGTAGTTCATGTTTAAGCGTTCATTTTCTCTTCTGGCTATATTGGCCTCCTCTTTTATTTGTTTATCAAATATTTGTTGAGTTATTATTATTATATGCCAAAGGACTAGAACTATATCACTATAGAAAGTCCCCATTTTCATGCAGCCTTTTTTTTTTTTTTTTTGGTGTGGAGAGACTGACAACAGTAAGAGCTAACATGGTCTAGTAGTTAAGAGCACAAACTTGGGAGCCATTCTGATTAGGTTTGAATGCCATGTCCTGAGGTGCTTAACCTTTCTGTTCCTCAGTTTGCTCAGCTCTAATTTAGGAATAGTGATAGTACTTAACTTCATAGGGTTGTGCTTTTTGCATACTTGGGCCAGTAATTGGAATGTAAGCGTGGGACCAGCAGCAAAAGAAAACTAACCATAGATTCCATGTTAAGCCAGGAATCCTGGCTAAAATCATCCAGGTCCATAATGTTCCTAGCTTCTGGGAGATTCTTCCAGAAAAATATTTGCTCTCCCACTTTGTGGAAGAAAGTGTCTCAGTTTAGGCCCTCAGGTTTCTCAGAGATTAAAATCAGCCAGCTAAGCTTGTAAACACAAAAGCACAACATAGAAAAATTGAGAAACTCATCATTATTAGGAGATTTCAACATACTTCTCTTCAGTTGTTAATAGATGAAGCAGAAAATAGAAAAAGAGCAGATTTAGAAAATTTTTAAAAAGTTTAATTCAACAAACAGTTCAACCCAACAGCTAGAAAATGTATATTCTTTCTAAGCATACATGAAATATTTTCAAAAATTAATATATCAGTCCATAAATGCCAATCTTATATCAAAAAACTGAATTGTACCAACCATATCATCTCACCAGAGTGTTGTTAAGTACAAGCCAATTAAGCTAAACACCCCTTCTTTGGGTCAAAGAAGAAATCACAATGGACATTTTAATTTTATTTATTTACTTCTGGCCATGCCACATGGCATGCAGGATCTTAGTTCGCTGACCAGGGATTGAATCTATGCCCCCTGCATTGGTAGCAGAGTCTTATCCAGTAGACTGCCAGGGAAGTCTCTGGTTTTTTTTTTTGAAAGGGAGGGGTGGTCAACAATGGAAATGTTTAAAACACTTAAACAATAGTAAGAGTACTGTATATAAAACTATATAGTATGCAAAAAAAAGTACTAAAGGGAAATTTGTAGTTTTAAATGCTCATATTAGAAAAAAAATCAGTCTAAAAATTAGTCAGCTAAGTAGCCTTTATGTTTGAAAAGGAATCAAATAGGACTTCTCTGGTGGTCCAGTGGTAAAGAATCCACCATCCAGTACAAGGGACAGGAGTTCAATTCCTGTTCTGGAAAGATTCCACATGCTACAGGGCGACTAAGCCTGTGCCACACAACTACTGAGCCCATGTGTCCCAATCACTGAAGCCTTCACACTCGAGAGCCTGTGCTCTGCAACAGGAGAAGCCATTGCAATGAGAAGCCCGAGCACCAGAACTAGAGAGTAGCTCCCACTCGTTGCAACTAGAGAAATCCCATGTGCAGCAATGAAGATTCAGTGTAGCCACAAATAAATAAATAAGTAATGGGATAGAATAAATTCCAAATACGGAGAATACAAATGATGGTAAAAATAATAACAAATCAATGAAGTAAGGGGAAAGTACAATAAAATATTGATAAACCGAGAATTTTTTTTTTTTTTTTATGGGTATACTGCAGTTGGAGGAAAAACCTGTTCAGGACAGAGAGGTTCTTGTGAGAATGTTCTTTGAAGATAACTTATAAAATAGATAAATTCCTGAGATTAAAGTGGGAAAAGAAGACATAAGAATCAATGATAAAGAGGATATAGCTATATCCATAAAGAGATTAAAATATAAAAATTCTATGCCAGTAATTTGAAAACTTTGGCAAAATGGAAGAAGCCATAAAAAAAAATATCCTAAAAAGATAAACTCAAAATGCAGCTGAAGGAATGAATAGACCTATAATTGTTGAGAAAATTGAAGATAAGACTTGAAATCTCCCCTCAAAAAATAAAGGGCCCAAATAGTATTACCAGTAAATTCTACCAAACTTAAAAGGAGTAGATCATTCCAATGGTTTATAATCTCTCTCTGAGAGGAGGAAAAAAGAAGACATCTCCTAACTTTATGACTCTAATATAAAATTGATATTTAAGTCAGAAAAGGACAATATGAGAAGGGAAAATTATATTTCCAAATCCTTTATGGACACATTTTTTAAAAATCCAAACAAAACAATTTAAAATACATACTTTTAAAAAAGATGTATATTGTGACCAAGTTGGGCATATTCAAGGGATGCAAGGGGTGGCTTAACATGTAAAAAAAAAATCTATAAACGTTACTCACTATTTGTACAGATAAAAGAAGAAATGCCTTGTGAAGGTATTATGGGAGAAAAATATCTGAATTCAGTGGTCACTGGATTTAAAGTAAGTTCTTAATGAGCTAGGAATGAAACTTCCCAAATCTGATAATATATTTGGCAAACTTTGGAGTAAATACTTTTCTTGATGATGAGACACTAATTACATAATTTTACTTAATAAATAAAATTAAGGTTATTTAAGCACAAGCATTGCCATACTATGACAATCTGAAAACTGAGACAGCTACTAAATGACTAATGAGCTGGTAGCACATACAATGTGGAGCTGCTGGCACAAGAGTGATGCACATCCCAGGCAAGAAGTAGTGGGATGGTGTGAGATTTATCATGCTACTCAAAATAGCATGCAATTTAAAGCTTATTAAGTTATTTATTTCTGGAGTTTTCTATTTAATATTTTCAGAGTACAGTTTGACAATGAGTAACTAAAACTGCAGAAAGCAAAACTTCAGATAAAGGGGGACTTCTTAGTAGCTCAGTCATGTCCAATTCTTTGTGACCCTTTGGACTGTAGCCCACCAGGCTCCTCTGTCCATGGGATTTTTTAGGCAAGAATACTGGAATGAGTTGCCATTTCCTCCTCCAGGGGATCTTCTTGACACGGGGATTGAAACTGCATCTCCTGTGTCTCCTGCATTGCAGGTGGACTCTACCCATTGAGCCATACTGGAGTGGGTTTACTATATACAAAAATCAACTGTAGTGGAATTGCTTCTGGAATGGTAAAGTAAGGTCCTCAGAAACTTTGCTCTTTCATAAAAGCAATAAGAACATTGGCAAAAAAAAAAAAAAACCTCACTTTTCAAAACTCAAAATTAACCCAAAGCTTGCAATAATCCAAAGAGAATATAATCAAGAAACAACTGAACCTCAGAACACCAAGATTTGTGGTATTTTAACATGATCTATTCCTGTTCTCATCTCCCCAACTCTAGTAGAACTGAAAACAAAAAACCTTACAATCATAGAGGCCATGAAAATCATCAATGTAGTAACCATTGTGGGGACAGAATTGTTTGGAACTCTCAAAAAGCCCCTTTCTTAGAGAATTATCATTATCCAACAAGTCTGACAGTTTCATGGAAACTCTTAACTCACAGAGCTTGCCTTTGACCTGATTCAGAGCTTGCCCAGTGTAAACAGTTTTTTCCCCAGAACATTTGTTGAACATAATCAGGGGCAATTACTTAACATCTCAGCTGCCTGAATTGCAAAAACAACTGGGGCAAACAAAAAGCTGACCAAGCACTTCAAAACAAAAGCTGAGGAGTGAGATGTTCACAGTGGGCTTTGAAAAGCTCTGCCCTATTCCCAGGATACTAGAAGGTCATGCACATGGACACACTGTGCCCATGCTTAGGAAAGACCTGAGAAGGCCCGAATCTCCCTCCTCTGACTGACCTTGAAGCTCTATACAAGCAGGAGTTGAAGACTAAGGCAGAACTGTAAGCTGCTTGCTGGATAATTGAAAGCATGCCCCAACATACACATAATACCCTTAGGTGAAGCCTGGGAGATACACTGACTGATTCAAGGCATTTTAAGAAAATTTTTGTTCAACCATTGGCTGATCACTGAGCTAAGCAAGATTTCAATAGTAACATATGACAAAAAATAGAAACTTCACAGAATTTATTTAGGAAATTCATTAAACAAAGGGCAATAGTAGTAGTGTCAGCGTGAATAACAAACAGCAATAACAACTAGCCATGGGGAGGAAGGGAATCCAAAACCAGATTGCCACACTTGCCACATTGTATTATTTTAAATGTCCAGTTTGCAACAATAACAAAAACAACAAACAAAAACAAAATGTGAGATACTCAAAGAAACAGAAAAGTATGGTCTGTAGACAGAAGAGTCATTAAGTAGAAACTATCCCCAAGGAAGCCTAGACATTTGGACTTACCAGACAAGGGCTTTAAATTAGCTATTACAAAGTTTTTCAAAGAATTAAAACCATGTCTAAAGAACTAAAAGAAATGATGAGAACAACATCTCATCAAATAGACACTAGTTATTTAAAAACAAAAAAGTCAATAGAAATTCTGGAGCTGAAAATATAGTAACTGAGTGAGAAAATTTGTAAGATGGACTCAACAGCAGACTTCAGCTGGCAGAAGAATCAGTAAGCCTGAACATTGGTCAATTATCAAATCTAAGGGGAAAAAAAAATGAAAAATGAATAGAGCCTCAGAGACAAAGACAAAGAGAGAATCTTGAAAGCCACAAGAGAGAAGCAACTTATTACAAACCAAGCCTCAATAAGATTCAGTTCAGTCACTCAGTCGTGTCCGACTCTGTGAACCCATGAACTGCAGCATGCCAGGCCTCCCTCTTCATCACCAACTCCCGGAGGTTATGCAAATTCATGTCCATTGAGTCGGTGATGGCATCCAACCATCTCATCCTTTGTCATCCCCTTCTGCTCCTGCCCTCAATCTTTCCCAGCATCAGGGTCTTTTCAAATGAGTCGTCTCTTTGCATCAGGTGGCCAAAGTATTGGAGTTTCAGCTTCAACATCAGTCCTTCCAGTGAACACCCAGGACTGATCTCCTTTAGGATGGACTGGTTGGATCTTCTTGCAGTCCAAGGGACTCAAAAGTCTTCTCCAATACCACAGTTCAAAAGCGTCAATTCTTCAGTGCTCAGCTTTATAGTCCAACTCTCACATCTGTCCATGACTACTGGAAAAACCATAGCCTTGACTAGACAGACCTTTGTTGACAAAGTAATGTGTCTGCTTTTAAATATGCTGTCTAGGTTGGTCATAACTTTCCTTCCAAGGAGTGTCTTTTAATTTCATGGTGGCAATCACCATCTGCAGTGATTTTGGAGCCCCAAACAATAAAGTCAGCCACTGTTTCCATTGTTTCCCCATCTATTTGCCATGAAGTGATGGGACCAGATACCAAGGTCTTAGATTTTTTAATGTTGAGCTTTAAGCCAGCTTTTTCACTCCTCTTTCACTTTCATCAAGAGGCTCTTTAGTTCCTCTTCACTTTCTGCCATAAGGGTGGTGTCATCTGCATATCTGAGGTTATTGATATTTCTCCCAGCAATCTTGATTCCAGCTTATGCTTCTTGCAACCCAACGTTTCTCATGATGTACTCTGCATATAAGTTAAACAAGCAGGGTGACAATATACAGCCTTGGCACACTCCTTTCCCAATTTGGAACTCAGTCCGTTGTTCCATGTCCAGTTCTAAATGTTGATTCTTGACCTGTATAAGGGTTTCTCAGGAGGCAGGTCAGGTGGTCTGGTATTCCCAATCCTTGAAGAATTTTCCACACAGTCAAAGGCTCTGACATAGTCAATAAAGCAGAAGTAGATGTTTTTCTGGAACTCTCTAGCTTTTTCAATGATCCACTGGATGTTGGCAATTTGATCTCTGGTTCCTCTGCCTTTTCTAAATCCAGCTTGAACATCTGGAAGTTCACAGTTCACATACTGTTGAAGCCTGGCTTGGAGAATTTTGAGTAGTACTTTGCTAGCGTGTGAGATGAGTGCACTTGTGTGGTAGTTTGAACCTTCTTTGGCATTGCCTTTCTTTGGGATTGGAATGAAAACTGACCTTTTCTAGTCCTGTGGCCACTGCTGCGTTTTCCAAATTTGCTGACATATTAAGTCCCAGCACTTTCACAGCATCATCTTTTAGGATTTGAAATAGCTCAACTGGAATTCCATCACCTCCACTAGGTTTGTTCGTAGTGATGCTTCCTAAGGCCCACTTGACTTCACATTCCAGGATGTCTGGCTCTAGGTGAGTGATCACACCATTGTGATTATCTGGGTCATGAAGATCTTTTTTGTACAGTTCTTCTGTGTATTCTTGCCACCTCTTCTTAGTATCTTATGCTTCTGTTAGGTCCATGCCATTTCTGTCCTTTATTGAGCCCATCTTTGCATGAACTGTTCCCTTAGTATCTTTAATTTTCTTGAAGAGATCTCTAGTCTTTCCCATTCTATGGTTTTCCTCTATTTCTTTGCATTTATCACTGAGGAAGGCTTTCTTATCTCTCCTTGCTATTCTTTGGAACTCTGCATTCATGGGTATATCTTTCCTTTCCTCCTTTGCCTTTCGCTTCTCTTCTTTTCCTAGCTATTTGTAAGGCCTCCTCAGACAGCCATTTTGCTTTTTTGCATTTCATTTTCTTGGGGATGGTCTTGATCACTGCCTCCTATACAGTGTCATGAACCTCCATCCATAGTTTCTCAGACACTCTATCAGACCTAATCCCTTGAATCTGTCACTTCCACTGTATAACCCTAAGGGATTTGATTTAGGTCATACCTGAATGGTCTAGTGGTTTTCCCTACTTTCTTCAAGTCTGAATTTGGCAATCAGGAGTTCATGGTCTGAGCCACAGTCAGCTCCCAGTCTTGTTTTTGTTGAATGTATAGAGCTTCTCCATCTTTGGCTGCGAAGAATATAACCAGTCTGATTTTGGTGTTGGCTATCTGGTGATGTCCATGTGTAGAGTCTTCTCTTGTGTTGTTGGAAGAGGGTGTTTGCTATGACCAGTGCATTCTCTTGGCAAAACTCTGTTAGCCTTTGCCCTGCTTCATTCTGTACTCCAAAGCCATTTGCCTGTTACTCTAGGTGTTTCTTGACTTCCTGCATTTGCACTCCTGTCGCCTATAATGAAAAGGATATCTTTTGGGGTGTTAGTTCTAAAAGGTCTTGTAGGTCTTCATAGAACCATTCAACTTCAGCTTCTTCAGCATTACTGGTTGGGGCATAGACTTGGATTACCGTGATAATGAATGGTTTGCCTTGGAGATGAACAGAGATCATTCTGTCATTTTTGAGATTGCATCCAAGTACTGCATTTCGGACTCTTTTGTTGCCTATGATGGCTACTCCATTTCTTCTAAGGGATTCTCAGCCACATTGGTAGATATAATGGTCATCTGAGTTAAATTCACCCATTCCAGTCCATTTTAGTTTGCTGATTCCTAGAATGTCAGTGTTCACTCTTGTCATCTCCTGTTTGACCACTTCCAATTTGCCTTGATTCATGGACCTAACATTCCAGATTCCTGTGCAATATTGCTCTTTACAGCATTGGACCTTGCTTCTATCACCAGTCACATCCACAACTGGGTGTTGTTTTTGCTTTGACTCCATCCCTTCATTCTTTCTGGAGTTATTTCTCCACTGATCTCCATATTGGGTACCTACCAACCTGGGGAGTTCATCTTTTAGTGTCCTATCTTTTTGCCTTTTCATACTATTCATGGGGTTCTCAAGGCAAGAATACTGAAGTGGTTTGCCATTCCCTTCTCCAGTGGACCACATTCTGTCAGACGTCTCCACCATGACCCGTCCATCTTGGGTGGCCCCACAAGGCATGGCTTAGTTTCATTGAGTTAGACAAGGCTGTAGTCCATGTGATCAGATTGGCTAGTTTTCTGTGATTGTGGTTTTCAACCTGTCTGCCCTCTGATGCCCTCTCTCAGTGCCTATCATCTTACTTGGGTTTCTCTTACCTTAGATGTGGGGTATCTCTTCGCGGCTGCTCCAGCAAAGCGCAGCCGCTGCTCTTTACCTTGGACGTGGGATATCTCCTCAAGGCTGCAGCTCCTGACCTTGGACATGGGGTATCTCCTCTCAATAAGATTAACAGCTAATTTTTCTTTAGTGGCCATAGAAGCAAGAAGACAGTGGGAGAAAATATTCAAAGTGCTAAAAGAAAAAGACTGTCAACCAAAAATTCTATATCCAGCAAAGCTATCTTTCAAAATGAAGAGGAAATTAGGACATTCCCAGATAAAAAGTGAGAGAATTCTTGCCAGCAAGCTTGCTCTACAAGAAATACCAAAGAGTGTCCTTCAGACTGAATTGAAAGGATACTACACAATAACTTGCACCCACATGGAAAAAAATTAAGTGCACCAGTAATGGTAACTTCGTTGGTTAATATACAGTAAGACAGTATAAATATATTTTTTCTTTGTAAACTTTTTTTTTTTTGGTCTTCAACCCAATTTTAAAACAATAATTATATAAATTTTGATAGGCTTATATAAAGATGTCATTTGTAAGACAATAGTGTGAAAGGGGAGACTGTACAGGAGCAAAGTTTTTGTACATTATTACAGTTAAATTGGTATTAAACCATACTAGATTGTTTTAAGATGTTAATTGTAATCCACAGGACAACCACTAAGAAAATAACCAAAAGCGTAATAAAAGAAACAACAAGGTAATTAAAGAGGCACACTCAAAATATATACCTAACATAAAAGAAGGTAGTGATGGAGGACTAGAAAAACAAAAAAGACATAAGACAGAAAAAACAAATAGTAAAACAGCAGACTCAAGTCCTACCTTATCATTAATTAAATGTAAATAGATTAAACACTCCAGTCAAAAACCGGTGATTGGAAGATTAGATCAAACCTCATGCTATCTACAAGAGACACATTATAGATTCAAAGGCAGACTGATTTCGAGTATACAGATGAGGGGGAGAGAAAGAGCCATGCAAACAGTAACCTAAGAGACCTAGCCATCAATAAGGACATTTTATGATGGTAAAAGGTTAATCCACTATGAAGATATAACAATTATAAACATGTTGTTGTTGCTGTTAGTCACTCAGTCGTGTCCGACTCTTTGTGACCCCATGGACTGTAGCCTGGAAAGTCCCGCTGTCCATGGGATTCTCCAGGCAAGAATACTGGAGAGGGTTGCCATTTCCTTCTCCAAATTATAAACATACATACACTTAACCACACAGCCCTAAAATACATAAAGCAAAAGCTGACAGAATTCAAGAGAGAAATAGACAATTCAGTAACAATAGTTGAAGATTTCAACAGAATTTCAATAAAATAACTAGGCAGAAAATCAACTAGGAAATAGAAGACTTGAACAACCAAGTACATACTGAGTATAAACCAAATAAATCTAACAAACATCCATAAAATATTTTATCTAGCAACAGCAGAATACACATTCTTCTCAAGTAACATACAGAACATTTTCCAGGAGAGACCATCCATTAGGCCATAAAACATGTCTCAGTACATTTGAAAGGACTGAGTATGTTCTCTGATTATAATTAAATAAAATCAGAAATGAATACAAAAGAAAATTTGTGAAATGAACAAATACGTGGAAATTGACAACATATTCCTAAATAACCAGTGGTTCAAGGGATGAATTGTAAAGAAAATTAGGAAACACATTGAGATGAATGAAAACAAATACAAAATACCAATGGTTCTGGAATACAGCTAAAACAGTGCTTAGCAGGAAATCAATAGCTGTATACATCTATATTTAAAAAGAAAGAAAATCTCAAATTAATAACTGAAACTTTTACCTTAAGAAATGAGGGGGGAAAAGGGCAAATTAAATGCAAGCAAACAGGGAAAGAAATAATAAAGATTAGAACAGAAATAAACTAGAAAGTACACAAAGAAAAAGTCAATAAAACCAAGTTTCATTATTTGATAAAAATCAATAAAATTGACAAACTTTTAGCCAGACTAACCAAGAAAAGAGAGAAAAGACTCAAATTACTGAACTCAGAAATGCAAGAGGATACAGTATGTATAGTGAAGAATTAACCTTATGAAAAAGTTGGCCTTTGCCCTTGGCTACTGGATTATGATCTCTAGCCCTCTGAAAAGTCCTCTCTGATAAGAGTGTCTTTGCTGGGCCTTTTAGCCATATTGTCTTTTTTCCAATCTCCAAAAGAGCTGGAGGCTTAACAGTTAACCCACCCTCTGGTAAGGACTGGAGACTAACAGTCAGCAGTCATGTGGGCAGTGTGTGATCAAGTCCCATTAAAGTCTAGACGCTAAAAGCTTAGGTGAGCTTCCCTGGTTGGTAATACTCTCTATTGTCACACATTGTGACTGGGAGAAAGTGATGTTTCCATGACTTCATGGAAAGAGGATGACCAAAACCTCCACTCTTGAACCTCTCCCAAACTCTACCCTGTGCATCTCTTCCTGTGGCTAATTTCAACCTGTGTCCTTTCCCCTGTAATAAATCGTGGGTATAATAGCTTTCAGTGAATTCTGTGAGTCCTGTAAAATTGCCAAACCTGATTTTGAAACCACCTCCCACCACACACCCCCACCTCTAATGCCTAAACTTGCAGTTGGTGTTAGAAGTGAGGTCAATTTTGTGAGGCCTGTTCCCTCTAATAGTACACTTGTTGAAACACTTCATGGTACTGTTGTTGTTTAGCCTGTAAGTCATGTCTGACTCTCTTGCAACTTCATAGACTGTAGCCTGCCAGGCTCCTCTGCCCATGGGATTTCCCAGACAAGAATGCTGAAGTGGGTTGCCACTCTCTTCTCCACAGGATCTTCCTGACCCAAGGATTGAACCCGTCTTCTGCATTAGCAGATGGATTCTTTACCACTGAGCAACTCTTCATATATCACTACTAATCTTACAGAAATAAAAAGGGGATTACAAAGGGATACTACGAACAATTGCAGACCAACAAATTAGATAACCTAAATGAAATGAATACATTTATAGAAAGAAAAACTGTTAAATGACTCAAGTTAGATATAGACAATCTGCATATACCTATAGAAAGTAAAAAGATTGACATAATCATCAAAAAAAAAAAAACTACCCACAAAGAAAACCTGAAGCCTAGACGGCTTCACTGGTGAATTCTATGAAACATTTAAAGAACAAACACAACTCTTATAAACTGTTCCAAAGGACAGAACACCTCCCAACTTCTTTGAAGCCAGAATTACCCTGAAACCAAAATCAGGCAGGCATCACAAGAGGAGAAAACTACGCATCCCTTGTAAGTATGGACATAAAAATCTTCAACAAAATATGAGCAAACAGAATCCAACAACATTTAAAATGGGTTATATATCATGACGAACTGGGACTTATCTCAGGAGTGCAGGAATTCATAAGTGGGTCAAAATTTAAAAGAGTCGGTCAAACCACACTGTATTAATAGAATAAAGGTCCCAAACCACAAGGTCATCTTAATAGATACATAACAAAGCATTTGCCACAATCCAATGTTCTTCTGATGCTGAAGCTCCAATACTTTGGCCACCTGATGTGAAGAACTGACTCATTGGAAAAGACGCTGATGCTGGGAAAGCTTGAAGGCAGGAGGAGAAGGGGACAACAGAGAATGAGATAGTTGGATGGTATCACCAACTCGATGGACATGAGTTTGAGCAAGCTCCGGGAGTTGGTGATGGACAGGGAATCCTGGGGTGCTGCAGTCCATGGGGTTTCAAAGAGTCAGACACGACTGAGCGACTGAACTGAACTGAACATCCTTCTTGATAAAAACACTCAACACCTAGGAATAGAAGGAAACTTCCCAAACTTAATAAAGGGCTTCTACAAAACCCCACAGCTAACAGCATCAGTTCAGTTCAGTTGCATACTTAATGGTAAAATACTGAAAACTTTCTAAGGTCAGAAATAAGATGAGGATGTCTGCTTTCACCACATGTACTGGAGGTTTTATCCAAGGAATTAGGCAATGAAAGAAAGATATAAAACCATCACAGATTACATGTTTTTGTAAATAGAAAATCCTGAGAAATCCACACACATACTTAGGTAAGCCTATTAGAACTAATAAATGAGTTTGGTGAATTTTCAGGCTGCAAAATTAGCATCAAAAAATCAATTTCTAGACATTAGCAATGAAAAATCCAAAAGTGAAATTCAGAAAACAATTTGATTTACAATATCATAAAAAATAATATTTAGCAATAAAATTGCTAATGGGTACAGGGTTTCTTTCGAGGGTGATAAAAATGCTTGATATTAGTGATGATAGTTGATAGTTTTGTGAATATACTGAAAACCACTGAAATATAAAGTTTAAAGTTTTATAATATGTGAATTATTTCTCAGTAAAGCTATTATTTAAACAAATAAGTTGTGTCTTTATACACCAGCAACTAATAGAAAATGATTTTTTATAACTACTATCTAAGAGTAATAAAAACACCTTGGAATAAATCTAACAAAAGTTTGCAAACTCTGGGAATTTTATAATTTTATAAAGGTTTTAGAAACTTTACTTCTATAAAAGTTTTATTTAAAAAACTTAGTCTTTTTGCTTCTCAAGCAGAACTCTGAGTTTTTTTTTAATCACTATAGCATCATTTTCTAAATTATATTTGAAGTGTTTAGTTAGAATGTGAGCTATTTAAAAGTTAATTTCTATGGATAGGAAGGTAGGATTTGTATTAAAAAGGAATAGTAAAATGTGATATTGTTATTGTTAACCATTTTATATCATTTATATCATATTGTCATTGTACAGTGTCAATACTGTACTAGATCTCTCCAGGTAATGTTAGGGTGGCCAGAAATGCATATGATAACATATCGTTGTTGTTAATTTTGACATAAAACAGAATCAGGTTTAAGTAAATCCAAGGAGAACTTAATTTCTCTAGACTGGTAAATCTGCTCTCAACTTCTCCCACCTGCTGGTAATTCATAATCATATTATATTTCTTTTTCTAGCTATGTTTTTCACTAATGCAGGGGCTTAAGGAAAGGTGAAATCTTTGGTTTAAAACTACTAGTCTCTGATATCAGGGTTCATTTTGCAGATTTAAATTGTATTGGCCAGCTATCATTTAGGAATCTTTCTAGTCACATAATAGTAAAACAACAAGGACATGGAAGCAGCCTAGATGCCCATCAGCAGATGAATGGATAAGAAAGCTGTGGTACATATACACAATGGAATATTACTCAGCCATTAAAAAGAATACATTTGAATCAGTTCTAATGAGGTGGATGGAACTGGAGCCTATTGTACAGAGTGAAGTAAGCCAGAAAGAAAAACACCAATACAGTATACTAACACATATATATGGTATTTAGTCAATTAGTAAAGATAACCCTGTATGCGAGACATCAAAAGAGACACAGATAAATAGAACAGTGTTATGGACTCTATGGGAGAGGGCGAGGGCAGGATGATATGGGAGAATGGCATGGAAGCATGTAAATTGTCATATGTGAAACGAATTGCCAGTCCAGGTTCAATGCATGATACAGGGTGCTCAGGGCTGGTGCACCGGGATGACCCGGAGGGATGGGATGGGGAGGGAGGTGGGAGGGGGTTTCTGGAAGGGGAAAACATGTACACCCATGGTGGATTCATGTCAATGTATCGCAAAACAAATACAATATTGTAACGTTAAAAAAAAAATAGTAAAACAACAAAAGACAAGTCCAAGCAGCTGGATGAAAAATAAACTATACTGAGATAACTTTCCAGCCCACTAAATGAGAATCTAATGTTTGGCCTTTTATTTAGAAAATTGCTATATGCCTTTATTTATTTATTTCATAAATGTAAGGGATTTTATGGGAGTGCTTTGCTATTGATCTACTTGTTCTGTACTATTTTGATTTCATACCCTTTAGATATCTGGATTTGAACTGGATTTTAGAATTCATCTTTACTTACAATGCCACCATCAGATAGAGGTCCAGCTGGATACACCCCACCAGATGGAGGCTGGGGGTGGGCAGTGGTAGTTGGAGCTTTCATTTCCATTGGCTTCTCTTGTGCATTTGGCAAATCTATTAGTGTATTTTACAAAGAAATTGAAGAAATATTTAAGGCCAGCACGAGCGAAGTGTCATGGTTATCTTCCATCGCATTTGCTGTCATGTATGCTGGAGGTAAGCACCCATGAAGGCTTGCTCTTTTAACTTTCAGTGGGTAGACAGAAGTTCTGTATTAAGTACTTTTTGCTCTTGATATCTTTATCAGTAAAAATGATTGAAATGTTTTTATTGGAGTTACGTGATTAGAATCATATTTTTCATTCTCTCTAACAATGAAAGTTACATAGCAACCATGTGCTCTGTTGGGTAAGTTATAATAGAAAACAGTGTCATTATAAAGGATAGCTTTCTTTAAAAATATGTTTTGTGTTGGCTGCTTGGTATAGACAGGCAATTGATATTTGTACTTTAATCATATATTCTGTAAGCTTGCTAAACTCTTATTTCCAGTAGTTTATTGGTAGATTTCTTTTTCAAAAATTTTAGATAGACAAACAAATCTTCTGCATATACTGATAGTTTGGTTTCTTCCTTTTCTTACACCTTTTTTCCTCCTGTCTTACTGCGCTGGCTTGGACCTCCAGTATAATGTTGAAGAAAAGTGGTGATGGTAGGCATTCTTATTTTGTAGGCCTGTTTTGGTTTTGTTGTTGTTTTCTATGAGAAACAATATTTTAGGTAGTTTGCAGTAAATATGCCCTTAGGTCAGAAGTATGATCAGACTAGCTCATATAGCTCATCAGTCATGTATGTTTAAATTCCATCTAAAATTTTAAAACAAGGACTTTCCTGGTGGTCCAGTGGCTAAGACTCCATGCTCCCAGGGCAGGGGGCCCAGGTTCAACCCTGGTCAGGGAACTAGATCCCACATGCCACAACTTAAAGAGTTCATATTCTGCAGCTAAGACCCAGAGCAACCAAATAAATAAATTAAAATATTGAAAAAAAAATTTTTAAACAAGCAAACTTGCCACATGTATGTGGATAATATCCTAGATATATGAAGAACCCTATAAGCACTTATAATCAGGGTACTTGCAGCTTCTTCTGCCTTAAAAGAGTTAGCTTATGGTCTTTCATACTTCAGTTAAAACCCATCTAACATGTCCTAGGTATATAGAAGATGTATAATCAATACTATATTTTTTTCCATTAGACAAACCTGTGACTCTGTAATAAAGATAGAAAGCAATATTCTTTAGCACTGTCTTCTATCTGTTTATTTTCTGGGATAGCATCCTGTCATGTCAGGATGCATGAGCAGGTGTGGATGGGAGGGCTGGGCTTCTCCTCTGTATTATTACTAATCTGTTTGTTCTCTCATAGGTCCTATTAGCAGTATCCTGGTGAATAAATATGGCAGTCGCCCTGTCGTGATTTTTGGTGGCTGCTTGTCAGGCTGTGGCTTGATTGCAGCTTCCTTCTGTAGCACTGTGATGCAACTTTACTTTTGTATCGGAGTTATTGTAGGTGAGTTGTACTAATATATTTTCAAGCAATAATTTATTTGTGGACTATTTATAGCATTCATTTGCCAATTCTTTTGAAAAATGAAAGTTCTTTGTTAGAAAATTACTAGGTTACTATGTTTTATGGGAAAGAATCTTAAAAAAAAACAAGAGTAGATGTATGTGCATGTATAACTGATTCACTTTGCTGTACGCCTGGAACTAACACAACATTGTAAATCAGCTATACTCCAATAAGATTTATTTAAAAAACACTTTGATGCCATATCCACTGATTTTTCTATAGTTTTTCTACATGATTTTTCTACAGTTTCCTATCTTCTTTCTAAAAACAAAACAAAAAAATTTTGTTTTAAAAATTCTTCTATACACATGGAAATTTTAGAACAAAAAGGGATGAGATTAAGTGAAGTAAGTCAAAGACAAATATCATGATATCACTTATATGTGGAATCTAATTTTAAAAAATTATACAAATGAACTTATTTACATAAACAGACTTATAGATATTGAAAAAACTTATGGTGACCAAAGGGGAGATGTTGAGGGGTAGGGGATAAATCAGAAGCTTGGGGTGAACATACACACACTACTGTATTAAAGAAAGATAATGAACAAGGACAATAACATAGGGAATTCTACTCAGTATTATGTGCTAACCTGTAAGAGAAAAAATATCTTAAAAAGAATGAATATATGTATATGTAAAACTGAATCACTTTGCTGTACACCTGAAACTAACAAAAATCAGAAATACTCCAATAAAGTTAAGTTTTTTAAAAAAAGAGATATTGTTGTTCCGTCACTAAGTCGTGTCCAACTCTTTGTAACCCCATGGACTGCAGCTCACCAGGCTTCCCTATACTTCACTATCTACCGGGGTTTGTGCAAACTCATGTCCGTTAACTCAGTGATACCATCTAACCATCTCATCCTCTGTTGCCCCTTTCTCCTCCTGTCCTCAATCTTTCCCAGCATCAGGGTCTTTTCCAATGAGCTGGCTCTTTGCATCAGGTAGCCAAAGTATTGGAGCATCAGTTTCAGCATCAGTCCTTCCAATGAATATTCAGAATTGATTTCCTTTAGGATTGACTGGTTTGATATTCTTGCCATCCAATTCTTTGGCACTCAGCTTTCTTCATGGTCCAGTTCTCACATCCATACATGACTACTGGGAAAACCATAGCTTTCACTATACGGACCTTTGTCGGCAAAGTGATGTCTCTGCTTTTTGATATGCTGTCTATGTTTGTCATAGCTTTCCTTCCAAGAAGCAAGTGTCTTTTAATTTCATGGCTGCAGTCACCATTCCAGAGTCATTTTGGAGCCCAAGAAAATAAAATCTGTCACAGTTTTCACTTTTACCCCTTGTATTTGCTGCAAAGTGATGGGACCAGATGCCATGATCTTAGTTTTTTGAATGTTGGGTTTTAAGCCAGCTTTTTCCCTCTGGCTGAGGTGAAAGATGAGGTGAAAGACCCTCATCTAGAGGCTCTTAAGTTTCTCTTTGCTTTCTGCCATTAGAGTGGCATCTTCTGCATATCTGAGATTGTTGATATTTCTCCCAGCAATCTTGATTCCATCTTTTGAGTCATCCAGCCCAGGATTTCACATGATGTACTCTGCATATAAATTAAATAAGCAGGGTGACAATGTATAGCCTTGACATACTCCTTTCCCAGTTTGAACCAGTCTGTTGTTCCATGTCAGTTCTAATTGTTGCATCTTGATCTGCATACAGGTTTCTCAGGAGGCAGATAAGGTGGTCTCGTATTCCCATCTCTTTAAGAATTTTCCAGTTTGTTGTGATCTACACAGTCAAAGACTTTAGCATAGTCAATGAAGCAGAAATAGATGTTTTACTGGAATTCCCTTGCTTTCTCTATTATCCAATAAATGTTGGCAATTTGATCTCTGGTTCCTCTGCCTTTTCTAAACCCAGCTTGTACATCTGGAAGTTCTCAGTTCATATACTGCTGAAGCCTAACTTGAAGGATTTTGAGTATTATTTTGCTAGCATGTGAAATGAGAGCAATTATACAGTAATTTGAACATTCTTTGGCATTGTCCTTCTTTGGGATTGGAATGAAAACTGACCAGATTATGTGAAATGTTTGTAACCAGTTTTTTTTTACTTAGTAATACATCATGTACATATTAATAGTTTCCCCATCTCAGTAAATATACTTTAGCAGCTATTATTTTTTCACTAGATAGATGTAGTATAATTTATTTCACTTTAATTGAAGGACATTTAGATTATTTATATTTTCACTCTTAATAAACAGTGTTTGTATGATAATGCCTCTGTATGCATCTTTGAAAATGATAATTTTCTTTGGATAAATTTGTAGAAGTGCAATTGCTGGGGGAAGAAAAGGTTTTTGGTACGATTGGTCAAGTACTCTTTTAGAAAGGTTTTAATAATTTACAGCCCCACCTGCAGGACCTGCTGCTGCTGCTAAGTTGCTTCAGTCATGTCCAACTCTGTGTGACCCCATAGATGGCAGCCCACCAGGCGCCCCTGTCCCTGGGATTCTCCAAGCAAGAACACTGGAGTGGGTTACCATTTCCTTCTCCAATGCATGAAAATGAAAAGTGAAAGTGAAGTCACTCAGTCGTGTGAAAAGTGAAAGTGAAGTCGCTCAGTCGTGTCCAACTCTTAGCGACCCCATGGACTGCAGCCTACCAGGCTCCTCCGTCCATGGGATTTTCCAGGCAAGAGTACTGGAGTGGGGTGCCATTGCCTTCTCTGGCAGGACCTGGGATAATGCTAATAATAGGTATTATCTTTTTAGATCTATACTTTTACTACATTAAATTTTTAAACATTTAAATATTTTAATTCATCTGGAATATTTGAATAACACAAAGAAGGAATAGAACTTTATTTGTTCCCACGTGGTTATTCAACCTGTTCATTATTTCATGTCATTAATTCACTCAGCAAATTTTCATTGAGTCCCTAATTATATGCCAGGCACTGATCCAAGCTCTGTAGGGAGAGCCAATGTAACAAGCAAGATTCCTGCTCTTTGGTGGAGGGAATCAGACGATAAGCAGGCGAACAAATAAATGAATAAATAAGAAAAATTCAGGTAGTAATAAGTGCTTTGCAAAGACTTAAAACAGAATTTGATAGAGAAGGATCGAATGGTCCCTAAAGGGAAGGTTTCTTAGAGATCATGATTTTGAGTTGAGATCTGAATGATAGCCAGGAGAAGGCTTTGTGGAAACCTAGAGTAATAGTCCCTAGAGTAATAGTTCGGAGAAGGTGATGGCACCCCACTCCAGTCCTCCTGCCTGGAAAATCCCATGGACGGAGGAGCCTGGTAGGCTGCAGTCCATGGGGTCGCAAAGAGTCGGACACGACTGAGCGACTTCACTTTCACTTTTCTCTTTCATGCACTGGAGAAGGAAATGGCAACCCACTCCAGTGTTCTTGCCTGGAGAATCCCAGGGACGGCGGAGCCTGGTGGGCTGCCGTCTGTGGGGTCGCACAGAGTCGGACACGAGTGAAGCGGCTTAGCAGCAGCAGCAGAGTAATAGTTAACACTTTGCACAAATAAGAACAGACTGAAATGAGGGCAGGGAGGTAGGTGTGAGCCAAGTCATAGGAGCTCTTAATCCAGAGTAAAAAGTTATGGACAGGCAGTCATTAGAGAGATGGAAATGGACAAGCATCCTAACCTGGTTTCAGTTCAGTTCAGCTCAGTCGCTCAGTCATGTCCGACTCTTTGCGACCCCATGGACTGCAGCATGCCAAGCCTCCCTGTTCATCACCAACTCCCAGAGTCCACCCAAACCCATGTCCATTGAGTCGGTGATGCCATCCAACCATCTCACCCTCTGTCGTCCCCTTCTCCTCTTGCCCTCAATCTTTCCCAGCATCAGGGTCTTTTAAAATGAGTCAGCTCTTCGCATCAGGTGGCCAAAGTATTGGAGTTTCGGCTTCAACATCAGTCCTTCCAATGAACACCCAGGACTGATCTCCTTTAGGATGGACTAGTTGGATCTCCTTGCAATCCAAGGGACTCTCAAGAGTCTTCTCCAACACCACAGTTCAAAAGTATCAATTCTTCAGTGCTCAGCTTTCTTTATAATCCAACTCTCACATCTGTACACGACCACTGGAAAAACCACAGCTTTGACTAGACAGACCTTTGTTGACAAAGTAATGTCTCTGCTTTTTAATGTGCTGTCTAGGTTGGTCATAACTTACCTTTCAAGGAGCCAGCGTCTTTGAATTTCATGGCTGCAATCACCATCTGCAGTGATTTTGGAGACCAGAAAAATAAAGTCAGCCACTGTTTCCACTGTTTCCCCATCTATTTGCCATGAAGTGATGGGACCGGATGCCATGATCTTAGTTTTCTGAATGTTGAGCTTTAAGCCAACTTTTGCTCTTTTTGCCAACTCTCCTCTTTTACTTTCATCAAGAGGCTCTTTAGTTCTTCTTCACTTTCTGCCATAAGGGTGGTGTCATCTGCATATCTGAGGTTATTGATATTTCTCCTGGCAATCTTGATTCCAGCTTGTGCTTCCTCCAGCCCAGCGTTTCTCATGATGTACTCTGCATGTAAGATAAATAAGCAGGGTGACAATATACAGCCTTGACATACTCCTTTTCCTATTTACCTAGTAGGAAAGCAAGATTGGAAGACCACTTAGAAGGTTATCAGCATAGTTACTGTCCCAACCCCATTAGCTGAAAAATCCATTTTTTCCTTATTAATTTAAATGTATTTTTTGGTTCTATTTCTGGACTTTCTGCCCACTTTTAGAAATCAGTTTTTCAATTTTGAGTAAGTGTTCTGTTCTATTACTGTAGCTGTACAATATGTTTATTTATTTGTTAGGGTAGCCCAATTATTTATCCTTTTCCAATATTTCTAATGCATTTGTAATTATGAAATTAGACAAAGAATCTCTATTGTTCTTTTTGTTGCTAAAGTGAAAAGAATTGTTTTTAATAATATACATTTTTTAGCGACTTCCCTGGTGATGCAGCGGTTAAGATTCCACACTACCACTGTAGGGGGCATGGGTTCAATCCCTGTTCAGGGCACTAAGATGCTACAAGCCACGTGGCACGCCACACACACACACACACACACACACACACACACGTGTGTGTGTGTGTATAAATCTAGTATTTGCTGCATAAAGAGATTTTATGTCTGTATTTATTTGATAATAGTCCACTTCATGACCTACTAGTTATAATAGCCTCTCGTGATTTTGACCTCTTTCCGTGTGAATTCTTTCCCTAGTTAATCATTTCCAAATATGTTTCTGATAGTATGTGATTCTTTTTTCCTCCCCTCTCCCCAGGTCTTGGGCTTGCCTTCAACTTGAATCCAGCTTTGACCGTGATTGGCAAGTATTTCTACAAGAAGCGACCGCTGGCAAATGGACTAGCCATGGCAGGCAGCCCTGTGTTCCTCTCTGCCATGGCCCCCCTCAACCAGGCTCTTTTTGCTCTCTTTGGCTGGAAAGGAAGCTTCCTAATTCTGGGGGGCCTCCTACTAAACTGCTGTGTGGCTGGAGCCCTGATGAGACCAATAGGGCCCAAGCCAGCCACTGCAGAGAAAGAGAAGTCTAAAGAATTCCTTCAGGAAGCTGGAAAATGTGATGCAAACAAGGGGGCAGGTAATCCAAAGACAGGAGTTAATGGCGGAAACTCCCCAAAGGAGAAACAATCACTTTTTCAAACAATTAACAAACTTTTGGACCTATCCCTGTTCAAGCACAGAGGCTTCCTGCTGTACCTCTCTGGGAATGTGATCATGTCTTTTGCACTGGCTACGCCTTTAGTCTTTATTAGCAGTTACGCCAAGAGTCAACATCACTCTAGTGAGAAGGCTGCCTTCCTTCTTTCCATTCTGGCTTTTGTTGACATGGTAGCCAGACCTTGTATGGGATTTGTAGCCAACACAAAGTGGGTAAGACCACGAATTCAGTACTTTTTGGCTGCTTCTATTACCGCGAACGGAGTATGTCATATGCTAGTACCTTTATCCTCCAGCTACATAGGGTTCTGTGTCTACTCGGGATTCCTTGGATTTGCTTTTGGGTGGTTTGGTGCCGTACTGTTTGAATCACTGATGGACCTTGTGGGAGCCGAAAGATTCTCCAGTGCTGTGGGATTGGTGACCATTGTGGAGTGCTGTCCTATCCTCCTGGGGCCACCAGTTTTAGGTACAGTATGTCTCCCAATTTCTATGGTTCTATTAACATAAAACAGGCAGAGAAGATTGGGAAGGTGATGGAAAGCAGAAGTCAGTAGGCTGCTTGATAGTTCTCATTTCTGTAACCCTCAGTGCTGACACGGTGCTTGGCACAGCATAATTGCTCAAATACTTATAGAACTGAATTAAAGTGAATTCTCAAGCTGAAAGAGGAATAAAAACCTATTGCAAATTTAAGTATTTCTAATAATTTTCTTGATTAAAAAAATCCTAACATTTATTGTAGAAAAATGTATAACCACCTTTAAAATACTGTTGGTGATTTCTTTTTAATTGTGGAATTTATTTCAAAAGTAATATTTAAAATAATAACAGTAGGTACCAGATGAGGGCTCACAGTATACCGGGGACTGTCCTAATCATTTCTATATTCTGTCATATATTGCAAGACTATGATGTCAGACTGTTATTGTTCCCACTTTAAAGAAATAGAGGCTTCTGAAAGTGAGATAACTTGCCCAGGATCACACAGCTAAGAAGTGACCATAAAACCTGAGGTATTATTCTCTCAGTCAGTGCTAAACAGTTTAGATTTTTAAATTATCATTAATACAAAATACAACAATAATTTGGACTTCTGGATGTGATGCATGTTTTTGAGATTATGCACTATAAAGTTAGGAAGGACACACAATGAAAGAGCCACTACTGACCTGTCAAAACTTTTCCACCTTCTCTACTCCATAAGATCTTACAGAAAAACCCAAATGAACTTTTTTGGCCAACCCAGTATATCCAAGGAGATTCCAAATCCTGTTTTTTGCTTCCTAAATCTCTTTCTAATCTGCTCATTTTTTTCTCCATCACTACTCTTATCCTAATCTCTGATCTTCTTCTATCAGTAGCCTTTTAACTTTACCCATATCCACTCTAGCTGTTCTCCAGTCTCTTAGGACACTCCAGTTGCTTCCTGCGTTCTTAGGGTAAAGATCAAATTCCCTACTGTGGCTACTAGTTCCTGCATGGCCTGGCCCACCTCTTTCTCCAGCCTCATTTCCTACCACTCAGTTTGCTTTCTGTGCTTCCCTTCTCACACCTGGTGTTTCCCCCTACCACCTGCCTTAGCACTGGCTGTTCTCCACCCAGATCCTTTTCCCATCTCCTTTCTCCTAGATTAACTCTTAACCCGTAAGTCTTGGTTAAGTCTACACTTTTAAAAAGCCTTCCTGACCCTCCCTGCTGGCCCCAAACCCCTATTTTCTGCCTTCAGACACACCTGTAGCACTTGTCACGGTCTGTGTGGTTATTGGATTAACATTTCTCTTCTCCACTGAACTGTGGACATTATCTCCTTTGCTCACTCTTAACTCAGGGCTTAGCAGACCCAGGGCTGTATTGATATATAGAAACTAAGTATTGCTGAGTGAGTGATGCCCTGCATTGGAAAACCATATGAAATCATATTTGAATTGGTTATTATATCCTTTATGTGTGTTGAGTTTTCCAAAGTTTATTTCTTAATACTAGGTTGATGAGTTGCTAATAAATTTTACTATAACGAGGATTAAATAAGTTTCTTTAATATCAGACCTCATAAAAACTTGAATAGGAGAGACTATGATGTGTCATTTCCAAATTTACTTGACTGTGCAAATGTTAGGGAGGTAGCCTGAAGCAGAGTAGTTATGGGGGCATGCCTCAGTGTCAGATTCCCTGGGTTTAAAGCCAACTTGTTTCACTTAAAGCTTTGTGACCTTGGGTGACTTCCTTAAAGTTTCTGTACTTCAGTTTTTGTTATACAGTGGGAACGATGATAGAATATTCCTGTTGTGAGGTTAGAATGGTGGAAACTATTGCTGTTAATGTTTTAGGAGAGGGTGAGTGTTCCCAGGAACACTCTTTGGGAAATGCTGATGTCAGAAAAAGTGCATTGGCCTGGGAGACCGGAATTAGCTCTGTGGCTTTGGGCAACACTCCTAAACCTCTTTCGAGCAAATTTTTACATTGGATATTGAGAGAATTGATTCTAGGTGATCTCCAGGACTTTCTCAATTCAAATTTGCCAAGATTTAATTATTTTCAAATTGCTAAAGATAACAGAATGTGCAGGGACACCCCAAAATCAGTGTGACATCATAAACAAAAGATCATATAATTTTGAGTGTTTTCTTTTTAGACTAATTTGTCATTTATGGGCTCTTTGAAAGGATCCTTAACCTTTATTTGGGAAAGGGTATAATTGTTTACCCACATAACTTTTTTTTTTGACATCCTTAGGTCGTCTCAATGACATATATGGAGACTATAAATACACATACTGGACATGTGGCATAATCCTTATTGTCTCTGGCATCTATCTCTTCATCGGCATGAGCATCAATTACCGACTTGAGGCTGAAGAACAGAAGGCAGAAGAAAAACAGAAAAAGGAAAGTAAAGAGATGGAACCAAAAGAAGTTATTAAAGCTGCTCAGTCTCCAGTACTGAAAGGCACAGAAGAAGGATCCAAAGAGGAGAAACTTTGAGGCTGAAATCAGGCATAAACAGAAGCTTTGACCAAAGATACATGAAAAATGCTACTGAATCATGTTCTACTCTAAGAACATGCCCATGTCTACTCTAAGCATGTCCATGCTTACCATGGACAGTGGACACTTGTGTAGAAGTCAGACCAGGTGTTCACTGATGGAACTTTTATTCCTTCCTTTACACCCATCATAATAAATAAGTCACACTTTTTAGGGGCAAGGGACATTTGCAAAAGGTAACAAAAGGAAATAGCTTTTATTTGAAGTCATATTTATTAAGGTATATTTATATACTGTTCACATTCCTTTTATAAAAGTGAAGTTTAATGAATTTTGACCAAGTTCTTTTGTCAAATAACTACCATTCCAATGTAGAACATTTCAAACAGCCAAGATAATTCCCTTCTGCTCCTTTGCAGTTAATCCTCTCTCCTTAACTAAAGCACCTGGTACCTACTTCCCCTATGCCTGCGTTCTCAGTAGTGTCGACTCTTTGGGATCCCATGGACTATAGCCCACCAGGCTCCTGTGTCTATGGGATTCTCTGGAGTGGGTTGCCATGCCCTCCTCCAGGGGATCTTCCCCACCCAATTCATATCTCCTGCATTGACAGGCAGATTCTTTACCACTGTGCCACCTGGGAAGCCTGTATGGAATGACATAGTATGTAACTGGCATGATAGCATATATTTGATCTTTATCCTCAGTTCCTGGTATACAGCTCCTAGAACCCTTGGAACCTTGGGAGTGATAAGAGTATCCTTTGCATGCTAATTAGGTGACTGGTGGCTGGAGACCCCCTTCCTAACTTCAGAATGGAGGCTAGTCTCTAAAAGGCCAAGACATGATTAGAAGGTTGGCTCTTTCAGCCCCATCCCCTGACCTCTGGGGAGAGGAGAGGGACTGGAAATTGAGTTCAATTATTAATGTCCAATAAAATAATTGATCACACCTATGTAATGAAACCCCCTAAACTACAGAGAGCTTCCTGGCTGGTGAGTACCTTAAGGTACTGGGAGAGTAGTGTGCCCAGATAAGGCATGGAAGCTCCCTGCCACTCCTCCCCTCCATATTTTGCCCTATGAATCTCTTCCATCTGGCTGTTCTGAAATGTATACTTTATAATAAATCACTGAATGTAAGCAAAGTGTTTCCATGAGTTCAGTGATCCATTCTAGCAAATTATCAACCTTGACAAAGGAGTCATGGGAACTCCCAATTTATAGCTGATTGGTCACAAGTACAGGTGGCAACCTGGGACTTGAGAATAGAATCTGAAGTGAAGGCAGTCCTGTAAGACCAAGCCTTTAGATTTGTGGAATCTGATGCTAACTCTGGGTACTTTATGTCAGAATTGAATTGAACTGTAGGACACCCACCTGGTGTCTGGAGAGCTGGCAAAGTGGTTGTTGGTATGGAAATAACCCACAGATTTGGTGTCAGAAGTGTTTGAGTAAAAACAGTTGGGAGTAGCCTTCTGTGTCAGACTTCACAATAGCATAATGTTTTATGATCCATCAGTGTTGTTGCATTTTCCAGTAATTCTTTGCTTTTTATTGTTGAGTATTTGTTGTTGTTTTGTTGTTTAGTGGCTAAGTCATGTCTGACTCTTTTGTGACCCTGTGGACTGTAGCCCTTCCGGGCTCCTATGTCCATGAGATTTCTCAGGCAAGAATACTGGAGTAGGTTGCCATTTCCTCCTGCAGAGGCTCTTTCTGACCCAGGGATTGAAGCCAAGTCTCCTGCACTGGCAGGCAGATTCTCTACCACGGAGCCACCCAGGAAACTCATTTCTTTGTGCAGATGTACCATACTTTGTTTATCCATCCACCAGTTGGACATTTGAGCTGTTTCCACTTTTTAGCTGTTACATGTTAAGATGCTGTAAATATTCACATAGGGGTCTAGCAGATACATGCTTTCATTTCTCTTGGGTAGATGCCCAGCATTGGAATTGCTGAGTCATGGCAAATGCATGGTTAACTTTGTAAGAAATTATCACACTATTTTCTCAGTGGCTATACCATTTGCTAATCTCACTAATGATGTATGAAAGTTCTAGCTATTCTGGATTCTTGTCAGCACTTGGCATTGCTGATCTTTCTAACTTTCCCTTTCTAGTTGGAATGTAGTGGGTGACACTTCCTTGAACATGAATGCTGTTGACCATTTTTTCATGTGTTGCCCTCCATATATTTCTAGAGACTTTTTTTTTTTTTTGGTCATGTTGTGTGGCATATGGGATCTTAGGTCCCCAACCAGGGGATGAACCCCTGTGCCTTGCTGTGGAAGTGCAGTGCAGAGTCCTAAGCACTGGACTGCCAGGGAATTCCAGAGGTTTATTTTTTAAGCTTGACATTTAACAGTGAAAAATATTTAGGTTCCTTGAGTTTTTATCTGTCAAATTCTTTAGATGACTTTGCTTGGTATATCTGACAGTGAAATGAATAATGTATTTGAACATCCTTAAATGTGTAGGGTATGTTTAAATAGACAGTTATGAAGTGTCATAGGATGGAAAGATCCTTCTGTTATAAGCATGATACAATGTTAAGTGAAAAACAGAGAACACAAACTAGATAAGCATATATAATATACTCTCAGGGGAAAAAAAGGAAAGGGGAAAACATAAAATTCCAACCATACTTGTTTTGGAATGGGAACGTGATTGTTATCTCTTCATTAGTGACGGGAAAAACAGATTTGAAATAGAAGAGTTGTGACAAAAGGAAATTATCTCCTAAGGAAATAAAGCTAATGATTATTATAAGCCATTGTCTGTTTATCATTAAGAGTTGCATTCTGGTGAAAGGGAGCTGAGTGTGACATGGAAGTCACGAGCACAGAGCACAAGGACTTCCCTGGTGGTCCAGTGGCTAAGACCACTCCCAATGCAGGGGACCTGGGTTCAGTCCCTTGCCAGGAACTAGATCCTACATGCTACAACTAAGAGTCTGTATGCTTCACCTAAAGATCCTGCATGCTGTAACTAAAGATTCTACATGCTGATCCCTCGTGCCACAACTAAGACCTGCCTCAGCCAAATAAATAAAAATATTAAAAAAAAAAAAAAACATTAAAAAGAGCACAGAGCACAAATAGCCTCAAGGCGTGGTTCTGCTGGTCCTGGACAAAGCTGTGGGGTGTAGAGTCCACAGGCCACCTGTGCCAACCATCACTGCCTCCTTGCTGGAGACAGCATTCCTGTAATTCCCCCTCTAGTTACCATTCAGCTGCAAATGACCGTTTAATTCAGGAAGCCAGAGCTGTCAGTGCTCACCCACATCACAGCATTATTGAACATTATCTTATTGAGATCAGCATCAGAGAAAAATACGGTAATGTCATAAAAAGACAGGATGATATGGGCCAAAGGAGGAAGTCTACCTTTCCACACATCCATTCAACAGATTCTATTGACATTTACCATGTCTGAGTTGTTAGTTTTAAGCAGGGTTCTAGGTATTGAAAATTCATTCGGGAGTGAAACTCAGCAGTCTGTGTTCTATGGATCTGACTTTCTGATAGGGGAAAGCAAACAGTGAACAGTAAGTTGAAAGGGAAACAGCAGTTTTCAGAATAGAGCAGTGGGTAAAAGGTCATTTATTCATTTATTTAAGCAGCGTTTTTTGAGCATCATCTAAGTACCTATTTGGGCTTCCCTGGTATTTCAGCTGGTAAAGAATCTGCCTGCACTGCAGGAGACCCTGGTTCAATTGCTGGGTCAGGAAGATCCCCTGGAGAAGGGATAGGATACCCGCTCCAGTCTTCTTGGGCTTCCCTGGTGGCTCAGCTGATAAAGAATCTGCCTGCAATGCAGGAGACCTGGGTTTGATCCCTGGGCTTGGAAGATCCCCAGAAGGAGAGTATGGTAACCCACTTCAGCATTCCTGCCTGGAGAATCCCCATGGACAGAAATGCCTGGCGGGCTGCAGTCCATGGGGTCACAAAGAGTCAGATACAACTGATTACTAAGTACAGCACAGCACAGGTACCTATTTGCTGGATAGAGGGGATAACTAAACAAAATCCAGTTCCTGGCAGCCCCAGCTTCTAATCTAGTGGGAAAGATGGCACAGTAAGTGCTGTGATGAGATAGCATATGAAAAGGCAGCTAACTCCCCTTTGGGAGGGCCTAGGAAGCCTAGGAGTATATCAACTCTTAAGTCTCATAACAGAAGCATAATATAATTGTTGTGAGGATTAAAGTGCCCAGCATATAGTTTTAGTCATTTTAGTAATGAAATTGGAATCTACTCACACCCTGCAGTGCAGGGAGGGAAGTGTATGTTTTATCATTAACCAGAACAATAATGGAAGAGAACTGCTGGTAACACAAGTTCATGGTCTATGAGGCCCTTCTACATGCGTTTTATTATCCAACCCACACAAAACCCCAGGGAGGTAGCTATAAGTAAAACAATACATGCAGTATCTTGGATTAGGTCCTGGAACTAAAAAAGAACGTTAATGGAAAAATTGGTCTGTAGTTTAGTTAATAGGATTGTCCAATGTAAACTTCCTAGTTATGACCAATGTTCCATGATTATGAAAGAAATTAACATCAGAGGAAGGAAAACATGTATAACTGAATCACTTTGCTGTATACCTGAAACTAACACAACATTGTGAATCAATTATACTCCAATATAACATAAAACTTAAAAAAAAAATTTTTACAAAAATCTGAGAGCTAGGTGAAGAGTATAGGAACTCAATGTGCCAACTTTCTTTGAATTTAAAATTTCAATGAAAAGTGAAGAAAAAAAGTACACAACACAACCCTTCATCCTAGCAGGTCATCTGTCCTCAAAAGAGAATGGCAGCTCAGTGGCATGAAAGCTCTACTTGGCTACCTCAGTAGAGCTGAAGGTGCAGACTCGAGTGGATGGAAACTCTGGAAAAAACACTAGAATGGAAGAGGCGAGTCCTTGGTAATCTTGGAGGGTAAACAGTGGCCAAAGAAATTGTTCAGGTCCTGCACCAAAAAGAGTAAGATGATTCCTGGTCTCCGATGTATTCACAATCTGATTTACAGTCTTTATTCTTGGCATCAGAATTTACAACATGGTTTCTCCATTTGCGGGCTTTCTTTCCTACCATGCTTTACCATTTTAAGAATTAAAAGAGCTTGCATTACTGAGCTCCTGCTGGCTGGGTCATAGGAAGAGGTGGCCAGTAGTCATTAAGAAGCCAGAAGGAGAAGTGGGCTGGGAGTAAGTCTCTTCCTATGTTGACAGTCAGTCTACAAATGTGTAATCAAGAGATGTTTACCCTGGGGTGTTTTTCTCTTGTTGCTGTGCTTCATTCTCTGTGCCTTACCACCCCACTTATAAAGAAAGGAAGAAATGCACCCGATACTTCTGAGTGCTTTTCATATATGAGGCTGGAGGAGCATTTTAAGAAAATTTTATGTGTTTCTTTATTCATCTTATACGTAATATGTAAAGGCCAACCACATGCCCACCACTGTATAGAGCCTTGGGAATATACAATAGTGACTAATACAAGGAATGTTTCCTCAGAGAGTTTTATAGTCTAGAAAGTAAAACAGACATTAAACAGAGTACATAATCTGTGATTAAATTTAAGGGCAGAACCAGAAACACTATGTTTTTTCTTATCACCCAATGACTGTATTTGATCTATTATGTCACTTTGTGAAACACCTGGATTTTTTGTAAAAAGTAAATTCTAATACTTTCCAGTCTATCAAAACAGTTTTACCTAAAGCAGCATTTAAAAATCCTGATTGCCCATGAACAAAAAAAAAAGGCAACCTATGAAATGAGAGAAAATATTTCCAAACAATGCAACCAACAAGGGCTTAATTTCTAAAATATACAAACAGCTTATACAACTCAGTAAAAGAAAAACCAAACAACCTAATCAAAAGACCCGATAAACATTTCTCCAAAGAAGATATACAGATGGCCAACAGGCACAGGAAAAGATGTTTAACATCACTGATCATCAGGGAAATGTAAATCAAAACTGCAATGAGATGTCACCTCACACCTCTCAGAATAGCCATCATCAGAAAGTCTACAAATAAGTGCTGGAGAGGGTGTGGAGAAAAGGGAACCCTACTGCATTGTTGGTGGGAATGTAAGTTGATGCTGCTGAAACCATTTACCACAAATTGGAACTCGAACCCACGTGCCAGGACTCGAACCCAGCCAAAGGGACCCAAACACAGATGGCTGGGACTCGAACCCAGCCCAAACCCTGCTTAAGACTTGAACCCACGTGGCTGGGACTCAAACCCAGCCAAAACCCATGGTACCTGGTTTCAGGACCTAATGAAACTCAGGTTCTTGATGTCTCATCGCAGAAAAAATTTAGCGAGAGACAAAGTGATAGGTAAGAAGTGGATTTATTCAGATACAGAGAGAAGCACACTCCACAGACAGTATGGGCCATGACAGAGTGCGGGCCATCGCAGAGGGCGAGTACAGCCCCGAAATTTGGCCTGGTTAGTTTTTATAGGCTGGGTAATTTCACATGCAAATAAGTGGGAGGATTATTCCAACTATTTTGGGGAAGAGGCAGAGATTTCAGGATTTGGGCCTTGTTCTTTTAACAGTGCCTTGTAACTGTTATGGCACGTCTGCGTGTGTCATTTCACTTGCTGACTGAGGATCAAGGTCTAGTCTTGTCTGCCAACTTCGTCCCATTTGATTCTAATAAGTTTATTTTGTATCCTTGGGCTATGTCATTCTTTCAAAAGTTGTGCTCTGCCCCTTTCCCTCCTGTTACGCTGCCACTATTGACAACAGTATCGAGGGTCCTTAAAAATCTAAAAATAGAGCCGCCATATTTTTATCCTGCAATCCCATTCCTGGATATATATCTGGAAAAGATGAAAACTGTTAATTTGAAAAGATGCATGTACCACAATCTTCATAGAAGCACTATTTACAATAGCCAAGACATGGAAGCCGCCTAGGGGTCTAACAACAGATAAATGGAGAAAGAAAATGTAGCATATGCATACACACACACACACACACACACACACACACACACACAGTAGAATATTACTCAGCCATAAAAAATAATGAAATAATAAATAAATAAATAAATAAAAATAATAATAATGAAATAATGACATTTGCAGTAATGTAGATGGACCTAGAGATTATCATACTAAGTGAAGTCCAAGAGAGAAGGACAATACATTATATCACTTATATGTGAAATTTAAAATAATGATACAAATGCACTTATTTATGAAACAGAAATAGACTCACAAATACAAAAACCAAATTTATGGTTACCAAAGGGGGAGGGGGTGGGGATTGGATAAATTAGGAGTATAAGAGTAACAGACATGGGACTTCCCTGGTAGTCTAGGGGTTAAGAATCCACCTTCCAATACAGAGGATGAGGGTGTGATTTCTAGCTGGGAAACTAAGATCCTACATGCCATGGGGCAGCTAAGCCCATGAACTGCAGTGAAGGATCCGACATAATAAAAGATCTGATGCAGTCAAATAAATATTAAAAAAAAAAAAAAAGATTAACAGAGATGACCATATATAAAATAGATGAAGGAAAAAAAACCCCAAGGATTTATTCTATAATACAGGGAAATATATTCAATATCTTATAATAACCTACAATGGAAAGAAATTTTAAAAATATGTCCAAATTATTTTACCGTATACCTGAAACTCACACAAAATTATAAATCAACTTACTTCAATTTAAAGAAATAAAAATTATGATCACTTAGACACATTCAAGATTAGGGTGGAACCCAAGTGTCAATGATTTTTATTAATGAGGTATAGTTAATTTACAGTATATTAGTTTCATGTGTATAACATAGTGATTCACAGTTTTAAAAGGCTATACTCCATTTAGTTATTTAAAGATATTGGCTATATTCTCTATACTGTAAAGTATATCCTTGTAGCTTATTTATTTTATACATAGTAGCTTGTACCTCTTAATCCCCTGAGACTGTGGAGTCATTTAGTAGTGTAACAGGAGGGAAAGGGGCAGGGCACAAATATTGAAAGCATGACATAGCCCAAGAACACAATAAAACCGATTAGAATCAAATGGGTTTAAGATGGCAGACAAGTCGACTTTGACTAGACCTTGATCCTCAATCAGCAAGGTAAATGACACACCCAGAGGCACCATGACAGTTCCAGTCTGTTATGTTGCTCAGTCCTGTCTGACTCTTTGCGACCCAGTGTACTGCAGCATGCCAGGCTTCCCTGTCCATCACGAACACCCAGAGTTTGCTCAAACTCATGTCCATTGAGTCAGTGATGCCATCCAACTACCTCATCCTCTGTCATCCTCTTCTCCTCCAGTCTTCAATCTTCCCCAGCTTCAGGGTCTTTTCCAATGAGTCACTTCTTCCCATCAGATGGCCAAAGTATTGGAGTTTCAGCTTCAGCATCAGTCCTTCCAATGAACACTCAGGACTGATCTCCTTTAGGATTGACAGGTTGGATCTCTTTGCAGTCCAAGAGATTCTCAAGAGTCTTCTCCAACACCACATTCAAAGGCATCAGTTCTTTGGCGCTCAGCTTTCTTTATGGTCCAACTCTCACATCCATGAATGACTACTGGAAAAACCATAGCTTTGACTAGACGGGACCTTTGTTGGCAAAGTAATACCTCTGCTTTTTAATAGGCTGTCTAGGCTGGTCATAACTTTTCTTTCCAAGGAGCAAGCATCTTTTAATTTCATGGCTGCAGTCACCATCTGCAGTGATTTTTGAGCCCCCCAAAATAAAGTCTGTCACTATTTCCATTGTTTCCCCATCTATTTGCCTTGAAGTGATGGGACCAGATGCTATGATCTTAGTTTTCTGAATGTTGAGTTTTAAGCCAGTTTTTTTCACTCTCCTCTTTCACTTTCATCAAGAGGCTCTTTAGTGCCACTTCAATTTCTGCCATAAGGGTGGTGTCATCTGCATATCTGAGGTTATTGATATTTCTCCCGGCAATCTTGGTTCCAGCTTGTGCTTCATCCAGTCCAGCATGTCTCAAGATGTACTCTGCATATAAGTTAAATAAGCAGGGTGACTATATACAACCTTGACATACTCCTTTCCCAATTTGGAACCCAGTCCGTTGTTCCATGTCCAGTTCTAACTGTTGCTTCTTGACCTACATAGAGGTTTCTCAGGAGGCAGGTCAGATGGTTTGGTATTCCCATCTCTTGAAGAATTTTCCACAGTTTGTTGTGTTGCACACAGTCAAAGGCTCTTGCATAGTCAATAAAGCAGAAGTAGATGTTTTTCTGGAACTCTCTAGCTTTTTCAGTGATCCACCGGATGTTGGCAATTTGATCTCTGGTTCCTCTGCCTTTTCTAAATCCAGCTTGAACATCTGGAAGTTCATGGTTCACGTACTGTTGAAGCCTGGCTTGGAGAATTTTGAGCAGTACTTTGCTAGCGTGTGAGATGAGTGCAATTGTGCGGTAGTTTGAACATTCTTTGGCATTGCCTTTCTTTGGGATTGGAATGAAAACTGACCTTTTCTAGTCCCGTGGCCACTGCTGCGTTTTCCAAATTTGCTGACATATTGAGTGCAGCACTTTCACAGCATCATCTTTTAGGATTTAAAATAGCTCAACTGGAATTCCATCACCTCCACTAGGTTTGTTCGTAGTGATGCTTCCTAAGGCCCACTTGACTTCACATTCCAGGATGTCTGGCTCTAGGTGAGTGACCACACCATTGTAATTATCTCGGTCGTGAAGATCTTTTTTGTATAGTTCTTCTTTCTGTCTATTCTTGCCACCCCTTCTTAATATCTCTTGCTTCTGTTAGGTCCATACCATTTCTGTCTTTTTTGTGCCCGTCTTCGAATGAAAAGTTCCCTTGGTATCTCTGATTTTCTTGAAGAGATCTCTAGTCTTTCCCATTCTATTGTTTTCTTCTGTTTTTTTGCATTGATCACTGAGGAAGGCTTTCTTATCTCTCCTTGCTATTCTTTGGAACTCTGCATTCAAATGGGTATATCTTTCCTTTTTTCCTTTGCCTTTCGCTTCTCTTCTTTTCCCAGATATTTGTAAGGCCTCCTCAGACAACTCTTTTGCCTTTTTGCATTTCTTTTTCTTGGGGATGGTCTTGATCACTGCCTCCTGTACAATGTCATGAACCTCCATCCATAGTTTTTCAGACACTCTATGATACCTAATCCCTTGAATCTGTCACTTCCACTGTATAATCATAAGGGATGTGATTTAGATTATACCTGAATGGTCTAGTGGTTTTCCCTACTTTTTTCAATTTAAGTCTGAATTTGGCAATAAGGAGTTCATGATCTGAGCCATAGTCAGCTCCCGGTCTTGTTTTTGCTGACTGTATAGAGCTTCTCCATCTTTGGCTGCAAAGAATATAATCAATCTGATTTCGGTATTGACAATCTGGTGATGTCCATGTATAGAGTCTTCTCTTGTGTTGTTGAAAGAAGGTGTTTGCTACGACCAGTGCATTCTCTTGGCAAAACTCTGTTAGCCTTTGCTCTGTTTCATTCTGTACTCCAAGGCCAAATTTGCCTGTTACTCTAGGTATTTCTTGACTTCCTACTTTTGCATTCCAGTTCCCTATAATGGAAAGGACATCTTTTTTTCATGTTAGTTCTAGAAGGTCTTGTAGGTCTTCATAGAACCATTCAACTTCAGCTTCTTCAGCATTACTGGTTGGGGCACAAACTTGGATTACCGTGATATTGAATGGTTTGCCTTGGAAATGAATAGAGATCATTCTATCATTTTTGAGATTGTATCCAAGTACTGCATTTTGGACTCTTTCGTCGACTATGATGGCTACTCCATTTCTTCTAAGGGATTCCTGCCCAAAGTAGTAGATATAATGGTCATCTGAGTTAAATTCACCTATTTCAGTCCATTTTAGTTCACTGATTCCTTAAATGTCGATGTTCACTCTTGCCATCTCCTGTTTGACCATTTCCAATTTGCCTTGATTCATGGACCTAACATTCCAGGTTCCTATGCAATATTGCTCTTTACAGCATCAGACTTTACTTCCATCACCAGTCACATCCACAACTGGGTGTTGCTTTTGCTTTGGCTCCATCTCTTCATTCTTCCTGGAGTTATTTTTCCACTGATCTCGAGTAGCATACTGGGCACCTACTGACCTGGGGAGTTCATCTTTCAGTGCCCTATCTTTTTGCCTTTTCATACTATTCATGGGGTTCTCAAGGCAAGAATACTGAAGTGGTTTGCCCTTCCCTTCTCCAGTGGACCACATTTTGTCAGAACTCTCCACCATGACCTGTCTGTCTTGGGTGGCCCTACACAGCATGGCTTATAGTTTCATTGAGTTAGACAAGGCTGTGGTTCATGTGATCAGATTGGTTAGTTTTCTGTGATTGTGGTTTTCAGTCTGTCTGCCTCTGATGGAGAAGGATAAGAGGCTTATGGAAGCCTCCTGATGGGAGCGACTGAGTGAGGAGGAAACTGGGTCTTGTTCTGATAGGTGGGGCCATGCTCAGTAAAGCTTTAATCCAATTTTTTGTTGAAGGGTGGTGCTTTGTTCCCTCCGGTTATTTGACCTGAGGCCAAACTATGGTGGACGTAATGAAGATAATGGCAACCTGCTTCAAAAGGTCCCATGCATGCACTGCCGCACTCAGTGTGCCCTGCAGCCTGCCACCGCTGACACATGCCTCTGCCAGAGACTCCTGAACACTCATGGAATGAGGCCCTCCTGCTTATTTCTCATCACTTACTAACACCCACTCTGACAGACAGAGTGCCTGAAGAACTATAGACAGAAGTTGTGACATTGTACAGGAGGCAGTGATCAAGACCATCCCCAAGAAAAAGAAATGCAAAAAGGCAAAAGAGTTGTCTGAGGAGGCCTTACAAATAGCTGGGAAAAGAAGAGAAGCGAAAGGCAAAGGAAAAAAGGAAAGATATACCCATTTGAATGCAGAGTTCCAAAGAATAGCAAGGAGAGATAAGAAAGCCTTCCTCAGTGATCAATGCAAAAAAACAGAGGAAAACAATAGAATGGGAAAGACTAGAGATCTCTTCAAGAAAATCAGAGATACCAAGGGAACTTTTCATTTGAAGACGGGCACAAAAAAGACAGAAATGGTATGGACCTAACAGAAGCAAGAGATATTAAGAAGGGGTGGCAAGAATAGACAGAAAGAAGAACTATACAAAAAAGATCTTCACGACCGAGATAATCACAATGGTGTGGTCACTCACCTAGAGCCAGACATCCTGGAATGTGAAGTCAAGTGGGCCTTAGGAAGCATCACTACGAACAAACCTAGTGGAGGTGATGGAATTCCAGTTGAGCTATTTTAAATCCTAAAAGATGATGCTGTGAAAGTGCTGCACTCAATATGTCAGCAAATTTGGAAAACGCAGCAGTGGCCACGGGACTAGAAAAGGTAAGTTTTCATTCCAATCCCAAAGAAAGGCAATGCCAAAGAATGTTCAAACTACCGCACAATTGCACTCATCTCACACGCTAGCAAAGTACTGCTCAAAATTCTCCAAGCCAGGCTTCAACAGTACGTGAACCATGAACTTCCAGATGTTCAAGCTGGATTTAGAAAAGGCAGAGGAACCAGAGATCAAATTGCCAACATCCGGTGGATCACTGAAAAAGCTAGAGAGTTCCAGAAAAACATCTACTTCTGCTTTATTGACTATGCAAGAGCCTTTGACTGTGTGCAACACAACAAACTGTGGAAAATTCTTCAAGAGATGGGAATACCAAACCATCTGACCTGCCTCCTGAGAAATCTCTATGTAGGTCAAGAAGCAACAGTTAGAACTGGACATGGAACAACGGACTGGGTTCCAAATTGGGAAAGGAGTATGTCAAGGTTGTATATAGTCACCCTGCTTATTTAACTTATATGCAGAGTACATCTTGAGACATGCTGGACTGGATGAAGCACAAGCTGGAACCAAGATTGCCGGGAGAAATATCAATAACCTCAGATATGCAGATGACACCACCCTTATGGCAGAAATTGAAGTGGCACTAAAGAGCCTCTTGATGAAAGTGAAAGAGGAGAGTGAAAAAACTGGCTTAAAACTCAACATTCAGAAAACTAAGATCATAGCATCTGGTCCCATCACTTCAAGGCAAATAGATGGGGAAACAATGGAAATAGTGACAGACTTTATTTTGGGGGGCTCAAAAATCACTGCAGATGGTGACTGCAGCCATGAAATTAAAAGATGCTTGCTCCTTGGAAGAAAAGTTATGACCAGCCTAGACAGCCTATTAAAAAGCAGAGGTATTACTTTGCCAACAAAGGTCCGTCTAGTCAAAGCTATGGTTTTTCCAGTAGTCATTCATGGATGTGAGAGTTGGACCATAAAGAAAGCTGAGCGCCAAAGAACTGATGCCTTTGAATGTGGTGTTGGAGAAGACTCTTGAGAGTCTCTTGGACTGCAAAGAGATCCAACCTGTCAATCCTAAAGGAGATCAGTCCTGAGTGTTCATTGGAAGGACTGATGCTGAAGCTGAAACTCCAATACTTTGGCCATCTGATGGGAAGAAGTGACTCATTGGAAAAGACCCTGAAGCTGGGGAAGATTGAAGACTGGAGGAGAAGAGGATGACAGAGGATGAGGTAGTTGGATGGCATCACTGACTCAATGGACATGAGTTTGAGCAAACTCTGGGTGTTCGTGATGGACAGGGAAGCCTGGCATGCTGCAGTACACTGGGTCGCAAAGAGTCAGACAGGAATGAGTGACTGAACTGACTGACTGACCAACACCCACAGGTTGTTCCACTTCAGCATCTGCCCTGTCCATACCTTCATCACCTGTTTTCCCTGCTATAGTCTTGGGTCAGTCCCTCACTTGCCCATCAGGATTCTTGAAATAGCCTAAGGACACCCCCAGCCTGGGGTCTCACTCCTCACTTCCAATCCCCCCTCAACACTGCTACTGTCATAGTATAACCATGACCAGGTTAAAATATGCCTGTCATATGCATATATAAGGAACATGTGACAAAGATTAATTTAACTCCTTAAGGAAGAAACTATCAGAATAGTAAATCCAGTTCAAAGGAAAGTTCAGGAAGCTATAGTGGATGATAAAAGGTAGTCTAGAAAGACTGCAGACTTAGAGATAAAAGAGATAAAATAAAACTAACCTTAGGGCTTTCAAATTGTTACATTCCTTGCCAGTGCTTTCATTCCCAGGTCTCCTGCTCTGAGGCTTCAGGTGGGCCAGGCCCTCTTCAGGCACTTCAGGTCCTCCAGGCCTCCTTGCGGGTACGGGGAGGGGAAGACAAGTTCAAGTCCTCAGGATCCAGGTCTTTGCGCAGTTCACCCTTCCCCAACCCCAGAGTCCATCAAACTGCTGGAGCATTTTGTTTGGTGCTCCCTCAACAGTGATGATACTGAGTTCAAGCTCACTGAATGATGGGCCACTAAATCTGAGAGAGGAGGTGTTGAGGCAAGGAATACGACTATTTGGAAAGCTGACCAAGAAGATTTTGAGATTAATGTCTCAAAATAACCATCTCGTCAGGGTCTGGAGGCCAGGTTCTCTTATAAAACCAGGGAGAGAAGAGGTGAGGAACTAAAATAAAAAAGCAGAACAGAGAAGGAGAGGCAATGAGGACATAGAGTAAAAAGAGCCATGTCTGGCAAAACATCTCTGGGATGGCCAGCCTGTGGAAGAAATGTGTTAATCCCCTCTTTCTTGCAGCCTTTCACAGGTGGGCAGGGTCAGATAATCTCTCTGTGAGTTGAATGAAGGCACTTTAACAGTCGTCAGAGAGGCAGGGTTCTCTGAGGCCAGCCATTATGTGTGATTATAAGAGCAAAGGCAATAAAAATCAAGTCAAAGAAACAGTTCGAACCTGGAGTCGGAACTGACTCTTCCCTGCAACACTCTTATGACCCCGTGTCTGTGCTGATCCACATGAACTTCGGGAAAATGCAATGGTGCAGCCCTTGCTTCCTGGATTTTGGCTTCTTGTTTACACCACCACAGCCAGTGATTACAGGCTTACCTCTTCCATTTAGGGCTGTGCTTTAACTGGCTGCCCTTAACACCCGGCTGCTCTCTGGCTCCTGGCTCAGCCAGGCTCTGGACAGGATTGTGTATTTACTGGATGAAAGACCGTCTGCATGTTTGTGAGGCAAAAAGGTGATTTCAGAGAGGCAGCCATTAGTGGTGGTGTGAAGCGAGATCTTAATTTCCTGCCCAGGAAGTGAACCTGGGTAGCCTTGATGAATCCTATTCACCAGACCAGCAAGGGCTAGAGGCTAGAAGCCAATTTTCCTTGGATCTTGCCCCCAGTGAAACGTGCATTTCTCAACGGAGACAAGGGCTGTAAATTCAAGTACAAAGTTTATTAGTAGATATAGAAAGCAACAACGAGAGGGACAGAACACAGAAAAATTGTTAAGATAGAAGCAAGGCAGAGATTCCCAGGTGGCACAGTGGTAAAGAATCTGCCTGCCAATGCAGGAGACGCAAGAGACACAGATTTGATTCCAGGGTTGGAAAGATCCCCTGGAGAAAGAAATGGCCATCTGCTGCAATGTTCTTACCTGGAAAATTCCATGGACAGAGAAGCCTGGTAGGCTACAGCCTATGGGGTCGCAGAGTCAGACACAATTTAGCACCCCTGCGCGTACACACACACACACACACACACACGCGCGCACACGCGCACACGGCAGAGGTGCACACCCGGAGAGAAAGGGTATGGGCATTTTCCCTAATGAGGAGGAACGCAGTGAGGCAGTTGAGTCACTTACTTACATAGAACAGTTCTTTTGGGTCTTTGTTTACCTTTAGACAATCTGGTTTCTTTTTTCACACCTGACCTACCCTAGGGCACTCCCTGACATGTGTGTGTAACTGTTTTCCATGATGGATTCCAGCCCAGAGGCCTATGGAGTCACATATTAGCATCACATATTATGGAGTGGTGCCTTCTCCTTTTTGACCCCCAAGGAGGCTTTCTGCACACATGAAATGTCTCCCTTGCCCCAAGGATGGGAAATACATGACCTTCTGATCCTTTATTCAAACAAGGTTTAGCTCCTCTGTTCCTGCCATGACTGTTACCTTAAGGTGTCCACAGGAAACAAAACCTGGCTTTTTACCCTGTTTCAGTTGTTCTCTATTTCGGAGAACAAATAGGAGGCGGATTGTAAATATCTAACCTGGAGCCCTCTTATCCCCTGTTTTAGGAAATACAAACAGGCAATACAAATAGGCTAGTTGCAAGTGTCCAGACTGAAGTCCAATTTTTTCTCACCCCAAGAAATGTAAACAGGAGGTCAGTTGTAAATGCCTAGCCTGGGTATTTACAGGCTGTCTCCTACCTCAAAGGCATGAGTGAACACAGAGCATCCCAGAGCCTGGGCCTAAACAACAGTAAATAGACAGACAGCAAAGGATTATTCTCCTGACAATATTCAACCATAAAAAAGAATGAAATAATGCCATTTGCAGCAGTATGGACAGACCTAGACATGATCATACTAAGTGAATAAGAAAGAGAAAAACAAATATCTTAAGATATCACTTATATATGGAATCTAAATATGATACAAATGAACTTATCTGTGAAACAGAAACAGACTCACAGACATAGAGAACAGACTTGTGGTTGCCAAAAGGGTAGTGGGTGGGGAAGGGATGGATTAAGAGTTTGGAATTAGCAGAGGCAAACTAATATATAGGATGGATAAACAACAAAGTCCTACTGTATACCAAAGGGAACTATATTCAAACCCTGTGATAAACCACAATGGAAAAGAATGTGAAAAAGAGTGTGTGTGTGTGTGTATATATATATATATATATATATATATATATATATATATATATAATTAAATCACTTTGCTGCACAGCATAATACAACATTGTAAATCTCCTATACTTCAATAAAATTAAAAAAAAATTTTTTTTAAGTTTTATTCTCTTGGAATAATTCTCACCAGTTCCCACAATTACACATGGTTTAATTCCTATCATAAATTGCTTATTTCATATAACTCTTAGTTATTCTGTTCTCTGCACAATCCTGACTGATACACTCCTCAACTTTTCTCAATAATCCTTTAGGCCCTCTAGGCCCAGGGTTCTGATGTCTCCTCATGGTTAGAGTGCAGTGGTTATTAAGAGAATGAACTTTGATGCTAAATTCCAGCTCAGGCCCTCCCCAGCTCTGGCTCCCCAGGCAAAGTATTTAACTACTCTAAGCCTCAGTTGCTACACGGGTAAAATAGGAATAATAGCATATCTCCCTTAGAAGCTTGCTATGAGGATTAGGGACTTCCCTGGTGGTCCAGTAATTAGTATTCTGTAATTCCACTGCAGGAGGCACGAGTTCTATTACTGGCTGGGGAACTAAGATCCTGCATGCCATGTAACATGGCCAGAAAAAAAAACCAGAAGTTTGCTATGAGGATAAAATAAGATAATGGCAGTAAAATTCTTAGCACAGACCTTCACCTAGTGTAAATACTCAATATTCACTATGATCATTACCTCTATCATAAATAACACTTACCACTGACTTGCTTTTCAGAACCACCATCAACACACAGACCAGAGTGTGAACTTCTTGAGCAAAGATACACCCCTTCTGATTGGAGTTGAGGAAGCTTCTTGGAAGAGGTGTCATGTCAGCTGACCCTGAATTGTTGGATTGGGGTAGGTAAATAGGGGAAGGATGGCATCTCTCCTGGAAAGAAAAAAACAGAGATAGGAATAGAGAGACCAATGGTAGAAACCAACTAGACTTCGAAATTTTGCAAATTATCTTAATTGAGGAACCACATGTTAACACACATTGCATCAGGCCCCAGGCTGGGCTAGGAAGATAGAATGCTGTATAAGAAGCTTTTTGTCCTTTGGGAGAAAGAGAAGGAAATCAGTGCTTACAATCACAATATGATGAGGACCCCAAAAGTCCAAGGACTCAAAAGTGAATCAAGGGCACAGAGTTTCCCAAGCCCAGGTCTGATGAGGGCAGAGGGCAGAGGACATCCCTGTGGGCCTATGGGCTGCCTTGGAGAAATGCTGAAGTGGCGTCTATGTTCTAAGGAGGAGGGTGGGTTAGTACAGAGTAGGAAGTGAATGCCCCTATTCCTTGAGCCCAGTTCTCCAGGAATTAAGGTCCCAATTATAGAAGAGGCAACCAGAGGTTAAGGTAGCACATCTAAAATTATTGAGAAGAAAATAGTATTACCTGCCTAAAGAAAATTTACCAAAAGAGAACACAAGGAAAGACAGGAAGATGTGTTCTACCAAGAATGTAAGTTCCAACTTTGAGTATCTGAAGATTCCAACTCTGGTATGCAGACAAAGATTTGGTTTGTGATAGCATTCAAGTATGTGCTAAAGGTATAAAACAATGAACGAGTGAGTGAATGAAGACTCAAAAGATGGATCTTCCCGGGGTGGGGACTCGCACACAAACTGCCCTGCTATGGGCCCTCCAAGGTAGCCTAAGACTGGTGTCCTTTAAACACCTGAAACATCAACCAACTCTTTTGGGTTCATTTTTCTCCCCACCAGCAGCATGTGCCTCACCTCCACCACCCAAGGTTCTATTAGCCAAAGAAATCGAGAATGCTGAACATGATGGAAGGACATTCCAGATGACTGAAACCCTACTGCAAGAATTTCCTGCTAGACTGAACAGCAGCACAAGTAAAAGCAGAGGACAGATTACATAGGCCCATATAGCTCTAGAAGCATAGAGGTTCATAGGCTGACAAAGTCAGGGCAAACCTCTTGGTGGAGGTTACCCTTGATTGTCATGAAATCTGGATTTAATTTTGATGATTCTGGATAGGAAATGATTCCCTGCTAGATGAGTTCAATAAGATAGACAAGGTCATCAAGCCTTTAGTGGGCTTACAAAAAAGGAGAGTTTGAGTTATCTTCACTCAAAGAATATGGAAGAGATTAATGCTGAGATTCTGCAGTTTGACCTCCTCAAAAGAGTCAGAAATCATAGTCAAGAACTTTGTGTAAGTTTTACTAATTTTATAATTTGTTTACTTTCTTTCTACCATTATTATTTGGAACCCCGTACTGTGCTAAGTCACTTCAGTTGTGTCCGACTCTTTGCGACCCTATGGACAGCAGCCTGCCACGCTCCTCTGGAGTGGGTTGCCATTTCCTCCTTCAGGGGAATCTTCCCCACCCAGGGATCGAACCTATGTCTCTTAGGTCCCCTGCATCGGCAGGTGGGTTCTTTACCACTAGCACTACCTAGGAGGCCCTAGGGTCAGCTAATTCCATCCATGTTTCTTTTTTCCTCAGGCACTGAATAAAAGTACAAAGTCCCATCTGTGCTTCCTTTCACAGCTTAAATTATTCCACTTAAGCTCTTCATCCAAATGCTACCCCATTAGGCCTTTCGAAACTTCCTTTTTGTTACAAACAAATTGTTAAATAAAGCTTGCAGCATAAAAATTAAATTAATGGTAATAATAAAAGAACTCTGTGCTTGACGATTGGGCTGTGGCCTCAGTCAGTGAAATGGTCAAAGTCCTTCAGGTTCCTCCCAGGCTCCATTCAACCCAAGGGGACAGACAAGAAATAACCACATGTTTACCAAGGTGGTGCCATCAGAGTCATCCTCCTGCACTGCGAGCCTGATGACACCTCCCCTCACCATCCCCATCTTTCGATTTTGCTCTGATCACTGAAATGTTTCTCCAGACACTGTTGATGGGCTTTAACACTGGAAGGTGACTGATGTGGAGCCCAGACAGTTGGGCTCTTGGCAGCCCCCCGCCCCTCACATCCCACCTGGGTCAGCCCCGGCCTCGGGGTCAGGCCCCCAGGAACCTGAGCTGCTTGTGCTTCTCATGAGGGAAGAGACAGCATGGGGACCTGCTCAGGACCGGCCATGGGAGTCAGCCCAGCCCACAGCCTGAAAGCTCACCCCGTCTCCTCCTATATCCAGCAACACTAACACATCTTCACTAGGCAGGATTGGGCAGGGGACTCAGAGCTCAGGAATACCAGGGTTTCGAGCCTGGCCCTACCACTCACGGCTATGTGGCTCTGGGAAGACCACTTTGCTTCCCTGTGTCTCGGTTTCCCCATCTGTAAAATATGGATGACAATGGTTGTATTAGCTGGAGCTCAGTGCAGGAAATAGAAACCACTCAAGGTATTTTGAGCAAAGTGACTGGAGACGGGGCTAGATGCTTATGGGATGGTTGGATGGAGGAGGGGAGGAGGTAAGGCTGAGTCTCTGGAGATCTGCTCCCTCATCCTGGGCAGAAGAGGAAGGTGGGCAAATGGAGGTTGCTACTGGCAACCTGAGTTCTCAGTTCAGGATACACTGACTTGGCTGTGATCCAAGGAGCAGGCAGCGGCTCCACTGCTGCTGCTGGGGTGGGGACCGCACACTGGACACTGCTGCCAAAAAAGATGCCCATCTGTATGACCCTGCTTGCCAGAAGGGAGCAGCCAAAGCAGCAGGAAGGGGGCCTCTGGTTCCCTTTCACCTTCCAAATCTCTTGTGAGGGTCTAAGCGTTGGATCACAGTAAGCCTTCCGCCCCCTCCCCAGAAGGCCTCTCCCCAAGCCACCCCCCTCTTCTTGCCTGCCACCCCCAGGCCCCGCTGGATGTGGCAGTGTGGGGCGCCCTCGTGTGGGAAAGGGCAGCCCTGCAGCCGCGCCACCAGGATCCCAGGCTTCCCTCCTCTCACTGGTGCTGCCGGCTTTCAGGAGCCCAGGCCACACTGTCCTACGGATGTCATGGCTGCGGCACCGCCCACATCCACTACTCCAACTGGCCTGCCTCCAAGCTACATTCCCCCCTTCTTATACCTCTGAAGGTTTTCTCACTCATATTTTAAAATTCAATGTTCTATGCATGTCAAAGAGTATGTATTAGTTTTCTAACCCCATGTAACCAGTTACCCTAAAATGTAGCACCTTACAATAGCAAACATTTCCTTACACAGTTTCTGATGGTCAGAAATCCTGGAGCAGCTTAAAACAAAATATGATCAACACCCATGAATCCACCAATCACTCAAGAACCAGAACATCATATGTCCCCTTTCATCTGCTTTCTTCCTCCCTAGGTAAGAGGAAATCTCCACCTTGAATTTTGTGTCTATCATTCCTTTGCTTTTCCAACAGTTTTGCTACATAGGTGCATATGTCTAAACAATGTTTGTTTCATTTGTTTCTTTTATCTTTATGGAAATGAGGGGCTGTTGGTAGTTAAGTGGTGCTCCTTCCTCCCAGCTCCAGTGTGCTCTGTGTGTGTGCTTAGCCCCTCAGTCGTATCCAACTGTTTGCCACCCTTTGGACTGTGCCCGCCAGACTCCTCTGTTGATGGGATTTCCCAGGCCAGAATACTGGAGTGGTTTGCCATTTCCTTCTCCAGGGGATCTTCCAGAACCCATATCTCTTGTGTCTCCTGCATTGGCAGACACGTTCTTTACCACTAACACCACCTGGGAAGCCCCTAGGTTACATAAGCATTCTTTATTTATCCATTCTCCTGTATATGGACAGTTGGGTTGTTTCCACTTCAATTTGAAAAATGAGGCTAAGTCACTTTGGTACATGTCTCCTGGCACATGTGTGCAAGCTTCCCCATGTTTATACCTAAGCAAAGGGTGCTGGGTTCTAGGATATGCAAACAAGACAATGTCAAAATATTTTCCAAAGTGGTTATACCAATTTACACTCTCGCTTGCAAGCTGTATAAAATCCTATTGATCCACATGTTCTCTCTCAGGTATGTGTGGTGGGGAAGTGGACCCATGGCCTTGGGAGAGAAGAGAGGCTCCTGGGCACTGAGACTGGCAGTGGGAGGACCCACACACCCATGGGCCCCAGCCCAACTCCGCCAGAGGAAGTTTCAGGCCCTGTAATGTTGTGATTTATGACAAGAAATATACATATGGTCTTCATCGGCATCCCCATTTCTGCCCAGAGCTCCTAAAACCCTTGGAATGTCCTAAGTGAGGAGAACAGATGAAGGTATTAATGAGATGACATTTGGACAGCACCTAAAGTTGGGTGCTGGTTACCAGAGGAGCTGTGTGAATAGAGGGTGGGAACTTTCAGTCCTACCCACCGACCTCCAGGGAGGGAAGAGGGGCTGGAGGTTGAATAAATTACCCCTGGCTAATGATGTGATCAATCATGAATGTGTAATGAAGCTGCCATAAAAACCCCAAAGCAGAGGGTTTAGGGAGCTTCTGGGTTGGTGAACATGTCCCAGGTTGGTGAATGGAGAGCCAGGGAGAGTGGCACTTGGAGAGAGCATGGAAATTTGGTTCCCTTCTCCCAGGCCTTCCTTGTCCTATGCATCTCTTCCACCTGTCTGTTCCTGAGTTGTATCTGAGAAATGGAATATCTCCTGCCATATCAGTAAACAAGGAGAGAGTTGGACTGTAAAGAAGGCTGAGCACTGAAGAATTGATGCTTTCAAACTGTGGTGCTGGAGAAGACTCTTGAGAGTCCCTTGGACAGCAAGGTGATCAAACCAGTCAATCCTAAAGGAAATCAATCCTGAATATTCATTGGAAAGACTGATGCTGAAGCTCCAATACTTTGGCAACCTGATGCGAACAGCCGACTCACTGGAAAAGACCCTGATGCTGGGAAAAACCGAAGGCAGGAGGAGAAGGGAGTGACAGAGGATGAGATGGTTTGATGGCATCACTGACTCAATGGACATGATTTTGAGGAAACTCCGGGAGATAGTGAAGGACAGGGAGGCCTGGCATGCTGCAGTCCATGGGTTCCCAAAGAGTCAGACACACAACAACAGTAAACAAGGATGTCACAGTCATCAGTGATTGCAGCCCTCCAATGTGAGCCAATGAACCCTGAGGGAACTCAGGAAGGAGAAGAATATCTGTCATCTAGTCTTCAAGATGACACTCCCTAACGCTCCTTTGCTCCGGGAGCATTCTTCATTCCAGAAGGAATGTCACAGGACTGGGACTGCCAGAACCTGTTCTGCAATCACCTCGATCAAACTTGTCACTGTCTTCCCCAAGTGGGGTCAAGTGGTTTTGAGGGTATTAGCCCACTGTATCCCCTTTTGCCTGGCAAAGCAATAAAGCTACCCATTTTTACCTCACCCCAAACTCTGTCTACGAGATTTGCTTCAGCACCGGTGTACAGAGAAGCTGAGCTTTTGGCATCACTGTCTCTAGGTCGATAGAGTCAGAATCAAGTGAAATTGTATGTAGGACACCCACATGGTCTTGGAGAATTGCTTGTTGGTGTGGGGAGAGCCCCCCCTAACACACACACATACACACCATGCATGCACAATACTCCCACATGTTGGAATTGGGTCCAGGAACCAATTTAGGCCCCCAGAAGCATTCAGCTGGCCCCTCTTGAGGAGGGCTCATTTAGATAGGGACACCTTTGTACTTGGGCTTCCCTGCTGGCTCAGTGGTCGAGAAACCACCTGCCAATGCAGGAGACGTGGATTCGGTCCCTGGCTGGAGAAGATCCCGGAGAAAGAAATGAAAGAAATGGCAACCTACTCCAGTATTCTTGCCTGGGAAATCCCATGGACAGGGGAACCTGAGGCACTACATTCCGTGTGGTTACAAAAGAGTCAGACACGACTTGGCAACTAAACAACAACGACCTTTGCACCCAGCTGCTCTGCTGCTCTGGGGGAAACCATTTATTCCTCTTGTTGTAAGGACTTCATGGGAGTCCTAACAAAGAATACTTTGCACAGCAGACACTCTCTAGAGCATCTTGACTTCTCCCTGCTCCCTCCTCTGCTACAGCCCCTTCTTGGGGAAAGTAGAAGTACATGAAAGAAACAAATTCCCAAGCAAATCACAGTGCTCTGACCTCCACTGTCACTAACACAGCATTGATTAATTGCTTACCCACAGAAAGGAAAAGTTAATTACCTACCATGGAAATTTTAAAAAAGAAAAAAGGAAACATGAGTTTAAATTTTAATTAGGGCCTCTGCATGGTGGGAATGGGAATGAGCTGGTTTCTCTTGTAAGTGATTGTTAGCAATTAAAGCGAAGGCCTCTGACTCCTGGGCAGGCTTCTTTCCCCAGGCCTCCAGCTGCACCTCCTCTCAGAGGAGGCAAAGTGGAGCCCAGAGGGCCAACCACTACTCCAGGACTCTGGCCATCTCCCTCAGGGAGATGCTCGCGAGCAGGGGTTAGAAACACTGGGACAGGGTCTACCAACCCAAATCCACTGTTCTTACTTGGTTTTTGTTGTTCAGTCACTGTCATGTCTGACTTGACAGTCCCATGGGCTGCAGCACCCCAGGCTCCTCTGCCCTCCACTGTCTCCAGGAGTTTGCTCTAATTCACATCCGTTGAATCTTGCTTGCTTGACTGCTGCCTAAAATGTCACCACAGGAACTGTGGCGGATGCTGGGAGGCTCTGAGGCCCAGGGGTCCTTCCAGGCATGCAGGACACTCCCCAGCCACTGGGACCGAGGCCAGCAGGCAGCCCTCTTTCCAGATTGCCTGAGGTCACACTGCCTTCCCAGGCCAGCCAGCACCAGCTGAAGAGCAACATGAGGTCCTATGACCCAGCAGGCTGGCCACCTCTGAATGCCTTGTCAGCTCCTGTGCTGCCAGGAGGGTTGACTGTAGCGCAGCTCACTCCTCTGGCCAACCCTGCTGCCACACCCTCTTCCACAGGTGGCAATCCCAGGAGAACTCTCTCGTGAATGTCCTGCACACTTATCTCCCTCTCGGAGTTTGCTTCTCAGGCATCCCAAATCATGACAGAGATTTAAATTAAGCAGTGTTAAAAGTGTCCATGTTATATGTATATCTGTGGCTGACTCATGTCAACGTATGGCAAAAAGCACCACAATATTGTAAATTAATTAGCCTCCAATTAAAATAAATTAATTAATTTTTTAAAAAAGTGTCCATGTTATGGAATCATAAACTAAAGGAAGCTCAGGAGTCATCTAGCCCAGCCTCCCTCCCAACACAGTGAGGAGGTTAGAGCTGACCCGGCTGATGGGGCCCTGGTGGAACGCTGACCGTGAAGGGACATGTCATCTCAGAGTGGCCTTTCTGGTGCCTTGACAGCGGGAACTGCTTGACGGCCCTTCTCATACCTGTCAGTTCCTGCCAGGCAGAGCCACAGCACAAGGTTCTGTGTGGGGCCAGGATGGGCCAGGCTGTGAGGAAGACAGGACCTGTAGACTTTGCCCCCGCCCCTCAGCAGCCCTGAGGATGCGCATGTGACCCACAGCCGAGGTGCCCAACTGCCCCCAGAGAGCGGAGACGACGCTTAGTAAGACGGTCACCCCATGGCCTGGACACTTTGCTTCTGTAAGCAGCTCAGTCAGCCGCTGGCTTGGCTGCTCTGTCTTTGGTTGCAGCATGCAGGATCTTCCATCTTCACTGTGGTATGTGGGATCTTTACTTGCGAACCCGGCCCCCGGAATTGGAAGCTCCAACTCTAAGCCACTGGAACACCAGGGACGTTCCTCCAGGTGCTTTTGATGAGCCTTGTCCCCACCTGGGGCTTCTCCAAGGGTATCCTCAGCCTGACCTGGGCCCCCGTTTGAGCAGCACAGGTCCCCATGCCAAGGGCCAATCAGGCTGGGATTGTATCACACACCGCCCCCCTGCCGTAAGTCAGAAAGGCCATTGGTCTGCTAAAGAATTGGCCAAAGCCCAGGGAATCCCTAGGTGACACCCCTTTACCGAGCCTACTCTAGGACCCTGGTGTTGCTCTGGCCCCTGGTGCAGCTGTCCCTTCATACTGGTCCCTGTTCTGACTCCACCAGCTAGCCCACCCAGCACACACCCACGTGATTGCATGGATGCAGAGGGGCCCACACACCATTCCTGGACCCCAGGCCTAGGCCTTGAATGAGGCCACAATCATAGCCCGTTGGAGACAAGGCCCACTCCTTCCTCCAGGACTCAGAGCAATATTTGTTCATTCAACATGTATTTGCTGAGTGGTCAAGAAGGGTGGGAGTCACCCAGAAGAGGTTGTGGGGAAGGTGAAGGGGGTGTGGGGTGAGCAGATCAAAGCTTTCTGCAGGCGGGGCCCAGTGTAAGGTGGTATGGAGAGGTGGGCTAGACTGTTGATGGTTGGCTGATCATTAGCCCACAAACAAATGGGCTAATGAGATTCTCAAAAGCAGGCAGGGTTCCTTTCATCTCAGTGGGACTCTCCTGAGCCCCACACAACACTTTATCCTCTTGGCCCTGACACCCACCCCCAACCCCCAGTGGTCCCCCCACTCTCTCCCTTGGCTGTTCCTCTGGGCTGTCTCAACAACCAGAGCCTGATGGATAGTCCACACAAAAGTTTTTACAGGACTGATGTGGACACCCAAGTGTTCATCCTCTGGGCCTTTCCTAGGAAGGAGATAGGGTTGGGGTGGGGGTCAAGGTGAGACAGAGCTGCAGTTAACAACTGTCTCTACACATGTGTCTGCACCAGTCTGAGAGCAGGGGAGACAAAACAGCTTCCTGGGGAGCCTTCCAACCCTGGGACAGCCACAGGCTAGCTGGGCATAGGGTAGTAAATATTCAGCGAGTGCTGGGCAGGGATAGATGGAAGAACCCATGGCGAGGGGTGAGTCCAGGGCAGGACTGAGGGCCAGGCCTGTTCCTGAATTAGGACCCAGGTGAAATCCACCACCATGATCACAGCCAAAGGGAAAATCTGTGTGGAGCTGAGCCTTCTTCACGGGGTTCTGGGATCTGAACAGTGGAGACAGTGGCAGGCACAGTAAGGAACTGGTGCCATCCAAGCCAAGGCCCAGGCCTTTTAAAGGTTTGATGTTGTCAAAGGTCTAAGGGTGGTTGGGCAGAGGAGGGGTCAATAGCTCAGAAAGCATGTGGAGAAGTGACTCGCTGATGCCAATGGAGGTCTGCGCCAGACTGGACTGTGAGCAGCACCTTTGATGACTTTGGGGCAGACGAGGAGGGAGCGAGCACAAAGCCAGCCTTTCATGCAGCCTGATGGGCTGTGTTTATTGAGGCACTTTCTCAAGTCTCCTCTCTCACCTCACTCTCTCTTCCCCAGAGTCCTGTGAGGTAAGCAGGGCAGCTCATGAGACTCAAGGAGGCCAAATGACCTGGCCATGCTCTCATGACTGGTAGGAGCGGCTAAACCCAGGAGACCCGTGAACCTCCTCCTCTCCATCCCCCAGACAGGAACCCCTCACGTCTGCAAACTATGTGTCCTTTTTCAAGCTACTTCGTCTTCTGTCTTCTACTTTCTAAGGTTCTGTCATAATCATTTGAGGTGTACTGGGGATCACTGAGCCTGTGTGCATGCCTAGTCATTTCAGTCGTGTCCGACTCTTTGTGACACCATGGACTGTAGCCCGCCAGACTCCTCTGTCTATGGGATTCTCCAGGCAAGAATACTGCAGTGGGTTGCCATTTCCTTCTCTAGGGGATCTTTCCCGACCCAGGGATCAAATCCATGTCTCTTGTGTTTCCTGCATTGGCAGGTGGATTCTTTACCACTAGCGCCACCTGGGAAGACCTCATTGAGCCTGGAGCCACCAGAAAAGACCTGGGTTCTGAGCATGGCCTTGTCACAGCTGAACTGTGTGACCTTGGGCAAGTTGCATTCCCTCTCTGGGCCTCCATAACTGTATGTTTTCCTCTGTAGGATAAAGGTGTAGGCATCAACACACCTGAGGTTCTTTCTGGCTCTGACATTCTCCAGGTTCTAAGCCCCATATAACAGATAAGAAAATCAAGGCTTAGGGACTGCCCAGGTGGTCCAGTGGCTAAGACTCTACGTTCCCAATGCAGCGGGACCGGGTTCGATCCCTGGTCAGGGAACCAGATCCCACATGCTGCAACTAAAGATCCTGCATGCCAAAACTAAGACCCAGTGCAGCCAAATAAATAAATATAAATAAATAAGAAAATCAAGGCCTAGCATGTGGGTGGCATGAATGGGAAAAAAAGACCTCCTTCAGTAGCCCCATGGGGACCTGCCTTCTGTCTTCCCACTGCCCCACCCCCCACAACTAACTCAACCCAGAAACAGAGAGGGAAACACTTCTGCCCTCTCTGTGTCCCAGGGCCTCATTTAAAGGAGAATCCAGAGTTTTGGCTCCTTCTCATGTCTGGACCTAGAAGCAGGAAGCTTACTAGTGTTTAATGAAGCCAGGACCAACCTAATTATCAAAGGCACTTTCAATAAGCGCCTTTCAATCCACGCAGGGAACTAGCACACTCAGAATAAAAAGGGAAGAAAAGCCATTATCTTGAAATGTCTGGGCTGCTACCTGGGCTGAGCTCTGTGCAGTCATTATGAGTAATGACGGGCTCCAGCCCCAGCACAGATCACGGTCCCAGTAATGAGCAGGAGCACGCGGCCCCTGAGAGGCAGGGAGCTGAGGTCATCAACAAGGGCGACTTTCCCTTTTTAGTTTGCCACTTCTTACGAATGTTCCCTCATGACTCCTTCATTTCGTAGTTCTGGTTTCACTCCCAACGGATTTGTTATCCCAAGTTTCCTTTTGTTCAGGGAGAAAGCATGAACTCTGAGAAAGTCTGTGCTCTGAGATTCTATAACTGGGCATTCTAGAAGCTTTACTGGGGGCACTTTTCTGGTGTTCCAGTGGCTAAGACTGTGCTTGCAATGCAGGGGGTCTGGGTTCGATTCTTAGTCAGTGAACTAGATCCCACATGCCACAGTCAACAATTTGCAGGTTTCAACTAAGAGTTTGCATGTGGCAATTTAAGATCTCGCATGCCAAATAAGTAAATAAATAAATACTTAAAAAATATCTTTAGAACTTTACTACAAGAGTTTTCCTGATTTTATACCCAACTCACTCTGAGCTGATGCTTAGATGAAAGTGGTGTGGTGAAGATGGTGACACAAGGTCAGTTGAGGTGAAGTAGACAAAAGGAGAACCTTATTTGGAAGAAGAGAAATTTGAAATTATGTTTGGACATGTTAAATTGAAGATGTGTCTAACATTTCAAATAGGGAGTATAGGGAAGTGTCAGTGTTAGAGGCAGACTTGAGAGTCATCAGAATATCTGTCACATAAATCCATAAACCAGCTGAAGTGTTCAAAATGTGTTCACAGAGAAGTGATGTGCATGCAGGACTGGACCTTGGCCCTCGATCACCCAACATTTAGAAGTTGAACAGAGGAGGAGCAATTGCAAATTGGAACCGACTGTTGCTACTGAGTGAACTGCCTCATCTGCTGTGAAAAATCAAGGCTGGAGGAAAAGTGTGGAGGCTTCCTAGGTGGCAGAGTGGTAAAGAATCTGCCTGCCAATGCAGGAGACATAAGAGACGTGGGTTCGATCTCTAGGTTGGGAAGTTTCCCTGGAGAAGGAAATGGCAGCCCAATCCAGTCTTCTTGCCTGGAAAATCCCATGGACAGAGGAGCCCTGTGGGCTACAGTCCATGGGGTCTCAAAGAGTCAGATGGACAACTGAGCACAGCACAGATGAAAAGTGTATCCCTTCTGCCTGCCAGTCTACCTCTGGCAACCCCAACTGGCAGAAACTAACAGGGAGCTAACTAGCTGAGCAGAAAACTAGTTTTCAAAGTTCTAGCCCCAGCATCACAAAGCAGAGGATAGACAGATAAGATTGAAGCTGAGAAACAATAACTAAATAACTGGCACACATTAAGGTTCTTGCTTAGTCCCTAAGGCCAGTCTGACTACTGCTTTCTGCCACTTTACCTCATGGCCTTCGAGAGTGAAGAAGTGGTTGAGTAAAGCACAGATCAGGCAGAACTGGCATAAGCTGAGAGAATTGCCATATTGGCGAAAGTAGAGATCAGCTTATTAGCGTAGAGATTGGAATGGAGCTGCTGAGAACTGACAATGTCATAAACCCATAAAGAAAACATTTGAGTGACCTAAGCCAATGGAAGGGTGAGAGGAGAGGCAAGAGTGAGGGGTGATCAGGATTTCATAAGAATAAGGATAAGACAGGCTATCAGCTGGGATTCAGAGAGTAGATTTCAGAGAGCTAATTCCGCCTCTGAAATCTCCTCTCCCTACAGCCATTTCTGCTCAGGGAAGGGAGGAGCAGGGAACTCTTAGTGGAACTAAATAACCCTGTCCTTCCTTTCAGATCCCCTTGGATTACATTCTTAATGGACTTCACCTGGGATGGGACAGGGTGGGAAACCAGGGATCTGAGGACGGTGTGGGGACACTGGTGTTGGGGGCACCTAGGCAATTCAGTTGTCTGTCTGGAGAGTTTTCCCATGCCAACATTTCTTTACCTCTAACTTATTAAAGTCCTAAAAATGAACAAACAAGGCAGAAAGAGGCAGGAAGTACTCCTGCCCCACTTGGTCCTTACTGACTCACTTCTGTCAGCTCACCCTTCAGATTCTTCCCATTGCTTACTATCTGCCAGTCAGGACCACAGCTCACAAGCAAACATAATTTATAGACCTGTCAACCATCTCAAGCCAGGATATCTGAGCTTAACCTCAAATCTCTCACTACCCAAAGTTTCCTGCGGAGGTCCTAATGCTTGGTAATTGGAGTCCCACTCCCAATCTATGTGGTTGTTTAGACTCTTCCACTCTCCAATGTTCCCTCTATAGCCTCAAGAGACTGAAAGTATTTTAAGTGCTAACAATCAAGGACAGGAGAAGACATCTTATAATGCTCTAATCTGACTTCCCATGACCACAGAAGCCTCGAGCATGATGACAGATTGAAATCTTGATGGAGTACTCATAGTTTGAGCATCCAAAATGGAGTTGAGTGGCTATGGAGGATCTGGTCTGACATGCTCCTGCACCACTGAGAACTTAAACTGTGAACTGTACCAAACCCAAGGACACCAGCCATTTTTAACACATCTGCTAGCTGCAACCTTGTGTCCCAAGGTTGTTCCCCCTGGTAACTACGCAAATATTTCAGAGGGACGGGGGAGCCTGGTGGGCTGCCGTCTATGGGATCGCACAGAGTCAGACACGATTGAAGTGACTTAGCAGCAGCAGCAGCAGCAATCAATCCTTGCTAAACAGACATTCTTACTTCTTGCCAGCTCCAATTATAATCCTTGATAAATAACTCATGTAACCAACTGTAACCTTGAGGTTTTTGCTTTTATAAACTTTCTCCATTTTGTAGTCCAGCAGAACACAATTCAATTGCCTCTTGAATCCATATCTCCAAGCTATAGTCCTAACAAACCCCAAATAAATGCCTCTTTATTTCCATTTCCATCAGATCTCTGCTTCTGAAATTTTGCTCATCAAGTCCTTCAGTGCAGCCAGGCTAGGACAGGAACCCTGGACCCCAAGCAATGACTCTGGTATTCCCCCATCACATCTTCTTCCACTGCATAGTCCCCTCCATTCTGCAGAGGGTTGGCTCCTTGGTGCTATTTCCTGGAACCCTCAGCCTGTCACATTCCAGACAAAACCAGGGCAGGCTAAGCTTCCGCTTTCTCCAGCAGATATTAATTCCCCAGTGTTGGAAATGGGGCCCAATGTCTAGCTCTTCTGGTTTTCAGCAGAGGATGGTAAAGAAGTAAATGGGCTTAATTGATTAGAGAGGGATTTGGTTGATCTGAGATAGACGCTCCCAGCAAAGAGCAGATCTATTTTCTCCCGCAGGACACAGTTTTCATCGAGTCTCTGACACTACTCCCTTTGGCCTGTGCCATCAAACTCATTTATCAGTCAGGGTCTGGCCAAGAAATAAACCACTCTAGCTATTTGAAGCAAGAAATTTAATAAAGAGAATGAGGCGCTTGTACAACTGTTGGAAGGGTCAGAGGAGCGGACTCTCAGCTAAGCCCACAGGGGTAACTCATGGAACTTCATCCAGCTGACCCACTGGAACTATCCGTCTAGCCTTATCTTTTCCTTATTTCATGGTCATGCTGATGTTAATTTACTGTTAAAGAAATTAAAGAAACCATAAAGAAAATATATGTTGATACTAAAGCAACGTAAAACATTTTAGCTTATTTAAAAAGACTTTCCTTATGGTCCAGTGGCTAGGACTCCATGCTCTAAATGCAGGGGGCCCGGGTTTGATCCCTGGTCAGGGAACTAGATCCCACATGCCACAGCTAAGACCTGGCACAATCAAATAAATAAATATTTTAAAAATAAACAAAAAGTTTTTGTCATAAATATATGGCCCTTTAAGCCTACTGGGGGGAGGGGAGCCTCCCCCAGGAAATATTAGAAAATATTTCCTAGGAATATTTTATAGGACCTTTTACTCAGGGGACAATTTCACTTGTACACTGCACCCAGCCTCTTTATCTGGCCTTGCTCTGATCACTTCCCTGTGTTCCCTGACTCAGCTTTCAGTCTCTTCTTTAGGTCCAGTCTGTTAACATCAACAAGGATGGGGCCACTTGCTCAAAAAGCAGGGAAAACTTGCCATTAAAGTTACTAAAATATAAAACCCTCTTCTTTATTCTCTTCCTTTCTCTCTTGACTCGTTATGGTGTTTATTTGGAATTAATGTCATTCTAAGTAAAAAGAAATTTAAAAATTTTTTTGTATTATTAACATAAATTTTACTGTTCATCTATATTTTGCACAATCCCAGTTTTAAATGCAAATGTAAGGTCATTTAGTTCATATGCAGAATCACCGAAGTTACATAATTCACATTTCATAATTTGTACATCTATGCATATTTTGTTCTTGCCAAAATAGTAGAAAGGCATGAAACTAATTCAGCTGCTTTCATTTTACTTCTTTTTTTTAAAATAAGATTTATTTATTTATTTGGCTGTGCCAGTTCTTAGCTGTGGCACGTGGGATCTTCAGTTTTCATTGCAGGGGGCAGGGTCCTTTAGGTGCAGCATGTGAACTCTTAGTTCAGCATGTGGGATCTAGCTCCCTGACCAGGGATGAAACCTGGGCCCTCTGCATTGGGAGTATAGGGTCTCAGCCACTGGACCACCAGGGAAGTCCCTTCATTCTACTTCTTGATATGTATACATCCTACCAGTTCTATCTACTTACAGCTTGTCAATGACTAAAGAAGGACTGAAAGGAGAAGGAACTGTGAGTGGTCCTGTTTTTTCCTTTCCTTCAATGCCATCCTTTTCCGTATTAGTGGCTAGCTAATTCAAGGAAGTAACAGAAGAAAGAAAAATGACATTAAATAGCAAATAAACACCATAATGAATCAAGAGACAGAGGAAGGGAAGAAAGAAAAGGGCTTTATACTTTAGTGATTTTAATGGCACTTTTCCTTGCTTTCGAACAAGAGGCCCCACCCTTGTCGATTCCCTAATGGAGGCAGCAACTAAATCCACTGGAAGAACTTGGGGCAGATGGAGACTCATTCTGACAGTGGGGGTCTGAGAGCAGCATGAAGGACTGGATTTGGATTGGGTACACTTTATTTTTAGTTCCGTTAAAGAAAATATTAGTATGCTGCTGCTGCTGCTGCTAAGTCACTTCAGTCATGTCCGACTCTGTGTGACCCCATAGATGGCAGCCCACCAGGCTCCCCCATCCATGGGATTTACCAGGCAAGAGTACTGGAGTGGGGTGCCATTGCCTTCTCCGAAATATTAGTATGACACTCGTTAAATTAGTAAGGAAGATTTTATTCAAGACTTGCAATGGGGGAAGAGATTGGGCTTCACTCCCAATACAGCAAAGGCAGCTGGGGAATTATGGCCAATGAGCAGAATGAGGGTGGTCAGTGGATGGAAAATTTTTAAGAGAAGACATCAAGGATAGCAGGAGTCTTGCTAAGCTGAGTTAACAGGACTCTTGCCAAAGGAAAAGTCAAAAACTTATACATCAAAGATGGGGTTCAGTTCAGTTCAGTTGCTCAGTCGTGTCTGACTCTTTGTGACCCCGTGAACCGCAGCACGCCAGGCCTCCCTGTTCATCACCAACTCCCAGAGTTTATCCAAACCCATGTCCATTGAGTCAGTGATGCCATCCAACCATCTCATCCTCTGTCATCCCCTTCTCCTCCTGCCCTCAATCTTTCACAGCATCAGGGTCTTTTCAAATAAGTCAGCTCTTCGCATCAGGTGGCCAAAGTATTGGAGTTTCAGCTTCAGCATCAGTCCTTCCAATGAATATTCAGGACTGATTTCCTCTAGGATGGACTGGTTGGATCATCTTGTAGTCCAAGGGACTCTCAAGGGTCTTCTCCAACACCACAGTTCAAAAGCATCTATTCTTCGGCACTCAGCTTTCTTTATAGTCCAACTCTCACATCCATTCAGGACCACTGGAAAAACCATAGCCTTGACTAGACAGACCTTTGTTGACAAAGTAATGTCTCTGCTTTTCAATATGCTGTCTAGGTTGGTCATAACTTTCCTTCCAAGGAGTAAGCATCTTTTAATTTCATGGTTGAAATCACCATCTGCAGTGATTTTGGAGCCCAGAAAAATAAAGATGGAGTAGGAATGAGGAAAGTCAGATGTCAAAGGTGGGGGATTTCTCACTACACTGACTTAGCAAACAGGGTTCTTTGCTGAGACTGGGCTATGCAGCGACACAGGGCAGGACATAGGATGGAGGCCAAGGAAAAAAGGCTTAGAAAAGCCTTTGTCAGTTTGGTCAAAGAGAGACTTTGTCAGTTGTCAGCACTGTGCACATCTGTTTATTGTTGTGGCTGTAAGCAGTTCTGTGGGTAATGGGAGGGTTGTGTGTGGGTGGCAGGAGGAGGGGTAATTCATAAGCAAACACACAGGCCTCAGGGCTGGGGTTCTGGCTCCACACCCTTAACCTTTGACTATAGGAATTTCTTATGCCTTGGGACAGGTGGCAGAAACCGTCACTACACTGAAGCATGGAGTTTATTTATGCCCTTGTGTGAAGCCAAAAAAAGCTTCAGGGTTCCCATTCTGGACTCAATGTTCCACAGTCTCATCTCCAGTGACTGGGTGTAGGGATGGGATGGAAGAACTGGGAGGACTAGGACGGAGAGAGGGTCCAGGTGAACCTCATGCCTGGAGCCTCTTGTAGCCTGACTCCCAACCTGCTCAAAGAGATTATCGGCCAAATTGTTGAACTATAAAACTATGGTAGGGTTGGGGTATACTCTGAGTTTTAAGAAAAACTATCCAAAACTTGTACATAAGGCAAAGATATTGCCATATACACTTTCAAATTCACACTAGAGCATTTCCCAATGAGCCTACCTAAGCATCTCCTGACTTTTGAGGGACTATACCTTTGTCTAACTCTGATGGGGACCCTTACTCTGTAAAGTGAGATGTTAACTTTTAGATAATTAATAAGTTGCAAATAATTTTTTTGGTCCAGTTAGGGGTACAAACATATTCTGTCCGGTAGAAAAGATAGGTCCAAACATTTTAGCTTTCTTGCACTATAGTAAATTAACCAAGCTTTGTTGTTAGCTTAGCAATCTCTCTTTCTCTTACTGTATATACTGTCTCACATACTCTTCTTTGACAAGGCTTTATGATTCTGTCCATTTCCTCATTAATGAATTAAATAAGTGTTCACTATATCTTTACATGAAGGTTATATTTTAGCTTCTGAAAATTATGTTTTGACAAGGGGAACTTCTTGGGACCTGCAGTTTCTATCCCCTCTAAGAGTACCCATAGACAACCACATCATCTAATTATACTAGCATTGGAGAGAGACCACAGGATGTTTGGGTGGTGATGATAGCGGTGGTGGGGGTCCCCGAGGAGGGCTTCTCTCATTTCCCCAGAGAATAGGATGTCTTCACACACTTATCTCACAGCAATCATTTCACTCTAGAGTCTTTGATACCACAGGCCTGAGCCTGGGTGCAAAGAGATGAGTAAGATTCCCACTCCCTCCAGAAAAACACACAGCAGGCACTATAGATCCCTGCTCCACTTTTCTCTCTTCCCTGTGCATGCATGCTCAGTCAACCCCAGGGACTGTAGCCTGCCAGGCTCTGCTGTCCGTGGAATTTTTACAGGTAAGAATACTGGAGTAGGTTACCATTTCCTACTACAGAGGATATTCCTGACCCAGGGATTGAACCCGTGTCTCCTGCACCTCCTGCATTGGTAGGCAGGTTCTTTACCACTGAGCCACCTGGGAAGCCCTTTTCTCTCTTCCCCACTCTCCCCAGATGCTTCTCCTCCTTTCTTCCTAAATGTATTAAGGTACTTGGAGCTAGAATGAGAAAAGATATAAATGGCAAGGACCCAAAGCCAATTTGTTTTAATATGCTATTGAAGCATGTGCTAAAATGCCTCATTTTCGCATACATTACTTTGAAACGCAAATTCTAAGAACTGTCAGTAACCATCTCACTTATCTCCTGGGGTTAAAGGACAAAGGGGAGAAAATTACTTGAAAACTCATTTGTCAACATTTTTGTGGCAAAGAAACCTCTACCATTTCCCTGGGCTGTCTTCTACTCCTACTAAACAGAATGAAAACCTAGAGTCCTCTTCATGCTAAACTGAACATGTTACTTTCACAATCAGCGGCCTTGCAGGTAACTATCAGCATGCAGGACAGGTCTAGTCAGTCAGTCAGTTCAGTCGCTCAGTCGTGTCCGACTCTTTGCAACCCCATGAACTGCAGCACGCCAGGCCTCGCTGTCCATCACCAATTCCCGGAGTTTACCCAAATTCATGTCCATTGAACTGGTGATGCCATCCAACCATCTCAGGCTTCCCTGGTGGCTCAGAGGGTAAAGTGTCTGTCTGCAATGTGGGAGACCCACGTTCGATCCCTGGGTCAGAGAGAAGATTCCCTGGAGAAGGAAATGGCAACCCACTCCCGTACTCTTGCCTGGAAAATCCCATGGTACCTGGAAAATCCCATGGATGGAGGAGCCTGTAGGCTACTGTCTATGGTAGGCTACAGTCTATTGGATTACAAAGAGTCGGAAACAACTGAGCGACTTCACTCCTTCATTCACTCACTCCAACCATCTCATCCTCTGTTGTCCCCTTCTCCTCCTGTCCTCAATCTTTCCCAGCATCAGGGTCTTTTCAAATGAGTCAGCTCTTTGCATCAGGTGGCCAAAGTATTGGAGTTTCAGCTTCAACATCAGTCCTTCCAATGAACACCCAGGACTGATCTCCTTTATGATAGACTGGTTGGATCTCCTTGCAGTCCAAGAGACTCTCAAGAGTCTTCTCCAACACCACAGTTCAAAAGCATCAATTCTTCGGCACTCAGCTTTGTTTATAGTCCAACTCTCACATCCATACATGACTACTGGAAAAACCACAGCCTTGACTAGACGGACCTTTGTTGACAAAGTAATGTCTCTGCTTTTTAATATGCTGTCTAGGCTGGTCATAACTTTTCTTCCAAGGAGCAAGCATCTTCTAATTTCATGGCTGCAGTCACCATCTGCAGTGATTTTGGAGCCCCCAAAAATAAAGTCTGCCACTATTTCCATTGTTTCCCCATCTATTTGCCATGAAGTGATGGGACCAGATGCCACGATCTTAGTTTTCTGAATGTTGAGTTTTAAGCCAGTTTTTTCACTCTCCTCTTTCACTTTCATCAAGAGGCTCTTTAGTTCTTCTTCGCTTTCTGCCATAAGGGTGGTATCATCTGCATATCTGAGGTCTGGTATGGTAGTCAGAATGAAAACACAGTCACCTTGTTTCACTCTCTATAACACCAAAAGGAAAGAGACCAAGGAGAGTCAGCGAAGGGTGTTGATGAACTGAAGTATCCTGCAAAGTTGATGAGAACTCCAAATTCAGAGCCTAGGTTAACTCATTCACAACTGTTAGAAACAGGAGCCAGGAAGTAGATGCCCCACTTCCAGGGTAAAGTGATAGGAGATTCATTCCCTATGAATTGAAACTCCAAGAGGAGAATAGCAGGACAATTAAGAGAAGAGGCTGGGACCTGCCCAGACCACATATTTCTCATTCTCTAAGTCAAGAGACTTTCCTGACCACACACACACAGAAAGGCTCCTTGGAGGTCAAAGGGAAGTAATGCTAAGGGATGCTGTACTCATAGGCCTTTGCAGTAGAAGCCACCTTGGCTAAGAGATGAATGCACACACATGGGAGGGTCCTGAGATATACTAAATACGGACTCTGAACCAGGCAAATCAAAATGATTGGCCAAAGGAAACCCAGAAGAAGTGCCCCCATACAAGTGATTTAAACTGCCACGATGGCACGACTCAGGACTCTGAGTCTGTCCATGTGTCTATCAACACATACTGCTCCCGTTTTCCCCCTAATAAACACTTGTTTCACTCCTTTCTGTCTTTGTGGGAATTATTTTCTGCAAAGCTGAAGGGCCCAGGCCTTGTCACTGACCACTGGCCTAGTGGCTAGGATTCGGTGCTCTCAACGCTGTGACCTGACCTGAGTCTCGGGTCAGGGAACTTCAAGCCGCTGCAGGCAGAGGCCACCTGGGATCTCATTCACTGGCCTGGCCTTATTGTCACAGAAACATTGCTGGCCTTATCATCACAGAAACATTGTTCCTCTGTCATGTACCTTCTAAGATACCAAAATGTCTCTTCAGTATGAAGATTATTTCGAGCGGAAAACAACCAAGGCCCAAAAGTCTCGGGAAGAAACTTTGAACTTCCCCCTAACTGGCTGAAGAACATAGATAGGGGACCTATTGCAGGAAGGCAGTCAACCACAGATAACTGTAGTATGAACCAGGCGTGTAGAAAGGGAGGACCCTAGCAAAGTCAGTTAAAATTCTTCTGTGTCCCAGTGCCTCTGCCTGCCCCAGCAAACAATTGTTTCCCAGATTTTTGCTTTTACATCTCCATGTCAATTGCCTTCCTCCCGTTTGAAGTCCCGACACCCTACCCCCAACATCCTCCTTTGTTTTTAGCTGAAGATAGTATTTAAGGTGAGAATTTGGGTCATTCGGGCTAGTTACTCAGGTTTTCTGGGTCTCTCCTATGCATATATGTTATTAAACTTTTATATTATTTTCTCCTGTTAATCTGTTAATCTTCTTAGACTGTGCAGAAGAACCTAGAAGGGTAGAGAAAAATTTCTTCTTCCCTAACAATTGGTTTAATCAGCTACACGGATAACTGACAGCTCAGTTACTGCTCTCTCTCTCTACTCCAGCTCAGCTGAGCTCCTATCTTGCTGTTTTCACACTAGATACTACATATCTATTTCATAAAGCATACTAGACTAGGGGTGCCTTAAGGGTTTGTTTTTTTTTTCCTGATAATAACAGGTAACATTTTTTAAGTATTTGCTATATGCTAGACACAGTGTTGTGCACTTTATATGCATTATCTTCTCTAATCTTCATGAGAACTCCCTTTATTATTGATGATTGTGTGCCAGACACGCTTTTCCACATTTTTTTGTGAGATGAGAAAATTGTGGCTTAAAAACATTAAATGACTTGCCCAAGGTGCCAACAGCTAGTAAGTTGCAAAGTGGGAACTGGAACACGGCTCTGTGTAATCTAAAGTTGGAGCACTTAATCACCCCACTTTCTGATTGTGCACCCAGGCACCTCTCCACCTGGCATTTACCTGAACTCCTGGCATGTAGCAGGGACTCACTAAAGGTTCCTATGTAATCCTCAGTTCTCTGTTTTCTGCCCTATTTGCTCAGTCCTCAAGGGGATCTTCCTGACCCAAGGATTAAACCCACATCTCCTGCATTCCTGCATTGCAGGTGGATTCTTTACCACTGAGCCACTGGGGAAGCCCCATTCTAGATATATCACTCCCCAATGCCCCCAGCCCCATACCTGATCTGAATATCAGCTTTAATTGCCTTTCTTTTTGCAGCGAATCTCAGCTTCTCTGAAAGCACTCTGGCCTTAGCTCTCCTCACCAAGCTGATACAGCTCTGTCTCAGAGCTCATACCCTTGAGGACATTTTTCCCCGTGGCTTCTCAGATCCTAGAGAATTCTATGGACTGTATAGCCCATGGGGTTGCAAAGAGTCGGACACAACTGAGAGACTTTCACTTCACATCACTTCTCATATCCTAACTGCACACATTTCCAAAGTCATAGAGAGCCTGATGGTGAAACCAAGCAGGACCCTGGGTTGGGGAGGGGGGTCCTGTGTACAAAAGTCTTTCTATGTCCCCTGTTTTCTGGTTAGCAGAAAATAGGCTTTGTTCAGCCTCCATGACCTTCTATGAGTTCCAATGGGTAGGTTGAAACAGTTGCTAATTAGGGAAGGGAGGGGATGCAGAGAAAAGGGAGGAAAAGTCAAGAAACAGTAGTATAGTCTTGGGGCAAGGTCCTGGTTCCCCTTCAAGGGGGGAACATATATATATGTAAAACAGTATCTATGAACTGTTTTGTAGGTACTAAAACCCCCCACGAGATGGCAGAAGTTAACTGCATGCTGCCCACAAGCATGGAGACGTCAGACCAGTTGGAATCAGAAGGTGGATGATGCTGACTCCCAATTCCTCACCACCAACCAATCAGAACAATGCCCACAAGTTGATCATGTCTTTTTTTTCTTTTTTTTTTTCTGCTTCATATGGGGTTTTAATTTCCTGGCATATGGAATCTTAATTCCTTGACCAGAGATCGAACCCATACCCCTGGCACTGGAAGTGTGGAGTTTTAACCACTGGATGGCCAAGGAAGTCCCTGATCATGCCTTCTTTGAGCCATTACTGCAAATCTCCTCTCTATCCCCTCCAGGTGAAGATACACAGTTTTAAGGGCATGGGCCTCTTGATGAAAGTGAAAGAGGAGAGTGAAAAAGTTGGCTTAAAGCTCAACATTCAGAAAACTCGGATCATGGCATCTGATCCCATCACTTCATGGCAAATAGATGGGGAAACAGTGGAAACAGTGGCTGACTTTATTTTTCTGGGCTCCAAAATCACTGCAGATGGTGACTGCAGCCATGAAATTAAAAGACGCTTACTCCTTGGAAGGAAAGTTATGACCAACCTAGACAGCATATTAAAAAGCAGAGACATCACTTTGTCAACAAAGGTCCATCTAGTCAAGGCTATGGTTTTTCCAATGGTCATGTATGTATGTGAGAGTTGGACTGTAAAGAAAGCTGAGCACCGAAGAATTGATGCTTTTGAACTGTGGTGTTGGAGAAGACTCTTGAGAGTCCCTTGGACTGAAAGAAGATCCAACCAGTCCATCCTAAAGGAGATCAGTTCTGGGTGTTCATTGGGAGGACTGATGTTGAAGCTGAAACTCCAATACTTTGGCCACCTGATGTAACGAGCTGACTCATTTGAAAAGACTCTGATGCTGGGAAAGATTGAGGGCAGGAGGAGAAGGGGATGACAGAGGATGATATGGTGGGATGTCCTCACCGACTCAATGGACATGGGTTTGGGCGGACTCAGGGAGTTGGTGATGGACAGGGAGGCCTGGCATGCTGCGGTTCATGGGGTCACAAAGAGTCAGACATGACTGAGCGACTGAACTGAACTGAACTGAACCCACTCTGGTCCCCTTTGCCTGGCAAAGCAATAAAGTTGTTCTTTTCTACTTTACCCCAAACTCATATCTAAGATTTAATTTGGTGTTAGGGTACAGAAGCCAGACTTGGCTTCAATGGGCCACATAGAGTTACATTTTATGATAAAATGGTTTATGGTTTATGGTTTTTCTTGGAGTTGTGGTCTGTTTTTGTTTGAGGAAAGGAGACAAGTAGTTTCATGTCATCATTAAAAAATACGAATTCATGCCCTCTGGACCTTGCCATCCTACAAGAAGCACAAGTTGCCCCAGTTGCCCTCCCAGATCCTAGTTTTCCCCCTTCACCTCTAACTTTCCACCATTTGCTCCAAGAATCCAGTTCTTATTGTTATAAACAAAAAAATCCCAACTGCTTCTTAAAAAGATTGTTTATGCTTATTATATTGAAATAGTTGCTATTTATGTCAAGTTTTCCAGGCATGAAAAAGTGCATAGAGTAAGTATTTTTATGGCTTTAAAATATAAACAGAAATAATTCTATTGGTAATTGGAAAATTATAAAAATACTGGTAAGAATCAAGTTTGCTGCTACAGGGATTGCAAAACAAAGATTTTTAAAGGCAGTACTATTGGTTGATTGATCAGGAATTATTGAACAATGAGACCTGGGGACATGGAGAGTAATTACTCTCTCATCCTTGTTGTTGTTCAGTTACTAAGTCATGTCTGACTCTTTGCAACCCCATGGACTATAGCCCGTCAGGCCTCTCTGTCCATGGGATTTCCCAAGCAAGATGACTAGAGTGGGTTGCCATTTTCTTCTCCAGAGGATCTTCCCAACCCAGGGATCAAACCTGCATTTCCTGCATTTGCAGGCAGATTCTTTACCACTGAGCCACCAGGAAAGTCCTGGTGGGCTTTCTCATCCAGAAGCTACTGCTATCCCAGGCTACTATCAGTACCACCCACCAAGGGGACCCCATCAGCTTTGGAGCCAGGCATTGAGGAAGGAGTGGAGTGAAAGCCTGAGAATGGGAGTCCAGAGAAAAAAGCAGGTCTGTGCACCTCTTTGGTTCCTGAAACCAAGGTCCCCACCAGCCCACAGTCTCTTCCTAAGATCAGAGCACAGGCATTTTAAAGACCATATCTGTCAAGAGATATGAACCGTTTGCTGATTATTATGAAAGTTTACACAAATCTGATTATTGCCCCAGTGAACCAAATTACAGTAAATTCTTCCAACAAGATTAACATCAAATAGATTTGCTGAGTTTACTGCCAGCAGCCTTGGCCAGTAGTGGAGAAAAAGCAGAGTAAACAGAGACTTCTGTTTCTTTTTTTAGTGATTTCCTTCATTCTCCTTTCCTCTCCCCACACTCTAAAACTTCTAGATCTTCAAGGGTAAGAGCATGGGAATCACACATGCCATTCATTCAATGATCTGCATCCACGGCGGCAGTTTCATCTGTTTCCTCCCACATCCTGCCCTGTCCTTCCCTCCAGCCAAACAGCAATCAGCCCTCTTTATCTTAGCAACTTTGTCTTTCTTTTTTCTCTGGCATTTCCTGCCCACTGGGGAGTCCTGACTGAGCCAAGAGTTGGAGCTGAGATGAAAGTGTTTTTCCCTCCCTGAGGTCTGGGTATGGGTTGGGTGTGAATTGACCAGTAACTGGGCACAGCCTGGGGGTGGTCCTGCCTCCATCATTACACAACTCAGAAATTTAATCAAGATCTAAATCTAAACCCATTCCCCTTCGGAGTGACCTGCCCAGCTTTCTCTTTGTTATTTGATTTCTAAATCTTTCTTTAGTATACTAGAAGAGTGGGACTGGCCATTAGTCACACATGTCGATTAGCACCCTGTAAGTGATTCACATAACTAACTGCATCTCCTCTAACTTCACCACAGCCTAGCTGGGGAGGTGGATTGTTACCTCTCTTTTACAGAAGATGAAGATGAGGCTCAAAGGACACCAAGCCAGTCTGGGACTCTGATGAGATTTCAGTGGACTCTGCGCATGCTCTGCCACATATCCTTGGCATTTACCTCCACACTCCACAGATGCCACTTAGAACATCTGCATATCTGGCAAACCAGAAGTACCAGAGAGCTGAAGGAGCAGCCCTCCCCAAATGACAACAGGGTAGGGCATAAGAACCTAGCTTCCTCGTCCTCAGTTGAGATGACTTTACAGCATGCGCCACACCAACTCCTAAGGGTCCCCAGCAGGATAGGACTCCAGGTGTCCACAGTGGTAACTGGCTTGGTAACGGCCCTTTATTGGCTTTCTTTCCTTATCTCACTTTCCCACCCCCATGAATGTTTCCTGGGATCACCTCCCCAAAACATTCTGCATCCACATCTATGTCTCAGGGTCCACTTAAGCAAAACTCAAACTAGGACAAATCACTTCAATTTTTGTTGCTCTAACTTCTGCAGTGGTAGCAACAACAGCAGTAGTTGAGGGGAGCAGGGCTCCCCTAGAGCCTCTAGCGAGGTGGGTTCCAAGTCGAATGACCTGCCCTCACAAGAAACTACTAATCTCACTACTGACCAGTGTGGGATGGGTGAGATGTGCTCGTGAAAGGGCAATGGAGAGAATATGGCACTGTAAGTCAGGACACCTGGTATGAGATAGTGAAAAATACTTTGCAAAAATACAGGGTCATAGTGTGTTTTTTTAACTTTTAAAAAATGTTTGCTCTTCAGTTGATAATCCTAGCTGAGTGATCGCAGGCCAACTGCTTAATCACTCTGCATTGTTCACCCATCCATTCATTCCTCAGACATATCTAAAGCTGTGTGGCAGGTACAGTGCTAGGTGCACAGATGTAGAGATGTCTCTGCTCTCTGGGAGCTCCCAGTCTGCAGGGGCAGACCCACAACTCAAGGCACAGCGAGGAGGACATTGAGGGACCTCCCATAAATCAGACCAAGCAGCAGTAAACATAATTCTATGTAATGGTATTTGACAGCTGATAAGGCACATTTACAATGATTTATTCAGTATGTGTTTATTGAGCTTCCATGCCAGGGACTCTTCCAGGTGCTGGGAACACAATAATTAACAGGGAAGACATACTTCCGTTCCCTGGAGCATGGAGTGTGTATGTCAGACAAGTAAACAAGAAATTTCCATAATCACATCTCACCCTCACAATAGCCAAGTGAAGTAGACAAGGCTGCTGCACCCAATTTATAATTTAGGAGACTGAGTTCCATAGAAGAGTGATGACTTGCTCAGTGTCACAGTTAGATCATGGTGGCACCAGAACCCTACAAAGGTCCCACCCCAACTCCAAGCCATTGGCTTTCCAGAGACAAATGTTACACCAGACAAATGTTACAAATGTTACTCCAATCAGAGTTAGAATAAAGGAAACCAGCTGGACCTCAGAAGGTGTGAGGAAGATGGGGGAGGTGGCCCTGAATGCCCCAGCAATGCCCCTCAAGCAGCAGATCTAGGAGCAAATAGACAACTGAGCTTGGAACTCTCTGGCCACAAATCTATCAGGAGGGTCTTCATTTTTCACATTAAGTCCCTTCCACTGTCTCCAGCCCCTTCAGAAAGGCTTGCCTCAGGCTTCCTCAGACACTGATTGATTTGTTCTGGGAGGAAATAACCCATCCTTGGGTTCTTTTGTGATCCTACCTCCCTCCATGGCTCCCATCTGCTTCCTTCAAGCCTAGAAATAAGAAGACTGCAGGGGATAAAAATGAGCCTGCAGATAGGCTGCCGCTGATCTGAATGTCCCATATTGAAATCTTCCCTTGAAACATGGCTTTGGGGGTGGTAGAGACAGGTTGCCAAAGCCTCTGATAAAATACAAACAGCTATAGGAGGTGGCTTTAACGGGAAATGCGGAAGGGGTGTCATGAATAATCTGGCTTTTCATCGAGCAGAGCCAGATGTTGGGGCTGGTGGAGGAGGGCTCATAGGGAGCAGGAATGACAGATTAGCAAACTCTTTTCTAGGAGTAGGACGCACAGGTTTCCAGGTACAGTGGGAAAATCTCAGGCCAGGGTCAAGGGAATGACCTTGGGTACATTCTGTCTAGGCAGCCAAAATCCTTAGCTAGAGAAGCCCAATAACCAGCTTAGGGGCTCCACATTCAATTCTACTCTGTGTGCAGCAGTGGGGGTGGGAGGTGGACCTTCCCATACCAACAAACAATAGGGTCTCTGCAAATATAATCAAGTTAAATGAAGTCATACTGGATTAGAGTGGAATGTAATCCAGTGACTGGTGGCTTTAGCAGAAGAGGGAAATGTAGACAGAGAGACAAAGAAAGCCAGGCCATGTGATGACAGAGGCAGAGATTGAAGTAATGCAGGTCCAAGTCAAAGAATGCCAAGGATTCACCACCAGAAGCTAGAAAGAGTCCAGGCAGGATTCTTCCTTAGAGCAATCAGAGGGAGTACGGCCTTGCCAACACTTAGATTTCAGACTTCAAGCCTCCAGAAATGTGAAAGAGTAAATAAATTTCTAAGCCACCTAGTTTGTGGTACACGTTGTTACAGCAAACTCAAGAAAGTAATACAGAGATATGAATAAATATATATAGTTGCTCATGTTTTTAAAACTAAATAATGGAACAACTAATTAGCTGTTGGCTGATCTAGGAATGACATCTTAGAATGACTGGGGGGACTTGACTCTGCACCATGTGTCTCTGACAGGCTTAACCAGGCATGTTCCCAAGCACGAATGAGTAAGCAGAAATAGTCAAGAAGCCTTAATGACTGGGTTTGAAACTGGCACACCATTGCTTCTGCTTGATTCTATTGACCAAAGATAGACATGAGACCAGCCCAGATTCAAAGGTAAGTAAAACAAACTTAACTTCTTTAGGGAAAGACTGAAAAAGACACATGGCAGTAGGGTGTGTATGCAGAAACACATAGAGTGAAGAATTCGAGCCATTAAAGCAGTCTACCCCACCAAAATATATAGAGGGATGAAGCAAGTGAGTCATTATATTCATGTTTTTATGATAAAATTTCAGAGTAAGAGGCAAGAGATACAAACCCAGTAAGATGTAAACACAAAAACCCAGGAAGTTAAGGATAAATTCTCTCATAAATATTTTGAAACAACAGTATAAACTCTAACAAAGAGAAAAATAGATTTTTTTAATTTAATTTTTAAGAAATACTATATTTTAAAAAATTTTCTAAGAAATATGTATTTCTCAGCTCTGTTCAAAAAGACCTAGAAGCCTACTGTATAGCACAAGGAACTATATTCAATACTCTGTGATAAATCATAATAGAAAAGAATATAAAAAAGAATGTCTATATGTGTATAAATGAGTTACTTTGCCATACAGCAGAGATCGGCACAATGTTATAAAGCAATTATACTTCAATTAAAAAATTAATAAGTTTTTTAAAAAACCTAGAAGCAATGCCAAGTCTGTAGCAAGGAGGACTGCTATTATTCATGCTGTTCTCAAATATGTTTCCTACCAAAAGGAACCAGGACTAATTGGAGAAATGGGTAATTCCAGTCTGGAGCTGGAAATGTACACGATAAGCTCAAGTCTTCTTGTCTGAAACCAATGACAACTCTTAGAGACTTCTGGGGTTATGTCAAAAAGACATAACCCCAGTCAACGTGATCAGGCCCCGCTAGCCAATGGTGAGAAAATATGAGTATCAAAAAAATAGTGAGAGCAGTGGACTATAACATGTCAAATGTAACAAATCAAAGAGTTCATATTTATACTTTAAAATAAAAAATTCATCATTTGTCACCTTTGGAGGTTTTGGGGACACTAAGTCATTTTTCTAAAAATTATTAAATAAAAAGAAAAAAGCCAATGAAACATTTATCCTGCCTTTCTTGTAAAAATTGTATTCAGGTTAATCATATTAGATGACCACATTATGGTCATCTAATGGCCATTAATTATGGTCAACCACATTAATTGAAGAATCATAACTAATAATTTCAGAAGAAATTATTGAAATAGAAAACCACCATCCTTCTAACTCATGATAAAATAATGAATCTAGGTGACGATTACGTTTTTTGTTCCATTATCAATCTTAACTTCAATAAAAGTGGGACAAACAAATATCATGTCCCCCCGATACTATATAACATAAATTTCAATGTATTCATTAAAAAATGTGAAACAGAATCTAACTGTCTTTACTTGCGTAACCCTAGAAGCAGACCCTGAAACTAGGATTCATTTTAAGCAGCTTAGTTGGGAGATGACCCTAGAAAACTCAGTAAGGGGGTGGGAAGGAGAGACAGGTATTACCCAACCTCACTGGAAAACAATGGACAGTGTAGAATACATTTCAGACTTATCCCAATTGAGGGATGAGGAAGCTGGGGACTTTATTCACCAACACATGGCTCACTGGTTGAGGACTGTGTGGAACTCTATATCAAGGTCACAGGTGCAAGGCCTTGGTCCAAGGCCACAAATGTGGAGCCCCTCACTAAGGTCATGTCTGGAACTGACTGAGCCATGGCAACGGTTGCCATGAGTCCCCCTGATCTACACCAGCCAGCTCCCTGACCCCATTCCCTGGTGGCTCAGATGGTAAAGAGTTTGCCTGCAATGTGGGAGACCTGGGTTCTATCTCTGGGTTGGGATGATCCACTGGAGAAGGAAATGGCAACCCACTCCAGTATTCTTGCCTGGAGAATTCCATGGATGAAGGAGCCTGGCAGGCTACAGTCCATGGGGTCGCAGAGAGTCGAAAACGACGGAGCAACTTCACTTTCACCTTCATAGCACCCTAACCAATCACCTAATGCCACCCTTCCAGAAGGAATTTTCTTTGTCTTGAGGCTGTAAAAATCGGCTACTAACCCATGAAAGAGGTCAGGTCTCCCTGGTCTGTCTTTCAGGAGGTTGGCCCACTGTGCTTCAGCACCCTCGTTATCTCTGCTTTTTGTTCTAAATAAACTCATTCCTTTCTGATTCTGTGTCTGGGAATTCTGTGTTTCTTCCTCAAATTAATGGCTTTAAAAAATGGGGGAGTGGTCAAAGACATTTAGAACAGACTTGTGGTTGCCAGAGGGTGGTGGGAGAGGGTGGAATGGGAGTTCGGGGTTAGTAGATGAAAACTATTACATATAGCATGGGTGAACAACAAGGTCCTACTGCATAGCACAGGTAACTATATTCAATTTTCTGTGACAAACCATAGTAGAAAAGAATAAAAAACAGAATATAGATATAGATTGATATACAGATATACATATATAAACTGAATCACTTTGCTGTACAGCAAAAACTAACACAACATTGTAAATCAACTATATTTCTATTTTTAAAAAACCCAGGGGAGTGGTATAAATTAAAAGAGACTTAAGACTTGTACCAACCAAATACAATGTGTAAACTTTGGATCCTCATTTACATAAAAGAACTGTAAAAAGACATTTTCGCTAGGATCAGAAAAAAATTGAGCATAGACTGACTATTAGATGATATGAAGACATGACTGTTAATTTAAGTGAGTGTGATTCAGGTATGGTGGCAATGTTATTCTTTTAAGTCCTTATCTGTTAGAGATTTTAAAAATAGCTGAGGCAAATATGGCAAAATGTTAGCAGTTATTAAATACAAGTGATGAGTGTATGGAAATTCATTATACCAGTCCACCTACTTTTCCATCTGTCCAAAGTTTTACAAGAGAGAAAAAGGGGAAGGAGAAGAGGGAGAAGGAGTGAGGAGGAAGGGGGACACCAGACTATCTGGGTTTGAATCTTGGCTCTGGGACTTTCTAGCTGAGTAAACTTGAGTAAGTGACTTCAACTCTCTGCATGTTTTTCTATCTGCAAAGTAGTCTAATAATAGTGCCTAATTCATAAGAGTTAGAACTGGACATGGAACAACAGACTGGTTCCAAATAGGAAAAGGAGTACGTCAAGGCTGTATATTGTCACCTTGCTTATTTAACTTATATGCAGAGTACATCATGAGAAACGCTGGGCTGGAAGAAACACAAGCTGGAATCAAGATTGCCGGGAGAAATATCAATAACCTCAGATATGCAGATGACACCACCCTTATGGCAGAAAGTGAAGAAGAACTAAAGAGCCTCTTGATGAAAGTGAAAGAGGAGAGTGAAAAAGTTGGCTTAAAGCTCAACATTCAGAAAACTAAGATCATGGCATCTAGCCCCATCACTTCATGGGAAATAGATGGGGAAACAGTGGAAACAGTGTCAGACTTTATTTTTTGGGGCTCCAAAATCACTGCTGATGGTGATTGCAGCCATGAAATTAAAAGACGCTTACTCCTTGGAAGGAAGGTTATGGCCAAGCTAGATAGCATATTTAAAAGCAGAGACATTACTTTGCCAACAAAAGTCCGTCTAGTCAAGGCTATGGTTTTTCCAGTAGTCATGTATGGATGTGAGAGTTGGACGGTGAAGAAAGCTGAGCGCCACAGAATTGATGCTTTCGAACTGTGGTGTTGGAGAAGACTCTTGAGAATCCCTTGGACTGCAAGGAGATCCAATCAATCCATCCTAAAGGAGATCAATCCTGGGTGATCATTGGAAGGACTGATGTTGAAGCTGAAACTCCAATACTTTGGCCACCTCATGAGAAGAGTTGACTCATTGGAAAAGACCCTAATGCTGGGTAGGATTGGGGGCAGGAGGAGAAGGGGACGACAGAGGATGAGATGGTTGGATGGCATCACTGACTTGATGGACATGGGTTTGGGTGGACTCCGGGAGTTGGTGATGGACAGGGAGGTCTGGCGTGCTGCAATTCATGGGGTTGCAAAGAGTCGGACACGACTGAGCGATTGAACTGAACTGAACTGAAGCAGTTAAGATCAGTAAAGTACTTAGAACAGTGCTCAGTAGAATTAGCTATTAGTGTTCCACCAGGAGAGAAGTCCAATGTACTACACGCTGGGAAAGCTGACCTCTGGACCAATCAAATCCGACTTGGGGGTGAGGCTCAGTACCCACGCGGCAGCTCTCCCTGGAATGGCTAAGTGCAGAGGAAGCAGCGCTTAGGGAATGGTTATCTCAAGAGAAGGAAAGTGGGGACTTCCCTGGTGCCCAGTGGTTAAGGCTTCACCTTCAAATGCATGGCATGTGGATTCAATCCCTGGTCAGGGAGCTGAGATCCCACATGCCTCGGCCAAAACACTAAATCACAAAGCAAAAGCAATACGGTAACAAATTCAATAAAGACTTTAAAAATGGTCAACAAACAGTTGTCTTAAAAAAAAGACACAGAGAGAAGGAAAGTGTAGTACTGGGCAGACGAAACATTTGCAGAGGAAGTGCACTTCACCACCAGGAAAGATGCAGAAGATACCCACAAATGTACTGTGGGAGGGAGGGTGAAGCAGAGCCCCAAGGTTTCCGGAGTGCCCCTTGGAGAGCATTAGGGAGAGAAGTGGGGAAGCAAGGGCTAGTATTTCTTTCTCTGCAACTGCCACAGGGGACTCCAGGGGCTGGGCATCAGGTGCAGCATATACTCAGGAGTGAGGCCCTGCTGCTGACTGTCGCTGTGTATGGCTGTAAGTGAGGCCCCTCATGCTGCTTCTAATGGCTCGCTCTGCAAGATGAGTGGTGTACACATTTCAAAAATCTTATAAGACCAACTGTATATCTTCCTGCCTCCTCTCAAGCCTCTGAAACCAAAGGAGGCATTAATGCCCCACCCTGAAAAAGAGGTTTATGTTTTAGTTCCTCCCCAACACACTCAAGACACTTAGTCCAAGTGAGAATAGATTTTGTAGAATGGCTTTAGAGAAATCTGGTCTCCTCTCCCTCTCTCAGGGATCCTGGCAGGTGGAAAGCCTTTTGCTAGGTTCTGGGGAGAAAACTTACTAACACTCCCTCAAACAGCATGCTGGGCTCTTAAGAGAATTCGACGAGGGGAGGCAACTACTGCTGTTTTTTCTCACCTTTCACCCAAAACTGACCATTTTCAGTCTCTCCTGGACTTGAGTGCCTTCTGGGTGAGCACCAGCCTTGATACACACATTTCCAGGAGCTTGGGAATGAATAGAACAGTGTGGGACAATAGCAAGAAGTGTGACTGCAGTTGGGCAAACTGGTTTCAAGTCCTAGCTCTGCTTCCTAATTGCTTATTTACTCATTTGCTTATTTATTTATTTTCCTTGGAAAAGTTAGTTAACCTCTCTGAGCCTGTTTTCTTATTTGTAAAATGGGAATAATAATGAAACCTTGACTACCCATGGCTGCTGGAGATCAAGTGAGACAATGGGAGAGCAGAGGAACTCTTTTCAAAATTTAATTTTATGCAGAAGCCCAATACAAAACAGATTGCTTACATGAATACCTGTGATTTTTCATATAATTTACATGAATCCATAGTTTCATATTTTATAAAAATATATGTGCTTTATGTTAAGATTTATTATATTAATACACATTTAGGGTCAATTAATCTACGACAAAGGAAGCAGAAAAGAAGAAAGAAGAAAGCACAGTCTTTTCAGTAAGTGGTGCTGGGAAAACTGACAGCTACACATAAAAGAATGAAATTAGAACATTCTCTAATATCACATATAAAAATAAACTCAAAATAGGTTAAAGACCTAAATGTAAGACTGGATACTATAAAACTCCCAGAGGAAAACACGGGAAGAACACTCTTTGACATAGATTGAAGCAATATCTTTTTGGATACCTCTTCTAAAGTAAAAGAAATAAAAGCAAAAATAAACAAATAGAACCTCATTAAACCTACAAACTTTTGCACAGCAAAGGAAATCATCGACAAAACCAAAAGACAACCTACTGAATGGGAGAAAATATTTGCAAATGATATCACTGATAAGGGATTTATATCCAGCATATATAAATTGCTCAGACGGCTCAACATTAAAAAACAAACAACCCAGTTTTAAAGTAGGCAGAACCGTGAAGGAAAGTTACATGGCTCAAATGGCCTGGAGTTAGAACTCCCCTACAGGTCCTCCCCACTATTCTATGCAAAAAAAGAACTCTTTCACCCGAAGAAAAAAAATGAACATTAAGGTTGATTACGTCCAGCTCCCAGCCAGTCCAGCCTCTGGCCAATCTCCAGAATTCCTTACCCCAGTTGTTTAAGAGATAACTACTCCGAACAACCTTAGAGAAGAACAGGCCCCCTTAAGACAGTAGATTTCCACATATATGCCTATATATTCTTACTCTTTTCTTGGGTTAGTGCAGCAGCTCACTAATCTGACTGATGCCCCTTCTTGCCTCATTAAAGGTGATCTGTTCCTGTAAAGTGCCTGTCTCATTCTTTTTCTGAACCTCTCCTTCTTTAATTCCCTTACCCCACAAACCGAATAGATTTTTTCCAAAGAGGAAATGCAGTTGACAATAGGGATATGAAAAGATGCTCAACGTGGCTAATAATCAGGGAGATGAAATCAAAATCACCCTGAGATATCACCTCACACCTAATAGTCAGATGGCTATTATCAAGTCTACAAATAACAAAATGTACGCAAGGATGTGAAGAAAAAGAAACACTTACACACTATTGATGCAGATCCAAATTGGTGTATTCACTGTGGAAAACAGTTATGAAGGTGTTTCAAAAGACTAAAAATAGAACCAACATAGACCCAGCAATTCTACTTCTGGGTATATATCTCCCCAAACCCCCAAACCACTAATTCAAAAAGATATATGCATCCCAATGTTCATAGCAGCATTACTTACAATTTCCAAGACATGCAAACAATCTGTGTCCATCAGCAGATGAATGGATAAAGAAGATATAATATATATATACAATGGAATACTACTCAGCCATAAAAAAGCCATTTGTACCAACATGGATGGACTTGGAGGGCATTATGCTAAGTGAAATAAATCAGACAGAGAAAGATAAATACTGTATGATATTTACCATATGTGGAATCTAAAAAACACAACAAACTACAATGAATACTAGTGAATATAACATAAAACTACTTAGTATAATGTGAAACTAGTGAATATAATATAAAAGATGCAAACACAGATATAGAGAACAACCTAGCGGTTACCATTGGGGGGAGGGGCAATATACGAGTGGGTGTAAGATAAGTTCAAGGATGTATTGTATATTTTGCAATAACTTTGTAAATGGAAAGTAACCTTTAAATATTTTATAAGCCTTTAAAAACTTTTAAATAAAAATTTAAAAATATTTATATTAACTTATCAAAGTCAATAACTATAATAATCAAGAGATTTCTTTGATGAATAGAAAGATTTTAAATTGAGATATTGGGCAATCGTTGCAATCTCATGTATCTTGTTTATTTCTCAACTTTATTTTGTTATACAGAATAAAAATCTTAATTCACAAACATTAGTTGTTGTAAATAGCAGCAGTGTTGCAAACCTAGCAATTTTAGAGTCCTCTTTAAACCTCTTATTACAGAAGTCTCAAAGAAGAATAAAGAGGATTTTCCTTCAAATAGAATCAATGTAACAATTTCCAATAGCAGCTTAAATTGATGGGTGGACCCAGTCTGTTCTGAGGAAGCCAGTAGACAACTATGGTGTGGTGAAAAGAGCACTAAACTCAGAATAAGGAGTCCCTTGGCTTCCGGGTGGTGTTGGTGGTAAAGTATCTGCCTGCCAACACAAGAGAAGCAAGAGACATGGGTTTGATCCCGGCGTTGGGAAAATTCCCTGGAGTAGGAAATGGCAACCCACTCTAGTATTCTTGCTTGGAAAATTCAATGGACAGAGGAGTCTGGAGGCTACAGTCCATTGGGTTGCAAGAGCTGGACATGACTGAGTACACAAGGAGCCCCTTAACAGGGAGACTGAACAAGACACCTGGAAGAGCTAAGGTTTTCACGTCTGTAAATGGACGCAGTATCTTGCAGGTTGTGGTAAGGATTTTACAAAACTATGTATGTAGAGTACCTAATGCTGAACCTCAAAAATTATCACTTAATCTCAAGTTTGGGGTTAGCAGATGCAAGCTCTTTTACATAGAATGGATAAGCAACAAAGTCCTACTGTATAGCTTTGTTGTTTAGTTGCTGAGTCATGTCAAACTCTTGTGACTCCACGGACTTTAGCCCATCAGCCTCTTCTGTCCATAGGATTTCCCAGGCACAGGGAACTATATTCAATATTCTGTGATAATGGAAAATAATATAAAAAAGAATGTGTATATATATCAGTTCAGTTCAGTTCAGTTGCTCAGTTGTGTCTGACTCTGTGACCCCAAGGACTGCAGCACGCAGGGCCTCCCTGTCCATCACCAACTCCCAGAGTTTACATGCAACTGAATTACTTTGCTGTACAGTAGAAATTAACACAACATTATAAATCAATTATATTTCAATTAAAAAATTATTGGAACATCCATGGTGGTCCAGTGGCTAAGACTCCCAATGCAGGGGCCCAGGTTCAACCCCTGGTCAGGGAACTAGATCCTGCATGCCATAACTAAGAGTTCCCCTGCCGCAACTAAAGATCCCACATGCTGCAACAAAGATCTGGCACAGCCAAATAAATAAACTAAAATAAATTAAAAACAAAAAAGTACCTTTAAAAAGCATTATTTGTACCAAGATATACCTCAATAGGACACAAAGCCTTTGAAATATACTAACAGATACCAGGAGTAGGGGGATGAAGAAAGTGTGAGGAAGTACATAAGAAGACTAAGGTCACAATCTGAGACATCCTAGCTATCCAGTCAATAGGATCTAGTATTATTTCATTTTTGAGAGTTGAAAGGGACCTGAGGAGTCATCTAAGCAGACCTAGGACAGAAGAACTGCTCAAATGACTCACAGACTTGTGAGGAATCATGCGCCGATGTTAGCCAGTGAGTTTGAAGATGATCTGCTGTACAGAAAAAGTTAACTGATACAAAATATAATGGACACCTTTCATTCTTGCCTTCCTAGTATCCATTTTCCTTTTATGTTTACAAGCACCCATTTTTCTTCTATCAGTTTCAGTCCCTGTGATTTCGGGAGGGCAGTCTATTGTAGTTCCATAGGTAGATATGTGAACCAGGCTTGGCCAATCAGAGCATTGCATCTGGGGCTGACACCATTGATTGGCAAACCCCAACTCCCATTCCCAATCCCCTTCTCCCTAACCCACTTCAGTTAGAGAGTCTGGAAGAGCAAACTATTTTTCCCAGCCTTCCTTAAAAGTAGGAGTAGTTTTGTAACCCAGTTACAGCCCATAGGGGCTTCCCTGGTGGCTCAGCAGTAAAGAATCTGCCTGCAATGCAGAAGACCCAGGTTCAATCCCTGGGTTGGAAAAATCCTCTGGAGGAGGGCATGGAAACCCACTTTAGTATTCTTGCCTGGAGAATCTCATGGACAAAGGAGCCTGGCAGGCTACAGTCCACAGGGTTGCAAAGAGTTGGACATGACTGAAGCAACTGAGCATGCATGAACGTATGTCCCATAAATTTTAGACAGAAGAAATCTGCCAGGAACTTTGGGAAAAGCTTTTTATTTTCTCATAGAGGAACATTTGATATTAATGCCTTGTCTTCTCTTCTTATTGGCTCAAACCTGCCTGTGATTTTTGGAGCTGCAGTAGACATTTTATAACCATGAAGCAAAGACTAAGAACATTTTCAAATGTCAATCCATTGCTGAACCACTAAATCAATAGTGGCAATTGTTCACACGTCCTAATACACAAAAAACAAACAAACAGAAAAGCTCCCTATTTTTTAAACCTCTTATCTTTGTGCTGGTAGTCAAGTTCTCTGTTGCTTACAGCTACATGCATTTCTAACAGAGCATCTTAACTAATGGCAATAATTATCAAAGCCATAAAGGAAATAGAGATCACTATGGATTACTAATGATTTTTATAGTCTTCTTTGTAAGTTCCAGTATTTTAAATAAGCTTTTAGTAGGCATGTATTTGAAGGAAATGGCAACCCACTCCAGTATTCTTGCCTGGAGAATCCTAGGGACGGCAAAGCCTGGTGGGCTGCCGTCTGTGGGGTCGCACAGAGTAGGACACGACTGAAGCGACTTAGCAGTAGCAGGCATGTATTTACTTGGTAATCTGAGGGGAAATGAAGATTGAAATAATTAGAAAGCAACAAACCAAACTTTCAAGACCCAAAGGCTAGAAGCAGCCTGATCCATAGTCAGGAGTCAGTTTCAGATGTGACCTTATTTAGTAAGTGGAGATAATATTTCCTGAGTATCTACTTCATATGGATATTGTTAGGATTAAATAAGACAGTGTTTATAAGTGTACCTGGTGTAAATCAAGATTCACTTTTTGTGCTTCCTATTAAAGCAGGAGTTAGATACAAGAGACTGGGGGTTAGTGGGAATAGGAATGAAAGGTTGAGGATAAGAGCCTGAACAGCTACCCTGAGATCACACCCCATACTCCTAGTGCCTATTGCACCTCATTCTGGGTAGTCTCTGCTGTCTCTTTGAAGCAGACAGCCCAGCCCACTTCATGAGCCTCTTTGAAAAGCGAAATTTCACTCCAACTCCATCTTTAGTCTCACTCATCTCTGGGATCAGATCCTTTAGTTGTTGATACTTGGTCTTTTTCACCTTCATGAAGTATGCATACCCTTAAGGTAATTTTACAGAATTCACAGAGTTACTCCCTTTCCCCCTGCCAACTCTGAAGCATCTTTCTGGCCTCTATAGCTCTGTGTCTGTGTCTCTCTTCTACCCACGTCTTTCTCCCTCTCTGGAGGCTAATTAGCATTCACAGATATGTTCTTTATAGCTATGTCTTCAATGTTTAAAAAATGTGAATGGCAAGTGAGGTTTCTAGTCTAAAGTTTCTCCTTTGAAGTCTTTTAACAAGTCACCAGGGACTGATGAAGGCATAGAAGTGATGTCTAGAATACTGAGACAGGATCTGAGAGCTCTGGCTGATGAAGGGTGCCGTGCCCTACAAATCTCAGGCAAACCTTGAGCAATCCCCTCTGAGGCTTCCTCCCAAGCTTTCTGGAGACCTCTGCAAGAAGGATGGAGAATGCAGACTTCACCTACAGAGAGATCACAGCCACACAGATTCTCAGAGCTCCACTGACACAGAGCTACATTCCACATGCTCACTCTCCCACACTGTGCACTTACCCTGCCCCCAACATGTCATATATACTGCTCCACACACTCACATATAGGTCTGTGCTCACACTCAGCCCACAAGCCAGAGATACACGATAGCTATTTGCTGTGTGCTACACATTGTTCTCAAATCATTATACAAATTGTATGCAGTAGGAGTTATTAACTACCTTTTCCTGGATGAGGAAAGAGGCTCAAAAATGTGAAGCCACTTGCCTGAAGTCACAGAACTGGTAAACTGCAGTGTGTGCTTGTGTGTGCTCATTCACTCAGTCTGTCTGACTCTTTGCCACACCACGGACTGTAGCATGGGTTTCCTTGGTGGCGCTAGTGGTAAAGAACTCACCTGTCTGTGCAGGAGATGGAAAAGATGTGGTTTCGATCCCTGGGCCAGGAAGATCCCCTGGAGAACTGCGTAGCAAGCCACTCCAGTATTCTTGCCTGAGAATCCTGTGGTCAGAGGAGCCTGGCAAACTACAGTCCATAGCGTCACAAATAGGTGGACATGACTGAAGTGACTCAGCACGCACGCACAGGGTGTAGCATGGTAGGCTCTTCTGTCCATAGGATTTTTCAGGCAAGAGTACTGGAGTGGGTTGCCATTTCCTTCTCCAGGGGATCTTTCCGACTCACTAGACCCTAATCTCAAGTCAGTCTGGTTCTTCCGCTGTGCTGCGTTGCCTTCTGGCTCAAAGCTGGGCTCTAACACAAATTAGTTAGTATAAAGAACACTCAAGCTTGTAGGTCTTGATGGGAAGAAGCCGTTTTTTCCTGTCAGACAATTTGATTTTCTGCAGAAAGGAAGCTTGGTGCTTAAATAAGCTTCATCAATGTTTTTTCTCTCTCTCGCCTCCTCCTCTAAATATTTGCTGGAATTGAATTTTAATTGAAAAATAAGCTTTAACCATTCACTTAATTAGTCACTATAAATCATTTCAGTCAAATGGCAGAGAAAATATCCAGAGGGAAATGCGGAGCTGAGCCACTTCCTTCAGCCCTTTGTCCAGCCCGGGAGCAGCTCCTCTATAGCATCCATGGAGCAGGGACCTCCACAACTTCACAGGAGCCACAGCCTCCAGCAGCTGGCAGCAGCTACATTAAACATAAGTCATTGTTGCTTCCTCCAGCTCCAGACTTGGGGAAAGTCATGATTCAGAGATGAAGGAATAGACATAATTATTTGATTCATTTTCTAATAAAATGAAGTTTAAAATTATCAGAGGAAGGAGAAACACATCTAACATGTTTTTAAAATCTAGTCTCCCACAGCTACCCCTCTGCAAATCCTAGAATGGAAGAACAGAAAGGCATCTATTAACGTGGGCTGTTAGAAGAAGGTCTCCTGTGATGCTAAATGTACTCATCACATGCACACACACATACTTCAAAAAGATATGCAGAGCCTTGGGCATATTCCTTAGAACATGGCAGCAATTCAACAAGCATTTATAAGATTAGACTCAGTCTGTAAGAAAGACAGAAAATAGAATGAAAGCAAACAAAAATCCATTTTTGTTGAATAAACAGATAAATGATCAAACAAATATTTGTTCCTGTAACAGATACATATTGAGCAACTGTTACATGCTAGGCACAGTGTTTGGAGGCTGGAGCTATACAGCAAACAATAAATGGTAAATAAAGCACAGCCCCTGGCCTCAGTGTGCTTACAGCCTGTTGGGAGAGAAAAACAAGTAAACAGGCAACTTCAAACCCCTGTGATAGATGCTGTGATCTCAACTCTGTTCAGGCTTACATTTCACCTTCTTGTCCCCAGATTGATTTACAAATCACACACAGTTCTAAGCAAAATCCCAGCAGGGCTTTTCGTAGAAATTGACAAGCTGAATTACAAAATTCATATGAGAAAGTAAAGGACCTGGAATAGCCAAACAACTTTAAAAAGAAGAACGAAACTGAAAAACTAACCTGATTCCAATACTTATTATACAACTAAGGCAATCAAGACACTGTGGTCTTGGCACCAAGTGCTCCTGGGAGGCGGAATGTGAGCAGTCATTGAGAGAAGAGATTACATAGGCGTGCCATGCCATAGTCTGGGATTCTGTTCTGTTTCTATCTCCAGCTAGCTGTGTCTCTGTGCTTCGGAGCAGGGGGAAATAAGATAATGGCTAGCTGGAGAAGACTTTTGAGAGTCCCTTGGACAGCAAGGAGGTCAAGGCAGTCAATCCTAAAGGGAATTAACCCTGAATATTCATTGGAAGGACTGATGCTGAAGCTGAAACTCCAATACTTTGGCCACCTGATGAGAAGAGCTGACTCATTGGAAAAGACTCTTAATGCTAGGAAAGATTGAGAGCAGGAGAAGGGGGAGACAGAGGATGAGATGGCTAGATAGCATCACTGACTCAATGGACACGAGTTTGAGGAAACTCTGGGAGATAGTGAAGGACGGAAGCCTGGTGTTCTGCAGTCCATGGGATCGCAAAGAGTCAGACATGACTTAGCGACTGAACAACAACCGTGTTTTCTCACAGCTCTGAGAGGCCATGACTCTGAATCGGGCCAACTGTAAGGGAGCACAGTTATGGTCTACACCATCAACCTCTCTGTGCTGCCGTATCCTCTCCTGCACTGTGGGGATAAGTGTCATACCTCCTAGAGCTAGGGTGGTGGTGGGATTAAACAGTTGTTATAAGTCAAGTGCTTAGAACAGTGCTTACCAACTTTCTCACTCCCATCCCATCTGCTCTGAGTCCATCTTTCCTCTCTTCTGATCTGCCCAGTGCCCAATCCCGTCCACCCTGATTTGTCCTTCCCCAGGAATCAGGCCAGGAAGATGGGGAAGGGGAGAGAGAAGAGGAGGGAGTGAGGAAGAGTAATGAAAAGAGGGGGGTTAGGGAATGGAGATTTCTTTTCTTTCCTTTCCCTTTTTTTGGGGGTTGGGGTGAGGCAGACTTCCACACAGATCCATTCCAACCCTGCACTTTGGTGGACAGAAATATTACTGTGTTGTAATACTTCTGTATTAGGCAAGTTCCTTATCCTCAAGGTCATGCCACCAGATGCTAGCCCAGCTCAGCCTCACTCTAAGTTCAAAGTTCAAGCCTTTTCTACCTTCCCACCCCAGGAACCAACTGGGAGTGTCCATCCCCCCCACCCCCCACCCCGCCAGCTCCCTTTGGAGGGTATGTGTCCTGCCCCATCCTGGCAGGCAGCTCTCTCCACTTTCTCCTTATCCTCTGCTCCCCAGCCCTAACTGCCCCCAGCAGCCTGACAAACCTCTCTGCACTAAAGCAGCCTTGCTTGCTTCACTCCTCCTCCCCTACATTTCTGTCAACTTCTCTACATCCAATGTTTGATATTCTCTGACGTCTTCTGACCTTAGGACAAGGATTAAATTGTTAATCAGCAAATTACAATGTTCACTGAGTTTGTGACTTTGGTAAATTTCACCAGTGGAATCCACCCATCGCCCTTCCAGTCCCTATCCCAGATTAATGAAGTGGGGGAGCAGAAGGACAGGGGTGGGGCCTCCCATCAGCTGGAGGGGTCGAATGCTTCAAGTGCCTTCCCCCAGCCCAGGGTTGGGTGCTGCCCAGGTGAGCAGGGGCACCTGGAGCTCTGTGTCCTTTGTGCTGTACTAAGTTGCTTCAGTCGTGTCTGACTCTACGAGACCCTATGGACTGTAGCCCGCCAGGCTCCTCTAGGCAAGAATACTGGAGTGGGTTGCTATACCCTCCTCCAGGGGATCTTCCCAGCCCAGGGATCGAACTGGCATCTCTTATGTCCCCTGCATTGGCGAGGCGGGTTCTTTACCCCTAGCGCCACCTGGGTGTTGCCTGTAATTATAGGCACAGTGACATTTCAGAGGCTGAGCCTGCCTGTTTACCTGTTTCAGGTTTAATGGTTTCTACATCTTCCCATCAGAGTTCATTTTCTTCTCTCCTCTCTTACCATCAGAATAAGATGATGAGGGCTTCCCTGGTGGTTCAGTGGTAAAGATTCCTATGCTCCCATGAGTACCCCTCTCCCTGTGCCACATGAGTGACCTTAGGGAGGGAAAGAAAAGAGGGTCTTCTTCCCAGGTCCTCCTGGTCTGACAGGGGACAAATGCTTACCTCTAAGCACACATCTAAGGACCCAGAGGCCATGCAGGAATGTATACAGTAGATATTGGGCCAGCATGTGTTGGAGGGCAGCATCAACCCAGGACACTATCCTGAAGGGGCGGGGGGGTTGGTGCTGGAGGAAGAGGGGGCATGGGAGGGAGGAGGAGGCTCAGGTAGGATGAATGGGGTAGCCCTGCTGCATCTGCATCTCCCATAATGACATGTTTGCCAGAGATTAATTTCTCCTCAAACGAAACTCACTCTTCCAAGCCTTCATCTGTGTTAATTTCAGAGCAATTTAGCTTTCCCTGATCCAGGGACAGGAGGAAATACAGCAGAACAGCAACCCAAAGGAGGTATTTATTCTTTGGCACACAGCACTATCCTTTCAGCCCATGTCCCCACCCTACCTTCTCCCATCCCAGGAGATCAGAACAGCAAATGTTTCTTTCATGCCGGTTGCTCTATACAGACTCATGTGTTCCTTGTAACACCACAGTGAACATACTGTTATTAACTTTATGTTGTGTGTGTGCTTAGTCACTCAATCGTGTCCGACTCTTTGTAGCCCCATGGATCATAGCCCGCCAGGCTCCTCTGTCCATGCGGATTCTCCAGGCAAGAATACTGGAGTGGATTGCCATGCCCTCCTCCAGGGGATCTTCCCAACCCAAGGATCGAACCCAAGTCTCCCCAGGGATCGAACCCAAGTCTCCCCCATTGCAGGCAGATTCTTTACCATCTAAGCCACACAGTGAGGTTAAGTAATTTTCCCAAAGGCACTCAGCTAATAATTGATGGGACCTGTTTCAAAGCTTAGAGACCTGATTTCAAGGTCATAGTCTGAACTACTGGGCATCACAGCCTCTTGGATGAGCCTCAGTCTATTTTCTCTACATAGAGCAGTCACAGCAAAGGCCTCTCTGGTACCCTGGGGCTTAGGCAGTTCCAGGAACCCTTGTCAGGGGCTGGTGGAGGCCAGGGCTTGGTTTGAGGCACTTTGAGTGACAAGTACAAGAGTGGAAGGGGACTGTCTATAATAACATAAATGGGAAAAGAATTGGAAAAAGAATCGATGTATATTTAAATATTATATATATATATATTAACTTTGCTGTACACCTGAAACTAATGTAACAATCAACTATACTCCAATATAAAATTAAAAAAATATATTTTAAAGGATGGTGAGGGACCTGGAGCAAGTGAACTCAGAACTACCGGCAGCTGTGAGGCACCAACCATGGGAAATCAGCCTAGAGGAGTTATAGGAGCCATTCCTTTTGGCTTTCACTTCTCAGATAGGACTCTCAGTCCAGAACACAACTGGTCTACCCAAGGTTGCCCAACACAGGGACAAGGATGACTCCAGGCAATGTGGCTCTGGGCTGCCATGATCCTCTCTGACTTCTGCTCGCATTCCCACTGCTCTCTCCGCACCTCTTGGTACTTCCCTTCCCAAGCAGGAGTAGCTCTGCCAAATGGGACAGCTGTCCTTTCTGCCCTCCAGTCTCCACCCTGGACAACTTTGACTTCTCAGGGCAATGAGGCTGACTGAGATCTAAGATGCGTGGCAGGCTGGGAGGTTAAGGAAGAGCCAAGCTGCAGCCAGACCAACCTACTGAGAGACTTGGCAGGACCTCAGCCCAGGAAGCCTTGGAACTTGGGGATCAGAGAGAGAATCACATTACAAGTGGAATACCTTGGGTTCCTTGGTCTATGTTGACTTAAAATTCGAGTCTGTGGTTTTCACAAGACTCAGGTCTGCAGCTATGCCCAAGGCCCTGATGACTGAGCACCAGATTGTGGATCCAGCCACTTAATAGCTATGGTTTGTGAATGAATTCTATTTCTTTATCTGAATGATAGGATTATAATAATTCTTTCCTCAAAGAAAAATAGGTGCTGACTCTGGTTTTGGAAAATGATAAGTCCTCTCCCTTCCATCCTTCTCCATGTCAGTTTCTCTCTCCTTCCTTATTCCCTGGCCTGTCAACCAAGAGTTAGTCAGGTTGTGACCCTTTATACCCAAGTATATAGAACTTCCTCAGCCCACTGCCCTCTCTCCCTGCCCCACACTGTTGTGAAGACAAAAAGGAAAAGCATATAGAAATGCTTTGACCATGGCCAGGTGTTTTGCAAACATTAAATGCATGTCCAAGTTTGTACAAAGCCTTTTCTACAGAGTGTCAGGAAATCCATGAGTTCTTCAGTCTTTGTCTTCCCTGCCAGAGAAGTGGGAAGACTAGATCTCTTGTCATGGACTGAACTGTATCCCCATAAAATTCATCTGTTAAAATTTTCCACAATGTGGCATAAGCATCCAGCTGGTTTCCCCCAGATGAGTGATCCAAGGGAGTAGATGAAAGCCAATGCTTTTATGACCTAATATAAGTTATACTCCCTGATTTCTGCAATACTGCTATGAACTTGTGTTCCCCCAAAATTTAAATATTGAAGCCATAATCCTCAATGTAATGATATTTGGAAGTAGAGTCTTTGGGAGGTAATTCAGTCCTGAGGGTGGAGCCTTCATGAAAGAGATTAGTGCGCTGATAAGAAGAGACACAAGAGAGATGATACCTTTCTCCATCACATGAGGATACAGAAAGAAGGCATCCATCTTCAAACCAAGAAGAGGGTCCTCATCAGGAACTGAATTGGCTGGCACCTTTATCTTGACCTATCCAGCCTCCAAAACTGTGAGAAATAAATTTCTGCCGTTTAAGCCACACAGTCTATGATATTTTCGTTTCAGCAGCCCAGACAAGACAAATGTGATATTGGTTGCACAGGTCATATTCTATATGAAAGAGGACGATACTGGGGCCTAAATAAAAAGGTCTTCATTAGGTGCCATCTTAAAGGCCGGCTACCACAATTGCCAAGGTAATTTAACAGAGAAAGGATTCAATGAATAGTGCCAGAATAGTGGGATATCCCTACAGAAAAAAAATGAATCTCAACTCCTCACACCACATTTAACTTGAAATGGACCATAAAACTAAAACTCTTATGTTTAAGATAGGAAAACAAAGGAGAAAATCTGTGCAGATTTCTTAGGTAAAGATTTCTTAAGGAAGACCCCAAAATCACAAGCCATAAAAGAAAATACTGATCATTGCTGCTGTTGCTGCTGCTAAGTCGCTTCAGTCGTGTCGGACTCTGCACAACCCCACAGACTGCAGCCCGCCAGGCTCCCCCATCCCTGGAATTCTCCAGGCAAGAACGCAGGAGTGGGTTGCCATTTCTGTCTCCAATGCAGGAAAGTGAAAAGTGAAAGTGAAGTCACTCAGTCATGCCCGACTCCTAGTGACCCCATGGACTGCAGCCCACCAGGCTCTTCCATCCATGGGGTTTTCCAGGCAAGAGTACTGGAGTGGGGTGTCATTGCCTTCTCAGAATACTGATCATTGGACTTCATAAAAAATGAGGCACTCTTTGAAACATAATTAACAAAATGTAGGACTCACCTGGTGGTACAGTGGATAAAGATCGGTTTCCCAATGTAGGGGACACCTACATCGGTTTGATCCCCAGTCAGGGAAAATCCCACATGCCTGGTAGCAACTAAGCCTGTGCACCACAACTACTGAGACCATTTGCCACAGCTACTGAAGCCCGTGTGCCTAGAACCTGTGCTCTGCAACGAGAAGCCGCGGCAATGAGAAACCTGTGCACCTCAACATAGAGTAGCCTCCGCTCACTGCAACTAGAGAAAACCCACGCGCAACAATGAAGATCCAACACCGCCAAAAATAAATAAATTAATTAAAAAAAAAAGAAAATGTAAAGGCAAGCCACAGATCACGAGAAAATATATGCAAAACACAACAGAAAAAGGATTTATACCTGAAATACGTAAAGAACTTTTACAGCTTAATAATATAAAGCAAATAATCCGAAAAAAATGAACAAAAGATTTGAACAGATGTTGCACTAAGGAAGGTATATAATTTTTAAAAACATGAACACATGAAAAGTTGTTCAGCATCATAAGTTATTAGAGACATGAAATTTTAAAATGCAACGAGATACAACTGGACATTTACTACATAACTAAAATTTAAAAGACAACTAAAATTTAAAAGACTAACAATATCAAATGTTGGCGAATTTGTGGAGATGGTTGGAACTTTGATATACTACTGGTTATAGTGTAAAATGATTCAACCACTTCGGAAAAACCGTTTGACACTTTCTTATAAAATTAAATATTCACTTTTCATATAACCTAGGAATTCCATTTCTAGATATTTACCTAGAAAAGTGAAATTATATATCCCCACAGACTTGTTCAAATGTTCCTCACAGCTTAATTCAAAATAACCAAAAACTGGGGAAAAGTCGAATGTCCACGGTCAAGAGAAAGGATAAACAAATTGCAGTATGATCAGATAACACAACATTACTCAGCAATAAAAAGGAGTAAACAACGGATCGTTCCAACAGTATGGATTCTCAACAACATTATGCTAAGTAAGAAGTCATACAGAAAACAGTTCATACTGTATGAGTCCGTCTATATGAAATTCTAGAAAGTACGAAAATATATGTGGTGACAGAAAGTAGTCCAATGGTTGCCTGGAGCCCAGGTGTGGGGGTGGGGAGGTGGGCGGAGAGTGGGAGAGGTGTGGGCGTGGGAAGAGACGTGGCGGGGAGGATAGCCTGGGGACAGAGGACAAAGGAACTTCTGAGGAGATGGCAGTGCTCTGTATCTTTATCCTGGTGCTGCTGCTGCTGCTAAGTCGCTTCAGTCGTGTCCGACTCTGTGCGACCCCATAGACGGCAGCCCACCAGGCTCCGCCATCCCTGTAGGGGGTTACAAATGTGTTGAACCTCATCAAAAAGTCCACCTAAAACGGATGGTTTTTTTTAATATATAAACTCTACCTCAGTAAAGATGATTTTTAAAAGGAGACACAGCATTTGATTGGGCTTCAATTTGAACAGACAGCATCTGTTTACCTCTCCACTGGCACCCACCAGGCCCTGGTCCTTCCTGCCAGGAGACTTCCCACGAGTGCCTCAGCCCGCCATCGGGAGGAATCCACGGGTTAACACCCTTGGCAGCTCTGGTGTACTCCTGGGCCGGCAGAGGGAGTGGGCGAGGGGGCGAGGGCTTTCACTGTCACATCCTCGGCGGACGAGGGGTTAGTGGTGACCAGGCCAATCCCGCCGCGAGTGCGGAGCGGGTGTTGCGCGTCCAACCCGAGATGCACACCGCTCAGCCGGAACACAGACGTCTCCCTGTACCTGCCCCCGCGACGGCGCGGACGTGGGCGGGACCCAGAGGACTCCGAGCGTCTCCGAGGCCTCGGGATGCACCGTCGCGTCCCGACACCTGGGTTGCTCTGACTCGGCGGGACGCGAGCAGGACGCTGTCCACCGCGGGCTACCCGGCGCCTGGGGGTTTGAGGGGTGGCGGGTAGGGGGTGGGGTCGAGGGGGACCTGCCCGAGTCAGGCGGGCGGGCGCCGCCTAACGGGGAAGCCGAGTGCGGTTGCCCGAGCGGGTTGTAGGAAGGAGAAGCCTCCGCCTCGAGAGGATACCTGAGAGACCAGAGCCCCACCTGGGGATGACGCGCTCTGACCGGTCGAGTCCCGCTAATCCTTACTGGGGCTCAACCCTCCGCCTTCTGTGGTGAGGTCGCCTCTCCGCGGGCCCCCTTTCCGGAGGCAAAGCCCTCACTCAGGACCTGACCCGCTGCTGGGAGTCGCCAGCAGTCTTCTGGGCCCTCCGCGCTCCACAGCTCGCCCTCTGAGGTGCCTCGCAGGGATGCACGGGCTCGTTCTCTCAGAGTCGCTGCCTGCCGACCGCCTCCTGCAGGTTCAGGGTCTCCAGCGGGGACACCGGCACATCCTTCCCGTTCCGCCACCAGTGCCCGCAGAGACACACCTCCCTCCCCAAATCTTGCACACAGACTCAACACACACACACACACACACACACACACACACACACACGCACACACGACCTAGGACCCCTCCCCCCATTACCTCTCGCCCCACCCCCCGTCCCTCTTTTACATCTTCTAATTGACCGCTGTCTACAATTGCAACCAATTGTTTCTGTGTAAACTTAATTAAAAGATTTTCCTGGAAAGATTGTTGATGTTCAATCGGCTTACTAGCAAGCAGCTTAATCTTTAAAATAATCAGTGACTAAGAGCAAACAGTATTTCCGAGTCTCATTCACTGGTGGCTGGCTACCCTGCGGACGCTTGTGTGAGCAGTAGGGTAAAATCGACCTTCCTGTTCAGAGCGACGGTGAGAACCTCCACCCTCCAGCCTAGAGAGCTGTCCTGGGTATCACACTCAAGGTGGAAAATTCAGCATCCCATCCTCTCAGTCATCAGTGCCTCCTGACTTAGTCTTTGGCTAGTCCTTAGTGCACGGTGGGAGTTGGCTGCTACTGCGCTGCTGCTTCTGCTGGCTTCCCAGGTAGTGGTAAAGCCAGTGGTAAAGAACCCTCCTGCCAATGCAGGAGAGGTAAGAGATGCAAGTTAGATCTTTGGGTGTGGAAGATCCCCTGGAGGAGTGCAGGGCAACCCACTCCAGTATTCTTGCCTGGAGAATCCCAAGAACACAGGAGCCTGGCAGGCTACAGTCCACAGGGTCCCACAGAGTTGGACATGACTTAAGTGACTGAGCACCTAGGCATGCACGCTGCTCCTGAAACTTGGTCTGTTGGCTTTTGGAGCTCTGAGGGGCCCAGGGATGCCTCAATGGCGTTTGCTAGTCTTAGCCTGCTATGAACAGCTTCTTAGCATCCACCTCTCAACCCTTCTCCAAAAAGGCACGAGAGGAGATGCTCCTTCTTGGCTGGGCCTAGGCTCTGGTTGGTACAGACCAACCTAAGCTGGGTCTGGGAATCCATGTCCATAAAGAGAAGTTAAAGAGAAACTTGACCTGTGCTGGAATGAAAGGGAAGACCAATGCCCTAACCTCCTGGGAGCTGAAGGGTGGGAATTACTTAGGTGCCGGAGTCCAGCTCCAGCAGGTCAGGGTTCCCTCAGGATGGACGGCGTCAGCGATACGAATGAGAAGACACAGCAAGTCTCGGTGTTTCCAAGTGTCTCCTGACTTTATTGTTTTTAAGACAGCTTTTATATTTTTAGTGGTACATAGAAACAAATGTAAAGTATAGAGTCATACCAAATCAGTTTAATGGGTCAACAGTGTTGACCCTCACCGACATCGTTTGCATATCTTAGTTCATTTTGTTTACATCATCTTCTGGCCTGGGGGCCTGTTAACATCTTGTGACTCTCCATTGATAAGGGTTGATCAGTCAGAACGCTTTTGTATCAGGCACAGCAGGAAAGAATTCATCAATAGAAAGTTTCAAGGTAAAACCTGTTTTCGGTAATTTACTCTACGCCTTGAGCTTAATAGAAAAGAATGTGGTCCCATAAAGTCATAGAACAGCAAGCTGAAGGTCAGCTCTAAGTAAGAATCATCAGTTAAATCAACAATTGTCTTATTATTTGTATTAAAGCTAAACTTTTATTTATATAGGCTAAATATGTTAAGAGTAAAAACATAGTAAATATAGACTAAGTAACAGTTTCATAAAGCAATATTTTTTATATTTCCTAACAAGCCTTTTTTCCTGCGAAGGGTTTTGTGCCCATAGGGGCTTTCTGTGCGGAGGCTCTCAATGCTGTTTTATTATTAAGGAACAGTCATGCACATTAGCTCCAAAGGCACAGGTACATTTATTAAACAAACCAATATGTTAGCAAAAGGAATTTAGATCAGCATACTCTATATTCCAGATAATTTTATTTAGGGTGCTACCATTCAGGGGCCTTGTTGATTTGAGGTTTCAGAATGATCTATTTTAGAAGGGAATCAGGAAAAGCCTTTTGCCTAAGTCATAGAAAATAAGAAGAGGTTTATTATAGTAAACATCAGAAAGACAGATATCTTTAAGGTGAGTGCTGAGGCAGCCTTCCGAGATTCCCTGAGGCCTGAGAAGGCTTGCTCAAATCAGTCCTCTTTCTCATGACTCTGTCATGGGTGGGATCTCGTGAGCTGGCTCCCGGCACTTAGGCACTCACTGTCCCAACCCAGCAGCCCATCCCTGCTGGGCAGTGTGGCCTCCTCTTTTTCCCTAGAATTCCTGGGCATCTGGTCCCCTGGAATTGCCACAGTCCATCTCTAAACTCTTCTTCCAACCTTTCGTTGAAATTAGTTAAGTTTCAAATGGTGACCCCTTAAAATGTCATTAACCAAAAGCACCAGTTAGTGCTCAGTAAATGTTTGCTTTTGTATGAATATAGTCCAAAAAAGAGACTTCAGTGAAGGTGCTGCAGACCTGGAGAGGACAGCATGTTGGCATGCTGGGCTTTTAGTATCTTTAAGCAGTATATTGGCAGTCACTGCCTTGTGCGTGGGGTCAGTGCTGGCACTGAGACCTCTATGACAGTAGCAGGAAAGAAAAAAGCAAGCATCCATCAGGGAATGGAGAAAGATTTCAGAGTTTGAAAATACACTCATCTTCCACCCTCTTCCCCCTTCTCTGCATCGCGAGGCAACCACTGCTTTTGATTCAAAGCGTTATTATTTCTTACCTGGATTATTGCCAAAACTGGTAACAGACAGGTTTCCCCGTCTGCATATTCACACTGTCATCTGGTCTTACATCTGTCTCTAAATTGGCAATCTGCCTCTTCCCTTGTCCCTGGGCCTTAGTAAGCTCCTCCATTGTCTTGAAATAGAACCCAAACCACACGATGTCCAGCTTCTTTGTAAGCTTACCCTTGGCCGACCTTCAGCTGCTTTTCTCACCATCTCTACTTACCAGCTATCTTCCAGCCATAGCTAGCTATTTACTTGAACTTGTCTCAAGCTTTCCTCCTTTTCAAATACTTTTCCTCAGCCTTTACGCCTCTTTTCCTTTCAACACACACACACACACACACACACACACACACACACACACACACACACACACACACACACACACACACACACCTTTTACATGGTTGATTCCCATGCAACTCTAAAGACTCGGTCCTCAGAATGCCTTCCCTGTGCTGGACCTAGTTTCTTTTCTAGATAGTTCCTCCTGTAGCACAGATGACACACCTCTATGATGGCACTTACTATCCAGTCTGTCCCCTGGCCCCTTTCACCTTCCCTAAGTATTAATTGTAAACTATTTGGACTCTGAGCAGCTCAGTCCCTGCGGAGATGACAAGAAAACACTTCATGTGTAGTGAAAGGATATGAGCTTTAGAACTAAGTGGACTTGGGTTCAAACTTGCGATTTTTTTGCTGTGCAGTTTTTAGCAATTCACTTAACCTCTCTGAATCTTAAGATTCCTTGTCTGTAAAATCAGAATAATAATACGTACCTCGCTTTTTTCAGGCAGCCGGGAAGATGGCGGACATTCAGACAGAACGTGCGTACCAAAAGCAACCGACCATCTTTCAAAATAAGAAGAGGGTCCTGCTTGGAGAAACTGGCAAAGAAAAGCTCCCTCGATACTACAAGAACATTGGGCTGGGCTTCAAGACTCCAAAGGAGGCTATCGAGGGCACCTACATTGACAAGAAATGCCCTTTTACGGGTAACGTCTCCATTCGAGGGCGGGTCCTGTCTGGCGTGGTAACCAAAATGAAGATGCAGAGGACCATCGTCATCCGCTGAGACTACCTTCACTACATCCGAAAGTACAACCGCTTTGAGAAGCGCCACAAGAACATGTCCGTGCACCTTTCTCCCTGCTTCAGGGACGTCCAGATCGGCGACATCGTCACAGTGGGCGAGTGCCGGCCCCTGAGCAAGACCGTGCGCTTCAATGTCCTCAAGGTCACCAAGGCTGCTGGCACCAAGAAGCAGTTCCAGAAGTTCTGAGACTGGACCTCTGCCTGCTGCCCCAAACACAACAAAGTTATTTTCCCAGTCAAAAAAAAAAAAAAAATAATAATAATAATACGTACCTCATGGTATTATTGTGAGCATTAAATGAGACAATTCATATTAAAAATGTCTGCCCCTCAATTCTCACTTACATGTGCTTTTTCTGGTTCTGACGACCTGGCTAGTGAGACAGCTATTGAAAGTCCTTAGACATTTTTTTCCTCTCTGAGCATCTGCACCTACAGACAGTTGTTGATAACATTTACCTTACAGGGATTTATGGAGATGAGATGATTCAAGGGATATGAAACCAATTTATTGAATTAAAATGACATGGTAGGACCCAAGCAGAAAACACTTTTATTCTTTATCATACCTTCACCTTTAACTTCAACACATGGACTCATTTTTTGTGGTTCTGGATGAAACTTCAGGCAGTTTCTGTATATTTTCCTATTTACCTTAAAGTAGTAAATAGCCCTGATCACTTTCATGAGTGGGAAAATTGAAGAAAATAATTAATATTTACATTAATACATTCATATTAATGTAAGGAAGAAATACTTACAACTACTAGTCTTCATTTCTATAACGGGTCATGGAGTCAAAGTTGGCATTTTTAACTTCTCTGCTATTCATTCCATATTCCTTTTGCTTTCAGCAAATACCTCATCTAATATAGTCACTGAAAGACACATATATATCATATTTTACTTATATATAACTAATCCAGGCAGATAAATTAATTTCTAAGCCGGCAGAGCCCAAAGTTGTGGGTCTGGGAAGGAAAAATTCCCCTGGGGATCACTAAGAGTAACAATAAAGGAGCCATTCCCATTCCAGCCCCTTAATTTTCAGACTCATGAATCCCAGCTATGTGAGAAACAGAACTATATTTGGTCACTGATTCAGGGTATATACAGCATCCTAGGGACATTACCTAAGCCCTGCCCAGTGCTGGCACTCAGCTTGTAACTAAGTCTCAAAAAAAAAAAAAAAAAAAAGAAAAGAAACACACCATTCTTTCAGGCCATTTAATTCAAGGTGATCAGATATATAAGACTTGTGAATTCTATGATCATGAGCCCTTTACCATACATATCTCATTTACTTCTAAATGAGTTTCTTGGTCAGACACTATGCTTGGTGGAATGCTGTGAGAATGAACAAGATATTTAAGAAGTCCATAAATGGTAGTTTTGGCAGAAGCAGGTGAGCAAGGAAGGAAAACTCATGTTCAGATCAATAGCTCATATTAGGTGTCAGAGGATGTCTGCTCCAGTAAAGAAACCATGTCTGGGACAGAAACTGAAAATAGAGTCCACCTGGTTAAGTTTATGATAACTTAATGTCATTTTGAAGATCTGTCTTCTACACAGAACAAGCACAGAACAACAAGTCTTGTTGGCCATATGGTTTCTCTGCAATGACTTGCTCTGCTATCATAGCAGGAAAGAGTAGTCACAGACAATAATAAGCAAATGAAGATGGTTATATTCCAATAAAACTTTATTTACAAAGACAGGTGGTGGACCAGATGTGCCCCATGGGCTTTGATTTGCAGACCCCTGCACTAGACTCTAAAGAAGCCTAAAGCCATCAAAACTGGCTGCACAGGTCTCCCAAAGACTGATAAGGGCTCCATTCTGTCTCCTCCAAGAAGGACAGAAATCAAGTTTTACTTTAATTATTTTGTGTAGTGCTTTGGTGTTTTGATGTTCTTCTAAATGAGTGATCTCAATCCCCCCTTTTATTCCATATCCTCTCTTTCTGTGTAGACATCTCTAAGTGCTTCCCATTCTTCATTCTGTCCTTTTGAACTTACAGGGTCAAGTGATTTTAGAGAGAGGCTCTTTCACATTCATCCTTGCTAACATTCTGGCTTCTTTTCAGAGCCCTCATCTATACTAGGGTAAGAGGCAATGTTCAGTAGGATAAAGAGTATTTGTCTGGATCACTGGGCAAGATCTGCCACCAGCTTGCTGTGTGATTTTGAGCAAATTACCTTACCTCTCTGAGCCTTCCTCTTCTCATCTGTCAAATGTGGGTTTTGGTTAATGATCTCTAAAATCCCTCCTAGCTCTAAGATTTTGATTTTAGGAAGTGGCGGCTTCAACTCCAGCCAACTGTCAGGGGCCATTAATTAGGATGTCACTCACAGACCTTAATGAAACTGCCAGGAGGCCACAGAGATTAGCCACATGATCTTCTGCAGTTGGCAACCTTCCTTCCAAAGCTGGGTGGGTAGGGTTACCAGCCAACTTCAGGAAATCTGAGAGCCCATCCCACTTAAGGGAGAAAGGGAAGATAAAATGACTCCAGGACCTCTGTGCTCCAGGAAAATTCATTTGCATTCCTATACTGCCATTGAGATAGCTACAAAATGTGCACAAATATTGACTTAGTTGGAAGCAGGATCCAAGGGAGCTTCTGTTGGGAGATGACATGCTTTTCCTTCTCCACCAGATCCTGTTGTATGGGGCTCTCCTGGCTATATTAAGAATACCCCTCAAAGCCCACCAAATAAACATATGAATGGGTCAGGAGGAAACAGAGGCTTTGAGGAGTTAAAAAAATGAATGAGCAAACTCCAGCATGTGTCAAAGGAAAGCAGTCTTCTCTGAAGCAAGGATGAGGAAGGTCAGGGAGGACCAAGGAGCGTGGATGAGGCAGGGGCTGGTGGTGGTTGGCAGCTCGGGTATAGTATCATCCCCCAGCTCACAGCCCAGTGGCTGTAGATGCAGCAGATGGGCAGGAGACTGGACCCCTTTCCCTCCCTCCTGGACACAGTCTCGAGGGATGGGAAGGGAGTAGAGAAGCCCACATTCTGGCTTCTAGGAGAGCAGGCTCTTACTCTCTGATTCAGTTAAAGCTGTCTCATTTGTAGCCTAAATAATTCACTCACCAATCTCTCAAGGAACATTAGAAGAAAAACAAAACCCGACCCAGCCCTCCAGCTCAGGTTCCCACTGCACTGAAGGCAGGCGGGGAGGCAGACCCAAGCTTGCAGAGATGGCCTGCCTTCAAAGGTTCACTGGGGCTGGCAACATTCCAAAAATTGCCTGGGGCCTGGTTTTGTATAGCCCTTGAACTAAGAATGGTTTTCACATTCTAAAAGGTTTTTTTAAAAAACATGAAGCAAAATAAACAACAAAGACGAATATGCCACAGAGACTGTGGCCTGTGAATACTTACTATCCTTTCCAGAAAGTATGCCAATCCCTTAATCCATTCTGCAGCCTTGAAGGAAGCAATGATCACCTTTGACCTACTTTTTGACTACCCCACCCTTTTGACCCCACTGTGTGCAGAGAGATTCAAAGTTGTCAGAATTCTGACAGTAACAGTCTAGCGCGAAGCTGGCATCATTGTTCATCCTGTTACCAAAAACAATGAAAAGGCAAAAACAAGAAGATAAACCCCGGAGTGGGGGGAATGTTCTTGATTTTTCCTACATGGGGAGGGAGGGAGAGAGAGAGAAGCACAGAGAGGCTGAGACTAAGCCCCAACCCTGATTTGTCTTCTCTGAGAGTCAGAATTTAGCACTGTCCCAGCTGGTCTCTACTGACACCCTTACCCTCAAGGCCCATCACATCCCACAGTCCTGATGATCCCAGCTGATCCCAGCTGATGCCAGTAGTCACTGAGGCTGTCTGTGATTTTCTTACTGATGAGACATCCAAGTAATTTGCATCTCTGAGGCCTGTGTGTCTGTCATCTCCAAAGTATCTATGGTGCCAACCTCACTGGCTGACCCTCAGGCCTGGATAGAGTCTCCAGGCCACAACGGGCTCCCCTGCTGCCCAGGAGGGCCTTAGAAGGAAGAGGACTCTGACCAGCCAGCCCTGGACACTACCTAGACCCTCTCGTGGAGCCAGAGCCTCTGAGAGGTGCACACTCCTAGGACTCCGGAAGAGATAGGTTCAAGAGGACAATTAGGCTGCCAGCTCAGAGTGCCCACCTGTAACTGGCCTATCAGGGATCTGTTTGGAAGTTTTGGGGCTGAGGGCAGAGTGGAGATCCAGTGGCCCCACATCCTGGTGGGTAGGTGTTCTGGATTATTTCAGAGAGGAGTCACCTTCGTAAAAGTTCTTGCTCAGAATCATTTCGCTGTCCAGCCAGTTCTTTGCAGATTCCTGTTCTTGAGCTAAAAACAGCATGGAAGACCCAGGCTGCAATCCTAATATCCAGGCTAAGCGAAAGGTTAGCAGTCTTAGAGATTTAGGAGCCCAAGCTGTGAGACCTTGGGCCAGTCATCTCATCTCTGTGGGACTCAGTTTTGTCATCTGTTAGAATGAGCAAACAAACAAAAACTTGGGGTACCTGGGTGGGGGTGGTTTTACAGTCCTGTCCAGCCCATACCCAGCATGCCCAAAGCAGGCAAGGCCCCCGCAGAAGCTTTTCAGGAAAGTTGTTTGGCTTCATCTTGGCTTTCCCTTCGCAAGTCAACTCAGTCCCATTCAAATGATATACAGCTGGTCAGGCATCAGGGGAGAGTTTTCCTTTAGCAGGTCAGCACTTGCTGAGGATTCAGAGGGACGTGAAGTAGGGAAGTAGTGGGTGGTGAATATGACCTCTTGTCTTTGTGTCCTGTGGCTAGGTGGTGGCCAACAAGCTGGGGGAGTCCCCTCCCCAAACCCCAACATGCTCACAGCATACGGTCCAGAAACCACAGTCTGATACCACATACTTTAGTCTAAATTATCTAGATTGCCTTTCGTCAGCTCTCCAACTTGACTGAACATTACTTAAGGGTAGGGATTGTATCTTGACCTTCTTCTGTCTCCCAGGAGACCCCGGCATCACAGGTATATTACTGGAGATAGGCCTGGAGATATGAGGTCTGGATCTGACTGCAATGACCCTGGAAAGAGTCCTGCTGTACTGGTCACAGGGTATGGGTCCAGGCAAGCAAGTCCCAATATTTGCCGGCTGATAACTGGACACCCTTCTCTTGTCCGTGGCTCAATCAAGCTGTCAGATCATGACCCCAAGAGCTATCGTGTGACCTAGAGAGCAAGTGATGCAAAAAGGTTAGAGAAGGTAATGCCTGTGCCATCCCAGCATGCCAGAGAGTCCCCTGGATATGCAGGTCATGTAGAGGTCATTGCTGCTGATCCCTTCCCCCTGAAGCAGTCCAGACCGGGAAAGCATGGCCTGGTGGCCCAGGCAAACTTAAATCACTCATGTGTCACTGCTGTTTACTTTAGAAAAGCTAACAAATTGGAGAAGGCAATGGCACCCCACTCCAGTACTCTTGCCTGGAAAATCCCATGGACGGAGGAGCCTGGTAGGCTACAGTCCATGGGGTTGCTAAGAGTCGCACAGAGTCGGACACGAATGAAGCGACTTAGCAGCAGCAACAGCAGCTAACAAATGGCAAGCACAGTGATCTACAGGCTACAAACCCAAACCTGTAAACTAGTGACCAACGTCAGAAGCTCTAGGGTGGGTCTCTTCTAGTCTTAAATCTACTCAGCATGACTGTGTCCCTTGCCTGCCTGAAGATAGGAAACTCAACTTAAAGGTCTGGCCACACCTTACTTTGCTGTGACTCCGGTTCTATGCCCTGTGAAAATGCTCTCTTGGGAACTCCAGAGCCCGCCCTTCCTTCTCTGTTGTCTTGTTTGCGTGTTTGTTTGTTGGGTGTGATGGTGAAGAGGGAAGGCAGAAGGCAGAGTTCTGGCCTTTCCCACAGCATCACTCATCTATACAAATGGCCATGACAGAGTGATACAACTAACTGTGACACACGTGGAACTGCTAAAGAGTTCAATAAAATTTTAATGATCCCTTGCTCTGTGGGTCGGGCAGCAAACCATGAAAATAACCACCCTCTCGGGTGGTGTCTGGAGAAGGAAATGGCAACCCACTCCAGTATTCTTGCCTGGAGAATCCCAGGGATGGCGGAGCCTGGTGGGCTGCCATCTAGGGGGTCGCACAGAGTCGGACACAACTGAAGCGACTTAGCAGCAGCAGCAGCAGCAGCGGGTGGTGTCAGCACAGCAATTCAACCAGAGGAAGGCAGGTGTGAGCAGCAGGGAGTGAATCATGGGAGTGTGGGGTGGGGCCTGTGGCAGGGGCAGGTGGAAAGAATGGCCATTGCAGAGATTCCACTTGGAATTATCTAGATTATTTCCTCAATTCTCTACTTTGTTCTAAGGACCTGATATTTTCTGGGAGGCAAACTCACTCAAGGCAGAGGGGGAAACCGAGGTTTACAGAGCAACAGGAATCTGCCCAGAAGGACATGCATGATGCTAAGTCGCTTTAGTCGTGTCCAACTCTATGCGACCCTGTGGACTGTAGCCTGCCATGCTCCTCTGTCCATGGGATTCTCCAGACAAGAGAATTCTGGAGAGGGTTGCCATTCCCTCCTCCAGGGGATCTTCCCAACCCAGGGATTGAACCTGTACCAGAAGGACACACTGGATTTCAAATCCAGAATACCTGACTCCAGTCCCCAGGGTCTAGACAAACTCAGTGGAGACTGTCTGGGAATGAGCCCAGATGGTCTGCAGCTCTCACTGTGGGAAACCAGCATCCTAGATCCCAGGGCTCTGTGTCCCCTTGTCCCACCCCCGGTGAAGGCAGAAGAGTAGGGGTGGGATGAAGTGTCCACCCGATACCTTGGTGGTTCTGACTTTGTGTCCACTGCTGCAACTCCACCCCGACAGGTCCGGAAGCACTTTACACTCCTCCCCTGGCAGGCAGGGCTCCATGTGACACCACCACTTCTGCAGGACTATGGAGGCTGTGGGAACAGGAGGCAGTGAGGGCAGATCTAAGGTCTCTGCATGCAGTGGTGGGGGGGGGGGGGCTGGTCTGTGCAGAATGAAGGGCGTGTTTCCACACACCCTGGCTTTGAGCCCCGCATTTCTCTTGTCTATTCCAGACTCTGAGCTGCCTGCAAGGCAGGACACAACCACACCAACCTCAAGCCTACTGACCTTCCATCTCACCAAAGCAAGTTGATGGGGAAGTGGTCTCTAAGGCAACCCTTGACTTGAGCCACTTGGTTAATAGCAGAGAGGCACAGCCTTCGACATACACTTTAGGATATGTGAGCAAGTGTGCAAGTCATCTGAGGGGGCCACAGGCCAGGAGTGCACAAGCAGGCACTTGTATGTGTGTGTGTGAGAGAGAGAGAGAGAGGGAGAGAGCACAAATGGACGTGTTTATAGTGCTGCCACGTGAGCATTAAAAAATGAACATGGGCAGGGCTGCGGGAAAGGCATGAATAGGAAGGAATCCACTGCTGAGCGACGTGTGTGGAGGGTAAAGGCGGGCTTGAGGATGAGAGGGGCTGTGAGAGGCCTGGGAAGGAGCTGCGGGTGAAGAAGTCAGCATCTGGAGGAGGGTGTGAAGTGATGAGCCTGCCAGGAGGCTGAGGGATCCACCTGAGGAAAAGGATCCACACCTGTGTCAGGTAGTAGGTGTGGTCTGGAGGGAGGGCATGTGCATGTGACAGCACTTTTCTCATCTCTGGGATGGGGATGGTCACATCTGTGCCCCTCCCCCCAGAGGTGGCCCCTTCATTTGAGACTCCAGGGTGAAAGCCCTGAGATGGGCATGAAATTGCATCCCCAGCAGATGGTGAAGCCTGGACAGACCTTCTTATCTCTCTTGACTAGGCCCTCCCCGCCAGGTCCTAGCCTCTTACTCACCATCCACACAGGAGGGCTTTGCCCGGGTGGTGCCAGCCACCTGGCCGGAAAAGCAAGAGCATTTAACGGTCTGGGAGCGCTCCTCGATGTGGTTCCGGTTACAGCAGCGGTGGGTGGCGATCACCTCGCAGGTGCCCTGCTTCACGGGGACTGAAGGGGCCAGCACAGATCCAGACTGGGTGGCCAGCCCAGGCCAGCGACCCTCCTCCCCTTTCCCACAACTGCATGTCCTCCAGCCCCTCCTCCCAGCTTGGGGCAGGGGTAGGTAAGAGATTTCCAATTGCAGGGGAGGAGGAAGTGGATGAAATCTCCCTGCCATGTCCCAGGGCTCCTGTCCTTCCTTCCTCCCCAGCGAGGCCACACTGATCACCCTGGCAGAGTCTAGCCCTTGGGTAGGAGAAAGATGGAGTCCACACCAACCCCCACCTCCTGGCCTTCTCCGGGTGAGGCCAAGGGCCTCGGGGCTTACAATGCGTGGGGGAGGATGATCCGCTTACACCAGCTTTAGCCATCCCAGAAGGAAAACCACAGAATTAGGCCAGGAGGCTAGACTTAAGCCCTGACCCGGGGGCTCCTCTCCCTGCAGAACACCTTCCGGCCTGGAAGGGAAGGTGAGAATGGGTCTGCTGGTGCCTTCTCAGTCTGGGATAGCAGAGAGGGTAGAGTTCCTGGGTGAAGAACAGGTGCCAGAACCCCTAGAATCTGAGGGTTTTACTCTGCCTCAGAGATCTGCCTGCTGTGGAACGGGGTGGAGTGGTTAGTGTCCAGCTTTCCAGGCATCCTGGAAAACCACGTGCCTCCTGGGGTCCCACCACCTCCCCCAAACCTGTGGGAGTTGGAGGCTGCAAGGAAGCTGAGGCCAGGTGGGTCCACAGCCAGGCCAGGCAAAGTGCCAGCAGCCAGCCGCCCGTGTTCCAGGTCTGCGTGGCCCTCTCACGCATCCTGCAGAAAGAAGCACATGCCCTGCTTGACTCCAGGCAGGAGTTGCTCCCCCCCTGCCCCCCAGTGTCCGGTCCCAGCACCGCTGTGCCACATGCTCTGGGAAGCACAGAGGGGGGTAAGACCCCCACTTTGTCCCCAGGCAGCTCTCAGCCTGGCACACACTCACTGCAGAAAGTGGTGAGTGCCGGAGTAGGAAAGGACACGTTCTGCTGGGAAAAGCATGGAAAGCTCTGTGGAAGAGATGATATTTAGGAAGTATCTTAAAGAATGAAGTGACATGGTCCCATGGAGGGCTGTGACATGGGAGGAACAATAATGCTAACTCCCATGTGTTGAGCACCTGACCCACACACTCTGCAACCATGCTCTTGAATCCTTCACAACTGTCCTACAATGTAGAATTATTTGTACCCGTTTTACAGATGAGCAAACTGATACTCAAAAAGTCTGGACACAATCTAAACAACCATCAATAAAGGACTGGCTAAATACATTGTGGGCCATCTGTGCAAATGCAGTCCCATACAGAAAGCTGTAAAAGAATGAGGAAATGCTGTATGTACTGAGGCAAGCAATGGTCTCCAAGGATAACCCATCATTTAGGGGGCAAAAAAAGCAAAGTGCAGGGTGACGTGTATTCAATGTGTAAAAGGGAGGGATTATATATGTTGCTCAAATATGAATAAGCTAGCTTACTCTGGAAAATGTACCAAAAGACCCTAATAATATTGTTTGCCACCAAGAAGAGAAAGTAGTGGTCTGAGAGTGAGAAACTGGTCGACTGAGAAGCAAAGGGAGAAAGAAGACATTTTTCTTTCTATTGCTCTTTAATCTTTTGGATTCTGAACCATAGGAATCTGCTAGCAATTCAACTTAAACAAAAATTAAATATAAAAAGGAAGAAATAGAATGGAGGCTCAGAGAAGTCAAATAACTTGCCCAAGACCGGGCAGCATGTGGGTCGAAAAGCCCTGAGCCCAGAAACCTGCCCTGTTCCCACTGGACCACTTAGTTTTTGCTCTCTTCCCCTTTCCTTCTCCTTCATCCCTGATGGTTCACATCTCCCAAATCTTTCCCCGACAGTGGACTAAAAATGGAGGGAATCCCAGGGAAGCAGAGGCACAGAGCAGCTGGGAGCCACCAAGAACAGAAAAGGCCTGAACGACCCTTTCTGCTGCACTGCTGGCCCCTTGGGGCATCACTGGGCTCCCTCAGGTGCTGGGAACACCAGAGGCCAAACCAGATGTCAGGACTCAGTTGCTCCCCTGCTCCTTTTGGAAACAGTGATTGATCTATGTCTACCCATGCAGCCCTCACCCAACTTCCCCTCTTCAACTCACCTTTTTTGGAATCTTTTAGCTTCTGTCTGTTCATCCACTGGCTTCAGATTCTACCTAGACAAGCAGGAGAGACTCTTGTGCTTTGCAAGGGACAGAGGGAGCCTGTGGCCCTCCAGGGTGTGGAAGAGGGCCTGGGTGAGGGCTAGCTGGTGGACTGGGCACTGAAGTAGATCCTAATTCTGAGGCTGTTCCCCAAGGTTCCAGGACAGGGGGTAAAGTACCTCTTCTGCCTTGGGAATGCGCAGAGGGCCTTGCAGACTCTGGGAACATGTAGGGTGGTAAGCCTGAGAAGAGAAGTGGGAGATGGTAGGAGGTATCTACAAACCAATGCTATCACCTCTCTGGTCTTGGGAAGGGGCTGAAGGCCGGAGAAGTGTTTCTCAGCAGAATCTGACAGACTGCTGCTGGGGAGAGGCTCCTGAGAATAACAACCCCCGAAGTCCTGAATCCTCTTTACTGTCTTCTCCTCCTCATCTTGCTTCGCACCTGCTTCCTGGACTGTCCGGGAGCCAGCTCAACTCTGCTACCCTCACCCCCACCCCCCCTCCAGGTTTCTGAGCCCCCGAGGCTTCAGCTCCAAAGGTCTCCTTAAGGCCTCCCCTCTCTCAGCCTCCAAAGGGAGGTGGAACTGGGGCAGGTCAGATGGTGGGGCTCAAGAAGTACGAAGAGCCTCCTGTCCTGGCTCCCCAAGAGTGAGAGCCCAGAAAGGACTGTGGGGGCAGATGGAGGAAGTGGTGCCAACCCCCCCTGGGATAGGTGTGCAAGGAGATTCTAGAAGCACCTCTTTCCTAAGTTGGTATCTTTTCTCCCTGCCCTCTTCGGGAATATTTGTTTTGATGATTACAAAGGCAGCACCCCCAATCCCATTTCTCTCTGAATTGCCACATCCTCCAATCTAACGTTTTCATCTCTCTTAATGAACCTCAAAATCCAAAAAACCTCGGAGTGTGTATTAGGTGGGTTCTCTGGCATTCTATTCCCTCCCTTAGAGAGATCTAGAGAGAGAAGCTTCTGGGATTTGTTCTCGGGCTTCCACACTCCTGCCTCAGTTTCCCAGGCTTTTTTCCCCAAACCCCTGCATGCCAGCATAGGGTTGAGAATGTGAACTACAAGATCCACCTTTCCCCACCTCTCCTGCCCCCGTCGACTCAGTCCTCCCAATTCTGAGCCCCCCAAGTCCGGGACCTACCTGCCCCAGGCGGTGCCAGCTGGTTCCACCCGCGGGCCTGAGGTTCTCTTCACCTCTGAGCCCGGGGTGGAGACTCCAAAAGGGGGGCTGCGGCCAGCTCCGGAGCTCTGTTACCCTTACCAAGTTGCTGTGTCCCCGAAGCGGGGGGGCTCTGGTTAAACTGGCATCACCGTCAGGCGGGGCCCGCTCCGGGTACCTGGGAGCTCCGGGCTCTCCCAGCCAGCTCTGCAGAGCTCAGCCGGGGTCCCTCCGAAGCTCCCTCCCGCAGGGTGGGGAGTACGCGGCGGCCGCCGCCGCCTCTTCGCCCGGGGCGGCTCTCGCTTCTCCAGCCCAGAGCGGTTGTCGCCTCCGCCTCCCGGACAGCGCTCCGCCCGCCCGGCGGCACAGCGACCCCTGGCGGTCGAGTCAAGACCAGGGAAGGGGGAAGAGAAGCCAGTCCCGCAATGCGGTCCCTGGTATAGGCTGGGGGTAATTCAGAGAGGTCCCTCAAAACTCTGGACCTAATCTTAGGGCTTGGGGTAGGGGTGCTGAGTGTGAGGACAGCTCAGACACTCAGAGGCTTTGGGCCTTGAAGATTTCCGAATTGCACTGTCTAATAAGGTAACCATTAGTCATATGTGATTATTTAAATCTAAATAGAATTAAGTTTCTCATTTACACTCATGACATTTCAAGTGCTCAGTTGCCACATGCAGTTAGGGACTACTGCATTGGGCAGAAAAGATACAGAACATTCCCACGTTGCACAAAATCCTATTTGACAGTGTTCTTCTGGATAGATATGTTATCCCTTCAGTGTTAAAATGTTAAACATCCAGGGGGAAATAACAAACGATCTCTACTTCAAGAGTGGTGTCCTCTAGGGCAGGAAGGACCAGGGTGGGTATGAGGGTAGGATCCCAGCAGGCAGGAGGGCTTTGATAGGCCTGTGGGTGACCCCAACTTGGGAACTCTTGAGCCCCAGTTTCTTCATCACCATAAAAACCACAATGTTATTGTCATTGTACATTGTATAATTCATTACAGGTGATCTGAATGTGAAAGTATTAGACAAATGAGAGAGTGAAGTGGTGGTTGGTCTGTGAATTTGTCTCTTAATTGAAGGCTATTCCTCCTAGTTAAAGAGAGCTTTCGGGTTGGAGTAATGGGGAGGGGAGAGGCAAGGGGAAGAAGCCCAGTTCTGGACTCACTGCATGTGGCCCAGGACAGAGGGACTTCTCTTAAGGGTGCCCAGTTCCCACACCTAGCCGAGGTCTTGCACACTCCTGGCAGGACCAGCCTCTGAACAGTTCTCAACAGAGAAGAATATCCTACAAGAATGCTTCTTCACACTGCATGCCTGCTTTTCCCTTTCACTCTGTGCTGCCTTGGGGATGAGCAGAGGTGGTGACCTTCTCACCAGGTTCTGGGGCAGCCTGAGGAGGGAGGAGGTGTGATGATGCCAGGAATAGGTGGTGAGAGGTTCAGGGAGAGGAGATCCTTAGGATTTGGGTATGGTCAGAAGGCTGTTCTAAAGCGCAAGGAAACTGTTGACATCCCTGTTGACCATCTGGTGCTGAAACTAGGGGGTCTTTGGGCCCTGGCTCCGTAGCCCACTTGCAGTCACATCATGATGGATGTTGTGAAGAGCAGGAATTACGGAGCTGAGTGACACAGAGAAGTGGTAAGCAAACTGTCCCAGAAACACTGAATAAAAATAGCCAGGATGTTGTATTTTTTTCTTCTGTCTTTGGCTTGCTGTGGCTGTTTATGCCATTTATCTGTGAGCTCGTTTCAGTTTTTCTCAAACAGGGGGGAAATATCCTTAGCAGCAGCAAGTCCTTTATCTCTGTCTGCCTTGCCACTGTGTGTGCCTTTGGGTCTGACTTTTGTTTTTTCTTTTCTTGTGACTTCTTTTTTCTTTGTCTTTGCCCAGGGTGTAGGTGTAATTATAGAAGTCTACCAACCTGAATGACCATTGTGAGATTTTTATTTGGAAGCTACCAGGAAAGTCACCCCTCCTGGGGCTATAGGCTAGCCGGGAACAGAGTCGTGGTCAGGAAGCACCCAGCTGACAGAGTCCAGAGGTGGAATACCCATCATGAACTGGGTGCCAATGATCTCTGCTGCTAAGTCACTTCAGTCGTGTCCGACTCTGTGCGACCCCATGGACTGAAGCCTGCCAGGCTCCTCCGTCCATGGGATTTTCCAGGCAAGAGTACTGGAGTGGGGTGCCATTGCCTTCTCCGAATGATCTCTGAGGACTACTCTAATTTGGATTAGGACCTTAAAGGCCTTGTCCCCATTTGAACCATGCACAGGGCAGGAGGTGTCTCTGGAAGCCTAATAATCAATTCCCAGGCTTAGGGACCAGCAGCATGTCAGTACCGCCCTCCCCTCTCAGGCAGGCACTTAGCCTGGCCTCTGTCTCCCCCCGGTGGCAGTCACAGAAGTTGTTCACCTGGATTGCTCTCAGTCTCAGCGTTAAGAGAAAGAGAGTGGGAGAGAAGGAACCCCCTCTCTTCTGCTCTTCATCTACCTCTTCTTAACCCTTCTTCTCTGATCTAGACAAATCAGTTTGATTCTTAAGACAGTATCAGTTTAGGTGGCTGGGAAATGGACACCGGCATAAATTTCACACTGGGTTGTTGACCTCCTGGAACAAGTCATGTAAAAGAACAGAAGCCACCAGACCTGCCCCATCCATAAAAAGAACATAACAAAAACCTACCTTATAGGGTTAGTGTGCAGTGTACAGGGCCTGAAGTATAGAAAGTGCTTTGCAGAGGGACCATTATGTAATTAGTCCTCAATAAATGGTAGTAGTTGTTGTTATCCTTACTACCTAATTCTTCTGTGGTCAGGGGAGGTTTAAATATGGAAATATGGGAGGAAATTGGGTCCTGAAAAAAAAGTGGAGTGGCAACCGCCCTGACGATTCTAGAGGTGGTCTTCACGGGGAACAGTGCTTCTAGGAATCCAAGAACTTACCCAGCTCCCCAATTCTGGATGACTGGCTCCAGCCTGCCTTGTTACCACCTCCACAGCAACCCAGCAACAGTTCGCTCGCCCTCATTCTCACTCTGGCAGTCCCAGCCAGAGGTGTTATCACACCAGAGCTTCACACCCAGCGGTCGCTGATGGAAGTCATCAGCTCCATCAGCCTCTGGGCAGGCTGGCCACAACGAACCGAGGTCGAGGAGACACCACCCTCCCGTCACAATGGGGAAGTTCTAGCTGATGTCTAATCTAGAGCAAGGCTGAAGTAAGATTTCCTTCTCTCTGTTCCCTCCCTACAACAGCAGACCCTTCTTCCCCTAAAAAACGGAGGCGGGAGAAGCCGGAACGGGGAAGGGTAGAGGCCACTAGCCCGCGGGGTTGGTCCTGGGATAGCCGGGAGCCGGGAAGTTTTGCCGGGGACCTGCCTGGGGGCGGGGAGCCAATGGAGGGACCGAACCGACCGGAGCGAGCACCGCCCCTCGAGAGCCCTAGGGGGCGGGGCCTTATCTGGGGCGGGGCCACGGCCGAGGGCGGGGCAGGGAGGCAGCATGCTAAACCGGGTGCGCTCGGCCGTGGCGCACCTGGTGAGCTCTGGGGGCGCTCCACCGTCGCGCCCCAAGTCGCCAGACCTGCCCAACGCGACCTCGGCGCCACCCGCAGCCCCTCCACAAGCTCCTAGGAGCCCTCCGGCCAGGGCTGGGGGCGGGGGCGCGGCGCCAGCGAGGACAGTAGAGGCTCGAGCAAGCTTCTCCCGACCGACTTTTCTGCAGCTGAGCCCTGGAGGGCTGCGACGCGCCGACGACCACGCTGGCCGGGCTGTGCAAAGCCCCCCGGACACCGGCCATCGCCTGCCTTGGAACACGGGCTACGCCGAGTGAGCGCCCCCGGGGGCACCCTAACCAGGATGGGACTCCCCCTTCCAACCTCCTCCCCACCTCGGCATCCCGGGCCCTGGGATGCATCCCCCTCGCCGCGCTCGGTGCTAGGGGGCTTCCTTTTCCCAGGACCTTTGCTGTCCTCTGGGCTTCGGGCCGCACCCGCTCCCAGCCCGCTCTCAAGTCGGGTGCAGCTTTTTCTCAGGATCTTCTAGCTCGCTGACTGTCCTCACCCTCGCCGCTTCAGAACCTTGTTCTCTCCCAGAGCCGGGAGGGTGAAGGGCCCGTGAACGATGAGTTGGCCAGTTCTCAGTCGCGGCCCCGTAGCTTAGTGACCAAGAGAGGGGAGGTGTCAAGGACCGGGGGGTCCCTTGTAACATAGGAGATGGCAGCTGGAAAAACTCCTTGGGCTTCCCGACCCCAGCGCCCCAGTTCCCTGTCCCTCTTACCGCTCCCTTCCCCCTCCACACCCAGAAATAGCCCGCGACACCAGGCGGCCGCAGGCTTTCCCAGGGGCGGGAGAAGGGGGGCGCCCGGGGGAAGCGGGAGGGCCCCCTTGAACACCGTTTGGCGGGTGGACTTGCCCTGGCCAGGCAAGGAAGTGGACCCTCGGGCCAGAGCGGTCAGAGTGGCGGGAGTAGCCGGCTTGCTCCAAGGCCTCGTGGATTTTGTTTGTCTGTCTGTATGCCTTGAGGAATCTTAGTTCCCTGACCAGTGATCCGGGACCGGCAGTAAAAGCACCTAACCACTGGACCGCCAGGGAATTCCCATAGGGCCCGTGGATTTTTAATGCATCCGCTGGGAAAGCAGAGCAGTTAGGAAGCTGAGGGTACCAGGGGCTGAGGGTGGTGGCTGTTGGACCTGTGGCCCCACTATCAGCTCCTTTAACTTCCTATTTGGAAAGAGTTTGGGGTTGTGTGGCTCCAGCACAGTCCATGGGGTCTTCCACTCCTACCCTATTTCAATTCCTCTTTCCTGATATGGGCTGGAACACTTACTCATTGCCAAAGTAGCAGAAACTGGGACTTCCATGTTAAGATGCCAAGCTTCCAACACAGGGCACTTGGGTTCCATCCCTGGTTGGGGAACTAAGGCCCCACAAACGGTCAAGAAACAAAAACAAAAAAACAAAGCAGCAGAAACTTTCACTGGATGATTTTAGGATAAAGATGGGTGTGCTCATGAGGGTAAGGTGGTTTCTTGTGGACAGGGCACTAGAACAGTTTGGGGGGAGGCACACCAGGTTGGATGTAGGGTCTTGGCAAGCCAGGGATTAAAACCTCCTTCCCTTCATCCAGGCCCTCCCCCAGTGGCACCATCAGGATGTCCCCTAAGCCAGAGGTGGGAGAACTGAGGCGGGAAAGTGCTGCTGTGGCTGTGGCCTTTCTAGGAGGCGGTGGAGCCCAACACCCAGACTGTACTCCTTGTGACTTGCCCTGCCTCCCTTCTCTGCCTCCCTCTGGCCTGGTTCCCAGGTGGCTGTGACCTTTCTCAGCTTGGCCAGCAGGCCAGAGAGGGTATGTGTGTCTAAGGTGGGAGTTATTCCAGGACCTGGTCTGGTATCCAACCTGATGTGGTCACTCTGGCCTGACAGGGTCATCAACGCTGGCAAGAGCCGGCACAATGAGGACCAGGCTTGCTGTGAAGTGGTGTATGTGGAAGGCCGGAGGAGTGTTTCAGGGGCACCTAGGGAGCCTAGCCGAGGCCAGGTAAGCCCCCCACCCCCTTTCCTAGCCTCCAGAGACACGGGAAACACCTCTCCCCAGGGATTCTAGGCATTTAGTTTTCATCTGAGCCACGCATTACCTCCTAAATCACTAGCTTTGTGCCTTATGGCACAGAACCTTTATCTGGCATTGCTCAGTTAGATTCTACCATGTCAGTATGAATATTTAGTTTTCCCCTTAAAATGTAGATGCTCATGTATTTATTGATGATTTAAGTAATTACCATTGCTTGTTTGCATCTTTATCCTTTGAGTTTGACTCTTTTGATACTTTGCTTTTAGACACATTGTAGGCTCTTGTTGAACGAATGAATAAATCTAAGTTGCCTTTAATACCAAACTCTGACTTCCTCTCTGATGTTTATATGGATGCCCAGAGTCTTGCTTTTCTCCCTGCAGAAAACACACACACACACACACACACACACACACACACACACACACACACTCACCTCCAACTTTTCCTTCCCCAGGGACTCTGCTTCTACTACTGGGGTCTGTTTGACGGGCATGCAGGGGGCGGGGCTGCTGAAATGGCCTCTAGGCTTCTGCATCGCCACATTCGGGAGCAGCTAAAAGACCTGGTCGAGATACTCCAGGACCCCTTACCGCCTCCCTTCTGCCTCCCGTCCACACCGGGGGCTCCAGGTTCCTCTGATTCCTCTCAGTTGGTTGGTCCTCAGTCCTGCTGGTCTTCACAGAAGGAAGTGACTCATGAGAGCCTGGTAGTGGGTGCCATTGAGAATGCCTTCCAGCTCATGGTAAGTGGGTGGCCCAGGCCAAGGGCCTGCCAGGCAGACACTCTGATCAACTATGTATAGGAGTCAGGTGGCCTGAGGAAGTGACTCTGAGAACCCATAACAGCTTCGAAAACCTGCGCAGAGCTTGGTTCAGAGGTGGGGAGGGAGGGTGTGTTATACAGATGTCTTCCCTACTCTCCACCAGTGTGGCTTGCCTGGGCCAGTTTATTTCTGCAGATGTGGGCCGGGTGGCTATGTGTATGGAGTCTCTTCTTCATCCACCCCACCTTGACCCTTCCTCATACGGCAGGATGAGCAGATGGCCTGGGAGCGGCGTGGCCACCAAGTGGAGGGGGGCTGCTGTGCACTGGTTGTGGTCTACTTGCTAGGAAAGGTGTACGTGGCCAACGCAGGTGACAGCAGGTATGGGGTGGGAGCTTTTACAAAGGCTGTAGGGGGGGTCAACTTTCTGGGATGGAGGAATAGAAGAGAATGAAGTGGTGGGTGTTAAAAATCAAAGACTAGATGAGGTCAGGAGGGATCACAGACATAAGGAATGGCTTGAAATAACTATGAGGGGGGAAAAAAAACGAGGTCTGGGTGAGGGACTCTGAGGGCGGGCCTTGTCTTTTTGGAATTTGTCATGTGAAGGGGCTGAGGAGAGCCAAGTCCAAACCTTTTCTTTCTCTGGGCAGAGCCATCATTGTCCGGAATGGTGAAATCATTCCAATGTCCCGGGAGTTCACCCCGGAGACTGAGCGCCAGCGTCTTCAGCTGCTTGTAAGTAAGAACCAAACCCCCTGCTCCCATTCCTTATGGAATCTTGTGCCTCTCTGTACTACCAGGTCCCAAGGACTCTCCCACTCCCACCATACAGACAGACAGCTCCTTACTGGAGCTTACTGGGAAGGTCCCTTCACAGACTAAGGAGTGCAGGGCTGCGCTGATGTGGAGGACACAACAGGAAGGAACATGGGCTGCCCCAGAGCTCCCACTGAGACCCCCACTGAGGAAGGAAGTGCAGTCAGAGGTGGGGAAAGGAAACAGCAAAGGTCCCTAAGGAACAGGATGGCTCATGCTTTAAAGTAATGGCTCTGGAGCTGGGCTGCCAAGGATCGAATCCTGGTTTCAGTACTTTGCTAACTGTGTGATCTTTGACAACTCCCTTAACTTCTCCATGCATCAGTAGTTCCTACCTTAAAGGCTGTTATGAGGATTAAATGAGTTAATATATGTTAATATGAGAACAGAGCATGGTACAGAGTAAATTCCACTTAAAATAAAAGTGTTAGTCGTTCAGTCATGTCCAACTTTTTGGGATCCCATGGACTGTAGCCCACCAGGCTCTTCAGTCCATGGGATTCTCCAGGCAAGAATACTGGGGTGGGTTGCCATTTCCTTCTCCAGGGGATCTTCCTGACCCAGGGATCGAACCCAGGTCTCCCACCTAAACTCCACTTAAGGGTCTGGTATAATTAACATCATCTGTGTATGAGGATGTGCTGTAAACATAATGCCCCCTGGCCCTCTGCTCTCTGGTCACTCCCAACCCCAGGGCTTCCTGAAACCAGAGCTGCTGGGTGGTGAATTCACCCACCTCGAGTTCCCCCGCAGAGTTCAGCCTAAGGAGCTGGGGCAGAGGATGCTGTACCGGGACCAAAACATGACTGGCTGGTAACACTTCCCTCAGAGCTGGGGCCCATTTCCATGACAACACAACCAGTCCCTGGCCAGCAGCAAGGTGGAAGCTGGAGGCTGGGCTAGGCTGGGAGTTGGGGGTGTGTGTGGCCCTTTTTAAGGGGTTTGTATAAGGGGTGTGGCTCCTAGGGGAGAGGGGCTTTGATGCCTGGGTGATGCCTCCTCTACTCCCCCTCCCCAGGGCCTACAAAAAGATCGAGCTGGAGGATCTCAGGTTTCCTCTGGTCTGTGGGGAGGGCAAAAAGGTAAACTCCAGGGTAGAGGTGGGAGAGGGCAGGAGGACCCACCACAACTTGTCTAGGGAGGTGGAGGTTCTACCTGAGGGTCGGGGTGGAGAGGGTCCACAGTCCGAGACTCGGAAGAGGGCTATAGCAGTACCCCCTCATTTTCTTTAGGCTCGAGTGATGGCCACCATTGGGGTGACCCGGGGCTTGGGAGACCACAACCTCAGGGTCTGCAGTTCGACCCTGCCCATCAAGCCCTTCCTCTCCTGTTTCCCTGAGGTGAGCCGCACGGGAGCCTCCTTAGCCATACCCTCCCTCCTCTGGGGGTCCCGGGCTAGCTTTCACCCGAGGTTGCTTTACCCCCAAGCTCCCTCTGCACCCTCTTTCCCTGCCAGGTACGAGTGTATGACCTGACTCAGTACGAGCACTGCCCAGATGATGTGCTAGTCCTGGGAACAGATGGGCTGTGGGATGTCACCAGTGACTGTGAGGTAGCTGCCACTGTGGACAGGGTGCTGTCAGCCTATGAGCCCAATGACCCCAGCAGGTAGGGGGTGTATGGTGGCAAGGGGATGACAATGGGGAAGGAAGGGACAAAGGGAAGCAATGTTGGGGGACCCACATGAGGGCCTGTGTACCCATCTTCCTGTAGACATGTTGGTACATGAATGTGCATATGTGCTCCTGGCAGGTACACAGCTCTGGCCCAAGCTCTGGTCCTGGGGGCCCGGGGCACACCCCGGGACCGTGGTTGGCGTCTCCCCAACAACAAGCTGGGTTCCGGGGATGACATCTCGGTCTTCGTCATCCCCCTGGGAGGGCCAGGCAGTTACTCCTGAGAGGCTCAAGCCCTGAACCTCCCACCACCATCCAAGCCTCTCCATGCTTATACCTCTCCCAACCCAAATTCTGAAGTTGTTTCCCTGACCTTCTTTAGTGGCAACTTAACTGAAGAAGGGGTGCCAGTTGGATCTAAGGTTATAGCTCTTGGCAAATAAACCAGATGAATAAAGATGTGTCTTTATTTACTTTGACTTAAAACTGAAAGGTAAGGAAAACTTCTGTGGGGTGGTGGAAAGAACGCCAGAAGAGCCCTAAAAATGCAATGTTCCTAGGCTCTTTGCTCTGCTCTTCCCACTCCACACACTCTCATCCTGTTCTGTGGCTTCATCCTAGAGCTGGCGTCTTCCAAGGCACCATTTCCAGTCCAGACTTTTCCCGAGCCTTAGACCTACATATCCCAGCAGTCTTCCAAACATCCCCTAGATAACCCACAAGCATTTCAACTCAACATTCTTCTAAATGAATCTATCATTTCTCCCACAAATACATCCTTCTCCTGGCTCTATCTCAGAGGGCACCAGCTCAGTTACTCAAATTAGAATTCTTAGAGCTCATCACCCTTAGTTTTTCTTTCTCCCTCATCAAGCTAATCAATCATAAAATACTGATGATTAAATATTTAAAAACATATTTCTATTAGGTGGCCCAGTGGTAAAGAATCCACCTGTCAATACAGGAGACATGAGACGTGGGTTCCATCCTGTGTCTGACCCCTGGGTCAAGAAGAGCCCCTGGAGAAGGAAGAAAATGGCAACCCACTCCAGTATTCTTGCCTGGGAAATCCCATGGACAGAGGAGCCTGACGGGAATCGCAAAGAGTCGGACATGACTGAACAACTGAGCACACACACACACAAAATCACTACTGGAGTTCTTTAGTATATAAACCTCCTACCTCACCTGCTGATTTTATTTCCAAGCCACTTCCCTGTTTACCCAGTAAAGATTACACACAGCAGCCAAGGAGCCGTTTCCACCATCTGAATCCAAGTTGGTGATTCCTCTGAGAGAACACTTTTAGTGGCTCCTTACTGTACCTAGACCAAAACTGACACTCAGCTCTTGATGGGGCCACTGCTTCCCTCTCCAGTCCTGTCTTTCTCCATCACCACCTTCTTGGGATTTCCACAACTCTGTGGGTCTAGAGTAGCTCCAACACATTTAAAATCAATGCATCACTGCAACTTGAACACTTCTGTTCTTCCACAGCCCATGCATGCCTGCACTATAGTGCTCGCCTCTTGTACTGTAACTGTCTATATGAGGACTTGGTACAGAGTAGCAGTGAAGTAGCAGGGGATTGAAAGTCCTGCTGTGTGGGTCCTGGTGCCAAACCCAGCCAAGAAGAAGTCTGCAATCTCTCTGAGCCTCAACTTGTTTTTTGGAAAAATGGGCATTACAGTACTACCTCACGAGGTGATTATAGGACTAAAGTAGTTCATGTAGGCATAGCCCAGTCTATGTAATAAGGGTTCAATAACTATTACCTATCTTTAATTTGTCTGCATTCTGAATTTAGATTGTAAGTTCTTTGAAGATAGAAACTGATCTGAACTGAGTACATAGCTAGGTCTATTGAGCCAGTTAAGAGGATTGGGACCAAACTGCTGTGGACCTCAGTTTCCTCATTCAGCAGATGTGTGGGTGGCTTTAAGATCTTTAAAGTCTATATGACTTGTAACATTCATTCATTCAGCAAATACTTGTTGAAAACCTATTATGTGCCACACATTGTGCCAGACAGTACGAAGGGACAGATTGGAGGATCACAGTGGGCATCAGGGAAGAGAGACCAGCTTTGGAGCCAGACAGGCCTGACTCTCTGAGATTTTGCTCTGCCATGTATATATGGCAAAATTTGGACAAGTCATTGAACTTCCTGAGCCTCCGTTTCCTTACAGGTAAAAGGGTATGTGTATACTTAACCCAAAAATCTGTGATGACTATTAAAAGCTATGTAGTGTACCCTGCGGAGAAGGCAATGGCACCCCACTCCAGTACTCTTGCCTGGGAAACCCCATGGACAGAGGAGCCTGGTAGGCTGCAGCCCATGGGGTCGAGAAGAGTCGGACACGACTGAGCGACTTCACTTTCACTTTTCATTTTCATGCACTGGAGGAGGAAATGGCAACCCACTCCAGTATTCTTGCCTGGAGAATCCCAGGGATGGAGGAGCCTGGTGGGCTGCCGTCTATGGGGTCACATAGAGTCGGACACGACTGAAGCGACTTAGCAGCAGTGTACCCCGCACAAGCTAATAAAATGTGAGTAGACTTCCTCATCTTTCATTCACTTCCTCATGTACCTTTCAGGGAAAAAGATACATGTGTTGGTAAATACCCAACACACAAGTCAGACCAGGCTAGGTGTCCCTGTGCTGTGTGTGTGCTGTGCTCTGTCCTGTCCGGCTCTTTGTGACCCCAGGGACCATAGCCCACCAGACTCCTCTGTCCATGGGATTTCCCCAGGCAAGAATACTACAGTGGGTTACCATTTCCTCCTTCAGGGGATCTTCCTGACCCAGGGGTCGAACCCGCCTCTCCTGCCTGTGTCTCCAGCATTGGCAGGCGAATTCTTTACCACTTGAGCCACCTGGGAGGCTCCTAGAGTACCTGGGAGGTGTCCCTAGAGGCACAGAAATAAGACAGTGCGGTTGGGAACTGAATTCTTAGCTGGGGAATCCAGAAACATTTCCAAGAGTGCCCTTTGAAGGATGGGTAGGAGTTGGAAATTCCGGGTAGGGGGACGGAAGGGAATTGCAAGGTGGAACGAAGTGCCCCTGAATCTCAAAGGTTCTGAAAGGTCTCCGAGGCTGGGGGATGATGGTGGGCTCTACTTACTGCGCAACGATTCTAAGAGGGTGGGGATTTTCCGCAGCCCCTTCCTCTGGCGTCCCTGAAGCCGCCTTTCCCAGTCCCGCGCGGGACACCACCCAGCTAGTGTAGGCGCGGGTGGCCGCTCAGCCACGGGAGGGCAGCAGCGGCCCTTTCCTGACCCCACCCCGGGGGCCTCTCAACTTTCCCGACGCCGGTCCGCCCGTAAGAGCTGGAAGGTGGCGCTGAGGCAGAGTCCTCCCGGGTCCAGTTCGCCGCGCCTAGCCCCGCCGCCCGCTCCTCCGCAGTCCAGGCATCTCCGGGATCCGGAGTGCCAGCGCTGGGCTACCCGCTGGGGCCGTGGGCGGGGGCCGGGGGCGGGCGGAGCCAAGAGCCGCCCGGCCCGCCCCTCCCGGCCAGTCGCCCCTCCCCGCCGCGGCGCTGGAGGAGGGCGGGGCGGCGGGGGGCCCTCGGGTCAGTCTGCTTCCCGCACCCGCAGCGCAGCTGTAAGCGGCGGAGCGGAAGGTACCCCCGGGTTGGGGCTGTGGGCGGCGGGGTCCTGGGCATTGGTCCCCGGCAGAGCACTTTCCCTCTCCTCCGCTTGGCTGGAGCTCGGGGCGCCGGCCGGGGAGGGGCTTTGGCCCGAGCACGGGCCCCTTTCCTCCCCTCGTACGCGGCGTCTGGGCGGCACGGGGATCCGGACGGCTCGGCCCCTCCCTGCCCTCCTGGGCTACAGTGAGGGGCGCCGGGAATTGTCCCGCAGGGCCTCTCGCCTCTAGGTGTCCGAGTCGAAGTACATTCCCTTCTCCCGGCTTCCCAGAACCTGCTTGGCAGGGCGAGGAGAGGGGACAACTGGGTCTCCGCGAGGGAGCTCCCGCGCAGATGCTCAGCTCCCAGGTCTGGCGGCCCGCGGTGGACCTTGGCTGGGGTGTGAGTTGGGGCCCGAGTCCGGCTTGAGGTGGGAATTCCCCCCCCCGCCGGGCCTGTGAAGTGGCAGGAATAAGGGTGGGGTGTGACCGCGGGGGCTGCCACTGCTCCTGGGGTCTGTACCTCTGGGAGTCGAGGTACGGGAAATTGGGAAGGATCCAGGCTGTGTGTGTGTGTGTGTGTGTGTGTGTGTGTGTGTGTGTGTGTGTGTGTGTGTGTGTGTGTGTGTGTGTGTGTGTGTGTGTGTGTGTGTGTGTGTGTGTGTGTGTGTGTGTGTGTGTGTGTGTGTGTGTGTGTGTGTGTGTGTGTGTGTGTGTGTGTGTGTTATCTGTTCCTTCCTTCACACTCCCCAACAGAGTATCCTGGGGGTTTGGCCTGAGGGACCTGAGGCCAAGTCACTTCTGGTTTTCAAGTCGAGGAGGAGGTATCTGATTTCTTCCCTAGACATCAGGGGTGGTCATCAGGGTACATCAGCCCCTGGTTCATCTGGAAAGCTTGAGAATGATTGAGGAGCTGTTTTATCCCAGGGAAGGCCCCAGGAGTTCGACTCATACCAGGTCCTGTGGGGTTTGGTTGCCCCTCTTGGAGTCAGTGGGGCAGTTCCTCAGGGGTTGCCTCTCACAGGGAGCTGTTGTCCTTGCTGTCTTGGCCTTGGGCCTGGTGGCCTGGCCTGGGTCTAGGACTCCTCTGAGCCTGAAGGGAAAGTCTTAATTGAGCTGGGGGAGGGTGTGCTCCAGATCATTCCAGCATGCCCCTGCCCTGGGGTTCTGGCCTCTGACCCACACCATCTGGTGCTACCTAAACTGCCCTGCTGGGGTGGGAGAGGGAAATGGCAAACTCAGAGCTAGGCAACTGGTATTCACCCTGGTGGTGAATGCCCTCCATCTGTCCATCAGTGCTGCCTGTCCCAGGTTGGGGCTACCGCAGCCTGTCTTCCCTCAGTTGGACCAATGGAACTTGTGGGACTATGAGAGGGAGTTGGTCACTTGGGTAGAATTTTCAGGAGATCCCGTTTTCAGAAGGATGGTTTCCATTTGTGGAGGATTTCAGCTGGCAGGGTGAATGTCTTCTTGCTTGCCTTTTGGGGTATCAGAGAGCCCCTGTTGTGGTGTTAGAGAATGGCCATGCGCTCAACTCCTATAAATTCCGTCTGATTCACATCCGCTTCCCCTCATCCCAGTGTTGTGCATGCGTGTGTGGAGGGGAGGGAGGCCACCCGGGATCCCACTGTTAAAGAGAACTTGCCTTCGGCTCTAATATTCGCTTCCTAAAAGGCAGACCAGGGCCGGGCTGTGAGGTGGTAGTGGTGGTGTGTGGGGAGTGAGGGAGCTCAGCCTAGTTTGACAGGATGTGGGACTGAGAGAGAAAGCCAGGTTTGGGGCAGAGATCAGGTTACCGTCCCCTTCTTTCTTAACCACTCCCTGTGTGGCTGGCGCTGGAATTGGCCTTCATTTGTCTCCCTTTTGGAGTTCCTCCCAGCGCCGGCTGCAGCTCCCGCTCCTCCCCACAGCCTCGACTTCATCTCAGGCCTGAAGCCCGCCCTCTCTTCCTCCCAGGCTGGGGACCTGGGAACTCCAGCCGGCAGGAGGTCAGCTCCTCTCCCCAGGGAAGGAGGAAGTGAGGCTCAGCTTCAGGGGCAAAAAGAAGCTGGCAAGGTGTGATGAACTGTGCAGCTGCCCTTCGGTGTGTGTTGGGGGTTGGGGACACATGGAAACCCTGGGAAGCTGACTGCTCGCCCTGAGTCACAGGGAGGGGTGGGCAGGGCCTCAGGGTGAGCTGGACAGAGGGGAGGAAGGGGCCGTCCCAGGGAGTGGGTGGAGGTGATTCCCTAGTGGATTATTCTCAGTCGCTCTGCTGTGGTAGATGTGTGGCTCCCTACAGTGTGGTCATTGTCCCCTGCCTGGGGCTGAGTGACCCAGTGTTGCTGCCAGGCCCAGGAGGAAGGGGGGAGGCAGGCAGCCTGCCCAAGTGTGGGCTGTGGGCACTGCCTGGACTGAGCCTCCTTTGTGTGACGTGGGGCCCTGGGGACTGGGATGGGGTGGGCCAGGGAAGCTGGCTGGCTGCTGCTGCTGCCCTCCGTCTGGGTTCCCCCTGCTCTGCTCTCCTTCCCACCTCTGGGGTGATAACGTAGAAAAGCAACAGACTCTAGTCACACAGCCCTACTCTTGAGTGCCTTCCCTGCCATGCCTCTGAATTCCTTTTAGCCTCCGTGAATCTCACTTTCCTAGTTTGTCAAAACAGGAAGCTCACTACCTTACAGGCTTCTGGGGACAGAGGGAGTGATTTTTGTCAAAATGTCCACCATAGAACCTGGCACCTGTTGTTTGGTCACTAAGATGTCTTCGACTCTTTTGCCATGGACTATAGCCCACCAGGCTCCTCTGTCTATGGGGTTTCCCAAACAAGAATACTGGAGTAGGTAGCCACTTCCTTCTCCAGGGGATCTTCCTGACCCAGGGATCGAACCCAAGTCTCCTGCAGGCAGATTCTTTACCACTGAACCACCTGGGAAGCCCTACCTGGCATCTCAGTTCAGTTCAGTCGCTCAGTCGTGTCCAACTCTTTGCGACCCCATGATCCACAGCACACCAGGCCTCCCTGTCCATCACCAACTCCCGGAGTCAACCCAAACCCATGTCCATTGAGTCGGTGATGCCATCCAACCATCCCATCCTCTGTTGTCCCCTTCTTCTCCTGCCCTCAATCTTTCCCAGCATCAGGGTCTTTTCCAATGAGTCAGCTCTTCGCATCAGGTGGCCAAAGTATTGAGGGTATGATAAATAGCCTTTCTTTACCCACCCGTATCAGTTGACTCCTCGTTTTTCAGTGGGCAGGCATGACTTGTGCCAAGTGAGGGACAGTGTGTTCAATGTGTTCCAGATTGGACCTTTGTAATTATTAATCTTTTGAAAGTATTGAAATCCTGGTAACAAATAAGTCTGACTTGAAACTCTGATATGTAGAATAGATAAAAACTGGCTTTTCTGGAGATACCCCTGGTCTCTGAGCACCCTTAAAGGTGTCCAGGGGCCCACCGTTGGTGAGTGGATTAGATTAGAACTCATGCTTTCCTGGCTCCCAAGTGGGTGGTTCTTCCACCTCCCACTTGTGTATTCTAACCCATGGGGGAGACCTGTCCCTGACCTTGAGATTAGGAATTTCAAGCTCAGTTGCCTGAACAATTGGTTCTTGGCAAGAACATGCCTGAGCAAGCTCCTTTCCCTCCCCTCCTTTTGTTGGATGCCTCGGTTTCCAGGGAGGTCTTGGGGGCCCCAGAGAAGTGTTTTTGGATTCACTGGCTTTTCCTAACATCCCTGCTGCCTCTTCCCTGCCAGCCCTGGCCATGGCTGCCATCCGAAAGAAGCTGGTGATTGTGGGGGATGGGGCCTGTGGGAAGACCTGCCTCCTCATCGTCTTCAGCAAGGATCAGTTCCCAGAGGTCTATGTCCCTACTGTCTTTGAGAACTACATCGCAGACATAGAGGTGGATGGCAAGCAGGTAAAGGCCAACAGCCCCCTTCCCGTCTCACCTTGGAACCCCACTCAGGGACCTAGAATGTCTGTCCTTACCACCTACCCATGTCCTGCTTTTACTCTCCCTGCTGGAACCAGTGAAAGTTAGGAAGTGAAGCTGCAGTCTTAGAAAATCTGGATAACCTCCTGTTTTTTTAACAGACCGGCACTGTAATCTGGGTCCAAGTCCTTTGCCTCTGGGCCTAAGTTCCCCCAAATGTAAACGGGAAAAACCCTCCCCTTCAAAGGGTTTTTATGAAGATTAATTAAAATAGTAGTGTTCACAATGGCAACTCAAACTGCACAAAGATCAGTTTGTCTCAGGATTTAAAAGACTCACCTTATTTGTGTTGTGTGACAAGGATGAGCACTGTCCCTGGCACACAGTAGGTGCTCAGTAGGTAGATGCTCGGTGAACCTAAGGGACGGTGATTTCAGAGAGGACTTCTGGGTGGCGAGGCTGTGTGTTGAACTGGGGCCGTCAGGCTAGCTAAGCACTGGCCCTGTGTGTCAGGTGGAGCTGGCTCTGTGGGACACAGCAGGGCAGGAAGACTACGACCGCCTGAGGCCTCTCTCCTACCCGGACACTGACGTCATTCTCATGTGCTTCTCCATCGACAGCCCCGACAGTCTGGGTGAGGGTGTTGGAAGGAGGGGACCGAGAACCCCTTGGAACCAACCAGAGGGAGCTCTTCCCTGGGCTCCTCTCGATCATCCTCAGAGGCTGTGGGGGTGGGTACTGGGGAGCCTCTTTAGCCTCTGTGTTAACTCCGGCCCTTGGAGGACTCGGGAGCACGTGTACTGTGATGGGGAGGGGTTTTGAGCTGTGAAAGGGACTCTCATGCTGAAAAGCCTCTAAGACTCGGTCGTGGGGAAGACAGGACTCAGGGGGAGCCTTCTAGCCTAAGTGGAGGCACAAACTTAGGTTTGTCTATCGTCCACTGTTGGGACGTGTCTGTGCAGAAAACATTCCTGAGAAGTGGACCCCGGAGGTGAAGCACTTCTGCCCCAACGTGCCCATCATCCTGGTGGGGAATAAGAAGGACCTGAGGCAAGATGAGCATACCCGGAGAGAGCTGGCCAAGATGAAGCAGGTGGGTGCCACTGCCAGGCTGGGAGCCCTTGGGGAGGAAGGCACCCTCTGAGGGTGTGCAAGCTGGTAAAGGAGCCTTCCTCCTACTTACTCCGTGTTAGAGGTGATGGTGGGGTCCACTTCCTACCCCCTTGCATCTGCACCTTTGTGAGAGAGAACCAGAAGGGCCGTCAGGATCTGATCTGGTATTTGATGAAAGTGAGTGGACCAAGTGACTTGTCTAAGGTCACTTGGCATTTTGTCTGTTGTCCACTGTTTGGCATTGGGACTATTAAGATGAGTAAGAAAACTGCCGCCCTCAGGGAACTGGGTTCCTGCAGTAGGTGTTTTGCTTGGGGTCTGTGGGTGGAGCCATCAGGATACCCGGGGAGGGGGAGGTGTGAACTGATGTGGATGTGGGATGGAGGGTATTCCAAGCAGCTGGGGAAAAGGCCCAGGCCCAGACTGAGGGAGCTGGCTAATTTGTGCACCTAGAAGTGGCTTTCCAGCCATAGGATGAGTTAATTAGGGAGAGCTGCCAGGATAGGAATATGGACAATAGAACTAAAAGAATACTTTGAGGATAATTATGGTTAAGATTTTAAACTGGGGACAGATAGGGTCAGGTCAGCATGTTAGAAAAATGATTCTGGCAGCCGTAGAGGATGGAATGGAAGGTGAGAATGGAGGCAGGGAAGTGAGTCAGGAGACAGATCCACATTCAGTCAAGAGAAGGGAGTACGTTGGGGTATAAGCTGGCTGATAGAATTTTGAAGGTAAACGTTGAGTCTTGGGTCTCTTGCTTAGAAGCTGCCATGGTGGCTGGGGCTTGGGTGCTTTGAGGAATGGGGGCTGGAGCAAGTATTTGTTCTAAATACAGATTAGGTGCACCTAACCAGCTGCTTCCTCTGATCGCTGTCGCTCTACCTTCCCAGGAACCTGTTCGATCTGAGGAAGGCCGAGACATGGCGAACCGGATCAGTGCCTTTGGCTACCTTGAGTGCTCAGCCAAGACCAAGGAAGGGGTGCGGGAGGTATTTGAGATGGCCACTAGGGCCGGCCTGCAAGTCCGCAAGAATAAGCGCCGGAGGGGCTGCCCCATTCTCTGAGATCCCCAAGATCTCCCCTCCTTCCTTCAGGGGGTTGCAGAAACTCCCTCTGCCCCCTGTGACCCCACCCTATCAGGGATCCTTGCTGAAGGCTCCCTTTCCCAATTCCCTCCTGCCCAGGACTGCATTGAGTTTCCCTAGCCCTGACAGTGGAGGCCATAGGCACACCCCCTCCCACCAGCACCCTGGGAACAGAGGGGTACGTCCTGCCCCTCAGAGCACAGCCCCTCCTCCTGTTGCCTCAGTCCTGGGGTGGGGCTCTTGATCCCTTTGGCCTTCCCCAGAGGATCATCACACCAGCACTTTATACACTTCCTGCTCACAAGAGATCTGGGGTAGGGGACTTGGCAGGTATAACCGAGTCCCAGGCCCCTGGTGTTTCTGCTTTGGGCAGGAACCTTGTCTCTGGCTATTCTTGGTGTGGGGCATGAATAAAGGCCACAGGCTCCAGAGTGTGTGTGTGGCTTTCTGTCTTTCTCTTCAGGTCCCTGTCTTAGCTATAAGCCTGGAGTCCCATCTCTCTGAGGTGCTCACTGGGGACCAGCCCCAGGTCTGCAAAGGCAGGACTCCCGGGCGGCAGGGTGGAGTCTTGGAGAAAAGGATGAGGTCATTCTTGGCTCTGGGCCTTGGAGGCGGGTACGGGGAGTGGTCTGGAGAACAGGCTAAACTTAGAAGCCTGTGGGTGGCTTCGGTCACCTCCTGCTGGCTTTCCTCCCATGGAAGGGGGTTGGGGGGATGGGGGTGGGTTTGGCCTTGGGCAGGGTGTGACAGTTCCACCTTCCCCTCTGGGGTCATCTTGGGAGTTTAGAAAGCTGGGGCCTGGCTGAGGAGACAAGAGACTTTGGCAAAGAATAACATTTTTTTTTTTCAGTGGTACTTCCTCTCCCTTCCCCCAATGGTTAGCAGCCTGTTGTGAGCAGCAGGGGACGGGGGTCAGGTGGGCGGTCCTCAGAGCTCATTCCTCCACTCTGGCTCCACTTGCAGGGACAGGCCCCCTTCAGCCTCCCGCTCCTGGGGGAGGTAGTCGTGACTTTTGGGTCCTAGAAAGAGAGGGGGTGAGCTTTGTCTTAGTCACTTACCTCCTCCCTCAGCACTGCCCCTCTCCTGACTCCACCCCTCCACCGGCCCAGCCATACCTGAGGTAGAGGGGCTGAGTTTGCTCAGACCTTGGAGTAAGTTCTGCCCCTGCTGCAAGTCCAGTTTGGCAGGGAAGGGGCACCCAGTGTACCCTCCGTTTTCTTTACAGAACTCCAGGAATCTGTGGGGTACAGGAGCATTCATACACAGCTGCACAGGGCTGGCTGAGCGCCTGCAGAGGCTGGAGGCCCAGCCTGGGTCCTGTACACTAGCCTATGCCCGGGGGCAAGTTGCTTAACCTTGGCAAATGGAGATGTTAAGATAAAACAGATGGGAAGATTACCTGAGCCCCAAGGGTGCTTCATAAAACTTCAGCTGTCCTAGGCTAGGGGGTGGCGTTACTGACTCAGTGGACATGAGTTTGAGCAGACTCTGGGAAATAATGAAGGACAGGGAAGCCTGGTGTGCTGCAGTCTAGGGGGTCTCAAAGAGTCGGACACGACTTGGTGACTGAACAAAGCTTGTAGCCATCAAGGGGGATGGAGGGTGGTATGCTCACACTTTCCAGTCGGGGTCGTGGCCCAGCAGGAGCGGGTTGCCCACCACGATGAGCAAAGCCTTGGCCCGGGTCACTGCCACATTGAACCTCTGGTGAAAAGAAGTGGTGGGGGTCACAGCAGGGAAGGGTCCCCTGGAAGGAGGAGTGCCCACCAGCCCACTAGCCCTCCAACCTTGGGGTTCTTGAGGAAACCCAGGTTAAAGTCCAGATCCAGCTGCACAAAACTCTGGCTGCTCCGAACAGTGGAGATGAGGATGACGCTGCGTTCCTGGCCTTGAAACTCTTCCACAGAGCCCACCTAGAGGGGAGGGAGGCAGGGCCTGAGGCACTCAGCAGGGGACCAAGGACCCAGTCCCGCCTACCAGAGCCTAAGGACAATTGTCACAGTGGAGGGAGCCAGGAAAGAGGACAGACTATGCTGTGCTAGCTGAAACCTGAAAAGTGAATCCAGTTAAAGTGGTGGGAACTGGAAAGGCTTCCTAAGCAAAGAAAACAGGATTCCAAAGAATACCAACTCAGCAGAGTTTTCAGATTTTCCTGAAGATAATCACTCAGTACTTATTTAAGTAACTCTAGGCCCTAACCCAGACTGCCTGAATCAGAATTTCCACCGGAGAGGCCTCTAAAGTGCCCACTTCCAACCCTGGCTGTGCAGATCGCCGATCACCTGAGGAGCCGTAAAAGAACAGCTGCCCTGGCTCTGCCCCCAGATAGCTGTGTTAATTGGTTGGGTGGAACCCTGGAGCTGACAGCACTAAAAGCTCTCCAGGTGATTCTTATCTGAGAAAGAGTGGAGCTTAGCTCTCAACTGACTCAGGGTGGGAGAGGTGAGGGGCGACATCATCACATGACAGGTCGGGCTGGCTAGGGAGACTGGACTTTATCCTTAGGGTAGAGACATTAAATCAACCTGATCCTAAGAATCCTTCGGGGTAACTGCTAAACACACAGGCTTCCTGGCCCCAGCCCAGACCTATAACTTGGGATCTCCAGCAGTGAGAAGCCAGGGGAAAGCCCGAGTTCGTCTCAGGCGGCGAGGGTGGGGCAGGGACTGGGGCTGTCCCAGGAGCAGTAGGGCAGGGACCCAAGGAGGTGTCTGGAAGTGGGGGAGGAGGGAAACAGAAGTCAGGGAGGGAGTGTGAAACAGTGGTGAGGGTCACCTTCAAGTCCTTGATGTCGTCTAGTCCCCGAAGCTCCTTGTCAAGTTTGGTGATGCAGTAACGGATTTTTTCCACCTGGAAGATGGGGACAGGTGCCTTTCTCTCCTGCCATTACCCCAGCACAAGAGGGAGCCAGGCAGGAGGCCAGGGAGCTGGGGGGCAAAGAGGAGGTACAACTGACCTCTGAGCTCTTCTGAGATATGGGGCCGGCAGAGAGGCCTGAGCTGGAGCCTCTGCCTAGTGGTCTGGCTAGGTATGGGCATGTTCCCTTGATGGGAACTGAGGGCCTGACCTGCTTCCGGTATGGGGAGATGACGCCCACACTTCGGGGGCTCAGACGGGCTTTGCCCTTCTTGGAGGAGGGGGCCAGGAGCTGCTTCAGGTAGGAAGTCACTGTGGCAGCCTCTTCTGGGTTGAAGAAGGACGGGCTGTTGCCCTCACGCTCATCCTTGCCCATTACACCATGAAAGATGATGGGAAAATCCTGCACACAGGGTTAGGGGAAACCTTCAGTTGGACCTCCCTGACTCCCTTCCCTTCCACCCCCAAACCCTTCCAGGGAATGGGGGATCCCAGGTAACTAAGGGCAGGGCTTGTGGCTTCCACTGAGACTCCTGCTACCCAGACCCTCAGTAAGGGGGGAGCCTGCGCCCCAGCCCCACTCAGCCTCACCTGTCGAGGCAGACCCTCCCAGCGGCAGAAGCGCTCTCGGTCAACGACATCTGCACAGGCCTGCAGCTCCCCATCATAATACAGCTGGTTAGGAACATCCAGGATGGTGGGGTGAGACCTGGGAGGAGGAGGAGGAAGGAAGAGCAAGACTAGACGGGGGCAGACTCCCCTCCACCCACTCACACAATATGCTGTCCTGCCCACTGCATAGCAGACTCATTCAGTTACAGCTTTTGCAGCTGGGCACTAAGAGACCTGGGTTCGATCCCTGGGTCGGGAAGATACCCTGGAGCATGAAATGGCAACCCACTCCAGTATTCTTGCCTGGGAAATCCCACAGAGAGAGGAGCCCGGTGGGCTACAGCCCATGGGGTCGCAAAGAGTCGGACACAACTGAGCGACTAACACACACACACAGTTAACCACAGAAAGCAGAACCAAATGTGGCTCCAGAAAGGATCCAATCCACAGATTTCAAATTGAAAAGAAAACACCCAAGAAATAAGGGACCCATTCTCAAGTCTCAATTTTGCCAAGGAAGGATAATACGAAAACACGTATCACCAACTATGGCCATTACTGGATGAAATAATGTGTTTAAATCCAAAAATACAAGCAGTACTAACATAACAGCTAACAGTTAATGCATTCTTAGTGGACTCATCTAAGGAACTTAAGATTCTCAGCGGACTCACCTAGGAACTAAATGGAGCATTTCAGATGCAAGAACTCACTGACTAAAGGAAGTATACAGCTCTTTAACTTGAATAATCATTAATTGTCTGTATTATTCTCATTTCTCCTTGGATTTCCCAGAAACTTCACCTGGGACCTGCCTCAGATATATTCCAGTGTCTGGGAACCACTGACCATCCCCTGATATACAAATAGGCAAACTGCTCTAGAGTGAGGGCACTTGCTAAGTCACACTATCTACAAACAACAGTGATGGGACTGCAGAGGAGACCTTCCAGTTTACAGTCTTTCTGCACTGTATAGTCTCTGAGCAACAGGACTGTGGGATGGAGGCTACAGCTGGGCTGGCGGAGGGTGTGGGGTACCTGTAGTTGCGTAGCAGCTTGGTTATGAACTGGGGGTTATAGCCATCCGGGCCCTTCTTGTATAGGGCATTGTAGGTGAGCAGCCGCTCCAGCAGTGAGTACCCCAGCCCATGCTTCTGGGTCAGCGGGCAACGCAGCACAGGTCCCAGCTGCCGAGGGTCTCCTGCCAGCACCAGCTGCCCTCCTGGGTTGTCTGCTTCCTTGACTTCCATCAGCCCTGGAAAGTGGGGAGTGATGGGGAGAAAGGTATGTGATGGGACCTCTCTGATGCCATGTGGGGCATACTTGCAGCCCCCTCGAACCCCTCACCTGCTATGGCCACTAGGCTCTCTGGCTCCATGGCATGGCCAGCCTCGTCGATGAAGATGTGTGTGAAGTGATCGATGGGAAACTGGGCCGAGACCAACCTGGGAGGTGTCAGGCCAGGCAGTGGTCACACCCAGGCACCCGGCTGTCAAACCATGAATGCTCACCTAGGCCAGCCCTCCCCCCAACTCCCCAGGAACCATCCTTCCCCATTTCCCTAGCCGGCCACCTTTTTACTTAATACACTATTAAGAGATGCACACACACACACACACTTCCCACCTGCTGGCACTGATGAGTGTGGTAATTAAGACACGATATTCCTGCAGCTTCTTCTTGGAAGGAAATACAAAATCCCCCTTCTTTGCATCCCAGTTACAACAGGGCTGAGGGTTGGACAGGGAAAGGAGTCAGCTTGGCTCCACCGCCAATTTCACCCTCACTCTGGCTCTGGGGCCCCCAGGCAATTTTATTTACTTTCTTTCACTTTACACACAACGGAAACTAAAGCCCAGAGAGGGCACCTGACCCACCCAAGGTCACACAGTGAGTATCTCAGAATGCAGGTCTCCTAGTTTCCTGACCCTCGTGTTTACCGAGAGCAGCACCCGCTGTCCCTCGGCTGCTTGCCTTCCCCAGGTACCTTGATGTCCTCAGGGACCAGGTGGATATCCCTGCTGGGGGCCAGGAGGCGGTAGATGGAGCTGGGCAGGTGGACCCGGAGGCGCTGACAGAGGAGGTCGGCCCCTGAGTTGGACGGAGCGCAGGCCAGGATGTGGGCTTTGGGCAAGTGCTTCACCACCTGGGGTGGGGATAAGCACAGTGTGGGAAGCAGCTTCTGGTCTCCGGGTGGGGGGTGGGGTGGGGGTGCAGAGAAATGTGGTTGTGACTCAGGCTGGCGCAGTGTGGCATCTCTCTCCCATTGCTAGGGGAGGGAGTGACTAAAAAGGCAAGTTCTGATCCCCAGCCCACTGTAGTCCAAACAGGACTTTATGCTAGAAAACTGCTGCAGTAAATATAAAAGGCTACCATGACTGATGCTGAAGCTCCAACACTTTGGCCACCTGAGGCGAAGAGCTGACTCATTGGAAAAGACCCTGATGCTGGGAAAGATAGAAGACAGGAGAAGGGGATGACAGAAGACGAGATGGTTGGATGGCATCACTGACTCAATGGACACGAGTTTGAGCAAGCTCTGGGAGATGGTGAAGGACAGGGAAGCTTGGCGTGCTGCAGTCCATGGGGTCACAGAGTCCCACACGATTGAGTGACTGAACACAACAACCATGACTGAGACATGAACTGCAATGTGGAGTTGTGCAATATTCAACGTGCACACAGTGCTCAAAGCCACATTGGCCCTTGGTGCCAGCTCAGGGGCATGCGTTTGGGGAGCTGGAGGGAAGCAGAACCTGGGGACAGCTGCTTGGTTCCAGGGGGACTCAGAGTGTAGGCCACAGACTGTAGGCCACAGGCTCAGGCCCCACCTGCTTGATGGCTTCCACTAGGGTGACAGTCTTGCCCGTGCCTGGAGGCCCAAAGATGATGTAGGGGGCAGGGCGGGTGGTGCCCATAACGATGTGCTTCATGGCCTGCAGCTGCTCCGGGTTTGACTCCAGACTCCGGTCGTACAGCCTGGCAGAGTGCCACAAACATCATGTTGTTGAGTCCCAGAAGCCTCCCTGACCGCATCCCCTACACCCATACTTCAGGTGGCCCTGGAGCCCCTGCCCACAGTCTCACTTGAGCTTCACATCTGAGGGCAGCAGCGGGACTCCACGAGAGGCCACAGGGAAGAGCATGGGCTCAAGTGGCCAGCGCCCCGTCAGCTCCAGGGCACGATGCTGCACCCGCAGGGGCTGGCGGTTGAAAGTGAAGTTCACATTGAAAGTCAGCCCATCCACAAAGCGGCTCAGGAGGCTTTGGGAAGGGAGAGAGAGGGGGAAGCATTCCAGTAAGGAGGGGTGGGCAATAAAAGGCCAGGACTCTATCCATCTACCCCAACCCCACTCCCTTTCCCAGACCTCCGAGCAATCCTCTAGGAGAGGAAGCTGCTGAGGCATCTCAGGGTCCCTCCCTGCTCTGTCCCTGGGGTCCCACTCACTCTGGGGAGAAGCACCCTTCTCCCTTGGCCTTTGGGCCATCTGTAGACCTTCCTACAGCTCAGGGTTCCCTCAACACCTACCTGGTGGAAAAACTCAGCTTGACCCGGTCCAATTCCACCTTGTGCACAAAGCCCTTGTAGGTGACAGGGTCCTCGTGATGTGTCTCGGAGGACAAAAGGGCAAATAGGTGGTCACCCCGCAGCACTGAGGGGCGGCTCTCAGCCACCCCAGGAACCTAGGAAGCAAAAGCACCAGCAAGCTTCTAGCCTGAGATGACCAGTGGAGGGCCCACTGAGACCCCCTCCTGAGACACAAGGTCTGACGATCCACCTCTACCCCGGGGTTCAGGGAGCTTTGCTTCTTTCCTCTTCCACCAGATGGGGCAAGAGTCAGGAGAGATAGGGAAGGGACAAGTTTGCCCAAGCTGCTCAGAGATGCTGAGTCCAGGAGTCCTGGCAACCCTCCAGGGCATGATTTTAAGACCCAGGGATCAGCTTCCTAGTAAGTCCAGCTGCCCTCTTGGCCAGTTCAGTTTCTACTCTGCCTTTAAAATCTTGTTCAAAAAAAAAAGGAAAAATCTTGTTCAAAACTCAGTTCCTGCGGGAAACTTTCCCTGATCATCCTCACTTGCTGTCTCTTCTCACTTGGTGCCTTTCTCAGCACGTGGGTGCAGGAATCCGTTCTCAAGTGCAATTCTGGACTTATGTATACATATTCAACATCTGAGAGCTGGAGAGGTCTCTAAGAATTATCTTCCAGACTTCCCTGGTGGTCCAGTGGTTAAGAATCCACCTTCCAATGCAGGGGACTCAGGTTCAATCCCCAGTGCGGGGAATGAGGATCCCACATGCTGCAGGGCAATTAAGCCTGCACGCTGCAACAAGAAAAGCCTGCACACTGCAGTGAAGATCCAGTGCAGCCAAAAAAACCCCAAACAAATAAACAAAAAAGAACATGTATCATCTAGTTCAGCTCCATGCTTTTCAGGTGAGCAAACTAAGGCCCAGAGATAGCAAAAGACTTGCCCAGGGTCACAGAGCCAAGTGATAGCAACGTCTGGGCTAAAACCCGTCTTCCCTATTACCCTGCTCTGACACCTCTTTTGGGGGCCCAGATGCCTACTCTGCTCCTTGCTGAGCCCTCTGGGACAGGAACAGCGTCATTATCCTTTTGTTTTGCCCACAGTCTGTGGGTTGGCTAACTTGAGTCCATCCTCCCCACTACCGATTCAAGCCCTGACCTCCAACGTGAGCAGACGGGGGTTCCGGTCTACGGGGTCCCAGGTCATGGGCACCGACTCCAGGTCATAGTGCCGGATGTCACGCTCCATCTGCAGCTCCTCCAGGTGCAGCAGCAGCCGGAGCTTCACCTCGTAGTTCCTCCACTTCAGGGCTGTCTGAAGCTGAGCCCTGGCAGTGACAGGTGGGGAGAGCGGAGGGGAGGGAGAGGAACAGGATGGGTCAGGCAGACCCCATGTCGCGGAGCACCCACCCTCTCCCTCTCCAGCCCTGAGACTACGAAAATGTCAGGAATCAGGGAAGCCGAGAAGAGCAGAGAAGCAGATGGGGGTCAGAGGCCTCTAAGAAGGGAGTCCCTGCCCACCAACCTCAGACCTGCATTGTGGATCCTGGAGCCGGAAACATCCTCTCTCAAAGATCTTCCCATGACTCACTCACACCCTCACCTCATTCAAATGTCATTCTCCACTCAAATGTTACCTCCTCGAAGAGGCCAGGACTAGTTGTCCTCTGCAAAACAGCACAGCCCACCCCTTACCCTGCTTTAACTTTAGTTAATTCTTCATAGTACTCATCACTACATAAGATAAGATGAGAAATGCTCACTTTCCCCAACTACGATGTCAGGGCCATCATGTGAGTGATTCACCTTGAATGCAGCCTGGCACATGGTGTGTTGGCCAGTAAGGGGATGAATGAACTGAGCATGGGAGGCTGAGGACAGAAGCATGGGGCAGAAGCAAGAAGTGAGCAGAGAAGAAACATATAAAGCAGTGTGAAGGGTGCAGAGGGATGGTACTTACTTGATCTCAGCAATCTCCTTTGGGGCAGTGAAAATACTTGTTCCCTGAAGAAGGATGGGGAGCAGCTGTCTGAGGCGGGGGGGTGGGTAGTATGTTCCCAGTGGTAAACTTAACTCCAGGTCATAGTTCTTAGCACTGCAGGAGGGGGACAAGAAAAGCTATTAGAAACACAAAGACCCTTCGCCTTCAGAGACTCTGAGAAGGCCCTTCCCTGGGGGAGGCACAAAGCCCTGCTTCAATACTATTGCTGAAAGGGGTCAGTAGCCTTTGCCCTGACTCACTGTCTCATGAGGCTGCTCATGCCAAGGCTGGACCATTTTCATTTTTAGAAAGCATGATACTTGAATGCATTAAAAAAAAAAAAATATATATATATATATATATATGTATGTATATATAATATATGGAATTCCCTGGCAGTCCAGTGGTTAGGACCCCACACTTCCACAGCAGAGAGGGTCTGTCTTTGATCCCTGGTTGGGGAACTAGGATCCCACAAGCTGTGAGGTAATCTATATACATATACATATATAAACAATACATGTTCATTAGAGGAAAAAAAAAAATCAGAAAGTAGGTAATAGATAAGTGGGTAAATAAACAACATGCTCACCACCCAGGGATAACCACTGTTAACTTTTGATACGTAGCCTTCCAGACATTTTTCTTTGTCAATATGTATTATACAGATATATTTTAAATTAATTAGCCAATTAATTAATTAACTTCTTGGCTGCGCTGCATGGTTTGTGGGATCTTGGTTCCCTACCAGGGATAGAACTTGTGCCCCTTGCTGTGAAAGCTCGAAGTTCTAACCACTAAGTTCTAACCCTCAGGGAATTCCCCTATACATATATTTTTAGCAGAAAGAGCACAGTGGTCTCAGTATGCTTTTATAGCTCAGTAGTTTGTGAACATGTTAAAAAGAGATGTCTACACATATGATTCCATTCATATGACATGTCCAGAAGAGGGAAATCTATAGAAAGTACATGAGTGGTTGGTGAGGGCTAAGAGGTGGGGGAGGGTTGGGGCTGGGGAAAAAAATGGGTGATAACTAAAGGGTATGGGCTCCTTTTGGGGGTGATGAAATGTTCCAAAATGGATTGTGATGATGGTAGGACCCATCTGTGAATATGCTAAAGAAATCACAGAATTGTACACTTTAAAGGAATGAATTGTATAGTATGCAAGTCGTTTCAATAAAGCTGTTATGAGGGAGAGGGGGAGAGAGGGAGAGGGGGAGAGAGAGAGAAACATGACCACCCCAGCTGCCTGATAATCCATCATACAGTCAAAAATCCTTGAAACTTTTTCACACTGTCCTCGTATCTGCTTTTCTTCTTAGACAGAAAAGGTCTCTGAGGTCTGGAGGAGTTAAGAACTCACTGTTAGGAAAGGGGGCTCTGTGTTCTTCCCAAAGGCCCACACGGTGATGTGGGGAGGGACCCCCCCAGCCTGGACTGGGTTGGACGGAGGACTTACTGGTCGGGTCTCTCTCCTTCCTCTATCCGGCTGGTCACCACAGGGTTTCTAGCGACCTGGGTCCGCTTGAAGGGAGTTGTGGGTTTCAGCTGTGCTGCCAGGGGACTATGGGCCACGGCGGCCAAGAAGCGGGCGATATAGAAAGTGCCAGCTCCTTCTGAGCCTGGCTCTCCAGGGCCCAGCAGCTCCCAGAGCACTGTGGCTGGGAAGTAGCCCACAAAGCTGGTCTTACAGTGAACATGGAGCTCATAGCATTCACCTAGAAGACAGCTGAGTGAGTCAGGTTGGGGAGGGAGCTGCCCAGGAGCATCCCAACCCTGACATCCCCCAGATAGCCCCTACCCCAAGGCAAGCCCCACCAGACTGCAACAGCACATTCCTGAAGCAACAGACCCTCCTACGGCAGGCCTCCGTCCACCAGAGGCTCTTTGAGAACCCACTCACCCGGGCCCAGGAGGCAGGGCAGCTCCCGGTCTCCATTGCAGAAGGAAAACTGGGGGGTCCGGCAGAACGGGAAGAGGTGGGTGAGGGTGACAGGCTGGGTTCCTCCATTCCGAAGCCTGAGGGTCAGCACCTCCTTGCGGTTCAAATCCAGGCGGATAAGGAGCTGTCCATCTCGGGCTTCGTGGGGCCCCTGGACTTCCACATTCACCCCATGTTTCCCATGCATATACTCAGCCCTGGGGAGAGCGGGAGTCAAGGGCGGGCAGGGCTAGGGCAGGAGCAGACAGGACTGGGGGTTGCCCTCGGGAAAGTCACAGAATGGGGAGGATGGCCAAGTGCCAGCCATGCTCAGGAAACCCACCCCCCAACTCAGGCCTAATAGCTTCTTCCCTGCCCTCCCCTCAGTCCTTGCAGGAGGGAGCCCCCACCGCTGCCCTCGCCAAGCCGAGGCAAGCCCCAGTCACACGGTTTCCCACACACCCAGGCCCCTCTTGCACACCCCATCACACACAAGCACACCTGTCATGAAAGATAGTGGCTAGCAGTGACCTGTGGTGTTTGCTCATTTCCAACCCCGGCTTCATTCTCCTCTTTTCTGGGAACCACACGTCGGCCCAGCGGTTGAGCCCGAAGAACCTGACTCGGGTCTTGGTGACGTAGGCCAGATTGGCAATCTTCATTCCATACAGCATGGAGGAGAAGCCAGGGGCAGGGGTCCCAAAGCTGCCGGGAGCAGAGGAGACTGGGGAGTGAGGGCCAGGGGGCGGCAAGCTGGGTAGGGCGGGACAGGATGGGGCTGGGGACAGAGACTCAGGCCGGGACGGCAGGACTTTTCTAATGTTTTCAGGGAAGGCAAGGGGACCCTCCCCAAGACTAAATATGATTGTTTTAAATAAGCAGCAGGTGGTGGACGTTGCACTTCTGAGGAGAAAAGTCCAATGGTGGGCTGTTGAGATGGAGGACTTAAGGGAAGAGAGAGTAAGAAATGAAGATCTGGGGCAGGGTGGGGGCAATTTGGGACAGAAAAGATATAAACACTGAAGCAGAAAGAGGTGAGGCAGAGGGGGAAGCCGAAGAAGCTGACTGGTAGGATGGTGGTGGGGTGTGGATCCCAGGTCCAGCCTGCTGGTGAGGAGTGAGAGGGGCAGAGAGTGCAGGTGTCCAGGGTGTGTGGGCAAGGTGGCTGATCAGACAGCAGTGTCCCCCCGAAGTCAGAGGGTGCAGGTAGAACCCAAGCAGGAAGGGAAAGGATCCTTCTCCAGAGATCAAATAGCTTGTTTGGGCCTAGAGAAGGTGAAGACAGGGAAAACTGGTCAGAAGGACAATAACCCCAAGGTTCAGCGCCTGGAATTCAGTTTAGTCAACTCGACAAACACTTACAGAGACCTGTTATGTGCCAGACACTGTGCTAGATGCTGGGGGTTCAAAGAGGCCTTGAGGGGCATGGAGGGAACACATTAATTCCAGCCCCTGCCTGGAGCTCAGAGGGGAGGAGCTCAGACTTGGCAGCTTCCCCAGGAAACAGCATCAGCACTGAGTCCTGAAGGATGAATGGGTATCATTCAGGTGCAGGACGGAGCACAGAGTGTGAGCCGAGGTGTGGGGGCGCGAGTGGGGGAATCTGTGGGGACCACCCACTCTGACACTAGCTGGGTCACCTTGGGTCACTGTACCTTGCAGAGCCTCACTTTGCTCCTCTATAAAATAGGGATAACAGCAGAAATCTCCTGGGGTAGTTGTGTGGATCACAGGAGAGACAGACACTGTGGTGTCCACTTAGCCCAGTGCTTGGCACATAAGATCTCAGTAAGGTGCACTATGATTAGTATCACATCCAGTCTGGTTGTACTAGAGTGAAGAATGCAAGGAGGGATTGGCAGGAGGCAGCAGAGGTGGGCAGGGACCAGGTCTCGCATAGTTTTGCATGCCAAGCCATGAAGCCTGCACCTGACCCTGAAGGCCAGCAGCTCTCCTCCTTTACTGGCACTTAAGGGCCAGAGGACATCCCCACATGTGACATGTCATGGACACATTCAATGCTCTGGACAGCTGACCACCCTCCCTCCATGCTTTGAGGGGAATGAAAGCAAATCCTAGTTCCTAGGAACCATGGCCATCCCTGTTGAACTATTAAGGCTCAACCAGCATGGTCACTCACCAGCATAAAATAAGATCATTTATGGTTACGGACATTTCCCTGGTGCCCCCTGCCTATAACTCTGCCCCTCTCCCTCCCCCCATGCAAGTGAGTGATACCATTCAGAAAACTTTGAATTGGCTCTGATTTGTCTTAAAAAGATAGTAAATCATATGAAAACACAATAGAAAATGCTCAAGAAATGTTAGCTACTATTATTAGTATCCTATTAATAGTAACGGTAGTACTAGTAGCAGCAGTAGTAGTTAAGAGTAGTAACTTACTTCCAGCCTGCACCAGAGGCTACACTGTGGTTACACAACCACCCCATGTTGGTGGGTTTTAAGCAGGGGAGTGGCAAGATCATATTTGCATTTCAGATCACCCAGGCATCAGGAATGGAGGATGGATTTGCTGGAGGCAAGACTGTAGGCAGGGAGACCAGTTAGAAGAAGGCCATTGCAAGCGTCCAATTCAAAGTTGACAAGGGTCCGAACAAGGCAGTGGTCAGGATGGAAGAGGAGACAGATCTGATATTTAGAATAAAAAATTAGCAGATTTTGGTTTCAGACAGGAGAGCAAATGTAGGCTGGGAAGAGGGAGGAGTCAAGGACAATACCCAAACCAGTGGCTTGGCTTCAGGGACTATTCCTGAGATAGGAGGGAGACACAGGAGGAGGAGGAGGCTGGAGGGACATATGGATCTGGACACGGTCAATTGGAGATCCCCATGGTCCACAGGCAGCTAGCTCCATGAGTCAAAAGCTGAGAACTCAGGCCAAAGTCAAAGCAGACCCTAATAATAGCGAGACGTCAATAGTATTTACAACTATGGAAGTATTCAGGATCTTCCCAGGGAGTGAGTCGTCTGAGAACCACTGAGGCCAGCACAGCCCAGGGAGGAATAGAAAACAGAGCAGGAAGCTCCTGGAGAGGGAAGAGAATCAGGAGGAAGTCTCACAATCAGGTATCAGGCTCAACTGCTGCTGAGGGGCTGAGGCAAAAGGATTGAAGTCAACCCTGGTAACTTTCACCAGGGCCCCTTGGTCAGTGAGTCACTAAGTTCCATGAATTGGCACACATTCAAATGCCAACAGATGCCAGACTCCACAGGTATCTTTGATACCTGCAGCCATCTCAGGTCCTACTTTTGAGTCATTAGTATAAGAAGAATTACACACATCCTTCTTAACGTGAATATTCTATAAACTACTACTCTAACCAGGGGGTTCCCTGGTGGCTCGGTGGTCAAGAAACCAGGAATGCAGGAACACGGAACCAGGAATGCAACGCAGGAACACGGGCTTGATCCCTGGGTTGGAAAGATCCCCTGAATGAAATAGCAACCCACTCCAGTATTCTTGCCTGAAAAATCCTGTGGACAGAGGAGTCTGGTGGGTCACAGTCCATGGGGTCACAGAAGAGTCAGATGCAACTAAGGGACTAAACAACAAGTCTAAACAAACAAAAGCTCGGGTGCCCTGAAACACCCTGGATCTCTCAGCTTAGTAGAGAGAAAACAGGACCCTGAGGGGACTGAGCAAACCCAGGAGCACAAATCCTGTCTAAAAGGAGGAAATGCTACTCATCTCTAGAAAGAGGTTACCAGGCCCAAGATGGCCAGATCTGGCTTTTAAGAGAAGACCAAAGTACAATTTTAAGGTGAAATCTTCCATCTTTGGAAGCTTCTGCATGGACACATGAGCAGGAGGAACTCTGCAAGTTTTGCAGCTTCTGTGATGGGTGCTATGCCTGTGTGCTAAGTCACTTTAGATGGGTCCGACTCTGCAACCCCATGGACTGTAGCCTGCCAGGCTCCTCTCTCCAAGGGATCCTCCAGGCAAGAATACTGGAGTGGGTTGCCATGCCCTCCTCCAGGAGAAAGGTACTACCACCTAAGTATTAATAGCTTTCAAATTATTCTTCATGTCTATTACCACTACCCAAGTTCACTTGGTCTAAGGTGACGTCCATAAAAATCTAAAAAAAAAAAAATTTTTTTTTTAAATCACAAACTTAGTGCATACTTGTTGAAAAAAAGCACCAATTCTTGCATTATACGTCTAGTCATCTGGATTTCAAGGGAAAAAAAGATGAACAATTCAATAGAAAAACAGAATCTTCAACTTAAAGCACAAACTGATGACTCAGGGGTAAGAAAAGATACTCCAAAAATAGAGAAATGCAAATTAAAGTAAAAATGAAGTATCATTTTGTTTCCATGAGACTGACAAAAAAGAAGACAGTCACAACATGTATTACTATGTGAGAAAGAAAACTCTCATATATTGCTGGTAGAAAGCAGAAATATTACAACCATTTGGAAAACCGGCAACATCTCCTAACATTTGATATGAAGGTTTCCTTTAACTCATGGGAATGTATCCATGGAAAAGAAACATACCAACATATAAGAACACATGTGCAAGGAGGCCTATTGTAAAGTCCTTCACATTGGCCAAGAATTGAAAACAAATGTCCATCCATAGGCATATATATAGCTGAATAAGCTGTAAACACCCATACCACAGAGTATCAGAGAGCTATCTAAAAGAATGCATCACATCCATTCGAAAGACTAAAATGTAAAAGGTTGTCAACACCAAATGTTGACAAGGATACAAAAATACCAGAATGCTCTTGCATTGTTGAATGGACTATAAAATGGTACAATCACTTTAGAAAAAGGTTTGATGGTTTCTTGTAAAGCCAAACATAACATAATACTATGATTTTTAATAAAAATATTATTATATTGTTCATGAAATAAAAATTCATAAAAAATGTAACATGACTATAACATCTAGTGTAGACCTACCACTGGTATTTATTCCATAAGTACTTGCCAGGAGAATGGGTGAAAGAAGTATCAAGCAATTCCAGACTGTTATTTTATATACGAAACAGGTTAACAATGCAAACACTGAACTTCTGGCTGCCAGCAATGCTATGCGATGGCCTGGAATATCAAGTGTCAGCTTATATGTATTGTCCAAACTTGGACAGTCCAACTGCAGGCAAGGTCACACCAGAAGACCAGTCTAAAGAAGACTTTGAAAAAAATAAATAAATAAAGACTTTGCTGCCAACTACCAAAAAAGAGGTTAAGCAATTTGCCCAAGATCAGTTTCCAGGACATGTATATATTTCAGGGTTTCAAGGTCATTGTTTTCAGTTTGGGGCTATTTTGAATAAAACCACTATATATATACATATATATATATACACACACACATATGCTTCCATGTTGGCTTAGCGGTAAAGAATCTGCCTACAATGTATGAGCTATGGGTTTAATCCCTGGGTTAGCACGGCAACCCATTCCAGTATTCTTGCCTGGAGAATCCCATGGACAGAGGAACCTGGCAGGCTATACAGTCCATAGGGTCACCAAGAGTCAGACATGATGGAAGTGACTTAGTGTGCATGTGTGCATATATATATATTTTTTTCCCCCCACCTTGGCCAAGCGAGCTGCATGTGGGATCTTAATTCCTGGATCAAGAATCTAACCCAAGCCCTTTGCATTGCAAGCATGGAGTCTTAACCACTGGACTGCCAGGGAAGTCCCCGTGATTTATATTCATATAAGATATACTGTTGTTGTTGTTTAGTTGCTAAGTCCGACTCTTTGCAACACCATGGACTGTAGCCCGCCAGACTCTCTGTCGATGGGGATTCTCCAGGCAAGAATACTGGAATGGGTTGCCATTTCCTTCTCCAGGGGATCTTCCTGACCCATGGATTGAACTCAAGTCTCCTGCTTGGCAGGATGATTCTTTACCACTGAGCCACCAGGAAAGCCCATAAGAAATATTGGTGGTAAAAGAATACCCAAAAAATTGGTAGTAAAATATTGGTGGTAAAAAGAAACCACTGATACACAGAACAACATGTGTGAATCTCAAACACATTATGCTGAACAGAAGATGCCTTACATAAAAGAGGACATACTATCTGATTCCATTAAATAAAGTTCTAGAATGGGTAGTATCTAAAAAAAAATAAAAAAGATCAGAGCAGTGGATACTGGGTGGGTAAAGGTGAGGACTAAATAGGACAGGAGATGAAGGAACTTTTTGGGGTGATGTTATGTTTTATATCTTGATAGTGTGTTGCACACAGGTATATGGATTCATTAAAACTCACAGAATGGAACACTTGAAATCTTATCTATTTCACTGTAGATAAATTTTACTTAAAAAAAAAAAAAAGGTAAACATGAATTCCCTGGCGGTCCAGTGGTTAGGATTTTGCCTTCTTACTGCCTAGGGAGTGGGTTCAGTCCCTGATCTGGGCACTAAGATCCCACAAGCTGTGCTGCTGCTGCTACTGCTGCTAAGTCGCTTCAGTCGTGTCCGACTCTGTGCGACCCCATAGACGGCAGCCCACCAGGCTCCGCCGTCCCTGGGATTCTCCAGGCAAGAATACTGGAGTGGGTTGCCATTTCCTTCTCCAGTGCATGAAAGTGAAAAGTGAAAGTGAAGTCGCTCAGTCGTGTCTGACTCTTCTCAACCCCATGGGCTGCAGCCTACCAGGCTCCTCTGTCCATGGGGTTTCCCAGGCAAGAGTACTGGAGTGGGGTGCCACTGCCTTCTCTGACAAGCTGTGCAGAGTGGTCCAAAAAAGCCACTATCGTAAACAAATTTTGAACTCTTAGATCAATAGTTATAATAACAACAATCATGCTGAAGTGTTCAGGGGTGAACTGTACTGATATCTGTAACTTATTATAAATTGCATCAAAAAAATTAAGATAGCTAGATGGGGACATTCCTGTTGGTTCAGTGGTTAAGACTCCACAATTTCACTGCAGGTGGCACTAGTTCACCCCCGGTCGGGAACTAAGATCCTCACATGCCCACATGGTGCAAGATAAATCTAGCAAGACAGATGGATGGGCAGGCATGTGTCAAATACTAATTAAGAAATTTAGGTGAGTGGCCATTGCAACCCCCTGCTCTGCAAGCCCGCAGAGCTGTACTCAGAAGCTGACCTCGGACCCAACCGTCCCTGAATCTTGGCTGCCCTCACTCTGCTACCTGCCTTCGGAACAAGACTTGTTGGAGCATCTGTGCTTGCTGCCTCTGCAAACGGATTACAAGGGCCAGAAACTAGACGAACAGATGTTTCAGGGAATTTTCTTTTTTTTCTGCAATAGTTGGATTCATCTATGGGTACCTGGCTGAACAGTTAGGGAGGACTGTCTACATAGTTATGGCCGGATTTGCTGACACTTCCTCCGCGGCCTATTTATCGCCAGCACCCCCTCAAGTGGTTACCTGTTCAAGACTCAAGCATAGAAGAGAAACCAGGGGAAAGAAAAGAGGCATGCCAAAAGTAACTGATAGGGGTTTTCATGATTCAGTTTTTACTATTGCACCTGCTTTTGTTTCGTGAGACAGGAGCTAAACTGTTTTCTGTGAGAAACATGCTCTCCAGCCCAAACTCAAGAATGGACCTGGATACATGAGGTTTAGCAGAAAGCTCTGTGGCAGGCACACCCACAGTCCTTACACAAAGCAAGTTATCCTAGCATGCAAGCCCCTCTCCCCGTTCCTCACTGGATGAGTACTATGCGGTGAACAATCTTCCCGGAAGTCACCTAGGGTTGTTCTCTCCCTCTTTATGGGCTGGCCCCTCCCTGACATCTTGTTTCGTCCTTCCCTGTGCACCTCTTTCCGTTTTTTTTTATGTTCTGAATTCACCAATAGGGTGAGCCTGCGTGAAACCCTTATGTTTTGAATTCACCAATAGAATGAACCTGGGTGAAAAACCCTAGGCATCCGGCCCTCCCTTTGTTTGCCAACTTTCCAGTTTTGTAACCCTTATGGCTATTACACTAGCAAGCTGTCACTCAAAGCTAGCTATTTTTGAAAATGGATCACTTTAGTTCTTACCTTTTCCTATACAGAACATGAGCTAAAAAACACCTATGCTCAGGTGTGTATAGATTTTGTTCTCCCTCTATTTCATTTCTCAAAATTCTCCAAGCCAGGCTTCAGCAATACGTGAACCGTGAACTTCCAGGATGTTCAAGCTGGTTTTAGAAAAGGCAGAGGAACCAGAGATCTAATTGCCAACATCCACTGGATCATCGAAAAAGCAAGAAAGTTCCAGAAAAACATCTATTTCTGCTTTATTGACTATGCCAAAGCCTTTGACTGTGTGGATCACAATAAACTGTGGAAAATTCTGAAAGAGATGGGAATACCAGACCACCTGACCTGCCTCTTGAGAAACCTGTATGCAGGTCAGGAAGCAACAGTTAGAACTGGACATGGAACAACAGACTGGTTCCAAATGGGAAAAGAGTACGTCAAGGCTGTACATTGTCACCCTGCTTCACTTATATGCAGAGTACGTCATGAGAAACATTGGGCTGGATGAAGCACAAGCTGGAATCAAGATTGTCGGGAGAAATATCAATAACCTCAGATATGCAGATGACACCACCCTTATGGCAGAAAGTGAAGAAGAACTAAAGAGCCTCTTGATGAAGGTGAAAGAGGAGAGTGAAAAGTTGGCTTAAAGCTCAACGTTCAGAAAACTAAGATCATGGCATCTGGTCCCATCACTTCATGGGAAATAGATAGGGAAACAGTGGAAACAGTGTCAGACTTTTTGGGGGGGGGGCTCCAAAATCACTGCAGATGGTGATTGCAGCCATGAAATTAAAAGACGCTTACTCCTTGGAAGGAAAGTTATGACCAACCTAGATAGCATATTGAAAAGCAGAGACATTACTTTGCCAACAAAGGTCCGTCTAGTCAAGGCTATGGTTTTTCCACTAGTCATGTATGGATGTGAGAGTTGGACAGTGAAGAAAGCTGAGCGCCGAAGAATTGATGCTTTTGAACTGTGGTGTTGGAGAAGACTCTTGAGAGTCCCTTGGACTGCAAGGAGATCCAACCAGTCCATCCTAAAGGAGATTAGTCTTGGGTGTTCATTGGAAGGACTGATGCTGAAGCTGAAACTCCAATACTTTGGCCACCTCATGCGAAGAGTTGACTCATTGGAAAAGACCCTGATGCTGGGAAGGATTGGGGGCAGGAGGAGAAGGGGACGACAGAGGATGAGATGGCTGGACGGCATCACCGACTTGATCGACATGTGTTTGAGTAAACTCCAGGAGTTGGTGATGGACAGAGAGGCCTGGCGTGCTGCGATTCATGTGGTCGCAAAGAGTCAGACACGACTGAGGGACTGAACTGAACTACTTCATTTCTCTGTTGGGTTTTAATTTATAAATAGTTTGGACCTTGTCTTCACAAACTTCCTCTGAAATGGAGAACTGAAAACACAAGTATGCAAAGTTTCTCTCAGGTCTACAAAATAATGAAGGATAAAAGCTTCATAAATGATAGTACAATTTAACTATCAAAGTTTTATAATTAATTATAAGTAGTCAGGCTGTTTTAATGTTTTCGATTAAAATTCAGTGCAATTCAAAAAAAAAAAAAAAGAAATCCAAGTGAGGCGAAACCTGTGGGGCCCTCCAGGGCACAAAAGCCCATGTTGCTTGCTTCTTCTTTGTAGAAATAGACTTCATTCAGCCTCCTCGACCTTCCCAGAGTTCCAAGGGGCAGATTCAAACAGTTGCTAATCAGGGAACAGAGGGAAATGCAGAAACAAGGTGGGGAAGGGGGGTGTGAGGGGGTGTGGTGCAGCCACAATAGTGCAGCCTTGGGGCCCGGTCCTATTTCCTCCTCAAGGAATACACACAACAATAGCTTTGCAAGGCTAGGAACTAAGGCCACCACCCAGGTGGATGACAGTAACTTCAGGCAGAGCACAAGATTCCGGAGCACCACCCTGTTACCTCACCACCAACCAATCAGAAGAAAGTCACACACCCTGCAGCCCTCATTCCAAATTCTGCCTATAACAACTTCTCCCAGAAAACCCTCAGGGAGCTGCCTAAATCACCTGTTTTCTTTGCTCGGCCCTGTAATAACCCTTTCTCTGCTCCTGACTCGGGTAGCTTGGTCTGTTTGGCGTCATATATGCGTGGGGCACACCAATTTGTGTTCAGTAACAAAGGTAATGGTTGTTAAATGTCATATTATTTCAACTTTTCATTATGTTTGAAATTTGTCATAATAAGATGTTGAGGAAAAAACCCAATAATGCAATTAGAAGAATGTACCAGACAATTAGGAGTCATTTCCATGATGTATTGACGAGTAAGAAAATTGGGAGATGGAAAATGTGTATAACATGATCCTTTTAAAATAAAACAATACAAAAATACCCTAGTTGATATGAGTTACCTTAGTGTGGAACAGAATGTGGCAATGTAGGTGGGATGCTGATATGAGAGGTACCTGCATGCTCAGTTTCAAAGTTGTGTCTGACTCTGAGACCCCATGGACTGCAGCATGCCAGGCTCCTCTATCCTTCACTATCTCCTGGAGTTTGCTCAGATTCATGTCCATTGAGTTGTTCATCCTTTGCCATCTCCTACTCCTTTTGCCTTCATTACCTGACAAAACATTAAGGGTTCCCACTCTTTCACTCTCAACTACCTGCTTAACTGTTGGACAGTAAAGAATCTGCCTGCAATGCGGGAGACCTGGGTTCGGTCCCTGGGTCGGGAAGGTCTTCTGGAGAAGGGAATGGCTACCCATTCCAGTATTCTTGCCTGGAGAATTCATGGATAGAAGAGCCTGGCAAGCTACTGTCCATGGGGTGGCAAAGAGTCAGACATGATCAAGCGACTAACCTTTTCACTTTAACTGTTTGATGTATACTTCTCCACATTCTTTTCCCTGCATTAAAAAAAAGTTTTTTTAAGTACACATATTTTTTTGTGTGCTACACATACTATTCTGCAACAGACTTCTTTCACCACCATGGACACCATGATAACATTTTACCAAGCCACCTAGCTCTTTTGAATGGTGGCAAAGGATAGCACAGTATGAATGTATTGTGATGGGTTTAACTATTTGTTCGGCAATAGATAGCTAGGCTGCCAACAATTTTTGGCAATTTCAAATGTTACAATAACCATCCCTCTGGGTCAAAGAGAATGAAGCTTTACTTTGATGTGTGTGTGCCCCTGCATTTAAACTGTGGTCAACCACTGGACCACCAGCAAAGTCCTTGAGATTTGTATTCACATAAGAAATACTGCTGATGTTGTTATTTAGTTGCTTAGTTGTGTCTGACTCATTGGGACCCCATGGACTGAGCCCGCCAGGCTCCTCTGTGCATGGAATTTTCCAAGTCAGAATACTAGAGTGGATTGCCATTTCCTCCTCCAGAGGATCTTCCGAACCCAGGTATCAGACCCGGGTCTCCTGTGGCTCCTGCATTGGCAAGCAGATTCTTTCCCACTGAGACAGCTGGGAAACCCCCTTTACTTTGATAAGTTCTGCCAAATTGTCCTCTAAACAAGTTGTACAAACTTACAATCTCACTGAAAAGAATTTGAGAAAACTCTTTTCCTAGACCCTAACATCAGAAACCTTCAATCTTTTAAATTTTTGACAATCTGATAAGCAAATGAATGGTTCAGTTCAGTTCAGTCGTTCAGTTGTGTCTGATTCTTTGCAACCCCACGGACTGCAGCACGCCAGGCATCCCTGTCCCTCACCAACTCCTGGAGCTTGCTCAAATGAATGGTACCTTGTTTATATTTTCAGTTCCCTGATCACTAACATAATCAAGTATCTTTCCTTTTGTTTATTAGTCATTTATATTTCTTCTGTGAACTGAATTGACTGAGTGACTGAAAGTAAAGTGTAAACTTTTACTGTGGATAGAGGTCCAGAATGATCTTTCTAAAAACACTGATTCTCTCAGTGTCCTAGTTTGCAACTTTCTGTGCTTTCCTATTTCTGTTAAGATTAAAAACAAAAAACCTCACATCACCTCCCCATAGTCCACAATGGCTCACCCAATCCAGCCCCTGCCTCCCTCTGACCTCATGTCACCTGTTCACAGGAGTTCACCCCCAGCCTTGGAGGTGCTACTTCCTCTGCCTGGACTGCCCTCCCCTTGTCTTACACCTGCTAACTCCATTTATCATTCAAGATTCTGCTCAAACATTACTTTCTCCAGAAACTTCTGGTTCCTAGACTCGGTCAGGTCTCCAAGTCATAGTCGCGAGCATCCTGGGCTTTTTCTCACAAGCACTTATCCGAACAGTAGTTAAATAAGTTTTTTTTTTTTTTTTTAAGTATTTGTCTTTAATTGCCTCCTTCTTCCTTAGGTTCCTTCTGTGTCTCTACAGCAACTCACAGTTTTGCTTTGCTCATAGGAGGCATTCAGCCAATATTTGCTGAATCAGAGAATGAGACTCTTACCCAAGGCAAGAACCATCTCCTCTCAGAAACCTTTTCATGATGCCAGTGCTTATTCCATAACGGACTCCTAACCAGCAATGTTAATGATAGCTGCCACTTCCAAAGCCCATGCACTCTGTTACCAGGGGAAATGCCTTACCTATGATATTTTGGCCTTACACAACTGAGAGAAAGGCAGTATTTTACACACTTAATAGTTAGGGAAATTTAGATACGTGGTTAAAATCAAATGCAACTAGTAAGTGGCAGAGTCAGAATTTGAACTCCAGCTATGGAAACATGATACTAGCTCCTGAAGCTCAGGATGACATGTTTATCTACACATCTGCCACTCCTTACTAGCCTATACTCTTTAGAGGCAGGAACCAGGGAACAGGCAAATGGTAGAGCCCCCATTAAATATATTTGCCAAATGAATAACAAGAGGTGGGAAAAGTTAATAGGAGTTGAGAGCAGGGTACTTCATAACATTATAAAATAACCTATTAATAACTGGAAGGGACCTATTCTTCTCAGTGGAGGAAGCGCCCCAAAATTCCTGATACAAGGTGACTTGCTATAGCTCCCCTACAACCTTTTCTCTTGTAGATCAGCTCTACTTACTAACTCTATTAGATTCTGAAAGCATTTACTGAGCATCTAATACATACAAGGCTCTATACTGGAGACTGAGGGAAGGTGCCAACATGATGCAAGGCCTGTCCCTGTGTCCAGCGGCTCTCCAGTCTGGTGGAGAGACGCTAGCTCTAACACAAGGTAGGGTGTCATCCAGCTAAAACCAAGCTTCGAAGAAGGAGCAATGAGAGCCCAGAGAAGAAGCAATAAGTTTCCATTGGGTAGATGAGGGTTGAGGTCACAGCATAAGAAAGTTCTCTCTAATCAGAACAGAAATCTTTTCCACCTGGTGGATGGTGGGTGGTTTTTTTTTTTGGCTATGTCACTTAATTCATTCAGTTTTTGGCATCTCACTTAACCAACCAGGGACTAAACCCGAGCAAGTGCAGTGAAAGCCTGGAATCCTAACCACTAGGTCACCAAGGAATTCCCCGAGGGGGCCAGGTTGAGTGAACCCAGTTCTGCCTTCCGGAATGACACCAAAGTATCACCCTTTCCCCTCAGGACAGTCTTTAAAATATTCACCAATAACTACCTTGTCCTCTCCAATTTTTCTCTTTTCAAGGCCAACATTTCTCCATTTCTTTGACTGGGATTCACAAAAAGAATGAATCAACATAGAAGCCTTTCCTCCTCCTCCAAGTACTAAAATGCTATCTAGCCTTCAAAGCAAAGGACAAGGTCAATGCCACCTTCTCCATCGAATTCCCTAATAACTACAGGGGAGTTGTATCTTCCTTGCCTAAAAACAAGTACATACTAAAAAAATTACTTTGGAAATCCCTTAGATTCACTCATAATGTACGGTATATGTAGTTTCCTGTTTGCCTGTTTGTGGCTATCTGACAAGGCCTGTTTTCCCCCGGTTTTGAAACATATTGTGTAACTTCGATGTAGAGATGACAAAAGACTCTCCTTGAGGAAACTTCAGTCAGGGCCCTCTGAACCCTCTTCTGCCTCAGGCTTCAACTTTGCCCCACCCCCACACCCTTAACGCTGTCTCTGAGTGATTCTTCATTCAAGACCCCCTCACTCCCTGTTGGCTATAAATCCCAGCTGTCTTTGCTGTATTGAGAGATTGAGCAAGAGCTCCTCCCATGGCAGTACCTACTGCAATAGTCTCGAATAGTCTTCCTCACTATTTAAACAAGCATCAGAATGATAGTCTCTTTAACAGAGCCAAAAGAAGTAGTCGACTTTTGTTCAGTCGCGTTGTACCTATTTTTTTGGACACAGGTGAATTCATGGATGTGAAGTGTTGATGATGTGACTCAATGGTAATTGTTCTCTTTTTATTTTTCCTCCACCATTTTTCTTATTATCTGTATTATAGTCCTCATGCTATTTTATTATTTATCACAGCATACTGTATGTATATCACAGCCTCTCTGCTTCCCTGGCATTATGTATTTTTCATCTTTATATTCCCTACAGTGCCCAGCACAGTGTGGGGACATAAAACAGGTCAGCATCTTTGCTCCTTCAGGTGCTACTCAAACCCGTTAAATGTCCCTCTTAAAAAGTGACACTCATTACTGAAAACAATATTCCAGAAATGATCCGGTAAACCTGGAGAATCACTTACCTCCTGCCCCCTACCCCAAACCACACTTCTATAAACACAGTCCTAACACTTCTTTGGCTCTTTAAGCAGCCACACCCGCCTTTTGGTCTACTGAAACCTAAGGTCTTTTTCAAGAGGTCTGTTAGTAAGCCTTGATTCCCACAACCCAGTATTTATTTAAGTCTTTACATTTATCCCTGTTAAATTGTTTCTTGGTCTTCGGCCCAAGACCCCAAGACTGCAGCCTGTTGATATAGGTGTTTTTGAAGCACAATTCTGTGGTTTGACAGGGAGAAGTCTCTTTGATTTTCACTTGAATGGGAACAGGCAAGGAGGACCAAACAGCCTTTAGCCACAGGATGAGAAGGGGCCTCGAGGAGACCGGCCCCCGCGCGGGTCTCCATGGAGAAGCCACAGGTGCTAATGGAGGTTTGGTACGTACGCAGTTGGTGCCCTTTCCTTCTTCCCCGAGCTCCCTGAGACTCTCCCTCCTACACTGGGTCTCTTGAGCTCTCTGGGATAGTGAACCCCCGAGGAAGCACCCCTCAATGAAGGGGCGGAGGTCCCCGCAAAGCTCGCGCCAGGGCGGGCAGCCCCCAGCAGGCAGCTCGTTCCCCGCTCTTCTGCAAAGCCTGGGCTCCCTCCCGAGCTCCCTTCCCCCACGCCGAGCGCTTCCCACCCTCAGCCCCCAACCCCCGCGGGCGGCGCGTGGGCGCAGCACCCGGCTCCCCCAGACGTGTCCAGCGCCGCCGCCTGGGGAGCAGGCTGCGGGGGAGGTTCTCCGCCCGGACTCGGCGCAGGGGCCCGGCAGGGGCAGAGCGGGTGGGATGCGGGCGGCGCTGGCGGCGCGGGCGGGGCGTGGGCACCGCGCGGGAGGGGGCGCTGCGCGGCCCCGGGACCCGCCGGAGCCACCGGGGGAGCTGCCGTTCTTCTGCGCCCCGGGGCGGGAAGGGTGGCCCCGTCGCGGGGGTCGCGGCGGTAAGCTGGGCCCGCGTTTCGGGGCCGGGGAGTGGGCCGGCCCGTACCTGGTCTTGAAGTCCTGGTTATAAATGGTCCTCAGCCTCTCGCGATCTGTCTCCCTGTCCTGTCCCCGATCGACCAGGAAATTCTCGAATCTCTGGCCCGTCTCCCGGAGCTGCCGGCAGCTGAACTTACTGGGCATCGCGGCGGCGACTGCGGCCCAGGAAGGAGGGTTCGGAGAAATGAAACTGAAAGTCGCCGCCGCGGCTAGAAGTTGGCGGTCTTAGGGTGAGGGTGCTGCAGGGGAGAACGCCCCAACTCCGACCCCAGATCCGGCAGGATCCCTTCTCCCCCCACCAGGTTTCCCTCTTCGGTTCTTTTCCTACCTGAGCCTTCCCTTCCGTCTCTTCGTCCTATCCCCTCCCCCTCTGCCCATTAACTCTTTGCTAAGGAGTCTGACCCCTCCCTCAGGGCCCTCCCCTTACCCCAGCTCCCTCCCCTGGCTTTCAGCCAGAATCTGAACGTGGCTATCGCCTGGGGCCCCCTGAACAGTCCGGGAGGACTTCCTAGCCTCAGTCTGGACAACTCCCACGCCCACCTCCCAGGGCTTCGCGACTTATTGAAAAGCAGGGGAGCAAAGGGCAGGGACTGGGACCTGGGTCGGCTGCAGCTGGACTGGGGCAGCTCATCCAACAGCTCCCCCAGACAGCCTGGGACACAGGCAAGTACGGAAGCGAGAGGCACGCCCCCCTCCCCCATTTTCCCTTCTTCGGCTTGCAGACGCTGGGAGGAAGGCGTAAGAGCCAAGAAGTTTGGGGGAAGAACCGAGTGTCTCTGATAAAGGTGTGTACGCGTGGGAGGGAGGAACAAGGGGCTTTGCCGGGATGAACAGTTCATTACTTTTTCTGTCACAAAGGCTTCGTTATGTGGAAAGGCTCGCGATCCCTAGCCTTAAGCCACATATTTGGGCACTTAATGCACCCCAGGCTGTATTACTCTTAATTGTTACTAGTGTTTAGCTAAGGGTTGCCCCAGTCATCAAAATATTAGCTTCTGGAGAGCAAGAGACTGTTAGGTTAGGCAATAAATGGTTAATAGCTACAGCATCAGTACCAGGAAGAGAAGCATTAATAAAAGAAGCTTCGGAAGACAGATGGTTAAGGCGAACTAAAGGAAGTGGGGGTACAACAACAAACCTAAAAAAAGCCTCATCATCTACTTATCTACTGGAGTACAAAAACACACTGACTAGAATCGGACAAAGATCATAAAAGTTACATTTAAAAAATCTTGAAACAAAAATACCGGTTCCCAATATATCCAAGGTTGTGGTGTTCTCCAATGTCATTCCCTGTAGGAGGCCACACACTATCTAACCTAGTGTGAAGAATGCTCAGAACCCAGGTCATGCTCCAGCTGGGCTACCTCTGTACCTTTTCTCAGGCCAACAACCAACTAAAGCCAAGAAAAACAGGCTTTAGCAACAGGAAATTCAGTGTCAGTGGGAACCAAAGTTACAGGGAGAGGGGGAGAACAGAACAGGGGAATATGTTCTTAGAAATTGCTTATGCAAAGTGGAGGGAAAAACTAGGAATGTGGCCAAAGATTTTATCTTTTTTCTCCCCCAATTATCCAGTGAGGCCTGAGTATTAAAGAGAGGGAACTCCTCAGAATTGCACTATTACTTAACCACTTCAAAAACCTACCACCCACCATACCCAAACTGAACATCTGGCTCTATTCTGATCAGAAATCTAAGCCTCCATTATTCCTGGATACATAACCTCCCCCTTCTCAAATTATGCCTATTTCCTGGATGTTCTCAAAACATACACAAATAGCTATAGTATAGTAAAAACATGGGTGAAAATGTGATCTTATGTGGCTTTTGTGACAAGGGAACCTCTAAACCAGTTCCATCTGGAAAAACCCATTTCCCTTAGTGCAGCTCAGTTCAGTCGCTCAGTCGTGTCTGACTGTGTGTGACCCCATGGACTGCAGCACGCCAGGCTTCCCTGTCTATCACCAACTCCTGGAGCTTGCTCAAACTCATTAAGTTGGTGATGCCATCCAACCATCTCATCCTCTGTCATCCCCTTCTCCTCCTGCCTTCAAATTTTCCCAGCATCAGGGTCTGTTCCTGTGAGTCAGTTCTTCACATCAGGTGGCCAAAGTATTGGAGTTTCAGCTTCAGCATCAGTCCTTTCAATGAATATTCAGGACTGATTTCCTTTGACTGGTTGGATCTCCTTGCTGTCCAAGGGACTCTCAAGAGTCTTCTCCAACACCACAGTTCAAAAGCATCAGTTCTTTGGTGCTCAGCTTTTATAATCCAACTCTCACATCCACACATGACTATTGGCAAAACCATAGCTTTGACTAGATGGACCTTTGTTGGCAAAGTAATGTCTCTGCTTTTTAATATGCTATCTAGGTTGGTCATAGCTTTTCTTCCAAGGAGTAAGCGTCTTTTAATTTCACGGCTGCAGTCACCATCTGCAGTGGTTTTTGAGCCCCCCAAAATTAAGTCTCACTGTTTCCATTGTTTCCCCATCTATTTGCCATGAATTGATGGGACCGGATGCCATGATCTTCGTTTTTTCAATGTTGAGTTTTAAGCCAGCTTTTTCACTCTCCTCTTTCCCTAGTTGTTATTTTCACATGTGGCTGTCTAGATGCCTAGAATGGTCTTCCTACCTTTCACAACTAGCTCAGGTCTCACTTTCCTCCCCAAATCCTTCTGTACTTAGAAAAATCTCACTATAAAGTAATAAGGTTTTGTTTGTGTGTGTGCTAAGTCTCTCAGTCATGTCTGACACTTTGCGACCCTATGGGCTGTAGAGTGGGTTGCCATGCCCTCCTCCAGGGTTATCTTCCCTACCCAGGGAACAAAGCTGGGTCTCCTGTGTCTCCTGCACTGGCAGGCAGGTTACTAGTGCCACTTGGGAAGCCCAATAAGGTTGATTTTGCGTATGTGCAGGCTAAGTTGCTTCAGTCCTGTCCGACTCTTTGCGACCCCATAGCACTGAAGGCAATCCGAAAGTTAACTCTGGCCAAGGACATTACTGGAACAAACCTAGAGCCTTCTAAGGTAACTACTTTGGAGAAAAAATGTTAAGAGCCCTGTTTTTTTTTTTTTTTTTTTTTTTCCATAGTCTTATTACTGCATAGTTATTTGGATTCTACAATTCAGTTTTGAATTGTCTCTAACTTTATAAAACTTTTCCACTAAGACTGTACTCCCCAAGGCAACAGTGCTAAAACTGACTGAAATGCTTTAATTGGTTAGCCTACCGTTGACCAAAGGAATGGCTGTAGCAGGTAGAGTTGATCCTCATTATTTGTAGATTCTGTATTTGCAAGTTCACCTACTCACTAAAATCAGTAACCCCCCAAATCAACACTTGCAGTACTTTTGTAGTCATCCATGGATGTGCAGAGTGGCAAAAAGAAAAATCTGAGTTGCCCAATGTGCCTGTTCCCAGCTGAAGTAGAACAAGGCCATATCCTTCCTGCTTTGTTTCAGCTCATGTAATAAAAATCCTTTTTGTGGTGTATTTTGTGGTCACATTTTGTGTGCTTTTTTTTTTGGTCACTGCTTAAAATGGCCCCCAAACCTATGTAGTGCTGAAATGCTGTCTAGTGTTCCTAAGTACAAGACTGATGTCCCTTATAGAGAAAATTCCCATGTTAGATAAGCTTTGTTAACTTAGGCGTGAGTTATAGTGCTGTCAGCTATGAATTCAATGTTAAAGAATAAAAAATGAATATTAAATAGTGATTTAAATAAAAATATATAAACCAAGATTGTGTATTAATGGGTTGACAAAAATGTTGTGACCAAACCCCAGAGCAATGTTTCAATATGTGCTAATTCAATGTTTGCTGGCAATTTTACAGAACATAACCACAGTAAATGAGGATTAACACCCATAACAGAATGCTTTTGGATACAATTGGTTTCTGCTCTCAGAGGGCTTAGATCAACTCTGTTTTGTTTTTGGCTGTGCTGTGCAGCTTGCAGGATCTTAAGTTTCCCAACCAGGGAATGAACCCATGCATGCCACCCTGCAATGGCAGTGAGGAGTCCTAACAGCTGGACTGCCTGGGAATTCCCTACCCTGTTTTTTAACATATACTCTGTTCAAGGGAGAATTTTAGTTAGCTCAGTTTATTGTATGGGACTAGCCTATTTTCTATATTTACCAGTCTTTTCTTTCTTTGATTTTCTAAGAAATAAGTGGCTTGGTAGTTATATTTAAATTATAAATTCATATATTGGCATTCAAATTGTATCAGTCTTTTGTGAGTTTGGAGAGAATGTGCCAAGGCTTGCTATGTATCTCATGAACCAAGATGAATCTAGTGTCAACCTTCTAGATTATAAAACAGAACAGGCACTAGAACTAGGCCAACTAACAAAAGCACAACCACCCAGGCACAAATGAAAGTCTTCAGTAGTGTAATTTCAACTACAGGAGTGAGGCCTCAGAAGAAACTCCTTTTGGCTGGGAAACCACTGTCCTAGAATAGGCTGATTTCAGCAGTGTGGTTAAGAGTCACAATTCAAGCAAATATTCTGCTGAAGGAGGTTAAGGAAGTCTCTGCAGGACTTGGCAAGGAGGGTTGACTTCTGCCCAACTATACAAGAAACCAAGGGCTTTAGATGGCCAAGAGATTAATAAGAGTCTTTACAAAAGTTTGTAAGAGCTAAGGAAATCAATGAGGCAGGCTGATGGGGTTAGTAAGTTAAAGGCAAAGGCCAGAATGCCTGAATCTGTACTACAAGGACATAGCGTAGCATACCTAAATGTCCCTCAAAAGGGTGGGAATGTGAACTGGCCATGAATGGAAAATGAAGCACTGAAACTCCTCTGAGGGCTTAGATCAACTGGGAAACAGGATAAAAGCCCTTCCCATATGTCCATAAGTCAGACTCATATAGAAGGAAAGCAGTCTTTACAGCTGATGTGAAATAGTACCCATGTTCATGGTACAGGGATTTTCATTTCTAAAAACTATGGCAAACCTAGACAGCATATTAAAAAGCAGAGACATCACTTTGCTGACAAAGGTCCATATAGTCAAAGCTATGGTTTTTCCAGTAGTCATGTATGGATGTGAAAGTTGGACTATAAAGAAGGCTGAGTGCTGAAGAATGAATGCTTTCAAACAGTGGTGCTGGAAAACTCTTGAGAGTCCCTTGGACAGCAAGAAGATCAAACCAGTCAATCCTAAAGGAAATCAACCCTGAATATAGCTGAAGCTCCAATCCTTTGGCCACCTGATGCAAAGAGCTGACTCACTGGCAAAGACCTTGATGCTGGGAGAGATTGAAGGCAGGAGGAGGGGACAACAGAGGATGAGATGGTGGGATGGCATCACCGATTCAATAGACATGAATTTGATCAAACTCCAGGAGACAATGAAGGACAGGGAAGCCTGGCTTGCTGCAGTCCATGGGGTCGCAAAGAGTTGGACACGACTGAGCAACTGAACAACAACCTAGTAACTATAACTACTTGGGCCTTGCTTTCTGAATGACAGGTAGAGAAAATAACTAGATTTTTCTGACAGAAATGGAAAACCCTAAACAAAACCTCTGAAAACTCCAGTAGCCATGACGGTAAAGCAGTATGATCCATAGAGAAATTCTTAAAACTTAAAAAATAAGGGGGGGAGGGGACTTCTCTGGTGGTCCACTGGTTAAGATTGCTTCCTCCCAACACAGGGGGCACAGGTTCAATCCCTGGTTGGGGAACTAAGGTTCATAAGTCATGGCCACAAAAAGAAAAGCTGGTCTTTGGATAGTCACTGAATCTACAGTAGTTGAAACCCTGAACATTCTCATCAAATAAGAGCAATTCCACATCTTACCCTGAGGACAAAGGCTGAAGAGATGGCTCAAAAAGGAGAGACTCAGACAATTTAAGAACAAAACAGGTGTATTTCTACTGGACTACCTGATACAGAGGATCGTGTAGTATGGATGGATAGTATGAATGACAAGTAATACAAATAAATTTTATTTGAAATAAACAAAAATGCTTACACAAATCAATGGGTCACTTAAAAATAAACTCTTGCTTGACTGTATTACTCAGCAAAAACAAAGCCGAAACACAAACACCCTTCTTTTTTGACGTGTATTTGGAGGAAGACACTACTTGGTTTTTAAAAAACTGACCTTCCCTTAAGGCCTGGTCATAGAAGTGTAAACAATGTAAATGAATCCACCATTACCAGTTGTCATATCGTATCTATGTCACCTGTGTATTCTGAGATCACACCTGTACCTGCCAATAAACCTGGGAAGGGTTGCTATATCACAGTTATATTTGAGTTGGCAGGCAGGACTGAGGAAGAGTAATTTGGAATAAGTTTTACATACTATTTAGAACAAATTGCTAGTATTCCCTTAAATAACAGGTTACAATAGAAAGATAATGCCTGAAAGTTATCCTTTTCACTTTGGTTCATTTTTAGTTGTTTGTGATTAACATAGTTGTTTGATTCATTCACTTATAGTACAATCCTGCCACAAAGTATTAAAGCACAAGATACCTATTATTCCTTCAACATCTGCATTTCTTCAAGTTTTATACTCTACTATACCCCTAGAATGTCAGCAGTTTTCAAATATTAAAAAAACAGTAATAAAAATGGGTAACACTCTTCTAAAAATGCACATGTCTATAACTATAATGGTACTAGATGGGAAGGAGACAATGAGGGAAGGGGAAAAAAGCAAACATGTTCATGTAGGGAATGTGGTTCAAGTCTTTGGATTTAAAAACAACTTCGCCAGAGAAGCTGGCTATGATGGAATTTCCAGAAAACTTCCTTGGCCTCCAAAATGGACCTGAAAAGCCCAAATCCAAACATATGAAACTACAGTTATGAGATGTAATAAATGATGATCAAAGCAACTGGAGGGAGAAGGATGAATGTGTCTTCCATTCAGCTACAGTTTGCAGCATAGCCTCTTTAGCTGTTGGTCAATCAGTAAAAACCACTGAACACCAGAAGTACTTTGAAGGATGGGGTAGAAAAGTACTGAATATATTACCTGTCTATGTCAGTAACAGGGCTTCATGGCTAGGAAAATTTTCTAAACAGTAAAATGACTCCAGGGTAGATATCTCTCTCCATCATTAAATGTGGCAGAATTAAAAAAAAAAAAAAAAAGATTTACAAGTAGATATAATGAAAACAAAATTACAAGGCAGAAAACACAAAAGAATCAAGACAACGCTCTAGGTTCAACAGTAATCCATTAGGCTAGAAAACCTGTTAACTTTGAAAGCCCTAGCAAAATATCACTCTTGTTTATAAATCACTTATTTATCATATGACCACATGTTGAATCCTTTCTTTCCATGTACTGAAGAATCATATATTCAGCCTTTAAGCATTCTGCATTTCTTTGCCAATCTTGTAGCTGAGTATCTTGTTCCAGTCGACTTTGGTGCGGGTAACAGGAAGTTGCCGGCGCAAAGCTTTGAATGTGGTGTCTGACATTGTTTGATAGTTTTCACTAATTGCTGTCTGCAATAGATAATTGAAAATAAGTTGAACAGAAACTAGATATAGTGAAAGGGCATGCTTAAGTCCCCTAAGGACTTACAGGCTGGAAGATTTCTAGTGAGCACCTCTCCAATCTCTGCAGCAGGTATGAAGCCCACCTGTATTATTTCTAAAACTAGAGCTATACAGGTAATCCCCTGCTTTTCCAAAGTTTGCTGTACGTCACTTTGCTTCCCTGGTAGCTCAGATGGTAGAGAAGTAGCAATCTGCCTGCAATGAAGGAGACCTGGGTTCAATCCCTGGGTTGGAAAGATCCCCTGGAGAAGGGAATGGCAACCCACTCCAGTATTCTTGCCTGGAGAACTCCATGGACAAAGGAGCCTGGCAGGCTGTAGTCCATGGGGTCGCAGAGTTAGTCACAACTGAGCGACTACCACTTTCACTTTGCTTTTACCAAAGCAAAAAAAAAAACAAACCAGTGTTCAGCATTTGTTTGGCAGTGAGGCTGTTACAGGGACAGGGTGCACCCTGAGCAGTAACAGTGGCCCCACCATGCTCCTTCCTTGGGAACTACACTCAGCATCTCAGTATCAAGCAAGCCAGAGCTGTGAACTGTCTGTGAGGATCTGAGGAGTAGCTCAATCATTCTGTGCATCTGATAGCAAGATATGTTCTAAGGTAATTGCCTCTCCGCTTTATACCATTTGGCTTTGGAAAGGTTTCATAGGGATACTCTACTTTGGGGTAATGGGGGATATATCTGCAGTACCTTCCAATGCCAAAACCTTGACTGTAAGCAGAATGCAAAGTTACAAGGTCTGCAAAGTCTCCATACTTAGTATCACTGAATAATTATGTATATTTGAGTTCAAAGGATAGAGAAGTGTAACAAAATGTGTTAAAAGCAAAAATCTATATAGATCTATAAATAACAGTTTCAAGTCATCTTACCTGATACTCATTTTCTGCATGCTCTATGATTTTAATAAACTCCTTGGCAGTCTGGGCTTCATTCTAATGGAAGGAAAAATAAGAATTTTTAAAAATCTTAAGCAGTGAATAAAATTCAGTAAGCAGTAAATAAAAAAGATACTAAAAAGTAAGTCCATCTTAATTAACATTTGTATAACAATTTAGTTTTTCAAGTTTTCCTGTGCACATTATCTTCTTTGATTTTCAAAACAACCCTGTGAAGTAGATGTTATTATTGCCACCTCCATTTTGCAGACAAGAAAACAGAATTCTTTCAAATAATGACCAAAATTATACAGCCTTTGAATCATAAAGATGGGATCCAAATCCAGGTCCTCATCAAAACAACCCATATTTCTTTCTAATCTACCACAGTATGCCCAAAAGACAACACAATGTCTTGAAATTTTTATGCCTTGACAATATTTCTGGTTTAAGATGATATAAACAATGCCCTCAGACATATCAATCACATCTTCTAAGTTCACAGGCTCCTCTATTCGCTACTTATGATGTTAAGACAACCAATCACATTTCACTTTACATGATTTGGGTACAAAATGAATTTAGTCTCACTCTTCCTTTCAGAATTTTAAGTAAACAGAATTAGAGTGCGATTTAATGTCTAGGGCAGCGCCCCAAGATTCTTTCAAAAGAGTCAAAACTACTTTTTATTATAATACTACTACGACATAGTTACTTGCCTTTTTTACTCTCATGTGTGTACGTGTAGTTTCATAGAAGCTATGTAATATGTGACGACTTCATTACTTTTTGAGGGCTAATGTGTGAAGCACATATGAGAATCGAGTTGTCTTTTATTAGTTAGACGTTACACACTTTGTGAAAATGTAAATTAATGATATTCTTTTCACTAACTTTTTTAACTCATAAAAATACAGCTGTTTTTCATGAAAGTGAAGTTAAGAAGTAATGGGTTTGTTAATGCTATATTTTGCTTTAGATTTTTTTTGCCACACCAGGGATCTCAGTTCCCCAACAAGGGATCGAACCTGGGCCTCCTGCAGTGGAAGCATGGAGTCTTAACCATTGGAGCACCAGGGAAATTCCTGTTATTTTTAAATTAATAAATACATACTTTTAATATTCCTCAGTTTTAATTTCTACTAAGGTAGATAGATATAACACACATAAACAGAAGCTATTGGAGAGAGCTCAGTAATTTCTAGGAATATTAAGAAGTACTATAAATGCACAAAAAATTATGTCCCTTCTTTCCAGATATAGTACACAATACTATTATTGAACATTCCTAAAAATGTTCAGTTTCTCTAATGATATGAATGATAAATCCTATAGGGTTTAGTTTGGCAAACTTTCCTTCCTCCTGGTATTTATCGATCGAAGATATTACTGTCCTTGAGCAAATCTCAGAAGAGAGAAAGAAAAAGCAGCATGAATTCTCTAAAGCCATTATCACTATTCTCAGTCAAAATCTGTGAACTATCATCAACTAACCAACAAAACTGGTTGGTTATATACTAACAATTGTAAGCTGCCTAAAATAAGGACCTACTGAGTAGCACAGGGAATTATACTCAGTATCTTTTAATAACCTATAATAGAAAAGAATCTAAAAAAGAATATATGTAGGTGTGTATATATATATATGAATAACTTTGCTATATTCCTGAAACACAACATTGTAAATCAACTATATTCAATAAAAAAAATTTTAAAAAAAAGGTCTTTTATAAAGTTCTTAAAAAAAAAAAAGCTGCCAAAATCAAAGCAATGAAAACAACCTACATCTCTAGTGGCAGAATCAGCGCTCAGGATCAAAAGATCTAATTTTTTTAAAGAAAAACAAGACACAAGTGAGACATATATTAAATATTCCACACTCACCGAAACAGTTACTGAATCCTGTACATCTTTATGACTAACCAACTGAACATTGCCATCTTCATAATAGTGAACCTGCGCAAGAAAGTTAAGAAATATAAGTGCTTAGAGCACAGAGAAACTTCCTGTTTAGAGCACAAATCCATGCCTTCAGCCACCCCCAGTCTCACCATCTCTGAGCAAACAATTAATATGGCCAATGGTAATTTATAATGGTGCTTAAAATTCACAGAACACTTAAAGACTTCTCTTTACTTAGCAGGAAAAACTGATTATTAGTTAATAAACATTTACTATGTGCTTATTACATTGTAGACACTGCTTGGCATTGTGAATAGAAAGATCATAAATAAGGTTACACTCTGAAAAGTATTAAAATAATTAAAATAAAGTCATTTAACATTAGTTTTTCTCTGTGAAAACCAAGAAATTTTAATGGGTCCTAATCTTTTACACATCTCCCCATATATAATATCATCAGTTTTGATTAAGCAGATCTGACCAGGTGCAGGAAACTGAGGATTAAAGACAGGATTGGAAAACAGATATTCTATTGGTAAATCAGGCTACAAAAATAAGTAAGACAAAAGCGGTCCTGAACCTACTGTATAGCACAGGGAACTCTGCTCAGTGTTATGCGGCAGCCTGGATGGAAGGGGAGTTTGGGGGGGAAGGGATACATGTATATGTATGGCTGAGTCCCTTCAGTTGTACACCTGAAACTATCACAACACTGTTAATCAGCTATATTCCAATATAAAATTGTTTTTTTTTTTAAAGGCAGTCCTGTGGATGTAAGGCAAAGTGGATACTACAATTATGATAACAATTAGCAAGAAAGAGGGTTATCCAAGAGACAGACTAATCATTCAACGAGATGTAAGGCTCAGGAAGTTTTAGCAATTTACAAGACAGGTTCAGTCACAGTCACCAAAATTAAAAAAACCTTTTCTAAAAGGTTTCATCTGCTAATAAAAATTTCAACATGACTATCATCAACTTAGAGCCTTAGAAATTGTCTTCCCGGAGCTATCCTTCTGCTTACAGAATAACCAAGGGTTAAATATCCTAATGACATGTCCAAATAACTCTCACTCTGATTTTTAAAAGACATAAATGAAGTAATAAGCCTTTCCTCAAAGTGTGATCAGAGAGCCCGTGGTTAAAAGGTATAGATGAAGTCCTGGACTTCCCTGGTGGTCCAGTGGTTAAGACTCTATGATCCTAGTACAGGGGGCATGGGTTTGATTCCTGATCAGGGAACTAAGTCCCACCTATGGCACGGTGTGGCCAAAAAATAAATACAATAAAATGCACAGACTCATTCATTAAAGAAAAAAGAAAAAAGGTTTAAATGAGGTCTGGGTACTGGGTCCTATTATAAAAGTTTCATCAGAAACTTTTGTGATGTGTGCTCTTAGTTTACAGGTTTGCCTTGGCAAAACTAAAACACAAGTAACTTATTTCCTTCTAGAAGGAAAATAAATTTCCTTGTGTAAATTTATAGTAAGCTGCCAGGTTAATAATGCTGATGCCATACTTACAAGAAGTCTAGAGCATAGAAATAGTCAACAGATATAGAACAATATATTATCTTAGGTTGGGTTCCCCCAGCAGCAGACCCCAGGATAAAGATCTGAAGAGTTAATAGTTTATTTTGGAGATAGTCTCAGGAAGCACTAGTAAGGACTGAGGAAGTGAGATACAGAAGGCAAGGAAGTATCAGATGCACTAATGAGCACATTACAGCTGCCAAGCACTGGATTTTGGAAGACTATGCAGAACATGCTTTAGAGCTGTCCCACCTGAGGGGTGAAGAAGCTGGCATATTTCCTGACAACTTTTGAATGGCACTAAGGGCTGTGCCAGAGCTGCGGAGGTAACACTTCCAGCTTGTCTTAGCTGAGTTGGGCATGCTCCTGCAGTTAGGAAAATCTCCCAAGAAGAGAGGTGCAGCTACTTGTAGCAGGAAGTAATAGGTAACGTACGAAAAAAGTGGTTATAGATGGTATCTACCATGTATGTTTTGATTAAATTATACCATTAAAAAAGGCAACTCTTGCTAACTGTTATTAAAGCAAGAGTTGTAATGCAGCTAAATTAGGTATTGACCTTCTTAGTTATCAGTAACTGTTTAATCTGACTTTAGAGTTAGTTGGGCTCAAGAATTAAATCACCATGAATTTTGAAAGTCAAATTTGCTAGGATCAGAAGACTTCAATCTAGCTAGGTATCAAATGAGGTAATAAGCTCCTTATTCACCTGGCGGCATGTCCTGACACCAGCAATTAGAACTCTACTCTGCTTGGTTAATCACACTTGGCCATTCTATTTCTGTTTTACTTATTTGGTTGAAAACCGATCATAACTATAAATGTAAATAAATAAATAAAACAAGTCCATTTACGAAGCTTTCTTCAGAGCTAAGAGTTAGCAAATATATGTAGACATTTAAATGAGCTACATAAAAGACTCTAAGTAAGTTACAGTAGCTACTATATAGTCATTTCTTAATAATTAGTTATTTTCTTCTTTCCTAGAACTGCTATTTGATAATTCCTGGGAAGATCTTAGGTTATTTTTGAAAGAGAAAGATAACAAGCAAGCAGTATATGTCACATGACTGTCCTTTATCAACCCAAAAGGGCTCTGTTTAACTACAGTACTTCCCCAGGAAGGAGACTTCTGTTTCTATTTACCATCTAGCTCCCTTTGCATCTACATATAGTTGTTCCTTATTTTTAATGTCAGAGCAAATATCAATATGCATGTTTGTTTTAAAGATGTGATGTTTTAACATGGCCTATTAACATATTGGGATCTCACCTGGATCTTAAGTACTCCAACCACCTGGGCTGTAGGTGGTGTGATGGTGAACTTCCATTCTGATCTCCAGCGACCATTCCTATGAAAACACACACACAACTGTAGAATTAGCAGTAAGAAAGAGGTTGTCTGACACTGAGGCAGAGAATTTGGGAAAGAAGAAAAAAAGAAACAAGTCATTTCCAGTTTGATAAATCCAAGGCTCTATCCACTCAAATGTAAGTTTTGTATCCAAGTGGCCTAATCATAAGCTTCCCCTAAGTTATTTGACTTTCACTTTTCATTCTTTTTATCTTGGAGTAGAAAACCACGCCTATTCTGCTCATGGGAAGCTTTTCCACAAACACATGGATAGGCCACTGAGTTATGCAATAACTCAAATATTATTAAACAAACCCAAGTAAAACTCAGACTTTCCACAGGGTACTTTATTAATCACTTATTTTCACTCAATGTAACAGCAATATTTAAAAGATAAATTATAAAATCTTAGAATTAAAAGAAATCTAAATGATCACATCCAAATGCCTCACTCTGCAGTAGGGAACAAATAACTTACTTGAATCTAGTTAGATTAGAAAACCAAGTCTCACCTGCTGGTTTGGTTTCTTTTCTATATAAACATATAGATTAAAAAAAGAAGAGAATATCTACTTTCTTACCAGAAGTTTTTAGGCTGAAACTGGTGGCTTTCAATACATGCAATAATGGTCTGTTGCCCATCTATAGTTTTAGCATAAACCTATTGTTAAAAACAAAAAGAAGTTAGATTCTTGAAAACATATTTAAGCAACAAATACTATACAAAAGCAATGTGCTAAATCCTTGGGGGAGATGAAGAGTCACACAGGATGAGCTTACATACTCACAAGAATTCATGGAATAGGAACACAAACCACATATTAAGGTCTAGGGCAGATAGTGGTACAATGAATACAGAAAGAAATACTACTCCTGGTTTAGGGTACAAGAGAGGTGCCAGATAGAATGGGCCTTACAAGACAGATGAGATTGTGATAAGGAAAGATGGAGAATAAAGATGAATAAGCAGTTCAGGGAGGAAATAGAGGGCTGATCCATGAATGACTAAATGGTAATTAGTTCTGTCAGGTCAGAGGATGTGTGTGAAGTGGAACTGTGGGAGATAATACAGGATTAGACTTAAGTCATGTGGTAGTAGACTTAAGGTAAGAAGACTGAACTTTATTCTACATGCAGTGGACAGAAACCAAAACAACATGACCAGAACTGTTATTTTGGGAGAATAATCAATATTGGCATACAGGGTAAAACATGAGAAAAGTTCAAAGTTAGGAGGCCACAGAATTAATTTAGGCAGTAAGTTAGGGTCCTATCAATGACTATAAGGATGCAGAAGTACAGTCAAAATTCTGGCAATATATTGCAAATGAAGGGCAAGAGAAAGGAAGGTACCAAAGTACTTGCATTCTTGTATGACTAGAGAAAGACTGGTGTCATTAACAGATTGGAAAGTTCAGATGAAGATGTACAGCTAGGAGTTAGAAATACCAACTGTTCCTTAGTGTAGGAGAAATGAACAAAAATGTGATCACCAAGGAAAAGAAACAAGCCTTTTTTACAGCCCACAAGACATTTTTATATTTATTTTCCTTTTGCTCTAATATAGTGAAACACATTGTTATTACGTTTAGATGATAAAATTGAAGTTCACAGAGCTTCTTGCCCAAGGTCATTCAGAAAGTAGCTAAGGTAGAACCCAAACTCACAGGTTGTCTGACACCAAATTCTATAACCTCCCCTACATTAAACAAACTATAAGTTTTTGAGAAAGAGAAATACAGTGATGGGGAATGTCTACATTTACAAAAGTAAGGGGGAGGACAAGAAATAAGTAGAGACAGAATAAGAATAATTATAGGGTGACTTCCCTGGTGGACCAGTGGCTAAGACTTCTGCTCCCAATACAGGGGGCTTGGGTCCAATCCTTTGTTAGGGAACTAGATCCCACATGCCGCAACTAAAGAGCCTGCGTACCACAACTAGGACCCAGTGTAGCCAAAGAAATAAATAAATAGAAATTTTTTTAAAAAGGAATAATTAGAAGGTACTGACATAGCAGTCTAAGGGGAAGATAATTTCTAGAAGTAGCTGACTGGCCTCAGGGTGAAATGCCATACAAAAGTCAAGGACCAAGAAAAGGACACTGGGTCAGGTAATTCAGGAACCATTAGTTAACCTCGGAGAGCAGTTTCTGTAAAGTAGGGACTGAAGTGGCTAAGTAATGAGGAAGGCATTAGTTAAGAATTGGCTAAGTAATGAGGAAGGCATTAGTAGGAGCAGAATGCTCCCTGGTTTCCTTGTACAGCAGAGAGAGAGAGAGATGAGGGAAGGGAGAAGTAGAGGCAAGAGAGGAAGGGGAAAGTGGAAAGAGAAGGAACAGAAGTAGCTTGTAGGAATTACTATTTTGACTGAAGAAATGTCCTCCCTCCCACCCTACTTAAGCACAGGAGAAATAAAAATATTTCTAGGTAAAGAGAACTATTTATCAGAAGAGAAAACGAAGTCACAATTAGACATCTTGAAGTAGATAGGACTGTATGAAATCAAGAACATGGATCCTTCTTCCTCAGATGGAAGTACATGGAAGAAAGAAGATTTCTGAGTGTGGAAAGAATAGAAATACAACGATTTCATGTCATTCTTAATCCTATTAAAATGTGAGGGAGGAGATACCTGTCTAAGAACAGGCAAGTTTTGGAACACAGTACCACTGATCCTTGAACAACATGGGTTTGAACTACTATTTTATTCAACAGTAAATACTACAGTGCACATAATCCACCATTGGTTGAATCTGTGGTGGGATGAAGAACTGTGGATACAAAAGGACCTTGGACATGGAGGGCCTTCTATAAACTATACTCAAATTTTCAACTGCACAATAGGTTGGTTATCCCAACCACTGCACTGTTTAAGGGTCAACTGCATACAGAAAAATACCAAGGATTATTGAGATAAAATTAAGAATTACTAAGCAGAACAGCTGAGGATATAAAACAGTAGACACTGTTAGAATACTTTCTGTAGCTCATTTATTAGCTAAGAAGTGAGAAAAGGACACGGTGGGGCTACTCAGTGTGGAAGCTCTCCAATTAAGAAATGAGTAGTGAAAAATTTTGAACGGGTAACAAATGATAAGTTGAAAGTATATTTATGAATGAATAGTCAATTTCTAAAAACGTGTGTGTGTCATGTCTCTCCTTGCCATACTAGGTTCCAAAATTGAGGTCTGTGCTTATCTATCATAATGTGTTTTTTCTATTATTTAAAAACAAAAGGTAAGAAAGACAAACATAATAATAACCAGCATTTATGTACAGCATTATGCATTAATAATCTAACCAACATTTTTCTTAAAAATGTCACAATTTTACAAAGGGAAAATTGTTAGAACCAAAATATATCTTTTTTTCCCACCAAAAGATATTAAAAGAAAGTTAAAATTACCTTTGATTTCTAAAGAGCTGTTTGGTTCAAATAGTTTTGACTAGCCAATTAAATCATTTATGCAGAAGTAGCTTTGTAAAAAGTTCTTTTTGATGAGTGTAAGGCCATTTCTTAAATAACACAAATGTGAAATAGGATTCACTGAGATTTAAAATTTTTATGCACTAGGGAACTCCCTGGTGGTCCAGTGGTTAGGACTTGGCGCTTTCACTGGCGTGGCATGGGTTCAATCCCTGGTGGGAGAACTAAGATCTTGCAAGTATTGTGGCATGGCCAAAAAATTAAAAATAAATAAATAAATAAATTTTTATGCATTGGGATTTTCAGAAAGAATTTTCCATATAAAATTTCCCATTTTTACTCCTTTCAAAAACAATTTAGGGAATAAAATGCAGAAGAGACTGTAACTAAGAAGAGACATCTGTGGCTGGCCAAAGCCTCCAAATGATAAGGTAAATATAAGAAATAAAACTCTAATAATGAAGCAGGCAGATACTTAACAGTACAGAAGCCATTGGAATAATGATCTTTCACATAGGCCCTTAAAGCACTGTCACAGGATTCTCTCCAAGACTTCAGACCTCCGTCTACTTCTTCTGGCTGGGGGTCACTCGCTTCTTTCCGTAAGTGATCAAACTTGAAGGAAATTTTGTTTCTTGGATCTAAAAATCTGCTATTACCCAGGTCACCATGTTCTGTAATTAAGACCTTCCAAAGAATAATTACAAATTAAAGTAACTGTAAAAAAAGACAGTTCTTGTCACATTTTACAAAACAAACAAACAAAAATTCTAGAGGCGATTAACTCTTCGTTTAGTCAGATTGCTCTTTCATAAATTTTTCAATCAACCTGCATTTTTATCTTTATAAAAATATGATCTTTGGAGTAAGTCAACTCTAAACTGACATTTCCCCCATCCTAACAATATCCTTCATATTTTGGTTTCTAAAATATATAACCTATACAATTAATATACAACCTATGCATACACATGTAACTGTAATAATAACTTATTTCTGCATTTCTTTTTCATGTATTTCATGAATTTCTTCCAGTCATTACACTTAGCATTTAAAATAGGTAATACAATCAATCATATGATTCAAAAGTGAAAAAAAATTAATATAAAGTGAAATCTTTTTCTCACCTTTATCTACCATTCACCAAATTCCCAACATATTCCCCCTTCCCCACAAAGGTAACTGATTTTATTAATTTAGACAAGAGTTGTCTTTGGCAAGCTATGTATAAGGTGCCATTTGTTTTTGTCAATAAAGTTTGTTGTATACAGCCCTGCTTGTTTGTTTTTGTCTTGTCATTGGCTGCTTTCCTGATGCAATAGCAGTGCTGAGTAGTCTAGGCTGACTCTTTCCCACAAGGCTGAAATATTTACTCTCTGATCCTTTACAGAAAAAATTTGCCAATTTCTGATTTAGATGATTCTTTCAGTGTTTTTTTTCTTTTTTAATGAATACAAGTGTATTCTAATTCTCTACCCCTTTCTTTTAAACAAAAACTAGAATACTATACTGTACTTTCTCTTTTTAAATTTGATGTATCTAGGCAATCTTTCCATATTAGTGCTTATGGAACTTCCTTGTTTTTTGTTACAGCTATGTATGATTCCATTGTATAGGTATACAAAAATGTATTCAACCAGTCTATTAATGGATAGCTTGGGTAGTTTCTAATCTTTTGCTGTTATGAACAATACTACCACAAATGTCCTTTTATGTACAAGCTATGTACATGTGCCAAGCAAACCTGTGCTATAAATTCCCTGAAACAGGACAACTGGGTCAAGGGTAAACACATTCATAATTTTGATAGAGACTGACAAACTGCCCTCTATCATAGAATGTTGTACCAAGTTACAAGCTGTAGACATCTTAACCTGCATTTCTTTTCCCCTTAAAAAAAGAGGTCTTTTGTATTTCCACTTTGGTGAACTCTTTGTACCTAACGTTTGCCCACTTTTCTACTGAGTCTTTGTCTTTTTCTAGTTGAACTATAGGGAGATTATCCTTTTGCCTGGGTTTTGAATTCCACATATTTCCCCCTAACTTACATTTGTCTTCTGACACAGTTACTATTTAAAAATAAAGTCTCTTTTAAAAAGAAGAAAATTATTTGAAAAGAATTCCTATTCTTGAGATTTCTATCCTTATCACCAGTCTAACTTTAAAAAACCTTGTTTATAATGACAGTAGGAACCATACGTAAAACAATTTCCTTGGTCTTACTTTCATAAAGCTTTCTCATTATAATTTTACAACTTTTGTAACTCAAAGGCAAACACATTCACATTAAAATTTTAATTTGTACTTCCTTAATTGCTATTAGTAGGTGATCTAACACTTTTAAAGTTTGCTTTGTATTTTCCAGTTGAGTTCAGCTGGTTCATATTTGTTGCTCATTTATCTACTGAACTCTTGACATCATCCTAGGGTACTTGAATAACCTTTTTATTATGTTTAAGATATGTATTTTCTTCCTTTTAAATTTCATTTTTAAAACCTTTTTATTTTCTAGAAGTTAAAAATACTTTCTTTTATAACTTTTTTAATATTTCATCATTACTCAAGTTATGAATCTCTTGTCATTTCCTACTAAATTTTTATGTTTAAAAATTAGTTAACCTTTAGGATTCCCTAGTGGTCCAGTGGTTGAGAATCTGCCTTGCAATGCAGGGGACACTGGTTTGATCCCTGGTCCAGCAAGGTCCCACATGCCTCGGGTAACTAAGCCCGTGTGCCACAACTACTGAAGCCCAAGTGCCTAGAGCCTGTGCTCCAAAACAAGAGAAGCGACCACAACAAGAAGCCTGCACACTGCAACAAGACAGTAGCCCCCACTTGCTGCAACTAGAGAAAGCCCTGGCACAGCAATGATGACCCATCACAGCCAAAAATAAATAAATAAATATTAAAAAAAAATTAGTTAACCTTTAAACTACATTTGGAATTAATCTAGGTATACAGCTGGCTTTGGAAATCAAAGTTAAGCTTAATCTTACACATTTAATCAATTATTTCCTTTTCTGTTTTACAGTACTTAGATTAAGGCTCTACTATCATTTCTTTATGCCTTTATGTTTGCTGGCATTAATCTACCTTCGTTGTTGTTCTTGATCAGAACAATCCTGTATGGTCTATTACAATTTTCATAGGAATTGTATGGAATCTATTTGAAAAAGCTTCCCATATTATTTATATTTCTTATTCAGATAAACTTTCCATATTATTTATATTTTTTCTGAAATGTGGCATTTAAGTCTATTTAATTTTCCATTTATTTCTCTGATTAAAATGTGTGGGGGTAGGTATATATAAACTGTATGACAGACTCTTGCTAGTTTCTATCCAATATTCATTCTTCTCCCTTTTCCTTACTAACAGAACCTTAAAGGTTTTTCAAGGCAATGTGTCCAACTAAAAAGACAACACTTCTCAAAATGATAAAGTGATATGCATTCTGGAAATAATTTATCAGTGGAAGTTGCTTCTGGAACAGCCAATAGCACCTCTTGCACCTTCCTCCTTCTTCCTTTCTGTAACCTGCATTCAGAGCGCAGAGATGGATCAGCTATCTTGAGAGCACAATAATGAAAACCATACATAAGGATGGCACAATAGAGAGCTAGAAGCAACTCGGGTCTCCGATGATATGGAGCTGCCGTGTGTGCCGGCATGCATGCTAAGTTGCTTCAGTCATGTCCAACTCTGTGCGACCATATGGACTATAGCCCATCAGGCTCTTCTGTCCATAGGATTCTTCAGGCAAGAATACTGGAGTGGGTTGCCATGCCCTCCTCCAGGAGGGAGCTGCCATAACATCCCTAAATATTACCTCTGGACTTCTTATGTGACAAAAAGTCTCTATTAAGTTAACCCACTGCAGCTGATTTCCTATTACATGCAGTGATGGCATCTACTTTATTAACTCAAATGTCTTTCCGTATTTTCCTTTTACGTCTAGGTAATGTGTTGTTGTGGCTAAGAATGTGATCTCTTTTTGACTACATTTTTAAGCTGGCTATCACATGTATATGGGAATGTTCTTATATAATGTATCTGCAAACAGACCTTATTTATTATTTCAATAATTCTGCCGTTATTAGTAAAGTATACAATATCAACTGTAAGAAATATTTATCATTTTTTTGTCTTTATACTTGTAAAGTAAAAAATTTGTAAAGTTGTATACTTGTAAAGTAAAAAAAAAACAGTATTTTCTTGTCTTTCATACTTGTAATTAATCTATTTTCATTGAAAAAGATAAGCACAAATATAAACCAAAACAAATAAAAAACAACAAACAAAACAAATTACAGTAATCCTGTGATCCCAACATAGAGAGTTAACATTTTGGTATGTATTTTCCCACATTTCAATTTCTATGCACATCTATATACTACTTTCTTTCTTTATTTCTGAGTCTTAAGATGTATACATTCCCCTCATGATTTAACACCTCATAAAATGGGATGCATCTTATAGTGACAGCATCTTAAAACTGTCATAATTTAATTGACAGTATTTTCACTTTCTTAATGGCACATAAAGATGTACCTTTCACAGAATTTAAGATGCAAATTCTAACACAACTGTTCATTTAAATATTTAAAAAATAAACTAGCACAACACTACATGCTGCTTCATGTTTTACCTTAATATATCATAAACATATTCCCAGTTCAATATTTCTATCAGTTTTTAATGGTTACATAGGATTTTGGCCTACAGATATTTAATGCTGGACATTTAGACTGCTCCCAAGTTTTCACTATCATAAACCTCGCTTCAAATAATCTTTTTTACACACTTATATACTTATTTCCTAAGGTAATTCTTTGGACTTGTGGGTTCAAAGGGGATTCAGAATGTGAAAAGGCATCTGCTATTTGATGCCACACTACCTTTGAAGTGTACATTAATGAATCTGAAAAGCTCTGTCATGTAATGTTAATAACTGTGGGGAAAAAAGGGGAGTATGTATTTACTTTGTTCCTGTATCTGAACAGGAATCCTTGTTCTCCTATTAAATATAGTGTCTTCTGTTATTCTTACCAAGGAGAATTAGGGACAGCTGGAAAGCTTAAGTAAAACTTAATTCCTTTTACTTGCATTGTTCTTTTGTTAGGGACAATTCTCTCTTCAAATAAACTCCTATTTTCAGAGGGAGGAAGAATTTCCTAAGATGTAGAATATTTACAAAAGCTAAGGACATGAATTTACTCAGCATCTTATCTTCAGACATCTGTTTTACAGTATTTCTGCTACCTTCCAGGCACAGTCTATCTAACAGAAATAACTATTACCTGATCTTCATATCCTTCTATCTTCACAGGCGTGAACTGATCCATGTTATACTGGGCAAACGCACTGTTTTGTTTTTTTTTTAAAGGAAGAAGAGGGAGAGAAAAGAATTATATATAAATAAGTATAAAAGGTAGTTCAGAGAATTCCCCGGCAGTCCAGTGGTTAGGACTCCATGCTTCCACTGCAGGGGGCATGGGTTCAATCCCCATGTGGGGAACTACAATCCTGAATGCCATGTGGCACAGCGGGGGGTGAGGGGGGTGGGGGAAGGTAGTTCACAGAACAGTGAAAGAGAATATGTAACTGGGGTATCATTCATTATAGAAATTAGAGTGATTCTGTGCAAATTTTAGGTTTGCAGAATCTGGTCTCAAAATGAACTAAAAAAAAACCCAAAAAACAGTATTGGACAGGGCAGAAGATTATTTCCCAAGCAGCAGTTCTTAAAATATTTTCTACAGCTAAAATCTAAACCAATTATATATCACACCAAATGCCTTTATAACAAATATTTGTTTTTCTGCGTCAAAAAAAAAACTTGTTCCATCTCCCCACCCCACCGCTGCTCAGTCATTATCCAACTCTGGTTTCCTTTTTAAGAAAGAATTGTGGGCCAGGTGGATAGACAGTAACTGAAAGAGCACTTTGTACTGAAGAGTAAAGCAGAGTAGTGATAAAGCCAGAGAACAGGAGGCCCTAAAAGCTAGATAGTGTTTAAAATTTAAAACAGGTAAGAAAAATCAACCAATGAACCATAAATTTAATGTTTTTGAGGACAAGGACAAAATGAAAATGATATTCTAAATCAATGATTGGATAGAATAATCTTGTAATTATTCTTTGGTTAACTCTATTAAGGTACTTTCTCAGTATCTGCTATTCTTGGCAATGTGAGAAACATCATCACTTCTCAGTACCAGCCTAATCTTTCTACAACTGGCAGTTAAAAAAAATATTCATCATGAACGAAAAGAACTACAGAAGAAAATGTAATAGCTAACATTAAATTCTGTTGGGCAGAGAAAAAATATCTGAGCAAAAATAAAAATAAGACCATACATAATAAACTTTAAAGAAATAATGTTTGGAGGGAACATGTTTTCTCCAAGGGGGAAAAAACAACTAAAAAAAACCAAAAATAAAACAACTGCTTTATTTTGAAGTATTTTAAACTGTTTTCAGGGTACTAGTTTATTATCAACATAGTTTACCCAATATTACAATAACAAGTAAGTGGATTTAGAAAGATACTTACTGTGCCGCCCCTTCCCTGAGGAGATTATCATTATTAAGTAGTAGCCGGACATCTGAGGAGAAAAACAATGGTAAAGATGTTAAAATTCAAATGTTCAATAGAAGGCAACCTTCTATTGAAATTTTAGCAGATTTCTAGATTAGATTTCTAGCAAATCAGGCTTTGCAAGATTAGTTATGGATATACTATATATGTTGAAATTCTAAAAATGTACATACACAAACAGATGCTAATAATGTTCACAGATTTGCATAGATTTGTGATATAATAATCCAACAATAAATTCTCAAGGAGTTTGATATAGCAAATGAAAAACATGGTTTATAGAAAGTTAAAGTTAGGATTGATAATTTACATCTAAAGAATCCTTTTAAAATAGATAGTAGGCTTTTCTGTAACAGACCAAAAGAGGTGGGCACAATTCAGTCAATGGCAGCGAAATTGCTGAACATATTTTCCTCGGAGCATCTAATGCAGGGCCTACAATCTTTTCAAAAAGCTGTGTGTCAAGAGTCCAGTCACTTTTCCTTTGGAAGAGGAGGATCCTTGTTACTAAGAAACTACCAAGAATTAACTCCAAGTGTGTGTGTGTGTGTTTTCAGTTGTTCAGTCATATTTGACTCTTTGCAAACGCATGCACTGTAGTCTGCCAAGAGAGAAAGCTGATATAAGGCAAAGGCAATCGACTCTTAGAGCTTCTGAAAGAAGGGGCTGGCAGAGGTCAATGTGTAGCATGCCAATAAAAACCAGCCATCATGTCATAAGTAGCTTGCCAATTCTTAATCTAATGCTTTGGTATCAATTATTCTCACGATATTCCTATAAAGTACATTCAACTGTCAGAAATAAAACAAGGTACTTGTTTTATAAAGGCTACTAATTTTTAAATCAAGAATTTATCTGAGCTAATCAGTTGTATAAAGTTCAAGTTGCAGGAGAATTTCTAAAAGCTCTGTTGTTGAAAATTTACACTTGGTCCATATGGAAGACAGGCTAGGCAAAGAAAGGCTGCATTTGTTTTCCTTGTTAGTGCTCAAATATTCAAAACAAGTCTATAAAGAAGAATGTCTTGATTTACTTCTTTTGTGTTATTTTACTCCTTGTAAATAACATTTATACTTCTCTTAGTTGTTTTTCCTCTGCATCATTAATTTTAACAGTGGAGATTATTGATTGTTTCACAATTTGTGGAGCTCTGAGGCAGGTGCAAATGAACATCATACAGTTCCCTTAACTAAGGAGGTAACTTTTAATGTAAAAGTAGAATTTCAAAATAAATGTTTGCCAAACTGAACCAAGATTCACAAAGATTATGATTTTACTTAAGGGGAATTTTAAGATGAATCAGTTTACAACTTAAAATGGGATTATGACGATTGACATTAACACAGTTATAATGCCTCATTTACATTTTTTATTCTGTAAGCTGTGTTAAGACAGTAAATAGTATGGAAGGTTGTAAATATATTGGAATAGTGGTTCTCAAATTGGCTGTGACTCAGAATCACCTGAAGGACCTGATAAAGCAGATTACCCATTCCAACACAGATCTAATGAATCTTAGGAGGATGACAACACTGGAATCTGTATATTTAACAAGCTTCCCGGATATAGTCAGTTCAGCCCCAATGGCTCTAAAAAGTGTCCTGAACTATGGCACTTCTTGAGTAAAAGCACTGAAGAGATTTAAGCTATGATTTATAATGATAGATATAAAACTATGAAATTTAGTATTGTTTCTATCAATACTGAACTACTTTAAATCTTTTCTCACATAAGATAGGTATCCCAATGTATTGGGGTCTTAAGAGCACGCTTTTGATGCAGACCTGGGTTTAAATCCCTGCTCTGACACTTACCAGCTGGGTGATAGGGTGATATTGGATAAGTTATTTTAACCTCTTTGAATTTTGATTTCCTTAGCTATAGCTATAATGTTGTAAGGATTAAGAGAGACAGCAAACACTCAATAAGTGCTTGTAAGTGATTAAAGAGGGTCTGAAATAGCTAAGTACTCATCTTTACTCACCATTGAACACTTCATTGAATTCCCCTGGGGGTGCATGAGTGATAAATTTAGCAGCTATGCGCACCTAAAGAGAAATAAAATTTACAGTAAAAGAATTATGAAGAGTAGCATATAAGATGGGAAGGAATTAACAGACAACAAAATTTTTATCACATCTCTTGAAATATAATTTCCTGTTTAAATCTTACTGGTTAGCAGCCTTCAGATTCTCCTTTCACAAGACATCTCAAAGTGCTTATTATCCATACAGATTTGTTCTAATTTGGGGATATACATGATGCTTTACTTCTGAATTTCTTTTTAAAAAGCTGAAAAATCAATTTTGGTCAAAATATACTGTAGTCACAAAAAGAGAAAGCTACAATCCTATTTCATTTATAAACCCTTAAGCAAAACTAAATAAAACATTAGCAAATTGGTTTTATACCAATTTATGTTTATGGTGTTTATCCCAATACAAGGATGATTCAATACTAATAAATCAATACAACTTACAAATTAAAGAAGCAAAACCCTGTGATCCTCTTATCTCATGCCGGAAAAAACAAAATTCAATACCCGTTCAAATATCATAATACAACAACAAAACTACTAGTTTTTAGTAGGAATACTAGTTTTTAGTAGGAATATTTACTTAACTTTATAAAGGGTTATCTACCAAAATTCTATAGCATACTCAATAATGATGAAACGTAAGAAGTGTCACTAATTTTAAAAGCAAGACAAAGATGATTCTTGTCACCTAAACTATTCAACACTATACTAAACATCCTAAAGGATGCTGTGGAAAATATTTATTCTATTATTCATTCTAAACTTCTCTCCTGCCCACTACTGCCAATATGTTACTGGGACCCTAATTAAAGATGGATGCTGAAATGTTAGGATCTAACCTGCATATCTAATTTTTTCTCCTATGTTTTATCTTTTCTGTCATTTTGTGCCTTGTGTAGGAAGAATTCCCCAGCTGCATTTTTCACCTCATTAGCGTGCTCTTCAGTTGTGCCCATTTTGCTATTCAATTCTATTTTAACTTCCAAGACTTATATTTTGTGTGTGTGTGTGTGCATGCATGCAATAATCTCTTGTGTCTCCTTGAGGATATTAACTATACTTATTTTAAAGTCTTGTTCTATGGACTGTTTCCTAAGAATTTGGATACACTGTTGATTTTTGTACTTCTCTTTCATGGTACTGTTGCTTCTCTTTGAATTTATTTTAGTTTGCCTGTTCTGTTTAGCTGTAGTTTATCTCCTTGATTGTAGGGGAGGGAAATAGTAGACTTGCTGTTGAGAATGTGTGAGCAGATTATCTTCTGAGTGAGCATCCTATGGTCATAGGCTACCTGGGGCACTGCCCTGACTCTATGCTCCCAAAGCTCATTCTCAATGCTATATTCTGAGGGCTAATGCTATGGTCAGCAGCTTAGCCCAAATGGGAATGAGAGGAGTCATGTGGTCCAGAAACCTTAGAGAACAATTCCGCAACTAATCCACTTCAAGGTTGTTCTCAGTTCTTCCCTTCTTTCTCCTTAAATTGATGTCCTCCAAAAAGCCCCTACTTCCAAAACAGTTTTCTTCTTCAATGTGTTTTGGGTTTCCTCTGAGCTTATTTTTTTCATGTTTTTCTACCATTTCACTTTTTATCAAGAACTGCTTAAGGACCTCTCTGGTGGTCTAGTGGTTAAGAATCTGCTTGCCAATGTACGGGACAAGGGTTCGATCCCTGGTCCTGGAAGATTCCACATGCCACAGGGCAACTAAGCCTATGCACCACAACTACTGAGCCTGTGCCCTAGAGTCTGTGGCTTGCATTAAGAGAAGCCACTGCAATGTGAAGCCTGCACACTGCAACTGGAGAGTAGCCCCCTACCCTGCTTACTGCAATTAGAGAAATCCTGCTTGCAGCAATGAAGACCCAGCACAGCCAAATAAAATAAACAAAATTTAAAAAATAATGAATAAAAAATTCACACTGTCTTATTTTTTTTTAATTGCTAAAAAAACAAAAACAAAACTTTGGTCCACTGATGACACTCTTACTAATTTAAACTATTACTAATTTATGTCTCTTCTCATTCCATTTTTCCCCTACATTTTCATGTAAAAAGTTTTGGCATAAAAGGTAAGGTAAAACCATGTATTTAATCTGCTATATCGGAGAAGGCAATGGCACCTCACTCCAGTACTCTTGCCTGGAAAATCCCATGGACGGAGGAGCCTGGTAGGCTGCAGTCCATGGGGTCGCTAAGAGTCGGACACGACTGAGCGACTTCACTTTCACTTTTCACTTTCATGCACTGGAGAAGGAAATGGCAACCCACTCCAGTGTTCTTGCCTGGAGAATCCCGGGGACGGCGGAGCCTGGTGGGCTGACGTCTATGGGGTCACGCAGAGTCGGACACGACTGAAGCGACTTAGCATAGCAATCTGCTATATAAATCAACCTCTCATCTTTCAACAAGTAAAACGTGAAATACAAGGAATGTAAGAACCTATGTAATAGAAAGAAAACCACCCAACAATCTGGAGTATCACTTAGTGTTACCTATACATGTTTAAGTGTGTGTGTGATAATGATGTTAGCAATGAAATAGGACTGACCTCAAAGGGTCTTTCATATAATTCTAACACACTATGAGGCTACTAAAAATTCCCTAATATCTCATGTGATGAATATAAAGCTGATTCAACTTACTGACAAGGGGCAAAGAGAACATGTATATCTAATAATAAACTGAGCTCTACTTTCCAGTTAGGCATGCTCTGTTGATTTCTTCCATTTCCTTCAAACAACTTTAAGTTTCTGTTGACTAAAATAAAATTAAAGTCACCAAAGTCAAACCATTCTTAAGGCAGAGAAAAAAGACACTAAAGTCTTTGGAAAATAAAGCTGGGGTTGAGAATTTGAAAAAGATGGAAATAGTTTACAACTTTAGCATCCCTAGGTTTATATGGAAGATCTTATATGACTTTGCTCTTATTCTAAAAAGAGTAAAAGAAAAGCTGCTCCATAACTAAACTTATCTTTTCTGGCAAGAAAGGCTGACTGATTCATGCAGCAAGGCAGAATGGAAACCCCTGATTCTAATTACTGGATTTGTTGGTCCACTAACTAACTAGATCTGTGATTTTGGAAACCTTGTTAACTTTTTTTGGTTCTGAATTTCCTCATAATAATCCAACTCCTGAAAGAGATTAGGAGATCTACAAAACTTCTCTGAGCTATAAAACTCTCTGTATCTTTAAGACTTAGAAGACAAACTTGTATATTGACCATCTGGAAGCAGGGTTGAGGAATCCATACACAAACACCTTAAGATATTCTTATGCACGTAGTTTCAGAACTCTGATGTTGCAGGGTAATTGTGGATACCCTGCGATGAAAACTGGTGGAGATTAAGAGGAAATACTCCATAAAGCTCTTATATTAACTAAGCAACAACAATAAAAAGATAAGAGTTTCTAATAAGGAAGTAAGAAGTGCTTCTCAACTCATGAGAATTACACTATACAGGACTAACAGTTCTAATATGGATTTCCAATTGTGTATATGTGCTTTGCAAGTGCACTTAATCATATTACTGTACTTGTTAACTGTTGTTATCAGTCACTTATTTAAGAAATTAGCAAACCTATTTTGAAGAGAAAACCTATTTTTTTAGCCTATTTGTGGTAAGTCTGTTGAGCAACTAAGGTCTTTCTGTCAAGGTGCATTTCCCATTATACTTACATAATAAAGAAACTCCCCTCAGTCAAGAAAAATTAAGTGCATGCAATTCAAAAATATATTCATATACTACCCCAAAAGCAACTTCCCTTGAAAGAATAAAGCTACAGCTATATTTTACATACTACTTTTAATGTTTGAATACATAAAAGTAGAAGTTACCAAACTGAAAATTCACATTACTCATATTTCTGAAGTTACCTACAAATTTTCAAAAGTTACAAAATTTGATGGAAATGCCATAATTGAAAAAGTGATTTGGATAATGGAGAAACTGGCACTGCATGTAAAAAAGCAGCAGTTTATCCATTCAACAAACATTTACTGAAGAGCTAGGAAGAGTCAGTAAATAAAGATTAAATACTGAATAAGACACTGTCCTCAAGGGATCTGTCACCTAGATAGTAATATAGCAAGCATTAAAAGGCACAGTGAAGCACAAAGGAAGATGCAGTCAACTCTACGTATGTATTTCAGGAGGGCTTGGGGTGACTTTCAAAGGCAATGATGTTTCAGCTGGATTGGAGGATGAGTAGGTACCAAGGAGAGCATTCCATGCAGAGGGAACAGTAGGTACAAACTAAGACAACGTAGCTTGACAAACTGAATGGAGTATTTAAAAGATATGCATAATGTAAAACAACATTATTTTTTTCCACAGATTCTTTTTGCACTTTCAAAAATAAAGGTTTTAAAAAATACATATGTATACTAATCATCTATGTAAAAAATGCAATAAATTTTTATTATCATTATGATAAAATGAGTTGCTTGAAAAAGTAAGTTTTAATATCTAATACAATACATATAAGGGCTTTCCCAGTGGCCCAGTAGTAAAAAATCTGCCTGCAATGCAGGAGACGTGGCAGATGCAGCTTGGATTCCTGGGTGGGGAAGATCCCCTGGAGAGAGGCATGGCAACCCACTACAGTATTCTCACTTGGAGAATCCCTCGGACAAAGGAGCCAGTGGGCTACAGTCCATAGGGTAGCAAAGAGTCAGACACTACTGAAGCGACTGAGCACGTACACACAATACTCAGAAGCCACATAAATAAAATTCAATTTCGGGGAATTCTCTGGAGATCCAATGTTTAGGACTCTGTTTCCACTGCACGGGGCAGGAATTGATTCCTGGTCAGGGAAGTAAGATCTGACATGCCACATGGTGCAGTTAAAAACAAACTAAAAAAATAAAGAACAACCAACCAATATCCTATCAATTTCTATGTAAACGCTAAGTAGAAAAGACAAACGCACCTCTATATTCACTCCAGCATTATTTACAACAGCCAAGATATGGAAATAATCTGCTGCTGCTAAGTCACTTCAGTCATGTCTAACTCTGTGAGACCCCACAGACGGCAGCCCACCAGGCTCCCCCGTCCCTGGGATTCTCCAGGCAAGAACACTGGAGCGGGTTGCCATTTCCTTCTCTAATGCATGAAAGTGAAAAGTGAAAGTGAAGTCGCTCAGTCGTGTCCGACTCTTCACAACCCCAGGGACTGCAGCCTACCAGGCTCCTCCGTCCATGGGATTTAATCTAAGCGAATGGATAAAGAAGTGATGTGGAGTATGTGTGTACACATATAAACACAATGGAATATTAGACTTATGGATATGGGGAGAGGGGAGAGAGGGTGAGATGTATGGAGAGAGTAACATGGAAACTTACATTACCATATGTAAAATAGCCAACGGGAATTTGCTGTATGTCTCAGGAAACTCAAACAGGGGCTCTGTATCAACCAAGAGGGGTGGGATGGGGCAGGAGATGGGAGGGAGGTTCAAAAAGGAGGGGATATATGTATACCTATGGCTGATTCATGTTGAGGTTTGACAGAAAACAACAAAATTTTGTAAAGCAATTATCCTTCAATTAAAATAAAAAATCACCAGGACTAAATGCCACAAAGCAAATGCTCAAGTCATTAAAAAGCACTGGTACTTTGAATAAACATATAAGACATAAACCAAATTGATAAACTACTTGGAAAAAAAATGAAAATTTGCCATTTGCAATATGAATGGACATAGAGGGTATTATGCTAAGTGAAGCAAGTCAGAAAAAGACCAAATACTACATAATTTCACTTACACATGGAATCTAAAAAACAATCAAAGTAATGGAGACAGAGAACAAAAAGGCAGTTGCCAGAAGGGAGAGGGTTGGGTGGAGGAAAGAAATAAGCAAGGGAAATTAAGAGGTACAATCTCTAGTTGCAAAATAAATTAAGTGACTGGTATGAAATGTACAGTGTGGGGAATATAGTCAATAACTACGTAGCATCTTTGTGACATACCTTAACTAGACTTACTGTGGTAATTATTTTGAAATGTATAGAAATATCAAATCACTATGGTGTATAACAGGAACTAACATAGTGTTATAGGTCAATTATACTTCAAAAACAAACTCATAGAAAAAGAATTTAGGGGTGGGGAGAGATAGTCAAAAGGAACAAGCTTCCTGTTAACAAGATAAGTAAGTACTAGGGATGTAATGTACAAGAGAATACATATAATTAACTGCTGTATTTTATATATGAAAACTGTTAAAGAGAATAGGTCCTCTACGAGTTCTCATCATAGGCAGACTTTTTTTTTTTTAACTATTTCTTTACTTTTGTATATATCAGATGATGGATATTCACGAAACTTACTGTAATAATCATTTCATGATGTATATGAGTCAAATCATACACTGTACACCTTAAACTTATAGTGCTGTATGTCAATTATATCTCAATAAAACTGGGGGAACAACAACTTGATTTCTAAGAGTGTAAATGAGTTCTGAAAGCAAAAACATTTGAGAAGTGTTCTGTTGATAACGTGAGTTGATTACTTACCATCCTGTTGAGTGAAAAGGGTTGCAAAATGTTGCATTCCTATCTTTTTTTGAAGTATATAGTTACATAAATGTATAGCTACCAACTCGCAACTGGGACCACCTCTGACAGTAGTATTACAAAAGCTTTTTTTCTTCCAATTTTAAGCTCATTTCTATGTTCAAAAATTGTACACTAGAAATTATTTGTATGAAAAAAATTTTTTAAAAAGCAAAAAAGGGGCATGCCAACATTTCCTATACAATAAATAATTTTTAAAAAATTATCTGAGAATATCATGAACAGGAAAAATGTCCAATTAAAGAAAACAAAACATCTCCTAATTTTTAAACTAAAGTGGGGAGACTTGAAAATATATATGCTATGGTTAGGTGAAGTTTTGAATGAGCAGTTAAAAGAAATGTAGTTATCATTAGATGCCAACATGGGGTTCTATCACTGTCATGGCAAATGACCCCCTTTTTTTACTCCTGGGAGTTAGTAAAAAAGACATATTACAGTCAATTCTCTGTATTTGTGGGTTCTGCATATAAGGATTGAAACTATTTTGGGGAAAAAAATTCCAGAAAGTTCCAAAAGTCAAAGCTTGAATCTGCTACACACTAGTAACTATTTACATAGTATTTATATTATATTAGACAAGTAATCTAGAGACGATTTAAAATATATGGCAGGATGTAAGTTATATACAAATCCTACACTATTTCACATACAGAACTTGAGCATTCTTGTATTTTGTGATCTATGGGGGTCCTTAAACCAATCCCCCTACGTGAGATGACCATACTCAGTAATAGATAAACATCTGATAGTTTTTGAAGTGTTGAGCTGTTCTGTCAATATAATAATACCATAAAAACACCTTGAAGGAATACCTGTAATATAAGTAGTAATGATACATTCATATAATCACTATAAAATCTAAAGTGTGCTCCATGGGTCTCTTTTACAATTTGGTTCACCCCCTCTCATTCTTCTGTTTAGTTCCTAGACCTACAGCAACACTCCCACCTTAGGGCTATTGAAATTTTTATTTCTTTTGCCAGAAATGCTTTTCTATCAGAGTTCACTTCCCTCTTCATTCAAGTTCAAATATCACCCACTAAACTACTCTTCTCTGACTTCCTGACTTCTATAAATTACCTACTGTACCCTCCATACCCTTCATAATTCTTGCCCCTTTACTTGCTTTAAATTTCTTCAAAGAACTTGCCACTGAACATATGGTTATTGCTCAAGAATTGCTCCAAAAGAATTCCAAGAGCGTAGAGCAGAGGCCTGCAAAGTGCAAAAGGGCCAGATAATAAATGTTTCAGAGCTGTGTGGACCACATGATCTCTGTCCCAACTGTAAACTAAATGAGCCCGTGTTCCAATAAGACTTTTTTAACTGAGGTACAACTGACAAATAAAGCTATAAAATAATTAAAGGGTATGATGTGAATGTTTTTGAAATATATATATATACACATATATGTATATATATATATACACATGTATATATGTATATATATATATACACACACACACATACACACACACAAACACATCTGTAGTGTGAAAGGTTTACCCCTACTGAGTTAACTAACATTATTTTGGATACTGCAATTTGTATTTCATGTAATTTTCACATCATGAAATATTATTCTTTTGATTTTTTTTCCCTAGCAGGCCTTAAAAAAGCAGGCAATGGGCGAGATTTGCCAACTCTTGGCATAGAGCATAAGAATTTGTTGTTTGTTAACTGCTGTATACCTAGGACTAAAACCTGGCACATACAAGGAATGTAAATGAATGAATACTATTTTATTGTTTACAAAACTCTTTCATAACCTCTCTTTTGATCTTAAAATAATTTGTTAAAATAGGCAGGGAAGAGACTATTATCTCCATTGTAAATGAAGGAACAGGTTCAGAAGTTCCTTGTTCAAGGTCACATACTTAGCAAAGTGGTGGCAATGCACTAGACAATCAACTATATTATGCAATACTAACACGTATTAAAATTCAGGAGAATTTATATATAGTGGGATCGCGTGGGTTTGGCCTAGTCCTTTTAGAATTTCTTTAAACCAAGAATTGAGACAAAATTTTGTGTGTGAATACTGCAGCTGTCACAAAGTTGGGAGGGATAAACAGAATGATAAATAACTTTAAAAGTCCAAAATTTATCATCCAGTCTCAAAACTGGGTCAAAACTAACAAGATGAAATTTAAGAGAGATAAACAAAATCATGGGAACAAGCAAAAGGGGAAAGAGAAATGGCACAGCAGCTGGTAGCTGCAAAAATATTTTTGCTGCAATACAGATGAGGGATGGGGCCTCCCTGGTGGTCCAGTGGTTTAGAATGTGCCTGCCAGTGCAGGGGACATGGGTTTGATCCCTGGTCCAGGAAGATCCCACATGCCAGGGAGCAACTAAGCCTATGCACCATAACTACTGAGCCTGTGTTCTAGAGCCCAGGAACAGCAATTATTGAGCACATGTACTGCAACTACTGAAGCCCACGCGCCTAGAGCCCATGCTCTGCAACGAGAAGCCACGACAATGAGAAGCCTGTGCACCACAACTAGAGTAGCCCCCACTCACCACAACTAGAGAAAAGCCCATGCAGCAATGAAGACCCAGCATAGACAAAAATACAAATTTTTAAAAAGTTCTTGTTTCATAAAGTAAGTTTCACTGTACATAACATTCATATGATAGTATGTGCAGTAAAGTGTGTATTTTAAAGGGGGAGAAGCTCAAAAAGGGATACAATTCCATCCATTCATATATTTAAAGATTCTAATAATGTTAATTCCATGGAATGCACTGTATTATATTTCTAACCTAAACGGGGAATTTAAAGTCTGTAAGTATCAATGAAAGATAAGTTTTCTTATATTTCAGTTTCTTCTCATTTTCCTTATCATCTTACTTTTCCAAAAAGGAAAATAAAGCAAAATACTCAATCCTTGCAAGATTCAAAATTTCATTTTTATATTGCTAATATCTGAACTGAAGTTTAACAACCAAACTGAGAAGGTAATATATCCTACTGTTTCCCAGGAGCTGCTAGTTTTAATTTTAGTAAGAAACTTTAGAAAATTATTAGAAAAATACCCAGACCCTCAGCAGTAAAAGCAGACTCCTAACCACTGGACTGCTGGGGAATTCCCCTAAACAATTTTTTAATAACAGACCCCATACATTCCAACATTACATCTATTCATAACCACCTTTTAAAATAATTTCCTTAACAAAAGAATTTCAAGTGAATATTTAACAACTGTCAATGTTGGGAAAGTAACTCTAGACAGGCAATGAAGAAATTTTTCACTAGATAATATCCATATTCCAATTATGCACAAGGCTCAGGTCAGTTTATACTGCCTAAGTTTTGTATACTTCAGGAACGAAATCACTGCCTTTATCTCCTTCATTAGTCTGTTAAGTGTATTAACGACTTTGCTTCTGGGCCTTGACTCAAACACTGTCTTTGTGCCTCTCTTTTCATCTCTGTCTAAATCAGTCCTACTTTTTAAAGCTGGGCCATCTGTTTCTTTCAAAGATATTTTCTCCATTACTAAAGCTTCAAGAATCCTGTTCCTTCTACCATACTTTTGAACATTTATCAAAGCACCTATGTCAAGACTGTGGCAAAACATTTAAAATATAACATGGATGCTCAGTAAATGTCAGCTAGACAAGACAAGACTGCTAGCAAGACAACTGTGCTTTAAGTTATCAAACTGAACAAACTCTTCAAATTACTGAGAAAATCATTCCTCTCTTTCAGAAGTTCTTTGGTTCCTAGTCATCTAATGTTCCCCATCACTACTTCATCAGTACTGCTAAACAGAAACAACTTTTTCTTGACCACAAGTTTTTCAAAGTGACTATTCTGCTTCCCTTTAAACTGATAATACATCTTTCAAAGTTTACTCATATTCTCAACTAGACTATACTTCAAAAAAGAGCAGTAAATTGTGCTTTCGTAAATGTTTACTTATTTTTTTTTTTTCTTTTAAAGTGAAGTCGTGTCCAACTCTTTGCGACCCCATGGACTATAGCCTACCAGGATTCTCCGTCCATGGGATTTTCCAGGCAAGAATACTGGAGTGGGTTGCCATTTCCTTCTCTACTTATTTTTATTCTACAATGTTCCAGAACTATTGAAGGATAAGTAGCTGCTTTCCTCCTCCAGAAAGAGATACTACTTTATTTTATCCTAGTAAGAAAGTTCTATCTGTACAGAATTCAATGTTATTTCTTGAGAGTTTTTCCTGTTTGAAGACATTCAGGATGTCATTGCTGTTGTTATCATTATTTAGGATTGTAATACTATTTCTTCTAAGGGCAGTTTCAGGTTCACAGCAACACTGAGAGGAACATAGAGGGATTTCCCACATACCCTGTACCCCTCCCCCCGCCAGCACACCCTGTCTGACTCTTGCAACCCCATGGACTGTAGCCCACCAGGTGCCTCTGTCCATGGAATTCTCTAGGCAAGAATACTGGAGTTGGTTGTTATTCCCTTCTCCAGGGGATCTTCCCAACCCAGGGATCGAACCCAGGTCTCCTGCACTGCCAGCAGATTCTTTATCGCCTGAGCCACCAGGAAGCCCAACACTGTCCCCCCATGTGCATAGTCTTCCCCATTATTAAGATCCCCACCAGAGTGGTAGATTTGCTACAACTGATGAATCTACACTGACACATCACTATCACCCAAAAGCCCATAGCCTACATTAGGGTTCACTCTTTGTGGTGCACACTCGATGGATGTGGACAAATGTATCCACCATTACAGTATCATACAGAGTATTTCCTAAAAAACCTCTGTGCTTTAAAACAAAACAAAACAAAACGAACAAAAAAACCCTCTGTGCTTTGCCTATTCATTCCTCTCTCCCCCAGGATGTTATCTGTTTTTGTTTTTTGTTTTTTTTTTAATAATCTTGCCTCTGTGTAGTTCATTTTCTGGGTCTGGTTCTAAGGTTTTCAGAATATTAACAATAAACTCACCAGGGCAATAACTTAATAGATGTAAGTTCCAAACTGTTGACATGCATGTATTTCAGTATCAAATTAGCTCCAGAATTCCAGTTTCACTGCCTTTATCAAACAAAATCCCTGTTAGCCAAGAGTCCCCAGAGGCTAGTGAGAATTTAATTTGGGGTTTAAGTTGAGGAAAAAAATACATTTTCAGTGATCTCCAGGAAGTGGAATCAAGATTTCACTAAATTCCAAATAAGCTAAATGTTGTCTTCCCAGTTTAGATCTGGAGATACTACAAAGATTCAGAATGCAATTAGGGGAATTCCCTGGCAGTCAAGTGGTTAGGACTCTGTGCTCTCACTATCAGAGGCCGGGGATCAGTCCCTGGTTGGGCAACTAAGATCTCACAAGCCGTGCGGCATACCCCACCACCAAAAACAAGAGAAAATTTTAGACGTATATAGTTCATTTTGATTTATCATTATCTATAAGGGCTAAGGTTTAAAAAGGATAGATATGTCTAAATTATAATCAACGTTATAAAAAATAGATCGTGACACTTTCAAATAATTTGTTTCATGCTTACTCTTTAGAAAGTCATTTCAAGTATTTCTTAGAAACTGTTCTAGTAGTAACCAATTACAAGTTTGGGTATATGTAGAGAAATAGGTAGGGAAAGCAGACACGTTTAAAGAAATTTCATTAAAAAAAAATTCTACCAATGCTAAGGAAAATTGCTTGAAGATTTACTAAGGTAATAATAAAACACACATGGAGTGCCAAAGACCTTCTCCTTGTCCAAACTTTAGTCAGGCTCCTCTGAGCCTGCTTCTCAACTAGGCCTTTATCTTGGCCCCATCTTGTCTATGGCCTGCCTAGCCCAGTCTTAGCAAGAATCCTGCTGTCAGTTTAAAGAGAATTCTCCAACTCTGGATATCTGATCAAGTTCTACATCTTCAACCTCTGATGTATAAGTCCTTGATCAGCCAGTGAGCAAGAATCCTTCTACCCTGATGTCTCCTATGAGTACTTTTCCATTTATGCCCCACCCACCCCCTACCCCTGCCCCGGCCACACACTTGCTTGTTGGCTATAAATCTCCATCGGTCTTTGCTTATTTGGAGCTGATCTCAATCTCTCTCCCCTAATACAAAAGTATAAAATTAAGGCCTCTTATCATTCTAGCAACTGTCAGATTGGTTTTCCTTAACAGAAGTCAGCACTGTATTTTACACTGCATAATAGTAAGTAAAACATACTTCACCATAAAATTTACATTTAAAAACCAAAAAATAGCTATTTTATTTTCTAGTTATCTTTCCCAACCATTCCCTTTTAATTTACAACTTCTCTATGCACCAAATTAGAAGGATATCCTTATTCCTTAGTCCTCATTCTGGACTCTCCTAATATAAGACACCCAAATTGCCAATAAAAAGATTTCCAAGTATATACCTTAATTGGTCATTTAGAAGTTTAGTATAAGTGATAAAGCCTTAAGTCACCATTAAAAAAAAAACTCACCCAATCTTAGTCAAGATTAAAAAACGTGTCTTATCTAAAATCCAAAACAACATTGATATATATATGAAAGGAGGGAAAGAACTCTATTTGGATTAATTAGAGGATCTGCCTGAATGTCTAGATCAATGAGGAAATATAGAAGTCTGAGATATAATGTTCTAATGAGTTAGGAAGAAAGATTAAAGTGAGTGAAAAGATCACATAAGCAACATGTTGCTGAGGAGCTTAAATTTGTTAAAACCCCCAACCCGAGGTGACTGGGCAGACAGGTAAAAATTTCCAAGTACAATGGCCAGATACAATGAGTATTGTTTTGTAAATAATCAGGACCAAATTAAGAAATGACACACTGAATGCCTTGAGTTTCATGCGCCAGAAAGCAATGATGCAAATACCAAGTCCAAAAAGGTAGAGTTCAACAGTGAGAGACCACAATGGCTTGGAAACAGATGCAGTCAGAAGCAAGAAGCATTTCCCCTTTAAGAGCTGGGGCACCTGGTATTTTAGTGTATTTCTATCTTAAAGGTGTGTCTTTTTCTTTTTTTAACCAATTTAAACTTTTTTTTTTTTTTAATCACTGGGAGTCAGACATGGTTTCACATGTCAGCTTTAGCACTTAATTACTTGGTCTTAGTTTCTTCATCTGTGAGTATAATACCTGCTCATATATCTAGCACTACTTTGCCTGGAGAATCCCATGGACAGAGGAGCCTGGCGGGCCGTGGTCCATGGGGTCACAGAAAGTTGGTCGGACACGACTTAAGTGACTGAGCACGCACGCACTTTAAGAATCCAATGAAGTGACATGAGACAGACATAGCAGATACTTAACTTTCTTTCCCTAAGCAAATGCCTAGATATTATCAAATCTTTGTGCTTACCAATTTGTTCATTCACTCAGACAAAAAGGAGAATGGCAAAAGAAGTAAGCCAACAAATTCCCTTTTGCCTTAATCCTCGGTTATGAACAACAGCTATACAATTAGAATCACCTGGGGAAGTTTTAAAATGACTGATGCCTGGGTTCCATTCACAGACCTTCTGATATAATAGATTTGGAGGACAGCTTGGGCACCGGAAATTTTTTAAAGATTCTTTGGGTGATTCTCAGGTCCTGTCAAAGTTGAAAGCCACTACCTTAGCTAATATTAAGTGCAGATCTTCATGGTGGACACAAATAATGTAAGATACGCACATAGCATCCTAGCTTTTCCATTTTTGTAAATTTTACCAGTGTTAGCAAAACAACTTATACAAATAATAGCCTCAACAAAGATGTTAATCATTTAAAAATAACTATAATTCAAAGCAGCAAAACTGCCAAGTCAGTATTACAGACAATATACAACACAGAATTTGAGAAGGAGATGGATATGGGTTGGGTTGGTTAAAGACAACTACAAGGAAGGGGAAGGTGGGATCTAAGCTGTGCTCTACAAAGTGCTTTGAATAGTAGGGGGAGAAAGAAAGAGGGTATTACAAATAAGGGAACTGGTTAAGAATGAAAAAGGGTAGGAGAAAAAACTGTTTGTCAGTTTGACAGAAACAGATTTATCTGTGGATAATAAAAGAGAAAGGAAGAGTAAGATGAGTCAGATGGCAGCAGTTAACATCAAATCTGGTTTTATTCTGTAGGTAATGGAGAACTGCCAAAGCCTTCTGAGTGGGAAGATCCATTAACAAAAATTAATCTGGAAGTACGGAAGTCCTCAATATGGCTTCACAAAACTTGGAAATCAGTCTGCCCTCTAAGAGTTAGTTAACTATGAAATTAAGACAGATACTATCAAAGCAAGATACATTCATTTCTTTATTCACCAAATATCTGAAGGACTACTATGAAGGCACTGTTTTAGGTAATGGTGATACAGCAGTACATGGTCCCTACAGAGCTACATTCTAGTGGGTAAAGAGACAACAGATAAGATTAAACAACTAAACCACATGGTATGCTAGCTAGTGATGAATGCTAAGAATTAATTATAAAGCAGGGAAAGGGGCTATGAAATGGTAGATTGGAATTGGACAGGGTGGTCAGAGGGCTTCACTGAGAAGGTAACTTTTGATGAAATATCTGAAGAAGTGACGGATAAAGAAGGAAGAGAACTCCAAAGAACAGAGCAAATGCAAAGACACATTAAGTCAGGATGTGTTTGGCTAGAGAGGACCAGATGAGAATAGGTAGGAGATAAAAGTCAGAGAAGTAAGCAGTAAAGAGATAAAATCCCAGGTCTGTAGGGACTTGCAGTCAGAGTAAGAACTTTCATTCTGAAGAACACGGGAAGCAACTGCAGGATTTTAAGCAGAGGAGTGACACATTCTGCCTTCCATTTTTTTTAACCAGATCACTCTGAGTGCCTCCTTGAGAACAGACTGCCTACAGAGAGACAAAAGCAGAAGCAGACTAGAGAGAAGGCCAGTGCAATCATCTACTTGGGAAATCACAATGTGTCCCTTGTGGCTCAGCTGGTAAAGAATCTGCCTGCAATGCGGGAGACCTGGGTTCCATCCTTGGGTTGGGAAGATCCCCTGGAGAAGGGAAAGACTACCCACTTCAGCATTCTGGCCTGGAGAATTCCATGGACTGTATAGTCCATGGGGTCGGAAAGAGTCAGACACGACCGAGCGACTTTGACTTTTCTTCCAGAGTGGCTGAAATAAGGGTATGGTAAAAAAGAGTCAAGGTCTAGGTATGTTTTGAAGGCATAGCCTAAAGGATTTGCTAATGGACCTATGTGTACTGTGACACAAACAGGAATCAAAGACACTAAACTTTTTGGCCTGAGCAACTAAAGAATGAAATGCCATTAACTAAGAAGGGATTCCAACTGCAGGAGAAACTGTGATATGCAAAATTTTGACATATAAGGGCTTCCTTCCAGTTTTGTAAAATCTGTCAAGAGAAAGTCCACTGCCGTTAAAAGTTAGAAGGTGCCTTACACAAAGATCAGACATGGTCTGGGTGTTGGGTATATATCCCTACACTAGGAGAAAATGCCATTAAAATGTTAAGACTGTATAGTTAACTTCCCTGGCTCTGACTCCATGCTTAAATTGAAAAAATTGTAATTTGATTTCTTATGTACCTGATCTACTTGAAAAAATAATCTAGCCCCTCCTATATTTATTAAATTAGTTGCTACCCACCTAGATGTCCATCATCAGACGAATGGATAAGGAAGCTGTGGTACATATACACAATGGAATATTACTCAGCCATTAAAAAGAATACATCTGAATCAGTTCTAATGAGGTGGATGAAACTGGAGCCCATTATACAGAGCGAAGTAAGCCAGAAAGAAAAACACCAATACAGTATACTAATGCATATATATGGAATTTGAAAGATGATAACAATAACCCTATATGCAAGACAGAAAAAGAGACACAGATGCATAGAACAGTCTTATGGACTCTGTGGGAGAAGGTGAGGGTGGGACGATCTGAGAGAATAGCACTGAAACATGTATATTATCATATGTGAAACAGAATGCCATTCCAGGTTCAATGCATGAGAAAAATGCTCAGGGCTGGGGCAATGGGATGACCCAGAGGGATGGGACGGGGAGGGAGGTGGGAGCAGGGTTCAGGATGGGGAAAACATGTAAACCCATGGCTGATTCATGTCAATGTATGGCAAAACCCACTACAATATTGTAAAGTAATTAGCCCCCAACTAAAATAAATAAATTAATTAAAAAAAATTAGTTGCTACCCTCTTCTTAAACACTAGTTTTATCAGCCTAGCTAACACAAGTTTGTCCTTACTATCCTGACGAATCAAGCTTCTGAACTTAACTTGCAAAGGATTAAAATATGGATAGTAGCTCTCGAGTTGCACAATAATTATTGGGAAGCTTATTAAAAATAAATTCCCAAGAATTTATCCCTCCAAATTCTGATGCAGCTGGTCTGAAAAGAACCCAGAAATCTTGCTTTTGAAAGAAGCACATAAGCGTTGCTGCTGTAGGCAATAATGTTGAGGTTCTGAAGAAGACCGTGCCCTTGGCCTTATCATGAGGACTTTCAAGATCTTTAAACTTTTAAAGTTATGTTTCTCGACATCTTGGTGTTTTTTTTTTTTTTAACAGCTTGGTTTTATAACACATTTTAAATACTAGAATTGTTAGTGGCATATTTGTAGAAGCTCAAAAGACCACTATGCAAACGTGGTAGTAATTTTTTTTTTGGCTGTGCCACACACTTGCAGGATCTTAGTTCCCAGAACAGGGATTGAACCTGGGCCCACAGTAGTGAAAGCACAGAGTCCTAACCACTGGTAAACAAAACTGAAATAAATAAATAAAACAAAATAGAAGAGAGACTGGTAATATTGGCTGCCGCTCAGGGGAACTTGGTGGCTGGAAAGTGGGTGGGAGGGGACTTTTTACTCATGTCCTTTTCTACCATTTTAATTTTATGTATCTGATTATAGCTCCTATATACTCAAAATAATTTTTTAAAAAAGACTCATGGCAATAGAAGAATAAAGTCTAATTATAGGAAGAAGAATTTACAAGACTGAAATACTAACTGAACATGAGAGGAGAGGTTATGGGTGAAAAAGATGACAACGTTCTGAGTCTGTATTACTAAACGAGAATAATGGTGGAAAGAACAGAAATGCAGAGGTTGGCAGGAGGTTCTGATAAAGGCAAAAGGGGAAATAACAGTAAGTAAATATCCAAATCATCATCTAGTTCAGAAAATCCCAAGTAGTAAAACTGGCTTATCAATAAATTATCATGACTAGTTTCCTCTGTCCAAGGTTTTTACTTTCAGGAATTGCTCCACATAAGGACTTTTTCTTTTTTTGCAAAAAGATGAAGGAATTTGTGTACCTGAGACAGACAAGAGTAATGACACCTGATCCTATGTGTTTTTCCGAGCTCTAAAGGAAAGGACTTATGAAGGAAATACTTTTATTAGGGGTTTTGCAAGGTATACATAATCAGCCCTCTGTATCCATGAATGCAGAAACAGAGAACTAACCTTACTACTTCTTATATAAGGGACTTGAACATCTGCAGATTTGGGCGTGGGGGGAGGGGGTCCCTGAAACCACTCCCCCACAGATACCTAGGGACAACTGTATAGATACTAATTTTGATATGCAATAAGGCTTCAAAACTTTATTGAATTTACTAGGAAAATGCTCCCAGAGGGATCAAAGATTCTTAGCGGTGCCATGACAGCACCAGTAATGGCAGTAGATGCTTAGGTACTATGTACACCCAAAGAGGCACCCATAGTGTGGACATACTCCTGAACACAAGAGATATCTACAGATTACCAGAAATAATTGGGGAAGGGGAATAAGGGAGCATGAACCGGGGAAATACAAAAATGAATGAAGCTGTGATTGACTGGTGTCTTTCATACCAATAGCTTGGGCCTACAATATGTACCTGGTGCTATGCTAGGCACTAGATAAATCCTTGCAATAACCAAGGGATTTCACAGCATCGTTATCAGGGCAAATGTGCCAAAGTAGATAATGACAGAAACTCCTGGAACATTTTAACATTTCAGTTTTTAAAACGGACTTTTTTTTTTAAAGAGTTTGAAAAAGTTCATTAAACTTTGTTCAGTTAGTTTGATCCAATTCCCCTTACCTATATTAAAAGAAAACTTTCGAGGTCCACCTATTTTAGAAGAAAACTTTCAAAGCTCAGAGATAAGTGATTTTTCCAAAAACACATTGGTAGCTAACAGCACAACAAGAAGAGACCAAATATCCTGAGGCTTATTCTTTCCCACTACCCCACAATACCTCATTTATAATTCATTAAATAGGGGACTTCCCTGGTAGTCCAGTGGTTAAGGATCTGCCTTCCAATGCAGGGGACTCAGGTTTGATCCTGGGTTGGGGAACTAAGATCCCACATGCTGCAGGGCAACTAAGCCTCTGTGCCACAACTAGAGAAGGCTATGTGCTGCAACAAAGACCCAGCTCACACACCTCCCCCACCCCCCCACAAAGAAAGAATCTAATATAATTCACTAAATGAATTACTCTGATTTTTTTCATTCATGGATACGTTAAGAATAGTATAGTGAAAAAAGCATGGCTTCTGAATTAGACTAACCTGGGTCTGAATTTTTTGACAAATGCTTTGCTTAGCTTTAAGGCTGGTCTAATAAAATAGCTAGACGTTCTTGAAGAAATTATAATAAACCTACACTCTTCACCAAAAATGGGCGCCTGAGTTTGTACCTGCTTAGGTTTTGTGCTCCTGTTCAAGATTTTTAAACAGATTATATGAATACTACTTCGCAAAGCCAACAGAAGATTTAAAAATGGTAGTATTAATTCTAATGAGTGACTTGTTACAAAATAGCCATGGCCATTAAGCTTTAGGGTTTACTTTACTCTGTAAGAGTAATAACTCACCTAGTAAATTAAGGGGGTAACATATAATCAAGGAAATCTCCTTTAAAAGTACAAATATCTTCATGGTCTCTAACAAAGTCTTCAAATTTTAGCGTCTATTTACAACATTTTCCACGAATCTCTCCTATATAATCTTGATAAACCCATTTCTCAAGAAGTGTCTTAAACACAGTATTATCTAAACTTAAAACACAGAGATCCAATTTTCAGTTATGGTACTTTTGAAGCTGTACACAAATATTACACTTGTTAGGTTGAAGGAAAAAAATGTACCAGTGGCACTTTTTTCAACCCTTAAAATTCTGTGCGCATTTATGTGTTTAAAATGCTGAATCATGAAATAAAGGAAACAGTCTGTGCAAAGAATCCAAACAAGTAGTTTACCTCATACCTTAAATTTCCTAATTATGGCACCTTTTCATTTTGGTCTTGTAAAGCACTTGCAACCATGTAACTGAAGACTCTAAGTACTAGATGAGTAGAGCTCATTCTCAGAAACTGAACTCTAGGATAGAACTAAAAGTATTTATTTTTGCAAGTTATTACACTTTCAACTTCCTGTTTTATTTAGGCAGCTCATCATGACCATTTCAGGTAACAATGCAGAAGTTAAAAAACCCAACTTCCTCTTTATAAAGTGACAAAAACTTCAGCCATTATGAGAATGGTTGATTTTACTAGCTTTTACAGAAATATTTGAAAGGAAATCAGAGGCCATTACCACCAAATTCAAGTCTGGGCTCACTGTTTTCAGAAAATGTAACAAAGATAAAAAGCGGTATTAAAATATATTTGGTATCATGACACACATGTGCTACAAAAAATAAAACCAAATGCAGCTGAGATCTTAGTTAAAAAAAGAAAAAAATGAAAACTTTACAGCACCCTCAAGGAAGAATCAATATACAAACTAAGGCTGAAAATATCTTTTTTGTAATAGTGCCTTGGTTGTGAAAGTTTTGTACAAGCAGCATCTTGCTTAAAGGTAACTTTTTGTTTATGAATGCTAAGGTATTCATATCAACAAGTCTTTTCAGAAAAATACTTTTTCAGTTCTTTTTTTTTTTTTTTCTTTTTTCAGTTCTTGAATTCAGTTAAAAGGCATCAGAAGCCTGGTGGAAAAGAGGTCAAGTATAAAGTTGTAGGAAAATGGAAGTAATCTTTCAAGTCAAAGCCCTTTATTTTTACCTACTGATCCACAACAGAGAAATACATATCAGTTCATCTCTAGGAATAAAAAAATCTAACAAAACTTCAGTAATCTCAGTCATATGGATTATATGAGATTTTTTTAATATCAGCTATTCTTAATTATCTACTCTAATGAAGACAATGCAGTTAATCTGTTTACCTGTTTACTGAATATAAAATTCATTAACATTTTTTTGGGCAGTAGATTTACCTTATTAATTATGATTTGCTTGCTATGTCATTACTAAAATTAAACAACAAAAGTATGCTGGGAGATAAGAGAAAACTGGTCACAGATCTGCTGCTATAAAATTAAGGCTTTTTTTTAATGTCACTAATTTCAACACTGTCAATATCCAGAGACATCTTAATTTACACTTTGAAGTACGTATTTTTCCTCCAAGTTTAATGAAAAAGGCATTCTAACCCTATGTCAAAAACAAAAACCCAACAACACTGGTAAACTTCAAAGTTTATTATCTTAAATTCCTAGTGAAATTTTGCTTAAGTGGACCATTAGTTGGGCTAACAAATGCTTTGCTATCCCATGATTTTCACTGTAATTTAACCTCATCTGAATTATAACTTTTTGCCTTTAGAATAAACACTTTATTATATTAATAGTTTTCTCTCTAGTGTAAGTGCACATACAGTATAAAATGCCCTTGCCCCACTAAATCTTATACATTTATGAGAATCAAATTCCAAGTAAGAGAAAATCTAATTCTGAATTGTTCAATGGCTTGTGAAAGTTCAGTGCTTTCTTCAGCATTTCAAAATGGCATGGCGTATATGATATATCAAGTTATTCCATACAGAGGACTCTTGGATCATAAACAGTCCTAGAAAACCCAGATACATTTACAGAGCATTCAGAGGTGTACATTTTGTAAGAGTCACTGTGGGAAACAAGACATAATTCCTTGTCCTAAGCGAAGAAGAACTAAAGAGCCTGTTGATGAAAGTGAAAGAGGAGAGTGAAAAAGTTGACTTAAAGCTCAACATTCAGAAAACTAAGATCATGGCATCCGGTCCCATCACTTTATGGCAGATAGATGGGGAAACAGTGGCTGACTTTATTTTTCTGGGCTCCAAAATCACTGCAGATGGTGATTGCAGCCATGAAATTAAAAGACGCTTACTCCTTGGAAGGAAGGTTATGACCAACCTAGATAGCATATTTAAAAGCAGAGACATTACTTTGCCAACAAAGGTCCGTCTAGTCAAGGCTATGGTTTTTCCAGTAGTCATGTATGGATGTGAGAGTTGGACTATGAAGAAAGCGGAGTGCCGAAGAATTGATGCTTTTGACCTGTGGTGTTGGAGAGGACTTGAGAGTCCCTTGGACTGCAAGGAGATCCAACCAGCCCATCCTAAAGGAGATCAGTCCTGGGTGTTCATTGGAAGGACTGATGTTGAAGCTGAAACTCCAATACTTTGGCTACCTCATGCCAAGAGTTGACTCATTGGAAAAGACTCTAATACTGGGCAGGATTGGCGACAGGAGGAGAAGGGGGTGACAGAGGATGAGATGGCCGGATGGCATCACCGACTCGATGGACATGGGTTTGGGTAAACTCCGAGAGTTGGTGATGGACAGGGAGGCCTGGCGTGCTGCGATTCATGGGGTCACAGAGTCGGACACGACTGAGCGACTGAACTAAACTACGAATTATGTTGTGAAATCATTGTAATATTCACAGGTTCTAAAATCTTTAACCTATTTACTGAAAAGCCTGACAAACTGTTATGAAAAGTTTGCAGTTGTCAGGAAAAAAGTTATTCCACCTAAGGTGAAATATTCTCTTGTACTTAAGACACTTTTAAAGAAATAAGCATACAAATTACACACTGACAAGTTCAACTATAATCAAAGACATCACAGTGGAGCACCAAAGAAGGTAGGAAGCTTTGTTCAGACTTGCATGTTAACACATTAAGTTTCTGTGCGACATAAAACCTTTCTGGAGTTAAAAAAGAAAGAATTCGTTGGCTAATCTTGTTAAGAACAAATCGAAAATTGTTTTTCAAAAATTATCGTTAAAAGGCTGTAGGACGCAAGGGACAGAGTAGCCGCGGGGGCCGTATACATACAATCAAAGGAGTGTTGCAGAGAAAAGCGTGTTCAGATTCCGAAGCCAAAGTCCCTGAGGCTTACACATGTATTACCGCGAGTTACTTTAGCTGGTAGTATGTGGGAAAAGAGGTGTAGGAGGATAGGTGTAGGTGGCCAAGACATTAGAGACCTCTCCCTGTCGAGGACTTGTGACAGCAAAATCACTTCCTGAGGAAGGAGGAGCAAAAGGGAAGTTAAGAGGCCACCCTGACCAGGAAGTGACTCGCCCTAAACTAGCCCCAATCATATCTAAAAATGGGGGGATGGGGTGAGCCCTAACAGCTAAAGGCGGTAAAATAATTGCTTCTTGATTCGTCGCGACATCATCATCGCCCCCTTTTTCAAACACAAAAAAGGTCCACAGTCACAATTCAATAACGGTAGGTCTCTTCTCTCGCAGGAAGACCACTGGGTTGTGCCTCAGGCCCAGGAGTAAAACAGGAGTTGAGGAATGGGGAACTGGGGCCACCGTGAGGCTGAGGAAAGCCCCTCAAGAGGGCAGCGAAGCGTCCCGACTGCGGAGAGCATATGCCGGCACAGGCGGAGAAGCTTCCTTCTCCTGGGGGCACTGCCGGGGTTCCCACCGCAGTCGGGTCGGGCCTCCTTTCCCTGTCCCGGGAAGAGGCAAGAGAGAGAGGCGAACCCCTTACCTTCTCCTCATCCGACACCCGATCCTCGAAGTCGGCCATCTTGGGCTGCTCTGGCCCAGCCCGGCCCTGGCGCGAGGGAGGCCGGGAAGAAAGCCGAGTGATGGAATCACAGCGAGGGCCGTCGGAAGGACCCGCCCGGAAACGCCGACCGCGAGAGCGCCATGTCAGTTACGGGCGGGGGTGATGGGCCCGGGCCCCGACGCCCAAGGAAGTCGGCTAACTTTAATTTTAAATCTAATATCTGAGTTACATTCATTTCCCCACTTATTTTGGGGACGTTGGGAGCGTGTTTCGACTGGCATTGGCGCCCGAGCTGCAACCATTTCCCTATTCATCTATGGGACGTTGGGAGAATGTTTCGACTGGTATTGGCGCCCGAGCTCCAGCCGACCAAATTGCTGTCGCTACTCCTGTAGATTTTCCCAGTACCAGTGCTCTCCATGACAGCCAAGCTCAAAGAGCTTAGTGCTGCTCGGACTCTGGAACGGTTGGTGGCTTTTTCAACCCTAGGAATGGGGTGGAAGGCGACCCTCACTCATCTGGAGGCGAAAACACTTCATTCCGGGGTCACAGTTCAGTTCCTCCAGAATAGGTGCCGCCATCCGCCCTTTCCCTCCCTCGGAAGGAATAGGTAGCTCAGTCCTGGGGCGCTCCTCCACTTTCCAGATCTTCGTCCCAGTTCCCTGGGACTAACAGTTTTCACAGAGGGCAACTTTAGGTCCGCCACTATCCCAGGATTCCCGACTCGCGCTTTCCTGCCCTTCTCCCCTCCCAACTCCCGGCGCCAGCGGGAGCGGCAAGATGGCGGACAGTGACGGCTTAGGTGAAGCAGCGATTGCTGCGGCGTCTCCTTCTGCCCCTGCTCCCGGCCTAAGCCCGCCGCTGGGCTGGAGGGAGCGGCTGCGGGCTGGGCTGGCGGGCATTGGGGCCTCACTGTGGTTCGTGGCAGGGCTGGGGCTGCTTTACGCTCTGAGGGTCCCGCTGAGGCTGTGTGAGAATTTGGCAGCGGGTGAGAGGCCCAGAGCTCCCCGGGGACGGGCGGCGGTGCGGGGTAGGGGGCAGTTAGAGGTGCCGGGGGCAAAGGCCAAAGGGCAGAGATTTCCTTATCACTGGAGGGCCTCGGAGAATGAGTTAGTTTAAGCGACCGAGTGGATTCTTTTTCGCTGAGGCCGCAGCTGATTGTCAAACTTGAGCTGCAGCCGCCGGCTCCTCCCCGAACTCTTAAGATCCGCCCTCTCTCCTGTGCCCTTTTGCGCCCTAAGAGAAACCACCTGACAAGTGTATGCTTCAGGTGATAGGGCAGATGAGAGCCATTTCAGACCTGGAAGCAGAATTTATACATGCCCTTTGAGTCTCCCGCCACTCAGCTGAGAGAACGCACACCCAGACAGCAAAACATCTAAGAGAAAACACCACGATCTTAGCCAACTGTTTTCATGTTTTAAAATAGCTTTGTCAGGAAATAGTTTCCGTTATATTTTTGTCCGTTCTCTCTTTTAGGCTTTATCTTGAGTAATAAAATATAACAGTACAGGAAGTGAAGAGAAAGAGAGCCACAAACAGTAGTGGGTACTTTCCTTAGTTCTTTCTTTCAACATTCGTAGAGAGCTTGCTGTGTAGTGTGGGCTGAAGACACAAAGACATCTAAGAGGTGACGATCCCTTGGATTCTGCAAATATTCTTTAGCTGTAGCGGGTCAGGGTGGATGGGAGCCAGGGCCTCTTACTATGTCATTACAATTAGGCAACCTCAGATTGAAACGGAAGTATTTCTATTGTGTGACGATTTTGACTGTCAGTGCTGTTTTATTTTTCTGTGGAAAGAGAAGGCAAGTGTTCCGTTTTCTATTCTGTGAGATAACATGAAAGACTGAGATAATGTTCTGAAATACTTTGGACTTTTTAAGAACTGAGTATGTAAATCCAGATACAACTGACATACTAAAACAAGCTAGATAAATTGACCTTCCTAGACTGTTTGAAAAACCCAATTTGGTGTTTCTGTTACAGGTTAATGAAGTGCTTACTAGTGGTTTGTACGCTCAGTGAAATGTTACTCATTGAGTTTATTTATTTATTTATTTTTACATATTAACTAGATTGCCATTCAGGTGAGAGTCAATGACTTTACAGATTTTTATTTCTTTCTAAAACCCAAAGTATTTATGAGACTATTATTTGAAGTGAAGAGTCTGGTCCAGGTTTTCAGTGAATCAGATACAGGAAGCACTTAGTTTGCTGTTCTCTTTGGGCTATTTTGCCTCTCTAGGTGACCTGTTAAATACATACACTATTTCCTTCCCTCTAATTTGAAACACTGGTTTGGATCTCACCAAAATAACTAGGAAATAGTTTTAATCCTCCTTTGTAATATATGTGATGGAACTGCAAAAGTTCTGTCTAAATTATGATGTTCTTGGTTTTATTCTCAACAGCAAGCTAAATGATCTCTTTACATGTGTGAAGGCATTTTTAAAATATGATACAGTGAGAATGCAAAGTAGCTTTTTAAAAAATTATAACTTCTCAAATGAACCTCATACTAGATATTAATCTACTTATGTTCCTTCACTCATAAAGACACCTACATATTTGTAACTTCAGTACTTTTAAACTTTGATTTGTTTTTTCTTTTTGGCAGTGACAATATTTTTAAATTCATTGACACCCAAATTCTATGTGGCACTTACAGGGACATCTTCTTTGATATCAGGACTAATATTTGTAAGTAGTTTCCATTTCCTTCATGCTTTGGTGTTTATCTAAGAATCATATCTCTTTAAATGGTTATAATAATTATAAATACTTATAGATTAGCAATCTTAAAATGTGAAAAAACATTTTAAAAAACACTGCAACTTCCTCTCTACTTTCAGAGATTGATAGTATTCATTTGCATATAAAAGACTGTATGTTGTGGGGAGCGTAGCGGGAGGTGAGTTCCAACCCAACTAAATGCTCGTAAGCTTGGCTTAGTAACAAAAATGAGGAAAATGGGCAGAGTGTAAAAAATAAAATTTTTTATTTACTTTGAAGACTGGATAATCTGGATAGTACATGTTCCTTCTAGAAAAGGCTAAAGATAATTGTTGCCATGTAGATTTGCAGACCAGTATTACTAGAACTTCCAATTTTTTCAAATAATTTCAAGATAACCTGGATATAAAGTTTTTATCTTAAATCTTCCAGTACTTTATTACTGGCAACACTGAGCAGACTAGAAATTTATATGTGTCTTGAATTGGGCTTATAATCTGCCTGCTATTTACCTCTCTAGAGTGTTTAAGAGTAGAGTTTGAAAACTAGACTAACCATCACTTTAGTTGTGTGACTTCGAGCAAGTGAATTAACTTTTCTAAAGCTCCACTTTCCTCATCTGTACACTGGGGATTATAATAGTATCAGCTTGGGAATTCCCTGGTGGTCCGTTGGTTTAGGGCTCCTTGCTTTGACTGCTGAAGGCCGGGTTGGATCCCTGGTCCAGAACCTTAAGATCCCCCCATGAGCTGCCTGACTTGGCAAAAAAATAAAAAATAGTATCAGTTTTATAGTTATGAGGATTAAATGAGATAATGTGTGTGAAAACTTGCAACAACATAGTAGCACTTGATGAATTTTGGCCATGTTATTCTAAGAAATTACACAAAAAAGAAACCTGTTTAATTCAGTTTTCTCTTGCTTTATTTAACCATGCTATCATTTTTAATTTAAAAAGATTTTTTAAAATTTTGCAATCTTTATTAACATCCTTAGGAGCTAGTGTTTCCTAATATCAACTTTGGAAAAATACTGCTACAGATAAAAATCTTAGGAAGTATTATGGCATGAATGGCGAATGAAATTTTTCTGAATTTTTTCTCATCTCTAGGTGGTGCTCTGTAACTATAGTAGAAATGTAAAAATAATAGCATTTGTATTGGAGTTTTTGTTTTTTTTCTATAGCGACACTTGACCACTTGTTTAAGAGAAATGCCAGATGAAAAAGAGACTTTTCTCTTGACTTAAAAAAAATTGTTGAGGAATTCTGCATGAAACCTCTGTTTTTAAAAGCCTCAAAATTTATTGATTTATAAACCCTTTTCATAATTTAGCATATTTTGCCATAGAATAGACTGCAAGGAGATCTAACCAGTCCATCCTAAAAGAAATCAGTCCTGAATATTCATTGGAAGGACTGATGTTGAAGCTGAAACTCCAATACTTTGGCCACCTGATGCGAAGAGCTGACTCATTTGAAAAGACCCTGATGCTGGGAAAGATTGAAGATGGGAGGAGAAGGGGATGACAGAGGATGAGATGGTTGGATGACCTCACTGACTCAGTGGACATGAGTTTGAATAAACTTCGAGAGTTGGTGATGTACAGGGAGGCCTGGCATGCTGCAGTCCATGGGGTTGCAAAGAGTTGGACACGACTGAGGACTGAGCGACTGAACTGATAAAAATCTAAGATAAGCTATCTTTAAACAGCTGATATAGTGGAAAAAGCATTGGTCTTGGAACCAGCAGATGTAGTTTTGAGTCTTGACTCTGCCATTTGGGCAAGTAACATGAATTGAGACCTAATTTTCTCCTTTATAAGGAGGGGAGAAAACTTAAACACATACACACACACACATAATATTGATTCATAACATATAATACATAAAACAGTTTTTAAAATTTGTTACTTTTTTCAAATCAGAGTTTTAAATTTATAAAAATTAGAAATTCAAGTAACATTTTTAAGGTTGAACTGTGTCATTACCCTTAAAATACTGATGAGTTTTTATTAGCAAAGTTTATTTATAATTTCTTTTACCACCTGAAATGAGTAAGCTAGTTGTGCTGTGTTATTTCTACCTGAAGAGGTTGTGTGCTTGGGAGCTTGAAGAATAGCAGCAAAACCAGTTGTTTAGTTATTATGAGACAAAGATTACTCTGAAAGGAAAAAAAGAGCTTATGGGAGTGCATAAAATAGTTTTCCATTCTGTGGAATCAGGAAAATTCCCTTCGGACATGTCGTTTAATCTCACACCCCGAGAAGCCAGCAAAGAGAGTTGAAAAGGCTAGAGTATCCAAATATGAAACACTCTGCTAATTCAACAGAGAGCTGCTTTTGTTTTCCTCTTATAACAGTGATAAACCGTGGAAACAGAAAGGAATATCCTGATTTTTAAATGGTTCAATATGGGAATCAACCTGACTCTTACCTACATTAATAGTACTGCCAAATACTGGATTAGTACTTTATTGTTCAGAAGAACTTCTAATTCTTGTCAACCGTATTTACTTGATAGGACCTTGAGGCTCTGAGAATTTAAGTGACTTCCACAAAACACACAGCTAAAGTATGGCTGAATTGGGAGTCAGTGTGGGCATTCTAACCCTAGTCTAGTGGTTAAGCCATCGTACTAGTTGTTTCAAAATTATTTTTCTTTTAATTGTGCTACAGATAGACTAAAATGACGTTGTAACATAACATTATTTATAGCTTAAACACTTACTGTTTTTTAAATGCTTTATTTACAGACGTATTTCTTCTAGTGTTGCCTAAGCTTGTCTGAATTTTATGACAAAGCTATAAAAAGGCATTTTACCTCAGCCTGGTATGTGTTATCAGGGAATCTTGTGATTGGCTTGTTTTTTGGAAGTAAAGTACATTTAAAAGACTGAATTAAACAGGAATGTCTTGAGAGAATGTTTTGACTTGCGCTCATATCTGCTGATCAGTTCTGTTTTAAATGAAAGCTGTTTTCTCTTTGTCACAGATATTTGAATGGTGGTACTTTCATAAGCATGGCACATCTTTTATTGAGCAAGTATCGGTAAGCCATTTGCGACCACTGATGGGAGGAACAGAAAGCAGCATTTCAGAGCCAGGTTCTCCTTCCAACAACAGAGAAAGCGAAACCAGCAGGCAGAATTTGTCAGGTGAAATGAAATGTGTTTCCAGAGCTGTATAGTTAAGATTGTGTTTGACCGTGGCAGATAGAAAACGTTTAACAATAGAAGTTTGTCTTTCCTTTAAATAGAGGTTTACACAATGAGGTACCATTACACACCAGTCAGAATGGCCGCTATCCAAAAGTCTACAAGCAATAAATGCTGGAGAGGGTGTGGAGAAAAGGGAACCCTCTTACACTGTTGGTGGGAATGCAAACTAGTACAGCCACTATGGAGAACAGTGTGGAGATTCCTTAAAAAACTGGGAATAGAACTGCCATATGACCCAGCAATCCCACTGCTAGGCATATACACCGAGGAAACCAGAATTGAAAGAGACGCGTGTACCCCAATGTTCATCGCAGCACTGTTTACAATAGCCAGGACATGGAAGCAACCTAGATGTCCATCGGCAGACGAATGGATAACGAAGCTGTGGTACATATACACAATGGAATATTACTCAGCCATTAAAAAGAATACATTTGAATCCGTTCTATTGAGATGGATGAAACTGGAGCCCATTATACAGAGTGAAGTGAGCCAGAAAGAAAAGCACCAATACAGTATACTAATGCATGTATATGGAATTTGAAAGATGGTAATGGTAACCCTATATGTGAGACAGAATAAGAGACACAGATGCATAGAACAGTCCTGTGGACTCTGAGGGAGAAGGTGAGGGTTGGACGTTCTGGGACAATAACATTGAAACATGTATATTGTCATATGTGAAGCAGAACACCATTCCATGTTCTATGCATGGGACGGATGCTCAGGGATGGAGCGTTGGGATGACACTGAGGGATGGGAGGGGGAGGGAGGTGGGAGGAGGGTTTGGGAGGGGGAGCACATGTGAATCCATGGCTGATTCATGTCGATGTATGGCAAAAACTACTACAATATTGTAAAGTAATTAGCCCCCAACTAAAATTAAAAAAAAAAAAAAATAGAGGTTTAATGGCTGATATGGAGAGCAATGATCATAAGAGACCTAGACTCCTTCTGTTTTTTCTTGACTCCTTCTGTTTTATTAGCCTGCCATCTCCAGTGCAGTTTTTCCTTGTGTTCCCAGACAGTTGCTCTGGCTTCAGCCATCATGTCCACATTCTAGTCAGCAGGAAGGAGAATAGGCCAGGAGAAAGACACTTTCCCCACAGCAGCCAAGGATACTTCCAGAAGCTTTACATACTATTTTGACTTACTTTCTTCTGGTCAGATCTTTATCAAATGGCTAGAACTTTCACTTTCATGCATTGGAGAAGGAAATGGCAACCCACTCCAGTATTCTTGCCTGGAGAATCCCAGGGACGGGGGAGCCTGGTGGGCTGCCGTCTGTGGGGTCGCACAGAGTCGGACACGACTGAAGCGACTTCGCAGCAGCAGCAGCAGCAGCAGCAGCTATAAGGGAGGTTGGAAATTGTAATCATTTTCTCAATGTACATATGCCCAGGTGATAAGGGGATCTTATTACTGATAAAGGAGAGAACAGAGACAATTAGCCATCTCTGCCAAGAGAGCAAAGTTAGGAAAAATATTTTTTCTTGTCAGTATATTTACAAAGACATCGAAATCTGTTATCCATGTATGAATATTCTGTTGTCATACTTAAATTGTAGACCATTCTTCTATATGTATCTAGTAATTATACAACTAGGAAAGTAAAATCTTTGAAGCCAAATAGAAATGACATTTTTGGATTATTGTTCCTTTCATTTGGTATGAAAATCCCACGGACAGAGGAGTCTGGTAGGCTACAGTCAATGGAGTCTTAAAGAATTGGACAGGACTGAGTGACTTAACTTTCACTTTCATTTGGTATAGGTTATAATCGTACAGTAATAATACAAATGAGTTAATTCCGTAGAATGCCATAATGTCTCATTTGTTGAGTAAACTAAACATGAAATTTATATTAGTTTAGTAGAAAAATACTACCTGAGGGAAAGTGATGGCACTTTTTATGTGTGGTCAGGGAAGTTCTCTGAGAAAGAACCTTTTAAACTGAGCCATAAAGCTTGAGTGGGAGTTGACCAGGATTAATAGGAATGGGGTTGACAGCCATTCAGGAAGTACGGGAAGGAATAATGGTAATTTTCTTTCCTCTTCTCCTTTCTCCCCTTTCACAAAATAATTATAGAACTCTTAAGAATAAGGCATATTGGATGTGAGGGTGATCTGGTTGTGACATCTGTCACCCCATTGATCGCCAGGGTTGATTCGGCTTATCTGGCTAGCTAGGCAGGTGTCCCCTTCCTCCCTCACCTCTCCACGTGCATCCCTCCCAAAGCTGAGCGCTCGGTAGAAGAGTATGACCATCCCCGAGAGAGGAGGACTGGTCTTTGGTCAAGGGTATACGAGTACCTGTGCTCCCCTGCTAGAACCTCCAAACAAGTTTTCAAGAATAAGGCATGTTTAAATATATATGACATAGATCTGTCATCAGGAAGCTCATAGTCCAGTTGTAAATAATTATAACAATAATGCATTATACAATCTTACACCCTATTGTGAGATTGAGTCAAAGTTCTTTGGTTCCACTTTCTCTCCCTGGGTATCTGCATCTTATTCTATAATATTGTCTTCCATAGACATATATATTGGGAGAGCCAATTTTAAATTTCTGCCCTCAAGCTCTCTTTTATGTTCTAGACCCACATTTTTAACTCTGCTAGAAATCTTCAGCTTTGATGGCCTTCAGCAATCCTAAGCTTACAGTCCAAAGTGAAGCTGCTAATTATCTTCTTTCAATACTCTCTACAATCCTAAAATCTATTAATTTCCATAAGAGAAACCTTTGAGTTGTTTTAGATAATATCTCCTTTATTTCCCCTTCCTTCTCCAGACTATGGACTCTCATTGTTTTCCCCTCAAAAATTACCTGACTCTGCTCTACCTTCTTTTAGTTCAGCATTCATTGCCCCATATCTGGGCCTTAGATATCTCTTTCCTGGATTATTGCTGTGCATCCTAACTAGTTTCCTTGCCTATGATACTTCTCCTTTTAGCACATTCTCTCCCCTTATTGTAAGAAAGTAGTTCTCAAACTTTTTAGATCCAGCAATCTTTATACTCTTCAAAATTATTGAGTACCTCACAGGGCTTTTGTTTAAATATTGATTATATGCCCAGTATTTACCATATTAGAAATTGAAACAAATTTTAACAATATTTATTAATTATTTTAAAAATAACAGAAACCCATTGCATGTTAACATACTTCTATGAACTGAACTGTGTCTCTCCCCCACCTCAAATTCATATGTTGAAGCTCTAACCTCTAATATAACTATACCCAATCTATGGTATTTAGTTATGGCAGCCTGAGCTAATACACATATCATGAAAAATAATTATATTTCCCCAAATAGGAAATTTTAATCAGAAGACTGCCATTGCTTTACATTCATTTAAATCTCTTTATTATCTAGCTTAATAAAAACATAGCTTATTCTCATATCTGCTTCTGGCATTGCCTGTTGTGAAATGTTGTTCTGGTTGACATCTATGAAGAAAATCTGTTCTCACACAGATGCATAGTTGGAAAAGGGAAGAATAGTTTAATAACCTTTTCAGAAAGTTGTGGATATTCTTTTTTAATACAACAGCAAAATTTACTGAGAGATACTTTCTTAAAGTTTAGTTGCAGTATGGAATCTGAAGCTATACCAATTAACTCTTTGTGTTCTGTTACATTAAAATCCCTTGGTATCCCATTTTGAATGGGTCTTTCATTGTTCATTTAGAAAATACTCATTCACTGAGTTATGCATGTCTTTCAAATATTGATACATTGTTAGTTTTTTAACATGAGATTTGTTAATATCACCACTAATTTCACAGAAAAGCCTTTAAGTATTGGGAAATTGTCAAGTTCATGGTAGCTAATATAAGTTTTTCAAAATTCTAATGTGTACTTGAAAGTTCAAATTTTTTTTTTATTAATTAATTTATTTTAGTTGGGGGCTAATTACTTTACAATATTGTAGTGGTTTTTGCCATACATTGACATGAATCAGCCATGGGTTTACATGTGTTCCCCATCCTGAACCCTGCTCCCACCTCCCTCCCCATCCCATCCCTCTGGGTCATCCCATTGCCCCAGCCCTGAGCATTTGTCTCATGCATCGAACCTGGAATGGCGTTCTGTTTCACATATGATAATATACATGTTTCAGTGCTATTCTCTCAGATTGTCCCACCCTCACCTTCTCCCACAGAGTCCATAAGACTGTTCTATGTGAAAGTTCAAATTTTATCATCAGCAGCATGTACTATTTTTTTTTCTTTGAATTTGACAGACCTACTTTGTTCACCATTGAGAAAAATGTCTGCCAGGTATTTATCTGAATAACTATAAATTTGTCTCTTGGTGATTCTTTCAGATAAAACTGATACTCCATGGAAAAAAAGAGTTAGTTCAGCTCAAAAAACAATTGCTTATATTGAAGACAACTTTCATATTTGGTTGCCTGTTTACTAGATTAGGGATGAAGAATCCAATGACTACTAGTTTAAAATACTAGCCATTTTACAAACCATTGATTTTGTACCATCAGCCCAACTTTGCAGGACTGGCACTAGTGTGAGGCAAGTTAGATGCTTGGGGCACAAAATTTAAGGATGCCCTCACTCTCAGGGTGACTCAGATGGTAAAGTGTCTACCTACAATGCTGGAGACCTGGGTTCAATCCCTGGGTTGGGAAGATCTCCTGAAGAAGGAAATGGCAACCCACTCCAGTATTCTTGCCTGGAAAATCCCATGGACAGAGTAGCCTGGTAGGCTACAGTCCATGGGGTCGCAAAGAGTTGGACACGACTGAGTGACTTCACTCATTCAAAAAGTTAAAAAGGCAAATAATGCCTTCTTATTTATTATGAAATATGTTGTTACTTTCCAGTTCCATGAATGGTACTTTGACAACTACTGATCTAAACGAAGACCTGATATTTGTTATCTTTCTATTTATAAACATTTGATGGCTTCTTACTAAGAATAATATCTAAGCTCTTTATGTAGCATATAAGCTCCTTCATCAGTTTCCCCTAGTCTGTTCTGTAGCCTCATTTACAGCTCTCCTCACCTTCTTAGGTGTTAGTTACTCAGTCATCTCGGACTCTTTGCAACCCGTGGACTATAGCCTGCCAGGCTTCTCTGTCCATGGAATTCTCCAGGCAAGAATACCGAAGTGGGTTGGCTTTCCATTCTCCAGGGGATCTTCCCAACCCAGGGATCGAACTCAGGTCTCCTACATCGCAGGCAGGTTCTTTACTATCTGAGCCATCAGGGAAGCCCTCTGACCTTCTACCGTGTACTTGAATCTTCCACCATGTACCCTAATCAAACTATGCTGTGTGGTTTTCTAATACTACTTCGGCTTCATCTGGCAACCTTCTACTCATTTTTTACAGTGGTTCAAGTTTAAAGGACTCAAGTTTAAAGCCTGCCTCACTGCAGGCAATGAGGTTGCAAGGAGTCAGACATGACTTAGTGACTAAGTTCAGTAGCTCAGTCATGTCTGACTCTTTGCGACCCCATGGACTGTAGCACTCCAGGCTTCCCTGTCCATCACCACTCCCGAAGCTTGTTCAGACTCATGTCCATCAAATGACTCAGTTCAGTTCAGTTCAGTTCAGTCGCTCAGTCGTGTCTGACTCTTTGCGACCCCATGAACCGCAGCACGCCAGGCCTCTCTGTCCATCACCAACTCCCAGAGTCTACCCAAACCCATGTCCATCGAGTTGGTGATGCCATCCAACCATCTCATCCTCTGTCGTCCCCTTTTCCTCCCGCCCCCAATCCTACCCAGCATTAGGGTCTTTTCCAATGAGTCAACCCTTCGCATGAGGTGGCCAAAGTATTGGAGTTTCAGCTTCAACATCAGACCTTCCAATGAACACCCAGGATTGATCTCTTTTAGGACGGATTGATTGGATCTCCTTGCAGTCCAAGGGACTCTCAAGAGTCTTCTCCAACACCACAGTTCAAAAGCATCAATTCTTCGGCGCTCAGCTTTCTTCACCGTCCAACTCTCACATCTGTACATGACCACTGGAAAAACCATAGCCTTGACTAGACGGACTTTTGTTGGCAAAGTAATGTCTCTGCTTTTAAATATGCTATCTAGGTTGGCCATAACCTTCCTTCCAAGGAGTAAGCGTCTTTTAATTTCATGGCTGCAATCACCATCAGCAGTGATTCTGGAGCCCCAAAAAATAGTCTGACATTGTTTCTACTGTTTCCCCATCTATTTCCCATGAAGTGATGGGACCAGATGCCATGATCTTAGTTTTCTGAGCGTTGAGCTTTAAGCCAACTTTTTCACTCTCCTCTTTCACCTTCATCAACAACAAAAACAACGTTTAAATGTCACCTCCTTTCTAAAGTCTCCCCTTATTTCTCCAGAGCAAACTTAATCACTTCCTTTTTATTCTTACAACAAAATATCTCTCTACCATAGCACTTTTCTCAGAGTTTAGGTGATGTTTACATAACCGATTCTCACGCCACATGTAATTCAGTTAAACAAGTTGGTTCAGATTCTGTGGTAGGTTCTAGAAATACAAAAATGAGCAAAGTTTTAAAAGCTTATATTTTAAAGGGAGAAACTGAAAACCAAACAGATAGTCACTTTGTAATATGGTAAGTGCTGTACTTGAATTGTGGGCCAAAGGCTATGGAGGTAGAAATAAGAGAATAACTAGATTTGATTATATGCTGCGTGACAGCAGGGATGATCCATGCCTCATTCATCTTTGTGTTACACATGGCCAGCATTGTGCTTAGCATGTTGGCTAAATTAGTATTTAACTACATTAAACTGTCTTAATTCCCCTCTTTTTCTCTTTGTTTTTTTTTAGAATGTAAAGTATGGAGAAATCCTCTAAATCTTTTCAGAGGAGCAGAATATAGGAGGTATTACATTTTGCTTTCAGTATAATTATGGCATAGGTTTTAGAGTAAAAGTATTATGGAAGCATTTATTTTTACAGATATAGCTCTTATAGTTGGAGTTACAGATATATAATAAGGTAAAATGATTAGCCCAGAGTTTAATTTTCTGCATCTTGAATATGTTTACTTTTATCATGAGAAACATTGCTTCAAGCCATGTTTGTGATATATGATAAATGTACATTTGGTCCTTGGTTTACGACAGAAAGCCTTTTCAAAGAATTCATGAGGTTAAGAAAAATTATAAATGTCAGCATATTCCTGTGCATATGTGCTCAATTTCAAATTTGACAGTTATTTGACAGTTTACTAGAAGATATCAATCTGAATGTGAATATAAATTTCATTTGTGCAACAGTACATGGTATACTATCTTTATATTGTATTTTATATTGCCATTCCCTAGCTACACTATTGTGTCCATTGCTCTTCTGGTTTTTACTCTAAATGAGAAAACTTTTGAAACTTATGACAAAAGATAACTTTGTTTGGAAAGGGGCTGTGTTTTACTTGGGGATAGCATGGGGTATGTCATTTAATTCACTGAACAAGAAATAGTTTATGTCTACTTTAAGTGGACATTGTACAAAATGATGGGGATACAAAATGATTAAGCAGTAATCCCTGTGCATAAGTACTTGATAGTGTAGGACAGTCACATCCTGGGAAGTCAAAGCTAGCCTTTTCTGATAGATGCAATTAGCCTGTATTAAGAGATTTTGCAAGAAACAGGTCCTTGAACTTCTCACTGTGTTTGTTAAAAAGCTTCATGAAAATCTTAAAGAGAAATTTCTTATCTTAGTATAAGGAACTCTTTTTTATAATTTTACTTATTTATTTTTGGCTGTACTGGGTCTTTGTTGCTGCGTGGGCTTTTCTCTAGTTGTGGTGTGCTGGCTTCTCATTGTCATGGCTTCCCTTGTTGTGGAACACAGGCTCTAGGCGCACAAGCTTCAGTAATTGTGGCCCATGGGCTCAGTAGTTGTGGTTCCTGGGATCTAGAACAAAGGCTCAACTGTTGTGGTGCACAGGCTTTGTTGCTCTGTGGCATGTGGAATCTTCACGGATCAGGGATTGAACCCATGCCTGCACTGGCAGGCGGATTCTTGACGAGCGAGCCACCAGGGAAGCCCAGGATAAGGAACTCTTAATGCTTCTTTTTGAATGATTAGTTTGTCTTAATGTGAAAGTCTAAACTGCATTGGTAATTGTGTGGTTCTGGGAAGCTTAGACTTGTATTATAGCCAACCTTTAGCAAGTTTATAGAACTCTTTGCTGTGGGCCATTTTGTAGCCCAATCCTTGTTTTACTTTATTGAGTCTTCTAAAATCTGCTTCTAGTTTAGGTTACTGATTTATTGTTTTGTTGTGTAGTTGCTAAGTTGTGTCTGATTTTTGTGACCCCATGAACTGTAGCCTGCCAGACTCCTCTGTCCCTGAGATTTCCCAGGGAAGAATACTGGAGTGGGTTGCCATTTCCTTCTCCAGGGATCTTCCTGACCCAGGGATTAAATCTACATCTCTTGCACTACAGGTGGATTCTTGACTGCTGAGCCACCAGGGAAGCCCTAAGTTATTGATATTATACATGTATTTTTTAACTGCTTCAAATCATTTGGGGATTAATATAGATTGTTAAATTTTTTTTATGATTTTAGAATGTGTACCAAACTTTGCTAAGTGAACAAGGACTTGCTTTTTCTTTTTTCTTCATGATAATTTCTCGCAAAATAGCTAAAAACTTTAAATACCAAGACAAGTTATAGAATCTTAGATCACATATATATAATGTGCCTTTAAAATGCCTTTTCTGATTGTAAAATATATACCTATTCACTGTAAAAAGTTGGAAAATAAAGAGATATATAGAAAGAAAGTAAAAAAATCACCTTTTTCTACCATGAAGAGTTAACTGCTATTAGTGTTTCCAGCCAGACTCTCTGCTGTATATGCATATATTGAAACAAAACTTGAACATCATAATATGTGAAATTCGCCATATGTGAATTTCCCACAGAATTTCTTCAAAGCATGAATTTTAACAGTTTTACTATATTTTATTGTAGAGGTACCATATATAACTTACCTACTGCTCCCCTCTCCAGATCACAGATTATAGTTCACTGTTAACATTTACTCTAGAAGGATACCTTTATATATAAATATTTATTCACATATATGATTATTTTCTTAGGGTTGATTTGTAGCACTAGGATTATTGAATCAAAAGGTGTGAACAGTTTTTTTCTTCCCTTTAAATTTTTTATTCTTTTAATGTTGAAAAATTTCAAAAAGAAACAAAAGTAGAGTGGTAAAATGGAATTCCATTTGCCTATCCTCTAACTAGGTGTGAATATTTTTAAGCCTCTTTTAAAATTAATTAATTAATTAATTTTTGGTTACGCTGAGTCTTCATAGCTGCATCCAGGCTTTTCTCTAATTGTGGCAAGTGGGGGCTACTCTTCCTTGCGGTGCACAGACTGTTCATTGCTGTAGCTTCTCTTGTTGTGGAGCATAGGCTCTAGGCATATGGGCTTCAGTAGTTGTGGCGCTAAGATTCTCGATACTGTATAATTGATTTCTTGGAAGAGAAATGTAAATACCAATTTATAACAGGAATATGTATGAATCGATATCCCACCTCACTCTTGATGACATATATTTGCAATTTTATAGGTGAAAAGTAAAAATTAGTTATTTTAATTTATTAGCCAGCTTGTTATCTGCTATTAATTCCTGAGGGTTTTAGGGTGTTTTCTTATAGCTTCTTTGTAGTTTTACTTTTCATATTTAATTCTAATTCAGTGAGAACTTAAGTATACTTAGTGAGCTATATGTTTCAGTCAAATTGTTTTATCCCTTCAGATTCAATTTTGAAGCACTGTTTGTTGAATAATCTAGCCTTTTCCCTTTTGGTTTTAGATGTTTTATAATTGCACTCTAAGTAGTTTGTGTAGGTTATCTCTTTTGTTTTATTGATTACAATAAGCTTTTGAAATGTCCTTAAATAAAATTTGTAGTAGTAAATTTTGAATTTTAAGTAGTGTCTATTGTAGCTGACTGAAGCTCTCTCACGTTCAGTTTACATATTTTCTTGTGTTTTGATAAAGATACACTTGGGTGACTGGTAAAGAGCCACTTACGTACTATGACATGAATTTGTCAGCTCAGGACCATCAGACCTTTTTCACCTGTGACACAGACTTTTTACGTCCTTCAGACACAGGTATGTGTCATATCTGTTCTTGGGGTAAATAGTAGTCATTAAAATTATTTTCAAAGTTCTTTAGTGTAATTTATTATACAGAGTTATTTGGCTTGGAGTTGTTTGTATCATTGATAAGAAACCCAGAATAAATTGAAACTAATTATGATTGTAAACTAGATTATTATTATACTCTTTTGTCTTATACATAATTTAAATTATTTTATACAAATTAATTTAGTTGCTTCTTTTACAACTTAAAAAGCCTTTCAGATCAAATCCAACAATTGCTTATGTAGAGAATAGTGTACCCAGTTTTGGTTGGAGAAATTAACACCTGAAATCGTACATTAAAAAAAGAAAAGAGTAAGGCAGAGTTAAACATTGGGGCACAGGATGTGGAGAAAAATTGGGTATATTTTATTTCAGTCATAATTCAGAGAAACATGTAAAGTTGTAGAAGATCATAGAAATGTCTGAGTTTAGTTCTCTCTAATCTTTTCTGTAGAAATGAGTATGGAGACTCATATATTTGGCTTAAAGTTGTTGTTTTGTTGCTGAATCGTATCCAACTGATTGACAGGGATCTTTATCACAACTATTTTGAATGCCCTTTTCCACCTAATCTATGCTTCTACTTTTATCCTTCAAAATTAAAAGTCTTATTCTCTGGGAAGCCTTCTCTGATCTCTGCAGTTCAACAGTACTTAGTCCAAACCTCAGTAAAATAATTTTAGTTAGTTTATTCAACTGTGAACACTTATTTGTTAATATTATGATGTTGCTTTAATATTTGTTCTCCCTAATAATGTGTGAAACTTCGGAAGAGACTATACTTGTCATCTTTGAATCCTTATTGTCTAACACACTGCCTGATATACTGTAAATATTGATATTTATTCTTTGATGGAAATATAAATGATTGAATAGCTTTGATGTTGCAGATGTCTTAAGCAGTTTCATTAATAATAGCTAACACTTGTATAACACTTATTATATATGAAGCACCGTTCTAAGAAATTTATATAAAGCTACTGATTTAATCTTCCCAATCACTTTATGTTGGTCAGTTGCTAAGTCGTGTCCGACTCTTTGTGACCCCATGAACTGCACCACGCCAGGCTTCCCTGTCCTTTACTATCTTCTTGAGTTTGTTCAAACTACATCCATTGAGTCAGTGATGCTGTCCAACCATTTTATCCTTTGTTGCCTCCTTCTCTTCTTGCCCTGAATCTTTCCCAGCATCAGGGTCTTTTCCATTGAGTTGGCACTTTCACACTCCAGAATGTCTAGCTCTAGGTGAGTGACCACACCATCGTGGTTATCTGGGTCATTAAGATCTTGCCACCTCTTCTTTGTCTCTTCTGCCTTTTACTGTGCTTATCTTTGCATGAAATGTTCCCTTGCTATCTCCAATTTTCATGAAGAGATCTCTAGTCTTTCCCGTTCTATTGTTTTCTTCTATTTCTTTGCGTTATTCACTTAAGGCTTTCTCATCTCTCTTTGCTATTCTCTGGAACTCTGCATTCAGTTGGATATATCTTTCCTTTTCTCTTTTCTACTTTTCCACTTCCTTTTCTCTTCTCTTTTCTCTTTCCACTTCTCTTCATTTTCTTGGCTATTTGTAAGGCCTCATATTTGTAAGGCCTTATCAGACAACCACTTTGCCTTTTTTGCATTTCTTTTTCTTGGGGTTGGTTTTGGTCACCATGTCCTGTACAGTGTTATGAACCTCTGTCCATAGTTCTTCAGGTACTCTTGTCTACCAGATCTAATCCCTTGACTCCATTTGTCACTTTCACTGGGCCTTCCCCTGTGGCTCAGAGGTAAACTATCCACCTGCAATGCAGTAGATGCAGGAGACCCGGGTTCGACACCAGGGTTGGGAAGATCCAGGTGGAGAAGGAAATGGCAATCCAGTCCAGTATTCTTGCCTGGAAGATCCCATGGACAGAGTAGCCTGGCAGGCTACAGTCCATGAGGTGGCAAAGAGTCAGACACGACTGAGCACTGTCTAATCATAAGGGATCTGATTTAGGTCATACCTGAATGGCCTAGTGGTTTCCCAATTTTCTTCAATTTAAGCCTGAATTTTTCAGTAAGGAGCTAATGATCTGAGCCATAGTTAGCTCCAGGTCTTGTTTTTGCTGACTGTATAGAGCTTCTTCATCTTTGATTGCAAAGAATATAATCAGTCTGATTTCGGTATTGACCATCTGGTGATGTCCATGTGTAGAGTTGTCTTTTGTGTTGTTGAAAGACTGCTATGATCAGTGCATTCTCTTGACAGAACTCTGTTAGCCTTTTCTCTGCTTCATTTTATACTCAAGGCCAAACTTGCCAGTTACTCCAGTTATCTCTTGACTTTCTACTTTTGTATTCCAACCCCATATAATGAAAAGGACATCTTTTTTTTTTTTTTTGGTGTTAGTTCTAGAAGGTCTTGTAGGTCTTCATAAAACCAGTCAACTTTAGCTTCTTCATCTTTAGTGGTTGAGGCATAGACTTGGATTACTGTGATGTGGAGTGGTTTGCCTTGGAAATGAACCAAGATCATTCTGTCATTTTTGAGATTGCACCCAAATATAGCATTTCGGACTCTTGTTGATTATGAGGGATACTCCATTTCTTTTAAGGGGTTCTTGCCCACAGTAGTAGATATAATGGTCATCTGAATTAAATTTACCCGTTCTCGTCCATTTTACTTCACTGATTCCTAAGATGTCGATGTTCACTTTTCCATTTCCTTCTTGACCATGTCTCATTTACCTTGATTCATGAACCTAATCTTCCAGGCTCCTATGTGATATTGTTCTTTACAGCATCAGACTTTACTTTCACTACTAGATACATCCACAACTGAGAGTCATTACCACTTTGGCCCAGTCTCTTCATTCTTTCTGGAGCTGTTATTCTGCTCTTCCCCAGTAGCATATTGGACACCTGTTGACCTGGGGTGCTCATCTTCTGGTGTCATTATCTTTTTGCCTTTTCATGATGTTCATGGGATTCTCAACACAAGAATGCTGAAGTAGTTTGCCAATTCCCTTCTCCAGTGGACCACATTTTGTCAGAACTCTCCACCATGACCTGTCTATCTTGGGTGGCCCTGCATGGCATGGGTCATAGCTTCATTGAGTTATACAAGGCGGTGATCCATAAGATCATTTTGGTTAGCTTTCTGTGATTGTGGTTTTTATTTTGGAGACTGTGGGATTATAGTTCTTGTTTCTTCTGTCTGCCCTCTGATGGTTGAAGACAAGAGGCTTGTGCAAGCTTCCTGATGGGAGGGACTGGCTGTGGGGAAACTGGGTCTTTCTCTGGTGGGGTGGGCCATGCTCAGTAAATCTTTAATCCAATTTTCTGCTGATGGGAGCCTGGCAGGCTACAGTCCATGAGGTAGCAAACAGTCAGACATGACTCATAGTGTATAATCATAAGGGATTTGATTTAGGTCATACCTGAATAGCCTAGTGGTTTTCCCTATTTTCTTCAATTTAAGTCTGAATTTTGCAATAAGGAGCTGTCCCTCCCTGTTAGTTGTTTGGCCTGAGGCAACCAATTCCTGGAGTCGACAGGCTCTATGGTAGAGCTACTCAGTTCAGTTAAGTTCAGTTGCTCAGTCATGTCTGACTCTTTGTGACCCCATGGACTGCAGCATGCCAGGCCTCCCTGTCCATCACCAGCTCCCAGAGTTTACTCAAACTCATGTCCATTGAGTTGGGGATGCCATCCAACCATCTCATCCTCTGTCGTCCCCTTCTCCTCCTGCCTTCAATCTTTCCCAGCATCAGAGTCTTTTCCAAGGAGTCAGTTCTTCGCATCAGGTGGCCAAAGTATTGGAGTTTCAGCTTCAACATCAGACCTTCCAATGAATATTCAGGACTGATTTCCTTTAGGGTGAACTGGTTGGATCTTCTTGCAGTCCAAGGGACTCTCAAGAGTCTTCTCCAACACCACAATTCAAAAGCATCAATTCTTTGGCACTCAGCTTTCTTTATAGTCCAAGTCTCACATCCATACATGACTACTGGAAAAACCATAGCCTTGACTAGACAGACCTTTGTTGGCAAAGTAATGCCTCTGCTTTTTAATATGCTATCTAGGTTGGTCATAACTTTCCTTCCAAGGAGTAAGCATTTTTAATTTCATGGCTGCAGTCACCATCTGCAGTGATTTTGGAGCCCAAAAAGATAAAGTCTGCCACCGTTTCCATTGTTTCCCCATCTATTTGCCCTGAAGTGATGGGACCAGATGCCATGATCTTAGTTTTCTGAACGTTGAGCTTTAAGCCAACTCCTTCACTTTGCTCTTTAACTTTCATCAAGAGGCTCTTTAGTTCTTCTTCACTTTCTGCCATTAGGATGGTGTCATCTGCGTATCTGAGGTGATTGATATTTCTCCCAGCAATCTTGATTCCAGCTTGTGCTTCATCCAGCCCAGAGTTTCTCATGATGTACTCTGCATATAAGTTAAATAAGCAGGGTGACAATATACAGTCTTGACATACTCCTTTTCCTATTTGGAACCAGTCTGTTGTTCCATGTCCAGTTCTAACTGTTGCTTCCTGACTTGCGTACAGATTTCTCAAAAGGCAGGTCAGGTGGTCTGGTGTTCGCATCTCTTTCAGAATTTTCCACAGTTTGTGGTGATTCACACTGTCAAAGGCTTTGGCATAGTCAATAAAGCAGAAATAGATGTTTTTCTGGAATTTTCTTGCTTTTTCGATGATCCAACAGTCCTGAATAGTTTTGTGTAATTTTTTGTTAAAAATGTAAGTTTGTTGTGACCATATAGTTCTAAATGGAATCTTGTACTTTATATTTTTGTCAAATCCTTAGAGCTACATATCTGGCTCTTCCAGCTTTGAAAAAGGTCCTCCATATAACCTATTTGGCTGGGTGAGTTTCAGACATACTTTCTGACAGAGAAGTCTGACTTCATTGTGTAAATTCAAATAGACATGTTAGCATTCATCCCTATGACAACCATCTCTCTTCTGAACTCAGATTCTAAGATGAAAACATAGGTAAGTCTTGGAGCCTTGCCTTGAGCTTATCACTTGGCCAAAACAAGATTCTACTGCCTTTATTATCCCTTACTAATGCTTTCTTTGCCTTGCTATGAGAGAACCTTCCCTTAGGGACAGTGCATGCTTGATAGTAAGGGGAGAAAGGGTGCTGATAAATGAAACTGGTAAAAATTATTACTCCCTCTCCACTCTGCAATATACTTGAATTCAGAACTTCCAGCAGCCAGAATACTCTGTTTCTACATTGGCAGGTGGCTTCTTTACCAGCTGAGCCATGAGGGTAGCCCCTTGTATTTCTAATACTGAGCTTCCCTGTTAAATAAGTGAATGGCACAAATCTCTATTATAGGTTTCTTGATTAAAAACGGTTGCTCCGAAACCCAAACTTTGACTTATTCCTGAGGCACCTGGACATTTTTACACTCTAGGGCAGTGCACCTTGGAAAGTTTCAGGATGGGTGAAAAGGAAGCTTTTCTTTTATGAAGTAGAAATAGGTAATATATCTTTAAGGGAGCAGGGTGAGGCAAGGAGCCTGTGTTGGGTAGGAAAGGGAAACCAGCATAACACATAGATTAATCAGAGGAGCATTCTTCAATTAGATCAGTTACAGGAAAGAGTCATATAAAGTTGAAGCTTTAGAGGTTGATTCTCTTAAATTATGTGTCCCATTTTGGTCATTGCAAAGTTTTATGTAGTACTTCCAGAGGTATGCAAAATCCCAGTTAAAGACTGAACTAGACTTTATCTATGAATGATAATCCAGAAATGGACTATTGGTTCCATATTGATCTTTATAGATACTCATATAAATATAATGATTTATGTCTATAGTTTTATATTAAAAAAAATGTGTCTATATGTATGATGTGACAAATTTCTCTTGACTATTGTCATTAGTAATGACTAAATTAGTAGATTTTTGTTCTTACTCTATTGATTTGTTTATTTAGGACAGTGAACAGACAAAATCAAGAGATTATTTAACATTAAACTCCAGATTTACAATTTTAAGTTGGAATATATGGACCCACGTTTCCACTTGGCAGTAATCAGTTAGACCTGAACTGTGATTCTCTCTTTTAGACCGTGCATGTGCTTTTAGTTCTGCAAGGTCTCAAGGCATTTATATTTCTGACCTCTGGTCTTATATTGAATGATAGTTTGTCTCTTCTGCTTGTTAGCGTATTAGAATAGTATTTAACTTGAAAAATAGATAAATTTGATTGAATTGTTAACTGCTTGTGTTATTTCTTAAGCATATCACGAATTCTTAAAGAGAACTTTTGAAGACTATAATAAATCAGCAGTTAAATACTAAATCAACCATTGGATACTAAATGACTTCTAAACCTTGTTTTAGAGGGAAGTAAATATTTTCCTTCCTCTATTTCCCATTTCCTCTTTAGCTTAGAATTACATTGGTTGTGAGGGATATTAAGGCTGGATAGAGTATTTAAAAACATATGAATAACAAAAAATGCTTAATGGTAGATTAAATGACTTTACTAGAAATAGAAGAAATACAAATGAAAGTGAGATAGTTTTCATGTATTAAATTAGCAAAGATTGACGCTACTCATTGTTGTAAGGAAGTGGGGAAATAGTCACTCTCCTACACTGCCTGAAAAAATGTAAATTAATACAATCTCATTGAGAGGAATTTGGGAATATATATCCAAAGTCTTTTTAAAAGATGCATACATTTTTAACCATTCCACTTCTAAAAATGAAATATTTGGCCAGGTATACAAAGATAGATGTTAAAAGATGGTTATCATAGTATTTTTATATTAGTAAAGAATTAATTATCCATCAAAAGAGAAATGGTTAAATAAATTACTATGTATACTTAATATGCTAGAGTACCAGGTAACTATTTAAATTGTTAATAAAATTCAGTGTCAAAATTGGACCTGAAAATATCATGTAACTTATGGAAGGGCCCCTCATCATCAAAATGGCAAGTTAAGTATTATATTTAATTTTTAGGTAATATTTTAATGTTTAAGCAAAATGCTATTCTTTACCTGGTTATTATCATATGGGTGCTGACTTTTATCAGTTTGTCAAGTTCAGGAAGCATTAGCTGTCAGCTAGCTAGTGACATGTTTGATATGAGAAATGTATTTTTCTTACACAAGTAGAATATATTGTCTCCTTTTCTAAGCCAAGACTAATATTTTGTTTCCAAAGGAAAACTCAAACGTTTTCCATATTATTCTTTCTGGACAGTTGTAGGTTTCCTTCCAAAAGCAACATTCATAGATTCTCTATTTTTCTTATCAAACTTGAAATAGGCCAGATAGTTTCATGGATCTTCTTTGTTTATTTGTTTGTTTAATTTTAAAGAAATTTGCTTAATGTGAAATTTTCAATTTGGTATAGTAAATGATAACAAAACTAATATTGTTATTCCAGAGAGATCCTAATTCAGGCTTTTCTTGACTCTTAGTAGAGACTCATATTTTCCATAAATGTACTATATCCTAAATTAATTCCTTTTTTCCCCCCCTTTAATATAAAATACAAATTCAAGCATTCTTTGTGGACTGAATCTTTGATTAGATAAAAACTTTGATTTTTAAGGTTTTTGTGTATTTTTAACAGTTCCATAGACCCTTTCCCAGAGGATAAAAGAATAAGAATATTTCATTAATTATAATCTGATATCGATTTTAACATACATTTAGATATATAAATGTTCATGTATAATAATGATATAGTTAACTTGATTGAGTATCACCTATGTTATTATTCATATAAATCAGAGAAATAATATTTTAATTTCTATTTTATGTGAAGCTTCCAAATTTAGTGTAAACTTTTCATAAGGTTAATGTGAGCCATCACCCCAGTTTGTTGTTTATGTTTAAGCACATGTTATTTAAATCTTTGTTTATTCTTCTAAATCATTCTTTATATGTTTTGCATAAGATAATTTATGTTTGCCATCTCTTCTACTTTTTGAAATGTTTTTCCTACAGTTATGCAGAAGGCATGGAGAGAGAGGAATCCTCCAGCTCGAATCAAAGCAGCCTATCACGCTTTAGAATTAAACAATGAGTAAGTTTGAAATACAATATATGGAAAATAAGTTTGTTTTGAAGGAAACCCAGGCAAATGATTTTGTTTCCTTTTTTCTATCCCTGAGACTTTTGGAGTCATTAATAGTCCCCTTTCTCTTTTTGCATACTAGGGACAAAATTTGCAGTGTTCATTGACATTTGTTTTTTGCTTCTGAAATTGTAAACTTATCTTCTATGCTTTTGAATAGAAATTATGTAGAAATAATTTTCAAAAGGGGGACTACAGATCTAATTGATGATAATACTTGATAGAGTACTAAAATACTTATGCCACCCATTTTAATTTTGTTTTTCATTTATGTCATTCACTGAAAGCATTCCTTCAGTCCTGAGACCTATAGTTGCTAGTAGGGTTGGAGGATTGGGAAGGGAATTCAAAATAAAAAAACATGGCTCTAACCTTATTATTTTTAATGTTAGCAGCATTTATTTTTTTAAAGTTCCTTCTATCAACTTTATATTTTAAAAAGTATAAGTGAACTTAATATTTAAGTAAGACAGATCAATAAATATTGATCTAATATTAAATAAATGCCAAGAGCAAAAAATAGGCCTAGTTGGGATTAATCAAAGAATGCCTCCTAAATAATGTGAATTTAGCATTGTCCCCATACTCCTCCTTTCTCCCCTACCACAGATGTATTAATCCTTATTAAGAAGACTTACCCCAGGGTAGAACAAAAATGGCAGTGTAGGGAACTCAACAATCAGTGAATAAAGTTTATTGAGACTCTGAAAACTAATCAAAAGTTTATTGCAATCTAGAGAATGCTTAATCAATTTTAAGAAATAACTGAATTTCTTTAAGAGAGCTTTATTTATTTATTTATTTATTTTTGGTGTTTTAACTTACACTAACTCCATCCTCCACCCCCTAGCTCAGTGGTAGCCTTGAAGACAACAGTCACCCTTCTGGGTATAATTCCATCTAACAAAGGAAGCAAATTGGATCATATTCTCAAAGAACTGTGGTCTGATGGTCTGACTGGTCTGATGAACCTGTGAAGGACCAGCTCAAAGGACTTGCCTTTTTTGGTTAATTTGAAACTCTCCCAGCACTGACACAGCTACACTGCGGGAGAGGGGGCAGTTAGTGGGGTGGGTGGGCTGGCATTTGTTGAAAATATTTACAGGCAAATGTATTAGGGCCTGCTGCCAGGAGCAAGGGGTAACAACAGGCAAACAATCGACAAACTAGAAAGGTGGGGAGGAAAGGCTGAGGAATGAGAAACTGGGAAATAAAGGTTTTTAAAAGCTTCCACATAATTTCTAGGAATCTCAGCAGCTACACACATGCCCAAGTTTGGGCACTTGCTCAGAAAAGACTTAAGGCCCTAAGCTCTCATGTCTAACTTTCAGGTTCTGCACAAACAGAAAGTGAAAGCTAAGGCAGAGTTGTAAACTGCCTGACTGAATGTTGAAGGTATGCCCCCATACACACACAGAACCCATCTGCAAAGACTTGTTTTTTGTTTTGTTTTTGATTTCAGGGGTTTAGGGCAATCTCTATCAAGTCACTAACTAACCATTATGCTAAAAGAGCAGAGACTTCACTAGTCACTCATGACAGAGAATATAAACTACAAAATCAGTTCAGAAGTTATTAAACAAACAACTATAAACAGCAACAACAATCCCTGGGGAGGAGAGGAAATCTGATTTCTAGAGTTGCTAGATTATAATATTTTAAATTTCCAGTGTTCAACAAAAAAATTATAAGACATACAAAGCAGCAAAATATGCCTTTCACAGAGACAAGAAGGAAATGAATAGAAACTGCCCTTGAAGAAGCCCAGACTTTGGACTTGCTAGACAAATACTTTAAATCAACTATTTAAAATATGCTCAAGGAGGTAAAGGAAGCCATATACAAAGAACTAAAAGAAACCATGAGAATCTGTCTCAGATTAGAGAATATCAGTAAAGAGGTAGAAATAATAAAAACTATAAATTCTAGAGTTGAAAAGTTTAACTGAAATTTAAAATTTCCTATTGGGGTTCAGCAGCAGATCTAAACAGGCAAAAGAAGGAATCAGCAAACTTGATTTTGGTCAAAAATAAAAGAATGAAGCAAAGAGAACAGAGCCTAAGAAACCTGTGGGACACTGTTAAACATACTTACCTATGCATAATGAAGTCCCAGAAGGATAGAGGGAAAGAGGCAAAAAAGACTATTTGAAGAAATATTGGCTGAAAAGATCCCAAATTTGATGAAAGGTATGGATCTACACATCAAAGAAGTTCAATGCACCCCACAGAAGACATACTCAAAAGATATCCACAATGAGATACATTATAATCAAGCTTTCAAAAGCCAGAGCTAAGGGCAGATACCTGAAAGCAGCAAGAGAGAAGCAACTCATCACATATAAGTAATCCTAAAAAAGATTAACAGCTGATTTCTCATCAGAAACCATATAAGGCAGTGGGATAATATAGTTAAAGTTTAGGAGGAAAAAAACCTGTTAGCTCAGGATTCTGTGTCTAGCAACCCTATCCTTCAAAAAAAAAACAAAAGGAGAAGACATTCTTAGATGAACAAAAACAGAGTTCAGTGCTAGTAGACCTGAACTTCTCCTACAGGAAATGCTACAAGGAGGCCTTCAGGCTGAAATAAAAGGATACTAGATAGTCTTGAGTCCACACAAAGCAGTAAAGAACACCAGAAGTGTAACTACATAGGCAAGTAAAGTCAATATTAATTTTTTTTGGCTCAAAGTTCTTTTTATCTATATGATTTAAAAGACAGCTGTGTAAAACAGTCCTTGTAAACCTGTGTTGATGGACATACAGTTTATATAGTTGCAATTTGTGACCATAACAACATAAGGGGAGAGGAGCTATATAGGAGCAAAGTTTTGTGTACTATTGAAACTAAATTATTATTAATACATTCTTGGTTTTTGTAAGTTGTTAAATATAATTGTTAACTGTTAACCACTAAGAAATAAAAAATATGATAAAAAGAAATACGGGAACCAAAATGGTATACTAGAAAATATCTATCTAACACAAAAGAAGGCAATAATGCAGGAAATGAGAACAATAACAACAAAAAAGACAGGATATATAGAAAACAAATAGGAAAATGGGGAAAACAATTTCTTCCTTATCACTAATTACTTAAAGGTAAATAGATTAAGCTCTTTAGTTAAGAGGCATTGAGTAGCAGAATGGATAGGGAGAAAAAGTAGTCCAACTATATGCTATCTACAAGAGATTCTTTAGATTCAAAGACACAAGTATAAAGTGAAAGTGTGGAAAAAAATATTCCATGCAAATAGTAACCAAAGAGAGATGGAGTGGTTAAACTAATACCAGACAAAATAGACTTTAAGATAAAAATTTTTACAAGACAAAGTTGGACATTATATAATGACAAAAGTTCAATTTATCAAAAAGATATAACAATTATAAACTTGTATACATCTAATAAGAGAGCCCCAAAGTGTATGAACTAAAAACTGGCAGAATTGAGGGAGAAATAAAGAGTTCAACAGGAATAGTTGAAGACGTCAACATCTCATTTTCAATAATGGATAGAATAACTAGACAAAAGATACACAAAGAAATAGAAGACTTGAACGAACAACACTGTAAACCAACTGTATCTAACATATCTACCCAACAACATTTCCATATACCCAAAGTGTACATGGAACATTCTCCAGGATACATCATAGTTAGGACATAAATAGTTCTCAATAAACTTAAAATGATTGAAATCATATAAACTATCTACCCTCACTACAGTGAAATGAAACTAGAAGTCAGTAACAGAAGGAAATTCAGGAATTTCACCATATTGGAATATGTGGAAATTAAACAACAAACTCTATAGACAAATAATGTCAAAGGAGAAATCACAAGATAAATTAGAAAAATGCTTTGGGATGAGTGAAAATAAAACATAACGTATCAAAAATCATGAAATACAACAAAAGCAGTACATGCTCAGAGAAGAATTTATAGTGATAAATACCTACATTAATAAAGAAAAAAGCTCTCAAATCAAGGACTTAGCTTTATACCTTAAGGAGTTAGGAAATGAAGAGCCAACTAAACTCGAGGCAGAAGGGAGGGAGTAATAAAAATTCAGTTCGTTTCAGTCGCTCAGTCGTGTCCGATTCTTTGTTTCCCCATGGACTGCAGCACACCAGGCTTCCCTGTCCATCACCAACTCCCGGAGTTTACTCAAACTCATGTCCGTCAAGTCGCTGATGCCATCCAACTATCTCATCCTCTGTCATCCCCTTCTCCTCCTGCCTTCAGTCTTTCCCAGCATCAGGGTTTTTCCAAGGAGTCAGTTCTTTGCATCAGGTGGCCAAAGTAATGGAGTTTCAGCTTCAGCATCAGTTCTTCCAGTGAATATTCAGGATTGATTTCCTTTAAGATTGACTGGTTGGATCTTGTAGTCCAAGGGACTCTCAAGAGTCTTCTCCAACACCACAGTTCAAAGGCATCAATTCTTCAGTGCTCAGCCTTCTTTATAGTCCAACTGTCACATCCATACATGACTACTGGAAAAGCTATAGCTTTGATTAGATGGACCTTTGTTGGTAAAGTAATGTCTCTGCTTTTTAATATGCTGTCTAGGTTGATCATAGCTTTTCTTCCAAGGAGCAAGCGTCTTTTTAATTTCATGGCTGTAGTCACCATCTGCAGTGATTTTTGAGCCCAAGAAAATAAAGTCTGTCAATGTTTCCATTGTTTCCCCATCTATTTGCCATGAAGTGGTGGGACCAGATGTCATGATCTTAGTTTTTTGAATGTTGAGTTTTAAGCCAGCTTTTTCACTCTCCTCTTTCACTTTCATCACGAGGCTGTTTAGTTCTTTGCTTTCTGCCATAAGGGTGGTGTCATCTGCGTATCTGAGGTTATTGATATTTCTCCCGCCAGTCTTGATTCCAGATTGTGCTTCATCCAGCCTGGCATTTTGCATGATGTACTCTGCATATAAGTTAAATAAGCAGGGTGACAGGATACAGCCTTGATATACTCCTTTTCCTATTTGGAACCAGTCTGTTGTTCCATGTTCAGTCTTCTAGGCCTTTTGGCTAAGATCAAGTGTAATAAATACTAGATATAAACAAAATAGAGAATAAAAAAATGATAGAATCAATGAAACTAAAGGTCGTTTTTTTAAAAAAGAGATCAACAGACCTGACAAACTTTAAGCTAGATGACCAGTTAAAAGAGGGAAGACTCAGCTTACTTAAAATCAAGAATGAAACTGGGGACATTACTACTAACCTTAAAGAAATTAAAAGTATTGTGAGAGAATTCTATGAACAGTTGTGTGCCAAATTGTATAACTTGAATGAAATGGACAAATGAAATGCACAAACTACCAAAACTGACTCCAGAAGAAATAGAAAATCTGGATATACCTTTAACCAATGAAGAAATTAAATCAGTTAAAACTTCCAAAGAAATCCTAGGACTATTTTACTTCACCAGTGATTTCTACCAAACTTTTAAAGAAGCATTAACACCTATCCTTCTTAATCTCTTCAAAGAAACAGAAGAGGAAGTAAGTCTTCCTAACTTACTCTGTGAGGCCAGTACTATTCTTACACCAAAAGCAAAGAAAGACATCGTTAGAAACAAAAACTACAGACTACACTCATTATGAATAGAGATGCAGAAATTTTCAACCAAATACTAGCACGCCAGCAGCAAATTAAAAGAATTATACAGAAGAATTATGTGACCAAGTGGGGTTATGCCAGGGAGGCAAGGGTGGTTTAATATGTGAAAATCATTCAATGTAAGACACCACATTGATAGACAAGAACCATGCAGTCATCTCTGTTGATGCTAAAAAAAGTGCTTGACAAAATCCAACACCATTTTATTATAAAAACAAGGCATGTGAGGAAACTTCCTCAGACTGTTAAGGACACCTCTGAAAAACCTATAGCTAACTACATACTTAAGACTGAAAGGCTGAAAGCTTGCCCTCTAAGGTCAAGAATAAGGTAATAATGCCTACCGTTGCCAGGCTTCCAGGTGTCTCAGTGGTAAAGAATCTACCTTCCAATGCAGGAAACATAGGAGACAATCCCTTGGTTGGGAACACTCCCTGGAGTAGGAAATGGCAACCCTCTCCAGTATTCTTGCCTGGAGAATTCTATGGACAGAGGAGCTTAGCAGTCTACAGTCCATGGGGTTGCAAAGAGTTGGACATGACTGAGCACATATGCATGTCTGCTCTTACCACTTCAATTTAGCATTGTACTGGAAGTGCTAACCAATATACTTAGGTAATAAGAGGGGGAAAATGGCTTTTGTATTTCTGTTCAAAGATGACATGATCTTATATGTAGAAAATCTTAAAAAATCCACCATAGAACTATTGGAGCTACTAAAAGAGTTCAACAAAGTTGCAGGAAACAAAATCAACATAAAATCAGTTGTATTTTTATACAATAGCAATGAACAATCTGAAGAGGAATTAAGGAAACAATTCCATTTATAGTAGCATCAAAAATATTAAAGCATTTAAGAATAAATTTAACCAAGGAAGTGCAAGACTTGTACACTGAAAACTATAAACTGTTATCAAAAGAGGTTAAAGAAGACCTAAATAAATGAAAAGACATCTCATGTTCATGGGTTGGAACACTTACTATTGTTAAGATGCTAGTATTTGTCAAGTTGATGTACAAATTAATTGCAATCTATCAAAATTTCAATTGCTGGTTTTGCAGAAATGGGCAAACTGATGTTAAAATATGGAATTCCAAGAGACTTCAAGTAGATAAAACAATCTTGAAAAAGAACAAAGTTGGAGGACTCATTTCCTGATTTCAAAACTTACTATGAAGCTACAATAATTAAATCATAAAGATAGTCTTCTGGATTAATGGAATCAAACTGAGAGTTCAGAAATAAACTCATACATCTATGGTCAATTGATTTTTTAAAAAAATCCAATGTGTGTTCTCTCTTTTTTTAAAAAAAAAATTTTTTTTTTTATTTGGCTGCCTCAGGTCTTAGTTGTGGCATGCAAGGTCTTCGTTGCATCATGCAGGATCTTTTGTTGCAGCAGGCAGGCTCAGTAGCTCTGCAGTATGTGAGGTTCAAGTTCCCCGACCAGGGCTTGAACCTGCATCCCCTGAAGTGCAAGGGAGATGCTCAGTGGTCCACCAGGGAAGTCCCAATGGTCAATTGATTTTTGAAAAGGGTGCCAAGACCATTCAATGGGGGAAAGAATAGTCTTCAACGAACAGTAACAGCTTGATAACCACAAAACAAACATATGAAGTTAGACCCTTGCCTCACACCATATACAATTAATTAAATGGTAAACAAAGAGATAAACTTAAAAGCTAAGACTATAAAACTTTTAGAATGTTCATGACTATCGGTTTGGCAGTGGTTTCTTAGATATTACAGCAGAAGCACAAGCAACAAAAGGAAAGTTAGATAAATTCAGTTCAGTCTCTCAGTCATGTCCGACTCTTTGTGACCCCATGGACTTCAGCACGCCAAGCTTCCCTGTCCATCACCAGCTCCCGGAGTTTGGTCAAACTCATGTCCATCACATCGGTGATTCCATCCAACCATCTCATCCTCTGTCATCCCCTTCTCCTTCTGCCTTCAATCTTTCCCAGCATCAGGGTCTTTTCCAAGGAGTCAGTTCTTCGCATCAGGTGGCCACAGTATTGGAATTTCAGCTTCAGCATCAGTCCTTCCAATGAATATTCGGGACTGATTTCCTTTAAGATTGACTGGTTGGATCTCCTTCCAGTCCAAGGGACTCTCAAGAGTCTTCTCCAACACCACAGTTCAAAAGCATCAATTCTTCAGCACTCAGCTTTCTTTATAGTCCAACTCTCACATCCATACATGACTACTGGAAAAACCATAGCTTTGACTAGATGGACCTTTGTTGGTAAAGTAATGTCTCTGCTTTTTAATATGCTGTCTAGGTTGATCATAGCTTTTCTTCCAAGGAGCAAGCGTCTTTTTAATTTCATGGCTGTAGTCACCATCTGCAGTGATTTTGGAGCCCAAGAAAATAAAATCTCTCACTGTTTTGTTTCCCCATCTATTTGCCATGAAGTGACGGGATCATGCCATGTTATGATCTTAGTTTTTTGAATGTTGAGTTTTAAGCCAGCTTTTTCACTCTCCTCTTTCACTTTCATCAAGAGTCTCTTTAGTTCCTCTTCACTTTCTGCCATTAGGGTGGTGTCATCTGCATATCTGGTTATTGATATTTCTCCCGGCAATCTTGAATCCAGCTTGTGCTTCATCCAGCCCAGCGTTTCTCATGATGTACTCTGCATATAAGTTAAATAAGCAGGGTGACAATATACAGCCTTGACATACTCCTTTCCCAATTTGGAACCAGTCTGTTGTTCCATGTCCAGTTCTAACTGTTGCTTCTTGCCTGCATACAGACTTCTCAGGAGGCAGGTCAGGTGGTCTGGTATTCCCATCTCTTGAAGAATTTTCCAGTTTGTTGTGATCTACACAGTCAAAGGTTTTGGCATAATCAATAAAGCAGAAGTAGATGTTTTTCTGGAATTCTCTTGCTTTTTCCAACGGGTGGCAACTTGATCTCTGGTTCCTCTGCCTTTTCTAAATCCAGCTTGAACATCTGGAAGCTCATGGTTCACGTACTATTGAAGCCTGACTTGGAGAATTTTGAGCAGTACTTTGCTAACATGTGAGACGAGTGCAATTGTGTGGTAGTTTGAACATTCTTTGGCATTGCCTTTCTTTGGGATTGGAAAGAAAACTGACCTTTTCCAGTCCCGTGGCCACTGCTGAGTTTTCCAATTTTGCTGGCATATTGAGTGCAGCACTTTCACAGCATCTTCTTTTAGGATTTGAAAGAGCTCAACTGGAATTCCATCACCTCCACTTGCTTTATTCACAGTGATGCTTCCTAAGGCCCACTTGACTTCACATTCCAGAATATCTGGCTGTAGGTGAGTGATCACACCATCATGGTTATCTGGGTCATGAAGATCTTTTTTGTATAGTTCTTCCATATATTCTTGCCACCTCCTCTTAATATCTTCTGCTTCTGTTAGGTCCATACCATTTCTGTCCTTTATTGTGCTCATCTTTGCATGAAATGTTCCCTTGATATCTCTGATTTTCTTGAAGAGATCTCTAGTCTTTCCCATTCTGTTGTTTTCCTCTATTTCTCTGCACTGATCACTGAGGAAGGCTTTCTTATCTCTCCTTGCTATTCTTTGGAACTCTGCATTCAAATGGGTGTATCTTTCCTTTTCTCCTTTAACTTCTCTTTTCTCAGCTAATTGTAAAGCCTCCTCAGACAACTGTTTTGCCTTTTGCATTTCTTTTTCTTGGGGATGGTTAGATAAATTAGATTTCCTCAAAATTAAAAGCTTTTGTGTAATCAAAGTGTCAGGCGAGTGTATGCTCCTCGGTTCTGTCTTGTCACAACAAAGATTTGGAGTGACGGACATTAGAGCCCTCGGCGGGTCACAGCTCTCGGGTCTTCGACAGACCGTGTTATAGCTCTCCGGTCTCGAACAGACTGTGTTATAGCTCGTAGACTAATCATTGTTACAGCTCAGTGTTACAGCCTTTTTATTTTGAAGATAATAGCAGGAAAATCCGTCCTCGAAGCATGAGGGCATGCCGACCGTCGACCCAAAGACACGAAGAGAAGAATGCCCCAGCGCGCAGGAGAGAGAGAGCACGTTTGGCTCCTCTTTTTATATGTTTTTTCCTCCCCATGGGCCTGCCCTATGCAAATTTGGCTTAGCCAGGAGTGCTGTTCTACCTGAAGTTCTCACTCCGGTCCTCGGACCTTCCTTTGACCTTCCTTTGTTCCATTTTTGCGGGCTTTCCCTTCCTTGTTTTTTAGCCACCGCCATTTTGGACTCCTGTTTCCTAGTCTAACTGCCTAACAAAAGGATATTGTCAAAAAAGTGAAAATGCAACCCACAGGTTGAGAGAAAATACTTGCAAGTCATATTTGATAAGGGCCTTGTATTCAGAACATAGAAAGAACTCTTACAACTTGGTAACAAAGACAACCCAATTAAAAATGGGCAAAGGACTTGAATAGACGTTTTTTCAATGAAGATATCAGAGAAGGCAGTGGCACCCCACTCCAGTACTCTTGCCTGGAAAATCCCATGGACGGAGGAGCCTGGTAGGCTGCAGTCCATGGGGTCGCTAAGAGTCGGACACGACTGAGTGACTTCACTTTCACTTTTCCTTTTCATGCACTGGAGAAGGACATGGCAACACACTCCAGTATTCTTGCTTGGAGAATCCCAGGGACGGCGGAGCCTGGTGGGCTGCCGTCTATGGGGTCACACAGAGTTGGACAGGACTCAAGCGACTTGGCAGCAGCAGCAGCAGCAGCAATGAAGATATATAAATGACCAAAAAGTACATAAAAAGGTGCTCAATGTCATAATAAGAGACATCATCATAAGAGAAATAAAAATGAAAAACACAATTTTGATACCCCTTCACAAGAGGGGTATAACAACAGTAATAGAACAAAAACAAAAAATAGAAAGTGTTTATGAATAACCGAAATTTGTTACCAAGTCTGACCTTGTAGTGCTTGCCATATGACAGGCCAATAATTGAGCAATGAGTTGCTGGGTCAAGGAATAATAGCTTTATTCTGAAAGCCAGAAAATCAAGAAGATGGTGCATTTATGCTTACAAAGAACTCTCTTGCCTGAGTTTGAAGAATTCAATCTTTTTTTTTTTTAATAAATTTATTTATTTTAGTTGGGGGCTAATTACTTTACAATATTGTAGTAGTTTTTGCCATACATTAACATGAATCAGCCATGGGTTTACATGTGTTCGCCATCCTGAACCCCCCTCCCACCTCCCTTCCCATCCCATCCCTCTGGGTCATCCCATTGCCCTAGCCCTGTGCCTTTGTCTCATGCATCGAACATGGAATGGTGTTCTCTTTCACATATGATAATATACATGTTTCAATGCTATTGTCCCAGAACGCCCCACCCTCACCTTCTCCCTCAGAGTCCATAAGACTGTTCTATGCATCTGTGTCTCTTATTCTGTCTCGCATATAGCGTTATTCAATCTTCTTTTATACTAGAAGGGGAAGGAGTGAAGTCAAACATTTCCTGGTTCCCATCCACCTCTGGAGGAGTGTGTTAATTTCTTCCTCCCAGGTGGGCCTGGCCAAGATGTTTCCTGTGAGCTAAATAAAAGTCTTTTAGCATAGCTAATTACCTGGGAGGCAGAGTTCTGAAAGTTGGATTATTATGTATAATTTAAGTTTATAGGCAACATCCCTTTAGTGATTAACTTGTAATAGAATAGAAAATGTTCTTCCCTATTACAGAAAGTTTAGGTAAAGATAGGGAAATATTATGTAAATAGACATACCCCAAAGAAACTACTTGCTTTACCATTTTACTTAAAATTGCCTTGCTTGCTTACTTTAAAGCTGTGCCACTGCATATGTTCTACTGGCTGAGGAAGAAGCAACAACTATTGTAGATGCTGAAAGGTTATTTAAACAGGCACTTAAGGCAGGAGAAACAATTTATAGGCGGTCACAACAGTGCCAGCACCAAAGTCCTCAGCATGAAGCTCAACTGAGTAAGTGAATATGAACTAATTTTCACCTGTCTTTTAGTTCCTGCAGTTGCCTCTTTTATGTGTAAAACACAAAACAACAATAAATTTAAAAAACTTAATACTTAAAAGTTAGCTGCTCTTCATGAGATATAACAAGTCTGTTCAAGTCAGCAAGACAGAAATGTGTGTTAGCTAGAGAATGTTTGTGGAAGAGAATAGATTTGCTCTGGTTATTGAGAGATGTGCTGCTCTGAAACTTAACAGTAATTTATTTCACGCAAGAATTGGGGAAACACAACTCAAAAATATTCAAGATTCAAGAGAACCTTCTAGTGATGATAAACAGCTGTTACTTTTATCCACTCTTACCCAAGCAGTAGTAGAGGTATATATATCATTTAATTTGCTCTTCAGGCTGTAAAAATATCTCCATATAGTGCCAGGGAGTGGCCCTTTAGCACAAAAACCAGCCTTACACATGGTATTGACTCTTTCTTTGGTGGTTTTTTTCTCTACAGTATATTTGAGATCATATGGGTCATAGCAACTGACATCCTTTCTTTCCACTCTTAGGCGTACTCTCCCAGTTGTGATTGAGACACTTTTACCAAAGATTTTAGGATCTGTAATGTTGTTGCTTCCTGCTATATTGCGTGGCCAGAGGGTTTAATTTCATGATTTTGGCAGAGAGTGGGCAATAAATTGAAATATGTTTATATAATGCATTATCTGCTGGGAGTTAAGTTCTAAATCTTTTGTTTGCGGAAATTAAAATTTGGATAATGTTTTCTCTCTAAACTAAATATTGATGTATATAGGATGTTTCATTAATGCATGTTGTTATAACACACAACTATGGGAATATATAATCTTGCAGTCTGAAACTAATGAAACTACATCTGTAAAAAAGTCATGCCATTTGTCCTTGTATAATCTCAAATTTAGTTATGGGGTAGGTTCAGAAATATTTGTTAGCCCTTTCTAGAAGTAGTTTTGCCCTTGAGCAAAAATTTGCAGTAGTATATAAATTTTGTTTTCAATATCTTTTGTCAGTTAAGATAACAGATAATATTAAAATAGTAGATTGTTTATACAGAAACTTAATAGATTCATGTTATTTCTTCCTATTAATGTATGTCTTTTAATAGTAAAATCTACTTGCCTAGGGTACACAAATTACTTTATATATACTGTACTCAGATTACTTCGAGTCAAAAGTAATCCTATATGTATATATATACATATACATATTTTAAGCTTTTAATATAAAAAACTTCAAACATCTATAAAAATAGAGCAATATAATTAACTTTCATTCATTGTTCATTACCCAAATTCAACAATTATCAATATTTTTCCATTCTGATACAATTTAATTTTAATTGAACCTTCCAGGGTATATAAAATTATTTGCCTTCCACGCTAATAAAATTGATAGATAAATATATTAATGAAATAGCTGGTCATAATATAAAAGTGATAGTTTTGGGTCATTTGTTGTTTTTTTTTAAATAGGGAGAGATACCAATGTACTGGTGTATATTAAAAGAAGACTGGCAATGTGTGCAAGAAAATTAGGAAGAATAAGAGAGGCAGTAAAAATAATGAGAGATGTAAGTAAATTTGATGACTTAACCTGTATCTTTATTCTTTCAAAACTGAAAATATGCTTTAAGTTTCTGCTTAAGTTAATGCAAAATCACTGTGTGGCTTTTTTTTTTGTAACGTTTATTTATTGGCTGTACCATGTGGCTTGTTGCATCTTAGCTCCCCAACCAGGGATCAAACCTCAGGCCCTGGCAGAGAAAGTGCCAACCACTAGACCACTAGGGAATTCCCCAGAATCATTTTTTTTGTTTTGTTTTGTTTTTTTGAATTTGTTTTTGTTTTATTGGGTCTAGGGGATGGGATGGGGAATACCTCTGTAAGTTATGCCCCACTAGAGTTTTGTTTTTTAATTGATAGTTTTGTAACAAGATACTTATACACAAATTTCTTAGAGGTTGAGTCCTCAAAGTTTTACACTTGATCTTAGCCAAAAGGCCGAGAAGCGATGAGTCCTCAAAGTTTTAATAAGGAATTTCTACTTCTGTATTGAGTTCATTTGCTATAATTTTAATCTTTTTTTCCTTTTAATATACAGTTAATGAAAGAATTTCCTCCTCTTACCATGTTGAACATCCATGAAAATCTCCTAGAATCACTTTTAGAATTACAGGCCTATGCAGATGTCCAAGCAGTTCTAGCAAAATATGATGGTGAGTGATAATTCTCTTAGTTGATTCTTTACCAGCTGAGCTACCAGGGAATCCCCTCTTAGTTGATAGCATAGTTAAAGTGTTTTTTTTTTTTTTTCAATATAAAGTGATCACAAATGGTATCCTACTCTGGTATTTCTGTGACTTACTCTTTGCATTCTTTTCAGTCAGTATTTAGAATCTGTGGACACAAGTTACTATTAAGTATCTTCTTCTTTTTGTAAATATTCATTTATTTGGCTACGTCAGCATTTGAGGCATGCGGGATCTTTGTTGCATCATGCAGCTCTTTTGTTGCAGTGCACAGATTCTCTAGTTGTGGTATGAGGGCTTAGTAGTTGTGCACAGGTTTAGTTGCTCCATAGCATGTGGAATCTTAGTTCCCTGACCAGGGGTTGAACCCAGGTCCCCTTGAATTGCAAGACAGATTCTTAACCACTGGACCACCAGAGAAGCCCCTAAGTATCTTCTTTATCAATACTTTTGATAGCAAAAGTCTGCAAGGAGAAATTTTCCTTCTGTCAAAGTATATTCATTTGTTTTAGTGCCTTTGTGAAGCACTTGGAATACAGTGGTAAACAAGAAAACATAGACTTAACCCTTATAGGATTTGCAGTTTGGTAGAACATACAGACAAATGAGTAGTAGTTATATTGAAGCATAGTATGTTAGGTGAGGTAATTGGAAAAGTATGGAATGCTATACACTTCTCTTGTTTTGGAGTGATGGAGAAGGCTAACAGAAGTTGCTTAGCAGTATATATAAGAGTAACTCAGAACAACATTTTACAATGCTTTTTAGTTACAAAGTGTAATTTATTATCTCATCTGATGCTTACAACAATCTTGAGAGATGGTAGGATAAGTATTTTACTATTTCCAGTTAATAAATAAGGAAACTGGAGTTGAAGAAGGCTAAGTAATTGGGTAAGGTCTCCTAGCCAGTAAGTGGCAAGCCTGAACTTAAATTTAGGTATTCGATTTCTTTACTAGTCTCCCCAAAGGAAAAAGTCAGTATGTGTTGGCTGTTTTTATTATTGTACCATAACAGTGCCAGTTTATCACAAATGGAGTTGAGATAATTTTTCAGAAACATAGCCTTCTCCTCATTCTGAGTGAGGCACTGGCTTTTAACCTGAAACTGAGAACATCCTAACTAGCATAATATTTCTTGTCACATCTTTCACTATATCAGAACACATATAAGTCACTTATTCACACTGTCCTGTTGTAAGCTCCTACCCATTAGCTTAGGAATCCCCGTGACTTAGAAAGTTTGAAATGTATTACACTTGGATAGAGAAGTTTATTTCTTTTAAACATCTGGAATTCTTAGGAAGTGCTTTAGAGTAGTATAGGCTCATGGAGAAATTTGTGAGAAATTCTTTCCATATGTTACTTATCAGATGTATGGCCTGCTTATGATATGTATGATGAACAAGCTTAAGGACTGAATATGAAAAATCAGAAAGGACCTATTCATTAAAAATAAAACTAGCAATCTGGATATGCCTCTGTGTTTTCAGTTATTTTTATGAGTCCCCAGTTTTTACTCTTCTAGAGTCCTGAAAAAGTTAAAAGCAAGTTTACTTCTTTAGTTCTCCATTTGCTAGTATAACTCTGGAATCTGGAAAGAGAGTCCTGTAGTGTTACTCTCCTGATAATATTATTTGGGGCATTCTGTAAGATAATTTCATTATAGTTCTCAATTGCTTTTTATTTTATAAAAGACTATCACTTAAGAAAATGTAGAAAATGCAAAAACATAGGAAGAAGAAAATGAAAATCACCCATGGTTATATCACTTAGATTTAACTACTGTTAATTTTTTTTTAATCTTAGTTTTTCTCTGAAGAGGTGGAGATTTTATGTAGTTCTATCTATACAATGCCCTTTTTCCTGGATAGTATTATTGTAAGCAGCCTATTTGGAGAAGGAAATGGCAACCCACTCCAGTATTCTTGCCTGGAGAATCCCATGGACAGGGGAGCCTGGTGGGCTGCTGTCCATGGGGTTGCACAGAGTTGGACACGACTGAAGCAACTTAGCATGCATGCATGCAAGCATTGGAGAAGGAGATGGCAACCCACTCCAGTATTCTTGCCTGGAGAATCCCAGGGACAGAGGAGCCTGGTGGGCTGCTGTCTATGGGGTCGCACAGAGTCTGAAACGACTGACACGACTTAGCAGCAGCAGCAGCAAGCAGCCTATTATAAATATTTGTTGAGTACTTTCTAGCATTGTATGAGGACTTTCACAGACATCTCTGCTAGAAAATTATCATTTCTCTATTTTGAGAAAACTGAGGTTAAAGAAGTTGTGGCTAGTTCAAGGATATATAGTTGGTAAATAGTAGAATCAAGTTTTCAAACTCTGGTCTTCCAATTTCATGTCCATGTGCTTTTACTGCTTTATTATCAATATATCTGTTGAATTGAACTATGAATTTTTCTTACTAAAAATTGTCTTAAGATATTTTTGTGTTTCTTACCTAAATTAAAAATTATTATTATAGATATAAGCCTTCCGAAGTCAGCAGCCATCTGTTATACAGCAGCGCTATTGAAGACAAGGACTGTTTCAGATAAGTAAGTAGTTATGAAAACTACAAGTTTAGAAAGGCTGCTAAAATCAACGTTATGTTTTTCATTCACTGACTTTAAAAATGCTTTTTTCCCCTGACTTCCTGCTGAATAACCCTTAACTTATGGGGCTTTGAAGGTTCTTACTATCTGTAACAGTGGAAACAGCAAGGTTTTTAGAGCTAAGTATACTTGGGTGCAAATTCAAAGTCTACAACATACTAGCTGTGGAACTTCGGCCAAGTTAATCACTTTTTTCTTCCTCATCTATAAAATAAGAATAATACTATAGGGTGGTTGTGTGAAGATTATGTGTGTTAAATGCCCAAAGCATTACTAGATAGAAAGTATATTCTGTACATAGTAGCTGTGATGGTAATGATAAGGTTGTATGGTAGGGAAATAGGTTTCATGTTATCTGTTCTGAGATTATAATTATGAATTATTGTGATTTCCTTGTATTTTTGGCTGCCATTAATGAATTTCTCTTTATTCCACAGGTAAGATACTCAGAAACCAGCCAAATGGCAAATGTTTTCTTTCACCTTAGATTACTATGCCTTAATGTGAATTAGAATGAAATGTTCACAGACTTTTTCCTCTCTGAATATTTGCTAAGAATGTAGTACTTCTATTTTCATGAAATTTTCTATATGTCCCTGTGTAGCATTTCTTATTTCATTACTTTGCCCAAAGTGTGACTTTAATGGACTTCTGAAGGCTTTCTTCACCTTAACTTGAAGATTTCTATCTCTTATGCTGCCTTCTTTTATATGTTGAACCAGAGTGTAGTAGCTATTTGACTTTGACTTTTGCCATCACCAGAAACCTCTGATTCAGAGGCTAGATGACCTTAATTAACTAATTAAAATATTTATGTATTCAAATATATATTTCTTCATTTTGTTCTTTTCTTATAGATTCTCTCCAGAAACAGCCTCCAGAAGAGGGTTAAGCACAGCAGAAATTAATGCTGTGGAAGCAATTCATAGAGCTGTGGAATTTAATCCTCATGTTCCAAAAGTAAGAAATTTTATGATGAAAACACTACTTTTATTTAAGTTAATCAGATTCATAACAGTGTATAGACCAAATTTTGGGTCTCCATAATTTGAGGCAGAATTGTTTTAGTCCACTATATTTTTATGTTTGCCTTAAAGGGGATGTTAAAAAGTATTTAGAAAGGTGGATAGGAGCAGTATTTCACTATAGGCTTTATAATTGCTGTCAAAATAAAATTTGAGGTATGTTCACTTAGCTGTTCCTTTTACTATAGTTTCAGAGAAGAAATAAAATGCCTTGGCCCTATGAAAGATCATTCATATTTCAGATCATTAAATCAGATTTCCTGTTACTTTAAAAGCTTTAAAAAAAAAAAAAAAAAGCTTTTTACATCTAGGCAGATGCCTGGGTTTTAAATGAGGCCTAGGTAGACAAAGATTGAAGACAAATAGATTAAAATAATCAGTGTTAGGAAACAGATGTGGAAGTTTCTGGAAAACTGCTGAATTGATGTTTATTTAGTCCCAGACGAAACTGTACTCATCTCATTTGTCTTTATTGTACACCTTGCAAACATACGGATTATTGGTTAATCTATGTGTGTTATCACCCAAGGTGAAACTTTGGGTTTTAAAAACAATGTTCCAAATTAGGAAGTATAGTGTATTCAAGAATATGATTTTATTTAAAAATGTAATTGTAGATTCCAGTATAATGTGTTAGTGGAATTTGGAAACTAGAAAATACTAAAGGTTAACCTCTAAAAGATAATCTCTAAGAAATATGAGTTGTAAGTCTGTTTAGAGTAAATAAAGACAGAGTCAAGAATATTACTGAAATCTAAGAATGAAAGTCAACAATATTTATGCCATTCTCTCATTAAGTGAAACTGGTTCCATAAATTTAAATAAAAATTTTAGTATAAATTGTAATACATAAAAAGCAAAGTGTAAAAACCAGAATGTGCATCTTAATGATTTATTATAAAGCAAATAAGTGGGAACTACCACTGAGGTCAAGAAACAACATTGTCATTCCCCAGAAACCCACCTGCCCTTTTCCAATTACAGCTTCCCTCCTGCCTAAAGGCAACAACTGTTCTTTTTTTTTAACTTTTTATTGTGTACTGAGGTTCAATTCAGTTCAGTTCAGTCACTCAGTTGTGTCTGACTCTTTGCGACCGTATGGACTGCAGCACACCAGGCTTCCCTGTCCATCTCCAGCTCCTGGAATTTACTCAAACTCATGTCCATTGAGTCAGTGATACCATCCAACCATCTCGTCCGCTGTTGTCCTCTTCTCCTCCTGCCTTCAATCTTTCCCAGCATCAGGGTCTTTTCAGATGAGTTAGTTCTTCACATCAGGTGGCCAAAGTATTGGAGTTTCAGCTTCAGCATCAGTCCTTCCAATGAATATTCAGGACTGATTTCCTTTAGGATGGACTGGTTGGATCTCCTTGTAGTCCCAGGGACTCTCAAGAGTCTTCTCCAACACCACAGTTCAAAAGTATCAATTCTTCGGCGCTTAGCTTTCTTTATAGTCCAACTCTCACATCCATACGTGACTCCTGGAAAAACCATAGCTTTGACTAGACGGACCCTTGTTGGTAAAGTAATGTCTCTGCTTTTTAATATGCTATCTAGGTTAGTCATAGCTTTTCTTCCAAGAAGCAAGCGTCTTTTAATTTCATGGCTGCAGTCACCACCTGCAGTGATTTTGGAGCCCCCCAAAATAAAGTCTTGTCACTGTTTTCACTGTTTCCCCATCTATTTGTCATGAAGTAAGGTATTGAGGTATAGCCAATTGACAATGTTGTGATAGTTTTAGGTGAACAGCAAGGGGACTCAGCCATACATATACATGTATCCATTCTCCCCCATTCTCCCTCTCTGTCTTTATTTACTCTCATCTAGGCTGCCACATAACATTGAGTAGAGTACCATGTGCTACGATAGTGGGTCCTTGTTGGTTATCCATTTTAAATATAACAGAGTGTACATGTCCATCCCAGACTCTCTAACTATCCCTTCCTTGCATTCCTCCCACCACAACCACAAGTTCATTCTCTTAAGTCTGTGAATCTCGCTCTGTTTTGTAAGTAAGTTTATCTGTATCATTCCTTTTTAGATTCCACATATAAGGGATGTCATATGATATTTCTCCTCTGTCTGACTTAATTCACTCAGTATGATGATTTCTAGGTCCATCCATGTTGCTGCAAATGGCATGATTTTATTCTTTTTAATGGCTGAGTAATATTCTATTATATATGTGTACCACATCTTTTTTATCCATTCCTCTGTCAATGGACATTTAGGTTGCTTCCATGTCTTGGCTGTAGTAAACAGTGCTGTGGTGAATATTGGTGGTGAATATATGTGGTAAATATGTATCCTTGCAGATCATATTTTTCTTCATATACAGTCAGGAGTGGATTGCAGGGTCATATGATAGCTCTATTTTTATTTTTTTAAGGAACCTCCATACTGTTCTCCATAGTGCTTGTACCAGTTTGTTGCTGTTCAGTCGCTCAGTCACATCCAACTGTGACCCCATGGACTGCAGCACACCAGGCCTCGTTGTCCTTCACCATCTCCTGGAACTTGCTCAAACTCATGTCCATTGAGACGGTGATGCTACCCAACCATCTCATCCTCTGTCTTCCCCTTCTCCTCCTGCCCTCAATCTTTTCCAGCATCAGAGTCTTTTCCAATGAGTCAGCTTTTCACATCAGGTGGCCAAAGTATTGGAGTTTCAGCTTCAGTGTCAGTCCTTCCAATGTACTCAGTATTCAGGATTGATTTCCTTTAGGTTTGACTGGTTTGATCTCCTTGCAGTCTAAGGGGCTCTCAAGAGTCTTCTCCAACATCTCAGTTCAAAGGTATCAAAATGTACCAATTTACATTCCCACTTGGGGGCAGGAGGAGAAGGGGACAACAGAGGATGAGATGGCTGGATGGCATCACCAACTCGATGGACATGAGTTTGGGTAAACTCCAAGAGTTGGTGATGGACAGGGAGGCCTGGCGTGCTGCGATTTATGGGGTCGCAAAGAGTCGGACATGACTGAGCAACTGAACTGAACTGAACAGTGTATGAGGGTGACCACCATCCTGACATTAATTATATTCACTGGCCATTTCCTTCTCCAGGAGATCTTCCCAACTCAGGGATCGAACCTAGGTCTCCCGCATTGCAGGCAGACACTTTACCCTCTGAGCCACCAGGGAGGCCCAAGTTAAGGAGTGGTCCTTGTTATCATTCTCAGGAATAATTTGTGTAAAGATTAGAATTATCTCTGCTTTCAGTGATTGGTAGAATTTGCTGATAAAGCCATCTGATTCTGTATTTTTCTTTGTTAGAAGGATTTCCTTTACAAATTTCATATTAATTACAAATTCAATTACTTAACCATTCCATAGTTATTCACATTTTTTATTTTTTCTTATGTTAGTTTTTGGTAAGATATATTTTTCTAGGAATTCATTTCATCAAAATTTTCATATTTGCTGGCATAAAGATTTCATAAAATCCTTTTATTACCTTGTTAATATGTGCAGGATCAGTTCTAACATCTACTTTTTAATTCATAGCACTGGCTACTCCCCCCCACCCCGCCCCCACATTGGATTCCTCAGGAATTTGTCAATTTTATTAGTCTTTGCAAAAAACTGAGCTCTGGCTCTGTTGATCTTCTCTACTGTTTGTTTTCTGGTCCATCCATTTCTGCTCTTTATGGCCTTCTTTCAACTTTGTTCGGCCCCATTTTATTTTTTTTTATTTCATGTATCTTATTAAAGGTACTTAACTCGTTAATTTTTAGTCTTTCTTCTTCTAATATATCCATTTAAGTCTATTAACCTCTAATATTAATATAATTTTAATTGCATAGTATAGCATTACTTTTTATATAATTTAGTTCAAAATATTTTCTAATTTCCTCTATGACTTCCTCTTTGATTAGAGGTATATTTATTCCATTTAGAAATGTATTTAACTTCCAAACATATGAAGATTATCTTCTTATGAATGATTTCTAGCATAATTGCGTTTTGGCCAGAAAACATATTCTGTGTGATTTCACCCCTTTAAAACATTTTTTGATTCTTGAATTTCTGTTTATTTTTCACATTTCTTACATTATTTGTAGTTTTGAATTCTCTGCCAAAATTTTTAATGTAATCTACTATCTCTTTGAAAATAATTTAGAGTAGTTATCTTAAATTCTTTCTCTGATAATCCTGATATGTAGAACTTCTCTGTATCTGTTTTTATTATCTGCCTTTTTCTGCTGCATCATATTCATATTGTCTTTTTTTTTTATGCATGATTTTCTTTGACTATGTGCCAGATATTTTATTTGAAAAATTGTAAGAATAGCTTAAAACCTCAGATAATACTATGTATCTTCAGAGAGAATTTTCTTTGCCCTTAGATGCCGGGAAGAATCACTAGCAGGTCATGATCACCTTAATTCATTTTTAGGGATTGATATTTTATGTCCTACCTGGATGACTGAACTGACTTCAGTCATGAAATTTTAGTTTATTTCTGGTTCATTCTTACTCCTAAGATGCAGCCTTCAGAGCCCCAGTCTAATCCTGAGGGTTTTGCTAGGGCCCTCACTCTTGACAGGCCTTGAACTGCAAATTTTGTTCCTTTAGTCTTATGAAACTGATAAAAAAAAAAAAGGCTGAATAGCCTCCTAAGCATCTTTTCCAGAATTGTCAAATGTCCTTTTAGTAAAAGAAACCCCAAGTGTGGCTTACTTCTCTGATTTCTGACTTTGCTGGACTGTGGCCTTGTAATTCTTTACCCTTTGTTAATTCTCTAATGTATTTAATTCAATTTTTTAAAATCAACAGCTTTTCTAGTTATCTGGGAGATTTGATCTGAGTTACCCAGTCTTCCATTACTGGAAGCAGAGGTCTAAAAATACTTTTCTATGAAATGCTCTGCTCTCTCATGCTGCAGAGTGGTTTAGAATGGTTTATAATTTCTATACATCTGTGCCAACAATTATTGTCTGTCTTTTGACTATGGAAAGATATTCCCATCTGAATGCACAGTTCCAAAGAATAGCAAGGAGAGATAAGAAAGCCTTCCTCAGCGATCAATGCAGAGAAATAGAGGAAAACAACAGAATGGGAAAGACTAGAGATCTCTTCAAGAAAATTAGAGGTACCAAAGGAACATTTCATGCAAAGATAGGCTCGATAAAGGACAGAAATGGTATGGACCTAACAGAAGCAGAAGATATTAAGAAGTGGTGGCAGGAATACACAGAAGAACTGTACAAAAAAGATCTTCACGACCCAGATAATCACGATGGTGTGATCACTCACCTAGAGTCAGACATCCTGGAATGTGGATTCAAGTGGGCCTTAGAAAGCATCACTACAAACAAAGCTAGTGGAGGTGATGGAATTCCAGTTGAGCTATTTCAAATCCTCAAAGATGATGCTGTGAAAGTGCTGCACTCGATATGCCAGCAAATCACTCAGCAGTGGCCACAGGACTGGAAAAGGTCAGTTTTCATTCCAATCCCAAAGAAAGGCAATGCCAAAGAATGCTCAAACTACCACACAATTGCACTCGTCTCACACGCTAGTAAAGTAATGCTCAAAATTCTCTAAGCCAGGCTTCAGCAATATGTGAACCGTGAACTTCCAGATGTTCAAGCTGGACTTAGAAAAGGTAGAGGAACCAGAGATCAAGTTGCCAACATCCGCCAGATCATCGAAAAAGCAAGAGAGTTCCAGAAAAACGTCTATTTCTGCTTTATTGACTATGCCAAAGCCTTTGACTGTGTGGATCACAATAAACTGGAAAATTCTGAAAGAGATGGGAATACCAGACCATCTGACCTATCTCTTGAGAAACCTGTATGCAGGTCAGGAAGCAACAGTTAGAACTGGACATGGAACAACAGACTGGTTCCAAATAGGAAAAGGAGTACGTCAAGGCTGTATATTGTCACCCTGCTTATTTAACTTATATACAGAGTACATCATGAGAGATGCTGGGCTGGAAGGAACACAAGCTGGAATCAAGACTGCCGGGAGAAATATCAATAACCTCAGATATGCAGATGATACCACCCTTATGGCAGAAAATGAAGAAGAACTAAAGAGCCTCTTGATGAAAGTGAAAGAGGAGAGTGAAAAAGTTGGCTTAAAGCTCAACATTCAGAAAACTAAGATCATGGCATCTGGTCCCATCACTTCATGGGAAATAGATGGGGAAACAGTGGAAACAGTGTCAGACTTTATTTTTGGGGGCTCCAAAATCACTGCTGATGGTGACTGCAGCCATGAAATTAAAAGGTGCTTACTCCTTGGAAGGAAGGTTGTGACCAACCTAGATAGCATATCGAAAAGCAGAGACATTACTTTGCCAACAAAGGTCCGTCTAGTCAAGGTTATGGTTTTTCCAGTGGTCATGTATGGATGTGAGAGATGGACGGTGAAGAAAGCTGAACACCCAAGAACTGATGCTTTTGAACTGTGGTGTTGGAGAAGACTCTTGAGAGTCCCTTGGACTGCAAGGAGATCAGTCCAGGGTGTTCACTGGAAGGACTGATGTTGAAGGTGAAACTCCAATACTTTGGCCACCTCATGAGAAGAGTTGACTCATTGGAAAAGACCCTAATGCTGGGAAGGATTGGGGGCAGGAGGAGAAGGGAGCGACAGAGGATAAGATGGTTGGATGGCATCACCGACTCGATGGACATGGGTTTGGGTAAACTCCAGGAGTTGGTGATGGACAGGGAGGCCTGGCGTGCTGTGATTCACAGGGTCCTAGTAGATATGAAATGGCATCTCTTTGTGATTTTGATTTGCATTTCCTTAATGACTAATGATGTTGAACATCTTTTGATGTGCTTATTGGCTGTTTGTTTTTGAAAATTTTTTAAAATAATCTTTCTTGGAATATAACTGATTTACAATGTTGCATTACTTTCAGTTGTACAGCAAAGTGAATCAGTTATACATATATCCACTCTTTTTTAGATTCTTTTTCCATACAAGCCATTACAGGACATTGAGTAGAGTACCCCATGCTATACAGTAGATACTTATTAGTTACTTATTTTATATATAGTAGTATATATGTCTCATCCCAGTCTCCGAATTTATCCCTCCTCCCTATTTCCCCCAGTAGCAATAAGTTTGTTTTCCTCCTCTGTGACTCTATTTCTGTTTTACAAATAAGTTCATCTGTCATCATTTCTTTTTAGATTTTACATATAAGTAATATCATACGACATTTGTCCTTCTTGGTCTGACTTATTTCACTTAGTATGACAATCTCTAGATTCATCCATGTTGCTGCAAATGGCATTATTTCATTCTTTTTTTATGGCTGAGTAGTATTCCATTGTGTATGTGTACCACATGTTCTTTATCCATTGATATGTCAATGAACATGTAGGTTGCTTTCATGTCTTAGCTATTGTAATTAGTACTGCAGTGAACACTGGGATCCATGTATCTTTTCTAATTATGGTTTTCTCCAGATATATGCCCAAGAATGGGATTATACATCTTCTTTGGGTAAATATTCAAGTCCTTTTCACATTTTTTATCTATTTATTTTTTTTATTTTTTTATTTTTTTTAATTTTTTTTGCACTTTTTTTAATTCATTTATAAAAAGTGTTCTTTAACATTTTTCTGCCATTGACATTCTTGATTAACATGATCCAAAACCATTGTGAATCTCCATAGTTGGGAAATACCAGTGTAACATAATTTTACCCATGAAATTAAATCATGAGATTGGTCATGAACCTTGCTGAGATGTGGATACTGAGAGTTAGCTAGGGTTATTCCTTTGGTAAGTTGCTTATGTGTAAACAAGCCTCAGAACACATGATTCAAATTGTGCCTTAACAAAATTATGGCTTTATACATCATGGCTATTTAGAGATACCACAGATGATTGAAACCATAAATATTAAATCCTCAAATATCAGTGATTTACTGTAGATGTAATTGTTCTTAGTATGACACTTTACACATCAGTTAGAATAGTATTGTCTAATTTAGGATGTAGCAATAGTTTGCTGCAATATTTCATTGAGAGTTTTTATTAGCATACTACTACCAAATTCTTCTAAATTTTATTATTTTTAAATTTAAACTTGAAATGGTTGCCTTAAAAAGCCCATAAATATATCCATATGTATTTTGTCATTTCATTTTTGAGAAAGCACCAGTGCAATTTGGTGGGGAAAGGAAATACTTTTCAACAAATGGTAATGGAACATCTGGATGTCTGAATGGGGAAAAAATCATTAAATATTCTCATAGCATGCATAACCATTAATTTGAGATGGATCATTTACCTAAGTGTAAAAGCTAAAACTATGCATTTAGAAGAAAACATCTAAGAATATCTTTGAAGTTTTCAGATAGACAAAAATTTCCTAGGACAGTATAGGCAATTAACTGTAAGAGAAAAAAAATTCTATATTGGCCTTTTCAAAACTTTAAAATTCTTCTCACTGATGACAGTGTTAAAAATGAAAAGGCAGGGAATTCCCCCGTGGTCAAGTGGTTAGAACTCTGTGCTTTCACTGCTGAGGGTGCAAGCTCTATCCCTGGTTCGAGAACTAAGATCCCATAAGTTGTGCAGTGTGGCCAAAATAAATAAATAAGTCTTCACCATCATTCTTAAAATTTATTTATTTATTTATTTTTGGTTGCACTAGGTCTTTGTTGCTTCGTGCTTGCTTTCTCTAGTTATGTTGCATGGGCTTCCCATTGTGGTGGCTTCTCTTGTTGGAGAGCACAGGCTCTAGGCACACAGGCTTCAGTAGTTTGAACACATGGGTTCAGTAGTTGTGGCTTGGGGGCTCAGTAGTTGTGGCACACGGGCTTAGTTGCTCTGTGGCAAGTGGAATCTTCCTGGACCAGGGATTAAACACATGTCCCCTGAATTGGCAGGTGGATTCTTACCACTGTACCACCAGGGAAATGTTTCACCATCATTTCTTTTTAAATGAAAATACAAACTGCAAACAGGAAAAAAGTATCTCCAATTTGCTTGTTTGCCAAAGAACTCATATTCAGAATATATAAATATAAAATGACAACTTGAATCAAAAGCCTTGAACAGATACTTCAGAAAAGAAGATATTGGAATGTCCAATAAACATGTAAAGAGGTGCTCACCACTTTGGTTATCAGGGAAATGGATTATAAAATTAAAATAAGGTATTATGCCTATCAGAATGGCTATAATTAAAAATACTATAAAATATTGGCAAGAGTGTGGAATATTTAGAATTCTAATACATTGCTGCCTTAGTGTATAAAATGATACAACCACTTTGGCAATTTCTTATAAAATTAAACATATATCTCATCCTGTCACCCAGAAGTTCTGTACCAAGGTATGTATCCAAGAGAATGAAAATTTATTTAGCAATAAAAAGAAAAGAACAACTGATACAACAAAACATGGATGAATCTTAAAAATATAGTATTGTGCAAAGGAGTATATACTGAATGATTCCATTTATGTGTTATTCAAGAAAAGGTAAAAGTGATCTATTGTGGTAGAAATTAGCACAGTAGTTTGCCTCAGGTGGTCAGGGTAGAGGTATTAACTGGAAAGGAAAGTTTCTGGGGTGATGGTGTTGCTTGTCTGTATTTTTTAAAAGTCATTGAACTGCATACTTAAAGCCTGTGTATTTTACTGTTTTAAAATTATACCTCTATAAAAAAAAAAAAAGTTATGGCTCAACGTGGAAAGCACTGTCCAAGTATCATGCCTCCTAATAAAATGATATGGTATTTGTGAAGTTCTTAAAGTTTGATCCCTGGGTTGGGAAGATCCTCTGGAGAAGGGAAGGGCAACCCACTCCAGTTTTCTTGCCTGGAGACTCCCATGGACAGAGGAGCCTGGTGAGCTTATACAGTCTGTGGGGTTACAGAGAGTATAAGAGTCCTTAAAGACCCTGCCAAGAGTCGGGGTTGCAAAGAGTCGGACTCGACTGAGCGACTGACACTAATACTACTACTAACAGTGTCTGAGTATCAGGCAACGGTATTGATTATTACAGCTATCATTGCTTTATTATGCTGTATTACCATTTTCTCTTCCTGTTTAAGTTGTTCTAGTTTGTTCTCTTTCCTTGTGAATATTATTTTAGTACTTTAGAATGTATGAGATTTGGGTATTCCTTTGTTGAGAAGGGGTGAAGGGGAAGATAGTTAGGTGAGACAGGAATTAACTAATTTGAATTACTTAATACCCTGAGGACAATTTATTTTGTCTTACAGAAGAAGCCCTTGAGAGAAGAGTAATGTAGGACATTTAAAAACAAAACAATGACAAAAACTTGTTTAGTAAATCTCTACAAATGGAGTACATATTTAGGAATATGTAATCTGTAGCTTTTAAAAGTTATTATTTCTTATTTTATATTAAAACTGGTTTTGACATTGTGCTGCTAAGAAAGTAGACCATGCCAGGTGGCCTTTATAAGTATAAGGGGAATTTTGAAAATAAATTAATACGTAAAAAGTAAAATCCATTCTGGCTGGTCAGAAATTGAAGCCTGTAGGATGAGTCCCATCCATCAGAGAAGCTACTGGGTCTTAGCAGCAGGCTTACATTTCTTTGGCCATACTACCTATATTATAGCAGCATGTGTAAAAGAGGAGGGGAAGGGGCACTTGATTGAGATTCTGAGTGGCATAGCAGGAGTACAGAGAAAAAAGGGAAGTGGTATTAAAGTCTGTGACCCATTCCTAGAGCACAGTGAACCTTTTGCTTTCCATTATATTGTACTGTGGACAGGTTGGAAGGGTTGAGATATCAAATGCTTATTTCTTGAGGTGTTGCTCCTTAGGATGATGCACTGTTTAGCCCCCATTCCCTCTCTTTTTAATGTAAGATCACTTTCACTTTGCTCCTGAGGCTGTTAGGTAGTATCATGTTTTTTCACTTTATTCAGATAACAGTTGTTTTTACTTTCTATCTGGGAACTTTCTTTAGTCTCTCCTATAATACATCTCCATGTGGAATCTTTGCATTCAGCCTGCCTGTCCAATCTCATAAGAATGTGCCCTGAGAAAACTAATTGCAGAGATAAATTGGCTCTTGATGTGCATGACTGATCAAGAGCAAAGTACCTTAATTTCAGATGCCTTCAGAGAGATTTTTCTTTAACCTCTGCTTTTAAGAGGAAGATTATAAAGCATTATCATTACTTCAGGTCAGAATTATATTGCTTTTGGTCAAAAGCTGTTGTAAGATTTGCAAAGTAATAGAAACAAAGTAATCTAGAGATAAATTATAAAGATCAAAGCAATTCAAAATTAAAGTGAATTTGAGTGTAAGCATAGGTATAGAATTATGAAAGAAACCATCAGACCATACATCATTATGTCTTTTTAACTATAGCTCCCAAAGTAGCTTTAATTTTTATTATTTTTAGTGAAAAACAAGAGACTTGAGTGATTATCTGAGTATATTGTCCATAGTTGAGTACTAGTTAAAATTGGCCCCAGCAATTTCTGATTTATTCCCCATATAATGAGAAGGTGATTTGGAGGTAATCTGGAAGGCCCTGTAGCACATACTAGGTGTTAGCTTTGGTTTATGTCTTTGACTATTTTATTTGCTGGTAATTTCCAAATATATTTCTTTTAACTCTGGCTTTCTTCCTTGTCTAAGAGACTTGCATTTCTATCTAGTTGTGGAAATTTTTACCCAGATATCTGATAGGTACCTCAAAAAATTTTTTAGTTTCTTCTCCAACTTGCCTCTCCTTTCTATTTCTATATTTTGATTTATGGCTTTATTTTTCTCTTCTCTAACCTTTACTCTGTCCTTTCCAAATTACCAACTCATATCCTTCGAAATGTCTTTCAGATCTAACCATATACTCCATCCCTACTGTCACTGCTTATTGTGCACCTTCACTGCTTGTTCTTTTAAACAATTATTGAAGTAATGAATTTTTTAAAAAAAATTCATACTCTTTAGAAGTTAGAAAGTAAAATAATCCCTATTTTTCCTCTCTCAGTTCTACTTCTCTCACATAACCACTGTTTCTGTCTGGTGTATTTGTTGCCAGACATTCTCTGCGTTTTTAAAATTAATTTTTATTGGAGTACAGTTGCTTTACAATGTTGTGTTAGTTTTTACTGAACAGCAAAATGAATCATCTATCTGCATATCCCCTCCTTTTGCTTGGACTATTAAAAGATTCCTCAGTGGTCTCCATACCATCCATCCCTCTCTACTCTGGCTATTGCCGGAGTTATCAATCTAAGTGGCAAATCTTACTCTGCTAAAGAGCTCTGCTTGTTCTGTATTGCCTATAGGATAAGGACCAACCCCTTAGTATTGGGTGTATAGAAGCCCTTCATAGTCTGGGCCCAGTACCTGTCTCCAATCTCGCTCCTTGCCACTTCTGCTTTGTTGCTTACCTCTAGCACTACTATTCCCTGAATTAGTTAGGTCTCATTATGACTCTCTACCATTATATATATGCTCAGTCTCTTCTCTATTTGGCAAATGTCTACTCATTCTTCGAGATCCTGCTCATCTGATGCCTCCTTTTTATAAAGATGTCTTTTCCACTTTTTCCAAGCAGAGATAATGTTCTTTTTTCTGTTTGGTTAGTGCCTTAATCATATATGTATATGATTAAATATATATATATATAAAATGTGTGTGTGTATATATATATATATATATATATATATATATATATATATATATTTGGTCTGTTTATATGTCTCTCCCTTAGTTATTTGTGAATTTTTTAAAAAAGCAGGACTTTTGTCTTAGCATCATTTTATGTCTGATATTCTACTTAGCACATAATGGGCATTCAGTAAATGTTTGGTGAATAGATATGTTTGTAATTTAGATTTGCAGTACTATAAAGACCTATATCTGAGGTAAAGAATATAAAATTTTAGATCCCAACATATTTTTAAGCCATTTAATATTTTATGAATTTTGCTACATTATGTCACTTTTGGCCTTTTAATGACAGAAGTACAATTTCAGCATGACTTTATTTCTTAACTTATAAAAGAACTCAACTTTTAATGGAATACTGTACTATATTTTAAAATAATGAGTTAGATCTATATAGAGACAGAAGAAGATACACCAGATATGTTGTGAAGTAAAAAGTGAGTGGCAAAAAAAAAAAAAGTGAGTGGCATAACAATTTGATACTATATTTCAGAAAAGTAGTGTTTTATGTTATGCTTAAAAAAAAGAAATCCAGACAAATATAAATCAGATTATTATCTTTATTTTCTTTTATCGCCAATCTTGTAATATATTCTTTTCTACGTGACTCTGGAGTGTTTGCATTTTTGTCCTATAAGTATGTCCTTTCATAAGCAAGAAAATAAAAAAGACCAAAACAAACCAAATTATCCCTCAGTTTTTAACCTTTCATATTCTTCATTCTTCAAACAGAAAGTCTTGAATTTATTTGCATTTTGTTTTAAGTTTGTCCAGAAAGTTAGAAAATATCTTTAAGTAAAAACTGAAATACAGGTACGAGTTTGAAGACATTTTTGCTATATATATATCAGATCCAGTCAGTTAATAATTGTTTTAGGGCCTGCTTTGCGTGGATAGTGTAATATACTAGATGCTGAAGTAGAATATAAAGGATATGATTATATTGTGTAATAACTTACAGCTTTTTCTGGGTAGCAAAAATTCCTGAGTAGCACTTTATTGAGGACATAAAATAAGTAATAATCCTATAATTGGCTATTTTAAGTATATTTCCTTTAAGCTGAAAATTTTTCTTTATATTTTGAGGGTGAAATTTTATTTCAATGTCCTATTGGAAACTAAAAAATAAGAATTGCTTTGCTTTAAAGTCAAATTGCAAAGGATATTTGCTGGTAGGTAAGACATGATAGTAAAAAATAAGGTAGCATAAGGAAACAATTTTTTCATGATTAAATAATAAAGATTTTTAATACAAAATCCTAAAGTATCATTTTCTAATAAAGGTATCATATCTATTTGATTACTATCTGAATTGTCACTTAGAATATTGCTCAGTGAGAAGTATAGATATATATTAATAATTGCTAGGAGTATTTATATATATTAAATTGATACTTTTTATAAGTTTTACTGAATAATTGTTAACTTAATATAATTGCTGAATGGCTTAGCAAAGATAGGCATTAGTCTAAAGCTTCAGAATTCTAAAGCTGATTGAAAATAATTGGAAATGTTTTTATCTGTAAAATAAAGCAAAATTCTAATAGAAAGGACTTGGTTTAAGTATTGAACCTCTCTGAAAATAAGATATTCTTTTTATGATGGAGATTCCACTGTGATTGCCTCATTTTCTTTGCTTCCTACTGAAGAAGCTCTTAGTGCACTTGCAAAGAGCATAAGGAGTCATGTCAGAGGTCAGGTATTTGAGTCCGCTTTCCCACAGCCGCCTGGTGTGAGTGATCTTTTACTGTGTTTTAAAAAAATGGGCAAGGATTAAAGAGGATTAGAAAGAATATTACCCTCCTGAATATAGGTCCAAGGCACTAAGGGGAGAGAACCCAGCCAGGCAGCAAATGGGCTTTGCTTGACCAGGACACAACCTCTGCTGCATTCCTTTAAGAAACTGAATGGGAAATGTTAAGTCCCCAAACTGGATTAGTAAATAATCTCATAGCTTGTGACATCTGCTAAAATAAGTTGATGAGCAGACTGCATTCTTACACTTTGAGGAGAGAGCCAGAGACATCAAGACTAAGAGTAATTATTCTTTTATCTTTTTGCTTTTTAATTTCAGCTTTATTGGGTTATAGGAATAAAGAGTAATTAAAGATGAGCACTAAGCCCAGTAAGTGTTGGAAAGGCACATTCCATAAACAAAAAAGAAAAATTACTTTATATGTATTAATGCCATGAGTCCATATGTATTGATTAATAATCTAAGTCTTAAAATATGAAAGCACTACAAATTTTTATTTTTATAATTCTTCCTGTTTGTAGTAGTTCTACATAGTATTTCACATTCAACTGTTGAATTTATGCTATTTATCTCATTATTGAAATGTAAGGATATATCTTTTAAGACACCTTTGGAATGTCTCTCTTTTTATATTTTATAATAGACATTAATGTGGTTTGCAACATATGACACATAATTTGGTATCAAATTACTGAGACCCAAAAAGGTGATTTCAAACCTATTCCAGTAGGGGAGATGTACTCTGGCCTCAGTCTTTGGAAGAAGTAGTTAACTGAGGAGATGTACTGTGGTTTCAGTCATTGGAAGAAGTAGCTAGCTAACTATTTTTAAAAGATTTTAAGTTGACTACTTTAATGATAAAGATGGTGTACAAGTTGGCTTCCCTGGTAGCTCAGTCAGTAAAGAATCTGCCTGCAGTGCAGGAGAGTGGGATTTGATCCCTTGGATGGGAATATCCACTGGAGAAGGAAATGGCAACCCACTACAGTATTCTTGCTCAGAAAATCCTATGGACAGAGAAGCCTGGAGGGCTACAGTCTGTGGGGTTCCAAGAACTGGACATGACTTAGCAACTAACCCACCACTGTGCATGTGTGCTAAGTTGTTTCAGTCGTGTCCAGTTATTTGCGATCCTATGGACTGTAGCCCACTAGGCTCCTCTGTCCATGGGATTCTCCAGGCAAGAATACTGGAGTGGGTTGCCATGCCCTTCTCCAGGGGATCTTCCCTACCCAGGGATTGAACCCACACTAGCACCACCTAGGAAGATCCCCACCACAAGTAGTTAATTTTGCATCTTTCTTCATGTAATTAGTATATTCGACTAGTGCAGTAATTGTGATTATGCTGCTTTTGATATGGATTGTAATATTAAGGGAAGCATTTCTTCAAGAGTTTAAGATAGAATTTCATTTCATATGTGAATAAGAATTGATAGGTTATAACATTAACAGGTATGCTCACTTACTTAAATGCGTCTTGTACTATGCTGTTTAGGCTCAAGAATTCAAGTTGGCCCTATGCAATGAATATGTCTCCCTATTCTTTTCTCCACCACACCTCTCATCTGCTATCCACTTGCCACCTTTCCACCACTTTCCACCACTTCCACAAAGCGAAAGTGAAATTTGCTCAGTTGAGTCCAACTCTTTGCAAACCCATGGACTATAGAGTCTATGGAATTCTCCAGGCCAGAATACTGGAGTGGGTAGCCTTTCCCTTCTCCAGGGGATCATCCCAACCCAGGGATCAAACCCAGGTCTCCCACATTGCAGGTGGATTCTTTACCAGCTGAGCCACCAGGGAAGCCCAGTGGTTTAAAACATAATTAATACCTCTTAAACATAGAATTACCATATGACATAGAAATTCCACTCCTAGTAACCCAAGAGAGATGAAAACCTTTGTTCATATAAAAATCCATGCACAATGGTTCAGTTCAGTTCAGTTGCTCAGTTGAGTCCGACTCTTTGCGACCCCATGAACCGCAGCACACCAGGTCTCCCTGTCCATCACCAACTCCTGGAGTTTATCCAAACTCACGTCCATTGAGTCAGTGATGCCATCTAACCATCTCCTCCTCTGTCGTCCCCTTCTCCTCCCACCCTCAATCTTTCCCAGCGTTAGGATCTTTTCAAATGAGTCAGTACTTCACGTCAGGTGGCCAAAGTATTGGAGTTTCAGTTTCAACATCAGTCTTTCTAATGAACACTGAGGACTGATCTCCTTTAGGATGGACTGGTTGGATCTTCTTGTAGTCCAAGGGACTCTCAAGAGTCTTCTCCAACACCACAGTACAGAAGCATCTATTCTTCTGTGCTCAGCTTTCTTTACAGTCCAACTCTCACATCCATACATGACTACTGGAAAAACCATAGCCTTGACTAGACGGACCTTTGTTGGCAAAGTAATGTCTCTGCTTTTAAATATGCTATCTAGGTTGGTCATAACCTTCCTTCCAAGGAGTAAGCGTCTTTTAATTTCATGGCTGCAATCACCATCTGTAGTGATTTTGGAGCCCCCAAAAATAAAGTCAGCCACTGTTTCCACTGTTTCCCCATTTGCCGTGAAGTGATAGGACTAGATGCCATGATCTTAGTTTTCTGAATGTTGAGCTTTAAGTCAATTTTTTCATTCTCTTTTACTTTCATCAAGAGGCTCTTTAGTTCTTCTTCACTTTCTGCCATAAGGGTGGTGTCATCTGCATATCTGAGGTTATTGATATTTTCTCCCAGCAATCTTGATTCCAGCTTGTGCTTCATCCAGCCCAGTGTTTCTCATGATGTACTCTGCATATAAGTTAAATAAGCAGAGTGACAATATACAGCCTTGACGTACTCCTTTTCCTATTTGGAACCAGTCTGTTGTTCCATGTTCAGCCCTAACTGTTGCTTCCTGACCTGCATATAAGTTTCTCAAGAGGCAGGTCAGGTGGTCTAGTATTCCCATCTCTTTCAGAATTTTCCACAGTTTGTGGTGATTCACACTGTCAAAGGCTTTGGCATAGTCAATAAAGCAGAAAGATGTTTTTCTTGCTTTTTCGATGATCTGGCGGATGTTGGCAATTTGATCTCTGGTTCCTCTGCCTTTTCTAAAACCAGCTTGAACATCTGGAAGTTCATGGTTCACATATTGCTGAAGCCTGGCTTGGAGAATTTTGAGCATTACTTTACTAGCGCGTGAGATGAGTGCAATTGTGCAGTAGTTTGAGCATTCTTTGGCATTGCCTTTCTTTGGGATTGGAATGAAAACTGACCTTTTCCAGTCCTGTGGCCACTGCTGAGTTTTCCATATTTGCTGACATATTGAGCGTAGCACTTTCACAGCATCAATGTTTATTGCAGTACTATTCACAATAGCCAAAAGGTGAAAACCAAATATCCATTAAATAATGAATGGACAAACAAATGTGGTCTATCCATATAATGGAATATTATTTATATTTATAATATTATTTATAATATACAATGGAATATTATTTTGTATAATATTATTCCACAAAAAGAATTGTGTCCTGATACATGCTACAACATGGATATATGCTAAGTGAATTAAACCAGTCATAAAAGACCATATATTAAATGATTCTGTTTTTATCAAATATCTGGAATGGGCAAATCTATAGAGACAAAGTATATTAGTGGTTGCTTAGAGCTGAGGGAGATTGGGAGTGGAGAGGGTGATAACTAAAGAGTATGGTGTTTCATTTTCTTAAAATTTATTTTATTGAAGTATAGTTAATTTACATTGTTGTGTTAATTTCTACTTTAGAGCAAAGTGATTTTTTTATACCTAAATATACATTCTTCTTCATATTCTTTTCCATTATTGATATTAAATATATTTAATATATAAATATCACAGGATATTAAATATATTTCCCTGTGCTAAATGGAACATCGTTGTTTATCCATTCTCTCTGTAATCGTTTGCATCTGCTGATCTCAAACTCCCAATTCATCCCTCTCCCACCTCCCTTCCCCTGGCTCCTATAAGTCTGTTCTCTGTGTCTGTAAGTCTGTTTCTGTTTCATAAAAGTTCATTTGTGTCATATTTTAGATTCCACTTATAAGTGATATCATATGATATTTGTCTTTCTAGCTTAGTTCATTAAGTATGATTATCTCTAGGTCCATCCATGTTGCTACATTATTTCATTCGTTCTTATGGCTGAGTAGTATTCCATTATATAATATATATATATACACACACACATATATATTTTATATATATACACAACATCTTTATCCATTCATCTGTCAGTGGACATTTAGATTGGCTATTGTACGTATTGCCACAATGAACATTAAGGTGTATGGATCTTTTCAAATTATAGTTTACTCCAGATATATGCCCAGGACTGGGATTGCCAGATCATATGATAACTCTATTTTTAGTTTTTTGAGGAACCTCCTACTGTTTTTTTGTAGTGACTACACTAATATATATTTGGGTTTCCTTTTGAAGTGCTGAAAATATTCTGAAATTGTGGTGATGGTTGCACATATCTGTGAATTTACTAAAAATGAATTGTGTACTTTAAATGGGTGAACTGTAAAGTATGTAAATTATATCTCAATAAAGCTGTTATTAAAAGCTAAATTAAAAAGTAATACCTCCTATCCATATTCCTATATGTATCTATACCTATAGTAAAGCACATAGTCTGATTATAATTAACTTAAGGAATCTGTCTTTCTTGGGAATTCCCTGGTGGTGCATTGGTTGGGAATCTGTGCTTTCAACTGCCAGGGGCCCAGATTTGATCCCAGGTTGGGGAACAAAGATCCCAGAAGCTGCGTAGCATGCCCCACCCCCCCAAAAAATCTGTCTTTCTCATTACATTAGGAAGCTCCAGAGAATAGTGTTTTGGCATTCCCTAACAAGCATAGTACTTTGCACTATGTTTAAGAATTGAACTTTTTAACAATTAAATTCCTTCACTGTAAAAGGGCAACCGACTCCAGTATTCTTGCCTGGAGAATTCCATGGACAGAGGAGCCTGGCGGGCTGTAGTCCATGGGGTTACAGAGAGTTGAACATGACTGAGTGACTCACACACACACACACACACACACACACACACACACACACTGTAAAAGAGAAATAAAGAAAAAAATGTTGCCACAACATGTTGTTCCAAAATTGTGTTGTATAATTTTTTACATTTATTCTTTTTTGGAAAAATAAATAATTTTCTCATTCATTATTTCTTCAGGTTAGTTTCCATTTTGTATTTCAAGTTGCACATAAGTCATTTATTACCTTATTTTTACCCTTAGGCATATTCTGATCTTTGGGATTTGCATATATACAAGCATTTTATACACGTTATCAGTAAGACCTTGTCATTTCAACTAGCTTAATGCTTGTTTTTTAAATCAGGTTAACTTTATGAAATTTGAATCTAAACTTTTGTGGATGTTTGAATTTAACATAATTTTTCTTTTTTTGTGTGTGGTGTGTCTATGTGTATATGTTATTTTTCTAGTATTTACTAGAGATGAAAAGTCTCATTTTACCTCCAGAACACATTCTGAAACGAGGTGATAGTGAAGCAATTGCCTATGCTTTCTTTCATCTTCAGCACTGGAAGAGAATAGAAGGTGCTCTTAATCTGTTACAGTGCACGTGGGAAGGCGGTAAGTATTTTCCAAATGTAACACTAATCTTTCTGACTATTCATTGCATTCACAGGCAGTCTTTTTTTAATGAGATTGTCTGGCTTTCCTTAAGGATTTATTGTTCAGATTGGTTTGAAAGTGAACTCTGTGGTGTTTATTGGTTTACTGGTAGAAGAAATGTGTAATGTGCTTATATTAAAACCACATTTAGGAAAAGCAGAATGAAAAACTGTTTGGGTATTTTGCTGTATGTTCACTTGAATTAAATATAACAAAGAAAATGAAAATTTATATCCCTTCATTTATTTTTTAATGTGGCTAGCTATTCTAATATTTCTTAATTTGACTTTTTTTGGTTTTGTTTTGAGATATATATAATATGAAACTGTTTTTTTAATTACTGAAATCAACTTAATTCTTTAAAAAATTTTTTAAAAATATTTATTTTTTAAAATTTATATGATGACTGTGCCAGGTCTTAGTTGTGCATGTAGGATCCAGTTCCCTCACCAGGGATTGAACCCATGCTCCTTGCATTGAGAACTTTGAGTCTTAGCTACTGAACCAGCAGGGAAATCCCCCCAAATTTTTTAATTGTGGTAAAATATATATAACATAAAAGCATTTTAAACATTTTTAAATGTTCAGTTCTGTGAAATACATGTATATTGTTGTGCAGTCATCACCATCATCCATCCCAAGTTTTTTCATCACCCCAAACTGAAATTCTGTACCAGTTGAAATATAACTCCTCATTCTTTCCTCCTTCCCAGCCCTCTAGTAACCATTCTATTTTTTGTCTCTATGAGTTTGACTAACTCTAGGTATCTCATGGACGGAGGAGCCTGGTAGGCTATAGTCCATGGGGTCGCTAAGGGTCGGACACGACTGAGCAACTTCACTTTCACTTTTCCCTTTCATGCACTGGAGAAGGAAATGGCAACCCACTCCCGTATTCTTGCCTGGAGAATCCCAGGGACGGTGGAGCCTGGTGGGCTGCCGTCTATGGGGTCGCACAGAGTCAGACACGACTGAAGCGACTTAGCAGCAGTAGCAGCAGCAGGTATCTCATATAAGTGAAATCATACATTTGTCCTTTTATATGTGGCTTATTTCATTTACCATATTGTTGAAGTATGTGTAAGAGTTTTATTCTTTTTAAGGATGAATAATATTCCGTTGTAAGTGTATACAAAATTTTATCCATTCATCTATCAGTGGACATTTGAGCTGTTTCCACCTTTTGGCTATAGTGGATAATGCTGCTGTGAACATGGGTACATAAATACCTGTTTAAGTTCTTGCTTTCAATACTGCTGAGTGTATTCCTAGAAGTGGAATTGCTAGATCATGTAATTTTGTGTTTAATCGTTTGAGGAACCACTGTACTATTTTCTATAGCAGTTGAACCATTTTACATTCCACTTGCAGTGCACAGGGGTTTCCCTTTATTTTATATCCTTGCCAATACTTGTTACTTTCTGGTTTTTGGTAATAGCACCCTAATGAGTATGAAATAGTACCTCATTTTGATTTGCGTTTCTCTCATAATTAATAATGTTGAACATATTTTTATGTGTTAATTGGCCATTTGTGTATTTCTTTGGAAAATTGGATTATTTTCCACTAACTACCAGATCTCTCATTTGTAAGTTCTTAAAATTAGCTGTAGATGAAAATTCAAAAATAAATTCAGTGCACATTCTAAATAACAACTAAAACTTGTTAACCTCCTCAGTTCTCAAACATTGCAGTGAGGCACTTTTGGATATTATAGTAAATTCACAAGAGTGCCATGAGATTTTAAATTTTTCATAGAAACACAGCAATACACCATTCAAACTGTAGCTCTAGATAGTTAAAGGTTTCAACAGTATTCTCTGTTTTCTTTCAGTGTTGTCATAGCTTTGCAAAGCTGGGTTTTTGTTAGTTGCTATGATTAAAGGAAGTACGACAAAAAACTCAGTGTGGAACAGGAAATGAGGATGGTATTATCCAAAGTGATTCTGAGGTTTGAGAAATTATGTGGTGTCCAACAGGCTCATATCCCATTAGGGAGAAATGATGGTTTTTTAAAAATGAAATAACTTTTTTCCTTTATGTGTATTTTTTCAACTTGCTGCTAAGTTGTTAGAACAAAAACTTTTGAAATTGATCAGACCCACTACTTAATAAGTGGAATTGTTAAATACTTCTTACAGCATAGGGGCATCATAGCAAATTACTGAGACATGAGGGCACCACGTGTCCTTGAATCAAGAAAATTTGGGAACCTCTGTATTAACTTTTGTTGAGCATTAGGCACTGTGCTTGATACTGACAATATACAGATTAATGAAAGCGGAACTACTAAAACTGAGGAGCTCGATGTTTTGGGGTACTTAGATTTTCTTTTGGTTTTTCTCCAATAGTTTGCAACCTTCTCAAAACTACATGGTCTATCTTACTCACTTTGTATGTGTCATCAATGCCTAGCCTGCTTGGCATGTAGGAAGTTCTCCATAAGTATATGATTGATTCTGTGTTTCGTGAATAATCATCTTAATGAATGATTTCCTAGTGTCACTGATTTAATTTGCTCTGTGACTTTGGAAAAGTCGCTGTATTTTATTGTAGCAAAACAAAAATCCGTATTTTGACAAAAGTTCATAGATCCAAGCACTAAAGGAAAAACAAAAACCTTATAATTTTGATAGTTGAGTAGATCAATAAAGATTTCTTTTTTAAGAAGTCTGTAGGAATGTATGATAATCTAGATAAAGGATGCATAAACTTTTTCTGTAAAGGACCAGTTGGTAAATATTTAGTCTTTGTGGGCCACAGTCTCTGTCACAATTACCCAACTCTTACAGCATGAAAGCAGCATTTTATAATATATAAATGAGGAGACATGGCTATATTCTAATATAATTTTATTTACAAAAACAGTAGTGGTCCAGGTCTGAACCAAAGGTGACCCCTTTAGATACTTAATTTAGGTACTTTGGTGACCCCTGATCTAAATTAAGCTCAGCTTACAGAAAACCTTGGTATCAGCTCAAATATGAAGTTAGGATCCATTGAAAACTCTTAGGTTGATAGAAGTGATGACTACAACAGTTATGTGATTTCCCTAAAAAGTGGAATTCACATGTGGAGAGTTAAGTATTTTGTGTTTGTAATGAGGAGACTGAGGCAAGAAGGACACAGCCAGTCTTATCTTCCACTACTCCCTTTAGTTTTATTTCAGTTAGAACATTCACTATTCTCTAAATAAATTTTACTCTTCTTATTTGTTCCTCTGCATATTTTGTTTCTTTCATGTACAATGCCTCTCTGAAAAAGAAAACAAAATGCTATGTGGGGGACTTCCCTCGTGGTCCAGTGTCTAAGACTCCATGCTCCCAATACCAGGGGCCCAGGTTCCACCTGTAGTCCAGGAACTAGATTCCACATGCCGCAAAAAAAAAAAAGAGTTCCCATGCTGCCTTGAAGATTGAAGATCTCGTATGCTGCAACTAAGACCGGGCACAACTGAACAAATATTTTTTTAAAATAAATTTTAAAAATGCTGTGAGGCATTTTAATAAAAATACATCTCCAAAATAGCTTTGATTGTAGTAGATGATGAAAGTGAGATTGAATTGCATGTCAACAAATGTATATTTTTTTTCCCTCAGCTTTTAGAATGATTCCATACCCATTAGAGAAAGGCCATCTATTTTATCCTTATCCCAGCTGCACAGAGACTGCTGATAGAGAGCTGTTACCTCGTAAGTAAATATTCAAGTTTTTCTAAACAAAATTAGTTGTGCGATTATTTTTCATAGCATTCTCCCATTTTAGAAGTACCTCTGGTTGGAGTTCAGGATACTGTTTAAACCCAATTTTGGCCAGTTCTTGGATATAGTTGTATAATTTAGTTCATTTTTTATATTTTTGTGGTAAAACCTTGTACTTGGTGCAGTGAAGGACACACAGATGAAAGTTTTTGTTTTTCTTTTCTTACAAGCAGTCATCTTAAAGAAGAAATAATACCATTCCTTCACAAACTCTTTTCAGAAAATGAAGAAGGAGCACTCTCCAGCTCATTCTGTGAGACTAGCATTACCTTGACAACACAGTCAGACAAAACATTACAAGAAAGCTATAGAACAATATCTCTCATGAACAGAGACACAAATGTCTTCAACAAAATGTTAGCAAACTGAACCCACCAACATGTAAAAAGGATTATGCTCCATGGCCAATTGGGATTTACCTCACAAATGTGAGGTTGCTTTAATATCTGAAAATGTAATAGAATAAAGGACAATAGATGGAGAATAGCATTTGACAAAAATCCTATACCCATTCATGATAAAAATTCTGAACAAACGGAATAAAAGGGAACTTCCTCAACCTGATAAAGAGCATCTACAAAAAACCTACAGCTAACATCATACTTAATGGTGAAAGATTGCATGCTTTCCCCCTAAGATCAGGAACAAGACAAGGATGTCTGCTCTCTTCTCTTCAGCATTGTACTAAAGGTTCTATCTAGTTAATGCCATCAAGCAAGAAAAAGAAATAAAAGGCATTCATGTTTGAAAGAAAGAAGTAAAACTGTTTTTATTCACAGGTGACATAATCTTCATGAATTCCATAAAAATACTATTAGAACTAATAAACTAGTTCAGCAAGGTTGCAGGATATAATATTGATATATATATATATATATATAACTCAGTCATATATTGGATAACTCAATGAATAATCCAAAATGAAAACTAGAAACAGACCCAATGAGAGTAGCATCAAAAAGAACAAACAATTTAGGAATAAATTAAATGTGATATTTTTAAAATCCACTAAATACTGCTTAGAAGAATTAAAGAAAATCTGAATAAATAGAAGCAGCAGTCCATGTTTATGGACTGGAAGCCCCAATATTATTTTTATGACAATTCTCTTCTAATTGATCTATTAATTCAATACAATTCTTACAAATTGATAAGCTGATCCCAAAATGTATATGGCATGTTAAAGGACCCAGAACAGTCAAAATAATCTTTACAAAGTAGAGTCAAATTGGAGGGACTGTACTTCTCAATATATTAAAAAAACAGTCAAAGAGTCAAGAGGAGAACCAGAAATACATAGGGTTATGATTGCTGAAAGTGTTTTTGTCTAGTTCCTGCTTTTAGGAAGCTAAACTTTTGAAAGAATAGTCTGTGCTTTTTGTCTCAGCTGCCTTATCATCCACTCACTCTTTTTCTCTATGAGCTGGTAAATTTCTGTTTAATTATCCTTTTTATGATTTAACTGATCTGTAAGGATGCTGACAGTTATAAACACTAGTTTCCTCTTATAATGTAAATCTATACCACAATTTTTACAATTCTGGGTCCATTAGAACTAAAGTCTAGGAAGGAAAGTTGCAGTTTTACAGCCATCAGACTTAAGAGCTGAAAAGTTCAAACAGATAGATAAAAACTTAGGAGAGCTTATGGAAGTTGAGTATGCTATTTTTCTCCCACAATTTTTATTTTTGAGTATGTTGCACATGTGACTTGTCAACCATACATACACATCCATGTGTGTGTTATATGCTTAAATATTTTATTATGTAATCTATTTAACATATACATACATAGCCTTTATATTTTATATCTCTACATACATGGGGTTAAGATATGTTTGTAAGTTATATATAATATGTATATTATTAAATATATGTTTTATAAGTAGTAAATGTTGTAAGCACTCTTTGGGTATAAGAGAGCCACTTCAAGTTAGCTTAAAAATAAAGAGAATTTGTTGGAAGAAGGCTGAGTTATCTCAGAGAACACAAAGACAACAATTATGGTTGCACCTTGGAAGAGACCAGAACCAGAAGGCTATCAGGATTTCCAGGAGTCAGTTTTCTGTGCATCTCCATCTCTGCTTTTTTCAGTCTCCCCTATTCTCACTTTCCTTTTTCATTCCCCAACTTCATCTTTTCTTTGATGAGCTTTCATTTCTGCTTCTCTCAGTGTATCTGCTTCATTTTTATCTTTCTCTTTGCAGTTTGGCTCTCCCTTTCTTAGACACTCATGTAGCCAGACTTGATACCCCGGTGCAGCTCTGAATTTATATGTCATCAATTCAGGAGGATAATATGGAATGAAGAATATCTCAATCCTGCTTCTAAAACTTCTGGGAGAGTAAATTAGATTTACCCAGGTGTTCATCCCTAATCCAATCTGCTATGGCCTAGCGACAGGATCAGGTCGTGCAAACAAAATTACCAAAATATCTCTTTCCCTCTACATCACAAAACTGACTTAGGGGTCATTATTTTCTAGGAGTGAATGAGATCACTAAGGGAAACTGTACAGAGCGTGAGATGTAAATTAAGGGTGAACCATGATGAAAATTTCTAAGGGATGGGTGGCCGATAAGGAGTCAGAAGATTTGGTGAAGGAGTGGTCTGAGACAGGACAAGAACCAGAACTAGATATGCTAGAAACTAAAAAGAGAAAAACAATTCCAAGTGAGGAGGAGTATCCAAGGTATTAAGTAAGGTAATTACCGAGAAGAATCCATTGACTTTGGCAATTAGAAGGTCATTAGTGTTAGAAATATTTTCTTTCCTCAGGAGAGGGTGGTGAGAGTAGGTGTTGTTTTTCTATTTTAATGGGAACAAGGATATTTAAGGCAAAGGAATGAATCTTTAATTGTGGAACATCAATATGCAAGAGTGTATTACATTAGGCTAATACATTTAACCTAAAATAATGCCCCCCAAATCATTACAGGGGTTGCCTGATAATATAAGGCAAGCTTTCATAGTAATGTGAATAAAATCAACAAGTTATTATTTTGTATTGTCAGAGCCATAGGCTATAAGAACAGAGAGTTTGTGTTTTGGCAGGACTTTGTTATTTCTAGGGGTCTACTCATTTGCAAATTCTAGGAGCTATGAGAGGAGGGATGTGCTGGAGGGGTTTAGTTTGATTATATTGTATATTCTTAGAGTATTTTTTCTGTCTTTATGATAAAATGAACAAATTTTTATTAATGTGGAACTTTAATACCCAAGAGTACTTAAGGTTTTTTGCTTTCAGTTCTCCTTCAACCTTGATATGACTTAAGGCATTCTGGAATTTGCTTATGAACCTCATAAGTTCAGACTTGAACTGTTCCCTTAGTTCACATAGCTGTTTAGTTGTCTTTTATGCCTCTTGATAAATTTTTCTCTACAAGCCAGTGATGAAATTTGAACTTTACTTCTAAGGGAGTGTTTCTATACTAGTCATCCATTATTTTGATGTATTAGCCAAACATTGACTGACAAATGAATCTACAGAAAGCAATCCAAAAAGAAACAATTGGATCTCTCCTACAGTATAAAAATTTCATAGTTTAGAAAATTATCCTATTAAAAGCTATACAGTTTTCTACTTCATAAAGTAGGAATGATGCTATCTATCTCCTAGGATTATTGAAAAAATAATATAAATAAAAGCACTCTGTAAGCCACAAAATGCTATAGTTTAATTAATATTATTAATTTTGCTGTCTTACACAAAAGCAACTATAGTAACATTGGCATATGTAAGTATTTGTTCCCTATCTTTGCAAATACCATGGTTTTTATCTTTTGATTTGCTAGAAGAAGTTGGCTTCTCATGGCTGAGGGACAGAGTAAAGGGGACTGATTTTTTTGGGGTGCTGAAAGCACAATGTTGTTCACAGCTTCTAATGATTCTAACTTAAAAAAAATTTCAGATTTGGTGTGCTTTTACTTTAAACATGACACAAGGCTCTGAAAATTTTCTGCATTTTTAATGAGTTTGCTTTTTGGTATGTACTTTCTGAAGATAGTATATAATATATAAAAAATATCCTGGCTACTGAAGGAAACTTAGGTGTAATCTTCTCTGTGAATCATTATGTTTTAAAATGTTAAATTTATAGCTGACCTTGATTCAGCACTGAATTAGTCATTCCTTACTTATGCAGGATATTACATCAGGAATTCCTAGGTCTATGTCCAACCCTGTGAGCAGCCAACTGAAGTCCCAGAATAGCTCTCAGTTTAACAGACATTTATTGAGCACCTACTGTGTACCAATCATTGTAATAGGCTCCTGTCATCATTGTTATTCAAGTATTTTCACATTTCAAATAAGATAAAAATACTTGAATACTGTTGGTAATGAAATATCTGATCACTAGAAAAATAATACCTGAGTAAATATATAAATGTAAAAACAAGACAATAGACTCCATTTATGTTCAGAATCTAGGACTTTGATGTTCTGGTTAGATTTTTACAGTGCTCAATGAAATGCCACATATAGGACACTTATTAATAAGTGAGTAAAATTATTAACTGATTGTTCTAGGAAATCTCCAACCACGTGTCTATTTCTTGATCTCTGTACTCATGTCTGAGCTCCCAAAGATCAAAAATTAAAACAACACCTTTATAAAGTACTTACAGTGTTCATCATAACAACTCCATGGCAACTGCTAGAGGGTTTAGCAACTTATTCAAGATCACACAGCTAATAAGTGACAAAGCTCTTTTTCAAAACCACCTCAGCATGACTACAATTACTGCTCTTTCCCACAGTGCCATCCTTTTCCCAGTTCCCAACAGTCATCTAACTATGTAGATGTGCTGTTGATGCTATAAATAATGGATAACTTCTTTCTACCTTGCTTGACCAGAGACTTCTTGTTCTTTTTTATTTTTAATTTTTCCTTTTTAGTTTTTAGAAATGGATTTAAGTTGAAACTATTAAAACTGGCTTACACTATATTCTGAAATAAAATCCATTTCTATCTTTTCTCTCTTGCAGCATTTCATCATGTTTCTGTTTACCCAAAGAAGGAGATTCCTTTTTTCATCCATTTCACAGCAGGACTATGTTCTTCTACAGCAATGATAGCTTTTCTCACACACCAGTTTCCTGAAATCATGGGTGTTTTTGCTAAAGCTGTAAGTATGATCTCAAGGACTTGTGTAGAATATTTGTAAAACACACAAGAAACCCATCTCTGATCTGTTTGTGCTAAACCAATTGAGCAGTGGAAGATATTTGTTATAAAGTAAATTACAGGAATTGATTTGTAAAGTTGCTGTCATAAATATGTCAAACATAAGTTTTTGGTGATTTGAGCTATATTTTTGTTGCTTAGAAGTTTTGAAAATACAGTGTCATAAATTATAAAGCTGGTCTTTGTAGATCACTTTTGGTGGTAAACATGACCTTGTTACTAGTTAAAGAATAATCCAGCCCTTTTAAATGCATTTTCTTTGGCATTTAAAAAAAAATTCCTTGTTTTGTACAAAAGCCTTTTGGTTTTTCCATTTAAATGAAATCATTAGTTCTAAGGATTTGCTGAATGTTATATTCAAGAGTACAGCTAGGATAGGGAATAAGTAGGTAAGATAGGACAGTTGAGGCATTTATCCTGGGTTCAGAATGTGCCCCTTCACTCAAAAGTCCTCCTTATTATTATTCTGTATATTCTTATTCATCTTCCCAACCTTGGGTGTAGAACCATCTACAGACTTTTATTTTCATTTTTACCCTTTAGTTTTGAACTGCTTCCCCATTTCCTGACTCAGGTCCAGAAAGTACTTGAGGACTGATTTTAAAGAGAATATCCTGTGATTATTAACTTTTCTACATAAACCTATTAATTAATGTCACTGACTCAAAGCGAAATTACCAAAGAGAAGTCCCTTTAAGTCTCTAAGCCTAATAAAAAAGACATGTCTTGTACATCTTTGCATTTTTACCAAGTAATGAGTTCAAACCCAGAAAGAAAATGTTAATTCATTATACTCCCAAATAGAAAAGCACTGAGAACCATAGAAATATTAGCCTTTATTTGGTAATGCAGTTTCTATATTTTTCTCTATGTGCTTCCATTATAACTCTCTGTGTCCTCACACTTTCTTTTCCTGCCTTAAGAATAGTTTATTTTGTGCCTTAAAGATTAGCTGGTTTTCTTCTGGCACCAGTAGTGAGAGCACTGGTTTCTCTTTTTTTCCCTGAAGGTCAACTATTATAATGCGTTAAGTTGCCACTGGCTGTAGGCCTAAGAGTTTGAGACTATAGTTGTTTCTGGGTCAAGCTTCAAGAAGGATGACTTTTTACTGTTGTTCAGGGAGTATAGATATTTGGGTTGGAAACTGACTCTTCTACTTTCCTTTTAGTATAAAAAGAAAGCTTACTGATCACACCATAACTCTGTTGCTTGCAGTGGTGCTGATTGCCGAGTGTATGTGTCTCAAACTGAAATGACCTCACTGTGTAATCTGGCATGGAAAAAAATTGACTAAACAGAGATTCTCGTCCATTTAAGAAGCAGAAAAAAATATGCAGCTGTGTATTTGAGATCATAGAAAAGCAGTGGGAGAGATGGTCTCTCAGGGCAGTGGGAAGGAGGTAAAATAGAGAGAGGAGAGAGATCTAGAATCTGGAGTAGAGATATAGTAATTGTTAGCAGTGTCCTTCCATGAGGTACTGGCTAAAATTAATATAGAGTGTACTCACTGTCTGCTGTACCCATCAGTGTTAGTATATAGTTTCTGCCTTTACCTAAGAGATCTCTGATGCACCAAAAGAGCCTTTAGGATTACATAACACAGGCTTCTAGCAATGTCTGAGAATGAATACTTATCCATTTGAAAGTTGAAGCTTCTGTTTTAGATCAAAAGTTATAAATTTACTGTGATTCTAGTTGATGAACAATAAACAGACGTTTGTTTACTATCTTTTGGTATGTGTTGCTGGTGTGTAGTGTTTAAAATGTGCCTGACAGCAAACTTCTACAGCCAGATTTTATCCCTATGGCCTTTACATGTACAGTTTAAATTCCTAAAAGTTAAGTATTTACTGAAAGTACCTGCAAATCAATATTCTGTATGCAGCAGTTCCAAGGGCTGTTTCCATTTAAAAATTAAGGGGAAATGAAAACAATATAGGCAGACCCTAGTTTATAAACTCAATAAACAATTACCCTAGTAGATAGACAGCAAGAGAACTAGAGGTTCACATTCTTCTTACCTCTTAATATTGTGTGGTCTCTGCCCCAGGAGCATTACCACCACCCAGGACCTTGTTAGAAGCAAGATCCTCAGAGGATTCTATATACATTTAAAACTTAAGAAACCCTTGCTCTACTCTACCCCCAATAGAGGAATTTAGAATTCCTGGATGGTGCCACCTTATCAAGGTAGAGAAGGGACAAGATTGTAGAGTCGTTATGAGCAGAGGCTCTGGAGCCAGACTGTTTTGCTTTGGATTTCAGCTGTGACACTTATTGGTTGTGCAACCTTGGGTAAGTTGCTTAACCTTCCCCACCCCCAAGTTGTAAAATGAGAATGGTACTACCTCTTGGATTTTTGTGAGGGCTAAATGAGTTTAAAATTTATCAAGAGTTTAGAACTGTGTCTGCCCACAGTAAAAAGTAGGTGTTAGCTGTTGTTGTCATCGTCATTGTCATCATCATTACCAAAGTGCAGCTGTAGTGAGAAATCCTACTCCCTTCATGTTTGGAAGAACTATGTTCTTCTAATAAAGCAAAAATGCATTTTTCCATAGAAATAGTAGTAGAAATGGCTGTTAGGTATCATTTAAACAATACTTTTAGTACTATACTTCTGGTACATTATGTGCACCAGAAAGTGAAGAAATATTTCAAATTCTAGGCACTAGCAAACTGCCTTATAGAGCAGAACCCATTGGTAAGTTGCAAACTGCTTGTGTTAAAAATTTTTAGTTAAGTCAGACATTTGATAGCCAAGTACAGTATCAATGAAGTATAGAAATCAATGAAGAATCTTTGAAACATATGTATTCTTCTATTAAGTAAGGCAAAGCGGTTTAAGAAAATTTCCTAGTTCTTCCATTGTTGCCATTGTCTCTTCTTCATCTAATAACTTCTTGTATTATTTTACATGCTAGAGTAAATTCAGTCTGAATTTGTTAAAATGCATTTGTTACAAAAATTGCTTTTTTGTGAAGCAAGGCGCTAGGGATTAGTAATTTGTAGTAATCCTCACTAAACATCATATTTAGATAAATGGAAGGGAATGAACTAGAATGGTTAGTGTTTTAGTGCCTCTTCTTTTGCATGATATAAAGCTATGGAAAAAGATGTCATCTTCAGCACATTAGGACTTTTTCTCCTAATTTTTCTCCTAGCTGAGATGAAAACTTAGCTTGACAGTAGACATAGAGCAATGGGAAAAAAATTGCATAAATCCCTGGAGATGTGGAATGTGCTGATATCAGAGCTGATAGTCTCTTAAGGCCAGAATTCCTGAAAAAGGAAAAATTACTTTTAAGTGGTAGGTCATTTTCTCACCTGCTTTGAAGCCTGCTGGGTTAAATATGAGAGTTCAAAGTAAGGGTAGCCAGCAAACCAATGAACTGGAATCTGATTCTGCTTATCTGAAAGGCGCTTCTTTATTTAAGAGCAGCACTGGCCTCTCCTTAGAGAACCAATCTTCATCTACTCTGACTCCTTTTATTCCTCTCTTGCAAGAAAAGCTTTCTTCTTAGTAAGCCTTGGGAGGGCGTTATTACAACAGTGGAAAGACTGAAGATGGTGTTTGTAAATTTCATTAACTTACAGATAAATTCAGGCTTGTGGCGTGTGACTTTAGTGCTTTTGTGTTTGAATATAAAAATCCCTAGTTGGGTTTTAACTAAACGGGGCAGCATTTGCAATGTTGGCAGATAAGATGTTATGGGTAAAGACAGAAATTAAAAAGATTTCCAGATAAATTATTTGTTTCACTAAGGCAAAACTTGGTTAAAATTTGTTTCACTGAACACATATTGTAGCTGTGCTAGGGTGGGAATGGGCCCCGTTTCCACATATTTCTACTAATCTTTATGTGGGAAAATGTGGTTGGACATGCCAGTGATGAATTTCTGAGCAACTCATAATTGGCTGGCTTCACTGTAACTAGGGCCTAACAATCTTCTTGATTAATTCTTTAAGGACTACATTAGCCAAGTTGCATGATTTCCAAAGATATAGAAGGTCAGACGTTACCCTAACAAAAGACCTCTCTACAGAATGTCTCACTGGGATTTCTTCAGTCCCTTCCCCCAAATAATTAACATTTCTCTCCCTAAATTCATTTTAAAAAGTAATAAGCAGATATAAATGCCAAGTGTGTTTTACTGAATAGTAACGAGAACTTTTGAGAAGGTTTGTCCATTATTATAATTTTTTCAAGGACAAAGATTGTCTTTATAACTAGGGGAGTTGATAGACAATTATAACCATGTATTGATATATATCAGTTTAAAGGTTCCTAATTTTCTGTTGTCATAACCAGTGACATGAAATCTGTCTACAGGTGAAAGGTGTTTTATATTCTTCATCTAACTTTACTAAAACCCTAAGAGAATTGCATTCTAAATACCTAGGGCCCCATTCAGAAATTAAACTGAAATTAGAATGTTTCTTCACTTCGAAAATGAATTATTTTAAAGAACTAATACAGTTTTAAAAACATTTTGAATTGTAACTAAGCATAAATTCCAGGAAAATACTCTTCTATAACATGCTGTTTCCACAGTAATATATCTGAGGTATTTCCCAGAGAATAGCCTGATAATAAAATGAATCTATTGTAATAGGTCAAAAATTTTAAATGTTTACACTTTTGTTCCATTGTTAGTGCCACTAAAGTCTTTATTTGGGCAGTCTGGAATATTCCAATTTTGATTTTCTTAATTAACTGGGATATTTATAGCAAGAGAAAAGTTGTTCTCCGCTTTTTATAAGGGTAATTTCTCATGCTTCATCCTCATTGTTCCCCTTCAAAAAGAACCAGAATGAGAAATTTATGGAATTGCTAATGTTCTTCTTCATCCAAATTTTCTAAGTATTGAACTCTTCAAGGACAAAAAAGAAAGAATAAAAGCTAGGGCAATGTACTTTTTAATGCATGTCTATATCCTTTCCCAGGATTTAATTCAGTTTTGAAGTTTGTGGAAAGCACCCTCTTTCCCTAATAACATGTGCTTAACAAGTATGAAATTCATAAAAGCTCTCCCTGAATTCATTTGGCAGAATATTTAATCATCTTCGCCCCCCTCAAAGTGAAAACCTCAGTGCCAAAGTCTAAGTTACTCTATCACTAACTGCTGTGAATATATTTATTATTATTCATTAGCACTTGAGGCAAATGGACTGCATAGCAGGTAGAAGAGTTGTGCCAGGATATTGATGTATATCACTCATTCCAAATCTGTAACACTAGTGGTATTAGAATTCATATTAGGAAACCTGCTGATTTTTGCTTTAGAAAAGATCTTTGCAGACCCAGCATAGTCCTCTAAATGGAAAGAATAATGGGGTACAGAGGAAAATTAAAATCTTGAGGAATAGTTATTTTAGCGTTTTTCTTGAGTGAAATTTTGCTCCTTCTCCCACCAATCATATTTTTAATGCTCAAAAGAACTAAGTTAGTATAACTAATAAATTTATTATAATTCTAAACCAAGAGTAATGTAGACTTCATTAGTTTTCTTTTTTAAAAGTTTATACTTACACTCTCATTAGTTCTTACCAGAGGCATTGGAGGACAGATTGTGTGATGAGGAGGTTTGAGCCAATCAAGTTAAGAGTTCCTTGAAATCACACAACAGATAGTCCTTTAGTCGCATATATATTTGGTTTCAAAAATATGTCACCACTCAACTTATACCAACACAAGTACAGACGAATAAATTTCAAACCAAATATAGTAATCCTGAAGGAATTATAGACTGATGGAATGATGACAGTAAAGTGGTCTTACTAGTGTCTTCCTATAGGAGGTGAATTTGGAGAAGAGTTTTAAGTAAAGAGGCCAGTATGGATTGTCAGAAAGTAGAAAGGGCCCTTAAATTGCAGAAGTGCTTACTGAAAAGATCTAAGTAGACAAATAAACTACCTGGAAATGTTCTTCATTGTATAAGCCTATTTGATGAAGTCTGATGTTTTAAAATAAAGCCCATTTGCTTTTTTGTCTTTAAACTGGTTCACTTCAATTTCATTCCTATTCTAGTTAGTAAATCACTTAAAGTACACTGATCATTTATATCACATACTCATACAACTGTATAAAGAACTTCAGCCTTTCTAATTGTCTAAAATGTGCAGTAATACTGAAGAAACAGTAGGCACTCATTTGTAGTGATTCAGAGGGAATTTAATTAACTCTTTGAAACGGTAAAAAAAAAGAAGAAAAAAGCTTAATATAAACTAAAAGCTGTATCTTATGTTCCAGCATCAGTTTGCTTTCAAAATCAAAGGTGAAGTTTGTCAAGGATTGTGAGGGGAAGTTTAACTGAACAGAATAAACTTTTGGGCTAAAATAACATAACTCATGGGGCTTTTTTGTTTTTTTGTTTTGTTTTGTTTTTCTAAAGTGGGATTTTTAGGTAATAGATGTACTCCTAGCAGTTGTAACAATACATTGGAAACTTCAACGTGTTCCTTAACGCAGATAAGGCCTCAGTGAAAGATTAGCTATTAATGGTATTCTATCTGAATTGGAGGAAAAAATAATCTCTCTTAGTTCTCTAATTAATATTAAGATTGCCTATGTCTGTCTCGACTGCCAGCTTCAAGAAAAGAAATTATCTGGGCTTCAGGTGATGTTCAACAAAGCTAAGAGAACTGATATTCAGAGAATTCAGACCACATAATCACCCTTTAGCCTCATCCTATAATTTCAAGCATTCTGGAAATGAAATGTATATGTACTATTCAAAGTGTAGAAAAGGACTATATTCCCATTGAGCACTCTTGCATATTATAAATAGGATATGCAGAGAAAGAAGCAGTTTGGGGAAGAATTTAAGAAGGGAACATACTCTCCTAGTCTTTGTTAGGCACTTTCCAGCTCTTGTTTTCATCTATTCAGCATGCTGAAGTCCCAGTTTCTTTCTGATGCCAGAGTTCAAGCTTTTACTCCCAGGTAGCAGCAGCTTTACTATTAAATTTTAATCCCTCAGTGTTGTTAAACTTCTATCTAGAGTATAGCCACAACTATTCTTGGCAGGCAAATACACTGCTGCTTTTCCTTCAGTCACAGTGAGATAGAAGAATGTTCTCTGGCTGGGGCGTGGATGAAGGCACTTTACTAATCTTATACATAATTCATCCTTGGTTGCTGGGGTATTCAAAGTTGAAACTTTGCCCTCTGATAAAATTCAGATGGATTTTTTATTTACTTGACTCTGATCCCTTTGGGATTTAGCCCTGATTGGGAGCCCAGGAATTCTAATTCAACAAAGCTCTAGCTGTGTAGATTTTTCTTATTAATTTACTCTTGGTGTATTTTAGCTTTGTAATACTGACTCTTAAAAAAAGCAAAAAAAAAAAAAAAAATGGCACTAGAACATGCAGTTCAGAGACCTGGATACCCTGAAAAGATTCTTCTTTCAATATTGGCTTATTGGATGAAAAGATTCCAGTAGAGCTTATCTTAATTTGTTTTCAAAGTCTAGTTTTTAAAAAGTTTCAGCATTTAAAAATATGTTAACTATTGCTCTTTAACATGCTATAATATAGTAATGATTATCCTGTAACATACCATAAGTTTTTAATGTTGAATTCATTGTATTAAGATATTACTAACAATAAATTTGTTCATTCATTCATTCAATAAGCAGATATTTATTGGGCACCTTTATGAAATATAAAATGCAACCCATATTCACAAGTAACTCATAGTCCAGTGGTAGGGGTTTGAGGTAGGCAAGAGATGTATAAGACAGAGGCTGCTGCTGCAAGAGTAAATTAGTTCATCCTTGCAGATTCATTCACTTGACTGGAAGTGACTGATGAGTTATTAATATTTTCACATTCCTCACGTAAGATTTAGTGACCCAAATAGTCGATCTAGACTGATAGAGGCTTTTTCCTTTTAGAAGAATTTATTTGGTCAGGATTCCTTTCAGTCAAAGAAGAGTAAATAGAGGTCTCTCTTTATTTTATTATTTTTCAAGTATCAGAGATGAAAGACTTTTGTCTTTACACCCAACTGATGAAGTTAATGTTTTTGTAAACAGTGGTATTCATTATGTTCATTTAAACAGTTTAGAATTTATTAAAAAATGAAGTGCTCCACAACTCAAGATTGAAATACAAAATGTCACCCTTCAGATTCATATATAATGGCTGCCGTAAGATTAAAGCCTACTATCAGTTCAGTTCAGTTCAGTCGCTCAGTTGTGTCCGACTCTTTGTGACCCCATGAATTGCAGCACGCCAGGCCTCCCTGTCCATCACCAACTCCCGGAGTTTACTCAAACTCATGTCCATTGAGTCGGTGATGTCATCCAACCATCTAATCCTCTGTCGTCCCCTTCTCCTCCCACCCTCAATCTTTCCCAGAATCAGGGCCTTTTCAAATGAATTAGTTCTTCGCATCAGATGGCCAAAGTATTGGAGTTTCAGCTTCAACATTAGTCCTTTCAATGAATATTCAGGACTGATTTTCTTTAGGATGGACTGGTTGGATCTCCTTGAAGTCCAAGGGACTCTCAAGAGTCTTCTCCAACACCACAGTTCAAAAGCATCAATTCTTTGGCGCTCAGCTTTCTTTATAGTCCAAGTCTCACATCCATACATGACTACTGGAAAAACCATAGCTTTGACTAGACCTTTGTCTAGTTTGACGGACCTTTGTTTGCAAAGTAATGTCTCTGCTTTTTAATATGCTGTCTAGGTTGGTCATAACTTTCCTTCCAAGGAGTGAGCGTCTTTTAATTTCATGGCTGCAATCACCATCTGTAGTAATTTTGGAGCCCCCCAAAATAAAGTCTGTCACTGTTTCCCCATCTATTTGCCATGAAGTAATGGGACCAGATGCCATGATCTTAGTTTTCTGACTGTTGAGCTTTAAGCCAACTTTTTCACTCTCTTCTTTAACTTTCATCAAGAGGCTCTTTAGTTCTTCTTTGCTTTCTGCCATAAGGGTGGTGTCATCTGCATATCTGAGGTTATTGATATTTCTTCCGGCAATCTTGATTCCAGCTTGTGCTTCATCCAGCCCAGCGTTTCTCATCATGTACTCTGCATATAAGTTAAATAAGCAGAGTGACAGTATACAGCCTTGATGTACTCCTTTCCCAATTTGGAACCAGTTTGTTGTTCCATGTCCAGTTCTAACTGTTGCTTCCTGATCTGCATACAGATTTCTTTTTTTGTTTTAATAAATTTATTTATTTTAGTTGGGGGCTAATTACTTTACAATATTGTAGTGGTTTTTGCCATACATTGACATGAATCAGCCATGGGTTTACATGTGTTCCCCATCCTGAACCCCCCTCCCACCTCCTTCCCCATCCCATCCCTCTGGGTCATCCCATTGCCCCAGCCCTGAGCATTTTTCTCATGCATCGAACCTGGAATGATGTTCTGTTTCACATATGATAATATACATGTTTCAATGCTATTCTCTCAGAACGTCCCACCCTCACCTTCTCCCTCAGAGTCCATAAGACTGTTCTATGCATCTGTGTCTCTTATTCTGTCTCGCATGTAGGGTTATCGTTATCGTCTTTCAAATTCCATATATTGCATACAGATTTCTGAAGAGGTAGGTCAGGTGGTCTGGTATTCCCATCTCTTTTAGAATTTTCCGCAGTTTGTGGTGATTCACACAGTCAAAGACTTTGGCATAGTCAATAAAGCAGAAAGAGATGTTTTTCTGGAACTCTCGTTTTTTCGATGATCCGATGGATGTTGGCAATTTGATCTCTGGTTCCTCTGCCTTTTCTAAAACCAGCTTGAACATCTGGAAGTTCACGGTTCACATACTGTTGAAAGCCTACCATAGTCATTAATTTTTATCTTTGTTTTCTATATCCTCTCATTCCTAATAATGACAGATTAATAAGGGCTAAGGACCATCCTGGTTTAGAAAATGAAACAGTTTGATGCCATTGTGAAAGAGAATGGGACAGCGAAGAGTCAGGACTAAAATTATGTGCCTCTGTGGACATGTGAGAAAGAAGGGGAAAGAACCACTCAGAATTTCCCAGAGCCCACTGTTCATGTCAAAGCTGCACCCTGCAGTGACTGATTCTTGAAGTATATCAGGTTAATTAAGAAAAATAAAAGGATATTGGGTTAAGGTACTAAAATAAGCTGCCTTTTCCCTCTCTTCCAAGCTAAATTTTGCTGATCAATTCTGAATCCTGGACAATTCTACCTTTTAATAAGGGGAACTGTCAAGATTTTCTAAGCAACTGAAAAAGATTTCCTATCTTTATTGGGTTCAGTCAGTATATGTACTGACTGGATAATTGGAGATATAACCCTGGAATACCTATTAAAATATTTTTAAAAAACAGGCACAGAACCTGTCCTTGGGGAATTTATACTGTTCGGCATGTAATCATTAGATGTGGTAAAATGATGACAGTCTTTTGAGTGGAAGAGGAGGCCTAAGGTTGTACTAGAGGGTCGAGGAGTATACTGACTTAACTCAGTGAGGCAGCAGGAGAAAGTGGAATGATTTGAACAGACTTACAGGCAGAAGACTGAAGATCCAGCTTTGGGGTTTTCTTGTAATTGTTACTTCTCTGGTAATTTATCTAAGTTTGCTATATCTGCTGGAATAAATGGAAATTATTATTCTTTGGGTAGGTGAACAAAACGTACATCTCCAAATAATGAGTTAAATGCCTGATGGCATTTTCCAGTTCAGAAGTCTGATTTGTAACCTGCTGGTAAGAAGGTGTATTCATGTTTCTGGGTTGTAAGGACCCAACTCTTATCCATTCATCTGTGTTCCCATTTATACTAGGCTGTGTCTGCTAACATTAGGTCTCTAGAGAAAGACTTAAGTAGACTTAAGGCCCCTTGAATTCCTATGGACTACCTCCTACTCCCATAGGACTTCAACAAACATAATGAACACTTAAAAAAAAAACTTTTATCTTTTTCATAGTATTGAGAGTAATAATATCTCATTTGGTCTCAAGTTCCATATTGAATTATTTTTTTTAAACATTGCTTTTGAGCAGTAACTTTTCCCTGGTTGCTTAGCCAGTCATACAAGTTAAGACTTCTGTTTCTATGCCTGTTTTATAATAGCTGCTCTGGGAGAACAGATGAAAAATAATAAGTTAGATATTTTATGAGTATTGAAATCCCTTCCATTCAGAAATGTAAATAAAATAACCAGCGTGAGCAATCAGCTTATGTCAGATTCCATGGGTTTATGTTACATAGGGAAATTACAGTGCAACCTGAAACACGCTTCTTAATGAATTCATAGTGGTGTCACAGTTGAATATAAACCCTTGAGCTTTTCTATTGTGAAGAATTTCAGAAATCACCTTTTATAAACTGTTTAGGGGAGGAGGAAAAAACTAAGATGATACCAACAAACGCTATCACTGTTAAGTGGTTGCTTCCCTTCCAGCACTAAATCGTGCCAGGTAAGTAAAGCAGAAACTTAATATATTGCTCACCTTTTGGCTTATTCAGTGTTCATAAATATAATATATATATATATACACACAAATGTATATATATATACACACTCACATTTCAATATTCTGTTTTTGAAAGTGGCACCAGAAAAGTGCTGTGGAAGAACAGGGTTGCCCTTGTGGTTTTTATCCTCAGAGTTTAGGAAAGTTCAGTTAAAAAATGGCAAAAGCCCAACAAATAGCTCTGTTTTTACCTTCAACAAGTGCAAGAAGCCAGAGACCTAATTTGAAGATTATGAAATGAGAATTTGTATCTTATCTTTGGTTGTTGCTCTAGCAGCCTGTTGCTGTTCAGTTGCTAAGTTGTGTATGACTCTTTGTGACCCCATGGAGTGCAGCACGCCAAGCTCCTCTGTCCTCCACTGTCTTCTGGAGTTGGCTCAAATTCACGTCCAATGAATCAGTGATGCCATATGACCATCTCATCCTCTATCACCCCCTTCTCCTCCTGCCCTCAGTTTTTCCCAGCAACAGGGTCTTTTCCAGTGAGTCAACTCTTCTTATCAGGTGGCCAAAGTATTGGATCTTCAGCATCAGTCCTTCCAATAAATATTCAGGGTTGATCTCCTTTAGGATTGACTGGTTTGATATCCTTGCAGTCCAAGGAACTCTCAAGAGTCTTCTCTAGCACCACAATTTGAAAGCCTCAGTTCTCCAGCACTCAGCCTTCTTTATGGTCCAACTCTCACCAGAACCATCCTCTCACTAGTGAATTGATTTTGTAGTCCCTAAAACTCTTTCATAGCTCTCCTCCATTTCACTATGGCCTCAGCTCACTCAGCGCTGATGAATGTGCTAGCCTCAAAAGTCCAATCTGCCAAATGCGGTATAGGAGACCAGTCAAGTTTAAGTTTGAGAGTCAGGGAAAGAAACATGTATTTTCTATTTTTGAAGAATTTCTTTTTTACATTCTAATTTCATAAGAATGGTTTGATTTGGCTTGATTTACACCAAGTTCTAGGCCTGTAAGCCTACATTAATGCATCACAGTTCTGGATAGGATATTTGATAGCTCTTATTTAGCCCAGAATCTCAAATGATAGGGAGCTAGAGTGAACGATATTTAGCATTTTGTTGGGCTTTACAGTGTAGCTCTCTTCTAGTCCCTGTATCTATAACAAATGGACTCATCCTTGTGTTTTCCCATAGCTGCCCTGGTGTTTATTGACATAGATCAAGATGCTGTGTGGCTCCGTAGGGAACTCTGAGCCATTTGACAATCTGGGCACATGTAGTCACCTCACATTATTTAAGCCCGGATCTCAGCATTCTAATTTCTCTGTATTCCCCAGTGTATATAATATGTACTTGCTTGAAATTCCTTATATATTGCTTGCACATTCTTGCTTCTAAGTTTCAGCATAAACCAGTTCCTTCTATTTAGAATGCTTTCCTCTGTCTGTTCTCTACCAAAACATACTATATCTTTTAAAAATCCTGCTCAAAAGCCACCTCCTGTAGAAAGTATTAATCTCATTCACCTGATTCCTTAGAATTTCTGAGAATTCTGTTTTTCAGTCTGTTGCTTAAACCGTTTTGTTCCTTTGTAGTTATTGATTCCATACATTGTCACCCAGTAAGCCTAACGGTTCTAGGAATGATGAACCTCCTGCATCCCCATCCTTGTGTACATTATATTAATACACAGAGACTTTGAAGGCCTACTGACAACCTTTCAATTTCCCCTGAGTTCTAGTCCACTTTCCATGCTGCTGCTGCTAAGTCGCTTCAGTCGTGTCTGACTCTGCGACCCCATAGACGGCAGCCCACCAGGCTCCCCCGTCCCTGGGATTCTCCAGGCAAGAACACTGGAGTGGGTTGCCAGTTCCTTCTCCAGCGCATGAAAGTGAAAAGTGAAAGTGAAGTCGCTCAGTCGTGTCCGACTCAGCGACCCCATGGACTGTAGCCTACCAGGCTCCTCTGTCCATGGGATCTTCCAGGCAACACTAGTGGTCCTTAACCCTCACTACGAATTAGAATCACTCTGAGAGCCTTTGGAAAAACTGAAGCACAGCTTGACAATAAGAAATTCAGATTTCACTGTTGTAGCGTGGGGTCTAGATGATTCTAATATGAAATGAAGGTTTAGAAACAATGATTTGGAAAAATTATTAATTACAGTGAATTTGATTTAAATAAATTATTCAAAATATGAACATTTCCAACATGATAGGCATTAAGTTCAAATATGGAGAACATTTTTTTTCTGTAAAAATTATTGGATGATATTAATATATCTTTTGAATAGTTACATAATTTTATTAAAATATTATTCAAAGTTTTTATTATGGTCTGCTGTCTTAAAAGATTGCCTTCTACTTTTCACAACTATCCTCACTTGACATTATAAAAGAAGACATTAAACTCAAACTTCTCAAAGTATGTGCAGAGAATTTAATAACTTTCTTCATAATTACAGACCTAGAGAAATGAGGCACGTGATCAGGGTTTGGCCTCCACCTTACCATGTGTGTGGCAACCTGTTGAATAGGTTCCTACGGTTGGGCAAGATTTAACCCTTTGGTTTGACAGTCCCTGCATTCTATTCAAACACATTCAAGAAGTAGATGTGAGACCAGGAGTAGAGAAATTTCCACTGAAAGCTAAGTTAGCTCTTTATGCAAGACTTCTGAAGCTGCTGTCGTCAGCAGCTCACTCGACACTCTCCTGTTCTGCCTCTTTTCCAGGAGTCAGGGTTAGTTTAAGAAAAAGCCTCTTGCTAGAAGCCATGACCTCGTACTTTTATCCCCTCCATCTGGTGTGTGGCCTCATGGGGCCGTGCTGCTATGCAGGAGGTGAGCAATGGAATTCTTTAGATGATGACTTCTGAGCCCACATGCAGAGGCAGTGGGGGTGGGAAGCAGGGAGAACAGTGAGCGCCAAGATCGATGGACCAAAAAGTAAGGTTTGCCCTGGAAGGAATCCTAACTATAGGTAGATTGTTTTCATGAGGTGTTCTTCCCCTAGCTCAAGTGGGGGCCCAGGTCAGGGAGCTGCAGCATCCCAGATCTATGATTGATGAATGTTGTGTTCCTGCAGTTTTCCCTTCTGCCTTCACATTTGGGGTACAGGAGTGGGATAGGTAGGGTATATAAGGGCTTATGCTGTCTCTAATGGAATGCATTCCAGGGTTGAACAGGGAAGGGTTCCTCTTGCACACATTATCTCTTAGAGCTGCTTTGTCTCACAGTCTCGGACCTAAACAGAAGTCTGATTTTGAATAAGTGTGGGAGGAGGGGTTGAGGGCAGCAAAAGTTTTTGATTAAGTAAAAATCTGTTTTCTGCCTCGTCTTTTAAGGGTTTCTCTGCAGGGTAGATACTCCTTGCCTTGGTATAGATAAATAGCTTGTCTTGGTTCGAGGTCTCAGGATTTTTACTAGGCTGTGAGTAGGCATCTGATCTGGGATAAGACCATTTGTGTGTGTGGTGTTTTTTTTTGTTTGTTTGTTTGTTTAGCACTCTCATTCCCTGTTCTTACTTACCTAGCTCAGGAGTTGACAGTAGTTTGAAAAAGATTGAAGTCTCAAAGGAAATTCTAATACATACTTTAAAAGCTCTAAGCCTTAATAACTTCCTCTCATGTCTTCTCATGACTACTGCTCTGTCTACACATTTAGCATCTTTAAAAGGACTAGATAAAACTAAAACAAAAGATGAACTGTTAATCTGTAAAAGGAAAAAGGAGAACAGAAAGAATTAGAAACCAGAGCTGATTATACATGGGCCGCTAAATGTAATATAGTGATCATTTGGTGGTGGTGGTGTTAGTGACAGAAATGGCAAGAAAGGGATTCATCAATGAGATTAAGGAAAGCCTAAGCTGTTGCTTTTGTAAATTCTGCTCATGTATACTCTCCTAGGATATTTTGTATCAATTTCTGTCCTAAAGGTGCTGGGATTCTCCTGCCTCCAGCCTAGGCACCCTCAGTTTCTGAGCAGAACACCCAAGATTTGAAGTCAGAAGCCCTTGGTGTGAGTTCTGGCTGAGCCACTCAATATCCATAGGACTTTGGACAAATCACAGAGCCTCTCTGAACAGCACCTGCACAACGAGTATAACTCCTATCGCAGGGTTGGTGAGACAATTACATATAAGCAAAAGCGTTTATACATAAGAAACCTTTTTATAAACATCACAGTTATTCTTGGGGAAGCCCCACCTTGAAAGTTGTCAAAAAAAGAACAGCTGTGGATTAAACTCTTTATTCACTCAGTTGAGCTTTTCTGTTTGGTCAAGTCTGCTTACTGGGGTTGATGGGGTTGAAGTAAAGTCATCCTATTTCTGCTTGTTCTGGCCAAAGAAAGAGAACTCCAATGCCTAGCTGCTCCATCTGTAGACTCATAGGCAGAAGGAAAGTGAGCAAAGGCAAATTTTAAGACAGAACAGTTGAGAATTAGAGGACAAAAGGGAGAGTGCTTACCTTGCTTTCTCAAATCCAGGATAACTAAAACATCTAAAGTAACTGAGGAATAACCACAGTGATGTTCAGAGATCATTTAAGCCATAAATATGTGCTCAATTGTGTCTGACTGTTTGTGACCTCATGGACTGTAGACTGACAGGCTCCTGTCCATGGGATTTCCCAGGCAAGAATACTGGAGTGGGTTGCCGTTCCCTTCTCCAGGAGATCTTCCTGACCCAGGGATTGAACCCGCGTTTCCTTCATTGGCAGGCGGATTCTTTACCACTGTACTATCTGGGAAGCCCTAAGCCATAAATGAAAAGTGGGAAAACACACCTATAGACTCCCTCTCTTCTATCCCTTTGACCTTTGGGGGCAGGGACAGGAATATTACTGACACCTCACTGGCCTCTGCCTGAAACCAGCCAATCACTAGCTTCTGGGAAAGCTCAGTCTAGTGCAGCAACTGTGACATATTTACTCTGGTAAAGCCACAGCTTGCTCCCCTCTAGTGCCTTTCTCTTGTGGAAATCATCTCTGGAACCCAAAGTTATCCTGTTTTCTAATCCAGTAAGAATTAAAAACAATGACAACAAAAACTCATGAGCAGCAGGCTTAATAATCATACCTCATGCAGTCATAGAAGACTGCCCTCTCATGCATAGCACAGAGGACACAAATTGCCCTCTCTCCAGTGTGAAACAGCCATGGGAAGTTCTACAGTCTCAGGCACACTGCCTGGGTGGGAATTGTCCACTGTTGATCTCTTCTTTCCATGCTCTTTCTGTATCCTTCCCCTGCCATCTCCCAGAGGGGTACCAGTCCCCAAACCAACAGCTGCTTGCATGTTGATAATTTTTAAATGTTCCTTGGTTACAGCTGAACACCCTGTTGTTGATATGATTTTTGAAGTGTTGATTGAAATCTAGTTGCTTTTTTTTTTATTGTTAGGGAGAAGGAGGATGATGAGAACCCGAATGTAGCCTAAGAAAAGCTATGTGTATGTGCTATATTTGTGCATATTTGTGTGTATATACCTTCATGATTGTGTGCAGGCTGATAGGGCAAAGAGAGAAAAGGAAACATCTCTTTCTTGTTTTCCAACACTGCTTCAAAGACGCCCAACCCCCATAGTAGCAGGCAGTTCCCAAGTGGAGGGCGGAGGCAGAGGCCTCACCAAGGCCATCAATAACCAGGTGTGAGCTACAGGTCTCTGTGTAATGTGAAGCTCTCCCGTATTTCATTTCTGCACCCAGGGGGCAGCTCTGCAGGATTGCTTACGGAGAGCTCTGTGTCTGGCACCTCTCTCCACAAGGCCCAGGCGCCCAGGGTCCCACCGACCTGTCCAGGAATGTATTACATTGTTCACTGGTGCTGTAATTTGGCTGCAGGAGTTAGGCCTCCCAGGGATGAGAAACATACTCTCTCTGGCTTCCTCCCTTGGGCTTCTGCCTTATGACCACTGAGGGCATTTAAATAAAACCTCAGAAAGGCTGAGAAAAAAAAAAATTCCCTGTTATCTTTCTTATAGTAAGGTCCTGAGTGGGTCTGAGAATTTGGCGAAGAACTTAGTGGTTGATGTGCTTACTAAGGGGAGATGAGAGAACTGAGAAGAAACTATTCTCTGTAACAGGGAGGCAGAGAAATGAGGCCGTGAGTGGTCATGAGTCAGACCTACAAGACTGCAAGCAGATCCTCAGGGCCAGGATATGTTTGATTCTTTGAAATAATCTGAAGTCCCTGATTTCATTTTTCTAGCATCACTCTCAATAAGAGTATGGATTCATGCTATTATTCAAGCCCAGCAATAATACAAGTTGGCTTTTATCTGCAGGACTATGTTAAGGCTGGCATTCTTACTTTTACATAAGAGAAACTGGCTACAGGCTGTGCAGATGAGGTGTTAGGTCAGTGCTTTCTCTAAAAGATTCTAAGACCCTTAAAGGATGTCTTTTAAGTTAACTTTGTATCCAAATAGTGTTTTCTACAGTGCATTATACCTAAATATTAAAAGCCGAAAGAAATGAAGACCAACAGGAAGGAGTGAAAGACAGGAAGCAGGCTAAGAAACTGCTGATCTGAGGGACAGGCCCCTATTAAACATTGTTCCAAATAAATTTGTTTGTTTGTATAGTGCAGAATGGACACCAGTTGTATAAAGCCAGTCAGAATGCAGAGGCAAGCTAAGGAATAAGAGGAAAAATTAATTGCTTGGCCATCATTCCTTACTGAAGCCATATTAGCCTCTGTAATAGGGCTTACATGGGCCTTTTCCCCGTCACTATCCACCTCACTTTTCAGCCCCCTCACTGTCTGGACAGCTTGCTCTTCTCAACCATTTATAGGAAATTGCAAAACTTGGTCTTTATGAACTAGAACTTGGAGCCCAGGGAAAAGCACATAGCAGTATGAGACGCCAGAAGAGGTCCACTTCCTTCCACAGGGTAAGAAGCAAAGAGAGATAATAGAGCACAGGTAGATTTAGCTCAGATTAGTTTCCCATGGAAGGCCTAGGCTATCATTTATGTGGTAACCTGGGTATTCTTACAAGAGCTGAAGCTGACTGGGACCTAAGAGCTCTTCCCAGTGGCCCAGCAGACCAGATAGCACCCTTTTGTAATTCATTCAACTCTGTTCTTGAGTCCAGCCTGTCTGTGACCCTTACCTTTCCACTACCTTAAAGCTTTCTTCCTCTTAATCCCAGCTCAAGATGTCAGAAACTCTTCTTTTACCCTCCCTCTTCCCCCTCCCTAATCCCACCATTGGCTCATCAGTTATCCAGTTGATTCCATTCTGCAAGGAAGACATTCCCCTGGCCTGACTCACTCAGTCCTATTTCTCCACAGGAATCCCCTCACCACAGACCACAAGGGCCCTGACTAGCTCATGTTTTGTGTTAATGGATGTGAAACTGGAGCAAACCCCCTCACCAAAAGAAAAACCACCCTCAACTCTCCCACACAGGTCTCAGCAGGTTACACAAATATTAGTCCTATCATCCAAATAAATCTGCCCCCACGGCCCAGAGCTGTGGCTCCCCCATCCTCTTGCTGCCTGTGCAGAGAAAGCTGCTCCACAAACATGTGAGGACCCCAAGGGGTGCCAGAGAGGAATTAGGGAAAGGGGTGTGTGTGTGCTGTATTCCAAATTCCCTGTGTAGTCTCCTTAATCTGCAGCCAGCTATCAATACCTTACAGTCCTGAACTGAAGATTCTGAGAAGTCAGGATGGGCTAGACCAATTAGGGGCTTTGGTAAGAGGGTCTATTGGCTGGATTTGGGGGCAGAATTAAAACTCAATATCTGAGAAAAGTTTACACACTCATTTTAGAGATGAGAAGATAGAGGCTCAGAATTTGGGAATCTTGCTCAAAATATCATAATTGGTACAGCTGAGATTTTAGCCTAGGTATGTCATAAATGCAAATTTCTGCACCACTCTGCTCCTTTGAAATATCAACAGGCAAGAGACAACCACTGTCCAAGTCACATAAAAATAGGACATCATGATTTTGGGGACTCTGTGTCCTACCCTCCTCTGGCTTACTAAGCCTGCTATCTCTGCAGATGCCACTACTACAAGCTTAGTTAGGCAGTGGGTAGTAGCTTAGAAGGAACTGTGCTATTTAAGCCAAATGTGGATTGAAGGATAATAATCACCAAGACTTGGAGAGTCACTAAATAAAGATTTGTTGAATAAATGAGGAAAGGTTGCTTTCTAAGCTGTATACCCCTTTGGCCCCAAGCCCCAGCTCTCCTTCCCCCTGTAACCACTGGTTTCTGCTCCCAGCTTCAAAGGCTAAGATCCTCTCCTAAAAATTGCCAAAGCCAGAGATCTTTACCTGCCTAGTATACACTGATGCCTTATGTGGCCCTTGAGATCAGTCTTGTTACCTTCTCCCACCCTCCATGAGTCACATATCTTTTACTTAGTGTTTCCCAAACCTGGATGACCACCAGAATAATGCATGGAAAGTTTAAAAAAAGTAAAAATCCCAAGAGTAACTAAATTACTCTTTCTTAGGAGTGTTCTAGGGTGTTCTAATGATCTGTAAGGCTGACACTGCATGCCATGCAGTTTATACAGGTAGCAAGGGAGCAAAAGAGGCAGTGCTGGCTGATACAGGTTGAAAAGGAGAGATTGGAAGAGAATGTATGTTTGTATAGTTGTATAATTTTTTTTCTCCTACAAAACACAGCAGTTTACAAACATATGAGCATGAGAATGGAACCTTGTCCACTATTGCTAACTCATATCTAGCAATCCCAGGCTCTTGATAATGGAAGGATGTTGCAGTTTCTTTTGGGGTACCAGGCAGTTAGCTCACACTGACCCAGGGAAGAGATATGTGGTTTCATGTCTGTCCCACCTACCCTCGGCCGGGTAGGAAAATAAGTTCTCTCCAGGTACCCTTTCTCTTGCACACACAAGTATCAGGAAGCCAATGCAAGGAAAGGGAAGAATGAGCCTTGACCATGTGCTTTAGTGCAACTCATATCGCTCTGAAGACTCCTACCTCTTTCACTCTCCCTTCTAGCCTTCAGAGTGGGTAGTCAGGGAGCTGCTCGGTTTTTTTTTTTATAATACATCCCCTGTCAACTCCTTCCCAGGGCTAAGGAACCAGCTAGGACACCAGGGTCCCTCTGGAGTGTTCTCCAAGTCCTTAAATAGAAGCTGTAGCAGCCCAGGGTTGAGGGTGGAGGAAGGTGTGCATGCAAAGATCTTGTGCTTTTGAATCAGGAGGTTTGAAGTGGAGGGATGAGTGAGGTATTTTTATGTTCAGGTCTGATCCAGCCACTCTGCCTTCTTGGGGGCCTTGCAAGTATGGACGTCCACAGTGTTTCTGCACTCCTTGCACCGCACAGCACAGCACCAGTGGAATTTGCACTCACACTGGGTGACACGGGTAACTCGAGTTGTGTCATACCCTCGGCCACAGCACATGATTTCACAACCGTCTGTCCCTTTAGATGTCTTGCTACAGACTCGGCCTGCAGTGCCTAGGGAACCTGGGTTGGGGAAGAGACAGTGAGAACCAAGTTACCTCTTACTTCAGCTGCTCTGGGTTCCCTTACCCACATCCTCATGAGGAAACCATAAAGAATCTCGTTTCCTGAAAATATACCCACTAGCCAAAATGACCATCTTATTGCCCTCTGCACCAGGCCTATTTCCTCCCACCATCAAGGCTCCCCAAAGACCACTGACTTTTCCTGCAGTGCATTCCCTACCAATACATATCTCCATATCCCCTTCAAAACTTAGCCTGAAAATGTCATAACTGTTAAAGCTGGGTGAAGGTTCTCTACTTCATGTGTGAAATTTTATATAATAAAAAGTTAAAATAAAAAACTTAGCCTATAATTTATCTTTTCTAAGAAGTCTTGCTACAACTTAGTTTATATTTCATTAAGTTGCACTATACGAGAAAGTAAAATTAAAAGCATAGGCCTGATGTCAAATTTTCTAGGATTAAAAGCTAATTTTACATTTCTTAGCTGTGAGGTCTAGCAAGTTAGGTAATAGCACCCAACTCAGTAGATGAAGCGTGTGTATAAATGTTGCTCAGTTGTGTCCAACTCTTTGCGACCCCATAGACTATACAGTCCATGGAATTCTCCAGGCCAGAACACTGGAGTGGGTAGCCTTTCCCTTCTCCAGGGCATCTTCCTAACCCAGGGATCAAACCCAGGTCTCCTGCATTGCAGGCAGATTCTTTACCACCTGAGCCGCAAGGGAAACCCAAGAATATCTGATCATCTGAGGGGACAAACTGATAAGCATTCCTGGCAGGAGGCTTCTCCCTAAGGAATTCCTAAAGAATATCCCTTGCCTTACTCTTTATGGTAGGAACTCTTGAAGGGTATGGATGGTGTTACTCCCCCTGCAGAGAATGCTCACAACCTCATTCTGACTGATTTTTGCCAAAGAGATCCTGCCAACAGATCACAAAATCCTAGAATTTTTGGATAGGATGGATCCTAGAGAATATCTACTTTAGCCCTTTCCTGGAGATGGGAGAGTGACTAGCCTTGGGGTTCAAAAAGGGTATAATAAATTAACTGGTTTCTATTAGTAGTCTCCACATTCCACTAAATATGGATAGAAAATACTAGTACTAATGTATTTTTTTATCTCATCAATTTAAAATATCTGCTTTGTATGTTTTATGAGTTACCTGTTAGTACAGTGAAACACAGACATAATTCATAAGTAAATATACATGTTTTGGAGGTACGTGCTCAAATTTTTTTAATCATAGGAGTATACAAACCAAAACATTAGGGACCACTGCTCTAGAGTGTGGAGAGGTTCGATCCCTGGGTCAAGAAGGTCCCCTGAAGAAGGAAATGGCAACCCACTCCAGTATTCTTATCTGGAAAATCCCATGGACAGAGGAGCCTGGTGGGCTACGTTCATGGGGTCACAAAGAGTCGGGACACAACGTAGCGACTAAACCACAATTAAAAGTACATAAATTTTAATACTTAGTTCCTCAGTCACACTAACTATATTTCAAGTGCTCAGTAATCACACATAACTAAATGGCTACTGTATTGAAGAGCATAGATGTCGAGCATTTCTATCATCACAGAAAGTTCAACAGGGCTGTACTGCTTTAGAGGGAAATCCTGGATCCATACTCCCTTCTGGGATGACTTGTACTCTTTAAATTGCAGGCCCCACTCTGGGTTTTATGAGATCTAATTTTATGCCTCTGAGAACACCCCACACAACATATGATCACCTTCCCTCCTGACTCCAAAGATACTTCTCCAAAGGTGCATTTTAGGATGGTAGCATAGGCCTACACCTGGGTGATGTATAACTATTTCTAGGCATCTATAGAGTAACCCTCTGAATTATACCACATGGGAAGAAAACAAACTTGGTGATAGGAAATCATGACAGATGTCACCACCCTTATGGCAGAAAGTGAAGAAGAACTAAACAGCCTCTTGATGAATGTGAAAGAAGAGAGTGAAAAAGTTGGCTTAAAACTCAACTTTAAAAAAACTAAGGTCACAGCATACGGTCCCATCACTTTATGGCAAATAGATGGAGAAACAATGGAAACAGTGACAGACTGTTGGGAGGCTCCAAAATCACTGCAGATGGTGACTGCAGCCATGAAATTAAAAGACACTTGCTCCTTGGAAGAAAAGCTATGACCAACCTAGACAGCATACTAAAAAGCAGAGACATTACTTTGCCAACAAAGGTCTGTCTACTCAAAACTATGGTTTTTTCAGTAGTCATGTAAGGATGTGAGAGTTGGACCATAAAGAAAGCTGAGCGCCAAAGAATTGATGCTTTTGAACTGAAGACTCTTGAAAGTCCCTTGGACTGCAAGGAGATCCAACCAGTCAATTCTAAAGGAAATCAGTCCTGAATATTCACTGGAAGGACTGATGTTGAAGCTGAAACTCCAATACTTTGGCCACCTGATGCGAAGAACTGACTCCTTGGAAAAGATCTTGATGCTGGGAAAGACTGAAGGCGGGAGGAGAAGGGGATGACAGAGTATAAGATGGTTGGATGACATCACTGACTCGATGGACATGAGTTTGAGCAAGCTCTAGGAGTTGATGATGGACAGGGAAGCCTGGCATGCTGCAGTCCATGGGGTCGCAAAGAGTTGGACATGACTGAGGAACTGAACTGAACTGAACTGACAGGAAATCACTAGGAGAATCAGAAGTGCTTCCTCAACCTTTTTTCTCCTGAAAGTGAACGTGTTAGTCACTCAGTCATTTCCAATTCTTTGCAACCCCATAACTATAGCCTGCCAGGTTCCTCTGTCCAAGGGATTCTCCAAGCAAGAATACTGGAGTGGAGAGCCATTCCCTTCTCCAGTAGATTTTCCCAACCCAGGGATCAAACCTGGGTCTCCTACATTGCAGGCAGATTCTTTACAGTCTGAGTCAACAGGGAAGCCCCTAGCACCCTTCAAAGTACCCAGGCTACTTTTCTCTGTGACTTGCGTAGAGCTCCACCCTGTTTCTGTGCCCAGTTTTGCTCCTAGCCAATTGCCTGTCCAGGAATGACAGTGATAGGTGAAAACAAATAGTGTGAAAGACAGCTAAGGTTTTGGCTTCCCCTTACTGAAGTCCTGACTGCCGATACTGCAAAGATGAACCTGAGAGCTGTAAGAATAACCAGGGGAAGAGCACTTCTGTTACACTGCAGGTTGTATTTAGTTTAACCCATCTGAACCCGAAATACAAGCCATGATGGTGACTTCTACTTTTCTAGGGGAATACTACATCACCTTCTAGCATTCCCAAGAATTCCACCACAAATATATGGAACAGATTCAAAAATGATTTGCTGCTTTCTGCCGACGGTTAGCCATTGGTAGGGATCTCCTCTCTCCTTGCTTCCCCAATTCCATTTTAGAATTTTCAGTGGCAGCACGTTGGATAAGCTCTCTCAGGGTCACTCATGGTTTATTTCCAACCTATCTTTCTACCGTTAATCTCCCCTACCCTAAACCTTACTCAGTCAGGTTAACCTGAATTCTGCTTGTGGAACAGATCATGTGCTTTTCTACCTACCATTCTACTCATGTGTAGAGAATATCTGCCTATCCTCCTCTCTAGCTATTCAGATAATCTCCACACTTCAAGAAACAAGTTAAATGCGACATTTTCAAATAAACTTTTTTTTATCTCTTTTGCAGTTGCATTGTCTACCTGTTATCTCTCATTTCTATAGCTAGATTGTAAACAGCCAAAACTCGGTCTGCATCTTATGCCTCTGTATACCCCATACATTAGCTTGGTACTGAAATGTGTGAATAATTCAAACATTCACCAAGCAGTAACTACTGTATCCCAGATGCTGGGAGTATAAAAGAGTGATAGATGACCTCAGGTCTCAGGGAGCTCAGTGTCCTCTCCTCTCTAGGCAGCTTTGGGCCTGGCAGATTGAGGCATAAATCAATAATCTTATTACAAGATTATTCTCACATCTGTCTGACTTCTCCAACCTCCATCCCTAACTCCTGATGCTGAATGGACCATGATTAACTAGAGGTGCCTGCACTAAGAACTGGGGCTCCATGTCTCTACCTGCTTTCCTTACTCACCTGCAGCCTTGTCCAAGACACAGTAGTCTGGGGAGTTGTCAAAGTAGACCAGGTCAGTCCGGGTAGCACGGCGATAGCCTTGGCGAGCTGCCGTGAAGTTTGCACCATCCTGGGTGGCCGTTACTTGCACAGCCCCGTCATAGCGCCGCCGTAGGTAATCACCCGTGCGGCGGAAATCTGAGAGTGCGCGCCAGCACGTGCGCAGAGTACAGGAGCCACTCACGCCATGGCACTTACACTCCAGCTTCAGAAACCGCCGCACAGCCTGGAAGGTGGGGACACAGTGAAGGGAAAAGCAGTCAGGATACTTTGTGGTCAAGCATGAGTGCCCTGAGGTCTGCTGGCCCTGGTCGGCTGGTGGAGCCATTGGTTCTTCTGTTCTCTCCCCAGTCAGATTGCACCCATTCTTCCTGACCAAATTCTTCCAGGAAACCTTTCTAGACCAACAATGCGTTTATTTTCATGAAAGCCCATTTGAACTTTCAAGCCCCAGGATTCTGTTCATAGCTATGGCACATCCTCTGTTTTTCTTATGTTTCAGAGTTCAAGGTACCATGCCTTCTGCTTTTGTGACATGTCATTTTCCAGCACAGTGCTAGGCATATAGGTGGTGCTCAAAGGCCAGTGCACTGACTGGAATAAGCTCTAATCCTCCTCAGACTTTAGGAGGTGATTCTTTTCTTTCTTTAAAAGTTATTTCCCTTCTTTTCTCCACCTTTCCTTAATTCCCACCTATGTGAATACTCTTTACGCTCCAGGTTGAACCTTGGCATTCCCAAAGGTCCCTTGCATTTACTGCTCCTCTTCCAAGAGTTGGGGCTTTTGGAGGTAATCCAGAAGCCTTCAGCCCTTCTACCTTCACATTCACTCCATGATCATAGATACTGGCCACCCCCAGCAAATACGAATGTACATGCACAAACATGAGTACTGACCGTGCGACCACAGCGATTATTATGTAAGTTCATGAGAGCCCGGGCATCCTTAAGCCTCTTCTCCTTGGCATCCACGAAGGCTTTGGCAAAGCGAACACCATAGTGGATGTTGTCACTGCAGCCACCCCAGTCAAAGTCCCCACGTTGGTCATGGTGTCGGCCACGGGTGTAGGGGTCACAGCTGCACACACTCAGTTCACCCTGGCTACAGGCACGAGTGATAGCATGGACCACCCCTGCTGATGAGATGGCATATACAAATGCTGCCTCCCGGCTACCTAGAGAGAGAAAAGGAGAAGTGTGTTTTAGGAAAGAGGCCCACGTCTGTCCCCTTCTTCAGCCCACACAACCTCCCACTCTAAAACCTCTTTTCCTTTCTTTCCCAGGGAAACCCCTATACTTCCTTTATTCAGAGTACCCTTCCCTTCCGAGAACATTCCCCAGAGTGTCTGACCTCTTCCCCTCAGCCCTCACAACTCTCTATCCACTTCTTTGTACATCTGACCTCTTGGGCTGACCTGTACTCCTGCTTCCTTCCAAACTCCCTGGGTCCAGCCATTGAAAACTTTCACAGTGAATCATTCCCTCCCACTGAGTGCCAACGCCTGCTTAGCAAAGTCAGTCTCAGTCCACATTCCAGGCCTTTTCAGGCCCACTCTGCTGGACAGTTCCCCTACAATGGAGCCCCCAGCCCAGGGGTCATCCTATTTGAAGAGATAGGCTACTTTCTCCAGCCAGCTTTCTTCCTTCCCTCCTCTTGGGGATTGATGAATCATCACTCTTGTCCCTCTGACACCTCCAGATTCTCATCTCATTCCCTTTCTCCTAGTTTACTGTTTAGCTCTGCTTAGCTCTTTTGCTGAGCCAAGTCCAAGCCGCTGACTTCCCAAATATTTACATATCACCTTTCTGTTTATCTCTTGCTCCCATTACTATAATGTTGGGAGTGTTGGGCTGAGGGCAGTGATGGTGTTGGTAAGAACAGAGCAGCCATTTCCAGTCCTTAGTCTTACAGTTCATGGATGGAAGTCTGAAGGCTGTGGGTTGGGGAGGGAAGGGAAAGGGAGGATGAAGGATGGAGGCACCAAGGAATGCTATTGCTCTGACCCATCATCCCAGAACCCTGGGATTTAGAAGGGCCACTGACTACATATCAAAGGTACTGAGGGCCTGTTTCCAACTGTATCCTAGGCTCTGCCCACAGTTTTTACTCTTAATTATGAGGCAGAATGTAGGAAAGAGGCACTCTACCCACTACCCACTCACCACCCCAACCAAGCACAGAAAGAGAAGGAACTGGAAGAAGCCCCTACTTCTGAGCATGACACGGCCAAAGACAGTGTGGTCCCGGTCCAGGGTGGTACAATTCCAGCGATGGTGGCGGAACTGGTGCTGACACTCTCGGATCCATTCTCGGGCACCCTCGCCCACCGAGCGCATGATGTCTGGGTAACGCTGGCACAACTGCCGCTGCCGGCTCACCAGCCCAGGGATATTGTCACAGATCACACGGGCCCCTAGTGCCCCGATGTACCTGCAAGGTGGAGATGGCCCTGTCAGAGCATCCGGCTTTATTCTGCAATCTAGGGGGGCGGGGAGTAATGAGGGGAAAGGTTTGGCATTCAGACCTTGAGAGGTTCCTTCCCCCTCCTCCAACCCATATTACCCAAGGCCGCAGGGAAGAACCAATCCCCACAAGCCTTCAAGAAATAATCTGTTTCAGAGAGAGTGATTGAGTGGTCTCCCACCATCACCAGTTCCCCAGCCAAAAACCAAAGGGACACACACTCCCAAAACACAGGCCAGGCATGTGTCACGTACACAGAAGCTATGGGCATGTTACACAAACCGCATTGCCTGTTTATCTAATCAACGTTAAGAGCCTCATGGAAAAATAACAGAATTAGCATCTGAGACAGCATTGTTACACCCACATGTCAGAGGCATGTCCTACATAGCTGGTTCATAAAGCATGGTTTGAGGGAAAAAGGATGGAGGTGGGGAGGGGTCAGTGGGAAGAGAGATAAGTGGGCAGTTCAGAGTGATGTTTACAGCTCCAGTCAGACCCATATAGCTAAAAGTCCTCATTGCCAATGGTGAGGTCTGGGAAGGAAGACCCCCATGACACTCTCTTCCCCATAGCCTTTACTTCTATGTCCCATGACTTTTCTTAACTAATGAGTCTTTCAAAATCATCCTTCCCAATTTATAGGGCATAATGTCTTGGATGAATCTGCATGGGCAGAGGGCTATTTGCAGTGGGAAACCAAAGGCCAAGACTAAGCAACAGAGTGACACTCCCCATATTCCAGTCCCCAGTCTGCCTAGGTGAACAATTATAAGAAGATCAATTAGATTAGGAGAGCTACTAAAAGATATGTGGGTTGCTAGCTGCTGCTGCTGCTGCTGCTGCTAAGTCGCTTCAGTCGTGTCCGACTCTGTGCGACCCCATAGACGGCAGCCCACCAGGCTCCACCGTCCCTAGGATTCTCCAGGCAAGAATACTGGAGTGGGTTGCCATTTCCTTCTCCAGTGCATGAAAGGGAAAAGTGAAAGTGAAGTCGCTCAGTCGTGTCCGACTCTTAGCGACCCCATGGGTTGCTAGAGTCATTCTTAATTTTCTCAAGGAAGTGTTTTTTCTTCATTCAAACACAGTTAGCCCTGGACTCCACCACAAGCCTCAGGAAGAACATTTCAGAGAGAAGACAGGAGTTCATCATCACCTTTTCTCCCCACAGGGCGATCAAATGAGATCTGACCCATACACTCATTTCCCACTCCCTTTCTCTGTTTCCTGCACCCAGCACCGCCCTTGATTTGCTGGGAATTCTTTATACTCCTGTCCTAACACATCAAGGGATGACTTTGCGCCCCTTTTCTGCACAGGTGGGGGCCCTGGAGGGTTGTTGCTGCTACAGACAGAAAAGATTTGATCTGAGCTTTGAATGAGCCTGTGGTTTGGGAAAGGCCCCAGAATGGGCCTAGAAGTGGGTGAGAAGGGAGGGCAGCCAGAGGGGAGAGGGAAAGGCTGGACTGCCCTGGGCTCTGTGTCCTCTGCAACACTTCCCCCTCCCCCTGCACTCGCAAACCCAGCCCTCACCCACAGACTGGATCACCACTGGTGACACCAACTCAAACAAACACAAGGAGGGCTGATGCTTGCCTCTTCTGGAACTCAGCAGGGCTGATGGGGCCCATCTGTCCCGGGGAGGGGTGAGAGGGCTGGTCCACCACTAGCAAATCCCATGGAATCAGCGTCCCCAGCACTGTCCATCAGGGCAACAGCTTCCAGGAACAAACAAAATAAACACCCTGGTCTGGGCCAGGCCGGAAAGGGCTGCCTGACGCACAGCCGGGAGTTACACCCACTGCCGCGGTGCTTTGTTTGGAGAATCAAGACCGTTGGAGTTGGAGCCTGTCCCTGTCTCACCACCATTCTGCTTTCCCAGTTCAGCCCTGAGTACTGCTCGAGGCAATGGGTGTTTGTTTTTTTAACTGGGGCTTGGGAAGAGGGGGGTTGGACGGGAATGGGAGACCAGTAATCCAGCCCTCATGAGACAGTCTGGAGTAGGGCAGGCCAAACTCTGGTAAAAAGTCCTTCCTGTGGTCTAACTTAACTCCATTCTGCTGCAGCCCACATGGGTTCTTCCTCGTTACATCCTCGCTGAGCGTGGGAACATCTGCTCAGTATCTCCTATGGGAAGATAATTTCCTCTACTACTACTCTTACCCCACCAAGTAGCTGCTTCGAGAATCTGCAGACCAGGGTTTCCAATGGTCAGCACCTTGTAGTCAGTGTGGGGGCCTCCAATAAAGCAGCTTGAGGTCCACCCACCCCATCTTCCTCTAAATTCAGCATGTGCCTACAAGATGCCAACCATGTGCCAAGCACTGAGCTCAGCTATTAGGGGCACAAAGATATTTAAGGCATCTCCTAGCTGATGGGCCAGTAGAAATGCCCCTGACTCTCTAGCTCCGTTCCCCTTCCAGAAGTTTTTACTTTCTTCTCAGCTTCCTGCCCCAGAATGCTCTCTTTGCCTGCCTTTGACCAGTTCCTATCCCTTTCTTTGACAAAGTGACTCATACCCTACTCTAGCTCCTTGCTACTCAAAGTGTGGTCCCCAGAACAACAGCATCAGCATCTCCTGGGAACCTGTTAGAAATGCGGTGCCTCACGCCCCATTCCAGGCCTACTGAACTGGCATTTTACCAATATCCCCAGGTGATTAGGACATGCTGCTCTTTGAAGGCAGGGATTTGTATTTGTTTTGTTCACTTCAGTATCTCCAGTACCTTGAACAATGTCTGGCACAAAGCAGGACTCAATAACTATTTGTTGAATAAAACAAAACCTGACTGCTCTGATTTATTCCCCAACTCCATACTCCTCCTAGCTAGCCATAAGCATCATTTCAAGTACAGCTTTACTCCTTGTTGACACTGCAGATGTTTTAAGTTTGTATCTTTTTAAAGAGGCCAAGGATCCTCTTTTTGTTTACTTCCTTTCTTTTACAGTCCTTAGTTGTATGTACATGGTTTAGCCCAGCCCATATTGAACTTTGAACACAAGGATAAAACTATTATCCTCTCTGAATATCTTAAGAGTATCATTTATATGATACTTGACAGTTCACAAAACGTTTTTCTACACAAAAATCCTATGAGAGAGAGCTCCATTTTACAGGTGAAGAAACTGAGGTCAGGGAGATTAACAATACTCAGCACTGTCCATCAAGGCTAGTCAAAGGAGAGCTGGGGTGAACCAAGGACATCTGACTCCAATGTCCAAGCTTACTTTCAATTCCAAGCATAAGAGAAGCACACAATGCTTAACCAGGAGTAGACCAATCAGGCTCCAAAATTGGTGTGAACTTGAATTTCTTACTATGCCCCTCCTATCCTTCAGTTTCTTCGTGTGTGAAATGGGGATAATATTATCTGTCTTGCTGGATTATTTTAGGAATTGAAGAAGATTGTGCCTATAGGCATTTGGCCATAATATCAGGCACTTAGGAAGGGCTCATTAAATAGCAGTTGTTGATAACTAATGTTAATGTTGGGGAATTCCCCAGGGGTGGGGAGGGTGCAGGTTGGGGAACTGAGATCCCAGAAGCCTGGTGGCAAGGCCAAAAGGAAAAAAACCCCAATAATATTAATGTCATAATACCACTTTGTTCCTCTTTCTGTGAGCCACAGTCCTGAATACAGTCCTGCTCTGTGATTCTCAACATCCAAGCCCCTGCAGAATACAGAATAGTACAGGGAGTCACATGCCAGGAGACCCCCATTTCTTGTTCTGTTTTTCTTGGTGAGAAGAGACCATCCATTTCCTCCTCCACTTAAAGATCAGAAGAGGAAGGGAGTGGTTGGAGAGTAAGGGGAAGGACTGTGAGGAAGATCAGATTGTTAACTGGTGATAGTGATGACATTCTGCTCCCGATTGGAACATGGATACACACAGAGTCAACAAGCATCTGTCTCTTCAGGGGGTTGTACAGAATATAAGTCTAGCTGATTTTTTTTTCCCCCTAAGGGAAAGAGAGAATCACCTTGGGGGCCTGACCTACCTTTGGAAAGCAGCTTTCTACTTTATCCCAGAAGTGATGACTACTGAGGCAGGCATCTGGGGCCTGCAGCTATGACCCCTATGAGGCAAGCAGACTGAAATGACCTCATACTCACTGCCCATCCTGGCCCTGTTGCTGCCTTCCTCCATTTCACAGGGACTGCTGAATCCCTCAATATCACCCACTCATCTGCTTCCCTCCCTCCCTAGCTAGCTCTTTCACCCAGGAGTTCCAGAATCTTTAATATGAACCACATGGGGGGAGAGTAATAGAGGGAGAAAGGAAAAGAGAGGATAGCCAAGGGGACGAAATGGGGACTCGGAAGAGCCCCAGTTAGGTCTTTAGGAACTGCTTAACCAGGATGCTGAAATTACTAGAGTGCACTTCCTCACCTAAACAGCAAGTAGACCAAGGCTGCCTCCCAAATTGGTAAGAAGCAACCAAGAGTCCCTAAAAGCGAACTGTTATCCGGGATGGATAAAGATGCACAGTGATCACTTCATTCTCTGTCTACAAGGCCACTGAAGGTACAAGTCTCCAGCCAAAACCAAGCCCATGAAAGTAAAGGGTGGCTTTGATCTCACACCAAACTTTGAAGGGCTTTTCTCCTCATCCCCTTCTTCCTTTTCCTTTTCTAAAAGAATGTTTCAAGCCAGATGTAAGATATGGGTCTCCCTGCTCCCCCATCCAGAACCCCCCTCCTTGCCTTCCCCAACACTGCAGAGATAAAAAAGATCCCAAGGAGAGATTTTTCTGAAACAGGAAAACGGGGGGGGGGGGGCAGGGTGGGGAGAGATGGGGATGGAAAAAGACGCATCTTGAAATGATAGGAATCTGCGGCCCAAGCTCACTGGCCCTTCAGCCAGCTACCCCTCACCCTTCTTCAGCCAAGATTCCAAATCCAGAGAGAAGCCACAAGGTGCAAGGGGGAAAGAGACCACACTTTGTGGAGGAGGTGGAGGTCTAGGGGGAGGGGCAGAGTAAGGAAAGGAAGGCGGCACTGCATGGGTAGAGAAGGGGTAACAGCCCAGTCCAAGAGGCCAGTTTAACGGGGGTGGGGGGGGTGAAGAGGAAAGACAAGACTACTGAGTCATTTCTCAGTCCCACTCTCCCCCTGCTCAGCCCCTAGAAGGTGGGAGAGGAGAGAGAGCAGCTCAGTTCTGGGAGAAAAAGATGGGTGCCATCTAGATTGGGGGTGGGGGGAGAGAAGAACAGATACCCAGTGGATTTGTAATTCCTTCTGCCTCATTTGCCCTCATGTGAAATGCCTGGCGTCTGAGGCCTGCAAGAAATCTGAGGAGAGGATCCCTTAATGCTTTGAGACTAGAAGCCTCTAGTTCTTAGAGGGGAAAAGATGGGAGATGGGCCCATCTAGGGAAGAAAAAGGAAGCAGAGAAGGAGAGGTTCGAAGTGAGATCCTCAAAACAGAGGCCAGATGTAAGACAAGATGTCTAAAGACATTTGAAGACAAGATGTCTAAAGTATGCAAACCCAAGTAATCTGTTTGTTTTAGTTGTGGGAGTTAATGGGGTAGTTTTTGCTTTAATTCCATTTCTAAACCTTGCGCTGGGTACCGCTGCCTCACCGGAGCCTTACTGCGTGGTGGGGTGAGGGTCTACCAACGAGAGGCTCGTCCGAGCTTGCCAGCTGCCTCTTTCTCCACCTCCCGAGGGCAGGCGGGGGACAACCTCAGGGGATCAGAGAGTTCTCTTGGACGGCCACCGCGGCCCCAGATGGGCGACTGGTTCCTTGAATCCATCCTGAGAGAAACTCGTAAGGTAGCTTTTGCCCTAAGAGAACTGAGCTGAAATAGAGCGGTCTGAGAAGCCTCGTTTACCCGGCGTCCCTGCTCCAAATACCTAAAGCCCTCATCACCGGACGGGAAGGTGCGGCGCCACCTTACCCGCTTCCCATGCCCCTGCTCCCCTTGGCGACTTCAGTGACAGTCGAGCCCGGATCGTCTCTAATTCCCGTTACAGCGACAAACTGGTCTCCTGAGCAGCGGGGGCCGGGAGCTGTATATTCCCTTTGGGCGCGTCTGTCCGCTCTAACCCAGTACCTCACCCTCCCAACCCCGAGAGCCACACTCACCACCAGGACGTGTCTACGCGGGCCGGCAGCGTCAGCAGCAGTAGCAGAAACAGATGGCAGGCAAGACTTAGGCGGGCCGAAGCCCGAGAGCCGTCGGGGGTCGTGGGTCTGGGAAACGGACTCGGGGACAGGGGCGCCGACCCGTCGAGGGGGTAGTTGCGCGGCTTCCTCCGCACCACCCGGCCTCAGCATAGCTCCCCGAAGACTCCCGCCACGCGGCCCGGAGGGGCGTGGACGGGGCACCGGCTGAGGGTACTCAGGCTGCTCCTTCTTCACCCCCCTGGGGGGCCATAAGGCTCGCCGCCAGCCGGGGACCTAAGGGCACCTAGAGTCCAGGAGCCGGGGCGCCAGGTCCCGGAGAGGGGCGCAGGGAGCGGTGTCTGGAAGCCGACGACACCGCGCCGAACTCGGGATCTGGGGCGAGCTGCCCAGGCAGGGATGCGGTGTCAGGGGGTCGGCGGCGCGGAGTGGGGCTGCGGACAGAGTGTGCGGACAGCCCCTCCGGCCGCGGGCTCTCATTGGACGGCGCGGGGCGGGGCCGAAGCCCCGGACACGCGCGGCCCTCAGGGCGGCTCCGCCCGCGCCAGCTCCCGGCGCTCCGCGGCGCCCTAGGTGTGGCGACCGCCTCCGCCCCTCGGCGCCCCTAGCACCGCGCCGCGCCCCCACCTGCTCGGGACGGACTGGGCGCAGGGGCGACCTTCTGCGCCCGGAGCACCCAGTCCCTGCCCACGCCGCGCCACCGGGTCCTAGCGCCCTGCATTTGGCAACCCCAGCCTCCGTGGGTGATGGCCAGGGGGGCCGGGTGAGAGGAGCTGCAGACACTTTCCCCTACAGTCATCTAACCTACAGTGACACTGGAGTGAGCCACAGAGGACTCGGTCATTTCCTTGGGTTCTCCCGCGGTTCTTGCGCTTCTGTGAAATGGGTAGAATCTCTGTTGCGGGAGAATCTTGATTCCCTTTCCAACGCCGCCAACGCGGGCGCCACCGGCAGCCGACCTCAGGCAGGGGCTTCTCTCATCGACCACCCGCTGCCCCTGGTTCACACATATACACACACACACAGCCGACTTAAGGTAGGGGCTTCTCTCGTCGACGACCCGCTGCCCCTGGTACACACACACACAGCGTTTAGACGCAGGTTTCCCCACACACACCCACACCCACACCCCGTTTAGACACAGGTCCCGCCTGCCGGCCGGCGATAACCAAAGCCTAGAAGCACACCTGCGGGCCGGACGCGAACCCCCAGCCCTTTGCTCCCGGGTTCAGCACAGCTCCGTCTCTCCCAGCTCTCCCGAAGCTTCGGTCCCCCGCCCCCTCTGGCGGGGCTGCGAGTACGAGAGAATCAGAAACAGCTGGGCGGCTTTCCCGAACCAGAGGCCAGGGTGGGGGTCCTGCTGAGAGAGTGGGAGCCCCGGAGCCATTTCTCTCCTTCGCCTTTCCACCCTTCCTCCTCCCCACTGCTCCCTTACTTCCTCCCTCCTCCGCCCCCCGCCGGCCCCCCAGCAGCCTGGAGGCGTGGTAAATTGTGAAGGGGTTGGGGGGCTGGCAGCTGTAGAAACTGACCCCCTCCTTCCCTCCGCACTTCTTAGGTTGGCAGGTAGAGCTTCTGGAGACAGAGTGGCCCTTACTGAGACCTAAAATTTCTTTTTGAAAAACCCTGGATCTTCCGACTTGCAGAGTACACCTGGGGTCTGGCCCCAACCGCTTCTCCAGCCTCAGTTTCTCCTGGTTAGCCCCTCTTTCCCAGGTGTCTTTCATGCCTCTCCCCGTGGTTTATCTAAACTATAAAGCCCTGGTGTAAACAACGCGCTGGAAACCGCCCAGCCCCTTCAACCCCAAACTCATTGTCAGTTCTTGGTTGGGGGGGGAAGGGGGGTCGGTGTTAAGAGACTCCGGAGTGTGAGCGGACAGGGCGCAGCTGGCTGCAGAGAAGCTGCAGACATCCCAGAGGCAGACATGAGGGAGAAGGGCTCAGGGAGACCTTTATCCCCTCTCCCCATCTCTCACCCCTTCACCTCACTTGCGGAGTGAGTTCATTAATTCAACAAATATTTATTCCCTACCATGTGCCATACTGTGCTAGGCACATCAGTGAAACAAAGCAAAACGAACAATGTCTGCCTGTATGGAGTTTCACTTATATTGGAAGAAGATTGACAATAGCCAGTAAACATCATAAGTAAAACATATAGCATGTTAGAAAGTGATAAGTAGAGGGGGAAACAAGAGTTGTTCAGGGTAGGCCCCATTAAAGGGACATTCAAAGCTTCATGCAACAGAGAAGGTGCCCACCCTTGGGGGGAGGTACGAAATAGGGGCTGGACAGGAATTTGGATGGGAGTGAGTGAGGGGTGAATACAGAGACCAGGCAGGGTCCGCATGCTAGCCACATTCTTCCCTGCCAACCGGACCCTTCCCCTCTCTTCTCTCTCTCAGTCTGGGAAGCTCCAGTCCATCCTTCTGTTCCCCGAAAAGAAGCCAACTCTATACTGAGCTTCCCTGAGAGGAGCAGGTGAAAGAGGAGTAGACCTAGGCTCTTTCCTGTGCAGACCCCTTTCCTTCCACCCTTCTTTCACCTCCTCCCAGCCCAGCCCCACCCTGATGCTGGGCAGCAGTCTGCAAGCTCTGCGAGCTCTGGCAGCCTCTCCTAGACTCCCCTGTGTGCGGAGGCCTGGGTGTGACTCTGGCCCTGTGTTTATTTCTACATATGGGCCTGAGGTTGTGGGGTGGGGAACTGGAGATGACCACATCAGCCCTAACCTTGGGTGGACTCGCCCACATGGGCCCCAAACTCACTTACGAGGCCCCTTCTTTGGCTTCAGCTGTCTTCATAGTCAAGTGGGACCGTGTCTTGGCACAACATAGATGCTCAATTATTAAAGCATATTGCTGAACTGAGGAGGGCCCCAGAAACATCAGCAGCTCCAAGAGGGAGGGAAGTGGGTGAGGGGACAAGACTTTTCCCCAATGCTTACAGGCTACCTCTGCCCTAGAGTGGACAACCAGGATGGGGCTTCACTCCTTCTTCTCCCCCTCCCCTCTGAGCCCCTAGCTCCCCAGGAGGAACCCCAGGCTGCAGGAGCCAGCTGACTGCAAGTGCTGCACTCAGCCACTTAACTAGAGAACAAATACGGAGCCAGAGAAGAGGTTTTCTGGGATCTGCCACTTTGGAGTTCAAATCTCAAAATAAACTTCCAGTCTCAAGGTCCTAGACTCTACTGGAGAGCTCAGCTCCTCACGCAAGGGCCTGTTGTGGGACTTCCAGGCAGAGGGTCAAGGCCAGAGGCTCAGGCTAGCGCCTGACCTGCTCCTCCCTCCCACCCCTCACCCCTACTCCACCATAATGGGAGCCAGGGGAGGAGTCACCGACTTGGGAGTCAAGTTCTGCTCTGCAGGGTCTTGCCTGGAGTCTGGTCACTCACTGAGGTCCTGCTGTGCTGTGTGCCCAGCCTGGCCAGGGCCTCCTAAATGACACCGAAGGAGTGAAAGGGTCTTACCCCCAGGGTATTTTCATGCAAATACAATAAAGTCATCTGAGGCCTTGGATGCTGGTCTTTCACTGCTGACCTCCCTTTCCCCCAGGCCTCTAGATTCCCTGGGGCCTCCAACAGGACTGCTTCTACCCGGCTGGCAGAGCCAAACTTTCCTCCTCCCTCAAGGTTCACCAGAGCCCCCTGCCCTGTCTAAAGGGGGTGCCCCATAGAAAAGAGTCTCCCTCACTCCTGTACCTTATCCCCTGCTCCACATCCCCCAGGGGGCCACTCAGAGCTGAGTAGCCACTCTATTCTCAGCTGTGTGTGGCTGAATGATTTTAAATTTTGACTGGCCCTTGGATGGGAGAGGAGATGAGCTAAGGGGAACTAGGGTGTGAGTAAACAGCTCTTTCTCCACCCAGGCCTGCCCCCCTTAAAGGCCCCCCTTCCCTGGGCCCCTTTGGCGATGACCTTCTCTCTTTCCCCGTGGGTGGGAGGTGGTGTGGATGGTAACGAGCAGAGAGAAAGGCCGAGAAGGGGCTGGGGGGAGGTTTGGATAGGAGTCAAGGAATTCCTGAGCCTGCTGCTTGCACAAGGGGCCCTGAGACGCCTTTCCTGAGATTTCTTTGCAAACCTAGGCAAATCTCATTTGAAATGGAGCCAGGTTCACCCAGGCCCCTAGTGCCCCCCCCCTCCCATTTCTTCCTCTCCAGCCACCCGAGGCAGGTGTCTGGGGAAGAGTGGGGAGCTTGGGAAGAACCCAGGAGCTATTAAGGGGTGTGGGGTGGGGATCTATGCTTTGTACACAGCCTGACCCGGCCTCTCCTTGGTATTTATGAGCTCCCAGGCGAGGCATGGAACGTGTCTCAAAGAGGCCAGGCCAAGAGAGCTTTGGAGGAAGGAGCATCCAGCCCCAAACCAGGGAAGGGGGCTTGGTGGGGCAGGGCTAGAGACCCTCTTCTTCCCAGCCGGTGATCAAACAGGGGAGTAGACAGTTCCCCTAGGGGGCCTGGAGAAAGGAAAAGAGAGAGCTAAGGGAGAAGGGGGAAGAGGAGGCCTGGGGAGGCGGAGCCATGGGGCGGGGCATGGGGGGTGGCTGGAGCCTTTTAGCACTTCGGCAGTAATCAGACTGGAGCCAGGCGGTGGGCGGGCTGACAGCCATCCTGGGCGGGTGGCCCAGGTTCTGTGTGAGGCCACTGGGTGTGCTGCTGGGATCCTGGGTGGTCACTGACCAGCCTAACCCCAAGGGAGGGTGGTCCCACATTGCCCCCAGCGCCTCCCGCCCCCATCTCCCTGTATCAGATAGCCTACGATGAGCTCTCTTTCTCTCCCCACCACCTGTTTTGGGCCCCAGAACAATCGGGAAGTGAGATTTGCTTCCAATAGAACAATTTGCAGAGCCCACTATCTGCCTCCCTCACACTCTGCCTTGGTTCACTCTGCCTCTCTTTCTCAGTCTCTTTTCTGAGTCTCCACCTCTCTGGGTCTGTCTCTCTCTGGCTCATATTTCTGTCATTCTGTGTCTATTCCTCTTGGTGTTTGTCTTTGTCTTCATTTGTCTGTCTGTGTGTCTATATCTAACAGTCTTCCCTCTTCTGTTGGAAGCTGTCTCCCTATCAATCTCTGTCACTCATCTCTTGACATCTCTGTCTCTCCATCTTCCTCTCTAAGAATCTGTATAACGGTCTCTTACTCTTTTTTTACTTGCCTCATCTCTCTATGTCTTTTCTGATTCTCTCTCTCTCTCACTCTATGTCTGTGTTCCTCTCTATTTTTCTCGGTGTTTATCTTTATTTTTCTTTGTGTCTGTCTCTCTCTTGCCCTCTGCTTCACACCTTCTTCTGCAGTCCCTCCAACACAGTAAGTAGGAAGAGCACTGAAAGAAATCCGAGTTGTCCCCCCAGCTCAACAATATGCATGACTCTGTAAGCCACTGTGCCACTCCTGGCCTCAGTTTCCTCACTGGTGAAACAAGTACGGTAGATGGATCTCCAGTTCCCCTCTGTCAGTCTTTATCTTTCTGCCTCTATCTCTGGTTTCTTTCTTTTTTTTTTTTTTTTTTTTTGAGGAATTTTTTTTTTTTTTTTTTAGCTCTGATCTGGGCTATGGAAAGATGAATATGGCAGTAATAGGAAGGAGAGATGGCAGTGTGGTGAGGGAGGAAGTTGAAATATAAAGTAGGGAGTGACCAGTCTAGGAAAGAGGAAATGAGCATCCACTTCCTAGAGGTGGTAGGAAAGCAGAAGTGAAGCTGCTCGGTCTTGTGCGACCCTTTGCGATTCCATGGACTGTAGCCCACCAGGCTCCTCCGTCCATGGAATTTTCCAGGCAAGAGTACTGGAGTGGGTTGCCATTTCCTTCTCCATATCTCTGGTTTCTTGTAGCACAGCCCATCCTGTCTTCTGAGGGTTCTGCTTCTCTGCTATCTAAACTTCGCCCTGAAGTTAGGACTCCAGCCTCCTCAGATCCTGTCAGCCAGCAGGCCCCCAGAGGAGGACCCCCTCACTTCTTCACCCTCTTGAACATCAGGGTAGACAAGGTCCCTTTCTGGGGCCATGTCTGGGATACAAACCAGATTAGCTCATCTCTCTAATCCCCTTTGTGCTGGGGCCTCTGCCAGGCAGGGACACCCACAGCGAAGAGCAAGTGTGTGTGTGTGTGTGTGTGTGTGTGTGTGTGTGTGTGTTCTTGCACACGCTCAGATTCTCGGAGAAGGCAACACCAAGGTTCTCCTCCTTTTGTTACTCCCTCCTGCCTGAAAAGCCCAAATTAAGCCCTCATTGTATAAGAAACCTCATCTGACTTGAACCAAATCAGGGTTTTCATAATCCCAGTCGGTTCCACTCCTTCCCTGCCCCCATCTCTTTTTTCTTTTACAGACTCTCTAGGGCTCGAGAAATCATTCCAGCCATCCCCCTGTTCCTGAACAGCCCAGAACCCACCCCTTCCACACATATATATTCTTCTCCAGTCATTTTCTGAGGAGGGTCTTTCCATCCCTTCCATAAAAGTCTGGGTGTCTGATCAGGGAGCAGGGTGTATGGGGAGGAGGGGAGGCAAGCAGGTAGTCCTTAGATTTCACACTTGAAGTCAGAGGCCTCCAGCCCCCTCTCTGAAATTTCATTTGGAGAGGTCTTTCTTGGCTGATAAGATCAAAGCATTCCCTCTGCCAAATCATTACCTTATTTTCGAGGCAATTATAGAACTTATTGTATCAATTAGTCTGGTCTCCAGCTGCAGCCGTTTATCTCTGTCTCTCGTGGTGCGCTTGCCGAAGAAAGGGTCTGCCCAGCCCCGCGCAGCCAGCCTGGCCGACAAGGGGAGGGCGGCCAGTAGGGCCGCGGTCCCGGGAGCTGTCCGGCTGCCTTCAGCGGGGATGGGGGTAGGTGGAGAACCTAGCGGGTGCGCTTTTGAGGTTTGGAGATCCGGCCAGCTCCTCCTTGCGCGCCCAGCCAGTGCCGCAGGCGCGCTCTTTTCCGCGGGCGCCACACCTGCACGCCCGATGTGGCCCAGGAGGACGCAACAACACAGTCTGGAGCGGGGATGAGGGCCATCAGGCCAGACCAGGGCGCAGGCTCCGCAGAGGAAAACGCTGAGCCGGAGCCAAGATGCAGGCCCCTTCCTGACTCGCGGGTGGGCGACTCATTCTGTGAGCCGTGCGCCCCGCAGTGGCGTTTTCTGGAAAGGCGTGGTGGCGTGAGTTTCGCCTCCGTGGAGACTCGTGCGTTTCAAACTGGAAGAAAACCTGAGGAGGGGATGGGTAGCACGGAGAAGTGGGTGCCCCATGGGTGCGGGGGGCGTGGTCTGCTTTGCCTCGGGCAGGTCTGCAGCCTCTTCCTAAAGAAGAACCAGGCCCACACCCCGGTGCTGGGATCAGGTGGGGGTCCGTTAGAAAAGTGTTTCTTTGAAACGTTTTGAGTGGCAGCATCTCTTTACACTCTTCAGAATTATCCAGGACCCCAAAGAGCTTTTATTTATGTGAGTTCTATCTATTCGTATTAAAAATTAAAATGAACCCAAGACCCAAATTGAAAGTGATCCCAGTGGCCAAGTGTTTCCCTTGTGGCTCAGTTGGTAAAGAATCCACCTTCTATGAGGGAGACCAGGTTTTGATCTCTGGGTTCCCAGGAAGATTCCCCTGGAGAACGGAATGGCTACCCACTCCAGTATTCTGGCCTGGAGAATTCCATGGACTGTATATGGTCCATGGACACGACTGAGCGACTTTCACTAGTGGCCAAAGCGGGATAATTTGAGCAACAGAATAGTTTTAGATTATAACCCAAAGTATAAAATAAATATGCACGAGTCCATTCTGATATAAATAAATGATTGAATAAATAAATATATTGGGAGAAGAGACAGATCTCCCATACAGAAGAATTCCAAATAATTTACTTTGCTTCCTTAAGGGAGGTGGTGTCCCTGGTGGCTCAGATGGTAAAGAATCTGCCTGCAATGAAGGAGACACAGGTTCCATCCCTGGGCTGGGAAGATCCCCTGGAGAAGGAAATAGCAACACACTCCAGTATTCTTGCCTGGAGAATTCCACGGAGAGAGAAGCCTGGCCATGCGGTGGCAAAGACTGGGATAGGACTGAGCAACTAACACCTTCACTTTTTTCACTTTAAAGAGGTGAAGTATAACTCCCCATTCCTATGTGTAGGCTGCAGGTTGTGACTTCCTTCCAGAGTACAGAAAAAAAAAAAAAGAGGGTGTGTGGGGGTTAGGGGACAGGGAGTGGAGGAGGGAGTAACTTTACAGAGGAGAAACCCGGCAAACTTCAGTCAGGTATCAAGGTCAGCATCAATAGTGATAAGTCGTGTTGTTAGCTGTACCCTTGATTCAGTTCAGTTCAGTTGCTCAGTCATGTCCGACTCTTTGCGATCCCATGAATTGCAGCATGCCAGGCCTCCCTGTCCATCACCAACTCCTGGAGTTTACCCAAACCCATGTCCATCGAGTCGGTGATGCCATCCAACCATCTCATCCTCTGTTGTCCCCTTCTCTTCCTGCCCCCAATCCTTCCCAGCATTAGGGTCTTTTCCAATGAGTCAACTCTTCACATGAGGTAGCCAAAGTATTGGAGTTTCAGCTTCAACATCAGTCCTTCCAATGAACACCCAGGACTGATCTCCTTTAGGATGGACTGGTTGGATCTCCTTGCAGTCCAAGGGACTCTCAGAGTCTTTTCCAACACCACAGTTCAAAAGCATCAGTTCTTCGGTGCTCAGCTTTCTTCACTGTCCAACTCTCACATCCATACATGACTACTGGAAAAACCATAGCCTTGACTAGACGGACCTTTGTTGGCAAAGCAATGTCTCTGCTTTTAAATATGCTATCTAGGTTGGTCATAACCTTCCTTCCAAGGAGTAAGCGTCTTTTAATTTCATGGCTGCAGTCACCATCAGCAGTGATTTTGGAGCCCCCCCAAATAAAGTCTGACACTGTTTCCACTGTTTCCCCATCTATTTCCCATGAAATGATGGGACCAGATGTCATGATCTTAGTTTTCTGAACATCGAGCTTTAAGCCAACTTTTTCACTCTCCTCTTTCACTTTCGTCAAGAGGCTCTTTAGTTCTTCTTCACTTTCTGCCATAAGGGTGGTGTCATCTGCATATCTGAGGTTATTGATATTTCTCCTGGCAATCTTGATTCTAGCTTGTGTTTCTTGCAGCCCAGAATTTCTCATGATGTACTCTGTATATAAGTTAAATAAGCAGGTCTTGATCCCTGTCTCCTGTACAATGTCACGAACCTCTGTCTATAGTTCATCAGGTACTCTGTCTATCAGATCTAGTCCCTTAAATCTATTTGTCACTTCCACTGTATAATCATAAGGGATTTGATTTAGGTCATACCCGAATGGTCTAGTGGTTTTCCCTACTTTCTTCAGTTTAAGACTGAATTTGGCAATAATGAGTTGATGATCTGAGCCACAGTCTACTCCCAGTCTTGTTTTTGCTGACTGTATAGAGCTTCTCCATCTTTGGCTGCAAAGAATATGATCAATCTGATTTTGGTGTTGACCATCTGGTGATGTCCATGTGTAGAGTCTTCTCTTGTGTTGTTGGCAGAGGGTGTTTGCTAAGACCAGTGTGTTCTCTTTGCAAAACTCTATTAGCCTTTGCCCTGCTTCATTCTGTACTCCAAGGCCAAATTTGCCTGTTACGCCAGGTATTTCCTGACTTCCTACTTTTGCATTCCAGTCCCCTATAATGAAAAGGACACCTTTTTTGGGTGTTACTTCTAAAAGGTCTCGTAGGTCTTCATAGAACCGTTGAAGTTCAGCTTCTTCAGCATTACTGGTTGGGGCATAGACTTGGATTACCGTGATATTGAATGGTTTGCCCTGGAAACGAACAGAGACCATTCTGTTGTTTTTGAGATTGCATCCAAGTACTGCATTTCATACTCTTTTGTTGACCATGATGGCTACTCCATTTCTTCTAAGGGATTCCTGCCCACGTAGTATATATAATGGTCATCTGAGTTAAATTCACCCATTCCAGTCCATTTTAGTTCGCTGATTCCTAGAATGTCGACACTCACTCTTGCCATCTCCTGTTTGACCACTTCCAATTTGCCTTGATTCATGGACCTAACATTCCAAGTTCCTATGCAATATTGCTCTTTACAGCATTGGACTTTGCTTCTATCACCAGTCACATCCACAGCTGGGTATAGGAGAGGCGGCTGCATGGGCACAGGAGGGCCGAGAGGAATTACTCCACATTCAAGGTCAGGAGGGGCTGTTGTGAGTAGATACCCCTTGTCCAAGGTAAGGAGTAACGGCTGCACTTTGCTGGAGCAGCCGTGAAGAGATACCTCACGTCCAAGGTAAGAGAAACCCAAGTAAGACGGTAGGTGTTGTGAGAGGGCATCAGAGGGCAGACACTCTGAAACTATAACTACAGAAAACTAGCTAATCTGACCACACGGACCACAGCCTTGTCTGTCTCAATGAAACTAAGCCATGCTGTGTGGGGCCACCCAAGACGGATGGGTCATGGTGGAGAGGTCTGACAGAATGTGGTCCACTGGAGAAGGGCATGGCAAACCACTTCAGTATTCTTGCCTTGAGAACCCCATGAACAGTATGAACAGTATCCTTGATACATGTGATGAAAATGACACCACCTCTATGGTTTTCCTCCCCATAACCCACACTTTCTTGTTTATTTATTTATTTGGCATGTGGGATCTTTAGTTGCAGCATGTGGTGTGAGATCTAGTTCTCTGACCAGGGATGGAACCCAGGGCCCCTGCATTGGGAGCGCAGAGTTTTAGCCACTGGACCACCAAGGAAGTCTCCACACTTTCTAAGAAAAACATCAGACCAGTTCCATCAGAGGGACATTCTACGACATACCTGACCATTGAGTACTCCTCAACTGTCAAGGTCGTTCAGAAACAGGGAAAGTCTCCCGGACTTCCCAGGTGGTCCAGTGGTTAAGACTTCGAGCTTCCAATGCAGGGGGCAGAGAAGTTCCATCCGTTGAAGGGCATCTAAAATTCCACATGTCTCATGGCCAAAAAATGTAAACAAACAAACAAAAACCAAGGAACATCCGAGAAACTGTCATGGCCAAGAGGTGCCTAAGAAGTCATGAGAACTAAGTATAATGTTGTATCCTGGTTGGGATCCTGGAAAAGATAAAGGACATTAGGGGAAAACTGAGGAAATTTGAATAAGGTGTAAGGTATGGATTTGAGTAAATAATAATAATGTGTCGATACTAGTTCATTAATTTTGACTAATGAATCACACATTTGTGATGTCAGATGTTAATAATAGGGGAAACTGAGTGTGAGGTATATGGGCACTCTGTACTATCTTTTTAATTTTTCTACAACTATAAAACTTCTGAAAATAAAGTTTATTTTAAATGATTAAAATATTTATATATTTTAATTAATTTAAAATTAATAATACCAATACTTGCTAACATTAATGTCATGTTTTTATGAAAAATAACAGTTGGGTTGGCCAAAAATTTCATTTGGGATTTTCCGTAAGATGTTACGGAAAAACCCGAATGAACTTTGGGGCCAACCCAATATAATTTTCAAAACAAAAACAGTTAGAAGAATGGTATTATGTAACATTTTTGCAACTATCTTTAAGATCTGGCTCAATAGCAGGATTCTCATATTTGCTTCTACATTCAACCAGTTGTGATATTGCATGTCTTATAGCCTCTGGAAAACTCCACTGTACAGTCCAGAAAGAATGAGTGTGAGAAGGTCAAATAACATCTTAGTATTATCATGAACCTCTTTGAGAACTGCCACCTTAGTGATTTCATCCATTACCGTGATTCTAGATTCCCAATTCAAAATCCCTAGCTTTGAAACATCTCTGTTGAGTTCTCTGGTCACATTTGTCACTATACCCTTGCCTTCCCCTCACCCTCTATTGTCTACCCTTTCGACACTTCGCAGTCCATGTCAGCGTGATCACATCATTCCTCTGGTCATTGTAGCTCTGTGAAGTTAATGTGCAAAACACTGTGCTCCCATCCCGTGGTGCCAAATCATTGAGTAATGGGACAGTTGCCTCTCTCATTTTTCCTAGACAGCTAAGTGTCACCAACCCTAAAACACCAAATGCATAATAAATGATTGTTGGATGACTGTAGATGATTCCAGAATCAGAGCTCTTTCTTTCTGATGAAGTCTCCCTCTTGCCCCTGCATATCAGCCCGAGTTTCCACTGTGAATGATAACAGTCTGCGATTTAGTCAGTTTGATATCCACTTTGATTTAGAAAAGATTAATTTCTCTCATTGCCATAGCCAGGCCAAAATACCCAATTTGGACAAGGGATACACCTTGAGGGCAGATTCCTGACTTCAGAAATTAGGTTTGGGGCATTCAGTTTCAGTACAGATGTTTCCATCCACAGAATGCTATACAAACCACAAAGGCTGCCATCCTGTCACCCAAATAATGAGGGTTGGTCCACTCGACAAATAGCTTTTGGGCTTCAGTCTCCCAAATGACCCAGATACCACTGCCATTTTTTGAGTCATCTTGTATACTTTTGTGCCTCAGATTTTATTATGTGGTTTTCTTTCAATGTCTCTCCCATATGCTGTCCTGTTCCCAGAGCCTCTACCCTCTACCAGTCCTTAGACCCTCTTCCCTGAGCTATCAGAGAAACCCCCAGTGGATATGCTCAGGAGTTTCTGTGTCACCATTCAGGCAGTGGGAAACTAATGAAGGTTATTAATGATGGAGCAGTGTGATAAAGGCAGACATCTGGGGAGAAGAGTCTGACTGCACGCTGAGTTCAGTTATATTCTTACTGCTTTTCTGCCTGCTAGATTTGGCCATTTTCTGGTAGAGAGGTGTTTGAAGTCTTCTGTAATGGTGGATCCATCTCCATCTATTTCTCTTTGCAGTTCTATCCATTTTTCCTGCATGCATATTTCCCTTTCCCTTGTTCAGTTAGGCTTCGAAAAAACACCAATAGTTTAGGCTCAAGTGAAATAGTTTCTCCCCAGGGCAGGTGTTGTTAAAAATGCTCTGAGGGGTGTAGACCAGATGGTAAAGTAGGAAGACCCTAAGCTCACCTCCTCCTCTGGGCATACCAAAATTACAACTATTTACAGAACAACAGTCGATGAGAATGACCTGAAGACTGGCAAAAAGATCTTCTGCAACTAAAGGTATAAAGAAGGAACCACAATCAAATGGGTACAAGGGGTATAGTCAAGACCCACACCCCCAGGTTGGTGACCCACAAGTAGGAAGATAATCACAACTGCAGAGTTTCTCTCTAAGGAATGAGGGTCCAAGCACTGTATCAGGCTCCTCAGCCTGGAGGTCCTGCACTGGGAAGATGAACCCCCCCCAGAACATTTGGCTTTGAACGTCAGTGTGGCTTGCTATGGGGAGAGCCAGTGGGTAACAGAGAATTCTCTCTTAAAGAGCACACACAATGTCTCACACACTCTGAGACCAAGAGCAGAAGTGGTCATTTGAAAGAAGCCTGAGTTAGACACACTTGCTGGTCTTGGAGAGCCTCCTGCTGAGCCTCCCTCCTGGAGAGGCAAGAGGGAACTGGAGCTCACTCTGGGGACGTAGACACTGTGGCAGGTGTTTTGGGGAGCTCATTCTATTACAAGGACACTGGAGCTGGCAAGCACCATTTTGGAATCCTCCTTCTAGCTTATTAGTGCTGGGACCTGCCCCCACCCAATAGCCTGTTGGCTCCAGACTTGGATAAAAAGAAGTGAAAGTGTTAGCCGCTCAGTCATGTCTGGCTTTTTGTGACCCCATGGACTGTAGCCTGCCAGGCTCCTCTGTCCATGGGATTCTCCAGGCAAGAATACTGGAGTGGGTTGCCATGCCCTCCTCCAGGCGATCTTCCCAACCCAGGAATCGAACCCGCCTCTCTTACATGTCCTGAATTGGCAGGCAGGTTCTTTACCACTAGTGCCACCTGGGAAGCCCCAAATTTGATCCATACTTCACACCATATATAAAAATTCCAGTTTTATTGAGGTATAATTGGCATATAGCACTGTATAAGTTTAAGGTGTACAGCATAATGATTTGACTTACGTACATCATGAAATAATTACCACAGTAAATTTAATGAACATCCACCATCTCATACAGATACAAAATTAAAGAAATAGAGAAGAAATTTTCTTCCTAGTGATGAGACCTTTTAGTACTTACTCTGTAAACAACTTTCATATGTAACATACCACAGTATTAATTTATTATGTTGTATATTACATCCCTAGTATTTATTGGAAGTTTGTACCTTTTTACCACCTGATCTAATTCCTTCCACCATCCACCTCTGGTAGTCACAAGTCTGATCTCTTTTTCTATGGATTTGTTTGTTTGTTTTTGAAGTACAGTTGACCTACAATACTGTATTAGTTCCTGGTGCATAACATAGTGATTCAGTATTTTTATGCAATGGAAAATGGTCACCATGATAACTCTAGTTACCATCTGTCACCATATAAAGATATGGCATAATTATTGACTATATTCCCAACTGTACGTTTCATATCCACACTTGTTTATTTTGTAACTGAAAGTTGATGCCTCTTAATCTCCCTCACCTATTTCTCCCCTTCCCCCATTCCTCTCCCCTCTGGCAACCACCCATTTGTTCTCTGTACCAGGGACTCTGTTTCAGTTTTCTTGTGTTTGTTCATTAGTTTTGATTTTAGATTCTGCATATAAGTGAGATCATACAGTATTTGGCTATTGTAAATAATGCTGCAACAAATACAGGGAATCATATGTCTTCAATTTCTTTTTCAGTTTCTCCTGGAAATGTTTTGTCATTTTCAGTGTGTGAGTCTTGCACATTTTTTGGTCAGATTTATCCTTAAGTATTTCATATTGTTGATGCTATTATAAATGATACTATTTATTCATTACTATCTCCATTGCTAGTATAAAGACAAATGATCTATTCTGTAATCTTGCTAAATTCACTTATTAGTTCTGGTAGCTTTTTAGGGGCCGGGATTGCACGGCATGTGGGATCTTAGTTCCCTGACCAGGGATTGAACTCACACCTGCTTCAGTGGAAGCACAGAGTCTCAACCCCTGGACCACCAGGAAAGTCCCCCTGGTAACTTTTTAAAGAAAAATGGAATCCATTAGATTTTCTACTTAGACAATTATGTTTTCTACAAATAATTACAGTTTTACTCCTCCCTTTCTAAATTGAATGCATTTATGTCTTTTTCTTGCTTTACTGCACTGGCTAATACCTCCAATATAATATTTGAACAGAAAAGTGGTAAAAGGAGGCACTATTGCCCTATTCCTAATCTTGAAAAAGTGAAAGTGAAAGTGTTAGTCACTCAGTTGTGTCTGACTCTTTGTGACCGCATGGACTGTAGCCCACCAGGCTCCTCTGTCCATGGAATTCTCCAAGCAAGAATACCAGAGTGGGTAGCCTATTCCTTCTCCAGGGGATCTTCCTGACCCAGGGATTGAACCCAGGTCTCCCGCATCGCAGGCAGATTTTTTTACCACATGAGCCTAAAGGTCTAGGCATATTCCTAATCTTAGGGAAAATTATTTAGTCTTTTATGATTAAATTTGATGTAAGTTGTAGGTTTTTTCTTTGATGTACACTATCAGATTTAGGAAGTTCCCTTCTATTTCTAGTTTGCTGAGTTTTTATCTGAAATGGCTGTTGGATTTTGCTAGATTATTTTTTCTGAATCTATTTTTCACTAAAAATCTGCATTTATTTTCCGCAAAACCAAATGCTTTGACATGATTACATTTAAAGACTAACCAATTGCATCAGACATTGGATTTATTTATAATTATTCAATACAACAGATATATTTCAAAAATCTGTTTTTTTTCATTGAGAGTAAACTGTATTAAACTTACTTTTCCAGAAGATACATTCAATAAATACATTCAGCAACAAACTTGGGCTCATAAGCCTTTGAAAATTTTAAGTAATCTTCAATGATGTTGATCAGGAAATTCTTTCATTGGTGGAATTAGTTATCACCAGAATTGTACCACCTGGGAATACTGACATTGATCATATAGTTTGTATTTTTTGAACTGTTAATATAGTGAATTACATTGCTTGCTTTTCAAATGTTAAAATGATCTTACATTCCTGAGATAAACCTCATTATGGTTGTTTGGTTATTATGTATTGTATTTTTATACACTATTAGATTTGATTTAATAAAATTTTATTAAGATATTTTTTGAATGTTTGTTCATGAGGGAAGTTGGTTTGTAGCTTTCTTTGTCATGTTACTGCTTGGTCTCATAGAATGAGTTGGAAAGTGGTCTATCTCTTCAATACTTTGGAGAAATTTCTGTAGAATTAGCATTTTGTCTCTTTAAATGCTTGTAGGATTCATAAATGAAACTAGCTGGGCCTTGAGTTTCTTTTGAAGAAAAGCTTTAAACTAAGAAATCAGTTTCTTTCATAGGTGTGGGGCTGTTCAGGTTACCTATTTCTTCTTTAGGTAATTTGTGTCTAATTTGTGTCTTTCAAGGAATTTGGTTATTTCATATAAGCTATTAAATTTATTGATATAAAATTTGTAATATTCCTTATTCTCCTTTTAAAATCTGTGCAGTGTGTAATGATGGCACCTCTCTTTCCTGATGTTAGCCATTTGTGTCTTTTCTATTTTATTCCTAATTACTCTGGTTAGAAGTTTGTCAATTTTATTGATCTTAAAGAACCAGCTTTTGGTTTTGTTGATTTTTCTCTATTGTTTTTGTTTTCCATTTCATTGATTTCTGCAACTCCTTTCCCTCTGCTTATGTATTTCTACTTAACTGACTTTAATCCTTTTTTAAATGTAGACATTTAATGTTATAAATTTCTCGCTGTGTAGTGCCTTATCTGTATCCCACAAGAATTTATGTTGTGTTTTCATTTTCATTTATTTACAAATATTTTCTAATTTTCTCTGATTTTCTTATTGACCCATGGGTTATTTAGAATTGTGTTATTTTCCAAATATTTGGGGATTCTCCAGAGATCTTTCTGTTATGATTATCATTATTTTTGCCATGCTGCCTGGCATGTGGGATCTCAGTTCCCCAACCAGGGACTGAACCCAGGCACGGCAGTGAAATCCCAGAATCCTAACCACTAGGTCACCAAGGAACTCCCTCTGTTATTAACTTCTAACTTAATTCCATCATAGTCAGAAAATATGCTTTGTATGATTTAAATTCTTTTAAATGTATTGAGACATTTTAATGGTCTATCATAATACATGTTCTGTGTGCACTAAAAATAAAACATGGATTCTGCTCCATTTGGTTGGAGACTTCTGTAACAATTTACTGTATTTTTGCCTTTATATTTAAAGCGGATTTCTTGTAGGCAGCATATATTTGGGTCTTGCTTTTTTACAGGCAATCTCTTCCTTTAATTAGATTGTTTAGATCATTTACATTTCATGTGGTTACTGAGATGGTTGGTTTTCAATCAACAATCTTACTATTTGTCTATCATCTCTTCTCTCTCCTCTCCCCTTTTTCTTTTTGGATTATTTTTTATAATTACCCTTTTTTCACTGAAGACAAGTTATTATAATCTGTTGGCAGCACAGAGAAAGATATTAATGAGGCCAGAACTATGTCTGCATAGAAGTGGGCAGTGACATGCAGCTATTTTGTGGGGAACTGTGTATACTTCAACATCATGATCATGTTTTAGTTTCTTTCCTTGCTTGTGCTGCTCAGTATATCTCTGCTCAGTCTCCTTTATATGATGAGTGATCTCATCTTCATGGTGTTCTTCAAGGCTGTCAGTTGTTCTTTAGTCTTGGTTTGGATTTATCCTTCCTCTTCAGCCTGTTCTCTCTTTCCCAAGGCCCAAATTTCTGGATGACATCCTCACTGGGGTGGAAATTTTCTGACCCCTTGGGACTGAGCACTGAAGAATTGATGCTTTTGAACTGTGGTGTTGGAGAAGACTCTTGAGAGTCCCTTGGACTGCAAGGAGATCCAATTAATCCATCCTAAAAGAGATCAATCCTGGGTGTTCATTGGAAGGTCTGATGTTGAAGCTGAAACTCCAATACTTCGGCCACCTCATGCGAAGGGTTGACTCATTGGAAAAGACCCTGATGCTGGGTAGGATTGGGGGCTGGAGGAGAAGGGGACGACAGAGGATGAGATGGTTGGATGGCATCACCGACTCGATGGACGTGGGTTTGGGTAGACTCTGGGAGTTGGTGATGGACAGAGAGTCCTGGCGTGCTGCAATTCATGGGGTCGCAAAGAGTCAGACACGACTGAGTGACTGAACTGAACTGATTTTTGTTTTTCTATACAAATTCTTGAGCTTTGTTCTGGGACATAGTTATTTAGAAATAGCTTACCATTTTGAGTCTTTCTTGTAAACTTTTAAGGCAGGAGCAGAACAGCATTTAGTCTAGGACTAATTTTGGCCCACTATAGAGACAAAAACCTTCTAATTGAATACTCTATCTCATGTTCCATGAATTATGAGATTTGTCATTCTGGTTAGTGAGAACAAAAACTACTCACAGTCTCTTGAGAGCTCTGAGTATTGGTCCCTCTGATCCTTTGGGTGGTTCTCTCATTGACCTTTGGTCCTTTCCTCACATCCATATATTGATTAGTACTCAGTTGAAGATCCAGAGAAAGCCTTTGAAGATCTCTGGACATCCCTCTCATTGCAGCTGTCTTATCTTCTCTGCCAGCTATCAGCTTCATCTCCTCTACTTAGGGAGATTGCCAGGCATACCTTGATCCCCTTTTCACTGCTCAGTCAATCAGAGGACTCACTTCATTTGTTTTCCATCTCTATTCTTTGCCGCCTGATATCCAATCTCTTGAAAATTGTTGTTTGATATATTTTGCCCAGTGTTTAGTTGTTTTAGATGGGAAAATAATTAATAGTTGCTATTATTCCATCTTGGTCAGAAGCAGAATTCTCTAAAAATTTAAAAAACATATTTTGTTTCCATACTCTAATTATATCTTCATATTTATGATGTATTTTTAGTTGTATATACTGCATTATTGAATATTTTCCTGACAAAAGGGATACTTTCGTTTTGACTAGCATTGATGAGATATTAATTGCCCATCTATAATTTTACACATCCAATAACTGGAGGAATTTTCTAGAGACCAAATTCTAATTTCATACATTTAAAACATTGTCCTCCATTTCAGATTTTACTTTTAGAGTCAGGTGCTATAAGATATGGGCTTTCCTGGTGGCACAGACGGTAAAGAATCTGCCGACAATGTGGGAGACCCATAGCAATATAACCTTTGATGCTTCTCCTTTATGTCATTATGCCTGCAAGGTCAGGAAGCACAGTGATAGGACCACTCCTGGAAGCCATTCCTACACTGGGATAACTAGCAAAAACTCAACTATACATGAAAGTGACTGCAAGCCGCATAAATATATTTTACTAAAAAATAACCCTTTATTCAACTTACCTTTAGCTGAATTCCCAAAATGCTTTGATCACCACTCCAAGATTACCCAATGTAGAGAAAAGTGATATAGATGCCAGAGTAAAAAGAGACAGCAGTCTTAACTGACTACAATTAAAATATCTTACTTTAGCAAATTTTATAAAAACATTTGACTATATGAACACATTGCTTGGGCTCTTTAGGTCTGGAGGGGGCTGTACCAATGATAGTCCTTGAAGCTTAACTTCATGGTAAATCTGCCTCTGCTCAAGATGCTGCTTCAGTTCAGGCTCCCTGTGGCCGACCAAAGTGAAGTGAAGTCGCTCAGTCGTGTCCGACTCTTTTCAACCCCATGGACTGTAGGCTACCAGGCTCCTCCATCCATGGGATTTTCCAGGCAAGAGTACTGGAGTGGGTTGCCATTTCCTTCTCTAGAGAATCTTTCCAACCCAGGGATTGAACCCGGGTCTCCCTCATTGTAGGCAGATGCTTAACAGTCTGAGCCACCAGGGAAATCCCAAATAGTCGAAATTCTTTCCCTCAGCAGATCTTGCCTTTTCCTGAACTCATTTACTTTTCCAGATCCGCACTCCTACCCCAGAGATCCCACCATGCAGGCTGGCAACTTGGTGCATTGCATATGTTGTTCTCATTACCTGGAATACTCTTCACTGACTTCTTCTCCTGGGAGCAGCTACCCCTCCTTCAAGACCAGGACGACTGTCATTTTCTCTATGAGTCCATTCCTGACTCCCCTGGGGATTAATTGTGTCAACACAGCATATTCTTATTTTTATTTTATTTATTTTTCAAGCTTTATTCTTTGAACAAAGAATGGAGAGTTGTGAACTAGTGCTCCTGGGTACAAGATCTTCCTGAAAGGCCCTCAGTAGGGCTGTTTTATAAGAATCTCATCAGCAGAGAGGGGAGAGTTCTCGCAAGTCTGGTGCAGCTGTGCTCTCCCAGAACCCACTGGAGATCTCGCAGTGCCTGGGTGCACGTCTCTGCATGTGCCTGCCTACTGCCTACTGCCTACTGCGGCCTACTGCCGCCATCTTGAATCACGGTGTATGTGTTGGGGGAGGCTTCTCTGCACATGGGCCATGGAGCTGAAGTGTTGAGCACAGCATTTCACATGAATGCAGGTCTGAAGTGCCAGCCAGTGGCAGGGTCAGCACTCTAGGAGCAAGTGAAACCAGTGTCAGGACTTCCTGAAGTTTAGATTCTTTATTTCTCATACAGAAGAAATTCGGCAAGAGGCAAAGTGAGAGGTAAGAAATAGATTTACTGAGAGACACACTCCATAGAAGAGCGTGTGCCGTCTCAGAAGATGAGAGGCCCTGGGAGATACACATTCCATAGAATGTGGTCCTTCTGGAAAGACTTGAGAGCAGCTTCCTATTTTTATCATAGTTCGCATGATACCATATTTTGTACTGTCTCTCCCACCATCATATTAAACTCCTAAGGCCTTGTAAACTTATTATTTCTCTATCCCAGTGCCTAAGTCAGTCAGTTCTACCTAGTAGGAGCTAGTGTGTGGATGTTTGAACAAATGAAATCTCTTTGTTTTCCTCTCACAGAGTGCTGGCTCTTGCTCACTTGTTTGGCTTAATAAGGTTTATCCACCCCCCCCCCCCCAGCATAAACTGTATAGAGGAGCAAGACATTTCTGAAGCATAATTAAATGGATGAATGAATACACAAATATGTGTTGATAGAGTCATCCTGACCCCTGTGTAACAAATAGTTATGGATCACCTACTATTAGGAGGTATTATCAGATAGTATTATTAGGTAATAGTAGATCACCCACTACTAGGAGGTAATTATTAGGAGGTAATTAGGAGTAGGAGATCACCTACTATTAGGAGCCACCTTGGTCACTCAGATTGTAAAGAGTCTGGCCACAATGCATGAGACCCAGGTTCCATCCCTGGGTGGGCAAGATCCCCTGGAGAAGGGACTGGCAACCCACTCTAGTATTTTTGCCTGGAGAATCCTGTGGACAGAGGAACCTGGTGGGCTACAGTCCATGAGGTCGCATAGAGTCGCACATGACTGAGCAACTAACACGTGTATATGTGCTATTAGGAACTATATAATACTATGAACTATCCTTTCTGAGTGCTTTGTGTGTTGTTTGGTTGCTAAGTTCTGTCCACCTCTTTTGCAACCCCATGGACTGTAACCTGCCAAGCTCCTCTGTCCATGGGATTTTCCAGGCAAGAATACTGGAGTGGGTTGCCATTGCCTCCTCTAGGGGAATCTTCCTTACCTAGGGATCAAACTCGCGTCTCCTGCATTGGCAAGCAGGTTCGTTACTACTGAGCCACCCCATTTCCTTCTCCAGACGATCTTCCAGAGATCTCCCAGGGATCCAACCTGGGCCTCCCGCATTGTAAGCAGACGCTTTACCGTCTGAGCCACCAGGGAAATCCATACTGCAATGGTTGCAAATAATCTGCCTGCACTCACCATGTCCTACGTACTTTCACGCTTTATCTCATTGAATTGTCAGAAAACCTCAAAGGAAGTTTCTCATAGCTTCATTACAGTGATGCTGAAATGAAGGCTAGCAAGGTTAATTCTTGCTCAAGTTTACACAGAGGATGGCAAATCCTTGTTCTGAACTTTTCCTGCTGCTCCTAACTTCCCATCCCCAGGTCCTACATACTTAGACATATACCCCTATCAGTACAACCCTGTATCCCTCTGACTTCTGTTTATTTAAATTCTGAACTTCTTAGGCACTTGAGGCCCTGTCACCCATTTGGCGAACTTGCTGCCTGGCAGTGCCCTGGAATGTCACATGGGCAAGGCTCGTTCCCTCATCAGAGTGTAAATTCCAGCCTTTAGCATGAGGCTTCACACAGAGTCAGTGCTTAATAAACATAAGCTGTGTCAGTGACAGGCACGCACAGCAAATGTCCAGGGGATTTGTGTGTGTGTGTGTGTGTGTGTATCTCCTTTTCAGTATAGCTCAGGGTCTGCATAGAGCCAGCAACAACAAACACCCATTAAAAATATGTGAATGAGGATTTAATAGTTTAACATTTCTACTTTGTTCTACCTCATGTTTGTACCCAGCTGGGACTGACAACTCCCAGAAGGTAAGGATGAGGAATGTGGGTGTGTGTGTTGGGGGGGCCGGTATTGGGAGAAACCAAAGAGACATAGGGCAGGGAGCAGAGCTTTCCCAAGCTGAGAATAAGGCTCACATAGAGAATGAGAGGGGGAGAGAGAGAGATGCCAAGATCTAAGTCAGAGCAGGAGGAAAATGAGCCCTGAATAGGAGCCTTGTGTGTGGCCCTGTGGTGCTGACTCACCAAGATTTGAGAGAGGAAAACACACTAGGGATGAAGAAGGGGCCTCTGTGCTGTGGCCACCAGTCTGCCACCCCAAGGACACCCTGTCTGCCCTGAGGCCCAAATGGTCTTGAGAGGTTTTGATTTGGGTTAGGTGGGCTGGGGGTTGGGGGTGGGCACTATAAGAAGGGAGATGGGGAAGTTTTTGGAGAATACAGAAGACCCTTCCTGGGTGAGCTGTGGGTCTGAGTTCAGGTGGGCAGGAGGAGCAGGGGAAGGAGGTGTCTCTCCCCAAACATTCAGCCGCAGTCTCCTCCACAGGCAGGTGTGGCAGGTCAGACTCACAAGCGGGGAGGGGTAGATGCTCATGGCTTCAGCAGCTTCTTGTCCATACTGGAGGAAGAAGTCATGCCTTGTAAGTGCTTCCCAGAGCTGATGCTACAGATGGAGGCATGGCCTGGGAGTAGAAGCTCCGCAGTCCTCCGCACTCCCAGCCTCACCTTGGCTGTCAGACCGGTTCACAGACATGAGGACAGGATTTTTGTGGCAACCAGGATGGCAGGTGGCCCTAGGACAGCAGGTGGAGGGCAAAGCCCAGGTGGACAGGATCAAAGGTCAGACACTGTAGAGAAACAGGTGTGAGGAGGCAAGAGCACCTGAGGAAGCAGCTGGGGCTGGGCTAGGAATTCTGGTCCCAGGTTGGCCCAGGTGGCTGAAGCAGAAAGAGGGAGCCAGACTGACTCTTTAGACCTAGCCTTGTCCTTCCCATCTGCAGTACAAGGCAGCTAGAGTCAAGGGGCTCTAAGCTTCCTTCTCACTCTAACATTTGATGACTCCATGTCATCCTTCTCTCTTCTCCCCACCAAAGCGCCCCTCTCTTTCAGTGTCCTGTTCCTGGCTCAAAGTCTCAAAGCTAACAAACCAGTGGATTCATACTTAAATGTATTACTGTCCACAAACTAATATTCTGAACTTCCCAAATGTATTACATATTTTTAAAAAAATTATTTTCATTTACTTATTTGGCTGCATTGGGTCTTAGTTGCAGTATGCAGGATCTTCGATCTTCCTTGTGGCATGCAGGATCTAGTTCCCTAAGGACTGAACCCGGGCCCCTGCACTGGGAGTGCAGAGTCTCAGTCACTGGAAATCCCAAGTGTACTACATACTTTCTACTGTAGTATGGCCACTGGAAGGAGAGTGGACTTGAAGGCCTAATGAATGAAGGTTTGAATTCCAGCTGTGCCCCTGACTCTCAGCTTGGCTGAGTTGTAGGACCTTGAGCAATGTCCTGGGCCTCCGTAGGCCTTCATTACTTTATGGGTCAAGCAGGAATAACCTGCCTCTTTCAGTAGTTGTGTTGATTAAATGAAGTAACACATGTAATATACATGATTGACAGCTTGGTACCAAATAAAATACTCAGAAAATGTGTCCGCCCACATTTAGGGGACTTAATCACGACCAGAAAGAACAGAGTCTGAGAGATTAAGGTGCAGGAGGCTTACCAGGAGCTTCCCTGGTGGCTCAGAAGGTAAAGAATCTGCCGGTAATGCGGGAGACCTGGGTTTGATCCCTGGGTTGGGAAGATCCCCTGGAGGAGGGCGTGGCAACCCACTCCAGTATTCTTGCCTGGAGAATCGAGAATCCCCATGGACAGAGGAGCCTGGCAGTGTACAGTCCTTGGGGGTCGCAGAGCCTGACATGGCTAAGCAAATGAACACACACAGGCTTATCAGAGAGAACCCTTGGGATCCACAGGAAGGAAGAGGGGAGGGAGGAAAAGGAAGAGGTGGGGACAGTCAAGCTGCGGCAGTCTCAATGGAGGGTTCAGTCAACCCTACAGGGAGTTTAGAAGCTCAGATGACCCTTCAGAGCTCTCTTGATTTGGGACAAGGGGGCCAGGTCTTTATGCTCCATATCATCAGTCTTTGGATGTCGGCTGCTCATGAAAGGAGATGTGACCTTGGTGTCAAATTGCTTTCCAAAGGGCTTACAGCCAAGAGCTGTTTCCTGTCAGCATTTCCTGCAGCTAGGAAAATAAATCCTTCATTCCTGAAGGGGGACCTGTGTGTTTGCCATGCTGAGTTAATTAGTAGGACTCTTGTCAGATTAAGTAGGTGACTCCCCAGGGTAAGGCCAGTCTTGCTGCTACACTTTCCAGTAATTTTTCCAAGCCAGCCATTTCACAGTGGTGTGGGCAGAGACACGCGACCTTCCCAGTGCCCCTCCAGTCTAACAGCAGCACAGACATTCACACCACTGGGAGAAAAGGATAAACTGCTTTCACATCCCTCCAAGGGAATCAGTCATGAAATTAAAAGACGCTTACTTCTTGGAAGGAAAGTTATGACCAGCCTAGACAGAATATTAAAAAGTAGAGATATTACTTTGTCAACAAAGATCCGTCTAGTCAAGGCTATGATTTTTCCAGTAGTCATGTATGGATGTGAGAGTTGGACTATAAAGAAAGCTGAGCACCAAAGAATTGATGCTTTTGAACTGTGGTGTTGGAGAAGACTCTTGAGAGTCCCTTGGACTGCAAGGAGATCCAACCAGTCCATCCTAAAGGAGATCAGTCCTGGGTGTTCATTGGAAGGACTGATGTTGAAGCTGAAACTCCAGTACTTTAGCCACCTGATGCGAAGAGCTGACTCATTTGAAAAAACCCTGGTGCTGGGAAAGATTGAGGGCAGAAGGGGACGACAGAGGATGAGATGGTTGGATGGCATCACCGACTCAATGAACATGGGTTTGGGTGGACTCAGGGAGTTGGTGATGGACAGGGAGGCCTGGCGTGCTGCGGTTCATGGGGTCGCAAAGAGTCGGACTAGACTGAGCGACTGAACTGAACTGAAGGGAATCAGTCACTTGCAGGTATCTCAGGACCCACTGGATTCTTTTCAAACCTTGTCATTCCCCTTTTGCTTATGGAGACTTAGAGGGTAGGAGGGGACATTTATGGGTAATGTGGTATTTTGGCAGAAGGTCCTTTCTCAGCTTGGCTTTTACATGTTACTAGGTCTTCTCTACAGGTTACTTGAGAATGTTTTTGCAGAGTGCTGTGGCCTGGGAGCTCTGTCTCCTTGACACAGGACTCAGCTTTCATCCGAAGACCAAGACAAGCCAACTGAAACCTATTGGAAACACAGGGAGATAGTGTGGAAGTCCAGGTAAATAATGGTTTGGAGAGAGGAGAAAAGACATTTGCTTCTTCTCTAGTTAACTTTTCCTGCCCACAAGGAGTTGTTTTTGCCAAGACCGCCTTTAGTGACCCTGTATGACATTTTCACCCCACCTGCATTATTCAGTTGTCTCTAGTAACTTTTTATGTTAACGTTGTGTGTCCCCCAACTGGATTGTGAGTACCTTGAGGTTTTTCTCTAATAGCTATGTTGGTTTCTGTCTCTATCTTAATTATCTAAGGGATCTCAGTTGCTTGAAGGGGAATTAATGTTTTTTGTTCCACTTACCTGAGCTGATAAATGTCTCTAGGTTAGGGTGGTAAAGAAGCAGCATGGTGTCCTGCAAGGTGTAAACCTACCTCATGCTAAGCAGCAGCCCAGACACTTATCTTGAGCTCCACCTTGGTCTACTGATTGGAATCTTTATGGGGAGGGGCCTGGAACTGGCATAATGAGTGACTCAGGAGATTCTCATTTGGGAAACAGGTAGTGGAAGGAGCAAAGCACTGGGTTTTCAATCCAAGCCCTGTCACCTACTAAGGTCCCCAGTACAAATTTCTGGTCTTCAACCACTACCTCATGTGTACACTGGGGATAACACTTTGCAGCACCTTTGTGCAAATTACTAAGGGAAGATGTGAGTGACATCATTAACATGGTCCTTGGAATCCAAGTAGGCACTCTTGACTTCGAATACCATTGACATTCTTGCAAAACAGATTCTAGAGCTTTAAGTCATCTCCTCATGTTAGAGACAAGTAAGTTCTTGTGAAAGAACAAGTGATGGTTATGAGGAATTATTTCTCAAAATGTGATCTTCAAATCACCTGCATCAGCTGGCCCTCAGGCCCAATCCCCAGGAATCGTTATTTTTAGCAGGATTCCTGTAAGTACAACAAAGTTTGGGAACCATTACCCCAGTGTCCTTTCTCCTCCTTTGCTTTTACCAGTAAACTGGCCATTGACATGTGAGCAAATGGGTGGACAGGCTCTCAGGTTTTCCCAACTAGTTTTATAGCAACTAAATTAAAATTACTCTTGTGGAACAAATGATTCTTATTTCCTACCTCTGATGCATTATGAAAACATGAACTACTTTGAAGTAGGATTTTTCAAGACATTTGAAATTCTGTTTCAAGAGCCAAGCATCAGAAGTACTCTTTATAAATTATACATGCATGCTAAGTTGCTTCAGTCATGTCTGACTCTTTGAGACCCTATGGACTGTAGCCTGCCAGGCTCCCTGGTCCATGGGATTCTCCAGGCAAGAATACTGGAGGGGGTTGTCATGTCCTCCTCCAGGGGATCTTCCTGATCCAGGGATCGAACCTGCGTCTCTTATATATATATATACACACACAAATTGACAAGGGAGCATTGCTGACATTATGAAAAAAATGGCTATAAGAAGTACTTGTTGAAAAATGGATATAACCAATAATTCGCTTAAATGCTAGCAATGTAGATATGTAAACAAGCACACTGTGTGAACATCTTTTGTACATCAAAGGATTTTCAAATGCTTTTATCTGGCTACACTTGCATTTGCTAACAGTGTAGTAGCAACAGCACTGGCCTAAGAGACAAGAGATGCCTGAGTCATTTGTAAAATGAGAGGGCTGGACAAGATCAGGCATTCTTATCTTACAGTACATGATTTATGGATGGTTTCAGGGTCTCTGGACACCATGAAGCCATCAACTGAATTTTGCACACAAGCATATACATTTTTATGGGGACAGCATCTAGCTATTCTTAAGAATCTCAAAAGGTCCAGAACCCCCAAATGATTTAAAAATTATAGACTGGACTATTGTGAAGGCTTCTCTCAGCTCTAAGATTCTAAGGAAAACCAATGTCCCATGTCCTTTTGGGGTCTAACCTGGATGGGTCGTGTATCTTTGCTTTTTTTAAAGCCAGGAACCAGTGATTGATTCCTTTTTACCAATCTGCTCCTTCCCCAACAAAATGGGCCCTGTTGTGCAACATTCTTCACTTGGTACAAACAAGACTATTTTTTGCCCAGACAGTATGATTTAAGTTGTTTTAATGTAGTCTGCTATAAAAATGGATGGAGACTTCTGCGCGGTACATTTGGTTTTACAAATGTTAATAACTAGTTAGTGCTTGTGCTATGTGCTGCACATCATTATGATCTGTTGACCAGGAACAGCTCTCGCAACATGGGTTAAGACCAGAATTGTGAATCATGGAACTTTCACTTAGCACACACACAGTCTACGGCAAACTTAAATACTAATCTATGATACCTAACTGGATTATTTGATCCATTGCAGTATTGTGCTTGTTTATCTCAGAAGATAGGCAACTAGCAAAAATACAGATTTCTTTTGCGCTTCCCCACCCCCATATTACACTGTAAAAGTAATACATTATTCAGTGCACTTTCTAAGAAATAAACTTCCTTATAGTATCTCTCTCTATATATATATATCTATGCCAAAACAAAAGAAGAGCACAATGCAACTTGTAAGATTACCATTTAAAGCAAGACAGGTAACAATACTCTGGGATTATAGCCCCCTTTCCTGTTTAGAGAAGTTCCAGTTCATGTGACAATGCACGGGAATAAAATTTAATGCATGATTGCTCTGGGAAGTTTAAGATAACCTCTTTATCATTTGGTAGGCATGCTAGGGCATTAACAGTATTTTTTTTTTTTTTTTGATGTATTGGCTTTAGTCAAACCATAAGCTGTGCAGACACCAGTGTACTCCAGAGTGATTTATCTTGATTTCCATCACCTGCTTTTCTCACATCAACTCATATTGGGTTATGAGGAAATAGGTTTAAATCATAACAGGAGGTCGTGCTGTGTTCTTAGTCACTCAGTCGAGTCTGACTCTTTGTGACCCCATGGACTGTAGCCTGCCAGGCACTTCTGTCCATGGGGATTCTCCAGGCAAGAATACTGGAGTGGGTTGCCATGCCCTCTTCCAGGGGATCTTCCCAACCCAGGGATTGAACCCAGGTCTCCCGCATCGCAGGCAGATTTTTTTACCAACTGAGACACCAGGGAAGCCCTGGCTGCTGGTAAGTGTTGACTAGAAGAATGTATGTGAGATCTCTCCATCCTTGTGGACACAAAATCAGGTAACTACCATGTCTGAGGTGGACAGTCATTATACTCTAGGGAGTTTGTTGGTCGTGCTAGCCAACAAGTTGGAAAATTTGGAGGCTTCTGTCCACACAAACCCACTGTGATGGAAATGACAGAAGTTTCTAGAATGAAAGAGGCTGCAGCTTGTGAGCTAAATCCAGCTGCAGAAATGTTTAACTAGCAGTATTTAAAAATATTTTGATCAGTTCTTGACATTTAAAAATGAGAATGTTTCTCATGAAAATTTGGATTTCATAAAAATCTTAGGAGCTAGTAACCCTGGCCTAGCATTCTTGCATAGCAACAAGCAGCTGAAGCGGCACAGGAGGTGCCCTTTTCAGCGGGGCATGGGCACTTCACTTTGCTAAGGCTCTCACTGCTCCCAGCTGTTATATGTCATTTGAGTGAGTGACTGACTTGTTTTTCTCATATATATGACCAGTTGAGCTTTGTGACACTGGGTTGGTTTGGCCTTGTCTTCATGATGCTGAAGATCTGACTTCATGTGAAATTTCTCCCTCCCCATGGACAAGATTCCTTCTTTGACTGGGTCCCAGCTACATCTAGTTGCTTTGGTAGGTAATCTTAACATGCATTTCTACTCATCCTTTACACTATATTGCAAACTCCAAAGATACAATCACACTAATATTTATGTGTTTAAGTGTGTGTATGTTAAACACGTAAAGGGGTGTGTATCTATACAGATATATGTATACTTTCATTTAGGTAAAAGTTAATTTGGTTCCACAGATACGGACACCAAGTGCTGGCAGCTTGGAGAATAAGTGTATAGCAATTTGCTGAAACCTGTATAATTCTGACTTATAATATTACAAAGACAGTGAACTTTAAGTTATTGCTTTTTGATAACAGAATAAAGATCTCATTCTGTTGCAAAACTTTTATACAGAATGAGTAACCATTTCCTATTCAAGTAATAGCAACTGGAATCAGAAGTTCCTTACACAACAGTAGATGCCTGAAGACATTTTTGAAGGAGATGTGATTTCATTCTATTCAAGAATTTATGCAGGAAGCTGGGAGTGATGAAATTTTTCCAAAGTACAAGAAAATCAGCACCCCAACTGCTTAATGTTCAGGAGGATTTCTCAAGGGCTCTATAAAGCTCACTTTGTGGTGAGTTTTCGTCCACCTTTAGCATTCCCATTCTACTTATGCAGCCTTATTTCTGAACACAAAGCTTGTACTAAAACAGTAAAAGAGGATTAAAAGCAGTGTTGGTTTTTAACATTCAGAATTCACAGAGGATCTCATTTTTTTTACAGTTAAATGATCCATTCTGTGCTTTTGCTGCAGAATCACATTCATATGGCAGTCTAATTTCAGGCACTTTTAAAACATGTTCATCTGGAATAAAAAAATCTGCATGAACCACTTCCGCATAATTCAAAATGAGTGTTGAGTGATTCGAGTCCCCAGACAGCAAATCACCACCTGGTACTCAGTTAGCTTTCTCCATCATAACGTGATGGTGACTGTGAAGCTTAGGTGTCTTTGAGGTGCCCTTCTAGCTTTAGCACAAAGATGGGGATCATAAAATTCCAAACTACTTAGTTTCTACTTATAAAATACAAAAAGGTGAAACACACTAAATGTATTATACAGACGGTTTCAGCTAAGATCAAAATAAATAACATGATCTGACTCAATGGTTTGACTCTTGAGCTCCTGGACGAAATCTGATGGAATGTCAAACGCAGAGACTCCCTCCTAGACACTAGCTGCTGGTAGGCAAAAGTATCTCAACATCCTTGCCATTGGCGACAACAGCATTAGAAGAGCAGCTGCTGCCAAGGTCTTCTGCAGTGGTCAAAGAGGATGCCTGGGAATGAGTTTTGGTCAGGGGCGTGGTAGTGGATGGAGAGGGAGTGAGGCCAGGCTTTTTGGGTGGGATGGGTGGAGGGTTTCCTCTCTCAGCTCTGGGGATGGTAGGGGACTTGATCCCTGGAGACAGGGGGCTCAGAGGACTCGACACTTTTCCTGGAGTAGGTGAATGGCTGGTGTCACCTCTCGCGTTGGTAGTGCTGGCCAGATTTCGGTAGTCTGTACCAAAGGGAGAGCTGTTAGGAGAAACGGGCTTTATTGGTCCTTGTTGGTTAGTGAATCTGGAGAGCACCTGAGTGACCGTGTTTCGGGCCAGCTGCTTGGCAGCAGAGTTGTCTATGAGGGTAGGAGACAGATCCCTGGAAGGAGGGCTCTGCAGACCACTGGCTTGTTGGTCCTGATCTGCTTGGGACTGAAATTTGTGCCGAGCTGCATGGAACCGCTGGTTGATCCCTACTTGGTAGGATGACTGGTAGCCAGGACTGCTAGCTGATGACCCCAGTAAGCGCTTAGTTAGTACTGGTGAAGAGCAAGGAGAGGATGTGAGAGAGGAAGAGGCAGTGCTGCTGGGAGATGGTGAGCTCCCACTGGAAGGTAGATGACTAGGCGTTGGGACTGGTGTCTCTAGTCCCACAGGACACCCGCCATTCTCTACTGCTTTTTCTTGGGCCAATCCCACAGGCTTCTCTCGTGGAGGCACTTGGTGTTCTACATTGCTGCCTGCAATCAACTCCTTGGTAGTCTGCATTTCTGGGTCAAAATGTCCATTGGCTTTTGCATAAGAGTAAGTGGGAGTGGTGGGACCAGGTAGCTCGGTGGTTGTCACCTTGGTTGTACTGCTCCCATGCGTTTTCTCTGCCTGAAAACTGTCTGTTTGGCAAAATACAGACACTAGCATGGGTGGCTCAGTTACTGTGCCTTTAGACACAGTTACTGGTTTCTTCACTTGCTCGCTGGGGCCACTTCGCTGGTGCAAAGCCTCTAGATCCTTCACTACCTTCTTCAAACTCTCCATTTCTTCTTTCAGAGTTCTGGTCCGGTTCTCTTCTCGGTTCAGCTTTGCTCTCAGTTGTTCCCTTTCAATGTCAAACTCAGATAACTGCTTCTCCACCTGGGCCTCCATCTGCAAGCCCCGCTTCCTCTCGGCAGCCAGCTCTTCCTCCAGCTTGCTCGCTCGGCTCTTCTCCTTCTCCAGTTTCAGGCTCAGCTCTCCCGCCTTCTGGCCCTCCTCTGCAGCCTTGCTAGTGGCCTTCTTGCACTCACGGACCAGCATGGAGGAGAGCTGCTTGTGGCGGGACCGCTCCTCTTCCAGCTGACTGGAGAGTTTCTTCTGCTCTTTTTCAAACTTTTTCACTTGGGACTTTTCAAATTCCAACTACAAAAGAATGCCACCACACATCTTGATTAGAGTAAGGAAACAAAGAGACACTGACAACTGTTATCACGTAGTGTATCAGGTTAGCTGTTCTCTGGCAGGCACATGGGATTACCACACATGCCATGTGCTTACATCAAATATTTCTTAAGTATTACAACACCTAACATAAAAATGTACACATGACGACTTAATCTTGCTTTGATGATTTAGGAGGCACTTCTCGTTCTTACTGTCTCAGGGTTATTAGTGGGAATCTGAATCGTCATTGTGTTCTAGGTCTATGGAAAGTTCAGAGGATTAGAACCAATCAAAACAGAAAGTAGAAAGCCATATAAACTGGATTTTGTGATGAATGCTGATGAAAACAAAACCTTTAAAGCTTCAGTAATAATTCTTTCTGGTCTTAAAAACAAACAAACATAAGTAGCTGCATATGAATCATTCTTCTACACAAATGCCATTGGCTTTCATCATCATCCCAACCCTACTTAAAGCACAAAATGAGAGGGAAAGGGTTCAAGGAACCTTTTTAGTCAGTGTTTTTCAAACTCTGAGACCCATTAATGGATGGGGAAACCATTTAGTGAGCCATTAAGAATTTGAACAAATGAAATAAAAGTGAAAATATAAATGTGTATTATAAGCAGTAAGGGTTATGTATGATTTCATGAGATTTTTGTTTCAAGCATACATATATATGTGTATGTATTTATGATGTAAAGTATATTTTTTACTAGGAATCCTAAGTCAAAAAAGTTTTGAGAGTTCAAAGTTAGTGAACAAAGTGTGTTCTATGGAACGACGGTCCATAGTGAATGATCTATGTTAACAGATTTTATGAAAACATAGATTTGCTAAACACAGAATACCCTATATTGATCTTGAAGACTCACAGCATGCTTTGGCATACTAAAAAGTCTAAACAATTGAAGTTAGAAACCTCTTTGTGTGTTAGTCGCTCAGTCGTGTCTGACTCTTTTTGACTCCATGGATTGTAGCCTGTCCATGGAATTCTCCAGGCAAGAACACTGGAGTGGGTTGCCATTTCCTTCTCCAGGGAATCTTCCTGATCCAGGGATCAAACCCAGGTCTCCTGCACTGCAAGCAGGTTCTTTACCATCTGAGTCACCAGCGAAGCCTCTTTAACTTTGTTTAATACAGTAATTCCCAGAGTTATCTGACCACAAAGCCCTTTTTTTTGAGTAACATCAATTTATACCCTGCAGAATAATCTTCAGGAAATGCTGCTGCTGCTGCTGCTGCTGCTGCTAAGTCGCTTCAGTCGTGTCCGACTCTGTGCAACCCCATAGACGGCAGCCCACCAGGCTCCGCTGTCCCTGGGATTCTCCAGGCAAGAATACTGGAGCGGGTTGCCATTTCCTTCTCCAGGGGATCTTCCTGATCCAGGGATCAAACCCAGGTCTCCTGCACTGCAAGCAGGTTCTTTACCATTTGAGTCACCAGGGAAGCCTCTTTAACTTTGTTTAATACAGTAATTCCCAGGGTTATCTGACCACAAAGCCCTTTTTTTTGAGTAACACCAATTTATACCCTGCAGAATAATCTTCAGGAAATGCTACTCTAGGCAAATGCTGCTCCGAGCCCTTCCACCTTAATTACCTGTTGAGTCAGCCGCTCTCTCTCCTTCTCCAGCATGTAGGTGACATCATCGCCTTCAGCTGTGTCCTGTGCATGCCTTTGCCTTTCTTCTTCAAGGTCTAGGATTACCTTTAAGGAATTAAAAAAATCATTTCCAAATATAGGGAGTCACACTTAGAATACAATTTAACAGTAAGTGCCTATCTAAGCATCCAAGATCACATTCTATAGATAGGTAAATGAGTAAGTAAATCCCAGTCAGGGCCATCAAAGAGCACACCGTCTAGAAGGGTGAAAGATATATGCTACAAAAAATACAATACGTACTTTACCTCACACAAAGTGGCATGTAAGCAGCAAAGAGGAACTCATTAGCTGTAGGGACTGAAAGGTTTCAGAGAAGTAATAAGTTTGGTGGGATTAGGGGACAGGTGTAGGTGATGAAGTAAGGCAGATTCATGGAAAGCTGAAGCTGAGGCTTTCCCTGTGATACTCAAATCACTGGAGGTACCAGAGAGTGAAGCCTGAAATTAAACATTTCAAATAGGTGACATCCTCACACTCACCGTGCCTTGCTTAATTAATATATGCGTCTTGTATACAGTTAGATAAGAAGTAAAAAGATTCTCTAGACTTCATCCTGCATACGAGAAGGCTCAATTATTGAGATCTGAAGTGGAGATTTTTCATAAGGCCTTTTAATTAACTGTCTACCCACTCCACTTACCCTGGTGCCAAGCAATTAAGCCCAACTTTAAGGAGAGTACAGGTTTAAAGGGGCACTTCCCCACATAATCCTGCCTACAACTGCATAATATTCTAATAATTATGGATTTCTTCATAGCTTCTGCTCATGATTCAGAGGTGGGTTGGCCCAGACCTCCCCAAGCCAGAGCACTGTCATCCCCATGGTCATTTCTCATTGTTTCTCTTCACTAACAACTGTTATGAATGGAGAAAGAGGACTTTCTGGGACTCCTCTTTAAATACAAAAATGAAAACATTCTGGTGTATTTCCTTTTGGTTAAAAAAAGATTTTGGCTTCTCCTCTCCAGAGAGGCTTCTAAAATTATAGAAATGGGATGAAAAGAAAAAAAACCATAAAAAGAGAGACTTTGGCAGACAAATTTTAATATTCTGAAGAAAGAAAGAGGCTAGAGGGATGGTAGCTTCTTGGTACGAGGGAGGAAGCTGTTTTGCCCTGTAGGACCCCAAAGACATAGGGTACCTGCAGGTGGCAGATACTGCAGAGAAGAGGTAAGGTGTAGCATGGAAGACAAGGGAACTAGTTCTAGGTCTGTATTTTCAAGAGTTATCTGTCCCTTCAACCTGATTCCTGTACACAGAATGCCCAGCCAGGCATCAACTGCCCAGCAATACACCAGATGTTTATACTCTGAAGAAACAGAATGTGACAGCCTCCAGATTTGGTAATAACAGATATGACAGAGAATAAGGGTGAGGAAAGGGAATTATTTTTATTTTGGGAAGATGGCAGGGTGAAGAGGAAAGGGAAGTGGGGTGCTAACAAAATTTACATCTATAATTAAAGGAAGTACATATAAGTGTCTAACATTGATAAAGTGAAAGAGCAATATATTAGTTAGAAATATGGAAAAAATATATGGAAGTTAACAAAACAAAACATTAAAAGGAAAAAAGTGGTTGTCTCTAATATTGAAGAGGAGAGGGAATAGGAAGAGGTAGACTAGGGAACCCTATTTTTCATAGTAAGCAGCTGCTGCTGCTGCTAAGTTGCGTCAGTCGTGTCCGACTCTGTGCGACCCCATAGACGGCAGCCCACCAGGCTCCTTCGTCCCTGGGCTTCTCCAGGCAAGAATACTGGAGTGGGTTGCCATTTCCTTCTCCAGTGCATGAAAGTGAAAAGTGAAAGTGAAGTCGCTCAGTCGTGTCCGACTCTTTGCGACCCCATGGGCTGCAGCCTACCAGGCTCCTCCGTCCATGGGGTTTCCCAGGCAAGCCCTAACCATGTAATTGACTGTTTAAATCACTAATACGTATAGGAGCCAAAGTGGGTATTGTTAACAACCCTGCCAAGGCACCAGGCTTAAACTGGAATTCTCTCAGGCAAACTGGGACTATATGTATGCTAATTATAAGCCTCTAGGTACTATGTGATGTCTAATGAAGTCAATGTTCTACTTTGATAAAACACTTAATAGATAGGCAGTGATTTAAAACATTTAATGCTATCATCTTACATTGAAATATAGTATTAGGAAATCTTGAAATTTTTAACTCTTCTTCTCCCCAATCACCTAGGACCATAAATTATCCCAACACTACTTCAACAGGCATGATAGCCAGCCAGCCCTTTCGTACCACTCAATTACTTTATGTATGAAATGGAAAACAGGCTTGCCTATCAAATAAAGATGTTGTGTAGTTTTTTTATAATATTATGTAAAAGCTCCCCAATTTAGGCAACTAACCCTAACTCATTGACATCTTTTAAATTGGACCATAAATGTCTTCAGATTACTTCAGTCTAAACCAGAGGTTAAACTTTTCTGGGTCTTGGAGAACTCTGAGAATTCTAGTAAGGATAGGAAAAAAAATTCATTTTCTATAAAATGCATAAACTTGGCATTCATTGTATTTTCTGGGGGGTCATGGAACATCTGAGACCTATTTGTGGTTAAGAACTCCCACTCTGGCTTTTTGTTTGGACTCTGTGAAGGGAAAGAAAAATTGTGGGCAAGACCTAAGACCTTAAGTACTTTGTCAGATGCACTTTAAGCAGATGGCTCTCTAAAGCAGGTAACCATAAAGTAAACGAAGATCTATCAAACTGCAGCTGCTAACCCAATTTTTTCTGAATAAAACGCTTCCTACTAAATGCACTGATGTCCCTCCACCTTGTTGATATAAATCTAAACCAACAGTTCTTAAAAATGCATATTCTAGACAAGCATCTTTTATAGGCCAAATGTGAGCTATAAATGACAAGTTGGGGAATGAAATCACAAGCACTAGAAGAATTCCAACGAAATGAGGTAGAGGAAAGCACAGGTCCTATCTTAGATGCTGTAAGACCTGGAGACAGACAGACAGACAGACAGACACATACACACACATTCCTAATAGAGAACAGCTTTAAGGTAAACAACCGTAGGGACTGTTTATGGTTTCATGAGAGGTAAAATGCAATGAAACTCAAAACCAGAAATAAATAAAAAATAATCCATTGGCTTGTATGTTTATAGTCAGGTAAACTCTCTCTCTCTCTGATACAGCATTCCCCAAATACCCAAATACCTATTAATCTCTCTATTTATCACTTAAGTAAGCAAATAGAGAACACTCTGTTCAGCTAAAGGCTTGGTCAAGCCCCAGTTTGTTGCCAAAGTTTGGGTGATCAAGAGTTGAAAAAACATACCAAGTGTTTTGGAGTGTCATATCAAGAAAGAATGTCATCTAAAATAATGTGTCTGAAATACTCCCTAAATTTAAGATTTGGAATAAACTGCATTTTCTATCTCCTGGCTCCTAGGTAAGCTAATTTTTTTTTTTTTTGGACACCCGTGAGACCTCCCAGTTGAACTACCATGAGACCTGGCAACTGACAGAAAAGTAACAGGCACTATTTAGAAAGCTGTCATAGGAGCCTGCAGGCTTGTGTCAGCCGGTCACCCACCTTGCGGTGCCGGCTCTCAGCAGCAGCCAGCTGCGACAGCATGCGCTCTTGCATGTTCTTGCACTGTTTCATCACCACCTTAAGAATTGAGAGTGGGTTCGTGCACACTGGCTGCTTCTCACCATCATTCTTCTCTTTTAGGGTTTCAAAGTCTCTCTGGAGCGCCATTAAAGGATCACTGATGTTGTATTTTCCATAGCGTTCTTCAATGAAAGTATCTCTGTGTTGGGCCTGGGAAGGAAGGAAAAATAAGCATTTTGCTTTCAAATATTACTGAAGAGGGAATTTGCTAGCAGTTAAACATCAAAGGTGGTAGTGTTGGTATGAAGTAACCTGTGGACTACAAATCAGACGGGCCATCTAAGTATAGACACAGCATCAGAATAGGGGCACAGCATAATAACGAGAAGAAATACTAATACAGTGCTAATTACATGTTAGATACTGATCCAAGTGTTTAGATTCAGATTACCTTATTTAAGTTTTACTTTGATTTTTAAAGTAGTGCTATCATTTCCATTTTGCAGATGAGAAAATTACTATGCAGAGGTCAAGTGACTTGTTTCAGGTCACTAGTCTAGCAAGCTGTCAGAATTGGGATTTAAACCCAGGCAGCCTGGCTCTAAAGTCTGTGACCTGAACTGGCATGCTTACTGCCTCAGCTTATGAATGCTTATATTACCAACAGTTATATCTTATCTTTCCTTGCTGAGTTATGGCATTTGCATTTCTAAAATATGGTAAACATATGATCTTTATGAGTTTACAGATTTAGAGACCTAACAAGGTGGCCATAGATAAGTAAAGGATGTTAAAGATAATTCTACATTATAACTGAGGACTGGTTGTGATTTCTCCACATAGAACTTCACTCGACTGCTGATGGGTCAAGAGGGTGGAGGCTCTCAGCACTAGGGGTGCAGACAGAATCCCTCTACTCCCTCTTCCAGCCTCCTTTCAGCTGCTATCTTTCATCTCCATTCTGTCCCCTTCAGGGCTCGGGGAACTTGAGCAGGGACTGTGGGCTGGTGCTTGGAGTCTGGCCTAGGGCTTTGGGCCTGGGCACCAAGTCAGGTCAAATGATCAGGAAGGCAGTAGAAGGAGATTCTTAGGCTACCCTCTTGTCTCTGCTAGGAAAAATCTGAAGTACTATTTCATTTGAGTATCATATATTACGTGCAGGTGAACAAAGGACATTAACAATCACTTTAGTGAACATACATTTAAATGTTTCCTAAGACATTTTACACACACACACACACACACACACACACACACACACATGAAGTGTTCATAGAGGGTTGAGGAAACTTCCTCAAAAGTCACAGCAAAGTACTGTATAATTTAAGCTTTCAAATGAAATCTAGTTACAAAAACTATTGTCATTTCTCAATAAAAAAAATTATTTTATCAGGAGCTATATATATATATTTTTACTACCACTACCCACAAATGGGAACCCATCTGAAAAGAAAAATACACAATTCAATGACCATGCTTAAAAAACAGAACAAAAACCCTCAAGAAAATAAAGCAAACATGGGTTTCTTTGACACAGAAATAGGTTTCAGTGCTGAACATTCAATGCCTCCTTCTTCATTAGAGACTGTCAAAGTTCAAGACTCAGGAATTAGCCTTGTGTTACAAATTTGTATTGGTATTGGTTGGCAAATGCTCAAAGCAGAGTTAGAAGCCCTAGGTTTTACTTCTGGCTTGACTACAACCATCTTAAGCAATGACGTTATTGGAATATTTGGATAATATCTGTATACTAGAAATTTGAAATTCACTTGTTGCTGTAAGTTACTGTTAACTAAATCCCTAACCTTATTACAAGTATGTATGTGTGCACATGTGAGCATGTAAATTAAAAGAATCCTATTTTGAGGTCCAAAATAAAAAGAAAATTCTTAGTAAAATTTCAAAAATTTCAAAATCAAGCCCATTTAGGATGGAGAAAGACAAGACCAATTCCAAAACTGACTATCATCATCATCATCATCTTCATTTTGGTTGCACCTTGTGGTATGCTGGATCTTAGTTCCCTGACCAGGGATTGAACCCATGCCCCCTGCACTGGCAGTTGGGAGTCTTAACCACTGGACTGCCAGGGAAGTCCTATTATTTTTAAAAAAATCATGGCAAGAGTAGACAAAAAAGCTAATTTTAATTACATATATAAGAGCACTAATGTCAAACAAATGTGACTCATCAATGTTTTCATGAAGAACGTCTGTTTCTTTAAGTTCAGGTATAAAAACATGAGATTGCTAACCCAGGATTCAATGAAAGTATCTATTTGTAGCTATTAATGTCCTATGGCAAATCCTTATTTAGCAAAACAGACAAAGGAAGAAAGAGAAAAAAAAACTCTTTAAGGTGTTGAAATCCCACTTTTCTGTCACATCTTTTATTCATGATTACTATTTCTATAAGATTAGCTATGAAAAAGAAATGATTATTGGTACTGAAATTGGTTTAGTAGAGCAAAAAGGTAAAAGCAAACCTGAATATTTTTATGACCTTTTCCTTTTCAGAACACCATGGAGAAAGCGGTATGGGAGAGCAGAGCTGGGAGTACAATTCAAGATTGATATCAGATCTGTTGAGAAGCTCCTCTCAGGTTTGAGTACATAGTTAACTCACCCTTAAAAACATGACTTTTTAAAACCCACACCGTTATTATCCTGTAGAAGTGATAAGCATCACAGAGTTACAAGTAATGGATGTGGAGCTTTTGTGGTGAGGTCTCAGACTTCTCTGAGAATAGCTGTCAAGCTGTCTGTTTTCTCTTTAAGTACTTCACTGTAATTCCATATCACTTGCATAGTAATTACAAGTTATATAAAATTGGTAGCTTCAATATAAGTGAAAAGAATCTGTGAAATAATTGAAAAAAGGTTCCTCATCATGAAACAATTCTCTTAAGTACATTCTAACAAGGGCCCGAATATGGGAAAAGTGAATTCTGTATTTATTATACCAAACAGTGGATTAGGAAATGAGATGGAATATAGTATTTTCCAACCAACTTAATGCGTCAGTCAGGCAAATTGGATGGATTACACACTTAACAACCTAAATAATAACAACAAAAATAGATGTTAAGATTTGATAAATGAAAGAAGAGCTTTAGTAGAAGGAAGTATGTATGGTTATTTAGGCTTCCTTGGTGGCTCAGATGGTAAAGAGTCTGCCTGCAGTGCGGGAGACCTGGGTTCGATCCCCGGGTCAGGAAGATCTCCTGGAGAAGGAAATAGCAACCCACTCCAGTATTCTTGCCTGGAGAATCCCATGGATAGAGAAGCCTGGTAGGGTACAGTCCATAGAGTTGCAGAGTCAGACATGACTGAGCGACTTCACTTCACATGGTTATTTATTCCTATTTAACAAATTGCCCCCAATTTAAATGTTTGGTGAACCATTTTTAATCTCATACAGTTTCTAAGGGTCAGCAATCTGGGAGGGGTTGAGGGCTGAGCTGGGTGGTTCTGGCTCAGTGTCTCATGAGGTTGCAGTCAAGCTGTTGGCCAGGACTGCAGGCATCTGAAGGCACAACTAGGGCTGGAGGATCCACTTCCAAGCTTGGTTGTTGGGTTAGGCCTTGTTTCCTAGCATGTGCTGGCTCCCCACAGAGCAAGTGATGTGAGAGACAGATAGACACAGACACATCAAGATGGAAGTCCCACTGTCGTATAACCTAATCTCAGAAGTGACTCACCATCATTTCTGATGTGTTCTAGCAACCACACAGACCAACCCTGGTAAATGTGGCCAGTGGGGACTACATAATGGTGTGAATATTAGGAGTGGGATAATTCATTGAGGGCCATCTTTGAAGCTGGCTATCAAGGTGAATGACTAGACATGCTACCACTACCATTCACATTTCAGGTCAAAATTTAGACTTAAATACCTATTCTGAAAACTGTCAAAGCTGAGCTTTAATATTTTAATGATATCATGGCTATTTTATAAGAACTTTAAAATGATCTAGATTTCACTTTTAGGGGGAAGAGATCAGAAGTGCTGCTGCTGCTGCTGCTGCTAAGTCGCTTCAGTTGTGTCTGACTCTGTGCGACCCCATAGACAGCAGCCCACCAAGCTCCGCCGTCCCTGGGGTTCTCCAGGCAAGAACACTGGAGTGGGTTGCCATTTCCTTCTCCAGTGCATGAAAGGGAAAAGTGAAAGTGAAGTTGCTCAGTCGTGTCCGACTCTTAGCGACCCCATGGACTGCAGCCTACCAGGCTCCTCCGTCCATGGGATTTTCCAGGCAAGAGTACTGGAGTGGGGTGCCATTGCCTTCTCTAAAACCAGTCAATTGCTTGTAATTTCATTATTTTCACTTTAGTGACAATATGTATTTTAACTGAACACAAATTCCTACATAGTCAGAAAACACAATGATCTTTAATTCCAGACAACAATAAAGTAATTGGCTGATTAGACAGATTCAATAATCGAGGATATTACTACAGCAGACAAAACATACTAGTAACCTATTACTCATTTATTTTTACTATTAAGGCTGAATGAAACATGCCACTACTGAAAACTTAAAACCACATAATATCCTTGGATATGCCATGCTTGTTCTTCAAAAATTTCAGCTTTGCTATGATAAACTACAAAAAGAAATATGAAGAAGTTACCTTCTCTCTATAATAAATAATTCATTATGCTAAATAATTACTATGTGTGTATAATATGTATATATGTACATAAATAATAGTTAAAACACATAAATAATAGTATAAATTATATATATTTCAATCTTAAAATAAGAAGTCAATCTCCTTATTCTTTGGATGATCACCAACATAAGAAGTGGTACCAAACCTAAAGGTGGATGAATTATGGCCCATTTACTTAATTGAGGGCTTATATTCAAGTAGAAGGTTTTATTTTCAAGACTCAGGCTGATATCACAACTGTATTAGGATATGCATCTTTGCCATGTACCACCAATTCTGAAGTGATACTTACAAAAGTAATCAGCAATATAAACATTATGCCTTTAACTATCTGTGCTAAGGATCAGAAAGACAAACCACATGATTCCACAATGGTTTTTGTTAATGTTACCAAAAGCATGTGAAAAAGAATTCTTTTCACACACAGTTTGATTCTATTAATCTTAAATTTATACTCTGGAGTCCATAATAAACTATAAATAGCTGTCTGAGCAACTGGAATAAAGCAGCCATTCTGGGTAAAGACGATAACGCTATTATAAGGATACCCTTTGTTCTGGAAGTTCCTTTCTACTTTCTGAAGGAAAACTGGATTTTACTGTTGGACAATATTGATAAAAAAGGATTTAGCCTCATTGGAATTATGCTTTAATTTTTGGAATATGGCACAAAATTTATCATGGGAACAAGGAGAAAATTTTCATCACTTAAAAAAAATTTCTAATATATTGTCGAAAACCGAATACTCCTTCCACTTAACCATAAATGCTGTCTTCTCAAATGTGGGTTTCTATGTGTTTATTTTCTTTAATACTTTTGGACTCTAGAGTCTAATAGAGCTGAGATTGTATCGTGTCACTATTACAATGACCTTAACTTCTCTGTGCCTCAGATTCCTCTTCTGTAGAATGAGGGTAACAAATATACCTATAGTTATAAAAATTAAATGAGTAATGTAAAAATGCTTCCTCTTGTACTTGACACCAAGTACAATAAATATGAATTAATTTTTTCAATAGCTAAGTTTAGAATACAGATTTTCCTTTATTTTAGAGTCAATGACTTAAACTCATCTCCACAGATTTAAGATTCTGTAAAACTGGATCAGGCTAGGAAATCTTCATTAAAAGCAAAACAAAATTCACCAATCCCAGATAACTCAGAAGTAACACATCACTAAAAATGTATCAGGAACCTGGATAATCAATAACATTCTATTTACTTAGCAATCAATCTTGAACTAGTATTTGACATATTATATAATGTGGTCAATTGGTATTTATCTCTTGCGTTGTTATAAACATTTCTCACTTTCCTGTCTTTTATTTCATCCTCACTAGATTTTAAGTTATTTGAAGGAAAAAGCACTTATCATACATCTTTCTTTCTACATTTTATATTTTGCCTTAAGCCTAAGACATATAATAGATGTTTATTTTCCAGCCTCTTTCCTGATGTCTTAGCCTCTCTGTACTCTCATCATTTTAGTGAGGTCAATATTTTTTTTTGCTGTTAGTAAAATCTAGACTAGTTCTAAATAGGAAAGAGTACGACAAGGCTGTATATTGTCACCCTGCTTATTTAACTTATATGCAGAGTACATCATGAGAAATGCTGGGCTGGAAGACGCACAAGCTGGAATCAAGGTTGCCGGGAGAAATATCAATAACCTCAGATATGCAGATGACACCACACTTATGGCAGAAAGTGAAGAGGAACTAACGAGCCTCTTGATGAAAGTGAAAGAGGAGAGTGAAAGGTTGGCTTAAAGCTCAACATTCAGAAAACTAAGATCATGGCATCCGGTCCCATCACTTCATGGCAAATAGATGGGGAAACAGTGGCAGACTTTATTTTTTGGGCTCCAAAATCACTGCAGATGGTGACTGCAGCCATGAAATTAAAAGACGCTTACTCCTTGCAAGGAAAGTTATGAATAAGCTAGACAGCATATTAAAAAGCAGAGACATTACTTTGTCAACAAAGGTACGTCTAGTCAAGGCTATGGTTTTTCCAGTAGTCATGTATGGATGTGAGAGTTGGACTGTAAAGAAAGCTGAGCGCCGAAGAATTGATGCTTTTGAACTGTGGTGTTGGAGAAGACTCTTGAGAGTCCCTTGGACAGCAAGAAGATCCAACCAGTCCATCCTAACGGAGATCAGTCCTGGGTGTTCATTGGAAGGACTGATGTTGAAGCTGAAACTCCAATACTTTGGCCACCTCACGCGAAGGGCTGACTCATTTGAAAAGACCCTGATGCTGGGAAAGATTGAGGGCAGGAGGAGAAGGGGACGACAGAGGATGAGATGGTTGGATGGCATCACCGACTCGATGGACATGAGTTTGAGTAGGCTCCGGGAGTTGGCGATGGCCAGGGAGGCCTGGCGTGCTGTGATTCATGGGGTCGCAAAGAGTGGGACACGGCTGAGCGACTGAACTGAACTGAAAATCTAGGATTTACTGAGTATAATCACTTAAGGTAACATTGATCTATATATTTAGCAAATTGACTTTGAAGTAGAATGAGCTTCAGAGATTCCCTTGTCTTTTTAATAAAATGTTCATCATGCTGGTAAAAAAAAAAAAGATTCTCCTTGGAGTCAGTTTGTATCCACAGATATTTATAAAAGCAATTATTTACATAAGTTTAGAGGATCATATTATTATCTGACTTCAGTGTAACAAATTCTTTTAAAGACTAAAAATGGTAAGTTTAGTACAAATAACTACAAGTATAGTACTTCTAGCTAGTAGACTACTTATTGATAGAATATAGGTAAACAGAATAATGTAGCTGCTTCAACATTCAAATTCCATACAGTCCCGAGAAAACTAACAAAACTGAAATAAGTATGTTGAGTTTTTTTTGTCTTTGTTTTGTTTTATTATTATAGACTATGTATGTGATTGAAACAAGTTACATATACATTCTGGACTGGGTCTACAGAAACAACTTTTTCAGCTGGGGAAGAAAATGTGTAAGGAATTCTATAAGACCTGAACAAGTTAATGGTCCAAATATAAATTAAGGACTGGAAAGTATAATTTTTAATGCTGTATTAGAGCTTAATCTCTTTTATTTAGGGAACCATATATCTCTTAAAATATAATGAAAGTCAACACCTACCTCATACCAATACAAAGCAGGAATGGATTACAGACCTAAAGATAAAATATGAGTGGCCAAAAAGCGCATGAAAACATGCTCAACTCATTAGTGATCAGGGAGATGTAAATTAAAACAATAAGATAATACTATACAGCCATTAGAAAGGCTAAAATTAAAGACTGACAACATTAAATGCTGGAAAGGTATGGAATGACTAGAATACTCACACATTGCTGGTTGGAGTATAAATGGTATAATTATTTTGGCAATTAACCTGGAAGTTTCTCATAAAGTTAGAAAACGCCTACCTCCAATTCCACTTCTAAGTATTTGTCTAAAAGAAATGAAAACATATATTCACAAAGACTTCTACACAGTTATCCAGAGTAGCTTTATTCATAATAGCCCTAAACTGGAAACAAATATCAATCACTAGAAGAAGAGATAAAAATAAAATGTGATGGATTCATACAATGGAAAACTATTCAGGGACCTCCCTTGTGGCACAGAGGATAAAAATCTGCCTGGCAATGCAGGGGATATGGGTTTGATCCCTGGTATGGGAAGATCCCACATGCTGCAGAGCAACTAAGTCCATGCACCACAACTACTGAGCCTGTGTGCTGGAACTACTGAAGCCCATGTGCTCAGAGCCCGTGCTCTGCAATGAAGAACAGCCCCCACTCCCCCCACAACCCATGTGCAGCAACAAAGGCCCCCAACAACCCCCCAAAAGAAATACTATTCAGAAATAAAAAGGAACAAATTACTGATACATACAATGATACTGATGAACCTGAAAATCATTATATCAAACAAAAAAAGTGCCAGACAAAAAGAACACATTCTGTGTGACTGTTCTAATGGGCAAAACTAATCTACAGTGAAGAAAATCAGAACAGTGGTTACATCTGGATATAGGGAGGACAAATGACCAGGGAGGGGCATATGATAACTTTTTGGTGTGATTAGAATGTTTATGTCTTGACAGGAGTATAGGTCAAATGGAGTGGAATTTGTCAAAACTTACTGAACTCAACACTTAGCATCGATGCATTTCACTAGATCTAAAATATACCTCTAGTTTAAAAATATAAATATATATAATGAGAATTAAAGGGAAAATTAAGTTATATATAATATACAGTGTTTCAGAAACATGGTAAGTTCAAACCAAAGTAATTTTAATAGTAATAACAACAGCAGAAACAAGAGAGGTGCTCACATTGGAGAGCTTATTACCTGCTGAGCAGCGTGCTCAGTGCTCTACACAGCTCATCTCATCCTAACAGCCTTCCTCTGCAGTAGACAGCACTGTATCTCTACTTTGTAGAAGATATGCAACTTTCCCAAGGCTACAAAGCCAGTTAAGTAGTGGGGAAGAACAGTAAATTGTATATAGTAAGTACTGTGTATGTTAATTGAAAGAGTAATACACATAAACAGATATTCCCCAGTCTTTCATAGGAATGAATTTGTAATTTAGTAGGTCATGATCAGCAGCTTAAAAATGAACTGGAACAGAACTGAAAACATCGCAGAGCACTGAACATCATGAGCACTATTTCAAGAAACTTTTCTTTTGGCATAAGAATATAGAGGTGTGTGTGTGAGCGCATGTGTGTGTGTTGGTATATCCCTTGAGTCATGATGCAAAGTCTATTTTTGACTAGGTGTCCCTGTCAAAAAAGTCTGAAAAACACTAGAATAGAAAGAAGAACGTAAGAAGTGTAACTCCTAAATCTATAATTTTAAGCAGTTTAAGCTATAATAAATATGTAAATTCTAAAAGAAATGATAAGGAATCAGCATTACTGTTTTAGATTGATGAATGTTATAAAAGCTTACGAAGCAGGAAAGGTTTCGCCTAATATCAAATATACAAAATATGAAAAAAAAAGTCTATGTTACTAGGGTTAGACAATCAAAAATGGCATTGAAGAAATCTGAGAAAATTTTCTGGACATATGGTTGGTTCACAGGAACATGCTTTGAATCCTTACGTTGAATGCTTAATGTTTGCTGGGTACTTTTATGCTAAGTGATGTGGGTGATGTTAGGGGGGTGTAGATTTGACTAAGCCCCTGCTTTCAAGAGCTTAAAATCTGCCAGACAAGTTGAAGGCCTGACAGCAGAAATAAACAAGCTGTTTCTGCTTATTTGAATGCTTTCTAAACAATACCATTAATGTTTAGAGGAACACCAAGTGCAACTTGTTTGATCAGAACTTTCTAAGACTCAGACCTTACACTCATAAGGAGTAGGAAGGAAAAGGCCAACCCTGGAAGTGGGTGGGTTCTGGCAGATAAATGGGACTATCAGCAATTTAATGAATCACAGGAAACACCATGAGGTTGGTGGGGGGGTGGTCACACTATCCAAAAACTGTCTCTAAAGTATTACATTAGGAAACCCAGACTGCACATTATAACTGTGCGATACTTTAAGTAACTATGAACTTTAAAAGCATCTTTATTAGAGATGTGCTCTGGCTCTTTTACTTACTATGTATTAATAGACAATGTAGAAACTAACTTCAGTGATAAAATACTAAAAAAAGAGCTCATAAATAACATGTGAAAGGGTGTTTTCTTTCTCTAGTTGAGGGAGTCTGAGGTGGAAGGATTTGAAGATGTATAACTGTGGGAGAGGTCTTAACTATCAATTTGATTTTAATGGAGCAAGATTCTTCCATTACAAACCCAGACTAACACTACAGGGAGAGATGACAGGAAACAAGCTGCTCAAATGTAAGGCCTTGGGAAAGGGGCTCTTGCTTGGCTGAGAAGTAAAAGTGTTCACAATTAAGTGTAGCAAGTAAATAGGAGTTAAGAGGATGGTCAAAGGGAGTGCAGAGACAGGGAAGAATGAAAAAAGGGGACCAGTATGGTTTGCGATCCACACCTCAGTGAGAACAAGATGTCAGGGCAGGCAGACAGAAGCAAGGACAGTGCTAATTATACATTCTAACAAGCTCTGTATCACAAGTCAGAGGACAGGAAGATGGCAATTTCTATTGTCACCGAAGCCTTATGCAGTTTCAACCAGCTGGCTTAGGACTCCAGTCAGAAAAGGATTGTTTTTAGAGAACAGGATGAGGAAAGGGGTAAAGAAGCCAGGAATGAGAAGTAAAAACTGGGCTCTCGGTGCACTGTGTGGTGTTTAATGATAATTTAAAATGTGAACTAGTAATGTTCATCACTACAGGAAGGCACTGAATATATGGGGAAACCAGGCACGAGGAAGTTGATCACTGCTACTATTAATTCCAAGTAATTCTGACCCAAGACTACTTTTATGTTCATGATAAAAGTGCACGGAAGGGGATTAGAGTATTCCTGGATCAGAAGAACAGGAAATCTTTGTTTGGAGATACATAAGCCCTTCCTTTTTGTTTTTATTTTACAGAGTGTTGATACCATTAGGAAACTTTAAATGTTACTGAAGACAAGAATGGGATAACCTAGACCCTTTCTCCATGTTAATCCATAAGGAACAGCAAAACTGGCTCTATTCTAAATCTAGAAAGACTTTGTTTTAGTTCTCTTTTCCTTTAATGATTTCTAGGATGAAAGATACTGTCAGGAAAGGAAGGACAGGAGACTGAAAGGAAGATTTTAAAGAGAAAAGAACTCAGAGCTATCAATTTGGAAAGTAACTAAAGGAGGAATAATGAATATTTTGTGAAAGCCAAAAACAAAAACACTGGAGAAATGGGGGACAAAGAAATATATTCCAAAAGATAAAGGACATGTGTAATTTAAACAGATGCCCACAGGGTTCTTTAGTTGAAAAGTGTAGGAAACATTATTTTTTGTAAATATATCCAGACAGATGAAGAAAGACAAGCAATGCTGTACCCTTAAAAAAGTACTGTACTCTTTTCTTCGATCCTCTCAAAACTCCCATTACTAACCTCTTAGGGGATGCAGATCTCAATTTGATAGGAAAGGACATGGAGGTAAAATGTCAGTTGACTTTTAAAATTTTTTAGTTGAATACAGATACACGGTGAACAAAGGTGCATATCCTAATTATTTGGTATCCTTTAATAAAAATATGGAAACAAACACAAAGCAATCATTTCATGTCTGAAGAACAAATTGTTCTTTCTTTGTACAGGGGTGAGATGTAAATAATGTCACTGAGTGGAAATTATCAGCAATAGTGAAATTATGAAACTTGTCAGCTGAAAAAAATGCACAATGTGAGAGCTGTGAGTTAAGTTTTATTTGGGTGCAAACTGGGAGAAAGCGTCTCAGACAGCCCTTAGTAAATGCTCCAAAGAGGTAAGAGGGAAGGTCCTGTATATATGATGCTGGTGATCAGCACCATACAATCAGGCACACATTTTGGCAGAGGTTGCTGCTAGTCATAAGGAGCAGAAATCTCCATTAATGATCTCAGTGGTTTTCTACATATGAGAAGATGCAAGAAACTGGGCTCATAAAACCTTCTCTTGACAATATCTACCTGAAGTCCTGTTTTGCCAGTCTCTCCCAGGGCACAGAATGCCTCAATCCTGATCTCTGCCCTGAACTCTTTTCAGGGTGTGTTGAAGGTCAGTGACTGCAGTGGCTAGTGACTTCACTCTTGCAGAACCAGATAGCGAGTGACAATTTTTAGTTGGCAAACTATATTACTATAGGTAAATCTCTTTTCTCAAAAATATGAATTAATAAGTGGCAACCTATTTTTTGAGGCTTGAATACATTCAAGTTAAATTTAAAGGGCCTTAACTTATTTTCTCAGATGACAAATATTTCTGAAGAACTTTCTAGGGTCTATCAATAGATATGCGGCATGCAGTGCAGCAAGATAAAATGCAAAAAAGAAAAAAGTATGATTTAACTGTACAAAAATTTATTCGGTACACTTATATGAGAAGTTCTGTATATGAAGTTTCAAATCAACAAGAGACTTCTGAATCAAATAATAATCTCATATTCAAGTCTACCAATGAATTCAGTCTTTTGTTGAACAGACAACACATTAGGTATTGAATTAGATTAAAACTTTTTTTTTTAACTTTGCATATCTTAGCACTCACTGGGTGAAGTTGACTTTTTGAGGCAGAGTATACTTTTTGTTGTTGTTAAACGATGAAATATTATGAACTACACATAATGGAACTGAAGACAGGAAAAATACTTTGAAGGGCAGTAGGTCTTTTGCTATGATATTAAAATTTCTTGGCTTCACACACATATGTTGTTAGCTTTACGTAATTTGAATCCATGACCTCTGAAAGAAACTGTTCTAGAAGAATAACTTATAGGTATCCTACACAAAGGCAGAATTTGAAAATCATTCAGAAATTTAGTCTGCTTTTTGGGGAGAAAATCAGGGATATAGAGGTAGTAAGCTCATGCTTGCCCCAGGCATGCTATACTTCTCTACTCTCTTAACTATATTTTTGAGTTAACACAGATTTCTGTGAGAAGTATAAATTACCTGAAGTTTAAAAAGTAAATGTTGTTCTTCACTCCTTGCCATCCCACTGCTCACACTATTTCTTAGAAATACAACTTTTATTTTAATTTCACCATTAGCAAATGACTATTTTCTCATAAAATTTTAACTCCATAGATAAAGCTGAAGTCCTTCCTAAACATAACCCAATTTCTCTTTCTTTTCTGAAGGTTCTTAGTATGATAGGCATCCTTCCAGACATTTTTCAAGCATGTACATGTATGTGTAGGGTGTGTGTGTGTAATTACATAGATATTATTTTCTGTGAAACTGTTCTGTAACTTGTTTTCACTTAGCATGTCTTAGCTTTTTTTTTTAAATTAACTTATTTTAATTGGAGGCTAATTACTTTACAATATTGTAGTGGTTTTGCCATACATTGACATGGATGCCCCACGGGTGTACATGTGTTCCCCATCTTAAACCCCCTTCCCACCTCCCTCCCCATCCCATCCCTCTGGGTCATCCCAGTGCACCAGCCCCAAGCACCCTGTCTCATGCATAGAACCTGGACTGGCAATTCGTATCTCATATGATAATATACATGTTTCAATGCCATCCTCCCAATTCATCCCTCCCTTGCCCTCTCCCACAGAGTCCAAAAGACTGTTCTATACATCTGTGTCTCTTATGCTTCCTCGCATATTGGGTTATTGTTACCATCTTTCTAAATTCCATGTATATACGTTAGTATACTGTACTGGTGTTTTTCTTTCTGGCTTACTTCACTCTGTATAATAGGCTCCGTTTCATCCACCTCATTAGAACTGATTCAGATGTATTCTTTTTAATGGCTGAGTAAGATTCCATTGTGTATATGTACCACTGCTTTCTTATCCATGCGTCTGCTGATGGACATCTAGGTTGTTTCCATGTCGTGGCTATTATAAACAGTGCTGCGATGAACATTGGGGAGCACGTGTCTCTTTCAATTCTGGTTTCCTCAGTGTGTATCCCCAGCAGTGGGATTGCTGGGTCATATGGCAGTTCTAGTCCCAGTTTTTTAAGGAATCTCCACACTGTTCTCCAGTGTCTTAGCTTTTGAAGACAGTAAATACATAGCTTTTGCTTTCTCACTAAAAAACATGCAATTATATAATATTCCATAATAAGGATGTATCAGTTATGCACCCATATTTTTACCTATATTTTTACTGATGGATATTTTAGGCTATTTATATTTTTCAAATACTGTATTAAACAATACTGCAGTGAGCATCCTTTTGCACACATAAGAATGATTTTGTGGAATAGATTTATTGCTGTGCTTTTCTAAGGAAATAATTTCCTATATAATAAAATTCTCCTTCTCTTCCATAAGGATTTTCAGCAAATACACAAGATAGTTTCCGTCTATCTTTCAAATTATTCCTACAACTGGCTGAACTGAAATACTAAATGTGGACCACAGGTTTTAACTTTAGAAGCAACCTCTTCATCTTTCTTTCTCTTCTCCTTACAGGGGCAACTAGAAATAACCTCTGATTAAACACAAATCACAAGGCTAACGCATGCAAGGAAGACACAATAAGAGGAAGTAAAAATAACAGGAATAAGCTGTTTCCTTTTTTTATTTGTTTTAGTTTCAGGCTGAAAAATGCAGTGAAATTCCCCACTGCTGTAATCTTTTCTGAAGCTTTCTCCAACTACTAGACAACTGTGTCTTCTCTAAATAGGTAGCATTTTACAAACTGAATTCTGCCTTTCTTTCCTCAAGATACAAGAAAACCATCCCACAGGAAGATGTCAGTTAAATGGTAAATGTGCTTATTTTTCTGGTACTTTTATGCTTAAACATAATGCCACAATGTGTAATGTAAATGATGACATGTGATTAAAAAGCTATATCTTTTTTTACTTTTTTCTTAGAAAATAGCAAATAGTTGATATCAGACAATGATAAATATATTTGTATATATACTTTTTCAGATTATTTTCCATGATAGGTTATTATGAGATACTGAACATAGTTCCCAGTGCTATACAGTAGGTCCTTGTTTATTTTTTATCTATTTATCTATTTCATATTGTATATGAAAATCCCCAATTCCCAATTTATCCTTCCCTCCTTCCTTCTTGATAACCATAAATTTGTTTTCTATGTCTATGAGTCTATTTCTGTTTTGTAAATAAATTCATTTGTATCATTTTGATGTCTATTTCCTGTGATATGACATACTAAAATGCAATTAAATGATTTAACTTAAAAAGATAATCATTAAATTTCTTTCAAATAGATAAACTGCTTTTGTTACTCCTAAGGAAAGAGGTAATAATATTCTGTCAGAAGGTAAAAAAATGTACATATTGTTTTTCCTGTTTGATAAAAGTATCATAAGAAACCAAGAAACTATTAAAACTATTAAAGTCAAAGGATAAAAGTTGCTTTAAAGGACAGCAGTTAATTAAAGTAGCAGAGGGTTTTTTTTTTTTTTGGTTTGTTTCTCTTTTGGAAATGTTTATGATTTGATTTTTAAATTAAAATTAATTTTGCCATTGGGGAAAATAATTTGATTACTAAACTCTACTGCACAATATTTGAAGTTAGAGAATTCTAGTTTCTAAAATGCCATGTAAGTGAAAGTTGCTCAGTCATGTCTGACTCTTTGTGACCCCATGGAATTCTCCAGGCCAGAATATTGGAGTGGGTAGCCTTTCCCTTCTCCAGGTTATCTTCCCAACCTAGGGATTGAACCCAGGTCTTTCACATTGCAGGTGGATTCTTTACCAGCTGAGCCACAAGGGAAATCCAAGAATACTGGAGTGGGTAGTCTATCCCTTCTCCAGCAGACCTTCCCAACCCAGGAATCAAACTGGGGTCTCCTGCATTGCAGGTGGATTCTTGACCAACTGAGCCATCAGGGAAGCCTGGGCTCTATAACCTCATTGTAAATTTATGAACTTGAAGTTATCTGAAATGGCTTAATAAATGGGATGACGGTCTAATAGTAACATCTATGAAACAATACATGTTGGAGCTTTTAATCTAAAAACTAACCAACCAAAAAACCAAAAAACAGATACAGAGAAAGCACATGACAAAATCTATCTATTCTAAGTCTCAGCAAACTAGAAACAGAAGGACATTTCCTCAGCTTGATAAAGAACATCTATGAAAACCTACAGCTAGCATATTCAATGATGAAAGACTGAGTGTTTCCTCCCTAAGTTCAGGAACAAAACAAAGATATCTATACTACTTCTATTTAACTTTGTTCTAACCAATACAATAAGGCAATAAGTAGATGGAAATCAGATTAGGAAAAAATAAGTAAAATTGTCTTTATTTGCAAACATGATTATAGAAAATTTAATGAAATTTATAAGAAAGATATTAGAACTAATAAGTGAGATTAGTAAGGTTTCAGGATAAAGGATCAGTATACCAAATTAATTTCATGTCTGTATAACAGCAGTAAACAATCAGAAATTAACATTAAAAGACAATGCCAGTTTTAATAATCATAAAACAATGAAACAGTGATAAATCTGACAAAAGATATTACAGACCTATACAATGAGGACTATAAAGCACTGCTGAGTAAATGGAGAGAAATATCATGTTCATGGATTAGCAATTAGCTGATTCTAAAATTCATATGGAAATGCCAGACCCATGCATAAGCAAAACAATGTTCAAAAAGAACAGAAGTTGGAGGATTAACATTACCTAATTTTAAGACATACATAAAAGGCCACAGTAATCAAGAAAATATGGTATGGGCATCAAGGTAGACAAGTAGAGCAATGGAATAGAACAGAAAATCCAGGAATAAGCTAAAAAAATATGAAAAATGGATTGTGACAAAGAGGCCAAAGCCATCTACAAAGGAAGGATAGTCTTTTCAACAAATGAGGCTAGAACAACTGTCTATCCATAAGCAAAAAAATTTATTATTTGATCCATATATTATATCATATAACAAAATGAAGTTGTATATCATAGACCCAAGTGTAAAACTTAAACTATAAAATTATAGAAACACAAGAGAAAACGTTTCTGACATTAGTTTAGGCAAAGATTTCTTATATGACACTAAATATTAGTTATGTGATACTAAAAGCAAAATCTATAAAAGAAACATTGATAAAATGGACTTCATCAAAATGAAAACTTCTGCTCTTCAAAAGATACAGTTAAGAGTATGAAATGATAAGCCACAGACAGGGAGAAAATATTTGCAAGGCATATATCTATTAAAGTACTTGAATCCAGATATACAAGGAATGTTCAAAACGCAGTAATGAAAAATTCAACTCAATTTAAAAATGGGCAAAAGATTTGAACAAACATTTTACTGAAGAAAAACAACATAGATGGCAAATAAGCATGAAAAGATGCACAACATCATTAGTCAGCAGGGAAATTCAAATTAAAACTGCAATGGCATATTATATACCTATCAGAAAGACTAAAACTAAAAGGACTGGCCATATCAAGTACTGGTGAGGATGTGGAGCAAATGGAACTCTTCTACATGCTGGTGGGAATGAAAATGGTAGAACTACTTTAGACAACAGTTTGACCGTTTCTTAAAAAGTTAAACATACATCTACCATGTAACATAGCCCTTCTATTCCTAGGTATTCATCCAAAAGAAATATAAGTGCATGTCCATACAAAGCCTTGTGTATGAATGTTCATAGGAACTTTATTTGCAATAGTCCAAAACTGGAAACAATGTACATGTTCACTATCATGAACTGACAAAACAAACTGTGGTACATACGTACAATGGACACTATGCTGTGCTGTGCTTAGTCCTGTCCAATTCTTTGTGACCTCATGGACTGTAGCCTGTCAGGCTCCTCTGTCCATGAGGATTCTCCAGGCAAGAATACTGGAGTGGGTTGGCATGCCCTCCTCCAGTGGATCTTCCCAACTCAGGGATTGAACCCACGTCTCCTGCACTGCAGGTGGATTCTTTACTGTCTGAGCCACCAGGGCAGCCCAAGAATACTGGGGTGAGTAGCCTATCTGTTCTCCAACAGATCTTCCTGACCCAGGAATCGAACCGGGGTCTCCTGCATTGCAGGCAGATTCTTTACCAGCTGAGCTACTGGGGAAGCCCACAAGCCCACAATGGACACTACTTGGTAATAAAAGCAATGAACTGTCAATACAACATCAACATGGATCTCAAGATAATTATACTGAGTCAAAGAACCAGGCCAAATAGAAGATTACATTCTGTATGATAATTCCACTTACATAAAATTCCAGAAAATGTAAACTAACCTCTAGAGGATTGGTGGTTTTGAGGTGAGGGTTATGGGGAGGAGTTGGGAAGGTTAAGTTAAGGGGTTGCAAAGGGGCATGAGGAAAATTTGAGAGGTGATGGATATGTACACTATGTTGATGGTAGTAAAGGTTTCATGGTATCAAAACATCAATTTAGATACATTAAATATATGCATGCCAATTTTATCTCAATAAAGCAAAATAAAAAGCCAAAATACAACAAATATGTCAAATCAGTAGAGAAATAAGCAAAGAAATCAATGGAAAAAAATCAATTTGAAAAATGTTTCCACACTGTCTCTGTATTTCCTGTTTTCATTATAAAGGCAGAGAGAAGGGAATGCAGTGTAACATCTGTTCCATGCCCCACAGTACACCCTTATCCCTTGCCAACTGTCTCAAAATACATGCATTAGGTTGTGAGGGTGGGGGCGGATCAGCTCAAAACTATCAATTCCCATAAGAAAAACAAGCTACAGTATAAGCCCTTCTGATAACAAAGATTTTAATTTAAAATGCTCATCTTTCTTATGAAGGACAGCATGCTATCAGTATATCTTGCTTTATGGAATGTATCTTTGTTCCTAAATAGATGAACTTTAAAACTTATGTTCTAATAATAATAACTAACAGTAAATGAGCACTGAGCACCTTGATTACCATTTGCTGTCTCATTTAATTCTTGAGATAACTGTGCCATTTTATTGATACAGGTTAACAGGGTAACTGGTCTAAGATCATTCAGTTAAATAGCAGAACTCAAACTTAGGTCTGTCTAATACAAAAGCTCATGCTCTTAACAGCTACACTTAACTGAAGGTTCTAGTTGATAATTTAGTAGAATGCCTAATAATTACACCTTTATGCCTCTTTTTTGAAAGCTAGGATTTCATATATTCATATTATTCAGAGAATAGGAATAAAAAATATTAGCTATATAAATTCCAACTATATAAAACACATAAAAAATGTGTTTTTTGGGGGGCCAGTCGCCATGGCCCCAAATGGCGACTGATTCTCTTCTAAAACACATTTCATAGTAAAGGTTATGAATGTACATCTAAAAACCTCATAATTCAATTCCCTAAATAAAGTTCTACTTGCTTCTTAATACCCCAGTTCTTATATGAGCAGCAACTGGACTTCTCTCAGTTATAAGCTTATGTTCATGTGATCTTTTAGCAAAGATTTAAATTACCTACTCCAATTCTAAAATCTCTTCCTAAAAATCATTTATCAAAATGGGATCATTTTTGGTCAAAGAACTGTTAGGTCTAGGCTTATGAATGACAAAGAATGCTTCAACTTTGAGTACATTTAAATATATCCACAGATCTGTTATTAAGCGAGTATATATCTGATATTTTTTTCAATGCAAACATACTTGACAAGCTTACTAGTACAGGACAATGTATGTTTTCTGCCAAATTCAATTTTACTTTCCTCATCTCAGACCAGCCTTCATAATAATCTGCTTCCATAAAAAGCACAAGGCCATGACCAAAAGCAGATGTCAGACTCAACTTACAGTGAACTTGTATTTGTGATTTTCTTAAGCCACAGCACCTTCCATGATAGCTTTTGTTTGTTCTGTATTTTTGGCACTGCCATAAGATCTTTATAATTATTATTATTTTAAGAATACTTTTGGAAAAAGTAAATAATTTAAAAAGTAAATAAATAATTTTTATTAACACAGACATATATGTAACATCAAATTTTTTATTTTTAACTCTGGCAGTTTAAAAAACTCCCAATAGTTAAATACTACAGCCTCAAACTCTAAATATATTTCTAACTTTGTCCTGTCTACAACATTTTTGTCTGTAAATTTTCTTGCCTGGGGAATTCTGCAATGGCTTTTGGCCAAAACCAACAAAGTTACATCCTAGATGTCAGAAGAGTTATACCTGTTTTATGACCAATGCATCAGTGGAAAGGAATTCAAGGCTCTTTAAGCTTATTCTATGTGAAAGTTGTAATACTTCACCATTTATTATTGCAAAAGCAATTTAAAGAATGCTTTAAAATAAAATGATACTAATCAGGGTAGATTCTACTTAATCATAGTTAAGGGTGTCTTTGCATCAGATCTGAGACATGTGGAAGATTCAAACTATTTAACTTCTATTGACAGTCAAATCTATTTTCCACATTTTAAAAATGAATGTTCCCTCTTCTTTTTCTAGAGTAATCAGACACTGTTGGGAGGCTTTTCCTAGATTTTCTTAGAATTAATGAACTGAGCCTCTCCTGCTGAACTGTGTGGTTCCTATCCAACCTCTCCTGGACAGTTCATGAGCTATGTCATCTGCTTTCACTGTGGAAGGGATTCCCATAGTGTTCTCATTCATGTAAATGAAGTGGTCAAATCAAAGGGAGAGACTTTCATTAAGAAGGCTTTTCTCTGATGTAATGCCTTCTAAAACAGAAAATCATTTTATATAAAGTTCATTTAGGATCAAATACAGTATAAAATGGCCTCTAACAATTAGACTTCAAATACAGAAGAGCTGAATATTACATTATTTTCTATTGAATTCCCTGGTTCTATGCCAAACATGTCTTGGCCGCAACAGAAGAGTGAGGAGGCTTTTATATTTTTGGGAGAAAAAGAACTATGAAGGCTCTACAAGGGTATAGTTGCAATCTGAAACTCTGCAGAAATTCTGGAAAATGAATGAAGCGCTTTTACAATTATAACTTTATAGGTAGGATTTACTTACAAACTACAGGAACTTTTATAATACATCCCTATATAAATCAAACCTTGCCAATGGGACTTACTATTTATTTAACAGCAACAGTGAACCATATGGTTTTGTTCAGACATGCAAGGTTAAAGAATAGATTTCATGTCCAGGAAAAATCTCTCTTAAAGGTAAAGAGAAAAAAAAAAGCTTTTTTAAAAAAAAAACAACAAAAAACCTTAAAACATAAAGGAAAAACCAATCATAGCTATTTAAGAACAAAGACCAAAACCCTTTCAACCAACTAAGCATGAATTAAGACAGAATACTAAATCGAAGAAAATTAGCGAGCTGTCATATTAGTTCAAGAAAAGCAACAGTGTTTGTTGCTAAGCAAGAGCTATACAGAAAGAATGCAGTAAAATCTTGACATACTACAGAATCAAGAACAACAACAAAAAAGCCCAAACAAAAAATCACTCCACAAATAAAACAAGATTTCATTTTAACTTTAAAATCTGATATGGCAGTTGCTTTTCTCAAAGGACTGAAACAATTTTGATCCCCCGCTGCTACTTACTTTATCTAACAATAGACTGTTTAAAGATATATCACTTCTGGTGAAGCTATTCATTTCACCTAAACTACATATAGTTTAAATCTTAGAAGAGAACTTTACCACCTACAGGCTGTATGCACAGACTAAATACAACACTTGCGCCTGATTCTGAATGGTATCTTATTTCAAAATGCTCTCTTAACTATAGCTCTTGCTTCTCAAGCTGCGCTTTCAACTTGTCAGAAGCTGCCTACAGTAACTAAAATTGGATTCACACAGAAAAAAAAAGTTTCTTTTAGGAAAACATATGCAGTAAGCACCTTAGCATCTGTTAACATTAAAACCAGAAAGCAGTATGTTACATAGGGCAGGCTGTAAAATTTAATAATTCACAACATTCATTTTGAAATATTATGGCAATCTTTTAAACAATGGCATACATTTCCTCTGTTCAACGAATATCCATTCAGAATCTATATGCCAGGTGCTGAGGATATAAGGATTAGCAAAACAATCATAAAGCTCCACAGGTTTTTAAAACTAGAAAGCAAAGAGGTCATCTTCCAATTTTTCTATTAGAGGAAGCCATTCCTTAACCCCTATTCCAATTAGGAGAGGGCTGAGGCCCACAAGTTTTTGTGTAAGTCAGTTGCGATGTTTATGGGAAACTTCTTCCTGGAATCCCAGTGCAGATAGGCACAGATCCTCAGGTGAGCCTTTTTAACACGTTGCCAAACTATTGTAGTTTTCCAAATTCTGATTGCTATTTATAATGCTGCTCTTGGAAAACTCTTTCTGAGTTCTAAGAGGACATGAACAAAGCCCTTTCTGGTTCAGCCTAGGCAGTGGAACCCTTCCAGGTCTAAGCTGGTAATTCCTATGGAGAGGAGAGCCAGAAGTCTCAGATGAGAACAAGGGAAGGAAGCAGGAAAAACAACACACTTCAGGAGTAAGGATTGGGAATGAACTCAAACCTTCTCCAATCCTTCTTTTTCTTTTCTCTTCATTGATCAGATAAATATGTGATAATAAATGGGAAGGTGTCCTGGGTGTAATCATGTTAGTATGGGGTTATGAGAAATAGTTTTCAGGGACGTACAGGGAAAGGATGAGAAATTCCCAAGAGTGACAAAAGGGGAAGACCTGTGGATGTGGCAGAAATGAGTCACCAACCAGAGTAAACATTTATATGTAATATATGTCGGCTGCTGCTGCTGCTGCTGCTAAGTCGCTTTAGTCGTGTCCGACTCTGTGCGACCCCATAGATGGCAGCCCACCAGGCTCCTTCGTCCCTGGGATTCTCCAGGCAAGAATATTGGAGTGGGTTGCCATTTCCTTCTCCAGTGCATGAAAGTGAAAAGTGAAAGTGAAGTCGCTCAGTCGTGTCTGACTCTTCGAGACCCCATGGGCTGTAGCCTACCAGGCTCCTCCGTCCATGGGGTTTCCCAGGCAAGAGTACTGGAGTGGGGTGCCAATATATGTCGGCAGGGGAGTCATTAAAAAGTTAGCCTCTTGAGGGCACACTAGAAACATCCATTCAAATGATTAGCAACCACTGACTGTTTCTTGGATATGGGGTACATGATATGTACTGAGAGAAAACAAATAAAGGGAAAAGAAGAAATGAATCCTACACCACTGGAGTACTTATAATGCCATGCAAATTACAGTGTTACACATAAATACTAGTTATTAATCATTTATTCTTATTACAGACAAAGAAGCTTTGTTTCAGCCAGACTGAATGACTTGACCAAGGTCATACAGTCATGCTTAGTGACAGAACAGGCAGACTTGAGGAATCAACTTTATATTTGACTAGGCATGTGTCAAAGCCATAAACATGTGATCTTCAGGGACGCCATGTAAAATAAGACTGAAGTAAGCAGGGAAAGGAAAATAAGTCAGACTCCACCCCCCAATCAGAAGGAACTGCCTCATGCACTTTGGAGAAATTAAACTACTGGAGATCACTCATCACACATTACAAAGCTACAAGAAAAAAAAAAGCAATAGTTTTCAGCCGAGACTATGCTTTTTTCAGCATGCCCAAGTCTCATCTTCTTTAGCCACTTCTCTCCTTTTGGGTGTATCATCTTCCTACTACTCACACAGATACCCTTTAAGGTCTTTTCTTCCCCTCTCCAAATCTGATTGCAGGACAGACTGGAAATCATCCTTACCAAGGTGTAGAAGATTCATGACCCTTAAAGAAGTTATGCCCTTATATTGTTTTTCAAATTAGACTTTATTTTTTAGATTAATTTTGGGTTCACAGCAAAATTGAATAGAAAGTAGATTTCCCATAACCATCTCCTCCCCACTCCTGGGTATTTTAATAGATGTCAAATACTGAAACAAAAGTAAGAATTTTTAATCTGGGGTCTAGGGAATCTATTCATGGTCTTAATGGGGTCCTCGATCTATCAGATATTATATCCTGAATTATGGAATATGGGTATATACAGATTTTTAAGAAAGCAGGTTTCATCAAGTTCTCGAAGGGTTGGCATTCAGAAACAGCTAAAGGCAGTAAGGTAAAGAATAAAGTTCAAGTCCAGACATCAGGTAGGGAGACTAAAGGAATTATTTGGAGGCAGAAAGGCTTCATCAGAGACCCGAAATCGTATCATATGGGTGGCTGCTATAGCAAGTATCAATGTATATATAACCAAGGCCTCTTAACTATAGAAATATCCTAGTTAACCAAAGAAATGGCTTTCAAACATATGATGGCCACTCTCTCTCTCTCTTTTTTTAAAAACATACCTTTAAAGCTTCTATAACGAGGTCCCTTGCTTCAAGCTCTCCTTCAAGAATACTGAATAGTGTTAGGAGTTCTGGCTTGCTGAGTTTTTCCAGATTCATCCTGAAAGCCTAAAACAAGGACAATAATCAGATAATCTCCAGAAGACAGAGGTAACTTGATACTATTTAAGAAAAAATAAAGTGAGATAAGAGCAATTACAGTAGAAAATACTTTTAAGAAAGGAAATGGTTAACTAGAAATAAAACTACCATGTGACTCAGAAATCCCACTACTGGGCATATACCCTGCGAAAACCATAACTGAACATGACACGTGTACCCAGCGTTCCTTGCAGCACTATTTATAGCAGCTAGGACATGGAAGCAGCCTAGATGTCTACTGACAGATGAGTGGATAAATAAGCTGTGGAACATATATACAATGAAATATTACTCAGCCATAAAAAGGAACACATATGAGTCAGTTCTAATGAAGTAGACGAACCTATAGCCCATTTATACAGAGAGAACTAAGTCAGAAAGAGAAAAACAAGTTATCATATATTAACGCACATATATGGAATCTAGAAAGATGGTACTGAGGAACTTACCTGCAAGGCAGCAATGAAGACAGACATAGAGAACAGACTTGTGGACACAGTGGGGGATGAAGAGGGTGGGACGAACTGAGGTAGCATGGAACATATACATTGCCATGTGTACAACAGACAGCTGGTGGGAATTTGCCGTATGATGCAGGGAGCTCAACCCAGTGCTCAGTGACAACCTTGAGGAGTGGGATGGGGTAGGAGGTGGCAGGGAGGTTCACGAGGGAGTAGACACATGTATACCTATGGCTGATTCATGCTGATGTATGCAGAAACCAACACAATATTGTAAAGCAATTATCCCCCAATTAAAAATAAATTTTAAAAAAGAAAGGAAATGGTTGTAATTAAATGTAAAAATAAGAACTTTCTGATGTTAATCATAAACTGAGCAGTAAAAGAAAATAAAATTCATTTTAATTATTGACTTTATCACCATTTACAAAGATCAGATTTTCATCATTTTCCCTCCTGGCATATATTCAAACATCCTAGAAGGTCTCAGAAAGAATTGTTATTGTTCAGTTGCTAAGTTGTGTCTAGCTCTTTTGCGACTCCATGGACCATAACCTGCCCAAGTTCTCTGAAACAATTAGTCACTAGTTTTATTCATTAGAAGTTCATGTAAAATTTTGTTATAATGAATACTATTTCACTGAAAAACTGTTATACCATAAAAAGATATTCTAGTTTTAGATAACCAAACTCTAAAACTGTTTATAAAACACTCTGGGATCCCTCTGAAATTGGTTGAAATCAATTTGAGCAAAGATAATGTTTGGTGGGAGTACAGGAGAAATTTTTCTTTTAAATTGTCTACTTTCACAGAAAACATCTATCACAATATTTATATTTCATAGTAAAATAAGACTTAAGTGCAACCATGTACAAATGTACTTTTAAATGAGTGCTTAAAATATATTGTTTAAACATCTTAATTAGCCAGGCTATTATAAACTGAATTTATTTGACTTTACAAGTTCACATTTCTATGAAGTCTTGCATCTTTTAAAATATGTTAAATGGCAAATTGCATGGCACAAATTCAACCCTTTCCATGAGATTAATTTCTCACAAACCACACATAGATAGAAGTTGGACTATGATACAATCTTTGAAGGCTCTTCTGACTAGTGTGTATGGTAAGACACATTTTATAACTTATAAAGTAGAACAAAAATGGTTTTCCCTCCCCCACTCTCTACTTTTAAATTGCCACTCTCATGTAGTTTTTTTTTTTTTTTCCAAAGTGAATCACAACATGACTAGTTCACACACCCTCTAGTAACTCCCAATTCCTATGAGCACATTAAATTTTAGGAGGCACACAAAAGAGTCATTGATTCCTTCTAGAACTACTGCCTTTAAGCGAATGAGAGCATGTAGAAAATACACACTCCACTGTATTGTTAGATATCCTTCCAGAACATGCTGTACAAATCTTTTGCCACATGGTAAAATATGTTCAATGTAACTTCAGCTCTAACTGCTAAATTTCTAACTGGTGAGGGTTAGCGACTAGTAAGTAATTCTCACGTAAGTATTAGAGAGATACCTCACAAGTTACTTTAAAAATTAAAACTAAAAAAGAAACAAACAACCCCCACCCTCCCAAAACCCATAAACCTAATAAAGCTACACTTAAAGATAGTATGTTGGAAAAAACACATTACTTTGCGGTCAGATAGATGCCAGGTTGACATCTTCCTATTTGTGTGACTGGACAAGTATTCTGATTCCCAGTTTTCCTATCTGTTAAAGCAAAATGATATCTAACTCATAAGATTGCTGTAAAGATTGAGTTAATAAATACAAAACATCTTGCCAAGCTCCTGATACAAGCTGATCAATGCTTTAATTATTAAGAACTACTATCCTCTCTCATTTTCCAAAAGAATTCTGAGAAAGGCATTACCAAAACTGGGGACAGTCAAGATCAATTCCTTTAGAAATAAGTGACTCTGGCTACCTGTTTGTAGTTGGGAACCACAGATAAAGAAGGATGATAGATAGTGTCCTGGAGTGAAGGGTCATGAGGAATTTAACTTTTGTTTCTTAGATGAAATCCTTCCCCCATTTCCTGATGGTTTCATGTTTTAATCTCTCTCAAGGATATTATAAAGCAGAGGAATCATTTTATATCTTTCTTCACCTCTCCCCTGATGTTAAGTAGAATAATGAGCACTTGGTAAAGGGACTTTATAAATACTAACTGCACTAGTTGAGTAAATCAACTAGGAATGGAGCCAAAATGTATTTCCTTCAATAACTTTTTATTCCTTAAATATTCTCATTAAGAAATCTAAAACTGTGGTTTAAGGAAGCTGTGTGATGAGTGAAGAATGTAGAATTTCAGTCTCAGCTCTGCTACTAAAAAGCTATATGGCTTTGAGGAAAAAAAAATTATCTAGCTGTTCTGGCACTGAGTTTCCTCACAGATGAACTAAAATACAGTAGATAGTCTCTAAAGTCCTTCATGGTTCCATTCTAAGCTTTCATGAGTGAAAATCAAGAGTTATTTGTTAGAGAAGTCAAGTAAGAATTATAGGTAAATATACAAAAGGAACTGAAACAGACTATACCTAAATCCAAGTTTTTGATTTGCTATGATAAATATACATCCTCAAAAAAGAGTGAAATTGAAACAATCTTTAGTCACTTTAATTATTGGGTTGGCCAAAAAGTTCGTTTAGGATTTTCTCTAAGATGTTATGGAAAAATCTGATTAAACTTTTGGCCAACCCAATATAAAGCAGTCTAGTCTAAGCAAGAAAAAATTCTGTTCTTTGTCAATGGCATAAAGAACAATATTCATGTTATTCTACATTTGGAAATAACTTCTGCACACAAATTTTAATATCTGGAACATTTTGCTAATATGTACCAATTATTTAGCTTGGTGTCTACAGAAGTGAATGTAATACAAACATGACACAAGAGAGAAAGAAGGGCCCCAGTTGTGTAATTCAAACCCAACAGATCTGTTTTTGCAAATTCCCATAACCATTCTTCGTAAATATTCAAATTTTCCAGGTTTTTTGCTGTCCTTTACATTTGAATCTAATTTCAATACACAACATACTGCAGTAACTTTCTGTCTGAAATATAAATGCATGATAGTAAAACTGCATTGAATTTTAGTATGGCAGTGATATTCCTGGGGTGGTACAAGGCAGGGGGATCAGGTGGGGTGATACTGACCTGATATCTTATGGTCACACTTTAGTCCTCAAGTGTAAATTCTTAAGGTTTTCTTCAGTTAAAATTGGGAAAACTGACAAATATATTTAAAATGTCATCAGCATGGTGGAAAAATGTTCAATGCTGCAAAATAGTAAGAGATTTATTGTCTACGTGACCACACTCTATAAACAATTAGTAAATCCTCAGAATGTCAACTGTCATCATAGCTGCAGAGGCCTGACAGCTGTAGGTTGATACAGACAAGAAAGAAGAAAATAGCCACTTCAAGATGAAGCTGAGTAACGTTGGAAAAAATACCAGGAATCTGCCTTCCCTTTTGCAGCTGTAATTAGGGAAGGGGAGGCCTTTCAAAGTCTTTTTCACTTTAAGATGTTCACTGCCATTTCACGGACATCTTACCAAAGTCACTAGAAGAAACTGACTTTTTCTACCTGCACTGACATAAGCCTATTTGCTTGAATCACTATGACTTATGCACAATGCACTCAGATTTAAAAAATAACGTGATTACAAATGAACTTTCCAAACTGCCAAATTCCGGTAAGGAAAATTCTCATCCCTTCATCTTCTGCCAATCAATAAACAAACAAATCAATAAACAAACAAAATAAATAATAAACAAAAAAATCAATAAACAAATCAATCTGTTACCACCTCAACTTTGAAGGGCTTATTACTCATCCCAGCTTCTACTTTTTCCCACTTATTTTCAAATATTAAATGTTGAATTGTATGTAATTTTTGGTTTATGCTTTTCTAATAGTGTATTAGACACAGCAAACTTTTTAAAAAGATAGGCCCTAAATTTTATTTGACAGAACATAATTTCCATCTTGGATTTTAAGCTTCCGAGTCCATTTGACTCCAATTTCTGCCTAATATATAATTTGGCCTGAGAGTTTCAGAAAAAGGCTGTTTCTAACTCTATATCCATTATCAGAAATATGACTGCCAGATTTTTGGCATGTCGCATCGTAGTCTACAGACTCATTCTCCACTTACTTTCTAAATGAGTTGTTGCTTGTCACTGTCACTGTCCATTAAGTGACTGAGAAAAACAAGATCATTTCAACCAAATGCTCAGCTCATTCCTTCCAGTTAGAATCTCTCCAAGACCCAACTTTCCTTCGAGTTTAGATGCAGATATTTCTGCCTAAGGAATTTCTATAAATTTGAAATAAAAACCACTTGTGGACAAGTTGTCTGTATATATCATACACTGTGGTATAGCTAGCTGTAGCTATATTAAGCTTTATAGTTTTTCTCAATTAAAAAATACATATAAATATATACAGTAAAAAGATAAAGTTATACATACTACAATACCCTGGAAAAATAAGCCTATTTATAGCTAAATATGAAGCTTATTTTTAAGTTATTAATAAGTGATTTCAAACTGAATTTGCCCAGCTTACCATGTGGTGTATTTATATGCTACTTCTCACCAAGTCAGGGCTAAGAGCCAGGAGCGCATGAAGGTCTTCTGTATAAACTTTCATGTGCCAACAGCCACAAGAATAGAATTACGGGTATCAAGGACACTGGCTGCCCACCCTGCACTGTACCTCCTCAGCACCAGTGCTGATTCTGTCATGGAGGTATGCTGCTGTGGCTTGGGCTCTGTTCATTCTACTTTTTACTTTGGGTAAAGGCCTTTTCCCTTTACCCAACCTCCACTCATTTTGGTTCTGGCTGTGCCTTTTCCTTCTTTCTCTGGAACTCATTCTAGATGATAGCAGGCGTTGTTGCCTTTTTACCACAGAAAGACTGGGTGGCAGAAAAAGAAACACCCCAAACAGCTTCTATAGCTAAGTAAGCAGTGAGGCAAGGCAGGGCAGGGTAGAGTACCAGTAAGATGTCTGTCTATCTAGTATCTGGGTGTGTGTATGTCTTTATGTGGAACTGAAGGCTTTATTTCTAAGTGGTGGGTGATATGGGATATGTAAGAGAAAACGTTTTTAAGATGAGTCTTAGATATTTCCGGATATAGAAGCACCTCAAAAAAAAAAAAACCTACATAAATCTTTTTTTTCAAATCCACTTGGTTAGCACGCACACACACACACAAACACAATCAGTGATTTTACCTATGAGATCATTCTTGCAAAACTAGATAAAAACCATTTCATTATTATATACTCACATATCAAATTTAAGAAATTTACACTTAGGCTACAACTGACTGATATTCAGGCCATTAAGTAAGTTTTCAATATAAGTAATAGGATAATAGCAAAGATGTAAAGCAAACTTGCTCCAATTATGTCAAGACTCTTTCTAGTACATATAAGCAAAACCAAAATTTGGAAGGTCAGTGAGTTCTAAAAATTCAAAAAATCAACACTGACATACAAAGTGGGTGTTTTGACAGCTTTCTACTAGATAATGTAATTCCTTAAAAACCCAGTATATATGAAATTAAAAGAAAATGTCACATTTAAAAATACCAAGTCTAAAATAGATAAAAGTACGCTGCTGTTTAAAAAGAAAATGTATCCAAAGCAACCTTCTATCTGAGGGTGGAAGGTGTTGACACATTACCTTGACTATCTCAAGGTTTAAGTTTCCCCACCCTCTGGCACTTCTGGCTTTTCATAAAGGTTATTCATGCATTTGGGGGTGAGAGAGTGACAGCATCCCAAATTGTACTTTTGGCATTTTAGGATTAGGCTAGTAAAGAAAAACATGTCAAAATATTATCAGAAAATACTTTTCTAATTACGAAAGCAGATCTTTTATACATTTACTAAAGAGAGTTGTTTTTGCTATCATTATTTACAAAGATTCTAAAATCAAGGTAGAAAAACAAATCTTACTAAATTCTACAATACTATGCAATAAAAGCTTTACTATAAATGTCAAGTCAATCTTCTCTCAGTTGAAGGTAAAAGTTATTACTGAACTATCTGTATTCTTTGTACTTATGTGTTATGATGTGTTACAGGTTAATTGTGTCCTCTAACCCAAATTTATATGTTGAAGTCCTAATCCCTAATACCTCAGAATGTGATATATTTGGAAACAGGATCTTTAAAGAGTGATTAAGTTAAAAATGAGGTCATGGGACTTCCCTGGTGGTCCAGTGGTAAAGACTCTGTGCTTCCACTGCAGAGGGCACTGGTTCAATCTCTGGTCAGGAAACTAAGATCCCACATGTCACGTGGTGCAGCCAAAAAATAAATGAGGACATTAGGGTAGGCCCTTATCTAATATGCCTGGTGTCCTTGTAAGAAGAGAAATTTGGATAAAAACACAGGACAGGAAGAGACCATGTGAAGACATAGGGAGAAGATGTCTCTCATTTAATAAGTCAAAGAGAGAGAGGCCTCAGAAGAAACCAATGCTGCTGACACAGTGATTTCTGATGTCTAGCCTCCAGGATTGTGAGAAAATAAATTTCTGTTGTTTAAGCAACCCAGTCTGTGATACTTATTATGGCAGCTCTAGCAAACTAACACAACATTGTAATCATTTACTACTGATATTTTTAAACATTATTACTGCAACTAGATCAAAATCTTCCCCTTACTGTGAGAGTGCTTGAACAGAGAATGCCTTGCTTTGCCTTATCAATCTGATGATAGGATGATGTAAAATGGAATGATTTTGTAACAGTTTCAGAGAGTGTAAATCTCAGGATCCTGAAATATAATATACAACAGTGCTAAGGGATTGAGATGCTTGTTTATCCAATACTCTCAATGTGTATTTTGAAGTAGGCCTCAAGAAACCAGCTCTGTAATAATGCTAATACTTCTTAAGGTCAATACTTAAAATGCTTTCAGAATTCTACTCAAAGCTGATTCTAGGTTACCAGGTTTTTTAGATTTATACTTAGGGCAGAAATTAATAATAATATAATTAAGCTTACCAATATTAATCACCAATTCTTCAGAGTTTTATTTATTTTTTCCTCAGAATTTTTTAGAATAGTTTCCCAAGAATTCAAGCCATAGTAGTAATAATAAAAAAACACACACACTTACTAAGCTAAACATTAATGTGCTCCAGGCAGTGTTAGGATTGATATGTATTAATTCAGTCCTTACAATCTTAGGTGATAGGTGCTATAACCATGAACCATCATAACCATCACCTCCATTTTTTAAAAAATTTATTTATTTTAGTTGGAGGCTAATTACTTTACAATATTGTAGTGGTTTTTGCCATACATTGATATGAATCAGCCATGGGTGTACATGTGTTCCCCATCCTGAACCCCTCTCCCACCTCCCTCCCCATCCCATCCCTCAGGGTCATCCCAGTGCACCAGCCCTGAGCACCCTGTCTCATGCATCAAACCTGGACTGGCGATCTGTTTCACATACGATAATATATATGTTTCAGTGCTATTCTCTCAGATCATCCCACCCTTCCCTTCTCCAACAGAGTCCAAAAGACTGTTCTATACATCTGTGTCTCTTTTTCTGTCTCGCATATAGGGTTATCATTACCATCTTTCTAAATTCCATATATATGCGTTAGTATACTGTATTGGTGTTTTTCTTTCTGGCTTACTTCACTCTGTATAATGGGCTCCAGTTTCATCCACCTCATTAGAACTGATTCAGATGTATTCTTTTTAATGGCTGAGTAATATTCCATTGTGTATATGTACCACAGCTTTCTTATCCATTCGTCTGTTGATGGACATCTAGGTTGCTTCCATGTCCTGGCTATTATAAACAGTGCTGCGATGAACATTGGGGTATATGTGTCTCTTTCAATTCTGGTTTCCTCAGTGCCATCACCTCCATTTTAAAGATGGAAAAACTGAGGTACAAAGACTAAATAACTTGCTCAAAGTCTTACATGTAGTATGTGACAGAAATAGAATTTGAACCTAAGTAATTTGACTCCAGAGGCTTCCTTAGTAACTACTGCTACTGGTACTAACTGCTTACATCTGATTTTCTCATTTTACCAGCTACAATGTGAGTCACAGAGCTGGAAGGGACCTCAGAAATAATCTAATTTAGGACTCTCATTTTACAGATGAAAATTGAGACCAGAGTTGTTAAATGAATCACTGAAGATTACAGTTAAATAGTAAAACTATTAAGGTATAGTTTAATCCACTTTCTGGGACACCATGATGGATATCAGTTTTTTGCTTTGGTTAGCTCTGTTTTAAGACTCATGTATCTCCAGCGTATCTCTGTGTGTGTGTATGTGTGAGTGTTTGTCTCTCTCACTAGGTGTGTACAACTGTTTCCACCATTGTGTCTCCTACCTGTTGCCAACAACATTTGTACATATACAGAAGAAAAGGAGGAAGTGGCCTCATGCCCATAAACAAACATTCAAACACCTCTCCCCCAAAATGAGGATGTTTGGCACAATGCTATTAAAAACAGATCTGTCTACCTGGAAATCTTGTTTACACCTTTTCAAGTATTCTCACCTGGGACAAGACCAAACAAATATGTATATCTGTCTATATCATCTAGCTGTCCACCATCTCCCTAAATTTTTGTTTCTCTGAAATAATGCCACCATGATTTGCAAAATACTACAATGAGGGAATAATATGTAGATTGATTTTATTTCCAGTAAAATGATTCATGGGCCTCAATTCTACAGGCAGGCTGGGATACAAGAATGTTTCAAATATTAGTGTTGGATGAAGTTGTTGACTCCATCAATATTTCAAGTCAGGAAGAAATAGAGCATGTGGTATGGAGGACGAATCCTAATACAGTCCAGATATCTGTGTTTTAGCTATGCCCATGACCTGACTATTCCTGAACTGTATAAAAATTTCCCAAAGGACTGTAATAGAAAATTATAACTGATGATATTGTTTTGCCTTTTAAATTTTGTCTTTTAAACCAGACCACTGATTTTTTAAAAAAAGTTTAACAATTTGATATCAGTTGAAAATGACCAAGAGACCTTACTCCCAGATTCTTTGGGGACGGTAACTCTTCTGAGAGGATGTATCTGAGTAACTCTTCTAAGAGGATGCTGCAGTGGAAAGGGCTTGGACTTCTGAGTCCTACAGACCTAGGTTTATATCCTGGCTCTACAACTTCATACCTCCTCGATCCACTTAACCTTTGAGCTTTCCCTTCTTCTGTAAAATGGGGATGACATTATATACTCTAACAGGATATGGACGGGTTTAACAGGGTTAGGGACTGGTCAGCTCTCTCACTTGTTATCTCTGGAGAGCACATATTTGGTTGCATCTGCAAGGATAATGAAATTTTCCTTTTTCCAATGAGTAGTCATTTTCTACCATTCATGTGTCTAATTTAGAAACCAAAACAAGTTTACTCCTTCTAACCTGGCAGGTGGATCTGTTCCAAGAAGGGGATCTCCTGGCCAGTTCCTGGGGAAAATGGCTTAAGAACATATACAACATTTATTTAGGCCAATGGTACCCGCACACTGCTTGGGAAAGAAAAAGGACAATCTCCTGTCTAGGCTAGTTTTTTGTGACTTTGGGATATAAATGAAAAGCATGACTTTGCTTCCACTGCATTTCTATACCTTTTAATCGTCATAATTTTAACTTGTAATACAGATAAACAGGTTTTCTAAAAACATCACAGCTATTTTTAATATTAAATGCATAATGGATAGGTATCTATATTCATAACCCAGCAGCAGTTATCCCATTCTATTATATCAATTCATCTATTTACATAGCTGTCTTTTGTCTCACAAGACTGTTCTTCCAGAGGAATACTCGGTCTTATTCTACTTGATAAACTTAATATCCAGCAGTCTCCGGTTCAAAGGGGTATTCAAAACATGCTGGTTGCATAGAAATGTACCATGCAGTACTGTGAACTACAGTCAACAAAACTGGACTTTATCTTTTAGGAAATAAGAAGCCACTAAACATTTTTAACAAGGTGGATCTCATAATAAAAGTATAGTTTTAAGAAGGCTAAAGCTTGAAATACAGAGCTGATTTAACTGAAGAGAAACTGGAAGCAGAAAAGGCACTTGGGAGAATTACAGTACAGGTGTAAGGTTAAAATGTGTGAACGAGGATGGTGGCAGTTAAGAATGGAAAAAAGAAGACAGATGTAAGAGACTTTGTAAAGAATGTACAGTAACTTAGTATTGGTTCTATTTAAGGAGATAAGAGGAGAAATAATCCCAGATCAGCTGAGGTTTTAAGGCTGGTGACTAGAATGATGATGCCATTAACAGAAACAGGGATGTTAGAAAAGGAACTGGTTTTTCGGGGGAAATGATGACTGTGATGTGAGACAGACAATGAATGAGAAGTAATTAGCCCCTCCAAGAGGAACATGTTCAGAGTCAGTGAGTGTGGTGAAGGCTAAAGGTTTAGAAGCAAGGAAGTCTTTAGGGGTGGAGCCTTTTCAGAAAATTTCCTCTGTGCCTTCAATTCAGGAACAAGAGGCAATAAGAAGCTGATACTCAGGACTGAACCAGATCTTGTTTGTACAGTCAAATATTAAACCAGTTAAGAACCAGATTGGTTCTGTTCTCACTCTAGTTCCACTGCTACAACAGAAAGGCCTACTTAGCAGAAACCAAGGAATGGGGAACCTCTTCCTCCCCAAAACCCCCAAACTCAGTGCTTCTTTTCTCTGTAACTTACCCATCAGTTCATTCTTCTCTCCATTATAATTTATAGCTCTTCTCTCTCATTGAAACAACTCATCCCAGCTTGCTTCTCCCTCTGCACCCCTTCCTCCCTGGCAGACCCAGAGTACACTTCAGCCTCGCCTTCCCCAGTGGCTTTGCACAAAGGATCCATGCAGATGCTCCCTAGGCTCATGGTCAGAAGTCTTTTTTGTCTGTAAACCCCATCATCCTGTGTTCTTTTTGTTTTCCTTCCTAGTTTCTATTTGAACTCAGTAACAATTAAGAATTACATTCTTTGTGGCTCCAAAAGATAGAAAGGATTCATTTAGCAGCAAAGCACACATTTAGAGTGAAAGCTCTGGCTTTGGACCTGAAATACAGAGCTTGGAAATAGTTGGCAGGGAGAAGCTATACTACTACTACATTCTTTACATCAAAGCCTGTTTGTAGTCCTGTTTCCCTCAACCCACAAACCCCTGTCCTCGACTCCCCTGCCCTCTGCTCTTAACTCCCCTATCCATGGTTTCTTCTCATCCATTTGATTGTTCCTATGAACTGCTCCTTACATTGGAGGCAGTAGAAGAGCTGTCTTCAAAAGGCAAAAAATCAGTATTAATCAAAATTACCATGGAAAATCCCCTAAAGCTCACAGGAGGTACAACCCTGTACCATGATCACACTATCCATGAAACCATTTATATGTACTTGAGACAGTTTGGAGTGGAACAATTGACAATTCAGAGAGAAAACATCAGATGGTTGAATCCCTTGCCTTTCTTTTTCCAGGGCCAAAAAGTTTCAGGAAGATAATGCACATGACAAAATTATGAAACACACATTGTAAGACACACACACTGTCCTAAAAATTCTTCTGTCAGATGTCTGAGATTATGACATACACAAGCTCTGTATCCCTCTACTAAGGAAACATAGCTATGTAGTCAAATATTTAAAACCAAACCAACCCATAGCTAAAATCAGACACCAATTCTTCACCTTTGTTTAAATGATAAAGGAGTAAAAGAACATTTAATATTAATTAACTCATGTGCAGTGCTAATAATAATGTCAATAATACCTACCAATTATTGAGTGCTTCCTTCATGCCATGTTCCTGTAATCCTTTTTTAAAAAAAGCCTCTAAAAGTCATTTTTAAGTCACAGCTGAGAAAACTGAGATATGGTGAAGATAGAAAACTCTACCCTTCTCCTGGGTCATACAGCAAAAGAGCAACAGAGTTGGGATTTAAACTCAGGTTTGCCTTTAAAGTCTGTGCTGTAAATTAGCACACTTTATCGCCTCACCAGAAATAATCTATTTTCTCACTGATATGCTTTGAACTAAAACTAGGAAGATTCAATTTTTAGCTATTAGCAGCAAACATTCAGGAATAAGAAAAAAATGGCCTTTGGTAACAGGCTGACGAGCTATTCCTGGGGTCAACCACCACAGACTGGACAAACTTCCTCTAAAAATATCTCTGCTTCTTGTATCATGCCACTAAACACCAATTCAGTGGCCTAAAAATCCTTCTATCAGGTATCTGAGATCATGACATGTACAAGCTTTGTTTTCCCCTACTTATGCATCTTAGCTCTATGTTGAAATATTGAAAATTCAACCAACCAATAACTAAAATCAGACATGAATTCTTCACTAGTGTTTAAATGCTAAAGGTGTAGAAGAATATTTAATATTAAATTATTTAATTCACATAAAAAGTGAAAGACCATTTCACTAAAAACACCCAAGAAACACCATTCTGCTTCACTCAGAAAAGTCAAGAATTCTAATCTCGTTCTGCAGATTAACTGGTAGTACTGGAAACCTGATTCTGCCAAGACACAAATCCACTGTAGACTGAGTGCATTATGCCCACGATAGTCAGTCTGTATGATTCCATTCAGGGACCCAATACAGTGTGTATCCTTGATCATATACTTGGTCCTAGTTTAGAAAAGTATAAAGTCAATTAGAAATACATTTTTAAAAAACATCCCAAAGTAGATCAGAAATTTGTCAAAACCAAACTCTCAGAAACCATTTTTAAAGAAAAAACAGTTCCTAGTGTGTTCTCCTAAATTCACTTCATTCCTCTCAGGTCAGATTTTTAGAAAAATAAAGTCCTCAAATGACCAGCACTGATTACATTAATAAGTCTAGTTCAAATTTCATTCATTACAAAATTATGTATCTAACCAGCAGACATCTTCTAATACAAAATTCAATATTTTAGAGTCATTGAAGATACTGAAGCGCCAAAAGACATCAGATCTGGAAAATAAATCAAGGCAAAAAGAAATGGACTGTTTATACCAACAAGATATGCCATTATCTTATCAGTAAATTATCTTTCTAGTCTACTCAAAGGTGTCAGCTTCAAATGAAGTTCAATGCTCATTAAGTCAAACTATATACTAGGCACTGTGAAAGGTATAAAGATGAAACAAAACATATTAATAACTCCTGAAGACTTTATAATTTAATAAGATAGACTACACGTACATTAAAAAAATCTCTGCATAGGACGCTTTTCTTCATCTAACACTACTAAACAGGTGTCAAAAAGTTAAAGGAAAGATTTCTAAGATTCAAATGTGTATCCAACAAATCTTGCTTATTGTGCCAAGGAATCAAAGAGCATTATTTGCTTTTTCCTTTCTGCTCATAAAGGCCCTGGCAATCACCACAACTTTGTTTTCCTTAGTCTCTTATGTTGGTTTATTTTCTTTTCTCTGTTCATATAATAAGATATATCTTTTGGGGATTTCCTGTTTTGCTTTTAGTTTTTTTCTGCTGCTATTGCTAGGGGGCCCTTACCAACCTATCGCAGTATGCTTGGTGTTTGCTGGAGAGACCCTCCAGAGTTTCTTCTTTGTGCCTTTTTATCAGAGATCTGGAAACAATCACTGAGTTGGATCTGTGCAGAGGGAGACTGGCTCTGAAAACTTCCGACCTAACTATTCAAAATTAATCACCTTCATGACGTCTACCTTCAGAGATGCTTATCAGGAAAGTAAAAGACAGTCCTTATGATTGCCCCTCATGATTCCAACTCCTCCAATCCCATTGTTACTATCTTTGGCTACAGAAAACAGTAGTAAGACAGACTTCGGATTGAAAGCAAAAGAAACAATACTAAAAATATGGCAGATTTTAATGTATGAAAGTGCTAGCAATAGATGATTAATGGGGAGTCAATGCCATTAACAATAGGCCAAAATTATCAATATTTTGCACCTGCTGAAATGAAGGTCTTTATGAGCACCCTATAGAGACTCTCTTTTGTAGTCCCATGTGTCTGAATAGCTAGAGTTTACCTTGCTTTTATTAATCCTTATCTCTGAAATTTAAAATGTGCTTTTCATTTTTATCCCCTGAATTTTGGTAGATGATACTGGTCTTGTAAAGCCAATCAACATCATACACACACACACACACACACACACAATCAGTTTCTCCTGGAGGAAAAAACCCACCATAAAATAGGGGCTAGAGAGTAACCAAAGGCTACCCGACCAGATTAATCATAAACCTAGACCACTGAACCTGAATTTTCTTCAAACACTTCCTGCCTTTTGTTTCAATAGAACTACACCTTCAAGGTTAACTGCAGTCTCCCTGGGCAACAGACCAGCCCACCTAGACTGGAAGTCACTCATTCCTAATCTAAAGCTCTTTATTTAGTTATCTGTACTGCTTCACTTGAAAGCACGCTGTTATGGACAGTCCAACAATATACACTGCATTCCTACCGACACAACGACAACCCTGTAAATATACAACACGCTCAATTCACTGTTAAATACTAAAAGGCGGTTTTTCATCAAATTTTCAGGAAGAAATAGGATGGAAAGCAAAAATGAAACCCAACTCAAAAAAAAAAAAAAAAACTTCCTCAGAGGTTGGGTTCTCCTTCAAGGAATAAAGGTTCAAAGCGAGGTGGGGAAGGTTACTATTTCTCCTCCTCCAGAGTCAAAAAGTCCCGAAGCAGAGGAAGTCTCGATACCCGTCCCCCACCCAGCCCCAGCTCAATAGGAGAACAGAGGATCCAGGGGGAAGGCTCAGGATCAGAGAATGGGGGATGGGAAGAACTCAAGTTGGGGAAGGCCGATTCGTCCGTGGAGCTGGGTGTCTAGGTTGAGTCTTTGATTTTTGCATCGTCCTATCTCTCTTCTTTTTGAAAACACTGATTTTTATCTTATGGATGAAATTACCTCTGGTCCCTCCCTTGTGAGCAAGAACAGGTGTCGGAAGAGATGTTTGGCCTCCTAGGGGTACAAAATGGGGGTGGGGGCGGCAGTCTAAAGAATGGGAACCTGTACGCCTTCTGCCAAGGTTGAGGGGTTAAGTGAGGGACCTTTTAAATGAGGGGTATCAGGAAATCAGCCCCTTCTGGGAAGCTGGGATTGATGGGGGACAATAAGTAGCTGCGAGCACCCTCGAAGGATGAGGAGCCGCCTCCTCAGGGAATACCGGGAGGTAGAGGAGACGGCCCCGCCCCCTCAGGGGATGGGCGCGAGTGGCAGTTGGGACGGTGGCGGGAGGACACCGGTGGTTCTACCCCTGTTTTTCTTTCGAGAACCTGGCCTCGCAGCCGCCGCCAAGCCCCGGCGCCAACGGCTCCTACCTTTTCCCGGCGTTCAAGGTTCCTCTCCCTGCCGCCTCCGCCACCCTCTCCATCCACAGCCCCTCGAGGCCCCGCCCCTCAACAGCCAGGCGTGGGCGCTGGCATTCGGCAGAGCCAATGGCCTCCTCGCCCCTCCAGCCCCGACACCAATCCGCGCCGTCTGGAGGAGGGGCTTCTCCAATGTCATTTAGGCTCCTCCCGGGGCCCCAAGATCCCTTTTGTTTGGGGAGAGCCAAGCTGGGATTGAGTCGCGTCACTTCCGGGAGGAAGTGCAGTCCTCCTGCCCGGGCTCGGGCCCGGATTCTGCAACTTTCCACCTTCTATGGGCTTTCTGGACCAGATGGTGACGAGTGCTTCGTGTGTACCCTCGTGGTACGGGAAGCTCAGGAATGTGTTTCGGGTGTCCTGACTGATTGGGCGCATTAACGTTTCATCCAAAATGTTAGTAAATGAAGTGCGCTCTGGTGTTTAGAAAACCTGTTGTTGAAAACCTGGTAACGTGGCTTGCCTGCTCCTCCCCCACCCCTTTTTTTGGCGGGGGCGGGGGTGGACGACAAAGCGTGTGCTAGAGACAAGAGAGCAAAGATGAAAAACCCAGAGACTCCTCTTTTCGCATTATATTTGGAAGAGAATAGTAGCTTCTGGAGCCTCTGGAACCCTTGGAGTGGGGACACCGGGTAGCTTTCCTACCCGACTTGCTTTCCAGGTAGAAATCGAATGAATAAAATTTCTGTGTGTCAATGTTTTCTACGCTGTTCTCCAAATGAGAATTTTTGTTATCTTTGGCCCCATTGTACTGCAGGCTGCCGCAGCACTGCTAGGACAAAGGACAGTAGAGGATGCGAGGAATGTCTGTCCCTCGTGAACACTGGAATGCAGATCTCGCTGGTGGCAGCAAGCCCTTGTTTAGTTGCTAAGTCATGTCCGACACTTTTGTGACTCAATGGGCCCGCCAGGCTTTTCTGTCCATGGACTTTCCCAGGCAAGAATACTGGAGTGGGTTGCCGTTTCCTTCTCCAGGGCATCTTCCTGACCCAGAGATCAGACCCGCATCTCCTGCATTGCAGGTGGATTCTTTACCGCTGAGCCACCCGGGAAGCCCCGCAGCAAGCCCTCCAGCACCAAGTAACCCAGAGAAGGGAGAGGGTGCATCGCTTCCTGAGGTCAAAGTTTCTGGATTTCTTTTCCCAGTTCACGGATTCCAATGCAACTGGTTAAAAGAGTAATAATCACATTGTTTTAAATAAAATATAATCCATGCTTACAATTGTTTATAATGCATAAGTAATATGAATTAATCTAAATATATTATTTCTAATATTAACAATTATTATTAAGCAAAGCAGTACTGGGGCTTCCTACTCACCTAGGCAGACTGTTTCAAGACAGATCCAGCTCTTTCCTCATGCAGTATGCAGTCAGGTGGAGGGATGTAGTCAGTCTGCAAACATAGGGAAGTTCAAAGGAAGTAAACCAGTATTAATGCTATTTTGTTGTGTAAGTACTCAGTTAGTCTGACACTTTTGCAACTGCATGGATTGTAGCCCACCAGGCTCCTTTGTCCATGGGATTTTCCTGGCAAGAATGCTGGATTGGCTTGTCATTTCCTCCTCCAGGGGCTCTTCCCGACCCAAAGATCAAAGAGTCTCTTGCATTGGCAGGTGGATTCTTTACCACTGAGCCACCAGGGAAGCCCTATTAATGCCATTCAGTTCAGTCGCTCAGTTGTGTCCGACTCTTTGCGACCCCATGGACTGCAGCACGCCAGGCTTTCCCTATCCATCAACAACTCCTGGAGCTTCTCAAACACATGTCCATCAAGTTGGTGATGCCATCCAACCATCTCATCTGTCGTCCCCTTCTCCTCCTGCCTTCACTGTTTCCAAGCATCAGGGTCTTTTCCAATGAGTCAGCTCTTTGCATCAGGTGGCCAAAGTATTGGAGTTTCAGCTTCAGCATCAGTCCTTCCAATGAATATTCAGGACTGATTTCCTTTAGGATGGACAGGTTTGATCTCCTTGCAGTCCAAGGGACTCTCAAGAGTCTTCTCCAACACCACAGTTCAAAAGCATCAATTCTTCGGCGCTCAGCTTTCTTTATAGTCCAACTCTCACATCCATACATGACTACTGGAAAAAACCATAGCTTTGACTAGATGGACCTTTGTTGGCAAAGTAATGTCTCTGCTTTTTAATATGCTGTCTAGGTTGCCATTCCTGCCAGTTATTTTCATATAATGATACTTAATCTTCACACAGGAGACACGAATTTGATCCTTGGGTCGGGAAGATCCCCTGGAGAAAGGAATAGCTACCCACTCCAGTATTCTTCCCTGGAGAATTTCATGGACAGAGAGGCCTGGTGGGCTACAGTCCATGGGGTCGCAAAGAGTCGAACATAACTGAGCAGGCACGCACATACACGCACCAAATGTAAAATCTTTCCTAACCTGTAAGATAGATCATTGGTGCCTATTTTACAGAGAAGAGAGAAATTCAGAGAAATCAAGTAAAGCCACAGAACTAGTAAATGGAAAACAATGAACTTCCAACAAGGATGTGGATTCCAACTCTGTGGTATATTCTGCTCCCCATACACTTGGCTCTCAGGAGGAGAGCTGGTTCAGAGAGTGGGTCTGGATGACTTCAAACTAACATTAGAAACAGAAATGGGCTCCATGTCTCCCTCTATTGACTGCTGGCTTGAGAATGTCCTCTATATGTATATATGAAGGACAAGAGGACTGTACTGAAGGGTTCAACAGCAGCTCAGGTGCTTCTCTAGCAACAAGTAGGAAATACAGAACTTCAGAAAGACATCATTCCCTGTCTGAAAGGCAAGATGAAGGGCCAGGGACATAGTAGGTGTTCAACAAATACTGACTTCACTTGAAACAAAATGTCTGGAATGGTTAAAAACACAGAGTTTAAGTGCTGGACTAGGCCCACGAATTTGAAAAATTCCATTTCCTCCTCCGCCCTTTTGCCCTGCCTTATGGGTGTGCAATGAGGAAGTGCCTCATTGCCCGACAATGAGGCAGATGTAGGAGAACAGGCTATTTTCTGCTGGCTTCTGAGTCACTGTAAGAGTTGTCCCAGTGAATCAGCTCACCCCTCCTCCCCTCCTTCCCTTTGTTAACCCACCACTACCCATTCTACTCCCAGGCTGACCTGGCACCTACTTCCCTCATAGCAACTGGCGGCTCCCCAGATTTTCTGAGCTCCTGCTAACTTTCCTCAGTGAGTGTGGGAGGACCCAGAAAGAATGAGATCATCCCTGCCTTGTAGGATTTAGTCCTGAGGGTATTCAGATTATTATCCTTTTAATTCATCACCCCTAGATGTAGTACATGGCCAGAGCCTATGAATTTGAAGTTCAGTGATTCTTCAAATGTATAAAATGTGTAAATAAATTTAGAGTCTGGCACACACGTGTACAAAGAGGTAGAAAGTGTGTTGGTAATAATTTCCTAAAGTTGCATAACACAACATACCATTTTTATATTTATTATTGTATCAACTTGCCAGTAGTATTTATTAAATGCCTACTGTGTGGCAGGTAACAATTTAGAAGAAGCACTAAAGATTATAGTATGTGTTAATTTTTCTCCAAATGAGTAAACTTCCTAGGTAGGTGTACCATGAATGTTTATTGCTGGTTTGGGGGGACAATGATAGAGTAAAAGAGGGCTAGACTGGAAATTTAAAAGAAAAATTTGTGGGTTCTGCTGGAGTTCTCCCTGTCACAAACTGTAGTTTCTTAGGGGTCCTGTAACAACTGACCTTAAATGGGGTGATTTAAAATAACAGAGATGTATTCTCTTTCAGTCAGGAGGCTAGGAGTCTGAAATCAAGGTTTTGACAAGGTTGGTTCCTTGGTGAAGGGCGGTGGTGGGAGTGGGCTTATGGAGGGTCACACTGCTCTCCTGGCTTATGAGGGTTCCTGGCAATCCTTGGCTTGTAGCTGAATCGCGTTATTCTCTGCCTCTATCTTCACATGGCATTTCCCCCTCTGTGACTTAATGTCTCTATCTGTCTTCTCCTCTTCTAAGGATAACAGTCATACTGGATTTAGAACTCATCCTAATCTAGTATGACCTCATGTTAGCTCATTACATCTGCAAATATTTCATTTCCAAGAAAGTTCACATTCTGAGGATTTTGGGGGGGGCAAGGGTGGGAAACATTCAAACCTGTATGCAAAACTACTTCACAAAGTAACACCCCCCACTTAACTGCATTTAGCTTCACTGGTAATAGCATGAAATTAGCGACCTAATTCCTAAAGATCATTTCAGTTCGATAATTATATGATAATTATATATGCTAGAAGCATTTCTCAAGCCTTTACTATATGGCAGGCACTATGAAATTGCTTCAGAGTACATCTCATTGAACCCTTAAAAGAATTCCAGGAGCTAGATGTGAATATTCCTATTTTACAGATAAGGAAATTGAGGCACAAAGAGGTCCATGGTCATGGAATTCATAAGAGATGAACATGGAATATTTACTCAGATCTGACTCCTAAGTCCACCCTCATAATTACCATGCTCTATCATCTCTCCATCATACTAGATGGGTTAGGAAGACAGGGAATGCAACAAGTATTGCAAGTATTGATTTCTGGAATACTTGGAGCTGAATAGCAATCTTCTGGGGAAGGCAAGAGAGAAGAGAACAGTGGGTGGTAAATGAAAACTTAGTAGGGAAGAGGCAAGCTATTGGCACTTACCTGAGCCTCAGTTTCCTCATTTCTTTAATGGAATCATAGTTCCTTCAAGTGGTTGTGACTATCCAAGTGAGATGATGGGCATGAAAGTATTTGGTAAATTCTATGAGGGATGATAAACTATTTAGAGATCTTGCTCAAGCTCTTTCTCCTCTCCGGGCCCCAGCCCTGCAGCTGAACATCTAACCATCTGGGGCTCTATAAGACTCCTTCTAGCTGTGATCCACTGAGACTTACTAAGATGCTGGGTGAGCTAGATGTAAAAATTGGAGTGATTGGGAAAAGTGACCTGGCTTGTCTCTTCCGACCGGCTGGTTCCTTCTGAGCCCCCATCTGGCTTCTCCAGGAGGGGATCCTGAGGTTGCAGTATAGAAGCCTGAGGGAGCTCTTGCTGCCGAGACTAGGCGTAAGTGGGAAGGCTGGTGTGCTGTCTCCATGACTCCCTACATTTCCTCCCATTACTTGTTCCCACAAAGGCCTTTCTGCGTAGTCCTTGAGGTTCTCTTCCACCTAGGATCGCCCGACCGACTAGAGCACAGGGGAAGCTGAGAAGTTTCTGGGTGTGGCCGTCACTGCGTTCTCGATCTTATTGCTCCCCCTAGTGCCGAACGACGAGTCCTGCAGTTGTCGGCTTCCCTCTTGGCTGTCCCAGCGCACTCCACGGAGCGCCTCTCCCCCGATGGTTTTTCCTTTTAAGGGTGTGGGCTGAGAGCACAGCAGGTGTGGGGCTCCAAGGGCCAGCAGTTGGGGGAAAAAAACCCCTTCAGGGACAGATTCTTATGGTTTTTAGCTAAGTATTGGGGCCAGCTTGACCATGAGAGAGCCAGGAAACTCTTACCTTGGCCTTCACAGAGGGAGGTTGGGAAAGAAAAAGAAATCTAACATTGTGGGTCTCCCAGGTACCAGGAACCGTACCAGGTGCTTTATGTATATTACATGTATCATCCTTGTAATCCTTACATATATAATCCATCTATTCCTTTGTGATCATCTTAGGAGATAATTATGATTACTTCTCATGTTTCACATGAAAGCAAGTTCAGGGACTTCCTTGGTGGTCCAGTGGTTAAGAATCCACCTTCCAACATAGGGGACACAGGTTTGACCCCTGGTCAGGGAACCAAGAGCCCACATACATGACATGGGACAACTAAGCCCATGCCACAACTACGGAGTCTGAGCGCCGCAAGAAAAGAGCCCACATGCTGCAACTAAGACCCAACACAGCCAAAAATAAATTAATCTTAAAAAAGAGAAAGAAAGCAAGTTCAGGGAGGTTAAGTGTCTTGCCAAAGGTCACATAACAATATGATGATAAAGACATCGACCAGTTATTTAGTGCCTACTTCACACCAGGCACATTATTTCTTTCCATCCTCCCAGCAAATCTTAAAAAAAAATAATCATGATAACTTATTGATGAGATCACTGAGATTCAGGTAGTTTAAGAAAGGGGTCACTGAGGAGCTTGCCTGAGATCAAAGAGTAGGTCCTCCAGTCTTCAATGCCAGCTGTTTCCATTCCACCATTGCCTCATGGAGCTGTGGGTGGTGGAGGTGGACTGAGCCCAGCACCATGTGATTCACTGTTCTTTCCATTACTGGCACTGCCTCGCAGCCCTGCCCCAGGACCAGGAAACTAGGGCCATGTGGTGTTTTCGGATCTCCAGATCCATAGATAGGCTCCTGACATAGGAGGGCAATGAAAAATCCAAGGCCATAGGCCATTGGATCCTAGGACAGTTTGCTTGGAGAGACACATAACAGGCCAGCTCCCTGGGAACCACACAACAGTATTGCTGTTCGGGGCCTTGGGAAGAGCACCCAGAGGACCCCGAGTCCTGCCTTCCTCATCCTCTGTGGAATTCACATGTTCCCCTAAAGCTGATGGGCCTGGATGGGGTACACACAGCTCACTGAGGAGTAAAAAGGGAAGGTAAATGGGGTACAGTCTAGCCTAGGTAGAAAATTCCTAGAAATAGATGAGAAAAATCATGGAGTTCCCAAATCACCCAGCAAAGTTCCCAAAGATTTGAGTCAATTTAAACCCCTCCCTTCACCCCCAAAGTACAGGTTATAGTCATAGGTCCCTGCAAGAATACTGTATGTCCCTTTAGATGAATCTCAAGTTTTCATTTTCATTCTAATCTTTGAAATTATTAAATGAAAATTGAGAAGCACATACCTGATGATGAGTTGGTGTTATGTATGATGATATTCATGTTCTGGTTGCTATTTCCAAGTGTTCTTGCAGACTCACGGGGGGCAGGGGGCAGGAGCTATCAGCTGCCTACTGTTTTTTATTGGTAAGTTGACTTATTTCATTAAAGGTTAACTTTTCCCCCTCTCTTCCAACCGCTCCCTTTCCTGTCTCCCTTCCTGTTTCTCCTCTACCCCAGGTGACTTCTTCCCTAATAGTTTGGGGCCAGACCCCCTTCTGTCTCTTCTGGCTCCTCAGACAAAGCACTGGGCTGAGTAGCCTTGCCAGAGGGACTGAAGCTGGCTGGAAGGCTGGTCTTCTTTCCTTTCTCCCTTGTTCCCCCTTCTTCCTCACACATGGCCTGACATTAAGCAGTAAATAATTTCTGTGCTACGCTATAAACAGAGCTTCGGCTCAGCCGGGCTTCTCTCTGGTTTCAATCTGATGAAAGCCAATTACACATTCCCTTTCGTCTGTTATTTCAGCTGAGGCACCACAGTTGGCTGAATGGGTTCTTGTTGCTTACAAAAGGGAGAAATATGTGTAGGAAAAGTAATGACCTGGTTATGGCTGCACCATCATTTCTAGGCAATTTCCTAGAGGAGCCCTTTGGAGGAACCTAGTGCTAGAAGCTTCTATGCCCTTATTTCTTGCTTCATGATGGCTGCTGGTCCCTGGCGGGGTCTAGTGTGCCCTGAAAAAAGTGACCAGGAGACCCAGGGTACCTGCACCATTGAAAGGAGTCTGCACATTTCTCATCTCCTTTTCTTTTTGCCACCCTGCCTTCCTCTCGTCCCCCCTTTATTTCTAAAACTATCCTTGAGTACCTGTTATCATTACCACAAGCAATAACACACAATTCCAGACCTCAGGGTAACTCACAGTCTTGAGGGGAGGTAGATTTGTGTAACTAGTTGACTCAAGTTCTCCTTCTTTCTGTTGCCACACTTTCCAAATGAAATAACTCAACCCACTGTATTACATCATAATCAGGACTCCTCCAGATGTAAAGGACAGAAATTCCATCCAAACCAGCAAAGGTAGTTTTTATTGGCTCATGTGATAAAAACATCCAGAATTAAACTGCCTTCACGTGAGGCTTGATCTGGCTCCTCAAAAGCATTACCGGAACCAGGCTGCTCTCTTGGGAGTTTTCAACTTTACTTTTGTAGAGTTGGTTCTGGTTTCAGACATGCTTTTTTTCCCCTCAACTGGCAATAAACATAGGAGTTCTGGCTTCATATCCAGTCATATTCAATAGGAAAGAGCATCTCCTTTGTCCTCAGAAGTCTGAGAAAAGTCCCACTCTGTCTTCTTGGTTCTGCTTAGACCATGTATTCAACCTTGAATCCAATCACTGTGGGCAGGGCATGTGCTGCTTTGATTGGCTAGATGTGCTCTGTATAGAACTATGCATTAAGTGTGGGGGAAAGCTATAACCACAGATGAAAATGCATTTGTTCATCCATTTATTACCAAAAAAATGGGGATGAATATTTGGGAAGCAAATAGTGTTTATTACACATTTGAGCATTTCTCGCGCATTTGCTCTTGGGACCTCTTGAGCTGCAGCTGATTCTCTAACCTTGGCCTGGACTTTCCTTGCTGCTGGTCATTGTCAGAAAGTCCGGAATGGCTGTCCTTTGTTGTCCAAAGCATTACTAACAAAAGATTGTTGTGTGCAGCAGCTGTTCATTGAGGATTTGGGGGCCTTGTATGGTATGGGCAGTGTTAAAAAGGTTTTTAAAGATTTGAGGTTCTCAGATTTGGAGGTATATCAGAAATACCTGAGGGTCTTGATAAATCACAGATTGTTGGACCCTAACTCCGGAGTTTCAACAAAAATATACACTGGCTCTGGTATGCCAGGTACTAAGGTTATAATGATGGCCAAGCTACCTGCTGTAAAATTCTTCTTTGTTATGCAGAATGATTTAATTACTTACTGCAAGCCTTTCTCATCTCAGTTCTATCCAGGGGACCCTCAATTTTCATAGTCAGATAAGCCCATGAAGATATTTTCTCTAACAGAGGAATCTATTTGTACTGTCCTTGGAGGTCAACTGATTCAAACTGCAGCAGCTTCTGTGATAATATTTCATCTATTTTCCTACTGCTTAGGCAAACAGGGAATGTTGTGAGTGAAGTATGATGCTCGAGGTACTGACTAGGTTTATCTTTCAAAGGTACAAAAGGAAGTAGAACCTTCCACAAGGAACAGCGGCTTGACTCCTGGGTAGCATTGTGGAAAGTGAGTAACTTGAGAGCCACACGTACTAGCTGTGTGACCTGGGCATGTCATTAACTGCTTTGAGTTTCAAATCCCTTATTATAAATTGAGAAATAATATTTGTTTCACAGGGTTGTAGTAAAGAAGAAGCCAGATAATGGGAGTTTTATTGATAATTTTTCTCCTTGCCACCTATCTATCACCAAGACCTGTCAATTTTTTTTTTTTAAAGACCTGTCAATTCTTCCTCCTGAATACTTCAACTTCATAACTTCTATTCCTGCCTCCATCACCATCTTGGTCTGTCCGTTACCTCGTTTCTTCAGGGCAGTGGCAGCCTTCTTAGTGGTCTTCTAGCCTTCATTCTTGCCCCCTCCAGTCCATTCTCCCCACAGCACGCTGTGCAGATCTTAAGAAAACACAATCTGGTCATGTCACAACCCTTCCTCTCAATGAAAACTATTCAGTGGTCTTAGGACAGCTCTGTTCACAAAGCCCTCATTACTTGGCTCCTGCTTCTCTCTCCAGACTTGTCTAGTGCCACTCTCCTCATCGCTCTCTATGCCCTGGGCAACTGGGGACAAAGAATCTCCTTGATCAAACTTTAGTCAGGCTTTAGTTTAGGTCTTGACGTTGGTCACTCACTCTCACCCTCTGGCCTTGCTGGCCCCGCACAGTCTAGTTTTAGCAAGAATCCTGCTAAGTAAGTCAACATCCTTCATATCTGATGAAATGCTTTGTCCTTCACCTTTGATCTTTAGTCCTTGGCCTGCCTTCAGCAGGAATCCTGTTAAGTCAGTTTAGTGAGAATCCCCCATCCTTGATGTCTCCTCTTAGTGATTTTCCATCCACTGAGTCCCTCACTCTGCTTTGGGGCTATAAATCCCTTTTCCTCCATTTGATTTTGGAGTTGAAACTGATCTCTCTTCCCTATTGCCATAGTCTTGACACTTTCCTAGTAGTCCTGAAGGAAGTCTTCTCTACCATTTTAACAAGTGTCAGAGTTAATTTTTTTCTCCAATGATGGCCGCTTTTCTGTTCCTCAGAGTCTTCGCTAATGTTACTGCGTGTTCTTGGGCTGTTCTTTCAACCCTCTGCCTAAAGCCTATATATCCTCAGACCTTATCTCAAAGCCACCTTATCAGGAAAGTTTCCTTAGTCCAACAGAGTGAGTAAGTTCTAATGTTTTGCCTTCATAGCATGCGTTATGATTTGTAATTATACACTTGGGCAGTTATTTTGTTTAGTGTGGCTTTTCACAAGCCTTATGTATGCTCCACGAGGACAGAGCTCATGTCTATTTTGCTCATGATTCTTATCTCCAATATCTCAACACAGTACCTGGTATACAGTAGGTGTGTTCTATGAATGTTTATTGAATGAATGAATGAATGAATGAATGAAAGTGCACAGTTTATAAAAAGTGCTCTATAAATCAATTTCTCCTAGTGTCCAACTGTGGTAATAATCCTGAGTTCCTTGGTAGGAAATAAAGGCTTTTATGACCTATTTCAACCCACTGCAAACCCTCTTAGGGAAAACCTAGGTTCATACCATTGGAGGTACCTGGAAAGCCCAGAAACTTCAGGTGAACCTCCTGAAAAGTCCGCTTAGGATGATTACCCAGTGAGTAAAATGATTTACTCACTTTTTAATCCTTAATTCCTGGAGCAGTGCTTGGGCTCTGGGAGTTAATCAAATAAATGATCTTGAAGTTGAGGAAATATCCAAAAGGGACTCACTGACCCATTTGGGTGGTCTCAGGAATACTAATAATCCACTTGAGACAGATGGTCTCCTACATGGATGCTAATGGAGATGAATGCTAGTTCTGCCCTGATGGCTGCCAGCCAAGCAGAAAATGCCATCAGGAATGAAGCCCGTGAGGGGCTTCTTTAGGTGATTTTAGTACCATAAAACAGGGGAATAGTAATATGAACTTAGTGAGATTTCTCAACTATTTCTATCACAGCCATCTGTTTTCCTATAATATTTAAAAATTAAAAAAAATTATTTATTTTTGGCTGCCCTGGGTCTTTGTTGCTCCACGAGAGCTTTCTTTAGTTGCGGTGAGTGGGGGATACTCTCTAGTCACGGTGTGCGAGCTTCTCATTGTGGTGGCTTCTCTTTTTGCCGAGCATGGGCTCTAGAGCGTGTGGGCTTCAGTAGTTGCGGTGCATGGGCTTGATGGCCCCACTGCACGTGGAATCTTCCCAGGCCAGGGATCGAACCTGGCTCCCCTGCATTGGCAGGTGGATTCTTAACCACTGGACCATCAGGGAAGTCTTCTCCTCTAGTGTTTATCCTGGTGGGCAGGATTAGGGAGGGAGAGGACTCAGTAAGAAAGCAGGGAGTTGGGTGTCTGATCTGGGACCTGACCCGACTCCCACCTCCCCCACTCTCTGCTTTCCTTGAATGCCAGGCTTTTTGAGACCCATCCTCACCTTCCATCCTGCCATCAATCATTATAGTCTCACTCCTGCCTCACTGTGCAACAGCTCCCCTAAGATTTCCAATGACCATCTTGTTGACAAACCATGTGGTTGTGTCTGGGCCCTAACTGTGCTCCCTGCACACACTGTTCTCCTTCCCTTGGTGTCTATGCTGACATCACCCTTTCTTCATTGATTTCCTACCTCTCCTTCCCATTCTTCTTATGGCCATTTCTTTCTCTTCCCACGTTATACACTGCCCTGGGTGAGCCATCTAATCTGAGGGTTCAGTTACCACCTCTCCTTGGATGAGTCTCAAATAAATGCATGACTCAAGCTCCAGACTCAGAGAGGATAGGTCACCTCCATGGCGTTCACCCTCCCTTCCTCCCAGTCACCTCATCCTACTAACCATGAAGCGTTGTCTGTTCTGCTTCCCTAATCCACCCTGTCTCTCCACATTTCCTATCACCACCTTAATTCAAGCTGCCTTCACCTCTGCTATGGATCCTGGAAACAGCCTTTTGTCTGGGTTTCCTGTGTCTGCTCTGGCTCTTCCCCCTTCAATTCGTTTCTACATGGTAACCGTAGTGATTTTTTTCTAAAGTGAAAATTTGAACAGGTCACTTCTCTGCTTAAGGTCCTTCAGCATTCTTGCCCAGGAAATCCCATGGACAGAGGAACCTGGTGGGCTACAGTCTATGGGGTCGTAAGAGTCGGACATGACTGAGTGAGTAAACCACCACTGTTTAAGTTCCTAGAAAGTCACGAGTTTCCCATTACCTTCATGATAAAGTGTAAATGTGAGCGTGACATCCCTTCTTGGTCCAGTCTCTGCATGCTTGCATTTTCAGCTCCAACTTTTGCTGCTGCCCCGGCCCCAGGCAGTATTAGACCTCTGTTGAACTACTGGAATTCCCTTACTTCATCACAATCTCTTTGGCCTCAGGACCTCTTGCTGTGCTGTTCTGCCTGCACTGCCTTTTTTTGGTTCTTCCAGTCCAGCTAACTACTCTTTCTTTAGGACTCTTCTCAGATGTCACTTCCTCCAGGAAACTTTCTGTGATCTTTTAAGGCCAGATTTAGATGCCGTGTACCATGCCCCCCCCCCACCCCATTCTATTTGTTCTCAATACACTCTGTACGCCCATCCTTTTACTTGTATCTGTGTCTCCCATTACTAAAAGTTCCTTGAAAGCAGGGATTCTGCCTGGTGCATGGGGTATTTGTAGTTTGTCATATAGTGTCTGCACATACTAGGCATGAATAATGTTTATCAAATGAAAGAGCAAGTGATTTCTTAATGCTTTGTCATAGCTTGCCTACTACTGTGGTTAAGAACAAGGACACTGATGCCAGCCTGGGTGGGAGGGGCCTTGGGGGAGAAAGGATACATGTGTATGTATAGCTGAGTCTCTTCACTGTTCACTGGAGCTACCACAACATTGTTACTTGGCTATGCCCCAATACAAAATAAAAGGTTTTGTTTTAAAAAATAAGTAAAAGAAGCCAAACATCTCTAGAACAACAGCAACAGAAAAAGGACATTGAAGCCAGACTGCCTTGGTTCAAATCCTGGCTCAGACACTGACTCTCTGTGCGACCTTGGGCAAGTTACTCAACCTCACTATGTCTTGGCTTCATTATTTTAAAAATGTTTCTTAGCTCATAGAATTGCTTTCAGGGTTAAATAAGTTAATGTTTATATGCTTGATAAAAAGTGAGTAAATACCATATCACTAGAATAGCTTATTCTACTATATGACCACACATGGATAATTTTGAGAGTAAAAAAGATGATACTATTAATCATGACATGAGGACAGGTGTAAACAGGACTGTCCTATGCAAACAGGGACTTTTAGTCACCTTACATACAAGGGCTCATTAGATAAGTAAACAATGTCTTCATTTTTGTTGGTTTTGTTTCTCTCTGTCCATTGTCTTCTAGTGATTAGCAAACTCTTCCCACCATAAAAGCCTGTGTGTTTATCTTCAGGGACAACAGGGAAAGGAAGGAGGTGGACAGTGTCCTAGGGGACAGAGTTTGTAGGGCAGCACTAAAGAAACGGAAATGAAGTGAAATTCTTAGGGTTGGGGGTGCAGGAGTAAAAGGGAACCTCCCCATATCCCGCTGAGGCCTGTGGACTTGACAGAAGGTCCATGTGCTCTCCTGATGGCTGGTGTGATCTGAGGGGGTCCAGCCTTTCCCAGAGCCTTGTCTGTGAGCGAGGCAGTCTGCGCTGACCCTGCTTGACATGCATTTGCTGTTTGCTCCGTGAGTTTGCCGTTTTCTCTCAAACTGTTTCAGAAGCATGTGGTTCCATTTGCTTCCCCAACAGGGAGGTTTTTTTTTTTTTTTTTTTTTTTATTACCTTGAAGTAGTTGTTTTTATGAACTGGGATAAACACCTGGTGGGCAGGAGTTTTATCTCATGGTCCTTCCAATTTGAATTCCATTATTTCTCCTGCTTACCTGGGGAGGGGAAAAATGTATTTTCTAAACACAGTGTTCCTTTGTCTAGTTTCCCTGACAGATGCATCATCAGATAAGAGCACCTCTGCAGATGAGTGCACTTGCCCGGAATACCAATGGTACACAGTTCTCTTGGTGACTGTGGTGCTCGAGGAATGGGGAGAGGAGAACATCTTTCCTTATCTTGAAATGAAACCTGTCAGTCTGAGGAGGTGCCATTCAGAAATGTGTGCCACCTCCATTCTCCCTCCCTCTCCCTCTAGGGTGAGAGTGGAGGTGGTAGTGGGGAGTGGGAAGAGAAGGCGCTAACATTTAGTGACACTTCCTATGTTCCAGGCAGTGGTAACCTTCCATTTCATTTAATACTCAGAGCAACCTTAAAATAGATATTAGTCTTTCTCCTTCATGGATAAGGAAAGTGAAATTCAAAGAATAAAAAGAACATGCTGAAGATACATCAGCAGTAGGCAGGGATTTGAATCCGCCTCTATCTGATTCCAAATGCATATCTTTTATATTTAATGCCTACGAGGCCCCAAGAGCATGAGAATTTGCTTAGTGTCTCACAGTCAGCCAAGAAGAAGGTTATATCTTTCTAGCTTCCCAGTGGGAGGGAAAGGCAGGATTAGGCAAAACATGTTGGTTGTGTGCTTAATTAATATAGAAGAGGGAGAACTGAAGGAATTTTTGACTGTTAGTAATTTCATCTTTCATTCATTCAACATATGCAGTGCTTACTGTGTGTCCAGCAGTGTATCAACTTATACGAAGAATATAGTAGAACTGCCCAGGTGGCACTAGTGGTCAAGAACCCGCCTGCCAATGCGGAGACATCAGAGACGTGGGGTCAATCCCTGGGTTGGGAAGATTCCCCTGGAGGAGGGCATGGCAGCCCACTCTAGTATTCTTGCCTGGAGAATCCCATCAACAGAGGAGCCTCGCGGGCTACAGTCCATAGGTTCGCAAAGAGTTGGACACAACTGAACTAAATTAACAAGCAGTAGAACACAACATTGTAAATCAACTATATGTCAATAAAATAAATTAAAAAAGAATATAGTAGAAAAGGCAGTCTTGAGGTTATGTGTAGCAATCTTAGTTTTGGACATGTTGAGCTTAAGATATAGGTTTTTTATTAAGCATTTGGATATACCTGTCTGGGGTTCTGGGGAGAAGTCTGTGCAAGAAATATAGATTTGAGAATGATCGTAAATAAGTGGTAGTTATACCATTAGCAGTGAGGGAACTAGCTAGGGTTACATGAGAGACAAGTGCATGGAATGGAGGATGGAAACATGAGGTAATCTGTGTTTCAAAGGCAAACCAAATGAAGAGTTCACAAAGAAGATTAGTAGGACTATTCAGAAATGTAAGCAGAGGATCAGGAGAGAGATGAATTTAGTTAGATTTTGTTTTTCTATTTCCTTTTAAAACGAAACTACCTATTGAGGTGTAATTTACGTATGAGCAATGCACTCATTTAGAGTGTACAGTTTCCAGATATACGCCACCAGCAGATGCTACCACGTCAGCAAAGAGCAGGGAGTTCTGGTGAAATTTTGACAAATGTAAACACTCATGGGACCTCTACCCCAGTCAGGATATAGAATATTTCCATCATATTAAGATTTCCTTGTGTCCCTCCCCAGTTATTCCCCTGCACTCCCTGTTCTAAGGACCACTGGTCTGATTTCTATTATCATATACCACAATTGGTATTTGTTACTATATTTAATTTTTAGCAACTCTATTAGGTGTGTAGCAGTACCTAACTGTGGTTTTAATTCGCACTTTTCTGATGACTAATGGCTGAATATCTTATGTGCTTCTTGGCCATCCTTTGAGTCTATTTCTGGTCTATTTCATTTGTGTATCTGTCTATTTTAACACCAATATCATATTATATTGATTTTTATACTTATAATAGATCTTCAAGCCAAGTTATTGAAGTCTTCCAACTTCTTTTTAAGTAATGGTTTTGGCTATTTTAGATCCTTTGAACCTTCACATAAAATTTAAAATCACTTGTTAATTTCTACAAAATAGAGCCTTCTGGGATTTTTATTGGAATTACATTGAATCTATCATTTTGGGGAGAGTTGACAGTGATATTGTACCTTTCAGTCCATTTCTTTAGGTGTTTAATTTCTCTCAATAATGTTTTCTAGTTTTCCATGTATGAATTTTACATATATTTTGTTAAGTTTATCCCTTCACACTTTATGCTCTGATGAAATTTTATGAAGTGTCTTAGATTCATATTTCTTGTGCTTGAGGTTCACTGAGATTTTTGAGTCTGTGGACTTATTTTCATAAATTTTTGAAAAATTTTGGTTATTATGTCTTCAATTTTTTTTCTGATTTGTCTTTTTTCCTTTGGGGTCCAACTGCATATATAATAGGTTATTTGAAGTTGTCTCACTAATACTCTGGTGGTTTTTTAAAATCCATTTTCTTTTTGTGTTTATTTTGTATAATTTTCTGTTGCTCTCTCTTGAAGTTCGCTAATCTTTAATTTTTCAGTGTCTAATATGATGTTATTCATCTCAATTATTTTCATTTTTATCTTTAGAAGTTCTATTTGAGTCTTTTATATCTTTCATGTTTTCACTTAATATGCTTAATTTTTCCTTTACCTTCCTTAACATATGGAATATAGTTTCACTAACTGTAATGTCTTTGTCTACATCTATGTCAGTTTTCACTGATGAATTTTTCTCTTTATTATGGATTGAATTTTCCTGCTTATTTGTATCTTATAATTTTTTATTGGATTCCAGACATTGTGTATTTTACCTTGTTGGGTACTGGATGTTTTTGTATTCCTACAACTATAATTGAGCTTTATTCTGTGATGTAGTTTTTTGGAAATTATTTGGTCCTTTTCAGGCTTGCTTTGTTAGGCATGACCAGAAGAGTTTTTAATTCACAGTTAATACTGCCCACAACTGAAGCAATACCCTTGTGAATATTCTACCTGCTGCTGCTAAGTCGCTTCAGTCGTGTCCGACTCTGTGCGACCCCACAGACGGCAGCCCACCAGGCTCCCCCGTCCCTGGGATTCTCCAGGCAAGAACACTGGGGTGGGTTGCCATTTCCTTCTCCAGTGCATGAAAGGGAAAAGTGAAAGTGAAGTCGCTCGGTTGTGTCCGACTCTTAGTGACCCCATGGACTGCAGCCTACCAGGCTCCTCCGTCCATGGGATTTTCCAGGCAAGAGTACTGGAGTGGGGTGCCATTAGGACCTGTAAATTAGGAGGTTTTCCATTCTTTTTGGGAGATGAACCCTGAGGATTGCCCCCACCCTCATTCCTTTCAGGTGTTTTCTTTTCCTTCAGCTTTGAGTAGTTTTCTCATATGAATGTTCTGATCAGCACTAGGCCAAAGACTTGAGGGAGACCTTTTGTAGATCTCTGGGAGTCTCTTTCAGTGCAGCTCCCTCATCTCTGATGCTTTTCCTTGTGAATTCTAGCTGCATCGATCTTCTTGGGTTACTAGCATGATCTCCTAGACTGAGGGAGACTTTTGGGCTACGTCTGGGTTCCCTCTTCTGGTGCTAAAACTTGGAAACCCATTCCTGTCACTGATTGAGGACATCATACTGCTCATTTTGGTTTTTTTTCCTCTCTCTCTTAAGAACCCCTGCCTGTGCTGTCTGATCCCTAGTGTCTGAAAACTGTTGTTTTATATATTTTGCCTAGTGTTTTAGTTATTTCAGGTAGGAGAATAAATGTTGTCTTTGTTACTCCATCTTGATCAGAATTAGAAGTCTTGATGCTAATTTAAATGGCATTAAAATTAAAAAAAATTTTTTCAATTTTTTTATAGTCTAGAGAAAAACAATTGATTTTTTATATTTGACCTTGTGTCATGTAATCTTGCTAAATTCACTTATTAGTTTTCACATTTTGAAGTGTAGATTCCTTAAGAATTTCTATATACACGATCATGTCATCTGTGAATAGAGAAAATTTTACTTCTTCCTTTGCAGACTGTATGTGTTCTCTGGCTTCCCCCATACCAACCTCCTATTGCTGTCCTAGGAATTCTATTACAATGAGTATGACTGGTATAATTTCTTCCTTCTGTGAAGCTGTTTGACCTGGTGCTTTCTTTGTGGAAAGTTTTTAAACTAAAATTCAATTTATTTAATAGATAAAGGACTATTTAGATTTTCTATTTCTTTTGTGTCACCTTCAGTAATTTGTCTCTCAAATAGTTTGCATACTTCATATCTCCTCTTTTCAGATTTATTGAGGTTAATTGACTATTGATATTTCATATCATATCATTTCATATCATTTTAGTATCTATAAAATTTTCAGTGGTTTCCTCTATTATTCCTGATATTAGCAATTTGTGCTTCTTTTTATCTTAATTTATCTAGATAGAGATTAACTAGCATTTGCTATATTGCCAAATTCTACAGTCTCAATGACTTACAACACCATACATTTATTTCATGTTTATGGCTTTGTAAGTTGGCTCTGGCAGCTCAGATCCAGGCTGTGGATTGTGTTCAGGTCTACTCCATGTGTTTCTGATTCTGGGCTCAAGCTGATCGAGAAGAGGCTACGTTGGGTATTTTCTTTGTATGGCTGAGGGCTGGAGTGCAAGAGGGCAAATAGAAGAGTCTCTCTTTGCAACTGACCAATTGTCAGTTCAATTCACACGTCACTGGCCAGTGCAAGTCCACAGCCGAGCCCGAAGTAAAGCGGAGCAGGGAAGTATACTCTACCCACAGTGAATCATGGCAAAGATGGAAGCGGGGAAAATTTTGAGCCAATGATATAATCTATCATAAAGAATGTCACAGAATACAAGGAAAGAGAGAATTGTAACCAGTGTAAAGTGCTTAGATGTTAAATTAGAAAGGATAAGAAAAATAATTATCCTCTCAGTTTCATCAATGAGTTTGGCTATAGAAATTTCTGTGGATAGTGGTAGTTAGAGCCAGGTCAGTACTCTTGCCTGGAGAATCCATGGACAGAGCCTGGTGGGCTGTGTTCCACAGGGTTGCAAAGAGTCGGACGCGACTGAAGCAATTCAGTACATACGCATGTAGGAGAAAAAGGAGTGAAAGGAATACCAAAGAGAGAAAACAATGAGTGAGGACTATATTTTCTAGAAGCTTTAATTAGAAGGAAATGAGAAAGATTGTCATAACTAGTGGGGAGCATAGTGACTGGAGATGTGCGTGTGTATGTTTAGTTGGTAATTAATACTTGCACATATTCATGGGCTGAGTGAAAGAAGCTGGTAAAGCAAGGGAAGTGGAAGATACCAGTTATTATGTCACTTACCAAACTATTGCTTTTCTGCTCCAAATACACCCTTCATTGCCTGCTCTGTGGAAATGGAGCTGGACCTTATCATTAATATAAGCCTTTCTCCTTTTTCAGCTGGCATAAGGTTAAGATATGTCAGTAGAGGGCACGGAGGGCATACCTGGAGGGAAGGGCTTCTCTACCTGGTTCCTGTGTTCTCCTGTCCGCAAGCTCTTCCAGCAGAGCACAGCAGCATAAGGTGACCAGCTGTAAGAGTGGTCTCCAGCCACACACATAGGTAGCTAGTAGCACATGGCTCCTCCCTGTGGGCAGCTTCCTCAGCATACCAAAGTGTGGCTTTCTAGTACACCATCCTTACAGGTATTTTCCTAGCAAGCTTTGCAGGGCAACACCTTCCTAGGGATGTCCTTTGGCACTGTATATGGCTTCCTGGGCAGTGTGGCCTTGCAAGCTCTACAACATAGACCTTCTATGTTGATGGCTTTCTCAGGTACCCCAGAGGGTGGCTTCTTGGTGAGTTCTGTTGGCACAACATCTCTGCCATCCAGTGGGTCAAGGCCTCACCCTTTCCAACATAGGTTAGACATCAGCTGAGAGGGCAGGGCTTCTTCAGATTTTCTGTCTCAGTCCTAGAGGTAGAGGCTGTTCCCTATATTGGGTATTTGTGTATCTTATTGAGCTCTTTCTTTCTCTTTAGAAGGTAAACCCTTGTTATAGCTAGTAATTCTTTAAGTTAAAATCCCTCTGTTTAAATTAAGGTTTGTATTCTGTCGCCTGTAGTCATGTATGGATGTGAGAGTTGGACCATGAAGAAGGCTGAGTGCTGAAGAATTGATGCTTTTGAACTGTGGTGTTGAAGAAGACTCTTGAGAGTCCTTTGGACAGCAAGGAGATAAAACCAGTCAATCTTAAAGGAAATCAACCCTGAATATTCATTGGAAGGATTGATGCTGAAACTCCAATACATTGGCCACCTGATGTGAAGAGCCGACTCATTGGAAAAGACCCTGATGCTGGGAAAGATTGAGGGCAGGAGGAGAAGAGGGTGACAGAGGAGGAGATGGTTGGATGGCATCACCAACTCAATGGATGTGAGTTTGAGCAAACTCCGGGAGATAGTGAAGGACAGGGAAGTCTGGTGTGCAGCAGTCCATGGGGCTGCAGAGTCAGACATGACTTAGTGACTGAACAACAACAACAACATTCTGTCTCCTGAGTGACTCTGACTGAGATGCTGATAAAAGGAGGGAATAGAAATGTCAGAGGTGTGGTGGGGGCGGGGGACAGAAGAGAATTTAGGCCCAGGTAGGAAGGCTGACTCTGAACAGGGAGAGGAGCACCCTCTGACCTGGAGACCCTAAGGAAGGCTGCTGCTGCTGCTGCTAAGTCGCTTCAGTCGTGTCTGACTCTGTGCGACCCCATGGACTGCAGCCGACTAGGCTTCTCCGTCCATGGGATTTTCCAGGCAAGAACACTGGAGTGGGCTTCCAGTGCCTTCTCCGTAAGGAAGGCTATGTGGCAGGTAATCGGAATTCATTTATGAGAGGAGGGTGAGAATCTGAGGAAGTTTTTGGCTCTGATTTTTCAGTGAAATAGGAGGACAGACTATCTACTGAGGCCTTGGGGAGAGTGAGACAGATTTGCAGTGGTCCTTGAAGAACCTTCCAGAAGACCAATTTGTGCCAGAAAATTTTCCTCACCAGGACCCAGAAGTCCAGGCTTAAGAGCAGAACAGGCAGCTGTGGGACTGACTCAGGGTCAGGCCTTGGGAGTAGAAGGAAAAGGGAGTAAGGGGGCTTAAGAGGCTGGCGAGAAATCACTCAGCTTATTGACCAGAGGACTAGCTTGGTTTTCCAAGTACTGAGCCCTGGGCTTGAGGGAGGAGGGAAGATAAATGTGAGGCAATAAAGGGGTTAAAGTGCTAGAACTCAGTGAGGTCAGGGAGTTGCGAAGTGGGAGGAATAGAATAAAGTTGGAGGGATTGTGGTCCAAATGGGACACTGAGGTTTAAATTTTGAGAGATGGAGCATACTAGTAATGGTCCAATTGTGGCCTTGAAAAGCACGGCTGAAAGCAGCACAGAAAGTTGTCTGAAGTGATTAGGATAAAGTTAGGGAGAGGTTAGCATGTCGAATGCATGGGTGTGAGCGATTTGTCTCAGGACCTTGGTGGGAGCTGATGTGTAGGGGTAAGTAGAGAGAGTCCTCAGCTGGCATGGGCCAGGGTCAGTGACAGCAAGGGAAGAAGTAGGGGGCAATGAGCCATTCAGTCTGATGAAGGCTTTAAATGAGGGTAGAAAAGTCAGTGTGAAACTACCGGCGAGGCATTGGCAGCTGGGAGACAGCTGACCCCAAGTGCACCCTTCTTGCTGGAAAATGGAACTCATGCGGGGGTGGGGGAGCTGCCTCCACACAAGAGGGCTGCAAGGGAGCTAATGTCCTTGGGGAAAGGCCAGGTTTTAGTTACAATGAGGGGGAGGATATAGTGAAAGTTCTTGGAGGGTGTTATGGATGTAGAATTTGTTTTCAGTAGAATGAGGGTTACCAAAAACACAGGGATTATAACAACAACAACAAAAAGAACACAGGGAAAAATATTCAGAAGGAAAACAGTGACAGAGAGGAGGAAAGGAAGAAAGTGATGAGTGGCTCAGCAAAGAGACTTAAAGTACAGTGACTGGGTTTTCATCCCTGTTTCACAGTACCAGGCACATTGTAGGGGCTCAACTAATATATTTGAGTGAGTAATCGAATAAATGAATGAATAAATAAAGTCTGTTCTCTGCAGCTGCTTACTTTGATTTTCTGGGACTTAGTTCCTTCATTTGTTTACTGAGAATGCTGCTGCTTTTATCCTCGGAGTTCTCAGATTTATAGCAGTTTCCTCTCCAAAGTCCCAGTTCTTTCCATCTGGCGGAGTGGGTGTCTTACTCTATTCCATTTCACCCCGGGAGGGCGGGAAAGTCAGGCTGAATCCTCCTCTGGTTACAACTTGGGAGAAACTGAAGTTTAGAGAGAATAAAGAGTTCACTCAGTATCCTAAATGAAGATTTACAGTAAGACTGGGAAAGAGATGCTTCCCTAGTGGCTCAGCTGGTAAAGAATCTGTCTGCAATGTGGGAGACCAGGGTTCAATTCCTGGGCTGGGAAGATACCCTGGAGAAGGGAATGGCAAACCCACTCCAGTACTCTTGCCTGGAGAATTCCATGGAGAGAGGAGTCTGGCAGGCTACAGTTCATGGAGTCGCAAAGAGTTGGGACTGAGCGAAGTATTAGACTGAGTGACTAATACTAGGTGGGAAAGAAATAGGGGTACTTCCCCTCATTCCAGCTTGTTCTGTGGCCCTCAAGGCAGAGCTGGGGGGAGGGGCTGGCGTACAGGATTCACGGAGAACGGTATCCTGTGGATGGTCAGAATCTGTGCAAGGCTGCATCCAGCAGGTGGGGGTGTGGAGCTGCAGAAGCCTGCCAGCCTTGAGCCGGAGAGCTTGGACTGGGAGAGACTTTTCCAGGTTATCCTTGCAGTCTGTGCAGCCAAGCCTGGGAGAGCGTCTTTGGCTGCCCTCTCACTCTCTAACCAGTACTCCAGAAGTTAGGAGCAGGAAGCAACAGGAGATACAAATGTCCTGTCTCTTTTTATCCTCTTTGCCCTCAAAAGCAAAAGGTCTTGATGATGGTGAATGTAACCTAATGGAGAGTGCACAGCATTAGGGAGTCCTGAGTCCCAGCACACCCACATTCTAGCCATGCACGCAGGCCGCTTGCCAGAAATCTACAAGTGAGTGATCATGGGGTCTGTTCCACCTCCTTCTCGAGCTTTTGTCCTAAAATATATGTGGCAGTCTTGGTAGAGACTTAAAATACAAAGATTTATTATTAATGGTTAGTTAACAGGTGGTGCTAGTGGTAAACAACCCGCCTGCCAATGCAGGAGACAAAAGAGATGAGGGGTTAGATCCCTAGGTTGGGAAGATCCCCTGGAGGAGAGCATGGTAACCCACTCCAGTACTCTTGCCTGGAGAATCCTATGGACAGAGGAGCCTGATGGGCTACAGTTCATAGGGTCACAAAAAGTCGGACATGACTGATGTGACTTAGCATGCATGCAGTGGGTAGTCAAGAGCGAAAATATGCTCCTTGATCTATTCTAGAGAAGGGAAGAGGAATTCTGGGGAAGGTATGGGCTGAAGATTTTACTATATACAGAAGAACTGGCCCTTTTGACTATATGTTTTCACCTCTGTGAGGTCATGGAGTAGAGGGGTAAGAATGTCAACACAACATTGTAGGGAGGTTGTAAGCACTCAGAATAATAGAGGCCATAAAAAAGAGCAGTAATAAACTACTAGGAATCTACTATATTCCAAGCATATTATTACATGTGTTGTGATTTAATCATCACAGCAGTGCAGTTAGGATAGATGTAATTATCAACTCTAACTAGACATGTAACTTCAGGATCTGAGAGGTCAAATGATAGCAGAAGGTTACACAGATGATAAGCAGTGATGGCAGGACTTGAACCCAGGTCTGCTTTGCTGTGAGAGCCCATGGCTTTCCCACTGTAAACGTATGGCCTTGTACTTTACTAAATCTCCAAATGCCTTCTAAGGACCTGTCTTAAGCTGGTTACTTATGAATCACTCAGGGGAATTATTAAAATGTATATTCTTGAGTCCCACCCCAGGAAGAACATCACCAATGATTCACGTTTTTCCTTCTCTTTCTCTTTCCCATCTTTGTCCCCCTCCATTTCTTTAGTTGTTAATCGGTCACAGTAATCAGTACTTCTGTCTCTTTAACACCTTATGCTTTATACCTTCTCTTGAAAACACTAGCAAAGGCAAATCACCTTGTCCAGTCAGAGACCACTAAGTCTCTTCACCAACCAACAGCTCCCTTTTCTGCCAGTAGTACACTTTAATGCACCTTATTCTGTGGGAGGTGCAGGAACCATCTTTGGGCATGGCCCAGAGAGGCTTATACTTGGGGAGAATCAAGCTCTGGGAGGGAAACAGAAGCAGAAAGCAGGTGGATTCCTGGGGTTTTCTTCACCTAATAGTAAGTATTTATTGAGTACTGTGTGATAAGCACTGGACAAGGTGTTGGGGATGGAGCAATGCTGCAAACAGATGAAGTCTCTGATTTCATGAGTTTTATTTATTTATGATTGTGCCATGCAGCATGAGGATCCTAGATCCCTGACCAGGGCTCGAACCTGTACCCTCTGCAGTGGAAGTGTGGAATCCTAACCACTGGACCACCGGGGAAGTCCCGCATGAGTTTTAGATAGGTGGAGAGAGAAGACCTCTCCTAAGAGGTGGCATTCGAGATGAGGCCTATATGAAGTGAGAGTAACCATGAATTTCTAAGGAAAACATACCAAGCAGAGGGAACAGAGAATGCAAAGACCACAAACAGCAGTCTTTGGATGTGTTTGAAGGACTGCCAGAAAGCCAGTATCCAGCAAGAAGCCTGGAGTGGAGTGTGCAGAGAGGAGAAAGGTAGGAGATGAGTTAGGAGAGAGAGTGCAGGTCGGAGTATGTGTGGCCTTGTAGGCCATTGTGGGAGTTTGGGGTTTTGTTCCAAATCAGATGGGAAGCCATTGCAGGGTTTTGTGCAGGTGTGTGACATGATTTAATTTAGGTTTTTAATAGGGTCACTCAGGGTGCTGGGTTGAGAATAAACTCTAGAGGGGCAAGGGTGCTGGGTGAATCCCAAGGCAGCACTGTTCTCATCAAAGACTGTTTGATTCCTGGTCTCATCTTCCTACCATGATGGTCAAATGGGCAACTCAAGCCAGCTAGGATCCTCTACCATCCTTTCTGTTTCTCCTGCCCCTTCCCAGTCATAGCACCATGATCCTCATGGTTACAAATTGATAACAGTGGAGAACATGACAGTGGTGGGGATACTGACCAAATTAGTGCTGGATACCGGATACATCCATCACAAGCTGGATACTGGATAAGCCAATCAAACACCTCCATTATACCAGACAGAATTTTGGCTTCAGGAACAAAGTGGCAGAACCATAACTCACCCACTTGCTGAGTCATCCACTCATTCTTTTAACTCTTGTTGAGTGCACACTGGAGAACTAGAAAAATTTAAAAAGGTCCCTAATAAACTGCTCCAGAGGAAACCCTCAAATTAATTATTAACATTTATTGAGCACTTTTTGATGGGTCAGATACTGACATAAGTGCTTTTTATATATTGTCATGCTGAATCATTTAAACCAACTCTATTAGGCAGGTACTATTTTACTTGCCATTTAAAGATGAAGAAATTGAGGCACACAGAGTTTAAGTAACCTGTTCAAGGTCACCCAGCTATGAGGTAAACTGAGATTTGAGCCCAGATAATCCAGCTCTAAAGTCCAGACTACTGTACTTCTCAGACTAGAGGGGAGGTAGCTAAGCTCATAATTATAATGCAGTGTGATGAGTACTCAGCAGAGCTACTGGGAGCTTTTGACATTATTGAGGGACAAGGCCCAAAGCCTTTTCAAATTTCCAATCCTGTTAATGCCACTGAAGTGTGTAACTTCTTCCCATAAGATGCTGTAAAGTACAACTAAGATTTTTAAGTGATGCTTCCAGATTCTTAATAAAAGATTAAAGTAATTTATAAAGCTATTTTCTGGCTAAGAACCATGCCTTTCTTGGACTGCTTCACTCACTCATCATTTCCATCACAAGCTGATAGCTTTTTTTTTTTTTCCCCAGGCAGTCCATTCTACATAAAGGGGAAAAAAGCTTTTATAAAAAGCAGTGGCCAACCAAGCTGGGTTGGGCTATGAAGGCCTGGAGGTGGGTGGGTCTTTGGCTCAGCCATTATCTCCTCCTCTGTAGGGACATCACAACTGGCTGGAATTAAATTTGTGTCTCAGTAAAATGACCAATCAGTGCAAGTGGTGGACATTTAAGATTTGAGGGGAAGAGTTGAAACCACGAATCTTACATCCCAGACCAAGGAGATATATTACTGGATTCTCAGGTGCTAGGAGAGTGCAGACTGGAGAAGACAAGGAAAGCTTCAAGGAGTAGATGAGATTTTAGCTGGGCTTGAAAAATGTGTTGATGTTCATGGTGAGGGAAGGGTGTTCTAAGGGAACATTTTGTATAAAGGGTCTGGGAAAGGGTCAGCTTTCTGGGCCTTCTGGGGTCATTCCATCCTAAGGCACTTAAAGTCTTGGGGGCTGAATCTAAATGGGACTTCTCCCACTTGTGGGATATTGTACAATAAGTTATATATTCACTCATGAATGCCCTTTCTTTCTCTAGCTTTACTGAATTATAATCAACTTATGATAAACTGCACATAAAGTTTATAAGTTTTTTAAAAGACTAATAATTAATTATTTTCTTGAAGTATAGTTGATTACAATGTCATGTTAGTTTCAGGTGTACAACAAAGGGCTTCAGTTATACATACACATATATCTATTTTTCTAGATTCTTTCTCCTTATATGTTATTATTTACATAAAATTTTGAGTATAGTTCCTTGTGCTATACAGTAGGTCCTTATTGGTTATCTATTTTATATATGGGAGTGTATATATGTTAATTCATGTTAATTCCAACATCCTAGTTTATCTCTCCCACACCTTTATAAGCTTTAACATACCTATGAAACCATCACCATAGTCAAGATAGTGGACACATTCATCACTGAAAGTTTCCTTGTGCCCTTGTGTTCTCTCTTTTCCACCTTCTCTTGCCTCCTTCTCTTCTTGCTTCTGGCAGCCACTAATCTGCTTTCTGTTATTATAGGTCTATTTGATAGTATAGATCATTTTCTAAAATTTTATATAAATAGAGTCGTACAGTATGTATCCCTTTTTGTCTGACTTCTTTCACTGAATATAAGTATTGGGTTGGCTAAGATGTTATGGAAAAACCCAAACAAACTTTTTGGTGGACTCAGTATTTTGAGATTCATCCATACTGTTTTGTGTATCAATAGCTCATGCCTTTTCACTGCTGAGTAATACTCCATTGTATGAATAGACACATTTATTTCTCCATTCTACCAATGATAAGCATATGAGTTGTTTCCAATTTGGGGCTATTACAAATAAAGTCACTATGAACATTTTTAAATGAGTCTTTTATGGACTTATTCTGTCTTTTCTCTTGGGGAAGTATCTTGAAGTATGGTAGGAATATAATTAAAAGAAACAAAAACCTGTCAGACAGACTTCTAAAATGGTTGAACTATGAAAGTTTCAGCTGTTACACATCCTTGCCAACACTTGTATGGACATCTTTTACATTTTAGCCATTCTAATAGATACACGGTGGTGCCCTTATGGTTTTTAAATTTGCATTTCCCTAATGGTTAATTATGTTGAGCATCTTTTCGTGTCTTTATTTTCCATCTGCCTATTTTTTGTTGTTGTTGAAGTTCTGTTCAAATATTCAGTCTATTTAAAAAGTTTGTTGTTTGCTTCCCTATTATTGAGTTTTCAGAGTTTGTTACATATTCTGGACATGAGTTCTTTATTAGATACATGTTCTACAAAGAGTTTCTCCAAGCATATGGCTTGTTATTTTATTCTCTTAGCAATATCTTTCATAGATCAAAAATTTTAATTTGATAAAGTCCAATTTATCCATTTTTAAAAAAATGGATTGTGCTTTTGGTGCTTTTGGTGCCATTTCTAAAAACTTTTTCCTAACCCAGGTTCACAAAAGTTTTTTCTGTTTTCTTTTTGTTTTTCAGTTTTACAGTTTTTGATCTCAAACAGTTTTTAGGGTCCTTCTGGGGTTATAATTCACATATTGTAAAGCTTACTCTTTAAAAGTACACATTTCGGCAGTTTTTAGTATATGTATAGAGTTATGCAGCCATTTCCACGATCTAATTCCAGAACATTTTCATCACCCCCAAAAGAAACCCTGTACTTGTTAAGCAGTCACTCTCCATTTCTGAACCCCCCCACCCCCCCACCAAGCCCCTGGCAAACACTAATCTACTTTCTGTCTCTATAAATTTGCTTATTCTGAATATATCAATTGATATACAAAATACGTCTGTTTATGACTTTTTCACATAGCACATTTCCAAGGTTCATCCATGTAGTAGCTCATATCAATACTTCAGTCGTTTTCACAGCTAAATAGTATTCCATTGTATGGATATACTACAGTTAGTTTATTCATTTTTCAATTGATGTGCATTTGGGTTTATTTTGGCTATGATGCTGCTATGAACATTTGTGTATGAGTTTTTTTTTGCCTTGCTGTGCAACATATGGGGTCTTAGTTCCCCAACCAGGAATGGAACCTGCACCCCCTACAGTGGCTCAAAGGCTTTTTTAAAAATAAATTTATTTATTTCAGCTGGGGGCTAATTACTTTACAATATTGTAGTGAGTTTTGCCATACGTTGACATGAATCAGCCATGGGTTTACATGTGTTCCCCATCCTGAACCCTCCTCCCACCTCCCTCCCCATCCCATCACTCTGGGTCATCCCATTGCCCCAGCCCTGAGCATTTGTCCCATGCATAGAACATGGAATGGCATTCGGTTTCACATATGACAATATACATGTTTCAATGCTATTGTCCCAGAACGTCCCAACCTCACCTTCTCCCTCAGAGTCCATAAGACTGTTCTATGCATCTGTGTCTCTTATTCTGTCTCGCATATAGGGTTATCATTACCATCTTTCAAATTCCACATATATGCATTAGTATACTGTATTGGTGTTTTTCTTTCTGACTTAATCACTGGACCACTGGGGAAGTCCCAAGGTTTTGTATAAATATGTTTTCCATTCTCTTGAACACTGAGGAGGTTAATTGCTCAGTCATCTGGTAATTTTATGTTTAACTTTCTAAGAAACTGACAAACATTTTCCAAAGTGGCTCTACTATTTTATACTCCTAGCATCAATGTATAAGAGTTCCAATTTCTCAACATCCTCTCCAGTGCTTGTTACTGTTCTTCGTTTCTTTCTTTTCTTCCTCCCTCCCTCCTTCCTTTCTTCCTTTATTTCTCTCTCTCTCTTTTTTTAAATTATAACCATTCTAGTGAAGTAGTATGCCATTGTAGTTTTGGTTTGCATTTTCTTAATGACTAACGATGTTGAACATTTTCATATATTTATCGACTATTTATATAATTTTGTTGCAGAAATATCTATTCAGATCTTATGCCAATTTTAATTGGATTATTTGTCTTTTTATTATTGAGGTGTTAGAGTTCTTTATGTATTCTGGATACTAGTATCTTATCCAATACGTGCTTGCAAATATCTCTCCCATTTTGTGGGTTGTATTTTCACTTTCATAGTGATAGTGTCCCTTGAAGCACAGAAGTTTTAAATTTTTTAAAAAAGACTTCATTTTTATTCAGAGCAGTTTTAGGTTCACAAAAAAATTGAGAGGAAGATACAGAGTTCTCATATATTCCCTGCTCCTCCAAAAATGCACTATGCCCCCATTATCAACATCCCTCACCAGAGTGGTACATTTGTTATAGTTGAGGAACCTATACTGATACATCATGATTACCAGAGTCCATAATTTACATTAGGGTTCACTGTTGACATTGCATGTTCTATACAAACATATAATGATAATATAATATGGAGTATTTTGCTACCCTAAAAATCCTTTATTCATCTCTCCTCACCTCTCACCCCTGGCAACCACTGATCTTTTTACTGTCTCCGTCAGTTCGGTTCAGTTCAGTTGCTCGATCCTGTCCAACTCTTTGCGACTCCATGGACTGCAGCACGCCAGGCCTCTCTGTCCATTTGGAGTTTACTCAGATTCATGTCCTTTGAGTTGGTGATGTCATCCAGCCATCTCATCCTCTGTCGTCCCCTTCTCCTCCTGCCCCCAATCCTTCCCAGCATCAGGGTCTTTTCCAATGAGTCAACTCTTCACATGAGGTGGCCAAAGTATTGGAGTTTCAGCTTCAACATCAGTCCTTCCAATGAACACCCAGGACTGATCTCCTTTAGGATGGACTGGTTGGATCTCCTTGCAGTCCAAGGGACTCTCAAGAGTCTTCTCCAACACCACAGTTCAAAAGCATCAATTCTTGGGTGCTCAGCTTTTTTTATAGTCCAACTCTCACATCCATACATGACTACTGGGAAAACCATAGCCTTGACTAGACAGACTTTTGTTGGAAAAGTAATGTCTCTGCTTTTTAATATGCTGTCTAGGTTGGTCATAACTTTCCTTGCAAAGAGTAAGCGTCTTTTAATTTCATGGCTGCAGTCACCAACTGCAGTGATTTTGGAGCCCAAAAAAATAAAGTCAGCCACTGTTTCCACTGTTTCTCCATCTATTTGTCATGAAGTGATGGGACCAGATGCCATGATCTTAGTTTTCTGAATGTTGAGTTTTAAGCCAACTTTTTCATTCTCCTCTTTCACTTTCATCAAGAGGCTCTTTAGTTCTTCTTCACTTTCTGCTATAAGGGTGGTGTCATCTGCATAGTTCTGCCTTTTCTGTGATGCCATATAGTTGGAATCATATAGTATGTAGCTTTTCCATATTGGCTTATTTCACTTAGTAATATGAAGTTAAAGTTTCTCCATGTGTTTTTTCATTGTTTGATAACTCATTTCCTTTTAGCAATGAAAAAGATTTCATTGTATGGCTGTACTACAGTTTATTTATCCGTTCACCTACTGAAAGACATTTTGGTTACTTCTAAGAGTTGGCAATTATGGATAAAGATATTATAAACATCTGTATGAAGCTTTTTTTGGTATGGACATAAGTTTTCAACTCCTTTGAGTAAATACCAAGGAGCACAATTGATAAATTGTATGGTAGTAGTATGTTTAGTTTTGTAAGGACCACCAAACTGTCTTCCAAAGTGGCAGGACCATTTTGCATTTCCACCAGCAATGAAAGAGAGTTGCTGTTGTCCTACATCCTTGACAGCATTTGGTGGTGTCAATGTTTTGGTTTTTGGCCATTCTAGGTGTATGCTGCTATCTTTTTGTTGTTTTAATTTGAATTTTCCTGATGATATATCTTGAGCATCTTAACCTATGCTCATCTTCCAGCTGTATTTCTTCTTTGTAGGGTGTGTGTTCAGGTCTTTGGACCATTTTGTAATCAAGTTATTTGTTTTCCTGTTGAGTTTTAAGAGTTCTTTGTACTTTTGGATAGGAGTTCTTTATACGTTTTTTTTCTAGACATTTTCTCCTAGGCTGTGACTTATCTTCTCATTTTATTGACATTGTCTTTCACAGGACAGATATTTTCATTTTGAACTAAGTTTAGCTTATATATTATTTCTTTCATGGATCGTGCCTTTTATTCTGTATCTAAAAAGTCATTGCTGTATCCAAGGTTATCTAGGTTTTCTCCTATGTTATCTTCTAGGAGTTTCTTTAGCTTTTTGCTTTACATTTAGGTCTATGATCCTTTTCTTTTTGGCTACACAACTCTGTATGTGGGATCCTAGTTCTCCAACCAAGGATTGAACCCACACTCCCTGCATTTGAAGTGCAGAGTCTTAACCACTGGAGTGCCAGGGACATTCCTATGATCCATTTTTGTTAATTTTTGTGAAGAGTGTAAAGTATATGTCTAGATTATTATTATTTTTGCCCATGAATACTTATTGTCTCAGCATCATTTGTTGAAAAGACTTCATTTGCTCCATTGTATTGTCTCTGCTTTACAACAGATTAGTTGACTATATTTTTGTGGGTGTATTTCTGGGCTTTTCATTGTGTTCCACGGATTTGTTTGTCTTTTTTTTTTTTCTGTCAGGGCCACATTGTCTTGGTTAGTGTAGCTTTGAGAAGTCTTGAAGTCATGTATGGATGTGAGAGTTGGACTATAAAGAAAGCTGAGCGCTGAAGAATTGATGCTTTTGAACTGTGGTGTTGGAGAAGACTCTTGAGAGTCCCTTGGACTACAAGGAGACCCAACCAGTCCATCCTAAAGGAGAGCAGTCCTGGGTGTTCATTGGAAGGACTGATATTGAAGCTGAAACTCCAATACTTTAGCCACCTGATGCAAGGAACTGACTCATTTGAAAAGACCCTGATGCTGGGAAAGATTGAGGGCAGGAGGAGAAGGGATGACATACGATAAGATGGTTGGATGGCATCACTGACTCAATGGACATGAGTTTGGGTGGGCTCCGGGAGTTGATGTTGGACAGGGAGGCCTGGAGTGCTGCAGCTCATGGGGTCGCAAAGAGTCGGATGCGACTGAGCGACTGAACTGAACTGAACTGAAGTCAGGTAATATTAGTCCTTTAATTTTTTTCTTTTCCTTCAGTGTTGTGTTGGCTATTCTGGGTCTTTTGCCTTTCCATGTAACTTTTGTGATTAGTTTGTCAACACCACAAAATAATTGCTAGGATTATGATTGGGATCACGTTGAATCAATAGATCAAATTGGAAAGAACTAATATCCTGACTATTGTCTTACTACTTATGAGAATGGAATTTATTAAGTAAATGGAACTTTCCATTTATTCAATTTTTCTTCGATATTTTTCATCTGAGTTTTGTAGTTTTCCTTTTATAGATCTTGTGTGCACTTGTGAAATGGAGCAGCACCCTATTGTCCCCCCACCCCATGTCCTCTGCTTGTCTTTTGTCTGTGGAAAACCTTAGTCAGAGAATAAGTTGAATCAGAGAAGTGAGAAATGGGAAAACAGTCAAAGGAGACTAAATAATAGCAATGTAGTCCTTAAGCACAGTCAAGGATCTGTAGCTCTTTCTCAAGGGCTAAAGATAATATTCTGAGCCATATCCTGTGAGCTGTCTTACAGACACTAAAACACCAGGTGGAGAAATTAACTACATGATGACCAGACTGTACCCAGGACATGAGGTGCCACCATTCCTAGAACTGGACGCAAAGAAATGGGAACAAATGGGCCCTGCAACTGAAGATTAACTGCACCTAAAACAATCAAAATGCTGCTGCTCAGACCACTGATGACAAATTTGAAGATGACTGTTTGAGACGACTATGCTTTTTCTGCATGTAACCGTCCTCCGCCCCCAACTCTGTCTGTAAATGCTCTCACTCCCTGCTTGGCCTTTGGACAGATGTCCACCACCCTCCCCACCCCAGTTGCCAGCGTCTGAAATAAAGCAAACTTTCCCTTCCACCAACCTGGCCTGTTTTTTGACTTTTGAGTGGCAAGCAGTGAGACCCCACACACACCCTTTTGGTAACGCTTGCATAACTAAGTATCTCATTTTTGGGTGGTGCTAATGTAAATACATCATGTTTTTAATTTCAAATACTGCTTGTTCATTCCTGGTGTATAGGAAGGTGGCTGACTCTTATGAACTTTGTATCCTGCAACCTTGCTGTAATTACTAATTAGTTCCAGAAGGGTTTTTTTTTTTTTTTTGTCAGATCTTTCAGATTTTCTGCATAGATGATCATGCTGTCTGAATAAGAACAGTTTTATTTCTTCCTTCCCCAAATGTATACCTTTTCTTTTCTTGTCTTACTGCATTAAGCAGTACTTCCCTACACAGTGTCGGAAAGCAGTGATGAGAGGGGTCTCCTTACTTTCTGATTTTAGCGGGAAGAGTTCAATTTTCTCACAATTAAATATAATGGGTAATGTCTTTGTCTGTTTTGGTATATACATATATACAATTTGATGAAGTACATTTTTTCTTTTTGTTTAAGCTTGCCTGCCTTTTAAATGAAACATAGGAATCATAAAGCATTCTCATTAAGCACAACATATAATAAAATTGTATCTCAACCCCATTTTGTGGCAAATAAAGAGTTGGAATTGATATGGGAGAAATAGAGAAAGTGAGGGCAACTGTTTACTTGGACTTAAGAGTTCAAAGTATGGTCGAATGTTAGTCACCGATTCGATTGAATACCTAATAGTCAAGGGTAACTAACTGTTTGGGAACTCCTCTAATCCTTAAACGTTAGTAGCTTTCCTCTGAAATGGGTGAAACAAAGCTACCAATAGGAAGTTATTTTCTGGGCTGCAGCAGCGTTACCTCGAGGGTGAGTGAAAGTGAGGATAAGGTGTTAGAATGAGCAGGAGCTTAAGAGTCAGACTGTTGGGAGTTCCAGCTGGGTTCTCTAGGAACCAGATGCTAAAATGGAGTTAAGTGTACAAAAGGGGAATAAGACCTATTAAAGGAAAAGACAGAAAGCAGGTTTGGCCAGGAGGAGGTCTCAGTCTGTGAAGCAAAACTGAGAATGCTTCTGTCAGCCCAATGGGGCACCCTGGAGCAAAATTGCTTGTTAGATGAGTTCCATGTTGGTAGAAAGGGCTAGGCTTGTGTACCACCATCTTGCTCATCCATTGGCTGGTGGCCATACTTGAGAAAAGCATGACTGTGGCTTAACTGCTGGGGCAACTAGAACCAACACTCTTGTCATCAGGACAGCAAACCCTTTACTGAAGGGGCAATAAAGGCAGTAAATCTCCATGTATGCTATACAGACAGACTTGACATTCAAATCCCAGCAACATGTAACCACTCTGCCTCGTTTTCCTCAGCTGCAAAATGGAGAGCAGGCTTTCCTTACATGGCTGTGGATATGGGGGGATCAAACAAGATAAGGATGAACGTGGTGCCTGATACAGCCCAGGCATACAGTAATGTTCCTCCCTTTCCCTAGATGGAAATTAGCCAAGGGAACATCCTGTTCCATGAATCAGTTCCCACTCTCTTTATAAACTTTGTTTCCTCTCATTTTCCACTAGGGAATCAAGCCTCCTCTGGCAGTCTTCTGACTCTCTGGAGGTGTTGCCTCTGTGTCCCCGGGCTGGTTGTGTCCCTTGACTTGTTCCTCTCCTGTCTTTCTCAGCCTGGAAAGTCAAAGACCTTTGTGGCTGTTGGCTGTCCCAGGAGGGGACAACCGGAGGATGTTAGTGTGAGGTAGAGGTAATGCTTCCTGGAATGCACGAGAAATACAAATTGCACCATCTTTTTCAGCTGCCTGCGAGCACATTCCATTGGCTATTCCTCTAAAAAGAAGCCATCATGTTGCTTTGTCTAAGAGCCTCATTAAAAGCCCGAGGACAGATTTTCCCTTCTTCACTTAAGGTCTCTGCCCTGGGAGGTGGGACAGCACCTGCATGGGAAAGAGCAGGATGTGTTTTGTGGGAGTCAGTATCCTTCCTCAGGGTGTCCTGAACATAGGGACACAGGTCTCCAATGTCCTTTTACTTCCTCTGTGCAGGTAATTGGGCCTGATTTACTGGGGAGTCTCAACTTGTTGGAGTATAAACACAAAGCAATTTTATTTCTTCCAGTAACTGCCCCTGGCTATACCCTGCCAGATCTCTCTTTCCTGCTGGGGAGCAGCTCCCTTAATGATGTCTTGGTCTGGTTCCATAACTTTCCAGCCACTTTCGGTTTCTAACAGTCTCATTCCGGTAATTAAGATTCAGTCTTTTACATATTTAAAACTTTCATGGCAAGCTTGATTCAAAACTTGATTCTTCTTTCTCGTCCCTTTTAGCGTCAGCTAGAGCTGGGTGGGCCCTGATTGTTTGTTCAGAGGAGGGAAAGTGGGGACTGGCTTGATGGCACCCATTTTCGCCCTTTTCAAGGCCTCAGCAACTCTGTTTGAGGCTGCGAGGAGGGATGGGGAAGAAGAGGCCTTTTGATATGACTTATGGGGACAGGGGTTGAGATTCCCAGGTGGCGCAATGGTAAAGAGTCCGCCTGCCAACGCAGGAGATGCCAGAGATGCGGGTTCAATTCTTGGGTCAGGAAGATCCGCTGGAGCAGGAAATGGCAACTCACTCCAGTATTCTTGCCTGAAAAATTCCATGGACCGAGGAGCCTGGGGGGCTACAGTCCAGGGGGTCTGAAAGAGTCAGACACGACTGAGTGCACAGCACATGTGGACAGGGAGGTGTCATGCTTCCTTTACTCCTTCTGGGTTCTTTCTGGTTCTGCTGGATGCTGAAGATCTCACCCCAGCCCTCCTCCATCTCTGAGGACCATCCTCTCCTCCCAGCCCCACCTCCTCAGTTGCTCCTTCCTTTGGTCTCACTAGTGACATAGGCCCCCTATGACTCCAACCTCTGGCTTAGATCTCCAACTTGTGATTCAGCCCAACCTGGGCAAACCTTTGGTTTCTGCCCTAGAACTGACTTCTGTGCATTTCCATGTACAGTTACAGGGCCTGCTGGGGTGGTGGTTGTCTTCAAGGGCCACCTGGATCTAGGATGGGAGAGCTGCCCGCCATCTTCTTCCCATTCGTGCTGTACCAAGTCTGCTGGGTAGGCTACTGCAGTGGGCTTCCTGCTTTTATAATCTACAGGTACCTGTCTTTACATTCCAGTATAATCCTAGATCTCGGGGTGGGGATGTCAAGAGCTCTGCTCTTTTTCTTACAGTGGAGGGGTGGAAAAAAACAGAGCATTAGGCTGCAGTGCTTGGCTCCTGGAATCAAAGGACTCTTTGGCAATACTCTGAGCCTGTGAGGCACGGTGGGGTCTGTGCATCCTCTTTCCCTTTGCGCTGGGGCAGGAAAGCCATCTCTTCTCCACAGTGGGGAGGAAGGCCTAACCTGTCCCCACAGGTCCTCTCTCCTTGTCTCTTGGTCGTTTTCTATCCTGACTGGAGGTGAGCTGAGAAGTCTGGCGGGCTACAGTCCATGGGGTTGCAAAGAGTCGGACACGGCGGAAGGGACTTAGCACGCGCACAGTGCCTCCATCAGCTCCTTGTGGAGGTGACTGGCTCCATCTGCTGGCAGCTTGCTGGTAGCTCTCTGTGGGTGACTTGACTCTCATAACCTTGGCTATGATTCAAGTATTAATGGGAAAATACATGAGGATCTGCCCAGCAGTACCCAAGAATCTCCTGTCTCTTCTCCTTTTAACTCTGTTGAAGTTACTCTTCTTGGAAGCATTCCTTGATTAAACCTCACCAGACTGAAATTTTTTATTGTGTACCCAGGTTCTCAACTGGTAAAAATAAGCTCATACATGTTTGAGTGACTAGATCAGTTATCTGTGTCTTGCCTAATTTCATGTGTTGTAAGGATAGCTAGTATTTATTGAACTCTTGCCATGTGCCATTTACTATCCTAAGCATGTCACCTACTTCATCTCATTCAGTTTTCGCACCACAATCCAAGGAGCCAGATGCTATTATTATGCCCATTTTATAGATGAGAAAACTAAAAGGAGGTAAAAATGTTAAATAGCTTCTCTAAGGTTTATAGGCTTAAACTGATATAAACAGGTGATTTAAATCCCAAGCTAATACCCTCTACCAATATTCTGTTCTGCCTAATTGGTTTTATACTGTGGTCCTTCTGTCCCCTTCCCCCTGTAACACCCCTAAAGTCCTATGTAAGTACTTGTAGATCAGTGTGAAGTATTTCCCATGGTAATTTTGTTTGGATAACAGAATTTGCCCAGTTGGGGCTTGTGCAAGAGCTGAACTAGCCATGGTAAGATTTCAGTCAACTTGTAAATGAGCCAAACTCTGTGGTCATGTTAAAGTCATCAGCACAGATCCTTGGGACAGAAGCCTGAAACTGCCTCATCAAATCCCTTCTTTAACATGTTCAGATTAATTTTTTCCCAGGGAGGCCTAGGGTCCTGAACATACACTCCAAGGCTGTCTACTTGAGCAATTCTTTTCATCTAAAAAAGAGAATCCCTTTTGTTTGTGGAGCACATTTACTTCCATTGCTTCCTGGGTATTTGTAACCACTCTGAGTAGAAAGTTATTATTATCCTTCTCATTTTAAGGGTGAGGAAATTGAAGCATGGAGACTAGACACTTGCCTGAGTTCACACAGGTCATAGGTGCTGGAACTGGAGCCTGGAACCAAATCATCTTCCTTCACTCTGCCATGAAGCATGCCCATCCTCAGTGTCTTTTACCTGAGACCTTCAGGCCCCTGCTCCCTTGCTAAGGGCTCTGCTCACTGGTGGTATTTCTTCTTCACCTGTAGCCATGTCCACACCCTTTGGTTCTGCCTCTTCCTCTATCCTCCTCTCATTGGCCTTACCCATATCCTCCCTGCCTCTCCAAGGGCCTGGAAACACCTCCAGGTAGGGGGACTGGGCCTTGCAGTCTTCTGACTGTGACCCTTCAAACCCCTGTAGGAGTTGCTCACTGCGTTTATCATCCTTAGTCATGGTGGATGTTATTTATTTCAGGTGAATGCATTTCCAAATAAAACAGAAGATGAACACATAACCACCGTGACAGAGCTATAAAAAACTCTGCCGGCTCGCTCACATGAAGAAAAGCCTGCACAACTAATTAACCTGGGCAGGCCTCTGTGGTGTTTGGAAACAAGCTTGGAATTAATACCACCCTTCTCAGCTGCTGGAGCCAGCCTCTAAATCTTCTTTGGGCAGTAGTGGTAGAGAGACAGAGAACGATAGAGACAGTGCGAGGCCGAGATGGGAGAAGACAGAGACAGAGTGAGATAAACCCAGTTAGCCATCTGCCTCCATACCCATACAGAGCATCTTAGCTAGACTCCGGCTTCTAGAAATGAAGACAGACAGATAGATTGCAGCTTTTCTCAAAGCAAGAGGTAAGGGGAGAAAATGGAGACTTTGTCTAGCTCAGAGTACCTCTTGTTTCTATACCACTAAAGTTGGAGAATCAGAAGCTTCTGATCTGGAAGGGGCTTAGGAGAGGTCATCTAATTCGGTGACTTAAAATTATTTTTAGCAGGAAAACCCTTTCCTGGGATGAAATAACACCCAGAAGCATAAAGAAAGGAGCAGATAAAAGTGGGGCTCCGTTTGGAGCTTGCTGATCCTCGGGCCCACCTGCGCCCCCTAAGGTGGCTGCATGCTCATGATCCTCAGGGCTCTGGAGACTTTAGTTGGGAACTAAAGCTGCCTGGTCTCCATGTGACAAAGTTTGGGGAGCATCCCTGGTTCTTCACTGGGTTCAGGCTCGCCAGATGGGGGATTGTGGCAGAGAAGATCCACCAGCTGAAGGGGGTGGGTTTCCTGAGGGTATACCTATTCTCTTGTCCCTGGACTGCTGGGTTCTTGAATTCTGGTTACTTCCCTGAGGACCTTTGTTGGTGGGCACTGAGGAACAGGCTTGTTAGCCTTCAATGATGGAGTCTTAGCGGGTGAGCTTTGCTAAGTCATCACCTGACCCTTACTTTGCCTCAAGGAGGCTCTGTGTAACTCCACATCAAGTTCAGGAAGGGGAGCCAAGAGTACAAGAAAGATGCCTCCTTCTGGGAGAATATGGAGGGTGGTCATCTAGGTATGTCCTGTAGGGACACTGACAATCTACAGAGAAATTGTATTGCATATATATATATATAGTTATTTTTTTCCTCATTGAGGAAAAGTAGACAGTGGCCTAAGCCTGGAAACAATCCAACCAAGTGGTCCTGTGGGGATTTGTCTGGTTTTCTCTGAGGAGGCTGTCACTTGTTCTGGAGGCCCTGTTCTCAGCATTAAGAGCAATGTTGGGTGAAGGCCCTCTCCTGAAGTAAGCAGTGGGTGGCAGTGAAGGATGGAGACCAGGCACTGTGTTTGGAGCCTTCCCATCTCTGACTAACCCTGAGTGACCTTGGCTGAGGCCTAGACAACAGTGGGGCACAGTAAGGAGGAAAAAATACAAATCAAGAAGTAAGGCTTTTTTTGAAGGAGAAATTATAAATTGCAATTTAATCACATAATCACTTTGACACTCTCAAGCAAGCTAATTTCTTCCCTTGCCTCATTTCATTCATTCGGTGAGATGAATCTTAATGAATAATGTCCTATGAATATTTAATTTTTGATCAATTTGAATTTTCTCTGGCATACCTGCTGGAGACATAAATCAGCTCCTCTTCTGCCCAGCCGAGTGGATTTGGACAGTGGCCTGGGTGGATCTCTGCCCATGACTGCAGAAGTTGTCTGCCTGAAGGTTTTGGGGTTCTGCCACCATCTTAGTATTGTGACTTGGACCTCCCTGGATGCCTTCCCTAAGCTTCTCTAATACTGCTCCACCAGTGGATGCCTGAAGCCAGTGAGTGTCCAGCCAGATGAGATGCATCTGGAAATGACTTTCCATAGGTGCCCCCTCTTGCTCCATCCTTTCTAATCAGTGATTTAAAGAAGCCTCACTCCTAATACTGACTTGATCCTTCCTGGCCCCTGGGGCAAGTGTCATCATTCAAAAGACTATCTAGAGGCAACATTAGGAGAAGTACTCTTCGCAGCTGTTTAAGAAGTCTTCCTTCATGAGATAATACTTGATATTTTTACAGTGCTTTACAGTTGACAAAGTGACTTCACATCTATCTTTTCTTTTCATGTCTTAAAAATCCTTGTGTTTGATCTCTCTTTCCTGACTGTGAGGTGAGACAATGCCATTTGCTAGAGCTCCTTCTTATTCTGTGTCAAAGGGGTAAGTATAGGAACTCACATCCTGGAAGGACTGCTGAGTTCAAAACCAGGGAAATGAGTCCAAACTGAGTTGCCTATAAAGGGGGGAGATTGAGTGTTTGGACTGGGAGGTAGAGGAAGAAGAGGAGTGTCTTTTTTAAAAATTCTTTTCCATTATAATTTATTATCGGATTTTGAATATAGTTCTGTGTACTATAAGTAGATCTTTATCTATTTCATATATAGTAGTTTGTATCTAGTAATTCCAAACTCCTACTATATCCCTGCCCCCTTCCCCTTTGGTAACCATAATATTGTTTTCTATGTCTGTGAATCTGTTTCTGTTCTGTAAATCAGTTCATTTGTATAATTTTTTATATTCCACATGTAAGTGATATCATATGATATTTACCTTTCTCTGTCTGACTTCACTTAGTATGGTAATCTATAGGTCCATCCATGTTGCTGCAAATGGCGTTATTTCATTCTGTTTTTGGCTGAGTAGTAGTCTGTTGTGTATATGTACCATATCTTCTTTATCCATTCATCCATCAATAAACTTTTAGGTTGCTTCCATGGCTTGGCTATTGTAAATAGTGCTGCTGTGAACATTGAGGTGAATGTATCTTTGCAAGCTATGGTTTTCTCTGGATATAGGCCCAGAATTGGAGTTTCAGGATCATATATAGCTCTATTTTTAGTTTGTTTTTTTTTTTCTATTTTTTAACTTCACAATATTGTATTTGTTTTGCCATACATTGACATGAATCCGCCATGGGTGTACATGTGTTCCCCTTCCAGAAGCCCCCTTCCACCTCCCTCCCCATCCCATCCCTCCGGGTCATCCCAGTGCACCAGCCCCAAGCACCCTGTATCACGCATTGAACCTGGACTGGCGATTCGTTTTACATATGATAATTTACATGCTTCCATGCCATTCTCCCATATCATCCTGCCCTCGCCCTCTTAGTTTTTTTTTTTTTTTGAGGGCCCTCCATACTGTTTTCCAGAGCAGCTACACCAATTTACATTCCCACCAACACTGTAGGAAGGTTCCCTTTTCTCTCCAGCACTTATTATTTGTAGAAAATGATGGCCATACTGACTGTATGAGGTGATATTTCATTGTAGTTTTTTCTTTTATAATTTTATTTATTTTGGCCATGCTGGGTCTTCGTTGCTGGGGGCTTTCTCTAGCTGCAGTGCATGGGCTTCCCATTGCAGTGGCTTCTCTTATTACAGTGGTTTCTCTTGTTGCAGAGCACGGGCTCTGGAGAGTGTGGGCTTCAGTAGTTGTGGTTCCCAGGCTCTAGAGCACAGGTTCAATAGTTGTGGTGCATGGGCTTAGTTGCTCTGTGGCATGTGGGATCTTCCTGGACCAGGGATTGAACCGTGTCTCCTGCATTGGTAGGCAGATCCTTTACCACTGAGCCACCAGGGAAGACCCCTCACTGTAGTTTTGATTTATGTTTAATAATTAGCAATGTTGAGCATCTTTTCATGTGCCTGTCAGTCATCTGTATGTCTTCTTTGGAGAAATGTCTATTTAGGTCTTCGGACCATTTTTTGACTGGGTATTTTTTTTTGTTGTTGTTATTGAGTTGTATGAGCTGTTTGTATATTTTGGAAATTCAGCCCTTGTCAGTTGCATTTGCAAATATTTTCCCCCAGTCTGTAGGTTCTTGTTCTATTTTGTTTATGGTTTCCTTTGCTGTGCAAAGGCTTACACAAGTTTGATTAGGTTCAATTTGTTTGAGAAGCGATAAAGAGGAGTATCCTTAATAGGCAAGCTAGAGATGGGCTCAATAACGACTCAATGACAGTACTTTTTGAGAAAATACTTTAATTGCTTAAAAGGGATAGATAATATGTTTAACAGGTGTTTTGAGTGAATATCCGTATATTGTAAATTTGTTTTCCTGGAGTTCTCCACCCATGAAAGCAATGAGTTTTAGTTCTTCAGGAAAGGCAGGAACCATCCAGAACAAAGAGGTCATTTTTAGCTTTATGTCCCAAAGGCAACTTCCTATTTTTGAGTCCATCAGGACAGAATAGTCTTGAAAGTAAGGTTTTTTATGGAAAGAAAAAAATTTCTAAATTCACTACTTCCTTTTCCCCAATAATATGATCATGGAATTTTCTTACAAACAGTGGGGTAGTGGTAATTCAGGCTATGGTGTGATGGAAATCATTCATATTTGTTGGGATGCTGAGAGTTTGTAGTTGAGTAGAGGTCTGGGATTGGAACAAAGAGTTCACAGAGCAGAGAACTTTGCAATTGGAGAGAAAGGACCGGAATTGTGGTTTTTGGCTGTGGGTGCTAGTGTGTCATCCTGACAAATCAGTCAGAGAAGTATAGAAACCAGATTAGATAAACAACCCAGTGGCAGAGGTCAGTTTTGACCAGAGGTTAGTTCACCTTTCCCATTACTACAAATTATGTACATGTCATCGTCTACTTAGTCATCATTAAGGAAGAGTCAGGGTGTTGGTGGAGCGTTGCAGGAGGAAATCTGGAAGTCTGAACATTTACTCTGAAGAGACTGAACCATTCAAAGAAATGTTTATGTTGAGATCTTGACTAAAGTTTCTAGAACATAGAACTTGAGACAAAGCTTACATGTTAAAGCTTTACTCAATAGTGCTGTCCTAGGGTAGCAAAGATAAAGGAGAAAAGGAAAGTGAGGCTGGGAAGGAGAGAAGGTATTACTGAGCTTCACAAGAAAACTCATTTTGTTGTTGAGACACATGGGACTTCTTTCAGATGAGCTGCGAGGAACCACCGCATCTCGAGAGAGTCAGTGGATGGTTTGTTTGTTTGTTTGTTTACTGTTTTTAACTCTTTCCTGTATTTTAGTGGTCAACATTTGTCTCACTGGACTATGATATTGTGTTAACTGTTCCTTCTGGGAAGATTCTGAGGAGGTAGGAGATCTTGTGTCTGTGCTGTTGTCCTTTGTTGTAGTTTAAAAATATGTTCACAAATGCTTTCATACTGTCCTCAAGTGATACGCCCAGTTCCTCTCCCAGTGTGCACTAGTCTTAGTGACTTGCTTCTAACGAAGAGAATAAAGTGAAAATGACAGTGTGTGATTTCGGAGAGTAGGTCATTGTGTCTTCCTCCTTGCTGTTACTTGTTCTTGGAGAATCCAGCTTCCATGTTGTGAGAATAATCAAGCAGCCTATGAAGAGACCTACATGATGAGGATCCAAAGCCTCCTGCCAATATCCATGAGAGTAAGCCATGTTGGAAATGGAGCTCCATTTTCCAACTTCACTGAAGCCCAGTCAAGCCTTCAATAACTACAGTTCCTGTCATCATCTTGACTACTATCTCATGACAGACCCTTGGCCAGAACCACTTAGCTAAGCCACTCGAAGATTCTTGACCTACAGAAAAATGTATGATAATAAGTTGCTTTAAGCCCCAAGCTTTTGAGTAATTTGTTACTAAGCACTAAGTCCCTTAAATCTATTTGTCACTTCTACTGTATACTCATAAGGGATTTGATCTAGGTCATACCTGAATGGACTAGTGGTTTTCCCTACTTTCTTCAATTTAAGTCTGAATTTGGCAATAAGCAGTTCATGATCTGAGCCACAGTCTGCTCCCGGTCTTGTTTTTGCTGACTGTATAGAGCTTCTCCATCTTTGGCTGCAAAGAATATAATCAATCTGATTTTGGTGTTGACCATCTGGTGATGTCCATGTGTAGAGTCTTCTCTTGTGTTGTTGGAAGAGGGTGTTTGCTATGACCAGTGCGTTCTCTTGGCAAAACTCTATTAGCCTTTGCCCTGCTTCATTCTGTACTCCAAGGCCAAATTGGCCTGTTACGCCAGGTGTTTCTTGACTTCCTACTTTTGCATTCCAGTCCCCTATAATGAAAAGGACATCTTTTTTGGGTGTTAGTTCTAGAAGGTCTTGTAGGTCTTCACAGAACCGTTCAAAACTTCAGCTTATTCGGTGCCAGCAAATTTGGAAAACTTAGCAGTGGCCACAGGACTGGAAAAGGTCAGTTTTCATTCCAATCCCAAAGAAAGGCAATGCCAAAGAATGCTCAAACTACCGCACAATTGCACTCATCTCACATGCTAGTAAAGTAATGCTCAAAATTCTCCAAGCCAGGCTTCAGCAATACATGAACCGTGAACTTCCAGATGTTCAAGCTGGTTTTAGAAAAGGCAGAGGAACCAGGGATCAAATTGCCAATATCCGCTGGATCATCGAAAAAGCACGAGTTCCAGAAAAACATCTATTTCTGCTTTATTGACTATGCCAAAGCCTTTGACTGTGTGGATCACCACAAACTGTGGAAAATTCTGAAAGAGATGGAAATAGGAGACCATCTGACCTGTCTCGAGAAAACTGTATGCAGGTCAGGAAGCAACAGTTAGAACTGGACATGGAACAACAGACTGGTTCCAAATAGGAAAAGGAGTACGTCAAGGCTGTATGTTGTCACTCTGCTTATTTAACTTATATACAGAGTACATCACGAGAAACGCTGGGCTAGAAGAAACACAAGCTAGAATCAAGATTGCCAGGAGAAATATCAATAACCTCAGATATGCAGATGACACTACCCTTATGGCAGAAAGTGAAGAAGAACTAAAGAGCCTCTTGATGAAAGTGAAAGAGGAGAATGAAAAAGTTGGCTTAAAGCTCAACGTTCAGAAAACTAAGATCATGGCATCTGGTCCCATCACTTCATGGGAAATAGATGGGGAAATAGTGGAAACAGTGTCAGACTTTATTTTTTGGGGCTCCAAAATCACTGCTGATGGTGACTGCAGCCATGAAATTAAAAGATGCTTACTCCTTGGAAGGAAGGTTATGGCCAACCTAGGTAGCATATTTAAAAGCAGAGACATTACTTTGCCAGCAAAAGTCCATCTAGTCAAGGCTATGGTTTTTCCAGTGGTCATGTATGGATGTGAGAGTTGGACGGTGAAGAAAGCTGAGCGCCAAAGAATTGATGCTTTTGAACTGTGGTGTTGGAGAAGACTCTTGAGAGTCCCTTGGACTGCAAGGAGATCCAATCAATCCATCCTAAAGGAGATCAATCCTGGGTGTTCATTGGAAGGACTGATGTTGAAGCTGAAACTCCAGTACTTTGGCCACCTCATGAGAAGAGTTGACTCATTGGAAAAGACCCTGATGCTGGGTAGGATTGGGTGCAGGAGGAGAAGGGGACGACAGAGGATGAGATGGTTGGATGGCATCACTGACTTGATGGACATGGGTTTGGGTGTACTCTGGGAGTTGGTGATGGACAGAGAGGCCTGGCGTGCTGCAATTCATGGGGTCACAAAGAGTCGGACACGACTGAGCGACTGAACTGAACTGAACTGAAGCACTAAGTCAAAACACGCCCTTTATCTGAGTCTGGAAAAGATGAGAAGAATCAGAATCTTCATGGGTCTTGTTGTGTCAGACCTCAGCACCAGAGCTGCTGTGTTCCTCCCATGGCAGGTATGAAGGAGTATCTGCTAAAGACCTCACTTTGGAGAAGGCTGAGACAGCAGGCAGTTTTAGAATATGAGACAGTGGTGGTTAGAGCTATCCACCGAATACGTGGTAGAGGGGAGAGGCAAATAGGGCCAAGCAAATCTGGGGAGACCCATATACTGGGTCTGGTTCATCAGACTCCTAGTCCTCTAATTCCCACTAGGATGGAGTTTCTAGAAGCACAATTAAGCATGTTACAGAGAAAGAAGCCACAAATGTTTTGCATATCTGCATAATAGTGTGAGTAACATTGAGACAATTGTTTTGTTAATATAATAAATTCCCATTGCAAAAAATTAGAACAGTATAGAAAGACAAAGCAAGGATCACCCACAACCTATGATCCAAAGAGAACACTATTATATAACTTAATTTTTATGCTCAGTCCTTATGCTGACATTTTCCCTTGCCAATAAGTATAATTACACTTATCTTTTCATTAAATATATTAGAGTAGGTGTTCCTTCAATCTTAGAAAATAAAAAAGTATAATCATACAAATGAACCACTCAATGTATGTGATGATAAACTAGACACAATTGAATTAAGAAGAAAGAGTTAGTGACCTGGAAGTTTCTCTGAAGAATGACCTAGAATACAGTAGGAAGACAAAGAGATGAAAGAGTGAAGAGATCTAAAGAACTGAGTGGGGAGACACAGCATAGATATAATTGGAACATTAAAGGATGACAGGAAAGGAGAGAGAAGTGTTAAAAAAGATAATGGCTGAACAATTTCCAGTCCTGACAAAAGACATTATTTCTCAGCTTAGCAAGCCCAGTGGATCCATAACAGGATAAAGAAAAAGAAACTCACATTTTGTAGAAAAACAGAAGAACACTAAAGAAAAAGAGAGGATCCTAAAAGTCGTCAGAGAGAAAAGATAGATTACCTGCGGAGCAATGGGAATTCCACCCACAGGTTATTAATCAACAGCAACAACAGAAGCCAGAAGACTAAAGTGCTAAGTGAAGATATTATGCTAAAATTCTACCACCACTAAATTTTCTCTTAAACATGCTGCCGCTGCTGCTCTGTCGCCTCAGTCGTGTCCGACTCTGTGCGACCCCATAGACGGCAGCCCACCAGGCTCCTCTGTCCCTGGGATTCTCCAGGCAAGAATACTGGAGTGGTTGCCATTTCCCTCTCCAAGGCATGCATGCATGCTAAGTTGCTTCAGTCATGTCTGACTCTGTGCGACCCCATGGACAGCAGCCCTCCAGGCTCCTTTGTCCACAGAATTCTCCAGGCAAGAGTACTGGAGTGGGTTGCCATTTCCTCTTCCACTTAAACATGAGGGCAAAATAAAAGCAAATTAAAAATATTTTTAAAAGAAAAAATGATACAATTGATTACCCAGAGCCACTTGCTAAAGGAACTTATAAAGATATGCACATGGAAGAAGAAAAATGATCCCAGGAGGAGATTTGAAGTGCAAGAATGAATGGTGAAGAAAGAAAGTGGAAGATGTATAAATAAATACTGATTGTATAAAACAGTGCTCAACATCATAATCACCGTCATCATCATCTAATTTGTGGAGTTAAAATCAAGTTAAAACTAGGATCATGGATCTATGTATACACATTGACTATGTTTGAATAGAGATCAAAAATAGGAAAAATGAAAATTTTCTTAAGAGATACATAGATGTATGGCAAAACTATAAAGAGAAGGAAAGAAAGGGAATAGATAGCACAAAATTTGGGGTAGTGGGTTACTGAAGTGAGAGGAGAGAGATGCATGAGGTGGGACAGGGCATGTATGAGGCTTAAAGGTATGGTGAATATTAAGATAGGTGTTTGGTACTTGGCTTCCCAGGTGGTTTAGCGGTTAAGAATTCACCTGCAATGCAGGAGCTGCTGCAGGAGCTGTGGGTTCGATCCCTGGGTTGGGAAGATTCCCTGGAGAAGGAAATGGCAACCCACTCCAGAATTCTTGCCTGGACTATCCCATGGACCAAGGAGCCTGGTGGGCTACAGTTCATGGGGTTGCAAAGAGTTGGACATGACTTAGTGACTGAGCATGCATGCATGGGTACTGGCTATGTATTTTTTATTATGGCAGTTCTTTAAAATGTAAATATCTATTCTTTTTTTTTTTTACTGAAGTGTAGTTGATTTGCAATGTATAATTTCTGTTGTACAGCAAAGTCATTCAGTTATATATATTCCTTTTTATATTCTTTTCCATCATGGTTTATCACAGGGTATTGAATATAGTTCCCTGTGCTATACAGTGGTACCTTGCTGTTTATCCATCCCATATATAATAGTTTCTGTCTGCTAATCCCAAACTCCACACCCATCCCTCTCCTACGCCTCATCCCTTGGCAACCGTAGCCTGTGAGTCTGTTTCTGTCTCATAGGTAGGTTTATTTGTGTCATATTTTATATTCCACATATAAGTTATATCATATGGTATTTGCCTCTCTCTTTCTGAGTTACTTCACTTGGTATAATAATCTCTAGGACCATTCATATTTCATTCTTTTCTAGGGCTGAGCAATATTCCATTGTACATGCTCAGTCACCTCAGTCATATCCAACTCTTTGCAACCCTATGGACTGTAACCCACCAGGCTCCTCTGTCCATGGGATCCTCCAGACAAGAATACTGGAGTGGGTTGCCATGCCCTCTTCCAGGGGATCTTCCCAACCCAGGAATCAAACCGGCATCTCCTGTGTCTCCTGCATTGCAGGCGGATTCTTTACCCACTCACTGAGCCACCTGGGAAGCCCATTCCATTGCATGTGTGTATACACACACACACACACACGCACACACACACACACACATGCACACACACACATACCACATCTTTTTTATTCATCTGTTGATGGACATTTAGGTTGCTTGCATGCCTTGCCTATTGTGAATAATGCTGCTCTGAACATAGAAGTCCATGTTTCTATCTGAATTACAGTTTTCTCTAAGAATATGCCCAAGAATGGGATGGCTGGATCATATGGTAACTCTACTTCTAGTTTTTTAAGGAGCCTCCATATTGTTTTCCATAGTGGCTGTACCAATTTATGTTCTCATGAACTGTGTAGGAGGGTTCCCTGTAAACATCTATTGTACATACTTTTTGTAGGTATGAAGTGATAAAATGATGTTGTAATGACCATTGTTATGTGGTATATCTTTTCACATACCTTAAGGTAAATTCCTGGAAAGAAGATTTTGAGGAAAAGGATGAGTATAATGCTTTTTCTTTCAAACTTATTGCCACCCTCTCACCCACACTAAAAAAGATGTACCAGCTTGTACTCCTACCAGCAGTGGACAAAAGGGCCCATTTCCCCACACCCTAGGAATACCTTTTTTTGTGCATTTTTTCCTAAAATGTGCTCTTATCATATATGCCAGTGTGGTGAGCTAGACTTCTTTAAAGAGATTGGAAGGCATGAATAATTTAAGAAATAGGTGGTTTAAGTAATCCCATTATACAGATAACACTACTAAAAATCACTAAGGCTAAGTGCCTGTTCCAGGTTCACACTGTGACCCAGCTCAGTGAACTTTTCACTGTACCCACTGCTGGCCAAACTCCACTGAACCTTTGCTGTTGCTGCGCAAGAAAATCTCTCCCAGAAAAAGAAAGCCAGCAAAGAAGGCAGAAGGAATGTGTGTTTTGTAAGGTTCTGGTGGATCTGGTGGAGTAGGTAGGGGTGACAGGAAAAGTTTTCAGTATTTACATCCTCAAATCTAAGCACTACTCCCTTTCTTGGTCCTTAAGCCCCTGATGATAAACTTTGGAGACAGAGGGTTGGAGCCCAATTTAATCAGACCAGTGTCTGGCACGTGGACAATATTTACTAAATATTAGTTGGCTCTCGGATAAGCCCTGGTTGATATTTTTGTTACCAAATATGGAGGGAGAACTGTCTCTTTGGCTGGGCCAGATTTCTTTCTCTGCATGAAGCGAGTCTGGGCCAGGTTAGGAAGAGGGATGAACTGACCTTCCAAGGTCCCTGCCTGCTGGAGAGACAAGGACGGTCAGCAGGCAGTGCTGCACTGAACATCCCCCACTCCCTGCTCCCTCTAGTGAGCATTGGCTTTCTTTGCTCCAAGTGATTAGCAGGGAGATTGGCAAGCAGCAGTGGCAGTGGAAGTTTAATGTTCTGGAAACCCAGTCTTTTTTCCTTTTCCTGAGGTTTTCCCTGGTGACTCAGGGAAAGGTCTTGCCACTTAATAGGCAGACAGGAATGGGGCTTGGGAGTTTTGTCATCAGAGACTGGACTTTATTACTGTGACACCAAACCCAGGCATGCCTGCATCTGTGGGGGAGAAGTGGCAGGTTAGAGGAGGGAACTGTTGTCCTACCTTGGGGACATTGTCCTTCTAAGGTCACTGAGACCCACGCCCCTGAAATTTGACCCATTCAATCCAAGGCAGGCCAAGAAGCCTTCAGACCATCGCCTGGTTATAGGAAGTGGAATCAATTGTTTCTGCTGTTAAACCTCTGGCAGGTCCTAAGTCCTTGTGCCTGTTAAACACAAGATTATGTGTAATTGCAGGAGCTGGTAGACCTGTGTTAATATCCTACCTTAGTTCTCTTCTTGCTGTTTGATAGGGAGGAAGCTTCTCTGTTCCTCTGAGCTTCTGTTTTCCTCCTCTGAAAATAGAGGCAATAATCATTACCTTTAAAGTTAAGGGTGGCACAGCGGTAAGAATCTGCCTGCAATGTAGGAGCCACAAAAGAATTGGGTTCAATTCCTGGGTCAGGAAGATCCCCTGGATTAGAAAATGTCAACCCACTCCAGAATTCTTGCCTGGAAAATTCCATGGACAGAGGAGCCTGGCAGGCTACAGTCCATGGGGTCCAACAAAGAGTTGGACACGACTGAATATGCGTACACTTAAAATTAAGTGGTGTATGCACCTGGACAGGCATAAGAATAGAGTGGTAAAGATCAGAGCACTGGAACCAGCTTTCCTGGGTTCAAAGCTGACTCTGAAAGCTTCTACCCATGGAGACTTAGGGAACTAACAGCCTCTCTATATCTTGGTTTCCTCACTCGTAAGATGGGAATAATAATAATAACACATATCTTATAGGATCATTGTGATGTTTAAGTGAGTTAACATTCATGACACGTTTAAAACCATGCCTGGCACATAGTGAGTGCTGTACATATTGTTTATTTTTTTCAAGTTCCCCCTTCCCCCCTTTCCTTCCTTACCTTCTCTTTCCCCTATGTTGTTTACCAGTCTATATAAGACCTGATTTCCATCTTGGTTTCCTGATTTTTAATCTGTGCTTATGGGCTTCCTTTGTGGCTCAAGCGGTAGAGAATCTGCCTGTAATGCAGGAGACCTAGGTTTGATCTCTGGGTTGGGAAGATCCCTGGGAGAAAGAAATGGAAACCTACTCCAGTACTCTTGCCTGGAAAACTCCATGGACAGAGGAGCCTGGCAGGCTACAGTCCATGGGGACACAACTGAGCAACTAACATGGAGGTCACCCTTATTGTCTGGAGTCCCAGCTCCTAACATTCTTACCATATCCTTCTCCTTGGGATTACAGACTTCCCAGGAGGCCTGGCTAGGTGGATCCAGTCTAGACAGTTTCCAGAATCCACTGATATCTTTCTGATTCTGCCACTGCTTTTGCCCAAAGATCTCTGCTGCCCAAAGACCTCTGCTGCCTCTACCTGGGCCTCTCTCAGGGATCCTGTGCTGCCTTCTTAGCTCAATGCCTTCCTGGTTTCCTCTTGTTCTCTCCTAGATAGTGCTACCAGGGTCCCAGCAGGCCCCAAGGCTAAGTCCATCCAAGGGACAATGAAGTCTTCCTGGGTTGGCCTTCATTTCCAGTGAACCCAAGGTGGGCAAAGGTCCAGAGCTTCCTTGCTTTTAGTCCAACATTTCATCCAGATATTCCACGTTACCAAGTATAGAAATCCTTTCTGGGACCTTGTGTTTTGCAAGGCAGCCAATCTCATTGTTGAAGAGCTCTAATGAATCACAATGACAACAATAATAAAAATAGCAGCTATTATTTACTGAGTAATTACTGTATGTCAGGTTACTTTACATATACCATCTTTAACTTTTACAGCAACCCGGTAAGATAGGTTTGATTGCTTCCATTTTACAGATGTGGAAAATGAGGCCTAGAGAAGATAAGTGATTTACCAAAGAGGCACAGCCAGCAGGTAACCCTGCTTTGCTCACCAAACCAATAAGTTTCCAAAGCCAGCGCTCTGTTGTCTGCACTGAACTGGATTCTGCCTCCCTGTCTCCTCCTTCACCGGAGAAGGCAAGACACAATCTGTCTTCCTTCCTCCACATGTTCGTCTTCAGTGGATTTGAGAAAGCTATCATGTCACTTTTAAGTTTCATCTTCTTCAGGCCGAATCTCCTCAAGTCTTTGTTAAATCATATGTCACTGTTTCTGGGCATTTCAGCATCTTGGCTTCCCTCTTCTGGACGCCCTGTTGGTTAATGTCTTCATGATGTGTTGTACTCTGCATCCCAGACTCAGAGCTTGAGGCATTTTGACTCTCTCGGCAGCGTACTGTCATTGTTTATGAGCACAGGCTTTGCGTGTAGGCTGAGCTGGGTTCAAATACTGACTCTATCCAATTTACTAGCTGTGTAATTGTGGCAGACCACAATTTCCAAAGATGGTTGACACTATGTATCCCATCCCACATGTTCTTGCAGTGTGGTGACACTCTTCTTGTCAAGCAGTGGGGTCTGTGTTCCCTCCCCTTGAACCTGGGCAGAGCTTCATGACTGCCATGACCAATGAAAGCTGACAGAAGTGACGCTGTGTGAGGTGAAGTCATAAAAATACCATGCACTTCCATCTTGTTCTGTTTGGAATTTTCCATTTTGTAAAAAAGCCTAAAATGACCTAAGTGAAAGACCATATGGAGAGGCCAAGTGTGAGTGTTTGACTGATATCCCAGCTGAAGTCTCAGCCTATAGCCAGCATCAGCCACATACATGTAGTGAGGAAGTCCTTTGAAATGGCTACCTCCCCGGCTGCCACCTGACTGCAGCCCCAAGAACCATCCAGATGAGCCCAGTAAGCACCCAGAATAAGACTGTTGTTTTAAGACACTAAGCTCAGAGATGATATTATTGACAATAATCAGAATGGTGATCTTAAAATTTACTCAAGCACCCTGAGTCTCAGTTTCTTTACCTGTGATGTAAGAACTGTGAAATATACCTTAGGGGACATCACCAGATAGTCAATACTGAAATCAGATTGACTATGTTCTTTGTAGCCAAAGATGGAGAAGCTCAATACAATCAGCAAAAACAAGTTGACTGTGGCTCAGATCATGAGCACCTTATTGCAAAATTCAGTCTTAAATTGAAGAAAGTAGGGAAAACCACTAGGCCATTCAGGTAGAACTTAAATCAAATCCCTTATAATTATACAATGGAGGTGATGAATAGATTGAAGGGATCAGATCTGGTCGACAGAGTGCTGGAAGAACTATGACGTTACAGACGCTTGTAACATTGTATAGGAAACAGTGACCAAACCCATCACAAAGAAAAAGAAATGCAAGAAGGCAAAGTGGTTGTCTGAGGAGGATTTACACAGCTGAGGAAAGAAAATAAGTGAAAGCCAAAGGAGAAAGGGCAAGATATACTCAACTGAATGCAGAATTCCAGAGAACAGCAAGGAGAGATTAGAAGGCCTTCCTAAATGGACAATGCAAGCAAATAGAGGAAAGCAATAGAACGGGACAGATTAGAGATCTCTTCAAGAAAACTGGAGCTATTAAGGGAACATTTCATGCAAGGATGGGCATGGGAAAGGAGAGAAATGATAAGGACCTAAGTGAAGCAGAAGAGATTAAGAAGAGGTGGCAAGAATATACAGAAGAACTATATAAAAGAGGTTTTAATGACCCAGATAACCATGATGGTATGGTCACTCACCTGGAGCCAGACATCTTGGAGTGTGACATCAAGTGGGCCTTAGGAAGCATTACTAGTAATAAAGCTAGCAGAGGTGATGGAGTTCCAGCTGAGCTATTTAAAATCCTAAAATATGATGCTGTTAAAGTGCTGCATTCAATAGGTCAGCAAATATGGAAAGCTCAGCAGTGGCCACAGGACTGGAAAAGATCAGTTTTCATTCCAGTCCCAAAGAAGGGCAATGCCAAAGAATGTTCAAGCTACCATACAATTGTGCTCATTTCACATGCTAAGCATGTTGTAGTCCTTGGGGTTGCAAAGAGACAGACACGACTTAGGGACTGAACAGCAGCAACAAATGAGATTTAAAAGATAACAGATATAAATGGATATCCATTATGCACTTGCCACATAATAATTGTGTAACAAATAGTTAATCATGATTAATGACATTATGAATGAGATAGGAAGGGGACCTTAGCACGAAGTAGAGACTGAAGACTCGGGAACTGAACTTGCAGTGGGGCAACCTTTGGGGAAGATGCTGAGAGCTGAGTCACAGGTTCCAAACATGCAGTGAGTTGTGAGCCAGCAGCATTAAGGCTGGAGGTGAGAAGGCTGGAGCTGGTTGTCGGGAGGTGTGGGCAGGACACAGAAACATCTTGCTGTAAGATGAAGCAGTGTTGGGATTGACCATTGTTGACCACTGGGGTGCCCCACAACAAACTTCAAAGGTGAGAGGGACTTGTGTGAGCATCCTAAATATTCAAGGTTGCTGCTGGTAAAATTAACAATGAACAAGGTGAGGCCCCAGGGAAGATGTCTGGTTAAGCTTGTGTGTATGGTGTTTTGTTCTACTTGGCTCCCCTGCTTCAGAAGGCAAAGATCTCAGGGTCTGAAAGGTACAGCTTGCTGAAACAACTGTCTGAAACATGCAGGCAATCATGAATTCTTAAATCTTAAAAAGACAAACTGATTACCCCCTTGCCTTGAAAAAAAAAAAACCACCACAAAACCTCATCCTCCACACCCACAGATAATACATCTGCTTATTATAGAAAAATTATGTAAGGAGCAAAAAAGCAAGATAAAAATCATCTATATTCTTACAACACAGAGGTAACATTTTAGACTACAGGTAGCCTGCCAGAGGGGATACAAAAATAGAATCATACTGTGCATACTGTGTAGTAATCTCTTATCACCTTTGATACAACCTGAACATCTTTTCTTGTTATGAAGTATGTGTCTACATGTCTGAATTTTTCAAATTGAGGACATGAAACAGTGTGCCAGGAGTTCTATGAAAACTGGTTCATCAGGCCAGAGCATCAGTTTTACTCAGTGAGTGAAGTGAAGTGAATTGAAGTCGCTCAGTTGTGCCCGACTCTTTGTGACCCCACGGACAGTAGCCTGCACCAAGCTCCTCCGTCCATGGGATTTTCTAGGCAAGAGTACTGGAGTGGGTTGCCATTTCCTTCTCCAGGGAATCTTCCTGACCCAGGGATTGAATCCAGGTCTCCCGCATTGTAGACAGACGCTTTACTGTCTGAGCCACCAGGGAAGTACTCAGTGGTAAACAGTAAAAAATCTGGCTGCAATGCAGGAGACCTGGGTTTGATCCCTGAGTTAGGAAGATCCCTTGGAGAAGGGAACGACTACCCACTCCAGTATTCTAGGCTGGAAAATCTCATGGACAGAGGAGCCTGGTGGGCTACAGTCCATGGGGTGGCAAAGAGTTGGACATGACTGAGTGACTAACATTTCCAATTTTTTTCAGCAGAGTGCCAGGGGTTTTATGAAAACTGTGGTTCATCACTTCAGAGCATTAATTTTACTCAGTGGTAAGTTGCCTAAAATATTAATTTTATATTAAAACAAACCTAGAAATAGTATGAAAGAGAGTGTAAAATTTGCATGAATTTTTAGATAGTATGAGACTTCAAAGAAATATCTAGCTTGCCTCATTTTCTGGTACCATCATTTTTAATTGGCAAGTAGCATCAACTTATGAGGCTCAGTCAAACTGACTGAGAGAGAAGAGAGGGGAAAGAGATGTGACAATTCAGGGGCAAGACCTCAAGGCCCTTCCATGAAGCACAGGGTCCCTTGCCTGATAAGTGGTAAGATGATCTGAAGGGCAATGTGAACATCTTGATGTCATGGCTTGGCCTTTAGAGCCTGGGTCTATGTGAGTGACTTAATTCTAAGCTATGCCATCCCTAACCTCTCCCTCCTAACCGGTTGACATAGAACAGTTGAAGGCTGAGGTGGCATCTGGTTAGGGACAATGTGGCTGTAACTGACATGGTACTCAGAACTAACCTAGTAACTCCAGATGTGGTCTGTAGTGTGCACAGCTCTGCTATTTCTACCCCAGCTCTGCTAGTAATAAGCTCTGTGACCACAGGCAATTTACTTAACTTCTCTCTGCTTCAGTTTTGTCATCTATAAATTGGTGATAGAAGTAGCAGCTAATAGGATCATTGATGGCATTAAATGAGTAAAGTACAATACTTAGAGTGTCACTCGGGACACAGTAAATTTCAATATATGTTAATTATTATCATTATGTAATCTACAATTTCATAAGCTTCTCATGGTAACTATGTCCCACTCTCACTTCAAACTGAGCTTGTGGCTAATTAAAATTCTTGGGTCTTTTTCATTGGAATTGTTTTCAAGTTTATATTCTCTGTGCTGTTATTAGTTTTTAATTGCATGGCTTATTAATGTTTATTTACTTGATTCTGGTCTAAAGTGAGGTAGCTATGCAACAGCTAAGTTTTCCTTTCCAGAGTCAATTGGGTTTCACATTTAATGACATTTATTCCTTTATAGTCCCCATTTTGCAGATGACATAACTAAGGGAAGGAAATTACTACTATTTATTGTGCCCTTTGCGCCAGACATTGGGAGAGGTGCTTTGCATAGAGCATCTCAGTTAATCCTCAGAACAAACTAAAGACGCAAGATTTATTACGTTATCTTACATATGTGAAAACTACAGCTCAGTGTGGTTAAACAAATTGCCCAAGGTTATCTGGCTGGCTCAGGAGTTTTTCCCTACCTCATACCAATCCCTAGTTTTGGGTTCAACTGTAAACTTTAATGGCACGTTTCTATTCAAGCTGATGAAGTAGATGTTTTATAGGACAAAGCAAAGACAGAGACAAATCACTAGAGAACCCCTTCTAGGTAGATCTTTGACTCTGACGTCGATTCCTAAATCAATACTCTTTGTAGAGGATCATTCAACCACTGAAACTGGAATTAGATGCTGCTGTTGGAAACTGGGTCCAGAGCTTCTTAAGAAATCATAAAGAAACCTCCCTCCATCACATCTTTGAGGGAAGAACCCCCTTGTCCCAGCTCTTTCCTTGTCCCTTCTCAGCTGGAATCCCGATGCTTATAGAGTCACATGTCCGGAATCAATCCCCAAAAATGTCCATTTTCAAGTTGAGCGTGAGAAGCTTTCAGAGCACCCTGGAAACAGCTGGCATCTGCTTGTATTTACTCTTGCTGTCGATTAATGCCAACAACTGAAGCATTGGGAGCCCAGACTATATGCACAGGACTTCTGACAAGAGGAGGGAGAATCAATAGCAGTGGCCAGACGCAAAGAAACCCAGCCTCTTCTTTCCCACTGTTGCCACCCTTGACTTGACAAAGAGCAGTCAGGTCAGGAAAAGAGGAGAAGGATCTGTCCATTGGAAATTTCTCTCAGGATGGTCTTTGCCCCCATTTTGAATTAACAGAAGCAGTGGAGTAGGTGGTGGCATGGAGGCTGGGCCAGCAGGTTCCAGGACTCTGCCCCAGGGTCTGTGCGCTGCAGTGTTAACTGCACTTTTCCTTAAGGGAGAAGGAAGTAGTGGTTACCTGAACCCTGGGCACTCTGATTAACCCTCTAACCCCCACTTACTAGAAGGAGAAAGGGGGGTTGGGAGAGGAGGCTCTAATCCCTGCCCATAAAATGATGGTCTCATCTGTAGTGGGTCCCCAAGCTCCCCAGCAGGTATAGTACAGTAGGACATTGGGACCTGGGATAAGCTTGATTTTCAACCTCCTCTGTTTGACCCATCTGGAGGGAGGATGATTAGAGTAGCAACTCTGTGTCTTCTCTTTCTACCCTTTACACAGCTGCTCAAAATCCAACAAGGTCTCCCATTCCACTCAGAATAAAATCTGAGCTGCTCACCGGGGCCTCTGCAGCCCTGCACACTCTGGCCTCTACCTCCCTCTCCAGCCTCACGTACCCCCGTCTACCTCACAGGAGCCTCCATGCTGTGCTTTGAACATGCCAAGCTTGCTCCAACCTTGGGGTCTTCACACTTTCTGTTCCCTCTGTCTTATAGTTGCCAGCTTTAGTGAATAAAGATATAGGATACCCAGTTGACATTGAGTGCTAGATGAAAAATAATTAATTTTTAGTATGAGTGTGCCCCGTGCAATATTTATTTATCTGAATTTCTAAAGTAACTGGGTGTCCTGTACTTTACCTGGCAACCCTAAGAGCTCTCTAGATGCCAGCCCCTCAACACTTACATAGTTCATCCCTTCACTTGCTTAGATCTCTGCTCCCCGCACCAGGGGCCCTGCTTTCCCATCCTGTGTACAATTGTGTGTGACTGAATGGCTTAAGTTCAGTCGTGTCTGACTCTTTGCGACCCAATGGACTGTAGCCCGCCAGACTCTTCTGTCCATGGGATTCTCCAGGCAATACTGGAGTGGGTTGCCATGCCCTCCCCCAGGGGATCTTCCCGACCCAGGGATCAAACCTGTGTCTCTTATGTCTCCTGCATTGGCAGGTGAGTTCTTTACCACTAGCGCCATCTGGGATAGCAGCCCCATCTATTTACTCTGGAATACTGCTCCACTGTGTTCAGAGCTCTTACCTTTACCTGAGGTGATGTTGTCCATTTGTCTGTTGGCTTTATGTCTCCCCTAGCATGTGTGGTCTCTACAAAGGCAGGGATCCACATCTTCACTGTGGTATCTTCAGTCTCCAGGTGCACGGATGCTCAGTAAACATTTGCTGAGTAATCGAATGGCCTCTTGCCATTACGCATCCTTTGTCATATGGCCCCATTGACCTCTCTGATCTCAGCTCAGGCCATTCACCTTCCCACAGGGCACCAACCATACTGACCTTCCCGTAGGTCCTCAGGCATGGCAAGCCCTTTACTGACAATGGCCTTGGGGCTTTCTGCCCAGTACAACTTACCCTGCTATCCATATGGCTGTTCTTCCTTGCCTCTTTGGGCTCTGACAGGGCTTCTCTGACATATCTATCCAAAGTAACCCTCTGACCCTAGACCTTTCACTCATATGACTCTGTTTTATTTCCTTTAAAACTCTTACTGTTCTAGGAAAGCATACGTTTAATGATTGGCCGACTTTTTCTTGTTTGTCCCCAGTACAGAGGAATGTAAGTTCCTTGGAGACCTCAACCATGCATGGTTCATACAGCACTGTGTCACCAGTTACTACCCCAGGTCTGGTGTGGAATATGAAATTGATCAATCCATGCTGACTTAAGTAAGTGACAGGGTGATTTGGGGTGGGCAATGAACCCCAGATCTGCAGGCACTTTGGGAACTGCAGTGAGGGGGGGATGACTGGCACCTGAGGAGGACTGAGCCCAGGATCCAGCCTGGAGAGGGTGGTTGCTCCACCATGACTGAGTGTCCATTAGCACGGCTGGCAGATGGTGAGGACAGCTGGAAGCTAGGAGAGGCTGTCTCCTTCCCATTGGAATGTGTCATTCAGGCCCAGAGAGTGAGAGTACCTCCCCTTTTGCCACCTAGATGGTGATGGTATGGTGACGTTGGAGGCTGCCATGTGATGGGGGTAAACCTGAACATTCTCCTGAGCTGTCACATGAGAAAGAAGTCAGCTTCTCATGTTTTCAGTTACTGAAGTTTGGGGGTTCCTTACCCAACTGTAGCCTTGCTAACTAATACATGGCTGTCTCCACTATGTCTATTACACAGAAAGCGCTTGATGAGTGTGTCGTTGAGATCCCTAGTGAGGAAGATCTGTTTATTCCTGCAAACATAAAGGGAACTGGCTGTGTTCCTTATTTTCCCAGATGGTGCTAACATCCTTCTTAACTTCCTCAGGTCATCACCTCTTGTGTGGGGGTCCCTCTCACTGTATTTTGTTGTTTTGTTTAGTCACTAAATTGTGTTTGACTCTGTGCAACCCCATGGACTGTAGCCTGCCAGCTCCTCTGTCCATGGGATTCTCCAGGCAAGAATACTGGTGTGGGTTGCCATTTCCTTTTCCAGGGAATCTTCCCTACCTGGGGATTGAACCCGCATCTCAGGCACTGGATTTTTTTTTACTGCTGAGCCACCAGGGAAGCTCTCCCTGCATTTAGCAGGGGACAAACATGTGAAGAGGTGAGTTTTGAGACACATGCCAAAAAGAGTTTCTGAGGGCTCCCTGCAGTAACAAACAGGCAGCTACAATGGTCTCTCCCTCTATCTGTGTCACCAGTGAGATGCCCTGGAGGTAGGTGTCACAGCCTGATGGGCTGCACCTATAAAAGATCCCTGTGATGAATTTCTAAGGACTCTTTTAATAGAAATTCTTCTTAGCATTTTATTGCTAGATCTTCTGGGATCAGCCATCTGCTTTCTTGACTCTCACTCTCAGACTGGTTTCTTGGTTACATATTGAATAGCTTTTTTTCCCCCAGTAGTCATGTATGGATGTGAGAGGTGGACTATAAAGAAAGCTGAGTACCGAAGAATTGATGCTTTTGAACTGTGGTGTTGGAAAAGACTCTTGAGAGTCCCTTGGACTGCAAGGAGATCCAACCAGTCAATCCTAAGGGAAATCAATCCTGAATGTTCATTGGAAAGACTGAAGCTCCAATACTTTGGCCACTTGATGCAAAGAACCGACTCACTGGAAAAGACCCTGATGCTGGGAAAGATTGAAGGCAGGAGGAGAAGGGGATGACAGAGGATGAGATGGTTGAATGACATTATCGACTCGATGGACATGAGTTTGAGCAAGCTCCGGGAGTTGGTGATGGACAGGGAAGCCTGGCATCCTGCAGTCCATAGGTCTCAAAGAGTTGGAGATGACTAAGAGACTGAACTGAACTGAATTGAATAGCTCTTGGAATTTCTATAGCCTGAGGCTTAGTTGCACTCTCTTAACTAAGTTTTTCTTAAGAGCTTTTGCAGGAAGCTCAGCAATTTTTCTCATGCAGCGTTCATCTCCCCTTATGGTGGACCTTGATCTTGTTTTCACTACTACCACTATACTTAGCCTTGGAAAAATCCCTTTCTCTGTGGTTCAACAGAGAGATATTTTTTTTCCGTTTTTTTGTTTTTTAAAGAAATTTTGCTTTGAAATTAAGTAGATAAGAAAAATGAAAGAACATCGACTTTTAAGTTTAGAAATCAGTGACTTCCTGGTGGGCACAACTTACAGTCTCCCAGTTCACAGATGAATCACTCAACAAATATTTATGGGGCTCCTCTAAGGCCTAGCACCAGACACAGGGATTCAAAGATAAATAGTGTGCAGGCTTTGGCTTCAAAGAACTCCTGATACATACAAAAAACAAATAGGAAATTGTTTTAAAATACAATGTGATAAACGCAACAATGGAGGCACACCGTGGATGGGATTTTTCAATACAGTTAAGAGGGTCCCAGACCCCTTCCTTTACAAAGTGCTCTCTGAAGAGCCCTGTCCCAAAGTCTCCCTCTTCAGCTATGGCCACCACATTCTTCTCTATTCAATAAAGGCATAACTCCATGTGATTTAATTTGCATATCTTTATAGGGCTTTGCATATGAACAAATATAATACATCAGAAAAAGATCCTTTGAGTAGATTATGTTCTCCTTTTCTTGACTTGAAAAATATGCCTGCTCCTTTGAGTGAACAACAGGTGAAGAGTAGCCTCTACTCTGGGGCATCTACTTACTTCTGGAAGAATCTATTCCCCAGGTTGTAACTAGCAGGCCCCAAGGTCTTCTGCGAGGAGCACCGAGTTCTCTTGGGCCCCAGTGTTCCCTCCTACTGGTTGTTCTCTGGCAGGAGATAAGGAACCCTGGTCAGTTCCAGAAAGGACACCTCCCCTCTGACCACCCTACAGAAAGGTCAGAGAACCTCACTGCAAATGTCATCTTTGGTCTTTGCTCTCTTGATCCAATTCTAGGTTGAAAGGAAGAATGGAACAGGGCCTAGTGCTGAGGTGGAGGAAGGTGAGGTGATGCTGTGGAGAAGGTGGCTGTTACCCCAGTGCCTTCTGGGTCCCACGTGGACTTGTGAGTTTCACAGACTGGGGAAGATTGCACTCTCTGTGTCATCTGCATCTGTCTCTGCTTCTGCCACTTCTTCTGTCTTCTGGTGGCTTCTTGAAGAGAACTACAGATGACCTGGGAGTGGGGAAGGTAGGAACTCTCCAGAACCAGGGGAGGTCCCTTTATTCCTAGGGGGGTCCCCTAGGAACAGAGGCTTAGAATTAGTTCTCAACTCCTGTATGAAAAGAGGAAAGAAAAATAAGAGACTGTAAGTTATCTACTGCTATCCATTTTAGGGAAGACCCTGATAGGGACACAGAAAAGACTCCTGAAGTGCCCCTTCCCACCATGCTCCTTTCCACCAATGATTGAAAAAGCCCTAGTGGAAATGTCAAAGTTTTAGAGAACTGGGTCTGGGCTTGTGTTCAAGCCCTGCTGCTCATCTCTGAGATTTGTTTTCCTTGTCTGCAAAATGAGGAGTGAAAGGAGCAAATGTGTGAAAAGGGCCTCTAAATAGCAGAGTGTTGTGCAAACGGCAGCTAATTCTACTACAGGTAGGTAACAACCTTGACCTATATGGAAACCCTGCCCTTGGGTCTTATGGCATAAAAATCTTGGAACTCTCTCCAGATCATGAACCCATCTTCCTGGGGCCCCAGAAGAGGAAGGTAAGAGGTACCTTCTGCAGCCACATGGGACTGGATTTCCCTGTCTCCTGTGGAAGACTCCCCTGGGCATCTCCTTTATCCTGCTCATGTCTGTTCACATGCTCCTCTCTGGCTTTGGGGCCTCCCTGACTCGTGACTCAGGACACATGTTACTGCTCTCTGACTGCCTGAGACAATAAATTTCTTGCTCATCTGTGTTCCTGTAGCTCTTTGTAGAGAGCTCTGTTCTTGTCTGATCATGTCTAGTTGCAGCTGTTTCTTGCATTTCTGTTTCTCTCATTAGATTGTGAACTCCTCCAAGTCAAGGACTGTGTTTCCTTGTGTGTGTGTGTGTGCTCTGATGCTCAGTTGTGTTCGACTCTTTGCAACCCTGTGGACTGTAGCCCACCAGGCTCCTCTGTCCAGGGAATTTTTCCCTACAGAATACTGGAGTGGGTTGCCATTTCCGCCTCCAAGGGATCTTCCTGACCCAGGGATTGAACCTCCTTCGTTGGCAGGTAAATTCTTTACCACTGAGCCATCTGGGAAGCCCCCATGTTTCCTTACTCAGAACCAAAGATATAGGTGTACCAAAGTGTCTTTATTTTCATGGCTGACCCCCTAGAGGAGGGCTCAGTCCCACTTCCATGGTGTGGAAGGTGGAAGGGTTGATTGGGAAGAGATGTGTAGTAATGTTTCCCTCTGGCTTCTCAAATATTAAGGAGAAGAGGAGGGAGCATGAGTAGAACCTGGGTCTTTCTCAAGACGGAGTAACTTACTCAGCAACTGGGGAGGGAGAAATTCTCCATGAGATAAAGAATGAACTAGAATTAGAAGACTTGGATTCAAATCTTACTTCTGTACATTTACTAACAGTAATATGTCCACTGTCCTTTACTTGAGTGTGTCAACCATTTCGAACCTAACTTTACGCTCTGAGGAAAAGGTCTCTGTCTTGTGGCTTTGTAGCAACGAAAGTGCAGTGCTCTTCACCAAATCCTGTCTCCTTCCCCTCAAGCACCCAGCCTCCCTTGGAATTAGGTGGTCAGTGTGACTAAGTTCTGGCCCATGAGAGTAGGTGGAACTGACGCCCCTCACCTGCAGGCCTGGCCCATGGAAACCTCCCCTGTTTGACCACTAAAGTGAAGGATTTGGAGATTCTATGGCAATGCCATAGGATGAAAGGAGCTTGGATCCCCAATGTCTATGTGGGATAGAGTTTTTCCTCCTTTCTGCCCACTTGCATTGATCTGTGATGAGAACAAGAAATTATTTCATTATGTTAAGCCGTGGAAATTTTGGCATCATTCTTTGCAGCAGTTAGCCTTCTTTGAAAGGGTTTAAATGGGCAAAAGTTCTGCAGAAACTTCAAAGTGCTGTAACATTACTGGTTATTATTGTGGCTTTTATTCTAGAAAATCTTTTGAGTGCACAGTTACAGACTTTTCCAGGATCTATATACAGCCTATATTTTCTCAAGGACACAGGGGGGACCGGGGAGACCCTTAGAAAATATCCAGTGGTCTGACTATATGGAGGTGTGTGTGCCTGGCTGCCAGGGGAAAGACCTCTTTTGGAAGGGGAGCCCTAGTTGACTCTCATGCCTGGAGGAGCAGGCCTATTTCAGGATAGACTCTGGGCAGTGGTACCCAGCGCAGAGGCCGTCCTGTGGGCCTAGAGCCAGCTGTCTGGACATCAGCTGCTTGAGGGCTAAAAAAGGGTGGTGAAATGAAATGAGTTGTTAACAGGCTCTGGGAGACCTTACTGACCATGTGAGCCATGCAGAACTCTGTTCCCTTCCTACGTGGATGCTCTCAGCATCTAGTTGTACTGGACCCTTAACCATAGTCTCCTGACCTGGCCCAGCTGGGGCCTGACTTACCCTTGATCTGGGCAGGGAGTGGGGTGTAACATGGATGGACCCAGACACAGTCTCCTGTGCTCTTTTTCCAAGGAAGTCATGAATAACCAGGAAGCCGCTCTCCTGGCTCACAGAAGGAGAGAGTAGGAAGAGGGATGGGACTCACTTTATTGATCAGCAGTCATGGGCAAGACACTTTATCAACATTAAGTCTTTGAATGCTTACAACTCTGGGATAGCTATTATTATTCCCACTTTTAGAGATAAAGTAACTGAGATCCAAGGAAGTGAAGTGAATTGCCCAGGATCACAAAGCTAGTAAATACTCAAATTCAGTCTCTCTGACTTAAAGCCTGTGTTCTTGACATGGTACCTCGTAGCTTTCCCAACAGGGTACAGTACTGCCCCTAAGGACAGGCTGAGAAAAGTGACCCCCTGGCTCTATCCTGGGACTCCTCTTGGTGTTGGCCCCTCTAACTAGCAGGTCTGTCTCCTGAGTTTGTGAGGAACTCCTTCTGTGAACTTGCGAAGCCTTGGGTCAATAGGTAGAGGACCTATTCCAGGTCCAGGACCTATTCCAGGACCTATTCCTCCTCACCTCTTCCAGGTAGAGGAGATGGGGAGGCAGCAGGCTGGGTGCTGGGGAGAAGGGTGGGGAGGAGCAGGGGGAGAGGAAGAAAAAGTGAAGCCGGAAAGGTCAAACACAGAAAGGAGGAAAAGGCAGAGGAGAGCAGGAAGTTGTTCCCCCTACCCCTGGAGGTGTTCATCAGAAGCTGGGTGCTCCCACTGAGTGTCTTGATGTCCTTCAGCATCTGAGAGTCCATGAGGATCTGATGCCTTCCTGGTACCTAGCTGGTCCTCAATTTAGCCTTGCCCAGAAATTGAGAATAGTCGTAACTATTTTCAGTTGAGCAACTGATCATTCAAAACCCATCCTCATTTTGAGTCTCCTTTGTGTCTTCAGCAGAACTTCTTGGGGTACGTGTGGATGGGCTGGCCTGGGAGGCCTGGATGGATACCACCACGTGGTTTTCTGGCAGCTCTGCTGGGGCCATCTAACTGGCTTCCCCTCAGAGATGCCTGGCATAATAATGCTATATTTGTCTTTTCCAATGGTCATTCTGTTATTGTTTGTGTCTAACCCCCAAAGTTTTCAGCAACAGCCAGCACCACTCCTCTGATCCTGATGGGGAGGGAAGAAAATGCCTTAAAAAGAAAATTGCTTCCCTGGTCGCTGGCCTCTGGCTCAGGAGGCTGTGGGCTGGACTTTCCCTTAAGTTTCTCAATGCTGCAGCCTGCCTGCTGGCTTTCCAGCACCTTTCCAAGGGGCTGAGCTCCAGGGAGGGTAACGAGGACTCTGGCTGGTGGCTTGAGAAGAAGTTTCATGTTCTCTATTTTTCTCAGACTTGGAGTGAAGCAGGAGGCATAAGCAGAGGCTGGGCCTCTAGAAATATACTCCGGTGACCTGAAGATGTGCTCACATGTTGGTATTAGAGAGGGAGAAAAGTCTTCGAGGAGAGTCTCATTAAGCCTCCTTACAAGAGAATTCCCCTATTGTGGAAAATTGAGATTCTGCATGGTATTTTGAAGTTAATCTGTTAGAACCACATATTTATTTTACTTTCAAAATAACTCTTTTTGGGGGGAGGGAAGGAATGCCTTTAGTCATGTTCCTAATTTTAAGAAGCTCTGCCGAGTCTTTTTCACTGGTTGAATTATAACAAGACCAGTGAGGTCATTGTCGGTGGATTAATTATAGCAAGTCTGGTGAGAAAATTCAACCTTCTTTGATAAACACAGCTTAGCTACTTTAAGTGAACAATTTTCTACAGCAAACATTTCAACACATGTTGTCTCCTATAACAAATATTAATGGTCTCATGGTGACAAGTCTTTAGAATTCTTAAACTAGTCAATATTTAGAGGAAAGTTCTTTGCCTTTTTTCATGAACAGACTTAAATGGAAACTCAACTTTATGATGACAATATGCAGAAAAAGTGTGAATTTAACCTAAATTTTGTATCTGATATGTAAATATTTTCTAACCTTTTTCACTTGTCTAAGCAAAGGCTATGCCAACTCCAGGTTTTGCATCAAGACACTTGTGTCAATAGTTTCTATTTTAAAAAAGTTTATTTTTTAATTGAAAGATAATTACTTTACAGAATTTTGTTGTTTTCTGTCAAAAGTCACATGAATCAGCCATAGGTATACATATGTCACGTCCCTCTTGAACCTCCCTCCCTTCTCCCTTCCCATCCCACCCCTCTAGTTTGATACAGAGCCCCTGTTTGAGTTCCCTGAGTCATTTAGCAAATTCCCATCAGCTATCTATTTTACATATGGCAATGTAAGTTTCCATGTTACTCTCTCCATACATCTCACCCTCTCCTCCCCTCTTCTCTGTGTTCGTAAGTCTGTTCTCTATGTTTGTTTCTCCATTGCTGCCTTGCAAATAAATTCATCAATACCATCCTTCTAGATTCCATATATATGCGTTAGTATGCAGTATTTATCTTTCTCGTTCTGATTTACTTCACTCTGTATAAGAGGCTCTAGGTTCATCCACCTCATCAGAAGAGACTCAAATGCATTCCTTTTTATGGCTGAGTAATATTCCATTGTGTATGTGTACCACAGCTTCTTTAGCCATTCATCTGTTGATGGACATCTAGGTTGCTTCCATGTTCTAGCTATTGTAAATAGTGCTGCAATGAATATCGGGGGTACACTGTCTTCTTCAATTTTGGTTTTCTCAAAGTATTTGCCTGGCAGTGGGATTGCTGGATCATATGTTGGCTTTATTCCTAGTGTTTTAAGTAATTTCCATATCATCTTCCATAGTGGCTGTATCAGTTTACATTCCCACCAACAGTGCAAGAGGGTTACCTTTTCTCTACACCCTCTCCAGCATTTATTGTAGCCTTTTGATAATGGCCATTCTGACCAGTGTGATGTGATATCGTATTGTAGTTTTGATTTGCATTTCTCTAATAATGAGTGATGTTGAGCATCTTTTCATGTGTTTGTTAGCCATCTGTATGTCTTCTTTGGAGAAATTTCTCTTTAGGTCTTTTCCCCACTTTTTGATTGGGTTGTTTATTTTTCTGGTATTGACATGTATGAGCTGCTTGTATATTTTGGAAATTAATCCTTTGTCTGTTGTTTCATTTGCTATTATTTTCTCCTATTTTGAGGGTTGTTTTTTCACTTTGTTTATAGTTTCCTTTGCTGTGCAAAAGCTTTTAAGCTTAACTAGCTTATAATTTTCTGTATACAGTTCTTTTGTCTCCTTAGGTAGATTTATTCCTAGATATTTTATTGTTTTTGTTGCAATGGTGAGTGGAATTGATTCCTTAATTTATCTTTCTGATTTTTCATTGTTAGTATATAGGAATGCATGTGATTTCCATGTATTGGTTTTATTTCCTGCAACTTTGATAAATTCACTGATTAGCTCTAGTAATTTTCTGATAGTATTTTTAGGGTTTTCCAGGTATAGTGTCATGTCATCTGTGAATAGTGAGAGTTCTACTTCTTCTTTTCTGATCTGGATTCCTTTCATTTCTTTCTCTTCTCTGATTGCTGTAGCTAGGAATTTCAAAACTATGTTTAATAATAGTGGTGAGAGTGGACACTCTTGTCTTGCTCCTGATCTTAGAGGGAATGCTTTCAGTTTTTCAACACTGAGAATAATGTTTGCTGTGGGCTTATCATATATGGCCTTTACTATGTTGAGGTAGGTTTCTTCTAGGCCCATTTTTTAAAGAGTTTTAATCATAAGTGGGTGCTGAGTTTTGTCAAAGGCTTTTTCTTCATCTATTGAGATTATCATATTGTTTTTATCTTTCAATTTGTTAATATGGTGTATCATACGCTCAACATTCAGAAAACTAAGATCATGGTATCTGGCCCCATCACCTCATGGGAAATAGATGGGGAAACACTGGAAACAGTGTCAGACTTTATTTTTTGGGGCTCCAAAATCACTGCTGATGGTGATTGCAGCCATGAAATTCAAAGACACTTACTCCTTGGAAGGAAGGTTATGACCAACCTAGATAGCATATTGAAAAGCAGAGACATTACTCTGCCAACAAAGGTCCGTCTAGTCAAGGCTATGGTTTTTCCAGTAGTCATGTATGGATGTGAGAGTTGGACGGTGAAGAAAGCTGAGTGCCGAAGAATTGATGCTTTTGAACTGTGGCACTGGAGAAGACTCTTGAGAGTCCCTTGGACTGAAAGAAGATCCAGTCAGTCCATCCTAAAGGAGATCAATCCTGGGTGTTCATTGGAAGGACTGATGTTGAAGCTGAAACTCCAATACTTTGGCCACCTCATGCGAAGAGTTGACTCATTGGAAAAGACCCAAATGCTGGGAAGGATTGGGGGCACGAGGAGAAGGGGACGACAGAGGATGAGATGGCTGGATGGCATCACTGACTCAATGGACATGGGTTTGGGTAAACTCCGGGAGTTGGTGATGGACAGGGAGGCCTGGCGTGCTGTGTTTCATGGGGTCGCAGAGAGTCGGGCGCTACTGAGCGACTGAACTGATTGATTGATTTGCATATATTGAAGAATCCTTGCATCCCTGGAGTAAACCCAACTTGATCATGGTGTATGAACTTTTTGATGTGTTGTTGAATTCTGTTTGCTAGAATTTTGTTGAGGATTTTTGCATCTTTGTTCATCAGTGATATTGGCCTGTAGTTTTTTTGTTGTTGTTGTCTTTGTCTGGTTTTGGTTATCAGAGTGATGGTGGCATTGTAGAATGAATTTGGAAGTGTTCCTTTCTCTGCAATTTTTCTTAATTTTTTCATTAAGTCCCATTTAATCATAAATGAATAAAATAATTTGATTATTTTATTATATGTTGATAAAATATATTATTTTATTATATTATTTAATTATATATATTTTAATACATAATATATATTTTATATAATTATTATATTGTTTTATTTATATAATAAAATATATTACTTATTATTATATAATATTTATTATATATAATATATTATTTTATTATATATTTATTATATAAATATAATAATATTTATTATTTTATTATATAAGTATATATCCAGTTGCTATTTGCTGAGCAAGCTACTCAGCAGTACAATGGGCTGGAAGTGGAAAAAGCTGGAAGCTTGCCTTGGAAGGCAGAAAAGTAGGGTGGCAGCTCTCTTCAAATTTGATCCTCTCTTGTGTACCACCTAAATATGGAAGACTTCTTTGCAAGGGAACAAACCCTAGATAACACTGAAGCACAACATCTTAGAATTTGAATGTGCAATATGGTGTTTTGTTTTGTTTTAATTGGAGGATACAGATCTAACAGAATCAGAAGATATTAAGTAGAGGTGGCAAGAATACACAGAACTATAGAAAAAGATCTTCATGACCCAGATAACCACAATGGTGTGATCACTCACCTAGAGCCAGACATCCTGGAATGTGAAATCAAGTGGGCCTTAGGAAGCATCACTACAAACAAAGTTAGTGGAGGTGATGGAATTCCAGTTGAGTTATTTCAAATCCTAAAAGATGATGCTGTGAAAGTGCTGCACAAAATATGCCAGCACTGGAAAACTCAGCAGTGGCCACAGGACTGGAAAAGGTCAGTTTTGATTCCAATCTCAAAGAAAGGCAATCCCAAAGAATGTTCAAACTACCGTACAATTGCACTCATCTCACACGCTAGCAAAGTGCTGCTCAAAATTCTCCAAGCCAGGCTCCAAAAGTCCATGAACTGTGAACTTCCAGATGTTCAAGTTGGATTTATAGAAAAGGCAGAGGAACTGAGATCAAATTGCCAACATTCGCTGGATCGTGGGATGGGGAGGGGGGTTCAGGATGGGGAACACATGTAAACCCATGGCTGATTCATGTCAATGTATGGCAGAAACTACTACAATATTGTAAAGTAATTAGCCCCCAACTAAAATAAGTAAATTTATTAAAAAAATAAATAAAACCTTTTTAGCAAAAAAAAAAAAAAAAAAAGAAAAAGCAAGAGAGTTCCAGAAAAACATCTACTTCTGCTTTATTGATTACACCAAAGCCTTTGACTGTGTAGATCACAACAAACTGGAAAATTCTTCAAGAGATGGGAATACCGGACCACCTGACCTGCTTCCTGAGAAATCTGTATGGAGGTCAAGAAGCAACAGTTAGAACTGGACATGGAACAACAGACTGGTTCCAAATCATGAAGGAGTATGTCAAGGCTGTTTACTGTCACCCTGCTTATTTAACTTATGTGCAGAGTACATCATGAGAAATGCCAGGCTGGATGAAGCACAAGCTGGAATTAGGATTGCTGGGAGAAATATCAATAACCTCAGATATGCAGATGACACCACCCTTATGGCAGAAAGTGAAGAAGAACTAAAGAGCCTCTTGATGAAAGTAAAAAAGGAGAGTAAAAAAGTTGGCTTAAAGCTCAACATTTAGAAAACTAAGATCATGGCATCCGGTCCCATCACTTCATGGCAAATAGCTGTGGAAACAGTGGAAACAGTGGCTGACTTTATTTTTCTGGGCTCCAAAATCACTGAAGATGGTGAGTGCAGCCATGAAATTAAAAGACACTTTCCTGGGATGAAAAGCTATGACCAACCTAGACAGCATATTAAAAATCAGAGACATTACTATACCAACAAAGGTCCATCTAGTCAAAGCTATGGTTTTTTCGATAGTCATGTATGGATGTGAGAGTTGGAGTATAAAGAAAGCTGAGTGCCAAATAATTGATGCTTTTGAACTGTGGTGTTGGAGAAGACTCTTGAGAGTCCCTGGACTGCAAGGTGATCCGACCAGCCCATCCTAAAGGAAGTCAGTCCTGAATATTCATTGGAAAGACTGATGCCAAAAAGTTGGACACAACTGAGCAACTGAAGTGAACTGAATTGGAGGATAATTGCTTTACAATATTTTGTTGGTCTCTGCCAAATATGAATGTCAGTCAGTCACAGTTATACATATGTCCCCTCCCTCCAGAACTCCCTCCCGTCTTTCTCCCTACCCAACCCCTCTAGGTTGTCATGGAACACTGGGCTGAGCTCCCTGTGTCACGCAGCAAATTCCCACTGGCTATCTAGTTTACATATGGTAATGTATATGTTTCCATGCTACCTTCTCCTTCCCCACAAGTGTCCACAAGTCTGTTCTCTATATCTGCGTCTTCACTGCTGCCCTGCAAATAAGTTCCTCAGTACCATCTTTCTAGATTCCATACATATGCATTAACATACAATATTTGTCTTTCTCTTTCTGACTTACTTCACTCTGTATAATAGGCTCTAGGTTCGTCCACCTCATTAGGACTGACTTAAATGCATTCTTTTTTACAGCTGAGTAACATTCCATTGTATACATGTACCACAGTTTCTGCATCCATTCATCTGTTGATGGACATCTAGGTTGCTTCCGTGTCCTAGCTATTGTAAACAGTGCTGCAATGAACACTGGGGTAGATGGCTCTTTTTCAAATATGGTTTCCTCAGGCATCTGTCTCATATTCTGGGCATATGCCCATTAGTGGGATTGTTGGGTCGTATGGTAGTTTCATTCCTAATTTTTTAAGAAATCTCTATACTGTTCTCCATAGTGGCTATATCAGTTTACATTCAGTATGGCATTACTTTTTCTTCTGTCTAATCCTTGTCCAATGTATGATTTGGCTTGAACTGTATCCATAATGGGACTCCCTATGAGCATAGCACCCACCCTGGGGCCTGGCACTTAGTGAGCGCTTAGCAAATATTGAATGATTAGATGAATCAGTGAGCAACCTCTCCAGCCAGAGGCAAAGCTCACCACCTCCCATGCAGCCTGCAGCGTGTGCCCCAGAGAACAGATCTATTCCCTTGAACTGTAACTAGCTATGACTCTTGCCAGCAGGTGCTCCATCTGTCTCCTTTGGGCCCAGGATAGCTAGTGGGACAATTAGGAGCAGAGTGATCCCAAATCATCTTGACTGATCATCTTGGAGATGGAATAGATGGAATGTTGGCTGACAGACTGAATATACTCTTACTGTGGTGTGTTGAAGGTTTTCCCTGGTAGCTCAGCTGGTAAAAAATTCTGCATGCAATGCAGGAGACCCTGGTTCCATTCCTGGGTCAGGAAGATCCACTGGAGAAGGGGTAGGTTACACACTCCAGTATTCTTGGGCTTCCCTGGTGTCTCAGCTGGTAAAGAATCCATCTACGGGAGATCTGGGTTTGATCCTTGGGTTGGGAAGATCCCCTGGAGAAGGGAACGGCTACACACTTCAGTGGTGTGTTGACCGGTTCTTAGACCAAAGAGCTCAAAGCATTGTCCTTCTCATCACCTCAGATGTTCTCCTGATATCCCATGGAAGGGCAAGATGGTTCTGTTTCACTGGACCAGGAGTTGGCACACTTTTTTTGTAACAAGTCATAGGGCAAATATTTTAGGATTTGTGGACTGTACAGTTTCCACTGGGCTTCTTGGATGGCTCAGATGGTAAAGAAGCTGCCTGCAATGCAGAAGACCTGGGTTTGATCCCTGGGTTTGAAAGATCCCCTGGAGGAAGAAATGGCTATCCACTCCAGTATTCTTGCTTGGAGAATTCCATGGACAGAGAAGCCTGGTAGGTTACAGTCCATGGGGTCCCAAAGAGTTGTACATGATTGAAGGGACTGAGCGTGCACAGTTTCCATTACAACCACTTAATGGAGCTATTGTAGTGTGAAAGTGGACACAAAAGCGCAAGCGTTAGTAGCTTAGTCGTGTCTGATTCTTTGCAACCCCATGGACTGTAGCCTGCCAGGCTCCTCTGTCCAAGGGATTCTCCAGGCAAGAATATTGGAGTGGGCTGTTATTTCCTTCTCCAGGGGATCTTCCTAACTCAGGGATCAAACCCAGGTCTCCTGCATTGCGGGCAGATTCTTTACCATCTGAGCCCCCAGGGGAACCAGCTTGTAAATTCATCAAGTCTGAGAATCCCTGGCCTGAAAGTAGACATAAACAATAGGTAAACAAACGAGTGAGACCGTGCTCCAGTCAAACTTTATTCATAAGGCAGGCCCACAGGCTACACTTTTCCTTTGACTGTGAGGTCATGAAGCAGAGAGTGTGTCTGTTTTTGTCCTGAGAGGGAGCGTTCAGTAGTGGTTAAAAGCATGGGCTGGGATCAGAGAGTCAGTGTCCCATCACGTCCTCACTGGAAGATATAAGCTCGTTGTTTAATTTTTCTGTGCCTCAGTGTCCTCAGATGTAAAACGAGTATAACAGCAGTGTCTGCCTCATAGGGATATTGTTGGAATTAAATTATGTTAGCCATTCCTAGTTTGAGTTCCAGTATTTAGAACAATGCTTGGCACAGTGAAGATGCTCAATAAATATTTATGTCATGAATCTGAGGCCCAGGAAGGCAGAACATCTTGTGAGGTCCCGGAGTCGGGTGGGAGCAGCACCGTGTCAGGAACAACAGAGCTGACTTCCAGGCTTTTCTCTCCTGTTTTCCTGAATCCTTCAAAGCTGTGACAACCTCTTGTTATTAAGACTACATGTTATTTATAGTCTCATCATCCTCTATCTAACTTCTGTATAAACCTATATATAACCTCAGATATGCAGATGATACCACTCTAATAGCAGATAGTGAAGAGAACTAAAGAGGAATTAAAGAGAAACTAAAGAGGGTGAAAGAAGAGAGTTAAAATGCTGGCTTGAAACTCAGCATTCAGAAAACTAAGATTATGGCACCTGGTCCCATCACTTCATGGCAAATAGAAGGGGGAAAAGTGTACACGGTGACAGACTTTATTTTCTTGGGCTTCAAAATCACTGTGGTGACCGCAGCCATGAAATTAAAAGATGCCTGCTCTTTGAACGAAAAGCTATGATGAACTTAGATAGCGCATTAAAAAGCAGAGACATCACTATGCCGACAAAAGTCCTTACAGTTAAAGCTATGGTATTTTGAGTAGGCATGTATGAATGTGAAAGTTGTACCATAAAGAAGGCTCAGCACTGAAGAATTGATGCTTTTGAGTTGTGGTGCTGGAAAAACCTCTTGAGAGTCCCTTGAACTGCTAGGAGATCAAACCAGTAAATCCTAAAGGAGATCAACCCTGAATATTCATTGGAAGGACTGATGCTGAAGTTGAAGCTCCATTTCTTTGGCCACCTGATGCGAAGAGCCCACTCATTGAAAAAGACCCCGATGCTAGGAAAGATTGAAGGAAAAAAAAGAGGGGATGACAGAGGATTAAATGGTTGGGTGGCATCATCAACTCAATGGACATGAATTTGAGCAAACTCTGAGAAACAGTGATGGACAGGAGAGCCTGCAATGCTGCAGTCTACGGGGCTGCAGAGAGTCAGACATAACTTAGTGACTGAACAACAACATCCTCTATAGGTCAATTTTTTAATAGGTTCTCGCCTTCATTTTCTCAGCCCTGGAAGCCATCTTCCTAAGGGGTGAGGGCTGGGGGAAAATCTTGGACTTCTAGGTTGTTTTTTGTGTGTGTCCATCCCTTATCTCTTCTGTGGCTTCCACACCACCTTTTCCAAGGTCCAGAACAGTAGCTGTGGGAAGGGAGTGGAGTGAGGTTGGGTAATGGGGCAAACATAGGCAGAGCAAAGAGGTGCACAGTCCAGGAAGGGGGGGCGGTCTCACCCCCAGCTGAGAGCTTGCTGCCACACCTGCCCCACACCTCCCGGATTGCCTGGATGGGGAGATCCAGTGGGTGAGGACTTTTATGCCCTACTTAGCTTTCAGGGGCTTGCCATCTTTTCACCTGAGGAGCTGTTGATCATCCCTTTTCCCTGCCTTCCTCAGTTCCTGTCTGTTCAGCACCCCTCCCTCCACCTCCAGTCACCACCATCAGAGGATTGGGGCAGGAAGTGAGGTGGGTGGGCTCTGCCCCACCTGTAGTGTGTTGACATCTCCCCTGCCTGGGCAGGTGGTGGAAGCCTTAGGCAGCTGACAGACTGGGAGAGAGGTGGGGAGGGGGTGCAGAGAACGCTGGGAACTGGGGTTTGCAGGGTGAAAGGACTTGGATGAACTTGTGGAGGCCATGTGTGTATGGCACTGGGACCACCCTCCTGAGAGGATGCCTCCTGTGTGAGTGTGTGTGTGTGTGTGTGTGTGTGTGTGTGTGTGTGTGTGTGTGTGTTAGTCACTCAGTCATGTCCGACTCTTTGCGACTCCATGGACTGTAGCTGACTAGACTCCTCTGTCCATGGGATTCCCAGGCAAGAATTCTGGAGTGGGTTGCCATTCCTTTTACCAGGGGAAGCCCCCTGTGTGAGTAGGGGGCTCAGCTCTCACAGAGGCAAGCCCCCATCCCTCTATGGCAGGCTCATGCTCACCCCAGGTGGAGCCATGGAGAAAGACACTTTCCTTGCAGTGCCAAGTTTCTCCAATGCCCCATGTCAGGGGTTAAAAAGGTCTTTGCTATATTTCCCATATAAGAGCCGATCCTCCCTCACTCTCAAACGTCATCAAAGGTGGGCTTGCAGATGGTAAGATGTCCAGGAGCTTTGCTCTGAGGTGGCTGTGATTGCTACAAACCAGTTCATTTCAGTTGAGCCGAAGTTTATGCAGCCAGCTGTATCCACATCCAGGGAAGTACACTACCACACACTTCCCATGAGCTTCTTTGCAGGGCCCTGAGAGTTAGCATCCCACCACATTTTTTGCACCCCTGGTGCCTTACTTGCCTCCCCTACTTCCTGCTCTCCCCCTTTCTACACCAAAGGACCCATGCAGCTGGACCACCAGCTGGGCCTCTAGAAGGCCTTCTGGGGTGGAGGGGAGTCACCACCATGGGGTGACTTTGCTGCAGATGGAGGGCAGCTGCCACTAGGGGTGATGAGGACGTGGGCAGCTCATTCAGTCTGGTTCAGGGTTGCATGAGGTCAGTGTGACCAAGGCTGGATGACTGCCCCAGGCTCTGGCTTCTGGTTCTTCTTCATTTCCTCCCCAAATGTCAACATAGCAAAGCACAGGCAAGGGAAACGTGTAGAGAACTGGGAAGATAGGGACTGTGAGTTTGGGTTTTGCCTTGAAAAGGGAATGGCTTGTACTCTGCCCCTTGGTGCCCTGACAGGTTGACTACAGGCCACTCAAGTCCTGCTCTCCCCCATCTCCAGCAGGGCCTCCTAATCAGGGGTCACTGAATGTTGCATGGGATTTGGGAAACCTGTGAACACCTGAAATGGCATGTAATGTGCATGTGTGTGTGTGCATTTTCCTGGGGAGAGGCCTGAAGCTTTCATCAGATTCTCAAAGAGGTCAGTGGTTCCCAAAGGGTTAAGAAACACTGATGATTTGTCTACTGAAGCAGAAAATTGTTCTGGGGAAGCTTGGCTGGAGAGTTGCTTATCTAAGGACAGAGCTTTATCTTGGAGATGAGTGGAAATAAGGTACTGGAGCTGGGGGAATTGTTAGAGTCATTTGGCCTATATCCCTGGGCCTCAGAACTCCTCCTGGGTGATGTTTGAGAGTTCTTGTCACACTCACCTTTTCCTAAATATTTATTACTTTTACCCTTTATTGCTTAGTTGCTAAAGCAAAACAAAATAAAAAATGTCAACTTACCTCAAGAGAGTGGGAAGAGAAGACACAGACTGAAAGAAAAATGTTTGCAAAGGACATATCTGATAAAGAACTACTTAAAATAGACCAGGAACTCTTAAAACTCAACAAGCAGAAAATGAACAACCTGATTAAAAAATGAGGAGAAACCTTGAACAGACACCTTACCAATGAAGATATAAAAGGCAAATAAGCATATGTAAACATGCCCTACCTCATACATCGTCAGGGAAATGCAAATTTAAACAACAATGCGATACTATTACACATGTATGAGAATGGCCCAAATCCAGCACTGACAGTGCCAAATGCTGGCGAGGATTTGGTGCAATAGGAACTCTCATTCATTGCTGGTGGGGATGCAAAATGGTATAAGCACTTTGGACGATAAGTTGGCAGTTTCTTATAAAGCTAAATACACTCTCTCACCATATGATCCAGCATTCATGCTCCCAGAGTTGTTGAAAACCTATATTCACACAAAAACCTGCACATAGATGTTTATGGCAGCTTTGTTCATAACTGCCAAAATCAGGAGGCAACCAGGATGCCCTTCAGTAGGTGACTGGATAAACTTGCTGTAGCCAGACAGTGGAATATTATTCAGGACAAAAAAGAAAATGAGCTACCAAGTCATGAAACGACATGGAGAAAATGGAAATGCATTTCGCCAAGTGAAAGAAGCCAGACTGAAAAGGCTAAATATTATGTGATTCCAATTATACGGTATCATGGGCTTCCCTGTGGCTCAGATGGTAGAGAATCTGCCTGCAATGCCGGAGACCCGGGTTCGATCCCTAGGTCAGGAAGATCCCCTGGAGAAGGGAATGGCAACCCACTCCAGTATACTTGCCTGGAGAGTCCCATGGACAGAGGAGCCTGGTGGGCTACAGTCTGTGGGGTCACAAAGAGTTGGACACAACTGAGTGAATAACACATACTATATCATGGGAAAGGAAAACTAGGAGACAGTGAAAAGATAGTGATTGCCAAAGGGTGGGGAGAAATGAATAGACAGGATTTTTAGAGCAGGGAGCATACTCTGTATTTTAGCCCACTTTAGAATCTCCTGGAAGGTTTGTTAAAACATCGATTACAGGGCCCCTATCTCTGGAGTTTCTGATTGAATAGGTCTAGGGCATACCCCAAGAATGTGTTTTTCTAACACATTCCCAGGTGATGATGATGTTGGTCTAGAAACCACACTTTGAGAACCACCGCTCTTTACCAGACATTTCAATATTTTGATAACTCACATGGGCTTCCCAGGTGGTGCTAGTGGTAAAGAACCTGCAAGCCAATGCAAGAGACATAAGAGATGTGGGTTCGATCCCTGAATCAGGAAGATTCCCTGGAAGAGGGCATGGCAGCCCACTCCAGTATTCTTGCCTGGAGAATCCCATGGACAGAGGAGTCTGGCAGGCTACAGTCCATCAGGTCGCAAAGAGTCAGACACAACTGAAGAAACTTAGCATGTGCACAATAACTTGCACACACCTAGTTGAATGTCAGGCCTGGAAGTAAGAAATACTTCCACCTCCACATTACAGATAGGCAAACAGAGACTTAGAGAGGTGAAGTAACTTGCTATGGATCATACATCCAGGGGATGAGGCAGGAGCTCCTGAATTCAGTCTTCCTGACTCCAAAGAGCAGAACTCTCCCAGTGCCCTTGGAGCCAGCAGGGATCTGGGCAGGTGGCTGACCATGTCTGGGAGCCCCCAGGCCGGTGGCAGGCTGGAGGTGAAGCTGGAGGCAGTCTGGAGCCCTGCCCACCCTCGAGGGTGTTCTTGCTCTCTCAGAACACTCCTGATTCCTGAGCAGCTTGGCACTTACTTCCCCAGGCCCCCTCCCTCCCAGGCAGCAGCTGCGAAGTTGATGAATTACCCTAAACTGTGATGCCTCCTTGGGAGCCTGTTCCAGGGTGTGCTGTGATGGCTTCCCGAGAAGGCGACAGCCATGTGGTCTGCAAACGAGCCTCTCGCTCCCTCGCTCAGCACAGCAGCTGCTCGGAGGCAGAGTGGGCCCTGAGCGGCCCCTCAGGGGAGCCTATTAGAGCCACAATACTGAGAAAAGCACAGCAGAGATGCTCCATTAAATCTGGTGGGGGGCCTTTTAACAATGGGACCAGCCCCAGGAGTCCCAGCTAGACTCCATCCTGCCTCACTCTCCAGACTGGCTCGACCCCTCCGTGCTGCTCCTGTCTCTTCCCAAAGGAGATTCAGGCCTGAGTGACTATGAGTTGCTGTCTGGAGTTGATAAGAATGTAGCTGGACAGGTGTGTTGAGAGCCCAGGTGGGGAGCAAACCAAAAGGAGATGCTCTTTACACTGCCTGGGCAGGGTGAGGGGAATGAGGGGGATGGGCATGGTGTTCACCGTGGGTCATGATGCTGATGAGGATGCAGGATGCTCTGGGAAAGAGGAGCCCCGGTTCCGGACCTTGCATTTTAGAGGGTCTCACTTTTCCAGTCACGACCATCATGAAAGGGCAAGGAATCCTTGTGCCACGAGGCTATGTCTATAACAAGTCCCATGACTCCCTTTCTTTGCCATACTTCAGGCACTTGGGAACCTGCAATTCTCTGCTCAAATGGCCCCAAGCGCTTGGCTTATAGTCTCTGCATAACTTCTACCCCAGTGCATCTTTTAAAGAGTGGGCTGCGTCATTGGTAGGTATGCACAGAGCTTGGGCTTGTGGGCTGGATGTCCGTGTATGTGAGGTCCCTTGAGGGTGAGTCAAAACCCAATATGGGAACAGGAAGAGGCAGTCTGGTAGGTAGAAGTTATCTTTCCCCATAGCTCTATGTACTAGAGAGAACTCCAAGGAGCCTGAAAATTCTAGATTTAAACTTCCCAGGCTTATGAAGGGATATTTGTCAAGGATAGAGTGTTTTTTTTTTTTTTTTTTTAATCTCACAGTGTGTTAGCTTGATTTATAACTTTTAACTACCTTGTTCTTGGCCCTGTAAGTGTTAGGGGTGTGTCCAAGTGAAGGTGATGATGAGAATAAGCTCCCAAGGTCTCCCTGAAGCAGACAGGCCAAGTGTCATGATTTTAGACTATCACATACAGTGTCAGGGAAAAGGGTGAAACTGGGTAATGCTCCAAGGCCTGAGGGAACACTCACTTGTCTTCTGGGATGAGAATGATGACAAGGGTGCTGATGAGCTGGCAGGAGCCCTGTGACCCTGTGAGGAAAAGGCCCTAATCTAGTTACACCCTCCTTGATGTTTGACCTTGACCTTGGCCACACTGTTGACCCAAAGTTCTCTCCCTTTATAATCTGGTGCTTTTGTCTTTTCCCTTTGCTACTTGTTCTCCCTGTGTGCCCTCCACTCTCACCCCACCACAGATAAACCGTGAATTGTACAATCACCCTCAGGAGGGAGCCTGTTACCAAGGGAGGAAGACCCTTTCTCTTACCTGGGGGCCCCCTCCATGGTAAGGACCTCTCCTGAACTTGGCAGGGTTAAGAGCAGTGCTACCAGAGGGTTTATTTAGGAGGAGGAGTAGAAAAGGGAATCCATCCCTGTGATTTCCAGACGAAGAGTGGGAGAAGAGGAGAGAATGTGAGACGTCCCTTCTTACATTTATGAGAAACAAAACATGTATTTGAAGGCCTTTCCTGGATCATGGTCGTGATCTTGATATAAATCTCTATCATCTCTTCCTCTGTATCTCTAATGATCTGTCTCTGTTTCTATCACCCCTCTCTCTTTCATTTTTAACTAAAGGTGGGATTTTAGCATATTACTGAATGCCTACTGTATTCTATTTGTCTTTTTAGACAAATAGGCATCCCCCATTCGATGGACATGAACTTGGGCAAACTCCTTCAGCTGGTGAGGGACAGGGAGTCCTGGCATGCTGCAGTCTCATGGCGTCGCAAAGAGTCGGACACGACTTTGTGACCGAACAACAAAAGAGCTGTATTCTAGGCTGTGTGCTGTGTTATTACCTTGCTTAGTTCTTATGAGAACACTGCAAAGAAACCCCCCCCCCCCATTTTATAAATGGAGAAGCAGACTTTCAGAGGTGAAACAGTTGGCCTGAGGGCACATAGCTCAGACATGGTAGAGCTAGGATCCACGTCCATGTCATCTGACTTTGAGTTTAGTGTTTTTGTGCTGTTGTCACTGAGGGAAGATTATCCCTAGGTGCCTTTTTTTTTTTTTTTTTTAATCAGAAAGGAGAAATGCTGCCTGGAGTGTTAGCTTATCTCTCTCCGCCAGCATTCCCAGGGGTCCTGGCTCCCGGCTCTGAGGAGGGAGCTGGCAGCCGGGCACCATCTCCCGCGGAGCTGCCTGCAGACTCCCCATCTGCTCAGGCAGAGCCTTGCCACCCGCTCTGCTCTCTGGGTGTGCCTGGAGTCAGACTGCACAGGCCGGCTTTGACAAAGCGACAGAAGCTGTAAAAACAGCTGTTTGACATTCCCTGCTGCTTTTAAAAACAAAACAACCAACAAAGAGGTTGAATGAATGCAGAAAGTACCCTTGTTTTCATGTGGATGAAAACAGTTTTACTTAGAGAATTTTTATTTTCCTCTTTCCTTCCTCTGGTCCCTAATTATTTACCTACCCAATCATTCCCCCTACCCTCTGCCCCATCTCTTTTCCTCTGCCTTTTCCTCCCTCCTTCCCACTTATCTTTTCTCTTTCCTTCCATTAAAAAAATCTTCCTTCTTTTGTTTCTGTGTCTTTTTTCAACCTAAATTTCCTTCTCTCCGAGGGCGATCTTTAGCTATTTCTCTGGGCTCCTAGTTTTTCATATCTTCTGTGCTTTTGTTTTATTAATTCTTCTCTGAAAGCTTTGGGCACATCTCATCCCAAATGTGTAGTTTGATGAATTCTAGTGTATTTTATTTATTTTTTTCTTAATATATATTTTTTACTGGAGCATAGCTGACTTACCATGACTCAGGTGCACAGCAAGATGATTCAGTTATACATATACACAAGTATTATTTTTGAGATTATTTCCCATATAGGTTGTTATAAGATTTTGACTATAGTTCCCTGTGCTATACAATCAGTGTTAATTTTATGATACCCAAGGTGTCTTCAGTTAGCCCAAGGTGGGGCAGGAGATTCTAAGGCAAAATGAACCAACCCTTCAATCATCATTCAATTTAGATAAAGGAAAGTATGCCTGAAAGTGTGCATGAAAGCACAGGTGGCCTGGAGTAAGTGGTAGTCCCCTCCGGTCACTTGTCACCTCCACCCACAGAAGCTGGGATAGTTGCTCTTATTTTCAGGTTTTCACTTTGAGATTGTTGATGAGGATGCAGGATGCTCTGGACTGTGCTTCCTTCATGGTTCAAAAATATCTTCCTGTCCAACCAGTTGTTCCTCACACAGACTCTTCTTCCTTACAGGGAGAGGGGTTCCAGATTTCAACGTACCCACAGACAGGAATAGGTAAATCCCATCCCAGGCACTTAGCTGAACAATTAAATGCAGTTTGGCCAAGCTTAACATGCAAGATGGACTTTTACATTATGTGGGCAACCTTGGTTCCTGGACTCACTGGGCTCTTCTTCTGGAATCCAGGTCTTCACTTCTCTGGAGGCTGTGTGCTCCCCCGGAGTCCTTTTAGGGTCCCTTGAATATTTTCTCTTCATGTCTGTGCACTACATTAAATGCAACTAGTGCCATCCCCTAACCTTCTCTGCCTTTTCAATCCCTTCTTTCCTATATTCTCTCCAGACAAAGCTGTTCCCTTCAACTGTCATCTTCCTGGTTGCCCACTGCAATTTATTCTCTAGGGTTTCTGATCCCTTGTTCTAGTTATCTTCTCTCCTAAACTGATAAAAAGTTTCCTTTCTCTTTATCCTGTTTTACATCCTGTTGTCTATTATCCATCAAACCCCCCATGGTTCCTCTCAGACATGGCATTGCAGGAGTTGGTGTGTGTGTGACCCTGTGCATAAAATGACCTTGAGTCTGCGGTGAGAAATGCCTATGATTGCTTCTGGAATGGAGAACTCAGTCAGATCTATGGATTGCAGACTTTCTACTCCTTCCTCCCTGAATTGGACCTTCAAACATACCAGTCACAGGGTGGAGGAACTTTGAGTGTCTCTGTTGATCTCTGCATTGGGGAGAGAAAATGGTGGCTGCAGGCAGGTAGAGTGTCTAAAAGAGCCCAGGGAAGGCTGAGCTATCCATTTACAGACATTTCTTCAACCTCACCAATCAGACAAGTCTTTCCCCCCTCTTTGGGAAAGGAATCAGAAGGAAGTAGAGAGAGGATGAGGAGGCTTTTGCTGTTTCCCCCAAGAGGATAGAGTGGAGGACTTTCTTTCTGTGGACATGTGAGGTATAGGCAATAAGTAACCACTTAACTTTTGGTCATTGTACAGGGAATAGAAAAGGGTGGCATAGAAGCCAGTTGTGATAGCATGTCACAATTCCCGAGAGACTGGGAATATGTGGTGTCCTCCCCTAACATTTTCATGGTTCAGACAAGAGTAGAAATTAAGGTCTTCCAACTTGCCTTTGTGCTCTTCCCCTTCATCCCTCACCATAAGTGTCCTCATGTATTTTGCCCACTTGTCTAAGCTCTGTCCATGCCTTCTCCCAACAGTATCTTTTTACCCACCCCTTAGGCCTGGGTGTGTTCATATTGGTGGCACTGTACATCCTTGGGAATATGGACCTGGAGAAGAGGTCTGTGAGGGACAGAGAATTCCAGTGTCCTAGATACTCAGAGTGCTGTCTGGAAGGGGGATAATAGAATCCTGGTGGGCATGTCTCTTAGCCCTATGGTTTCCTCATCTTGTGGGGAGGGCCGTTACCAGGAGGAGGAGTGGGCATCAAAGGTCTCTACATGGTGGAGCTAAGGGCAGAGGCCCTGGTCACCCAGGTTCAAGGGTAGGACTGTGCATACCCAATAAATTTGATTTAGGATGAGATGGCTGGATGGCATCACCGACTCGATGGACATGGGTTTGGGTAGACTCCGGGAGCTGGTGATGGACAGGGAGTCCTGGCGTGCTGTGATTCATGGGGTCTCAAAGAGTCGGACACGACTGAGCCACTGAACTGAACTGACACTCATCACTCAGGGTTTTACTAACTTCCTTTTCCTGGAGATATTCCTTTCAGGAAATGACAGGGACAGAACTGTAACCATATGCGGGATTGAAGACCTAAGACCTTTTATTTAGTTTTATCACCTTTCTGATTCTAGCCAAGAATGTGTCGTGATTCCAGAACACACTCAGCAACAATGTGTTGGATCTATTCTGGTTTCTGCATTGATTCACGATGAATAAAAATTAAGTTGGTACTAAATTTTATGGACTCTTAAAAAAATTCCTCCTTTTTGAGCTCTGACTAGATAGTGCCTGTGAGACCCAAAGGCAGCTTTTAATTAGCATCTTACTTCTGCAAGGAGAAGAACCTTGTTAGTTGCCCAGCAACCTCAGATTGTAACCTTCTCTCACCCTGCAGCAAGACTCCAAGTTCATGACTATGCATTTTCTACCCATCTTTTAGGGATCCTTTCAAGACCCACTTTTATTAGAAAGCCTACACAGGTCATTGTGGCCTCACCTCTCCTTGTCTGACCTCCCATTTATGTGTCAAAATAGAACATCCTTCACCCTCACCCCCATCCCAGGTTGTCTTTAGTGATGAACTCTCCATGTCTTCCTTCTGTCTTCCTACTAGGTTCTCCAGATAAGTAATTTGAGGGTAGAAGAAACATCTCAAGAGGTACTTATTAATCATGCAACTTTCCTTATATTTTAATGGGTTCCCAAGTATGGATAAAGGAGAGAAGTGAGAGAATTAAAGCACCAAGTAACAGTTACTCACATCACTTACAGGGTGTGGAAGAAGTTGTTCTCTGGTGTGATGGCTCCCTAGCTTCAGTGGTCCTCAGACTCACCGAGCCACTTGTGAAAACAGGTGCTCAGCCACACTGACTCAGAGTCTCCTAGGGATCCTGGTGCCAAGATTTGAGAATAACTTTCCAGGTGTGTGGACTTCCCTTGTGGATCAGCTGGTAAAAATAGCCTGCAGTGCAGAAGGCCTGGGTTCGCTCCCTGGGTTGGGAAGATCCCCTGGAGAAAGGAAAGGCTACCCACTCTAGTATTCTGGCCTGGAGAATTCCATGGACTGTACAGTCCATGGGGTCACAAAGAGTCGGACACGACTGAGTGACTTTCACTTTCCAGGTGCATGACTTGCAAAACCAACTCTGCAGACAGGAAATATCATATAATATTTTTTAAAAACAAACTTTTTTTTTTTAAGAAAAACATGTTTCCTAATGAATGTTGAAAAATACATACAGAATACATTCTAAAGACAAGACACACATACATGTACACAAAAACATTGTATCTAATAAGAATACTCACAAATATAAAATGCAAAATAGGCTGTTTAATTTGAGCTGGTAGGTTTCATTCATTTATAATTAATCCTAGGTTTATTTTCAGTTCTGGTCTGTCTGCGTTTCATCTTCCTACCTGTCTTCTAGATCTCCACCCTTTCACCATTTTGCTCATTTACTGTTGGATTTTTATAGCCTTGGGGAACACACTTGAGTCCCCGGGTGAGGCTTCCTCACTCTGGTTGTTTAGGATTCCACCTACTGCCCAAGTGTTTGTCTTGACATGTAGGACTATCCTTACACTTCACTCCTTCAGTCAGGGTTTAAGAGGCACAATCAAACATTTAAAATAGCCTCATAATTTTCTATACTTATTTAAAATCCAAAGTGTAAAGTAAACAAATAAATATATGCCTTTTTCCATATCCCAACTGACTCGAAATATCCTTTAGACGTTGGAGACAAGATTTGGAAGGTACCTGTGAAGCTGAAAAAACATGATGAGTTTAGAATACACATAACTCATCCACTATGAGTTTGTGAATGTATTTCCAGTGAGTTTAGACCAGTTTGCAAATCTCCTCAAGAAACAAGGATGTCTCCCATGTTCTCCCAAATTAAAATGTGAGGAAGAGTCATAGAATTAATGGCAACATGTTTAAACTGATGTTGTCAAACAGGAGGTTGGGTACTGTCTTGGGTCCAGATACAAAGTGAAAGTAAAAGTGAAAAGTCACTCAGTCTTGTCTGACGCTTTGCAACCCCATGGACTATACAGTCCATGGAATTCTCTAGGCTAGAATACTAGAGTGGGTAGCCTTTCCCTTCTCCGGGGGATCTTCCCGACCCAAGGATCAAACCTAGGTCTCCCTCATTGCAGGCAGATTCTTTACCAACTGAGCCACCAGGGAAGCCCAAGAATACTGGAGTGGGTAGCCTATCCCTTCTCCAGGGGATATTCCCAACCCAGGAACTGAACTGAGGTCTCCTGCATTGCAGGCAGATTCTTTACCAGCTGAGCTACCAGATACAAAGAAACCCTAAATAAGACTTGTCTCAGCACACGCACCTGCTATTCCATCTCCTTTGTAGGTATATTCTTAGAATAGAGAAGGGCTACACTCATATAGAATATATGTTATAGAACAGGACAAAATCTCTAGTAGAAAATTTCAGATTTCAAATTCTTTACTTGCTTTCTCATTTTAAAAGTTTTTATTGGAGTAGAGTTTTTTTGTACTCTACTTAGTTTTGTACTAAGTTTTGACTTCGTTATACATGTACCTATATCCACTCCTTTTAGATTATTTTCCCATATAGGCTATTACAGAATATTGAGTAGAGTTCCCTGTGCTATACAGTAGGTCCTAATTATACACTTGGCTTCTTAACCTGGCCCTGTGGGTTTTATTTCATTTATATTTTGTCTCAGACTTCTTGGTCCTCACTCATTTTTCTGCACTTTTGTAATTATTTTGATTATCCATTGCTTTAACTTCTGTTCTGAGATTGACCTTTGGGACTAGTTTCAATGTAAAAATTCAGCCTCTTAGAAACAGACAGTAGAATGGTGGTTGCCAGGGGCTGGGAGGTGGGGGAAACAGGGAGAGGTGGATCAAAGGGTACAAACTCCCAGTTACAAGATGAATAAGTTCTGAGAATCTAATGTACAGTGTGGTGGCTACAGTTAATAATACTGCACTATATTGCGTATTTGAATTTTGCTGAGAGTACACTTGAAATTTGGTGAGATCTTAAGCATTCTCAGGTGGTGCCTGGTGGTAAAAAGTCCACCTGTTCAGTGCAGGAGACACAAGAGACATGGGTTCTATCCCTGGGGTCGGGAAGATCCCCTGGAGGAGAAAATGGCAACCCACTCCAGTATTCTTGCCTAGAAAATCCTATGGACAGAGGAGGCTTGTGGGCTACAGTCCATGGGGTCGCAAAGAGTCGGACATAACTGAGCATGCATATACTTAAGCGTTCTCATCAAAGCAAGAGGAAAAATGTAAAAAGGTAATTATAAATGTAACTATGTGAAGTGATGGATGCATTAATTAACTTTTAATTAATGATCAATGCTTGTGGGAATCATTTCATAATGTGGACATAGATCAGATCATCATGTTGTACACTTTGAATCTGTTACAACTTTGTTAATTATACCTCAGTAAAGCCTGCACCCTCAGAAGTATAGTTTTTAGTATCTCCCTTTGCCTTGGTTTCTTACCTACCACTTGGGAGCTGTTGGCCAAGCCCATGTGAAGAGGGGCTCTTTGGAGTCTCTTGGGAACAAGGCAAGGTGGTCAGCTTTTACTTTCAGTTCTAGAAATGCAAACCTTTTGAGAGCTGAGCATGCCTTGCATTCTCTGGGTGAGGAATACAAGGAGAAGAGCCCCATTTGGAACAAAGTGTTGGCCACACCTCATCATGAACAGCCATGTACTGATCTTCTCCCCAGTCACCAGATAGGAAACAGTTTACAGAGGCTCAGGAACTTGTAGGTCTAATTAGAAAACAAGAAGCAAGGCAGACAGCGCCAGCTGGATAAGAAAATAATAGCAAGTATTTAAAAAATAATAAAACAAATAATTATTATCACTGTGGTGGTGGTTCAGTCACTAAGTTGTGTCCGACTCTTATGACCCCATGGACTGTAGCCTGCCAGGCTCCTCTGTCCATGGGATTTCCCAGGCAAGAATACTGGAGTGGGTTCCCATTTCCTTCTCCAGGGAATCTTCCCGACCCAGGAACTGAACCCAGGGCTCCTGCATTGCAGGTGGATTTTTTACCGACTGAGCTACAGGGGAGAGGAATCAATTATTATCACTAATAAATATGTATTTAAAAACATTAACCCAAATTTGTTCTATGCATTTTTACATATATTAACTCTCAAGAAATTCTAGAAGATAGGCACTAATATCATCATCATTATACAGATAAGGAACTGAAACACAGAGTGGTTAAGCAGCCTATCTAAGTTCACACAGCTGGTAAGTAGCAGTATTGGGACTCCAACTCTGATTCCAAGGCCCATATTTTTGACCAATATGTTATACTATCTTCTGTGTACTGTGGAGTAGAGAAAAGCAGACATTCAGAGTTGTGACAGGCCTAGGGATTAGCCAACCTAGATACTGGGCTTAGAATACCAAGACCAGATCAGACCCCAACAGATGCTGGGCTGATGCTGCCAAAATGCTCCCTGCCCTGGTCAGGATGGACCCTGGAGCCAAGAAGGCCTGAGGCCACAGGTGAAGGACAACAGTGCCTGGGACAGATCTAGGAAGGACATAAGCCACTTCATTTGAATCTTGTACTAAATAGCTAATGTGTAATTTGATTGACTGCTTGAAACCAGAGTTCAAAAATCTCAAGGACAGTACCAACATTTCTATTAAAAAGGGGTTTGCAGAAGACAATCGGTTTTAGCAGAGGAGGCAGAGTAGGGGACGTATCTTGGAGCTATTTTGAACAGTAAGTCCTGGTTCTCCTTTAAATTGTATGTTTCTTTGGTGCAGCTTGAGGTCTGATGGAGATTTAGGGGAACTAAAGTTCCTTCCTCAAGCCATTCCCTGGTCTGCCCTGATGTGAGCTGGGTGTGGCTGTTATTAATGTGTTTCCAAGTTCAGTTGCATCCCTGTGCATGTAGCATAATGGCAAGCTTGCACCCTCAGACATGTACAAGTCAGGAAGTCCTGGAACCCCAGAATCCTAGAGCTTCTCTTCTGAGAAGCAGGGGCATGGCTAGCATGTCCCCGGCTGGGGAACCTACCAGGAGGAGCTGAGGAATCTGCACTCTGGGATGGGAGTGTGCTTAGTGATCAAGAGCGGATAAAATTCCATTAGAGGTAAATGTTGTCAGACAGCAGGCTGGAAAGATATATTTTAAGCTGAGAAATTACTTAATAAATTCAGACCAACACTCTGTGACATTTCCCACAAGACTTTAATGCTGTTTACAAATTCCAGAGAACACCCTGAGTCGTTTCTGGCATGGGCTTATGATTTATTTCAAAGAAAAATGGGACAGAGTGTGGGGGTTTGTGTTTAATGTGAAAAGGGATTTGGAGATGAAAAGTCAACTGGCATGAAAGATTGCAGGGCAAATGCAAAGTAGCAAAGCCTGTGGGTGGCCTTGGAGCATGTAATAGGGTATTGAGAAAGGAAGAGCCTCTCACCATTCCAGCGATAATCAAACAGTTCCCTTTGCACCGGCCAATAATGCTTTAAAGAGGATGGGTTTGGAGGGAACACTAGATCCGGGGTTTCTGAAGCACTTCAATCCCAGACACTTTCAAGAACAGGCAGAACTTCTGCCCTAAGGAGGGAGGCCAGACATAGTTCATTCTCCACCCAAGTTGACATTTAGAGGACATGACCTTCATCTGCAGTGAGATGCACTTAAGTGAGGTAGGCCAGGGAGTTAAGTTAAGTTCAGTCACTCAGTCGCGTCCGACTCTTTGCGACCCTATGAATTGCAGCATGCCAGGTCTCCCTGTCCATCACCAACTCCCGGAGCCTACCCAAACCCATGTCCATCAAGTCGGTGATGTCATCCAGCCATCTCATCCTCTGTCGTCCCCTTCTCCTCCTGCCCCCAATCCTTCCCAGCATTAGGGTCTTTTCCAATGAGTCAACTCTTCGCATGAGGTGGCCAAAGTATTGGAGTTTCAGCTTCAACATCAGTCCTTCCAATGAACACCCAGGACTGATCTCTTTTAGGATGGACTGGCTGGATCTCCTTGCAGTCCAAGGGACTCTCAATAGTCTTCTCCAACACCACAGTTCAAAAGCATCAATTCTTCGGCGCTCAGCTTTCTTCACCGTCCAACTCTCACATCCATACATGACTATTGGAAAAACCATAGCCTTGACTAGACGGACCTTTGTTGGCAGAGTACTGTCTCTGCTTTTCAATATGCTATCTAGGTTGGTCATAACCTTCCTTCCAAGAAGTAAGCGTCTTTTAATTTCATGGCTGCAATCACCATCAGCAGTGATTTTGGAGCCCAAAAAAATTAAGGCCGGGGAAGGCAGTTCCAAAGAAAATAAGACCTTGGACCAGGGACGTGAAGGAAGACCTGGGAACAAACTTTCCATGTCTGATGCTCTGTGTTTCTTAGGAACACAGGGATGGATAGTATGACCTGTGACTTCATCTCTGTGTGGCATAGAGATCACACACGGGTCAGGGAAGGGGACATACCCCCAGTCAGCTGCTGAAGTGGTCCAGGGGACAATGGGTTCAGTATCGGGTGATGAGGGAGGCAGCCACGTGGAGCCAGGCTGGCTGGGAGGGGACAAAATGAAGAAGGATCTTCTTTCTCCTTTTCTGTCTCTTCTCTTCTCCTCAGGAAACTCCCAGGCCCATTCATCTTGCTTGCCATCGAGTATGTGGTTTGAATGGGAAACGAGGACACTGACATTCCCCATCTCTCTTGAAAAAAAAAATGACATTCCATTTGATTTTGGAAAATACACAATATTCCACTTATAAAATATTCAATCACTGTCATTAATCCTCCCGCCTGGGCTGGCCCTGCCCCATTTAGGCATGAGCTGCAGACTTTAGCTGTGGCCACAGGCCCAGAAACCACTCAAACTTCTCTGGTGTGGATGGTATCATTAGAGGCTCGAGGGTCCTCTGTTCTGAGAGTTGAACTTTCCAGGGTGGGAGTCTGGGTCTGTAGGGGCTTTCAAAGCAGTCTCTAGGCTTAAAGGCAAAGGGCTCCAATTGACCCGGCCTCCTGTGGCCGGGCTGAGGATTTATAGAGAAGTTCTGGGCCTTGACACATTAATGCCTCTTAACGTAACAAAGGGTAACAGCTCCAGAAGTCCTATTCCACTCTCCAAAGCTCAAATGCCGTAAGAAGTGGACCAGCTTTCCCCTCCTGGGCTGGCCTGCAATTCTTTTTCTCCTTCAAGCTTTTCTCTCACTCTTTCCTCTTTCGTTATTGCTTTTTTGCCCTCTTACAGTTTCAACATTTATTTATTTACTGTTAAAAAATTAATCATAGAATCTCAACATGTCAGAGCAGGATGGGACTTTAGGAAATACCAAGTCCAAGTCCCTGATTTGACAAGGGATGAAACTCAGGCCCAGAAAGGGGAGTTGTTTTCCCCAAAGCTTCAAATCAACAACTTCTCTTCTATTCCCCATGCCTTCTTCCCAGAAGAGTCCCTTTGCCAGGAACCTAGGCTTGTCAGCTGGGGGCAGCACTCCCAGCTTGGCCTCCTGAGAGTGCCCCCCCTGCAACCTGCTGCACTCTCAGATGAGCAGCTGAGCCCTAAGGTGGGGCGAGCTGACAGATGGCCAATCCTTTCCAGCTCCTGGGACAGTTTTCCAGGATTACCCTGTTTTCTACTAAAAGACTCTTCTTGTCAAAGCCTCATTTTCCTGCCCAGACTCTCAGCTCTCTGTGTATCAGAGAGCCCTCCTGGTTTCGTATCTTGGGCCGTACTAGACTACCTCCTCTAGGACTCACCCCAGGATGGATGGTCTCTATTCTGGGCTCAGGGCTCTGTCCTCCTTCCCCTCCACCCCCCAGGGCACTCCTCCCCTCCCTCTACTCACTCTGCTTGCCCAAGGCACCACTCAGATTTCACCGGGGCTCCAGATTGACTTGGATTTGGCATTGGGTCAATATTCCTCAGGAGCTGTTAGGAGGATCTTCAAGCTTAAAAATGTAGAGAGAAGGGAAAGATGTTCTCCTCTGCGGGAGGGTGGGGATAGCACTTTGGTCCACCTGACTCTCCCCTGAGCTCCAGAGAGAGCCACTGACAGTCATGTTGCAACGTTCCCTTCACTGTTGGAGAGACTGCCTGGGACTGGATAGGGAGGAGTCTGTGGGTGATTGTCCTTAGCGCCCAGCTACTGGTCCAGGCTCTTGCAAAGGGTGAGGACATTTCCTATGGGGCAGGTTGGACAGATACCTCTGATGTCCTCCCTTCCACATCCCTTCGGGTTTCTCCCAAGGCCACCTGAGCCCAGGAGTCCTAGGGCCTGGGGTTGGGGCCAGCCCAGAATCAAAGTGTTGGGCAGATCTTAGGAGTCATCAGTTCCTTCATGTCGAGGACATGGACCCCGAAGGGCAGGACTACAAAGTTACTCTAAGTCCTGCAGTTTGTTGGTGATACAGCCAGAGTACAAGTGACACCCTTTTTTCCCAGATGCAAGGGTACATCACCAACACTGCCTCCAGGAGCATCCCAGCAGCTCTGGGAGGCCAGCAGAACAGGGAGGTTGCCTCATTTTCTCAGATATGGAAAGAGGCTAGCTCTGTGAGACTGGCAGAACAGGGAGGTTGCCTCATTTTCTCAAATGTGGAAAGAGTCCTGTCAGTGCTCTGAGACCAGACTCCTTGGTCCTGCTTGGGTTGCAGTACTTCTCAGAGAGGTGCTGAGGGATGGGGAAGACGTAGGTGTGGGTTCCAGACCAGCACTACCAAGCCCTCTCTGGGGTAGCTCTGTCCCTTTCTGTACCCCCGGGTTTCGGCCACCACCAGGACATGTGTACCAAGTGGGCAGTTAGTCCATGGTGGCTGGAAATTATGAAGTCCTTTCAGTCATGGAAAGGACCAAGAGTGGCACTGTGTTTTGCATCCTATAATGGGGCCAAAGATGAAGAAGGGAAAAAGGGTGGTTTGGGCAGAGGAGGACCTGACTGTGGATGCTCATGGTACTCAGTCTTGCTGTGTTTCTCTCCTGTTCCTTTCAGCATTGTAATTCCATGATTCTAAAATAAAACATTCTGTTTTCTGATTATAACCTTTCCAATGAAGAGTTTGAGTTAGTGGCTCCAAGAAAAAAAAATCATAGGAGCTATTTGACTCTGCATCTGCACATTACCCAACTGTTGTTGGGATCGAAAAAAGTGGCTGGAATCCACAATCTGCTTGGGTTGTTCACTTGAAAAACCCTTGGGCTTCCCCCAAGGCCTGGTCAGCGAGCCCCTGATGAGTCACGGGTAACTTGAAAAACATTCCAGCAAGAATAAAGCTAAATAAGCCAAGTGGCCAGGACAGAGCTTATCAGTTATCACAGAGAGATAATTGCCAGCTCTGGCTTTGTCCTAATACCACAAGCAGCCTTCCCTCACAATGTCCCCCACTGCCGCCACATCCTTTAATGATGAGGGGAGCGATTGATGTGATCCTGCTAACGAGGGCTTATGGATTGCTGGGGTGAGGGCAGAGCTGGGCCTTCCACAACAAACCTTTTCCTTCTGGAAGCAGCCCTTGTTCTAACACTGGCTCTGGGCTCCCTGTGATGCCCATTCATAAATGATTCAGGCTCTGCTTTTCACAGAGCATTAAAGCTCTGTTTCTCCTTCCTGTACTCGGGGGCACGAACGGCAGCCCGATGCTGGGATTTAACCACCCAGTAAAGCTTTCAGGTTCAAGAATAAAAAGGCGGCTCTGTAAAGAGCACACAAATCCCACGTCCAACCAGCAATAGTTGTCAGCGTGGCCAGGGCTCTGAGTAGGTGAGGGTGGGGGAGACGATGCTGCCAAAGGCCTATCTGGGGGCTTCTTGGGAGAAGATACTCTGTAATGGTCTTTACAGACCAGGACCTGGGGACTGGAGTCGACGAAATGAAGGTAAAGAAAAGAACGGCGTGGGAGACCCAAGTCTCGAGTGAAACAAGGGTACTTTATTTGTAGAAATGCATGTTTATACATCTTTAATAAAATGATTACTCAGCCATTAAAAAGAATGAAATTTTACCAGTTGCAACAAAATGGATAGTCTTTTAAGTACAAGGTCACTGAAGAGAGTCACTGAAGGAAATCCAAGCATGGTGTCCTTTTCCATGATCTTGGTCTTGAGAACTGTGTGCAGCTCTGCTTGTTTCTGTTTTCCAGGAACTGATAAGGAACAGAGAGTCTTTGAGAAATGGCACACAAAGGAAGAAAACATATTGGATCTCTTAAAATTGAACGTCCCCTGACAGTACCCTGCCCTTTTCAGAGGTACAGCAGAGAGGTGGCCCTGCTAGGCTCCTGGGATGCAGCTTTCTAAGTCCTTTATGAGCATAGGACCAGCTGATTTGATCACTTCCAGGAAGGTCAGACACCTCCCGGGGCTGGTGGTCTCAAAGCCAGGCCAGGGAGAAGGACTCCTCCTGTTATGCCCCCTCCCACAGTTGAGGGGAAGCAGTGCCCATTCCTCAAGGCCTGCATATATGTTCCTGCTGCCACTAGGAGGCTGGAATCCTGTTTCTCTGGCTTCTGTGAGTCTGAAATACTATGCTTCTCAGTGGCCTTATAAATCTCAGTCGTCACTCATCGCCCAGCCTGGACCCTTTGTAAAGCTTTCTCCAACACTCCAGCCCAGTTTTCAGAAGCCCCAGTGTAGTAAATTTCTATATCCCGTAGTAATAATGGCAATGATATAGTGACAATAATCATGATAACAGCCAACATTTCCTAAGTACACACTTTGAGCCAAGTTCTCTGCTAAGTGCTCTTCTGTATGAACTTGGGTCTGTCCTCACCGTAACCTTAGGAAGGTGGTTGTGACAGTGAGAAAGTGGAGGCACTCCTTGATTTTGGTTTCATGTGTGTGTGTGTGTGTGTGTGTGTGTGTGTGTGTGTGTGTGTGTTAGTTCTTCTTCCCTCTACTGAACTCTCCAAGGGGATGGGATATGTTACGCTGCATGAATGGTGAATGTTTGGGCTCTGTTAGACAAGAGCTGATGAAACCTCATAGCAGCGGCACGAGGGAGTCAGTGTTCTGCCGTTTTTCCCATGAGGTTCAGAGTGGTAAAGCAAGTTGTTGACTGATCTCAAGTCACACAGATTCTAAGTGCCGCAGTTGGACATAGACTGTGGCTGTCTTGTTTCTTCTATAAGCTGGTGACTGAATGCACAATCCTACTACCACTTACCAGGTATATGACCTTGGGCTTAACCTCTCTCTGTTTCAGTTTCATCTTTTGAAAAATGGTAGGTAGAAATACCTGATCTAAAGTTGTGGTGAGGAATGAATGAGATAAATGCATGTATGGAGCTTAGAGGGGGCTTCCTATCTGGTGCTAGTGGTAAAGAACTGCCAATGCAGGAGATGTAAGACGTGGGTTCTATCCCTATGTTGGGAAGATCCCCTAGAGGATGGTATGGCAACTCACCCCAGTATTCTTGCCTGGAGAATCCCATGGACAGAGGAGCCTGGCAGGCTACAGTCCATAGGATCACAGAGTTGGACACAGCTGAAGTGACTTAGCATGCATGCATACACCTGGAGCTCAGAACAGGGTCTCTGACACACAGCAAGCAATAAATGTTGGTTACTATTATCATGCTCAGTGTAACACAGCAAATATTTAATGAGCACCTTTGACTCTGGTCAGGGCCCTGTATTGTCGGTTCTTTGCTTTATTCCTCTTTTTCACTCTCCACGGTGCCTTGAAAAACATCAAGCACAGAGTAGCTGATCAACAAATGTTTCTGATGGATTTTTGCAATATAGAAGAGCACTTCTGCCTATCATTGTGAATGTTTCCATCTGTCAGTATGTATATTTCTTTTCCTCCCTCTTTCACCTGATTTGGGAAGAACCAGTGGCTGTGTGACCATGCAATTCCCTGATTCTGGCTCCCTGATTCTGGGAGCCAGGACACCAGGGTCTTTAGGTTCTAAAATAACTTTGACCTTGTTAAGTTACTTCCACCTTTGCACTTCTGGGGTTTGGCTTAGGTGGTGTCTCGGGTCCCTTGTAAGCTTCAGTTCCTAGAGAAAGTGAATGCTAAGGGAGAGGAGACCTTGCAATGCTCCCCAATTCTTAGCACTGGGATCTCAGTTGTAGAATGTGGCAGCTACTTTAAATAGCTTTCAATTGAGAAAGAGAATAAAAGGGTGTAGAAAACCTCTCAGTCATGGGGTCAGCCCATCACTCTATTCTTAGCCATGACCATGCCCATGCTGGCCACACTCTGCCTGCCCCCTTTCCTTTTGTAACCCCAGCCCAGATTAAGGAAGGATTCTGTGAATATATGTATGTGCACATGTGTGAAGTAGTTACTTCGAGAAAACCCAGGTTGCTGAGTTGGCCATTGGCAGCTTTGGCTGCAACTATTGGGAAGAAAAAACTGCAAGATTTAAAATTCACTGGATTTGGCTAATGTTGATCCAATTGTTGGATTGCCTTCCAGGGAGCCTGCTAAGTGTGTATCTGATGTGTGTGTATTGAGGGGAGGGGTGTGTGGTGGAGGGGATAGTCAAACCACATGCTTCATCCGAGCAAACGGATAATGCAACCTGGCTCAGTCCAGGAAGTTGGGTAGAAAAATCAGGGCAGAAAGTTGATATTGCTCAGGTGAGAGGGAAGAATGGGGGTCTCTCCATCCTAGACATTTGAGGTTTTTCATTCAGATGTGTTGCCATGGAGAGAGTAAGCAGAGCCACAACAAAGCTCTCCAGGAACTTCTGAGACTCTACAGGTGCAATGCTTACCTGGGAAGCCGGAGTCGGAATCACATGACAGGAAAAGGGAGGACATGCAGTCTTTCTTAGAAATTTGGGGTAAATGATATGACTGCCTAACTTCTCCTGCTCTCTTGGGAGTTCCTGATTTTCAGTTCTCTTCAAAATACTTTCCCAAGAGAAAAGGTCTGCTCATACTCTGAATTGTTATTGTTGTTCTTTAGTCACTCAGCTGTGTCCATCTCTCGTGACTCCACGGACCAGCCTGCTGGGCTCCTCTGTTCATGGGATTTCCCAGGCAAGAATACTGGAGTGGGTTGCCATTTCCTTCTCCAGGGGGCCATCCCGACTCAGGGATCGAACCTGTGACTCCTGCATCGGCAGGCAGACTTTTATCACTGGGCCACCAGGAAAGTCCATACTCTGAGTTAGCTGCTACTAAATCCTTGGTTGAAAAGGCAGTGGATGTACCTGGCCAAGTATGAGAGAAGGATGTGGGAGGATTAAGGGTGGGGAGAAGGCTTCCTCCTACTTTGCTGAGGGCAGGAGTGGCCCAGGGGCAGCTGGACCTTTTTGTCTCCCCAGTCTGAATTTGTACTTTATCCTAAGGCTTTATATCCTAAAGAGTGCATTGACAGGATGTCTCCAAGAGTTGCCTTGTACCTGCTGAAACATGGCAATGAGTTGGCAGGGCAAAGTCCCGCTGTGGAAATCTGGGTGAGGGATGGTTTGAATTTCTGAAGTTCTCCTGTCACATGCTTGGAGTACACCTTGTTCCAGCAGGTGGGGCCTGGGGTGTGAGGTTTCCTTATCCTTAGCAGGGATCATGGGGCTGTGGAAAGGAGTAGGAGAGAGAAAGGTGAAATCTGGGAAGCTTGTGAACTGGCAAATCTAGCTCTCTACTGTGCGCTAGAGCATCTGTAACAGCAGACCTAGGGGCACCTTCTGAACCAATTTAGATGAGCAGGGCCAGCTTCGGGGCCTGGCTCCAGGGCCCACCTTATTTCTCTGGGAAACCTTCCAGAAAGCCTTGGCACTGACCTCAGCCCTGGTACATCGCCCAGGCTTGGCCTTTACCATATCATATGGAAATGACTTGACCCTGTGTCTCCCCAACTAAACTGAGGGATCCCTGAGGGACTGTATCTCCCTTACCCTACATCTCTGTGCCTGGCGGGAGCAAGAAGTCAGTCAATCAAACTGAAGCATAACACACAGTGGACACAACACAAAAGCTGTCTTCTTGCCCTTCTGAACATTTTCACAGTTGACTTCTGACTCTGTGAATGAAGACCATTCACTCTGAGGATGCACAGTTTTCCAGCCCTTGTCAGCTTGTACCTGTCCCCTCCTGCCTTTCTGCCCCCTAGCGCCTCAGTCTCCTGGCCTGGGCTCAAGGAAGGAGGCCTAATGGAGCTGAGTGTACCTATGCTCCACGTAAAAATTCCAAGCCAAGAGGGAGCCCACCAGGGGGACCATCCCCTCTGGGACGTTGCCCTCCATTAGCTCGCATTGCTGAGAGCTGGCTGTGGAGCCCCACTCCTCGACCCCCTCTCCTTCATGATGAACCCCAGCTCAGGTGGAACAAGGCAGAGACACTGGGCTAAGAAATTATCTCTGATTCTTGCCAAGGAAGGAAAGCAGGAGCAGGAGCCTCTTCCTTGGGGGTGAATTATTTAATCACTTGTCTTTCCCCTGAATCAATGCAACTAATGAACATTTTTTGCCTCTTCCTTCTTTCACCTCTGTCTGTCAGCCTCTTACTCAAATTTCCTCTTCCAGTTCTTGTGCCCTCACCAATGTCATCAGTGACTTACTTGGGCAAAGCTGGCTCACACTGCAACCCAGCTCTCGTCTTCCTCTTCTCATCGTCTTTCCCCTACCCCAGCCTCTCTCCCCTCTGCATCACAATCAGCCTGTTCTGGAGTGATACCAGCTCTGAGGACTGGAAGTGCCAGTACCTGCTCCTGTCACATTAAGGGAAGGCCCTAGAGCTACCTCTAAGAGGAAGACTTCAGAACAAGGAGGTGGGGCCCAGTGGCGAGAGAGGGGAGCAGCAGAGTCATTTGTCATGGCTAAATTGAAATTCATTGCTATAACCTGAGGGCTATAGAAAAGCTTCAGCCAGGCTGGCAAAGAGAACAGGAACTCCAGCAACTGCTAGAAAAACAAGCTACAGCCCCAAATCAATCTATTGCCTGGTGGTTCTTATTTCTAAGATGTAGGGGCACTAGGTCCCCTGACTGCTCTGGGGCCTGGGTAGCCTGAGGTCAGATGGCATGAAGAACTGGGCTACCATCTCTCTGACATCCCTGTAGGTATCAGCTCTGGGTAGTTAGTGGCCAGGGGTCAAGTGTGAGTTCTGCCTGCCTCTTCCTCTTTCTGTAGGCTGAGGCAAACTCCCCCTGGCCATGGTGCTGACACGTCAGAGGAGCTCCATCAACAAACCTGGATAGTGTTTACTGACTGCCCTACACTTCCCTAGACACCCTGGGGGATGTGAGAGTGTGTGCTGTGTCTCCACCCCTCAAACTGCTTGCGGTCTAGTTGAGGAAAGAAGACAAACCCAATGATTGAAGTTGAGAGGACGTAAGGTCTTGAGTGTGCAAAATAGGAGGGTGAAAAAGAGAGGGCTCCAGCTGAGCTAAGGAGTCCATTAATGGAAGAATTCATTAAATTGGATAGTAACTAACAAAGTGCTTTTATAGAAATTTACCTTATTTTGGTTATTCTGATTCTTATGCCAACATTTCTGTTGTAGGCAGTCATTATTTCACCATTTTAAAGATGGTGCAACTGAGGTTGAGAAAATTTAAGCCATAAGTTGCTTTGATCACCAGTGTGATTTTGAGTTCCCTACTCCTTTCATCATATTGTGTCAAGGATTTAAAGGAGATAAGACTCCAGGTAAGTAGGATTTAGATTAATGAAAAGTAAAGAAAACGAAAATTCAAGGAGAAACGGCATGAGCAGGATGTATGCTTGGCATATAGCAGAGGCTTAAGAGTGCTGAGTGAAGGAATAAATATACAAATGAATTCAACAATGCCCCACATCTTGGGATGGGAAGGAGACGGAGAGGGGAGCAGTTGAGTCATTTTGCTGGATATTTATTGCTATAATCCCAGGGCTAGAGAAAGGCTTTTCTAGTGTCCAGGGCATGTACTGCAGAACAGTGGGGGAGAAAGGTGAATGAGTGGGGTGTGGCTGGAGTATGGAGTCCTGGGGATCCAGGCAGAGGAGTTTGAGTTGATATGAGAGGCCCAGAGAGAGCCACTGAGGTTCTGGAACTCTCTTGCATTTCCCCTGAAAGCAAGAGAGTCATGCCTACCTCTACATATCCATTCCTAGCAAGATGGCCTACCCAGGGGCACAGTGACATAGAGGTCAGACCACGGCACTAACAGTTCAAAGATGACAGTTCTGAGCCCAGATCTGTAGTGTCTAGACCCTGGGAAAATCTAAGAAAGTCTCCAAACTTCAGCTTCCCTCTTCTTCAGAGCTCAGCTGAAACATCACCTCTCTGATACCCTGATTAAGTCAGGCCTCTGTCATGCTTTATTTTATGGCACCTCTACTTCTCCCTTGTGGCACTTATCACAATTGTAATTACTTGTCTAATAGCTACAGGTACAGGAGTTGTACCTGTCGTGTTCAGTGCTGACTCCTTAGCTCTGATCGTGGGACTGAGAATAGTTCACAAGAAATAATGGCTTAATGAATGAATAGATTTGCTGAATGGGTATAATAAAGTTAACTAACTTACAGAGCAGTTGGGAAGATCAGAGGTCATCTCGTAAGTTCTTTGTAAAGCAGTAGGTAAGTGGCAAGATGATTGTTATTGGGACCTGGATAAAGGTCCTCCGGTGTCAGTCATTTGGGGGAATGTGAGGGTGGAGAGGGTTGAGAGAGTGTGACATTTGGAAGAAAGAGTGACAGTGTACAGCAATCAATTGTCCATACATAGAATGGAGGAGAGGAAAAGCTCTTCAGGTTTGCAGCCAGAACAACTAAGAAAATGGAATTGTCTTCCAGGAAAATAGTGGGCAGGCAAGGAGAGTCCCCTTTCTCAGGGGTTCTGCTGACCTCTCCCTCTCCAGAACTTCGACTGTCCCTCCCTGTCTTCCCTTTCTGTACTACCTCTGTCCCATCTGTCTTTCTTGTTGTTGTTGTTGTTCAGTTGCTCAGTCATGCCCAGCTCTTTGTGACCACATGGATGACAGCATGCCAGGCTTCCCTGTTCTTCACCATCTCCCAGAGCTTGCTCAAACTCATGTCCATTGAGTCAGTGATACCATCCAATCATCTCATCCTCTGTCGTCCTCTTCTCCTCCTGCCTTCAATCTTTCCCAGCATTAGGGTCTTTTCTAACGAGTGCTCTTTGCATCAGGTGGCCAAAGTATTGGAACTTCAACTTCAGCATCAGTCCTTCCAATGAATATTCAGGATTGATTTCCTTTAGGGTTGACTGGTTTGACCTCCTTGCAGTCCAAGGGACTCACAAGAGTCTTTTCCACAGTTCAAAATCATCAATTCTTTGGTGCTCAGCCTTCTTTATGGTCTAACTCTCACATCCATACATGACTACTGGCAAAACCATAGCTTTGACTAGACAGACTTTTGTGGGCAAACTAGTATCTCTGCCTTCTACTATGCTGTCTAGGTTTGTCATAGCTTTTCTTCCAAGGAGAAAGCGTCTTTTAATTTCTGGCTGCAGGCACCATCTGCAGTGATTTTGGAGCCTAAGAAAATAAAGCCTGTCACTATTTCCATTGTTTCCCCATCTATTTGCCATGAAGTGATGGGATCGGATGCCATGATCTTTGTTTTTTGAATGTTGAGTTTTAAGCCAGCTTTTTCACTCTCCTCTTTCACCTTCATCAAGAGGCTCTTTAGTTCCTCTTCACTTTCTGCCATAAGGGTGGTGTCATCTGCATATCTGAGGTTATTGACATTTCTCCCGGCAATCTTGATTCAGGCTTGTGCTTCATTCAGCCTGGCAATTCGCATAATGTACTCTGCATATAAGTTAAATAAGCATGGTCACAATATACAGTCTTGACGTACTTCTTCCCCAATTTGGAACCAGTCCATTGCTTCATGTCTGATTCTAACTGTTGCTTCTTGACCTGCATATAGGTTTCTCAGGAGGCAGGTAAGGTGGGCTGGTATTCCCATCTTTTTAAGAAATTTCCACACCTGTCTTTGACGCCCTATCATTCTCTGTCTTGGTGTTCCTTTGTCTTTCTTTATATTTTTTAGCCTTTGTCCCTCCCTGCCTCTGACCTTGCTCTGAGCCTACTACTGGGTTGGCCAAAAAGTTCATTTGGGTTTTCCCATAAGATGTTATGAAAAAACTCAAACAAACTTTCTGGCCAACCCAATATGCTGTCTAATGTCTTCCTCTGCCTCTTTCCTCTCCGTATAGTTTCCTTGGGCCCTCTCTCTGCCTTTACTTCCACTCTCTCCTGAGTGCTTTACCCCTTTGAATGTTTATCTCTTCCAACCTCTTTCCTGCCACCTGTCTGCTGCTTCTGGCACACTGGCTGCATATTGAGATCTACTAGGTCAATGTCAATATCAACACTGAAGATTTCTCTGGGTCCATCTTCTCTCAGCCCTTCCACCCTGCCATCTGCCTCTGATGTCCCCTGTTTCCCTTGCCTCCTTCTTCCTTGAATTCAGAGACGCACTGATACCTGCCAAATTGTGAAGCAGACCCCAGGGCTGACAGTCCTTCAGCCTCTTTCCTATCCCTTGCTATGAATCTCCTTGTTTAAACTGATTTTTCCATTCATCCCTGGGATTCAGCTTTCACCCTGACCTAGACTGCCTGATGCTGTCTTCTTGTCTGCCTTGCTTGGCTCTTGCCTCCCTCCTTCCTAACCTGATAATGAGGCAAATATCTCATTGCTTTTTAGTGCCTTGATTTAATGCCCTGTGCATCTGTCTTCACACCAGAATGCCTGTCTAGAATAAACTGTCAGGGGACATGGACCTCGCTAGTGTCACTCTCTTTCAGTCTAGCCTAGACTCTGTAAACATATCTGATACTAGTGTTCATGATGCTACTGATAAAGATGATGATAAGTGAGATGAATCACGGCAATGTTTCTGGACCCATGCCTGGCACATAATAGGTATTCAATAACCATTAGTAGACTCTTAATCTGAATGATAATGTTAATTGGTTTTCAAGGCTCCTTTTTTTTTTATTGCAAATAATGGAAACCAACTCAGAGGAGCTTAAGGAAGAAGGACTCTCTGGGGATGTTGATGACCCTAGACCCAAGGGCAGGGCATAAATTTGGGCTTCATTAGAGTTGGGAACCAGGGGCTAGGAGACTGTCAGAGCCAGGGACACCTACTGCCCCGCTGTGTGGTCTCATCTTTTTTCTGTATATTTGCTTCCTTCTTCTCTTTCTCTGCAGACAAGCCTCCTCTGCTCTTTTCTGTGCATGGCAGAATATGGTCACCCTGCCTCAGCATCAGTCTTCTCTCTAATCTCCAGAGCCACCAACCCGTGTTTTGGTTCTTCAAGTCCATGTTTGTGGAAGAGAAATGTGATTGTCCCAGCTGAGGTTTAGCACCTGCTCTGGCCCTTCAGCTGTCACATTCTGCAAACACAGGCACTGGAATGTTCCCCTCCAGAGTGACTGGAGTGATTCTTTAAAGGTTGTGTGTTAGTGGAGGGGTGATGAGGTGGGGGAACAGGAAAGACACAAGAGAAAGTGCCTCTTATATAAAATACAGTAGAAAGAATGAAGTCTGTCAGATTTGACATATCCATGTTAGTCAACCTGAGCTCTCTCATCCAATTTCCTTGGACTCATGCATCCCAGTGAGGGATCACTCCATGGAGTCTGGTCCCCAGACCGGTGCCGGAATCAGCTTATCTAAAGTGAGGAAGGTGGTACCAGCACACATCTACATTCTTCACCCTGGCAGGGTCCTTTAGGTCCAACCCCAACTCATTTCTTGTCTATTGCAAGGAAGGGAGGTTGTTCAAAAACCCTAGCCAAGCCTGAGTGGCAGCTCCTTCACAGAAGTTGATTGCAAAGCCAAAAGCACTTCTGCTCCTGGCGAAGATAAAGAGAAGCATCTTCCCACACTGGCTGCAGCGATGGATGGCTTCACCCTTCTGCAAGTGATTACTTTGGCTCAGATAAGGAGCCCAGCTGGCTGGAGAGATTTCCTGTAATCCCTTTCCTGGGATTTGAACTCGAACAACCTCAATCACTTCTCCCCTCCTCCCCTTACCCCATGCCTTTTGCAATATCAACTTTGTGATCTTCTCTGAGAAGAAACAAATATTTGGGTCTCTAAGAGCTCTGGAAACACTGGGTTTGGGGATAAAGCAAAGTCCACCTAGCAATGGAGTATTGAGGTTAAGAACTCAGGATTGGAGTAGACAGAATGGGGTTTGTATTTTGGTACATGCGTCCTTAGTCACTCAGTTGTGTCAGACTCTTTGTGACCGAAGTAGCCTGCCAGGGTCCTCTGTCCATGGGATTCTCCAGGCAAGAATACTGGAGTGGGTAGCCATTTCCTTCTTCAGGGTTGTATTCTGGTAGGTTAATCAATAGTTTACAAAGTATTTTTTTTATTATTATCTGTATTTTTTAAAATCGTGGAGAAATTAAGAACTTTGTGAATTTCTTACATTTGTTTTATTGTCTAGTTTTGTTTTTCTTTTGCATTATATTTCAAGGGAATGCCATAATCTTTTTAGTGCCTTGGGCCCCTCAATTCTGGATTTTTCATTTATTCAACATGTGACCTGAGTCAAAGTAAGTAAGATGGGGCAAATTATATATCAATTCCATCGGGTTATTCTGAGGGTTAAATCGGGATAAGGAATGTTAGCCTATAGCCTAGCTCCTGTCACATAGCAAGCACTCTCTGAATTGTAGCTTTTACTGCAGTTTTAGAGAAGGGGTTTTAAAAATATGAATCTGGAGCAGGCAAACAGCCACATCCAGATAAGCATTGTTCTGTGGGAGTGACTGGTATGGACTGTGCCTCAGACTGGGTCCTGTGGAATCTGGTGAGAAGTACCTGAGATTTGGGGTGAGGTCAAGGTCAAGGAGCAGAAGCTCCTGACCAGGAAAAGGGTGGACATTCCTGATTTTCCTAATACTTCAGCATCTAGAAAAATAAGCTGAAAGTCAAATATTAACATCTTGTATCTCACTTAGACTGACTTTCTTGTTCAGTTTCTCTCCTTACTTTAGGATTCTCACAGTAGATGTCATTCTATTTCTAGAAAAGACTGTCCTCTGGCCCTGGCCTGACCTTGAGGAATCGCATGCCCTCCCTCACTCTTTATTCATCTGTCTTACTCTGAACTGTCAGGAAGTTCTTTCTCAAGTCTCCTTAAGAACTGGTGTTCTCTCTGAGTCTCCTGAGATTGTGCGGTGCTGGAAAACATTCCAGATTCCTTGCCTACCTCTTGTTAAGAGAAGTGTTCAGTTGATTCATTTATTCACTCATTCATTCATTCAGCTACCCTTGAGCCTCTACCAAGAACCAGGCTCTGTTCTGGGCAGTGGGTGTCTAGGCCTTTGTGAAAATACTTAACCTGTCATGACCCACTGAGTTGCCAGGGAAGGGGGTCTACCACTAAATCCTTTTCCAAGTGGTAAGGGAGAGGGGTTCCCACACCTTATATTCATTCTCTTTTTTGGAGGGGGGGGCTGTGCTGGGTCTTAGTTGAGGCATGCAGGGTGTTTGATCCTCAATGTGGCGTGCGGAGTCTTTAGTTGTGGGATGTGACATATAGTTCCCTGACCAGGGATTGAACCCCGGCCCTCTGCATTGGAAGCACTGAGTCTTAGCCACTGGAACACCAGGAAGTCCCTCATATTCATTCTTGCTCTGAAACCCACTGGCTGATTCTCTAATTGAATAGTTTGCACACAGAACAAATTTTGTTAATATCTTCAGTGCCTGCCTGGCTTTTCGGGCAGAGGATAATATTCCTTTATGTGCTAATCGGCTTTCCAGGATCATCCACATTTTCCAGCTTCTCAAATGATATTCAACCTGGATCCTCTTTGGCAAGTAGAATCCTGGCATTTGCATAAATGATTAAATGTGGCCTTACAAATTGGGCTAGGGTGTTTCTCAGTGCACTCAGTCCCCCTTCCTCATGGGACCATGTGACTGCAGTGCAGAAAAGAGCAGGGCCTTTGCCTGCACCCTCTGCCCCACCTCCACCCCCAGCCTAGGGTGGCAGGCCCGTGGTAGCCAGAGGTTAGTTAGATGAAGAGCTCTGGGTTTGGAGTTCAGTCTCAGCTCTGTCATCATTAACTGTAAAGACTTGGTCAAGGTCCTGAATTCCTGTGTCTCAGTTATCTCATCCAAAGAAGTGGGGCTAATAGTTTGGAACAGTTGTAAGGACTTAATGAGATCATGCAGGTATAGCACTGAACACAGTTCTTGAGCCAGAGTCAACAATGGGAAAGTAAAAGCAACAATAATAATTAGTATTTTCACCATGGAGAATGCAGCAAGGGCTTGGAAACTACCTTGTGTTCTGGGATTTGTCGTGAGGCTCTGTGAAGGTGGCTGCCTTGTGCTGTGGTGGAAAGAAGGGGGAAAAGGGAAAACTGCATTTGTTAAGACCAATGCATTATATGTTTCTCACTTAAGTTTGAAAACCCCACAAGGTGGGTATTGTGGTCTCCCCTTTCTAGAAAAGGAAACTGCCAGAGACTCTAGTAACTTGTGCGACAATCACAAGGCTGGAATTGGTGAGCAGGATTTAAAACTATGTCTTCTTGAACCCACTTCCCCACCCCACCCCACCAATGAGGTGTATATTTAAAAAATTTTTTTTATTTTAAAAAATATGCAATAAGTATTTTATTTTTAAAAATATTTATTTGTTTTTATTTCCTTATTTATTTGGCCACCCTGGGTCTCAGTTGTGGCATGAAGGATCTTTAGTTATGGCATGCCAACTCTTTATTTGTGGCATATGAGATCTAGTTCCCCAATTAGGGGTTGAACTCAGTCCCCTTCCACTGGGAACCTGGAGTCTTAGCTGCTGGACTACCAGGGAAGTCCCAGTCTTTTTTTCTTTTTATAAATGGAGGTATAGTTGATGTACAATATTGTATAAGTTTCAGGTGTACAACACAGCGATTCAGTTTTTAAAGGTTATAGTCTATAGTCTATTCATACTATAGTATATTCATTACTATGAAATATTGGCTATATTCCCTGTGCTATACAATATGTTTTGCAATTATTTATTTTATAGCTTATTTGTTTTTTTTTTAAATAATAGTTTCTGCCTCTTAATTCCCTACTCCTATAAGGAAAGGAGATTTTTAAAAGCTAGTAGAAGTAAAGAGTAGATAAGTTGCTTTGTCTACTCAGGCCTGGACTCTCTACACATACCATCTGCCTTAACTGCCCATGTTGTTATTTCCTAGTTTTGCAGATAAAAACAGTGATGCTCAGAGGAGGCAAATGGCCTGGCCTGAGACAGAGCAGGCTTGGGGCTGTCTACCTGCCAGACTGGCCCTCCCTCTCCTGAGTGGCTGGAATTGTCCTACTCTGTTCTGAGCTGCCTGTGTGACCTTGGACAGGTCCCCTAACTCATCTACACTGCAGTATTTTTTTTTTTAACCTATAAAACAGAAGAAGATAACAGCCAACCTGCCTGCTTCTTAGAGCTTCGGGAGGCTCAAATGAGATAATGGATGGCAGAGGGCTTCATAAACTGGAAAGCTCTGTGGAGATGGAGGGGTTATTACCACCACTCCATAAAACCTCCCACACGCACCACATCGTCCATCTCTCTCCTGATGCCATTGCCTGACTTGAGTGCTTTTAGAGGCTGCCGGATTGTTGCCTTGTCTCCTGACACCAGAGAGGAAAGTCCCCGTGTCTCACTACAGACTCTTAGAGTAGAATTGGTGGTGGAGGCTTGAACTGGACATGAACCTTGAGGGACTGAGCCCACCAAAGCTCCCAGAGCTGACGGAGCCTGTATCCAGGTGGCTCTGCCCTCTCGTGGGCCTGCCAAACAGCTTCCCAGGGCAGGGCTCTGCTGCGACCTGTGGAGTTCCCTGTGCCCCCTGAAGCCCCAGCCTCCAGCTGGATGGCTCCTATCATGGAGCTTTCCCTGCCCAAGGCACTCAGGCTCTGCCTTTTAAGTCGCTTCAACTGAGGGCTCAGAAGAAATAATCTCACACACTTTAACACCTCTTTTTAAAATAGTTTTCTGAGCCTTCCCTTTCTTCCTTCTCTCCTTCCTTGCCTTCCCATAACCTGTGACACAGCTGCACTGGCCTCTCCCTCAGTGTGGCCACATCCTGGGTCCTAATTAAGCCTTCTCATTAGACTTTCCTTTGAGAGTGGGTTTGACATGTGAATGATAAGAGACTGTGAACACTATCTCATCCAACCTTGGCATTTTACAGATGAGGACACTGAGGCCAGGGAAGAGAGTGTTCAATCAGGTGCAACCAGTTTATCTGTGCCCTTCATCCTTACAGGAGGATCTTGGTGGGATTTGGAGAGAAGGGTTAGTGGGGTGGTGGTGGCCAAAGAGTGTGTAGATTCTTCTCGTTTGACAAGGTCAGATCTTACAGCCGTAGCTACCAAGTACCATTCCCCACTCCTCCTCCAAATATCAAGACGAAATGGGCTGAGGGACTTGCCTGGTGGTCCAGTGGTTAAGAAACTACCTTTCAATGAAGGAGACTCAGGTTCTATCCCTGGTCAGGAGCTAAGATCCCACATGCTGCAGGGCAGCTAAGCCTGCTCAGCACAGCTAGAGAGCCCACGGGCTCTGCAACTAGAGAAAAGCCCATGCTCACAAAGAAGACCCAGTGCAGCCAAAAAACAAAAACAAAGCAAAACAAACAAACAAAAAAACCCCAGACAAAATGACTTGAAAGTGACAGAGGTGTGTGCACTTGTGTGTCTGTGTGTAGGGGGAGTGAGGAAGTTCAGAGTGGGACTGACAATTAAGAGAGAATTCACTGAAGTTCGGAGAGGGACTGACAATAAAGAGAGAATTCACTGAGTGCAAGTCCTGTTCCAAAATGTCCAGTGGGAGAAATGGCAGACTTGGCAGTATTCCTCCAGAACATTCTGGAATATTCTACATATACACCATGCGGAAGCCCGTGTCCTGGATGAAATGACTTTGGGAGCTTCCCCTTTTCTGAAACTGGTTGTTTATTTGCTGAATCCAGTTTCTAAGCCAGGAGGAGAGGTTCCTAGGTGCCTTGAAACTTCGTGGGTACTCAGGAAATGTTAAATAGCCATTATCATCAGTTGCGGCATAAAAAGAAATAAGCTGCATGAAATCTTATTTTCCTATCTGCTTCCATGATCAAAAAGACAAAGCAAATGAGGTTATTTCCTCCCTGCCCAGCGACAATCTCATTGCCTCTGCTCCATCGACCACATAACCGTGAGCAGTGTTATTGTCGTCATTTCATAACAGATGTGAAACAAACCTTACGAGAGGCGTGAAGAGTTGCTATTCAAACTCAATTGTAAACTCTGCAGTGAAATGAATCAAAGATTCAAAGCCTTCTTCTGCTCTGCCTCCAAGTTGGAGGTACTCTCTCCAGCCCCATGAGGGCCAGGCAGAGGAGCAGTTTCATTCAGATTTTTGAAAGGGAGGCTTGGATCCTGCTGTGACCCCACTGCTTCAGGCCCTGAGCAGGTCAGTGGGGGCAAGCACGGGAGGATGGACCCCCCCCCCCCCATACTAGGACTGTATGGACACAGCTGTGATAAGCAGGGGCAGACTCAGACAGGGTTCCTTCAGCAAGATCATGTTTGGATTCCTTTTCAGTTGGTGCAATTTTTTATAGGCAAGTTCGGGGGGTTGAGGTTAAGAGTGGAGATGAGCAGTTGGTGGCAGGTCTTGCCTTTTCCCTGTTGTCCCCAACAGCTCAGTTCAGTAAGTCCAAACTTAGTCATTCCACCTAGTGAAATAGAAGCCCTACAGTTAAAGAGGATGGTCTAGCGAGTATCTATAACTGGGACATGCCCTTCCTTTGATGGCTTTATCTATGAGGTTTCTTCTTATCGTCTAATCATTGCCCATCTCCCAGTCCCAGTGAGGCTCAGCAAAGGGCTACCCTCTCTTCTGAGGGTAGGGTGGGGGAGGGTGGGGTGGTTCTGGCAAACACATCCTCTCTGGCTTCTTACATCTCTAGGGATATTTTTATTTTTTGATATGCGCCATTTTTAAAGTCTTTATTGAATTTGTTACATTATTGCTTCTGTTTTATGTCTTGGTTTTTTGGCTGCAAGGCATGTGGGATCTTAGCCCTCAGACCAGGAATCGAATCTGCACAGACTGCATTGAGAGGCAAAGTCCCAACCACTGGACTGTCAGGAAAGTCCCCCTCCAGGGATATTTTAACTCTCTTTATAGATGGCATCTAGGGTAGTCGTCTGGCTGGTCCTCCCTTGATTCTGTCCAGCCTGCAGGTCTTGCACTTTGCTGGATCTGCTCTGGGATTCTGATCCTTACTTTGAAGAGTCCAATTTTTTTTTTCTCTCCTGAGACTGATGCCAAGCTGTTTCTAGCCCTTGTTTGTTCCAGCCTTCCTCTTCCTGTACACGTCTGGCTCTTCTTCCTGCCTCCATGGCACTGGCCTCTCAAGGTCCCAGGAAAGTTCAGATTTTTGTTCTTCCTATTCAAATCGCTCTTCTTCCTGCCACTGGTTTATCCAGAGTACATTTCTGGCCAAAATGGAGTAGCTGGGCAGCGTGCTTCCCAAGGATTGGTGCTCTGCTGCCCCCTGGGGGCGACATTCTACAGGCCAATTAGGGAGACTCACCGTTTCCACTTCTGGCAAAGGAAAGCTTTGAGGTCAACATTATTCTATCACAGCCTTCCCCACCTTCCCTCCCGCAGCAGCCTCTAAGCCCACAGATGTATCCTCCAGCTGCATGAGCCCCCTTAGGAGGCCAGGTGAGGATGCCGTGGTCTTCCTCCCAGCTTGGGACTGGAAACCTATGGAGAGGAGGCTAGTTCCTTCCAGGCTGCCAGATCCAGAGAAAGCAGTCATTGTAGATTTGCTCCAGCCTGGGCTTTGCTAGAATAAACACACATGTGCGTATAACACCCACATGCCAAAAATTCAATTTCGGCAAACAACCAGACTCTGCTAATTAAAATGTCTAATCCATTTAGATGCATCCAACAATTAATTTAGCCAGACAGTAATTGTGTGATTTGAATACTTTTCCTTTTTCATTCCCATCTAGCTGGCTGGAAGACTCAGTGGGGTCTCCCAGTGGGGTCCTGGGTGGGGTCCAAACTTTGTGATCTTTGAGATGGATTTCATGGCTCAGTTTCCCTCCACGGAAGACCTTCCTCTCATGCTGTCAACAATGAGATGGACCCTGCTTTCAGGAAACATTGGCCTGTCGGATTACTTCTGGTTCAAACCATGTTGATGGAGAGACATCCATGGCCTAGGTCAGATTTATCCTTTCCTTGGCCTGTTGCCTCTCTTCAGGTGCCTCTCCTTGAATTTCTGCCTGGGGTGGGAAGATTCACACTGTGTTTGTCTCCCATGTTCCCATGTCTACAATATTAGCTCTATTACCATCAGGGCCAGAGACAGAATGATAGACAGATAAAGAGAAGGAATCAAAGAGACAAAAAGAGAGTTAGGGGTTGGGATACAGGGAAATAGCTTTTGCCTGTACAATTTGAGTTTACAGAAGATAAACATCGGAGATGTACCTGTCGATACAAGCGTGCAGACCCGGGGCCTAAGGACTCCTCACTGCCTCTCTACCTGGTCTACTCTTCACCTCCTGATTCTTGTTCTGAAACATTTATTGAGTGTCTACTCCATGTAAGGCCCCAAGGTGATTGCTGGGAAGAGATAAAACAGGAACATAAAAAAGTAAACAGTGCTGGCTGCCATGACTGAGGTATGAGAAACTGCAACCACGGCCCCACAATTCAGACATAACAGCATGGGGGGTTGGCCCTAGCTGGATGGAAGGAGACGTTAGAGCCCTTGAGGTGGTGTTCGCATACAAGAATGTTGTCTTTATGGAAATTCAGGAATAGATTCAAATTTGGGGGATTCTAAAACTTATTAATTGATGAGGTTATTTAAGGAAAAGAAAATAAAATTGTGAGTACAGAATTCAAAATAAAATCAAAGATTTATTTCAAATAAGAAAATAGATCAGAATAAATTATATATGTTTAAACCTGACAATACCACAAACATTACAAAATCCAGAAAAATAATAGAATTGAAAAGTGAATTAACTGACTGGCACACCTCTGTAGCACTTTCTCCCCCCACAGTGTGTGGTGGCCTGCTCTTTGATGCTTCTTTCTATGATAACAGTTTTGAAATTTATTTTCTAAGGAGAGAGTAGAGAGAGGAGTCTGTCTTCTGGCACAGTGATCAAAATTTGTTTTTCATTGTTGATAGTTGTGATTCATAAAACATGCGATTCTGCATACAGATGTACTTATTTCCCAGAAACTGATTCGGGTTTGTACTCTGCAACTTTGGAATTGTGATAAGCATGAGAGCCACCTTGGGTCCAGTACCCTGTATCATGGTGCCCAGAGATGTGGCCCAGTGGATGCAAAGTGTCCTCCCCACATCATTTCTAAGCAATAACTTAACTGTCAGCAAAACTGAACTGAACTAAAATCTTCCCCAATCCTGGACGGGACCCCTAAATGCCCATGGCCCCTCTGGCATCACTGATTTGAGGGACATATGATGGAAGGAGGCTGGGATGGAAAGAAATCATCATGTTAACCAATTTTGGTTAAAATATTTTACTTTGGTTAAACTATTTTAATTTTGATTAAAACCTAAGATCATGGGAACACATTGCCAGGGCATCTCCTAGAACCTCTAAGGGGTCTGAGAGGTGAGGGTCTTTGACGCATAAGACTTCATTGGCAGCACAGTACGTCTGTCACTATTTAGACTATAAACTTACCTGGGATGGTGATGGTGACTGGAGGAAAGATGAATCCTTTCCGGCTCAGCCCTTGGAGCTGAAGAGAAAGTTTGGCAGAGTAATTAAGGGCATAGATGTTTAGACTTGGTGGTTCTGGATTCAAGTTCTGGCTCTTTAGTTTAGATGTTCTGTGACTTTGGGCAAACCACGTAAACCCCAATTTCTCATCTATAAAGTGGAGATGATAATAGAATTGATGTGACAGATAAATGTGATAATGCATGCAAAGTGTAGGGTACATAACAGGCAACACATGCTGACTGTTTTCCATTTTTCAGAGAAAGGAGAGATACCTTCCAGCATCCAGGATGGCAGACTGAGGGAGGAGAGGAGGGTTCACATTGATGACATGTTACCCTCTGTCTCTCTGTATTCTTGATCCTCCTCTCTGCTAGGACTTAACAAATAGGAGAGCAGCCTGGAGGAGCTGTTTCTAGTACCAGGCTGAAGCAAGTGCCCTTTCGGGCATGCACTGGGTCCTCACATGACAGAACCATGCTCCCTGGGCCTGAAGGGTCATTCACAGCTCTGGCTGCAGCTGGCTGACTTGTCATCACATCCGAGGAGGCACTTTCTGGGAGCTGGTAGAAGCTGCCAGCAAGTGCTGGCTTCCAGAAGGCTGATGGGCAGTGCAATTTATTTTATGCTGAAATGACATCGAGACAACAATGCCTCTTGCAGGAGACAATTTGGGTTCTGTAATTGCTAGCCTAGGGGCAGGGGAGCAGTCCCCCTCTCTCATCTCACACCTGCCAGAGCAACAGGGAGTACAGCAACAGGCCCTTCTTCTACCCACCTGCCAGTGGCTTCTGCCCACAGTCTTGTGCAGCACCTCTTCCCAGCCACGCAGGAGCCTGAGATTACATGAGGAGAGTTTCAAAGCACTAGTCAGCCTGAATGTGGCATTGTTCCCAAGGGCTTCTTCCTTGTTTGGATCCAGCGCTATTCTGGAGGTTCCTGCCCATTGATTCAGGAGACTATCGCAAACCCAGCAAGTCATTAATGGTGATTTTTACACGTCTATTTTCAAGATACAGAAAATAGAGGCATGGAGTGCTTCTGACTGGGCAAAATGGAACTTAAGGTCCACTAGTATACATTACATTTCTCATGAGAAACCACACCTCCCTCTCATTTGCCTAGATTTGTGCCTTTATTCCAGCTGCGTAGTGCCTAATACAGTTTTTGGCACGTCAATTAGTACTAATTTGTTGACTGGCTGATTGCATTCTGAGATGAATAATAATTTGGACCAGGTAATTAATTTCTATTATTTTACTGTGAGTGGGAGGAAAGAAGACAAGTATGTGTCTTCATTCCTTTATTTATTCATTCTACAAAAATTACAAAGTGCTTACCCGTGTCCTAGACAAGTTCTGTGTGCTGGAGACAGAACAGCAAACAGATCAGGAGAAACAGTCTTATGAGAGACAGATAAGCACTTAACACAAAAGAAATACCTGGGGCGGTGGGAACACATTCCAGGGGGCATTTAACCCAGACAAGGGGTGCAGGGGGTGGTGGTCAGGGAAGACTTATCGGAGGTGTTGACGTCTCACGTGGGACCTGAGGGGAGTGTGGGAGTTAGCCAGGTGGAGAGGGATGGAAAAGAGAAGGTGAGACCAGTCCAGGATACCACAGAGCTTCTGGTTTAGGGAAAGCACTGGGCAAAGAGAAAAAGGTAATTGTAAGAGTGTGCACTGAGGTGGGGGAAGGATGGTTTGTAAGGGGACTTTTACCAATTAAATGTCTTTGGGGGCAAACCACTGAATTGACTCCAGGCAGTCCAAGATGAAAGCCACTAAGATTGTTCACTGAATCAAAGGGAATCCTGAACAACCAGGGCAACTCCAGGCTCCTCACTAGTAGATCCTCCTGAACCTTGTCTCTAGGCAATGAATGCCGTGAGTTCCAACTGCTTGGTCTCTGTGTGCTCAAGTCTTCATCTTCTTGCACTTTGGACATGGGAACTTCTTGCACTTTGCTGGATCTGCTCTGGGATTCTGATCCTTACTTTGAAGAGTCCAATTTTTTGCCCAGTACTCTTTGTACTCTGGATAAACCAGAGGAAGAATCTGATTGGCCCAGATTAGGTCAGGTATCTCCACCCTTGGACCACTCAGGCATGGGCAGGGGACAAGAATGTGTGTAGACATGGCCAGTGGAGAATCCCTTCGAATCTGACAACTAGTTCTGTGCTTTTGTTATTTAGAGTGTGTATAGGAAGGGGGTTTACGTCCCTAGGAGCAGGTGCAGGAGGGAGGTAGGAACTTAGGTTTCCCAGTGCCTTCACTGAGTCTTAACAGGACCAGGAAGAGCCTGGCATTGTTTTTGCAAGGCCCAGGGGTTTCTTTTTTTCCATGCCAACCATGCCTCCCCATGACTGGATCTCAAACAACTGCTAGACTTTATTACGTCCTCCTACGTCTCTGACAAACCTCTGGAAATGACTGCATCCTGAGAGTTTTCCAAGGCTGTGACCTGAGGAGGTGGGGGACAGAGGAGGGTGCATGTGGGAGTGTGGGGCAATGGAGAAACGCTCTAGACATCTGAGGGGCTAAGAGAAATGTGCTCCTTTCCTAAGTCTAATTTGGGTTTATCCAAGTGAATAATTTCTCGGGCAGCCAGGAGGAGCTATAAACCCCGTGAGACCAAGGGCTGCTCAGAATTCAAGCTGTAGTTGTGACAGCTTCAAATTGGAACCAAGCTCAGCCTGGGGGCCTGTGGGGCCCCCCATTGCTTCACTCTATCCGCTAGGCCCAGGGCAGAGCTCCCAGAGGCTGAGAATTGTTCTGCCATGTCTTTGCAGATACAGGAAAGGGGCAGAGGGGTCTTCAGCCACTCATTCCTCTTCACTTACTTACCAGGCAAGTGGCTTGACACCCCATGGCTTGGGGAGTGAGAAGGAGCCTGACTCTGAATAAACACTTCTGCTTGGGCAGGACACCCTCTGGCCCCCTCCTCGTGCCCATGGGTGCTCTTTGGCCAGTTGGGTGGCCAATCGTTGTAATCTCTTAGAAGCCTAGACAATCAAATCTAGAGGACTCCTCAAACATTTTTTATTTAGTTCATCCATTAATTTTATGGGGCTTCCCTGGTGGCTCAGACGGTAAAAAGATCTGCCTGCCAATGCAGGAGACCTGGGTTTGATCCCTGAGTTGGGAAAAGCCCCTGGAGAAGGAAGCGGCAACTCATTCCAGTATTCTTGCCTGGGAAATCCCATGGATGGAGGAGCCTGGTGGGCTGTGGTCCACGGGGTCACAAAGAGTCAACACCACTGAGGCACTAGCACTTAATTTTATTGAAAAGGAAGTTGTATGCAGAGAAGGGGTGACACTTGCTCAAGGCCAACTAGTTATTCAGCAGTTAACAGAACTGGCACCAGAACCAAGACCTCTCAAAGTCCAGTCATGCCATCACTTACACTATCTCTTACACTCTATTTCCTGTGGGAGGACTGGATGTGATGAGACCCCAGAGCCAGCTTTTCCTCTGGCCACCATGCTCCTTAAAGGCCAGAGTTGTTTTCAAGTCAACTTTTGGGTAAGGAAGAACTCTTTTTTTTTTTTTCCACCTTGGTTGTACTGTGAGGTATGTGGGATGGTAGCTACCCAACCAAGGATTGAACCAGTGCCCCCTGCAGTGGAAGCTGGGAGTCTTAACCATTAGACCACCAGGTAAGTCTCCAAGGAAGAACTCCTGAACCTCTTTCCCTGCCAATTTTCCTTGGATAGGGAGTTCCTGGGTCCAAGAGTCAGACCCAGGCTTTGCGGAAGAGAAGGAGGTACCTGATTTTAAGAACATGCTCCTTAGAGATTTACCATCAATTTAAGAAGCTCCTATTTCCAGACCCTGACAGGTCCTGAGGACAAATGTCCCATTCACAGAAGGCGCCTCATCATATTTGAACAACAGAAGAGAGCAAGAGGGACAGAACTGGCAGGCTCAGGCCCTTTGTCAGAATGGGAACTTGTACTCTGGGCAGCTTTGTTTGGACAGGATGGTAACAGCAGTGGTCCAAGCTCCTACAGATATTCTACTCATCCAGGGGTGATGTACATGTTCAAGGCCAGCTGCTTTGCTTGCCTCTCAGAGCCTGCAGGCCCTTCAGATAAGAGAGGACCTGAGCCTCTCAAGGAGAGCTTCTTCAGAACTTGAAATGCTTTCCTTACATCTCCAGGGACAATGGTTTGATCTCTTCCTTAAGGAGTGGTATATTCCACCCCTCTCTTTTTGATAGGGGGAAGCCAAGGGGGAGTGGCTTTCCTGGTGGCTCAGCTGGTAAAGAATTCACCTGCAATGCGGGAGACCTGGGTTTGATCCCTGGGTTGGGAAGATCCCCTGGAGAAGGTAAAGGTTACCCATTCCAGTATTCTGGCCTGGAGAATTCCATGGACTGTATAGTCCATGAGGTCGCAAAGGGTCAGACATGACTAAGCGAATTTCACTCACAATGGGGAGTGATCAGAAGAAGAGAGAGAAGAGTTTTAAGAATTTTTATATGGTAGATATTGTGTGTTTGCATACATGATGCTAAGGCTGATGCTGAGGGTGAAGTTCCAATACTTTGGCCACCTGATGAGAACAGCTGACTCATTGGAAAAGACCCTGATTCTGGGAAAGACTGAGAGAAGGAGGAGAAGGGGACAACAGAGGACGAGATGATTGGATGGCATCACTGACTCAATGGACTTGAGTTCGAGCAAACTCCAGGAGATGGTGAAGGACAGGGAAGCCTGGCGTTTTGCATTCCATGGGGTCGCAAAGAGTCAGACACAACTTAGGGACTGAACAACAACAATAGTATGTGCATACGTGTGTGTGCAGAGGTGGGTGCACTTGTGCGCTTGCTCCAGGCCAGCTCATGATGAGCAGCAACTGTCAATAGACATGCTTTTTTCCATTTTCTCTGATAGTTTCTGGGTAAATACAGTACCTATCAGGTATGAGGAGGAGCCCCTTTTGAGGGCCAAATTGGGTGCCTCTTTTGGGACAAATGACAGTGACTTACTATAGGGACAAAAGACAAAATAATTTTCTTTCTTCACCAATCCTTCCTAAAATGATAATAGCTCACCATATTGGGCAAGTGCTCTGTGCTAGGCACTCTTCCAGAAGCTATTTACACACCGAGGATTAACTCATTCATCCTCATAAAGACTCTCGGCAGGTGATTTTATTTGCCTCATTGTACAGGTGAAGAAACTGAGGCAGTGAGAAATTAACTTGTCCAGGTCCCATTGGTAGTAAGAGGTGGAGCCAGGAATTGAACTCTGGCAGTCTGGCTCCAGGCCCTTGTTCTTAGAAGCATATGATTCCCCTTCTCCTCCTCTTTCTCTTCCACTTCCTTCTTCTCTTCCTCCTCTATTCCTCCTCCCCCTTCTTCTTCTCCTTCTCCCTCTCCTCCTTCATCTCCTTCTTTTTGATACTACTTCTTGAGGCTCATGCCTGAAAAATGGCTCAGATACCACTGCTGTAGAATCTAGGGATGAAAAGGAGCCTAAAGTATGCCTAACCCAATCTCTGCTTGGGATGGATGTGTCAGGGAGAAGACTGCCTTACATACACCCTTCAGCAGCCACCCAGGTATGTAGTTTCTGGAATATTCACTGTTGTTGGCTACCCTCCTGCCTTCCCCAAATTCCATAAGTCATAGGCCGTTCTTACTGACAGAGAGGTCAGTGTGTAACTCAGTGCCCATTCCCCTCTACAGTACCCACTGTGCAGTTGGGCAGGCAATGTTGAACAGCCTCCTGTGGTGGGAACCTTGCAGCCGCATACAAGAGATCCTTGCACCTTAGGACGATTGTGATTATTGAGAGCTGTGGCTTGCACTGAACTTAAATCTGCCTTCCTGTAGCCACCTGCCCACAGGTGGAACAGATCTGGGCCCTCAACCACAGAACAAACTTTTCAATATTTGGAGAAAGTCTTTACCTACATCCAGAATCTTCTCTTTTCCAGGTGACACCTTCTCAGTTTTTTTTTTTTTTTCTATTAATATGACAGAATTTCAGGATCAGCCTAGCCTCTCAATGGCTTGTCCACTTGCCTGTTAAGGCATCACAGGTTTGTGCCGGTAAGAACAAAGCATAGCAGGGCAGTCCCCATCCACCTTGTGGAGATTCTATTAATGAAGCTTAAGGTGAAAGTCACTTTTGACAATCTACATCCCAGACTACGTAAAGGGTTTATGATTTATCATCTGAGGCATCAGAAAATATTTGCTGCTCTACATAGGAATCATTTGGAGATCTTTAAGAAAATACTAGAAATTCTTATTTAATTGGTCTGTGTATACTGTGGGGATATTAGAAAATTTTAACTCTCCAGATATTTCTAAGGTACAGCTGAAGTTGAAAGCCACTGGTCTTACTAAGACCACACTAGGATGTAATTTTTATGAGATCAGAGGCTTGCTCTTATGACTCACTGCTATATTCCCAGCAACAACAAAGGTATCTGGCATATAGGAAATCTTACTCAAAAACATTTGTTAATGAATCAATGAATCCTTTGCACATTGTTGTGTATGTGCGTCATTTTATTGTCTCCCTGCTAAAGTGATGATTGAAAGGTACCGAGAAACCATCTCTGCCATGGATGGGGAGGGTCAGAGGTGACTATGTCTGGGCCCTGGCCAACACACAGTTAAAAACATCTAAGTAGGGCAGAACAAAGCTTATTGGCACATGGGAAAGGCTCTTGGGTCATACAGCCTATGAAGGAGGGTGGACTGAGAACATGGTGACAATTCTGTGCTTAATTAACATGGCTCCAGAGGGATCAGGAGTGGAATTTAATGGAGGCTAAGATTATCCATAGACTGAGGAGAGGGTCAGCTGAGATCAAAGAAAGCAGCTGGAGGCACGGAATAAGGCCTGGTTGAGGAGAAGCAGGCAAAATATCTCCTTTCACAGGCTGGAGTTTTTGTGAGGCCTTGACACAACTGAACTTGGAGAGGCGTGGGGATACAGGCTGCAGCCGTATCTCAGAGTTTGGGTGCTCTCTCATGTTCAGGGTGCTGCCTCCACGGAGACTCAAGAAGCTCGTCCTCTCCCTCCTCTTCTGCATTGTGGAGTAGCCATATGGTGGTTTCCAAGGGGGAAGATTCAACACGGAACCCATATAGAGGGAATGAAGGAAGGATGCTGAATACTAGAGGAGTGAGTATAGCCTGAGAGCACGAGGGTGATGGGGGTACTGGGCACAGGAGTCATGGAGTACAAGGAATCTGTTAAGGAGAAGCATTCCAAAGGGCAGGTCTTGTGGGAATATTCTAAACAAAGGAAGGGATGTGTATGGATCGAGAAGATTGGAATGTACATTTGAGATAGGCAAGATGGAAGGTCCAGAGGCTTTCCCTTGGTAGAGGGGAGGTGCTAACGCGTGCATTATCTAATTGAATCCTCACAACTCCCCTGTAAGGTATAGGGTGTCAACCCCATTGTATAGATAAGTATGCTGAAGCTCACAGAGACTAAGTGACTTGCCTAAGGTCACCAAGCAAAGTAAGTGCAGAGTTGGATTACACGTAAATTCACCTGTCCTGAAAGCCTGAGTTCAGAGAAGGAAGCATAGATGGTGGAGAAGGCTTAAAGTCTATATTGCTAAATATAATGTAGGTGATAATGTTTTCCTTCCTATTGTCCAGTCTATGTAGAAAAAATAGACTATCAGGAGACTATGAATTACTTGCAGAAGGAAACATGACAATTCCAACTCAACTTGCCAAGGTCTTGCTTTCTCGCTGCCCTTAAGATGGGATGCTCCCCTAAATAGGTGGGGCATGTGTGCTAAGTCGCTTCAGTCATGTCCAACTCTGTGCAATCCTATGTACTGTAGCCCCCCAGGCTCCTCTGTCCATGGGGATTCTCCAGGCAAGAATACTGGAGTGGCTTGCCATGCCCTCCTTCAGGAGATCTTTCAGACCAAGGGATCAAACCGGCGTCTCATGTCTTCTGCATTAACAGGTGGGTTCTTTACCACCAGTGCCATCTGGGAAGCCCTATTAAGGTGCGGCAAATCCTCCTAATGTAAGTGACTGGGTAGACTTTGCAGGGTGTTAGGATCCCACCCCTCTTCCTTTTCTCACTTGAAATGTAAAGCAATTGCAGGCAATTAGAGGAGTGTCGGGGGTTCCGGAGTGATGCTAGTGGAAAAGAACCAAACTGCCAGTGCAGGAGACCTGAGTTCGATCCCTGGGTTGGGAGGATCTCTTGGAGGAGGGCATGGCAACCCACTCCAGTATTCTTGCCTGAAGAATCCCATGGACAGAGGAGCCTGGCAGACTATAGTTCATGGGGTCGCAAAGAGTAGGACATGAACTGAGTGACTAAGCATGTACACAGAGGAGTGACAAAAGCCCAGGCCCAAGGAACTCTTTGCAACCCTATGGACTATAGCCCACAAGGCTCCTCTGTCCATGGGATTCTCCAGGCAAGAATACTGGAGTGGGTTGCCATTTCCTTCTCCAGGGGATCTTCCCGACCCTGGGAATGAACCCAAGTCTCCATCCTTGCAGGCAAATTTTTTACTGTCTGAGCCACGAGGGAGACCCTTGTTATGCAGAGGTAGATAGTGAATCTCTGTGACTCTTCCATGGAGGAAATCTTGCATTTTATTTGTCATTTTGGTAACATGAGGGAACTCCGGGTGTTTTCTACTTGGCTCTTCCTGCCTAGAGACTTTTATTCCCTTGCTTTCTAGTCAGAGAGCCTGTGTGAGGTTGCTGCCAGTTACTAAATATGTCTATTCCAGTCATATGCCCAGTAACCGGGAAAATGACCAAAGGACAGGGCTTGAGGTCCCACTGGTCCTACCCTAAGGTAGACTCAGATAAAGCTCCATGTTGTGCCTGTCTTCCCTTAGTACTCACTCTGACACCGTAACAATGTTCTGGATCTTCAGATTTTGCTGTTGTCTTAGAGCCAAGCCAGTCTCTAATAATCTTAAGAAAGATCCTGGGTATTTCCTTTTCCCCAGTACACAGACACTCTGGTAAATTGTTGCAGGGCAATTTGGGGACTTCTAGGAAAAGATTCAGGGTATAGTTGCTGTGAAATTGCAGGTTTCTTACTCAAGGGTACTCAATTTCTTAATCATATCCAGAAAACTGAATCTGTGAACTGATTCAGGTATGGGGACTGAGTGAGGAACACTGCATCATTAGGAGGTTTCAGGCTTTGGTAACAGAAAATCTGAACTGGAGGAATCATTAAGAAAATGTAAAAAAAAAATGTATCTCTTGAAATGAAAAGTCTCAATGCAGGGAAATTCTGGGTTGGTTAATTCGACAGCTCAAAAATATCATTAAGGACCTGTCTTTTCATGTCTTTGTTCTGCCCTTCTCAGTGTGTTGCTTTACTTCCCTCCATGATTGCAAGTTGGTTGCCACCCTGCCACACACGGTCAGATAGTGTCCAACAGAAGTAAGACTCTCCTTCCTTTGAGTTTGGTTTTGGAGTAAGGAATTATCCCCCAGAAGTCTCATTGGACTTCAGTTAGAAAGGAGGAACGGGGGTAAATTAATGGTTGTTGGCTGGGAAATACAGACTGTTCTAGACTGCAACTCAATCTTGATGGCATAACTCAGGCCTCTATTCACTAGGTTTGTCAAATCAAAATAAGGACCTTATTGCATCCATTTCTTTTTATTTTGGAGCACCGTGAACTGCCATAAAGATTCCAATGGGTCAGACTAGCCTAATTGTCAGACTAGCCAAGCTCACTATGCATCTGGCAATTAAAGTTGTTCCCAGACCTATGTTATCTTGTGACACCCCCAATCCAATTGAAATTTCTTCAACTACAGCTCATTTCCAGCTACAGTTTTTCTCTACCAGCATCCTTGGCTGACACCTAACAGCCTTTCTAGCTTTCTATAAAGATGTTGGTGCTTCCCTCACTAATTTAGTTACCATTACCTTGACAAAGGACCTGTGTTTTGGGTCCTTTTGGGAGACATATGGGCGTTCATGGTGGCTCAGCAGTAAAAGTATCTGCCTGCAATGTAGGAGCCTCAGGAGATGTGGGTTTGATTCTTGGGTCAGGAAGATCCCATGGAGAAGAAAATGGCAACCTGATCCAGTATTCTTGCCTGGAGAATCCCCTGGACAGAGGAGCCTGGTGGTCTATGGTTCATAGGGTTGCAAAGAGTTGGACATGACTGAAGAGATTTAGCATGTATGTACGGGAGACATATTATAGTCATGAGATGGTTAAGCAGTCATGATAAACACACTCCAAAATTTCTGTCTTGGTCTTTGAATTTACTTTCTCTAAATTATACCTTGTAGTTTCTGACATCTTGACTACATTTTGTATAGATCACTAATGAATCCAGTTTTCTGTCAACCCACTCAGCAAACAATTTAAATGACTTCTAGATGCTCAAACTAGTACGTAAAATGTAGAATCACTGGCAGATGCCACCATATAAATAACTCAGCTTGATCTAAAATTATGCTTTTCCCTTGTTGAACTAGTATCTTCAGAATCTCAATTCAGTTCAGTTCAGTTGCTCAGTCATGTCCCACTCTTTGTGACCCCATGAACCGCAGCACACCAGGCCTCCCTGTTCATCACCAACTCCTGGAGTTTACCCAAACTCATGTCCATTGAGTTAGTGATGCCATCCAACCATCCCATCCTCTGTCATCCCCTTCTCCTCCTGCCTGCAATCTTTCCCAACATCAGGGTCTTTTCCAATGAGTCAGCTCTTCGCATCAGGTGGCCAAAATGTTGGAGTTTCAGCTTCAACATCAGTCCTTCCAATGAACAGCCAGGACTGATTTCCTTTAGGATGGACAGGTTGGATCTCCTTGCAGTCCAAGGGACTCTCAAAAGTCTTCTCCAACACCACAGTTCAAAAGCATCAATTCTGCATTCAGCTTTCTTTATAGTCCAACTCTCACATTCCATGACTACTGGAAAAACCATAGCCTTGACTAGACGGACCTTTGTTAACAAAGTAATGTCTCTGCTTTTTAATATGCTGTCTAGGTTGGTCATAACTTTCCTTCTAAGGAGTAAACGTCTTTTAATTTCATGGCTGCAGTCACCATCTGCAGTGATTTTGGAGCCCCCCAAAATAAAGTCAGCCATTGTTTCCACTGTTTCCCCATCTATTTGTCATGAAGTGATGGGACTGGATGCCATGATCTTAGTTTTCTGAATGTTTAGCTTTAAGCCAACTTTTCACTCTCCTCTTTCATTTTCATCAAGAGACTCTTTAATTCTTCTTCATATTCTTCAGAATCTACTCCCTTGTATATTCCCTCTAGGTCTCCGTTAATATTATTTATCAAGGTTATGCACTTTCATCTATGAGCTTTTCCCTTCAGATATTGCACATGCACTTCTGGTATGGACTTCATGTCCCCAATCCCACCCCAACTCTCACAGGGACATGCTGAGTTCTAACTCTAGCTGTAGGTATGGAGATAATGAGAGATAGAAGGGTCTGGCATGAAGGGAATTGGCTTCACCTTACAAAGTAACAACCTCAATGTTAGATCATTGGGGTTTTTAAGTAATGTGGAAATAGATACACGAGACGAGGAGGGGACGACTTGGCCGACAAGAGAAATAAAAATCAATGATGTTGAGAAATTCAATGCTTTCTGAGTTATCTGAATTCTCTCCTAAATCTCTGTTCTGATTCCCAGGTCTTTCATGATCAATGCTCTAATTTTCACCTAAGCAATAGTGTAAGGCTGCAAATTCAACTAATCTTATAATTCAGCAGCCAGCAGGATCAAACTTCCTGTTTGATTTCTGACTATCTTAGCACTGCGGCTATAAGGAAAAAAGAGGTTCTTCTCGTACAGTCTTAGAAAATCCTTGGTTTTCATTTTGTGCCTTGAGCTGAGAAATTAAGAATTTGTGTTTTTCTTGTAAAAAATCCACCTGCCACTACTAGAAGCAAGTGTTGTATCCTACAGACCTGGAATTTCTTATGCCTTATATATTGTTCTATGGTGGCAACTGCTGACCCTTGGCTTCAACAGGTGTTTCATTCTGAGTGACCAAGGGTAAACACTTAATGGTTTTGCTACTGTTTACCATGTTTTTGACAGAGTCATGTCTCTTACTACTTGCTGAATTTTCACTGCATTCAGCCTTGACTCTGCCAAATAAATGGCCCCAGATTCCTGACAATTTCTGGATGGTCTGTTTCTGGTCAACTCTTGGTACCATTTTTGACATCAGCCAATGTCTTTATTTGCAAGCTACAGAAAGAGGCTGTGGCTAAGTTAAAGAGAAAGAGAAGATTGATTGAAAGGCTATTGACTAGCTGATTGAATCCGGGGTTTTACAGCCAAGAACAACATCCATATGCATGACCCCAGAGGAAAAATCTTCTCTCCCCTTTTCACTGAGTCACTATCCCCTGATCATAATATAATCATGTGGGCCAGGAACATCTGCTTGGCAAGAGATTAGGCCAAGTGCCTATGTCCTGGCTCTAAAAAAATCCCACCCAAACCCAACCAAAAACCAAGAAAACCCCCAGACACAAAACAGCAGCAACAGCAAAACACACCAAAAAACCAAACCAGCCAAATGAAAAAACCTTAGGAAGTAATTACCTGGCATTTTTGATTACTATAGTGGGAGATGGGCTCTGATCCCTACCAAGACCCCTAAGGCTGGGGATTCCCTGAACAAAAGAAGGAATTGAATTGCTGAACACGGAAGCAAATGGTAGCTGCCCATTAGCCTCTGGGTGAGTCACTGTTTGTTTCCAAGTTTCCTCAACAGTAGAAAGAAGAGTTTGGAATAGATGGTCACTAAGACTGCTTCCAGATCTATCATTCTGAGCTTTGGCATCTATGCAGTAAGCAGTTCCAGCTCACACCGTCCAACCAATGCACCGAGCCCTTGTCCTGCCCCTAGTCACAAGGTGGAATGGGGCAGGGGATAGAGGGGAGCTCTCCTGAGGCTGGCTGCCTAGTTGGGGGGTGAAGGCCACTCTCCCCCGGGCTCCTGGCAGCTGCTATGCTGAGCCCTGGTGCAGCTGTTTTTGCAGCAGGTTTCACACTGACGCAGAAAATAGAAGCAGTGTCAGGCCAACACTGTGAGTGATCCAGACAACAAAGTCACTTTTCAAGACACTGCCCCGTTTGAGCACTGGGTGTCAAGGTGACAGATTTTGTAGACACGTTCTTGGGGGGGGGGGGAGAAAAAAAACATCTACCTTGAGTGATTTTTGAAGCCTGTGGAAATATTTGGCAAGTGTGAACAGTTGGTTCCCCACATTTTCTCTTTAATCAATTGCTTCTTTAAGAAGCGGCTGTGCTGAAGGGAGAGAGTTGCATGTATCTTCCCCCTCCCTTTGGCTCCCTTTCCAGAGCACTGGTTTTTCAATACGAAGAGGCAAAACTTTCTCCACCATCCCCGAAATGCTGCCTGCATATTAAAAATACAGCAGCTTTCTCTGCTGTTTGCCTGTGGATTTGTTTCATTTCATACCCCACTGAAGCCTCCTCTCTGTTCAGAACACGCTGTACCCAGTTGTGAGGAGAGATGAGTGGAGGGGAGGGACTTGAGAGAGCACTGCTTGTTTTCTCAGCAAACTTGGAGGATTGTTGAAATTGAAGTTGGAGCTTTGGATGAACAGAAACCCGAGGTCTTCGGGAGGAATTTAAATTCACTGGCTTGCCTGGAGCTCTGACCCTGGCCTTCCCTTCACCACTCGTGATGTCCATGAGTCACCTCCCGAGAGGTGGGCAATGGGATGTGGGGTCTGAATCACCTCCGCCTGTGGGCCTGTGTCCAGCTGGGATCCACAAGAATATCCATCCTGCCCAAGTGGGTGGAGCAAGGATTTTCATAATTGGATAAGAGTTGCCATATCAGAAAACAAACCCTTTCCTCTTACATCTATGTATCACTTGTAGTAGGTTAACATGCATCTCCCCCAAATTCATTTCCACCCAGGACCTCAGAACGTGACCTCATCTGGGAATAGAATCTCTGCAGATGTAGTTAGTTAAGGATCTGATCATTATTTCAGATGAAGTCATTTTGGAGTTAGGGTGGGCCCTGCATTCAGAGACTTGTGTCCGGATGAGAAGAGACACACAGAGAGACAGGCAGTGTGGAGAGGGAGGTGGAGATTGGAGCGATGCCTCTATAAGCCAAGGGAGATCGAGGATGGCCAGCGACCACCAGGAGCTTAGAGAGAGGCCCGGGACTGGTCTCCGTCAGAGCCTCCAGAGGGAACCAGTACTGCTGACACCTTGGTTCTGGACGTGAGGCCTCCTGGATTGGGAGCCGACAAATTTCTCTTGTTTTAAGCCCCTGCTGCTGCTGCTGCTGCTGCAGCTGTGTCTCTCAGTCGTGTTCGACTCTGTGTGACCCCATAGACAGCAGCCCACCAGGCACCCCCGTCCCTGGTATTCTCCAGGCAAGAACACTGGAGTGGGTTGCCATTTTCTTCTCCAATGCATGAAAGTGAAAAGGGAAAGTGAAGTCGCTCAGTCGTGTCCGACTCTTCGCGACCCCATGGACTGCAGCCCACCAGGCTCCTCTGTCCATGGGATTTTCCAGGCAAGAGTACTGGAGTGGGTTGCCATTGCCTTCTCCTATTTAAGCCCTTGAGTTGGTGGTAATTTGTTTCCGCAGCCATGGGAAACTAACACATCACCTAGTGAATACCCCTTTGCCATCTTGTCCTTGGCCCATAATGTCCTGCAAAACTTTCTCCTCCCTCAAATGTCAAATGTTGTTTGTCCCCTCCTCTGTGATGAAGGCTCAGATGTCCCCTCTTCTGTGAAGTTCCCTAGATTTTCATTAGAAAGGAATGACTTCTCTCTTCTGTTTTCTCAGCACAGACTTTGTTCCCTCTTGGGTTGAGTGGGTGGTACTGGAGTGTCCCACCCTCCTTGACTATGGGCTCCCTGAGGGCAGGGACGGATCTCCTCACTCTGTCTTTTCAGCACACGTGATGTGCCCAGCACATGGTAGGCAATAGCTGCTGCCTGTAGAGAAGGGATGGAAGGGGACTATGGCTTCCTCCAAAGGTGGCACTCCAGGTAATGCTGAAATGCTGGAGAAGGGAAGCTGAGCCTGTGAGCGCTCACATCCCTAACCTGTGTGGCACCTTCCCTTCTGGGGTCGCTCTGTCCTCCATGCTTAGTCGCTGCCTGGTAACACACCTCTTGCTTGTTTGCATGTGTGCTCAGTCAGTGTCCAACTCTTTGTGACCCTATGGACTGTAGACTGCTAGACTCCTCTGTCCATGAAATTTCCTGGCAAGAATACTGAAGTGGGTTGCTATTTCTTCCTTCAGGGGATCTCCCCTACTCAGGGATTGAATGCACCTCTCTTGAGTCTCCTGCATTGGCAGGTGGATTCTATACCACTGAGCCACCTGGGAAGCCCCTAATACACCTCTACTTATGGTTTAATGGATAATCTTGTTGTTGGCTCATCCCAGTTGAAGCGCTTTCTAGTATCATCCATACTTGCAAAGTAGAAAGGCCCACACTAAGGGACATCCAGGTGGGGTAAGGGTGGGTGCAGATGGAGGGGTTCTGAGGACAGGGAGATGGAGGACATGAAGGGGCACAGGCTTGAAGCCATTTCTGGGACCCTGCCCACTTCTGGGAGAGTGTTCATGGTGGGAAACTAACACATCACCTAGTGAATATCCCTTTGCCACCTTGTCCTCAGCCCATAATGTCCTGCAAAACTTTCTCTGCCCCTCTGCACAGTGTCCACTGCTGCTCCTCCCACCTGCCTCCCCATCTCCCTCCTACTCCCACCCCAATTCCCTGCCCACCCCCAAATGATCTAAGGAAAACTCTGTCTTCCTTGGACTAGTTTTTTTTTTTTTTTTTGTGTGGTTGTTATTGCAAGATACAACCCCAGGAATTTGACACAATTGAACTATTTTATCATCTTTAAATTTTTAAACAAAAGAAAGAAAGGAAAGGAGAGGTTCTGTTGGGACAATAACCTAGGCACACAGCAAAGAGAGGTGCGGAGGTGGCAGGACCCTGTGAGGAGGTTAAAGACCCCGGTCCCCCAGTGATGCCGTGAACCTCCCCTGCAGTGTGGACCCAATGCCTCGGATGGGTTCACGGGGAGCTTTGCCAGTGTGGCTGTGCTGGTGTGGGGTCTGGGAGAAGGAAGCGAGGGACAGCTGTGTGTCTGTGTCCACACCACTACGTCTGTGTCCTCCCAAGTCTCCTGCAGGCTGATGGGGTGCAGTCTGCCAGCTCACTGGAGGGAACCCTGTCCTGCACAGCTGCTTGGGGAAGCTGCCAAGGATGCCAGCAATGTGGGGCCACAGCAGATTCTAGTTTGTAGGCCACATGCTCTAAGGTGGTGGATGATTTATGAGGAAGGCTCAGATTCTCTTACTTCAGCTCCTGCTGGACTCTCTGGAAGGTTCTGGTCATTTTATTTCATTTCCAAATCACCAGATTGTCCTTCACCCTGAGCAAATGGTCCTGGGACTTAACAGGGAGCCACTTTGGTGGAGTCATTAATCACAGAAGCCTGGTGAGGTCTTGGGGGAGGCTCTCTGCCCACCTTCTTTGTTCTACTTAGGCGGCAGGTCCTCTGTCATTTAAGGGTCCTGTCCTCATGACTTGGATCTCACTGTGACTATGGGCCAGACCTAGTGCAGGGAAGGCTTTTAAGAGGAGAGAATGAGAGAGAGACTGGCTCCATCACTCCTTCATTCATTCATTCATTCCTTCCAATCAAGTATATGCTTTGTGCTAGGCCCTCTCATAGGCCTTGGGGATATAGCCATGAGTAGAACACACAAAAATTTGCCCTTAAGGGGCTTCCCTGATGGCTCAGACAGTAATGAATCCGCCTACAACGTGGGCGGCCTAGGTTTGATCCATGGGTCAGGAAGATCCCCTAGAGAAGGGAACAGCTACCCACTCCAGTATTCTTGCCTGGGAAATTCCATGGACAGGAGAGACTGGAAGGCTGTAGTCCATGGGTTCACAAAGAGTTGGACATGACTGAGTGACTAAAACAAGGAGCTTACATTGTAATTCTAGTCAGACTTAAACAGTAGCTGTGCTTTGTTTTTCTTTTCCATAAACTAGAAGCAAAGTAGAGGATAGGAAGAAATTACTGCCAAACTGAGGTGGAAAGTGAGTTGGAGGACACAGTCAGATATTTGCATGCAGAAGTCTTATCAAGCAGTCCTTGTTTCTCAGAGGGGTTAGCCCAGGCTGTAGGGGATGTTGTTGAACATCAATCATTTAACCAAAGAGGTCATTTTCTCCCTCTACTCAGAGTCAGATGGGTGAGAATGAGACTGGATGGCAGCATGGCCAATGATCCAGCCTCTGCAGGTAGGTCACAGCGAAGCCACTTGCCATCCTGGGAGGAGACCCAGGGCAGAAGGGAAGCATGTGTGTGTGTGTGTGTGTGTGTTATATTTATGTAATAGCAACAATCTTTCTGGGCAACATGAAACCTTCTCTTTAGCACTGATTTTCTGCAGTGTGAGCCCCCACTAGATGTGGAAGATTCTGGTTGGATTACAGAGGTGATATCCACAGCTGAGTAAATTCTGAAGAGACGAAGTTGTCTAGATAAGGGTGTCTGTGTTTGTCCTCTCCTCAGAAAGAGCCAAGGTATCTCACCAGCCTCTAGGGGGCTGGTCAAGAGAGCTGCCGGGGAACCTGGGGAGAAAAAAGGAGATCAGGAGGGCAAATCCAGGTGGGAAGAAGTCCACACATTCTGGCCCGTGAGAAATCTGATGGAGCCACAGTCAGGGACTCCACACCAATTAGAAAAGAGACGTTTCTCAGTGAGCTTACAGAGCATGGCTCTCTTATCTATCTTTCCAGTATGTGCAGTCTCTTACATTCAATAACTAGCCAGGCTGAGGTCTCATGGGGGTGCGGAGAAGTCCCTGGTGGAGAGGGCAAAGCAGCAGAGTGGTCAGACCCTGGGGCTGGAGGGACCGCCCCAGAGCAACCACAGGAGGGAGGAAGTGACAGGAATCCAGTGCCCCCAGGCTAGAAGGTTGCCCGGTTCCAGAGAGAGAGAGAAAGAGTGCCCTCAAGGCCTGCACCCTGGGGACCTCTGCTTGGCAGTCTGACAGCTGATTTGTCTGCTGTAGCCTCTGCATAGCCATTCTTAGCTCTGGGCAGGAGCCTGACTCCTAACAAACTCCTGAGTATCTTTATCTCCAAAAATAGGGCCTGGATTTAATCTGTGATTTGCAGCTTTTTTTTTTTTTTTAAACTGGAGAGATACTTTTTAAACACAAATTTATAGGGAACTTCAGGTTTTGAAACAACTTTGAAAAGCAGAGCTGTTTTGCTTGAAGCTGGGCAGGAGCTAGACTCTCACCTGCTCTTCCCCGTCCCCCCCACTCCCCACACCATGAACCCTGAAGGACTCACAGCAGCTCAGTTTCCTCGGAGCCAAGTTTGGGAACTACTGGACACAAACTGTGCAAGATCCCCCTCCCCTATGACATTCATGGCTGTGCAGCTGGTCTTCCTAGGGACAGGCAGGCAAGCAAAGGGCCAATGCAGGTAACAACAGGTGTTTCTTGTTCCTTCCAATGGGTTTGCATCATGAAGTGTTCTACCTTCATAGACTTAGTTACTTTTCCGTTGATTTTTTTCCCATTTCTTTTGATCTCTGTTTTTGACATTAGGAGGCTCTTGTTAGATGTCTGATAATGTTGGGGAAGCTCTCAAAATATCTGCAGTGGGCTTCCCTGTGTAAACTACCCTCAATGGTGCCAGGAAGCCCTTGGGTTCACCCTCTGCAGACGATATGCCTCCGTCTGCTGCCAGCCTGGAGGACTGGTGCTGAGCAGGTACCCAAAGTGGGGAGAGGATCCAGAAGCTGCTGATTCTTAAACAGCTTTCTCCCTCTTCTCCTTATTTTTACCATCCCTTAAAGCTCCCCTAGGGCTTCCCTGGTGGCTCAAAGGTAAAGAAGCCACCTGCAATGCAGGAGACACAGGTTTGATCCCTGGGTCGAGAAGATCCCCTGGAGGTGGGCAGGGCAACCCACTCCAGTATTCTTGCCTGGAGAATCCCATGGATAGAGGAGCCTGGCAGGCTGCAGTCCATAGGGTCACAAAGAGTCAGACATGACTGAAGCGCCTGGGCACACACATACCCATGCAAAACTCCATCACCTTGACTTCCAGAAATCCCTGGTGCTGCCAATTTTAGGCCTTTTGAAGATTCTATGATATAAATCAGGTTGCCTTTCAGCTTTTCTCACTACCAGCAGTGACTTAGATTTCTTGATCTGTCAAGTGCATTATCTTTTGCCCATCCATTTGGCAGCTTCCAAAATTTTATCATTATTTTCTCCTTTCCCATTTTGGCTTTGTCCTTGTGCATTTATGCCTTTGTAAACAATTCCCTTGCTGTAGTTTTAGTGAGGCTTGGGAAGGAGTGAAATCAGCTGTGTGTGTTCACTTCACCACCTTTAAAAGAAATTCTGGCCTTTTATCATCTAAAGAATTTTCCAGTTTCTCACTATGGCAAGGGTCCAGATTCCTGGCACAGGCTGTGTGTGTTGGCAGAGAAAGAAGCTATTGTTCCTGTCTAGATGCTCCGTTGGTCACTGATCTAGGCCCACCATCTTCTCCCAGTTCGGATGGTACCCTTGTCAATCATACTTCCTCCACTTGCCATATTTCATCATCTTCCTTACATAACTCTTTGCACTTAGATGCCCTTGGGCTCTTGTCAAGGTAATTTCAATCCATCAAGAAAAAAAAATCAATGGATTAAAAAAAACTGAGCACCTAGGTAGGCTTTATGAGTATGGGAATCATATTTTCTAAGTCCAAAAATGGAATTTTTATTATTTGTTGTTCAGTTGCTCAGTTGTGTCCAACTCTTTGTGACCCCATGGACTGTAGCACACCAGGCTTCCCTGTCCATCACCATCTCCTGGAGTTTGCTCAAACTCATGTTCATTGAGTTGGTGATGCCATCCAATCATCTCATCCTCTGTCATCCCCTTCTACTCCTGCCTTCAATCTTTCCCAGCATCAGGGTCTTGTTTAATGAGTCAGTTCCTCATATCAGGTGGTCAAAGTATTGGAGCTTCAGCTTCAGCATCAGTCCTTTCAATGTATATTCAGGACTGATTTCCTTTAGGATTGACTGGTTTGATCTCCTTGTAGTCCAAGGGACTCTCAAGAATCTTCTCTAGTACAACAGTTCAAAAGCATCAACTCTTCAGTGTTTAGCCTTCTTTATGGTCCAGCTCTCACATCCATACATGACTATGGAAAAACCATAGGTTTGACTAGATGGACCTTTGCAAGTAAAGTAATGTCTCTGCTTTTTACAGCCTAGGTTTGTCATAGCTTTTCTTCCAAGGAGCAAGTGGCTTTTTATTTCGTGGCTGCAGTCACCATCTGCAGTGATTTTGGAGCTGAAGAAAAAAAGCCTGTCACTGTTTCCACTCTTTCCCCATTTATTTGCCATGAAGTGATGGGAACAGATGCCATGATCTTAATTTTATGACGTTGAGTTTTAAGTCAGCCTTTTCACTCTCCTCTTTCATCTTCATCAAGAGACTCTTTAGTTCCTCTTCACTTTCTGCCATAAGGGTGGTGTCATCTGCATATCTGAGGTTATTGATATTTCTCCTAGCAATCTTGATTCCAGCTTGTGCTTTACCCATCCTGGCACTTCACATGATGTAATCTGCATATATAAGTCAAATAAGCAGGGTGACAATATACATCCTTGATGTACTTCTTTCCCAAATTGGAACCAGTTCGTTTTTCCATGTCTGGTTCTAATTGTTGCTTCTTGACCTGCGTACAGGTTTCTCAGGAGGCAGGTAAGGTGGTCTGCTATCCGCATCTCTTTAAGAATTTTCCACAGTTTGTTGTGATTCACACAGTCAAAGACTTTAACATAGTCAATGAAACAGAAGTAGATGTTTTTCTGGAATTCTCTTGCTTTTTATATGATGCAACGGATGTTGACAATTTGGTTTCTGGTTCCTCTGCCTTTTCTAAATCCAGCTTGAACATCTAGAAGTTCTCGGTTCACATACTATTGAAGCCTAGCTTGGAGAATTTTGCTAGCATGTGAAATGAGAGCAATTGTGTGGTAGTTTGAATGTTCTTTGGCATTGCCCTTCTTTGAGATTGAAATGAAAACTGACTTTTTCCAGTCCTGTGGCCACGGCTGAGTTTTCCAAATTTCCTGGCATATTGAGTGCAACACTTTAACAGCACCATCTTTTAGGATTTGAAATAGTTCAGCTGGAATTCCATCACCTCCATTAGCTTTGTTTGTAGTGATGCTTCCTAAGGCCCACTTGACTTCACACTCCAAAATGTCTGGCTCTAGGTGAGTGATCGATCACACCATGTGATTATCTGGGTCATGAAGATCTTTTTTGTATAGTTCTTCTATGTATTCTTGCCACCTCTTCTTAGTATCTTCTGCTTCTGTTAGCTCCATACCGTTTCTGTCTTTTATTGTGCCCATCTTTGCATGAAATGTTCCCTTGGTATCTCTAACTTTGTGGAAGAGATCTAGTCTTTCCCACTCTATTGTTTCTATTTCTTTACATTGCTCACTTAGGAAGGCTTTCTTATCTCTCCTTGCTATTCTTTGGAGCTCTGTGTTCAAATAGGTGTATCTTTCCTTTTCTCCTTTGCCTTTCACTTCTCTTCTTTTCTCAGCTATTTGTAAGGCCTCCTCAGACAGCCATTTTGCCTTTTTGTATTTTTATTTCCTTTGGGATGGTATTGATCACCGCCTCCTGTACAATGCCATGAGCCTTCGTCCATAGTTCATCAGGCACTCTGTCTATCAGATCTAACCCCTTGAATCTATTTGTCATTTTCAGTGTATAATCATAAGGGATTTGATTTAGGTCATACCTGAATGACCTAGTGGTTTTCCCTAATTTCTTCATTTTAACTCTGAATTTTCAATAAGAAGTTCATGATCTGAGTCACAGTCAGCTCCCAGTCTTGTTTTTGCTGACTGTATGGAGCTTCTCCATCTTCATCTGCAAAGAATGTAATCAATCTGGTTTCGGTATTGACTATCTGATGACGTCCATGTGTAGAGTCATCTCTACACTTGTGTTGTTTGAAGAGGGTGTTTGCTATGACCAGTGCATTCTATTGGCAAAACGCTGTTAGCCTTTGCTCTGCTTCATTCTGTACTCCAAGGCCAAACTTGCCTGTTACTCCAGGTAGCTCTTGACTTCCTGCTTTTGCATTCCAGTCCCGTATGATGAAAAGGACATCTTTTTTTGGTGTTAGTTCTAGAAGGTCTTATAGGTCTTCATAGAATCATTCAATTTCAGCTTCTTCAGCATTTGTGGTTGGGGGATAGATTTGGATTACTGTGATATTGAATGGTTTGCCTTGGAAACGAACAGAGATCATTTTGTTGTTTTTGAGATTGCATCCTAGTACTGCACTTCAGACTCTTTTATTGACTATGAGAGCTACTCCATTTCTTGCAAGGGAGTCTTGCCCACAGTAGTAGACATAATGCTCATCTGAATTAAATTCACCATTCTGGTCCATTTTAGTTCATTCATTCCTAAAATGATGTTTACCTTTGCCATCTCCTGTTTGACCACTTCCAATGCTTTTGAACTGTAGTGTTGGAGAAGGCTCTTGAGAGTCCCTTGGACTGCAAATAGATCACATGAGTCAATCCTGAGGAAATCGGTCATGAATATTCATTGGAATGACTGATACTGAAGCTGAAACGCCAATACTTTGGCCACCTGATGCGAAGAACTGACTCATTGGAAAAGACCCTGATGCGTGGAAAGATTGAAGGCAGGAAGAGAAGGGGATGACAAAGGATGAGATGGTAGGATGACATCATGGACTTCATGGACATGAGTCTGATCAGGCTCTTGGAGTTGGTGATGGACAGGGAAGCCTGGTGTGCTGCAGTCCATGGGGTTGCAAAGAGTCAGACATGCCTGAATGGCTGAACTGAACTGCACTGAACTGAATTTATCTTGATTCATGGACCTAACATTCCAGGGTCCTTGGCGCTATTGTTCTTTACAGTGTCTGACTTTACTCTCAACACCAGACACATCCACAACTAGGCTTTGTTTCTGCTTTGGCTCAGCCTCTTCATTCCTTCTGGAACTTTTTCTCCACTCTTCTCCAGTAGCATATTGGGCACCTACCGACCTGGGGATTTCATCTTTCAGTGTCATATCTTTTTGCCTTTTCATGCCATTCATGAGATTCTCAAGGCAAGAATGCTGAAGAGGTTTGCCATTCCCTTCTCCAGTGGACCACATTTTGTCAGAACTCTCCAACACAACCCATCCGTCTTGGGTGGCCCTACAAGGCCTGGCTCGTATTTACATTTTTATTATAGTCTTATATTAAAAAGTTTCTTTGGCTGATGTAGTTTAAATACTAAAATTTTCAAAATTCAGAGAGCACCAGGGTGAAATACTTCAAATCTGATCTGCCCCAGAAAGTCTGGGACGTCATCGTTGTAGGTGGAGGAAAAGTGAGAAAAACTCTTTTTTTCTCTTGTAGAATATAGTCCAGTTGGGTTGGACCAATGGAAGCATTCTTACAGAGAGTACCAGGCATTTTGACCAGTGCCAAATAAGTAAATAGGAAGTGCCTGAGGAATTTTGAGGAGGGGAGACCTTGGAGGTGCTGGGCTGGTCAAAAGGGGGAACACTTCCTGGAGACAGGTTTTAAGATGGGCTTTGAAATCTGCCCATGGATGTCTGAGGCTGTCCTGTGGTAAAGAAATTGGGAGATGGTAAAAGGAAAGCACTGTTTTTGGTGTCAACTTTTCCTCTATTACCTTTTATCTGTCATCTATCAACCCACCTCCACCAATCACTGTCTACCATCTGACTTTACGAGCCTCATGGTAATTCCTTCTCAAGCTTAAAACTTTGTCTGTATCATTTAAGATTAGTTTCTGATAAGTAACAGAGTATTGAAATAATTGGGTTATATATGAGAATTATTTTTCTCACAGTGGAGATTCAGAAGGATATAACTTGGGATGGGTAGAGGGGTTTCTGTTCCTCTGTCATGCAGGTTCTTTCCAGTTCACTGTGGTTCTTATCCTAATGGGCCAATATTCAGCTTAGTGCTCCAGCCATCAGAGACACATTCCAGGCAGCAGAGTGGAGGACAGAACAAAGAAGGGGAGCAAAGGATAATCACTAACTGTCTTATAAGGAGGATTCCCAAAAGCTGCCACACATCACATTTTTTTTTCTGTCTAATAGGCCAGAACTTAGTCAAGCACAAAGTGCATTGGGATCTATAGCTTTTATTCTAGGTGGCCAGTTGTTCCTATGGAAGAGGGGATGCTAGGACAACTAGAGATGGTGGCTACACTGTCACCGTGAGTCACTCTCAGTCCACACTTGTCTACCGCATCTACTTGTCCTTCTCTCATTGGTACATTCCTCCATTCATTTATCTTTTTCTGCATGGGCATCATCACTTAGAGTTGATGAATGTCAGAACTTCAAGGAAACAAAGTCATTCAGTCTGGTCTTTTCCTAGTACAGTTGAAGAAATGAAGGTGCAACTCATCTAAGATCAGTCACACTGCTGGGTAGTTAGAGAATCATTATTAAAATCACCAGGGTAAAGATTTGTCCAAGTTGGGCACCCAAGAGCTGAGGGAACGAGAGAAATAAAAGCCGGGTCAGTTAACCAGGGATGTCTTCTGAATGAGGTGAGAATTGGGATGAGTTTGGGCAAGGAGAAAGTCATTTAGAGGGGAAGAGAATGTTTACAGGGGGTAAATGACCTAAGTAAATGCATAGAGTCAAGTTAGAACATTTTGTTAGAGCTTATGGGTTTGAACAAAATGGAGAGTATATTGTCAGTGCTGATGAAAAACGGAAGAGTGAATTGAAATAGAGGATAGGGGAATATTGGTTGAATGGGCTTTGAACTATACCCAAGAGCTTGGTATAGATAAAGAAACAGAGCCATTTCAGGCTTTTTAGGTTTAACAGAATCTGGTTCAGTACCATCTCCATCCATCAATATTGCTCCTCTTCATTTCTGTCTCCAACCCTGTCTCAGTTTCCATCTCCCTGTTTCTGTGTCTTGTTTGGTTCTTCTCTCTAGCCTCTGGCAGCAGCTTTTGTGCTTACAGAATGTTTCCTCTAATCCTCTAAATAGCTGTTGATGAGTTTTTAACTCTGTATTCAAATGGGTGCCCAATATCCACTCCTCTGAGGTCTGCACTCCCTTAGCCTCCATCCTATTCTTTACGGAAACAAAGTCATCTGGATTCACCCTGGCTGGATAACCCAGGGCAGTGGCAGACACTTTAAAGCCTGGCTAGTTGCCCCCTCCTCTGCAATGGGGCTTGGGAGACGTTCTCACTGAACAGTTCCTGTGGACTAAGAGCCTCTCCTGCTCCCTTGAAATCTACCAGCTCTGAAATTTATGATGAATTCCCTGTCCCTACTCCCAGAGGTAACTGCCAAGGAGACAGGCTAAAAGCCTATATTTATGGCAAGTGACACTTTCTGAACAAGATGTTGATTAAGGAGTGTGTTGGGTTCTTACTGTTCCACAAGCTCCAGAGGCTGAGCTGTGGGTGTGAAGACCATGTGTGGGTTAGGACACTGATCATCCTCCTAAACCTGGAAGCCGTCAGAGGTCAGGGGTGAGGGGTGGGGTCAGGGGGACATGACAGTGCTATGCCGAAGTTAACTCACACTGGCAGGTTGTTAAATGTTCAGATACATCCTGAGCTGGCTCTTAAACTGTTGGTAGTTTGAAAGTGGCCATGATGGGAATATTTGCACCATGGAAATGGGTGAGCATTATAAATGAGAGTTGGCTCCCCTTCCCCAGAGAACTGGTTTACCTCCATTGCACTAGGCCACCCCCATTTTGGATAGGTGCTTTGTGGGGAGAGTGGCAGCCATCTGAGATTCTTGAGACTTTGTCCAGGGATCTGTCCAGATTGGAGGGATTTGTGGCCCTATGGGGGAGAGTTGCTCTATCTTGGGGGTGGGAGGCTGGTTTTAGGAGATGAGCAGAAAAGTCAATGAAAATAAACTTTGTTCTGTCAAATGAGGCAGAACTGTGGCCGAATGACCTATCTGGTCTAGGATCCAGGACACTGGGCAAATGCATCACAGTGACTCTGTTTATCTACAGTGAAAAAAAATTAGCTCAGTTATACATTTTAAAATTGTTTTTAAAAATTTGTTTTAATTTATTATTTTTTATTGGGGTATGGTTGCTTTACAATATTGTGTTAGTTTCTGCTGTACAATGAAGTGAATCAGCTATATGTATGCATATGTCCCCTGCTTCTTGGACCTCCCTCCCATCTCCACTCCCATCCCACCCATCTAGGTCATCACAGAACTCTGAGCTGAGCTCCCTGTGCTATACAGTAGGTTCCCACTAGCTATCTGTTTTACACATGGCTGTGCACATATGTCAATCCTAGAACTACCATATGACCCAGCAATCCCACTACTGGGCATATACCCTGCTGCTGTTGCTGCTGCTGCTAAGTTGCTTCAGTCATGTCTGACTCTGTGTGACCCCATAGACGGCAGCCCACCAGGCTCCCCAGTCCCTGGGATTCTCCAGGCAAGAACACTGGAGTGGGTAGCCAGGACATGAAAGCAGCCTAAATATTCATCGACAGATGAATGGATAAAGAAGATGTGGTACATATATACAATGGAACATTACTCAGCCATAGAAAGGAACAAAACTGGATCATTTGTAGAGATGTGAATGGACCTAGAGTTTGCCATACAGGGTGAAGTAAGTCAGACAGAGAAAAACAAATATTGTATATTAATGCCTGTATGTGGAATCTAGAACAATGATACTGATAAACATATTTGCATGGCAGACATAAGGAATAGAGGTGAGTTCAGTTATGCTTTTGAGTTAACATATTCCTCTTTTGATTATCTTATCTGCTGCATCTTTGCCTCCTTAATGCTCATTTCTTTTTCAAAGGGAAAGGATAGCTTTGCAATCATAAATCCTGATATATAGATGTCTAAACATGTTTTGACTGACATTTAACAGCAGGTTGACAGCTGTATAGCTACTGCCAATGTGTGCAGTGCTGCAAAGGGCCCACTTATGTCCAGTTATCAATGTGAACCATGAAACAAGAAAATATCTCACATGTGAAGCAAATACTCAAGTGCATCTGGCCAACTGGGGTCTTTTGCATGCGTAAGCCCCTACTTGTGAGCATCAGGTAAATGTCTCTTCTGCTCCCTCCAGTAGATGTTTTGGCTTTAAGTGAACATTAAGTCACAGACATCCTGCTGGGTTAATCCTGGGCATTAGCCAATTGGTGCACATCAAGCACCCCAGACTCTTTCTTATGTATAGCTATTACAGTGCACACTGAAACACACAGACAGAACATAGATCCTCACAGACACATAGGGGGAAGCCTTGGAGAGTCAGTATAGGAGAGAGACACCCAGAGCTATGAATATAACTGCTGAAAGCAGACCCAAGGAGAGTAATGTAATTGCCATTAACCGCAGTGAATGGCCTGGCTGATGGATGCCAGCAACGTGTGAAGGCTTGATAATCGCCTGTTCATCCCAGGATGAATGTGATGCTTTCATTCCTCTGCAAAGTATTTATTTGTACGAGATTAGATTTGACTGGGGAATGCTTTTCCCTTCCCTAAATTATTAACATCTAATAAAAGGTTATAGCCAAATTCCCTGGCAACCTCACATGTGGAAAGAAGACCATCAGTTTTATGCAGCTGCCATGCATTTTCCCTTCATGATTGAGGAATACAGGAAAAAAAGAGAAAGAATTGAGGTTATATTCAGTTCATTGGGGTTTCTTTCTCCACTGACATCCCTTCTTGGCAGTTTGTTTACTTTGCGGGGCAGGGGGAATTCTGGTTTTCAGTCTTTTCCGCTTACAAATGCAAGACTGGGGCTCTTTCCAATCATTTTTGTCTAAGTGTTTTGCTCAGTTTCAGGCAGTACTGCCACTGTGGTTAATTCTGAAGAAGGGGACTTCTGATGGAGGTGGGCTTGTGGTTTGGAGGCAGCGTGTCAGTCAGTCTGTCAATCAGTTAACAGTCTTTGTTTATCCAAGTGGGTGCAGGGCCGCCTATTAGATGATTAGGACACGTGGTCTCCGTGCCCGCAGTCTCTCCTCTCACACCATCCTACACACAACTGTCATGTTAACTCCTTCTCAGACAGAGTTCCCATCCTCTTGGACTCTGCCCAAACACTGCTCATGGCTCCCCATTTACTTTAGAAAAAAAATCCACGCAGTTTAGGCTGATATTCTGGGGTACACTTGCTTTAACCTATCTTCAAAGCTTTAACTCATGTCTCCCAGAAGCCTCCTAATAACCCCAAAGGGACTTACTTGTTTCCATCTCTATGCCTTTGCTCACACTTCCCTTTTCCATCTCATTTCCACGTGCCCAAGTTCTTTTCATCCTTCCAGGTCCAGTTCAAATGGTACCTCTTTCCATGGAGGCTTCTCCGGTTACCACAACCAGAAGGACCCTTCTCCACCTGCACATTCTGATAGAATCTTTACTTGTGCCTCATTTCTTGCATATCAAGTTCTGCCTTGTCATCCAGCCATGGTGAGGCAGGAGGGTAGGTTGTTGAGGAGCACAGATTCTACAAACACAGCATCTGAATCCCAGATCTGTTACTTACTCACTATGTGAGCTCTCTGAGTCTCAGTTTCTTCCTCTTTAAAATGAGGAGAATTATAGTACCTATATTTTGGAGTAGTTGCAAAGATTAAATGACTTAATTTTGATAAAATGCTTTGAATATGGTCTGCTGGATAGTAAGTACCATAGAATTATTAGCCGTCATTATTTGAAAAAAGAAAGCATTATAATTCAGTAAAACTAATCTATAAACTAGGCAAGACTGGTTCCATCTCTACGAATCTGTAATAATAACATATAGAATTTAACACTTACAATAGCATATCCTATCCATAATTCAACGCCACCAATATTCATTGAGAGCACCTCTGTGCCAGGCACAATGTCTCACCTTAACTCCTTTTTATATTTATTTATTATTTTTTAATTTTTGGCTGTTCTGGCTCTTCATTGCTGCAAGGGCTTTTCTCCAGTTGTGGAGACTGGGGGCCTATTCTAGTTGCAGTTAGTGGGCTTCTCATTGTGGTGGCTCCTCTTGTTGTAGAGCAGGCCTTAGCAGTTGTAGTAGGTGTGCTCAGTAATTGTGGCCCATGGGCTTAGTTGCTCTGCAGCTGTGAATCTTCCCGGACCAGGGATTGAACCATGTCCTGCATTGCCAGGCAAATTCTTAACCACCATACCTCCAAGGAAATCCCCCCACTTTAGCTCTTAATATGAGTATTATCTTGTCCATCTTCAAGCATAAAATACTGAAATTCAGCACATTTCAGGGTCTTCCCAGGGAGACTTAGCTCAGATGGATGAGAACCAGTCTTCTGACTCCCAGCCAGAGCTAGTCTTTACTGCTGCCCTGTCTAGGATTCATTAAGAAGGCCCAAGTTGCTATTAAAGGCATTTGAATTCTCAGGAGAAGGATCATTGAGCCACTGTGCATCAGTAAGGACCTGCTGTGTCCTGAGCCATATTCCATATGTACAGACCCATGATCTTACAGACTGAAATGTCAGGCTCAGGCTAAAATAGGCAGTGAACTATGGTGGGTCACATACAGGTGCTCTGCTTCTCAGCTCAGTTGCAGAAACACTGGAGGCCAGATTTCTCTGTTTCTATCTCCCAGGCAGCAAAAGTGTGTGTGAACTCTAGGAATACAAATTCCCTTCACTAATCAGTCTGATGAAAATTAATTAGGAAGGCAGATCTACTGCAGAAATTCCCAAACAAAACACAATGTATTGTCTAATCATGCATGTCAAAGCCAGATAGAAATGTTTTAACATCATTTGTAATTATGAATGATCTGACCCATTGCTTTCCTCTACCTCATTTGGAAACAGAATTGGGGCTTTTCTAGTTGTTCAGCCCTCTACTCCCAAATACATTGACTTAACCTCCTCGGATGCCCCTCCCCTCTGGCATTTTTCAGCCAGGTATTGATTTGGGTTGTCTCTGCCTGGTGCATGTACTCTACAGAGTGGGTCACGTCAGTGTGTGTGATGCAGCATGAACATTCCTGGAGGGCAGAGCTTGTATTCTTATAATTCTTTCTCTAAGTGACCCAGCACAGTGGCACACAAAGTATGGGACTTAAAGCTTTGATGGTGATGATAATTAGCATGTCTGTGTCTGTAGCAAATTAAGTTTTCTAAATTATTCAGTCTCCGACTCCTAGGGTTTTGATGATCTGAGTTCTAGTTTGGGTCCCAGCACTCATTCGTTGTGTGTCCCAGTCACAGTCCTGGTAGGAAGCAGTGGACACATTTAAGAGTCAATGAAGAGGGTTAAAGGGAAACCAGCAAGGAATGGTGTAGCATCCTGAGTTAGCAACCGCAGAGAAACTTCTACCATCCCTAGACCTGCAGGGCAAAGGGAGGGGCTAATCATCAGAACCTAGACAGACCTGTAGCTGTCACCAAGGACAGGGCCACCTGGCAGGAGCTGTTGTAGGCAGAAGAATAGCCATTGCCACACCCTTGCTGGACAGGGAGGGAGCCGAGGGGAAAAAGCATCTCAATTTCTTTCTTCTTCCACCCTCTCTGTTCTTGCCATTGCTTCCCACTGGTCCAACTTAATGGAAAGCCAGAAGGTAAGGGACCCGTTGATACACTCCACAGAAGCCAGCCTCCTGGGGCACAGAGCACGCAGACCACACCACAACCTTATACAGGTTCCTTTAAACATTTTTTGAAGCTCAGTTTTTAATTTGTAAAATGAGGAGAACTATAAGACATACAAACGTATGGGGCTGTGACTGTTTTTTGATACTTGCTTAGCTTTCATTTCATTCATTTGGGTCCATTTAACCCAAGACAGGTGATGGGAGATGCAGGCCTAGAGCAAAAGAGAAGACTTGAGCAGGCACACCCAGTGGACCAGGGGTCACAGAAGGACCCAGGCCCTTCACTGCTGCTATCGCCACAGGGTAGGACAGAAATTTCAGATTTGCTCTTGATTCATATTGAAGTAATCTTTTTTTCTTTGCTGCAATTTATTCAGGTTTATGGAGCACATAAAGATCTACAAAGGCGGCCTTTTGATGTAGTTATGCAGCTATAAACTTATACAGCTATAATAATTGCATTTTAATGATTTCTTTATATTGCCATAATTGGTAGAGTTAATGATCATGTCAGTTGGACAGTGAAAAGAATGCTCTTTGCAGCCAATCCTCTTCTCAACCTCTTGGGCTGTCTAGGGAATATAGAAAGATAGATGTTTCCCGATCCCTCTTTACCCACACCAAATGGACCCCCAACGGATAATTACTGAACCTCCCAAAGTTCTCCTTGCCAAAGTCTTCCATGTGATACATATATTTAATTTGCCCTGTTTCATGAGCAAACTTCTTCACCCCTGTCTCCTGAAGGAACCAGGCTGGCACATTGTCTATTTCTCTTCGTCTTGTTGCTACAGTTCCCCTGTGCAGTAGTTTTCCATTTCAGGCTTCATTACTGAAGAAAGATCTGGAAATAAAAGCGTTTGGGGCTGGTGTGTGCACGTGTGCCTGTTATTTAATCATGTCCCAAGTGCTGAGAAAAAAAGTCCATCTGAGATCAGAGCTGGGTGAAAGATCTTGATTTTAGCTGGAGGGGAAAGGAGCAGCTAAAAATCAGCTTGACTGAAAATTCTCATAAAATTTGCAAAATCCTGAAACTGAAAGTTCTGCAGTGCAGAGTCTTTCTCATGCAATGTAAACAGGGTCAGTTAGAGCCTCTTGGAGCTGGGCTAAGGAGGAAGCTGTTGTCAGTCAAACTAATGTTGGGCTTTGGATGGGGGTGGAGGGAACTGACCCTCAAAATAGAGATTGCTTTGGGCAAGACCAGAAAATAAATAATCCCCTTCCTCCCACCTTTCCCATCTGCTTCTGGCAAAGAGGAAAAGGAAGCCGTTAACTGTCTCTCTGGTTTGATATGCATTGCTGAGATTCTGGACAGCTCCTGGTGTGGGGGCTGTGATCTTGATTACTGGTGACAGTGATGATGGTGGTGGTGGTGGTGGTAGTGGGATTGGGAAGAGAGGGTCACAAAAGAGGCTGTGAAGAAGAAGTGAGGGGTGGGTATTCTGAGCAGAGCATAACCAGAGCTGGTTGATGTTCAGTAAATAACTATTGATCGATTTGATCATTTAAATTGGTTTTACAATGAGTCAGTACCAGCAGACCACTTCATTTCCTTATGCTATGTTGAGGCTAATCTGAGAAATGGATTTTATGCTCTGAACACTCACCAACCCATGGTGTGGAGAGGAATCAGGGGAACAGCCAGTGTGGCAGGGGAGGCCAGCCTAGCACGAAACATTTGTCAGAGGAGCTGTATAAAATGGTTACTCTCACGAAAATGCCGTGGAATTGGTTGCAAACTGGTCTTGGATAGGGAGGGAATCTTTTCCATTCCAAGAGCTATCAGCACAAAGAACCAACTTCTGCATCCTCCCTGGAGATACGAGGGGATAACAATCCTCTGGGTGGATTTGTCTGGCCTCTGGTTTTGAATTGGGCTAGGAGGAAGAAGATTCACAGTGTAACCATTTTGGCCTTATGTCAAGTCTGAATAATCTGTTCCTAGGAGCATTACTTGAGGGCCTTTAGGAAAAGCCTCTCTTCTGCCTTCCTCTCTCCAAATAACTCCTCATTTACTTTTCTTGAAATACCATTTGAAGACATTAGGGCCAGCAGGCATCCTTTTGAAAATTAGAACTCCATGATTAAGGGAACAATGAGGCTACACTATACCTTGGTGTGAATCATCCGTATCAGCATTGTAAAAGTCTGACAGTGAGGCAATATCAGCAGCATTGGAAGAGGAAGAAGATGATGTAGAAAATGGGAAGGATGGACACAATTTAGTCACCTTGGAGCACTGGCCTTTAGAGGAAGCCTTAGATGAGGAATATTTTTCTTAAGGATAAGGAGAAATACACCAGGGGGTGAAGGAGCCGAAGAGATGCTTTGCCTACTTTGGTAATTTTCATTAATTCATATCTGATCAGAGGCAGCCCCTTTCCCTTCAATGAATTCTGGTTGCTCTCTTAGTCTACATAGGACCTTTTGCATTCTGAGTTTTCAGAAGACAGGTCCATCCTATACAATGGACCTGGGATGACAATCCAGCTAGAAGGTTTTAGGTCATGTCTATGTGGAAAGGAGATTAACTATAAAACAAATGACGTTGTGGTGTTGAGATTTACTGGTTTTACTTTTCTTTCACAATCATCTCCTCTGGTCTTCGCAAATATCTGTGAGGACAGAACCAAAAATCTTAGACTCATGGAAATGTACTGACTTTCCTGTGGAACTCAGCAGGTAAGGGACAGAGCCTGGAGCTTGAAGTCTCAGTGCTCTCCTACACCACAGAGTCAATAGCTGAGCTGGAAATATCACTTTTGTTGAGCATCTTTCAATTTAACCTTGCTTATCAGGGGGATGAACAAATGGCCTTGGAATGACTTGGTCTCTGAATTGTTAATTATTCAAGACAATATACTCAGAAAAAGAATGCAGGATTCTGAGAATGTAATTGATGAAAATCCCCAAGAACCCCACAGGCTACAGTTGTCTGACCAATTGGGTTCTTTCCAGTCCAGAACTGTAGCCATTCGGCCACCTTTTCAAGTGTATATGACTGAGAATCAATGGTGATGCGGTTCCTTCCATTACATCTCTTTCACTTTGCAGAGACTCAGGCATAATAAATGTGATGGATATGCCTGCCAGATGGAAATTAGAACTATTTGCCACTAACACACCTCCCCTCCTGGCTGCTGCCAATGTAGGAAGATATCTAGAAAGAGAGTGAAGGGATAAGTGACTCAGTTCAGATACAAGGAACAAACTTGATAAAGTCCTCCTCTATGTTTGTGGTTTTTCAGCTACTGGATTCTCTTTCAGATTGACTTGTGTCAAACAGCTGTTCTAAATTCCTGGCCATTTTTATGAGCCTCTTAGAATCACCTTTTTTATTAGTTCTTTTGGAATTTACTCCTCTATTTTCATTCACTTAATCATGAAGATCTTTTCATCCTTTCATTTACCTTATCATACCATTATTCATCTAGTTAATCAACTATCTATTCATCTGTCCACCCAACAAATACTTGGAGCTCACTCAGAAAATCACTGTATCCAGTGCTATGGGAGATGCAAAGATGAATAAAATATAGTCTCTGTATTAGTCAGCATCCTAACTAAAAAACAGGGAGACCATTTAAAGAATTTATACCAGAGGGAATTTAGTATAAGGAATTGGTGATAGAAGCACTGGGAAACCAAACAAGAGATGGTGTGGCAATACAGAACTTCACACACTTGGATGATACTACTGCCCTTAAGATGAGGAAACAAAGGAGAATGAGAGGTTACCAGAGCCCAGGGGTTGGGGTCATCAGGTGGAAGTAGAATCATGATGGATGCATTAGTGGGAATTTGAACCAGGGGGGATGTGTCCAGTAGGGGCTGGAGCCATGGAGGAGTCACAGCAGCTGCAGAGATATGGGCTGAAGAAAAGAGGGATGGCTAGAAGCTCCCAGGCTTCTCCCTTCCTCCTTTCCTCTTTTCTCCTGATAGTACTTCCCCTTCAAGGGACCCTGCCAGAAGCAGGGAGATGCAATTTGCAGGGACCAATTTCCTAACTATATGATACAGAATTGAGCAAAGGAAGGGTGACCAATGGATCAGAGGTAATGGGTCCAGTGCCAGCATAGCTCAGTACTGGAAGGGGGGGAAGGAGAATCCAGGGTCTTGTCCACTCAGGCCCTAGTGAAATCTCCGATTTCAGAATTGCTTCAGGAAGGGATTGGAACTTTGGTAGAATGACCTAATGATCCTTTCAGGAATCCAGTTAAAGACTGGGTGTTCTTTCCAACATGATCACCCAATGGAAGAGCCAACTGTGAGTAGGGAAATTTAGGTTGAGTGTAAATACAACATCATGGTGCCTCTGTGGTCGGGAAATGGTTGTTTCTGATGCTTGATTATCAGCTACCACTCCAGTCCGCATGCATCCCACACTTGAGTCAAACAAAGTCAGTCATGCTCTTTCACATCATTTTGCCTTGGTTGGAGCTGTTCCCTTTGTCCAAAGAGTCCTTGTCCCTCTTTTCCACTTGGAGAATTCTTATTCCTCCTTTGATGACCAGCTCAGTTGTCACATCTGTGGAGACTCTATCCTGCCTCCATGCTCCCCTAGCACATTCTTCGTATCTCTGTACAGAGCCCAGTATAATGTGTTGCTGGTTAATTGTTTTTTTTTTTTTAATTTTTAAAAAAATTTATTTATTTTAATTGGAGGCTAATTACTTTACAATATTGTAGTGGTTTTTGCCATACATTGACATGAATCAGCCATGGGTGTACATGTGTTCCCCATCCTGAACCCCCTCCTACCTCCCTCCCCATCCTATCCCTCAGGGTCATCCCAGTGCACCAGCCCTGAGCCCTGTCTCATACATCTAACCTAGACTGGTGATCTGTTTCACATATGATGATATGCATGTTTCAATGCTATTCTCTCAAAGCATCCCACCCTCACCTTCTCCCACAGAGTCCAAAAGACTGTTCTATACACCTGTGTCTCTTTTGCTGTCTCACATATAGGGTCATCATTACCATCTTTCTAAATTCCATATATATGCGTTAGTATACTGTATTGGTGTTTTTCTTTCTGACTTACTTCACCCTGTATAATAGGCTCCAGTTTCATCCACCTCATTATAACTGATTCAAATGTATTCTTTTTAATGACTGAGTAATATTCCGTCGTGTCTATGTACCACAGCTTTCTTACCCATTCGTCTGATGATGGGCATCTAGGTTGCTTCCATGTCCTGGCTATTATAAACAGTGCTGTGATGAACACTGGGGTACACATGTCTCTTTCAATTCTGGTTTCCTCAGTGTATATGCCCAGTGGTGGGATTGCTGGGTCATATGGCAGTTCTATTTCCAGTTTTTAAAGGAATCTCCACACTATTCTCCATAGTGGCTATACTAGTTTGCATTCCCACCAGCAGTGTAAGGGGGTTCCCTTTTCTCCACACCATCTCCAGCATTTATTTTTTGTAAACTTTTGTTTAGCAGCCATTCTGACCAGTGTGAGATGGTACTTCATTGTGGTTTTGATTTGCATTTCTCTGAGAGTGAGAGATGTTGAGCATCTTTTCATGTGTTTGTTAGCCAACCATCTGTATGTCTTCTTTGGAGAAATGTCTGTTTAGTTCTTTGGCCCATTTTTTGATTGAGTCGTTTATTTTTCTGGAATTGAGCTGCAGGTGTTGCTTATATATTTTTGAGATTAATTGTTTGTCTATTGCTTCATTTGCTACTATTTTCTCCCATTCTGAAGGCTGTCTTTTCACCTTGCTTATAGTTTCCTTTGTTGTGCAAAAGCTTTTAAGTTTAATTAGGTCCAATTTGTTTATTTTTGCTATTATTTCCCTTACTCTGGGAGGTGGGTCATAGAGGATCCTGCTGTGATTTATGTCAGAGTGTTTTGCCTATGTTTTCCTCTAGGAGTTTTATAGTTTCTGATCTTACATTTAGATCTTGAATCCATTTTGAGTTTATTTTTGTGTATGGTGTTAGAAAGTGTTCTAGTTTCATTCTTTTACAAGTGGTTGACCAGTTTTCCCAGCATCACATGTTAAAGAGATTGTCTTTTCTCCATTGCATAGTCTAGCCTCCTTTGTCAAAGATAAGGTGTCCATAGGTGTGTGGATTTATCTCTGGGCTTTCTATTTTGTCCCATTAATCTATATTTCTGTCCTTGTGCCAGTACCGTACTGTCTTGATGACTGTGGCTTTGTAGTATAGCCTGAAGTCAGGCAGGTTGATCTCCTCCAGTTCCATTCTTCTTTCTCAGGACTGCTTTGGCTATTCGAGGATTTTTGTATTTCCATAAAAATTGTGAAATTATTTGTTCTAGTTCTCTGAAAAAGACCGTTGGTAGTTTGATAGGGATTGCTTTGAATCTATAGATTGCTTTGGGTAGTATACTCATTTTCACTATATTGATTCTTCCGATCCATGAACACGGTATATTTCTCCATCTATTTGTGTCCTCTTTGACTTCTTTCACCAGTGTTTTATAGTTTTCTATATATAGGTCTTTTCTTTCTTTAGGTAGATATATTCCTAAGTATTTTATTCTTTTCGTTGCAATGGTGAATTGCCGGAGTCCAGCTCCGGCAGCCAGGGAATCACCCTGAAGGGGTGAATGGGGTCGGCGAATGATGCAGCCTCTCACTCATTTGGACTGCATCTCGGCGGAGAAAATGATGCAGTCTCTCGCTCAAGCACTGGGCTGCATGTTTATTTTAAGCATCAGGTTTTCTTTTATACTTTTACAAAAGCATTAGGTCAGAGGTATGACATCTTCAGTTTCCCCTCACTCATATTTACTGTCTCCGTAAATCATTGTTGTCCTTCAGAGTTCCCTCTTAAGTGTCCTTGTGATAACATTGTAACTCAAGTTTGTCTCTGGGCTGTATATTACATTCCTCAGTTTATTTCTTATCTCTTTAAATACTGCTATCCTCTAGTAACTTAAGCTCATCATCTCCTAAAAAGGCTTTTAGCTATTAGTATCTCTAAAATTCCTAGTTTCTATAAGCTATAGTAAAATATGCCAACACTACAACTTTTAGCTTCTAACTATTCTTAATTATTCCTAACCCCTGAACTCAGCAAACTTCTTTTGCCACAAACATTCCCCTTACAGGCAGGTTTCAGATAACAATGTTTCCCATGGTCTCAAGCTGCAGCCTATGTGCTCATCCTGGAGCATTCTTTGTAAAGATCCTTGAACAAATGTCAATAATTGACTTTATGGATTATAACATTCTTTCCAGCCAACTCAACCAGAGGAAGGAAAGGACAAGTCAGAATCACAAGACCTAACTGCTTCATCCCGGGACCGTGCCTGCGGGATGAGGAGAGGGGGTTGGGGGCGTGCCTCCATTTTGTCAGTAATGTTTATCGTGGCTCCCGACAGTGAATGGAATTGTTTCCTTAATTTCTCTTTCTGTTTTCTCATTGTTAGTGTATAGGAATGCAAGGGATTTCTGAGTGTTGATTTTATATCCTGCAACTTTACTATATCCATTGATTAGCTCTAGTAATTTTCTGGTGGAGTCTTTAGGGTTTTCTATGTAGAGGATCATGTCATCTGCAAACAGTGAGAGTTTTACTTCTTCTTTTCCAATCTGGATTCCTTTTATTTCTTTTTCTGCTCTGATTGCTGTGGCCAAACTTCCAAAACTGTGTTGAATAGCAGTGGTGAGAGTGGGCATCCTTGTCTTGTTCCTGACTCTAGGGGAAAAAATACTTTCGTTTTTTTCATCACTGAGGATAATGTTTTCTGTGGGTTTGTCATATATAGCTTTTATTATGTTGAGGTATGTTCCTTCTATTCCTGCTTTCCGGAGGGTTTTTATCATAAATAGATGTTGAATTTTGTCAAAGGCTTTCTCTGCATATATTGAGATAATCATATGGTTTTTATCTTTCAATTTGTTAATGTAGTGTATTACATTGATTGATTTGTGGATATTAAAGAATCCTTGCATCCCTGGGATAAAGCCCACTTGGTCGTGATGTATGATCTTTTTAATATGTTGTTGGATTCTTTTTGTTGAGGATTTTTGCATCTATGTTCATCAGTGATATTGGCCTGTAGTTTTTTTTTTTTTTTTTTTTTTTTTTTTTTTTGGCATCTCTGTCTGGTTTTGGTATTAGGGTGATGGTGGCCTCGTAGAATGAGTTTGGAAGTTTACCTTCCTCTGCAATTTTCTGGAAGAGTTTGAGTAGGATAGGTGTTAGCTCTTCTCTAAAGTTTTGGTAGAATTCAGCTGTGAAGCCGTCTGGTCCTGGGCTTTCGTTGGCTGTTAGATTTCTGATTACAGTTTCAATATCTGTGCTTGTGATGGGTCTGTTAATATTTTCTATTTCTTCCTGGTTCAGTTTTGGAAAGTTATACTTTTCTAAAAATTTGTCTATTTCTTCCAAGTTGTCCATTTTATTGGCATATAGTTGCTGATATTAGTATCTTATGATCTTTGTATTTCTGTGCTGTCTGTTGTGATTTCTCCGTTTTCATTTCTAATTTTGTTGATTTGATTCTTCTCCCTTTGTGTCTTGATGGGTCTGGCTAATCATTTGTCTATTTTATTTCTCTTCTCAGAGAACCAGATTTTAGCTTTGTTGATTTTTGCTATGGTCTCTTTTGTATTTATTTCTGCCCTAATTTTTATGATTTTTTTCCTTCTACTAACCTTGGGGTTCTTCATTTCTTCCTTTTCTAATTGCTTTAGGTGTAGAGTTAGGTTATTTATTTGACTTTTTTCTTGTTTCTTGAGGTAAGCCTGTATTACTATGAACCTTCCCCTTAGCATTGCTTTTACAGTGTCCCATAGGTTTTGGGTTGTTGTGTTTTCATTTTCATTCATTTCTATGCATATTTTGATTTCTTCTTTGATTTCTTCTGTGATTTTTTGGTTATTTAGAAGCGTGTTGTTTAGCCTCCATATGTGGGAATTTTAAATAGTTTTTTTTCCTGTCAGTCAGTTCAGTTCAGTAGCTCAGTCGTGTCCGACTCTTTGCAACCCCACGAATTGCAGCACACCAGGCCTCCCTGTCCATCACCAACTCCTAGAGTTTACCCAAACCCATGTCCATCGAGTCGGTGATGCCATCCAACCATCTCATCCTCTGTCGTCCCCTTCTCCTCCTGCCCCCAATCCTTCCAAGCATTAGGGTCTTTTCCAATGAGTCAACTCTTCTCATGAGATGTCCAAAATATTGGAGTTTCAGCTTCAATATCAATCCTTCCAATGAACACCCAGGACTGATCTCTTTTAGGATGGACTGGTTGGATCTCTTTGCAGTCCAAGGGACTCTCAAGAGTCTTCTCCAACACCACAGTTCAAAAGCATCAATTCTTCAGCGCTCAGCTTTCTTTACCGTCCAACTCTCACATCCATACATGACCACTGGAAAAACCATAGCCTTGACTAGACGGACTTTTGTTGGCAAAGTAATGTCTCTGCTTTTCAATATGCTATCTAGGTTGGTCATAACCTTCCTTCCAAGGAGTAAGCGTCTTTTAATTTCATGGCTGCAATCACCATCAGCAGTGGTTTTGGAGCCAAAAAAATAAAGTGTGACATTGTTTCCACTGTTTCCCCATCTATTTCCCATGAAGTGATGGGACCAGATGCCATGATCTTAGTTTTCTGAACGTTGAGCTTTAAGCCAACTTTTTCACTCTCCTCTCTCACCTTCATCAAGAGGCTCTTTAGTTCTTCTTCGCTGTCTGCCATAAGGGTGGTTTCATCTGCATATCTGAGGTTATTGATATTTCTCCCAGCAATCTTGATTCCAGCTTGTGTTTCTTCCAGCCCAGCATTTCTCATGATGTACTCTGCATATAAGTTAAATAAACAGGGTGACAATATACAGCTTCGATGTACTCCTTTTCCTATTTGGAACCAGTCTGTTGTTCCATGTCCAGTTCTAACTGTAGTTGACATCTAATCTTACTGCATTGTGATCAGAAAAGATGCTTGGAATGATTTCAATTTTTTTGAATTTACCAATGCTAGATTTATGGCCCAGGATGTGATCTATCCTGGAGAAGGTTCCGTGTGCACTTGAGAAAAAGGTGAAATTCATTGTTTTGGGGTGAAATGTTCTATAGATACCAATTAGGGCTTACCGGTCCATTGTATCATTTAAAGTTTGTGTTTCCTTGCTAATTTTCTGTTTAGTTGATCTATCCATAGGTGTGAGTGGGGTATTAAATTCTTTCACTATTATTGTGTTATTGTTAATTTACCCTTTCATTCTTGTTAGCATTTGCCTTACATATTGTGGTGCTCCTATATTGGGTGCATATGTATTTATAATTGTTATATGTTCTTCTTGGATTTATCCTTTGATCATTATGTAGTGTCCTTCTTTGTCTCTTTTCATAGCCTTTGTTTCAAAGTCTATTTTATCTGATGTGTGTATTGACTCCTGCTTTCTTTTGGTCTCCATTTGTGTGAAATATATTTTTGCAGCCCTTCACTTTCAGTCTGTATGTGTTCCTTGTTTTGAGGTGGGTCTCTTGTAGACAGCATATATAGGGGTCTTGTTTTTGTATCCATTCAGCCAGTCTTTGTCTTTTGGTTGGGGCATTCAACCCACTTACATTTAAGGTAATTATCAATAAGTATGATTCGTTGCCATTTACTTTGTTGTATTGGGTTCGAGTTTATACACCTTTTCTGTGTTTCCTGTCTAGAGAAGATCCTTTAGCATTTGTGGAAGAGCTGGTTTGGTGGTGCTGAATTCTCTCAGCTTTTGCTTCTCTGTAAAGCTTTTGATTTCTCCTTCATATTTGAATGAGATCATTGCTGGGTACATTAATCTGGGTTGTAGGTTTTTCTCTTTCATCACGTTAAGTGTGTCCTGCCATTCCCTTCTGGCCTGAAGAGTTTCTATTGAAAGATCAGCTGTTATCCTTATAGGAATCCCCTTGTGTGTTATTTGTTGTTTTTCCCTTGCTGCTTTTAATATTTGTTCTTTGTGTTTGATCTTTGTTAATTTGATTAATGTGTCTTGGGGTGTTTTGCCTTGGGTTTATCCTGTTTGGGACTCTGGGTTTCTTGGACTTGGGTGACTATTTCCTTCCCCATTTTAGGGAGGTTTTCAACTATCTTCTCCTCAAGTATTTTCTCATGGCCTTTCTTTTTGTCTTCTTCTTCTATGATTCGAACACTGGGGCATTTGACATTGTCCCAGGAATCTCTGAGGTTGTCCTCATTTCTTTGAATTCTTTTTTCTTTTTTCCTCTCTGCTTCATTTATTTCCACCATTCTATCTTCTACCTCACTTACCCTATCTTCTGCCTCCGTTATTCTACTGTTAGTTCCCTCCAGAGTGTTTTTGATCTCATTTATTGCATTAGTCATTATTGATTGACTCTTTTTTATTTCTTCTAGGTCCTTGTTAAACATTTCTTGCATCTTCTCAATCCTTGTCTCCAGCCTATTTATCTGTAACTACATTTTGTTTTCAAGATTTTGGATCATTTTTACTATCATTATTCTGAATTCTATTTCAGGTAGACTCCCTATCTCCTCCTCTTTTGTTTGGTTTGGTGGGCATTTATCATGTTCCTTTACCTGCCGAGTATTTCTCTGCCTTTTCATCTTGTTTAGATTGCTGTGTTTGGGGTGGCCTTTCTGCATGCTGGCAGTTTGTGTTTCCTCTTTATTGTGGAGGTTCCTCCCTGTGGGTGCAGTTGGACGAGTGGCTTGCCAAGGTTTCCTGGTTAGGGAAGATTGTGTCAGGGTTCTGGTGGATGGAGCTGGATTTCTTCTCTCTGGAATGAAATGAAGTGTCCAGTAGTGAGTTTTGAGATGTCTATGGGTTTGGTGTGACTTTGGGCAGCCTGTATATTAAAGCTCAGGGGTATGTTCCTGAGTTGCTGGAGAATTTGTGTGGTATGTCTTGCTCTGGAACTTTTTGGCTCTTGGGTGGAGCTTGGTTTCAGTGTAGATGTGGAGGCTTTTGGATGAGCTCTTATCAATTAATGTTCCCTGGAGTCAGGAATTTTTTGGTGTTTTCAGGTTTTGGACTTAAGCCTCCTGCCTCTGGTTTTTAGTCATTTTCTTACAGTAGCCTCAAGACTTCTCCATCCATACAGCACCAATGATAAAACATCTAGGTTAATGGAAAAAATATTCTCTACAACGAGGGACACCCAGAAAATTTCGCTGAGTTACATAGAGAAGAGAAGACGGAGGAGGGAGATAGAGGTGACCAGGAGGAGAAGAGGGGGACTCAAAAGGGGAGAGAGCAATCTAGCGAGTAATCAAATCCCTATGCTCTCTCCACAGCCTGGAACAGCCAGAGAGGTTCATGTAGTTACATAGAGAAGAGAAGAGGGAGGAAGGAGATAGAGGTGACCAGGAGGAGAAGGTGGTAGTCAAAAGGGGAGAGACTGATCTAGCCAGTAATCAGTTCCCTAAGTGTTCTCCACAGCCCGGAATACCCAAAGAGATTCACAGAGTTGGGTAGAGAAGAGAAGGTGGAGGGAGGAGATAGAGGTGACCTAGGGGAGAAAAAGGAGAGTCAAAATGGGGAGAGGGCAATCAAGCCAGTAATCACACTCTTAAGTAAAAATGGATACTGAAGATTGGATTATTAAAGGTACAAAATTGATAACAAATACCAAAAAGCAAAGATTAAAAATCTAGAGTACAGGTTAGACTCTCAAAAATCCAATATGAATAGGCAAAATAAAATCACAAAAATTATAAAAAATATATATGAAGTTTGCTTTAAAAATAGGGTCTTTTTTTGCAAGGTAATAGTAGGCTATAAAAATGAAAATTAAAGGAGTAATAGAGGACTTAAAACAAAAAATTTTAAAAAATTAAAAAATGATAATAGTAAAAATATTTCTAGGAATTTCTCTGGAGCTTTTGCGGGCAGTGTGGGGTCAGTTCAGTTTCAGATAGTTCCTTGTTCCAGCTTATACTTCTCAAGATCTATAGGCCCCTTCCAATGTAGTCGGTGCTAACTACAGGGTTTTAATCTGTTGCACCTGTCACTTCCGAAGTGGTCCCCTCTGTTTATTTTGGCTTCTGTTTGCAAATCTCTTCAGTGTCTAATTTCTACCCTGACACAAGGGGGCAAAGGTAGTCACTTATTTAGGCTCACTTGTTCAGTCGTGCTGTGGGGAGGGAGGAACACTGCAAACAAATATTACTGGTGTGTGTGGGGAGTGCTAGCAGTGTCTCAGCCACACTGGGTTTGCCTCTACTTACAGTATGTGTGCTTTCCTAGTCTACACTTCTCAGGCTCCAGGTTGCTCTGCAGGGGAACTGTCTAAAGTGGGCCCTGGGTTGTGTCCACTTCCCAAGTCTAAGCCGCTCAGGTTCAGGTTCTCGGGTACTCCACAAAGGTGCAGACTTGGTTGAGCCTGCGTTTTGTGCCCTTCCCAGGTCCGAGCAGCTCAGGTGACCAGGTGCTTGATGAGTGCTCACTCCCCAGGTGTGGTGCATCTTATCGCCTCCCCCGTCCCAACCACTCAGTTTCCTGGGTGCTCAGTGGGAGCGCCGTCTCAGGTGTGCCGTGTGTTTCTTCTGGGGAGCTGATCTCTAGCTGCTACCCTCCCAGCAGATGTCAACTGACCAGGATCCCAGGAAGACTTGGTTAGCAACTGGGAGCCTGCTTGCGGTTTGGTAGAGGATGCCCCTTTCTGGCTCTGGCTGTTGCCTGGCTGCCTCTCTGCCTCCGGCTGGAGATGCGCCAGTCTGCTGCCGGCTAGCTCTCCTCTGGTATTCACTCAGTCCTTTGTTCTGTGAGCAGGCAGCAGTGCCTTAGGTTAGGGCTTTTCATGGAAAAGTTCTCTCTCTCTCGCTCGCTCTCTTTTTCCTCTCTCTCTGGCTATCCCACAGTTTGGGTTGCTATCTCACGTTAGCTCCCTCAGATTGCCCTCAGGGCATTCAGGCCCGGTCCTTACCCTAAGCAATGCAGCCCGCGCCTCCCTGTTCAACCCCCGCTTGCTGGTGGCGGACGCAAGCGTCTGGGCTACTTCTCCGCTGGGAGTTGCCATTAGGCATGTAATCTCCTTTCGAAGACAATGGGCTGCATTTCTGGGTGCCTGGTGTCCTCTGCCAGCGTTCAGAAGTTGTCTTGTGGAATTTGCTCAGCATTCAAATGTTCTTTCAATGAATTTGTGGGGGGCGGAGGTAGGAAGTGGTCTCCCTGTCCTTCCTCTGCCATCTTAGGACTGCCTCACTGATTAACTGTTGTGTGTTTGTCTCTCCCACTACTCAAGAGTTCCTGGGGAGCAGGGACCACATCTTAATCACTACTAATCCACACTCAAGTCTAGCACAACGTCTGGCATAAAGTAATCCATATATATTAGTCGAGGAATTGAATGTGTTATCATTGCATATGTCTAAAAGCAAATAGATAAATAAAACATCTGTTCTCTGAGGGCCTCAACCTTTCCCACCTCCTGCAGGAGTGATGGTTATCATGTGAATCTCCAACCCTTGCTTTCTCATGCATGAGACCCTTGAAATATCCCTTTGGAAAGAAATTCTTAGGGGAGCTGTGTCTAATGGCTGTGAGCAGCTACTGGAACTTTCCTTTTGATGTTTTATAAATGTGTCTTCTCAGCCCAGCCCAGCCCAGCCTGACATGACTAGGCAGAACTCTTGCCTGTTTTGAAAGACTCAGGCAGCTCATACAGCTTGATCACTTGGGTGAATTTTTGGATGTAGAAAACAGAATCTTTTCTCCCTTCCTTCTCCGTATTTTAATCCTTCTTTCTTTTCCTATGCCAAGTGAGAGAACTCCTCTGCCCTACACCTGGCCTGGCCCAGACCTTTGTGTATTTGACCTGGTTTGGGGAAAAAGCACTGTCAGGTTGTCTCTTTAGGGCATCTGACCCTCTATATGAGTCCTTGAACTTCTGAGCTTATTTGCTAACTCTCAGGCCACTCCATGACTCCTACAACAAGGCGGGCAGTGGGTCTGGATGACAACCTCCTGTTGTTCAGGTAAAACGTTAATATCAAGGGTGACAAATGCCCGTCCTTCAAGAGTGCCTATCTTTTTATTTTTTTCATCTTTAATGCTTCCCAGGAAGTTCTGTAGGCTAGAAGGAGATGCTAGTAATCATCAGTCCCTTTATGATGAGTAAAATAAGGCCAGAATAGGGGAAAAAAAATCACAGTAAGAGGCAGTGAGCAGAAAAGGAAGTCATGATGGAGTCTTGCGTCCCAGCCCCAGATGCCACCAAAGTCTGTGGATGAGGTGAGAACAGGAGAGGTGACCTCAGGAGCCATGGGGGAGGAGCTTGGACCCACACAGGGGACTGGTGAGGACCCCTTGGCTGCTAACAGGATGGGGACCTGGAGTCCTTCTGGGACTCTGTACAGCCAATCCTCTCACATCTGCTTTCTCTTGCCTGCTGGTGAGAGATGGGAGATGAGCAGTGAAGCTGAGATTTTCACTGGGACCAACAGCCAGGATGTCTCTGAATCTTGGTCTTGTTTGTTTTTGTGGCCTTGGGCAAATTACCTAAACTCTCTGAAAGTTGGATTTCTCACCTCTAAATGGAGAAAATTACTGCCTACAGCTGTTATGAGGATTAAATGAGAGAGGAGGTTTAGCCCTATGCCTGGCACATAGCACATCTATGACTATAATGGTTTTCATTACCTAGGCTCACTCCCTCTTGCTTTCCTCAGCTCTGCACTCCACTTTAGGGTTGGCCTGTCCTCTTGATTGTGACCAGCTTCTCCGAGGAAGGGCAGCTCCAGCCAGAGAAGCCTGCAGCCCCTGAGCCTACAACCACAGCTTTCTTCCACTGCCTTCCCTTTGCCAGCTCCTCTGCCACTAATTTCTGGTTCTGTTTCAGGGGGATCCTCTGGAGAGAGGTTAGGAAGAGAAAGTGTCAAGGGTGAAGGGGGAATGGATAGGCTCTGTGAAGAAATGTCAGATGAGGGCAAAGGTCTGGTCTAACCCAAAGGAAGGAGAGGCCTGGGGTCATTCTTTGGAAATGAATGGGCAAGTGGAGTAAGGAGTGAAGGGGAGCTGTGAAGATGGTCTTGGAAATGAGAGGAAAAAAAACAGAAGCCACAGCTGAGAATTAAGTCAGAGAAGGATCATGTAGGACTGAGGGAAGGGAAAATGGCCAGATCCAATCTTCCTGCACAAGGTGAAGCAGCTGGGCCTGACTCCAAGACCCCTCTCCCCTTGTCACCCCAGCCCCTGTCATCCACCAGTCCTCTCTGCTCATCATCTCGCATCGGGGGCTTCAAGGTGGTGCAGCTGCTCTTCCTTCATGTGACTTCCTGCATAGCTCCTGGACTGAATTGGAAGGTTCTCTTCTCTCTGTCACATCTTTGTCCCTTGTGCTATTTCTGCTTGCTTTTGCTCCTGGGCCGATTGGAGCTGAGTTTTGCTGCTGAGCAGGATTGGCCTTCACTTCCATCTGGGAAGAATAGACCTGGCTGCTGGTGGACATTTCCAGGTCATTTGATGAATGGGCCCATGTAAATGGGGGTAGCTAGTGGCTGGCAGGGAGGGTGGGAAGGAGAAAGAGTGCCAATCTCCTTACCTCTCCTGAAAGTTTGGGAATTTCTGCAGATGTGAATTCTACTTTTTCTACCCTAGTCTTCAATGCCCCTTCCTCACTGTCACTCCCTCTTGCCTCCACTTCCAGCAATGACTTGGTGGCTCTCAAATAACAAGCATCTTTAGAGATGCCTGTAGCTAGAGGAGACCTGGTTCTTATGAGCTCTAGAGTGTGCCTTGCAGGTGAACCTGAAATTGGTGAGCAAGGATACCCCTGACCTACTTCTTTGACCAGGATGCCAGCCAGGGTGAGGGGAAATGGCAGGGATATCCCAAGAAGGGCTGAGGTGGAGCCACATACTGGCAAAGGAAGAGATCATGCCCCAGGGAACTGGCTCACTGCATTTTTAAGAGAAGGTCTAAGGACAGAGGTTTCAAGGACTGCATCTGTACTGACAGTGGAAATGAGTGGAAAAGCCACAGCCTGGCTCGTTTATATGGCAGGGTCCATAGTTTCCCCACACTGCACTGTTCATATATGCTGACTTCCCCCATCTTCTAAGGATGAAGCATGTTTCACTGACATGGACTTTGAGCAAGGGGATTGGGACTTACCTGTGGGTCTATACAATGCTGTGTGTGCTAAGTCACTTCAATCGTGTCTGACTCTTTGTGACCCTATGGACTACAGTCCACCAGGCTCCTCTGTCCATGGGATTCTCCGGGTAAGAAAACTGGAGTGGGTTGCCATGCCCTCTTCCAGGGGATCTTCCCAACCCAGGGATCGAACTCGCATCCCCTGCATTGGCAGAAGGATTGTTTACCACTAGTGCCACCTGGGAAGCCCCTACACCACACTAGAAGGATCCAAGTTTGTAAATTTACTACAGATATTAGATCCTTTCCCCACCATGCCCTCAAAATTTGTGCTCCTCTAACCAAACACACAGTCCATAGGAAGCCTCCAGAGTTGAAATTCTTCTGGGAATAGTACTTGCTCCCAGAACTTGACAAGTTTCCCCACTGAAGGATATTAATCCATCCATCCAGGATTGAACATATGAGCAAGTGAGTCTGTGAGCAAGACCCTCCAATGAACTTGCATCCTGTACAATAATTTAGAAGCTCTGGGCCTATGAAAGGAGGCAGATTGCAGTGGGGCAAGGGAGTGGATGCCCCTGGAATCAGACTCTCTTTTGTCTCAGCTATCTTGTCTCAGCTACTCACAACAGACTAGGGTTTGAGCCACATCTCAGGACACAGTGTGACCCGTGCAGGCTTGTGCAGACCCTGGATGAGACCCACCTGTGGTGTGGGGCATGTGTGAAGGAAACAGCTTTAAGCACCTGAATGGTAGGGAGCACAGCCCAGGGGTGCAGTCAGCGTGGGTGATGGTGTTGACCAGGGAGGGAACAGGTCTGATGGGAGACATCCTGGCAGGTGGCTTTAGCAGACAGACAAAAAATCCGGCTCGTGTGATTCTTAGAAGTCAGGCAAGCATGAGGTTGTCATCAAGCACATCTTGTTTCTTACAGCATTTATTTATTTATAACACCTTGTTATCTCAAAAACAATTTCATATGACTTTATTATATAGGTGTTGCTAAAATCATTCCTGAACTTTTGACCATTAATGTAAAATATGTAAAATGAACAGTATAGACTGTGACTGCAAAACTACTATGATAGACACATTGAACCAGAACTCTACTCCCAGAAACTTTAATTTTGATATAATTTCACACTTAGAGAAAAGTTGTTATCCTTTTGCAATTGCTTTATTATGCTCTCAGGTGATTTTGAATGAAGAGGCAGCACAGGAGCCATCAGGCTGGGGAAAGTGGTATCAGCCTTCAGGGGACATGCAACCACAGGCAAGGTGGCCCTGGAGAGACAGGGGGCAGAGGTGGTCAGCAGGGCTGCAGAGCATGTGCTGAACTGGCCATAGTGTGATTGTCCAGAGGCATGGAGTGCTTAAAGCCCAGTTCGGCCACCTCTAGTTCTTCTATCTTTGGAAAACTGCTGACCCTGTCTGAGCCTCCATTTCTTCCTGGGTAAATGGGAATGTAGTAATGTCTTGGTAAGTAGTAATATCTACTATAGCTGATCTCTTGTGAAGATGGAATGAGCTGATGTGTATAAAGCATCTTACAGAGCCTGGCACATTAGTGCCAGTTATTGAGTTAGTGCTTAATAAACAGTAGTTATTAATAAGTTTGATGATGATGTTAGAATAATAAAGAGGTTGAGATTGGAACCAGAAGCCTGGCCCAGCTTGACGTGGCAGGTGAGGCCAGCGGGTTGGGCCTGCAGGAGCTGGGAGGGGCACAGGGACATGCATTCCAGGCAGGACTCATGCTTCCCTGGGCTTCATGGCGTGACTGCTGGTGTGGGGAGGACCATGTGAGGAATTCTGCTTGAGAAACTGAGTTCCTCCGGTCAAACCCAGGGGTTGGGGATCCTGGGTAAGGAAAGATGAAAACTGACAGCCATAGAATGCCCCTCCCTTGGCCAGAGGAAGGATGAATGGAATATTTGAGATGCTGGCAGCCCTCCTACATGGTAAGTTCAAAGAAGTGTCTCGCTTCTCTGAGGATTCCAAACAGACTTTGCAAAAATGTAATTAAGTTCCAAGTCCCTGGAAATCAATCATGCTCCCAGGAACTAATACCTTGTCTTGTTGATTAGAAGTGAGGGGAGCCAGGGGCAATTACTCTCTGATGAAGGAAATTCTTTGCTCAGAGATCCAAGGACTCAGAGAGCCAAGACCAGGGAGTGGAAACAGGGGAGGCGGTGGGGGTGGCAAGGCAGCCTCTGGGAACCACGGCTAATTACACATGACCTGTTTCTCTGGGCCAAAGTTCTCCATTGGACACAAAGTCCATGTTTGGATCTGTACTGGAATCTCAGGAGCTTCTCTTCATATTAGGGGAAACCAGGTAGAAACAAAGATGGACTCTCAGGGCTCACCAAGGCCATCAGTCACTGTTTAGTCCATTTCCCTACTGCCAGCAAGGGGGGACAAAGGACAGCCTGCCTCTTAGCCACCCCTGCAGAGTGGTTTCTTGTAGCCAGCCCAGTACTAGGCACTGGGAATGGTACTTGCTCCCGGAACTTGACAAGGTTCCCCGCTGAAGGAGGTTAACACTGAACAGGAAGTCAAGAGCCCCAGAGCCCAGACAGAGGTCTGCCTCTAATCATCCTGTGGAATGAAAGAGGAGGGCAGTGCAAAGTGTAAGGTCTCCTCCCAGCTCAGAGACCCTTCTCACCAGTTCTCTGCTGCGTGGGAGGAAATGGAGAGCAGCCTGGAGGCTGAGAGGCAGGGTGAATACAGAGAGAAGTGGAGGAGATGGAGAACAAAGAGATGGGTGAGGTGCAGTGGGGACGATAGACGAAGGGTTGAGGACTGTGCACAGACACAGAGAACAGTCTGCTGACAAAGCAACGCTGGCTCTGCAGCTGAGATCTTGGAGGGCTGAGAGGATGGTGGGGAGAAGGGCAGTGATTCAGTCCACCATACATTTATCTCAAACCAGATAACCTGACCCAACCTGTTTCCACACCAGCCCCAGATCTCTCTCCTCCCTGCTCCAGCAGATCCCAGCACATGCTAAGGGGAGTGAAGGTTCAGAAAAAGAGACAAAAGCAGTCAGAAACCTTTGGAAACAGCTGCCTCCGTATCTGTCCCTTGAGTTCTGGGGCAGCTCCCGGTGGGTTCCAGACCTGGGTGCCTGTGAGTGACCAGCAGCAGGGCAGCCTGAGACCCAGAGGGGCCGAGAGTCAGAGGTTGCGCTGGGTGGAGGCTATAGGATATGGTGAGCCCCCAGTGTCAGTGGCACGTTTGCCCCAAGGCAGCATTGCCCCAGGGGCTTCCGCTCTCTAGGGCTTGGTAAGTGTTAGTCGCTTAGTCGCATCCAACTCTTTGTGACCCCATGGACCTGTCAGGGTCCTCTGTCCATGGGACTCTCCAGGCAAGGATTTTGAAGTGGGTTGCCATTCCCTTCTCCAGGGGATCTTCCCAACCCAGGGATTGAACCCTGGTCTCCTGAACTGTAGGTGAATGCTTTACCTCCCAGCCACTGGAGAAACCTAAGAGAATAGCAGGCGTCCCAGAGGGTGTGTGTGAAAGCACGTCGAAGGCCTTCAAAGACCTTGCTGTAAAAAATGTAAAAAGAAAATTATCACTCTCTTCTCCAGCCTGGTTTCCTGAGCCCTCGACTCTGCATTGAGCGGGCTGGCCCCACCCAGTAGGCAGGACACAGGAGGTGGCAACTCCCACTTCTGGCACCAACAGGCCCACCATCCAATCTTAATTCTCTTTTTGAGTTTCCCACACAACTTTGAGCTAGAAATTCTTCACAGATCAAGCAACTGCGCTTGTTCTACTGAAGCTACTAGCACAGAGGAGTGGTTAAAAGCAGGTACTTTGGAATCGCAAGGACATTGGTTCAAATCTCAGATCATCTACGTATTAGTTGGGTAATTTAAAGCAATTTCTTTACAGATGGACACTCATTCCTTCATCTGTACAATGGGAAAAAATAATATCTTCCTCATGAAGCTTGTGAGGATTAAATGGGATCACCCACGTAAAGAGCTTAACATAGTGCCAAGTTCATAAGAAGCTGTTACAATCACTACCACCACCACTACTACTACTGCTACTACTACTTACTCTAGGGTAAGTGTTTTCCTGAAACTTCGCCTTGACCTGATTAAGTTGCTTGATCAGTTTTGATTAGGTTCCTTGATCTGTTTTGGGTTCTCCAGAGGCAGAATGGCTGAGATGAACTTTGTAACTCTGGGGTCCAGAACAGCCCTCCCGGTGTCTTCACTCTCACAGCCCACCTTGGTAGTTCTGTATCCCTTCTTCCATTCCCCATTTCTTTGACTCATATCCGAGTGAACTGAAGATCTTCTGCCCTCCCATTTTCCACATGGCAGCTCCAAGGACAGAGGTCCTGGTCCCTGCAGGTCCCTTCTGGCACACCTGGGCCTCTCTCCTGACCTGGTGTTTGTACTGTGCCATTGAAGGCTGTTTGCTTTCCCAGCTGCTAATGGAAAATTTTCTGTGAATAGTAATTGCTTTACCCCATTAGGCAGTATCATTAAGATTGGATGGTGGGCCTGTTGGCTCAGCACACAGAGAAGCTGACAGCTGTCCTGGGCTCTCCCCTAGTCCTCATCCACAGCTTCAGCTGCCTCCTCCCCTGAAACCTGAATCATCCCACTCTAGGGACATGGAAGGGCTGCAACCTGTCTTTAGCCCCTGGGGTCCCGCGATGAATTCCATAAGATGCTATTGAGCACTCATTGCAAGAGGCCAGCTACCCAGTTTGCTGGCATTAATGTACATCCATTGAATACTTCCTGTGTGCCTGGCCTTGTGCTAAACACAACATATAAATGATTTCATTTAATCCTAACAGCAGCCTTAAAATTGTGCTACTGTTATTAACCTCAATTTACAGATGAGAAAACCGAGGCTGTGACAGGTTACATAAGCGCTTGAAATCCCCCTAGTAGGAGACAGAGCTGGGATTTGAAATGTGAGCAGTCTGACTCCAGAACCTATATTCTTAATCACCCCTCCCTGGCTTGTGTGTGGAAAGGACAAAAATTTAACTGTTTTCCCTCTTTCTCACTTCATTTTTCATTCTCCTTCATTGTATTTTCATCTTTATAAGTACCACTCAGGCGGCTTCTGCATTGCAGGGCATGGTGCTGAAACCTTGGTTGTTGTGCAATTAACAGAAGGTTATATAGATCCCCTAGCTCTCTGGCTATACCCTGAAGACAATTACATGCAGAAAAGCAAACAAGTTGAGGGGAAATAATCCTGCATTATGAAACCAAGCAGAAATCATTTGAGGTATCTGTTGTTTTTGGATTATCCATGAGTGTGGATAATCAAGAGTTGCTGTATTTTTTATGCACAACTTAATTTGCAGCTTCTAAACAACTTCTGCAGTATAATTTTGGACAGCAAATTAGTTTCAGATGAGAGACTCTTGCTCCTCCTTGAAAAACATTCTTCATTTCAAATTATCCTTGCTGCCAGCCATCAGGGCTGACAAGAAAGCAGAGAATTAAGCTGTTGAGACAAATCCTGGCTCTCAGTTGCCCCTCGTTTTCCCCATTGCAGATCCTCTTTGCATCTTGGCCTTCAGGGGACGTCTCCAGCAGGGAGGAGGAGCTGGTGCAACATCATGGCTGGGCCTCCATGCTTGTTGGGAGCTCTCCTTTCCCTTTCCTGGTGGCTTTGCTCCTTTGAGGAGCCCTCAGCCAATCCTGGAAGCAAACCTGGCTCAGAGGGGCCTCTGAGCTGCTGGGGTTGAACTGCCAGCTTCCCCGCGGGGCAGAGTTCCCTGATATGAGACCACATCAGGGTGGCACAACTGCCTGACAGTTCCCCTGAGCCAGGCAGCCAGTGGGGAAAAAGGATCTTTCTCCAGGGAACAAGAAAGTGAAAAGTACAATGGCATACATGAGAAAGCAAGGTCAGTGTTAGTGTCCATAGACCTTGTCTTACTTAATCTCTGTTACAATGCCTGGAAAAGGGTACAGGTCTTTCTGTCTTACCAATGAAGACATTGTAGCTTGTGGGAGTTATATCCTAACTTCCTAAATGGAAGAAAATCATATCAGAAATATTATAGGACCACCTTCAAAAGAAGATAAAATGGGTTGCGCCATGTTGAAGCATTAAGTATAGTTCTATTTGTTATGCAATAGTCAAAAAATCTCAAGATTTTCATTAAATAGGAAAATACAAAGAAAGGTTGCTTTGGTGTCAGTTGGCTGATAATGTTTAATACTAAAAATAACATGCCTGCCCGGTTATCATTGTGCCCTTCTGCCCATATGAATTTGTTTTCATAAGGGTGTGCTTCCTCAGTGATCAGTGCAAAGAAATAGAGGAAAACAATAGAATGGGAAAGACTAGAGATCTCTCCAAGAAAATTAGAGATACCAAGGGAACATTTCATGCAAAGATGGGCTCGATAAAGGACAGAAATGGTATGGACCAAACAGAAGCAGAAGATATTAAGAAGAGGTGGTAAGAATACACAGAAGAACTATACAAAAAATATCTTCACGACCCAGATAATCACTATGGTGTGATCACTCGCCTAGAGCCAGACATCCTGAAATGTGAAGTCAAGTGGGCCTTAGGAAGCATCACTATGAACAAAGCTAGTGGAGGTGATGGAATTCCAGTTGAGCCATTTCAAATCCTAAAAGATGATGTTGTGAAAGTGCTGCACTCAATATGCTAGCAAATTTGGAAAACTCAGCAGTAGCCACAGAACTTGAAAATGTCAGTTTTCATTCCAATCCCAAAGAAAGGCAATGCCAAAGAACGCTCAAACTACCACACAATTGCACTCATCTCACACGCTAGCAAAGTACTGCTCAAAATTCTCCAAGCCAGGCTTCAACAGTATGTGAACTGTGAACTTCCAGATGTTCAAGCTGGATTTAGAAAAACCAGAGGAACCAGAGATCAAATTGCGAACATCTGTTGAATCATTGAAAAAGTGAGAAAGTTCCAGAAAAACATCTACTTTTGCTTTATTGACTATGCCAAAGCCTTTGACTGTATGGATCACAACAAACTGTGGAAAATTCTTCAAGAGATGGGAATACCAGGCCACCTGAACTGCCTCCTGAGAAATCTGTATGCAGTTCAAGAAACAACGGTTAGAGCTGGACATGGAAAAACAGACTGGTTCCAAATTGGGAAAGGAGTAGGTCAAGGCTGTTTATTGTCACCCTGCTTATTTAACTCATATGCAGAGTACATCATGAGAAATGACTGGACTGGATGAAGCACATGCTGGAATCAAGATTGCCGGGAGAAATATCAATAACCTCAGATATGCAGATGACACCACCCTTATGGCAGAAAGTGAAGAAGAACTAAAGAGCCTCTTGATGAAAGTGAAACAGGAGAGTGAAAAAGTTGGCTTAAAGCTCAACATTCAGAAAACTAAGATCATGGCATCTGGTTCCATCACTTGATGGCAAATAGATGGGAAAACAGTGGAAACAGTGAGAGACTTTATTTTGGGGGGGCTCCAAAATCACTGCAGATGGTAACTGCAGCCATGAAATTTAAAGACACTTGCTCCTTGGAAGAAAAGTTATGACAAACCTAGACAGTTTATTACAAAGCAGAGACATTACTTTGTCAAGAAAGGTCCGTCTAGTCAAAGCTATGGTTTTTCCAGGAGTCATGTATGGATGTGAGAGTTGGACTATAAAGAAAGCTGAGCACCGAAGAATTGATGCTTTTGAACTGTGATGTTGGAGAAGACTTTTGAGAGCCCCTTGGACTGCAAGGAGATCCAACCAGTCAAGCCTAAAGGAAATCAGTCCTGAATATTCATTACAAGGACTGATGCTGAAGCTGAAACTCCAATACTTTGGCTACCTGATGTGAAGAACAGACTCATCTGAAAAGACCCTGATGCTGGGAAAGATTGAAGGCGACAGGAGAAGGGGACGACAGAGAATGAGATGGTTAGATGGCATCACTGGCTCAATGGACATGAGTTTGAGTAAACTCCGGGAGTTGGTGATGGATAGGGAGGCCTGGAATGCTGCAGTACATGGGGTCGCAAAGAGTCAGACACGAGTGAATGACTGAACTGAACTGAACTGAAGTGTATGTATGCTTAGTCGTATCCGCGTGGGCTATAGCCCACCAGCTCTTCTCCATGGAATTTTCCAGGCAAGAATACTGGGATGGTTGCCATTTCCTATTCCAGGCGATCTTCCTGACCCAGGGATTGAACACACATCTCCTGTGTTTCTTGCACTGGCAGGCAGATTCTTTTACCAATGAGCCACCTGGGATAATAGCAAATCATAATAAAAGCAAACGTACATAGCACTTATGTGCCAGGAACTGTTCTAATGATTTTTGCTTCATAACTTACTTGCTTCATGGCTTATTTAGTGTCTACAATATAACTGTGAGATGGGTGCTATATTGTCCCCAGTTTATAGACAAGGAACACGAAGCCCAGAATGGTTAAATAAATTTGTTCAAGGTCTCACAGAAGGTAAAAAGCAGAAGAAGGATTTGAACTTGGGCAGCCTGGTACCAGAGTCTGTGCTTTAACCACACCCAAACATACTCTTCCACAGCTTTGTATTACTCAATGCACACATTTCTTGCTCTCCTTAGGCGGTGTGACCCTTCAGCTGTGGTCTCCTGCTTGGTTCTCTGGGCCTCTGGGAATCATGCTATGTCTGTGTCCAGCATTTCTGTCTGGAGACAGTTCTTACCTTAATGATGGAGCTCTGTAGCACCAGTTGTTTTAGTCACTAAATTGTGTCCGATTCTTTGCAACCCTATGGACTGTAGCCTGCCATGCTCCTCTGATTATGGGATTTTCCAGGCAAGAATACTGGGGTGCGTTGCCATTTCCTTCTCCAGGGGATCTTCCCGATCAAACCCAGGTCTTCTGCTCGGCAGGAGAATTCTTTATCTACTGAACCACCAGGGAAGCCTGTAGCACTAGGGGACCTGGCTTTTTCCCCCTCTGTGTGGAGCCCAGTGCAGCACTGTGCAAGGAATTTGCATGTTTGATCCTCCACTCAGGAGTAGTATTGCTTATTTCTTCATTTGCTTATTTGATAAATGCACATTGGCTGCACACCCTGTGCTGGCACTGACCTTAGGGATGAGAGGTACGGAAACAACATGAAGTCTACCTGGAAACTCCTCTCTCCTCCACCCTCCACCCAATTCCATCCTTACCTGGGGGGTGGAGACAACTTGAAGATCTAGGATAGCCTTGAAGGGAAAAGTCATGGCACAAGGGCAGCCCACGAGGGGTGTGGGAAGGGGGAGCAGCCCAGCCTTTGGCTTCAGTGAAAGCTGAGTGTGCTGAGGCATCCCAGTCCACAGGAGACTCCAGATAATGGTTCTCAGGTCCTTCAGCCTCAACTCTGACTGGACCACGCGCTCCTGGAGTTGCTATTTTTCAGTCACTCAGTGGTGTCCGACTCTTTGAGACCCCATAGACTGCAGCATGCCAGCCTTCCCTGTCCTTCACCATCGCCCGGAGCTTGCTCAAACTCATGTCCATTGAGTGGGCTACAAACCTGGATTGTTTCTTGCCCCCCCACACACATTGCCTGACAAAACCAACCATTAGTTACTGCATTTTTGCCTGAGTGAAGCTGCCCTTTGGTCATGTTCATGGTGCTGGTTATAAGCTCAGGATTTCTCAGGGAGTCTTGGGGCTTGTCTCGGCCAAGGTCTCCCAAATAAAATGAACTCATTCCAAATGGTTCCAATGACAAGACCTCAATGAAGGATGGGTTTACATAGGTGAAGGCAGAGTTAAGGGAAGAAACCCAGAGTGGTGAGGCACCCGGGTCCTAGTGGCACTCTCCCTCAGGCTGAGAGAGGGGGGTGACCCCAAGGGAACTATGTAAAGGGGACCACAGAGCCAGAGCTATAGTCACAGATGGTTAGAGCTAGAGATGTGGCCCTGAGGCAGGCAGGGCTGGGGAAGAAATGTCCCATCTTTCTCTCTTCCCTCCCTCTGAACTCTGCCAGGGTCTCCCATTGCCACCCCCTACTGGAAGCTGCAAGGGAGCTGGGATGACACAGTCTCCTGGGGTTAGTCAGCCTTCTGGGGCACAGAAGAGTGGAGAACAAAGGGGAACATATGCAGCTGTAACATAAGTAGAGCACAGCCCTTCCCTCCAGCCCAATCCTAGTGGCACGGGGCCTTGGCCTCTTCTGTCTGTAGGATGAGACACCATGGGAGCAGTCAAAGCCTGGGGCTCAGCCTGTTGTGGAGGAATCAGTCTCTTTCCCTTCCCCTTTGTAATGGGGAAGGGTTAATTTTGAATTCCTACTAGATCTGCTTCTGTGTAGGAGACCAGACCAGTCAAACCTAAAGGAAATCAACCCTGGGTATTCATTGGAAGGACTGATGCTGAAGCTAAGGGTCCAGTACTTTGGCCACCTGATGCAAAGAGCTGAATCATTGGAAAAGACCCTGATGCTGGGAAAGATTGAGGGCAGGAGGAGAAGAGGGTGACAGAGGATGAGATGGTTGGATGGGATCACTGACTCAAAGGACTTGAGTTTGAGCAAGGTCTGGGAGATGGTAAAGGAGAGGGAAGCCTGGCGTGCTACAGTCTTTGGGGTAGCAAAGAGTTGGACAACAACTGCTTCTGTGACTTGAATCCTTATCTTGCTGCTTTGTTATTGTAGGCATATATAATGGCCTGCCTCAGGGAGATATAGTGACTTCCCTGGTAGCTCAGATGGTAAAGTGTCTGCCTACAATGCAGGAGACCTGGGTTTGATCCCTGGGTCAGGAAGATCCCCCGTAGAAGGAAATAGCAACCCACTCCAGTACTCTTGCCTGGAAAATCCCATGGATGGAGGAGCCTGGTAGACTACAGTCCATGGGGTCTCAAAGAGTCGGACAGGACCCAGCGACTTCACTTTCTTTCAGGGAGATAGCCTGACCCTGCTCACCTGTGAAGGGTTGTAAGGAAGTGAAACTAACACATCCCTTTGCCTGAGGCTTTCCCTCTAGGAGATATTTACAAGAATTAAATGGTCTTTCTGTTTCCTCACCTCCCCCCATCTCTGATTCATAAAAAAAAAACCTGGCAACCAGACCCTGACAAGAAGGTTATTTTGAGGCTCTACCCTGCCATCTTGTTGGTCAGCCAGCTCCCGAATAAAGTCCCTTACTTGTCTCAACCCCTCATCCCTTAGATTTATTGGCCTATCCAGTGAGCAGAGTGAGCTTGGACTTCATAATATCTCTCTCCTCCCTCATTCCTTCTCTCCTCTCTTTCCCAACTTAGGCTCCAAAATTTAGAATCCTCAGGTTCTAGGCATCTGGCACTTCTTTCTTCTCCTTCCCAGCCTTTCTGTCTCTCCTAACTCACTGGAAGAACCTTAGCAGCTGGGCCAGCCCAGAGCCAGTGGTTGAGCCTGGATGGGAAGCTGCTGCAAGCCAGGGTGTTTGTATGGGGGCGTCCGTGTGTGGCCTCTGCGGTCAGGCTCTGCTGCTCAGCCTCCCACTTCTCTGAACCAAGGCCACCAACCTTCTCTGAGGAGCACACAGCCACTAGTGCTATTCAATGCCTGGGCTCCTGGCCCTCCCCTCCCCTGTGAGAAGGAAGAAGACAGAGTTGTCTACAGACTTTGCTCAAGGAGATTTTTCTGAGGCCAGTGTGGGGTCAGCAACCTGACCCAGCAACACCGAGCAAGTCTCCCTTTGAGGAATTATGGCTTTCCCATCCCAAGGGATCCTAATGAGGCTGTCAATCACAGATGCCCTGCCTCCCACCATTGGTGCGTAATGCTGCTGACCAATAAGAGTACCCCATCTGCCTTGTGCAGCAATTCATCTGAATGTGGGTGTGAAACCCTACAAGTTATCAGTACATTTTCCCTGATTCACCCCTCCCCTCCCCCAAACCCACCTTTCTTAGCCTTTTTCATCTCAGTTAATGACAATTCCATCAGTTCTTGTTGCTCAGGCAAGAAATTTTGAAGTCATTCTTGACGCTTTTCTTTCTGTCAATTCACATATGATTCATCAGGAAGTCATGCTGGCTCCATTTCAAAATACGTGCCAAATCTTACCACTAATTTCACTCTAGTTGAAGCCACCAGCCTCTCTCCTCTGTATTACCACAGTAGTCTTCTAATTGGTTTCCTCGTTTTAATTCATGTCCCCTATAGTCCATTCTCAACACAGCAGGCAGAATGAGCCTTTTAAAATGTAAGTCAAATTACATCATTTCTCTGCCCTAGTGCTTTCAATGACAACCTATTTCTTTCTCTGTAAAACCATGAATAAAATAATCCTTCACAAACTTTCCATGACAACCCATTTCTCTCTCTTTATAAGGCCATACTTAAAATGTCCCTTACCTCTGTTATTCTATGACCCTATTCCCTCTACTTCCCCCTTTCTTATCCCACTCTAGTCACACTGACCCCTTCTCTGTCCTGCATCATGCCAAGCACACTCCCACCTCAGGGTCTTGCAAAGGCTGTTCCCTTTGTCTGACACGCTCTTCCTTCAGATGCCTGCCTTGCTCACTCTCTTTCCTTCTTTGGCTCTCTGCTCAAGTACCACTTTCTCAGTGAGGCCTCTCTGCCCCTACTTCCAATTTAATAACATACCAGCTGGCGTTTCTTTTCATTCATTTTATTTTCTCTGCAATTATCACCATGTAACATACTATTTACTTCACCTACTTATCTTGTTTTTTATTTGTTTTCCATCTTTCATGCATTGGAGAAGGGCATGGCAACCCACTCCAGTATTCTTGCCTGGAGAATCCCAGGGATGGAGGAGCCTGGTGGGCTGGTGTCTGTGGGGTCGCACAGAGTCGGACACAACTGACGATGCGACTTAGCAGCAGCAGCAGCAGCATCTTGCCTCCAATAGAATGCCTATTCCACAGGGCATGAGATTTACATTTGTTTTGATTATGGCTGTATCTCTGAGCCTGACCATATAGGTGCTCCCTAAATCCCTGTAGAATAAATATATGGACTTAGAATATTGGCCTCCACCCTATTCTGCAAAATTGGCCCTCAGAATGCAGGCTTGGGCTGTTCTCTCTCCCACCTCATAGAGAAAAACTCCCAGAGAGTATGGCCTACAGACAGAAGGAGCAGAGACAGAGACCCGAAATCCTGAGGACACTGAGTCCCTGGACGCAGCTGTTTCTCCACTAGATCCAGCCCATTCCCCCTGGATTTCCCAGTCCCCCTAGAACCTTCTCCTTGGCTTAGCTGGTTTGAGATAGGATTGATTGCTTGCAACAGGATGAACTTTGGACCAGAAAGTCTGGTGCTTGGGGACTGTGTGGCAACTACTAGAGTCAGGCACTTGGGACGGGAAGCTAGCCATGGAGGTGAGGGCTGGCATCTTTTCTGCTGAGTTCACCCCAGATAGGCAGGGCAGAGTATTCCAGCTAGGAGAGAAACCCTTTTGAGAGCAGGAGCTGAATTTCCCCAGCTCTGCCCTTTGCAAATCTAATGAAGGCAGACCTCATCCAGGGTCACACAGGAAGGAAAATGAAGACTGATTTCAGCCACCTTGGCTTTCTTACTGCAATTGGCAGCAGGAAGGGGTGCCCTGGGCTCTTGAAAGATCTTTAATCATGGTATCTGAAATCCTAAGCCAGAATCTTGGTTCTGCCATTTCCCCTGGGCAAGTCACCAAGTTTTGTTGGCCTCAGTTTCCTCATCTTAAAGTGAGATGGTTGAAATAAATGACCCCTTAAATTCCTTTCAGCATGATGTTCAACTGTAGGGTAAGTGCATTGTGATTAAGTATGCAGGCTCTGGGGTCACGCTGTCTGAGGGCAGTTCTACTACTTACTGTATGTTGGAATTTGAGCTTCAGTTTGTTCAGATTAAAATAGAATTCATAGGGAATTCCCTGGTGGTTCCATGGTTAGGACATGGCGTTTTCACTCCTGGGGCCTGGGTTCAATCCTTACACTGGGAACTAATATGTTGAATGCCTTGAAGAGCCATCGAATTTTTAAAAAATATTAGTACTTCCCTGGTGGTACTGCTGCTGCTAAGTCGCTTCAGTCGTGGCTGACTCTGTGCGACACCATAGACGGAAGCCTACCAGGCTCCCCCGTCCCTGGGATTCTCCAGGCAAGAACACTGGAGTGGATTGCCATTTCCTTCTCCAATTCATGAAAGTGAAAAGTGAAAGTGAAGTCGCTCAGTCGTGTCTGACTCTCAGCGACCCCATGGACTGCAGCCTACCAGGCTTCTCTGTCCATGGGATTTTCCAGGCAAGAGTACTGGAGTGGGATGCCACTGCCTTCTCTGCCTGGTGGTACAGCGGGTAAGAAACCGCCTGGTGGCGCTAGTGGTGAAGAACCTGCGTGCCAATGCAAGAAACTAAAAGAGACGCAGGTTCAAATCTCTGGGTCCGGAAGATTGCCTGCAGGAGGGCATGGCAATCTATTCCAATATTCTTGCCTGGAGAATCCCATGAACAGAGAAGCCTGGCGGCCTGCAGTCCACAGGGTTGCAATGAGTCCGACATAACTGAAGTGCGCCCGCACCAGTGCAGGGGATGGGTTCCGCTGGTGTGGGAAGATCTAAGAGCAGCTAAGCTCGTGTGCCACAACTACTAAGCCCGTGAACCTAGAGCCTGTGCTCCGCAACAAGAGAAGCCACCATGATGAGAAGCCCGTGCACTGCGACAAAGATGAGCCCCCACTCATCTTAACTAGAGAAAGCCTGCACAGCAAGAAAGACCCAGCACAACTAAAGATAAGTAAATAAATAGATAAATTTTAAAAATAGGATTCATAATAGTACTTATCTCTAGTTCGTACTATAATAGTATCTATCTTTATTAGTACTAATTTATAAGAATTAAATTAGAACACATAGAGGGCTCAGAAGTGTTTTAGGAACATAGTAAGTCCTCAAAAATATCAGCTATTATATTATTATTCTTTGCTATTATTACTGTTATTGAGAGCATTTTTCCTGGATCTTGGAGTGATTTCTGCTCCCATCTCTGAGACTGACCCTCTTCAATGGCAGGGCTTGTCCCCAGGGCTTGCAGCCACCTCTGAACACTGACCATTCCCTCCCTCTCTCTGCAGTGACTGGAAACAGCACTGAGATGACAGCCCCAGGGCCAGAAGTCAGCTTCCCCTTCTCCTGTGGAAAGCTGGGGCTGGTATCACTCACTTAATTTGGAGAATTTCCATAGGACTTTTTGTACATTTTGCTTGGGTTAGCTTATTTACACCAACCATACATCTTATCACTGTCATAAATTTTTATTCCTATGGACATGTCTAAACTTATGGGTTGAAATAACACAATTTACATGCTGTTTAGTATGCAGATTGGGCTAATCCTCTTCTCTAAATTCACCACCAGGCCTGTGCAGCCCTCTCTCTCTGTAGGACCTCAACCTGATTTGAATATCACACTCTATTGTGTTGTTGGTGGTGTGAAATGCTTGGGTCAAGAACTGCCCTCTAGACAGCTGAGCATTGACCCGACAGACTGCCTTGTGCCTGCAGTCCGTGGGTGCAGCACACCCCTTCCCTCAGCAGAGGCCTTCTTCCCTGTGGGTTGCTCCCACAGGTCCTCCGGCTGAAAGCTGAGAAGTCACTAGGAACCAGGGGAGCTCTTTTCTGTCTTAGGCTACATCCTGAGATAAGGATTTCAGTGCCAGTGAGTCCAAGGAGTGGGAAGCATGGGTAGGTACAGAAGGGAGGGAGGCAGATGCAAGGTGTTGTTGAACCTTGCATGATATTGGTGACCGATGTGGGTGAGCGGGCTCAGTCCTCTGGGAGCCGCTCGTGAACAGCCCTCAGACTTGCCCCACCAGAAGAGGAGGGAGACAGGGTGCTGATTCCCCAACTCCCTGCTGACGTTGTCCCAGAAGCTACAACGCCCCACATGTTGCCAGAGAGGACTTCACGTGAGGGTTACTGCACTCAATGAAGGATACCCCTGTCTTTTATCTGAACAAAGAATGATGAAGTGGGGGGACTTCCCTGGTGATATAGTGGCTAAGACTCCATGATCCCAATGCAGGGGGCCTGGGTTCTATCCTTGGTCAGGGAACTAGTTCCCACAACTAAGATTGTCACAACTAAGATTTCTCATGCCACAACTAAGACTTGGTGCAGCCAAAATAAATAAATACTAAAAAAAAAAAAAAGAATGATAAGGGGATAAGAATGGGGCACTGTGTTCACAGCCTCTTTCTTGTTTTCAGTCTGGTTCTGTCACCTGGTTCTGTCACTTCCTGTACATTCCCTCAGGGAGGACTTTCCTAATGGCCTGTTGAAAACAACACCCTCTCATGTTCTATTCATATCCCCTATTTACTTTTCTTTATAGCACTTATCACTACCTAATGTATTATGTATCTGGGTTTACGGGAAAAGACAGCAAACAAACAAATATTTAATACATCAGGCAGTCGAGAGTACAATAGAGAAAATGCAAGTAGAGGCGGAAGATGAAGGTGCGTCATACGGGGATGGGTGGCTATTTTATCTGGGGGGTTGTGCATACCAAGGGGGTTCTCTTTAGTGAGCTGTGGTTGAGCTGAGAGAGACCTTTAGAAAGTGAAGGAGTGAGTCACGTGGGAGAGCTTTTCAGGCAGAAGAAACAGCAGGTACGAAGGTCCTGAGGCAGGAGCATGTTTGGCTTGAAAGTGAAAGTGTGAAAGTCGCTCAGTGGTGTCCGACTCTTTGCGACCTCATGGAATGTAGCCCTCTGTCCATGGGATTCTCCAGGCAAGAATAATGGAGGGGGTTGCCATTTCCTTCTCCAGGGATCTTCCTGATCCGTGGATCGAACCCAGGTTTCCTGCCTTGCAGGCAGATTCCTTAACGTCTGAGCCACCAGAGTGCAGTGCTTGAGGGGGGCGGGGAGAGGAAGAAGACAGGTCAGAGAGTGATGATGGGGAAGTCTGATAGATTTGAAGGTCTAGCTTAGGACTTGGGATTTTACTGTGTTTATCTATCAGCGTTCTCCAGAACTCTTGTTTATTGTTTGTTTATTATAAGGAATTAACTCTTGCAATTATGGAGGCTGAAAAGTCCCAAGATCTGCTGTTGGCAACTTGGCGACCCAGGTGAAGGTTCCAGTCTGTGAGTCTACAGGCTTGAGACCCAGGAAGAACCAGTGTTTCAGTTGAAGTTTGAAGGCAGGAAGACTGATGTCCTGTGCAAGCAATTAGGCAAGAGTTCCCTCAGCCTTTTTGTTCTATTCAGGCCTTTATGGGATTGGATGAGGCTCACCAACATTAGGAAGGGAAATCTGCTTTACATAAGACTCTACTTTTATTGATTCAAATGTTAATCTCGTCCAGAAACACCCCAAACAGACACAGCCAAAGTAATGTTTGACTGAATGCCTTGTCTTTCTGTGGCTCAGTCAAGCTGATATAACCATCACACCCCAAGTGAGATGCAGAGACATTGAAATTTTTAGTCTGATATGATCAGACTTATGTTTTTAAAAGATCACTCTGGCTGCTTTGTGAAGAAGAGTCTGCAAAAGGCAGCTGTTTTTAGTGAATTAGACTACTTCAGAGACTATTGCAATAATCTAGGCAAGAGATGTTTGATAGCTTGGACCAGGATGATACTGGGTGGACGTGGTGAGAAGTGGCTAGATTCTGAATATATTTTGAAGGGAAAACTCATAGGACTCACTGATGAGTTGGAATGTAGGATGTTACGGAAAAGGCACCAGTATGATCCCAAGGTCTTGGGTCTGAGCAGTCAGGAGGTAGGAGTTCCCATTCATTGAGATGAGGAAGACTACTGGAACATCTGGTTTGATCAGGACAAATTAGGTGTTAGTATTTGGACATGCCAAGTTCAGCATGTCTGTTTACATCCAGGCAGAAACGTAAATTAGGCCATTGGATAGATTTGACTGGAATTCAGGGGTGCAATTTTGTTCAGTTTGGTATTCAATAGATAATCATTGAATGAATGGCTGTATGACTGATCAAGTTTATCCCATGAGCCTTTAACAGCCCTCTGTATAACACTAATTTCCTTGGTCCAGCAGGGGACATCAAAGTCTCTGCTGCAGAACAAAAACCCATCAAGCTGCTGGTCACGATGCTCTCCCTAATTCTCTGTCCTGATAGAACCAGTGATTCTCATTGATTTGATCCTTCTTCTTCACATTGCAACCACCTGAAGACCTTTCAAAACATTCTATTACTGCATTCTCTGGTTCTGACTCATTTGATCTGGGTTGGGTCTGTATATCGGTAGTTTTAAAAGATCCTCAGGTGATTCAAAAGCATATCCAGAGGTTGAGAACTATTTTTCTATGCTTTGACTTAACTGTGTGCTGGGACTTAAAAAAAAAAAGTCAACTCTTTTGTCAAAGCCCCTAGGAAAATACTGAAATCTTAGGCAGAAATGTTTGAAAACTACTATCAGTTAGAAGAAGAAAAGCTCTATGTGAAAATATACTTGGCATAATATTTAATAGTTGTAATTTAGAAACAACAAAATGGAATATTATGCAACCAGAATAGATGATTTTGTAGACAGTATAGTAACTTGGAAAAACGCTTATGAGAGATGGTTAAGTAAGAAAAGCAGAATGTCAAATTGTGTCTACATTATAAGAGTAACTATGTAAAATAATGCATGCATATAAACAAAGCATTATAGAGGAACAAAGAAAACTGAAAGCAGTAGATTTGTTAGTTTAATAGGATAGTGGATGATGCTTCTTTCTTTTTTGAGTTTTTGTTGTTGGAGGGGAATATGGTATTTATTTTATTATTCTGAGTCTGGGTTTTGTTCTGTTGCAGTAAGTAACAGAAATTTAAAAAATGGCAACATCACTCCAAGCACACAACCAGATTCTCTGCCTCCCAGGAGAGGCTTTTTTAGAGCCTGAAAGTCCTTAGGCTCTTTTGTTTTACCATCTCTGTGACACTGGGATCAACGTCTGGGCTTGTTCGGGAATCTCCTCTTTGCCTGTTAAGTGCCTAACATGTGCCGGCATAATGCTAGTTACTGGGGCCACGGGATACATAAATCAATCATTGCTCTGGGAGAGCTCACTGTGAAGAGGGAGAGATTAACACATAAGCAAACATTACAATAGGGCTTCTCAGGTGGCTCAGTGGTAAAGAATCTGCCTGCCAATGCAAGAGATGCAAGAAATGCGGGTTTGATCCTGGGTCGGGAAGAGTCCCTGGAGGAAGAAATAAATGGCAACCCATTCCAGTATTCTTGCCTGGAAAATTCCATGGACAGAGAGCCTGGCAGGCTACAGTCCATGGGGTTGCAGAGTCGGACAGGACTGATCGACTGAGCATATGCGCGTGCATGCGTGCACACATACACACACACATACACACACACACACACACACATACACACATTAAAATGATTGTAAGACAATGCCATGAGCATGATAAAACGGTTATGAAAAAAGTTCTGTGTAAGCGTAGATAAATTTGCTTCAAGGGAGTCTGGGATGGTAGAAAAGAGGAGGTGATAGTTGTTCTTGGTCTTGAAGGATAAGTAGCAGCTCACCAGGTAGAAAATGGGTAGGTGTAGGATGGGGTGGGGAGGAACCAGCTTTCCAAACAGAGTGTGTAAGAGCAAAGCGTTATAAAGGACACGGCTGTTTAGGAAATAGAAAATAGATTTGGATGAAATACATTCATTTATTAATTTACTCAACAAGTGATTACTGAGTATTTTTTGTGTCTCAGACATTGGGCTAGATATTGGGGAGATCAAGAATTATTAACCTTTTCTGTGGTTTGAATACTGATCATAATGATAGCAGATATTTTCTGAGTGTTTAATATATATTAACTCTTGTATTCCTCTTAAGAATTGTATTTTCACTTACAAGTGATGAAATTGCAAATTAGAGTTTCAAGTACTTATCCATGGCCACACATTTATCATGCAGTGGAGCTCCTCCTTGAGCTTACAGTCTAGTGGAGGAGACAGACAAGGAGACAAATGATCACAAAGTGATAAGTCTAGAGTGGAGGTCAGGGTAGAGCTTTGGAGGTGACTTAAGTTGAGTCCTGGAGGATGAGTGGTCATTCAACATGGAAAGTAGGTAGGAAGTAGAAAGAGAGGGGCTCCATGGTGATGATGGATGATAGAGGCGGGAGAGATTGGTTAAGACCAGTTCATGAAAAGTCCTTGAATGTCCTGCTAGAGAGTTAAGACTTTATTCTCTAAGCAATGGTGAATTAACAAGTCCTTTTTCTTCTTTTAATCTCAGACCAAGTCACTTGGGCAGTGATTCAACCACACCAACCGTGAACTCTTAATGACTTGGCCTAATGAGAAGAATGGCATGGATAATCTAAAAATAATGGACAATGGGAAAGGACTTGAGCCTGCTTATGGAGTGTGCCAGGTCATGATTTGCTGTGATGGAAGAGCAACTGATTTCTTTGTTCATTAAAGATTATATTCTGGCTGATGTCATATCTGCTGTTTGAGGGCACCTGTGGCCATCATGCCAGTCTCAGTATCACAGGTGACTGGGGAAAGAAACTCCCTTCTGACCAAGAGTAGCAGAATAAAAATGTAACTGAGTGTCTGATATGCTAGGGCTTTTCACCACCATAATCTAAGACATCAACAGTACCTAGAAGGTGGAAGTGAGCTCGCTGTCCCCCAAGGGGCTGAAGTTGCAAGGATGGTGGAGCAGAGAGAAACTTGGAGATTTCAGGAAAGCTCTGGCTTTAGAATGCAGGGTGCAGAGTGATTAATACTTCAAGTTGCACAGAGCAGCCAATGGAGAAAGCTACAAAAGTTGGAGTAGCACAGGAAACTTTGACCCTATAGACCACATGCCTGCAGAGGGGATTTCTTCTCACATTTTTATGTGATGATGCAGAGACATTCTATGAGTAGAATTCATGGGACCATCAAGTCTGTATTCAGGTGGCTGTAAGGGAAGAAAGGGGTTTTGACCCTGCTCTGAGAAGGCTGTCTTGGGACTCAGGCAGAGAGCGTATTACTGTTAGAACCCTTAGTAGTTAAGAGGAAGTTCTTGGTTGAATTGCACAAGGGACCTATAATAACCATAAAATCCTGATCTAACTGTCCCCTTCTGTACAAGATAGAGTCCTGTATACAGAGCCCCAGAAGACTTGAGGTCAAGACCAGCGCTGCCACTAACTCACAGCATCTCTCCACACTTGTTTCTGTCACTGTGAAATGAGAGGGTTAGACCAGATGTTGTCTAAACCTCCTCCAGCATGGGTTTATATATGACCTCCCCAGTGATAGCTTTCAGTTGTCTCCCACTTCTGGATGCCACTTTACGGATAGAGAAATCAAAGACTTGATAAAAACTGCAGAAGTGCAAATTTCCTCGTAACACGGGAAGTTTCAGAGAGCTGGTCAGTACCAAGGGGTGTTGGGCTGGTCTGCTCTGGGTGCACGGTATAAGGGGATGCATTGTCTATGGAGAACTTTAAAACAATAATAGAACCAAAGACAAGTCAGTCTGCTTTTTGTTATAACCATGCGTTGACATTCCAAATACGCTTCCTCACCTGAGGGACCACTGCCCCATCCCTCTCCTCGATTTGCCACTATTTATCTATATAATTCTTTTTTTATTCAGTGCTCTTGCCATTCCTCCGACTGCATGGGGGAGAATCTCGTCAAGATGTTAACCCTTTCACTACCACCTCTTATCGTTGATTTGTGTCCCATAAAGAAGAGAGAGGGGGTACTCTGAATCACTTTTTAGCAAGGAGGGTGTACTCTAGCTGTGGACTGGAGTGACAAGGAAACAGGGACAATAAGAGAGGCCAGAACATGTAGTGAGGTGTGGAATGGATTGAGTGGTTGGCCTAAGAAGTCTAGTCCAGAGCATGTGGCCTGTGGACAAGTTAGGGACAATTCCCTGAAGGCCTGGGTTTGGCTAGACATGTGGTGCCTGAACACAGAGCCCACCCTCATCTCAGTTCTGATTTCTCAGATCCTGCCACTTTCCTGAGGCTTCTCCTGGCCACATCTCAGACAGATTTCTTAGACATGATCTGCTCTGCACTCCTCACATCACACCACCCACCATCCTTATCTGGATTGGTTTCCTCCCTGATCTGTCCTGGTAGTCTAGAATATGCTGGGAGTTTGCCACCTTTCTGGAGACTCGTGAATTCTGCAGGCTGGGTCCTTGGTGCCCAACCTTCTGCGAGATGGCCCTGCTTCAGGGCGTGTCCACACTGTCCCAGGAGCCATTCTTGTTTTCTTTTTAAAAACTGAACGATAGTTCATTTACAATGTCGTATTCTTTTTAGGTGTACATTAAAGTGATTTACATATACAGTTTTTCTTTTTTAGATTCTTTTCTATTATAGGTTATTACAAGATATTAAATATGGTTTTCTGTGCTATACAGTAGGACCTTCTTGGTTATCTATTTTATATATAGTAGTTTGCATCTGCTAATCCCAAACTCATAATTTGTCCCTTACCTCCCCTTCGCCCTTTAGTAACCATAAATTTGTTTTCTGTGTCTGTGAGTCTGTTTTGTAAATAGGTTCCTTTGTATCCTTCAGATTCCAGAAGCCATTCTTGATAGCAGCAAAACCATCTGCACGCATTCTTTGGGGCTTGATGGGCTGCTCTGGAGAGGAAAGGAGTCTCCCAGGAAAGTATGAGTGTGATTGGGGAAGGAGACTGGAGAAGAGATATAGACCCTTAAAGAGAGAGATCCCTGACAAACGAAATAAAAAGTTTTGGTTTTGTCTTGTTTTGTTGCAAAGTGAGAGCCCAGTTTGGAGCAATTAAATTGACAACCAACCCAACCCAATTCTCACCTAATCATGAGGACTGAGTTCTGGTTTCTCCCAGATATACAATTTTCTCAGTTTTGTCTTTTACATACACACAGCAGCAACATATTCCCTCTTGTCCATTTAGTTCTGGCAGGAAGAGAAAAGGAAAGGACAGCTTCTAGTGGAGTTTGCTTGGCTTCTTTAACCCTTTCCTTCCTGATTATAAAAGCCACACATGTTTAATGTAGTAAGTTTGTTATTGTTGTTCAGTTGCTCAGTCTTGTCCAACTCTTTGTGATCCCATGCCCAGCTTCCCTGTCCTTCACCATTTTCTCGAGTTTGCTCAAACTCATATCTATTGAGTCGGTGATGCCAATCCAACCATCTCATCCTCTGTTGCCCACTTCTCCTCATGCCTTCAATCTTTCCCAGATTCAGGGTCTTTTCCAATGAGTTGGCTCTTCACATCAGGTGGCCAAAGTATTGGAGCTTCAGCTTCAGCATCAGTCCTTCCAATGAAAGTTTAGGAAATGAATATTTCAGATTAAGATAGCAACTTCCTGCACCAGAGACCACCACTGCCACCCTGCAGCTGTTGTTCCAAGGGTATGACTTTGGGGGGGGGGGGGTCCTGGTTCTGAGGGCTTGCTTCCCCTGTTCAGTTCCCACTTTTACTGGAGGCCTCTGTGGCATGAGCCTCTCTGGACCTGGTGGAAGGAAGGTTTTCAGTTCTTGCCCAGGCCCTGTCCCAGCCCAGGAGAAACTCCTGGCTCTTCCTTAGCTGGTTCCCTGAAGGTTGGGATATAGTGCTTGTTCTGGCTCTCTGGCCTCTGTGCTATAGTCTTTGAAACTGTGGCTTTTGATTTTCTTTTGAAATCTTCCTTCTTGCTCACTGTTGGCAAACTTCATGTTTACACACACTCACACACATACAGAATTTCTTCATTTATTAACAGAGTCAATTCAAACACATTTCATTTACAGATATTGATTTATAATACCACACAGTATTAGAAAGTCATAGTAGACATTTATCATTTCTTAGGGCAGCTCAGCAAGCCATACCCTGATTCTAGTTTTGGGAAATCCTGTCTTGGGTGCAGATCATTCTTCCTTCATGATGGAAGGCAAAAGGGAAAATCTCTCTCCCAGCCCCAGGGCCATTAGGGAGCTGGACTATGACCTTGGATCAGTTGCCCAGGCTCTACCATCTCCCATGCTGGATCTTGAGGGAGCCATGCTAAGGTTCAGGAATGTTTCAGACATGATTTATGGTGGTGACAGAGATTTGGCACTAAGCCATTGGTTTTGTGTATGTCTAGGTGGCAATGGCCTGTGACAGCAGAGACACTGTCCTGCCCAGATGGGTCTGAGGATGACCTGGTCATTCCTGCTGGTCATCCTGGCTTTTGGATGAGTCTTAGAGCCTGATTCTCTAAACTTCTGCTGATTCTGAGGGCTATTTGATGTTCTTCAAGAATATTAATTTTCTCTTAACATTAGCCAGGCTGCTTATAACAATTTATACCATTTGATTTTTGTCTCAAGGATTCAAATGCTACTTAGTAACTCACAACATAACAATTTGAATTTCTTTTGTAATTTGTAACCTCTGCTTCCTCAGGCCATATAAGTGGGGCAGAGGAAGATGAATGGAGGGGACAAAAACAAAATCACAACAGTACTTCCGTGGCTTCACCCTCAGCTGTAATGGCAGGGAACTCCAGGCCTTCCTTCCAGGATTCTCCACAACATTTCTGGGCTTCTAGCTGCCTGACACTTAACCCCGTGTCTCCTCTGTTGACCATCCCAGAGGTTCCTTGGGACTCTTGTGAGTTTTTCTTCTTCTACCCCCACCTGTCTGTGAGCTGCCTGATTTGCTCAAATTATATTCACTAATCAATTACTCAAGCTGGTAATTCTCTTTTTGAAGAGACCTGGCTACTTCAAGTATTGTTCTGGGCTATCATCTGGACTTCAGAAATGGCCATGAACTCAGTGGTGACTTCATGGGCGAATGCTACTATCTCTTTCTGGAGCCTGTCTGCCCAAGTCTTTTGTTCTGTGTCATTCCAGTTCCAACCATACCCAGGGAAATTATTTTCAAGCCTTATGATCTTATCTCAAGTCTTACCCACTGTGATCTGGCAAAGTGCAGGGGAGAGAGAAGACAGAGAGAAGATTATCTGGTAGTGCATCTAAGAGTTGGAGCAGGAGCAATGCCAAGAGACCCACCCATGCACAGTGGGGAAAGCCAGTGCAGCACACAGAACACAGTACTAAAAGAGTTGTGTTAAGAATAATGGGCCCAGAAAGATCCTGTTTAAGGTCAGAATAAGGGGCAAGAATGCAGTTTTCTCCAAGCTCCTAGGTCTCACAAGATCTCCACAGCAAAGAACAGGAGTCCAGGTAGGTAGACAGAGAAGCAGTGTCCTGGACACTCAGGGAAGTTTTGCAGCCAAGAGTGTGGGAAGTGAATAATCCTGGGTTGGGATGAGAGGATTGACATGCAACTAGGACAAATAGACTTTTACTCAAGCCATGTCTGTATTCTAGGAATTCCAGCTCTAAATAGTTCATGGTTAAAAAAGTTTGGGAATCACAGAATTCCAAATCTCTCTTTTGGAGATTTATATTTTACATTTCTATGCTGGAGGTTCTGAGTCCTAGAATTGCAAACAAAACAAAACATGTTTGTTGTTTTTGTTCCATCGATAAATGGTGTCTGACTCTTTGTGACCATGGACTACAGCATTCCAGGCTCCTCTGTCCTCCACTATCTCCCTGAGTTTGCTCAAATTCATGTCCACTGAATTGGCGATGCTACCTAACCATCTCATCCTCTGCTGTCCCCGCTTCTTTTGCCTTTGATCTTTTCCAACATCAAGACCTTTTCCAATGAAAAAGAGCGTAGTAAAATATGTTACAAAGTAGAATATTAACAATCCTTCTGAAGTCTCACTACGTGCCTCTCCTGGTTCCCATTCCTCTCCTTTCTTCAGAGGTGACTCCAACATGAATTTTATCACTATTGCATGTATTCTCAAAGGATATATTGTTTAGTTTCACCTGCTTTAAATATTGTGCCAATTTGGAATCATCCTCTTTGTAATATTCTGTGAATTGCCCTTATCTTATCTTCCCCACCCTTTTATTTTTTTTACATTTTGAAGATTTTTTTTTTCATTAAACATTATATTGCTGAGATTTATCATGTTGATGTATTCTGGAGCTTATTTTCATGGTCACTTAAAATTCTTTGTATGAATGTATCATAGGCTATCCATTTTCCTGATTGAATATTTGGGAGTATTTCCATTTTCCCCTTTTTTGCTGTTACAAACAATCCTTCTGAGGACATTCTCATGCATTCTCCTGTGTGTATGGGCAAGGTTCTCTATGATAAATCCCACTGTGTGTATATTGCTTGGTATGGAGGGGTATATATCATTGCCTTTACTACTAGAAGCTGTTTTCCAACATGTTTGTACCAGTTTACACTCCCACTGCTATTCACATTCTTACCAACACATAATTTCAGAATTTTTATTTTTTTATACCTTGGCGGGTGTGAAAAATCTCATGGATTTTTCTTCTGTTTCCTGGATTTGCCACCCTCACCCTCATTTTTCCAGTCTTCTCTACATACGTGGCCTTGGAAACAGAGGTTACCATTGAATTAAAATGAATATGATGTGTTACTAAATAGGCTTTGTAACTGAAAGACAAAAATATCAATTATATAATTCACTCTTCTTTGTTACAGGCGACTTTGGCTAACTTCAATGGAAAAGGAACTTTGGGGTGGAATATCAAAGTAAACACAGTACTCACAGGAAGGCTGGAGGACCAGGCTCAGGGAAAGGACCAGAAGCCGAGAAGACCAACAGGAAGCACAGAGGATTCATCTCCACAGGACCTGTCTGGTTATGAACCACCACTGCTTACACAGTGGTGCCAGGGGACATACAAAGGTAATACTATTGAATGCTGTTGCCTCTGGAGTTCCAACAACTCAACTTCTCTTCTATTTTCTCCAGGGAATTTGGGCATATCAATTTCATTTATTATACACCATTGTAGAGTCCATATTTCAGTCAACACTGCAAATTGTTAGAGGCATTTCTAACTACCAAAGCTAATGCATTAAATAAAGAATCCAAGCTAAGTTTGCCTTATTAAGAGTTACATACCATCCTCCTTGAACTTCACCCCCATACATATTTCTTGGGTTTCCAATAACATAAGTGAATGGAAACATGCAAGACTTTCGATATGTATAAGCTATTGTCTCTTGTATGAGACTTTTACTGAGGTGTGATTATAGTTATGAATCTGGAAATAATAGGTGTGTATGGGGTGAGTTTTAGTAGTATAAGAATCCCTTGAAAGGCAACTTCCTCAATAAGGTTATTACAAGGGTTGGCTAGTCTCCCTGGGCAAGGTAGAAGTAACTGTTTCTTTAGCAAGGGTGACTTGGGGGGTGGCAGTGGTTTAGTTTCTTAGGTTTTTCCAAGTCCACCAAAATGTTTCCATTCAAAGTCAAGGTCTTGTTCTTTTTCAACACATTAAAAATTTTATTTATTTATTATTTTTGGCTGTGTTGGTTCTTTGTTGCTATACGGGCTTTTCTCTAGCTTTGGCAAGCAAGGGCTACTCTCTAGTTGCAGTGCTTCTCTCGCTGTGGAGCTCAGGCTCTAGCGAGTGCAGGCTTTGGTAGTTTGCGTGCATGGACTCAGTAGTTGTGGCTACCAGGCTCTAGAGCACAGGCTCATTAGATGCGGTGCATGGGCTTAGTTGCTCTGAGGCATGTGGGATCTTCCTGGATCTGGGATCAAACCCGTGTGTCCTGCACTGACAGGTGGATTCTTCATCACTGAAGCACCAGGGAAGTCCCAAAGTCTCAAGTTCTACTCCTTCAGAGTCGAGTCCCATTTTTTACCTAGGAGAATTGGTGAAGCTATGAATTAGACTTGTATTGTAATTCTGCAACCTACACATGACATTTGGAATTTTCTTTCCAGCCACATCTGCTCTGTGGCTACAAGAATTTAGAGATAATATTAGTGGTGCCATAGACCCTTCCTAGTTCTCTTTCAGCTCTCTGCTGGAAGTTTAAATCTTTAACTTTATCATTTTCTCTGTGTAAACTCTCCAGTGTTGGGTCAGAAATAGCTAGCCTACCTCAGTCTCTATAAGTCATCATCTCTGTCATAATAGTCGAGTGTGGCCTCCTAGCCTTCTAAACTCTGCCCATTAATAAGCACAGCATTCCAAACAACCATGAGTGATGATCTGAGAAATTGTAATGGCACTGCAAGTTGTGGATTTACAGTAAGAGACTACTGTAAGAGATTATGATTGCACTTAAGCACAAACAGGCCAGCAACTCAATTCTAAAACTTCATTACTGAAGCACTCTTCCTAGGAAAGAGAAATAAAGAAACCACTCTAGGTATTTTGAATAAAGGGAATTCAACTTAGGGAACCGGCTGAACATTTGCTAAAGGTGCAGAAGGAGAAGTGGAGGTCCTGGAGGAGTATAGAGGAAGAAGGGGGTGATATCTAAGGATAAGAAGCTTCGAATGTCTCTGAGTTGAAACCCATTACAGCACCTGCCGCAGTGCTGTTGGAGAAGCTATCTCAGGTGGTTCTGGACCAACTGGTGGTTGGTCAAAAGGTGCTGTCTTGACCAGGATTGGAACCAGGAAAAAAGATGGTGCTTTGGTCCAGGCTTCAGGAGTTAAAGTTCTCCCGGCTTTTCCTGTTCCTACAACCAACGACTGCCACACTGTTGGAGCCCAAAGCAAGAACCTTTCAGCTTGTCCTTCCTGAATTTCCAGCAGTAACTTTAGATTCCCAGTAGCTGATTCTAAAAGAGAGCCAGCTGGCAATGGAAGCTGGGAAATGTGGTTTGTAGACTTCAAGCCCCAGCAGTACAGAACACAGTATAAAAGGGCAGGCGTGGAGTTGAGAGAGATGAGTGAATCAATGGCACATACGGTTATGAGGGAGGCTGGCTTGTAATTTTCATTCGTTTTGTTTTGAACTAGCAACAATCACTTTATTCAATATTAAGATTGAAAAAATATACAAATGGTAACTGATTTGATTTGATTTTACTAGATATTAAAATTTACATTTTTTAGGAGCCAAGACCTGGACAGTCTTATCAAAGTGACCCTCAGCAGTAATTTTCATTCTTATGCTACCTTTGTTAGTTTCTAATCTGCTATACGCAGATACAGTAAAAATAAAACAAGGGAGAGACAAAAAACACACACAAAAAAACAAAAAATAAATTTGTTAGTTTCTTTTAAACATTTCATTACTGATAATTTCTAGCATGTACAAAGCAGAATAATTTAATGACTTCTCATGCTTCTACCAGTTAGTTGGCAATGATCAGCTCATAAGCAATCTTGTTTTACTTATATACCATACTAACCTCTCTCTTTTTTTGAAGCAAATACCATACATCATATCATTTAGTAATACTAATGAAAAAGTGAAGTGAAAGTGAAAGTCACTCAATCGTGTCTGACTCTTTGTGACCCCATGGACTACACAGTCCATGGAATTCTCCAGGCCAGAATACTGGAGTGGGTAGCTGTTCCCTTCTCCAGGGGATCTTCCCAACCCAGGGATCGAACCTAGGGAGCATCAAAATCTAGTAAGTATTTGGATATCTAACTTTCTCTCAATGCCCTCCTCCAACAGTTTGTATGGATTCAGTTCAGTTCAGTTGCTCAGTCGTGTCCAACTCTTTGTGACCCCATGGATTGCAACACGCCAGGCTTCTCTGTCCATCGACAACTCCTGGAGTTTACTCAAACTCATATCCATTGAGTCGGTGATGCCATCCAACCATCTCATCCTCTGTTGTCCCCTTCTCCTCCTGCCTTCAATCTTTCCCAGCATCAGGGTCTTTTCAAATGAGTCAGTTCTTTGCATCAGGTGGCCAAATTATTGTATGTGGATTGTATGAATTAGGATTCAGATTAAATCCATACATTGATACTAGTTGGAATGTCTTTTTAATTTATATTTTCTCTTCCATTCTGTACTCTCACCTCCAGAAATTTCTGTGTCTCAAGAGCTGGGTTGTTTGTCCCATGGATTTCGTCACGGTCTGAGTTTTAGTGAATGAATTCTCATGGTATAATTTAGCATGTTCTTCTATGCTTATATTTCCAGGACATTGGTAGATGGATATAAAGATTTGATCGGATTTACATTTTATATCTCTGGGAAGACTATAATGGGTTTTAAAATTCATTATGCAATTCTAAAATTTATCTTTTTTCTTTAATTTATAATTGAATTTGTGCCCAGAGAGCACTGTCTGTATGTATCAATTCTCTAAACATTTTGAAGTTTGCTTTTTAGTCACATACACAGTAAATTTCCATCACTCTTTCACGAATATATTAGAAGAAGGCATGTTATCCAAATGTTGAATGCAATATTCTATTAGTTATTTATTAGATGAAGCCTGTAAATTATATCGCTTGCTGATTTTTGGCTGTCCTATCAATTTTTTGAGAAGAGTATGTTAAAAACCTCTCATTATAATAGTGAAGTAATAAATTCCTTCTTAAAACTCTTACAGTGTTTGCTTTATGTATTTTGAGCTATGTTTTCAGTGCCTACAAGATTAGATTTGTAATGATTTCTGGTGAATAAGAATTTTTATTAATATATAGCAACTCTTTACCTCATTCTTCTATGTCCTTATACTCCAGTTACATCTCTATTCAAAAGAATATAACTGAATTCTTAAAAAATTGGGAGTTATAGTCTTTATTCCATTTACATTTGGTGTGATGAATGATATACTTCAAATTATTTTTGCCTTCTATATTGTTCCTATTTGTTTAGATTTTTAAGGATTTCTTTATCAGATTATGAATTTTTTTCTAGTCTTCCTTTCCTGTGGGTTTTTATCTTGGAGTTTATTTTTTCCCCCAGAGACTTTTAAACCTACTAAGGTGAGCCTGTTATTTTCCTCATTAATATGTTAATGTGATGAATTGACAGATTGATTTTCTAGTGTTAAACCAGCTTGGCATTCTTGAAAGAAACTCAACTTAGTCATGACTTTTCACTTTTAACATTTATTTGTGCCTCTTTTTCTCTCCCTTTTCTTGTTTGGAGGTTTATTGACTCAAAAAAAAACCCCACAAACTTCAGCTTAGTTTATTCTATTTTATGCTTATATTTTATTTTATTGATTTTGACTCAAACCTTCATTATTTCATCTCTTTTCCATTAATGGGTTAATGTTAAAGAAAACCACTGTAAAAAACTTCTGTGGTAGATAGTTTAATTAATCTTTAGTTTCTTTCTTGTTTTCTAAGCATTTTGGAGGTGTTGCTTTAGCTGTATCTTGTTAATTTTGACATATAGCGTTTTCACTATCATGAATATTAAAATATTTTCTGAATTGCTATTTTAATTTTCTTCTTTGATCTACAGACTATTTAAAAGTATACTGCTTAATTTCTAAACATAGTGATTTACCATTCTTACTATTGATATCTAGCTTAATTGTACTGTGATCACAATCTGTATTGTTTTAGTCTTTTGAAATTTTTGAAACTTAACTTAGAGCCATTATATATTCTTGTGCTTTTGTAACTCTTCTGTGTATGCTAGGAAAGATTTTGTATTATGCAGTTATTGAATATAGTGTTCTGTATATGTCAGCTAAGTCAAGCTTCTCAATTTACTATTAAAATATTTTATAGCTTTACTGAATTTATTTGTTCAATTATGGAGAGAGGGATGCTAAAATATGCTATTATGATGTGATTTGTCTTAGAATTTCTCTTGTAGTAGTGTCAATATTTACATTCTGTATTTTTTAAATTAAAAAAAAATCTGTATTTTTTTAAAACCAGGCCTATGACAGATTGAGAAGAGTGTGTGTTTCAGAAAAAGTGGAGGAAGGAGTCAGACTATTATTTGTAGATACAAAGACTATCCTTAAATGTTTAAATTTCATTTGAAATGTGTCTGGCCCACCTCACTTACGTTACCTGGCTGACCTACCTTGGGTTAATATATTTGCATGTCTCTTTTAGCAACTTAAGAATAATGTGAAGTGCTTCTTTGCCTAATGAAAAAGATTTAATTTCAGGAATCTGCTTTGTACTTTGTCATTACAAGGTAACAATGATGCAGGACACACTAAGCTTATTCTTTCACTTTTTCTCTTCCTTCTATATGGGACTCCCTGGTTCTTTGTGTGCATCTTTACCCAGATAATTGATTATGGTTGCTGAAGTGGGAAAGGAGCAGGGAAAGATGTAGAGCTGAGTCCCTTTGCTATTCATCTGAAACTATCACAACACTGTTAATCGGCTATACCCCAAATTAAATAAACAATTAAAAAAATTTGAGAAGAAGAAGAAGGAAAAAAAGGAAACCAAAGAGTTTTGCTTTGCCAAAACCTTGGGGAGTTTTAGATGTTTAGGGCATGAGCCACTTTTCTCCTTGCATGGCCTTGCAATAAACCTTTCTCTGCTCCAAAAAAAAAAAAAAAAAATCTTAAATATGAATATACAATTATACACTGCTTAATAAATCCTCAGTGAACCAAGCATTCTTTAACAACATAACATGAACAGGAAAGAAACTGGCAATTCAGTCTTCTCAATGCCAAGAGCAGTGGTGGCATCTGAGAAAGGAACCACAGTGCCATTCGTTTCATGTCTTTGACAGATCGGTCTGAACTGAAATCCTGCTGAGGAATAGACCAGTTCTCATCACCACCGCCCACCATACCTGTTCCCCACTCAACGTTTCCCACACGCGTACACAGAAATCACACAGACAGTCTAAAATTAGAGGAGTAGAGACTGAGTCTCAGAAGCAGGAGTTCTTTGTGTCAGGGCATTCTGTTTTGAGACTGTGTTATTAGGTACACACAATTTTAGCATTATATTTTTTTGGTAAGTTGAACTTATTATTAAGTGCTGCTTACTTTTTATATTGCTTTACATATTAAAATTTATTGATCAATATTCATAGAGTTACACTAATTTTGGGGGTTTTTCAGCTTCATTGAGATAAAATTAACATATAAATTGTTCAGGCTTAAGGTGAACCATGTGATAATTTGATACACATATAAATTGTGATATGATTACCACCATAAGGTTAGTTACACATCTATCACCTCACATTAAATTTTTAGTGTGTGTTTGGTGAGAACATACTCTATTAACAACATTCAGTGTATAATTCAGTATTGTTAACTATAGTCACCTTGCTGAATATTGGATGTACCAATTTTTTAAAAAAGAGATTTCCTGAAATATAACTTACAGTGAAAGTGAAAGTTGCTCAGTCGTGTCCTACTCTTTGTGACCCCATGGACTATACAGACCATGGAATTCTCCAAGCCAGAATACTAGAGTGGGTAGCCTTTCTCTTCTCCAGGTGATCTTCCGAACCCAGGGATTGAACCCAGGTCTCCTGCATTTCAAGCGGATTGTTTACCAGCTGAACCACAAGGAAAGCCCAAGAGTGCTGGACCGGATAGCCTATCCCTTCTCTAGGGGATCTTCCCTACCCAGGAATTGAACTGGGGTCTCCTGCATTGCCAGTGGATTCTTTACCAACTGAGCTATCAGGGAAGCCATAACTTATAGTAAACTACCCATATTTAAAATGAATAATTTGATGTTATGGTATTATATAAATATCCATGAAATCGTCACCACCATTAGGATAATTGATTTATGATATCAATCATAGGTATATGATCAATCAAAGCTATATGATCTTTGATCCTTTTTCTCTCTCTTCTTTTTGGGTAATTTTACTGCTATGTCCTCAAATTCATTCATCTTTTCTTCTTCAATGTCTAATCCGCTCTTAGTCCCACCCAGTATATTTTCATCTCACATATTTCAATTTTTATTTCTAAAAGTTCATTTGGGATCTTTTTTATAGCTTATATGTCCCTAGTTAGCTTTTTAAATGTATGACATACAGTTATAACAACTATTTTAATGTCCTTTTATGCAAATGCTAATGTTTGTGTCAATTTGGATCAGTTTTGACTGACTAACTTTTCTCCTCACTATGCATTATATTTTTCTGCTTCTTTGTATGCCTGGTAATTTTCTTTAGGTTGCATAAAATACATTATGTATTTCCCCTTGTTTGATATTGATTATTTTAGTATTTCTGCAAATATTCTTGAACTTTTCTCTAAGATGCATTTAAATTACTTGGAAACCAGTATTTTCAGATCTTGTTTTATAATGTATTAATTGAGAACAGAATGATGCTCAGTCTAGGGTTAATTATTTCCCTCTATTGAGAAAAGACTCTTCTGTGTACTTTACTCAGTTCCCCATGACATTTGAGGTTTTCCAATCTGGCTAGTGAGGATGAGCACTATTCTCAGCTCTATGCGATTGCTGGGTACTATTACCTCTGATCCTTTCAGGTGGTTCTTTACCTGACTCTGGGTAGTTTCTTCACTGTGTACGTTGATCAGTACTCTTTTGAATGCTATAGGGAAACCTTTTGCAGGCCTCTGGAGTTCTCTATGTAGCTCTCCTCCGGTACTTTACTTGCTAACTCTCTCTGCATTGACCTGCCTGCACTCCCAGCTTTATTTCCTCTCCTCAGCGAGTACCTTGGGTCTGCCTGGGTGTCCTTTCCCTGTGCTGTGGCCTGGCAACTCTCAAGTCAGTATTCTTGGGCAGTCATAGGTCTTGTCTCCTTTGTTTTCCATCTTTCAGGGATCACTGTCCTTTGGTACATTATGTACAGTGTTTTGGCAACATTTTCTTCCGGGTCAGTTTTTGGTTGTGTTAGCTAAGGGGAAGGACTGATGCTGAAGCTGAACCTCCAATACTTTGGCCACCTGATGCGAAGAGCTGACTCATTGGAAAAGACCCTGATGCTGGGAAAGATTGAGGGCAAAAGGAGAAGGAGGCAGTAGAGGATGAGATGATTAGATAGCATCACCGACTCAGTGAACATGAATCTGAGCAAACTCCAGGATATAGTGAAGGAGAGGGAAGCCTGGCATGCTGCAGTCCATGGGTTGCAAAGAATTGGACACAACTTAGCAACTGAACAACAATAACAAGAAGGTAAATCTGGTCACTGTTACTCCATCTTGGTTGGGAGTGAAACTCTACCAGCTTTATTTTGGCTAGTATTTCCCCCAGTTTCAGTCTTTCTCTAGTCTTATGTTAGTTAGATTTTATTTCTTCATCTAGTCCATAGTCTTTATATTTCTCTTTTAACTGGACAATATAGTTTATTTACACTCAATGTTATTACTGATATATTTCATTTTAAACTTACCACTTCTTTTGGGCTTCTTATTTTTATCAAATATTGTTTTTTTCTCTCTCTTTTCTTTTACTTTCTTTTGGATTGATTTTTTAAACATCTTTTCTTTTTAAACCTCTATTAATTTAGATAGTACACATCCTATTTCTATTATCTGAGTGACTATGCTTAAAATTATAACACGTGTACTTAATTTGTCAAAATATAATCTTAATAAGTAACTTTATCCTTTCTTATTTTTATTTTTCATTTTTGACAAACATACTTATTTTATATTCTGTCCAATGTCTGAAGTCTTTATGGATCTAATTTATGAATTTAGATTATGAAATCATGCTCACTGGAGCTTAATTGTGAAAATCCTCTGAGCCTGGGTTTGAGGTGTATTACTCTAGAGAGAATTTGCATTTGCTATGTTCAGTCTGGGATTATGATCCGCTTGAGACCTCTTTAGCTTATTATTGGATTTTTTGAAAACCTTTCAAAAAGTGTGATTTCCATGCATATTCTTCCTGAGCTGGTTATGTCAAGGGAGACTTTTATATTTCTTCCATTTTTTAGTCTCAAGACTCAGACAGGCAGACTTCCTTTTGTCTCCCTTTGTGGGGTTATTGTCATTATCTTTTAGTTCATCCTTTCACTGAGGGAATCAGTTTTTAATGGTCTCAGATTCATGCAAGCGTCTCAGATTCACCTTCCCATCTTACGTAGGCCCAGGTCTTTTCTCCAGGAAAACCCCATAGTTGTCCTCAGGGCACCTAGCTGCTCAGAATTTGCTTCTCTGAGTTGCTGCTTTTATCTCCTTTTTGGGTTATAAAGAATCTTGTTTTTTTTTTAATTTTTTTTAACTGTCATGTCACCCCTTCTATGCACTATACATTTAAGAATATATTTAAAAATAATTCATACAGTCTTCTTGGTTTCTTTGTACCTGGATGATTTTTTAAGATCTCTGGCCTGAACTATTGTCAGAAATGGAAATCAGAATCTTCATTTTATTTTCTACTGAACCACTAACATCCTTCAGAATTCTTTTCTATTAACAACTGTTTGGGAGCTACTGTGCTGTGGCAAGCTAGATTTCAGTTCAGTTTAGGGAAGAACTTTTTGTTAGAGTGTCCAGATGGAGTGTGCTGAGGAGGTGGTGAATTCTTTGGAGGTTCTGAAGTGCAAACGTGATTTTTTCATTGGTAATTTTCTACTGCAGTTTATGTACCATGCACAGCCGAATGTGGAGATAAACAGCATGGACGTTTGTTAAAACTCACAATTTTTTGATATTGGCGGTGCTCCTAATAGTGAGTATAGTGGAAGAAACACAGTAACATCTGCTAAGTACCTATTTTATATGTGCATACATTGCATTGGAAACTTAAACAAATTTTCTAAGTTTTTCCTTATAGCAATTTTATTGTGGTAGGTAATTTTACTGCTAATGTACAGATGGAGAAAGTGAGCTTATAAGAAAATTAATTTCCTAAGGTCACATGTTAAGTCACTGACTCAGAGTTAAAATTTGAGTCCATTGGCTTCAAAGCCAAGGTGCTTTCCTCTGCACCACAGTTGGTAGTCCCCGCCACAGGAGTACTGTCAGCAGTATGACTGGTTGAGCAGATTCTCTGCTGCTTTAAGCTCCTTCATGCTCCTCTGCTTAATTCCCCACCATTCAGATTCTCAATTACTGTTTGAAAGGAAGAATTATACACAACCTCAAATCAATTTTGGCTAAAAAAAGGAGAGCTTCCAAGTACTTGCCGCTGGGGGATCACATAATGGCATCACTTTGATTTTTATTGCAAATGCTTAGGGATAAACACACTAGTAAATATGCTATCCTGTTTAGCAATTTAAATATTCTCTGCAAGCTCATTAGGTTCTGTCACCTCTACACATACAGCTGCTCCTTGTGTGGGAGTGATATTCCACCCCAAACAACTGCTTTTCTCAAAGACAGATGTTGCTGAGGTGGGTACCTGGTAGATGTTCCTCACACTGGGGGTGGAGACCAGGGAGGCAGATCTCTGAAGGAATTACTGATAGTCGCCGTCTTAGACAGCCTGACTCCATTTTTGATGTTCAAATGCTGACAGCTTTTCAAGCTCAGTTCCCTTTCTCCTGGGAAAATTTATAAGAAAACCAAGGTGCTTGTTGCTTCGGCATCAGTGGGGAGTTCAAACCTCCCAAGCTCAGGTCCTTATTGCAATCCCATTCCATAATCACTGCAAAACCCCAGTCCAGTTGTCCTTTTTTCTGTTTTTCAGTTCAGCTTTCCTGTTTCTCTTTTTATTTTTGGCCTCTTGGGAGCCTATCTTGCTCTTCCCAGAAAGTCTTATTATGTGACTAACAAAGCCTTTCATACATACGCCTGTCATCATCAATTTTAACTAAATTTTAAGTTAGGGGTGGTCCATTCTTCCTCTGTGGGGTGATCATAGCAGTTTGTAAGGGGAAAATTGAGCAAGAGGTGATAGGAACCTAGGTTTCTGGGTTCTTCGCTGTCTATGTCAAGCACTGATAACTCTGCAATGTTCCTGAAAGCAGCATATGCAGAAGGCAAGGTCAAGCAAATGCTCTAGCTTTTTACTAGGAAGCTTTTGCACCAGACCCCACATGTTCCTCTGGTTACGTTTGTGCCAGCGTGGGCAGCTCCTTAACCCTGGGATGACCAGCTTAGTACCAAGAATCAAGGCAAGTTGTGCTGCTGAGCCTCTTCTTCCCTTCATCCACACTCAAATATCATCTATCCCCCACAGGACATTGAGAGCATATTAGCCTGCAAGGAGTAGTTTGATGTGTTAACTATCTAATGCCTAAAACTTTTCCCTTTCCTGCCTTTTCAGGATGAGGAAACTCTCAAGCATAAGCACATTCTGAGACAATTTTGCCTATCTGAATTGTTAGAAATGTTAGAAAGGAAGAGACAGGGATGAACATCCTCAAGCATGAGCTCAGCACTGACTTCTTTAACTGTTTAGTCTTCTGATTCCAGGAGAGAGAAAGAGAGAAGAAGAAAGGAGAAGGAGGAGGGAAAGGGGAAGAAGAAGGAGGAGAAGAAGAAAGAAGGAGGAGAAGGGGAAAAGGTTGATCAGACCTTAGCACTGATATCACAACAGAAGTTCCTGGCTGTGTCTAATCCAAGCAAGTCCTCCAGACGTTAAAAAAGAGGAATGGTAGACAAAGAGGCAGAATGTGCTAGCTAGTATCCAGCAGATAAGTGGACTTTTCCAAATTCCATTATGCCAGGGTGATGAGCTTATGCACTTAGAGAAAGTAAATTTCAGGATAAAAAGTTTTCTTTCTCCTTTCTAGTCTAGATGCCTTCTATTTCTTTTCTTGTTTTTGCTGAATGGATCTGAATAGTACCTTCAGTACAATGTTGAATAGACGTGAGGAGAACAGAGAACCTTTCCTTGTTCCTAATCTTAGGAGAAAAAGCATTCCACCATTTAGTGTTACAATAGCTGTAGTTTTTCTGTTGTTCAGTCACTAAGTCATGTCTGACTCTTTACCACCCCATGGACTGCAACATGCCAGGCTTACCTGTCCTTTACTATCTCCCAGAGTTTGCTTGAATTCATGTCCATCATGAGTCAGTGATGTCATCCAACCATCTCATCCTCTGTTGCCTCCCTTCTCCTTCTGCCCTCAATCTTCTCCAGCATCAGGGTCTTTTTCAATGAGTTGACTCTTTGCATCAGTTGGCCAAAGTATTAGAACTTCAGCCTCAGCATCAGTCCTTCCAATGAATATTCAGGGTTGATTTCCTTTAAGATTGACTGGTTTGATCTCCTTGCTGTCCAAGAAAATCTCAAGAGTCTTCTCCAGCACAACAGTTCAAAAGCATCAATCCTTTGGGGCTCAGCCTTCTTTATGGTCCAACTCTCACATCCATACATGACTACTGGGAAAACCATAACTTTGATTATTTGGTCTTTGTTGGTAAAGTGATGTCTTTGTTTTTTAATATGCTGTCTGGGTTTGTCATAGCTTTCGTTCTAAGGGGCAAGTGTCTTTTAATTTCATGGCTGCAGTCACTGTCCACAGTGATTCTAGAGCCTCCCAAATAAAATCTACCACTGTTTCCACTTTTCCCCTTTCTATTTGCCATGAAGTGATGGGATAAGTTGCCTTGATCTTAGTTTTTGGAATGTTGAATTTTAAGCCAGCCTTTTCACTCTCCTCTTTCACCTTCATCAAGAGGCTCTTTAGTTTCTCTTTAGTTCCATTAGAGTGGTATCATATGCATATCTGAGTGTAGTAGTAGTGTTAGTTGCTCAGTCGTGTCCGACTCTTTGTGATCCCATGGACTGTAGCTGCCAGGCTCCTCTGTCCATGGGATTCTCCAGGCAAGAATACTGGAGTGGACTGCCATTCCCTTCTCTAGAGGATCTTCCTGACCCAGGGGTTGAACCCGGGTCTCCTGTGTTGCAGGCAGATTTTTTACCATTTGAGCTACAGGAAGACCCTAAGGCATATCTGAGGTTGTTGATATTTCTCCTGGCAATCTTGATTCCAGCTTGTGATTCATCTAGCTTGACATTTCACATAATGCACTCTGCATAGAAGTTAAATAAGCAGGGTGACAATATACAGCCTTGATGTACTCCTTTCCCAATTTTGAACCAGTCAATTGTTCCATGTCTGGTTCTAACTCGTTCTTCTTGACCTGCATACAAGTTTCTCAGGAGATAGGTAAGGTGGTTTGGCAGTCCCATCTCTTTAAGAATTTTCCATAATTTGTGATCCACACAGTCCAAGGCTTTAGCAAAGCCGATGAAGCAGAAGGAGATATTTTTCTGGAATTCCCTTGTTTTCTCTAGGATCCAGTGGATATTGGCAATTTGATCTCTGGTTCCTCTACCTTTTCTAAATCCAGTTTGTACATCTGGAAGGTTTTGGTTCACATACTGCTGAACGCTAACTTGAAGGATTTTGAGCATTACCTTGCTAGCATGTGAAATGAGTGCAATTGTATGGCAGTTTGAACATTCTTTGGCATTGCCCTTCTTTGGGATTGGAATGAAAACTGGACCTTTTCCTGTCCTGAGGCCACTGCTGAGTTTTCCAAATTTGTTGACATATTGAATGTTTTTTAATAAGTTGAGAGAGTTCCCTTCTATCATTACTTTGCTGAGAGTTTTTGAATTTTGACAAAAGATTTTTCTGTAACTATTGAGATTAATTGTAAGATTTTTCCTTTTTAGACTGTTAATGTGGTTGTTATACTGATTGATTTTTGAATGGTAAATTGACTTTGCATTCTGGAGATACACTGTACTAATCATGATGTATTATCCTATTTTGCTTCCCTGGTGGCTTAGTGGTAAAGAACACACCTGCCAGTGCAGTAGACATGAGTTTGATCCCTGGGTGGGGAAGATCCCCTGGAGAAGGAAATGGCAACCCACTGAAGTATTCTTGCCTGGGAAATCCCACAGACAGAGGAGCCTGGTGGGCTACAGTCCAAGGAGTTACAAAGAGTCAGACACAACTGAGCAGCTAAACAACAACAGCAATCCTTTTTCCTACATTGCTGGATTCAATTTGTTTAAGTTTTGTTGAGAATTGTTTTGTTTATATTAACGTTGGAACTTAGCTTGTAGTTTTCCTAAAATAACCATTTGATTCTGTCATTGGGGTAATGGTAGAATCAGAATGAGTTGGGAGTCCACCCTCAAGTTTTACTTTGCAGAAGAGTTTTAGGTGAAATGGACAGTATGTCTTTATGTTTTTGGTAGAACTCACCAGTAAAGCTGCTTATGCCCATAGTTTTCTTTATGGAAACATTTTAATAAACAAATTTCTTTCATAGATACACGACTATTCAAGCTACTTCTTGTGTGAGTTTTGATAACTTGCCTCTTAAAAAAAAGTGTCCATTTTAATCTAAGTTTTATTTGTTGGCATAAAGTTTTAATAATTTTTGCTTATTCTTTTATTTTTTATTTTTATTATTTATTTATTTTGGCTAGGCCATGCATCTAATCTTAGCTTCCTCTGTGTGTGTGTGTGTGTGTGTGTGTGTGTGTATTAGTCACTCATTTGAGTCTGGCACTTTGTTTCCTGACCAGAGATCAAACCCAGACCCCATTCAGTGGAAGCTTGAAGTCTTAACTACTGGACGGCCAGGGAAGTCCCCCTTGTTCTCCTTTTAAGGTCTGTAAGATCTATAGTTATTTCCCCTCTCTCATTTCGTTTATTGGTAATTTCTTCTCTCTCCCTTGCTCCCCATCAGCCTGCCTAGAAGACTATCTGTTCTTATTTTTATGATTTAGTTCCTTCTGTTTATGTTGGGTTTGCCTTTATTTTTCTAGTTTCTTAAGATAGAAGTTTAAGTCAGTGATTTAAAAACTTTTTATTTCTCTAATATGAGGTTTTCAATGCTATAAATTATCCTGTAAGTCCCCCACTCCTGAAAAGCTTTAGCTTCCAAAAGAAAGAAATTTTGATGTGTTGTACTTCATTTTTTTCAAAGTGTTTTCTAATTTCCCTTGTGATTTATTCTTTGTCTCATGGTTTATTTAGAAGAGAGTTACGTAGTTTCCAAATATTTGGGCATATATCTTTCTGTTATTAATGTCTACTTTAATTCCATTTTGGTCTGAGAAAATTCTCTAAGTGATTTTAATCCTAAATTTACTGAGACTTGTTTCATGTCCCCAAATATGGTCTATCTTGGTAAATATTTTCTGTGTGCACTTGAAAAGAATGTTTTCTGTTGCTGTTGGATAGAATATTCTATAAACGTCAGTTCAATCAAGTTGGTTGGTAGCGTTGCTCATGTCTTCTATATCCTTATTACTTTTTTATTAATTGGTTGTATGAATTATTCAGAGAGCAGTGTTGAAATTTTTTATTAGAATTGCGGATTTGTGTATTTTTTCCTCTTGTATTTTAGAGCTCTGTTATTAGGTATTTAGTATTGTTATAGCCTTTCAATTAATTGACTTCTTTATCCCTGATAATATTTCTGTTTTGTTTTGAGATCTGATTTGTCTCTAATGTAGCTACTTCTACTTTCTTTTGATTAGTATTAGCATAGTATATCTTTCTTCATTCCTTTAGTTTTAATATATCTGTGTCCTCATACTTAAAGTGTTTCTTGTAGACAACTAAGACCTGGATTTTCTTTAAAAAAAAAAAAATTCACTCTGACATCTCTGTCTGTTAGTTGGAGTATTTAGACACTCACATTTGAAGTGATTATTGATATAGCTGCATTAGTATCTACAAAATTTGTAACTGCTTTCTATTTGTTGCACTCTTCTTTTCTTCCACTCTTTATGCCTACTCTGGCTTTAATTGTGCATTTCCTATGACTCCATTTTCTTTCAGCATATCATTATACTTCTTAAAAAACTTTTTTTTAGTGGTTGTGGTAGAGTTTGCAAAATATATTTACAATGATTCTAAATCCACTTTTAAGTAACATTAGACTACTTCATAGGTAGTGTCTGTACTTCATAGAAGGGAATTCTCAATCTCTTCCATCTTTCCCATATACTATTGCTGTTATTCATCTCACCTATCCATAAGCTATAATCACATGCATTGTTGCTATCATTATTTTAAACTAACAGTTAGATTTTAATTTTACCTTCATTTATTCCTTCTCTAATATCCTCCCTTTCTTTAGGTAGAGTCAAGTTTCTGACCTGTGTAACTTTTCCTTCTGCAGAACTTCTTTTAACATTTCTATCAAGGCAGATTTGCTGGTGACAAATTCCCTCAGTTTTTATTTGTAGGACACAGAATTCTAGATTAGTAGCTTGTTTTTATTCTCTATTAATGCTTAAAATATTTTAACTTAATCTGAAAGTTCTACCTTTTATACTGGTATACTTACACAATTTATATTTATGTGGTTTTTGATATGGTTGGAATTAAGTTTTCCCCAAGACTATTTATTGCCTATTTGGTCCATTTGCTCTTGCCCTCTTCCTCCCATCACTTTTTACCTTAACTGGCTTCTTTTTATTAATTGTGTATTTTTTAATGATTTCATTTAATTTTGTTTATTGGTTTATTAGTTTTAGTGGTTGCTTAGGGTTTGCAGTATATACTTTTAACTTAACACAGTCTACCTTCAAATAATATTGCATCTTTACATAGATTGTAGAAGAACTATGCAATAATAGTATATGACTTCGTTTTTCTTCTCCCCTCTTGGCCTCTGTGTTTTTGTTGTTACACATTTTACTTTTACATATGAAATACATTCTCCAAATGTGTAAATATATTTAAACAATTATATTTTTAAAATATTAAAATGTTAAAAATTTATGTTCACTCTTGTGTTTGTCATTTCTAGTGTCTCCATCTGGTGCTTTCATCAGTGATGGTCTTGGATTGTTACTCAACTGTTTCATGTTATGTCTTATCTCCTCAAATACTTGTGATCTTACAAAGAACAGATGCCATCTCTACTACTCTGTAACTCCTAAAAGTGACTACCAGAGTATTTTGCTCATTTACTAATGGAATACTAGCCCCTTACAGAAACTTTTGGGTTGCCTCATCCAAACTCTTCACTTCATAACTGGGTAAATTGAGGCTGAGAGAGATTGTACAGTCAAAAATTATCTGACCTGAGATTAGAACCAAGGTCTCCAACTTATAATTCAGCACTCTTTTCGCATTCCTGGGTGTATGATAATGAAAGTGAAGTTGCTCAGTCATGTCCAACTCTTTGTGACCCCATGGACCATAGCCTGCCAGGCTCAGTTGTCCATGGGATTCTTCAGGCAAGAATACTGGAGTGGATTGCCATTTCCTTCTCTAGGGGATCTTCCCAACCCAGGGATCGAACCTGGGTCTCCTGCATTGCAGGCAGGCTCTTTACCCTCTGAGCCACTAGGGAAGCCTGTATGATAATATGTCATCAGTAATTAATATATAAATATCTTTGAGTATTTACTAACATACCTCTAGTGAATAAATAATCCAAGGAAACTTTTTGTAAACACAAATGGCCTTGCGTAGAGGTCTACAGTAACACAGGATTTGATGAAGACTTAAAGATCCATTCATACAATAAATTGTGAGTAATATATTTTATGGGGCTTCCCAGGTGGCGCTAGTGGTAAAGAATCTGCCTGCCAATGCAGGAGATGCCAGAGATGAGAGTTCGATCCTTGAGTTGGGAAGATCCTCTAATATCTTTAAACAAATATATATTTAAAATATTTATATGTGTTGAAAAAGATTAAATATATACTTCAACATGTTAACATTTATTATCTCCTGATTGCAAAATTAAGAGTAATTTTTAACTTACAGGTTAATTTTTAAAAAGCAGCAAATATATATAAATTTGTGTTATTTTAAATAAAGGTAAATCAAATATCTAGTCCCATGAGCCATTTCAGAATTGTATTGCTCTTTAACATCCCTGTGACAAATTGTTTATCTGCTCCATATGTAGCCTAAACCATCTTTGGACATAACTACCTCTTGGAATTTTCTTTTATTATTCTGGAATCTATTTCTCTATAGTTTTTGCTTTTGATCTTATTTTCCTCCTGTGGTCAATTATTGGAAATTTTATCTTTATTCTATATGAAAGCCCTTCAGATGTATGAAGACAGTTAGCCTATTCGTCTTCTAGCCAAACATCTCTCATTCCTTCCTCTTTTTAAACTCAAAATATTTGGTGATGTCCTCAGTCATTAAGAACCACCTGAAGTCACACCTTAACTGGTCTCTTGTAGCCGCAGTCAAGGAAAGACTGTTATGTGGGACTAGAGTGATCATTGCTGGGTTATGTATTGAATGAACTTTAATCAAGTGCCCAATGTGTGTACCATGTTTTGAGCTGGGAATATGAGAATACATGTTAAGATGCTTCCTCTGGGATTCATAGTCTAGGAGAGCAGACTATGAATTAAGGTGTGAAAAGAGATCAGTGGGAACAACTCTCCTGAGGGGAGTGCAGAAATTGTTGCAAAGGAGATGGCTTCAGAGCAATGTTTTGAAGGAAGAGAATGAGCTTGCCTTGGTTCAATATATAGATAGATAGGCTGAGGCCAACACCCTTTTGTTAGGGAGTTTTGCTTCTCAAAATACAGCAATGAGTTCTTTAGTGACCCCTGCCAGGCACAGAGTTTGTTGGCTGTTTTCTTTCTTTGGCATGGTGTAGAATGGATATGGGAACATGGCAAGGGCATAAAGCAAGAGAGAGATGTTGTAACCAAATAAATGAGTCTCAGCATTTTCCTCTCCTAACTCCCAGTATGAGCAAGACTTTGCCTCAAAGGAAGGTGAGAGACTAAGTCAACTTTTCCCACAGCACTTAGTAAATTAGATTTAGCCCAGAGTGTGGCTTTCAGCCAGATCCTCTGAACTGAGTGTGTCAATTGTTTTCTCCCTATGTCACCCCATTCTTAGAAAACCTGCTCACCCACAGCCTATAAAAGGTGACTCTAATTATCATGTGTCACTACCCTTATAATATCTGATAGTGCTAGTATAGGCATCTGAACCTCACTGAACTAATAAATGGTTTTTTGCAGAGAATATAGCATGAGGCTACAAAGACTGAGACATTAACCCAGAGGAGCTAAGCTGCAAGGTTCTATCAATAGGGTTGGGGTGGTGGTGGAATAAGGCCACTATTTAAGGGCATTCATGTTGGACCATGTAAAAGTGGGTGAATTAGCACAGAAACTGTCCTGAGGAGAGAGAAAAATGAAGATAACAGAATAGCTGCAAAACATGCAGTTTAGGATGGAAAGAGGATAGAGGGAGAAAGAACACATCAACTTCCCATTTCCTATAAAATCCACTGTATTTTTCTTCTTCAACAATTCTGTTCTATGATATCCCCCTGGGTCCTCACTATAAATTCCATTTTATTCAAGTTGGCTTGAGTGAACATCTGCTCCTTGTAACCAAAATGTTCGGAAGGCATCTCATTTACTTAGTTTCTCTTTTAAATTTCTGTAGGATGACTAGAATAATTAAGTTGAACTGGCCCATTTTCCAGACCCCTTATTGTTCTAGCTGTGAAGCAAGAATCCCCCTTGGGAGAAAAACCAACTTCTATTGGGACTGGAATTTGGCTAATAATGATTCATGGCATTAATTTGGAAATGTGATCCTGGCTATTGCTGCCTGTTTTCTGCTCACTTCACATCTGTTCGGTCCCACAAGAGGCAGGAACTAAAGGCAGCTGGCCCTGAGACTGCCTGTGGCTTTGAGAAAGGCAGCAATGTCTGCCTGTTTTCCCTGGCTGGAGCCCTGAGAAGGCAGTCGATTTTCTCAGAAGGTAATGCCTGAACCTCACACTGCAGTGCGGGAGTCAGAGAGTAGTCACCCACGGTGAGGACAGAAACGTAGAAAATATGCTCAGTGTCCCTTGAGCCACATTTAACTTCAATGCTCTTCAGCCCAGCTGGTTTCAATTAATTTGCACATATTTATTGAGCATCTACTGTGCATCAGTGATCTCCCCGTTCTTTTCCTCATTTGTTCCTCTTCTGACTCCTATCCCTTAATTTACATCCCAAGAACCTTTTCTTCTCCAATATTCCCTTGGGTTACGAACTCATTTCTCAGTTTTATGGCTGAACTTTCTTTAAGAGCTATCCACAGTTGCTCTCTCTACCTCCTTAACCTTTCACTAACTCCTTATCTCTGTGCCATCTATCGTCTGCTTTACCCTTGCTGCAATCTGGTTCTCTGAATTTTTCGTATCTTTACAATAAATGCTTCTCTTGTTACGTTAGTTGAAGTGACTTTTGGTTCCTTGTGCCTCTAAAGTTTCTGAGGCATTCTCATTTCCTCGGTTCACCTTTCTGGCCTCTACACAAGGACTAGTATATTCTGACTCAGGGTGTTTTGTCCTCAAGAACCTAAGGGAATGGAGATAATTCTAGTAAAACCAAAGGGACGTAGGAATACTCAAATCTTGTCCTGCCTTGGCTACATATTTTCCTTTCATGTTCTTGCAGTGGCTGTGGACACACATGGCAAACGGGAAACCATGAGCCACTCTGTTTTTTGTTGGGCTAGGGCTTGATTCCTCACTCCAGGGATTTTGGTAAAATTTGTTGGAACATGCATCTTGGGCTTAAGCCAGAGGAGAATGGGTCTGCAGCTGTCTTCCACCTTAAGCTCAGGGACTGCTCCTGAGACAGGAAGCAGAAGAGAGGGCCAGTCAATGGCCCGAAGTTGACCAGGGAGGACAGCACTGGACTCATTCTCTACTGGGGCCTTGGAGAAGGAGATCAGGGAAAAGGATACGAATGGTGGCGGAGACCTTACTTCCCACAGAGTCCTTGGAGTGAATCATAAAAACTGTTTTCCTCTAAGGTTTGGAGACATACAGGTATCTGAAATGGAGAAACATATCCCTTAACAAAATTTTAATGCTTATCACCTATTGACCATAGCCCACTTTTAGTATGTATACTAATATATCTAACCTTCTATTTGTACTTCAATTACTCGTGCCCCATCACATAATTATTCTCCAAGTAATTTGTTATATAATTGTTAGGTCATTCATTCACAAAATTGTTACATTATTCATTCACTCAGCAAATGTTTATTGAACTTGTCAGTGGAGATAAAAAGGGAATCTGCAAGGCAATTTGTCCTGTTTAAGGAGGTCATAGTCTGTGAGATGGAGGAGGGGATGAGAAACAAGAATTTAGAAACAAGCAAGTGTCACAGGTGTTGTGAGAACAGTCTGAACATTATACAAGGAGAAAATGAAGGAAGGAGGCTCTGAGCAGCTGGGTCCACTTTCTGATTCCCTTTTTTGTGTTTACCTTCAGCCTAGGTAAACCTCTTTGACTTTTTTGTCAGTCGGAGAAAGCAAAGACCTTTTGGCTGGGCTCCTCAGGCTTGATTTTAAATAATCAGCCCCAGATACAGGTAGTGCCCTGGAAGAGCCCAAGAGGACATTTGGCCAATCTCTGAATTTTAGGAGTCAGAGGCCCAGAGGGGGAAGACATTTGTCCAGTGTGACCAGCCAGCTGGTGTCACAGCAGGCCCAGAACAGAGCAGTGACCAGATCCTGCAGTGCCTGTATTGGGGGGAACTTTAATTCACTGCCCCACCCCCACACCGCTGGTCATAGGATGAGGAAACAGGTCCACCCAGGGAAGAAAGTAGATAGGACAAAATTTGCAGAGCTGCTCAAAGGCAGGGCCTGACTCCCTGGCCTCTCAGCCCAGTGATTCCCTCACTGATGCCCTGCCACAGGCATCCCTACACCCAGCCTGGGAGTCTGTTCTGGAAGATGTGCCCCAGGGTCCCCAGATCAAGGGAGGCTGTTCATAGACTTCTGTTCAAGAGTGTTCCCTGGACTCCTGTTTCTCGACTTTTCTCCCTTTCTAGTCTTACTTGGCTGTGAAGCCCTGGGTCAGCTCTCAGAGCTCTTCATTCTTCTCTTCTGTTCTCAGTTATAAACTTTCCATAACTTCTTGCTGCTCTTGACCTTGACTGGTTCATCCTTGGTCTGATCAAATTGCCTAGTCAGCCCCCCTCACCCTTGGCCATGTTTCCTCCAGCCTTCTTTCCTTGGCCAGTTTCTGTGTCCCCAGGAGCTCCCTCTTCCTCAGACACCATCTCTAGTTTCTCCCATGGTCTCTTAATTTGTTTTGTGACTCGGAGTCTCTGGCTGTCTGGATGGTCAAATCTATTCTTTCTCACAATAATGCTTTCAAATATATTAAATAAAATAGAGCAATAAAGAAAATAAATTTTTCTGATAAACGTTTATCTAAACATAAAAGCCCAAATTCGTAATATAGCAATATATGTGCTTTTAATTCTATGTGTTCCATAACAAGATCTAATGGTGAGCCCAATGATTTCTATAATGTTCAGGTAGTGATGAGCACAAATGATATTACAAAGTATCTGTAGAAGTTGTAATGTGATATGAAAATACCTGTAATTTTTATTTTGACAAAATGTCACCGGTACTGTGTATATGGCTGTAATTTATTGTCTATGTTCATAATTGAAAAAAACCCTCTATATTTTACTTGGAATTTACTGAAAATGAAAACAGAATATTTTTCCCATCAAAATTCATGGAAACCTGTAAGTCCCTTGGCCATTGTAGACTTCAGGTCAAGACATCTTATCCTAGATGATTCCATGAATTGAAACACTTTATGAGGGTATGTATTGTCTAAATTTAAATCTCTAGACCAGAATTTCCATATGGATATCTCATAGGCATCTATGAAACTCAACCTGTCAAAAAATGGAGTTTTGATCTTATCCCCTCAAACAGTTCCTCTCAATAAACGTCACTTCAATTCTCCTTAGTGGTGAAGCCCACATCCTAAAATTCATTCTTTATACTTCTTTTTCACTTTTACTTCTAATTTATAAATCATTCCACCATAAGTTTATTCGCCAAATATTTACTCAGCACTTAGTATGTGCCAAGCAACATTATGGGCCTTGGGGATTCAGCAATGTATAAGAGAAGTCCTTGCTCTTACAGACTTATGAGATATTGCTGTTGACACTGACAACAAGAAAATATAATATATATGCTAAATTGTGTGTTAATAAGTGGTTCTTCATTATTATACCTTTAAAGCATCTCTTCAATCTTGTTGTTTCTTTCCATATCCACTGCCACCCCTTCAGTCTAAACCAGTCTAGATAGACTCTTGCTTGCTAGAGTCACCTAACTCCAGTCTCTGTAGCCAGTCTCTACAGACAAAGATTGTTCTGCCCCAATCCTTTTCCCATGCGCATCCATTGTGAGGGGAGGATCCTGTACCTTCACTGCTGAAACCCTTTGTTGATTCTCACACTTGGAATGACCCCAGACACCTTACCTTTAGGGCCCTGTGTGAGCACTGGACACACTGTCCTCCTCTTCTATCAATCCTCTACCTACACTTGGACACACATGGCTGTGCACTTCCTTACAGGGTCAGTTTCCTGCCTTAGAACCTTTGTCTGCCTCTAGGCCTGGCTGACTTCTAATCACCCTTCAGATCTAACTCATTTACATGTGTGCGTGCTCAGTCACTTCAGTTGTTTCTGACTCTTTGTGACCCCATGGACTGTAGGCCGCCAGTCTCCTCTATCTGTGAGATTCTTCAGGCAAGAATCCTGGAGCGGGTTGCCATTTCCTTCTCTAGGGGATCTTCCCAAGCCAGAGATGGAACCCAAGTCTCCTGCGTCTCCTGCATTGCAGGTGGATTCTTTACCCACTGAGCCACTCAACTTTCCCTAAAATGCTACCTCCTTGGAGAGCCCCTTCCTCATCCTTCAACCTCAATTGTGTTCCCTCTCTTACTTTTGCTTAGAGGAATTTCTTTTGCTTTACATAACAAGCTACTAGGTAAAATTATTATTTTATATAATATTCAGGTGTCTAATGTCTGTTTCTCCCACTACATTGCAAGTTTCAAGAAGTCAGAATCTTGTCTATTTTGTTCATCAGTGGTGTAACAGTTCCTGGCATGTTGTTAGTGCTTAGCAAACGTGTAGCTGTTGAATGAATCATGAGTTACTATACCTTTCATCTCTGACATCTGCCCCCAAACTCATCACATAGTCAGGTTAATGCTTCTTCTTTTATGCACAGGCATATTAAAAGCTCTATCTATACTTAAATTATTCCTGACCTAATCAGATACAGTTATTCTCAAATCCATCCATCCATTCATCTATTCATTTATTTAACCATTATTTATTGAGCACCTCCTAATTACAAGGCACTGTGCCAGGCAGTAGACAAGATTAAAAGATGAATAAGACGTGGTCCTTGTCCTGAAGACATTTACAACTTAGAAGAGAATTTAAGAAGTTATCCAATAGTTATAGTGGGGAAAGATGGGGGTTATGTGCAATGATTAGCAGAGTCAGCAGTGATGGAGGTACTGAAGAAGTAGATAATATTTCCAATGAAAACTTCAGGAAAGCTTTCATGGAGAAGGTGGCATCTGAGGTGGTTCTTAAAGGGTTGGCAGGATGCAGACATCCAGAGGTGGCAGAGGAGGCATGGTAGATGAAGAAATAGAGTCAACAGTGTGCAAAAGGAGAAAACACAAGTGGTGTAGAGGTCTCTATGAGGGACCCACAACCTAGGTAACCTGCAGAGTAGCTGTGGAAGTACTGTGGAGGTGACATTTTGTTCTTTATTTTATATGACTGGTGAATCAGCAAGGGTTGTTGGAGAGGGGAATAAAATAAGAGTTAGGAGGGAGCACTGGAAAAAACTAACTGCCTGTTTGATTTTAATTTAGGTTGATTTTTCTTATTTAACATAAGATAAACAAAACAGAAGGGCAGAAAGAGCTCATGGAAAAAATGTGGTTGGACTGGAGGGGGCAACTCTTATGGAGGAAGTGGTACATACCTTTGCCTTCAGGTAGGACACTGACTTAGGGACATGCAACTACTCTCATCCTTGAACTAAGAGGCCATCTGTTCTACAACTGGACTTTATTAGTTTGCTAAGGCTGCCGTAAGGAATACAACAGACCAGGTGGTTTAAACAACAGAAATTTATTTCTCTGTCAGGAGGCTGGGAAGTCCAAAATCAAGGTGCCAGTTGATTTGGTTCTTAGTGATCTCCCTGGCTTCCTGACAACATCTTCTTGATGTGTCCTAACATGACTGTTCCTTGGTCTCTTTCTCTTTCTCTTCCTATAAGGACACCAATCCTATTAGATTAGGACCCTACTCTTAAGACCTCATCTAACATTAATTATCTTCTAAAAGTACTATCTGTAAATATAGTCATATTTTGGGATTATGGCTTCAACCTATGAATATGGGGGTACATAGCCTCCATATGGGGCAAATCAGCCTCCATTCCTTTAGAATCAAAGTCTATACAGGTTTCTAAATCAGTGGTTTCTAAGATGTTTCAAGGAGCATTAGGCATCCTAAGGAGAGCATTCTTGGAACCTCCCTTAAGGGGCAAATTACAGGTGGACTCTACCTGTTTTCTCTATTAGGCTTTCACATAAGATTTCCTCCAAAGGAATGATTATACTGTTTAAAAAATACTAGGAAACCCCTGGTTTAGTTTGATGACTTAATTTTACTAGAGGAAGAGAAGGTGCTGCGATTCAGAAAGATAAAGAGACCTGCTTACAGTCACACAGCAAGGGAGGGAGAGGTTCCTGTAGCCAACGAGCAGAACCAGAATCCTTGCATGAACTCCTAGTCCAGATTTTGTCCTTTGTTCTCCTCTTAGATTCCTCCAGGTCCAAGAGAGGAGGTCATGGATGTCCCCATTGTGTGCATGGCGAATAGGGGGTCCTCCTGGAATAGAGTGGTTGCCTACTGATGAGCTCATCCAGAAGTGACATGAGACTCCAGCAGGACACTGGTCTTATATCTGTTCTTCCTTCCCCACTTGGTTTGTATGCCCAGACTTGTCTAATGAGTTGACAGGAGTTATAGACTATTACATAATTTAGGTGTTTTTCTTAAACAAATGTGCCCAGAAAATTGTGCCACAGATGCCTGTTTTGCTCTGTGTGCTGTCTGTCAGCCTCCCAGAGGGGTCAGAGGAAGAATCTGGAGTGGGGAGAGACAGACACTCGCTACACAGGGAGAGGTTGATGTGTTCAGAATAGTCAGATCAGCTCTAATTCTTTAAGGAGCTAAAGATATGAAGTGAAGACCAAGAACAAAGCTGTTGGGACAAAGGAAGAACCTGTCTGGAGCTCCTTCTGAGTTCAGACTTGGACAAAGTTATTTTTATGGAAAACATTTTATTTTTTAAAAATTCCATTTCCCTTCTGTCTAAGAGAAGTGGCAAAGAGCTTCATGCTTGCCCCTGACCCTGGTCCCTGAAATATGGATCCCTTTACTTCCCCTCATCCGTGGGGACATCAAGATGTTCACTGATACTTCGAGAGTCTAGCTATCCAGATGGCCAAACGCTTTCCCCTTAGGACCATCTCCCTTTCATTACTCACTCATCATGTGTCAGGTCTCAACTTAAATGACCACCCTGCCTCCCTCATTGTTATTCTCAACACAACACTCTTTCCCTCCTTAGAGCACTTAACCAAGGGTATGATTATGCATTTTTATGTTTGACCTTTGCCTCTCCCAGACTATAAATGCCACTCAAGGGCTGTGATAAACATCAGTATATTTCGAGTGCCTGATCAGTATCTGGCATATCATAGGCACTCAGTGAGTATTTACTGAATGAATGAGTGGTCTCTTTGTTTTGATGTTTGGTTTTTCCTTTTTTTTTTTTTTTTTGTTGAGTATCAACTGCCTGTGTCTTTATGTTACATTCAATAATCTTAGTAGACATGGATTTTCAGGGCCAAGAAAGTGAAGGAGTGTGAGAAATGATTTTAGTCTGTAATTGGCCAATGAAAGATCAAATCTTGGAATGAACTTCTTGTGACAAATTCACTCATTTAATCTCTCAACAAATGTTTATTGATCAATACTATATTACTTGCACTGTAAGAGTGCAAGGGTATAGCATGAATAAAATAGAAATGGTATTTCTCTATTATGGAACAGATAGAGAAAAGTCAACAAAAATCAAAAAGCTATTGAGAGTATAAATAGGCTGATGAGCTAGAGTGGGGACAGGCTACATGGGGAGGGGGCTGAAAAATGCTGCTCTATACCAAAACTGGGGTACAGGGGATGCTAATGCACTAGCTATGTAAAACATAGGCAGAGGAAACAGCAAATGCAAAAGCCTGAAGATAGAAATGAGTTTAGCAAGGTGGAGAGATAGAAGACAAGAACGGCCAGAGTAGAGTAAGCAAGGAGGAGCACAGGTGGGGATGAGAATGACCATAGATAGCTCCAAAACCAAGATAATGAACATGGATTTTATTGTAAGAGCAACAAGAAGCCATTGGGATATTTTATACAGAGGAATAACATGATTTGGTTTATGTTTTAGAAAGGTTGCTGTGTGGAGACTGGATTGGCGAAGGACAAGATAGAACCAAAGGACAAGTGAGTCTATTGCAATAGTCAAAGAGAGAAGAGACAGGGCTTGACCTTGGGTGATGGCAGTGGGAGTGAAGAGAAGTGGACACTTGAAATTTATTGGAGGTAGAACTGACAGGTGGTAGTGATGGATTGAATATAGAAGGTGAGAGAGAGAGAGAAATTGAAGATGACTCTAGTATGACAAATGGCCCTTTCCTTGAAGTCATGCATCTTTTCAATTTGCTACTGACTTGACCCACCCTGCTCTCTGTCATTATAAACCATTAAGGCTTTCACTTTCCCTCCTTGGCCTCACTTAGGCTCCATATTTAGCATCTTAATTCAATAATGTACAATTTGTATGGCTCATATCTTGATCTTCACAGCTCACTGAACCTCTTTAAATGGTCTGCAACACAAATGAATTAAACATGGTGGGCAAACTGAGAGAGACTCTAAGTGGCAGACTCTTAGCCAAATGTTCTGAGCAGAATCCATGTGGGGCTTATAACTGCAAGGTAATGCTGATGGCTGTTGTCTCAGCAGTTATTCTCAGGAAAAATGGAGAAAGTAAAATATCTCAAGGAGAGAAGGGTATGGAGAAATGATATGGCTATGGGGAGAGAAAGACAAAGTCTGAAATACCAGGGACTGCTGATCAAGCATCTTGACCAATTTGTGATATTGAGCTAGATGCGGTGATCAGTGTTTTATTAAGCCAGATTGTGTATGTATGTAGACACAGAGTCAAAGAGAAGGGAAAAAGAGGGAGCTGGGTGGGGAGAAATAAGACTAGGAATGGGAATAATAGTGGCCACCATTTGCTGATTTCTTACTGATTGTCTCGTATTGTGCTAAACCCTTAAATGGCATATAATGGTAATATATACCATTTAGTCCTCACAACGCCCCTCTAAAGATTATCTCCATTTTACAGATGAGAATACTGAGATGTAAGGAGGTATGGGGAACTTGCTTACAGACAATCTGCGAATAACTGATAGAGCAAGGAATTAAACCCAGATTAGTGTGACTGCAAGCCTGTATGCTTAACTATACTACACTGACTTCTTCAAACCGAGAAGGACTAGCTGGAAGGCCAGGGGTAGAGGGAGGGAGAAAATGTCTAAGAGAACAAATGTACTTGATCTTGCAAAAAAGTAGTTGACTAAAATGAAGGAGAAGCTAACCTGAAGGAAAAAAAGTAGATTAGTATATGACATGAGAGTGGATCAAATCTTATAAAATTTCAGATGGATACGGTGTGTTAGCTGCCTCCCATTCTATTTCCCTGCTGGTGATAGGCTCATAACTTCCATCTTTATTGCCATTTCTGCTCCCAGCCATGAAACTCTCTATCTTGAGATGAACCAATAGTCCTTGACGCTCCTGACCCACCCTGGGAATGGAGGAGTTGGGGAGGAGAGCAGTCTGAATGTTGATTCCTAAGTGAAGGAAATTCATGCTAGATGGAAGATCCCAAAGGACCAGAGTTGTGCTGTAATTAGCTGATATTTATAACTTGGCAAAAAACTATTCATGTTAGCTATTCAGTTTCCCTGTTCTTGCTCCATGTTTTCAAAGAAACTCCTCTAGCATTGCAGTAGTTCCTGGAACCCAGAGCACATTCCAGGAAAAGGCCATTTTACCACTCAAAGAAAGAGGACTAGAATAAAAGAAGGCTCAAAACTTCTGCATCTGCATCACTGCTCTCAGTCTATTAAAAAATATTTATTGAGATCCAATTAGATGGTAATTAATTGATTAGTCTATATTACTCTATTGTATGATATTGTATTACTCTATTGTATGATTGTTAGTACACTTGATATTGATGCCCTGTACTAGATAGCTTAGTTACAGGTGGTGCTAGTAGTAAAGAACCTGCCTGCCAATGCAGGAGATGTAAGAGACATGGATTTGATCTCTGGGTCCAGAAGATCCCCTGGAAGAGGGCATGGCAACCTACTCCAGTATTCTTGCCTGGAGAAGCCTATGGCCAGAAGAGCCTTGTGGGCTACAATCCAGAAGGTTGCAGAGGGTTGCAACACAACTGAAGTGACTTAGCATCCATGCACACACAATGAATCTGGCAGATACAGACTCTGTCCTCCTGGAACTTACAGAGTACTGGGTAGATGAATGTTCAATAAAAAATTACAGTTGCCAAAGTGCACTGTGGTACAGAAGAAATAGAAGATTTCTGGCATTCTGTCATCATAAGACCTCAGTATGTGCCTGTGAGGAACTCTTTGACCAGTTCTTGGACCATGAGTAAGTAATTTTTAATCACTGTGAGCCTTAGTGTCCTCATCTGCAAAATGGAGACCATTCATTCATGTTATGTTTATTGAACAGCTTTGGGATTACTTTGGCTTGAATGAAAAAGAAGGCTTCACTGGAAATGGTGTTTGAGCTGAGACTTGACTGGTACAAAGACATGAGTTATGTGGAGCTTGGTGGTGGGGGCAGGTATTCTAGATGCAGGGAGTGCACCTGCAAGGGCTGTGAGCAGGGAATGAACACAACCTTGTACTCCACAGCCCAGAGGCAGAATGCTGTCAACTGTCAAGCCAAGAATGGCTTATTATTGTTTAGTCCTCAACATTTTAAGATACGGTTATTATTCTGAGGTCCATCTAGTCAAAGCTATGGTTTTTCCAGTAGTCATGTATGGATGTGAGAGTTGGACCATAAAGAAGTTGAGCGCCAAAGAACTGATGCTTTGAACTGTGCTGTTGCAGAATACTCTTGAGAGTCCCTTGGACTGCAAGGAGATCCAACCAGTCCATCCTAAAGGAAACCAGTTCTGAATATTCATTGGAAGGACTGATGCTTCTGAAACTCCAATAATTTGGCCTGACTCATTAGAAAAGACCCAGATGCTGGGAAAGATTGAAGGTGGGAGGAGAAGGGGATGACAGAGGATGAGATGGTTGGACGATATCACTGACTCAATGGATGTGAGTTTGAGCAAGTTCAGAGAGTTGGTGATGGACAGGGAAGCCTGGTGTGCTGCAGTCCATGGAATCTCAAAGAGTCAGGCACGACTGAGTGACTGAACTGAACTGATTATCCTGAGAATCTCAAGCCCTAACCTCAAGGAGTTTCCTTTATAATTAAAGAGGGAACATTTGGAGTTTTTCAGTTAGTCAATCAGTTCAGTCACTCAGTCCTGTTCTACTCTTTGTCACCCCATGGAGCACAGCATGCCAGGCTTCCCTGTCCTTCACCATCTCCCAGAATTTGCTCAAACTCACATCCAATGAGTTGATGATGCCATCCAACCATCTCATCCTCTGTCATCCCCTTCTCCAGCCTTCAATCTTTCCCAGCATCAGAGTCTTTTCAAGTGAGTCAGTTCTTCACTTCAGGTGGCCAAAGTATTGGAGTTTCAGCTTCAGCATCAGTCCTTCCAATGAATATTCAGGACTGGTTTCCTTTAGGATGGACTCATTGGATCTCCTTGCAGTCCAAGGGGCTCTCAAAAGTCTTCTCCAACACCACAGTTCAAAAGCATCAATTCTTTGGTGCTCAGCTTTCTTTATGGTCCAACTCTCACATTCGTACATGACTACTGGAAAAACCATAGCTTTGACTAGATGGAGCTTTGTTAGCAAAGTAATGTCTCTGCTTTTTAATAAGCTGTCTAGGTTTGTCATAGCTTTTCTTCCAAGAAGCAAGCGTCTTTTAATTTCATGGCTGCAGTCACCATCTGCAGTGATTTTGGAGCCCAAGAAAATAAAGTCTATCACTGTTTACACTGTTTCTCCATCAATTTGCAATGAAGTGATGGGACCAGATGCCATGATCTTTGTTTTCTGAACGCTGAGCTTTAAGCCAACTTTTTCACTCTCCTCTTTCACTTTCATCAAGAAGCTCTAGTTCTTCTTCACTTTCTGCCATAAGCGTGGTGTCATCTGCATATCTGAGGTTATCGATATTTCTCCCAGCAATCTTGATTCCAGCTTGTGCTTCATCCAGCCTGGCATTTCACACTATATACTCTGCATATATGTTAAATAAGCAGGGTGACAATATATAGCCTTGAGGGACTCCTTTCCCCATTTGGTACCAGTCTGTTGTTCCATGTCCAGGTCTAACTGCTGCTTCTTGACCTGCATATGGATTTCTCAGGAGGCAGGTAAGGTGGTCTAGTATTTCCATCTCTTTAAAATTTTCCACAGTTGTGATCCACACAGTCAAAGGCTTTGGCATAGTCAATAAAGCAGAAATAGATGTTTTTCTGGAACTCTCTTGCTTTTTCGATGATCCAACAGATGTTGGCAATTGGATCTCTGGTTCCTCTGGCTTTTCTAAATCCAGCTTGAACATCTGGAAGTTCAGGGTTCACGTACTGTTGAAGCCTGGCTTGCAGAATTTTGAGCATTACTTTGCTAGCGTGTGAGATGAGTGCAATTGCGCGGTAGTTTGAGCATTCTTTGGCATTGCCTTTCTTTGGGATTGGGATGAAAACTGACCTTTTCCAGTCCTGTGGCCACTGCTGAGTTTTCCAAATCTGCTGACATATTGAGTGTGGCGCTTTAGCAGCACCATCTTTTAGGATTTGAAATATCTCAACTGGAATTCCAGAGTCTTTAGAGAAGAATTTAAGATGATAGATAACAAAGTGCCATACAGTGGGATTGGAGAGAATATGTGTCAAAGGTTAAGTTTTGTGAGGGAGGGAAGAGGAAGGTCAGTGTGGGAAGGGATAAGTACCCTCTTTGTCATGGAAATTCAACGCCCCAGATGGTGACTATGGTCTAGGTCAGAAATTCCCCCAAGCAGTGGAAATCACTAATACTGCACAAATACCTGCAGCTCCACTTTCCTCTTTGGAAGAAAAGCTATGACCGACCTAGACAGCATATTCAAAAGCAGAGACATTACTTTGCTGACAAAGGTCTGTCTAGTCAAAGCTATGATTTTTCCAGTAGTCATGTACGAATATGAGAGTTGGACCATAAAGAAGGTGGAGCACCAAAGAATTGATGCTTTCAAACTGTGGTGCTGGAGAAGACTCTTGAGAGTCCCTTGGACTGCAGGAGATCAAACCAGTATATCCTAAAGGAAATCAACCCTAAATATTCATTGGAAGGACTGATGCTAAAGCTGAAAGTTTAATATTTCAACCACCTGATGTGGAGAGCCAACTCATTGGAAAAGACCCTGATGCTGGGAAATATTGAGGGCAGGAGGAAAAGGGGGCAACAGAAGATGAGATGGTTGGATGGTATCATCAACTCAATGGACATGAGTTTGAGATAATGAAGGACAGGGAGGGAAGCCTGGTGAGCTGCTGTGTATGGGGTCGCAGGGTCAGACACGACTGAGTGACTGAACAAGAGCAACCACCCTCTGTTACTAACCCTGCCCCTGGAAGGCAAAGGCCATTATGTTGCCACGGTTTGGGCTCCCTGTGGAGCCACCAGCCTTGGGGAAAGCCTGTATGAGGGATCAGGAGCAGAGGCTGGATCCAGAAAGAAGTAGGAGGGAGAAAGTGAAGATTTGAGGGGCCAAAGAAGCAGCCCCCAGTGAATAGTAGGCTCACTTGGTTAGGCTCCTGGGGGTCAGAGTCCCAGTTCTCTCCTGTCTCCTGCCCTCCCCAGAGCACTCAGAACTGTGGATGACAGATTTCGTGGATCCGGCTGTTTAATTCTGGCTTTGTTTCAACTCCAAGATTGGATTTTTTGCTGAAACCTGTGTTACGGACCATATGGATATTTCTAAAATCCCATGCCCACAAACCAATAAATACAAATGAAAACAAATCAGCTCAAAACTTGTCCTCTCTGTCTCTTGCAGGCTGGGCCCCAGTGGTGACAGATGTAGGAGAGGTGAGGTGCTCCCTTGCTGCCGCCCAGTTGGCTGTCCCCCAAGTTCCTCCTGCAGTGGCAATTCTTTGATCATATGGGCACTTTCTTTGAGGAAACTACTCCACCCAAGATGGGCTTCTCACCTCTGGAAGGAGGCCAGGAAAGCTGCAGTCTTTGCCTCAGTATCAGGCACTTGAGTTTTTCTCAGCAGTGTTAGGTGGAGTTTCCCCTCCAGTGGCACGTGGCCCAATTGCCCAGGGAGAAAGTAGTAGGCCTTTCCTATCCTGGGTAAAACAGAATCCACTGTCATAGATGCAGTGGCTTCATGAGGATAGTGGCCTTGTCTCTTGGTGAGTATAGTTATCCAGGGCAGGGAGAGGGGGCACATTTGGACCTAATGCATAGATTGTTAGTTCTCAGTAGAAAAAAAAATCTCAATTCACAGATGAACCTAAGTAGGAGGGAGCCTTCCTGATATAAATTAGACCCAAGACCAGGCAATACAGGTAAGAGTGGAATCAGGTTTTCTATGAAACTGTAATTGGAGAACTATTTATTAGTGCTACTGCCTAGATTCAAGGAAAAGGACAAAATGACCTTTAGATCAACCCACACATACTTATTGAGCACTTACTGTTTACCAAATACTCTCATTTAAGGTCTTTTTTCCCCAGAGCTGTGCCACTCCTCTAGATCAGGGTCTGCCAAAATACAACCCATGGGCAAAATACAGCCACCTGTTTTTGTCAATAAAGTTTTATTGGAACATAGCCATGCCCATTCATTTACCTATTGTTTGTATCTGCTTTCACACTACACAGGCTGAGTCAAGTAGTGTGACAGACTGTATGGCCCACAAGAGCTTGAAAATACTTTCAGTTTTTCCCTTTAAAGAAAAAGTTTGGCATCTCTGCTCTCCATTTTTGTATCCTAACAAAGAATTCATAGTGAGGCATAGCTGGGAAAGGTGGTTAGGAGGGAGAAGGGAAGTGATGCTTATTGAATGAGTCATCTGTGTAGCCTCAAGCCTGGAGTCAAACAGACCTGGGTTCGAATCCCAGCTCTGTCACTTCCTGTCTGTGGGTTTCAGGCAAGTTACTTAGCTTCAGTGTATCTCAGATTTCACATTTATGCAATGGCTCTGATAACTGTACTTATCTCATAGGGTGGTCATGAGGATTGGGGTGATTAACGTAAGCACTGCCTAATGCATAATAAGTGCTCCATAGAGAGAAGCTGTTATTTTTTATGACTAACGCAGTGTTCCAGGAAATAGGCTAAAACACATCATGTATATTAGCTCAGCTAATTCTTACACTGCCCCTATGAGAAAGGTATTACTAATTCCACTTTTCAGGCAGGAGTCTGTAGCACAGAACATTGCCTTAGGTCACAGGGCTCATGGGTGGCCGAGTGGCCAATGTGAACCTACATCCTGTGGGTCCTCCAGGAGGGAAAATAGTAGAGAAGATCCAGGAAACACAGCGGGGGCTGGGAAAGAGCCCTGAAGAGCCAAACCACCACTCAGAGCTCATGTCAGCACCATTCCTTGCCCCAAGTGGAAACTGTGATGAGCTTTCCCGAGGAGGCACAGAGAAGTGGGGCTTCTCCAAGGATGAAGGCAAGGTGCACCCACCAGCCTGTGAAGGAAATGGATCACTGGTGACCCTGGGTCATTGGTATCAAGAAGTAACAAGGTTTGCTTTGGGACATGGGATGGAGTCACATCCATCTCTTGTTGCCCTCACCTCTAATTTCCACCACGGTCTCTTCATGTCATCCTGGGACTGCACAGGAAGTGCCTGAGTGGGAAGGGGAGAGCAGGGCTGAGATGAGGATGGTGTTTATTAGGTACAGCGCATGGAGGGTGAAGGAGGGAAGGGTGGTGAAGCTATCAGTTGGTGTCTTGAAGCTAAATCATACATATTTCAAGGCAAACTCCGGAAGCTTTATTCAGTTACCTGGATCTATTGATGTCACCTGGACTGGATCAATATATCTTCCTGGAGAATTCAGAGGAGAAAAATCTATGTGGGGCTCACTCTGTAGGGAGATCACGTTGGTGCCAGAGTGACAGCTCTGTGAGGAGAGTGTTAAGCACTCAGACACTGATGTCTCTGCCATCTCCCTGGCTAGAGCCTGCCCGTACCAGCGAGGCAGGGCAAGTGACATGAGGGAAGAGTGAATGAGTAAGAAACCATTATACGTTCACACACAAAGTATTCAGCATTTACTGAGCTCCTATGGTGTGCCAAGCTGCATGTAGATACGGGTTTTAAGACTAATGGGACACCATGGCTATCCTTAGGAACAAGCTCTGGATTTACTTTGCCAGTGGAGCTGGCTCTGAGAGAAAGGCCAGCTCCAGAGAGCCACTGGAAGGGCAGGGGTGTGACTTCTTTGCCAGCAGTATCTGAGATGCTTTATAGGATGATGAAAGGGACAGGTTGCTTCTCCCAAACCAGCCCCCTACCCTCACCCCCATCTCCCAGGGTACAACACAACACCCAAGCCTGAAGCCTGAGTCATCATGGTTGCATAGTCTCACATTATTTTTTTTTTCTGTCTCCTTGCTCCTCATCTCCTTTTTTTTTTTTTTTAACCTACAAGTAGGAGGGCTTCATTAAGCTAATTAAAAAGGCACCAGAGAAAAAGGATGACAGAGAACCACTTGGGCTTTCCAGAGTGCTGCAGGGCAAGCCTTGGCTTTGCTTTTCTTTCTCACAGTCAAAGCTGCCTGGGGGCCTGTGGCTGTGGTAGGCCGAGGGGGAGGTGTGGGAGGAGACACAGCAACAAGGACATGGGGGTGGGGAGAAAATACCCTTTCCAAGTAGCTGAGCTAAAACCCATGCTGCTAGGCCCTAAGGCCATCTCCACACCTCTACACAGCCTCCTGGCTGTTCCACTCAAGCCATCTTCTAATAAACTGCAAAAATTAGTCTGAAAATTGCTGGTTTGCTTTGGAAGAAGCATGCCCATATAAAGCTGTTGCTTTAGGACCTTTATAAAAGGGGATGCCATAGATTTCTTTTCCAGTATGTGGTCCACCCAGGCATGGGTACAGGTCATCCTTATGTCTGTGTGTGTGCGTGTTAGCTGCTTAGTTGTGTCTGACTCTTTGCAACCCCATGGACTGTAGCCCACCAGGCTCCTCTGTCCGTGCAATTCTCCAGGCAAGAATATTGGAGTAGGTTGCCATTTCCTTCTCCAGAGGATCTTCCCGACCTAGGGATCAAACCTGGGTCTCCTGCATTGTAAGTGGATGCTTTACCGTCTGAGCTACTAGGGAAACCCTTCTTGTATCTAGTCCAAGTCTTTTTTGTTGTTGTCTAAAGCCACAGTTCTCTTGGAGGGGAAGAACAAAACAGATATTTGGGATCATGATCATTGATCTTCTGTAGAAACATCTCAGGCTGGAGGACATCTCCAGCCTGAGAATTTGCTCCATTCCTAATATGAAATGGATTGTGTCCTATTGAGGCTCACAGTTTGTAATGCAAACCATCTCCCGGGTCCTATGGGATATGCAGAGGAAAGGGATGCAGTTCTTGTTTTGAGACAGCTGGAGGCAGGGAGAGTGTGGACTCAGGGCTGACATGGGGTTGCATCCTGCTCTTTGATGGCTGAGCACACAATGTATTTTCTTTCTCCCCAGCTTAAGACTCCTCCTGGGAAAGAGTAACTACTCTCTTTCAACCTCTCCCTTCTATTTGCCCTTAGAGCAACAACTATCTGATGTTTGATCCTTGAGGGAGGCAGTTTCTAGAGGGCTTCTTTCTCTACCGATGGAGGAGCCTACACCCACTCCAGGTCTCTGGTAGCTAGGGTACCTGAAGAGAGCTGTTCCCAGCATGATAAATTAATTAGCTAATGTCTGGGACATCCAATGGTCAACATTTCCAACCTCCCTTAGTGGTCTCTCTTTTCTAAGGAGGAAAAAAAAGAGAGAGAAAGAGAGAGAGAGAGGGAAAATGAACACACAGGTCAAACCTATAAATTACCATATGTTCTTTAAAGCAAAGAACTCAGACACTAGGGTTGTTGTTGTTCAGTTGCTCAGTCATATCTGACTCTTTGTGAACTCATGGGCTGTAGCACGCCAAGCCTCCCTGTCCATCAACAACTCCTGGAGTTTACTCAAACTCACGTCCATTGAGTCGGTGATGCCATCCAACCATCTCATCCTTTGTCATCCCCTTCTCTTCCTCCCTTCAATCTTTCCTAGCATCAGGGTCTTTTCCAGTGAGTCAGTTCTTTGCATCAGGTGGCCAAAGTATTGGAGTTTCAGCTTCAGCATCAGTCCTTCCAATGAATATTCAGGGTTGATTTCCTTTTGGATTGACTGGTTTGATCTCCTTGCAGTTCAAGAAACTCTCAAAAGTCTTCTCCAACACCACAGTTCAAAAGCATCAATTCTTCCGTGATCAGCCTTCTTTATGGTCCAACTCTCACATCCATACATGGCTACTGGAAAAACCATAGCTTTGACTAGATGGACTTTTGTTGGCAAAGTAATGTTTCTGCTTTTTAATATGCTGTCTAGGATTGTCATAGCTTTTCTTCCAAGGAGCAAGCATCTTTTAATTTTGTGGCTGCAGTCACCATCTTCAGTGATTTTGGAGCCCAAGAAAATAAAATCTGTCACAGCTGTGCTTAGTCACTCAGTTGTGTCAAACTCTTTGTGACCCTGTGGACTGTAGCCTACCAGGCTTCTCTGTCCATGGGGATTCTCCAGGCAAGAATACTGGTTATGGGTTTCCATGTCCTCCTCCAGGGGATCTTCCCAACTCAAGGATCGAACCCAGGTCTCTGGTATTACAGGCAGGTTCTTTACCATCTGAGCCTTCAGGGAAGCCCCAGACACTAGGGACATACACTGTAATTTCCCCCTAGCATTTTATTATGGGAACTTTTGAACATACATTGAAGTTGAACACCTATATACCCACAACCCAAGTTCTATCATTGGCATTGCACAATGCTTGTCTCAGTGAATAATCATTGATTTTTCCATTCTCCTGGCAATTCATCAAACCATCTCAGCTTCCACCTCAGACTACAGACCAAGTGAATCAGAAACTCTGGAGGTGGGCTCAACAATGTGTTTTTAAAAAACTGGGTGATTCAGATCCTTGCTCAATTTAAGAACCACTCAAATTTTTGGATGCATTTCAAGATAAATTGGAGATATTGGTTGCACTTCCCCTAAATATTTCATTCAATAAATATTTATTGAGCACTTACCAGGTGCAAGGCACTATTCTTAATGCTAGGGACATATTCTTTTACAGCTGATAGACTCAATATAGCTATCATTAAGTTGAGATACAGAGGAGAGAGGGAGGAAGAAGGGGAAAGAGAGAGAGGCATATGTAAAAGTAATGCAGAGCTGAAAACTTTACATGTGATTATTCTCACATTCAACTGACCAGCAACTGACTAGAAGCAAATCAAGCATAGGCCCATTAAGTTTTTGAGGGACTTGTATTGTTAAGAGATTTCAAAATGTTTGCCCAGTGGGATTTAGGAATGCATTGCATTTCAGGAACTGCTGTGTGTCTTTTATTCTTCCTCCTTTTCACTGGGAATGATTACTGCAATTATATAGTCCTTGTTCAATCACTGTGTATAGCATGGAGTCTGCTCTCCAGGGTGCTGAAGTCAGAGCCCATCAGTCTCTGCCAAGGACGGACCCAGCACGAAGCAACCCTTGCTGTTGGGTAAACATTTGGACCCCCAAGCAAAATTTCAGAAGTGACCTTCTCAAGCTTTTTTTTTTTTTTTTTTTCAAATGCTCTCCAGATTCCACCGATACAAAGAGGAAAAAAGGAAAGAGAAAGGGAAAGAATGAGAGCCTGAAAATGAGTTTCATTGTGCTACTTTGCTTCACACCAGGTCAGGCAAATAATTAGACCTAAATAAGTGGGATTCTCTGAGTCACTGAGTGGTGATCCTTGTAAACTTACAGAGTTTAGCTGAATTGATTTTGATGTGTATGTGAAATGCTTTGTGACACTTGAGGACAGTGATTTTTATTAAAGTGTGGTCGCTGGATTAGCAGCATCAGTATTACCTGAAAACTATTTATAAATGCGAAATCTCAGCTCCCACTCCATACCAACTGAATCAGAAACTCTGGAAGTGGGCTCCCATATCTGTTTTTAGCAAATCCTCCTGGTGATTTTGGGACTTGTTGAAGTTAAAAAACTTCTGCATCTAGACCAATGGTTCTCACCTCTGGCTGCACAACAGAATAACACGGAGCTTTGTAAAATATTGAGGCTAGGTCCCATTGCTCCTCCCCTCCCAAAGAAAAAATAAAGCAGAGTTTGTGGGAATGATGTTCAGTTTTTCCTTTGTTTTAAAACACCCACAGGTGGTTCTAATGTACAACCAGTATTGAATTACTCCCTTAAAATTTTAGAAAACACATAGAAATATCCATTGAGTAATAGTAAGGTACAGTCCCCAACAATATGACCTCTAGTTCATCAGCCTTGCCCTTCTGGTCCCTGAACCTTTCTGGAGTTCCTTGAAGACTAATTAGACCCATCATAGCTGCACAAAGACATCTCACTGATATGAGATAGGAGGATACTGAGAATATTTGCATAAAATTGGCATAATAGGTGGAGTTTTGCTCTCATAGATTATAAGGTCTCATTTGTGGCATTGTTTAGATGGACACTATCATATTACAGCTCTCTGATGTAGACACCACATTTGGTTCCTCTCTGATTCTGCCCCCACCCACGCACCCCACCCCATCTCCCTCATTTCCCTGATTCTGAGTGGATGGGGAATCACAGCCACATGGGGTAGAAATCATGAAAACAAAAGATGTTGAAACTTTCCTAAACTATCCTGAGGAGTGAAAGGAGCTCTCAATATATCACCTCTCCACTATTAATGATTTATAGTTGGATCTCTAGTGAGACAGGATAAAATGGAAAAAAAATATGTATGACTGTGCTTTGTAAACTGCAAAGTATTCTAGAAGTCTAAGACAGTATTAAAACGTTTTTCTTCTAAAATTAATAATGAGGCAGGTGGGGATCCTTTAGCAGTATTAGTCTGATTCTAGAGGAATCTGAATGCTGCATGTTGACCACAGCATCTTTGCAGTGTTTCTTGTAGATTAGAGTTCTTGGGAGCTGTGAACTCAGTTGAAAGTTTAATTTTTAAGTGCTCACTTCGGCAGCACATATACTAAAATTGAAAGTTTAATTTTTAAGACCAACCAATGTTTTGTCTATTTATCCTTTCTCTGGATTTTATAAAATGATTCAGATCTGAAATCCTATAAAATTCTATCAGATTACATCTTTTCAAGGGCACCATAAATTTTAGAAGGAAGGAGGACACATTTGGGTCATTTGGGGGCCAATAAAGCTAAAATGTTTTTCATCTGTCTAACTTGTTTTTTCCTTACATCTCAGAGACACACTTTAATCAGTGTTTAGAAACTAGATGGCATTTAAAGAAGCTGAGATTTCAATCATAGCAGGGCTGGTGTTGGCGAAAATATTTTTTTTTTGATAAATTTATTTTACTTCACTTTAAACACATGCCAAAAGGTACTTCTTCATTCTGGTGCAAAGCTATTTGAGAGGCATTGAAAACTGCTGCCTTCCAAAGTTGCTTCTAGATCCTCCATGCTATTCCCCTGCATGATTTACCATGATGAGCACCCAAAATAGCATTAGCCTGCAAATATAGGGCATAGGGTGGGAGCTAGGGTTGGGCAGGTAATTACCCAGCCCATCATGGAAGCTGTGTCTGAGTTAAATAGGAAAGTTGAGCTCCTTCTTCAGGCATCATTCAAATTGGAAGAGATTTCAGATCATTTAATCTTGTAAGCTTTAGATCACTCTGAGTGAGTGTAGAGGTGAGCCTGGCAATAGAACCATTCTCTCTGCACTACTACAAAATGCAAGGGAGGGAAAAGGTGATGGGGTAGCATAGCTCATAGCTAAGGCTGGTTCTTGGCATTATTGTGAAAAAGAACTTTATCCTTGCAATCCTTGTCCTAATTTCTTGCTGTTAGTCCCTTTCCGTATCCTCTATCTCAGGGCCAAGACTATTGTGAGGCAAGCGCAGCCCCTAGGGAAAAAAATTTAAGGAAGTTCTCACTCAGGTTCAAGTGACAGCTCTGTAGCTATACAAACCTGAGAGTGATTGCTTCCTTAAATTTTGGACTCTTGACACCTTGCTTGCCTCACCCTAGCCCAGGTCCTGATCCACTCTCTCTAAGTACCTAGTGTTTACATACTAGCTAAGACAAGGAAGTGACCTATCTCCATTGAAAGATGCATGGATAAGGAAAATGATAGTATATACAATGGAATGTCTTTCAGCTTTAAAAGAGAAGGAGACTCTGCCATTTGTGACAACATGAATGAACCTGGGGGGCATTATGCAAAATGAAATAAGCCAGACACAGAAGGACAAGAAGTATGTGATGCCACTTTTATGAAGAATCTAAAACAGTCAAACTCATAGATGAGGAGACTGGAATGGTGGTTTCCAGGGGCTGGAGGGAGGTGGAAATGGGGAGGTATAAGTCAGATAGAACCAAGTTTTAGTTATGCAAGGTGAATAAGTCCTAGAAATACATTGTGTAGCATACTACCTGCACTTAACAACACTGTATTGTATGCTTAACAATTTGCTTAGAAGATAGGTCTTATAATGTGTTTCACAAAATACATACAAAAATAGAGGATGGGAGAAAAGTTTTTAAGGTGATGGATATTTTTATAGCATAGATTGCTTCATGGGTGTATACTTATCTCCAAACTCTTCAAATTTATACATTAAATACATGCAGCTTTATGGTCTCTCAGTCATACCTTAAAAAGTGTTTTGTTTTGTTTTTTTAAAGAAGAGAGCACAGGGTATACATTATGAAACAAGAGATTCCATTGACTAAAGGGGAGGATTCATGGAAGTAACAGAAGATAAATTTGGAAAGAAATGTCGGGGTGGTCAAATTATGAGGTAAAGTCTTTGAATGTCATCCTAAGAACTATGAACTTCAGGTCACAGAGAATGATATAACTGGATTGAGTGTGTTTAACTTGAAGAACATGGAAAAAGTTCCATCTACCTGTAATATTTCTCCCTTTAGCCCAATATAGTTTAATTTGAATTTCCAATACAGATTAATTTCCAATACAGATTTGGAGTAATGGACCCTAGGGATTGGACAGCTCCCGAATATAAACATTAATTCACACTTCAGTGTCAACTAGTAAAATGACCATGTTCCTTGTAATAATTCGTGAAAATCAGGCAATTTGGACTATGTTTGTAAAAAGAGGCACAGTCCTTCGAGGGCAGACTTTGAGACCATTCTCCAGTGTGGTACTTGGGGTAACAGACTAGGATCAAGAAATGATAACACAGGAGGCAGCCATGGAATAATATATATCAAAGATGATAACTGATTTGCAATTCACAGATCAGCTTCACTTCCGTTATTTAGTTTTATCCTCATAGAGCTCCAAGAGAGGGATAAGACAGTGGTTATTTTTATCAATGAGGAGACAACATCACAGAGCTTCATGGCCTAGAGCCACAGGTCTCTAGAATCCAAGTATTCTTTTCACTACTCTCAAAAGTTCACCTATTGCACTTTCTTGCCAAAGCCCAGCCCTTTAGGGAGTTGAACCTTTATTTTTTCGATTAAATGCTACCATGTATCTGAGAATGTAACCCTCGAAGCCATGAACAATGACAGATCTGTACTTGATAATATCAAGGCAGCTCAGCTGATCCTAATCTTGACCTTCTGTCCTTGAACTTCTATTTATATTCTATTTGTCAGTGGACTTTCAGAGTAAATGGAGTAGAGAGAAGGGATATGAGTGGTTACAGAGATTGAAAGGGTATTATTATTTTTATAAAAATGCAGAATGTTTAATACTACTTAGACATGTTGCTGGAACTTTTAGGGAGAGAACTCTGAGCCAAACCATTGCTAGAGTCCTTATTGTGTGGTTATTAATACTGCATGACTGATGTGCTCATTACCCTCCAACTCCCAGCAACTTGTTTCCTATTGAGTCTCCATTTGACTCTTCTCCCCCCAAAGACCCTGGCTTCCTGAGGAGCCAGGCGCTAGGAACAGACGCAAGGGGACCTCACTGCAGCTCCAAGGAGATGACTGAAAGCTGGGGGTTGGTGTGGCCAGAAAAGAAGCCCTTTGTTAAACTCATTCGTGCTCTCAGGGAGACAGAGAGGAAAGGCTCTGCCAAAACAGAGAGGAACTATGACTCATAAATTGACAGATAATCCCGAGTGGGTTATCTCATCAAGTTTTCAGGACAACCTGAGGAAGCAGGCAGAGAAGACAGCACCTTAAGTAAATGGAAGCTGAGAGAAGGAAAGTGCTTCTCTCAAAGCTATCTGGCTGGAGAGTGTCCAGGCTAGTTCCTGAACTTAGAGCCCCCGAGACCAGGTCCAAAGCGCTTTCTGCCATAGCACCCTCCTTCCTGGGGGAGTGGAAAACCTTCCAGACTCACAGAGTGCCCTTGTCCAATTTCAACCCCTCTGACGATTTCTTTTTTAAAAACATTGGCAGGATATATACGTTTAGTTCTCAGCTTAAATAACCAGCTCTGGTGTCACTATTTCCAAGTTCTCCTTCTTGATCTTGACCTCTCAACCTGGGTTTACGTGCTCCTCCACTGGATCTCACCTAATCTTTACCTTGATGACGTCACTTGTTATTTGTTTGCTTATCACTTGTTTGTTTACTTGGTCTCAGCTGCTGAGCTGTGAGCTGTTCTGGATCTGGATCTTATTCATTGTCTCTCCATGGTGCTTAGAACAATGTCTCAAACGTAGTTGGTGGGCAACACAATTTGAACTGAATACCCTTGTCCAAGTCCTTTGTCCCTATAAGAAGTTAATCCCTCTCTTTTCTTCTTGATATTTTTATGTCTCCTACTCCCTACTCTCAAGAAAGGATCTTATGCTCCCACTCATCCTGACCTTTGAGTGACTGAGAAGCTGAGCACAGGATCCTTCCTTGAAGTGTTTGCCTTTTAAAAATCAATTGACCCTACCTTTGTGAGGTAGCCAGGGCTGGAAAACCAGTAGGCATTATTTGCTGGTAGTGATGGTAAGGGTGTGTTGCTGAGAAAATGTTGCTCCTCTGATACATCACTGCAATGCAAAGTGTCCAGGTAAAGAGGAAATTGTATCTCTGAGACCATCAGTCTCTTATCTGTGAGAGTACATCTATGTACATCTGTGATATACATCTATCAGAATATGAGGTGTGTGTGTGTGTGTGTGTGTGTGTGTGTGTGTGTGTGTGTGTGTGTGAGTATGAATATGCCTTCATGCATCCTTGAGCTCCCAGAACACGAAGGAAAAAGAGAGAAAATGAACCACACAGTCAATTTCTCCCCCAGAGACAAAGTCATCAAAGAAAGTGTCCCAGAGGGAAGAAGCCTATTATAGTTGAAGCCAGTTACCTTCTCCTTTATCTATCTTTTGTCTCTTCTGAAACATTTGAGAGGACCCTGGTGAGCCCTCCCTGTCTGGAATTTAGGAATGCCTGAATCAGATCACCATCAGGCTTCTGGATAGACCTAATAAGTTTCCTCTGTACAGACGGCAACATGGGCACAGAACAGGCTGGAGGAAAGGACTGCACAAATAAGCAAGGGCAGAGAGTGAGCATGGCATTCATTCACTCTCCAAAACACCACAAAATTTTAATGCCCACAAACGTGCGCTCAGGGCACTCAGTCTCCTGTCCTTCTGGTGTACATGCTTTCTTAGTCACAAGCACACTTGTTCATTATTGGTTCAACCACCCTTTGGCGTGTGCTTACCCCTGCCAGGCCCTGGAAGGGATATTGCATGGGGGAAGGGAGATGTGCTGAACAGCCCCAGGACCACATCTACACCTCCCTTCCTGATTCCTATCCCAGCTTCTCCCAGGTTATGAGCTCCTAAGGATAGGACTAGGTCTGCCTCTAAGTTGTCTCTTGAGCAATACTTTGCCCATAGATCTTGCATACACATTTCTTGAGCAAAGAAATAAGTTAATTAAGGGATGAAGCAAGATATGACTTCTATCTTTAAGAAGTTTGCAGTCTATTAAGGGACAAAATACTTAAAAAGTCTTCAAAGATCTCTTCCAGTTTTGTGATTCTGTCTCATTAAATATCTCCAATACAGTGCAGAATGAACACATTCCATGTGAGGATATATGTTATTGGGCTTCCCAAGTGGCAGTAGTGGTAAAGAACCCGCCTGCCAATGCAGGAGACATGAGAGACATGGGTTTGATCCCGGAATCAGGAAGACATCTTGGAGGAGGGCATGGCAACCCACTTCAGTTTTCTTGCTTGGAAAATCCCATAGATAGAGGAGCCTGGTGGCTACAATCTAGGGTCGTAAAAGAGTCAGACATGATTGAAGCAACTTAGCGCATGCACGCATATATGTTATCACAAGAGAGAAGAAACTCAGCTTTAGATTCAACCAATTATTGAGTATCTGCTATTTGCCCAGTTGCATTCCAGGCACTTCTGAATCTAGCCTCATTTCATTTTGACAATAATTGTCTTATTCAGAGTGCAATAATAGCTTGATGATAATAGTAGCTATTGTTTATTGAGGGTTGCTCTGTGCCAGGCAACATGCTAAACCCTGTGTCTGAATGATCTCATTTAATCCCCTACAAGACTGTAACTAGTGAATTATTTTTCTCTTTTAGCAATGAGGAAACTGAGGCAGAAGGAGAGTAAGCAGTGTGTCCAAAAGATATGGTGCTAGTTACTGGCTGCCTTGGGGCTTGAACCCCATCTGTTTGACACCAATATCTGGACTTTAAATCACTTTGGCTGTGATGTATGTGGGCTCTGGGGACATGTTCTATGTTTTATTCTTGGCCCATCACTTTCTGGCTATGTGATCTTAGGAACCTCTTGCTCTCTGAACTTCAGTTCTCCAGTTTGCAAAAGATAGTAAACACTGCCTCAAAAGATTGTTGTAAGGATTAAATGGGAAGATGTGTGTACATACCTGTTGCATAGTAGGTATCAATGAAAGTTAGTTCTCTTCTTTCTAAAAATAAGGTAACTTGAAAAATGGACCAAACAAATAAGAGCTTGTCCTTTAAAACCTGCCCTGTTGGATCACCCTTCCCTGCCCCGGGCCAGATTCTATAGCTTTTCCAGTCACTTTCAGATATTAGAAGCTTTATTTTCAGGTATTAAAAAGATCGAGATCAATACTTTCATTTCATATCTAATTTGAGCTTTTCTCTTTCTTCCCTGCCTCTGCTCAGTGGAGGTGAGGGAGTGGTTGTTTGTTTCTTTAAGCTCCCTGTTGCCTCACACCCCACCTACTGGCCAATAGCCTGGGGATCCTCCAGGGCTGGAGCTGGAAAAGGAATTGAGGTGGGTGATGGGGTGAAAGTCACAGACTGATTTTCCCTATTTCTTGGTAAGCCCTGCAGAGAGTATATGTCTAAGCACCCTCCTTAGAATGTATGGGGACTTCATCATCATTTTTTGACAGCAGATCTGACTCCATTGATGCTACCATAATTTGGTAGTAGGGTCCTCCAGGCGCTCTTTGGGAATCTAGATGCTGGCTCTTCCCCTCGAGGAGTGTTTTTGTGGGTTCTTTAAAGGTTTCCCTCATGGTCCTCCTACACTGGGCTCTCTGGATGACCTCCAAAGACTTCCCTTAAGTTCTTTATCCAGTGTCACTGCCCTGCCCCCCAGCCTCTGTACTGGGGTCACTTCACTCCAGCAAGTGGTCCTCTAGGGCAGAAACCCCTCTGGGCAGCTCAAGTCCAGCTCCTGCTGTGACATCCATTTATCCCAGAGAAGGCTCCACCAGACTCAGGACACTCAGACTTTCTTTCTGGTGGCTCCAGCCCACCTGTTGCCTTCTGACTTTGCTAGGTGAGCCTCTGATGCTAGGCTCCCATCTCTGCGCCCCTCAAGCTCTCCAGGTTCTCCAAAAGCTCTTGCCCTGCTTTGCTTCTGTCTCAAGGAGCAAAGATTTCCTTCTCCCCCTTACAGTACTTTCTAGAAGTGATTCTCTTTAAGGCTGCAGTGAGGGGGCAACAATCAGGACCCCTCCCTAGGCCACCAGCTTCCAGTGAATCCCCTGTCTGACTGCCATTGATTAACCTCCTGCCTTCTCTTATATATGAGGTTGAGGCAGATGATGGGATGAAGGTCACAGATGGAATTTCCCTATTTCTTGGTAAGCCCTGCAGTTTGTGTCTAAGCACCTCTTTAGAATGTATGGGGAGTTAATCATCATTTTTCTCAGCTTTGGGAGCTCAGTGCAAATGCCAAAACAATAAAAATATTCAATTCAACATACAGTTATAATTCTCTTTGTCCCGTGTACAGTACACACAGTGTTCAAAGTCCAATTATATTCCAAGAGTAATAACAGAAAAGAGCAATTGAATCCCATCCATCCTGTCTCTGTGTCCCTTTTCCCAAAGCAACCACTTCCAACCTTTTGTGCTATTTATTTTGATAATTATGTCCTTATTTCTCAGCAACATACATGTGTGATTATTTCTCAATTTCTAAATGTTAGATATTATTGTTGTCTTCCTAATGCAGGAGAGGAGAATTCAGATCATCCATCGTGCTTCCTCCTTGCACCCACCCTTACTACAAATGTTTCCTTTCCCCCAGCTTCCTAATGTAGTCATATTACATTTTTGGATTAAATGGTATATTTGTTATTGTTACTATGTAAATGTTAATAGTCAAGCCACATAATGTACCAACTGCACTTCTATTCTTAAATAATTTTCCCACTAGAATCAATCTTTGTTCATTTCATTGTTTGCTTAGTATGTAATATATAAATAATTCATCTTCAGACTCTTTGGCAAAACTAGCAAACTCCTCTTGATAAAGTTGAACATATAAAATAATCTGTCTGTTCCTTTTTTTCCTCTGGGAAAAATACCTCAAAAGACTTCATCCATCCTATTCCCTCTGGGCTGGCTGCTCTCTAGGGCCCACAACATTGCTATTATCTTGAGAGTTCCTTTCACTAAGTCAAGCCTTTCAACTGTGTTCAAGGTTCTCTTTCCTGATTTGATATCTTTCTCGGGCTTCGTTTTTGTTTTTCATTTTGATGGAGTGCATCCTTTGGAAGAAAGTTCATAATAAGTAAAGTTTTTCAGACCTTGTTAAGAATATCAGACAGAATAAGAGAGAATTTGGTTGGATGTTGAATTCTAGGTTAGAAGCAATTCTTTTCCATCAGAATTTTGAAGGTGTTGGTTTATTCTCTCTTAGCTTCCAATGTTTCAGTTTCTAAAGCGAATGCCATTTTGATATTGATTTTTATGTCTATTTTTTCCTCTTCTTTACCTTTGTCTTTGTACCTTCATCTTTTCTTTATCTTTGTTATTCTGAAATTATGTGTCTTGATATGGTTCTTTTAAAATTCATGATACTAAGCATGCTACATATCCTCTCATTTTTCATCTGGAATTTTTATTAGTTGTCTATTTGGACCTTGAGAGTGTCTTGGATGGCAAAGAGATCCAACCAGTCCATCCTAAAGGAAATCAGTCCTGAATATTCATTGGAAAGACTGATGATGAAGCTGAAACTCCAATACTTTGGCCAAATGATGTGAAGAACTGACTCATTTGAAAAGACCATGATGCTGGGAAAGATTGAAGGCGGGAGAAGAAGGGGACGACAGAGAATGAGATGGTTGGATGGCATCACTGACTCAATGGACATGAGTTTGAGTAAACTCTGGGAACTGGTGATGGACAGGGAGGCCTGGCGTGCTGCAGTCCATGGGGTCACAAAGAGTCGGACATGACTGAGCAACTGAACTGATTTGACTTGTAATAGCCTTCACATTTTCCTCCCAGTTTATTAAAACTTTTATTTCCTTTCTTACAGTTTTAATTTACAAAAATTCTCTTATGGTTTTCCAATTTTTTAAATAGTACTCTGCTCTTGTTCCATGGATGCAATATCCTCTCTTTTAGGAAATTACAGTTAAAGTTTTTTGTTGTTGTTTTCTACATTGTGTATTTCCTTAGAGCTTACTGTTTCCATTTGTTTCTTTGGATTCTGTCTTCTAGTATTCAGACTCTCAGTTATTAATCTTCAAGTTTTCAGTAAGATGATTCAGTCCTGCCCTCAGCTAAGCTGGGTGTCCCCAAGATTCTTGTTTAAACATATTTAAACTTCTTATTTAAACCTCTCCAATGAATAAACTTTACTCAGGGCTTATGGACGGTGTGGGAGGTATAGTCTCTTGGCCTCTTGGACTGCAGGTAGACCTGGGGTTCTGGACTTATGTAATAATATAAATATCCTCCTGTCTTTATGACCATCCCTCACACTTGCCTTGAAAGGTACCTAGAAACTGCCTATTCTTGAATCTCTTTGTGGTTTTGTGTTGATGTCTCAGCTTGATTTCCTCATAAACACAGCCTTTATGCACTGCATTTTACCAGGCAATACAGTCACGGAGATGCAGGAGTAAGGAGAATGGGATGGAGGCCGGGAAGGAGGTGGGAGTCAACACAAACATGTGTTACTGTGCTGGCCTCCACTTGGTTCAAGAGCAATTGATTCCTCAGTCTCACAAGACTGACTTTCTAATACAAACGTGTACTTTGGGACAATCTGTTTGAAAGCGGGAAGAGAAAAGAATGTATCCACTAGTCTTTCCTCCTACTGGTCAGAGTTTCACCCCATAGTGAGTTATCTTCCCCACAGTTAGGAGGTTGCTTCTGATGGGCACGGAGCCAGTCCCATAGTGCAAACGGGAAAGCTCTAAGGGGGCAGCTTGATGAGTATAGTGCAGTCTTGAGAGCAGGTGCTGTTGGCTTGGATCCCATACACAGCTTGTCATGGTGTGTTGGATGGTGAGGAGCAGTGGTGAAAGGCAGAACCAAGATACTTGAGAGGCATTTTATACAGGTGGGGACCAGCTTGCCTCTCATTAACCTCATCACTACAGGAGTTCAGGTTTCTCTGCTCTGCTAAATCAGCTCTCTCTTTTCCATCTGCTTTACAGTTCCTAAAATTATGTCATTCTTTCTCACTTGCTGTGCTCTCTACTGACATGTTTTTTGTCCATGTGGTTTTATATTTTAACATAATTTTTAACCATTATAGAAAATTTGAGAAGAAACAGATACGCACTTCGGTGTTTATTCTGTCATGAATCAAGGTCCATAGCCACTCACATGGAATGATATTTATGAGCATTTTGGTCTCCTCTGCACACTCTCCATTCATTCTGATACTTAAAAAGTTCCATGTATTTTTCTTTTTGTCCCTGGTATGAAAGTAGTCTTTTATGCCTATGTGTGGTGGGGTCCATCACTGAGCTTTCTTGGTCACTTGGTCTTTTAGAGACGCTAAGATCACTTTCAAATGTGCAGTAGGGGATTCAAAGGAAGCTTTCTGAAGCAGTGGAACTCCAGCTATGACTCAAGGAGTCCATATGATTTCCACAGAGGAAAAAGGGATGTGAAGGCCGGTAGGACTTTACAGCACAAAGAGGAAGGAGTAAAGATAGAGAAGTAGGAAAGGACACTGCATGTTCAAAGACTGGCAAGTAGCTTTGATTGACTGGTGTTTGGGGAATTGCAGTTGGAGAGGCTGCTGGTGGAGGGACTTGAATGCCAGGGAAAGGAGTTGGGACTGTTTTGTATACAATGTGAGTTTTAGAGCAGCAAGTGGCCCAATCCTATCAGTGCTTTGAGAGGATTAACCCAGCAGTCATGGGCTGGGAGCTCGAGGAGGAAGATGTGGAGGCTGTGAACAACTTGAGGAATGTGGTAAAGATTTTGAAGAGATATTGGTGGACAGAACTGGAAGAAACCAACAGAAGACTTAAAGTAGTGCTGAGCTGTTCTAAAGCCTGAGGGTCAGCTCGCACTTGCTCCCTTCATATGGCCAACTTCCTCTCATCTTTCAAGAATCATTTCAAAGGTCATCTCCTCCAGGAAGACTTCATTCACTGCCTCCTCTCCCTAGGCTGACTCAGGGACTACTCCTCTGCACTTCCGTGGTCCCTGGGCTTGGATCCACTGTAACATTTCTTATTAATAGATTATACTGTAGGTGTTGAACTTGTCTGAAAGCCCCTGGTGCACAGAGCCTCTGTTTTATTCAACTACATGTCCCCAAAGATTAGCACAGTCTTGCCCATAGTAAACGCTCAGTAAATATTTGTTGAGTTGATGAATGAACAAGTCTAAAATTGCCCTGTTAAAATGTGCTCCCTAACTTTCTCTGGCAATGGTCAGCAGCTTGGAGTGAGGGTAGGGCAAGTGGTCAGTGGATCAAGTTCTGGAGCTGATGTGGTGGCTCTGAGGTCAAGGCATTGTAGGTCTAAGATGTAGAAAGGGCAGCATCAAAACAGCCTCAGTCTATACCAAAAGGTACCTCTCACAGACAAAGATGACAGCTATAATTCTCAATTGCATCTATTGATTACAAGGGAGTATTTCTCTTCCTTGTCTCATGAGCCTCCTGACACCCTCTGAGGTGTGGAGGACCTGCATCATCACCCCCACTTGGTAGGTGAGTCAGCGAACTCAGGTCCCACGGGGGTAATAAATATCAGAGTGAGAACTCAGACTCATGTATGCAACCTCTCATTCAAAGCTCTTTTAGCTTTGTCACACATACTTCTGACAACGCGTGCATGCACACGCACACACACACACAAACACACACACACACACAGCAGATGCACAGGGAAGCATATACAAGTCCATGCTCACAGAAGTGCACATAGGTGCCTGGACCCAAGGACTGGGTCTGTAACACATTATTTCATTGTGGATCTTCCCATAAACCCTTGTCTCTGAGGCTGTCAGGCTGCATAAGCTGCTGGAGAAAGGGGGTGTGGGGGGAATCAAAGAATCTCCTTGACAGCTCCCATTATGTGAAATATGAGGTGAAATGGAACGAAATAAAACTGGGAATGAGATGACAGGGTTTTTCTATCTGACAGAAAACGTTTGGAAGCCATTGGCCTGAGTGCCACCCATTCATCACCTGCCTCAGCTGGTGCAGACCCTCTCTGCTTGTCTGTTCCTCACCAGAGAGAAGACTTTTTGGAAAGGGGTGACCCTGCCATGTTGGTTCAGAAAAGCACTGTGTTCTTGGTGGGCTTCCGGCCTCCCAACCACTACTTTTCCAGCTGCACCCGCTGAGCTCCCATTCCAGCACATTCCCCGCAGTTCCCCTTTCTAGTCCCCATTTCCTACGCAGTCTCCAGATTCCTGGAGCAGCCCTGTCCCAGCTCTGTCTGCGCTCTGGCTCTGTGCTTTGTTGTCTTCTCTCTCCAATTCTACTCTGCCACCTGCTGCAGACAGGCTTTCCTGGCACAGTGACAGAAATGGCACCCCAGTGTCGCTTTCCATGCTCCCTCAGTCCTGGTGCCAAAAACCAACTGATCCCTGAGTTCCAACTCCAGACGTGTGGGAAAGAGAATCTGATCAATGCCCTGTGCCCAGTTGGCCTCCTGTCCCTCCAGCCACTCCTTTGATCCTTCGCAGGGTTATCCACCTTCAGCCTTGTCTGTTCTCCTCCTGTGCTGTCTCCCTCAGCTGACCTGGGAGGAGCATTGTCACTCCCACACCTTCATGATCACACGGACAATCTCAGACCACTCATCTGAGCTCAACACCCACAAGTCCACTGGCCAGCTTGATTTCTTACTTATATTTTTGTCTCAGAGACACTCGTAACTTCATGTGCTAAACAAAGTTTGGGCTCTTGCCACCCACCCCACCCCACCCATCCAATTAGGTGCTTTTCCAACGTTCCAAACGTCATTTATCCATCCAGGCCGCATGCTCTATCATCCTTGTCACCTTCCCTTCTTTCGTTCCCTGATTCTAACCCGCCATCAAGTTTATAGATTTTACTTCCCAAATATCTCTTGATTCAGTCCTTCTCTCTCCGTCTTTCTTGACACCCTCTTTGTTCAAGCTACCATTATCTCTTGACTTGATTACTACTACAGCTTCTTAACTAGTGTCCCCAGAGCCATTCTCACTCTTTATCTCATATACTCATACTCTGGGCATTCTCTATATTGGGCCAGAAAGAACTTAAGAAAAAAATCTGATCAGGTCCTTCCTTAAAACCCCTTAATAAATTTCTCATGAGGGCTTCCCTGGTGGTCTACTGGTTAAGAATCTACCTGTCAATGCAGGGAACATGGGTTTGATCCCTGGTTTGGGAAGATTCCACATGCCACAGGACAACCAATCTCACGCGCCACAACTACTGAACCTGTGCTCTAGAGCCTGCAAGTTCCAACTACTGAAGTGCTAGCGCCCTAGAACCTGTGCTTTGCAGCAAGAGAAGTCACCGCAATGAGAAGCCCTCGCACTGCAATGAAGGAGTAGCCCCTGCTTGCCACAACTAGAGAAAGCCCACACACAGCCATGAAGACTCAGTGCTGCCAAAAATAAATTTTAAAAAATGCCTCACGAGTTTAGAACAGCTGTAATTATCCTAAATAAAACTTCAATTTTATCAACTATCCTAAAATCAGAACTCCTCAATCCTTGACTTTCTGCCATTTCTGGCCTGCCTGTCCCTGCAACTTCACCTTTTGGGGGCTTATTTTGCTCTTTCTCTATTCCTGCCACACTAGCTTTCTTATAGTCCAAGCCACTGAGAGCAAATTTAGTGGGAAAAGTTTCTGGGCAGCCACCCATGCCTTGTACTGGTTTCTTCTCTTCCTTTGCCTTTCTTTGTCTTTGTTTTCCATTTCTTAAAAGTGGCACGCTTCCTCCAATGTTGGGTCTCTCCTCAACCCATTACATTTATTTTTTAATTTATTAATTAAATTTGTTGATTGTAGCATTTTATTTTATTGAAGTATAGTTGATTTATAATATTGTGATAGTTTCAGGTATACAGGAAAGTGATATATATATATATATATAAAATATATATTCATATATATATTCAATTCTTTTCCATTATAGTTTTTACAAAATATTGAATATAGTCCTCTGTGCTATGCAGTAAGTCCTTGTTGTTTATCTATTTTATATATAGAAGTGTGTATCTTTTGATCCCAAACTCCTAACTTATTCCTCCCTCCCACTCTATTATGTTTAAATCCTACTCAGTCCTCTGCTCTCAGCTAAAACAGCTCTTCTTTGAGGGAAGCCTTTCTCAATCCCTCCAACTTTGTCCAGTGGTCTCAGCATCCCACCCTGTGACTGTCTTCCAGAACACTCAGTTATCACAGTTGAATTTTATAATTCCAACACCATTGTATTAATATCTTTCTCTACTAGAATGTAGCTTGGAAGAAAAGAGGTCATGTTTATCTCTCACCATTGTGTCCTCACTGTCAAACTCTGTGTCTTGTATTACTAGGAATTCAATAAAAAATGTTGTGTACTTGAATGGCCAAGCTTGGGTATGGCTTCAACTGAAGCCATAGAGATTCGAATCTAATGGAACCCAAGTCTATCAATTTCCCTTGGGCAATAGGTGCTGACAAGGGCTGGGAAGTTGCCCTATAAGTTATTGGACACCATGCATGTTGGGGATTTAAAAGTTATTAGAGTCTGTGTATCTCTCTAGATGTTTTTGAGATGCATCAAATACACAATTTGAAAAAAAAGAGAATATGATAGAAATTAGACTGTAAGAAAAAGACCCATCATTCTTTAAGTTCATTGGTACAATAAAGGTTCATTCACTCATTCAAAAATATTTATTGAGCATCTACTGTAGTCTGGCATATAGTGTTAATCTTCAGGAAGCAGGATGCATTTAGATTTTAATTGGTATAATCTTATTTCCACGATACTGGATCTGTCAAGATTTCCCCATATGTCAGCCTGACAGTTAAGAATATATTCTTCCTATAAACTTGTTTCCTTCTCGACTCTGAGAAACATCCATCTCTCTCCAATAACACCTCAAACCCTATAAATGGCACCCTGATGCACCTCCAGGCCCCACATTCTGAGCAGCAGAGGCAAAGGGTGAGACTGCCACCAACTCAGATGTCAGCCTGAAAACCCATTCACAGCAAGCCCTCACTCAGGGATTCTCTAGTAGTCTGGGGGAGGGCATTTTCCACCCGGGCCACCAAATTTGCATGTTTGTGGAAGGAAGGGAGGGAGAGAGAGAGAAAGTAAGGAAAGGAGGGGAGATGAGGGAGGGAGAGATGGAGAAGGGAGGGGACGTGAACGTAGGGAGGAAGGAGGAGGAAGGCAAGAAGGCAGGAAGGCAGGCTTCCTTATTCCTGACAGGCTGAACTGTCCCCATACCTCTGCTCACTTGTGATTCCTGTAATGAACCTTCCTTTGCCATGAAGTTGCTCAGAGCATGCGGTTTTTCTTTTCTATAGTGGTGTCTCATTTGTCTTTCCTGTCTGAGGTGAACATCTGTTGAACCAAATTGATAACAATAGGGGAGCTGTTATTGACATGGTGCAGGATGCATCATCCATCCAGATGCTTAGGAGCTCAGTCCTGGGGATGTTTCCTGGAGGATGGGGAAGAAAGAGCCAAGTGGGCAGGCTGGGTGATGGGCTGGGAGGATTCTTAGTTGCTCAGCCCATTAGCTCTTGCTGTTCCCCTTTTTGCTTGTCACTTCCCATTTGTTTTCCCTTTGTCTTTAGTCAATTCATATTACTGTGTCTTCCTATCCATGCATGATGTTACCTGGTGCCATTCCAATTCTGAACCTGCCTGCATATTAATCTTGACAACGCACCTGTGGTTTCACTCATTCTTCCTTTAGCTGCTAATCCAAACGATCCCATCTGTGCGATGTATTGGTTTGTTTGTATCAAAAGAAGAGTTGGGAGAAAGGCACACTGATGCACACTGCCATTGACCACTGGTCAAGGTAAACAGTTTGTTAAGTAAATTGATTCGTGGGAAACCACATGATTTGTGCTATGGGCCATCAGAGCTTTAACTTTTGTGGCTACCTGGACCCTTTGTTCCTCTAAAGCATGTGTGTGCATTTTGCGATGGCACCCCACTGCAGTTTTCTTGCCTGGGAAATCCCATGGATGGAGGAGCCTGGTAGGCTGCAGTCCATGGGGTCGCGAAGAGTCGGACATGACTGAGCGACTTCACTTTCACTTTTCACTTTCATGCATTGGAGAAGGAAATGGCAACCCACTCCAGTGTTCTTGCCTGGAGAATCCCAGGGACAGGGGAGCCTGGTGGGCTGCCGTCTATGGAGTCGGACACGACTAAAGCGACTTAGCAGCAGCAGCAGCAGCATGTTTTACCAGAGGTGGCGCTAGTGGTAAAGAACCCAGCTGCTGTTGCAAGAGACATAAGAAATGTGCGTTGGATCCCTGAGTAGGGAAGATCCCCCGGAGGAGGGCATGGCAACCTACTCCAGTATTCTTACCTGGGAAATTTCATGAATAGAGGAGCCTGGCGGGCTCAGTCTATAGGGTCACAAAGAGTCAGACACAATAGAAGCGACTGAGTACAAATACACCTTGCATCAGGAGGCTATTTAAAGCTGACAGGGTCCTGGCACTTGCCCTTTGCAACTTTTCCCTTAAAAAGTATTTCTCAGTGTGTTCCCAGAACACCTAAATTGGAATCTCCTGAAAGGCAGTGATTTGGGGAATGGTGGCAGGCTTGCTAAAATGCAGATTCACAGGTTTCCACTCCCACAGACTCATGCAATGTGAGTGTCTAGGGTGGGGCTCAAGTCCCTGATTTTAACAAGCTTCTCAGGTAATTCTGATGCAACCCACATTTGACAACCACTTGGACTGAGAAAGTGCTGCAGCATGGTGCAGAGCAGGGGTTGCCAACCTTGGTACTCTTGACACTCTTCTGTGCAGGGATAACTCTGTTGTAGGGGGGCATCCTGTGCATTGTAGAATATTGAGCAGCATCGTTGGCCTCTATCCACTAGACGTCAGTAGTACCCTCTCCCGTGGTTATGACCACCAAAATTGTTCCTTGACATTACCAAGTGTCCCCCACAGGGTGTATCCCCCTTAGCTGAGAATCCCCGATGTAGAGGAGAGAACAGAGGACCTGCAGTTGGATTGAAAGAGTTTGAATCTGGGCTCTTCCACTGACTGCCTGGGCCTCTTGCTTTGCTTCTCTGAGGCTGGGATTCCTCATCTGGAAGAAGAGAAAAATGATAACACAGGCCTCACAGCACTGCTGGAATCACTACCATGTGTGCTTAGTCACTCAGTCCTGTCTGACTCTTTGCAATCCGCTGGAATACAGCCCGCCAGGCTCCTCTGTCCATGGAATTCTCCAGGCAAGAATACTGGAGTGGGTTGCTGTTTCCTTCTCCAGGGGATCTTCCTGACCCAGGGATCGAACCCAGGTCTCCTATGTTGCAGGCATATTCTTTACCACCTAAACCACCAGGGAAGCCTACTACCATGAGTACTCAGCAAAGATAACTTTCTATCTTTCCTTCTGGAGAGGATAGTAGCTCTGAATGGCCAGATGTTTGAGGCTGGGTTGAGAGACAGTAAACCTCTCCCTTCCAGGGACAAAGAAGCATCGACTTGTGGAATAAAAGTGTTACTAAGCAGATTGAAGGCAGCTGTAATCTTAGGGGAAACAACAGGCATCAGACTGGGAGACCAACGCTGAAGAAGCCCTTCAGTTCTCCCAGGCATCCAGTGTTGACCTCCTGCCCCAGTGGTTCTGGGGGTCATGGCCATGAACCATCTCACTGTCCGTGTGTGCTCTGCAGCCCCGTGGTGTCTTGTGACTGACTCTGTGGTCTGCTGTGTGCTTGCTCCCCGGTTGCTGATGGGTCTGCAGGCTTCTGGTCTCTCCCTGTGCTCCTTCCTCCCCTCCTCCCCTGCCCAGCTGGAGCTGTGCAGCTGCAGACGCCAGGGTTCTGAAAGCCCCTGTCCTGCCAGTCTCAGCCTGTGGGGCACAGGAAGATTGCATTATGAGGAGCATATTTTTAGCTGCCCTGGCCCCGATGCCTATTTTTAGCACCCAGCAGAGGGCTGGGCAGCTTGGCTCTGCTCAGTGGGAGGGTGGCAATTGGCTCTTGACTGGCATTCTGCTCTGCCAGCCCAGCCAAATTGGCTCCACTTCAGGTGGGATAATTACAGTAGTAAATTCTGGATTTCTCAGCTCGAGCTTCTCCAAGGTGCTGGTGATCACCGTTCAGGAGAGTTCATTTTTCCCATGCACGGGATTTGAAACCCTCTGATACCATAATGCTCCAAGTCTAAGGAATGGAAAAGGAGCCTAGGCTTGCGAGAGATATTGAACAGCCAAGAAGGGAGACAGAGAAAGAAATGGAGACCTAGACAGAGAGAACCAGGGATGCCAGAGAAAAGAGCGAGAGAGATTAAGCAGAGACCAACTGAGAAAGACTGAAGTAGGGGAAGGTTTAGTGATGGATCTGTGGGGACAGAGGCACAGACTGAAAAAGAAGAGCATAAAACAAAAAGAGAGAGAAGAGAGCAGATACACAGCCCCAGTGGCCAGGCTTATTGAATGTTTCCAGTGTGCTGGGGACGGCTCTGAAATCCTTACTGCGTATATCTTGAAATGTTTACACCCTAATACCTGGGTTGTTGTTACTGTTCTTGCAGAGGGGTGAAGGAATGGTTAAGCATCTTGCCCAGGATTTCACAGATTGAATGGTGGAGGCTGGGCTGGAGCCCATGGCTGATCTCTGCTCACTGCATGGAACAGGCACCTATAGACGCAGGATAGAGGACTCGGGGTGAGATACACAGACTACTGCTACAGTCTGCTGAGCCCTTGGAGGCTAATACCTTGTCTGTTTCCCTGGGAAGAGAGCTCTCTGAAGCAGGTGCCATTGATCCCAGTGTCAGGGCTGAATTACAAGCACTTCCCCAAAAGTGTGTGTCAGGCTGACTGGGTCGCTGGGCTGCTGCTGAGCCTGCCTGACAGGCTTCACATCAGCCACCAGAGGATCACAGCTCAGTCATGTCGCTGTTTGGAAATACCATCTCCCACCATGTCATTAAGCTAATTGAATGGGTCAACTTTTCTGAGGACAGAGGTGGGGGCAGAGGGGAGGGAGAGATAATAGCTTTGTATTTGCTCATTGTCATTCGCGTCCTGATCTAAAGCTGCCCACTGCTCTTCTCTGGAACCACTAGAGCCGCCCAACCCCCACCAAGGGAGGGCATAATAACTACTATGTGTGGAAAGGAGTTATTCTTGCTAATGATCTTTACTGCAGAAAATCTCAGCCCCTGATGGGAGACCCCCAGCTCATCTTTCTATATTTGTTGAGGCCTCAACCAACAGAGGCAACAAGAAAGCTGTTTCCAACAACAAGGGCCTGCCTGAATAGACAGCAGTCATAAGTCATTCTTTCTGTTCCCGGCTCCTGCCCCTCCCACCACTGCACAGTCCTCCGTCTCCATAAATCTCCTGAACAGGTGGAGATTTATATAGAAGCTGTGCCTACTCCTGTCTGTGTGGCCCCTGATTGCCTCTGACACCTTCAGGAAGAGATCCATGTGGTTATATGATGTTCTAGTGTATTTCATCATATTATATTTCTAAATTAGAATATATGAAGGGTAAGGTTGGCATTTATAGTAGAGGAGGCAGAGAATGGATACTGGACCCTTTACTGATCTGGAGGTATGTTGGGAGAGGGAGAATGTGGGCATCATTTCCGAGGCATGATGTGCTGGCAAAACAGCTGTGTCATACGTTGCTCTTATGAGGTCCTTTGTAGACTTGATGTCCCTGCCGACAGGGGCAGATGCATTCTAGAACTCCTGCCCTTAGGGACGTGATGGGGGTACGTGGGGAGGCAGGTTATGTGAATACACTGGCACAGGGAACTGGTTGTTGAAAAATCAAACCAGTTCTATGTTAGACGGTGGGCTTCCCAGGTGGCTTAATGGTAAACCATATACCTGCCAATGTAGGAGACACAGTTTTGATACATCCGTGGGTCAGGAAGATTCCCTGAAGGAGGGCATGCCAACCCACTCCAGTATTCTTGCCTGGAGAATCCCATGAACAGAGGAGCCTTGTCCTCCCATGTCCTCCCATGACAGAGGACAATGGGCTATGGTCCATGGGTTTGCAACGAGTCGTACACCACTTAGTGACTAAGCAACAACAGCATATTAGTTGGTACAAAGTATAGGTAGTTGAGACCATAAACCTGCATTTGGGGTTGGCCACAATGGTGGGTAATGAGGTCTGGGAATAGTGGGGAGCAAATACAGGGGGCTCCCAGCAGCTGCAGAGCAAACCGAGACTGGGGGTTTTACACAGCCTTCTCCGCCTCCTTCAGAGTGGTCCGGCATTGATGGGACATTGGCACAGATGCAGGGTAGGCAGGGCTGGTGGTGGCATGGTCAGTGAGGCCTAGGACAGGTGCCCAGATCTGGGCCTGATGGGAAACGTCAGCATCAGGTTTGTACCCAGCACCCAACTGTGACTTCTGCACAGAGCTCCCAACCGTGGGGACCTCCTGACTAGCAACTGAGTAGGAAAATCACTGGAAACGTTTGATGCAGTCCCTGTGTCTGATCATAGTCAGAGCCATCATTTAGCTAGTGTCAGCTGCATCAAATAAAAGATCACACCAGCAATTTTTAAAAATCAAAAAACGAATGGATGTGGTTTGATGAGTGGCCTGAAGTACAACTTGCATCAGTTGGCAGATGGTTTTAGTTAGAGAGCAACAGGGACTAGATTTAAAATGTTTTTTATTTATATATTGACACATGTTTTGATTTATATTACTATACTGATAATTATTAATAAATACGTTGAATATTACCCTTGCCCAGATATACACACTCCAAGTCCAGGAAAGTCAAAACAGTCGACGCAAACCCGGTGTCTCTGTGGCTGCAGTAACAGCCAGCATGCAACAAGCAGGACCCCAGAAAGGGTAACAGGCCGTCATAGTCAGAGAAGGCTTCCTGGGAAAGAGGAGATTTGAGTCAGACTTGGAAGGTCAGCAAGAACGTTCTGGGGCAGAACGTTGTACATATGGGGACAAGGGAGCAGTCACTTAGCATAGGGCAACTTCCAGTCTTCCTGTCCTTATTCCTGTTTAAGATAAATGACTTCAGTGGCTCAGCTGATCCCTTCTAAGCATTGCTGCAGACTGGGTGGAGGACACCTGAAGGGAAGCCAGGGTGTAGCCCAGCCAGGGGAAACCAGCCAGCAAGTCAAATGGTTCTCCCCAGTCTGGCTTTTACCACTAAGATGGTGCTAGGCATTCAAAGTCAGGCTACTGATTAGAACTGCATTCAAAGTGCTTATGCACACCTGTGGGCTTCCCAGGTGGCGCTAGTGGTAAAAAACCTGCCTGCCAATGCAGGAGACTTAAGAGACATGGGTTCGCTCCCTGGGTTGGAAAGATCCCTGGAGGAGGGCATGGCAACCCAGTCCAGTATTCTTGCCTGGAAAATCCCCTGAACAGAGGAGCCTGGCGAGCTACAGTCCATATGGTCACAAAGAGTCATAAAGACCAAAGCGACTTGGTACGCCTGCATGCACACACACCTATGAGGTTCTTCCTAGAGTTGAAAGTGAACCAGAAAATGTGGCCCCAGGCTGGCTAGATGGTGGCTGTTTTTCAGCTGCTAAGTCATGTCTGACTCTTTATGACCCCACGGACTGTAGCACGCCAGGACCCCATGGAGTGCAGCACACCAGGCTCCTCTGTTCTCCACTATCTCCTGGAATTTGCTGCAATTCATGTTCATTGATTCGGTGATGTATGTAACCATCTTATCCTCCAATGCTCCCTTCTCCTTTTGCCTTCGATCTTTCCCAGCATCAATTCATCTTTTCCAGTGAGTTGACTTTTCGCATCAGGTGGCCAAAGTACTGGAATTTCTGCTTCAGCAACAGTCCTTCCAATGAATATTCAGGCTAGATGGTAGAGCAAGCAATTTATCATGATAATCATGGAATCTCAGGCCTGGAAAGGATCAGAAAGTTCACTTCCTCTAGCCATCCATCCGAGAAGCTGGAGTCCCTTCTGCTCAAGTGATTGCCGAGACTACGCTTGAACTCCTGCAGTGGCAGGGAGCTCATCATTCTAGAGGCAGCTCATTCCATCCTCAGACAACCTTTACTGGGGTCCAAAATCTGCTCTCTAAATTCAGCCTTATGGTCCTAGAATCTCAATAGGCTCAATAAGTTAAAATAGATAAAAACTAATTTATCTTCCACAACCCTCATCATATTTGAAGAGTCTGTTGTTTTGAGAGTTTTCTCTTAAATCTGGCTAAGCATCCTTTAGTATCTTTAATAGTTTGTCGCATGATGTAAGTCATATCTCCTAAAATGTATCACTCCAAGAGTTGACAGAATGCTCCAAGTGTGGTTGAACCAGCAGCTGGGCTATCTCTTCCCCTGTTTCAGACATTATGCTTCTAACAGTCACACTGGCTTTTGTGTCAGCCGCATTGTTCTGTAAATGAGCCTTCTGAGACTTACACATGGGCCAATAATAATACACTATAAGGTGTTCCTGTTTATCAGAGGCAAGAAATAGCTTAATGGCTTTGGTAAGGAAAGAATTGTATGTTACTGATGCTGATGGCAGATGAACAAACCCCAGAAAGTTCTGCCAATTTAACTAGGGGATTGTGGCATAGTAAACTAATGATTATTTTTTATGGTTTTAAATTATATTAATTAGTCCATTAATTGATCACATTTAAGAGAATGATTTTAAGAATGTGCTGAATCTGTTCAAACCAGAATTAACAGGTAACTAGTTTGCCATCAGGACAATCACCCAAATAATAAGCTATTAAATGAACGTTAACATACAATAATTGTGTAAAGAATAACTAAGCAATTAATTAACATTTAATGAAATTCATAGCAAATTAGATAGCAAGACTTATTAAATGCCAATTAGCCATATTAGCTACTGACACCTAAGTGATTCAACATACTAATGCTAATTAATTTCTTATTTCTTACAAGCTTAACGACTGAACAAAAATGTATTTACATATTTAGAGATTCTTAACATCACCAGACGGCCAGCAATAAGAGTGGTTGTCTGCATGGTGGTTTGGAAAAAGAGATCAGGAAAGTCCATTAGTGTTTAATTTAGCACCTCTTCTCAGCATTCGTTTTTACTGTATTCTTCTTGGGAAATTCTTTTAGAGAGAAAGAGTGTGTGGAGTTTATGTAGAGGTGATCTCAGGGTGTGCTGTGTGGGAATGGGAATGAGTCAGAGAAGGGACTGCTAAATCGCTTCAGTCGTGTCTGACTCTGTGCGACCCCATAGACGGCACCCCACCAGGCTACCCCGTCCCTGGGATTCTCCAGGCAAGAACACTGGAGTGGGTTGCCATTTCCTTCTCCAATGTATGAAAGTGAAAAGGGAAAGTCAAGTCGCTCAGTCGTTTCCAACTGTTAGCGACCCCATCCATGGTCTGCAGCCTACCATGCTCCTCCATTCATGGGATTTTCCAGGCAAGAGTACTGGAGTGGGGTGCCATTGCCTTCTCCCAGAGAAGGGACAGAGCCTATTAAAAAAATGCCTTCATGGGCTGAGAACGACCAAAGCTAATTCTCCATGGAACCCTCAGAGAGACCATATGAAATATGTCAGAGGCAGTGTTATCTCCCTGAGGGGTGGGAAAGTTCTTCTTATGCAGACTGCCATCCTATCTGTCTGGTTCTGTCTGATGGTTTTGTCCATCTGACCCACTACTCTTGTGCCATGGAGGTTTAATGTGACTATCCTTTGAGGGCATCTCTTTATTCAGTCACTAAAATGTTTAGGGCACAGCTGCTGGAAGGCCAAGAATGTCCCGGCTGCAGGAACACTCTGAACCAGGGGTCCCTCAGGCCACCAGGACTCTTCATCCTGTTCTCATTCATCCCAGACTGGCTTTCTCCACGTGAGAAACATGACCTTGAGGTCCAAGTTTTGCATCTTTGAGCTCCAAGCTGCCAGGACAAAATGGTTCAGGAGTGCTCTCTGTTCTAATTCTGAACACCCAGAGAATGGACCCAGGACCAGCGTGAGTCAAGGGCCTGCACCTAGACCCATCCAGGGCACCAGTGCCATTTTGGCCACATTCTCAGGAGAAGAGCAACTAGGGGCTGGTTAGTTAATATATATTTGTAACCCTTGGCATTGAAAAAAAAAGCCTTCCATAATAAGAAAAATTTTTAGTGAGTTAATCAGTTTGGACTCTAAAAATGTTTTATTCCATTGGTTTCTTCGTTCTGAACTCTGCATGAGTTGTATGCGCTGGTTTCGTTGTGCACCCTCAGTCGCTAAGTCATGTCCGACTCTTTGTGACTCCGTGGAGTGCAGCCTGCCAGGCTCCTCTGTCCGTGGAATTCATTCATTCATTCATTTATTCATTCATTCATTCATTTGACAATACTATGTAATAAGCACTGTGCTGTAAATTAGAAATACAAAAGACCATTGCCCTGTCCCAACCTTCAGGTGGCTATAGAATATCTTCAACAGTGAGAAAAGTGCTTGGTAGAGATACAAACATGGCCAATATATAGACATAGAAGGACACAGAAACCAGTTAAGTGTGGAGGTCATCCAGGGATGGTAACATGTGTAAGTTCAGATCAAAACAATGAGTAAGCACCCAGCAGGCAAAGGGTGTGGTAAATGTATTTTAGGTGAAGGAAACAACTTCTACCATAGCCTGGAAGGGAAAGTGAGCAAGTGATCTGTTTGGAGCATTGTGGGAGTTGGGGGGATGCTCAGATATTAAGAGAACATGCATACTTAGTTATGTATGACTCTCCGCAACCCCCTGGACAGTAACCCCACCAGCCTCCTCTGTCCATGAAATTTTCCAGGCAGGAATACTGGAAAGAATACTGGAGTGGGTTTCCATTTCCTACTCTGGGAGGTCTTCCCAACCCAGGGATTAAACCCTCATCTCTTGCATCTCCTGAATTTGGAGGCAGATTCTTTACCACTGAACCACTGGGAAGCAAAAAGAACATGGAGGTAAGATTAAAAAGGGCCTAAAGGTCATCATTACCATCTTTCTAAAGGGATGATTTGAGAGAATAACATTGAAACATGTATATTACCATATGTGAAATAGATCGCCAGTCCAGGTTCAATGCATTAGACAGGGTGCTCAGGGCTGGTGCACTGGGATGACCCTGAGGGATAGGATGGGGAGGGAGGTGGGAGGGGGGTTCAGGATGGGGAACACATGTACACCCATGGCTGATTCATGTCAATGTATGGCAAAAAACACTACAATATTATAAAGTAATTAGGTTCCAATTAAAATAAATTAATTAATTTTTTAAAAAAAGAAATATATAAAAAAACCAAAAACCAAAGGGCCTAAAGGGTCTTGGTGAGGAGCTGGACCCATGCTTGTGCCACTTCATCAAAGGGCCTTTGACTCAGTTCTGGATTCTGACCTGAAGGATATAGTTGGTTGACAGGATTGTAGAAGTCAACACAAGGAGTAGAGGAATTCTCCCTGAATTTGTAAGCTCCTTTCTTCATACAGACAAATGGTCTTTAAGATGCCACCCAGTGCGTATGCCTTGAATGACTACACATAATGCATATGGAAAATATAGGAGAAGGCAAGAGCATGCTGTGTAAGAGCAACAACAAACTTTGGTACAAGTATTGGTAAAAAGTCTGCTATTTACCAAAGGTGACATTGGGCAGATTTCTCAAGCTCTTTCTTATCTGTGAAAATAGAAGACTGGGCAGGGCTATTATGTGAATTAGATTAGATGTATAAAAGTGCCTGACCCTTGGCAATAAACTCAGTAGGTTTTAGTTTGGTTCTCCACAACCCTTCCAACATTCAGAAATCACAAGGCATACACACCAATAATTGTCTACATAAATAACAGGAAAGCTATACAACTGTATCTTCAGATATTCAAAAACAATTGTTTGCCTATTAAGCCTGCTCTTCTCCAGGTGAAATGTTACCTTGGGTCAGTCATTCTTCACATGACATGCTTCCTAGACCCTTACCATACTGAACATCCTCTGAATAATTTCTAGTTGGTAGTTGTTTCCCCCACAGGTGTCTTGGCTGAAACTAGACCAGATCTGGCTGTAGCCTGAGGAGAAGAGAGCTCAGCCAGGCCATCACAGCCCTTGTTCTTGGGTCTATATTCCTATGGGAAGGGCCTCTACTACCTTCTCAGCAGGTATTAATACATCTAAACAGAGGTACAGGGGAATTCCCTCACAGTCCAGTGGTTAGGACTTCACACTTTTACTGCTGAGGTTCCATCCCTGATCAGGGAACTAAGATCCCACAAGACATGTGGTGCAGCCAAAAGTGAAAAAAAAAAAAACAGAATGGAGGTACACTTGAAGCTTCTGACCAACTCTAACTTTCTCAGCCACCTTACCTCCCTACCCCCGAGCCCCAGGTCTTGCTTATTTAACCGACAAAATTGCCAGGCTTTGAGAGAGGCTCAGTCTTGTTCAATCTGGCTACAGGCTCAATGCCAGTGCACAGTCCTGGGCTTTGATGTAACATGGAGCCAGTGCGGTGTTGTGGAAAGTGAATTAACCGTTGAACCAGCTGTATCTGCATTCAGTGTCATCTTTGACATGTGCTCAGTTGCTCAGTCGTGTCCAACTCTGCGACCCATGGACTGTAGCCTGCCAGGCTCCTCTGCCCATGGGATTTCCCAGGCAAGAATACTGGAGTAGGTTGCCATTTCCTATTCCACAGCTTTGAAATATAGGCCACAAAACCATAGGCAATTTCGTTAACATCTTTGAACCTTAACTTTGACATCTATAAAATAAATATGGTGGGATTGTTGTAAGAATTAAACAGGTTGTGGATAGAAAAGTTCTGGCTCATGGAGGCATTTGAGAAGACTTTGCCATTCTCTATACTTTGCCTTAGGCTCTGGGACGCAAAGATGAGGCTCAGTTTCTCACCTAGATGGAAAGAAGACCTAATTTTAATAAAACATTCTAGATATAGTGATAAAGCTCAGCTCAGGGAGCTGTGGGCTTGACCTGTGGCAGATTCTTAGAAAGCAAAGAATTATTGTTGAACAAATAAATATCTCTGCCATCAGTCTAGGTATCCCAAACCTTGGACTAACATAATTAGTTTTGAAATCTAAAAGTAGGGCTTAAGATTTATCTGGTTAAATTGATCCAACTGGTTTTAACCATGTTCCAGCCTGTCAGAATATTTTTAGAGTCATTATTTTATCATGTAATACATTATCTACTGTATTCAGCTTTGTGTACCCTAAAGGTCTGGCATCTCATCCAATTTATCACAAGCATGTTGAGCAAGATGGCACAGAGAGAGACATGTAGTAACCCACTAGAGCCTTCCCTCCAGGATGTTTCTTTGTACCTAGGATATCTGGGCATTGATAAAGCTACTTGAAAAGCTCTCTGAAGATTCTGCTAGAAGTCCTTTCAGGAACCCCAGCCTGGTGTGTGACCAAGCAGCCATAACTTCTAAACAATGATAACTCTCAGTCAGCATCCTGGTTAAGCTGTAAGCTGTTCGTGCCTCCATGCCTCCTCCGGTTGCCATCAACTTACGGAGAACTATATACTCTCCATCTTTTTCCTGATTTACTTGCCACACTGCTGTTGGAGGGATCCATAGTTAAACTATATCACTTACTTGCTTAAAGCCCTTCTGGAGTGGATTGCCTGAAACATGAACTCCAAGCTTCTTAAACAGCACAAAAGGCCCTCCATGGGTTAGCTCTTGCTTATTTTTCTGCCTTACTTCCTGACACTCCATTCTTCATAATTTAAGCTTCTGAAATCCTTAATTATTCACACTTACCCACATAGATCTCAATATTCTATTGTCATACCTTTGTTCATGCATCTTCCTACATGGGATATTGTTTCATTGGCTTGCTCCCTTCACCTTATCTATTACACTCAGTCCTCCAAATCAGGGGACAATTCCTTTGCCTACTGCCTGCATCTGGGACTGGATTAGATAGTTCTTTTAGGATCTCCTATACTCCTGAGCATAATCTATTTTTGATGCACTTAGTACACTGATGATAACCATTTGTCTTACTAGACTCAAAGCACCTTGCATTGAAGGACCATGTTTTAGTTATCTGAGAGCCTCTACCTACTATCTTCAGGCCCAGCAGATGGTCAATATGCGATACATAATTGTTGAAGTGTGTGTATGTTCTCAGGGCATTTTTTTTTTTGCTGAGTTCTAATGATTTCCTTGAGAAAGAATTTTTAGGTGAAAACTGAGGCCTAAAGAGATGAAGTGACTTGCCCAAGCTCTCCCAGAGAGGATTAGAATCTAACTTGACCTCCTAACAGGTGATGTCCACTAATAGCAGTATTGCCTTCATACCTCTGTAATATCCAGAACTTATCCAGACCTGCATCTATTTATAGCCCTGGCTTACCTGGGAATGCCCAGACACTATTTTGGAGAGTAGAAATGAATTTACACTGGGATATAAATGACAAGCCACTAGTTTATCTCTGACAAGGTTGTTTTCACCCTAATGGAGTATTCCTGGAGACACTTGCTTTATCCTATTGAAATGTGTCTTTTAAAGAAAATTTTATTTATTTATGGCCGTGCTGGGTCTTCATTGCTTCTTGGGCTTTTCTCTAGTTATGCCTAGTGGGGGCTACTACCTAGTTGAGCTGCAAGGGCTTCTCATTGCTATGACTTCACTTGGTCTAGAGCATGGGCTCTAGGGTGCACAGGCTTCAGTAGTTGTAGCACATGGGCTCAGTAGTTGTGGTTCCAGAGCTCTAAAGCACAGGCTCAACAGTTGTGGCACATGAGCATAGTTGCTCCAAGGCATTTGGGATCTTCCTGGACCAGGGATCGAATCCATGTCTTCTGTAGTGGCAGACAGATTCTTTACCACTGATGCACCAGGGAAGCCCTCCTAGAATATGTCTTATTAGTAATATTTTAGACAGTTGGCAGCTGGCTCTGGAAGTACCACCAAGAAATAGATGTTTTGGTGACTGAAATCACACAGTATACGTAACAGTCTTCTCCAGCTATCTGTAGAGACATTCTAGGTAGTCCTGTGGAGCTGGCGGCATGCTAGATTTAAAGGTTGAAAATCATGTTGGACTGACAAGGGGGAAGAGAAAGATGAGCTGGGGAGGAGAAAACCTTAGTGTATGGTTTTGAGAGTCAAAGTCAAATGTTCCATCTATACCTCCAAAGATTTACTGAAAAAATGGGCTACAGATGAAACCTCACACCTGTTTAATCCAGACTTCACCATAGATCTCTTAAGGATACCGAGCACAAATGAACTGCCCTCTCTGGAGTGATGGTGTCAGCAACCTCTCATGCAGACAGAATACTTATGAGGTGGCCCCTTGCATTGTCAAGGCAGGCTTTGAACTCAGGTTTTTTCCCATGGCAGAGCTTTTGATTGCAGCCTTGGGCTGCTTCCAGCTTTGTCACTGGAGGTGGGTTTAGTCCTGCTTGTCCTCTAGTTCTGATGTCAACCAGAAACAGAAGGCTGCCTTGGAGGCAACTGGCCATCACCTTCATGTAGGAAGCAGAGTTCAGAGCCCGTGGATTGCCAGCCAAGAGAGATCAAATGCTCAGCCCAGTATGGAGGGTGCCAGGCAGAAATGAAGTCTGCAGAGAGAGTGAGGTGAAAAGAGCCCAGGGCAGAGCCTGTGTCGATCATTCAAAACCAAGGGAATTATATGGGACATTACCCTCATATCTTCAGGCTGGCAAAGGCACCTCAGGGACTGGCTATAAGATGAAGACAGATTGTTGGTGAATAGCTTCCCTCTCTACATCTCTGCCCACCCCCACCCACAAACCTCAATCGTTGCCCAGTTCCCTGGTCTCCTGAGACGTGAGTCACCTTCATGTCATAATTCAAGTGCTAATCTCCACATCTTGTATGCTGAATTTCTCCCAGCAGGAAATGTTTCTGGGGCTTACAAGTCCTGCTGGCAATGCACAAAGAGGCAGCTGGAGTGGGTGGGCTCACCCCTATTCAGCCTTCAACCCTGTTCCCTACTCTCTCTGCTGGCTGTCAGAGACTGTGCCCTCCTTTCTTTTGTTCCCTCCTATTTCAGCTCAGCCTCTCATGACTACCTTTCTTTTGTCCACCCCCACTCCTTCTTCCACCCAAAACCTTGGAAATGGATGGGAGCTTCCTGGTCAGGACCTGGGAGAGTTCCAAACCCATCCAGCATCCTTGGAAATGCAACCACTTCTGGGGGTGGTATTCCTGCTTGATGGGGCTCCTGGACAGTGCTTTAGGCATCCCCTCCCCCAGTGTGTCCCCTGCTTACCAAAGGTACAGGACTGGGGTTTCCCTTGCCCTCCATTTCCAAGTCCTGTCTTTGGACATAGTCCGTGGGGCCCAGGAAGCAGTGTGATTTTATGATTAAGGAAAGAATCTTCCACTTTATTTGGTTTATTCATTCCCTATCCCCTACTATTTATTCTTTATTGCTTCATTCTGCCTCAGTTTCCCTGATAAGTATGGCCAACAGCCTCTCACAGGCCTAGATTCTTCACATTATAGGCTAGGTGTAAAATGCACTTATGATTTTGGAGGGGTGGAAAGGTGGAAAGTGCAGTTACTGGTTTGAAATGATTAAACACTTCCCAGAGATGGGACAAATGGGTGATTGGCCCTGATTTCATTTTAAAGGCCCCTCCACCCTGCTTATGGGCAGAACAGGGTTTATACAATCTAAAGTCAACGTGTGTAGCACCTCTTTACTGGGAACACATGTGTGGAGAAGGAAAGATGCTAAGCAGAGGGGAGGGAAAGTGATGGAGTGAAAAACAGGTTTCTGGGATCAGAATTGGTCTGTCTGCAAATGACTTCTGGTCACAGCAGAATGAAAAGGGGATGTTGGAGGGCAGGGAGTAGTGAGGATCTGAGCTCCTGGCATCCCATTCATGGTTTTGTCTAGTGTTTATTGGCTGAGTACTCTACAAATGCTGTGCACATGTCCTCCCCCGTGATCCTCACGAAGACTGTTGAGAAAGGCACCGTCATGCCCACCTGCTTGTGGCTCAGTAGGGAGGAATGAGAGGTGATTTTAATAAACATCAGAATAATGATAATAAACCCCTTATCTTTGTACAGACTTTGTAGTTTACAGAGCATTTTCATCTTTTTTTTAAATCCTCATGACAGCATTGTAAAATATTGAGGGAAAGTGTGTCCATGCTCATTTTATAGATCTAATTATGGATTTCTTGAATCACTGTGTGTTGGATGCAGAAGAGTATTTCCTCTTCCAAGAGTCTGTGATTTAGGTGCTGTTTTCCACAGAGTAGGTAGGATAAATTCTACAACAAAGATTAACTGAACACAATATCCAACAGTTCAGACTGCTGCTGGGGCCTCACATCCCAATATAGGCTGGAAAATTGAAGTTAAATAAAATCAAGGCATGGAAATGGGCTCCTCGCGTTCCTCTAAGCAGTCTCAGCCTTATGCAGTACTTCCACAAAACACTTGATAGAACATGAGAACTCAGACAGATAAAAGGGCGTCACTGAAAGGTACACAGCTACTAGTGGCTGGGGGAGGACAAGAATGCAGGTCTTTTGTGTCTTGGTGCAACCGTTTTTCCATTTTGACACTCTATTTCCTGAATGCTCAGGGGCCCTTACACTGGCTAAGGCCCAAATGTCCTTAGGAGAGTGACTTTTGTCCTGTCAGGGCCAGGTTTAGTTATTGTGCTTGTCCCTTTATTCCTTTTCCCCTTGCCCACTGCTACTGCCTCCATAGATGTCCAGGGTCCTCATGATGCCCAAGTTTGCCTTGAGCCCTTCATAAGCTGCCACAGTAGGCATCCTTCTCATTCGGGCCCTGGGGCCCTGGGCTCGGCTCTCTGAGAACACACAGATGTCGGTGCTGTGATCCAGGGCCTGACCCACTGGCAACCACAGTCAATACTCAAGTCTGAGTTTGGGTCTTAAAGAGGCATGTACTTCTGCCAACCCCGCCTGCTTCTTCCACCACTGTAATTAAGCCTGGGGGCTGGAGTTTTCAGGGCCTTACAGATGCACACCATCTCTGTCCAGAGGTTTCTAAAGGTTTGTATTGCTTCGTGTTTGTTTCTGTTTATCATTACTGGGTGTTAAGACTCCAGATGTCTTGGGGGCTCAACCCTTGATTGTAAGTGGGAGCAAAGGAAAAATGAGACAGTCTGCTTAGGGAGGATGGGGGGCAATTAAAGATTAAGACGAGTAAATGGAAAAGACAGACATCTTGTCCTCTTACCAGGACTAAATTAAACATCTGCCTTTCCTGATGACTCTTGTACATCCTAGAGAAGAACGAGAGGGGTGGTGAGAGGATGTTTTGTGACTGTAGGACTCTTCTAATGGTTTTCAGCTAATTCTCAGGCTTTTTAGGAAGGCAATCGTGGCTTCTAATGACAAATAATCATATTCTTGCTTATCAATATTTACTGCTTTTACCTACATTGGTAAATTATTTAACCTTTTTGCGACTTGTTTCCTTATCTGTAGAACAGGTGTAACAATGGTACCACCCCCAATGGTACCAATAACCAAAGGGTTATTGTATGAATTGAGCAAAACCTGAAAAGCCCTTGAAGCAGCTCCTGGACTATAGTAGGCATATAGTAAAAATTTAGTTATTTTTTTATTATTGTTTGCATGTCATATTTTATTTAATTAGCTGGGGGCTTTCAAAACAGTGATATACAACAATGGTGATAACAGGAATCCTTATGTTGTTTCTGAAATTTAAAGAGACTATATCTAAGACATTATAATCAAGTAGGACATTGACTATTAGTGTGAGACCAAAAGGAAAAAGAAGCTTTCTGAATCTTCTTAGGGTGCCTCTTCCATCCTCTGGAACACATATGACTAACCACAGATCCCTGTGCACCAGCCACCCCTTGCTCACACTGTCTAATCAGCATGATGTCATCAACATAAGGGATCAATGTGATGTTCTGTGGCATGAACAGAATGTTTCAGATCTCCTTGGACTATAGGAGAGAAGGTAGCCGAGTAAAATAGGCCAGGGCAAAACTGAAAATTAATATAGTCCATTCCACGGAGGCGTGAACTGTTTCTGAGTCTCTTTCTTCGTTGAGGCAGAAAAGAATATGTTTGCCTTCTACATCCATTTATATCCTTTTTTAGATTCCATATGTAAGTGATATCATATAGGATTCATCAAACTCTCAGATACAGAGAACAAACTAGTGGTTACCAGTGGGTAGAGGGGAGTGGGGGTCAGACGGGTAAGGGATTAAGAGACACAAACTACTATGTATAAAGTGGATAAGCAACAAGGATATAACATACAGCACAGGGAATTACAGCCATAAGTTTATAATAACTTTAAGTGGAATATAATCTATAAAAAATATTGTATCCTGGAACTAAGGTAATATTGTAAATCAACTATACTTTTAAAAATGCATTTACCAAATCAGTGAGAGCCTCCTCCATGCCTGAGGCCTTAGTACTCTGCTCTAGCTAAGACGTTTGACACAGCAGCTGGGGTTCAGCCTGTGGGAGTCCATAGTCATTCTCTAGGATGCATCCAGTTTTTTCTGGGGTCAGACTGGAGAGTTAAATAGAGATATGAAAGGGACTACCACCCCTGCATCCATTAATCTCTGCCATCCCTCCAGGGATGCTGTCTTATTTACTATGTCGGCTGAAGGGAACAGTTTCAGAGACTTTCACTTGGTCTTCCCCTGACATTAGTTCTTACCTCACAGCCTAACGACCCACTGTGGAATTTATTCCAAGTGCCAGTTACATCAATTCCAACGACACATTCAGTGATCAGGGAAATGACCACCAAGCAGGCCTCAACAGACCCAGTGGACCGCTAGAAGCAGCTGATCAGATTGCACTTATTACTTGGCCCCTCTGCGCTCCCACTCTTACAGGGGTCACGATGAAGGTACGGATCCTCTTTGGCTTAGGATGGGGTTACATCCCAATAAACCAATGTGCTGACGTGTGTGTTTGCTCAGTTGCGTCTGACTGTGACCCCATGGACTGCAGCTCACCAGGCTTCTCTGTCCATGGGATTTCCCAAGCAAGAATACTGAAGTGGGTTGCCATTTCCTCCTCCGGAGGATCGTCCTGACCCAGGGATGGAACATGCGTCTCCTGCATTGATAGGCAGATTCTTTACCAGTGAGCCACCTGGGAAGCCCAGATCTTGATAAACCAATAATAAGTTGAAAATGCATTTAATACACTTAACCTACTGAGTATCATAGCTTAGCCTAGTCCACCTTATAAGTGCTTAGGATACTTACATTAGCCCAGAGTTGGGCCGAATCATGTAACACAAAGAGTGCTTTATAATACAGTGTTGAATATCTCATATATAGTCATATCTTATTTTATTGTGCTTCACTTTATTGCACTTGGCAGATACTGTGTTTTTATAAGTTGAAGATATGTAGTGATCCTGAATCAGGCAAGTATCAATGTCGTTTTTCTTTTTTTTAAACTTTTTATTTTGTCCTGGAGTATAGGTGATTGGAGAAGGAAATGGCAACCCACTCCAGAGTTCTTGCCTGGAGAATCCCAGGGACGGCGGAGCCTGGTGGGCTGCCGTCTATAGGGTTGCACAGAGTGGAACATGACTGAAGCGACTTAGCAGCAGCAGCAGCAGCAGCATAGGTGATTAACAAGCAATGTTGTGATAGTTTCAGGTGAACAGTGAAATGACTCATCCATACAGATACACATATCCGTTCTTCCTCAGTTGGTGCCACTTTTCAGACAGTATTTGCTCATGTTGTATATCCATGTCACATTTTGGTAATTCATGCAATATTTCAAAGCTTTTTATTATTATATTTGTTATGGTGGTCTATGAACAGAGATCCTTGATGTCGTTTTTAAAAAAGTTTAAAACTTGCTAAAGGCTCATGATGGTTAACATTATTTTGCAACAAAATATTTTAAAATTAAGGTAGGCACATTATTTTTTAAGACATAATACTATACACTTAAAAGACCCACAGTGCAGTGTAAACATAACTTAATATGCACTGGAAAACTGAAAAAAAAAGTTTGTGACACACTTTACTATAATAATTGCTTTATTGCAATATCTAGAACCAAACCCACAATATCACTGAGGTATGTCTGTAATCTACCAAATACTATAAAGTAAAAAAATGATTAGTTGAACCATGGTCAGGGAACATAGGGGTGTCTGGGTGTCATTGTTAACTTGGACCTAGAGTCCAGTGGTCCCAAAATGTCTGGGTATTTACCTTTTTCCAGGGTGTGGATGCTCATGTAAATGTCTTTGGGTCCCTCTGGGGGAAAGACTCAGGGCCTCTTTGTGGCATATACTTACCATGTTTTTCAGGCTCCTTCATCCTGGGGTCCCACCCACATCATCAGAGAATTTCCAGATCTGAAAATTAGTTCTGCAGGGAATCATAACACTTGTCTGGAATGGCTGACCTCCTCCTCCTCCTAATAGTACATTCTTACCTTTTTTTGACTGCATATTTAAGCAGAGCCTTTTTGTCTGCCCATCCATGTTGCCCCTAGGTACACCATGTTCTCCTGCCATCTCCATAACTCTCTAAGGGTAGGATACCTTGGCTGCCACCCTGACTTTGTGGGTCATTATGGTAACTGCAACTTTTTGGCTTCTGGTGGTTAAACATTGTCACCTAATTCTATTGCTTGGTATGAGGGTACTTGGAGGGCATCACCCTTACCGCTAATCCACTGAGCTCTGTGATGACTTCTCCTACCATTAGCACTGGCCTGCAGAGGGGAGTGACAACTGAACTTCAAAGCGATGCAGACACCCTGTCACCAGGACGCTCCTGATGGCCTGAGCCCACCCAAGTCACATCATCCTGAAGTGGGTCTTCTGGCCTCACATCCCTAAGTCTTTTATCCCTGCCCCTGTCTGTCATAGCAATGTATGCATTTCAACTTTGCTCAGTGTGGACCTCCACTTTTTCTAAGCTTCTAAGACTCATCCTAGTAGATAGTTTGTCGTGTCCCCTGGAGTCCTTACCAGGGTGTTAAATTCCATTTCCTGAGAGAGTGCCCCAAACTCAATATATCTTTGGGTATCTGATCTTATGTCCTGTCAAGTATGCATCCTAAAATTTCAACCCTGTAGGTACTTCCTGAGCTCCTGTTGGAACATGTTACCTAATTCTCACAGCTCCTTCAGAGCACAATCTCCTTCCTCCCTTTTTGGGCCCAGCGTTTCTCTAGCTGGTCACTCTGAGATTTACCCCTAGTTATCAGAATGGCAGCCAGGAGGAAGTGGGGACAGCTCTGGGAGGGGGGCCCTATTGCCTTGTATGAGAGAGGCCTCTGCAGTGTCTTCCCATGTGGAGGAGGTCCCAGCTCTTAATAGGGAAGGCGGGCCCCTCTGCAGACTCTGGGGGTTCAAGAGAGGCCTCAGAGACCCAGGCCTCTGAGGGATCCACCAAAAAGCCTCACCCCATTTTTCAGGCTCCCAGGTTTTCCCTGGAAGGGACCTAATCTTAGCATAACAGAACTGCCTTGACTAAGCCATTAAATTGTCTTTGAAACCTCATGACCCCAACCATGAGTTCCTGAGATGGATCCATTCTCCCACTGCAAGAGATAAGAGCCTCTATCAAAGAAAGCCCTGGTTCTAACCGAGTTTTTAGCTGTAAACCCTCAGGTATGCAGTGTGCCTATGCAGGACAATGCAACTTGGTAATAAACAGACAGTCCCACTGATCTCTTGTATGCGTTCCTCCTCTGCACCCTTTAAATACCAGGATGTCCCCTCCCTGAAGACGTTTTCCCAAGTCAGCTGTGAAATTTTAACAATGGAGCTCTTACCTTGTGTCAGGAACTATCCATGGCCCCACATACCACCCAACAGGATCCTCCCTTCCCTCTGAGCAGTGAGAGAGCCAGTATCAAAGCCCCATCTCAGCTGCTGTTTTCTTGGACCACTACTGGGGTCAACTGTGTCATTTGGATTTCAACGTGGGTTAGAAGTGCCACAGATGGACTGAAGGCGTGCTCCTGAAAGACACAGTGAAGGGAGATCTGGAGTAGACAGGAGAAGCCTTTACATCATGGTGCAGACGTGACCGCGTGAAGGAAGAGGAAGGATGGGAGACTGGATGGGAAGAGTCTGAAGCCATGGAGCAGCTCCAGAAAAGTCTCCGCCAATGCCACGGGAGGTTTGGTGCAGATTGCTCCAAGAGGAGTCCTGGACTGGGCAAAAATGGCCCAGCCTTAGGATTCCCTCTGTTCTCGGTGATGAGCTGGTCACTGCCCAGGGTGAGCACGGCCTTGGCTCAAACAAAGCAGGGCCCTGAAGTTGCTGTGGCTGGAGGCTGTCGCCAACTCTCAGAGATGCACCTCAACTGCCACCGCTAAGACATAACAGAATCCCCAAGTCAGATACTTGCGAATATGTAAGCGTATATATGCATGGAGATCTAGAAATATACATACCAAGTACTTGGCAGAGGTTACCTCTCAGGAAGGGAGTAAGAGTAGGAGAATTGAAAGAACTTACACATTTTATTCCCTATATTTCTGTATTGCTTTAATTTTTATAATAATTTATTCTCATGGCAATAATTTGTGTGGCTAAAAATAAATAAAAATACAACCTTTTAATCTCTCAGGCCTCTTAAATCCTTTTAAATTCAACTTTGACTAATATTAACATCCCATCTTTGCTTTTTAAATTTGTACCTATCTTTACTAACCCTTTTATGTTTTATCTTTCTGAGCTAATGTGTTTTAAGCATTTTTCTTGAGTTTAAAAGTTTTAAACTTGTGTTTTTCTGTCTTTTGAAAGGGATTTTAAGATCTATGTTTGTTTTGATAACATCTGTTTGAGTTTACTGCTATCATTTTTGTTCCAGGCTGTAGCAGTTGCATTCCTACTTGTACAAAAAAGAAACTTCATCTATCTAACATGGCAGAAAAAGTATGTATTGTGGGATGACTGGGAAGATAGAGAACCAGGCTTGGTGAATAAGCAGGAACTACGTAAGGCAAGACAGAGAGGAGATCATGATATCAGACCCAGAGACGTGTCAGGGCACTGTAGCTGGATCTCTGTTACTGCCACCCCTGAATGGCACTGTATTTTGCCACCTCCACTACTGGACTCTCGATTTCATAGCTGCCACCCCCAAACAATCTTGACATTACCTGCACTTTGTGCTTCAACTTTCAGCGTGCAAAGCTGGAGCATCGACTGCCTAAGCCCAAGATTCAAGCCTGGCCAGATGCCAGGGAAAGGATGCTCTGACCCCTTCAGCTTCCATCACAGGAGCCAGAGCCCAGCCAGATGCTGAGCAGCCAAGAAAAACAAAAATTCACCATGTACGCTTCGGTTGTGTATGACTTCCTTTCCCGTCTTTTGGTATATATACTTTTTTCCCCTTTGCTTTTAAAAAAATCATCTCCAGTGTTTGAAAGCATAGGTACCCCACTGAATATTCTTAAATTTTCAAACGAACTGTTTATTTTTATGCTTTTGGTCCTTTTACTTTTGTGTCTCATTGAGTGTTTTACATCAACGGGGAAACATTATCTCTAGGTGTTCTCTCCTTAAGACTAAAATTCTAACATTCTCTTAGTCATTTTCACCCCCAATCCATTTCGACACACCTGTCTGTGGTGTTCTTTAGTCCTCTCTCATTTTCACCTCTTTGCCCTTTGCCTCTAAATTCTATGAGTACTTCTCAAATCTGTCCTTCACGTTCTATAATGTTAAAACACTCCACCTTTTTGCTACCTCTAATGTAGACTCTAATTCTTCTAGTATACATTTTTTACCTTTCTTCAAGTTCTTCTATATAGCATTCATCTCTCTTTTAATCATATTTTTAATTTTTTCATTGTGCACTGAGCTTTGTTCATGTTTCTTAAAAACATTGTATTCTTGCATTCTATTAAAAATGTCAGATCATTTCTGGAAGTTTTCTTCTGACCACTGTAGTATATCATTTTCAGAGATGTAGAGGGAGAGTGAGGAAATGTTTGGTTGAGCACAAATTATTTGGATATGGAAGTGGTGGGCTTTAATTTTCTGTCTTGAAGAAAAGATCATAAGTCATATGACTATGGATTAGATAGAATAATAAATCATTGGTCTTATTTTACAAATGATTTGATGGGGAGCTACTCTCTAGGTGTGATGTGCAGGCTTCTCATTGAGGTGGCTTCTCTTGTAACAGTGCACAGGCTCTAAGGCACGTGGGCTTCAGTAGTTGTGGCACATGGGCTTAGTTGCTCCATAGCATGTGGAATCTTCCCGGACCAAGGTTTGAGCCAGAGTCCCTTGCCTTGGTAGGCGGATTCTTAGCCACTGAACCACCAGAGAAGTTTTGATGTACATTTGATAATTGTATCACATTTCTAACAGAAAAAAAATTGATCTGCTCTCCTTTTCTCTCCCTCCCTCCCACCTGGGCCTCAGAGCTCTGACATGTTCACCAGTATGCCTCTCTCTGAGTCTTCTGGATTGTTTTCCTTTCTCCCCTTTCCCTTAGGGTCTCTGAACACCGTATTCTTTCACTCACTTTGAGTAAAACAAGGTCTCCTGGGCTTGGTGTTTTCCCATAGACAGGGTGTGTGGACCACATCAGCCTCCTTTCTGTGCACTGAGGCAAATCAGTGGACAGATCCATGCTTATGATTTACAGTTTGATTCTCAGTGACACAGCTTCTCTGGCTCCTATTTCTGATTATGACTGTAGTAGCAGACATACTAGACATCACTTCTTTACAGTTTAGGTGAGACATCCCCTGTTGCCTGCCCACCAAGTGGTTTATAATGTCTCCTTCCATAAATTCATTCATTCTAGTAATTATTTGTTTCATGTTTGGTTTGTTTCCCGAGACTGACAGATCTACAAGGGTAGGGTCTTTTCTATTTTATTAACTGCTATATCCCCAGGGCTCCCCAGGTGGTGCTAGTGGTAAAGAACCCACCTGCCGATGCAGGAGACAGAAGAGATGTGGGTTCCATTCCTGGGTTGGGAAGATCCCCTGGAGGAAGGCATGGCAACCCACTTCAGTGATGCCTGGAGAATCCCATGAACAGAAGAGCTTGGCGGGCTATAGTCCATGAGGTCGCAAAGAGTCAGATATGACTGAGCACACAGACTTGACTGAGCACACAGTACTTAGCACAGAGCTTGACAATAGCATATACATAATAAATATTTATTGAATGAATGACTGGGTGAAAAATTGCAATTAGCAGTATGTACAGCTGCCAAGACTTTTCTTGTTGTTGCTTCCAGCTACAACTCTCTCTCACTCTCTCTCTCTCTTTTTTAATGTCGACTAATAGTATCAGTTAGGAAGAAGAGAATGACAAATACATCATGTTCTCTAAACTCTTTAGGTCTTCTCCATTTTGTGAGTACATCAGGTTATATGTATATGTTATATTCTATAACAAACCACTCAAAAATCTCAATTTATTAATATAGTTAGAGATCCTTTTTCAGTCACATCCCAGTTCAGTTTGCATTGGTGTAGGAAGTGGGGGAGGGTCTAGATCTCCTACTCATAGAAGGACCTGTGCCTGTTCTATCTTGTGTCTCCACCCACTTCTGCCTGTTTGGGACCCTCTTCACTCAATCAGAGAGAGGATGGAGAAAAAGAATGTGGAGGATTGTGCTTGAGAGGTGCTTATGGGCCAGTCCTGAGGTGGCCCGCATCGCTCTGCTCATCTTGCACTGACCAGATCAGGCATATGGCTGCATCCAACTGCAAGGAAGGCTGTAAAATATAATCCATCTTTGGACTCTGGAAAAAGAGGTGAGTGCCAACAGTCTCTGCCACAATGAGGCAAAACCTCCCTCCGTGTGACATGAGGTTTAACCTGGGAAGAGTTTTACATTTCAATTCTGCTTGCCTCATAGAAAGCAGAGATTCCCTCCAGATTCTGCCTTTAAGCCATCCATCAATCTTTGTTTTCAACATTGTGAATTTTTACCCTTATCTATGTTTCCATGGGTGTTTTAGTGAGGAAGTTCATGAAGGCTTCACTGGGGAATGTTAGGTGCAATTTTAAACTGGAAGGTCTCTTTGAATCCTCTCTGGTAGCTGTTTTATTTTGTTTTGGACCTAAATGAAAAATTGTACATTTATTTCCACTAAGGTTCATTTTGTTAAAGTCAGACCATCATTTCAACCTCTCAAGACTTCTTTATACTATCCCCAGGGATGGTGTTGGAGTTTCTTCGGGAGGCTGCAACCCATATAACCCAGATCATTCTTTTTAGGGCAGAGGGAGGTGAGTGAGGGAGGTAATGAGGACTGGTCTGTCTTCATGACTTGGTGGCTGGCTGAGCAAAGTATGTGTAGCTCCTTCATTCTAAAATGCAGAGCCCACTGCCCTCTCCTGCACGATTCCTCTCTTTGCCTGGTGACATTGTTACAGGGCTGCAGAGAGGGAAGAAACCTCAAGTAGGGGAAAGAGGCATGAAAAGACCAGTCACTGTGCCTTAAGGGCCAGCTATGCCCCTTCTCCTGCCTTCTTTCTACCCATGACTGCACTAAGGTCAAATTTCCAGGATTATTTATTTATTTATGCTTAGGTGGGGAAGACTGTGGTCCTTGCCTCAAAGGCTCTGGTTGGACAATGAGAACATTTTTAATTAATTAATTAATGTTTGGCTGCACTGGGTCTTCATTGCTGTGCACAGGCTTTCTCTAGTATGGGCTTCTCATTGCAGTGGCTTCTCTTGTTGTGGAACATAGGCTCTAGACATGCAGGTCTCAGTACTTGCAGCTCTTGGGCTCTAGAGCACAGGCTCAGTAGTCATGGCACACGGGTCCAGTTGCTCACAGCCATGTGGGATCTTCCCAGAGCAGGGATTCAACCCATGTTCCCTGCACTGGCAGCTGAACTCTCAACCAGTGGGCCACCAGGGAATTCCCAACAAATACATTTAAATTAGAAAATCAAGGCTAGGTGTTATGGTTAATTTTATGTGTCAGCTTGGTTAGGCCATGGAACCCAGATATTTAGTCAAACATTGGTGTAGATGTTGCTGTAAAGGTACTTCTTAGATGAGATTAACATTTAAGTGCTAGACTTTGAGTAAAGCAGACTACCCTCCTTTGTTGTTGTTCAGTAGCTCCAATACTTTGGTCACCAGATGCAAAGAGCTGACTCATTGGAAAAGACCAGATGCTGGGAAAGATTGAGGGCAGGAGGAGAAGGGGGCGACAGAGGATGAGGTGGCTGGATAGCATCACTGACTCAGTGGACATGAGTTTGAGCAAACTCGGGGAGATGGTGAAGGACAGGGAAACCTGGCAAGCTGCAGTCCATAGGGTCATAAAGAGTCAAACACGACTTAGTAACTGAAGAGCAACAACAAGCCAGATTATCCTCCATAATGTGGATGAGTCTCATCCAATCAGTTGAAGGTCTTAAGAGGAAAAGACTAACTTTCCCCAGGGAAGAGGGATTTCTGTCAGCAGATGGTCTTTGGACTCTAGTTATAACATCAAACTTGCTCCTGGGCCTCCAGCCTGCTGGTCTACCCTGCAGATATTGGGCCTGCCAGCCTTCATAATCACATATTTAATTCCTCAAAATCTCTTCCATTCTCTCTCTCAACTCCCACTCACCTCTATTCCCTATTGGTTCTGGTTCCTGGAGAATCCTAACTAATATATCAGGCAATCTCCTTCAACTTTCCTCTAGAGATGGAGACAAAGCACCATATCAAGAATCCCTCTGTCTCTTTCCTCCACCTATTTTTTCTTAAATACTCTTCCTCCTCCTCTTCCTCATCTTTGTCATCACCATGATCATTTATGAAATACTTTTGATGTGTCAGATGTTTATTCCTCGCAATAATCTTATGAGATAGAAATTATTATTATCCTCACTCTATAGAGGAGAAAAATATGGTACAGGGAATAAAAATGATTTGCCCAAGGTCATGTAGCTAATAAGTGAAAAAACACTTTTCAAACCTGAAATGTCTAACTCCAAAGCCCTCACTGAATAATAGATCTATGAAATCTTAGAAACCCTATTGTACAGGTACTACATGAATTAAAATTTAACATGCAGTGACCTTCAGAAGCTGAGTGTCCACTAGGACCAGGATTTAGAGAGTATCCCAAACATAGAGAAGTTAATGTAACCAAGAGTAAAGTACAGTCTGTGGAGTTTGGTCAGATCTAGGGTCAAGCTTTGGCACCATTACACTTACTATCTGTATGAACTTGGGCAAGTTTCTTAGTCCCCATGTTCTCAGATTCCTTTTTGGTAAAATGGAAATAATGCTACTTATCCATGTGGTTTGTTGAGAATTAATTGAGGTAAAGATGATAAAGAATCTGCCTGCAGTGCAGGAGACCCAAATTTGATCCCTGAGTTAGGAAGATCCCCTGAAGAAGGAAATATCTTCCACAATATTCTTGCCTGGGGAATCCCACAGACAGAGGACCCTGGTGGGCTACCGTTCATGGGGTCACAAAGAGTCTGACACAACTGAGCAACTTTCCTTCACTTCTTTGCAAAATACATGTTTTTAGCAATCATATAACTATAGCCTTTCAATAAACAAAAGTAATCATTCATTTAAAAAAAGAAAAAGAAAAAAGGACAACTTTAAAGAATGAAAAGCACAAGCCATAGATGAAAAAGAAACTCAATGACCAGGAGCACAATGTCCATGAGGGCTCTACTTCGCTTTTGAGGTTCAGGGTCAGTGACTCACTCAATTACTTGCTGCCACAAGATTTTCGGTACTACGCAGATGAGCACCAAGACAGGAGAGAGGAGGCAACAGCCAGTTGAGGTTGTTTTGACCCTTCAAGTGGTCGCATTCTTGATACTGTTTCATTGTCACTTTGTCCTTGGCTCTGGCTCTAAAGTCACTTTCAAGATAACTTTCTCCTTGCCCCATGCTTTATAGCTTTGACCTTCAGTAGAAGGAGGGGAGTAAAACAGCTCTGAAAACAGCATTTCCTCTGTTGCTGCAAATCTTGAGAAAAATCTACAGGAAGGACAATCAGGGCGATAGATGAATGACCGCTCAAGGACCTGGTTGCCCTTCTTTTGGTCTGTGGGAGGAAAATAATGTATTCTGGCACTATCAAAGACCTTACTGAAGGATTCTAAACACTAAACTTCATTAAAATCTCACCACCAATTCTATTCCATCCTGGGGAAGCTAATGAAGGGGAAGTGTCATTTAAAAACCTGAGCCGATGTGAGCTACCCTGGCTCCTAGTGGAGAAGATATAAGTGGCTTGTGTCAGCTTGGTGGCCTTACAGAAAACCCAATCTCATAGTCAAAGTCTCTGCAATTCAGTCTCAATTACTCCGTGGTGTCTCACCACACCAGCCAGCTGCAAAAATTGTCCGTCATTTGGTGAATTACCCATCTCCCTCCAAAGAGTCACACTAGAGGAATTTGACTCCATTTACCATATGCTGCTTCTTTTTTCCTTTTGCTGAGAAGTGATTTCTGAATTAGACCTGCTCATTTCTCCTGCAACCTTGAGAATCCAACCAGAGCCAAAAGAGGGAAGCACTGGCAGAAAGTCTCAAGCTTATAGATGAAGATCTTCATATCTGAGCAAGTATCCAAGTAACCAGAGTGGCTTCCCTGGTAGCTCAGTGATAAAGAACCCACCTGCCAATGCAGGAGATGTGGGTTCAATCCCTGGGTTGGGAAGATTTCCTGGAAAAGGAAATGGCTATTGACTCCAGTATTCTTGCCTGGAGAATCCCATGGACAGGGGGTCGCAGTGGGTTGCAGTCCATGGGGTGACAGACTCAGACACTAGTTAGTGACTGAGCACACAGCACAACAAGTATCCCAATGGCCAGAATGGAGTTGGGCAGGTATGTTCATTCCACTCCCTGACCAATGAGCAGTCTCTTAGGTGCCTGGAGATACTGAACTTTGGCTGATTGCCCTGGGTTTGTGGTTCTTCCAAAAGGATAGGAGCATAATTTTAGCTTAATAGGCAGTGAGATAGACATTAAATGTGCTTTTTGTTTGTTTGTTATTTTCTCAGAGAGATTGGGCAGCACCCAAGCTATGCACTAGGATCTTAGGAAAACCTTAAATGCCCCTTTTCCCTCTCAACATGACTGGTTTCTCCAAATGGTTAGGAATATATCAAATTTGCAGCTGGATGCAGGATACAAAAAGAAAGAAAGAAAGAAAGAAAAGAAGCTATCCACAGGATGGATCAAGCTTAGCTTAGCGTGACTTAAGGGTAAAAGTACTCAGGACTCAAAAGTACAAAGTGAGTTCCAGGCCCCCTAGTCTAGTGCTGGAAGGCCTCAGATCAGATGTCTAACTCTCTTAACCTTTGCTTCTTTATCTGTAAAATGGGGAAAACTACACTTGCCTCACACAGCGATGAGAAAAAAAATGAGATGCACTTTGTGAAGTGAACTTTGTCAATGCTAACATGCTTTACAAATATAAGTTATTTTTGGTTAAAATAAAATATTAGACCAAAGCTTTGTTTGCTACATTCCTCTTACTTCTCCTGATCCCAGCTATTTAGAGCAAATCTCTTGGTTCTAAAGTCAAATGTCAGAAAAGGTCCCCGTTGTGCTCTGTGACTTGCAAAGCAAATTCTTCAAGTAAAAGAGGACCATTCTTTTCTTTTCTCTCTTTGTCTCTAGGATCTACATGCAGAGCAGTGGCTACTCCAATTAAGAGAGGTGCATGAAAGTTTTATAGTTTAAAAATTAGTTTTTGCAACTGATTGTGTGCCTCCGACGTGTGCCCCACAATACTAGGGCAAAGCTTTTCTATGGATACATGCCCATTTTATAAAGAAAGACGCTGGATTCAGAATCATGTAACATTTAAATGGCAGATTCAAGACCTGGATGCAATTCTTTTCACCACAAATGCTAGTCTTTCTAGTACTGTTACCCACCTCACACTGACTCCCTGTGATCATACTTAGATTGTAGATCAGAGAGAAACTTGGGTGAGACAGAAGGGTTTGGGCAAATCAGCACTACTGTGCTAGAAAAATCTGCCATTCTGAGGGAGGATCAGCTGCAGAGCCCAGTAGTTAATATTTTACACACCCCAAAGTGAGTTAACATTAAAGTGTGAACACAAATTCTGCTCTCAGGGAACTCACATATAATACATAAGACTAAGTTCTAGTCAACAAGGTCTCCATAAAACTATGCTCTCAGATTGTGTTTCTTGGTGCTGGTACTGATCACCACGGGGTTGGAAAAGGAGCTGGATCAATCCAGGAGTCTTCCTGGAAGAGGTAGCCTTTGCGATGTAAGGAGGGGAGGTGGAGTGACAAATATTCTTTAACTCAGGATGGGTAGGATTCAAAGAAATGGACTGGAAGTGGAGACAAGCAAGACAGTATATGTTTACCCAATCTACAGCCTATGGATTTTTCTTTGCCATTACAACTGTAATATAAACTTGAAATAGAATCAGTAACTACAAGCTAATATTTACACAACGTGCTAGTACATAAAGTGCTTGCATAGCACTTTGATTTTTGTTATTTTTCAAAATTTAATCTTCACAGAAATTTTATCAAGTATTAATAGTATCTTCAGCTGTGTTTGCCAGAAAGCAGAGCTGAGATGAAGGCTCAAGCAGCACCTACTTATTAGGGCATCAAGCCCAGGGAGCAGGAATGAGGGAAAATGAGAGCTAACCAGGGAAAGAAAGAGCATCAGTATATGGATGCAATATTAGGCTGGCAGCTGTTATGTGTGACTAACTGATTTCATGGCATAGCTTGCTGAGAAAGTAAGAGTGAAAGTCACTTAGTCGTGTCTGACTCTTTGCAACCCCGTGGAAGCTTCCCTGGCCTTCACTACCTCCCGGAGTTTGCTCATATTCATGTCCATTGAGTGAATGATGCCATCCAACCATCTCATCCTCTGTTGCCCCCTTCTATGTTCTCCCTGTATACCCCATTCTCATTACTTAGAAGCAAGTCTGGCTTGAAAGTTTGATTATCTTCACAAATGCAGGAATTTTACTCTTTGGCTGCTGGCTTGTTGGCATGAGGTCCCCAAAGAGTGGGTGGCAGTTACAGTTTTGAGTTCAGTATAGTCCTTACTGTGTCCTTGAGTGGAAGCACACCTCACCGTCTCTGGATAAGCAAGTCCTCCAACCTAGTAGAAGTTAAGGCTGCAGGGTGGGGTCAATGAGAGTGAGGGTGAGAGGGCCAGTCCTACCTCCACCTCTCATATCAAGGGTCCATGTATTACAGCTGTTGGATGACAGTAACACAGAATGACCTTTGGTTCAACATACACCACATGAGTTTAAGCAAACACCTGGAGATAGTGAAGGACAGGGAAGCTTGGTGTGCTGCTGTCCATGGGGTCACAAAGAGATACAATTTGACGACTGAACAATAATACCACATTCTGAAGGAGAATGTTCCAGATTTATAAGTACTAATATTATCTCTACACAGGAGCTTCAGATGAGCCTTTGAAAGATTTTTCCCTCAACCTACTAGGCCAACAGCTTTGGTTGATGAGGTTCATGGTACGAACAATGAATCTGGTGTTCCAATGCCCTTTGTCACATCTTGTTTGTTGGAAAATAAATCCTTTGGTTTATGCAACGTCATGTGGGACAACATGTTGGTAAGTTAGACATGTGTAAGCTCTCATTGCTGGCATTCAGAAGGAATTTAACAATAATGATTCCTGTCCCCTCCAGGGTGGAAAGTTTCCAGTGTAATGGATCTGCTGCCATGCACTTGACTAATCTCTTTGAGAAATAGTATCATATCAAGGGATGAGCACAGTGGCAGTATGCAGATAAGCCTTGATGAGTGGCAGCCCATATGGTCTTATGTGTAACCTCTATCCCTGCCACCATGTTCATTTTGTTAGTGGGATCATTGTGCCAGCACTGGAGTGGCTGAAGAGAAACCTGATGACAACCACAAGATGACACACCCATTCACCTGATTGTTCAGAGACTACTCTGAGGTGACTATTCTCTGGTGGGCATTAACTCAGACATAAAGATATGCATGCCTTGTTCTCATTTCTTAGGGCTTCTTCCCCCAGTTTTCCAATCTTCCTCTTTTTTGATGGAAGAAGTCAAGTGTTGTTTTTTTTTTTTAACCAATGCCAAGAAGTATCAGTTCAGCTCAGTTGCTCAGTCATGTCCAACTCTTTGCGACCACATGGACCACAGCATGCCAGGCTTCCCTGTCCATCACCAACTCCTGGAGCTTACTCAAACTCATGTCCATCAAGTCAGTGATGCCATCCAACCATCTCATCCTCTGTTGTCCCCTTCTTCTGCCTTCAATATTTCCCAGCGTTAGGGTCTTTTCAAATGAGCCAGTTCTTTGCATCAAGTGGCCAAAATATTGGACTTTCAGCTTCAGCATCAGTCCTTCCAATGAATATTCAGGACTGATTTCCTTTAGGATGGACTAGTTGGATCTCCTTGCAGTCCAAGGGACTCTCAAGAGTCTTCTCCAACACCACAGTTCAAAAGCATCAATTCTTTGATGCTCAGCCTTCTTTATGGTCCAACTCTCACATCCATACATGACAACTGGAAAAACCATAGCTTTGACTAGACGGATCTTTGTTGGCAAAGTAATGTCTCTGTTTTTTAATATGCAATCTAGGTTGGTCATAGCTTTTCTTCTGAGGAGCAAGTGTCTTTTAATTTCATGGCTGCAGTCATCATCTGCAGTGATTTTGGAGCCCCCAAAAATAAAGTCTGTCACTGTTTCCATTGTTTTCCCATCTATTTGCCATGATGGGATGGGACTGGATACCATGATCTTCATTTGCTGAATGTTGAGTTTTAAGCCAAATTTTCACTCTCCTCTTTCACTTTCATCAAGAGGCTCTTTAGTTCTTCTTCACTTTCTGCCATAAGGGTGGTGTCATCTGCATATCTGAGGTTATTACAGATGACTCAACACAGTATATCGGTACTAACAGGAAATGAACTACTGTCACAATACAGCCTCATTCAAGGATGACCCTAAGTGTGATGGAGAAGAGAAATTGTCCCAGAAAGCACACGTAGGAGCAGTATACTTTTCTCCCTCTATCCAAATGGATGTACAAGTATACTGCTCCCACGTGTGTCCTCTGGGACAAGTTCTCTTCTCCATCACGCTTAGGGCCATCCTTGAATGAGGCTGTATTGTGACGGCAGTTCATTTTCTGTTAGTACCAATATACTATGTGGAGTCATCTGTGAACCTGAATGAGTTTTTCCTCCTCCATCACTTGTCATAGAGAAACTCCCATGAGGCCATAGGTTTGAGCTAAGGAAGAGACATCAGTGCACTGGGGGTAAATGATGTGGAACTCTGGGCCATATATCCATATGACTTATTTAGGCCTTTTGAGCTTGATTGACTATAAAAATATAATTTCTACTAGATAATTGATTGTTGAGGTATTCACCTGACCTTATGGCTTGGTGAATATGATTATTTTCAGCTCATGATGGGTATCTCAGGCCACATAATCACTTGATCATCCAGGGTTGGGCATTTAGTTTCTGCTAGAGTCCAGTAACATACTAGAGGCTATTTTTCAAGTGGAAGGTAGTTCTCTAATACCGAGGTTGTGGCTTTGTTTTCCCCAGAACTTTAGGCTTTGCACTTTTATTCTCTTGTTGAAGTTTGCCAACAGGAGTAACCTTGTCCACCATGGGTGTCATGAACACCATCAGATCTGCCGAGTCATACATCCCCAATGACAAGTAGGTTATTCTGCCACTGAGGTGGCTACAGAGCTCTTTTGCTCTTGGCCCTATTTGAGAATTGCAGCCTTCTGAGTCATCCAATTTTTTGGCCAGTGTGATATATTATACCCTAAAATCCAAAGAAATCTACCAGCACTGGCCTATTTCATTGGTAAGAGGTGCAAAGTGAGCAACTTGACTTTCACCTTGCAGAGAATGTCCTGGTATGCCCCAAACCCCTGAACTCATAAAACTTTACCAGTATATCAGTCTTTGCTTCTTCTTATGACTTATCTTTTGTTAGTATGCACATGTCTTGCTAGGGCATCTAGAATAGTTGCCTCTTCTTGCTCACTGAGTCCAGCTAGGAAGATCTCATTAATATTGAACCATAATAATATTCTGTGGAATTTTAAGATTATTAAGATCTCTCTGGACTATATTGTGATGGAGAGTTAACATAGCCTTGGAGAAAGACAATGAATACTTATTACTGTCTCTCTCATATACAGATAACCACTTTCATCCTCTTATTGATGGGGATTGAGAACTATGTATTTGCCAATTCAATAGCTGCATGTGAAGTGAAAAAGTGAAAGTGTTAGTCGCTCGGTTGTGTCTGACTCTTTGTTCCCCCATAGACTATAGCCCTCCAGGCTCCTCTGTCCATGGGATTCTCCAGGCAAGAATACTGGAGTGGGTTGCTATTCCCTTCTCCAGGGGATCTTCCTGACCCAGGGATCGAACCCAGGTCTCCTTCATTGTAGCCAGATTCTTTACCTTCTGAGCCACAATAGCTGCAAACTAAATACCAAAGGCTGTGTAAGTCTGCCTCAATAAATACATCACATCCAGCACAGCAACTATGATTGGGACTACCACTTACTTAGGGTAGTCTACCATCAAATGCCTGTACTCACCTGTTTTTTTTTTTTTTTTTTTTTGCTGGGATAACCCAAGTAAACTAAATGAAGATATGATGAGACTATCACTCTTACATTTTTTAATCTTTTGATCGTGGCACTAACCTCTACAATGTCTTCTGAACTTTCTTCTGATGACTATTTTGGTCAGTGCAGAAGGTAAGGAATTGGTCAATTTCAGAGGCTTCCGCTTGGCCATACTAGTGTAATGACCCTTATGTCACAGGACATGGAATGTGAGGACTCAGCCAATTGCTGAGTACATCTATCCCAAATATATTCTTGGAGACCAGGGATACAACCATGGAATGTAGACCCAATGGATCCACCAGGTGACAGACTAGGGCTAGGATTCTATTTATCACCTGGCCTTCATGAACTCTCTGACTTTAGGACTATGATGGCATTCCATGTCCCATGGGTCAGTGTCAGAATCCATACAGAACAGCTCTTGAAAAGCCAGGGTATTTGCCTTTCCCTAGTGCACAATGGCAACCCACTCCAGTACTTTTGCCTGGAGAATCTCATGGACTGAGGAGCCTGGTGCGCTGCAGTCCATGGGATCGCTAAGAGTCGGACACGACTGAGCGACTTCACTTTCACTTTTCAATTTCACGCATTGGAGAAGGCAATGGCAACCCACTCCAGTGTTCTTGCCTGGAGAATTCCAGGGACGGTGGAGCCTGGTGGGCTGCCGTCTATGGGGTCGCACAGAGTTGGACACGACTGAAGCAACTTAGCAGCAGCAGTGCACATATACTTTAGCAAAGGGCCACAGGTTCCTCTGGGGAAGAATCAGAAAAATATTTACCACACTTGCTTGCAATGGCATTGCTTGGTTCTTACTCAAGTGACCCAGTCTTATCTTCGATCAGTGGGCTCTGTGTCTGTGTCCTGCCTTAGATCAAGAAAATATATAGGGACCATGATTTTCCATTTTGAGGGCTGAATGATAGCCTTCTGCTCACCACTCCTTGAACTTTTTTTATACACAAGTTGAGAAGCACTCTAGGAGACTCTGGCTTCACCTTGATATATTAGTCACTGCCCGGTAGTGTGCTAAAGCCAGTTCATATCAGTTCATAATATTTATGCATATCTCTTCTCAGTTCCCTGTTCAATGAAGTCAGATTAGTAGCTTGAAAATGGCCATGATTGGAGTATTTCTACCATGAAAATTAGTAAATTTCTTTTATTTATTTATTTATTTATTTATTTATTTATTTATTTATTTATTTATTTATTTATTTATTTTAGTTGGGGGCTAATTACTTTACAATATTGTAGTAGTTTTTGCCATACATCGACATGAATCAGCCACGGATTCACATGTGCTCCCCCTCCCAAACCCTCCTCCCACCTCCCTCCCCCTCCCATCCCTCTCTGTCATCCCAACGCTCCATCCCTGAGCATCCGTCCCATGCATAGGACATGGAATGGTGTTCTGCTTCACATATGACAATATACATGTTTCAATGTTATTGTCCCAGAACGTCCAACCCTCACCTTCTCCCTCAGAGTCCACAGGACTGTTCTATGCATCTGTGTCTCTTATTCTGTCTCACATATAGGGTTACCATTACCATCTTTCAAATTCCATATACATGCATTAGTATACTGTATTGGTGCTTTTCTTTCTGGCTCACTTCACTCTGTATAATGGGCTCCAGTTTCATCCATCTCAATAGAACCGATTCAAATGTATTCTTTTTAATGGCTGAGTAATATTCCATTGTGTATATGTACCACAGCTTCCTTATCCATTCGTCTGCCGATGGACATCTAGGTTGCTTCCATGTCCTGGCTATTGTAAACAGTGCTGCGATGAACATTGGGGTACACGCGTCTCTTTCAATTCTGGTTTCCTCAGTGTATATGCCTAGCAGTGGGATTGCTGGGTCATATGGCAGTTCTATTCGCAGTTTTTTAAGGAATCTCCACACTGTTCTCCATAGTGGCTGTACTAGTTTGCATTCCCACCAACAGTGTAAGAGGGTTCCCTTTTCTCCACACCCTCTCCAGCATTTATTGCTTGTAGACTTTTGGATAGCGGCCATTCTGACTGGTGTGTAATGGTACCTCATTGTGGTTTTGATTTGCATTTCTCTAATAATGAGTGATGTTGAGCATCTTTTCATGTGTTTGTTAGCCATCTGTATGTCTTCTTTGGAGAAATGTCTGTTTAGTTCTTTGGCCCATTTTTTGATTGGGTCGTTTATTTTTCTGGAATTCAGCTGCAGGAGTTGCTTGTATATTTTTGAGATTAATTGTTTGTCTGTTGCTTCGTTTGCTATTATTTTCTCCCATTCTGAAGGCTGTCTTTTCACCTTGCTTATAGTTTCCTTTGTTGTGCAAAAGCTTTTAATTTTGATTAGGTCCCATTTGTTTATTTTTGCTTTTATTTCCAATATTCTGGGGGGGTGGGTCATGGAGGATCCTGCTGTGATTTATGTCGGAGAGTGTTTTGCCTATGTTTTCCTCTAGGAGTTTTATATAGTTTCTGGTCTTACATTTAGATCTTTAATCCATTTTGAGTTTATTTTTGTGTATGGTGTTAGGAAGTGTTCTAGTTTCATTCTTTTACAAGTGGTTGACCAGTTTTCCCAGCACCACCACTTGTTAAAGAGATTGTCTTTTCTCTCCATTGTATACTCTTGCCTCCTTTGTCGAAGATAAGGTGCCCATAGGTGCGTGGGTTTATCTCTGGGCTTTCTATTTTGTTCCATTGATCTATATTTCTATCCTTGTGCCAGTACCACACTGTCTTGATGACTGTGGCTTTGTAGTAGAGCTTGAAGTCCGGCAGGTTGATTCCTCCAGTTCCATTCTTCTTTCTCAAGATTGCTTTGGCTATTCGAGGTTTCTTATACTTCCATACAAATTGTGAAATGATTTGTTCTAGTTCTGTGAAAAAATATCATTGGTAGTTTGATAGGGATTGCATTGAATCTGTAGATTGCTTTGGGTAGTATACTCATTTTCACTATATTAATTCTTCCAATCCATGAACACGGTATATTTCTCCATCTGTTTGTGTCCTCTTTGATTTCTTTCATCAGTGTTTTATAGTTTTCTATATATAAGTCTTTTGTTTCTTTAGGTAGAAATATTCCTAAGTATTTTATTCTTTTTGTTGCAATGGTGAATGGTATTGTTTCCTTAATTTCTCTTTCTGTTTTCTCATTATTGGTGTATAGGAATGCAAGGGATTTCTGTGTGTTTAATTTTGTATCCTGCAACATTACTATATTCATTGATTAGCTCTAGTAGTTTTCTGGTAGAATCTTTAGGGTTTTCTATGTAGAGGATCATGTCATCTGCAAACAGTGAGAGTTTTACTTCTTCTTTTCCTATCTGTATTCCTTTTATTTCTTTTTCCGCTCTGATTGCTGTGGCCAAAACTTCAAAAACTATGTTGAAAAGTAGTGGTGAAAGTGGGCATCCTTGCCTTGTTCCTGACTTTAGGGGAAATGCTTTCAGTTTTTCACCATTGAGGATAATGTTTGCTGTGGGTTTGTCATATATAGCTTTTATTATGTTGAGGTATGTTCCTTCTATTCCTGCTTTCTGGAGAGTTTTTATCATAAATGGATGTTGAATTTTGTCAAAGGCTTTTTCTGCATCTATTGAGATAATCATATTGTTCTTATCTTTCAATTTGTTAATGTGGTGAATTACATTGATTGATTTGCGGATGTTAAAGAAACCTTGCATTCCTGGGATAAAGCCCACTTGGTCATGATGTATGATCTTTTTAATATGATGTTGGATTCTGTTTGCTAGAATTTTATTAAGGATTTTTGCATCTATGTTCATCAGTGATATTGGCCTGTAGTTTTCTTTTTTTGTGACATCTTTGTCTGGTTTTGGAATTAGGGTGATGGTGGCCTCATAGAATGAGTTTGGAAGTTTACCATCTTCTGCAATTCTCTGGAAGAGTTTGAGTAGGATAGGTGTTAGCTCTTCTCTAAATTTTTGGTAGAATTCCGCTGTGAAGCCGTCTGGTCCTGGGCTTTTGTTTGCTGGAAGATTTCTGATTACAGTTTCGATTTCCGTGCTTGTGATGGGTCTGTTAAGATCTTCTATTTCTTCCTGGTTCAATTTTGGAAAGTTATACTTTTCTAAGAATTTGTCCATTTCTTCCAAGTTGTCCATTTTATTGGCATATAGCTGTTGGTAGTAGTCTCTTAAGATACAAAATTAGTAAATTTCTTAAAAAAAATTTTTTTTGGCTGTATTGCATCTTCATTGCCACGCAGGCTTTTCTCCAACTGCCACAAACCAGGGGATACTTTCTTGTTGTGGTACATGGGCTTCTCATTGTGGTGGCTTCTCTTGTTGTGGAGCACAGTCTTTAGGGCACATAGGCTTCAGTAGTTGCAGCTCATGGGCTCAGTAGTTGCAGTTCCTATGCTCTAGAGCATAGGCTCAGTAGTTGTGGCATACTGGCTTAGTTACTCCTCAGCAGGTGGGATCTTCCCAGATTAGGAATGCAACCTGTGTCTCCTGCACAGGCAGGTGGATTATTTACTACTGAGCCATCAGGGAAGCCCTAGAAGTAAAGCTTTTGTTTTTCTTCAGAGAACTTGTTAAACATCTGCCGGCATATCACCACCTTTGCCGCAGATCCCTAGTGTTCAGGGCACCTTGATTTCTACTCTGACCTTGTTGCCCAACACAGTAATCATGTCCACCATGCCTCTGATGATTAAGTACAGCCACTTGACTTTCACCATTCCTTTATCCTATCAAATCCATCGATACTAGGAATCTTAGTTCTTTGGCAGCATCTCCCACTAGCAGTCTTGGTTTACATATGGAGGAAAACCACCACTAAGCTTCTTAAAGATGCTGATGCTTCCCTCATCCCAGAGTTCCTTAGTGCCTTAGGGGCTGTCCTCTGGGCCATTCTGGAGGACATGGTTGAGTGGTTGGTCCTCAAGTCTTATAAAGAACATTGATTCTAATATTCCTGCTTTCTTGATCCCTTGTGATCCTTTCTTCAATACCACATCAACAGAGTTCTAAAATCTCCACCTAATTTACTGTAGGCCAGTGTCATGTCCAAAGTAAGAGTCATCCCAACAGATTGTGAGAATAGGGTTCAGGTGGCTTTTTCAGAATATAGATGAGATCCCAGCTTATAGAGTCAAAAAATATTTCCTATATCAGTTCAGTTCAGTCACTCAGTTGTGTCTGACTCTTTGTGACCCCATGGACTGCAGCACCTCAGGCTTCCCTGTCCATCACCAACTCCTGGAGCTTACTCAAACTCATGTCCATCAAGTCAGTGAAGCCATTCACCATCTCATCCTCTGTTGTCCCCTTCTCCTCCCACCTTCAATCTTTCCCAGCAACAGAGTCTTTTCAAATGAGTCAGTTCTTTGCATCAGGTGGCCAAAGTATTGGAGTTTCAGCTTCGGCATCAGTTCTTCCAGTGAATATTCAGGACTGATTTCCTTTACGATTGACTGATTGGATCTCCTTGCTGTCCAAGGGACTCTCAAGTCTTTTCCAACACCACAGTTCAAAAGCATCAATTCTTTGGTGCTCAGCTTTCTTTATAGTCCAACTCTCATATCCATACATGACTACTGGAAAAACCATAGCTTTGACTAGAAAGATCTTTGTTAGCAAAATAATGTCTCTGCTTTTTAATATGCTGTCTAGGTTTGTCATAGCTTTTATTCCAAGGAGTAAATTGGAATTTACTTTAATTTCATGGATGCAGTCACCATCTGCAGTGATTTTGGAGCCCCCCAAAATAAAGTCTGTCACTGTTTCCATTGTTTTCCCATCTATTTGCCATGAAGTGATGGGACCAGATGCCATGATCTTAGTTTGCTGAATGTTGAGTTTTAAGCCAACTTTTTCACTCTCCTCTTTCACTTTCATCAAGAAGCTCTTTAGTTCTTCTTCAGTTTCTGCCATAAGGGTGGCATTATCTTCGTGTCTGAGATTATTGACATTTCTCCCAGAAATCTTGATTTCAGCTTGTGCTTCATCCAGCCTGGTATTTTGTATGATGTACTCTGCATATAAGTTAAAGAAGCAGGGTGACAATATACAGCCTTGACATACTCCTTTCCTGATTTGGAATCAGTCTATTCCATGTCTAGTTCTAACTGTTGCTTCTTGATCTGCATACAGATTTCTCAGGAGGAGGTCAGGTGGTCCCCCTGGTATTACCATCTCTTTAAGAATTTCCCACAGTTTGTTGTGATCCACACAGTCAAAGGCTTTGACATAGTCAATAAAGCAGATGTTTTTCTGGAACTCTCTTGCTTTTTTTGATGATCCACTGGATGTTGGCAACTTGGTCTCTGGTTCCTCTGCCTTTTTTAAATCCAGCTTGAACATCCGGAAGTTCACGGTTCATGTACTGTTGAAGCCTGGCTTGAGAATTTTCAGCATTACTTTGCTAGCGTGTGAGATGAGTGCAGTTGTGCGGTAGTCTGAACATTCTTTGGCATTGCCTTTCTTTGGGATTGGAATGAAAACTGACCTTTTCCAGTCCTGTGGCCACGGCTGAGTTTTCCAAATTTGCTGGCATATGGAGTGCAACACTTTCACAGCATCATCTTTTAGAATTTGAAATAGCTCAACTGGAATTCCATCACCATTTCCTATATAGTCTTCTTTTTATTCCCCTCCCACAATGATTTATTTCTATACATGCTACTCTGGTTTTTGCCAGTACATATTGTCAAGTTTCTATAATTCCTTCAGCATGTAAACTGTTTTCTCCCAGATCAGAGACTATACTTCACAGCTCAAGCTGGGCTGAGATCTGATTCTTGTTATTTTCCTGGATACACTGAAGAATAGCAGAATATTTTGAAGAGAACAGTCTTCATTTTGCAAAAAGAACACCTGCTTCAAGTGAAGTCATTATAAGATATCCAGGCAAGAATAGGCTATTCTCCCCAGACAAGGGAGAAGGAATGACTTTTGCCAGCTTGCAGGGTTCAGAAGAATCTGAGGGTACAAGATTCTCAGACTTGTCCACTCAAACATCCCCAATTCAGTTTTCACAGTCCCTCTCTCTTCCTACCTGAGCCCTGACACTAATGTAGGAGAGTTGAAGCTGGGCTTTTATTATTGATAGCTAACACACCCTTACAATTAGACTTGATTCTGGGCTTGATTCTTAGCATTGTGTGTCCTGAAGCTTTAGGAGATGAGAGTCTCCTTAAAGCTGCCACAGAGGCCTCTGGCTTTCACATGGAGCTTTGAGCTGGCAGTTAGCTTCCCTGCCCTGTAATTTTCTTTAGTTAAGGTTTCCAACGCAGTTAACAAAAGTAGTTCACTTCATGTAATTATCAATGCTCCTATGCTTTTTCAGTACCACAGCCCTCACATATTTCAACACCTCATTCTGCACTTTATCTCAATTAACATGAAGTATAAGTTCAACATTTTTATACTGTGGTATGGTACGGGTTATCAGTATCCTCATCACTGTTAGCAGTGAGGTCTTTACTGGCATCAGACCCTGAGTAATTCACCTCCAAAATCTTATTCTGAGGGTCTACTTTTTAGGGGCAAATTTCTATCCCTGATACCAACTGTCTCTGCCTGGGTTAAGAGAATGGAAGCTGAAAATAGGAAGCAGAGATGGATGGACAGATTTATGCGCTATTACTTTGTTAGAAAGTTTGACTCCAGGGAGCAAGAGAGATCAACAGGGATGAAGCAGAGAAGAGGAGAGTTACTGGAGACTTACTGTGTGGATCTGTCATCAACTGGCTTCTACCAAGTGTGACTAATTACTTGACTTCACAGAACAGTCCCCTGAAAAGCTGTGTAAATGACATCTTAGCAACATTCATCCAGAGAGAGCTGGGGAAGGATTTACCCATGAACTCTACTTCCTACGGGTCAAGGTTTCACCCCCTTGGGGCACTAATTTCTCCACATTTCTGGGTTGCATCTGTGTAGGTGCGGGGCAGGGTCCTGAGATGTTCCATGCTGCAGTGTCAACAGGACAGCCCTACGGCAAGAGCTGTGTGGCAGGGACAAAAGGCAGGATACCATTAGGTTGTGCCTATGTGAAGTCAGGTGGAGTTGTGCTAATCTGGAAGCTTCAGTAGTACATGAGACAAGGTAGAGGTGAGGCCAGGGTGGTCTGAAATGGTGCCTAAGAGGGTCTGATACAAGCAGGTAGACGGGACTGTAAGCTCCTTAGGGCAGATATTGTGTCTTGCATTCATGGGGTTGCAAAGAGTTGGACATGATTTAGCGACTGAACAACAACAACATTCACCTCAAAATCCTAAAAATTATTCCTGGCACATAGTTTTACTGGTCAATAAATATCTGTTAACATCAGTTAAGTGAGTGGCATTATCTTCTCCTTTTTTTGTGTGTGAGATACAACTGACATACGTCACTGTGTAACTTTAAGGTGCACAGCATGATAGTTTGACTCACACATATTGTGAAATGATTGCTACAGTGAGTTTAGCCCGCATTCATTATCTCTTGTAGATACCGTAAGAAGAGAAAGCAAAAGAAGAAAAAACATTTTGTGATGAGAATTTTCTCCATTTTACAAATGCAGAAGAGAAGGCTCAGATGGGTCCATGGACTTTTCCAAATCGAACATACTTGGTAAACAGAGAACAAGAGGCATGATTTCCTCACAGCCACGCTGAAGGTGATCAACTCTCAATCAGCCCTTCAAAGGCTATTCTTCAGGAGAGTTAAAATTTCATTTGGCTTTCCAAAGTCAGCTCCTTCCACTGTTTACAATAGCCAGGACATGGAAGCAACCTAGATGTCCATCAGCAGACGAATGGATAAGGAAGCTGTGGTACATATACACAATGGAATATTACTCAGCCATTAAAAAGAATACATTTGAATCGGTTCTATTGAGATGGATGAAACTGGAGCCCATTATACAGAGTGAAGTAAGCCAGAAAGAAAAACACCAATACAGTATACTAATGCATATATATGGAATTTGAAAGATGGTAACGGTAACCCTATATGCGAGACAGAATAAGAGACACAGATGCATAGAACAGTCTTATGGACTCTGAGGGAGAAGGTGAGGGTGGGACGTTCTGGGACAATGGCATTGAAACATGTATATTATCATATGTGAAACGGAACACCATTCCATGTTCTATGCATGAGACAGATGCTCAGGGCTGGGGCATTGGGATGGCCCGGAGGGATGGGATGGGGAGGGAGGTGGGAGGAGGGTTCGGGATGGGGAACACATGTGGACCCATGGCTGATTCATGTCAATGTATGGCAAAAACTACTACAATATTGTAAAGTAATTAGCCACCAACTAAAATAAATAAATTTATTAATAAAAAAAAAAGAAAGAAAAAAAAAAAACCAAAGTCAGCTCCTTCGAGAACGCAAATAAGCATTGGAAGGTAGATTGGCAACCAGTCATTGTTTCACGTGATGTTTTCCAAAACATAAGATTGTCCCAATCAAAGGGCCTGAGAGCAAACATAATGAACTTTAGTTCAGACCCTACAAAGTAAGAAACCCTGGGCTGACTGTGTTTATGTGGCCTCCAAACAAGAGGTTTTTCCTGCAGGGCTGACTTTGTGCCCCTCGTTGCCCTTCAGATGCCCTGCTGACAGCATTTTCCTCTCTTTGTGAAACCACAGGCTTCTCTCTCTCTTCAAAGGCCTCATGAACATGAATGGATTTCAACATTTCCCAAGACCTGGCAGGGGACAGGCAGCATCTACTTCTTAATAGGTGTCACCGGAGATGAAAGATTAGTCTGCAAAAGCTTGGAGCATCCCAACTTCCCAGCTTGGCAAGTGTAGGGAGGGAACAGGGCAGGAATCAGGAGGGAATTACCCTCCATGACAGGTTCCTGTAGACCCAGCAGGAGAGCCAGCCACCTCTTCTTTCCTTCCTCCTCCTCCTTCCCTTAAACCTTCTCTCAGTGACATCACCATGTCTGCAATAGAGTGAAACTTTTAGAAGTCTTTTTTTTTTCCCAGCAAGACAATTTGGTGTGTGGTCTGTGGTGGAACACATTCCTCTTTGCAGCAAGTGGCAGGTGAATAGTATTTTCCAAGTTGGATGTGACAGCACCATACATAGAAACAGGTTTCCCAAAGCCCCCATACACTTTGCCCTCCTGAGCTGGGAGGATCAACATACTACTGTGTAGATGTCCAGAAGATTCTATCCTGCCTCCTCATTGGACCTCACCATTCATATTGAAAGCTCAGTAAGTTGATGGGCTTTCACTTTTGTAACTACCAAGCTGATTACAGGTTAAATGTTTGCATGCAGTTATAACATGCAAGATCAGGTTAAAATATTTGGAATCTGTACCTGTAACTATTTAACCTTCAGGAGGATAATCCCTCTCCAAGCCTTTCCACCCTCAACCTCAAAAGCTCTTAGACCAAGGAGCTGATGCTAATAACTGCTGTTTTCAGAGTTTTGAAAGGGTAGAGCACTGTGCTAAGCTTTTTATAGATAGTATTTCATTTCACCTTCACAATAATCCTATTTGGTAAATTGTTTTTGTCAGTTACAAGAAGGAGATGTTTGAAGCCCAGAGAGCTGAGTGATTTACACGATGGCATTCAGTAAGAAAGTGGCAAAACCAAACTTGGATTCAGGCCTGCAAATTCTATATCCCATTCTCTTCCCATGACCATAACTCTACCTAGTAGGCGAATGAATGAATGGACAAACTAACTGAACATTAACCATGCACCAGGCTTTGAGCCAGGAAGTTACACATAGTATTCCCATCCACCTGATGTCAAGCTGGTTTTACAGGGGAGGACAATGAAGTCCTGGCTTTACAGGGGAAGAAAGTGAAGTCCTGTGTTTTTAGCATTGGACTGAGATTTGAATCTTGCCTAATTCTAAGACTTTTCTTTTTCTTTCCTTCTTTCTCTTTGTTTTTTTTCCCTCCCTCCCTCTCTCTTCCTTCCTGTCTTCCAACCTTCCCTCACTCCCTCATTCCCCAACTGATTATGCATCAGTTTGGCCAGGGTTAGAATCTTATCACTGCATGTGTGCACGCTAAATTGCTTCAGTTGTGTCCAACTCTTTGCAACCCTATGGACTGTAACCCACCAGGCTCCTCTATCTGTGGGTCTATCCATGAGATTCTCCAGGCAAGAATACTGGAGTGTTGCTATTGCCTCCTCCAGGGGATCTGCCCCACCCAGGAATAGAACCTGCTGTCTGTTATGTCTCCTGCATTGCAGTTCTTAACCATTAGTGCCACCTGGGAAGCCCTATCTTACCATTACTAAGAGATAATTTATGCCTTGTGCTTAACTCAGTATTTGACACAGGCAGGCACTAAAATAATGTTAATTTCCACTCCACCCCACCTCCAAGTTACAAGTTTTATCACTATCTCCTCCGTTCTCCCTTGTGACTAGAAAAGGGACAGCTCTTTTCTAGCTCTGCAGGGGTCGAGAGCTGTCTCCCAGCTTGGCTGGAGATTCCTCTGCCTGGAGAGCGGTGCCTTGTAGATACTATAGCTGGGCCCTTCCAGGGACACCTAGTAGAGCTGAGGCGTCCGGTCAGCACCTGGGCTTTTTCTGCCAGTTTCTGAAGAATTAATGAAAAGGGAAACTTTGCAAGATCTCCATACACAGGCTTTGTTTTCCCTTCTTTCTTGTTTTGCAAAGAAAGGCCCCTGCTGGCCTTTTAAGCCCAAGAAAAAGTTAACAAACACTTTTGCTGCAAACCACCTTGCTTGTTACCCACATTAAATAACCTCCCCCAGTCTGGAGATTTGCGTTCCAATCCCTGCAAAGGAGCAGCCGAGGAAGCAGGATATTGAGTTTTATTAAGTTTCTTTGCTGTGTCAGTCGTCTTTCCCAGAGGGGGATATAAGACTCTCTTCATAATACTCAGCCCCTCTCACAAGTTGGCAGCTTCTTTCTCTCAACTTATATTCTTGGCTAAGAATATGTTCACAGGGATTTCAAAGAAGCCTCCCCAAATACCTGTTTACCGACTTTCTCCGAGCGTTCCTGAGACGCACCAGGATGTGTTGGCTCTGAGGCTAGCTTCCTCTTGCTAATGAGGCTCAGGCTGAGCACCTTCTGGAGCACTGGCAGTGGTGGGGGCGGTGGGGCGTTCAGTGCCGCCCTGCTTCATTTACCTGCCCTGACCCTCACTCCCTGGTCCCCACTGGAGCTGGTGCTGTCCACCCAGTCCTCCCACTCAGATGCCTCCTCTGAGTCTCCTCCCCAGATCAGGACCCAGTGTGGGTCTCCACACTTGACCTTGGAATCTCACGAGCTCTTCATCCACTCCTCTGGGCATCTCCGGCCTTGCCATTCCACCACCACCACTAACACCCCCTGCAACCCCAGTGCTATTTTGTATATCTTTGTCAATAATGTAAAGCGGTCTTTTCTGATGTAGGTTGCCCAAGTACTGAGATTGATCTGTTTGATGAATTTTTTGGTGCTCAGTATGGCACCCTGGTTTGGGGATCTCCCCAGGAATAATAAAATCATTCACTTGTGTGGCTCAGGTACTCTTCTGGTGGTTCCTGCATTATTCATTTAATCCTACATATTAATAACCCTATAAAGTAGGTAATATTGTTCTCCCTATTTTAAAAATGAGGAAACTGAGACACAAAGAGATTAAATTACTTTCCCAATGCCACATAAACTAGGAAGTGGAAGAGCTAAGATTATACTCTGGTCACCGGCATGCTCTGACCATGACATTGAACTTCTCTGAGTCAGTGGTACCTGAGGTTAAACTGAGCAATGGGCCCTAGAGAAGAACATCTCTGATTTGCTTTGCCTGGCCTTCAGGGCTCATTCATGAGCTTCCACTCTCATCTCAGCATCCTCACTTCTTCTCACTCCCATTATACAGAGTCTGCTCCAGTCAAGAGATTCTTCTCCCTGTCCACCATCACAAGCACACCACTCCCTCTGCCATTCTCTATCTGTTCATCTGCCACCTCTTTCCTTGAATGCCTTCTTCCTCTACCCCTATTGAAATCTCACCTTACTGTCCTTCCAAAATTATTCCTAAATCCTATCTACCCCAGGAAGACATCTTTATTTTATTCAGTCATTTCCATTTCCTAATTCAGATTCATTTATTGCTCTCCTTGAGGGCTGGGGAGGAAAGCCAATGAGTGTTTTCTAGGAGAATGACACTGGAGATCTCACCAGAAAGAATCTTGATCCAAGGTAAGACATCCTCCTTAAAGCCCTAGGAGTCTATTCTTCTACCACTTCATCCACAGCTCCATTCTTCTATAAATAAGGCATTCTTCCATAAATAAGTTGTGTTAAGACTGGGTGTGTGCTGTGCTAAGTCGCTTCAGTCATGTCCGACTCTTTGCAACCCCATGGACTGTAGCCCACCAGGCTCCTCTGTCCATGGGATTCTCCAGGCAAGAATACTGGAGTGGGTTCCCATTTCCTTCTCCAGGGGATCTTCTCCACCTAGGGATCAAATGTAAGACGTGTCTCTTACGTCTTCTGCATTGGCAAGTGTGTTCTTTACCACTAGCAAGTTAGCACACACACACACACACCCCTCCCCTAAGACTGGTGTGTGTGTGTGTGTGTGTGTGTGTGTGTGTGTGTGTGTGTGTGTGCTAACTTATCTTTTTTCCCTAGACATATCCAGTGCTTGAGGGTCCTGAGATGAGAGAGATTACCTAGGTGGGAGCAGGGAAGGAAGGCCAAATGACCGAGGTGGCATTTGAGTTTGACTTTGAGGGATGTGTTCATTATGCAGACAAGATTTTCAAGGTGAAGGGACAATAGAAAAATGGCAATGTGGAAGGAATATTTGGGACTAGATAAAGGAATCTGTGTGAATTAACATGAGAAATAAGACTGAAAATGTAAATTGTGGTCAAAATAGAAAGAACATTATGTATTAGAGAGCATACTTAAAAATCACAGCTATTAGAGAATAAAGAGTCAGGATTTCACAGTGCATGCAATCAGGAGCCTTTGTAGGTTTTTAAGGTGGGGAGAGAAATAATCAGAAATAACTCTTAGCTGTGTAGAAGAGTTGAGGAGTTCCACAGTTACTGTAGAGGCCAACATGCCTCTGTAGAAATCTAGGAAAGGGATCATGGCCGAAGCAAAGGCAATGGTAGTGGAAATGGACAGGAAAGGCTGAAGGTGAGAGGCAGTTCCCTGGTAGATTGAACGAGAGTTGCTGTCTGACTAGACAAAGAAAGCGTAAAGGGTAAAGGAGTAAAGATGAGTCCAGACAATAACAGATCTACAAAATTAGGAGGAAAGGGAGATTTTGGTATATGAGAGTGGGATGGAAAAGAGTGATAATGAGATCAGTTGGGACCTGCTGGGTTTGAAGTGCCAAAAGAACCTCTAGGAAAGTTGTTGGCACACAATTCAGAATTACAGCAGAATTTGGGGCAGTGTAGGTAGTCTGGTGGTCCCAGAGAGGGGTATTAAGAACTTGGATCCATTAAGTTGGGGCCATTAAGGACTTGGATCTCTGCTACTACCTCCTACCCAAGCCAAGGACAGATGTTTCCTGACCTACTTCTCATTCAGGTGGAAGCCCATGTGGTCCACAAGCACCACTGCCTCAATTTAACAATTTATCATTTCTCCCCAAGGTCAGCCTGGCCTCTCTGTCAGGATCCTGGACCACAGGGGAAGATGGTCCTGGCTAGAGATACTGACACCCAATCTTTCCTCCAGCTCCCTATTTTTCATACTGTTACAGAGTGACTTTTTCCAATGTATTAGGGAGAAAAAAAAGCCCTAATTTTTCTCTATGTTTTTATTAACTAAATCCAGAACTCCTGCCCCTTCACCAAAGAAGTGTAGAATCGGGAACATCTCTTTGCCTCTCAATTGACATTGCTGATCTTGATACTGGTTGAAATTAGTGAGAGACTTCCTCTTAAAGTTATTGTCCCATAATAAGGTAAAAATGATACTGATTTCCTAAACATGTTGGGAATATATCTTTGATAAATGTGCATCCTTGATAAGCATTAATCACTCCTCTACCTTTCTAGAAGAATCTTTCTGTGCTTCTGACAACTTTGAGGAGTGCCACTAAATTGTCTAGAAGTTGAGGAGAACCAGGATGAGAATGAAATAAGAAGGATGGGGGAAGGGGGAAACCTACTTATTTTCTTTCCAGCAATATTGGAAACATCTCAGAGTTAGTTGTCATTCATGAAGAATACTCACAGATATTAGTTCATTTGATCCTCAGCCCATGAGGAAAAATGATCAGTCCCAAAGCATTTGCTGACCATATACTATTAGAAGCCAGAAAATTAAAAGGTCAGAAAACGTGAAAATATATAAGACATAGAATAAGACCCATAAAGAGTCCATAGTCCCAGCAGGAAAGACAGATAAGTAATAAGAAACAATAGGATCCCATGAGAGACACAAAAGTGTCCAAGTATGTAGAAGGTTTAGAACCAGAATGAAGACTCACCTCTCTGGTATAAGGCAGAGAGTCCACAAAGTATGGGCTTCTTCATAAGATTTTGAAAACAGAGATTAGAAGAAATTCCAGGCAGAGGATACATGGGTGCCAAGGCATGTAACAGCATGGTGTATTTATAGGATTATAAAGAGTCATCTTGCTAGAGGAAAAAGATATGGGGAGGTGCTTCAAGATGGGTAGGGGGTAAAGTGGTTTTCAGGAGAGGTAGACAGAAGCTGAACACAATTCCATGAATACCTGGTAGGACATGCTTCAGAGCTTGGTCTTTATCCTGAAAATCAAAAGAAAGACAATAAAAGATCCTGGGAAAAAAACCCAACTTTACATTTGTAGGTTCTGGGAGAAAAATATGAGTTTGGTTTGGGAAATATTAAGTTAAAGTTCCTATCTGTATTTATATAAATTTAGTTAATCTAGATAGGAACTTATATAAATAAGATATGTATATATGTATATATATATATGTGTGTGTGTGTGTGTGTATATATATATATATAAGTTAAAATATTCAAAAGGAGTTGGGACTTGGGATGGTTTGGGGAGGAAATAGGGGAACCATCACATAGATGGCAGCCAAAGCCAGTGCAGAGGGTGAGCTCCCTGCAGGAGAACACATGGAGTCAAAGGCAAAGCTCTGGACAGCACCTGAATATCAGCCTACAAAAAGTAGGCAGAGAAAGAGAAGCCCACGAGAAAGATTAAAAAGAAATGTCCCAAGCATTAGAGGATGACAAAGCTAAAGTGGGGCCAGGAAAGTCAAGGCATGTTTCAAGAAGTGGTGCAGTCATCGAAGCTGATGTAGAGAGGGCAAGCAAATTATAGACTGGAAAGAGCCCCTGGATATAGCAAATACAAGGATCTATCAATGGAAACAGTAGGAATCTCAGTGGAAGACTGGTAGGTGGAAGCCCAAATAGGAGGTGAGAAAATGGAGATAGAAATAGGAGTCTACTCTTTGAAAAAAAACTGAACTGTAAAAAGAAGTGGAGGTCAGGGAAATGTTGAATCAAGGGAGTTTTTATTTCTTTTAAAGTATGTGAGACTTGAATATGACTTGATATGAGAGACTTGTTTGTGTGATTGTAGGAAGGAGCCAGTCTTAAAAGAGAATATGATAATAAAAGAAAGAGAGGAGCTAGTTGAAGGAACAAGGTTCCTGTTTCCTGAGGAGGTTAGGGACTGAGGGTTGGGATAAGATGCAGAGCACAGAAGGAGGTGAGCCAGAGAAAGGGCAGCCCTTCCTCCAAGGGAGATGGGAAAGCCAGAAGGTCATTGACAAGACAATCGCTAAGGAAGTGGAGGAAGAAACAGGAAAGGAAGTGAAATCAATTGTTTTGAAGCTAACATGAGCTGATTGGGTGAAATCACATTACAACTATTTGGCCCAGCATCACTATGATGGAAGTATCTGTATATACAATAAGAGCTTTCCAAATTCTAGCTAGTAGCTAGCATATAAGACAAAGCCAAATCTTGTGATCAAAGAATATGGATGATTCTTGGAGGTAGTATTAAGGAGATATTGCCAATAATGGAAGTACTTCCAAAAGAAAGTACAAATAATTTAAAAATAAAAACTGGTTTGGTAATTATTGTGTAGGTGGACAACCCTAGGGCTTCCCTGATGGCTCAGTGGCTGAAGAATCTGCCTGCAGTATAGAAGTCACCGGAGACACGGGTTTGATCCCTGGATCAGGAATTTCCCTTGGAGGAGGAAATGGCAGCTTACTCCAGTATTCTTGCCTGGAGAGTTCCATGGACAGAGGAGACCTGGAGGGCTACAGTCCATGGAGTTACAAAGAATCGGACACAACTGAGCGACTAAGCGTGCAACCACAGACAACCCCAACACTGTATCGACTAAAAAAAGATGCACAACATGAGAGTTTTGACTTAACTTTTATCTGGGGGCAAAATGAGGACTGCAAACTGGGAGATAGCACCTCAGATAGCTCTGAGAAACTGTGCCAAGGAGGTAGTGGGGTAAGGTCAATGTATATGATTTTGGTGAAGGGGGAGTTCAAACAATCAAACACTTATCTTACGAAAGGTTTTCTACTAGTCATGAGGAGCTGATGTCACATAAGGGAATTAGTGCTTTTCTATATAAGAGGAGAGGCAAGGATTGGGATCATGAAATCAGTTCTTGAAAATAACTATCTAAAGACCCATTTCACCAGTTTTCCTGTAGCTCAAAGTGCCTCACTTTCCACCCTGAACTCCCTTCAGGGCATGTTGAAGGTCAACAGCAGCAGTAGAACCCAATTTAACCTCTGCAGAGGCAGATGGCAAACACGCAAAAAGTGTCAATTTGTCGTTGACAACTGCATCTCTCAACTTTACCCTGGTTTCATGTGTAACTCAGTTAAAAATTAACCTTGGTTAAACCCATTACCCGCAAAGCCAACTGGACATGGTCTAACATTCAATGGATAATCAAAAGTCCTACACTGCCCACCCCCACCCCCATACATTTTAGCCATTCCTTGGCCTTAACAGATATCCTATTCCCAAAGGAGGCTCTTTCTAGAGTTAAAGTCACTTCAAATACTGAGAAATGAATTTGGCACAACCAGAGGATATCTCAATATATATTGACATCCTTCCCAAAGAGTTAGGGGGTTTGTATCCTCTTGGAAACGGCAGCAATTCCAAGCCAGAGGGCAAAGTTATTTTGGCTTTGTTACCTTCTTTCATGCTTTTTCTTTTCTTTTTTTTTTTGGCAGCTGTATTCTCTTCTCTCATTTAGGATGCCACCTTCTGATCTCTACCTTTCACTTTCCATGAAAACTCACTTTCAATGTAGAATCATAAATTACATTAGTCATTTGCACCTTAATGTAAATCTAGGGAACTGTGTTTACTCACTAGGGAACGTGGTTACATAACAACTTCCTTTTTAATTGTAGGCCTTGATCTCTGTTTAAAGAGTTGGACATTCAGAAGCAGGACACAGACACTTTTGGGGGCCCAAACTTTTCTTAGCAATGAGAATCTCCTCTATGTTTATGGCTGATTTTGCCTGGAACTGTGGCTCCTACCTATGATGGGACAAATGGAGGCCGCTGGGGTCACTCACATCCCACGTATAAACCAGCCTCTGTGACCATTTGTCCTTCCTTCATCCTCCCCTTGTTCTGCCCTCCCAAATCTTCCAGAACTAGGGCGGAGCTCCCAGGTAATTTTTTGCGGTGAGAGCCCAACAATGATCAGAACTTTTAAAGATTCCTCTCTCTGACATCCTGCTACTTTTCCTTCCTCACAGTTCTTTTTAAATGGAAAGTGAACATAATATGTGTGTTGTGGTGGGACTATAAAAAAGGAGTGGCCGAGAGGAGCTACCCCACGTCCGAGGTCAGGGGCGGCGGCCGAGAGGAGCCACCCCACGTCCAAGGAGCGGCGGCTGCGCGGGCGCAGGAGGGCCGAGAGGAGCTACTCCACTTTCAAGGTCAGGAGGGGCGACCTTGAGGAGATACCCCTCGTCCAAGGTAAGGAGCAGTGGCTGCCCTTTGCTGGAGCAGCCGTGAAGAGATACCCCACGTTCAAGGTAAGAGAAACCCAAGTAAGTCGGTAGGTGTTGCAAGAGGGCATCAGAGGGCAGACACACTGAAACCGTAATCAAAGAAAACTAGCTAATCTGATCACATGGACCACAGCCTTGTCTAACTCAATGAAACTAAGACATGCCATGTGGGGCCACCCAAGACGGACAGGTCATGGTGGAGAGGTCAGATGGGATGTGGTCCACTGGAGAAGGGAATGACAAACCACTTCAGTATTCTTGCCTTGAAAACCTCATGAACAGTATGAAAAGGCAAAATGATAGGACACTGAAAGAGGAACTCCCCAGGTTATAGGTGCCCAATATGCTACTGGATTTCAGTGGAGAAATAACTCCAGAAAGAATGAAGGGATGGAGCCAAAGCAAAAACAATACCCAGTTGTGAATATTACTGGTGATAGAAGCAAGGTCTGATGCTGTAAAGAGCAATATTGCATAGGAACCTGGAATGTTAGGTCCATGAATCAAGGCAAATTGGAAGAGGTAAAACAGGAGATAGCAAGAGTGAACGTCGACATTCTAGGAATCAGTGAATTAAAATGGACTGGAATGGGTGAATTTAACTCAGATGACCATTACATCTACTACTGTGGGCAAGAATCCCTTAGAAGAAATGGAGTAGCCATCATAGTCAACAAAAGAGTCCGAAATGCAGTACTTGGATGCAATCTCAGAAACGACAGAATGCCCTCTGTTCGTTTCCAGGGCAAACCATTCAATATCACAGTAATCCAAGTCTATGCCCCAACCAGTAACGCTGAAGAAGCTGAATGGTTCTATGAAGACCTATAAGACCTTTTAGAACTAACACCCAAAAAAGATGTCCTTTTCATTATAGGGGACTGGAATGCAAAAGTAGGAAGTCAAGAAACACCTGGAGTAACAGACAAATTTGGCCTTGGAGTACAGAATGAAGCAGGGCAAAGGCTAATAGAATTTTGCCAAGAGAACGCACTGGTCATAGCAAACACCCTCTTCCAACAACACAAGAGAAGACTCTACATGTGGACATCACCAGATGGTCAACACCGAAATCAGATTGATTATATTCTTTGCAGCCAAAGATGGAGAAGCTCTATACAGTCAGCAAAAACAAGATCGGGAGCAGACTGTGGCTCAGATCATGAACTCCTTATTGCCAAATTCAGACTTAAATTGAAGAAAGTAGGGAAAGCCACAACCATTCAGGTATGACCTAAATCAAATCCCTTCTGATTATACAGTGGAAGTGACAAATAGATTTAAGGGACTAGAGCTGATAGAGTGCCTGATGAACTATGGACGGAGGTTCCTGACGTTGTTCAGGAGACAGGGATCAAGACCATCCCCATGGAAAAGAAATGCAAAAAAGCAAAATGGCTGTCTGAGGAGGCCTTACAAATAGCTGGGAAAGAAGAGAAATGAAAAGCAAAGGAGAAAAGGAAAGATATTTCCATTTGAATGCAGAGTTCCAAAGAATAGCAAGGAGAGATAAGAAAGTCTTCCTCAGCGATCAATGCAAAGAAATAGAGGAAAACAACAGAATGGGAAAGACTAGAGATCTCTTCAAGAAAATTAGAGATACCAGGGGAACACTTCATGCAAAGATGGGCTCGATAAAGGACAGAAATCGTATGGACCTAACAGAAGCAGGAGATATTAAGAAGAGGTGGCAAGAATACACAGAAGAACTGTACGAAAAAGATCTTCACGACCCAGATAATCACGATGGTGTGATCACTCACCTAGAGCCAGACATCCTGGAATGTGAAGACAAGTGGGCCTTAGAAAGCATCACTACAAACAAAGCTAGTGGAGGTGATGGAATTCCAGTTGAGCTATTTCAAATTCTAAAAGATGATGCTGTGAAAGTGTTGCACTCCATATGCCAGCAAATTTGTAAAACTCAGCAGTGGCCATAGGACTGGAAAAGGTCAGTTATCATTCCAATCCCAAAGAAAGGCAATGCCAAAGAATGCTCAAACTACCATACAGTTGCACTCATCTCACACGCTAGTCAAGTAATGCTCAAAATTCTCCAAGCCAGGCTTTAGCAATACGTGAACCATGAACTTCCAGATGTTCAAGCTGGTTTTAGAAAAGGCAGAGGAATCAAAGATCAAGATGCCAACATCCACTGGATCATCGAAAAAGCAAGAAAGTTCCAGAAAAACATCTATTTCTGCTTTATTGACTATGCCAAAGCCTTTGACTGTGTGGATCACAGTAAACTGTGGAAAATTCTGAAAGAGATGGGAATACCAGACCACCTGACCTGCCTTTTGAGAAACCTCTGTGCAGGTCAGGAAGCAACAATTAGAACTGGACATGGAACAACAGACTGGTTCCAAATAGGAAAAGGAGTACGTCAAGGCTGTATATTGTCACCCTGCTTATTTAACTTATATGCAGAGTACATCATGAGAAACGCTGGGCTGGAAGAAGCAAAAGCTGGAATCAAGATTGCTGGGAGAAATATCAATAACCTCAGATATGCAGATGACACCACCCTTATGGCAGAAAGTGAAGAGGAACTAAAAATCCTCTTGATGAAAGTGAAAGAGGAGAGTGAAAAAGTTGGCTTAAAACTCAACGTTCAGAAAACTAAGATCATGGCATCTGGTCCCATCACTTCATGGGAAATAGATGGGGAAACAATGGAAACAGTGTCAGACTTTATTTTAGGGGGCTCCAAAATCACTGCTGATGGTGACTGCAGCCATGAAATTAAAAGGCCCTTACTCCTTGGAAGGAAATTTATGACCAAGCTAGACAGCATATTAAAAAGCAGAGACATTACTTTGCCAGCAAAGTTCCATCTAGTCAAGGCTATGGTTTTTCCAGTGGTCATGTATGGATGTGAGAGTTGGACGGTGAAGAAGGCTGAGTGCCAAAGAATTGATGCTTTTGACCTGTGGTGTTGGAGAAGACTCTTGAGAGTCCCTTGGACTGCAAGGAGATCCAACCAGTCCATCCTAAAGGAGATCAGTCCTGGGTGTTCACTGGAAGGATTGATGTTGAAGCTAAAACTCCAATACTTTGGCCACCTCATGCGAAGAGTTGACTCATTGGAAAAGACCCTGATGCTGGGAAGGATTGGGGGCGGGAGGAGAAGGGGATGACAGAGGATGAGATGGTTGGATGGCATCACTGACTTGATGGACATGGGTTTGGGTAGACTCCGGGAGTTGGTGATGGACAGGGAGGCCTGGCGTGCTGCGATTCATGGGGTCGCAAAGAGTCGGACACGACTGAGTGACTGAACTAAACTAAACTGAACTGTAATTGCAAGTGACTCTAGCTCTATGGCAGCAAGATGGGGGAAACCTACAGCAAACAGGGGAGGATCTTGGAGAAGGACACTCACACAGTGAAGTTTTTGTATATTTTTCTTGATTATATAAGCAACATAGTGATATATGCCTACTGAGGAAATTTTGGAAATAAAGACAGTCATAAAGAAGAAAACTAAAATTACTCATTATTCTATCTGCCCATAACATTCTGGTGTATTTCCTTTAATCCATTTGTATATTTTATAAAGTTGGGGTATATCACCTGTACAGTTTTATATCCTGATTTTTTGCAATTTACATTATATCACAACTATAACCAGTTTGATTACAAAGCCTCAAACTCATCAAGATATACACCTGGAAAGTTTTAATTTTTCCAATAATTGTTACTACTATGCTACGTCAAATTTTCTTCTCCCACTGGGGTAAAGACAGTTTGGACAACAGCTCAATCTGACTCTATAACTTTCAGTTCCATTCAGTTATTAAAACTGTCTCATTTCATTATTAAGCCCAGTTCAGTTCAGTTCAGTTCAGTCGCTCAGTCACGTCCGACTCTTTGGGACCCCATGAATCGCAGCACACCAGGCCTCCCTGTCCATCACCAACTCCCAGAATTTACCCAAACTCATGTCCATCGAGTCGGTGATGCCATCCAACCATCTCATCCTCTGTCGTCCCCTTCTCCTTCTGCCCCCAATCCTTCCCAGCATCAGAGTCTTTTCCAATGAGTCAACTCTTCGCATGAGGTGGCCAAATTATTGGAGTTTCAGCTTCAACATTAGTCCTTCCAATGAACACTCAGGACTGATCTCCTTTAGGATGGACTGGTTGGATCTCCTTGCAGTCCAAGGGACTCTCAAGAGTCTTCTCCAACACCACAGTTCAAAAGCATCAATTCTTCGACGCTCAGCCTTCTTCACCGTCCAACTCTCACATCCATACATGATTAAGTGTAGTATTTCACATTAAAAATTTCAATCTCATATTTGATTGATTCAAAACTCCTCCTATCCCCAAGGAACTGACTAGATGTTCAGTGTGTACTGGAAAGGATGGTACGGGGGGCAGAGGGAAGAGTCTGTTCCTTATGTCCCGTCTCTCTTCTCTGCCCTTATTCCTCCTGTACAGGGATATACTCAGAGGAGAAAAAGCAGGGCGGGGGGGGGGGGAGTCCTCCTATGTCAGTGGTCCCAAACCTTTTTGGTACCATGCACCAGTTTTTTGGAAGACAATTTTTCATGGACGAGGATGGAGGGTTATGATTTTGGGATGGTTCTCACAAGGAGCGTGCAACCTAAACCCCTCACATGTGCAGTTCACAGTAGGGTTCACGCTTCTGTGAGAATCTAATGCTGATCTGACAGGAGACAGAGCTCAGGCGGTATTGTGAATGATGGGGAGTGGCTATAAATACAGTTGAAGCTTCACTTTCTTGCCTGCTGCTCACCTCCTGCTGTGGTGCCTGGTTGCTAACAGGCCACAGACCAGTTCCAGTCTGCGCCCTGGGAGTTGGGGATTCCTGTCCTATGTGACTGCCCTGGCAAATTGCTGCCCCTTTCCTTTTGGTCGTCACCACTATTCCAGCTCTTTGTCATCTGGTCAATATAGACAGACAGGGAACCCAACAGTCCTACTGATGAAGGGCCTGTCCCCATGGTACCACTTTTTGCCTCCAAGTTCAGCATACCTACCATGTTCATACACACTCTGTGGCCCTACTGTGTGGGCTGTGAGCATAGAAAATATCTAGGGGACACTCAAGATGGTAGTTCTTTCCCCTCATCACTTAGCAGTACCACAGTTCTCCTGCTCAACCACCCTCAGTGCTCTCCTCCTAGCTCTGGCAGAACCTGGGAATGAGACATCAGGCCCTCCTTCTTTATGCCCCGAGTAGTCATAAGCCATTCTCTTGGGACCCTCTCTTTTAGCTTGAAGGTGATGATTTTCTCCACCTCTTCTTCCATGGGGAGATAAAAAGTAGATAAACTCCCTTGATGAACTATACTCCCTAGAAAAGGTGACTCTATTTTATTTCTCCACAATAAAAAGCCACCAAATCAATTCAGATTTTGTCAGTTCTCTTAGTATGGGGAGTCTCAAGATTAAGGAAATTAAGGTCTCCTTTAAACTCGGCCCCTATAATATTTAATTATTTTGTTTCCAATAGTTCTTTGTCTCCGCTATAAACAGTTCTATTTGCAAGAGTAAAGTGTTCAGTCAGTACCATCCTATCATTACAACAGCATTTTATAAACATCTTTTTATGGTCATGTTTTATTCCATTATATAGATTACCACATTGTTGAAATATTTAGGTTATATGTATATGTGTGTGTGTGTCTATATATATGTGTGTGCTTGCGTGTGTAGTTCGTGCTTGTATAACACAAGTCTGAACTGCACAGGGCCACTTATATGTGGATTTTTTTCATTAGTAAATATTATTACTGAAATATTAGTAGTAAATTTTACTACTAAATATTTACTAAATATTTAGTAGTAAAAGTACTACAGGATCTGTGGTTGATTTAATCTTCAATGTGAAAATGCAGATTTCAAGGAACTGCATATATGGCAGGCTGACTATAAATCACGCAAGGATTTTTGACTGTAAGGAGGATCTGCATGCCTACCATCCTGCCTCTCGCCCCTGTGGTGTTCAATGATCAACAAGTGTGTATAGACACACACACATGCACACACACACACACACACACACATTTTTGGAATGAGATTAAGGTTATAGGCCTGGCCATGTAATTTACTGGTAGACCACAGAACTTATGAGCATTCTTAGCTGTATGCAACAGAAACTAACTCTGGCTAATTAATTTAAAAGGATACTAATATACAGCATCAATGAGTTGAACAATTAGATCATAGTTTAGTTCAGATGTTGGAAAGCTTCAGGTATCTGGATAGCAGAAATGAATGGCTAGTCCTTTTTAGGGTGCTGCCAGTACTCAGACCCAACTACTTTCAATTCATGCATTACTCAACTCGAGATTCTGATTCCCAGGAAATAGAATCTGATTGACTTTACTTGGTTACATATGACCAAACACAGAAAGGATGAGAGGGCTGGTGAGGGACTTATATTACCAAAACAACAAAGAGAAAGGGGATACTGATATTAAAATACATGGAAAGAGATCCTGAACAGGGCGGATTTTACATTATAAACAATACTGTAATGAACATCTTTGTTCACATTTTATGTAATTTTTAAGATTATAGCTAATAGTTATTAAACATCTCATATGTTGGCAATTTGTTAAGCACTTTAAAAGCATTATCTTACTTAGTCCTCACAGAATATAAGTGCTATTACTAGATTGATATACAGAGTTTATTTATCCAGCAATAATATTGAACTGCCATATATGCTAGGCACTGTTCTCACTTATCTCTACCTGCTCTGACAGTGGTGCTCTGTCCCAGTCTTGAAACTTGCCTTGTGATGGTAATGGCTGGCTAGAACCAGGACAGAGCAATCACCCCCTCTCCTTTGCAGGTTGGGCAAATCCCCAGGATACCAATGCACTAGACTCAGGTTCCAGGTGCTCTCTTCCCTTCAGAAGTAGAGTAAAAAGTAGGCTGTGCCAAAAGTTACTAGAAAAAGATCCAGAAGCTTCTTGCATTATGTGTCATGGTCCTTGAAGAGCTAGGAAAATTTAAGTACTCTTCAAGGTTCTGAAAACAGCACCAGTCACCATGTATGCACAAAGGATTAGTGACCCTGTATTTGATTATCACTTGATTTTCTGAAGAGTCAACAGGATAAACGCATTACCTTCCAATCACAGTTTAAGGAAGGAACTGAGTAACTGAATTTCTATCCTTTCTCTTGTCCCTAGGAAGCTGTAGAATTAGCATTCATGTTATCTGTGGAGGGATCCATACTTCCTGGAGAGGGGCAGTAGGTAGGGGCCCTTAAGACACCTGAGTCTTTGGTTAGTATTGCATTAGTCATAGGTGTTTTAGGGGAGAAAGAGAGTGGGAAGAATGAAATAAGTACCAGATACTCTGGGTAATCTTTCTTTCTGTTTACTTAGCATCGATGCTTTGTCTTCTTTACTGAGAAAACAGTAGGATTTGGACAGGAGACAGAGATATCACAGCAATTAGAATTTTGGGTATAGAGTCTTATAGACTTTAGTTTGATTTCCATAACCCTGATAAGGACCACTTAGGATTGGGTGTGGTGCTAAGCAAGAGAAAACAAGATGGTCATGGGCTCACAGGGGGTTAATTTTTCCTCATATAAGTCTAGAGGTAGGCAATGCAGGGTTGATGATGCAGGGCTCAAGAATGTCATCTAAGGCCCAGGTTCCTTTTGTCTTCCTGATATGGCTTCTTAGAATATGGTTTTCATCCTTGGGGTTGTATTATGAATGCTGCAGCTCCAGGCTTCATATCCGTGTTCCAGGCAGGAAGAATATGTGAGGGGCATATAAGTCTGTCTCTTAAAACATGTTGTCATAGATTCACCCAGAAACTTTGACTTACATTTTTTGAGTAGACTGTAGTATTGCAAGAAGAAGGGTGAAAGATGATATTTTAGTTTTCTAATCTCTATAGTGAAGGAAGGCAAGGGTGGAGCTGGTTGTAAGTGCCTCATTATCTTTATGACCTATAAAATCACTTTTATTCATGCCTCTATAAAATGAGGATGATGTTGCCTACCTTGTGGAGTTGTTTTGATGTTGCCTACCTTGTTGAATTGAGATAACGTATGACAAATTCTTATCACAGTGCCTGGAATGTCATAAGCTCTCTATAAACTTTTTAAAAAAGTAACAGTATGCTGTATCTATGTTCATAGACCATGGAGAGAAAGAAATATACAATTCAGAATAGGGTCACAGCCTCTCACCCTAGGATTTCTCACTTAGCTGGGAACTCAGTTGAATTCTGGGAACTTCTATTCATAATCTCTATTGATGGCAGCTGGTAGGGATCAAGAGACTACCAGCAATCTCGATTCTTTCCACAGTGCTAGTTATTATACACAGGACACTTAGGAATGCACCTAATTTGGCATGATGCTTGTGCTGTTCTGCCTCACTGTCATAATTGTGTCCTGAAGAGATGTGAGTAAATAAAGATTGGTTACTACCTTTGGATGTGGAACTGGTCAAGCTGGAGTGTGATCTGGTTTTGCCACTGACCACCTTTGTGACCCTGGGATGAACCTAAGAACTTCAGTTTACTCATTAGTAAATTGAGGACATAGCAACTCTTACAGGAGATCTTGCAATCAAATGAAGCAATATATGCTAAATCCCTTTGTGAAATATAGGTATACAAAAGAAAAATGTTAGTTGCTCAGTCATGTCAGACTCTGTGCAGCCCCATGGACTCCTCTGTAGCCCACTAGGCTCCTCTGTCCATGGAACTCTCCAGGCAAGAATACTGGAGTGGGTAGCCATTCCCTTCTCCAGGGGATCTCCCCAACCCAGGGATTGAACCCAAGTCTCCTGCATTGCAGGCAGATTCTTTACCATCTGAGCCACCAAGGAAAGCCAAATAAAAAACAATTCAAAAAAATAATACAAATAAAATACAAACAAAAAACATCTTTAAAACACAGAGATGCAGCTAGAGTATGTATGGAAGAAGTTGGGGACTTGGTGACGCTCATATGTGAGGATACTATTTCTTCTGTTAGTACATTCACCAGAAGAGCCCAAACACTCCCATCACCTCCAGACTCTAGGCATGAGGGTCCCAACTAGGCAAAAAAGCCAAGTGGGTAGTTTGTCTTCATCCCCTTCCTCCCGTTTGGTGATCACCCTTCTGCTGCTCCAGGACATCTGTACTCTCCAATTCTTGCCAGCATACCAGATTCAGCTCCTGTGTGTGTGGCAAGAGGTCAAATACAGCTACAAAGCAGGCAAGAGAAAACTGACGTTGAGCCGTAACATGTGCTGGGCCCTCTGCTGGGTGTTTTATATATCTTAAGTTTCAATACCCTCTTTTCAGATACATGTAATTTTTTATATAAAGTTGTTTTTTTCTGGCTGCATCGAGTCTTTTTTTGCAGAGCACAGGCTCTTTGTTGCTGCACTCAGGCTTTTCTCTAGTTGTGGTAAGCAGGAGCTACTCTCTAGTTGCAGGTCAAGGGCTTCTCATTGTGGTTGCTTCTCTTGTTGCGGAGTATGGGCTCTAGGGGAGAAGGCAATGGCACCCCACTCCAGTACTCTCGCCTGGAAAATCCCATGGACGGAGGAGCCTGGTGGGCTACAGTCCATGGGTTTGCTAAGATTCGGACAGGACTGAGCGACTTCACTTTCACTTTTCCCGTTCATGCACTGGAAAAGGAAATGGCACCCCACTCCAGTACTCTCGCCTGGAGAATCCCAGGGACGGGGGAGCCTGGTGGGCTGCCGTCTATGGGGTCTCACAGAGTCGGACACGACTGAGGCGACTTAGCAGCAGCAGCAGCAGCAGCATGGGCTCTAGGGCACACATGGCCTTCAGTAGTTGCGGCTCAAGGGCTTAATTGCTCTACCGCATGTGGGATCTTGATTCCCTGACCAGGGATTGAACGCGAGTCCCCTGGACTGGCAGGCAGATTCTTAATCACTGGACCACCAGGGAAGTCCCCATAACATTTTAAATGAGAAAAATGAAGGTTTTTTTAAAAGAGGTTAAGCAACTTGCTCATGGTTACAAAACTAGTAAGTTACTGAGTGAGATTGAAATCTAGCTATTCAGCTAAAGAGATCAGAGAGCATAAACTGGGGGACTATTTGCCCAGTGTTGTCATTTTAGAAATCCCGATTCCAAGGGCTGAAGCACTGAGGTGACTTGCCCAAGGTCACACAATGATGTAACAAGGCTAGTACTGGATTCCAGATGTCTGAATAGCCAAACTAATAATTTTCCTACTGTGTGATCATGCAGTGCTGACATCAGTTGAGGAATCAGAAGGGAGCCTCAGGGCGCTAGGGCCACTTCCCCACCAGAAATATATTGGCAGAAATTTTTTTGCTCCCTTTGTAAATGTATCTCTTCAGAGAGCGTCCTACCAAGGCTTGCTTCAGCTTTCAACAGGATCTGGGGTGGGAGGAGGTGGAGAGAAAGAGGAATAGAAGAGAAATGAAAAGCAAGAGAGCAAAACAAGGCAAGGGGAAAAAAATCAATGCCTCCTTGCAAGCAGGTGGGAGCTGCAGTTGTGATGAATATTTACCGGGTAGCGGTCTAATGATTTTAGAAATGTTTTTCCAACTGTACTGAGTGCTTATGGGATTGTTTTTCAAGAAATAAAATACATTAAAGTTCAGTCATTAAGAGCTTAAAGGAGGAGGGAGCACAGGCTCCAAGCCCATTAGCACACCCTGTAGTTAAGTAAGGGCCTCATTCCTAATGCATTTTTAATTTATTCTGTTTTGTAAAATAAAACTTTAAACTGCTCCTTGTACTATCAAATTTGTAGGCATCTCCAGAGCCCGTCCTCAGCCACGGAGCTCTGGTGAGCTGTGAGGTGGTCACCTCTGAGTTGAAGTCCCTGTGCCCTCCTGCCCTGGGCTTCCAGGGAGATCCGCCCAGCTCAGCTCTTTGCAGGACCTCAGCCCAGCTTCTCCTTGCTGGGAAAGTCATCCACACACAGCCGGGGGTGCTGCTGGAAAGGGGAGGATAGAGTTTCAGGCTGAAGGCAGAGCATGGTGGCTTAGTCCATTTGAAAATCTGTGAGTAGAAGGAGAAAGGGAGACCCTGGGTTGAGGGACTTCTAATGCAGGTATTCACCTTCTCTGAGAACTTTGGCAACCCAGGAGAGCTCCCTGCCTGAGAAGAAAGAAAGGGGGACACAGACTCCAGAAACCTGAAATGCATTAGCCCCTCTAGTCATCTCAACAGCTCTAGGAAGTAGACATTCATTTCCTTATTAGTCAGATGGGAGAACATGTCTCCAAATGGCTCGGTCACTTGTTCAAGGTCAGGGTATCTGAGAGTAGGTGATGAGGTTACCTTCTGATTCAGTGGTGAAGGTGGTCATATAAGAACCCTTTTCATTGAATATAGTGAATTTTGAACTGAGAGCTAAACCTTGCTTTACGTCCTAAAGAAGACAGGAAAACTGCTTGCCTGCAATACAGCTGACCAAGACAATTTGGACTTCTCTTTTTATCTTTCTCCCTTACCAAGTTTCTTCCTATAAATCTGTTCCTCTTTGTTTCAAATCTTCTCAAATGTGTCCTTGTCAGAGAGGTCATCCCTGATCATTCACACAAAAAGGCCTGCTACCACCACCTTGGGTCCCTTTTTCTTGGTTTCTCTGCAGACTTACTGTATTTACTCGTTTTTATTTTCAGTGTCCCCAATTAGACTGCAAGCTCTGTGTGAGCAAAGATTTCATCTTTTTTGTTATGTCTAGGAGAATGTCTGGCATGTAGTAAGTCCTCAGTAAATAATATCTAAATAAGTAAATGAAATTCCTAACTCTTGGGCCCATCTCTCTCACTACAATAACTGATGGCAGTTTGTGTGTAACAGTAACTGATCTATACCAGCTTGAGAAGAGTGTACAAGAAGTTATTTCAAGGACAGACTCCTTCAAAGTATTCATAGTAATCTGAATTCATGAGATGCCCCAAGGATGAGGCAAATCAACCCTCTCATTCTAGAAAGAAGGAAGCAGCCCAGAGAGGTCAAGTGATGAGCCTCAAGTCACATAGCTTGTCAACCCAGGTCTTCTTATGCCCAGATTCTCTCTCCACACACCAAGCAAGCTGCCTCTGGGGTTAGGACCCTAATCTTCGATGGCATCTGAGGCATTTTCAGAGATCTGCACATCCTCCAGTATTTGCAGGAAGTTTTGGTCAGTTCTTAGTTGAGATAGGTTGTCAGATTAGGAGGGGTGAAGGGCTGAGACTCTTGCTGAACCAGGCAGAGATATCCAGGTGTTGCAGCTGCATGTCTTTTCTTCATGTCTGCTTGCTAACACTATCTAAGAGTCCACACGGCTGGCTGACTGTGACCACAGGTATGATGGGAAATTGTCTTCTTGGTATGATTTTTGAGGCTCTGGGAAAGACCCCTTACTCCATATCTGCTTTTCCACAAAGGCTGATGATCATTCTGTAGAGTACAAATCCTGCTACAACCATGATGAGAGCAAGGCATCTTCATTCTCCTGCGAGAAGAAGGAACACGCTGATTCAAAGTCACTCAGTGATTAGAAGATCACAGGGTGACTCCCTAAGAACGGACAGGTAAGTGTGTTCACAATATAGGGGCAGGAAGACACTTGTCTCCCACTACAAACCAGCTGCTCACTCTGGGTCCCCGGTACTTCATTTCCTGCCTCTCCGGACAGATTGCTGCTTTGTCTCCCTTCCCCACCTTAGGCACCCAAGACAGGGTGGTGACCCCAGTGACATCAGGCTGACTCAGAGGAGCCACTGCCCTGGAAAGAAATTTCTGGATTTGCAATTAACTATGAGGAAGAAACACATTGTTTAAACATTTACGTGTGTCCAACATTATGTTGGCTGCTTTCATATAGTTTTTCAACAACAGAAGACAAATGAGATTATTTGAATTAAAAGATGAGAAATCCTTGGGCTTCCCAGGTGACGCTCGTGGTAAAGAATACACCTGCCAATGCAGGAGACTCAAGAGATGTGGGTTCAATCCTTGGGTCAGGAAGATCCCCTGGAGGAGGGCATAGCAACCCACTCCAGTATTCTTGCCTGTAGAATCCCATGGACAGAGTAGTCTGGTGGCTACAGTCCATGGGGTCCCAAAGAGTCGGACTTGGCTGAAGTGACTGAGCGGTGTGCAACTTTATGGTGACTGCTTTCATATAGTTTTTCAACCATAGAAGACCAATGAGATTATGTGACTCAAAAGATGAGAAACCCTAGGCTCAAAACAGTACATAAATCTGAGCTGGTGGCCTCAGACCTGGCCAATCCAGGCAGCTCTAATTCTTAAGCAAAGGGATTGCCTCTCTACTAAACTGACCACAGTGACTGGGTGGTGTCGTGACCCAGCAGAGCCACTCCATCCTTGGCAGTCTCCCAGGGAGTCACCCCAGTGAGCATCCTTCCAGGAGCTAATCTGCAGGCCATAGGGAGGAGCATGGCCAAGAGAATTCTTTGAAGCAAAAGCAATGACCATCCCCAGGTTGTTACTGTCATGGTGATGCACAAGGCCTGCTCAGGGCCCTACAAAACCACCCTGTGATCTGGAGAAGATACACACTAGTGGGTCAGATCACCAGGCCTAACTTAATTGCTGCTTTTAATCTTCATTATCGAGGAGAAAGTAGTGAGTGGACCCTCAGTGTTTCTTTTCCACCCTCCAGGAGATGAGCATCAGCCTCAACGGGGCCGAGTTCATTACCCAGTAGCCTTGTCCTCTTGCTCCAGCATCACCCAGACTTTTGTCATGAAAAAATCTTTTCTATTTCTCTTGATAGCCCTCTCTCTCTTGTATTTTTCAGCTTGGCTCACACTTTATTTTCAGGATACCAATACCAACAAATCACTTTTTGATTTCCATGGCAACTTGCTGAACACAAATTTGTTGATAAAATAACCCACAAGCGCATGATGTTGGTGGTAATTGGGTGGGGGAAATGGCCTCCGCTAACAGCTAGCTTTGGGACCTGTGCTGGCCTGCTGGGAAATGCAGGCTGTTAGAAAGTCAGGCATTTCTGCTCAGGAGTCTAGCCTTGTGAGTTCAATTGCTCTGCCAAAGGAAGAAAATAATAAATTTGGAAAAATACAGTTTATAGTAGAGAAAGTCAGGGAAGGATGACTAGAAGATATTGTATCACAGTGAGTAAGGAAGGTCTGGGGTGTAGTAGGAAGTAGGGATGAGAGCATGAGGGACTTAATGAGATCATAAAGAAAGTCCTTGATGAACTCAACTCAGATTGAAAAGCAGTAATAGAATACCCAGGTTAGGTTAATTCATCTGTAAATCAGCTTGTCTATTTTCCTAGCTCTGTGTAACATTACCTCTAATTCAGCACTATCAGCCAGGTTTCCCCTCTATTCTGAGAGTATTGTGAAGGGAGATCTACTGCATTGACAAGAAACTATCTGGTCTAATGGCTTAGTTCCGCTTAAGAAAAAATGAAGGCCCATAGAGATGAAGTGATTTGTATGCCATAGAACTATCCTGTGGCAAAGATAGAGCTGGAGTCTGGGTTTCTGAACTTTAAATTAAGGTACATTTAATAAATGCATCCATCCATCAGTCCATCCACCCATTCACATAATCATCCATCTACCCATCTATCTATCCATCTTTCTATCCATCTTTCCAACCATCCTTCAGTCCATCCACCCATCCACGTACATATCCATCCATCCTTCTATCCATCTTTCTATCCATCTTTCCAACCATCCTTCAATCCATCCACCCATCCACGTACATATCCATCCATCCTTCTATCCATCTTTCTATCCATCCATCCATCCTTCTGTCCACCCATCCGTCCATCTAACTATCCATGCATCAAAGAACCCAACAGTCTTTTCCTAAACTTAAAGAGCTAGAGTTCTAATGTACTCTGGACCGAGATTTATAATTGGATTGTTGTTATTTTATAGTTGTCCCCAGATTATGTTTATATTATCCTGATCCCTTTTTCAACATGAGCCCAGGGCACCTCCCGAAAGGACCTTCTACCCATCAAAGGATGAATGAATACATAAAATGTAGTGTGTCCAAACAATGAAAACATAACTCGGGCATAAAAAGGAATGAAGCTCTGATCCATGCTACAATGTGAGTGAACCTTGAAAACATTCTAAGTGAAAGAAGCCAAATATGAAAAGATTCTATTTTATATGATTCCTTTAAAATAAAATATCCAGAATAGGTAAATCCATAGAGAGAGAATGCACATTGGTGGTTGCCAGGAGCTGGGGGGAGGAGAGAATGAGGAGAGACTGTTTAATAGGTGTAAGATTTTCTTTTGGGTGATAAAACACATTCTGGGACTTGATATAGGAGGTGGTTGCACAACTTTGTGAATGCACTGAATGCCACTGAAATGTATACTTTGAAATGGTTCATCTTATGTGATTTTCACCTGTAATTTAAAAAAAAGACTTTATATTCCTATGTTCTGGGCTGGGGTGGGATCGGGGCACGAGAAGGGAGAGCATCCCCCAGGCTACAACGAGGAAGCTGTCTGTGACCGCTTCTGTACCTCACAAACAGGGTGATTGATTTTCCTATAGAAAGGGCACCCTGAAATTAAAAGGGCCTCCCCTATAGGATCCTGACACCTCTGGGCCCTGTGGCTCTTCCCAGCATGGACCCAGAGCTCCCACCACAGCCTTACCAGAGACCAGGCTGCTGTTAGAAAATCGAGGAGGGGCCACAGACCCTGAGTTTAGAATCAAGATCTGAATTTTCCAACTCTCAATAGCTTTAGTTCCTGCCACTGTTTTTAATAGATTTTTATCTCTTATGCATTCAGTTATTATCATTGTCACCAGCACGTGGGGGAAGTTTCAGCGTGCCTGTTAAAAATGTCAAGTTTATTAGACACTCACTCAGAGCTCAGTTAATTTTGTTGTTTTGTTCTCTACTCCCCCCTACTTTTATTTAATTTATTTATTTCTTGGTGCATGTACATGGCTAATCTAAACACATGGATGAAATTTTCTTCACTGGTTTTAAAATACTTTAATGAATTCTGCAGAGGCTTGTAACTGGAATGCTGATGGGGGGAGGGGAGACCTGTTAGCTTTGCCCAGGATGCCACCTGCTGGGCCGGTGCCTCCCCCCTTCCCTCCTCCCCACCCCCATACACCTGTAAGAACAATTCTCCTTTCTCTAGTCCATATAAATGGCAACACTCTTGGCTTTGAGATTTTGGTTTCGAGTTTCTTTTTGTTTGGGGGAATTACTTCCTCTTCCTGACAAATGATCTCTTTAGATAGTTCAAATGAGTTGTTATTGACCTTGGGCCTCCAAGTGGTAAAGAATGCTCTCAGCAGTAAAGAATCTGCCTGCTAATGCAGGAGACGAGGGTTTAATCCCTGGGTCCGGAAGATCCCCTGGAGAAGGAAATGGCAACCTACTCTAGTGTTCTTGCCTGGAAAAGCCCATGGACAGAGGAGCCTGGCAGTGGGGTCGCAAAGAGTCAGACCGACTAAGGGCCTTCACGTTGGACCTCCAAAGAGGGTCTCTGTTTAATGTCCACGCTTATCCTCTTTGGATGTGATTTCTTCCTCATCGTCATTGCCTTTCCTGGTAGCAGGTTTTTTAAAAAATAAATAAAAGCAAAAAATATTGGAAGTGAAGAGATTCAAGAGACGCTGTTTTCTTATTTAGGCTCAACTGCCAAAGGGTGCATTAAATACTTCTGTGCACCAGAGGATCGATCAGCTTGTGCAGGCACAGAAAAGGACCCAGTGGTCAGCTGCCACTCCTTCACCAGCCAGGGGCAGAGAGAGCTAGGGGTGCATCAGGCACCTTTCTCAAGAAGCTTTCTAAGCACTTGAGTCCAACCACTGCAAGGTGGATAGCTCTGATGTCTGCTCTGCATCCTGCAAGGGCCACACAAGCCTCAGTGCATTGGTGTGGAATAGTGAACCCCCAAGACAAGCTTCTTCCAGGAGAGGAACTCAGTGACTTGAAGATGATTCATCAGACAGGGCTATTATAGGGTCTGCCTGGAAATCATGGTTTCTTTCTACATTATGTGTATAATGTAATTTTCTTTTCTCATTCTTAATTTGGGGCATAGCTAGTTCATTTTTAAACTTTTTTCTTTTCTGATGTTAAGTTGACTCTTTGTGACCCCATGGACTGTTACCACTGCCTTCTCCCCCCCGCCCCCTGCCCCGCCCCACCCAGGCTCCTCTGTCCATGGAATTCTCCAGGTAAGGATACTGGAGTGGGTTGCCATTCCCTTCTCCAGGGGATCTTCCAGACCCAGGGATTGAACTTGAATCTCCTGCATTGCAGGCAGATTCTTTACGGTCTGAACTACCAGAGAAGCATCAAAGCTAGAAACTTCACTCTAATCACTGTGTTAGCTGCCTCCCACGGTTTTGATATGTAATATTTTCATTGGTCATTTCTAAATTTTTATTTTCATTATGATTTTTGTCATTTAAAAATGTCTTTTCATTTTCTAAACGTGTGATCTTTTACTAGCACCCTTTTTGTTACTATTTCTAACTTTCTGCATATAATTGTCAGATCATGTGATTGCATAAAGCTAATATTTCCTGAGACTTGCTCTGTGGCCTAGAAACTAATCAATATTTTGTAAATAGTCCATGGGTGCTTGAAAAGAGTGCATTCCCATTTAGTGGATGTAATAGTCTGTGTATATCCATTAGATCAATCTTTTAATTGTGTTGTTCAAGTCTTACCAATCGTTTTACCTGCTGGATATATCAGTTACCTAGAGAAGTAAGTCAAAGCCTCACACTTGATGATGGATTTGTCAAAATCTTCTAGCAGTTCCTTCAAGGTTTGTCTTTATTACAATTGTTGATGTACTAAGATTTATTTCTACCGTTTTATCTGGTGCTTTTACGTTTTTGTTTTTCACATTGATTATTTAGGTGCATATACTATCTTTTTGGACTTTTATCTTTGATTTGTTTGCTTAGATTAAAACTTTACTTAAAAAAAAAAACAGTTTCAAATTCACAGCAAAACTGAGAAAAAGCACAGAGATATCCTACATAGCCCCCTGCCCTCACACATGCTTAGCCTCCCCCTTTGTCAACGTTCCTCTCCAGAGCAGTGCAGTTATGACAACTGATGAACCTACATCGACACAGTATTATCACTCAGAGTTCATAATTCACACTAAGTTTCCCTCTTGGTGCTATATGTTCTATGGGTTTGGACAAATGTATAAAGACAGGCATCAATCATTATACTGAAATACTTTTAATATATTTATTCTTTCATTTTTCCCTCCACCAGTTTGAAAATTATGTCTTGCATGTATGTTCTTTTTGTGGTTGCCCTAAATATTTCAAGGTGCAAACAAGTAAACAATGTCTAAAATTAATCAGTGTCTTAACTTCTTCTTCCCAAATTTAAGAGCTTTAGAATGCTTTAATGTTCTCCTCATCTCTTTTCTCCCTAATATACTATTTTTGTCTAATATTTTGAATTTTTGCAGTCTATAATCTCACAATTCAGACATTATTATTGCTGTTGCTTTAGTCAATGGGTGTTTATTTAGATTTACTCACAGATTTGCAATATAGTATTTCATCATTCCTTTCTCGTCTGAGACATTCCATCTGGGACCACTTTCCATCTGCTTAATGTACATTCTTTCAGAATTTCTGTTAGTGAGAGGCATTTGCTTGAAAATGTAATTGTGTCACCCTCATTCTCAAAAGATGACTTCACTAAGTATGGAATTCAAGCGATGCTCTCAGGACACTGAAGACGCTATTCAGCTATTTTCTGACTTTCATTGTTACTGCTGAAAAGCCAGCCACTAGTCTAATAGTCATTCTTTTAAATGTAATCTCTCTTTTCTTGATGACTTTTTAAAAATTAAAGTATAACATATTTTTTCCCCCTTCCAGAACCTCCCTCCCACCTCCCTCCCCATTTTACTTTAGAATGAATGAACACAAATGTACAGCCTCCTGGAATTTTACAAAGTGAATAAACTCATGTAATCATTACTTGGCGTTAAAAATGAAAATAAAATCTTACCCTCACTGTAGAAGCCTCCCTCGATCATTTCCCCATCTCCCCGAGAATAAGTTCTATTTTCACATCTGTCTTCATATATCAGTTTTATCTGTTTCTGATCTGGCATTTTTTTTCTCTTTGTCTTTGGTGTTTTTCAGACTCACTCTGCTTTATCTAGATGAGGATTTCATCTTATATATTCTGCTCAGCATTTGCTGAAGTTCCTGGAGCTGAAGTCTGGTGTCCTTTAACAATTCTGGAAAACTCTCAGTCATTAACTTTCCCACTGTTGCCTCTTCCTCATTTCTTCATTCCAGTCAATTCGGTGAGTATTACAACTTTTTACCCTATATTTCATGTCTCAACCTTTATTCCGTACTGTTTATCTTTGTCTCTCTGGGTTACATTTTTAATCTGTCTTTCAGTTCACTGATTCCTTCTCCAACAGTGTTGAATCTACTGTTTAATTGTTCATTGAGTTTGAACTCAAATACATTAACTTGTATTTGTCACTGAAGTTCTATTTGTTCTTTTTCCAAATATGCTTGATCATTTGTTAAAGTCTCTTTTTCCTCATTCACAGTTTTCAAGTTTCTTTTTAAAAAATATCTTGAAGCATATTAAACACACATTTTACATTCCATGTCAGGGAATACTAATGTCAAATATTTCAAGTAGTGATTCTCTATCTATCATTTTTGCTGGCTTTCACTCACAGTACTCTGTTTCCTTGTACGTCTTACAATTTTTGGTGATAGCTTCACGTTCCTTGGAACTTCATCTGAGGAAATTATGATGTCTCAGGTGAAATTACATTCTTCCAGAGAAAATTTGTGTTGGTATCTGCCAGGCACTTGGGAGCTATACCCAGACAATGCCATTTGAAATTAAAATTTCTGTCTACAGATTTGGACCACAGACTCAAATGAATGGTTATGAATCACAGGGGAGAATTTATTACCTCTTCTCAACATCAAGTTAAGACTTATAAGTCTCCTTACCTTTATCTTCTGCATTGTGGGTTTATTTTATTTTCAATTTTTTTAAATTTTAAAATTGTCTTATATTTATAGAAAAGTTTCAAAAACAATATAGAGAGTTCTCATATGCTCTGTACCCATTTCCCCTATTGTTAATACGTTCGTATGGTAGGGACGTTTGTCAAGATTAGTGAACAAATATTGGTAGGTTCAGTTCAGTCGCTCAGTCGTGTCCGACTCTCTGCGACCCCATGAATCGCAGCACGCCAGGCCTCCCTGTCCACCACCGAGTCCTGGAGTCCACCCAAACCCATGTCCATCGAGTCGGTGGTGCCATCCAGCCCACTCATCCTCTGTCGTCCCCTTCTCCTCCTGCCCCCAATCCTTCCCAGCACTAGGATCTTTTCCAATGAGTCAACTCTTCGCATGAGGTGGCCAAAGTATTGGAGTCTCAGCTTCAACATCAGTCCTTCCAATGAACACCCAGGACTGATCTCCTTTAGGATGGACTGGTTGGATCTTCTTGCAGTCCAAGGGACTCTCAAGAGTCTTCTCCAACACCACAGTTCAAAAGCATCAATTCTTTGGCACTCAGCCTTCTTCACCGTCCAACTCTCACATCCTTACATGACCACTGGAAAAACCATAGCCTTGACTAGACGGACCTTTGTTGGCAAAGTAATGTCTCTGCTTTTAAATATGTATCTGTTGCTGCTGCTGCTAAGTCGCTTCAGTCGTGTCCGACTCTGTGCGACCCCACAGGCGGCAGCCCACCAGGCTCCCCTGTCCCTGGGATTCTCCAGGCAAGAACACTGGAGTGGGTTGCCATTTCCTTCTCCAATGCATGCAAGTGAAAAGTGAAAGTGAAGTTGCTCATTCGTGTCCAACTCTTAGCAACCCCCTGGACTGCAGCCCACCAGGCCCCTCCGTCCATGGGATTTTCCAGGCAAGAGTACTGGAGTGGGGTGCCATTGCCTTCTCTGAAATATGCTATCTAGGTTGGTCATAACCTTGTCTCAAATGTATATTTCATCATATGACTTACAAAGCCCTTTCTGGGATGTGATCTTATTGGAAGCTTGTCTTTTTTCCTCCTGTTGGCACTACTCTTGGCCTGACTTTCTCTGCTATAGTCATAGTATTTCTCCTTTTAGTCCAATGCACCATAAACCTTCTTGCTCAGGACCTGTGCCTTAGGAAACTAAGGCCATAAGAAATTAAGAGCATTCCTCAGGCAGAACCATGTAACCTGTTTGCATGTAATACCAAACCTTCTGGCCTTTCTATTATACCTGAGAACAACCTGGAGTCCTCTTCCCTTTAGCAATGTGAGCTGATCAACTGCTGAATTTAGACAATTGGTTCCTTCAGGGAGAGTTTGAGAACAGTTGTAGGGGCTGGAGGGGGTGTGGAGTGGGGCCCCTGGCATTGCCAAATTCTGAACAAGGTGGGAGGGGTGGGAGGAGGCTGTGGGTTGGACCTGAGTACGAAGAGCATGTATCTTTTTGGGTATGTAGTGGGGGAGGTGGTGGGGGGTAGGGGTAGAGGAGGGGTGGGGTGATATAGGACAGACAGTCAGGGGTCTCCAAGGAAAGTTGTCTCAGCGATCCTTTTTTGTGGGCAGGATGTACCAGGTCAGAAGGTACCTGTGTCATGAGACTGGTCTAAGGACCTGGGAAGCAGCCTTGATTTGGTGGGGTGGACTCTCAAAACCTTGAAGCAAGGCCGAATGCACCTCTGGACGTGTTTTCCACCCTGAATTCTAGTATGACAGAATCACATGACCCTCTTAAGCATTCAGGTATCTAAAAACCGACAAAAGGCCTTCTGAGCAATTATGGGAAGTGGGCCTGTATTCCCTGGGTGACCCCCTTGCAACCCACGGGAGAGACAGGCCAAGAAGTGAGCTCTGCCGACATAGGACAAATGCTCACCTCCACCCTCTCCTCCCATCCTCATGAGACCCACCATTCCGAGTCCCCTCAAAGTCCAGACTCATCATTCACTCAAGAGATACTTGGTGAGCAACTGTTATATGCCAGGCACAGTGGGATACACAGATGATTCAAACACGAGTCTTTCCCTCTGGACAACTAGAAGAAGGGCCAAGAGGAGAACCCAAGTGGAGGTCACAGAGCAGAACATGAGAGGCAGCAAAAAAGGAGATATAGAGCGACTTCTCTGGTCGAATGGTTAAAAATATGCCTGCCAATGCAGGGGCCTCGAGTTCAATCCCTGGTCCAGGAAGGTTCCACAGAATCTTCGGTGGAACAACTAAGCCCATGAGCCGCAACTGCTGAGCCCAGGCACTGCAGCTGGAGAGTAGCCCGCGTGTAGCAATGAAGACCCAGCATAGCCAAAAATAAGTAAATAAATATTTTAAAGAAAGGAACACAGAGGCACCCCAAAGAAGTTTAGGAAAGCTTCAGATCATCTCTCCCTCCCTTCCTTCTCTGCCCAGCAAGTATTTCTCTGGTTTCACTGGGCACAGATAGCTGGTGAACAAAAGCACGGGCTCAGGCCAGACTGCCTAGGATTTTCTCCTAGCTCCTCCTCCCCACATGTCTAGTTGAGTGACAACAAGTAACTTACTTAATGTCCCCGTGTCTCAGGCTTCTCATTTGGAAATTGAAGATAATAATAGTATTGATCCCATGGGATTAATGTGAGGATTAAATGAGTTAATACATGTCAAGCGCTTAGAATGTTTCCTGGCACGCAGTCTCTCTCAGAGCCTGATGTGAGCTAAGATGATGACAGCTGTGACGACAATGATGCCGGTGGTGTGCCAGGCACTAGGGGTGCAGCCAGGAACACAGTGAATAGAGAGGTAAGGTCTGTGATCTCATTGCTTCCAGACTGAGCAAAGGAAGGAGAGAAAACTGGGAATCAGGGAAGGGCTTCAAAGAGAATCTGGCTTTGAACTGAGCAGGCTCTGGAGCTGTATGATGGAGTTGCATTGGGTTTCAAGCCAGAGCGAATACCTGGTGGTAGAAAGGAGTAAGTAAGTGTGTAGAGAGTGGTGCCTGAGATCCTGTCAAAGAATCATGCAGTAACAGCCCACAGTGTGAGGAACTTACTCCATAGCCCAAGTCTGCCCCTTCCCTAGGCCCTTTCCCCTCCACAGAGACACAATAAGTGATGCAGTCAAAGAGCCAGTACTTCATCTGGAACAAGAAGGTTAGGACTTTCTTTCAAGCCAGCAAGCATCAGTTTGAAAGTGGCTGACCCTCCACATCTCTCCCTGCTAAGCCCAAGAAAGAAGGAGACTCAGAGCCCCCCAAGCACCTCCCCACCCCTGGCACTCCTTTCCTGTGGGCTGCCTGAGGCAGAAAGTCCCTCCTCTCCACGTGAACTGGTAGCTGCCCCGTCCTGCCGGAGAGGGCCTGGATTCCTAGACATCTAAAGGCCTGCCTCTCTGCTCTGGCCCATGTTTAGGATGTCAGCTGACTCTGGGCTCAGACGGCCTGAGGAGGTGCCCTGGTTTTACTGTGCTCTGTCTTAAGCAAGCCTCTTGGAGCTTCATCTGCCTCCGTAGAAAACAGAGATAATAATAGCATCGCACAGGCCAGCTCTGAATGTCAAGTGAATAAACACATATGGAGAACGTGGTGCTGAATGGATGCTCAGTCCACGCCACTTTCTTTCCTTCCCTCTGGGCTCCTCTCTACACCTGCTATCTCAGTCGCACTTCACTTTCAGACCTGGATGTCAGTAGGGGACAATGAGTGTGGGCTCTCAGAAGAGAAAGAAAACAGCCAGTCATTACATCACCTCTCCCTCTTCTTCCTGGCAGCCTGCTGGGGAGGCCACATGAGGTGTGTCAGGGTAAGATCTCCCTGGGGTGAAATGGCCAAGTAAGGAACACCGCGCCCCCTTCCCTCACCTTTAGTGCCCCAGTCCAGGTTTCTTTTGTTTTTGTTGTTCTGCATTTCCTTGGGATCAGGAAGTGATTTAGATGGTTATTTAACCCTCAGGATTAACTGATTTGCTGTTGTTTGCAGTCGCTAAGTTGTGTCTGCCTCTTTGCAACCCCTTGGACTGCAGCGCTTCCCTTTCCTTCATTATCTCCCAGAGTATGTGCAAACTCATGTTTATTGAGTTGGTGATGCCATCCAATTATCTTATCCTCTGTCGCCCCCTTCTCCTTCTGACCTCGATCTTTCCCAACATCAGGGTCTTTTCCAGTGAGTTGTCTCTTCACACCAGGTGGCCAAAGTATTGGAGCTTCAGCTTCAGCATCAGTCCTTCCAGTGAATATGCAGGGTTGATTTCCTTTAGGATTGACTGGTTTGATCTCCTTGCAGTCCAAGGGACTCTCAAGAGTCTTCTCCAGCACCACAATTCAAAAGCATCAATTCTTTAATGCTCAGCCTTCTTGCCCCGATTAACTGATTGGAAAGTTTAATCTGCTACCCATCCCAAGGGCATTTTTATTCACTAAAGCAAACCATCCCAAGGAGAAGTAAATGCCAATGTAGGGTCTGAAGGACTTCTTGTGAAAGGACATTTGGGATCAGGAGGGCGCAGAGGGCTGTGTGGGTCTCCTGAGGGTTCTTGGGTTGAGGACTTCCTACACCTGGAAAGGGGGCTGAGGGTCCTGCCCTCTGACACCCAGCCCCCTCTCCTCCAGGCGTACTTCCTGCCTTGAGGACTTCCCAGACCTCCTATCACAGAGAAGTAGCTATGGGGGGCCAAGCAGCCACACTAAGACCTACAACAAAATTAGCCTCCAGGCACGTTGCCCACAGGCTGCTCCTGCCCAGTGGCCAAGCCCAGCGGAGATACTGAGACAGGCCCATTCCCTGGAGACAGGTGACTTCTTTATCAATGGCTTTGGCTCATTGCCTGGCACCCCCGCCCCACCCCCCAGGATGGCTTTGCCAAACCGTCCTTAGACTGCTTGGCAGTCCAGCTGACCAGGTGGACTCTTTCCCCCTCCTTTACTAGAGGTCAGATTACATCACTATCTGAGAGCTCGCCCATTTCCCCAGCTCACTCCACTATCCCTGTGACTTTCTTTCATATAAGCTGTTTCCCTAATCAAATCCTCGCACCTCTCATCTAGAGGGACCCAGACTAACACCCTGCCCCCATTTCTTTTCCAGCAATGTCCTGTTAATGCTGTGTGTCTAAACTCACCCATCTTTAAAAACACCTGGACCGCACTCTCCAGGAGCCGGGACGGATGAAAGGCTCTGACAAGGTATAACTAAGAGGTAACACCTCTTAGAGTATTTGCAAAGGTCTCAACCAAGAAAAAAAAATACAGTAGAAGAGTGTTTATCCAGCATGCCCAGACCTCATCTACCTTTGGTAAATATTAATAACATTTCAGTAGTTTAGAAATGTTTATTTCTATAGCATATAATGCTCTAAAAACTCAAAGAAAAATAAAGCCAAACATATTTTGCCCTACGCTGTATCATTTAAGATGTGATGTAAAGAATGATTCAGTTCAGTACAGTTGCTCAGTCATGCCCGACTCTTTGTGACCCCATTGACTGCAGCACACTAGGCTTCCCTATCCATCACCAACTCCCAAGTTTACCCAAACTCATGTCCATTGAGTCGGTGATGCCATCTAACCATCTCATCCTCTGTCGTCCTCTTCTCCTCCCACCTTCAATCTTTCCCAGCGTCAGGGTCTTTTCAAACGGGTCAGCTCTTTGCATCAGGCAGCCAAAGTATTGGAGTTTCAGCTTCAACATCAGTCCTTCCAATGAACACCCAGGACTGATATCCTTTAGGATGGACTTGTTGGATCTCCTTGCAGTCCAGGGGATTCTCAGGAGTCTTCTCCAGTACCACAGTTCAAAAGCATCAATTCTTCGACAGTCAGCTTTCATTAAAGTCCAACTCTCACATCCATACATGACTACTGGAAAAACCATAGCCTTGACTAGATGGACCTTTGTTGGCAAAGTAATGTCTCTACTTTTTAATATGCTGTCTAGGTTGGTCATAACTTTTCTTCCAAGGAGTAAGCGTCTTTTAATTTCTTGGCTGCAGTCACCATCTGCAGTGATTTTGGAGCCCCCAAAATAAAGTCTCTGTTTCCACTGTTTCCCCATCTATTTGCCATGAAGTGATGGGACCAAATGCCATGATCTTAGCTTTCTGAATGTTGAGTTTTAAGCCAACTTTTTCACTCTCCTCTTTCACTTTCATCAAGAGCCTCTTTAGTTCTTCTTCACTTTCTGCCATAAGGGTGGTGTCATCTGCATATCTGAGGTTATTGATATTTCTCCCAGCAATCCTGATTCCAGCTTGTGCTTCATCCAGCACAGCGTTTCTCATGATGTACTCTGCATATAAGTTAAATAAGCAGGGTGACAATATACAGCCTTGACGTACTCCTTTTCCTATTTGGAACCAGTCTGTTGCTCTATGTCCAGTTCTAACTGTTGCTTCCTGACCCACATACAGATTTCTCAAGAGGCAAGTCAGGTGGTCTGGTATGCCCATCTCTTTCAGAATTTTCCACAGTTTGTTGTGATCCACACAGTCAAAGGCTTTGGCATAGTCAATAAAGGAGAAATAGATGTTTTTCTGACACTCTCTTGCTTTTTCAATGATCCAGCGGATGTTGGCAATTTGATCTCTGGTTCCTCTGCCTTTTCTAAAACCAGCTTGAACATCTGGAAGTTCACGGTTCATGTACTGTTGAAGCGTGGCTTGGAGAATTTTGAGCATTACTTGACTAGCGTGTGAGATGAGTACAACTGTGCAGTAGTTTGGGCGTTCTTTAGCATTGCCTTTCTTAGGGATTGGAATGAAAACTGACCTTTTTGAATCCTGTGGCCACTGCTGAGTTTTCCAAATTTGCTGGCATATTAAATGCAGCACTTTCATAGCATCATCTTTGAGAATTTGAAATAGCTCAACTGGAATTCCATCACCTCCTCTAGCTTTGTTCATAGTGATGCGTCCTAAGGCCCACTTGACTTCACATTCCAGGATGTCTGGCTCTAGGTGAGTGATCACATCATCATGATTACCTGGGTCATGAAGATCTTTTTTGTACAGTTCTTCTGTGTATTCTTGCCACCTCTTCTTAATCTCTTCTGCTCTGTTAGGTCCCTACCATTTCTGTCCTTTATTGAGCCCATCTTTGCATGAAATGTTCCCTTGGTTTCTCTACTTTTCTTGAAGAGATCTCTAGTCTTTCCCATTCTATTGTATTTCCTCCATAAAGTATGATAGGAAATAAAATAATACAATGGGTGAATGTGCTTTGTTAAACCTATTATACAATATAAGCATATAGTATAAGTGGATCAAAACATCACTGGAGAATGATTCCATGCTCCCAGTTGTGAACCCCCAAGAGGCCTCCTGTTATGGCTTCTTCCAAGGGAACCAGAGGCTGAGTCTAGGAGCAGTCAGAAAGTTGACATGGCTGAGGGGTAAGCTTCTAGGACGGAAGCCAGAAACAATCTTGGAGTGAGCAGAGCACTGGGAGTGTAACTGAGCCCAGAGTAGCCCCTAGGCCCAGAACTGCAGCCCCAGCCCCTGATTCTCTGGCTCCTGTGCTCTGCGGAGCAGCCCAAGGGTGTACAGATACATCCAGAGGCCATACAGTAAAGACCTAGAGCACAGGCCATTTCTTCCTCAGAGTGCTCTGATCTTCTAGCTCTATGTGCTCCAAGCTGCTCCTAGCTCTCGACCTGGGCCTCACATGCCAGGGGCCACTCTCTCTGTACTTCGGCTCTTCACATCTGGCTTTTCTCCAGTGCTCAACTCCTAACTCCTCAAGAACCAGGACTATGACTGGTGCATCAGTCAGGGCTCGGCACCATGGCTCCTGGAAAGCTGTGCACAGCACACGGGCAAACCCAAACCCACCGCACAACGTAGTCTTCCTGGAAGGTCTCTCTGGATTTGCACCTGCTGCCACTGGCTCACATTTCGGAAACCTGGAGAAAACTTGAATATCACGAATGAAAATCTTATTTGGTCTTATGAGCTGTCTTTTTTTTTTTTTCTTCTAGCTTTGTACTATAATAAATTGTCCGGTGAATCCTTGGACGTAGATGACATTCAGACCCATTTAGACTAATGAATTGTTTGCAAATGATACAGCTGCATCTGATTTAGTGGGTGGATCCTATCCTAATTGACTCTTAAGATGAACGTTTGACTCTTCAGCAGGGAGAGTGGTACTGACATCCTTCCTTTCTGTCTCTTGCTTTTGCTCCTGGAGGCTTCTTGGCTCTGTACCAACTGTAAGAAACTCAGCAATGAAGCCTGGCATTGGGTAATTGTTGGAAAAGTCTGCCTTCCAGTTAGCACCCCTGCACTGGGGGCTGGAGGGGATCCTAAGAAAACGTACCCACTCTCTCTCCTGCAACAACTGGAGATGCAGGTGGGTGATAAGCTGCCTATGCTTATAAGTGTTGAGGTTCCATCCAGAGCTTAAGTATAAGAACCTATTACTTTATGAAATACGGCTGCTCTAAAAAGTTACATATAAATCTGATTGTGTTCAGGGGTAGAGTTGGACAGATTCAGTGAAATTGGATTTTAAATGTATCAGAGGCTATGGGTATTTGAGAGCACCCTAGGGTGATGTTGGAAGAGAGAGGAATCTGGGACTTCCCTGGTGGTCCAGTGGTTAAGAATCCACCTTGCAATTCAGGGGGTGCAGGTTCAATCTCTGGTTGGGGAATTAAAATCTCACATGCTGCAGGACAACTAAGCTTGTGGGCCACAACTTCTGTGCCCACATGGCAACTACTGAGCCCACACACTCCAGAGCCCGTGCACCATAACTAGAGAGTCAGTGCACTGCAACAAAAGATCCTGCATGATGCAATGAGGATTCTGAGTGCTGCAACTAAGACCCCATTTAGCCAAATAAATAAAAAAAGAGAGAGAGGAATCTTATGGAGAGAAAATAACAACCTGAAAATTCTACTTGGTTCATTTGCTCATTCATTTCATCACAAAATGAACCTTTTGTAGGGCACCAACTCTGTGCTTGGCTTTATTCCAGTGGCTAGTGACACAAAGGATAATAAGCCACCTGCTGTATTTATTAAGTCAGGGAATGTGCTCAAGACATAGTGAAGCCTGCGTCCCAGAACACCTATGTTTATACCACGCATGGGCATCCATCAGAACAGACCAAGGTTCTGCCCTCAAGCTCAACCAGAGGGAGGGACCCTTGCTTGGTTAAGAGCCCACAGAAAAGTTCCTGAACTGACATTTCCTGCTCCTGAGGTCTGACTGAGCCATGTCATGCTCCTTCTGTTGATATCATGGCCTTGCCTTTATGCTACTAATGCCATGAAAAATACATGGAAAGGAAGTACTAGGGAGACTCTGATGGAAGAGAGGAGACCACTGTGGCATCACTGAGTGGAAAGTTATCCCAAGCACAGCAGGCAGGAAGAGCTCACTTTCTTTGCAAAAGCACAGTCTTTTCCTCCATCCTCTGAAGAGATTTTTCTCCCTCTTCTTCCCTGCTCCTTCTCTCCATCTCCTCTCTACTTCTTTCTGCCACCTCCAACCTGCGGCTCCAGGAAAATCAAGTGTCTCTGAGGTCAACCATCCAGGGCCATGGAGAAAGCATATGAAAGCAATCCTTCTCGGAATTACAGCTGGAGGCTGCTTGACATATGTCGGCCTCACAGCACATGTGAGACGGCTGTGTTAAGCTGTAACAACAGCGCTCCACGCCACCAGGCAGCAAATGGATTTTGGTTCCGCTTTAATTTCTAACGAACAGCCAAGCCTTCACCACATCCATCAGCGGGAGCCCTGCCTGCCGCATTAACAGCCTTGCTTAATGGCTGCCTTCCCGCTTATCACACCTCAGCCTGATTAAATTGTTATATAAAGAGAAATGTTTTTGCAATAAATATCTGTTGGGAATTTCAATCAGGTTCCCAGGCCACTGTTGCTGAGTCATGGTTCTTTTCTTCTCAGTTAATGAGGTTTTCATCAGCCCCGGCAGGGGTGGACTTGGGGGAGAAGAACTGATCGGTTTCAGTAGCACAGAGAGGAGGGAAGAATAGAGATGTAAACACCAGCCATCGGGTGGGAGATTTCCAGCTGGGAGTCTGGGAACAAGCCAGAGGTCCCTCAAACTGTCCCACCTTATTCCTGGGTCTGTGAGTGAAGTCCCTTCTCTGTGCTGGGAAGGGGTAGGGGGGAATCTGTGAACAATGGTGGGGACCTGCTCTGCTCACTCTGTGTCCTCTCCAACCTCTTCTCTTCACCAGCCAAGCCAGATGTGGGATGTTCAGAAGGAAGCCAGAAGCCCAGGATGGGGGAGCAGGGAGCATGTGCTTACAGGCTTTCCAGACCTCTGTGAGCATGCAATGTTACTATGCAGCAGGCCCTCTTCCCAGGACTTAACGAGTTGTAACCTCTGTAATCCTCAAAAGGACCCAACGAGATCGACATCATCATCTCCACTTTGCCGATATGCACAGGGAAGCATCAAAAGAAGGAAATGAGTTGACCAATTCACACAGTTGAGTTGGGGCAGAGCCATCCTCTGACCCCAGCAGACTGCTTCTTAGCCACGCCTAGACCTACACTGGATACTGCTGAGCGTCGGTGAGTGATAAGTGCTTTTGAACACCCACCTACTCAACTGTGTGCTGAGTGTGTTATGGGGTATTGGAAACTGAAGATGATTACCTGTACTTCTCTGCAAAGAGTTGATGATAGAGTTGGGGCAAGAAAACACATCTTCGAAGTGGATCAAAAACGATCAAAAGGATAACCTTATTGTCAAGCAAACAATCCAAAAAAAGAAAAAGAAACTATACACATATCTGAGCACCTCTGATCTCAGAAAGCAGAAAGGCTCCTTTCCAGGCCAGCCTTACCCAGCAGGTGTAAAAAACCTGTGGTTGGACTGTGGCTGGGGAAGGGGTTTGATCAGAAGGGTTGGGTAGCTAATCCAGGGTGGCTTCCAGGGTGTGGTGTCTTGTCAAGCCCCGAAGACACTGATGGATATGGATGGGCATAGGAAAGGGATGAGCGAGCTCTCTGTCATCTCCTTCCAACCTCTCCAGGAGCCCGGGGGTAGCAGCGGGAGACCAGGCTCACAGAGCGGAGATTGTCCATGTCTGGTAGAGGCTCCACTGAGAGTGTTCGTGAGTAGGCTGCGGGAGGGGAATGGACTCTACCTCACTACTAACTGGCTGCGATGAGATAGCAGGTTGATGATTTATGTTTTGGTCACGTGTATCAGAACTTGAGCATTTTGACTCAGCATGAAATGTTTTGTGGCTTCAGAAGGGGAGAAAGAAATGAATCAAATTTCCAAGAAACTAATTAACCTGCAGATAGTTCATACTGTTGTTCTAAACCAAATATTGGACACACACAATACTGGACGCACAGTGTAGAGACACCCTGTCAGGACACAAAATAAACCAGTTTAATCATCTTTCTCTGGCAGATAATGAAGTTGTTTCATTTTATTTTGGTTTATATCATGTTGGGCTCTCCAGGCCCAGTGAGTAAAGGACTGTCATCTTGCCAGAGCGGATGTGTGTGTTAGTGTGGGGAACTGGTCCCTACAAGAAAGGAGGCTTCTCACCACACTTTGGTCATCACAGTATAAAGTCTGTGGTGAGAAAAGTATTGTAGGAGAGGGGGTGGGAGTGGGTTTACACAGTCATCAAAAGGCAAAGAAAAGCTCAGGCTGAAGGGTAGCCCATGGCTTGGTACCAGTCAGTAAGAGGAGATGATTTGCTGAGTCATTGGGCCACAACCTCACTGGGCACAGTGTCTCCTCAGATAGCCTGACTCAACCGCTACAGTGACAGTGAATTCTAGGAGGTGAACTCTGGGAGATTTCAGCCTCCGGCTAGGGTAGGGCAAGTGGTCCTGTCTGTCCTCCAGAAGGGCCCCAGGGCCCAGAGGTGGGAACTGGCCCGCCACCTTCTCAGTCTCCTGACCCTTCATCTGGATGACTCCAGTGCCCACTCTCTGCTGTCTCTTATACCCCTCGCCACGGAGCCCTGCCAGTTATCCCTGGCCCTCCTGACCTGCTGTCCCTTCATAGCACCTCTGCAACCTCAGAGCTTGAAGACTCAGTTTTCTTACCCAATAAATGGGGACAGTAAAACCTATCTCATAGGTTTCTGGGAGGATTCTGTGAGATAAAGTGCCCACTGGCTATGATGGCTTTTTAAGGAACCCATCCAGGATAGGATGGGCTTTTAGGTAATGACCATGGTCACGCTTAATGATGTTTGCCTCCCAACCAAATCCCCTTTCTGCAAACTCCCTCGTGCCAATGCCTGACTGACCTTCCCAAACCCCCACTTTTGTCACTTGTGCTTAATTAGCCACAGCCCCTACCAAATGTCTGTGAGATCAAGTTCAAATTCCCCGGCCAGGCAACCAACACCCTCATCCATTGTCCCCACCTCACCTGGCCAGACTCCTCTCTCACAACCACAGAGGCTGTGGTTGAGGCTGTTGCACTTATCAGCCTGATCAGTTTACTGTTTTCCCTTCACACCAACCTGTTTTGCAGTTTAAGAAGAAAGCAATTAATGTAGTTGGCTGTCAATTTTTATTGAGTACATTAATAATGATAATAGAAAAATAGATAATATTTGTATTTGACTTTACATTTAAAAGAATATCTTTGTTGTTGTTTAGTCGCTAAGTTGTGTCCAACTCTTTGTGACCCCAGGGACTGTAGCATGCCAGGCTCTTCTGTCCTCCACTATATCCCCAAATTTGCTCAAATTCATGTCTGGTGAGTTGGTGATGCTATCTAATCATCTTTTCCTCTACTGCTCTCTTCTCCTGCCTTCAATCTTTCCCAACATGAGTCTTTTCCAATGAGTCAGCTTTTCGCATCAGGTGGCCAAAGTATTGGAACTTCAGCTTCAGCATCAGTCCTTCCAATGAATATTCAGGGTTGATTTCCTTTAGAAATGACTAGTTAGATATCCTTGCAGCCCAAGGGACTCTCAAGAATCTTCTCCAGGACCATAATTTGAAAACATCAGTTCTTCAGCCCTCAGCCTTCTTTATGACCCAGCTCTCACATCTGTACATAATATCTGTATATCTACCAATATTTGCTGTTGTTTAAGTTGCATGTCCAACTCTTGCAACCCCATAGACTGTATCCTGCCAGGCTCCTCTGTGCATGGAATTCTCCAGATAAGAATACTGGAGTAGGTAGCCATTCCCTTCTTCAGGGGATCTTCCTGACTCAGGGATCGAACCTGGGAATCTCCTGCATTGCAAGCAGATTCTTTACCCTCTGAACCACCAGGGAAGCCCATATATACATATAACTACAGACAATTTCACACCTAGTTGAAACAGTAAGTTCAAGTTAACATTTGCCAAGCATCTTCCAGATGCCGATTACTGTACCAGGCAGAATATGAATCTGAAAATGAAGGACCTCAGGCTCCATGGCAGGTCAAGATGGTTTGGTGTCAGCACTTTCTCCTGGTACCTGACATGATTTCCCACACATGAAACCATCTACTGGTCCCGTGGGTTTGTCCATCCCTACTTGCTCACACAAAACACAGATGCCAAGACACACATGGTTGCACATGGAAGCTCAAGTACATAGTTCAGTTCAGTTCAGTCACTCAGTCGTGTCCGACTCTTTGCGACCCCATGAATTGCAGCACACCAGCCTCTCTGTCCATCACCAACTCGAGGAGTCCACCCAAACCCATGTCCATCGAGTCAGTGATGCCATCCAACCATCTCATCCTCTGTCGTCCCCTTCTCCTCCTGCCCCCAATCCTACCAGCATTAGGGTCTTTTCCAATGAGTCAACTCTTCGCATGAGGTGGCCAAAGTATTGGAGTTTCAGCTTCAACATCAGTCCTTCCAATGAACACCCAGGATTGATCTCCTTTAGGATGGATTGATTGGATCTCCTTGCAGTCCAAGGGACTCTCAAGAGTCTTCTCCATGGGAAATAAATGGGGAAACAGTGGAAACAGTGTCAGACTTTATTTTTGGGGGCTCCAAAATCACTGCTGATGGTGATTGCAGCCATGAAATTAAAAGACGCTTACTCCTTGGAAGGAAGGTTATGGCCAACCTAGATAGCATATTTGAAAAGCAGAGACATTACTTTGCCAACAAAAGTCCATCTAGACAAGGCTATGGTTTTTCCAGTGGTCATGTATGGATGTGAGAGTTCGACGGTGAAGAAAGCTGAATGCCGCAGTATTGATGCTTTTGAACTGTGGTGCTGGAGAAGTACTTAGTTAATATGGCATAATTTACTCCACCAAGTTGTGCAGGTTCCATGTGGCCTATCCTATCTGGCTGGATTACAACTTCTTGAAGCTTTGCATCTATTACCCTTCACAGGCTGCCGGACAGGCTGCAACACACAGTCACTTTTTGTTTGCCCTGATTCCTTGGCCCTCATCCCCTTCATGGCCATTGGATTGTGCTCCTCTCAACTCAGGCCCCTCCCTTTGTCCTCCTTTTTGACCACTCCCAGGTCTCTGGCACTTTCATCCTGGCATCACCAGCAGTCAGGGTTAGGAGGGAACCTGGCTTGGTGTTCACGGCATCTGTTTCCACCTGGCAGCACTAGTTCAGAATGGGGAGCTGTCAGGCTCAAGGGGAATTTGCACAGCAGTCCATGAAGCAGTCTGATCTTTGGCAGTTTGGGGAGAGAGAAAAGACTGAATACAGTGAAGTGGTCCTTAATGCAGCAGTTCTCTGCTCTTAGGTGACTTGCCAGTGTGAGCCGTGGGAGCGTGAAGGCTGCAGCTCCAGCGATTGTGTGGATGTTCCCTGGGAGCACCGTGGCAGGAAACCACCAGCACAGAACACCGAGGGTCAGAACAAACTGGAGAACACAGATGCCCATCATAGATCTGGATGGACCTGAGGACCCGTCCCTGGGATGGACTTTGGATCTGTCACCTAACCTCTCTGAGTTTCTGTTGCCTCACCTGTAAAGTCAAAATAATAACTTTAAAAAGCTGCTATGAGGAAATGCATGTGAAAGAGCAGAGCGTTAGAAGATAGGATGAGGACCAGGCTCCCTTGGGTTATGTGACTGAAGCCCATTCCTTTCCTCTTTTTTTTGTAGCTCAATGTGGAGCATTTGATCTAGATCCATTGGGAGCCCCAATCCTCAGGAGCTACATCCCTCAGCAGGAAACTTGGAACTGGGAAAAGAGCATAAGAGTTGCCTTCCACCCACCTGCCCTTGTCTCGAGAGTCTGTGGGCAAGACTCTAGGTTTGGTTACTTGTCCAGGCAGCAGTCCGTCTGGAGCAGGGTTGCACAGTCAAATGCCTACAAGTGAAGCTGGTAATAAAAAGGAGTGGAGACTTGGGGTCCCTTCTCAGGGTGCCACTCTGTCTTCTGCTTTCCCACTTCTGGTTGAGGTGTAGGACAGAAAACAGCAGAGCCAGTGATGATAATAAATGGCCACTGGCACTCAAGGTCAGAAACAATAAGGAGTGGGGAAGACCGAGGTGAACGTGTCAAGTAATGGCCCACGTGAAGGGCCAGCTCCCACTGAAGGCTGTCATTGAGTAATGGGGAGCAGGGGCATTGTTTGCATATCTTCCAGTGTTCAGGACATGGTTTAAATTCAAGTTTTCTTTCAAAGTCTCCCAAGGTAAAATATAGTATGCATTAAAACAAACTATAGAGCCAAAGAATACAGATCCGGGACAGCTAAGGAGATCATTTTGCACTTCTGAGTTTCTATATCTGGAGAAATGAAAGCTTCAAATTGTGCCCGAGAGAATGCAGGGCCACTCAAGGAAAGTTTTCTGGAGGAGAAGCCTGGACATGAGAAGCTAGGGCTTCTCAGCCTCAGTTATTTGGGTATTTGTTGCTGCTGCTGCTGTTAAGTCTCTTCAGTCGTGTCCGACTCTGTGCGACCCCATAGATGGCAGCCCACCAGTCTCCTCCGTCCCTGGGATTCTCCAGGCAAGAATACTGGAGTGGGTTGCCATTTCCTTCTCCACTGGGTATTTGAGGCCCAATAATTCTTTTTGGCTGGGAGCTGTCCTGTGCATTTTAGGATGACCAGCAGCACTCCTGGCCTCTACCCACAAGTGTCGGTCGCGCTTCCCTTCCCAAGTAGTAACATCTAAAACTGCGTCCAGACTTTTGTCCCCAGGGGCAAAATCACCTGAGTCTCAAGTCACTGGGTTAACCCCTCCAGAGACAGACAGAAGATGGCACTGTGAGGCGGGCCTGTCAAGTGATAGTGCTTCAGCAGCGATTAGTGGGCAAACGTTTCTAAATTAGCAAATTTTAATTTAGACCTAAATCTCCATTATTGCCTGAAGCTGGAGGAAAATTGGTGACCGTTTAAAATTAATTGGAACCCGCTGTGAATCAGTGGAGGGTGAAAAGCAGAAAAGGTCCAAATGATGAACTGGGCTAGAGCGATGGGGCAGAGGGGCAGAGGATGTGGGGCAACAGCTGGTGACAGATGGACAAGGAACCATGACTGGCTGGGAGCAGGGAGTCCTGCCAGGGAATCCTGCGGCCATGCTGTGGGAGCAGCGGCAGCTGTGGCCTCAACATGGGACCCTGAAGAGAAACCAGTGTTCAGGCTTCAAAGGCCTGGGGCTGGAGGCCACCAAGTTCCACAGGGAACATGACCCCCCGGGGACAGATGCAGGTAAAACAAACCCCTGAAAATAGGGACTGATTGTTCCTGAGGCCGATGGGACTTTATTAAAGTATCCAAACACCCTGGGGCTGTGCTTTATGAAAAGTACTGGAGTTGGTGTGTCAGTTCTCTCTCCTTAAACTCAGAAAACCATGATAAATGTAGGTGATCCCTCAGACCAGTGGCTAAGGGACTCAGTCTTATCGCCATTAAGCTCTGGCTATAGGATTTGGAGGGCTTCCCTGCTGATTCAGCGGTAAAGAATCCGCCTGCAATGCAGGAGACACTGGAGATGCAGGCTCAATCCCTGGGTTCTGATGATCCCCTAGAAGAGGGCATGGCAACCCACTTCAGCATTTTTGCCTAGAGAATCCAATGGACAGAGGAGCCTGGTAAGCTACAGTCCATATGGTCACAAAGAGTCAGACACAGCTGAAGCAACTAAGCCTGCATGCACATAGGCACATAGGCATTGGAAGCCTAAACATGGGGAAGGAGATGCAAGCATTTGAGGGAGAGATGATTGTGTTCTAATGGAAGTGAAGGGGTGCTGAGGGGGCAGGCCTGGAGGCAGTGGCAGGAGTAACTTTGAGAAGGAAGAAGGGGCTGAGAAGGGTCTTCTGGACAAAAAGGCAAGGGCTAAGGGAAACTTTTAGTCAGAGGAGTGGACCTGGGGGTCTGGATGGAGGAGCAGAGTTGGAGGAGGCATTTCTGTTAGGATGAGCTGTTGTCTCAAGCCCCTCTGAGTTTTGATCTTAAGTGCTGCTGCTGCTGCTGCTGCTGCTAAGTCGCCTCAGTCGTGTCCGACTCTGTGCAACCCCATAGATGGCAGCCCACCAGGCTCCCCCATCCCTGGGATTCTCCAGGCAAGAGTACTGGAGTGGGTTGCCATTGCCTTCTCCGGATCTTAAGTGAGGCCTTAGCAAATCAGGGTTTCTCCTTTTGACTTTCTGTCACGGACACTTGAGGTCAAAAGAGTACAGCTTAGTTTGCCAGGCTGGAAACATCTCTGAAGTTTTGGCTGTGGGCCCCCAAGGGCCTCCCAGCGAGAAGGTGGCTGTCTGAGCCCTGGCCATGTTTCTAGGACCTCTGCAGCAAAAGCTACCCTTAGAAGCAGGAAACAAAACCCCACATCCAGCCCCATTGTCTAGGGCAATGGCCAGCAACCCCATTTTATGAATTAAAGAAACCTGGGGTACTGGGACGTGTGAGTCACTCAAAGCCACCCAATCAGGAAGTTGCAGGTATGGAGAAGAGCCCTAGGGTCTGGACCCCTTCCTGCTCTAGACTCCTTTGCATGTTCCATGTTGCTCATTTCAATACAATAGTGCCTATGCGTGTCGGCTTTCCTAGTGGCTCAGTGGTAAAGAATCCACCTGCAATAAAGGAGCCACAGGAGACACAGGTTCAATCACCGGATTGGGAAGATCCCTTGGAGGAGGAGGAGGACATGGCAACCCATGCCAGTATTCTTGCCTGGAGAATTCCATGGACAGACGAGCCTGGTGGGCTACAGTCTATAGGGTTGAAAAGAGTCAGACAGGACTGAGTCATGTTAGCATGCATACATGCCTGTGGATGCAGTTTGATGAGAGAAGAGCACCTGAGCTCAGGCCTCTGGGTGGGGAGTAGCTTGAACTCTCTGGGGGCTTGTCTGCCCAGAATACTTCAGGAGGGGACACGAACACTGCTCTGAATTTTAAGACAAGCCTGCACCCCACCTCTACCCACCTCAGTCTCTACCACCCACCCGCTGGCCTTATTTGCTTTTGATGAGGCAGGCATGGTCTTCAATAATGCAGGCCCCCACCAAACACAGAAGAGGCCTGTCACCCAAAAATAACTTGAAAAGCAGTCAGAGGGAAGCAGATAAGCATTCAAAATCACTTATTTATAGCACGGAGAATGAAGCTGTCAAAGAGACTAGAGGCAAGCAACAGCCACAGCTTCGTTTGAGGGGCAACTGGGTGCCTCTCCCACCCTATGGGGGTACCTTGGAATGTGCCTCTAGATCTAGCCTAGTCTGGTGTATATGCAGAGACGTGGAAGACAGAGAGAGGTACCGGGGGAAGAAGGGAGGGAAGGAGAAAATACTGAGAACTCAGTGAAGTGTTAAAGGGCATCAGCTGGAACTTTTGGGGAGGTGCTGACATCCCTCTCCCTAGAAGGGTTTAATGCAGAGGCTAGGACCCCATTCTGATGGTGTTAGTAGAATCCATGCGTGAGGTTGGGAGATTTTAAGGGGTTAGTGACAATTAACTCTGACTATGGCTGAGAAAGACACATTTTTGCTGCCTCATTCTCCATTCCTTCTGCAAGGAGACACCTTTGGCTTGAGTCCCCTTTCCGCCCCCTCTTTCCTCCTTAGCTGTACCCCTTGGATTCAACAGTGTAGAAGTCAAGTCTAAGCTCTGGATCAGACACTGTGCACTAGACAACCTCTAATGTCCCCTTCCAACTCTGAGTTTGCAATTCCGGAATGTTCCAGCCTAGCACTACAGTCTTTGGAAAAGAAACAGCCAAAGATTGTGTCGCATAAACAATTATTTCAAAGGGACAAAGGGGATGCGAAGCCAGAGAAATTCAGGCTTGCATAACAGAATTGTTTCTGCAGGAGTTTCAATAAGAAAGGTGCTTTTATAGCTCTAAATGTGTATTTTGTTAACTGAAAACCAAAAATAATACTCTGGCTGATCAAAACTGACAGCACCAAACTTAAACGTCACTGAATCCTGAACAACATACGCAATCCGACCCAAATCAGCAATATTCTATCTGGGCCATCAAAGTGAATGGCAGCCTGGTTCTCAACCACAGAGGGTCCGCAAATGCCTATGAGGCCTGGTGGCCTAGCCGGCCTCTGACACAGAACAGACAGAACAGTTATGTGATTCTGCACCGCTCACCTCCGATTCCTTCCCTCACTCAGGACGATTGCTCCCGATGGCAATCAAGGTAAAACCAATAGTGGTTTGTGAAGGCAATTGCAACTCCTAGTTGATCAGTCATGTTGCATTCGATTCATTCCATGAAAACTTGTAAAGTGGGAGAGTGTGAACCCTGCAAAGGCTGTGCATTTATGCCATGGCCTACCTGCCCACAGGTCTATGTCATGGATTCGCCATGAGCCTGGAGCTGCGCCAAAGGAAACAACAGACTTAGAAGATCGAGACTTCTCAAGGAGCTGAAATTGCTTCGGGAAATAAGGATGATTGCAAGCCATGTGTGCAAAGTCGCTTCAGTTGTGTGACCCTATGGACTGTAGCCTACCAGGCTCCTCTGTCCTTGGGATTCTCCAGGCAAGAATACTGGAGTGGGTTGCCATGCCCTCCTCCAGGGGATCTTTCTGACCCAGGGATTGAACCTGTGTCTCCTGTGACTCCTGCATTGCAGGCAGACTCTTTATAGCTGAACCACTGGGGAAGCCCCATAAGGATGATTAGGTAACTCTTTTTCCTTGCATTAAGAGATGGTTTGTTTTGAAATAATTTCAAACCTAATGCAAAGCCATAAGTACAGCAGAATGAATTCCTTTATCAAACATCTTCACCCAGATGCCATCATTAATGTTTCACTGCATTTGTTTCTGCCCCCCTTCTTGTGTATGCTAATTTATTTAGTTTGTTGTTGTTTACTTGCTAAGTCGAGTCTGTCCTACTCTTTGTGACCCCATGGACTGTAGCCTGCCAGGCTCCTCTGTTCATGGAATTTCCCAGACAAGAATACTAGAGTGGGATGCCATTTCTTTTTTTTCAGGGGATCTTCCCAGAGCAGAGATCTAACCTATGTCTCCTGTATTGGCAGGTGGCTTCTTTACCACTGAACCAACAGGGAAGCCCTTATTTATGTTTATCTACACTCATCATTTGGGCTTCCCTGGTGGCTCAGATGATAAAGTGTCTGCCTGCAATGTGGGGCACCCGGGTTCGATCCTTGGGTTGGGAAGATCCCCTGGAGTAGGAAATGACAACCCACTCCAGTACTCCTGCCTGGAAAATTCATGCATAGAGGAGACTAGCAGGCTACAGTCCATCGGGTTGCAAAGAGTCAGACATGACTGAGCAACTTCGCTTTCTTTATACTCATGTCATTGTTATGGGCTTCCCACACGGCTCAGTGGTAAAGAATCCGCCTGCCAATGCAGGAGACTCAAGTTTGATCCCTGAGTTGGGAAGATCCCCTGGAGGAGGAAATGGCAACCAACTCCAGTATTCTTGCCTGGGAAATCCGATGGACAGAGGAACCTGGTAGGCTACAGTTCATGGGGTTGCAAAAGAGTCAGACATGACTTAGTGACCAACAACACATACCCGTTATCACTAGCATTTCTCTAAATTACTTGAAACCAAGCTGCAGACATGCTTTCCTATTGCTCTTAAATACCTCAGTGTGTATTTCCAAAACTCAGGATATTCTCCACATTGCCATATGGAGCTACAAATCAGGAAATCAACATTGACACAACATCATCATCCAAATCTCAAACTCCATTCAGATCTCCCTGACTGTCCCAACGAGGACTCTTTCCCTCCAGGCCCAGGTTGCCATCAAAGGGCAGACACAGCATTTGGTTGTCATGTCTCTTCAGTCTCTTCTATCTGGGACAGTTCCTCGGGCTTTACATTCTCCAGGATGTTCCTCCACCTGCGTGATCTGATATTCCTTTCTGGCAGAGTCAGGTCAAGCTTTCCTAGCAGGAATATTGCAGAAATGACACTATGCTCTTTTCAGCACCTCACACTGGAGTGTCACATGACGCCCAACCATCTCGATATTGACTTCTTGATCATGTTGCCAAGTTTTCCAACTTGGAGTCATCATTTTCCCTTTGCAGTTCAGTAGTATGTAATGTGGAGACTGCAATGGCAACACACTCCAGTACTCTTGCCTGGAAAATCCCATGGACGGAGGAGCCTGGTAGGCTGCAGTCCATGGGATCATTAGGAGTCGGACACCACTGAGCGACTTCTCTTTCACTTTTCCCTTTCATGCATTGGAGAAGGAAATGGCAACCCACTCCAGTGTTCTTGCCTGGAGGATCCCAGGGACAGGGGAGCCTGATGGGCTGCCGTCTATGGGGTCACACAGAGTCGGACACGACTGAAGCGACTTAGCAACAGCAGCAGCAGCAGTATATAATGTCAATATCTTGCTTATGATGTCAATATCCTGTCCCTCATTTGACCTCTACCCACCAGCCGTAGCCTCCTTTGATGACTCCCATCTGAATCAAACACTACCACGGTGGTTGCCCAACGGCAGTTTTCTATGTCCATGACTCCATCCTCACTTGTTTGTTGTTCTACTTGAAAAAATAGCTTTTCCTTCTCTCCTATGTGTTTGTTTATTATTTATTTATGTCAATGTGGACTTATGGACTCCTATCTTGTTCAATGGGTTGTATTTCTTACTATTATTAATCATTTTGATGCTGAAATTGTCCCAGATTTAACCAGTAGGGTGATTTTTGTGTCCTTTTTATATATTCTAATCACTTTTTAAGTACCTCCTTACTTCTTGGCACAAAATACACTGTAGGATCATCTTGTACTTTTTCCACCCCAGCCTAGAATCAATTGTTTCTCTAAGGAGTACTGGTTCCTTTTAGTGGTGGATGGTATTTAGATACCAAGATTTGACCTCATTGCTACTGTGGTGTCATTGCTTCTAGGCCTTTTAGACGAGGCTAGAAAATAGTTCTTAAATTTTTTTTTAATATGAAGAAAATTGCTTTACCATGTTGTGTTTGTGTCTGCCATACAGCAACACAAATCAGTCATAACTATATATATACACTCCTTCCCTGTTGAGCCGCCCTCCCTTCCCTCTATCCCACGCCTCTAGGTCATCACAGAGTTCCAGCTGGGTTCTCTGTGTTATATAGCAGCTTCCATATTTTTATATAAAAAACATGAATTCATACTCATTCCTCTAATTCCAATCCAGACCTACAGTTTATTCTAGCCTCTTCTGTTTCCATGTTTTTTAGTGCCATCTCCAAATGTGAGAAACCTGGTTCTCATTATTCTTAATGTATGCACTTATGTGCTCAATCAATTTACTTATTTGCTAAATGGATCCCATCTCCCAAATATGCTGATCATCTACTGTGCTTGCTACTCATACCCCACCCACTCTTATTACTTCACATCCTGGCATACTGAGGGGAACATGATCCAAGGTGCCTCTTCATGGCAGCCCTATCTGTCTCCGCCCTTACCAGCATGTGAGAGGCCCCCCTCTAACTCTTCTGAGCCAGGAAGGGAAGGGGCAAGGATATAGGAAAGGAAAATGCAAAGAGCTGATAAAGCAACAAACAAAAAATCATATCAAAAGTTAAATGACTATCTTGCACAATTTGTAAATGGCTGAACCCAAACTAAAACTAGGACTTCTAGTTCACTGCACCACATAACAGAAGAGACCATCACACACAGCACGCTAACTGCCAAGCCCTAGAGCATGTGGCATTAATTTGTCTTTTTCATGCCTTCCACTGTATGGGTTGTCTGTTTCATTTGGTTTTATTCCTTCATCACACAATCTTGGCATCTGAAGGTTGTGCAGAATACCAAGGGCAGGTAATGGACATAAGCATGAAAACCATGAAAGGAAAAAAAGAAAGCTAGCTATGGCGGTAACACACTAAGGTGATCCCCGGTGAGCTGCGTACTTGCATAATCCCCTCCTCTCGAGTGCAAGCAAGACATGCAGCTGCTTGTAGCCAACTTAATACGGCAAAGGTGATGGTTGTCACTCCTGTGATTACATCACTATGGACTGATGACTCCATCATAGCATGCTGCTGCACTCCTATGTGGAAGCTGCCATGTAGTGAGAGGCTCACATGGCAAGGAGCTGCAGGCAGCCTCTAGAAGCTGAGAACTGGCCTCAGATTATAGCCAGCAAGTAGACAGGGACTTTGATATTACATCTGCAAGGCACTGAAATATGTCTGCCACATGAGCTTGGAAGAGGCTCCCAACCTTCAAAAATAATAAAACCCCACAATCTGGCTTATACCTTGACTACGTAACAAATTTTAACAAACTGTATATATATATACATATATATGTATACATATATATACACACACATACATACATATCCAGTTGTGTTCTACTTACCTATTACTACACAGAAAACTACCCTGAAACTTAGGGGCTTCAAATAGCAACTGTTTTATGGATTAGAATTTGGGTACAGTGTTCAGCTTGGTGTCTATTTTCTTCTGGGAGGTATGGGCTTGGTTTGTTTCAGTGGCTGGACTCAGTCAGGAGGTCCCAGAACAGTTTAGTCGTCTGTCTGGCACCTCAGTGATCCTGTAGTGGTATCTGTTTCTACAGGTGGTGAGCTTGGGCTTCCCTCACAGCCTGGTGATCTCAGAGTGGTTGGAATCCTACCACGGCAGTTGGCTTCCATGAGGGAATGCTCCAAAAGGTCAAAAGTGAAAGCCTCGGCTCTCTTAAAGCCTGGCCTCAGAGATTACTGAGCTCACTGTTTTGGTCAAAGCCATTCACAGGTTTTGGGTGGGGTGGTGGTGGGGAATAGGCTCCACCTTTCCATGTACTCAGTTGTTCAGTCGTGTCTGACTCTTTGCCACCCCATGGACTGTAGCCCACCAGGTTCCTCTGTCCATGGAATCTTCCAGGCAAGAGTACTGGAGTGGGTTCCCATTTCCTTTTCCACCACCTTTCCATACAGTTAGTAGTAATAAATTTGTAGCTGTCTTTAACCCAGTACAATTTGACTAAGCAAATTGTTTTGCCCTTTTACATAAATAATGAGTATTTACCTCATAAAGTTGTTGTGATAATTAAATGACTTAATGTATGCAAGGTGCTTATTACAGCGCCTGGACATAATAACTGCTAAATAAGTGTTTATTGTTCAGCTCAGTTCAGTCACTCAGTCGTGTCCAACTCTTAGAGACCCCATGGACTGCAGCATGCCAGGCCTCCCTGTCCAACACCAACTCCCAGAGTTTACTCAAACTCATGTCCATTGAGTCAGTGATGCCATCTAACCATCTCAACCTCTGTCGTCCCCTTCTCCTCCTGCCTTCAATCTTTCCCAGCATCAGGGTCTTTTCAAATGAGTCGGCTCTTCACTTCAGGTGGCCAAAGTATTGGAGTTTTAGCTTCAGCATCAGTCCTTCCAATGAATATTCAGGACTGACTTAAGGGACTCTCAAGAGTCTTCTCCGATGCCACAGTTCAAAAGCATCAATTCTTCGGTGCTCAGCTTTCTTTATAGTCCAACTCTCACATCCATACATGACTACTGGAAAAACCATAGCCTTGACTAGATGGACCTTTGTTGGATAAGTAATGTCTCTGCTTTTAATATGCTGTCTACGTTGGTCATAACTTTTCTTCCAAGGAGCAAGTGTCTTTTAATTTCATGGCTGCAGTCATCATCTGCAGTGATTTTGGAGCCCCCCAAAATAAAGTCTCTCACTATTTCCCCTGTTTCCCCATCTATTTGCCATGAAGTGATGGGACCAGAGGCCATGATCTCAGTTTTCTGAATGTTGAGTTTTAAGCCAACTTTTTCACTCTCCTCTTTCACTTTCATCAAGAGGCTCTTTAGTTCTTCACTTTCTGCCATAAGGGTGGTGTCATATGCATATCTGAGGTTATTGATATTTCTCCTGGCAATCCTGATTCCAGCTTGTGCTTCATCCAGCACAGCATTTCTCATGATGTACTCTGCATATAATTTAAATAAGCCAGGTGACAATATAAAGCCTTGACATACTCCTTTTCCTATTTGGAGCCAGTCTGTTGTTCTATGTCCAGTTCTAATTGTTGCTTCCTGACCCACATGTAGATTTCTCAAGAGGCAGGTCAGGTGGTCTGGTATTCCCATCTCTTTCAGAATTTTCCAGTTTGTTGTGATCCACACAGTCAAAGGCTTTGGCATAGTCAATAAAGGAGAAATAGATGTTTTTATGGAACTCTCTTGCTTTTTCAATGATCCAGCGGATGTTGGCAATTTGATCTCTGGTTCCTCTGGCTTTTCTAAAACCGGCTTGAACATCTGGAAGTTCACGGTTCATGTACGGTTGAAGTGTGGCTTGGAGAATTTTGAGCGTTACTTGACTAGCGTGTGAGATGAGTACAACTGTGCAGTAGTTTGAGCATTCTTTGGCACTGCCTTTTTTGGGATTGGAATGAAAACTGACCTTTTCCAGTCCTGTGGCCACTGCTGAGTTTTCCAAATTTGCTGGCATATTAAATGCAACACTTTTATAGCATCATCTTTTAGGATTTGAAACAGCTCACATCCTTTGCTTGGCATGGCACTTTGGATAACTTGAACTATATGAAAATGGCTATTTGATCATTTTGATATACAAAAGTGGTATCTGATATGTCTCAACCTAATAATACGTGCTCAATAAATGTTTATTGAGTGAATAAGGACTTAATATCTATTTAAAATTTTTACTTAGTCAGTTGAATTAGCCAATTCTAGACAAGATCTCTCTGAAAACCATACTTAAATATCCAATTCCCTTCTCCACATTTCTTCTGAGGTGTCTAATAGGCATCTCAAGGTTGACATGCCCAAAGTGAAGGTCTTACCCCAGAGCCCATGCTGCAGCCTCAGCATTCCTTCCTTTCTTCTGAATCTCAGCAAATGACATCAACTATTCTGGTAAAATGTACATATATATAGAGAGAAAGATATGCCTTATGCCTTAATTTCTCTCTTTTCCTCACAGCCAATTCACAAGTAAGGCTTGTTGGGCTTTTTACAAAGGCTTCCTCGACTCTGCCATTGCCAGTTCCAGCCTGGTACAAAGCTCCATCATTTCTTCCCTGTCTCCCTATTGATTCTTATTCCATTTACTGTCCTCCAATTCTTATAGTCTGTCCTACACTCAGAACCCCAAGTAATGTTTAAAAATGAAACCCAGGCCATCACACTCCTCTCCCATGATGTGGTCCTGACCACATCTCTGGTCCCCTCTTCTACTGGCTTCCTCTCACCCACTTGAGTCTCATCACACTGGCTTCCTGCCATTGTTTAACATGCCAACTCCTTCCCTCTGCAGAGCTGTCCTTCTTGGGACACTCTCCCTCCAGATACTGCCCTGGCTAATCACTGACTTCATCCATGTCTCTGCTGAGTTCTCAGCTCCCAGAGAGGCCCCTCTGAGCTTCAGTAACCTCTTTGACTACAGTGGGAGGAGACTTGCCTCTGACTCGTTCATCACTCTCTCCTTGGTATTCAGTACCATGCCTGGAACGGTGGACATTTAATAAATGATTAATGAATTAATAAATTGCAAATGGGTGAAAGACACAGGAATCGGGAGATGGAAGAAACATTTCAAAAGCTACCAATAGATGATTTCCAAAAGTGACACATTTTTAACTAGGAAAAATAGAACCAGTAGGTCCTGTGGCAGTACAGAGGAGGGTGCTCTTGGAAAGCTTCAGGGCAGAAGTGGCATTTGAGATGGTCCCTAAAGGGCCAGGCAGGATTTCTATAGTCATAAAAGGACAGGTAAGATACTGGTAGGTGTGGAGGATTCCCAGAGCCTTTTTGTATGGCTCGAATGCAGTGTGCCCAGAGGAAACCAGGCCAGAAAGCTGTCCTGGGGTATCAGCTAAAAAGCCCTGCTCTTTGATCGGTGGGGACCCTCTGAAGAACTATAAATGAAAAAAGGAAACCAACATTCACTGACTGCTTCTTAAGCTGCAGGCACCAAGCTAGGCAATTTCACATTTGATAGTCCTCTCTTGTATTATATTAAGAAAATGACCCAGAATGACATAAAATAGTGTCTGTGAGAGGTAACTGTAGCAGCAATGTGCAGGATTGGTTGGTAGAAGAGAGGCCTGTAGAAAGGAGACCAGCCAGGAGGCCAAAAGTGATGGGGGCCCAACCAGGGGACATTGCAAAGGAGGTAGTTAATGTATTTGATGATATAAAGACATTGTGTGTGTGCACTTTTATTTTGATTATATTTTTAATGTCCATTGACATCCAAGATGTGTAATTTAGCAACATAATTTAGAAATTGGAGCAGTATAGAAAGCTCTGAAATAAAAGCATTTTCCTCCCTTGGCCCCTCCTCCCAGTTCCTCTTCCCAACCTAACCACAGTTATCAGTTTTCCACTACTCTGGGATGAGAAGGAAATGATGATGTTGCTGGGACATGGTGTCAGAGACAGGGGCAGGCTGAAGGGGAGTGAAAGATGCTTCTGAGGCTTCCATCATGACTTGGGGATGGCCGTGCCATTATCTGAGCTAGACAATCCAGGGGTAGGGCTGCTCCCTGTGTGTGGGAGTCAGTGAAGGAATGCATACTACCTGAATTCTGCCCACTCATTCTTCTTCCATTTGGCCCATGGACTCTCACCCTGTGAAGCTGTCATGACCAGAAAAAGGTCCATTTCACCCTCCTTGCATATCCTGCCCCCACAATCTGTGTCTCCTGAATCAAGATGGCTCAGAATATAGAGAAGGGACCAAGATCTCCAGGCAGCCTGTGCCACTCTGGAGACCACTCCCAATTCTCCTGCTTCCTGCATTTCTGTCCTATGGCAGCAGGAAAGCTGTCACTGTTGCTCAGTCACTAAGTCATGTCTGACTCTTTGTGACCCCATGGACTGTAGCACTCCAGGCTCCTATGTCCTCCATTACCTCCCTGAGTTTGCTCAAATTCATGTCCACTGAGTCGGTGATGCCATCCAACCATCTCATTCTCTGTCGCCCCCTTCTCCTCTTGCCCTCGGTCTTTCCCAGCATCAGGGTCTTTTCCAATGAGTTGGCTCTTCACATTAGGTGCCCAGAGGATTGGAGTTTCAGCTTCAGCATCAGTCCTTACAATGAATATTCAGGGTTGATTTCCTTTAGGATTGACTGGTTGGATCTCCTTGCAGTCCAAGGGACTTTCAAGAGTCTTCTCTAGTACAACACTTAGAAGCCATCAATTTTTCTATGCTCAGCCCTCTTTATGGTCCAAATCTCACATCCTTACATGACTACTGGAAAAACCATAGCTTTGACTATATGGACCTTTGTCAGCAAAGTGATGTCTCTGCTTTTTAACATGCTGTCTAGGTTTGTCATAGCTTTCTTTCCAAGGAGCAAGCATCATTTAATTTCATGGCTGCAGTCACCATTTGCAGTGATTTTAGAGCCCAAGAAAATAAAATCTGTCACTGCTTGTACTTTTTCTCCTTCTATTTGCATGAAGTGATGGGACTAGATGTCATGACCTTAGTTTTTTTCATGTTGAGTTTCAAGCCAGCTTTCTCACTTTCCCCTTTCACCCTCATCAAGAGGCTCTTTAGTTCCTCTTCGCTTTCTGTCATTAGAGTGGTATCATCTGCATTTCTGAGGCTGTTGGTATTTCTCCCTGAAATCTTGATTTCAGCTTGTGATTCATCCAGCCCAACATTTCACATGATGTACTCTGCATAAAAGTTGAATAAGCAGGATGACAATATACAGCCTTGACATACTCCTTTCCCAATTTTGAGCCATCTGTTATTCCAAGTCCAGTTCCAACTGCTGCTTCTTGACTTGCACACAGGTTTCTCAGGAGACATGTAAGGTGGTCTGGTATTCCTATCTCTTTAAGAATTTTCCACAGTATGTCATGATCCACACAGTCAAAGGCTTTAGCATAGTCAATAAAGCAGAAGTAGATGTTTTTTCTGTAACTCCCTTGCTTTCTCCATGATTCAATGAATGTTGGCAATTTGATCTCTGGCTCCCCTGCCTTTTCTAAATCCAGCTTGTACATCTGGAAGTTCTCTGTTCACATATTGCTAAAGTCTAGCTTGAAGGGTTTTTGAGCATAACTTTTCTGGCATGTGAAATGAACCCAATAGTACAATAGTCTGCACATTCTTTGGCATTGCCCTTCTTTGGGATTGGAATGAAAACTGACCTTTTCCAGCCCTGTGGCCACTGCTGAGTTTTCCAAATTTGCTGAAATATTGAGTGCAGCACTTTAATAGCATCATCTTTTAGGATTTGAAATAGCTCTGCTGGAATTCTTTTACCTCCACTAGCTTTGTTCATGGCAATACTGCCTAAGGCCCACTTGACTTCACACTCCAGGATGTCTGGCTCTAGGTGAGTGACCACATAATCATTGTTATCTGGATCATTAAGACCTTTCTTGTACAGTTCTTCTGTGTATTCTTGCCACCTCTTCTTAACCTCTTCTGCTTCTGTTAGGTCCTTACCATTTCTCTCCTTTATCATGTCCATCCTCGCATGAAATGTTCCCTTGATATCTCCACTTTTCTTGAAAAGGGCTCTAGTCCTTTCCATTGGTAAACAAAGGGACCTAAAGAAAGTGAACGACTATGCCTTACTTCTCTTACTCTGTCTAAAGAAGACTTCTTACATTAAGAAAGTCATAACCTCTACTACCCACAAACATCTCCTAGCTACCAGCCTTGGGCCCACAAATATATACAATTGGCCCTTGAACAACCTGGGTTTGAACTGCACGGGTCCACTTATACACTATTTTTGTTCAATAAATAGACATGTAAAACATCATATGCAAGACTTGTATTGAAGTGGATAACCTCTGCTTACACAGACATAGGTGAATGATATTTAATATAAATTAATAATGCATTAGTTTTCTTACTGTTTTATAACTTTGCTTTCAAAGAGTCACATTACCATGCAGTGTCTCTCTCTCTCTCATAATTGGAGAGACTGCATATCAGCCTATCATCACAAGTAAGCCACTTTAAAAAAATAATGTAACGATGTTTCCAATACTGTATTATGAATATGACTGTAATACTGCATGCCATAAAAATTTTATAACTATTCATTCATTAGTATAGATGCTAGGCTTCCATGAAGCAATTTTATTGATTACACTAAAGCAGTTATATTGCTGCTCCTTCATTATCAATGCATGAATCATCTTACCTGTAAATAAATATGAAATTATTTTTCACATTCGCTTTTCATTTTTGACATTTATTCATAATATGTATAATGTCTACAGCATTTTATATCATAGGAGATACATTAATTAGGTACAGACAGATAATGCAGCTTTCAAACAGATGACATACACTTATTGTATTAATAAATAGAGTACAGTACTGTAACTGTCTTTTCTCTTCCTTTCTTAATAGCACTTTCTTTTCTCTAGCTTAGTTTACTGTAAGAATGAGGTTTATGGTACATATAATACACAAAATATGTATTAATCAACTGTTTATGTTATCAGTAAGGCTTCCAGTCAACAGTAGGCTATTAGTAAAGTTTTTGGAGAGTCAAAAGGTATTTGTGGATTTTTGATGTTGTTCAAGGGTCAACTGTATTTATAAAATACACACACACACAAACACATACCCACACACATTGTATTAGTCAGGATTCTCCAGAGAAGCAGGATACATAGGATGCGTGTGTGCTTAGTTATTGATTTATTTAACATGAGGAATTGGCTCACTCAATTATGGAGGCTGACAAGTCCTCAGATCTGCACTCAGCAAACTGGAGATCTAGGAGAACCAATGGCATAATTCCAGTTTGAAGGCTGGCAGACTTGAGACCCAAGGAAAGTCAAAGTTTGAGTTGGATTCTGAAGGCAGGCAATGACGGACGTCCCAGGTTAAGTATTCAGGCAAGAAAAGTTTCATCTTACTTGAGGGAAGGTCAGCATTTTTGGTCTATTTAGGCCTTCAACCGATTGGATGAGGCCCACTCACATTAGGAGAGCAATCTGTCCTACCAATAACATTGATCTCTTCCAAAAACACTCTCACAATCACACCCAGAATAATGTTTAACTAAGTATCTTAATCATCTCATGGCCCAGTAAAATCAAATTAATGCATAAAATTAACCACCATACATTTATATAAATATATATGCTGTGCTGTTCTTAGCTGTTCAGTCATGTCTGACTCTTTGTGACCCCATGGACTGTAGCCCACCAGGCTCCTCTGTCCATGGGGATTCTCCAGGCAGAGTGAGTTGCCATTTCTTCCTTCAGGGGATCTTCCCCATCCAGGGATCAAACCCAGGTCTCTTGCACTGCAGATGAATTCTTTATCATCTGAGACATCAGAGAAGCCCATATGTATGTATACCTTCCTATTTATACTTTCTTTTCACATGAGCCATTGCAGTGGAAGATAATCAATTTCTTATCAATTCAGCCTGAAATTCTAGTTTGTCTTACAAATGCTGGTAGAACAGCTGGTGTTCAGACTAGTTTTAAACATATACCTTAAATTTTGTTTCATCAAGGGATTCATTCTCATCAAGAATCTTAGCACTTTGAGTGGTATTTGCTCAGCTAAGTGTCCTTTTTCCTGATAGCAGGGAGATGCTCAGGGACTTGGAGGACCAAGTGGGACCATCTCTGACCAGCAGTGGAGGTTGCTCCACCTTGCTGTCATGATCCCTCTGCCCAGGGACTGGAAATGTGGGCAGTATCATTCATTCAACAAGTATTTATTGAGCACCTACTGTGTGCCAGACATTGTTCTAAGCACTAGGGTGCTTAAGTGAAAAAAAAAAAACAAGGTCTCTGTCCTTGTGAAGCTTGCATTCTAGTTGGGGTAGTGGTGAGAAAGTAACAACAGCCACATAGACAAATAAACATGTAATATTTCTAGTGGTGATACACACAGAAAAAAAAACTGGAATATAAGGAGGATAGAGAACAATGGCAGAGTGAGAGGAAGCTTATTTTCACAGGGTAATCATGCTGATCTTTCTCTCATAAAGAGAGAAACCAAGAAAAAGAGCATGAAAGACATGAGCTAATCCAGGGTAAGATCTTACTAGGCAGAAGGAACAGCAAGTGCAAAGACCCTGAGGTAGAGTAATGCTGGGCATGTCTAAGAAATATTGTACAGCTCTATGTGTCTGGAATGGAGTGACTGAGAGAGAGAGTAGTAGATGTGAGACCAGAGGTGGTAGAAGATCAGATACAGAGAGCCTTGTGAGCCTTCGTTAGAGCTCAGGCTTGTAAATTGAGTGAGATGGGAAGCCATTGGTGAATCCAAGCACAGTCTAGACATAACATGATTTTGATTTTAAAAGGATTGCTATTTGAGGGTACATTGAAGGGCAGCAAGAGTGAAAGCGGGAATACCAGATAGGAGGCTATTACAATGATTCAGATGAGAGACGAAGAAGGCTTGGAACACGGGGGAGTAGTGAAGGGGTGAGAAGTCAGTGAAGTTTTGGAAACCAGCACTTCGGAAAAAAATAAAAAAATAAAAGCTCTGATTTTTAGAAGTGGCCAGTTTCCCTGGTATAAGTATTTCCACCATGACTGGCTTCAAGTTATTTATGACTTAACAGCCAGCTCAAAAATTGCATGAATATTTAGCAATCAGCTCTAGACACATCACTGTGGGAAGTGGTTGGATATTTTGAGGGTGGATATAATGGGATGGCTGATGGATTAAGTATGCGTTGTGAAAAAAGGAAGGGATACAGAGTGGTTCTAGAATTTTTGGCCTGAACCACAATCGGGGTAGAGCTGGAGCTTTATGGAGCTCTGGAGAGGAATACAGGGTGGTTAAGGTAGAAATATCGGGAGATCTGTTTTGGTTATGCTATGTTCAGATGCCATCCAAATAGAGATGTATACCAGGCTCAGTCCAGGGGAGAAGTCTGGGCAGCACGTGAATGGAAATATATACCCTTTCTTGAAAGGGCTCCCTGTGTCTGGATTCTGCAAAGTGGATGCCTGTCCACAGCATATGCCTGCACCAGGCAACCACTGGCAGATTTGGTTTGGAGTTTCCATCTATGGCTGGGGGTGCTGTCAGGGGATCACATGGGAGAGAAGGTAGGAAGAGAAGCAAATGCCTTGGTTCAAGGAGTGCTCAGCAAGGAGCTAGATACTATGCAAAGGACATCCATCCTCCACCCTCACGAGGTTTAGTGTGTATTCAAGGTGGTAAATAAGAGCAGGATACAAGATATTCTGTAAGAAGTGTAGGCTGTGCTCAACCTACCCTTAATTTTTTACACTATTAGAGGTTGAGGAGGGAGAGAGACTGTGACTCAAACTGGACTCAAACTGAGCCCCAAGGAATGAGAAGCATTTTCCTAGGGAGGTGAAGAAAGAGATTCCAGGCTGTGGGTCTGTAGGAGCAAAGAAGGCCAGGGCACTGGAAAATATACATACTCAGGGATAATGCTACTAATCATAACAACAGCATTTGCTGCTGCTACTGCTGCTAAGTCGCGTCAGTCGTGTCCGACTCTGTGCAACCCCATAGACAGCAGCCCACCAGGTTCCCTCATCCCTGGGATTCTCCAGGCAAGAACACTGGAGTGGGTTGCCATTTCCTTCTGCAATGCATGGAAGTGAAAAGTGAAAGTGAAGTCGCTCAGTCATGTCCAACTCTTCGAGACCCCGTGGACTGCAGCCTACCAGGCTCCTCCATCCATGGGATTTTCCAGGCAAGAGTACTGGAGTGGGGTGTCATCGCCTTCTCCAACAACAGCATTTACTGAGCGTTAAAAATGCCCCAGAAAAAAAATGCCCCAGGCATACGTTTGATTACATTACGTGTATTAAACCATTTAATCCTTAGAATAACTTTAAGAGGTAGATATGATTATCATCCCCATTTTACCGATGAGAAAACTGAAGTATTACAGTCCTATTAAGTAATGGAGTGTGTGTGTGTGTGTGTGTGTGTGTGTGTGTGTGTGTGTGCACGTGTGTGCGCATGCTCAGTTGTGTCCGATCCTTTGTGACCCCATGGACTGTAGCCCACCAGGCTCCTCTGTCTATGGCATTATTCCAGGCAATAATACTGGAGTGGATTGCCATTTCCTTCTCTAGGGGATCTTCCTGACCCAGGGATTGAACCCATGTCTCTTATGTCTCCTGCACTGGCAGGCAGATTCTTTACCACTGTGCCACCTGGGAAGCAAGTAATGGAGAGGAAACTCTACTCCCGGCAAACTGACTTTACAGCCCTTGGTCTTAGCTGGTGGGTAAAGTAAAAATTGGAGGTGGCCCAAGTTTGACTGCACTCCATGGGGTTGGGGGGAGGGTGGTGACGGATGCGGCTGGAGAGCAGAGGTGTTGCCCAGGGCCCCCACGGATTCCCCTCAAGGAGTTTCATCTTCTCAAATCCATTCTATGACTTGGAGCTAAGAATCATCATTTTTTAAAAGCTGCCCATTTTTTTAAAGAAGAAATGAATTTTCTCAGCTTTACTCCTCATTGTTGGATAACATACAGAAGCCACTTAGAGCTTAATATTAACACTGTACATCAATGTCGGCCCTGCTCTAAGTGGCGCACGTCAAAGTTCAGCCGTCTGCAGACTTTAAATGTTAGATGAGCTTGATTCTTCTCAGCAGTAGAAGCCAGAAAAGTCAATGAGAAGCACTTCTGTCTTCAGTTCAGAATTTTTGCGAGAGTGTGCGTATAGTTGGATTGTCTAGTTGTAGCAACGGCACCTCGTGTGGCCACAAACATTAGCCCTGCAAACATTAGTCTGGCCAAACCTGTTGCCTCTCTTGTGTCTCGGCTCATCCCTGAATGTGCCAGTGCTCCTTAGAACTCGCAGTACTTAAAAGGATAAAGAGTTGGTTTTGAGGATCTTGAGGTCGGTTGACATCTCTAGGCAAGCTGCCACTTCCGGCCATGCCGCCGATGCTGGTTGCCTTTTCCATCTTGCCTTCCTTTGCTGCTCCTTCCCTGTCGTCCTGTCTCTGACCTTCCAGTGCCTGCTGCCTCTGGTCCATCCCTCTCACCTTTCCAGCTCTTCCTCATGGCTACACACTTCCCACTCTGCCCCAGCTTTGCTGTTTCCGGCATTGCTCTCCCTGGCCTGGGACTATTTCTGATCTTTTCTGCTGTTGACTTTTTTGTTGTTGTTGAGCCACTAAGTCGTGTCTGACTCTTTGCAACCCCCTATACTGGAGCATGCTAGGTTTCCCTGTCCTTCACTATCTCCCAGAGTTTGCTCAAACTCACTGATTTTTTTAAATTGATGTATTTTTTAAAATTGAGGTATAATTTACATAAAATACACAGATCTTAATGAACAGCACATTCATTTTGATAGATGTAAACACCCCAGTTTTACACCACCACCCAGATCAAGATATAGACTATCTCCAGCACCACAGCAGACTCCCTGGGGCCTCCTCCCTCACTGATGGGTGACCACTGTTCTGATTCCTATCACCTTTCTTGCATTTCATCTAAATGGAATCATACAGAATGTCATTTCTAGCTCCTTAGCGATGGCACCGCTGAAAGGAGGAAATGGACAGGAGGTGGCCCGGGTGGGAATCTGACTCATGCTGCCTCGTCCCTCTTCTTGGAGGCCCTCGGGAGGGACCTGTGTGTGGAGCTTCCCTGCCCACACTGGCCTGGCTCATGGTGAGCCAGGAAGAGTGGGTGAGCTGGGCTCCGAGCCTGTAGACATCCATCCCTGGTCCTCTGTGGGGCTGGGTCCTGCTTCAGCAAAGGTTTGGTTACATCCTTGACAATGCCCCACAGATTCCTGCCTAGACCAGACAGCCTCAGCTTCCCTTATATGCCACTGAAGAGTGTAAGGTATGGAAAGCAATCTAAAAGATGTTACTGGGGTTTCCCTGGTGGTCCAGTGGTTAAGAATCCACCTTGCAATGCAGGGGACACCTGTTTGATCTCTGGTCCAGGAAGACCCCGCATGACATGGGGCAACTAAGCCTGTGCCCCACAACAACTATTGAGCCTGTACTCTGTTGGGAGCTGTTCTGGAACTACTGCCGGATGACAAAGTCACGGCACCACTCAAGAAGAAACTACAAAGCGGTTTCTCTCCTGGATCGGAACCTTCACTCCTTCCTGTTTCTATGCTTTTGTTGTGGCTAACTCTGTTTCATTCTTTGATGACTGGAGTTGTAGGGGCTTCCATGATGAGGTCATGAGAGTCCAGAAAAAAGAAAAATGATCCCTTGCCCCAAAGAAACATTCCAAAAATGATTAAACCTACTGAGGCCCCTGACTGGTGGGTCCCTAACATTCAGCCAGGGAATAAAGCCATGATCATTTGGAAAACAAGCCCTAAGCCTATTGTGACCTGGCCTCATGAGGAGATTGTTATTGATGACTGGAAAACTTGGGTTATGTATCAGGGAAAATTACAGAAACTAAGCCAATTGCCTTTTCCCCTCAGAATATAAGCATAAATGGAAAAGAAATATATGAATTGTATTGTAAATAATTTCTAGGTAAACTGCAAAAGACTTGCCCCTGCCAGAAATAGTCTTGTGGTATGTGGGTAGATGGTAAACAAGCCACCACTGACAATGGCTGTACTATGAGAAACTTTTGCCCTTAGACATCGCTATAGTACTTATTCACTGAAGCAAGACGCTGTATTAGCTGTAGTAGCAGGCTGTACAGAATAAGTCGATGGAATAATATGATTTATAGAAATAGGTTTTGGGGTAAACATGTAACCAAAATGTGACAAAGGACTAGGAAAAAACTTTTAACACATCTTAGAATCAGGGGATGTTGATCTGAACAGAAAAATATTGTAAGAATCATTACATAGAAGAACATGTGCTATATAAATAGAGACCAAAGCAGTAAAGATTATGGTCCTTGGGCCAATGGTCCTTGGACCAGTGGTCTTTGGGCCATCAAAAACTCTCTGTCTCCTTTCTTTTCCTTTCGCCGATGCCGTTCATCCCTTGGGGGCCCCTGGACCAGCTGGAGCGGGACTCTGGCAGTACTCTAGAGCACGCGAGCTGCAGCTTCTGAGCCCACTGAAGCAACTAAGAAGCCTGTGCACCTATAGCCTGTGCTTTGTGACAAGAAAAGCCATTCCAATGATAAGCCTGCACACTGCAATGAAGAGTAGCCCCCACTCATTGAAAGTGAGAAAACTTGCTCACAGCAACAAAGACCCAGCACAGCCAAAAATAAATAAATATTTTTGAAAAAGAATGAAAGATCTTACAGTCTATTTTTTTAAATGAAAAATTAAGACCCCCAGAGGGGCTCAGTTGGGACTAGCATCCACTAGCCCATCCTGTTCTCCTTCTCCCACAACATTTTATGTCCCAGCTTCTTCACCTAGATGTTAGGCAGTTCTATTAAGTCTCCTCTTCCTCCCTCGACACTTCCCATATGTCTTCCCACCATGACCAGCTTAGCTGCTGTAGGTTTACAGGTATATAGCTACACCCATTCTGAGGTAAGGCACAGGAACAATATATGTCCCTACCCAAAAATTCACTTTGCCCTTGTAAGGACTCAAATTTACCACCCCAAAATGTGTCTCTTCAGCACTGGATTATTTTAAGCTGAAAATAATCAAGGCTCAAAAGGCTTTGGAAGAACCTTTGATTTTCACCTAACTGCCTAAGAGAGGACTTAACGTAACTGCCAAACATCTAGATGACAAACTGCCTAAGGTTCCAGAAAGGGAGCTATCACCATAGATAACTGTGTAGTCGGCCTTTGAACAACCAGGTTTGAGCTGTGTGGGCTCACTTGCATGAAGACTTTTTTCAATAGTAAATATTGCAGTATGACATAATCCATGGTTGGTTGAATTCACAGAACCATGGACATGGAGGAACCCCAGCCATGGAGGAAAGTCAGAGTGGGAGGATTTTCTACCATGAGGAGGGTCAGAACCCCTAACCCTGCATTGTTCAAGGGTCTACAGTAGCATAAACTAGGTGCGTAGACAGGGAGGAACCAAGCAATGTCTGTTTGTTAGAATTCCTCTCCATGTCCCATTGTGCCTGCATAGCCTAGCAAACATTTATTTACTAAACATTTGCTTTTCCATCCCCACTTGCCTTTCTGCCCTTGAAGTCCCAAATCACTAACCCCAACACCTTTTTTTTTATCTTTAGCTGAAGATGGTATTTAAGGTGAAGGATTTCAGCAATTTTGGTAAGTTATTCAGTTTTTCTGGGTCTCTCCCCTATGTACATGTTATTAAACTTTGGTTTGGTTTTCTCCTGTTTATCTGTCTCATGTCAATTTAGTTCTTAGCCCAGCAAGAAGGACCCAGAAGGATTTGTTGTTGTTGTTCAATCGATAAGTCATGTCCGACTCTTTGCAACCCCATGGACTGCAGCCCGCCAGGCTTTGCTGTCCTTCACTGTCTCCTGGAGTTTGCTCAAACTCAGGTCCATGGAGTCGATGATGCCATCCAACCATCTCATCCTCTGTCATCCCCCTCTCCTGAAGGGTAGAGGAAAATTTCTTCATATTGACGACTTCCTATCACTTAAACTTGGAATTCCTTTCCTTAGGACCATGCCCTTGGCCCATGGTTAGATACCAGGTTCAAACTTTCCTGGGAGGCAAAACACAGTCACTTTGCAATATTTGCTGATGATGACTTTTCATTAAATTTCCTTCCCCCCTAAAAGAGATGTAAAATGCCTGCTAGTTGTTAACATGAAACCCTGGAGGGAATCTGAACAGGAGGGGTGGGACAAGCCAGATGGCCCTGGGTTAGCATCATGAAAATGGACAGAGAATAGGGAGCATCCACAGAGAGGTGCTGCCAGCTCTCAGAGCGGGCCCTTCTCCACAGCTTCCTGAAGAAGGAGATGACCAGCGATGCTGTCCTAGAGACCTGCAGACTTGGTGATGCTCAATGATAGCTGGGTTCAGGGTCTGGAACCAGGCACCCCATAAAAAGCTGCCCTCCCCCAGCACTTTCTCCTCCCCTCTGTTGTCTGGGATCTCCTGGTCTGATGGGGAAGATGATTTTGCCACCAAGGAGCATCCTTGTGGGAGTGAGAATGCTCACCCAAGAGTGAGCAGCCTTGGGTGGTGTCTAAATAAATGCATTACCTGAAGGTGTACACAGCACAGAGCAGCAGAGCCCCCAGTGCTTGGGCCAGTTAGCTCCCTTGTGCCCAGAAGTGTGCTGGGGCCACGGGGTAGGAAGGCATGAGGGAGAGATTTTATGGCACCCTCATTGGTATTCGAGTCAGGGACTGGGCTGACAAGCCAAGGCCAATCCAGCTATCTCCCGCTCACAGGCAGGGCCGCCAGAGAAATGCCCTGTGTGGTCCCTGACTGGCAGCTGAGATGAGATCAGGTGTGACCCACTCTCCCATCTCTCCAGTGGCCTCCCTGTCCCTGTTCCACCCCTCCCTTACCTGCGGACTCTCCCTGCTCAGCAGAATCCTCGGTAGAAGCTTGGGACCCCAAACTCCTACAGGCACCTGCCGGGTCATCACTGTCCCTCACTGGCTCCTGAGACTAACTCAGTGGGAATAGAAGGTGAAACACCCACAGTACCTTTAACTAGCCTGCATCCCATGGCAAGGACATGGTGGAGCTGAGACTCAAATCTCCATTTCTTCTTCTTTTTAATTTATTTATTTTTAACTGAAGGATAATTACAATATTGTGTTGGTTTCTGCCATACACCAACATGGATCAGCCAGAGGTATACATATGTCCCTTTCCTCTCCTGCCTCCCTCCCACCTCCCACCCCTTCCTACCCCTCTAGGCTGTCACAGAGCAAATCTCCATTTCTGACTCTAAGTCCAAGGATCTTTCTTGGATGAAGAAGCTGGGGGTCTGGTGAGCAGTCAGGAATGAGGGGTATCCTGATCCAGGGCTTAGGGGGCTCATGAGTGCCCAGACACTGCCTCCTGCGGGCCTTGAGGTCACATACCAGTCACTGGGTATCGTTTCTTCTTTGGCTCCTTTCGGCCTCACTGAGTGGGACAGCTGAGCTGATTTTGAAAGGTTTGTGTGGGAAGGAGACTGGGGGTCTCTGTGGCTGAAGGCAGCTGTGAGAAGAGAGGTTTGAAGGTAGATAAAAGTGAGCAAGGGAGAGATGAAGGAGCCACTGTCGGGAGAGGAAACCTGGGGAATGAGCAGAGGGATGGTAGAGGAAAAAGTCCAGAAAATGTTGGCCTAGGAAGTGCAATGTACCCCCCTCTGTCTCCCCATCAAATCTTTGGGGAAAACTACACTGCTCATCACTGTTTTTGGAAATACTTATGGTGTGTATGTAGGCAGGAGGGCAGCAGGGGATGTGTGTTGGCCTCATGTAGGGGCCACAGATGAGTAGGGTGGTCAGAACAGGTCAGTCCACGGTCACAGAAGTTTCCCCATGAGGCTGTCAGCTTGTCCTGTCCCCTGCCATAGCCCTGTCCCACACTCAGCTTCCACTCTCCTTCTGCCCAGGACTTGAGAAGTCACCTATCTGTGACCTCGCCCCTTGGGACAGCATCTTGCACACCCTTCTGAAGATTTCAAGGTGAGACAAGACCTGGGAAGAACCCAGAAAGAGGTTCTGAGGCACCTACAGGTACAGATTTTAAAAGAGAGGCAGTTGCGTGCCGCAGAGACAAGAGAGGAGGAAGATGGCCGGGCACCCCTGGACTTGGCTTTGCTGATTTCTCATCAGCTTTGAAGGTGGGGAGGGAGGAAAGAGGATTTTCTCCATCCTCCTTTTTCCAATAAGCACTGGAACCACTCAGAGTTTGAGTGTAATCATTATTGACTCCATCTGCCAGCAGTAGGGGAGAGAAAGGAGCACTGCCCAGGCCAGGGCCTTAGCCCTCCATCCTCTCAGAGGCCCTGGCCCACACCCCTCTCCCTGCCGCCCTCTTCCTAAACCTGGACTCCCTCTGCCTGAGGTAGAGATAGGAGTGGGAATCAGGCTCCAGGGTCAGCCCCTAGGGGCAGCAAGTTGGAGGGATGCCCAGGTCCTGTTCGTCTCATTTCTGCCTTGGCCGGAGACCAGAGAGGGGACTAGTGGGGATGGGGCACTTGAAAGAAAACCCCGAGAGTGTCAAACAATGTCTGAAAGGGAAACCACAGTTTTAGTCATTCCCCAAATTAGGGGGTTTCTTTGTACTTTAATGTCTATTCTTAGCTCCAGGAAATTATTTAAAGTTTTGGACAAAATGTAGAAATGAGTTAAGGCTCTGTAGAAACTGCAGGACCTTTAACTTGACAACGTGCAGAGAGCTGCCTTGCCCAGGGTCATCCTCTTCTGAGCGTGGCCCTAGCCAGTGACTGATGGAGTCCAGGCAGAAAAGCCCAGGCTTTTCAGCCCAGCTGCAGGAGGTTTTATCTCGATGGCTTGCTGTGGGATCAAGCAAGGCGAGCATCAGTGCCATTGTGAGGACTGACCTCCCTTCACTACCCGCTCCTGTTTGCTCCCCCACCTGCCTCACTGCTGTCGATTCCAAGGGCCATCTTCATCACACAATCTGCACGCTGAACTTCAGAAAACCTGTGTGTGTGTGTGTGTGTGTGTGTGTGTGTGTGTGTGTGTGTGTGTGTGTGTTCAGTCTCTCAGTCATGTCCAACTCTTTTGTGACCCCATGGACTGTAGCCCGCCAGGCTCCTCTGTCCATGGGATTCTCCAGGCAAGAATACTAGAATGGGTTGCTATTTCCTCCTCCAGGGGATCTTCCCCACCCAGGGAGCTAACCCACATCTCTTGTGTCTCCTGCATTGGAAGGGGGGTACTTTACCACTGTGCCACCTGGGAAGCCCCCAGAGAGTCTACACAGCCACATAAGATCATTAGAATTGGTAATAAGTGCAAGAAAGGAAATAAACAAGGCTGTGTAACAGAGTGACTGCAGGCAGAACAGTGTAGGGCTGGAGGTCTTCTGTGAGTAAGATGGCTGGGGCATGTGAGCTGACACAGGGATGGAATTGCCTTTGTGAAAAGCAGGAGAAAAAGCTTCCAGGCAGAGGAGACAGAGACTCCAGGGTATCGGGTGCACAGCCAGTGTTCCCCCATGGAAGAGTGCAGATGGAGTTGGAGGTGGTGGTCGTAGAGGGTTCCCCAGTACAGGGGACCTGTGAGCAGAGGCTTGAGGTGAATAGGCTATTTTGGGACATGAAAGGAGGGGAACATCCTAGTCTGAGACAACATAGACATAAACAAAGATGTGGAGGTGGAAAAAAGAATGCACTGTGACTGGCAGGTGAGATGGATCATCGGGAGCACAGGAAAATGGGGCTGCAAAGACTGGGAGCCAGAGTTCTGCTGCCTGTGTGTGTGTGTGTGTATGCGTGTGTCTGGGGACGCGTTCTGAGAAGGAAACAGAGGGCGCTGTTGAGCTGGGGTTGAGCAAGGAGGGACTGGAGCCTGGGAGACCAGTTGGAGGGCCCAGCAGGAGTTTTGGTAAAATCTAGTGACAGCTCGACTAGGACAATGGCGTGGTGTGTGGAAAAGGAAATAGATTTGAACACTATTTTGCAGGACTCAGCTAGAAGGTGGCCAACTGGGGCTGAGGGGAGAAGTAGAAAAGGTTCATCCATTTTTCTGGTTTGGGTGGTGGATTGCCTGATGGTTGCCAAGGCTGGAGTTCATTGCATGACAGAGGGGAGGAAGGGATGTTTAGGGGAGAACTCGGAGCAGAAGGGGTTGTGGAGAAGGAAATGGCAACCCACTCCAGCATTCCTGCCTGGAAAATCCCACGGACGGAGGAGCCTGGTGGGCTGCAATTCGTGGGGTTGCAAATAGTCAGACACAACTGAGCGACTGAGTACAGCACACCGAGCAGAAGGGAGGCCTAGAGATGAGACTGGTGCTCCTTCATCTTAGTGACACACGAGGCCATGAAGGGAGGCGGGGTCCCCCAGGGGAGCTGAGAAAAGAGCAAACAGACCTAGGGCAGAAAGCAGAGGAACCAGCCAAGAGAGCCTGATGCAGGGTGGTCAGCAGTTCCATGGGGGAAGCCAAGGGAAAGCCTGGAGAAGAGGCAGGAACAGTCAGACACAACTGCTGCAGAGAGGCAAGTAGCATCCAAATAGGAAAGAAACAGTGCCGGACACAGCAAATAAGAGGTCAGTGGTGACTTCAATGACAGTAGTGACAAAACAGTAGGCCGGGGCAGGGGGAAGGAGATTGCAAAAGATTGAGAGTTGGATGGAAGGTAAAAAGTAGACATAATAAGATAAATTACTCTTCTGATTGAACATGTATTGAGCAATTGCAAAGTGCCAGAGAATGTGTTAGGTCCTTTTAACACACGTAAATTAACCCATCCTCACAATAAGCCTTCAAAGTGAGTAACGTGTTCATGATGACTATTTTCCCAACTTGAGGAGACAAGCTCAGAGAGGTTAAGAAACTTGCTAGATGTCACTAGCCATGATTGAAGCCCATTTCCTGGCTCTGAGTCTTGTGCTCTTGTCACTATACCAGACTGCTGCTGCTAAGTCGCGTCAGTCGTGTCTGACTCTGTGCGACCCCATAGACGGCAGCCCACTAGGCTCCTCCGTCCCTGGGATTCTCCAGGCAAGAATACTGGAATGGTTGCCATTTCCTCCTCTAGTGCATGAAAGTGAAAAGTGAAAGTGAAGTCGTTCAGTCGTGTCCGACTCTTCACGACCCCATGGGCTGCAGCCTACCAGGCTCCTCTGTCCATGGGGTTTCCCAGGCAAGAGTACTGGAGTGGGGTGCCACTACCTTTCCTTTAAAACAAAAGGAAAGAAAGGAGATGAGTTTGTGGCTTGGGAGGAAAGCAGGGTCAAAAAATGGTGTTTTGATTTTTAGGGTGGAAGGTATTTAATATGCAAATAGGCTTTGGAGGGAGGAGCCAGAGGTATAGTGACAAAAGAGCCCGTGCACATGCTCAGTCGTGTCTGACTCTCTGCGACCCCGTGGGCTTTGTAGCCCACAAGGCTCCTCTGTGCATGGGATTCTCCAGGTAAGAATACTGGAGTGGGTTGCCATTTCCTTCTCCAGGGGATCTTCCTGACCCAGGGATTGAACCCATGTCTCTTAATATCTCCTGCATTAACAAGTGGATTCTTTACCACCTGGGAAGCCCTGACGAAACAGCAAGAAACTGTTATTATTACTATTACTATTATTATTATTACTACTCTTACTATTATTACTACTATTGCTTTTATTATTACTATTACAGAGGCAGGAAGGAATGGAATCCGATGTGTGGTGATGAGCCTTAAAAAGAGTTAGGCCTATCCTTATCTGGACTGGAGAGCAGGGGGAATGTGTACATGATAGACAGATGTGCATGGAGGGCCAAGGGTTGAAGTCAGGGGAAGTTTGACTTGAATAGTCTCAACTTCCTTTGAGAGGTAGGAGGTGGGTCTCTTGCTGAGTCCTGGTTAACAAATGCACTTGCTCAGGACAGACACCTCTTCAGAGTAGCTTAAGTACAAGGGGGGATTTATTGGGAGGTAAGTTAGTGTCTCCCAGGTAAACAGGCCAGGGAAGACAGCTGGGCCTCATGGGGAGGCTCTCACCATCTCTCCAGGGCTGCATGGAATCCTGTCTCTATTTCTTTCTGTGCACCTGCCTCTCTTGGGCTCTCTCTGCTGCTCCACAATAGGTTAGCCCTGGAGTCAAACATGGACTCATCAGAGCCTCTGTGTCCTAGCTCCTAATTTTCAGGAGGTGGGATCTAATTGGTTCTCAACTTGGGACAAGTATCCTCGGGCCAATCAGAGGCAGACAGGGTTTAGGGTCTCCTGAATCTAGAAGAGGCTGGGCTCAAAGTGGTGGAGGATGAATGCAGTAATAAAGGGTCCTGAGCTAGAAAGACGGATTGTCAAAGTAGAAAAGGGTGTTGAAGGTCTGAAGCTCCTCCTCATGCTACATGCTCCCATCAAAGTTCTGCCAAGTGAGCCCTCAAAGCCAACTGAGGGTAGAAAACCATAACTCATAACAGAGCTTGTCAGCAGAGACATGAGGTTTTTTGCTAGTAACTTTCAGAAGATTGGGAGCAGAATCAGGAAAATCCTGATGTTTCATTGTCTCATAGTGGGAGAGGATGAGGGAGGGGATGGACAGGAAAGGTAAGATGGCTAGGAACTTGGGGCTAGTGACACGGGAATGGCCTTACCAGGGCTGGCAAGGGGCTTACTATGGTGGGAGATGGGTAGGTTTGTGAAATAGGAAACAGTCAACAGCCAACATCAGGGAGAGGGTCAAAAACAGGTCCAGGAGCACAGGAGGTGGGAGAGAAGTCAGCTGTGGGTTCTGCTTACCATCAGGACCCCCGGGGACCTTTTCCCCAGTCTTCACTCTCCATGTTTGTTCTCCATTTTAGACCAAGCTGATGTGTTGGATTCTCCTCCCTCCCTTTGAGAAGCATTACTGATATACAACTTGGACACAATAAAGGATTCCTCCAGGCCCTGAGAGCTATGTAGCACAAGGAAAGAGGAACAAGATCATTATCACTTAGCAATGCCCTCAGTGGCCCAGAGACAATCCATCACCCAGAGAAACAATATCTTCCCTGCCCTCCTCCCATCAAGGACAGTTGATACAGCTTCCTGTTTGATGTCCTTATGCACCCACAGAAGACCAGCTCCAGGACACTTACTTTCTCCATCTGGCTGACACCAACCACCCAACTGTGTCCCTCAGAGCACGGGAGACTGATGAGTAGAACATTCCCCTGTTGAGGGAAAGTCAAAAGCATGGAGGAGGCTGCAGAGCAGGGAGGAGGGGCAGCTCAGAGTGGCTCCCTGAGGGAGAGGCTTGCTCTGGGCTCCTGCCTCATCCTCTCGGCTCCTGTGGGAAGCAGACCGATCCACAGCAGGAGGAGGACTTTAGAACTGATGGGAAGGGCAAGCACAACTAGCTCTGGACGCTAATTCTCCAAAGATTTTGGAGGCAGAGGAAGGTCTAGACTCTCCTCTAATAGATTCTAAGCTCCCTGAGCCCAGGGTCTGACATGTGCACCTCTATACCTTGGCAGCAAATCGGCAACTGTCCATGCATGCTTACTGTTCACAGGGAGCAAATGAAGAAAGCACAACCTCTTGGGCAATGATGCTCTCAGTAGCAGATCTTCCCTGGAAGAGGACGACCCACTGAGTCCTCTCTCCATCTTCTGCTTTCAGGCTGAGGACTCTCATCCTGTGCTGGAGACCTGCTTTAGAGGAAAAGGGTCTGTTCTGTAGGCTAGGGCTGTGCACCTACGGCTCCCAAGCAAGAGATCCTGTCACTGGTCCAGAGTACTCGACCCAAAGGACACCCTCTTGGAAGGAGTATCTACAGGGAAATTGTCTTTTCTTAGGGTTAAGTGAGGAACAATAGCCTAAGTCCAACTGGGGCCAAACTGGACCTATTTTGAGAAGGTTGTCCCTGACTAGGTCAAGGTTCTAGTGTTTGTTATTTATTCATTCATCATTCATTCATTCATTCAAAAATTTTACTGAGCACCTTCTATGTGCCAAGTACTGTTCAGTGCATCAGGAAAACAATGATGAATAAGACACAAAGAGCTCTCCTCTCTTCAAGGGGCTTTCAGTAAAGTCTTGAGAATTACTTGGATGCAAAACTAGAAACTCATTCAAAACTAGGTAAAATGATAAAAGCAGAATTTGTTGGAATGATTTAGGGGTAACTCATGCCAGTTAAAGACAAGAAGTACAAGCGAGACTCAGGAAAAGTACTGGGACCTGTAGAATCAACCCTCAGCGTTGCTCTGGAGGCTTTTGGGATGGCTGAGGTCTCTTCTCTCTGCAGCCAGGCACACTCTGCTTCAGTACTACCATGGCAGAAAGTGGTTGCTGCAGTTCTGCCCTTGCAGGATCCTCCATTTTCAGAACCCAAAACTAATCCCTTCTGTTTCCTAACATTTGGCCCCTTGGGTTCAGATGTCCACCTCTAGCCCAATCAACTGTGGCCAGGGAGGCAAAGGACTGGTGGTTCCAAAGGGCAGATGGGGTGGGTATGGATAAAGGAGGGGGATTCATCTCCCCACTAGACCTCTAACTTAATCTATGAGAGTGGCTGGAGTGACTTTGCTCAGATCTGCTCACTCTCCCTGATGCATCAGAGTAGCAGGCTAGGACCACCTACATCAGGTAAAGACACTGATAAGGATGCCCCACCAAGGCAAAGTGAAGCCTCTTTCTCCTGCCTTTCAGCCTGGGGAATTGTTCTATAATTAAGGGGAAAAAATGATGAGGGCATCCTCATACTTCATCATTATTGCAATTTATTTAACAACATAACACATCATGTTTTATTATAACTTTATAGTAATTACAGTTATTACTGAATTCACATACATAGAAAAAGCAGAAATATCATCCCTGTTTTAATTCGTGAGGCATTTCAGTGGGATTTATTGTGCAATAAGTGAATTACAACCACTTGGTATGAAGCAAAAGTTTTTCCAAACATACGACTCTATTAGCTATTGTGAAATTCAAATAGCACATTTCACATGAGACCAGGCAGTCTGCCCTCAATTACTGTCTCCTCCTCCAGGCAGTCTGCCCTGATTCAGAGGTTGTATTTAGAACTTCCTTCAGCTGAGCTAAAACCCACACCCCCTTAGCATGTCTCAAAGGCTGCAAATGTCAGCCTGAAAGTTGAGATAAACCTTTTCCATTTGCACAGGGCTTTGCAGTTTTCCAAACATGATCACAGATATGACCTTTCTGCTTGAAAGGTCAAGCAGAAAACTCTTTTGAATGTAGAGATATATGGGTATCAGGGTCATCAATAGACTGCCCTTAGTGGCATTTTTTTTTTTTTTTTTTTGGCGAGAGGGAGAGGACAGACTGATGTAATGCCAAAGCCCAGGCTATTTTTAAGAAATGAATAAGCCCTTGGCAATGACCACATGCAGTCAAGAGAAGCCTGTGGACACCTGCTGGTTAAAGCTCTAGAAATGAGTGGCAAGGGAGGGCAGAGGTAGAGTTGGGTGGTGGAGGGGATGGTAGTGAAGCGCCTAACACTTGATCAAAGGAAAGAAGACATAGGAGAACTGAGATAACTATCAAACATCAGAAGGGCTCTTTTGTGTAGGTAGAAATGGATTAGTTCTCTGGGTTCAGGAAGAAGGACCTGAGTGGCCAGAGCAGGGATCTAAAAGGAAGAGATTGGGGAAAGATTTTTTTTTTGCTTCAAGGTACAACTTTTTGGTGGGGAGACTAGTCCGGCAGCCAACAGGGCAGCCTCAGTAGTGATGAACTTCCTGAAGTTTGGGAGGCTGGTTCATTAGTTTACTCAACTCGTACTTATCTAATACTCATTATGCGAAGCCAGTAAGGACAACACAGCCTTCTGGGAGCTCGCGGTCAAGCGGGGATGCCAGATGATAAACAAGCAAGAAACAACACAAAGCGCAGTGACAAGTTGTGAAATGGGCTCCAGAAGGAAGGGAAAGGGGGACCACGGAAAGGAAGGGAGGACAGAGGGAGGGACTTTGATACTGAGTGTTCACTAAGTGCCAGGTGGGTTCAGACATCTCAGTCTGCCCTTGAGATCTGAAGGTAAGTGTTACTTTCCTCCATTTTTATAGATGAAGAAACCTAGGTTCAGTGGATTATCCAAGGTCATGAGGTCAGTATGCACCTGAACACCTGCTGTGTAAGTGACCCCACCCGGAGCGGGGCCCAGTTGGGCAGATGAAAGTATATGGAGATGGTGCAGGGTGGTGAAGGACATACCCCTGCTGGGTGGTGTTCAACCCACCTGGCCACTGAAGTTCCATTGGCCTCCAAATCCTGCATGTGTGTGTGTGAGTGTGAGTGTGTGTGTGTGCCTGGGTTAGCTTGATGGCTCATGGACTCAGAATCCCAGCCACTTGGGATCAAGAGAACTTGAAGGTACAGAAGATTGATCGCTTATCCAAAGATTGATCGCTTATTCCCTTCTCAACGCCTTTGAGGAGCCTGTGTGTGAGCACCTCTAGTGATGGGGTTCACTCTCTCCACAGGAGCCACCCATCCCTTGGGCAGCTTTCATAGGAGGAAGTCCTTTCTTACATCAGAACCAACTCTCTCTCACCTTAGAACACACCCGTCGTGCTGTGACTCTCTCCCACGTGGCCCCCTTTCCAAAGGCCTTCAGAAGTAAAAAAAACTCTCTAAATCCAAAAGAATGATGGGACTTTGCTGGTGCAATTTCAGGCCTAAGAAGTCCCTTTCTGGCTTACTACTCTTCAAAGATGGAGAAACTGGAGAATCCCTCACATTACCCCACTGTTCTGCTGAATGGAATCAGGAGCTGTCCCTTCTCTTCAGAGCCCAATGAACCAGCCAGGCCCAGCAGGAAGAATTGGCCCAGGGTTGTCTGGGTCCCCACAGAACCTGTTCCCATTGCCACCATGTCAGCTGGCTGCTAGGATTCACCATTCTGTCTGGAAGCCCTTCGGATCACAGCCCATTCTTTACCAGCCTCTGGGTAATTAGCAAGTGACTAACGGAAGGGGTTCCCCCTTTCACTGTGTGTGGTGCTAGAGAGTGATAAATACCCCCTCCAACTCTTACCCCAGCTGCACTGCTAAATCTGCTCCTGCTGTAAATCCTTCTGTCCAACAAGGGAAATGGGCCACATGCAACCTTGGGGCATCTGCTGTCTTCCTCATGTGACCCCCTCCAGGGCCCTGCAATCAGAATGAAGTGGGAGGAGCACAAGTATAGGGTCCAGAGATCTGGCTTTCCTTTTTTTCTCTCTTACCACCTGGCTGTGTGATTTGGGGCAAGTCTCTGCCCTCTCCGTGCCTCAGGTCTTTCATCTTTCAAACGAGGGTCTGGATTACTAAATGATCCCTAGGATGATTTCCAAGCTCTAACATTTTATGATTCAAGGTATATCCCAAAACGATGCATAGATCAGGCTGAAGCTCCAGGCCTGTGTTGCAAAACCAGGATATCACTCACACATAAGGAGAAGCTCAGACGTGATGACCTCCTGGCTTCTTTCAGTTCTAGAATTCTGTAAGTCACTCCCCCAGAGCACTGACAAACTACCAGAAGGCCTGGTCCCTGGGCAGAGAGCTGGGTTTCACTCCACTTGTCTGCAGCACCCAATCCCACAGTGCCAACTTTGCTGGAAGGGCAGGTACATGTAACATTAATAGATTGTATTGCTGGGATGCTGAGGTTTTGTGGATGGGGGTTGAGATGGTGGTGGTAGAGTCAAGGTGCTTAGAAATGAGTGAAGGATAATATTAGCAGTAATCACTAAATACCTACGACACGTGTGACAATACTTTCTAAAAACCCTTCATCAAAGGTTCTTATAGAGAGCCCAGGAAAGATCTTCGGGATGCTGGCATTGTTTGTTTCTTACTTTGGATGCTGTTTATGGAAGCGGGTTCAATGTATGAAAATTTATTCAACTGAATACTTAGGACAGGAGACTTTTCTCTATATATATATTCAACAACATTTTTTTTGGAAAATGACACTTTATTTAATCCTCACAGTAACATACAATACAGATGCTGCTGTCCTTCCTTTACAAAGGACGACATTGAGGCAGGCACAGAACAGTTAAGGAACTTGTCCAAAGTCACACTGTAGGAACTGGGGATGCTGGTCCTACGGTTGAGATCCACCAGCTTCAAGGCGGGTTCTCTCTCCACCACCCTCCCCTGCGCCTACCCTAAGCACATGCGCAGAAGTGAGATCCTCAGGCCTCCTCACCCTCCGCGGGCCCTCAGCCATACTTGCACACGCGCATGCGCACAAAACCAATTATAAACCTGAAATGGAGGGCAGGGAGAGGGGGAGGGGAAGGAGGGAGAGGGAGAGCTAGATGGTTACAAAGCTCAGTAAGCACAACCCTGTTCCCAAAGAAGCTTCCAGTTCCCTGCGGAAGGAATAGGGCACGATAACAGGAAGCAGTGAGTGCAGGGGAGGGGGTCAGCCCCAAGCACCAGCCTGGCAGCTCTGTGAGGCTCCAGGCTCCAAGGGAAGCTGCTTCCACAGCCCTCTGGTGGAGGGAGCCCCAATCTGGGGCTTGGTCTCTCTTAACCTCTTTCTGCTCGGGGCTGCTGCCGAGGTGGCCGACGGGCTCTGCCTCCCTGTGGCATCGCAGGGTGGCGTGACTGGATTAATTAGGCTTTATTAATAGGCCAGCACCTCATGAATTGTAATTAAGCAGACATGCATCTGGTGGCAGTGGTGGCTGAGGGTGAGAAGAAGTGACTCCTGGAGGCTCTGAGGCACTGTTTAATACGAGTACCCTGGCTTGGGATCGTCGGGACCTGGTTCGCCTGCCTGTGTCACACAGCCTGCCCTGTGAAACAGACAGCTGGTGTCTGAAATCCTGATTTACTCAGTAACCATGTCTTGAGCCTTCTATGTGCTCTGGTCTCTGAGTGAGACACAGTGTGGGTGAGGGTGCAGAGGGGAAGACAGCTCCGTGTCCCGCTCTCCCAAACAGCCAGGAGGCAATGAAGGTGCTGAGGGGTAAGGAGAGAAGTCTGGGGAACAATCACGTAGAAGAGCTGCTTCTTGAAACAGTGAATGTTATGCTGCACACACACACACACCCCTTCTCTGTCTCTGTCTCTGTCTCTCTGTCTTCCCTCCCTCCGCCCTCCTCAGTTGAGCAAGGCAAGAGGTCTTTCTGTACCAAGGGGTTACGAGGGCCATGCTGGCAGGGAGCCGAGGAGGCCAAAACAGACAGAGTCAGAGCTGGGCCAAAACCCAGCACAGGGGAGGTGGAGAAGACAGATCACTCAGCAGGGAGCCTAGGTCTGGAACCAAGTGTTTAGACAGAGGCAGGCATATTTAGCTTATGCGAAAACAGAGTGCAGAATGATGAAGTGGATGATGGAAAAAGATCTGAACAATGAAATCTCCCCTGTTGCTGGCAGTCCTGACAGCGTGACAGATGCAGAGATAAACTCTCCTCTGGCCTTTTCTAAACCCAACCTGATTTTCCATTTGGCCTCAAAGATGTAGCCCAGAATCATTTCTTTTGCCTTTTGAAATTTTAGGGCGTTTTGAACGTACCTCCATTCTGCCTCACCGAGTTGCTCTCTGTACCTGCAACACAGCTTGCCAGACAAGGCCTGTTGTGTACTATTCTGTGCATCTCCCATCCAGCGCTGGTTAATACCATCCCTTCATCCTGAAATGCCCTTTTCACTTGTCCACCAATTCAACCCACTCATCTACTAAAGCTCAATTCAAATGTAACCCACCCCCACCCCCACCCCTTGCAGAGGCCTTCTTTGAAACTACCAGTCAGAATTAGCTACAGACGCTTCTGGTCTGTAAAGGAGGAGAATCTGGAATTGAAAGCATGAATTCAAGTCCCAGCCCTGCTGTCCTTGCAATCAAACCACGTGGTGGTCCTCAACCTTGGTTTTCTTACCTGCAACATGGGCAAGATGTTGGCACCTTCCTCCCATGGTTTGAAGACTGAATGAGATGAGCTTTGTGAAAATGCTTCATGAATTGTAAGCTATGTCAGCATAAGAGTCTACTCAATAGTTTGTATTGGTTGTTTCCTTGTCTGTCTCTTTGATTGGATGACAAATCTCAGGTCTTATTTCTATGTCCCCAGCACCCAGGGCACTTAGATGCTCACTCCTTGTCCATTGAATGAATTAGTGAGTGAATGAGGTAGAAGATGAATGTTTCGAGTTAGTTGCCTGGCCTGATCCTGTGGTTTCTTCCCACAGGATCTCGAGGATCTATGTAGACCAGCACTCATCCCAGGCAGAGAAAGAGTGAAGTGAAATGTTGGGAGTGGCTTGAAAGTGTGCAGCAGCCTCAAAGCCAGTGTGTTTTAATTAGTATAATTAATGATGGCAACAACTAGCTCATTACCTGATGGAATTAATGGGGACCATTTGTCTCTGTAAAGCAGCCCTTCAGTCTGGTGGAGGCAGTCAGGCAGATGGGGGGGAGTGCTCACATTCTCTGACCTGGGGAAGGATTCCTGAGGCTCCAAGGGGGTCTGCTGCTCTCTGGGAGTCTTCCCCCGTCCCTCCTTCCTGCCAGAGGTTTTACCACCATTCTGGAGCCGAGTTTCGCTTCACTTCAGACTAAACAATTGATATCTAACCGCAAACACTTTGGGAGGTGTAAATTGTAACAGCTGTGGGAACTCTCTCTCCTCATTCTCCTTTTCTCCCTCACTCACATGTGACTGAGGCCACACTGACCCCAGCTTCAGTCTGAGCTGCTCACATCCAGATGGCCCTCTGGGGGCTCTCTGGGACCCACCTTAAGGGTCTAATGCTGCTGAGATTGACACAGGGAGAAACTGGAGGCAAAGCAGTTGGGCTCAGTGACATCAGATCCCACGTGGAGACACCTGGGCTATCTTTTCCCCTCCAGTCTTGAAGCCTCAGTCCTAAGCACCTCTCTCTTTGGGCTGTAAAGAATTGCCTTCTGCAGCCAGAATCTGGACTCTGCTTTCCTTATCTGAGGGCAGAGTCGGAGCACCTGGACCTAACTCCTTTCTGAGAAACCCAGAAAATACTGTGTGCCATTCCTTGCCTCCAGAGCTCACAGCTGCATGCAGCTGTTCACAGGGAGATAGTGAAACTCTTGACCTCTTCCAGGGAACGTGATGGGCAGATAGGAGCAGGGGCCCTGTGGGGAGGCAGGCAAAGTTTGTAAATCACCCACCAAAGCAGTCAACTGTGTTATTTCAAGCAGCAAACGGGTCGGCCACCCAGGCAGGAATGCCTACCACAGAGCTTGGCCCCAAGGCTACGGTCCTAAAATTAGGGAATAGACTTAATTCTGGCACATTCCAGGTCACATCTACAGCACCAAACACAGTCCATACGGATGTGTCTCTGTAGCTACCTTTTGGAGTGTATATGTTGCTTTACATCTGAATGTGTTTTATGTGATGAAATGTGTGCTTTCTGGTACTGCACAAGTCTGTGCCATGGGTGCGTCTGTGCACAGGAGCTGCATGTCCTTGGAAATGTGTGTGCACCAATGGGTATTGCATGGCTTTCTGTGTTGGTGGCTATTTTTGTCTTATTTTGAGTCTACATGTGTGGCTTTATGTTTGAGTCCCTGTGTGTGACTACTGCAAATAGCAAAGGCAAGACATCTGAGAAGTCAAGAATCAATTCCCCTTTTTTCTTTCATGGCATTTTTGAGTTTAGGAGATTGAACACTGATCCAATTCATCCACCAAAGAAGTATCACCCCCTATGGAGTATAGTAACATAGTAATACCCACTAATATAACAAAGCAACGTCCACTGTAGAGTATCCACCAATACTCCCTACACCCTCATTCTAGGACCCTGGCCTATCCCGGGAGCAGTGTGGTGACAGCAGAGGTAACTAGGAAGCACACTGCATGTGTGCTTTCAATGGGATTGGAAAGGCTATGTCGTGGTGCTTATTAGAGCAGAACTTGTCCCTGTGGACCATTTCATGCATGAACTGCAGACAGCCTGGGGCCCTTAAGGTCCAGAGCAGCTCCAGGAGAAAGCTAGGCATGGCGTGTGTGTGTGTGTGTGTGATGGTAATCAGGGCCACCACATTGTTCAACTCTGGAACACCATTTGCTGTGTGTTCTATGGACTTCCAGAAGGCACCGTTCACACCCAAAGCGGTGCAAATGATGCCCTCCTGAGTTTGTGCAGCACAGACTGGGCAGGATGGTAGATGCAGGGTTCCTTCCCATCACATTTCTCTTCCCAGTCCAGGCACACTTCTCTTCTCAGTTCAGCTTCCAGTTCAGCTCCCTCCCTAAGCTAATATTGTACTCCGCCTCCATACCTAGCCCCTTCCTTGTGTGTGCTGCACATGTGTGCTCACTCTTTTCAGTTGTGTCCGACTCTTTGTGACCCTATGGACTGTAGCCCATCAGGCTCCTCTGTCCATAGGATTCTCCAGCCAAGAATACTGGAGTGGGTTGCCATGCCCTCCTCCAGGGGATCTTCCCAACCTAGGGATCGAACCCTCATCTCTTGCTTTGGCAGGCGGGTTATTTACCACTAGCACCACCTGGGAAGCTCAGCCCCTTCCTTGCTAGAGCTCTCTCTCTTGGGCAGGAGAGCTTCAGACACAGTCCCAATGGCTGAGCTCCCGGGAGAATGGGAGCACAGCCAGAAATCGAGTCTTCTTCCCTTGGAAGTTTGCAGTCACTTGTGAGAAAAACTCACTTACAGCGCAATTGGGAAAGAAATCAGATGGAAAGGAGGGATAAGAAGGCACCAATAAAAAATATTTAAAAACTGATTTTTGCTTTGGAAAGGTCAGCGGTGAAAACTTGCTTTCTTGCCAACACAAAGCGGGTGCCAGTGCTCAGCAGCCTTCTCCTGATCAATAGGACACTGATCACCTCATAAAATGGTGTCAAGGCAGCAGGGGCCAGGCTGAAGGCTGCTGGAGGGGGAGCACCTGCCACCAGCTCCAAGTTCCCTCGGGGCAGCCTGCAGGCTGAGCCCCCGTTGCTCCAACCAGCCCTTGTCCAAGCTCTCCATTTGCCCCTTCAGAGCCAAAGGCCACCCACTCCTCACTTTTAGCCCTGTGGATGCGGTCCTTGCTTTTTGCTGTGAGTTTAGGAGCATCCTTCCTTGAGCAGCCTGCGCCCCTGTAAGTTTCCTGAGGTGCAGGTCACTGCTAGGTAGAGTGTAAGTGGCATAGGTGACCCCAGGAAGATACGGAACTCCAAGGGGGAGAAATGGACCGTTTCTCTGTTCATCCATGGAGCCACTGTAATCTTGTTTTCTTTCCATAAGATGTAGAAGTGGAGCTGAGGGATGAATGAGTTAGGGGTGGAGGCCACCGTGAACCTCATCCTGGTATCCTCTGTGTATATGCCTGGCCTGCACACAGGCCATCTGGTGAACCCTGTGCACCCTCCGAGGATGTACAACTTAGACATCTTAAGCCAGCCTTGGCCATAGGGCACGGTGCAGACGGTCCACAAGCTAGTGGGTGTGAGGGGCAGGAAAGGGACACAGTGACACTTACAAAGAATGGAGGATGCTGTTAACATGTCAGTCCAATTATGGTAATGTGCTGGGGTAATTGGCCCTCCGAGGGCTCAAGGGATGCACACGAGTACAGTAATTGCAGGTTCACTTTGCTCTGCATTCTTCATCCTGCTTTGGTGACTAATTATTAGTATTTAGCAAGTGGATATTGTCATTTTCAAAGCAGGTGCAGCTGTGGCTGAGGCACTGGCGCTGCGGCCAGCTAAAGGTCAGCTTCTGCTTGGGGATAATTAATTTGTCTTTTATGGATATGCTCCAAGCTTGTGTCTTCTCTTTCGCTTCTAAACAAACAAGCAAAAAAACCAAAAGGAAGAGGAATATACTTTGTGGTTATATCAAGTGCCCTTTCCATTAGAAGGCTAGAATTGACAAATAGGGGTGAATGAGCAGAGGGGGTAGTGCACCTCTATCCTCTCTAGAGAAAGAGCCAGAAATTGATCCCCTAGGCAAAATTCACGTAAATAAGGAAGCCAACTGGTCTGAGATGACCATCAACATGTATGTACTGTCTATAAGCCCTAATATCCTTTTTATTTATTATTAGTTATATATTGAACTCTAGGACACTCTGTTCCTAAAAGGATTAATGTTTTGGAATCTCAAAGGGAAAAGGAATAACAAGAGTGTGTAGCTATTGAGCACCTTCTGTGTATCAGATACGCATTTTACTAATGCATGTAAAATACTATGTTTAATCTTCACAACAACCCTAGAAAATATGTGCTATTGTTATCACCATGTGACAATTGAGAAAGTGAGGTTCAGAGAACTTAGTATGTTACTCCAAGTTAAGTATCATCTGACACCTAATCACTGAGCTGTCAGATGCCCAATAAAGCCCCTTTACCCACTGTGTTTCTAGGTTTAGTTCTCTGGCCTCTGCAAGAGTAGACCTCACTGACTTTGCCTTATGGAGGACCGAGAGCTTAGGCATTGTAATCTGTACCTGCAGAGCCTTCCAGTATACCTGGGAAGCCCAAAGTTTGATAGTGTTATTCCATGGGCATGATGCTTGGTAGAATTTCATCAGAGACAAAATACAAATCAGTGTAACTGGAGATGGAAAGGAAATGATCCCTCCCTAAGTCCTACCTCTTCATTAAGTCTCTTCAACAACCCAGGCCCACAGAGCCCTTTCCCAACTTCAGCCACCTCATGCCTCACTGGGGCACTGGCTCAGTCAGATTCCCACTCATTTTCATGAGCAATCTTACATTGCTCTGAAATTGTGTCATATCTATTTGTCTCTCCAACAAGGATCCAAATGCATTTAGGTCAGAGAACTGGCCAAATGTGCTTTTGCACCTCCTGGGTCACTGGGTTCTGCGCTGGACACGAGGTAGGTACTCAATAACTCACGACTGAATCAAATTGGGAGGTAGGGGTGGACAAGGCTCTTCTGATAGTTTGGTTGGCAAAGGAAAATCCCTCACATTTTTTACATTAGTTGGACAAATAAAGGATAATTTAGGAGAGGTAGGTGTGACCTTCTCTTATGCATATATTCTGAATTCAAAAAAGTATATTAGATATACTGGGAAGTTTCTATGATTCACTCGCCTTGCAAAAATGGAATTCTAATCATATCATTCTAGAAAGAGGCTGGCAAGGTGCAAGAAGCCTATAGGAGGGCCTTGCAAGAGATAAGAGTAGGTACTTCAGGAGTTCGGGTTTGTGTCTAGGGTTTGCAGCTATGGAAGGGCAACACAATTTTGTTCTGTGGTTTTGCTGCAGCCTACATATTGATGCAGCCAAATGAGTTCCCCTGTTTGCAACCTGACCTCCTTCTTACTGTGAAATGATCTCATTTCAAGGCTAACCACAAGAGGTTTGGCTGGGCACCCGGCATGCCGTGTGCCTGGCATTTGCAAATCTTCATGCAAAGTGCAAAGTTTTTTTTAAAGACAGTAAATAAATCCTGTCCAGAGAAATCTTGGAAAGGTCTGCTCCCAGCCACAAAGTGAAAAGAAAAGCAATCTCTCTCCCCACCCTCGCAACCATTATCTGCTGCTCTTCTCGAATGTTAAGGCTTAAGACGCTTTTAATTTTAGATCAGGAACAATCTGATTTGGGGCCAAGGTCTTTTTTCACTGTCCTTCAAAATGTATTCAGCTGTGGTGTTTTTCCACCTCCAGCCTGCTCTGTTGCAGTTTCTTGAGTGCCTAAAACTGAAGCCCCACCAAGAATTCGACCTACAGCCAGAAGGCAGTGAGACTATAGTCTGTAAAGAGCATCTCCCTCCTGTGTGCAGCAGGAAACCCAAAAATCATGAGTGAGAGAGAGGGGAGGTTCATCGTCTGCCCAGGTTTGGGGGATGCTCATCGTCTCCTTAGCAAAATGTGACAATGTACACAGGGCCGCCCAGGAAAGTGACCAAAAAGTAAGCAGAGTGCCCAGACACTCAGGTCACTACTTCTCACTTCTTCTCAGCCTAACCTTTCCCAGGCCCTACTGTCACCACAGAAAAGAGCAGGTTACTTGCCATCTTGCTCCCAGTCGCTGGTCCCATCAGTGGACTATGAAGCATGCAGTGAACACATTCCTTCCAAGCACTGCACAGGGACCAGGCATGGGCAGGGGTAGATGCTGATACCTGGATTTTACTTTAGGTTCCATTGGCTGAGTCCACCCAGCCTCGTTTGTGAAAACTTAGTTCCGTCTCCCAGGGTGTCATGCTTCAAACCTGAAACTCCACGCAGGACTAGATGTGCAGATGTGATAGGAGGTAAGACACGTCAGACCCAGTTTCCCTAAGCTAACTTTACCTTCCTGTAGACATCAACATTCAACCTACTTGATGGAACCCTGAGGCTCTGATTTCACTCCTTTCAGGTCTTCCCCACTCAGTGGGTGGATCTGATTCTAGACTTCAACCCATTCCACACACTCCTACTGGCAGTTACAAGGCCAGAAGCCAAAATATGACAATGGACAGCTCCCATTCAACAGTGTGACCTGGGCGCCAACTTGGCCTCTCACACTGGATGGAGTCTAGACAAGAGAGCTCTCTCTGGAGAAAAATGCCTGAAAGTTGGGTAAAAACCTGCCACAATGGTTGCAGGACCCCTGATACTGACCATCAGTGCATTCTCTCTCCTGGCCTCTGATGAAGGGAACATGGTGGGGGTGGGAAGAGGAGGGGAATGAGTTAACAGGGAGAGAATGAAAGAGGGAAATACTTAATTTGAAGCCATTGGAGGGTCCCTTGGGATCCTAGGCTCTGCAAAGCAGAAAAAAGTGACAAAATATTTATGTTTTTCACTTGCTTCAGCCACGGCCTTTTCTGGGAACATCTGAGAAGGTTGCTGGTGAACAAGCATATCCAGTGCACAGTCAGACAGGCTGGAAAGGTGCTGAGGAGTGGAGCAGACAGAGCAGCTGATGGAGGTACCCTCTCTTACAGAAGAAGCACGGCCCTCCCCACACTCCTGTCTGGAGCCACGCTGCCTGCAGAGGGGAGGATCTGCCTCTGGAACTGTCTCTGGGTGCATTAATGAAACTCCCAGAACCCAGTCTGAAGGCTATGTAGGAGGCAGGGGTGGGGTGGGTAGGCTGAGATGGCAAGGGCAAGAGACTTACTTTCCTAAAAATCTGACCATATTTGGGTTTAAGTCAATGCAACGGAGTCTTCGAAGGAACCTCAGTAACTCGCATTGTTTCAAAGAGGTGATTTAGGATTCAAGCCACAGGGGACCCTTCTCCAGTCCTTAACGCAGGCCCCACAGCCCTCTCCTCTGGAGACACTGTTGGGAGTGAAACAAAGTGATCGTCCTCAATCCTGAGATTCATTTGAACTGACATGTCATCCCACACAGGCCCCTTCCTCTTTACCCTCATCAAACTTCATTAGACTCAACATAAAGTAGTCCAAAGGGCAACAGGACAGAAGAAGGATGTGGAAAGTTGTGTTCTTTCTAGGCCCTAACACCTGACTGTAAGCAAGTTGTCCTTAGCTGGATTAGATTTCCACCTCTGGGTTATGGCTCTGTGCTTTCCAAGAGGGCTTCCCAGGTGGCACAATCTGCCTGCCAGTGCAGGAGACTCAGGTTCCATCCCTGGGTCGGGAAGATCCCCTGGAGCAGGGCATGGCAACCCACTCCAGTATTCTTGCCTTAAGAATCCCATGGACAGAGGAGCCTGGTGGACTACAGTCCTTGGGGTCCCAAAGAGTCAGACATGACTGAGCATGCACGCACCAAGTAAACAGCAACGACTTCTCTTTGAAGCCTCCTCAGGTTGACCAATGTGGTGAAGTCACTTTGTTGTTGTTGTCAAGTCACAGTTGTATTCGACTCTTTGTGACCACATGGACTGCAGCATACCAGGTTTCCCTGTACTTCACTATCTCCCGGATTTTGCTAGAACTCATGTCCACTGAGTCAGTGATACCGTCCAACCATCTCATCCTCTACCACCCCTTCCTCCTGCCCTCAGTCTTTCCCAGCATCAGGGTCTTTCCCAATGAGTTGACTCTTTACATCAGGCGGCCAAAGTTTTGGAGCTTCAGCTTCAGCATCAGTCCTTCCTATGAATATTCAGGGTTGATTTCCTTTAGGATAGACTGGTTTGATCTCCTTGCTGTCCAAGGGACTCTCAAGAGTCTTCTCCAACACCACTGTTTGAAAGCATCAACTCTTCAGTGCACAGCCTTCTTTATGGTCCAACTCTCACATCTCACTTTGTATTTCACTAAACAAAACAAAAACAATACAAGACTGAATATTGCAGTGGCTTCAGTCAGATGCTATGGGGGCTTGTGCTGGTCCCAGATTTGAGTCTGGGGAACTGGTGAAATGTCCTGCCCTAAACAAATGAGAATGAAATGAGTCTCTTGGGAGAATCCCCCCCCCCCAGGAAGGGAGATCTAGGGCTGACAAGTGACACCTGACAGCATTATAAGAGGGTACGTTTCTGAATCCAGCTTTTCAGCTAGCCATCTAATCTGCTCCTGGCACAAGGGAACTTTTTGGAGTGGTGGAGAAATTCTATATCATAATTTGGGCAGTATCACATAGGTTTGTCATTTGTCAAAACCCACTGAATTCTATACGTAAAATGATTACATTTTATTGAGTGAAAATTATACCTCAATAAGTAGATTTTAAAGGTAAAAAATAAAACAAAACACAAAGGAAATAATGTATAGAAAACAAAACAAAGTAAAAATCTGATCCTGGCACTCCTCCATGTTTTCCTGCCAAGATGGCAGAAATAAAAAAAGAAAAAGCTTTCAGTGCTCTCTGTGATATTAGAGCACAAACAGCTTTCTTTGCTGTGGGGCCTTTGGACAGAAACACACAAGGAGAGAGGAGACACTCTCCCACCTTGTCACAGGGCACTGGGTCACTGTAAGACCTTGAGGACTCAGGTTGGTGGTGGGTAGCAGGGAAGGGATTGGGAGCACTGCAGAGTGTTGGTGGTCCCACCTGGTGGATGTTTATAGGATCTACCAGAGGAGTTGAGATCCTGCCCAGCAGAAGTGACAGTGACATTCAGCAGTATGGAGATGGGCACAGTGGCAAATGTGTGCAACGACCCAGCAGACTCCAGAAGAAATGGCCGCATCCATGGCAACACTGTCCAGTAGAAATACAATGCCAGCTGTGAGTGGGAACCACAGAGATAACTTTTCATTTTCTAGAAGCCACATTTTAAAAAATGAAACAAACAATAATGAAAAACCAACCTAGGTGAAATTAGTTTATAATTAATACACAAGTTAGTCGTAGTTAACTCAGTATCTCCAAAATATGACCATTTCAACATGTAATTGGTATGAGAAAGCTATTACTGAGATGGTTTACATTTTGGATACTTAGTCTTTGAAATTTAGTGTGTGCTTTGTGCTCAGTGCTCCTCAGTTGGAATCGATTGCTTTTCCGTTGCTCAATAGCCACCTCTGTAAGGCGCTGGTCTACGGGAACAGCAGTGCCTGGGTGACCAAATTAATAGCAAGTGTGCGAGGTCTCTCCCCACCCTGCTCCATTCAAGGAAAAAGCCAGCAACTCTGAGAGTCTCCGGCAATACCAGGCAGTAGGACACAAAGGGGGCTGCGGTCCCCCAGTGATCCTGAGAGATCTGAGTATTGCTTGAAGGAGAGCACACTTGGACCCATGTGAGAGGGTCGGTGAGCTCAGACTCCATATATATCTTTAAAAGTCATATTCTAGTATAAGCTTCAATTTTCTTAACTCCGAGCATCACACTCACAAAAAAATCAGTATCATCTTGCCAGTCCTCTTGACCTTTGGGCTTCTGTTTACCTGTGGTTTGAATGCTGCATCTGGAAACCTCTTTTTCATTTAAGCCACCTGCCTTTTTTCTTATTCTGTTTGTTTATTCCTGCCCTTCTAACCCAACTGGCAGAAAAGACTATTTTAAAACTTATTTCTGTAATTCATACTATTTTTAAAAATGGTGTGCTCAATCATTGTTTCCAACTGCGTATACCCTCCTGTCTCCATTTTATCCCTCCCCTTCTCACCTTGTCCAAGGACCCATCTCACCTGGACAAGGACCAAGTTGTACCTGCTTGAGAAGCACTTGCAAAACCAGAAAGTAGCATTTCCCAGCTTAGAGGGGATCAAAACAGTCACAGCTTAGCACTTACTATTAAATGAGTTACATTCACAAAGCTTTAGAACAATGTCTAGTATAGAGTGAGTTCTTGGAAGGTGTTGGCTACTAACTACTAGTAGTATCTCAGCAAATGAGCAATTCTCTTCAACAGGTGTTTCTTGGGTACCTGGGCCAGGACTGTTCTAGGTGCCTGGGGACAAAAGGGAACAAAATAGATCACTATCCTCAGAGAACAGGCTTCCCTAGGAGCTCAGCTGGTAAAGAATTGGCCTGCAATGCAGGAGACCCTGGTTTGATTCCTGGGTCAGGAAGATCCACTAGAGAAGGGATAGGCTACCCACTCCAATATTCTTGGGCTTCCCTGGTAGCTCAGCTGGTAAAGAATCTGCCTGCAATGTGGGAAACCTGGGTTCAATCCCTGGGTTAGGAAGATCCCCTGGAGAAGGGAACAGCTACCGGGAACAGAATACTGGGGACTCCAATATTCTGGTCTGGAGAATTCCATGGACTGTATAGTCCATGGGGTTGCAAAGAGTCTGACACAACTGAGTGACTTTCAATTTCACTTTTCACCCTCAGAGAGCTGACCTCCTAGCTGGGAAGACAGTGAACAATAAGCACCACATATAGATAGCATGTATAGAATGTTAGAGGGCTCCCCGGGTGGCCCAGAGGGTAAAGAATCTACCTGCAATGCAGGAGATGCAGGTTCAATCCCTGGGCTGGGGAGACCTCCTGGAGGAGGGAATGGCTACCCACTCCAGTATTCTTGCCTGGAGAATCCCATGAATAGAGGAGCCTGGCAGGCTATAGGGGTCACAACCATGGGGTTGCAAAAAGTCAGACACAACTGAACGACTAAGCATGCACATATGCATAGAACATTAGAGGGTGGTGTTTGCTTTGAATAAACAGAGCAAGTAGGGCAGATTAAGGGGATGGGGAGAACAGGGCAGAGACGGGTGGCTTATTAGAGGGGTCCATGCTAATCAGTCCCCATTAAGAAGGAGTAATCTAAACCAAAATTTATCATGTGGAACAGCCAATAGAAAGGCCTTAAAACTGGGGTGTCTGGTGTGTTTGAGGGAGAGCAAGTAGGCTGGTGTGGGTGGAGCCCAGAGGGTGAGAAAAGAAGTAATGAGAAACAGAAAAGGAAATCAGAATTAATAAAGGGAGAAGGTGGTCCATCATGCTGAGGAATGGAAGTCATTCCAGTGCTTGGGCTGAGGAGTGACAGGACTACATTTCCATCTAAACAGATTACTTTGTCTGCCTTTTTGAGAACAGAGTATAGAGAATGGAGGCAAGGGTAAGAGGAGGAGGACCAGTGAGGAGGCTACTGCAGTAATCCAGGCAAGAGATGCTGGTGGTTAGAGCAGGGGTTAGTGGTGGAACGGCCATACGCAGTATCACATACAGACCTGGTCATCATCTCCCCAAGTATGTGTGTTCTGACTCTGACTGTAACTGCCCAACAGGCATACAGGATATTTCCCATTGTTTGTACCCTCCTGAGCAATAACTATGAGTCATTGGCATCTGAGGCAAGTTTGAAGTGTAACTTCAAGAAAGTCATCAAGAAAGCTTATTGGTTATATTCGAATTGCCAGCAAATTTCAAGCAAATGTATCTGCAATGGAAATGTTACTGGGGCAAGTGGAAACTTTGGAGAAAATGGAATCAAAGGTTTTCAGCAGAACAATAGCATTAAGAGAGGAGGACAGAAAGAGGAGGGGCAGGGGAGGGGAAGGGTGGGAGGGAAGAGGGGATGGGAAGAGAGGTGGAGAAGGAGGAAGCAGGAAGAGACAGACTAGAGAACAAGATTCATGCAAGTGCTTCATCAGCCCAGTAGAGGAATAAGCTGCTCGTGCCTGAGAAATATCTCAAGTCGAAAACTTGCATGGACATGGCAATCTTGGAGCTGATCTGGAACAGTGAAGCTGAGAATTAAGAAGTCAGGGTGAGCAGAAAGAAAGCTTTTACTCAAGTCTAAGGGGAAAGGAACTTCCCTGATGGCTCATATGGTAAAGAACCTGCCTGTAATGCGGGAGACCAGAGTTCGATCCTGGGTCGGGAAGATCCCCTAGAGAAGGGAATGGCAACCTACTCCAGTATTCTTGCCTGGAGAATTCCATGGACAGAGGAGCCTGGTGGGCTACAATCCATGGGGTCACAAAGAGTCAGACACTGAAAAAAGAAAAAAAGAGGAAAGGGAAAGAAATCAGGTTAGATGAACATGCACAGTTAAGCATTAGTAAAGGTAATACATTGTACTCAGTTTACTAGCATGTTTTTGAAGTCCTAGCTTAAAGTTTAAAAGTTTACTTTTTAAGGCACTCTCGTTTTTTAAATGTTATTATTAAACTTTTTTTAAAAAGAAGTTTTATTTCAAGGGAGGACGAAAAAGCACAATTTTGGCATAGTAGAAGAGCACCGCACATCAGATTTCTGTGTTTTTAGCTGCTTTCTGTCATTTTTTTTTTTTTTTTTTTTTTTTTTTTTTTTTTTTTTTTTTTTTTTTTTTTTTTTAATTATTTGTGTGACCTCAGACAAGTCATTTCAACTCTCCGACCTCAGTTTTCTCTTCTGTGAAATGAGAGCACAGAATTAAACAGTCTCCTCTGGTTCTAAAATTGTGAGTATTTTCAACTGAGTGGAAAATGCATCATTTCCCCCTCAGTTAACACCCCTAATCGGCTGCCTGACAATGTGAAAGCCAAGGTCAAGGTCTTAAGCAATGCAGTTCTCATCTACAGTTATAGATCCTGACTGGGCAAACAGAGGGTCTCTTGAGAGCGGGATTTGCAAACTGAACCAATAAGTGGCCCCATCAGAGGGACAAGGAGTCAAACAGACACCCTGGCTAGTTCTCACAACTCAGGCAAGCCTGGCCCTGGCCCCTGCCTGGGAAGCTATCTACCTTGCATTTAAATATTCAATAACTATTTGTGAGATCCTACCTGTGACACCATGGGGAAGCCTTATTGTGTCTTCAAGCTTTAACTTCACATTTTAAGTTCCATATCTCTTGAGGTTGACTGTCACCAACAGAGCACACACGTGTGCCAAGCCATGTGCTGTGTGCCAGGACCCAGCTGTGAGCGAAGATGAGTGTAGTCCCTGCCTGGTGATCCTCACAGTCTCGTGGGGAAAGCAGACATTAAACAACAGCTATGAATAATTTATGACAAGATTCTGAGCATGCAAAGTGCTGCAAAAGGAAATGATGGAACTCTAGAAGCATTTAGTGAGGAGCCTAATTTAGTTTCCTAGGCTGAAGAAGTGATATTTAAGTTGACCCCCTCAAGGATGAGTTGGAGTTAGGTGATGAGAGAGGAGTGTTCTGGACTGAGGGGACAGCTGTGACAGAAGGGAATGCGTCCCCTCTCTTGGTCTTTCCCTCCATCCTACCACCATGTTTACCTGAGGTTTCAGCTGGGATTCAGAGGGCTATGACACTCATTCATTCGTTCATTCATTCATTCTTCGCTATGATGATTCTATCATATGCCAGGAAGTAGAAATGAACAAGCAGACCTGCAACAGAAAAACTAAAAAATATTCTCTAATGGAGCTTGTGTCTGTCTTCTCTTTTAGTGGAGAAGACAGACAAATGTATAAGTAAAATATAATGTTGATAAGCTTGGAAAAGAAAATAAAAGACGATATAGGGAGCATCAGTTCTGGGTGAGAGGGTACACTGCTATACTGGAGGTAGTCTGAGAAGGCTTAGTGAAAAGGCCTGAAAAAATAGAGGGGGTGAACCTTATACTCAGGGGAAAAACATTGCTTGCAGAGACGACAGCAATTGCAAAGGCCTTGGAGATAAGGCTGTGCCTAGCAGATCTGAGGAAAAGCCAGGAGGCCAGAACAGCCAGAATAATGTACACTAGCAAGGGGATGAGGCCAGAGAGTCCATGGGGCCAGGCTTTGTATGGCCTCAGAGGCCTCTGTGAGAACTTGGGCTTTTCCCTGAGTGAGGACTTGGGCAGGGGAGGAACGTGATCTGAAGGATCACTCTGACTACTATTGAGAATACATTTTAGGGGCTGGTACAATGGGGACCCACTAAAAGACTGGTACTGGGACCAGGATAGAGCGACTGAGGTCCTGAGAAGTATTGGATTCTGGTTATAGGTTAGAACCGGTAAGATAAAGTCACTGATGATGGATTGGATGTGGGATATGAAAGAAAGAGGGAGAGAAGAAGACATCAAGGTTTTGGGGCAGAGTATGCGGCGAAATGGAGTTGCCCCTTACCAGATGGGAAAGACGGCAAGAGTGGTGGTGGTGGTGGTTTAGTCACTAAGTCATGTCCAACTCTTGCAATCCCATGGGCGGTAGCCTGCCAGACTCCTCTGTCCATGGCAAGCTGCTGCTGCTGCTGCTGCTGCTAAGTCGCTTCAGTCGTGTCCGACTCTGTGCGACCTCATAGACGGCAGCCCACCAGGCTCCGCCATCCCTGGGATTCTCCAGGCAAGAACACTGGAGTGGGTTGCCATTTCCTTCTCCAGTGCATGAATGGGAAAAGTGAACGTGAAGTCGCTCAGTCATGTCCGACTCTTAGCGACCCCATGGACTATAGCCTACCAGGCTCCTCTGTCCATGGGATTTTCCAGGCAAGAGTACTGGAGTGGGGTGCCATTGCCTTCTCTGGTCCATGGCAAGAGGGCAGATTTAAAAGGAGAAATCAGGAGTTTGGGGACAGGTGAAGTTTGTGATCTCCATTAGACATCAATCAGAGCCTCCAGGGAAGAGGTCTGAAAGGACAGAAAAATGATGTAAAATTTTCAGATGCTTAAAAATCAGAGGAATAGATCATCTACAGAGTGGGGGTAGATTGGAGAAGAGAGGGGTCCCTGGAGCCTTCCAATGCTGAAGAAAGACCCTGCAAAGGAAAACTGTTTAAGAAGCCTTGACAAAGGTACCTTGAGTGGGTCAATTTTTGTTCTTTACTCAGCTCTTCCCCCAGTCCCCTCAACCCCAGCCTCCTCTACATCCAATATGGAGACACACACCACACACACACACACACACAAACCCCTTCATATGCACTAAACACCACTTCCTGTCTCATTGCATTCTATGCTTTTGAGAAGAGCTGGAAGAGTATGGACCACTTTCCCCAGCTGTGTGGCAATAGGGACAGGCTTGGACACAGGCAGGAAAGTTGTCTCCCATTGTTAACAAAACCCTACATTGTTATTTTCAAATTCACTTTCTATTGTTGATTCTACTGATCACTAATAACACTGCCATGTCCGTGGGAAAATTACAAAGAGAAGACATTTCCTGTGTAAGCTCAGAAATTTGAACTTGAAATACAGTGTTTGATTTTGAAAACCAGAAGAACTATGGAACCTACACATCAAAAGGATGAGTCATCTGATCCATACTCCTGCCTCTGGGGACATCTGAGCCAACCCCAGGTGACTAGGTTGCTGCCTACTGTGTTCCTGGGATCTCAAGGAGGAGTTAAGCAGGAGATCCCCAGTGGCCTTGACTATGTGCCACATCCCAGCCATTTGCCATCGTCATAGCCGTCTTCACTTTCATGCAATTCTTCCTGATTTCCAGCTAAGGTTCTTTTGTTATGGGTTAAGGACAATTCTGGGGCTTCCCAGGTAGCACTAGTGGTAAAGAACCTGTCTGCTAATGTAGGAGACATAAGAGATGCAGCTTCAATCCTTGGATTGGGAGGATCCCCTGGAGAACGGCGTGGCAACCCACTCCAGTATTCTTGCCTGGAGAATCCCAGACAGAGGAGCCTAGAGGGCTGCAGCCCATAGGGTCACAAAGAGTCAGACATGACTGAAGCAACTTAGCCAGCACGCATGCAAGGATGATTTCTCTTGCCTTGTCCTCTAATAAAAAGGACTTGTTGAATGGCAACTGGCCATTCAGTTATTTTCCCATCTGGCAGGTTGGCCATCCATGGTGGAACATCATACAGGACATCACCCAGTCTCCTGTGTCCTGGGGTGCTCAGGGTTCCAGCAGCACACACAGAGGGTAGGTTAAAGGGTTACTGGTAGTTTTGTCCTCGGTGGTCCAACCTGCTGATATGGTGATGACTGCCCAAGGCAACAGCCAGTGCGGCCATTCCTTGAGAAAGCTGGGGAGGACTGGGAAGAGGACTGCCTACCCCTTGAGGACAAGCTACGAACATGTGCTCCAGATGAACCCCAGAGTGTAGAGAAACCGAATCAATACCATTTATTATTAGATGAAAGTCAGACACAGCAAAAAAGAGCAGTCAGAGTGCCAACAAGGACTCCTCGTTCTGAGGTTCCATTTAGAGCCACCGTTTTGTATAACCACCGTGTGTCTATAAAGCAGGGGATTTGGGAAGCAGAGAACAGCTGACGGAGGCGTCAATAACCCAATTTGTGGCTTGTTAGAATGTTACACTAGTTTATCGGCATTTAACAAGACAAGACATTGATGTTAACACAGTGGGAGGGAAGTTGCCTGGACCAATAGTATCCCTGGCTGAAAATTAATTTAAACCTTCTTTTCTTTGTGCCAGAAATGGTAGAGGTAATTCATTTCCAAAGTGTCTAAATGCCACTGAAAATGAGCTAGGGTAACAGGGACGAGTCATCAGCAGCTGAACGAAATCCCAATTTAGCTTTCTTTTGGTAACCTCTCGTAAATGAGACACCATGAAATAATACGCTTTATGGCAGGAAAGAAAACAACAGGGCCTATTTAAGTTGGGGGATGGGAAGGGTTGCAGAGCTGGGAAGGGAAAGTTTCATGCACAGGTTTTTGTAAAACCTTGAGAGCTGCTGTCACTGTTGCCAAGTTCACAGTCACTCTGCGCTGGTGAAAAGTTAACAGCTTCTGTTTTGGACCCGTTGGCTTGAAGAGTCCAGGGTCTTGGCAAGGCTAAGCTGTGTTATCAAGATTCAGTGAAATCAGTGTTCAGATCATTTACAAGATCGCTGCTCCTTGTGCTGGTGTCTTGTTGAGGATGGGCCCAGAATTATTCACCACTCTGGTCCCACTTTCCATTTAGCAAAACAGGTGGGCACATGACCTGAAAATGTAGTGCTTTCCATTTTCTCCTCCTTGCTGTGTGTTCCTTTGGGCCCTTTATTTTCCAAGGAAAAGATATCAGACATGAAAACTACAACTCATGAGGACATAAGCACTAACAAGATTGAAGTAACCATTTGCTTCAGTGCAAACTTTGTCTTTTGAATTGTTATGTGCCTATATTCCACCCAGGGGAAGATGGACAGGAAGTCAGAGGGCTACGTTACTCTGGGCTGACTAGGTCCTCCTTCAGAGGGTCCCCTATCATCTCACCCATCACCCAACTACCAGGCAGAAGCTCTGAACCAAGCCTGAGTTGGGGAGAGGGAGACATTTGCAAGAAGTTCAAGGTCCAGGGCACGATTCTGCCATCTGGCTGGGTTTATGCAGGCCGGTCACTAGCCCCCATCTATTCATGCCCTTTTCTTTATGATCTTGCAGTCATAAAGGAGTGGAGTACGTTTCCCCACTAAACAGTTCTGAGCCTAGGTTCTCAGAGGCATTGCATTGTTCTACTCACCTTCAGGCATCTCTGCCATCTCCATTGGCCCAAGAAGGAGGATGAAAGATACATGTTGTAATTCCAACTGCCCAAGCAAGTCTGGCCAAGATCAGCTGACTACAGGCACCTCACACATCTCTGAGCTAAACAATGCTTACTATTGTACACCAATGAGTTTTTAATTAGTCTAGTGGCTCAGCGGTAATGAACTTGCCTGCCACAATGCAGGAGATGCAAGAGATGCAGGCTTGATCCCTGGGTCCAGAGGATCCCCTGAAGGAGGAAATGGCAACCCACTCCAGGATTCTTGTCTGAAAAGTTCCATGGATAGAGGAGACTGGCGGGCTACAGTCCTTGGGGTCACAAAGAGTCAGACATGACTGAGCACTCATACACATAGCAATAGCAAATGATAATGCCCCATTAAACCAGAAAAGAAATTCTCACATGCAAGTAGACTAATTCCCTGGAGGGAACAACTGACCTTTACTTGAGATTTTATAACATTGAAAGAGTCAGGGTATGTTTCCCAGGCTGATGACTTTCTCAGAGTGGAGGGCCACTGGACCATCCCCAAGGTCTCTCTTGGTCTCTGGACAACCACTAGTCCAAAGCCTCAGCTTCATATGGAGAAGCCCTGGATATTCCCCACCCCATCCTAGAGTCCTGGGACCATTTTTCCCATCCTCCATCTATCTTAAAAGAAATAAATAACCCTCTATTAGGGACCTATTCCAAACAATGGTTTCAGAACCTCTCTTAGACTCCTTATGACATTCATGATAAGGGAAGGCTTCCAGATTAGTATTCCCAGTACCCAAAGGCCAGAGGCATGGGAGATTCCTTGTTCAGGAGCAGTCAACCGCCCAGGGATCTTCCTTCCATGCCATCTAAGCCACAGGCAATGCTGAGAGCTCAGGCCAGCATCCACTCAGGTCCTGGAGAGGAGATGTATCTCTTTTGAGGCCGTCACAAGGTAAGCACAGGTGCCAGTGGCTTGGATGTGAGCTGTTTGGGGGTAACTACTTGGATTATTTATTTTTCTGCTCATGAAAGGCCAGCAATTCTTATGTTTCCACTAAGCATGGTTGGCATATAACACAGAGCCTCATTTTTCCTGCTGTTTATATAAATGGACTTACCCTGCCCGGGCTCTCTGCTGTAAAATGTGTGATTAAAGGATTATAGAGGTGATGGAAATAGTAATCATGTCTGTTTTCAGATAGAACCTTCCCCTGAGGGGCCCCAAATGACTGTGTTCTTATTCATACCAACAGGGAAGGGGAAGCCAGGGGGCACTTTTATAGATGGGGTGATAGGCACCCAGAAAGGGTCAGATATCACATTGCCTCAGGTCACCCATCTCATCAGCTTCCAGCTTTGATGTGAAGGGTGGGGGTTAGTGTCTGTCAAAACAGAGTTCAAAACCTGTGGACAATCATATCACTGGATCACCCAGACTGGGCATGAAGTTGGGACATATCCATCATGAGTGAGCAGCTTAGGGGACAACCCAGCTGTCAGCTGTGGGATGGGCAGCCCAGCAGGGAGAGAATGGTTTGGAAAAGATGTCATGAGATCTAGACAACCATCCCAACCAGTGGCATCAGGGAGGTTCAGAGGATGGTTTCTAGTTGAACAGAGTACAGCAGAGAGGACCTAGAAACAGGCAACGTGTGATGGTTCAGGCTGGAAGCACTGGAATCTCCGCCTTGGGCAGGGCTCTAGGACTGGGCTGCACTCCCAGAGAGGAAGAATCCAAAAGAACAAGGCAGGTCTCAGGCCCAGGAGACATAGGGGCAGAGCAGGGTATCATGGGAGTTGAGCCTGGAGCTCAAACTGAGCACAAGTCCCACCACAGCTGAGTCAAAGGCCGAGCAGCCAGCTTGACTGGTGCTGAGTCACCAGAATCACTCGTTAGGCTCCTTCTCTGGAAATAAATGTCTGGTTCCAGTGCCCAGGGGTGAGGTGGCAGCACCTGGAAAGGCCATACAAGTTCAGGGTTCTGGGGGCCATAGGGACTTTGGACCAATTCCAACCAGAATTTTACCTTCCACGTGGAATTGTAGGATAGGACCAGTTAAGTGTCAGGACATGAGACAGAGAGTCCTAGACCAGGCTGCACACTGTCCCACCCTGAGATGTGAGCTGAGGAGTCCCTACTGCCCACTCAGCCTCAGTTCCCCCTCCTCTAGCAGAGACTAGTGCCTCCCTGATGCCTTCCTTCACATCACTGTGATGAGAAGCACATGAAACAGCAATATAAAGTCACCTTGGAAAAACAGGAGAGTAAGATGTCATCAGTATTATTATTAATTTGACATGTGTAGTATCTTTTGTTACAGTGGAATTTCCCAAGACTGAATGGCCAGTTTGAGAACTAGCCAGGTCTTTTGCTCCTCTGCCCTAGCCCCCCACTCCTGGGATGCTTCCTCATCCATCACTCCCCAGCAGAGGTTTCATCGATCTTAGAGTCATGGCACATGAGAGCTTGTGGGTGGAAAGTAGTGCCGTGTACACAGTGGGAACTCAGTACACATAGCCTTTATTATTATTGCAACTATATCATGCTTTCACTAAGGAATTCATTTGCTACTTTCAATCATTTTGACAAAAGATTTGGAAAGGGAAATAGTGAAGAAGAAGAGGGATCACAATTAATATTACTGAGGAAAATTTTGTATAATCTAAGGTCACCTTGAATTCTTCCTCTTCCAGGAATCCAAAGCTGATCAGGGGCTTTTCCCATGTCTTCATGGTGTCTCCTTATACCTTGTCCTTATTTCATATGCTTAAACCAAAAGTGCTTCTTTACTTGTCTCTCTCTGCTTCTAGGGAGAAGGCAATGGCAACCCACTCCAGTACTCTTGCCTGGAAAATCCCATGGACGGAGGAGCCTGGTAGGCTGCAGTCCATGGGGTTGCAAAGTCGAACACTACTGAGCTACTTCATTTTCCCTTTTCACTTTCATGCACTGGAGAAGGAAATGGCAACCCACTCCAGTGTTCTTGCCTGGAGAATCCCAGGGACGGGGGAGCCCGGTGGGCTGCCATCTATGGGGTCGCACAGAGTCGGACATAACTGAAGCGACTTAGCAGCAGCAGCAGCTCTCCTTCTAGACTGCCAGTTCTCTGAAGGTAGAAACGGCAGCTTTCTCAAAGCTGAATCCATCTTCAGGAATCGGTCTGATGTTTCTTAGAAGTTCCTGATTCCTCTGGGCTCATGGGCCCAGAGAGTCTTAGAACAAGAACCAAAAAACCAATGTTTTTATCCCAGTTGCTTTATTGACTTTATTTAGTTAAGTCACATATCCTCTTTAAGCACTAGTTTTGTCACCTCTAAAAAAAATTAAAAGGCTACATATGAAAAGCAATTTGTCGATAACTATCATATTTACAAATGGATAAAGACTTTGACCAAACAATTCTCCTTCCAGAAATTTATCTTCAGATACACTCACATATATTTTACAGATGTACTTTCCTATAGGTTATTCATTACACATTATTTTTAAAATTTTTTTAACATTTTTTTTTTTTTTTTTTTGCTATGGACCATTATTTTTAAAGTCTTTATTGAATTCGTTACGATACTGTTTGTTTTGGCTTTTCGGCCCCAAGGCATGTAGGATCTTAGCTCCCCAGCCAGGGATCAAACCTGCACCCCCTAGATTGAAAGACAAAGTCTTAACCACTGAACCAAAAACACAGCATTATTTTTTAAAGATTGGAAATAAATAATTTACATATTGTGAAATAATATATATACTAGAATACTATACAGCCAAAAAATGATGATTTAAGTCTAATACATGCTGATATCAAGTAATCTCCAAAATATATTGTTAAGCAAAAAAAAGTACTAGGTGCATGTCTGTTGTTGTTGTTTTAGCCACTAAGTCGTGTCTGACTCTTTGTGACCCCCGTGGACTGTAGCCCACCAGGCTCCTACAGTGTATGAAGCAAGCTTTCCATTTGTGTAAAGGAGAGAGAGTACACATGCGTGTTTGCTTGTCTGTGTGTAACGTATCTCTGATTTTTCAGAGAATTTTTTTCTCAAGCTTCTTTGAAGAACTGGTGGCCATTGGTTGCACCAAGGGAGGAATGTGGATGGCTGTATAGACTTTAGGACCTTTTGAATTTTGAAACATGTGAAAACAAATAATATATTTTTGAAGATTGTCAAAGGAACAGAAAAGGAATAAAGGTCCCAACCCACTCACACAACTGTTAAAAGATGCATATGGTGGGACTCCTGCTCCCAAGCCTTGTTGACTCCTCACTGCTGAATTTGAAATGGAAGTTTTTCCAACCAAGATCCTGTCCTGATCATTTACAGTGGATTCACAGCACAGCCCTCCAGTAACGTTTAGGAAAAATATCTCCACTCTCCATTACCAGAACTCTGATGAGCTGTAGAAAGGCAAGGCTCTCCCAGGAGGATCTAAGACTGGAGCCCCACATGCCAGGGTCTGAGGTCAGCTGGCCTGAGCTCTCTCCTTCCCCTCTCCTAGTGAACAAACCTACCTGGCTTTACAGCTTTAACACATATACAGGTACGGCAACTTGGAGCTCAGGGAGGACCCAGGACATAATATCTCTGTGGCTAGAAGGGTTTCCTTTGTCTCCTTTATCCCCTTGCTGGTTCTCTTTGTAAGGTTTTATTGCTTTTAGAGTTAGGAGGGAGATTCCACCTGAGGCAAGATAACTATGAGCAACTGACCAGAACCAGCTATATTTCTGGTAACTTTCTATGATCAGACATAATGAAGGACAGTGAAAAGAACCATCAACTCTAAATCCCTTCCCCAGGGATGCCTAGAATCGCACCATTAGCCATTTATATGTTAATCGTGGTCATCAACCTGCAGATCCTCTCTTTAAAGTGAAATTTTCCTGGGAAGGATAATATCTTAGGAAGAATTCACTTAGAAGAACATTCATACACCAATTCAATGATTATTGAATGTTTATTCATGTCAGATCCTCTATCAAGTATCTGGACATTTAGGTGAATAAGATAATCATTGATCTTAATAACTAAAATCACAGCAATGATGATGCTGATGACGATGCTAACCCTGAGTGCTTATTATGTGGCAGGTACTCTTCTAAGCTCTTTGCATACATTTGCATTGAATTCTTGTAACAAATTTGAGGAAGGTAATGCTGTTATGTCCATTGAAATGGAAGCACAGAGTTAAGTAACTTGTCCAGGATCCTGGAGCAGGTGAGTGAGTTGGCATATAAACTTTTTACCTAACAGATATGTTTCTGGGGAGAGTCAAAAGCTAGGAATTGAGGCCCTAGTTGCTGTCTCCCTAAGGGGTGGAGGGTGAGGGGAGATGATACAGAGAAGATACCTGACAACCCTCAGGCTAATTCCTCCCTGGTGATGTTGGGAAGGGGGCTTCCCAGGTGCCTCAGTGGTAAAGAATCTGCCTTCCAATGCAGGAGACGCAGGAGATGTGTGTTCCATCCCTGGGTTGGGAAGATTCCCTGGAGAATGGAATGGCAACCCATTGCAGTATTCTTGTCTGGGAAATCCCATGGACAGAGGAGCCTGGTGGACTACAGTCCATGGGGTCGCATGACTGAGAGTCGGACATGAGTCGGACATAACTGAATGACTGAGCACGATGTTGGGAAGAACTCATGGGTGTGCAAGATTTAAGGAGAGACTTATTGAAAGAGTTGTAGGGACTTCCCTAGTGGTCCAGTAGTTAAGACTGCATGCTTCTAATGCAGGGTATGCAGGTTCAATCCCTGGCCACAGGTTAAGATTCCACGTGCAACCAAAAAGAGCAATAAGTTGCATGGACACCAGCCAGGGTGACAGGTGAGCCCTGTAAACAGAAGAAGCCAGCCTAGGGAAAGGGCCTGGGCTGAATCAAGATCTTCCAGAATGCACTTTTGCACAACTTTAACCTAAAATCAGCATGAGGCCTGGGGCCCAAGCATCCCAGGGACCAAGGAAATGGAGGGATACAAAGCTGTCTTTGGCAGCTGTGTGGAAGTTGAGTGAGCTAGCAAGGAAGGACATCTGATCCAAGGGATCTGGCTACACGAGGAGTCAGCCAGTGTGACCCTCAAAGGCATGACACGATGGGCCTGCAAACTCCTGAACTGCCTTCTTAAGTAGATCTCAGCCAAGTGGAGCAACATTGGGAGCCAGAGGCCTTGGAGCCTAGCTGAGTGTCCCCAGTCTCTTCCTAAATGACTCTGGACTGGACTGACTTCCAGGCCAGAGACTCAGTGCAGCACACTCCCTTCAGCTGTGCTCCCTCCTGGCACAGATTCAGGATGTGCTCCCAGAACAGGAGATGGTCCCTTCCTGAAGTGCTCCTGGGACCTGGAATTGAGCCCTGAAAAGTAACTCCATTCACTGCCCAAGTTCCTTGCCAGCTCTCCCCCTGCCCTGCTGCAGGAGAAGCTGTGTGCTTCCAAGGAAAGCCAGCCTCCCTCCTTTTGGGTTGGATCCTCTAGGAACTGGGAGGCTGGAACCGTGAGAGCGGAAAGAAGATGGATGGGGGCTAAAACAGACAGGCTTGTCACCAAGTCTTGCCATCAGAACCGGGCCTGCAGCACTCATCTGGTATCTGGGAGCAGAGGGGGAAGACGGCTGTAGTCTATTCTCCATGAAAATGAAGCCTGTTTTTCCCCTCCCTGATTAGCATTTTTATTGTGTCCCTCCTATTTGCTCTGCCTGCTCATAATTAAATACTGCCCGTGGTGTCTCGTCTATCTTGGTAATGTTCTCCTGGACACCGATGAATGGATTTTCTTTATAGACTTGCTCCACTGATAGAAAATAAGACTCAGGTTCTGTGCATCTGCTGATGGGATAAGTCACCCCCTGGGGGTGCCTATCACTGAGGTCAGGAACCTCTTTGTAGTGTCTCATGGTCTCGGTCTGAGATCTCGGAAGGAAAATGAGAAAAGCACTGGGTCCTCTTGTCCTCAGGCAGCTCCCCTGGGAGATGACTCGGGGTAAAGGCAGCTGTCACTGCTCTGCTTCAGGAGGCCTGAGGCCCAGAGGCTGGTGATGACCCTGGAAGGTTAGAAGGGAGGAAAAGTGGGGAGGCATGCAGCTCTCTAGGAAGTAGACTAGACATTAACCAGGACTCCAAACAGAACCCAGAGGCTGGTTCTAACCCACATACTCCTCTTTGCCTAGCTCATTCCCTTCATGTGACCCATAGTCTTGGCTGCAGGCAGTGGTCTCTTGAGCCACCCTCCTCTGTGTCATCATACCCCAAGCCTTCCTTGGCCTCCCTTTCTTTGCCAGCCCTCTAACTTCCCTCATCCTCATCCCTGTGTCCTCAGAAGCGCCCATCCTATTTCCAATGTTGAGTTGCCCAACATTCCCCACTTTTTCCTCTACCTCTGCTCTTTAACCAAAGCTCTGTTTCTCCTCCTAACTTGGGCCACAATCAAGAGTGGACGAATTTGCATTTGAACCTTCTCAAGTGCAGGTTTATCAATTTAGACCAGAGATTCCGTGGTTCTCAACGTGTGATCAGCAGGCCAGCAGCAGCAACTTGCTTTTCAGATCCTGTTAGAAACACAAATTTCCCTGGGCTCAGACCTCAGAGACTTAGGAAACTTTAGGGGGAACCCAGTGATCCACGTTCTCACTAGCCCTCCTCCACCAACCTCAAGCTTGAACGCCACTGCTCTAGACCAATTTGTCACACCTCTTTCTCAGCAGCATTTTCTCTGACACCCTTGCCACCTGTGTACTTGCCTTCTACCAGCTGTGAACTCCAGGTCACTCACCTGACTTCCCGGGATCCCACTGCCCTGCCTCTGAGGACGCTTCCCTGGAGCTATGCTTGCCTCCTCTCACATCCTTCTCCCTGGGCAATGTCGTCTTCCCTCACAACCTTAGCTGTCACCTCCATGCTGAGGGTTCCCACATGCACATTTTTAATGAGCATCTCTCTCCTAAGTGCTAGAAATATACTTCCTCCTGCCTACCAGGCATTGACCTTGACTATACCAAACACCTTACCCACTCATCCCAAACAGAGCTCCCCAAACTGATGTCTTGTGTTCCCTATTTCAGTCTATTCCCCACCAGACTGTATGCACAGAGACTTCTCTGACTCTTCCACTTCCTTCAAACACTTGCCCCTCCCTCCTGCACACACACTCCCACAACCAATCAGTCATCGGGGCCTACAGACTCTGCCACTGCTCCTCCTTCTTGGCTGGGTCTGTCTCCATTGCTAGTTCAAGAGCCCAGTTCAGACTCCACACCTCCTCCCAGCTCCCACTCCCTTCTCACCGCTACCAGAGCTGTTTTGCTAAAACACAAGTCTCACCATGATGGTCCCTCCCGACCAACAGGATGCCACTCGAATGGGCTTTCCATCATTCTGGCTCCTCCTGCCGGGCTCCCTGCTGCTCTCCCCCTCCGCCTGCACTCCTGCCACCAGACGCTGCTCATTTTCACACTCTGTGCATTTGCTCCTGCTCTTCTTTGCTCAGAATGACTTTCTGTCTCCAGAGCTGCTTCTTACTCTTAAACATGCAACTCAATGCACCCACTTTGTGTGCGTCTTTCCTCATCCCCCTGCTCCAGATTCCAGAGCACATTTCTCTTGACCTACTCATAGCCACACCCTTTGCATGAATCATTTGTCATCCTCCTTGGATGGTGATCCTTTCCTCAAAAGTCTCTGCCTCAGTCATCCTGTCTTTCCAGTCCAGAGCACAATTCCCAGCACATAGTTGGAGCTCCATGAATATTTCTTCAGCTTGCTGATCCAGCTATTGCTTATAAAAGACTGAGACCTGCAAACACACGATCACACACCATCCACTGTCACCTTCTTTGCCCCTCTCCCTTATCATCCAAGCAGAGTGGCAGCGGTTGTGAGCAAGGTCTATCATTCCCACACACTCCCCAGGCAGCTCTGTGACACTGGCTTCTGCCCTTGTCATTTATCTTGCATGTCAAAATTTCTCTGCATGAGGATGGTGGAGAAAATGAGCAGGATTTGCCTCTCAGGTTCCACCCAGGGATGGTCCTACTCTGCTTTTAGCTCAGTCTGATGAACTCCCTCCAGCAGAGAAAGGAAGGAAGGAAGGAAGGAGTACTTCCCACAGTCCTCATCCGGATGGCCATTCTCCATCTCTCCAAATCTCAGGGTGGTAGCCACACGGATATGTGCTATGAGGGGGCATTTCCTGTGGCCCTGGATTCTGAGTTACACCCACAAAGACCCCTGTGCCCAGAGCCAAGCAGCAGTGCCCAGAATACAGTCAGCACTCAGTGTTTGTTGAATGAGTAATAAAAAGCTGGGGAATAAAACATACTCGGAGTCCTTCCTCCCCACCTCCCAGAGTTGCCAGTCCCTGCCTTTGCAGCCTGTCTAATTCCAGAGTCTTTATGTGGAAACGAGTGAGGTAGCAAAGAGAAAGATGGAGAGAGACTTGAAAGGAACATTTTCCCATGACTCCTTTGTTTGCCTCTGAGGAGGAAAAATACACAGGCTTCCCAGGCCACCAAGTCCTCCTCATTCTTGGCCTCAGCCCTGGGCTCATGCCCTTCCAGGCTACAGGCAGAAAGAGGTAGACAGACTAGCTTGGAGACAACTTTAAGTGAATTCAATTACCATAGCAACCAAAAGCAGCGGAATGGAGATTAGACTCCAGACAGCAGTGATCCAGGCCTCCAAACCAGGCAGCAATCCAAAGGCCATTGCTTGTGAGACCAGAGGCCAGGTTTGGGAGAAAGGGGCACCCAAGCTCATCTACCCAGCACCCCCCATTCACCTGCACTTCCTGGGACTCCTCAGAGTTCTAACTTGCCAAAGAGCAGGCATTCATCCCTGCTGGGAGCTGGAGAGACCTGGAAGGCATGTAGAGTTAGAGGAATGAGCAGGTGCTGGCCTTTGGCTGGTCTTTCACTTTCTACTGTGTCCATCCACAGATGGGTGGGGTACCAGCTGGCCTTCTGTTCCTCTCTCCAGAATAAGATTTAGGACTAGGAGCTCTGGTGTCAGACTATTTGGTTTTAAATCCCAGCTCAGCTGATGAACTTGAGCAAATTGCTGAACTTTTTCTGTGCCTTGTTTTTTTCATTTGATAAATGGGGATGACAGCAGCTGCTGACAGGAATGCTGTAAGGACTAAAAACTAAGAAAGCTTATAAGGTGAAGCTTATATGTGTGAAGCACATATTAAACACCAGGTAAGAGTTTCTTGTCACTGTTATCAATTTCCTGATGATGATGTTGATGATGACAACTCCAGTCCCTCCTGGCCCTTGCCTATTTGTTTTCTTGCTATGAGCACTTTGCCAGGTTGAGGCACCAGCCTGAGCCAGGGAGAGAAGATGCCTAGGAAGTTGACAACCTGGGTCATAGCGGTCAGTTCCCTCTTGTTCCAGAAGCCATCAGAAACCCAGAGGGATTATATGTATTGCCTGGCAAAGACCTTGCTCTCTGGCGACCTTATCTGGGACCACTAGCTGTGGTCAGCCTGGAGAACCTCAGTAAAGGACAGAACCCCAGATGGTCTCATTCATCTACTCATTTTGCCCCAAAGATGTTAAACAAGTCTATGATCTTCAGCTCAGAAGAAGTGTTGCCTTCCCTGGATGTGGAACCCTTATCTGTAAAATAGGAATAAAAATAAAAGCCAAGGACTTCCCTGGTGGCTCAGTGGTAAAGAATCCACCTATTAATGCAGGAGAAATGAGTTTGATCCCTGGTCCAGAAGAATCCCACATGCCATGGAGCAATTAAGCCCAGATGCCACAACTACTGAGCTTGTGCTCTAGAGCTCAAGAGCTGCAACTACTGAACTCAAGTGCTGCAGCAACTGAAGCCTGCTCACCCCAGAGCCCGTGCTCCAAAATAAGAGAAGTCACCACAATGAGAAGCCCAAGCATTGCAACTAGAGAAAAGTCAGTGCAGCAACAAAGACCTAGCACAGCCAAAAGTAAATAAATAAATAAAATTATTTGAAAGTAAAGGCCAACTTCAGACAACTAGTAGACCTGTTCACATAAAGCCTAGGGCAGAACTTGTTTTAGGGAAGCCCCAGCCTGTTTCTTAGGGCTTCCCAGATGGCTCAGTGGTCACAGAATCTGCCTTCTAATGCAGGAGACGTGCCTTCGATCCCTCAGTCGGGAAGATCCCCTGGAGGAGGAAATGGCTACCCACTCCAGTATTCTTGCCTGGGAAATCCCATGGACAGGGGAACCTGGCGGGCTATAGTCCATGAGGTCGCAGAGAGGCAGACACAGGTGAGCAACTGAGCACGCAGCCTGTTTCTTAGGGTCTGCATTGCCTGAAGTTCTTGGAAGGCCCAGCTATTCACTTCCTCCAGTCCAGCATGGACATCTCTGTATGGAAAGGACCCTGGGAGAGAACTCTGACCTCCCTCTCCCTCCAGGAAGGACTGCACCTACGCCCTTAGCCAGCTCTGCTGCCCCAGATGACTGGAACAGTCATCGCGCCAGGCAGCACAGCCTGTTCTGGGACCTTCTTTTGCTGATCCACTCTCAACCAATCAGAGTCCTGATCATTTTTACCTCCAACCTATTTCTCTTGTGCCCCTTCTTCTCCGTCCATCCACCACTGCCCTAGCCAAAGCCCTCATCATCATTTCTCTCCTGGAATACTGACTGCAATAGCCAGCTAACTGGTCCCCCCGCTTCCCATCTGGTCCTCCTCAAATCTATCCTCCACACTGCTGGGCCGGATTAGATTTTTCTAACATAGATCTGATTGCACCATGCCTCTGCCTGGAGCCCTTCGCTGGCTCCCTGTGGCCTGCAGAATAGAGTTCGGCTCCTTGGCTTGGACTCCCAGCCACAGGCCCTGCTTTGTCCGGCCTCTGGCCTCACATTCCAGCCACAACTGTGCTCATTCACACCCTAGTGTCTTTGCTGCCTGCTGTTTGCTTCTTCTATTTCTCTGTCATTTGGTTGATTTCTTCTCCTCTTTCCAGACTCAGCTTAGATGTCATCTGCTCCAAAGCATCTTCCCTGCCCCCTCAGGCTGGACCAAGTGCCCCCTCCCAATGCTTCCCGGACTCTCCATGCACACCCCTGTCACCCAGTGTAACAGCTCTGTCACCAGGCAGCTTTGTGATGCCCACGTCCAGTTCTTTATCTGAGACATGAGAATTATAATAGATCTATCTCATGAGATCGTTTTGACTGTGCTGGGTCTTTGTTGCTTCATGGGCTTTTCTCTAGCTGTGGTGAGTGGGGGCTACTCTTTGCTGAGGTGCATGGTCTCTGGGGGACGAGGGCTTCAGCAGTTGCAGCACATGAGCTCAGTAGTTGCAGCCCCTGGGCTCTAGACTGTAGGCTCAGTAGTTGTGGCACATGGGCTTAGTTGCTCCAAAGCATGTGGAATCTTCCTTGACCACGGATTGAACCTGTGTCTCTTGCACTGACAGGCCGATTCTTTACCACTGAACCACCAGGGAAGCACTCCCGAGATTGCTTTGAGAGTTTGTAAATTTAGCTTCTCTATATCCCTCAGGCTTCAATGATGAGGTTTAATAAGCAGATGAGGTTTAATAAGCCTAAACATGAGTGTAGAGCTCATACCACTGTTCATCTTTCTCTTTAAACCATGAGCTCTGAGAAGGCAGGGCTGTGCCTATTTTATTCACCACCATATGCCCCGACACTAATTACTATGTGTTAAGTGAAGTGATTGTTGAACTAATGTTAGCGGCTGAAGACCTATCAGTTCAATTAAAATGCCCATTTGAATGCCAGACTCTGGGCTAGGGCTCCAGTCTTAACACTTGGGGGGGACGCAGGTACAGATAAAACATGCAAGACAAAACAGCACCTTGAGTTGGGACTTCTACTCATTAACATTTGACTTGGGTGAAATGGGAAATACAAGGAATTTTCTAGGGAAAACTAGTCCATAACTCACACTCCCTCACTTCCCTCATCACCATCCCACTGCAGTAAGCAGCACTGTAACCCACTAAGAAGGCTGTCCTGTGTTTCCTTTTTTGTCCATTTCAAGAATTTGTAGCAAAGAGAGCCAGCTAATCCTGAACCTAGATGGTGAAACTGACAAAGGTGTTGGTTGGGGATTCCAGTTGGTGTGGATGGGAGGAGTGTCCCAGGATGAAAGTGTATTCACTCTCTGGTCAACAAAAGACAAGGAATTTTCTAACTTTTTAAAGTATGTGTACATTTTTTTTCACACTAAACCCAGCTGTCTCCATTCTTTATGAAGCTGGGCATGATTTAACACATACACTTAAAAAATGGAAGAACAGCTTCTTAAATTTGCAGTAAATGTATTGTTCAATAGATTTGATTTACTAGTTATGAGCCATAGAAGAGCTGCTATAGCGATTTATTATGATGTCTCAGGAGCTGGAGTCCACTGCTTCTTTGTGCTCTAATCCCCATAAAAATAATCTAATGAAGGGAAGACCCACAGTGCATCTTGGCACTAGCTTGGACTATAAATGCCACACCCCAGTCAGTATATCAGGGCCCCCTTCCCAAAGATGAGACCATGGCAGGTGGGGAGGGATGGGGCATGGTTCATGGATTTAGTGGCGTTTGTTGTGAGCCATTGGTTGGGGTCAAGGAGCAGAGGTATCTGGGCATTGCAGCTTATGAGAAATTTATAGGGCTTCACTTGCCTCCCTAGTGACTTTGCAGAGGAATTAAATGGATGGAAAACCTGTGTGTGTTTGTGCATGTGTGTGTGTGTATTAAAGGGAAGGAAGGATCAAGAGTCATAATTCAGAGAGATCCAGAAGGGCCAGTCTCTTGGGCAACACCTCTGCAAGAGAGTCTCTGATTTTGATCTCTAAAGCGACTCAAAGTATCTACTTCCTGTTCCCCAGGGAAGACTTGGGAAGGTGAGAGGGTTTATAGCTGGTGGGGGGTGGGGAGAGAGAGAGATGGGGGAAGACTGTCCCAGGATGAGGGGCAGCTAAGGTTTCCAGGGAGAAGTGTTTCCAAGCTTAGCTCTCCGAGTGGGCTCGGCTAAGCAGAGGTGGGGAAGCAGGACAGTTTTCCTGTGGAAGGAATAGTGTGAGCAAACACTCCAGGGTTTAGAGAACTGCCATACCACCAAACCAGCAGGAATACAGGTACAAGGTCCAGGAGCAGAAAGTGGAGAAGCAGAAGACATGAAGACTGGACAACAGCATAAGACACGTGAAGGTATTTCTGCTTAATTCAGAGGGCAGCAGGGATTCCTAAAAGGATTTCAGCCAAAGCGCAACATGTTTCGACGTGTGTTTTGACAAGATCGCTCTGACTGCTCTGTGGAAAATGGATTGACATACTGGCTTCCTTGGTTGGGGGTCCATTTCTGGAAAACTGCCTGCCTATCCTTAGCCTTGGCCAAGAAGCGCATTCCCAGGTCACCTGCCAGTCTCCTGGTGTCTGATGCTCAGCACCTGCATGGGTGCTGGGTGAGAACAAGAGGCTGCCCCTGCTCTCAGAAGACGCAGTCCTATATGACAGCCAGGGCTCGCTCTGTTTGAGGAAGTCAGAGAAAAGCATGTTACCAGTGAGTACAGGAGGGTCCCAGATTATAGCTGGAGGGTTAACTGGGGGAGGCAGGAGCAAAAGCCCAAGGTCTGAGTGAACGGAAAGGCTTGGTGTGCCTGAGGAAAGCTGAGTGCTGGCTAGACAACTCTCTGTCCTCTTCTGAGCAGCACCCCTAGCTTTTCTGTGGGGGTCCAGGAAGAGATGTATTGTGAAAACTGTGTCTAAGGCCAGAACTTTCTGTGATGATGGAAATCTTTTCCATCTGTACTGTCCAGTGTGGTAGCCGTGTGTTACATGTGGCCACTGAGCACTTGAAATGTGACCAGTACAATTAAAAAGCAGATTTTAAAAATGTGATTAATTTTAGTTTTAATTTAAATAGCCTTTGTGGACTTGGGGGTGGTGGTGTTGAGGAGAGAGTGGGACGAATTTAAAGAGTAGCACTGACATATATACATACCATGTATGTATATGAAGCAGCTAGTAGGAAGCTGCTATATAGCACAGGAGCTACACTGGGTGCTCTCTGATGACCTAGAGGGATGGGATGGGGGGTGGGGTAGGGGGAAACTCAAGGAGGAGGGAAACTACAAGGAGGAGGGAAATATGTATACATAAAAAATAAATTGCTGAATTCCCACTTTAGGGGCTTGTATTAGCACAAATCTAAGATGTGAGATCCTCATAGACAGTTCTACCAAATCACAGCGTGTAGGACATGAGCGCTGAACTGAACTAACTGAACTACTCCACATAGTCATCCAGATACCCAAGATTCTTCCTTATTGTGGCTCCACCCTCTTCTAGGTCCGTGAAATTCTCTCTATTCAGCTAGTGGATAGAGGGGAAGAAAAGCACACGTAGGATTGCTCTGGATATTTTTTATGAGTCCAGCTTATACTATCTTTGTCAGAATTTAGTCACAGAAGCCAAACCTAATTGCAAGGAATCCTGGGAAATGTACAGTAGCTGTGCCCATGAAAAAGATGAACTGAGTTTGGTTAATATCCAGTCAGACTCTGCCAGGAGCCTGAGAGCCTACAGTCCATAGGGTCACAGAGTCAGACATGACTGAGCAACTGAGCACGAAGCCACAGTCTCTGCCACAGGTACCTGCTAGCTGTGTGACCTTAGACCTTAGTTTTCTTATCTGTGAGATGGAGGTAGAATAAGAATTGATGAAGGCGAAATGAAATAACACATGTGAAAAATGCTAAGTTGAGATTCATGACTATGATTTTTGCCACTCAGTTTGGGTCTCATTTCAGTTATTAGGCAGCAGTCCTGCTGACACCAAAAAGCTTGCCCATGGAGGCACCACTGCATGGCATTTAATGCATCCTTCTTTCTCTCCAAGGAGCAGGTCAGATTTTGGAGAGAATTCAGGAAGCCCTTGTGCTCGCCAAACCCAAGGACTAGCCCCTAGGCACAGAGGCAAATACTGCCCAAATGGTCTTAGTGTCCTGGAGGTAGGGAGGAAGACATCTCATTCCTTGGAGAGATGGATTTTGATGCCATAGGAGGGTGCAATTACTGAGATATTTACAGATGAAACTGCATGTCATCTGGAATTTGCTTCAAAATTATCAGGGAGTGGTGATGACCATGGGTATAGATAAGACATGACTGGCCTTGAGTTGGTATTTATCAAAGCTAAGTGGTGGGTTCATGGTGGGTATTTTATACATTCTCTCTTCTTTTGTGTGTGTCTGAAATTTTCTATAACAAAGAACTTCTTAAGGGCCCTGAGGATCCTTCTTTAACAGGCTTTGCTGAGAAACCCAGAAGCCTCTTATGACCTTGCAGTATGGAGACAGTAGCTGGACTGTTTATTTACTTGTTGACTCATCAAAGCAATTAAAAGTTTTGCAGCTGAATCTCCCACAAACCCAGTGAGGCAGAAACATCCAACCCCAGCCTTGAGCTCTAAAGAAAAAATGAGCTTGAGTATGAGTATCATAGAGGTGCAGTGCTGTGAGGGCCTTGGCTGGTACTCACGGGCTCTGTCTGCTTACTAAGAACAGGTTGGTATAAAAACTAGTGTACAGATCCCTTCATCAGAACACTTTTGCAAAAGCTGAAGGCTTGGATTTCTAGCTTCAAAATTCAGAAACAGCCCACCTTGTTGCTTATGTTAATAGTTGTATTAATGGAGTCAGTTTTTTGAGCGGACAGTGACTCTGTGGAGTTAGGAAGCCTTCTGTCCCCGTAAAACATACCCTGTTACTCAGATGGAGCCTCATCCACTCTATTTCATGACCTTGATTTTCATTATCATGTTAAAATGTGAATACTGTATCTCTGGACAGGATAGGTACTTACACATTAGTTTAAATGATTTATCAGTTCTTGCTCACGAGGAAGGAATGGAGAGAAGCAGGCACTTATAGAAATAGGGTGACACAGAATGGAGGGAGGAGCAAAATAGAAAAGTGTCTAGAGACAAATTTCTCTGATTTCACACATTTCCTAGGGACTTGGTATGAAGAATAACAAGGAAAGAACTTGAGTGACCTGTCTGAACTTCTTCACAAACAACCATTATAGAGAGCTGTGCCTTAGACTTAAAAATGCTAGGGTAAAGTCATAAAGGATCTTGCTGTGATTTTAGGTAATAGAGTGTCCTGCCTATGTTTTCCTCTAAGAGTTTTATAGTTTCTGACCTTATATTAAGTCTTTAATTCATTTTGAGTTTACTTTTGTGTATGGTGTTAGGAAGTATTCTAAAAAATTTCATTCTTTTACATGTAGCTGTCCAGTTTTCCCAGAAGCACTTATTGAAGACACTATCTTTGTCCCATTGCATATTCTTGCCTCCTTTATCAAAGATAAGGTGCCCATAGGTTCATGGGTTTATCTATGGGCTTTCTATCTTGTTCCAATGGTCTATATTTCTATTTTTGTGCCAGTACCATACTTTCTTGATGACTGTAGTTTTGTAGTATAGTCTGAAGTCAGAAAGTTTGATTCCTTTGGCTTCATCAACATATGAAAAATAAATAGTGGGAATTTGATGTATGACTTGGAAACTCAAACCAGGGCTCTGTGACAACCTAGAAGTGTGAGATGGGGTGGAAGATGGGAGGGAGACAAGAGGGAGGGGACATATGTATACCTATGGCTGATCCATGTTGATATATGACAGAAACTAACACAATATTGTAATTATCCTTCAATTAAAAATAAATGAATTAAGAAAAAATGCTAGGGTAAAGTCAGTTGCAAAATTATGATAACATCCAATATTTTATTTATAAATGCATATGAAACAAAATCACTGCAGATGGTGATGGCAGCCATGAAATTAAAAGCTGCTTGCTCCTTGGGAAAAAAGCTATGACCAACCTAGACAGCATATTAAAAAGCAGACACATTACTTTACCAACAAAGGTCCGTCTAGTCAAAGCTGTGGTTTTTCCAGTGGTCATGTATGGATGTGAGAGTTGGACTATAAAGAAGGCTAAGTGCCAAAGAATTGATGCTTTTGAACTGTGGTGCTGGAGGAGACTCTTGAGAGTCCCTTGGACTGCAAGGAGATCCAACCAGTCAATCCTAAAGGAAATCAGTACTGAATATTCATTGGAAGGACTGATGCTGAAGCTGAAATTCCAATACTTTGGCCACCTGATGCGAAGAACCGATTCATCGGAAAAGACCCTGATACTGGGAAAGATTGAAGGTAGGAGGAGAAGGGGATGACAGAGGATGAGATGGTTGGATGGCATCACTGACTCGATGGACATGAGTTTGAGTAAGCTCCAGGAGTTAGTAATGGACAGGAAAGCCTGGTGTGTGGCAGTCCATGGGATCGCAAAGAGTCGAACATGACTGAGTGACTGAACTGAACAGAACTGAACTGATGAAACATGTTATATGCATTATCTAACTCAATCCTCATGAACCCTATGAGTCAAGATGATCACTATAATCCATTTTACAAGTGAGGTAACTGAGGATCAGAGAAGTAAAGCAGCTTGCCCAAGGTCACACAGCTGGTAAATTAGAGTCAAGATTTGAAGCCAGGTTTATCCTGAACCCATGTTCTCCCTTTCACTGTCCTGCGTTTCCTATGTGGTTTACACACAATTTTATACTTAAAGTTCAACAAGCTTCGGTCTTGGCATCTCTTTGTGTCAAGCCTAGGTTTTGGCTAATGGGTTTTTGACGAGCTCTCTTGCAGGGTTTTATGGCAAGCACAGTCACAGCTGCAGGCAACCAGGTACATTTCCAACTGACCGCATCCTGGCTGTTCCCAAGGAGGTGATATTCTGGAGATGTGATTGGCATTGTTCCAGAAAGGAAAGAAAAGACTTCCCTAAAAACCAATCTTGTTCAAGAGCAGAACACTGGCCAGGTCTCTGCAGGCAGCATCGACTGAGGTTCCCTTTGTAGATCTGAAAAGGCTGGAGGAGGGGGGCTTTGGGGCTCTTTTCATCTAGGATCAGCCAAATATTGAACACCCTCATCCTTTTTCTGTGTCTTCATGACAGTGCTTAAGCTCAATCAGATGGAACCTGGAGACTGACCAGCTGAAAAATTTATTGCATATTCTCAGTTATATAAAATCAAGGGAGCTATGAGAAAGAAAGTTAAAATAAATTCCTAATGCAAAGTTATTGAGCATTTGTAATGTGCTGAGCATTGAGCTAGCATGTTTAGAGATGGCTAAGATGTGGTCCTTCCTTAAACAGCTTAAAGTCAGAGAGGGAGGCTGCCATGCAAACAACCAAGGTAATAACTCTATCTGAGGTATTCAGGAAGGACTGTGGGAGCCCAAGTGGGGAATGGTTAGTTCCTCCTGAGGTATGGAGCTGAAATGAATCAAAATACCTTAAGCTACCTTTGGGCTGGGTATTGAAGGTCTGGGACTGAGTGGAAGTTTGCTAGGAAAACAGCAGGAAATAAGGAATAGGGCATTTCTGGAAGACAGTTCAGCATGTACAAAGGCATGAGAGTGTGAAAAGATGTGATTTGGTCAAGTAGTAGAGAATAGGGCTTTATGATGGAAAGAAAAACATGTGTGAGTGGAAGAAGGTAAGGCCAGAAAGGAACTGCAGGAGATGAAACAATTGGAACAGGGTGTTTTAGAGGAAATGATCTTTTGGAGAAGATTGAAGGGGAGTGGTGAGATGATGCAGAGGAGTGCCTGTGCACAAGGATAGAGATCCATGGTACATAATTAGTGGTCAGGGAGAGTTCAGGAAGGAATGGTCAGCACCTGAATGAGCTTGAAATCAGGGACTCCCATCAATTCTCCAGGGAAAAGGGCAGATGAAGAAGCAGAGAAGACAAAGGACAGAGCCCTGGGAAACATCAGCACACAAGCAGAAGGAATCACCAGGGGAGAAGAGAACAGTCCCTGCATCTGTGATCTGTACCTTCAGCCTCTACCCACCCTCCTTCAAATTGTCACCAGCAAAGACTGAACAGATGAGTAGTATTTTTTTTCCATCCATTGCCTGTGTCCTCCTCATAAGAAGGGGGCACATGCAGTAATATCTGTGGTACAGACCTTGCAAGGAGTCCAGAACATGTTGGCTCCTCAACTTAAGGCTGATATGTTAAGCCTTATATAATCCAAGGATTTGCAATGCTACTTTGGACCCCTTGGATGGCCTTCCTAGGCCTGGGCATTTAGAGCTCCCCCTCCTGTTAGTGGGGCTTCCCAGGTGGCACAAGTGGTAAAGAACCCACTTGCCAATGCAGGAGATACCGAAAACGTGGGTTCGATCCCTGGAGCAGGAGGATCCCCTGGAAGAGGGCGTTGCAATCCACCCCAGTATTCATGCCTGGAGAATCCCATGGACAGAGGAGCCTGGTGGGCTACAATCCATGGGATTGCAAAGAGTCAGACATGACTGAAGCGACTTAGCACACATATACTCCTGTTAGTGGCTTCCTGAATCCCCAGCTGTGGGACCCTGGAAGAAGCCACTTAACCTCTCTGTACCTTGACTAGCTGCTCAGGGACTGGAGTAAATAAATTCTGATGGCCCTGAGTAAATGCTCCTATGCCCAGCTGTGGGAATAAGGGATAGGAGGCAATGGCAGGTTCAGAGCCAGAGAACTCCCAAGCCCAAAGGAGACTCAGTGAAAATGAAGGGCCCCTACTAAGAGGCCCCTACTGCAGTCCCTCACTGCAACTTTGCCTTCATAAAGCTGCATCCACATGGGTATCTAGCATCCTTACTTACTCCTCCAGCATAAACTTCCCCTGGGACATGCTCCATGGGCTTCTGACATGATCCAGCCCCTGCCTTATCCCTATTCCTGTGGCACTTCCTCTATTCCTCATCAGAGGTTTCCCTCTTTGGAGCTGGAAAACAACCACTTCATCCAGGTGAACTTGACCCATCCCCAGCCGTGGCCTGGCATTGTTATCATTATATGCACAGAGGTGTGTGTCTGTCTGTCTTGTGTATGGTCCAGTCCCTCTACCTTCCTCTCCAGGCAGATTTCCTCACACTTCCTGCTGGCACCACTCCTGCCCTGAACAGCAAAGACAAGCACCAGTTATATTACTGTTCCTATGTTCCGGGCACCCTTCTAAGTGCTTTACCTGTGAGAATTGTTCATCTTCACCAGACCCTGTAAGGTAGATAGTTGTATGTATTACTATTTTGCACTTTCCAGGTGGTGCTAGTGGTAAAGAACCCTCCTGCCAATGCCCTCCTCCATGGAATCTTCCTGACCCAGGGGTCGAACCCGCATCTCTTACACCTCCTGCATCTCCTGAAATAACTTACCACGCGGGCACATTACTATTTTAGAGATGAGGCAATCAAGGCACAGAGAGGTTCAGTAGCTTCCCCAAGATCACACAGGAGGTAAACAGCGGAGGCAGGGTCAAACTCAGGCAGTCTGACTTCAAAGTCAGTTTATTTACCTCCAAGATACACAGCTGAATATAGAATATATATAACATATAAAATGTGTATAATATATAGAATATATACATATATACCTGAATATGGAAAGCCAGCAACCCTCAGAGATGTAGTTCCACCCTCCAAATTCCTGCCTCATCAAGGGGAAGATTGGTGAAGTAGTCCAGCTACGAGCAATGAGGGTGGAAGCAACCCTTATGGACACTCAAAGGCACAGCTTCTAAGAGCAAACCTGAGCAGAGCAGCCCTGGGAAATTCCCAAGCAGACACCAGCTCCGGCAAGTCAGCAAACTTGGAGGCTACAGACTTGGTGGGGCAGCCTCTTACCCCCACAGTCCACACAGTGACAAGCTCTGCAAATAGCGGCCAGAGAGAAGGGACTAAAGAAGACTCCTCATGTGTGCACAGCTTGGAAAGGACACGCATACAGAGCATAGTCGTCCACAGGAGCACCATCTTTAAATAGAAAAGATAGCCTGAAGTATGCCCTGAAGTCACATGTGTGCTCTCTCTCTCTCACACACACACACGCGCACACACACACACACACACACACACACACACACACACACACACACACGGCCATGGCCAGCGGATTGACTGAACAAATGCCTTAGCTGTGCTGGTGGCAAGGGAAGGAATTCTAGTGCCCTGGCAGCTCCTAACTTTCAGTTCCTATTTAGAATATCTGAATTGGGAGCATAGACAAGCTCCCAAATTAGCTTTTTAAATAGAAGCTGAGAGTTAAAGGAAAAGCGGCCGTGTCATGGGGGAAATGCAAGTGAGAATCCTGGCCAGGCCAGGCCAGAGGCAGAGAGGGGAAAGGTGAGGCCAGGCAGTGCTGGAAAGATGCAATGGAGGGCATGGAGCGCAGGTAAGGGAAGCATCTCCAGGCAGTGGCTCCTTCAGCTGCTGGAGTCAAGGGGCCTCTCTTCCGCCCATCACTTGCTCTCGCTCTCTCTCTCTCATTTTCCAGGTCACCTGGTTGTGAGAAGAGCTGGTAAGTAACAACCACACTGGCCTAGAGTAGAAATCTGTCTTTTATATTTTCCTCTAGATCTTCTCAACAGAAAGGAGAATACAGTCTACAGCTACTTCACTTAAATGATGAGGTGTGAACCTGGGAGGAATGGGTCCAGAGGTGTGTGTGTGTTGCAGGGCAGGGTGGGGCGGGGGTGGGGTTGTCCTGAATCAGTGTCCTGTCTTCAAACAGGGCTGACCAGGCACAGGAGAGCACAGTTGTCCCACAAGTATATCTCTCTGGAGGAGGAAGATGCTCCCACCCAACTGTTCCTGGAAACCTCCAAGCTTTGGGGCAGACCCAGCTCCTGAGCTACCTGCAAGATGCAAAACAAAGATGGGAATGCACAAGAGTTCAAACCTGGGCAGAAATAAAATGTGTGCGTGCTAGGTTGCTTCAATCCTGTCCAACTGTTCACCACCCTGGATTGTAGCCGACCAGGCTCCTCTCTCTATGGGATTCTACAGGACAGAATACTGGAGTGGGTTGCCATGCCCTCCTCCAGGGGATCTTTCTGACCCAGGAATTGAACCCCAATCTCTTAGGTTTCTCACATTGGCAGGAGGGTTCTTTACCACTAGCGCCACCTGGGAAGCCCCAAGAAAAAAAGCACCGAGGTTTAACTCTCCCAAATTGGACAAGGGGGTGAATGGCTGAAGGAAACTGTCTCTCCCCAGACCTGCTCACCCAGAGACTGAGAACTCCCAGGGGTCACAGCAGTTGTGAGAAAATGAGCTCTTCCCCAGGGATGGGAGGAAGGAGGTAGGAGCAGAGCCAGGACCTTCCCCGAATTCTTCCCCTGTCTGCCAGGGAGTGGCACTGTTGTTAATCATTATTACTGTATGCAAATCACTATGCAAATCCCACACCGCTCCTGGGGCTCCTGGCAAATGCTAATAGAGCCCACGCCTAGCTCTTCAAGGGCCAACTGTACACCTTTCAGACAGACAAGCTGAAGGGGGCTTTGCGGGGAGTGGGACGAATGGGTGAATGAGGGCTTCCGAGCCAGCCAGGAGCCCGCTGGGGCTCAGGCCACCATGACTCACCCCACCTCTTAATCTCGAACAGGGCTAAGGGTTCTCATAAAAGCCAGAAGCCTCGTTTGGACTCAGAGAGATCCTTGCCAGCCCCCTTCAAGCACGCCCGCCCCTTCACCGCACTCTGCTTTTCCCTCGGTCTCTGTTTCACACCCAGAACTGTGGTCGCTCAAGCTCTCCGTTTCGGTCCCTGCTGAGGCACGGAGCCGCCTCGCTTCTGGAGCGCCAGGCGATTCCAGGCATCCAGGCCGAGATCTCGGAATTCTGGACGCGGGGACAGCTGGAGCCGCTCGCGTCGGCACGGTTCCCGAGGACTGAACCCTCTGCGAACGGAGGCCGAGAGTGTGGGAGTCTGGGCCGTATACCACTCTCTTGGGATGCTCCGGGGCTCCATCCGCCCGACCTCTTGGGCACTTGCTGACTGCCCGCTCCCCATCCTGGGCCGAGCCACTGGGCAGTGGGGATCCTCGGGCTCCGGAGAGGGATTGAGGGACCGGGCGGACTCGGATTGAGAGTTCACGCTCCCAAGTCCAGACTTTGGGGTCTAGGTACTGAGTCCACGTGTAAAGATAGGAGGGCGAATCCCTACCTTCGGGTCGTGCCCCTTGCGCTCCGGAAGAAGAGCGGCTCTTACGTGGGGCAAGGGCATTGTGTGTCCCCCCAGGACCTCTCCAGCCCCGGCACAACAAGCTCACGGCCGCGGCGAGCTACGAAGCTTGCGCGGTGACGGGCTCCACCTCCCCAGGTGGCAGGGCTCGGCCGCAGGCAAGTGCCGATGCCGCGTGGACAGTCGGTGAGAAACAGACACCCAGCTGGGTCCACACACCCCCCACGCGCGCGCACAGTGACGCTCCTGTCACCTCTCCCCGAGTCCCCAGCACACACGCCTCCGAGCTCACACTCACGCCTACTCCCCGCTCCGCCTCCACGCCCAGGCCGAGCTCACCTTGCCACACTCACCCCCGTGCCCACCCTCGCCGGCACACGCGCCCACATCCGCGTCGGCACACTCAGCCACCTCCAGGCACACCCTAGGATTCCTCCACTGGCCCGGGGAGACGCACCAGGCTCTGCCTCGTCTCCCTGCCCCCCACCCTGGCTCACGCGCGCGCCCCTCTACACACACACACACACACACACACACACACACACGCACACACACACCCCCTCGCGCGGGGAGTCACTCCCCCTAGCACGCCCTCGCCCTGGGCACCCTCCCGCGGCGAGCCTCCGGGTCCTCCTCGTCTCTCTCCCTCCGCGCTCTCGGGCCCGGCCTGGAGCCGCTTGGTCGCCGGGGATCAGTCGGGAGGCAAGGGCCCAGCCTCGCCGCCTCCCCCGGACTCTCCTCTCCGCCCCGCCCGCGCCGCCGCCCCCCATCGCCTCCCCCTTCGGGAGAGGGACCTCGCCAGGCAGCCGGTGGCCCCGCCGGGCTCCGCTCCGCGCGGCGCCGGCAGCGGCGGGGGCAGGGCGCGAGCGAGGGAGCCCGCGAGCCCGCGAGCCCGCGAGCGGAGCGGCGAGGCGGGGAGGGGACGCGCTGCCGAGCCGGGGCTGGAGCGACGGCGGCCGCGGCGGCGGCGACGGGGGAGGGAGGGCCCCACGGACAGACGGACGCACTAACGGACCGAGCGAAGAAGGGAAGGAGAGACTTGGCTCGCGAGGAGGAGCGGTGCGAGCGGCGGCCGCTGGGCGCTTCCCCGCGCTGCTGGGTGCTCTGCGCCTCCGCGGCCCCCGGCTCCCGGCGGCAGCTTCCTCGCGCGCGCGGGGGGGGCGGGGGGGTGCGGGGCCTGGGGCTTGCTTCGCCGAAGGTAAGAGGGACGCGACCGAGCGTTTTGGAGCCAGGAAGTGCACTCAGCGCTGCTCCCACGCCTGTTGCTCCGGCTGCCCACGCGGCACCCTCCCACTCCCGCACCCGGGTGGGTGGGCGCTGGGGCGCCGGAAGGATTGGGGGTGGGGCTGGCGCCGTGGGGGAGCAGGCAGCCGGCCCGGAGGCGTCGGTTCCCGCGGGCTGCGGAGCCACCTCCGGGCAGCTAGGCGCTGTGAGGTTTGGAGGTGGGGGTGTGAACCTCTGCCCTCCTTCCATTGGCCTGCCTTCCCTCCGGGGTGCCAGAGGCAGCGCCCCGGGATCCGGCGGCAGGTGGCGACGGCTCGCTGGGTCCCCCGCTCCTTCTAAGGGGAGAAGGAGAGAAATGGCTGAGGGTGGAAGCGGGGAGCAGTTTGGGGCGCTTTACAAAGTTCTTCATCCGGGCGATCGGGCGGTGTGCCTACCATAGGCTGGGGCCCCGCACATCTGGTCCTGCCCGACGCCGCTTGCCCCCGGCGAGCTCTGGGAAGGGTCTCTGAGCAACACCAGGGGCCAGAGTGGCCTGGGGGAGGCCACTGGAAAGACTCACTTTGCGAGATGTTTACACTGGGAATGAGATGCGGAAGGGGACTGGGCAGAGAAGTTACCTAGAATCAACTAAATTCCTGCACTTGCTTAGTGTTGACATTTGAATCGAGTCCAGGATGTTCTGCTTTTACCCCGGGCAGCGGTGATATGTCAGCAACAGGCTGAGGTTCTGAACCTGGAATCTTATAGCAAAGAGAAGACTCGGTTATATTTCTTGGGAGAGGGTGCCTAAACTTTCTCCCGATCCTAGGTACAAGGCAATCGTTTCAAGACCTGGTTCTATGTGGTTCGTGATGGTATTTTGCATGAATGTAACAGAGATGGTTAAATTTATGCCTTATTTACCATCACTTTAAGGGAACCCGGACATTTAATGTCTGTAGAAAGGGGGCCTGGGCCAGCAGGAATTCAGTGCAAAGCATGTGTACCTCTTTCCCATGTGGACATGTTGGCACAGGGGCTGGAATAGATGTGTTTATTTTCCCTTGTCTCTACTGGAATGCAACAAAACGCAAGTGCACAAGGGACCCCCAGAGGAAGAAAGATTAGTGGCTTGCTCCCTTTCGCTGTTTAAGAGACTAGAGAAAAAATCAAGTGTTCAGAAAAGTGCCCTGGCCAGCCTAGGAGAGGCACTGCAGGAGAAGAGGATCTCTGTGTGTGTCCCAGGCCTGGATCCCAAGGATCACCATCTCGGCACCCTGCCAATTTCATGGCTGCTTACCCAAACCCTGTGGGCACAGGAGGATGCCCCCTGGGTTGTCAGGACCCTCCACTCCCAGACTGGCTCCATTGTGGGCTGAGTGAAAAACTGTGGAAAGTAAAAGTTTCAAGAGACTCTCCATACCCAGTTCTCTGTCGAGGTCACTGAAGGGTAGACCTTGGTGACATGATGTTTTCATTGCCTTGTGCCTGTGCTCAGGTTAAGTGTCAGTCCCCAAGACAGGTGGTCTGCTCACTTTGCCCACGTTGGGCCCTCTATCTCCGCCACAGAAGCTGGCTAACAGGGCTGCTTGTTTACAGCAGGGGGAATGTGTTTCCCTTTTCTAGGATTTTTTTTTTTTTTCGCCTGTGTCATTTCAGCACTCACCTGTTTCAAATGTCTCTTCCCCATCCTCCCCCCACCCCCATCTTTCCCACTGTCAAAATCTTCTGCCGAAAACAAAAATAGCTTCAGATTTTTCATTTGTAAGGCATCCACGTCCTAGTAAAACCTTGGCATTTGAGGCCTGTGCAGTGCTATTGGCTGGAAATGGGGCCGCACTGTGGTGCCTGTTGCAGGAATTCATACCCAGGTCAGCTCCAGGAGGCGTTGGTGCCTATCAGAGGGCGAGTGTTGTGGTGAGGGTCTTGGAGAAGCCCTGCTTGAGCTGGGTAAAGCCTGCAGGGTTGTATGGAGGGTATGGCTTGCATGGCCACAGGCATGGGACACTTTTCCTCCACTTCCAAACTCTCTTTCACACACACAGAAGTAACAATGGGGTGATTCCTCCCATTTTGGTACCTTTTACCAAGGGGACAGGGCTTGAAGCTTCGGAGCAGCCTGGCCTTCTTTGGGAAGACTGTCCTGGATTAATACATGGGATAAAAGTTCGACTGTGGGACCAGAGGCTTTTATGATAGATAGAGAGGGACTGTGTTTCCTTCCCCAGTTCTCAATTATTCATCTGAGAGTAGTTTGTAAAATACCCAGAGACTTTGGAGGAGAGGAGATTGGCATGGGGAGGGGACGGTAAAGCGATGGGATTCAGCTTGGCAGCAGCAGGTACCAGGGAGTGAGGCTTGGGAGTCAGGGTGAAACAGCACTGGCAGAATGGAAGTGGGAGGGCTCCACTCTCTCAGGGTATACAACTGCATACCTAGCCAAAGCAGAGTGTTAGGGTGTAACTGCTGGTTCTGTGGTCTCTTACTCTTTGCTATGGGAACCCCCCAAGTTCCTGCCTTTCTTAGCTCCATCCTGGGATAAAGCAAGGATATTAAGAGTCAGAGGTCCAGGGCCCAGGGTCTGGAGCTCGGACCCCTTTTCCCTCCAGGGGTGTGGCCAGGGGTTCTGTGAATGAACTGGGCCTTTGATTGACTTGAGTTCTAAGCAATGCAGGTTGTGTGCCCCTTTCTGGGCACCAGCCTCATCAGAAATTCCCAGAAGTGCCTCTGCTAAAAGGAGGCTCAGACTAACTCCATCCCCACAGCAACAAACCCAGAGGCTCTACTGCTTGCTTTGTAGGGGCCACCATGAGGAAGCGATCTTTTGGTGAGACCCGAGCTACAGGCTTGATGTCCTGGATCCAGTAGAATCAAGGATTACTTAAGCTAGAGATCTGCTTGTCACTTTCTTGTCCAGTTATCTCATTTGACAGACGAGGCTTGTGAGGCCCAGAGGATAATGGTGGCTTGCTTTCACAAGTTCAGGTGAGAATTAGAACGGGAGTGCTGGGCCTTCCAGACCCCATGCTTTCTGCTGCCTGGGGACGGGGTGGGTAGAGCCTGCATCCTGCTGTCTTCAGAAGGACCTTCAGTATTTGGCTACACCTAGGTCAAGAAAGTCATTTGGCAGTGAGCTGCCATGCCATGCTGCCATGCTGTGTCACTTCAGTTGTGTCTCTTTGCGACCCTATGGATTGCAGCCTGCCAGGCTCCTCTTTCCATGGGATTCTCCAGGAAGGAATACTGGAATGGGTTGCCATTTCCTCCTCCAGGGAATCTTCCCCACCCAGGGATCGAACCCGTGTCTCTCATGTCTCCTGCACCAGCAGGCGAGTTCTTTACCAGTAGTGCCAACTGATCAGCAGCCTATTGGAAAATCATCACCTCCTATATACACGGAACATAGTCACTTTGAAGGAGTCTCAGCTCCTTTCCTGAAGCTTGTCAGCATAAATGCCATGTCATAGGATTTTTGTGGGATTAATTAACTGTTGTTGCAAAAAGTGCTTAAACCAGTGACCACTGCATAGTCAGTGATCAATAAATGTTAGATAAATCTGAATTGGAATTATCTTGTGACCAATCTTTAAACTGCAGGCTTTCTTCTCAAACTTCTCTTGCTCCTCAGAAAACCTAGCTAAGTGTGCGCTTAGGGACTACAGATTCTCCTAGTAGCCTAAAGGAAATACAGGGAGTTAAAAGGGTACATTTCTTGAAAAGAGATATAAAATGCATGGGATGTGTTCCCCAATCTTCTATCAGCAGCATGTGGATTACTCATTGCCATGGATAAACGATCCCCCTGTTCTTTCCTCAGTTCCCGTAATCAAGAGCTCATCAGGCCTGCGCTGTTTTTCTGTTCTCTGACTGGTGACATTTAGAGGGAATGTCATTGTCATTCTCGATGTCTTCTGTGGCACCTGAATCAACCTCCCTTTATGAGGAAGCAGAAAGTCCTGTGAACACGCTCCTTAGCATGCAGAGGGGAAACTGAGGTAGAGGTCGGCTCCTTGGGAAAACTCCACTGAGAGCCACAGTGGGTCGGAGGCACTTAAATTGGGTTCATTTTATTTAGATCTGTCTTCAGAGTTTACTGAGTGGAGAGAGAATGCCCACCCTTGAAAACCTGATGGTGTGGAATAAAATCGATGGATTACAATTGGCATCTATATAATCTGGATTCCCACCTGTCCTTTATTATGCCCACCTTTGGAGGTCATCGGTAGGTTGAGCACCTACTACGCCACCTCCTGACTTGTCATGTAAAGATAGAAGCATCGTGGCCTTTACCCTTAAGGAGCTTAGTGTGGGATGGGGAAAGCAGGGAAGAGGCCCAGCTATCCGCTCGAACTCCACATTGAAACGGCCTGGGTTTAAAACTCCCTGCCTAATCATTACATCCTTCAGCCAGTTATACCTCCTCATGCTTCATCTTCCTCATCTGCAAAATGGGGACGACGGTGGTGTCTGCCCGCTATGGGTGTTGGTGGGGTGGATTGAAGTGGTCCATGCCATGTAAGCATGCAACACTGTGCTGGCTGGCAGTTAGCCCTCAGTAAACATGACCTAATATTCTTCTTGCAGGAAGACCTTGAGAAGCAGTGTAGCACAGGATCTCAGGGCATGTGGTATGGGGTCAGACTGCCTGTCCGGGACTGTAGTCCCTGTCCTTCCCCCTTCCAGCTAGCCGACTGCTGAATTTCAGACCTCTTCTTCCTAGGGTTGCTGGGAGGATTACATGAGCTGATCCATTGGAGACAGTGCAGTGCCTGGCATAAAGTCAGTGCTCAGTTACTGTTGGCCATGATGATAAGACTCGTGGAGAGTGTCAGGAACCCAGGCGAGAGGGTGATAGGTGCTAGGGAAGAGGAGCAAACAGAGTGCCGAGAGCCCAAAGGAGGAGAGACCTTCAGAGTGGGGAGAGGAAGATGCATCACAGAGAGAGCAAGGCACAGGGGAGATTCTAATAGGAGGGCTGGGTGAAGGGGAAGGATAGTCCCAACAGAAGGAAGAGTGCCCACAGACAGACCCCCAAGGATTATGCATGAGCCCATCTAGGATCTAGGATAGGTGCCTGGGACATGGGGCTGGAATGATAAACCAGGATCCATTTGTGAAAATGCCAGAATGCCAGTCCAAAGAGTTCAGACTTGATTTGGTAGGCCATGGGAAGATGTTGGTTTAGGGAGATTAACCTAAGCAGGATGGATTTACTGGGAACAGGAGAAATGGGGATCAGGGGGATGAGAGACAAACAGACCAATGGGAAAGAGGACTCAGGGAAACAGGGCCTTATGAGGGCAGAGACCTACTGTCTCATTATTTGGCAATTATTTGCATCTTTGGGTGCAGCAGTGAGGAAGATGGCCAAGGTGACAGGCCGGGGGTTAAGGATGCTGTGAGGAAAAGGTGAAGAGCAGCTTTTTGCAAGGAGGTAGACCCAGCTTCCACGTGTCCAGTTTCAGAGATCTCCAGGTGGCAGAGACTAGGGATGGCTCAGGAATGAGAGGAGGGAGAAATCTGGAAAACTTAGAGTTGGGAGTCAGGAGAAGCAAACAGGGTTACAAGGAAAGATGAGATTAAATCTCCTTACAAGACTCATCCTCTGCCTCATTTATTTAAACCAGCTGAATTCCAGAGGGTCCAAATAATTCTGAGTCAGGATTGGCTCTGCGAGATCAGTTTAGGATCTGGGGAAATGAGTGTGTCAACCCCAAACAATTTCCCGTTGCTGTTCCGTGTGTTTCTGTGTCACCACGTGTCTCCCCACAGATGGTATACATTTGGGGATTGCAGACTCATTTCACTACTGTCTTTAAAAAGCCAGACTCGGGAAGGTAAATCTGTTTCCCAAAGCCAAATATAATTCTCTGTGCCATTGTTCCCTCCATCCATGCAGGTGATGGGGAAGTGTGTACACAGCCCAGTTCAGAGAGTGGTGAGTGAAGGGCCAAGGTGGCCCAGCTCCGGAGGAATCTCTGAGGCCAGGTGAAAGAGGCTGGCATGGGAAAGGGTATTGTTATATAACCTGAGGGAGTTAGGGATGGTGGGCAGATGGAGACGGGAGGCGAGGAGTCTGGAGATGGCAGTAAGTGTGGATCAGCTTCCTCTGGGAGGGAGAAGGACAATGCTTGGAAGGCAGGTGAACCAAGAATCTAAGAGTCCTTTACAAGGTGGGGGAGGAACCCTAGCCTCCCAGCCTCTCCCACATCTTTCTATTATGGCTCTGAGAGCGTGACTGGACATGCGGTTGCAAAATGTCCCAGCTGAATGTCCCAGAGGGTAGCACGCCACCAGGGTCAGCCTTCTCCATGGAACTTGGGGACAGAACTCCACCAAGTTCTGGCATCTCAGAGAATTTTCCAGAGTGCTGGGCAGCCCCAGCCTCCTCACCAGTGAGGAGTGGAAAGAATGTGTTTCCCTGATCTCCCCTCTCCACACCCCATTCCTGATTACCCTAGTGGGTGAAGAGAGAAATAAAAATTAGCATGTTTATCACACTTTTAAATTCGTTTAATGAGAACTCATTTACCCTCTCCCAATTTAAATTCGTAATAACACCATAACCTTTCAGAGCTGATTATTACCCACATCATCCCAGATCTTTCTGTTAAAGAGGCTTTCCCTCCAAGTGCTCCTGAGCCCTCTTGGAACTTGACAATTTGTCAGGCAGTCAACAACATCTGGTAATCCCACATTGCTGCAAGACCGGGTGCGGAATCAAGTCCCCTGTCTTTGGTGGCGACTTCAGTTCCATTCATTTCCCTTCCAGACGTTTGCTGTTTCACTTCCTGATGACCGTTCCCTGTGTCCCATCTCCCACCCGGGCACAGACAGGGGACTCACCGGTTCTCTGCTCTCTCCTCCTGTCTCCAGGGGTCGCTGAACTAACTTGCAAGCTGGTGTGCGGGGTGGCAGAGCAGTGGCCGCCCAGGAGCTAGAGTCACCATGGCGGCCGGAGTCGCAGCCTGGCTGCCCTTCGCGCGGGCTGCGGCCATCGGGTGGATGCCGGTGGCCAACTGCCCCATGCCTCTAGCCCCGGCCGACAAGAACAAGCGGCAGGATGAACTGATCGTCCTCAACGTGAGCGGGCGGAGGTTCCAGACGTGGCGGACCACGCTGGAGCGCTACCCGGACACCCTGCTGGGCAGCACGGAGAAGGAGTTCTTCTTCAACGAGGACACCAAGGAGTACTTCTTCGACCGGGACCCGGAAGTGTTCCGCTGCGTCCTCAACTTCTACCGCACTGGCAAACTGCACTACCCGCGCTACGAGTGCATCTCCGCCTACGACGACGAGCTGGCTTTCTACGGCATTCTACCCGAGATCATCGGTGACTGCTGCTACGAGGAGTACAAGGACCGCAAGAGGGAGAACGCCGAGCGGCTCATGGACGACAACGACTCGGAGAACAATCAGGAGTCCATGCCCTCGCTCAGCTTCCGCCAGACCATGTGGCGGGCCTTCGAGAACCCGCACACCAGCACGCTGGCCTTGGTCTTCTACTACGTGACTGGCTTCTTCATCGCCGTCTCAGTCATCACCAACGTGGTGGAGACGGTGCCGTGCGGCACGGTGCCCGGGAGCAAGGAGCTGCCGTGTGGCGAGCGCTACTCGGTGGCCTTCTTTTGCCTGGACACAGCCTGCGTCATGATCTTCACGGTGGAGTACCTCCTCCGGCTCTTCGCGGCGCCCAGCCGCTACCGCTTCATCCGCAGCGTGATGAGTATCATCGATGTTGTGGCCATCATGCCCTATTACATCGGCCTGGTCATGACCAACAACGAGGACGTGTCGGGCGCCTTCGTCACGCTCCGGGTCTTCCGCGTCTTCAGGATCTTCAAGTTCTCGCGCCACTCCCAGGGCTTGCGGATCCTGGGCTACACGCTGAAGAGCTGTGCCTCAGAGCTCGGCTTCCTCCTCTTCTCCCTCACCATGGCCATCATCATCTTTGCCACTGTGATGTTTTACGCCGAGAAGGGCTCCTCTGCCAGCAAGTTCACAAGCATCCCCGCCTCATTTTGGTACACCATCGTCACCATGACAACACTGGGGTAAGTCGGAGCTGCTGGACTGGAGAAGGGCGGAGGTTGGATTGACGGGGACACTGTGGATGGTATCAGAGCTGGACACAGAAGGATGGAGTCACTTCCCCAAGTTGTAGGAGCAAGGGAAGTTGCTAATCAGAAGAGGAAGGCACCTAAGTGATTTGTTTGGGGATGATGAATGCTCTGAATTGAGTTTTCTTTTAGGAGTAGGGTATGTATTTTACAAAACACGGGAAATTGTCACCATGGCTTTTTTCAGCCATGCATTCTGTGTATGTGTGTGTGGTGGGGGAGGAGTGAGTGGAGACTGCTGCATTCTTATATGCACCTGAGCTTGCAAGGGCTGCCTTGAGGAGGAAAACAGGGCAGCAGGAAGGAAGAATGCTGTAAGAAGTTCAGTGAGAGTTGTCAGGAGGGTACAGATTTCCATTAACAGGAGACCCTAAACTCTCCTTTTGGAGTCTCCCTGCTTTTCTTCTTCGTAGTATATTTGCAGGCTGTTTTCTCTTCTGCCTTATTTTTCTTTTTTGCTGCCACAGATGCTCAAGGGCTTGGTAGCTCTGAGCAGACTTTCTCTAAGTGACTCTGAACTTGGGTTTTCTGCAAAGTGAGGCACCTGATTTGTTTTTTTCCCACTGTAGTCTTGCTTTCTCAGTCTGACTCTGTGATGGAATGATCCTTCAGCCTACCTGGGCGATGGTGAGATGGTCTGATGGATCATGTGGTCAGACACAGTAGCAACAATATCATCAGTGGGAGGGAAAGGTGCTCAGTGAGGTCACGGGTGACTCTGTCTCTTCCATCTCCCCAGGGTCCCCTCTCCAGTTGAGATCACCGAAATATATTTATGGTGCTGGGATATGAAGCTTTCCATCAGAGGATTGGGGAGGGGTGGGGGATGGTTAGGAAGCAGATTACAGTCTTCACCCTAACAGGATTAGAGCCAGCGAAGGCAGCTTCATGGAGATGCATATTTCTTAGGGGCTGCTGCTTCAGCCATGGAAAGCCATTGAGGCTCAAGCAAAATCCCTTCACAATTCATACACTGGGGCTGTATTTGCTTAGGCCAGGAAGCATTATATTGCTGATGGAGAATTCATGAAGCTTTTTATTTGGTGTTTGACAATTCAGTTGGTGGCGTCCTGGTGATTTGATTTTTTTTTTTCCTGGCTGAAACCCTGTGGCGCTGGTATCGGTTTTTCCATAGTGCTTATTGGGAATGACTGACCAGGTGACAGGACCTTTTAAAATGATTACATTTGTCTTTCTGCCACACAGAAGGGAGGAGCAAGGGGGAGAGTGAGGGGTGTTGTTGTCCATTTGTGAAGGCCACATTTGATGGGGGCATTCCATTCATCTGGCAGAGGCCACCTTGCCCTTTCCTTCCTCTTCAACACACATGTAGTCTCCCACTAACTGCTCTCACCCAAAGTGGGTAAGGATGTCTGGCCATTTGACCTTGTCTCTCTTGACTCAGGGGGTAGATGTGGCTTCCTGGCATGGTGGGATATTTAGGGATAAGATGGGCGGGAGAGCTGGCCCTGTGTTAGGAGAAGGAGGCACATTTGCTGCTTCTCTGCTAACCTGGCCATCCTTTTGCTCTCCTGAAGGGGACTTCTCCATGGCCAGGACCTCCATGGCTATACTCTGACTGTCCAGTACCCTTAAGTGCCCCTTGATGGGACTCATAACGCCAGTGATGCCTCAGGACTGCCATAGGGAGAAAACCCGGGCAGACGGATGAGTGTCAGAGTTAAAATGGGGCCATTTCAGAGGAGATCAATGGAAACTTCAATGGCCACCTGCCCGTTACTTTTTATTATTAGCATAACAGCATATGTGTGTCTACTATGTGTCAGCAGTGTGCTGAGCACTTTGCATATGTTATCTCTTTAAGTCTTCATAACAGCCTTGCAAGGTAGGAAAAATACCACACAACTTTGAAGATGCAGCAGGTGAGGCTCAGAGAGGTTAAGTAAATATCTGTAATCACGTAGCTGCTGAGGGGCAGCATGCTTTTCAAATACCAGCCTGGCTGTCTCCAGGGCCCTTTCTCTTTTCATTTCCCACTCTACTTGTTCCCGTAACATCAGGGCCTGTAGGTGGAAATCAGCCCTTCAGAGCTTTTCTTTTTTTTTAATGGCCTCAGGGTGTCATAGTCTATTCTAATCCTATCTCTGTTTTAGAAAGTGTCAGCATGGTGAGGACTATAGGCACCTCGCTAGGCACACAGGGAATTTATGAATATATAAAACATTTTCTTCTGGCCAGATTAAGTTCTACCTGGGAAATTAATGGCTGCTTTCACTGCAAAATCTATTTACTGTCACTGGGGAGACCAGTGATTTCCTTTAGCCTTCGCTGTGTAGATCAAGGTCAAGTCTAGCATCAGGGGGTGGACAGTCATGGCCTCACATTTTCTTTTGGGAGGTGGGGGAGGGGCAGAGCAAGAGGGCTGTCAGAGAGTGAGGAGTCCTGAGTGGGAAGACCCACACTCCCCCCTGACTTCGGGCTCTGCGAGCTCTTCACCCTTCCCTTCCTCAAGCAGCAAGCTGTCTAGCCTTAGAAAGGAAAGACTCACAAGCAAATATGAAGCCTTTAGTCATGTCTTGCTTAGCCTCCATTAAGTAATGGGAAATCAGGCTTTTTCTTCCCATCCACCCTGACCAGTGTCGGGTGGATCATGCTGCTTGACTTTGACCTGAGTTGGCGGTGGGAACCATCACCCGGCTCGCTGCTTGACTCAAACAGCAGGTATTTGACAAAACTCTTAAATGGGTGAGTCAACGAGAATGGGGCTCCTTTTCCATGTGCTTGGTCTGATACTGTCCTCAGTCCCTTCCAGACCCACCTGTCCTCTCTCTAGGGTGGACCCAAGATTTGTGTCTACCCCAGCCCTGGCCCCAGGGAGAGAGCAAGGCAGCCTTCATCTGGTGTGTGGTCCTCCCTCACTGGGATGATCTGCGATGCTGTGGATGGTCTTCTTGCTCTTATCGGAGGTCTTACCCACCAGATTCTGGAAATTGTTCCTCTCCTCTGGCTGCTCTCTGTCCTGAGCACATTCGTTGGCTACTTGTAAGCTCGTTGGATCATTCCAGAAAGCCTGCCTTTGCTTACTCTTTGCTGGTGTTTGAACCCCAAGTGGCCGTGCAATGCTAAGGGCCAGTGTTCTGCCATGTTCCACATTCTGTCTGGTTGCTTCCAATAATCCCTGGCAGACTCCTACTTCTTCCTGTCTCCAGACCCTTCCCACCCAAACATTCCCAGGCTTCCTATTTCCAGTCTGGAAGGACTGTCCTGTGTACCTTTGCTGACTGACTAGCCGAGGGCTGATGTGTCGAGTGAAGGAGTTTGATCTTCCTGGCTCTGGTTGTCATCTCTCTCTGCCTGCTTTCCCAGGACCCGCTTATGAGTTACTCAGGTGTCCTCCAGGGAGGGATCTCCTGGAGCCAATTATTCCCATTTATTTAATTTCTCAGAATATCTTGAGCAACAGAACAATAACAACCCGGCCGCCACCAATGCTGGAGGATGGCTTTCGTTGGCCACCTCCCATGCTGGTGGGGAAGACACCTTTGCCCAGCCCAGGGTTCCCTGGTGCCCCCTTGACAGTTGAGCTTCCAAATTCACCATTAAAGGATTAATTTCTGTGCTCATAATTGATGCTATAAATAAAATAAATCCTCAATTATCTCAGTTAACAGAGGGAAGGGATAACACAGAGCTCCCAATGTTAAATAAGACCAGCACCTCTAGTTTGGGAATGTATTATACGTCATAGACTTTTTCAAAGCAGATTTTCCCTCTTCATTTTGTTTGACTTTGCTTGACATCACCACCGGGCAGACTGCCTGAGTCCATGGGTGAAGCTCACGTGGGGCATGGGGCAGACGGGAAGGAAGCTTTGTGAACAAGCATCCACAAGGACCATCGAGGGCCAGCTCCAGGCCTGGAAGGGATAAAGTGCTCTTGGACATCTTAGGGAGGGGGAATTGGACTTGGGAAGGGCACAGAGCAGCGTCACTCTAATGAGATGGCCCGATGCTGCCTGGTTGGCTTGGTTATGTAATTGAGACCGGCAGCCTATCTGTCACCCTGTGCCCTGAGATGAGAGAGCTTTTGACAGTGTCCAAAAATCACTTTAACGAAAACAGAATCGATTTTTACTTCTTCCAAGCACGAAGCAGCCTCCAGGTGATTTGCATTTCCCTTTAAAGTCTAATCCTGGAAGGGGCCTGCCTGAGGTTTCAGAGACTGGGAGCCGGGCCTGGGAGATCAATATGGGCACTCCACAGAATGGGGTGCTTGATCAGGCACCCCCAGTGGAACCAACCAGAGGTGGGTTTTGTTAACCCTTCAGTTCCTGAAATTCTGGCTACACCATCATCCACTGCCTCTGGGGGGTCCACCAACCCTCCTCCCACCTTCCAAGGGCCTTGGAGTGGGGTGTTGGCCAAACAGTGCCCATCTAGATGGTGGTGGGTCCCTGCCTGGGGGATCTGATTATAGTGCAATTACTGGAATAAATGACCTCAGGATCTTCTCTTGGTTTGACATTTCTTAACCAATAGTTCTCTGGTACTGAAATTCCTAAGAGAGAGTGGAGACCTGCATCCCAACAAGGAATCATTCATTCATTCATTCAACATTTATTGAGTGCCTACTGTGTATCAGCCAGCACCATAGGCTCTGCGAATGCACAGGCACCATGATTGCTCGTCAGCCCTATGTAAAGTACAGACAAAATGAATGAGACTCATTTCTCTTTTTTTGAACCAAAACAAGAGAGGGTGGGAAGAGCAGGGTCAGAAAAGAGGCTTTTATTCACATTCTTCCCGTCCCTCCAGAGACTACCCCTCACTCTGCCCTGTCTGGCTAACTCCTGTCATCCTATAAAATAGCCCACATCGTCTCCTCCAGGAAGGCTTCCCACGTGCACTGCTGTGCATCCTTCTTGCCAATTGCCACATTTCATTAACTTTGTTTATATGTCTTTTTCCCAGAATATGAGTTCCTCAAGGGCAGGTATCTGCTTCAAAGATCACTTTACGATCTATACCTAGCACAGGACCTGATATGTACTAGGCTTCAGTATATATCTGTTCAACCAAACAGGTGTGTACTCTGGCTTACCTGTCTTCAATTTTCTCACTTGTTAACCATCTCCTGCCCATTGTAAGAACCAGTGAAAGTGCTATCTGACTGTTAGTAATATGGTCCTGTCTAACAGGATGTTTGTGGGTGGGTGGAAATGAGGAGGCCAAGGAGGGAATTCTCTAGTTCTGATATCCGCCTAGCAGGGTTGGGGCTTTCTTGCAAGGGAAGTTTCAACCCATGTGTATCACTATTGGCTGCTTGGCCAGGCTCCTTGCTCAGGCTCCTTGCTCAGACTCCAGGGCCAGGGAGGAGCAGAAAGGGTGCCATAGATAAGCCCCCCTACCCATGACGTTTCCCTCCATTCAGTATTTATTCAACAGATACTTGAGTAGCTATTAGGCCCTGGGGATACAGCAGCAAAGGAAACAGCCCCTGATCTTGTGGGTGGGGCTTACATTCTAGTGGAGAAAACCAGACAGTAAAGAGATAGATGGATACATACATACATATAGGCAATCAGGCAGTAATGCATGCTGCAGAGAAAAATAAAGCATGATGTGATAAATTGGGGGAGCCAAGTGTGAGAGGGGATGTAGCAAGGGAGAGCTGCTATTTTATGTGAGGAGGTCAAGACAGGCCTCTCAGATAAGGCTGAATTTGAACAGAACCTGAAAGAATGTGGGTTTCTTGGGGAAGAACATTCCAGGCAGAGGGAACAGCAAACACAAAGGCCATTAGGCAGGAGGGGCTTTGGTGTGCTATTCTTGGAAGGGCAAGAAGGCGCTGATGGTCCAGCTCCAAGAGTAGGGACAGTTAGCGCAAAGCAGCCCATGCAGGGCCTGCATAATCACTGTGGTCACCACAGGGACTTGGCCCTCTGCCTTTTATGAATATGCTTGGAATGGAAAGTCATTGGAGAGTTTTGAGAAGACCTGACTCACTTGAAAGGATCTGGGAAATAGGTAGTGAATACATTGTAGAAGAGAAGCTACCACAGCAATCTGGGCAAGAGATGAGGGTGGCTGGGATCTAGTGGTGGCAGTGGAAAGGAGAGAAGTGAGAGATTCTGTATACATTTGAAGGTCAAGCCACAAGACACACTTGCTGGTCCTGTGGCCAGCCTGCCAGCTGAAAGCTTCACCAGCTCCCATGGCCGAGGACTGGCCTGAAAGACAGAGACCTAAAGGCTTCCACTGCTGGGAGAAGCATTTCACAAGAAGAGGCCTACGTAAAAGGCCTGCAGTGTGGCTCCCAGACTCCGGCACCGGATGGCAGACCTCAGAGGCTGAGCTAGAGCATGGCCATCTGAGAACAGGGCTGGACTGACAATCAGCAGGAGCATGTGCACTTGACTGAGGTTGCCTTCAACCCAGGTAGAATTTCCCCAGCACCTGCCAAGGTATTCACCACTGTGTGGGCATTCTTGGCTCAGAAACTGAAACGAAGCAGCCAGTCGCAAAGGCAACAGCTCTGGTAGCTGCTGACACAGGCAGGGAGAGCACTTTGGGGCTGCAGGGGAGGAAGAAATGAATTCCACAGGTGGAACGTCAGCCTTTGGGGTTCTTCATCCCAGGGTCACCACATTAGATTCGTCTTCCGATCCAGGTGTTCAAATCGCCACAATTTTTGGAAAGGAATTTCCATACTGATGTCCATTTCACAGCTCTCTTCCGGAATCTCTTAAAATCACTCTCTCTCTCCCTGTGTTTGGTTTTGTTTGGGTTTCCCTCTTTAAACACACCCGTAAACAAAAACACGATTCTTCCTGAGGAGCAGCGATTATTCTGTCTGACAATAGTGTAAATAAAAGGCAGCCTGGCCCTCCCTCTCCCCAGGGGAGGGACAGAACCCCTTGGTAACTACAGGGGGATTCTTGTTTCTCTCACCCAGGAGGGAGCGCCTGTCCCAGTCCCCACAGGGCTCTTGGCCACACGCCTTTGTGGCTGGAAGCTTCTTCTGGGCGGGAAGAGGAGCTGACTTCTCTATGAGTCCCCCCTCCCACTGTCCTCCAGGAAACTGACACTCTACTCACATCTTAAGTGTCCATCCTTTGTGATGACCAAGTCAGTTTTTCTTTTCTGGGGAGTGAGAACCAGGCCCTTAGCAATCTCTTTTGGAGGCTATAGTAGTGAATTCAAGCCAGCTTTGAAAGGGGACTTGTTTGTGATGAGGATGAAGGAGTTACCACAATCGCTTCAAGCATCTGAAGTTCTCAGCCAAAAGACTTACATGTATCGTGACCCCTAGGGCAAGGCCAGTGCTCCTGCCTCTGCCCAGCCTGCTTTTCTCAGACCAGAATGTAAGCCTTTCCCTTCTTCCCCGCCCCAGCCCCACCTCCCTCCACCTAGCTCAATGCAAGTGATGGGTAAGTGGAAAGGGAGGGTTGGGGAAGGAGGAGGACTCAGCCTTTGCTGACCATGCTAGATGGAGGGAGATTGCATCTAGCTCATGTAATCATATTCTGGGTGTCAGGACTCGAATGAGTGTCATTAAACTGAATCAGAAATATCGTTTTAATATAAGTGCCACCTCACACACAAGCTAGTTGATGGAGAGATGGATGGGGCTGGGGACGCCTCCTTTGTAATGCGATGCTGTAAAATCCCATCACCTTCATTATTTCCCACCGAGCCAACACATCATAATACCCAAGAGCGGCAGAACAGCTTGAATTTAATATACAGAAAGTCCAATCAAACAATAAATGGATGGAACTATATAAAGAAACCATTTTCTGGGAGGCTGGCTCCATTCTCTGGGATTCAGCTCCCTGACACATGAAATGTGCATCAATTTCCCCCAACTAATGCAGCTGCTGAATCACCACATGTGATATTTGTTTGCTTCAGAAGGAGAAGAGGGGAACTTTTCCCCTTGCATTATCTAGCTATTGATGCAAAATTGCAAATCTCATATTCTTTGATTTGCATCCAGTGGTTCCCGGTAGCTCAGCGAGGCACCCTCCTGTTACCAACAAGACTGGAAGCACAGCCCTCCCTCCATCCCATAACCTTTACTTACTTACTTTACATCATCTTTAAACAAAATCCAACTCTGGACCCAGAGTGGGCTGGTAGTGGGCAGGGACATCTCTACATTTGCAGTCATCTGAGAGAAACTGGCCAAACCCTGGGCTGTGCTGATAAACCCCAAGTGCCTGTGATGTTCACTTCGTCCAGTCTTGCCTCCGAAGAAGTTGTATAGAGCTGATATTTCCTTTGGGACCGACTTCCTATCCCCAGCACAGCCCTCCACCTCCCCTTCCATCCCTGCTACCCAGCCAGTTATTGAGAGACTATAAATGCAAATAGCAACCCGATCAGCCAAACAAAATTAACAAGGCAAATCAGCTCCTTGAAAATCATACAATACATGTCAAAGACTGATGGAAATCAGGTTTTTGTGCTTCTGATGTGGGATTCTCTCCAACGCTGCTTTTCCAATGGCATGGATAACTGAGAGTTAACCATAATTACAGGCTTGGAGCTGCTGAGAAGTATCATTAGTTTATTTTTACTTCTTCCTGGTCACGCATACTTAAACAGAAAAAAAAAAAACCTTAGGAGAATTCAACTAAACTAAATGATATCAAAACCATAGACAGCATAAACCTCAATTCAGTTCAACAAACATTACTGAGCACCTAGTATCTGTGAAGCACCCTATTAGGCAGTATTAGGGATATGGAAATGACACCTCGGTACTGTCCCCAAGAAGTTTACAGTAGAGTAGAGGATTGGAATATGTTTCTGAGTGTACAAGAGAGGATGGGGCATGGCCTGAAATGGTTAAAAAGTGTTTGACACAGAAGAAAAGCTTAATAAGTATTTGCCAATGAATGAATGATTAGCTTCATGGAAAGGTGACATTTCAGCTGAATCAACAATAGTAGGCAGGATTTTGATATGTGGAAATAGGAATTCCAAGTAAATTGCAAACAAGTATGGTGCTTGGAGTGTTTAGCTAATGTGCTGGTTTGCTAGAGTTTAGGGTGTATGAGGAGTGTGGCTGGAGGTGAGCAGGAACAAAAGGTTTGCTAGAGACATGAGGGTCTGAAATATTAGGCTAAGGGATTTATTTGGTAGACATTAGGGAGTCACTAAATGTGTCCCTGTGACACACGGACTAGAAAGGTGTCTTCTGGATGAATGTTAGGTGGGAGCCCTTGGACACGGTGACATTAGCCAGGAGACAGATCCACGGAAGAAGTAAAGAAGGCCTGACCTAGGGCGGTCATGGTGGAAAAGGAGAAATAAACGTCCAGGAGGAGGTGAAGTCCAAAGTAACTCTGGAACCATACGACTGGACAAGTAGACAAACATTCAGGAGGAACAGGTTGGCTGGAGGTCAAGGGCAAGGTAGAGACCATGAGCTTGGCTGTGGGTCGGCAGTGTTTGCTGGTAACCCTGAGTGTCCTTGAAGTAGCTGGCAGGTGGGTGGAAAGGTGGGTCTGCAACTGAACAGGGAGAAGGGGGCTAAAGCAACAGGTTCTGAAATCATCATCTGAAGCAGGGAAAATAGGTGAGATGGCCCAGGAAAACATGAAGGGAAGGATGAGGAGAGGACCTGGGAACCCCTTCCTGTCCCGGGCCCTGTTTCTCTGCACCTTGCCCCTGTAGGAGTATGGGTGCCCACTGTGTACAGCTTGGCCCATGCCTCTCTCCTTGGTCTGCAGAAGTTCCCTTTCATACCAGGTTTCTGCTGGAGCTAAAAGGTCATATTGGTTTTCTGAGTAAAACAAGGTTTTCTTTTTAGTCTCCTACCATGATAATTAAATAAACAGCACTGACCCAGGAAATCAAAATTGGTTTATGAGCTTTGCTAAAATATAATAAGAACAGAATCCTTACGTTGGCTTGTGGATGGGAGATTGGGGTCTAAATAGTCACAGACCAGCAAACATCCCTTGCCCAGCTACGGAGGGTGCTGACTCTGTGGCACAGCCTCCATGGGTGACACTGTTGGTCATTGCAGCGTCAGACCCCTGGGCAGAGTTTCCAAGCACTAGAGACACTGCTTGTCCCACTCATTCCCTCCTTCTCCTTAGAGCGAAATGTCAGACGTACTCCTGACATCACTGGGCGTGTCCTCTGGCCTGCCCTCTCTTGGAGACATCTCTCTTGGGCTCTTGGTAAGCAACTGGGGAAAGCGATGGTTCAGTAATTCAGCAAATTTGCATTGGGCTATCTTTGTGAGCAAAGCACGGTCCTAGTTGCTATGAGGGGCTCCAAAGAAAGGGATTGAGAACTAAGTCCTGGGAGGAGGGTGTTCAATTTGCTTCCTGTATATGAGATGCCCAGGTGGCGCTAGCAGTAAAGAACCCACCTGCCAAGGCAGGAGACATAGGAAACATGGGTTTGATCCCTGCATTGGGAAGATCCCCTGGAGGAGAGCATGACAGCCCACTCTAGTATTCTTGCCTGGACGATCCCATAGACAGAGAAGCGTGGCGAGCTACAGTCCATGGGGTTGCAAATAGCTGGGCATGACTGAGTGGCCTAGCGTGCATGCAGGAGATGTTGAGAGTGTAGGCAACTTGCCTGAGCTCCTACGCTGTAGCAGCATTACTAGATTCAAAACAAGGTCTTCTGATTCCTTTGGAGTCTCTGCTTCATAAGAAGCCTCAGCCTAGTAACATGGGTCCTTTGTGCACACAGAGCTTTATTTCTGGATTTAACAAGGTGAGAGTTCTGAGTAAAGGGCAGAAAAGTGTAGGGGAAAGTGGAGGAGGCAGGAATCAGGGAAGACTTCTTGGAAGAGGTGATGTTTCAGCTGGTCCTTGGAAGATTGTGGTGGAAATGTTAAATGTATTCCTTCGCTCGATCATTTATTCAGTGAATATTGTGGGTCTCTATGTGCCAGGCAGTGTGCTGGGGCTAAGGATGTATTTATGAACAGAACAGGCAAATTCTGAGGGATTGGAATTCTATTAGAAGCAGAAGATGATAGACAAATGAATGTACAAAATGAGAATGAAAATTTGAAGTAAAACGTAGGAAAAAAGAGATAAAGCTCGTAAGGAGAGACAGAATGAGGCCATCAGCCTGACTCAGGAAGAGAAGAGGAACCCCACCTTGAGAGTAAAGGGGCAGTGTCTCTAGTGTCTCCTAAAGTGAAAGCTCCATCCACGATTAGGAGTCAGGGAGAGGCTGGCCCGGGACAGAAATGATGATTCAAGAGCTGTGTCTGAGTCTCTTTAGGGCTGTTATCTGGAAGGTGAGGAGACTGAATAGGTAGCAGCAGATTCACCCTGACATGTGAGGGACCACTGTCCCTCATCATCATCAACAACAACAGTAATGATAGCTAATGTTGATATTATCAAACTGTTATGATGTTCCAGGTTTGGTGCTGACTATAAATCATTTACATGGATTTCCTCATGTAACCCTCCTTAACCAAAGGAGAGTGAGGTTACTGAGAAAACCGAGGCCTGCTCAGAGCCTATGGCTGGTGTCTGGAGAAGCTGGAGCTCTGTGTGCAGTATAAAGAGTGTCTGCTCTTAACCTGCCTCTAACCACCCAGATTTTCACCAGAGGCTTTGGGGACTGAGAGGAAGAAACAGCACCCCCACACCCAGCCTCCTAATGTGCTGGCACCAAAGGCTCTCGTGCTTGTTGGCAAAGATCGTGGGGGTGACGAGTGGATGGAGAATGGCAATGAAGGAAGGATCAGAGTCATGGAGAAGGAGCCAGCAGGATCTAAGGGACCCAAGCTGGTCTGGGCCAACAGAGAAGGGACAGCACATGCATGGGGGCAGAATTCACCAGCAGGCAGTGAACTTATTGGTGAAAAGGGGGGAAGACAAAAAAAGAAGAAAGTGGGAGATTTTAGTGTTACAGTAGAGTTTGTACAAAAGAAGAAAAATTGAAGGGAGAAGTAAAGTTGTAAATATGCATAATGTGTAAATATCCTATGTATATATCTTTCAGAATAAAAGTCTGAAAGTCTTATGCCCTCTCCCTCTCTGTGGAGATCCTGGTCCCTGGTGGCTCTGTTACCCAAGTTCTATGTCTAGAAGTTGGCAGCATCCCCCATCCCTACACCCATGGCAGGCCATGGGGCATAACTCAGCCTTTTACTGGCCCCATCCCAGCCCACCAGAGACCACAGCTCAGCTCAGCAGAGCTGGAGGCCAGTCCTCTTGTTTTTCGAATAGAAGGAAGCAGCTCTGATGGGGGTCCTATCTGAACCCACTGACTGAGCACAGACTGCCCAGTCCTCCAGCCTCCTCAGCTATAGGCCCTCATGGTGATCTGTGGCTGGAAGATGGAGCAGGTGTGGGGGGTGGGTAAGGAGTCTCCCGGGCACATCCTCCCTAGAGGTCATAGGTGCCACCTTGCTTCTGCCCACCTGGAGGGCTCACAGTGCCAGGTGTGACTCTTCCTTCACGAGCTCTGACCCTCCCGCTCCCCTCTGCTGGCTCTCCTGACATCGGGGTGTTAGACTCATTCAGCCTTTTTCATGCCATTTCTGCCCCAGAAATGGAGAAGAGCAGATTGCTGTTTGCGTCTCTACATTTGTTTTTGTTTTTCTCTTTTCTCTTCTTCCCTGGCCTGTTTCTCTTCTGCTTGCAGAAGCTGCTAAAAGTTCTCCTGAGACTTCCGTACCTGAGGGTTTGCATCCCTGTCTTCTGAGCCAAAGCCCCCTCCCCTCCTCACCTTTCCCTCTTCAGCAGAAACGTCTCTCCTGGCCAGCAAAAGTCTGTTGTGTTGATTAATAAAACATTTTCCTGCAGCCTGGCGGGCACACTCCCAGTTTGGGCAGGGCTTAGAGAGAGATGATGAAGCGTTATGCCCACCCCCTACTTCCACACACAGTGTTTGACTTTCTTAATATTTCCATGTAAGGTCAGCTTCTCATCTGAGGAGCAGGGGCTGCTGTGTCCACACTCTGATTTAGGTGTTTTACGCTGGCTCATGTGGGTTAACCACACCCTCCTGCTGGGGTTGGGCTCCATAGGACAATGGGAAGACCACTGAACGAGGAGTCTGGAGAGGTGGGTTGTAGGGCTAGCTTCAGCAGGTTTCTGTGTGCTCTTCAGAGGAAATCTTGGACAAGTCTACCTCTCTGGTCCCATTTTCAGAAAGTGCTTGTCCAAAGTGACCATCAGAAATGCAAGTCTGGGTCAGTGATCACAACCTCCCTCTCATGTATTCAATCCAAGCCTATTTCCCCTACACCTTGGAAGTATGAGGTCTTTTGAGAACCCAAAAGGTCCTGTTAGGAAATAGTTGTGGAAGGCAAGTATAATTATGATCAGGGAACTCATCAGGGGACTTGGTGGCAAGAAGACCCTGGCACATGTGTCCTGGCATGGACTTGGGATGGCTCAGGTGCGGCTCTGGCAGATCCAAGCCCTGGGGAAGAGTGGAGGTTCCCAGATGAACCAGTTGCTCTTTGGGCCCTTGGGGAGCCTGCACAGCATGAATGGGCAGGTTCTGGGGTGAGTGGAGTCCCCATCCTGTCCCTGGTCCCGCACTCCCTATCCCTACTGACACCCCACCCAGGGTTTCTCCCTGCCCCACTCCCATCCCCATCTTCTTTCCCGCTGTTATCCCTTTGGTCAGTAAATGGCCCTTCCCTTCTCCACTCCCATTATTTAAGAACATGAGCTCCCCAGAGGAATGCAGGGGAATCTCAACATTGCTATTAGCATCCGTGTGGGCAGCGTGGCTTACATTACTGTGAGTTATTTGAATGAAACCAACCATTAAATGATCACAGAGGACTGGGGAGAGGGTGAGCATGTGGGCTGTCTCCGGCTGTGGGCATCTCACCGGCTGGCTTTCCAAAGCGCAGAGAGGACAAGGACTGAAGGGCCGGTAGCAGGGTATGGGGTATGGGCACGGAAAGGAAGTTCAGTGGAAATGGGCCGGGTTAGTGAGTCATCTCGGGAGGCTCCCTCCCTCCCGTCACCACCTTCTGAAAGCACAGGCAGCCCTTGCTCCTCAGAGTCAGGCACCATGGTCCCTGCCCCAGCTTCCAGCAGAGCACCTGGAAAAAGAAGGGGCTCAGTGCTCAGATTCTGGCATGTCGCTGCCCTGTCATGCCCTGCCAGTTTACTCAGAGTGAGAAGCACCTGTACACAGGTGGCTCAAACAACCTGTGTGTGTTTTTTAAATAACTTTAAACCAAGCAGGACTAGACATTGACTCAGGTGCAAGGTTTGTGTGTTTCATAGCACGAAGTGAGGGACAGTGTGTTGTCAGTCGTGGCTGACTCTTGGCAACCCTACGGACTAGCCCACCAGGCTCCTCTGTCCATTGGATTCTCCAGGCAAGAATACTGGAGTGGGTTGCTATTCCCTGCTTCAGGGGATCTTCCTGATCCAGGGATCAAACCCGAGTCTCCTTCATTGCAGGCAGATTCTTTACCATCTGAGCCACCAGGGAAGCCCAGAGGATGTGCCCCAACTTGGAGTGGAATCTGTAGCTCTGGGACACTTCCTGTCCGGATAAGGCTGAGCCAAGAGAATCATCAGATCTGTTTGACCTGGAGATGTCACGGAAGAGATAGAACTCCCAGGAGTATGCAAATGACATGAGAAAGTTGAGGGGCTTGGAGGGCCAGAAAGGGAAAGTGTTTCAGGGAAACAGTAAAAGTCGGAGGAGAGAATCAGAAACAGGCTCTATGCTCATTGTGTGTATGTGTGTATGTGTGTGCTTCTGTGAAAGACTGCTGGAAGTGAGGGGTGGGAAGAGAGGAGGGGATTCCCAGTGTAACCCTGGGCCATTGCGGGCAGGAGAAAACCTCCAGGTCCTTGTTCTCAGGTTGGCCTGCTGAAAGGTGACCCTTCTTCCCACATCAGAAGCATCATCCTGGACCAGGGCTGGGTCTTCTGATTCTTAAATGAGGCCCCCAAGCACCTACTGATTTCCCTTGAAAAGCAACTCTATACCTGGAGAATTCACAGAGAATTGATGGGGCTCTTGTCTCTCTGAATTTCTGTACGCCAGGGACCTCATATAAGTGAAGATGTTAGATCATTACTTTTAAAAATTATAAAATACATCAAACATGCAAAGAAAAAACATCTTGTCATCTTTCAGGCAGCATCTATAAGACTCCCTTATGCCTATAAATATGAATGCCTCTCATTAGTATAGCAGCGTTATTTAATGGAACTTATAAGGATACCTTTATTTTAATGGGTGGGGGGGTTGTGACTACATTGTAAAAAAATGAGTTAAATATCTTTTTTCTTTGCATTAATTGTTTAAAATTAAACCAGAAGCCAGCTTGTTTAAAATTAAACCTGAACCAGAGCAAGTCAGCAGTCCTTGGATTTGTAGTCCTGTTTACACAAAAAATGTGTTGGGGTGGGGTTTGTGGGGAGCACAGGCTTTCCACTGCAGATGCTAATTTGAATCCACTATTGCCCATTTCCTTTATTCATTCAAAAATATTCCTGTTGTGCTGACTGTATGTGCCTGTTCTTGAGGTGATGAAAAGCTCACCACATGTAGTCACCGGGCACATGAAATGAATCAGATAAATTGCCATGACACCTGTAATTATGCTCCTTTGCAGAGTTCAGGCTCATGCTCTTTGGGCAATGGGGAGAAAGGTGGAGGAAGTGACCCTGTCTAGGACCCAGCACGAGGGGCTCCTCTCTCAGAAGTGTAGGCCCACCTGGTCCATCCCAGAGAATCAGAGCCCCTCCTTTTCCTGACTTTGCAAGAGCAAGAATCCGTCCCATTCTCCACCCGACCTTTGTGTCTACCTCCTAGTCAGAGCAAGAATTTTGACAATGTGAACAACAATTCTGTCTCAGAAAAGCCTCTCTGAATTTGTGCCTCCTTACTCACTCCAGATTTTAGAGTCTTTTCCTTTAGATCTGTGCCTCCCAGTGGAGTCACCTGGCCATGCCTTTGATCCTGCTCCTCTGGATCTGGCCAGGCTGCTGGAGGCAGGCGGAGCTGCTCACCAGTGGCTCTGCTCTCCCAGCCTCACCTGGCTGTTCTGGAGGCTGGGGAGATCTGCACCTGCCTGCATACCTGTAATCCATTCTTGCCCACCTGTGTGCCATGGCCCCCTGGTTAGGAACCTCTAGCATCCTTAGTCTCACCTCTACCCACCTGGGGCTGTCGGGGTCCTAATGCCAGCCTAATGCCAGCTGGTCCTAATGTAGCAAGCCCTTTGGGCTCTGAACATCCTGTCACCTGCCTCAGACTCTGTTGACACAATGTTTCCCGGTCTTTGTTGAATGCTCGGCCACTTTCTTAGGGCATGACCAAACAGAAGTCCCCCTGTGAGCCTCAGTTTCTCCTTTAGGCAAACGAGGATTCCTGTGAGGTTGAAAACTAATGACATTTATGCAGTGCCTGGGCCAGTGTCTAGCACGTGTGAGTGGCCAGCGTGAACCACCACCGGCACTTGGAGGGTCTCTTTCTGCCCTTGCTCCTGGGCAGGGACGGCCAGATGAACAGAGCTGTCGCTGGTAAATAACGCTTGACTAGCCCAGGAGTACCAGATGGTGTGCCAGCAACTCGGGCCAGGAGAACTCAGGGCAGGAGCTTCAGGGAGAACAGAAGTGGGACTGGAGCTGCCCAAGGGCTCAGCTCTGTGGACACCACCCACACAGGCTAGGAGGGCTCTTGGACCCCTGTGCCTTAGACACCATAAAGGTGAGATCACAGCCCCAGTGTTGGCCAAGCAGCAACCAAAGGCGGCCTGGAACCCCATCACTTTCTTTCCTGGCCTCTGCCCTTCCCTTCATGCCAAGAGGTCTTTAATGTCTCCCTCTGACTTCCCTTAAAATACCCACCTCCCTAGATCAGCATCCCACTGGATTCTCATCCCATCTCCATGCCTCAGTGCAGAGCTTCAGGCTAAGGGCTGGGGAGAGAAGACGCACAGGCAGCGTCCAACGCTGCAGCGAGGAGGGAGCTCAGTGACCGCTGGCCGCTGCTGAGGACAAGATGGGTCTTTACCAAGCAGCCTGTGCCCCCTGCTCTGAGCAGAAGTCAACCCTGGCTCTCAGACACCAATGAAATCAAAGAAAGAGCATCCTCATCAAGGCAGCCCCCGCCCTTCTCTCTCTTGGAGCTGCCTGGAGTGAACGAGGAAATGATTATTTATCAGGGAGTTGGTCAGGAAATTGGACACATCCAACAAAGACCAGGAAACATCGTGCCAGCTGAGTCTGACGGGGGTGGCTGGGCTGCTCAGGGTAGAGTGGCCTCCCTGGTGTCAGTGTTTGCTGTCGGAGGGATGACTGAGGACACCCACTGCCCATGTGATGAGTGCAGGTGGACAGGCCCTCTGCGGCCAGCCAGGATCCTGGCTGCTGGCTCCTGGCAGGTGGGCCAGGGAGCTGCAAAGTAGGTCGGGCTGTAGGTCCAGGTCCAGGTCCCCAGGGCTGAGCGAGCATCACCCTCCATGGCACCTCCCTCCTCCCCAGGACAAGGGCACAAAGTCCAGGCTGCCCTATCCCGGCCCCCTCCTCAGACTCCCAGGCTGATGCTCCACTGCTCTGGTGTGAAGAGAGGAGGAAAGGCATGAGCTGGGGGGCTTCCCTAGAGTGGGAAGCAAGGGTTTGAATGGGGTTTCCCCCAATTACTCACTAACCTGCTCCACAGCCCGGACTCCCCTCGGGCTCCTCATTAAGAAATAGAGAGATGAGTGCTGATGGGAGAGTGCTCTGGAAACAGTGTGTTCTGTTCTCTCCCGGTCCCCAGGGATGTAAGCTCATTCCCATCTTCCTATGAGAAGGGGTTTGAGAGCCCGCGTCTCCCCTGGAGCTAAGGGGTTTTGCACATGGGACTGTAGCACTGGTGCTTGATGCCTCTCCCCCTGGCTCAGCCTGAGGGGTCAACATGGGATTTCCCCCCCACCCCACCTCTGTTCCCAGGTTTTCCCAAGGATCTTCCAGTGTTTTTACCTGACAGCTCTCTAGGCTGGGGAGGGGACTGAAGTCCATGCTCTGACCGGTCCTGTGGTGAGGGGAGGGAGGGGTGCCTCTCCTGGGCTGGTCTTTGGCTCCTATCATGTCCCCACCTCAAGGAGGTTCCTGTTTCTCTGTTTGGAAGGTAACCTAGGACCATGAACTACCCCCCTCTGGCTTGCTGAGTGGGGCTTTCTCAATTTTGACAATTGTTGTTCACATTGTCAAAATTCTTGCTCTGACTAGGAGGTAGACACAAAGGTCGGGTGGAGAATGGGACGGATTCTTGCTCTTGCAAAGTCAGGAAAAGGAGGGGCTCTGATTCTCTGATGATGAGGATCAGTATCTTCAGCAAAATGGATCTTCAGCTTGGGGATATTTTCTCTATTCTCTGCGCCCAGATTTTAAGCCCTAAATAGATAGGGACTGCAGAATGCTAGAGAATTTGTTTAGGGTCTGCTGAGAAGCCAGCTCGGGAAGAGGATGCCGGTCCCAGCAGTGGGAATGGAAGGGTTGGTCCAAGGCAGATGAGGGAGCCTGCCAATGCAGGAGACGTAAGAGATGAGGATTCGATCCCTGGTTTGGAAAGATCTCCTGAAGGAGGAAATGGCAATCCACTTAGTCTTGCCTGGAGTATTCTTGCCTGGAGAATCTCATGGACAGAGGAGCCTGGCAGGCTGCAGTTTGTGGGGTCACCAAGAGTTGGACACAACTGAAACAACTTAGCGCGCACGCATGCACGGATAAGGGGGGTGTTGCTAGGACTGTGGGACCCTTGGACCACGGGGCCCTCACACCCAACCATTTCTGCCCCCTCAGGGTGCTCAGTGTTCTACTCCATACCTGCCACAGAGCACCTGTCAGGGACAGTGTTGGCACTGAAGATGCTCCAGGTCATTTGTCACAGTTGCTGGTCTCTTGGGCTTACCCAGCTTCCCAGTGGAGGGCAGGGAGAGACGATACGTATTTCTGCTCCAGTGTTCCCAGGAAGCAGGAGGCAGTGAGTGAAGTTAACGAGTCTGCAGCTCATTTGTGGAGGCCCCTGGGAGCTTCCCTCCCTTGTGACCTTTAGGAATGAGGGAGGCTCTGACTGCTGAGGGGGGAACGTGGATGGGGTGAGCCTCCTGGAACAAAGGGAGTCACAGGAAGACCCAGGATGGCAGAAACCGAGGGTTGTTCACCTTAGGGTACTCACGGTGGAGTGTTTAAATACAGAGAAATAACTCTCTCTCCCTCTCTGTTTATAGTTTTTTGCTCTGGGAAAGAAATCTTCATTCCTTGAGTAATTATAGCCAAGAAGGATGAGGGTTTTGTGAAAAGTTTAGAGGGAGTGGGGCAAGCATGACAAAGTACTTCTAGAAGCTTGGGTCAACCCGTCTACCACTGGCAGCCTCACCTACCTTTGATATGTGGAAGCAGTCACAGTGAATGCAACGTAGTCTCTATTTATACAAGTGGACAGAGTCCAGCTTTTAAATTTCGGAAAAATCGCTCTGTCTAACTGTTATGTAGTCTGGCTTCCTCTGTGAATGTGAGTGTGTTTCCCTTCCCCTCTATGGATCTGTCATTGGGTGATAAAATAGAACATGATGAGTGTCATTCTAAAGCAATTACAAGCAAGATGCATAATGGCAGAGCTGGAGAACATGGCATATGGCCTCGGGCGGCCGCCATGTGAGAATTAATAGGGAGATTTTGTTTCCCCCTCATCGCCCTCAAAAACCAGATCAGCTTCATGGTGAGGAAGAGACCATCAAAGCCCCCCACAGCCTGCCAGATGGATGCTGGAGGCTCTAGGGTGGAGATCAAGGGTTGCCTTGCAGTGCTGGCTGCTAGGGCATGGCTAGACAGAAGGGCCCTGCCAGCTCCAGAGGGTATAGAAGAATGGGGAACACCCCCAAATCCCAAACTGAGCAGCCCAAGCCTGGACAATCTGGGGGAAACACAGAGTGCAGGCTAAAAGGCAATGTGTTTTTCTTTCATCAGTGCTGATTCTACTAAATACCTCTGTGCCCTCCCTCCAGCTCCAGCTGCTTCCTGCTCCCCAGTTCTCTGGCAGCTCATTGCTCTGTTCACACATCACATTGCTAAGTGAAGCTCGTGGGGCCTCCAGTCTGCTCTATTTGCTGGTGACCAACTTTTCCCTCTCTTTCCGGGGACCAACTCTGCTCCTGGGCACTGCAGATTGTGCCCCAGACTCTCTCTTACCCTAGTCTCTGCTCAGGTCTCTGCTGGGGACTGGAGAGGTTTCTGGAGCAGATTGATGTGGGACCCTGGCAGGGATGAGCATAGCCTGGTCAGGTTGGATGCCTCTGTACAAGGTGGATTAGGATTCTGTCCTTGTCACACGCTTGGGATGAAAATATCTCCCTGCCCTAACCTACCCAACCCAGCTGTGTGAGTGTGTGTGTGTGTGTGTGTGTGTGTGTGTGTGTGTGTGTGTGTGCATGCCTGCACATATGGGTGTCTCTGTGTTTATGTGTGTTGGGTGGTTTGGGGACAGCCTGTCACGAGACTGCCAGGTCACTGAGCAGAGCTCCTAAGGATTCAAGGGTCCTTATCCATGTGTCCTGGAAAAATACAAGTGACCCCCTTGCTATAAGCTGATTTGCAGGACAGTGTAGAGTAGGCAGGGTCTGCCCATGGTCTCCCCAGGTTTATATTCCTGAGCTCCACTGAAAGAGTCCTTTTTTCCCTCCTCCCAACTCACTGACTTGCCTTAGCAGAAACCGGAAAACTTATTTTGTAAGGAGCCAGAAAATAAATAAATATTATAGGCTTTGCGGGCCATACATCCTCTGTTCCAGCTACTCAACTCTGCTGTCATAGCACAAACGCAGCCATAGACAATAGGTAAATGAATGAGCATGGCTGTGTTCCACTCTTATTTATAAAAACAAAAGATGGAACAGATCTTGTCCAATAGTTATGGAGGACAGGAGCCCCACACCAGCACTTGCCCTCTGCAGATGCCCTCTTTCTTTGGGGACTTGAGCAATGTCTTGCTTTAAAATGAAAACTTAGCATAAGCCCCTCCACTCTCTGTTCCCAGTTCACGTGTGTACATACCCTTTTTGTACTTAGCATTATACTATCAATATTATAGCACTGGGAGATGAAAGATCATTTCATTCCACCCACTTATTTTATAGGTGAGAAAAACTAAGGCAAAGAGAAGTGAAGCTACTTGCCCAGGACTTCAGCACTAGTTGGTGGCAGAAGTGGGATCACTCAAAGCCTGGCAATTTCAACCAGACTTTTCCTCTCTACCGTAGTCTCATTCCCAGAGCATTATGTTTCTAGAGTGGGCAGAGCAAAACTGCACCAAGCACCATGGAATTACAGACTTGGCTGAGAAGCAACACTGTGTGTGTATTAGTGGCTGTGGGCGGTTCTAGGGCATTGGAGGAGTCCTGGAGAAAGAACCTTGTTGCTTTCTCGGAAGTGCCTCTTGTGGGCATCTAGTTGGGGAAAAGAGAGTTCTTCTGGCACTTTTTTCACCGGTATGGATTAGTCAGCATTGTAATCAATCTGCTTTGTTCTGGTTGCCACCCTTGCTCACTATTGCCACCCTGGGATTTGAAGGCCCTAAGCCCCTCCTTGAATCCTCTCTTAGACATAGCATTGAGTACAGGTGGCACTAGTGATAAAGCTCTCACCTGCCAATGCAGCAGACATAAGAGATGTGAGTTCGATCCTTGGGTCAGAAAGATCCCCTGGAGAAGGGAATGGCAACCCACTTCAGTTTTCTTGCCAGAATCTCATGGACAGCCTGGAGGGCTACAGTCCATGGGGTTGCAAAGAGTCTGACACAACTGAAGTGACTTAGCACACACGCACACAGGACACACAGCTCCAGGTTTCCCTGCTCACAAACAAGATTGGTTTTATTTTAAGAAGAGAAAGAGACAGCTCTAGTTGTGAGTTTATTTTTTCCTCTAGAGACTCTGAGTGGGATCTTCACTTGTCTGGGCCTCAGTGTCCCTGTTGGTGTAGTAGGGAGGTGTCCAGGCAGGGAAGAGAGGTGTCAGAGACATTGTCCTCATTGCAGACAGAGGGGAAAGCCCAGGTTCTGAGGGGCCAGAAGGAGACACCAGATGTCTTGCTCATGGAGGTCTCTACCTGGCTAGCCAAATAACCCAATGAGTCAACCCTGGCTTCAGCTGGAATGGCAGTGGGAGGGGGGAGGAGAGTTGGAAAAATGAACCGAACCCAAGCCTGGTGTTTGGCTGCACCTGCCCTTGAAATTAGGAATGCTGCATGTCAAGAAGAGAAAAGTGGGACTCGAGAGCCCAGGCCAAGCCTGGAAAGGCTCCCGGAGGATGCTGAGCTCACAGGCCAGACCCTCCAATCAATAGGGCATGGCTATTTATAGCATCAGCCCGAGAGAAACTTAATTATGATCAAAAGGAGCTATTTAATACCATGCTTGCCGAAGACACAACCTCTTGTCAGTGGAAATTAATCAGCGGCTGCTGTGGGTTCCTGCCCCCTTGGCTCCAGAACTGGGGAGGCGTCTGGCGGGAGCTGGGGCATTGGCTGCCCCAGGAGTGCTGATGACATCAGTGCCCTCACAAAGTCATCTAATGAGCAGTGGTCTCCCCCAGGGCTCCAGATGCATGGGGGTGAGGGTCCTGGACCCCGGCAGGACAGGAGAAAATGTTCAGGAGACAGGGACTCATGACTCAGCTCAGATCCTGCCTCTCTTTCAAAGTATTCCTTGACTACTCCAGCCCACAAGCATCTCCATCTTCTCTTTACTTCTACAATCTTTGTAGCATGTTGAATACTCTGGTCAGGACTCAGTGTACCCCTCCTAGCTGAAGGGCTGCAGCTGTAGTTCCTGCCTCATCTGTAAATTAGAGATAATAACAGCACCTCCCTCATAGGGTGGTTACGAGGGTTAAGTTGAGTTACCACCTAGCAACTCACTTGGAGGGCTTCCCAGGTGGCTCATTGGTAGAGAATCTGCCTGCAATGCAGGAGATGCAGGTTCATTCCCTGGGTGGAGAATATCCCGTGGAGGAGGAAATGGCTACCCACTCCAGTATTCTTGCCTGGAGAATCCCATGGACAGAGGAGCCTGGCGGGTTCCAGTCCATGGGGTCACAAAAATGTCAGACACAGTTGAGTGACTAAATAATGACAACAACTCTCTTGGAAGAGCCTGGCACTTGGCAAGCACTCCATAAGCGCTAGTCCCTGTTACCACCATGCTAGTACTCCTTGTGTGTTAATTATCTTTGTCTCCCCAGCCATATGGTTTCTCAAGGGTGAGACAGAAGTATGGCCAGTTCCTGTTTAGGAGATCACTGAGGAGGAGGTGACTTCCCCTTCTGGGGTTGCTGTGGAGGATTCTTGGTGGTTGTTTAGTTGCTAAGTTGTGCCCAACTCTATTGCAACCCCATGAACGGTAGCCCACCAGGCTTTTCTGTCCATGGATTTCTCAGGCAAGAACACTGGCATGGGTTTTCATTTCCTGCTCCAGTGTATTTTCCTGACCCAGGGATCAAATCCACATCTCCTGCATCTCCTACATTGCAGGTGGATTCTTTACCACTGAGCTGAACCACTGGGGAGGATTCTCAGAGTGGATGGTATTTAGGGAAGGCCTTGGAAGGTCACAACATGGGACATGAAGTGGGTATAGGGAGTCTAGGTAGAAGGGAGAAAGGCCTGGACTTGAGAAAGTTAGTGTTCAAATCATTCAGGAGCATCCTGACCAAAAGCTGAGGACAACCCCAGGGCCACCACCAGACTCTGCTGTCCAGGTTGTCCTCAAAGGCAGAATGGTAGATATTCAGCAGTTGGTCGGGAGGAGGGGATCCAGCCCACAGACAGTCTATACATGTACTATGGCTCAGAGTCTTTGGCCCAAAGGTCAAACGTTTCCTCTCCAGAGAAATCAAAGGAAATACACCAGATGATGGACTTAGATTAGAAACCCAGAAGCTAGGGATAGAATTCTAAAGGAAGGAGCTGGAGATGCCTAAGTTTTCCTGCTTGGGTTGTTGTTCAGCCACTCAGTCGTGTCTGACGCTTTGTGACCCCATGGACTGCAGCATGCCAGGCTTCCCTGTCTTTCACCATCTCCCAGTTTGTTCAAACTCATGTCCATTGAGTCAATGATGCCATCCAACCATCTTGTCCTCTGTCATCCCCTTCTCCTCAGGCTCTCAATCTTTCCCAGCCTCAGGGTCTCTTCTAATGAATTGACTCTTCATATCAGGTGGCCAAGGTATTGGAGCTTAAGGTTCAGCATCAGTCCTTCCAATGAATATTCAGGACTGATTTCTTTTTGGATTGACTGGTTTGATCTTCTTGCTGTCCTAGGGACTCTCAAGAGTCTTCTCCAGCACCACAGTTTGAAAACATCAATTCTTTGGTGCTCAGCCTTCTTTATGGTCCAATTCACATCCATACATGGCTACTGGAAAAACCATTGCTTTGACTATATGGACCTTTGTTGGCAAAGGGATGTCTCTGCTTTTTAATACACTGTCTGGGTTTGTCATAATCATTGAAAATTAAAGAGAATCTCACATGGATGAGGACCAGCCTTTCAGGAAACTGTACAGGAGAGTGGTTAGAACACAGGCTCTGGAGTCGTACCACCTGGACTAGAATTCCAGCTCCGGTGCTCGGGAGAATAGTTGGGCCTTGACCGAGGGCAGCCCCCTGTGTGATGAGAAAGCATTCTTACTCTGTCTCCACTGTCCCCGTGAATCTGTTCAGTGAAGCCAATTCTTCTGCCACCCTAGGTTAAATCTGGGCCAGGTGCCATGACTTTCCAGGCCATTTCTGGGTAACACAAACAGCCTCACTTCCGTCATGACTGTGTCCAGCTCGGTCCAATTGTCACAACTTAGAAACCCACCCAATGAAGTCACCCCCTGTCCTGGCTCTGCCTGCTGCTGGTGGAAACAGGGTGGGGGGTGTGGCTGGCTTTTTCCTCTTTCCCTTCTCTGTCAGTCCTGGTCCAACAGGAAGCAAATGGCTCTCAAGAGCTGGAAAGTTGAGGAGAGTTTCATAAAAGGACTCTTCCCAAAGACATTGGCAGGACCTGCAGGTGACAGGGCAAAAAGTTCCCAGAAATAAGAGAAGGAGCCATGTGGATGGGGCCACCTGAGGGGAGGGTCTCCAGTGAGCAGAAGCAGAGGGGCTGGCACCCCCCAGGCTTGTTAGTGCACAGTTCCTCCTGCTGGACAGGGGGTGCCTGCTGATTAAGTCCACGGAGGTGGGCCTCCTCTTGGAGCTGGAAAACAGTGGCCAGTGGATCTGGAGGGCAGAGGAAAACCCTCCCGGGGCCTCTCCTTCTCTCCTACCAGGTTGGAGAAGTTGGAAAGGGAGGGCCAGAAGGCTGGGCGTGGAAGTTGTCTGGGCCCTACAGATGTGTAATACTGACTTTTCTCCCTTGGGGAGCACTTTTGGGGTTCTTTAGAGTCTCTTGCCCCACAGTCACAGGGAAGCACCCTCAGTTCCCCTCTTGTGTGGATGCCCTCTCACTGATGCAGGCTTGTTGGGGGGCCCTCCACTTCCCTGTGGGGCCTGCTGCCCTCCAGGCTGACTCTGTCCCCCCTGGGCTCCACTTCCATCCATAGGAAGTGCTCCTTTGCCTGGAAACCCAGGATAACAATGAGGCCACCTTCCTTTGCTCCATCATCCAAACTGCCAGTGAGCACGTCCATCACTTTAACTGTAGATTATTCAGGCATGAAGTACATGCCAATTTTCTGTGTCTCCCAAGTGCAAAGGATCCAGGTAAAACTCCCTGAGAGGTCCCCTTCAAGCCCCTCACTCTTGACTTAACCACTACAGGGAGCAGACTGAGTATACCAGGTCCTCTCTTCAGTGCCCCTCTTCTGTCTCCAGCAGCCCCATTCTTGTTCTTGCTGTCTCTGCCTCAGCCATGGCTGGGGCAAGTGGACAGCTTGGATCCTGCATGATGGTCTTGCACGTTCCTGCAGATACAGAGCCTTGTCGGAAGCCGAGATGAAAGAAGTCCACCATAACATTACACTGGCCCCATTACACTGGAAGCATGGAGTCTTAACCACTGGACCACCAGGGAAGTCCCCCCAACCCCTTTCCTCTAGAATGTGAACTCCACAAAGGCAGGGAACTTCATTTTCCATTGTACCTTTAGCACCTTGGCCAGTGCCTGGCACATAGTAGGCACATGACAAATGTTTGTTGAATGAGTGAGTGAATGAATGAATGTCGTTCTCCTTATCCCTTGGACATTCCCACATTTCAGGTGGTCAACACATGCCATCTCCATGACACCCACCCAACCCTGTGCCACACACATTATCTACTTCTCTATACTCACATAGTTATATGTGATTCCCAGTTCTAAACAAATTGGGATCTCACGGACTGTGTCGGCCATAGAAACTGATGAATAGGAGGCAGAGGTGAGGACCAAGGTGTGGATAGGGTGGTACGTGGGAAAGTGTATGGACCGTGGACTTGGACTGATCCTGCTTGAATCCTGGCTAGGCTGCTTACCATCTGTGAGACCTTGGGTGAGTTACTGGGGTCTGTGGTTATAAACAGTGAAAGTATGCAAAGCATCCTGTTCAGTGCCTGGGCATAATAGGTGGTCAAGAAACGCACGCTGTGACCACGTGTGCATGTGTACGTGCTCAGTTGTGTCCGACGCTTCGGCCCCATGAACTGCAGCCCACCAAGCTCCTCTGTCCTTCGAATTTTCCTGGCAAGAATACTGGAGTGGGTTGCCATTCCCTACTCCAGGGGATTTTCCTGACCCAGGGATCAAACCCATATCTCTTGTGTCTCCTGCGTTGGCTGTGACTGTGGGTCTTTACTAAGCTGTAGTGATCGAGCAGGACAGCCATCACAAGGCATCTTGTCTCCAGGCAAGAGACTTGGGATCCTGTTTGCCACTTCTCTGCCACCCCTAGAGCTCTCTGCCTTAAAGCCTTGTTACCTCTGCCTTCAAACACCCTCAAGGGTGAGTCCCTGCAGCCAGCACCTCTTCCTCTCCAGCCTGGGACTTCTGCCCTCACATGTTCTCTTAAATTTCGCCTTTATCCACCTGATTTTCAAGGCCCTCATTCTGTTCCACTCTATTTTATTCTCTTCTGCTCCAGCCAGACACCCCTCCACCCAATAACTAATCCATTCAGTGTTTTTAAAGCACCTCCCGGGCTCTAGGCAGGGAGCTGGGGGCTGGGCCTAAGAGAGAGCATAGAGCATGAGAAATGCCTGTCTTCGGGGGATTTGCAGTCATCTGGGGGCTGCAGATGTTCACGGTGATCCGAGGCATGAATGTGGTGACAGGGGGAGCAGCAGGCAGCCAGTGTTGTCAATAGCGAGTGACCAGTCCATTAGTGGGTTATGAAATCAACTCAGTGGGTCACAACCAGCAATTTTTAAAAAATTAGAGTAGAAGAAAAATATCACAGAACGATATTATGGGATCACAGCCATAATGAGGGTAAAGTGTTATTTCTTTAAAACTTTTGTTTCCGTTTTGTATATTGACCTGCTTGTGTGTCTGGTGACATAGAATATGTTTCTCATTTTGGGTCATAGTAAAACTGTTTAGAAAACTCTAACCTAAGCTATGTTAGAATGCTTCCCTGGTGGCTCAGTGGTAAAGAACCTGCCTGCTCGGGAAGATCCCCTGGAGAAGGAAATAGCAACCCATTCAGTATTCTTGCCTGGAGAATCCCATGGACAGAGGAGCCTGACAGGCTATAGTCCATGGGGTTGCAAAGAGTCGGATACAGTGACTAAACAATGACAGTAACAAGGTATATTGGAGCACCTACTCTTGGCAATCAGGAGAACTTTTTGAAGGGAATGACATCTAAAAAAGACCTGAGATATTAATAAAAGTTCATCACATAGAAGGGTAGGAAGATAGCCTGTTTTAGGGAGAAGGAATCACTTAAAAATGCCAGGAGTAGGAGAAGGAGGGCAGAGAGAACAAGCGAAGGAACCAAACAGAGAATTGTTTGTTAATCACCCCACAAATCCAAGTATATTCCCACCTCTCACCAGTCTCCATGTTCTCTTCTAAGACTGTTTCTGCTTCCCAGCCCAGCCTAACACTCTGGCCTCCAGGACTCTGACTGTCCTCTGAGTGGCCTCAGTGACTCGGTATCTAGCCCTTGATTGCTCTGTTTCCCGCGTTTCTGACCAGCTTTAGAATTTACCATTTATTTTCACTCAGAGTGTTTTCTTTGAGGGAATCCCATGGCCATGTAGGGGCTTCCCTGGTGACTCAAAGTGATAAAGAATATGCCTGCCAAGCAGGAGACATGGGTTCAATCCCTGGGTCAGGAATACCCCCTGGAGAAGGAAATGGCACCCCAATCCAGTATTCTTGCCTGGAGAATCCTACAGGTGGAGGAACCTGGTGGGCTACAGTCCGTGGGGTCACATAAAGTCGGACATAGTGACTAAACAACGACAACAACATGGCCATGTAGACTCATCGAGACATGTAGTATCATCTCCACTTTATAGAAGGGAAACCGTAGCACAGGGAGGCCCAGCACACGTCCAGACTCACCCCACTGTGAGCGATGGAGTCAGAACTGTCACCAGATTTTCCACTCCCAGATGAAAGTGTTTTTTATTTGTATCAGGTTGGACCTTGAACGTGTGATGATCAGACCGACCCTTCCGCATAATCATAAGCTGCTCTGGGGTGAAGGCAGCATTTCACACTTGTGCCTCTCCCATAGTACTAGATGACCCGGACAAGCCCCAGAAATGCTTGTTGTTGATTTTCTGCTTGCATCACAATGCGACATTAAGGCCCCAAGGCACAGATCACTGAAACAGCACGATCCCTTCTCCTTTTTGTTTTCTTCTCTGTGTGTACTTGCCTTTTTTCTCTGTTTGCTCCCCTCCTCTTACTTTTCCCTTCCAGAAACTCTTTCCCTCATTGCTTACCCCTTTTCCTTCCTCTCGCCCCACCTTCCCTCTTTTGCTGCACCGGCCATAGGGAGGCCCATTCCCAGAGCGGAGAGGTCAGCTTGCTGAGAAGGGAGAGTAAAACAGACCCTGGTCACAGGCTTCCAACTAATTGGTCCGAGGGTTTCTAAGCCTCTCTGGGGAAATGCCCTGCATAGCTGGGCTGGAAACTCTCTCCAACCTTCAGGGGAAAAAAATAAAATAAGTTGAAGAACTAGCAGAATAGCCCGACAGGCTATGGAGAGGAGAAGAAATAAATTCTGTCGTAAGTGCGGGCCAGAGTCCAGTGCCCCTTCCCGGCACCTCCCACGACTACTGTCTCCCTGTGCCTGGGAGGCTGGTTCTCTGCCCTGGTGAATCACCAACTCAGTGGGGAGTGATCTGTTTGCTGCTAAGCACTCGTCTGTGGCCGCTTTTCCAGGCACTGGAGCCATTTACAGATGGAAACAGCATATCTCTGGCAGGGGAGCCCCATGCCCAGCACCAGCCCAGTGCCTGGAAATAGATCTTGCTGTAGAGGCTGAGCAGGCAAGGGAGGGCACAGGCCAGACACGTGGCAGGGCCACAGGCAAACGCGTATGTCCAGTGAGCCTGGTGGGCAGCCTCCCCAGAGCACGTGGACGGGCCTCACACTGTGCAATCTTGACACTGGGGCACCCTGGGAACCTGCTCGATGTCAGTGGAAGGAGTGAGGGGTGGCGGAACAAGATTCCAGTGAGTTCAGGCTGTTGTCCTCTGGCATTCCTCACTTCTCCCTGTCATCTTACCTGCCCCTCCCATACATACATACACAGCCCCTGCTGGAGAAATGTCATCGTAGACAAGACAAGGATTACATAGCATAATGAAATCATACAAGTAAATAAACAAAAAACTAACCAAATAGCAAGCATAATTCCTAGCCAGGAATTCACAGTCCCTGTGAATTCTTAGACATCTGGTCTACCGTAGGTTATTTGTCAACCATTATGGGAATATGCAGAGTTCCTCCGAACCTCAGCATCCCCCTTGGAAGTTCCAGGCAGATGAACAAAAGCCCCCACTATAAATACCCCTTCTCCCTTTAGCTCCTCTGATAATACAATTGTCCTGACAGAGTATTGCCTAAAGAACATATGAGCTCATGTGTCTGAAAACTGGGGTTTGAATCCTAGTCTCACTGATTACTAGCTGTGTGATTTAGGCCAAGTCACTTAACCTCTCTGAGTCTTTATTTCTTTATCTATTAAGTTAAAATAACAAAAATACAATCATCACAGGACTGAAGGGAGGATTGGCATCATGTTGGATAAAATGTATTATAAACTTCAAAATGCTGGACAAATGTTTTATTTATGCATTGTGTGTCTTCCCTGCTGGAACATGAGCTCTATGAGGGCAGGAACCTTGTTTTTTTCACTGCCAAATCCCCAGCACCTAGAACAGTTCATGACACATGGTAATCACTCACATGTTGAATAAATTAACAAATGACTGACAGGTTATCCAGAACACAGAAACTGTGCAAGGCTCATCACTTATCTGCAACTCAGCCTCAGTCCTGCTGGGTCTCGTCCTCAATCTGACATTATATCTATGGAGCCTGACAGAGTTCCAGATTCATACGGTCCTACCTTATGTATTTGTTATTGACTGGTTAACTGAATTATGAATCTGCCAGTAAACAGCTGTCTGCTTGGCCTTGCCCATCCACTGGGTCCCCCATGCAGGATGAGGTGTAGGGACAAAGAACAGCTCTGACAGGATGTGGATAAGTCCTTTACAAATATGAAGAGCAGCCCAACCTTCTGAATTCTCAGTTCTTGGTTTTTAATAATGACCTACAAGTCTCTGGGGGAGTATTACAAGGAAGTTGGAGAAGGAGGAGACAGGCATGCATTAAACCAGGTGGTCCTGGGGCCCCAGCAGGCCTGGACTGGGGGCCTCAACCTGTCATCAACAAGAGTCTGGCTGGCTTCTTCCATTGAAGAGGAGAAGGATGCAGACAGCATGTCTCCCATCTTGTTTACTCAGCAAGTACCATGGACAGCTCTCAGCTCTGTCTGTGCTCAGCACCTGGGATACGTGGCTCTCTGCCCTTTTCACTTTCTGTCTGGAACACCTTCCTCCTTGTCCACCACCTGAACACCAGCTCACACAGGGGATTTGGGAGCCCTTCTTGACCTTCTCCACGACTCTCCCTTCCCACTTCTCTCTCACACACACATCCCTTCATCTTTGGTGTCATCACTGCCCTGGGCATGGGTCTGCTATCGCCCCCATAACACTTTGCCACACTTACAAGACTCCATGGGGCAGCTGAGCTGATAATTTTTTTAAGAATAATGGCTACTGGACTCCCCTGGTGGCTCAATGGTAAAGAATCCACCTGCTAATGCAGGAGACAGGGGTTCAGTCCCTGATGTGAGAAGTTCACACACCCAGCCATTAAGCCTGTGTACCACAACTATTGAACCTGTGTGCTAGAGCCCAAGAGCCACAACTACTGAGTCCACATGCTGCAACTACTGAAGCCCACACATCCTAGAGCTGGTGCTTTGCATCAAGAGAAGTCATCTCAATGAGAAGCCTGCACATCACAACTAGAGTGTAGTCTCTGCTCGCTGCAACTAGAGAAAAGCCTGCACAGCAATGAAGATCCAGCACAGTCCAAAACAAATAAAATTACAAAAAAAAAAAAGAATAGCTACTATATATTGAGCACCTACTATGTGCCAAGCACTGGCCTGGGGCTCTATACACATTAGCTCATTTAATCCTTACAATACCGAGTGAGGTGGGTAATATTACTTTACTCACATGAGGAAACTGAGGCTTGCCCAAGATTACAGAGTCAGTTAGTAAAGTGGTGGAGCCAGGACTCAAGCCCAGCCCAGCTGACACTAGAATTAATGCTCTTTGGGCTACTTGACCGTATGGTGGGAGGCTGTGGAGCCAGTACTCTGAGGCCTTGAGGGACCCTTTTGGTGCAGGCATCAGGCAGTGCAGAAAGGTGACTTCTTAGCAGATGTTGTTTTAAACCCCCACCACTGGTCAGGAGCCAGGACCTCATTCAAGATTCTTACCCATCAAGACAAACAGCTGCCGAGCTACTTGAATGCAAAAGCCAGTCCAGGCAAGGACTCTGGAACCTCAGAGTTCTGAGGAATTGAAGAAGGGATGGGGTTAAGACATGACTGAGGCCTGAGCTATTTTTGTACAAACAGCCTCCCTGGGTCAACCAGCATGGCTGCCAAGGCCCTCAGACCACCTGGGCTCAAGTTCCAGCTTAGGATTCACCAGCCGTGACTTTGGCATGCTTTCAACCTTCCCTGAGCCTCAGTTGGCTCATCTGTGAATGGGTTATAACAGTGCCTGCTTCATGAGATAGCTGTGAAGATGAAAGGGGGTGGCTCATGAATGTCAATATCTCAATACGACAACCAGAACTGACAGGGTTTCATTAGTGGGAGATAACTGGGGACCCATGGGTTATGCCCCGACCTTGAAGGCTGAACCGTGTTTTCTAGACTGCTCCAGTAATCCAGTGTGGACCTGTCTTCTGTGAGTTCCCCCAGAAATGCCTCCTGTGTCACTTGAGCCACACAGGACTACCACACATGGTTGAACCCCTGTACCCTGGGGTGCAGACAGGGACAGGTGCCCACCCTGGCGGCAGGTGCCTCATTCTGATTGGTGCAGAAAGGCCAGCGGTGACCCTGCTATATATCATGTGCCATTGGCTGTGCCCTGCAGGCCGACACCTGCTGCCATCAGTGGTGCCCGGTGTGTGTTTTAGGGGACTGTGATTCAGGACTCAGCCTACCTCTGCTCCTTCCTGCCTTCCTTCTCCTGTTGAAGACCTACTGTGTGTTGGTGCAATGCTGGCACTGGGATGTATACTCAGCCCTGTTGTCACAGCACTCAGGTGGAGCGGCAGAGGCAGGCTGGGGTCCAGGTCAAAGTGGGCTGCAGGGCACTGTGGAGCCCGGAGATGCTGTTCCCTATGTTGTGGGGCTCACCCCGGGCCTTCTGCAGCGGTAAAAGCTGAAATGCCCATATTTGATTTCCCTTCCCTCTCCTTGGAGCACAATCACCTCCAGGGAATGTATTCACATGTTCAAGAAGGAACACTGACTGGATTCCTTATATATGCCAGACTCTGTGGGGGATACACAAAGACCAGTGAACCAACACTGTGGCAACAAAGGGTGGCAGGGACAACTCATGAGCAGATCCCTGACGGGGCTACCATGCATGTGCCCTCACAGATGCCTCTGAGCCCCCCCAGAGGCCAGGCAAGGGTGCCAAGGAGGAGCAGCTGGGCTCAGCCTGTGCCTGGGCAAAAATAGGCAAGGGAGTCTTGGGCCCCTGGGGAAGGGCCTCTTGGGGCCCAACTAAGCTGCTCTCCCGCTGCTGTCATCAAGGGCCTTGTTTGTCTTTTTCACTGTGTCCTACCCTTTCATTTACCACGAGTGGAATGACAATGGCCTGTGTCGAGTGGTGAGGCAATTACTTCCGCTGCGTCCCACCTTCCCATCCCCCAGACATGCACTGGGCCAGGCCTCCCGGGGGGCCTCCACGGGGGACAGACGGACCCAGTCCTCCCCCCACCTCCCTTGCCATCTCCCCCCTGCCTGCAGAGGCAGCCAGATTGGATTTTTAATGTAGTTTTCCCCTCCTCTTTTGTATTTACATAATAATAGTCTAATAAATAGTTGTCGAGAAGATGGATGAGGGCCCTGTCTTTATGTTTTCCTGACAGATTTAGTCCTTTATGAAACCCGCCAAAGCAGAGGCTTTTCTGAAGCTAATGAAAGGTAATCACTGTGAGGCCCCGGTTGGGCTTAGCTCAGAGTAATTGGAAAGAGCTTGCAACTTGGAATCAAGAGTTCCCAGATTTGGACCCTGGCCATGCCTTTCCCAGCCTGGGTAGACTTCCTGAGCCTCTGACTCTTCCCCTGTGAAGTGGGGTGAGTGATGCCTGCCTGGCCCGCTTCATGGGCAGAGTGATAGCACTGTGTAAATTCTGCTGCTTCTCTAAGTGCCGTGGAGGCGTCTGGATGGCCCCTTGCTCTCACCAGCCTCCTTCCTCTAGGTTCTAGCCCACAGGAGCCTTGAGCAGGCACCATGTCATGCAAATATAACCCCTCTCTGGAGAAAGAGAAAGGACATCGCAGCCCTGGAGTAAATGTTGGGGCCCGTGGGTTCTCGCTCTGCTCCTGTCTTACAGTGTGACTTCAGACAAATCGCTTTCCCTCTCTGGGCCTCAGCTGCCTCCCCTGAAAAATGAGAGTACTACATGAACCAGTATCTAGGTTTCCTCCAGCTTTACAGCCTCTCTTCCAGTGAACAGAGGAAAGTAAAATAGTGCTGTGTGCTGGAGAGGTGCTGGGGCCATCCTTGTGGGTTAATGGGCATGGTGGTGTCTCCATGGAGAAAGAGCTGAGTGGAAACAGGAGTCAGGGCACCTCTGCCCTGTTTGCCATCACTCTTATGGACCGGGATTCAGCCAGGATCCTCTGCTGCATCTGAGCCCACTTTGGGGCACGGCTTTCTCACCACTCCCTTCTCCGGTAGAGTAGCCTCCCCTCCAGCTGGTCTGAAATGTGATCCCCACTCCTCCACATTCAACACTCACTCCCCATCCCAGGGCGCCCTGCCCAGCTCTTCCTTCTTCCCAACTGCTGGCACCCCATCCCTGCTCAAAGTTTTCCTGCCCCAGTCTCCTGAGAAATGCCTCCCGTCTCTTCTCCAGCTGGTGGAGTTGGTCTTAAGAGCACACACTTCCACCCGAGAAAGAAGGCAGGAAGGCCCAGCTCTGCCACTTTGTAGCCGACTTAAGAAAGTTGAGGCCAGAGCCTTATTTCCTCATCGAGAAAAATGGATATGCTGTTGGTCTTTTCTGACTTAAAATGGAATCTCCCCTCCCTTCCCTGCTTCGTTTCCTCCCTGCTATATATTATCTTGTCTAAACTTGGGTTCCCCTAAAAGCAGAACCTAAGACCTGGGTACCACTGCATGTGGGCAGCAGCTGCAGAGGGCAGGTGTGAGCGAGAAAGGAAGGGAGAAGGGACAGTGATGGAGGTCGGTGAGCTGGTTTTCCTGGGGTCAATTTGGGCTCAGTCCCACGGGGACCCTGGAGGGACTGTTCAGGCACATCCAGAGCTGTCCCGCAAGGACATGCACAGAGCCTGGAGCGCATGAACCTGTCTCCCTGATGACTGCCTCTGTGAGTACAGAGAGCCTTCCCCAGATTTCAGAGAAAGCCCCTGATTTACCTTACCCGTATTTGTCTTCCTCCCCTGAGCCCACACAGATGTAAGCTCCCCAAGTGCAGGGATTTGTGTCTGTTTGTTCACTGCTGTGCCTAGAACAGTGCCTTTCACATAGTAGACAGTAAGTATATGTGAATGAATGAACCGATTAAAAAGAATAATGTATACAACATTCTCAGCCTAGGACCCAGCTTGTGGTAAGCATCCAATCAGCATTCATTGTTTCCGTGGTCAAATTAAATGAGCCTGACTTGTGCCCTTTGTGGTCCAAGTGAGCAGAGGGCAGAGGCATTTTTCTCTCACACCTTTGAGCCCCCAGGGCAGGTGAGCCAACAGATGCTGGGGTCGTGAAGAGCAGCAGGCCGATGCCAGGCAAAGTGAACTGATGATTCCTGGCAGCAGGTCTAGGCTCTGGTCCGGATAGCCCCTCATCCACATGACCCCTGATGGGCTGACTAATGGGACTCTCGGGTCCTGCCCCAGGGAACACTTGTCCTTGCTAATTGTGTGTCAGAGGAAATCTGTTTCCTATGTCAAAGGCAGTTTTTAATCTGCTGTCGGAACTCAAAGACTATATTCCAGCCACAAGCAGGGAGATGGTGTGCTTAGAGGTACCCGTTCCCGGAGCTGGGGCTGGGGTCCCCCAGGCTGGTCCCTGTGGCTCGAGGCCATCGGAGCTAGCCTGCCCCTGGCTGCCTGTCATCTGCTGGGGATTACAATGCCATTTGTTCTAATTCTTGTTGACATTTCATTTCACACGCTATTAAATGAACCTCTCCAGAAGGGATGGGAGAGAAGTTTGCTTTAGTAGGAGAGGAAAATAATGTGTACTCTGGGGTCAAACAAGGTCCTGATTTGTTTCCATATAGAAACCTAAGTGGATCTGGAGCCAGGACCCCAGCTCTTGGGAGCTGGGCCAGGGTTTGGGCCCAGGAGCTCCCAAGTCATCTTACACAGAGGACCTCTGTCTCCCCACTGCGTGTGAGGGCAGTTAGAAGAAGGGGCCTCGGAGGGAACCCCACAGACAGCAGCATCAGGCCTCCTCTCCCTGTTTCTACGGCACTCTTCATCTTTAACCATGCCCTCTGGTGACAGGCTGAGCCGACACCCAGCTGGGCTGTTTCCTTCCCTGGGTGCCCTCCATAGTGAGTAAAATGGGGAGACACGTGGGTTGGGTTTTATGAGTGAAGTTGGTCAGCATCTCGGCAGCGACTCCACTTTCCTTTTATATCGGAAATAGGAGCAGGCCCTACTCTTCGTAGGTAAGTTTGTCAGATGGGGTTGCCCTTCCCCACTCCTTCCCCTCCTCCTTTCTGCTTCCCTTTGAGAAGTTTTCACTGAGCACCTACTTTGTGCCAGGCAGAATTCTAGAAGCTGAGAACAGCAGTAACTTAGACAGACATAATCCTGCTCTCCTGGGACTTTTATCGAAGGAGAGAGACATGGAGTGTTTGGTTACATCAAGCGTTCAAAGACTGGATGGTAAGATGGAGACACTGTGGAGTTGGGGCTGAGGGGACATTAAAAAAACAAATACCAGGGATTCCCTGGTGGTCCAGTGGTTAAGACTCTGCACTTCCAACGCAAGGGGTGCGGGTTCAAACCCTGGTCAGGAGAACTAGATCCCACGTGTCACAACTAAGATTTCCCTTGCCACAACTAAAGATTCTGCCTGTAGCATGAAGATGGAAAATCCTGAGTGCTGCCACTAACATCTGGTACAACCAAATAAGTAAATATTTTTAAAACAAACAAAGAACAACAAAGAACAAAAAAAAATGCAGCAAACCTAGTACCTAGGTTCTGATGTCATTGTCCAGGGGTGGGGATCAACTGACCCTGAGAATATTTTACTCTCTCCAGGTGATTTATGATGTGACTTTGAGAACAATTGAACGACAGGGTGGTCAGTGCTGTGAAGGAGGATTTGAAACTGGTTTGAGAGAATAAGATTGTAGATTGAGATCATGTGGGCCAGGGGGCTATCGGAGAAGGATTTCTTGAAACCATGTTTCTCCTAAGATCAGAGCAGGGCTTCACTGATGTTACTGGGTCTGCAATAAATCTCCTGAGGATCTTGCTGAAACACAGGTTCTGAATCCGAGGTCTGGGTGAGGGGCTTAGGTTCTGCATTTCTAGTAAGTTCCCTGATGATGCCAGTTCTGATGGTCTGGGGGCCGCTTTGAGTAGCCAAGATCTAAAGGCTTGCAGTTGGGAGCCCCTTCAGGCTCTAGGCCCCCCTACCGGGACTGAGCTATGACCACTTCCACCCACACACAGCCCATCTGCCCATGCCTTGGCCTGAGCTTCCATAACTCTGGGACGTTGTTCAAACAGAGGGAAAGTGCCAGAGCCCTCCTTGCTCCAGGTGCCTGCCCCCCGCCACTGCCTTGCCCCTCTCATTTCCACTTGGAACACTTCCCATTCTGTGATATCACATGGGGGTTAGCAACACAGGCTCTGCAGCCAGACTGCCTGAGTTTCTGTGCCATTTGATCATTACTAGTAGCATGGTCTTGAACAGGTTCATTTCTCTGTGCCTTGATTTTGTCATCTGTAAAATGGGAGAATGGAGTTTTAGATGAATTGATGCTTAGCACAGTTCCTGGCGTATACTGAGTCCTTCATAATTCTTGGCTATTATTTTTAGTTATTATTCTCTTCTCCTTTTTTTTCTCCCCTACTAATCACACACATGCACATGCGTGCACACACACACACACACACACACACACACACACACACTTCTCTTGCCTAAATACCTGCCCATCCTGCTTGGGGAAGCTGGTTGGGGAAACTTGCCTGATCCTGTCCCACTGCCGCTGTGCTCTTGTCACTCTGCTTTTCATCTGTCTGACTCTTCCCGCCTTCATCCAAGTCAGCTCACACCTCTCTGCTACTCAGAATCTCATCTCACTTAGAGTAAGCAACAAGTCCTTACCGTAACTGGAATGTTTCCACTTCTTCTCTCAGGTCGTTGATGTTACTCTTCACTCCCTGCTTAGCTCCCTGTTAGCGGAGGTTCTCCTGCTTCAGGGCCTCTCTGATTGCTGCTTCCCCTCCCTGGACCACTCTTCCCTCACTAGTTTCAGGCTTCTGCTCAAACACCCACTTCCGCGAGCATCCTCAGTAAGATGTGCCTCTCTGCCATTACTCTCTGTCCCCTTCCCTTTTTCATAGCACTCATCACTGCCTGTCATACATTTTTATTGCTTGTGTAGTTCCTCAACTCTCCAAGGATGCGGGACTTCTCTGTACTGTTTGCCGTTGCATCCTGTGCCCAGCCTGGCACATAGAAGATGCCTAGAAAGCATTTACTAAATAAATGGCTAAGGGTGGGTTCCAAATTTTATGTGAACCAGGATAGTGGCTGTCAGAATGGGCGTATAGTGCATGTTGAAGCCTCTTTAGACTCACTGCACACCCTAGTTGGAGGCAAATCACTTACCTTCTTGGGTCCTTGTCTGTCAAATGAAGGGTTCCTTGCAACCCTAACCATTTATGATTCTGTCTTTTTCTGAGACCTCAAGACAGTGAGGAGACCAACTGGGCTGCCATGAAGTCCCCTCATGCAGGGAGGCAGGGAGTAAATTGAAATGTTGGGATGGTGGGTTGAGATCAGCCTGAAGGGTGCTTTGAACCCTGGGCTTTGGACGTCAGCTTCATCCCAAAGGCAATGAGGAGCCATTGAAGGTTGTTGAGTAGGAGGGCAGCGTGATTAATGTGGAACTTCAGAAAGACTGACTCGGCAGGGTGAGCAGGCTGAGTGGGGTGGGGGCGATTGCTTTAGACCCCTATCTCAGCCCTCCATCTCAGCATCTCTGCTGTGTGTGCATGTGTGTGTGTGTGTTTGTATTCAGGCAGGCCCAGGGCATGGAGAGTGAGGCTGCTGACTCATTTCCAGGCTGGGAGTCGCACCCCAGGTTCTAAAAGCCACTGGGCTTCCCCAGTGGCTCAGCAGTAAAGAATCTGCCTGCAATGCAGGAGATACTGGTTTGCTCCCTGGGTGGAAAAGATCCCCTGGAGAAGGAAATGGCAACCCATTCCAGTGTTCTTGCCTGGAGAATCCCATGGACAGAGGAGCCTGTTGAGTTACAGTCTATGGGGTCGCAAAGAGTCAATGACTGAGCACACATACACCCTTCTCCTTGAATTTTCCTGGGAATCTAGCTGGAGGGGGAGCTAGAAACAGCTCCGCCCCGCTGTTCCTCTTGTGTCCCACAGATGGTTGCACCGTTAGTCCCCATCTCTGCCTCTAGGCACAGAATGATTATAACAAAGGAGAAAGTTTCTGAAAGTGATGAGCACTGGTGTGGAACAGCCAGCCAGTCAGCCTGTCCAGGGAGTCTGCTTGAATTCCATTTATACAGCAGACATCCTTTTCATCCTCCAGTTAAGACCCGCAGTCTTTGTCGGCCAGGCCTGCACCCGCCTTCCCCAGGGAGTCTGGTGACCCCAGGTGGGGCTGATGGAATGGAAAAGCAGAATGGAAAAGTGCAGGGGCTGCTCTGGCTTCAGCAGGGTCAGCATGGATGCTAATGCTGCCTGAGGAGGGGGTGTCAGGAGTGGCCAGAGGGATCACAGGACCTATTTCCAGGAAAAGGATGCCCTGAGCATCTGGGAACTCAGACTCACCGTGGCCATGATGTAATCAACCCACCCCTTCCCTCCTCAGCCCTGCTCCTTCTCCCTGCTCCTCATCTGGGCCAATGGCCCAGCACCTGCCCTTTCCAGGAAATGAGCCCAACCTAGGACATATGCAGATAGCTTCTCCCTCCCCCAACACCCAGATCCAGTAACACCTGCCTATTGGTCTTGCCTTTCCACCAGGTTGACACATTCACTCCCTGCTCTCTGCTTCAGACCCTTATCATCTTTCAGGCAAGGTTATTCCACTAGTCTCCCAGCTGGTCCCCAATCTCACCCCCACCCAGCCATCCCACAATGAGTTGCATTAACCATTCATTAATTTAATAAGCATTTATTGAGTGACTCATAGGTACCAGGAACTGCACAAGGCACTGGGTGGAGAGAAAGCCCACAGTGTCTAGTTGGGGAGACAGTGACCCCAAATATCACAGGATAGTTTCTATGGTTCCAGGTGGAACTAGAAGCACCATGATGGAAAGGAAAGGAGGGCCAAGAGTGTTGGCGAGGGCCCTAATCTAGTCGAGGCAGGGAGTAGGGAGGATCTCCTTGAGTAGGGAGCATCTGAGCAGGCCTTACGCAGTGGGGAGGTCACCTGGCATGATGGCTGGGGCCTTCTCTTCCTTTCTGCCTGCCCCTTAGCACTCCAGCCCCAGCTCCTGTCTGTCCCATTGCATGACTCCATGATGCCAAACTCATGTTCCACCCTCCACTTCCTGGTGTCCAGGGCCTTTGCTCCAGCTTTTCCCTCTACCTAAAATGCCACCCCCATTCTCCTCCCCTGGGCGCCATCCTCGTCCTTCAAGACTCTCACCCGTCCTCCAAGAAGCCCACCTCATCCTCCAGTTCAGCACCATGATCATGCATATCCCGTCCTGTTTTCATCTATTCAGGGGGCTGCTTCCTCCACCGGACTCCTACTCCTCTCTGTGACCCCTTTGCTCCCCTGATATGGGCATGTAACAAGGACTTGCTAAAGTCATCGACCTGAACAGCCTGAACTGGAAGACATGCCCAGGCTGCCAGAAAGTGGTCACCCATCTAACCACTCAGGTTCCGGGCCCTCAACTTGCAGCTTCCCCAGGGCACACAGCAATCTTCAGTCTTGGGCTCTCCTCATCTTCTTATCAAAATACAAGCTTTACAGAGGCAGTCTGTGCTTGCATGTGAGCATGAGTGTGTGTGTGTATAATCAGCAAATTCACAGAAAGCACAATTTATCAGGATAAGATGTTTCCATGTTTCCTGCATGAGTTATACAGAGCAGGCCTGTGCTGTGCATTTTGCTATTTTTGTAAGGCAGTCTTGCAGAGTTTATTTTCCTTTAGCACATTTGTTGGGATAATTACGTAGAGGGCATGTGTGTGTCTGGGTAATTTGAAAAGTGGATTGGGGGTGTTCTGTGCCAAGGGCAGGCTCGCTGTTCTCCCTGTGGATTGGAATGAGGTTGGGGTTCCAGGAGGACGTGCACGTGCTCTCTGGTTCTTCAGCCAGGCCTTCTGGACACACCTCTTCCGCACACCTGGACAGGCAAAGTTTGCCCATCAGTTTGCAGCAAAGAGGCAGTTCTGCTCCTGTACCCTAATTAGATGAGCTACTGCCAGCGAAATGCCAGTGTCAGAGCCCGGTGCCTGGCACATGTAAGTGTCCAGCAAAAGACAGCGGTCCTCCCAGCTTCATCATTATCATCATTAGTATTGTTGCCGATATAATTATTATTTAGTATTTCATTATTATTATCGCCAATTGTATCTCCAAAATCTTCCACTTGTTGTATCCATCATACTAAAGATTCACATCTCCCAGGAGGAAAGGATGTGTTTTTTTTCTCTCTCTGAGCAATTACAACCAAATAAAGAGAGGTATTAAAATGATTTCATTTATGCAGATATCTTGCTACATAAATGAGTGAAAACAGGCAATTCAATTATCTTGAAGTAAGGGAAACAGGTGGTTGCACAAATAATCCAAAAGCTAAAGCTATGGGCTCAGCCATCTCTCTGCAGTCAAGCCATGGTAAGATGGATAGGTTGGACCAGTTTTAAAGGTTCTGGTTGATGACATATCTGAAAGATCTTGTTATAGGGTGGTTGAATGTGTAAAAGGGTTCCAGTGACATGGACTCTAGGGATGGTGTTTCACTGAAGGTCCTTCTCATGCATTGGAGAATCAACTTAAAAGCACAGGTCTTGTGTATATGCCGAATGTATGGTTGGATTTGGCTTAAGTCTGGTGACCTCCAGGGCTGCCTGCTTGCCTCAGTTTGCAGTCAAGAAGAAGTGACCCTTTTCAGCTAACTGACCTGGATAAATAAACAAAAATAAAAAGAATAACAGTTACTGAGTGAGACTCATATACCAGGAATTAAGTGTTCTCTACATATTACCTCATTTATTAAATACAGTGGTTGTATGAGTTAGATACTATTAACGTATCTGCATAGCAGGTTGAGGCTCTTGTCCAAGTTGATCAATGTTTGGTGAACCAAATTCATCAAAAGTGACCAAACAAGGACACAGACCCTGAGTCCAGAGCTCATGTGTCCAACTGTACCTCTGCCTGCAATGTCCACATGCAGGCCCAAGGCAGACACACACTCATACACACACACATTCATGCACACATTTGTGCATACACACACTCATGTGCACACTTTTTGGCAGATTCATATCCCTCTTTCTTTCTAAGAATGATATTGGCATTTCTGGAACACACACAAGTCTGGTAGGGTAGCAGTTGGGGATTATTCCCTGTGGGTTAGACAGTTTCGTCCACCTGGTTTGTCCAGGCATCCTTTGCCTGAGGCTGCAGCTCTGTTGTAGGCAGCATCTCCCAAGATCTGGTTTCCCTGATGTTGTTGGTCATCAGCTGCCCTGATCTCTTGGCAGACCCTGGCTTTTAAGGAACATAAAATATGTGCCTGGGCAAAGCCTTTGACTCAGATGCCCCTCACCAGGCCAGAGATGGATGGAATGGGTATGGGGGCTGGGGAGTCGTGGGGGATAGGTGGGAGTCAGCCTTGCAATACCAGGAAAATAGCCCTCCCTCCTGTGTTCCTCGAGTCACTTCCAAACCGTCCTCTCTCCCCAGCAGTGGCCCAATTACAGGGCTAAAAAGCACTGGTTACTTGGGAAGATAGCTGTGATTATGGGATGTTCTCACCAGGACAAAAGATGCTTCCACCTAGAGAAAGTGGTCCAGGGCACCACCAGGCTGTTCTCACCGTTCCCCAGCCTTGCCCGCCTCTCTGAGTGGCAGGGAGTGGAGTGAGCAGAGACCAAGACACCTTCTGCCTCCTCTTGTCCCACCCAGCCCCCCTGGCAAGTCCACACAGCCAGGTTTCAGGACCAGCTAGGGCAGCCTCGACCTCAGAATCTGCTCTCCCTCCTCACTCAACCTTTTTTCACTGGTGTTACCCACCCTCTACTGCCATGGGGGGATACTCTGTAGCCCATTTGGCCCTAGCCAGCTTCCCACATGTCCAGGAGAATGTGGTCCAGAATAAAAATTCATCTTAGTAGCTGCCTTCAGAAGTATATAATCAAAAGAGTAAACTTGCCTGTAAAAAAATCATACATGTGTCATAAACATCAGAGCCAAATGGAAAGAGACTTGAAGGATCCACATCTCTCTGATGATATAACTGTCACTGTGGACTGTGGTTTTCAGGACTGGGGCTCCCTAGTCTTGGGTGATCAGGACAGCTGCCTCTTGCTGTATGGAGAGGAAGCTATGAAAGTTAATAGAGTTTTTTGGATTTAATCCTGGAAGGCTTCCTGGAGGAGGAGATTTAAAAAAGAAAAATCAGGCTCAGGAAATCTATCAGCTTTGAAAGGTGAACCTTGGCCTCCCTGCCTCCTTTCCCACATGTATGTCACTCTTGACTTGATTCTGCTCTCTGGCATACCTTTTGAAGTTTGTCCCCAGCACAGCCTCTCCTGACATTTTAGGAAACACTGCTGTAATTTTGTGTATGCTCTTCTGCCAGGATTCAGAGCTCCTGACCACAGCTCCCTAAGGCTCCTAAAGGGAAGTTCATGTGGAACCCTAGGGGTTTGCCACTTGACTCTGCCCCTATCTTGACTCCCTTTTTGAACTAGCATTCACTGAACACTTATGGGCACTGTGCTGACCAGCTTCTATTCCCCATGTGCCTCCACAGTGACTGGCACATCATAGGAGCTCCAGGAGTACTGGCTGGTGATTGGAAGTCACGTAGCCAATGAAGAGCTGGGCATGGATTGGAACCCAGCGCCCAGCGATCCCAGAACAGCACTCTGAACCACAGTCAGCACCACCACACCACACTGCACTGTGTTCTTCCTAAATCTCTAAAACACTTGCTTGAAACCTTTTAGCCAGAAATGCCACTCCTGGAGGAGATAGCTTTGGGGTTGACAAGTGGAACCAGGAGTATGGAGTTGTTACAAAAGCAAGAGGCCAACGTGTGACAACAAAGATGAACTTTGAGGACACTGTGCTAAGTGAAATAAGTACCTAAAGTTGGCAAATTCGTAGAGGGAAAAAGAAGCAGAATCATGGGTAGTTATTGTTTAATGGGTACAGAGTTTCAGTTTTGCAAGAAGAAAAAAGTTCTGGATAATGAGTGGTGGTGACGGTTGTACAACCATGTGAATGTACTTAGTGCCACTGAACTGTCACTTTAAAATGGTTAAAATGGTGAAAAAACAAACAAACCCAAGAGACCAAGCCTTGAGCATAAGCTTAGAGGGTGGAGCAGATCAGGAGTTGGTCCTTGCCGTAGACAAAATAACGGCCCGGTGATGTCCATGTCCTGATCCCCAGGACCTGTGAACGTGTTACAAAGGGGATTAAGGCAGCAGATGGGATTTACAGCAGGTGGTTAATCAGCTGACCATAAGAAAGGGAGAGTGTCCAGGCTTATCCTAGTTAAGTCCAAGGGTCCTTAAAAATGGAAGAGGGAGGCAAAAGAAGTCAGAGTGATGTACATGAGGACTTACCCTCTGTTGCTGCCTTTGAGGAGGAGGAGGGGACTGTAAGCCAAGGATTTTCACCCAGTGAGACCCATTTCAGGCTTCTTACCTCCAGAACTGTAAGGTGAGACAGCTGTGTTGTTTAAGCCACTGAGTCTGTGCTGATTAGTTCCAACAGCAGTAGGAAAGGACTATAGTCCCAGAGCAGCAGCATTCAGAGCTCAGAGGTCCTGCTACTTTGGTGAGCCCTCCACTGGAAGGTCCATGTCAGGCTTTCCCATTCACAGTGCTGGAGAGATGTCCTAGGGGGAGGCAGGGAGCCCTTATCCCATAAGCAGAAGGTGAGACTGCCTCTAACCATCAAGCCTTGAAATTGTGGTAATCACAGTGGCAAGTCCCCGTGCCAGGCACTGTCCTCAGCCCATCTCTTATGCTGACACATACAGTCATAATAACTATGTGAGGTAGTTACCATTTTACTCCATTTTACAGATGAGGAAACCAAAGTCCAGAGAGGTTAAATGACTTATTTAGAGTCACACAGGCTGTAAGTGGTATAGTGAAATTTGAACCTAGCGTTAGTCATGCAGTCATGTCCGACTCTTTACGACCCCATGGAGTATATAGCCTGCCAGACTCCTCTGTCCATGGAATTCTCCAGGCAAGAATACTGGAGTGGGTTGCCATTTCCTTTTCCAGGGGATCTTCCCAACCCAGGGACAGAACTCGGGTCTCCTGTATTGCAGCCAGATTCTTTACTGATTGAGCCACCAGGTCAGACAGCCTGTAAGTGTTATAGCGAAATTTGAACCTAGCCTTTAGGCTAATCTTTGCTTTCAGTTAAGCAAAGGTGAAAATAATAGGCTGTCCTTGCTGTGAGACCCATTCCTTGAGGAAGGGGGGCTGTGTTAGTGGGTTTTGGTGGGGGGAGTTCCCTCCAAATCCTGTTAGGCTACTTGTTCATTCAGGGGTGTGTGAAGGCTCCATGAAGCATCACTAAGGAGTCAGAGCCAAACGGAAAGTTATTCTCAGAGGGGTGTTCCCCCTCCTCATCTCTGTTTCTGTTCCCATCACCTCGCCTTTCCCCCTTTGCCTTATCCACCTCTTGTAGGTGAACAGTCTTAAGTGTCTGTACTCCCTTTGCACCAATGAACTGGATACCCATATACCTTCTTCCATCCATTTCTTTCCTACATGAGGGGTAGCATATTTTGGATAGTCTTGTCTTTGCCTTTTAGCTTGACAGTGTGTTCAAGAGGAAGTCGGAAATCTCAGCAAGAGTGTGCTGGGCTCAGCTTCCATCTTCAGAATGAGGGCTGGGGTGGGCCCTGGATATAGAGCCCACACCCCACAACACACTCACACTTTGGTTAAAACAAAATGAACCCCTAGTATCATGACCTTTCTTGACTGGGCACGTGCCCTGCCGTGGCCATCTCCCTGTCACGTCCAGCATGCCACACCCAGGTCTCATCGGATCTTTGTCATCCTATTAAGTGAAGGAAGAGACCCAAGACCCCATGTTGGGTGTGTGTGCGTGTTAAGTTGCTTCAGTTGTGTCTAACTCTTTGTGGCCCTATAGACTGTAGCCCACCAGGCACCTCTGTCCATGATGATTCTCCAGGCAAGAATATTGGAGTGGGTTGCCATGCCCTCCTCCAGGGGATCTTCCCAACCCAGGGATCAAACCTTCATCTTTTACCTCTCCTGCATTGGCTGGGGGGGCTCTTTAATACTAGCGCCACCTGAGAAGCCCCCAGACCCCATGTTACTGGAGGAGAAATCGAGGCTCAGAGGCGTTTTTGCATCATTTACTCAATCGCATGATGAGTCAGCATGGAGTCAAGCCAAGACTCGTGTTTCTTTGTTACACTTGGATGCAATCTGTGATGCTTTGTGGAGATCCGTTTACTGGGTTGGGGGTGGAGCCCCAGCCCACAGCTGAGGACCAGAGGAGGTAGGCAAGGGCCCCCAGAACAAGGTGGGCAGGAGCCCAAAGCCCCTCGCCCAGGTCTGTGGCTGGTAGATTTCAAGGCTCATCTGCTTGGTCACTGATTCAGTTATCCGTGCCACTAGCACTCACCCAGCTGCTGGCAGTGTGTGCCTTCCTGCAGAGAAACCTGAGTGGTGCTTCTCATCCACAGATGGAGAATGCCAGTTTAGGTGCCCCGTTAAACAGTGGAGGCCCTCTGCCCCTGATGTGTTTGGGTTCAGCCAACAGTGGAGGCAGAGAGAGGACGAGACCCTCTTTCACGGTCCCCCCACCCTGCCCCAGCATCCATTGACTACTAACGTGGGGAGCATTCCTGTTTGTTGTCACCTCAGCTTTCAAGCTTATCTGCTGTGAATCCAAAACCAAAGCCTAACACAACTCACTGTTTAAAAAAAAACAGTGAATTGCATCAAATCACCTCTCTTTGTCCCGCATTCCAGCAGCCTTTCTAAATCTGCCTACCTAATTAGCTTCTTCTCCTAACCCAAAATATGATTAAATCTGTATTAAAAATATCTGTGCAGAGTAGGATCAGACACACCTGAGCGTTTTCTAAATTTAGCAAAGGACAATAGGCTCTGGGTTACTTTAATTGGGTGCGGGATTGCTGCAGGAATACATTTTAATTTGGATTTCCAGAGCGTTTCTCTCTGTCTCCTGCCTTTAAATTGCGTAGCAGAGGAAGGGGGAGCATAATGGGGCCCGTTCATAACTGCCCTCCCTCCCAACTTATCTCAGAGCTGAATGAACAATGTGCAGCTGGGGGAGGAGGGGACTGGCGGGAGAGGGCTGTTCCTGTCTGCTTAGCTCCAGAGCCCAGCTTTGACAGGTAGCCAGGCGCAAGCTGATGGGCCAGGCTCTGCAGGGAGAGGCACCTTTGGGATGCCAGCAGCATCTTCCTTGTCACCCTGCTTTCCCTGGGAGACCCCAATAGTTCCCCTTGCTTTCTGGTGCTGATGGGAGAAGGCACTCGCTCTGAGCTAGGTAGCCATGCAACTGGGACAGACACTAGACATGAACCATTTCAACCAGGATGTGCATCTCCAAGACACCCTGCCAGTTCCTTTGCTGAAAGATGAAATTATGCTGCTGTGGTAATCATAATGATGGTGCCACCCCTCCCCCTCCTCCCCCCCCTCAACCAGGAGATGCTGAGGTGGGCTGCTTACAATGGGCTAGAATGACTTCCCTGATTGTACCTATCACTCTCCATTGTTGAGGGAAGAAAGAGGCCTGGGAGTCCCAGCATCTGGAAACCACTGGGGTGCAGTCAGTCTTGCTCCATGAGAGCCCTGTACTGAGGAGCTGGGGGGCTGGAACCCAGTGAGAACCAGGAGGAGGCCTGGCTGCCCAGAGACCAGGGGTGGGCAAGGTTGGGGAACGATTTGGCTTCCTCTCAGGGTTCTCCACTCCCCGCTGGAATTCTTACACCAGGTGCTTGCAACTGATTTTCAATTTGCAAAGCAAAACAAATTTGCATTAATCGGAAAAATCCACAGGAAAGACTGTTTAGATTTTAATGCAGCTGCCGGGGGCCTGTTGGATTCCAAGATCGCAGAAGTCTCTGTTAACCCTGATGCCATCACAGGCTTGTTATCTCTCCTCTGAATCAGTCTCGTCTGTGAGCCGAGCTTTCCTCTCCCCTGGCCCCAGGCTGTATGCTTCTCCCCGACCTCACCCCCAGCACTGGAAGCCAGAGAGGGAAAGCTGCCACAGCCCACTGTGACACTGCTCCCAGGAAGAGCTGTGTAGGGAGTATCATGAGGTCTATGGGGGGCGGCCCTGAGCCTAGGGGCCAGGACACTCAGGGGGCCCTATGAGCAAGATTCAGCCCCTCTTCTGAGAAGTTTGCTCCTATAGCAATGGTATTGCCAGCTGGCCCCTGCCTGCTGCCTGCTCTGCCTGTGGGCTTCCTGCTCCGTGTCTGCCCATGCCATCCAGACAGTGAGAACTCGTCTCAACCTCAGCTCCCGCAGTGCAGTCAGGGCGGTGAATTTGTCCCCGGACCAATCATGGCATGCCTTTTCTAGCCATAGGGGAGTGGGCCCCCTCAGCCTGGTCCCCTGCTTGGGGGCAGTTTCACTGCTGCTGCTCTCCAGGAAGGCTGAGCTTTAAGCACCGACTATTCCGTGTGTCTGTGCAATGGAGAGAAGGTACTTGGCGGGGGGGGGGGGGGGGGGGGGGGGCGGTGCTGTCCTGGAAATCTTTAAGGGCAGGGGGTCCCAGCCATCTGAGCCTCAGGGGGAGGAGACAGGCATCCTGGGCTCCATCATCTGGGCATCATAACCCCCTCCCACCGGGCCATTCATTCAGTTACCTGATACCTGTTGAGCTTCTATGTGATGGGCACTATTCTAGCCACCAAAAAAAATAGAATAAAATTCCTGCCCTCATGGAGCTTATATTCTAGTAAGAGTTGAAAACCTAGAGATACATAAGCAAAAAAAAAGAAAATCCGTTCAGGTGGTGATCAGAGCTGGATGGAGGAAACTAAAGTTGGATTAGATGGCAGAGGGGCAGAGAGAGGTAGGGGTCTGGCAGTCTTCCATGTGGCAGGCAGGAAAGGCCCCTAGAGAGGAAGCAGTAATTAGTAAGAGGTGAGGGAGTGAGCCATGCAGGTGTCTGGGAGGAGGAACATTCCATGCAGGGGGGGCAGAAGTGCAATCAGGACCAGGCCTGGGCTGTCGGAGCACCATCAGTGAGGCCAGTGTGGCTAGAGAGAGGGAGGAAGGGAAGTCAGGAAGGTAAGAGGGACTGGGTCATGTAGGCCCTTGGGACCTATCGTATGTCCCCATGGTCTGGCCTCAACATTCCTGCTATAGTGCTTAGAGCACTATTATAATTTCTGGCTCACTGTGTCTCTTTTCTGATGAACTTTTGCTCCCCTAGGGCAGAGGTATCATTTATATCTGCATCTCTGGTACCTAGCACAGTGCCTGGCATTTGGTAAGGGTTCCGTATATGTTTGTTGGATAGATGGGTGGATAGACGGATGGGGGGAGGGCAGGGAGGAAAGGGAAAGAGGGAGAAATGAACATAGGCACTGCTGTCTACATTTCACCCTGGAAAGCCTACCCCAGTGTTCTCTCTGCTCACTGGGAAGAAGTGACCCTACCTGTCATCGAGTCAGCCACACTGGAAAACACTGGCTGTCAATCCCACTCCAGCCCTGCTTTCAGTACTTCTGTGACCTCTCGCCTAAAGAGGGAGGAATGTCCATTCAGGGATGGGTTTCTGAGAATAGGTGATAAAGTGTTGCGCCCTTCCCAGCCTGTGGGTGGAAATGCCAAGGTCTGGACGCAAGACCCAGAGTGAGAGGAGAATCAGCAGCCTTCCGCAGTGGAGACAGAGGGAAGAGGCACTCAACCCAGCCTCCACAGCCTGTAGGCTCCCTTGCAGCCCCACTGTAGAGGACTGCCCGTCCTGTTGGTCCTCCATGACTCCTGAGGAGGGGCGAGTCCTCGGAAGTGTTGGAACTGACTGCAGGAATGGGAAGAGTCCTGGGGGCAGGCCTGAGGCCTGAGGTCAGAGGGCAGAAGGCCTGAGAGCTGAGGAGTGCTATTTAGAACTGTGAATGCTTCCAGCTCTAATTGGAATGCTGTTTTCTTGTTCTTCTTCCCTGCCTGTTGATAATTCTAACAATAGGCAAAAATAAGAAGACACTTCATAGTCTATGGGGCTCCATCTCCTGGTTCCCAGAAGCAGAGACCCTGCAGTGTCTTCTAAAAACACTTCTTAGAATCTAGTCTGCTTCCTGAAGTGTCCATATTCTTGGCAGAGACCAAAACTCTGAAAGAAGAAGGAAGTTGGCTTTGGAGCCACTTTGAATCTTTGGGCTCAAAATACTTGGCTGTTTGCTTTGGCTGCCTAGCAAAGAAGAGTGTAAGGCCAATCTGGCAGCCAGCAGGTTGATATTAAGAGATTATGCTGTGAGTTGACCTAAGAGGGCAGGCTTTGGAATTGGATACACCTAGCCCTGGGTCTGTGCACTAGCATCGCTAGCTGTGTGACTGAGTGCATCACCTAACCTCTCTGGGCCTCAGAGACTTTAGAGGAAAATGAGGAGATAATGATAGTTTCCATCCCAAAGAGGTATTGTGACAATTAAATAGGAAACTGGACATAAAGCACTTAGTGTAATAACCAGCCTACAGTAAGTACTCACTAAATGCTATTTGTTGCTTTTGAGGAAGTATAAATGGAGTGAAGGGAGATGCATGTTTAGAAGAGAGGGGATAGAAGGGAAGGAGACCAGGCATCTTCCAGACGGAATACTTCCTAAAACAGGTCAGCTCTCAAGAATTAGAGCGAACACTGTTCTTGGCCAGGGTGATGATCCAGTGGTGAGCCGAGTATCGCTGCCTGCGTCAGCCCCCAGTGATGAACGGGATTCAGAGAGGCCACTTCTGTTTCCAGGGCACCTTCCTCCTAGAGCAGCAGAGGGAAAGCCAAGCATGAGGAGGACTGGGGCCTTGTCCAGGTCTGGCCTGGCTGGCCAAGCCCCTTCCCCACTCAGTCTTCTCTTTGGGAGAACGAGGTGAGTAGACTGGCTGGCTTCCCAGGTTCCCCCAGGGCTCTCCCTGGGCCTTTACCACCTGTGCAGGTAACAAAAGGTCAGGCTCTGGACCACACACATCTGGTTTTGAACCCAGATCTGCCACTTCCCAGCTGTCTGACCTTGAATGTATTACTTGCTTCATCTTTAAAAACAGAAAGATCTTGAAGTTTAAGTAATGTGTGAAAAAGTGAGAAGTGAAAGTGTTAGTCACTCAGTCGTGTCCAACTCTTTGCGACCCCACAGACTATAGCCCACCAGGCTTCTCTGTCCGTGGGATTCTCCAGGCAAGAATACTGGAGTGGGTTGCCATTCCCTTCTCCAGGGAATCTTCCTGACCCAGGGATTGAACCCGGTCTCCTGCACTGGAGACAGATTCTTTAGTATCAAGTGCTAAACAGTGTCTGCTGTCTGGCTTATAACTGCTCAGTAGATTATAACTATTACAACTACCCCTACTCCTGTTACTTCTGTTATTGTTCTTATGTACCATCACAGAGCAGTGGGACCCACCCTAATGTCCCCCTGCCCCAACTCATTTTAGGGAACTTTCTGCTATGGGAACCACAAATTGGAGACGGGTCATGCAAGAACCATTCGGTATTGACATTAAATAAAATTCACTGCAGAGTTACCCTAATACATTCTTAATGGTATGCATAATTGTTTCAGAGTTGCACAATAATTAGACATTAATGGTAAGCTAGGCGTGACAATGAAAATAATTAGTACATGTAATAATTAGGCAAAGAAGGCATTTTTGTGATCAGTTGGGAGGAGGGAAGATAGAATTGGAGACAAGGATAAGACAGGCAGCAGGATGTCCAGGCCCTGTCCTTTTCATCCCAAATGAGGAGGATACTTCCTTTTTTCAGAGCATATCTGGGCCAAACCCCGTTAGCCACCCCTGCCTGCCCCAGGTTCTAATATGAGGCTCTGACAAACCACCCAGCCGGGCACTCTTCCAACCCTGGACTTTATGATGAGAGAAGAGAGAACACAACTCATTGACCCTGAGAGTCTCTGGGTGCCCAGGTGGGAAGGGACTTCTTTCTCTATTAGGAGAGTCAGTGCCTGAAACAGTGCCTGAGACTTTCAGCAGGTCTCTTGAATGAATGAAGGCATGCTTAGAAATGCCTTTGAGTGAGATGTTTGCAACTGCGAAGTAATGGAAAGAAAGGGAAGTTGGAGCTGTGAGAGAAGAAGCTAGCAGTGACACTTTGGGAGGCTTGGGAGCAAAGAGATGAGGAGTATGGGTTCTGAAACTAGACCTCTTGAGCTTAATTCCCTAATTAGCTGTGCCTCACTTTTCTGCCCTATAAACTGGAGACATTTAGACTGTGATACGGATTAAATGACTTAATGTAGTTAATACATGTAAAGTGCTCAGCCCAGGGCAGGGTACATGTCAGTGCTAAATAAAGCCATTTATTAGCAATTTTTATGGCCTTTTCTATAAACATGGGTGTCTTCCCTGCAACTTAACAGCAGACACGTGGGGCCCTTGGCAGAGAGAAGGGACCAGGAGCTGGATGCCTCTCATTCATCCTTTCTTTCAATGAGCACACATTGTAATGAGTTTACATTACTGATCACCTCACATGCCAGGCTGTATCCCAGGAGCTAGCAGTCCAGCAGGGAAGAAGACAGTCAAGGTCCCTGCCCTCTTACAGCTTACAATACAGGAGGGGGAGATAGTTAATAAATGTGAATAAAATACACAGTGTATCAGTGCTAAGTGCCATGGAGAAAAATTAAACAGGGAGAGGGATTAAGAAGAGCTGGGTGTGAGCATTAGGGTTACCAAACTAGACTGAAAGACTGGAAATGTCACAATCTTTATGCATCTGCATATGTGTGTGTGTGTGTGTGCGCGCGCGCACGCATGTTTACTATGTGGATTCTCCATGAGAAAGTTTCAAATCCCAGGCCCACTGGAAGCTGCTTTCTCCCAATGGCCCAGCCTGAGCTTGCTGGGGAATGCGTTGTACTGCTCCAGGGACTTCCAGATGGAAAACCAGTGCCAAGTCACCAGCCCAAGGTCACATAGCTTGTGATTGAGTAAGTATTAGGCAGATCACCTGTGTAATGCTAAGGAAACACATTTGTGAAATGCTAATTGCTGACATTTTGAGAGTGCTTACTGGTCAAAACCCGGTGCAATAATATGTGCATTACTCCATTTTTACTTCCTTTAAGGCAGGTGTTCCTATCCCTTTTGTAGATGATGAAACAGACCCAGCGAGGTTTACTGACCTTCCAAAGGTCACACAGTAAGAACCCATGTCTGCTTGTGTCTGACTCCAGAGTCTCCCCTATTTACCACTAAAACTGCTGGTTAAAAAAAGAAAGAAAGCCACTGTGATGTCTCCAGTGGAAAATAAGGAATCTGAGTGAGTAATGTATGTAAAGGGTAAGAGCACAGGGTCTGAATTCATATTCCCAGGACTTAACCCTGGCCCACCCACGTACTGACTCAGTGACCTTGAGCAAGCTTCAGAGCCTCTCGGTGCCTCCTCTGTGCTGTAGGGGTAGTAATAGTAACCCATCATGCTGCTGTGTGAGCCTTGAATGAGTTAACCCCTATAAAAGCTCTCGGCACCGTGCCCTGCACAGAGTAAGCCTGGCGTGTGTCAGCTGTTATTATCAAGACACGTAGTCAAGACTTTCGGTGCTTAGCCCCTCCTTCTGGTGACATAGCCAGCTGACCTGTCAGAGGAGTGTGGGGTGAGCCCAGGCAGGGGAGAGATGGCCTGGCCGGGGTTTTCTCTGCCGGGGGCCCCTTATACAGGCTGGACCCGGGCCTGCAATCTGGTCTCCAGACTGTGGTTGAAGCACCCCCTCTTGAGCAGGTGGGCCCTCCAGCCTCCCCTTCTCAGCACCAGAACATCACTGAGACCCCCAGTTTGAAGCCTGCCACTGTGAAGGGTGAGACAGCTTCATCCGCCAGAGCGACCAGCCAACACTGCCAGGGGTGAGACGCTGTGTGTAACTACTCTTGTTTCCCACATCTCAGTATCCGGCATGGTGTGGGCACATGTTCTGCGGGTGCCAAATGCCAGTGCAGCGAGGGAAGGGCTTGTACAACCTAAGTAGCAAGGGGCATGGGCAGCCTTGGAAGTGGGGAGTGAGGCTAGTCAGTGCCTTCCTTGCTCTGCCCAATTCCCCACCAGTCAGCCAGCTACGGAATCAAGGGGGCATTTGACGTGAGGTCTGAAGCATCACCCGAAACTTTCATGCTGACTACGGACATGTGGGGTGGCCCAGGATGTGAAGACAAGATCAGAGAAGATCTTTGTTTCAAGAAACCTGACCTGCCTCCATGTACCTCCGCCTTGGAAGTGTTCGGGTGCCAAGTGCATCTGCGTGCTGGGTCTGGCTCCTCTCCCAGTAGGAGACAACAGTCAGGAAAGAAGATACTGTTGTCCCTCTCAGGGTCATGGCCAGAAACAATATGTTTTCCCCTCCAGGGAAATTAAGGAGTCAGGTGAAAGGGATCCTGCGTCTGGGGGGAAGACAGGTCAAGCTGTTATTTCTCAAGTGCATCGTGTCCTGAAATAGCTCAGAGCCATGGCAGCCCAGCTTTTCCTCCTAAACTGAGATGGTGTGAGGGCACCCTTGCCCTGGCTCTCTGGGCTGACAGAGTCCTCACGGGGTGGCATTTTCTAAGCACAGGGGCCCTTGGCTGCTCTGCTGGGATGACTGGGCCACTGGGCATCAGCCCCAGGGCTGAGCTTCCAGCCAGAGGCTTGGTTTCCTACACACATGTTAACAGGCAGAAAAGAAAATCTCCGGTGCTGAAGTGTGAACTGGCAATGCTTTTGGACAATTGGTGCAGCCTGATAGAACTCTGGTCTCCACCTCTCTTAACTGACGGATCCACAAGGCCTAATGTTTCCCGGAATCTTCCATCCTCTCTGAGCGTCATATTTATTGCTTCATGATGGCACTTAGCACACACTATTGTAATTATTTGCTTATATGTCCATAATCTTCTCTTCTAGGCAGCCAGCTCCACAGAGGGAGGTGCTTATGTTATTCACCTCTATTTCTGCAGCCCCAGGCTCACTGCCAGGCACTTGGGGCTTGATGACTGTTTGTGGAACAGGTGTGGGAGCAGGGAAGGACGAAGGGAGGGAGGTGGGACGCACAGCCCTCCATGGTCAGGGAACCACTTCCAGTGACTTCCCACCTGCTACTTGAAGTTTGGTTAGGGCTATGTTGGTGGTCCTTGCCTATGGACATGTCCCAGCAACAGCTCGTGAATCCCTCTGTGGTTTGAAATCCCGAACTCTGGGCTTCTGCCTCGTAGCCCCAGAGCTCTGAAGCATCTGTGAGGTCTGAAGCATCACCTGAACCTTTCATGCTGACTCCAGACATGTGGGATGGCCCAGGATGTGGAGACAAGATCAGTGAAGGTACGAGCACCACCCAGTAGTCCGCATAGCAGCACCTCCGCCCGCCCCTGCCTTCAGGAGGAGGAGCAGAGTAAGGAGGCGGCATGTACCCACCTGTACAACAAGCCCTGCATCCCCACTGAGGAGTTCGGAGCTTCCGAGGAGGTATTAAGGCCCCCACTGGTTTTTCATTGACACAGGAAACATGCATAGCCTCTTTCACTGGAAGTACAGAAATACATTTCCAAGATGTTGACCCAGGTGTTATAGCGCCGGAGATTAGAATCCTGGAGATGAAAGTGGAAAGGTCACTCTCTCTCTCTCTTTCACACACACACACACACACACACACACACACACACACACACACACACACACTCCCTCCCACCAGCCTGGCCACCCAGATTGGATGCCAGCTGAGGGCCGATGACACATCAAGGTCCTGGCCTGGAAGCTTCAGTTGGGTGGCTGCCTGGAGCTTGTAGGAGAATCAGAGGAAGGCAGCCTGGGAGGGAGGGTGCAGAAAGAGGAAGGAATATGGAGCGATCTGGGGGAGTGGTCGGGGGGGCGCATCCTAACTTTAAAGAACTCAGCCCTGTGGTGTGGAATCAGATGGCGATGCCTGGGCTGAGCCAGGAAGCAGATAGAAAACTACCTTGGAACATACACTGAGTGTTTGACGTCAGGTTTGGCTTCATGCACCCGTGTCTATCCCCACGAAATCACTCTCTGCTGGCTACCATGTTGGTTCTCGAGACCGGCTCTGGGCCAGAGGTCTGGGGAGTCCTGGAGCCTTGATTCTTGGGATGGTTGAGCTGTACGGGGACCTCGAGGCCATACATTCTAACCCCTTATCCTGCTGGTGGGGAAACTGAGGTTGAGAGGTCAGGCAGTTTCTTCCTGGTCCCCTAGTTAGTGTGAGCAGGGCCTGATTGGAACCAGGCCTGTTGACTTGTGGTCCAGATTTCATTCGGGGATGATCAGACCTGAGTGTGTGTGCCTATCTAAGATATAAGCCTTAAAGATAAGGCCGTTACCTCTGTTTCTGTTTCTTACAGAGGAGACACTGAATAAACATTGATTGAATACTTTACATCGCTATCTCACCGAATCCTCACAATTTCCATATAAAACAGGGATGTGCTTCTCTATTGATGAGAAAACTCTAGCTCTGAGAGGTCAGGTAACTTGTCTGAAGCCACATAGCTTCTAAGAGCTAAAACAGAACTAACAGCCAGATCTGACTTCAGAGCCAAAATGTATCTAGCAAATTCTTCCTATATGCCTGCTGGATACTGTTTTGAGTCCTTGTATGTTCCAGCTTAACTAATGCTCCTAACCGTCCATAAGATAAATGCTGTTATTATCCCCCTGGTGGCTCAGATGGTAAAGAATCCACCTGCAATATAGGCGACCTGGGTTCAATCCTTGGGTTTGGGAGATCCCCTGGAGGAGGGCATGGCAACGCACTCCAGTGTTCTGGAGAATCCGCATGGACAGTAGAGCCTGGTGGGCTACATTCCATGGGGTCGGTGGCAAAGAGATACAACTGAGTAACTAAGCACAGCACAAAGGCACAGAGATATTTAAGTATCTTTGTTACAAAGATACAAAGTCAAGTATCTTTGCCAAAATCACACAGCCAGTAACCTAGACTTTCTGACTCAGAAGAACTGACTGTTAGTAGTGTTCCACATACACTCAGTAAACACTCGTTGGATGAATGAATGGAAGTACCAAAGTAACTGCTGCGGAATCTTCAACTGAGCTCTTAGCACAGTGGGTGGGTGGAGAGGCTGGTTGGTCAGCATAATCTCTCCTCTCCCAACCACCACTATCACCTCTCCTCAAAACACAAATTGAAAACCACTTAGCTGCGCTGGAACTGGCTGGAATCTCAATTTTACTTGACCTCAAGGCAGAGACGCAAGGCTGTTCTGCCTTTCCTCCTGCCAGTGCCACCCTGCTCATGAATTAAAGATGCCGCCTGTGGCCATGGCTTCATAATGGCATCACCTCCTCTGTGTTGTCTCCAACAAATTAGGGCTGCCTAGAAGCACTCTGGGGCTTCAAGGCAACAAATAGTTGGAGACAGAAATGTCTACAGAATGAGTTTTTCAGCTGCCTTGAGACCAGAACACCCATGGCTGTTGCAGTAACTTAAAAATTTTTTTAATCATTGCTTACCCACAGCACTTTCCCACTATCATCACCACCATAAAACCTTATATTTAGGCATCTACATTATCTCTCCAGGAGCTCAGAGCCCTGGTTGTCCTGTTGATCATCCTAACGGCTCTGGGAGAGGCAAAACCAGGATGCTCTTTTAGGTCTAATGCACAAAGGAAAAGCCAGCTCTGAAAATAAACAGTAACTCCTCCTATCCAAGGCCTCAGACACTTTAGGGAGTTGATGGTGCCATAGACAGAAAACATCATTGGGAACATTTGGGAGACATGTACTCCTCTGAACCTTTACTTTGCCATTAATCAGCTGTGTTACCTTGGGCAAGTCACTCACCCTCTCTGGACTTTAGTATAGTGAGAAGTTAAGACTAAAGTGATTTCTTCATTAATATGTGGCAGATATGAGTGGTGAGGAGCATTTTAATCAGAAACTGGGGCTTGAATTCTAACTGTGATATCTCCTACCTGTGTGACCTTGAACAGTGTTCCATACCTGGCTTATCAGAACCCAAGTTCAAACCAGGGAAACAGAGGGGGATTTAATGGAGGGACCTGGTGACCAGGTGATAGAGAGGGAGGAGCCAGACTGGGCCAGAGGTAACCAGAGATTATCAGGAAGCCACCACTCTTAGAGGGAGGCTGTATCACAGGAGGCCTACCCTTGGCTTCAGCAGAAGGGATGTTGTGGTGCCCTGTCTGAGGAGCACATATCAGAGGAGGAGGAGAGAAATACCCTGACTTCTGGCTTCCTCTCACCCTCTAGTCTTCTGCCAGGGCCTCACATTGGCTGAATCCAGCTGGAAACCAGTTGATATAGGATGCAAGGCATGGATCTGAGGGCCAAAAGGTACAGGACTGGCACACTCTCCTTGCTTGAGTTTCTTCACCTGTAAAATGACCTACCTCACTGTGATGGTGGGAGGATTACATGAGATAACGCATGTCAAGTCCTGGATGATTTATGTTAACAATCAGTTGATGAGAACTCTATTATTAAGAGTTCATTCCTTCGTAATTGACTCCCTGGAGAAGGAAATGGCAACCTACTCCAAAATTCTTGCCTGAAAAATCCCATGGACAGAGGAGCCTGGTGGGTTGCAGTCCATGGGGGTCACAAGAGTTGGACACAACTGAGTGACTAAACCACCACCTTTGTAATTGACCAGGGGTGTGTGTGGGGGGTGTGTGTGTGTGTGTGTGTGCTGAGTGCTGCACTTCCCATGGCAGAGATTGTATTTTCAGAATCAAATGAATAGGGGCGACCTCGGGAAAGATATTTCATTCATTCAATAAACTAAATAACAGAGCCTGTGCTAGGCCCAAGGGAGACAGAGATGAATAAATTAAATATGAACCAGGTACAAACTGTGGATTAAATGGTAGTTTTTTGCAGTCAAATGATTTTTATTTTTAGTTTTTAAATTATTAGCAAGATGAAGGAGTTTGTCCAAAGAGACCCAGCCCAGAGTTCTTGTTTCCCAACTCTCCTGCTTATCCTTTTCTTTGTTCTTCTCCTTTCAGTCCACACAGCTCCTAACTTCCCCACCTTGTCTGCTCTCTGGCTTGATGAGCTCTGAGCATCAAGCCTGAGTTTGGCCTGAGTGGTTCTTTCACGCACAGGTTGTTCTGTTTGTTCCCCGAAGATTCATTCCACACCCTTCTTGGCCTGCTCTGTGCCTTGGGCTGCACCCGCCATGCTCCCTTGACATGTGGCATCCAGTTAAGTAGTTACTACCCAGACCAGAAGGCCTGCAGGTGGGAGCACAGAGAGGCTGGGGTATTTCCTCTGCTTCCTCACTGCTCTGGGCCCCACTCCATGATTAGTGCATGTGCCAGGCAGCCCCTGCTCCTTGGCTCAGCTCTCCATGCTCGCTCCCCTGTCCCTTGGCCCTGGGAATAGTGACAGCCTCTGGCCATTGCTAGTCCCCAGGTACCTCAGCATCCCTTGTTGGTCCAAATAATCCTGCCCTTAACTCTGTAAACGGTTTTTGCATCAGAGTCTTTGGAACCAGGTGAGATGGAGTCTGGTACCTGCCTGGTCCTCACTGAGCTCCTTTGAATGATAAGCTTCTTGAGGAGATGTTGTGTTTTAATGGTAGGTATGAAGGGCCTTTGGGCTTCCCAGGTGGCGCTAGTGGTTAAGAACCCATCTGCCAATTAAGGAGATGTAAGAGACGTGGGTTCGATCCCTGGATTGGGAAGATCCCCTGGAGAAGGAAAAGGCAACCCACTCCAGTATTCTTGCCTAGAGAATCCCATAGACAGAGGAGGCTGGCAGGCTATGGTCCATGGGGTCGCAAAGAGTCAGACATGACTGAAGCGCCTTACCACCAATGCTTGCGTGGAGGCCTTTATGCCATAGGGCTGTAATACAAAGGAAGTCTTAAAAAAAATAAAAGCAAATACCAGGGAAATTTTTTTTAGCTGTAGCCTTGGGCAACTTACTCAATCCATCTGAGCCTCTTTCCTCAATTGGTTCACAGCATTAATAATAAGAATAGAGATAGGAAGATGATAAGACTCCTCACATGGTGGAGTCATGATAAAGGCTGAACAAGAAATAAATGAGACAGCTTGTGAAGAGCACTCAGCAGAGTGGCATAGAGTAGGAGCTTAGTCGTGTTAGTTTTCCCTTGTTCCTGGGGAAATGGATCCTGTCTTTTCCCTCCTGGAATTCTGGCTGCTAGGTATGCGAATGAGGGGCCTGGCAATGAGTCAGCATCACCAACATGCAGGGTTTGGGGAATAAAGGTGCTTAGATAAGAAGATGCTTTCCAGTCTCCCTCCTGGGGCAAGAAGAAGGATGGGGTCAGAATCAGAGGTGTCTGGACTGTGACCTCTCCCCTAGAAGAGGAGCCCTGGGATAGAAATGCCGGGGCAGCCACATGTGGTCACAAAGACAGAAGGGTCTGCTGCCTGGGATGGGGTCAGGGCACACACACAGCTGTGGGTGGCAATGGGGTGGATCTTCCGTGTGAGGACAGAGTGGCAGAGGGCACCGGTGCATGGGAGTCAAGTAGGAGTTGCCGAGCAGAACACATCAGCCCCAAGCAGGACCTACTTGGGGGGCTCCGGCAGCCCCTCCAGCTCACGCTTGGGCTGGGGTGTTCAGCAACCAGAGTGTTTCAGAAACAGGAGAGGGAAGAGGAGGGAGCACCCAGCACGGGTAGGCTCGCGCGCTGCCAAGCAAGCTGGTACTGGAATTATTTGCAGTCCATATGCCAATTTGCTTTGTCATTGCCTGGCTATTTTTAGAAGCCACTGGCGTATCTAGGAAACCAGAATCTGTTGACTGTGTTTCTTCAGTATGGGGAGTGTGATTATTTCCCAGAGATGCTGAAGGAATGTGTGAGGTCGGGCAGTGGGAAGACGACCTCTCCTCCCCTCGCCAGCCCCTGTCTCCCTCCCCACCCCCCAACTCTACCCCGAGTCAGGACACAAGTGCAGATAGTGCCCACGCGGCTGCACATGCTGCCCTTTCACAGGGTCTGTTATTGCCCACGGTTGAGTCCAGGTCCAGGTGACCTTTCCCAGATGGAGCACCAATGGGGAGCAAAGGCCTTTGTTTTAGTTCCCAGTTGGCAGGGGCAGTGGGGTCCTCTGCTCCCTCACGCTCCCCGGAGCATCACGTAGGCATTGGTCCAGTGGCCTGGGGGCAGAGCTGTCCTCTTGGCTCCCTGCTCCCAAGAAGGAGTAGGAAGCAGAGGGAGGAGACGGTGGTATAGCACCAACCTGAGCACCTAATTCGAACCTTGAAATATTCTCCATCACCCTCCAGGAGATTCAGGGTGGCTCCTTCAAGGACAGTGTCATTCTACTAGACACTGCCTACATTCCAGGGAAAAGAGTGGCTCTTGTTTCAAATCAATTTATGTCCTAACTGTTCAAAGATGCCATCTCAGGAGGGAGAGGGGACCAGCTCTGGCTGGGTTAATCCTTCCACAAGACTGTGGCGAAGGGGGCTCCAGGATAGGTTTGACTAGAAGAACTTTAAGCTGTGAGACTGTATTTGATAATGTGTCAATTTGCCCAGCCTGCTCCAGGGACATTGTCTAATCAGGATTAGAGCCACTGTGGTGAGTGACAAAATGAGACACTTAGAATAAAATCTAAACCTTTACTGTGGCCTTCCAGAGCTTGTCTGATGAGACCCCTTCCTCCTCTCCTAACACATCCCCTACCATGTACCCTTGCTGTCCAGGGTGTAGCCTCTCCGGCCTCTCTCTTGTCCTTGTACACGCCAATCTCATTCTTGCCTCAGGACCTTTGCGCTGGCAGTTGCTTCTGTTTTCCCCAGATCTTTACAGGGCTGCCTCTTCTCATCATTCAGGTCTTGTCCATCATTCAGGCAAATATCACATCCTTGGAGGAGTCATCCCTGAGCACCACCCACCAGTGAGCCCACCATCAGCCTGTATTTGGCCCATTGCCCTCTTTCACTTCGTTTGTAGCACTTATTACTCCCAGTGTTGTGCTGTGCTAAGTCACTTCAGTCATGTCTGACTCATTGTGACTCTGTGAACTGTAGCTCACCAGGCTCCTCTGTCCATGGGATTCTCCAGGCAAGAATACTGGAGTGGGTTGCTATGCCCTTCTCCCCTGTCATTCCCTATACTTACCTTATCCATTATCTGTACATTCATCTACTGTCTGTCTCCCCCATCTAGAATGTAAGCATATGGAGGGCAAAGAATCTGTTTTGTTTACTGCTCCCTCCCCTGCATCTATCTGAAACAGTGCCCGAACTTAGGGGATGTTCAGGAAACCTTTGATGAATGAATGAATGGGGCCTTATGGTCCAGTGATTCCTTGAGCTCCAGCTCTGGGGCTAGTACTGCTCAACACTAGATGCTCCCATTTGGTTGATCACCTCTCCTACCTTAGACAGCTTCCCTTTTCACCCTTCAGCTGCCTCTCCCCTGTGGTGCCTTCTGCACACACAGCCACTTAAAATGCAAAAACCATTTTAACATGAGGTGGCAAAATCTTGAGGGTATAACCCACCCACAGGAAAATAATCTCAGGACTCCAGTAAACCTGTTGTGTCACAGACCAGCCTTCTCATAAACACGCCACCTGGGTTTATCAACATTCAGACCCCCTCTGCAGCAGCAGAAAGTACCCTGTGATGTGACTTGTCAGGCAGAAGGGAAGGAAGGAGGTGCAGTGGTCTGGCTCTGTGTTTTCTCCACCTCAGTTTTCAGCTCCCTCATCCTTAAGAGGAAGAGAATTCACCTGGCTTGTCCCTTCCCAAGGTCATTAAAGGATTAGATAAGACTGCGTCCCACAACTTCCCTGGTGGCTCAGACAGTAAAGAATCTGCTTGTAATGCAGGAGACCCGAGTTTGAATCCTGGGTCAGGAAGATCCCTGGAGAAGGGAATGGCAATCCACTCCAGTATTCTTGCCTGGAGAATTCCACAGACAGAGCCTAGTGGGCTGGTCCATGGGGTTGCAAAGAGTTGTACATGACTGAGCAACTAACACTTCTGCGTCCCAGAGGCCTTTGTGAAGAGAAACACCAGTATGAGGGCTACTCTCTTTCCTCTCCTGCAGGGACCTCCCCAGCTCCCTACGTGTGTGAGTGTCTGCTGCCTTAGAGGCAATCAGGCATTTTCTCACAACCCCTCCTTCAACCAGGTTAGACCCCATCATCTGGCCTCAGTTCTGCTCTGTCATCATTTGAATTAACAATAACAGTGAACATTTACTGAGCATTTCTCAGTTGCCAGGAGCTATTCTAAGCACTCTGCATAGATTAACTCAATCATGACAACTTCCCTAGGAAGTGGATACGTTTATGTAGATGAGCCTGCAGTCTGTGATTAAAGACAGTTTTACTTCACTTCCAGTTTAGTCACTTTTGTATTTCTTGTTCTTGCCTTATTGTACTAGCTTGGACTTTCAATACAATGTTGAATGAAGCGTTGAATAGAAATAGTGAAAGCAGACATCCTTGCCTTTTTACCAGTTTAAGGACATCCAGTCTTCTGCATGAAGACCAGGATCCAGTCTTTCACAGTTAAGTATGATGTTACTGTAGGTTTCTTACAGGTGCTTTTTTTTTTTTTCCGCCAGTTGAGGACGTTTGTTGAGAGTTTTAAAAAAATCATAAATGGGTATTATGTTAAAAGTTCTTTATGTATCTACTGAGATGATCATATGGGCTTCCTTTTTTAGTCTATTGATATGGTGAATTACACTGACGAGTTTGTACAGAATTGATATTATTTCTTTCCTAAATATTTGGTAGAATTTATCAGTGAAGCCATCTGTACCTGAAATTTTATTTGTGGAAATATTTTAAATTAAGAATTTGATTTATTTAATAGATATAAAAGTCTATTCAGGTTATCTTTTTCTTCTTAACTGAGTTTTGAGAATCTGTTAGTTGATGTCTTTCAAGGAATTTCTCTATTTCATCTAAATTTTTGAATTTTGGGGCATGAAGTTATTTTTAATATTCTCTCATCTTTGCCAAGTATGCCGAAGCTATAGTAAAGTTCAGTTTCTTGTGCCTAATATTGATGATTTCTTTTTGTCCTCATCAGTCTGATGGTTGTTCAATTAGTTTTCAGTTATTCATCTTTGTAAAGAAAGAGCTTTTAGTTTCACTGAAACTATTTCTGCTTTTGTTTTCTATTTCATTGATTTATGCTCTTTTCTTTACTGTTTTCTTTTTTCTGTTAACTTTGGTTTTAATTGTCTTTTTTGCATCTAGATTCTTATGTGGAAGCTTAGATCATTTATTTGAGACTTTTCTCTGGTTTTTTTTTTTTAGCATAAACATTTAATGCTATAAATTTCCCTCTAAGCACTGCTTTAGCTACTGCATACCACAAAGTTTGGTGTGTTGTGTTCATTTTTATTCAGTTCAGAATTTTCTAATTTCACTTATGATTTTTTTCTTTGGCCTATGGGTTATTTAGAAGTGTATTGTCTAATCTCCTAATATTTGAAGATTTTCCAGACATCTTTTTTTTTTTAAGTTTCTAGTTTAATTCTATTATGCCAAAGAAAAGACTTTGTATGATTTCCGTCCTTTACAGTGTATTGAGATTTGTTTTGTGGCTCAGAATATAGTCTGTCTTGGTAAGTTATATACATGTATCTGAAGGCAGTGTGTATTGTGCTGTCATTGGGCGGAGTGTTCTAAATTACGTCTGAGTTAAGGTTGATGGGATTTAGTCTCTTACATCCGTACTGACTTGGTTTACTTTTTCTATCAATTACTGAGAGAAGAATGTTTTAATTTCCAATTACAGTAGTGGATTTATCTATTTCACCTTTTATGTATCAATTTTTGCTTTTATCATCTATTTTGAAGGGTTGTTATATCCTTTTGATGAATTTACTCTTTTATCATTATTAAGTATCCCTCTTTATCTCTGGTAATAGTCCTTGTTCTAAAGTCTACTTTGTGTGATATCATCTCCCCAGTTTTGTTTTGATCAGTGTTTGCTTCATATATTTTTTCCATCCTTTTACCTTTAACCAACCTGTGTCTTCATGTTTAAACTGTGTTTCTTATAGATAGCATACGGTTGTCTCGATTTTTTTAATCCAATACGACAGTCTCTGTTTTTTAATGAAAGTTTGTAGACCATTTTTATTTAACGTAATTATTGATTTGGTTGAATTTCAATATGGTATCCTGCTATTTATTTTCTAATTGTCCCATCTGTAGTTCATTTCTGTTTTCTTCTTTCTCTGCCTTATTATATATTAATTGAGTATTTTTGTGATTCCAGTTCATCTCCAGTGCTGGTTTAGTAGCCATATCTCTGTTTTATTTTTAGTGATTGCGTTATGGTTTATAATATGTTTTATTGTAAATATAAATACATTTTATTGATTTTAACATATCAAAGTCTATCTTGAAATAATACACTACTTCACATATGGTGTAAAGAATCTTATGGTTATGTATTTGATTTTCTGACTCTTGTCCTTTGTGATGTTGTTGCCATACATTTTACTTCTACATTTTATAAACTCCATAATACAGTGAAAAATTTTTGCTCTAAACAGGCAAAATTTTCAAAGAGATTTCAAGATGAGTAAAAATGTGTTTCAATTGACCCGCATATCTACTCTCCTCAGTGCTTTTCATTCCCTTCTGCAGATCCAGATCTCCATCCAGTATCATTTTCACTTATCCTGAGGAACTTCCTCTAACATTTCTTGCAGGCAGGATTGCTGGCAATGAATTGGGTTGGCTTTAATCTGAAAAGTATTTATTTTGCTTTCATTTTTTAAGGATATTTTTGCTGAATATACAATTCTAGGTTGACAGTTTTTCTCTTCAGTGCTTACAGTTGTCACTGTCTTCTAGTTTACATCTCCATGACAAGAGGTCTGCTACTTTGCCTTTGTTATTCTCTTTATCAATGGTTTTCAGCAACGTGTTTATGCTGTGCCTTGGTGTAGTTTTTTTGCTTATTGTTTTTTTACATTTACTCTGCTGTGAGATCAATGAGCCTCTTGAATCAGTGAGTTTATAGGTTTCATGACATTTAAAAAAATTTTGACCAGTTCTTCAAATATTTTTTCTGTTCTCCCTTTCTTTCTGGAGGGATTCCATTTACACGTATGTTAGATCACTTGGTGTTGTCCTATGGATCACTGATGTTGCATTCATTTTTTTTAGTCATTTTTCCCTCTTTGCTTTATTTTGGATAATTTCTATTGCAATGTCTTCAGATTCACTGACTTTCTGATGTGTCTGTTTGGCTGTTGATCTCATTAATTGTATTTTTCATTTTAGTACTGTATTTTTTCATTTCTAGGAGTTCCATTGTGCCATTTTTATATCTTCCAATTCTATCCTCAACATGTTCATATTTTCTTAGACATCCCTAAACATTTACAGTATATTTGTTAGAGTAATTTTAATATTCTTGTGTGCTATTGCATCATCTCTGTCATTCCTGAGTCGTTTTCTACTGATCAGTTTTTCTCCTGGTTATTGGTCATTTTTTCTGCTTTTTTGGTTGCCTGGGATTTTAATGGCTTGTTTATTAGTTACCAGACATTGTGGATTTTACTTCATTGGGTGATTGTTTTCTTTTCTTTTTGTGTTCTTTAAATGGTGTTGGACTTTATTCTGGCATGCAGTTTAGTTACTTGTGATCAGTTTGATCCTTCCAAGGCTTATTTTTAAACTCTCTTAGGAGCTCAGTTGGTGAAGAATCTGCCTGCACTGCAGGAGACCCTGGTTCGATTCCTGGGTTGGGAAGATCTGCTGGTGAAGGGCTAGGCTACCCACTCCAATATTCTGGTATGGAGAATTCCATGGACTGTTTATATAGTCTGTGGGGTCACAAAGAGTTGGACACGACTGAGCCCCATTCAGCTGGAAATTGTTTGGCCTGATTTTTTGTGATGATTCTTTCCCTAGCCTCATGGAGTTTGATTCCCTGCATGTGCAAGTCTGTATTTAGCCAAAGATTTAAGAGGATCCTTTTCATATTTCTAGAGCTCTTTCTGCTCTGAAAACTCTAGCTGCCTCAATCTCCTTAGAGTCTGAAAGACTGGCCTCTGTTTGGGTTCCCATTCCCTGGACTGCAGCCTAGGAATTGAGTTCAGGCAGTAAGGTGGGGAAATGGTAGCCCCAACCCCACCCCTGTTTGGTTCCTTTCTCTCAGAGAATCCTGTACAGCCTGTTGCCCAATGTCTGGAATTATTTGATTCCTATATTTTATATGATATTCTAGTTGTTTAAGATAGGAAGGTAAATCCAGTCGCTGTTACTCTATTATGGCTAAAAGCACAAGTGGCAATATGTACCTTCATTTTGCTTGTTTTAAAGATAAGGGCTTATAGTTACCAAAGGAGAAAGGTAGAGAGGAGGGATCAATTAGGAGTTTGGGATTAACATATACACACTACTATTTATAAAATAGATAACCACAAGAACCTTTTGTATAGCACAGGGAACTCTACTCAATATTCTGTAATAACCTAGAGAGGGAAAGAATCTGAAAAAGAAGGGATATTGTAAATGTATAACTGATCACTTTTGCTGTATACCTGAAACTAACACAACATTGTATATACTCCAATATAAAATAAAATTAAACTAAAAAAAGATAAGGAATCTGAGGCACAGAGAAACTTAACAACTTTCCCAAGATAACCTTATGCTTAGATGACAGATCCCAGATTTGAGTCCAGGTCAGAAAAGACCATGATGCTGGGAAAGACTGAAGGCAAAAGGACAAGAGAGCAAGAAGAAAATGAGATTGTTAGATAGCATCATGGACTCAATGGACATGAATTTGAGCAGACTTCTGGAGACAGTGGAAGACAGAGGAGCCTGGTGGGCTGCAGTTCATAGGGTCACAAAGAGTTGGACACAATTTAGTGACTGAACAACAACAGCAGTCTCCACTAAACTATCAGCTCCTTGGGAGTCAAGTACCTTGCCTATCTTGTTCACTGCTGTGTACTAGGCACCTAGAATAGCACCTGATACACAGAGTTTGTACTCAGTGGATGTTGTTGAATAAAATTAATAATTGACCAATCTGGGATTGAATGAAGCACTCCCTAGGAGGGAGAGAGAAGTTAGTTTCTCTTATACCCAGGTGGTGTTTATGTAATACCACCTGAATGGCCCAAGATGATTATCATGTCCTGGGATCTCCAAGCCCCAGTAAATACTTCTTCACCTATCTTTACATGCACCTTGCATATACTCCTGTGTGTAAGCAGCAGCTGTTGTTCAGATCTGCTGTCTGGCTCCTGAATTGAAACATATTATTTTAATCATGCGTGTTCAAGCCAGGAAGCCAATCTGCACTTTAAAAAATCAAATTCCTTTCTCTAGCGGTGTCCACGCAAAAGATGTGACTTCTTCTTTGCTTTGTCCAGTGTGTAAATCCTGGACAAATAAGACCCCATCTTGATCTGAGTTAGGCCACATAAACAGAAAAAAAGATCATCTAGCGTACCACACCTTCCTCCAAATATCCTACATTTTGGGGGAAAGTGGAGCCAGAGAATTCAAAGAGAGCCAGAATTCTCTCTCAGTGGTCCTGTTATCCAGAACTTTCAGACGATGACAGAGCAATTGATTGAAAATTATATGCCCATTTCCACATCTGCATAATTTTGCATTTTTATTTTATGGCCAGATAAACTCATTTGGAGTCTCTCTCTCCCTCTCTTTCCCTCCTATTTTGCTTTTGTTGTTTTATAAAGGTCCGGCTCAGCCTGGAAAGATGACCAGCTCTTCTGGTCTTTGTTTCTTCATGGGAAATGGGTTCTTCTCAGAAGACCTCCAGGCTGGTCCTGACCCAGCCTCCTAGAATTCACTCCTTTGCTTCATAACTTCAGCACTGTTACCTGGGTGATGTTCTGGTCAGCTGAGTTCTGTGTCCAGCTGGGGCTCATGGAGGATGTGGAGGGGGTGGCAGACTGCTTGTCAGAAAGTTTTCAAGTGGACAGGTTGTCGGGCCGCCCTGAAGACTAGTGTCTCTCCGGGGACCAAGCTGCTGTCACTGTGGGTAATTGGATTCCTGCTCCCCGACAGGACAGACTCCAGTGACCTTTAGGATTAATTGCTCCAGTCGACCTCAGCTGCCTTCTCTGGCTAGCTGTCTTCCCCAGTCTTGATCAGAAAGCCCCAGAGGCTCAGAGCTGGGCACTGGGCATTGGGACAGGCATATAAGCCAGAGACTTCTTGATCTGAGCCTTGAGAGATGTCCCACAAGCCCTGGCAGAGGCATCCGGGGAGGATGCTGTGCTTCACTCTTAAAGCAAGGTTTTTTCCTCATCATAGACCTTCCCAAGGTGGGATCCCTGGGTGGAGAAGATCCCCTGGAGTAGGAAATGGCAACTCACTCCAGTAGTCCTGCCTGGGAAATTCCATGGACAGACGAGCCTGGTGGGCTACAGTCCATAGGGTTGCAAAGAATCGGACATGACTGAGCACACATGCCTTCTTTCAGTTCGTGGTGTGGAGTCAACAATCATTCTTAAGAGGAATGCCACGCTGTCAACCTCCTCTCTTCCCAGGAGAAAATGATTCTTAGGGAGGGTTTGGGAACTTTTTGTGGTGAAAGTCTGTGCCTGTGACTCGTGGATCACTGAAAATTCATCCTGCTGAGCTTATTCACCAGAAGCTAGAACCTAAGATGGAGAGACAGCAGACGCTGCAGTGGCCGCATCCTTGACGGCACTGAGCGTCTGTGAGTACTCGTAATAACACTGGTTGAGTACTTAGCCCTGCATAACCTCATTTAATCCTCACAACAACTCTGTGAGGGATGTGATGTTTTGATCCCCATCTCCTAAAGGGGAAAACTGGGCTGAGGGATGTTAACAGCAGAGGCTGCACAGCTGCTCACTGCAAATCCTTCAAGGCAGTTGTCTGTTAGCAGAGCCAGCGCTTCACCTACTCTCATCTTTGAAGGTCTTGACAATAAGACTTTTCCTTTTCTTTCTGGGGTTGGGGGCGGTGGGTGGCAGTGACCATTGGTGTCACTAATGTTCTGTATGTAGTATTCCACGCATCTGGGCACAGAAAAGAATTTGCTCCTGTGTAGTTTTCCTACAAATCACGTGGCAGTTACATTGAAGAGCCTTTTGCTTTTCTTGGTACTGTTTGTTAGTTCTATCTCCTTTCTCCTGCTGATCAATAATCCATCAAATGGCAAATACACATTACATGGCCTCAACATGCCTTAGAAGTCAATAGGATCGGGGCCCAGCACTGTGTCCTTTTAACAGGGTCCTCCCTCAGGCTGCTACAGTTGGCGATGACAGTGTGCCATTACGAGACTTTCCTGGAAGGCCTGATTGGCTTGTCACTTGTTTCCTCTGCCACCTCCCCATCCCCCAGATGGCAATGGATGTTGCCATGACGACGTAATGGGAAGCAATCACACCTATTGTGGGACAGGAAAGTTGACTTGCATGAAAGAGTATTTGTGGTGCTGGGGAGAGGACCTGTTTGATCCCGTGAAGAAAGTAAGTTAATTCAGGATTGAGGAGCCCGCCTTTTAAATGTTCAATCCCCTGACTGATGCCTGTGGGAATTTTATTACTTGCCAGGTCACATTATTTGCCTACTGACAGAGTCTTACCAAAAAGAGGCATAGGATGAGTGCTTTAGATTTATTTTGAACCAAAACTTTGCCTCAAGGATGAGAAACTCCTTGTTGCTCCAGTTTTTTTTTTTTTTTTTTTTTCTAATTCCTTGCTTGTCTTCCCTCCTTCTTCTTCTTTTCTGTGCTGACGACAGCACAGCCTGCAAAAAGTTGGGAAAGCAATGGATGGTATTTCTATAACATAGGAGAAGAGTTTTGATTTCTTTCTTTTTGAGACCAAAAAAAAAGTGTTGAATTAAGTCAAAGGCTCAGACGAAACCATTGTCAAATCAGAGAGTCATTGGAACACAGGTATGAGCTGAAGTTGGGTGGGTATGAGCTGAAGTTGTGTGGGTGCCAGGAACCTGGGCAGGAAATAGGAAAGAGTAAGTTGGCAAGGGGACAGTGGGGACCAGGGGAGTTGGGCTCAGAGCCAGGAGACCTAACTTTGCATTTCAGTTCTGCTGGGGCTGTGAGTGTGGTTAAGAGTAAGTGTTCTAGAGTCTGACTCCCGGGTTCCATCCCTGGCTCTGACACGAGCTTACCAGTATAAACTTGGGCAAGTTAACCTAATATTTATTTGCATCAGTCTGGGCTGAAAGAGGATTAGATGAGCTAACTACAGATATGCCAATGAGTGTTTGTTGTTATTTTTACTTTGCAGTTTGAACAGGTTATCTTACCTCTCTGAGCCTTGATTTACTCATTAGTAACATGGAAATTATATTTGCCTCACAGGCAAATATTTGTGAGGATTAAATAAGCTATTATGTCAGAGAGCATCCATCCGCTGATTTCTGTGCATGCAATAGGTGCTAAATAAATGCCAGTCAAACCTTGATCTGTTATGCTAAAGGAAGAAGGGAGTACAGGAGACCTAAAACTCTCAGCTATCCATTCTTCTATCCCATCTCACACAAACACACACCTTTAAAATGCCTCTGGCAGGCAATTCTTCATTTTCTACTCCTGAATCATCAGGTATTTGCTGAGTGCTGAACTAGGCTGATCACACGGACCACAGCCTTGTCTAACTCAATGAAACTAAGCCATGCCATGTAGGGCCACCCAAGACTGACAGGTCATGGTGGAGAGGTCTGACAGAATGTGGTCCACTTGAGAAGGGAATGGCAAACCACTTCAGTATTCTTGCCTTGAAAACCCCATGAACAGTATGAAAAGGCAAAATGATAGGATACTGAACGAGGAACTCCCCAGGTTATAGGTGCCCAATATGCTACTGGATTTCAGTGGAGAAATAACTCCAGAATAATGAAGGGATGGAGCCAAAGCAAAAACAATACCCAGCTGTGGATGTGACTGGTGAGAGAAGCAAGGTCCGATGCTGTAAAGAGCAATATTGCATAGGAACCTGGAATGTTAGGTCCATGAATCAAGGCAAATTAGAAGCAGTCAAACAGGAGATGGCAAGAGTGAACATCGACATTCTAAGAATCAGTGAATTAAAATGGACTGCAATGGGTGAATTTAACTCAGATGACCATTATATCTACTACTGTGGGCAGGAATCCCTTAGAAGAAATGGAGTAGCCATGATGGTCAACAAAAGAATCTGAAATACAGTACTTGGATGCAATCTCAAAAACGACAGAATGATGTCTGTTCGTTTCCAAGGCAAATCATTCAATATCATGATAATCCAAGCCTATGCCCCGACCAGTAATGCTGAAGAAGCTGAAGTTGAACGGTTCTATGAAGACTAACTTTTAGAACTAACACCCAAAAAAGATGTCCTTTTCATTATAGGGGACTGGAATGCAAAAGTAGGAAGTCAAGAAACACCTGGAGTAACAGACAAATTTGGCCTTGGGGTACAGAATGAAGCAGGGCAAAGGCTAATAGAGTTTTGCCAAGAAAACACACTGGTCATAGCAAACACCCTCTTCCAACAACACAAGAGAAGACTCTACACATGGACATCACCAGATGGTCAACACCAAAATCAGATTGATTATATTCTTTGCAGCCAAAGATGGAGAAGCTCTATACTAGTCAGCAAAAACAAGACCGGGAGTTGACTGTGGCTCAGATCATGAACTCCTTATTGCCAAATTCAGACTTAAACTGAAGAAAGTAGGGAAAGCCACTAGACCATTCAGGTATGACCTAAATCAAATCCCTTATGATTATACAGTGGAAGTGAGAAACAGATTTAAGGGACTAAATCTGATAGACAGAGTGCCTGATGAACTATGGACGGAGGTTCGTGACATTGTACGAGAGACGGGGATCAAGACAATCCCCATGGAAAAGAAAAGCAAAAAAGCAAAATGGCTGTCTGAGGAGGGCTTACAAATAGCTGTGAAAAGAAGAGAAGTGAAAAGCAAAGGAGAAAAGGAAAGATATTTCCATCTGAATGCAGAGTTCCAAAGAATAGCAAGGAGAGATAAGAAAGCCTTCCTCAGCAATCAATGCAAAGAAATAGAGGAAAACAACAGAATGGGAAAGACTAGAGATCTCTTCAAGAAAATTAGAGATACCAAGGGAACATTTCATGCAAAGATGGGCTCAATAAAGGACAGAAATGGTATGGACCTAACAGAAGCAGAAGATATTAAGAAGAGGTGGCAAGAATACACAGAAGAATTGTACAAAAAAGATCTTCATGACCCAGATAACCACGATGGTGTGATCACTCACCTAGAGCCAGACATCCTGGAATGTGAAGTCAAGTGGGCCTTAGAAAGCATCACTACAAACAAAGCTAGTGGAGGTGATGGAATTCCAGTTGAGCTGTTTCAAATCCTGAGAGATGATGCTGTGAAAGTGCTGCACTCGATATGCCAGCAAATCTGGAAAACTCAGCAGTGGCCACAGGACTGGAAAAGGTCAGTTTTCATCCCAATCCCGAAGAAAGGCAATGCCAAAGAATGCTCAAACTACCGCACAATTGCACTCATCTCACATGCTAGTAAAGTAATGCTCAAAATTCTCCAAGCCAGGCTTCAGCAATACGTGAACCGTGAACTTCCAGATGTTCAAGCTGGTTTTAGAAAAGGCAGAGGAACCAGAGATCAAATGGCCAACATCTGCTGGATCATCAAAAAAGCAAGAGAGTTCCAGAAAAACATCTATTTCTGCTTTTTTGACCATGCCAAAGCCTTTGACTGTGTGGATCACAATGAACTGTGGAAAATTCTGAAAGAGATGGGAATACCAGACCACCTGACCTGTCTCTTGAGAAACCTGTATGCAGATCAGGAAGCAACAGTTAGAACTAGACATGGAACAGCAGACTGGAAAAGGAGTACGTCAAGGCTGTATATTGTCACCCAGCTCATTTAACTTCTATGCAGAGTACATCATGAGAAATGCTGGGCTGGAAGAAGCACAAGCTGGAATTAAGATTGCTGGGAGAAATATCAGTAACCTCAGATACGCAGATGACCCCACCCTTATGGCAGAAAGTGAAGAGCAACTAAAAAGCCTCTTGATGACAGTGAAAGAGGAGAGTGAAAATGTTGGCTTAAAGCTCAACATTCAGAAAACTAAGATCATGGCATTTGGTCCCATCACTTCATGGGAAATGGATGGGGAAACAGTGGAAACAGTGTCAGACTTTATTTTTTTGGACTCCAAAATCACTGCTGATGGTGATTGCAGCCATGAAATTAAAAGACGCTTACTCCTTGGAAGGAAAGTTATGACCAACCTAGACAGCATATTTAAAAGCAGAGACATTACTTTGCCAACAAAGGTCCATCTAGTCAAGGCTATGGTTTTTCCAGTAGTCATGTATGGATTTGAGAGTTGGACGGTGAAGAAAGCTGAGCGCCGAAGAACTGATGCTTTTGAACTGTGGTGTTGGAGAAGACTCTTGAGAGTCCCTTGGACTGCAAGATCCAACCAGTCCATCCTAAAGGAGATCATTCCTGGGTGTTCATTGGAAGGACTGATGTTGAAGCTAAAACTCCAATACTTTGGCCACCTGATGCAAAGAGCTGATTCTTTGGAAAAGACCCTGATGCTGGGAAGGATTTGAGATACTAAGACAGGCAGTGTGTGCCGGAGGCATTATGGGGGCGCAGAATCCAGTGAGTGGTTGAATGGTTAGAGAGGTAGGTAGAGGAACTGAGATGTAAGCAGGGTGGACAGAACACCTACACACCTACTTGTCTTCATCAGATCTCTGTGTCTGAGCACCGGGTCCCTAGAGGCCAGGGATCTGAGCTCCCCCACCTTCAGTCCACTGGCCCACCCTGAACCCTAGTTAGGCATCCTTACCCTTGCCAAGCCCACAGCGTATGTGCACATGAAAGGAATATCAAGGACATGTATTGGTTGTCTATTGCTGCACATCAGGGATCCCAAAACTTAGCTACTTAAAACAATAAACATTTATTATTTCACATTATCTGTGGGTCGAGGATGCAGATACAGCTTAGTTGAGTGCCTCTGGCCATAGGACTCATGGAGTGACAGTCAGCCAGAGCTGCAGGCATCTGAAATCTGACTCAGGTAGTTACTGGCCCATCTCAGTCTCTTACCATGTGTCCTTCCTCTGGACATGGCAGCTGGTTCCCCCAAGACAAACGATCTAAGAGAGAGAGAGAAAACCCAAGATGGATAGCATAGTCTGTTTATAACCTTGGAAGTGAGATCTTGTCACTTCTGTTATGTTCTCTTAGAAGCGAGTCTCATCAAGTCTAACCCATGCACAAAGGGGGTACACAAAGTGTGAATAACAGGAGGCAGGGGCCACTGGGCGTCGTCTTAGAGGCTGCCAAACATAGGATGTGAGATGCTTTTCTTCCAAGCTCAACAACCAGAAAGGAGAATCCCAGCATGCTGGACCAAAGGGCCTTTTCACATGTGTTTTGTTTGTTATTTTGCACATACGTAAGGAAATGCCATCTTCTAGGTCTTCTGGGTCTGAGAACAACATCTGGAACTTCCTGAGTACACCCCAGTGACAAGTTTCTTCCCTTGTAGAGAAAGATTCAGTTCATCAGTCTCTACTGACCACTCATGCCCTGTGAAGTGTGGTGGGTACCATGACAGATGGCTGAGTACAAGGGAACAGGAGCCAGCATCGAGGAGGGGGAGAGCAGAGAGGGAACAAGTCAAGGATGTCAACCCATAGATGAACATAGACATCCCTGAAGGACAGGGAGATGTTAGCCAGGAGTTGGGAGTGAACATTTCAGGTGGTAGGTCAGTGGCTTCCCTGGTGGCTCAGACAGTAAAGAATTTGTCTCCTGCAATTCAGGAGACTCAGGTTTGATCCCTGGGTTGGGAAGATACCCTGGAGAAGGGAATGGCAACCAACTCCAGTATTCTTGTCTGGAGAATTCCATGGACAGAGGAGCCTGACGGGCTACAGTTCATGGGGTCGCAAAGAGTTGGGCATGACTGAGCAACTAACACACACAGGTCAGAGGAAGCAGAAGTTCAGAGGGAAGAAAAGCATCATGTTGGGGGTTGAAAAGCTCTGGGGTTGTTGGGGAGTATGGCAGAACTGGGGGCTTTAGAAGCACAGGTGCCTGGCAGTTAAGTAGGCAGCTCTTTCTCTAGTTCCCTTTGGATCCATCTTGATGGCCTTGGTCAGACTGGATGAAGGAGCTGGATTCCCTGAGCACAGGTAGATCTGGAATAAGGAAGGAATGAATGGTCAGCAGGATCTCATATGTCCCAACCCCAGCAACTCTGATGAGGGAGTTTCTGAATCCGGGGCAGGGCCAAGAAGCAAGGTGCAGGGAACAGCATCCTGAGAGAGAACCAGGTCAAGGCTGGGGCAACATTCAAAAACCAAATCACGAGCTTGGTTTAATAAGACTGGAAAAGATGGATGTTTGTTCGGGTTACGGTGATATGCCAAGTGTCACAAGCCACCAGTGAATGATCAACTGCCAAATAAGGGATGCTGACACTAAGTCAGGTAAGGTCAGAGAGGCTGAGGCTCTCCTTTCCAGAGTGGTCTGGACAGGGTGGTACTGACTGTGGGCCTTATTACATGGCAGGGTGCCTGCTGGGTGTGTGCTGTGTCCCGAGCAGTACAGGTGTTTAGATGTGCTCACCACCACAGGTGCTGGGTCAGAGGAACTGATAGGGTGGGCTCCAGACCCCATATGCACTTCAGAGCAGGGACTTCCATGTCTTGTCACCTCCTGCTCATCTAGCTGGACAGTTCTCTCTTAAACTAATGAGTTTAGGAAACGAAAAGTAGCATCCTCCCCAGGCACATGGCCACTTGAGTATGGGACTCCCATGGCTGCTTCTGGGCTCACAGCCCTGAGAACACAGAACCTGGAGTGGAGAGAAACCTGGGTTTCCCCTGGTTCTCTGGCCTTCCCAGGTGGTGCTAACGGTAAAGAACTCACCTGCCAATGTTGGAGACATAAGAGACGCAGGTTTGATCCCTGGGTCGGGAAGATCCCCTGGAGATGTGAATGGCAATCCACTCCAGTATTCTTGCCTGGAGAATCCCATGGACAGAGGAGCCTGGTGGGCTACAGTCCATGCAGTTGCAAAGAGTCGGACATGACTGAAGTGACTTAGCACAGTATGCGCAGTAACAACTGCAGACAACTCACGACGGAGCTTCGGGGTCCTCATCTGTAAACCAAGGGGTCTCGAAAAGAGCTCCTCCACCATGGCTGTTTATGAGCGTTGGCCGGGGAGCTGACACGCCAGCCTCCCTGTGACGGATTCAGCTTTGAGGGCCTGGGCCAAGGCCAGGACATCTCTGTTCCTTTCAACGCACCTGGAATCTGACTTGAAGCCGGGGCTCTTGAAGCACTGCCAGTTTCCTGTGTGACTCCCAGAGGGCTGCACAGCACAGTCACCTGGGGACCGACCCACACCCTCTCTGCCTCCTGAGCCAGGCTCTCCAGGTCAAGGTGAGGCCCAGGGGTCTGCATTTAACAATCTCCTCAGGCATCCCTGATGCTTCAGGTGCACAGTCCAGAGTTTGGGAAACACAGGGTGTCCTTACCCAGTCCTGGAACAAGAAAATTTGAGTGTGTCTATTCTGTCATTGCTAGGAGTCCTTGTGAAAGACGCTGATTCCCTCTGTCCTCACATCAAGTAGAATTGCAGCAGTTCACCACCAGATTGTGATGATCAACAGAGATCAAGTGGTATTGCTGTTTTTGTGATTTTCCTGCTGCCTGAGTGTTCTGGGTACAGATTTCTACATCGGTGTATCCTCCTCCATGTCTCTTCTGGTAAAGCCCCCAGCCCCTGGCACCGCGTGGCCACAGATGCTTAATCAAAGGACGTGGATGGGGAGAATGAAGGCCCCGGGCCGCTCTGGAGTGTGCCTGCTTCAGAAATACACTGAAAGAATGAGACCACGCAGTTTCTAAATCAGTCATTTGGGCTAGTTTAGCATGAAAGGCTCTGATGAGCCGGGACTGATTCATCCATTCTTGGTGTTCTGGGGAGGCACACGGCAGAGGTCCCTGAGAATGCCGTGAACTTCCGGCATGAATAACGCTGCCCGCCTCCCCCTCTGTCGCCAACAGGGCAGCCCTCTCTGCAGGTGGCCCAGACACACAGCTGCCGGCCTGAGTGGCCAAGGCAGAGGGACAAGGCCACAAGGGTGGGCTGAGTGTGTGTTCCAAGTCTGCCTCCCACAGCCAAGCCCCCATCCCCTCCCCCTCCACTGTGTGAGGTCACCATGGTGACTTCTTGTCTCTGGTATGTCAGGGCTCTATCAGAGCCAATTGGTGGCAGGTGCAGATAAGGGTCTCTAAGCAGGGGCGGCTGTCAGATGACCTGTGGCCACCAAACACAGCATCGATTCTCGCCTGTGCCGGGGCCCACAGAGGACGAGGGAGGCTGGGGGAGGAGGAAGCCCTTTCTATATTTAGCTCCCACTCTGGTACATCCCGGTGGACAGCTTTGAAAGAGGCTGACTTCCAGCCCAGCATGGGAAGGTTTAACAATCCTCAATTAGGCACACTCAATGTGGGGTTGTGTTTTGAGAGGGTTTTTTAAAAAATAGATAAAAAGGAGAGCAAGAGGGAAGAGAACAACAAAGCTAAGTTGATTTAGAGCAACAGGTGAAACTGGCCCTAAACTTCTCCATCCAGCAATCTACACGCCCATCCCTGGACCTACTGGACATTGGAGGGGGGTGGCTGGGGCAGCCACTGGAACAAGAGCATCGGAGAAAGGGATTCTCTGGATTGCTGAGGAGTTTGGCCCCTGAGGTGCTGCCCGGAGCAAAGGCAGAATGCCTGAGTATTTGCCCAGGGCCCTAGATCATGCTTTCACATGGCGCTGGGGGTAAAGAACCTGCCTGCCAATGCAGGAGACGCAGGTTTGATCCCTGGGTCGAGAAGATCCCCTGGAGTAAGAAATGGCAACCCACTCCAGTATTCTTGCCTGGAGAATCCCTTGGACAGAGGAGCCTGGAGGGCTACAGTCCATGGGGTTGCGCAGAGTCAGAGTCGGACACGACTGAGCTAGATCTTGGCCCTTTGGAGGGGCTTTTTTTTGGGAGGGGGTACAGGAGGGAATTGGGTCACTGGAAATTCCAGCTCATGGCCTGGTGGCCTGGGGGTTTGCTCTAAGCTCCCCCTTTCTCCTACAAAGCTCTCCAACACACATGAAAGGGATGCAGCACAGTAGGGGAGCCAGAGCGCTGACAAATTGTTTATTTGCCTGAACTCACCAGGTAATTGCATGTCCCTCGCTTTGCTTTGCTTTGGCTGCTCTGGCTATGGCCCATTCAGCAGCCTGAAGTAAGCTCCCTCTGCCTGGGGCCTTGTAGGGAGATGAACATAGGAGAGATTGAGGCTCTGATCCCCTGAGGTTCCTGAGCTCCCAGGAACACAGCAATGAAAAGGACCGGAGGACAGACCTGGAGATCAGATGCTGGTGCAAATGAGTGTCATGTAAACTAGTGCAGGGCCTGTGGGAGGATCAGTCGGGGGGCCTGGGGAACTGGGACTACAGCAGGAAACCCACCTGGTTCGGCCTTGCACCTTCTGTTCCCCAGCCAGGGGAAGTGTCTTGCTGACCTGGCATCTTCAGGGATGTTAGTGATGCCAAGTGAGGTGTTCCATGCCAAGTTCATTGTTGTTATCCAGTCTCTCAATCATGTCTGAGTCTTTACAACCCCATGGACTGCATCACACCAGGCCTTTCTGTCCCTCACCATCTCCCAGAGTTCGCCCAAGTTCATATACTATTCATCATTGTTCAAGTTTTGCTTGAATATGGTATCAGTTACAAATGACCCTGTTGCTTAACAATCAACTTAAAAGACATATCAGAAATCAATGGCATCTCCCCTGGAGCCTTCACTCTGTCACTCTGAGCCTTGGAGAGACGGGCCTTCGGAGGCCTGAATCACAGTTGGTCGGGGATGTACCGAATGCATGCCATCTCCAGGCAGGGCTTTAAGTGAACTGGGATGTGTGGAACATCTTCCTTCCCCCCTACATTCACGAATGTAGCCCTGGTCTGATGGTCACCAGACACTCAGAGGCAGTGAACAAGTCTGAGTGTATGTCACAGCCTGAAGCCAAAGAGAAAGGGTCCTACCTCTCTCTCCAGACAGCCCTGCCCAGCGCCAAGGCATATCGCATACAGGAATTCCTTCTGACCTTCAGGGATCTGTTTCTGAGCTTCTGCAGTCTGTACTTAAGTATGTCTGGCTCGCCCAGGCTCCTCTGTCCATGGGGATTCTCCAGGCAAGAATACTGGAGTGGGTTCCCATGCCCTCCTCCTGGGGATCTTTCTAACCCAGGGATCAAACCCAGGTCTCTTGCATTGCTGGCAGGTTCTTTACAGTCCGAGCCACCAGAGAAGCCCAATATATGTGTATAAGCATTTAAACATATATGTGAATATGTTTATTATGAATCCATATTTTCTTGTATAAGCAATTATATATCTTTAACAAATTTATTGAACACTATTGGGGAAGCACTGTGTATGCTACTGTCTAAAGTGCATTGAAAATGGGCCGGGACATATGTGAAGCTTATATGAAGATAATTATGTTATTTGCTGAGCACTAGTAGAGTCCAGGCAGTGTATTAGGTGCTTGACACCAGTGCCTTTCATTTACGCCTCGCGACAGCCTTAAAGTGCTAACCCCATTTTGTAGATGAGAAAACTAAGCATCAGGGAGGTTAAACTCCCCCAGGGGCATAACACAGGAAAGCAGCTGGCAAACCTTAGGCTCGAATCCAGAGGATCTCCTGGCCCCGGGACTCTGAACCACTAGCCGTGAATTACACATGGTCCTGCCTTCGGAAGCCTTGTGCAGGTGCTCAATGAGCACAAACAGGCACATCCACAGCTGCTGTCATGACAGAGGGGGAGGAGGCAGGGGGGAGTGCTGTCAGCTTGTGTCTGAACAGGAGTGCAATGCTCAGTCCAGGGTCCTGCCTAGGGTCTGTGAATTTTAGCCACACTTCATTGTCTCCTGTCTGTACTCAATCTTTGTCCTATGGTGACTTTTCTCCCACCAAATTGTCCTCAATTGCTGCAGGGCCCTGTCAAAGTGCAGGGCAGTTACTATTGGAAACAAGTGTTTTCTTAAGTCGCTCACTCCTTATCTGCTCTTTCTTCCAACCCTTTATTCCCTGCACCCTAGATTCATTGACTTACAGTGCAAGGTGCACGCATATTAGAGATCCAGAGTCCTGGATCCACTCTGGGACCATCCTCCCCCTCACCGCTAGTATGCACCCTGTGCCTGATTCGGGTGCACTGGCCAGACACTGGGAGCAGGGATCCACCACTCCTCAATACCTGTTGCACCTGACAGGTGCCACTGGACATCTTAGGCTCCTGAGTAGGGCCAGGTAGGGGCTCTGGGAGATTCTGAATCCTCAAGCATTTTGTGGCTTCCCTTGTGGCTTAATCTTGAGCTTCCCTTGTGGTTCAAATGGTAAAGAGTCTGCAGGCAATATGGGAGACCTGGGTTCGATCACTGGGCCGGGAAGATCCCCTGGAGAAGGAAATGGCAACCCACTCCAGTACTCTTGCCTGGAAAATCCCATGGATGGAGAATCCTGGCAGGCTACAGTCCATGGGGTCACAGAGAGTCCGACACGGCTAAGCAACTTCACTTTCACTTGCAAGTATCTTAGCGCTTTAGAAAGTCAAGCACTGGCTGAGGCGTCAGGACATGTGGAATCTTACTCTGCTTTGTCACTGCAAGGAGATCCAACCAGTCCATGCTAAAGGATATCAGTCCTGGGTGTTCATTGGAAGGACTGATGCTGAAGCTGAAACTCCAATACTTTGGCCACCTGATGCGAAGAGCTGACTCATTGGAAAAGACCCTGATGCTGGGAAAGATTGAGGGCAGGAGGAGAAGGGGACCACAGAGGATGAGATGGTTAGATGGCATCACCGACTCAATGGACATGGGTTTGGGTAGACTCTGGGAGTTGGTGATGGACAGGGAGGCCTGGCGTGCTGTGGTTCATGGAGTCACAAAGAGTCGAACATGACTGAGCAACTGAACTGAACTGAAATGGAGTGCTTTGGGCTTCCTTGGTGGCTCAACAGTCCACCTGCCAGTGCAGGAGACTTGGGTTTGATCCCTGGGTTGGGAAGATCCCCTGGAGAAGGAAATGACAACCCACTCCAGTATTCTTGCCTGGAGAATCCCATGGACAGAGGAGCCTGGGGGGCTACAGCCTATGGGGTTGCAAAGAGTCAGACACGACTTATTGACTAAACAACAACAATGGAGTGGTTTGGGCTCCTCAGTTTCTTTGGGGTTCCACCTTCATTTGGATAGTCTCTAAGTTCGCTGACAGTGTTGATACTCAGGGATTCTCGTAGGGCACAGGACCCCCAGCAACCTGAGGAGTAAGGGCCACAGTGGGAGATGCTGCTTTCTGGATCCAAATGGGGTACCTGAATGGAGAGCCTGGTTCTCCAGCCTCTGATGAAGGTGAGCTCAGGCTGGGGTTTGGGAGCCCCAGTCAGAAGGTTTGACCTGGGTCTGTATGAGCACGTCTCCCAAGGAAGAGAAAGCATTGTTTCTAACCCCTTCCCCAGAAGTAATGGGAATGAGCATCCTCCTCTCCCATCCCACTCTCCGACACACACACACACACACACACACACACACACACACACACACACACACACACACACACACAGTTTCTGTGCTCTGGTTTAGCGTTTATTGTTCTGACCTATTTCTATGAGATCTCCTTCCCTAGTCTGGGAGCTGCTCCTCTAATTCATCGTATTTATCTCAGGTTCCCCAGTGCCTAGCTAGGGGCCTGCCACTGCACAGCAAGTGAGCTATGACTATTTGTTGTAGAAATAAATGACAGTTTGGCACTGGCCTTAGAATGCAGTCTAGGTCTTTGGCTAAGGCAGGAAGACATTTATGCTAATAAGTGTTGATCTTGCCTCTCCAACTAGGAAGTAACTCCTGGAAAAGGGGAACTTGACTTAATTATATATCTTGCAAAGGATCTCACCCATTCTGGGCTCAGTACAAACTTGTAAAATAAATGGGTTGGAATACAGTGTATCACCCTTTGGACTCCAGGGGCAGCTGCCAAAATTCTTTGGGGCATGTCACTAGTTAGCCTTAATTACCTGATTTTGTATTAGCTCTGGGAACCAATCTGGCTGAATGATAAGATTTGGCTCCTAGATAATAGCTAACAATAATAACTACCTAATATCACATGCTTAATATATGGCATCACTGTGATAAATGCTTTACTTCCCTCTTCTCATTTAATCCCAATAACAATCCTTTTATATTCATTTATTCATCTAGTCGGCCAATACTTTTTGAGCATTCACTGTTTGCAAGGCACTAGGCATCCAGTGGTATACAAGATAAACATGGTTTTATTTTCCCTGCTTTACAGATGAGGAAATGGATTCAGGGACTCTCAATGATTAGCCTGCGATCACCAGGCTAATATGTGGCAAAACTGCATCTGAATCATCTTTTTTCTTCATTGAGTTAGAGAAATGGTTAATTAGTTAGTGTTAGTTGCTCAGTCGTATCTGACTCTTTGTGACCACATGGACTGTTAGCCTGCCAGGCTCCTCTGTCCATGGAATTTTCCAGGCAAGAATACTGGAGTTGGTAGCCATTCCCTCCTCCAGGGCATATTCCCAACCCAGGGATCAGACCCAGTCTCCTGTACTGCACTGGATTCTTTACCATTTGAGCCACCAGGGAAGCCTCAGGAAAATGGTGCCCCTGATCAAAACTCAAGTTTGTAACTCTTTGCAGGGTAGGGGTTGCTGTCTGGTTCCTCTAGAAATGGAAGGTGCCTTATGAAAATGAGTGTTTGGCTGGTAAAAGTACTTGCCTACAGTCCTTGCAATGCACTCTCGGGTGGGGAAGTGTGACTATGTTGGGGAACTCTACCAACACCCTCCTCCAGACATAGCAGCATTGGGCTTTCAAGGGGACACAAAGAGGCTCTCTTTCCTGCCAGAGGTGACACAGACAAATGAAAGAATGCCTGTGGGACGGAAGAGAAGGCATGGGTGGGGAGGTCTCTGGGGAGAGACTCAGGAGTCATGGGTGAGGTGCCCAGCAGCATTGCTGGCGGCCCTGACCATCCCCTGCTCCAGGCCAACTAGACAGTGTCCCTGGGAGTCACTGCATGGATGGGGAGTCTCCCCAGGGATCCTATGAAAGCTGTGAAGTAGCCCCAGACTCTCCTTCATAAACAGTCCTGCCCTGCCTCATCCCCAGGGCACACCCACAGCTAAGTGCCCACTTACACAGGCAGGTGGCTCCCATGGGATGTCAGGCTCTTTCAGTTTCTCTGTTCTGTTTTGTGCACTCATGTGTGCACAAGTGTGCCCACATTCTTCCCAGGTCAGTTGTTGTTGCTCAGTCACTTAGTTGTGTCTGACTCTTTGCGACCCCATGGACTGCACCAAGCCAGGCTTTCCTGTCCTTCACCATCTCCCGGAGTTTGCTCAAACTCATGTCCATTGGTCAGTGATGCCATCCAACCATCTCGTACTCTGTCGTCTCCTTCTCCTCCTGCCTTCAAACTTTCCCAGCATCAAGGTTTTTTCTAATGAGTCAGCTCTTCACATCAGGTGGCCAAAATATTGGAGGTTCAGCTTCAGTATCAGTCCTTCCAATGAATATTAAGGATTGATTTCCTTTAGGATTGACTGTTTTGATCTCCTTGCTGTCCAATGGACTCTCAAGAGTCTTCTCCAACACCACAATTCAAAAGCATCAATTCTTCATCACTCAGCCTTCTTTATAGTCCAACTCTCACATTCATACGTGACTACTGGAAAAACCATAGCTTTGACTAGATGGACCTTTGTTGACAAAGTAATGTCTCTGCTTTTTAATATGCTGTCTAGGTTGGTCATAGCTCTTTTTGCAAGGAGCAAGCAGCTTTTAATTTCATGGCTGCAGTCACCATCTGCAGTGATTTTGGAGCCCAAAAAAATAAAGTTTCTCACTGCTTCCATTGTTTCCCCATCTATTTGCCATGAAGTGATGGGACCAGATGCCATGATCTTCATTTTCTGGATGTTGAGTTTTAAGCCAGCTTTTTCACTCTTCTCTTTTACTTTCATCAAGAGGCTCTTCAGTTCCTCTTCACTTTCTGCCATAAGAGTGGTGTCATCTGCATATCTGAGGTTATTGATATTTTTCCTGGCAATCTTGATTCCAACTTGTGTTTCATCCAGCCCAGCATTTCGCATGATGTACTCTGCATATAAGTTAAATAAGCAGGGTGACAATACACAACCTTGACGTACTTCTTTCCCAATTTGAAACCAGTCCATTGTTCCATGTACAATTCTAACTGTTACTTTTTGACCTGCATACAGATTTCTCAGGAGGCAGGTAAGGTGGTCTGGTATTCGCATCTCTTGAAGAATTTTTCACAGTTTGTTGTGATCCACACAGTCAAAGGCTTTGGCATAGTCAATAAAGCAGAAGTACGTGTTTTTCTGGAATTCTCTTGCTTTTTCTATGATCCTACAGATGTTGACAATTTGATCTCTGGTTCCTCTGCCTTTTCTAAATCCAGCTTGAACATCTGGAAGTTCTTGGTTCATGTACTGTTGAAACCTAGCTTGGAGAATTTTGAGCATTACTTTGCTAGCGTGTGAAATGAATGCAATTGTGTGGTAGTTTGAACAGTCTTTGGCATTGCCTTTCTTTGGGATTGGAACAAAAACTGTCTTTTTCCAGTCCTGTGGCCACTTCTGAGTTTTTCAAATTTGCTGGCATATGGAGTGCAGCACTTTAGCAGCAGCATCTTTTAGGATTTGAAATAGCTCAATTGAAATTCCATCACCTCCACTAGCTTTGTGTGTAGTAGTGCTTCCTAAGGCCCACTTGACTTCGCACTCCAGGATGTCTGGCTCTCGGTGAATGATCACAGCATCGTGGTTATCTGGGTCATGAAGATCTTTTTTGTACAGTTCTTCTGTGTATTCTTGCCACCTCTTCTTAAAATCTTCTGCTTCTGTTAGGTTCATATCGTTTCTGTCCTTTATTGTGCCCATCTTTGCATGAAATATTCCCTTGATGTCTAATTTTCTTAAAGAGCTCTCTATTGATTCTATTGTTTTCCTCTGTCACTTTGCATTGATCATTTAAAAAAGCTTGCTTATCTCTCCTTGCTATTTTTGGGAACTCTGCATTCAGGTGGGTGTATCTTTCCTTTTCTCCTTTGCCTTTCACTTCTTTTCTTTTCTCAGTTATTTGTAAGGTCTCCTCAGACAACCATTTTGCCTTTTTACATTTCTTCTTCTTGGGAAGAGAAGTACAGCTTCTTCCAGGTACTTCCAGGTCAGTACAGCTATGGAATTTAGTCTCCTGCCATGGTAGACCCACTGTGGTTGGAGAGGGAGCTGGAAGCTGCAAGCATTAGGGCCAGGCATGCAGTTGGTGTGGAATCTGGTAGGCCTTTCTGCAGACAGGTCACTCCTGTCACTTGGAGCCAGAGGGAGAGGGCCATGGCTACCCTGTCCTCCCCTACCCCAATCCTGGCCTCAGGCTAGGAAACAAAACATAAAGGCCTTTTCAAATGGATGCTTATAAGAAAGTAAGGAAAGGAGGCAAAGGATGGAAGGGAGACAGTCTAACATTTGCAGAGGGCATCCTGTGGACTCGGCTTTGGCCTTTATGCTCATGCTTTATTTCATTCTCACAAGAATAAATACCTCTCTTCTAAAGATGGGGTAGGCGGAGCTCAGTGGATTCAAGGAAGTCTTCTCGGAGCAGGTGGCCGAGCTTTTTAAAATTCATTTTTATTTTCCATCCCTAGGGTATAATCAAGGTAAAGACTAAGATGTTAAGAGTTAAAATGGCTATTGTCCTTCACTGTCTGAGCATTCCAAGTGGATTAATTTATTCATCCTCACCACCCCCTGAGGAGTGCTATTGTGAACTCTCTTTAACAGATGAGGAAACAGAGCCAGGGAGGGTAAATAAGACACCAAGGGCCGCGGGTAAAGCGTAAAGCGTGGGGCTGAGATACAAACCCAGGCAGTCTGGTCTCACGGCTGATCTCTTACAGTGGCCAAGGACAGATGAGGCTGAGTTGAGAGAAAGATTATGTTTTATGGAAGGAGAGCTGCATTTGGAGACAGAGGACCTCCGATGGATGCCCCAGAGTATTTGGCAGTCTAAGGCATATTTGGAGACAAAATGTATTTTCTCCTTTACAGCTGACCTGGATGTATCCATCCTCAGATTCCTATGGAAATAAAATACTAAGTGCATTTCTCTGTCTTGAGACCTGATTCTGGAAACCAGAACCCAATGCCCTTTCACTCCTGTCCCCTTCTCTCCATGTATGTACCTAAACCCACAAGCCTGAAGCTACACCCAACCTCCTTGACCCCTACACAGAAGATGGACCCAGACACCTACACATGCACCCATCTATCTTTGTCCCATCCCATTGCTCACCTCCTGGACCTGCATGCCCAGGCCCACACGATCCCACCCTTCTGCTTCCAGATGGGCCCCCACATTCACATGGGTAGGTACACAAGCCCCCACCACGCACCCATCCACCTGTACACACACAGATGAGGCCTGTGTGCTGACTACCCCACATGTAGCACCAGGGACTCCCACCCTTACAGAGGCGGAAGTCAAAAAACCAGGGGCAAAGTCTAACAGGACATTTGGGACTGAGGTCCAGACACCCTACCAGGGACTAAGATCCCACATGCTGTGCAACGTGGCCAAACAAACAGAAAAAAACAAAGCAAAACAAAAAACAAAGAAACCCCACATGTACCAGATGCTGGCAAGGACTTAATAAAGTCTCCCTGAGTTGTAGGGCAAATACCGAAGAAGGATCAATGCTGTGAGCATACATTCATGTGTGTGCTTAGTCGCTCAGTCATATCCGACTCTTTGCAACCCTATGGACTGTAGCCCGCCAGCCTCCTCTGTTCATGGGGATTTTCCAAGCAAGTATACTGGAGTGGGTTGCCATGCCCTCCTGCAGGGGATCTTCCCAACCCGGGGATCGAACCCAGGTCTCCCACATTGCAGGCGGATTCTTTACCGTCTGAACCACCAGTAGCTAAAGAGACTGGAAATCTTCTGGGTAAAGCACCATGAATAGGTCCCCTCCTAGAGTCCCTGTCTTGGATATTTCCCCACACCCACACAGAGGAGGACTAAGGGCTTGACCACCTCGCTGTGCAGGAAAGTGGCTGGGCTCTGGAATCCCACAGATCTGGATTCCAATTCGGCCCTGACCCAGAGCAGCTATACTCTTGGAGGAGTCCCTCCAGCTCTCGTCTCCCCCGGAGTCCTGAGGGTGGAAGCGCCTGCCTCCAGGGCTGTCGTGAGGAAGACGAATGGCATGGCGGGAGGCATGTTGCCCGCCGTCAGCACTCGCATCCCCGTGGCAGTCACTTAAAATTATCCTCATTTTTATCTTTCGCCCTGGAAGTGCTCGTGCCTGAGGGGCTGGCAGCCCTGCTTCCTGAACTCCTTCCTCCTGGCATCTCACCAAGCTGTCTTCGAAGAAACCCTTTTCCACCCTGGCTGTGACCCCAGGTGGGGGACCAGTCTCATCCTCACCCCCTGGGAGTTCTCTGGAGTTTCGGGGAGTGGGGGAAGCTGGCAGCTTCTCCGCCCTCCAGCTTCCTGCCCACCCGCCGGGCGGCCTGCTCCCCATTCAGCCTCTCCCCTCCCCCAACCAAGGAGGGCACTAGCGCATCCTGAGAATATGGAGAAGGGGTTACTCGGCATCCCCCTGACTCACGGTGCCGCTGAATAATCTGAGAGGGAAGGTGACGGATTTAGGGAACATGCCAATTTGATATCAGGGCTTGATCACTGGAACTCGGCTCCCCGGGGAAGAGAAAATGAAAAAATATGACTAAACTGTCCTCCTACACGGGCTGTCATTAAAACAGTGCTCGGTGTGTCACAGATATTTTTTGCTTCGTCTCCAAATAATTTGTTCTTCCAACTTTAAAAAAAAATTTTTTAATTTAATTTTTATTACCCCTTCCTCCACCTCCCCAGTAGGTGTGCCCTTTGCTCTGTGAGGCCAAGGGAAGGTCAGAGGTGTGTCCTCCTGGCCGTGACCCTCAAAGGAAAGGAGGTGAAGCCCCCAGGCCTGGTCTACAGCTGAGACAGAATCCTCCCTCCTCCCCTCCCCCTCCTTGTCTTCCCTCTTCTACTCTGCCCCTTTCCTCCCTTTCTTCCTCTTCCTCCTCATTTTCCTCTTCCCCTCCCTGCTCCCTCTTCCTCTCTCTTCTCTCCCTCCCCTTCCTCTTCCTCTCCGCCCACCACCCCTCCTGCACCCCCGTCACTCCACACCGCTGTGTCTCTTAGTCAAGGAGCATATCGTGAACTGAGATCTCCAAGGCCCCCACCCCCCACCCTCACCATGGCCCATGCAGGCCCTGCGGCTCTGTTGTGCTGTGGAGGAGGAGTTTCTGGGAATTGTTTAGGAGAAAGAAATCCTCAGAAAGGTCGGGCCAGTCCAGGCCATGCCATGAGCACCCAGCCTCAGCCAGAGGGCATTTCCCTCCCCACTCACTCAGCACCCAGGTGGTCCTGGCCTGGGGACCCCCCCCCCCCCCCCGCCAGCCCTTTGCCTGGGCAGCCTCCACAAACCCCAGCCAGGAGTTTCCCATGCTGCCACCGTGCAGCCCAGTCTGGTGACATGCCTATTCCTGCCGTCGTTAGCTCCTGAGGAGAGAGTCCGAAAGTGTGTTTACTACGTGCCAGGTACTGTGTGGGGATCTGGGAGCAGAACCATAAATAAGGCCCATTTCCTGCCCCTGCGTCCTGGTGAAGGGTTGAGGGGGCGGGACACACAAACATGTAAACAGATAAACACAGATGACTAAGGTAGCCTCACTCAGAGTGCTGCGAAGGAGGTGGGGAGAGAGGCAGCTTTAGTATCCGGGTGCCACCCCTAGTGGCTGAGGGGTGGGGTCCTGAGGCGAAGATCCAGGGAAGAACCTTCCAGGCAGAAAGAGAAGACACAGCCCAGCAAAGGCCAAAATTAGGAATGGTCTTGGCGTGTCTGAAAGGCAGGACACAGGCCCACTGTGGGGCAGAGGGGGCAGGGGAGCTGTGAGCAAGCCCTGACCTGAGGAGGCAGCCAGCCACAGACCACAGGGCCCTCACTCATCAGAAGGCCAAGGGAAGATTAGGGATGTATCTTAGGGTTACGGAAAGCCTCTGGAGGGTTCTAAGCAGAGGGCGAAGTGATCTGGTTTATGCTTTAAAAGTTAACTCTGAGGGGTGTGTGAAGGATGGGTTATCGGGAGGGTGAGGGGCAGGGTGCCGAATAAGAAGGCTAATGGCAGAGGCCAGTGGTGGGGGCTTAGACTCAGTTTGTCTGCCCTGCTCCCTCACAGAGTCCCAGGCTCCTCAGGCCTCCGGTGTCCAGATCCTCCCTGTGCTTGCAGGTCTGCCACAGCCCTCATCACAGCGTTGTATTTATTTATTTGCCTGCTTGTCTCTATGTAGGATTGTAACCTCAGAGGGCTGGGATTGTCTTCTTTGGCCATCTTCCTGTCTTCATCCAGCTTGGCCCAGAGCGGCTACTCAACAAGCATCCATTGACACAGAGTACTCCTTTTCCATCATCATTTAAGCTAAAAGTCAACCTGTCTAATCATGTTTATAAATTTGAGACTCACCATTCACACTAAGTCCTGAGAAAAACACCTCCTCCAGGAACTCCTCTTTGATTTTAGAGGATACTTTGCCATATCCTCTCAGCCTGTGGACTCCCTGGTGCAAATCCATACTTCCCTAAAATGTGGTTTTCAAGAGGTCTTCCTGCCTCTTCTGCTTCTCTTCAGTAGTTGATTCAGTAGATAATTATCATTCAGTCTCGGCTTAAACGTCAGAGACACCTTCCCTGATGATCATGTAGAGGAGCCCCCGCCCACCTGCCCACTGTTATTCTCTTTGTGGTACTCTATTTTCTTCTACTTATGTGCTTGTTTATTTATTTATTGTATAATCTCCCCAAATACAATGTAAGTTCCAGGAAGCGGGGCCTGGTCTATCCTGCTCACAGCTGCCTCTCAAGTGCCCAGAACCACGCCCGGCCTGTGGAAGGCCCTTGGGGGTTCTTTTGTGATGACTCCTGAGCTCTTCCTGTGTGTACAGTGTTCCTATAGGCACCATGGCCCTTCAGGCCAAAAGCAAACCACCTGCCTGAAGTCCTGAAACTCATACTTAGGATGGTAGGCTCACAGCTGTCAGGGCAGGAGCAGAGGGAAGTCAGGGGTCCAGGCGGACTTCGTGGAGGGCATGAGGGCTGAGGTGAGCTTTGGATACTTGTTCCCACTGCCAGGCCTTTGCTGGTGGTTGTTGCTTCTCCAGCTTGAAACACTGGACCCCACCCTCTTCATCCCACTTTGCTGACTCTGGATCATTCTTCCAGTTTGGAGCCCCTTCTCCAGGAAGCTTTTCCTTGTCTCAGATGCCCAAAGCAGTGGGACCCTGGATGTCCCTCTCATAAGGCTGTTCACACAGCTTTGAAATGACCTTTTATTTCTTAGGCTCCTTCAGCATACACTCACATTCACCTATGCACACACACAAGAAAGTTGACTCAGTGAGGACAAAGAGAGCGTCTGACTCACTTCTGATTCCCTAACATTGAATACCATTCCTGGAATATAGTAGATGTTCAGAAATTGTATGCAGAATAAATGAAGAAGACGGCTTTCCTGGTGGCACAGTGGTAAAAAAAAAAAAATCCACCTGCCAATGCAGCAGATGCAAGAGCTCTGGGTTTGACTCCTGGGTTGGGAAGATCCCCTGGAGTAGGAAATGGCAACCTGCTCCAGTATCCTTGCCTAGAAAATTCCATGATAGAGGAGCTACCGTCCATGGGGTCACAAGAGTCAGACACGACTGAGTGACTGAGAACACACAGCACAAATGAAGAAGGGGATTGTATTCCTCCCTGATGGGCAAAGAGCTCCCAAAGAACACGTACAATTCATCCATTCCTTCGGTAAATCTTTATGGAGCGCTTACTCTGCATCAGGCCCCGTTCTAAACTCTGGAGATATAATTGTCAATAAGACAGAAAAGACTGCCTGCATTCAGGGAGTTTACACGCTAGCTGACGGACAGGTAAAACAGGAGAAGTAACTGAAGTAATAAGTTCGATGGTGACAATGCCATGGGGGACAGTAAAGCAGAGGAAGGGGCAGGGAGTGTCAGGGATGTGTGGGATATGAGCAAGAGTGTCAGGAATGGTTCCCCAAGGAGGTGTTGGTGGGGATGCCTTGAGGGAGATGAGGGTGCTGTGTGAAGCTCATGCATTTGAAGCTCAGTCCCATCCCTCCTGCAGAACATTCCTCCAGCAAGTCTCCCCCTTTCTTCTGAATCACTGAATGCTCCTCTCTAATGGATCATTCTCATCGGTATTCAGACATCCTGTTATTTCTTCCTTCTTAAAATACCTTCCTTTCCCCCCTCCCCACCTCCCTGCTAACAAACCCTCTCCATTTCTTTGCTTCTCTTTTCAGCAAAACTCCCTGAAGGAATGTTCTGATTCATCTCCTCCCATTCTCTTTCTTCTTTTCTTTTTAACTTGATAAACATTCATTGTGCTGCCCTTGTGCCTGGTACCTTACAAACACTAACTGATTTAATCCTCCTATTAGCCCTCTGAAGTAGGTGGCCTCAGATTGGGAAATGGAGGTGAAGAGAGGTTAAATAATTTGCCTAACGTCACACAGCCAGAAAGGGGTAGAGCTGGGACTCGAACCCTGGTGGCCTGGGGCCCAGATATGTGCTATTCATCACTCTGCTCCATACCCTCTGGTCCCATCCCTTGAAAACGACCTCACTCAGGAATTCTCAAGCCCCACTCTCTCTGAAACTCTTCTTGTCCAGTCACCTGTGGCCTCCACATTGCTAGATCCCATGGCCATTTCTCCCCCTTCATCTTTGCTGATGTCATGAGACAGCAGCATTTAGCACAGTTGATCGCTCTGCTGCTTGTCATGTTTTCTTCCCCAGGCTTCCTGGACAGCACACTAGCCCAGTTCTCTCACCTCGGTTTCACTCCGTCTCGGGCTCCTTTACCTGCTTCTCTCCTTCTCCCTAACCTGTGCATGTGGGAGAGCCACAGCTGGGTCCTTCATCCTTCTCCATCTACTCTCACTCCCTGATCATCTCATCTAGTCTCCTGGCTTTAAATACTCTACATGCTAAGACTCCTATGTTTGTAATTCCTGTGCGACCTTTTCTCTAACTCCAGGCTTATTTATCCACCTGGGTTCTTCATATCTCCACGCAGGTATATAATAGATGTCTCAAATTCAACCTGTCCAACTGAACTGATTTCCTGCCCCCTCCCTCCCCATACCTGATTCACCCATGTATCTTTGTTGATGGAGAGCTCCATCCTTGCAGGTGCTTAAGCCAAGAGCCTTAGCATCTTCCTTGACTGTTCTGTTTGTCTCACACCCCATTCCATCTGTCAAGAAATCTTGCTGACTTGTCTTCCTTCAGAGCCCACACAGGACCTGACCACTTCTTGCCATCTCCCCTCCTGCCATGTTAATGCATGCCACCATCCTCCATGGATTACATAATGTCCTCCTAGCTGGTCCCCCACTTGTACCCCTGACCCCTTATCTACTCTTACCACAGTGGCCAATGCCACCCTTTTAAGACTTAAGTCAGAGCATGTTTTCCTCTTCTCACAATCTTCTGAGGGCTCCCTGTTTCATCCAGAGGCAAAGCTTTTATGGTGTTCTCCAAGACCTTCCCCAGTCGCCTCTCAGAGTTCATACAGCTCCCCTTCTGGGACTCTTCCTGCCTGTCATTCTGTTTCCTGTCCCTCAGCTCCTCAGGAACTCTCCCACCTTAGGACTTTGCCCTTGGATGTTTCCATGGCTGAAATGCTTACCCTCCCAGCTGCCCTCACAACCAACTCCCTCAGAGTCACCTGCCCAGGCTTCCCACTTCCTCTTTCTCAGCTGTTTTTCCTCCATAGCACTTTTCACCTTGTGACATATGGCAAACTTTACTTATTGAGGTAAACTGACCCTCACTGGAAGGTGAGCTCCACGGGAATTGGAATCTTTGTCTTGTTCAGGGATATTCTGAGCAACTAGGTCAGAACCTGCCAGAACCATACTCTGTGGGCACCTATTTGGTGATTGTCTGGGCGAAGGCTTCCAGGCTAGGGACAGATGGTTACCAGGGTCCCTTCGGGTCCTCCTTCGCTCGTAGAGCAGGGTCAAGGGCCAGCAGTCTGTCCACAGGGCAGACCCACTGGCAAGGCTGTGCTGTCTGCCCCACATCTCCTAGCAGACCCCCGTTCCTATGGGGGGGTGACACCTGTGGCCTGGCCCAGGTGGTGCAGCAGGACTCAGAGCCCAGCAAACCCCAGTCCAGTGGCCAAATCACCATTTACCCAGACAGACCCATTACAGGAAGATAAGCACACAGCCCTGGTCTAAAGGGCTCACCTCTGTGTGCCTCCCACTTCCCTCGCAGCCATAACCAGAGAAAAGACCTGTGCCAGCAATCTTGCTGCCCACCCAGTGATAGGAAGTGGGTTTCCAGGGGACAGAAGACAGCAGATGGCCTTCGGTCCTCCAGCCTGCAGCCCCCAGTGTTCTTCAGTCTGTCTGCTGGTTTCTTCGCTTCTTTCTCTAAATGTGTGTTTGCCTTTTTCCATTCTGCTTCTCCCTTGTCCCTTCTCTCTCTAGCCCTCTGCACAGTTTTCTGTCTGTGTCTTTGAGTTTCTCTCTATCTGACTCTCGGCCTCATTTTCCGTGTTTTTCTGTGTGTCTCTTGCCTTGGTCTCTCTCTCTCTGATCTTTGCCTTCCTCCTCCATCTCACCTCATCCCACCTCACGGTTTTCCCAGGTGACGCAGTGGTAAAGAATCCATCTACCAGCACAGGAGATGTGGTTTCAATCCCTGGGTCAGAAAGATCCCCCGGAGCAGGAAATGGCATCCCACTCCAGTATTCTTGCCTGGAGAATCCCATGTAAAGAGGAGCCTGGTGGGCTACAGTCCATGGGGTTGCAAAGAGTTGGACGTGATCGAGTATACACATTCCATTTTGTTACCATCCCGTCTCTTCTTCACAGCCTCTCTTTCTGTTTTATTCTCCCTCTGAATCCTCCCCTTCCTCTCCTGTCATCACCACCCTCCTCCTATTCTGGCTTCTTGGTCTCTGGCCTTTGGTAGGGGTGGGGAGCAGTTCCCTGCCTCCCCTCATCAGGTCTACTGAGAATTCCTGCATATCTTCCCTCTCACCCTACAGATAGGATTTCTGTCCGTGACCTTGGTATGTAGCCTGAGCAGAGCCTACTGTCAGTCCCCTCCCTCCCAGCTCCTCTGCCCTCTTTGCCAAAGCTCTGGTCCACATGCCTGGGGTGACCTTAGCTCAGCCACACTGCTCTGGCTTGTCTGGTGGCCCACAGCCTTTGTCAGTACCTGGGACTTTTCCCCTTTCACCAGAGCTGTCCCTGGTGTTCTATCTAAAGTATGAGGTTGGTTCCCTGGGAAAGCTCCCTCCAAATTACAAATCCTTCTCTTCAGCTCCTCCCCACTGACCATGAATTTTCCTTCCCAGGGCACTCCAAAGCGATTCCTTGTCAGATTTAAGTCCTGCCCATCTCTCTCTTTTACAGCCAGCATGTCAGATAACTTTATAAAACTTAGGGCCAGCCTCTGGTTTATTTGCTTCGATTTGTCCAGTTTTAAATCTGTCTTCCTTGCTGGCTCTTCCTTTTCCCAACCAGTGAGTGTCCACTCCTGCTACTCTAGGACAGAGAGATGATGGAACACATGAGCGGTCCTTTATCTTAGGGGGTTTTGTTTCAGTTGAAAATATTAGGTACTTGAAGGCAGTAAGCAGGTCTGACTGGGCCCAAATGATCTTGGGAAGATGTACTTTTCCCCTTCTCTCTCCCCTTCATCTCTTTTTCTAGCATGACCACCATTATATTGTTCTCTATGCTTATCATTCTCTTCTGTCTCTGCAGAGAGCCTTCCCATCCCTCCTCACCCCCACCTGCCAGAAGGGTATTTTAGTAGAAGGTTAGAAGGTCATTGAATATTCAGATGACCTCATGTCCATGAGGGGGCTTTGTAAAATGGAAAGCATGATAGAAAGCATACGCTCATGGTTTATAAGTGCTTCCCAGCCTCCTTGGACAGAAGAAGCAACTCTTTATTGCCTAGGCAGTGTTTCTCCTTGTGCTTCCCAGGTGGTGCCATTGGTAAAGAATCCTTCTGCCAATGCAGTAGATGCAGGTTCGAGACCTGGGTCAGGAAGATCCTCTGGAGTAGGAAATGGTAACCCACTCCAGTATCCTTGCCTGGAGAATCCCGTGAACAGAGAGAGGAGCCTAGCAGGCTATAGTCCGTGGGGTTGCAAAGGGTCGAACGTGACTGAACGCACATGCACAGACAGACGCAGTTTCTCCTTGACTCTTACCCCTGACTTCTAACTGACACCACCCCAGCTCAAAACCTCAATTTTGCCCCAGGAGCCTGCTGGTCTCTCTTTCCACATGCCCACCACCCCCTGCCCTGCTCCCATCCCTGGCATTCTCACATGCACAGAACTTCCTTCTAGGACTACAATGTATTAGGCAGGGAACAGGCCTCTGCTAAATGCTGCAGGAATTCTCCATCATACCATGCTGAGGTAGTGTTTACATCTCTGTTGAATGCTGGTTGTGGTGAACAGCTCACTGCCTTTAGGCAGTAGGGTTAGCGATCAAGAATGTGTGTGTTGGGGGTCACACAGTGACACCATCTACTGGGGTTGTGTCACATCAGGCACACTTACTTAATTTCTCTGAGTCTTCATTTCCCTCTTCATTAAAAGGATGACAAAAAAAAAAAAAAAAAAAAACCTTTGTCAGAATGTTGTGAAAAGTCAGAGAGGTAATGCAAAGAAAGTGCTTATCACAGGGCCTGATGCTTTGTGCGTGCTCAGTAAGTGTTAGCTATTTTATTATTAACTCACAAGGCATCCTTTGCACAGTTCTGAACTGAAATTGGCCTCCCAGAAAAGTGAAGACGGTCTGGTTGTGCAGTCTAGAGCTACACAAAAGACTCTTAATCCCTCTTGCATGGCATAACCCTTCCTGTGTTTGAGGACAGCTTTCATGTACCTTCTAAATCTTTTTTCCAGTTTAAACATCCCTAGTTTCGTCACCTAGTCCTCATACTTTTCATGCTTTCCAGGCCCCTTGCCATCTAGGTCACTGTCCTTTGTACACACTCATCAGTGCTTTCCCAAAAATACACCATATGGAAGTGAAGGTGCGACTATGAATTTGGCCTGACCTGCCCAGGTTGCAAATTGGGACTATAATGCCCTTGACCTGGATGTCATAAACAGTCAAAGCCTCATTAGTGTCTCTTCATTGATTGATTGACTTGGCAACCTGTGACCAACAAAAAGTTCCTGATTTTCACATGAACTTCTTAAGCCCACCCCCGTCATATTTGCCAAATTAATTTTTGAACTAATGCAGGGTGGATGTTGTGTCTGTTCAGTTGCATTGTATTTATTTGACCCCTACCTTATGTTGAAGATCTATTTTTAATATCACTGTTTGAATAGATAATACACTTCTGTATTTAGAAATCAAAAAATACAACAGGGTAAACTGTGAAAAGTTCCTAGGCCATCCCATCTGTCCAGCCTTCTCTCTCCCTACATAAAGAGTGAGTACATTCTTAGTTTCTTATGTACTCTTCCAGGGTTTCCTTATGAAGTTACAGCCAGTACCAATACTGGCTCTTGTATTTCACCTGCTTTTTGCACAAACAGTAGCATATGGAGCACTCTGCTCTAAAGCTTGCTTTTTTCGCCTGACAATGCCTGGGATCCTTTTGAATCTTCAGTCGCTTATCTGACATAGTTTCACATCTACCAGACTTGTGACATGTGTATATAAAGTAAGCACGTCATCAATGTCTTCATCCAACTTGTTGACAGAAACGTGTGGAACCTGGAAGTCTGTCCCAAGTTGATGCCAATCCATAAATCAACCCTGCCATGCACAGTCTTGTAGTGGTACAACTAATTAGACTGATCCTCAGCCTATTTCTCCTTCTTCTTCTCAAGGATAATGCACAAATATATTGAATGCCACACTAAAGAACTGGGCATATAGAAGCTTCCTGATTTATCAGTCTAGAACAGTGGTTCTTCATTAGGAAAGGTTTTTCCCTAGGAAACATTTAGCAGTGTCTGGAGATACTCTTGGTTGTCACAACCGAGTGTATGAACTGGGGGAGAAGGGCCTTCTCCTGGCATCCAGTGGGTGGAGGCCAGGGTGAGGCTGAACATCCAGCAGTGCACAGAGTAGCCCCCTTTCCCCCCCACTCACACACACACGGTAAAGAATTAGCAGCTCTAAATGTTAACAGTGCCAACGTTGAGAAATCCTGATCTAGAACCTTGTAACCGATGCCACTTCAAAATTATTCCTGTCTCTTGTCAAATTTTAAGACAGCATCCTGCTTCTTTAATACTAGATGCACACTTGTATCCTTTCATTGTTGCTGTTTAGTTGCTAAGTCGTATCTGACTCTTTGTGGCCCCATGGACTGTAGCATGCCAGGCTCCTCTGTCCTCCACTCTCTCCCAGAGTTTGCTCAAAATCATGTCTGTTGAGTCGGTGATGCTATCTAACCATCTCATCCTCTGCTGCCCCCTTCTCTTTTAACCTTCAATCTTTCCCAGCATCAAGGTCTTTTCTAATGAGTCTAGATCTAGATCCTTATCAAAATTAAAAAAAAAGTTTCTAAAGATTGATTTGACTCCTTCTGGTTTTGACAAATTCTTGCTGATTCTTCATGATCACCACTTTCCAAAAGTTATATTAACATAAATTTATTTCTGGCAAGACAGAATTCCCTGGTTGAATGAAAATTCAGCTAGACTCTCCACTATCACATTGAGAGTCCCCAGATTTGAAGGGCTGCTTCTCTCTTAGGGAGCAAGTTCTTCCTGGGATGCCCTGCTCCATGGAGATATCTCTGTGTAGGAGTTTCCTCTCTAGTGATTTCCATCCAGTTTCCCAGGACTTCTCATGTTCCTGGTGATGACTTCGGTTCTGCTTTCTGTCCCTCCCATGCCTCCCGTCCCAGCCTGGAATGACACAGAATCTTTGGCAAGTTAAGGAGTCATATAGAAATGTCTTTCCCTCTTTAAAGGTGCCCATTTCCCACTTAGGGAGGTAACATGTCCCCAGATGAATATCAAAAACCTTGAAAAATGGAAAAATAAATAAAACATTTCCTATACCTCTTTAGAAGACCAAGTCTAAAGAGGATTGAGCTAAGGTATTAAAGAAGTTGTCGGTGTCCAGCAGAGCTGTCAGCCAGCAGTGCTCCATCTACATATTCACTGAGCTCCTGCTATAACCAAAATGCTGTCAGGACACTATTCGTTCAGGGATCAAGAAAGTGTGGACTTGGCTCCTGAGGAACTGACAAGCAGTGGTCTGTGTAGTGCAAAAGCATGAACATGGAACAGATCTGCATCTGAACCCCACAGAGATGGTGAGATTGTGTTAATTAGACCTAATTCTTAATGCCTCAAAGTATCTGTGTCCCCTCTAGAAGAATGGAGCAGCAATAGCTATCTTGTGGTCATGAAAACAAAATGAGAATAAGCATCTGAAATGCCTCGTGCACATAATAAGAAGCCAATATTATAGTTATTATTGAATACACTAATATCCTAGTACAGATATGTGGCATGCAGAATCTGATAAGCACTAGAAAAGGCACAAAGAACTGTGGACACATAAAGGAAGAGCCCCTGAAGTCATCGAAAGTATTGTAAAGAACACTGAACTTGGGGTCAGTGGAAGACCTGATTTTGAATCCCTCCTCTGCCACTCAGTATCTCTGCAAACATGGACGCTTTGCTTCCTTTCTCTAAGCTTCTGGTTTTTTAATGTAAAAAAGTAGAGATAATAGGACCTACCTAAACTGTTCAGATGCTTGCTGAATCCATGCTTGAGTTTTAACCAGGGAGACTTCTTGAAATAGGCAGCATTTGAGTCGAGCCCTGAGGAATGAGGAGGATGTTCACTAGGGCAAAAGGACCAAGAAGACTTCTCTTGGGTGAGACCTCCAAGGGTGAGATAAGAGCTGAGCTGAGAAGGGAATCATGAATATTTGTGGAACTTTCCAGGAAGTTAAGAACATAAGCTTGGGATAGCAGACAGACCTTGATCAAGTCATCTAAGCTCTCTAAGCCTCAGATCTTTCAACTGTAAGAAGCAACCTGCAAGGTGGATGTGAATCTTCAGTGAGTAACATGTGAAAGCACTTAGCTCAGTGCCAGGCACATGGTAAGTGTTTAATGGACCATCACTGTTGGACCTGTGGCTCGGAGCTTGGTCTTGGGGCTGGAAGGTCCATGTGGGCCAGTCCCCAAGGGCCTTGCATGCCAGGTCAAAGAAGAGGCCAGTTTTGGGGGCAAGAGGAAACCATTTCCAGCTTTCGAGAGTGACAGGACAGAGTTTTAGGTTAACCCTAAACTACGATGTAGAGGGTAGGCTGGTGAGGACGGTGGCTAGAAGCAGCGAGACCAGTTGGCCCAGAAAGCTGGGGTGTAGTTTAGTTTTAGGCCATGTTTTTACTTTGGACTCTGAGCAAGTCCCAGAGACTCAGCAAGGCCCCTGGCTCACAGCTGGGCTGCGCCGAGGTCCTGGGGAGAATGGGGAGTTCTGGCTCCTCCCCGCCGGACTCTCTTCCACCACCCTCACCAGCCTCCCTGTGACAGCTGCGCTCCCACCCCCAGTCCCTGTTTGGAGCAGTGATTAATACAGGTTTAAAATAATCTTTGTCTTCTCCCTTTGTCCGCCCCCAGCACAGCCGCTGCTCTCCTCCCATCCCCCCACCCCTTCCCTGTCCACACCTCGGAAACCAGCCTCCGGGCAGCTGGGGGGGTGCCGGGGGCCCTGCCTTGCTCCTTCTGGCACTGTCACACTAAGCACACTCCAGACTCAGAGAGGCAACACGCCTTTCCTCCCAGGCTCCTCCTTGGCCCTGGACCCAGCAGTGCTTTCTTCCCCACAGTTCTGAGCAGGGGCAGAGGGAGGCTGGCAGGAGGCTGACTCCCTCCTCACTCGCTCTGACCTCCAGCAGTGAAGGGATCTGGTCTGATGGACTGTGAACTGGATTCTGAAGGCCCTGCCTCCCTCCAGTGTGGAGAGCTGGTCACTTCTTCTAGACATATGTGGAGCTCCCCATTTCTCAATTTCCCCATTGGTCATCTGGCTTCTTTTCCTTTCCAAAGAGCTTTTTTTTTTTCATTTCCTCATTGAAACTCCAATACTTTGGCCACCTGATTACGAAGAGCCAACTCGCTGGAGAAGACTCTGATTTTGGGAAAGATTGAGGGCAGGAGGAGAAGGAGGTGGCAGAAGTTGCGGTGGTTGGATGGCATCAGCGAATCAATGCATATGAGTTTGAGCAAACTCAGGGAGATGGTGAAGGACAGGGAAGCCTGGCGTGCTGCAGTCCATGGAGTCACAAAGAGTCAGACATGACTGAGTGACTGAATAACAACAAAACACTGATGCTCCTAAATTGGGGATATGGATTATGTCATCCCATTAAAATGATGTAGAAACCAAAGCTTGGAGAGACTAAGTGGCTTCCCCAGAGGTCAGAGTCAGCTCCAAAGCAGTACCTTGTCCGTCCTGATGAGTCCACCCACCAGCCTACCTCCCTCTGAAGCTGCTAGGTCTCCAGTCCTAGTCTGTCAGTCCACCAGGGCACCAGTGACATCCTCACCACCTTCCACTCGCTAGAATAAACCTTCATCTAACAGACATTTGCCCCTCGGAGCCAGGCAACTTGAGGCTAGTGCAGGGCTTCTCTCTGGTTCCGGCCAAAGAGGTTCAGGCTCAGGGGAGGACATGTGGGCATGGATAAGGCAAAACAGCAGACAGTGGATGGAAATGCATATCATCAAAGTGTCAAGTCCTGGGGTATCATAGTTCAAAGGGATGCAAAGATATCTCCTCCATGTCTCTCATCTTCCAGAGAGGGTAACTGAGGCCCAGAAAGGGGAAGGGAGCACTCGGAGCCACACAGCTGCAGGGTGACAGGCTGACCTCCTCTGCCAGCTGCGGAGGCCACCCTGGACTACCACTGTGTCACGTGAGGTATAGAGGCTGCCCCCACGATTCCTCCCTCCTGGTGACATCGGAGGTGACAGCACAAAGAGAATTTGTTTTCCCAAGACAAGTAGCCAGGGTCAGAGGGGGTTAGGAAAGAAAGAAACGTGTCAGGTGACGGGGGAGGCCGACCTGGAGTACGCTTGAGAGAGCGAAGGAGAGAAGCTGTGTGGGCAGGTGGTAGGAGCTGGAGACGCCGCAGCCTTGGCCGGGTGCTCACTTGGCTGCCAGGCCACACGGTGCATCTGAGAGCAAAAAAGACACTTTCTCTGCTCGGTCTGGTGGGAGAGTCGATGAGCTCACTCCTGTGCTCAGACAGAACTGACAAATGCCGAGTTAATCCCAGATCACTTGCTTGGGATTAAAAAAAGAGATCGGATGGAGGTGGGGAGATGTGTCATGTCGGGTAGGAAAGAGAGACGAGAGTATGTTTGCTGGTCTGGATGGAGTCAGGCTAAATATTTAATGTTCTTGACAGAGACCTGGAGGGGGCTGTTTCTTTCTTTAAACAGTGACACGCGAGGCTCCTGGGCGGGGAGACAGAGGAGCCAGCAGCTGGGGAGCTGCTTCCAGCTGCCTCTTAGGGGCAAGGCGGGAGAGACAGGAGGACGCAGTGGAGGATGTGGGAGCAAAGGGCCAGTACAGCTGGAGGCTGGGGGTGCGGAGGGGGCCGGGACCCACCGAGCACTCCCTTTATTAAAAAAATAACAGTTCGTTCTTTACATTTGGAATAAAAACCTGTTGTAATTACCTAGCAGTGGGAAAGCAATTTCCAAGCAGCTTTATTGTTCTGCTCACCAACCAAATGTGCAACGAAACATCCACCCGGGAATAGCAGGAGCGAAGACACACGGCAGTAACTATGATATTTAAATGTTTCCACAGTAGAAATTTCAATAAGGTTTAAATGAACCGCAAGCTGATTTCTCTCCGGATTATTTTTTCTCCTCCTCCTTTATTACTTAAAACATTGTGCTCCTACACCGCATTTCTATGGCACTAGCAAAGAAGTCCTAGCAGGAAACTTCAAAACTTTGTTACCATTCTGAGCACCTCTCACCCAGTCCATTTCCCAGAGGAGTTAGGTGCCCTCCATCTACCCAAGACCTTAGCTGGGTGAGCCTGGGGCCACTGAGTTCTCACCTCAGATCTCAAAGGTGCCCTGTGTAGACTGCACCCAGGCTGGCAAACACTCCTTGGTCCCCACGTCCTCAGTTGCCCCTCTGACAGTAGTGGTTGCCAACTTTTCACCTGTTGAGAGTATATAAGCTTGATCAAGACCATGTCTCAAGTGTCCCTCTGCTGAGTCCAGATTGGGCTGGGATCCTGCAGTAGCTAATATCTGAAAGCAGAATGTTTAACATCTCCCTGTGTTACTGTCACACAGATAATTTTTTGAATACTAGGCAAGTTCTAGTCTTAGAGGGGGATACAAAGAAGGGTAAATTTTATTCTACCAACCTATAAATGTCTAACGCTCCCCTGGTGGCTCTGTCAGTAAAGAATCCACCTGAAATGCAGGAGACCTGGGTTCAATCCTTGGGTTGGGAAGATCCCCTGGAGAAGGAAATCTCTACCCACTCTAGTATTCTCGCCTGGAGAATTCCATGGACAGAGGAACCTGGTGAGCTACAGTCCATGGAGTTGCAAGTGTTGGACACGACTTAGCTACTAAATTACTACTGCCACCATAACCATCTAATAATAGATAGTGCTATTACAGGCAGCTAATTTATTAAGCCTATACACACACACACACTCTTAATCATTTTATCCTCACAGCAACTTTAAGAATGGTCTCCACTATCATCATCTCAGGTTTCAGGTGAGGAAACTGAGGTACCATTCCCTTCTCCAGGGGAATCTTCCTGACTCAGGGATCAAACCCTGGTCGCCCACATTGTAGGTAGATTCTTTACCATCTGAATCACCAGGGAAGCCAGCTGAGGTACAAGGAGCTTAAGTAACTCGCCCAAGATCTCACAGGCGGTAATGTCAGAGCTGGGACTGAACCAGACAGCTTAGCTCCAGGGTAAATGCTGACCCTTCACTGCCACCCTGCCTCACCAGCCTGCCCCCAGATTCCCCTCCCCAAGTCTGTATTGCAGAAACATTGGCCTCCCTTAGAATTAAAGTATTTGAAATCTTCTGGAGGAGCCAACAGTAGAATAAATGAATGGTGAAACTTGTGGAGGTACTTTCCTCAGAGACCTTGAAGCACTGCAGAGACCATACACCCAGATGAGAGCCCTTCCTCTTGGAGGCAGGAAACTAATAAAGACAGCCCCCTTGAATTCAGCCATTGTCTTCCCAACACTATACTTGCATCTGGACACCCAAGCAAGCTTCTCTTTGCAAGGCTGAGATAAATCATTTTCAATCTCTCACACCATATGGTTCTTCTCAGCCCTATAACACATACAGAGCTGGGGAAGAATGAAAAGCTCTGCTCATGGACTTTAATTTCAATTTTTGAAAAACAGGCCATATCTAGGAATATTTGGCCAGAGAAGTACCTTCATGCTGAGTTTCCTGCTCAAGGCAGCATCTAGGAGTGGTCATAAGAGTAACTCTCAGAAGCTGAGAGGCCAGCATACAAATACATTGACCCAGAACCTTCCCTCACAGATAGAAACCCAACTCATCACACCAAGCCAGGTCCCCGTCAATGAATATTTATGGTGCCTGTATTAGTCAGAGCTCTCTGGAGAAACAGAACCAATAGGAGACACATGTTTCATATAAGAAATTGGCTCACACAGTTATGGGTTTCCCAGGTTTCACTAGTGGTAAAGAACCTGCCTGCCAATGCAGGAGACATAAGAGATGTGGCAACCCACCCAAGTATTCTTGTCTGGAGAATCCCATGGACAGAGGAGCCTGGAGGGCTACAGTCTATGGGGTCACAGAATCAGACACAACTGAAGTGACTTTGCACACTCACACACAATTATAGAGGCTGAGGTCTGCAACTGGCGAGCTGGAGACCCAGGAGTGTCGTTGTGTAGTTCCAATCTGAGTCTGAAGGCCCAAGGACCAGGACAGCCAAAGGTACAAGTTCAAGTAGTAGAACTGATGTTTCAGTTGGAGTCCAAAGGCTAAAAAAAAAAGACCCATGTACCAGTTCAAGCCATCAGGCAGGAGTTTTCCCATAATTTGTGGAAAGGACAACCGTTTTGTACCTATTCGGGTATTCCACTGATTGGATCAGGGCCTACCCACATTAGGGAGGGCAATCTGCTTTACTCAGTCTGCCAACCACATATTAATCTCATCCAAGAACATCCCCATAGACTTACCCAGAATTATGTTTGACCAAATCTCTGGGCACCCCGTGGCCCAGTCAAATAGATACACAAAATTAACCATTAGAGCAACCCTGCCTTCTCCACCGCTTGCCCTCCAACTGTTACTCTAGGCGGCAGGAACGTGGGGAGAGTGCCTAGAGCATCCTATTAACTCCACTACTGAGGCTGCCCTTTTTGCTGGTCTCCTACATCTGTCGCCCTCAGCAGCCAGCTGTGCAGGTTCAAGCACCAGTATATGACAGTGGGAGTGCCTCTCTTCATCCCTTAGCTTCTTCTTTTCCTCCCAGGACCCCATAAAACCAGAGAAGCCAGGGATGGGGAGAAGGGCCCACACATGAGTCCTGTCTTGTCTGTGACCTTGGGCTTCAGTCCTGGGTACCCAGAATGGGCAGGTGGTGGAGTGGAAGCAGTGTCCCTGTGTCCCCCCTTTGCTCAGCATCTGAGCTCATGCTGACTAGCAAACCTTATCTTATTAGGCAAAATAAGGCCATATTGTGGCTGGCAGGAGGGAAGCTCATTTCACACTCTGGGAAATGGGATTCGACAAAGAGGCAGGAAGAAGTTTCACGTCCGTGCTTCTCTGCCTGCTAGTCTGAAAGTTGGCAGTGGCGACCAGCCAGAGGACTTGAGTACAAACTTCCCTTTCCAGTAACCAGAGGCGAGATAGCACTGAGGTTCATATGGGGGCTTTTGTCCCAGGAACACCTTATCTTCCATCTACCAGCTGCGCGACCTTGGGCAAGTCACTTAGCCTTTCCTTGGGTCAGCTTACTTATTTGAAAAAAAAGAGAGAGAGAGAATAATAACACCCACTCCATAAGACAGTTCTTGTGAGAATTAGATGAATTCGTCTATTTATAGATGAATATACATATGGCTTAAAAAATGCCTGACTCTTTTGGTAGCAACATGGATGGACCTAGAGATGATCATACTAACTTAAGTCAGACAGAGAAAGACAAATAGCATATGATATCACTTATATGTGGAATCTGAAAAATTAGATAAATGAACAAACAGACTCACAGACACAGTAAACAAACTTACCAAATGTTAACAGAGGGGAAAAGGGTATGAAGGATAAATTAGGAATTTGGGATTAGCAGATATAAACCATGTATATAAAATAAACAACAAGGTCCTACTATATAGCATATAGCATAGGAAACTATATTCAATATCTTATAATAAACGATAATGGGAAAGAATCTGAAAAAGAATATATGTACGTATGTAATGTACTGTGTGTGCTCAGTCATGTCAGGCTCTTTGTGACCTTATGGACCATAGCCCTCCAGGCTCCTCTGTCCATGGGATTCTCCAGCCAAGAATACTGGAGTGGGTTGCCATGCCCTTGTCCAGGGGATCTTCCTGACCCAGGGATCAAACCAGCATCTCCTATGTCTCCTGCATTGGCCAACAGGTTCTTTACCACGTTACCACTAGCACCACCTGGGAAGCCCCATGTGTACATATATATACATCTAAATATAACTGAATCACTTTGCTATTTGCCAGAAACTGACACAACAGTCAATCAACTATACTTCAATAAAAGAAAGAAAAACTTCTTGGTAGGGCCCCAATACATGTTAGTTATTATTAATATACATCAGCCTCCTTTTGCTTCCTGAGATTTGGAAAATCATTTTCTCCTAGTGGAATGTCTACAGCAAATTTCAAGTTCAAGGCTGGCTGCCTGCACAGTCAAATGTGTGCCCCGGGGGAATGAACTTACTCTAAGAAAAAAGTCAATAACTCTTTCCCACTGCCCCACTACATGTCAAGAGGCTGAGGGTCAACAGCCCTGGGTTGAGTGAGTTTGAGGATCGTCCATAAGATCCTCCATTATCTCGCCTCTCTCCTGATGTGGCTAATTGAAGAGTGGTTGTGGATCTGTAATACACAAGATGAACAATATCTGTGTCTTCCTCACATCTCCCACTCCCTCCATGCCGCTTTCAGCCCTGAAGCCCTGCATAGTCTTCTTGGGCCTTCCTCACTGATTATGATCATGTCAGAAGTGCATGATATATTTCTTTGTTACAGGCAACTCAAAGCGTCTTCTCCCTGCTTCCCTATCCCCAGGCTCCAGCCCGACTTCTCCACTGTGTGCACATAAGTGCACAGAACTCCGACTTCTCCAGTGTGCACACATAAGTGCCCGGAGCTAAAGTGTTGGGGACACTGGTTTGATGACATTTCAAGCATTTTTTGGATATAGGCAAAATGAAGACTTAGGGTGACCTCTTCCCAACTCCACCAGACATCAGTGATACTCTAAACAAAGACAACTTGGCAGGTGAGCACACTGCCTGGCACATAGAAGGTTCTTTTCAAAATGCATTTGAATGAATGAGTGAATGAATGACTGATAGAGCTCTGAGATAGGATCCCAGTCAGTCCGTGTAGGTGTGGAGCCATCCTACCTGGAGACAAAAAGATGGTGAGGATACCTGGGAGGCAGGCTTGCTGGGGGAGTCAGGACTAGGGAATGACTCGACTCGTCTTTATTTCCTCCCCCACTTCCAGTCAGGAAACACAGCTCCAAATCTTCTTCCCTCTCCCCTCTTCTTGCCTCTCCTGCCCTGGGAAGAGCATAGTCAGAAGAGGGAGAACAAACTCTGTCTCTGTCCCTACCCTGTCTCATTCCTGAAATCACCTTTCTTTGACCTCAGAATAAGTCCAGTGAGTATTTTGGAGCAGACTGAACCTGCCTGGTTTTGTTTTGCTTGAGCTGGAGTTCAAATCCACTCACAGTTCCTGGGGTTCCTCCAGCTGAAATCAGGGAAGGGAGCCTGTAAGCAGAAGTGCCAGATAGAGTGGGGCTGCATCATGGGATTAAAATTTGTCTAAAGAGAGCCGAGGAAGTGGGTTAGCCACTTACTAGATCAGGGCCAGAGAAGTAGCGTGGAATACCTCGTATGCTCTCAGCAAATACACAGTGTGATCGCTCTGGGCTTCTCCCCAGTCACGTGGTTTATCTGAATCAATTCCATGTAGTGGCTCCTATAAGTATGGAATGTCCTAGCCAAAAAGGACCATTTTGCAGGTATGGAAACTGAGGCTCAGACTGGTAAAGGGACTTGCCCGAGGGCACAGAGCAAGTCAGGAGAAGGGCAAATGGTGCACTTGGAAATGTCAGCTTAGTGGCTTTAATCCATGGGCTATCAACTCGACCTAAGGAAGAACTGGACACCGGGAGGGCTGGTTTGCCTGCCAGTTGACTAGAGAACTGCCTGAATCTGTGTGTTCCTGAGCCTTCCTGCCACCCCCAGTACCTACCACATCCTGAAGAGAAGGCAAACAGCAGGCAAGCCCGTCGGCCCTGTTTCTCTGCTTCCTCTATGAGCATCCATCAGCCACAATTTTATGTTGAATGGGGCTGTGAGGAACTTCAAGGCCGAGATGATTACATTTTGTACATTACCCTTCTGCCAGAGAGCTAAAAATACCCTCCTGGTGGTTGCTAAGTGCAGGTCTAATGGTTTTCCTTAGAGGAAAGAATGGGATTCTAGTTTCTCTGAATCTGGAGGCTCCACATCCAGGGAATGAAGTAGTGGAAATTGTCGGAGTTGGTTGTAGAGCGTCCCTGGGGGAGGAGAAGCTAGGGACAGCCCGAGAATTCACTGCTCCCTGGTGTCAGGGAGAATCTCCAGGGACTGGTGCCAGCAAAGATTGTGGATCTCGGAAGGAATACAGCAGACTGTGGCTTCCACAGAGAATTATCCCTGATCTGTGGGCTCCTCTCCCCTTGGGGTCTGACTTTCTGAACCTCTGTCTTTGTTTGGCACAGAGTGGCCAGTTCCCAAAGTCGTACCTCGAACCTGGATATTTTAAAGGTAAAAAGGTGGACTTAGGGATATGGAGCAGGGTCTTGGGAACAGCTTACCTGCCTTGCTAGAGACCTGATGGTGGATCTAGGGTGTCTCTCACTTGATATATTAAAAGCAGACTTGCAAGCATATAGCCACCCCAAGACTGCCCAGCTCCTCTCATCTGGCCTAGCACTCCCTCTGACTACAAACATAAATGTTTGAATTTTTTAATTTTTATTTATTTTCTTTTTGGCTGTGCTGGGTCTTCATTGCTGCACTGGCTTCTCTGCAGTTACAATGCGCAGGCATTTCATTGTGGCAGCTTCTGTTGCAGAGCATGGGCTCTGGGGCTCACAGGCTTCAGTTGTTGCAGCACATGAGCTCAGTAGTTGTGGCTCCTGAACTCTAGAGCATAGGGTCAATAGTTGTCGTGCATAGGCTTAGTTCCTTCACCATATGTGGGGGCTTCCCAGATCAGGGATCAAACCCTTGTCTTCTGCATTGGCAGGCAGTTTCTTTACCACTGAGCCACCAGGGGAATCCCTGAGTTTACTTTTTAACCAAAATATCAGAAGTCCTAAATCCAACTAGGAGGCTTGACCTCCCCTGAGAGATCCTTTTGGGGACCTACACACTGTAGCCACATCTCTTGGAATGGCTTTGACGCCTTCCTTTGAAAAGTGTCCAGCCTTGGGTCACTGCAAGCCCACATTGCCCCTTGGAAATCAGAATGTCTCCGGGACCTTTGGCTCGTTCTCTAAAGGCTGTTGCCATGGTTTCATCCTCCTGATTACCTCAGACATTGACATTCAGACAAGTTTGCCTTTCCTGGCACAGGTTGCTGAGTGGCCCTGGGAGGTGGGTGAGATGTTGGTTGCCTGGTGAGGGAAGCTGGCCTGGAGCAAGATGTTTGAAGCTGATGTTTCAGCAGCTCATGAAGGAGAAGCCCTGGGGGCTATTTAAAAGGTGGTGGTGTGCCATGTGGCTGTCAGTGAGTGCCTGACTGAGCGCTCTATGCTTAGGAGAAGGAAAGAAAGGTCCCTGTGTCATCGCTGGGGTGTAGGGTTTCTCGTGCTCATTTTGTTCAGGGAGCACTGTTGCACTCACCTCTTGCTTAGGCAATGCTCACAAATGCAGAGTTTACCTTAAACTACTTTACTGGAAAAAAAAAAAGGAAGTGGGAAAACAAATCTTTATGAGTCAGAACTAGAAGATTGTACTTGACTCACTACATTTTGCTCCAGAATGCTTCCTGCTGTCAGTAAAATCAATCCTGCCCTCCCAAGATGGAGATCTGCCCCCTTGGAAGAAGACAGGCATGTTAAAGAATGGTCAATAAGCTGCAAAGGTGATTCCCCTCCCACAAAAGAACTTCCATAAGTGTCTTAAACCAGGCAGTGGCTCAGTCTCAGTCTGATGATTTTGAAAGAACAACACACTTGAACGTGTGTGTTCTCAGATGTTTGTTCAAACAGCCTCATGGGCTGTGGCTCCTCCTCACTGGTTCATGCTAATGGAGTGGGGAGAGCAGGGGGTGATTAACTCCAAGCAACAGATAACCAAAAACTCGGGATGTTTGACTTCAGATATGTGGTATGATATATGGAAAGCGTACATATCTTACCGTGTGTTTGCCTTCTTAATTATGTTTTGCTTCAGCCAGTATGGGAATGAGCTAGCTGGCTGCGAGCACAAGCCAATTAATGGCTGGGTCAGCCTGCTGGGAAGCTTTTTGGGTGTGTGGAGCAATGGCGAAAATCTCAAGGGATTTAACGTTTTCTACAGAAAACTGGCCCAGTATGTAATCCACCTGGGTATAATGGAGTGTTGGCTGCAATCAGATTCATTAGTAGCTCAAGAATTAAACCTACCCTCCCACCCTATCCCCATCCAGTCTCCATTTTCCCCCCTGCTCCTGCCAGATATTTCATGAATCTTGAATAACGGAGGCTGCCAAGCAGGCAGCTTTGCGTCAGTGGCAAGGGGGCTAATCTATATTCTCATATTAACCATACTTCCCAGTGAATTTCAATAACTTGGAAATGGGCATTTGGCAGCTGTGAAAGAGAAGGCTTGGTAAGTGCTCAGAATAAGTCTATAATAAGCATCTGTTTAAAAGAGACCTCTCCAGCCAGATGCCCTGGCCTAATGGGGACCCTGGGCTGGGGCGGCAGCTGCACATTAAAATACATTGAGTCTGTCTTCCCAGGTGGAGGGAGCAGCATTTCCTTCCCTGTGAAATGGATCTAGGACAAACAGGCAGTTTCTTATTCATAAAGCAGGATTTCTAAGCTAGACTGCCTTCTGCCCACAATCCCCTGCCCCTGAGCAGGGCTACTGATTAAGACTCTTTCCTTAGAAATCTTTATCTAGTAATTTCTACCACCTGTCATATCGTATATGCCTGCTCTCTATGCTACTAGGCTCAGTCATATCCAACGTTTTAAGACCCCATGGACTGTTGTCCACCAGGCTCCCTGTCCATGGGATTCTCTAGGCAAGAATACTGGAGTGAGCAGCCATTCCCTTCTCCAGGGGATCTTCCAGACCCAGGGATCAAACCTGGGTCTCCTGCATTGCATGCAGATTCTTTTCTGTCTGGGCCACCAGGGAAGCCCTTGCTACTAGGCAGGCCCTCCTTAGGAGAGCGTTGCTACCTCTGCCTGCTGGGTTTGTGTCTCTTTGAGGACAGGTTCTATTCTCATCTGAATGCTCTCATCCTTTGCACCCTCGCCCTACCTCCTAACACACACAGCTCCTGGCAGAGGGCAAGAACAGATCAGGGCAGGACTAACTGGGACACTGCACAAGGGGACAGTGTCAGGGTGGATGGTCCAGGACTAGATCGGCTTTCTTACATGAAGCTTCATGAGACACTGGGAGTCAAAGAGGGATAAACCAGAGACTAGTGCAGAAATTAGGCTTCCCAGGTGGCGCAAGTGGTAAAGAACCCACCTGCCAATGCGGGAGACATAAGAAAGGCAGGTTCGATCCCTAGGTTGGGAAGATCCCCTTGAATAGGAAATGGCAACCCACTCCAGTATTCTTGGCTGGAGAATCCCATGGACAGAGGAGCCTGGCAGGCTACAGTCCATGGGGTCACAAAGAGTCGGACACAACTGAAGCAACTCAGCACAGCATACAACACACAGTGGGGAAAATGATCTTCAAACTCCAGGAAAACCAAGCACAGCTTTAAGTCCAAATGCTCAGAGGCAGGACCAAAATCCAGACTGCCGAACCAAGAGTTGAGAGTTGGGAGGAGAGAACAGAGGAAGAGCAATGCCTGACACGCTCCTGGCCCAGAGGAAGTTCATTCTGTGTTTTTTTGAATGAATTAATGAAACAATGAATGAGGAAGAGGATTCAGAATTAAATCCCTCCCTAAAACTATGGGAGCATCTCCCCTAATGAAGCTGTGAGTGTGCTCAGTGGGTTCACAGGAGTGGACAGGCCAAATTTCTGAAGTGCAGTTAGTCATAATATAGTCTCTTGTGGTCTCTTTACCAAGAATCCCAGCTCAAAGCTCTATAAATGTGTTGTTGATGTATTGTCCAGCACTACGATTCCTTGTTTCCCATTATCCCTCACCCTCACTTCCTTTAGCTCACCCTAAAATTTTGCTCCCCTATCATAAAAAACAAACACCCATCCCTCTCAAAAAAGAAAATCAGGATGCCCCAACCTCCCCCAGTTTCTGTCCATGACATTGTACAATAAAAGAGTCTTCACTCCAGCATTCCTCAAAGTGTAGAACATTGTTCCATAGAATGGTAATGGTAAAAGGTTTGTGCATGCATGCTAAGTCGCTTCAGTCGTGTCTGACTCTTTGCAACCATATACACTGTAGCCCATCGGGCTCCTCTGTCCACGGAATTCTCCAGTCAAGAATATGGGAGTGGGTTGCCATTTCCTTCTCCAAAAGGTTTGTAGGTCAAATAAATCTAGAAAACATTGGATTTCACAAAACCAAACAAGTCTCTTCAATGAAGGGCTACTCAGACTTTAATAAACTCATCTGCATTCCTAAAGAGGAAATGCCAAATTTACTTAACCTCAGAGCGCTTTTACGTGGTGCTTCCTGCAGGAATGGGGTTCTGCACTTTGGAAATCTATTGTCTTTTCCTTTTTTCTTATTTTCTTCAGTGCCCTGGTTCCCTTATCTGTAAAGTGGGAGTTAATAATAGTACTCACCTCATAGAGTAGCTGTGAAGATTAAATCGATTCATTCAGGTAAAGTGTTTAGAGGGCTTCCCTTGTCACTCAGCTGGTAAAGAATCTGCCTGCCATGCGGGAGACCTGGGTTTGATCCCTGGGTTGGGAAGACCCCCTGGAGAAGGGAAAGGTTACCCACTCTAGTATTCTGGCCTGGAGAATTCCATGGACTATATAGTCCATGAGGTTGCAAAGAGTGGTACACGACTGAGCGACCTTCACTTTCACTTCACTTTTCAAAGTGTTTAGAAAGTGTTTGGCCCTTCAGTTCAGTCACTCAGTCATGTCCGACTCCTTGAGACCCCATGAATTGCAGCATGCCAGGCCTCCCTGTCCATCACCAACCCCCGGAGTCCACCCAAACCCATGTCCATCGAGTCAGTGATGCCATCCAACCATCTCATCCTCTGTCGTCCCCTTCTCCTCCCGCCCCCAATCCTACCCAGCATTAGGGTCTTTTCCAATGAGTCAACTCTTCGCATGAGGTGGTCAAAGTATTGGAGTTTCAGCTTCAACATCAGTCCTTCCAATGAACACCCAGGATTGATCTCCTTTAGGATAGATTGATTGGATCTCCTTGCAGTCCAAGGGACTCTCAAGAGTCTTCTCCAACACCACAGTTCAAAAGCATCAATTCTGCAGCGCTCAGCTTTCTTCACCATCCAACTCTCACATCCATACATGACCACTGGAAAAAACATAGCCTTGACAAGTTTGGCCCTTAGTAGGCATCAAATGCAAGGTTTCATTTTTTTTAAACCAGTATCTTTATAATGACTCTTTCTGGCTCTTTTTAATCTAGCTCTTTCCTTCACTCCACTCACTCCACCTCAATAGTCCTTGATCGCTTCTCAGCCCCGTGAGTCCAGTGGCCTTTTCCTATTCCTCCTCTCCTGGCCTTTGGGAGCATTTGGTGTTCTGTTCTCCTTTCCCTGTTGCCTCGACCCTCTCCTTGTCTTCTCTCCAGCCACTCCCTCCTGTTGTCCTTCTCCTCTTCTGGCCATTGCTTCCTTGGTTCCTCCTTTCTTCCACTTTACAAACTTGGGTTTTACTCAAAAATGGCTCTTTTTTTGCTCTTCCTCATAGTCTGTCCTTAGAAGATCTCAGAGCTTCATCTGCTAACCTTGGTGAAGGCATATGGTACTCCAATTAATTTCCTATCCATCCCTAACTTCTCTCCTGAACTCCATACTGTCCATCTTTTCCAACTATGTACTGAACATTTCGGGCTTCCCTGATAGCTCAGGGGGGCTGGTTGGTAAAGAATCTGCCTGCAATGCAGGAGACCCCAGTTCGATTCCTGAGTTAGAAAGATCCACTGGAGAAGGAATAGGCTACCCACTCCAGTATTCTCGGGCTTCCCTTGTGGCTCATCTGGTAAAGAATCCGCCTGAAATTCGGGAGACCTGTGTTCAGTCCCTGGGTCGGGAAGATCCCTTGGAGAAGGGAAAGGCTACCCACTCCAGTATTCTGGCTTAGAGAAGTCCATGGACTCTATAGTCCACCAGGTCACAAAGAGTCAGACACGACTGAGTAACTTTCACTTTCACTGAACATTTCAGCCTTACTTCCCTCCAACCCCTCAAACTCCAGTGTGTCCAGAGATGAACTCACAGACTGACCCCTTTAACTTTGTCCTTTTTTCCATGCTCCCTATTTCTGTTAGTGACACAGCTGTCCTCTTCACCCCTCAAGCTTGATTCCTCCCCGTCTCTTGCCAGGTCCTACCAAGTGGGTGACCATCTTGCTCTGAACTCCATTTCCTTGTCTGCATTTTCTCTGCTTCTCCTGTGATTCACTCCTTCCTTATGCCTTCATTGCCTTGACCATCATGGCAACTTCTTACCTAGTGTCTCAATCACCGTCCATTTTACACTGTGCTTCTAGAATACTCATCTGTGAACCAACATTCATCATCTCATATCCTGCTTGAAAACATGCAGTTCCTCCCTACTACCAGCAGAACAAAACCAAGACCCAAGACCTTTCATGATACAGTCTCAGCTCTCTTTCTGATCTTGCTGCTGTGACATCTCTTCACAAAACCTTCACTATAACCCGCTGGATTTCTCAACATGTTTATATATGCCCCCACACTTTCCTCCCCATCTCAGTTGCTGCTTCCTTCGTGAAGCCACAGCTGCTCCTGCTAGATGGTACTTTTTCTTCTTCTGATCTTTTCTATTGGAGATTATACAGTAAGTCCCCTACATGTGAACCTTCAAGTTGCAAACTTTCAAAAGACGTGAACGTGCATCTGGTTCCAGCAAGGAACCAAAACCTGTGCCATCAACGTCAGGCATAAGTGAAATTGCCCCTCTCTTACTCCATCTCTTATTGCTGATGATCCTTCAGCTCTACTATCTCCCACCTTTTCTCCCTCCTCCAGTCAGTAACTTTTCTTGTCTGTCCTCTCAGTGCCAGCCTCTGTAGGCCAGCTATTATACTGTGCTACTATTCTTTTCAAGGTACTGTACTGTAAGATTTAAAATGTTTTCTTCAACTTTTGTTTTCTTGTTTTTATTTATTTGTGTGAAAAGTATCATAAACCTATTACAGTACACTACTATATAGCAGATTGTGTTAGCTGAGTACATAGACTAACTTTGTTGGGCTTACAAACAAATTGGACTCATGAACACACTCTCAGAACAGAACTCATTTGTATGTATGGGACTGTGTTCCTTCAGGATGGGATCCATGTCTGATTCATCTCTATCTCCCAGTCCATATACACTTTGCATAGGATAGTAGCCCAATAGCTGTTTGTTAAATGAATGAATAAATTGGTGTATTGATGATTGGAAAAATGGCTAAGTGGTTGGATGGAGACCACCTCTTTCCCCTTTTTGTGTTTTCCTTTTCTTTTACAAATGCAATCCCATGTACCATCTTACACAAGAGACCCCATAGCACTACACTCATTGACTTATACATGGCTGCCATTCCAAATCCTGGATGTGGTATCCCCCCACCCTGTCCCCCAATCAAAGCCCTCTTAATAAGGTGTCATAGCTGATAGCTCTCCACACACTCACACACACAGACATACAACACACACAGGGTCAGCAACTGAAATAAAGTGCTTGTATCAAATTAGCATCAAGGATAATTGTATAAAGTGTATGACTGGGGCAAATGGGATGGGAAGCAAAAGATGAACTGAGACACATGCTGGTAGAATAATAATAGATAAAAATTTTGAGCCCTTGCTATGTACTAAGCACTATTCTAAGTGCTTTCTTTGTGTTAGCTTATATAAGCCTCACAAAGATCCTATGAAGGAGGTATGATTATGATTATTATTCCCATTTTGAAGATGAGACACTAGTTAAGAAGCTGCCATGATGGTCAAGGCAATGAAGGCACAAGGAAGGAGTGTGTGTCTGTGTGCGTGTGTCTGTGTATCTACGTGTGTCTCTGTGTGTGTGTGTGTATGTGTGTGTCTCTTTGTATATGCATGTGTCTGTGTGTGTTTTCATTCTTTGGAAAGGAAGTTTCCAAAATAAGTACAGACTTTGTCAGATGTGAATTCCAAACTTAGATCTATTGGTCGCTGGCTGTAGGTTAATCTCTGAATTCCAATTTTCTCATCTGTAAGAGCAGACTCTCACTAGCTCCCTGCAGTATTATTCATAACATGGTATAAGTGGAACTTCCTGGCACAGTGTTCAACACACGGTAGATGGTTACTGTGTTGTTTTCACTCCTCTCTTCCTTCCTGGCTGAGCACGTAGGGCCATGCATTCTTAGAGCCTTGAGCTTGGAGCTCTCTGTTCACTGTCCTGCTCGGCCAGTGTTGTGTGCAGACAGGTCCTCACAAGAACCGTCACACAGATTATGGACCAAGGTGAAAGAGACCTGGGAGCAGTCAGGACAAGACTTAGCTTCATAAAATTTGAGCTCTGGTCCCATCTCTGCTTCCTGACCACTCAATGATCCTTGTTCATTTTCAGTCTTAGCTTCTATTTCCCTGTTTTCAGCTTGTAAACAAGGATTACAAGATCCCTGGAAGAATATGTGGACTTGTATACATAATATGGCCATAGCCCCAACTCATTCGAAATCCTGCAGTGACACTGTGGATGGAAGAGGGAGAGGCATCACTGTGGCAAGGAGAGAGTCCAGGCTGGTGGACAAATTTAGGATGAGGGTTAGGGGTCCTAGAGGCTGGCCAGGGGCTCTAGAAACTCTGCTTCTGTCTAATCATTCTTACAGCTTGCATTATTTCTGTCTCATGAGCTCACTTTAAAAGGTGTGCACTGTATGAATGCTAAATGGACCTTTTTGAGAGAAAAGATTGTAAGAAGGAAAAGGAAGGAGAGAAAAGAGAGAAAGTAAGGATCTGAGTTCAGTCAGGTACAGCTGGTGTCTGCTGTGCAAGGGTCTGTGGGTGAATCGGTGGCTTATGGATGGGAATAGCATGGGATTTAAAAGTAAAAGCATGGGTTTTAGAGTTAAGGCATCCTGGGCTTAAATCCTGACTCCCTGCTTAATGTTTGGTCTGGGATAAAACTACCTAAATTCTCTGGCCTCAGTCTCCTCAACTGTAAAATGGGAATAATACCTCAAAGGGTTATTGCAGAGTTTAAATAAAATAATGTTCATTAAGCACTTTAGCAGAATGTTTGGTATATGCATGCATGCGTGCATGCTAAGTGACTTCAGTCATGTCCAACTCTGCAACCCTATGCACTGTAGCCCACCAGCCTCCTCTGTCCATGGAATTCTCCAGGCAAGAATACTGGAGTGGGTTTCTGTGCCTTCCTCCAGGGGATCTTCCTGACCCAGAGATCAAATCCTGTCTTTTACAACTCCTGCATTGGCAGGCAGGTTCTTTTCCACTAGCCCCACCTGGGAAGCCCTTGGCCTATAGTAAAGGCTCAATAAATGATAGCTATTGTTACAATCAGACACTTAAAATAATTAAAGCCACAACTTACAGAGAGCTTCCTACACCAGGTACTCTGCTGAAGGCTTTACAGACCTTACTTGTGGAGGTCTATTAACAGCCCACAGACATGGATGCTGGAGTTACCCCCATTTGACAGATGAGGCCCTGGGGTGCAAAGCAATGAATAGCTTTCTCAAGGTTACACTGCTTGTATATGAAAGCCTGAACTGACACTGAGGTCTATTTTTCACCATAACGTACGCTCTTACCACTAAAACAGGGTCTTCACTGTGCTCAGAAGGGGTTTCTTCAAAGTTCTTTACAAAATTTCCAGAATTCTCCTATTCACCTTTATCAACATGCCTGCAATACTGTCTCTGGTAAATCTGTTCTTTGAGGGTTTTTGAAATCTTTTTTTTTTTTTACTCTTAGAGGTACATATTACCTCAGGAGAAGGGGGACTAAGTCTCAAAAACTAACACTTTAGCAAGTCCTGCTTTCCAATATGATGAGAAGAGTTCCAGTTGATAGCACAGACCCCATCCTTCCACCACCCCCTCTGCATGGAAATGGCAGTGAGGGGTGTTCCCATAGGGGAGAGGGGTACTCTGAGGACCCTAAGTCTTGCTTGCATTCCAACTTCACAGTCTCACCCATTTATGACCCAGGATTGGGATGCTCTGCATATTTAGAAAATATCCAAAACATGATCTTAGAAATCTATCCAAGAGAGTTCTCTGTTTTCAGTAAACCCTAATGCAAGCCTTCCAGTTCCTAAAGGGCTGTGTTTGTGGGTATGTGTTTAGTCATGTCTGACTCTTTGTGACCCCATGGACTGTAGCCCGCCAGACTCCTCTGTCCATGGAATTCTTCAGGCAGGAATACTGGAGTAGGTCGCCATTCCCTTCTCCAGGGGATCTTCCTAACCAAGAGACCAAACCTACTTCTGTGCTGGCAGGCGGATTCTTTACCGCTGAGCCACCAGGGAAGCCCTGAAGGGCTATGTTTAGTCCTAGTTAGATCAACAGACATGCTTTGAAAAACCTACCTTACCACAGACTCAGGACCAAACTACATAACATGCCTTAACTCACTGGGTTTTCTACCTGGGGATGTTCCTAGAAGATGAAGGGCAAGAGGGTGTACTGTAGGACAGATGAAAGTGACCATCTACTGCACGCTTCTAATGGGCCATGCACTGTTCCAAGCAGAGTTTCCTTGTGTTGGCTCATTACTATCCCCTTTCTACAGATGAAGGAACAGGGCACAGAGAAGCTAGGTACCTAACCCAAGGTCACACAGATGACTAAATGGCAGAGCCAGGACTTTAATACAGTTTTTAAAAAATAAGTACACGTAGGAATCTTTCCACGATGTGCATTTAAAAGATTGCAGTGCCCTTCAAAGGGCTTAAGGGCTGCCTTGGGAGGCTGCATACTTAATTCAATGGTGCTGGCATTGCTGACTGGTTGTAGGATACCTCTTTGTAAATAACCATTAGAACCAATTTAGGAATTAAATAGGAAAGTCAGACTTAATACATTAGAATCACACCTTGTGTTTGACCTGAAATAGCATTGCTCAGCTTCTCAGTCACAGTGTGTGTGTGTGTGTGTTTGAAGACACAAACAAAATTAGAGGACCAACAAAGAAAAATAAAATGGTATCTTCTCAATTTTGCTGTGAGCCTAAAACTGCTCTAAAACAGAAAACTTATTTTAAAATGTTTAAACTAAAATAAAATGGTCAAAAGTATTTTGTCAAAAAACTAATTTGCTCCCAGAAAATGAAGGATTTTTATAATTGAAAACATATAAATAAGGGACTTCTCTGGTGATCTAGTGGTTAAGTGTGGTTAAGACTCTGCCTTGTAATGCAAGGGATGCAGGTTTGATCCCTGGTTGGGAAACTAAGATCCCATATGCTGTAGAGCAACTAAGCCCTCCCACCACAACTACGGAGCCTGAGCACCACAAATAGAGAGTCTGTGCACCACAGAAACCTCTAGATACCCTCTACTGTTCTCCCAAAATTGGTTATCTGGGCCGGAAGAAGGTATTGTTTCTCACATGGGATTAAGAGAAGAATGTATGTCCTTTTCTCCCCAGTCCAGTCATCTGACTCCCACACCCTCCACCACAACTAACTTCCACACTAGCCAGTCTTGGCCTGTCTAAAGTGGAACTCTTTCTGTAAAATCCTTCTGCCCTTCTGTTTCCCATATCAGTCAAGGTTGTACCCATTCCTATCATCACCCAAAGCTCTAAACCACCCTCAACTCCATTCTTTCTTCCCCACTTCACCCTTAATGTCAATCAAATCCAGCCAACCTTATCTCCTCAATATCTCTCAAACCAATCTTCTCCTCCCTAGACCCACTACCATTTTTTAGTTAACCCTTTCATCATTTTTCCCCTGGATTATTTCTGTTGTCTTTCAGATGACCTCCCTATTTCCTGCCTCATTCACCTTCCAGACCAACCTTCATTTTTTATTTCCAAAACAGAATTTGGTTCTATAGATACCCCACTGAAGACCCTTTATAATAGATGTCTCCCCGTTGCATATAGAACCAAGTTCAAACTCTTCATCATGATTCATAAGGGCCTCTCCTAACCCTTTGCAACTTGACTCTCCAACCACTTTGCCCCCTGCTTGTCCGTGCAACCCTCCAGGACAATCAGTATTCTCAAAAGCACCATGTTATTTAATGCCTGTGTGTTTGCATATGATGTCATTTCTCCTGTCCTCTTGGTAGACTCCCATTCATTCCTCAAGACTCATTTTGAGTGCCTCCTCCTTGGTGAAGACTTCCTGCTCCCCCAAACTTTCCTTTGTAATCAATCCCACCTTAAAATTATTGATTTAAATTTTCATCTCCCCCATCTAGACCATAAGCTGGTTTTACATATCTCTGTTTCACAAATTATGTCTGTCCAACACACAGTTGGTGAAAAAGCAGTATTTGATGAAAGAATGAACTTGTAATTAGGCAGCCTGACTGACCTTGAGCATGTCACATATCCTTCTGGAACTTCATTTTCTTTGTCTGTAAAATGAGAACGCTAAGGTCTACCTTGCAGGATCATTGTGTGGATTTTATGATATAAAAGTGTGAAGGACTTAATCCAGGACAACCCACTGTAGCAACTCAATAAATGCAGTTTCCATGTCCTTTTTCTTCTTCTCCTTGATATAATTCTATTCTAATACAAGTAGACAAAGTCAAAAGAGAAATCTCAAATGCCTGATGCCAAGGTACCTGGATGGGAATGGTCTCCTATCGCCCATCTAACAGGAACAGTGTCCTCACACCTCAACTTGTCATGTCACCCAAGATCAGCCAGCCCTGGGCAGTGTTTAGTGAAGGATCTGGATCACTTTTAGGATCTGGCAACATCTGAGGATTCACCACCAGCCAGGCATTGTGTTTTACCTATAATAATTCATTCAGTTCCACAATGACCCTACAAGGGTGAATTGTTATTATCCCCATTGTACAGACGAGAAAACTGAGACAAGTGAGGTTAAGATCATATACTTAGTAGTAGAGTTAGGATTGATGATTCCAGAGCCTGTTGTCCTAACTCCTACCACCCCTGTCCAACACTGATTAAGGATGTTGTAAGAGATAATAGCCCCAAATCATGAAAAAGCAGACCCCTTTGGCTTTTGAGACAGTGAGACAATGTATAGGCTCCCTGTATTGAAATTTAGGGTAAACACCATGCCCTCATTGCTTGATTTACAGCTTTCCATTGTAAAATTTATCATGATGATTATTAGTTGATATATCTTATCCTAGGTGGTGCTAGTGGCAAAGATCTTGCCTACCAACTCAGGAGATGTAAGAGACATGAGTTCATTCCCTGGGTCAGGAAGATCCCTTGAAGTAAGAAAGGGGACCCACTCCAGTATTCTTGCCTGGAGAATCCCCCAGACAGAGGAGACTAGTGGGCTCAGTTCATAGGGTTGCAAAGAGTTGGATACGATTGAAGTGACTTAGCATACATAGCCTGTTAAGAAGAGGAAGGTTCCCCAAATTCCTAGGGTTTGGGCCATTAGCATATGGCCAGTCACCTGTTTTTTATAAATAAAGATTTGTTGGAATGTGGCTGCTCTATTCATTTATCTATTGTCCATGGCTGCCTCTGCCCGACAGTGGCAGAGCCGAGTGGTTATGATGGAGGCCTTCTTTTAGCCAACATCTTCCTGTCAAAGAAGGCTGCAAAAACCCCAATGATCCCACACACCTGGGCAGAGTCCCTGAGGGCTGCTCCCTTCCCAGACAGTGCAGTGTGCTAAGAGAAGCCCCCTTGTTTCCCACAGGCCACGAGGAAATACATCATGTCCTTCAGGGAGTCTGTGCAGCCCAGGGTGGAAACAGACAGGTGCAGTTTGTAAGGTCCTAGCTCTGTGGACGATCTTTAAGTTTGATTCCTTGTGCTGGTTTGGGGGTCTTTGGCATGGCTTGAGCCACAGGAGCCCAAATAAAGCAGCAGAGCTGTGCAGTCAAGACAAATGTCCTGACCTCATGGAGACTGCCGGAGGCAGCCCGCTGATGGATGACGGAGGGAGAATTTCTCAGTTGCCGTCTAATCTGCGCCCAGGAAATAAATTGCTCTTGTCACTGGTGTCTGCCCCGGCCCTGCAGGCCCCCCTTCCCGCCGAGCCTTCCCTGCACCCCACCCTGCTCTGCCAGCCTGGAAATACTGCCTTGGGAAGCGAGGAAGGAGAGGATAGAGAGGAACGAATCGTTCTGTCCTGTCCCCACGGCCCCTTTCCGCCGCTGGCCTCCCTCCATGAACACGGGGAGGCAGGAGCTGCCTGTGAGGAGGGGCCCGCTGTGCGCCGGCAGCAAGACTCAGGGCCTCGGTTTTCTAATCTGTAAAATGAGAAGGCTTTTAACATGATCTTCAAAACCTTATTATTCCAAGTTTCTGAGACTGAACTGAGGCTGGGAAAGTAATTTGCATAACCCAAGTCTGGAAGAATCTCCAAGTCTAAACATAAGCATTCCCAAATCTCCCTGTGCCAAAACCTCTGAGTCTAGAGTTAGGGCACATCTTCACCAGAAGCCGGGGTGCAGACTCTGGTGTTCTGGGGTTTTCCAGGGACCCTCAGCAGAACCTTCCCTAGGAAACATTCCTTCTCTCTTTTTAAAGGAAGCTTTTACACCCCTCCCCCCACCAATAGTGATCTGTGCCTCTGTGCCATCAGCCTCCCACTCTCTCTTTCTCTTTGTCTCTGTCTCTCTCACTCCTCCCCACTCCCTTCTGCCCCTTCACTTTGTTCAAAGCACCCTTGATCACTGGGCTTACCCCATGAGCTCTTCGGAAATGGGATCTGGTGAAACTGACTCTGCCAGACAGCTGCTGCTTGAATGAGGGCCTACCTCAACATCAATAAGGAGACTTCCTTGCTGGGACCTAAATCTTCACAGAAATGTCCCATCAATAATCCAAGAAGACAGGGGCAGATGCTAACTGAGATTTGGGTCCAGAACTTTCAATGAGTGGATGGAAGGACTTCTGTCAGCTGACAGCTGACTTCTAGTCAATCCAGGAAGCCTTGATGGAGGAGGTGATGTCTCAGAGCAACCTGCATAAGAAAGGAGAGTTGTTTGTTACAGGGCAAGGACAGAGAAGGGGTGACCTCCCCGCCGAGGCAGGCATAATCACAGGTGCATCCAGGGAACTAAACTGGATCTTTCACTATGATTTCACAGCTTCAGCTCAAGGGTGGGCAGGGCTGGGAGGGAACTCGGGAGCGTGGGTCATCCATTAGCAGCATGGATAGGGCTAATCCCAAGCCAGAGGGCTGGAGGGGCAGGGAGGGCTGAGAAGCCAAGCAGTAGCCACGCTCCAGATCCTCTTCCGCCGCCAGAACAGCTCTTCCCAGTGCACAGTGCATGATGTTGGTGTTTTTATCCCAGGCAGAGCTGTCAGCAGCCCAGTTTTCATTTGCCACCTAACAGTATTAATCAAGCACCTAAGCTGTTAGAGGCAAGTCAAACAGTCCTGGGAACAAATCCCAGCTTCAACATTTATTAGTTGTTTGGCCTCAGTTAAGCTACTTATTCTCTCTGAGCTGCTATTTTCTCATCTGTTAAATAGAATTCACAGTACTATTTGGGGTTTTGGTGTGGCTTACATGAGACAAGGCGTGCAAATTACCTTCTCAAGCACTGGTACTAAGTAGATGCTCAATAAATTCATTTATTCACCACATATTTTTAAATGACCACCATACTCCAGGCATCGCTACTGTTAGTGGTACCTAAGATGGCAGAACTTGTGTCAACTCCAGCTGTATATATAGCAGAATAGCATCAATGAGGTGGTCTCCACAGGATTGGCCCTGATCAGCCTTAGGGTGCTTTCCCGGATAATGCAGGAACTTCTGCTCCAAAAAGAGCTGGGGAGGGGAAAGGCCTTCCCACATCTCCTACCACTCTGGCATCTTAGGGTCAGGCAGATAGGAGCTCCAAACCCTCATCTCACCAAATAATACCCCTTCCAAGGGCTATTGTGAAGAATAAATCACCTTGGGCATTAAAGTGCTGAGGATGGTTGGCACAGGATAAAGGTTTGATATTTAAATATTCATTTTTATTGTTGAAATAAGGCTCAGCACTCATGAGAACAAAGGGCTTTATGGTAGGAGGACCTCCTGACCCTCTGTTTCCATCATGGAGGGAAAGCATAGTATGCTGCATGCAGGAAGGCACAAGGCTTCCTCGCTGTAGCCTGTCAATTCTCTGTTCTGTGGCTTCTAGAAAGTACTGCCCAGCCTCTGGCAATGCCCAGAGGTAAAAGAAGGTGAAAATTTCCAAGTAAAATCCTGTCACTACTGCCCTGGCCAAGTGGAGCCCAGTATTCTTCGAGGTCTCCCCAGAGCTTCCAGCTGGGCTTGGGAGAGAGTAAAAGCCCAGACTTTCTGGGTCTTTCAGAGTCATTCCATTCATCCATCTATGTCCTTCCCATTTGCACCAATCCCGAGCCTTCCTTCGGCATGCTGAGGTCTCCTCTCTTCTCAGATGAGGTAAAACTGAGGCTCAGGTGCCCCAAAGAGCTTCTCACAAGGTGGTCAGTGCAGCTGTGCACTGGGAGGGCCTTGGGAGAAAAACTTCAAAAGGGTTAGCACTATAGCTCCTGACCAGAATGTCTCCACATGGAAGCCTGGAGTGTAGCATCAGCTCATCAGGGCCCTGTAGATCAGGCAAGGGAACCTGCATCTTCTGAATGCAACAAGAACCAAGAAACATTTCTTCGTTGTTGTTAGGAGACAGACATGATCAATTTTCTTTATTGAAAGGTCACTTTGACTGTTGTGTGGAGGAACATATGGGCATGAAAAGGAGGGAGGAAGGAAGACCATGAGAGAGCTGTGCCCTGGTGGTCACAGAGGGTTACACAGACAAGGGGACACTTGGGCACAGATCTTGATGAAATTCGCCAAATGTTTATGTCAGGCAGAGGGAGGGGTAAGTGCAAATGCTCTGAGGCAGGAGTGTGTGCAGGTTGATCAAGCACCAACAGAGCAACCAGTGTGTCTGGAGTAGAACTAGCCAAAGAAGTAAACACTGAGGTCAGAGAGGCAATGGGGAGCCAGATCATGTGGGGGTTGGGGGGGATCTCACAGTAGAGTCACCAACTGTCCCAGTTTGCCCAGGACTGAGAGGTTTCCTAGTATGTGGAACTTTTGGTGCCAAAGTCAAAAGAACCAACCCATCCATCAGGCACAACAAGCATAGGACCTAGAGCACACCATACTTTCAGGGGCCCATGAAAATGTTTTAATTTTATTTTTTTTTAAATCATGAGAAAAAAATAATATGATGATAATGAATATATAACAATAAATCCAGCCTGAATTATATTTGTCTCTATATACCAATGTAAAGGTTAATTTTTAGGTTCTTTTTATGGAGGGAGAAAACTATGAAGGCAAAGGGCCCACAAATAGCACAATGCCAGACATAAACCAGGACTGTTGGTCAATCTACTTGGGAGGCCTTTGGAAGGACTTTGGCTTAGAGTTGGTTGAACTTACCCCCATTTTGCAGAGAAAAAAACTGAGGCCTTGAAGGGTCAAGGTAAGGCAGCTCTGAGAGATGATTGTGGGTTGGCTTTGGAAACTAGCAAGAGAAAAGAGATTAGATGGAGTCAAGAAATACTCCAGTGGTGGAGTTGGCATGACTTGATGATGTATGTGTGCTGTGGGATGGGAAAGGGTGAGGAGGTGAAGGAAGCAGGACTCTGATTCACAAGCTTGGGCAGCCACATGTTTGATGGTGCCTCTCATTGTGGTGCGGACCAGGGCAGCCAAGATGTGACTCCGGGCAAGTCTTGGAGCCTTTCTGAGGATCAATTTCCTTATCACCACAATGAGGATACCAAAAGTTATCTCCTGACATCATTGTAAGAATCAAAAGAGTTAAAAAAAAAAAGTGCCCGGTGCATAGTAGGTGCTCATAAATATGAACTGAATCTTCCCAAAGGTTGGGGCTTCCCTGGTGGCTCAGACGGTAAAGAATCTGCCTGCAGTGTGCGAGACCCAGGTTCGATCCCTGGATCAGGAAGATCCCCTGGAGAAAGGAATGACAACCCGCTCCAGTATTCTGGCTTGGAGAATTCCATGGGCAGAGGAGCTTGGCGTGCTACAGTCCATGGGGTCGCAATGAGTCGGACACAACTGAGCGACTACCACTTTTACTTTTCCCAAAGTTTCAGTATAATTCTTTCATTTATATATTCAGACTCCAAATATTTAGTACTCTTTTTCCTTAAGAAACTTACATTCTAGTGGAAGCAACAGAGAGTAAAGAAATGAAGATCTTAGATTGTCAGGGTGAATATGTGCTATTAAGAAAGATTTTGTAAGAAGATGGAGAGTCAGGGAGGGGGCTCTATAGATAGGGTGCTCAGAGAAAGCCTCCAGGAGAAGGCATGTGTGGATAAATGAGTTCCCCTGGAGCCAGGGCGGCCCTTCCCCTGAAAAAGGGGGCATGCTCTGGGTACCCTGAATGGAGCAGAGCAGAGAATGCAGTTGGAGTGCCCTGGAGCCCAGGGGGTCCTAGCAGCTGTCAGAGGTAGAGGTTTGCTGAGGAGGCAACAATTGCCACACTGTTCATCAGTGGAGGATTGCCACATGTCCCTGGCCCCCTGCAGTAAGGGATGGGTATTTACTTTTCCCTGCTGCACTATTGGCAAAGAAACCCCCAGAGTTCAGCCAGGAGAGGGGAGGATGACGGTCCCACATCAGCCCATAGGAACCCTTCGTCTCACATCCGCACTACCTGGGTCAGCAAAACCAGCCCAGGCACCCAGTGAGCCGGTGAAGAATAGTGCCATCGGCTCTGTTCTCCTCCTGGGTGCCCACAGAGGCCCCATGGAGGCCCAGGGCTGCGCCAGCAGACGGCCTCCCCCCTCTGCTAGGGGCGTGGAGCCCCGGGCGGAGTGGAGCATCTATAAAATGGGGATACTGATAATAATAGAAACTGCGCAGGGCGGCTGTGAGACTTACACGGATTAATGGTTGTGGAAAGTGCTTGGTAAACTGTAAGACATTATACAGCTGTTCATTTACAATTTGTAAATGAGTTGATGGGAGAAGGCACAGGATGCTTGCGCAGGAACTACTTGGAGGCAGAGGAAGTTAAAGAAGGGGGAGTGGCCGCAAAGCGCCCCTGGAACAGTGACTGACACAGAAACACAGTGTGTGAAAGGTACATGAATAAACATGAGACATCCTCTGACTCCTAACTGCCTAGTTGTGTGCCAGTTAACAAGGTAGACAGGCAGCTGCTGGTTTCTCCCAGGCAGGGAGGGCCACCTCATTCCTGCCCTGCTTAGCTGCCCACCCAGAGTACTGGGAACCAGACCCTGCGGGGGGGGGGGGGTCTCCCCTCCCTCCTCTGCCACAGCCTGGCCCCCTGCCTCTTCATGCTTGCCTCCATCCACAGCAGCCCCTTGGGGGGCGTGGAGCCAATACTCATGAGCAAACAGAGATGGAAGCTGGGATGGGCTCAATGCTGGCGAGTGTTGCTGTGGAAATTGGCAGGTAGGGCTGGCAGCTGGCTTCCTGGAGCTGACCCCAGGCTAGGAGAGACTAAGATCCACATGTGTGAGGGGGGGCCTGCATGGAAGGAAGCTGGGCGAGATGGCAGGGAGGAGGCCCAGGACAGGAGGGCAAGCACGGGTCATCAGGCAACCTTCTGCAGACATTTAGATCTGGCTATGTTTATTGCACATTTACTACAGGCCCACACTGTGCTGAGGGTTTTTGCTCACGTTATCCTAGGGAAACCTTACAGTGGGCCAGGGTAGTCAGTATCACACTTTACAGATGAGACACAGACTTGAAGTGGGTAAGTGACCAAGGTCACACACACAGTTCAAGGTCCTGAGGCTTCTGAGCCCAACATATGTGTTTCTTTTCCTGAAACTTGTAAACCCATCTGCCCACACCACATCAGTGCCTTCACAGACTCTAGGGGAACAGACCCCCTCTGCTCCACTCTTTCCTATTTCTTCTCCTGGGTGGGATGCAAAGAGAGGAAACATCCCCTTAGTTATTCATCCTGAAGGGGTGGGACAGTGGTCTCCCTCCAGGTCTGCTCCTACCCTCCCCTCCTTGCCTTCTGCTTCCAGCTGGATTTGCCGACGGGGAGTCCTGGCAACAGCTTGAAGGGAAGGAGGAGGGTAAAATGAAAATGTCCTCTGCTGGCCACAACCGCAAGCCAGAGCTCCTCTCAAGGGGGCCCTTTCTGCAGGCCCCTCTACCCCGATTTTGGTGCTGCTTCCTCCCTTCATCATTTCAGTTGGTGACAGCCCTGCTTTCTTGCTCCAGCTGTACTCTGCTACTGCCGTGGTCTTGGCAGACCTGGCGCACGCCTCTGTAGGGATAACCTTTAGCGACCTTCCTGCTTCCCCTCATTGAGCTGCCCTCTATCAGCAGTGGGGATGTGGAAGGAGGTCAGAAAAGGTCCAAGGTGAGATGGATGATCCTTTTGGACCCAGCCGGAGAGAAGGATGCTGACTCTGCCTCAACTACAGGGATACATACCTCAAAGCTCCCCCAAATTCCAGCAGTCTGGAAGAAGGTACCAACAGCCTCCTTGATCTTGTATATTCCCTCCACAGCCCTCCCACATCTGCCCACATCAGTATGTGATCATTAGCATAAGACTCTTTGCTCAAAGAGGACCGTCAAGATGCAGCTGGAGTGTGAAAAGTAATTATAGACTGGTGATTAGAGTCGCCCTGGGTCTCACTTGCTAGAACATGCCTCCCTGACCCTGGGAGGGTGGGTAAGATTAGTTAGCTTTTGGATAACAGGCACCAGGAACTCTAACCCTTGGGAGGGAGACAGGTGGACTTGCCCAGATGAGAGGGATGGAGTGGATGGGGGAGGTCTTCAGGCTGCCAAAGGGACATACTGGGGCAAGGATGGGGAGTAGCCCAGGCCTTGGGAACCCAGAATATAGTGATAGGCAAGGGAGAGGCAGAGGTGGGCTGTATCTCTGATCTGAGATTTCAGTCTGGGTTTGACCTCAGCCTACCTTCCCCCATGGGCCTAAGGACCTCAGATTCACACAGTGGCCCCCAGAGGTGATGAGGGCAGCCCACCAGGCCAGCAAGGAGTCTAGGCACAGCAGGGTAGGAACCAAGGTTGCAGGACTGCCCACACCACAGAGTTGCAAACACTCACCTCTGCCTGTGACATGGTGTCAGGTATATAACAGGCTTCTGAGAAATGTTGGTGGGATTCTCCAGGTGCTTCAGAGCTCAGTCGTGGCACAGACTAGACAGTGTGCTGTGGTTTCACCTCTTCTCCAACAGGAGGCCAGGGGCCAAGCCCAGTTCAGCAGCTAACTAGCTGGGTAACACAGGCAGTGCTTCCAGTGGCTTGAGGCCTTAATTTCCTCATCTCTGAGGTGGAGGAGATACCTACTCTGAGATGAATGGATGGAAGCATTTGCAGATGGAGGAGACATAGCCAGTAGCACCTAAGAGCAGGGATCCAGGGAGAGACTTGAATTCTCACCCTTTCACACCCACTCCTCCAAGAAAAGGTCTAAGGTGAGGTATATGGTCCTCCCAATAACAGAGGTCAGCGTCACCCTTTCCGAGTCCCTCTGACCCCTTCTCCTGCCTCTCTCTCTACCTCTGAGCTCATGAAGCCCCTAAGCACACCAGCCACAGCCGAGAAGGAGGTACGGTTGTCTCCGAGGGGAATCTTCCTGATACCTCCACTTTCTCAGAGGGCTCTGAAGACACACCCTCAGCTACGGATGAGCAAATGAGAATAAAGGATAAAGCATGATTTTTCAGTTCAAGTGTGTCCCAAATATTGCGTGGGACATTGTCACTGTTGTAGTTCAGTCGCCCAGTCGTGTCCGACTCTTTGTGACCCCATGCAACCCCATGGACTGCAGCATGCCAGGCCTCCCTGTCCCTCCCGATCTCTGGAGTTTGCCCACGTTCATATTCATTGCATGGAGAAGGAAGTGGCAACCCACTCCAGTACTCTTGCCTGGAGAATCCCATGCACAGAGGAGCCTGGCAGGATACGGTCCATGGGGTCGCAAGAGTCAGACACAACTGAGCTACTAAACCACCACTATCGTGTTCTTTGCATCAGTGATGCCACCCAGCCATCTCATTCTCTGATGCCCTCTTCTCCTTCTGCCCTCGATCTTTCCCAGTATCAGGGACTTTTCCAGTGAGTTATCTGTTCACATCAGATGACCAAAATACTGGGACATACCCATACCAATAAATTATCTCTGTTTATCTGACATTCAAATTTAACTGGGCATCCTGTATTTTATCTAGCAACTCTACCCCAGCCAACAAGGCTCCCAAATAGAGTCAGCCGCCTGGTGCCGGCTCTGACATGTGGCCATGCTCTGAGCAATACCCTATCCTCAGCCCTAAGCCTCTGGGAACCACAAGCTGTCCTTTAGAGGAGGGAACATCAGGGAGCCTCAGGCTCTAAGAGGCCTCCTACACCTTTTCATATTCAAAGAACTTCAAACAGTAAGAATCCATTCAACAGATGTTTAGTGAACATCTATCTTGTACCAATCACTCTCTTGAGCACTGAAGTTACAATGGTGACAGAAAATAAACAGTTTCATCTCATAACCATCATGTCTAGAGAAGGTACCAAATGCCAAGCTCTGTGTTAAGCACCCTAGAAGCTATATCAGGTAATCCTCACAGCCATCACCAAAGGGGAAAGGAGGTAGGGAGGAATAAAGTAGAAGTTTGAGATTAGCAGATACGAAGTACTATATATAAAATAGATAAAGAGCAAAGTCTTATGGTATAGTAAAGGGAACTATATTCAATGTCCTATAATAAATCAAATGGAAAAGAATGTGAAAAATATATATGTGTGTATGTATACGTGGGCTTCCCTGGTGGCTCAGACTGTAAAGAATCCCCCTGCAATGCAGGAGAGCTAGGTTCGAACCCTGGATTGAGAAGATCCCCTGGAGGAGGGCATGACAACCCACTCCAGTATTCTTGCCTGGAAAATCCCTATGGATAGAGGAGCCTGGCTACAGTCCATGGGGTTTCAAAGAGTTGGACACACTGAGCAACTAAGCACACATGCACACATATATCTGTATATATATAGATCAGTTCAGTTCAGTTCAGTTCAGTTCCTCAGTCGTGTCTGACTCTTTGCAACCCCATGGACTGCAGCACGCCAGGCTTCCCTGTCCATCACCAACTCCTGGAATTTACTCAAACTCATGTCCATGGAGTCGGTGATGCCATCCAGCCATCTATCTCATCCTCTGTCATCCCCTTCTCCTCCAGCCTTCAGTCTTTCCTAGCATCAGGGTCTTTTCCAATGAGTCAGTTCTTCTCATCAGGTGGCCAAAGTATTGGAGTTTCAGCTTCAGCATCAGTCCTTCCAATGAATATTCAGGACTGATCTCCTTTAGGATGGACTGGTTGCATCTCCTTGAAGTCCAAGGGACTCTCAAGAGTCTTCTCCAACACCACAGTTCAAAAGCAGCAATTCTTCAGCACTCAGCCTTCTTTATAGTCCAACTCTCACATCCATACATGACTACTGGAAAAACCATAGCTTTGACTAGATGGGCCTTTGTTGGCAAAGTAATGTCTCTGCTTTTTAACATGCTATCTAGGTTGGTCATAACTTGTCTTCCAAGAGGCAAACGTCTTTTAATTTCATGGCTGCAGCCACCATCTGCAGTGATTTTGGAGCCCCCCAAAATAAAGTCTCTCACTGTTTCCATTGTTTCCCCATCTATGTGCCATGAAGTGATGGGACCAGATGCCATGATCTTAGTTTACTAAATGTTGAGTTTCAAGCCAACTTTTTCAGTCTCCTGTTTCACTTTCATCAAGAGGCTCTTTAGTTTGCTTTCTTCCATAAGAGTGGTATCATCTGCATGTCTGAGGTTATTGATATTTCTCCTGGCAATCTTGATTCCAGCTTGTGCTTCTTCCAGCCCAGCGTTTCTCATGATGTACTCTGCACATAAGTTAAATAAGCAGGGTGACAATATACAGCCCTGATGTACTACTTTTCCTATTTGGAACCATGTCCAGTTACATGTCCAGTTCTAACTGTTGCTTCTTGACTGGCATACACATTTCTCAGGAGGCAGGTCACGTGGTCTGGTATTCTCATCTCTTGAAGAATTTTCCACAGTTTGTTGTGATCCACACAGTCAAAGGCTTTAGCATAGTCAATAAAGCAGAAGTAGATGTTTTTCTGAAACTTTCTTACTTTTTTGATGATCCAACAGATGTTGGCAATTTGATCTCTGGTTCCTCTGCCTTTTCTAACTCCAGCTTGAACATCTGGAATTTTATATATATATGTGTGTGTGTGTGTGTGTGTGTGTGTATGTGTATAAAACAATAAATAAATAAAATGAAATTGATGTGAAAGAATCCTCACAACCATCTAAGAGGGTGGTAGTTTACAGATGAGGAAACAGGATTACTGAAGTTAATCATTTGTTTATTCATTCATCAAATATTTATAGAGCCCCTACTAGGTGTAAGGCAGTGTTCCTGGTGGTGAAAATACAACAATGAACAAAACATAAACGCCCCCCTGCTCTCATGGAGCTTGCATTCTGGTGGGGAGCAGGGATGGGGGAAATGGGAATTAACACAGTATAAAATATAGTATGTGAAAAGGTGGCAAGTGTTATGAGAAAAATACAGCAGACAATGAGGGTATGGAGTGTCCCTGGTGGGAGCAGTTAATTCAAATCCAGGTGGTCAGGGAAGGCCCTGGACAAGGAGCCATTAGAGCAAAGCTATAAAGGAAATGAGGCTCATTGAGGAAGAAGTGGAAATTCATTGCCCCCATTTCCCACCCCATAGTGCTGATTGTCACACCCTGGTTCCTAATCACTATGCATTCATACCTACCAGACCTTGATTGAGGCTTCCTGCCTGTCCCCTTCACATACATGATTTCATTTAATCCCCACATCAGAACAACCCTGAAGGTAAGTTTTATTATCACACTCTTCCAGAGAGGAAAGATGAGATGACTCAAAAAGATGAAATGACTTGCCTAAAGTGCTGGAATGCCAGAACTCAGGCCTCGTTCCTCTGTGTCCTCCAGGGAGCAGAATGGGAAGTTCTCGGGTCAGGCTGGGAGGATGGCTTATTTCACTCCCTTAGCCTCAATTTCTGCATCTGAAAAGTGGGGCTAATAATATCTACCTCATAGCATCGCTGGGAGGATTAGTAGGTAACACGTGTAAAGTGTCAGATTCGGCACATTCACACTGTTACTATTATCCTGAGTCGTGCCCTACCCATGTAATAATCCCCCTGAAGGATCCGAGTTAAGCGGCGTGGTTCCTAGGACCTGGGAAAGGAAAGGATGCTGTGGGAAAACAAAGGATGCAGATATGGAGGAAGTGCCGGGCAGGAAGAAGATGGACAACCACCACACTGCAAGCCCACCTGCGTGTGAGCCGTTGAGCAAACTTTGCTTACACCTAAGTGGCGCGACTCAGTGATTGTAATCATACTGGTTTGAGGTTATGACTTCAGCAATTTTAGTTTTCTCTTGGAGGCCCCGGCTCATATTTTATGCATGCGCAGGAGCTAATTGCGTCCCAGAGAGCGCTCTCCGCCTGCTGGTCTGGAGGTGCGCCGCACGCCATATGCTCCGCGTGTGCGTAATTAACCCACTGCAGCTGCGCTCCCCTCTGTCTGGATTATGGATTCGATTTCAGTTTCACTAGCAGGCAAGAGGCCCCCAATTCATATCTATTAAAATGATTACCCTAAAGCGAGGTGCTGAGGACAGAGCCCAGCTCTGGGCTAGAAGCAGAGGCCCGAGTCCCAGTGCAGAGGGAGCACCTTGCCAGCTTGCAGGAGGGGCTGCCAGCAGCCCGGCCTGAGAGCTTTGGGCTGCCCTGCAGGTGTTGAAGCTGTTTTTCTGACATCTGAAATTTATTGTTTCTGGAACTTTCCTTGCTGGTCTAGCCTTCACCTTCATCTGCTCCCTGCCAGCCTTCCTCCAACTGTGACAGCCGCTGACCACTCAGGCTGTCTTTCCAGAATTGCTTTCAGCACCTGGAACAGGGACTCAGACAAAGTGGGCATCTGATTACTGCTGAGGTGAGAGAGTTCCAATGGCAAGAGGACAAAGGGATGCTCCATTAATCCTCCAAGAGAGAGCCCTGAACTTGGGGCCCACCTGTTCTGTGACCTCCACAGTCACTTATCCAGACGCGACAGCTATAACGATTGATGGATCGTGTGTTTGGGGGGACTTAGGGGCAGGGACAAGAGGCAAGCCAAGGAACTGGCCATCTTTCTAAACTTGCCTAGCACTTTACTGCCCTCAGCTAGGGACAGTGGCTCTGGCCGAGGCTGTCCTGTGAGGAGCCAGAACCATATCAGTCTCATTCCAGGGTCTCCATCATGCTGGGAACCACTCTTGGTCCCCCATAGCCACAGCCCCCCTCCTGGTGGTGACTCGCTCCATATGCAGACACTGAGCATCCACAGTGCCAGACGCCCTGCTAGGTGCTGGGACGGGGAATATAAAGAAAAAAGAGAAACACACTCGGTCCCCAAGGAGCTCTTGTCTAGTGGGGAAGACAAATATGTAAACAAATGGTTTCAATACAGTGGGATAAATACCATAATGCAGGCATGTTTACAGAGGTTTGAACACAGAGAAGGGAGCAACTAGGTTTGCCAGGAGTCAGTGGTGAGATTGTCGAGATTTTCATTGCATACAGATGGGTTTGACGGCAAAACCAGAGCAATAACGCTTCCTTTGTTCCACAGAGGTATGTGTATACTTCTGCACTAAGCATTATGCTGACTTGTAGAAAATGTATGGTTCCTAGATTCAAGGAGCCTGCACTCCAAGTGGAGAGATTAACCGTGTTCATTTACTCAATAAGCATTTACTGAGCACCTGCTGTATAACAGAGCCTGTGCTAGACTCAGAAGATACATAGATGATTAGACATTATCGCTGCCCTGTTTCAGAGGGGAAACAGGCAGACAAAATACGTTATAAGTCAATGGACTAGATCTATCACAAGGAGAGCCTTTTCAAGGTATAGAGACAGAGGAACAATTTCTTACATGGAGTGGATAGAATAGCAGCTCAGGGAAGACTTTCTAGGGATGGTTATGTCCAAGTTGGGTTTTGAAGGGTGATTAGGAGTTTCCAGGTTAAAAGTGGTGGGTTATAAAGTCAAAGGGAATGATTATAAGGAAGGAAGCAGTTTGACAATATAGGTGCTCAGGACTTCCCTGGCAGTCCGGTGGTCAGGACTCTGCACTTCCACTGCAGAAGGTAAGGGTTCGATCCCTGATCAGAGAACTAAGATCCCACAAGCCAAAAAATTGAAAAAAAAAATATATATGTACTACTCGGTAGTAATACAAATGAGAGATACACAGGCATCCCAACATTGAAGACTAGCCTCCTATGTGCCAGATGACCATCATGGAGAATAAACGCTACTATGCAGGCTTCTCTGCATGTGAGACATAAACCCAGTTTTGTCTTAGTTACTGCGGCTTCAACCTTATGTGTATGTGTCATAGGGGCATTTGAACATGGAGCCAGTCTTCTTCTGCCCCCAGTAACATCATCACTGGTCATTTTCCCCATCTCTGGACTTCCTATTCTTTGAAAATAAACATGGAAAAGCCACCTAGTGCTGTGGCTCCCGGTGACCAGTGATTGAACCAGTCATGTCAGAGTCTTCTGAGGGCCCGTTGGCACATGGTTCCTTGCATGCTCCATGCAGTGTGCCCTGGACACAACTCAGAGCTGGTGCATTTCAAATGCCCAGAGTGATTGGGATGAGACTCACTGATCAAGTCTTCTTCCCTCCACGATCCTTCCTTTCATGTGAGGGGTATGTTCCAAGGGGAAGTGTTGCCTGTGGTGGGCTGTGAGGGGTCCCCAGATAGTGCTGCAGTCCCCAAGGATTCCTGAGGGAGCAGAAGCTCAGAATACGTGTCCCCAAGCAAACTGGGCAAGGGAGAGTGGGGGCTGCTGTTTGTCAGGTTGTTTAGTCACTGATGAAGATGCTATTTTTAGCACTCAGGCAATTTGGGCTTCTCTAATCAGGGAGCAGGGAATAGGCCTACTGAGGGGCCAGCAGATTTAGAATTCCAGACTGAGCCTGTTAGGACTAGACCAGAAAAGATGACATTCTTGGGCAGGGATTGGCTGGAGGAGAATCAGATATTTTCTAGCCCCCTAAAGAAAAAGATGAGAGGAAAAGGTGCTGAGATTGAGCAGGAAGGAACATGGTGGGATGACCAGTGAGGTACAAGGCTCTCCTGTGGGTTCCCTAGGAAAGCTGACTCTCGTTTGCTTTCCAAAAGGCAAGTGCAGTCATCCAGGAAGTTCTGATGGCAACTGCGAGGCAGGTCTGATGAGAGATAGAAAAGCTCAGGATGAGGAGACTGGGGCAGGGTCAGGCATCCTGTAACGAGGAGCCTGGGGGCTTCCCAGGTGATGCTAGTGGTAAAGAATCCGCCTGCCAATGCAGGAGACCTAACAGATGTGGGTTCAGTCCCTGGGTTGGGGAGATCCCCTGGAGGAGGGCATGGCAACCCACTCCAGTATTCTTGCCTAGAGAATCCCACAGACAGAGGAGCCTGGCGGGCTACGGTCCATGAGGTCACAGAGTTGGACATGACTGAAGGGACTGAGCATGCACACATGGAATGTGGAGCCTGGAGCACCAGATAGGGAATCTGGTCCCTAAAAGATTGGACAGAGGGACCAAAAAAAGCGCTTAGTCACAGAGGAAGTAAGTCCAAGCAAGGAAGCAGTCACCATGCTCTGAGAGCCTCTGGGTTGAGCAGTGCCCAGCCAGGCCAAATGGCATCATCTTGTGAATTAGAAAAAGCCCCTCCTCCTGCTCCCCACCCCCGCAGATGCAGCACACAGATGGCCGCCTCTCAGACAGGACCTGCACAGTAGAAGACACGCCCCTGAGGCCAAGGTCCTCAACAGTTGACCTCAGATTCCTCTACCTCCCACCTAGAAACAGAGTCATTCCCGGAGGTTGGCCTGGACTGCCCCAACAGATTGCATTACTCGCAAGAGGAGAGGTTGTCGGGTCCCCCTAACCAGGCCTAAAGTCGGGAGTTCCTTGCTAAGAAGAGAGGTCCCATGAGTCCTCAGGGAGCAGGAGTGCCCTCAACCCTGTCAGGGGTGATGAGAGGAAAATGAGCTGGGATGGGGATCCTGAGCCAGGTGCTCCCTGCTCGGCCCCTCCCACACTCACACTAGTGGCTGGAGGCTGGGCACTGGGCGACTCGCCAGCTCACAGCTTCGGTCTTCTGCTCGGCCTATCCAGGGGAGGGGAGGTACGTGCCAAGAGTCATCGAGGAGTTTGGGTGATATTGTGGCCAGTGTCCACTTCGGGAGGTTTGCCTCGTCTAGACAGTGTTCTGGCCCGATCAATAGGACATCAGTCTCCGAGGACCGCCTGCGCCTGGCCAGGAATAGACCCAGGCAGGAGGGGAGTGTGCATCTGTCCTTCCTGTGGCCTCTGCCTGAGGAGCAGGGAGCCATGGAGAGGCGTGGCGGAGGGGAGAGGAGGGAAGGAGATGGAGGGAGGGATTGGAGGCCAGAACTGGAGACGGACTCAGGGGTCAGGAAGGAGCACGGAGGAGAGCCACGGGCAGCCAGCACCTCCCAAGGGAAGTACTTCTTGGTTTCCTGGCACTATCCTACACGCACGTGTGCTTCCCTCGTCTCATCCTCACCCTCAGCCCCACTGTCACCCCACCAGTCTTATGATCCATGTCTTACAGACAGAAGCTGAGGCATCAAAGGCACAGTAACTCCACTAAGTTCTCAGAACTGAGAAGAGAATGCCAGGCCAGCCTCAGGGCCACACCTGGTGAGCAAGGGCATGTGGCAATTTGGGTGCCAGTCTCCTGGGCTTATGCAGCACCCAGAGAATGGAAATCTAGGGTTTGTGAGGCCTCTGAGTTGGGTTTGAGGGTGTGTGAGCCTGTTTCCTGCGGTTCTACTGACAGGCAGCAGGGAATCACCTCAGGGCCAAGATCCACATCCAGGGAGTGGGGGCTGGGAGGGACTCAGCACAGGAGGGAAGCAGGCAACCTGCAAAGACCTTATTCTGTGGAGTTGCCATTTGATTTAGTCCCACCATCACCACCACCCCTCCCACCCACAGCCACACTCCTCTGAGAGCCCTGGGTCAGGAACCCCAGAAATCTACAGGGCAGTCTGCACTGGCACAGCTGTGACCTCAGTGCTGAGACTCAGAGAGCCTCTCCCTACCCAGGACCCATAGGGCAGGCCCCCTACCCCTGGTGGAGCCCACTCTGCTAGGAGGTGAAGTCACAGAGGACGAGACTGTGCGTGAGGCCAGGCGTGCCCCGGTCTGTAACCTGCGCCCTCACGCAACGCACTAAGGGTGTTAAGATGGCAGCAGGGGAGCTGTGGGCCTGAGAAGGGCTTCACAGGAGGGAGGAGGGCAGGGCAAGGGCTCTCAAGGCACAGGGGGCCCTGTGGGTGCCATGCCAGGGCAGCCACTCAGTCCATCTGGGGCGAACCACGTGAGCTTCCCCTGGATTCTCTCTACCTCCGCTTCCCCTCCTCACACCCTGGAGTCCTGCCCGCAGCTCCCAGACACTCTGTCCTGCTCGAGGGAAGCGGGAGGACTCTGTCCCCCCTCCCCAACTGCTGCGAACAATTAAGCTCAGGACAGCCATTAGCTAGTGCTGAAGGGCCTGTATTGATTAAGGATAATTATATTTACTCTTTAGCAGTGTGAGGCCTGGTAGGAATATTTTTTTGCTAATTTGCTGCTGCTTAACCTCAGGAATGGGCACTGATATGCCAACCTCCACCTGGATCATCCTCTATAAACACACACACACACGCACACAACTTCACTGTTGCTGAATTACTGTAAATGGGCGTCTAAGACACATGGCATTCTGAGCTGTCCCTCCTGCAGCTTAATTCCAGAAAAGAACACGGAAATGGTTGAAGGAGTTTTATTTTCTTTTGGCAACTTTTACCTTGGATAAGACACAGTGGAGCCCGAATTGCAGCAAAACACGAATACACACACAACACCCTTTTCCTCCCTCCTCCCAGTAGATTTATTTTTAAAACCTAAATTCTGGGAGAAAAAAAACCCAGGTCCCACGAGAAGATGGCCCTGGGCTGTCCCATCACCTGGTGGGAGGCATCCGTCCCACCTCATCTCTTCTGGTCCCCTGACCCCTCCTCCCTGATGACACACCTCCCCCTCCGTGTTTCATTTCAGCATGAGCATGCCTTCTCCTGATCACCTGCAAATGCCTTCCTCCCTTTCCTCAGGAGACACTTGCGGGATGGGGCGGCTGAGGATACAGGGCCACAGATTCCATCTCTGTCCTCAGCCTAGCAAGGGAGACCAACTGGGACAGCACAGGTACTTCCTGTACTGTGGGTCCAGGGGACCTGGGCACAAACTGGAGGCCAGCACTTGCCAGAGCTGCCTTATTATTTCGGGCAAGGAACTTCATTGAGACTCATCTCCCCAGTTGTAAGATCAAGATGATAACAAGCCCCACTCTGCAGAACCATTGTGGCAGACAGCACATGAGCTATGCTGCATATGAAGTGATCGCCCATGCCTGGCACATAGCAAATGCTCAGGAAACAATTGTAGCCATGCTTAATGAGCATTTGTTATGAGACAGGTGTTTGCTATGTGATATGGCTTCTCTGGTAGCTCAGCTGGTAAAGAATCCACCTGCAATGCAGGAGATCCTGGTTCGATTCGTGGATTGGGAAAATCTGCTGAAAAAGGGATAGGCTACCCACTCCAGTATTCTTGGGCTTCCCTGGTGGCTCAGATGGTAAAGCTCAGATGGGTTGGGAAGATGGCCTGGATAAGAGAAAGGCTACCCTCTTCAGTATTCTAGCCTGGAGAATTCCATGAACAGAGGTGCCTGGTGGGCTACAGTCCATGGGGTTGCAAAGAGTCGGACACGACTGAGCGACTGTCACCTTCACTTTCAGGCAAATTTCATGTGCACTATCTCATACAAGCCTCATGAAAGCTTCTGACAAGATAGAACCATGGAGAGGTTAGATAACTTAAAAGGGATCACACAGTGAGCTGAGACCTGACCCCCAGCCATTTGACTCCCTTGCCCATATGTTTAACCACTCTGCTAATGTGTCCCCTGGGAGAAGGAAATGGCACCCCACTCCAGCATTCTTGCCTGAAAAATCCCATGGACAGAGGAACCTGGCATGCTATAGTCCATGAGGTCACAGAGAGTTGGACACGACTTAGCGACCGAACAACAATGTGTCCCTCGCCCCACCCCTCAGCCCAGGTGACACTGACTCCCATTCTTTTATCAGCAGCAGCAGCAGCAGAGCATGTGATGGACGCATGACGGAAAGGTGTCTTATGTAACTTGGGGATGTGACATCAGGGAACGGCTCCTGGAAGAGGATCAATGGTCTTTGTCTGGGCTGTTCAGAGGCCCAGAGGTGAAAGAACCCAGTGTGTTCGGAGAACAGCCAATATTTCCATCGGAGTGGATGATAGTTAGGGTGACTGTATGTCCTAGTCTGCCTGGGACTGTCCTGGTTTACACCTATTGGCTCAACTTAATTATCAATAGTCCCTGTTCCCTCTCAGACAATCCCAGTTGGGGTGATAAATTACATGGTCACCATAATTCTAGTGTGCGGGTCCTGGAGACATGAGAACGGGGCTTTGCTAGCCCACTCAAGGATTCAGATTTTATCTGGAAGGATGGGGAGACCACTGAGGCATGAATTGTAGGGAACAAGCCTGAGGCAGACCAGACGTTTGGGATGCAGTGGTCCAGACGGTTAGTGACGCTGAGTTATTAAGGAAGTAGAATCTATAGACTTTGGTTACAGAGAGGCCGTGGAGTTAGTGGGTGAGGGTGAGGATTCTGGCACCAGGATCTCTGGGTTCAAATCCAAGCTCAGCCACTTATTAGCTATATGACCTTGGGTAAATTACTTAATCTCTCTGTATCTCACTTTCTTTGCCTCTGAATGAGGTATCATAATAGCATCACCTCCCAGGGTGGTTGTGAGCATTACATAGAGTTAATATGTAAGTCAGTCATAAGCAGTAACAAGCCAGGGATGACTTGGTCTCTGGCTTGGGTCCTTGGAATAGAATCGTTCTTTGAGCTTGAGAACAAGAGGAGATGTGGGGCAGAGGGTGCAGGGAGGACACAGAGATGGTGAAACCCATTTGGGATATGCTGGATTTGAGGTGTCAGAAGTGAGAGGAGATGATGCTTTCAAACTGTGATGCTGGAGAAGACTCTTGACAGACCCTTGGACAGCAAGGAGATAAAACTAGTCAATCTTAGAGGAAATCAACCCTGAATATTCATTGGAAGGACTGTTGCTGAAGCGGAAGCTCCAATACTTTGGCCACCTAATGCAAAGAGCCAGCTCACTGGAAAAGACCCTGATGATGGGAAAGATTGAAGGCAAAAGCAGAAGGGGGCGACAGAGGTTAAGATGGTGAGATAGCATTACCGACTCAAGGGACATGAATTTGAGCAAACTCCAAAGATAGTGAAGAAGAGGGGGGAAGCCTGTTGTACTGCAGTCCATGGGGTCACAGAGTCAGACATGACTTACAACTGAACACCAACAACAGCGAGAGAGGAGATACCATGTAGGAAGCTGGGCATGCCACATCTAGCCTGCAAGGAAGATCTGGGCTAAAGATTCCAATCTTGGCATCATCTCCACCTTGCCAGGAGGGGATAGAGTAGGAGAGAAGCATCCAGAAAAGTCTGGGAGTACCAGCCGTTAAGTTGCTGGTGGAGAGGAGGAACCCAGGAAGGCATCTGAGACATTAGAAAGTCAGGAGGAAAACCAGGAGAGATTTATTTCCCAGAAGCCAAAAGAAAGTGAAAGTGAAAGTCGCTCAGTCATGTCCAACTCTTTCTGACCCCATGGACTCTATAGTCCATGGAATTCTCCAGGCCAGAATACTGAAGTGGATAGCTGTTCCCTTCTTCAGGGGATCTTCCCAACCCAGGGATTAAACCCAGGTTTCCCACATTGCAAGTGGATTCTTTACCAGCTGAGCCACCAGGTAAGCCCAAGAATACTGGTGTGGGTAGCCTATCTCTTCTCCAGGGTATCTCCCCAACCCAGGAATTGAACTGGGGTCTCCTGCATTTCAGAAGCCGAGGGAGAATTGAATTTCAACAAGGAGGGAGTCTCCAACAGCAGTAGATGCTGCTGTGAGGTTGGAAGGTTCAGAGAGGAAGAAAGCTTGCTGGATTTAGCTGTGGAGGCCATGGGTGGCCTTGATGGTTGTCTTTTACCATAAATGGCAAGGATTATAGTGTAAAAGGAAGACATGGAAGCAACATGTGTAGACAACTTTCAAGAAGCTGGGCTGCAGAGCAAAGGGACAGTGGCCACAGTGCAGTGCAAGGTCAGGAGAGGTGTGTTCATCTTTAAAGAGCAGAGCCTTGAGCTCGAGAGAGAATGGTAGAGATGGAGAGGTTGAAGATGTCAGATAAAGGCATAATTGATGGAACAGAGTCCTTGAGGTGGCCGGAGGGGATGAGGTGCTGGGTTTACTGACAGGAGTAGCCCTGACACAAGGAAGGCTGCCTTCTAGCATGAGATGGAGGAGAGAGATGAGGGTGTGTGGGGACACAGATCACTTGGGGGTTGGGTGTACCAAGTGGGCAGCTGGCACCATTTTCTCTTCCTAGGTGGCTCAGTGGTAAAGAATCTGCCTACTGATGCAGGAGAGGCAAGTTTGAGCCCTGGGTTGGGAAGATCCCCTGAAGAAGGAAATGGCAACTCACTCCAGTGTTCTTGGCTGGAGAATTCCATGGACAGAGGAGCCTGACAGACTACAGTCCATGGGGTTGCAAAAGAGTTGAACATGACTGAGTGACTAAAAAGCAACAATTAAAGGATAGAAGTGTGCGTCTAGTATCAACGAAGAAGGATGGTTTTTTTAAAATTAAAAGAGGAATAATTTTGAAGTGGCCCCAGTCACAAGGGAGGGGCTCCCCATCTCCTAGAAAAAAGAGCGTCTCCTCCTAGAGCAGTCTGCAGGGATATGGTGACCATGAAGGCAGAACCTGGGCCTGGTTTGCCTTTGTCCCATGTTCCTACTCACCTGGCATAGTTAATAGGTCATTTTAAAATGTGGGCTGGTTGCGAGTGACTGAATGAATGCCTGAATGCCTTGCTCCCATCCTGAGAAATGCTTCCACCTATACCCGTGTTTCTTCCTTTTGACGCTGCCTCTTCCTGTCCCTGAGAAGCGCCTGCCCAGCCTGTGTGTGCCTCTCAGGGGCCATATGGAGGGCTAGAAGGTAGAGAAAGGGGAGGAGGGGGTGTTTGCTGTCATTCTCAGAGTCTACTGTAGACCCTGAGAGCATGAGACCCGCCCACCCACCCAGCTCCATGCCCACAGCCCATTATATGCCCGCATAGGATGATTGCTATCTGGTCTGCCAAGTAACTCTTGGGTCTTTAGTAACTAATAGTGCAGTGTGGAGCCAAAAGAGCAGTGGTGACACAGTGTGGGGGGAAATGCAGTGTCAGATTCGAGGGGCCTCGGCTTTTTGCAACCATAGTTCTAGTTTCTCAATAGGATTCATTTTATCCCCATCACTACCTTCTTCCTTGCCTCCCAGCCTAGCACCAATGGCTTGATCAGAGAACCCTCAAACGCTGGGCAGAAGGTGCCTTACTGACTCCCCAGGGCCAAACAAAGCAAGATGTCCCCCAGGCAAGGAGGACCGCAGCTCATCCGACCACAGCTCATCCATCCCCAGTGGCCGCCCAGACCCCCACCGAGGGCGCAGAAACAGACCGGCTATATTTTTAGCTCCCTTATGGGCCCCTGAGCCCTGCCCCACTTTCTGAAAGCAGAGGGCTTGGGGCCCAACACCATCTGGACTTAGTAGCGGGGACGGTGCCTTCTCCTGCCACTCATGAGCAAAAGCCAGGGGAACACACAGACCTTCCCATGTCCACATTTTCCAGGCCAGGAAATCCATGTAGTGGGGTTTCCAATGGGACTGGAGTCTCCTGGAACCACAGGTCCTGCATCCAGGGCTCTGGCAGGGCCTCCAAAGGCTTTGCTATGGGAACCCCAAATTCCAGGAGCTGTTTGGACTCTGCAGAACAGAATGCTCCCCAAACCCCAGCTAGCATTTTTCTGAGCTCAGCTTGAGTTTCCTGTAGGAATTGGGAACAAATCCGTAACTCGGAGGTAAAGGACAATGAAAGCAATAAAGAGGCTCCCAGTTGAGCTCAACCCAGACAATGTAATAAAAAGCATCCTTTATTCATTCACTTAACCACAGGTGGACTGCATGCCTATAAAGATGCTAAGGATGCCAGAAATGAACATAACATAATCTTTGCCCTCAAGATGCGATACTGCTGTTCTCTGTCCCATAACTGATCACGGGGACTGCCAGGATCCAAGGACAAAAGCAGAGGGGGTGGGGCATGGTGCTGCGAGACCTGGCATTTCTTATTCCTGAGCAGAATTCTGGGGCTTGTATTATTTCTCCCCACTTTTTCTCTTCTCTGGCAGTGCCCCTTGGTTCACTGTGTCTGCCACATGTTCTCAACCCCTGCGCACATCTGCATTGGGAGGGCACCTGCCAGACAGACCCAGCCCTATTGATGGAGGTGGCTGTCAGAGATTGGTGGCTTTAACTGGCTGCTGCTTGGAGCCCCTGATGGTTACTGTCCAGAGTGAAGATCCTTCTTTGAATCATTTTCTGCCCCTGCTCTATGGTTATCTAGAGCTACTCTGAAATTTTTTTTTTCCAGACTGATCTGGGTCTTTTGCAGCCTGGACACCTCTCAATGGCATTGACTCCCTGATCAGAGTCTTGCTGGACCTCCGCATGGATAATGGTACCTGGTTTCCTCCTCTTGGTCCCTAGCTTCTGCAGGTCTTCCTTCCTGCCCCCAAGCCTATTCCTTGGAGGGACACTAAAATGAGGCAACTGAACTGAAGGTCAGGTAGTCATCCGGCCAGGGAGGGCCCCTGGGGGTGGGTGGGAAGTCTGGATTGCTGAGGGCTACTTGGAGCTCAGCATTGGCTCACCCTCACCGTTGCACTTCTGCTGAGCCCTGAGTCCCCCGAGGGTGCCCAGCTTAGCAGGAGCAATCTCTAAGCCAGGATGCCAGGGCCCCTTTCTGGCTGGCATTGGGGGCCCAGACTGATGCCCCTGTGGCCTCTTGGGTGCTTTGCCTCCCAGCTGCCCTCCCTCTCTCCGGGATGTGTTTTCACGGTGGAAAGCCCCAAAGTGCACTGGCCTAAATGCAGGGGGCTGGAAATCAGGAGCTGTTGGAAAGAGATGTATCCGAGACAGGAGTTAACCCTGGTTGTTAGGGCACCTTGGGCATAGCCCGCTGCAACCCTGACAATTTTAGGGCATACTTCTCAGTTCGATCTTCTCTCCTAAAGAGCCCCAAACAAGCAGACACTGAAATACTGCTTCAACTTGAAAGCAGAGGGAGTAAAATGCCCAGAAAAAGCCAAGTACCCTGAAGGAAGTCAGGCATGAGGGATCCAGAACAGCCAGGGGGCTGACATGGGTTGCGCCCATACGTGGGGGCCTCATTTTGCATCTGGCAGCATAGTTCCTTACCCCTGTCTCATTCACACACCACGTCACCTCACGAGATAAATAGTATTAATCTTGCTATAGCAATGAAGAAACCTCTGAGAATTTAACCTGCCCAAAGTTGCATGGCGAGGAAATTGAGCACACTGATTCTAGAGCAAGAGGGGCCCAGGAAGCCTCAGAAAGTGGCCGCTGAAGAGTCAGGAGCGGTGAGGTCCTCTGATGTGTGTGCGTGCGTGCTTAGTCATGTCCAACTCTTTGTGCCCCCATGGACTGTAGCCTTCCAGTTTCCCCTGTCCGTGAATTTTCCAGGCAAGAATACTGGAGTGGGTTTCCATTTCCTACTCCAGGGGATCTTTTCAACCCACAGATCGAAGCCACAGCTCTTGTGTCACCTGCATTGGCAGACACATTCTTTGCCACTCCACCATCTGGGAGGCCCTGAAGTTCTCTGATACTTATATAGTAACACACAGAGGGGAAGTCACATTAATTTGTAGCCTAGTGGTCCTCCAGCCTGTTGGATGGAATGCATGTCTGGAACGTAGAGCAAGGTTAAGTTCTGTCAACATAGGGAGAGGGAAATACTGCGTGCCAAAAAGGTGGTACCTGTGTGTCTGAAACCTGTAAGCCAGAGGGGTGACCCAGGTGAGAGGATTTCAGTGAGACTAGGCCATGAACTGCCTGCCAGGCACAATTCCCCAAAAGCACAGGACAAAAAAGAAATAATGATGGACCTTCTGACTAATTAGACGACTGCAAATATCATTCTGCTAAAAGCAGAAGAACTGATAAATTTTTTACTTGACTGCTAATAATTTTATCCCTTAAAAGGTAGAACAGGCAAATAGGGGAACTGAGTCTAGACAGAGCTGTGATCCACAGAGTTACTTGTTGCTGTAAAGAGTGCTAGTTCCCCACAGACAAGGACTTTGTTTTGTCCCCTCTGCCTAGAGCAGTGCCTGGCACATTGTAGAGGTGGAATTACTTGTTTGGTGAACAAAAGGAACCGGGATGGAAAGCTGAAGGAGATGGCCATGTCATCTCAGCATGACTGATCACCAGGGAAGAGAACACTAGCAATTTCAGACATAAGCCTGAGGTTTTATAAAGGGCGCATCTAGGGAGTGCAGTGGAACAGTCAGTTCAGTTCCGTGGCCAGGGATGCCAAAGGGAACATAGCTTAGGATAGCTGGGGAGATTACAAAAATGACATGTCTGTATTACAACACAAACCAACTCTAAGAATAAAAAAGACACATTAAAAGCAAAGACACACATTTTTGAATGAAGGGGTGGATAATAAAACACTCTGAGAATCTACAAAAAGCACATCTAGGGCTTCCCTGGTGGCTCAGTGGTTAAGGAATCCACCTGCCATGGCAAGAGACGTGGGTTCGATCCCTGATCCGGGACGATCCCACATACCGCAGAGCAACCAAAACCATGCGCCACGACTACTGAGCCTGTGCCCTCTAGAGCCCATGCTCCACAACAAGATAAGTCACTGCAATGAGAAGCCCGAGCACCACAACTAGAGGGTAGTTGCCACTCCCCACAACTAGAGAAACGCCTTTGAAGCAGTGAAGACCCAGCACAACCACAATAAATAATGAAGAATTTTTGTAAAAAGCACATCTAGCCATCATTTTGTGTGTAACTTTAGGAGACATTGGAGACCTCATATTAAGAAGCTCTAACATCAAGGAAACAATGACAGTGCAGGGAATACTTCTGAGGAGTTATGGCTTGGAAAGGATGTAGGGCACGTGGGAAGATGGGAGGGCTGCATAACAAGGGAGGGTACCAGAGGGCCCTCACCCTGCAAGAGGTGTGTCTAGAAGTCTAACCCCAGAATAAACCTTTAAAAGAAAATCCAGACAATAAGAAGGCACTTTGAATTTTTCTGTAGTTATTATGCTAAGAGCAAGGGTTCAGGAATCAGACCCACCTTGCTTGAATCTCAGCTTTGTGACCTTAGACAAGCTCTTTAACCTCACTAAGCCTCAGTTTCCTTATATATAAAGTGGGGGGGATGATATCTAGTCCCAAAGGGTTATTGTAACTAATAAATTCGATAAAACCTGTCAAGAGCTTGGCCTGGTGCCAGGCAGATTTGGTTCAATACATCTTCACTATCATTATTATTATCGTTATTCTCTGCTTGTAATGCCCTGGCTCTCCTTTTCTGACTATCAAACTCTTCAATAAAGATTGGCTTTTAGCAGTTTTTGTTAATTTTAAATAATGCCTGAAGCAGGAAAATGAACAAGGTAAAGGACTGCTCCTTGGGGGGGATGATGTCACATTAACTTTGTTGGAAAGAAATACCTAACAGAAGGGAATTGGGCTGGCACAGAAGAATGGGAGAGGAATACCACACGTATGCCTATGTGGCCCCTGGAGAAGAGAGAAAAAAGAAATGCCTGCCTCTTGTTTTTCTCCCATCTTTGTTACTAACGGGAGCAATTTTTGATCTGATGTGTCAGGAAGAGCATCTCTCATCCTTAAATGAGGCCAAGACTCCAGACCCAGATGCTGGATATCCTGGGACTGAGAGAATTTGCAGATACAGTGACAGAAGCATTGCTGGTAATTGTTGAAGAACCACATAGAACAGAGGAGATGCTCAAAGACTGGAGGCAACTCACTTTTCTCAAAACAAGATTCTAGAAGTTCTGGATTGATCAGCCTGATATCAAACTGATGACATTGTACAAGAACAGAGTGAAAAGTAGATTGCTTGGGTGCACTTAGAAAAGAAATAGAGACCCAGGAGCCAACATGCTGCTGCTGCTGCTGCTAAGTCGCTTCAGTCGTGTCCGACTCTTAGCGACCCCATGGGCTGTAGCCCACCAGGCTCCTCCATCCATGGGATTTTCCAGGCAAGAGTACTGGAGTGGGGTGCCATTGCCTTCTCCAGCATGGGATCACTGTAAATAAATCATAAAATTAAAATGATTTTTAGTAGGTATTTTTTTCTAGACTATTAGAGGAAGATAACTGCTGTGCAGTTTGATTTCAGAAAAACATTTAATAAAGCCATTCCTTATCACATGGTGGACTAAATGTAGATCTGAACAATAATGTAATGATATGACTTCAAAAACCTCCCCCTGAAAATGCCAACCATTCTCCCCAGGTGTCAAGAGAATCTCTTAAAAGGTGGTCTCCCCAATGTTTGTACAAGTTACCCAGGAGTCATGCTAGATAGATACATAGATACCGCCTACCAGGGAAAGTTAAATTATCAGATGGATATGGTATCAGGATCCAAAGAGATCTCCACCAACTGAAATGATGGGCTTACACTGACTAAAATGTAACAGAAAACTAAAAATCAAGTTACCATATAATCCAGCAGTCCTACTCTTGGACATATCCAGAAAAGATGAAAACTCTAATGTGAAAAGGTACACGCACCACAATGTTAATAGCAGCACTATTTACAGTAGTCAAGACATGGAAGCAAGCTAAATGTCATCAGCAGAGAAATGGATAAAGAAAATGTGGTATATACACATAAGGGAATACTACTCAGCCAGTTAAGTAGAAAATGCCCTTTACACCAACTGGTGGACCTAGAGATTATCATATTAAGTGAAGCAAGTCGGACAAAGACAAATATAATATGACATCACTTATATGTGGAATCTAAAAAATGATAAAAATAAACTTATTTACAAATCAAAAATAGACTCATGGACAAAGAAAACAAACTTATGGTTACCAAAGGGAGGGGAGAAGGAATAAATTAGGAGTTTAGGATTAATAGATATACGCCACTATATACAAAATAGGCAGCGAGGATCTACTGTATAGCACAGGGAACTATATTCAGTATCTTGTAATAACCTATAATGGAAAGGAATATGCAAAAGAATATATATGTATATACATATACATATGTATATACATATAACTAAATCATCTTGCTATACACCTAAAACTAACATAACATTATAAATCATCTATACTTCAATAAAAATAAAAGCACAAAAATGTAATGGAAACATGCAGAAGAATAGTACGCAGTTTCTGTAGATACTCCACCCTCAAGGAGGTGGTACATAACCCTCCACTCCTCCCGTGTAGGCTGTGCATAGTCACCTCTTTCCAAAAGTACAGCAGGAAAGGAGCGAGGAGCGTAACTCTGACAGCAGAGAAACCTGGCAAGCACTACCTCAGCCAGGTGATCGAGGTCAACAACAACATTGATAAATCACGTTACTAGTGTAATAGGACTCCTTGATGTGATGTGATGTGATGTGATGAAAATGACACTTTCTCTCTGTGGTCTTTCTCCCAAAAGCCTGTAACTCCAGTCTCATTGTGAGAAAAATACTAGGCAAATCCCAATCGAGGGGCCTTCTATGGACTACCTGGCCAGTACTCTTCAAAATGGCCAAGATTGTCAAAAACAAAGACATTCTGAGAAGCTTTCACGGTCCAGAGGAGCCTAACGAGACATAACAACTAAACGTAATGTGATATTCTAGATGGGATCCTAAGTAAAAAATAAGGAAATCTGAATACAGTGTGGTCTTTAGATAATAATATATCAATAATATTCATTCATTGTGGGAAAATCTACCATGTTAACATGTAAGATGCTAATAATAGAGGGAAACTGGGTCTCTGTGTGTACTAATTTCACCATTTTTCTGCAAATCTAAAACTATTCCAAAATTTTTAAGGTTTATTTAAAAAATATAGTGAGTAAGATTATAAAATATAGTGGGTAAGAGTATAAACTCCTACATTTAGCATAAAAGTGACTTATTATGTAAGTGTGTCTTGGGGGACATCCAAATTAAATACTGCTTTTGGGAAAGACATCTTGGGCTTTTGAAGGACCAAATCTCAATACATGGCCCTGGGCAATGTGATTGTGAAAGGAAGAGTGATCCTGTGCTGGTCTAACATCTCAGAGTCCAGATCAGGCAGCCTGGCAGGACTCCACTGCTCAGACCACAAGAGGAGTCTCAGCTTGGAGCCCAGATTTCCTGGGTTCAAGCCCAGGTTCTGCCACATACTAGCTGTGGGAACCTCGTAAAGTCATTTAACCTCTCCAGTTCTGTTTCCTCATCTGCAAAATGGGCAATTAATGGTAAAAACCTGATAGACCCATTGGGTGGCGCTAACTCCTTGTCCATGATAACTACTCAGGAAGTGGATCTTTGTGGACAAAGGGTCTGATGTGGACACTGCGAGCCCCTTACCTTATTTCAGATCCTTATTTCAAAAGGGTCTTCAGCATCTCAGAGAATAGCTGGGGGAGTCACAGGGAACTCATGATTTACCTTGGAGAAAAGACTGGACCCGAGAGTTATTGCTTCAATTCAGAGAAAAGGCCACCAGGAAGAAGTGACAATCTTTGTCATTCATTTATTGAAGCCCTAAGTATGTCCTTAAGCTTGTCTGGATTTTTGCTTCCTTATCCTCAGAATATTAATAAGGGCATCTTTTGGTCAATTTTGCAGGGAGACTGAGAGGATAAATCAATTAATAAATATGGAAGTGCACTGGAAAAAAAGCAACTGTTGTTGATAAGCATGTGTTTTTTATTAAAACTGTATTGATACCTAGACATTTGTATATTTCCTATTGTGCTTGTTCAGGCTTCCCTGGTAGCTCAGCTGGTAAAGAATCCTCCTGCAATGTAGGAGACCCTGGTTCGATTCCTGGGTTGGGCAGATCCCCTGGAGAAGGGTTAGGCTACCCACTCCAGGATTCTTGGGCTCCCCTGGTGGCTCAGGCAGTAAAGAATCCACCTGCCTGCAATGTGGGAGACCTGGGTTCGATCCCTGGGTTGGGAAGATCCCCTGGAGGAAGGAATGGCAACCCACTCCAGTGTTCTTACCTGGAGAATCCCCATAGACAGAGGAGCCTGGTTAGCTCGGAGAGAATACACAAGCTTTGGAAATTTACCCAACTTCTGTGAACCTCAGTGTCCTCTTGTATAAAATAGAGATCATCATATGAACCTCACAGGGTTTCTGTGGGATCACGTGCATGACTGGGCCAACACACAGTTAGCATTTAGCCAGCAGTGACTGCTATTCTGCCCCTCCAGCAGGGCTAGGGAAGTGCTGGTATTCTGAGTACCCCATCCATAGGGCCTCTCAGGTGAAATGGTGGCTGCCCCTGGTGGCTCTAGGGGTTCGAGGGGAAGAGCCATTCTCACGGGAGATGAACTTGAGAGAGAATGACAATGGACTCCACATCACTGGAGGGCAGACTGAGACTGATCATCTATTAGAACCACTTTCTGTGGAGCTCTTAATTGTTAAGAAGGTTCTGGGTAAAGCTGGAGCCCAAAGGGTGTCAGATTACTGGGAAAGAGGAGAAATGGATGGATGAGAGAGACATGAAGTCTCTGCAGAACTACCCAGCAGTAATTATGCCTTAGGAGAAAATAAAAAAAGAGAGAGAGAAGGCAAGAGGCCCAAGCTGGCAGTGCCCAGACAAGGACACAGCAAAAGAAATGCAAGTGACTTGGTCCCTTAGGATTCCTGTTGACTTGTCACATATCTCAGATGACCAGAAGTCTTGTCCTGAATCCACCCATGTGAATTTCAACACCTTTCAGGGCATGAAGCCATGCATTATACCAAAAAAATCTCCTTACACAAGAGATTTCTAAAGATATTACCACATGCCTTTGGAGAAAAACAACAATGTATTAAAAAAAATTTTTACAGTGCCTGGAGGTACAATAGACAATGACAGATGGATCTGGATTTACGCAAAATGACACAGACACTGATTTTCTGAATATTTTTGATAAAATCAACAACTAAAATGGATCACCCATACCCACAGTTCCCCACTCAACCACTGCCAAGAAGCACAGCTCCCAGCAGGGGCCAAGCAGAAGATGTGAATGCAGAGTGTCCAAAGGTCAAGAGTTAACCCCCTCCATTAGGCTTGGCTGCTTCCCTTCCAGACCTCCTGCCAGCACTGCCTCCACCTCTGCAGGTTGCTTTGGGGGATAATCAGCCTGGAGTTTCTCCAAAAAACAGCGCTAGCTTAACTCTTAGATGGACGGAGAGCCCTCCAAGTCACTGGGATACAGGTTGCTGTCTGTCACTCCAGGGTGGTTTGAACTCACTGGATGCAGATGAGTTGAATTATCTGTACTCAGAGCAAGTCCCCACATTTGAAGAAAGATATTGACAGACTAAAGCATGTCCACAGTTGAGCAATCTGGCTGGTGGGGGGCCTGAGCCATGACCTGCTAGGAAAGTTTAAGGAAGATGCAGAGGGATCTGCTGGCTGTCTTCAAATACCTGCAGAGTTGTCATATAAAAAATGTAAGAAACGTGCTCCATGTATCCTCAGAAAGCAGAATTAGGACCCAGGTATCCTAGTTAGGGGCTTCCTCAGTGGCTCAGTGGTAAAGAATCCACTGGCAATGCGGGAGATGCAGGAAATGTGGATTCGATCCCTGGGTCGGGAAGATCCCCTGGAGGAGGGCATGGCAACCCACTCTGGTATTCTTGCCTAGAGAATTCCATGGACAGAAGAGCCTGGTAAGAGTCATACATGACTGAAGCGACTGAGCATGTACACATGCTAGTTAGGGGCATCCCTGGTGGCTCAGACAGTAAAAGAATCTGCTTGCAATGCAGGAGACCCAGGTTCAATCCCTGGGTTGGGAAGATCCCCTGGAGAAGAGAATGGCAACCCACTCCAGTATTCTTCCCTGGAGAATTCCATGGACAGAGGAACCTGGTGGGTTACAGTCAGTGGAGTCACCAAGAGTCAGACACAACTGAGCAACTATCACTTTCACTTTTTCATACAAGTTAGAGGGAAGCAGATTTTGGCTCCATTTTGAGGAAGACTCTCTCATGGTTGGTGTCTCTGATAATCTGATTACACGGAAAAGTAATCAGGTTCTTCATTGTGACCAGAGTTCAAAGACTGGATGTCTTCCCGTGCAGCTTGCTGTTGAGAGGTTCTATTTTGGATAAAAGATTGGATGAGGTGATCTAAATTCCTTTCCAAGCTTCAGATCACATTCTCAGTCAGTAGGGAAAGTAGAAACTGAGGATCATAACAACCTGCAAGTCAATCAAGGCAGAGAGAACTGAAATGAGTATGTTAAGCTAGGAAAAATATCTTTTAAGTTCGATAAGACTCAAGTTCTGGTGTTAAGCTCTTGGGTTTTGTTTTTCAAGCTCTTTTTAAATAGAAGGAGCAGTAAATCTGAGTCTGAGCAACAGGATTAGAACTCATTTCTGTTGTAGTGTTTAGAGACACCTGCCCCTCATAGGAGTGTCTGCAAGTTCTAGTGGGCATCAGAGGCTACTTTTGTTCCCAGGCATTTTTCTCTTCTGACTTTCAGGTGGTCCCAGAAACAGGAAGAGAGCTGGATGAACATACCTAAACCTCTCCGTGGCTTAACGCCTTGGTCTGGTCCCATGTGAAATGGCATGAGTGGAGTGAGGCTCACCCAAGTGGCCATCTCAGATAACTCAGAGCTGTACTTCCTGTGTTGTCCAGGATGTATTCCTAACTGTGGGAAACCAGCCTTCTTCCCACTCTTAGCCTGTGTGTTTGGGCCCTTCACCCATATCCTGGATAGTCCATTTTCCTCCTGAAATAAGCCCTGGTCAGTGCCACTTCTTGTTGGGTTTTCTTTCTTTCTTTCTCAGCTTTAGTCAGATTAGTTTGTTCTTAAAGGTTTTTAGCTACCACTGCCCACAACCACCTTCCTTGAACATCTATGTATGTACCATTTATCAGTTCTACATTTAGGGAGATGTCCCCCTGGATTAAGAAATTGATAAAGAAAGTGACATTGAGAGACCCCGTCTGAGACTCCTGGCCTTAGTGTATGGGCAGCAGAAGGCTGAGTAATTATTCCAGAGATCAGCACTATCAATATTTGGACAGCAGTACCCTTAATTCATTCTCTTCCTCATCCAACAAATTCTGGCTGGCTCGATGCTCTTGCTTCGACCTGTCTGAATTGCTTATTTTCAGCATGATTCCTAAGGAGCTGAGGACTTGTTACAGGCTTGACGTATAATTTCAGGCAAGTCACCTTTCCTTTCTGGGCCTCAGGCTCCTTGTCACTGAGCCTTTGACTGCCCCTATGGGCCACGCTGGGGAAGGCCATTCATTAAGGATGCACTGGATGCCGACAAAACAGGTGCACATGTTTCAGGCTGCTTGCAAGCAAGAGAAAGGTCTGCACTAATCATCCCAGAGTCTAAAAGGTTTCCAGCATCTGTCAAGATCCAAGAAGTGTAAACTGGGCGCCATAATTGGGCTTTAGTATCTCCAGCAAGTTTGCTTGACACCTCTGCAGAGCAGTGGATGGATCAGACATGGTGTCAAATGGTGAGCCTGTTAATGTGCAGAGCAGAGAGGTGTCAAAACTGGCAAAAAGCAAAGCCTTCATTTCTTCTCTGTCTCCATGAAAATGAGTGAATGCAGAAGCTCGGCTGTCACCAGGAACCAGGGACCAAGGCCAGCTTGACAACACTGCCAATGTTTGGTCCTGCTGCTTTCCTGGCTCTCTCCCCTCTTGCCTCCCACCTGCCCCTGAAACTTTAATTATTTCCTGGACCTGGTATAATGTCTGTTTGCTGGTGAGGGAAGAGAGATGGCTCCCATAGAAATGCAAAAGCCTGTCGACTTTCACAGCAACCATGGGGAATAGAGTGGCTGTTTTTAGTTACAAAGACATGTTGGTGAGAAGATTTACCAAAGGTGTATTTATTCATTAGATCTACTCTTCCCTTCAGCCTAGTTATTTCCAGCATCACATTTGTCACTCTGCCACAACATTGGTGGGGCAGGAGAGGGGGAGCTGGGGGAGACACACGGAGAGAAACTCTTATCTGAACTGAAAATTGAACTTTCAGATGAAGGAGTTGTGAGTCTAAGTCAAGCAGGACCTGGGGATCCGCCTCCATGTTCACCTTTCCCTGCACTGGGCTTGAAAATAATTCAAGCTGCCCTACCCTTTAGGGCAGTGAGGTAGGCTTGGAGAAATTTTCAGAAAAGATGAAAACAGTTTAGAGAAGGAAGAGATATAAAATTATAGAAGAGATAATTGGAGAATTGCATTAATGTTTATTAAAGATACCTTGATTGGCCAAACCCTCCCTAGAAACTTTTCAGGAAATTAGAAAGTCTCCATAAAGAAAAAAAACAAACCCAGAAAAACAATTGCCAGATCTGATCTGTACTGTCACTCAGCATCCCAGGCTGGTCTCAGAGTTCGAAGCCTCATGGCCACAGTCCATGGGGCCACAGAGGGTTGGACACAACTGAGAAACTAACACTTTCACTTTTTTTTCGATTTCACATTAAAAGAAAAAGGGGTTACAGACCTTGAGGCTAGGAGGAGTGCTGCCTGAATTGCTCTACCTCAATTTGCCTGAAGGTTCTGTTTAGTTATAAAATTCATGCAAACCATGTTTACCTTTAATATAAAAAGAGTGATTCCCCACATCTTCTAGTTTAATAGAGCAGTTCTCAACCTTTCTGATCTCAGAAAAATTATTGAGGATCCCAAAGAGCTTTATTTTTGTGGGATGAATATGGTATGGAATTTTTTGAGTATTTAAAATATTCATACATTAATTTATTTAAAAATAATAATTCATTGCATGTTAACATAGTCTTATAAAAATAGCTGTATGTTCCAAAATAACTAGTGAGAAGAGTGGTGTTATTTTACATTGTTGCAAATCTCTTTGAGGCCTGCCTTAATAGAAAACAGCTGGATTCTTGCATCTATCTCTGCTTTCAATCTGTTGTTCCATGTGGTTTTAGCTGAGGTATCTGAAGAAAACCCAGACCCACACAGCAATGCCAGGACTGGAGTCAGGACAAGCAAGACACCTAGGACAGAAGATTTAAGTAGGTACCTTCATCCAAGGTCATGCCAGCACAGGGTCGGCTCTGAGAGTGTGGGCCTCCTTAAATTTGGCATTCTAGGGGCTTCAGAAGCCTCACACTAGTCCCAGCCCTGTCACATAGATAAGGAGTTGGGAAGGCAGGAAGTACTGTTATAGCCTCATCAGATAACGGATATTATTTTTTCGTGCGTGTGTTTGTGCTCAGTCACTAAGTCGTATCTGACTCTTTGCGGCCCCATAGATTGCAGCCTGCTAGGTGCCTCTGCCCATGAAATTCCCCAGGCAAGAATACTGGAGTGGGTTGCCATTTCCTCCTCCAGGGGATCTTCCCCACCTAGGAATCAAACCCGCGTCACATGTGTCTCCTGCATTAGCAGACGGATTCTTTACCATTACACCACCTGAAGGTAGTAGGTTAGTTGCATTGTGGAATCTGAACCATACAATTTACTTTTCATACCATGTTTACAACTAAAATCGATTGTTCATTCTTGCACTCCGAATGGACCTTTACCCATATAGTCACTGACTCTCTGAACGAGTCTCAAGACCCGACCCCCAGGACTCTACAGACCATAATTTGAAAACTGCTAGCTTCAGAGATGCTCCAGGAACTGCAAGGAAGTGATCATAGCTGCAATGTAGGCAGATACAGAGTCATGAGTAAGTCCAAGAGGCTTAAGAACTAAACTGGGGCCAGACCTGAGCAATAATATATGCTACACTAAGAAATGGGCTTGTGTCTTTAGTCTTCTAAGGAGCCACACTAGAGTCTTAAGCAGAGGCGTGAAGGGATCAGATTTGAATTTTAAGATTCATTGAGGCATTTGTTTAACTGATATTTATTGAGCTCGTGTTATATGTCAGGCATTGGGAACACTGAACAGAGAAGTTTTCTGCCTTCATGGAACTTATATTCTAGTGGAGAAGCAGAAAATAAGTAAATATAGACTGAGATCCACCCTGCTGGCAATAGTGGACGGACTGGTAGAGAATTAGACCAAGGGGAGGAGAGTGAGACAGTTGTAATAATAGTCCAGGGAAGAGATGATGGGGACCAGGGTAGCAGCAGCAGAGATTAGGGGAGGGAGCGTTAATGAGCAGGCTTGACATTAAAGACATGCTAAGCCATGTTCCTATAGTGGGGAGTCTAGGATGGTGCCCTGCGTGCTAAATCAGGCAGTCAGGGGGCACTGCCCCTAAGATGGCACATCCACGAGGAGTAGCACTTGGCTTTGGATCATCAGCTCAGTTCATAGCTTGCTGAGGAGTGCCGGGGAGAGGGGGTTCATTCAGGTGGAGATGTCGAGTGAGTTGTTGGATTATATGAGTCTGATCTCAGAATGGAGGACTAGTCAGGGACTGAGATGTAAGAGCTGTCACTTATTCTGGTGGTGAGCAGATAATATCACCCAGGGACAGTGCTCAAAGTCCGGAGAGACGACAGCCAAGGGACACTAACATGTCTACCTGTTCTCGAACCTGCCTCAAATTTCACATCTTAAGGCAGACATGTCGTCTCCCCACTCCTGAAGGCTGTTCTCTGTCTTGTTAATGATGCTGTTGACCTTAGGAGCTCCCTCTTGCTCAGCCGTCACCTACCATGGCTTCGTGGTTTGTCCAACTCACCCTCTCTTACTCTGTATACCCCTATTACCCACAGCATTCCTAAACTGCTGCCTTACTCTTCCACTCTGTTCTGTCTGGAAAGCCATTTCCTTGCCCCCTTCTACATTCAGCAGAAGCTTGTCCACCTAGAGAATTCCTACTCATCTTTCAAGAACTGCTCAAGCACCCACTTTCATTTTAGGTCTTCTCACCCACTCCACCTCTGACCACACACAAAAACACACCATCAGACATGGTAGGTCATCTTCTCCCTTAGTTTCCAGTCTTCCTCATCTGCTGCATTCTAGCACTCATCACACAGTGGTGCAACCATTTGTTCACGTGACTTTCTCCTGACTAAAGTGGAAGTGGGAAATATGTTGATTTGTCTTTTTCCCCTTAGTGTCTAGGGTGATTCCTGAATGAGTACTGAAGACTTCAACCTAATGAGTTTACTGGGGAAGAAAGACTGCCAAGCACCAGGGCTGGGGAAGTGGCCCTACCAGCCCACGGACCCAGCATCAAGGCCAAAAGGAGCACTGCTTGGGGTGTGAGCAAGGCTGCAGAGGGCTGTAGGCATCACAAAGCTGAAAGGCAGCTAGGAGGTGGTGCCTTGGTTCTGGGCACCTCATTTGTTCAGAGAAAGACCCCAGCAATGACTGGTATGGCAAAGCAGCGGGGGTGGGGGGGTTGGGGGGGTGAGGGGGGGAAGCGGAGGCGAAGAGGGTGCTGACAACAACAAAGGGCAAAGCCAAGTGTCCAAACAAGAGGACAGAAAGCTGAGCGGAGTTTGCAGGTGGGCTCCCTCCAAACCCAAGCCTACCAGGCTTGTGGCACCTAACAGATCCCAGGGCTCCCCCAGAAGTAACAGTGAAAATCCATCCTCCCTGGACAGGCCTGGGAACTAGGGACTACCGAGCTTTCTTGGGAACCTAAATAAATACCTCTGAGCCTTCCAACCAGAGGGCTTGTCAAGGCAGCAGCTGGCAGCACCTGAGACACACAGAGGGCATTTGTTGCTTGAGGAGACAGGGAGAGAGCAGGCTCAACCAGGAGAGAGGGTTCACATTGTGACCAACGGGAGATGGAGCTGAAGAGTATACATGCACTCTTCTTTGTCTCTTCGAACAAGAGCAGTAACAAGCTAAAAGCCGACATAAAGACAGAAGCCTATAAAGCGAGACAGTTATTATGAGACAGCCACAGGTGGATGGAAGGAAAAGTTGGGTCCCAGCTTTGTTCACAGAGCCCCGGAACATTGTGTGAATGTCAGTCAGGCTCTGTGAGGGAGGGTAAAAGCCTTTGTCTGATCTTGATGCCAGCGCTGAACACAGCCCTGAATCCAGCAAAAGTGGCCGGAACCCTGGTCACTGGGCTTCCCATGCCCAGTTGTGCCCCGTCAGGCCATGCTTCTTGCAGCAGAAGGGCAGAGGGACAAGCCTCAGGCTCTGCATCACCCCTTTGGAGAAGCCCCTGAGCCGAAGAGGAAGGAGATGGAATAGAACAACCCGGAAGCTGCAAACCTTCTTTCTTACTCGCTCTCTATCCCAGAGCTCTAGAGAAAGAATGGTAGGGTCTCCTGCTGGACCAGTGAAGCTCCATTTCTTCTTCCTCTGCTCAGCCCAGGCTGATCATCAGGGTGTCTGGAGCAGGAGGGAGGGAGGAGCTAGATTAGACCAACACCACCCACTTGGGGGAGGGGGTATCAGAGGGGAGTGGGACAATATATAGACTTTGGAGTCAGGCAGGCTCTTCTAACTAAAGCTTTGTAACCTCTCTGAGTCTCAGTTTCCTCATATATAAAATGGGTATAATGGACTTCCCTGGTGGTACAGTTAGACAAGAATCCACCTGCCAATGCAGGGGACATGAGTTTGATCCCTGGTCCGGGAAAAATTCCACATGCCATGGTGCAGAGCAACTTAAGTCCATGCACCACAACTACTGAGCCTGCTTGCTGCAACTGCTGAAACCCATAGGCCTATAGCCCATGCTCCACAAGAGAAGCCACTGCAGTGAGAAGCCTGCACACTACTAGAGAATAGCCCACACAACAACAAAGACCCAGCACAGCCAAAATAAATAAATAACTAATGGGTATAATAATATTAATAGCACCAGCCTCTTAGGATTGGTATCAGGAGTGCATAAGCTGATGCATACATAGTTGTTAGCTCAGTGCTTGGCATATACTAAGTGCTCACTTCAAGTTAGCTATTGCCATTGTAATCATTGCAGTTATCTGTTCTGGGCTCTCACTGGGCTTAGGAACCCCAGTACTTGACTTGCAAAGTCAGCGGGTATGAAATTCTGCCTGCTTTGTGTCCTGGGGTCCCTGGGAAGTGCTGAGATTTCTATTCAAATAGGATTAATACAGGAGACCTGGGTTCAATCCCTGGGTCAGAAAGGTCCCCTGGAGAAGGGAATGGCGACCCACTCCAGTATTCTTGCCTGGAGAATTCCATGGACAGAGGAGCCTGGTGGGCTACATTCCATGGGGTCACTAAGAGTCAGACATGACTGAGCAACTAAAACATCTTCAGTGTGAGTTGTTATTCTTATTATTATAGGAAATCCATGTCTCCCATGAGTAAGGACTTCGCCACGTCCTATGAAAACCCTGAATGAATTATTCAGCTTTAGGAACCTTTCAGAAACTATGAATTCATGAACATAATAACCCACCTGTGAGCAACCTTCTGACTCAAACAAGCATTAACAACAGAAAGAGTAAAAACCCTACATCATGCCTGAGGGCCTGAGACCCAAACATCTCTGTGTCCCTAACAAGGGATCAAGTGGGGGGCAGTGCATGCAATGGGCAAGCATGCTGGGTCACAACAGACACATATCCTAGACCTGGGAAGTCAGGAGTAACGTTATTATGGTCCCATGGCTGCTAGAAGAAAACATATCTCACAAGGAATGAGAGACTCTAAGAATAGAATTATAACAATAAAAATCACATGTAATTCTAACTAGGAAGAAAATAGGCATCTAAAAACATCAGTGTGGCTACATGAGAAACCTCTAATGAACCTGGAGTTTAAAAGTCCAACTGGGAAAAAATACAGTTGCAGCAAATATTGGATGAATGGTTAATATCTTTAACACATAAAGAGTTCACACATATCAATAATAAAACCCCTAAAGCACAATGGGAAAGTGAGCCAAGGATGAGATAAACAATTCACTAAAGAAGAAATAAAGCCAGCTTTCCAAAAGATGAAAATTCTTTAATCTTACTTGTAATCAAAATGAAAATTCAGACAAGATAGCTACTTTTGCCTTGCAAATTTGCAAACGTTTCTAGTTTTTCAAATGAGTATCCAAATCTGGTAAGTGTACAGCAAATAGTCCCACTCAAACATTGCAGGTGGGATATGGTACCCAGGACAGTCACTTCTTAGATCTATCCTGTGGAAATAGTGCTAATTCAGAAGTTATTAATAGTGTATTAATAGTTATTAATAGTGTTATTTGTACAAGCAAAACTTAGAAGTAATTGAAATGCAACCATATAGAATGATATTTTCAAAAATATTTATTTATTTATTTGGCTGCACTGAGTCTTAGTTGCAACCCATAGGATCTTTAGTTGCAACATTCAAACTCTTAATTGCAACATGGGGGATCTAGTTCCCCAATCAGGGAGTTAACCGGGTCCCCTGCATTGGGAGCTGGTGTCTTAGCCAGTGGACCACCAAGGAAGTCCCTAGAATGATGTTTATGATGAGGTCATGGTGGTGTGGGAAAATGCAGGAGACAAAACTGCACAGATTTTTTAAAACAGCAGCAAGAAACACTGGTAGAAAACAAAATACTAATGGTGGTGTCTTTGGGTAATGGAACGATGGACAATTAGTTCTTTGTGCATTTCTGCTTGGTGGTTAAATTTCCCTCAATGAACACACATGACTTTCATTATAGAAAAAAAAGAAACTTTAAAAGTTCAGTAAATATGAAAAGACTAGAAAGAAAGTTACATAATTGAAGACAAATGCAACAGACAAGTGCAGTCCTGTGGCCAATGTCACCTTACACCTTAAAGCTTCAAGTGGGTCTGGCTTGTAGGAAGTGCTGTGATCCACCCAAAGAACTTAAACCATGTACTACCAGGAATGCATACACAGCAAGGAAGCACGTGAGAGTTGACAGGAAAAACTGAATATAGTGAGCTGTTGTGCTAGAGAGGGAGGAGGATCCTGGACCATAGACTCATAGGTCAAAAAATCATAAGAGTTTTGGGGCATTAGTGACCCCCAGTGTAGTCTACTGTTACCCATTGTGTGGTGCCTGGACCACTGGCGCCCCTCAAAATGACTCTAAATGAAGCTTGAGGCAATTTTGGGGGTATACAGATGCAGAATTATTTTTTTTAAGCTTTTTCTTTTCAATTTTCTGTCCATCTTTCCAATCATACCAAGGAGAAAGCCTTAGTTTGATGACTTAGATTAGTCTCGTTGAATGAGTGTTGTTGTGAACCTCTCTTCCTACCAAAGCATGTGCAAGCTGCAAGCTCTGTACCTTCGGCAGGCAACAGCATCTGGCTGGCATTTAATAATGCAGGTGGTGTGTGGACAGAGCAGAACAGCCAGGGCAGGAGAAGGAGGAGTGGAGTGTGGTAAACACTTGGGCATCTGGAACATGAGGGGGCAGGAAAGCGGGGTGGCTGGTTGTGAGTCACCCAGCTAGCCAACGGCTGCTGAAGCCTGGACACCTCCCCCAAGTCCCCCATCAGCTAGGAGCCCTCCCCCGATGCTCCCCTGCCTTCCACAGAGCTGTCTCCTCTAGGTCAGTATCTCTCTCCACTTTCCTCTAAGCAGCAGATTTACCCTGTCTTGTTCTTTGCTGTGATCGTCATTTCTTGTTTGGTTTTGTTATGTTTGTTGTTGGACTTTATTTTTTCTTTGAGTGGGGAAGGGCATGGGATCATGCTAGCAGCACAACTAAAAACGTTTTTAGTGTGCCTCTGTACTTTTCCTAAGAAGCAAGCATCTTCCACATCCTTCTCTGGGGGCCATGCTTCTCCCCAGTGTTGGGCTTTGTCTATTCACAACTAAAGCAGCCTTTTTCTTTTGTTTTCAGTTTTCAAATGTGAATTTGTACAGAGAGTCCCCAACGTGGCTACATTAGTGGCTTTAGATGCCTCCTGATTGGGATTATTTGTGCTTGTATAATCAATTTCCCCTAAGGTCTCGGGCCGTAGGTTGGTACCTCCTGGTCTTGCCTGGGCTGCTAACTAGCTGAGGGACCTTGTGTGAGTCATTCAGCCTCACTGACCAGCTCATAACCCCGCCCCACTTCACTGTGAGGGTCGCACAGGAGGACCGAATGAGCTGCTAGTCACAAAGTGTTTTGCAGGGCAAAAGCGCCCCACAATGAAATGCATTACGCAGCTTCTATTTTTCTTTTGCTTTTCCCATCAAGGAAAATGTTCTTCAGATTGGAAAGCATAAAACCAGCACCATTAAAAAGAACCAAAGCTCAAAATGGGAACAAAGAGAGAGAGTAGATCAGTCTTTAAATGAGCTCAATCTCTGGATGCCTTAGAAGCATCAGGCCTGATCTGCGGGCTGGGATGTGACACAAAGGCCATGCTGTGCTGGGGACCAGAGTAGCTTCAACAGAGGGAGAACAGTGGGACAGTGGGGACTTTGGCCGCTGTTAAATGTGAGACCCCATTTAAAGGAACGAGAAGATTTAGATAAGAAAACTGAAGGATGACACACATACCACTGCTTGCTTAGGATAGGGATTCTTCCAACAACCTCACAAATTACCCTGCCCCACCCCCAGGACACTCTTTGGGATCCTTGAAGAAAGTTCACCATCTCCCCAGCAGCCTACTTGGTGGTACTGGGAAAGAAGTAGAGAGACCATGGAGCAGTAAGACCCCCGACTCCTGTGATTCCACCCACAGCTCAGCCCCCAGGCTGGGCCCCACCACCATCTGTCTGGATGCGGATGGCTGCTCCACACTTATAAACCATACGACCTGCTGCAGGGGGCTATGTCTTGGCTTTCCCATCTATAAAGTGGAAATGGTATCTCACTCAAAGGCTTGTTGTGAAGTTTAGAAAAGATGACATGAAATTCTTAGCACAAAGTGCGTTCACAAGATATTAGTTCTTTTCCCCTTCTCCACTTCTCATATCCCTATTTCTGATTATACAGAGGGAATTGCTTCTACAAAAAAATTAACATAAACTCCCAAATGATCCAGCAATTCCATTTCTGGGTATATACTCAAAAGAATTGGAAAAAGAGATTCAAACAGATGTTTGTACACCCATACCCATAGTAGCGTTATTCACAACAGCCAAAAGGTAGAAGCAACCCAAATATCCACCCACAGATGAATGGGTAGACAAAATGTGGTACACACAATGGAATATTACTCAGCCTTAAAAAAGGAAGGAAATTTTGTCCCATGCTACAGTATGAAAGGACCTTGAGGATGCTATGCCAAGTGATTAAGCCAGACACAAAAAAGACAAAAATTGTATAATTACACTCATATGAGGTACTTAGAGTAATCAAATTCATAGAGACAGAAAGCTGAATGGTGGCTGCCAGGGACTGTGGGGAGGAAGGAATGGGGAATTAGTGTTTAATAGGCATAGTTTAAGTTTGGGAAGACTAGAAAATTCTGGATACAGATGGTGTGATAGTTATAAAGTGTAAATGCATTTAATGCCATGAAACTAGACACACCTAAAAATGGTCAAAATGGTGAATTTCATGTTATTTATATTTAACCCCAATAATAAATTGCTTGCTGCTGCTGCTAAGTCACTTCAGTCGTGTCCGACTCTGTGCGACCCCATAGACGGCAGCCCACCAGGCTCTGCCATCCCTGGGATTCTCCAGGCAAGAATACTGGAGTGGATTGCCATTTCCTTCTCCAAATAAATTGCTTACATAACAACAAAAAGAAAGTGAAAGTGAAAATCGCTCAGTTGTGTCTGACTCTTTGTAACCCCATGGACTATGAAGTCCATGGAATTCTCCAGGCCAGAATACTGGAGTGGGTAGCCTTTCCCTTCCCCAGGATCTTCCCAACACAGGGATCAAACCCAGGTCTCCCACATTGCAGGCAGATTCTTTACCAGCTGAGCCACAAGGGAAGCTAACAACAAAAAGGTATACCTTATTTTAGATCGTGACACTATTTCAGAAATATTAAAATGTAAAAGTCACGTACATCTTAGAATAAAGAGAATATGATTTTTAACATCAAAAAAATGAAAGAAGACACACAAAGAGGAGAGTAGAAATACAATTCATCAGGGCACACTGTCAAGGACATAAACCAGGTCTTAGCGGAGAAAATCTCAGAATGTAGCTTATAATTCCTGAAAAGAATCTGAACCCCCACCATTCGCAGTCCCAGAAGGTGGGATAAACAATGAGGAGATGAACCCCACTTCCTGACTTCCGTGACATCAGCACACACACCCCTCAGAGCCAGCTGTGCTCACCATGTCCCTTCCAAACAGCAATGGGGCTACAGCATGCTCCCTGGCCCAGTGACTGCTCCTGGCCCCCCATCCAGGAGCCCACTGTCTGCTAACAGAGGTCACAGGAGCCCAGGGTGAGGGGGCACCTGGGGTACCCGGCTGCTAGCACTACAAGAGGAGAGGTTAGGATGCTGGCTGGACCTCCGGCTGGTGTGGAGGAATGGGAGGGGCTTGTAGCTCACCACTGGGTGCATCCAGGTGTCCTGAGTCCCACAGCCTTCAGGCTGCCCCCTGGAAACCTGGAATCCCAGAGTGATCCTAAGGCCCAGGTGGACCCCGGAGTGGGCCACCCTCAGCTTCCCGAGCAGGCAGGTAACAGACATCCCCAAGTCCTCTCTCCAGCACCACCACAGACCCAGGACATTTTAAAAGGCCCACAGATGAGGGCTCCAAAGAAACCCAAATGTACTTTCAGGCCCCAGGCAGGGCTGAACTCACACGTACAGACAGGTCCACACCAGGCGCCCCGTTGCCCAGATGCTGAGGCCATGGGCTCCTGTGCTGGACAACTCCACTACCAACTAGCTGTAAGGTAACTGGGCTCTCCAGACCTCTAAAGCTGAATCTGTTCCCAGCCCTGGAACCTCTGCAGACAGGGAAGGGAGATCTCTGTTCCTCTCCGCAGGCCTCCCTAGGCACCTGAAAGGACAGAGGATAGATGGATCCTGCCCTTGGAGGGAGGTGTTATATTTATAGTACCAGCAACTCAATGGACATGAATTTGAGCAAACTCCGGAAGATAGTGAAGGACAGGGAAGCCTGGCATGCTGCAGTCCATGGGGTCGCAGAGTCGGACACAACTTAGCAACTGAACAGCAACAACAACAAATTTGTTTCCTAGGGCTGCTGTAACAGAGTACCACCAACTCCGTGCTTAGGATGACAAAAATGTATTCCCTTGCAGTTCTGGAGGCTGGAAGTCAGAAACCAAGGTGTCGGCAGGCTGGTTCCTTTTCAGAGGCTCTGAGGAAGAACCTGCCCCCTGCCTCTCTGCTGGCTTGTCTGGTTGCCCACAGTTCTTGACTTGTACATGCGTTACTGCAATCTCCATCTCCATCCTTACATGGCCATCTTCCCTCTGTGTGTGTTCACATCTCCCTCTTCTTATAAGGACACCAGTCTTTGAGTTAAAGGCCACTCTAATGCAGTATGGCCCCATCTTAACTTGATTACATCCACAAAGACCTTCTTCCTGATCAGGGCACATCCACAGGTTCCAGGGGTTAGAATTTCTATATATATGTTTGTAACAAGATGCAGTTCAACCCAGAGAGCTTCCAAAAGTAAGAGTGAAATAATGGAGCAAAAAAGAAACAGCAAAAACTTTATAGAGCCCGTTAGAATTGGTCTTCTTACCCTTTCAGAGCCTCAGTGTTCCCACCTATGAAATAGGGTAACAGTGTCTACCTTGCAGGGTATAATATGTGCAAGGCAACTAGCACACAGTAGGCATTCAGTAAGTCAGAACTAATACTGTTATAACTCTCATTATCACTATTATTTTTAGCTGAACTGCAGAGATGTAACTGGAGCACAGGGCTTCCCAGGTGGCGCTAGCGGTGAAGAACCCACCTGCCAATGTAGGAGACAATAAGAGATGCAGGTTGGATTCCTGGGTCAGGAAGATCCCCTGGAGGAGGGCATGACAATCCAGTATAGAATCCAGTCCAATACAGAATCTCCATTATTCTTGCCTGGAGAATCCCATGGACAGAGGAGCTTGGCAGGCTACAGTCCAAAGGGTCACAAAAGAGTCAGATACAACTGAGGGAACTTCACACATACACACAACTGGAACATAGCAAAATACCCTGGAGGGAGACTAGATCAGAGTGTGGGAAACAGCAGTAGTCTAATAGAAGAGAAGCTATGAAGTAAGCCTGGGAAAGATGGCTAGGATTTTGACAGATCAAAGTTTCAGGGGAAGGAAACCCAGGAAGTAGGAGCTCCACAAACAAGCCTTGGAAGCAGGAAAGTGTAAAGCGTGTCTGAAGAAGAGCTTCGAGTTCCATTTGGCTGGAACTTGGGAAATGAGTGAAGAGTAATGGTAATTAAGATTGTAAAGGAGCATTTGGACCACAGAACACAAGGAGTTTGCACTTAATTCATAGTCAATGGGGAGCCCATGAATGTTTTTTGGAAGGAGGAAGGCAATTAAACCTGCATTTAAGAAAATTAATCTGGCTGCAGTGAGCAGAATCAGAAAGCCCTGGAGCAGGCAGTGATCAGGGCAGAACTTGGAGGAAATCCCTGCAGGAGGTGACAGTCTTCCTGGTCCCGGATAAAGGATGAAGGTGAGTTGTAGGATGTGCTTTGGGACTCAGTCGCTCGGTGTGGCCACTCGGACACAGTGTGTGACCTCACACACTGGTTACCCCATTGTTAGTGGTTGGTCAAGTGAAATAAGCCAGAGAAAGACAAGTCATGCATGGCATCACTTATATGTGGAATCTAAAAGAAACAAGCAAACCAAGAAACAGAGAGTTGAATGGAGGTTTCCAGGTTGTAGGGTAGGGGAAATAGGGAGAGGTTAATAAAAAGGTACAAATTTTCAGAGGAGCTAATATAAAACATGGTGACTGTAGTTCATAATGCTGTATTGTATAACTGAAATTTTCTAAGAAAGTAGAACTCAAATATTCCCACTAAAAAGGAAGAGGTAAATATATGAGGTGATGGATATGTTAATTAACTAGATGAGGGGCATCCTTTCAGAAGTATATACGTGTATCAAGTCATCGTGATCTACACTTCAAATATCTTACAATTTTATTTGTAAAATTTATTTGTGAAAGCAGCTCATGCAAAGGCCCTGCTGAGAGAGTAAAACTCAAATGTTCTCACAAAAAGAGAAGATAAATATGTTTTGTCAATTATACCTCAATAACGCTGAAATTTAAAAAAAAAACAACAAGACAGGGTGACCAGTGATGGACACTTGGTGATCTTTAAGACCCTCCCACCAGAGGGGTGCTCTCATCTATTAATAAGAAGACGCCAGCAGGGCCTTCATCTTTTCTTTTTTTAGCGAGAACATTTGAGTTTTACTCTCTTAGCAAAAGGGTACATGGAGGTGGGAGTGGGGAGGGCTCATCACTCAGCGTCTGCCCCCTGCCCTGCCCCTTCTCCTCCCCACTGGGAGACTGGCAGTTTGAGGGAGGCCAGAGCCCAGTCAGGCTGCTCAAGAGCTGTGAGCAGGCTTAATTGCTGCGCATTAACTTAACTTTCACCTCGGTCTTACTTTAGAATTCTGTGAATATTTATGAGTGCGCTCTTGCTTAATGAGTAGAGGAACAGAGACATTAATGAGCTTTTTATCCCTGTTGGGCTTGGGGAATTTTTTTGTTTGTTTCATATCTCTAAGCTGAATTCTAGCTCTGCTGTATCTTTTTTCCTCCTGGATCCTCAGAGGTGAGACCTGTGAGACACTTTTCACACCCATCATCCAGGCAGAATCTAAGCACACAAAGGTGGAGGGGCACTGTGTGTGTACCCATGTGTGCATGCATGTGTGTGTGCCAATGAAAGACGATGTCTGCTTATGTGTGGCCACACATGGGGATGTGTGAGCTCTCCTGCAATCAAAGAAGGCCTGTCCATGTTCAAACGAGAACCCCAAATTGCTTCTCCTCTTGAGTTGGGCCTCTCAGAGATGAGAGGAAAAGTGAAGCAGGGCCTTTTATCTTTCTGAGGGTCTTCTTAGAGGTAGCTGAGGTGTGGGGCTGGGCATCCCCTGGGCCCAGCATCTAGGGCCCTGTGCTGGGATCTCCTCAAAATGGGCAGAGCCCGAGGCCTGTGCACCTGCCCGTGTGAGCCTGGAAAGCTGAACAGGCCCAGATCTGCCCTGCAGACCTGGGGGAGGGTCAAGGAGGCTGCTCAGAACAACCAGCCTGGGGCTTGAAGCCAGAAGGCAAGCTTAGGGAAACGATGCACATTCTCACCTGCACCCAGAAATTTTGGAGAACATCAGTCCTGTTCCCCTTGGGTTTTAGCCCAGTCTCTAAGGGATATGAAAGCCTGGCCATTGCATATTTGATAAATTAGTAGAAAAACAGAAGAGGCCCCAGAAGGGTGAAAACCCCTCCCTGCTAAAACATTGGGTTGTTTCTCCCTCAGCCTTTCAGCTGCTGGAGACCCTCCCCCTCTCTCTGCCTGAGAAGAAAGAAGATGGATAAGATAGGAGGAAAAAAGTAACTGTGACTTCCGGTCACTCAACCCCAACCACTCTTAATATTTCTGTATTTTTATGTATAGCTTCCATTGTTCCCTTTGCCTAGCTCAATGGCCAATCCCTAGTGTAAGCCATTGGGTCAGTACCAAGTTTGTGCTATTAGGAACAATGCTGAGTTGAACATTTTTATGCATGTACTTCTGAATGACACTCAGATAAAATTACTGGATCAATCGTCCTGGACACTTTTACATCTCTTGATGGATACTGCCAAGTCACTTTCCAAAAGAGTTGTACCAACGGGCAGTATATTAAAGTGCCCATTTCAATGCATCCTCATTGGGACTATTTTCTCATTTTTTTCCTAATTTTTGCTGATTTGATGGGCTGAAATGATAGTATTTCCTCACTGCCTTAATTCACATTTTTTAGTGTATAATGAAGCTGGATTCTTTTCCAGGTGCTTATTGATTAGTTGGAGTGTTCACAGTTCAAAAGTTAGGGGGGGAAAAGTTTATTTGTACATGAACTGTGTGTGTGGACATGAGGAATATGCTCTGTGTGTGTGTGTGTGTGTGTGTGTGTGTATGTGTGTGACTTTGCAGGCTGTACAAGCATCTCTGAGACCAGATGCTTCCATTTGTATGTTTGTAGGTGTGACTGCATGTAGTTGTGATGTGTGGTTATTTTCACCTTCTGTGGGTGACAGGGAGGTGAAAAACTTTGGAAGAGCTTTTGTAAGCTTTGGAATCTTTCAGGCTGCAGTTCGGTGTTACCAAGTGGGTAATTACATGAGTTGGGACCAGTTACTTGGCCTTTTGCTTTAAATCTTTGTTTTCTCATCTGTAAAATGGGGCTAATAATTATTATGACATAGAACTATGGAGACTAGTACATGAACCAATGAAGGTACAACAGAGGCCCTCCTACCCAGAGTTCCCCTTGTTTTTCCTCAGGTTTGGGTGTAAAGATGGGTATGTTTGGATGTTGGTGGAGACCCATGGGGTGACAACATCCTAGAGAACCATGGCAGCCTCTTCTCTGTCCTGCAGTCCCTAGCAAAAAGCCAAGTCACTCTTCGGGCTCTGAAAATGTCTGGGTGGCATGAATGGATGAACCTCTATATAAGCACATATAGGGCTTTGTTGGAAGAAACAATAGCATCTGAGTTAATTCCACTCTAACCATCCTTACCTCCCTCAAGTTCTTGAGGGCAGGGCAGGTCTTGGGGTGGCCATTTTCAGGCTGATGTGTTTCATGAATGAGACACATATGCCCACGAGAGAGGGAAGAGGCCGCTGCAGGAGGGCATGTGGGAAACCCTCCCCAGAGTCAGCATGGCCAGCCGACAGCTGGAGATGTCAGCAGAAGGTATTCTCAGGACTTGCCTCCTTCCCAAGGAGGCAGCAATGGCCAAGTACAAGCTCTGGGGTTCACGTCCTGGCCTCATTGTATTGAGGTATGGGGCTGAGGCAAGTCATTTATACTGTCTTTGCCTCAACTTCCTCATCTATTGAATGGAGTCTGATAACCCCTGCCTCCTAGACTGTCTTGAGGATTAAGGGAGATCATTCATGAAAAGCTCAGGAAGGTGAGCTGCTTTTATTCTCATTGTAACACCAGCCTGCCTTGTTTTCCCTCACTTTCTCCCCAGGCCCTGGGAGGGGCTGCTGGCAGTAGAGGAGGGGCTGGGCAGGACTCTAAGGAGGAAGACTTTTCTGTGTGTGAATATCCATGAGAGCCCAGAAATTTCTTCTCACCTTCTGCCAGACATCTCTAAAGAGTGGGGCTTATGAACTGGTCAAAATGACAGACCAACAAGAAGAGGAAGGAAGGGGAGGGAAGAAGAGGGGAAAGGAGGAAAAGAGGGAGCGTCACTGTGCTATCAGATTCCTGAAACTGGCCAAGGGGCCAAGGGGCTGGTCTGAAGGGCAGCATGGAGCAGAAAGCTGGAGCTGGCACGCCGCAGGCGGGATCATTTCCCCAAATGCAGTCTGGAACCGCACCCCCTCAGACTCTGGCCCTGTTCTGCCACCAAGGCCTTAATTAAGGGTTCAGATGCAGCCTTGGGCCTCAGCTGTCCCATCTGCCAAAGAGAGAAAATTGACTACTCCTCTCAGAAGCAGGAGGAAGCTAAACTGACCAAAAGTCTGCCCACTGCTTTCTGTTCTTGGGAATAAAGGCACCACCGCATGAGTCAGGGTACAAATATGGTCAGGTCTTCCACTATTTGATCAAATACTAGGGCACTGGGCCTTCCTCATATGGCTAAGCAGCCACATCCTAGGGACTTAGGCAAAGAAGATAAATATGTACATGGCTAAGACAGCAAAGCCAAGGGCTACAGAGGTAGATTCAGTTCAGTTCAGTCGCTCAGTCGTGTCTGACTCCTTGTGACCCCATGAACTGCAGCACACCAGGCCTCTCTGTCCATCACCACCTCCAGGAGTCTACCCAAACCCATGTCCATCGAGTTGGTGATGCCATCCAACCATCTCATCCTCCATCGTCCCCTTCTCCTCCTGCCCCCAATCCTTCCCAGCATCAGGGTATTTTCCAATGAGAACTCTTCGCATGAGGTGGCCAAAGTATTGGAGTTTCAGCTTCAACATCAGTCCTTCCAATGAACACCCAGCATTGATCTCTATAACTGAGGGGAAATTCAGCCAGCATCTTGGCAGCTGGGCCTGGGTTCCCTCCACCAGCAGGACATTGGAAGAAATAGGACCTGAACATTAGCATCCATCCTCTGGCAATAACCTCCCAGCTCCCAAAGCAGATCTTTATCCCAGAAATAGGGGTTTCTCTAGTAATAAGTTCTCTTCTCTGAGCATTTGGTAAAGCCAGATTAGTGAGAGATAAGAAAATAAGAAGATGACAGAAGCACCTCAATCACTCATCATTCGCTAATCCCTCATGCAGCCCCACGGTATGCAGAACTCAGGCTCCATCATCAGACCCAGTTCGTGTCCTTACGACACACCCATGTCTTATTCCCATGGATGTTCACATAGTGAAGGCCCAATAAATGTTGTTTTCTCTTATCACTGTGGAATCTGCAATGCTCTCCCAGGTTTCCCCAGAAAGTGTACACTTCGGTCTGTGGGGCCTCTATTTTGAAGCTTACCCTGCTGCATTGTAATCGGTCAGGTGATATTTGGGCTCGTCCACTAGTCACCACATCCCTAGGGTGGGCACGATGACACTGCTACATCTTTCTCTGCCCAGTGTCCAGACAATGCCTGGCATGAGACATATGTGAATGAAGCCTATTCATGTCAGATGCTACAGATCAATCTCAGATAGTGGGCTCTCCAAGGGCAGGCCCACTTCCTTTGTTTACCTCTATACTGGAGACCTACCCTTGGGCCCAGTACATCATCAGTGCTCCTCATCTGACTGGTGTATTCAGCAAATTCTGTAAACGCTCAGACAACTCACAGTATGCAGGTGGGGTAGGGGCCCTCAACAGAGGGAGATGATATGTACAACACATTCAGCAAGGAGCATGACAAAAGCATACGCACTAACTGAATATGGTTATTGTTACCTTGAGCAAGTCACCGAATGCATCTGGGCCTCAGTTTCCTCATCTGTAAAATGAGAGAGAAATCCCAGTTGCCACAGGATTCTTGTGGATGAATCCTAGCAAGCCCTCGTCTGTGTCTGCTGTACCCATCTGTACCCTCTGACCCAGCTACAGAGCAGCACCTGGCTAGGGGAGATGCCCAGAGCAGAGCCCCCTCACCTGGCACAGGTGTGAAAGGCATGGGCCCCTCTGCCCTCGCTGGAGCCTTGGGATGCTCACCCTGGCTACAGCAGCAGCCCCTGCTAACCCCAGTGACCTGGACAAATATTCATGCTCTGCATTATACCGTGATGTGAAGATGGTCCAGAGGTACTGACCTGGAAGATCAGGTGCCTCAGCTGCAGGAGAAAAGGCGTGGCCTCGTCTCTGATGCTCAGCCTCCTCGTTGCCATGGCTCCTTTCCGACTCTTCATGTATTTTTTAAAAATACGTAATTTCCTAGAGGGAAAATAAATTGGATTGTGCATTAATTTGAAGGACTGTGGTCTGATAAGGCTGGCACTGAAACTGCCAGCTTCTCCTCCTCGCTAGGGTTCAGAGGGTGATCTGGGGGCACCCTGGGACCCCACGTGACCTCTCCCCCATACCTACTCCATGCAGAGGGCACTCCCACCTGGTGGGCCTTCAGCTGCGCCCCCCTGCTCTTCTCTAGCCAGATTCCCAGGAGCCTGAGGTTATTCACCCACCTGGGGGTGCCCCCTCCTCCCCGCTTCTTCACCTAGGAAGCTGAACCAGCTGTTCCTGCTTCCCCGGTTCTAGGCAGCAGGCCCTCTCCTGGTGGGGGCTGAGGGCAGAGGATGCTGGGAGAACACCTGTCTGAATGCCTCAGGGGCCGAGCAAAAGAAATCCAAAGGGTGGGAGTGCAGGCATGTGTTCCGCAGGGTATGAGGCTCACCTCCTGCCAGCCTGTGCCCAGCAGCCGATGTGTGGGGCTTTGGTTCAGATACTGGTGTGAAACAGAACTGGGTTTGAGGCCCAGGTCTACTGCTTATGAACTGGGTGACCTCAGTGAAGCTGTTAAACAAATGAGTCCTGGTGTGAAGTGGGGATAAGAGAACCTACTTCACTGAGCCCTCAGGCAGATTAAAATGTAAAAGGTCCAAGGGAAGAAAGTGCTGCCACAGTGCTAGCATACAGTAAGCACTCAATAAGTATGCACTGCCCTTATTTTTAATAGCTTGCCTATTTCATGTAGAAATCCTACCCCAGCTCACCTTGGAGGAAAGCTTCTTAACCCAGACCCTCAGCACTGAAGCCCTGACTGCTCCATGTGTACAGTCGTGGGTGCCCAGGGCCCACTGACATGTCTGCATTTTCAGAATGCCTGTTGCAGAGTGTGGCATAGGGACAAAACCAACTTAGTAGCTGACCCGGCGGTGTGAAAACCGGCTTCCCCAGTGGTACCAGCAGAGCCAGGGAGCCAGTCCTGACATCCTCTTCCCACCCTGCCCTCCCCAACCACCACAGCTACTGCTCAGGGAGCATTTAGTGGGCGTCAGCACTGCAGGAACATTACCCTGCCCAGGAATTAACATCGTCCCCAGTTGTCAGATGAGAAGACCAAACCTCAGAGAGACTGGCCCATGTGACACCGCAGGTAACAGCCAGAGCGGTTCCTGCCTGTTCTTAATCCCCACACTGCACCAACTGCCTCTTGGTCCCTTGGAATCACTCTGTGCTGGGCCTGGGAACAGGTAGGTGGGAAAAAGGTAAAGAGATGTCCAAGTCTAAATTCTCTAGACCCCAGACTCAAGGGAAAATGCCAGCTACTCACCTCTTCCCAGTGATTAACATCTCTCCAGGGAAAGTTTAAAATAGAAACTTTAGTTATACCTTAATGGAGCTGAATGATTTCTGAAAACAATCAAGCCTTAGTCCTTTGCAGCCAAAACTGACTGCTTGGAGCTAATGGAATGAACAGAGGCACAGAACATCGATCCCCATCGGGGATGGTCCTAAGAGTACCTTTGACTCGGGAGTTCCATGATGGCCTTTACCCAGGGTCGCAGAAACACATGCCCAAACCCTGTGGATCTGCTCACCCTTCCACCCTTCCATCTCCCATCACTCACCCATTCCACCTTAGCTGAGCCCAGTACCCAGATAAGGACAGACACCACCCAGATAACCCAGTGTTCTTTAGCCTGTTTCCTGAGCACCTTCTATATCCCAGGTACAGTCAGAGCTACCTGGGTCAAGGCAGCCAACAGTAAAAATACATTGGCTTCTGTATTTGTATAGTGTTTCCTGGTTTTGTCCAAGTTCCTTAACATCTCCTTTTGACCCTCACCATAACGCTGCCAATGGAACAATGTATATAAAACACATGGCCTGGAAGGCAGCACTGTTGTCCCACTCCAAGAGCATGAATCCTCTTTTTCTCCTGTGAACAAATAGCGCACGGGTCACCAAACTTACTGAGCAAAGGAGGAAACGTAAAGCACAGAGAGGAAAACAACATGCTGAAATTCACAGAGCAGTGAGAGCCAGGACCCCTCCCCCATGAATGGTGCTGTCCAGATGCCCTCTCCCCTTACTCCACGGTTTTATACAGATAAAATCTGTTTAAATTGACTATTGATTGTGGTGTTGGGAAGGTGTGCGTCAGCCTGCCTAAGGCCCACGTAGGTGCAGGCTGGAGGGAGAGCAGAGACTGAGACCAATTATTTTAGCCCCGTCATTAGCTTGCCTATTCTTACAGCTGCCACAGCCCTTCGCAGCAAAGTCCCCAATTTGTTATACCCCAGGGAAAGCCCCTGTTCTTTGTACACATACACACACACAAAAATAAAACCAGACACAGTCTGGAAAAGATATGGCCAAGTTTTACTCTTATTTTAAGTCACTCAGTGGAGTGTTCCTTTGTCTTTTCTGTTATTAAAGCCTTGGGCTGACAGCTGCAAACCAGCTCACAGGGTCCTGGGGGGTTACCCCAACCTCGCCCTTCACAGAGATGTCTGCAGGAAACATTGGATTTGCTGTTAGCTCTGGGGATGGAAAGAGGCATTCTCCACCTTCATGGGTACAGCTAATTGGCTGTAGATCATTACGGAGAAGAGAAGGGACAGTTCTCAGACACCTGCCTTCTCTCCAGCCAGGAAAGATGCTAGGAAAGAAACTCAGGGTGTGTCAGCCTGTGCCTGGTGTGAATGGTTGGATACAGCCTTCGGGCAAAGTGGGTGGATGGAGCCCAGGAGCACAGTCCTTTCTCTGCCCCACGGGTCTCAGGGCAATGGGAACTGCTTCCTTTCAAGGTGTTTGGTCTCAGCATGAGGGGCCTGCTCTCCCCCAGCAAGGTGAAGTCCATTCTGGACAGAGAACAGGAAGAGATAGTCACTGAGTCCAGGCACCCAACCCAGCCCTGAATCAGAAGAGGGAAATAAAAGCTAGAGGGGGAAACAAAAAACATACCACTCACCCGATTTATTCAAGACAGAGCCACAAATCAATTCGAGGCCCCTCCCGTGCTGACCTCCCAGTTATCTCCTGCTCCACGATCAGGGGCAGAAAGGCAGGCAAGAACCAGAGCAGCTCATCCATCCTCGATCTCAGTAATATCCTGTCCACACTGGGTAATGCTGGACCAGGAAGTGGCTTCTTGCTTGAAATTTCCGGCGCTGCCTTTGGAACCCAGGAGGAGCTCAGGAAAGCATTTTGGCTAGACCAGATACCGATCAGTGAATACAGAGACCCCGAAAGCAGGCCGCGCACAGCAGCGCACCATCAAGTGCCTGCCTCTCCCCGGAGCCCATAGCAACCCAAGTGCAGGGTGGGGGCCTTGTCGCGATCATCTTTGTGTTCCCAGAACTCAGCTCAGTGCCTGACACACAAAGACCATCAATCATCATTGTTTTTGGGGTTTTTGATTATTGGGGGATAGTTGCTTCACAACGTTGTGCTAGTTTCTGCTGTACAACGAAAGAAATCAGCCATATGTATACATATAACCCCTCCCTAGATGGGATTTCCCATCTAGGTCACCACGGAGCATCAAGTGGAGTTCCCCGCACTATACAGCAGGCTCTCACTCGTTATCTATTCCATACATAGCAGTGTCTGCATGTAATCCCAACCTCCCAATTCATCCCACTTCCCCTTCCCCATTTTGGTGTCCACACGTTTGATCTCTATGTCTGTGTCTCTATTTCTGCTTTGCAAGTAGGTTCATCTGTATCATTTGTTTAAATTCCACATGTATGCGTTAATAAATGATATTTGTTTTTCTCTGACTTACTTCAGAGAAGTAAATCAATTACATCTCTAAGTCCATTACATCTCTACAAATGACCCAATTTCATTCCTTTTAGTGGCTGAGTAATATCCCATTGTGTAGTGTGTATCATATCTTCTTTATCCATCCATCGATGGACACCGAGTTTGTTTCTATGTCCTGGCTATTGTAAACAGTGCTGCAATGAACATTGGGGTCCAGTGTCTTTTTTGGGAGAATATGATTTTCTAGTGGGATTGCTGGGTCATATGGTAGTTCTATTTTTATTTTTTTAAGGAACCTCCATACTATTCTCCATAGTGGCTGGACCAATTCATATTCTGATCAACAGTGTAGGAAAGTTCCCCTTTTTCCACACTCTCTTCAGCATTTATTGTTTGCAGATTTTTTGATCATAGCCATCTGACCAGTGTGAGGTGATCCCTCCCTCATTATAGTTTTGATTTGCATTTCTCAATAATAATTAATGATGTTGAACATCTTTCATGTCCCTCTTGGCCATCTGTATGTCTTCCTTGGAGAAATATCCATTTAGGTCTTCTGCCCATTTTTTGATTGGGTTGTTTGTGTTTTGGATATTGAGCTGTTTGTATATTTTAGAGATTAATCCCTTGTCAGTTGCTTCCTTTGCAAATATTTTCCCCCATTCTGAGGGTTGTCTTTTCATCTTGTTTATGGTTTTCTTTGCTGTGCAAAAGCTTTTAAATTTAATTAGGTCCCATTTGTTTATTTTTGTTTTTGTTTTCATTACTCTGGGAGGTGGGTCACAAAAGATCTTGCTGTGATTTATGTCAAAGCGTGTTCTGATTATGTTTTCCTCTAAAAGTTTTATAGCGTCCAGTCTTACATTTAGGTCTTTATTTTGAGTTCATTTTTGTTTATGGTGTTAAGGAGTGTTCTAATTTCATTCTTTGACATGTAGCAGTTTTCCCAGCACCTATTGAAGAGCCTGTCTTTTCTCCATTGTATATTTTTAGGTGGCCACTTGCATGGATTTGTCTCTGGGCTTTCTATCCCATCCCATTGAATCTATGTTTCTGATTTTGTGCCAGTACCATTCTATCTTGATTACTGTAGCAATATTGTTTTAACTGAGACATGGGCCCTTATTCTTGGAGAACCCTTGAGCAAATGAGTAGGTCAGTGCATGTGCACGCAAAACACACACACACTCAGAGGAAGTGTGACACAGTTTTTTCTAACTCTAGGAAAATAATTTTCTGCTGTTGAAACAGAAGAGTGAGGACAGGGCATTGGATGCTGTAGTCCCCTTGGGCTCTTTACTAATCAAAACACATTTCTTCTTAGCACCTACCCAAGGCACCTCCCAGGCCTCCCACCCGCAGGCCCCTGCATGCCTCCTGCACCAGCCTCCCTCAGACCCAACACAGCCAAGTCCCCAAAGCTCTCTCTTCTCTTTCTCTCCCAGAGCCTTTCCAGTCCTGCTCCCTTATGTCACAGCCTGTTGAGGGGGAGACAGGCCACTGGCCCTGGTGTGCCTATATCCTTGAGGCCAGGAGTCTGAGGTGACCCAGATGAGGGTGGGGTTTATTCAAGGCATCTCTCTCCCTGTTGCTTCCATGAAAGGCAGACATGCAGGAGGTATCTCAGGCTTCTGCCGGATACCCGAGAATACTACCAGTCCAGGACCACCGTCCTCTGAATTCCTTAGCCCAAATTCAAGGCTACACATCCATGAGAAAGAATGTTTACTTCCAATTCATTTTCACCTTGAGAGTGAAGCCCCTCAGGATCCCACCTCTAAGAGAGGTAGAAAGTATTTATTCATGCCTCCCACATTGGGGATGGGGTGGGGACTGCAAAAACTGGAGCTCTCTGTGTCACTGTTGTTTCTAGATTAATTTATTTTTCAAAAACAAGAGTGTGCTGGACTCTACCTATCTGAACTCTCACTTCATCAGAGACTGTGGCCCAGTGATTCCTCATCACATTGTTACCTCTTTAGTGATCCTAAGAAAATGTTTGTTGCATTTCATCCAGCTTTTTATTTGTCTTTAGCAGAAGTGTTTATTCAAAACAATTAGCTTTCCATTACTGCAAGTAGATGTCCTTATCTCACTTGTCCTTACAATGATTCAGTGAGGTGAGTAGATATGAACATTCCCATTTTATAGATGAGAAAATGAGGGTTAGAAAGTTTGCCCAAGTCAGTGATCCCCAAGTGGAGGACATGAGGGTTGAATCAAGACTGTCCCAAGTCCAGAGCCCATAGTTTTCCTACTGTACCATGCTTAGGAATGGAAAGAGGAGCAGGAGAGCTATTTGAAGTGTCCGTGAAAGGCACACGCAAGAAGTCAGAGGAAACTGGGAGAGCTGGGCAGTGAGTGTCATAAGCAGAGGTATCTGCAAAGCAGGCCTTCAGTGTCAAAAGAAAAACTCTCAGGACTTCCCTGGTGGTCCAGAGGTTAAGAATCTGCCTGTCAATGCAGGGGAAACACCTGACCAGGGAAGATCCCACTTGCCTTGAAGCAATTAAGCCCATGCACCACAACTACCGAGTCTGCGCTCTAGAGTCCACACACTGCAATAAGCCACTGCAATGAGTATCCCCCACTCGCCACAACTAGAGAAAGCCTGTGCACAGCAACAAAGACCCAGCACAGCCAAAAAATACATAAGTAAAAATATTTTGTCAAGTCCTCAGATGGAAAGGACGAGCTGGGCTGAGCAGGTGCCCTCTGCTGGAGCGGGAGTCCCTGTTGAGACAGATGTGCCCCCTCGAGTGGCCCTGTTCCAGGGGACACAGATGCTCCCCACTGGAGCTGGAATGTACCGAGAGCAGGTGAGTGTCCCAGCAGCTGGGAGCCCCCGTTGAAGCAGATGAGCCCCAAGACTGCCACTTGTGGAAGGACCTGGGAGCTAGGCCAATCCAGGACTTTCAGACTCCACCTGACCTGATGGGACCTACACGGCACTTGCTAACTCCCATTCCTCTCTCTTCTTGCCCTGCCCTCCTTGTCCTCTTCCTGCTACCAGGAAGTCACCCAGCAGCCTCTCCAGAACACCTTGGTCCAGGATCTCTGAGTTTATGAAAACATAAACACATTCTGTAATTACTTTCCCTCCCCCACAAGCCAGTTGCTGCCTCTCTGCAGCACAAGGGAATTTTCTCCAGTCACTTTCCCCAAGCCAAGCCAACATCAGGCTCGAGCCCTCCACATCTCTGCCCTCCTAACTCTGACCTTGCTCTCAAGTCAAGTCTGCTTCTTCCCTAAAGTTTAGGGTCTCTGCCAAACCAGGCTGGGGGTGAGAGGGAGAGATTTATGCCCCTCCAGGACTTTCTTTTTGCACTTGGCAATATTTCTAAATTTGATTTTCATGCCACCCACACAAGAGGCTCATGAACACACACAGGTGTGTGTCCTCTGGCTGTGACAGGGCTCAGTGGGGTCCCACCAGCTGGGAGCCAGTGAGGGTGGACTGGGAAGGGGTGGGGGGAACCGAGCCTGGTGCTGGGGGCACGCCCAGGTCATGGTCCTGGAAGATGTGCTCCTGCAGCGTCCCCAAGTGTCACCTCACCAGTGGACTGAGGCTGAAACGCAAGGCTTCTCCTCTTGCAGATTTTCTAACTGTTTTTCTCCCTGTTGGGGTTGATGTTTCACCAAGATTGATAGTCGATTGAGTCATTTTTAAAGGGACCCTTTGATGAAGAAAAAGCACATAAATAAGCCCTGCCTGTCAGCTTAGGCCACTCTCTCCTCATGCCACCGGTTCTGCTTTGTAGCCAAGAAGCCCTCTGCCCTCAGTTGGATACACCGTCCTCTGCAGCAAGCTTACCTGCCAGCAGCTGTGCACAGGGCCCTGGAGGGACCAAGGCTGGGGAAGGAGCACAGGGAGGTAGCTGAGAAGCCTGGACACCTGTGCTTGAACTTCTGGGCCCAGACTTCCTCCCTCGCTGAGAGGTAGTGGTCAAGAGTACAGGCTCTGGAGGTGGACGGCCTGGGCTCAAATACTAGCTCTATTGATTATTACCTGTGTGATTTGGGGATTATTTCTCAACCTCTCTGAGCCTTAGTTTCCTAATCTGCAAAATGGGGGTAACCATAGACCCTGTCTCCTGGGGTTGTTGGGAGAATTAAATAGACAAAGACTTGAAAATTACTTGGACCAGTGCCTGGCACATGCTAACCATCCACACATTAGAATGAGTTACATTACGTCACCTTCCCTCAGAGCAGCCGTTGTGTCTCCTGCAGGGGCTGACAGTGTCGTGGAGGCCATGCGGAGCCATGGGGCTGACCTGACGTGTTCCCTTCCCAGCACACTGCAGCAACAGGGGACCTACAGCTTTGGAGGTTAATTGAAGGAGAGAGGGCAGAAATGTTATAAAGGAGGGTCCAGAGTACAAGGGCTCCATTACAGTGTAATGTGTGTGGTCATGTGGGAATTTGAGAGGAGCCTGGGAGACGGGTCCTGCCAGCCCTGTAGCCACCCCAAGCCCACCTGCCTTCCTCCATTCAGATTTAACTGAATTAGATATTGACAAGAAGAGCAGGCTGCCAGTGCTGAAGGAAGGGTCTGATTAACTAGGAAATGGGGGCGCCCTTGACCAGAGCATCACCTTGGCAAAAGCCAGAGAGTAGCTGGGATGGGTGAGGGTGGAGAAGGAGTGAAATGCCATGGACATGGGGATGGGAAAGAAGGTCTTGGTCCATAGTCAAGGACCAGGCAGCTCCCTCCAAAGAGTATTTATGCTTTCCCATATGCTCCAGCCCTTAAGCTCCATGGTAGTGGTGATTTAGTTGCTTAGTCATGTCTGACTCTTCGCGACCCCATGGACTGTAGCTCACTAGCCTCCTCTGTCCATGGGATTCTCCAGGCAAGATTACTGCAGTGGGTTGCCATTTCCTTCTCGAGGGCATCTTCCCAACCTAGGGATCAAATGCAGATTCTTCACCAATTGAATCATCAGGGACGCTCCATAGGAGGATATAAAACAGCAAAATAGCCCTGCCCTCAAGGAACAAGAATCTGGTTGGCAGCAGGAGCCTCACACAAAAGAAACAAAATTAACTAAACAACAAGGGATTTTGCAGGACTGGTTGTCATAGGTGAAAAATGAGCAGTGGCTTCAGATAACTCTGAAAATGAGGGATTTGGAGTAGACAGTTCTTCTTTTAAATTATTTGTCCCCCCCCCCAAATTATTATGGATAATTTGAAGCATTTACACAAAGGAGAGCATGGTAAATGAAACTTCACGCCGCTACCTACCTGGCTCTATCTTTCTTTTCCTCACTCGGTCTTTTTTCCTGGAGTATTTTAAAGCACTTTCCAGATATGTGTCATTTCACCCATAAATATTTCAGTATGCGTGAAACAGATGGTTTTTAAGGTTTCTTCCATCTCTGACCTGGTGTGAGTGTATGTGTGCTGGCGAATGTCAGAATAGTTCTCTGAAGGGGTGAGGGGGAAGTGATATGTCTATTTGGGGTCTGGTTGTATGTGGGAAATGCTATTTTACACACACACTCCACCAGCTGCCCTGAGTACCACCTCTAATCATTTCAAAACTATCGTGACTGATGCTAGCAGATCTCAGTCCGGAAAAGGCTGGTTGGAACGGCTTGGACACGAGGATCCAAAAGAGGCAGAGACTGAAAGAGAATCAGCTAAACGGCCATTTCTTCATAAAATGTGTCAGGAACCCTACTCCCTGGCAGCCACTGTGCTCACTATACACTGAAGGAGCAGAGGTGACCCAGGCAAGTGAAGCCTCTGCTGTCACCAGCTTATACGGGGACATGGGGGTTAGAAGCAGAGAGCAAATGGGCCAGGGTGCGCCGTGGGGATGCTGTTCAAGGGTGTCACATGCCAGAAGCCTCTCATAGACATGAGGGTAAGACAGAGAAAGAGAAAGAGAGGTAAAGGCTCAGAGACCCAGAGACCAGAGATTGAGTCCAAAGGGGCCAGGCTCCCCTCCAAGCAGGTGTCACAGGCCAAGCACTTGCTGAGGGCCGTGCAGACCACCTCCTCACCATTCCCTTCCCCAGTCGGGTTTCCAGGGGGGCAGGGGGTGAGGGGGTGCCGTCAGATGAGGCAGAGTCCAGCCTGTGGCTTATTTCCACCTTCCAAAGCAGAACACATACTTCAAGGCGGGTGATCAAGGCTCAGTGAATGCACCGAACTGAATCAAATCCAGTAGCTCTGAGCCTGGAGCTGGCAGCATGTAAGATGTGGAAGAACACTTCTGGGTTTTCTATAGCTCAGTGGAAATCTGAAGCCATGGAGCCATGGAGCAGGATTTCAAGCGCCTCAGATGAGGTGTCTTGAGGACCCAAGAATTTAGTCCTGGTACAGGCTCAAGGGGAAAGTTGCCTTAGAAATGATGACTGAATTTGACTCAGATGGAAAGAATCTGGCTGCAATGAAGGAGACCTGCGTTCGATCTCTGAGTCAGGAAGATCCCCTGGAGGAAGAAATGGCTACCCACTCCAGTATTCTTGTCTGGAGAATCCCGTGGTGGACAGGGGAGCCTGGAGGGGTACTGTCCATGGGGTTGCAAAAAGTCAGACATGACTGAGCGACTAACACACACAACACACACACACACACAGAGGTTCAAGGTGAAAGTTGCCTTAGAAATGATGACTTAATCTAGTCCACGAGCCCCAAAATTACCTTTGAACAGTCCACCATGTGTCCACTAGGCAGAAGTACTGTGGTAACACAGAAGGAAAACCCTGTCTTCGAGATGGTGATGTCAGGTTGGTGTGACACCAACTGTGTGTGTCCAGCATGCTGCCAGGCCTGCTCTCGTGGAGTTTCCCATCTAACGAGTAGAAAGGTGTGGTTCAGATGAGGCTTAATGGGAGAGAATGTCTCCTGGTCTTTAGAGGGTAGGGATGGGTGAAAAGGGGAAGGGAGAACACTAAGATGAAAGAAGGTGCTATTAGACAGTACAGGGTAGAGGGGAGGAGGGCCAGATAAGACTTGGGAAGGGCAGTTGAAATAGAATGGATTTACCCAGTGGGTCACGGAGGGCAGAGTGCTGTGATGAGTAGGGAAGCCCGGTGATGGTTATACAGGGTCAAGTGGCTAAATCACTCAGCACCTCAATCTGACCTGGCCTGGGGCTTAAATTTCTCTCAGGCCTGCAGCCCCCAATCCTCCCCAGTCACTACCCCTGCCACCACGCCAGATGGAGCTATAGGGGAATAAGAATCAGAGGTGTGCTGGCAGAGACAAGACTGGGCCTTCAGGGACTTCCCCAGTCCAGTGGTTAAGTCTGCGTTTCCACTGCAGGGGACGCAGGTTCCATGCCTGGTTGGGGAAAACAAGATCCCATATGCTGTCCTGTATGGCCAAAAAAACAAAAAACAAACCAAAAAAGACTGGACCTTCAGAGAAGGTCTGCACAACCATAGATACTCTGCGCTCGAGCATTTGTCTGCTTTGGGACTTCCCTGGAGGTCTAGTGGTTAGGACTCCACGCTTCCACTGCAGGGGGCACAGGTTCAAACCCTGGTCGGGGAACTAAGATTCCCACCTACTGCCTGGTGCAGCCCCCCAAAAAGAATTTGTCTGGTTCACCACGTACCCACCACAGCTTCTGTATCCTGGCGTGTCATCACCTCTGTGGACTTTGACCTGAGTGCTTACCCTCTTTAGGAGGGCCGGCTGGAGTCTGACTCAGCCACACCCACACCTCTCCTGTGCTCTTTGTGACCCCGCGTTCTCCCAAGGTCAGCCTGACTTTCTGCCATACTAGCCCACCCCAGTGCCAACGAAAGGTTTATTGTGCTAGGGCTCCCCTTTGTGGGGGAGAAGTGCTTGCCAGTCCAGGGTGGCAGAAGGCTGAGAAACCGCCCCAGGGAGAAGGGCTGTTGGATGGCCATGTGGAGAAAGAGAAACAGATGGCACGAGCCTGCGGGACAGGGTCTCTGAGGGAGCACCGTGGTTTGACCAGATGCATGTGCTGTTCTTTCTTATCAACCTCTGCTCCCAAGGGTGCAGAGGGGGTAAACGGGGACAAGTCTCTGGGGCACTGAGACCAGGGAGGATGGATGAGCAAGGCCTAATTTCCAGGACAGCAGGCCCGTCAAGATTGGGACTGGAACTTTGGCCATGCCGACATGACTCCTGGCCCACAGGCACCCCAAGTCAGGGCATGGGCCCCCTCTAAGTCTGACAAGGCTCATCCAAGGCCTGGGTCCAGTCAGGGTGGGGTGGGGCCTCAGCCCTCAGCTTCTTCCTTCCAAAGAATAAATGCCCTTGCAGCACACACTCAGAGCAAGCCCACTCACTGTTCAGGGAACCACTGACTGGGGATTTAGGAAATGCCATAAGAAATAATCAGAGACAGATGGCCCTGTGCTCAGATGACACTTATGCCAATGGCAAAAGCAGCCATCTTGAGAGGTTTATTAAGGAAGGTGTAAAGGTGCAGTGACTGGTCTGAATCTGGTTCTGCCACCACTTTCTAGTTCTGACAGGTCTGTGATCTCCGGAAAGAGGATGGTTTAGAGCAGTGGTTCTCTAAGCACGGTCCTGGATCACCAGCATGAGTGTCACTTCGGAGCTTGCTTAGAATACAGATTCTCAGGTATTATTCTACACCTACAGAATCAGAAGTGTGAGGCTGGAGCCTAGCGGTCTATGTTTTAACAAGCCTTGTAGGCAATTCCAATGCACACTGAAGTTTGAGAAGGCTGACTTAGAAGAACAACTTTGTCACCCCAGCGCAATTGCTGTTGAGGTGGTAAGACAAGGAGGTTATCACCACAGCCTCCTTAGTGGTCAGGGGCCTGCAGCCGTGACTGGCCATGACCCTGCAGACCAAACACAGCAAGGCCTGGAGAGATCATACATCCCCCTTTCCTGGGATTCTTTGCTGGCAGAATCCAGAAATACCTCCCTCAGCAACTGAGAGTGTCCCAGCAGGGTTCTGGGCTCACACCACCTTGGAAATGTCTCCATTTTCTTGAAGTTGTTTTCTTATGTGGACTAGCCAAGTCCTTTGACTTCTCTCTCTCCTCCTGCAATAGGCATAGTAAGGAAGAAGGTGCTCTGCGGTCAGACCAGCCTGATTTGGAATACTGGCTTGGGTTGGCTGATGATCCTCTCAGCATGTTAACTTAATCTCTCTGAGCTCTGGTTTCCTCATCTCAAAAAGGAGTCTAATTATACCTCATAAGTTTGTTATGAAGATTGAACGGCACGTGTTGATGCTAAGTAAACTAAACTATTACTGAATTCCGCTGCTCCAAGCCTCGGCTCTCCTCCCTGGGTCCACACCCCCACCCTACTTCCCCAAGGTCTTCAGAGGAACCTCAAGATTCCAAAATGCCAGCCCGTCCTTTTGGCTCTGGGCTTGCTGCTGGGGCTCACTTGGCAGGTGAGCCCAGGAGAGTGCTGAGCCGTAGGGTCATAATCAGAGAGGTGGTGGTTTTATTCTGATGGAGGAGGGACACACAGTAGGAAAGAGGAGTAATATGGGGCTTTCATTTCATTCCCAAGTCCCCCTCCTCAAGAATTGGCAGCACAGGGCATGGTGTGGTTAGGCTGCTGCCCTGGATCTGGTCACCTCTAAAGTCCCGCCCTTACTCTCCAACTGAACTGCTACCTGCCATGTTGACTCCTCAGGGACTGTGACTTTGGGCTGTAGTAACTTGTAGTGGGGGGTTAAGAGGGGGACTTTGAAATCTTGGAGGCTTGATCCATGTCCCGGTTCTGCAACTGGCTAGCTAAATGCGTACATGCCTGCTAAGTTGCTTCAGTCGTGTCTGACACTTCGACCCCATGGACTGTAGCCCACCAGGCTCCTCTGTCCATGGGACTCTGCAGGCAAGAAAAGAATACTGGAGTGGGGTTGCCATGCCCTCCTCTAGGAGATCCTCCCAACCCAGGGATGGCACCCAGGTCTCTTAAGTCTCTTGCATTGGCAGGCAGGTTCTTTACCACTGTGTGTTTTATGTTGCTTCAGTCATGTCCGACTCTTTGCAACGCTATGGACTAGCCCACCAGGCTCCTCTGTCCATGGGATTCTCTAGGCAAGAATACTAGAGTGGGTTGCCATGCCTTCCTCCAGGGGATCTTCCCAACCCAGGGATCGAACCTGCACCTCTTAGGTCTTCTGCATTGGCAGGCAGATTCTTTACCACTAGCACCACCTGGGAAGCCCCTGGCTAAGTGACTACCAGCATATTACTTCATCACTCTGTGCCTCGGTTTCCTCATCTGTAAAATGAGAGTGATCGTTGCATCTATTGCTTAGGGCTGCTGGGAGGAACAAATGAGATCATGGATTTGCAGGACCTGACATGATTTAAGAGCCAAATAAAAAAGTTACAGCTGTGCTGCTCCACAGGCAGGGATTTGGACTTGAGGCTGACCAGATGTTTGTCAAGGGGCGAGCTTATCAGCCAGGCTGTGTCATTAGTGTCCTCCAGGGTGGCCTACTAGTGTCCTTCACCTCCAGACAGGGAGGCAGCCCCAGGGGTATGAGTGCCTGGAACTCACACTAGAGCCCACACTGCTCTATCCCCTGTCCTCAGCCTGACTCCAGCCCCCAGGATAGCTTTCATCCCCCATCTGCACCCAGCACAGGTGAACAGAGGCAGAAGCCAAGTTCAGGGTCATCCCAGTGGAGAAGGTAGGTGTAGCAATGGGTGTCGCTGTGAGGTAGAGACTTCCTCCCTGCAGACACTCATCAAGGATGTGCCTCAACTGAGCTCCCAGCAGCCAGGATGGGTAGTGGCCTGGCCTCCAGGAAAGAACAGACTCCCCACAAAATGGGCAGCCTTGCCCCTACCTGAGAGGAAGGCAGAATCAGACAGGGGAGCTTAGCTTGCACTTATCTCTCGGCTCCTGGAGGAGGAAATGAAGGCAGCAATTAATTGTACAAGGCAGGTGGTTTGTGCAGCTTAAGTTCAGATAAAAAGTTTAATTATCCCTAAGCCCTAATACAAATTAATTAGCCTTCCATATTAGGAGGGTAAGCTTCCCTGCTCTTGCCACAGCCCAGACATCACTGCGGATTACCGAGGATGTGCTGCGGGGGGGAAGCAGTGAGCCCAGAGACCCACCAGGTCAGCAGCAGACCACTGGCTCCACCCTGGCCCCAGGTGAGGGCTGTGTGAGGGTCCTAAGTCTGGGGTGAGCACCACAGCCCCCCTGTATCTGGTGTGTCATCTCCAGGAGAGGCTTTTCTTATCCCTTATTTTTCTCCAGCCTCAGAGCCAGGGTGGGGGGTGGAGGAGGGGAGTCCTTATTTGCCTGAAAGACAGAAAGAAAATAAGGCTATGGCTTAGAAAATTTTTTCTAGGCCACGACATTTTCTGTTTTTTTCTTTCTTCACCCTTTCCTTCCTCAAAATTCCATGGAGAAAATAGGCCATCATGGCCATAACGACTTAGAAAATCACTACCAGCTCCAGCACCTCAGTGTTCCTGCCCAGGGGGCCCCAGGAGGGTCTGCAGGCGGGACAAAGGGCACTGCCCATCACAACCATTACAGTCCAAAAAGCTGTTACCTAATGAGTGTTTACTATGTAACAGGAACTTCATCTTTGCAACCATGTTGCAAGGAACGTTTTCTTCATTAACTCACACATTTGATCAACATTTATTGAAGTGATTTGAGCAAGGGAATGACACACTTGGATCTACATTTTAAGACTATGGTTCTTTGTGAATTAAAGGAGAACAAAGCCTGCGTGAGGTGTCTGGTTAAGGGGCTTTCACAGAAGTTCAGTCTAGAAACCACAGTGGCCTGGACCCAGGGTTTATTTAATAAACGTTTATAAAGTTCTTAATATGTGCCAGAATTGAGCCTTTTACAAATGGTAACTCATCTAATCCCTCGCAACAGCCCTGTGAAGTAGGTACTATTATATTATCAGTCCCAGGAAACAAGATAAAGTAGTTTGCACAAAATTCACCCAGCTCACAAGTGATAGAACCAGGACTTGCCCCAGATAGTCTGCTGCTCAGAGTCCACACTTTTAACCACTATGCTATGCTGCTACCTCTGAGGGAGCAGGGATGGCTGAGAAGGGGGTAGGCTCCAGCTGACTCCTCAGAGCCTCTCCCACCACCACCCTCTCCCTCACAACAGCCTCATCACTCCCCTGGAGAAACAGGATCTGACAGACAGAGCAGGACAATGTAAACAGACCAACCCGGGTTTTAACCCAGGCAGTTTTGCCTCTGACTACCTGAGGACCTTGAACAATTCACTGTCCTCTCATCTCTAAGGAGGGTTAACCTTATTTGGCGGGGCTTTCATGTGATTCAGCAATGCCAACGTTCCTAACATATGCCCCAGTACACTGTTCCCTTTCATCTTTCCATTCTCTATCCTTCCTTCTTTAACCCAAACGATCCCGTTCCTTTGATTGTTTCCCCTATGAATTCCAGAAAATTCATCATCTCTTCCTCTCCTTTCTGGACATGACCCAGTTAATCAATGCCCTATAGAATATGTAATGCCCAGAACTCCACACAGCAGCCGAGAAGCGGTCTGCACCAACGAGCAGAATCCGAGCACCCACTCCTTTTTTCTGGTCAGTGTACTCCCTTCAGTCCAGCTCAAGGCAGCATTAGGTCTTTAGCTGCTGCGTTACACTGGTGGCTGTGTTCAAGTCAATTCCCTCAGTGATTTTTAACTTGGATGGCTTTTAGGCTGCTCTCTCTCATCAACTATACAAGTCATTGATTATTTGAACCAAAATGCTGGTGTTGTCATTTATCTTTGTTGAAATTAATCTGGTTGATTTCACCCATGATTACAATCTGCTAAAAATCCTTTTGACTCCTAAAGACCTTAATTCATAGTAGTGCTGTCATTTAGAAATTCGAAGAGCTTGATTAAAAATAATCAACCCTGGTAGCTCAGCTGGTAAAGAATCCACCTGCAGTGCAGGAGACCCTGGTTTGATTCCTGGGTCAGGAAGATTCACTGAAGAAGGGATTGGCTACCCACTCCAGTGTTCTTGGGCTTCCCTAGTGGCTCAGCTGGTAAAGAATCCTCCTGCAATGCAGGAGACCTGGATTCAATCCCTGGGTTAGGAAGATCCCCTGGAGAAGGGACTAGATTACCCATTCCAGTTTTCTTGCCTGGAGAATCCCATGGACTGTACAGTCCATGGGGTCACAAAGAGTCGGACATAACTGAGTGACTTTTCACTTTCACTTTCATAGCCACATCATCACCAGCATCATCATCATTGTCATTGTCTCAGGATCCAAATGGAAGAAGGTTAAACAAAAGCAATAATTTGTTGGTGTGCAGAGTCAAAAAAAGGCTTGCACAACTTAACCACAGGAAAGGCAAAAGTAAAGCTGATCCTCTCCAAGAATTAGAACAGGAACTCAGACCTCCACCAGATTTCCCTTTTCATCTCTCATCTCTTTCTACTGTCAGCCTGCTTCATTTCTAACTATAATCTGGCTTTTCCCCATGGCAGAAAGCATGGCAGCCAATAACTCCAGAGCTTTTTAAGTTGAGTTTCAACTTCTTCGAAAGAGATTGATCTGGTCTCAAGAGTAAAAATCCAGGGGAGGGAAAAAGTCAAAACTATCAGCCAACAGTATAAATGCAAATCAAACTCACAGTGAGAAACTAAAACAGGGTTACCATGTGATCCTGCAATTTCACTCCTGGGCATATATCTGGAGAAAATGCTAATTCAAAAAGATGCACACACTCCAGTGTTCATAGCAGAAATATTCACAATAGCCAAGTCATGGAAGCAAACTAAATGTCCATTGATAGATGAATGGGTAAAGAAGATGTGGTGTGTGTATATATATATAATGGAATATTCAATTCAGTTCAGTTCAGTCGCTCAGTCGTGTCCGACACTTTGTGACCCCATGAACTGCAGCACGCCAAGCCTCCCTGTCCATCACCAACTCCTGGAGTCTACCCAAACCCATGTCCATCGTGTCGGTGATGCCATCCAGCCATCTCATCCTCTGTCGTCCCCTTCTCTTCCTGCCCCCAATCCTTCCCAGCATCAGGGTCTTCTCCAATGAGTCAACTCTTCTCATGAGGTGGCCAAAGTATTGGAGTTTTAGCTTCAACATCAGTCCTTCCAATGAACACCCAGGACTGATCTCCTTTAGGATGGACTGGTTGGATCTTCTTGCTGTCCAAGGGACTCTCAAGAGTCTTCTCCAACACCACAGTTCAAAAGCATCAATTATTCGGCACTCAGCTTTCTTCACCATCCAACTCTCACATCCATACATGACCACTGGAAAAACCATAGCCTTGACTAGATGGACCTTTGTTGGCAAAGTAATGTCTCTGCTTTTAAATATGCTATCTAGGTTGGTAATAACCTTCCTTCCAAGGAGTAAGCACCTTTTAATTTCATGGCTGCAATCACCATCAGCAGTGATTTTGGGCCCCCAAAAAATAAAGTCTGACACTGTTTCCACTGTCTCCCCATCTATTTCCCAAGAAGTGATGGGACCAGATGCCATGATCTTAGTTGTCTGAACGTTGAGCTTTAAGCCAACTTTTTCACTCTCCTCTTTCACCTTCATCAAGAGGCTCTTTAGTTCTTCTTCGCTTTCTGCCACAAGGGTGGTGTCATCTGCATATCTGAGGTTATTGATATTTCTCCTGGCAATCTTGATTCCAGCTTGTGTTTCTTCCAGACCAGCATTTCTCATGATGTACTCTGCATATAAGTTAAATAAGCAGGGTGACAATATACAGCCTTGACGTACTCCTTTTCCTATTTGGAACCAGTCTGTTGTTCCATGTCCAGTTCTAACTGTTGCTTCCTGACCTGCATACAGATTTCTCAAGAGACAGGTCAGATGGTCTGGTATTCCCGTCTCTTGAAGAATTTTCCATAGTTTATCGTGATCCACACAATCAAAGGCTTTGGCATAGTCAATAAAGCAGAAATAGATGTTTTTCTGGAACTCTCTTGCTTTTTCGATGATTCATCAGATGTTGGCAATTTGATCTCTGGTTCCTCTGCCTTTTCTAAATCCAGCTTGAACATCTGGACATTCACGGTGCACGTATTGCTGAAGCCTTGCTTGGAGAATTTTGAGCATTACTTTACTAGTGTGTGAGATGAGTGCAATTGTGTGGTAGTTCGAGCATTCTTTGGCATTGCCTTTCTTAGGGATTGGAATGAAAACTGACCTTTTCCAGTCCTGTGGCCACTGCTGAGTTTTCCAAATTTGCTGGCATATTGAGTGCAGCACTTTCACAGCATCATCTTTCAGGATTTGAAATAGCTCAACTGGAATTCCATCACCTCAATGGAATATTCCTCAGTCATAAAAATGAATGAAATAATGTCATTGGCAGCAACACAGATGGACCTAGAGATTAACATAGTAAGTGAAGCAAGTCAGAGAAAGACAAATATCATATAATACCACTTATACGTGGAATCTACAAAAGAATTTATTAGTAAAACAGAAATAGACTCACAGACATGGAAAGCAAACTTATGATTAATAGAGGAGATAGTGGAGGGTGAAGAGGAAAAGACAAATTAGGGGTTTGGGATTAACATATTCACACTACTATGCATAAAATAAATTAAAAAAACAAGCACCTACTGCATAACACAGAAAACTACATTCAATATCTTATAATATCCTATAAGAGAAAAGAATCTTAAAAGAAATATGTACATTATATATATATATATATATATATACACACATACACATATAATTGAATCACTTTGCCATACATCTGAAACTAATACAACATTGTAAATTAACTATACCTTAACTATACCTCATTGTAAATTAACTTTACCATTTTAAAAAATGGGTAAAAAAGGAAAAAAACATGAGATACCACATCACACCCACTAGGGCAGCTATAATCACAAGACAAAAGGTAACAAGTATTGGTGAAGATACGGAGAAATTAGAACACTGATTTATTGGTAGTGGGGATGTAAAATGGTACAGTTCCTCCAATTGCTAAACATAGTAACCACATGTCCAAAATAAGGAAATCCATGGAGGCAAAAAGTAGATTAGTGGTTGCCTAGGGCTGAAGGGTGGAATGGTCACTGCAGGATGAGTACTAAGTTTCTATTAGGGGTGTTGAAAATGCTCTAAAATGCTCCCCAGTGGGAGCAGGGATATTGGGGAAGGCTTGTAAGAATACAGCAGCTCCTCTGAGACCCTACTGTTCTGGACAGAGTTTATGTCATAATAGGGAGGGGAGGGGTTTTGTTCCTAGGAGTGAGTAAGATATTAGCAGACGCAATATTGGATACCCTCTGCACTGGCTATTCATAGAGAATTTACATTTACCCAGATAAAGCATCTAGGGCTTCTTCTGAATTACCTCATTAATTATCACAACAACCTTGTAAGTTAGGTTTATAAAACCCATTTATATTAGTAGAGGCTCAGGTTACGTAACTTCCCCAAGGACATTTAACTATTTAGTAAGTAACATTTGGCTCTAGTTCAACCCCAGATCTGAAGCCAGTCTCCTCTCTCAATCATTAGGCCACACTGCCTCCTTCTGGCCTGAAATGAGTTGGTAAAATATTCTGGAATGCACCAGTGGAGACCTGAATTTAGATCCCGTCTTCATTTCATTTGCTTATTACTCTCTCACTGAAGGACACCCTTCTAACATGAAAACCAGGAATTTCCTTTGCTGTTCTGGGACCATTGTTGGTCATCTTTGAGAAGGGCCGGAAGACTCGAGATGGTTGCTCAGCGCTTGCTAGCCACGCTGCTGTCCCCTCCCCATTCCTCCAGCTCGCCCAGCGTATAGAGAACTGGGCAGGAACACACCTTGCTGCAGTCACGATGCAGTACGTCTGTAGCCGGTTAACTCTCTCAAAATAGGAAATAAGGGTCATCTGGCAAGATGTGTGCTTAGTGAACCAATGCAGCTTATTTTCCAAGTGCTCGCAAGCTGTCCGCTTAATAATCCACTTTCAAATTCTGCCAGCAATTGGTTGACAGAATCGATGGATGCCAAGCCTGCTGGTCTGTGGTTCCTTAGACCTCCTTTCCCCTTCTTTAAAGATACTGATACTTTAGCCTCCTGGGATTTCTCTGTGACATCATGATTTCTCAGCCATCATGAGCAATGGTTCTATAACACCATTTTCACATTCCTCCTGTCTCCTGGGGTAGGATCCAGGTGGGCCTGCGATGGGAATCCACTGAAGACAGCTGACCACTTGCCTGTTCTCCACTCCCCTGCTTCAAGCTCTGGATACTTTTTTTCCACATTTGTTCCTGCCTTCCCAAGATAAAGCAGGTTGTCCTTCCTGGAGAAGGCAGAAAGTGCATGGGAGTTGCACTGGTCAGCTTTCTCTCTATCATCTGTTTCCAGCAGACCATCTGCCCAACAGATGAGTAACTTTCCTTCCAGTGGCAAAAACAGCCTCCCTGTTGTCCTTAGCATTTTTCACAACCTCAATCACTGAAATGTAGCCTTCCTCAGACTGTTCTTACAAACTCCAACCATGCCTCATTTTCACCCATGGTCATGTACCCAATATCCACCTTTCAATCATGTTATCTAAAAATTTCTTCACCACTCAGATGGTTAGAACTTGAACAATCAGCTCATCAGCAACAGAGACCATGGTTTTCAGAATGCCGAGGTAAAAGTAAATGTATTTATTGTTTGTAGAGCTGTACATGTCACAATGGGACTTCCCAGGTGGCTCAGTGGTTAGGAATCTGCCTGCCACACAGGAGACATGGGTTCAATCCCTGGGTCAGGAAGATCCCCTGGAGAAGGAACGGACAACCTACTCCAATATTCTTGCCTGGGAAATGCTATGGACAGAGGAGCTGCCAGGCTACAGTCGATGGGGTCACAAAAGAGTCAGACATGACTCAGCAACTAAACAACAACAAATATGTCACAATAGAATTATGACCTCGGTTACTTATTATCTTCATTTTTGAAACAAGGAAACTGAGGCCCATAGTCATATTCCCCCAAGGTCACACTGTGATTTCAGGTGGAGCTAGGGGAGTCTTATCAAAGCCAGGTTCTGGACCACTTGACTGGAAGCCTCTCCTGAGCATCATGGCAGAGAAGGCAAACCTAGTATCAATGCTCCCAAAGGAGCTCTCAGTGGTGTGACCGAGACAGCTTGAGCCAGAACAAAGGGCCTCAACACTGAAGAAGAAGGAAGAAGGGTGTTGAGAAACTTAAATGGGCTCATGCATCCAAGTATGTGTCAACCATGGCACCCCTTTGACCAAGCCCTTAGGGTTAGGGGTGAGAACTTCACAGTTCTGCAATGGCTCCCCCATCGCCTTCCACAGTCTTTCTGGACCCCAGGACACCTGGGTCCTTCAGGACAAGTGACTTGGAGCCTCACAATTTCAGTAGCAACAATTCTAGGTCACCCTAAGGCTGTGTCTGCTCCGGACACCCAGAGGGCACAGAGGCGGGGAGAGGTGGTGGTTCTGGCTTTGGCCAAAGGAGTCATCACAGTTCTTTACTTAACGTGGCCTTTAAATGATCTCAATAAAGAAGAGGCTGAACACTTAATTGCGGCTGAGCGTGTCTTATTGATTGGAGGAGAAGGCTCTGGCCTGTTTGCCTGGGGCTGAGCAGGAGCCAGGCCAAGCCAGTCCCAGTGTGTGGCTGCCAGGGTGTGAAGTACTTAGGAGAGTTTCTCTGAGCTCTGAGAGGGGCTGGCACTGTCCCAAAGTGGCTTCACAGCTTAAGGGGCTGAGTTTTGGAGCTCACAGACCCCTTTAAGACAGTGGGAGGAGAAGGCAATGGCACCCCACTCCAGTACTCTTTTGCCTGGAAAATCCCATGGACAGAGGAGCCTAGCAGGCTTCAGTCCATGGGGTCGCACAGAGTCGGGCACGACTGAAGCAACTTAGCAGAAGCAGCAGCAAGACAGTAGGATGAGGTGAAAAGAGGAGAAAGCAGGAGGTGTGGGTTTTGCTCCCAGCTGTACCCAAACATGAGCAATCCACTTCATGCCTCTGAGCCTCAATTCCTGCCTCTGTCCAGTGGTGATCGGGGTTCCAAGTTCACAGGGTTCGTGGAGCTTATGTGAGTTAAATGTGTAAACGTGCTTTGTAAATTTTAAGTTTTCACATAAATAGAAGGCGGTTTACTCTTCGTTATTTTTATTACCATAAGAGAAATCGTGTTGTTCTGCTTGAAACTTGTCCATGGCTCCTCTTTGCACTTGGGATGGAACTTGTGCTCCTCATCGGGGGCCTCTGGACCCCGTATGGTCAGCCCTGCCTGGCCCCCACCTGCTGCCTCAGTCTCCTTTTGTAGAACTCCCCACCTGCCCTGTGTGCCAGTCCTGCTGGCCTTTTCACTGTTCCTAGAACAGGCCAAGCCCCTTCCTACCTCAAGGCCTCTGTCCTGTCTGTTCCCTCTGCCTGGTACGCTCTGCCCCAAGTGTGTGGCATGGCTGGATTCTTTACCTTCAGGTCTTAGCTTAAATGTTACCTCCTCAGGGAGGCCTTTCTGACCACACTCCCCCAACCCTGCATTGCACTATCTCTATTCTCTCCCTGGAAAGAGTCAGAAGTTACAATGCTTTTATATATTCACTTAAGTGTTATAGTCATCCCCTGGAAGGATGCTGGCTCTGTGAACATAAGGACCTTGTCTGTTTTGTTCACTCACAGAGCCTATCATAGTACCTGACACATAGCAGGCGCCTAAATAACTGTCAGGTGAATGAATGGATGAATGAATGGGTGAATGATTAGCAGGGGAGCCTGATTGTTTCCCAAATGGCCCCTCTTCCTTACACCTGCTTGTCTTCGTCTTTCAGATATGGAGACATGGTACCCAAGACGATTGCAGGAAAGATCTTTGGTTCCATCTGCTCGCTGAGTGGTGTCCTCGTCATTGCCCTGCCGGTCCCTGTGATCGTTTCCAACTTCAGCCGGATTTACCACCAGAATCAGAGAGCAGATAAACGCAGGGCACAGAAGGTAAGCCTCAGACCCGGAAGGGGGTAGGCCACACCAAGAGGGTGATGCTGGCCTTGTGCCTTTGTCACATAGAGCTCCTGGGAGAATCCATGCACAGACGGCTTCTGGCTTTGGAAGGTAAGCAGCCCTAGCTGCCTTCCCACCTACCAGTGTCCTGCATGCCAACCGCGGTCAGCTGCGCAAGGCTGCAAACTCTCAATTACCCACAAGCCAATGTTCTCCTTGTGGATATTCTGTGCACTTTCCTTGGGCCCTGGCCACCCCTCCTAGACCACAGCTACTAACACTGGGCAGTGCCTGAACTCCTCCCTTCCGCAGCCAAGAGCTTGCTGGGGAGCGTAATCACTTTTCAGTACACTGTAATAGCCTGTACCAAACAGAGTGACAAAAATAAATTTGCTAAAAAGAAAAATGAATACTCTGAAAGGAGAACATTCTAGGCCATTGAGTTCAGGGACAAATTGCGTAGCGGGCTTTAGTCACCTCAGGGTATCGTAGGATAAGGCATAGAACTGCCCTTGACAGTCGGGACACTAAGCATGGGTCCTGGAAAGGTTTCCAGTGATGTCCAGTGAGCATGCCTTAGGGAGTCTGGGCAGGGCGAACAGGATGAGGAAAAATGTCTGAAGGTTTTGGTGCCCAGAGAGAAGCCTCCTTTCCTCACCCTCTGACCCAGCTGTAGTTCACCTGCATTTTTTGGACATCTGGCTGGTGAAGGTTCTTGGACCCAGGGAGCAGTTTTTCCTTTCTCTTCTGATCTAGGCTGAAATAATTCCCCTTCAGCAGCATCTCAACCTCCAAGGGGTACCATCAAAGCCTTTCTGGGTACAATGGAGTGGGGGGATCTGAAAGAGTCGCTTAGGGAGGCCTGAAATGTTATGTCCTTATTGTATTCTTTTTTCATTCATTCATTCCACACATGTTTTTGAGCACCTACTATGTGCCATGCCCTATGTTGTGCAGCTGGGTTACTTCCTCACCATGTGAGCCTCTCTCCTGGCCTTGCTTTTGCAGAGATAACCCCCCAGTGGCAGGGCTTCCTTGACATATCAGAAGGATCCAGAATTTCAGAACATATCTGTGTATTCTGACTGAAACAAAGCCTCCAAGTTCATAAAAGTTAGCTCTGAAATGCATAATGATTTGCATGTAACAATACTTAATGGGGGTTTCCCTGGTATCTCACTGGTAAAGAATCTACGTGTAATGCAGGAGACCCAGGTTTGACCTCTGGGTTGGGAAGATCCACTGGAGAAGGAGATGACAATCCAGGCAACCCACTCCAGTATTCTTGCCTGGGAAATCCCATGGACAGAGGGGTCTGGCAGGCTATAGTCCATGAGATAGCAAGAGTCAGACACAACTTAGCAACTAAACCACCACCATACTTAATAATATATACCACACAGTTATATAATAAATTCAGTTGGTCCCCACTTTCAACATCTCCCCTTTTGTGTGTCCCTGTGGTCATCTCCATGCCCTACTGTCTCCGTCTGCCTGTGCAGTGATATACTTGGACTTACCCTGACTGGGGTCTGTGATGTTGTCAGCCTGCCTTGGGTTGATCTGCAGTACTCTCCATCCCCTCCAGCACCAGTTTCTACCTCTTCACCCAAGGTCAGGGCTTCCCCACCCTCATCCCCTTCGAGCCAGCCCAAAAATAGAAGTCTTATCTCTTTCCCCATTCAAGTCAGCTGGCAAGTGTGAACAATATCTACATTCATTATGCTGTCCTTAAAAAAGGGGCAGGAAGAAACTGGGATCTCCTTTCCAAATCAAGGAGCCTAAAGCCCTGAAGGGCCAGGGGCCCTATAGCAATGGCAACCCCACCCCTCACTGCCCACCGCACCCGCCAGGGCTGACACAGGGTTTTTGAAGAGCAGTAAAGGTTCCTGGAATCCTCAGCTCTCACACCAGCCCACAGCAGCCCCACTCGAGCAGGGCTTTAGCCGCCCCTGCACTCCCTTCCCTTCTGTGCTCACACCCTTACCTGCTTCTTAGAGCATCACATCTGCTGTCATTTTGCCTTCTGCAAAGAATGCTGTGGGGGCCATTTCTCCACACAACTTTACAGAGTTCATCCCATGTGAATAAGATACATGAGGAATCAGCTTGGGCGTCTTCCTCCTTCTAGCCCCTCAGGATGAGAGTCCCTCCCTCTGCTTCCCTCCTCCCTCTCCCTCTTTGCTCTCCCTGGAAATCAAAGTAAATATTTATAGTGTTTTCATCTTGCCTGGATACTCTCCCTCCTCAAGGTCCACTCAGCTCTGTCTCTTTCACCTTGGGCTTCTTGTGAGAAGGGAAAAAAGACAACACAAGAATACTGCTTGCTTCCAGCCCCAGGTCCATCACAGCAGTGAGGCAAGGCAGGCAGGTCAGGGGACTCAGTGGGGAGTGGAGAGATGGGCCAGGAAGGGGGTCAGGGGAGCTGATGACAGCTGTCAGCTCAGACCACATACTCAGGAGTCATGAGGGTAAGCATTAGCTCATGTGCCTCGGGTGGAAAGGAAAGGACCAAAAAGTTGTCATCCTTTCCCATCATGACTGATTTGCTTGGGATTATTGCTGAAATGACTCCATGACTCTGCTACAGAGACTGGGTCCTCTAAGCCAGGTGAGCTGGAGATCAAGTAAGGAGGCAGTGGACAGAGAAAGGGGAACATCTGAGTGGGGATTTTTATTGAAATAATTATAGATACATGTGTAGCTATAAAATTATCATATCCAATGCATGGGCATTGACATAGCTACAACCCACCAAGCCTATTCAGACTTGCCCAGTTTTGCTTGCACCCATGTGTGCCTGTGTGTGATGTTTTATACAGTTTTATCACCTATGCAAGATCACACATCCCCCACCTCAGTCAATATACCACACAGTTTCAACACCACAAGGATCCCTTCCACTGTATCTCTTATAGCCACTCCCCCCAATACACCTCCACCCTGTCTCTAAACCCTGGCAGCCATTTATCTGTACTCCCTTTATAAAATGTTTTCATCTTTTAAATGGTATATCAATGGGCTTATATTGTAGGTAACCTTTGGAGATTAGTTTTTCCCATTTTGTTGTAATTTCCTCGAGATTCATCCAAGTCAGGTGAATCAGTAGTCTGTTCCTTTTCCTTGCTGAGTAGTATTCCCTGGTATGGGTGCATCCCAGTTATGATGAACAATTTGCATGTTGAGGAACATTGAGTTATTATAAGTAAAACTGCTGTTAACAGCCATTTGCAGGTTTGTGTGTGAATGTAACTTTTCTTTTCTCTGAGATAAATGCTTAAGAGTGCAATTGCCCATGGTGTCTCTTGGCTTTTCCAGTTCTCTGTCTTTCTGCTTCTTCTGCCTCTCCCAGGGCAGAGATGTCGATACTCATGCTCCAACGACACCTGGCAGCCAGACAGCTAGGAAGTGCTTCATCATGAAAGGCTTCTAGGGGCCCACAGAATTCTTGAGCTTATTAGCCTGTACCAGGAACTGTCCCCAGGGTGGCAGGATCCTCCATCCTGACCTCTCCTCCAAACCTGGAATCTCTACAGCTGTTGAAAATGCAAGTTTTGGGCTTTGCTCATCAGGTTAAAACTTGCCTGAACAGAGCTGAAATTTAGGGAAGGAGAGGGATGTTATGGAAGCAGCATTGGCCTGAAGGTTGGAAGATATGAGCTGAAGTCTTGCCCTGAAAAAGTCCCTTCCCCTCATAGCCTCCATTTCCTTGTCTTTATCTTTATCTTTTCTTTTTTTCATTTCTTTGTCTTTAAAACAGCCTAGATGATCTCCACATTCTTTTAACTCTCACATTGTACTTCTGGCCAGAGAAGAGAGGGAGGCTGACCAGCCCACACAGGACTGAGTCCATCACAATGGCTTTTTTAACGTGGATTTCTGGCCAACTGTGTAGGATCATCTTCCTTCCTGGGCCATCACAAGCCTCACTTGAGCAAATACTCAGTGCAAAGCTCTGTGCTAGGTGCTTAAGATAAAAATATGCATAAATCACAGACTCTGGCCCTCAGGAGCTCAAAGTCAAGCCAAAAGTCCTCACCAAATTACATGTGTTGGGTAGGGTTCTGTAAATACATTGCAGACCTCTTTATCCTGTGTGGGAAATGATTAAATGATATAGTGCATTTGATATGACAATCTATTGCTTTAATAGAGCCCAGGGTAAGATAAGATTAAAAGAAGTGCCACAGAGGAGAGCAGGAGAATCTTTCATCTCAAGAAAGTAATGAAGACAGAGCCCAGATACAAGAAAGGTCTGGCTCTAAGTGGTGCAATCAAATTATATAAGGCTATAATGAGCTTGACACAATTGGATTCCCATATGCAGCTCTCAACACCCAGCACTCACCCAAAACAATAACAGTACATCCTCAAATGATGGAGGACTTGCGTGAATGCAGACATGGAGCTGAGGGGAGAGCTGGAGCCGGATCTCAGGGAGGAGAACTGTCCTGCAACTTGAATGCATGTTCTTTGCTCAGAGAGAAGAGGAATGAGGGGCTTGCTTACCGCCCTTTCTCTCCCAGCTTCCTCTTTCATTCTCAATCCGGAGGAGAGTTCTTTCTCAGATTTACAGACAGATCTTCCAGGCTCAAGTGATGACCTCTTCCCCATATTTAGAAACCAGGGAAGGTTGTTGACTTGTCCCTCCAAGGACATACTGGCCACAGGGGGACTTCCCAGGACACAATAGGTATCATGTGTTCTTTGCGCTTCTGTTGAGAGCCAGAAGCCAAGTCCCTGGCCTCCTTTTAGTAGATGAGCCAGACCAGCAGGACACTTAGAGGGGATACTTGCCCACACTGGGGAGAAGGTGACGACAAATGAAAATTACCACAATTTTTCAAGGACTCCTCTGTTCAGAGTCCATGCTGAAGTTAAGTGTGGATTTTCCCAGAGGCAGGAGGAAGGACCCCTCTGGCCTAGAATAGGGCTGTTAGTCACGTGGGCTTCTCTGCTTCCTGGAGCTGGGTCTAGATCCACAAGAGCCCAAACGTGAAGCTGCATGTTTTTAAACCAGCAGGAAGCCCTCTACCCATCGCTTCTCCCTCCCAAAGCCTCTTTCCTGTTAGGCCTCACTCTGCGGTTGTGCTGCTGTCATGGTGACACCGATTATGTTTATTGGGAAGGAGAAGAGAAGCCAGCCTGTGCAGCATGTCTGCCTCTCCCATGGCCTCTGCAAGCAGGAGAGATGAGCATGCATGGCTGAGGTCCCATGAAGTCTTCCTGTGGGATACTGCTGCAGGCCTCCCAGGATGGAGCTGGGGAGATTTCAGATGCCATAGCTAAGGCCAGGGCTTCCCTTGTGGCTCAGACAGTGAAGAATCTGTCTGCTATGGGGGAGACCCAGGTTTGATCCCTGGGTCAGGAAGATCCTTTGGAGAAGGGAACGGCTATCCACTGCAGTATTCTTGCCTGGAGAATTCCATGGACAGAGGAGCCCAGCAGGCTACATACAGTCCATGGGGTCGCAAAGAGTCAAACACGACTGAGCAACTAACATAGCTCAAGCCAGGGCAGTATATGGAAATATGTTCCATCTTCCCCTCTCTCACCCACATTGGGCCCCATGTCACACATACATGCATCTACATTCATTCCCATAGACATGCACAACAAAACAGACATATAGAGACATACCCCAAAGACAGATGTGCAGTTGTAAATTCATCTATTGATTTACAACTTGTTAGGCACTGGAGAGATACCAGTGAACAAAACAAAAACTGCTACCTTTGAGGAGTTTGTTTTTTTATTTATTGGGATATAGTTGCTTCACAATGTTGTAACTAGTTTCTGCTGTAGAGTGAAGTGAATCACCCATTTGTATATACATTTCCTCTCCCTTCTGAATGTCCCTTCCATCTAGGTCACCACATTGCATTGAGTAGAGTTTCCCACACTATACCATAAGCTCTTGTGTGCATGCGTGCTAAGTCGCTTCAGTCATGTCTGACTCTTTGCGGTGCTTAGAGAGCTGCTAGGTGCTTAAGATAAAAATATGCATAAATCACAGACTCTGGCCCTCAGGAGCTCAAAGTCAAGCCAAAAGTCCTCACCAAATTACATGTGTTGGATAGAGTTCTGTAAATACATTGCAGACCTCTTTATCCTGTGTGGGAAATGATTAAACGATATAGTGCATTTGATATGACAATCTATTGCTTTAATAGAGCCCAGGGTAAGATAAGATTAAAAGAAGTGCCACAGAGGAGAGCAGGAGAATCTTTCATCTATGGACTGTAGCCCACCAGGCTCCTCTGTCCATGAGATTCTCCAGGTGAGAATACTGGAATGGGTTGCCATGCCCTCCTCCAGGGGCTCTCCCCGACCCAGGGGTAGAACCCTCTATGTTGCCTATATTGGAAGGCGGGTTCTTTCCTACTAGCACCATCTGGGAAGCCCCCACAGGCTCTTACTAGTTATCTATTCCAGGCATAGCAGTGTCCACATGTCACTCCTAAATCTCCCAATTCATCCCACCCCCTTGTTTCCCTGATTGAGGTCCATACGTTTGTTCTCTACGTCTGTGTCTTTATTTCTGCTTTGCAAATAGGTTTATCTGTACCATTTTTCTAGATTCCACATGTATAGCCAGACCTTGAGGAGCTTTACATTCTGGTGGGGGAGAGAGACAGTAATAAGATAACTATATAAAACATATACTACCTTAGTAATGAATGCTAAGGAAAGAATAGAAAGACGGGGAGGAGTTGAGGGTCACATGCACACACACCCTGATTTTCTCCTAATTAACTGGTATTTGGGCACCTGCTGAATGCAGGGGAAGCGCTGGATCCTAGGGGAGAATCAGAGAGCTCTAACATGTGCTCCTTGCAAGAGCCTGCAGTCTGGAGATGAGAAATACCCTGATGCAATACTGAGTGGATAAAGGTCATGAAATTTGGGGGAAGGAGGGAGGACTTTGATGAGTGTTATTTCCCTGGCCAGGATTACACTCAGGCTGAAGAGATGAGTAGAGACCCATAGGCACTCTGACCATACCGCATACCACACAGGGAGACTGCAGCCCGCAGTAGAGAAAAAGCAACTGCTTCCCCTTCGAAAGATAGCATCTGGGAATCTGGCCTCACTGGGACAGCCCACTGCTGCTGGCTTGACCAGACTCACTGTGTTTTTGTCTCTTAGTCCCCCTCACTCTTTTATCATCTCTGTCAATCACAGAAGGCCCGCCTTGCCAGGATCCGTGTGGCCAAAACTGGCAGCTCCAATGCCTACCTGCACAGCAAGCGCAACGGACTCCTCAACGAAGCGCTGGAGCTGATGGTAGGTGCCTGGAGGACCTGGGGCCGGGAGGTGGAAGGGAGGATGAACTTGGTTTCTCCTCCTGGGGGCACCAGCACTTCCGCCCCAAAGCCCCAAACTTTCCCCCAGTAGCAGCCCCCTCCACATACCTCTTCCGTAGGGTTATCATTGCATCCCTAAGCCAGCTTTAGCTTAGGGGCCCCTAGCCAAACGCTAGCATGTTCTAGGGTAACCCTAAAATTTGGTTCATCCAGACTTTTCTGGCCCCTCCTCCCTTCTGTAGAGAAATGAAGGAGATGGAGAGAAGGCGAGCCACCAGCTTTACACTCAGTCTCTCTTCTTTTCTTCCTAGGGCACCCCAGAAGAGGAGCACATGGGCAAGACAACCTCACTCATCGAGAGCCAGCACCATCACCTGCTGCACTGCCTGGAAAAAACCACTGTGAGTCCCAGCCCAGTGCCACCTCCTTTCTCATCCCTGACTGACCCCTGACCCTTTTCTAAGGTCAGAACTTACAGAGTGTGAACTCTGTACCCACATCCTCACCCTGGGCCCAAGCTTCAGAAGTCAAAGTCTGTCCCCTTAGAACAAAAGAGTAGTGATAAGGTCTCTCTATCAACCCTCAGAAGCAAGACCCCAAAGGTCGGAGGCCAGCTCTGTCCTGCAGTGGCACAGAGGAGGCCATTCCCCTGGACTTTCCACACAACCCCTCTATCTCTGTCCCCATGGCCCATTTCTTAGTTACTGAGGCCTAAGGGCTGTGTCTATCAGTTTCTCAGTTCTGATGGGCATCACTCTTCAAAAGTAGGGCTGAATTTATAACAGATTGCTACAGGACAGCCGAGAAAAACGTCAACTTCTGTCCCAAACTCGGGCCTAGATAGATGGAATTTGTGGGTCCCTCTGCTCCCTCCACTCCACTTGAAACAGGAGACAGTGAATGAAAGAGGCAGTGCATATCGTTCTCTAGCCAGGGATTTTACCAGTACCACCCCATCTTAGCCACTCTGCGATTCTCAGGGAATTCAGATTCTGAAAGGCTTATTGTTAAAATATAGAGTCATGGCTTAGGGTGCCCTGGCTGGAATGTGGAATGACGCTTGTGCCTCACCAGCAGGCTGAAAGGAAGGGCAGTGGGGCCAACCCTGGACCCTTGGCAAAAAGTGTTAGAAATAGTGGGGAGGGAGGAGAAGTCAGGCTGGACAACCAAAGAGGGACAAAGGGAAACTTTCCTGTTCCTTTCTAGGATCTCCCTCCCCAAAAAGCCTATCATCAGGGCTTAGCACACTAACGAGGGAACTTTCTAATTCTCAATATTCCATATCCCGGCTTCCCAGATGTGGGGGGAACAGATATTAGATGACTCTTAGATGAGACAAAGGAAGACACTGGATGGCAGTTGAACCCAATGAGGACTTCCAAGGTGGGAAGGTACTCTGAAAACCCTAGTTTCCAGGATTTATCAAATATTTCATAGAGTCAAGAACTGTATATGCGTATCTAGAATTTTTCTCAAAGATTCAGAGCTTGCCAAAGAAATAGGCCTGGACCCAACTGCCCTTTCCAAGTTGCATGTGCTGGGTGGAATGTGTAAGTTGAAAGGATATGGGTGAAATTTAATATTGGGTTTGAAGGGATGGAATGCTGGCATTGAAGGGGTGGAATGCTGAATTTGGGGGAAAGAATGTTGGATTGGGGGTGGGGGGGATATTGGGATTAAAAGATGGAATGCTGGGTTTTAGGGGCGGAATGTTGGACTCCAGGGGTGGAATGCTGGGACAAAGGAGGAAGAATGCGGGGAGCAAGGGTGGAATGCTGGGATTGAGAGACTGAATGTCAGAACTGAGCTTGGGAATGCTGGAATGTACAATCAATGGTGTTTTTATCTTCTGTTGGCATGTTGTCCTGTAGGGGTTGTCCTATCTTGTGGATGATCCCCTGTTATCTGTACGAACCTCCACCATCAAGGTATAACTTTTTAAAACTTTGATTGATGTTTCTCTCTCTGATTCCTCTAAGTCTGTAGAGTCTCCTCTTTTTACCCCCTGGTCTGGTTCTCTGCATGCGCTGTTGATTCTTCTGGGGCTTATCCCACCTCTGCTGTCATACCCAGTACCAGCTCAGTCTTCCAATTTTCTTGTGCCTTTCTGATTCCCTTTTTTGACCTCCCCAGGGGCTTGGAGGGGTGGTGGGACATGGCACCAGTGTTGGTATCCTGTGAGTGTCCATGTGCCACGTCTGTCTATGCCCCCACCCCCCAACTCCACGGGAACTCCTGGTATTGGCTGTCGGGGCTGGTCTCTCTCTCTCTCTCTCTCTGAACTCTGTTCTCATGCTATTTCTCTTCAGGCTTTCTCCTCACTCTAGGAGCCTTAGCCAGACTGTTCATGCCATAGATGTTTAGTCACCTTGGCCAAACAACCATATTATAGTCATCCTGTGTTGCACTCCACCCTATCCTGATGGCCTCTATTGAGAGTCTGTTAGCATCCCCTCCCCATGCTGACACTTGACCTAGGGAATCCTGTGCCTTTAGGTGTATTAAAGAGCCATACCCCATAACCAGCTTCCCTGGCAGCTCAGTTGGTAAAGAGTCTGCCTGCAATGCAGGAGATCCAAGTTCCAACCCTGGGTTGGAAAGATCCTCTGGAGAAGGGAATGGCAACCCACTCCAGTATTCTAGCCTGGAGAATCCCACGGACAGAGGAATGTGGCAGGCTACAGTCCATGGGGTCACAAAGAGTCGGACACGACTAAGTGACTTTCACTTCAACCCATAACCAGGTAGGAAAAAAAATCAATCATCAAAAGAAATGATAACTCTGACATTGTGACCCCATTGGCCTTCAAGAGCAAAGCTCTCCCAATTCTGTGAATAATTCAATGCCTTTAAAATCTTGTGTCTCATGCTTACCCAGGATTCATAAGGATCTCACCCAGTAAAGCCAGAAAAAGACAACCTAGCACACCCACTACTCATAGTCAGGGACTCCTTGCCTGCTGCCCCCGGGGGGGATTCTGTCAAAGCCTGCAAAGTCAGGCAAGTCTTTGCTTCTATCTCTGAGGATGCCACAAAATCCCTCCACATCCTCTATATCCCTTCAGCCAAAGCTGTAGATGAAGTACAAGAAACATTGTGATTTCATGACTGCAGTCTCCGCCCTTCAGTCTGATGACCAGGGCTGCCCATGGGAATCTCTTCCTTCCTTCCTTTGATGCCTATGGAACACCCCCAGGTCCAGAATGCTTCTTGGTGCTCCAGTCAGCTGGGCACCCTCCTCTCAAGGCCCAGAACAGAGCCAGGCAGAGTGCTGGGGCTCATCCCGCCCCCGCCCCCACTTCCTATCTCTGTCTCTTACCTGTTCTCCCTCTGCTTCCCACAGAACCACGAGTTCATAGATGAGCAGATGTTTGAGCAGAACTGCATGGAGAGTTCAATGCAGAACTACCCGTCCACACGGAGTCCTTCGTTGTCCAGCCACCCAGGCCTCACAACCACCTGCTGCTCCCGTCGTAGTAAGAAAACCACACACCTGCCCAATTCCAACTTGCCGGCCACCCGCCTGCGCAGCATGCAAGAGCTCAGCACGATCCACATCCAGGGCAGTGAGCAGCCCTCCCTCACTACCAGGTGGGTGGCTCTGATCCATCGCCATCCATCGCTCACTAAGGCTTTTAGGTACTCCCTGGGCTTCCCTTGTGGCTCAGCTGATAAAAAATCTGCCTGAAATGTGGGAGACCTGGGTTTGATCCCTGGGTTGGGAAGATCCCCCGGAGAAGGAAAAGGCTACCCACTCCAGTATTCCGACCTGGAGAATTCCATGGACTGTATAGTCCGTGGGGTCGCAAAGAGTCAGACACGACTGAGCGACTTTCACAGAGTGATGCCATCTCCACGTTAGGAGAATCCTGGGGTCCTTAGCCCTCCCTCCCCCATATCTAATGCAAGGGCCTCCCCCACCTTCCTTCTCATTCTTGCAAGTTAGCCCATAAGTCCCTCCTATGCTTTGGAGGATACTATAGCATGTTTAGGCCCAATGGAGGGGTAGATATGAGAAATAAATAACAACAAAAATCCAAAAATGACCTACCTGGTGCAGAGAATTGACTGTTTTCTCAAGAAAGTAGTTTTCACAATTGTATTAGACATAGCTTATCCCAGGCTGATTTTGCATCACAAAGTGACTCTGTTTATATTTAGGCCACTTTCCACTACCTCCAATGAATTGCAAGGAATTCAGGGGAAGTAAAATCAAGTACCACAAATGATAGGAAAATAGTACACTGGAGGGGAAAATGTATACTCTGAATTCCAAAGCCCAATATGCATGACTTTTGCAATTTGGGGTAGTTGAGGAATAATCATCAGAATGGATAATTACAGGCCAAATACCAAAAGCAGAGATGGAGGGACACCCAAACCACTTCCTAGTTACTATAAGCTAGACATGTAGAGGGTCATAGAAGCTTTGGGACACTAGCAAGATGAACCATCATCAACTCACTCTTTTTTTTATCCCAGTCGTTCCAGCCTTAATTTGAAAGCAGATGACGGACTGAGACCAAACTGCAAAACATCCCAGATCACCACAGCCATCATCAGCATCCCCACTCCCCCAGCACTAACCCCAGAAGGTGAAAGTCGGCCACCCCCTGCCAGCCCGGGCCCCAACACGAACATTCCTTCCATAGCCAGCAATGTTGTCAAGGTCTCTGCCTTGTAAAACCACTGGACAGAGGGCCAGTGCAGGTAGTGGGAGTGAAGGGGGCTGGCATGTTGGTGGGTGGCCACTGGGACCACTCCCTGCCCCTTCCCCACTATTCCTGCCCGCCCCGTTGCACCCCTAGCACTGAAACTTGTGCCTGGAAGAGAAGGAGGCAGCGAAGGGGGCACGTGAGGTTCACTGCTGCTGGCGTGGACGCAGCCAGACCTGAGCTACTGCATCTTGCTGGGGCCAGAGGAAGGGAGGACGGGTGGGGGTAGGGATGGGATGTGGGGGTACAGGCTGTGAGCCAGGACAGGGCCCGGAGGGGGGCAGCCTCAGACCAAATAACAGATGTTTCTGGAGACCCCAGTGAGGAAAATACAAGACCAAGAGCAGCACAGAGGCCGAGTTGTCACATGCAAAACAGGAAGAAAATATAACACTGTGTATTTAAGCACCTTTTTCAAGGCTCTTAATGGATAATATTTATTCATGGGAAAAGGTGGAAAACAAAAACACCAACAGAGTTTTGTGAAATGTTTTTCTCCATGGACCCAATACCTTTGAACCAAAACAATGCATTTTGTGAGGGTTTTTGTTTTTGTTTTTTTCTCTCCTTTTATAGCAAAAGCTTTTAGGCTAAGAAGTCAGTTACTGCTGAGTTCTCTCTCTGTTCCCCCAGGTAGGTGAGGTCAACTGAGTCTGGGCCTCACTGCCCAGCTGACCTGCACAGAGCTGCCAAGTGACCACACAGCAACTCTCACCCTCTGTCTGTCCCCATCTGCTTTGTCTCTGTACCTCTCTGCTTCACCCCCTGGGTGTTTTTCTCTGTGTCTAGCCATCTGTCTCGACATGGACCCCAGTGATCCTGAGACATGTTAAAGAAGGCCTTCCCCACTGCCAAGCACCTACAGACTCATGCCCGGGAGTTCTATTTATGTGAATGCAGTGGTGGAAGAGAACAGAACAGAGCAAAAATGGGCATTTAGGGATGAGGGACATCTACCTTAAAGAGCAGAATGCTTCCCTTGTGGTTGGAACCACTGGTGTTTGAAGTTTGCATTTCTGGGGAAGAAAGGGAATAACCAGATTTATCACATTGGGATCTTGTAAAAGGAAACAGCCAGCACCGGAGAGGCACAGGAAATTCCAGCGTGTGCCAGTGGAGAGAGAACAGACGAACCCAGGGCTCCCAGCAGCAGCCGGCCCCTATGGCACCTTTCTCTGTACCCTTCTTTCAGGACCCACCATAAAGCCCATCCAGAGCTCTGCCAAAAGGCTCCATGAGCAGTTAACTGTCGAGAAGGCAGTGGTATGGGGACCAAGCTCTGACTTATCTCATACCTGAGGCAACTCCCACAGAGGCTGCGGAAGGTTAAGCCTGTGTGCCTCGTGAAGGATTCTCCAGAGTAAAAGCAAGTAAGAGATCATAGATGATTCTTACCTGGTCTGAATGATGCCTTGGGGTCTGAAGAGTCTTCAGGCCAGCTGTCCCTGAAGATAACTGAAATGGGGGAGAAGCCTGATCACCTCCCTGAAAGTGAGGAAGTAATTATTTCCGGAGAACCCAGACACATTTCTGTGCAAGTGGTTTGTAGCCAGGTGGGGCTGGGAACACTATTTCTGGAATCCAATCAATTTTCACTGCTTTTAGCAGAGCAGGTGGGCATTGGGGTTAGTGACAAAGCCCTTACCACTCTTCCCAACCTCTAGCTAGCCTATTGCAGTCTCTCTAGCCTGGATTCTGAGATACAGGAGTTCCTCAGGAACTCTTTATCCATTCAGCAACTTAGTGATTAGTTGTTTAATCATGGGCCAAGAATTTTTCTGCCCACTACAGGCATCCAGATGAGTTTCACTAGCCGGGAACCTAAAAATTAAGTTCATTGGCTTCCCTATGACCCCAGCTCTATTGACCCTGCAGAAGGAGAAAGTTAAAGGGTTGTGAGGTGGCACCTAGCCAGAAAGTGAGCAGAAGGGCAGAAGAGAGGGAACCTTCTACTTTATGCTGTCCTCATTGGTCACTGACTGGATCCTTTCTCTGGGTCTGACCTCAAGGATTTCCCCCTAACCTGAGAATAGGGGTGGTTCTGGCCCTCTGAGCTCATGGTAGAAGTAGGCAGAAAGGCTTTACAACTACAGAGGAATTTGTGTGTATACACAAACACACAACAACCTAAACACACTTGGAAATAAGTACTTCAACCCATTCATGTCATACATATATCTCATTAGGGAAGGCAGAGGACTGGGCTGGACTCCATTTAAATGGCGGGCCAAGGACTAGAAAAGAAACTTTTCTCTTGAAAGAATGGATAATGGAACAAAGTTAGGAAGGTCTAAAGTTTCTAAGTATGTATCATGAGAACTGAATGGGGTAAAGGATAAAGAGGTAAATAGGAGCATGGTTACATATACATACGAATGAACTGTGTTTAAGAACAGATCACCACAGGGTTAGAATAATGACTGCTCCAACCTGGGACCTGTTTGGTAGTGTACTGGTAGAGCATATTAGTCATTCCCATAAAAATTAATGAAGAAATTTTTAAAGGCATGTCCCAAATAACTTCCTGTTGTTTTTTGACCCTAATGAACTAAATGTTTTGTATTCCTTAAATTTCATTTCCAAATCTCACATTATACCAGGTCCTAAACGACCATTAGACTAACCCCTTCAGCTCCATCCCTCAATGTAGCCTTAGCCAAAGATGAGAAATCCACTTCACTCAAGAAAATGGCTTGTCTACACAATGGAATACAGCCAGAAGGGCCAATACTGCTAAAGGGTATTTGTAAGTAAACAAAAAGGCCAAATATGCCACGTCAGTTTAATGTCTAACTCAATGGCCAGTGACTGAAGAAATGGGATATTATCAGGGTTTCCAGGGGACAATGGCTTTCTGGGGAAATGACTTGAGCTTTAATAGTTTGTTCATGAACCACTTCAGCATAAGAAAAGATTCACAAAACTACCCATTCAATCCTACTCAACATTAGGGAGGGTTAAAAACAAACCAATAGGCTACATTCAAATGAATGGAAACAGAAAACACGGAATTAAGAGTATATCAAACTAGAAGAGATTAGAGACTATCTAAGCCATTTTACAGTATAGGCTGATACCCAGAGAAATTAAGTGACCTGCTCAAGGTCATGAGGTCATTTAATGACAGGGCTGGGATCAGAACCCAAGTCCCTTGAATATTAGTCTAATGCTTTTTCCATTACATGCATTGCCTCTCAGCAACGATGCTCAGAGAAGACCCATCAGAGATTACTTGCTATAACTAGAGACACAGTCATGTGTGAATGCCAATTATTACCTGGACACAAGCCCTTTGAAACCACCTGACTGTACCAGTATAAACCATACCTTGGAAACCACCATCCACTAGATAGAATCAGCTAAGGACTATCAATTCTGTCCAAAGCAGGTGAGTAAGTATACAGTCAGGTTTTTTCAGCCCAATGCTGTCTTTCCAATGCCCTCAATGAAGAGAGGGCTAGGACATTTTAAAGCATACTTTATGTAGTCTTAATCTTTTCTACAACCTCTGGTGGTAGTTGGTCAAGAACTAAATCTTTAATTCACAGAGGGGAAAACAGGCAGAAAGAAGCTGAGTAACATTCAAATTCACATGGAAAGTTAGTGGCAGAACTAAGATCGCAATCCAGAGCTTAAGCATCTTGCCCTGGGATTTTTCCCTTGACATCATGTTGTATTACTCTGAGGCTTGCTTATATTTTTAATACTTGGATTTTCAGAACCATCCTGAGCCAAGACCTCCAGAAGCACACTCTGTACTATTCCTCCTTCATCCCTTCCTTTCATTACCAGTGTCAAGCTCAAGACTAATTGCATAGAATCCTGTTCAAAAGACTAGATATTCTCAATGATAGTTGAACACGTGAATCTACAATCATACAGGAGGATAAAGTCAGCAAGTAGAAAAGTGAAAGCAAGAAAAATAAAAAATTTGAACAGAAATTAAAATGGCCAGTTAATGCTGATTCACAATTAACAAGCATCAATTTATGGATATGCTTGAGGACCTGACCCAGTTTTCAAATGATGATTCCTGAAGTTTAGGATCATGTCACTTTTCAGAATTGATCTAAACCGAGATGTTTAGGCTATTAATGAATTCTAGTGATCCAGGTTCCCTCACTTCAATTACCAGGGAACTACAAGGCATAAACATCCTAACGCTGTTAATCTAAGGCAATATTAGTTTCCCTTCTCACCTAGTTGGCATGGTAACCATAACAAGAACCCAAAAGACTATTTTCCCTTTCTGATTTCCTTATGAAATCTCAGCAAAGCTTTACAATGAGTGAAGGAAAAATGTTATGACCTGTCACCCTTGGAGCCCAAAGAGCATCATGATGAGCATCATTAGAACTAAGAGAAAGTGGATCAGAAAAAGAAACAGCTTTAAAGGGGTTCCTTTTGAGTCTTGTTTTCAATTCAGAATGTTCTATGTTTTTCTTATCAAGTGTGGGTATGAATTTCTCTTAGCAGGTTTCTCAGCTACACTGGATGATGTCACACTAACCAGTGTAGGGCACTGACCCAAGTCCTGGGGGGCTCCTTGGACCAATAGACTATTTTACAAACCTGGGTGGTGGGAGGGATGGTATATTTTTGATAATCAGACATTCCAGTGTAATGTTTTCCTTAGAGGTCACCCTCCCCCATTAATGTTATCGTGAAAAACATCAAGTGTGTTCTTTTGTATTTTCATATAATAAATGGGCTTTGCTTACCAACATCACAATGGCAAAGAAGAAATACTGTACAAAACTGCAGAAAGATAAACATGTGAAATCTTTCTATGGAAACAAAAAAAACCCCAACTCTTGAGTTTCCTGTTGTCTTCTTTTGAAACTGTAGTGCATATGTTAAAATGTATATCATTTACAGTATCGAGTCATGTGCCACTGCTGTACCTGATGTATCCAATCTGGATTAAACAATGTGCCACAAAATGATTATGACTGTTCACTTTAATACCTGTATTCTCCTGCTATACATTAGAAAATCAGGGTAATTTGAACAGAGACTTTCTCCCTCGCCAGAAAAAAGTCACAGAATCTCAGAAGGGTGCTTAAGCTCTAGCCTCATCTTCCCTTCCCCATCCTCCCTCAATGTGACCAACTCCTTTATGACATCCGAGACGGTTCTTGCCTGCTTGTATACTTCAGTCATGGATGTTCACTAACAGGGAAAGCATTTGATTGCATTTGTCAACAGCTCTATTTTGAGACTCAGCCCTGCATTACTGAAAGAAAATAAGCTTTTATGTATCCATATTTGTTCTGCTGAGAATACACTGAATATCTACCATGTAAACCAACGTCTCAAACTAAAAGGAAAATTCAAAATTAAATGCTATATAGAGTAGAGCAAAAAGCTCAGATATTAGAGGACAGAGCACATGTTCAGGTTCTATCACTTATATGACTTCATATCAGTTTTTTTGTGTGTGTACATGGTCACATCCCACGGCTTGTGGGATTCTTAGTTCCCTGACCAGGGATTGAACCTTTGTTCCTTGCAGTGGAAGCACGGGTGTCTTTAACCACTGGACTGCCAGGGAATCTCCCAGTTCTCTTCTCTCTTGGCTTCAGTTTGTTTCCTCATTTAAAAATGAGGGGATTGGATTAGATGTCTTGAAGATCTGTTCTTAGTAATTCTGGTTTAGGTAGTGAGAGCAACTGGCATTTTCACATTTCACCATAATGTGGCAAGAACAATGGGAGTTCTTTTGATTTCCCCACAACAGCCATCGATGAAAATTGTAGGTTAAAGCAAATGTAAGAAATGCAAGGTTAAAGCAAATGTGTGATGCCAGAAGGTCCTGAGTTGGCTGTGAAATTCATTTCTATCACTAATGTTCATATCTTTATCATCCACTAGGTGTCACTACAGATCCACAGTTCAAATAATCTGGAGAAAAGTAATGAAATCAAATGCATGGTGAGCAATATGTGCTTTTTCATGAAAAATGTTAACTGGGGTATACATACTTGTTCAGAGAGACACAAAACAATAAACATATTCTGTCAAAATGAGAGAACAACCTGGTAATGGAGTTCCAATTTCAGTTATGACTATCAAAAATATAATTTTATTTTTTAAGATTAAGATAGGGTTATTTATATTTGACGGAGGGGAAAAAAAAACCTAAGACTTCAAACTACTCCCTTGACTCATATGAGTTGATCCATTAAGTATCATAATTTCTGTTCAATTATTTTTAGTGTTCAAGGGCTCTTACCTTTAAACCATTGTTTTAAGGTTAGTGATCATGTTGGTAGCTTAGTCATGTCCAACTCTTCGTGACCCCATGTACTATAGCCCACTAGCCTCCTATGTCCATGGAATTCTCAAAGCAAGAATACTAGACTGGGTTGCCATTCCCTTCTCCAGGGGATCTTCCCAACCCAGGGATCGAACCCAGGTCTCCCACATTGCAGGGAGTCTTTATGGCCTGAGCCACCAAGGAAGCCCTTTTTAAGGTTAGGTTAGGTTTAAAAGGTTAGCAATTATTTAGCAATATTTACACTACTTTTAAAGATTACTTTTAATTACCCAAAGTTACTTGTATTCTTTAAGTCAGAATTATCCAAAGCAACAGGTTTCCCAAACATTTCTCTACATGTTAATGCTGCTAGCCTAATTTAAGTCTAACTTAACAGCTATATAAACGTATTGACTTAATATTCTAGAAGTCAGACATTAAACCAAATCATAGTAGTCCTCATTTATGTAAATGTATAAAGGCTCTCTATACTCATAAAAAGATTTTTTCTCTAGAAATTATCTTATTAGTCATGTATCAGTTAAATCTTAGAGCTGGAAGGGACCCTAAAAATCTTTTGATCTAACTGCCTCCTTTTACTGGTGAGACTATTGGCCTTTGAGAGGTTAAATGACTAGTACAAGGTAAAAAAGTAGGTAGTCGAGAGTCAATTAAGACAAACACTCCTTCCACTACACCACAAAACATTCTCAAGTATATCTGCCTAAAACCTACATACAGTTCCTAACAGATTAGGGGGATATGCACTTAAGACTCGGAGAAGGCAGTGGCACCCTACTCCAGTACTCTTGCCTGGAAAATCCCATGGACGGAGAAGCCTGGTAGGCTGCAGTCCACGGGGTCACTAGGAGTCGGACACGACTGAGCAACTTCACTTTCACTTTTCACTTTCATGCATTGGAGAAGGAAATGGCAACCCACTCCAGTATTCTTGCCTGGAGAATCCCAAAGACAGGGGAGCCTGGTGGGCTGCCGTCTGTGGGGTCGCACAGTCAGTCACAACTGAAGTGACTTAGCAGCAGCATCAGCAGCACCTAGACTGACAATTCCAGCAGATTCCTTCCACAGCCAGCACAATAACTACACCCCTTATTTGGGAAGGTAATTCTGAAAGAGATGGGAATACCAGACCATCTGACCTGTCTCTTGAGAAACCTGTATGCAGGTCAGGAAGCAACAGTTAGAACTGGACATGGAACAACAGACTGGTTCCAAATAGGAAAAGGAGTACGTCAAGGCTGTATATTGTCACCCTGCTTATTTAACTTATATACAGAGTACATCATGAGAAAGGCTGGGCTGGAAGAAACACAAGCTGGAATCAAGATTGCCAGGAGAAATATCAATAACCTCAGATATGCGGATGACACCACCCTTATGGCAGAAAGTGAAGAACTAAAGAGCCTCTTGATGAAGGTGAAAGAGGAGAGTGAAAAAGTTGGCTTAAAGCTCAACATTCAGAAAACTAAGATCATGGCATCTGGTCCCATCACTTCATGGGAAATAGATGGGGAAACAGTGGAAACAGTGTCAGACTTTATTTTTTGGGGCTCCAGAATCACTGCTGATGGTGATTGCAGCCATGAAATTAAAAGACGCTTACTCCTTGGAAGGAAGGTTATGGCCAACCTAGATAGCATATTTAAAAGCAGAGACATTACTTTGCCAACAAAAGTCCATCTAGTCAAGGCTATGGTTTTTCCAGTGGTCATGTATGGATGTGAGAGTTGGACGGTGAAGAAAGCTGAGCGCCGAAGAATTGATGCTTTTGAACTGTGGTGTTGGAGAAGACTCTTGAGAGTCCCTTGGACTGCAAGGAGATCTGATCAATCCATCCTAAAAGAGATCAATCCTGGGTGTTCATTGGAAGGTCTGATGTTGAAGCTGAAACTCCAATACTTTGGCCACCTCATGCGAAGGGTTGACTCATTGGAAAAGACCCTAATGCTGGGTAGGATTGGGGGCGGGAGGAGAAGGGGACGACAGAGGATGAGATGGTTGGACGGCATCACTGACTCGATGGACATGGGTTTGGGTAGACTCCAGGAGTTGGTGATGGACAGAGAGGCCTGGCGTGCTGCAATTCATGGGGTCGCAAAGAGTCGGACACGACTGAGTGGCTGAACTGAACTGAACTGCTGAAATGTTCCAAGGAAAATGCTTATGAAAAATGAAATTAGTATTTTCATGTGTTATGGTATATGCTTAGCTCCAGCTTATTTTCCTATTTAAAAAAAGCAAACACAAAAAAGACAACCCTAAAAGAGAATCCAATTAATTTCAAGACTAATGGGTACCCTAATCTCTAATTAAGATACAGAAGTTTCCTAATTAAAATCCCCTAGCAATGATAAACTGTGAACTTGGCTGTATTGTGGGGGAAAAGGGTATAAAAAAAAAAAAAAGAGCTAAGCTCAATTATCTAACAATGACAGGATCTTAAATGTGTAATTAAAGTCATCTTAATGACATGCTGGACCTAATTATGGACTTGCTATTTACAATGTTAATTCACTCTAACTTGGTAATGCATGTACAGTACTGGTATGTATAAGTAAAGCCTATCACTGCCCAACCCAAACCATTAGGACTGTTATGTGAGTGTTGGACAGTTAATGAAAATGGCTGTAGATGTTTGCTGACAGCCCTGGGGGAAAATGTTTATACTGCCTAGACAAGTATGTACACAGGAAAGGAGAGCTTTCCTTTTAAAAAGGAAATACGTATCTCTATTCATAGGTGGTTCTCTCACCACAAATCCCTTTCACAGAAAGGATTGGGAACCAAACACGAATTCATAAAAGGAATGCTATAAAGAAATTAAAGAATATGTAACTTCCAATTACATTTTTCCAAATCATAATTTATAGACACAGAATTTCAGAAAAATGCTAGAAACTTCCCTTAGCCTACTAACTAGCAGAGTAGGGCAGCTATCAATCTCCGTTCCAGAGATGGGCTTCACAAGGTCTATGAACCCTTTGAAAAAAAAATTGTTTATAGAATGAGAAATTTTCTGGGACAAATCTATAGCTTTCATCAGATTCATAAAAGGATCCAAAAATCAACAAAGATGAAGAGCTCCTCCTTTTCCTGAGAAACAAAAGACAGCCACTGATCCTTAGCTATTTAATGCATATCAAAAACACAGACAGCTTCCATAATCTTAGAAACAAGACATCATTAAAAAATGAACAATAAACATATCACCACACTTGGCTCAGTTTTTTTTTTTACTGGAAGCAAATAGCATCAAAACAAGGACCTTGGGAAAGTCTGAATCAGTGTTTATTCCCTCCCGTCTAAACCCAAAAGGAGAAGCAGTTTTCTGATCTACCATGCTACAAATTTCTGTAAGAACACACCTCTATGGAAATACAGCCCAAGACTTTTGGAAAGAACTCCACAACACAAACTAGCATTACCTTTCAAATCTCAAGGTTTTTATTTTAAAGTAAGCAGTGGTATAAGTCTTTTTCAGTGTTTCTTTTCAGAATGGCTTATAGAAAATGGCAGCCTGGGACCTTTAGCTTTACGTCCCCCCAAATTTTCTTTCAAGAATCTAATCCAGGGAGTTTCTTTAAAAAGATCTTTAGAAAGATAATACACTTGACCTACATCAGGTTGATTTAGGTTAAAACAATCTGAAAAATAGATATGTCCCAGCAGAAAGCCTCAAGACTTCTCCAATTCCTCAAAAAATGCCACTATACACCACTCCACCATAGGTCAAGGAGGATGGCAATCACTTGATATGCCCAGATGGTGTGAGGGACAGCCTACTGTCACTGGTTGCTGCGCATCATTTCTTGTAGATAAACGGTATTCATCTGATAAGCTGCCATCCAAGTTGGATGCCTCTGAGCATTCCAATAATATGACTGAGAAGCAGCAGCATAGTATTCCTGCCATGCCCTGTAGTAAGCTCTCCAGTACTCCTCATAGTCCTGATAAGTATCAGAAAAACTTGGATGTGTTTCCCTATGGCAGTCATACCAACCATCTTCCTGGGGTTCTGTCTGCAATCGATAGGAAGATCGCCTGGGAAGGTTTCTCCGGCTCTGCTTAGCTCTCTGGTTATGGTTAGCTCCCTCCTTATGCCTTGTCTTTACTTGGATTTCAGTTGATTCTTGATACTCTACTAGGCTAGGGGTGTCATCTCCATTCAGAGGCTGTTCCAAAGAGATATGGCCATCCACAGGAATAGATTCCGAGTCTTTCATCTGAGTATCAGAAGAAACTTCCAGGTATGACTTATTTCCTTTGCTCTGGAAAGAAGTCCTTGAGCTGTAAGAATCACTGTCACTCTCGGAGTCTCCAGATTGGCTATTACTTGCCAATATCTGCACTCTCTCTTCAGTATTTCTATTTTTCACAAAACCATTTTGAGGATTCACAGACTGATCCCCAGGACCTGTGTAGTGTCTGATGATTTCCACAGGTTTTTCTAAACCCTCTTTAATATAGTGTTCATAATCCTCCACCAATTCTGCAAAAGTCAAAATACATGGCAAATGGGTTTTAAAGGAAGACAGACAAGGAATTTTGGGGAGTGATACAGAAGCTTCTTTGACTTGGTGCTGACTGTTAGTAGGGTTTTCAACAGAGGTCTGAACAGAATTCTTCATTTGTTCTTCCAATCGTACTGCACAGCCCAGTTCTTTTGGTGACATGGCTTTTTCTACGATTCCACACTCTGAATGGCTTTTCATAGGAAGTTTTTGTTTGGTATTATTTTTTGATTTCACTGATAGTGCAGATACAGAAGTATTTCTAGATGAAGCCATGTGTTTACTGTGAGCTTTCTGAGTTTGAAAGGTTCTCTCTATTTTTTGAATGTGCTTTTTTAGAGGCTGGGTAGGTACACTTGCTAAACCATATGTATGCACGGCAGCTTCAACCTCCACATCCCAATCCAAACATTCTTCCATCAGACCAGGAGGAATAGGATCTACATAAAAGGAATTTAAAAAGTATTAAATTCTCAAGTTGCCTTAGATCAGCATTTTCTGAATGGTTTAATAAAGCTTTCCATGGTCAAAAGGGTTAAGAAACAAAATACACTAACAATATACTAAGAAGCTTAATATATTAGTATTTTTAAAGACCTAAGTAATCCTCACAGGAAAGAATAAATAAATATACTGATATTGCTGATAAATATACAAGACCCATCCCATACTCATAAGCAATATCACCCTCTAACCTCTCACTGAAAAGAGCTGATTCTAGGAGTGAGGTGTGCCTCTGTAGCAGTTCTCATACCCCTCGTCGTCTCCCGCTCCCCAACTCCTCCCTGTGATCTCACTACTCATAGCAGCAAAACAAAGGTATTAGAAAACGGATCATGCTCCCTAAAGCTTACAGTTGGGAAATATTACAACCAGAACTCTGCACCCAAGTAAATCTGCCACCCTATATTATATTCTACCAGGGAAAAATCAACGCCCTCAATGGTGGAGGGAAAAAAACCTCCACAGGGGAAAAAAGACAGATGAATGTGAAAAGATCTGTGACATCAATGGCACTTGTAAATCTAAAAACATTTACTGGTTCCAACCCTCTGAATTTCCTATCCCAGCCAGATGTGATAATTTGCTTCTACCTGCACTCAGGTCTTTCCAAAGTGTGACCAATTTTCATCTTAGACCAAGTACACAGAGCCTCAGCTTTACAAAGATCTCACTTGTCACTGCTGGTGCTGTTCCATGTATGTGCACCCACTACTCATTCCCTCAGATCTGGATTCTTCAGCTGATGCTCTTGATCCTTCATTGAATAGAAACTCTGACTAAACTCAGCTTCCTACTAAGATGATATCCCTTGCTTGCAGAGATCTATCATTCAGGTCAATTTCCCTCCTAATCCTGCTCTAGGCTACTCACCTGAACAGTCTGTGGTCACACAAGTGCCTAGTCCAATACAGATCTAACACCATGAGTATCATTTTCTCACAATTTCAGGGCTCTGTTAACACTTCATAAAGATCCAAATACATGTCATTTTCCAGTAACCAAAGACAACTTTTTTTTTATCACTAGATGTTATGATACTGAATCCTACCCAAGGCCTACCCCTCATATGTCAGTTTTCCAACATTTTTCTGTATTTGTAATTATAAAGACTATCAATAGACTTATACATAGAGAGAATTAATAAAATAAAGTCTCAGAGAACCTAAATACCATCTACTCTAAAAACAAATACTTTGTAAACAGGACATAAGCTTAGAGCAATTTAAAAAGATCTGTAAAAGATCATAAAATGAGTTATCACAGAGCCAGAACTGCTAAAATTCATAGTATCCCAGACCTGTGCTTAATCTAGCTTTGTAAAAATCACTAAAGGAGTGAAATATATTGGTAAATATTCATTGTTATATTTATTCAATAACATATCCCATTTTCTAGAAGATCATGTATATATATGTTTATATAACTAGACAATATTTATATATGTATATAAATATGTATCTATATAATGTATGGAGGAGAAGGGGACGACAGAGGATGAGATGGTTGGATGGCATCACTGCCGCAATGGACGTGAGTTTCAGTAGGCTCCTGGAGTTGGTGATGGACAGGGAAGCCTGGAGTGCTGCAAACCATGGGATCGCAGTCGGACACGACTGAGCGACTGAACTGATTGGTGTGTGTGTGTATATATATATATACACACCTGCCTTTATATATATATATATATGACCTGTCTCTTGAGAAATCTGTATGCAGGTCAGGAAGCCAACAGTTAGAACTGGACATGGAACAGACTGGTTCCAAATAGGAAAAGGAGTACGTCAAGGCTGTATACTGTCACCCACCTTATTTAACTTATGTACAGAGTACATCATGAGAAACACTGGGCTGGAGGAAGCACAAGCTGGAATCAAGATTGCCGGGAGAAATATCAATAACCTCAGATATGCAGATGACACCACCCTTATGGCAGAAAGTGAAGAAGAACTAAAGAGCCTCTTGATGAAAGTGAAAGAGGAGAGTGAAAAAGTTGGCTTAAAGCTCAACATTCAGAAAACTAAGATCATGGCATCTGGTCCCATCACTTCACAGCAAATAGACGGGGAAATAGTAGAAACAGTGGCTGACTATTTTTGGGGGCTCCAGAATCACTGCTGATGGTGATTGCAGCCATGAAATTAAAAGACTCTTGCTCCTTGGAATAAAAGCTATCACCAACCTAGACAGCATATTAAAAAGCACAGGCATTACTTTGACAACAAAGGTCCATCTAGTCAAGGCTATGGTTTTTCCAGTAGTCATGTATGGATGTGAGAGTTGGACTATAAAGAACGCTGAGTGCCAAAGAACTGATGCTTTTGAACTGTGACGTTGGAGAAGACTCTTGACAGTCCCTTGGACTGCAAGGAGATCCAACCAGTCCATCCTAAAGGAAATCAGTCCTGAATATTCGTTGGAAGGACTGATGTTGAAGCTGAAACTCCAATACTCTGGTCACCTGATGCAAAGAACTGATTCATTTGAAGACCCTGATGCTGGGATTGAAGATTAAAGGCGGAAGGAGAAGGGGATGACAGAGGATGAGATGGTTGGATGGCATCACCAACTCAACGGACATGAGCTTGAGTAAACTCCAGGAGTTGGTGATGGACAGGGAGGCCTGGCATGCTGCGGTTCATGGGGTTACAAAGAGTCAGACATAACTGAGCAACTGAACTGAACACACTGACATGCATACATTAACATATACAGTTGACCTTTGAATAACACAGGTTTGAACTGAAGGTTTGAAGGTCCAGTCATACACAGACTTTTTCCAGTATGTATGACAGTACTACACAGTCTGCTGTTGGCTGAATCAGTGAATGTGGAAACACAGACATGGAGGGCTGACTCTGAGTTATACAGGGACTTATGCTGCGTGGAGGATCGGCACTCTAACTCCCATGTTGTTCAAGGGTCAGCTGTACAGCATATAAATCATATTTCCACACAAGAGTTTAGGGTTTTTAAAAAAGTTTTCAAGAAATCATTAATAGTTTCAAAACATGCATTGTTTCCAAGATGGCACTTTTAAAAGGCAGCTTGATAAATGATTCATTAAAATCAAAAGAAAATACTTAAACATTTTCAGAACAGTGTTCAAATTAAAGATACTTCCTCATAATAACAAAGGAGAACATGACAAGAATTATCTTCACCGCAACATAAAAGGTAAGATACATCCTTGATATAAAAGAATAAAATCAAATTTGAAGGCTACAAAGTAAAATATGGAGTTAATACAACAGAAATATATTTTTCACTTTTCATGTGTGAAAAATAGTTAGCTTACAATTTTCTCCCTGCTACTTATTAACTGTAAGACTTTAGGCAAATAGTTAACCTCTCTCTGTCTCAATATCCTCTTCTACAAAAGGTAGATAATAAGAGCACATAACTCAAAGGATTGTGGTAAGCATTAAATGAGTTAACATACATAAATACTTAGAAATACTTAGAACATTACACAACACATCATAAATACTCTATGTTTGCTATTATTTTTATTAGGCCTATCATCATTACCATTATTATTTCAACAGCAAATGAAACAGATAAAATATACCTGGTAAAGGCAGAAGATTGATATTACATTTCTGGGCAATTTTCATCATCATATTTTCTTCTTCTCCCCTGCAGCAGTAGGTCACTGTCAGTCCCAAAGTGCCTAAAGCACCAAAGGAATGTTAAATAGTAAGTCAGTTTCATATAAATGACACTCCAAGTCCACTTGCCACGTTACAGCTTCCTCCCCTTAAAGAAAGCATCCCAACTTTCTTTTTACCGAAACGGCCAGCTCTGCCAATCCGATGCATATATGTCTCCCAATCCAATGGTACATCCAGGTTTACAACTAGGTTCACCTTCTCAGCATCAATTCCACGGGAAGTCTTGAATTGAAGAAAAGAACAATTGTTTGTTTGCAATAACTACTGCATGGACACACTACTATTCTAGTATAACCAGGAGCCAAATTAAGAACAGAAGGATATTTAGGAGCAAAGGAAAATTTGTTTCTAATGAATAACTGACTTCAAGAATAAAGATAAAAACACAAAAGACATTTTTATGAAAGCATATTCCCCAGCACTGGAAATATGATTATCTTCTGGTAATCCTGTCAGATACACCCACTTAAAATAATAGTTGAAATCTGTACATTTGATAACAGAACATACGTCCAGATGGATTAGTCACCCAAACTGAACAGGAAATTTACCAAATCTGTGGAAATGAGGACTCTGCAATGAAACTGCTTCAGTTTAGCCATAGCATCAAGACGCTGATTCTGATTCATGTTGCCTAAAAAGATCCAGAAATAAAGACACATAAAACAAGCTAATATACATTTATCAAATCCACAAAAAGTAGAACTCGTAATACCCAGTTTTAGTTTAAAAATATAACAACCAAAGTTAATTCTGTCATTATATGGAAATCTAGGTTAAGACCTAAAGTCAGAATCTTTTAAAATATATTTAGGCAATCAACTCAAAATTCAATTTTAATTTTTTTCTTATTTTTATATTTTGGCCAAGCTGCAGTATGTGGGGATCTTAGTTCTCCAACCAGAGATTAAACTCATGCCCCCCTGCGGTGGGAATGCAGAGTCTTAACCACTGGACCACCAGGGAAGTCCCTCAAAATTCAGTTTTAAATGGTGACTTAGGCTATGCCTCCAGATATAACATTATATCTAAAAATTACATATAAGGTTTAACAATTCTTAGCAAAATAAAATTGCTTTAATCAGCTGCTTTTCAATTTGGTATTGAAATGTGATCTACAGTCCAAATATTGGTCCATGGGATATATCATGACCAAACAAGCTTATGCTAACAGGTTAAAAACTAAGCTGAGATAGCAACCACAACTCTAAAAAGGCTCTTATTGATCAAAAATTCCTTTAAATCTTCCATTCTTAGGTCAGCAGTAATAATTCAGCTTTGTGTCAAAAATCAATCAGTTCTGAGTCTTCCTTGGTAGTAGCTCAGTGATAAAGAATCTGCCTGCCAATGCAGGAGACACGGATTCAATCCCTCGTTTGGAAAGATCCTGCATGCTGTGGAGCTACTAAACCTATGCATCACAACTACTGAACCTGTGAGCCCAGGAGCTGCAACTACTGAAGCCTGCGAGCCCAGAGTCCCTGTTCCACAAGAGAAGCCACTGCAATGAAAAGCCCAATCACTGAAACTAGAGAAAAAGCCTTCACAGCAATGAAGACCCACCACAGTCATAAATAAATAAATGAAAAATCAATTGGTTTTGCCTTCCAAGAGACCATAAAAGTCAATTTAGTCAGCAATTCTTAGCAATTTTAAAATGATTATTTTAAGACAAAAAAAAGACTGTTTTTATAAAATTAGCTATCTGTGGATATAACTCAAGTTTTCTAATATTATGTTATAAACCATGTTACTTCTTAAAAAAACAAGGACATTGGTATAACCAAATCTCAGTGAAAAATAAACCTGAAATTCCTTTTACTCTAAAGACTCAGTATAACCCCACACTAACAAGTCAACTCATGAAGTGGTGTCACTCCTGACTTTGGAGAAGCTTCAAGTCAGCATACTGACTCAACAAAGATTAAAGTTAAGAGGTGAAGTTACCTGAAATGCACTCAGCAGGAAAGCCTTTAGAAGAAAGGATATCAGCCAAGTGTTGTGCTCTATGAAAAATAACACAGAGGGTTATAATTTTACAAATATTCCCCACACCTATCCTTGTATTTCATAAGTTCCCCAGATGACTTTTAAGGTACAGTACCTGCTGTGTAAGTTAGAAAAGACTAAGGCTTGATTAAATGGAATTTTGCTGAACAGTTCCTGTAAATGTTGAGTCTTTTCCTCAAAAATCTTATGGGCCAAAGGGTATGAATTGACAATCTTATAATACTGCTTCAAACCTATAAAGAAGAGTCTTCTGTTAAAACAAACCTATTTGCTAAATAAAGCAAATATGAAAGCAATAGACAACTAAGCAAAAGAAAGCTCCAGAATATCATGAACAAACCCAGTAAGTATCAAATCCAATATCTATACACACCTATTAGACTCGGATCACTGGAATTTAGTCTTACAAAAGTGGGCTCCCTCATGTACTTTGTCAAAGCATTAGCCAAAAATTCAGGGTAAGTAGCCGAAACTGCCAACATCTGTTTACTTGCAGGCAAGGAAGAATAAATCCAACTGCAAAATAAAAGAAAAACACACACACTCTGAAAACTATTCAGATGGTAATCACCACTTAGAAAAGCCAAAGACAGATACTTTGGAGCACCATTTTAATAGTCAAGTTACTTATTTTCCTTACTTTATTTGCTCCTGGAAGCTGCCTTCTTCTAAAAGCTTATCTGCTTCATCAAGAATAAAGAGACGTATACTGCCTGGATTCAAGTAGTCAAGTTCTATCAGTTGTTTAATTCTGCCTAAATTCCAGAAAACAAAAGAAAACATATTCAAATATTCATAATGCACAAATCTGTGGAAATTTCAGCCAATTCTGTTACTCTGCTTAACAGGTGGAACTGCTGATCTGAGCCAACCCTCACTATTCTTGATTTACACACTAAACCACAGATTAGAAATCTTGAGTTCTGATCTTGCCTAAATCCGTTATTTTTCCCTCACATTTCATCACCAATATGTATGGAAAATAAACACTATTCCTGTTAAGAATTGTAAGGAACTGAAGGCTAGATTGTGATTCTGAGTGATTCATGACTGAAAGACAATACAGAAGCAAAGAATAATCCCAATCCATGTCTTAGAAGGACTTCCTGAAAGTCATCTCAATACTCTTCTTTTCAAAAGCCTATCCCATACTTGTTCTTAAACATCCTTAGGAATGGAGATTTTATAAATTCTGTTGGTAATCCAGTCATATGTTTATATCTCACTAATCTAATGTTCTTCATCTTTAATACTCAAAATAATTACCATAGTTATCAAAGACTGCCATAGTCGTATTGTTATATAAAAGTGCTCAGTTACTTAAAACCATAGTAATTAAAAGGTGCTGATATCTTACCAGGAGAACCAACAGCAATATGACACTTTTTAAGTCTGGTTTTGTCTTGTGATAATGGAGTCCCTCCAATAAACACATGACACTCTAACCCTTCCATTTTTATACCAATGGCTGTGATAACAGAATGTATCTGTACAGCAATTTCTCTTGTGGGAGCCAAGATCAAAATCTAAAAAAAAAAAACAAAACATAAAATATACCTTTAACAAGTCAGCAGAATATACAAGGCAGGACTCAGAAAGATATTCCTGATACCTGGCATAATTGTTTATAGATAATATGGGCAAATCATGTTATCTTTAACAAATCTTTGTCAAAGAAATGATCCCCAAACCCCAATCTCCTGTTAATTTGGGTAAGGCCATCTTAGACATACTCTGAGAGAATCTAGAAAATGGGAGATCAGTATAATACATTCAGTGTAAGAACCACCTAGTTACCAACAACAGCCAAGCACCTCATTACCACAAGTCAGGCAAAATGCTAAACCTCACACAATCTGGTGAGCAAATAAAAGCATAAAAAAATCCCTATCTGTATTCTCATGAAATGACAAAATTGACACACATGGCAAACTTGTTCTATTTAACATGTAGTAATAACAGAAATCGGAGAAGGCAATGGCACCCCACTCCAGTACTCTTGCCTGGAAAATCCCATGGACAGAGGAGCCTGGTAGGCTACAGTCCATGGGGTCGCACAGAGTCGGACACGACTGAAGCGACCTAGCAGCAGCAGCAGCAATAACAGAAATCTCTAAACTTCTATTTGGTCACTATGCCATCCATACCACCACCACTCAATAGCCTCAATGTCTACTTTCCCCGTATACTTGTCATATGCCTCAAGGGAATCATTCACCAACTTCACTTCTATCTCTGGGGAGCCACTGGTATTTCATCTGACCTGTAGTAAAATCCACATAACATACCCTCCTTTGGGTCATCTGAGCTAAACTCACCTGGGTACTTAGGTTCTCAAGAACAAGAGAGTCCAAAGCAATGGTGGAGAAGACACAGGTTTTCCCAGTTCCAGACTTAGCCTGAACAATTAAATCTGAGAAGAAAAAAAATGTTAGCTAGGACTGAAGAAACTTAGGTACCAATCCCAGAACTAGAAGGGTCTCCAGAGAGATCATATCGTTGGCACTTTGGTTTTTACCCTTAACTCTTAAAAAAGCAAGAAGCCATATCCAGAAACAGGCCTCCTCCCTGAACCCCTACCGTTTCGTTTCTTCTTTAGGCTTCAGAACCAGAAATTTGAAGTATGAAATCAAAGTATCAGTAGGGTCACATTCCCTCCAAAGGCTCTATAGTTATCAATACAATTCTTCCCTGTCTCTTCCAGCTTCTAATGGCTCAGACATTTCTTGGTGCGGAGCTGTGTAACTCCAATCTCTGGCTTTCTTCTCTTTCTCTGTTATAAAGACTCTTGTCACTAGATTTAGGGCCTACCCTAATCCAGGATGATCTCATCCGAGATCCTTACTACTATTTACTTTTCTCAAACACAGAACCACCTGTCGGAGTGGAATGGATCTTAAATATCTCCAAATTCAGTACTGCGCCTCCGTTTGACAGTGTAGGAAATAGAGGCTCGCGGAATGCGGTGTCGTGGCCCTGCAGGCAGCCGCCCTGGGCCCTTCCCGGCCCTCGCCATGGCTCGACCCCCACCCCCACCCCGCGCATCACCCACCTCCGGCCCTCCTGGCCCCTCCAGTGCCCCCTCCCTCACCGAGTCCACATCGCCCCAGCGGGATGGCCTTCAGCTGTACGGGCGACGGCCGCTCGAAGCCAACCGCCCGCAGGCCCTCCAGCACCGGGCGCGACAGCAGCAGCGACTCGAAGTCTGCCGGCTCCGCCAGCAGCACGTCCCCAGTGCGGGTCCGCGGGCCGCTGATGTCGTGAGCCGTACGCAGGCTCCGCACCGGCCGTGGGGCTGGCTCCGGGGCCGAGAACTGCGCGGCCACACGCTCCGCCGGCATAACGGTCTCCACGGTCGCTAAGGCCGCCGGGTCTTCAAACGCCGCCGCCATGGTAGCCGCGCCGCCGGATCTCGCGGTACTTGGGGCGAGGCTGAGCGCCTGAGAGCGAGAAGAGGAAAAACTTTATTGGCAGTCTTCCCGCGAAGACACTGACACGCCAGGCCTCGAAGAGGAGGGGAAGTTGAAGGCTTAGATAGAGTCGGAAACAGCTACAACAACACAAAAAAAAGTGACCAGAGGATGGCGGGAAAAGGGAGGAGAGGAAAGCAGAGGCTACCAGCGTGTTGCCGCCTGCGACCTGTAGAGGGCGCCGCGCGCTAGCGGTGGGAGCACCGCCCCGCCCCACGGCCCTCTGTGGGCGGGTCCGCCTCGCCAGCGCCGAGCGTTGGCTGCCTCACAACGCTGTCTTTGTGATGCGCTCTGTGCGTCAAGCTCCCGGCCTCTGGGCCTTGGCTCCGCGGTCGCCCCCTCCTGATCCCCACCCTGTCCCGCCCCAACTCGCTGCCTTGTCCTGCGCTCTCGGAGAGCGCCCGGAGTACAGCGAGGCGATTGACCACGTTGCAGAGTATATGTCTGTGTAGTTTCCTCTTTGTGTCCCCAACCTCTAGCACAGTACCTGGCACACGTTTAGCCCTGATAAAAGAAATCGGATAGGAACCAGCAACTGCACTGACAGCTCCCACATTCGTATCTCCACCTCCGACCTCTGAACTCCACACTTGTACCTCCATCTCCCGTCTCAACACCTCCACTCCGAAATCTAACAGCTCAAATTGAACGTTTCTGTGTGTTGCTACTATCCCTCCCCACCACCATCTCAAGAACGACAACTTTAGGTCTCAGCTCAAATATCACCTTTTCAAAGAGGTCTTTCCTGAACACCCTGAGATAGCTCCCTCATCCTGGCAGCTCCCCAGCTTTTCTCATCACTCTATTCCCTTGTTCTGGTTTATTTTTCTTCCTGGTACTTTTCACTAGCTGAAATCATATTTATTGTCTGTCTCCCCGACTCTATGAGGACAGAGATCTGTTCTCTGTTCTCTTCAGTATCCCTTGTCGGAAAAAAGCAATCTGACCCAGAGTAAGTGCTCAGTATTTATTGAACAAATGAGTTCCTATAACAAAGTCTGAATCATAACTCCAAATGTTAAGTGTTTCTGGAACCTAATCTTAACAATTCCAAATCTAAAGATAATTCTGCATCTAACCCCAACTTCTGCCTTTGTCCTGATATCATAATTCTGGTCATTATCTCTCACCAGTTCACACTTCCCTCCTCTCTTTCTCTCTCTCTCTCTCTCTCACACACACAGTGATGATTCAGATTCCAAAAGAGGTAGGAGGATTTTGGCTTGGTAACTCATTGGGAAGGGGTCCTCAGATGCATTTTTCTTAGAAATTTATAAAACACTGAGAAAGCATCTACTGTTCCTATGAAAGAAGGGGGCCTGTTGAGAGTGAGTAGTAAAGGTTTCAGACTTCCTCTTAGTACCCCACGTCTTTCATTCACCTAATCCTTGAATCCCAAACCTGGGAATTATTCTTGACTCCACCCTGCACTATATCTCCCCTTTCTTTTTTTCTTGACCACATGGTGGAACTTGCGGGATCAACCAGGGAGTGAACCCCTTGAATACTAGGTCAGCAGTGAAAGTGGCGAATCCTAACCCCTGGACTGCCAGGGAAGTCCCTCCCCTTTCTAACAGTTACAAGGACAGGTAATTTTGCCTCCGAATATCCCATCCATAACTCTTCTCCAGTCTCCATGGCATCTGTCCTATTTTAGGTCCCTTTATCATCCTAACTATTGCAACAGCCTCCTGAACGGGTGCCCTTGCTCAGAGTTTCTTCTCTCTCCCAGCCACCTACCCCACAGGCACTGGAGTGACCTTTCTTAAGTAGATATCTTAGGTTGTTTGGGTCCAGCTTCTGATCCTACTTTTGACCACCTTTTTTATTTCCCATCCCAGGATCCCACTTCTCACTGTAAGTGATTCCAGTCTAGCTCTCACCTTGTTCTGTTTACTTATTTACATATCTGTCCTTCACACTAAATAAACTATGAGTTTCTCAAGGATGGAGATTTTCTTACCCTAGGCTCTCCAGTCCAGCACCAGGCCCTTAGTGGACCTAATAAACATTGAATGGCAGACCTTTTCCTGCTCAAGAATCTAAGCTGAATTTTCATGCTCAGCAGTAACTGTGTAGAACTCACACCAATCACCAATGAAGAACTTAGCTCTCATCCCAAAAGAAATACAAAGACTATTTTTCTAGAAAAGAACATTTATAGTTTAATAGGCATTCTGTCATTACATTCGTTGTTTACAAACATTTATGGACACAAATATTGTAGTTATATTACTAGGCATAAATTATATTGCTATAGCTAAAAACAAATCAATACAATTTTTTCTTCAGTAGTTAAAACTTGGAATAATGCTGTTGTTCATAAGATTTAGTGCCATAAAAATAAAACACAAAGGTAAGAGACCATTTAATAATCAGGAGGTGTGAGAGTAATATACACAGAAAAAAGTTGGACTGTTGTCTACCTCCTGGCCTCTCCCAGGATAAAATCACAACCACCCTCCTTTTACACTGTTGTGTCTACCTGGAAAGTCTTTCCTTATTTTATATACCTGGAAGTGGAGGGATAGATTCCTGTGAACTGAAGAAGTGGGAGTAAGGTATCGACTCAGAATGGATTTTCGGGTTCAAACGGTCCCAGACAATCGTTTCACAGGGGAAGTTTCTGCGCCTGGAGGAAAGGTAAATAATGTCAGTAAAGACAGGAGCGTACGGTGGCCCACCTGGGTGTGAGGATCCATGGGAATATGTGGGGGAATAGGAAAGAACTGAGTTTTTTAAATTTATTTTTATAACATTTATTTATTTATTTATTGTTTTTCGTTCCACTGGGTCTTTGCGCAAGGGGGTTTCTCTAGTTGCAGTGCACAGGTTTCTCATTGCTGTGGCTTCTCTTGTTGCAGAGCACAGGCTCTAGGGCGCACAGTACTGGCAGCACGGGATCAGTAGTAGCAACTGTAGAGCACAGGCTCAATAGTTGTGGCACAAGGGCTCAGTTTCTCCACAGCATGTGGAATGTTCCTGGACCAGGGATTGAATCCATGTCACCTGCATTGGTAGGCAGATTCCTCTCCAGGGTACCACCAGGGAAGTCCTTAGATTTATTTTTAATTGGAGGATAACTGCTTTACAATGTTGTGTTGGCTTCTGCCATACAACAATGTGAATCAGCCATAAGCGTACATATATCCCTCCCTCTTGAACCTCCTTCCCACCCCTCTACCTCATTCCATCCCTCTAGGCCATCACAGAGCACTGGGCTGGGCTCCCTTGTTACACAGCAACTTCCCACTATTTTACACACAGTAATGTGTATATTTGAAGAACTAAGATTTTTATAGCCACTTTTTCTCATTTGATCCTCAGAGCAACAAAGGGTAGGCAACCTTATTATTTGCATTCAATCTGCAAACACCTCTATTCATTCTTGCAACAGAAATCTAAATGCCTGATACAAATCAGCCAAATGCTGAAGATACAAAGATGGGACAAAATAAACAGAGCACTTGCCCTCAAGCAGAAAGATACGTGCAAACAGACAGCACTGACCAAGGAGGAAATATACAAGTAGCACAAGGTGCTGTACAATTATATGCAGCACTGACATTTTTCAGAGCCTTAGCTGCTCAAAGTGTGGCTGTCATGTGGGAGACAGTGAGAACTTCTGAGAAATGGAGAAAAACAGCTTTTGGTATTCAGAGACCAACAGCTTTTTTTCTCTATGCCCTTCTCTCCCCACCCGAAATCAAAGTGGTTTAAAGCGTGCATATAACTAGAAGAAAACCTCCATGCCCAGATCACTCTTTTCCTACTCCCTGGAGTCGAGCCCTTCTGCCATGACAGCAGTACCAGGAGACAAAGTCCTAGTCCCTTGAAGCACTGGGGGCTGATTTTCTGAGCTGATCCTGGAGGATAGATAAGGAGTTCAATCAGGCAGTGGAGGTGGAAAGAAAGCTCATCAGGCAGACAACGTAGAAAGATATTCTGGGCAGAAGGAACAGTTTGTGCAAAGGCGTGGAGGCATGAGAAACCATAGCAGTTAGGGAAGTTATGAGCTTCAGCGTGAACAGAGGCAAGTATGGCGGCAATTACCAGGAAATAAGGTCGCAGAGATGTATTGGTCCCATAGTGTGAAGGGCCTTGCCTGCCACCACAAGAAATATCAAGTTAATGTGTTATGCTTGCCCAAAGTGGGATAGTGTTAGGTCAGAATAGAGAGAAATACAATTGGAAATATAGGCTAGGGCTTGATAGATGACAGAACTGAGGAGTTTGGATTGTCACTTGCAGACCATTGAGCATCCTCTGTTTGGGATCTAACATGAGGTAGTAACTACAAGGCCCACTTTACACACTGTTTCTCACACCTAACAGGGTCTTTTAGGTGTTAAACACCACTTTCTGAGTGTCAGTGCTTACCTGTGTGCTGCTTAGCCCACAGTGACTGAGCACGTATTTTCTGGTTCTCTGTTTCAGGCAAAGGGAACATTTCCTCCTGTATTCTTCAGTTCATCTACTCAGTGGACTAGTACCATCCACAAGCTTAAGTTATGTCAAGTTTATTAAGTAACAATATCTGGCCTTCTGGACAGAATTTTTGTTTCATGACCTTGTTGGATCCTATGTAGCAAACTTTTGACATGGAGAATAACTATTTTCACATGTGCCCCTTGGCTTGTGGGGTGACCATATCCTTAGTATTTTCAGACAGGTATGAGGAGCACAGGAGAAGCAGCAAAGGCCCGGGTTCCCACTCTCTTCACGGCCGCCTCCCAACATGGGGACTCACTGGCTTTCAGTAAAGGACCCCAAGCTAACCTCTCTCTTTCTCTCTCTCTCTCTCTCTCTCTCTCTCTCTCTCTAGACCAGACTCCCCTCTGCTCAAGGCCCATATTGATGAATTGCCCCATTTAATACCACAGCCTCAGTCTTCAGGGAGAAAGGTGTCACGTTTGCTCTTCTGAGAACGGGGCCCAATTCATTCTTGTCCAGGCAACATAATAAATAACCTGCCCTTGTTGGCAAGGGGTTTATTAGAGACTGATGGGATGTTTAACAATAACTGGGGTCTGTGATTTATTAGGTAGGGAGGTTGGTGGCGTCTCTGAAGACTAGGAAGGTGGAATTTAATTGATAAAGTGACTGTCAGCAGGAATGAGATGCACTCAATACAATATGCATTTAAGGGCTTCTCTTTGAAGCTGTCAGGAAGGGTTTCTGCTAATCATATTCAGCTCCTGTAAAGGTGGTGTCTGCTGGATATCTGGGTGAGACACAAACGGCAGGGAAGGGACTCCGAAAGGGACCTGGGGAAGGGTGCACCTGTCAGTCGCCTGGCCCGATGGAAGAATGTGACACAAATGAGCAGAAGGGAAAAAAGATTTTCATCACCCCCAAGAGAGGTCCCCTTTGAGGCGCCTTTGTTTCTCTTCAATGAGCTGCTCAAGAGAGCAAGAGGTGCCGAGCACCCGCTTCCTGGAGAAGGAGGGAAAGGCAAGAGTTAAGTGGCAAGAGAGATTTGTTCCGGAATTCTAAACTCTCTAAACCTGAACTATTTGCACCAGAGCCCCCCTGCCTGACTCCCCAGCCACAGACCCTCAGGTACACAACACACCCCCACACACCACAGGTACCCCATGTCCACACAGCCTCCTCCTGTTGCTGCTGCCTTCATGCCAAGGACAGAGTCACAAAAACTCAGATGGATGGAGCCTCACCTTTTTTATTGTTGTTTCCTAGCTCCGGAGACCCCAGAATCCAGGCTGAGAAACTGGAAATAAATTCTTGTGGTCTGGAGTGTGCAGAGCGTACCTTATCTCTTTGGCCTGCCCTCCGTCCAGTTGCTTGACAATACGGGAGCTTGGTTTTATCTCCAAGGCCATCCTTGATGGCACCGAGGATGGCTCAGCTCTGTCCTCAGGCAGCCCTGAGCCTTTCCAAGCTGCTCTGCTCACATTCTCTGCTTCCCGCCCCCATCCCTCGGGCTGTTGCTCAGCCTTAAACAAGAACATGTAAGGCAGGAGAGGGGCTCTCTGAGGCCAGTCCGCTTCCCTCCTTTGATCTTCCCGCATCTATTCTTAGGTCCCAGGAAACTGATCTGCCTCCTTGTCCTCCCCAGGGAGAGAAAGGGAGGGGGAGGCCATAACCAGGGAAGAAGAAGTAATTGTCACCGTCTAATCTGAGCCTCAGTGGTGACACTGAGGGACCTCTGAGCAGACTGGATACAGCAACTGGTTTGATTAAATCAAACCTCTCCTGCAACGTTGTTAAATTAAACTGACAGGTCGGGAGCAGATGAGGGAGAGCAGGGAAATCATCGCCTCTGGTGGGGGCAGGGGAGGCCAGGGCTGGGAAGAACATCAGATGGCAGCAGAGCAAGGCCTGTCCTTTCCCTTAATTGCTGACTATAGATAGGAGATGAGATTTATGGATGTGAGAGGCTGAAGTACCTGTTTGAGCACAAGCTGCAAAAGTGACGCACTGGCAGACTGCTGCCTCTCAGGAGGCTCTGCGAATTCCCTTGGCAGTCAGGCCTCACATTTGGAACAGTGTTCTTGACATTTCAAAGGGCCTCTACCCACTTAATCTGCACAACAAGCAGACAGAGTGAGATTATTTTCCTCACTTTGTAGCCAGAGAAACTGAGGCCTAGGGGGATTACAGAGCCAAATTGTAGGCAGAGACAGGCAGCAGAGGCAGTCCAAGGACCCCAGGTCTCCCTCCTGCCCGTCCTGGCCCACTCGCCCCCAACATATGCCATATAGCAGAATTTCCCAGGACTCAGTCCCTGGACCACCAGCTCTTCTCCCACCCACCAGAGAAACGTAAACCACACAGCTTGCTTCATGGGCCATCAGGAAAATGCCAGTCTCCACCTGGCTTGGTGCAGCCCACCTGCAAAGCACACAGCTGGCTTTCAAAGGTCACCAGGCCATCCTAAGGTGCTCATATCACTCTCCCACCAGCCCAAGCCCTTCTGAGTCATTTCCATTCCACCCTAATTACAAGTTGGGGGGTGGGGAGTGGGAAATATAATGTTAGCAACGCTAGCACACAGCAAGAGGAGACAGATAACACTGATACCCTGCTGGCTTCCTCAACTGTCACCCAGTTCCTCACCTGCCAAGGCTAATTTTCCACTCACCAGTGGGTGAGAGCTCATTTCCGAGTGTGTGAGCCACACACACACTCACGTACATGCAAGGGTACCCAGTGCCACTGTGAACCAAGTAATGCCTCAGCCAGGATGTCCTTATTCTCACTTCCGATGCACCCCAATGATTTGTTTATTGACACCTGCGCCCCTCTCCAATCTATTTTCGGTTGGAAAGACACTGGGATGGGGATGCTGGCAAAGATGGTGCATAGTGATTACCATAGATGCCGTGGATCCCTACCTTCTCCAAAGCAGGCTCATCACACACCAGTTAATGATCAGAACCTGGGACAGGGAGAACAAAGGACAGAGGGAAGGGGAGAGAGGAGCAGACTTTCAACCACTGCCACCATAAAGGAAACTAGAGGAGAGAGAGGATGGTACCATTTACTTGATGAGGACAGACAACTGGAAATAGTATCCACTAGGGGAGAGTGTGTATGGGCCACACCAGATATGGCCTCACTGTGCTCTTCCCTCATGGTTATCACATGATTTTCATCACCACTCTTGACCTGAAAAAGATAGCGAAGAGCAGGTGGGCAGATAGGTCAAAGGTACTCCAACAAATTATCACCAGCCTCCTGAGTTCATCATTGGTATTGTGACTGGCCACATCCAAACCCAACACCTCCAACCTATCCATCTGAAATCATAGATCTGCAAGGCAAGGAGTTGGATTCCTCTAGAGATACCTGCCAAAGTGTGATGGAAGGAAAAGAGGTCTTGGGTGGGGTGGCGAGAGGAGGGGAAGAAGAGGGAAGATCACAGGACCTGGGTTCCCGTGCTGATTTTTGATATCAGCAAGCTGGGTGACCTAGGGCAAATCACTCAACATTTCTGTGCTGCGCTCTCCTGGTTTGTAAAACAATATGCTTGTGTGGGAAATGCAGATTGTCAAACTTTAGAGGTCACAGAGGAGAAAACTGAGACCCAAAGAGGTTAAATTACTTGTCTGAGGCCACACAGTGAGGCAGTGGAGTGACAAGAGAGCATGGGTTCTAAACTGAAGCCAGCGCCTCTGTGTGACCTGAGGGGAGTTCTGGCTCCCCATCCCCTTCCCCATCTGCAGAATGGAGCAATAGGAGTCCTGCTTCCAAGGGCTTGGGAAGAACAGATGAGTGCCTGACACAAGGAAAGCCTTCAACAAATGGTAGCTAGCTCTATTTTTAGTGATAGACTGGAGGTTCAGACCCATAGAGCTTGATTTCGGGTCTTTCCACAAGGTCACAATTCTCTGATTATCTATAAGATCCTTTTCAGCTCCCAAATTCTATGATTCTAAGTCAGAGAGATTAACATGCAAGTTATTTCCAAAACCCTCCAGGCAGAGACACAAAAGACCATTTAGGGGATTCATTATTCACTCTCCATTGCCTCAGTCACTTTCTATGGATGATGATTCATGAGGAATAATCAGAGCAAAGAAAACCTGTCCAAATGCAGGGAGGAGGGAGGGCAATAAAAAAAAAAACCCAAACTCCTTTGCATGTTCAGCTCCTGTTCTTCCATTTGCATCTTCATTTGTTAAATGACGGCAGTGTTTCTTGGCCTCATTGCCTTTCCGCTCTGGGAACTAGAGGCTGTCTCTTGGTACAGACTGAGTCCCTGCCCATCCCACCCGCATCCCCATGAACCCCCTTGGAGATGGCCCAGCCTCTCTGGCCAAGCAGAACTCCTCACAGAAGCAGCTGTCACCTTTGGCACTGGTTCCCCTCAGGATCTCAAGGCTGAAATTTCAACTGGACCCCCAGGCTGATGTCTGGTCAGGGTGAAGACAGTTCTCCAGCACCTGCAAAAGACCAAGGAGAGGCTTAGGAGCCAGCCTGGTGGAAGCAAATGCGCAGTAAGCCAAACCTGAAACATGACCTCTTCTTCTCCTCACCCCATGGCCTCAGGAGGAGAAGCCAATAGACTTCTTTCTCTCTTGCTGACAAATCTCCCCCTGGCAAGGGGCCAATGCCTGGTCCTTGCTTATAGCTTCCAGAAACTGGTGGAGAGGGCCAAGTTGTGTGTAATAAAACCAGCTTTTGCCCTGAGTTGCAGGCCATGTGAGGTTATAGGGAAGTCGGTGCTGGGCCTCCAGGGAGTCAGACATGTCAGAATATCCCCCAGAGAGTGCAAGGAGCTGGTCACTTTCCTTCCCAGTTTGCATCAACCAGCATTAGTTTGCACAAATTCCATAAGTACTTCCCTTCTCTCTGCCCTGACATTATTCAGGTGTTCTTTGCAGTTGAAAAATATTTGCTTTTCCAGCCAAAGTTTGCAAAATGGAAATGTTTACTTCCCCGCAGAAATGAGACCATCGCTTAGGCACCATAAGCACAGGCCCATAACTGCAAATAATTCCAAATAGGGGTGGGGAGTAGTCCATTGACTAACTGCTCAGTATTCAGATTAGTCTAATTTTGCACTTACAATTCCTTCTGAATTGTTCAGGTGACATAGTCCATTCATTCATGGGAGTTTTCTCAAACTACTATCCCACTACTGCTTCCTACAACACTTTCCTGTGTCCCTCCCTCAAAATTTCAGTGCCTGTAAAACTGAGAACATGGTCTCAGAGCCCAGGGAATTTGTAAAGAAGTGATGGTTGTGGGAGTGGCATCTAAGTTAGCACTCTGTGTAAGAGTGATGGCTTTTCTGCAGATGGGGAAGTACCAGGACTCACTCCTTCAGTGGCTCATCATCCCAGTAATCCACTTGTCTCCTGCTTTCTGCAGAGGAGGGCAGTAGGAAAAGATTACCTTGGAAACAGGGAGACTTTATTATATCACCGTTAAGATGAATCTCTTTGGGCCTCAGTTGCTCTGTCTGTAAGCAGGGAGAATGATGCTCTATGTTTGAAGACACTAAACGCTAAGGAGCTCCTTATGACTAGAGTCTTTGATTCCGTCACCCAGTCAAAAGAGTTTTTACTTAAATCCCAAAGTGAATCTTTCTTTTGGAACCTAGAGAGCTCCCAAGATACAGGCCACTTCGTCTCTCTGCTGTCTCCCCAGGAGTTGGAATTGAAGAGGCTTCTGTCTAAGGTGGACAGAGGAAGATGTCATGAAAACTGAGAGATTATTTTAAGAAGAGTTAAGCCTCTGTCCAGTTCCTCCCCCACCATCCAAGCATTCACACCAGACACACAGTCTCTGCTCAGCACCTCCGGGCCTGCCTGCCAGGAGAGGTCCTCTGCCTGGAGAGAAACAGTTCCGCAGTGATATCTGAACACATTCCAACAGCACATGTTTATCTCTAGGGTCAGCCTTTCCTGTTGATGCTCAGGAGGCATGGGGAGAGCGGCGAGGGGGATTGGGATAATGGTGTTGGCAGCCACAAGGGGTGGAGGCATGAATGCAGTGGGGACATGGATCCCGCCCTTGGGAGGGTGATGTCATAATGAGGTTTCTAGACTGCGTGTGGCCACATATCTCTTTCCTCACATCAAGATGAGCTCCCTGGCTCTTCTGTTGCCAGTGGAGATGAGATAGACACAGCCTCACTCAGCAGTGCCTCACCCAGAGCAGGCTAGGACTTGGTGGGTGGAGACGTCCAGGTGGGGACCATAGAATCTGGAGCCAGAAGAATGGCAGTGTTTCCATTGTTTAGTTTAGGATCTGAGCTCTGTTGGGACACAACAGGTTCTGCCTATCCCTTTGAGTTCAGTCATCAGTGCCAGGACCTTCAGGCTCTGGCAGTGGGGCAGAGGGGACCCCCTTCCCTGAGAAGCTGGGCAAACCACAGGAGTTTTTTTTTGTTGTTGTTGTTGGGTTTTTTTTCTTTTTAATAAATTTATTTATTTTAGTTGGGGGCTAATTACTTTACAATATTGTAGTAGTTTTTGCCATACATTGACGGGAGTTTTTTACACCCTTAGGAACTGTCTCCAGGAGATGCAACTCGCTCCCTCAAGAAAAGCACTTGTCCCCACCAGCAGGGGGCAAAACTGAGATACCTTCTGAGGGTTCCACCCCAGCTCTGGACGGCTTTGAGAAAGTACCTTCCCATCCAATCTCAACACCTTTGATTTATTCTTTATTTTCAAATGAGGTAATCTCACCTTCCCCCCAGGCTGAGTTTTGGGGGGCCGGAGGGAGGAGGCTGAACCATTTGATTCTTCTTCAACAAAAAATGAATCATGTCCCCTACCCCCCACCCCCATCCTCAGCCCAGGAATATTTATCTCTGTTTACACAACCATGGCAACAGGCTTTATTCTCTACTACTTAGGAGGAAAAAGAAAAGGAAAAGTGGAGGGCAGTGCTTTTTCCTATTCCTAGCTCCTGCTCTGCTCAGGTGACAGATCTATCATTTCAGAAGTCAGGTAAGACAGACACAGCCCTGCACTCTGGTGTAATGTTGTTCTTCTCAGGGACAGGGGAGCAAGAAAGCTGCAATGTACCAGGATCATAAAAGCACTCCAGAGCTTGACAGTGATTGTCCTCCAGAATCCTGTGGGAACCACAGTACTAGCACTTCTGACTTGTCTGCAGCTCCTCTTCTGAGCACTGCAGTGAGATTATGGTCATAATTTTTTTTTTTCTTGCCATAGCTTCGACCTTAAAAGTGGGTGGTGTGCAATCTTTGGCTGTGCTAACAATATATTCTTCATCTCTAAGAAGGATTCCTCTTGCCCTGACCACTTCACAGATCATTATCAAAATAGAGTTTTGTAAGGAATGTAAAAGTTTTAAATTCTTGTGTTTAAACCATAAGCAAGGGAAACTGAGGCCAAAGGAAAGCATTTGTTCAAGATCATACTGTGTTGTCAACAGTTTGTTGTTGTTCAGTCGCCCAGTCGCGTCCGACTCTTTGCGACCCCTTGGACTGCAGCACCAGGCCTCCCTGTCCCTCACCATCTCCAGAAGTTTGTCCAAGTTCATGTCCATAGTCTAGAAGGCCTAATTACCCAGTCCTGAATTCTTGCCAAAAGATCAGCCTGCATCTCTTGGAGTTTTAACCATAGCCACCCTCCTACTAACTTCCAAGAGGATTCCAATCCATGAAGTCACAGGGATGGAGAAAAATCAGACCTGAACCTTGATTCTCAAGACGATTTCAACCACTACGCACAAACTCCATGCCTCCTATAGTTTGCCGCTGTGTTGGGTGCTGGAAAGCAAAGCACACCTCTCCGGGTTGGAGAACCATTTTGTGGTGTTTCTCCCCGCTCCCCGCCCTCCCTCGCATAAAGCTTCCCCCTTGGACTAAATGTCAATACGCAGTCCCAGTGGATTCAACTTCAGAACCAGCTCAGTTGGGCTGGAGTACTCAGCTCTGTCCTTGGAGGTGGCTCCCGCTCTGAACTCTCCTCGGGTCCTTTCCAAAGGAGCCCTTTGGGGATCTCGACTCACAACTGCAAAGAAGCCGAAGCGGGCGCTGCGACGCTGAGTGGACCAGCCGGGCCATTCTGGCTGCTGGCTGTGGCCGACCTGGGAGAGCGGAAGGAAATGTCTTTTCAGGACTCTCCCAGCCGATGTTAGAAATGCGGCAGCAGATTCTCAGCTCCATCCCGCGGCGGTCGGCTTCTCAGACCCCCGCGGGATTCTGGGTAGCGACCGTGAAGGGAGCGCAGGCATCTGAGCTTGGCGATGCCACCGAGACACAGGCTTCGGACCGGGTTTTAACCCGCCTGGGCCTCTTCTTCCTTTTCTCTAGCCAGCGGCTACCGCCGCCCAGCTTCATCCAAAGGGGGCACTCGGGGCTAGGCTGCGAACCCTAGATAAGGTCCACTGTAACTGAGAACCCGGGGTTAAGTGGAGGCCATCCCACTGGACTCCGCAGTCTTCACTTCTAAAGATGTTCCTAGCTAACCTCTGTCCTCTTTCGCTCTCACCTCTCCATAGAAAGCAGAAGTGGTGCTCTTTGCTGGCACGGATAGGAATGGCCGAAGCTTGTGCCTTCTCTTTTTGCTCCCTTTCTCTCGTCTTCACACGGTTGTCTCACTCGGAGACTCCTACATTCTGCCTGGGGCAAACTTTCCGCGTTAATTACCTTGAAACAACACGTCTCTAATTGAGCTAATTACTCTCGTGCCCTGCAACACGCCCCCCCACTCCATCCAGATCCGGGCCAGGCCGGGTGGCACGGTGTCTGGGCACAGGGTGGGAACCGCAGCCCCAACACTCACGGAGCCTAGTGTTGGGGGTCCTGGGTTCAGCTGGGATGAGCGCCCGGGTCGGCCTGCGGGCCCTTCTCCGATTCATCTGCGGCACCTCTACCGCCCAGGGCCTGGCTGGAGCTCGCACACCTCCGCATCTTTGAGTTTCCTCTGCCTTCTCCGACTTAACAGAGAGCTTCGGAAGTGGCCAGAGCAAGAATTAGGATAACTGGGGGAGAGCAAGGCTTGCTCCTCCACCCCCGCCCACCCTATTGAAAGCAGCCCCTATCCCATGACCCTATTTTATGTTTTCATAAAGAATCATTACCTGAAATCGCAGTGCCTATGTGTTTGTTTTTTTTAAACCTGTTTGCTTATTCCATTCCGTCCCGCCGCCCCATGTTCGTTCTTAAGGCTAGAGAGCTTGCTATCCGCACGCAGACCTCCAGCCCTATCCGGAGTACTAGGTAGAGCCTCCTTTGCTTCGTGTTAAATACGTGAATGGACCGAGCGGCGGCTCCTCCGCTCCCGGGGTGAGGAGTGGACGGGGAGGACCCTACGCTAGGAAGTCAGGTAGGCCCACTCTTCCCAAGTCCACTTTTTTGAACAGTTTAGAAAAGAGCTGCCGAGTGGCATTTGGGGTGGAGGGTGTTCCTTTTCTGATCAGAGTTTGGGAAACTGGGTTGACACTGAGGCACTCAGCTTCTTCCGAGACTGGTACCCAGTGCCCATCCCTAAGACGGGGCACTCTCTGTCGGGGGGAGGGTCACGTAATTTGCTGCGGACGTCGGTACAGTCGCGTGACGATACCCTCCTTCGCCGCGCCGGCCAGGGGCCAGGTAGGCGTCGCCTGTGCTAGCCTAGGCCCCCAGGAGCGGAGGTCTCTGCTGTGTGCACACACCCGCCCCAGGGTCCACCCGTGGTCGCCCAGCCCGCGCCCCCTGTGCGCTCTCCTCATTGGCTGAAGGCGTCCCCCTGAGTTCTCATAGGCTGTCCCACTTTTCCCTCCGCCCCCAGCACGGACCGCGCGCAGCTAGCGGAGGGGAAGTGGCTCCAAGTCCAGACCTGAGAGCAGATCCTCCGCTCAGTGCTGTGAGAGGCGCGGAGCGCACGGTGTCGGGGGCGCGGGTTCAGTGAGACCAGTGATCCCACCCCGGGACTCTCTCGTGGAGCCGAGCCCGGCCAATGGGCGCATGAGATAGAAGAGTAGGGAAATGGACTGCTATTTACGCCGCCTCAAACAGGAGCTGGTAAGAGCGGAGCGGGCGCCGGGGTGCGGAAAGGCTGCTCCGCCCCGACGGGTACCTACCTGGCTGGGGCGGAGGAGGTCCAGAGAGGAGAGGAGGGGACGCGGCTAGCAGGCGGAGGACATGACCTGTCCTGAGGGAAAAGGGCCGCGAGCAAACTTGTGTGAGAGGGAGGCAGTCAGGAACCAGTGAGAGGGACCGAGAGCCAAGCCAGCCCCGACCGAAGTGCGTCCTGAGATCCAGAGGGAGCAAAGAGGGCGCACCCGGGACGCGGATGCCGGGCTGCGGGAGCCGCACGGGGCCGCGGGGAGCCGGGAGGAGGGTGCGCGGCCCCAACCCTGTCCGGGGCAGGAGGTCGGCCGGGGACTGGTTGCTCGAGGGGAGCTGGCACCGCCGCCCCCACCCCCACCCCCCAGCCAGCCCTGGCGGCCGGGCTTGGCAGGGCTGGCGCGGCTGCGGGGGCAGGCCCGGCCGGCTGTCTGCCTGGGCTTGCCTGCCAGCGGGGAGGGGGCTGGCAGCTGGACTCGCGGGGGAGGGCCCGGCGCGGGAGGGAGGGGCGCCGCCTGGCAGCTCGCGAGCGGGAGAGCGGAGGCCCCGCCAGATGTCAGGTCTGGGCTTGGGGAGTGCGGAGCGAGAGAGCAGAGGACGGGCTGCGGGGGCTGGGAGAAGTGGCACCGTCTGGAGGAGTGGGGAGCGGGGGTGGAAATCGCGCAAGCGGGGAGAGGGGCGCCCCGCTGAAACTCCGTTGTGGGGCGGCACGTTGCTTCTCACCGACTTTCTGTCCCACCCCCTCACACCTGCCACCTCTCTTGTTCTTTTCACCAGCAGAATTCAGATAGATATTACGGACGTCCCCGCGCCTGGGCCCCCACGCCCATCCCGGTCAACCAGGCTCCCCTGGGGCTTTGCCTCCGTCTCTTTTTGTCCTTTTTAGTCTGTTACTCTTGGAGTCGACCTTTTTTCGGTCTCACTTTTCTCTCGTCCCTTTTCTTCTTACTCTTCAGAGCCAGGGGCATCCAGGCTCCCGACCACAGACCTGGATCCAGAAAGTGTCAGCCCGTGACTCTCCAGAGTCCAGGACAGCCTCTCCCACTCTGCACTCTTCGCACTGAGGAGGGAACTTGGCAGTTGTATCAGGGGCCAGCTTGGGGAGGAGGGGGAACTTATAGCAGCAGGTGTCCCTTTTGATTCTTCATGGTCAAGTGGCCCAGGCACTCTTTCTGTCTGTCCCACTCCAGGCCTGCCTTCTCAGGTCAGTGGTCATTTCTCTGGGACTTCTTCCTGAAGCCCTTTTTGTGGTGACACTCGGATGGGAACTTTACCCAGAGGATTGCTTCTTAGATGAGGGACAGAAGAGTCTCCATCATGTCCCTTCCCATGCTCATTTTCTCATGATTTCCATGTCAGTTTGGGATGGCTGGTCCCAGCCCACACGTGACACAATTCTGACTTTTCCCATTCATTTGTCCAATACCAGAGAGAAAGGTCAAGGTCACCAAGAGGATGTCTGAAGTCCAAGACTCAAGTCAAGAAAAGAATCTAACAAAATCCTCTTTTATTTTTTGCTTGAAATCTGGGACCACACCACCCACTTCAGGATCTGCCTTAATAGAGGGTTTGTGGGTGTTCCTGGCATGGGCTTGAATTTTGAAATCCCACTGATTTGCATTTTTTACAGCACCCTAGGTGGGAGGTGGTGAGGGGAGGAAGACAGCCTGTGGATGCCAGGAGAATAAAAGAGGCAACAGGAATCTGAACAGAGCTGAGCTCCAGGTCTTGATTTGCACCCTCTCCTGCCAAGGACTTGAGCCCCAGTCTCCGGGAGGAGGAAGGGGAGAGGCTGAAATCACCCAACTCCCCATTAGCTTTCATTTGGTCCTTTGTCTGAGCAGCTTCAGCCTTTGCCTCTCTTGGAGAGGAAGCCAAATGCCTGGCCTGGGGCCCAGAATGACACTCAGATGGGAGAGCTCTGCACCCTCCTCCACCCATGGTGTTCCGCCCCCTCCCCAGTGCCAGTTTGCCCAGAAAGGAGACCAAGTAGAGTGACAGGCAGAGCTATCAGAGTCTTGTTCACTCCCTGACGCCTCAGCCCAGGGCTTAGGTAACAGAGCCAAATCGCAGTTCCTCTCTTTTCCCAATGGGAGTGAAGGAGAAAGTGGAGCTGAGTTAGCTCAGGCTCAGCCTTTTGGCTCCTCTAAGGATATTGGGGGTTGAATTCAATACAGCTTGGTCGTGGCTGGGTTAGGAAGGTCTGTGATGGGGCGGAAAAGGCTTATAGTTAGTATGTGTGATAAGCTTAAAGTTGTGTGTGTGTGTGTGTGTGTGTGTTCATCTCAGGCAGAATCTTCCCCTCCCACCCAGGAGGGACTGTTGCTTGGCTTTGCCTTAACTTAGTGTGTGCCCAAGAATGGCACTCACATAATACTAGTCAAGTTCTACGTTCATTTATGCCATTAAATCCCCTTTAAGAAACGTATGTCCTGAAGATGCTGTGGGTTAAAGCTGCTGGAAAAGGAAACATGAAAAATAAGTTGTGAAATTATCTTTGTCAAGGGTGTTCTGAGCTCCTCTCTTGCATCCTGGCCCTGCCCTTGGCCTGGAAGATCTAGACAAGAAGAGTCTGTTCCTGCAAAACCGAAGTAGCAGAATTTCCCAATTTTCTGAGGCAGAAAATTTGCATTGTAACAAGTGAGCAGTGGGGGGAGGCTGAGCACTGAGGGATCCTGGCTTAGTTAGGTTGATGTCTAGAGGACTAGCCCTTTCCCCCTGTTCAGAAGAGGATGGGGATCTGGTTTCAAGGCTGAAATGTAGCAGGAGAGTAGCAGCAGCTGACACACTTCTTCATTAGGATGAGAGGGTCAGGCTGTAACTATTCAGTAGGGAATACATCTCTCCCCACTCCAGCAGCCAAAGAGGGGCCCTGCCTGAACACGGGCCTTGGGACCAGCTGTTCCTTATACGCTGCTCCCTTGAGGGTGTCCAACAAATGGGGCAGACACAAGCACACAGAGGAAGCAGATATAAGATGCTCACAGGGTGTCACTCATGAGTTCAGATCAGTGTAGAAGAGCAAATAGAGTGTATAATGGGTGAGTCAAGTATAGTCAGGCCGGGAAGGCTTCCTGGAGGAGGAGGAGGAAGTTGATAGAGTCAGTTTCTGGAATGTCAGTCCTAGCCAAGGCATGGTGAAGCAGCAGGGATACTTCTCTTGGGCCAGGAAGGTCCTTCTAGGACAACTTGTTCCTAGAAGGCAGTTGTCTGGCCACTAGCGGCCACAAGTTTAGGAGGTTCTGGAGGAGAACCAGAGTATAAAGGCAGAATAAGGAGGAGATAAGAAGGTGATAGAGGAGATACATTTAGGAACAGCCTTCAGCCCTTGGGGCAAAAGAGCAAACTTCCTGAGGCAGAAAACAGCTTCTGCAAAGGATCTCATAGTGAGATCGCCCTTGATGGTTAGAGCTAGGGTGAGACGACTTTGGACTAGACTATGTAGGGTGGTGTGCTCAGTGGGAAGAGCATGGAGCACTGGGTTTGGGGTCTCCAGGTCCAACTGAACTCAAATCCTGGCTCTGTGTGACCCTAGAAGATTTCTTGACATCTCTGTGCCTTGGCTTTCTCATCTGTAAAATGTCGTTTTTAAAAAATACCTACTTTAGGGACTTCTCTGTGGTCCAGTGGTTAAGACTTTGTGCTTCCACTGCAGTGGGTGTGCATTCGATCCCTGGTCAAGGAATTAAGATAAAATAATAATAAAAATAAAAACAGTATACCTACTGCATACAGCTACTGTGAAGATTACAGCTACTGTGAAGTGCCTCCCCAGCTGTATGTCCCTAGCATATAACACAGTACCTGATGTGTTGTAGGCACTTGGTAAACTCACAGTGATGAACTAATCAGACTGGTATGCGTGTGTCTTTCATTCTCAGGACACGCTTACTGAGTTCATACTATGTTTAAAGCACTTTGCCAGGCACTAGTACTGTGGCTACAAATACAAACAGACACTGATCTTGTCTTCTGAGAACTTACAGTTTAGTAGGAATGATAATAGTAACATATTATTAACTGTTAATATAATTATTAGCTGTTAATATCGATTCATAATTTTTGATATGATATGCCAGATAGCTCATGTATTATGTCAGTTGCCAGAGCAGCCCTGAGATGTTGTAGTTCTGTTATTCCCATTTAATAAATGAGACATGGAGAGGTGAAGTGACTTGGCCACAGTACAGGGCTGATAGGTGGCAGAGCTAGGATTCAAACCCAGCCAGTCTGACTGCAGATCTCACACTCAGAGCTAGCATATGCATGGAGATCTCTTGCACAGAAATAGAGGATACGTGCTTGATGAGAGGCATGCATTCAGTGCTCTGAGAGAGAGAGACTCCCTCCAGTTAGGATCAGGAAACGCTTCATGGAAGAGGTGACATTTGAATCAGACCTTGAGGGATAAATAGGGACAGGAACAGGAGAAAAACAGCATTTCAGGCAGAGGATGAAGTGATGTGACCAAAAGATGCAGAGATGGAAAGCATAGGGGTGTTTGAAGACTGTCTAGAGGGGAGATTTGAAGACTCACATGAGTTTGGCTAGAAAATAGGGTATATGTAGACAAATAATGGCAACAGGGCTGAAAGAGCTGTTGAGAGCAGACTACGGTAGTGGTGGTGGGGGTCGGGGGGTTGAGTGCATGCTATAGAGTCTGATCTTTTCCATATGTGTTACAAAGCAGCATGATTAGAGTGATTAGAGATGTACCCTGGGATCTAGGAGGTGGTAGGGGGTGGAAATGGAAGGAGACAGAGGAAATTGAGGCAGAAAGATAAGTTAGAAGGTTACTACAAGAGTCCACGCAGTGGAGTATGAAGACCCAAACCAGAAAGGAGAAAAGAAAGATAGCTTTTTGGGTTTCCTTGGATGCCCAAGGAATTGGGTTCATTGGCTGCAATGGAGAGGGGCTAAAGCTGGACAGGGGAAAAGTGAGGCTGGGAGCTGAGCTCCCTACAGGGGCAAGACTGGGTTCCTCTCTCAGTCTGTCTGCCTCTTGCCCAGGCACATGGCCCCCCAGTAGATTGTTCATTTGCAAAAGTGGGCTCATGCATTTCACACCCGTCCCTCCTCCAGCTCTTGGCACAGTTTCTGCTTTACCTTCCTGTTGAGAGTTCCAGCCAAGAGCAGGGGGCTGTGAAGGTCCCTATTCACTGAGCTGCAGAATGGGCCACTTGGCAAAAGTGGGGCTTTTCCCGTTTCCGGCCCTGAACCCCCTTCTAGCTTCCAGAGGGATTGAAAGGAACTGTGTGGGGATCTTGTGAGTAATGGGGGTGGGGGGAGCGAAGGAGGGCACACTGCCAGGTCTACGGGCAAAGCTGGAGCCTGTGTCAAAGGATTCTGGCTGAGCTGAGAGAGGGCGTGAGATGGATAGATGCAGGGCACAGCTGTGGGATCAGTCAGGGGCCTAGGAGAGGGCTTGGGAAGGTTGCCGAGGATGCTGGTGTCACATTTTCCCATCCTCAATCCTCCCACACCACAAAAGGCTCAGCAAGTGCCAAGGGGTGGGGGGAGCTGTCCATGGACAGCTGACCCCACACTACCCCATTGAGCGCTCAGGGCTGGAGGGCCGGGATGGTGGGGTTTGGCCTCCCAGCAGCATCTTCCCCTTCAGCCCCAGGCAGGCAGTTCCTCTTTTCCCCTTTCAGATGAGTCAGTAAAGAGATGCCTTCCGTGAAAATGAACTGAAATGGGTCTTGGAGTCCCTCCAAGACTTCATGCTCTTCCTCCCTGTATGATGATAAAATTGCCCTCACACATTGCACTGACAGTCCTGGTTTCTTCTCACAACGATCCCATGAGGCTGCAAACTCAGGGATTATGATGACATGGAAAGCTCAGGCCAGGCGTGGCATCCCAGTCCTCCCCCTAATCCACCTCAGAACCTCAGTCTATGGATCAGTGTTTCCACTGGAGGTGCTCAAGATATCAGGAGATACTCAGCTGAAAAACTTAGTTTTAAATAGAGAAAGAAAGTGTTACCATCTATTTATGGAAAGTGATATACATTTCGTATAAATTTCCATATAAAAACATTTATTCACATGAACAGATTAAAGTATTAAATAGGAGCCTAGGTCGTTTATAGATATGATGTAATCATGACAGAAAGTCTAGGGAATTGTGTTCCGGCAAACACTGAGGGAGAAAACAAACCTCCCAGATCCCAAGTTTCCTAATCCATTAGGTGGGGATAACTCCACCTGCCTCGACAACCTCCTAGTAATTGTGGTCACGGTCACGTAGAAGACAGAGCAAGTGCTGCACACATGCGAAGGGTTATCATTTTACACTCAGACCAAAGTACAAAATGTTGGTGAGTCCAAGCTGGAGCAGCCAGGTCCCCACAGGACAGCATGGGGCACCTTACACACACTGGGGTGCCCCGCAGGCGTCCAGCTCTGACACAGGGAGGAAGCCAGGGTCGGTTTAGAGTGCAATGGGAGAGTCTAAAGTTTGACAAGAAAGAAATTTTTAGAGGAAGTGCTGGGGGCAGGAGATGGACTGTGGGGTGGTGTGGATGTGAGGAGGTGGTGAGACCTTTCTCAGGATTCACACAGGATCCACTTGTCATGGGTATTGTGCTGGGTGGGGGAGCAGGCTACCTCTGTGCATGTGTGCATACACATGTGTACAGACATGTACGAGTGTGTGTGAGCTGGGGTGGAGAAAGAGAATAGTGACTGTTAGAGTCATTCCCACTCAAGCCATTCCCACTAATCAGAACTAATTAGACCCTCTTGCAAGTTTTTCAGGGCTTCCCAGGGTGGCTCAGTGGTAAAGAATCCGCCTGCCAATGCAGGAGATGCAAGAGACCCAGGTTTGATCCCTGGGTCAGAAAGATCCCCTGGAGGAGGAAATGGCAACCCACTCCAGTATTCTTGTCTGGAGAATCCCATGGACAGAGGAGCCTGGCAGGCTACAGTCCAAGGGGTCACAAAGAGTTAGGCACGACTGAGTATACACATGCATGTGACTTCTCTGCCTGAGCCCTGAGGGGAAGTCAGGTGTGATTCGGCAGTGGGAGGCCAGAGAGGAGCTCAGCACCCACAGCCTGGAGATGGGGACTTACTGTTCATTTCTAGCTCAGGATTCTCTCAGACTCCGCCCCTTTCTTTTACAGCCACCCAGCACCACTCTCTCTTGTCACTCTTCGGCAAGAGACACCCTGGGATCTGATCACGTCCCACGCTCTGGAGAAGACAGCAGCCTGCCCTCTGGCTCTTTCTCCTTGGGTGACATCACTCCCCTGGGGCTGCTGGGAATGGCAGCTTGCCTCCCAGTCAGGCCCCAGCGGATGCTCTGACCTCCCCGATGCCCCCTGGCCTTCCTTCTTCCATTCTCAGCCCGCTCACAGCTGCCTCTTGCCCTCCAGTGTCAGCGCTCCCTGGCCAGCTGACTGAATCCGGCTGGACAGTGGGCAGAGGGGGTCTGAGGCTTCCTTTTCCTTCCCCTCTCCTTCCTCTGTGTGGGGCCAGGGTGGGAGAAGGGACCGGACAAGATGTTTCTCCTTGATCGGGCCAGTTAGATGAACAGAATTCTGTCACTACTTTGTGTTAAGGTTCACGGAGGAAGAAATGTGCGGAAGTTCTTAGGAAGTCTTAAACTAAGAAAATAGCCACACATAAACACACATTACATCATGTCATCTGTTCAAAGCTGGACCAGGAAGGAGCTCTTATTCCCATTTTAAAGAATGCAGAAATTAAAATACAGACTTTAAATAGCCGGCCCAGATTACATGGCAGAGCTGGGATTTGAACCCTGTTCCGTCTGTCTCCAGTACCCAAGATCTTAACCAGGACACTATCGTTTTCCATAAGTCTGTAACTTCAGCTCTTATTTACTTAAATGGGGCCTCTTTTTAATGGGCAGCCCTGAGTTCATACATTACCCACACATTCATTCTCACTGGAAAAAAAGGTACCAAATGTCAGAGTTATTTCTTAGGGATTTTTCCATACTAGAAGAAATTGAATGGGGTCATTTCATTCCTCCCACCACCTCTCATCTGGACTGTGTTCAGCCTTCTGGAAGGAAGCCTGCGAGCTCCAACTCCGTGCCTCTTGGTGAAATGAAACCTTGAGAAGCGTCCCTGACTCTTTCTCCCTGGGTAATGGCTGATCGTCTGAGGGCAGCAAGCAATATAGGAGGGGTGACTTGGGGGTACTCTGTGTCCATTTTATGGATATGTAGCAAGTGCAGAGGTGCTGGCTGGGTTCTGGGGTAACACAGTGATGTGCAACCTCGGTCTCTGCCCCCAAGAAGTAGATGCTCAATGAATGTTTCATGAACGACGCCGCACTTATACGCACAGACGAGCTGGGGCGGGTCTGAGAGGGGTGAGCATTTTAAGTATCACAGAAGATGTTCTGACAGGAGCTTTGGGTGTATATGGGAGCAGATTATGCTTCTGAGGGTTGGAAGTCTGTGATTTGGTGGCCAGAAGGCCAGCGAGGAGACTCCTGCAGCACTGCAGAGAGTGGGAGGACAGATGTGCGACATCTGGGGACAGGAGCTGGCTCCAGGTTGGGGTGAGTGTACAAGGGAGGGGACAAAAATAGGAGAGTGAGAGCAGCAGTTTGCCAGGAAGGGATCTTGAGGAGTTTGGTTCAAGGCTGAGTCTCCTGACTCTGCTCTGGGTCTTCCAGTAGTGGCCAAGCTGTCCCCAAAAGGAAAGAGTCAGGAAGGTGGCAGCCACAGGAGACAGAGCAAGGGGCTGCCTGTACATGGGGGCCACACCACAGGCTGTGTCTCTAGCTGCTGCTGCCACCACTCAGATGCAGCACGCTTGCCCATCAGCCTGGCAGACCACAGGCTGTCAGGCCCGACCACCACTTCTTGCTCTTTCTTGGGCAAGGTGCTGAGTGTGGGCAGTTCTTTACTCAGCCAAGGCCTCCTTGGCTTCAGGGACAGTCAGTCTTCCACTGTCTGTTAGCACCGCTGGCTCTGGAGAGCCTGGCCACCAGGGAAACCCGGCCGGGGCCCCTAACCCCTACCAAAGCCAGAGTTGGCAGGGGCGGGTCTGACCCCAAAGCCCAAGAGAGTCAGCTGCCAGCACAGTGCTGCAGAGCCTCTGCACCTTCCCTCCACCCCTGCACCCCATGGGCTGAGCTCTGTGCCTTAGGACAAGGCCGGGAGGTAAGATGATCCCTGCAGGTCTCCAGGGGGCTTAAGAAACAGATGGTCCCCTCACATGAAGTTTGCCGCTGTAACTTGAGCAGATCTGGAGAGGGAGCTGGCAGGACCAAGGCAGCTTGGGCCCCGGGGACAGGAACCTTCTGAATGTTATCAGGCGCAACATCCCCTGCCCAGCCTCCAAACTGGGCCCTCACCCAAGTCCGTCTCTCAGCCCCTTCCAGCTGGCACCTGGGGCTCGGGCCTTAGACACCCACAACGGGGCTGGGGACCCTGTCCCCACTCTTGGCGAGGGCAGTGTAGCCAATTGGGCCAAGAAGACAGGAAGAGCGCTGGAGCCAAGTCTGAGAGCAGCTGAGAGAGGACAGGTGTTTGGAAGGGAGAGAAGGGCTGGGCAGAGCTGAGCAGCGTGCGTGCGTGCTCGGTTCCTTAGTTGTGTCCAACCCTTTGTGACCCCATGTCCTGCATCTCACCAGGCTCCTCTGTCCATGGAATTTCCCAGGCAAGAATACTGGAGTGGGTTGCCATTCCTTCTTCAGGGGATCTTCTTGACCCAGGGATTGAACCCTTGTCGCCTGCATTGGCAGCCAGGTTCTTTACCACTGTGCCACCTGGGAAGCCCCAGAGCTGGGCAGGGGTCTCAGCAAACAGAAGCTTCCCGGCTCCTCATCTCTCTCCTGACCAGCCAGATGTGAACAGCAGTGAAATGAAACCCCAGGCCTACTCTCCGAGCTCCTCCTCTTCCCCTAACGTTCCTCTCAACCCTCTTCCACTGCCCAGCCCTCCTGAGATGGTGCTTGGTGGTTAGGACTCTAGCATTGGGAGTAAGATGTCCTGGGTTTGAATCCCATTAACATGAGCTGGGTGACCGTAGGCAAGTTACTTCACGCTGCGTTGTGGTTAATGCATCTGTTAACATGAGAATTATAATACCAACCTCCTAGGGCTTATATAAAGATGAAACGAGATGATGTGCACAGAATACTAAGCTCAAGTCCTGTTCACAGTAACTGCCCACAAACTGTTATTGTCATCGTCATCCTCCTCTCGTGGAGGCTCAAGAGAAGCAGGCAGAGACACAGAGGACAAAGATGGACACAGAAGTGTTTGTACCCTCAAACTGATCTCGGCCCCACCTCTTACTATCTGTGTCATCTTGAGCAAGTTACTTATGTGCCTCAGTTTCCTCATCTGTAAAATAGGAACAGTTTATTAGTCACTGCCTCATAGAGTGGGCTTCCTGGTGGCTCAGACTGTAAAGATAGCTCCGCCTTCAATGCGGGAGACCTGGGTTCGATCCCTGGGTTGGGAAGATTCCCCTGGAGGAGGAAATGGCAACCCACTCCAGTATTCTTGCCCGGAGAATCACATGGACAGAGGATCCTGGCAGACTACAGTCCATGGGGTCGCAAAGAGTCGGACGTGACTGAGCGACTAACACTTTAATTTTTCATGGAGTAGCTGGAGAGATTAAATTTTGATTAATTTATACATATGCATATGTGTATATCTATATGTAGCTTAGGACAGCGCCTGTCTTAGCAAGTCAGCTGCCATTAATATTATTTCCTTAATCCAGCCATATCTGTGTTAAAACCCCTCCTCTCCCAGTCCTGATCTGCACTATCTAGGCCATATAGAGGCGGGGTCAGTGGCAGGCTGGAGTGACCCTGGAGGTGTATATTTGGGGAGCAACCCTTCCCCTGGCTCACGGGCCCTGTGCTCTCTCCCCTGCAGATGTCCATGAAGGAAGTGGGTGATGGCTTGCAGGATCAGATGAACTGTATGATGGGGGCGCTGCAAGAACTGAAGCTCCTGCAGGTGCAGACGGCCCTGGAGCAGCTGGAGATCTCTGGAGGGGGTCCTGCCCCAGGTTCTCCCGAAAGCCCCCGGACACAGCTCGAGCCCCCTCAGTGGGAGGGCGGCAGAGGTCCTGTCAGATCTGGGGCCTGCTCCCCCTCCAACCAAGCTTCTCTTGGCAGCACCAGCAGCGCCAAGTTTCCGTTGCATAGGAGTGTGTGTGGGAGGGAGCTGGCCACCCCGCCCAGGACACCGCTGCCAGAGCCCCAGACCTGTGCCCAGCAGGGGCCAGAGCTGGCGGAACCCGATGACTGGACCTCCACGTTGATGTCCCGGGGCCGGAATCGACAGCCTCTGGTGTTAGGCGACAACGTTTTTGCGGACCTGGTGGGAAACTGGCTGGACTTGCCAGAACTGGAGAAGGGTGGCGAGAAGGGTGAGACAGGGGAGGCGGGAGAGCCCAAAGGTGGAAGGCGCCAGCCTCGGGAGCTGGGCCGCAGGTTCGCTCTGACAGCAAACATCTTCAGGAAGTTCTTACGTAGCGTGAGGCCTGACCGCGACCGGCTGCTGAAGGAGAAACCAGGCTGGGTGACACCCACGGCCTCTGAGCCCCGAGCTGGACGCTCCCAGAAGGTCAAGAAGCGGAGCCATTCCAAGGGCTCTGGACATTGCCCCTTCCCAGGTGCCTTGGAGCCCAGAAGAGGGGAGAATGCTTCCACCAGCTGCCCCAAGGCCCTGGAATCCTCACCCTCTGGCTTTGATATTAACACAGCTGTTTGGGTCTGAATCCTAGAGACAGAAATGTGACTGAACCCAAAAGGGCCACGTCCCAGTGCTGGGCCCCTGGGAAAGAGGCCAGGCGGGGTCCCTTCCCCCAAGAAAGGACGAAGAAGAAGCAAGAGGATCTGGAGCAGGGTTGACAGGCCTGTAGTTGGGAGAGGCCGTGGTAGGGCCTGGCTGGTGGGGGAGGAGAGAGCTCCTGGACACAGAGAGAGAGAGAGAGAGAGAGAGTGTGTGTGTGCTGCTACAAGGCTGGAGGTAACAGCAGGGGAGGGCCTGAGGGAGGAGACCAGGAAATCTGACATTCCTTCACTGTCCCCAAAGACCTCAGTTGAACATTCTGCATGGATCTGGCATTGGGGCCTCAGGTTCCCCAGAGATGCCGCCAATAAAGACCTTGTTTCTCGTGTCCCCAGGCTCCTGTGTGCTTCCTTGGCAAAGCACTGCTCCAGGCACAGGTATTAAAGCCCAGCCCTCCCGGGAGTGGGAGCAGAGCAGCAAATTCCCACCCCACTGTCTTCTGTTGCCTTTGAGATTTCAGCCCATCCCCAGACCCTGGGCCACAGCTGAATAAGGAGTGTGTGTATAAGGAGTGCATGGGGAAGCCCCACGCCTTTCCACAAGCACAGGAAAGAAAGCCAGTATTCGTATAGCGCACTAAATGTTTGGAATCCTTTCCATATCCATGATCTCCCTTGTAAATGGGCAAGAAAGGCAGGTAATATTCCCAGTTTCTAGATGAGGAAGCAAGCCTGGATGTGCTACCCCATCCAAGGATGGGCTGCAGGCAGTGGCTGACTAAAAAGCAGGTACTGGGCTCTAGAACCCCACATACTCCTTCCAAAACACCCTGTCCCCGGGGGCACAGCCCCCACCCACAGCGCAAGAACCTGTAAATTCACCGGTGAGGTGAGGGTGAGCCAAGAAGAAATGCACACTCGAGCTTCATCTTCCCCTCATCCAGAACAATCCACTGTGGAGAGGGCAGCGGCTCCGCTCCAGCACCGAGGCTGCACCTAAAGCCTCGCTGGGCACGTGGCCCGGAGAGCCTGCTGCCAGAGCCAGGGCCCGCCCTCTTGGGTGGGGAACACCCACGGGCTGGGAAAAGACAATGTGGGTCCCTGTTTAGGCCGAGCCTGCCCAGGAGGGCACTCCCTTCCTCCTCCTTCGCCTTCTCCTGGCTGAACTCCTCTCTGCCTGATAGGGGGGGTGGGGGGTGACAGCTGCAATTAGAGGCAAGACGCCTTCCTGCCCTCGGAGCATTTAATAGCAAACTGTGGAGCAAAAATAACAAGGCTCTTCCTGAATCCTGGACCCCCAGGGGAGAGATGGAGGGAGGGGGCTTAGCGTGAGCAGCCCCACAGGTCTAGTTGGGAGGTGGTTAGTGTCACCCTCAAATTCCCACACAATCACATGGTAGATGTATAGTTCTGGGTGGTGGCAACTACAAGAAGAAAGGTGCTTCTCTCTCTCCCCCCCACCTTTTTTTTAGAGCTGGCTATTTGCCAGGCAGTGGTGCACGTGTTGTTCAAACTTCAAAATAACCCTAGAAGATATTGTTAATACCTGGTCATTCAATGAAGGCTCTCAGGAGTCATGTAAGCTGCCCACATCAGATTACTAGCAAATGAAAGAACCAGGATTTGAAACAGGGCCGACTGGATCCAAAACCCCTGTCCTCTCCTCTCTTATCCTTGGAGTTTGCCAGCCAAGCTAGCCCCTTCTGAAGGAGCAAGCCCCCACCCATCCTTTCTGTCTCCACAGAGATCTGAAATCCAACCTAGGTGAAGGCTTATTGGCTGTGGCTGCCTTGGGTGGTGGAGGGTGATGTGTGTGGAGATTCCACCTACTGATTCATTGAGTCCTGAGACAGGGAGACATGGGCTGCTGGGTGAAGGAGAAACTTTGCTGTGCTTAGTCGCTCAGTCGTGTCCGACTCTTTGCGACTCCATGGACTGTATAGTTCACCAGGCTCCTCTGTCCTTGAAATTCTCCAGGCAAGAATACTGGAGTGGGGAGCCACTTCCTTTCTCCAGAGGATCTTCCCAACCCAGGATCAAACCCAGGTCTCCCGCATTGAAGGCGGAGCTATCTTTACAGTCTGAGCTATCAGGAAAGCCTGGGGCAGAAGCTACCCAGCAGTTATTCAAGAAGGCACCAGCTCTGATTCAGCAATGATCATACAGAAAACCAAGTCACCTCTTGGCCATTCATCTGCTTTGTGGACCAGTCACTGCAATGCGGACCAACTGAACAAAACTTTCTCAACAGCTCCCCATGCCAGGTACTGCGGTTGGAACCAACAACAGACCAATCGCAAGGACCCAGTATTCCTGACTCAAGGGATCCAGCAGAAAGAAAGGAGCAACTCGTAACCCATCAGTGAGCCAGAAAGGATCCAAGGGAATGAAAACTCACTGTAACTTGGGCCAGGACAAAGCAATTAGTGACATTTGCTGCCACAGATTCACAGGGCCTGGGCACTGTCATCTTCATGCTCTTATTTCCTTCTGACCACATTCAGGAAGCGGCTGCTGTTACTCTTGACTCTACATAGACAGCCTCAGAGAAGGTGAGCAACTTGCCCAGGGTCCCGGTGCCAGAGCTGGGATTGAAGCAGTTCCAACTGACTTGCAGGCTAGAGCTTTCACACCGCCCCACAAACTGCCCATATTTACTCCAAAGCTAAGTCAAGAGGAACAACAACAAAACCCGTCCTCCCCGCGTTATCCACGCATGGAGAGTAAATGGAATGCTGGCTGCCTGTGGCGGTGGCGGAATTTTGCCTGGGTCTTGACAGGGCTCATGTAGCCAGCACCCCATCCCGTGCTTTGCTGATGAAAGACTAGGGTCGATTCATTTGTGTCCCCCTGCTGCCCCATTATTTTTCCTTCTCCCTCCCCTTCTGGGATCCTGCTGGGGAAATGATGGAGACTGTATTTTACTGACACTGAGGGGACAGGTAAACGGGAACGCGTGGAGCCTAGGCGATACAGGAATGTGGGGGGCCGTGTGCGCGAAAGGAAGTAGTGGAAGGAAGTAAAGAGAAACTGACAGCTTAATGCTGCCCCTGGGGCTCATTTTATGGCTAATTAGGACATGCAGATTAGCTGGAAACTCATTTAATACCCTCCCTGGCATGAGGCCTGCCTCACACCTGGCCCACTTCCCTGGGCAGGTGTAGGGGTCCCCCGACTGGCTCAGGCATCTGCTCGGGGCCCCACATGGCCACTCTGTGGCCCTGGGACCAGAGTGTGTCTATAGGTTATCCCTGACCACAAGTAGGAGCTAAAAGAGGCCCTGCTGGTACGGCCGGAGGGCTGATTGGTCTCCTTCATCTTCCCATCTCTTTAGGCCTGGGACCCCTCTTTCCCAGAGGGTTTGTCTCCCTCCAGCACTTCCCCTGCACTACCCCTCAGGGTGAGATCTGAATTCAAACTTGCCCTAAGGACTAAAGGTCTGGTTCAGCTCTGTCCCCACCACATATCCCTGAGAAGGGGGACCCTTCATCTTTGCCAAGTCACAGCAACATTTCCTACAGGGTCTCCATGAGACAGAAGCACAGCCTGTCTCTCTGGGGAGCAGAGGTAGGAGACCGTCTCCCCGTCACTGGGTAAGCTTGACGGGGTTGCCTGACCTCCCTGAGCCTCACTGTCCACAGTGTGAAACAGAGATCATTCAGGGCTGCTGGGAGATGTGAGGGCATGAGGCACCTCCAGATCTAGAACTCTGAAAGAGCAGCTCAGTACGTATCGGATGACTGACCTTCACTTCAGGCACTGATCATGTGATCCAGGGCAAAAAAGCTGAAAGATAGGAAACAGTTTTGTCCGATCCCCGGTCTCCTCTTCTGGCGCTATTACCCCACGGGATTATAGCAAGGATCAGAGAAGACAGTAAGTGCAAACATGTTGTTGTACATTGTAAAAATGTTACCCAGACGGGCTGTTGGCCAAACAGCAAAAAAACAATTTACACTTTTCCGTGGAGGGATATGTGTGCGCGTGTATGTGTGTGTATGTGTGTGTTGGGGTTGGGGGGGGAGGCTGGGTACGGAGGGGTACCCAACACAGGCTGAGCTCAGAAACAGTGCTTGAAAACCCCCCACTGCCTGAGGATGTGCTGGAGGATGCACTCTCACCCCCTCCATACCCCAGCTCTCCCTCACTGCAAACCCTCAGGGCCCTCGAATTCCTGGCAAGGACTAGAGAGGTGAGTGAGCCAAGTTCTGATGGTTTTAAGAAGTCAGGCCCCCATCTGTGTGCTCTTTAAGGCCTTAGTTGCCGGAGTCCCTGCCTGGCCCCACAGCTCTGCTTCCCCCCACCACCCCCAAGCAGTCCTGAGGGTTTCACAGTCCTGGCTGTGGCTGCCTTCCGAGAATCTACTACCTCTGACAGGGTGAGAGGGAGGCTTCCGTGAGTCCTACCTCTCATGAGTAGCTCAGGCCAGTGCCGCCAGGGGAAGGGTGCTGGCCTAGAAGGGCCTGGCAGACCCTTCTAGAGTACAAAGCAGGGGCACAGGACCCCAGACTGCAGTCCCCTCTTCCTACTATTACCAGGATGCCCGACTCCTCTTGTTGTTGTTAGTCGCTAAGTCATGTCCGACTCTTTTGTGACCCCGAGGACTGTAGCCCTCCAGCCTCCTCTGTCCATGGGATTTCCCAGGCAAGAATACTGAAGCGGGTTGCCATTTCCTTCTCCAGGGGATGGATCTTCCTGACCCACGGATCGAACCTGAGTCTCCTACACTGGCAGGTAGATCCTTTACCACTGAGCCACCAGGGAAGCCCTGACTCCCCTACCCAACACTTAAAACAAACAGGATGATGAAATCTCGTTCCCAGATTCCCTCTGAGGTTGACAGAGAACCTATTTCCTGCTCCTCTCCCTGTGCCCTTCAATCAGTTCCGGCACTTCCCTCCACTCACCACCACCAAGCCCCAGATGTATTCAATACACCCCCAAAGCCCAGGACACGCACACACACATGCACACAAGGGCATCACAATTCAGTCAGTCTCTCCAATGTCCCTAAAACAGAGTCCATATTCTTGTCCCCCACTGGAGCCCTCCTCTTTCTTCCTGGCCCTCTAAGTGTCCCCCCACACTCCGCCCCCATCACTCTCTGAAAGCATCTTTGTTACTGGTCAGAGAGGTCTCCAAGGAACAAAGTGGGAGGGAGCCTTTCTTGGGCACCTGTTCCTCCACACAGTGCTTGGGGCCAGAATAATCTGACAAGGGGCCATGACTGCACCTCCCACTTGGCCTTCTTGTTGGCCAGGCTGGGCCCGGGGCCGAGCAGGGAGCAGGATCTCTGAACCACACAGAGATCTCTGAGATCTGTGTCTCAGGCCACAGTGGCCACGCTCCCTGGCTTCCTCTCCACAGACTCCATTCCCCATCTGCCCATTCTTCAGCCCACCCCTCAAGACGACCACCCCGTTCCAAGGACACAGAAATCATTGCCCAGAATGACCTCCTGCATGTTCTGCATCTCTGCCTTCTCCCAACCACCACCCAGGGACTTGGTCCTGCCCTCGAGTTCCTCCCACTGGCCAGGGAGAGGGCGTTCGGGCACAGCAGATGGCACCTGGTTTGCGGGGGCGGGTGTCCCCATCCAAGGGAAGAATCAGGTTTTGTTTTCTTGCTTCCTCCGCTTCGCACATGTCACTCCCCTGGCTGCTCTCCGCTTCCTCCTGTGCCTCCCTCAGCCCCGTTCCTCACCTCCTGCTGCTGACTGGGGTGGGGGGAGAGTGGGGTGGGGTGGGGGTGGTGCTGGAGTGCTCAGCTGGGAGGAAACACTGCCTGGGACCTGAAGGAAGCCTCTTCGGGATCCTGTGACTTCATCCTCACTTGGCCTGTCTCCCATGGTAGTCCACAGGCCCAGCCCTGCCCTGCAGGCCCCAATGGACTTGCTTAGCTTTATTTCTGGGCACTTCTCATCCCCCTACTTGATGCTCCAGGGAGGTGAGCACTTTGTTCCAAACTTGGGTTTTTTTATGCCTTTAGATCTTTGACCTGCTGTTACCTTGCCCACTGCCTCAGACTGGCTAACTTGTTACTCATCTTTCACGCTACAGTTTAAAGGGTATCTCCTTGTGCAAACCCCTTCCCTGGAGGCTGTATCTGTGCCTGCACCCAAACATGGGACTTATTTTGTAAGTCACCCCAGACTGTGAATACCTTCAGGGCAGCAACTCCTCTTCCCCATTCCTCTCCACATGACCTCCACTCCTCAGAGTGAGCCCCTGGAGCAGGCTGAGCCCGGCTCCTGCATCTCCTGCTTTAGAAAAGATAGCAGTCACAGCCCCTCAGTTGCCTCCCCAGGACCACATCTCACTCCTCAGTTCACTCTCCAGGAGAGGGGAGCTGGGCCAATGTCACCTTCATGAGAGCAAACTCCCCACCACAAACCCTCTCCCAAGCTGCTGTGCGGTGCCCTGGGTCCCAGGCCTGTTCCTTTGGCATCTCCACACTGGCTTCCCAGGCCAATTCTATTGTAACACAGACCGTCTGGGGAGCCCTGGCCGCCCTCCCCGCCAGCTCCCTGTCCCGGGGGCCCAGGGCTCAGGCCCTGCAGGTGAGTGCAGTCACTTCTCTCCCACGCCTGCTCCATCCCGGTGGCTCCAACCTGGATGATATGGCTTTTACTCCAGCCTCCAAGTTTTCTCCTTTTCTACTTGCTCTGTCTCCACAGGTCTTCCTGACCTGGCTCATCTCCTTGTCCCTTCTGGCAACATCTGACCCCAGTCTTGCCTACCCTAGGAGTTCCTCTTAACCTGCTTTGCCAGGGATCCCCACCCCTCCTGGGGACATCGAGTGGGCTTGATTCTCCTTCCCCCATTGTGACTGTGGAGGGTCAGGGTGGGGCAAGGGGGAAGGAAGCTGAGAGGTGGGTGTTGAGCGCCTTCCCTACCTCCAGTCCTACTCCTGGCCACATTCCAGACATTGTCTCCCAGGGGCTGAGCTGCCAGCAAGGCAGCATGCAAGTTGTTTGTGGAGATGTGGTGGGAAAGCAGAGGGTATCAGGCACAGACATTTTTTTAAAAGCAAGAAGCAACAGATTCCTCCAAATGGTGTGAGTATAGCAATGGAATCCCTGCATAGACTCTGCTCCCTGAGCAGATATGCCAAGGCTGGTTAACTCCATCCCTGATGCCCCCAACTTGTCACTTGAAGCCTCCCAAGTACACTGAGCCAGGACTGAACTAGGGAATCCTGCTCCTGTCAGAACCCCTGCTTTGCAGTCCAAGTATATCAATTTATATTCCAGAAAACAAGGGGTCAGGTACAACTGCATCCATGATTTCAAGGGCCCAAAGAATTCCAAAGTTCCTGGTCTTGGCTTCAGGACCCTACCAGGAACACAGGGATCAAATATCTTCTTTAAACTTCTCCATTAAATGCATCCTCTTCCAGGAAGGCAGGCAGGCCCCAGTGCCTACCGAGTCCCAATCTGCCTACCTAGTCCCACAATTCCAAGTCCCACTCTCCAGAATAGGAGGACTGCATACTTAGCATCCCCTTAATCCTGGTGGCTCCTTCAAATTTCCCAACCCATCCAACTGGAAAGACACTAGTGATGCAAAAGGCAAGGTGAACAGGGGCTACAAAGTTGTGGCTTGTGGCTTTGCTTTTTACCCACAAGGGAAGGTCTGGATGATGGGATCTTGGGGGGAAAGGGGTGGATCGAGGAAAAGAGCCTTCTCACTCAAATGGTAGATCCCCAGGGAAAGGAAGGGCCAGAGGGGCTGCTGTCTCCTGCTGTGAAATAACAGTAAAGGAGGAGAGCTTGGGAGGGTGTGAAGGTGTGAACTAATGTTTACTTCATGCCCACCAGGTACCAAAGGGTTTGAGGGGAGTAGACTTATGTCAGGTGAAATAGAGGAATACAAAGCAAAAAAAGACTTTTCTCTTCAGTCCTAACGTCTTCGAGTCTCAAAGTGTTAATGCTGGTTCCCTTCTAAACGGAGTTTTGTTTGGGAATGATCATAACCATATGCCTGAGATCATCGTCATTAGAGAAAGAGGGAAAATGAAGTGAGAACTGAAGGCTGGGAAGATTACTAGAATCCCTGGAGAGTAAGCCGTACCACCCTGCAACTGCCATCCTCTCCATTTTGGAAATCTCCACACCCCTGCCCTCTGCAGGACTCACCCACATGATGCTATGTGCTTGCTATTTGCCTAGCTCGACCTACTAGTTGCCGACTTCTTGTTTCAATGAGTGTCATGATGTGGCTCCAGCCTCTCTCTTACTTCCACGTTAACACCAACTGAAACTATATCACACCTGGTTTCTGTTTTCTGCATTTGCTTTTTCCTGAAATCTGCCTGTAACATTCCAACCCAGTCTCACCTGCTGAAGATTCCACCCTTTAAAGCCTTCTCTTGAAGCATTTCAGATCTCCCGGAACAGAAAGCACCTCTCTCAGGCTACTTTGCTTAAAATTCCTTTATGGTACTTTTTATTAGTTCTTTGTGACCTACCGCATACTGTTTCCCTTCTGCCACTATACCTGTCCATACGCCTGTCCTTCTTCACCTGTGTGCCTATAAGCACATACGCGTGCACTGTTTCACCCAGCTTAGGAATAATCCATTGACATCGCCATTGTCTTTCCTTCCATTTTCTCCTATACCTGTTCCAGATACTTTCCCCCACCACTCTACTGATGACCCATCAAGGTCACCAGTGACCTCTGTGTTCTTCTTTGCTAATTTTTCATCTCTCAACCTCATGATGGGGTCTGTGCGTCTCTTCTGTCAATAATCAATCCTAGTGATCCTACTCAGCTTCATGTTCTTAAATATTAAATGTAAATGTCCTGTCTGGACCTCCTTCTCTGAATGCTAGACTTGTATCTAACCACCTATTGTACAACTCTAGAATCTGACACAGTCTTACACGTGGTATGTTCAAAATGGAACTCCTGCTCCCCTCCCACACCTGTTCCCGTCATAACCTTCACAACCTTATCAGCCAAAAATCTTGGGAGTCATCTTTGACTCCTCTCTGTCTCTCTCACACACATTCTACATGTGTCAGCACTTCCGCTGGCTCCACTTCCAGACTTGATTACTCAGTCTCCTAACTGGCCTCTCTGCTCCCATCCTGGGCCCTCTATAGGTTATTCTCAAATCAATTGCCAGAGCCATCCTGATGGCAGGCTGACTCAGAGCATGTTATATCCTCTACCAAAATCCCTTCCATGGATTCTGCTCAGTAAAAGGTGAAGGAAATCTGCCCTGACCCAATCCCACCACCTCTGTTATTTCCTATTACTCTCCCCATTGCTCCCTCTGCTCTAGCCACACTGGGCTCCTTGCTTGGTCCTCCAACACATCAGGCATCTGCAGACCCTTCCCACGGCCATTCTCCCCCCAGGCAGGTATATGGGTTGCACATTTCAAATATTTATGCAAGAGTAACTTCAGTGAAACCTAAACCGGTGACCACCACCACATTCCCTCTGCCCCAAACTGCTGCCCCTTTACTCTGCTTCTCTTCTCCATAGTGCTACACACACACCCTTTTGCCACCTGCCAGAAACTCAAGGGAAGGGATTTTGGTTTGTATTATTCTCTAATGTACTCCCAACATGCAGGTCAGCACCTGGCAAACCAAAGAGGCATACTGAATATTTGCTGATAAGCCTATAAGGGTCATGCTTTGTTCTGCTTTGTAAACCCTGCAAGAATTTTTACATGGTTGAAAGTAGACACAAGAACTTGCATTTGGTTAAGCTTTTAAAAGTGCATTGAAAACAACACCTCAAAATAAGAGTCACATCACTGCTTAAAATGGGAAGGTTTATTAAGATTTTTCCTCAAAAGGAACAGCCAAGCCCATGCTTCTTAAGAGAAGCCATCAGCAGGAAATGTATGTCACACCTTGGGCCCAGAACCACAGGAAACTTCTTAATAAGCTCTTGTTGATGTCTGCAAAATAGAATTCATGCTGTCTCCTAGAAAACAGAACTAGGCACCCAGTTCAAAGTCTCCAGCTGTTCTCAACAAGAATATGTAAGCAAGATATGGCATTAGATGAATGGGCTATATATTCAACAAACCCAAGATGAAGCTGTAGTAAGAAAAATCCATGTTGAAGGCAATGTTGATACTACATTTTCAAAAATAATTTGCATTTTTTACATTTTTGGAGAATAGAAATGCTAAAAGTTGGGTGGCCAGACTGCCTCAAAGCTCACATTCATTTCCTTCCCGGCAAGATGGGCTCTTTCCAGACCCTGGACAAGCAACCAAACCACTCTTCCCTTTCAAGTTTGGAGCTGAGTCAAGAGGGGCTATTATATTTTAACACACATTTAAGTAGCACCTTAAATAAGTACAAGACCCAAATAAAACAAAGGTTTTGTTTCCTTCCTCCAAATACCTGACCAACTCTTCACACTTTGGTTTCATGACATACATATTTAAGAGTGTATTTTACACCCTCTAACATTATACTCTGCTTACAAAGGAAAATACTGAGGTAATCTTTGTATCTTTCTGTCCCTCAGTCCTGAAAACAAAAATTGGATCATGAGCTAACAAAGACATATGTACCTATGAGAATAATGAGGCAAAATATTTGAAATTGGGAGGTCCAGAAAATGAAGAATGTTCATATGTGGAGAAAAACAGTCCCAGGCCAAGTATCTCGTTTTAATAAAGCTGGTAATAAAGATCAGTATATTCCCAAGGAGTAACTTTTTCCAAGTATATTCAAACATCTAAGAAACATACTGTTTCATCAAGGAGTAAAAGGCACCAGTTATGATGGCAAATCAAGGTGCCAGAGATCAGTTCAAAGTTGTAGGGGAAAAGAGTAACATCAGTATCCATCTTGAAACATTTCTAAGAGAATTTAGCCTGTGGCCACACTAGTGAATTACTATTCATATCTCAGATGAATTTCTTATCTCTTCTCTCACGAGGGAAGGCCTTTTATTGCCTCGTGGTGAGGCACGCAGTGTTTATATAATAGATGGCTTTAATATATACTTTTAATTCAAAGCTGGTAGAAGTGTTAACTGATACTGAAGCTCCCCCTGGTGGAGGGTAAAATTATAGATTACATATTTACTGTTAAGTTTTTAAAACTAAGATTGTTTGGGGGCACTACTAAGCCATTCAAGTTGTTTGTGTTCAAAGTGGGAAAGAGCAAACTATCAACTATGACATCAAGTCTCCTTTAAATCATAATATTACTCATATAACCAAATTTATTATACTTTAAATAGCCATACTAATATGGTATCAGTTCTTGAATACCATATGAGATTCATATAATATCCTTGAGGACTTTAACATTTTTATGCTATAAAAATACACCATTATTTTCAGGTACCTTCCCTTATGGAACCAAGACTAAGGACTTCACATGGAGACATTATAAAAGCACACCTATCTCACTTTCTGACAGGATACCTTTCCCTCTTGCTCAGCAATGGCAGATTTCTTTCAGATAGCGATGCACATCTCTGATTTTAGCTGGTCCCGCTCTGCACACTCCCGTGTGCCAGAAGGGCATTTTTCTTCACAATTCTACCTTTATCCCAAGTGGACTGTATAAGATGTAACAAAAGTATCTGTCATGTTCTAAAACAGAGGACATGGAATTCACGCTACTCCTTAAGCAGACTGGAACTTGGGAGTTATTCTTATTTAAAATAATTCCTACTTAATCTGGCAAATAACTATACAATCTATGTAACAGGTAATATCTAGAAATGTTTGCTCACTCATGAGATGTTTGTTTATGATTTTAAGTCCAAAGGAATGTTTGTGAGGTGTGTTTTAAAGCAGAATGACTTTAGAGGACCTTAAAATATGCCACAATGACCTGGACAGACTGGCCCTAATGCTTTGCTTATTTTTTAAATTTATTGCATTTAGGAGATTCTGGCCCCTTAGTCCCAGACATATGTATAACTGGATCAGCAGAAGGTAAGTATTAGGTAACTAAGTTTATTAGAAACTTAAAAGAATACAATTTCCAAAAATTGTTTTTACAATATTTTAACATTTTCTCAGGTTGGTCAGAACTTACATTTGAAATCTGATCTTTAAATGTCAATTTAGTAACTGATGGGGCTGACCACACTCCTGGAAAGTCTCAGCAAGATGTGAACACTACTTCACACCCAGTTGCAATGAGACAGCGTCTAGATCCCTGAGCAATGATTTAGACTTTCTAGGACTGGTCTCCTTGATATTCAGTAACAAGGCACAGGGTTTCCCAAGCTTCTTTCCTTCTCCAGTACTTAAGTGGCTAATGAGCTGTTTGGCTCTACTTCATGGTATACATAAGTCATATCATTCTAGATCCATGATCTACTTAAGCTCCAACTTTTGTAAAAAATGGAAAAAAACTTGGAAGGAAAAGAAAAGCACCACTATATAACCAGCTAAAATTTTTAACTTAGCAACCTTTTCCATATGACCACCACTATACTACTACTTACACAGTTGAAGAAAAAGCAACTGATACATCCTTTATATGCTTTTTCACTTTCACCCACTTCTCTTAGATACTTCAATCTACAATACTATAAAGCAAATTTGGAAAATTTTACATAACATTTTCATGGTGGACTTACACTCAACAAATTAACAATGGCAAAAGGATTTCCTTGATGAAATTACAAGCTGGGGAAGACTAGAAATAGTACAAGTTAAACCCTGATACAGTGTTAAACTTATCTTTTTACATATAAAAATAATACACAGTGGGATATTTTATTCAATAAGATACAATCTTTAAGATCAAGAGAGAATATACAAAACTACTGTATGTAGTATGATGTATTTTACTGTATAATAGGAATAAATATATATAGAACAGAAAGTGCGAGGTCTGCTCATAGAGAAATCACCATTTACTTAGGGGTTTAAAGCCAAGTGCTCTGCAGGTACCAGTCAGAAAGGAGCTACTGCTGCATTTAAAACAATGTGATCATTATAAAATAAAGGCCTTAAATCTATAAACAATAACAAAAACACACAAACCAAATGAAAATGTACTAAAATTTAATCATCCATAAAAGCTGTAATTTAATCTGACAGTAAAACACAAGAAGCAATATTAGAGTTGGTTTAGTATATTATATATTTTAGCTTTGAAAGCCATAGAAATCAGTATCCCAGTTTTTTTCCCTATAAAAGACCCATTTTTCCAAAGCATTATGCACAAACAATTTTAATTAGAATATAATGACAGAATGGTATTTCATAATTTTTTAAATATAAAATGAAGTCAATGACTCAAAAAAGTTATCTGCTGCAATGAGTTTGAAGGGAAATTTTCATAATCTATACCATTACAGATATAAAGTATAATGGTTCCACTTTTTAGTGCTTGACAGGGAGGAAACATGATAAAAAGGTCAATATGAAATCATTTGATTATAGTAGCGATATCTAACATTTGAAATGCATCCATGCTCTTTTGTATAATCATATTAGAGTCAAGTATATTTATTTTCACATCTGTTATAACTGCTATTGCAAAGGAGAAATACTATTGTCTTATTTTCCAAGAGATATACACAGAGCAATTCTTTTCTCCAGGGAACTTGTGCAAACCAATATAAGATCTAAATTCTTCACATAATATATAAAACAGGAGAAGCCTCTTCAGATTTATTTTTTGAAGTCTGGAATGCTGGCACTTTCCAATTAGGCAACAGTTCTTCATTCCTGTAATCTAGAACATTGAACAGATACAGATATATATATACATATATATTTATATATATGTTTAATCTCTTCATGTCAGAACATGATAGTAAACAGATATCTAATATTATAGAAAGAAATGATTTTAGCTGATCATTAGATAACTAAATATATTTAACAGATATAGTAACAAGGTTATTTTAAACTCTCTTTAAAAATATTTTTTAAAAATAGTTTTATTATATTTAGTATTTCACAATATATCCGGCAGTCCTGTCTGTACAGAGGAGAACAGTGATGATTTCATTTCTACCCCATTATCACCTTATTTTTAAAAGTTTCTTTTCTGCTAAGGAAACAACTCATACCTGCATCAACTTTCCATGGAAAATTCTTTAATTCAACCATTTTATGATCATTATATTAGGGTTGTAAATATTACTAAGTGTTAGCCATTCAGTCATGTGCATCTCTTTGAGACCCCATGGACGGCAGCCTGTCAGGTTCCTCTGTCCATGGAAGTCTCTAGGCAAGAATACTAGAGTGGGTATGGAGTTTATAGCCATTCCCGTCTCCAGGGGATCTTCCCAACCCAAGGATTGAACCCAGGTATCTTGCATTGCAGGCAGATTCTTTACCATCTGAGGTACCAGGGAACTCCATATTAGAGTTACCTCTTCCAATTTAGGCTAGATCAAAAAGAGATGATACAGAAATAGCTGATGCCTGTTTTCAAGGGCAGAAAATTCAAAGTAAGGTTTACTATTCAGCAGAAAAGAATTAGGTTAAAGGAGTAATTTCCTTCCTCTGTTTTCAAAAGTAGGACATATTAGAAAGAGACTAACATGTTTCAATATGGTTTTGCCTAAGGGCTAAGGCTAGATAAGCTGCCCTTAAGGTTCACACACTCTTTCTAAAAAACTTAAGAGTTGCTGTTTAAATTTATTCTGTGTCTCAGTACCTTTTAAATGGGATCAACATGGCACTTCAAGCCTGTAATCACAGCAAAACACTCTGCAAAGTATCCTGATCACTAAGTGATGACCTACTATTTGGTATTATTAAATAGGCACAGAGGTCCCAGGTAACATTAAATATATTGAAGGCTGAATTACCTATCAGAGTCTAAGAATTTATGCAACCAGGATGAAAGTCTTATTTCTAGATTTAAGTCAAGATTTCTTTCCTCTAAGGTAAAACTCATAGTAATACACTGTAGTGTGTGTATGAATGAATATTCACAATAGGCCAGAAGATGGCACCTCTTCCTTTAAACATAAGCTAAAAGGACCTTTTCAGAGAACTGGAAATTCAGTGAGAGTCAGCTAAGATAATGATAAAAATGAGTCAGTCAACTAACTTATAAAAGAGTTAAATATATTTCAGAACAGGAACTGGAGTTCTCTTTTCTTTTTACCTTTGTACCCTTACCTAAAGAAATGCAAATACCAGCAATTTTATCAATAATCCTCTTCAGAGAGCTGATGATTCATAGTTACTGACTCAAGATTTCACTAAAAGCCTAGAGCAACCATGTGGCCAGAAGCTGTTTTTCCGAAGTCTGACTACCAGAGGCAACCTATGAACTTTTCTGCTTTCCCTCTACTTTATTTCAAAAGGGGGCATAATTACTCAGTTGTTTCCCCTAAGAGAGATTTGTTCATATCTCTAAGGAAGCATTATTAGTTAATTTGGTGCTCTGGAAGAGGTAATCTACTAAATGGACTCAAGGGACTTACAAGAGTTAGCACAACCAACTCTCAAGTGGGGAGCAACTGACTTTCCTCTAAGTGGACCAAGTTTAGTAACAGTCCCATAATTAGCATCAAATTACATCATAAACCCACTTCATGAAAATATTCTTTTATGGTATGGACATGAGTTTGAGTAAACTCCGGGAGTTGGTGACAGACAGGGAGGCCTGGCGTGCAGCAGTCCATGGGGTCACAAAGAGTCGGACACGACTGAATGACTGAACTGAATGTTTATAGAGTTGATGAACATAAGCAGAAACTGTTCAGGGGATTTAAATATGTAATTAAAGAAGAACAAACAAATGGCCCCACACAGCCTGGTTTCTCACTTGATAGGCAGCTTCAATGCTGCCACTAATTTCTCTCCAATAGGTTCACTTAATGAAAACTTAAGTGCTACTTAAAGTCAACTACTACTTAGAGACCTACAGAAGAAACATTTGAAAGAAGTCAACCCATAACTGAGAGGAAATGACTACTAAAACTACAGTGACATACCACCATATCCAGCAGAGTTGCTCAAGTTACAAAAACTGGCAATACCAAATTTGGGAAGGATGTGGAATTCGTAAACTGCTAGTACGTGTGTAAACTGGTACAACTACTTTGAAAAACTTAACAGTTTTCACTAAAGCTAACCACATATACAGTGTACTGTCTGGTCATTCAATTCCTACATACAGAAATGCATGTGCATATATGTGTATGTGCATAAAGGCTTGTACAAGAAAGTGCACAGGAATCATACTCGTTCCTGAAAAGAACTCAAATGTCCATCAATAGCAGAATACATAAATATACTGCTAGTGTAGTCATACAATAAAAATAAACTATTGCTATATGCAACAAGGATTAGTCCTAGAAACATTTTTGAGTGAAACAAGCCAGACATAAAATAGCACATTACATGCTTTTGTTTCTGCTTAATTCAAAGAGAGGCAAAACTCACTTTTTCCCCAGATGAACCACTGTTCCACTTCAATTCAGTATGAATTTGGGTGTGTCCTTGGAAGGCTTTCTATTCATTCAACCACTATTTTTTGAATACCCATTCTATACTAGGTACTGGGGATGCTCTGGAGCAAAACAGATATGATTCTTGCCCTCCCTCAGACAGCCTAGAACCTCATTGAGAAAAAGACAAATTTTCCAACAGATGAACATATCTACAAGTTATATAACACATTTATGTTTACAAATTACAGAAGCCTGGAAATACCCCAATAGGTAAAGTGGGAAGTGGTTAACGTTGGGGAAAGCCCAACCTAAGAGGATGAGAAAGGCGTTTGTTCTGCTTTTAGCACCTTACCTGGCTCAGAGCTGCTGCTTACTGTGGGTCTAAAGCAGCAGACATGATTTCTTTTTAGGCTTCTTCTTTTCCACTGGTGTTTTTCTATTTATCTGTCTGACCAGGTCATAAAATATCTAAAAGCAAGAAAAAAGTAGTACTTATTCAACCAATACTCGAGACCTTTTTCTACAAAACAATCTTGATTCTGTTAAATATTATTCTGCTCTCGGGTCTGTATTTTGCCCCTTTAACAGCAAGTCTCAGACGCTGCAGCTGATTTTCAGTCAGGGTAAAGCAGGACTTATCTATTTACAATGAGGGAAATACATTTGCTCTTAGATATTCAATAACATGGAGAAGGAAATGGCAACCCATCTCCAGTATTCTTGCCTGGAGAATCCCAGGGATGGGGGAGCCTGGTGGGCTGCCATCTATGGGATTGCACAGAGTCGGACATGACTGAAGCGACTTAGCAGCAGCAGCAGCAGCAGCAGCATTCAATAACAAGTTAATAAAAAGAATTAGTAGTGAAAAAATAAGAGAAGTCACATTCTTCACGGAATCTTCTATGCTTCAAAAACCTAATTATACTTGCTTTATTTTTTAAAAATTTCAAACTTACAGAAAAGGTGCAAGATTAGTACCAAGAACCTATGTATTTTCTTCACCCATATTCACCGATCAGTAGTAACATTCTGCCAAGTGTATATTTTTCCGAAGAGGAAATGCAGATGGCCAACAGGCACATAAAAAGATGCTCAACACTGCTAATCACAGGGAAGTGCAAATCAAAATGGCAACGAGACACCACCTCACATCTGTCAGAATGGCAAGCATCAAAAAGAATACAAATAACAAATGCTGGTGAGGATGTAAAGAAAAGGGAACTCTCATATATTGTTGGTGGGAATGCAAATTGGTGCAGCCACCCTGGAAAACAGTACAGAGGTTTCATAAAAAACTAAAATCAGAACTATCATATGACCCAGAAATTCCACTCCTGGGCACATATCCAAAATGAAAAACACTAATTTGAAAAGACACATGCCCACCAATGTTCATAGCAGCATTATTTACAAGTGCAAGATATGGAAGTGTCTACTAACAGATAAATGGATAAAGAAGATGTAGTGTACAGATATAATGGAATACTACTCATCATGGGCTTAGTTGTTCAGTCCTGAGTCTTTGTGACCCCACAGACTGCAGCCTGCCAGGCTCCTCTGTCCATGGGGATTCTCCAGGCAAGAATACTGGAGTGGGTTGCCATGCCCTCCTCCAGGGGATCTTCCCAACCCAGGGCAAACCCAGGTCTCCCACACTGCAGGCAGATTCTTTTACCTTCTAAGCCACCAGGGAAGCCCACTACTCATCATAAATAATTAAATTTTGCCATTTACAACAATATGTATGGACTTAAGAGGGCATTAGGTTAAAAGAAATAAGTCAGACAGAGAAGACAAATATTGTGTAATATCACTTACGTGTGGAATTTAAAAAATACAGCTAGTGAATATAACAAAAAAGCAGCAGATTCAGCTGCAGAGAACAAACTAGTTGTTACCCATGAAGAAAAGAAGCCAGGAGGGGCAATATAGGGGTAGGGAGTTAAGAGGCACAAATTATTAGGTATAAAATAAGCTATAAGGATTATACAATACAGAGAATATAGCCAATATTTTATAACTATAATGGAGTATAACCTTTAAAAATTATGAATCATTACACCATACACCTATTAAATATAATATTGTACAGCAAGCATGCTCAGTCGCTGTCATGTCTGACTCTTTGTGATCCCATGGACCAGCTCGCCAGGCTTCTCTCTCTATGGGATTTTCCAGGCAAGAATACTGGACTGGGTTATTGGGTTGCCATTTCCTATCTGAGGGATCTTCCTGACCCAGAGACTGAACCCACATTCTTGTGTCTCCTGCATTGGCAGGTGGATTCTTTAGTATTCCTCCATCTGGGAAGCCCAATATTGTACAGCAACTAGGTGAAAATTAAAGTGTTATTGATCAATCGTGTCCAACTCTTTGCAACCTCATGGACTGTGGTCCACCCGGCTCCTCTGTCCATGGAATTCTCCAGGCAAGAATAGTGGAGTGGACTGCCGTTCCCTTCATGTCTCCTACATTGCAGGCAGATATCTTACTGTCTGAGCCACCAAGGAAGCCCATACAGCAACTATACTATAAATTAAAAAAAAATTAATGGTCTCAAGATCACAAGCCTAAATTAATTGTTGGGGGGGGTACCACTACTAAACAATTTATTCAAAGCTATAAAAGTGCTTCATTTATATTCTTTTCCTTCTGGTCCATCCTACTCAGTTCCATTTTCTTCAAACCATTTAATTCTATTATCTTATTTCTAAGAAAGCTGAAAACATAAGAGTTTATTAACAAAATGGTAGTTTCTGTTTCACAACTCCAAAACCCTCCAAGAACTTAATATGCATAGTGAAAGTTGCTCAGATGTGTCTGATTCTTTGAGACCCCATGGACTATACAGCCCATGGAATTCTCCAGGCCAGAATACTGCAGTGGGTAGCCTTTCCCTTCTCCAGGGGATCTTCCCAACCCAGGGATCGAAGCCAGGGATCGAAGCCAGGTCTCCCGCATCACAGGCAGATTCTTTATCAGCTGAGCCACAAGGGAAGCCTATACTTATTATTACGCTTAATATGCATAGCCACAAACAAAATCTCATTAGTTCCTCAGCTTTAATACATAAGCTATAAAGTGAAAAATAACAAAAGGATAAACTAAAATAGTAAATTAATCAAAACAGCACATTTCTTCACGCTAGCCAGTCTGGGTTTCTGGTACTAAACAAAATGATAACGGTTTTGTTGTATTATCCTCAAGGATTTCTTTGGCAAATGGTGCCTACCTCACAGCAGTAGCTGGTTCAGTGATGTGGGCAAGTTCAAACTATGGTTATTTGGTTAGATATGCTGAAAGTCCTCAGCCTAGATTCTTCCTCATCTTTCTGAACTACAGAAAAATCTAAAGGGAACTTAGAATAATTTCTTAATCCCTCTGTCATTCCTCAATTGGGATATCTTGATTCCAATTATTATTCTAGCATCAGCAAAGAACAATTAATTCCTGATTAAGACTGATGTGATTCTGATACAGCTATGTACTACTTTCAGAACACAACTTGTTCACAAAATGATGTGAACAAGGTTTTAAAAATTATATATTATATATTCTATGATATAGACAGTAGAGAATTAAAGAGGGCAATTTAGTTAAGCAGGATGTCCCTGTATGATCTCAAACTTGAGCCCAAGAGCTGAACTGTGTTAAAGTAGGATATCTCTATCTTCAGGCACTCAGAAATCACATATGTATTTCCAAGATATTAGCTGTCTGAGAAACTATTAACTACCCATAAAACTCTATAGTTGGATTATCAGGCTATCAAGACAGAAATATTAAAAGAAACAAGTTATTATACTTTCAAGAATTTTTAGCATGACATTTGTATGTTTTCCAAAAGAATAAAGAGCCTTAAACAGCTAATGTATTTCATTTTGTTGTATCACTTTTCTATTTTTGTTTTAAAAACATTTATGTCAACAGTTGACTTCAATGAGGCTACTGGTTTCCAATGCAGCAGGCCTCTGAGGGAGGGAGGCCACCCCAAAGGGAGGCTTAGCAGCACGTAAGTTCCCACAAACAGGTAATGCTTGAAAGGTAAGGAATGCCTCCTGTCCCCTCTGGTCCCTGGACCCTGGTCCAACTCAGCTCTAGCCAGGCCCTATGAAATCTGTGGGTGGGTACCAGTGAGGGTGACCGCAAGGATGCAGGAACTAGATCTCTAAGGAACTAGATCCAATCATGCTGCAGATGGTGACCTGGCACTACTATTTCCTTAGCCAAGCTCTTCTATCAATCTTAATGTGTATTATCTCAAAGTTATCTCTTTGAGATAATTCTCAAGGAGTAAGACTAAACCAAAAATTAAAATTATGATTAGCCATGTTTTTCAAGATAACATCTATGAAATTGTAATTCTACAACAGAGAAAGTTGAAACTGGAAGCATTTCACACTTCCTTTCATTACTTGGCAGTGAATTAGAAGTTAAGTGTTGTTGAAGATCACAACAGAACTTTTCCCCCATTGGTACGTAAATTTCTTCAGGGCAGGACTAGTGTCTGTCCAGATGAGTGTTAGTGGTGTCTAACACAGAGCCAGGCACACAGGGATATGATGAATATTCACTGAATAAATAAAATCGGTGAATTTCTTATTTTTATGTATTTATTTAAGTTGGTTTTACCTAAAAGGCAAGTTTTGACATTCTTTATTTTCGTAAAACAGAGGATGTGTAGCAAGCTAAAATTTTTTTCATGCCACAAGTTTAAAATAATTTGGTCATTGTCTACAACCATATCAGTCAAGAAAAAGAGACTGAAAGGACCAAAGGCCGGAGAGGAAAGGAAAGCAAAAACAAACAGAAGACTCTGATAACCTAACTCAGTCTTAACTTTCATCTATGTGGTGTGCTGAATTCTGACTGACTACCTGTGATCCTATAAATGGCAAAAAAAAAAAGAAAGTGAAAGTGAAGTCACTCAGTCGTGTCCAACTCTTTGTGACCCCATGGACTGTAGCCTACCAGGCTCCTCCGTCCATGGGATTTTCCAGGCAAGAGTACTGGAGTGGGCTGCCATTTCCTTCTCCAGGGGATCTTCCTGACCCAGGGATCAAACCCAGGTCTCCCACCTTGTAGGCAGATGCTTTTACCATCTGAGCCACCAGGGAAGTCCTAAAAATAAATGGCAAGCACACTGGCAAATGAGAACTTTTGCTCTACTAGGGAAGGAAAGAAGTCTATTTCTTTTGTTTTAAAGCCTGATGTTAAAATTAACAAAAGCAAGGGAACCTCTTAAGATTTTGCTTGGATGTGGTAGTGGCAGTTGGCAACTACATCCGTCTTTTAGGGATCCAGTAAACTATTGGCCCTTTACACTCAGGCATACAAGCTTACTTGTTAAGCATTCCTGTCCCCAGCTGTGTTCTCAGGATAGTGGAATGCTTAAGTCATGGACAGAAAAAGCTTTGTGCACCTGCTCTAACAGGCCTAAAAGACAGAGTGAATTATAGCTCTGTATCCATCCACTCACACAGATTCTTCCTTTTGAGTCATACACCAAAGGGAAGCAGGACTCAAATTGCATGACGTCTTTCTGTACAACATAAGTTCATTACAGTAACTACCTTGATTTCTGTATTTTTCTACTGAATTTTACAACCTATTTACACACATCTGCATAGTTAATTGTTGTAAGACAAGGGTGATATGCCAATTTTCACACACCACCTTCTGGTGTATCATTGAGGCTTAGCAGGACTTTAAAAAACACATTCAACTTAAAACTTCCCCTTTGCCAACAAGGTAAATAAATTTGTTCTCATTATAGCCATAAAAGTGATTTTATACAGAAAAGGAATATAGTTTCTAGGAATTACTTAGTGTTTTCCATAACCTGATGAAGACTGCTTAAAAGAACATGCTTTTTCTTCTTAAAAAGTTGTTTTTGGCTGTTAGCTTGAAAGAAGGGAAACTAAAAAGGCACTTATTTGTGCTGCCTCACAGCTGTTGGTTACCTCATTAACGTTGATCTTTGACTTTGCAGAAGATTCTAAAAAGGCACAGTTACACCACTGTCTTGCTAAATTCTGACCCTGTTCTTTGCCAACTACTCGCTCGTCTTCCAGGTCACATTTATTGCCAACCAAAATCATTGGAACCTGTGGAAAGGAAAAAAACATATAATAAGCAACTAACATACTTGTTACTCAGCTTCTTATAAGCAAGCAACTAACTACCTTCCACCAACTAAAATGTTTTAGGACTATTAGTTTCACCAAAGAAAAGTGAAAGTGAAAGTCGCTCAGTCATGTCAGACTCTTTGTGACCCCATGGACTGTAGCCTGCCAGGCTCCTCTATCCATGGAATTTTCCAGGCCAGAATACTGGAGTGGGAGCCATTCCCTTCTCTAGGGGATCTTCCCAACCCAGGGATTGAACCCAGGTCTTCCATATTGCAGGCAGATTCTTTACCGTCTGAGCCACCAGGGAAGCCCATAAGCTTCACCAAGTGCTTTAAAAAAGGTTTATGTATGTGTGTTGGGGAGGAGATGAAAAGGGAAGAATAGACAGAAAAAAATGGACAAGATTCTACCACATTGATCTGCTAAAATTATTTTAAGAATATAATCCCAAAATTCTCATGTGGACTCATGCTAACGCATGAATTCCAAGTAGAAAAATATGAAGGAAAAGGAAACGCTTGCAATACAGAGAAGAACATACTCAATGGTCTGGGTGTGTCTTAAGTGCCTTAACTCACAGGACCAAAAAATGTCAAAAACATGGCACAACCAACACAGTAAGTAAGTTTTACTTCTAGTTCTGAAAACTAGCTTAAATGAAACATGAAGGAAGAGTAAAACTAAAAATAAAGCCACTGAGCAGCTATGTCTTCATCTATGATTCAATCTTTAGTTTATTACATGAGATAAAGAGATTAAAATTATCAGAGTTCAGTGATTTGCATGTAATTGCCTATGAAAAAAGAACTCTCTTAGATGAATTAGTCATGGGAAGAAAGAGAACTATTCATTAGGTTATGGTTGGTTATGAGTCATATGGTGCAAATTCCCCCTGCCTACAATATTACCCAAAGTTCTGGTGCTGAGCAGGTGCCTGTGTTCCCATTAATAATGAGTGAGAACACACAGAAACAGGAAGGAAGGTACATATGAAATTGTATACCCTACCTTATACAACTTTTGAAAAGGAACTTTGTAACTCAAAGCTGAGACAAACATGTAAAATACGGATTTCATCTTTGCAAAAAGGCACGTTATTCATCAAAGAAGAATTCTAAAACAGTATATTTTACCACAATAAAACATTAACATTAAAAAAAATCTAAAACAAAAATAAAATTAAAAAAACTCAGTTAATTAAAATATTTAACATAATTCAAAGGAAATAACTGTAAGTAAAAACTGTACCGACAGAATTTTAGAAATGGGAACACAGCATTATGGTTCTTGATAATGTTTTTGAACACTGTTTTTGACATTAACTACCACCTTTCCAAGCAAAACCTGAGTCCCCCTTCTGCTACCAAGTATTCTTTGACTCTTCTTTTTTCCACTACACTTGTGACCCATGTAGCACATGGTGGGTCATAGTGCAGCGGAGAAAGAAGAACTTTACATACATGTCCTTCATTTCATGGGCTTCATTTCTAACCATCTCATCAGCATATCTGTTGTTGTTTAGTTGCTAAGTCGTGTCTGACTCTTTTGCAACTCCATGGACTGTTGCCTGCCAGGCTCCTCTGTCCATGCAATTTTCTAGGCAAGAATACTGGAGTGATTTGCCATTTCCTTCTCCAGGGGATTTTCCTGACCCAGGGACTGAACCCATGTCTCCTGCGTGGCAGGTGGATTCTTTACCACTGAGCCACCTGGGACGCCCTCTCAGTATATTATCTGTAGGTAAATTTAGAAAGCTTAAAATTGTTTTTGGTCACCAGGCCTCTTTTAGGCACAAGGTAGATACCCTCTCCACGTCCCTATTGATAGAGAAAAGGGATACTTTATATTTGACCACAGAGAGATGGCAATGGCAACCCACTCCAGTACTCTTGCCTGCAAAATCCCATGGATGGAGGAGCCTGGTGGGCTGTAGTCCATGGGGTCGAGAAGAGTCGGACACGACTGAGCGACTTCACCTCACTATATATAGAGAGAAATACTTACATCTTCTGTGTCCTTAACTCGTAAAATCTGTTCCCTCAGGTCTTGTAAGTCATTAAACGTGGACTGAGCAGTAATAGAATATACTAGTGCAAACCCTTGGCCATTCTTCATATACAAATCCCTCATTGCTGTAAACTGCTCCTATAATAAAAACATGCAATAAATTATAAATGTGACTCCTTAAATGTACTGAATTGAAACAATAAAATGGAAACAATTTAAATCAAAATAATAACAAGTTAGCTACTGAATTCTTTATTACATGTTATAGTGATAGAAAGCTAAGACATGATACACAGCTTCTGGAAAATCTGAGGTGAATGTTCCTGTCTCCTATTTACCTAACTAAAAACAATAAACTATAGAATTACGAGGGAAATATTAACCACTTTTTTTTTTGGCTGGGCTGCTGTGGCATGTGGGTCTTGAGCTTCCTGACCAGGGATTGAACCCATGCTACCTGCAGTGGAAGGGTGGAGTCTTAGCCACTGGACCACCAGGGAAGTCCTCACTTTAATTTGTTTTTGTGTGATTTAGAAAAACTGTATATAATTCTTTTATATATACAGATTTTAATTAAATTATTTGGGTGCTACAAAAAGATGATCTCCAAGGTAGTGTTTTCAGAGAAGTTCAAGGAGTAAACCCTGATGCCCTCCAACAATAACAGGTTGGGAAGATGAAGCCAAATCAGGAAAGGAGACTTACAAACAATGAACGATACAGGGAGAAAACCAAGCAAGTATTGTTTCCCGCAAGTCAAATGAATAAAATTTTCACAGAGAAGGATAATGATCTACTGAATCAAAAGTTGCTGAAAAAGTCAAGGAACTGAAGATATATGTAAGGGATGTATTCTGAATGACAGACCATGTGCTTGAAGGTACATAAAGAGGGGCTTGAGGATATGAGGGATAATCGAAGATGTTAGAATAAACAGACTGCAGCTTCCAGAGAAGTTAAAGGGTTTGAAAGGAAGTGAGCTGGAGAAACGAGATGGTGAGTGAAGAGTAAGACACTTGAAAATGAAATTCAGGATGGTATTACATTATTGGTTATCATACAGTCTAGGGTAAAGACCACGGGAATGAATGACTGATGCAGAGTGGGGGTCAAGAAACTGACAAGCCAAGCTACTAAATCATCTATATTACCCATAAAGATTCTATTTGGATACCAAAATCACCAACACTTTGGACTAAAGCAGTGTTGGAGAAAGTGAGCAATCCTAAAGGAGAAAGAACTGATCTAGAATAAGATTAATGAGCATCAACTACTTTCTAACCTTTATGCAAGGCACTGGAGATAGACAAATATACAGAAAATTATAACACAGCATGCTGACTGCTAGAATAGGAGAAATACAAGCTATTTGAGAAAATAAGGGAGGATCTCTGCAGTGGAGGAAAACTTCCTTAATTTGGACAAGAGGAAGAAGAATGTCCTCATAGTTGTGGAAGCTGTGAAAGGAAAAAGTAGAAAGTTTTTTTTAAAGTTTTTTAATTGTTGGGGTCTTTGGAAACAAAGGAGAATTATTGCTGATTCAGAAGCTAGGAAAATTAGGGGTTGGGGAAAGTGGTAAGAGGGAGAGACCTCAATTTAGCTGATCCAAGGCTCCTGTTGGAATAAAGATCCATTTCCCCACAAAAGGACAGAAAAATATGGTATAATTTGTACTCTAATTGCTCCAGTCTTCTCATGTTTTTTTGATCTGAAACTTTCTCACCATTTATAAAATTATAATCGGGGATATTTGTGAATTTTAAAACAACTTAAAACATTTAAGAATGGCATTCATTTTAGAGCATTGCCTAATAGGAAAAGTCTATGCATATGGAGAAAAAAAAGAAAATCATTTAATGTGTGCCATTTTTTGTGGCAGAATAAAACATCATAATTAATTAAAAAAACTTAAAAAGGTAATGACAAGTGAAGATAATGAAAATAAAAGCAAATACATAGAGTTCATTAACTATATTATAGGTATTTTGTGCCAAATGATTTATAGTCACCATCTCATTTGATCAATATTGTTGTTTAGTTGCCAAGTCACGTCCAACTCTTCTGCAACCCCATGGACTGCAGCCCACCAGGCTCCTCTGTCCATAGGATTTCCCAGCCAAGAATACTGGAGTGGGTTGCCATTTAGTTCTTCAGGGGATCTTCCCGACCCAGGAACCAAACTCTAGTCTCCTGCATTGGCAGGTGCATTCTTTACCACTAAGTCACCAGGGAAGACCCATTTTATCATTACAAGCACCCTATAATGTACTATCATCATTATAGTCATTTAAAGATATGAAAAATGAGGCTCGAAATAATGCTAAAGATTTTTGTCAGAAAACACTTAGCCATCACCAGTCCCTTGAGATGTTAAAATGCTAATAAAAAGCAAAAACAATTTTTAAAATAAACGAATTACCATGGTATCAAGAGACAGTCTTATTTAAGCCCAGAGAAATATCTATCTTAACTAAAATTCTGGATTTAAAATACCTTAAATACCTTTTTTTTTTTTTTTTTTTAATGAGCAGTAATAGCATAATCCTCACCTCAATACAGGAAAAAAGAAACTCAACACACAGATTCTGTAGGTGAACTCAACATACAATTTAATAGTGATATGTGGGCATTAAGTACATCAAAGAGTTTAATGCACATAAGAAAATTTACGAAGTTCTACATTTAGAGACTTAAGTTATTAATCAGAACAAATGTTTTTACTCAGAGGAATCAATCAGGTGACAAAAACCTGTTTACAAATTAAAATCTAACAAAAAAAAGGGAGAGAGATAAAGAAACATCCTTACTGTTCCCGCTGTATCCAGGATTTCGAGCATACACTGTTGGCAGTCTACTTCAACTTGCTGTTGGGGTCCGGGTTGGGGGTGGAGGAGAATAAAAAAGTAACATCAAAATGTCAGTCTGTTTTCCTCCCACCTCTTCACTCAAAGTTCCTATTAACAACTGGAAGCCTTTCTCTAGCAGTTTGCTGTATTGGTGGAGACCTAACTTGGTACTATAATAAAGAATAGGAGGTCTCAAACACATTCTACCAGGACGGACTGTTAATGCTGAGTTTAGATATTTTTCTGACCACCTTGATATATGAGCATTGATTTCTGTTATTATTAGAAGGCAGTGGTCATATTCTGTAATTTAAGAAAAACAGCAATAAACAGGTATAGTTCTAAAAGGAAAAAAAAAGTGTAAAGTATGTATATTTATATTATCTTCAAAACAAGGCACAAAAGTACCAAATAGCTCAAAATATAGCCAAGATTTGGGGGTAAAGAAAACTCTGACCATTTATCACATTCAAGTCGTCAAAGTTTTATTAAAATGTGTCCCAAATTTAATACAGAGGAAAATTTTAATTGAAGAAATAAAGGGAACACAGTAACACTGAACTCATTTAGTTCTCGAGACTTTAACAAAAAGGTACTTCTTTGGAAAAGCTGTGTGCGTATGGTGAAATTTTATGTACTAAATTCTATTTTCCCAGGGTTTTACAGAAGAAGAGAAGGCTGGCCAAAAGAAAGTATCAACTAGTAATGGTTTGGAAAATTTTTAATAAATACGGGATTAAGAAAAGTGCTTCGGCACTCAAGGTACAGATCTCTGTTTATAGTTGAAGCTTTAATCAGCAACTTATTTGGGGGAAATTTCAGTAATGCAACACTGTCTTCTAAAAATAAACTTGTTAACCTAAGGACTATTTTAAACTGCCTCTGTGTCAAATAAAACATGATGAAGAGGACCATGGGCAGTTCTACAAACTCGCACTCCACCACTTATGGGACTAATGTGATAATAACCTGCACAATCTGTGAGGGCGCATGTTCAATGAATAACGAATTAGGTCTGTGGTTTTTCAATATATCACAATTTTGTTTCCAATTTGCAGGTAATAAAGCTGCTCTGCTGGTAGGCTTAATGAACTCAATTTAGCAAGAGTTACAGTACTATTTAAGGTAAATTCTAAAACATCTGACAACACAGCCCTTTCTTATTTGTTGAAAGGCAGGTTTAATCTTTTGGATGGGGACACCTACCAGCCTTTCTTACAACACTGTCTTTTCTACCCCATAACATACTTGGGAAATAAAATCAAGAAAGTTCTCCACAATTCTAGCTAGTCTTATAATTAAATAAAACAGTACTTTTTGTCAAGACCAACTATTAAAATTTATTTTCCTTTTAAACAAGTGTTACTTTTCAGAGAGTAGTTTTTGGTACATAGCAAAACTGAGCAAAAAGTACAGAGTTCCCATATATCCCTTTCCTGCTCCTTGCTAGCCTCCCCTGTATCAGCATTCTACCTACATCTGAGTGGTACATGTGGGAGGATCAATGAACCTACCTACATCAACACATTACCATGCAAAGTCCATGGTTAGCAGTTTTATTCTTGGTGTTGTGCTTTCTATGGGCTGGGACAAAAATGTACAGTGCCACGTATCCACCCTTATAGAATTATACAGAAACCGAATATAGAATTTTTTAAGTCTAAAGATGAAATATTTTTGAAGTTATTTAACTAAACAAAAATAACTTTCAGTCACAGTATAACTTCAAGCATAAAGTGATCTTAGTTTTAGTCCATAAAAAGAATAATTTAAAAATACCTAAAAAATATACTTATTTATATGCAATTTTTCTACATTAAGAAAATTCCCATCATTAAATGCATATATTAAAGAAAGATTAACAATCAGTAAGAACACAGAGCTCTATAGTTAAGCAGTATTCTATCTTGGTGAAACTTTTAAAAATAGATACAGAGTATCTGTATCATTTTTCAAAACTATTTTCAAAAAAGCTATTCCATGGATACTTGGAAGTACGTGTATAACAAGTTTCACATTTTACCTTTCTGTAGGAATCTTCTATCGTTGGGTCATATTTTTCCACAAAAATTCCCTGAACAAATTGAACTGTCTAGAAAAGAAAAAAAAAAGCAGATATAAATTAAGGACTTAAAAGAAAAACCAGCCCCTCTTATAGGTCATTTAACATCACAAAGTGGTAAAGATTAAGTGAAATTATGTGAAAACTCTGGGTGAACATGCAAATATAAAGTATCATTGTTTTTCCATATAAGGACACATTCATAATTAAGAGTATATTTATGAAAGGAGGTTGTCATGTTAAAAACTGTCAGCGTACATTATACTGTTAAAATAATTACTACATTAAGTTTTAAAATACAACCAGGATACACAGAAAGACATGGATTCTCATTCACTAAAATGTGAAAATTTATCAGTGTTTCCTATTACCCACCTTTATATATATATCTATAGCAATTTTTACCTCGTGCCCTCAAAGGATAAAGGTAAAAGCTATAAATTTTTAAAAGTTTTGAAACAGCCTTTCTAATTGTGGGGGGGAAAAAAAAGAGGGAATTAAAATTTATTGAGTTTATTAAATTTATAATCACAGTCATATTTCATATTCACCCCAGAAGTAAGTTATTTTTCTGATCTGCCAGCTGAGATTCAAATGTCATTCACACTTCAATTAGCCAGAGGAATATTTCATACACTATTTTAGCTTGAACTAAATAGGTAAACTTGAATATAGTCAGCTTCAACTATCTATTATAGCGGTTCCATCTCCTCAGCTCTCATTTACTCTTCAATCCACCCAGGATGGTTATGGCATCATCACCTTACTGAAGCTGCTTTGATCACAACCAGCTACCTCTGTGTTATGACTTCTACGCAGTCATGTAAAGGTACTCTTTATATCCAAGTACAAAGATACATTGTTCCATCCTGGATCCTTCAATCCTACCTACTCTTTCAAGGTTGAGAGGTACTCAGAGCACTGTCCTGACTTTTCCCTCTCTTCCTAGACAACCTCATTAATTCCTATGGATTTCTATTTTTAATTAATTTATTTATTTTAAAAAGGTATTCATGGACATAGGAAAAAATGCAAAAGACACAAAAGCATATGTAATGATAACTAAGCCTATTTATTACCACTTTTTCCAATTCTATGCCCAAGGAAGTGACTGATATGCTATTTGTAACTTACTGAACCTTGCAGAAATCGTCTCTGTTCTTTGGTAATATCTCCAACTTCCTTTCTTATCTCTAGGAAGAAGACTGTGACTATTCTGTTCACAGTTGTAACTTTAGAGTCTGATGTTGTAGAAGCTCAATAAATAATAAATAAATACAGCATGTGTACAAAAACGACCTTTATGCTACTTAAGTCTGGGGTGGGGTAGGGTAAGAATTATTCTACCAGTACCTTTAATGATCAGTCTTCCCCACTAGAATGTAAATTCCTTAGAAATGAGAATAATTTCTTTCTTTTAAATCACAAACACTAATGTTTGACATGTAATAGGTAGTTAATAAATATTTGGTGAATAAAAAAACCAAGAGCCACCATTATAAAAATACACATCCATGGTTACTGAATGAGTCTGTGTTTCCTGGTGAGCCAGATACTAGGCATATAAAAACACTGCCACTTTTTCTCTTTAGTGACTAGAAATTGTAAGGCAAGAAATATGAATGTCCTTTTTGTATTATATTAATTCATATAGTTAGGTGGCTAACTTACCAGAGCAGACTTCCCCACGCCTCCTGAACCAAGGACCACTAGCTTGTACTCACGCATGATGTGGTCTGTTTAAATACTGACAATCTGAAAGAAAAAAAATTCAAAGATCAATAAACATGCTAAGAATAGCCTAATAACATACAACTGTCACATAAAATAACATGAGATTTTCATTTTTGTTTGTTTTTCCTGAAAACTACCCAAAGTTCTGACCAGAGGTCTTCTTTGGTGAAAAATAGGTAATTCATGTGAAATCCCAGAATCCTCATATTTTTTGTTGTTGTTGTTTAGCCGCTAGGTTGTGTCTGACTCTTTTGTGACCCCATGGATGTAGCCCGCCAGGCTCCTCTGTCCATGGGATTTCCCAGAGACTGAACCCATGCCTCCTGCACGGGCAGGTAGATTCTTTACCGCTGAGCCACCAGAGCTCTCCCATTCATACTTTAGTACAGAAGTAAACAAACCAGGGCTTCCCTGGTGACTCAGCTGGTAAAGAATCCGCCTACAATGAGGGAGACCTGGGTTGATTCCTGGGTTGGGAAGGTCTCCTGAAGAAGGGAAAGGCTACCTACTCCAGTATTCTGGCCTGGAGAATTTCATGGACTGTATAGTCCATGGAGTCGCAGAGAGTTGGATATGACTTAACAACTTTCACTTCACTAAACAAACCCTAGAGTAAAAAAAATACATGCTTCCAAAAAAAGCTTAAAAACAAGCCTCAAAGGATTAAGTCAATCCATAGAAAACTGCCTGTCAGGACAAGTCCAGAATTTTTTTTAAGAAGGAAAAAAATTCCACCATTCAATAATATAAAATTTACAATGTCCACAGCATCCAAAAAAAAACAGATGACAAAGAAAATATGACCTGAAATTAGGGTGGAATGAGTCAATTGAAACAGTCCCAGAACTGAGACAATGGAATTAGTCAATAAGAACTCTAAAACTGATACGATAAATACGCTCAAGGATTTAAAGGAAAATAGAATGAGGAAATGGTAGACATAAAAAACAACCAAAATGAACTTTCAGTGTTCAAAAATTACGTCTGAAATGGAATTATAACCAGATGGGCTTAACAGTATATTAAACACTGCAGAAGGAAACTTCAAAGGAACTGAGATAATGACAGAAAAAGGTTGATGAGGAGGAGGGTAAAGAGTGGAGAGACAGAGGGGGAAGGAGGGAGAAAGAAAAGGAAGAAGGAAAATAAAAGAAGAAAGAAGAAGAAAACCACAGGACAATATCCAGCTATCAGGCAGGATAAATATATATGTAACTGGAATCGGGGAGGGGGGAATTTCAAAAATAAAATAAATAATAAAATACTTTCAAAATTTGATAAATTATAAATCCATAGATCCAAGAAATTCAATGAGTCCTCTCCTCAGTATAAATACAAACAAAAGCAAGGGGCACAATAATCAAATTCCTGAAAGTTGTAAAAAAGAGAAAATCACAAGAAGCCCAAAGAAAAAGTTTAGATATAGAAGAATAAAGTTATGAAAATATATAGATTTTCTCAAGAAGCTAGGCAAGACAAAAGAAAATACATCTTTTAAATGCTTCAAGAAAAATACAGTCAACCTAGAATGCTAAATACAATGAATATAGCCCTCAAAAATGAAAGTGAAATAGAAAATCCTTTCAGATCCCCAAAAAAGAAAGAAAAACTGAGGAGAGGAAAAACGTTCACCAGCATGCACTTACTTAATATACCACAGGAAAGGAAGGGAACAGGAAGAATAATGTTCAAGGTTCTTACGTTATATCTGTAGTAGTACAGTAATATTTGAAGGTAGGTAATTATGTATCAGGGCTCCCCTGGTGGCTCAGCAGGTAAAAGAATCTGCCTGCAATGCAGGAGACCTGGGTTCAATCCCTGGGTTGGGACAATCCCCTGCAGAAGGGAATGGCTACCCACCCCAGTATTCTGGCCTGGAGAATTTCATGGACTGTATGGAGAATTTCCATGGGGTCGGACAAGACTGAGTGACTTTCACTTTCGCTTTCAATTATATATTAACGATGCATACTGTACATACTAGAGCAACTACAGGGGCAGAAGGGCAGGGGAGGAGGGGCTCAATTAATAAGCCAAGAGCTGACATAAAATGAAATACTGCACAAAACAATTCATCCACAAAACAGCAGGAAAAATACAAGCAAACAAGCAAAAAAGCACAGAGGAGATGGGAGAAATACAAAACAGGATAGAATTAAAAGGCAATCACATCATTATATTAAATGTAAATCATCTATTCTAATATTCCAACATTCAAATTCAAAGGCAAGATAAAAAAAAAGCAAGACCTAATTATATGTTATCCTCAAGAAACAAATACAAGAAAAGTTAAAAGTAACATTTACTAGTGACAAAGTCACAGTTGGTGCTAACATTACATGTGGTTTGTTGCCTGCATCCAAAATAGAAACAAATACTAAATTTCATTTAAAGGTTGTTGTTACTGTTAAGTCCTCTGACTCTCTGCGACTGCACAGACTGCAGCACGCCACGCTTCCCTGTCCTTTGCCATCTCCTGGAGTTTGCTCAAACTCATGTCCACTGAGTCAATGATGTCATCCAATCATCTCATCCTCTGTTGCCCCCTTTCCTCCTGCCCTCAATCTTTCCCAGCATCAGGGACTTTTCCAATGAGCTGGCTCTTCACATCAGGTGGCCAAGGTACTGGAGCTTCAGCATCAGTCCTTCCAACGATTATTCAGGGTTGATTTACTAACCTTACTAACATTTAGAGGTTAGTAAAAAATAAAGATGTATCTTTTTTTTTTTGGTACAAGTTCTGGGGACTCTAGATTATGACTCCCTGCCTAGTCTAAGCAGTTAGCATTTTAGGTTACTCTAGTCAGTGTTCTCAAACATTTTGGTTTCAGATTTCTTTATACTATTCGCTATACTCTTTATTCTCTTAAGAGCTTCTGTTTATATGGGTTCTCAGGAATGGATGCTGGATTTTTTTCCCAATCTTTTCCTGCATCTATTGGTATTATGTTTTTTTCTTTTTCTTCTACCAATATGTCCACACTCACCACTTCCGTTCAACACTATTAAGCTATATATAGTAGGTTCTGTGTGTGCGCTAAGTCGTGTCTGACTCTCTGCATCCTCATGGACTGTTGCCTGCCAGGCTCCTCTGTCCATGGCATTTTTCAAGGGAAGAATACTGGAGGAAGTTACCATGCCCTCCTCCACGAGATCTTCCTGATCCAGGGATCAAACCACGTCTCTTGAGTCTCCTGATTGGCAGGCAGATTCTTTACCACTGTGCTACCTGGGAAGTCCATAGTAGGTTTTAAACCTGTATGCCTATGCAAAAGGAAGAAGTGAAACTTTTTTCACAGACTGACATGATTCTATATGTAGAAAATCCTAAAAGGAATATGCCAAAAAAAAAAAAAAAGCCAGACTAAGAAGTGAATTTAGCAAGGCTTCAGGATAAAAGGTTGATACAAAAAAAGGCAATTATATTTCCATATATTGGAAAAGAACTGGAAATGAAATTTAAAAAATACTATTTATAATAGTATCCAATAAGAAATACTTAGATAAGTGTAACAAAATGTGTGCAAGACTTCTGTATTAAAACTACAAAATGTGTCTGGTTAAGGACTTAATGATTATAGAGATATGCCATAATAAGATATATCCATATCATTGTTAAGATATCAAGTCTCCTCAAATTGATATACAGATTCAATGTAATCACAATCACAATCTTTTTGTAGAAACTGACAACATGACTTCATTTATATGAAAATGCAAATAAGAATAACTACCTTAGTTTTGGGAAAAAGAAAGAAAACGTCTTACACTACCTGATTTCAAGACATACTATAAAACTATAATAAAGACAGTGTTGTATTAGCCTAAGGACAAACATAGATCAGTAGAATCAAATCAAGTCCAGAATTAAAACCATGGACATATGTTCCATTCATTTTTGACAAAAGGGACTGTGATACCCATCCTCTCAGATGCCCTCCAATGATCCTGGCCTCTTGATAGTCCTAATTTGTGTTGTTCCCTCTCGTATTCATATCCTTGTGTAGTTTCTTCCCATGCTTACTCAAGATTGGTTACGTGACCAACAGAAAATGGCAGACAATATCTGACTTCCAAGATTATCATCTAAAAAGCACTGCTTGGACCATGAGGATAATCAGTCATTCTAAGAGGCCTCCTACCAAGAGCTAGCACCCATTTGTCAACTCTGTGAGCCAGCCACCTTTGAAGCCTGTCTTATAGTCAAGCTTTAATTCAGATAATTGTAGCCTCAAGAGACCATGAGCCAGACTCTTCCAGTCAAGCCACTCCCAAATCTCTAATCCTTAGAAAGTGAGGAACAATAAATAATTACTGTTGTTTTAAGACAGTAAGGTTTGGGTTCATCTGTTACATAAGAATAGATCATTAATACAGGGGCTAAAGAAATTTAGTGTGTAGAAGTCTTTTCAACAAGTCAAGCTGGAAAAAAAAAAAGAACCTCAACTCTTGGTGCTCATACTAGCCAAAATCCAGAAACAATACAAGTATATATCAAGAGGTGAATGGGTAAATGGTGGTATATCCAATCAATGGAATACTATTAATAAAAAGAAACTACTGACAGATGCAATAACATAGATGAATCTGAAAAACATGCTCAGCAAAATCAGCCAAACATGAGACAGTGAATATTGTATGATTCTACTTACATAAAATTCTAGAAAATATGAAACTAAGTTATAGTGCCAAAAAGCTACTTGGGACCAATGGTGATAGGGCAGGAGTGATAACTACAAAGGAGCATAAGGGAACTTTTCAGGGTGAAGGAAATGATCTCTATCTTGATCATGATGGTAGTTAAATGGGTATACAGATTTATCAAAACTTACTGAACTGTACATTTAAAATAGGTGCATTTTATGACATGTAAATTATAGCTCAATAGAATTAATTTAGGAAATTCAATGGGAAAAAGGGAGGAAATTTCTCAGACTAACAGTTATATGTGAAAGTCCAAGTATTAGTCGTGTCTGACTCTTTGCAACCCCATGGACTGTAGCCCACCAGGCTCCTCAGTCCATGAAATCCTCCAGGCAAGAATATTGGAGTGGGTTGCCATTCCCTTCTCCAGAGGATAACCCCAACCCATGTATCAAACCTTGGTCTTCTGGACTGCAGGCAGATTCTTTACTGTCTGAGTCACCAGGGAAGCCCCAAAACAGTTATATATATATACATACTGTTAGAAACCAAATATGCCCCCTGAAAATTCTTATGGTGAAGCTCTCCCCACAATATGATGGTATTAAGAGGTAGGACCTTTGGGAGATAATTAGGATTATATGAGGTCATAAGGGCAGAGCCCTCATGTATGGGATTAACGCCCTTGTAAGAGGCTGAGAGCTTGCTTCTCTCTGCCCTCTGCCATATGAGGATACAAGACAACCAAATACAAGCCAGGAAGTGGGTCCTCACCAAACACCTAATCTGCTAGGGCCTTGATCTTGGACTTCTCAGCCTCCAGAACAGTGAGAAATAAATCTGTTGTTTAAGCCACCCAGACTATGATAATTTGTTATAGTGGCGGGAACTAAGCAACATAGTAAGGATAAATTAGTAGACTATGCAACAGACATGACAGCAAGAATGGCTGTTGTTCTGAATCAAATATTTATAAAATATCTCCCAGGTACCAGGTCTGTTAATATATACTAGATACCAGGGACAAAAAAATAAGAAGTATTGTTCCCTTCCTCAAGAAGCTCACAGAGGAAAAAAAAAAAAACTACAATATAACTGCAAAGTTATTATAGAGACAAGATTAAAGGGTTGGGGAAGGATGGAGGAACAGAGAAGAGCCTAGGATAGTTTTTAAATAGAGGTTACATAAAAGATAAGTGAAAAGCTAAGGAGGAATGTTATAGGTATGTAGTGAAGGGAATTCTAACCAGAGGAAACAGCTTGAACAAATACTCCAAACTATTAAATACAGAAGATTCAGGGAATACTGCATAGCTCAGCGTGAGTAAAACACAGGGTTTAAAAATAAGGTATGGAAATTGAAGCCAGGTATGGAGACTGGGTTATGCTTACAAAAGCATTAGCCACGTTAAAGAGTACTTTTTATCTAGTAAACAATGAGGAGAAAACAATGATTTTTTAAAAAAAGCAATGTATACATAAATATTATATAATTATAATATAGAAAACTGATACAGTATATAAAGGAGATCAAAGGAAAAGAGAGATCAGAGACAGAATAGCAGGAAGCTACTGTAATAGCTCAGGTGGGAAATGACACAGGCCTGTATAGTAGCTCTACAGGTGAAGGCGGGCAGTGGTTTTCTGAAGGTAAAACTGAAAAGACTCCATAGCTGATTAGAGGTTATTACTGAGGCTTTTATTAAGAGGCTTGAAGAACAGTCAGGATAATTCTCAGATATCTACCTTAGGCAATTTAGGGGGCTGGTGGCACACCTCCTCAAATTAAAATAGGAAATATAAAAGAAGATTTAAAAATAAAGTTACATCTTTCTGCCAAAAATTAAGTTTGAGATTCCTACAGGAAAAGCAGGTAAATATCTGACAGATACAACTGACAGACCAAGTCTAGAAGCTCAGTAGAAACCAATAAGGACTTAGGAGTGGGTGTTACAAAAAGATGGTAGTGGTTGAAACCATAGCAGATGATATCAAACAAGAAGGAGAATTTATTAATTCAGTGAAAACAGAAGAAAGCTAAGAAGTGAACTCTGAGAAACAACCACATTTTACTATCTAGATGAACAGGAACCTGAGGAATAAATGAGGTGGGAGATGTTTGTGCTGGATACTAGTAATCCTATTAACTCTATCTGTACCAAGTAATCCTTTCATTTCTATGGGGTGCAAAAAAAGCTGACTATTAAACACAAGAGACAGATCCCCATATCCCTAACCCCCTTTCCAGGCTTCCGGTGATTCTCAGTCTGGGGATTACTGTCATTTTAACAAGAGGTGAATTCATCATCTCTCTCATCCAAAAATGTATATCTTTTGAGAGGGAATCCTAATATAGTAAGGCTCATTTATGCTTCCCAAATTGCCTCCTAGGGCAATAGCATTTGGGGAAAAACATTCAGACACGGCCAAATTATTTTGGGTATTCTGTAACAACAAAATATTTGGCCCCTCTTCCTCAACTCAAGGAGAAAGACAGTCAACTTACAAAGTTATTTTTCACGTTTTGTAAGCACAGAAAATCATTTTCTTTACACCAAGCAAGTACCATGGATTATAAATGTATACACATATGCACACATGCAAATACAAGAATAATATAGCTCAGATAAGGAGTCACATACAAATACCAATGAGGAGTAATGTAGATGGATATTTTCTTTTTAAAGGGGGTTAGTTCTAACTCATTACTGCCAAGTTAGAAAACCACTACGTTCTTCCAAGCAAATCCCATGCCTTTTTATGGAAATCTCCTGTGCCCTGCACTCCCAACACAGCACCAGAAAATTTCTCACTCTGGTTAAGATTCCCCGACAAATAAGGAGGATAAGAATAAACATTACACTATGTTTACATTTTAAGTCAATCTTGAATCCCTAACACTATGGCCCAAGTTATAATACAATGATTTTTTCATGCTTCACACTTCAGTAAAACTACTTCTAAATTTCACAAAACAACATAACGATTTTCCCCGTGATACAAATAGACCTGCTTTTTCTGTTTTTAAATATTCAAACTAATTACAAGATGAAATGGTTTCTCCTGTACAACTGAATCTATGAAAGAAAATTCATTAAAGGAAATTTAGTTGTGACAAGAAATTCTGGATAAAAAATGTTTTACATTAAGGAACACTGAAACTTAACAAGCAGTTATACTGTTGGTTATATTTAAATATTTACAGAAGCTGTGAATATTTTAAATCTGACAACTGACCACAACATATTGGGGATGGGTGGGGATGGTGGTAAGTAAATATGGAAATGATGGTAAGACTTAACTTTCTAAAATAAAGAACAACGTTCCTCATAGTACATCATAATGGAAAGTCAATTGTTTCTGTAACGTGAAGTCATAGAACTATCCCATTGAGAGAGTATCTTCCTTGATACTTTCTCCTCTTATTCTTCTCAAGACTAGTACTTTGGGGGGAGGATATATATATAGGGATAAAATAATCAGATATAATATACTTACAAATGAAGTTTATAAATTAGTCTTCACACTCTAAAACCAGGTAACTCAGCTCAACAGTACTTTCCTACCCCTTACCAAATGAAAGAAGATAAGCTCCTGGAAATAGAAGAGGCCAGCAGGGACTCTCAAAAAGAGCAGACAATTAGTCGCAGATTTGAGTAAAGTCTTACAAGAGGCAATAAATTCAACAAGCAGCAGAACAAAAGCCAAAGAAAACAGAATTAATAGGATTATAAAACACTGTAAAATAAATGTAATATCCCTGAAGAAACCTATGAAGCTATTAAATCTACATAAAAGCCCTGGAGAGACTTGCTTTTCAGTCTAGTGGTTCAGAATCTGCCTACCAATGCAGGGGACACAAGTTTGATCCCAGGTCTGGGATGATCCCACATGCCTCGAGCAACTAAGCCCGTACAAAACTATTGAATGTGTGCTCTAGAGCCCTCAAGCCAAAACTACTGAAGCTCACACTCCTAGAGCCTGTGCTCCATAACAACAAGAAGCACCCCTGCTTGCCGCAACTAGACAAAGCCCATGCAAAGCAATGAAGACCCAGTGCAGCCAAAAAGTAAATAAATTAAAAATAAAATAAAATAATGCAGAAGTGGTGTTGTATGACTTCTGAAGCTAGAAAGGGTGCCAGAAATTCCTCCTGGATCTCTATTTGAAGTCATGCCTTTGGGCCCAGAGCTAAAAGACTGCCCTAAAGTGGCCACTTTGGAAAAACCACAGAGATGGACAGAGCTGCCAGAGGAGCACCAGCTGTGAGACCTATCAATAAAGAAGATAATTCCAGACAGCCACCACTTGACTGTAACACTCAGAGGAGAGACCTTAGGCCACATCTACCTAGATGAGTCACTCCCTAATTCCATACTCAAGAACTATGGATGATAATACATGGTTATTGTCTTGAAGTGAAAGTTGCTCCATCGTGTCTCTTTGTGACTCCGTGGACTAGAACTCTCTAGGCCTGCATACTGGAGTGGGGAGCCTTTCACTTCTCCAGGGGATCTTCCCAACCCAGGAATCAAACCCAGGTCTCCTGCATTGCAGGCAGATTCTTTACCAGCTGAGCCACAAGGAAAGGCCACTGAATACTGGAGCAGGTAGCCTGTCCCTTCTCCAGTGGATCTTCCTGACCCAGAAATCAAACCAGGGTCTCTTGCATTGCAGGCGGATTCTTGACCAACTGAGTTATCTGGGAAGCCTGGTTACTGTTTTAAGCCACAACATTTTGAATGGTTTGACTACTAAAAACAGAAGGTAGAAAGGAAAAAACAAAAGAACAAAGAACAGATGGACAAACTGAAAATAATGGATAACCTAAATGTCATTAATTACATGAGTACATATTCAATAGGAAAAATGAAAATCAAAATGCAAGACAAAACATATATTTAGCAAAAGTTGACAGAACCAACGGGAAAACCAGTCAAACACAAAATCAGGATTAGATTTTAACAAGCTCAATAACTGAGAGAAAAGGAAGATAAAGTCAATAAGGATATATTAAGGATTTGACCAAATAATGAACCAACTTAATTTAGATGATATATATAAAACACCATACCCCACACCCAGCAACTGCAAATTACACATTTCTCTAAACTGCATATGGATCATTTATTAGAGACAATGCTGGGCCATAAATCAGGTTTAAACAAATTTCAAAGGACTGAAATCATACAAAGTGTACATTCTGCTGCTGCTGCTGCTAAATCGTTTCAGTCGTGTCCGACTCTGTGCGACCCCATAGACGGCAGCCCACTAGGCTCCCCCGTCCCTGGGATTCTCCAGGCAAGAGTACTGGAGTGGGCTGCCAATTCCTTCTCCAGTATATTCTGACCATAATGCAATTAAATTAGGAACCAATACAAAAATATAATTATATAATCTCAAAATGTTTTTAAGTTAACACAATCCTAAATAATATATGGGTCGAAGAAGAAATCAAGATGGAAAGTAAAGGATCAGAGCTAAATGATAATAAAAATATATATCAGCAGAAATTATAGCTAAGTATTTGATCATTACTGTAAAATATGTACAAAAATCTGAAAATAAAACTGCAATTATCTCAACCTTTTAGTTTGGGAGAAGACAGAAAGGAAGGCATGTTAAAGGCTTTCTCTTCTTGGGAAGAGCATAAAGATACTGAACCTCTCTTTTTCTATAAACTGAAAAAGTATAAATCAAAGTGTGAAAAATATAATGTCAACAACTAAATCACATATAACTTAAAAATCACTACAGGAAAAACAAGCAAAGAAAATCTGACCAGTGCCAGAGTCACAAAAATGAAAACTAAACACAAAAGAAAGGTCAAGAAAAGAGTACAGGAATAAGACAAAATAGATCAGTAATCCCAATAAAAAGAAACCCTCCTAAATCCTAATTCGGCAAACCACAAATCATAAAAGTTTATTCTATGAAGACTATGATGACAAACTTAGAAAACAATACACTTATCTTGCATGTAGCAAATCTTCTAATATGCTATATTAATAGCTGGCTTTGTCTTTTCTTGTTTTAAATACTGAATTCAGTATTTAACAACAGAATGCCTGAACTACAGTAAGCATTTCTTTTGTGGCAATTCACTCTAAAAACATCTCTAGATACCGTCATCTATCCCTTTGAACTCTATGCTCACTAAGTAGAGTACATTCCATTTCTGGATAATTTTACATTGCTGTTTCTTTGTAGTGGCTACGTGTTGGGCCCCTGCCTCTGATGCTAAACAGAATAAAGAGAATTCCTCTCCCAGGCTATGCGCTTTCAAATATTTGAGGACAGCTATTTCCTCAACCATAACCTCTTTTTCAATAAGCAGTCCTATTTCCTTTTTCAAATGATAGTTTCAAATATTGCTATTATGGTAGGTGAGAATTCTAGCTCTCTTAACACACAGCAAAATAATATACTAACATTACATTTCCTTTTTCATATAACGTGTGTTTATTCTGGAATTGTCTACCAACATTTTCTACCCAAACTTGCCAGATAATCTATCAATATCATACCCTTTTCTCCCCTGCTTCCATCAAAATCCTTCCTGGAGCTTGCTGTAATCTGTACCAGCTGCTCTCTAGGCCTGCATATGTCTATCAATCTAGGACTTTGTTATGTGTTGGTGTGCTTCAAAGTGCCTACCCACAGAGGTTACCACTACTAATTCTTCTTTTGTCTATGGTTTTATTTTCCCCAACACCAGAAAGGAATGCAGTTCAAATATTATCACATCTCACAAATTTTCAAGAGAAGCTAGAATTCTAATGTTTGGGAAAGCTTCCAGTTTGCTTTAGGTTGGGAATTAAACTTAATTATCTGTGTGTGTGTTTACACGTATATATATAAATATATATATATGTATATATATTTTAAATTGGAGTATACTTGCTTTACAATGCTGTGTTGGTTTCTGCTGTAGAACAATGAGAATCAGCTATATGCTTACATGTATTCCCTCCCTCCTGAGCCTCCTACCCCTTCTAGGTCATCACAGAGCACTGAGGTGAGCTCCCTGACCACTACTATTTCTACTACTCCTCCAGAAAATGAGGAATTTGTCCCTATAAGTCAGCATCTTCTTTAAGTACACTGTCTAAATCAATTGAACAGTGTGAATATGAACTACAGGGCTGATGACAATATTTTTTTAAAAGAGAAAGAAAGAAAACACTAAATTATAGATCATTTTCAGTACTGTGCCATCACTTTTTTGAAATGGCATGGAAAACTTAAAAGAAAAAAAATCTTTTAAAGGCACAAGGTCTCCACTGCTTCTCAGGTTCTTACATTTCTTTGAGGGCTTCCCAGGTGGTGCTAGTGGTAAAGAATCTGCCTGCCAATACAGGGGACATAAGAGACATGGGTTCGATCCCTGGGTCAGGAAGACCCCCCGGAGGAGGGCATGCCAACCAACTCCAGTATTCTTGCCTGGAGAATCCCATGGACAGAGGAGCCTGGTGGCTACAGTTCACAGGGTCACAAAGGGTCGGACATGACTGAAGCGACTTGGCACAGTACATTTCTTTACTAAATGACACTTCCTTCTTTATATATTAAAAAGGATCACAAATACTACCATTATAAAAGAAACTCATCCATCAAATTATCCCCAAACAAGTTTTTACTAAAATTTTTAATAAATTATGACTGAGACAATTATTCCATTCATTGTACCCTCGACATTCTCTACGAATTCAGATAAAGGATTAAAATATTTAATCCAACCATATTACTTTTTCAGAAGTAAAATTTCTGGCAAATTTGACCAGTGGTCTTGAAAGGCTTAATACTAACATGCAACAAATGCAATAATCTACCATTTGAAGTTATTCCTTAAAAAAGTGTGTTAGTAAGTATACATTTTTCGTTTATAATAATCTTTGTAGCATCTGTAGTTACATCTCTTTTATTATGGTCTCTCTTTTGATCCATCCTAGTAGATCTGTAAATTCTATTAGTCTTTTTCTAAAAATCAACTTCGGCTCTGTTGATCCTTCATTGTTGGCTTCTTTTATATTTCTTTTGTATTTACTTTTATGTCTATTATTTCCTTCTTTTCTTTATTCTGTCCTTTTTCTAATTTAGATTGAATGCCTGGCTCTTTCATTTTCAGCCTTTCTTCTTTTCCAATGAGTATCTCAGAGCCTTCATCAGGGATCTCTTTCTTCTACCTAAAGTGCATCTTTTAGAATTTCTCTTAATGATATTCTACTGGTGGTAAAATGTTTTAATTTTTCTGAAAACTTTACGTACCTACACTCTTAAAAGATATTTTAGTTTTAACAGTTATTTATTCTCAGCACACCGTAGTTATTCTTTTCTTTTGGTTTCAGTTTCAATTTTTCCTTTTAATAAACTAGTCTAATAGTAGATCTTTTGAAGGTAATTTGTCTTCTCCTTCAGACTATTTTTAAGATTCCTGATTATGTGCAAATTTAGCTATGACGTGTTTAGGTATTGTTTTTTCCTCTCCTGTTTAGGATACACTTCTTGAATTTATGTCTTTCTGCAATTTTATAAATTCTCGATTATAAACTTCAAATACTATCTCTACTTGACTTTTCTTCACATCTGTATTCTGCTTTGATAACTGTTAGATCTTCTCATGCTTTTCTTATATTGGTCAAGGTTAATACAAGACTGGGCTGATACAGTAGGAGACTCTACTATGGCTTAAACAAAATTCAAGTTTTTTTCCTCTCTCACATGACAGTAGAAAGGGATAGTTCAGGACTGGTTTGGCAGCTTAGAAGTCTGAGAGAGCTAAGCTCTTATATCTTGTTGCTCTGTCATCCTTAGAGTATTGCCCTGTGCCATATAGCTAAAAATAATCCACCACCATGTCCACATTCCAGTCTATGGGAAGGAAGAAGAAGGAAGGAAATGGCGTATCTTTATTTTTATAGGCATAAACCATAAAGCTAAAACCTATGCACACATAACTTCCCCTTGCATCCAAATTGCTGAAGCCGACACATAGGCAAACCTCACTATCAGAAAGGCACTGAGATGGAAGCTATAGCTGGAGAGCAAAGCTTCCGACTAATACAGTGATTACTCAGATGGAAAAAGAAATCAAGGAAATTTAGCAATCTCTGCTCCAATTTTCAAATTCTCTTTTTTTCTCTTACATATGATCCATCTGTGTCTCTGCATTTTGGTTAATTTATTTTTCAGGTCATCTTCCAGCTCATGAATTCCTTAATCTATTGTTAAACCTATCTATTGAATTCAAAATTTTTATTTGTATTTTTCATTTCCAAAAGTTCTTTTATTCACTTTTTTGTCAAAGCCATTGTTCATAGTCTCATTCTCCTTCTCACAGCGTTACAGTGAAATGTTCAAAAGTCTGAACTTAGTATCCATACTGCCTGAGTAGAATCCTGCTCTACTATTTACTAAACTCTGACTAGAACACTGACTACTAAGAATCTGGGAATGACACTATTAAATAGAACATGGGAGACTATCACGCTATCCAAAAATATTCCCTAAAAAAAAAAGAGTGAATGCCTATCTTCTTTTAGCAACAGAGTAAATCATCATAAAGTACATCAGAGTGGACTGCTTTTTATATGTAGTATAATCTACTTAGATGAATATTCTTCAGCAACTGTTATCATTACAGGCAAATAAAACATTTGTAAACCATGAAGATAATTTTGTAAGCAATGACTAATACTTTCTATGTTGCCCCCAAAAGTTTTTTCCTTAAAAGATAAGTCTCACTAAATTAACTTTGCTAATCTATGCTAAGTATATCAATTATAGAATCCTGATGTCAGAATCTTAACATTTCCATAAATAGAGATAATCTACTCTAATGTTATTCCCTTAAGGGCATTGCCATATAAATTACATAACCATAATCTGAAAATTTACGACTAACACTAAAGCAAGTCATACCAAATTTTAAAAAAAAGTATGAATTTAAAGAGGCTTCCCAGGTGGTGCTAGTGGTGAAGAATCTGCCTGCCAATGCAGGAGACATAAGAGACCTGGGTTTGATCCATGGGTCAGGAAGATCACCTGGAGGAGGGCATGGAAACCCACTCTAATATCTTGTCTGGAGAATTCCATAAACAGAGGAGCCTGGAGAGCTATGGTCCATAGGGCTGGAAAGAATCGGACATGACTAAAGTGACTTAGCATGCATGGGAGGGATTTAAAATAATTTCTAGAGTAAAACAGCATACCTGTCACAAATTTCTGAAATCTTTAGAGACTTCACTTCTTATAACCAACGGAAATGTTGTGATCTTTCCTAGAAGGGAAAGTAAAATGATGTGACCAACAACAACTAACCTCTATACAGCATTTTATTATGTACAAAGCTCTTTCCTTTATATTTTTTAGTTTACCATATCAAAACTGTATATGATTTTCCCTACTATAAAGATAAGGAAACCATCTAAGGTTTAACTTGAGTTAATGACTTAGGTGCAAAGTAACAGGAAGCTCTATTCAAACCTATCCTGCTAGTAAATGCCATTCTCTTTTCAATGTATTCTGCTTTGTTACATAACAACAACAAAACAATATTAATAGCATATATTTACTGAGAACTTACCACGTGCCAGGCACTACCATGAAAAATCCTCACAAAAGTCTTAATGAGGTAAGTGCTATAATTTTTCCAAACCATACATCTAGTAAGAGAATCCACACATCAAACTTTGGCAGCCTGGATCCCGAATTCACACTCTAAAACGCTAACTCACCTCTACTCTTATATGTGCTTAGAAACTTGTAAACACATGGCATACCTCTGGAAGGAAACTGAGGAATTAGGGGACAAGGAAAGATTTTTACTATATGCCTTACTTTTTGAAGGCAACAAAGAGGAAGGGGTTGGGGTAGGAATTCACTATAGACATGGAACTTCATGGGGAAAAAAAGTGTAGATTCAAGATAATGAAAAGCCTAATAAAAAAAAAATATTTTAAAAAAGTCCAGGTGGTTTGAGCATTTACAATGAACAGTTGGGAGAAAGCTAGGGGGAAAGAATGAGTACAGATGTGGTTTAAGCAGTGATTAGGCTAGCAAGCTACCAAAAACCCTGTATGATAAAAGACCTGAAGTTTGCCTATCAGAGGAAGAAAGCCACTTAAAGTTTTTCAATAGATAATGCAAGGGAAAAAAAGATTAAAAAAAAAAAAAAAAAAGCTCCCAACTTCTATGAGAAGTGTGTAGGTAGGAACAAAGGATTGAGAAATTGGAGCAGGGAGTCCAGTCAGGAGAACAAAGAATGGGGCTGGAATTTGAGACACAGAGAGGGTTAGCCTTAAAGTAAGGGGCCACACAATTCAGCAACATTGTTGTGAACACAAAGTCAGACAATTCATATATAGCACTTAGCACAGTGCCTGGCTAAAAAACAACTACTACTACTATCACTGCTTTACTACTGTAATTAGAGTTACTGATATTTGGAAAAGAATTGTGGAAAGGTAATGTAACACAAGAGTGCACAGCACTGTCAGATTAGGAACCCCAAATTAGGAGGCAGCATAATAAAATTAATTGATTCCGAACTTTACTGAATTGAGGGGTCATCAGTTCTCTGAAAACTGTTAGCATATAGGGAGAAGTGGGGACAAAGGAACCCAAACTAAAAACCCCTGATCAAAAGAAACCTCTGGCATATCTGGATCCCTGTATAAGCCTGGGAAAGTTATTTGTTAGTATACAATTTCCTTATTAGGGAAACAAAGCTGCATTAAGATACTGGTTCCTGATAATTAAACAAAATAACGTATTTTAAGTAGGTACAAAATGCGTAAAACATGGGAGAAGTTAAACGCTTTCCCCTTGTAAAGTAACAACACAGGATCAACATTTTGGTTTGATGAAAACACTGCCACATTAGAAAATCACTGCTCGGATTCTAGTTTACTAGTCTGTTTGCTTTAAGAACTTCAAATCTATCTTAGCATGGCCAGATTGTCATGAATTTCTGATTCGCAGAAACTCTGAAGGTTCCTGTGGCCAGAGCATTGGCTCTGTGACAAGAAATAACACAGGCATAGACACCTTTGTCTTTAAAATTTCCTGTTGAGGACAGTCTTAGTCCTAACCAACTTCTTTATATTTGAGATGAGAGGAGGTCAGAAGAATATAATAAGAAAATTATTTAAAGCTCGCTTTCATGAGACAAATCAATTCGATCAGGTCTAAAAATGGACCATTAAATAAGAACTAAACTTAATCAGGGGATATTGTGTTTTGTGTCTAATGCTAAGAAATACACAAAAAAATACATAAATATTGATTTATAGTTTCTAGGATTTTTATATTGAAGAAGAGTAACACTGGGTGAGAGATTTTACTTTCTTGTAATGGAACCAAATGGAGATTCTATAAATGAGAGATCCTAATTTAGCAATTAAGAGTTATAAATTGCTGACCACCTAGGTTTATAAATGGAATTCATGAAAAGAATCAGTTCCAAACATTCTTTTTTGTATGGCCATGAAAACCCTAGTAATCTACCATAAGCTACCATAAGTTTATATCTAGATCACTTCAATAGCCTCTTATCGAGTCCCTTCACATCCAATTTTCCCCTCTCCAATCTTTCTCCCACAGTGAAGACAGAATGATCTTTATAAAAAAGACATATTTCATCATGTTAGTGACCCTCCTCCCAAATCCCTCCAGTTAAGATACTTTAGTGATCTACTACCACCCTTAAGGATAAAACCAAAATATGCTGACATGTCCTGCAAGAGTCTGCACAGTTTGGTCTCTAATTCCCACACTAGTGTTATCTCACAATGTTCTCCCTCTTTGCTCTACTTGCTCCAGCCAAACTGGCTTTACACCATTTTCTCCACTGTGCCATGCTCTCTCCTGATAGACATTGGGCAGCTGGTAAACTGTTCTGGAGAAAAATAAAGCATGAAAGGGGGTACAGGGAGTTCACAGGGCATGAAGATTTGTAATATGAAAAAAGTGATATTCGAATCAAGACCTAAAGGCAATGGTAAAGAACAGAGTCATGTGGACATCTGAAGGAAATGGAAAAGTCTTGAGACGCCTGGTAACTTCTATAGAGAAAGGAGAGCATCCTAATTGGAGGGCAATGATGAGAGGATTAGTAGGAGGTAAGGTAAGAGGTGAAACAGCTAAATATGGGCTTTCGGGCCACAGTAAGGACAGTGGCTTTTACTTGGTATGACAAGGGAAGTCAGAGGATAGTTCAGATCACAGGATGACAAGTTCCCACTGAAATTTTAGATAGATTTCTCTAATCTGTTGCGTGGTGAAAGGAAGGAGGAGATCAAGGGCAAAGGCAGGGAGAACTATTTGAAGGCAAATGAAACCCAGAAGATGGCAACATGGACCAGCAGAAGTGGTAAGAATTAGTTGTCTTCCAGATACATTTAAATACAGGGCTAAAAGGAGTGAAGAGTTAGGAGAAAAAAGGCTACTAAATAATAGAAGACACCGGACACCAAACAGAGAACATCAAGCAGGATAAACACCAAAAAATCTACAACTAGGAATATATTCAAACTGCAGAAAATCAAAGACAAAGAGAAAATGTTGAAGAAGCCAGAGGGGGGAAAACACTGAACTTCTAGAGGAGCAAGGATGAGAATTACACGAGGTGTCTCTTCAGAAATTACACAAAAATAAGAGAAGAATAAAGTGAAATGTTTAAGCATTGAAAGAAAAAACCCCCACAAAGCTACAATTCTGCAAATCCAGCAAAATTATCCTTCAAATGACAGAGAAGTACAGACTTTCTCAAACAAAATTTCAGTGGAATCTGTTGTTTTATATTTCTGCCCTGTAACAAATGTTAAAAGTTCTTGAAAAGAAGAGAAATAATTTAAGCCAGAAACTTGAAACCAAATAAGAATATATGAAGGTAAAATTAAATTTTGTATTTTTCTTGTTCTTAACTGATCTAACAGACAATTTGAAATAACAGCAGTAACAAATTAGATGATTACAGCTGATGGATAAGTGAAGTGAATGACAGCAATGTTATAAGCGATTTTAGGAACTGGAAATAACTCTGTTATAAAGTACCTGTATTATCTGTGAGGTAGTATAATGTTACATGAAACTGGACTTGGATTAGTTATAAATGTATATTTCAAATTCATGGGCAATCACTAAAAAAAGTATAACTGATTTGTAAGAGAAGAGAAATAAAAAATGCTCAATTAAAACCAGAAGGCAGCAGAAAAAGAGTAGAAGACAAAAAAGAAACAAGGGCAATGAACAGAAAACAGTCATACCTATGGTAGCTATTAATCCAGCCACATTAAAATCATTAGTCAAAAATCAAAAGTCTAAATACACCAATTAAAAAAAAGGTGTCAGAGCGGATCAAGAAACCCACTTTGAATGTAAAAACACAGATTAAAAACAAAGGGGTGGAGCAAGATATACTATGCTAATACTAATCAAAAGAAAGCCAGAGTAGCCATATTAATTTCAGAGAAATCTGACTTAAGAGCAAGGAAAATTACCAGGGATCAAGAGAGGAATGTATAATGTATATAAGTATGCATAATGATAAAGGGGTCAATTCTCCAAGAAGATATAACAGTTCTTAAGGGCTTCTCTTGTGGCTCAGCTGGTAAAGAACCTGCCTGCAATGCGGGAGACCTCGGTTCGATCCCTGGGTTGGGAAGATCCCCTGGAGAAGGGAAAGGCTAACCACTCCAGCATTCTGGCCTGGAGAAGTCTATGGACTGTATAGTCCATGGGGTCGCAGAGTCAGATGCAACTGAGCGACTTTCATGAATGAATGAGTGAATGTGGATGTGCCCAACAACAGTGTCAAAATACATGAGGCAAAAACTGACCAAAGAGCAAGGAAAACAGATGAATCTACCATTATAGTTGGAGAAGCTAACACCCCTTTATTCGTAATTGGCAGATACAGCAGCAGAAAACAGTAAGGACACAGATGAACTGAACAACACTGCCAATCAATTGGACCTAACTGATAACTTTTACAACACCGCATGAACAACAAAATATATATTATTTATAAGGGCATACAGAACATTTAAATAGATAGACCATATGGGACTTCCCTGGTGATCTAGTGGTTAAGACTCGGCACTTGCAATGCAGAGGGTCAGGGTGAGTTTGATCCCTGGTCAGGGGAACTAGGATCTCACATGCTAGTGGGGGGGTGGGGTGGAGACAGACCCCATAATCTAGACTATAAATAAGTCTCAATAAATTAAAAGAAACTTAAATCACACAAAGTATTTTTTCTGACCAGAGTGGAATCAATAATAGAAACATGTCAAGAAAATCCCCAAATATCCGAAAATTATAACATACCTCTAAATAATCCTTGATTCAAGGAAGAAACCAAAAGGGAAATTTGAACAGAATGAAAATACTAAACAAATGAAAATAAATATATCAAAATTTGTAGAATGAGCCCAGAAATAAACCCTTACATAAATGATCAAGTGAATTTTGACAAAGGTATTAATACCACCCAATAAGGAAAAGGCAGTCTTTTCAACATATGTATTGGGAAAACTAGATATTCACATGCAAAAGAATTAATTGGACTCTGGCCTTACACTATATATGAAAATTAATTCAAAATAGATCAAAGACCTAAAGGTAAGAGCAAAACTATAAAACTCTTAGAAGAAAATAAAGGGGAAAGTTTCATGACACTGGATTTGGCAATGATTTTTTGGATATGACATTAAAAGTACAGGCAACAAAAGCAAAAACTGATTAACTGGACTACATCAAAATTTAAAACTTCTGTGCATCAACAGACACAACCAACAGTGCAAAATGGCTACATGGAAGAAAGTATTTGCAAATCACATATCTGATAAGGGATTAATATTCAGAATAAAAACTTCTAAAACTGAACAACAACAACAAAAAAAGCCCAAGCAAAATGGGGAAAGGACTTGAATAGACACTTCTCCAAAGATGATACATGGATGGATAATATGTACATGAAAAGATACTCAACATCACTAATCATTCAGTTCAGTTCAGTGCAGTCGCTCAGTCATGTCCGACTCTTTGCGACCCCATGGACTGCAGCACGTCAGGCCTCCCTGCCCATCACCAGTTCCCAGAGTTTACTCAAACTCATGTCCATTGAGTCAGTGATGCCATCCAACCATCTCAACCTCTGTCGTCCCCTTCTCCTCCCACATTCAATTTTTCCCAGCATCAGGGTCTTTTCAAATTAGTTGGTTCTTCGCATCAGGTGGCCAAAGTATTGGAATTTCAGCTTCAGCATCAGTTCTTGCAATGAATATTCAGGACTGATTTCCTTTAGGATGGACTGGTTGGATCTCCTTGCAGTCCAAGGGACTCTCAAGAGTCTTCTCCAACACCACAGGTCAAAAGCATCAATTCTTCAGCGCTCAGCTTTCTTTATAGTCCAACTCTCACATCCATACATGACTACTGGAAAAACCATAGCTTTGACTAGATTGACCTTTGTTGGCAAAGTAATGTCTCTGCTTTTAAATAAGCTGTCTAGATTGGTCATAACTTTTCTTCCAAGGAGTAAGCGTCTTTTAATTTCATGGCTGTGGTCACCATCTGCAGTGATTTTGGAGCCCAAGAAAATCAAGTCTGTCACTGATCCCCCATCTATTTGCCATGAAGTGATGGGACCAGATACCATGATCTTAGTTTTCTGAACGTTGAATTTTAAGCCAACTTTTTCACTCTCCTCTTTCATTTTCATAAAAAGGCTCTTTAGTTCATGGAAAGGTAAATCAAAACCATAATGAAATAACACTTTATATTCATTAGGATGGCTAATACCAAAATAAAGCAAATGAAGAAACCAGAAAACAAATCTTAGTGAGGATGTGGAGAAATTAGAATCTTTGTGCACTGCTGGTGGGAATGTGGAAAAAGATATGGCAATTCCTCAAAAAAAATTAAAAATACAATTACCATATAATCCAGCAATTCCACTTCTGGGTATATACCTAAGAGATCTGAAAGCAGGGATTCAACCACATATTTGTAGTATACTCATGTTTACAGCAGTATTATTCACAATAGGACAAAAGTGCAAACAACCCAAGTGTCCATCAATAGATGAATGGATAAACAAAATGTGGTATGTTCATGGGGCTTCCCTGGTGGCTCAGTGGTAAAGAATCTGCCTGTGTATGCAGGAGACCTGGGTTGGATCCCTTGTTCAGGAATATCCCCTGGAGAAGGAAATAGCAACCCACTCCCGTATTCTTGCTTCGGAAATTCCATGGACAGAGGAGCCTAGTGGGCTACAGTCCATGGGGTTGCAAATGTCGAACACGGCTTAGGAACTAAACAACAACAAACAACTGTATGTACATACAATGGACTATTATTCAGCTTTAAAAGGAAACTGTGATACCTGCTACAACATGGATCAATTTTGAGGATATAATAAGTGAACTAAGCCAGTCACGAAAGGACAAATACTGTATGACTCCACATGTATGAAGTATCTACAATAGTCAATAATCAAATTCATAGACAAAGAGTAGAATGGTGGTTGACAGAGGTAGGAAGACGGGAGTTAGTGTTTAACAGATATGGAGTTTCAGTTTGGGACGATGACAATAAGTTCTGGAGATGGATGAACAATTTCACAAAAATGTAGATGTACTTAGTGCCACTAAACTATACACTTAAAAATGGTTACAGTAGTAAATTTTATCTTATGTGTATTCTATCACAATTTAAAAATAATGTAATTCACCATACTAAGTTAAAATAAATCACAGGTAGAGGTGCCAGCAAAGAAAGACCAGACGCAACAGCCATTAAGGTAAGCGGAAAGCCAAATATGTGGCTTCTTGGAACAAAAAGAAGAAAATATTTCAAAGAAAAGAAACTGATCAACTGTTAAATGCTGTTGACAAGTCAAGTAAGATAAGGATTGAGAACTGACCACTGGAGGTCACTGGAGACTTGATGAACCATTTCAGTGAAATAACCCAGGACCAAAAGCTGGACTGGATTCAAGACTGGGAGATGGCAAACTGGAAATAACATTAGATGATTTTTTCTGAGGTGTTTGCTTAAAAGAATAGAGAAATGGGGTGGTCACTATGACAACGGAAAGAGGATTTGGGTTCAAAAGGGGTTTTATTTGTTCTATTTTTACAGTACGTAGACGTTCAGTAAGTCAAACACTTAAGAACTACTTAGTAACATTTGTCCAGAATGAACCATTCTCAAGACTAGGTTTACTGCTTGATGCTAGAGGGTACAGGGCTGCAATTCTGAATCTTGCTTCCCTCCACCTCCCAAAAGTATGCTATCTTATTTTTCCAAGGTCATTAAATTTTTTTTTAGTAAAACTCTTTATCAAGAAAGCTGAGTACCAAAGAATTGATGCTTTTGAACTGTGGTGTTGAAGAAGACTCTTGAGAGTCCCTTGGACTGCAAGGAGATCCAACCAGTCCATCCTAAAGGAGACCAGTTCTGGGTGTTCATTGGAAGGACTGATGTTGAAGCTGAAACTCCAATACTTTGGCCACCTGATGCGAAGAGCTGACTCATTGGAAAAGACCCTGATGCTGGGAAGGATTGGGGGCAGGAGGAGAAGGGGGCGACAGAGGATGAGATGGTTGGATGGCATCACTGACTCGATGGACATGAGTTTGGGTAAACTCTGGGAGTTGGTGATGGACAGGGAGGCCTGGCGTGCTGTGATTCATGGGGTTGCAAAGAGTCAGACACGACTGAGCGACTGAACTGAACTGATCAAATAATACTGCAATAAATGTACAAAAATTTAACTATCTTTTTTGTTCCGTATGTCCAAACATTCTGTTATAATAGATAACACTGCAATGAATCTGTGCATACATTTTTATCTAGAGTTACCATTTTTTCTTGGGGTAACATTTTCAGATGGATCATTATTAGTTCTAAGGTTAGGAGCTTTTTGAAGTTTCTTCATGGAGATTAATAGTTTTATCAACTTATATTCTCATATCAAGAATACGTGGATCTTGGGAATTCCCTGGTGGTCCAGTGGTTTGGACTCTGAGCTTCCACTGCAGGGACTATGGTATTGATCCCTGGTCAGGAAACTGAGATCCCCTAAGCCTTCACATGGTCAGAAAAAGAAAAAAAGTCCTATTTTTCCCTAATAATTTTCCCTAAAAGTTTCAACTTAAATTTGCTCATTACAATTTAAATGTTCTTATTTTGTCAGCTGTATCATCCAAGATGCATTATGCTGCTTTTAGTTTAAATTTCTTCGATTAACTAGTGAGGTTAAAATGTTTTCCAAATATTTATCAAGTCACATCTTTTTTCTTTTGTGAACTGCCTATTCGTTCTCATTTGTTTTGAAAAAAGTTATTTTTTCTATTTGTTATGTTTATTAATTAGGGATAGTCACTCTTTTGATTACTGCAAGTTTTCCCTGTAGGTGTTATTTACTTTTAACTTTTTATTTTATCATATTCAAGTAAATTTTTGTTAATCATGTTAAATCTGCATTTTCCTTTGCCATTTTTCCCTTTTACAATTTGGTTTATAACTACTAAGGATTGCATATTGGTGAATTAAAGTGAAAGACTGGCTTTAGGAGTGAAAATTCTGCTGTAAGAAAGTCAGAAAGTTTCTGGTTTATTTTCTGGTCTCTATTTAGATGAAAGTTGATAAATGTATATGCAATAAATAAATAAGTATATAATAAAACTGGTAAAGGCAACAGGACTTGGATTCAGAACAACTGTAATTAGGTGCTGGCTCTACCACTTAGTAGCTAAAAGACTTTGGACTTCTTAATCTTACTCAACTCTCCTGAGCTATAAATAACAACATTTCTGAGGGCTTACCATATGCCAAGCATGACTCCAGGAATTTCACTTTTGTCAACTTATTTAAATACAACCCTATGATATTATAATCACCGCTTTACACAAGAGAAAACATGTAACCTAGAGAGGCTAAATAACTTATCAAAATTCACACACAATCAGTAAATGGCAGAACCAGGATTTGGATCTAGGCTTTCTGACTCCAGTGCCCTCCATCCTGGCTCCTAATCACTCTATTATATGATCTGTTTCATCTCTAAAATGGGAATGATACCATTTATCTCATAGGTGTGGTGAAAGGATGAAAGGAGGCACTATACATGAAAGAATTTTACAGCATAAAGTGGCAAACATGAGGATGAGTACTATTAAAGATTTTTGCTCTGAATATCAGCAAGAAATCAGAAATACTGTATGACTTAATAAAACAAAAAAGATGAGAAATTCTTTACCACGTATATTGAGAATTAAAATCCTTATGGTAACCTGTTAAAAGTACCTTGGAGATAGCCCTTAGGCTCCAGCTATCTGGCTGGAAAAAGTCTGCCTCAGGCTAGAAGAATATACAATTTATTCCATGAAAATGACAACATAAAGCATGATCCCAAATCAGTTGAATATGCACTTTCAGAAGCCCCATGAAAATAAGAGACTCAGTTTGTCTTTCTCCATTAGTCTTGCCACTGCTTCCTCTTCTGTGTAACAGATATAAACCCTAGCTTATATCCCTCATGGTGTTATAACATACCCACTTCCTTTTTCTATCCAAATCCTCCAAGCCCCGTGGGGTGCATTTCAAGTCCCAACTTCAAAGTTATATCCAATAACTCAGGCCTATAGTCTTCTTTACTGAACCTCTCATTACTTCTTTTACAAAAACCACTTAAGTCTTCAGTTATGTTTTCTATTGTTGAGATATAACTCACATAACATAAAGTAGTTTAAATTACATTCACCAGGTTGTACAATGATTCACCACTATCTAATTCCAGAACATTTTCACCACTCTAAAAAGAAACCCCCCATGTCCATTATTTACTTACTCCCCCATTCCCTACCCCTAGCTTCTGACAACCATTAATCTACTTTCTGTCTCTATGGATTTGACTATTCTTAGAGTTATGAAATAACAGAAATATGTGACCTTTTGTGTCTGGCTTCTCTCACTTAAAATGTTTTTCAAGGTTCATCCATGTTGTAGCATGTATCAGTACTCCATTTCTTTCTATGGCTGAATATTCCATTGTATGGCTATACCACATTTTGTTTATACATTCAATGGATGAGTTGCTTCCACTTTTTGGCTATTATGATCAATAATGTCATGAACACAATGTACAAGTTTTTATGTGAACCTGTTTACAATTCTCTTGGGTATATACCTAGAAGAGAATTGCTGGGTCATATGGTAACTCTAAGTTTAACTTATTGAGGAACTGCCAAAGTGTTTCCCACAGTGGCTATACCATTTTATGCTCTCACCACATCCTTGTCAACAGTTGTTACTGCCCATTTTTTTGATTACAGATATCCTAGTGAGTGTGAAATGGTATCTTATTGTGGTTTTGATTTGCATTTCCTAATGTCTCTGGTTATATTTTATGTGACATATTTCCTCTAATTTATAGTCAGCAAGCTTTTCCTATAAGGGGCCAGACAGTAAATGTTTCATGCTTTGAGGGCTACATATAGTCTATGCTACACAATCTCCTCTGGTTTTTTTTGTTTGTTTTTCAAACAACAAAAGCAAAAGCCATGCTTAGCTTGAGGGCCATACAAAAATGAGCCTCAAACTGTAGTCTGGCAACTTCTACTCAGATTGCTTCATAATTAGCCTGGCCTTTCCTATCAATGTCAATTTTGTTGAAAGCAAAGACCAGACTATTTTATATTCCTTCATAGTGATCTTCACAGTTCAGTTTAGTCACTCAGTGGTGTCCGACTCTTTGCGACCCCATGGACTGCAGCACGTCAGGCTTCCCTGTCCACCAACTCTCGGAGCTTGCTCAAACTCATGTGTATCGAGTCGGTGATGCCATTCAATCATCTCATCTTCTGTTGTCCCCTTCTCCTCCTGCCTTCAATCTTTCCCAGCATCAGGGTCTTTTCAAATGAGTCAGTCTTTCCCATCAGGTGGCCAAAGTATTGGAGCTTCAGCTTCAGCATCAGTCCCTCCAAAGAATTTGGAGGGCAGATTTCCTTTAGGATTGACTGGTTTGATCTCCTTGCTGTCCAAGGGACTCTAAAGAGTCTTCTCCAACACCGTAGTTCAAAATCATTAATTCTTTGGCACTCAGCTTTCTCCATGATCCAACTCTCACATTCATACCTGACTACCTGACTCTGATCTGCAGAGTCCACAAATACAAAAGTAGAGGTTTTAAAAGTACTTGAACTGAACTTTTTGCACAAAGAATATCCCCAATTAAAAAAATATCTTCCCATAGGTATTTACACAATATAAATAAAGCACACAAGTTATCCTAAAACTACAAATAAGATTAGAATTACAGTAATACACTATGGCAGAACTTGTTATCTGTTCCTCTAACTTACTAGCCATAAAAAAGGTATATACTCTGGCAAATGTGAAAACCCAGTAATTTCAACAATTTGAGTTTTACATTCTGGAAATTTTAAGTTGATCACAAAGAAGGAATTGATTCTACATAGAAACTCCTGGACAAAGAATGAAAACTAATGTATCAGGGAGCAGACAGCTACTTATTTATCTCTGGAAGTCACTGAACTTCTTCCAAGTCCAGATTTCTCATCTTTAATAGTAGAAGTGATTTCATCCGTCCTACCTTTCCCACAAAATTGTGAAGATCAAATGAGACAAAGTTTATAAAATTGTATAAAAAGCACTACAAATAATATGACTCATATATTGTTAGAAGAATTCTAAGCCAAAACCAAGATTTCACTATTAAAATAAGTATAAACAAGAGTTCTCTGGGTCTTTGCTGCTGCTGCTAAGTCGCTTCAGTTGTGTCTGACTCTGTGCAACCCCATGGACGGCAGCCCACCAGGCTCCCCTGCCCCTGGGTCTTTAGAGGTATAACAAGTATTTTTCCTAACGGTCCGCATGACATCAACAAACTCTATGGTGATTCTCTTTTTTTTAAATCTTTCTAAAAGAGGAATGGAAATCAGAAGAAACTGGTGTTACATTCTGAGTCTCAGAAAGGTTAACCCAGCACATAAAAACATTCAGACCAGTTCCCTGGGTCTTAGAAATCTAAGACAACATTCATTCTATGGCATCTTTAGTTTATTCTAGCTAAAAGGAATAATATACTAAATATTCCTTTGAACACTCAGCTGCCTGCTAAAAATTCACGGGAACCAAACAGTAACCTCAAAGACAAAGCCAGAATCAGCAGTAAAGTTTTGATCAACAGAAAAGAAGGAATAATATAAATACCTAATATTCTATGCTAAGTACTTTATACATACCATACCATTTGATTTTTATCACCACAAGGTAGGGGTACTATTATTATTCATATTATAGCTAAAAAGTGAGGCTAAGAAAAATATCTCACCAAAGCTCACAGTAATTTGCATAGCAGGGATTAGAATTCAGATAAACTGTGTTTATCACATTTCATTTGGTTAGCAACCAATGCTAACATTTGGTTAGCAAAAGCTAACCAAAACCAAAATCTAAGAGAAAGCAAAAATTTCCAAAAGTGTGCTTCAATTCTTTTTCTTTCCATATCTGAGTACAACAAAGCTGATAAAAAAAGTAGTTAATGACCAGAAGACCACATACAAAATAGGGTGATGTCCATGGGATTTCCCAGGCAAGAAGACTGGAGTGGTTTGTCATTTCCTTCTCTGGGGGATCTTCCCAACTCAGGGATCAAACCAAGGTCTCCTACATTGGCAGGCAGGTTCTTTTCCACTGAGCCACCAGGGAAGCCCACCTTAAGTATTACTAAAGTCTTGAGGCTCAGGGTTCAAAGAGAGACACTACCATTAAACATCTACAATTAAGTTTTCTAGAAGTTACAATCTTAGATCTAAAGCCCTGTTTCTAACAATGCCTTTTCACTAGCTAGAAGCGAATAATTGAAACATGAGCCTGAATCAATCTGTAAGGCACACCAAACAGAGCAAACATCAACCTTACCTTGCTATCTAGATTAATACAGGAAAAAAAAACAATAAAACAATGGTCCCTAGTGCCACAAATATCTATTATGTTTATCTTCTATAAATGAGACACTGAGAGACAAAGGAAGATAAAACCAGTTACCCAAATTTAACAACAAAAATATACAATCCCATTTTTCAAAGTGTTGGTTTGATTAACTTACCAATTATACAGACTGTAGGTAACAAAAACTGCTAGAAAAAAACAAATACTTTTCAAAAAAGCAAACTGGTTCTGTGTTGAGAAGGTGCTCCACTTTGAGGGATGCACCCATTTTTTAATTCTCTTAGTTTGCATTTGCTGACATTTATTTACAAATTTCGCACCAAGTTAAAAACAGGATAGAAAAGGAAATCTGATGGAGAACTAAAAGACAGACAGACACACGCTGTCTTTCCAAATCAGAAAGAAAAAACATCTCCAGCTCTAACTGGCAGAGCTCCCCTACTAAACAGACAGAAGTATACTAGTGGATACAAACAGGCAAAAATGAAAAAGTCTGCCAAATTAATGTCATGTTATGAGAGGAAAGAGAAAGAATAGGAAAGGATCTGGTCAGTAACTAGGATTCTGTCAAAACTAGGGTGGTGAAGCACACAAAAGGGAACAGAGACGCTTACTATTAGCACACAAAAAGGGAGCAAAAAAGTATTGTGCAGTCCAAATATGACTCAAATATTCATTGGAAGTACTGATGCTGAAGCTGAAGCTCCAATACTCTGGCCACAAGATGCAAAGAGCCAACTCATTAGAAAAGACCTGATGCTGGGAAAGATTGAAGGCAGAAGGAGAAGGGGATGACGGAGGATGAGATGGTTGGATGACATCACTGACTCGATGGACATGAGTTTGAGCAAAGTCCGGGAGATGGTAAAGGACAGGGAAGCCTGGCGTGCTGCAGTCCACGGGGTTACAAAGAGTTGGATACAACTAAGGGACTGAACAACAACATTAAGAATTACTGGTAACCGTCTAAATTAGTATCTTTTTTCAATAACTGGCCTGGTATAAACATACCTGTGTGTGGGTGTGTTCCGTAAAAACCCCCACAGCACAGATTTTCCACCTCACTGAAACTTCTGATACAGTCATCCCTTCATCATCTCACAGACAACCATCTCCTTTCCTTCCCTCCTAAACATGGACTCCAAGAGTGATCATCAGTGCAGCTTAATAGTAGCTAAGCACAGACATTGAACCTAACTTCCTGGGTTTTGAAGTCCAGCTCTGACACTTGCTCTGTAATCTGAGCAATGTTTTGACCTCTCTGTGCCTTAGTATCATCATGGGACATATAATGGCTACTTCCCAGGGTTATTTTGAGTAAATGTGTTAATATCTTTAAAGTAAATTTATAAATATGCCTACCACAGAGGAAGGGCTCTAGAAGTGTTTGTTCTTTATTATTATCGCCATTTTTGTCTGAGCTATTCTTTGTCTGAATATTCTGAATATTCACTGCAAGGACTGATGCTGAAGCTCAAACTCCATACTTTGGCCACCTGATGTGAAGAACTGACTCATTGGAAAAGACCCTGATGCTGGGAAAGATTGAGGGCAGGAGGAGAAGGGGACGACAGAGGATGAGATTGTTGAAGTCGGTTCAGTCTTGTCTGACTCTTTGTGACCCCATGGAGTCGTTTCAGTCTTGTCTGACTCTTTGTGATGTGTGTGTGTGTGTGTGTGTGTGCATGTGCACGCGTGCGTGCATGTGCGCACTAAGTTGCTTCAGTCTTGTCGGACTCTTTGTGACCCCATGGACTGTAGCCCACCACGTTTCTCTGTCCATGGGAAGAATACTGTAGTGGGTTGTCATTTCCTCCTCCAGGGGAATCTTCCTGACCCAGGGATCAAACCTGTGTTCTTGTGTTTCCGGCATTGGCAGGCGGGTTTTTTACCACTAGTGCCACCTGGAAAGCCCAGTTAGGCTACAGCACTCAGTTATTCAAATAAACACTAATCTAGGTGTTGCTGTGAAGGTATTATGTGAATGTTGCTAACCGTCACGTAAAGGAGATTATTAATAATGTAAGGAGGCCTCACCTAATCAACTGAAAGCCCTTAAGGGACAAAAATGATGTTTCACTAAAGAAATTCTGTCGCAAGAATTTATGCCCGTTTCCAGCTGGTATGACCTATAGATTTTGGACTTGCCTGTCCCCACAATCATATAAGTCAATTCCCTGAAATAATGCTTTTACTTTTATACACACAGAGACACAAAATGCATATGTGTATATGTTTAATGTGTGGTGCACATGTTGTATCCTACTAGTCCGTTTCTCTGGAGAACCCTGACTAATACAAATATCTGCTGTTTACTGATGCTGAGAACAAGATAAAGTCTGTTTCTGTTGCTTGCAACCAAAGAACTCCAAGTACAGTTATATATGTTACCGTTTGAGAAGGAGAGTCCACAAAGATCTCACTGTTCAACCACATGCTAACAGTTTAAGATCAAAGTTATAAGAAGATTCTAAACCTAATGGCAATAAAACTGATTTTCTAGACTCCTCCAAAGTACAGAGAAACTAAAGAATGAAGGCATACTCAAGAAAAAAAGGGTGTCTAAAACAGCTGTTAGAATGTTCAGGCTCCTTTACACCAGTTCAGTCCACTACCTGTTTTTGTATGGCCTATAAACTAAGAATAGTTTTCACATTAAAAAAAAAATTAAAAAAAAAAAAATTAAAGAAAAACAGTATTTTGTGACACGTGGAAACTACATGAAATTCAAATTTCAGTGTTCATATATAAAGTGGGCACAGCTATGCACATCTGTTTACGTATGGTCTATGGCTGCTTTGCCTATAACAGTAGAACTGAGTACTGCAACAGAGTCAATATGACCTTAAAAGCCTAAAATAATTTATTATGTCTCTTTACTGAAAAATCTTTGCTGATCCCCAATCTAGTTTATCAGAAAAACCATAGCCTATCTTTAGGAGGAATGGGCAAGAAAAGGGTAGGAAATGTTAGAAAAGAGGATACAAGAAAAGGAATAAATTAATTGTTAGGTATAATGGTTTGAAACCTTATCATGCACAAAATAGTGTTTGCAGCACTTTACATATATTAATATTTTTAATACTTACAACATTCTTATGAGGTGGAGACCATTATCCTGATTTTATAGATGAGGCAGAGAGGCTAAAACAAACCTGCCAAGCTCAACAGACATAAATTACAGAACCAGGATTACAAACCAGGCTGTGTGGCTTTAGCATCCATGTGGTTAACCACAACATCATACTGCTTTATCACTCATCTTCTTGTCTATCTAATTTGCACAGAACTAATGATGCTGATTTTCCTTAAAACTAAAGTATTAACAAACTATGTAACTGAACCAACCCTGGAATAAATGAAGATGTTTGTGGCAGTATATTCATTAGAGAACTTGAGGGACGACAAACACCTATGCTTGTCTTCTTTCTTGAAGACAGGAAACTCAGGAAGATGACACCTGGATTCAATCACTGCCTTCCCCAAACTATACTTGAACTCAAAAGCTCATGCAAGCCAAGATAAAGTATGTTCTCCTCCCACATGTCTTGCCTCATCATGACCAATTAAATAAGAATCTGGACGGTGGAGCTGTGATGCTGATATTTCTTAAAACTTCTCAGTTAATTCTAATACACAGTCTTTCCAGGGTTGAGACCTGCCACACTACATTTCTCTCCTTTCAAGGAGAAGAGTGGTGATCAAAAGAAAAGAGTAAAGGTGAGGGGAGGGGCAAAAGCAGAGATGGGGAAAATTGACAAAACTTATCTTCCAAGAATGGAATTTTCATTTAGTACCATAACATCCTAGTAAAATACATTTCTAAGTCTTCGTGTATCAACTCTACATCTAAAAACTTAAAATAAACCAAAAAAAGTAGGTATAAAAGTAAAACTAAATGTTTTTATATATGCATGCATATACAGGAATTTCTGTAAGATACATAGCAAACAGATAACCATTATTTTTGCCGTATCTGTATTTTTTATTTGATCTGTGTTTTTTGTCAACTTGTATTTCTTTTTATAATGTATTACTTAATTAAAAATAATTTTAAAAGTGTAACTAGAAGGATGTTCAAGGATTACTTTAATTATACTTTGAATATGAAAACAACTACATCAAGAACTAGCAAAAGTTGCTTGGTACCCTCCTGGAAAGCAGTCTATTTCTTGTCAGAGGTCTCCCCAACTTCTATGTGCAGCAGAGATGTATATTCTAACAAATCTATTAAAGAATCTTTTCCACCAGATGACTATTACTAACTAAAGTCTTACTGGTGCTAATTTATCATAGTACCTAAGTATGAGGGGAAAATATTTTAAATAATAAAAAAATAATGAGGGCTTCCCTGGTGGTAAAGAATCTGCCTGCCAACACAGGAGACAAAGGTTCAATCTCTGGTCTGAAAAGACCCTACATGTCTCAGAGCAACCAGCCTGTGGGCCACAACTACTGAGCCTGTGCTCTAGAGCCTGGTGGCTGCAAATACTGAGCCCACATGCCACAACTACTGAAGCCCATGCTCTGCAGCTAGAGAAGCCAACACAGTGAGAAGCCTGCGCACCACGACTAGGGAGTGGCCCCTGCTCACCACACTAGAGAAAAGCCCACGTGGCAACAGAGACCCACACAGCCAAAAGTTAATACAAAACTATAAAAAACAGTAATAAAATGGAAATATTTCGTTTTACAAACACAAATATCTATTACACATTCTAATTTTCATAATCATTTATAATGATCTCACATAACAGTTAAAATCAAATCTCCTCTTTATACGCACTATTCATTTAAATGAATCTCAAGTTTTTAATATGGCTTCAGAAACAAAGTAGGCAATGGAGGTAGTAAGACAACATCCAAGCAATCACACAGGCTTGGCCTTGTCACTATTAAGGTCATAGTGAGTTAATGTTCAAGCATGGCTTGTCATTCGTTTGCTACTGTGATTCTAAGTAAAAGACCCAGCTTCATGTACATTCACAGTGTTTAAGTTTGCACTAAAGAATAAAACCTCAAACCCGGTTACATGCTAAGTAAGCCTCAATAGATAAAACCACATTTGAGATGTCTATTGGTAAAGAATCTGCCTGCCAATGCAGGTAGATGTAAGAGATGTGGGTTCCATCCCTGGGTCGGGAAGAGTCCCTGGAGGAGAGCACAGCAACTTACTCCAGTATTCTTGCCTGGAGAATCCCATGGACAGAGGAGCCTGGTGGGCTATAGTCCATGGGGTCACAAAGAGTTGGCACAACTGAAGTGACTTAGCATGCACACACACTGAAATATAACTGGCAAGAAAAACCAGACCATGAGGGAACAACGGTTGGTTTTCATTTGGCTAGATGCAGAACCATGACCCAAAGCAAGGTGGGCCTTTGTAATAAGCCTAAGCTAGCTGTGGTAAGAACTTAACTCCAACTCTTAGAAAACAGTCCTCTCTGAATTGCCTAGGTACTGAATATCATTTGTTGTTCAGTTGCTCAGTCATGTCTGACTCTAATGATCCCATCGGCTGCAGTACATCAGGCTTCCCTGTCCTTCACTATCTCCCAGTTTGCTCAAACTCATGTCCGTTGAGTCAATGATGCCATCCAACCATCTCATTCTCTGTTGCCCCTTTCTCCTCCTGTCCTCAATCTTTCCCAGCAGATTTTTCTTTTCCAAAAAGTCAACTCTTCACATCAGGTGGCCAATACTGAATATCATGTATTCTACTCATTATCATTCGCTTTTAACCTAGTGGTGAACATGGTACTCTCAAAAGAGATTTTTCTTGACAGAGGTAAACTAAGTCTTCCAGAACACTAAGAGTGTTTTCAAGTCTCACTCAAAAAAATGTCTTAGGGAGTTCCCTGGCCATCCAGTGGTTAGGACTCCACACTTTCACTGCTGAGGGTGTGAGTTCCCTGGGATTCAGAGCTCACAAGCCATGTGGTACGCACAGAGGGGGAAAAAAAGAAAAAAACAAAAGTATGTCTTAAGAAAAAAAGTTAGGTTACAGTTAGTAAGTAGGGTCAGAAACAACATTTAAAGATTTTGGTAATGGTGTGAGCAGTTAAATTTAAACGAGAAACTATCTCAGGAAAAAATGCCTTTAAAAAAAAGCCTAAAAACATTTCTACTTTGAAAACCAAAGCGTAATTCTTTCACAATGTTTAACGACTCTATTCTCATGTATTTTGAACTTTAGGAAACTGAACTTCTGAAAAATGTAAGCAGAAATAGCATATATTATGAGATACCTAAAATAAGGGCATTACCAAAAATGTAAAAAGGGAGATACTATATCTCCTTTTAAAAGGAATAAAAGTTAGATAGCAAAGAGAGTATATATCCAAGATACTTCAATCAATAAACCAAAGATTAAAAGACATACTGGACAGGAATGTTGTGGTTCCAAGTATTTCCATAGAGCTCACAGCCCAACAACTTGTTTGTCCACTGTGCAACTCAGAGGTGCCTTTAGAATTCTGAATTACTGCCAGGCACTCAAAGTTGTCAAGCCTAAATATGTCAATCCTCAAAAATTTGTATTATTCTAATCTAGTTAAAATACATATACTTGCCTTCTTAAAAAAAAAAAGGAAAACTTAGCCAAACTTAAACAGTAACTCAGAATCTGAAAAATATACAAAAGCACATCTGCCTATTAAAGAAACCTTTAGTATTTCCAGATATGAGAGTACAACACTATAAAGTGTAGTAATGAAAATCTAGTGCCAACATCAGAGTAGGTAAATAAAAGATGAAAAAGAGAAAACCGAAAGAGACTCAAGCATATAATGCCATTTCAATTCTTAAATGACCCACCATAAATGGGAATTTATGAAACAGAAAAACACAAGCAAACAAATATATATGCCAGAAACAATCACACACAAAAAAACAGGAAACAAAAGGCCCTTCAACAGAAGAATGGATAAATGTACAGTAATTCAGTAAATACTCTAAAAAGAAATGAGATAAATTACAAGAGTGATATGAAAAGATGACCAAAATGCCTTGGACAAAAAAAAAAAAAAAAAAGCAACTTGCCATAGTTAAAGTTCAGCCTATTAATCTTTTTCAAAAGATACACAGATACAAGTTTATAAAACTATTTATGTTAGAATATATACAGGAAAAAGCTGGATAAATATTCATATTACTAGTGGTAGTCCTTAGAGAAATGAACTTTCGTTAAGTTATACATATCAAAAATATTAAGATATACAGAATAAAATTATTCTATTCTATTCTTGGAATTCATCCTAGGGAAATAAGTAAGAATGCCTGGAGAAATTCAACTACAATGATATTCAAAAAAGATTTTTTATTATAAAAAATGGAAAGCTATAGGGAATAAGGTTTTTAAATGATGGCAAATTCACCTAACAGAGTATTTACTATCTATTGATACTATTTATCCAATAAATACTAAAATATATCCATTTTGACAAAAAAGTCACAATATACTTTTTAAAGGGAGATGAACTATTATGGATCTGATTTCATTTTCTGAAGGAAAAAAACCATGTACTGAAAACCACTGGGCAAGATGTTAGTAAATGTTAACAGGCTGGGAGGTAAATGAAGGATGAGTTTCCTTTTAGTTTATTGCACTCATTCCAACAGGGGCAACATCGCTCCTAAAGGGGTAAAAAAACCTTTATCTTTAAGTGTATAAAGAAAAATATTAACATACAATAAATAAACAAATATACAGGATACCCGTGGTATTAAAATTTCATGAGGGGAACAATTAGGAAAAAACATACAAAGACTCGACTGAGGGGAGCAAGTGATAATGACAAAAAAGGCTAAGAAACTATCTCATCGGTACTCTCATTTTTTTCTACAATGAACTAGGTATTGAGCCTTTATAAGTAATATATGTACACTGATTTAACTACTTAAAAAGGAACATACCATGGAAAGTTAAAACATAACATTAATTTTCATTACTAAATATAAAGTTTATTCCTATAGTCTTAAAGTTTTAAAAATACAATACAGTTTTAAACACATAATGTTAAAATAAAAATACAGAGGGACTTCCTTGGTGGTCCAGTGGTTAAGAAGCCACCTGCCAATGCAGGGGACATGGGTTTGATTCCTCCTCTGGGAAGATTCCACACATGGCAGAGCAACTAAAGCCCATGAAAGAAAGTGAAAGTGAAAGTGCTAGCTGCTCAGTTGTGTGGGACTCTTTGCAACCCCATGATAACTCTGTTGGTAAAGAATCCGCCTGTTATGCAGGAGACCCTGGTTCAATTCCTAGGTCGGAAGATCCCCTGGAGAAGGGATAGGCTACCCATTCCAGTATTCCTGGGCTTCCCTTCTGGCTCGGCGGGGTAAAGAATCTACCTGCAATGTGGGAGACCTGGGTTCGATCCCCTGGAGAAGGGAAAGGTTACCCCCTCCAGTATTCTGGCCTGGAGAATTCCATGGATCTACAGTCCACATGGTGGTAAAGAGTCGGACAGGACTGAGCCACTTTCACTTTCACTTTTCACTTTGCAATCCCATGGACTGTACCCTGCCAGGTTCCTCTGCCCATGGAATTCTCCAGGCAAGAATACTGAAGTGGGTGGCTAATTCCCTTCTCCAGAGGATCTTCTCCACCCAGGGATTGAACCACACAGTCTCCTGTATCGCAGACAGATTCTTTAACATCTAAGCCACCAACTAAGCCCTTACACCACAACTATTGAGCCTGTGCTCTAGAGCCTGGGAGCTGCAACTACTGAAGCCTGAGCACCCTAGAGCCCGTGCTCCACAACAAGAGAAGCCACTGCAATGAGATGCCCGAGTCACAACAGCTAGAGAGTAGCTTCTGCTTGCTCTAACTAGAGAAAACCCATGCACAGCAATGAAAAATCAGTGAAATCAAGGATAATTAACTTTTTTAAAAGCTAGCCCTAAAAAAAGAAATTATAAGAGAAAAAGAAATTCAAAGAGTATTGCATCAGAATCATCTGGGATCACTTGGTGGAGTAAACTACAGGTTCCTTGACCATACTACAGATATGATAATAAAATCAACATTTCTATGGATGGGGCTAGTAGCTTTTATTAAATGAGCCACAATTCTATCATCATACCACTCTATGGAAATATGGAAATCCAGACAGATATATATCCTATTATCCATTATCTCTACTGGGTACAAGGCATTGTGAAGAATATAAAAGAAATAGGCAAAATTCATAAATTTTGCCACTAGTGACTATTCATATATTTGTCACTATAATAGTCATTTCAGTTAAATCTGCAAAACCCAGCATTAACTACTGGCCTTCTCAGGCAGGACAGTATCATTCACAAAGAAACACAAGTTTTTAACCCTATGATAAAGATTAAACAAGTAGGAAACAAAAATCACTGTTGGGTAATAATAACTAGGATGCTGTCACTTACACTCAATTCTCTTCAGTTAATATTGTGTTTGGCATGTCAGCCTTGAAATATACCAAATTCAAAATTTTGCCTACCCCAAATTAAAAATCTCCCCTGTTAGATACTCTGGGTTTAAAACGTGAAACCACACATGCCAAGATTTACTGTGTATATAAATAATGAATCTACCTAACTGTACAGGCAACAGTCCCACTTAACTAAAGAAGAATATACTGGTTAGTAAAAATAGGCACAAAGGATTAAGATACTGCTTCATTCCCTAGCAATCATCTCCAATTTCTTACAGACATCAATGCCAACTTTTGGTGGTAGTAATAATGATGGCAGCAATAATATTTAAGAGCTTTTTGTATGCCAGGCATACTTATTCAATCTTTAAACAAGTCTAAGAAACAGGTACTGTTCTTTTTCCATTCTACAGATGAAAACAACTGAGAAATAAAAGAAATGAAGTAAAAGCTGGTAGATACTAACATATAAACTTCCATGGAGTGTTTGCCTACTAACCACAAATGCAGTATCAAATGACCAAATATTCAGAGTGAGATGTGGCCTATCATTTATATAAACAAGCTTATATCTTGTGATTAACAATCATCTATAAAACAGTATACAAATGAATGTAACTAAGGCAAACCTGAGTGAGAAGAATCAAAAGTTTTCTCAAGTTATCACACAATAGTACAATACTTTTCCCTCTTTTCTCACTCACTACACCAAGAAAATGAACTTAAGTTTGCCTTAAAGTACAGACTTTATCATTATGCATAATTCCATCTCAGGAATACATTTGTTTAATTCATTTGTAAAGCCTTTAACTCATTTTATCCCCAAAGAATCTTCATTTTTAAAAGCTTTATTAAATTCAATTTCATATTCTATAATGAACTCATGTTAGAACCCAATTATCAAATATATGAACAGTGTATAAAATTCAGGATATAAAACTTAGAATAAAAAAGAAAAATAAAAATCACCTGTAATTCCAACTTCATGATAACTTTGGTCCTTTTGATGTTTCCTTTCACCTACATTCTACATATAAATAGGAACTTGTAAAAATAAGAATTGAAATCATACTATATAAACACTGTTAATCAACTTTTTCTCTCTTAACAAAAGTATCTTTTGTAAAATGGTGTGGACAAATTCTATATGACTGTGTGTGTGTGCATGTACATGGAGGTTCAGCAGTATCTGACTCTACCAGCCCATGGACTGTAGCCTGCCAGGCTCCTCTGTCTATGGAATTTTCCAGGCAAGAATACTTGAACGGGTTGCCATTTCCTACTCCAGGGGATCTTCCTGACTGAGGGACTGAACCCATGTCTCCTGCATCTCCTGCATCGGCAGGCAGATTCTTTACCACCACACCACCTGGGAAGCACATTATATGACTGACTTTCTATAAAACACTGGCTCATAGGATTGAAAAAAAAAAAAGTTTCTTATATTGTGAAAATTAACCGCAAGGTGGAGAGGGGATGGTTGGTCCTTCACATGGAGTCATCTCTCTTTTTCAAGTACTTGAATGCTTTAAAAAAACGATCATTTAAAAAATTGTACTCATTAAATAGGCACACTCTGCATTACTAAAACACCTTACTTGTCCATCTTCAGCACACCAACACACAGAAGGCATTAATATATACATATATTATGTATTCCATACATAGTTATGGAAATGGTATGGTTGCAAAAGATAAAAAATGTGACAATCCATGTAGACACAAGCTCAACCCAGTACAGTGGAACCTAAGCAGAGCCAGCCTGGAACACCACAAAGCAATGATTCTTTGTACCCAATGCTTGAGGCCTACTGCTTACACGCAAACACAGGCAGATGGCACCAGTGGTGACACAATCCCAGGCTTGTTCTACTGATGACAGCAGTGAAAGTCTAAAGCATAAGAGGAATAACAGAACGACTACATCACCTAAAACCCTCCTAACAATGGTTTCAACTGCAGATTTGGGTTGGTACTTAAATTATAATGCTGTCACTTTTTCAATGTAGAAACCATGATATTTAAATAGCAGTAAGAAGTTACCATTTATTTAAAATTCAAAAGAATGTTTCACAAAGTTCGCCCCAAGTGTGAAACTCAATATTCAAAAGGCACGGAAACTTTTCTTTTAAAGAGTATATACCATTTCTCCAGTTACGAGTTACTTAAATTCCGTATCTGTCATATGTATATAAAAGAAACATCATTGAAATAACCTAGTATCTGAAGATCTAAACAAATAAAGGTGGGTCTGAGACATAAGATTCACCCTCCAGCTCACTTGTCCATGGTTTTTCTTAAATTAACCTAATATTCTTAAGTAATGTATAAAAGTTTCACTTAAACCAACTTTTAGATAGACACATCAACAGGGCAAATTGATGCTTGTACTTTATATGCAAAACAATTTCCTGAAGCATGAAAATTTCATGCCAAGGGGTTACATATGTCATTACTAAACTGATTATATGATTAAAATAAAGAGCAGCAGAATATAACAGTAAAGCAGTTGAAAACTCATATAGAAATATAGCCCCCAAAACCTTAGAAAATAAAAAGAGCACTTTGAGGATACCAAGAACCAAAATATCACATTAAGTTATCTTTTATAGACCTGTCATATTATAACCTTAGTCTCAAACTACTAGAAACAAATTTAAAAACATGTCCCATTCTTCACAAAAACAAGGCTCTTCATTCTGTCCAGGTTTATTGTACTTGAGACCCAAACCAACAAAACAGATCCCACCCGGCACAAAGTAGTGATTCTGCCACAAATGGTGAAATTGGTTATATCCTCTCAGAAGGTCCCTCTAGGCCACCACATCTAACCTCAAGTGTTCTTTCTACCCTTCAATGTTAATTTATCTCCGAAAAGCCCTCATTTCACCAATTTCCTTTCTTTTCTCTTTCGGTGAAAATAAGTTTCTTTTCCACAGTCTAGCAAAACAACTTCTATGTGTTATCCATTCCCTTACAGAAAATCCTGTATTAGAATTCTTTCCCTTTTGCAACCCTCCACTAAAATAGTTTCTTTCAATCTCTCGATTATCAGCATCTATTTTCATCTCTTAAGTATCCATTTCTATTAAGTATTCATTTAAATGCTCAGTTTAGTTCAGTTCAGTCGCTCAGTCGTGTCTGACTCTTTGTGACCCCATGGACTGCAGCACGCCAGGCCTCCCTGCCCATCACCAACTCCCGGAGTTTATTCAAACTCATGTCCATTGAGTTGGTGATGCCATCCAACCATCTCATCCTCTGTCGTCCCCTTCTCCTCCCGCCTTCAATCTTTCCCAGCATCAGGGTCTTTACCAATGAGTCAGTTCTTCACATCAGGTGGCCAAAGTACTGTAGTTTCAGCCTCAGCACCAGTCCTTCCAATGAATATTCGGACTGATTTCCTTTAGGATGGACTGGTTGGATCTCCTTGCAGTCCAAGGGACTCTCAAGAGTCTTCTCCAACACCACAGTTCAAAAGCATCAATTCTTTCGTGCTCAGCTTTCTTTCTAGTCCAACTCTCACATCCATACATGACTACTGGAAAAACCATAGCCTTGACTAGATGGACCTTTGCTGGCAAAGTAATGTCTCTGCTTTTTAATATGCTGTTTAGACTGGTCATAACTTTTCTTCCAAGGAGCAAGCATCTTTTAATTTCATGGGTTACAGTCACCATCTGCAGTGATTTTGGAGCCCAAGAAAATAAAGTCTCTCACTGTTTTCATTGTTTCCCCATCTATTTGCCATGAAATGATGGGACCAGATGCCATGATCTTAGTTTTCTGAATGCTGAGTTCTAAGCCAACTTTTTCACTCTCCTCTTTCACTTTCATCAAGAGGCTCTTTAGTTCTTCTTCGTTTTCTGCCATAAGGGTAGTGTCATCTGCATATCTGAGGTTATTGATATTTCTCCCAGCAATCTTGATTCCAGCTTGTGATTCACCCAGTCCAGTGTTTCTCATGATGTACTCTGCATATAAGTTAAATAAGCAGGGTGACAATATACAACCTTGACGTATTCCTTTCTCGATTTGGAACCAGTCTGCGGTTCCATGTCCAGTTCTAACTGTTGTTTCCTGACCTGCATACAGATTTCTCAAGAGGCAGGTCAGGTGGTCTGGTATTCCCATCTCTTAAGAATTTTCCACAGTTTGTTGTGATCCACACAGTCAAAGGCTTTGGCGTAGTCAATAAAGCAGAAGCAGATGTCTTTCTGGAACTCTCTTGCTTTTTCAATGATCCAGTGCATGCTGGCAATTTGATCTCTGGTTCCTCTGCCTTTTCTAAATCCAGCTTGAACATCTGGAATTTCATTGTTCACGTACTGTTGAAGCCTGGCTTGGAGAATTTTGAGCATTACCTTACTAGCGTGTGAGATCATTTAAATGTACTCTAAATTTAATTAATTAAGATATTAATTTATTTGAAAGGTTACAAACTTTATGCAGTTTTGAGAGATCTCATACTGCTGTTCTGCCTGAGTATTAATATCAGTTGGAGAAAAAAGTCCCATTATATAATTTTTTAACCCTACTAACCATTAAATTCCCCAGAATTACTGGATCACATTTCTGAACAAATCACACACTATGATATACTAGTGGTGGTGGTGGTTTAGACGCTCAGTCATGTCTGATTCTTTGCGACCCCACACACTGTAGCCCACCAGGCTCCTCTGTCCATGGGATTTTCCAGGCAAGAGTGGGTTGCCATTTCCTTCTCCAATGATATACTAGAAGACAGAAATAAACACATACTTCCCCCACTATGAAACAGAGATTAGATGGACAACACATGTTGGCTGCATAAATAGTTTGATTACTGTTTCATTTCAAAAAACTAAACTGTTAAAGAGTTAAAATTTAAGTGATACAAATAGAACCAAAAGAAGATGATATCCTGAATACGAATGGAAAGATCTAGAGCAAATTTCCTTTAAGCTGAAAACATTAGGGACTACTCAAGTAGTCAAAATCTTAGTGAAAATTACACTTTCTGGGTTTCTGGTCTTTATTTCTCTCCTTAGAATGTTTAATGTGTGATTTATTTTAAGCAATTGAAGCCTCATGGGGAGTGCAAGTTTTGCAAAGGAAAAAGATACGTGAAGTCAATTATTTCTGAAGAGTTTTCTAGACTCATCTAGAAGAAAAAGAGTGTGCTGCACTGAAGATTAGAGGGAGAGAGGCAGTCTTCTGTCATTTGCCTACTCATTCATTCATTCATGTTTGCATGCAAGCAAAACACATATATTTACTGGCTTCTTATTTTGTGCTTTGTACTGCAGTAATCCTTTCTTCTGAAAGTTTGCTGTCAACATTATCTTCTACAATTAAAGAGTTTGTGGGACTTCTGTGGTGGCACAGTGGATAAGAATCCACCTTCAAGTGCATGGGACATGGGTTTGATCTCTGGTCTGCGAAGATTCCACATGCTGTAGAGCAACTAAGCCCATGTACAACTACTGAGCCTGCGCTCTAGAGCCCACAAGCCACAAATACTGAGCCGGAATGCCACAACTCTGAAGCCTGAACAGCTAGAGCCCATGCTCTGCAACAAGAGAAGCCACCCCAATGAGAAGCCTGTGCACCCCAAAGAAGAGTAGCTCCCACTTACCACAATTAGAGAAAGCCAGCATGCAACAATGAAGACCCATGCAGCCAAAAACAAATAAATAAAATTTTTAAAAAGAGTTTGTGAATTTTCATATATACAATTACTTTGGGTTTCATCATCTTCAAAAAACGAACAATATTTATTTCACAGATTTGATATGCAGATGAAATGGGATGTAAGGGCTTTACCTTCAAAAAAAAAAGTTCCCTTTTCCTTATAAGTTTCTCTAGAGATTAGGACATTTATCAGTAATTCTCAACCTAATTATGAAAAATCTTCTATTCTCCACAGATTCCATGTCTTCAAAGACTTTTGTCTATCAAATGCACTGATATTTTACTTATAAGAACTCTCAAACTGTCACACACATAAAAACTAATGAAACTCAATGCTGGGTTCCTGAGGCATAAGCACAATGTTTCATTTCATTAACAGCCTGCAAATCACCACAATGTATGGTAAGGAAAGTGTGGTGATTAGTCCCAAAGATTTGAGTTAATATAATTACTGGCCAAAGATGCATAGTATTTCACCTGTACAAGTCTATTGAGAGCAAATACTAGGCTTTTTGCAGCATTAAAAAGAATCCATTCCTATTTCTGCAGACCCCTGGGGAAAACACAATTTATGTATAAGTTAGCAATTTTCTATGTCTGGAAAACTACTGGTTACCGGGCAAATTTGTTTCAAGCCAGATTCATTAGTAACACTATCTTCAAAGTCAAAAGTTGTACATATTTATCTAAAAAGGTAGGTAGTGCTATCCTGTGTACTTCCTTTGTTTTTATAAAAACAAAATCCAAACCCTTCACCAGAGACTTATGTGATCTGTCCCTTGCAAACTTCATCTAACGGTCTCCCCTCAGCTTACCACTTCTCAGTTATGACTAGCTGCTTCCTACTTTAGGGCTTTTACATCAACTGGCCCTCGTCTGGTTCACTTGTCTTGCAGATCATCACATGTCTGGCTTTTTGCAACTGAGATGTCAGAATAAATATCATCATGGAATTTTTTCCTCAGCACTCAATCTAAACCCTTCCATCACTATCATTTCTTCTTGTTATAGATTTTTCATAGCATCTGTGACCTCTTAAATTATCTGTTCACTTATTTATTTATTTACTGTTTCTCTCCAAAACCACCAAACCCCACTGGTATAAAGAATTCCACAAGAGCAGTCTACTCATTGCCCCATCTCCAGTTCCTAAAATAGTACCAGGTAACCAATAATCACTCGATAAATATTTGCTGGCTAACCAGCCAAAGTGTTTAAGATTATTCTGGGGAAGGTCTATGATTTCTTTGTTAAGAACTTATTTAACATTTAAAACTGTTGATTCAAAAGGAATAAGAAATAATGTTCTTTTGATTAAAAACAGAGTAAGAAATGTACACAATAATCTATTCAACCAGTGGGCTTTATTTTCTTTTATGACAATCCTTTGGGATAGAAAAATATGAAAATCTATTCATGTTTCACACACCTCATAGGTCACCTCATGTAAAAACTGAGTAAACTTTCTTTTCTTAACTTTAGCTTTATTGCAGTCTGACATTTAAAACTGACTTTTCTTATAATAATATACCATGAGCTGCTAGCCACTCAATTTGATAACATTTTTCCTGCCAAGAAGTAAGAAGCCTTCTAAGAATGTAAGAAGTACAGATTGGGAAGCCATAGCTGACATCACAGTGACAGTGCCAGCATGGCCCAAATCAGGGAATATCCTGTTCTCAGCTATGACAGAAAAGAAGGAAGGAAGGAAAAGACTGATCAGTTCAAGGAAAGTCACCATAGTTCTGATTTCAGTTGACAAACATGAATATCTTCAAATCAATTCAAAACAGAGTCAACTGGAATCTTATAGCTTGAAACATTAAATCCCTGCTTTGACTATCTGAGGTCTCTAGTAAAAGAAATAATCACACAGTTCACCAGATCTGGGCTTATATAAGAAAAACAAGTCCTTGTGGAAAACCAAACAAACAAACATATAATCCTCAATACTATATGCTACATTTGCTTATTAATTTAAAAATATTTTCAAGGATACTTGTAAAGTGGAGAGACGTGAATAAAAATAATAGTGACTTTATTTCTGAGTTTAGAAAATATTTGGAAACTAAAAGAAACATTAAGAAGAAGTATAAAACTCAATGGTTTAAAAAATGCAAACACCCTGAATATAACACAAACCTGTATTTACTTTTTTAAAATTGGAGGTTGCTTCTTTTCCCAACTGGTAATATAAAAGGAGACAGCAAGCAGATAATTCACAGCTCATGTGTGTTTACTTATCAGTCAAAAAGAAATATTAATATCAATCTTTAGGCTAACTTGCTTACATAGTATTCAACCAAGTGGAAAGCACAACCAGCAGAGAGCTAGAAGCAGGTACCATAATGATCAAGAACAGCATTTGCTAACTCCTTCTTTTTTTTTAATTAAGTAATTAAGAAGTACTGAAAGTGTTCATTTTTCTAAAGATCATATACTTAATTTCCTATTTTTTGCTGTTCCATATTTCACTGTCTTCAACATTATAAGCTGCTTAATAAGAAGCTATACTTCACTTTTCATCACTTCTGCTCACAAAACTGATGTTTCTAAAGTCCAGTCACATTCATGAAAGCTGGAAAACTACATATAGAATTTTACCTTACAGTTAAGTATTTTAAGATAGAAAGAAAGTGAAGTTGCTCAGTTGTGTCATACTCTTTGCAACCCACAGACTGTATGTAACCTGCTAGGCTCCTCTGTCCATGGAATTTTCCAGGCAAGAATACTGGAGTGGGTTGCCATTTCCTTCTCCAGAGGATCTTCCCAACCCAGGGATTGAACCCGGGTCTCCCACACTGCAGGCAGACTCTTTACCATCTGAGCCACCATGGAAGCCCTATTTTAAGATAATACCTCCGGAAATATGTCTAAAAGTGAGGATTCTCTGTTAGCCAAGAACTCAAAATGCTAGATAAGTAAATTTCTGTAGGAGACTATATATTTGTCAAAGAAATAGCATAAACATATGCTTTTTACTGATGAAAAACAGGAATCTTTTACCGTTCAATTTTTTTAAAAAACACAGCAACAAACAAAGTGTACAACCAAAGAGTCCTATTTTCTCTCAGAGGTTACACACCTAACTCTATGTAGCCTATTCATTAGACTCAGACTCTTTCTTTTGAATTTCACCTCCAAACTGGATATATCTCCAAACTGAAGATCTAGAGAGCTTCACAATGGTTGATTCCCAGCAACGCCCCCCCAAACCTTTCCTCTTGCTTTTTGTTAAACTCTCAGATTTTGGCTTACCTCTCATGTTTATTTTAGTAAAAGGAGATTAAATGCTCTTATGTGTTTAAACCAGTCTCCCTGTCTTCAGTCTCTTTCTTCCTCAATTCATTCTGCACTCTGCATCTAGATTCATTTTCAAAAGATGAATGCTCTGATCTGATCTTATTCCTCATATCAAAACTTCCTGTGCTCCACATAAAGCCTATACTTCTCAACCTAGCACTCAACGACTTCCAAACTCTAGTCCCGATCAATCTTTATGCCCTTACTGCCATTATTTTCTAATTATACAAGCCTAGGCTTCTGTCAAATCAATCTTCTGTCCTCTAACTTGCCCTGAACTTTCTATCTTGGCTCATGCCATTCCTACCACACAAAGAATGTCTACCACTCCCTCTCAGCTGCCACTGCTCAAGGCCCCTTTACATCTCTGCATTTATTTATGTAAATAAGGACATACAAAAGATATGTTCTGCCCCACCCAGCAAAACTGGCCCAAAATTTTCAAACCCAACAACTGCCAGCTTTTAGTAAATGCCTACTATGTGCTCAGCAATCTTAAACAGTATTTCTAAACCTCTCAACAATCCTATAAAGTAGGTATTTTTATTTATTCTCCTTTCACAGATGAGAAACCCAAAGCTCAAAATCATAAAACTATATATTTAGTAGATATCCTCAAACTGTATATTCAGTAAGTTGCCTCAAATCATACACTGAGTAAGTGGCGAAGCAAGGATTTCAACACAGGCTGCTTAACTCTACAGCTATTGCTCTAAACACTAAGTTGTGTAGTTTGAGGGTTTTTTTTAAGTCTGAATCATGTGACTATCCCGCTCCTCTATCTGAAATAATTTAGTTTTACATATTTCTACTTACTACACACTATAAAATAAGCCTTCTTGTTTTTGTTATTTTAGTAAAGGGAGAAGATTAAATACTATTTCTTTTCAAGAGAAGAACAATACTGAAATTGTAATGTCAAGGAACATCTTTTTTGTCACAAAGATTACTTTTACTAAAATATTTTCAAAGAAATTCATTCCAAGCAACTTTTTCAAAGATGACTGCAAATTAATAATCATACACTTTGGTGGTTTTACAGATTATTAATAATATGAGGATTTTGTGATCACCACCCAAGAACTGTAATTGGTATCTATCAAATTGGCAAAGACTAAAAACTGACCTACTCAATGCCATTGAAGGTGCAGTGAGACACACATTCATACACAGGGTAACCACCCTTTGATCCAGTTATCCCACTTCTGGGAATCTATCCTAAAGGAAAAAAAAAAAAACCCAGAGATGCAATCAAAGATAAATGTACAAAAATGTCTGTCCCAGTGTTATTTAAAATAGTAGTATTATAAAGATCAACCTAAGAGTCCCACACTAGAAGAACAATAACCTGTTCAGAGATAAAAGCATGACCAAAACCACATTTATAGAAGTATAATTTCAGGGTTTTTTTTTTAATTGAAAAGAAGTAAGAAAGGAGAAGAACTCTAAAACTTAAATTGAAATGTTTGTACAAATTATGGGTCATCTTCAATTTCTTCTTTACATTTACACTCTTTTCAAAATCTGCCACCACAATGAACATGAATCAGCTTAAACAAGAAAAAAAGGTTTAAGCAGCTATAACCCCTGAATATGGCCCTGAAACAAACAAGGGCATATTGCTTGGACTAGAAACTACACTTCCTACTGCAAAGAAAGCGTCAAACTTGTTTTCTTTCCAGCTTTTATTAGGCTCACTTGTACTTTTAGATTGTGTAAAGAATGTCATCCAAAACTCAGTAGTACTCATGAAATTGCACAAGGCTATCTAAAAGTCAGCCAATACTCCAACAGAAAGCACCACAGTTAAACGAACTGTTTTACTGTATGCCTATTGAGGATAATAAATGTCCAATTAAACCTAACTCAAAAAATGCAAAATGGAAAAACCAGAAAAACTATTCTTGTTTCACAAATTAACTAAATATACCGTTGTTGCCTTATAAGCACATCACAGTTAGGTCTGGTAGGAACTTGAAAATAAAGCTGGCAAACTACCAACAACATCACTAAAAACGCACACTGATGCATTTGACTACTATCTTTTAGTGGATAGTTAACTTCAGTGGCACAGGATGATTTTAATCACTGTAGAAAAAATATTAAGCTGTCCTTCCAAAAAAAAATCTCCAAAACTTCTCACATTAAACATTAGAATTAAAACTGATAGCTGAACCAGGAAAAAACTTATGTACAATGTAGCATATATGCAGAAAAGCAATTTGGAAAAAAAAGACCAATGGAAGTAAAATAGGCAGTTGAACAAGCAATTCTTATTTTACTATATACTTTAACCAATGGGAGACTGGTTTGCTCGAATACTAAAAAGCTGTTAGGAAATAAGACCACAGAAATAGTTGTTAGCAACTGAAAGAGAATTAAAATATCACAAAGATTTTACTTAGAAAATGAGTATCGTTCTATTTTTACTCAATCATGAAAATACAACATTTATTTATAAAACATATGTCAGGTTCTGGCAAACAAAATAAATTACTAGACTATAAATTCCTTAGAGTAGAAACTACAGCCCCACATCTCAGTTTCCATCAAACAGCCTAATACTGGGTCACTCAAACATCTGTTCAATGACTGAATCTGAAATCTATTAATGAAATTATGCAATATTTCCACAAGTACACAATGAAATTTAAAAGGTAGTTTAAAAGACATCAATGATTTGAAATAAACACTGAAAACTACATAAAACCCAAAGATTAGTGTTAAATGTCAGCTGCTAAAATAATTAAGTTATGGTTGCTTAATATTCTATACAATACTTGCCTAGAACAGAATGATCCTATGAATTTAAAAATATCATGAAAAATAGTGAATGAATTTACTCTCGGGATCACATATTTGACAGATCTGAAATGTTCAGTCTGCAATAAGAATTCCTACTACTACTAACTTAGAATCTTATATAAGTGGCATCTGGGCTTTGTCCAAAGAAACAGTTGTACCCAATTCTTTGTGTCTCTTCAACTTTATACTTTCGTCACTGATAACTAAGCTACAGTTCTATCTTAAGCCAAGTTATGAGTGAGTATAACATAGCACTGCAAACAACCATGCATGTTACAGGCATACATATGTACTTGTGAATTCAAAGTAAGTCATCTCAAGTTTTCATTAATCCAACAGTGTCTTTTATCAGTTATGTGTAGTTTAGTACATTCCTATCCTTATGAGATATAGCCTAATTTAAATATATTCTGAAACCAAACATAGAATTATGCATTTAATCCTAAATTTGGTTTATTTTACCATTCCACACTTTGAACCACTCTCTATCAATGTGAACTAAATAAATAGGGTGGAGATAGGAAACTATCTCTATCCCTGGAAAAAGAAATCTTCTTTTCCAGATTTATCTAATCTAAATTTATACAGTCTAAATAAGTCATTAGAACTTTAAAAAAAGCCATTAGTCTAACTGAAAATAATTTCACAGAATATATTTAATCCTCCATGTGTATATCATGTACTTATGAAAATTATAATAAAAGGATGGTTTTTAGACCACTTAACAAAAGTACACTATCTCAACTCCACCTTAACCATCATACACAATTTCCTTTGCACCTTTTACCTCTAAAAGGCCTATTTTCAAGTGGAAATGAGAGCATGGCACAGTTCTCTGCTGAACTGCTTAACTGATCAGAACATTGTGATAACTAAGTTTACAGGTTCAATACTAATCTGGATCTTTTAACTTTGAAACAAACTGCTCTCTTAATCAGTCATCTCAAAACTGAATGCAAACGGGATTGGAGACAGCATGTGTGAATCTTCATTGCATACTCATAACCACTATTACAAAAATTCAACATGTAAAATGGCCAATACTTTCTCTGTATATGAAAGTGAAAAGCACATAAAACTACCATTTGTAACTTCCAAATTTCAGACACACACAAAAGGGGAAAAAATGGACCCTTCATCTGTCTCAGTAACATAAGAAAGCTTAAGTATCTTTATTTTAAACAGTAATCATTTCCATAAGATATGAATTTGGCACAAAGTCATATAGCAGTATATGACATCAGAATGAGCAGAAAATACTTGGCAATATGCCATAACTCTTTTTAAAATTGATGAGTTCAATTAGAAAGGAACATTAGGAGGAAGTAAGTTTATGTTCACAATTTTAAACTCACCACAACATTAAGATATAAATGCTTTATACAAGATATTTTTATTGACCTTCTAAAATGAGAAGTTTAGAACTGGGAGCTTAGAGGTTATATGAGGTTCAATGGACATTTGCTGGGGCCCTAGCATGTGTGAGACACAGTGCTTGGTGCTTACAGGTAAACTCCATTAGCTCAGCCCATTCACCTTATAGATGCTGGAGTCTCTGCTCATGTCAAATCAAGCCTTTTAGACTTCTGAATTAGAAATGCTGAGCAATGCCATCACAATGGTATAATTCTATTAAAACAGACTGATATCATCTTTCCTCATAATCTAAATAAAATTTCAAAGAGGCAATGTTGACTTAACAGAAACAATAGTCTGTGTTTTGAATAACTTATAAAGAACTACACCAATTTAAAAATTCAACTATGAGAGTCCTCAACTAAGTGCTAGTTGCATAATTTACTGCAAAGAACAAAATATGAGGCTATCAGAGTTTTAAGATTCTAAAGACACACAAAACAGAAATTAAACTAATTGTTGATACCACTGAAAAAAGAAAAAAGAATTATCAATATGAAAAATCAGGTGCTTGACTGGGCTATCTATTCTTTATAAAAGATCACCAACCATACACTAACAAAGTTCTTGAGTAACAGTAAACACTGGCAAGATTTTAAGTTATTTAACTATGAGATCACAAATTTTGACATAATATAAAACTTCCTGAGGGTAGAGACCCTGTCTAATCCAACTGTTATCCCCAACGATTAGCACCCTGTTACTAAAGTGTTAAAGAGAGAGTTGAAAGAACGTTATGAACTCATGTGAGCTAGCTACTGGAAAATTCAACCTAATGATCTAAAAAGTCTCTTTTTATAATTCAAATTGTTTAAGTATTAAACAATATTCACTCAAGTGACATTGCATGAAACTTCAGATCAACAACTGTGGCTGTCACTTTAGTACTAACTACTCTCTGAAGGAATTAATAGATACACCAAGAAGACAAGTATATTTATATACTTTGATTCAGTAGTCCTTCTGGAAATCAATTCCAAGGAAATATTCAAAAAGAAAGAAAATGTTGCATACACAAAAGTGTTCGTTTCATTGTTATTTTCAATAAGGGGAAAAGAAAACTATCTATATGCCCAAGAGCAGGTAGACAGACTATATTGCAACCATGCAAAAAGGGTTAAAATGAACATTAACCCCCTAATTGGTCTTCCTGCTTCCACTCCCTGCCGCCTTCCCCAAGCTGATTTCCACACAGGAGCCAGAACAGTCCCATAGACTTAAGTCAGAACTGTTCTCTCTTCTACCCAAAACCCTCCAGTGGTTTCCCATTTCATTCAAAGTAAAATTCAAAGTTCTGACCATTGCCTACAGGCTTTACAGTGGCCTCGGACACTTCTCTAATCTCAAGCTCTCTCCTTTTCCCTCCTGCTTATTGGCCCTCTCCAAAAGGCCAAGTACACTGAGTGGTCTCTGCTTGTTATCTTCTTCCCCTAGAGAGCATAAATTCCTCACTTTCTTCAGGTCTCTACTCCAGAATCATGTCTTCTCTGACTACCCTTCCTTGGCACTCTCTCTATCCTCTAACCCTACTTTACTCTTCTGCATATCTCTTACTATCTGACTTATTCTGTATTTATATGGTTATGGCCCATCTCTCCTGATTAGTATATAAACTCCATGATAGCAAGGACTTTGTTTTATTCACATAACAGATGTTTAAAAAGCACTTGTTAAACAGATACTGAATACTGATACAATAATTATTAACTACACAAAAAACCATGCATATAAACAAACTTGCAAGAGAATAGGAAAAATGATCTGTGAACATTTTCAAGTGCTGATCATATTGCTAAGGAGTTTGAACAACAAAAAATGTAAGTCGGTTGTGATTATGATTTTAAGCTGTCAGTAGTGACTATGACAATCTTATATCCCTCAAAGCCATTTGTTTAGAATTATTATGAGAACTTTTCCCATAAAACTGTTAATAACAATCAGTCTTAAAATCTTGTTCCCAAAGACCCAAAGTTTAGTCTGTGAAGGTAGACACTCATGCTTGAGGTCACACAGAAGGCGAAGAAAGGCTTCTGAACAGTTTTAATATAGAACTGAATAATACTCAGAGTTTACATTTAAGACAAGCACCCATGGTTGGCTTCAGCGAGTCCCTGAAGATGTAAAATTCTGTGCCTAGATGTCTATTACTTCTTTCCTGAGGAGAGAGTCTATATGTGCATTTCACTATATTCTCAAAGGTGTCAGTCAGTGGCCCAGAAAAGGTTAATAATTACTATTTTGTATGTTGGAAGTGAAGTGAAATCTAATTTGAGCTACCTCTTAAAGGATAGAAAATATATAAAACCAAGACACATCTTTGCAATAACTCATTTCATTCAAGAAATACCAAGTGCCTACCATGTGCCAGGCATGGTGTGATTTTGAGCACCTTACACTTAACCATATTTTGTAGTAGTACATAATTCAAAATACGTAGGAAACAAGATGCACTGAAACACCAGACTAAAAAGAAATCCAGCGAACACAAATATAATTTCAAACAGAAAGTGGTATAGGAATCATAATAAAGACAGAAAGGAGCTCAGGGCCTGATTTAGTGCTTATTATGTCAAAATATCCACAGATATCAGTTACATCAAAAGAAAAGAAAAGCTACACACACGTGTGCCCACCCCCACACACTGTGACAGGAAACCAAAATAAAGTTTCCAAATCCTGTTTCCAGCAGCATCCTTTCTGAGACTGCCCTTCAGCATGTTTTTGAAGGTAGGAGCTCCACGTTAAAACTAAGAGCTGATACTTTACTCTTACGGTGATAAAAACAAAAAGAATCATCTCAAACCCAGGAAACAGAAAACTGTGGCCACCTGTACGGCTGTGACCCATTAACCTCCTGCCCTGTTATTCCCTTTCTTTTTATACCCTACTTCCTTCAAAGCAGTGACAGAACGGTCTTCTCTCCCAAAACGGAACGACTCGTGAACGCCAGTTCTTTTTCCAAGAGGTCAAAAGGTCCCCTAAACTCCGCTTCTTAGCCCTGTGAGTTGATGTCTTCCCCTCATCTTTTCCCCATAGCAGTAAATTACACAATTTAGCTGAGGACACCGTCCTTAACTTCCTGAACAAGGGGGCAGAAAGACACTCCTACCAGCCCCAGCCTGAAGGAAGACAAGTGACCTCTTCCCTAACAAAGTTGAGGGAAAAAGCAGAGACCCAAGAAAGGCAACGCCGAAAAGGCTAACCGAACACATGACATGCTACGGAAGACGTGAGGGACAGAGGGCGGGAAAGGGGCTGAGAGGTGGAGTGGGGTGTAGAAATGTCAGCTCTGTGCACTAGGGGAATGAAGAAATGGGAGATCCCGAACCCTGACAAGTGAACACAGAAAGGACACCGCTCCCGCCTATCCACACTTCTCCAGTAGTCAAGGAAGGTCAGAAAATTCACCCAACCCTCCAACTCCCTTCTTCGCGTGCCCCCCAAAGGATGAACTGGGTTTGAAAGAAGAGCTGACCCTAGTCAGGGTACAAGCAAGAAGAAAAATGCAGCGATGTCCAATCTAGTACCTCTCTCAAGCAGCAACGGGCGAGGGCACTGTGTCCGGGGAGATGGCGAGGGAAATGGGCTTGTGCCATGACACCTCGGGGAGTTGGAGGGTGGGGGACACAATGTCCTCTTTCTCTCTCACACCCGGCCCGGGCCCCTCCCGTCCCTCTCCCGCAGGCCCAGCCACAGTCGACCGGCTCGGTCCGCGGGCGTGGTTGGCTCTGGCCCCGGCGGCGGCGGCCGGGCCTCCCCCGAGTCCTGGCCCCTCCCGCCGGCCAGGCCCCCGGCCGCCGCCGCCCCGGACACCGAGGGAACACGGAGGAGGAAGGGGGAGCCAGGGGACTGACCGGCGACAGGAGCCGCCTCGGCCCGGACTCGTCCGACCAGCGCCCCTCGCTCCCTCTGGGGCCGGCTCCGGCTCCCCGCCCCTCACTCACCCCCCCGGTCCGGCACCTCCTCCACCTCCTCCTCCTCCTCCTCCTCCCTCCTCTCGGCCGTGGCTCCTGCTCCGGCTCTACGCGGCGACGGCGGCGGTAGCGGCCTCGAGAGCAGCGGGCGGCGGAGCCTCCAGAACGCGCACGCACGCAGCACGCAGGCCCCGCCCCAAAGTTCCGCCCCGCCCCTTCGAGTCGGCGTCGGCAAGGTTTCGGCCCCGCCTTCCCCGCGGCTTTCCGGAGTCCGCTTAAAGGGGCTGCGCAGGAAGGAGGTGGAAGAGCTAAGAACGCCGCGGGGGAGGAGTGGGGAGCTTCGGCTTTTAGCGTGGGCTGGGGGGGACCGGAAATGAAATGAGAAACGGTTGGAAGATTCAGGAGGAGAATTTTGGAGGGAATACAACCATTTGACAAGTACTAATTGAGCATCTAGTAGGTGCCAGGCACTATCCTAGGCTCAGAGAATAATGGAAGTAAAGGCCTTTGTGGAGCTTGCATTCTAGTGGGAGAGAAGAGACAACAAACAAAAATTTCGCAAAGTGATAAGTGGAGTGAAGAAAAATAAAACCAGGAATGGGATGACTTCATAGATGGCCAGGTATTGCCCCTCAGAGGAGCCCTATAAGCACATACACGTATGACATGAAGGAATAAGCCTAGCAAATACCTCGGGAGGGGAGGGGGAAGGGGTGGGAGTCTTTACAAGCTGAAAGAACATCAGCTGTACACGCAGAGGTAGGGATAGCCCGGCATGTTGCAGGACCAACAAAAAAGGCTAGTATGGCTGAGTGTAATCAGCTAGCCACAGAGGAGTAGTAGGTTGAGAGAGGTGATGGGGGAGGTCAGATCCTATGGAGGCTTATGGGCTGTTATTAAGAGCAACAGAAAGCCATGGGAGGGTGAGCAGAGGAATGACCGAATCTAGTTCACATTTAAAAGAGTTACTCTTGCTAATATGTGTAAAATACACAACAGGGAAGCACAGATGTCTTCAAGGAGACCAGTGAGGAAGCTCTTTGTGGTCGATTGGACTAGGATGGCAGCAGAGAAGGAGTGAGAAGGGGTGTATCAAAATGTGTTCAGATACACTTTGAATTGGAATGGATTTGGCAGAGAATGTGTGAACGAACAAAAAGCTCATGGATGACTCTTAAGTTCAGGACCTAAAGGGTAAGTTAGTGGTGGTATTATTTAGTGAGCTGGAGAAGATTTAAAGAGAAGAAAATTTGGAATGGGGGAAGTAGGAATTCTGTTTCGTACGTTACACAAAGTGCTTGTTCTACATCCAAGTGGAGATGTTGAGTAAACAATTGGATGGATATATGAGTCTGAGGATATGAATTTGGGAATCATCGGCACATAGATGCTTTTTAAGCCTTAGGTCTTACATAAAATCACTTAGGAGGGAGAGTAGCTAGTGGAGAGGACGAAGATGAACTCCAACCTTTGGAAATTCTGTAGAAGAGGAGAAGGAACTACCAGATAGGAGCCACACCAGGAGAGGGTGGAGTGCTGGAAGATAAGAGAATTGTTTCAGGAAGGTGGGAGTGATCAGCCTTATCAAATACTGTTGAAATAAATAAGGTGAAGCTGAGGGTTTGAACACTGCCTTTGACCTGATGAAGGATGCTGATGTCCTTGAGGAAAGCAGTTTCAGTGAAGTCATGGAGGAGAAACTCTGATTAGGGTGTGTTAACAAGAGATGGGAAGTAAGGAAGAAAAGTGTTTATAGCAAGTCTAAACAGCTCTTAAGGACCTTTGCCCTCAGGATCCACTGAGAGAGGAGTACTTGGGATTGTTGTTGTTCAGCCGCTCAGTCGTATCCAACTCTTTGCGACCCAATGAATTGCAGCGTGCCAGGCTTCCCTGTCTTTCACCATCTCCTGAAGCTTGCTCAAACTCATGTTCATTGAGTCAGTGATGCCATCCAATCATCTCATCCTCTGTCCTCCCCTTCTCCTGCCTTCTGTCTTTCCCAGCGTCAGAATCTTTTCTAATGAGTCAGTTCTTTGCACCAGGTGGCCAAAGTACTGGAACTTCAGCTTCAGCATCAGTCCTCCCAATGAATATTCGGGGTTGATCTCCTTTAGGATTGACTGGTTTGATCTCCTTGCAGTACAAGGGCCTCTCAAGAGTCCTATCCAACACCACAGTTCAAAAGCATCAATTCTTTGGCACTCAGCCTTCTTTATGATCCAATTCTCACATCCGTACATAGTAGTAGTAGTAGTGTTAGTCATTCAGTAGTGTCCAACTCTTTGCGACCCCATGGACTATAGCCTGCCAGGCTCCTCTGTCCATGAGATTCTCCAGGCAAGAGTACTGGAGTGGGTTGCCATTCCCTTCTCCAGGGGATCTTCCTGACCCAGGGATCGAACCCAGGTCTCCTCCATTGCAGGCAGATTCTTCACTGTCTGAGCTATAGGGAAGCCCCCAAAAGACTACTAGAAAAACCATAGCTTTGACTGGATGGACCTTTGTCAGCAAAGTAACGTCTCTGCTTTTTAATGTGCTGTCTAGCTTTGTCATAACCATTCTTCGAAGGAGCACGCGTCTTTTAATTTCATGGTTGTAGTCACCATCTGCAGTGATTTTGGAGCCCAAGAAAATTAAAGTCTGTCACTGTTTCCATTGTTTCCCCATTTATTTGCCATGAAGTGGTGGGACTGGATGCTGTGATCTTTGTTTTTTGAATGTTGAGTTTTAAGCCAGTTTTTTCACTCTCCACTTTCACCTTCATCAAGAGGCTCTTTAGTTCACTTGGGATTTAGGGGAGGTATTTTAAATATAGGAGTTGTTTCCTTATGTTGGTATGCTGAAATTATCCTTTAGAGAGGTAAAGGTGATAGTGCAGAAGATAAGAGGGGGCAGGCAGCTAGGGAAAGCTTGTCCTTCAATGGGTGAGAAGCAATGAGACCTAGCATAGAAGTGGAGGAGTTGACCGTGGATAGGAGCAAGGACAGTATTTTAGGAGAGAAGGCAAAGTCTATGTGCACAAACACAGTTAGATCAGGTAGTAAATTTGGTGGTGGCCTATTTAGGCCATGTCTGTGCAGGAAGCATGTGGGAGCTGAAATCCACCCTCTGTTTTTCTAACCAAGTTTTGAGGCCAAATCAACCTGGAAGAAGGGGCACATTTTCTAGTTGCTCCAACTGCAGAGGCAGTGCCTTTTAGAAAATCCTCCATAACATACACATGCACACATACACAGTCTGTGTTCCCCTTTTCCCAGTTTGTACCAAATATTCTTTGTGCAGGTTGCCTCAGTGGGTTTGATGAGGTAGATGAGGGCTGTTGAGCTTTCTTTTATTCTTAGCAATGGAAAGCTGTGAGTGGGTTGGGGCTGTTGGGTATATGAGATGGAAGCTGTGAGAAAGATGGAAGAAGTGAGAAAGAATTACCTCAGAGTGGAAGTGTAGTATGGACAAGGCTGAGGGTCTTCTTGAGTTGGTGGTCCTATATTTAAATGAGACCACTAAGCAAGGTTGTATGGTTTTTCTCCAGCCACATTCTATAGCTTTCGGGGTTGAAGGAGAGGTAGATTTGGCCAGAGTTGGGTTTTGCTGATGGAAGTCATGAAAAGGGGAGAAGTAAAAGTCAGGGAGTGGTTATAGTGACAGACCTTAGAATCTAAGCTGGGAGGAAACAGCTGTTTTGCTGTTGGTCGCTAAGTTATGTCCGCCTCTTTCTGATACCATTGTCTGTAGCCCACCAGGCTCCTCTATCCATGGGATCTCCCAGGCAAAAATGAATACTGGAGCGGGTTCCCAGAAGGCAAGTAAAAAAGCAGTGGGGTCAAGGGTTTGGTGGTCCCTGTAGGAAAGAATAGTTCAAGAGGAAGCTATCAAGTAACTGGAAGCAAGGGGACTTTCTAAGAATCAAGCATGGGAAAGGGTAAGTGAGGTGCCTGTAAGAAATGAGGGTCCAGGCAGGCACCTTGGACTTGAGGGAACACCAGGTTCTTGGGCTCCTGTCTTGTCACAGTCTTTGTGATCCACTGACCTGGGGGAGGTTGAGGGAAGGGGATTGTGTGGCTTTACGAGCCTTGGGAGAGTCCCTTGACCCTGCTTTACTCACTGGAGCATTTGTGTAAGTACTTTGTCCTGCCTGATGTTTGACAGAAACTAAACATCTTTGAGAGTTATTCATGGTGTCGCAAAGAGTCGGACACGACTGAGCGACTGAACTGAACTGAAACTCTTGAGAGTCCCTTGGACTGCAAGGAGATCCAATCAATCCATCCTAAAGGAGATCAGTCCTGGGTGTTCATTGGAAGGACTGATGTTGAAGCTGAAACTCCAATACTTTGGCCACCTGATGCGAAGAGTTGACTCATTGGGAAAGACCCTAATGCTGGGTAGGATTGGGGGCAGGAGGAGAAGGGGATGACAGAGGATGAGATGGTTGGATGGCATCACTGACTCGATGGACATGGGTTTGGGTAAACTCCAGGAGTTGGTGATGGACAAGGAGGCCTGGCGTGCTGCAATTCATGGGGTCACAAAGAGTCGGACACAACTGAGCGACTGAACAGAAACATCTTTCCTCCTTACTTGCTTTCCTGCTCCTGGCATTATCTTTCTCAGTCACTTATCCACCAGACCTTAGCCACCTTTAATCCATCTTCCCCATCTCTGCAGTGATCAACACCATCCAATAGAACATTCTGCTGTGATGAAAATGTTCTTTATCTGCATATCTAATACAGTAGTCACATGTGGCTATCGAGCATTGACTGAGGAACTGGATTTTATAACTTTGTTGTTGTTCAGTTGCTCAGTCATGTCCGACTCCTTGTGACCCCATGGACTACAGCACGCCAGTAACAAAGTTTATAACTTTAGTGTATGTAAATTCAATTTAGATAGCCACATGGGGCTGGGGGGTACCGTATTGGATAGACAGGTATAGACCTTTCCTACCCAGTGTCTTTTCCATCCGCCCCTGCCTCTGTGTCCCCATTGGCACTGCCCTCGGTCAGCTACTGATTACCTCTCGTCTAGACTTTTGCTGTAGTTTCCCATTTGGTCTTCTCCTTAGTTGCTTTCCCTTCAATCCATTTGGTATTCTTGCTGGAACCATCTCCGTAAAGCAGTGGCAAGATCACGGCTCCACCCTGTTTTAAAAATTATCAGTAGTTTCCTGTCAAATTAGGTAAAACTGCTTAATCTGACGTTTGTCCAGTTGAATGTCTCCATCCCCCTTTTCCAGCCTTCCCGTGCACTGCCCCTTTACATAATAGAGCGCTGGTTCTCAAGCAAAACTGAACTGCTTGCTATATTTCCTACTAACTTTTTACAAAGTAGCTAACTCATTTGTGTCAATTGTCTCTACCTGGAACAGTGCCTCTCATTTCTTCTTCCAGACCCCAAATCTGTTGAAATTCTTGAAGGCCTGTCTTATGTAGCAGTTTATACCTGGAAACTTCTCTGATTTTTCCTCTCCTCTTAAATACAGTTTCTGGTTTTTGTTGTTGTTGATGTTTGTTTGTTTGCTGCACTCCACGGCTTACTTCCCTGACCAGGGATCAAACCTGGGCCCCGGCAGTGAAAACACCAAGTCCTAACCACTGGACCGCTAGGGAATTCCCCACAATTTCTATTTTTAACCTCACCTGTGGCACTTATAAGTTGTCTTGTCATTTATTTTATGTATGCATTGTATTGCTCTTACAAAATATTCCTTCTTACAGATCCCTGCATTCTGTATCAATGCCCCTTTCAGTGTCAGTCTTGTACCTGATATATATGAGGTACTCCTCAATTAGCCTGTGAATTGAGCATTCATGTTCCTGTAACTCTAAGAGTAGTATCACTAGCCCTAAAAGAGAATGTCTTTATATCCTGGAAGAAACAAAAAAAAAGAAGCAGAAGGAGTCAAAAAGCACTGATGTTACAATTGAGAATTTCTTAAGTTGGAAGGCCAAGAACTCTTGGAAATTAAAAAGAAATGAAGGAAAGAAGAACAAGAAGGAAAAAGTTAATGAAATGGGAAATAGGCATTCAAAATAGTTAATAGTCCTGACACATCTTGATACCCTCTTCTTGGAGGATGTTAGAAACAACATGGAGGTGGATGATTCTTTGTTCCAGGACCTGGAGGAGGATGAGGAGGATCTAGACTACATTCCTGCTGACCCTGACACTGACTTGACCGACTGATGGACTACCCCCGTCCTCGAGAGTTCTGACTGCCACAGCTTCAGTGGCTATGCTGAGAAGGTGGTGATTTTCCTTTCTTTTTTTCCAAGAAAAAGTAATTTTTAGGAAAATCTTCTTCTGATAGCTTTCATCATTGAACTTGGTAAACTGATCTTAAAATTGAAAACAAAAACAAAACCAGGAGATTTTCTAGTATGAGATTCCAACTTTTGAAAAGAAACAGACTATATTTCTTTTCATGTTATTATTTGCTGAGAGTTTCTTCCAAATGCTGCCCACCTTTTATAGGGTAGTTTTACAAGTCACTTCTAACTTATAATCCTAGAGAGCATGAGCATGCTTGGAACTCGCAGGATCAGCTTAGCAACTCAGCGGGTCAATTTATGGAAAAGGCCTATAAGAAGCATTCAGATGGTGATACAAATCAATAAAAAGAGGTTTCCATCTAATAAGTGTTTAGAAAATGTATTTTTAGACCTTTATCTCTTAGAAACCTGAAACCTGAGAATAGAATTACGTTTGCTGTGTTCCACAGTACCAAATATACTTTTCCTGTTGGTGCAGTGGTTTTAAGGATTTGAACAGCAGGTGCTACATTTTACACACACACAAAAATAACATAATTCACATGTGTAGGACCTTATATCTGTTTATTCAATAAGCCTTAACCAAGTGCTTGCTACTTGCTAAGCACTTAGGCTTCTTGCCAGGTATACAAAGAAAGAAGAAAATATGGTACCTGCCTTCAAGGAGGAAACAGGGTAAAACTCTGACCTGACATTGGTATATCATTTTACAGTTTTCAAAATGATTCCACAGTACCTAATTTAATCCTACCAACAATGTCATTAAGGTAGGTATCAGTCTCATTTTGAATTAGGGAAAGATGTTCAGGATGATTACAAGAATTGTAGAGAAGTACAAAGCTATTAGGGCTTTGCAGATGGTGCTAGTGGTAAAGAACCTGCCTGCCAGTGCAGGAGATATAAGAGATGCAGGTTCGATACCTGGGTTGGGAAGATCCCCTGGAAAAGGGCATGGCAACCCACTCCAGTGTTCTTGTCTGGGGAATCCCATAGACAGAGAAGCCTGGTGGACTACAGTCCATGGGGTCTCAAAGAATCAGACATGACTGAAGCAACTTAGCATCCACATGCACACAGAGATATTAACTGGTGGGATATTGAGCTGGAACTCAGATCTCTGGGTGTCAGAACATTGGTTGAATTAGAATGGAAGTTTCCTGAGGACAGACACTTGATCTGTTTTGTTCATTGCCGTATTTCCAGAACCCAGAAAAGTACCCGGCTTATAGTAGTTTCTCAGTAAATATTTCAGGGATGTGTGTATTCTGTGTGTGTGTACACAGATGTGTGTGTTTGTGTGTGTGTGGTATTGTGGAGAGAGAGTGAGGGGAGGCAGTGGGTGAGGGAGGGAGAGAGAATACAAGCGTATTTGTATATTTTAGTTATGTGCTAAGTTGATCTGTATTAGTGCTGTCCAAAGTGTGGCCCACAGACTGGTGCTGGTCCACAGAATTGCTTAATACCAGTTGTAGTTCACTGGGGCTGCTGTAATGAAATATCACAGACTGGATAGCTTATAAACAACAGAGATGTATTTCTCACAGTTTTAGATATTGAAACTGAGATCATGATGCCAGCATGCTCATGTTCTGGTTAAGGCCTTCTTTCTGGTTCTTATCAGCACCTTCTTGCTGTATCCTCAACTGGTGGGAGGGGTAGCGGATCTCTCTGGCATGTCTTTTTTTTTTTTTTTTTTTTGGCTGCACAGGGTCTTCATTGCTGTGCAGGCTTTCTATAGTTGTGGTGAGTGGGCTACTCTCTAGTTGCAGCACACAGACTTCTCATTGCAGTGGCTTCTCTTGTTACAGCGCATGGGCTCTAGGGCATGCAGGCTTTAGTAGTTGTGATGGTGCGAGCTTAGTTGCTCCATGGCATGTACAGTCTTCCAGTACCAGGGATAGAACCCATGTCTCTTGCAGTAGCAGGCAGACTCTCAATTGCTAGACCACCAGGGAAGTCCCTTTCATAAGGGCACTAATTCCATTCACAAGGGCTCTACCCTCACAATCTAAGTACCTCCTAAGTGCCCACCTCAAATATATTTTTAATGTAAAGTTCTGTGCAATTCTTGGGGTTTGCTTATCTGAAATTCAGATTTAATTTGGCATCCTGTATTTTATCTGGCAGCCCTAAGTGTGATTAAACATGTAGGCTCTGGAGTTACACTGTGTGACTTCACATTCTGACCCTACCACTTACCAACTGTGTGACCTTGGGCATGTTACTTGGGAATTAGAATTTCAATATAAGAATTTTGGGGGAATACAAATATTCAGACCATAGCACCAGCTGACCTTTAGATAAATACAGAAAATGAGAGTATTTAGAGAGAAATTTAGAATTTTTTGCGGCTACTTTATACTGCTCTGACATATAAGCAAGTGGTCAGTAAACCTGTCTAGTTGAGTAGGGCACAGACCAGCACAGATGTTGTCCAACTTGTGTAGTGAATCACACAAGGGATGAGCTGTATGCTAGTCAGACAACATCTAATTTTCTTTAACCTTTTGACCCTCTTCACCCATTTCTCCCACCTCTGGCAATTGCCAATCTGTTATCTGTATCTATGAGTTTGTTTTTTTGTTTTTTTTCTAGATTCCAAGTATAAGAGAGATCATACAGTATTTGTCTTTCTCTCACATATTTCACATAGCATAATGCCCTCTAGATCCATCCACATTGTCCAAATGGCAAGATTTCGTTCTTTTTATAGCTGAATAATATTCCATTTTATATACATACACCAGATTTTCTTTATTCATCCATCTGTGGACACCCAGATAAACATGAGTGTTGGGTGGTGTGTATATTGCCTATTTATTGTTTTACACAACAGATTTGATGTGCAGTGTCCCTTTCTGATAAGCTAGCTCATCCTTTCCATTTATTTCCGTGAACATTGTCATCTGGGAGGAAGCAGCTACTCAACTGTGCAGCTCTAAAACTCCAACAAAGAATCTAAGATTTCTGCAGCAAGCAAGTTGGTGAGCACTGCAACAAGCAAGTAAGGGTGAGCACCAGGCAGGATACTTCTGGCCCCTGAAGAGAAAGTTTGATGTAGGCAGGAGGCCAGAATGTGCCAACCGTAGGTAGAGACTTCTCTTATCAATAGAGAAAAGCTTGCACTTAACCACCCTATCAGAGGAAAGACTGGCCCCAGACCAATCCAGCCTTAAATAAATGGAGGGAAGAGGAATCCAAGAGGCCTGTTCTAGTTTTGTGGATGAGTTAACATCATTTCCTATTCTGTAACAAAACTCAAGCATATGTAAACCACAAATTAAGCAACCTGTGTAGATACAGACATATGTATGCCTTTTTAAGAAGGCAGAAGAGTGTGGTTAGGGTTGCTAGGTTTAGCAAATAAAAATACAAGATGTCCAGTTAAATTTGAATTTCAGATAAACAACAAATGTATTTTTAGTGTAAATATGTTCCATGCAATACTTGCGGTTTGTTTATCTGAAATTCAGATTTAACTTGACATCCTGAAATTTATCTGGAAACAGTAAGTGTGATTAAACATGTAGGCTCTGGAGTCACACTGTGTGACTTCAAATTCTGACCCTACAACTTACCAGCTGTGTGACCTTGGACAAATTACTTCTCCTCTCAGAGCCTCAGTATCTGTGTATGTAAAATTTACCTCATAGAATTGTTGTGAAGATTAAATAATATATAAACATTTACAATGATAACTGACACATGGTAAATGCTAAAAGAAAAAATACTAGCTGTTTTTATAGGAAAGATAAATCATTATTTGCTAACCAAACATCTTAAAAAATAGAAAAATCTAGGCAGAGATTCCCCCCCACCAATTTATGCAACTTTCAATACTGCTTATGACAAATTACAGTCATATGACTTAGACTCATTATCTATGGCATAAAGGAATACCCAACCAGCATCTCACAGTATCATCCGGCTTTCTATTCCTTCCCTTGATGCAGAACACTTGGACCCACTCTTGGAGATGTCTTAAGCTCCAAATTTCTGTGAGAAATTTGGGTAAACCTTTATAAAGTATTACTTGAGTATTTACTAGATGAGTATTTACTCAGGAGCCAATGCCATCTCTAGGGTGGGGTTTCATCAGAATGGTACATACTCTTAAGTAACATGCAGATGTCTGTCCTCTGTAGGTTACTTAAGAGTAACCACCTTGTACAGAGAGTTACAGTTCTAGCACATAGAATTTTATTAGCACAAAGTTAAAAATCGGACAACAAGAAACATGTTGAGATGTGAAGAACAGTAGACCTGGAATCCAAAACTCTGGTTCTACTCCTCAGCATGAGCCACCTAATATTTTAGGGGTGGGGGTGAAGTAGAAAAGAATAACGTTATTGCTTTGCCAGGCAAAGGTGGCCATAGCAGGCTAATGCCCTCAAAACTGTGTCCCCACCTGGAGCAGGTAGTGAGGAATTTCATAGTAATGGTTTGAAGAGTGCAGGATCAGCCCATGAATGTTTTTCTAATTGATTTGTGGGGAGGTAAGTGGGAGTCACCATCATCAGTCTTCTGGTTCTAATCATCTTGAATCTATCCACTTAATATTTTTAAATATTTAAAATATTAAATATTTAAATTTAACGTAAATTTAAATATTGCTTCCTCATTTATGAAAATGAAAACATCAATGCTACCTTAAAGGGTAAGAGTTAAGTTAAATGAAATAACATAATGAACAATACAGTACTGGGAACAAAATAAGCATTTGGTAAATATTTGTTAACGTGAATCTGCTTATTCATTAGAAAGAAGAACATATCCCAGAACAGTCTTACAGAAAGATTAAAGCCTGGGATCTGTACTACTTTATATGGCTGAGCTAAAACAGTAACTCTTTTACTCTGTCCCTGCCTGCTTCTGGATAAGAACCAATCATTTCAAAACAATGATACAATCTAAGGGGAATTCAAGCAAGGACTCCATCTTTCCCATCTCCAGTGGGGTGTGTGTGTGTGTGTGTGTGTGTGTGTGCGCACACACACACGCACGCTAGGGTGGGAGGGGAGCAGTGGTAAGATAGGGGAAAGGCCAGGGAAAGGGTTGGAAATTTCCTTTCTATTTTAATAATGAGTTGAGCCAGATCCTAAACTGTGTGCATAAAAACTATTAGTTTTAGGTCAGAAAGTGGAAAACACACTTCTAGTACATTGACAATATTAGTTTTGACTTGAGGGAGCAAATCCCAAATTCAAACCAGATTCAGAAATTATGACCTCAGCTTTTCCAGAGTTTGTACTGATTAGGCTTGTTACAGATTAACCAGAGGTAGAATGTATTAGGGGGAAAACATAGAAAAAAAAATATAATTCATGAGATTACTCAAACTCAGAGAATGAAATTTCCTGTCTTAGTGCTTGCTGTTAATAAATGAGATTCAAGGGAAAGTGTGGTGTTTTCTAAGGAGGACTGAAGGGGTGAGTAGTAGGGTTTTGCCAAGGGGATTACCAAGGGCGTCAGTTGCTTTGGGCTGGAAAGTCATGAGGAGTGCACAATTTTGCAGGGCAATACAGAGATGATGGTAAACTAGGGGAATAGAGCTGCTAGTTGTAGAATGAGCTACATATGACTCTCTGGAAAATCAGTTAATTACTATTTACATATTGAATATCAACTATATACTCTGTTGTTCAGTCACTAAGTCACTAAGTTGTGTCTGACTCTTTGCAACCCCATGGACTGTAGCACACCAGGCTCCTCTGTTCTCCAGGAGTTTGCTCAAATTCACGTCCATTGAGTCAGTAATACTATCTAACCATCTCATCCTCTGCTACCCCCTCCTCCTTTTGCTTTCAACCTTTCCCAGCATCAGGGTCTTCTCTAATGAGTTGACCCTTCGCATCAGGTGGCCAAAGTATTGGAGCTTCAGCAGCAGTCCTTCCAGTGAACTTTCAAGGTTGATTTCCTTTAGGATTGACTGGTTTGATCTTCTTGCAGTCGAGGAACTCTCAAGAGTCTTCTCTAGCACCACAACTCAAAAACATCAATTCTTTGGCACTCAGTTTTCTTTATAGTTCAACTCTCACCTCCGTACATGACCACTGGAAAAACTATCTCTTTGAATATATGGACCTTTGTCAGCAAAGTGATGTGTCTGCTTTTTAATATGCTGTCTAGGTTTGTCATAGCTTTCCTTTCAACAGCAAGCGTCTTTTACTTTCGTGGCAGTAGTCACCATTGGCAGTGATTATGGAGCTCAAGAAAATAAAATCGGTCACTGCTTCCACTCGAGAACTTAATAAACTCTCAGGAGACTCAATGAGACATAGAGCAGAGCACTAGCACACAGTATGCCTAGTTTAGGGGAAAGTAGCCTATGAGCCTAGTGCAAGAGAACAAAAAGCTAAATGGAAGGCCCTGGAACCAGAGGGTTAAGAAATCTTGAATGACTAGTAATTTGAGTTTCAAAAGTAAAGGCTAAATTCTAAAACAAAGAATAGCAATAGATTTGCTACCAAAGAGGAAGACTCTTGACAAAAAAATTCATTAAGTGTCAGGTATGCTGGGGACATGATTAAAGGCCTTGGCTGGGGCTTTGAACTTGGCAAAGGGTAGAGGGGAAGTGTTTCTGAAGCCCTTCCCTTGTCTCGTGCAGAACTGAGATGCATGGTGTAAAGAAAGAAAAGCCAGGGGCATGTACATCACAGGACAGGCACCTGAAATGCATCATAATATTCTTGCTGGGAGTTGTAGCCTTTCTCACCACCTCTCTCTTCACCCTTTGAGCCATAATTGCGAAAACGAACAGATTATCACGATTTCAGCCTACGCAGCTATCTCACTAATGCTCATTTGCTGACTTTAATGAGTTCCAGAACCAATTTGTGTGATCCTACAATCAACTCAGTTTTATCATGGAAAGAAAGCACTGTCTTTCTTTGCGGAATACAGATCCATTGATATGAAAATGAATTCAAATGAATTCTTGTGGGCATTGTAAGGCCCCAAAGTTCCCGAACACCATTAAGCATAGATATGTTAGATGCTGGCTGTCCTGATGAGCTGGCTTTTGTCCAATACCTGTCTGGCAGACTACATTCACATATCCTTTTGTTCTGGCTTCACATTTCACAGCTTCCTCTTCTCTGCCTAAAAAGGAAAACGCACATCTTCAAGCTGTTACAATAAAACTACTGGCAGTGTGTAAAGTGAGAACAGAGACTTGCTTTAATTTACTGCACCGCGCAGATTTATTATACGTCAGGATAATAATAACAATACCTAACAACACTGTGACTTGCCACCTGATAATCTCCTCCTCTGCTCTAGTAGGAGAGAGTTTGGAGGACCCCGTAGACTCCCTGTATGGTGCTAAGCGCTGCCGGGCACACTCTTGGCTCAGGCCCAAGAGATGATGTGGTACTACTGGGCCGTGTAGCGCCCAGACATACTGCAGAGCTGGTGAGATGTAGTGTTTGGACAGAAAACGCCAGAAACCATTTGCCAAGTCTACAGAGAAGTATTTTCACAATTGCTCATTGCCGGGGGAATAAGCATTCTCCTTCTTCTCACGAGAAGTTCCTCTACTTGAAATGTGATGAGAGCACAGTTTGAGAGTCGTAGAGGTGAGAGAGTCCTTTAAAAGGAATTTGACCTCCTTTAGGCATCACTGCACTTAAAAGAATCTGGGACCTTCAGAGTTACATCTGTTCAGTTTCTGAGGAACAACTAACAAAAGGCAGGGTTTTTTTTTTTTTTTTTAATTTATTTATTTTAATTGGAGGCTAATTACTTTACAATATCATAGTGTTTTTGCCATATATTGACATGAATCAGCCAAAAGGCAGGGTTAAAGATAGTCAGCCTTTGGCCCAGGATCTCCTTCAGGCCAATGTCACTTCTGGCCTTCTTCTTGGGCTCCTCCCCATGGCTTCTGAGTCCTGGGTGCCCCATCTGTCTTGGCTGCTTCTGGGGAAACTGCTCCGAGGCACACGGGCACACAGCTGGCCTGTGGCAACAGTAACATCCTCACAGAAGACAGCGTCCATCAGATGTGCCCTCCTGCTGTTCCACTTGCTCTGAAAGTCTCTCATTAGGGTTTCTAAGTTTTAAGATAATAGGAACTTAATGAGGATTACTTTGATTTTCTCTCACCAGCCGATGCTTTTGTATCCAAAGCGCTGCTGCCCCCAGCTGCACTACTTGAACAAATTGCATCGTGAGCAAGCAAAAGCTGCAGCCCTGGAGACTGCTGACGTGACCTCAGAAACGCACAGTCCTGCCCTATTGCCCAATGTTTTTGCTCTTATACCAAGAGCTTTGCCTGTCATAGCGTTTGGATTTCTGGCCATCTTGGTGACCATATTGGACCTTCCTTCTCCCTGCTCCCATCAAGTTTTAAACAGAAACATCTTTAACAAATCATCAGTGACCAATCAATGAATTCTAAGCTCTTGGGAGGCTCAGGCTCCTGCTGCTTCTCTCCTCTCCTTACCACATTTTATAACAATTAAAAAATTAGTCCAGTCACAATCCATTACCTGGTTGTACTCTAAGACAAGGATTTACCTTCCAAGGGCAGTTCCAAGACAGAAATGATTGGAAAATTATGTATGATTAACTCTCCCAGGAATCAAATGACCTCAGTAAATATTTTTTGAGACCGTTAGGCCCCAGGGATGCAAAGACATTATCCCTGTCTTCTGTCCAGAGCTTTGGTTTTCTTCTCAATAAACAAACTTAAGTTTTTGTTTGTTTTTTGTTAAGTGGTGGTCAGTGGGGTAAATTGGCCGTTGGGGACTTTTATCCTACCAAAATGATGGCCAACCACAAAAATGGGCAAACCACCATTTTTAGCAGACTATGCCCAGCACTTCACAGCATAGGCTGGCTGGTTAGGGGCATCCCCTTCCTCTGTTGGCTGATAGCAATTAGGACCACTCAGCAAATCATGAATTTTGGAAATCATTTCAGTCCTGTGGTTGCTGATTCGTGGCAAGTAAGATACCATGTCACTTTTCTGTCTGAGGTTCGGTGTTGTATTATCACTACCAACTTGAACTTCTGGCAATAGGTCTTCATCTCACAACTAAGCCCAAAGCGGTCTAACTGAGTGGAAACCAGAGTGTCTGAGAGGTTGATGAGTCACACAAATGGAGAGAAACATGGTCCTAGCTAGGTTAAGAGAGGTGACAGTCCTGATGCTTCAAAGCACATTGCTGATCTTTTCTGATGGAAGGCCCAAGACTATTTCACCTCAAGTATTGTTTTGAGAATGAATTTTCAAGACAGGCAATTCACTGTCCAGCCATTTTCTGGAATGGTTGTCCATAGGCTGGCCCAAAGGGTACCAAAGAAAGCAAATGACAATGCAAGATAGAAAGTAGATCGAAACTGTCACATGGTAAACAAGTCAAGAAATCAAAATTTTGCCAGAAGTGGACTCCCAATTTTATGTATTTTAGTGTTTTTTTTTTTTTTTCATTTTTGGTTTTGGTTTTGAAGAGTATAAGCTAACTGTGGGGCCATTGGAAGTAGAACTAGTAGAACTAGCATGTGATAGGAACCCTGATAACGAATTCGGATCACATGGAGGAGCTGAGAGTGAGGCAGAGGCTTCTGCCCCACAAGAAACAGCTCCTCCACTCACAGGATGCCTGTGTCACTGACAGTGTGTAGGAGTGCAGAGAGCGTGCAGAAACTCACCAGCCCCAGATGTTGCCCGAGAGGGGAGTTTCACTGTGGGGCACCAGGCACAGGCTGGTTTGCTACCTTCATCAGCCTGTAGGTGCTGACTTCGCTGATCGAGTCTCCACCGCAGCCCAGGGGCCCCTTCCCACTTCCTTCTTTTCTCACTGCTCTTCTGTCAGAGAAGCCAAGGCCCACTCTAGCCTGCTTTGCATCTCTTACATCAGAGGTTTGGGACGGCAGATTGCAAATGCTCGTTGAAATCTTTTCCTTTCATGTTCTTGACAGTTGAACAGAGAGGCAGAGAGTATGTGGCCTAGGAAGCAAATAAAAGTCTACATTTTCAAAATGAGTCTGAAGTGAAACTCATTTGAGAATGGAGGGGGAGGCAAAGACAACCGTCAGGGCAGAAGCTGATCTCATAGACTCTCAATCTTAGAAATTTTACTTGTTTTGTTTGTAAGAGGGGGAAAAAAAGCTCAGTACTAGCTCCTTTGCACGGCAGGGTATGAACGAGAATTTAAAAGATGGATTCAATTGTTTTTTTTAAATCGCAGTCCTGAACAGTTCCACTGGAAAGAGTCGGTTTTGTAAGGCAACACAACTGTTCATGCCTTGGACTTGAAAAGAGAAAGGTGAGGATATTTTACAAGGAAAAAGTAAAATAATTGTCACTGAAAAATTCTACCATGACAAAAAATTAAAATGTAATCTACAAGCCAAGGAACATCCTGTCAAATCGTCACTGCACCCCAGCTAACACGCCGCTGTTTGACTCAGCTCTGCCTAATTTTGGCACCTTTCATCTCAGAAAACATGGTAAATACGAATTACTTTTAATAGCATTCTAAAGTCGGTTGAGTCATTCAAGCTTATAGTGATGACAGTTTGGGCAATAGGTAGCAATTTTCCTTTGTTGTCATTATCCTTCCCACATGCTGGGAAACTGAGGCATGGAAGGCTTCAAGGTTCTGGACCAGATTGGTAGTGTTCCAAGAACCAAGCCTTGAGAACTTCCGTCATCTCTAGGAAGTGGCTTTTTGATTCAGCAGCGGTACTTTCCAATGTCAGCACTTGTGTGTGTCAGCAGCTAAGATGACTCCTGTCCAAGGGGCCCCAGATTCTTGGCCTCTGCTTCATCTCAGAAAAGTTCTCTGGCAGTTGAAGAAAACAGAGTGGGTGGGGAAGTAGGTTGAAGCCTTGGTGAGTCTGATGGTTAGGTGACTGAATGGATCTTAGCAAGGAAAAGAAGGGCTTTGTGACTGTGAATTGGTATAACTGGAGCCGATTGGACCAGACACTGAGTGTTGTCCTTAGAACCCTGATAAGAAGCTGGCAGGACTTATACTATCTCCTCTCTTGATAATGAAGCATCACAATGCTCAGGCCAAGCCTGACCCCTTGCCTTACTTGTCCTACTCCCTTGGGTGCTGCATACATCCTGTAAACTCTGCAAAGGGGCCATACTGGGGTGGATTTTCCTGAAGCCTTGTTTGTTTCCACCTTCAATATTGATCAACTCAGCACTTACTCTTGGTTGATCAAAGTGTTCTTAGATTAGCCAGATAGTTCAGTATCAGCCGGACTTTGATCATTGTTTTGAAGTGCTACAAGACAAAAATGAACAATTTCAACCAGGTAGAGAAGAGTAAATCCATCTTCATGATCCCTTGCTTCAGAAAAGTGGGAGAAATATAAACTGACACACCATTTGGTCAATGTCCATACCCACAGAACAGTCCAACTCTCTATCTCACAGGAAAGGGGGAAAGAGGAAGTGGGAACTGACATTTGAGTGCCTACTGTATGCTGGTCACTTTAATTTAATCTAATCCTCCCTCACAAGACCCTACTATATAGGTATTATCCCTATTTTTAGAAATAACACTCTTAGGTGCTCACATTTAAGAACCAGGAGGCCAAAATCGAAAACCCAGGACTTCCTAGCTCCACATTCTTTTCATGAATATTGTTTACATGCTGAAGTGCCCATTTTAAATGAAAGCTAACTGTATCCTGAACTCAGCCTATAGGAGGGAAAGGACGGTAGTTGGGTACTGTCTTCATATATGCCTGTGGGCTAAGCCATTTCAGTCCTGTCCGACTCTTTGCCACCCCATGGACCATAGCTCGCCAGGCTTCTCTGTCCATGGGATTCTCCAGGCAAGAATACTGGGTTGCCATTTCCTCCTCCAGGGGATTTTCCTGACCAAGAGATTGAACCGGCGTCTCTTATGTCTCCCGTGTTGGCAGGAGGATTCTTTACCACTGAGCCACCTGGTGATCCCCGTTTCCAGGTGGCAGTAGTGACAAAGAACCCCCCGCCAATGCAGAAGACGCCAGAGATGCAGGATTGATCCCTGGCTCAGTAAGATCATCTGGAGGAAGAAATGGCAGCCCACTCCAGTGTTCTTGCCTGGAGAATCCCATGGACAGAGGAGCCTGGTGGGCTATGGTCTATGGCGTCACAGAGTCGGACACAGTTGAGCAGCTGAGTGCACACACACACACACACATACACACACACTTTATTTATTTACTTTTGGCTATGCTGGGTCTTCATTGCTGCAAGAGGGCTTTCTCTAGTTGCAGCGAGTGGGGTCTACATTCATTGTGGTGCACGGGCTTCTCACAGTCGTGACTTCTCTTGTTTGCAGAGCACAGGCTTTAGGCACATGGGCTTCAGCAGTTGCAGCACACAGGCTCAGTAGTTGTGGCAGGTAGACTAATTAGTTGGGGCTCACGGTCTCTAGAGACCAGGCTCAGTAGTCGTGGCACATGGGCTTAGCTGCTCCTTAGAGGCATATAGGATCTTCCCAGACCAGGGATTGAACCGGTGTCCCCTGCATTGGCAGGTTGATTCTTACCCACTGAACCACTAGGGAAGTCCGAGGTACTATCTTCTTGTATAAGATGGTTATCAGAATATCCTTTCTGACAGGAAGGGCCAGGATGTCAGACTTGTTTAAAAATTCTATTTGGCTGAAAGATCTGATTCATTGAATGAACACTTTTCTTTCCAGGGCATGGGATGCAGATCCTTCCAAAAGGTGACTGACCTATAGAGGGAGATACTCTATGACTTTGTTGAAAAATCCAATTAGAGTTTATCCTTAATCACTTGTCAGTAAATTTAGGGATACCTTAAACTAGAAGGATCTTCAAAGTCATACTGCTCTCACCCTCATCATAAAAGTAATTATACAACTTCCCTGATTGTCCAGTGGTTGGGAGTCCACCTGCCAATGTAGGGAACATGGGTTTGATCCCTGGTCTGGAAGATTACAGGTGTCTTGGGGCAACTAGGCCCATGAGCCACAACTACTGAGCCTGTATGCTGCAACTACTGAAGCCCATCTGCCTAAAGCCTGTGCTCCACAACAAGAGAAGCCACTGCAATGAGAAGGCCAAAAACCACAACTAGAGAGTGGACCTTGCTTGCCACAACTAGAGAAAGCCTGTGAGCAGCAGTGTGCACCCAGCACAGCCAAAAATAAAAATTTTTTAAAAAGTAGTTACAGCTAAATTTATTGAGGGCTTATGTGCCAGGAACTGTTCTTTAAGCTTTACATATGTTATTTAATCCTTCAACAATCCTTTGAGGAAGGTATTATTATTTTCTCCATTTGACAGATGAAAGGCACAGAGAGGTTAAGTAACATGCCCAAGGTTACACAGGAAGGAAGTGGCACAACTGGGATTTGATCTTCTAAACCTGGGCACCTATCAACTACACATTTTGCTGCCTGTCATTCAAAGATTATACATAAGCAAGAAAGGTCGATTGAGTACTTGAAGAAGAGTGTTTTCTCATTTTCTGTTTCTAGAGGAATAGCAAGCTTCTGCCACATGAAGCACTGGGTCCCTTGACCTGCATTCATGTTAACCTGCTGGAGAAGCCTGCTGAGTTCAGCTCCTCATCTTTCATTGCAGAGCTTGGCCTCTCTTTCCTCAAGCTGGTCTTCAGGATCTTCCTCATGTGATGGGAGTGAGGGGCAACTGCAGACTAGGAGCTTCCTTCTCTGCTGTGGGTTACCCATCCTCTGGTGTGATCATTGTCCTGGACACTCACAGGCAGTAAAAAGTGGCTGACATCCCACTCCTTGGACAGGAAAGATCCCACCATCATCATGGGCTTCAACAGAGAGAGGCAGGTCGATTACTTACGCTGAACATTGCAGATGAAGTTCACGGACATGGACCTCACTTGGGAGGGACCAGGTCTTCAAGGAGAGCTCTTGGGGATCCCAAGAGCTCTCCTTGCCACTGTGGAGAGGGACTGAGGGGGCCTCTGGTGACCTCGGCCTCTGACACTGTGTGCTGAAACTCACATCTGCCTCTCTTTTCCTGTGTAAACCAGGATTGCAAAATTACTCACTCCACTCAGATATGTAAAGAAAACAGTTTATTTTTTCTCTAGGTCATTATGTTTTCCATTATGAGTCCCCACCTGCTCGATAACAAAAGGGAAAAAACTAATTGTAGTTTCACAGGTTCTAAAACTTTGTCATTCAATTTTTTAAACAGTTTCTTTAGGTTTAACTCTGTGTCTTGGGGTGAGGCTCTGTCTTTCAGGTTCTTCCATTCTTCTGCCTGCCTCTCTGTAAATGGTACTACTCAAGCTTCTGAGACCAGGCCCCTGGCTCCCTCATCCCATTGCTATACCCCTCTTAAACACAGTGCCTTAGAAAGGGCTTTTATGGGAATGTGAAACAGTTCTCCTGCTGTGGATATTCTCTTAATTTATTTCATTCTCTTCAGGCAGAGATGTGGAGAGGAGGGGACAGGGGCCCGGGTCTGGTGTGCCACTGTCCACTCCATCTCGTTTTAGCATCAAGCTGCAAGGGGAGGCCTGCTAACCTTTATCACAAGCAGAAGAGTATTCCCTTTATACTAAGGAGGAAACTCTAAAATTAAAGTGCTTGGTTCTTGAACCTCTAAAGAGAATGAAGTAAAAGTGAAAGTGTTTGTTGCTCAGTCAGGATCCTCTGTCTATGGGATTCTCCTGGCAAGAACACTAGAGTGGGTAGCCATTCCCCCCTTCTCCAGGGGATCTTCCCAACCCAGGGATCAAACCAAGGTCTCCTACATTCCAGGCAGATTCTTTCCTGTCTGAGCCACCAGGGGAGCCCTCTAAAAAGTTTAGAGTATCCAATTCATTTTTTCCAAGCTTGTTGTTAGTGACTGTCCTGATTTGCCGGAGGCATTACACCTTAGGCAAGCCCCTGGGATGCAGGCTGCAACAATAGAGATTTAGAGAGGAATTGAATGCAATGTTTCCTCCACAACAACAGGAGATTTATTCCAGGACCCACTACAGATACCAAACTCCAGGGATACAAGTCCTTTATATTAGAAGGTGTCGTGTTTGCATATAACTTGTGTACCTCCTCCTGTACACATTAAATCATCTCTAGAATATTTGATACCTAATATAATGTAAACATTATGTAAATAGTTGCCACAGTGGCAACTCAAGTTTTACTTTTTGGAACTTTCAACTTATTTGTTTTTTTCCTGATTATTTTCCATCTACAGTTGGTTAAATCCCTGAATGTGGGAGCTGCAGATATGGAGGACTTAATGTACTTTGTTTACTGAATACTGTCTTCATTCTATCAATATTGGCTTGGGCAGCTTAAGGGGAAGAGAAGTTCTAGAATGTGTTTAAAAGCATTCCTCGAAGGAGAAGCAGTGTGGTAGTGTTTAGATACATGGATTCAGGGCTTCCCTGGTGGCTCAGATGGTAAAGAATCTGCTCGCAATGCAGAAGATCTGGGTTTGATCCCTGGTTTGGGAAGATCCCCTGGAGGAGGGCATGGCAACCCACTTCAATATTCTTGCCTGGACAATCCCCACGGACAGAGGAGTCTGGTGGGCTACAGTCCATGGGGTCTCAAAGAGTCACGACTGAGCAATAAGCACAGCACATGGATTCAGGATCCAGATTGGGCTCTGCTATTTCCTTGTAATTTGGACAACTTTATTTATGTGCTATGCTTAGTCACTCTGTCATGTCCTGCTCTTTGTAACCCCAAGGACTGTAGCCCGCCAGCCTCCCCTGTCAATGGGGATTGTCCAGGCAAGAATACTGGAGTGGGTTGCCATATCCTCTTCCAGGGGATCTTCCCAACCCAGGGATCAAACCCAGGTCTTCTGCATTGCGAGCAGATTCTTTACCATTTGAGCCACTAGGGAAGCCTTTATTTATATATAAACTCAATTTCTCCATCCTTAAAAATGGGATAATAGTAGTATCTATTTCCTGAAGTAATTACAAAGTTTATATCTGGGAAGATATATAAAGAACTTTTATTTTGCTGTCTCATAGTAAACACTCAACCAATGTTAGCTGTTCATTTAATTATTTAATTTTATTGCCACACCATGTGACTTGCAGGATCTTAGTACCCCGATCAGGGATTGCACCTGGGCCCAGCAGTGAAAGCGCCAAGTCCTAATCACTAGACCACCAAGAAACTCCCCAATGTTAGCTATTTAGATTCTGAACACAAAAAAAATATTAGATTTAAAGCCTTAGAAGCTCCATATGTATGATATAGGGGGAAAAGCATGGATTTTCAATATAGACAGCCTAAGTTGCATAATGTTGAACAAGTGATATGGCCACTGTGAGGCTTAGTCTGAAGAACGAGGATGAGAGTATTGTAGGACAGCTACCAGGATTAAATAAAATAGTGTATGTCAAACACTTGGCAAAAAGTTGGGCAGATAACTGAGGCTCAACCAATATTTCTTCCCCTTTCTCCTTAGGTCAGTAACATGCTCTTTTATAATGGTTTACTGTTATATCCTCAACCAGAAATCTTGAGCTTCTATAATCCCCTAACTGGCTGGTGCATAGGAGAAGCCCAACAGATTCACTGACAGATTCAAATAAGCCTCCAAATCTGGGACTCAGGACCCAGAACTTCTTCCTGTCAAGTGCAGCTGGTCAGAGGACAGTTTCTGTCTTCTACTTTTCAGATCTCATAAGATAAATATACGTATTTCTCCCTTCTTTGTCATACAGTTTCACTGAGGTCCGTTAGAGGCATTTGCATCTGCTTTCCTCATATGGCTCAACCCACACTTCACAATACTTCACAGTATTGTGTTTGCATAAATACTAGCAGATGAATTTTTTAAATATCACTTTTTCTCTCCTGGCACTCTGTGAGAGAAATGAGCAAATATAAACAGAGGAGTATCAGACTAGAAATACAGCAGATGGGTTCCTGCTGGGAATCTGGACTTTCCTGGAGTTTACACACTTGGGAGATGTGGGATTATGACAAAATCCACTTGTAATGCTCTTGCTTTTTGTTTCTTGGGCACAATATTAATTGCTTAATGACTAAGCTTAACGTACACTTTCAGCCTGACTTTTTCCATTGGGAAACAAGAGGATGCTGTAAGCACTCTATGTAGAAGGGATTCTCTTCTCAAGCCTAGCATAAATCCAATTTGGTTGAGATATCAAGGAGAAACAAAAAAAAAAGAAAACAATGTTTATCTTCACTCCATGCTGCAAGGGCAGGGGAAAAAAGGAAACATTTCACTTCCCATGTCTAATGGCCTCATGCTTGTGACCAAGAGTTTATTATGGATACTAAAAAATGGGAACAGATTGTACATACTTCCTGACCAATCCTGATTCGGGTCATCTCAATTCAGACTACACATCCTGAGAGACACATCTGTACCTGAGGAGTTGATCATAATCCTTAACTCAGCCTACACCTTTGGCTCAGACTTGATTAGATATTATCTTCATTCATTCATTCAACAGATTTATTGAGCATCTGTTATTGACTAAGCACTGCATTAAGAGTGGAAATATAGCGATGAAGAAAATAAGTATAGTCCCTGACTTCACAAAATTTAAGTCTGGTGGGAAAACAGATACTTGTCTTATGATACAGTCATTCCATTACACAGGTATCTTTAAAAAGCACAGTAAAGCAATAGTTTCTGTTCCCATCAACTGTAATATGTTCCAAGAACTGGCCTTGGAAAAAATGGGAGGTAGAAGCTCCCTGTGACCTCCTGCTGTCAGAGCCTCCATGGGGTCTTTAAGACCACCCTGTGGAAGAGGTCCTTACCCACTGTTGGACTTGACTGACCCCGGGTGGCTCAGATGGTAAAGCGTCTGCCTTCAATGCAGGAGACCCAAGTTCAATCCCTGGGTTGGGAAGATCCCCTGGAGAAGGAAATGGCAAACCACTCCAGTACCCTTGCCTGGAAAATCTCCTGGAGAGAGAGGAGCCTGATAGGCTACAGTCCATGGGGTCACAAAGAGTCGGACACGACTGAGCAACTTCACTTTCTTTAGCCTTCATGACTTAGGGTCTCTTGAAAGAATGCTGTGAATGACTTCTGGATCTCAGGGAAAGCTCCACCTTTAATCAATAAGTATTAGCTTGTTTTTTATTACAAGAATGATTATCAATAGATAAACAAGGCTTAACAAGGGAGGCACTGTGATATAGGGCAAAGACCACAGGCTTTGAAGTCAGCTCTGAGTTCTAATTTTGTCTCAAACATTTATTAGCTATGCCCCTTAAGTGAGTTATTTTACTTTTCTGTGGTCAAATGGTCTCATATCCAAAATAGGGAAAAGAGCACTTGACTCTGAATTGTTGAGATTCTTAAAATGAAATAATCACTAAAAAAGTACTCAGCATCCTCCTCCATTATGTTCAGGAACTCTATTCGGTATGATGCAGTATTTGCCTTTGAAAGAAAACAGCATTTGCATGAAATACTTAATGACCACCATACAACTATGAACTATTTGGTAAAGGATATATTACCTCCATAACTGTCTTTGCCCATCCTAACTAGTACCAACTCTTTCTGCTTCTGTAGCTCAAAACTTATCTCTCCAGCAAGCGACCCAACCAGGGAATTCCACAAGAAATCAGAATGCTCTAGCAAGAAATCAGAATAAGAGTAAGATACTTTATAAATATTTTAAAAGGAGAGCCTCAGCCTTGTCACACTGAGTATAGTCCCTGTCCTTTATTTTACTGTTCTTTTCATTCATTGAAAATATTATCTGTTATCTTCAGGGGCTAGAGATAGAATTTGTGGGCCACATTCAACAGGAAATACACAGCTATATGCCGTGACGTTACCTCAAGCAATGTCTGTGTCCTTCAGGACTCCTGTACTGGAAAACCATGAGTTTTATAGCTGAAGAGGGGCTAGATCCCCAAAGAAGTCTGACCAGCAGCTCCCTCTGATTATCTGTCTTATAGATTCCTCCTGAAACCCTCAGGTTACCAACGGGGATATTATTATGATTTACCACATGGCTAAGTGATGGGGCTAATGTGAAAAGCTCCAAATTTTATACACTTATCAAATCAAGACATAGTTCCAAAAAACTGGAAGCATATGTAATGTCCAAAACATAATCTATGAATTATATGTTAGCCATTAATAATTATCATGGTTACCTAATTTTCAACGTGATAACAGAAAAAGATATATTTAGCAAAAAGCAGTGCACAATATTCTATATACAGAATGAGAACAACTGTGTAAAAGAATGAATCTATGCCTATGAAAGCCCTGGAAAGAAGCATACTAAAATGTTAACATTCTGAGTGTGGGAACTCTGGCTGGCTCTTTAATTTCTACTTTTATTTTTATACGTTTATATCATCTTAAAAGTGCTTCCCTGGTGGCTCAGATGGTGAAGACTCCACCTGCAATGCAGGAGATCCAGGTTCGAGCTCTAGGTCAGGAAGATCCTCCGGGAAAGAAAAATGAAGACTTCTGAGGCCAAGAATATGAACTTCCCTGTGATGATTTTCACAAATCATTCCCAAAGAAGATTTTCAGTAATTCACCAGTTGGCTCACTGAGGTAAGTTGAATTAAGCAGAAGCAGCCTTCTTTAGGAACTTAATGGGGATCAGGAAGCTTGCTTTGATCGGGTCTTGGGTTCTGGTCTTTCCTCACAGGGGCTGTGATTGTTCTTTTTCTAGCTGCACAGCCTTGTTAGCGTTAGTTTCTCCACTTCCTCTCCAGATCAAGCTTTGATCTTTCCAAGTCATGGCATCTGTTTGTGCTCTTCTGTGGGGTGAAGGTGGGTGTGCAGGGGCAGCGGAGACGAAGCCAAAAGCTGAGTCCAGCCCTCACTGCAAGGTCACGTGGAACGGAACATGGCTGCAGACTTATAAACCCAAAGCAACTCCTGTCCCTCTCCTCTCTTTTTAAGGTAGTCACCAAACTTCCACATAGCTTGTGAGCAAACCCCATTATCCTCATGATCTGAGTCAGCCTATCTCAAGGAACATTTTATTTTTCTTCAGAAGATTTTCCTGACAGCCATGCCACATTAACAGTCTTACTTGCATCCCAGCCCTTGTCTCTTGCATATGTGGCTTTTCCTTCTGGCTTCTTGTGACAGTTTAAAAGTCTTTGAGAAGGATTGTGGGCTGGCCAGGCCCACATGAAATCAGACCCATGAAATCAGACCATCAGACATGTTCCAAGAACTCGGCCTACTCCACTCCCTTTTTACTTAGAAAAGTAGAAAAAGTAGGAGTCGTGTCCTAAGCTTCCAGGTCACATGCCCTGTGGCTTCTAAGCCAAGCTGACCTGGATGGGGTAATGTCCCCAGATCTCGCAGCAGAGTTACAGCCTTAGTTGCCCACAGTGTTCACTCCCAGTGCCACCTGGAGCCTTGGACTTGAACTTGCTGTTCAGCTCAACTATTACGCTTTGAGATAAGATTTTTGGGGAAATGATGCATCCTGCTGCTGCTAAGTTGCTTCAGTCAAGTCCGACTCTGTGCGAACCCATAGATGGCAGCCCACCAGGCTCCCCCGTCCCTGGGATTCTCCAGGCAAGAACACTGGAGAGGGTTGCCATTTCCTTCTCCAATGCATGAAAGTGAAAAGTGAAAGTGAAGACACTCAGTTGTGTCGGACTCTTAGCAACCCCATGGACTGCAGCCTACCAGGCTCCCCCGTCCATGGGATTTTCCAGGCAAGAGTACTGGAGTGGGTTGCCATTGCCTTAAATCCCCAACAAAGAAGTAATTTTAAATTAATGTCTTGACTCTTGCCACCCAGATAACTTATAACCAGAAAGGGAATGGCCCTGGATCAATATCACCATGTCCCTGATTAGAGCCTCACAGCAACCTGGACAAAGAATTCCAAGCCCTAGGACTCAGAACTTGTAAACCAGAGAGGATAGCAGTCAGATGACTTGTCCAGCCAGGTTTTACTGGGCGGTTCTGTGTTAACAGGTCCAGAGGGGGCTGCACTTAGCCTGAGTCAGCCAGGGTGTGACAAGCCACAGTGCCGATTTCACCTTTGCAAGCCAACCAAGCTCCCTGCCCCCTCCACCCCCTCAGCTGCTGTCAGCCACCTCTGCCAATTTGTTCATTTTGTTTCTATTTTTCTCCCTCTCCCTCTCTCTCTGGGCAGCCACCTCCTCTGCTATTTACCCCCAGCAACATACCCGCTGATCTTCAGAGTGCTGCTGTTGAGTTTGGTGACTCATTTGTTACTTAGGTATTTTGGGTTCATTACTCTTCAGCCACGTTACCGAGAAGAACCACACAGAGCCAAAACAGAGAAGAGAGGAAATGGGGGTGTGCAGATGGGAGGGGATGGGGCAGAAATCCAAGAGCTGCTGTGGAAAAATTCAGCAGAGGTGCTGTTGTCAAAGCTTGGACTCAGAGAACAAGGCCATTCCAAAACCAACAATGGGAAGGAAACAGTGCTTTGATTAAAATTTCATTGAGAGTCCTGGACACACACCCCAGAGCTCTCCCACAGGGAGGTAGCATGTTCAGGAATCCAGAAGAATTGTCATTGCTCTTTGGGAATATTTACGAACAACCACACCCAAGCTGTTGGCCAAAGCAAGGTGGAAGGGTGCAGTTACGGGTCAGCCAAGTACCGCCTACAAAATACAATGCAAATCATTTGCCCTAGACTTCCCCAATAACCATGTGCCTTTGGCTCAACTATTTAGATTTGTCTTGTGGACAATATCTGGTATGAAGTTGCTACTGTCCAGAATAGACAGACACTGCTTATGTTGTCAACGATGGGAAAATCCTGTGTGATAGGTCAGCCAGAAGATTCATGAATATGTATATTTCAGAGGCTCCCAGAAAGTTGTCTCAAAGTTAATTTTCCTGAAATGGTTCCCCCAAGACTGTGCATCCCATAATGCTTCTGCTTGCACAGTAAGCCTGCCTTGTTCTATTTTCAATCTTTTTAGTAAGAGTACTGAGTTACTGTTTGTGACCTTTGTCATCTGTTCCTAGTTTGGGACTTGCAAGATTAGCATGCTGGTAGATATTAATTCCTTTCTAATTATGCATTCTTTAATTCAACAAATATTTTCTAAATGCTTAATGTTGGAGGCAGCTCTTCAGGTCCAAAGCTGAGGAATGAGATGGAGAAATTCCAGAACAGGATTGTGAACCCTATCTGAGAAAAAGAAACTGATGAGAATCGAGTGAGGACTGATTCACGACAAATCTCAAGATTATTGAGTTTCGGGCTGTTAATTCCTTCTTACACAGCTTGGTATGTTAAATGAGTTCATTGTACCTAACAGCTGCCATATGAAAAGCATTTTCAAAAAAAAAAAAAAGAAAAGCATTTTCCTGGAATAGTAAGAAATATAAAAAAGGTATATTGTGAAAATCGTATATTGGGATCATGGAGCAGATAGATAGAAGGATCTAGGTCTCTGATGGCACATGCCACCATCTTAACCAGACAATAACAAATCAGTAATCACGTAGATCACATTCTCTGATTTATTAAACAAAAAAAAGTTTACTTAAAAAATTTAATTTCCTTGGATTAGGATATCTAAATATTCTAAATAACATGAGTAATAAATCATAGCTGATGGGCCAAAGGAAAAATATTGTGATTAAACTTAGTACAGAGAGCTAAATAATTAAATATACTTCAAAACTTACATGATACAGTAAGAACTTCAGAGAAATATATAAAAACTTGAAAACGCTTATTATAAAAGAAGAATAACTAGAAATTAATGAGTCATTGTCCAACTCAGGATACTGTAAAAAGGGACAGCAGCATACACACAAAGAAAAAGAAGAAAAGAACTGCTGTAGAGGAGAAATTAATTAATAGAAAACAAAGTTGCAGTAGAAATGATCAAAAAAACAAAAAGCTGGAGGTTTGAAAGACTAATAAAATCCACAGATTAAAAGAAAAAAATCACTACATATATGTAGAATTTTTGAAAATAAGAGAATTAAAAAGAATGAACTTCATGCAACTAAATTTGGACACTTATATGAAATGGCCAGTTCCCTAGAAAAAGGAAACTTACCAAAACTGACTCAAGAAGAAATAGAAAACTTAATTAGACAGCTATAGTTATATTTTGAAAACTGAATTGGTAGTTTACAAATGAAAATGAAAATACAACTCTCCAAAACCCATCAGTTCAGTTCAGTTCAGTCGCTCAGTCGTGTCCGACTCTTTGCGACCCCATGAATCGCAGCACGCCAGGCCTCCCTGTCCATCACCAACTCCCGGAGTTTATCCAAACCCATGTCCATCGAGTCAGTGATGCCATCCAGCCATGTCATCCTCTGTCGTCCCCTTCTCCTCCTGCCCCCAATCCTTCCCAGCGTTAGGGTCTTTTCCAATGAGTCAACTCTTCGCATGAGGTGGCCGAAGTATTGGAGTTTCAGCTTCAACATCAGTCCTTCCAATGAACACCCAGGACTGATCTTCTTTAGGATGGACTGGTTGCATCTCCTTGCAGTCCAAGGGACTCTCAAGAGTCTTCTCCAACACCACAGTTCAAAAGCATCAATTCTTCGGCGCTCAGCTTTCTTCACTGTCCAACTCTCACATCCATATATGGCCACTGGAAAAACCATAGCCTTGACTATGCGGACCTTTGTTGACAAAGTAATGTCTCTGCTTTTAAATATGCTATCTTGGTTGGTCATAACCTTCCTTCCAAGGAGTAAGCACCTTTTAATTTCATGGCTGCAATCACCAACAGCAGTGATTTTGGGGCCCAAAAAAATAAAGTCTGACACTGTTTCCACTGTTTCCCCATCTATTTCCCATGAAGTGATGGGACCAGATGCCATGATCTTAGTTTTCTGAACGTTGAGCTTTAAGCCAACTTTTTCGCTCTCCTCTTTCACTTTCATCAAGAGGCTCTTTAGTTCTTCTTCCCTTTCTGCCATAAAGGTGGTGTCATCTGCATATCTGAGGTTATTGATATTTCTCCCGGCAATCTTGATTCCAGCTTGTGTTTCTTCCAGCCCAGTGTTTCTCATGATGTACTCTGCATATAAGTTAAATAAGCAGGGTGACAATATACAGCCTTGATGTACTCATTTTCCTATTTGGAACCAGTCTGCTGTTCCATGTCTCAGTTCTAACTGTTTCTTCCTGACATGCATACAGGTTTCTCAAAAGACAGGTCAAATGGTCTGGTATTCCCATCTCTTTCAGAATTTTCCACAGTTTATTGTGATCCACACAGTCAAAGGCTTTGGCATAGTCAATAAAGCAGAAATAGATGTTTTTCTGGAACTCTCTTGCTTTTTCGATGATCCAGCGGATATTGGCAATTTGATCTCTGGTTCCTCTGCCTTTTCTAAAACCAACTTGAACATCTGGAAGTTCACGGTTCACGTATTGCTGAAGCCTGGCTTGGAGAATTTTGAGCATTATTTTACTAGCATGTGAGATGAGTGCAATTGTGTGGTAGTTTGAGCATTCTTTGGCATTGCCTTTCTTTGGGATTGTAATGAAAACTGACCTTTTCCAGTCCTGTGGCCACTGCTGAGTTTTCCAAATTTGCTGGCATATTGAGTGCAGCACTTTCACAGCGTCATCTTTCAGGATTTGAAATAGCTCAACTGGAATTCCATTACCTCCACTAGCTTTGTTTGTAGTGATGCTTTCCAAGGCCCACTTGACTTCACATTCCAGGATGTCTGGCTCTAGGTGAGTGATCACACCATCGTGATTATCTGGGTCGTGAAGATCTTTTTTGTACAGTTCTTCTGTGTATTCTTGCCACCTCTTGTTAATATCTTCTGCTTCTGTTAGGTTCATACCATTTCTGTCCTTTATCGAGCCTATCTTTGCATGAAATACTCCTTTGGTATCTCCAATTTTCCTGAAGAGATCTCTAGTCTTTCCCAATCTATAATACATAGACCCCCTCAAATTATCATTATCAATAATATACTCCATAAATTATTAAGAATAAGGCAACTCAGTAGGGGGGAAATAAGCAAGAGATGTGAACAGATACTTCACAAAAAACAACACTAAAACTAGTGAATAAACATAAGGGAAAAAATGGTCATGTATTAATAATCAGAGATACATTAAAGCAATCATGTATCGCTTTATACCTATCAGATTAGTAAAATTAAGAAAAAATGTTTGAGTGTTGGTGAGCCTGTGGGAGCTTGTATGCATACAGTTTACTATTTCTACTCTCTGCCACCTGGAATGTAAATTCCATGATGGCAGGGATTTTTTTTGGTTCACTGGCATAATCTGCAGTGCCTAGAAGAATGCTTGCACTGCAGGGAGATGAGGGCAAGAGGTGGGAAAGTCGATGCACAAAAACTAACTCCATTCATAAGAATGTGATTTACAGCAGGTATCCTAGGAAAATGTTTTTACCCATGCACAAGAGATCATGTCCAAGTGTTTATCATTTCAAAATAGCAACAAGTTGGAAGTAAGAGAATAGATAAATAATAGATTGTGGAGTATTTAGACAATGGAATAATATATGCCAGTTAAAATGCATAATTTAGAACTAAGGTGTATCACTGTGGTTAGAACGTTATATTTTTCTCTATACTTGAAATATATTGCTCAAAATATGTCATTAGAAGAATTATACTCTGTCTTGAAGGGGTTGAAAAATGTTGACTATACAAAACTTCAATATAAAATGAAATATGAAACTGTGTAGTCATTTTTGCTACACAAAAGTTAAAAAAATAAAACTGGATACGGTAAGAGGGACAAAATGATATGAAGAGAATCTCTTCAGAAAAAAATCAGAGAGGTGTTTATGTATGAAGTTACGCTTAATATTTAATTGTTGGAAATGGAGCAAAGAGATTCTTGGTGGAGGAAACAAAGGCCTAAAGAGAAGAAATAAAGCATTGGAGAAATGTAAGACATTTCAGAGAGTGTTTGGAAGTTCAATTTGACTAGAATATAAGATAAGTACAAAATAATGGTGAAAGATGGTTTGGGGTAAAGTCTTGGAGAAATTTAAATGCCAAGTGAGAGTCCTGGTTGAGAAAACCCAAACACATTAGGTGTATTATAGTAACTGGATCTGTGTTTCAAGTACTTAGGCTCTACTTGAATTTTCCTTTGGAGGTCAGCTTAAGATATATTCCTAATGAATTAAGGTTTTTTCCACTTATAAATTAGAACATCAGCAAGACACCAAAATATTAATAATATATTAACATACTTTTTTAAGAGAATAATACAGTTCAGAGAAAGATGTAAGTAAACAAAGTTATCTAATTTAATGAAGTGCTTTTTTTCACATTTCTTTTACTGTTATCATTACTTAGTTTATTTACAATTTTCCCTCTGTTTAGAGTGTAAAACAGTTTTTTAAAAAATTGAAATAGAGTTGATTTGTAATAATCTGTTAATTTCTGCTATACAGCAAAGTAATTCAGTTACACACACGTAAACTTTCTTTTAAAAATATTATTTTCCATTATGATTTATTATAAAATATTGAAGATAGTTCCCTATGGTATACAGAGGGACCTTGTTATTTACCCATTCCATACACAGTAATTTGCATCTGCTGACCCCAAGCTTCCACTCCATCCTTCTCCCATATCCCCTGCCCCTTCACAACCCCGAGTCTCTTCTCTATGTCTGTGAGTCTGTTTCTGTTTCATAAAAGTTCGTTTGTGTCACATTTTAGATTCCACATATAAGTAATATATGGTATTTGTCTTTCTCTTTCTGACTTACTTCACTTACTATGATCTTCTCTAGGTCCATGCATGTTGCTGCAAATGGAATTATTTTGTTCTTTTTTATGGCTGAAGAATATTCCATTGTCTATACGTATCTCGTCTTCTTTATCCATTCATCTGTTAGTGGACATACAGGTTGTTCCTATGTTCTGGCCATTGTGTGTAGTGCTACTGTGAACATAGGGTGCACATACCTTTCTGAATTATAGTTTTGTTTGGATATATGCCCAGGAGAGAGATTGTTGGATCATATGGCCACTATTTTTAATTTTTTGAGGAACCTCCATACTGTAAAACAATTTTTCATTCACTGATTTTTAGACTTGAAGGCTCAGTCCTCAAGTGAACAAATAAATGAGCTGATTTGTTCATCCATTCATTCTACTAATATTTATAACAGCCTAAGCCAAATAATACATGGTCCTTACTTTCTTGGAGCATACATTCTAGGACAAGACATATATATATATATATAAACCAGCAATGAAATAGAGGTGATGGAGGTGTGCATAGGATATCTTGTAGAACAGAGGAGCAGCAGCTAATCAGGGAGTTAAGGAAGGCTTAGTAGAGGAAGACATGTTCAAGAAGGATGTGCAGCAGTTAGTTACCTGGACCAAAGAGGAGAGGCTAGGGGAGCACTGAGGAGGAGGCTGGGGGTATAAATCATCCTGTGTGTATTGTTAAGTGTGATCAGAAAAAGAAAGTAGTAGAGTACATGGCTGAATAAGAGTCAGAGAGGCAGGCAGGGGCACATCATGCGGGATTAGGAGTTAAAGTGGTTTTGTTTTTGTATTTGTTTGCCACACCTCACAGCATGCAAGATCTTAGTTCCCTGACCAGGGATCGAACCTGTGCCCCTTCAGTGAAAGCACGGAGTCTTAACCATTAGACTTCCAGGGGAGCCCCAGGGTGTTTTAATTTTATCTTGAAAGCTACTGGGGAACCATCTAATTAATTTAAGCAGGGAAATAACATGATCTGATTTGTAGTTTAGGAAGATTATTCTAGCAGATTGGAAAAGAAGCAATTAGCAGACCACTATAGTGATGCAAGTGACAGATGACAAAGGTGTCATTAAAGTAGATGCATTGGAAATGGATCAACAGATGGTAGGAGGAAGACTCTAGAAGCCTAAGTAACTGATCAGATGTGCAGCTGAGGGAGGGACGAGTCCAAGGGCATGGCCTCACTTCTGGCTTGACAACTATGGGGCTGGTGATGCTTGTCACTGAGGCAGGAGGAGAAACAGGTTTATGGGAGAAAATGATGCGTTTAACTGAAATCTGTTATCACCAATGTGGAGAGAAGTTTGAGTTGAACGCATTTAGCACAGATTTGGGACTGAGGGTCATATGTGGAAGCTGAAGTAGTGCATTTGATGGAAGACCACCCAAGAAATGTCGTAAATAGACCGGGAGAGCAAAAGGATGAAGACAGAGCCTCCTTTTGTCTGATCAAAGAATAAAGGAGAGAAAGTATGAAAAAGGAGGAGAGAATGGTGTCACGAAAACCAAAAGAGAAGAAATGTCAAGGAAGGAGGTTCTATGCTAATAAGGACTGTAGAGAGGTAAGGTCAGATACTGTTGGCCACATGGCAGTCACTGGTGACATTAAAAAACAAGTTTATTGGTATAAGAAGGATGATTACCAGATTTCAGATTGCAATAGCCTTTCAAGTGAATAGGAGATGAAAGTGGAGACAATAATAAGTGGACTCTACAAACTTGGCTTTGAAGGAAAGAGAAAGGGCTAGCACAAGGAGAGAGGAGCAGTGTGTGGACGAGTAAAAGTTGTTTTTAAAGGGAAGAGATGAAAATATTTACATGATGTCAGGAAAGATCAAGTGAAAGGGAAGCTTAGAGTAAGGGAGATAGAGGGGATGATTAATAGAGTAATAGTTTCCTGAGGAGGTGGCAGAGATCAGATGGAGGGATTAGCCTTGAACTGGAGAAAGAGTCATCCTGAAACAGGAGTGGGGGAGGAAAGGATAGAATTAGTTTATAGCTTTTAGGTGCTGAGGAGGGAACTCAGGGAGCTCCAGCCTGATGGCTTTTGATTTTCTGGTAGGGTGGAAATGAAGATGATTTGCTGAAATCTTGCTGCTAAGTCGCGTCAGTCGTGTCCGACTCTGTGTGACTCCATAGACGGCAGCCCACCAGGCTCCTCTGTCCCTGGAATTCTCCAGGCAAGAATACTGGAGTAGGTTGCCATTTCCTTCTCCAGTGCATGAAAGTGAAAAGTAAAAGTGAAGTCGCTCAGTCGTGTCCGACTCTTCATGACCCCATGGATTGTAGCCCACCGGGCTCCTCCGTCCATGGGATTTTCCAGGCAAGAATACTGGAGAGGGTTGCCATTGCCTTCTCCGCTGAAATCGTGAGGGTTTGGGAAAAAATAAGGAAAGGGTGAAAGAGAAGAATGACAGATTAAATAGGTAGAATGTTAGAGAATGACTGATATTCATGGACCAAGAAGAAGGATCTGGGAGGAGAATGCTGGAGAAGATAAGAAGGCAAGGCCACTGGTGTTGAGGAGTCAAGGGCATGTAAGATCATGTGACATAAGTCTTCCACATGAAAATCAGAGTTTCACAGTTTTATGGCGTAAGAGGTGGTGGAGAAAAAGTAAGAATGTGAGCCAGATTCCAAGTCCTAGGTGAAGCTTCAATACTTTGGTCACCTGATGCGAAGAGCCGATTCTTTGGAAAAGACCCCAATGCTGGGAAAGACTGAAGGCAAAAAGAGAAGGGGGTGGCAGAGGATGAGAAGGTTTCATAGCATCACCAACTCAATGGACATGAATTTGAGCAAACTCAGTGAGATAGTGAAGGACAGGCAAGCTTGGGATGCTGCAGTCCATGGGTTGCAAAGAGTCGGACATGACTTAGCAACTGAAAAGCAACAACAGGTGAAGATTGGGAGATTCATGATTCCAGCCAGTGATTCAGAGGAGATATTATTATAAATTATCATATTTTGTTTGATCTTAAAGTTTTTGTTGATTTAACATAGTAACAAGGGCTCAGCTCCTTAAATATAATATATAACTTTTAATGACAGATTTCAAGCAAACATATTTTAAGTACAAAGAATAATGTATTTGGTAGTAATTTGCCACCACATAAAAAACAATCTGAAAGGAGGCAGGGAGTGAGGTGCCTTTTAGCATTCCCAATTAGCTACTGTCTGTTCACTCCTCCTTTCACTCCAATCCTTCAACAACCAAACAATATTTATTGAACATTTACTATGTTTCAGAGTCCCATCACTGGGATGCACAAGAGATATCTCAATTCATCAGTTCCAAAACACACATCTCCTGCCCTCCTCCCAGTTTTTTAATATCTCTGAAATCCACTGGGATATTTCTTACACTGATGTCAGCCAGGCTTCAGTCACGATGTAGTTGCCACGGTCTGCCCAGGCTCAAACTTACTCATAGCTGTCCGTGTTGTCATTTTTTCAATTGAGTTGAGTACATTGTTGGTAATAACATGTTGAGTTTGGTTGCCATTTAAATTACCAAAAATTACACTTTCATTTGTTGTTGAAATGAAAAGTGATTAAAAAGAAAGAAAGAAAGAAAAGTGATTGTATTTGCAGAAGGCATGAAAATAGCAGGACATGAAACTGACATTAGCAAAGCAGATATTTATCACTGGAGAAATTACCACAACTCCATACATTATTGCAAAAAATAAGAACCAAGTGTTTTATGGGACCCATGAAAGAAAAAATACCTACAAACAAATAAAATCGTGCTATGTTTTGTTATTGGTATAGACACAAAAGAATTGCCTAGGATAAGCCAAGCAATACAGTTGAAGGCAGGGAAAATCGTTCCATATTTCAAAGTCATGAGGGGCTGGTATGACAGGTTCCTGGTCATAGAGTTGTGGTTAAGGCATCATGTCACGGTTCAGTTGGCAGGATTTTTTTTTTCTCAGTGAAACATAAAATGATGATGTGTCTTAAATGTGTTTTAGAATGGATGTCCTAGAACTATCTAAATATTTTGTTTTAGAGAAACAGAATGTCAGATCTGGATGAACAAATTCCTTCCTTTCCAAATGAGAAAACTGAGTCCCAGGATGTAAGAGGCTGGCCCAGGATTGCACCACACAGCTTGTCAGAGGCAGAGGAAATGTATTTACTGTAGAGGATATTATTGAGCCTTCTGGCAAAGAAGCAAGAAGAGATAAAACTTACATAAAGGCTTAATGGCCCAGACCTCTGTTAAAAACCCCGTGATTGCTTTTTTTTCCTATTGGAAAGATGATAAACAGGTTTAGTAACTACTAATCTTTGACAACATGCTTCTGATTTATGCCACATCTATATCAATTTAATCCCCTTAACCACTGTCTTCACTGGCTTTGTGGCTTAACTATTTCATAGAGTACACAATCTCAGTGTCCCGTTTTCTTTTTCTCAAGAAAATTTTAAAGAATATGAGGCAGTTTTAAAATTGATTTAGATAGCAATCTATTATTTGATGTGACATGTTTTTTGACTACTTAAGAAAACTAAGTTTCTTACTGTCAGTCTTCCCCTGGAGCTGGGATAGTTAAGGACAACAGGTGTACAAACTTGAGAGGCACAATTAAACCAAGGACAGTGGTGGTATCCTGTCCTGTCCAACTGATGAAAGCATCATGGAGTAATTAGAGAATTATCACTTCCTTCCCCTTCCTTTGGCTGCATGCTGTCAAAGAAGCCAGCTCTTTGTTTACCATCCACAGCTCCTAATATTGGTAAGAAAATACAGCACAGAGTGTGAAAATAAAGATGAGAGGTGCTTAATTTTCTAGTCTTCCAATGGAAAGCTCCCGACACTTGTAAGAATTTCATGGCCAGCAGTTGGAATACTCTAACCAAATAAGATTCTCAAAAAAAATTAATTCTTGTTTTGGTTGTAATAGCTGCTATTGTTTTATTCTTACTAAATAATGGTATTCTGGTCACCAGTCATACCAGGCAGTTATAAATTATTGCTATTTATAAGTGAATCACTCTAAGGGCCTTAGGAGGATTTAGAGACAGTAGGAGAGACCCTATGTTTCTCTTCTCCCCTCTTTGAGGCTCCCTTTATCCCTAAGTATTTCCAGTACAGGAGAGGTTTGCCCTTTCGTTCATAGTAAAATTGATCCCTAGTGTATCTTCTTATTCATCCTTCTGATCTTTCTTTTTTGTAAATAAAAACCTTACAAGTTGTAAGCAGCTATTGCTGGTTACATTTTTTAGAAAAGTAGATTAGATTAATTCATTAATGGTGGCTTCCAGTTTTTCCTTATTAGCTCCAGAAAATTCACCCGCCTTTGGTCCCTTTTAAACAGCTGGGAGATTGGCATGTATTTTACTTTACATTCTGAAGCGACACCCTGGCAGTCACCCACAGCTATGTCAAGTTCAAAGGACGTTGCATTGGCGTACTTCTTTTTTTTTTTTTTATTTTTAATAAATTTATTTATTATAGTTGGGGGCTAATTACTTTACAATATTGTAGTGGTTTTTGCCATACATTGACATGAATCAGCCATGGGTTTACATGTGTTCCCCATCCTGAACCCCCCTCCCACCTCCCTCCCCATCCCATCACTCTGGGTCATCCCATTGCCCCAGCCCTGAGCATTTGTCTCATGCATTGAACCTGGATAAGGAAGCTGTGGTACATATACTCAATGGAATATTAATCAGCCATTAAAAAAATACATTTGAATCGGTTCTATTGAGATGGATGAAACTGGAGCATTGGAGTACTTCTTACAGAGGAAATGAAAGGCAGGCTTGATCAGCTTGCAAGGCCCCTACCACGTGGCTAACTCAACTTCTTTGAGTTTATGTCCTGCATGTTGAAGACTTCCTGAAAATCATACTTTCTCTTCATCTGCTTCACCACTTTGACTGCAGCGTCTGACAAGCAACTATAAGAAATAACGGAGGTGGATCCAAAACACTGGACCAAGCTTCCCAATCCTTTCTCTATGCATATTTTTCTCAGTTAAAACATCAGTTGAAATCAACTGTGCAGAAACTCCCTTGTAGTCCACTTGTTGTGACTCTGCCTTCACTGCTGAGGGCTGGGGTTCAATCACTGGTTGGGGGAGCTAGGATCACACAAGGAGCAGTGCAATCAAAACATATATATATATAGTGTATACGGTTGTGTATTCATTATTATGTAGCATTTTCTTATGTTACTAATACTCTTAAGAACAATTATTAATAGCTGTGTAATTTTTCACTGTGAATATAACATACCTTTTTTTAAAAACCTATTCTGTGATTACAGATTTAAGGTGTTTTCAGGATTTTGCAATTGTAAATAATGCTGCAATGAACATCTTTATGCATTCATCTTTTTCTGTGAGAAATAAGATTAACTTCATTCAGGCTAGCTGGGTATTTTTTTTTTAATATACTGGATTGGTAATTAGTGAATGAATTAGTGGCCTAAAAATAATAGATGTGTTTAAACTGACTGTATTTAAAGAGGAACTTTTTTTCTTTTTGGAAGTATGTACATTTACCTATCATCATCAGGGCCGGACTCCTTGTCCCAGAGAATAATTGAGCACGTGTTCAGCAGCCTGGGATGAACAATGCCCTTTTTCCCTTTTCCAGAGTGGGGAAAGACATGGGGGGTGAGTGAGAGAGGGGGAGTTTAGAGGACCAGCAGTGATTCTGTGCCTGAAAACTTCTGCTCTGTGACCAGAAAATAGTCAAATACTGAAAAATATTTTGTGAATATCACTTTTTCCTGCATTTCCAATTAAATGATACATTCCATGAAAACCGAGTGAACCCCAGGCCCCTATGCACCCTTCATCCCCTTGCAGTCATTACAGGACTACACGATTGTAGGATCCAGAAACCCAACACCATCAGGATCTGGGCCAGGAGACCGGGTTCTGGCCTGGGTGGGAGTAATCCCCTAGCTTGGCACCTAGTAGCTTCAAAGGATAATTTGATCCGAAAGCCCTTAGGTCACACTTTTTAACACAGCTGCTAGAACACACACCCTATAAACAGGAAATGCCTTAGGAAGTACAACTGAAGATTTATTTTTATTTTTTAAGAAACTACTAAAAAGCCTGAGCTGAGGATGACATTTATCTGACATTACAGTTAACACGCTAGAAGTGCTTCCCCAAAAGCCTTGGTTTTATGTTTTGAGCAATTGTGTGCCCACTGCTGTTTAGTAGGTACTAAAATTCTTCCAGTTAATCTTTCACTCATTTTGCCTTGTAAAATGAGTATGTCTAGTCAGGGGATTTGTAAGTTGCATAGTTCATTTTTGCTGTCATAGAAAACAAAAAGATTTACTAAACCCTAAACCAATATTTAGATACCGCTGTGCTTGGAATAAAGACAATTTAGCACCAAGAAAAAGGAAAACCGTATAAAACAGAGAATGAGGAGGCTCTAGCTGGTTGAATAGCATCAGGAAAGATTAAAATTAAGAACTGCCTACTTCTAGAAATGAATTATCTGTGTGATGACAACACTACTCATCTACCCCTGTGCCAGCTTCCTTTCCTGCCCTGGCTGTGTTCCATTTGTTTCAGTCACACAGCCTCATCATCTAGGCTGTTTCACACCATAGGGTCTTTAAACATGCTTCACAACACCTGGAATGCCACTGTTCCTCTCTTCTCTCTTTATTGAAGTCCTGCTCATCCTTTTTCTTTAAAAAATTTTTTATTGGAGTAGAGTTACTTTAAAAAGTTGCATTAGTTTCTGCTATGCGGCAAAGTGAGTCAGATATACATATACATATGTCCCCTCTTTTTTGGATTTCCCTCCCATTTAGGTCACCGCAGATTGCTGAGTAATGTTCCCAGTGCTATACAGTGGGTTCTCATTTTATCTATTTTATATATAGGATAAATAGTGTATATATTTCAATCCCAATATCCTGATTCATCCCACCCACTCCCACCTTTCCTCCTTGGTCTCCACACATTTGTTCTCTACATCTGTGCCTGTAATTTCTGCTTTGTAAATAAGATTGTCTATACCAATTTTTTCAGATTTCACATATATTTGTTAATTATAGTATTTGTTTTTCTCTTTCTGACTTACTTCACTCTGTATGACAGTCTCCAGGTCCATCCATGACTCTACAAATGATCCAATTCCATTCCTTTCCACCGTGGGCTTCTCAAGTGGCAAGGTGGTAAAGAATCTGCCTGCCAATGCAGGAGACACAAGAGATGCAGGTTCAATCCCTGGGTCAGGAGTAGGAAATGCCAACCCACTCCAATATTATTGCCTAGAGAATTCCATGGACAGAGGACTCTGGAGGGCTACAGTCCATAGCGTTGCAAAGAGTTGAACATGACTGAGTGACTTAGCACGCACACAATATTCTGTCATATATTAATATTCATACACACATTCTTTATCTATTCCTCTGTTGATGGATATTTAGGTTGTTACCATGTCAACACAATCAAAACATGGGTGGAAAACCTAGATAGACATTTCTCCAAAGAAGACATACAGATGGCCAAAAAGCACATGAAAAGATGCTCAACATCGCTAATTTTTAGAGAAATACAAATAAAAGTACAATGAGATATCACCTCATACTGGTCAGGATGGCCATTATCACGAACTCTACAAACAAGAAATTCTGGAGAGGGTGTGGAGAAAAGGGAACCCTCTTGCACTGCTGGTGAGAATGTAAATTGATACAGCCACTATGGAAAACAGTATGGAGGTTCCTTTAAAAGCTAAAAACAGAACTACCATGTGACCTAGCAACCCCACTACTGGGCATATACCCAGAGAAAACCATAATTAAAAAGATACATCTACTCCAGTGTTCATTGCAGTCCTTCTCATCCTCAAAGGCTAAGATGTCAGTTGATTTTGTTATAACATGAAGACAGCATAGAATGAGAGATGCATGTGTGCATGCTAAGTCGCTTCAATTGTGTCTAATTCTTTGAAACTCTGTGAATTGTAGCCTACCAGGCTCCTGTATCCATGGGATTCTCAAGGCAAGAATACTAGAGTGTGTTGCCATGCCCTCCTCCAGGGGATCTTCCTGATCCAAGGGTTGAAACTGTGTCTCCTGTAGCTCTTGCATTGTAGCCAGATTCTTTACTGCTGAGCCACTGGGGAAGCCCTAGAGTGAGACATAACTGGATTTAAATCTTGGTACCCTTTTTAACTAGATGGATGACTTTAGGCAAGTTAACTTGAGTCTGTTTCTTCCTTAGTTAATAGAGTTAATACCTTGCTCACTGAAGTGTAGTAAATGTTAAGTCATAATATATACAGTACTTGGCATACAGTAGATACTCAGTAAATGTCAGTGTCCTTTTGCCATGCCTGTCTTCTAAGCCTTCCTTGATTCTCTAGGCAGCATCATTTTATTCAAATCTTAGAGTATGAGCTTATGTCTTATCTCTGAGTTCCCAGAGATACACTGTATTCAAATTCTTCATGACCCATTTAAGTCATAAGGCTTCCAGATGGAATTTTTAATTCATTTATTTATTCAATAAATATTTGTTTGAGGAAATCAGATGGCAGTTACTACCACTGTGTTCTTAATATGTTTTTTCTTCCTTTAGACTAGGGCTTCTCAACTTGGGCCAGATAATTCTTTGTTGTGGGGGGCTATCCCATGCACTGTGGGATGTTGAGAAGAATCTGTGGCCTCTATCAGCTAGAAGGTGGTACCAACTCCCCAGCCCAGGTGTAACAACCCCAAATGTCTCCAGACATTGACTGCTCTTTGTTGAGAAAAACTTCTCTGGAACGTTACTCCCTTGGCTATCCTCTCTCTCTCTCAGTTCAGTTCCGTTCCATTCAGTTCAGTTGCTCAGTCGTGTCTGACTCTTTGTGACCCCTATGAACTACAGCACGCCAGGCCTCCCTGTCCATCGCCAACTTCCAGAGCTTTGCTCAAACTCATGTCCATTGAGTCAGTGATGCCATCCAACCATCTCATCCTCTGTCGTGTCCCGTTTTCCTCCTGCCTTCAATCTTTCCCAGCATCAGGGTCTTTTCAAATGAGTCAGCTCTTCGCATCAGGTGGCCAAAGTATTGGACCTTCAACTTCAACATCAGTTCTTCCAGTGAATATTAAGGACTGATTTCCTTTAGGAATGACTAGTTGGATCTCCTTGCTGTCCAAGGGACTTTCAAGAGTCTTCGCCAACACCACAGTTCAAAAGCATCAATACTTCAGCATTCAGCTTTCTTTTTGGTCCAACTCTCACATCCATACATGACTACTGGAAAAACCATAGCTTTGACTATGTAGACCTTTGTCGGTCAAGTAGTGTCTCTGCTTTTTAATACGCTGTCTAGGTTGGTCATAGCTTTTCTCCCAAGTAGCAAGCGTCTTTTACTTTCACGGCTGCAGTCACCATCTACAGTAATTTTGGAGCCCAAGAAAATAAAGTCTGTCACTGTTTCCATTGTTTTTCTATCTATTTGCCATGAAGTGATGGGACTGGATGCCATGATCTTAGTTTTTGAATGTTGAGTTTTAAGCCAGCTTTTTCACTCTCTTCTTTCACTTTCATCAAGAGGCTCTTTAGTTCCTCTACACTTTCTGCCATTAAGGGTAGTGTTTTCTGCATATTTGAGGTTATTGATATTTCTCCCTGAATCTTGATTCCAGCTTATACTTCATCCAGCCTGGCATTTTGCATGATGTACTCTGCATCTAAGTTAAATAAGCAGAGTGACAATATACAGCTTTAACGTACTCCTTTCTCAATTTTGAACCAGTTCATTGTTCCATGTTTGGTTCTAACTTCTGCTTCCTGACCTGCATACAGATTTTTCAGGAGGCAGGTAAGGTGCTCTGGTATTCCCATCTCTTTAATAATTTTCCATGGTTTGTTGTGATCCACACAGTCAAAGGCTTTAGCATAGTCAATGAAGGAGAAGTAGATGTTTTTCTGGAATTCTCTTGCCTTTTCTTCCCTTGCAGGCTTCCCTTGTGGCTCAGCTGGTAAAGAATCTGCCTGTGATGCGGGAGATCTGGGTTCAATCCCTGGGTTGAAAAGATCCCCTGGAGAAGAGAAAGGCTACCCACTCCAGTATTCTGGCCTGGAAAATTCCATAGACTGTATAGTCCATGGGGTCCCAAAGAGTTGGACACGACTGAGAGACTTTCATTTTCACTTGCTTTTTCTGTGATCCAATGGATGTTGGCAATTTGATCTCTGGTTGCCCTGCCTTTTCTGAATCCAGCTTGAACATCTGGAATTTCTCAGTTCATGTACTGTTGAAGCCTAACTTGGAGAATTTTGAGCATTACTTTGCTAGCATGTGAAATGAGTGCAATTATGTGGTAATTTGAACATTCTTTGGCATTGCCTTTCTTCGGGATTGGAATGAAAACTGACCTTTTCCAGGCCACTGCTGAGTTTTCCAAATTTGCTGCCATATGGAGTGCAGCACTTTAATAGCATCATCTTCAGCCTCTTGGCACCTTTCTCTCATGAAAATATACTATATTTTCTAGTCTTTCAAAACAAAACTAGTCAATCAAACCAGAAGCCCTCTCCCTTCACTGTCAAGCTCTCCAAAAGCATAGCCTGAACTTGTGGTCCCTTTCTACCCATTCTTCCACCTGCTGCAGTCAGGTTCCCTCACCCCCTTCATGAGATGCTCCTACTGAATGGCTAAATCCTGTCTCCTCTTTCCACTACTCACCTTACTTAACCTCCCTGACATTTGATGCTTCAGAAATTCCAAGATGTCTTTCTTTCCTGTTCTTCTTTGACCCTGTTTCACAAGCCCAAGTGGAGTCTCCTTTGCTCTGTCTTTTAAATTCTGTCATTCCCCAGGCCTCTGCTTTTGGTCTTCTCTCTTCTCTCTCCCTGGCACATGTTCACTTATTTTAAAGGCTTTAATTCTCCCTTAAGCATCAATTCCACAATGCTTAGCTCCAGCCCAGATTTCTCTGCTGTGGAACTCACAGACTTCTCAAAGAGAACTTATTTTTCTCATCTCCTCATCCTAAAGTTGTTTCTCCTCCCATCTTCCCATGCCCCATCTCTTCTGATCAACGGATTACAGTATGCCCAACGGATTACAGTATGCCCTTCTGGCCCTCGTGATGCAAACCCTAAATGGGCACTTTAGCAAAGACTTTCATCTTAGGTAACTCAGTCATGCAGGACTGAGTTGGTTGCTTGGTGGCCCTCCTCACAACCCTCTGGCTGTAGCCAGTAACCTTAGAATTATATTAAATGATTTCCAGAAAGCACTTGGAACACAGTGGATACTCAGTACATGTTAACTCCCTTTCTTGTTATTTCCTCCTGGAAGACACACTCCAGAACATTAAGAGTTGTATATGGGTAGTTAGAGTATATGGGGTGTTTTTTTATGTTCTCTAATACTTTTCCCACTGAAAAGAAATAATTTTTGCAACTAAAGAAAAATGTTTTGTTAAAATGCTCTTAGACAACTGATCATGCTACTTGCCTTTATTAGCTGTTCATTGTCCCTTGGTGAAGTCCAAAGCTCTAAGCATGTCTTACAAGATGACTTGTGATTTGGCCTTGATCTAGTTATGTAAACTTATTTCATGCTCTACCACTGCCCCACCACTCATCACACACTCTGGCAACTCCAAACCTCTTCCAGATCACTGAGCTGTTGCCTATTTCTGCAAAAGCTTCTTCCTCTGCTTGATGACTGACCCATGTCCTCCATCCCTTCCCTTCTATCCCACATCCATCACAAGTCCACACTTAGAATACTCTCAGACACCTGACCTACTCTCTTTTCTTAAAACTCAGTTCAAACACATCCTTGTTGGACCTTTTTTCTTTTTCATTCTTTTTCTCTCCTTTTTTTTTTCCCCTTTTTAAGCATATATCCTTCTCAGCTTTATTATATCTGGGTTCAAGAGTGATTTTGCCTGCTAAACAAAATTAGTTCCATTTCTTAATTTTCAATAGTGGTTCAGGGCCTTCTTGCCTATGATGGTAGATCACATTAATGTCTGTTGAGTTCCACACTGTCAACCGCTCTAGGATTTCTGATGTGGCCGGTTGGACACTCCAATACCTTCCTTTATTTTCATTTAAGAGAGGAGATTGGACTTAGACCCTCTTTTCCACAGGGCTGCAACAGATGCTGGTGCACAAGCTTGTCCCTGAAGGTCTGGGCCAGCTTGATTTAGTTCTTGATCTGTGTAGGTTGTTAATAAAAAGTGTAATGGGTCCACAAACACAGTTTTTGTGGTAGTGGTGTGTGCAGTGAGCATAAATCATTAGTTTGTCCTGGATCACCGGGACTGTCTGTGGCTTCTGCCAGAGTCCAGGCATAGGCACAGCCAAGACTCTGGGGCCAATCAGGTACTTATAAAGGAGAGAGAGTCAGTCGTCTAAGTTACCAGTTTATTAACATCCAGATGGAAGAGATACATACAGCAAGGTGTGGGGAAAGAGCGAGGTGTTTCCACCCTCTCTCCAGGAGTGCTTCTCTCCCCAAATCTCCACGCATTCACCAACCTGAAAGCTTCTGAACCCTGTTCCTATCTCCTAAGTCTCCAAGATGAAAGTAAACATGCTCTGCTTTGTTGCTCTTTGTCCATTTAGACATTTGTCAGGGCACCTAGGGTACTTGATTATATTTATTTGTCCTCTGTCTCCCTCTAAGAGACGGTATTACTCCTTAAGGGCAAGGACTGTGTCTCTTGCTTGGCAAATAGAAGATGCTTATTTAGATTTTATCTCACTGAGAAGCACTGGGGTAGATTTTAGGGTTGGAAGAGAGAAAGGAAGTAAGCCACAGCCCCTACTGCCTTTATGGGGCTTGCAATGGTATCATGGAAATGAAGGTGATTAACTGGGGTAAAGAAAGAAGAAATCATATAAAAAGCTAACACTTTAGGACTTTACTGGTGGCTCAGTGGTAAAGAATCTGCCTGCCTATGCAGGAGGCACAAGTTAGATCCTTGATCTGGGAAGATCCCACATGCTGTGGAACAGCTAAGCCTGTGCACCACAATTAGTGAGACTATGTTCTAGAGACTGGGAGCTGCAACTGCTGAAGCCAGCGCACCTGGAGCCCATGCTCTGTAACAAGAGAAGCCACCCCAATGAGAAGCATGCACACCATCACTAGAGAGTAGCCCCCCTCACTGCAATAGAGAAAAGCCTGCACAGCAATGAAGACCCAGTACAGCCAAAAATAAATAAATACATAAAAATTAAAAAGTTAACATTTTATATTTTTTATCTCTCAGTGAACCCATGATTTACTTGGTAATAAGTACTATTATTCCAGGATGTCTGGCTCTTGAGAGTCCCTTGCAAAGCAAGGAGATCAGACTAGTCAATCCTAAAGGAAATCAGTCCTGAATATTCATTGGATGTTCTGATTCTGAAGCTGAAACTCCAATACTTTGGCCACCTGATGCGAAGAACTGACTCACTTGAAAAGACCCTCATGCTGGGAAAGATTGAAGGCGGGAGGAGAAGGGGACGACAGAGGATGAGATGGTTGGATGGTATCACCGACTGAATGGACATGAGTTTGAGTAAACTCCAGGAGTTGGTGATGGCCAGGGACTCCTGGGTTGCTGCAGTGCATGGGGTTGCAAAGAGTCAGACACGACTGAGCGACTGAACTGAAGTACTATTATTTTGTAAATATGAAGAATTGAGAGTTTAATGAAGTTAAGTGACTTGACCAAGTAACTGGTAAATGTCCAAAATCCAATGTCCTGATCTAAATACAATAATGTATTTGATTTTCAGTTTGAAGTCCTCAAAAATCTATTTGGGGAAAATTGCCATCAGGGGTCGTTTTGATCACTTACTCTGCAAGAAACCTGGATTCCTGCAAAAGAATACCCAGGCTGATAAACAATCAATCAATTGATTAATCCAGAGTTTCCAGGGGCTGAGATCTCTACTGCTCCACTCTGCCATCTCCAACTCTAGAAAAACATTAAAAAAGAAGTTTCCCCCCAAGTTGCTGGATCTGCCTCTGCTTGCCCGAGGGAAACTCCTGGGTCTCTGGGGGCCTCAGAGGACAAGGAAAATCTGACCTGTGCATGATCAGACAACTGGAAGCGATTACTTCTTGGGGCACAGTTAGAGCACTAAGCCATGATGATACAGATCTGGGGGCTCTACTAAAGATGTTCATCTTAGGTTACTCAGTAACCCAAGGCTGAGTCTGTCCTTCCTCCTCCCTAGGCCCTCTTCCTAAAGCTCTGGCTTCAGGTAAGTGGAGACTTACCTCCTGATAGCTTTGCTAATGACTTTAAAGTCTGATTGAGATCAGGTAGCCTCCAAGCTGGCACCAACACCCATTATACTCTCCAAAGATAAGGAAACCAAACATTAGCTAGCTGGTGGCAAACAGTGCCATAAAAGCATCCACGCCTTCCTCCCCTCAAGGGAGCAGCAAAATGCCACTCCTGGCCTTATTTGGATAGGGAAATACAGAACTGAATATGACCTAAAGCAGACGGTTTAAGGTGACTTTAGTCCCGAGAGGTTCTCCTACAGGGATAGCTTTCATTTACCCTGGAATCAAGTGCCTTTCTTCCTTCCTTCCTTCAGGAATTCTCCAGATAACTTCACCTGCTTGAGCAGCTTCACTCTCCAACCCTGGATTATACATTCACTTACATAGCACTGAGAACTCTCATCATTATACATAGATACAGGATACAGCTTAGAGAGTATTTCTTAGTATTTCCTTGATGTATTTTGTTTTGTATCTTGGGTATCCAAATAGTTTATATCCCCTTGTGGCCTTGGCTTGCAGTCACTGGAAGCAGGATTTTGGTTCCCCGCCAGAGACTGAAGTCAGGCCGTAGCAGTAAGACTGCTGAATTCTAGCCACTAGACCACCAGGGAGGGTTTCCCTGGTGGCTCAGATAGTAAAGAATCTGCCTGCAATGCAGGAGATCTGGGTTCGATCCCTGGGTGGAGAAGATCCCCTGGGGAAGGGAATGGTAACCCACTCCAGCATTCTTGCCTGGAAAATCCCACAGACAGAGGAGCCAGGCAGGCTACAGTCTATGGGGTTGCAAAGAGTCACACCACCAGGGACCCGTAGTCAGTGACAAGGCCCTGGCCCATTGGCTTTGTACAAATGAATTCCCATAAAAAGACAGAAAGTAGTGAAACAAGTAAAATGTTTATTAGGCAGGAAAAGGGTTTGTGTGAATAGATTCACACAGGTGGGCTTAGAGAGAGAGTTTCACTCTCGTTGTGGTTTGAATGATTTATTCTGGACATCTCTTCCAGGTTTCCTCTGGCCGATAATCTTGCTTTGCCTGGTTCTGAGTCTGTATTTGGTTTATCTCAGGTCCTCCCCCGTGTGTGCCTATCTCTTAGCCAAGATGGAGTCTAGCGAAGAGGCCTATTGGTTAGGTTGAAATCATTTACTATGGGGTGACGCCCCCTTCCCTATTGACTTTCGAGGAAACATTCTTGGCATGTGTAGTCAGGAATGTCTCCTTGATCTTGAGAATGAGAAATATGTTGTCTCTTTATCTCGTATCTGGGCAGGGCTAAGCTCCTCTCTTGCGCCTGTCCCTCACTTCTGACCCACGTCCCCAGGGGACAAACTCCAGCTGCTCAGCCTGGGGCCCATCTAGCTCTTGCCTCACTTGGGATCAAACAACCAGCTTCTTCAGTGTTGCCTGATGTGGTCCTCTGACCGGAAGCCTGAGAATCACTCCACCCTTATTAGGAATGCAGACTTGCTGGCCCCACACCCATCCCACTAAATCAGAATAAGATCCTCATTTTAACAAGATCCTCAGGTGATTCACGTGCACCTTAATGCATGAGAAGCTCTGGGCTAGAATGTTGTTTACTGACACACAGACTCTTCTGTGATGCCAGCATGGTGGTCAGTACGCAGGGCATGGCAGTTTTCTACAGCCACCGCTCCAAGATTCACCAGTGTGGACAACAATTGCACCGATCCTTTCTGTATGGTCTTGTACATACTAAATAATTTTCAGTGCCCTGTGCAGATATTTTTATTAATGATAAATACTGATAATCATAAGAACAAGAAATGTTACTGAGCATTCGTGTGCCAGGTCATTTATGTGTGTTATTCTTTTAATCATTATCATGTTAGTTTGCTGGGGTTGCTATAACAAAGTACCGCAGACTGAGTGGCTTAAACACCAGAAATTAATTTTCCCACAGTTCCGGAGGCTAGCAGTCTAAGACTGAGGTGCCGGCAGGTTTGGTTTCTACTAAGACCTCTCTCCTTGGCTGTCTCTTTGCTGTGTCCTCACATGATCTTGTGCCTGTCTGGTGTGTTCAAACTTCCTCTTCTTATAAATCAGATTGCATTAGGGCCTCTGCTAAAGGCTTCCTTTTAACTTAATTACCTCTTTAAAGAACTTATCTCCAAATAAAGTTATCTTCTGAGGTAACTTAGGAAGTTAGGACTTTAGGACTTTAACATATGCATTTTGAAGGGGTATAATTGAACCCATAAAACTGTAAAGTGGCTGATAATTATAATCCCCGTTTAAAACAGAGGCTTTCAAAAGTTGATTAACTTGATTAATGCCACATATCTAGTAATGATAGAGCCAGAACTAGACCTTTTCTGTTTACACATTTATTTACCAAACATTTATTGGATATCTGCTATGCATTGGGATAAGTGATAGGGATACAGAAGTCATAGTGCCTGCTCTCATAAACCTTATATTTTTGTGAATTATTTTTTATTCTGGAGTCTCTATGCTTGCCCTCTCAAATGCTATAGAGATTCATTTTGTATAACTTCATAAAATATTTGCTGCCAAATCCAAGAAAACAGTATAACAATCTTAAAAAAATACCAGATCCTGAATCTAGCCTCATAAACGTCTATCTGAGACTGAGACTATATTTGTTTCAGGTCAGTCCTGGCCATTTCCTCCAGTGACCAACTCATCATAGTTTGCCTGAAACTGTGGTCTTGGACTTCCTTGTTTTTTTCCCCGGCTTTAAAACTTGGACTTCCATGGTTTTAGCACTGAAAGTCCTGTGTCCCAGGAACTTCAGCTCCACAAACCTATCAGAGTTGGTTTCCCCAATATTTCCTGATTTGTGCCTTGCTAGGATAGGAAGCAGCAGGAAAGAGCATACATCACATAAATAGAGCCCGATTTCAGATTTGAAATGGATTAACAGGACAACAAAACTTCAGTTTCACCCAAGCCTCTCTCTACTGCTGAGCCGGAAATTGTATGTCAGCCTTTTGCCCCCACAGATTGGAACTGAATCAGGGATTAATGGACTGTCTCCAGCTTCCACTATTCTTGATGTAAATATGAACACTGCGAGTGAACAAGGTATAATCTCTTGAGGTTCCTTAGCTGAAGGTTCAGGAATTCCCGAGTACCAAATATCCAACTGTCCTTCCTCAGATAGTCCTCATTTCAGGTAACAACGGTTGACTCTAACTGGCCACCATGGTGGCCCAGGCAGGCGTTTCGGAGCAGCCATCTTGGGCAGCGTGAGCCCGCTATGCTTTGTAACACAAGAACCCTCGGAATGTGCAGAAAGGAGCTCCTAAACAGCAGCCAAATCCTCCTTCATAATGGATGACCATGGCTGGGCCCTGCTGACCTGCTCTGGTACTTTCCTGGTACTGATGCATTCCCACTGCCCACTGCCTCGGAGATGCAGCTACTCGCCAGCCTATGGAAACGATAGGCTTCTCAGTGGCAGAAGTGCCAAGTGCACTGCACTCCAGCCTCTGCTTTTTGTTATCCTGTTAGAGCTCAAGGCTTCAACGAAGGGGTCAGAGAATAAGGAATAGTCAGGGAGCCTCAAAATTAATTAAATCTCTGCGTGCATGGGTGCTAAGTCACTTCAGTCCTGTTCGACTCTTTGCAACCCTATGGACTGTAGTCCGCCAGGCTCCTCTGTCCATAGGATTCTCTTATGGACAGCAAGAATACTGGAGTGGGTTACCATGCCCTCCTCCAGGATATCTTCCTGACCCAGGGATTAAACCCAAGTCTTCTGTGGCTCCTGCACAGAGCCACAGAATTCTTTACTGCTAAGCCACCAGGGAAACCCCAGTTAAATCTATGGAAACTCCTAAATAAGAGATTTATCTTTTTAACACAGCAAAAAAAAAAAATAGCCAAAATGTATGTTCTTTCACCAAATTCAAGTGGATGTATGGCAGCATATATTCTCCTGGCAGAATGGCCTGTCATAAACACAAGGGCCCTCCATGAACTTTCTGATTTCAGGGAAAGGGGGTTTCTTAGCCATATTTACTTCCTTATTTCCATTTACTTATGCTTTTTCTATTTCAAGTTAGTCAAGAAGTTAACTGACACATGTTTCACTAAGAACATGTGTGTAATTGTGGTCTAATAAAAAATATATGTTTAGTCTTGTCTCAGATTCTTGGCATAGAGCTCCTAAAGCCCTTGGAATTTCCTAATATGAGCATCTTCTGTTATTTATAAAGAGCCTCTTTTGATCACACCTGAGTTTTTGCTAATGACCTGACCCAGGGTGGGACCTCTAGACAGCTTCAAGATGGAGGTTGGTCACTAGAAAGATCAAACTTCCAGCCTCACTCTCTGACGCCAGGGAGAGGAGGGATCTGGAGATGGGTTACAGAAATAAGGAGACCCAGGGAGTTTCCATCTTGGTGAACACAATAATGTGCTGGAAGGGTGCTGTACCAGACAGAATATAAAGACTCCATGTACTTCCCTACCCCCACCTCACACTTTGCCTTATGTATTTCTTCCACGTGGCTGTTCCTGAGTATCCCTTATAATAAACTGGTAAACAGAGTGTTTTCTTGAATTCTATGAGTCATTCTAGCCAATTATGGAACCTGAGGGGGGTGGTTGTGGAAACCCTCAAATTTGCAGTTAGCCAAGCAGCGTAGCTTGGCACCTCATTTGTGTCTTGTGTCTGAAGTGGAGGCAGGCGTGTGGAACATGAACTCCAGGAGTTAGTGTCAGAATTGAACTAAATCAAATTGTTGGTGTTGGAGAACTGAAGCATTGATGTGAAAAACTCCCAAACCGCTGATGTCAGAGGCAGAGTTAAAAAACATAATTTGCAATGAACATACTAAGTATCAAGGAAGAGACATAAAAATAATAGGTGGTCATTCAGAGCTTACAATCATTTGGGAATTTGGATGCATATGAAAAAAATTCACAGTTCAAAGTCATTTTGGTAAGTACCCAACAAGTGAATGGCTGTAACTTGTCCTTGAATTCTCTTTCAACTTCAATATAATTTCAGTTGGTATATAGTCTAAGGTGGGGACTTCCCTGGTGGCTCAGTGGTAAAGAATCCACCTGCAATGCAGGAGCCACAGGAGACTCAAGTTTGATCCCTCCGTCGGGAAGATCCCCTGGAGGAGGGCATGGCAACCCACTCCAATATTCTTGCTGGAGGATCCTATGGACAGAGGAGCCTGGCAGGCTACAGTCCATAGGGTCAAAAAGAGTCGGACACAACTGAAGCAACTTAGCACTCACTTCATCTTATAAGGATACCAGTGCTATTGGGTCAGGGCCCCATCCTTTTGACCTCATTTAACTTAATTACCTCCGTAAAGGCCCTACCTATCTCCAAATACAGTCAAAAGGAGGCGTAGGGTTTCAAGATAGGAATTTTGACAGGACACATTTCAGTTTCCAGCAGGGTTGTCGTTTTACCCTGTGGAGGATCTCAATCTTAGTAAGACATTTATCTTGACCATGATGAGACTGCCAGAACTAGGGTTGCCATTCTAGGCTCTTCTACTTTCAGCGGACAGATTTTGCAGCTTCGTGGTACACAAGATGTTACGCACCCCGCTCAGGAAGCCTCCCCAGCCACCCTGCCCCCAGGTGAGCCAGGTGCTCCCCTCTCTGTCCCCACAACACCCGAGGAGAGAGCTCTTAGCTTCGCATTCCTGACGCAGTTCTATGCTGGCCTGTTTTCTATCTCCTCTACTTAATGCTGGACTTCTTGAGGGCAGGGCCTCTGTCTCATCCCATTCATGTGTCTGTCAGTGTCTTTAACCTTTAGATATTTGATAAATGTTTGAGGGATGAACGAAATGCCTCCTAAAACTATTGGAACCAAGCTAGACATATGGTGAAACTAATAAAGCTTAAGCATCAGGGCCTCTCATTTGCCTGAAGACTGATCTAGCAATTTCGAAGTCACAGTGTGGTATTCTTTTCCTTAAAGAGATTGCTAATTCCCACCACCTCCAAAACAAACAAACAAACAAAACACTACAAAATTCTGGCTCCATAAAACCTGAGCATGCCCCTGGATCGCTAATGTTGGATGTGGCTCTCTGCTGTATTTAATATTTCTTCCCTACATAGCTTGCCCGTGGAGGGGAGGGAAACACCTCAAATACATTTTTCTTTCCTGAGGCTATTTTTGAGAGACATAACCTTGTTGCTAAGCCATCTATCTGATTATTATTTTAATTTTTACCACAGTATATTTGATTTACAACGTGTGTTAGTTTCAGGTGTACAGCAAAGTGAATCAGTTATAAATATATCCACAGTTTTATTTTCTGTTCCCATACAGGCCACTACAAAGTATTGAGTAGAGTTCCCTGCACTAGTCAGTATGTTCTTATTAGTTATCTATAGTAGTTACAGTAGTGTGTATATGTCAATTCAATCTCCCAATTCATCCCTCCCCCTTTTATTCCCTGGTAACCATAAGGTTGGTTTCTGTGACTCTTCTTCTGTTTTGTAAATAAATTCATTTGTGCCCTTTTTTTGGATTCCACATTTAAGCAAAATCATATGATACTTGCCCTTCTGTGTCTGAGCTAGTTCACTCAATATGACAATCTCTAGATTCATCAATGTTGCTGCAAATAGCATTATTTTGCTCTTTTTTATGGCTGAATAATATTCCACTATAAATATGCAACACATCTTCTTTATCCATTCTTCTGCTGAAGAACGTTTAGGTTGCTTCCATGTCCCAGCTATTGTAAATAGTGATACAATGAACACTGGGGTGCACGTATCTTTTCAAATTATGGTTTTCTCTGGGTATATGCCTGGGAGTGGGATTGCTGGGTCCCATGGTTGTTCTAGTTTTAGTTTTTAAGGAACCTCCATACTGTCTGTCCATAGTGGCTGTACCAATTTACACCCACAGTGTAGAAGGGTTCCCTTTTCTCCACATCCTCTCTAGCATTTATTGTTTGTCGATTTTTGATGATGGTCATTCTGACACTTGTGAGGTGATACCTCAACGTAGTTTTGATTGTATTTCTCTAATAATTAGTGATATTGAGCATCCTTTCATGTGCTTTTTGACCTTCTGTATGTCTTCTTTGTTTGTTTTTTTGATATTGATCTCATGAACTGTATATTTTGGAGATTATTTCTTTTTCAGTTTGTTTGCAAATATTTTATCCCATTCTGAGGGTTGTCTTTTGTTTATTTCTGGCTTCCTTTACTATGAAAAGTTTTTAAGTATTATTATTATTTAAATTTTTATACATTTTTAAAGGTACACTCCATTTACAATTATTACAAAAGATTAGCTATATTTCCCATATTCACCCTCGTAGCCTCTCTTACACCCAATAGTTTGTATCTTCCACTCTCCCACCCCTATGCTTCCCCTCCCCTCCCTCTGCCCACTGGTAACCACTAGTCTGTTCTCTGTATCTGTGAGTCTATTAAGCCATCTTTTGATCAAAGGAAATGAAAATACTGGAGTTGTGTGCCTGGCATCATGGGATATACTGACTTCTAAAATATTGTGTGTGTGTATGCTCAATCATGCCCGACTCTTTTCGACCCCATGGACTGCAGCCTGCCAGGCTCTTCTGTCCATGGAATTCTCCAGGCAAGAATACTGGAGTGGGTTGCCATTTCCTTCTCCTCCAAAGTATTAAGGACTAGATAAAATGCCCAAGTGTAATTCCAGGAGGATTTTCCTCCCACCAACTATTACTCAGTGCCTTTCCAGAAAGGGGAAGCCCAGCCATGTGGGGCAGCCATGTGGGACAGCCCTCACATTCTGAATCCGTTTAGGAGTTTCGTCGTCTGCCTGAACATGGCTTCAGAGGGCAGGAATCTTCATAACCACTCAGTTGAAAGTCTAGCCAACCTGAACTCTCATTACTGCTTCGTGTTAGCCCACTTCTTTCATTGTCTTCACTGTCACTGTCTTTCTCCCTTGCCTGGTTGTTGCACTAACTGCCCTTCCTCCTTCGGCTCTTGCCCTCTTTAATTCATCCTTCACACAATAGCCAGAGAGACCTTTCAACAATTCCAAGCTGATCTTGTAGCTCTCCTGCTTGAATCCCTTGCTGACTCTCTATTATGCTCAAGATAAAGCTCAGATTCCGTGGTGTTAGATACAGAGCTCTCAGGCGCTGGGTGCTGTCTGCCTTTCCCTCCTGTCTCCCTGCTGCCTCACTGGCATTTCAGGGCTCACCTCATTGAGTTACGTATAGTCCCTGGAAGGTGCTGAGCTCACTCTGCTGTCTGGGCTTTGGCACATAGAGCCTGCTCTGCCTAGAGGCTTCCCTTCTACTTTGCCTTGACTCATCTTTGCTTTCAGTTTAGGTTAGTGCTATCTACAGAAAAGTTACAGGAGCCACACGATTTCTAGGAGCCATGTTTTTAAAAAGCGCATGAGCACCACAGCCCAACAATAATATCTTACATGATGCAATGGCAAAGGAATGTAGTCCTACAAAAACAATAAAGTTGTGTTTAATAGAAAAATATTCCACACTGTTTCAACTTTTAAATTTCAACTTATTAAAATTACAATCCCGTTCCTATTCCTCAGTCATACTAGTCACATTTCAAGGGCTTAGTCACCCTATGTGGTCACCGTACGGACATCAGAAGTTTAGTTGTCACTTTCTCTGATACGCCCAGTCGGCACAGGGTCCCCTCCTAGATATTACTACAGTATTCTGTGGTTAACTCAAGCATAGTGCTTATTACCCTGTGATAGAGTTGCATGCTTACTTGTCCCTGTTTTTCATTATAACCTTCTTGACAGTAGGACTTTGTCTTACAAATCTTGATATTTTCAGCAGCCAACAATCCTGGCTAAGATAGCTGCTCAGTTTGTTTGAATGATGTTGAATGCCTGAACAGCAGCAATCTCCTCAGAGCCTTTAAGGCACTGCAGAATCTGGTCCCTGACTTGCTCTTCTCCTACCACCCTCTCCTTGTTCACTGTGGCAGCCACACTGGCCCCATTCCTTGAATGGTCTGTGTATGTGCTAACCTCAGGCCTGTAGCACAACGTTCTCTGTCCCCAGAAAGCCCTTTTCCCTCATTGAATATATCTTTTTAAATTTTTTCATTTATTTATTTTTGGCTGTGTCAGGTCTTAGTTGCAACACTCAAGATCTTTGATGAGTTATGCAGGATCTTTTCCTTGTAGTACACAGACTCTCTAATTGTGGTACGTGCACGCCAAAGCACATGGGCTCTGGATTCGGGCTTAGTTGCCCTGTGGCATGTGAGATCTTAGTTCCCCATCCAGTGTTCAAACCTGTGTCCCCTGCATTGGAGGGCAGATTCTTAATCACTGGATCACCAGGGAAGTGTAAATGCCTTTAAAACGGCCTCATTCTGCCAGTCATTTTCTAACCCCTTAACTATTTTTCACCATGGTGCCCATCACCACCTGACTCTTCCTACCAGAATTAATTATTATTTACTTATAGTTGATTCCTTTATATTTACTTGCGTTATTTACTTATAATTATTGATCACTACTAGAACAATAGATCACTGTCTTCCCTGGTGGCTCAACTGGGAAGGAAACCGCCTGCAATATAGGAGACCGGGTTCAGTCCCTGGGTTGAGAAGATCCCCTGGAGAAGGGAATGGCAGCCCACTCCACTATTCTGGCCTGGAGAATCCCATGGACAGAGGGGCCTGGCAGGCTACAGTCCGCGGGTTCACAAAGAGTTGGACACGACTGAGTGACTAACACTTTCACTTGCTCACTAGAACACAAGTTTCATGAGAGGAGGCACTTTTCTGTGATGTCCAATGCTCTTTCCAGAACCGAGAACTGTTCGTGGCACCTAATAGGTGCTTATTAAACATTTATTGGTTGCAAGTGTAGACTATCTATCTGAGGGGAGCTTAGGGAAATGGAAAAGGCACTCAGAAGCAGAGTTCCAGAAATCTCAGTATTTCTCCCCTTCAAATTTTAAAAAGTCCAAATGGCTTGAAAGTTATTCAACTTTCAGATTTTCTTTGGCTTATGGTGTAAAAGTTGCTGCAGGAGAAAAGGATAATTGTGAGTTTAGGAGGTAAAGTCTTCATGAGTAAGTCCTGTTTTTTGCCCCTGGAACAAGGGAACCCCTGATCCTCTAAAGGCAAAAGGGTTAGATGGGTAGAATGTGGCTGTTGGAAGCTTTCACGGCAGTTGGTAAGGGACACCAGTTGGACCGATACAGGGACTCCAGCAGGTTGCTTGGGAGAGAAAGGGACAAGGTAGGAAAGATGCCAGGGAAAGCAATCAGACCGACACTGGTCCTGAGTGGCAGTGAGACAGAGCAGAAATATGAGCTAGAGGCAAAGATCTCTGTGTCTGTGTCTGCACACTGATCACTTTGAAACACAACTCGGTGATGTGAGGCAAACCACTCAATCATTGCTTCGTCCTCACTTGTGAATAGAGATAATTTGTATTTCACAGGGTTGCTGTGAAGATGACATGGCGTGATGTATATGAAAGTGCTCTGTAAGCAGAGAAATACCAGTTTTTGGCACTGTAGGCGTTTTCCCATGAGTTCTCTTGTCTGCCTGCACGACACATTCAATCACTGAGTTTCTTTATTGTTTATAACTCCGGGCTCTTATAAACTTTTGTTTTGTTATAAAACTCAGCCCTTTCCTCTTGAATGTCCCTCAGGGTTCAGAGAAATATCAGTCTGGCTTGGAAAACCATCATAATTTGTGACTTAATGGACTACACTTTGGCATTTCACCAGATACTGCTTTCCATTGATTTCATATATGAATTTCTTCTACTCCAGATAGAGCATAGCTGCTTGGTGCTGAGGACACAGACTTACTGAGGACATTTACTCCTGGGTTTAAATTTTGGCTTTGCTACTTACTTGCTCTGTAGGACTCTGGGTGGGGTTACTTATTCTCTTAAAACATTGTTCTTTTCATCCACAATATTGACATTATAATAATATCATTTGTACTGTGAAGTGTTGTTGTGAGAATTCAGAAAGATAATGCACCTAAAGTTGTTAACCAAATACCTAGTACGTGGTAAGAGCCTAGTCAATATTCTGAACAGGAGTTGCCAGCAAAACCCTTGGCACATACTAGTGCTGGGTTTTCCCAAAATACTTAATTGAGAACTGGAAGTGAAGAAGAGAAAGAAAACAGTGATTCAAAGCCAGTTTTAGTTTTAATCTTCCAGCCTATCAATAGAAACTGAAAGCCTTATGGCTTCCTGACACAGGTAGAGACTTAAACAATAATATTAAGGCAATTTATTTTCTTGGGTTGACAACTGATAAATCTCACTTGAAATATGGCAATAGGTTTGGGTAGAATGGGATAGTGGCTATATTAGTACTGAGATGTTGATGGATATACATAGGAGGCAGCATATTTTCAAGGGTATTTTCCTATTACAAATCATCCTGCCCCATTTCCAGACCATGCATCTTGATTCTTGTTCAGAAATTTTGATGGATACAAATGTAGATATTATTGTACATCACCAAAAGTATGATTAGCATTATGTTTGTTTGTCTGGCTATTTGTTTAATTTATCCACACAATAAACAGTTTTTGAGCTACTGAGCTCCATAGTAGGTTTTAGCTATCAAAGACAAGGCACCAATTTTGACCTTGTATTCTGATGCAGGAGACAGACACACAACCGATGGAATTAAAATGGTGCACAAAATTACATGGGGTATATTTTCCACTTATTTCTGTAAATTAAAAAAAAAATGAGGAGTACATTTTTTTGTTGTTTAGTCACTAAGTTGTGTCCGACTCTTTGTGACTCCATACACTAGCATGCCAGGCTTCCCTGTCCTTGACTATCTCCCAGAGTTTGCTCAAACTCATGTCCCTTGAGTCGGTGATGTCATCCAACCATCTCATCCTCTGTTACCCTCTTCTCCTTCTGCCCTCAATCTTTGCCAGCATCACGGTCTTTTCCAATGAATTGGCTCTTTTGAATCAGGTGGCCAAAGTATTGGAACTTCAGCTTCAGCATCAGTCCTTCCAATGAATATTCAGGGTTGATCTCCTTTAGGATGGACTGGTTTGGTCTCCTTGCAGTCTGAGGGACTCTCAAGAGTCTTCCCCAGCACCACAGTTCAAAAGCATCATTTCTTCGGCACTCAGTCTTCTTTATGTCCAACTCTCACATCCATACATGACTACTAGAAAAACCGTAGCTTTGACTGTATGGATGTTTGTCAGCAAAGTGATGTCTCTGCTATTTAATATGCTCTCTAGGTTTGTCATAACTTTTCTTCCAAGGAGCAAGAATCTTTTAATTCCATGGCTGCAGTCACCTCTGCAGTGATTTTTAGGTAGAATTATTTTTCATCTCAGTTTTTGAAAAACTTTATACTTCTCTATTCTGGCTTCCATAGTGGTATTGAGAAATCAGTTGTCAATCTTAATATCATTCCTCTGTAGTGATATCTTTTTGCCTTGACAGGTCTTAAAATGGTCTCTTTGTTAGTCTGTGGTTTCACTCCAACATACCTAGACATGTATTTATTTTACTAGGGATTAATTGTGATTTCTTAAATTTAACATCCCTGTCTTTTTATCGGTTCAGGAAAATTATCAGCCATTATCCTTCTTTAAGTTAAAAAAAAATTGTGGTAATCTATAGATAACAAAACTTACTGTTTTAACCATTTTTAAGTGTACAATTCAGCAGCATTAAGTACATTCACATTGTTGTACAACCATTACCACCATCTGTCTCTGGAACATTTTTTCATCTTCTAAAACTTTAATTCTGTACTCATTAAACACTAACTCTCCCTTACCCAAACCCCTGGCAATCACCATTCTACTTCTTGTTTCTGTGAATTTGACTACAGTATTATAAATATCTTATATAACTGGAATCAAACAATATTTTTCCTTTCATAACTGCGTTATTTCACTCAAGATAATTTCCTCTATGTTCATTGGTATTATAGTGGGTGTCTTTCCTTTCTAAGACTGATTTTATTGTATTTCATTTCATTGTATGAATCTACCACATTCTGTTTATTCATTCATCCAGATTAGACTGTATTTCCATCTTTGGGCTATTGTGAAGAATGCTGCTATGGGTATACCAATATTTGAGACCCTGCTTTCAATTCTTTTGGCTGTATAACCAGAAGTATCACATAATAATTTCATTTTTAATCTTTTGGAACCACCATACTATTTTCCACAGTGACTGTACCATATTAAATTTCTCTGAGCAGTGTACAAAGTTTCCAATTTCTCTCCATCATCATCTATACTTTTATTTTCCGCCTGATTTGGTTCCATTTTTGTTTTCTTTTTTGATAATAGTCATCCTAATGGGTATGAAGTGGTTTCTTATTGTGGTTTTGATTTGCATTTCCCTAATGATTAATGATATTGAGCATCTTTTCATGTGCTTATTGATCATTTGTGTATTTTCTTTGGAGAAAAATCTGTTCAAGCCCTTTGCCCTTTTTTTTTCGGTGTTGTTGTTGTTGAGTTGTTAAGAGTTCCTTACCTAGTCTAGATATTAGTTCCTTATTAGATATATGACTTGCAAATATTTTCTCCCATTCCATGAGCTGCCTTTTTACTTTGTTAATGGTATCTTTTGATACTCAAAAATTTAAAGTTCTGATATAGTCCAATTTTTTTTCTTTTGTTACCTATGTCTTTTTTTTTGGCCAGACCTTGTGGGATCTTTGTTCCCCAACCAGAGATCAAACCCGTGTCCCCTGCAATGGAAGACTAACCCTGGAGTCCTAACCACTGGACTGCTAGGGAATTTTCTGTTACCTACATTTTTGCTGACATACCTAAGAAATCTTTGCTCAGTCCAATAACTGAAAATTTTGCTCTATGTTTTCTTCTAAGAGTTTTGTACATTAAGTGCTTCCATTTAGATTTTTATCCGTTTTAAGTTAATTTTGATATATAGTATAAAACTTCATTTCTTTGCATATGTGTATCCAGTTTTCCCAACATTATTTGTTGAGAAGACCATCATCTCTTTAAATATTGCCTCTCCATTTTTCATTTCTAATCTCTCCTCTGGAAAGCTGCAGACACAGATTCACTTCATCTTCCATGTTTATTATTACTTAATCTCAATTTCCTTTGTTTTTGTAATACTAATTCTGTTTAACTCCCGCTTTGTTTTTCAATTTAATAATTCTTTGGGTTAGTCTACTATTTAACCTGTCCACTGAGTTTTAAATTCAGTTCTTTCATTTTTTTAATTTCTAGAAGTTCTATTAAGTTCTTTCCCAAATATGTCTTGTCATTTTTGACAGTCTCTTATTCTTTGCTCATATTTTCGATTAATTCTCATACTTTTAAAACATATTATACATACTTATTAAATATTCTGTAACCATTAATACTCATACTTAAAATTCTGATTGGTGATTTTCCCCCTGCATACTCCTGCTCTCTCTCATGCACAGAATTTTGTGTACTCATCTGTTTTGTGATTTTTGATTGTGAGCTAACATTCTTTGGAGCTTTGTGGGAACTCTGAGAGAACTGAGTGGAGAGAACTTGTGTCTGCTTTTACTAGAAGCTAGGGTACTACCAATCTGGGACCACTTTGAACTAAATTTTTTATTTGGTTTTTTTTTTTGGAACATGAAGGATGTTTGAATTCAGGCCCCAGTCTTATTTGAGATTTCACATGTGCTTAAGACTTTGCAAAGCTGGCTTTAGACCTTATACCAAATGCCACAAGTGAAATATATATATACACATTAAACTGTATTCCTTTGACTGATATGTGTGTGTTTCTCGTAATTATTTACTTTGCATACGGATAGTCCTTTTCAACTCTTGGATAATGTTTGGGTCTCTTCTGTTACTCTAGAAATTATGTGGATTTGAGACTAACTGTGCTGCCTCCAAGTGGCCTTTAAAACAAATACTCTAGATTATCATGGATCAGCAAATGCTCTAGAACAGCCCCCCAGCTTTAGCATTCACCCTCCTATGGTTTCATCTTTGACTTTTGAATATTTAAAAAATTTTCTTTCTAAGCAGATGTTTACATTTTATCTGGTGCTAATGAGATATCTATAGTAGAAAGGGTTTTCAGATATGAAAATCCTCATTTATAGGTTCTTATAACTCTGAATTCTGGGTTTTTAACTTGATCTTTGGTGTGCTTCACTATGTTCTTATTACCTTTGGTGTATGGTGTTATTATTTTAATTCTTGAGACAGGTTTGTGAGGTAGGTGTCATTATTATCATCATTCTCATTTTTAAAATGATGAAACTGAGACATAGGAATATATGTTCAAACACCCAGGCTCATGAAGCAGAAGCTGTTCTTAAAGAAGAAATGAACAATTCAGTTGGACAGGTATAAGGAGCCTGAAAGTCAGATTTTTAAAAAAATTGGATATAAGAGGTAGAACTTAGGTTTAAGGAGAACACCCTGATAATGGCATACTAGATGGAAGTTATAAAAAACCATGTGGGTCTGACATTTTACTCTACCTGTAAGCCAAAAAAGTTAGTCTGCTGCATGGATGCGGGCAGAAGACACAAGTCTCCCAAATCAGATGCAAACGATTAAATTATTTGTGGCACAGTAAGCAGCACGAGTTTCAGTTTCACATTCTTTCTCCTTGTTCCCAGAGTTCCACAAAAGTGATATATTGATAGACTTAATGTTCTATATGCCAGGGGTTTGTACCACAGCTGAGGAACCTCAGGCCTAATGAACCCAAATCTTTTATAATGGGCTACAAGAAGACCTGCTTGATTTCTTCCAGGAGAGCGACATAATTTTTATTATATTAGACAATGAACAAACCTGTTCTCTGTGCTAAAGAGAGACAGTCTAAAAGTAAGGCCATCTGTGTCTCTGCTTGTAAGATGGAAGCAACATGAGAAACCCATGAAAAATTGTATCCCAACAGAAGGAATCTGAAAAATAGCAATATGACCATGAAGTATTTCCAACATTGTATATAAGTTCTGTAAGACCAGGGATTTGACCTGTTGCTGTAGACTGAATGTCTGTGTCCCCACCAAATTTGTATTTTGTAGTTCTAGTGCCCAGTGTGATGATACCTGGGAGGCGGGGCCTTTGGGAGGTAATTAGGTCATAATCATGCATGGACTAGTTCAGTTCAGTTCAGTCGCTCAATCATGTCCGACTCTTTGCAACCCCATGAATTGCAGCACGCCAGGTCTCCCTGTCCATCACCAACTCCCGGAGTTTACCCAAACTCATGTGCATCAAGTCGATGATGCCATCCAGCCATCTCATCCTCTGTTGTCCCCTTCTCCTCCTGCCCCCAGTCCTTCCCAGCATCAGGATCTTTTACAGTGAGTCAACTCTTCGCATCAGGTGGCCAAAGTATTGGAGTTTCAGCTTCAACATCAGTCCTTCAATGAACACCCAGGACTGATCTCCTTTAGGATGGACTGGTTGGATGTTCTTGCAGTCCAAGGAACTCTCAAGAGTCTTCTCCAACACCACAGTTCAAAAGCATCAATTCTTCGGCACTCAGCTTTCTTCACAGTCCAACTCTCACATCCATACATGACTACTGGAAAAACCATAGCCTTGACTAAATGGACCTTTGTTGGCAAAGAAATATCTCTGCTTTTTAATATGCTGTCTAGGTTGGTCATAACTTTCCTTCCAAAGAGTAAGCGTCTTTTAATTTCAGGGCTGCAATCACCATCAGCAGTGATTTTTGGAGCCCCCCAAAATAAAGCCTGTCACTGTTTCCACTGTTTCCCCATCTATTTCCCATGAAGTGATGGGACCAGATGCCCTGATCTTAGTTTTCTGAATGTTGAGGTTTAAGCCAACTTTTTCACTCTCCTCTTTCACTTTCATCACTTATAAGAAAAGACACCAGAAAGATGATTTCCCTCTCTGTCTGCCATGTAAGGACACAGCAAGAAGGAAACCGTCTGAAAACCAAGAAAAGGACCCTTCACAGACACTGTATCTGCTAACACCTTGATCTTGGACTTCCCAGCCTCTAGAATTGTGAGAAATAAATGGTTATTATTTAAGTCACCCAATCTATGGTAGTTTGTTATAGCAACCCAGGCTGAGACATCTGTTGTCAGTCTCGTTCACTGTAATAGTCTTAGAGACAAGTATATACCAGCCCATCAATAAATATTTGCTGAATGCATTTAGTGTGTAACAACTTTTTAATGTTTATCATTTGCTAGACCCAGGACTAATCACTTGACAAGTGTTAACTCATTTAATCCTCATAACAATAGGTACCCCATTTTACAGAGGGTAGAGTTGAAGCATAGAAAGTTTTTTTAGCACTATATAATTTTTAAATTAATTAATTTTATTTGGCTGCATCGGGTCTTAATTGTGGCATGCAGGATCTTCATTGCATCACGTGGGATCTTTTGTCATGGTGCAAGGGCTCCAGGGCTTGCGGGCTCAGTAGTTGCTCTGTGGCATTCAGTTCAATTGCTCAGTAGTGTCTGACTCTTTGTGACTCCATGGACTGAAGCATGCCAGGCCTCCCTGTCCATCTCCAACTCCCAGAGCTTGCTCAAACTCACGTCCATTGAGTCAGTGATGCCATCCAACCATCTCATCCTCTGCCGTCCATTTCTCCTCCTGCCTTCAGTCTTTCCCAGCATCAGGGTCTTTTCCAATGAGTCAGTTCTTCACATCAGGTGGCCAAAGTATTGGAGTTTCAGCTTCAGGATCAGTCCTTCCAATGAATATTCAGGAATGATTTCCTTTAGGCTCTGTGGCATATGGGATATTAATTCCCTGACCAGGGATCAAACCCATGTCCTTTGCATTGCAAGATGGATTCTTAACCACTGGACCACCAGGGAAGTCCTGAGGCATAGAAAGTTTTAATTAACTTACTCCAGATCATATATGTATGAAGTGGTAGAGCTGAGATTCAAACACAACATATGATTCCAGAATCTGCTTTTAGTTAGTATGATAAACTACCTTTCATTGCCTGTCTGGTGGTGGTGCTGACTGGGAAAAACAGATAAAAAAGGAGCTTTAAAGGAAGAGTAGACTGGTTTCAGTGATTTCCTGGATTAGAGGGTGAATAAAAAGTGATGAGTTTTGATCGTAGTGACAAGGGTGAAGTGGGATACTTCAAAAGTCCACCCCTCCATAAAAGCAACTAAAAATCTGCCCCAAACTGTCAGAATAAACTTTTTTTCCAAACTCTGGAAAACAGATGCTTGCAGAAATTCAAGGAGCACATGTTCCAGAAAAAATAGCTGGATTTTGGGAAAAACAACTAGTTTTTTGGCATTTTAACTTGCCTTAGTCCCATCTCCAGGTCCCCAGCTCAGTGGTGGCCTTGAAAATAGCAACCTGCATTCTGGTGGTAACACCAGATGGAGTACTCTGTGTATGCTCAGTCATGTCTGGTTCTTTGGGATCCCACAGATGGTAGCCCCCCAGGCTCCTTTGTCCATGGAATTTTCCAGGCAAGAACACTGGAGTGGGTTGCCATTTCCTACTCCAAAGGGTCTTCCTGAGCCAAGGATCCAACCCACATCTCTTGTGTCTCCTTCCTTGGCAGGTGGATTTTTTACCATTGTGCCGCAGTGGTGAGAATCCACCTGCCAATGCAGGGGACCCGGTATCCATCCCTGGGTCATGAAGATCTCCTGGAGAAGGAAATGGCAACCCACTCCAATATTCTTGCCTGGGAAATCCTATGGACAGAAGAGCCTAGAGGACTACAGTCCATGGAGTAATAAAAGAGTCGGACACAACTGAGTAACTAAACAACAACAAATTATAGTAGCAATACTGGAAGGAGTAGAATAAATGTCATTTGGAAATATTTGCCTTTGGTTAGTCTGTCTGGTGAAGACCAGCTCAAAAGGCATGTTTTATCTCACTTAATGCAGAACTTGCTCAGCCTTGAAGCCACTGTCTGGGATCATTCATTGAATACAGAGGCAAACATTTTAGCCTTTGCTACTAAGGCAGGGGATAACAGTTGAGCAAACAATAGATTAATCAAATACCTGGAAAGGAAAGGCTAGGGAATGAGATGCATTTAGAGAATAAGGGCTTTGAAAAGTTCTGACACATTTCTGAAAATCTACAAAGCTGTTCTCATGCTCAAGAAAGACCAAAGAAGTTCCTGGAGTCTGACCTCTAGTTGGTCTGAACAAGCAGGAAATGAAGGCCAAGGTACAGTTGTTAATTGCTTTGCTGAATATTGAAGGCATGCCCCAATAAGCACACAGAATCTCTGTGCAAAGACCAGGAGTACGTTTGGTGCTGGTGTTCCAGGTGTTTAAGAAAATTTCTGTGCAATCATTAACTGTCTACTAAATTAACAGATCAGAAATTGCAGTGGCTGCTCGTGATGAAGAATACAGCCTTCACAAAACTGGTTCAGAGAAGTCAATTAAGAAACAAGGGCTACAGCAACAAAGCCTGTGGAAGGAGTAGAGTATGTTTTTAGAGTTGCCAAACTGTAACACCCAAAATTTCCAGTTTTCAATAAAAAATTATAAGGCACGCCCTGAAACAAAAGGTTATGGCCCATTCATAGGAAAAAAAACCAATCGATAGAAAGTGTTCCTGAGAAAGCCCCAGGTATTAGACTTTCTAGTCAAAAACAACATCAGCCATTTTAATATGCTCAAAGGTCTGAAAAAAACCATATCTAAAGCATTTAACACGAGTATGAAAACAATGCCTCATCAAATATCAGTAAAGAGGTAGACATAAAGATAAACCAAACAGAAATTCTGAAGTTGAAGAGTACAATAGCTTAAATGAAAAGTCACTAACAGGGCTCAGCAACAGGTCTGAGGAAGCAGAAGAAAGAATCAACAACTTGAAGACAGGTCAATTGAAATTATACAGAATTAGGAACAGAAAGAAGAAAGAAGAAAGAAAAATGGCAGCACCCAGGAAATTTGTGTGACACCACTAAGTGACCTAACACATGTATAACGGGGAATTCCAGAAGGAAAGGAGAGAGCAAAGAGCAGGAAAAAATGACAGAAGAAATAAAGTCCAAAATTTCCCAGATTTTCTGAAAGAATATGAATGTATACCTCCACAGAGCTCAGTGAACTTCATGAAGGATAAACTCAAAGACTGAGATACATCACAATCTTTTTGCCTTGAGCTTTCAAGACAAAAGGATACTCTCGGAAGCAACAAGAAGAAATTTGCCACGTTAAACTAATTTCTCATCAGAAAACACGGAGGCCAGAAGCCTGTGGGGAGATATATTTAAGTGCTGAGGAAAAAACTTGTCAACCAAAAATTCCACATTCAGCAGAAATATCCTTCAGAAATGGAGGATAAATCAAGATATTCTCAGATAAACAAAAGCTGAGGGAGTTTGTTTCTAGCAAAGCTGCCCAACAAGAGATGCTGAAGGCAATCATTTTGGCAAAAATGAAAGTATACTAGACTGTAACTCAAACCCATTGGTAATGTTAACTACATGGATGAATACAAAAGACAGTATTAACAGATTTTTACTCCTCTTTTTTCCTATCTGATTTAAAAGATGATGAAAACAATAATTATAAATCCATATTGATGGGCAAGCAATGTATAAGGATGTAATTTGTGACAATGACAGAATAAAGCGAGGGAGAGACTGAGATTTATGAAGCAAAATTCTGTATAATATTGAAATTGATTGATGGATTAAACTCTCAATTAGAAGAGAGATTGGCAGAATGGCAATTCCACACAAACAGTAATGATAAGAGAGCTGGAGTAGCTATTCTAATTACCAAACAAGTATATCAGAGATTAGGACAGAAATTGTCACCAGAGACAATGGATATTTTATAATGATAAAGGGATCAACCCTTCAATTAGATACAAGAGTTATAAACACATATGCATTTAACAACAGAGCTGATATAAGCTCACAGAATTGATGGGAGAAATAGACAATTCTATAGTAATAGCTGGAAACTTTAATATCCCACTTTCAATAATGTATAAAACGAAAAGACTAAAGTCCATCAAAGATGTGAAAGACTTGACAACACTATAAACCAACTATACCTAACAGATACCTGTAGAACACTCCCTAATGACAGCAGAATCAACATTCTTCTCAAGTGCACAAGGAACGTTCTCTATATTAGACTATATGCTAGGCCACAAGCAAATCCCAATAGACTTTAAAAGATTGCAATCATACAAAATATGCTATCTTACCACAATAAAGAGAAATTAGAAATCAAAAACAGAAGCAAATCTAGACAACTGATGAAAATTTGAAAATGTACTCAATCAATGGGTGAAAGAAGAAATCACGAGGGAAATTAGAAAATACTTTGAGATAAATGAAAATAAAAACACAGCATAGTAAAACTTACGGGATACAGAGAATGTTAGAGAAATGCTCAGAGGGAAATTCATGTTGTAAACACCTTACCTTCAGTAAGAAAGAAGAAAGACCCCACGTTAGTAACAATCTTCCATCTTAGGAAATGAGAGAAAAGCAAACTAAGCCTAAATCAAGAAGAAGGAAGGAAATAATAAAGATCAGCATGGAAATAAATGAAACAGAGAACAGAAAAAAAATAATAGAGGAAATCAACAAAACCAAAAGTTTGTACTTTAAAAAGAGCAAGAAAATTGCAAACCTTTATCTAGACTAACCAGAAAAATAGGGAGAAGGCTCAAATCACTAAAATCAGGAATAAAAATAAGCACCTTATCACTGACCTTAGAGATATGAGAATTATAAGAGAATTCTATGAACAACTGTATGCCAACAAATTAGACAACCCAGGTGAAATAGAGAAATTTACAGAAGCACCAAAACTGACTGAAGAAGAAATGGAAAATCTGAACAGATCTGTAAAAAGTAAAGAGATTGAGTCAGTAATCAAAAAACTTCCAACAAAGAAAAACCTAGTATCAGATGGCTTCACTAGTTACCTCTATCAAGTGCTCAAAGAATTAGCACCAATCCAAAACAGATACTTCGAAAAAAATAAATAAAGTGCATCAATACTTCCTAACTTGTTCAAGAGGACAGTATTACCATGATACTCAAACCAGACAAAAACATCAGAAGAAAAAACTACAGATCAATATTCCCTTCAAACATAGATGTAAAAAACTGAACTCAACAGCATATGACAATATTATAAAACATGACCAAGTAGGATTTATCCCAGAAATGAAAAATTGGTTTAATATATAAAAATCAATGCAGTAAAAACAAGATAATTTTAATAAACATAGAAAAATATTTGACAAAATCCAATATTCTTTCACCGTAATAGCACTTAACAAAATCAGAAATAGAAGGGAAATGCCTCAGTCTGATAAAGGTACCTATGAAAAATTCACAGCTAACATCAAACTTAAACGGTGAAAGGCTGAAATTTTTCCCCTTAAAATTAGGAAAAAAGACAAAAATGATCACCATCAACATTCTATTGGAAGTTCTAGACAGGGCATTTAGGAACCAAAAGAAATAGAAGGCATTGACTTTGGAGAGAAAGAAGTATTACTAAAACTGTATTTATTCATAGCTGATATGATCTATATACAATTTAAATATAAAAAACCCTTTAGGTTTTCTTTAAAATGTGCACATTGTGCACACACGCACACACACATGCATACATACACAATTAGAGCTAGTAAATGAGCAGCAAAGTTGAAAGAGATAAAATTAACATATAAAAGTTGTGTTTCTATACACTAACAATAAACAATCCAAAAATCAGATTAAGAAAACAATTTCATTTATAATGCCATCAGAAAGAATAAGATAATCAGGAATAAATCATTGTTAAAGTGGTATTATTGCACTTCAAACCCCCCATTATTATGACTGCTAGCAAAAAAGATAACTGAAGCTAACTAAAACAAAAAAATGGAAAATAAGTGTTAGTGAAGATGTAGAAAAACTGGAACTCTTGTGCACTGCTGGTGGGAATGTAAAATTGCTTAGCAGCTATGGAAAATGATATAGTGGCTCCCCCCAAAATTCAAAAATGGAATTATCATATGATCCAGCTTCTGGGTATAGAGCCAAAGGAATTGAAAATAGGAACTCAGATAGCCATTTGTATACCCATATTCATAGCATTATTCACAATAGCCCAAAGGTAAAAGCAACTCAAATGCCCATTGACAGATAAACAGATTAACAATGTGTGGTATATACACACAATGGAATATTATATGTATACATATCTTTAAAAGGAAGGAAATCCTGATACATTACAACAGGGTGAATTTTAAAGACATTATGCTATGTGAAATAAAGCAGTCATGAAAGTGCAAATTCTGTATGGTTTCACTTACTTGAGGTACCCAGAACAGTCAAATTCATAGAGCCTAAAAGTAGAATGGTGGTTGCCAGTAACTGGGGGGAAAGAAGAATGGGGAGTTATTGTTTAGTGGCTATGAAATTTCAGTTTTAGAAGGTGAAAAAAGTTCTGGAGATGGATAGTGGTGATGGTCAGAACAATAGAAATAAAGAAAATGTGGTATATCCATATAATGGAATATTGTTCAGTCATAAAAAAGCAAATGAAGTACTGCTTCAATATGGATGAAACTTGAAAACAATGCTCCATGAAAGAATTCATATACAAAAGGTCATTCTATCATTTCATTTATAGAAATGTTCAGAATTGTCAAATCCATGGAGACAGAATGTAGATGAGTAGTTTCCCCATTAGGGAGTGGTAGGGAGAAGAGGGTATTGAAAAGTATGGGGTTTCTTTTTAGGGAGATGGAAACATTCTGAAATTAGTGTTAATGGCTATACAACACTGCGAATATACTGAAAATTACTGAGTTATACATTTGAAAACTGGGAAAATGAATTTTATGTCATGTCCATTTGATTGCAGTTTTTTAGAAGGAATGAATCAAAGTTGAGTGAATCCCCTTCAGGTTTCAAGTCTGGGCAATTAAGAGAATAATACTTTTGATAGAGATGAATAAGTTAGAAAAGGAGACTTAGTTTTGAGGACAAATGGCAAATTTGACTTTAAACATGTTGGCTTCAAATTTGAGACTCAACTTCGGTTGGAGACTGTGACCTCTGAGAGATGTCTAATGAGAGTTCGGGGCCAGACATCAGATTAAGCAATCTCAGCATAGGATGTAGTAGATGTTGAGAGAATGAAGCCCTCCCAAGAAAAGGGCATTTCCCTTGCAGATCATAGCCTACTTTTTCTATCTCTCTTTCTCTCTGAGAAGGCCAGGTGCTTTAGAACAAACACAACCCCAGCAACTTCAAAAATGGCTCACTGTAGGTTGGCAAGATGAATACTCCAGGTTAATTCTTTTTTAATATGAAGTTTTCCAATTTGTGCTACAACTTTTCCCTTGCTCTTCGTCAAGGTAGGGACTAGTCTTTCAAAGAGGGAAAATTACTTTTCATTTCCTCAAAGCATTGACACATCGAGAAATGATTGAGCTAACGTTTTGGGGGCACACTCTCCAGCGTGAGTTTGAAGTAGAAGAGAGATGTTATCCAGTTATGTTTCTGAGATCACTTCAGTTGCTGTGAGTTGAATGGATGGGAGACCGTAAACAGGGAGACCAGACACAGAATTTTTCTGTCTAAGCAGTGAATCTCCTCAGAAATGAAATTCTTCAGTTTTTCTTTCAAAATCAAGTTCTTCTCTGATTGTAAGTTTAATAATATACATACACCTGAGTTTACACAGAAAAACTTTAGTTTGCTCTTTTTTGGTTCATCAGTAAAAATACCCATAAAAACTCCATTTCACAGTTGGATTACCAAAAAATTCTTAACCCTACGCTGTGTGTGTTTGTGTATTTAGCAGAAAGAATTTCTTTAGAGTTGTTCCAGATATTATAATCCAACAGAAGAAATCTGCAAATAGACTTTTGATTTCAGTTTCCCGACACATTCCAAATTATACTTCTTATGTTTTCTTCTATCAGGAGGAAACTGAGTTTGTGAAGGAGGAGACATACACAGTTACTCATCTGGCACTTCAGCAGGGCTGGCTGCAGGTCTCCCAGAACAAGTGAGATAAACAGACATCTGCAAGTAATACTTTGGTAAGATACTGTGGGAGTCAATACTGTTGAATCAACACAGGTCTGGTTAGTTTTTCTGTGTGAGTGTTCAGAGAATTAGAAATTTAAAATGATGCTTTCAGAGATTCTAGAGACCAGGAAAATTCTCTTTTGTTCTTTCATTATCCATAGTTACTGAAAAAGAAAACCACTCATGATAAATTTTGAATCTAGGAACTGGTCTGGATATGGTCAAACATTCCCAGTATTGTGAAGTCAAGCATAAGAGAAATGCTTCCTTCACACTGTAAACCACAGATGAAAGGACATTGATATGGCTGTGCTGCATGAAGTCTGCACTTATTTAAATTAAATTTTCCCATGCCCAGGGGACTGTTCCCTAACTTTACTTCTCCCTTCAAACTCTCTACACTTCCTCTCTCAGTGACTGTGCCTGGTACTTCATCAAATAAATAGAGGTCACCAGGCAGCTCCCTGGGGCTGTTGCCTCTCCCACAGCATGGTCCTTTCCGCTCCTGTGGGAAGAAGGAGCTGCACACCCACTTCTCCTGTATCTAGCTTCTGCATCATCCCCAGGTTAAACAAGTATTTAAAATAGGGAATGTCACAATGTTCACTACAGCACTATTCACAATAGCCAAGACATGGAAGCAACCTAAATGTCCATTGACAGATGAATGGATAAAAAAGTTGTGAGATATATACATATACACACACACAATGTAATACTCAGTTCAGTTGAGTTCAATTCAGTCGCTCAGTCGTGTCTGACTCTTTGTGACCTCATGAATTGCAGCACGCCAGGCCACCCTGTCCATCACCAACTCCCAGAGTCTACCCAAACTCATGTCCATCAAATCGGTGATACCATCCAACCATCTCATCCTCTGTCATCCCTTTCTCCTCCTGCCCCCAATCCTTCCCAGCATGAGGGTCTTTTCCAATGAGTCAGCTCTTCACATCAGGTGGCCAAAGTATTGGAGTTTCAGCTTCAACATCACTCCTTCCAATGAACACCCAGGACTGATCTCCTTTAGGATGGACTACTCAGCCATAAAAAGAATGAGATAATGTCATTTGCAGCAACATGGTAGAAACTAGAGACTGTGAAAAACAAAATATCATATGATATCACCTATATGTGAAATCTAAAATATGATACAAATGAAACAGAAACAGACTCAGATATAGAAAACAAGCTTGTGGTTGCAGAGGGAAGGGGAAGGATGGAAGTGGGGAGTTGAAATTAGCATAAGTAAACTATTATATATACAATGGATAAACAACAAGGTCCTACTGTATAGCACAGGGAACTATATTCAATATCCCATGATAAACCATAATGGAAAAGAATATGAAAAAAGTATACATATGTATGTATAATTGAATCATTTTGCTGTACAGCAGAAATTAACGCAGCATTATAAATCAACTATACTTCAATAAACTGGATTTAAAAATATAAAGACAAGAATGCTAATAGAATGACCATACTCTGGTGACTGCGTGCGTGCATGCTAAGCTGCTTCAGTCGTGTCCAGCTCTTTGCGACTCTGTGGATTGTAGTCCACCAGGCTACTCTGTCCATGGGATTCTCCAGGCAAGACTACTGAATTGGGTTACTATGCCCTTCTCCAGAGGATCTTCCCCACCCAGGAAGGAACCTACATCTCTTTACATCTCCTGTATTGGCAAGTGGATTCTATACCACTAGCGCTACCTGGGAAGCCCTGCTCTGGGACTAGACTTCATAAAAATTCACATCTTGCTTCTCCTCATTAAATGTTTCTTTTGAAAGCATTGGCCTTGTTCCTGTCTATTTCAATTCTGACTTAACCAAATTCTCCAGCACAGTTGACCCAGGTTTGTTGTAGTCACTCCCAGCATCTTGAAATATCCATTTCCTCAACCTCTGTGAGGCTATTCTTTTCTTGGAGTCTTACACCCCTTAGGCTCTTTCCTGGGTGCTCATCTCCCCAGCTCAGGGCAGCATCCAGTCCTGCAGTTGCTCCACCTCCTCCTGGATCTTTCTTGAGCTTTTTTGACTCCTCAGCCAGGTGAATGTTTAGCTCCATGACAAAGGATGCCAGCTCCTTCTGAGCCCCCAGATAAGAGACAATGTGCATGAGCTCCGTCAGTGCCTCCTGCACCAAACTTTTGTGCATCCAAACATTATGGCTTCTGCTTCCCCTCCACCTTCCAATGCTTGCACAACATGTCCCAATGGGCTACCCTAACCAGAAACATGCAAGGAAGAGAGTTCTGGGAAATAGTTATTTTAACCAACTTAACAAATTACAAACCACCACAATCACATTCCCAGTTACCAAATTTTTCTTTCAAATATTTCAAGTTCTAATTAAATTATATTACAAGTTAGTTAAATTTTTTAATTTTTCTAATTAAATTATATTTTCTGTTTTTCTGTGTATGCAGTCTTAAATAATGGTGCCCTAGTCAGTAAATTCCTGAAACTGGGTACTTGGATGTCTTCCTCTCCATCCACGTCACTGGTCATTCATCAGATCTTGCTCACTCTTCAGGTTCTAAGTATATTTCTAATATGTCTGTTCTTCTTCAGCAGTTAACTAGCACTTCCCTAGTTCAAGCTTTCCTTATCTTTTGCCTTATTTCACTACCTAACCTCTCTCTCTGCCTTTCATTTTGTCCTGCTTAAAGCCATCCTCCTTCCTACAGTTGGAGGAAACTACCTCAAACTCAAATTGAAACACTTCATGTATTCTCCCATTCACTACCCAAGTGTTATATTTGGTACTGGAGATTGGGAATATTGTGTAAGGTTATGAGTAACTATTTTTTTAAAAAGAGATTTGGCTGATTTTTAAATTTTTATTTATTTATTTTTGGCCGCACTGGGTCTTCATTGAGGCACACAGGCTTTCTCTAGTCGCAGCGAGTGGGGGCTACTCTTTGTTGTGGTGCACGGGCTTCTCAGTGTGGTGGCTTTTCTTGCTGCAGAGCGTGGGGTCAGTAGTTTGGGTACACGGGCTTAGTTGCCCCATGGCATGTGGAATCTTTCTGGACCAGGAATCGAACCCACGTCTCCTGCATTGGCAGGTGGATTTTTAACTACTAGACCACCACAGAAGTCCATGAGTAGCTTTCTTGCTTTTCTGTGTTTCTAGGGGCTTTTTCTGAGGTAAAGGTTAAATAAAATTTACTGTATTACCCACTTTTAGTATGAAGTTCAGTAATACACTTACATTGTTGTGAAACTCTTACCACCATCCATGTCCAAATTTTTTTCATCTTTCCAAACTGAAACTCCATATCCATTCAACACCAACTCCCTGTTCCTCCCTCTGCCTACCTCCTGGCAACCACCATTCTACTTTCTGTTTCTATCAACTTGACTATTGATTACTCTTGGTATTTCACATCAGTGAAACTATATAATATTTGTCTTTTTGTGACTGCCTATTTCACTCAGTGTAATAGCCTCAAGTTTCAGCCAAACTGCAGCATGTATCAGAAACTGCCTTTTAAAGGCTAAATAATATTCCATCGTATGCACACCATTTGTTTGTTGATGGACCTTTGCGTTGCTTCTATCTTTTGGCTAATGTAAGTAATGTTGCTGTGAACCTGAGTGCACAAATATTTGCCTAAATCTTTGTTTTCAGTTCTTTTGGGGGGATATACCAGAAGTGGAATTTCTGGATGATAGTGGTAATTTTATTTTTAATCTTTTGAGGAACTATCATACTGTTTTTCACAATCCTAGCAGCAATGCACAAGGGTGCTAATTGCTCTGTATCCTCACTAACACTTGTTATTTTCTGATTTCTTCATTTGTTGGCTTGTTTTGTTTGGGTAATAGCCATCTTACTGGATATGAGTTATATCTTACTGTGGTTTTGACTTGCATTTCCCTAATGATTAGTAGTGTTAAGTATCTTTTTATGTGCTTATTGGCCATTTGCATATCTTTTTGGAGAAATGTTTATTCAATTCAGTTTTTAATTTGGTTTACTCATTTTAATTTAATTTACTCATTTTTTAATTTGGTTGTTTGCTTTTATGTTGCTGAGTTGTAGGAATTCTTTATATATTTATGTATTAACCTCCTATCAGATATATAATTTGCAAAAATTTTCCCCAGTTTCATGGGTTGCCTTTTTACTCTGTTGACAGTGTCCTTTGATGCACAAAACTTTTAAATTTGATGTAGTACAATTTAGCCATTTTTTACTTTATTGTCTATGCTTTTGTGTCACATTCAAGAAATCATTGCCAAATCCAATGTCACGAAGCTTTTCCCTGTTTTCTTCTAAGAGTTTCATAGTTTTAGTTTTTATGTTTAAATCTTTGATCCATTTTGAATTAATATTACAGTGTAAGGTAAGTGTGTGTGTGTTCAGTCATTCAGTCATGTCTGACTCTTTGCAGCCCCATGGATTGTAGCCTGCCAGGCTCCCCTGTCCATGGAATTTTCCAGGCAAGAATACTGGAGTGGGTTGCCATTTCCTACTCCAGGGGATCTTTCTGACTCAGGGATCAAACCTGGGTCTTGCATCTCCTGCATTGGTAGGCAGATTATTTACTAGTTTTTCCATCACCATTTGCTGACAATACTGTCCTTTGTATTGAATGGTCTCCACAGCCTTTCATTTGACCTTATATGTGAGGGTTTATTGATAGACTTTCTGTTCCATTCCCTTGACCTGTATGTCTGTTTTTATGGCAGTACTTCAATGTTTTGATAACCACAGCTTTGTATTAAGTTTGGAAATCAAGAAGTGTGACACCTCCAAAATTTTCATTTTTTTCATGATTACTTTGTCTATTTGGGGTTTTTGTTCCTAGTTTTCTTTTTTAATAATGAATACTAATTTTATTGATAATAAAACATTAAAAGGTAAATTAAAAAATACTGTTCAACCAAACAACATCCTATATAAACAAAACAAAACTCACCAATGGGTACCCATTATGTACTGAATAAAGTCTGAACTCCATAACAGGTCATCCAAGGTTCTCCATATCCTCTCTTCTATAAATTGTCCCTCCCTTTGTCTCATCTCTGTCCCAGTCTTCCATTTTGTAGTTATTTTATAACTTCTCAACTAATGCCTAACTATGTGTGCATCTTATCACAGCCCATTCTCTTTGTACTGCTGTCCTCTGCTTATACTCTTTCCTCTGCCAAGAACACCCTTTCATGATTGACACCCCCTAATTCTTCCTTTAAGAATATCAGCTTATATGTCATCTTCTCCGAGAAGTAATTCCCAGACCCTCATGTTGCATTATGATTCTCTCCTCTGAGTTCCAATGCCCCCTACCCACAGCGTTCTATGTTGTTTGGTTAAGACATTATATTATATAGCAATTGTTTATAAGCTCTTCAAGCTCAGAGACCAGATCTTCTTCTTTTGTTTAATTTCCAGTGGCTAAATACAATTTTTGGCACATAGATAACATCTGCTAAAATTAATTTAACAGAACTGAAGGGAATTTTGTGTCTTAAGGGCAAGGGCCTGCTGCTGAGAGTGGGATAGCACTGCCACTGCCAAAGAGAGCCTCAGGTGAGAGGAACCCTTCAGCACTGGTCTTGAGGATCAGGCTCACTAGGGTGCAGACTATATGGACTCTTGCAAAGGAATTTGATTATCACATGACTTCTGTATCATGGACTGGGAAAATGCTCCTGTTGCCAGGTCATCGTGCAGGGCATCCATTTGAAAAGAATATAAATTTCAGGTCATTCCAAAGGCGAATAGGCAAAAATCCAATTCCTCTGTGGTGTGGTAGCCCTTTCCTGGAGGAAAGCCAGAGGTCCTGGGAAGTTTTCTTTTTTTAATTCTCCAGTGCATTTGGATGAAAAAAAATGTATTTTAAAAAAAATTTTTATTAAACTTCAGTTCTTTAACTCTTGAGAAGTTTTCTCCAAATGCATTTCAATGACTGTAGATGCTGCAATTATTTTATAGATTGTTATTGTTGTTCAGTCACTAAGTTGTGTCCAACTCTTTGTGACTTCATGGACTGCAGCATGCCAGGCTTCCCTGTCCTTCACTATCTCTGGGAGTTTGCTCAAACTCATGTCCTTTGAGTTGGACCATCTGTGCTTTGTTGCCCCCTTTACCTCCTGCCCTCAATCTTTCCCAGCATCAGAGTCTTTTCAAATGAGGTGGCTCTTCATACAGGGTAGCCAAAGTAGTGGAGCTTCAGCTTCAGCATCAGTCCTTCCAATGAATTATTTTGTAGATAATATAGCTCCAAACCCGAAGGAGACCCAGTGAGCTTGGTTCCTGGGATCAGAAATGAGCCAGGGCATTTAGAACAAATATGAAGTAGTAGTAGGTGCTTCCCACTAGGCAGGGCCAGGGGCTGTGAGCAGGCTGATCCAGCAGTCCCAATGAAAGAAAGACATCCTCACTGAGAGCCTCCTTCTCACAGCTTTCTCAGAGTCATTCGCACACAGACATGAGGTGGGTCCAAACAATGAGCTTGGTAATGGAAAGACCTTGCAATTTCTGTAGATGCATGAAGGGTGTGAGTAATGAACTTCCCAACTCAAATCCTCCTCCTGTATTTGGTCAACCTGAGAGCAAGGAGTTGCTCAGGTACTGCTTGGTTTTCTGCACAGCATCTTGTCCATAATATGTACTTGATAATGTCTGATGCATGAACTATTCGAGAAGAACAAATTAAATTTTCCAGGGAAATTGCTCTAGTCTTCTGCTTATCATGGGAAGTGTATTTTTAATGGCTGGCATCATCCATGGTATCAACCTGATATGCTAAATTTTCCAATTCAATCATTCTCTTAAACACTGTGAAAGGATATCCTTGGTGGCACAGTGGATAAGAATCCACTTGCAAATGCTGGAGACACCCATTCAATACCTGGTCCGGGAAGATCCCACATACCACAGAGCAACTAAATCCATGTACCACAACTACAGAGCCCGATCTCGAGAGCCCCAGAGTCATAACTACCAAGCCCTTGCACTGCAACTACAGAAGCCTGTGTGCCTAGAGGCCGTGCTCTGCAACAAGAGAAGCCACCACAATGAGAAGCCCGTGCATTTAGCACAAAATGTGAAGTAGTAGTAGACTACTACAATGAAGAGTAGCCCTCGCTCACAACAACTAGAGAAAACCCATGCACAGCAATGAAGACCCAGTGCAGCCAAAAATAAAAATAAATTTTAAAAAATTGTGAAAATGCTGTATGAGCTGACAAACAGCAAACAAGTCATTGATAATTTTAAATGCTTAGGTATTTAAGGAAAGTAAAGAAAATAGTAAGAGGCCCATTCTGGTAAGTAAGGGCATGGGGATAACATCTTGAATAATAAACACCCTCTTGAGTAAATATATAGCTATTAAAGTGGTTCAGTGGAAAAGATCACATCTATTCTCATCCAAGTTATCATAGCCCTCATGTTGTCTCATGTTGCTAACTATATTGTTTTACTTTTTCTTAAAATGTATTAATTTCAAATTAAATATGTCTTTCTTAGACTTGATGAAGAGAGATTGTTTCCTTTGGAAACATAATATTTTTATTCCTTAGCATTAATGAGTGAGTTCAGACTCCCATCTTTTTAATTCTTTAATGTGTCAAAAAGGGAAGCTTCCCCTTGAAAGGAGAACTCTCCCATGTCCCAAAACAGCTTGTCCTGGGAACAGTTTTAAAAACACTGCTTGAACCTTGATTCTCTTTGGCCCAGGTTACCGCAAAAGGGAAGTTTCCCTTTAAACAACAATGCTCTTATGAACATAGTTTTGATGTCATAATTGCCATTTACATCCCTGCCTGAATCACTGGGTGTTGAGCTCTGACGTCAGGTTACCTTCAAGTGCCCAGCAAGTCTTCACTGCGCACCTGCAGTGAACTCAGTGCTGCTCTAGGAGATATTCATTCATTGTATTCACGACATTTATTGAGCACCTTTGCTCTTCTGGACACTGGAACAGGATATCAAAAGGAGGGTCCCTGTGTTCAAAGAGCTCAGAGTCCAGGTAAGGAGATAGCTGAGGAACAAATAACCATGCGGCCATCTGAGTAGTCTTCTACTAGAGGTGAGTGCCCAGGGAGGTCTAAGAGGGAGTGATTACTGTGATGCTGGGGAAGAGGAACTTTTCAGAGAGTAAATGATACTTGACCCCAGGCCTGGAACAATGAGTGAAATTTTGCTAAAGAAAATAAGAGCTATGTGAGAATGAAGGTGGAGAAGGCAATGGCACCCAGCTCCAGTACTCTTGCCTGGAAAATCCCATGGATGGAGGAGCCTGGTGGGCTGCAGTCCATGGGGTCGCTAAGAGTCAGACACGACTGAGCGACTTCACTTTCACTTCTCCCTTTCATGCACTGGAGAAGGAAATGGCAACCGACTCCAGTGTTCTTGCCTGGAGAATCCCAGGGACGGCGGAGCCTGGTGGGCTGCAGTCCATGGGGTCGCTAAGAGTCAGACACGACTGAGCGACTTCACTTTCACTTTTCCCTTTCACGTATTGGAGAAGGAAATGGCAACCCACTCCAGTGTTCTTGCCTGGGGAATCCCAGGGATAGGGGAGCCTGGTGGGCTGCCGTCTATGGGGTTGCACAGAGTCGGACACAACTGAAGTGACGTAGCAGCAGCAGCGGCAGAGAATGAAGGGGAAATAAATTTGGGTAGATAAGGTGATTGTGGGAAGATTTAAAAACCAAGGGGAATAATTTGGACCCGAATTGATTGACAATAGGAAGCAAGCAACTGTAGGTTGAGGAGCAGAAAGATGACTTAACAAGTGACTGTTTAAGCAAAATTTGGAAAATTCATCAGACTTGATGTTCTGGAGACAGAGGGTGGCCCGGAAGTAGCCAGGTAGTTCTTGCAAATACCAGTCAATTGGAAGGTGGCAAAACCTGAACTGGGGTGATAACAGAAGGAACAGAGAGAAAAAGAAGGTATCCCAGTGGAAAGGGACAGTGCTTGGCTCAAGGTAGGAGATGACAAATGTCCACTGTAACAAAGATGGAATATTTAATGAATAACTATGACACTAAAAATTTGAATCAAAGGGACAAAAAGAGTGATTTATTATTTTATTGACAGGAGTGAGAGAGGAAGTGAATTCAAAGAAAAGGAGACTTTAAAAAATTTATTTATTTTTTAATTGAAGGATAATTGCTTTACAGAATTTTTTTGCTTCCTGTAAAACCACTAACTCCTGCAGGGTAGACTTTTGCCTCCTCCTGAGCACAGGACTCAGTATGTAACAATTTACCAATAAGAGTTGATGGGAAGTTAGTAATGCAAGTAAATGGAGGAAATGAGGGGGTGGCTTTCAGCATCTCCCGCGTCCTAAGATGGCTTGTCTGGGAGCTACTGCTCAAAGTGCTGCCCGGGTTGTTAACCTCTTTGGCCTCAGTTTCCTCCTCTGAAGAATGTGGAAATTGATCGGTAGCTAGCTAACACCCTTCCAGCGTTAAGAATCAGTGACTGTTCTTTATGCTGGTATCTTTTTTCTCAAAAAGCAGTTCAAAAAATGAACCCCAACTTATCAGATCCACCCCTTCTCTCTGAAGTGAGCAGAGGAAACTAGTGTAAGAGGTACAGAATCGAAAGGGCCAGCAAGCTGAAGGGCTGTGTTTCTCACTGTTTGAAGATCCCATTGCCAAAAATGGAAGTGGCGTTTCAAGTGTGTTTTTGCCATGTCCCCTGGACTTAAATGGAACTAAATTCTCTTGCAAAGATGGAAAGGAGAGGGGAGAAGAGGAGGGGGTGCCTGGGCCGGGAGCTGGCTGCTAAGCTATGCACTGGAGGTCCAAGTTCAAAAATGCTTGCAGGAAAGCTCCAGTTCAATTTTTTTCTCCGTACACAATGATACCGTTGTGTGTCCAGAAGCTGGGAGGAGGCAGCTGGGTTTCTAGAGCTCAATGGCCAGTATCTTTTTTATTCTTTTTTGATTCTCCTCTTTTGAAGACACCCCACAGGACACGTTGGTCTGGAAAGAAAAATGCTAGTCAATCCCATATCTTAAAGTCTAGAAAATAAGAAACATATCTTGAGCGGGACTTGCCAGCTCTCATTAGCATGAGGCTTCAGTGAATATGTGAATAATGACTTTCAGTAAAACAAGGAACATGAAACACTCTACATTCACCTGAACATGTGCCCTGCCTCTGATGATCATTTTAGGTGGGTAAGCTCCTGCAGTGCTGGGTCCTTTTGCTGTGTTAGCTTAATTTTGTAAACTACCCTGTACAGGAATGTGTTGAATAAATGCCCATCTGATTTCAAAAGTCCAGAGGTATTTCTGTGCCTACTGCTTTACAGGATCTAATCAGATGTTTCCTGAAATGGGATCTGACCCTTTCTCTGGGGAAAAATTTCTAAAATGATAAATTATTTCTTCTGCTAAATCTTTGTAGTTTTTATGTGATTTCTCTTCAAAGAGATGAACTTTAAGGAATTCACACTAAAGGAATTTGGGGCTTAGAGATGAGGGTAGTAGAATACATTGACACACAGGATAATAATAGTTGACATTCCATGCTAACCCCGTGCCAGGCACTGGTGTGGATCTTTACAAATTTAATTCATTTAATCCTTGAAGTGACTCTATAAAATAGATATTATCATCTTTGTCACTTTAAAAAATGAGGAAGCCATGACACTGAAAGGTTAAATCATGAAGCTGATAGGTTACTGAGCCAGGCTCCCAAACGCAGTCCTTAGACCTGGAAGTGAAAGTGAAAGTCGCTCGGTTGTGTCCGACTCTGTGACTCCATATAGTCCATGGAATTTTCCAGGCCAGAATACTAGAGTGGGTAGCCTTTCCCTTCTCCCAGGGGATCTTCCCAACCCAGGGATTGAACCCAGGTCTCCCACATTGCAAGCAGATTCTTTACCAGCTGAGCCACAAGGGAAGCCCCTTTAGAGCTGGACATTATACTAATTTCCTGTGAGCAGTGTGTTAACCTAGTGTTCATGCCTCTTGGTTTCCTGACAGCTATGTTGTATTTTTGTTCTAGGTATAGGACTTGACTATTCATTGTCTTTATACTCTGGTTCCTCAACATAAGATGAACAGAAAATCATGGGAGAGTAAATAGGGGTAAAGAGGAAGGGAAGAAGTCATGCTATCAAGGCTACACATGCTGCTACACACACACACACACACACACACACACACTCACACACTCACAAATACACACATACACACTCACAATAAAGTTTATTTATTTTATCCTCATGTCACTCATGTGCTTTCAAATGCTCCCTTCCTGCCAGGTTTTACATAGCATTTCCCTGAGGGCTCAGTCCTTCCCACTCCAGATCATGGGGAGGGGTGGGAAGGAGATGACTTCCTTTCTAAGGGTCTGCCAGAAGGCCATGTTTGGAGAGGCACACTTAAAAGGTTTGATCGATAAGAATAGCAGCTATGAAAGCCAAACCTCTCTGAGTGAGAGAGTGCCATCACCAGCTCTCTGATCATAGAAGGAAACCAGCCCTGCCCTTGAGGAACTCAACACTGACAAAGCAAACCCCAGTTCTGATATGTCATCCCCACACCCTAAGACTGTCATCTTGGGACATATTCTGTGGAATGTGGTTGTATACTCTATAGTTTGTTTTTTTTAATTTTTGTTGGAAGATAATTGCATTACAATATTGTGCTGGTTTCTGCCATACATCATCATGAGTCAGCCACGGGTATACATATGTCTCCTCCCTCTTGAACCACCTCTCATCTCCTTCCCCACCCCACGCCTCTAGGTTGTCACAGAACCCAGGGTTGAATTCCCTGTGTCACATAGCAAACTCCCACTTGCTACCTATTTTACATATGGTAATATATATGTTTCCATGCTATTCTCTCTTGTACCCTGGATTTAAAAACAACTCCAACTCTTGCAACCATACTGTGGGACAATATGCTGTCATTACAACAAATGAGATTGTATTAATACTGAAAGTTACTCTTGGTGTGTTCATTAGGTGAAATAAGCTTGCAGAACAATATGCATGATGTACTCCTCTATTTATGTAACAAAGATAAAAGCATACACATAATAACAATAATAAAAATGCTTATTATACACAAGGCATTGTTCAAAGTGCTTTACATTTATTAAATTAATCTTCCAAATATTCCTATAAAATGGATACTAATATTAGCTCAGTTTTATATGAAGAAATCAAAGTATGGAGAAGTTAAGTAACTTGCTCTAGGTTGCCCAGCTAAGTGGCAAAGTCAGAATTCAAACCCAGGCCTCCTGGCTCCAGAGTGTCTACTGTTAACCAACATGCAATACTCTAAATGCCTTGGAAACAGAGAACATTTCTAGCCAAATACACAGCAAAGTGTTAACAATGGTTAGCAAAGACGTGGAAATCAGGGATTGGATGAGGGACAGAAGAGGAAATTTTATTTTTATAATACAGACAGCTGTACTTTGGGCCATTATTCTTACACTATCCAATTAGTTACAGTTTAAAAAAATCCTTTAAGAGCTGCAGACAACCACTGAATTTGAAGTAGCCTAGTCAAGAGAAAGCGGGCTTCCCTGGTGGCACAGTGGTGAAGAATCTGCCTGCAGTGTAGGAGGAGCACGTATAATTCCTAGGTCTGGAAGATCCCATAGAGAAAGAAATGGCAACCCATTCCAGTATTTTGGCCTTGGAAATCCCCTGGACAGAGAAGCCTGGCGGGCTACAGTCCATGGAGTTGCAAAGAGTTGGACATGACTTAACAACTAAACAACAATAATCAAGAGAAGAGATTAAGAAGATTCTGTTTTTAGAGGAGAGAATGGGAACTGCATTGGGTTTATAAGTAAAAAGGAAAGAGAATGGATGTGACTTAAAGAGAAGGGGGGATGTGAAGTACGTGGGAGAAGTCAACTTCATAGAGACAGAAAGTGTAGTGGTGGTCACCAGGGGCTGGGGGGGGAGAGGGAATCAGAGGCTGTTGCTTAGTGGGTGTAGAGTTTCCATCTTACAAGATGAAAAGTCCTGGAGATGGATGGTGGCATGGTTTCACAGCAATGTGAATGTATTTAACACTATTGACCTGTGCACTTGAAAATGGTAGTGCACTTAAGATGGTAAATTTTATATTAAGAGTATTTTACTACAATAAAAAATACTGAAGAGAAGAAAAGAGAGAAAAGGGAGAAAGATGACTGAGGAGCCAGCAGAAGCAACAAAGAAGGCAAGGAGTTGAAATCGGTGCATGGAGGTGTGATGAGAAACTTGGGCATCTAACCCTGTTGACTTTAATGATCCACACTTAAATATAAGGTCTTAACAGAGGGAAAACCTGTCATCTCCATGTACAGAAATGAAATATTTTACACATTTTGTAAGTTAACCTGTAATTGTTCTTTTGGTGGATGCCTGGAGAGTTCTGTGGATAATTCCAACACATAACACAGTTGTTTCTACCCTGAAATCGAGTGTTCTGGTTTAAAGGAAAGGTTGCTGTTTTAAAGCAGGAGTGGGCTCCCAGTCTCTGAAAAATGCGAAAACAGACTGATCCTCTGCTCTGCAGAGCAGTATGGATAAACAGGGCCGCCTACCACCACAGCAGGCAGCCTGAGAGGGAAGGGATCAGGTTTCAACTGCTGGGACACCTTGCTGGCCCGGAGACAGGCCTCTGTGAGGTGGCCCTGTTCCAGCAGACCCCAGCAGCTCCTTTGCCAGGTCTGCTATTAGCTCCTCCACGTTTTCTCTTGAGCTCAAGCCAAGGTCTCTGGAGGCAGGAGCGTGCAGTTGCCTTTCATATCAGGCCTTCGTGATACACAGTGGACAGGTAGTGCTCAGCCCTGAGTGACTCCCAGGGTCAGGTGTTGGGGGCACTTTTGTCTCTGCAAAAGCTACCCTCTAAAGAACTGGGCTTCCCTGGTGGCTCAGTGGTAACAAACCTTGCCAATGCAGGAGATGCGGGTTCCATCCCTGTGTTGGGAAGATCCCCTGGAGAAGGAAATGGCAAGCCACTCCAGTATTCTTGGCTGGAGAATCCCATAGACAGAAGAGCCCGGAGGGCTACAATCCATGGGGTCGCAAAACAGCTGGACACGACTTAGGGACTAGACAACAACAGCAACAAAGGGCTCTCAATCAAAGCCAAAATAGCCATTCTCACTTGAGAACTCGAGATGCTGATATTTCTGACAGTTTTGGAGTACACATGAGATTTTCTTAGTTTGTTTTTTTCCCTCCCCTAAAAAAAATGTTTAGGACTGGATTGGATGGATTCCATCTTAGAGTACGACATATTTTCATCTTGACAAGTAAGAAGAGGTCCCACCTTTCTTCTTCCTAAGATCATTGTTTCATCCTCAGATAGCTAGCATAACTTTAATTATAGCTATATTTGCTAAGTGAATATGATGTGCCAGGAATCATACTTGAACATTTCTCACAACAAAATGCTGCAACAGAGAGTATCCCCCTCATTTTATAAGTGGCTGCAACTGATCTTCAGAGAAGTTAGGAGTCTTATTGGGAGGCCACTCAGTTGTGGCAGAGGTGGGATTTGAACCCAGGTCTGTTCGACTCCGAAGATGGTAAATTCATTTATTAACCATATATGTTATACAATATGCTAGACTGCCCTTTCAAATGCAAATAGGAACGATGTTTTTCCTTTTTTTAATAGGAGGATAATTACTTTGCAAGGTTGTGTTTGTTTCTGCTGTACAACAATGTGAATTGGCTGTTAAGTATATATATATTCCCTCACTCTTAAGCTTCCCTCCCCACCCCCACCCCACCCCTCTAAGTCATCACAGAGCACCGAGTAGACATAGAGAATGGACTTGTGCACCCAGCAGGGGAAGGAAACGGTGGGATGAACTGAGAGTAACACTGACATATATATACCACCATGTGTAAAATAGCTAGTTTCTGGGAAGCTGCAGTATAACACAGGAACCATATTTTTAATCAAGTAGCTCCATAATAAATAAGGGATCAGAGCTGCCGCATAAATGCAGAGTTGTACCTTGCCTGACACCTCAGACTCTCCTCTGCCTTACTATGTGTGCATGGCACTGGCACGTGGACACTTTGGAAGCTATATTTACTCAGCTACTAAATACCATGAAGTCCTAGAAGAGGGTTATCCCCATGTAACTCCATGCACGCATGCACGCTCATGCTCAGTCGTGTCTAACTGTTTGCGACCCCCATGGACTATAGCCCACTCTGTCCTTGGAATTCTCCAGGCAAGAATACTGAAGTGGGTAGCCATTCCCTTTTCCAGGGGATCTTCCCAACCCAGGGATTGAACTTGGGTCTCCTGCATTGCAGGAAGATTCTTTACGATCTGAGCCACCAGGGAAGTATATGATCTTAATGATTATTTATGCTACTTGAATTCAGGTTTTCAATCTTTATACAAGCTACTGAGTGCCTTTACAAAGGCAACTTGGGAGCACTCTGTTAAAGAGGTGATTTTCTAAAGCTGGTTGACCTTTGTAAGACCAAACTCTGCAATGGATGGAATTTTTATTATGTATGGAAATATGTCTTCAAAGATAGCATTTTTATATTTCCCCTCACCCCACAACCCATATAAAAATACATAATAGACTTTTAATTACAGAGAAGATGGAGTGAAAGGAAGCAGATTTAGTTTCCTGCCAGAAATGAGTAATAAATCAAACAAAATATATGAAACAACAATATTTGAACATTGGGTATCAAGCTGTGAAGACAGTGGTCCCTGAGAGAAGGAAAACGAAGTTAGCTCCACAATTACTCCCAGCTTACTTCTGGGAGAGTGTCTAGGTTTCAAAGCAGGGAGGAGAAATCCAGGCAGACCCTGATGATTGAGGAGACAGAAGTGGGGAGCCTAGGGAGGACAAGGTGGCTAGAATCTGCAGAAGAGAGCCGGGAGGGAACCAGAGAGAGCTTCACAGAGAGAAGCCCCTGCTCAGTGCAACTAGAGAAAAGCCTATGCGAAGCAATAAAGACACAGTGAAGCCAAAAATGTTGTTGTTCAGTCGTTCAGTCATATCTGACCCTTTGCAAACCCATGGACTGCAGCATGCCAGGCTTCCTTGTCCTTCACCATTTCCTGGAGCTTGCTCAAACTCATGTCCATTGAGTCAGTGATACCATCCAACCATCTTATCCTCTGTCATCCCCTTCTCCTCCTGCCCTCAAGCTTCCCCAGCATCAGGATCTTTTCCAGTGAGTCAGCTCTTCACAGCAGTATTGGAGCTTCAGCTTCAGCATCAGTCCTTCCAAAGAATATTTAGGACTGATTTCCTTTAGGATAGACTGGTTTGATCTCCTTGCAGTCCAAGGGACTCCCAAGAGTCTTTTCCAACACCATAGTTCAAAAGCATCAATTCTCTGGTGCTCAGCTTTCTTTATGGTCCAACTCTCACATCTATACATGACTACTGGAAAAACCATAGCTTTGACTAGACAGACCTTTGTCAGCAAAGTGATGTCTCTGTTCTTTATACACTGTTTAGGTTTGTCATAGCTTTTCTTCCAAGGAGCAAGCGTCTTTTAATTTCATGGCAGCAGTCACTGTCCAGAGTGTTTTTGGAGCCCAAGAAAATAAAGTCTGTCACTGTTTCCATTGTTTCCCCATCTATTTGTCATGAAGTTATGGCAAAAAGTCAAAAATAAGATAAATGAAAAAATATTAAAAAGAAAAAAGAAATACACTGGATGAGATTAACAGATTAGATACCACAGTATAAAAGAGCAATAAACCTGAAGGTCTAGCAATAGAAATGATGCCAAATGAATCAGAGAGAAAGAAATTTAAAAAAATTTAAGAACATCAGTAAGTTGTAAAACTTCAAGTAGCCCAATATGCATGTAAGTAGAGACCCTGAAGGAGAGAAGAGGGATAAACATAAAAAATGTTTAAAAAGTCATGGTTGAAAATTTCCAAACTTGATGAATACTATAATGCCACAGGCCCAAAAAGTTTAATGAACCCCATGTAAAACAATCATAAATAATTACAGAAAAAACAAATTGCTCAAAACCAGAGATAAAGATAAAATCTTAAAAGCTGTCAGAAAGGGAAAAAAAGAAGACACGTTACATATTGAGCAACAAAGAATGAAAGACGATGAATGTCAGGAGCAATGAGACACAAGACCATGGAGCAAAATCTTTGAAATGCTGAAATAAAAATCTGTCAAAACCTAGCAAAAATGTTTTTAAAAAATAACTTTTGCAGATAATTCAAAAATAGCTTTTCCAGGCATTCAAAAACTGAAGGAATTCATGACCAGCAGACCTGCACAACGAGAAATGTTAAAGGAATTTCTACAGGGAGAAGAATGATACGAGATGGAAATCAAAGGAACAAAGAGTAGTAGAAATGGGAAATAGAGATATAAAAAAACTTCTTTATTATTAAAAAGTTCTTTAAAATAATTGATTTTGGAAAGCAAAAATAATAACAATGTATTGAAAGGTTTATAACATTTGCAGAAGTAAAATGTATGGCAATAGCACAAAGGCCGGGGAGGGGAAAATGGATATATATTGTCTCTAGGTCATTATATGATGTGTTAAATGGTATAATATTATTTGAAGGTAGACTGTATTTTGCAAATCTTTTGTTATAAAATAATAAAACAAAGTTATGGCTAATAAGCCAACCAAAGATATTAAATGGAATCATTTAAATTATAATTTCAGTAACAGGACAAGGATGCCCCCTCTCATTATTCCTTTTCCACACTGTACTGAAAAAGTGAAAAGTGAAAGTCGCTCAGTCGTGTCTAACTCTTTGTGACCCCATGGACTATAGAGTCCATGGAATTCTCCAGGCCAGAATACTGGAGTGGGTAGCCTTTCCCTTCTCCAGGGGATCTTCCCAACTGAGGATTTGAGTCCAGGTCTTGCACACTGTGGGCAGATTCTTACCAGCTGAGCCACAAGGGAAGCCCATCCTAGCTAATGCAATAAGACAAAAGGAAATAAAAGGTATTCAGACTGGGAAGGAAGAAATAAAACTGTCAGTTTTTGAAGATAAAATGATTATCTATGTAAAAAATACCAAAGAATCAACAAAAAGCTCCTGGAATTAAAATACAATTATTGCAAGGTTTCAAGATACAAAGTCAATATACAAAGCTCAGTTGTTTCTCTATATATTAGTAATTATCTTAATTTGAAAAAGAAAACACAATATTATTTACATTAGCACCCTAAAAAATTAAATACTTGAGAATAAATAACAAAAATATTTATGTGATTTATGTGAGGAAAACTATAAAGCTCTGATGAAAGACATAAAAAAGGAGATAAATTAGTAGAAAGATATCTCATGTTGATGGATAGGAAAACTCAATATTGTCAAGATATTAGTTCTTCTGTCTAGAGTTATAGACTCAAAATGATCCCAATCAAAATCTCAGCAAGTTATTTTGTCAACAACCTAAAGTTTATGTGGAAGTGCAAAAGATCCAGAATAGCCAACATGACGTTGAAAGAGAAGAACAAAGTTGGAAGACTGATGCTACGTGAAATTACCGTACAGTTATAGTAATTGAGACAGCACCGTATTGGCAAAAGAACAGATGAATAGATCAATGGAATGGGATAGAGAGCCAAGAAAAAGACCTACATAAATATAGTCAACTGATCTTTGACAAAGAAGCAAAGGGGATACAATGGAGAAAAGATAATCATTTCAACAAGTGGTGCTAGAACAACTGGACATCCACATGCAAAAAGGATATCTAGCGCAGACCATATGCCCTTCACAAAAATTAACTCAAAGTGGATCATAGACCTAAATGTAAAATGCAAAGTTATGAAATTTCCAGAGGATGCCATAGGAGGAAATCCAAGTGACCCTGGGTATGTTGATGAGTTTTTAGATACAGCAGCAAAGGCACAACTATGAAAGAAAGAATCCATAAACTAAGCCTTGTTAAACTGAAAACATTCTGCTCTGCAGAAAGACACTGTCAGGAGGATGAGAAGACAAACCAGAGTCTAGGAGAAACTATTTGCAAAAGACATATCTGGTAAAGAACTGTTAACCAAAATATACAAAAAACTCAAAATGCGGCAATAAGAAATGAAAAATAAGGTTAAAAAAGGGCAAAAGACAACTCACTGAAGAAAATATGCAGATTTTCAAATAAGTATATGAAAATATGCTCTATGTCATACATCACTGAGGAAAGGCAAATTAAAACAACAGAGAAGTACTACTACACGTATAGTAAAATGGCCAAAATCTAAAACAGTTACAACACCAAATGCTGGTGGTTGGTGGGGATGTAAAATTGTACTGTCTCTGAAAGACAGTTTGGCAGTTTCTTGTAAAACTAAACATACTTTTATCATGTGATCCAGCTATTGTGCTCCTTGGTGTTTACCCAGATGAGTTGGAAAACATGTCTGTGCAAAAACCTGCATATAGATTTTTATGGCAGCATTATTCATATTGCCAAAACATGGAAACAACCATTTTGACTTTCAGTAGGTGATTGGACAAATAAACTGTGGTACATCCAGACAATGGAATATTATTTGGCACTGAAAATAAATGAGCTATCAAACCTTGAAAAGATAAGAAGGAACATAAAAGGCATATTACTAAGTGAAAACAGCCAGTCTGAAAAGACCACATCCTGCATAATTCTAACTATATCACATTCTGGAAAAGGCAAAACTGTGGAGACGGTGAAAAGATCAGTGGTTGTCAGGGGTTAGCAGGTGGGATTAATAGATGGAACAGTAAGGATTTTTAGAGCAGTGAAACTATTTTGTATAATATTATAATAGTAGATATATATTGTTATACATTTGTTAAAACCCACTGAATGTACAACACCAAGAGGGAAAAATAAAGAATGAACTTTTGGTGATAATTGTGCGTCAATGTAGGTTCTTCAGTTGTAACAAATTGTAATAAAAAAGCCCCACACTGTGGTTGTTGATAGTGGTGGAGGCTGTGTGTACTGCCGGGCAGGGGATATTCGTGAACTTTGTACTTTCCTCCGTTCTTTCTGTGAACTTAATACTGCTCTAAAAAGTAGTTTATTTTTTAAAAACCTTCTTAAAAAATAGTCCAAAAGAAGACACAGAAAGAGGAAACAAGGAACAAAGGACAATAGAACAAATAGAAAACATATAACAAGATGGCAGATTTAAATCTAACCATATCAATAATTACATTAAATGTTAATTAAAAGGCACAGATTATCAGTTTATATACAAAAGCAAGAATGAACTACATATTGCCTCCAAAGAAATCCACTTTAAATATAAAGATAAAAATAGAATAAAATTAACAAGATGGAAAATAATAGAACATGGAAACACTAATCAAAGGAAATCTGGATAGACTATTAATATCAAGCAAAGTAGATTTCAGAGCAAAGAATATAACTAGGGATAAAGAGAGTTATTTCATAGTGACAAAAGGGTCAATTCATCAAGAGGACACAGTAATCCTAAACATTTATGCGGTTAATAATAGAGCTTTAAAATACTTAAAACTGATAGAACTGTGAGAGGAAACAGATAAATCCATAATTAGAGCTGGAATTTTAACACCTCTCACTCAATAATTACTAGAACAAATAGAAAGTCAGCAAGTATACAGAAAAGCTAAATAACAACCATTAATTAACTAGGCCTAATTGACATTTATAGAACTATCCATGCAACAACAGTAGAACATATACTCTTTCCAAATTTACCACAAAAACAGAACAAATCCCGAAAAAACTGAAAAGGGCTTAAATCCTACAAACTTTTTACTGACCACATGAAATTAAGTTAGAAATAAATAATAGAAAGATATTAGGAAAATCTCCGAACATTTAGATATTAACACACTTCTAAATAATTTATAAGTCACAGAAGAAATCAAAAGGTAAATTAGAAGGTATACTGAAATGAACAATAAAAATATAATATCAAAATTTGTAGACACAGCTAAAGCAGTGTTTAAAAAGAAATTTATAGAACTAAACATCTCTATTACAAAATAAGAAAGGTCTCAAATAAACGAGACCTTAAGAAACTAGAAAAAGATGAGTAAATTTAACCCAAAGCAAGCAGAAGAAAGAAAATAATAAAGATAACTGCAGAAAGCAATGAAAGAGAAAACAAAAATCATAGAGACAATCAAACAAAAGCTGACTCTTTAAACATATCAATAAAATTGACAAACCTCTAGTTTGACTAACCAAGAAAAAAAGAGAAGACAAAATTACCAAAGTGGGGACACATCACCACATGTCCCACACACATTAAAGGTATTTGTTATTGTTGCTCAGTTGCTAAGTCGTATCCAGCTCTTTGCAACTCCATGGACTGCAGCATGCCAGGTTTACCTGCCCTTCACTATCTCTTGTAGTTGCTCTAATTCATGTCCATTGAGTCCGTGATGCTATTTAACCATCTCTTCCTCTGCCACCCCCTTCTTTTGTCTTCAGTTTTTCCAGCATCAGAGTCTTTTCCAATGAGCTGGTTCTTTGCAACAGGTGGCCAAAGTATTGGAGCTTCAGCTTCAGCATCAGTCCTTCCAATGAACATCCAGGGTTGAATTCCTTTAGGATTGACTGGTTTGATCTGTGAATATTATTTACAGCCTTACTGATAAATTCAACAATTTAAGTAAACTTGTTTAAAATTTTTGAAAGACAAAGCTAAATAAATTTAAATTCTAGTTAATCAATCTTCCTATAAAGAAAACTCTGGGACCAGATGACTTCATGAGAAAATCTTATCAAATATTTAGGGATGAAATATCATCAATTTAACCAAAGCTCTTTCAGCAAAATGAAGAGAACACTTCCCAAATGAGTCTATGAAACTGGTGCTGTTTTGATATTGAAATTAGATTTGCCCTATAAGAAAACTATATACTGATACCCTTCATGAATTAGTGCAAAAATTCTTAAAATTTTAGTAAATTGAATCTAACAATACTTAAAAAGGATAACATATATGATGTCCAATGGGATTTATCCTAGAGCCCAATCTATAATTTAAAACCAAATCTTTAACTCCTATATTAACAGACTAAGAAATAAAAAGAAATCATATTATGTCAATAGATGCGTAAAAAATATTTGACAAAAGTCTAATATCACTGACATAAATTCTTAGTAAAATAGGGACAGAAGGGAACATCCTCAATCTGATTAGGCACCTATGAGAAACCTACAACAAATATCACATTGGAAGACTAAAGTCTTTCTCCTAAGATCAGAAAAAAGGCAAAATGGCCACTGCCACTATTTCTATCCAACATTGTAAAGGGGGTCCTAGCCAGTAGAATAAGCCAAGGAAAGAAATAACAGATATTCTGTTTGGAAAATAAGTAAATTGTCTTTATTTGCAGATGACATGATTGTCTATGTAGAAAATCTTATGTAAGTTCAATATGCAAAAATTAATTGTACTTCTTTACTCTGGTAATGAACAATTAGAAAATTGAATTTAAAAACAATACCATTTGTAACAGTAATAGCAATGAACAATACTTAAGGATAAAACTAACAAAAAATATGCAAAATCTGAATACTGAAAGCCAGATAATTGCTGAAAGAAATTAAAGAAGGCCTCATAAAATGGATACATTGCCTTTAGATACTGTATTTTAAGGTTCTGTGTTGTTGAGATGGCAGTTCTCTCTACCAAACTGATCTCTCAAACCTAATACAATCTCAATCAAATTCCCAGAGACTTTTTTGAAGAAATTGAAAAACTAATTTTAAAAATGTGTATGAAAATCCAAAGGACCAAGACTACTCAAAACAACTTTGAAAAAGAAGAACAAAGTTGGAGTACCAGCACTACTTAATTTCAAGACTGACTATAAAACACAACAATTAAGATGATATCATATTGGTATAAAAATAGATAAATAGATTGATGGAACTGAATATAGAGTCCAGAAGTAGACCCACACATAATGGTCAATTGATTCTCAAGAAAGATGCCAAGACAACTGAATGGGGAAAGGACCATCTTTTCAGCAAATGGTGCTGGAACAACTGGATAGCCATATGCAATAAATGGGGCTTCCCTGGTAGTTCAAACAGTAAAGAATCTGCTTGCCAATGCAGGAGGCACAGGTTTGATCCCTGGGTTGGGAAGATCCCCTGGAGAAGGAAATGGCAACCCATTCCAGTAATCTTGCCTGGAAAATCCCAAGGACAGAGGAGCCTGGCGGGCTACTATGGTCCATGGAGTCACAAAAGAATTGGACATGATTTAGCAACTAAACAACAATAACAAGTGCAATAAATGACCCTCAACCCTTACTCAACATCTGATACAAAAACCAACCTGAAATGGATCATAGACTTGAATATGAGGCTAAAACTTAAAACTTGTAGGATAAAACACAGAGGAAAGTCTTGGTAGCCTTGGACTTGGCAAAGATTTCTTAAATATGATGCAAAAAGCACAAAGTTCAGTTCAGTTCAGTCTCTCAGTTGTGTCCAAATCTTTGCGACCCCATGAACTGCAGCACGCCAGGCCTCCCTGTCCATCACCAACTCCCAGAGTTCACCCAAACTCATGTCCATCGAGTCGGTGATGCCATCCAACCATCTCGTCCTCTGTCATCCCCTTCTCCTCCTGCCCCCAATCCTTCCCAGCATCAGGGTCTTTTCCAATGAGTCAACTCTTCGCATGAGGTGGCCAAAGTATTGGAGTTTCAGCTTCAACATCGGTCCTTCCAATGAACACCCAGGACTGATCTCCTTTAGGATGGATTGATTGGATCTCCTTGCAGTCCAAGGGACTCTCAAGAGTCTTCTCCAACACCACAGTTCAAAAGCATCAATTCTTCGGCGCTCAGCTTTCTTCACCATCCAAATCTCACATCCATACATGACCACTGGAAAAACCATAGCCTTGACTAGATGGACCTTTGTTGGCAAAGTAATGTCTCTGCTATTTAATATGCTATCTTGGTTGGTCATAACCTTCCTTCCAAGGAGTAAGTGTCTTTTAATTTCGTGGCTGCAGTCACCATCTGCTGTGATTTTGTAGCCCAGAAGAATAAAGTCAGCCACTGTTTCCACTGTTTCCCCAACTATCTGCCATGAAGTGATGGGACCAGATGCCATGATCTTAGTTTTCTGAACGTTGAGCTTTAAGCCAGCTTTTTCACTCTCCTCTTTCACTTTCATCAAGAGGCTCTTTAGTTCTTCTTCACTTTCTGCCATAAGGGTGGTGTCATCTGCATATCTGAGGTTATTGATATTTCTCCCGGCAAACTTGATTCCTGCTTGTGCTTCCTCCAGCCCAGCGTTTCTCATGATGTACTCTGCATATAAGTTAAATAAGCAGGGTGACAATATACAGCCTTGACGTACTCCTTTTCCTATTTGGAACCAGTCTGTTGTTCCATGTCCAGTTCTAACTGTTGCTTCCTGACCTGCATACAGGTTTCTCAAGAGACAGGTCAGATGGTCTTGTATTCCCATCTCTTTCAGAATTTTCCACAGTTAATTGTGATCCACACAGTCAAAGGCTTTGGCATAGTCAATAAAGCAGAAATAGATGTTTTTCTGGAACTCTCTTGCTTTTTCTATGATCCAGTGGATGTTGGCACAAAAGACACAACCAAAAATAAGAAAACTGGATATAAATGTAAAAATAAATAATCAAAATTAAATCTTCTGTTCTTCCAAAGGCACTCTTTTTTTTTTTTTTTTAAAGTAGAAGGGTTAGCTAAACACTGGAGAAAATATATACAGAATATATATCTGACAAAAGATTTGTAATTAAAATAGCTCTAACAACTCTATAAGAGGATAAGAAATCTAATTAAAATAGGCAAAAGATTTAACAGTCACTTCACTGAAAAAAAATAGACAAATGTCAAATAAGTATACGAAAAGATGCTCAATCTCATTGGTCATTGTGTGCTTAGTTGCTCAGTTTGTGTCTGACTCTCTGCGACCCCATGTAACCTGCCAGGCTCCTCATGGGGATTCTCCAGGCAAAAATACCAGTGGGTTGCCATGACCTTAGTTTGACTTATATGAGAGGTGAAGTGAAGTGAAGTGAAGTGCTCTCAGTCATGTCTGACTCTTTGTGACCCCTTGGACTGTGGACTACCAGGCTCCTTCATCCATGGGATTTTCCAGGCAAGAGTACTGGAGTGGGTTGCCATTTCCTTCTCCAGGAGATCTTCCTGACCCAGGGATCGAACCCAGGTCTCCTGCATTGCAGACAAACTCTTTATCAGTTGAGCCACCAGGGAAGGTCCTCATTGGTCATTAGGGATGGACAAATTAAAACAATGATATACTACTGTGTAACCACTAGAATAGCCAAATTAAATCAACTGGCCATTCCCAGCCCTGGCAAAAATTACTGGCATTCATTATTAGTGGGAGTGTAAAATGGTAAAAAATAAAATAAAATGCTTTGGAAGTTTCTAAGGAAGCTAAATATACATCTACTGTATGATTTATTTATTCCATAATCATATTTTTATCCAAGAAGATATGTGTCCACATAAAAACTTGTGTGTGAATGTTTATGGCACTTTTATTTGTAACAGTCCCAAACTGGGAACAATCCAGATGTCCATCAACAGGTGATGCATAAGCAAATTGTGATAGGTCTATACAGCAGCATCCTACACAGCAATGACAATGAATTAACCACTGATTCTCATAGGAACATTGATAAATCTCAAAGTAATTATGTGAAAAAGTCAATGAAAAGGAGTGCATACTTACTATATGACCCCATTTATAGAATTTTCTACAAAGTACAAACTATAGTAACAAAGAACAGGTCAGTAGTTAATGAGTGAAGCAGGGATTATCGAGGGTCAGGAGAAAACTTTTGGGAGCAATGGATATGCTATCTTGATTATGGTGATGGTTTCACATATGTAAAAATTTATCAAATTTTGTACATTATGTATGTAAAGTTTTCAGCATATTAATTATTTTTCAGTAAGGGTGTAAAACCAAAGGAATTCATTTTCAATTGCTATCCACTGCACACTGGAACAAAACTGAAACAAAATTACTTTTGCTATGTGCAGTGTAATCTGACACACACATTTCATTCCATTCCATTTAATCGAAAATATACTCTGATCAGATCAACTATAAGTTGATTCTGTACTTCTACAGGGGATTGGGATCTGCAGTTTGAAAAACACTGCTTCAAAATATGTTTGAAAAATGGATGGCGTGAGTCCCAAATAGTCTCTTACACTGACAAGTTCCTCTGAGTCCGTTTCTATGTCTTTACCACTGACTTTCATCTCCCCTTCTGTTAACATGGTTGAGAAACTATAAAACTTTATAAAGTAAAAGTCCCAATCTTTCCAATTCTTACATTGGAAACTGAAACTTACTCTCACCCTTTTGCCACCATCTGCCCACTGTCTTGTTCTGGAGACTGTTGATCTTATGATCTCATAATGAAAATTCTTCTGTGATGACTCCAGGCGAGAGGAACACTGTAGGGGGCTTTTGAGGAAACGTGAGATGGCAGCTACCGACCACACAGTTACTGCGGCTGCCAGGGGTTTTGGACTTGATGAACATGGGTCACAGCTGCTGTTATCATTTCCCTCGTCAAAGCAAGCAAGCGGGCTCTGGCAGCGAACCTATTCTTTGTGATGACTTAGTTTTCAGCAGAATTTACTTTTAGTAGTTATTTTTGCATAAAGAAGGCCATATGAAAAGTGGTTCTTTGTTTTCTAACATCCAGCGTGTTAACAGTGATAGCTGTCTGTGCATGACAGGGTTCAGCAAAGAAGAGAAAAAAACAGGCGAGGGAAGCAAAGAATGACAAATGATGAAAGAAATCTAGGCTTGGAGTTCTGCTGTGATGAATGTTTCTGTATGCAACTTTATCTTCATGTGCCTGGCAGTCTCTGTTCAAGTAGGCATCATTCTGTGTCACAGGAATTGATATAATGTGCAAATTCAGTCCATTTAATGTTCATGAAGATTTTATCTTATCGTTTTTTAATTTTTATTGGAGTATAGTCGATTTACAGTGGTGTGTTAGTTTCAGGTGTACCGTTAAGTTGTACATTAAGTTCTACTTATACAGTTAAGTTCTACTCTTTTTTTATTAGATTTTTCCCCCATATTGGCCATTACAGAGTACTGAGTAGCATCTCTGTGCTATACAGTAGATCCTTATTAGTTATCTTTTTCATATATAGTAGTGTGTATATGCCAATCCCAAACTCCCAATTTATCCTTCTTCCCCCTTTCCCCCTGATAACCATAAGTTTGTTCTCTACATCTATGATTCTATTTCTGTTTTGTAAATAAGTTCATTTGTACCATATTTTGTAGATTCCACATATAAGCGATACCATATGATTCTTGTCTTTCTCTGTCTGACTTACTTCACTCAGTATGACAGTATGCCCATGAAGGTTTTAATCAATGAACTCAGAGCCAAAGGAGATAGAACTCAGGCAGAAGTTTGGGTTGGGATTCTGGCCTCAGCATTTTCTAGAAAGTGGCTGTGGACAAGCTGCTGGAAGACCTGCCATGATTTTCCAAAGACTGCAGCCTTCCCACAGTTCCAGAAGAACCAGTGTGGTGGATGTCCAAACTAAGCTCTTGGCACATGTAGGGGAGATGGGGTTGTAAAGAAGAGCTTAAATCCCCACCCTTGGAGGAGTGGCCTAAATTTCAGTTGATTTAACTCCCAAAGTCTAAGATCTAGATTTTCCTCCAATAAGCAGCAGCCAGAAGTTGTAAGTTCAGAATTTGAACAGTCTTAGGGGGTGGGGAACCAGTTTATTGATGCTATTGCCTCTGGGCCAATAGATTTCAGTATTGAGTTCACACCTTCCTTATATAGACCTGGGGCTTCCCTGGTGGCTCAGATGGTAAAGAATCTGATTGCAATGCAGGAGACCTGGGTTCGATCCCTAGGTTGGGAAGATCCTCTGGAGAAGGGAATGACTACCCATTCTAGTATTCTTGTCTGAAGAATTCCATGGACAGAGGAGCCTGGCGGTCTACAGTCCATGAGGTGGTCAAGAGTGGGATACGACTGGGTGACTAACACTTTAACTTTATAGAGAACTAGGAGAGAGCATGTTGTTGCTGTTGCTGTTGTTCAGTTGCCCAGTCGTGTCTGACTCTTTGCGACCCCATAGACTGCAGCAAGCCAGGCCTCCCTGTCCCTCACCACCTCCCGGAGTTTGCCCAAATTCATGTTCATTGCATCGGTGATGCTGTCCAGCCATCTCATCCTCTGACACCCTCTTCTCCTTCTGCCTTCAATTTTTCCCAGCATCAGGGACTTTCCCAATGAGTCAGCTGTTAACATCAGATGACCAAAATATTGGAGCTTCAGCTTCAGCATCAGTCTGTCCAGTGAATATTTAGCGTTGATCTCCCTTAAGACTGACTGGTTTGATCTCCTTGCTGTCCAAGGGACTTTCAGGAATCTTCTCCAGCATTTGAAGGCATCAGTTCTTTGGTATTCTGCCTTCTTTACTGAAAGAGCATGACAGACTGGTAAACACCTGGTTTTGGTGTAGGCAAACTTTGGTTCAGATTCTGTCTCTGCTGCCTGCCAGCCTTATGACCTTGGGAAAATTGCTTAACTTCTGAACGTCAGACTTCTCATTTAGTGCAGTAGTTCTCAATTGGGAGTGATTTTGCAACCCCCACCCTGCCCAGGGAACATTTTGAAACATCTAGATACATCTTTGATAATCTTGACTTGGGGGAGGAGGTGTTACTGGCATTTAGCAGGTAGAGGCCATGGATGTTGCTAGACATTCTACAATGCACAGACTGCTTCTCACAGCAAAGAATTAAGTCAATAGAGCTGAGGCTTGGAAATCCTGGTTGAGAGATAATGTATACAAGTGTCTGGCATAAAATATGAAGGTGCTAGATCAATGGTACTATCATTACCCAGTAATCAATTCAGTGTGGTTAACTGAAAACCAGATTCTGGGGAAGAAAGGACTGTGCAAGTCTGTCTTAGGTTCTGGGAAAGTCCCCAACAGAGTTATTCAGCAGTGCACTCAGTAGTTAATGCAGGGGTAGCAAAGAGGTTTTAAGTAGTGACTCTGGAGCCAGCCTGCCTGAATCCAAATCCTGGCTTAACCATTTACTACCTGTATATTCTTAGTCAAGTCATTTAACCTTAGTCTACTTATCTGTAAAATGAGGACAACAATGATACCTGCCTCACAGAGATGTGTTAAGACACACAAAGGACGTATTTGCATAGTTTAGCAACTGCTCAACTGATATTTTCTGTTATTACAAGGGGAGTAGTTATGGAGACAGTGCTGAGAGGAGCACTGATTTTAATCAGAAGCTCTGAACTTTTTTATGTGAACCATGAAGGGGAACACAAACCAAACAGAAATGGACAATTTGCACAGCAACATAAATTTCATCAGGAGAAGGCAATGGCACCCCACTCCAGTACTCTTGCCTGGAAAATCCCATGGACGGAAGAGCCTGGTAGGCTGCAGTCCATGGGGTCTCTAGGAGTCGGACACGACTGAGCGACTTCACTTTCACTTTTCACTTTCATGCATTGGAGAAGGAAATGGCAACCCACTCCAGTGTTCTTGCCTGGAGAATCCCAGGGACGGGGGAGCCTGGTGGCCTGCCGTCTATGGGGTCGCACAGAGTCGGACACCACTGAAGTGACTTAGCAGCATAAAGTTCATCAACCCTCGAAGGACCCAGTATGAGTTGCTGGGCAAGTTGCCAGGTGTTTATAAATATCATCTCATTGAATCTCCTTGACAACCTTTGATACGGCTCTCATTAGCTGATTTCAGTCTTATTTTACACATTTGGAAAGATGCTCCAAACAAAGCAACTTGTTCAAACCCACACAGTCCTAAGTAGAGCTGGGGTTCTGAATTCAGGTAGGACTCTGTTGTTGTTTAGAAGCTCAGTCATATCCAACTCTTTTGTGACTCCCATGGACTGCAGCCCACCAGGCACCTCTGTCCATGGGATCCTCCGTCCATGGGATCCTCCAGGCAAGAATACTGGAGTGGGTTGCCATTCCCTTCTCCAGGGGATCTTCCCGACCCGAGGATTGAACCCAGGTCTCCTGCATTTCAGGCAGACTCTTTACCACTGAGCCACCAAGGCAGTCCCAGTTAGGACTCTAGCCTGTGCTTTGAGGGGTTGAAATTCAGAAATGCTCACCTCAGGGAGTATTCTAGGATATAAAGTATCCTACTTTATATTCAGTTAGTTGGTGTTCTGGGTTTAGGGATGGAAAGAACAGTGTAAACTCAAGTCTCTCTCTCTAGTGCCAGCTGGGACAAACAGCCTGGGGTCCGTGAGGACAAGTGAAGGGGAGCAGGACACAAGTGTCGGGAGCAGTTCTTGCTCTTATCCAATGACAACCAGTAAGTCCAGGAAAGTCTCTTTGCCTTGCTGAGCAGCGTCAAGCCGCTCATAGAGAACATTCTTGGTAATGGCCAAGGCCAGGCATCCTAAGAGAGATGTAGACCATTATTCAGCATTAGTGCTTTCTGCCATGTGAGGATATTTTCTAGAGGATTCCTAAAACACTCCTCCTTTCACTAAATGTTTCATGAAGCTAGTATTCTGTGTGTGTGTGTGTGTGTGTGTGTGTGTGTGTGGTCTAGTGGGATGAGACCACAATAGCCTTGGCCCAGGGAGCCAGAAGAACCAGGAAAAGGTCCCTGGTAAAGATGTGGTCTTCCTCTAAACAAACAGCTCTGTTTAGATAAGGGTGGAAATGGCAGCTAAAAATAGCCAGGAAGAATGCATTCATGCTAAGTCCCCAGTAATGTCTGACTCTTTGCGACCCCACAAGCTATAGCCCGCCAGGCTCCTCTGTCCATGGGGTTCTCCAGGCAAGAATACTGGAGTGGATTGCCATTCCATTCTCCAGAGGATCTTCCTGACCCAGGGCTTGAACCCGTGTCAGGTCTCTTACATATCCTGCATTGGCAGGCAGGTTCTTTATCACCAGCACCACCCAAAATAGCCAAGAGGCCTGACTATATCCAAAGACTAGTTGAGGGGTTGCATCCCCTGGTGCTCAGGGCTGGGGCTGTGACATAGGTGTTGTTTCATGGATCTCTGGCTTTCCTGGGGGTCCCCTTCACCCCATTCAGTGTTGGAAGGTATCACACACTGCTCACACCCACAAAACCATCTGGGCACACCTTCCCCCCACTTCTCCTGCCTCACTGCCAGGACCATGGGGCTGGAGGCCTTCTCCGGAACTCTGGGCCCCACTCACCCAGCAGAAGCTGGGGAGGAGCCCAGCACAGGCCACAAGGCCTCAGGGTCATCCTATGCCCTGTGTGTTCCATGGGAAACTGTTCTTCCTGGGGCGGGCAGCAATGCTCTCTTCAGTTCACCAACCTGGTTGTTTAAATATAGGGGAGGAAACAGCTGCTGGTTGGGCGGAAGTTTCTGAGAAGACAGGGTTTTGGCAGGGGCTTGCTGAGGCTGATAAGGACACAGTGTGTGCTCCCAGATGGGTGTCTGCTGATTCACTTTGGGCCTTTCAGACACCGCCTTGAGCCCCGGCTGTCAGAACTTGGCTCCACGTGCACTCTGACATGGAGGGGAGAGTTATTTTTAAGCTGATCTTTGTGACTTCCTCTTGGCCCTCCTCCTTGCTCTCCTTTCTCAGAGGCCCTGACAGCAGCTTCCTGCTTAGGCCACTGGACCACAGGTGATGTGTGCAGCAGGGTCATGGAAGGTGAGGGCGGGCTGTGTGGCGAGGCAGGTGCCAAGGACACTGTCCTGAGAAGCAGAGTCCAAGCCTGGCTCCTCTTCAAAGGGGATTGTGGGAGGATCCCCGGCTCTGGCGACGGAAGCAGGGAAAGGAGACACAGCCTCCAAATCAGTCAGTCACCCATCACGGGCATCGCGGAAACTGCAGTTCCAGGTATTCTTGGGGCCGCCCACAGAGCATGAGCACCCCGGCTGGACCTGATCCTGACAAGGGCTCCCCTCTCTGGGCCAGACTATGCGGACCGGACTAGCTCACGCCCGCGGTCTGCGGGGAACACCCCTCCGGCGTCCAGTTCTCTCAGAGTTCTGGAGGAGCACTTGCGGCGGCCGGGTGAACCACCAGCATCCTCAGATCATGTGGCGAATGAATCAGCCCCACAGCCCCAGCCCTTCCTTACCGCGTTAGAGCCAGGGAGCTGAGCTGATGGTACTGTGACTCCTAGCGGGTGCCCGGGGCACCAGTCCCACCCTCCCGCCCTGACACTAACCCCTCCCCCACACCAAAGACTCCGTGAGCTTCTCCTCCGTGTTCCTGCCTCCCTCCAGTTCTCAGGCCCACGGCTGAGCTCAGCTGCCTGTGAGGACGGGTCCCGCGGCCTCGGCGCAAGGGCTCGTTGGATCTTTGCAGGGACCTCCTTCCTTGTCATCTGCTGGGGGAGACTGACATGAGGGAGCAGGCAACCCCTTCCTCGCCCCTCTCCTAGCTGACCCAACATCCAGGGCCTGAAAACTCCTTTCAGCTGGTGTTTCCTTCATCAAATAAGCCAGGCTGAGGACCAGCAGGGGGCAGTTTAGGAAACTGGTGCCTCCTCTCCCAGACCCAGGGACTGAGGCTCAGTCTTACCTGGTGGGAGTCCTGGCTGGGCAGCCCCTGTGACCTAGTCTATGTCGTGTGGTGTTGTCCCTTCCCCCCACCCGCCCCGGGGACAGTAACCAGTCCACAGGATGCTCAGAAAGGCCTTCCCAGGTTAGAGTCTAGGTCAAGAATGTGCCCTTTCCTCTAGAGGTTCCCTCTTTAGGAGAAGAGCAGCCCCTGAGGCCGTCTTACTGTCCAATTCAGGATTTGAGCTGCTCACCTCTGTCTCTCATCCGCAGAGACTGGCAACGCCCACCTCCCAAGTTTGCAGGGGGACTGAAGGAGCGGCCCAGGGCAGGTGGTACAGGGGTTCTTGCATCTCCCTCCCCTGCCCCTCTCTGCCTCCCCACGTCCCACCCCAGCCAGTGGCTGCCCTCGCCTCCAGGCAGATGTTTTCCGTTCATAGACTGCATGGAGTTCACGTTGGCCATTTATTCCATTTGCTCAGAAACAACAGCCACCATTATTGGCAGGAAAGGGAGAGGGTGCCAACTCCCAAATCACACAAAAAGCCCTAGTCATGGCCACTAGGCGCAGGACGGGAGTGGGGAGAGGGAGGAGAACAGGCTGGGCCATCTTGCAGTGACCTAGAGTTCTGTTGCCCCAGCTGAAGTCATGGTCATTAAAGCAGGGTCTAGCCTTCCCCTGGGAATGGCCAGAGCAAGTAGACTCATATTGGAGGGACAGGGACAGAATGCGATGTTATCTTGGAAGACCGGAGTGATTGGAACCGGCTCCACAGCCTGGCTCTGAGCCTAAACCCCGACCTAAAAGAAAGTTATTTCTTTGTTCCTTTGAAATTAGGAAATATTCCAGGGGTAATGAAAGATTGGATGATATTTGGTGTTTAGGGTCAAGAACAGATACAAATAAATGTAATTCAAGTTAAATGATGGACCTCATGAGCCCCCTGTGATTGCCGTGCAGCTGTTTTGCCAGAAGTTGGCTGTAATATTCAGCAACTCTCACACCCTGTGCAGGAGGGGCCCTTCACAGTGGTGAATAGTGTCAAGTGATGTGCCAGCTCCCCCAGAATGAATGACACATGAGAAATGGAAACTATGATTAGTGCCTGGGATAATCTGAGACCGGCACTGGGAGAGCATCGCCTATGGCAAGTGGGGGGCCTGAGTGGCTCTTAGGGGCTAGTGACCAGCAGGCTGTATGTCTGGAACTGAGTATTTTTAGATCTGAGGCACTCAGAAGAGTCATGGGTGGGACTTTTGTGAGCCCAGCAAGGTCCCTTGCTTCTGCTTCCCTGGGTGGGTGGGCACCATTCCCAGTTTTGACACACCACTCGGAACAGGGTAAGCAAGGTTACTCTGAGAGGAAGAGGGTACTGCCTCCTCCAAATCTCCCTTGGAAGCTTCCTGTTTCAGAAGCCAGGAGCACCGATGGGGGAGCTGGATGGGAGTAGAGCTGCTCCCATGAGACTGGGAGAGTCAGCCTTGAAGAGACCAGTGTCTGGGGAGCATGTCCTCAGTGGTTCCCAGCAAGCCTGTATCTCACAGTTTGGGGAGGGTGGTAGGTATGGGATGATTTTCCTTCTGTTCAATATTGATCAAGCACCTCTTAAGGGGAGCACAGGGCTGGGTGCTGGAATAGCCTTAATGGGACACACAGACCCTCCCCAGTAGTGCTCACACACTGGCACAGGGGGTGGTGAGCCAGGCTGTGGACCCAGTTCTGTACCAGCTGCCATGCCCACATTGCTTCCCTCTACCCTTGTTCAGGTTATCAAGGGGGAAAGGAAGACACAGAATGAACAGTTTGTCCACCATCATCCGTTTAGAAACAGAGTTCAAAAAAGACAGATGGGTGTGTTTCACAGCACAGGGATGGACCTGCCAATGATTTCTCTCCTGGAGCAGAGTGGGGACAGGCCCGGGATGAAGAGGCACAGGTATGCAGTGCTGTCAAGCATCTCCGCATAACTGAGCATCCATTAAGCGCATCTGGGGTGCTCTAGGTGTAACTCATTAGCACCCACCATGGCGCCCACTGCAAGGGCTGACAGGCAGAGTGGTCAAGGATCAAGTACAGCCATGAAAGAAGAAAAAAACAATCAAATACAGGCTTGATTGGAGGGTCACAGGCTGTTTGGAGATTCAGAGAGATGGGGACCAGAGTGATAAAAGAGCCAGTGAAGCAGAACACCGATAGAGTCCTTCCAGTGAGAGACTGAGAGAATCAACCCTAAGAAAACACAGGACCTGGGGACATAACATCCTTATGGATGCCCAACCGTGTGGATTCTCAACATTTCTTCTAGTGAAGAACCTGGAGTGCTTGTTCCAGGTTTGACCTTGAACATCAGGCTGTGGGCATCAGACTCCTCTGGTGCTCCCTCCCACCCCAAGTCCTCACATCCTGGAAACCTCACACCAAACACAATGATCCAGGGTCTCATGAGCCCCTTACATCATGTGCCACATTAAATAGGCCCATCAGGGCCAGAGGTGGTTCTGGGCCCTGCAGGTCGAGCAGTGACCTGACAAGAAAGGAATAAACTCTGATGAAGAATTCTGGTTGTGAAAGGAGTAACACAGGAAATGTGTTAGTGCATGTGTGAGAGAGAGAGAGTGTGTGTGTACGTGTGTTTGTGTGTGTGTGTTTGTGTGTGTTTGTAGAGGGTACCATTTTAGACATATCACAGAGATGAGAGAATGAAACAGACGATTGTATGTCAAAATGCTGAAAGCACGAACTCTAATGTAAATATCAGGCAGTTTGTCTGAGGGTCCCTTTGACCAGACCCAAACTTTGACCAGAGAAATGCTGCTGTCTATCTGTACTGGTATGCAATTGAAGTTAGATGCAAAATGCTATTTTTGTTGAGGAAGCGGTCTCCTAGATCTGTTCAGACGCCTCACTGGCCATAGAGAGGTATGGTCAGCATTCTTGCAATGTAAGGAGCAGAAAGACCTGAGAATAATAATACATCACACATTCAGTGAGAATTTATTGTAGGTTTCCGATGTGCCAGGTACTATTTCAGGCTCTTGGTACTTTTGTGATAAGGGGATTGGGAGGGAGACAAAAACATGAATAGACATAATTTCTTACGGAGTGTACTTAAGGAGTTTACTAGCTACTGGGGGCTTACCAGCTAGTGAGAGGAGCAGTCATGCAAATAAATAACTACAGAGTGGTGTAATAAGTGCTCCAACAGAGGAATGTGTGAGCTAACGTGGGAGGACAGAAGAGGAAGCTATTGACTCAGCCTCGTAGTAACTTCAATCCTTTGTGGAAGTGTGTGGGGTTACATAAATAAAAACAAGTTCTACCTGGGGAATCATCATATTATGTTCTATAAGCATCATTCCTAAGGGAGCATTTACTAGATCTTGGTAGATACTGAGGCTTCAAGCATTGTATTGAAAGCTTTTCCCAAAGTGTTCACTTAACCCCAGAAGGCATTTCCAGTCTCAATAGTTTTTTTTTTTTCTTTCTCTTTTGTCCAAACTGATAATGTAAAATATGATTATGGCCCACTTTTCAAATAAAATTCTCACCCCAAAATCTTGGGGGAGGGGATGACAAGAATCTTATATAACAGCGTGAGGTAATCGACCTTCAGGCCTGCCTTTGAAATAAACACTGACAGACCTTGTAATGTTGTTGTTGTCGTTCAGTCGCTAAGTCATGATCCACTCTTTTGAGATCCCATGGACTGTAGCCCGCCAGGCTCCTCTGCTCATGGGATTTCCCATGCAAGAATACTGGAGTGGGTTGTCATTTTCTTCTCCACAGCATCTTCCTGAGCCAAGGATCAAACCCGCCTCTCCTGAATTGCAGGCAGATTCTTTATCGCTGAGCTACCAGGGAGGCCCCTCCTTGTAATGATAGTTCTGTGAAATAATCATTTACACCTTGACTACTTAGAAAAAAGTTGGGAACCATTGATAGTAAAAAGAGGGGTATGAAGAGTTCCGGTACACCAGGTGCCAAGGGTGGATACGGGGCGTATAGATGCCATGGGAGATGTAAGCAGAGAGTGATTACCGAGACAGGACCCCAGTGCTGAGCCTCTTGGCTGCCCACGGAAAACCAAATTATACAAAACTCTCCCACTCAGCAGTTCAACAAAGAAGGCTAGTTTATTAAGGAAAGCAGCCTCTTTTTTTTTTTTTTTTCCCTAGCACTAAACTGCTTGGAGAAATGTATCCTCAGAAACTTTCTGCAGGGAACATAGCAGTAGATAGTATCTTGGGTCATGATGAAATGCAAGACATACTTCCACTGACAGCTTTCTATATTTACCTTTAATAAAAAGCAGAGAGGATAAGGTTGTCTGGGAATACATTTCAGCAGGGAACTAAAGTGATATGGTTCTAGGACAGCATTGTCTAATATGCTCCCTGCAGGAGCAGCACGTAGAGTGTGGAGGGAGAGGGGGCTGGCTTCACTCCACCACTGGCCCAGGATAACCTCCTGCTGAGCTGAACTTTGGCAGGAGCACAGACAGTTGACCTAGTGACACACTGCCCCTAGCAGCTGGCCTGACCTATGAAGCAAGTCTTATCCATTAGGATACTGAAGAATGTCTGCCCAAAATGACAATTGGGGTTTTGGCATAACTGATGTGTAACTGTCCTCATGTGGTTCACTGAGACAAGCCAGGGCATTGAAGCCAAGATAGACTTGGGTTTGGGCCCAGTTCCGTCATTTACTGGCTGTGTTGCCCAGAGCAAGTCATTCAGAGGCCACCATGCCTTAGTTTCCTCATCTGTGAAATGGATCTAACAATAGTCACTTACAGGGCCGCTGTATAATGATGTGTGTATAATCCCTGGCAGAGTGCCTGGCATAGGTTGGTTGGCACCCTATTGTGCAGCTCTCATGAGCATAAATATGAAAGGCCTTGTGGAGTAGGAGGCCTTGTGGATATGTCGTCAGAATGGGGGACCTCTCACCCAGTTCCTGCAGGAGTGGCTTCACATTTGTTAGGTAGAGGGTAAAAAGAAGGGACCAGGGCATGGCCCTGCTGGAAACATTTAGGATCCACGGTTGCTCTATCTGGAGTTTGTTCCTACACCTTCTGGTGTTTAGGGCATGGGGGTCGACAGCAGGCTGTGCAGTTAGCTACCATGGCAACTATGGCCAGCACAGGTGAAGGAGGATGGAGCTGTGCTGAAGAGGAGGCTGGGTTATAAAGAGACCCCAAGGTGTTTTGAGAAATGGGCTCCAAAAAACGGGATGCTCTCAACAAAGGTCAAGTAAATGGACCAATGGGCCTGTGCCCATAGAAAGGACAGGATAGGTGAGAGACTGGCAGGCAGTAAGGGAGGGTCTGGTGACACAGGTATAAGGAGGGAAACATCCTGATGGCACCTCCCCTGGGGATTTCTGTCCTCCTCTGAGTGAGATGGATCCATTCTCACACTGCCTCTGACCAGATGGACAACCTTGAGTAGATTCCTCCGTCTCTCTGCCTCAGTTTCTTCTGCTGGGGGGTGAGACGAATGATACCAGCCCAGTGGGATTATTACATTAATTTACTGAGGTGGGACATGTGAGGTGCTTTGCATACTATGAAGAACAACAAATGTTGCTTTTATTGGAACACACACAAGTTTGAAAGGAGAACCTGCTTCTTAGCCTCCTTGAGTCAAGAGAATGGAATTTGGTTCTGCCCAGGAATATTCTTTGGGATTGGATTGAATGCAGGCAGACGGTAAATGAATGTCAACTCAAGTTGATTTAAGCGTATATGTATATATTCTTTCAGATAGGTAGATATAGATATAGACACACACACACACACACACACCACGGGAAACATTGCTTATATTTTTACAGCTTACTTTTAAGCAGTTAAAACTATTCTAGATGAGAATAAACATTTCTTAATAAAAAAAAGTTATGATAGTCTTTTCAAAGTCATATTTAAAGTCTCCTTCAGAGTCTGATTAAGCATGCTAACTTTCATGAGTTGTTCAGTAATATATTAGCAAACTTTTTTTCAGAATTTCATTTAAAATAATTCAAAAGCTTAGTTGTCTCATTTCAACATTTATGTAATTAACTCAGTGTGTTAATTGACTACCTGCTATATGTCCAGCTTTCTGTTTAGATCTTGGATAATAGCTTAATCAAAGAACAGGCTGTCTAACTCACTGATTTTATACTTGATGACAGACATATTAATAACACAGGAATTCACACATTTCTGTGATCTATTAGTAAAAATGCATATTCTGTCTAAAACGAAAGAATGTAGACAGATGGCAATCTCTCCATGTCTCCCTTTTTTAAAAAAAACTTTTATGTATTTATTTTTGGCTGTGCTGGGTCTTCATTGCTGCTTGGGTTTTTCTCTATTGTGGCGAGCCGGGGCTGTTCTTTAGTTGCAGTGAGCGAGCTTCTCATTGCAGTGGCTTCTCCTGTTGCAGAGCACAAGCTTCTAGAACACAGGCATGCGGGCTTATTTACCCTGAGGCATGAGGGATTTTCCTGGACCAGGGATCAAACCCATGTCCTCTGCATTGGCAGGCAGATTTTCAACCACTGGACTCCAGGGAAATCTTCTCCGTGTCTCCCTTGCCCTTAGTCTTCTCTTTCCTTTTCTGAACCATCTGAGGGAGCTGGCTAGACATTGCGGAGGTGGAACCCCCAAGTTCTTGCTTTACTTTCTCACTCAGCCAGCATCCTGAGCGGCAGTGGAAATGTGCTGCCACCTCGTGGTCACTGCTGCACATAGCGTCCCAACAGGGACACAAGAATAAAAAGCCTCTTTCCACTGAGACTTCTGCCGTTGGAACACCTCCTCATTTCCTAAGTGCCTAGAACCTGGAACACACACAGTTAGCTGAACCCTTCTCAGATTTTCCACTAAAGCCCAGAGAACTTCTGACACACTCAGTAGGGGTGGGTGGGGCGTAGGCGCCAGGAACAGTTCCCCTTTGCGTGGGCAGGATTTCCTGTTGCTCAGAGTGAAGGAACCTTGACCTCTCTCCTCCCCCTCACACTGGCTCTACGTGAGTCTCCTGAACTCGGACCCCAGGGAGTCCCTGGCTCCTTGGTCACAACTGAAGCCCTAGTAGGAAGCACGCAGGGGACAGTGGCTTCAAAGAAGCCCAGTCTCCACCCTCTGGCTTAACTGAGAGGCAGAGAAGGGAGGGCGACCTGGGAGAGCGGGTCGTAAGAGCTGGCCACCGTCCTGGGGTGACTGAGCACTCGTTCTTCCTAAGCCTCGGCTGTTGGCTAGCAAGCATCAAACTCTGTAAAAATATAGAGCTTTGGGGAAGTGGAAATGGGGCCAAGAGGAAGTGAGCAAGATGGTTTTGTGTAGCTCCGCAGGCAGCAGTGGAGTCAGTGAGAGCACGCCCCTGGCAGAAGCCGCCACCTTCTGCCCGCCTGACATCCTGTCTCAGCGCCACCTGTTCTAGTCCTGCAGCTCCAGAGCGCTATCTCTGGTCGCCTCCTAACACTGCACCTTGTGGTTACTGCAGGCTGGTTGCTGGGGTTTCTCAGGCTTTACTGAGAAGCTGCAGAGGATCCGATGAATCATCTCTGGCCAGGCTCTTAGGATTTTAAGCAGAACTCCAGCATCGTGGTTGACCTAAGTCCAGCTGCATCAGCCCAAGGTGGCTCCGGGGCAGGCTTTGGGACACACGAGGCCTTTCCCTAGAAGTCTGTTGCTTTTCCCCCATTCAGGCTCATGGTTCCTCCCAGAGTCTTCCCTCCTCCAGAGTTTGCAGGTTCCTTTCAGTAGGACTGAAACAGACACGGGTCTTCTTTTAGATGGGAAAACGACCTGAGCCACGTTTCATTTATAATTTACCTTATTATTAAATTTTTTGTGTATGGCACTTTGGTCCAACAAAAGGTTTTCTTCCCGGCACAGAGCTTCCCTGGGAACCCAGGCTGCTCTAGCAGTCTCTGCTTCCTCCATCTCTTTCTCGCTCAGATTTGGTGCTCAGTCTATGTTATTCTTGCGCTGTGTTTTGGTGGTCTTGGTCGCCACTTTCTTTTCCAGACATGAGTGTAGAACCTCCAGTTGACAATATGGCAACAGTAAATCCAAGGACAGCTTATACTTGTGAAAGCTTGTTCACTTGCTTATTGATTTACTGAAGCCAGGAGCCTGGGTTTGACTGCCAGCTCTGCCACTTTCTAGCTCAGCAACCTGGGGCAAGTTGCTTCACACTTCTGAGCCTCAATGGTAATGATGGCATATATTTCATCAGATAACATTGCAAGAGACTAGGTGTATAAAAACATCAACACAGCAGCTGTAGAATGGAAAGTGCTTCACAGGTCTTAGCTGGCTTCTTGGTATTCTATACCTAGTGCTGAGTTTATTATGCCCCTGGTTCACTGAGGTGCTTTCCTATCCATTTATTTGTCTGTATCCTGAGTACCTAGTAGTTGCCAGGTGCTGTGGTACGGGGTTGAAAGAAATAAAAAGGGGAGATTCCTGCCCTCCAAGAACTCACAGGGATTGTATAACCCCAGCCATGGGAGGAGGTGTGTGTCTGCAAAGTTTTCTTCAAAGTTCTGTTTGAGAAGAGGCTAGAAGGAGAAGGGCTTGTTTTCTGGGTGGATGCAAGGGAGAAGGGCCTTCCTAGACAGAAAGGAGCAGTGTGCACAGGGGAGAGGAAGTGAAAGAGCACACCCCAAGCCCCCAAGGCACTTATGGTTTCCCCAGGAACCAGGCGACAAGAGGCTGAAGGGGCGAGGAGACCCCATAGCAGAGTCTGGACCCCATTATGAGGAGTCTGGACTTTATCCTTCGGGCAACACGGAGGCTGTGGAGGAACTCGAATCTGGGGCTGGGTTAGGCAGCTCAGCGGTGATAAGGCCGGTTCCGTGACTAAGAATGGCTGTGGGTGGGGGTGGGGAATGGGGAAAGGAGTCTATTCCTCTTGGCTTCTCTGTCCTCTCCCTGGTTGCTCTTTGATATTTAATCTAGAATGAAAAGGACACTCAGTGCCCCCTCCTAGGCCAAAATGCTAAGTTGCTGTGAAAGCATCACCCCTCAGCTCAGCCCTCTGAGCAGAGATGAGCTCTGTCTACTCAGAAAATACAAAGGAAGGGCTTCTTTTATTCGCAGAGAGGGAATTCCCCAGGTCTGTGCAGAGGATTCAGGGAACAGTTCCTAAGGGGTGAGGTGGCTGAGCTGATGGCCCCAAGTTTGTCCCCTGCCTCTCCTTTTTCCTGGGGGTTATTCTCCTACAGGCCACCCTGTCCCCACCGCACTGCCCTTGCAACTGGTCTTTGGGCAAACCCTCCTGTCCTTGGTTTCTTGAACCCGGAAGGACTCATCTGGGTCTTAAAGGAGAGGAAATGAGCTGGAACCTGAAAACACACACCAGTCCGGGTTTCCAGCTGTCACACCCATCCCTAAGGGCTTGGACCACTTCTGGTGTGATGGATCCCTGGTTCAGGGACTTTCCCTGACCTCTATCACCTTTCCCTACCCCAGCTTCTGGCCCACAACAATACAAGGGCCACAACGTTTTTCTTTCTAAATGCAGGAGCTGGCCACTCTCTGACCAGTCACAACACGGAGCAGAGGTCTGTGCTCCGCTCTGCCATGAGCCAACTCCCTCTGTCCCTGGCCACCCCAGGAAGACCTGGGGTTAGCAAGCCCTCCAGGAGAAGTGCTCCTTAGCTATCCCATCACCACAACCAGTTAATGTCTCATCCCTTCCCCAGAGGGTCTTTCTTTTATATAAGGTTATTTGATGCTACTGGGTGGCCAAGGGCTGAGAGGCAGGGTATCTTTTATTGCGGTAAGTTACCAAGATGCAGCAGACTTCCCAGGTGGCTCAGTGGTAAAGAATCGACTTGCTAAGGCAGGAGACACAGGAGATGAGGGTTCAATCCCTAGAGAAGGAAAAGGCAACCCACTCCAGTATTCTTGCCTGGTGAGCAAAGAGTTGGACACCACTGAGTGACTAAACAACAACAAACCAAGATTCAACAACTGCTTTATAGTGGCCTTACAGAAAGGTTTGTTTTGGGAGCATGTAGCCTCCTAGTAATCTCTCTCTATGACTTCCTTCTCCTGAACAGAGATAAAGAGAGCAGCTGCAGTAGAGACATTCACCATGTTGGAGGTTAGGGCTTCCCTGATAGCTCAGTTGGTAAAGAATCCGCCTGCAATGCAGGAGACCCTGGTTTGATTACTAGGTTGGGAAGATCCACTGGAGAAAGGATAGGCTACCCACTCCAGTATTCTTGGGCTTCCCTGGTGGCTCATCTGGTAAAGATTCTGCATGCAATGCAGGAGACCTGGGTTCGATCCCCGGGATGGGAAGATCCCCTGGAGAAGGGAAAGGCTACCCACCCCAGTATTGTGGCCTAGAGAATTCCTTGGACTGTATAGTCCAGGAGGTGGCAAAGAATCGAACACAACCGAGTGACTTTCACTTACTTACTTACTTATGTTGGAGGTTGGTGACACCTTTTGCATTCCCAAAGTGCAGGGGTGCAGGCACAGCTAATGCTGGAAAATTCTGGGGTGACAGAAATGCAATTGAAGAGGGCTGCCCCTTATTACCTGGGGTGTTCACTCAGGGATATATGGCAAGTCTAGCAGGAATGAGCAAGGCATGCCAGACAGACTTGAGATGCAGTTGGGGTAGGGTATCGACGGATGATACAGAAGCAGAACAGCTAAAGAAGACCCTGGCAGGCCCCATGCCAAGGCATCTCACCCATGCCCCAGTGAGACGTGTTTGTTAGTAAACACCAGAACAGCACTCCTGTGATGGTGGAATTTTATTTGTGGCTCTCCATAGATTGGTGCTTAGAGGTAAATGTTATAAATCCTTCAATCCACAGTGTGGACTTAGGTTCAACTGTTCCTTTTGCTGACTCTCTAAATAACCCTTTTGTGCAGCACGGAGAAATCCCTGAACCAGTATGTGTTAGTTGCTCAGTCGTGTCTGACTCTTTGTGACCCCATGTACTATAGCCCGCCAGGCTCGTCTGAGTATGGAATTCTCAAGGCAAGAATACTGGAGTGGGTTGGGATCTTCCCAACCAGATCAAACCCAGGTATCCCGCATTGCAGGAAGATTCTTTACAATTTGAGCTATCAGGGCGGACTCCAAATCACAATTGCATTTCAAGTGCCTGATTCCCAGGAGTTGAAACCAGGTGAGCAACTTAAGCTTTAGTATTTGGTAAATCAGCCCAAATGACTAAGGCAGTGCACAACGTAAGTACAGAGAATTCGTAGCTATTTCTGCAGGGTGGGGGCAGGGCTTGGGGCAGGAGGTCTGCCATGTGATTACGTGCACATGCTGCTCTTTCCCTCTTTTCTGTGTCACTGGTCATCCTGTTGTCCCTCAAATAGATTTGATACGGGCTGGTTGCTAGAGTGAGTGAGCCCACCGTGTGGGCTGAGGAGGGGAGCTGAGAGTCAGCAGATGTGATGCTTATGGGAGGTGCTGAAGTTTTGTTCATGTGACTAGGGAATCTTAGTTTGTCCCTTTGGCAAAAGATCTTCAATACAAAGGCTAGCCATGTATTGCCATGTTCAGCCATGCCCAACAGGGTCAACTCATGTGACCGAATTATCCATATTTACTGTTATACGCTGTCTTAGTCATTTGGGCTGATATACTAAAGTCTAAGGGACTTAGAAACAAGGGAAATTTATTTCTCACAGTTCTGGAGGGCTCTTAAGTCCTAGATCAGCATGCTGGTAGAACCTGTGTCTGATGAGAGCCTTCTTCCTGGTACATAGATGGTGGAAGGGGCAAGAGAGCTCTGTGGGGTCTCTGTCATAAGGACCCTAATCCTGTTAATGAGACCTTCACCCTCATGACCTAATAACCTCCCCAAACCTTCCCCTCCAAATGCCTTGACTTTGAGGGTCAGAATTCAACCTGTGAGTTTGGGGTGACACAGTCAGTCTATGGCATGTACTCAGAAGGAGTAAATTCTAAGTTTAAGAACCTACCACCAGAGATCAAATTGCCAACATCTGTTGGATCATAGAAAAAGTAAGAAAATTCCAGGAAAACATATGCATCATTGACTATGCTAAAGCCCCTGACTATGCGGATCACAACAAACTACAGAAAATTCTTAAAGAGATGGGAATACCAGACCACCTTACCTGTCTCCTGAGGAACCTGTATGCAGATCAAGAAGCAGCAATTAGAACCAGACATGGAACAACGGATTGGTTCAAAATTGGGAAAGGAGTACATCTGGCTGTATATTGTAACCCTGCCTATTTAACTTCTATGCAGAGTACATCATGCAAAAGGTGGGGCTGGATGAATCACAAGCCAGAATCAAGATTGCCAGGAGAAATATCAATAACCTCAGATATGCAGATGATACTACCTTAATGGCAGAAAGTGAAGAGGAAGTAAAGAGCCTTGATGAAAATGAAAGAACAGAGTGAAAAAGTTGGCTTTAAAGCTCAACATTCAGAAAACTAAGATCATGGCATCCGGTCCCATCACTTCATGGCGAATAGATGGCAAAAAAATGGCAACAGTGACATTTTATTTTCTTGGGCTCCAAAATCATTGTGGATGGTGACTGCAACCACGAAGTTAAAAGGCATTTGCTCCTTGAAAGAAAAATTATGACAAACCTAGATAACATATTAAAAAGCAGAGAAATCACTTTGCCTACAAAGGTCCATCTAGTCAAAGCTATGATTTTTCCAGTAGTCATGTACAGATGTGAGTGTTGGACCATAAACAAGGCTGAGCACCAAAGAATTGGTGATTTGAACTGTGGTGTTGGAGAAAACTCTTGAGAGTCCCTTGGACAGCAAGGAGATCAAACAGGTCAGTCCTAAAGGAAATCAACGCTGAATATTCACTGAAAGTATTGATGCTGAAGCTGAAGCTCCAGTACTTTGGTCACCTGATGTGAAGAGCTGACTCACTGGAAAAGACCCTGATGCTGGGAAAGATTGAAAGCAGGAGGAGAAGGGGACGACAGAGGATGAGATGGATGGATGGTATCATTGACTCAATGGACATGAGTTTGAACGAACTCTGGGAGATAGTGAAGGACAGGAAGACTGGTGTGTTGCAGTCCATGGGATTGCAAAGAGTCGGACACAACTTAGTGACTGAACAACAACAAAATCAGAGTCTACTTCTTTTTCTTCTGTGTGTTCTGTTTGCCTCTGCCAAGTCAGCAGAAAGCCAGAATATTATTACATAGTCAGTGCTCCCAGTTCCTTTCCCACCCAGTGTGACATTCTTATCTAGTCCCTGAGTAAATAAATGCTGAGGCTTCTCCATGCTGAGAACATCCCTCTGCCCCTTCTTTCCATCTTCTTGCTGAGTGTTCCTAGCTCTGTGCTTCCTCTTGGCCCGTCTCACTTCCTGAAACACCACTGAAGAGTGTTGCTTATCTCGATGGAGCTTGGGTAGCCCTCCAGGGGCAGGGGAACTAAGAGCAGCTGCACTTTCATATTCCACCACAGAGAACTGTCCTCCCCAGACTTCTGCAAGCTTGGAGATGTGTGGCCTGTGTCAGGGCTGGAAGTGATGGCCCTGTGATGGAATCTCTCTGAGGAGACTGGGTGCCACCAAAGAAGAGAGGGCATGGGTGAGTTGCGAGTTCTGGACTGTGGCTGCTACACCTGGACCTCTGGCAGGATGTGTGGCAAGAGCTAGGCGAACTAGCCCACACGGATCTTGTTGGCACACTACTCACCTGGGAGGCTCCTTTTGGAGAACGAGATGCCTGTCAACAGCACTGCCATGTCCTTGGCCAGCGTTACCTACATCACTGTGGAGATTCTCATCGGGCTCTGCGCCATAGTGGGCAACGTGCTGGTCATCTGGGTGGTCAAACTGAACCCCAGCCTGCAGACCACCACCTTCTATTTCATTGTCTCCCTAGCCCTGGCTGACATTGCTGTCGGGGTGCTGGTTATGCCTTTGGCCATTGTCATCAGCCTGGGTGTCACAATCCACTTTTATAGCTGCCTTCTCATGACCTGCTTGCTCCTGATCTTCACCCACGCATCCATCATGTCCTTGCTAGCCATTGCCGTGGACCGATACCTGCGGGTCAAGCTCACAGTCAGGTAACTTGCCTAAAGAGGAATGGTGTCGGGTGGTGATAGAAGTGCCTGGGAAATGGAGCTACAAGTCCAGATCCAAGACTTTTTAAGTGGAAACAAATGCAAATTGGCCTCTGAGCTTGAAAGTGGTTCTTTTCACCATTTGATGTGTGAAGGGTTTAGCAATGATAAGCAGAGACTTGGGAACAAGGAATGAAGGAATCCTCCCATCCCTCTCACCACACTGATATGGGACTACCTGCTCCATATCCCCCGGGGCAGGGGCTAAAAACTCGATCCATCTTTAATTAGTGAAAAATGCTCTTGATTATTAGAATTGATAGAAACATGCTAGATGATAAGATAAGCTGAGAGGAAAAAAAGAGAGAGAGATAAACTGATGGTTCTGTCCTTAACAAATGTAGGCTATTTTAAAGTTATTGTAATTTTGCTTCCTCTTCCATGATGCGAAGGGGACCAAAAAAGTGCTCCATTGCAGAAAGTAGTAACAACTTTTCATGTGACCATGTGAACAGAACAGACTGCCAAATGAATAATCCCCCAGGTGTCCTGAATTACACTGGTCTCTTGTTGCTTCTCTCTTCTCTTGGGGAAAGAGCATGGTGAGGAAGCTACAGACAACTTCGGATACAAACAAGCATTAGTTCAAATCTCAGATCTTGAAGTCTGATCTTGGGCAAGTTATTTAACTTTCTATGTCTTAGTTCTTCAGCATGGTGTTGCAATGCTCGGACTGTCCTCCATTCAATTTTAGTTCCACCACTTTTAGCTTCTACAAGGTGCTTGTCTGTTTCATTTTTTTCGCCCATAGAATGGGGATCATAATTGCACCTTCCTGGTAAGGTCAAGTGAGTTAGCACATGTAAAGCTCTTAGAAAAATGTCAACAAAGAGTCTGTGCTCAGTAAATGGTAGCTGTCACTACTGTGATTTTCACCATTACCAACAACGAAACGGAGATTGTCATAACAATACCCCCAGTTTGTCATGAGATTTCATTGAGAGAAAGTCTACTGAGTACATAAGCCAGTACTTAATAAAATCCTCTTTCTTCTTGTAGTCTGTGTAGAATGTTGTCAGGATGAATAGTTTAAGGAGAAATGGTGACTTCTGATTGGGTGAGTCTTTTAAGGTCCTGGAAGAACTTCAACACAACTTTTGCAGCTCCATAGACTCTAACTCAAACACCAAGTGTTTGAAAAGCATAGAGAAGCAGGGACAGACACAGGTAGAGGGGAAGTGTTGGCGAGGCAGAATCTAAATGATGGATGTCAGCACAACAGCCAAAAAATTAGTGCAGAGCACAGCAGGCAAACATGCTTTGAGCAGATTATTTCTTCTCAGGTAGGTGATCCTAGGAGACTTCAATAACTCTTACCTCCCAGGAACTGAAGAATTCTTGGACTGGAAATGGTGCTGTGAGAGGGGCATGCAAGCCCCAATTGCCAGCAACATGTTGTTGCTCTTTTTTAGTCACTAAGTCGTGTCTGACTCTTTTGCAACCCTATGGATTGTAGTCCGCCAGGCTCCTCTGTCCATGGGATTCCCCAGGCAAGAATGCTGGAGTGGGTTGCCATTTCCTCCTCCAGGGGATCTTTCCAACCCGGGGATCGAACCTGCATTTCCTACATGGCAGGTGAATTCTTTACCACTTAGCCAGTAGGGAAGCCCTTGGCAACATACTCCTGACATATTGTAGATTGTACTTCTTTAGAAAAGTGCCCAGAGAACTTTGCTGGATTTTTCTCTGCTCATCTTGTCTTCATATCCAGTAGAGTTTAGTTGAAATCACCATAGAATCCCAACAGTCCAGCTCCATCTCGCCCACCCCCCCACCCCCCCGGTTAGCAATTTCTGCTGTGAACTCACTGACTCTCTTCCATGCAAACAGATACAGGAGAGTCACCACGCAAAGAAGAATATGGTTGGCTCTGGGCCTTTGCTGGCTGGTGTCATTCCTGGTGGGATTGACCCCCATGTTTGGCTGGAACATGAAACTGACCTCAGCAGACAAAAATCTCACCTTCCTAGCCTGCCGATTCCGTTCGGTCATGAGGATGGATTACATGGTCTACTTCAGTTTCTTCACTTGGATTCTCATTCCCCTGGTTGTCATGTGTGCCATCTACTTTGATATCTTCTACATCATCCGGAACCGACTCAGTCAGAACTTTTCTGGCTCCAAAGAGACAGGTGCATTTTACGGACGGGAGTTCAAGACGGCCAAGTCTCTGTTACTGGTTCTTTTCTTGTTTGCTTTGTCCTGGCTGCCTTTGTCCATCATCAACTGTATCATCTACTTTAAGGGTGAAGTACCACAAATTGTGCTGTACTTGGGCATCCTGCTGTCCCACGCTAACTCCATGATGAACCCTATTGTCTATGCTTATAAAATAAAGAAGTTCAAGGAAACCTATCTCTTGATCCTCAAAGCCTGTGTGATCTGCCAGCCTTCTAAGTCCATGGACACAAGCATTGAGCAGACTTCTGAGTAGTTATCCATGAAAGATGGCTGTCCATCTCATTGACCTTCAGATTCGGCATCAACACTTGAGGGCCTTTCCAACTGGGATGGGGCTCTCATGTCTTTGATTCCTTTTACTGATGCGGGAAGCATTTGGCTGGCTGCCTCTAGTTGTACCATTTCTATGCCCTCTTTCTCTAATTCATTTTTGTTTTCATGTCGTCCTTTTCTCATTCAATTTTCTGTGTATCTGACTTGAGGACAATGCACCATTGTTACTGCTACGTGTCTTCTCCTCAGACAGAAGCTATGGAATCTGAAGGATGCTTCATTGACTTACTGACAAAACAGGACTGATCAGGCTGGACATGTACCTGAGGGTGACTCAGTTCTGCGTCGCTGTGGAACTAAGCAGAGAACCCTGCTCTCAGCAGGTGCCTGGAAGATGATGGAATGCAAGGACTGAACTGAGTTTAAGGAGGGCTTAACTTTCTGGATTCAGCTGTAAATGTATTGAGTGAATAAAAGATGATAACTAACTTTTTTATACTCTTTGCTGAGGGTCAGGGTCACTTGGGGCTGGAAGACTCAGCTGGCTGCTCCTGGCACTCAGCCTGCTTGCTACGTGATGCCATGTGACACCTTCTCCTATAAATTCTGTGTAAATTCTAGGACCCTCACCTCTGGCCCCAGCACACTCTGCTCCTTTTTCCTGGGCTGATCAGAGTATTTGTCAGCTTTCTGAACCATTCATCAAGGGTTAGAGAAGAAACAATTCTCTCTTAGACCTGAGTCTTAAATTATTTCCTCTGGTATTTTATTTTAATAGGAATAGTGGGAGAAGGGCAAAAAGAGACACCAGACAGCTATTAATATTATTTGTTGAGCATGTTCTATATACTTCCCTAGTGGCTCAGACAGTAAAGAGCCTGCTTGCAATGTGAGAGACTCAGGTTTGATTCCTGGGTCAGGAAGATCCCCTGGAGAAGGAAATGGCAACCTGCTCCAGTATTCTTGCCTGGAAAATCCCATGGACAGAGGAACCTGGTGGGCTAAGGGCTAAGGGATCACAAAAAGTCAGACACAACTGAGCAACTAACACTTTCACTTGCTATGTACTATTTTACATGCGTTCTCTCTTTTGGTCCTGATAGTCTTTGAGGTACCATCCTCACTACCATCTCTATTTTGGAGAAGAAAAAACTGAGGTACAGAGAATTTAAGTAACTTGTCCACAATCGCATAATTAATCAGTATGAGCACCAGGATTTCAAGGCAGCCCTGCTTTATGGGAGAACCCAACATTCTTGCTACCTATCCTTAGACATGCAGCAGGACTTGCAATTTCTACAAAGCCCAAACTCTTTAGTTCACCTTAGGTACAATTATCAGAATCATGAATATAAGCTATGGTTTGTATACTTGAGGACTGCTGTTTTGGGGGGGGGGTTTGCCTTAGTTGCTGTTTCCTTTTGGGACACCAGACAGGAATAGCATGCTAGTCATGTCATTTGGGCATTGCTTGTGGCCCTAGAATTTGGAGGTGGCATCTCTGATTAGGCAGCCCAAATTTGCAGCTGTGGACTCTCAGTCCCAAGTCAATACAGTACGTATATTAACGTGATGAGAACAGCAAGCTGGGGATTTCAGTTAAACCGCATCAGAGAGGATAAGTGTACTGAAAATGTGCTTCTTATTAATTCTCAACTAGTCCTGAGAGATTATCCTGACCCTAATCTTAGGCCAGAGCCTGATAACCATATTTATCTTGTTAACATTTCACTTCAGGGAAATGTTCTTGCGTCTCCTTTTGTCAGCCCAGGAAGAATCAGCACTATCTGGGATGTTTAAAGTTTGCATGTTCTTTTCTACTAATGCCAAACCCAGTTGGTCACCCCACCCTCCCACTTCCTGGTACCATTCACACTCCCGTGTCAGAGGAAGAAGACTGGAATGCACACCCCCATTCCTGAAGGTCCCTGGATATAGAAGGGGACTTTGTTCCTGACAAGCTCCCCATCAAACGTTTTGGGGGATCTTTTTTCTTTCAAAAAACCAAGTCTCTGCCACCTCCAATTTTTTCTTAATGGTATCCCTTTGTTTGATTTCAGCCTTTTCCCCAGAATTAATTTTTATGGTTTAGGGAAAATGCTCCTCCAGGATGAGGCCCCGGGTTTACTCAGGGGTGATGGGTGTTCCTGGCACACTGGTCTGCCAGCCACTCACCTTTGCCCAGTTGGAGACTTGAGGGAAGTGCTGGTTAGCTCTCAGCCTCTAACCCAGTTGCTGCAACAACATCTGACCTATGCCTTTTTTGGAAGACTTGATTTAAAGGAACTGTTTCTCTCAAAAGAAAGCAGCAGTCTGTCCTGAGTCATTTGGTGTCATCAGATAAGCTTCAGCTCCTGAGTTTCAGAAACACTTTTATTTCCCTTTTTCCTCCTTCCTTCCTTCTCTCTGTTTTCCTTTCTGATATTCACTGCTTAGCAAACCCACTGAAGGCTTGTAGGAAGTCATATCTTGGGAGTCAGTGAGAATCTCTTGAACTCAGGGGCTCTACCAGCCTAGAAGAGGCTTTTCAGTGAAGTATCTTTGGGTGTGAACTCAAAAAAGATGAAGCAAGACTCCTTGGTGAGGAGTTGGCCTAGAGGTAGTGAGAACCACCCTGGTTTCAGGTTTAAAGATTAGCTTCACAGGAGTTTCCCCCAATCTGTCTCCCGGCTCCTCCCTTCAGCTAAACATTGTCAAAGGTGGCTGTTGGGCTTTCATTTTAAAGGAATAAGGTAAAGAGACCACCCAGACAAAATCAAGGTTTGCCTCTTCCTTCTCCTCCACACAGATTCACTGGACCAAAGGTAGATGCTGAGTAGCTGGCTTATTTACCCGATTTTTTTCTGTTAACAGTAGAAATAAGTGTAGGCCAACAAAATGAGAACAAATGAAGGCTCTTTATTCTGATTTTTCCAGAGAGGAGTCAGCCACTAAGATTTAGTCACTAGGCTGTGTCTGACTCTTTGTGACCCCATGAACAAGAATACTAGAATGGGTAGCTATTCCCTTTTCCAGGGAATCTTCCCAACCCAGGGGTCAAACCCAGGTCCCCTGGGTTGCAGGCAGATCCCTTAGCCTCTGAGCTACCAAGGAAACCACTGCCTGTTGCTCTCTGGCAGAGTCTCAAAGGCAGGAGAAGAGTGGGATGGTTTTATAGTGGAAGAAAGAAGGCTTCAGGTGCACCCTGACTGGAGACCATTGGTCTGGGGAGACTGTAGTGGGCTGACTAAAAGTGGGGCATCCTGCATGGTGGGTTAGGAGGCATACTTTACTTTCTCTGGTTGGTCTTTAGTTGGAAGCAGAACAAAAATCAGGGATGCTGTCAGTTATTCATCTAGCCCTGCCCATGAGGGGCCAATTGTTACAGGGATTATTGTTTGGCTTTCTGGATTGTTACTAGAAATAATGGTCTGACTTCCGATCCGTCTGGTTTATATCAGGCTGGCTTCCTGGGCCAGTTACTATAGATAAGGGGCTGGTTTCCTGGGCTGGTTGTGGGCCAGACTTCTGTTTTTATATATGGTTTGGCCATGGTCCACTTGTACCTTCTTAGAACTAAATGCACATTTTCTACAGAAACGCTGCCCTTAGTTACTATAATGGGTATGATGGAAATGAGAAAAGTCAGGCTGCATCTTGTCCTGGCCACTCAGTGGATATGGCATATGTAAAGTCTCTTTGTAATCTCTGAAGTGCTTTGCAGTTTTGCAGTCTTGTTACTACTGGGGAAGCAGAATCAAGTGATGGACAGAAGTTTTTTCTTTCAGATTTAGCATTAGCTCATGGTGGCTATAGTAGCTGTACGAATTTAAACTTAGGCTTATTTAAACTAAGCCTCAATTTTTCTTATTTTTAAAGTGAGGCTAGTAATATCTGTGTCAATGTTTTGGTTGTTTTCTTGCTTTTTACTTTTTGTTACGAAAAACTTCAAACACTCAACATGGAGAGACTAGAATAACAAAGGCTCATATAACTATTATCTTGCTTTAATAATGATGGGCTCACAGCCAACCTTGTTTCATTAATGGCCCCTCCCCACTTGACCTGATTATTTCGAAATTTTGGACATCAAATTATTTCATCTGTAAGCATTTTGGTTTGTATTTTTAAAAGGTATTTTTAAAATGTAGCTTATTCTTATTACCCGTTTACTTTCTTATTTACATACCAAATAGAGTGAAAATTAATTCTCCCCTTAAGAGGGAGCAATAGAACTAATTATGCCAAATAATAGTCAGGATGCTAATAGATGCATCTGTTTATTCTCTGCACTCTGAGCCTGTCATCTGCTTTAGAATGTTACTTTTTCATGTCTTGGGTATTTTCCTGATATCTGTGCACAATCTTCTTTGGTTAGCACTTTCTTTGGTTTCACAGTACAAGCTCGGAGCAATTCTGAGTGTTTTACATGTGGTTTTCTCAGAGATAAGTGCCTACTTAAAAAAAAAACCCACAATATCAATATTAATTATTGATTGTGATTTAATGAAACACCCCCAAACTTAGAGGCTTAACCTGATGATTCTTTATTATCTCTTGTGGTTTTGATGGGTCAGGAATTCAGGAGCATCTTGGTTGGGTGGGTCATGCTTGAGGTCTCTCACAAAGTTGCTGAGTCTGCATTCATCTGGAGGTTTGATGGTGCTGGAGGATTTACTTTCAAGGCGGGTCGTCCATGTCTAGCAAGCTGGTTCCTTTCCTCATGGCCTTTCCATAGTTCCACTTGAGAGTCCCCACAGTGTGGCAGCTGACTTCTGAAAGAAAGCAAGCAAGCAGTACAACCTCTGAGGTGGAAGCTGCGCATCTTTTATGATCTAGCCTTGGAAGCCATATGCCAGCACTTCTGCCTTATTTTATTGATCACCTGGGCCAGCCCTGATTCAAGTCTGGAGGGAATTACACAGTGGCACCTATATCAAGAGCCATCTTAGAGGGTGGCTGTGACAATGTCATTATCACATCTGGAAAAAGGTGTAACGGTGTTTCCTTTTCTTTTATTCTCACTTTTAAAAAAACCTATTTTTTAATTGGAGGAAAATGGCTTTACAATGCTGTGCTGGTTTCTGCCATACAGCAATGAAAATCAGCCATAATTATATACATATTACCTTCCTCTTGGGCTTCCTGTCCCTCTTCCCATCCCACCTCTCCAGGTCATCACAGAGTGCAGGCTGGGCTCCCTGTGTTATATAGCAACTTCTCACCAGCTATCTATTTTACAGGTGGAGAAGGCAGTGGCACCCCACTCCAGTACTCTTGCCTGGAAAATCCCATGGACGGAGGAGCCTGGTAGGCTGCAATCCATGGGGTCGCTAAGAGTTGGACATGACTGAGCGACTTCACTTTCACTTTTCCCTTTCATGCACTGGAGAAGGAAATGGCAACCCACTCCAGTATTCTTGCCTGGAGAATTCCAGGGACGAGGGGAGCCTGGTGGGCTGCCGTCTATGGGGTTGCACAGAGTCATACACGACTGAAGTGACTTAGCAGCAGCAGCAGCAGTGTGTATATGTCAATGCTACTTTCTCCATTCGTCCCACTCCTTCCTTCCCCTACTGTGTCCACAAGAATAATTTCATAATATCATCATCTATCTAGTCACTGTCCAAATTTTCTCAATTGTTTGCTTCTGTCAGGATCCAAAATCCAGAATTTCCTTGTATTACTAAGTTCCATATATTACAATTTGTTAGTATGTTTCTCTTGCATGCGTGCTCAGTCGCTTCAGTCATGTCTGACTCTTTGCGATCCTATGAACTGTAGCCCACCAGGCTCCTCTGTCCGTGGGATTCTCCAGGCAAAAATACTGGAGTGGGCTGCTGTTCCCTCCTTCAGGGAGTATGTCTCTCAAGCTCCTTTGAATCTATAGAGTGCTGCTTCATTTTGTCCCCCTGGCAGTTTAATTGTTGACTTCACAAAGGTTTCATGAGGAATAAATGAGGCAATATAAGCAAAACCCCTCCCATGATGCAGGCCTGCTGCTGGCCCAATGCTGACTTTGTGTGAATAGAGAAAGTCTCTGCTTGCTCAGGAGAGGACATTATTGAAAACCTGGACAATTACCAGATCCAATCCTTGATGAGAAGTGCTAGCTCTGGGTGTGATACATAAGCATTCAGCTTAAATTCACCTGAGTGTGGTTCCATAATTCAAACTTTAAAAATCAGTAGCCAGACTACATGGGTCCCATGTGGAATTAGGGGAGGCATCTATCGCACAGACAGCCTTGATGTGTCCCAAGAAGGCTTTCAAGATGTCTCTAGGCTGCAGCCTGGCTATTGATGCCTCAGAACCCACACTTTTACCTGCTCACATGCTCCGGTTGCCAGTATGTCTGCTTCAGGCTCTACCCTCTCGCCACCTTCCCTGGATGAGGCTGCAGTGTTCTCCTGGAAGGCAGGATAGTTATGACTCTCCCTATTGGTCTTCCTCTCAGCTAAATAGGAATTGGGCCTCCAAGAGTGGTGAACAAGACAAGAGGCCTGACCTTGGATGGTACCTGGACCACTGGCAGGGCAGGGCACTGTTGCATAGACGAATGTGTGCCAGTGAGGGTTTGGATTCGTGTGCCCTTCTGAGTGTGCCTTGTGTGCCAGAGAGGATGTATCCAGGAGGGAGAGCTCCTCTGTGTTTTGGGCTCTACCAGGAAGCCCAGAATTTTATCATTTTACTCTATAAGTAAGTTTATGTCTGCAAATGGCTTCCCTCTGATGAACCGCCCTTGTTCAGTGCACAATGGTGATAACTGTACATAGCAGCACTTCTTGGATTAACTGGTTGGTCCTTCTTTTCCCTAGTCTCTCCAAACAGGATAAAAGCATCTTCAACTCAAAGTATCTGTTTCCTTTAAACAGATCCTGGATTCCTAAGGCCCCTGGGTCCATCTGGTCATCCCAGTTGAAGACTCACTTCTTTACATCATGAGACTCTTCATTCTGCTCTCTTTGACTGTCTTTTCAGGTAAGAGATGGGGAAAGACCATCTCCAGGCCTCCAAGCTTCCCAGAGGCTGTGCATCCTAACCCTAAACTTAGCGCTTTTCCTCTCTTACCTGGAGTTCCTGCTTATTAGTGCAAGCCACTGAAGGAGCCGGATGGGAAAAGAAAAGGCGGTGAAATAATAGATTTTGTCCAAATTAGTCCTTGTTCTTCAATCTGATAAAAGGGTTGTGGGGAATTTGAAACCCTCAGCTAAAATGAGGGCCCTGTATTCTCAGTGTAAGTTCCCCTTCCCTTTCCCCTTCTTCCTTTAAAAACATTTGTGCTGATATATGAGGACTGGACTTCCCACTTTCTGCACATACCTGACCCCAGAGATGAGAAGGTCAGAGGACCAAGCTGGCCCCAGCTCTGCCCTCCTCCAGCCTTGTGATCTCTGAAGTTACTGCACCTCTCTCTGGGTCAGCATCCAGGCTGGTAAACTGATTATCACATGATCTTTCTCATGGGGTCCATACGAGAACAAAATACCGTAGCCTGTCAAGTGACATCAAGACACGAGCCTGCTTTGTCTCGTGGCTACTCTGGAGGCAGCACTGAGGGGCCCTCCCCAATGTGCATCTGAAAGGCTAAGGGAGGGCTAGGGTTTCTTAGCCATCTCATCTCCTTGGTCAGACAATTCCCCAGCCACTGTCAAGCTGGATGAGGCCTGCATGACTTCCATTTTATGCAACATCTTGAGATGACAGAGGTGCCCATACTGGTCTGGCACAGAGGAATCATGAAGTTCTTAGCCCCTGAGGATAGAACAGAACCGGATGCCTCTGTCTTCAGCCCTGTACAGCCAGCAGAAGCCTCCAAATTGCCTTACTTTCCCTTTTTTTTAAATTTTTAAACAAAATTTTATTGAAGTATAGTTGATTTGGGGCTTCTCTGGTGGCTCAGCAGTAAAGAATCTGCATGCAGTGCAGGAGCTGCAGGTTCGATCCCTGGGTTGGGAAGATCGCCTGGAAGAGGGCATGGCAACCCACTCTAGCATTCTTGCCTGGAGAATCCCAAGGACAGAGAAGCCTGGCAGGCTACAGTCCATGAGGTCGCAAAGAGCTGGACACAACTGAGCAACTAAGTGAACACACACACACACACATATATATATTCTTTTTCAGATTCTTTTTCATTATAGGTTATTACAAGATACTGAATATAATTCTTTGTGTTATACAATAGGTCTTTGTTGTTTAGCTGTTTATATATAGTAGTGTGTATCTGTTAGTCCCAAACTCCTAATTTTTTTCTGCCCCTGTCCTTTCCCCTTTGGTAACTGCAGTGTTTCCTATGTCTCTGAGTTTGTTTCTGTCTCAAACCTCCTTACTTTGCTTTCAAGGGTGCCAAGGTGGTGGGGCAGGGAGGGGGATCTAGGGGTGGAGAATCTAACAGTAAGCCTCAGGCTCTTCAACCCTGCCCCCAAGCAACATGAGTGGCCTCCTAAAGTCTTTCAGAGGGGCATACGTATATTACCTGCTCTTAGAGCAGGGAAAAATTCTCCAGGTTTGCTAGGCCTCCGGTAACAAACCCAGACTGTGTCGCTTCAACAACAGATGTTTGTTTCCTTACAGTGATGGAGGCTAGAAGTCCAAGGTCAAGGTGTCAGCAGGTTTGGTTTCTCCTGAGATCTTTCTTCTTGGCTTGCAGAGGTCCCCCTTCTCCCTGTCCTCGTGGTCATTCCCTCTGTTGTCTGTGTCCTGATCTCCTTTTCTATTAGGACAGCAGTCAGATTGGATTGGGGCCTATTCTAATGACCCTACTTTAACTTCATTACCTCTTTAAAAGTTCTAAATCCAAATACAGTCACATTCTAAAGTACCGAGTGGGGCGTCCATGGTGGTTCAGTGGCTAAGAATCCACCCGCCAATGCACGAGACACAGGCTCAGCCCCTCATCTGGTGTGGTCCCAAATGCTGTGAAGCAGTGAAGCCTGTGGGCCACAACAACTGAGCCTGTGCTCTAGAGCCTGGGAGCTGAAACTACTGAAGCCTGCATGCCCTCGAGTCCGTGTTCCACGACAAGAGAAGCCACCACAGAGAGAAGCCTGAGTACCTCAACTAGAGAGTAGCCCCCGCTCACTGCAACTAGAGAAAGTCCACATGCAACAATGAAGACCCAGCACAGCCAAAAATAAATAGATAAGTACGATGTTTTTAAAAAGCCCTGGGTAGTTACCACTTCAACATATAAACTTTAGGGGAACACTGTTCAACCTCTAACAGTTAGTTGCCAACTTCCAAACAGGCAAAAATCTGCCTCCCGTGCTTTCATTAATTTTCCTCCAGGGTACAGGGGATGAGATGTGTTTAAAAGAACAATGGTGTTTGTCTGTGTGTGTTTTCACAGATGCCATGGTCATGGACGAGAAGGTCAAGGAAAGCTTTGTGCTGGACACAGCTTCTGCCATCTGCAACTATGACACCCACTATAAGGACCGCCCCAAGTACTGGTGCCGAGGCTATTTCCGGGACTACTGCAACATCATCGCCTTCACACCCAACAACACCGACCGTGTGGCCCTGAGGGACACAGGAAACCAACTCATTGTCACTGTGTCCTGCCTGACCAAGGAGGATACGGGCTGGTACTGGTGTGGCATCCAGCGTGACTTTGCCAGAGATGACATGGACTTTACAGAGCTGGTTGTGACCGATGACAGAAGAGCCATCACCAACAATTTCTGGTCCGGGCAAGGTAAGGAACCTGTTGTGAGTCTAGCTGGGGGTGACCCATGGCGGTGGGTGGGAGCTGGTGAGATAAATACTCATTGAGCACCAACTCGGTTCTTGGGTTAACCTGGTCCCTCCCTCCCTCCAGAGTTGGGTGGCTGCTGATGGCGCTGATGATTAACTGGGAATTAGGGGGAAGAGGAGGGTGCCTGGGCCCCAGGGTGCTCTTAGAACCTCTCTCCCCTCACAGCCATCTGATTTGGGCGGCTCACCGGTGTGGGAGCTTTGCCTTGTGAACTAGAATCTTGAATATTCACTTCTTGAGAGATGGCGGAGGCTGTAAAAAGTGGTGTAGGAACCTGGACGGGCTTCCCAGGTGGCACTAGTGGTAAAGAACCAGTGGATAAGAATCCACCTGCCAATGCAGGAGACATGGGTTCAATCCCTGGTCTAGGAAGATCCCACAAACCATGGACCTGGAACCGCAGCTACTTAAGCCCATGAGCCCTGAAGCCAGTGCTCTGCAACAAGAGAAGCCATCGCAATGAGAGGCCCATGCACCTCAAATAAGAGTAGCTCCCTCTTGCCACAATTAGAGAAAAGCCCTCACAGCAATGAAGACCCAGCACAGCCAAAAATAAATAAATAAATAAAAATTAGAAGGGCAATCTTTTTCTAGCTTCATCAGAGGAAAATGCCAGTAGGAAAACATAGCAAAGGGCATAAGGGAGGCTCGGGGAAGCCTCCTCCTGATACTGGAGAGCCTTGCTCACATTTGACCAGTTGGTAATTTCTTCAGCACACATCTTACTGAAAGTGTAACATCCTTCGCACCTACCGTGTTTCTACTTGGTGTGGTTCTGCTTTTACTTAAGTGTGTAGTCTGTCCTGAGTTTTAGGCTCAGGATGAGAGAAGTCCCACCTAAATGGGCTCCTCAGTTTAAATGAAACTCAGACACACACCCTATCCCTCATCTTCTCATAGGGGGCAAGGTGGGTGACCCTGGTGGCCCTTCTCTTGCTGGGTTTTGATAGGTGTCAGAAACACAATGTGGCAATTATGTTACCTACTGATCAGTCCCTTAAGGACAGGACTGGCCCTCTGGTGCCTCTGATGGTCCCCTCTCATAGCCGTCAGCCTCTCTAACCAAGGGCCATATTTAGTCAACATAGAACCTTTGTGCAAATCTGGAAAAGGTGCCCTTCCTCCCAGTGCATGGAACTCAGTGGCAGAGTATATAGTTTGGCAAACAGTGTATGGGCTGGATTTCAGCCCTTGCTTGTTCCATCCACCTTCTGCCTTGTGCAGGCTTTCCTGATAGCTCAGTTGGTAAAGAATCTGCCTGCAATGCAAGAGACCCTGGTTTGATTCCTGGGTTGGAAAGATCCGCTGGAGAAGGGATAGGCTACCCACTCCAGTATTCTTGGGCTTCTCTGGTGGCTCAGCTGTAAAAGAATCTGCCTGCAATGTGGGAGACTTGCATTCGATCCCTGGGTTGGGAAGATCTCCTGGAGAAGGGAACAGCTACCCACTCCAGTATTCTGGCCTGGTTGGACATGACTGAGTGACTTTCACTCACCCTGCCCTGTACAGGTGAACTTAACCTAGTACTCACCCAGGGCACTCACTCTCTGGAGACTGAGAGAAGGACAGGCAGAGGTGCAGAGATGCAGAAGGCAAAGGAAGTGCCTGAGGTTGGGCTTTATTTGACTCTTAACAAATCCTTTCTGACACAGACCTATCAAGCAACAAGAACAGAAGCTGCAGGGCTTCCAAGGTTGTCCACAAGGCAGATCACTTCAGGTGAGCAACTTTAGGGGACAAGTGGACTCTGGGTGGGCAGTAACAATGCAACAGGGCAGTGGGTTTGCATCCTCTACTTTCCAGCTGTGTGTTGTTTCTCCTCTTGAACTATCCATCTTCAGTGTGACTGTTGCTTTCTTTCAAAAGAATACAGTTTAGGACTCTTGATGGCAAGCAGCAAAAATGCCCTCTGGCTATTTTGACTAAAGAGGAGATTTCATCGTAAGGAGAAAGCAGTGTCTGATGAAATGCAGGGGCAGAGATGTGGCTGCCCTCAGAAATGGGGAGCATTATCAGGATTTATCTCTGTCTTCAATCTGCTTCACTTTTGCGTGTTTGCTTCTTCTCTCTCCCCACTGCCCTTTTATATTTCTTTCTTTTTTTTTTCTGCCCTGGGAGAATATAATCCACTTGTAGCTGCTGAGTTTATTTTACCTCTGTTCCCCCAGCCTAAGATGGCATTTTCCCACTCCCAGTCCTGTGTTAGTCTCCAAGGAGGGGGCTGGGCCTGGCGTGGTGTCAAACAGCCACCCCAGGCCCAGTCATGTGTGATCATGTGTGATCTGGAGGAGATGGGTTGCTCTAAAAGAATCTGGTTTCCAGGGGCTGCTGCAACTGGGTGGGAGCAGGGGCTGGGAAAGGGGATGGGTCCCAGGAAAGGGGATCCTGAGCAGAGAACATAAACGTGGTTTCTTCCAAGAGACATGAATACTGTCTGTGATTCCTTCCAGGATGTCCATTCTCATCATTTGCATACTGATCACGGGCTTGGGGCTCATCTCCATATTCAGTTGTTTGTCCAGAAGGAGAAACCAAAGGAGCAGAAGGGGTAGGTAGAAGTTTGGGGCGGGGGTGGTGGGAATTGGGGAAAATGAAAGGGGTCAAGGAACAGTTCTCAAATGGGTGAATGTGACCCTCCTCCTATTGCCTGGACCCCTGAATTCCCATGCAGCCTGCCCATGGGCTGAGGGAAATTCTGTTTCATGGTCACAAAGGCACCCTGAGAGGTGGCAGAGAGCACCGTGGAGGCATGTGCAGACCAGGGAAGTGGGGGACTGAGATACTGGGAGCTTCTGGGGCACCTGGCATAGAGAGGTCTCCTTGAGAAGAAGGGCTGGGAGTGGTTGGGAGTGGAAAAGGACAAGCCCAAGGGCCTCAGGCCTGGCCTCGAACCACGGGAGGAGTGGCCCTTAAGTTTTGTGCCTCCTTCTTCCCTTGGGCAATTGCAGGTAAAGGCCTAACGAGAAACCAGAAAACCAGCCAAGCTTCTGTGAGCCCCACACCGCTGGTAAGTTCCCTCCTTGACTCTTCTATCTTGGGTTCCATACCCACTGCTGCTCCCTGACCTGTAGGGCACCCTGTTCCTAAACCTAGGAACTGTGTTCAGAAGAGGCTGTGTAGATATGTCCATCTCTCCTGTGGGACCGCTTCAGAGAAGCCAGAATCCCCAAGGCCACCACGTGGGGAATCGGCTAACCTCTCAAGTGGACACAGGGTAGAGACAGCATCAGACACAAGTGCCACTAGTTGGCTAATAGGTTTTTGTTTGTTTTTATGCTCAGAAGCTACAGAAATACCTTGGGCAATGGAGAGACTGTGGGCATAACTATAAAACGGACTCTAGCCTCCTCTGGGTATGGAAATGTAGAAAACAACGTTTTAGAGAATGAGATAACACAAACAAACCAGAAACAGCTGTTAATGAAACACAAGGGTCTACAGCCAGACAAATCTGAAACCCAAAGCTCGGTGATAATTTGGCTCTCGGGCCAGAGCAGGAGCCCTAAGAACTCAAAGCAGTGGCTCCCATGGCATTCCTGGCTTTTTGCCATCTAAGAGCTGTGGAGGTGTAGGATATAGACAAAGCAACATCTTGCTTGGTTTTGCCCAAGATCACACCCTTTGTGGGGGCTTCCCAGGGGTCTCAGACAGTAAAGAATCCACCTGCAACACAGGAGACCGGGGTTTTAATCCCTGGGTTGGGAAGATCCCCTGGAGAAGGAAATGTCTACCCACTCCAGTAGTCTTCCTGGAGAATCCCATGGGTGGAGGAGCCTGGTGGGCTACAGTCCATTTCAGTTCAGTTGCTCTGTCGTGTCCAACTCTTTGAGACCCCGTGGACCACAGTACACCAAGCCTCCCTGTCCATCACCAACTCCCAGAATTTACTCAAACTCATGTCCATTGAGTTGGTGATGCCATCCAACCATCTCATCCTCTGTTGTCTCCTTCTCCTCCCACCTTCAATCTTTCCCAGCATCAGGATCTTTTCCAATGAGTCAGTTCTTCACATCAGGTGGCCAAAGTATTGGAGTTGGGCTACAGTCCATGGGGTCGAAAAGAGTTGAACATAACCGAGTGACTAAGCACACACACACTCCCTTTGGGACACAATTGGAGTCTAGGTTTTTGCAAAAACCATTTTCACTTCTTTAAGGCATGACCTACGGCAACTTATTACTTGTATATTTACCTCCATATAAGTTGAGGACCCCATACACCCCAGGATTTTTTATTCATTCACTCATTCATTCATTCAATAAACAATGACCATACCAGATTCTGGAATACACAGCTGATTCAAAGAAATAGCACCTGTCTTCCTGGGGCTTATAATGTAGAGTGGGAAGTAGGCAAACCATCTCAGACACACACTCACACACACACATGTGAAATTGTCAACTATAAGTACTCTAAAGGAGAGATGTATGGTGCTATGAAAGTTGAGGCAATGGAACCCAACCCTAATTCTTATCTAGCAGGGCATTATACAATCTGGTTTAGCCATGGCCAGCTTCTTCACACTCAGGCAATGGGAACATGCAGCCTGAATCAGGATTCCTTCTGGGCTCTGAAGGAGGTCAGCTGCATTCATGTCACCAGAGCTTGGTGAGAGTTGAACGCAGGCCCCATGCACCAAGCTTTGCTGCTAACTAGCTGAAGACCTTTAAATCATGACATGATTTTCGCTCTGAAAACAAACTTTGATATTGGGCCCCTGTGAAGCCCCTATGACACAGTTTGCCATTTTTGCTGCAGAAACACCCAGCAGAGGTAGGCAATAAATCTCAATTCAATTCTCCTTTTTTATTTCCAACAAAGTAGACAACTCTTTGAAGTCCCTTCCATGTGTCCTGACTCCAAAGGCAATGGCTCATACTGAACAGATGGGACTGAAGATTTCTTTTATTAAGTTCATAAATAAAACGATGCTATAGTAGAATCACCATGACAACTGGCCCACAACTTGGGGACTGATTCTGATCTCAGGTGTTCTGAAGGCCCCTCTAACCTCGCCAATGATCATTTGCAGATAGGTAAAAACAGAGGCAGTCAGGAGGTTGTGTTCGGCCACTCCTGAGCAACACCACAATCAGATAACACCTCAAGATCTTAGTTCTCATGCAGTCAGCTAGTCAAAAGTGAAGAAGAGGGCCAGATCTCGATCAGGGGGCCAGGAGATCAGTTCTGCTGTATTCCTTAGCCAATAAATTTCTGACTCAGTGTTGAATGAACTCCAAGGTATGACTAACTTCTCTCAGGATATCACTGGCAAAGTATTTCTAGAAAAGTTTGTTTTAAAGTATAATATTCCAGTTTACTTCTGAATTAGTATTCCATGCTGTGCTACCCAAAGAAAGGGAGAGAGGCTACATCAGAGGTTCTCAGAGTCTCTTGGCTCAAGGACTGGGAAACTGCCACCAGTTCGGGAAACTGTATGGGAAACTGCCACCAGACTGAATGGACACTGCTTCTGATCAGTAAGAAACCAAAGTGTGATAAGTTAAGAGAAATATTCATTCACATCAGGAAACAAATCTAGACTAGGGCACAAGTAGTTGTGGGTGCAAGTGAGGTGATATTGTCATGAATGCCAGGATCACCTACACTCTTAGCTTCCACCTGCACGTCTACAACCTCTCTCCCCCTAGAGTGTGTCTCCCGCATTTCAGGCCCTGGAATCTCCCCCACTGCTTCTGCTGCCCTCATAAAAACCCTGCTCTTCCAGTCCCTCCTGAGAGGGTTTTGGCCAGTCTCCATGCTAAGGACACTCAGTGGTGTCCAGTCTGGGCAGGCCTGGGACAGGGTTCTATATATACCTGCATGTTTAGGTCCAGGCTCTCACAGAGTCTTTTAAGAACACAGTTCCTTCAGCCCTAAGCCCTCTCTGAATAGGTAGGGAACCCACAGCTACTCAACAAGCCGGCTGATGGGAGGAGCAGGGAGGGGGACCCCATTCCTGCCATCCTCTGTATGCCCACTTAGCCAGTCCCCTTCCTTCCCCAGTCCCAGATCAAACAACATCAAAAGTGCTGTGTTTTCCCTCAGCCACTAAACAATCCTAATCCTTTGCCTGTGGCCATGTGTTGAATTTGCACAAAGAGGCCACTAGCCCACCGGTTTTGCAAACAGCAATCCATCCTTGGCTGGGTGGTTTAGGACATCCTACTACACAAGGCAAGAGAGCAGACATCCATTTTCCACAACAGATGAAGACATCCATAGACATCTTGGAAGATGCACATTTATCTATCTGGAAAACTATTTCCTTTGGGAATCCTACGGGTTGGTTCTGGTTCCACGATTGAGTCCACAGCCTGTTTTCTTCCCTTACATACCCAAGACTCGTTGAATCTGTGGTCAATTATTTACTCATTTCGTCTTTCAGCAAGGCTAGTTGTGTGCCACTTTTCATGATAGGGAGACAAAAAAATCAAGACTTTGTAAATGCAGTGTTGTGCTGTTAAAAAAATAGGAAGTTTCAATAAAACAGGGAAGAGGAAATAATCTGATGTTTCATGTATTGGGTGGCCATAGGACCATGGTTATACATCTTGCAGGCTGTTCATAAGGTACTGGCCCTTAACTGGAAAGCTGATGTGGCTTCTAACTTCAGGGTTGGTAGAATTGTTTGAAGTCTGCTCAGTTTCAGCTGAAACCGAGTCCTCCCCTACCAACACATCCCACAGCCAGCGCGGGGTTGGGGGTTGGGGATGGGGGTGGGTTTGGGGGGTGGGGGGTGGGGGGGGGTGGGGGGGGGAAGGGGCATTCCTGGCGCTCTGCTGCCCTCGTGCGGCCGACTGCGCTTTGGCACCGCCATCTCTTCCCAAGACTATTTCCCTAAACCGGCCCTCCACAGAGGGAGCCCTTTGTCAACTCTCTCTTCCTGTCTTCCCCTCAAAATCCAGCTGTCAGGAGCAGCTGCTCCATCTCAGAGCGAACATACTCCCTCGAATAGATCATCGAACTTGACCTTTCTAGTTTTTCTGCCACTGTATGGGCTCTGGGACAGCTTGCGGTGGAGGCCAGATGCAAGGAATTTGAAGTTAGAGGACTTGACTTAAATTTTGTTCTGCCGCTTACTAGCTGGGAGGCACTGGGTAAATTATTTCATCTCTTTGAACCTTAACTTTCTTACTTTGATTCTCAAAAATATTACTTAATGTATTTTTAAGAGATTTGTGGAAAAAGCTTTCCTCCCCATGGACTGAGCTCCGTTGGTGGGCACTCCTTAGTGAGGGACGCCCGGCAGAGGTGGAGTGGTCTGTCTAATGAGTGAGTCTGGGGGTAGGAACCAGAGTGACTTCTCTGCCCTTCCCCTTCCTTTTTTAATCCCTTGGGTGCAAATTTCAAGAGCACACGGTATCTTTCGCAATTCCTAGGGGCACTTGAGCTGCCGTTTGGGTTGTGGGGAGGGACAGGGACTTGCCTTAGTGTACGGAGTTCAGGGTTCTGCAGCTATGGGTTTATGCAGCTATGGGTTTATGCTTATATTTTCCTGTGTTTGTAATAAAGATGCTGCTTTGATCTCTATCTGTCGAGTCTTCTTATTTCTCACTTGGTCTAGAATTCAGGTGGGGAATGGAAACAGTAGGTATCAGGCTCCCTGAAAATCCTCAACAAGGTAAATGAAGGACTTCAAAAGTTACAAAAAAGGGTTTTTAAAGGAAAACATACTTCCTCCCATCTCTGCCCCTCAGTCCCTCAGTTATCAGGTTCCCCTCCCCAGAAAATAGCAATTACTAAAACCATTAATGATGTCTCTTCCAGAGAGAGACTAAACATATGTAAATACAGGTATGAACTTAGTATTCGTGTGTAACTGAGCTCAGGCAAGTTGTTTGACCTCCTTGTGCCTCCATTTCTCTACCAAAAATGAGAATAATAACTGCTGCAACCTCCTGGTGTTTTGTGGGGATTCCATGAACACATGCCAAGCACTCAGAATAGGGTTCAGAGTATAACAAGCCTCACTTAGTTTTAGTCTATTTGATGAATGGTGCAATTCAAATGACATAGGTGACTTCCACATGTTTAAGTAGGATACATTGTTTGAAATAGAATTTAAAATGTTTTTAGCTGTTGCCAAAATGCCTTTCATAGTACTTGTATCAACTCACTCTCCCACCAATAGTATATATGTGTTTTAGCTCCCCACAATCTTGTCCAGTTTGTTAGCAAACTTTTTGAATTTTGCGGACCTTAGTGATGGAACTTATTATCTAATTATAGTTCTAATTATTATTTATCTTAAATAAAGAGTAAAGTTGAGTATCTCTTCGTATGTTTGAAGCCATTTATATTTCCTTTTCTGCTAATAGCCTAACCTTATCCATTCTTTTACTTTTCTGTTGAGTTGATTTATAGGAACCTCATATATGTTGAGAGAATCAGCCCTTTGTCTATGAGATGCTCTGCAAGTATTTTTCCAGCTTGCCATTTGTCTTTTGAATGGTACTTTGTAAGTCAAGTTAATCAGTCCTTTCTGTTTTATTGACCATACGTCATGTATTCAAAGGCATACTTCACTCTGTTGTTTTCAAAGTTCTCCCATATTTACTTCTAGTACTTTTATGATTTTTTTAGTTAAATTTTTGACATATCTGGAATTTTGAAAAAAGGAGTAAGATATAGATCTGATCTTATTTTCATCTTCATGACTACCTAATTTTCTCAACACCATTTATGAATAAACTAATTTTTCCCAAATGATTTGATATACCAACTTCATCATACTCTAAATTTCCTCTTGTGTTTTTGGTCTGTTTCTGGTCTTTCTATTTTATCCCTTTATTTTTTCATTCATAAACCATTAATACGTTTTAATTAGCCATCCTTAATAAAACAGTACTTTCAGTTAGCTGTTGAGGTCAGCCTTCCCATCTTACTTTTATTTGCTTGTTTTTATGAATGGTCTTTCTTGTTTACGGCTTACAAAGGAAATTTAGAATAATCTTACCTAGTAAAAAGTAATCTTGTAGTTTTACTAGGACCATCTATGGGGTTATCCACTGGAATTTGGCAGGGGAGAGGGCTAACATTTAGATCAATTGTTAGTTCCCCTATACTGTTGTATGCATATCTCTTATGCTATAGCAAGGAGATGGACATCCTCATTTTAATAGTGCTTTATCCAACAGGGACCTTGTTTTGTGTAGTACTCTGGGATGTACAGAGTACTTAATGATATCTGATTTATTTTTACACTAGGAGATGTGTTATTAGTTCTGTTTTCAAGATGAGGAAATTAAAGCTTCAAAAGTTTAGCATACTTGCCCCAGTGAATGAAGGACGTTAGTTAGTGGTAGAGTTTGGGACTTTACCCCAATCAATCCTGAGTTAGTTCCAGAGTACCACCACTTTCATTAGGCTTTTCTGGCTGTGGATGAGCTCTGCACCTCTAGAGGTGATGGGGAAAGACACGTTAATGATGGCGAAGGAGTCAGCATTGCAGAGTTTGCTTTTATTTGTATCCAACCTGGATTGTTCATTTGGTTCTCTTCCCAAGTAGATCAAAGATGCCAAGCGAACACTCTTGGTGCTGTGAGCTCTGTATCACACTTTTTAAAAGGGTACAGGGGAAGTAGTCTCAGCTCTCAACGGTCTAACAGGCTGTTGGTCCAAGTGGGAGGGCCATAGATCTTTTCTCAGGCCAGGAAAAGACTGACCCTTGGTCTTCAAACTGCAGACTAGCATTGTCTGAGCACACTCAGACAGCTCTAGCTGTGATTTCATCTGGTCGTAGTCCAAAATTTGTTAAAATGGAAAGTGATGGATGAAGACGGAGCTGAGATAAAAGGAACTGGACTCAAACCTCACTGGAGAGGCAAGGTGAGTTTGTCACTTTAACCTGAGCATAGACAACAGGATCCGAGTGTACAGAATGATTTTCGGTAAGGTGATCGCTGTTTTCTTTGGGGGCTTTGAAAGTCATGCTGGCATAGGTAAGTACCTCCTCTGAGGATGAAAGCTGCAGAGGAGGAAGGAACAGGAGGAATGAATCAGTTTGATTCGGAGGAAGATGTCTCTTAGAAGCAAGTGACATTTAAAAGCAACATGAAAGCTTGGGTCAGAGAAGACCCAAAGAGATCAGAAGAACCCTTCGAAGAATCAGTTGCCCGGTGTCCAATGGCATCAGGCCTCCATATCCAGGAAACAGAGTGGCTGTCTTACCTTGGCTGGATGATCTGAAGGAGGATCCAGGGTCTGGGGACTGGAATGACCTGCTGCAAGTGCCAGGAAGAAGAGGAACAAGTCTCACCCATGGGGCCTGGAGGAATTAGAAGCTTCTTTCTTTTATCTTGGGTGAAGAGACAGGGTAGGGGGGAGGTGCGGGAGGTGGGAAGGGTGGAGGATGGAGAGAGCCAGGAGAGAAGTGAAGGGGTTCAAGTCCTTGATCCGTGGAGAGCACGGGCTCTGTCTGCTTTACTCCCCTCAAAGCTACCTCTGTTCTCGAAGGCAGAGAAAGAAGGGCTGTCACAGATCTTGGAGACTTACATTTTCTGTAGCTCTTCATGATGAGGAAGACAAAGGCCATTAGCAGCAGTGTCAGTATAACCCCAGCAAAAAAGGCTAAGACCAAATGTTCTTTGCTGTTGTGGTGAAGAAAGGGAACAGATGACCCACAGGACTTTTTGAAGGCCTTAAGACAAGAGGGTAACCTTTTCCACCTATGGGTAAACCCCTGAAATAGCTTTCACACTGGTTAGTCAACTTGCAATCTCTCCCCACGGTTTTCAACTTTTGGCTTTCAGGTTCCAGATCCATTTGAGGTGTCAGTAAAAGCTGTGGGCTCTGTTCTCCCTTAAAAATGTTCATAGGACTGCATATAGCAAATTTTATAAGTTTAGGGGCTTCATGAGTCTCTCGAGGCATGGGGGACCCCAGGTTAAGAGCCATACTCTGAAGGTAAAATACTGATTTACTACTTCTGCTGTTTATGGTCCCTTCTCCCCAGACCTCCCTCCTCAAGTCCATAAGGCAAAGTGGTCAACACAGAATCAAATGCCATGTGGTATGAGATGAAATGGCATGCATTTCTTGCTTACTTGGGGTGGCCAGAGAGGCAGGGTGCAGAGGTCACTGCTGAGGCGGTGGTGGGGTGGGTGCCTTGTCCCTCTGTGAGAGAATACAAAGGGGATTAGTGCATAGGCCACATCTTCTCCAGCCCAAGGGTCCCCAAGTGCTCCCCCTTATCCAAGCAACCAGTGGAGTCTAACCATGGGGGTTACAGCTCTGTAAAAGGAGAACACTGTTTCTTAGAACCTGGTTTTTTAACATGAAAACTAGATGAGTAGCTGAAACAATAATCAACTACACAAGTGAAAGAAGAGCCTAGTGTCTCTGCAGTCCCATTTGTCCCTGTAATAACATTTCAGGGCTCTCTCTCAAAGATTTTAATCAGACCTTGAGACTTACGCTCCCTGGGACTTAAGCAGAGAATCTCAAGGCCAGGGGTTAAAGACCAAAAGTAATACCTAGAACTAGCATTTCCCGAAGTCCTGGGGAATATGACCTTAGAAATCACTCCCTTTTGTGGTTCATTTGTTTTTCAGGGTAGCTATTAACAGTGACTAGCCAAAGGCAGCCTTGGTGAAGGGACTTCCCTGGTAGCTCAATGCTAAAGAATCTGCCTGCCAAAGCAGGAGACACTGGTTCAATCCCAGGAAGATCCCCTTGGAAGAAGAAATGGCAACCCACTCCAGTATTCTTGCCTGGAGAGTCCCATGGACAGAGGAGCCTGACGGGCTACTGTCCATGGGGTTGCAAAGAGTCGGACATGACTGAATAACTAAGCATGCACACACTCAAGGGAAGTGAGCCAGGCTCTCATAAACTACCAAGATGGTCTAATGTTGAGCACAGAGACTCCCTTTACTCATATTTGAAGGACCAGATAGTTCTCCTTGGTTCCCATTTTCATTCTTCTTGGCATTAGATCCTGCATCTGATTCTTTCAACTTCAGAAATATCATCCCCTGACACCCTTCAGCACAGTGTCCAGTGATTCCAGTCCATCTGAACTCAGCATTGAGGCAAGTAATGGGTTCTGTTGCAGACTTACTATCGTTTGGTTCAGGTTTGGACATTTGGCTTCCCATGTTGCCTTCCCCTGAGAATTAAAAAAAAAAAAAAGGTAGGTCTTAGAAAGCTTGGAAAAGAGAGGCAGCAGAGGGGCCAATTCTGAGACTGTGATCTTAATAATATCAGAGCTGTAACGAAGGAGAGAGGCAAATGGTGGGAGGATGTTCTAGTGAGGTCAGTGGTCCCAAACTTTACAGTGTGAGGACCGCAGTGCAGCAGGCAGGCCTCAGCTCTGCAGGTCCATATATCTGATTTCATCAGGGCATCAAGAATTGACCAAATGTTCCAGAACAGACTCATACCAACCAGCTCATAGGAGACTAATGTATGAACTAGAATAACATAAGAAACAAGTTTGTATAGCTAGTGCATTTCATAAAAATGTATGAGAAAGCCAATTAAAACCATAATTTTTTTTGATAAACATCAAATTGAAGTATGAAAGAAGCAGAATGGATGACTTTAATATTGAGTGTCACGTAGGTCTGATGCATTGGCTTTGGTCTTCCCTAGCAGTGTTGGGCAAACTAACTTGCTCTTGGAGGTCCTGCATCAGACACTTCTATTTTGTTCACATATTATCTTTTCAAGTGTAACAACGTCTTTATATAAGCTACGGTTCTTTCACGTTAAACTTTCTGTATTTCCCTTCTTTTACGTATTTATACAAAAAAGTATAGAGTACCTAAAAGCAGAGAAGTAAAATCACTCAAACTTCCACTACCCATTGTTAATATTTTAGTGTATTTGCTTTTTGTTGTACTTCCATGCATCTTTTAAAAGCTAGTTGAGATACTTCTTCATGTCTCCTTTTCTTTACTAAGTGTTTCATCATAAACATTTTCCTATTTCACTGAAAATTTCTATAAGTCTCTGAGTGGTGATAGGTCTTTCTGTTGTAACTATGTACTATAGCTTGCTTTTCTAGTTTTCCTGCCTGTTGATGAAAATTATTTCCACTTTAAACAAAATAAAATAACAAACAATTTTAGGAGGGCACAATTTTACTACATACTTAGACAAACCCATGAGAATTTTTAATTCTGCTATAACTACTGTATTTTAAGGTTATTTATTTAGACAATAAATGACATCAATTATTTGTACTTAATTATTCAGCTGTCAAAAGTGAATTAATTTCTGAGTCCTTGGACATAGGGAAAGATTGGGAGAAGGACACCTTGTTGCCATGTACCAGTTACAACAGCAAAACTATCAAGTGCCTTACCATCAAACAAACTTTTAAAGATCATGTAATCTAGGATAACAAGAAAGATGCCAACAGGGAAATTTGGTGAGAATTCTGAGCCATAGGGATAGAAAGTCCATTATCCATAGCATAATCCATAGGGGTAACAATTTTTCCAGCACTTTTTGCTCCTTTTCTAATTTAAAAGTCAATAATCAAGAAGGAGGGGATATATGTGTACTTATTGCTGATTCACCATGTTGTACAGCAGAAACTATTACAACATTGTAAAGCAGTTATACTCCAATAGAAAATAAAAGGCAACATAGTTAAACATAATGATAATAAACAAAAAGTCTACAGTGCTCTTTGTAGAGTACTGTAAAATATTTATGTAGTGTTTTTTAAATATTGAAATATGTGTTTGCACTAATCATAGTATGAATTTATCCTATGAATTTGTACTAGACCATATCACTGGGGAGGTGGGAGAGGGGAGGATCATAGGTTTCCTTAAAATCTTAACCTTCCCATGAGTGGTTCTGAATTTACAACCACCCCAAAGAAATGTTAGCACAGTTACCTAAAACAAAAGCTGGGTCCCCCATCCTGAAAGACAAAGCCTTCATATGATGCCACAGGGAAATAGTTAATGAATTCACACTAGTTACAAATCCATGCTGAGAAAAACAGGAAGCATATACCCTTTGAAAACAACACTGGCAACATTCGACAGAAACATAAATTAAAATAGAAACAGTACTCTATATACATGCTTTTTTACATGTTGTCCAGCATTGGAGAATCTTACTGATCGCCATAAAATCCACCAACTACATGCAGCCATTCACATACAACCTTTCCCCGACAAGATAAGGTTAAAAAAAGTAACCGAAACCACTAAAAATTAGATTAACATTTTGTTTTGGTGATTATTTCATCTATATTAAAAGATGGGGTAAATGTGTTTACCTTTTAAGACAAAATCCGGTTGTAAGATGTCATTGTCTAAGACAGAGCTTTTCACTTACTGCTTCTGCTATCATCCTTATTTCTCGGAATGATGAAACAGTGATTACTGCCACTGCAACTGCCACCATCAAGCTGTGTGTCGCAAAGATCTTGTCTAAACTCCAGGGCTTACTTCCTGTTTGTGGCAAACTCTGTATTTTTTTTTCATTCCACAAGTGGAGAACTTTTATATCTTTTGACACATGAATGCCAGAACATTGGGGGGATAAGATAAGTTTATTTCTAATTAAGTATTAATTGAATATGGAACTACCATGTCAGATGTGGGGATCACAGTGGTGTGACATTATCATTGTCATCCAGCCTGTCATAATCTTGTTTATTCCAACCAAGGAAGTAAGGTTGGTAGAGAAGAATGAAAACCAAATGGTGTTAAGTGCAGACTAGACAGACTTCAAGTGTTTTAAGACTATGGAAATCGCCAGCTTCCCCAGTGGCTTAGTGACAAAGAATCTGCCAGCCAATACAGGAGACACGGGTTCGATCCTTAGTTTGAGAAGATCCCACATGCTGCGTGGCAACTAAGCTTGTGCATCACAGCTACTGAGCCTGCACTCTAGAGTCTGGGAACTGCAGCTACTGAGCCCAAGTGCTACAACTCCTGAAGCTCACACACACTAGAGCCTCATGCTCTGTAACAAGAGAAGCCACCACAATGAGAAGCACACACACCACAAGGAAGAGTAGCCCCTGCTCAACATGACTAGAAATAGCCTGTGAGCAACAATGAAAATCCAGTACAGGCCAAAATAAATAAACAAGTAAAAAGCATGGAGACTGCTTCAAAGGGAAGGTGGATCATTTACTTGTAAACATTTCCCCATAAAATAATAAGTATACACATTAAATAGACACAATGGGCCATGTGCTATGGGTATTTTAGAGAGAAGGCAGGAAAGCTCATGAGGCCTACTGTCTAATTGAGAAGAGTAACAATAGAAAAGGAAATAACAGATTGATTACGGATTGTGTTCAGGGACATGAAAGAAAGAAACAGAGTGCCATGCTGTAGAGTCAATGATGGGAGGATGTCTTTAGATAAAATGGATGACTGGGGAATTCCTGTCCAAGGAGTGATATTTACCCTGAGAACCAGAAGATGGGAACGAGCTGGTTGGGCAGAGAGCCTGGGGAAGATAGTTCCAGGAGGAGGGCAGAGTTAACTCGCAGGCCTGGGAGAAGGGAAGAGCTGGCAGGGCAGGCAGGATCAGGCAAGGCTGTGAGCAGGGAGACCCGGAATATGGCTGGGGGAGAAGAAAGGGACTGTGTGAGGAAGTCCCCAACGCCAGGACCGCTTGCTAGGCTTTGAGTGATGGATTTCTGGGACATCAGCATGGTTCAAGAGAGAGGCCTTGGTAAAGGGTGAGACAGAAAATAGTTGTGTAGATAGATTTGAGATATACTGTGGAGGTCTTTAAATCCAAGCAAAAAGTATATTTTAAATATTAATAACAACAAAGATTTTGGAATTCTTGTGTGAATTCCAAACATGACCTGTAAGGAAGATTATATCACATCAAATAAGATCAACTGTGGGTAAAGAAAGCGACAAGGAAATAAGCTGTGTCAGACATACAGGATGGAGTGGGACTCAAGAGAAAAGGCTCAGGTCACACACTAAGGAGGGGAAGTGGGTGTCAAGAAAAGCATCATAGAGGAGATGATGTTTGAGTTGCTTCTTGGAAGATGAATCACATTTTCTAGGCAGACAGAGGAAGGAAGCGTATTCCAGGCAGAGGGACCATGTGAGCAAAGACATGCTTTGTCATGTTTGTGATATTCAGCGAAATGCAAGTATTTCATCATTGCTGATGCTACAGAGATTAAAAGTGGGTGGAATCTTTTTCCAGTGGGGGAATGGAAAAAGAAAGACTGTAGAGGAAGAGCAAGGTCACATGATAGAGGACCTTAAACAGACTTACCTTGGAGACAATGGAGAGACTGAACATGATCACATTCTGGTTTGGGCAACAGAGTGTAGGAGGGACTTGTGCGGGCCAGGCAGGGGGCAGGGAGTCCTTTAGTATGGCAGAGTTCCAGGTGAGAAACAAGGATGATCTAATCATAGACACTGGCCTTGGGGAAGAGGAGGCAGGGCAGAAAGGTGATGAGTCTAATCTTTTTCTAGTTGTGAGAGAAAGGTAAGGGGGAGAGAGCTCAAGAGAACTCCCAGGTTTCTGCCTTGAATCACCAATAAATGGTGAGAATATAGAAGAAGGTGGGTGTAGGATTGGACATATATAATGAGCTTACTTTTGAACACACTGAGTCTAGGGTGCCTGTGGATTGTACTACTGAGAGATGTCAAGAGGGTCGTCGGATGCACGGGTCAGGGGCTCATGAAAGATCCAGAGCTGTGTGGTAGAGAGTACTAGTTCTCACCCTGAACCAGATCTCCTCTCCTGGCACAGACCCTCACGGTTTAGTAGTGCCATGTGATAAGCTCTGGCCAATGGACTATGAATGAAAGTGATGTAGTTCCCTTTTAGTTGAAGCGTTTAATTACTGAAGGAAGACCTCCTCTGACCCCTTCCACTTCAGGGTGATCACAGGGATTTTGTGATAAGATAAGGTTGAAAGCTCTAAAGTGGATCACTGAGTCACTATAAGGAGGATAGTTTCTCTGGTGGGTCACCTGGACCTAGAGTGGATTCTGTGTGAGCAAGAAATAAACTTTTCCACATTACACTACTGAGATTTGGGGGCAGTTTCTTACCTCAGTTGACTTAACTTATCCTGTCTAATACAACTTGGGATATAGATTAGGAAGCCATCAGCATACACGTGGCAGTAGAAGCCACGGGGATGGATAAGATTACCCAGGAACAGTTTGTAGAATGAGGATAAAGCATTCCTAGAACCCTGAGGAACACCACCACTTAAGAGGGAGTGAGAAAAAGTGGAGGAGCTTCCTTGGTGACTTGCTGGTAAAGAATCTACCTGCCCATGCAGGAGACACAGGTTCAATCCCTGATCTGGGAGGATCCCATGTGCCATGGAGCAACTGAGCCTGTATGCCACTATTATTAAGCCTGTGCACTAGAGCCCACGTGCTGCAACTACTGCAGCCCGCACACGTGAGAGCCCCTGCTTCACAACAGGAGAAGCCACTGAAATGAGAAGCCTGAGCACCACAACTAGAGAGTAGCCCCCACTCTCCGAAACTAGAGAAAAGCCAGCACAGCAACAAAGACCCAGCACAGCCAAAAATTAAAAAATAAATTAACAACAACAAAAAATTTTTTTTTAAGGAAAAAACCTGGAGTCGGTTACAGAAATTGAGAGGACACAGTGATAGCAGTAATAGCAAATGTAGGGGCCAGGGAGGAAAAGAAAGAAAAGCTGTGAGCACTGAAGAATTGATGCTTTTGAACTGTGGTGTTGGAGAAGACTCTTGAGAGTCCCTTGGACTGCAAGGAGATCCAGCAGTCCATCCTAAAGGAAATCAGTACTGAATATCATTAGAAGGACTGATGCTAAAACTCCAATACTTTGGCCACCTGATGCTAAGAACTGACTCATTTAAAAAGACCCTGATGCTGGGAATGATTGAAGGCAGGAGGAGAAGGGGACGATAGAGGATGAGATGGTTGGATGGCATCACCGACTCTACTGACATGAGTTTCAGTCAACTCCAGGAGTTGGTGATGGACAGGGAAACCTGGTGTGCTGCAGTCCATGAGGTTGCAGTCAGACACAACTGAGACTGAACTTAACTGAACAGCGCCAGATGCTGCAGAGAGAGAGGTTGATTAAGATGAGAACTGGAAAGAGTTGATTGGATTTAGAAATGAAGAGATCCTGATCTCTTTGCTAAAGCAGCTTGGGGTATGATAGTGGTGGGGAGAAAAACTTCAGTGAGTTAAAAGAGTGAGTGGAAATCCCTAGATGTACAGCAGATTAGATCTTTAAAGAGATCCTCTTGTTAAAGAACACCAACAAAGGCTGGATAAAACATTTCAAACATCATAGTTTAAGGTGGTGCTAGTGGTAAAGAGGGCTCCCCTGGTAGCTCAGCTGGTAAAGAATCCGCTTGCCAATACAGGAGACATAAGAAACATGGGTTCAATCCCTGGGTCGGAAAGATGCTCTGGAGGAGGGCATGGCAACCTACCCATGTTATTCTTGCCTGGAGCATCTCAGACATAGGAGCCTGGCAGGCTACATTCCAGAGGGTTGCACAAGGTTGGACACTACTGAAGTGACTTAAAGCACACAATTTAAAGATGCACGACTGATAAGTAAAATAGATAGCCAGTGGGAATTTACTGTGTGACACAGGGAGCTCAAGCCAGTGCTCTGTGACAATCTAGAGGGGAGGGATGGGGCGGAAGATGGCAGCAAGGTTCAAGAGGGAGGGGACATAATGTATACATGTGGCTGATTCATGTTGATGTATGGCAGAAACTAGTACAATATTATAAAGCAGTTATCCTCTAAAAAGAAAAAAAAATTTTTTTAAATGTATGGCTGAACTAGATGTTGGAAATCCTCAAAAGTCAGAGAGTTGAGACCTGGAGCTGCTGTTTATTCTGGGAAGAGCCACCAATTTTGGGTGACCTGAAGATTGGGTCTACAGGCCTTGTATGAAGTCAGGAAACCGAGTCTGCATCAAGGTGGGAAATTGGATGAGACCCACTGAAAGGGAACCCACAGTGAGTGAATCAGAAAAAAGCAAACCAGATGGAAATGGTAGGAATCCTTAATATATCAGTTTTCTATTGCAGTATAACAAATATCACAAATGTAGAGACTTAAAACAGTACACATTTCTTCTTTCAGTTTCTGTGGATTAGAGGCTGTTGGGGTTCAGTCGCTCAGTCATGTCTGACTTTGTGACCCAATGGACTGCAGCACACCAGGCTTCCCTGTCCTTCATCACCTCCTGGAGTTTGATCAAACTCATGTCCATTCAGTCGGTGATGCCATCCAACCATCTTATCCTCTGTCATCCCCTTCTCCTCCTGCCTTCAATCTTGCCCAGCCTTCAGTGAGTCGGATTTTTGCATCAGGTGGCCAAAATATTGGAGCTTCAGTTTTGGCATCAGCCCTTTCAGTGAATATTCAGGATTGATTTTCTTTAGGATTGACTGGTTTAATCTCCTTGCAGTCCAAGGGGCTCTTGTTCATCTTGTTCCTCTACCTCTTGCATTTCCTGGAAATTGGAATTTACATCTTAAGTCTTGATAGACTCAGATGAAATATTTCTGGATAGATTATACCACAAGTGACATTGTCTACTTTGTATTTCAGCAAATCAGGAAACTTATCTGGTTATTCCACCAGAGTGATATTAAGAATAACCAGTGAACTAGGTCACTGGCCACTTGATTGGGAAGATCTTGATTCATATTAGCATTGATTATAAATTATTTTTATGGTCATTACAAAACTTACAAGAATCTAACATTTCCCTCTTTTCATTGACATGTAATCGTTTGCTAACACAAACATATTTCAAATCAATTTGACCTTTTCATATCAAATATTTAAATAATTGGTTGTGCAATGTCTAATTTGAGGTTGCACAACCAATTACCACACAACCAATTTGTATGTACTAAACCACAACCATCACAAAGAAATAAAAAAAATTTTCCTAATTGGAGGATAAATGCTTTACAATATTGTGTTGGGTTTCTGCTGTACAACATGAACCACCCGTAAGTATACATATACCTCCCGTCTCTGGAACTACCCTCCTAAGCCCCCGCCCCTTCTATGTTGTCACAGAGCACTGGGCTGAGCTCCCTGTGTTATACAGTAACTTCCCACTATACACATGGTAGTGTACATAGGGTGGTGGTGGTGTAGTCGCTAAGTTGTGTCTGACTCTTGCGACCCCATGGGACTGTATAGCCTGCCAGGCTCCTCGGTCCATGGGATTCTCTAGGCAAGAATACTGGAGTGGGTTGCCATTTCCTCCTCCAGGGGATCTTCCCGACCCTGGGATCAAACCTGGGTCTCCTGCATTGTAGGCAGATTCTTTACTGACTGAGCTATGCACAGTGAATATATAAACTGATATTCTCAAGGTAGATTTGGGACTATACTTTGGAGTTTCACCTCCAAAATCCCTGCTCACCTTATTACCTCCATCTCACTCCTGACTGGCTTCACTGTGGGTTGTGACACCCCAGTCCTTGCACATAGGTAAACAAACTCCTCTAGCACATTCTTGTCCAAAAGCAGCAGCATGTGCTCTATAGCTGGCCGCTATAGTAATGTCCAGGTGGCAGAACATCGTGTTGCTTACCCACAGCATGTTGCAGTGCTGTGTGAATACAGGATGTCACTCCCTGGTGCTGGAAACTATGGGCCACACTGCCAGTCTCTGCTCGGATCCAGTGGCCTTATGAGGAGTCCCAGGTGAAGCTGTTTTGTCTGAAGTGACTGGCTTGAGGGCTGACAGCCTCATGTCTGGCAGCCTTTGCAGGTGCCAAGCAGGAACTCCTTTATGGCTTATCCATGTTGTTGCTGATCTGTTGATTAGCGGGACTGTTACTTCCCAGCTTCTCTCCTTGGGTCATCCTTAAGCTTCTCTAACCTCTGAACCAGGAATATGAGGAAGGGCCTCGGGTTTTACAGGACAATCATACCATGAAGATCAGAAGTAATAGAAACTGACAAGGGTTTCAGTCTGTGCTTGTAGTTTCCACTTGTTCCTACCCTCTCCCACTTCACATCTATCTTCCCTTCTTATATGCCCACTCCATGCATGTCAAGCTCCTTCATTAGAAACAAAGATTAAGAGCTTACAGAGACTGCTTAACCAGCTCCCACAAGAGCATAAAGTCAAATCTCTTACATATAAACACATATCCTAGTAGCTGTGCTTCTGACTGAAGACTGACTGATACAGTTATACACAAGAGAAATGATGAGGCTATTTAGACTACCTAAAATGGTCCTCTCAGAACACCTTGTACTAAAATCTGTATTGTATCATATATTCTGCCTTTCCAGCAGATTAACACCTTGTGGTAGGAACTTTTTATCTCTGTGTGACCACTGTAGGATTGTGCTTAGCACAGCAATTCTTCGTTTAATGAAAAATTTGCAACACCTACTGATCCTAGTAAACTCTCCTTTAAGCAACATCTTAATAATGATGTCAATCTGATTTCTATAGATGAATGCATTAGCCATCAATACTGACCTAAATGATTGTTTTATCCATTTGTTCATAAGTAAATCCTTATAAAAGTATGAGAATTAAATGCAGACAAACCTATGGAAAGGCAGCATTTTCTATCTGTTGCATTCTTGAGAGTAATTTTATAACACATTGAGTCCGTAGTATTTTCTGCAGACATACTACTAAAGCAAAAATAAAGTCCATGATATATGATTTCCTTTAGCCATTTTAAGAATACTGAAAAGCTTTAAATTCCCCATAACCTAGCAGCAAGAAATACCTTACCACTAATAACTATATAAATAAGATTACCAGTTCAGTAACATCTTTAATTTTTACCAGTATAATAAATGTTGAAATAATATTTCAGAAAATTATGCATCTTGAAAAACATTGTTTCAACTATCCCTTTATTGTTACGATGGCTGAATTAATTACAAATTTAAACTATAACTTTGACAATTTTTAGCCAGGTACCAAATTTTATTCAAAGAAACTGCTTATTTAAAAGTGATCACAGGACAACTCAAAATGTACAGCAAGATGGATTAGAGAAAGATCTTACTGGCCAATAGATTGTTTTAATTCTCTCATTATATCAGACTCAAAACTTTTCATTTATAGGAAAGGTAACCTGTAACTTCAGTAGATAGCAATACAGAAAGATTTTATCACATTGATTAGTTTCCATTTAGTCAGTCAACTGTTTCTAGCTGTCTTAATGGGGATAGATGTGTTTACAGAACTGGCTGAGCTTGAGCCTTCTTTGCGAGCAGCTTTAGATCTGCAATGCACTTGGCGATTGTTTCCTTCTCCTGTGATAAGGAAAGAGAAAGCTGGTTAGACCTTGTCTAATCACGGAAGGGTATAAACACTGTAATTCTAAAAGATACCTCCTATAAGACACTAAGGTTACTATAGAATCTCAAGATGGATTACTGGCTTAAAGATAGACTACAAAAAATTATTAAATTGTTTAACATAGGGGATGATGAATTTAGTTCAGTCGCTCAGTTGTGTCTGACTCTTTGTGACTCCATGGACTGTAGCACACCAGGCCTCCCTGTCCACCCCCAACTTCCAGAGCTTGCTCAAAGTCATGTCCATCGAGTCAGTGATGTCATCCGACCATCTCATCCTCTGTTGTCCCCTTCACCTCCTGTCTTCAATCTTTCCCAGCATCAGGGTCTTTTCTAGTGAGTCGGTTCTTTGCATCACGTGGCCAAAGTATTGGAGCTTCAGCTTCAGCCCTTACAAGGAATAATCAGGACTGATTTCCTTTAGGATTTACTGGTTTGGTCTCTCTGCAGTCCAAGGGACTCTCAAGAGTTGGATTCTCCAACATGACAGTTCAAAAGCATCAATTCTTCGGCACTCAGCTTTCTTTATAGTCCAACTCTCACATCCGTACATAACTACTGGAAAAACAATAGCTTTGACTAGATGGACCTTTGTTGGCAAAGTAATGTCTCTGTTTTTTAATATGCTGTCTAGGTTGGTCACAGCTTTTCTTCCAAGGGGCAAGCGTCTTTTAATTTCATGGCTACAGTCACCATCTGAGGGATTCTGGAGCCCAAGAAAATAAAGTGTGTCACTGTTTCCATTGCTTCCCTATCTATTTGCCATGAAGTGACAGGACCGGATGCCATGATCTTTGTTTTATGAATGTTAAGAGTTTCAAGCCAACTTTTTCACTTTCCTCTTTCACTTTCCTCAAGAGGCTCTTTAGTTCCTCTTCGTTTTCTGCCATAAGGGTGGTGTCATCTGCATATTTGACGTTACTGATATTTCTCCCAGCAATCTTGATTCCAGCTTTACATAGGGGATAATCAATTACTAATAAAGCAAAACCAGGCAATTAGTTAAAAGTCCTCTGGCTCATAGCTTTTATGAGTGAAACCTGTCTAGAGCTAGATAATCCTGTAACCATGTGCCACTGATGTTATATTTTACAGCTAATACTTGCTTAAAAAGGACCAACCTAACAAACATTAGTAATATACAATGTTAAGAAAGAATAAAAATCATTTTTATCTCTTTTGTACTTTCCAGATTTCTTACATAAGTATATCACTTTTATGTAAAAGAGTATAATTTAAAAACCCAATTCATTAAATTTCGATAGACCCTGTTTTTCTCCAGGCCTGCATGGTTATGCTGAAAGTGACCAGAAATGCCTAAGTATACTCTTTATTTGGGAAAGAAGAAATCAAGTGATAAACAAGTAAATAAAAATAAATAAATAGATAAAATAGAAAACATTTCTGTTCAAGATCAATGAATTTAGCAGCTGAGGAGAGGAAATGGAATGGATATCACAGAATTAGAAAATGGAAGAGGCTCAGAAATAGACTTGTCCAGTTTTTGTTTTACAGAGAAGTTTGTTGGTTAATGTTTCCCAAATGATGGAACCTGAACATAAGTCGGCCACGAGTGTCCTCAATGATCTTTCCACTATGAGTGAGAGTTCTTTTGACAACCAAACTCTGAGGAAGGAGGAAACCTACCATGGCAGTTGTGCAGCACCTTCTAGGTTACCACTAACCAGAAAAATGAACCAGGGCTATCCCAATATTGTTAGGCTAAAGACTCCCTGCCAGCTACCCCTATACTATCAGAGTTATCAATACAACTCCAGAAGCTTTGAAACATCATGTACCTGCTGTGCAGAGATGCTCTGCACCACATGCTTCTCCACCCAGTTTATCATGTGCTCTTGTTCCTTCTGACGCATCATATTCTGCACAGAGATGTGATAGTCCAGGCGATTCTTTACCTCCCTGTATACTCTATGCAGCCGTTCCCGGTAAGTAACCTCCAAGGCCATAGCAATGTTATTCTGAAGCAAAATTAAGAAGTGATGAAAATTGTTTGTACAAAGGATTACGTCCATTCTGAGGATTCTGCCTCTTAAAACAGCTACCACTTAACTGTATTTTATGCAGTTCATTTGTTTAATATGAACAGGTAATACATGCATCTGGTTAAAAAAAAATCTAACAGCATATAGTAAAAATATATTTCAAAGTACATACAGTAAAAAATAAGCCCTCTCCAGCCCCCTCATAGGCTATCATCTTCCTATATTTCTTGTATTTTCTCCCAGAAATACTTAATAAAGAAAACATACGTATATGTATACACATAAACATCACTTTTACTCGTTATGACATATAGACCCATCTCAGTTTTAGAACTTACACTGGATTCTACTATTTTTGTGTCTCACGACCCATAATTTATTTAACTAAGCTCTATTAACAGATTAGGTTGCTTCTAATTCTTTCAACTACATATTGCAGTTTACATCTTTGCAGTTATGTCTGAATATCTGCTGGGTAAAATAATAGCTAACATCTGTTGAATATCTACTATCTTCTAAACATTGTGTGTCAATTCAATTAAATCTTAAAATCACACCATAGGATAGTTACTATATGCATTTTACAGTGAGGAAAACTGAGGCAGAAACCAAGGAATCTGTCCAAGGTTACAGGGTCACTGAATTATGAAGCCAAGGCCTGAGTACAAGGGGTCAGGCTACAAAGCCCGTGCTCTTAAAGATCCATTTTAAATTGTGATTAACATTGTCAAATTCTACAGAAAAGTTGTACTGCTCCATCCTTTCATCAGCAACACAAACAGGCTGACCAGCAGTGTTTATAAAACTGTTTACTTTCTGCTATTCTGATAAGCAGAAAAAAATTATCAATTTTAATTGTCATTATATAAGGACAAAATTATATATTTAGAAGTCATTTACTTATATCTTTATAAATTGTTCATGTCCTATGCCTAGTTTTCTACTGGAATGTTGGTCTACTCTAAGGTAACCACCCTTTTGTGTTGCATGGAATGCAAGTGTCCTTTTATCTCTAACTGGTTTATGGTAATTTCTACATGCAAAATTTAAATTTTTTAAAATGAGATTAACTTAACAATTTTTCCTGTAATTTTCTGGATTTTTGAAAATTGAGGTATAACGGACATACAATATTATATTCATTTCAGGTATACAAACACAATGATTTGGTATTTGTATATATTTTGAAATGATCACCAGAATGAGTCTAGTTAACATCCGTCACTACCTAAGTTTCTGGATTTTGTTGTCTTTTTGGAAACATCTTGTCTTTCCAAAGGTATTGTATTGTTTTTCATGTTGTCTTTTTCTTCTTTTAAGGTTTCATTTCTAGTTTTTATACCTCTTATTTTTCTTCTCTAATATTAGCTACTGTCTCCAGAATAATAATCAATAAAGTGACAGGGATATTGTCATCTTCTAGTCTGTAATGAGAATCCTTATACATCTCCCTGTTAAGTATAAAGGTTTGAGATATTAAGCTCAAGTAGGCCCTATCTTCTTTCTCCTCAAATCTCAAATACTGCCTTGACTACTTTCCTTTTCAGCAAATGATCTAACTTCCTATTTCATGAGAAAAAGGAAACAAAGAACTTCCCAAACTTGTACCACTATATCAGCCAATCTACCTGAACCCATACTCACATACTTTGCCTTCCTTTAACTATGGAACTGTTGATGCTCTTGAAGCCAACCCTTCCACCTGCATACTCCAAGCCCTCTAGCCCTACCGAAGGACACTGCTCTAGCAAATTCCTCCCTATGCACACCCCTTTCTTGCATCAAATTTTCTCTCTACTAATTTCTATCAGATCCTAACATGTTATACCTTCTTTTAAAAAATCTCTTTTGATTACTAAATCCTCTCCTCCGAGCTACTAATTTCTTTGCCCAACAATATTCTAACTCCTTCACAATTTTCAAAGTGATTTATACCCAAACTCCAATTCTCCTCTTCCATTTTTTTCCTTTAATTTACTCCAACCACTTCACTGAAACAGCCCTTACCAAGGTCTCTAACCTTCATATTGCTAAATCTGATGCCAAATTCTTAGGCCCTTTATTACTTGACCATTAAGTAGAGCAACTACAAATTAATCCTTGTTTCCACCAGTTATTTTCCTTCTTGTTCCAGTCTTACAGCTGTTAAGTGCCACTTTTAAGTTCATGATTTCCAAATTCTCCCCAGTGATTCCAGACTCTTGTATCTAATTACTCTTACTTGGCTAACTCACAGGCATTTCAAACCAACACATGCAAGACTGAAGGCTATTTACAACAAGGCCATCAGAGTGACTCTTCAAAACACCAGTGAGATCATATCACTCCTCTGCCTAAAAGATTCAATGACTTTCTCTCAATCTGAGTACAAGTCAAAGTTCTCACAGAAGCCTATGAGACTTCATATGATCCAGCCCTTGGCCACTCTCTGCCTTGCTTCCTCTTACCTTCCTCCTCACCCATCCTACTTCAGCTACGTTGGCCTTCTTACTTTCCCTTGTCTATACCAAGCAAGCTTCCAGGGTTAGGGCCCTTGTGATTGTTCTTCCCTCTGTCTGCAATACTATTTCCTCAGATAGCAGGTTCAAATGTCACATCAGAAGTCTTTCTAAACTGCCGAACAAAACAGTTAACTCCCTCCTTCTAAAATTTCTTTTCCTTTAAGTTCATTATTCTACAGATACTTCACACAAGCTGACATTTGTATCTGCTTAATATTTTTCCCTTTCCTTCTCACAATCCTTGGCTAGAAGGTAGGCATCAAGAAAGCAGACTTGGTTTTGTTCTCTGCTGTAATCCTAGCACCTTGCCTTGACCAGTGTGTCCACACTTAAATCCCTGTTATGTCGTTAAGACTTTCCTATAACATGCATGTTTGAAATGCATGGCATGTATTTCACCTACTGTATTTTACAGTGAATGCCATTTTTAAATCAGCTTTCTGTGTGGATTTAAAAATGTGTTCTTTTATACTTTTTATTCTCTCTAGTTTTAGAGTAATAATTCTAATTATTTATCCATTTGAGGGGTCTTAGATGTCTAAATAACTTTAATAGCCTATCCCCACCCGAATATTCTTTTTCCCAAGTAAAATATGCTTAAACTATACAATCTTTATAAGATTGTAAATTTTTGTTTTAAATATACACAAATGAGTAACTTCACTCATCTGAGAAAGTTCTGAAACCTACCCTTTGAACATCAAAAAGGTAATGGCGCTTTTGAACCAGTGCCTGCTGTGACTTCTCCATATCAATAGCATCCTGGATTTGTTTGATGGACGCCTGTTTCACCTCTTCCAGTTGGGCAATTTTTTGCTGCAATTATGATATTTACAACAAAGATCAGTGAAAGTATCAAGGGTAATAAAAAGATTCATTTTATACTTCTTCACTTGTGAAAATACCCACACATAAGGGGAACTGCCCAAATTCTTAACAAGAGTTGCTCACAGTAGCCATGCAGTATCTTGCTGAATGAACAAAACTACAGAAAAGCTAGAGAAAGTCTGGTAGTTTTTAAAAATTTATCTCAAATTAGTAATTAACATTTATAATTGAAATCAGTCTAATCAGATTCATTTTTATATGCTTTGTTCCTATCACTTGATGGCTTTGATGCTTCTAGTACTGTCTAAAACAGTAAGTAAGATTATGGTTCTTACCTCATTGAGTTTATCAGCAAATTCCCCAACAGAGGCACCATATTTTTTAACTACATAGACAAGGAACCCTATTGTTGATATGGCAGAGACAGTCTCTGGAGTTATCACGTATATTTCTTTGGAGAGTAAATATAAGATAAGCCCAGTTCCAAGCACATAGGGTCCTAAAAGGAAGAAAAAGTTATTTTATGATATATATGCTATGCCTAAAAGGGTAAGACAGAGAGATACTTCTGCATTTAATTAGTTGAAGGCAAAAGTTTTTTTTCCTCCCTATTTTTTAAAACTTTTTATTTTGTGTTGGGGTATAGCCAATTAACAACACTGTAATAGTTTCAAGTGAACAGAGAAGGTAATCAGCCATACACATACATGTATCCAGCTAAGCAAAGTTAATAATGATTTTAAATTATCAGATTCAAAGATCAAAGCCTAGATGAGAACCAGTAAGGTACAACTGAAAGGACAACAATCTGGACTTATGGAAATCTGACCTTGCAATTTAGCAACACTGGACAATATAGATGATCTCTAAGCTTAGTTTCCTGAACTATAAAATGGGAATAGTACCTTCTTTGTAGGATTGATGTAACTAAAAAACAATGTGTATAGTGTCTAGTACAACTGCTTAACAAACAGGAAGTAGTTTATAAAAATTATTGAGAATAATTTGTGTAGCAAAATATACTATTTATTTAGTGGGGGATATTAGTCAGAATAAAATTTATCCACTCCTGCCTATTTACTCAATGTGAATCTGACACTGGAAATAAGCAAACAAAACAAATCAGACACAACTATAAACCAGCGTGTAAGTAAAAGAACTAACTAACAGGACTTTCACTTCCTGTAGCACCTTATTATAATGCTTCTAATATGGCTATCTTTTTCTTTAACCAGGTCATGAATTCTGAAAGGATACAAACCATCATGTACCTTTCTTTAGGATTTTCCTCTGTGCCTCAAAAGATGCTAGGTAGGATTTAAGACAGGTCTTTGGGGGAAGCAGTTTACAGTGTTTCTAAGCAATACAAGTACCAAAAGATGTTAGGATATACTATGAGAACAAAAGGGTTACATTCTCAAATGTGTTTTACCCAGTTTCCCATACAAAGTTTAAACAGTTCACTTAAAAAAAAAATCTGCCTTCAATGTATACATTTTAAATGTGAATTTATTAAAAAAAAAAAAGGCCCATCACATGTAGCATTTTTATCACCTATGGAGATCTGATGTTTCTCACAATTTCAGGTATGGAAAAGCTATTTTAGGTCATTCCTTGGAGAGATAAAAAAAAAATCTTGATTTCCAGTGTTTCACGGTCACAGTTATATTTGGATACAGCAAGAGGACCAGTGTGTGTAATAAAAAGTACACTAAACTTTACTGGAGGAAGCATGTTTAAGTACTACTCAGTCACTAAAGAGAGAATAAACCTCAGCAAGTTGTCTTCTAGGTCTTCTGGGTAATAAAAATGTCTTCATAGAACTGTTATACGGATTAAATAAAGTGAAAGCATCTCGCATTACAAAAATGAAAGATTTCAGGACAGTTTAGGCCTTTTTAAAAGGAAAAAACTGGTAAGTCCGGTCCAGTTCTTTTTTTCATAATCACACACACAATTATACATACAATACACAGCCTCTATTGCCTTACCTGGCTTTATGTTTATCCATAGTTCTTTCCATCATTACCTGAAAGTGTATTTTATGGTTACTCTTTTTTTTTTTTGGCCACTCCACATGGCTTGAGGGATCTTAGTTTCCCAATCAGGGATCGAACCTGGGCCCCTGCTGTGAAAGCACAAGTTCTAACCACTGGACGGCCAAAAACTTCCCCAGTTACTCATTTCTTTATTGTCTATCCTACAAAAGAAAGTATGTTCCATGATGGCAGGCACTTTAGTTCACCACTGTATGCCTAGAACAGTGCCTAGGATAGGGCAGGCATTCAATAAATTTGGTGTATCAACAGAGACAATGCTATAAAATCAAGTTAAAATCCTCAACAAAATTACTCCAAAGACAAGTTAAAGCTATCAAATCAACTGTCACACTGAATCACTTCTGCACTTTACTTTTGAAAACAGTCGACCTAATTTTTCTGGTCTATGTGGAAAAGGTAAGAAGCCACTAAAATTCAAGATTAACATAAACCAGAGCATCCAAACATACTATCAAACACTGGCAAATGCTCACCTGTTACACCAGTTTTAGGATAAAGGAACTGGAAGAATTCCTCAGGGATCAGCCCCAAACGAACTTTTCCTCCATGTTCAGGAAGAGGTGGTACAGGAGCAAGACTTGGTTGCCCTGTGTGAAAAATCCTGGTTGCTTGCAATACCCTATAGGTAGGAATTATACAAATTTAAAGCCCATTCTTTAAAGAGAACACAACATATGAACAATTGTAGAAAGAATGAATAGGGACGAGAATTAAGGTAGTTTCCCACTGTTCTAATGGAGAGAGAACCAAGAACAGGAAGGCCAGGGTCCAATAATTAGCTGTGACAAGGGGAAACAACCTACTTAAAGCTTTACGTAATCTTCTACCCAACACTAGAGTTCCTCTGTTAAATCTCATAGATCATCCGTCTAGCACCTTACACATCTAAAATATGTAAGAACAGCACTAAAATGTGTAAGAACATAGACTCTGCAGCCAGACTATCTGGGTCAAATTCTGATTTATGCTTTTGTAATCTGTGATTTCTCTAAGTAAAGTAAAATAAAGAATATGACCTTAGAAGGTTGTTGTGAGGATTAACTGAATTAAAAAATGTAAAGTGTATTGAATGGTGCTCAGCATATGTTAAGGTTTTATGTAAGTGGTTAGTTATTACATGGCCACTGTGTTGTGAGCTCCCTGATGGCAAGAACTTTGACCTTTCTGAATATTCTCTGTGACGGGGTGCTAAACAACCACTAAGTGAAACATGCTTTTGCAGTGTTGGATATCTCTATGTTCATCCTCTGAACTGCTACGTACATCCTTAAAACTTCTATTGATTAGTTCTAATTTTATTCATTTATTATGTAAGATAATACCCATGTATTTGGGTTAAATAAACATCTCAGTTCCTTCACAAACCTAATTGTCCATCACAATCAGGTTTTGTTTAAAAAAATGAAGTATACAGAACTGAACAGGATACTCTAAGTACAGCTTGACCAATCCATTCATTCTACAAACACATACGGGGAACTTGCTATTGCTATTACTGGGCTTTAACTACTGTACTGTTATCATGAATTTGCAAATTATTCCTGTCTTAAAGTAACTTAAGATTGCATTTTAACAGTTACAGCATACTGGTATCTTATTAAGATTCTGATGAAATAAAATCCTCCAGTCTTTTCATATATGCTGTCAAGTTTAGTCTCTTTCAAAATATCAGTATGATTTTGTTCCTCACCTCCCCATTCTATCTCTTGTCTCCTTGCAATGTAAGAGTTTATATTATTTCACTGAGTATGGTTCATTGTTTGTCTTCCAAGTATTATTGCTGCTTCCCAATGTATTATAAGCTACCATACTGACTTTTGGAATCTGAGAGTGATGCTCGAGATTCTTAGGTAAATCAGGGTTTCTCAACCTCAGCATTATCAAATTTTGGACAACTGACAATTCTTTGCTGTGGAAAGCTGTTCTGTGCACTGGAATTAGCAGCATCCTTTATATACCAGGTGGCGGTAGCATCCCTCCTCCTACCCAGTGCTGACAACCAAACACATCTCTAGACATTGTCAGAAGTCCCCTGGAGAGCAAAACTGCCCCAGGTTGAGAACTGATTTAAATCACAGCACTAAAGAATGTGACTTACTGTGAATTTTACCTTTTATCATTAAAAATACTCATCTTTTGTTTCATTTAAAAATAAATATTTTTTTAAAAAAAGAACTTGCTTTAGTTGGACACAAATCCTCTCTCTAACTGGCCACCTTAGTTCAAGCCCTCAGCTACTTTTGCCTAAGAAAGTTAACAATCAAAACCTGGTCTCTTGGCTTCTCCTCAAATATCCCTTCAACCCAGTTCCTCCCTGCTGCTTTTAAAGTTTTTAAAATACAAATGTGACTTTAAAACTCTCCAACAGGCTCTCTTCTGGCCATAGTAAACAAAGTACTTAATATAGTATACATGATTCAGCACCTGTCAAATTTAATAGCCTCCTCTTCCTTCATTCTCCTACGCTCCAGCCATATGCAACTACTTACAGCTTTCCCAGATGTTCAGATGTTCAACCTGGTTTTAGAAAAGGCAGAGGAACCAGAGATCAAATTGCCAACATCCGCTGGATCATTGAAACAGCAAGAGAGTTTCAGAAAAACATCTATTTCTGCTTTATTGACTATGCCAAAGCCTTTGACTGTGTGGATCACCACAAACTGTGGAAAATTTTGAAGGAGATGGGAATACCAGACCACCTGACCTGCCTCTTCAGAAATCTGTATGCAGGTCAAGAAGCAACAGTAAGAAATGGACATAGAACAACAGACTGCTTCCAAATACGGAAAGGAGTACGTCAAGGCTGTATATTGTCGCCCTGTTTATTTAAATTATATGCAGAGTACATCATGAGAAACGCTGGGCTGGATGAAGCACAAGCTGGAATCAAGATTGCCGGGAGAAATATCAATAACCTCAGATATGCAGATGCTGCTGCTGCTGCTGCTGCTAAGTCGCTTCAGTCGTGTCTGACTCTGTGTGACCCCATAGACGGCAGCCCACCAGGCTCCCCCATCCCTGCAATTCTCCAGGCAAGGATACTGGAGTGGGTTGCCATTTCCTTCTCCAACACGTGAAAGGGAAAAGTGAAAGTGAAGTCGCTCAGTCGTGTCCGACTCTTAGCGACTCCATGGACTGTAGCCTACCAGGCTCCTCCGTCCATGGGATGTTCCAGGCAAGAGTACTGGAGTGGGGTGTCATTGCCTTCTCCCAATATGCAGATGACACCCCCCTTACGGCAGAAAAGTGAAGAAGAACTAAAGAGTCTCTTGATAAAAGTGAAAGAGGAGAGTGAAAAAGTTGGCTTAAAGCTCAACATTCAGAAAACTAAGATCATGGCATCCGGTCCCATCACTTCATGGCAAATAGATGGGGAAACAGTGGCAGACTTTATTTTTTTGGGCTACAAAATCACTGCAGATGGTGACTGCAGCCATGAAATTAAAAGATGCTTACTCCTTGGAAGGAAAGTTATGACCAACCTAGACAGCATATTACAAAGCAGAGACATTACTTTGCTAACAAAGGTCTATCTAGTCAAGGCTATGGTTTTTCCAGTAGTCATGTATGGATGTGAGAGTTGGACTATAAAGAAAGCTGAGCGCCAAAGAATTGATGCTTTTGAACTGTGGTGTTGGAGAAGACTCTTAAGAGTCCCTTGGACTGCAAGGAGATCCAACCAGTCCATCCTAAAGGAAATCAGTCCTGAATATTCACTGGAAGGACTGATGTTGAAGCTGAAATTCCAATACTTTGGCCACCTGATGAGAACAGCTGACTCATTTGAAAAGACACTGATGCTGGGAAAAATTGAGGGAGGGAGGAGAAGGGAACAACAGACGATAAGATGGTTGGATGGCATTGCTGACTTGATGGACATGAGTTTGAGTAAACTCCTGGAGTTGGTGATGGACAGAGAGGACTGGCTTGATGCAGTCCATGGCAAAGAGTCGGACACGACTGAGCGACTGAACTGAACTGACAGCTTTCTCTGGTGGCTCAGATGGTAAAGAATCTGCCTGCAACGCAGGAGACCTAGGTTTGATCCCTGGGTCAGGAAGATCCCCTCAAGGAGGGCACAGCAACCGACTCCAGTATTCTCGCCTGGAGAATCCCATGGACAGAGCCTGGCGGTCTAGAGTCCATGGGGTCGCAGAGTCAGACATGACTGAAGAGACTTAACGTGCACAGTTTTCAAAGTAAAAAAGACTGCCTCATGCTGCTTCTACTTGGTATGCCTTTCACTTAAGGACTGCCAAGACCAAACAGCCTTTAGAATATCTCAAGTATATCCTTTACAAAGGCTTCTCCAATTGTGGGCCGACATTTATTCACTCAAAAAAACGCTTACAGACTCTACTTATGTTAGGCACCAACAGTATAACAACAAGCAAAGTCTCAGCCTTAGACCTTCTAGTGGGGGTTTGGAGTATGTGAATGTATAGGCGCATACACAATTTCAGACAGCTGTAAATTCCATGTAAATTAGGGAGGGAAAGGGCTAAGAAGCAATGGGTGGGCGGGAGAAAGGCTTTTTGGGGGGAGATTAGGTGACATCTGAGCTAATGACTATGAAAAGAGAGAAGAGCAAGTATAAAGATCCTGAGGCAACAGTAAGCTTGGCAGTTTTTGGAAGAATGGCAAGAACGTCAGTATGGCTGAAGAATGAGCTAAAAACAGAAGGTAAGAAGATAAATCAAGAGGTAGGATGGGGTCAACTCATGTTGAATTTGCTGAGTTATGGTAAGTTTGGATTTTATTTCAAGTGGGACAGGCAGCTCTGGAGGTTTTGCAAGGGAAGGGTGGGGAAATGACATAATCCCTGTGATTCCTGTGAGAATGGCCTGTAATGGGAGAAGAATATAGATTCAAGGAGACTAGTTAGGAGACAACTGAAATAGCCTAGGTGAAATGTGATGGTGGTTCATACTCCAGTAGTAGTGGTAGTGAAAGAAGTGGTCAGAGTCTGGATATAAGAAAAAAGAAGAGCCTTATGAATGCATTAGATATGAAATGTGAAAGAGAAATCAAGGATGTTCCTCACATCTTATATATGTATTTATTACCTATACTACAAACAGTTGTTTATTTGTCTGTATGGAATTTTTCATCTTTGAGAAGTTGGAAGCAACCAATTAGCCTTACTTTATTTAACTACAGATAAACCAAAACCACCTTTTCAAGACACAGGACCGTTATCAAATTTTGTAAGATTTAGGATGCAGTCCGGAAGTAAAAAGAAATTCCAAAGAAAAGTGACATGTTTTATGAATATTAACAACAGGTTCTAACATTTACTAAGCACATATTAGGTACCAAGCACTGTTTTTAGAGTTCCCAGGAATTACGTCCCTTAATTCTCATAATCCATAACGTACTATTATCTCTATTTTGCAGGTGGAGAAATTAAGGTCCCACAGCTTGTTAAGCAGAGGAGCCAGGTTTACTCTCAGCTTCGGAGTCCTCACTGTAAACTACTCTATAGCTACCTCCTCTGCTGTGTGAAGGTAGGTACTTAACCATACTCACTTCTGTATCTTCGGTTATGGAGGTGCAAGATAAATACTTGCTGAAACACTGGATAATTTCTCTGATCTGACAGTAAAAGTTGGAATCTGGGAGACAGATTAAAAACTACATGTTTCATTTTTTTATTTAACAAAACTTGCCCTTGGGTATGCAATCTAGTAACCCCGATTCAGGCTGCAGCAGCTCTGTCTAGCTGAAGGTCACAAGCGAGAGGGGCGGGGCTTAGGAGACACCAAAACCAGTTTCTAAACAGTTTAGTTAGAACACATTACTTTTTCTCTTAACCTCTGCTATTAGATGATACAATAGTGTTCCAGGCAGTTATAGGATCATGCGTGAATTAGACGTTAAGCGTTCCAATACAACCAAAATAAAGATAATTACTGGCGTAAAGCTAAGAGCAGATTAACCTAGAAGTGGAAGAAGATGATAAAGAAAGAACGAAAGGAAATATTACATCCCTCACACTTACCCTGGACCGAGCAGGGCTGCGTTCTTCAGAGAGGGGGCTACAAAAATACAAGGCGCAAGTTAGCAAGGTCACGGTGAAATCTGGTTTGCCCCTTCCTCGGCCCTACAGAGCTCAATCACTAAGGCCATGCGTCCCCCATTCCTACCCCCCAAGACCCCACACTCACCTTGTGAGCGGCGCTACTCACTCTCCACTCAGACCCAAGTCTCACTGAGCTTTTCTTCACGCCCTTTCCTTCCACCCGCTCCAAGCAACCACAGACGCCTTGTTTTACAATCACTCTGCTATCCCGGACCAGGGTGTGCACCTCTCACCTGCTGCGGCGGCGGCAGAAAGTACCACCCGGGACAGCATTGTCAGGTAGCGTCCACAGGCAATCTCCCCGCCCCAGTGACCCCGACAGGAGAATCTATCAGGACAGAAGCAAGATGGACGCTCACAAGTCTCGCGAGAAGAGAACATCGTGCTCTCTCCGTCAACTTCCGGTCTTTTTTTCCCCTCGCGATAAGAAGCAGAGAGCCAGTTACAGAAGGGTGCTGGCGGGAAAGCTGACTGGAATCTTACAAGCAGATCTCGCGAGATGTAGGGAGGCGGTTGCTTCTCTAAAGGGGCGGAGGCCCAGAGAGGAACCACGTGGGGACTCCTGGAGCTGACTCTCAGGCGGGCATCCGATTTGGGTCTAGATTGAAGTTGGAACCGTGGAGATGCGGAAGGAAACACCGCCCCCCCTAGTGCCCCCGGCAGCCCGGGAGTGGAACCTTCCCCCTAATGCTCCCGCCTGTATGGAGCGGCAGTTGGAGGCTGCGCGGTACCGGTCTGGTGAGCCTGGGTCCTAGGCCTGGGAGTTTCCTTACACCACCCCGGAGTGCCCCTTCCCGGGAATAAACCTTCCAGCCCGCACCTCGATTTCCCCGCTTGCCAGCCTGACCCCTGCTTCGCTTCCCTGAGCTCACCCCAGCCGTGCCCCGCGTTCCCGGGCTCGGGTCCAGATCCAGCTAGCGGGCTGCTGGGCGGTTACCAGGGAAACGAGCCCTTCCACTCCTCATGCTGACATCTTGTGTCGCCTTTAGATGGGGCGCTCCTGCTCGGGGCTTCTAGCCTGAGTGGCCGCTGCTGGGCTGGCTCTCTCTGGCTTTTCAAGGACCCTTGTGCCGCCCCCAACGAAGGTTTTTGCTCTGCCGGAGTCCAGACGGAGGCCGGAGTGGCTGACCTCACTTGGGTAGGGGACCGAGGTATCCTAGTGGCTTCTGATTCAGGTGAGTCACTTGCTCCTCAGCTGTAGAGGTGGGATGGAGGCTTGGGGTATAGGTCGGGCTGGGCTCAATTTTTAATGTCCCATACTCAGTGGAGGAATTCCAGGTGAGCTGTTTCAAATCCTAAAAGATGATGCAGTTAAAGTGCTGCACTCAATATGCCAGCAAATTTGGAAAACTCAGCAGTGGCCACAGGACTGGAAAAGGTCAGTTTTCATTCCAGTCCCAAAGAAGGGCAATGCCAAAGAATGTTCAGATTCACATGATTGCACTCATTTCACTTGGTGGCAAGGTAATGCTCAAAATCCTCCAAGCTAGACTTCAACAGTATGTGAACCGAGAACTTGCAGACGTTCAAGCTGGATTTAGAAAAGACAGAGGAATCAGAGATCAAATTGTCAACATCCACTGGATCATAGGAAAAGCTAGAGAATTCCAGAAAAACATCTACTTCTGCTTCATTGACTATGCTAATGCCTTTGACTATGTGGATCACAGTAAACTGTGGAAAATTCTTAAAGAGATGGAAATACCAGACCACTTTACCTGAGAAACCTGTATACAGGTCAAGAAGCAACAGTTAGAACTGGATGTGGAAAATTAGAACTGGACAGGTTCAAAATTGGGAAAGGAGTATGTCAAGGCTGTTTATTGTCACCCTGCTTATTTAACTTATATGCAGAGTACATCATGGGAAATACCAGGCTGGATGAAGCACAAGCTGGAATCAAGATTGCCAGGAGAGATATCAATAACCTCAGATATGCAGATGACACCACCCTTATGACAGAAAGTGAAGAGTAACTAAAGAGCCTCTTGATGAAGGTGAAAGAGGAGAGTAAAAAAGCTGGCTTAAAACTCAACATTCAGAAAACGAAGATCATGGCATCTGGTCCCATCACTTCATGGCAAATAGATGGGGAAACAATGAAAACAGTGGCAGACTTTATTTTCTTGGGCTCCAAAATCACTGTGGATGGTGCCTGCAGCCATGAAATTAAAAGACGGTTGCTCCTTGGAAGAAAAGCTACAACAAACCTAGACAGCGTATTAAAAAGCAGAGACATCACTTTGCCCACAAAGGTCCATATAGTCAAAACTACAGTTTTTTCCAGTCATGTATGGGTGTGAGAGTTGGACCATAAAGCAGGCTGAGCACCAAAGAATTAATGCTTTGGAACTGCGGTGCTGGAGAAGACTCTTGAGAGATCAAACCAGTCAATCCAAAAGGAAATCAACCCTGAATATTCTTTGGAAGGGCTAATGCTGAAGCTGAAGCTCCAGTACATTGGCCACCTGATGCAAAGAGCCAACTCATTGTAAAAGACCCTGATGCTGGGAAAAACTGAAGGCAGGAGGAGAAGGGGACAACAGAGGATTAGATGGTTGGATGGCATCACTGACTCATCAATGGACATGAGTTTGAGCGAACTCAAGGAGTTAGTGAAGGACAGGGAAGCCTGGTGTGCTGTAGCCCGGGTTACAGAGAGTTCGATATGACTTAGAGACTGAACAACAGCAACAACATACTCCATGCTTGGGGGAGCTTGAAGGTTTTGGTCCCAAAGGAGAATAACTGTAGGTAGGATATACCTGTCCCAAGATTCTAAATTGGTGGAAATTTCTAGCAAAATTCATAACAAAATTAAGACGTGAATGAAACTGTTTTTCTCTGTTTTTCATCCAAGATCAAGGATGATGTTGATATTAAAGATGATGCTGAAACCAATCTGTGCTCTTTCTGTCTCTTCCCAGTTTCTTACATGTCTTCGTTCTGCTTTTTTTGTTTTGAATGTCAGACTTAGCAGTGGAGGGTTTCATGTTTTTTTTTTAAAAAAAAAAATAATAGAGGTGTTGGCAGGCATTGCATGGAAGGATACAGGTGGGACAATTAATGTCCAAATAACTGGGAATATTTAATCATACTAAACTGTGTGCTCTTCATATCATTGTGGGGATGTCATCCTTGTCTCTCCAGAACTTAGCATCCTAGAAGTGATGTGCTGTCTTGGTGTAACCCAAGCTTGTTTCCTTCACCATCTTCCCCACCCCCAACAGGTGCTGTTGAATTGTGGGAGCTGGATGAGAATGAGACGCTCATTGTCAGCAAGTTCTGCAAGTATGAGCATGATGACATCGTGTCTACAGTCAGTGTCCTGAGCTCTGGTGCACATGCTGTCAGTGGTAGCAAAGACTTCTGGTGGGTCCCCACTCTTCATTACTCCTGTTTCTGGGCCTTCTTTGAGTGTCTTTAGTGTCACATTAGCCTCATTAAGTAATGTTTTGGGCTCATAAGAACCCAGTGACTAATTATGGCATACCTATAAGGTTTTCTTAGAGATTTTGCAGTCCATTGTAAAAGTAGACTGTACCAGAAGTCCAGTAGACAACAAAGATGTAGGAATACATGTTTGAGTACATGTTTTTATATATATAGTGTAGGTCAAATTAAGTCTCTGTTTCCTTTTGCTTCTTAGCATCAAGGTTTGGGACCTTGCTCAGCAGATGGTTCTGAATTCATACCGAGGTGAGTGCATCTTCTTTCCTTTTTAGTCCCTGTCTTAGCTATTTTGTTTTTATTCTCTCCTTTGTGCTCTTTGAACTTTCATGTCAGTGACACCAATTCTTTGCTCTCCTGCCTGGTAGTTTTCTTCCAAAACTATGGTCAAGTCCCAATGTTGACTCTAGCTCTTCATCTCCCTATATTTTTTTAATTAACAGGCTCATCACCTTCTTGATCACCTGAGGCTCAAACTCCCAGTCCTCTTCCACTCCTCCTTTTTCCTTCTATCAGTTGGTCCCCAAGTTCTTTGGAAATTTTTTCCATTTGGTCGGTGACCTTCCTTTTCATTTCTTATGCTCCCATTTACATTCAGTCTTTATCTCACCCAGACCGTGGCACTCATTTCATCTCTTGACCCGTCATCTTTGGTCTTCCATTGGTTTCTTGTGGCTTGCAGGTTAATATCTCAGGTTTATGTCATGGCATTCAAACCTTTTTACTGGCATTCCTCCTTCAAGCATATTGTGCTATCTAAACCCAGTCACAGTACATCTTAGGCATTCTCCAAGTATAAACTCTGATACTCATGAATCTTGAGCTTTTTGGGTATTCCCCTCCATAAGATCTCAGTTTTGGAGGGCAAGAGCCATCATTTTCTATTAACATTCCCCTTTTTGCTCAGTTTCATTAACAGCACTAGCAGTTAACTTTGTTTGGGGAGCCATTCTTCATGAAGATACCAGATCTTAATGAAGATAATGTATAGAGCATTAATGTATGTATGACTGAAAGATGTAGATATAGGTGATAATTGGTTCCCTCACTCCCTATTTCTGCCAATTCTAACTTCAAAGTGTATGATTCAGATACGTGCAAAGCAAAACCACAAACTCACACATCTCCTGGAGTTTCAGATAGTTAGAACAATGTTAAAATGCCAGTGTTCAAAGTCTACTATACTGGCCTTCTGTTTCCTAGGCATATAATACGTTTTTCTGGCCAATGCTAAATTTAACACTTGCCCCTTTCAGCCTTTTTCATTAGTTCGTTTTTTTTTTTTTTAATTTAAATTTAAATTTTTAAAAATTGAAATGTAGTTGATTTACAATGTTGTGACAGTTCTTTGTGTTTATTCTTCTTCCCCCCACTGATTTCAAATTCCCTAAAGGCAGAGGCACCACGTAGTTTTTCATCTTTCGTCCTCCTCCATAGTGCTTTCCCCAAAGCTTTTTTTCAAGTGAGCAGTACGTTCCTGTTCATAATGTTGGCTTTCCATGGATTCTGTGGAAGGTGGCTTGAACCCACCCTTCTATCTCAAGGCAGAGCCACATCTGTCTTAGAGTATGGTTAAATCACTTTGGAGATGGTGGTTTCCACAGCCTGTAATTAACATTTAGAGTGACCTTTAACATTTTTAGTGTGTAGCCCTAAAAGAATTTTGAAAAACTGTACCCTTTCACATGTTTTTAAATTAGTGCCTAAATACTTGTGTTTGTGGTGTGGCTGAGAAAGGTCAGCCTCCTTCACAGAATTTTACCCAGGTGCTCTTTCTTTTGTTCTTTGGCTCTTACGAGAACCCCCTTTTGCTTTATTATTTAGGTTTTTATACCCTGAACATCATGCCACGATAAAGTTTGGGGTGGAGGAGAGGTGTGTGTTTCTTCTACACATGGGAGAAGGATGACTGTGAGAGTAGAGGTCTGCAGTGCTGGCAGACCACAGGCAGCTTCTTAGTTTGATATGGAGAGAAAACATTGGAGAAATTCCCTTAAAACTCCGAGTGTCCAGAACTTCCTTGAAAGTCTTTGTACGCTACCTGGAGGCATGTGTGTGTGTGCTGTTCTAGGCTGTCTTTACTGTAAATTCCTCCACCGATCGGACTCAGCCTTTATCATTCATGTCTTTCAGTTCCATTGAGTTCAGTTGCTCAGTTGTGTCCAACTCTGTGACCCCATGGACTTCAGTACGCCAGGCTTCTCTGTCTATCACAAACTCCCGAACTCCCGGAGCTTACTCAAACTCATGTCTTTAGCCCTTCATTTTCCTGCAAGTCTACTGAGGTTTTATAATGCTATCAACATTTCCTCTTAGGTTTTGTCTTTGTTCATTTGCATCATGAGACTAGCTAGGGCTAGTTCTCACACCCCCCCTCCTACCCCTTGATAGTATCTGGGCTTCTTGATAAGATTGCTTTCATCTCCTCTGTCATACTTCTTGTTCTCTCTCCTCTACAGCTCATTCTGGGCAGGTCACCTGTGTTGCTGCCTCTCCCTACAAGGATTCTGTGTTTCTTTCATGTGGTGAGGTAAGATATAGCCACCCCCTGACCATACCCAAACCCTTTAGACCTAAGTCTAGCATGGACGGCTTCTGGCCAGCAGCTGTTTTTGGATTGTGAAGCCCTTTTTCTATTCTTTCTTCTAGGACAATAGAATTTTACTGTGGGATACCCGCTGTCCAAAGCCAGCATCACAGATGGGTGAGTCTGAGAGCTGGAGGTGGGATGGTGGTACTAGGAGCCCACCTGGAAGAGACTTTCCTTGGCCAGAGTTAAAGGCGAAGCTGCCAGATGCCCAGTCACTGATACGAACGATCCAGTTGCTTTCTTTCCTGCTGAGGTTCATGTTGTGCAGTGGGTCCCAAGAGGAAGGGCTAGTTCCTGAGGGTGGGAGTAATTTATATTTCCTGGATGGGCGAATAAAGGGGCCAGAGTTGTCAACTTCATGCTTTATGTCGAAACTTGCCTGTGCCTCAGGTCTGGAAAGAGCAGGTGGCTGATAGGTAGATGTAGGTTGTGAGGGTCAAGAGTGAGGATGGGACTGCCTTAGCAGGGCTTGGGAAACTGAATAAAGATGCTTCTGGGATTTAGAGTGACTTCACCACCTAAGCTTCTTCTCAGAGCTGAGGTCAGAGTCTTGTTCCAGACCTCTCTTCTCTCCTTCACAGGCTGCAGTGCCTCTGGCTACCTTCCTACCTCCCTGACTTGGCATCCTCAGCAGAGTGAAGTTTTTGTCTTTGGTAAGGCAGCATGTCCAACTGTGTGTTGACTCTGGGAAGGGAGAATAAGCAAGAAAGCTCACTCCATAGTACACGAGGCTCTGGCTGCTCAGTCTATCAGCATACTTGAACACTCAGTGAATTATGCTAATGGGGGTGTGCGGAGGTAGGATGATCCAAAAGTAGTTTTAGTTTAGCTTTGAAGAACATGATAATTTTTGTCCTAGTAGATTTGATTCCTGATTGTTTGCTGTGGCTCTTATATTCATGGCTAGAAGTCAGTGGGCCACAAAGCAAGATGATTGCTACATAGGGAATCCTGTTGTATAGTAGGGAATAGTTGTGCTAACATGGTGATCTGGTTGTGTATACGCTGACGTAGTTTGTGGTTAACACAACAGTTATCTCATCCAGTAGTTTTAATTTTCACAACCCTCAAATGACTAATTATTCCTACTTTCAGTTCAGTTCGGTTCAGTCGCTCAGTCGTGTCGACTCGTTGTGACCCCATGAATTGCAGCACGCCAGGCCTCCCTGTCCATCACCAACTCCCGGAGTTTACCCAAACCCACGTCCATCGAGTCAGTGATGCCATCCAACCATCTCATCCTCTGTCGTCCCCTTCTCCTCCTGCCCCCAATCCTACCCAGCATTAGGGTCTTTTCCAGTGAGTCAACTCGTCGCATGAGGTGGCCAAAGTATTGGAGTTTATGACACCACCCTTATGGCAGAAAGTGAAGAAGAACTAAAGAGCCTCTTGATGAAAGTGAAAGAGGAGAGTGAAAAAGTTGGCTTAAAGCTCAATGTTCAGAAAACTAAGATCATGGCATCTGGTCCCATCACTTCATGGGAAATAGATGGGGAAACAGTGGAAACAGTGTCAGACTTTATTTTTTTGGGCTCCAAAATCACTGCTGATGGTGATTGCAGCCGTGAAATTAAAAGACGCTTACTCCTTGGAAGAAAGGTTATGGCCAACCTAGATAGCATATTTAAAAGCAGAGACATTACTTTGCCAACAAAAGTCCGTCTAGTCAAGGCTATTTTTTTTCCAGTGGTCATGTATGGATGTGAGAGTTGGATGGTGAAGAAAGCTGAGCGCCACAGAATTGATGCTTTTGAACTGTGGTGTTGGAGAAGACTCTTGAGAGTCCCTTGGACTGCAAGGAGATCCAATCAATCCATCCTAAAGGAGATCAATCCTGGGTGTTCATTGGAAGGACTGATGTTGAAACTGAAACTCCAGTACTTTACCAAAGAGGAAATGGATGCTCAGAATGGTTAACTTTTTCAACATTGAAGAACGAGCATTCAAATACAGATCTGGCTGAGTCCAAAGCCCATTCTCTTAACGCCCTTGACATTCTCCCTCTTCTTCCTTCAGGTGATGAGAATGGGACTGTCTCCCTTGTGGACACCAAGAGTGCAAGCTGTGTCCTCAGCTCTGTTGTGCACTCCCAGTGTGTCACTGGGCTGGTGTTCTCCCCACACAGGTACTGCTGTTTGTCATCAAGGGCCTGGTAGATATGAAAGGGAAGAGTGAGGGAGAATACTTGTGTTGGCATAGCATTAGCTGATTGGGTGGCTTCTTAAAACAGGCACTGTTTTAGCTGAAGACCTTAATAAGTGAAAGATCTCTTTAAGACTATAGTCCTTTTTTTGGGTTGTATGGTCTCTGACTGCAAATGGCTAAAACATGGGCTTGTTCCTGCTCAACACCCCAAGTGACTGATACTGTGGGGTTCTAGGGCTGTGTGGTTGGAAAGCCTGTGTTTCTGGGTTATTGCTGAAGCTACAGGGAGGGACCAGATGGGATGGTTAGTTGCGAGGATGGCTGTCAGCCCTAGCCTTGCTCTGTTTTCCTCATCTTCCCTTGGAACTTGTACGGTAGACTTGAGTGGTAGTCAGGCTTTAAACCAAAGTGGGGACCAAGCTACCTTCTCTGGTCACTTTAGAGTGGGGTTTGGGGACTGCCCAGTCAGATTTTGTCCTGATACCTACAGACTTTTCTCAACCTTCTCCTTCTCTCCTAGTGCTCCCTTCCTGGCCTCTGTCAGTGAGGACTGCTCACTTGTTGTGCTGGACTCAGGCCTTTCCGAAGTGTAAGTGTGACATGACCCTGTGATCACGAGTCATGGAGGGAACAGCAGATGGCTGGGTCTTCTTACCCTTTGGAAAAGCACGTTGTCTCTTTCAGGGAGACTTGGTAATGGAAGCATGCTAACTGTTGACTGTCTCCCTGTTCCAGGGACTGACTCCCAAGCTCTGTCCCTGGTAGAGGAATGTGGTGTTGGGTGGAATTCCTGAGCCTGGCATTCCAGCGATCTCTCAGAAAGGGACACTGTGTGCTTTTTGCACAAAGTACCACGTGTAGGAATGCAGCCTAGGATAAAAGGCCCCAGACACAAGATCTGAGGGTACTGCCTTCTTTGCCACGAGATGCCATCTGACCCTGACTCACATCATACCCTTGCTCTGGCTGTTATTTCTTCTATGAAAATAGGGCACTGGATTGGATGATGGAGTCTTCTTTGCATGGCCACACTGCTGGCCTGATGACTAGGTCATATATATGGTGAAGTGGGGAGTCTTTCCATTTCTCCTTTTTTCTTCTCTCTCTTACCAAACCCACACTTTTCTTTGTTCTCTTATAGGTTTAGAAGCCGAGCCCACAGAGACTTTGTGAGAGATGCTACTTGGTCCCCACTCAATCACTCCCTTCTTACCACAGTGGGCTGGGACCATCAGGTCATCCACCATATCCTGCCCACAGAACCTCTCCCAGAGCCTGGACCTAAGAGTGCTGCCGAGTAGATTGGATTTCAGACAAGAAGTGAATCCCCCATGAGTATCCACGCCCTCTGCCCCTGCCCTCTCAATTTATGAGACAACATAGGAGCCTTATGCAGTATGCTGGTACACCACATCTGTGCAGTTAAAAGGCGCTGTCTCAGCCTGGGGGAGGCTGGATCCTGGGGTCCTGTAGTCAGGGAAGAAAAACTCCCTTGAACATGGACGTGTGTGTGTCTGAGTGTGTGTGTAGATATGTAGTCTTTGTAAGTGGGGGGAGGGAGAAAAATATCCATCCTGTGTCTTTCCCAGAGCCCAATCCTCCCCACGCCCTGAAAATTAGCAAGGGGTTTTTATGCTTCCCACTGTAGCTGTGGATTAGGAATTGGCCATGTCTGAATGAGGTACGGGATGTGGGCATTCCTGGATTCTTGGAAGCTGCTCATAGAGATAGGAGCAACTTTATTTTTTTATAGAGCTTAATTCAGCTTTATCATGAGCAGTACTTCCATTTACATCCAGTCCAGCCCACCTTGAGGAAGAGCCAGGACACTCACCACAGTTTTGTGCATCTCCTTGTTATTAAACCAAGGCAGAAGTCCAGTTTCTGGCTGAATGAGAAGTTTGGCTGGTACCTGTGTAATGCCCCCTCACTACCGCCACCCCCATGGAGTTGTGTTGATGAGGATGGATGTATTTCTGTCATAGATGCCACGGAAGAGGTTCTGGATGGAGAGCTTAAAAGCATTTCAGTTAAAAACTGACACAGACCTACATAGGAATGTCTGCGACCTTCCCACCTGAAAACAGCCTGGGGCCTGACCTTTTTTGCCTCTGGGTCCCTATCTCTGGACATAGGAAACCTGAATGCTATTTTGGGGGACTCTGAAGAGTTTAAATACAGCATCAGAGAGAGAAGTACTGGTCAGTGAAATAAAAAGTTGATTCATCATTGGTTTGTCTTGAAGCATGTGTGTTATGTGCAGTTAGACATGTCACTTACGTGAGTCATCAAGGTATCTATCTTAGAGCCCGTTACTTTTTCGTGTGCTTCCCCAGCCGCCCCTCCCTCGCCGGTGTAGCTAGTTGAAACTTAAGGTAAATATTTGTGTACTGGATTGGTGGCTGCTGCCACTTAGAAGTTATGGATCAATTACTTATTGTATTGAAACTAAATTAAATCAATTATGTACTTTTGTGCTTCGCAAGTTTTGTTTAGCTAAAAATCTCATGAAACGGGGGTAGTTTCATGGGTGAAGTATTTGTAAGTAAAGCTGCTCTGTTTCACCCTTGCTGAGCATGAGCTCTGTTCTCACAATTACCCTCAAGTAAAAACATGGGACTTTGTTATCAGATGGTCTGCCTGTTGGGTTTGGGGAGAGGTGAGAATGAAGCCTTCACTGTTCTTCAGGGTGACTTTAGAGAGGTAATAGGGTGTGTTGATAGTTCTTCCTGGAGATAAAAGCTTAAAATCTGTAATCTCTTAGAGTGAAGTAGGTAGGAATTAAATTTGCATAGGCCTGTTCCTCATGGACTTCGAATAGTGAAGAGAAAACTCAGTGAAAGAGATAATCCAGGGAAATGAATGTATTGTGTCAAGGTGGTTAAAATGACACCAAAGGGGAATTGACTCAATGTAAAAAATATTAGGATTCAGATAAACCTTTGCTGATGAGAATAATTCCATCCATGATCATCACCAAGACATTTGCAAATGTAATCAGTCATGTTAGAAATGATCGTCACAGTTTTGGTTGACTGTGTCTATTATGGTGAGAAAAAAAGATTGTTCAAGATAGAAGGTGACCTCAGAGTAATCAGAAATGTACTATCACATGTGGGGTTATTCACTAGTCTTTTACTTGAGAATAGTTTCAGTAGCAGGAGCACAGATTTGCTGATAACAGGTGGAAATGGGCTCATTTTGTTTTGTTTAAAACCATACAAACATCTATTTTGTGTTTAATTTCACTGGTTCACATGTATGAACACCTGCAGTAAATCTATCTCCCTGTTTTCATTGTCCTCACTCTGAAGTCCACTAGCCTGGCTGACCACATACCACTGATGATTTCTAGTGCTCTGAACAACAGACACAGGTTGGCTCAAGTACTGTTTCAGGTAGCTCCAGACATCAAGTTCATTCTCCAGGATCTGTCCTGCCCCACAATACAGTAGGAGGCTTGTCTTTAATGTCTGTAGGCATTACCTACTGATTCACAGTCTCACTGAGGCAGCAGAATCACCCAAGCTCTAACTGGGCTTCCAGCCATATGTCCTCTGGGCAGTGTGGTAGGGCACAAGATTGGGAGAGAGTGGGAAGATGTGTATAGTTATTTTTCACTCACCCAGTTACAGAGGGCTTCAAAACTTCCTTGTCACATCTAGACCTAAAAATGGGCTCTGATTTTTTAAAAGGCAGATTTGTGGCATTTGGACAGCATAAGCAATATTAGTATTTCCGTGGTTGCTTGACTTGTATCTACAAACTAAATAGGAAAAGAAAAAGAAAAGCTCATTCCATACTCTTCTTATGTAAACATTTCTTTCAGTAAGACATACACCAAATATTTGTATGCTAGGGAAGTTTTAGGGCATCTAAGGAGAGCCAACATAGGTGAAAAGCTGAAAGAATTTACATCAAATTGCTGTTTATAACAAGTTCCTTACTGCCAGCATCTGGGTCACACTGAACTTTAGAATCACTTGTGCAGCTAACTGATTTTGTTCCCCAAAAGGGTAAGGAAGCTCTAATCTGATTTTTGAGGTGAGTAAAGTTTCTGAAGATCATCAGCAGTCTATATAGCTTGATTTTGGAAGAGTAAGCGGACCAGTTTTGAACCCCAACGTTTCCTTACCCGAGTTCTCTATCACAAATGGATAGCCGCAGAGTTTTTCATCTTCATTACGTGGTTATAGGACTCGTACTATCTAGAGAGTGAAGAAGGTGCAGAGAGGAGGAGGATAGGAAATGTTAACTGATTTTAAGTTACAGAGGCATTTAAGGTACAATTGCTGATCCTAAAATCTATCATCTGGAGTAAGGTTTACTGTAGTCCTCAGTGTATTCTGAAAACTCTGCTTGTCTTATAAATGATGTTCTGCTACTTCAGTATATAATAGATCATCAAAATTCAAAAGGTCAGTAATAAAGGGCTTCACCTCCAAACATCATCCTTTTTAACTTTCTGGTGTGAGCCCAGCTGGCACTGCTGGGTGAGAGTTCCTTCAGTGACTGTAGACGTTTCATTATCACTGTGATGTTGGGTGTCAGATGCTGGTATACTTCACTTTGAGAGGAACCATGTCATATGCATTAAGAGCTTCAGTTTCAAGCTAAAATTTTTCACTCCAATAATAACCCTTATCTGGGATCTTATGTGAAAGGAATGAGGCTTGTTTGAATCAGCAAACGTGCTTTACATATACAAGCTAAATCCGCTTCAAGCTCTACAGATTTTTAACAAGCAACTTGTGTCTCACAGAAGCCCTCTGATTAGGTCAGAAACTGCCTGATGTTCAGGCTCCTGACCATTATCCAGCGTCAGTTTGCCTGGCAGAGTTTGCATTAATGCCACCCTTGCCTTTGGCACCTGGAGACGCAGCCTCTTGTGCCCAATGCCAACCCTGGGCCCCTGTTGCAGACTCCACTTGGCAAGGTTAATGTGTGCCTTTTTGTTTTCTCTAAGTTGGTTTTTAAACAACATGATGGTAAAATACAAAATTTTAAGTATATAATTCACCGGCTTTAAGTACATTTATGTTGTACAACCACCATCCCTCATCCCAAACTGAAAGTTTGTATCCATTAAACAACTCTTCTCCCAGACCTTGGCAACCACCCTTCTACTTTCCTGTCCATGAATTTGACTTTTCCAGGTACTTCATATGAGTGGAATTATAGTGTTTTTCCTACGTGTCTTACCATTTGATTTGCTAAGGTGTTGCCTTGCTCCTCAAAATGTGGTCCGTGGACCAAGCAGCGTTGGCATCATCTGAAACTTGTTAGAAGGACCAAACATTCAGACCACCAAAATCAGAGTTTATATTTTCACAACTTCCCCAGTGACTCCTGGATGTTAAAGTTGGAAAAGGACCAACTTTGATTATGATCCACTGAGAATTTTAGATGGTCAGGAACCAGGCAGGGAAGTCACCAGCGATTCATGAGAGAACAGTTTGGTGTGTCAAGCTTTTGGGCATTGTGATGTGTGGTAGTGAACAAGACAGACGTGGTCAGCCCAGCCTCCAGCAGCTGAGTCTAGAGAGAAAGAGACAGGATGGAATTAGTGTTTTAGTGTTAGCCAAAAAGGGTGAAGACTGCTGGAAAACAGGGCTTGTAGCCAGTCATGAAGAAGTGGTAAATATTCCCTGATGAAGTGACATTTGGATTGAGTCCTAAAGGGTGAAGGTGGGGTCGCTGTTGCTTGGGGCTGGGGAAGAATTCCAGATGTGTGAGTCTTGCTGTGGAAGGAACTTGGAGTTCCCTAGAGAAGGAGGTATTGCAACTGGGGTTAAATGGAGGTGGAGGGTGCAAGATAAAAGATGAGGCTGGGGTTAAGGATCTCAAAGCAGTAACATGTTGGAAGTGCTTTTGAAATGGATTCCATTGCTGTGCTTTGTGGAGGGGAGACTATGGAAGCTTAAAGGTGACGAGGTTTTTATGTTTTGTTTTGTTTTGTTTTCTTTGATCTCGGCCACTAGGGTGTAGGCAGCTGAACTAGACTTGGCCATTTGGCTATTCATTGTTGTTGTTGTTGTTTTTAATATTCTTTCTTGGATCCTGACTGTGTTTTAAGATTGATTCTTGATACTGAGCTGTATGAACTGTTTATAAATTTTGGAAATTAACTCCATATTCATTTGCACATATTTTCTCCCCTTCAGTAGGTTTTTGTTTTGTTTTGTTGATTTCCTTTGCTGTGCAAAAGCTTTTGATTAGGTCCTATTTATTTTTGCTTTTATTTCTTTTGCCTTAAGAGACATCTAAAAAAATATTGCCATTTATGTCAAAGAGTATTCTTTCTATTTCTCTTCTAGGAGTTCTGTGGTCTCAGGTCTCACATTTAGGTCTTTAATCCATTTTGAAGTTGTGTTTGTATATCGTGCTTGAAAAAGTTCTGATTTCATTTTTTACATGTAGCTGTCCAGTTTTCTCAGCACCATTTATTAAAGTGACTATCTTTTCTCCATTGTATATTTTTGACTCCTTTGTTGTAGATTGACAAAGTGTGTGGGTTTATTTCTGGGCTGTATTTCCTGTTCTGTTGATCTATGTGTCTGTTTTTGTGCCAGAACTATACTACTTTGATTAATGTAGCTTTGTAGTATGGTCTGACGTCATGGAGTATGATACCTCCAGCCTAGTTATTTTTTCTCAAGATTGCTTTGGCAACTTGGGTCATTTGTGGTTACTTGTTAGTTCTGTGAAAAACGTCATTGGTATTTTGATAGGTATTGCATTACTTCTTTAGATTCCCTTCGGTAATATGGATGTCTTAATGTGTTAATTCTTCTAGTCCAAGAACATGGGATATCTTTCCATTTCTTTGGGTTGTTTTCAGATTCCTTCATCAGTGTTTTATAGTTTTCAGAATGTATGTCTTTCATGTCTCTGGTTAAGTTTATTCCTAGTTATTAATACTTAATTATTTTTGATGTGATTGTAAATGGAATTGTTTCTCTTTAATTTTTCTTTATTTCCTTAATTTTCATTATTACAAACAAAGAACCCGATTAAAAGTGGGCAGAAGACCTGAAAAGACATATTTACATAAAGATATTTAGATGGCCAACAGGCACATGAAAACAGCTCAACATCCCTAATTATCAGAGACATGCAAATCAAAACCACAATGAGATGCCACCTCACTCCTGTCAGAATGGATATCTCCAAAAGTCTACAAATAACAAATGTTGGTGAGGGTATTGGTGAGGATATGGAAGAAAGGAAATCTTGGTACAGTGTTGGTGCGATTGTGAATTGATGTAGCCATTATGGAAGATAGTATGCAAGTTTCTCAAAAAACTAAAAATAGAACTACAGTAGGATCCAGGAATTCCACTCCTGGGTATGTATTCAAAGAAAACAAAAGCACTAATTTGAAAAGAATCTTGCACCTTAATGATCATAGTAGCATTATTTACAATAGCCAAGGTATAGAAGCACAAACTAAATGTCCATCAACAAGTGAATCCATCCATGGAATTTCCCAGGCAAGAATACTGGAGTGAGTTGCCGTTTCCTTCACCACAGAATCTTTCTGATCCAGGGATCGAACCTCCGTCTCCTGAAATGCATGCAGATTCTTTATAGTCTGAGCCATCAGAAAAGCCAGAATGGATAAAGAAGCTGTGATATATTTACATACAATGGAATTTTACTCAGCCATAAAATGAAATTCTGCCATTTACAACAATGTGATGGACCTAGAGAGAATAATGCTTGGTGAAATGTTAGATGGATAAAAACAAATACTCTTTTGTTATCACTGACAGGTGTAATCTGAAAAATAAATGAATATCTATAACAAAACAGACAGACTTGCAGATATAAAGAACAAACTAGTGGTTACATGAAGAGGAAGAGAGGGAGGGGCGAGATAAGGGTATGGGATTAACAGACACAAAATACTATGTATAAAATAAATAATCAACAGGGACATATTAGCACAGGGACATAGAGCCATTCTTTTGTAATAACTTTAAATGGACTTTAACCTTTAAAAATATTGAACCACTGGAACTAATATTATAAATCAGCTATATCTTAATTAAAAGAAAAAAAAAAAAAGACTGGTTGTACAACATGCCCATTGATTCCAACAGGCTTCCCTCTGAATTCCTGTTTGCAATGATTTAGCCAGAGTTGCTGTCTGTTGTTTGCAACTCACCCACCCTGACAACTACTGTCTCGGTCAGTGGGGAACAACTGACCCACATGAAGAATAGCTAGTGCATGTTCTGTGAGGTTGGAAGTGACGTAGAAGCTGTTGTCAAGAGTTACGGAATTGTTCTGCGAGGTCATCACTGTCATCAGGAATAATAGCCTCTCTTTGTTGGTTTCTGTGAGGTTTATTTTTTTTTTCTTGTTCTGATCATGCTCTTCTGATTCCACCTCCCCTTCCCCAAGAGTCTTTCTGGTCCCCTTCCATTCTTGTGTGCTGTCAGAGAGGTTGAGTAGCTGCTTATTACCATGGACTTTACTAATAGTGTATCAGGTGCATTTGGCTGTCTAATATCTATTTTCCCTCCTTCTTCCATCTTTACTAACAGAACTTTGATCTTGTCCAGATACAGGTGGCCCTGTCCTATAGAGAAGAAACACATTAGAGAAGAATCTGGATCTTGGATGATGCTGCTGAACACCTGAATTAAGCAGTGCTGATTAATCCACCTCTTCTGCATTTCTGTTAGTGTGAGTTAATAAGTTTTCATTTTGTTTGAATGTAAAGTTTTTGTTGCACCTAGCAAATGCAAATGGTTAATGATGCATTATATTTTTGAGTGTATGCGTGCATGCTCAGTCACTGCACTTGTGTCTGACTTTTTACGACCCTGTGGACTGTAGCCTACCAGGCCTCTCTGTCCATGGGATTTTCCAGGCAAGAATACTGGAGTGGGTTGCCATTTCCTTCTTGAGGGGAATCTTCCTGACCTAAGGATCAAACCCATGTCTCCTGTGTCTCTTACCTTGCAGGCAAATTCTTTACTGCTGAGCTCTGGGGAAGCTCCATATTTTTGTATATGTGTCCTTTAAACACTCTATTTAAAGTAAGACTTTTAATAATCTGAATACTCTAATAGTTATTATTTTAATGTTATAGAAAAAACAGGCTCGTAAATAATAAGCAACGTGATCGAAGTTTATATGATATATCAGGTGGTGTCCTAAGGAAAACAGATGTACATTCAAACTTAAGGTAATTTGAGGAGGATTTATTTACAAAGAGACTAATTACAGAGTTTTGGGAGTGGTGTAGGGGAGCCATGGGCTTCCGAAGTGGCACAGTGGTAAAGAACCTGCCTGCCACTGTAGGAGACGTAGGAGACATGGGTTCGATCCCTGAATTGAAAAGATCCCCTGGAGCAGGGCATGGCAACCCACTCCAATATTCTTGCCTGGGAAATTACATGGACAGAGGAGCCTGGCTGGCTACAGTCCATGGGGTTGCAAAGAGTCGGTCATGACTAAGACTGAACTTGCATGCACACACATAGGGGAACCACAGAGCTAGTGTAGGAAGCCAGGGCTAGAACAGTGGAGCTGTTCCAGGAAGAGGTTATCTGACACTGGAAGAAGAGAGAGTCAGATAGATCAGTCTTCCTTGAGAGGAGCAGTGACCCTCGATGGAGGGATATAATCACCTTGATGTGACTTCATAGGGAAAGATCAGGGGAGTAAACACCCTGACCTCACTTTCCTCATTCTACCCTCCAGTCAAGCAGAGCCTACTGAACTAATTGGATATAGTCCAAACAGACTGACTTCCAGGGTCAGAGAGCAAGGTGGAGAGGTTGGGGAGGTAGAGGGATGATTGGGAAATATCTGTCATGTTCCACCCTGTTTGCCCCTAGTGTCCTTTCCTTCTGAGATGCAGGTAAAATTTCATGTCCTCTACACAAAAGATGCCCAAAGTTCCCTCAACTATTTATCATCATGGGACAGTGTTCATTTGTCCATACTTTCACCTTAAACCTAAACAGCCATCATTAGTGTCCTCAGATAAAGTAGCAGGAGGGAAATGGGGAGATAAAAACAAGTAATGTAAAATATACCTGTTACAACCCCTGCTTCTGTAACAATGCCAGTTGCCTCTTTCTAAGCCAGAGTGTGTTCCTTGGCTCCTTGGCTGTGCCTTTTCTTAGTCCATTAATTCCGAAGGCAGACCACTTCATTGTTGGTTTTGGGGCTACAAAGTTAAATTAACCATGTATCCTCACTAAAAGAGCTCACTTTGCAACAGATGAAACTGTTGTTTGCTGCTGCTGCTGCTGCTAAGTCGCTTCAGTAGTGTCCGACTCTGTGCGACCCCACAGACGGCAGCCCACCAGGCTCCCCCGTCCCTGGGATTCTCAAGGCAAGAACACTGGAGTGGGTTGCCATTTCCTTCTCCAATGCATGAAAGCTAAAAGTGAAAGTGAAGTTGCTCAGTCATGTCCAACTCCTAGCGACCCCATGGACTGCAGCCTACCAGGCTCCTCTGTCCATGGGATTTTCCAGGCAATAGTACTGGAGTGGGCTGCCATTTCCTTCTCTGGAAACTGCTGTTTAAATTTAAGGTAATAAGGGGTGAGTAGAACTAATCTCTGGTTTGTGATGGAATTAAAAGAATAACAACAATGAAAGTAATTGTGCTTTAACCAGGATGTTTCATCCTTGGGATTATTAATTATCAATGTTGGATAATTCTTTGCTGTGGGGGTCTGTCTTGTGCATTGTAGGATGACTAGCTGCATTGCTGGCTTTACCCACCTGGTCCTAGTAGCAGTCCTGCCTCCCCTGTGACAACCAAAAATTGTCTCCAGACATTGCCATATGTCTTATGGGGGGCAAATTATTGCCCATTTGAGAACCACTGGCTTAAAAGGCAAAGAAAGAGGCCATTGCATGGATGTGCAGTAATATGGATGTGCTCCAAATAATGGTCATTTTATTTTGTTTTTTCTTTGTTGTTATAAATAAACCTGCAGTGAACATACTTTCTTTGTCTACTTGGGGGCAGATACATGTATATGGCAAATTTCTAGAAATGAAGTTTCTGGGCTATAGGATGTGTTTAGAATTATGGTGGTCTCAAAATGACTTCTAAGGAGATTGAATAGGTTTAACCTTTACTACTTTATTAAAATATTCCTTTTTGAATTGCCTCAATTTTTACGCTTAAATAATATCTATGAAATCATGGGACTTTGGGATAGTAAACATTTTCTAGTAGACATTAAAATAAATACATAAATATTAAACTAAAAAATCCTAATGCACAACCAAAAATCTTTTATATTAAATATTGGGAAACAATGCTCTAGTTTGTCTCCTTCATTTCAGAGATGTGGTAAAGCTCTGTCAAGTTTACACTGACCTGTAGTCAACACTCTTTGTGTTCTTATACTATTCAACCAGTTGCTTTTGTTCAAGTCATATTTCTCTAATTCTTCCATATGAGAATCATGAAAAATGTTGCCATATGCTTTGTTAAACCCAAAGCCCTTCCCAACTGTGATCTTGCCTTCATCTAGTGGAGTGCTGTAGAATATGGGAGGGGTTGTTTGCTGTAGAATTTCTTCAGCAGGTCAACTAAAACACATTTGTATGTGTCTTTTCTCATTTCATGAGAACAGGCTAAGCATTGGGAAGGAGTATCTGGGTGGGTGTGTAAAGATACAAAGCAGTGGTTGTATTTTGACAGCAAGAACTCAAGGAGGAGGATCGGGAGTGACCGGAGCGACATGGCACACTGGTTTTCAACATAGCCCAGCGTTTCACTGTTCATCATCTCCTACACACAGAGCTTTAGTTGCCCACTGTTTGGCACAATCACCCCTGAATGAAACAAGGGTCACTCCTGGGCATCCATTGTTATATCTTGCCATTCTTCTCAGCATCATCAGTCACTTTTGAGGATATGGGACAAGTCGGTTTGGGATCCAGCCTTGCCCACTGGAGCAGAACAGAAGCCCAGAATACCAGCCCAGGTACAGATGAAGGACCTTCAGCTGGCAGGCAGATTTGGCTCCATGATGGGCAGGATTAATAGCCAGTCTCCCCCCCCACCCCGCCCCCGGCAGGAGTCTGGATGGAAGAGCACAAACCTTGTGGGAAATCTCAGTGATGTAGAATCTGGGCAGCAGGAGGTAGGTTGAGAGGAGGCTCAGAAGCAGAAAGAGGCAAGCATTCACATCAGGGAGGTCTTAAAAGGCCGGCAGTAAGGCCCAAGGAGCCTGGCAAGAGTGAGTCAGGACCCAGGCACTAGAAACCAACTGTGGTGCCTACAGTTTATAATCCAGAAAGAAAAATCCAAGGAGAGACCTAGAAATAAGATTTAGGGCACAAGGGCTAGGAATTAGGAAACAGTAGCTTGGTCACTAGAGTTAGGAACTACATCAGGGGTAATCCAACCAATTGTGAAGTCTGTTGCTGTACCTGATCCAGTGTTGCATTCAGAAGGCATAATTATCTCCTGATTCAGGTTAATATGAGACCAAGGTATGGAGTTCAGCATTGAACATGCAGGCGGGACCTAACAATACTGCAGAGCAGGAACCTGATCACAAGGTTGTTTTGAAGCAAAACTTGTATGTCTCCCATTGCACTTATCCAGGAGATACAAGAGAGAAAACACATGCTCTGGGAGATGTGATCCATGTATTCACTAGACTGGAAGCTCCTTGATCAGAAACTGTGTCTTGATCAGCACGTACCTAGGGTGTCTATCAAGACATGGCCTCTTCTCAACAAATATTGATTGAATACGTAAAGGCAGGCAAAGAGGGATGAACAATGGAGACACAGCCTCTGCTGGGTGGAGTATTCCCTCAGGCTTTCCCAGGTTTCAGTGAAATATCCTCACCCTAAACATTCTATACCACTTACTGTTTTTATTCCATGATACCAAGCAACCTTTACATATGGGCATCACCAAACGATCAATACTGAAATCAAGTTGATTACATATTTTTAGCCAAAGATGGATAAGCTGTATATAGTCAGCAAAAACAAGACCTGGAGCTGACTGTAGCTCAGATCATCAGCTTCTCATAGCAAAATTCAGGCTTAAACTAAACAGAGCAGGGAAAACCACTAGGCCAGACAGGTACAACTTAAATCAAATCCCCTGTTAATATGCAGTGGAGGTAATAAATAGATTCAATGGATTATATCTGGTAGACAGAGTCACTGAACTATGGATGGAGGTCCATAATATTGTACAGGAGGTGGCAAACGAAACTATCACAAAGAAAAAGAAAAGCAAGAAGGAAAAGTAGTTATCTGAGGAGGCCTCACAAATAGCTAAAAAAAGAAGAGAAGCAAAAAGTGAGGGAGAAAGGGAAAAGTATATTCAGCTAAACACAGATTTCCAAAGAATAGCACAGAGAGACAAGAAGGGCTTCTTCAATGAACAGTGTATAAAACTAGAAGAAAACAACAGAAGGGGAAAGACTAGAGATCTCTTCAGGAAAATATGAGATATCAAGGGAACATTTTGCCCAAAGATGAGCACAATAAAGAACATAAGTGGTAGAGACCTAGGACACTGAAGAGATCAAGAAGAGATGGGACGAATACACAAAAGAACTGTACAGAAAAGATCCAAATGAACCGGATTGCTACGATGGTGTGGTCAGCCACCCAGAGCCAGATATTTGGGAGAACGAAGTCAAGTGGGCCTTAGGAAGCACTGCTGTTAATAAAGCTAGTGGATGTGATGGAATTCCAGTAGAACTATTCACAACCCTAAAGGATGATGCCATCAAGGTGTTGCATTCAATATGTCAGCAAATCTGGAAGACCCAGCTGTGGCCACAGGATTGAAAAAGGTCAATCCTCATCCCAGTTCCCAGGAAAGGTAGTACTAAAGAATTTGTTAACCATCGGACAGTTGCACTCATCTCCCATGCTAGTAAGGTCATGATTAAAATCCTTCTTGCTAGGCTTTAGCCTTATGCAAACCAATAACTTCTAGATGTCCAAACTGGGTTTAGAAAAGGAAAGAGGAACTAGAGATCAAATTGCCAACATCTGTTGGATCACAGAGAAAGCTAGGGAATTCCAGAAAAACATCTATCTCTGTTTCAAAGCCAAAATCTTTGACTGTGTGGATCATAATAAACTGTGGAAAGCTCTTAAAAAGATGGGAATACCAGACCATCTTACCTGTCTTCTGAGAAACCTGTATGCAGGTTAAGAAGCAACAGTCAGAGCCCTGTATGGAAAAACTGATTGGTTCAAGATTGAGAAAGGAGTACAACAGGGTTGTCTGCTGTCACCATGTTTGTTTAATCTATACACTGAGCACATTATGAGAAATGCCAGGCTGGATGAGTTACAAGCTTGAATCAAGATAGGTGGGAGAAATATCAACAACCTCAAATGTGTGGATAATGCCACTCTAATGGCAGAAAGCAAAGAGGAACTAAAGAGCCTCTTGATAAGGGTGAAGGAGGAGAGTGAAAGAGCCAACTTAAAACTAAATATTAAGAAAAACTAAGATCATAATATCTGGCCCCATTCAGTTCAGTTCAGTCGCTCAGTCGTGTCCGACTCTTTGTGACCCATGAACCACAGCACACCAGGCCTCCCTGTCCATCAACAACTCCCAGAGTTTACCCAGACTCATGTCCATTGAGTCGGTGATGCCATCCAACCATCTCATCCTCTGTCATCTCCTTCTCCTCCTGCCTTCAATCTTTCCCAGCATCAGAGTCTTTTCAAATGGCCAAAGTATTGGAGTTTCAGCTTCAACATCAGTCCTTCCAATGAACACCCAGGATTTATCTCCTTTAGGATGGACTGGTTGGATCTCCTTGTTGTCCAAGGGACTCTCAAGAGTATTCTCCAAAACCACAGTTCAAAAACATCAATTCTTTGGCACCCAACTTTGTTTATAGTCCAACTCTCACATCCATACATGACTACTGGAAAAACCATAGCCTTGGCTAGATAGACCTTTGTTAGAAAAGTAATGTCTTTGCTTTTTAATATGCTGTCTAGGTTGGTCATAACTTTCCTTCCAAGGAGTAAGCATCTTTTAATTTCATGGCTTCAGTCGCCATCTGCAGTGATTTTGGAGCCCCCCAAAATAAAGTCAGCCACTGTTTCCGCTGTTTCCCTGTCTATTTGCCATGAAGTGATGGGACCGGATGCCATGATCTTAGTTTTCTGAATGTTGAATTTTAAGCCAACTTTTTCACTCTCCTCTTTCACTTTCATCGAGAGGCTCTTTAGTTCTTCTTCACTTTCTGCCATAAGGGTGGTGTCATCTGCATATCTGAGGTTATTGGTATTTCTCCCAGCAATCTTGATTCCAGCTTGTGCTTCATCCAGCCCAGCGTTTCTCATGATGTACTCTGCATATAAGTTAAATAAGCAGGGTGACAATATACAGCCTTGATGTACTCCTTTTCCTATTTGGAACCAGTCTGTTGTTCCATGTCCAGATCTAACTGTTGCTTCTTGACCTGCATACAGATTTCTGAAGAGGCAGGTGAGGTAGACTGGTATTCCCATCTCTTGAATAATTTTGCACAGTTTATTGTGATGCACACAGTCAAAAGGCTTTGCCATAGTCAATAAAGCAGAAATAGATGTATTTCTGGCCCAATTACCTCATGGCAAATGGGGGGGGGGGGAGCTGCAAGCAGTGACAGATCAAACCAGTCAATCCTAAAAGAAATCAGTCCTGAATATTCATTGGCAGGACTGTTACTGAAGCTTCAGCTTCAATACTTTGGCCACCTGATGAGAAGAACTGACTCATTAGAAAAGACCCTGATGCTGGAAAAGATTGAAGGCAGGAGGAAGGGATGACAGAGGCTGAGATGGTTGAATGGCATCACCAACTTGATGGACATGAATTTGAGCAAGCTCCATGAGTTGGTGAAGGACAGAGAAGCCTTGTGTGCTGCAGTCCATGTAGTTGCAAAGAATCGGACATGACTGAGCAACTAAAGTGACCTGAGTGACAGATTTCCTCTTCTTGGGCTCTAAAATCCCTGCAGAAGGTGACTGCAGCTATGAAATCAGACGTTTGCTTCTTGGCAGGAAAAGAAAGCTATGACAAACCTAGACAGTGTTTTGAAAAGCAGAGACATTACTCTGCCAACAAAGGTCCATATAGTCAAGGCAGTGATCTTCCCAGCAGTCAAGTACCATTTTGAGAGCTGGATCATAAAGAGCTGGAGCACCAAAAAATTAAGGCCTTTGCACTGTGGTGCTGGAGAGGACTCCTGAGAGTCCCTTGGATGTGAACATGAACTTGGGCAAGCTTCAGGAGATGGTGAGGGACAGGGAGGACTGGCATACTGCAGTCCATGGGATCGCAAAGAGTCAGACATGACTGGGCAATTGAACAACAACCAAGCAACCTGCTGATACAAATTAAACTTTCCTGGTCTTCATCCTGGAAAGGAAGTGAATTCAACCACTAGCCACTGTTACTTTGCAGTGTCATTTATTATATTGACATCTAGTTAATCCCTCAGTGGCATGTGGATTAGGTGAGCAGTAGTCTGAGTCTCTGAGAGGATAAGCATAGTGGATACACTGAGAACATCCAATGTTTGGTCCTTGTGATAGAGTTCAGACACTGAAATATGGGATCTACTCATGGTGAGAACCTTTTAAGCAGAAAAGTAAACTGGTGGATCATGAAATCATTGGCTTATTTACCTATTTTATTTATCCTTAATATTTTTGCTATATTTAAAAAAAATTGGCTCTTAGGTGTCCAGAAATGGATTCAATTTACTCCTTAGGGTCATGACCCCTCTCATGACAGTGTCATCATTGGCTCATATACTGGCTCAGACATTGTTAACTCATATAAAAATTCAGATTTTTGTCTTCTCTTGAGAAATTTAAGAATCCTCCAAAACACTGGTTCTGTTTCACTGCAAGGCAAAAGTTAGTGGCTGTTCATGCTAATCTCTAATGTCTCCCACCAGAGAGGCTTCGTGTTAGCTGAAGTATATTACTAGACTTGAACTTTTTTCTTCGAATCCACTGGAGAGTGAACTATTGTGTCCACTTCACTGATTTACATTACCTGCTGTCAGCATTTAAGTTTGAGAACCCTGCTCTGGGGGCAAACTCTTATGCCATCTCTAACAACTGCTACCATTCACTGAGTCCTCATATATGCAACACACTGAACTCACAGTTTTTCATATAGTTTTTATCTCTTTAAATCATATAAAACCCTATGAGGTGAGTTCAAGTACTACCTCCATTTTACAAGCGTGGAGGCTAAAGCTCAAAGGGCTGACGAACTGGCCAAGATGCTAAAACTTATGCTTTTTGACAGTGGGATTCAAACTTTGGCCTGGCAGAGTCCATAGCTGAGACTTTTTAACGTTACACTACGCAACCCTCCAAATCACTAATCTCATAACAGTAGGATTCCTGCTCTCCTTCAGCGTTTCTTCCTCGTACTCAGTCCATGTGAGTCTGAGTTACAGGAAGAGGGGCTGAGCACTGCCCTGCCCACACCCCATCTATGCCAATGTCAGAGGGAGTTGTTCCTTTGTTGGATCTGAAAGCTATAGCTCTGCTGGGCGGGACAACAGGAGATGCTGGGGTCACTGTGACTCTGGGCAGCTGCCTATTAATCACTGGTTTTGTGTGTGTGTGGCTGGGCTGTCTCAGTGCCGTCCCAAAGTTGTACCTGGGGAATCTCATATAAAGGGGCTGCAGCTCTAGGCCTGTGGCTGTCAGACCACAGAGATGGGGAAGCTGCTGCTGTGGGTTGGTGAGTGTGGTGGGTCCCAGCCCCTCAATGTCTCTTAGTTCAGGAGGTGCCGGGCTTCATAAGCTTGTTGTCTCACTGGTACCCAAGGAGCATCCTGGGACTGGGGGCCTGGATTAGGTAGAGGTGGACAGGACACAGTGAAAGGAGAAGTGATCAGAGCAGTGGTTCTCAGCCTTTCTCACCTTTGACCAATTAATCAGAATCTCTGAGGGAGGAACCAGGATATCACTACTTTTAAATTAGCATCCAGGGTTGAGAACTTCCCTGATGGCCCAGACAGTAAAAAATCTGCCTGTAATGCAGGAGACTCGAAGTCAATCCCTGAATGAGGAAGATCCTCTGGAGAAGGGAATGGCTACCCACTCCAGTATTCTTACCTGAAGAATTCCATGGGCAGAGGAGCCTGATGGGCTACAGTCCATGGCGTCACAAAGATTTGGACACGACTGAGTGACTAACACTTTCAGGGTTGAGAACCACCGGCCTGAACCTTGCTAGGACTTTCAATGTCATGGTTGTCCCTATGCAAAGCCTGTGTGTCTACACGTAGAGTATATTGGAGTGGAAAGAAGCTTAGATAGATCTGGCTTCACCTGCTCAATGTAGAGAAGAGGAAGGAGGGAAGGGTGTGTGTGTCTGCATTTGTGGGAGCTGGAGGGTGAGCTGGGGTGTACCCGTGAATCTGCGTGTGTTTCTTCCTTTGTCTCTTGCAGGGCTGCTCCTTGTGCTGAAACACCATGATGGTGAGGAAACTGTGGTCCTCTCCAGAGCTGGGGAGAGTGTCCACTGAGAACTGCTCCAAGCCCAGTGTCCCCTGTGTCTGCCCTGGCTCTGCGTTGGGGATCATTGACCCAGTGCGGCTCAGCAGCAAATTCTCAGTCACTGTTGGGTCTTCTCTGTGCCAGGATCCAGACTCTCGGATCCATTCTGACCAGGGTTTCATGAGGCGTTCTTTCCCTGGGGGACCCCGACAGTGGGGGAGGGACCTCCCCTCAGTGTAGCTTTGGGGGGATGTGTTTGGTGGGGGTTACAGTGGACTGGCTTCTAGAGAAGTGTCCACGCTGCTGTGGACGCTGAGCTCCAGCCCCACTTAGTTTCTACCAGTGATGCCTGCTGTCCCCTGCTAGGTGCTGCCCACAAGCTGGTGTGTTATTTCACCAGCTGGGCATTCAGCCGGCCCGGCCCTGCCTCGATCCTGCCCCGGGATCTGGACCCCTTTCTCTGCACCCACCTGGTATTTGCCTTTGCCTCGATGCACAACAATCAGATTGTTCCTAAGGACCCCCTGGATGAGAAAATCCTCTACCCGGAGTTCAACCAGCTCAAGGAGAGGTATGTTCACTTTGCCGGTGGGGGGTGTATTTTACAGGTGAAGAGAAGTAAGTCTTTTCTTCTGTTAGCCGTCACCTTTCCTCTGATCCTTGTGTTCCTCCTCCTGTCAAGGGCTCTCTGTAGTGTCCCTGCTGTGGGAGCTCCCCGTTGATCAGCACTCTGAGCTTGTCCTTGCCTCCCTGCCCTTGTGGCTGCTGTGCCCCTGCCCAGAATATGCTCCTCTCTCTTCTCTGCCTTGCACCCCCAACTCACCCTTCAAGCCCAGTGCTCAGGATTCTATCTTCAAATGCTTCGGAGAGAGCTGCTTATCACAAAAGCTTCTCAAATGCTACTGTTTCATTACCATTTGTCACCTGCAAATGAACCCCAAGGGAAGGGCAGGTGTCTATGATCTTTGTACAGCAGTGGCTGGGTCAGTGCCCAGCAGAGAGCTGGTGCTCAGTGTTCTCTCCCCAGGCCTCCTGGACGTCCTCTCCAGGGAGTGGTCTGTCGCTGTGTGCATGGTAGTAGAAGGGCGGAGAAAATCCATGTCACTAGAGTACAGCCTCCAGAGAGGAGAGCAGGGAGCTTGTCCATCTGTTCATTGCTGTGTTTCAAGCACCTAAAGCAGTCAGAAAGTGAAAAGTGAAAGTGAAGTTGCTCAGTTGTGTCTGACTCTTTGTGACCCCATGGACCGAGGCCTGGCAGGTTCCTCTGTCCATGGGATTTTCCCAGCAAGAATACTGGAAGGGGTTGCCATTTCCTTCATCGGGGGATCTTCCCGACCCAGGAATTGAACCTGGGTCTCCCACACTGCCGACAGACTCTTAACCATTTCAGCTACCAGGGAAGCCCAAAGCAGTCAGAGGCACATATTAATTGTTCAATAAACATTTGTTGACCAAGAAAGTGAGTGAAGAGAAAACTTAGGCTGCTTTTGCTTTTCCTTTTTGTGGGAATGTCACGAGATTTTGGAGTTTTGGGGGCTTGGACAACCTGGGGTCCTGTGTGTAATGACCTTTATGGGGGTTGGTTGTTGTCTCTTTTCCTTCTTGCTCTTCCTTGGCTCAGCTCCTTTCTCCCTTAGGTTACTCTACCCACTGCCCCCTTTCCCTACCCCTCCTCCCATCCCCACTACTTCCTACTGTTCCCCAAATGACTAATGAGAACCCAGCTCACCAACTCCATCCCTCATCACAGGAACAGGGGGCTGAAAACACTGCTGTCCATCGGGGGGTGGAACTTCGGCACCTCGAGGTGAGTCTGTGCTGTTAGGTCTTCTCTCTGGGGTGGGGGTGTGGTGATGGGGGTGGGGAGCAGGCCAGCTTTACACTCATTATCTCGTGACTGATAGGGGAAAGGATTAAACTAGCTGTTTGCATTCCAAATTTGTAGGAAAAAAAAGCACGAGTGAGAGCTTAGGGAACTTAGCATATTTCACCCAGGTGTCCCTGTGAGATGACCAGCTGGGGTGATGATCAGGTAATGGAACCAGGTCTGCCTAAGTCTGAATCTGGTTAATCATTGCATGTAGTACTAGCTCCAAATTACTTAAAGTTGTGCTTTACTATACTAAATATTTTCCAATAGTGTCTTCATTATGGAAAAGAAAATACTACAAAAAATAGAAAACAATCAAACAGCCAATGAACAGAAGAGCAGAGACTCTTGAACCCCTGGTCAGAGCCTGGCCCTCTTTGCCACCTTATGGGCCCATTAGCTCAGAGATCTTTCTGGAAGTGCTTGCCCTTGGCTCATGTTCCCTCCCCTTATCTGTTCAGGCAGAGGGTCAGTGCTTGGCCAGGAGTAACCAGGTTTTCAAAGGCAGAGCTGTTCTGAACCACTGTCTCCACCCTGGGCTGAGTGTTGTTTCCATATGGCAGGGGCAGGTGTGGTTTGCAAATACTCCCCGGAGCCTGAAGTCCAGGACTTGGTGGAGCTTTAAGAGGGTTTGAGAGTTTCAAAGCTCTGACTTCCTTTCCTCAGTCACATATGAACCAAAGAGCCTTGCAGGGGAGTGGTTGAGGGGAGCACGGTTATGCAGAAAGCACTCCTGGCCTCACCCCTGGCCTCCCTGCAGGTTTACCACGATGCTGTCCACATTCACCAACCGGGAAAGGTTTGTCAATTCAGTGATCGCCCTCCTGAGGACACATGGCTTCGATGGTCTGGACCTCTTCTTCTTGTACCCTGGACTCAGAGGCAGCCCCGCACGTGACCGCTGGACCTTTGTCTTCTTACTTGAGGTAAGGTTGGCTTGGCAGATCCCAAATCCAGAAGTGATTCTATTTTGACCATGTCTGGGCCCTGGGCACAGGAGGAGCCTAAGACCAGGGTTGGACAGGAGAGTGGTGTGGACAGAAGGCTACTGATCAGGGGCCCTGTGGAGGCCTGTCCCTCTGTCACCACTGGCCTGGCCCCAGCCCTCCAGCCTGAGTGATACTTTCTCCATGCATCTACTGGACTCCCTCAAGCAGGCTGTCTGAACTCTGCTCCTGGGCCTGAAGCTAGCCCTCTGCTCAATGCCTTACCTACTGGTTCACATTCCCCTTTCTCAGGAGCCTGTGGCCAGGGCCTGTGTCTGACTCTCCTGGCTCCAGAGACTCTGTTATTACGGAAGATTGTTTCCTGGATGACTCCTGCTTTCCCCTACTCGACTCTGCTTTGTCCATTTCTCTCATCTGACTCTCTCTTCCCAGGAGCTCCTGCAGGCCTTCAAGAATGAGGCACAGCTCACCATGCGCCCAAGGCTGCTGCTATCTGCTGCTGTCTCTGGGGACCCCCATGTCATCCAGAAAGCATATGATGCACGCCTTCTGGGGAAGTGAGTGGGTCCTCCTTTGGTGTTTGGTGGGGGGCACTGGAGGGAAGAAGGCATCTTCTCCTCAGAACCCAGAGGTGCCCAGCACTGTCCTGGAGCTTCGATTTCCTGCCTTGCTGTGAGAGCACCTGTGGGAGGTGGGCCTAGCAGGAGCGTAGGTGGGGACAAGGATTATTCCTTATAGCCCAGGCTTTCCTGAGGAGATCAGAGGGGAGTGATGGAGCACCAGACCGCACCACAGCATCTCTTGGGTAGAGATCTGCATCACCCATAGCTGGGCCTTAAGGAGTGAATCCAGGGGCTGGCCTCTGTTTTCCTGGAGTCCTCTGTGGATGTACACCAAGTGCCAGATGGCTGGCATGAGAGACATTTGTGAATTACCAACTACTGCCTCTGAAACAAAAACAGGAATGCCAAGTCAGGGCCTGTTTTCAGAGCAGAGATCTTCATGCTAGAATCACAAAATCAGTCAAAGAAAGCTCATGCATGCTAAGTCACTTCAGTCGTGTCCATCTCTTTGCAACCCTATGGACTATATAGCCTGACAGGCTCCTCTGTACATAGGATTCTCCAGACAAGAATACTCGAGTGGGTTGCCATGCCCTCCTCCAGGGGATCTTCCTGACCCAGGGATCAAACCCGTGTCTTTTATGTCTCCTGCATTGGCAGGCAGTTTCTTTACCACTGACGCCACCTGGGAAACCCCAAGAAAGCACATAACTTTCTGGAAATGCCAGTTCTATACTAATTTTCTCAAAGCTCAAGAATCAGGTATTTACAGATGTGAAAGCTGAGTTAGATGCAGAACACAAGAGGTGAATGGGGGTGTTTCTGAGCGTGATTATACTTAGGGAGAGTGGTTTCAGTGGAGAGTGGTTAGGCAGGAAAGGTGGACCCCAGTGGAGTGAGTTGCCTAGTGTTGGTCTTAGGGCCAGGCAGGATTGAGGGAGTTCATCTTCACCAAGCTGGGTCACCTTAGACAAATTAGGTAACTGTCTGAGTTTTAACTTCTTTATTTTATGTGTTTATTTATGGCTGCACTGGGTCTTTGTTGCTGTGTGCTGGCTTTTCCCTAGTTGTGGCGATTGGGGCTACACTTTCAGTGCACAGGCTTCTCATTGTAGTGGGTATCTCTTGTTTGCAAAACATGGGCTCTAGGTGCTTGGGCTTCAGTAGTTGTGGCGCATGGGCTTGTGGCACGTGGAATCTTCCCAGACCAGGGATTGAATCCATGTCTCCTGCATTGGCAGGCAGATTCTTAACCACTTGACTACCAGGGAAGTCCCTCAATTTCTTCATTTAAAATAGAGACAGTTGTGGTACTTAGGGCATTGGCTAGATTAAAATTAAATTAGAGGATCCATGTTAACCTCTACACTGTGACCTGATAAGGCTCAATTGCACTTCTCCATCTGGAAAGATTTCTGGAAGAGGTGGGTTTCAGTGGCTCCTGGAATGGTAGAAAGATGGATGCACTTTTATGCTGTCTGATTACACACATTGTTTACGCAGACCTCTGCTGCACTTGTATCAGCCAGAATGCCTTTGTTTCCTGGTCTGATCCCATCCGCTTTGTTTCCTAGTCTGATGCCTTGGATACTCTGAGGAGGGCATAGGTCCTGACACACTGCTGTCCCTCACTGGCTGTGTGTTCCAAGACAGCCTCTCACATGCAGGGCACAGCTTGGGCAGTCCCCATGGGCAGAGACAGCAGGGGTGTTGGGTGGCCGATGTTCATCTAGTTAGCCAGTTGGTGCTGTGAAAGTCTAACTAGCATGATCTTCATACTTTCTCTTCCTGCCCTTTATAGACTCTTGGATTTCATCAGTGTCTTGTCTTACGACTTACATGGAAGCTGGGAAAAGTTCACAGGACACAATAGCCCTCTGTTCTCTCTGCCTGGAGACCCCAAATCTTCGGTAAGGAAAGGAAAGCTGTCCGACAGCCCAGACATGCATCCCTGAGCCAGGCCAGTGGCTCTTGGTAACAAGGAGGGGTTGTGTTCTTCCTCCCTGTAGGCATATGCCATGAATTACTGGCGACAGCTTGGGGCCCCCCCTGAGAAGCTCCTCATGGGGCTCCCCACCTATGGACGTACTTTTCACCTCCTCAAAGCCTCTCAGAATGAGCTGAGGGCAGAAGCTGTGGGACCAGCATCTCCAGGGAAGTACACCAAGCAAGCTGGCTTCTTGGCTTATTATGAGGTGATGGAAACGGGACCCTCTGTCTGTGAGTTAGGGCTTCCCCACCCAAGCCCAGGGCCAAAGCAGGGACAAGGGACCAAGGCAAGACTGAGGGCTAGAGAGAGGACAGGGAGGTGGTTTGCTGCGGTAAGGGACATCCAGTCTCTGGGATACTCTGTTTTCTTTTGGGGAAGTTATTTGAGTCCTTTGTAAGAGGTGAGGGTGAAGTCTGAATGGAGGGGGACAGATATTTCAATCCTTAGAAGATTCTTAAATAATATTTAAGTCAATCCTGAATTACTATATGGCCTAAATAAACCTAATTAATATTTGCAAGATATATATGTGTATATTTTCAAAAGTTCAAACATTTTCAAAAGCAAAAGAATAGTATAACATCCTCTCATTCCCTGATTCCCAAATGCCCTTCACCCAGCTTCAGTCATTAACTACTCTTGGCCAGTCTTGCTTTTTCTCAATATTGTTTCTTCTCCCTGACTCCTTCCTTCTCACTATCAGATTATTCTGAAACAATTCAAAGACATCCCCCATGACAGATTCTCCTCTACCTCAATTCCACCCCCTAGTCCCCATCTCAGCAAAGCTTGCTCTAGTGGAGGAAAGAGCCATGCACCCAGGGCAATGTGAAACACAAGAGAAAATAGTAAGAGGCATGGATTGCATGGCTGTAGGATCTAGATTAGGTGAATTTTGTGCAGAGCTGTGAAGCACACTCAGAATCCTGATGGGTGGGAAGAACCTTCTAGGCAGAGGACAGCAGGCACCAGAGGGCAAACTGTGTCTTTGCCTGTGGTGGTAGTGGAGGTGCTGGTGTCTCTCCAATCTCTGCTCTGTCCTGGCTCCTGGAGGTGTTTCCCTGCTAATCCAATGAGGCATGGTTATGAGTGATGGCATAGTTGAGGGAGTGTTCTTGAAGGACATTATGTGAAAGAGATTTTGATAAACTTAATGACCACCCCCACCCCCAAAGGAAAAACTTTTACACCTTAACTTTGACAGCCCAAGTTGAACATGTCTACATTTTTGTAACATATGGTCTCCAGCTCAGGGCTGGGCACCCAATCCACACTCAGTGCTCTCTTGATTATAATAACCTAGTTCTCCCTGCCTTCCAGGCCTTTACAGTTATTATAGATTCAAAAGTTAGTTTGATAACTGCCTAGATGGGGCAGTTTATGTTGGTTTTAATGAACAGAGGAGATACTTATTCACAAAAAGTCTTTGAGAAAGAAACAGGTTTGGTCAAAGGTCAGGTTTGTTCCTGTAGTAGTTTGGTATCGATTTTACCAAACCCTGGTTTGTTTTCTTATGGCTATCCCCCACTCCTTAGTGTTCTTTTTGTTTATCCATCACAGATATCATGTGAGGAATGTGCAGTAGTAGGGATTTTTTGGAATAGAGAGGAGGTCCTTTGTGAGTGGCTTCCACACCCCTTCTTTGATCTGCCTTCCTCTCACGCCCTGGTGAGGGATTCTTGGGTTCTTTTTCCTTGCTGGTGCTTCCCTCCATGGCACTTCACAGAACTACCCTGGTGATCTTCCTGGCAGATTTGCTCCTTTGTCCAGAGAGCAAAGAAGTGCTGGATTGATGATCAGTATGTCCCATATGCCTTCAAGGGGAAGGAGTGGGTTGGCTATGATGATGCCATCAGCTTCAGTTACAAGGTGAGACCTTGGTCCTTTCTTGCTCCAGCATAGTTTTCCTCTGGCTTCCGTGAGGCCCTTGTCTGTACTGTGTGTGTGTGTGTGTGTGTGTGTGTGTGTGTGTGTGTGTATGGGTGTGTGTGTACTGCATGGAGAATGAAGGTGAGAATGACTATATTAGATGAGTTTTAGGCATACTTGATCTAACTGGAGCTTCCTAATCAAACCTACCCCAATCGTCTTATTTTGAAAAGAAGGATTTATGGAGACACTTGAAAGCTGATGAAGGTGTTTGGCCTTCATCCTGTGTGCATTTTCAGGCAAAATCAGGTTTCTGAGCCATGTATATGATTTGTGAGTTTGAAATCTTTAGACTTTAGTAATTGTGACCACCACTGCACCCCATATCAACAGTGGTCTGTGATGTTGAACCTGGCAAGTTTTTTGTTTTTTTTTAAATAGTGAATTAAAACAGAAAAGACATGTTCCAGTGTTTCCCTAACCTGCCTCTGCTTGGAATTACCTAGATTAGAAGTAGATTTAATAGATGTAGAAATTCTTAGTTCCAACCCTGAATATTCATCAGATCTTAGAAAGAATCTGGCCACTGCTTGCAGTATATCCCCTTGTGATCCTACTGTAATCTGTGTGGCATTTTGGGTGTGCACGTGTGAGATGATAAGGATCTGGACTAGGGAGTTTGGGAGGAGAGGCCACTGATGAGTGAGCAGTTGTCAGAAGTCTGTCGCTGCCTGGATGTCGGGGCTTATAAGTAGAGGGATATCGCAGTGTCTCCTCTCATAAGTGATGTAGAAGTGACTGGTGTTGGTTGTTCTTTGGGGAACATTTGCAGTAGAAAGCAGAGATAATATGGCAGTTATCATGAAGAGTCACTGTGACTTCCTCTAATCCTGTGTGAGACCCGCTGTGGGGAGAGAGGTAGAGAGCATGACTTTCAGCTTCCAGGATCTTACTCTGTGGTTTGGAAACAGAAGACACAAAAAAGGTCAGTGACCCTGGAATTATCCAGTTGGGTGGAATTAAATACATGATCCATAGGACACAGAAGAGGGGGTTGGACCCCATTGCTGGGGAAAGCCAGAAGCCAGCAGTGCAGGGTGACCTTGCTTTGAGGGGCAGTTATAGAGCCTTACCGAGCTAGAGGTGGATGTGAGCCCAATGTGAGCATAATTAAGAGCTCTCATACAGAATCTCAGAGCTGAAAGAAACCTTGCAGGTAATCACTGGGAGGCAGTAATCCCTGGATCTCTCAGTGTAGCAGCACTGTCCAGGCATTCCGAGTAAAGCAAACAGACCAGCTGTAATTAAACAGAAAGTTTCCCCTCCCGAGCTCTTCCCCAGAGTCATAAAATCTCCTTCCCGGAGAGGCCTAGTTTACTTTCCAGAGCCAAGCTCTTGGTCTCTCTAGAGGGGAGGAGGGCAAGATGTGCCTGCTTCCTATGTCAGCTTGAGACTCGTAATTGTGGGATTCTTCTCCTGTGGTGCAGACCCTGCTGCACATGCAGGTGAATATCTGGTTGCTTTCACATCACTCTTTGGATAATTGGGGAATGGAGAGCAAACTCCAGGTGCTAATCTGACTTTTTACTGTGAGTAGAAATGGTCACTTTTTTGATCTGGAGATGTGGTGTGTGTGTATATGTGCATATAAAACAGACAGGTTAATTTAGCCTATGTGTGTTTGCTAAGTTGCTTCAATCATGTCTGATTCTTTGCAACCCTATGAACTGTAGCCTGCCAGGCTCCTCCATCCATGGGATTCTCCAGGCAAGAATACTGAAGTGGGTTGCCATTTCCTCCTCCAGGGGATCTTCCCAACCCAGGGATCAAACCCAAGTCTTTTATGTCTCCTGCATTGGCAGGCAGGTTCTTTACCACTAGTGGCACGTGGGAAGCCCAGTTTAGCTTAGAAGTAGGATAAAATCTCAGAATCTTCATAGTTTCAAATAATTAGGCTTAATAATTAGGCTTTGCTGTCTTATTTTACATTTGAGGAAATTAAATCTCGGAAAGGAGGCAACCGATTTGACCAAGTCATTACCAAGTCATGCAGCTGTTTGCATATGAGTCTGCCTTTTCCGCCAGCACAGAGAGTGCTGGCAAAGTAATAATAAAACCTGGTTTGGGGTCTAAACTCTGTCTTTTAGTTATATCTGTGATTTAAAAAATTATGGACCAAAGACTATGTTACTTATCTGTGAAAAGGATATGATGTTATCTGTTCTATTCCTCCTTTATAGCATCATTTTGGCATGAGGTATGTTGAGGTGGTTTTTAAAAAATGTAAAGCTATATCTACTGTTTAGTATGATGATAGTGGTAATCAGCAGTTTGGGAAGTCAGACAGTACTTAATGTTTATGAACATTTACTATGTGCAAAGTATTGCTCCAAATATTATACATGTGGGAATTAAAAAAATGTTTTTTCAAGTTGTGGCAAAATATACATAGCATAAAATTCACCATTTTGCTTATGTTTTGTTACAGTTCAATAGCATTAAGTACATTCATGTTGTTGTGTAACTATCACACTTATCCTTCTCCAGAACTTTCTTGTCTTCCCAAACTGAAACTCCACACACATTAAACAGCTCGTCACTCTTCCCTCACACACTTTCTCTTAATCAACACTCTACCTTCCATCTTTATGAATTTGACTACTCTAAGAGCCTCTATGAGTGGAATCTTAGTATTTGTTCTTTTGTAACTGGCTTATTTCACTTAGCATGATGTCTTCCACTTCTATCCATGTTGTAACATGTGCATGTAGGAATTCTTTGGATCCTAAAAATGTTGGAAATGTTATTATCCATTTTTTTTTTCACACAGGAGGCAACTAAGACACATAAAGTTTATGTAACTTTTTTTCAAGATGCCATAGCTAATAAGCAATAGAGGCTAGATTCAAAGACAGGCTATGTGGCTAACTGTCCTGCTATATTGTCTTCTGAGAGTCCATCTGATTTTGCCATTGTACTCAGTCTGGAGGATGGTTAGAACAGCAGGTTGACTGACCACTCCTTTTTTTCAGGCATTTTTCATAAAGAGAGAGCATTTTGGGGGGGCCATGGTGTGGACATTGGACCTGGATGACGTCAGGGGCAATTTCTGTGGCACTGGCCCTTTCCCCCTTGTCCACACGTTGAATAATCTCTTGGTGAATGATGGTGAGTAGCTATGACTTGGAAGCTGGGGTTGGCAATTGCACAAGCAGCCACTGGGTGGGTCCCTTCTGTAAGATCTAAAGGCTTTGTTGTGGCAAAATGACAGTGAAGGAAGAGAATAAGCTTTGATGGCCAGGCCAGTCTGCTTTCTAATCTTGGTTTGGATGCATGCTCCATTTGATCTCTCTGAGCTTTGTTTTCCCATCTACAAAATGGTGATAATTCTTATACTCATGACAGTATTATACAAACTAAATAAGATGTGAAATGAAAGCATGCTGGCTCATGGTGAACACTCAATACATATCAGTTTATTTCTGTATTTTTCCCCCTTGCTTTCATGCAACAAACACCAGAAAAAGAAATTAAGTTTATTTTTGATATTTGTTTGATAGTAGAGACTTCCCTGACGGTTCGGAGATGGAACCTGGCATGCTAGATTTGCAACATCCTTGGAAACGGTCTATAACCCTCATTTTGTGAGGAGACCAGGGCTCAGAAAGATAATACAGCTAGTCAGGAGTGAAAATGAGACTCTGACTTAATTCTTTACAACATTATTTCTAGGGCAACCTCCTTGCACTCAGCCTGGACTTTGTGCTTCCCAAAAGGGGGACACAAAAGGAGTCTTCCTGTGGATTCCACAGGTTAGGAATAGGCTTCGGGGTAAGGTCTTGGTCAAGATGCAAAGGTCAAAGCAAAGGCTTAAGCTTAGAAAACTGGCAGACTTCTGCTTGGGGTCCCTCACCAGAAATGTGGCAAACCCTACTGAGTGTCCATGGGTGCCCGGGATCATGTTGATATGTTGAAGTAGGGGAGCAGGGCTTCTGTGTGCGGAGACTTTATCTGTGTCAACGAGTGGATGCATTCGGGAATCCTCTGGTTCTGGTTTGGGAGCTGGTACTTCAGCCCTGGAGCAGCTCTAGTCCTGCCAGTGACAGGATGGGAAGGAAGAGGTAGGAGTCTCATCCTTTTCTCATGGTTTCCTCTAGAGTTCAGCTCAACTCCTTCATCAAAATTTTGGTTCTCAGCTGATGCGAATTTTTCAAGAATTGGTCCTGAATTGCCAACTGTGACCAAGGATTTGACCCCTGATTTGGGCATTTTGCCCCCAGGAGGAGAGGCTGTGGCCACTGAGACTGATAGAAAGTCTTCAACTATGACCATAACCCCCAGAGGTGGGCTTGCGACCCCTACAAGGACCCCTCTGTCCTTTGGAAGGCACACTGCTGCTCCAGAAGGGAAGACTGAGAGCCCTGGAGAGGAGCCTGTGCTCCCTGTGGGCCATCTGGTGGTGAGCCCTGGAGGGATAGCTGTGGGTCCCGTGCACCTTCAGACTGGACAGAAGGTCACACCCCCAGGAAGGAAGGCTGGAGTCCCTGAGAAGGTGACCATCCCTCTGGAAAGATGATAGTCACCCCTGATGGGCAGGCTGAGTCTCTGGAGAGGAGACTTTGACCTCTGAGGTGGACCCTGACCCCCTGGTGGGTTACTTTGGTCTTCAGACAGAAGCTGAAAAGTAGATACTGTCCTCTTGTCCCAGGATACACTCCTCTTGCTTTTGACAACCCCTTTGTTCCCACTGATGGACTCATTCTTTGGATGACTTGATAACCCTTCCAGTGAGTCCTCTCTGTAAAGAAACTTGGAAAACTCTGCTGTGAATAAAGGATCCCAAAGCCTGTTGTTGGCAGAAGCTGGGGGAAGCCCTTATCTTTTCTTCTTGGTCCCCTGACAGAAGCTGCCTGTGCCCAGCCATTTATGCATCATTATTGGGGCAAACAGGCCCCATGTCATAGTGAGTTAATCTCTTCTTTCTTGAATAAACTGAAAGCATAAGAAGCCGTCTGAGTTCTCTGAAGTTCTTTTCTTGAAATGACCTGTGGTCGTGAGTTGTCAATTTCTTTCTTTCAAGGTCATTTTCCCCTCCTGTAATTTTTGGAAGGAGGGAATTTGTGTCTGTCCCACCCTGATATTTTCCAGTGTTGATTATGTGCTTCTGCCTCTGCAATGAACACCCTGACTTCACTGATGGTCAGAACCAAAATCTCATCTAGAGAAGTTTTCCCTACTGCTGAAGGGTGCTGAGAAAGGGAGGAGGGAATTGTATCTTCCAGTTTTATTCCCTACTTTGGAAGTCTTAGTTATCTCTGATAAGACACCCTCACCTATTCTCTCCACAAGAAGTAGTGGAGGGGGGACTTCCCTTGTTGTCCAGTGGTTAAGAAGCTGCCTTCCATTGTAGCGGACATAGGTTCGATCCCTGGTTGGGAAACTAAGATCCCACATGCAAGGCCAAAAGAAAAAAAGAGAGAGAGAGAAAAGAGATAGTGGAGGGAAAGACAAAATCAGTATATTTTAAGTTACCTGCATACTTCTCCTGGTCTCCTCCACAAACCCCAGTTCCTGGACTCCACACTGCTGTCCACCCATGGAGTATTTTTCTGGGCATAATTTATCCTCATAAGTCAGCATAGACACAGGATCAATTTCTTGCCCTCCCCTTCTGGGAAACAATGATGCTAGTGAGTGTCAGATCTGCCATCAGTGTTATCTTTCTTTTGGAAGTGCACCTCCTAGACTTTAAAAGTCTCATTAAAATATATCCACACATGTGTGGACACATGGCCCTAGGACCATGTTGCCACAGCATATATCACAAATCAATTAAGCTGCAAAACAAACCAACTGCAAAACTTAGTATCTTACAAAACAGCTATTATATTTATTTAGCTCATAATTCTAGAGGTTAGTAATTTAGGCTGTGTTTAGCTGTCTTTGTTTTTTTCTGAAGAATTAATTTTTTTAAAAATTGAAGAACTAGGTGGTTTGTATGTTCTGAACTGATATTAGCTGGTTCTTATTGGAATGGCTCAGGCATCTACAGTTAGCTAGTGGGTTGGGGTGGGCTGGGCTGGTTTATCATGGCCTCAGCTGGGCTGACTGAGGTCTCTTTTTACAAGACCTCCCATTCTTCAACTGGCTAGTTTATAAGATTGTGGTCTCATTGTTACTAGAAAGCAAGAGAGAAAGCTCCAACAGGTAATTAATTTTTAAATCTCTTCTTGAAGCATATTTACTATTGTTCCATTGGCCAAAGCAAGTCAAATGCCCAAGCCCAGAGGTAGAATGGTAGGGAATTATCCAAGTGGATACATGGAGGCATAAATAAACTGAAGGATATTACTACAATAACACATTCAATATTACTTTGTTTAAGAAAGCTAAAACATCTAAAATTAGATGTTTGTGTTTGTGTGTATGTGTGTGTGTGTGCATGCATGCATGTGCTTTGATAGGGCAGTTGGATGAAAGGGTTCCATGTTTGCAGTAAGGTCTGATGGAACAGAGATGGGTAACATTCCATTCTGGACACTGAATTGTCAGATTTCTTCTCCTACTTGTTGTATAAACCCTAACCTCATCTCCTCAAAGGTTAGGGATTATATATTTAACTGGACATTATTCTTAGAGTAGAAAAGAGATAGAGGTGAAGATTTTCCCACTAGCTCCTATATGGACAATAAATATTTCTGATGAATCTTTGTGATTATTTTCTGTCCCCTTTTCTGCATGTGCCTTATTCAAAGAAAATGTGCTTGGAAGTTTATTCTTATCTATGTGTTTAAAAGAATTCTAACTTATAAGCTTCCTGATACTTATCTTTTAGCTATAAATTGGTTGGGACTTCTAGCTTCATCATCCATCTCACAACATAGATCAGTGGGCAGTCAAGGTTTACCTGTACTGGTTACAGGTAAAAGGGAAGAGGAGAGTTCAGTGTTGAAGTTACGTGTTCTATTGTGAATTTATTCTGAAAGTGAACTCACTCTGACATGAAACCTGAGAAATATTGGTTTTATTTTATACTTATGAAATATATAACAGTAAGGACAGATATTGGACAGATATTGGAGGTAAATAGCTGTCTTTGCCATACATTTGCCCTTTTGGCCATTTACATATCCGTGTAAACCATTCTTTTATGTTTAGAAACCACATATTATCTTCCTGGAAAATGTCTCCAAAGTCCTTTCCATTACTACATCCACCTCAAAGGGTTTTGGGGTGGTACACAGTCCTTGGGAAATGGCATGGCAGGGATAGAAATTTATGAAAGAATCCAAATTTAAAGTAAGACACTAATAATTGTCAGACTGAGAAGTCAGAGCCTGAAGAAACAATGTTCATTTTCTGTTTTACCCCACTGTACCTGCCCTGGGGTGGTCAGTAGAGTTGGATCTCTCTCTGTCTTTTACACACACACACACACACACACACACACACACACACAAACACTCAACCTCTGCTTGCTTTTATTTGCTTTAATTTTGCAAATAGTCTTCTTCATCTGATCAAGTCAATTGCTGATGCAATTCTCAGAACAATATCTTCCCAGGGTAAAGAATACTTCTTTCATATGATAACTCCAGGTCAATCTCAAGAAACACTCTGGTGGCCTCATGAGGGTCAGGTGCTAATCCTGGTATCAGACATTGTTTCTGGGGAATGAGGCTCCAAAACTGGGTCTAAGTAATGTACCCATACTGAAACCAGAAGTGGGGGAGGGAACACACAGTTTGCCTCTCTAGAAGGAAATGGAAGTAAAAGAAGTGTGAATTCTTAAGAAAGGCTGCTGGAGCTGACAAAATCCAATGTAACTCATGGTATTATTGTGTAGGCTTATTGAACTACAGTGTGCAAAGCACCTGGTATTTTTCACTCTCTGACTTAACAGCTGGAGGTTTGGATTTATTTTTTGACATTTCTTGAGGGTAGAGGCTAAGTTAACAGTGAGAAGAAATACTTAGAATGTTAGAGCTGAACTTAGACCTCCATCTCTAAAGTCTTTTATTTAAAAATATATTTATTTATTTGGCTGTGTTGTGTTTCAGTTACGGCAGGCAGAATCTTTAGTTGTGGCATGTGAACTTAGTTGTGGTGTGTGGGATCCAGTTCTCTGACCAAGGATTGAACCTGGGCCCCCTGCATCAGGAGCAGGGAATCTTAGCCACTGGACTACCAGGGAAGTAGCCCTGTCTCTAGAATCTTGATGGAGCATTCTGTCCTCCAGAGTACAGTTCTGCCCCATGCCTTCCCTGGATCTGGCTCAGTGCCTAGCACAACATGGCCCATGAGAAGAGCTTTCTTTGGGATGCAGCAAGCAGCAATTCAAATTCAGTAGGTTTGGCTCCTGAATTTAGAGCAGGTCTTCAAGTTGGGAAAATTTTACTCGAAAAATTAGCTGGAAGTTTATTGGAAATGTCTGCAAGTGACATACTCATGTCCCTAGTCTTAACTACCATCAATTGGGGACCTTCTTTGTGGAAATAAGGGACTATTTTCTGTTGATTTTCTTTGATGCTCACCCTTAATTTTTCACTGCAGTATAGCTTCCACCTACTTCTAATTTTTTCATTAATGTCTTTAGAAAGAAAACTATAATCTCTGGAGAGTGGAGATTGTGACTTTGGAGAAGGGATTGTATTGATCTCTGCATGTAGGATGATACAACACATCAAAAGAGGGCAGAATAACAGTGAGCTCTAAAGTTATAGCCTTTCCAGACCTTACTTTCCCCTGCCCAGTATCCGTGGTTTGTAAGTACTTCATTAACTTAAATACTTATAATTGTACCCTAGTAATTGTACATGATTATGAATTAACAACTGAAGAGTTACGTTGTACACGAAGTCCTAGAGTCAGTCTTGAAATGTCCACTCTGAATGGGCTAAATTTCATGATTTCACGATCGTGCAGTGAGTTCATTGCTGGCAAAATAAAAGCTTCACCCTTGCATCTTCCTCAGACATCTCAGTTTGCAAGCCCTCAAAAATGGCACCATATAATAACCAAAGGACTCAGTGGTAACAAATACTTAGATAAGCAATACACCAAAGCCTCCAATGCCTAATTGCAAGCTTTCCCCTAATGATTCCCTAAAGGTCAGGGAGCCCTAGAACACAACACCTCCCTCTAATTCCTTGTCTTCTTTGCACTTTTCCAGATGAGTGCTGTCACTCAGACTGGATAAACCTAAGCTGAGAAATGGAGTAATTTTTCAGTTCTTGAATGATGCTTCATAAGAATTATAGCACCTGCTGAAGATGCCCCACCTGACTCTTCAAACTCTTCATACTTACTATGATAAGAACAACTGGCCATGCCAGTGGTCTTTTTAGACACTGTGATCAGTTCCCACAGGGATATGGCACATCACACAAATTTACTTAGATCTGAAAGATCTGCAGTTGTCAAGGAGCAATGTCAGTGCTTGTCTCCTAGCAGACGCATTGCTATGAAGAGAAAGTAATGTGCAACCTTTGCCAAACGGGACATAAGCCTGTGTAATGTTCCTCTCTTTGGTGGAAAATTCTGAGTGATTTTTCTGAGTGGAAGCCACTGTGATATGGGCAGTAGGTGGTATGTCAGGAATCAGGTTCCTACAAGACTTTAACACCAGTGAGAGAGACAAGACAATCATTCTAATGATTGTCTGAGAGAACTCAAGAGATCACCCTGTGCTTTGCAGACATTGTTTTACTTGTGTGAGAAAGCAGACAGCTTAGGTACTAATATCATTCTGCAAAGATTTTTGAAGTGCAGTAATAGAGCCTGGAGTGTGTGGGTTGACAAGAAGCCAGAGACACAGATGTGTCGTGGGAGAAGCCTTACGAACTGCTGGCAAGCAGATCATTTGGCTGTCTAACGTGGATAGGAAGGGGGAAAGGTGCAGGCTGACAGGGCATGACTAACAAGCAGGTACCAGTTGTATCTACCTAGGAAAGTGACCTGTGGATGCTATGTACTTTGCTCACTTTCTAATTTGAATTTTGAAGTCACATAAAAGCTTCCTTTCACGATTTCTAAAACCTATTTTTCTAAGTTAGAAATATTGCCACTAGATGGCAGCAGCATACATGACTGCATTTTTTTTTTTTTTAAATGGAGGCAGGAAGAAAACTATGAGAGTATAAGAATTAGACTACCAGAAAACTACTAGAGCTAATCAATGAATATAGTAATGTTGCAGGATACAAAATTAACACACAGAAATCCCTTGCATTCCTATACACCAATAATGAGAAAACAGAAAGAGAAATTAAGGAAACAATACCATTCACCATTGCAACAAAAAGAATAAAATACTTAGGAATATTTCTACCTAAAGAAACAAAAGACTTATATATAGAAAACTATAAAACACTGATGAAAGAAATCAAAGAGGACACAAACAGATGGAGAAATATACCGTGTTCATGGATTGGAAGAATTAATATAGTGAAAATGAGTATACTACCCAAAGCACTCTACAGATTCAATGCAATCCCTATCAAACTACCAATGATATTTTTCACAGAACTAGAACAAATCATTTCACAATTTGTATGGAAGTATAAGAAACCTCGAATAGCCAAAGCAATCTTGAGAAAGAAGAATGGAACTGGAGGAATCAACCTGCCTGACTTCAAGCTCTACTACAATGCCACAGTCATCAAGACAGTGTGGTACTGGCACAAGGATAGAAATATAGATCAATGGAACAAAATAGAAAGCCCAGAGATAAACCCACGCACCTATGGGCACCTTATCTTCGACAAAGGAGGCAAGAGTATACAATGGAGAAAAGACAATCTCTTTAACAAGTGGTGCTGGGAAAACTGGTCAACCACTTGTAAAAGAATGAAACTAGAACACTTCCTAACACCATACACAAAAATAAACTCAAAATGGATTAAAGATCTAAATGTAAGACCAGAAACTATAAAACTCCTAGAGGAAAACATAGGCAAAACACTCTCCGACATAAATCACAGCAGGATCCTCCATGACCCACCCCCCAGAATATTGGAAATAAAAGCAAAAAATAAACAAATGGGACCTAATCAAAATTAAAAGCTTTTGCACAACAAAGGAAACTATAAGCAAGGTGAAAAGACAGCCTTCAGAATGGGAGAAAATAATAGCAAACGAAGCAACAGACAAACAATTAATCTCAAAAATATACAAGCAACTCCTGCAGCTGAATTCCAGAAAAATAAACGACCCAATCAAAAAATGGGCCAAAGAACTAAACAGACATTTCTCCAAAGAAGACATACAGATGGCTAACAAACACATGAAAAGATGCTCAACATCACTCATTATTAGAGAAATGCAAATCAAAACCACAATGAGGTACCATTACACACCAGTCAGAATGGCCGCTATCCAAAAGTCTACAGGCAATAAATGCTGGAGAGGGTGTGGAGAAAAGGGAACCCTCTTGCACTGTTGGTGGGAATGCAGACTAGTACAGCCACTATGGAGAACAGTGTGGAGATTCCTTAGAGAACTGGGAATGGAACTGCCATGTGACCCAGCAATCCCACTGCTGGGCATATACACCGAGGAAACCAGAATTGAAAGAGATGCGTGTACCCCAATGTTCATCGCAGCACTGTTTACAATAGCCAGGACATGGAAGCAGCCTAGATGTCCATCGGCAGACGAATGGATAAGGAAGCTGTGGTACATATACACAATGGAATATTACTCAGCCATTAAAAAGAATACATTTGAATCCGTTCTATTGAGATGGATGAAACTGGAGCCCATTATACAGAGTGAAGTGAGCCAGAAAGAAAAGCACCAATACAGTATACTAATGCATGTATATGGAATTTGAAAGATGGTAATGGTAACCCTATATGTGAGACAGAATAAGAGACACAGATGCATAGAACAGTCCTGTGGACTCTGAGGGAGAAGGTGAGGGTTGGACGTTCTGGGACAATAACATTGAAACATGTATATTGTCATATGTGAAGCAGAACACCATTCCATGTTCTATGCATGGGACGGATGCTCAGGGATGGAGCGTTGGGATGACACTGAGGGATGGGAGGGGGAGGGAGGTGGGAGGAGGGTTTGGGAGGGGGAGCACATGTGAATCCATGGCTGATTCATGTCGATGTATGGCAAAAACTACTACAATATTGTAAAGTAATTAGCCCCCAACTAAAATAAAAAAAAAAAAAAAAAAGAATTAGACTACCTTTCAATAAAAAATAAATCAAATATAAATATTTTTGTTATTATAATTCAAGTTGATGCTTACATGCACATTGAAGCAAAGAGACTGCACACAGAGGCTCTAGGAAAGGAAGTCATGGTTAGACAGAAGTTGAGTTCAGACAAACCAGACTTGAAATCCTCAGTTCAGTTCAGTCGCTCAGTCGTGTCTGACTCTGCAACCCCAGGGACTGCAGCACGCCAGGCTTCCCTGTCCATCACCAACTCCCAGAGCCTACTCAAACTCATTTCCATCACGTCGGTGATGCCATCCAACCATCTCATCCTCTGTCGTCCCCTTCTCCTCCCGCCTTCAATCTTTTCCAGCATCAGGGTCTTTTCCAAAGAGTCAGTTCTTCACATCAGGTGGCCAAAGTATTGGAGTTTCAGCTTCAGCATCAGTCCTTCCAATGAATATTCAGGACTAATTTCCTTTAGGATGGACTGGTTGAATCTCCTTGCAGTCCAAGGGACTCTCAAGAGCACCACAGTTCAAAAACATCAATTCTTTGGTGCTCAGCTTTCTTTATAGTCCAACTCTCACATCCATACATGACTACTGGAAAAACCATAGCTTTGACTAGATGGACCTTTGTTGGTTGAAATCCTAGCTCTGCCTTTTATTGACTGTGTGATCATGGGGAAACTAAATTAGCCTCATAAAGATGTTACAATGGTTAGAGGAAATATGTGCTTGGTATAAAGTTAATGTTCAGTGCGAGTTACTACTATAAGCATAGCTTCTGTAGCTTTTGAGTTTTCCTTTAAGAATTTATTTCTATAAAGAAACATTAAATCATACAGGTGAAATGGGAAACTTCTTTGGGTTTGTGGATAGGTGAAAAGCTTTAGGGTAGAAGCATGACAAAGTTCCAGCAACTTCCCTCTGCCAACTGCAACTTTACTAGAGAATCATTTTGGTAACTGGCCTCTTTCACTAAATGCTTCCAAAAGGCTACAATCTAAAAAACTATAGGGACTTTATAGGGACTTCCCTGATGGTCTGGTGTTTAAGAATCTGCCTCTTAATGCAGGGGACGTGGGTTTCATCCTTGTTTGGGGAACTAAGATACCACATGCTTCAGAGCAACTAAACCCATGTGCTACAACTACTGAACCCTCTTTCCACAACTAGAAGGAAGCCTGCTAGCTGCAACAAAAATCCTGCATGTTACAACTAAGACCTGACCCCGCCAAATACATAAATTAAGAAGAAAATAAATAAAAATACATTTAAAAAATAAAAACAAAAAACTATGCATAAGTGACATATAGAAGGTATTAAGTGTATTATACTCTAGATTAATAAAACCTTAATGTCCTCTTTTCACATGCAGAATAAAGTCAGTACTGCTTCACATGACACAAAGGCATTTTTTTTTTAAAAAATGATATTTCAAACTCAGAACCAAGGTATGTGAAGACAATAAAATGTTTGTAGCAAAAATACATGGTGAGTAATGCATATATTTACATTTTCCAGTTATAATACACTTGGTATATTATTGTTTGGTCAATTCAGGTCAAGAAGCAACAGTTAGAACTGGACATGGAACAACAGACTGGTTCCAAATCAGGAAAGGAGTACGTCAAGGCTGTATATTGTCACCCTGCTTATTTAACTTATATGCAGAGTACATCATGCAAAATGTCAGGCTAGATGAAGCACAAGCTGGAATCAAGATTGCCGGGAGAAATATCAATAACCTCAGATATGCAGATGACACCACCCTTATGGCAGAAAGTGAAGAAGAACTAAAGAGCCTCTTGATGAAAGTGAAAGAGGAGAGTAAAAAAGTTGACTTAAAGCTCAACATTCAGAAAACTAAGATCATGGCATCTAGTCCCATCACTTCATGGCAAATAGATGGGGAAACAGTGGAAACAGTGCCAGACTTTATTTTGGGGAGCTCCAAAATCACTGCAGATGGTGACTGCAGCCATGAAATTAAAAGATGCTTCCTCCTTGGAAGAAAAGCTATGACCAACCTAGACAGCATATTACAAAGCAGAGACATTACTTTGCCAACAAAGGTCTGTCTAGTCAAGGCTATTGTTTTTCCAGTAGTCATATATGGATGTGAGCGTTGGACTATAAAGAAAGCTGAGCACCAAAGAATTGATGCTTTTGAACTGTGGTGTTGGAGAAGACTCTTGAGAGTCCCTTGGAGATCCAACCAGACCATCCTAAAGGAAATCAGTCCTGAATATTCATTGAAAGGACTGACGTTGAAGCTGAAACTCCAATATTTTGGCCACCTGATGCGAAGAACTGACTCTTTGGAAAAGACTCTGATGCTGGGAAAGACTGAAGGTGGGAGGAGAAGGGGATGACAGAGGATGAGATGGTTGGATGGCATCACCGATGTGATGGACATGAGTTTGAGTAAACTCCAGGAGTTGGTGATGGACAGGGAAGCCTGACGTGCTGTGGTCCATGGGGTCACAAAGAGTTGGACACAACTGAGCGATTGAACTGAACTGAACTGAATTCATTAAATTTTCACATACTTTTAAAAAAGTAAATAATTTTGGACTAGAAATCAACTACAATTTAAAACAACAATATAAAAGATAAATGAAAGTAAAAACTTGATTCTTTGAAAAGATAAGGAACATTGATAAACCTTTAGCCTGACTCATCAAGAAAATAATGGAGAGGCCCCAAACCAATAAAATCAGAAATGAAAAAGGAGAGGTTACAACCAACACCACAGAAATACAAAGGATCATAAAAGACGACCATGACCGATTATATGCCAATAAAATGGACAACCTGGAAGAAATGGGCAAATTTTTAGAAAGGTGCAATCTCCAAAGACTGAACCAGAAATAAAGAGAAACTATGAATAGATCAATCAACAATAATGAAATTGAATCCATAAGAAAAAATGCCCAACCAAAAAGCCCAAGACCAGTTGGTTTCATAGGTGACTCTACCAAATATTTAGAGAAGAGTTAATGCCTATCCTGTTCAAACTATTTCAAAAAATTGATAGCAAAGAATGCTTCCAAACTCATTCTGTGAGGCTAGTGTTACACTGATACCAAAGCCAGACAAAGATACCATAAAAAAAGAAAATTACAGGTCAATATCACTGATGAACACAAACACAAAAATTCTCAACAAAGTACTAACAAACCAAATCCAGTAATACTTTAAAAGGATCAGACACCATGATCAAGATGGATTTATCCCAAGGATATAAGGATTTTTCATCATCTGCAAATCAGTCAATGTGATACATCATATTAACAAATTGAAGAATAAAAAACCATATGATCATCTCAAAAGATATAGGAAAAGCTTTTGGCAAAATTCAACATACATTTTTGATAAAGACTCTCCAGAGAGTAGGCATAGAGAGATGATAACCTCAATGTAATAAAGGCCATCTATGAAAAACCCATAGCTAATATCATACTCAGTAGTGAAAACTGAAAGCATTTCCTGTAAGATCAGGAACAAGATAAGAATGCCCACTCTCGACAGTTTTATTCAACATACTTTTGGAAGCCCTCTAGGCACAGTAGTCAGAGAAGAAAAAGAAAAGTGATCCAAATTTGAAAAGCAGAAGTAAAACTGTCACTGTTTGCAGATAACCTGATACTGCACATAGAAAATCCTAAAGATGCTACCAGAAAACTACTAAAACTCATCAATGAACTTGGTAAAGTTGCAGATACAAAATTAATACACAAAAAATCTGTTGCATTTCTATACACTAACAATGAAAGATCAGAAAGAAAAATTAAGCAAGAAATCTTATTTACCATTTCAAAAAAAAGACTAAAACACCTAGGAATAAATCTACCTAAGGAGACTAAAGACATGTACTCTGAAAAATAGAAGATGCCGATGAAGAAATCGAAGATGACACAGATGGAAAGATATACCATTGTTCTTGGATTGGAAGAATTAGTATTGTTAAAATGACCACAACACCCAAGGCCATCTAAGGATTCAATGCAATCACTGTCAAAATACCAATGGGGTTTTTCTCAGAACTAGAACAAATAATTTAAAACTTTGTATGGAAACACAAAAGACCCCAAATAGCCAAAGCAATCTTGAGAAAAAAAGAACAGAGCTGGAGGAATCAGACTCCCTGACTTCAGACTATCTACAAAGCTACAGTAATCAAAACAGGATGGTTCTGGCACAAAAATAGACACATAGATCTATGGAGCAGAATAGAGAGCCCAGAAATAAACCCATGCACCTAGGGTCAGCTAACCTATGACAAAGGAGGCAAGACTATGCAGTAGAGAAAAGACAGCTTCTTTAATATATGGTGCTGTGGAAAACTGGATAGCTTCATGTAAAAGAATGAAATTAGAATTTTTTCTAATACCATATATAAAAATAAACTAAAAATGGATTGAAGACCTAAATGTAAGACTGGATACTATACTATACTGGATACTAGAAGAAAACGTCAACATGCCTTACAATCATGCTTATATTGGTACCAAGTACTGTAGTCTAGTAGTTCCACTCATGGTACTCTGGTGTGGTGTAATCAGTTATGAGGCATATCATAAATAATTTGATAGAATAATAGTTAAAATACTGAAGATATTACTTTAATGTAATTATAGACTGGAGACTCTTCCTATTTTACCTTTATAGTCCTTTTCATTTCAAAAATGGTTTCTTGAGTAGAAAATAATTTTCTGAGCTACAATTAACATGATGAGAATTGTGTAGATTCAGCGCAGGTCCTTTAGATGTGTCTTGGCTGGTGAGGAACCATATTAGGAATTGCCCTTCTTGGCTACATTCATTCATCCTAATGTTCTTTGAACTCCTCACATAACTTCACTCTTCTTTGCTATTGCTCAAGCTTTTCTTCTGCCTCCAATGGCTTTTCCACTTCCCTTACTTCTTCATCTAGCTTCCTGTAAGATTGTTACTCAAATGTTACCTCTTCTGTGAAGCCTTTTAATCCTACCAGGATCTGTCACTTCCTCTCTGCTTGTTTTATGAATACTGTTATTTTCATTCTCATTCATTCAACATTCATTTGAATGCCTGGAGTGATAACATTCAAGCCACATAGCCTCATGATTTGAATGTGTGTCAGTCATTCCAGCAGGAATGTGGATGTTTACATACAAGGACCATTTCTTAATTATCTTTGTACTCCCAGAGTTCAGTGAGAAGTGACAAGAGTAGGCATTCAGTAAATTCATGAACTAAAAAGATAAAGAGCATATTGTGTCATGGACTATTAGAATCTTATATGGAAGGCTATAGATGAGACTGATCAAGGGAAGAGGAAGGAAAAAGAGCAGAAGAAGTAGAGAGTAGGCTGTAAATCTCAAAAAAGCACGTCACTTGGAGCCAAAGAGCAAACTGTTCCATTGTTCCAACTAAAGTTGCTAGCAGCCATTTCCCAGTGGACAAGAGTACCAAGATCCTTTGTTCACCATGCATTTTATATTAGTTATCACATCCCAATCTTTAGATTCCCTCAGCAAAGCCATTAATTGCTTTTTAAGTTGGCTACAAAGTGGATATTAAAGTCCTTGATACTTGCCAGAGGGAAAAACAAACGGGATCCATGAATGTGCCGGGGCACAAGCTGGTACAAAGGTAGGAAAGCCCATGTGCCTAGAAATGAAAAGTACAAGGTAAATCAGGGTATAAGAGAGAGACCCAACCTCTTTCTGTGTGTCCCAACCCTTGGGTCTGCCACTGTGTTCTGTGTGCTGGTAGACAGTGGAAAATCAGCACCATGAAGATCCTGGTCTTGGTCTTGGTTTGTCTACAGTTCTCAGAGGGCATGGTAAGGTGTGTATTGGGATTTAGTTTCATCATGAATTTGTGTGAATGAGCATGACAACCTAGGGAAGAGCAAAGGACTTCGTCCACAAGTCTCTTGGAAAGGCAGTCAGATTGTTCCTTGATATCATGAACTGGTGTTGGGCCACTGCTGTGGGTCAAGACTTAAATGAATGGTATGTGTGTGTGTGTGAGAGAGAGAGTGAGAGAGATTGTGTGTTGGGTGTTTTGTTGCTTAAGAAGAAAGGATGCATGATCCCTGCCTCAGCTTACAGGAGGGACTGGGGTGAAACAAGCATTTCTTCTCTGTAAACAATTTATAAATACAAAACCAAATATATGATGTAGTGTATTTCCATGCTGGAAATACTTGAGTGACTGTGGTGGTTAGAAATTGCTAAAATCTGGGAGCATTTCCTAAAAGAGGCTCTTTTGGGTAGAGTACTGAAGAAGTTTGGAAGCCCTAGGTTAGGTCCTTGAAGGGATTGCTGTGATGGGATGTGTGAAGCTCATTCGTCTGGTTTACCCTACCTTCTGCAGAATCATCCTGAGGAAAGGCAAGTCTATCTGAGAGGCAAAGGAGGAGTAGGGTATACTGGAGAAATTCCTAAAGAACTGCCCAAATGTTGATCCAGTTGCCAAGTATTTTGGTATTAATGCTCTTGCTCATGAGCCCTCCACCAACTACCTGGATGTAAGAGAAGTGGGATGTGGTGTTCATGACTTTCAGCTAATAACCATTGTTAAATACTTATTTGTGCCTCTCACTAGCTTTGATTTTGTACTAATTGTTGAACCTAAGTTTCACATTCCTGTGGAAAGTATCTGAAAGTTACAAGTTGGTGCTAATAGTATGGGCTTCTCAGGTGGCTCAGTGGTAAAGAATCTGCCTGCCAGTGCAGGAACTGCAGGAGACACAGATTTGATCCCTGGGTCAGGAAGATCCCCTGGAAAAGGAAATGTCAACCCACTCCAATACTCTTGCCTGGAAAATCCCATGGACAGAGGAGCTGATGGGCTACAGTCCATGGGGTCACAAAGAGTCAGATGCAACTGAGCTCGCACGCAGGACTGCTAATAGTATAGTAGCTCCCTTTCTTTCTTTTCTTTCCTCTCTTCTTTCTTCCTCCTTTCCTCCCTCCTTTCCTCTTATTACTGGCTCATCCCTCTACAGCCTTGTCTATGTAGTAAAGTGATTCATAGTGGGAATGTTCAAGTCAATTGAGAGACTGAAAGAACGTCCTAACAATGAGCTGCAGGAGAAAGAAGGAAAACACATGCAAGTCCACCAGGCAAAATATCCAGTGGCTCCACACACTGTATATAATCTCCCTTTTCTGAAAAGGTTCACAGGAACCTAGAGCAATTGTTTGAGTGTTCTTGAGGCTACAATATCTTCATAGGCATCTTAATGTACATAGAGTCTCAGGGCTGGAAGTTACTTTAATGGATCTCCTATTTCAAACCCCACTCACCTAGAGCCAGACATCCTGGGGTGTGAAGTCAAGTGGGCCTTAGGAAGCATTACTACAGACAAGGCTAGAGGAAGTGATGGAATAGCTGAGCTATTAAATCCTAAAAGATGATGCTGTGAAACTGTTTCATTCACTATGTTAGCAAATTTGGAAAACTCAGCAATGGCCACAGGATTGGAAAAGGTCAGTTTTCATTCCAATCCCAAAGAAAGGCAATGCCAAAGAATATTCAAACTACCACACCATTGCACTCGTCTCACTCGCTAGCAAGATAATGCTCAAAATCCTTCAAGCTGGGATTCTGAGGTATGTGAACCAAGAACTTCCAGATGTACAAACTGGGTTTAGAAAAGGTAGAGGAACCAGAGAGCAAATTGCCAACATCTGTTGGATCATAGAGAAAGCAAGGAATTCCAGAACATTTACTTCTGCTTCATTAAGTGCACTAAAGCCTTTGACTGTGTGGATCACAACAAACTGGAAAATTCTTCAAGAGATGGGAACACCAGACCACCTTACCTGCCTCTTGAGAAACCTGTATGCAGGTCAAGAAGCAACAGTTAGAACCAGACATGGAACAATGGACTGGTTCCAAATTGGGAAAGGAGTACATCAAGGATGTATATTGTCACCTGCTTATTTAATTTATATGCAGAGTACATAATGCAAAATGCCAGGCTGAATGAATCCCAAGCTGGAATCAAGATTGCCAGGAGAAATATCAACAACCTCAAACATGCAAATGATACCACTCTAATGGCAAAAAGTGAAGAGGAATTAAAGAGCCTTTTGATGAAGGTGAATGAGGAGAGTGAAAAGGCTGGCTTAAAACTCAACAACCTCAAACATGCAAATGATACCACTCTAATGGCAAAAAGTGAAGAGGAATTAAAGAGCCTTTTGATGAAGGTGAATGAGGAGAGTGAAAAGGCTGGCTTAAAACTCAGCATTCAAAACACTAGGATCATGACATCTGGTCCCATCGCTTCATGGGACCTGGGGAATTGCAGAGACTGAGATGAGGAAAAAGTGGAAGCAGTGACAGATTTTATTTTCTTGGGCTCCAAAATCACTGCAGACGGTCACTGCAGCCAAGAAATTAAAAGACACTTGCTTCTTAGAAGGAAAGCTATGACAAACCTGTGCTTAGTCACTTAGTCATGTCCGACTCTTTGTGACCCCACAGACTGCAGCCCACCAGGCTCCTCTGTCCATGGGGATTCTCCAGGCAAGAATATTAGAGTGGGTTGCCATGCCCTCCTCCAAGGAATCTTCCTGACCCAGAGATTGAACCCAGGTCTCCTGCATTGCAGGCAGATTCTTTACCATCTGAGCCACAAGGGAAGCCCATGACAAATCTAGTCAGCATATTAAAAACCAAAGACATCACTTTTCAAATAATGTCCATATAGTCGAAACTATAGTTTTTCCAGTAGTCGTGTATGGATGTGAGAGTTGGACCATGAAGAAGGCTGAGCCCCGAAAAACTGATGCTTTTGAACTGTGATGCTGGAGAAGACACTGGAAAGTTCCTTGGACTGGAGATCAAACCAGTTAGTCCTAAAGGAATTCAACCCTGAATATTCATTGGAAGGACTGATGTTGAAGCTCCAATACTTTGACCACCTGATGTGAAGAACCGACTTATTGGAAAAGACCCTGATGCATGGAAAGATTGAGGGAAGGAGGAGAAGGGGGCAACAGAGGATGAGATGGTTGGATAGCATCATTGACTCAATGCACATGAATCTGAGCAAACCCTGGAAGTAAGTGAAGGACAGGGAAACCTGGCATGCTGCAGTCCGTGGGGTCACAAAAAGTTGGATGAGACTTAGTGACTGAGCAATAACAACAGCAATGAAGAGTTGAAAGGAGCCAGACAAACAAAAGTTAGGAAGAATGATTTTCTAAAGAAGGGGCAACAGTATTAGCAAAGGACTGAAGGCAAGAAAGAGTTTGAAAGTGAAAGTGAAAGTCACTCAGTCATGTCTGACTCTTTGAGACCCCATGGACTGTAGCCCACCAGGCTCCTCTGTCCATGGGATTCTCCAGGCAAGAATACTATAGTGGGTTGCCATTCCCTTCTCCAGGGGATCTTCCTGATGCAGGAATTGAACCCAGGTCTGCTGCATTGCAGGCAGATTCTTCACTATCTGAGAAGAGTTTAGCATAGCTATTTTTTAAAAATGAGACACTAGAGCTTTAAAAGGGAGAGTGAAGTCACAGTAAGCTCCTAGACCCTCTACTAGGAGTTCCTGGGCTTTTTTGTCAGAATTGTCATTAAATATGACTTAGATTCAAGGAATATTATTGTCCTGTATCTCTTTGGTCAAGGTTACACCTTACCAGGACCTATCCCTGTATTTCAGGGGCTATTTCCAGAAATAAGGGAATTGCTATAAGCTGGAAAGTAGCCCCAAGCAATGCAGGAGACCCTGGTTTGATTCCTGGGTTGGGAAGATCCACTGGAGAAGGAATAGGCTACCCATTCCAGTATTCTGGCCTGGAAAATTCCATGGACTGTATAGCCCATGGGGCTGCAAAGAGTTGGACACAACCGAAGAATTGATGCTTTTGAACTGTGGTGTTGGAGAAGACTCTTGAGAGTCCCTTGGACTGCAAGGAGATCCAACCAGTCCATCCTAAAGGAGATCAGTCTTGGGTGTTCACTGGAAGGACTGATGTTGAAGCTGAAACTCCAATACTTTGGCCACCTGATGCGAAGAGCTGACTCATTTGAAAAGACCCTGATGCTGGGAAAGATTGAGGGCAGGCGGAGAAGGGGACGACAGAGGATGAGATGGTTAGATGGCATCACCGACTCAATGGACATGAGTTTGGGTGGACTCCGGGAGTTGGTGATGGACAGGGAGGCCTGGTGTGCTGCGGTTCATGGGGTCGCAAAGAGTTGGACACGACTGAGCGACTGAACTGAGTAACTGAGTGACTTTTACTTTCACTTGGAAAGAAAAGCTATAGAAACAGGATATCCCAGACTGCTGATCACAGCAGCTGATTCTGCTGGCAAGGGACCATTGACACAGGATATGAAATTGCAGAGACTGGGAAGTGAGTGCGATGAGCTTCCGAGGGCCCCCAAATCCTAGATCAGAGATTCCTAAACTTTTTGGTGGCGAACACCCCAAGTAGTTTGTAATGTTAAAAAGTTGGTACCTTCAATTACCAAAGAAATTTGGGTAATGAGTGGCTCTGGAATAAAGTGCTGACTCCTTTAAACTGCCACTATGATGGATCTTGGGGAAAAGAGGAACAAGGTTCAAGACCTTGCCAAATCCATATATGTAATAGAAATCCTCATTAGCAGTTCCTTTTGGAAAAGGTTGTGAAATATGGAAAACTATTATTGACAAAACTACTCAGTTATGATTCCCATGATCCTAGAGATGTGTGTTTCTGCAACACATACTCTTCTAACAACATTTGCTTGACTTCTTTTTGGGTTTACCTTTAATCTTTTAAGGAAGTAAAGGAGACTTTCTGTCTAGGCCCATGGGAGTCACAGAAGATAACAGGGAGGCACTCAGGAAGCCACATTAGTGGGCCCAGATGGATATCTACCTGACAAAATGAGTTTTCACCGCTATCATTTCTTGCTCTTAAATTGTCTACTGGAAAAAGCTCCCAGGATCTTGATGGCTCAGATCTCTTGTTCCAGGCTCCTTGATTTCGTAAGCGTGATGACCTATGACTTCCATGGTAGCTGGGACACATGTACAGGACACAATAGTCTCCTGTATGTAGGAGCCAAGGATTGAGGTGACATGGGTTATTTCAACTGTGTAAGAAAGAGAAGACTCACATATGCAGAAGGAAGATGGGGAAGGGATTTGGAGCCTTGGTCGTTAGAGAACAGGGTTTCTCTTTGGGGACAATTAGCTAGACTTTGTTAATCATGTAGAGCAAACTGGTGAAGAATAATGTCTGCATTGTTTCTGCAGGAATGTGCTGTGAAGTACTGGAGAGACAACAGCGTCCCTTTGGAGAAACTCATGGAGTTCACCACCTATGGGAGGACCTTCAGGCTCAGCACTTTTGACACCTCAGTCTGTGCCTGTTTTTGGAGCAAGGTCATTTGGTCCTTACACATGTGAGGCTGGCTTCTGGGCTTACTATGAGGTAACCACCATTTCTAATTCAGGCTAAAATGCCCTGGGGAAAATTCTTCAACCCTCCAAGTCATCTTGCTATTCTTATATTCTTGAGATTTTATTCCCTGCCTTTCACAGATCTGTGGAAAGGCAGTTGATGGCTGTAGAATAATTTTCACTTAAAAAAATCAATCTGAATTGCCTTTTGGGGTTTTGAAGTGCATGGTACCATCTTTCCCACAGACCAAAGCTATACTGAATTTTATTACATCCATGGTGGAATATTAAATAGGTGGAAAAGGATTTCAACAGACTAGCCTGGGGAGGGCAAATATTATAATCTCTCTACAATTTACTCAAAATTTATGCTGAAAATACATAGAATGATTAGCAGTGTTTGTTGCTCAAGTGTTTGTGGAAGAATGATCTCAGCATGTATGGTCATGCTTACCATTTCTCAATCTCTCCTGTGTACAGAATTAAAATTTCACTTCTTGCTGCGTGTTTTCATAGAGATTTGTGTTCATTTTATGAAACAAAATCACTTTTGAGATAAATATGTGAAATTAATGTAGATATTTCACAATGTCCCCCTTTCCATCCCCTTCCCATTTCTTACTATTTTGCTCCCATTTAAAGTCCTTTCTCCTCCAACACATGACATAATCTGTGACATGTTCAGTGTTGCCTTCTTAATTCCTCCATAGATCTGTACATTCCTAAGTAAAGCCACAGTTGAAGACCAAAAAGTCCTATATGTTTATAAAAACACTGAGTGGTTTGGTTATGACAATATTAAGAGCTATGGATATGTTATGAACAATGTAAAAAAAAATACAATTCTAGCTTTGAATCCTATGCTTATCAGGAGTCCATTTTACCAAGATGTATGGTTTGAAAGTTTTAAATATTCACATAGTGGGGTACACACCAGGCAGTGTCTAGATAAGTACTTTGAATGTAGCGTCTATGAGGTATGACCTTGGCACACCCAGAGTAACTTGTGAGACTTCAGGGCATTGTTAAAATGGGGACAGGAGGGTAGCCAATCCACTAGCCTCCCTGGGGAGCCCTTCTCGTACTTCAGTCCAGCCTCAAGGAGTCAGTAGATGAGTTTAATTCCTGTTGTGACCCCGGTGCTTGCCACTCTGCCTGATTTGCATGGTAGGAACTCAATATGATGATGACTGACAGACTAAATAGATGATGTAATGGGAAAGGGGGGATTTTTGACTCGGCTTTACATGAATCTAGGACAGGCTATCAAATTGGGACATTCTCACTCCACACCAGGGAACTCAGACACTTGGAAGAGCTCCTTTTCAGGTATTGTATTCTTCAACTCTGTTTGGTGGTTCTTTATATATTCACTTTGTTAAAAATACTTCTTTTTACTTCTCACCCTGTGCATCCATTCTTTTCCCAAGATCTTGGATCTTTTTTATAATCATTACTTTGAACACTTTCTCAGGTAGACTGGCTCTTTCTACTTCATTTAGTTCTTCTTCTGGGGTTTTATCTTATTTCAAGTGAAGCATATTTCTCTGCTGTCTCATTTTGTCTAAACTATTTGTATTTTTATGTAGGTGGAATGTTAGTTGTTAGTTACATTTCTCAGCCTTGGAGAAGTGGTTCTCTGTAGCGTATGTCCTATGTAACCTAGGATTACAAGCCCCATTCATCTCCCAAGAACTAGGGACCAGTGGTCTCAGGGTAAGTTCTGACCTGTTTGCAGACTAGTTCCTCAGGCTGCAGGATTATAGTTTTCTACCTTATGATGCTTGCCCTCTTGTGGGTGAGGCTAGACTAGAGGTTTGAGCAGGCTTCCTGGTGGGAGGGGCCAGTGCCTGCCCAGTGGTGAGTGGAGCTGGAGGTCTTGGTCCTCCAGTAGGAAGAGCCATGTCAAGGGGCATGTTTAAAGGTAGCTGTGGCACCGAGGAAACCAGAATTGAAAAAGACATGTGTACCCCAATGTTAATCGCAGCACTGTTTACAACAGCCAGGACATGGAAGCAACCTATATGTCCATTGGCAGACGAATGGATAAGAAAACTGTGGTACATATACACAATGGAATATTACTCAGCTATTAAAAAGAGTGTATTTGAGTCAGTTCTAATGAGGTGGATGAAACTGGAGCCTGTTATACAGAACAAAGTAAGTCAGAAAGAAAAACACCAATACAGTATATTAACACATATATATGGAATTTAGAAAGATGGTAATGGTGACCCTGTATGCGAGACAGCAAAAGAGACACAGATGTAAAGAACAGACTTTTGGACTCTGTGGGAGAAGGCGAGGGTGGGATGATTTGAGAGAATAGCATTGAAACATGTATATTATCATATGTGAAATAGATTGCCAGTCCAGGTTTGATGCATGAGGCAGGGTGCTCAGGGCTGGTGCACTGAGATAACCCTGAGAGATGGGATGGGGAGGGAGGTGGGAAGGAGGGTCAGGATGGGGAACACATGTACAACCATGGCTGATTCATGTCAATGTATGGCAAAACCACCACAATATTGTAAAGTAATTAGCTTCCAATTAAAATAAAAAAAAATAAAAATTAAAAAATAATAAAAGTGGCTGTGGGTTCAGGAAGTCTTTTGACAGGCTGTCTGCTGATGGATGGGGCTGCATCCCTACCCAGTTTGTTGTTTGGCCTGAGGCATCCCAGCACTGGAGCCTAGAGTCTGTTGGATGGGGCCAGGTCTTGCTGCTAATGACCCAAGCAAGATGTCTATCTCCAGTCAGAGTTCATGCAGATGAACACCCCCCCTCCCCCAATATTTTTACCACCAGTATCTTTGTCCTCAGGATGAGCCACCACTCTCCTCACCTTCCCAGGAGACCCTCAAAGCCCCAACAGATAGGTCTTGCTCAGGCTTCTATGAAGTTACTGCTTTTGCCCCGAGTCTTGGTGTGCATGAGATTTTGTGTGTAGCTTTTAAGAGTGGAGTCTCTATTTCCCCTAGTCCTGTGGAGTTCCTGCCATTAAGCCCCACTGGCCTTCAAAGTCAAAGGCTTTGGAGGCTGTTCTTCTCGATGCCAAATCTGAGGCTGACATGGAGCTCAGAACTTTCACACCTGTGGAAGAACTTCTGTCCTATTATTCTTCAGTTTGTGAGATCTGATCATACCACAAGTGCACCCCTCCTAATGTCTCATTGTGGTTACTTCTTTATGTCTTTGGATGCAGGATACTTTTTGGCAGGTTCCAGTCTTTTTTTAATCAATGGTTGTTCAGCAGTGAGTTGTGATTTTGGTGTACTTATGAGAAGAGGTGAACTCACCAAGTTTTTTTTACTCTGCCACCTTGTCTAGGAATTGGAAGCACCCCTAAAACATTTACTCTGCCTTAAGTATCCTCTATATCTAGCAAGCCCAAATACAAAGTCAAGCAAGCTATCCAAATCCTTGATATGTATAGACCAACAATCTCCTATCGCCAGGGCTAGAAGTAGAAAACGTAAAACTCATTCCTGGGACTTATAGCTAGAGGGTGGGGATGCACAAGTATAATATTTCAGTAAAATGAAGCCACTCTACTGAGCACTCAGTTAGGAACCCCTCTGACCCTTCTACATTTTTACACAACAAACCAGCATGTGGAGAGAGCACCCTCTGTACAATGAGTCTTTATGCAGTCATATAGTAATCATAAGCCCTTTGCCCCTCCCTGTGCCCCATGCTGGCAGACAGGAGGGTCAGACCAATGCAGAAGGACAAGAGCAGCTCTGTCCTCAGTCCTGGAGAGTCTGTGGTCAGGAGGAGCATGTGAAGGTAGTCACAGCTTTTCAGTTGTAGTACAAGCTTAGGTAGGCCAAATGGTTCCGATGCTTTCTAAAGTCTTTGTCTGTGGACAGCTGCAATGAAAAATACTGTCAAGGACAATATTCACTGAGAACTCCCTGCCTCTGGTCTTCCTGGCTGTGTGAAATAGACCCGTATGTTAGAGCTATTTTAGCCTACCTGAGCCCCAACCACATAGAAACCTAACCTAATGAATCTCTCAACATTGCTTGTACATCTACTCTTCGTCATCTTTTTCTGGAACATGTTATGCTAGGAATTATTTTCTACTTGGCAAATCATCAGGTATAGCTGGTAAATTTCTTGAAAACAAAGATTAGGGGTTAAATTCATGAATGTTACCTGTAGGCCCTAGCACAATGATGTTAGTACATTTGGCATTTAATAAACACTTTCAGAATTAATCCAAAGTTCCACCAGGGGGAAAAAAGGACACCTCTGGAATTATAAGTGATATGGGCTGAACATTTATTATGCTACAGGTCTGGTGCTATAATATCTCAATCTTTACAACTTTATCAGATCAAGTCTAGTTTATATCCATTTTAAAGATAAGAAAACTGAGGCTTAGAAAAGTTAGAGGATACATAGCAAACAAGTATGGAACTAGTGTTTGAACTCAGGCAGTCTGTTCCTAAAATCCATGTTCTTGCCAGAATGATCCACTGCACCTGGATGATCTAACACTAAGTGATGTGATGGGAAGAGCACTGGCTTAGAAGTCACATGATCTAGATTCTAGCTGAGCAACTTCAGCAAGCCATTTAATCCATCTAAGCCTCACTTGGGACTTCCCTGGTAGCTCAGCTGGTCAAGAATCTGCCTGCAATGTGGGAAACCTGGGTTCGATTCTTGGGTTGCAAAGATCCCCTGGAGGAGGGCGTGGCAACCCACTCCAGTATTCTAGTCTGGAGAGTTCCCATGGACAGAAGAGTCTGGCAGGTTACAGTCCATAGGGTTGCAAAGAGTCAGATGTGAAAGTGTTAGTCACTTCGGTCGTGTCTGACTCTTTGTGACCCCATGGTCTGTAGCCTACCAGGTTCCTCTGTCCATGGGATTCTCCAGGCGAGAATACTGGAGTGGGCTGCCATTCCCTTCTCCAAAAATGTTGGATGCAATTGAGTGACTAAGCACAGCACAGCACAGCACAAGCCTCAGTTTTCTCCTCAATCATAGAGGATAATTATCTCAGACTACCACAAAGATTATTTGAAAACTAAATAAGAAACTGTGACTTTTGTTCAGTCACATACACCTTTAGAAATCTAGTGAAATTGTGTAACTCTCCAAAATTTCCCATATGTATATATTACCCAAAATTGTGCAAGTAATTTCAGGGGACCAAGGATTTCTTGAAGTTTATTCACAGACCCCTGGTTAAGAATCACTGATACATGTGGAAGTATTAGGTAAAGGCTCCACAGAAGTCCAATCATATTACCTCAGTTTTCAGGGTTCTTTTCTGTAGACATGGAACCTGAGCCCAGTCTGGAGATCCAAATTTCATTGGCCAGGTGACTTTCTGGGGTGCCTTTTTCTCTGAGTTATATGTGCCAGGGCTAGAAATAAAAATATAAAACATTATGTTGAAGAGTTAGTGACCCACCACAATTCTAGTCTGGAGAATACCCATGGACAGAGGAGCCTAGCTACAGTCCACAGGGTCACAAAGAGTCAGATGTGAAAATGTTAGTCACTTCAGTCGTGTCTGACTCTTTGTGACCCCATGGACTATAGCCTGCCAGGTTTCTCTGTCCATGGGATTCTCCAGGCGAGAATACTGGAGTGGGTTGTAGTGACCACAAACTTCATCAGTATTACCTGTGTACCTGAACTAGTCCTAACTCTTTTGGAAAAGGCAACAGACTGATGAATGTCAGGCAATCATAGGGTTCCTTTTCCTGCTAATGTGTTTCTAAATAGGTGTTAGTGTTCAAGATTTTTAGTCCTGACATTCAGTGAGGGTAAAAATCAACTCTAGTTTAAGCTATTTCTGCAACCTCACTCTTCTTAACTGAGAGACCAAGAGATCCCAGAAGTGGTGGATGATAACAGAGATTTGCCACAATGATGCTAATTAGTACCCATGATGTGAAATTTCTCAGCAATAGGGTATTTTGTATTGCCTTTGTGCATATTATTTTGTCTTTTGGTGTAGACGCTTTACTGTGGAAATAAGATGTAGAGTGGACATGGGAAACAAGCTTCATCATCTCCACTTCTTTACTACAATCTTAAGACAGTTATATTTCCTCTCTGATCCTTGGAATTCTCACCAGTAAAAGAAAGACCTTGACCATGCCCTATAATTTTCAATGGCTTCCCAAAGCACTGAGACCACCTCCCTTGGTCTATGAGGTTTATGGATGCTAGCCCTCCTTCCTTCTCTGTTCTCATTTCCTCCTTTCCCACTACACTGTAGCCACACTAGCCTTCTTTCTTTTTCCGCACACCAAATTCCTTCCCAACTACAGCCTTTGTACTTGAAGTTCCTTCTGCCCGGGAAGCTCTTGGCCTAGATCTTCACAGGGTCAGTTCAGTCTTGTCATTGTGCTTTCAGATGAAGTGTCATTTCCCAGAAAGACCAATCCTTCCCAAGATAGATTCCAGCCATCATTCCATATCATATCATCTTTGTAAAAAATATTACTATTTTTATTTATTTATTTATTTATTTATTTTAGGCTGTACTGGGTCTTTGTTGGTTCACAAGCTTTCTCTTTAGGTGCAATGAGCAGGGGCTACTCTCCAGTTGCAGTAGGCAGGCTTCTCATTGCAGCACAGCCTCTTACTGTGAAGCATGGGCTCTAGGGAGTGCTGGCTTCACTAGTTGTGGCTCCCAGGCTCTGGAGCACAGGCTCAGTAGTTGTGGCACACGGGCTTAGTTGCTCCAAGGCATGCCAGATCTTTCCACATCAGGGATCCAACCCATTTCTCCTGCATTGCCAGGCAGATTCTTTACCACTGAGCCACCAGAGACGCCCCCCTATTATATCATCTTGTTTGGTGTTATTCAGCAGTCCACCAGGTCACCATAGTTCCTGGTGTGCCTATGGCAACCCCAGCTCATGGCTACTGTCTTGGTATAATTATTAGTAAGACCCCCTTTAAAGTCTCAGAAATGTCACATGCTGACTAATAAATTATATGGTCACTCTCTTTATCACCACTGATTGTTTTCTTATTTATTTGCTTCTCATCTGTCTGGACTCTAGAACGTAAGCTCCAAGAAATGATGATGGGTGTAATGCAAAATCTTTGGAACCTACACAACTGCTTGGCCTTTTATAAATATTTATTGAATGAATCACTACACTCTACAATTTTATAATTCTGGAGACCTGGAAGGCAAGAGGTTGACTCTTTAAAGACAGATGGTTTCTTATTTAGAGGACATGATTGGGATGTAACCCCTTTTTGTACTTCCTTTCCTATTGCTCTTTGTTGAAGTACACCAGAAGAAGGGGCACATACCCAGGATAACAAGGGTCCTTTGAGTATGTCCGAAAGCGAGGCAACAAGGTATTAAATGGAGCAAAATTTGATTTGTGTGTTTGCTCCTGAAGATTGACTGTCTGGTACATGCCTGGGTAAGGTGTCACATCCTGTTTCCAAGAAAAAGATCAATATGTCAGAGGGTGATGTATATATATGTAAAGACTTCTAACTAGAAAAAACAAAGTCATCCTCCCCCTCTTTATGTATCAGCTATGGTTTAACTATCTCAAGCTATAGAATTAGGCCTACAGTAGGTAGAAAACCAAGATAAGAATATGGTTCAGCTACCTAAAGGTACCTAATGTTTTGGCTGTAGAGATAAACCTATGGGGGCAGAGAGCCAAGGTAACCTATCGTAGCTACTATCCCCACCATCTCACCATCCCACTCAGATTTTCTTTTGGAGCCAGTATCCCTCTCCCTGAGCTTAAGTGGCAAGAAAATGTCCAACAAGAGATTAAGAGCCTGTACTGAAGACTTGAACTCCAATCACACAAAAAGGTTAAGAAGTTAGAACTTTTTTTTTAACTGATAAGATATTGTACTATATATTACATATAGTTATATGATGCATATAAACAAAGCTTCCAATATTTTATCAGCAAGTGTCTCAGGACTGAAGCCCTGCCTTGGTACCATTTCTTCTGAGAATTACTTTCCACTCTCCCAGGACACTCACACACACATTTCCCACATTAACACCCAAGTTTTCATGTAGACTGCTTAGTAGCTTTTGTCCAGATGACTTTCATCTTGAATTTCAGGATGTACTTTAGTTAACCTTCAACTGTGCTCCCCAATGAAAATACATGCAGCAACATGGATCACACTGAAATCTAAGCACATCCAGCCATTTCTAACCTTGTTCTTTGGCTTAAACCTCACAGCTGTTCTGGCTCCAAAACCATATCCTTTTATACTGGTTGGGATCTTAGCGAGGTTGTATGCCAAGTCTTTACTCTTCATGTGTTACGTAGAAAATAAAGAAAGACAAAACACGCAAAGAGAACATTATAGTTATTAAAACAGAGTGATCTCAGAGTATCCCTGAATCTTCTCTGCTCAAGTTGCCCTTTCTTTCTTGATTCCTCTGAATCAAGACCAAACAATTACATAGGTAATGCAGGCAACTCTACAAAGAAATGTGGCTGAGTAGGTAGAGTGAAGGACATTTGAATCCAGTGAATCCACTTTTCTGAGCCTCACAGAGCTGAATCGGCTTCATATGGTTTCAGCTGAATCTGATTATGATTTCATAAACTACCTACCAGCACAGACACAGTAGGTTTGGACTAAGAGGAAATATTTAGTCACTGGCCTTTGTAGGTGTGAATGGTGAAGTAACACTTACTGGGGATGGCATGAGGCCAAGGCTTGCATTTGGTGGGGATGGCAAATGCGAGTAATGGCCCTTTACTTGCTGATATTGGCCCTGACAGCTGGTTGAAGACAGAGGACCAGAGCACTTTGTCATGCTGGGACCCCGAAGGTCACAAATCTCACAGGGCTTTTCTTCCAGGAAACTTGGGTATCCTCAGATAGTCTGGGAACTGACACCAACCTGAGATAAGGTGAATTACTCACATCTTCTGTTATATAACATCCAGGACCTCTGTGGGGCACTCCCCTAATAGGGAGAAACTTGTTCCCCAACAAGTTTGGGGGATGGAAGTGAGGAAAGATCTTCCTATGTTGACATGTTCCAAAGGAGTAGTTAACCAGCGTCTCTGGAGAGCGAGAAAGAGGAGAAATTCCACATGAAGGAAGGCTGCTGCTGCTGCTGCTGCTGCTAAGTCGCTTCAGTCGTGTCCGACTCTGCGCGACCCCATAGACGGCAGCCCACCAGGCTCCGCCGTCCCTGGGATTCTCCAGGCAAGAATACTGGAGTGGGTTGCCGTTTCCTTCTCCAGTGCATGAAAGGGAAAAGTGAAAGTGAAGTTGCTCGGTCGTCCGACTTTAAGCGACCCCATGGACTGTAGCCTACCAGGCTCCTCCGTCCATGGGATTTTCCAGGCAAGAGTACTGGAGTGGGGCGCCATTGCCTTCTCCATGAAGGAAGGCCCTGTGGTCCAAATGAGGGTTGGGAGCAGGGGTGGTGTGGGGAAATGTGGCCGAGATCTGAGTAGACTGCGCTCTTAACGAAACCGTGACCAATCCAAGGAGACGGGCAAACTACATTTCCCTCCTTTCCTTTGTGGTCTTTCCCAGTCCCCCCATCTTCCTTCTGCCTCTACTCTTGACACAGCCCTCCTCACCTGCTTTGCTGAAGCACATCGCGCCAGTGCCTCTAGGGAGAGTATTTTGTACCGCGTTGCCTAGGAAACAGGCTGGCCGGCAACTCCAGCTCTGGTGCGCCTGCGTGGCAAGGGGGCCTGCCACGGAGCCACGTTGGGCCACGTTGAGTGGGAACGTGCACCGCTAGGGCCAGGAGCCCAGGAGGGTGTGAACTAACAAAAACAAAATAAGTGTATGCGTACCAAAGAAATGAGGGATATAAAAAGGCTGAGGAATTACTTCAGATTCAGGCGTATTGATGAAGCATGAAAATCTAATGCGACATATGTTCCTAGACTGGATCTTGAATGAGATAAGAAAGATACGTTGTTGGGAAAGTTATTTAGAGATTTTTTTTCTACTTAGCCAGTCACTGAAAAGACAATGAATTATTCAACATATTTTTTTATGACTGTGTAAGACATTTATTCAAGTTATTCAACAAATATTTATTACTGTCCGAATAATGGTAAAGATTTAACCATACTGGACCGTGTGCTACTTGGATCGTTTTGGAGATTCATCTTTGTCTCCTAAGAACTTAAATTCCAATGTTTTCTCACTGGAAGCAGAATGATGGGTTTTACCAGCCATCCCATCTCCATCGATCTTTTTCTGGAAGCTTTCCCCACCTATTTTTCTGGACTGTTAGTAGGACAACAATAATGCCAGAATAAAGCTAAATGGGTTGTTAGTTAAACCCTCTAAAGATGTGGACTTTCCTTTTACAGAAATAATTTTGTTAGTTTAGTGACAATAGACTACTTGAATCCTAGAAGTGAATTGCTGTCTTGGTGTAATCCAAGCTTGTTTCACTCAGCCTCCTCCCCACCACCAACAGGTGCTGTTGAATTGTGGGAGCTGGATGAGAACAAGCCATTCATTGTCAGCAAGTTTTGCAAGCATGAGATTTGTTCCAAATTATTATATTTACATAAACCTTTCTTTCAGTATCATACACTTAGTGCTTCTATGTGTTCTGAGGAATCTTTAGAGCATCTAAGGAGAGCCAACAAATGTGGAAGAAGCTGAGAGAATTTATATCCAATCACCCTTTGCAGGGAGTTTCTTAACGTTAATCTCTGGATCACACTGAACATTATTAGAATCACTTGTGCAAAAACTGGTTCTGTTTGGATAAAAGGTAAGCAAGCTCTAGTCTCAATTTTGAGTTAAAGTTTCTCTAGAGCATCAGCAACCTATATAGATCAATTTTGGGAAAGTAAAATAAGCAGAAAGATCTTGGATCCAAAACACATTGTTTTGTTGAGTTCTCCATCAAAAACAGGGCATCTATGGAATTTTTCATCTTCATTATATGGTCACAAGACTCGTTTAATCCAGAAAGACTCAAGCAGGTACAGAGATAGGGAGAGAAATTTAACTTATTTTAAGTTATAGAAACATATGACACATAATCCATGATCCTAAAATCTTTTTTCATCTTGTGTAAGGTTTAATACCCTCCTCAACTTATTGTGGAAAATTTCCTTATCTTGTACATGATATGCCATAGCTTGAATATATAATATATCATCAAAATCCAAAAAGATCATCTGATCTCTATTCCTACCCTGCAAATATGTGTTAATATACAATATTTGTTTTTCTCTTTCTAACTTACTTCACTCTAACAGTAAAAGAGTGACAGTCTCTAGGCCCATTCATGTATCTACAAGTGATGCAATTTCACTCCTTTTAATGGGATATTGGGATTGACATATATACTCTACCATGTGTAAAATAGATAGCTAGTGGGAATCTGCTATATGGTACAGGGAACTCAGCTTGGTGCTCTGTGATGACCTAGATGGGTGGCATGGGAGGGTTGGAAGAAAAGTCCAAGAGGGAGGGAATATACAGAGGAGCCTGGCAGGCAAGCCTGCATAGGGTCATGCAGAGTCAGACGTAAATGAAGCGATTTAGTACAACACAACACATAGCTGATCACTTCGTTGTACAGCAGAAACTAACACAACATTGTAAAGCAACTATACTCCAATAAAAAACAAATCAAAGGAAAAGTAAATAGAGTTTACACAAACCTTTTAACTTTCCGGTGGGAGCCCAGCCAATGACACTTGTTGCAAGTTCCCTCAGTAAATATAGTCATATTTCAATATCACCATGATGTTGAGGGTCAGATTCTGGTAAAGCATTTCACTTTGGGAGGCACCATGTTATATACATTAGGAACTTCAGTTTCAAGCTAAAATTTTCCACCCCGATAGTAACTTTTATCTGGGATCTGGGCTGAAAAGAATGAAACTTGTTTAGACCAGAAAATGTGTTTTACATGTACAAGCTAAATCAGCTTAAGGTTCTGCCAGATCTTTACAAGCAATTTGTCTCTCACAGAACCCCTCCGATTAGGTCAGAAACTGCCTGATGTACAGGCCTGTGACCATTATTCAATGTCAGCTTGCCTGGTAGAGCTAGCGTTAATTCTACCTTTGACCTTGGCACCCGAGAGGCAGACTCTGTGCGGAGCCCCATCCATGGGCCATGGTAGATTCCTCATAGCAAGACCAATTTGGGTTTCATTTGTGTAGTTATTTTTTGATTATAGTAAGATGTAATATTCAATTTACCATTTTAATCATTTTTAAGTGTGCAATTAGGTGGCATTAAGTACTTTCACATTATCGTGCAACAATCAGCACCATCCATCATCCCAAATTGGAACTTTGTAATCATTAAACAATAACTCTCTCCTCCCAGATCTTGGCAACCACCCTTCTACTTTCAGGTTTGTGAGTCTGACTATTCTAGGTACCTCATATGAGTAGAATCATACTGTGTGTGTCCTATGTGTCTGGATTGTCATTTGATTTTATAAGGTGTTGCCTTGCTTCTCAAAGTGTGGGACCAGCAGCATTGGCATCACCTGGAACTTGTGAGAAGGGCAGAATATTCATATCTCTTAAACCATAATTTATACTTTCCCGGTGACTAGTGCCTGTTAAAAGTTGAGAAGCACTGACTTTGATATTCCTTTGAGAATTCTAGCTGGGTCAGGAACCAGGCAGGGAAGTGTCCAGCCATTCACAAGTGAGCCACTCTGATGTGTCAGGAGCGTTTGGGCATTGTGATGTGTGGTAGTGAGCAAGACAGATGTGATCAGCCCAGCCTCCAGCAGCTTAGTCTAGAGAGAAAGAGATATGATGGAATTATTGTTTTAGTGCTAGCCAAAAGAAATGAAGACTGTTAGAAAATGGAGAGATCGTAGCCAGTAATGAAGAAGTGGTAAATCTTCCCTGATAAAGTGATATTTGGACTGAGTCCTAAAGGTTGAATGTGGAGTAGCTGATGCTTGGGGCTGAGGAAGAATTCCAGATGGAAGTGGCAGTGTGAACGGAGTCCTGCTGTGGAAGGAGCTCAGAGCTCCCTAGAGAAGGAGGTCACTGCAGCTAGGGTTAAATGGAGGTGGGGGTGCAGGATAAAAGATGAGGCTAGTTGCTGCTGGCAGTGGTACTATGAGTTACGGTGAGGATCTCAAAACAGTCAAGTAACCTATTCAGTTCAGTTCAGTTCAGCTGCTCAGTTGTTTCCGACTCTTTGCAACTGCAAGGACTGCAGCACGCCAGGCCTCCGTGTCCATCACCAACTCCCATTTACCCAAACTCATGTCCATTGAGTCGGTGATCCCATCCAACCATCTCATCCTCTGTCGTCCCCTCTCCTCCCGCCTTCAGTCTTTCCCAGCATCAGGGTCTTTTCCAAGGAGTCAGTTCTTCCTATCAAGTGGCCAAAGTATTGGGGTTTCATCTTCAACATCAGTCCTTCCAATGAACACCCAGGACTAATCTCCTTTAGGATAGACTGGTTGGATCTCCTTGCAGCCCAAGGGACTCTCAAAAATCTTCTCCAACACCACAGTTCAAAAGCATCAATTCTTTGGTGCTCAGCTTTCTTCACCATCCAACTCTCACATCCATACATGACTACTGGATAAACCATAGCCTTGACTAGATGGACCTTTGTTGGCAAAGTAATGTCTCTGCTTTTTAATATGCTGTCTAGGTTGGTCATAGCTTTCCTTCCAAGGAGTAAGCATCTTTTAATTTGATGACTGCAGTCACCATCTGCAGTGATTTTGGAGCCCCCCAAAACAAAGTCAGCCAGTTTCCCCATCTATTTGCCATGAAATGATGGGACCAGATGACATGATCTTAGTTTTCTGAATGTTGAGCTTTAAGTCAAATTTTTCACTCTCCTCTTTCACTTTCATCAAGAAGCTCTTTAGTTCTTCACTTTCTGCCATAAGGGTGGTGTCATCTTCATATCTGAGGTTATTGATATGTCTCCCGGCAATCTTGATTCCAGCTTGTGCTTCATCCAGCCAAGCATTTCTCATGATGTACTCTGCATATAAGTTAAATAAGCAGGGTGACAATATAAAGCCTTGACATACTCCTTTTCCTATTTAGAACCAGTCTATTGTTCCATGTCCAGTTCTAACTATTGCTTCCTGACCTGCGTACAGGTTTCTCAAAAGGCAGGTCAGGTGGTCTGGTATTCACGTCTCTCAGAATTTTCCAGTTTATTGTGATCCACATAGTCAAAGGCTTTGGCATAGTCAAAAAAGCAGAAATAGATGTTTTTCTGGAACTCTGTTGCTTTTTCAATGATCTAGCCGATGTTGGCAATTTGACCTCTGGTTCTTCTGCCTTTTCTAAATCCAGCTTGAACATCTGGAAGTTCATGGCTGACGTACTGTTGAAGCCTGGCTTGGAGAATTTGAACGTTACTTTACTAGCATGTGAGATGAGTGCAGTTGTGTGGTAGTTTGAGCATTCTTTGGCATTGCCTTTCTTTGGGATTGGAATGAAAACTGACCTTTTCCAGTCCTGTGGCCACTGCTGAGTTTTCCAAATTTGCTGGCATATTGAGTGCAGCACTTTCACAGCATCATCTTTTAGGATTTGAGATAGCTCAACTGGAATTCCATCACCTGTACTAGCTTTGTTTGTAGTGATGCTTCCTAAGGCCCACTTCACTTCACATTCCAGGATGTCTGGCTCTAGGTGAGTCACCTGTTGGGGATGCTTTTGAAATGGATTTCAGTGCTGGACTTTGGATGGGAAACTGAAAACTTAAAGGATACTAGGTTTTTGTTTTTTTTCTTTAACGTGAACCACTAAGGTGTAGGCAGCTGAACTAGGCTTGGTAATTTGGCCAATCCCATCTGGAACTTAAATCTGGAGGCAGAGCTGCAAAGATTCAAGGAATGGGTATCTGACAATGATGAGGACAGCTCAGTAGTAGCAGTACCAGCACCATCAGTGGAACTTCCTAACCAAACTTCCCATGGCAGGACTCTGGCAGTATCTTTTATGAATAGTCTTTCTTGCCTCCTGTCTGTGTTTTAAGACTATTCCACAACATGTCCATTGATTCCACATTGCTTTACAGGCTTTCCTTTGAATTTCTGTTTGGATAGATTTAGCCAGAGTTGCTGTCTGTTGTTTGCATCCAAACTACCCTGATAATGACTGTCTTGGTCAGTGGAGAAAATGCTGCATGTTCCATAAGGTTGGAAGTGAAGCAGAAACTGTTTTCAGAGTTATGGGAAACTTTCTTCAAGCTCATCACTGTCATCAGGAATAACAGCCCCTCTTTGTTGGTTTCTATTAGGGGTATTTTCTTTCTTGTTCTGACCCTGCTCTGATGACTCCAGCCCCCACCCTCCCAATATTCTTTCTGGGGCCCATCCCCTCTGATGTGTTGCCAGAGAGGCTGGTTAGTGTTAGTTGCTCAGTCGTGTCTAACTCTTTGCAACCCCACAGACTGTAACACCATAGACTGTAGCCCACCAAGCTCCTCTGTCCATGGGATTCTCCAGGCAAGAATACTGGAATGGGTTGCCATTTCCTCTTCCAGGGGTTCTTAACAACTCAGGGATCAAACCTAGGTCTTGCACATTGCAGGAAGATTCTTTACCATCTGAAACACCAGAGAAGGACTTAGTGTAGCAGGTGCAGTTGGCTATATAACACCTATTCTCCTTCCTCCTCCATCTTTACTGATAGGACTTTGATTTTGTTTATCCACAGGTAGTCATGTCCTTCAGAGAAGAAACATATCAAGAACTTGAGTCCTGGATGATTCTGCTGAACACCTGAATTAAGCAATGCTGATTAAGCCACCTCTTTTGTATTTCTTGTAATAAATGTTAATAAGTTTTTATTTTAGTTAAATTGCGTCTAGTTGAGTTTTCTATTGCACCTAACAAACGCGAGTAGTTAATAGTGCATGATATTTTTGAGTACTTAGCCTTTAAAGTAAGATTTTTAATAATCTAAACACTCTCTAAGATAATTATCAATATATTAATGTAGTTAGGAATATAGATGGGAAAACAGGCTCATGACTATTAAGCAACATGATCTAAGTTTATCAGTATATCAGTCAGCATCCTAAGGAAAATAGATAGTACACTCAAGATAATTTGAGGGGAATTTATTTGCAAAGAGACTAACTGTAAAGATTAGTGTTGTAGGGGAACCAAAGGGTTAGTCCATGAAGCCAGGGCTAGAACAGTGGAGCTGGTACAGGGAGAGATTTCTAGAAGCTGGAAGAAGAGAGAGTCAGGTAGAGCAGTCCTCCTTGAGAGGAGCAGTGACCCTTGATGGAGGGATATAGTCACCTTGATGTGACTTCATAGGGAGAGATCAGGGGAGTAAACACCCTGACCTCATTCTCCTCCTTATTCTACCCTTCTTTCAAGCGGAGCCTACTAAGCTATTGGATGTAGTCCGAACAGACTTCCAGGGTCAGAGAGAAAGGTGGAGAAGGATGGGGATGTAGAGGGACAATTGGAAAATATCTGTTAAGATCCACCTTATTTGCCTCTAGTGTCCTCTCTTGTCTGAAATGCAGGTAAAATTTCTTTTTTTTTTCTTTTTTAAAAAATAAATTTATTTATTTTAGCTGGGGGCTGATTACTTTACAATATTGTGGTGGTTTTTGCCATACATTGACATGAATCAGCCGTGGGTTTACATGTGTTCCCCATCCTGAACCCCCCTCCCACCTCCCTCCCCATCCCATCCCTCTGGGTCATCCCATTGCCCCAGCCCTGAGCATTTGTCTCATGCATCGAACCTGGAATGGTGTTCTGTTTCACATATGATAATATACATGTTTCAGTGCTATTCGCTCAGAACGTCCCACCCTCACCTTCTCCCTCAGAGTCCATAAGACTGCTCTATGCATCTGTGTCTCTTATTCTGTCTCGCATATAGGGTTATCATTACCATCTTTCAAATTCCATATATATGCATTAGTATCCTGTATTGGTGTTTTTCTTTCTGGCTTACTTCACTCTGTATAATGGACTCCAGTTTCATCCATCTCAATAGAACTGATTCAAATGTATTCTTTTTAATGGCTGAGTAATATTCCATTGTGTATATGTACCACAGCTTCCTTATCCATTCATCTGCTGATGGACATCTAGGTTGCTTCCATGTCCTGGCTATTATAAACAGTGCTGTGATGAACATTGGGGTACACGTGTCTCTTTCAATTCTGGTTTCCTCGGTGTGTATGCCCAGCAGTGGGATTGCTGGGTTGTATAGCAGTTCTATTCCCAGTTTTTTAAGGAATCTCCACACTGTTCTCCATAGTGGCTGTACTGGTTTGCATTCCCACCAACAGTGTAAGATGGTTCCCTTTTCTCCACACCCTCTCCAGCATTTATTGCTTGGAGACTTTTGGATAGCAGCCATTCTGACTGGCGTGAAATGGTACCTCATTGTGGTTTTGATTTGCATTTCTCTAACAATGAGTGATGTTGAGCATCTTTTCATGTGTTTGTTAGCCATCTGTATGTCTTCTTTGGAGAAATGTCTGTTTAGTTCTTTGGCCCATTTTTTGATTGGGTCGTTTATTTTTCTGAAATTCAGCTGCAGGAGTTGCTTGTATATTTTTGAAATTAATTGTCTGTTGCTTCATTTGCTATTATTTTCTCCCAATCGGAAGGCTGTCTTTTTACCTTGCTTATAGTTTCCTTTGTTGTGCAAAAGATTTTAATTTTAATTAGGTCCCATTTGTTTATTTTTGCTTCTATTTCCGATATTCTGGGAAGTGGGTCATGGAGGATCCTGCTGTGATTTATGTCGGAGAGTGTTTTGCCTATGTTTTCCTCTAGGAGTTTTATAGTTTCTGGTCTTATGTTTAGATCTTTAATCCACTTTGAGTTTATTTTTGTGTATGGTGTTAGAAAGTTCTAGTTTCATTCTTTTACAAGTGGTTGACCAATTTTCCCAGCACCACTTGTTAAAGAGATTGTCCTTTCTCCATTGTATATTCTTGCCTCCTTTGTCAAAGATAAGGTGTCCATAGGTGCGTGGATTTATCTCTGTGCTTTCTATTTTGTTCCATTGATCTATATTTCTATCTTTGTGCCAGTACCATACTGTCTTGATGACTGTGGCTTTGTAGTAGAGCCTGAAGTCAGGCAGGTTGATTCCTCAAGTTCCATTCTTCTTTCTCAAGATTGCTTTGGCTATTCGAGGTTTTTTATATTTGCATACAAATTGTGAAATTGTTTGTTCTAGTTCTGTGAAAAAGACCATTGGTAGCTTGATAGGGATTGCATTGAATCTATAGATTGCTTTGGATAGTATACTCATTTTCACTATATTAATTCTTCCAATCCATGAACACGGTATATTTCTCCATCTAATTGTGTCCTCTTTGATTTCTTTCATCAGTGTTTTATAGTTTTCTATATATAAGTCTTTTGTTTCTTTAGGTAGATATATTCCTAAGTATTTTATTCTTTTTGTTGCAATGGTGAATGGTATTGTTTCCTTAATTTCTCTTTCTGTTTTCTCATTATTGGTGTATAGGAATGCAAGGGATTTCTGTGTGTTAATTTTATATCCTGCAACTTTACTATATTCATTGATTAGCTCTAGTAATTTTCTGGTAGAATCTTTAGGGTTTTCTATGTAGAGGATCATGTCATCTTGAAATGCAGGTAAAATTTCATGTCCTCAACACGGGAGATGCCTGAAATTCCCTCAACTATTTATCAAAATGGGACAGTGTTCATTTGTTCATAATCACCTTAAACTAAACAGCTAGCCATCAGCAGATAAAGTAGCAGGAGGGAAATGGGAAGGTAAAAACAAGTAATGTAAAATACACCTGTTACAATCCCTGCTTCTGTAACAATGCCAGTTGCCTCTTTCTAAATAACCTCAGATATGCAGATGACACCACCCTTATGGCAGACAGTGAAGAGGAACTAAAAAGCCTCTTGATGAAAGTGAGAGAGGAGAGTGACAAAGTTGACTTAAAGCTCAACATTCAGGAAACTAAGATCATGGTATCTGGTCCCATCACTTCATGGGAAATGGATGGGGAAACAGTGGAAACAGTGTCAGACTTTATTTTTTGGGGCTCCAAAATCACTGCAGATGGTGATTGCAGCCATGAAATTAAAATACACTTACTCCTTGGAAGGAAAGTTATGGCCAACCTAGATAGCATATTAAAAAGCAGAGACATTACTTTGCCAACAAAGATCCGTCTAGTCAAGGCTATGGTTTTTCCAGTAGTCATGTATGGATGTGAGAGTTGGACTATAAACAAAGCTGAGTGCCAAAGAATTGATGCTTTTGAACTGTGGTGTTGGAGAAAACTCTTGAGAGTCCCTTGGACTGCAAGGAGATCCAACCAGTCCATCCTAAAGGAGATCAGCCCTGGGTGTTCATTGGAAGGACTGATGTTGAAGCTGAAACTCCAATACTTTGGCCACCTCATGCGAAGAGTTGACTCATTGGAAAAGACCCTGATGCTGGGAAAGGTTGAGGGCAGGAGGAGATGGGGACAACAGAGGATGAAATGGCTGGATGGCATCACCGACTTGATGGACATGGGTTTGGGTGGACTCAGGGAGTTGGTGATGGACAGGAATGCCTGGCATGCTGCGGTTCATGGGATCGCAAAGAGTTGGACACAACTGAGCAGCTGAACTGAACTGAACTGAAGCATCTTGGACCTGGATGTCTATTTCCTTCCCCAGATTAGGAAGTCTTCAGTTGCTGTTTCTTCAAATAATTTTGTCTCCCTTTATCTTCTACTTCTGGGACTGTATAACGGGAATGCTGTTCTACTTGTACCGAAGGTTCCTTAAAGTATCTTCAATTTTTAAAATTCTTCGTTCAATCTGCTGCTCTGTGTCAGTGAGTTCCATCACTTTGTCTTTTGGCTCACTGATTTTCTACCTCTTCCAATCTGTGTTGAACACCTATAGGGTATTTTGCAGTTCAGTTATAACTTCTGTTTAGTTTTTTTTTATATATATTTTTCTAGCTATTTGTTGATGTTGTCATTGTTTTCTTCCCTCTCCTCCCAAGTTCAGTATCTTTATGATCATTTTGTTGAACTCTTTCTCAGGTAGATTGGTTATCTCCATTTCATTTCATTCTTTTTCTGAGATTTTGTCTTCTCTTCTTGACTGGAACATGTCTCCTCATTTTTTCCTAATTCTCTGTGTTTGTTTTGATGCATTAGGTAAAGCAGCTACGTCTCCCAGTCTTGATGCGTGGCTTTATGTGGGAGATATCCTGTGGGGTTCAGGTGCACTATCCTACCTGGCCACCAGAGCAATGTGCACAAGCCATGTGCCCTATGTGGGCTGTGTATGTCCTCCTGCTTTGGTGGGGTCACAGCTATGATGACAGCACACTGGTATGCAGGGCTGGCCCTGCAGAATGCCTCTGGGGTCTCACCACATTGGCTGCTGAATGCTGGTGGTCAGCGGTAGGTCTTGGAATGCCATGGTGGCTGCCAGTAACTAGTGGGTGAGCAGGCCCCCAAATGGCTGTGAGACTCATCCATGGTGGCTTCTGGGGGCTTGTGGGCAGGGTTGCCTCTCTAATGGCTGCAATGTGCACAATGGTGGTCTGTTTTCAGTGGATGCCAGGTGCTGGGAGATAGGGCTGCATCTCAGAACCCACCAGTGCCCAACAAGGTTATTTCCTGGCTAACTGTGAGGCACTGCTGAGGCACAGGAGGAGGCAGGACTCTTGGCCATGTGCACCCACAAATTAGACGGAGATTTCCAATATGATGCCACCAGTGCCATTATTAGTAAGGTGGCCTGAGCTGGCAAAAATGTCTCCTACTAGGGTTTCAGTGCCCAGGGATCATCCCACAGTTCCTTACTCTCTTGCAGCTGCTTCAGGATTAGTGAGTGGGGCTCTTTCATCTATCTTCCATGTACTTTTCAATCTGGTGATTTTATATAGGTTTTTGATCAAGTGAAACTAGGCCCTTTAAAAATGAGTTTTCTTTCCCCTGTAGTTCTATAGTTTTCCTGGGAGTATTTCATATTGATTTTCAAACTAGTTTTTTTTTTCTCTCTTTTTTTGGGGGGGAGGGGGAGGGGTGTGTTTTATCTCCTGAGAATCAGCTTTGGGATGGCTTGCATGATGTGGAACTTGAAACTTTCATTCCTTAGGGAAAATAAGTATCTAGCTTTTTTAAAAAAAGATTTATTGGAGTATAGTTGATTTACAATGTCATGTTAATTTCAGGTAACTGTACCTTTGTTATACTTTTCAACTGTGGATTACTGTGGCTGGAGTGTGGTTTTTTCCTTGGAGTGACTGTATATCTGTTTCTTCTACCCATCTCAATGCTGTCTTTTTACTTTTTGTTGAGAACACTATTCATCTGGTTTTCAGGTCCTTTTCAGGGGATTTTTTTTTATATGGTTGTAGATTTGCTGTGCCCATGAAAGGAGTCAGTTCAGAGTCTTCCTACACTTCCATCTTGAATCTTCTTTTCAAATAAAGTTTTGAATCAGGAAGAAGGAATTTCACTATGTCATTCACTCAACAACTGTTGTGTGCTTTCTGTGATCGAGACACACGGGATACAGAGCAGTGAGCAAGACAAACGTGATTCCTGCTCTTGGGATTACAGCATAGTGGAGAATATGGATCTAAATAAATAAATAAATGTCAATCATGGTAAGAGCAATGATAGCAGCAAAATTAGATGCTCAGGGCAGTCTTCTCAGGGAAGTGACATTTGAGCAGCAATATGAAGTAAAAGGAACCAGGAATACAAAGGATGGGAAGAATTTTCTAAGGGTGTAGTAACAGCATTTGCAAAGACCTAGAGGCAGGAAAGACAGCCTAGCTATACACAAATGCTGAGAATAGAGCTTTAAGAGGGATGGTGAAGTCACAATAGGGAGGACAGAGCCTAGATCCTCTGCCAGGAATTCCTGGGCTTTTTCTGTAGAATTGTCATTAAATGAGACTTAGATTCAAGGACTCCATGTTTACATCAATTTATTCCAAGTTATACCTTACCAGATTCTATCCCTAAATTTCAGGAGCTATTTTCAGAAATAGGGAATTGTTATGGGCTGGAAACCATCTCAAGAGGTATTCACCATAAGGAATAGGTAATGAAGACAACCACTAAAATCTGCCCTCTTTTCTCTTTCCAGGAAATGCTACAGGCTTTTGAAGAAGAGGCCAAAGAAACAGGAAAACTCAGACTGCTGATCACAGCAGCTGTGTCTGCTGGCAAAGAGACCATTGATGCAGGATATGAAATTGCAGAGACTGGAAAGTGAGTGCGATGAACCTCCCAGGGCCTCCACATCCCAGAACAGAGATTCCCTAAACATTTTAGTAGAAAACATTCCCAGTAGTTATGTAAACATAATGTTGAGAAGGTTAGTACCATCAATTGCCAAAAATGTTTGAATATTTAGTGGTTCTGGGATAAGGTGGTGATCCCTTTATATTGTCACTATGGTAGGCTTTAGGGGAAAGAGAAAAAAGATTTAAGACCTTGGAAAATCTTTATATGTAACAGCAATTTTCACTGACAGTTTCTTTTGAAAAGCTGTAAAATCTAGAAAACTATTATTGACAAAACAATAGGAGAGCTTTCCACTTGCAGTTCCCATAATCCTAGAGACATGTGTTTCTGAGACTCATACTCTAACAACTATATTTCCTTATCTTCTGCTCTGAGTTTGCCCTTAACCTTTCAAGGAAGTAAAGGAGACTTTCTGTCTAGCCCCGCAGGAGTCACAGAAGATAACCAGGAGACACCTAGAAGTAACCTAGGAAGCCACGTTAATGGGATCATATGGATATCTACTTGACATCATGAATTTCCATTGCTATCATTTCTTGCTCTTAAGTTGTCTATTAAAAAATGCTCTCGTATCATGATCGCTCAAATTCTCTTGTTCTAGGCTTCTTGATTTCATAAGCATGATGACCTATGACTTCCACGGAGGCTGGGACCCATGTACAGGACACAACAGTCCTCGGCATGTAGGATCCAAGGATCAAGGCAGCATGCGTTATTTCAACTGTGTAAGAAAGAAAAACCTCTAATCATATGCAGAAGAAAGACAGGGAAGAGATTAGGAGTGTTGGTTGTTGGAAAACAGGCTTTCTCTTTGTGGGACAATTAGCTAGACTTTTTCATCATGTGGGACAAACACTGGTGAGGAATAATGTCTGTGTTGCTTCTGCAGGAATATTCCAGGAAGTACTGGAGAGACAATGGGGTCCCTTCAGAGAAGCTCATCATGGGGTTCCCCACCTATGGGAGGACCTTCCAGCTCAGCACTTCTGACACCTCAGTTTGTGCCCCAGTCTCTGGAGCAGGGTCGTCTGGTCCTTACACACATGAGGCTGGCTTCTGGGCTTACTATGAGGTAACCACCATGGCTAATTCAGGCTAAAATGCCCTGGAGAAAATTCTTCCACTCTCCAAGTCATCTTGCTATCCTTATGTTCTTGAGATCCTATACCCTGGCTCATCATATCTCTGAGCATATAGCCTGTGGAAAGGCAGGTTGATGGCTGAGGAACACTTTTCATTTAAAAAAAAATCAATGTGAATTTCCTTTTGGGTTTAGAAGTATATGGGGCCATCTTTTCTATAGCTCAAAGCTATACTGAATTAATTCTATTACAACCATGTAAATAGATAGAGAAGGATTTCAATAATTTAGCTCAGGGATGTCAAATAATTGGATCTTCTTTCAGATCTGATTTGATTTCATTTACTCAAATCTGAAGCTCTAATACTTGGGCCACCTGATGTGAAGAGCTGACTTATTGGAAAAGACCTTGATGATGGTAAGATTGAAGACAAAATGAGAAGAGGGCTGGAGAGGATGTGATGGTTTAGATAGCCTCACTGACTAAATGGATATGAATTTGAGCAGACTCCAGGAGATAGTGGAGGACAGAGGAGCCTGGCATGCTGCAGGCCATGGGATTGCAAAGAGTCAGACACGACTAAGTGACTGAACAACAACAACTACTCAAATCTTGTGTTAAAAATTCAGACCAATAGGAGAATAGTTAGCAGTTTTCGCCAGAGACTCAAGTGTTTTCAGAAGAATGACCTTAGCATTCATGGTCATGCTTACCATTTCTCAACTAAACTGTGGTTTTAGAACTGGAATTTCACTTCTTTGTACCTGATTTCATAGAAATTTGTATCTTTGTTTTATGATACAAAGTTACTTTCTAGAGAAATATGTGAAATTAATGTAGGTATTTCACAATGCCACTTTTTCCATCCCTCTTCCATTTCTTACTATTTTTCCCTTCCTTCCTCCTGCAATACATGACATAATCTGTGACACGCTCAACATTGCCGTCTTCCTTTGCTTCGTAGATCTGTACATTCCTAAGTGAAGCCACAAATGCCTGGATTGAGGACGAAAAAGTTCCATATGCTTATAAAGACACTGAGTGGGTTGGCTATGACAATATTAAGAGCTACAAATATAAGGTATGAACAGTGTAAAAAAAATGCAATTCTAGCTTCAAATCCTAAGTTCCTCACGAGCCCATCTGACTAAGATCTGTGGCTTCAAAGTTATAAATATGTACAAAGTAGAATAAATCAACCTCATTGTGATTTACCTTTCCCTCAAGACAGAGCAAATGATATGATTAAATACAGATTTAATGATCTAGTGTACAGCATATACTACTATACACTAACATATAGTATAATATTCTAATGTGGTTAAAATTTATTTCCCCAATTTTTGTCCAGAATTAATCTATACTAACTCTGTGCAATAGTTATAAGCCAGGCTTAAGACCAACATTGTCATGGACAATAATGAAAATATCCTTTACATTTTTACCTAAATGCTTTACAGCCATTACCTAACTTGATTCTACACAATCCAGTGAAGTAAGAAATTGACTCTCCAGTTTATAGATGTGTACACTGAGGTTCATAGATGCTGTGACTTATCCAAGGTTTCATAGCTGGAAAATGCAAAGGTGGTAATTGAACACGTTGTCTAGCTCAGAGTCTAGGCTCTTTCCATAACACTGCTCTGTCAGTGCATCTTTATTGAATCCTGGTCAGGAGAAGGTGGTCAGAATGGAGGAGAAAAAGAACTGTATGGTGCAATGGTTAAGAATCTAGACTTGGGTGTCAGAATTGGGTCCTCAAGCCCCAAAAGACAGGATGAGTTCCCACAAACCTGTGAAAGAATAAGATCTACCTAGTAGCTCCTGTAAAGATTAAGCAAGTAATGAAAGCTAAAGTGAAATATAGCTTAGCCTAGAATACTCGTATTAGTTTAATAGTATATTAAATTAGCTATATATATATATATATATAAGCATATTTTTTACTATATATATTAGCTAATTTAATATACTATTAATATAGTATAACATACTATTATATTAATTAATACTATTAATATACTATATGTATATATATATACCGAAGAATATATTAACTGGAGGAAGAAAACAAGAATGGAGCTGAGTTAACCCATGAAACCTTGAATTCACAAAGCGCATATCACATCCTTTCATAAAAGAAATATCGACAGGGTTTCAATCCATTTGCATTTTTCTCCCTAGTATCACCTTGTCGCCCTGTACTCCACTGTTTGTTGTGTAGATGTCATTTGATTTTGGTTGCCAAGTGCTCTCTTCATCCACAGGTTGACTTTCTTAAGGAGAACAATTTTGGTGGGGCCATGGTTTGGGCCATCGACCTGGATGACTTCTTAGGCTCCTTCCGCAATGAGGGCAAATATCCACTCGTACGCAAGCTGCAGTCACTTCTGGGCCTGTCCTCAGGTGGGTCACTACTGAGTTTGCCACATTGTTTTAAAGATGATGCACGTCAAGCTGCAAGAATGGCAACTGCAGAGGGACAAGAGTGCATGAGGCAGCCACAGAGATCTAGACCCTCACATGTGAAAAAGGGACAGGTTTATAGGAAGAAGCTTTTTAGAAATCCATTCTTCAATCAAAGAAGCCAGTCTAAGTTCAGTAGCTATGTGGGTAGGGATTTGAATATACCTTGTACCTCAGAGATGGGCTTTTCTTCTCAGGAAAACTTTGTCTGGGAGGAAGAATCAGATACCTTCAAAGTGAGTCTGATGCATGTGCTAACATTTTCTCTAAAGTAAACTGCATCTCTCTCAGTTCTGTGTACCATATCCTAACTTAGAAATAGGCAGGCTGGCTTAGCCATTTCCCACCTGCCTTAAAGGCAGATATTGTCTTTGGCTGCTAGCGGTGAGGGTTGGAGGTAGGTCTTGAGGAAGAACAGGGATAAAGACTCACATTGCTGACTCAGTAGTGTGTGACTTTGTATGTTCCTTGGTTAAGCATCTCTGGAGAAAGCCTAAAGGTGGAGGTAGAGATAAAGAAGTGGAAGATATAGGGTTCCCAATGTCTCTGCTTTCAGGAAATTCACAGGTTCATGTTTGTTTTTTTTAACTGCAAAACCTGTTAAAAGATAATTACAAAAAGATGGGCTCAGGACTTCCCTGGTGGTCCAGTGGTTAAGAATCTGCCTGCCAATCCAGGGAACACGGGTTTAATCCCCAGTCTGGGAAGATCCCGCATACTGCAGGGCAACTAAGCCCATGTGCCACAACTACTGAAAGCCACACACTTTACAACCTGTGCCCTGCAACAAGAGAAGCCCGCTGCGATGAGAAGGCAGGGCAACACAACCAGAGAGCAGCCCCGCTTGCCACAACTAGAGAAAACCTACACACAACACAGGCTCGGTACAGCCTAAAGAAACAAAGAAATAAAATTAACTTTTAAAAAAGATGGGCTCAAATGATAGAGTGAAGGAGTAAGAGGCAGCAAATTGTAGCGGTGGAGAGTGTTCTAGCAATAGAGTAAAATGAAAAATACAATGTCTGAATTGCCAGAGGGAGAAAAAAACAGGGAAAGGGCAATGTTGAAAGGAAACAAGCAAAACATAAAGCCTAAGAAACAAAACATAACAAGATGACAAAAAATCAAAATACAGCACTTAAGGTTAACAAGGTGACAAAATGGAGATGTATTACTTATGACAGAAAAATGGACAGATAATCCTCCCCTGCTAACACAAGTGTTAATTAGCCTCCCACATAAAATCCTTGATCCAGTCACTGTAGGGCTGTGTTCATTCCCCCTGAGTGGAAACAGAGTAGAAGCCAAGGACTGCTTGGACCACTGCTAGGACTCCAGTGGCCCTGTTCTCCCTTCCTCCTTGCTTGGACATCTGTCCCCTTGTAACATTCTTCGCAGTCACAGCTTGGAACTCTCGTGGGGCTCAAGTTCTTGGAGAACAAAGCCAATATAAGAGGAGGTCTAGAGTTGTTGCTTCTAGGCTCAAAGATAGCTTATGATGATGCTCTGAAGTGATCTTCTTGTTCTTTTAGAATGCACTCCATCAGCCACCAAGACTTGGTATCACCAACAAGTGACACCCAGAAGTGAAGGTTTCTGTGCCAATATTGGCAGAGACAGTGGCAGTGGTGGAGAAGCTGGTGGTGATGGAGAAAGTGGTGGAGAAGGTGGCAGTGATGGGGGCAGTGGAGGAGACGAAGGTTTCTGCACTGGTAAAGCAGATGGCATTTATAGCGATCCTGAAGACAACACCAAGTTCTACCAGTGTGCAGGAGGCAGGACCTTCTACTTCCAGTGTAACGAAGGTCTGTTGTTCGACCAAACTTGCACATGTTGTAACTGGCCTTCAATTTAAAATGTTGGAAAAAGTCTACTTTGTTTCAGATTTTCTCATGCTGCGTGTCAAACTCCATCTTCCAATACTCCATGTTGTCTACGTATTATATCAGTCTATCTGTCAATTTGGAAGCCCTACCTTACTAAAACAGCATTATGATTAGGTTTTACTCCATTATAACTTAAAAAAACTATAAACACTTTGAACCAAATCCATATGTAAAATAAATACGACACTGCATGTTTTATTTTTTATAATTGTCTGTATTTTTTCTTACATACTTGTATATATAGCTCAGCATTTCAAGTGACCCTGAAGGTTAATGGAAGTTAGTTTTATTGAAGATAAAATTTTACTTTTTGTCAAATCAGACTACTGTTTTAGAAAGGGGAGTTTCTTCCCTGGCAAAAGCCTTGAGAGTGTGAACCAAACAACAGTGTGAAAAAATTCTCTCACTCTTGTCAACACCTCCAAAGAAGGGGCCCAAGACCCTGTATCAGAAAAATAACAAATGCTAAATTACCACCTCTGAAAAAAAGCAGCATGTGTGTGGATCCAAAGGAGAAAAAAAAGGGATGTGTGTGAGAGAGGTGAGAAAGGTTAATCTTGACGAATTTTAAGTCATAAAAATACTTTTAACATGATAATAAAAATCTTTAAATCATCAGATTAAATGGAGTAAATGTTTTTAGATTGAGGTATCGAGCATTATCTTAATATTTTAAGTTGATTTCCAGTGAACTTCCACTATTTTCTTCAGAGGATCTTGTCCCCGAAAGAATTAGGCCTCTCAGCATAATTTAGTAGGCTTCACCTTCCAGTGCCTCCTTCACCAGCTAACACTTACCATGGGATGGCCTTGAAGAGCACAGCAGGCTGTAGTTTTTTGAGGCACTAACAGCATGTCACTCTTTGTTATCCAGACACATGAAGTCTTGACACCAGCCAGATAATTACTAAGACTTGCTAAGTAGGGGACTACCCTGGTAGTCTGGTGGTTAAGAATCCACCTTGCAATGCAGGGCACATGGGTTCAATCCCTGATAGGGAAACTAAGATCCATGTGAGTAACTCACATGTTACCCTGTGAGTAACATGCTGTGAGTAACTAAGCCTGTGTGCCGCAATTACAGAGCCTGCATACTCTGGAGTCCATGTGCCACAACTAGAGAGGCCAAGTTCCACAACTACTGAAGCCCACATTCTCTGGAGCCCACACGCTGCAACTACTGAGCCCACATGCCACAATTAGAGAGTCCGTGCACCGCAGAGAAAGATCCTGCATGACACAATGAAGACCCTCTGTGCCACAACGAGGACCCAACACAGCCAAATAAATAAATAAATAAGAAGGTTAAGTAGGCATAGAAGGACCTTCCCAATACACGAAGCTGCTGCTAAGTCGCTTCAGTCGTGTCCAACTCTGTGCGACCCCACAGACGGCAGCCCACCAGGCTCCCCCGTCCCTGGGACTCTCCAGGCAAGAATACTGGAGTGGGTTGCCATTTCCTTCTCCATTGCATGAAAGTGAAAAGTGAAAGTGAAGACTACACTTAATGCCCATTCTGAAGAAATCATACTTGAGTTATTAAGGTTTGTGTTGGAAGTAAAAGGCCTGTCTTCCAGGCAATGTCTGGACTTCCAGGTGGCTCAGTGGTAAAGAATCCACCTGCCAACATAGGAGATGTAGGTTCGATCCCTGGGTGGGAAGGTCACCTGGAGAAGGAAATGGCAACCCATTCCAGTATTCTTGCCTGGAAAATTCCATGGACAGAGGATCCTAGTGGGCTACAATCCACGAGACTGCAAAGAGTGAGAACAAAACTGAGCAAATAAATACACATCAGGCAATGTCTAGATAAGTACTTTGAATGTGGCTCTCATGACTTCTGACCTTGGCACACCTAGAGCAACTTGTGAGGCTTTAGAGCATCATTCAAACTGGAAGTTGAGGGCAGATCCAGTCTACTATCCTCCCTAGGAAGTCCTTCTCATATTTTAGTCCAGGGCCCTGGAGCCAGTAGATGAGTCCATTCTGATTCCTGCTGCATCCCCAGTGCTTGCCACTCTGCCTGATGCATGTTTGGAATTCAGTATGATGATAACTGACAGACTAAATAGATGATGTAATAGGAAAGGGGGAGGTGAGATTATTGGTTCTTTGAGTTTTACGCAAACCTGAGAAAGGCAATCAAATCAACAACCCACTCCAGTATTCTTGCCTGGAAAATCCCATGGACAGAGGAGCCTGGCTGGTTACAGTCCACAGAGTCACAAAGAGTCGGACTCGACTCAGCACAGCACAGAGAAAGGCAATCAAATCAGGACCTTCCCACTCCATGCTGGGAAACTCGGACACTTTGAAGCGCTCCTAAAACATTTACTCCACCTTTAAGTGTCCTCTGCATCCAAAAAGCCCCAAAACAAGGCCCAGCAAGCCATCCAAAGCCTTGACATGTATAGAACAAGAAATAGTCTCCTATCACCAGGGCTAGTGGTGTGGTGGTTTAGTTTCTAAGTCGTGTCTGACTCTTGCAACCCCATGGACTGTAGCCTGCCGGGCTTCACTGTCCATGGGATTTCCCAGGCAAGAATACTAGAGTGGGTTGCCATTTCCTTCTCCAGAGGAGAGGATCTTCCCAACTCAGAGACTGAACCCATAACTCCTGCATCACAAGCGGATTCTTCACTGATGAGCTACCAGGGAAGCCCCGGGCTAGTGGTAGAAAACATAAAACTTGTGGCTGGGAATTAGAGCGCGAGGACCCACAAGTATAATATTTCAGTCAAGTGAAGCCACCCCGCTGAACACTCAGTAGGAACTCCTCTAACCCTTCTACATGAATACACAACAAACCAGCACAAGGAGAAAGTGTCTTCTAAACTAGTCTTTACACTCTCATGTAGTACTTATGAGGCCCTTGCCCCTCCCTGTGCCCCATGCTGGCAGACAGGAGGGTCAGAGCAATGCAGAAAGATAAGAGCACCTCTGTGCTCTGCATTGCTCTGTCCTGGAGAATTTGTGGTCAGGAGGAGCATGTGAAGCGAGTCACAACTTTTCAGTCATAGTACAGGCTTAGGTAGGCCAGACGGTTCCGATGCTTTCTAAAGTCTTTGTCTGTGGGCAGCTGCAATGAAAGAATATTGTCTAGGTCAATATTCAAATGAGAACCCACAGCCTCTGGTCTTCCTGGCTGTGTGAAATAGGCATGTATGTTACACCTGTTGTGGCCTAGCTAACCTCAACCCCATAGTAACCTAGCCTCAGTGAGTCTCTCAGCATTGCTCTGTACATCTACTCTTTGTCATCTTCCTCTGGAAATATCATACTAGGAATTATTTTCTACTTGGTAAATTGTCAAGTATAGCTGATAGGACTTTCCTGGTAGTAGAGTGGATAAGAATCCGCCTGCCTATGCAGGGGACATGCGTTCCATCCCTAGTCCAGTAAGATTCTACATGACATGCAGCATCTAAGCCCATGCACCACAACTACTGAGCCCACACCCTAGAGCCTGCAAGTCACAACTACTGAGCCCATGTGCTGCAGCTACTGTAGCCTGTGTGTCTAGAGCTTGTGCTCTGCAACAAGAGAAGCCGTTGCCTTAAGAAGCCCAAGCACTGCAAGGAAGAGTAGCCCCTGCTTGCCGCAACTAAAGAAAGCCTGCCCATATGCGGCAACGAAAACCTAGCACAATGAGAAATAAACAAATAATTAATTATTTTAAAAGTATAGCTGGTAAACTTCTTGACAAGAAAAATTGTAGGTTTAATTCTTGAATGTTACCCATAGGCCCTAGCATAATGATGTTAATACATTTGGCGTTTAATACATACTTGCAGAATTAATCCCAAGTTCCACTGGAGAATAAAGGGCACCTCTGGAATTATGATAGGAGACATGGACTGAGCATTTACTATGCTACAAGTATGGCACTAAATACTTCTCTACAATATCTCAATCTTTACAATTTTATCAGATAGAGTGTATTATTATATGCATTTTAACACTAAGCACACTGATGCTTAAAAAAGTAAGATTATGAGACCAAATCACACAGCAAGCAAATATGGAACTAGAATTTAAGCCCAGGCAGTCTGTTCCTAAAATCCATGTTCTTGGCAGAATGATCCACAGCCCTTGATGATCTAACACTAAGTGGTGTGATGGGAAGAGCAGTGGCTTAGGAGTCACCAGACCTAGGCTCTATCTGAGCAACTTCAACAAGCCACTTAATCCATCTGAGCCTCAGTTTCCTCCTCAGTCGCAGAGGATGATTATTTTGGACTAACCACAGAAGATTATTTGAGGACTAAAGAAGAAAATGTGACTTCTATTCCATCACACTCACCTTTAAAAATCTAGTGAAATTGGGTAACTCTCCAAAAAAAAATCCCATATGTATATACACAAAATTGTGCAAGTAATTTCAGGGGAACAAGGACTTAACTGAAGCTTATTCACAGACTCCTGGTTAAGAATCACTGATATACATGGAAGTATTAGGTAAAGGACTCCAGAGAAGTCCAATCCTATTACCTCAGCTCTCAGAGCTCTTTTCTGTAGACGTGGAACCTGAGCCCAGTCTGGAGATCCAAATTTCATTGGCCATCTGACTCTCTTGGGTGGCTTTATCTCTGGGTTGTATGTGGTAGGGCTAGAAATAAAAATACAGAACATCATGTGTAATGAGTTAGCGATCATATATAACCTTCCACCCCTGATCTAGAGTCCTAACCCTTTGGGAAAAGGCAGTCAACTGATTCACATAGGATTCCTTTGCCTGTTAAAGTATTTCAAATTAAGTTTCAGTGTTCAAGGTGTCTAGTCTTGACAAAGTAAAAAATCAACTCCAGTTTAAAATATTTCTGGAAGTTCAGTCTTCTTGGCTGAGAGATCAAAAGATCCCAGAAATGGTGGATGATAAAAGAAAGTTAACACAGTGATGCATAAGTACTGCTCATGACGTAAAATTGAGGAGGAAAGAAAAGTGCTAATTTAAAGTATCAACTACCTGGGGTCAGTAAAGTAGAACCACGTAAAATTCCTTGACAATGGGATTATTTAATTATAGCCTTTGTTCATAACATTCTTTTGATATAGACTCTTTGCTGTGGAAATAACTTATAGAGTGGACATAGGAATCAAGATTCAACATCTCTATTCCTTACTACAACCTTGAAAAAGTTACATTCACTCTCTGACCTTTGAAATTCTCACCAGTTAAAAAAAGACCTTGACCCCATGCCCTACCATTCCACACATTCTCAACAGCTTCCTAAAGCATTGAGACTGCCTCCTTTGGTCTACTGGCCTATGTACTATAGCCACCACCACCACCACCTTCCCCACCCCATTCTCACTTCCTCCTTGCCCACGATACTGTACCCACACTAGCCTTCTTTCTTTTTTTCTGCACACCAATTTCCTTCCCAACAACAGCCTTTGTCCTCGAAGTTCCTTCTGCCTGGGAAACTCCGGGCCTAGATTTTCACAGGGCCAGCTCATTCTTGTCATAATGATTTCAGATCAAGTGTCATTTCCCTAAAAGATCTATCTTGACAACCCTTGCCAAAGTATATAGATTCTAGTCTACCACTCTGTATTATGTCAACATCTTGTTTGGTCTCATTCAGCACAACACCAGGTCACCTTACTTCCTAGTGTGTCTATGACAGCCCCAGCTAATGGCTACTGTGTTGGTATAATTATTAATAAGATCCCATTTCAAGTCTCAGAAGTGTCATGTGCTGACTAATAAATTATATAGTCACTCTCTTTATTACTATTGATATTTTCTTGTTGCTTCTCATCTGTCTGGACTCTAGAATGTAAGCTCCAAGAAATCAGGAATCTTGCATGATGGGCTTAATGCAAAATCTTTGGAACCCACAAAACTGCTTGGCCTTTTATAAATATTTATTGAATGAACCACTACACTCTACCACTCTATAATTTCTAGAGACTTAGAAGGCAAGAGGTTGAATCTTTAAAGCTAGATGGTTTCTTATTTAGACAGCATGGTTGGGATGAAACCCCTTTTTGTACTTTCTTTCCTATTGCTCTTTGTTGAAGTGCAGCAGAAAAGGGGGCACATACCCAGGATAATAAGAGTCCTTTGAGTATGTCGGAAAGCGAGGCAACAAGGCATTAAATGGAGCAAAATTTGGTTTGTGTGTTTGCTCTCGAACATTGACTGTCTGGTTCATGCCTGGGTAAGGTGTCATATCCTGTTTCCAAGAAAAAGATCAATATGTTAGAGGGTGATATATACATTTAATTAGAAAAAACAAAGTTATCCTCTCCCTGTTCATATATCAGCTATGGTTTAACTACCTCAATCTATAGAAATGGCCTACAGTAGGTAGAAAACCAAGATAAGTTCAGCTACATAAAGGTACCTAATGCTTAGGCTGTAGAAACAAACCTATGAGGGTAGAGAGCCATGGTAACCTATTACAGTTACTACCCTCACCATCCCACCATCCTACTCAGATTCTTTTGGAGCCGGTATCCCTCTCCCTGAGCTTAAGTGTCAAGGAAAAGTCCAACAAGAGATTAACAGACGATAATTAAGACTTGAAATCCAGTTACACAAAAGAATGAAGAAGTTGGAACTGGTTTTTTAACTGATAAGATATTATACTATATATTACATATAATTATATGATGCATATAAACAAAGCTTCTAGTATTTTACAAGCAAGTGTCTCAGGACTAAAACCTTGCTTTGGTATTATTTCTTCTTAGAATTATTTTCCACTCTCTCAGGACACTCACACACACATTTGCCATGTTAACATCCATGCTTTTAAGATAGGTTTTCTAGTAGCTTTTGCCCAAAAGACTTTTTTGTCTTGAATTTTGGGCATATTCTTTAGGCAGCCTCCAGCTATGCTCCCCAATGCAAATACATTCAGCAACATGGATCACAGTGAAATCTAAGCACATTCAGCCATGTCTAACCTTGCTAACTGGCTTAAACCTCATGGCTGTTCTGGCGCCAAGAGTGTATCCTTTTTTACTGGTCGGGATCTTAGAAAGGTTGTATGCCAAGCCATACTTCTTCAGGTGTTATGTAGAAAACAAAGAAAAAACACATATAGAGAACATTATAGTTATTAAAACAGTCTGAATTTAAAGTATTCCTGAATCTTCTCTGCCAAAGTTGCTCTTTCTTTCTTGATTCTTCTGAATCATGATCATACAATTACATAAGTAACACAAACAGTTGCATTCCTACAAAGGGATGTGGCTAGATAGGTAGAGTGAATGCCATTTCTATGCATTCCAGTGAATCCAGTTTTCTGGGTCCCACAGAGCTGAATCTGCTCTAATTCAACTATCAGTATGATTATACAATTTCATAAACTACCTATCAGCACAGCCACAGTCCAGGTTTGGACTAAGAGGAGATACTGAGTCACTGGTCTTTGTGACTGTGAATAGTGAAGGAACAATACGGGAACTGCATGAGGCCAAGGCTTGCATTTGGTGGGGATGGCAAAGGGGAACAGTGGCCCTTTACTTTCTGATTGTAGAGGACCAGGGCACTTTCTCATGTTGGAACCCTGATGGTCACAAATCCCATAGAGCTTTTCTTCTGGAAAACTTGGGTCTTTAGATAATAGTCTGGGAACTGACACCCACCTAAGGGAAGGTGAATACTCACATCTTCTGCTATGTAACATCCAGGTCCTCTGTTGGGGGCTCCTCTAATAGGGGGAAATTTGTTTCCCAACAAGCTTAAGGGATAGAAATGAGGAAAGATCTTCCTTTGTTGACATGTTCCAAAGGAGTAGTTAAGCAGTGGCTCTGCAGACAGAGAAAGAAGAGAAACTTCACATGAGGAAAGGCCCCTTGGTCTAAGTGAGAGCTTCAGGGCTATAGTGGGGGGTGGGCCACGGGACAGAGCTCTTAAGGGCAGACCCTTAAGAAAAATCCATGTAAAGTGTAGCTCAAATCTATATAAAGGGATGAACTGCATTTTCCTCTCCCTTTGCCCTTCTTCTTTCCCAGCCTACCTACTCTTCCTCCTGTCTCTATTGTAGACTCCCCTACTACAGCCCTCCTCACCTGCTTTAATGAAGCACATCTCAGGAGCACCACCAGGCCCAGGGTTTGTGTACTGTGTTGCCCAAGAAACAGAGGTGGGGCCGGGCAGCCACAGCTGCCCAGCTCCCAGAAAGGAGTGGCTCTGAGCTAGCCTGCTCAGCAGTGGGGATTCCTGTGGAGCCCGCTTTGGGGCAGGAACTACACCTCCCAGGCCAGGAACCCAGGGGAGTGAGAACTCTGAAGCTGGGCAGGAGGTAGGGGGTTTGCTAGATTCAAGTTTTACGCTGAAGAGCTTTGAAAGCTGGGCCACTGGAAATGCACTACTGAGGAAGGATAGACTCCTCCATGTGCAGGATACCCTGAAATCCAGGCTACTAGGATCAGGAATGTAGCAAAACACAGCCTCTGCAGTGATGATCTATGGAGGTGAGCTTCCTGGGCAATGCCCAGAAGAGGGGAGTTGGGAACCTAATGGAGCCTAGATAGTTCCATATTAGGCCTGTTTTAGACCCATTTTTCCTTTTCTTCAAGGCATTCCCATCAGGTTACCCCCTTATACTCTTAAGAGGGGCTCAAGTCTTTAAAAGGTCTGGAATCCTTAAGTAGAACAGTAAGAGTGCAATGAAATAAAAGAAGTGCTTAAATTTGGAGGCAGTTACTTAAATGTTTAAGTTCCAGGTTCCTCATCTCTAAATTAGGAGCAATAATTCCTTTTTATAAGGTTGTTGAGAGGTTTAAGATAACAGGATTAAAGAGGGTCATTGCCTAGTGCTTGGTAGGTGACAATAGGAGAGATTTTTATTACTGCAACAGTATCTAGCCAGCTTAGGAGTACTCCCACCCTAACCTAAGAAGAAATATCAGGGTGTCTTGAGAGTCCCTTGGACTGCAAGGAGATTCAACCAGTCCATCCTAAAGGAGATCAGTCCTGGGTGTTCATTGGAAGGACTGATGTTGAAGCTGAAACTCCAATACTTTGGCCACCTGATGCGAAGAGCTGACTCCTTGGAAAAGACCCTGATGCTGGGAAAGATTGAAGGCAGGAGGAGAAGGGGACGACCGAGGATGAGATGGTTGGATGGCATCACTGACTCAATGGACATGAGTTTGGGTGGACTCCGGGAGTTGGTGATGGACAGGGAGGCCTGGTGTGCTGCGGTTCATGGGGTCGCAAAGAGTCAGACACGACTGAGCAACTGAACTGAACTGAACTGATGATGACTTCTTTACCTTTGTCCTAGATATTAACCCTAACTTGTTCTCACTTGATTTTAGGATAACTTTCAGAGTTGTCAAGTGTGGCAGGCAACAGAAAGCACAGTGTGATTGGTACATTCTGCCTTTGGCTTCTAAGAATGGTCTTGGGATCCACACATACCCAGGGTTAGCACTGTCTACGGGCATGATTTTATAGCTCTAATGTAGGGTTCCAAGAGAAGTGACCCTGAGTCCTAGAGGATATTTTGGAAGCTTAAAGAAGTCTTCTGGGCTTCCCAGGTGATACTAGTGGTAAAGAGCCCGCCTGCCAATGCAGGAGACCTAAGAGACATAGGTTCGATCCCTGGGTTGGGAAGATCCCCTGGAGGAGGGCATGGCAACCCACTCCAGTATTCTCGCCCAGAGAATCCCATAGACAGAGGAGCCTGGTGGACTACAATCCATAGAGGTTGCAAAGAGTCGGACATGACTGAAATGACAGCACAGAAGCCTTTTGCTTGTTACAAATTATTGAGGTGATGCTCCTGGTCACTGGACTGAAGGCTGAATACCTGTAGCTCATTGTGCAATTGCACAGTGAATTGTGTCAAGTCCTATATAACACTCCAATGTCTTCCTGGCCTTTACGAAAAAAAAATAATTATATTTGACATATATACAAAAGAGTTTTTTTTTTTTTTAAGAAGTAATGCAGAAAGCCCAATAATATAGGAGAAGGTCTTAAGAGAAACAAAACTTAACTGGAATAATGATATGGTCTCAACATTATTGAACAATTTGCTTCAAGTCTCCTTTCTACTCAAAATATAATTGCAGTAACAATGGTGGTAAACAAAATATAAAGAGATATACTATTAACTTGATTATTTTCACTGTCTTTAGGAATACTAATATTTGTAGTACCCACAGTGTTTTTTTGGAAATTAGTGTTTACATGATTAGTAACATGAAACAGGTCTCACAAAGTACTTTGAAATTATGACAACATATTCTTCATTGGTAGGTTGGTTTGCTTCAGACTAATTCTCCAGCTAAGAAGAAATAGAAATACCAGATAAAACATACATATTTCAAGATATCAGAGATATAGCAAAGAAAAAAGAATCTGAAGGGCCAAGACCCTGGAGAGAGGGCACCCCAAAGTGGTGAGCCCAACACTTGATGCTGTTGTTCCCTTTGAGCATTCACTAATTAAAAATCTCACTGAGAAGCAGAGAATTTGAGCAGAACTTTGATCAGACAGTCTCTAAAAATGGGGAGCAAAAGTTGGACTGACCATGGCAGAGGAGGGAGAGACTAGAAAACATCCTGGACTTTAGTTAGGAGTCTAAAGAGATACAACTCAGCTATAAAATAAATAGAGCAGCTCTCAAAAAAAAAATCCTGAAATTCAGTTTTGTATCAAGTCTAGTCCCCAACTCCATTAAAATAATCTATTTCTACCCTTATTGCATACCTAAAACAAAAGTAAATCATCTTATACAATAGCATTATTTGAGCCCCAAATAATTTGTATAATTTTTAAGCAAAATGTTCAGCATTCAATATAAAGCAACCTCTCATACCAAAAACAAAACAAAACACCCAAGTAGACATAAACCCAAAAGGAATCCAGAGATTGGAGTATCAAGAGTGGACTTTAACTGTACTTGGCTTCAGGTTTTACAAGAAGGCTGAAGACTGCAGCGTGAACACAGGAAGCAAAAGAAAGCAAGGAAATTTGTGATCATGAAGCATATTCTTGGCTTCTGAGGTAAGAGGCTAAAAGCAAAATATACATCACACTCTAAAAACAAAGTCAATAAAGACTCCAGTGTATTTAGGGAAAAAGAAAATTTCCCCCACCAATCTTTATGTTTATGTTACTAATATAACACACAAGAGTGTCCACATATATCCAGATTGATGCAAATTTATCAACTTTTCATTAAAGCCAATCCAGACATAGTACAAAGATAAACTGTATTTTATGTATATTTCCTGTATTACTAATTGTGTGATGGTAAAAACAGAATTTCAGGTAGCTCTAAGGATTCTCAAGAATCACTGAATCTTTAAATGATGGATTTTTTGAATGATGATCATGTGTAAATGAAACATTGCAGGTGACTGCTTGGAACAGAATAATAGTTAGACAAAGTTTTATATGTAGCCACTTTTGATGAAGACTTTTTAAAGAATTCAGCAGGTCCTGTCGTGTACATTTCTAACTACGATGATAGCATCAAGGGATGCCTGATGCTTATGGAGACTATTATAGACTTATGAGTTAGTTATCTGCTTTCCTCATTTGACTATGTGTGAGGCCATTGTATTAATAAGAATTACAATTCTAGGAAACAACCTCCTCTGTTGAAGTGGTCTAATTGAATGGGGATAAGTAATTCAACATTTGTATAATGTTTTAGATATATTTTTGTCTCATTTTAAAACATATTGGATTTAATGGTATTATATCAATTAAGCAAATGGTAAAAGTGATAATTGTATTTAAGAAACTAAATGAAAAGATGGAGAATTTTAGAAACAGTAAGAAAAAAGCAAGTAAAAATTGTAAAAATAAAAAGTGCCATCACCAAAAGTAAGAACTGAATACATGGGGAACAGAACATTATAAAAGTTGAAAAAAAGTTAACGAAATGAAAAATGAATCAGAAGAATGTATACAGACCGAACCTTGAGGAGGCAAGGACAGAAAATACAGAGGCAGGGGAGAAACAGTGAAGAGTTTTAACACACATGCATGTGAAGTTCCGCAAGGAATGGAGAGAAAGAGAATGTAGCAGGTGCTAGAGGTGAAGAGATCATGGTTGAGAATATTTCAGAACTAAAGAAAAGCTTCAAAACAGTACAAAGAATTCCCTCAGCCCCATTCACCCAAATTCCTCAATTGTTAAATTTTGCTTCTATTTCTTTCCATATATATGTATCTTTTTTTCTGAAATGATTCCCCATCCCCTCTAAAAACTTAACCTCTAAAATTTAACCAGAATTTAACAAATGCTATAGTCTAAAGCAAGATAAATACAAAGAAAATTTCATTTTGTCATATCATAGTGAAAGGCATGAAAAATAGAGAAAAATTTGAGATTGCTAGATAGAAAAGGTAGGTTACTATTAAAGAAGCAGCAATAAGCCTGGAGGATGAATTCTTAAGAGAAACCAGAGAAACTAAGAAACAATGGAATAGTATCTTTAAGTGCTAAAGAAATAACAGTAAAAAGGATGGAATACATATTCCATATGAAGACTAACAAAAACAAAGTTAATGTATGTGTACCAAGGATATGAGGGACATAGAAAAACTGAGCAATATACTTCAGATTGAGGTATACTGATGAACACAATGTAATACAACATTTAATCCTGGATAGGATCCTGTATGAGACAGGAAAGATACGCTGTTGGGACAACAAATTTGAATAGGGTGTGTGGATTTAAGAATAGTGTATCACTCTGATTTTCAAAATGAAAGAGCTGTTCTGATCATAATTTATGAGAATCTCAGGGAGGGTAATAGTAGAGTTTTTAGAGGGGATGGGGAATCATTTCAGAAAAAAAGATATATATATATATACATATGGAAAGAAATAGAAGCAAAATTTAACAATTGAGGAATTTGGGTGAATGGGGCTGAGGGAATTCTTTGTACTGTTTTGAAGCTTTTCTTTAGATTTGAAACTTTCAAAATAATAATTAAAAATATGTATGTATAATTATGGGTGAGAAAGGAAGCCAAGATATGAGAGAAAATATAAACAAGTGAAAGTGTTAGCCGCTCAGTTGTGTCTGACTCTTTGCGACCCCATGGACTCTAGCCCACCAGGTTACTGTCTATGGAATTCTCCAGGCAAGAATACTGAAGTGGGTTGCCAATCTGCAATGTACAATAAAATATCCACTACCCATATGTAACTACTGAGCACTTGAAATGTGGTTAGTCCAAACTGAGATGTATGTAAGTATAAAATGCACACTAGATTTTAAAAGCTTAGAATGAAAACAAAGTGTACAAACTATGATTTAAGTGTTATATTGGTTACATGTTGAAATGATAATAATTAGATATATTTGGTTAAATAAACATATATTAAAGTTAACTTCATATTCTACTTTTTGCTCTTTTTAATGTAGCTGTTAGAAAATTTAAACACATTGTTTGAATTGTATTTCCATTGGATAATGCTGATCTCTAGAAATAAAAGCACTTACAGATCAATAAGGAAAAACAACTTAATTTTTTTAAATTGGTAAAATGCTTGAATGCACACTGTAGACAAAAAGAATATCCAAATGACTAGTAAACACATTAAAAACTGCTCAATATCAACAGTCAAAAAGGAAATGCAAATTAAAACCACAATGACATACCCACCTGATGGCTAAAATTATAAAGATACAGAAGAGTGCTAAGGATGTGAAATAGCTAGAAAACTTTAATACACTTTTAGTGTAAGTGTAAATTGATAGATTCACTTTGAAAAATAGATAGTATTTACTGAAGCTGAACACAGACATCTCTATGATCCAATAATTTCTACTCCTTGGTATCTGGTCAGCAGAAATGCATACAGTTGTTTTCCAAAGATATTATAAGGACATTAAAAGCAACATTACCAATAATACTCCCCAAACTAGAACAACTGAATGTCCATTAACATTAGAATGGAAAAATATGTTGTGCTATACTCATGTAAATGAATACTATACAGGAATGAAAATGAACAAAATCCTGCACATTTAATGATGTAGATTAATCTCACAGAGTTGAATGAAATAATTCAGACATGAATATTTACACACTGTATCAGCAAATTTACATGATGTTCAGAAATAGGCAAAGCAATCTATATGTTAGAAGTCAGATGGGGGTAGCTTTGTAAAGGAGAGTGGAAGGAATAACTAAAAGGGAACATGAGGAACACTTGGAGTGAAAGCAATGTTCCATTTCTTATTTAATTGAGGTATAATCGCTGCTGATGGTGATTGCAGCCATGAAATTAAAAGACGCTTACTCCTTGGAAGGAAGGTTATGGCCAACCTAGATAGCATATTTAAAAGCAGAGACATTACTTTGCCAACAAAAGTCCGTCTAGTCAAGGCTATGGTTTTTCCAGTGGTCATGTATGGATGTGAGAGTTGGACGGTGAAGAAAGCTGAGTGCCACAGAATTGATGCTTTTGAACTGTGGTGTTGGAGAAGACTCTTGAGAGTCCCTTGGACTTCAAGAAGATCCAATCAATCCATCCTAAAGGAGATCAATCCTGGGTGTTCATCGGAAGGACTGACGTTGAAGCTGAAACTCCAATACTTTGGCCACCTCATGCGAAGAGTTGACTCATTGGAAAAGACCCTAACGCTGGGTAGGATTGGGGGCAGGAGGAGAAGGGGACGACAGAGGATGAGATGGTTGGCTGGCATCACTGACTCGATGGACGTGGGTTTGGGTAAACTCTGGGAGTTGTTGATGGACAGAGAGGCCTGGCGTGCTGCAGTTCATGGGGCTGCAAAGAGTCGGACACGACTGAGCGAATGAACTGAACTGATAGTAGATTTATAACATTATATTGGTTTAATGTGTACAACATAGATTCAAAGTTTTATCGATTATACTTCGTTTACAGTTATTATAAAATGTTGACTGTATTCCCTGTGCTGTATGACATACGCTGCTGCTGCTAAGTCGCTTTAGTCGTGTCCGACTCTGTGCGACCCCATAGACGGCAGCCCACCAGGCTCCCCCGTCCCTGGGATTCTCCAGGCAAGAATACTGGAGTGGGTTGCCATTTCCTTCTCCAGTGCATGAAAGGGAAAAGTGAAAGTGAAGTCGCTCAGTCGTGTCCGACTCTTAGCGACCCCATGGACTGTAGCCTACCAGGCTCCTCCGTCCATGGGATTTTCCAGGCAAGAGTACTGGAGTGGGGTGCCATTGCCTTCTCCATATATTTGTATCTTATTTATTTTATAAATAGTAATTTGTATCTCCCACTCCCGTACCCCTATTTTACCCCTCCCCCTTCCCTCTTCCCACTAGTAACCACTAGTTTGTTCTCTGTATCTCAGTCTTTCTTTTTTTGTTGTATTCATTATTTTATTTTACGTTTTAGATTCCGCATCTAAGTGATATCATACAGTGTTTGTCTTTCTCTATCTGACTTATTTCACTTAATATAATACCCCCTCATCTCCATCCATGTTGTTGCAAATAGCAACATTTTGTTATTTTTCATGGCTTCGTAGTATTGCTTCCATACCTTGCTATTGTAAATAATGCTGCTATGAACATTGGGGTGCATGTGTCTCTTCAACTTAGTGTTTTTGTTTTCTTTGACTGTATACCCAGAAGTGGACTTGCTGGATCGTATGACAGCAAGTAACTAACCTAAAATTGGCATTAACAAATATTAATGCATTTTCAACCTATCCCCCCTCATGCCAAGGCTATATCTAACTCCAAGGGCATCTTTGTGCAAAATTTTTTAATGGTGCCCTTTTATCTGGATGGGTGTCACCCCTAGTCAAGGTTCATGGCTTGTTGAGTGGAGCACTGACCACGTCCCCACTGGGATCAAGGTTCTTACACCATTGCTTTCCAGTTAGACTCCAATACTGAAGGAATGAGTTTTCATATATGTGCTAGAGTTCAAGAATATGATTACCGTGATCAAAGTCCCAAAGGAATGGCTGGGTGATCTGTAGCATAGTGTTGTTTTCTTTCAAGCTCCTGGGTAGGCCAGATGGCATGAACTTTGAAAATCTCCGAGAAGCTCTGGACCATAACTCTTCCTTATAGGGACTTTCAAAAACCCTGACTCTCTCATGTATTGACTCCATTAGTGACAACTTTTATAAGTGGACTTTAACCAAGACTTTGGACAGTGTAACTCAGACTGGCTGCTAAGCAACAGCCCCACCCTTGAAGTCACCTCTTCAAGTCATTGTGACAGTGCTTTCTACAAGGCAACATTATGGTGTAGAGGAAGCCATAAAGGCCCAATTTTGAAAACAAACTCTGCCATTTATTATAACTTCATCATCTTGGACAAGTTTTTCCTCAATTTCTTCACCTGTAACACCAGGACAATATTCACCATGCAGGAGATAACCTATATGAAGTACCCCGTCCGGTGCTTGGCTTACTTAACTTGTTCACCTCTCCCTTCCTGCCCTCATTGATTTATTCATTCAATAGGTACTTACTAAACTCTTATAATACTCTCTAGGCATTGGGAATATAGCCATGATCAGAGGCTCATAGAGGTTAATCCTCATTGACCTTAATTCTAGCAGGGGAGGAAATAAAAATGATAAACACGTAAAATGCATGTGATATCAGGTAGCGATAGGAAAAACAAAGGAATCAGAGAGAAGAAGGGAGAAGGGAGTTTCATGGCCAGGAATGGTGAAAGGTAGCTTCGAGGAAAGGCCTACAGGAAGTGAGGTAGAAAATCAAATGGAAATCTCAGGAAAGAACATTTCAGCTTGTGCAAAAACCCTGAAGCAGTAACAAGCCTGGACTATTGAAGAAACAGCACAGATGTTAACACAGTTGAAGCAGAGGGAATAAGAAGAATCAAAGGAGATGAGATTAGAGTGGTCATGGGTGCTGGGTTCTGCCTGTCCTCTTCTTGCACATATTAGATATACAGTAAACATTAATTTGAATGACTAACTGATACGTAAATGTAGCACAAAAATAGGGGGGAAACCAATTTTTTAGGTTGCCATGATTTCTGCATTCTAGAAATGGTGACAGGATTAATCCTTGCAGGAAAATAGTGGCTGAAAAAAGCATTAGTCTAAGAAACCACTTTGATCTAGCCAGTAGCCATTGTATTGTTCAAAAACGCTTTTCCTCAAATTCAGCAGTATTTTTCATGCTCTTCATGAAAAAGGTCAGTTTTCATTCCAATCCCAAAGAAAGGCAATGCCAAAAAATGTTCAAACTACCACACAATTGCACTCATCTGCTGGCAAAGTAATTCTCAAAATTCTCCAAGCCAGGCTTCAATAGTATGTGAACTGTGAACTTCCAGATGTTCAAGGTGGATTTAGAAAAGGCAGAGGAGCCAGAGATCAAATTGCCAACATTCGTTGGATCGTCAAAAAAGCAAGAGAGTTCCAGAAGAACATCTAGTTCTGCTTTATTGATTACCCCCAAGCCTTTGACTGTGTAGATCACAACAAACTGTGGAAAATCTTAAAAAGATGGGAATACCAGACCGTCTTACCTGCCTCCTGAGAAACCTGTATGCAGGCCAAGAAACAACAGAACCAGACATGGAACAACAGACGAGTTCCAAATTGGGAAAGGAGTATGTCAAAGCTGTAAATTGTCACCCTGCTTATTTAAATTATATGCAGAGTACAACATGAGAAACGCTGGGCTGGAGGAAGCACAGGCTGGAATCAAGATTGCTGGGAGAAATATCAACAGCCTCAGATATGCAGATGACACTACCCTATGGCAGAAAGTGAAGAGGAATGAAAGAGCCTCTTGATGAAAGTGAAAGAGGAGAGTGAAAAAGCTGGCTTAAAACTCCACATTCAGAAAATGGAGATCATAGCATCCAGTTCCATCACTTCATGGAAAACAGATGGGGGTAACGGAAACAGTAACAGGCTTTATTTTCTTGAGCTCCAAAATCACTGCAGATGGTGCCTGCAGCCATGAAATTAAAAGACGCTTGCTCCTTGGAAGAAAAGCTATAACCAAGCTAGACAGCATGTTAAAAAGCAGAGACATTACTTTGCCGACAAAGGTCCATCTAGTCAAGGCTATGGTTTTTCCAGTAGTCATGTATGGATGTGAAAGTTGGACTCTAAAGAAAGCTGAGCACTGAAGAATTGATGTTTTAGAACTGTGATGTTGGAGAAGACTCTTGAGAGTCCCTTGGACTGCAAGGAGATCAAACCAGTCAATCCTAAAGGAAATCAGTCCTGAATATTCATTGGAAGGACTGATGCTGAAGCTGAAACTCCAATACTCTGGCCATCTGATGCAAAGAGCTGACTCACTTGAAAAGACCCTGATGCTGGGAAAGATTGAAGGCAGGCAGAGAAGGGGATGACAGAGGATGAGATAGTTGGATGACACCACTGACTCAATGGACATGAGCTTGAGCAAGCTTGGGGAGTTGGTGATGGACAGGGAAGCCTGGCATGCTGCAGTCCATGGGGTCACAAAAAGTCAGACACGACTGAGCAACTAAACTGAACTGAACTGCGTTCTCTTCACCAAGTCTAGTGCCCACATCTTCACATCCCCTCCTCAGTATTATAGGAAACTCCTTCCAAAAAGACTCCCCAAAATTCCTGTGTTCTCTTTTGTTGTTGTTGAATTGCTAAGTTGTGTCTGACTCTTTGCAGGCCCATGGAGTGCAGCAAGCCATGCTCTTCTGTCCTCCACTATCTCCCAGAGTTTGCTCAATTTCATGTCCATTGAGTCAGTGATGCTATCTAACCATCTCATCCTCTGCTGCCTCTTTCTCCTTTTGCCTTCAATCTTTCCTAGCATCAGGGTCTTTTCCAATGAGTTGGCTCTTTGCATCAGGTGGACAATGTATTGGAGCCTCAGCTTCAGCATCAGTCCTTCCAATGAATATTCAGAGTTGATTTCCTTTAGGATTGACTGATTTGATTTCCTTGCAGTCCAAGTGGCTCTCAAGAGTCTTCTCCAACACACCACACTTCGAAAGCATAAATTTTTCTGCACTCGGCCTTCTTTGTGGTCCATCTCTCACATCTGTACATGACTACTGGAAAAATCATAGCTTTGACTATACAGGCTATTGTCGACAAAGTGATGTCTCTGCTTTTGAATATCCTGTCTAGGTTTGTCATACCTTTCCTTCCCAGGAGCAAGCATCTTTTAATTTCATGGCTGTAGTCACCATCTAAAGTGATTTTGGAGCCCAGAAAAAGAAAATCTGTGACTACTTCCACTTTTTCCCTTTCTATTTGCCATTACATGATGGGACTGGATGCCATGATCTTAGTGTTTTGAATGTTGAGTTTTAAGTCATCTGTTTCACTCTCCTCTTTCAGTCTCATCAAGAGGCTCTCTTCATTTTCTGCCGTTAGAGTGGTATCATCTGCATATCTGAAGTTGTTGATATTTTTCCTGGCAATCTTGATTCCAGCTTGTGATTCGTCCAGTCCAGCATTTTGCATGATGTACTCTGCGTATAAGTTAAATAAGCAGAGTGACAATACATAGATTTTTGTACTCCTTTTCCTATTTGGAACCAGTCTGTTATTCCATATCAGGTTCTATTTACTCCAGTATTTATAATTCTTTGGCTGGAAATGTAATTACATTAATAACCCAATTTTACTGGCTCTTGCCTTTACATGCTCATTAAGGACACTAGTCCCCCATATCAATGTCTTCAATCTCCAAGGCATGTCATACAAGTGCTCAGCTACAATCATCGTGAATGCTGTTTTTCCATGTTCTATAATCCTATCTCAGCTCCATTTAGATCATGATATAACTTTCAAATTATTTCATAGTTCACTTACAATAAAATCCAAACTTTTAACCATGTTTCAACACCTCACATGATCTGACCCCTCCCTAGTTGTTCCCTGGCAACACTGGTCTTTTTTTTTTTTTTTTTTTACTGAAGTGACATTGGTTTATAACATTATGTAAGTTTCATGTGTATGACATTATTGTTTGCCATCTGTGTATAGTTCTGCATGCCCACCACTGAAAGTCTTGTTTCCATTCATCACCTCACACTTGACCCTTTCTACCCATTTTTTCCTCCCTTTCCTGCTCTTCCTCTCTGGTAGCCACCAATTTGCTCTCTGTGTGTATGTGTTTTGATTTTTATATCCACAATGAGTGAAATCATACAATATTTGTCTTTCTCCATCTTACTTATTTCGCTTGGATTGATATCTTTAGGTTTCATTCATATTGTCACAAATGGCAAGATTTCAGTTTTGCTTAATGGCTGAGTAGGATTTCATTGCATACACATACCACACCTTCTTTATCCATTCATCTGTCAGTGGTCACTCAGATTGTTTCCACATCTTGGCTATTATAAATAGTGCTGCAGTGAGCATATGGGTGCATGTATCTTTTCAAGTTATGTTTTCATATTCTTCAGATAACTACCCCAAAGTGGAGTAGTTGAGTCTCCCGGAGGCAGCATATAACTGGATCTTATGTTTTAATCCATCCAGCCACTCTGCCAAGTGAGGACTTAGTACTGCCATTTAATCTTTTGTTTACTGGTTGCGCTGTATCTCCATTGTTTCTTTTCCCTTGTGTTACTGTCTGCCATTTTAGTTTGATAGTTTTCTATGATGTTTTTCTCAGTTTCCTCTTTTCTTACATTTTGTTTCTCTGCTCTAGATGTTTTTATGGTTATCATGAGGTTTGTATAAAACATATAATAGGCAAAATAGTCCTTTTTCTGCTAATAGCAATTTCTTTGCCTGTATGGATTCCATCCTTTTCCTCTTCCCCTCTTATGTTTTTGTTGTCTCATATTAACCCTTTTTAAGTTGTGAGTTCATTACCAAATTAAAGGAAGTAAGTAATTTTACTGCTTTTTCCCTTTAACTTTTACTCTATAACTGTTTAACAATCTGTTCTGAAGTTGCAATTTTCTGATTCTATTTACTACTTTACTCAAAATTTTGAATTCTTTGGCCTTTTTGTTTGAGTTAGAAGATATGTTTTCAACATCTCTTATAAGGCAGGTTTAGTGATGATGAACTGGAGTGTGTCATATCACCATGATATTGACGTCATCCCTGATCCTTTTTCTAACATTCATCTCCATTTATACCTGAAGGACTTTGTACTTGGTGCATCTTTGTCTGAAATGCGCTTTTCCCAGATCTCAAAGCAACTGGTTCTGCTGTAATATCAAGGCTCGTCTCACATGGGATCTCTCCAGAGAGGCCTTCCTGGACTGCTCAAACTAAAGTTGGCTCTTCCCTTGGTCACTTTCTATTACTGTTTCATTTCCCTCTTTTTTATTTTTATTTTTTGGCTAATTTATTGCTTAAACTTCCTATCAGCAAAGTATAATCCCCATAAAGGTGAACTCTTTATCTTATTTACCACTGTGTCTTTAGTACCTAGAACATTATCTGGCACATAATAATAAAGAATCATTGTAGACTCATAAATGAATACTCATTACCCAGAAAGCTGCAAGCGCCTCATCATAAACAGCAGTACTGCCCTATGCCTTGAGAACACTGAGGTCTGTGTCAAAGGAGGCAGTGAAACATAATAGTTAGGACTGTGACTTCTTTTGAATCTGGCTCTGCAATTAATGAGAAGTGAGATGTTGGGTGGGTTATTCAGTTTTAGATTAATGTTACCTTCTCTTCCTCACTAAGTTGTTGGGAGAATTAAATAATAAAATACATGTAAAACACTTAGAACAGAGTTTGACTTTCAGCAAGTATGCCAGAAAATAGGAGCCATTATATTCTTACTTTATTAGTTAGGATCCTTTTAGTTGCAAATGAAGAAACAAACAAGCCAGCTTATGTAGCAAAAAGAAATTTATTATATAGTTATAGAGATGTTTCACAGAACCCAAAGGCAGAAATGCCTCTAGGTCTCAGGAAAGAGCTAGAATCAAGAGTTGGAAAGCCATCAATAAATGTTCTTTCTCCATCTCTCATCATGGCTTTTCTCCATAACCACTCCCGCCCCATCCTCCTTTAATCTTGCTCTCCTTGGCTTCTCTCAACAGAGCCTGAACTTACACATTATAGGCAAAGCCACTCTCAGACTCTGACAGTCGTTCCTTGTTCTCTGTTGTAGATTCCAAGGGGTGATAATCTGATTAGCCCTTGTGAGTCTGATGTCTACCCCCGTCAATCAGCCAAGCCAGGGGAGGATGTGATGCAGTACAATTATAGCTGCAAGTGACCACTATATATGGTTTCAAGGAAGGGACCTCTTCTTTCACTCCTGAGAAAAGCAGACATCCCCAGAGGAGTCCACTGCACAGACCTTCCCAATGCTGACAATTCAGAGGGTTGGACCAGCTCCAGGAGTTCAGCAAGCATGGAGAGAATGCCCTGGCCTTCTGTTCCTTGAGCAAGTCAAGAGGCCTGTGCCCCTAAGACCCCCAGAATCACTTTGGCTCCCTACTGAGGACACTCACCAAACTAGAGACCTATCTTCTTCATGGCTTCATCCCCTGCCAACACCAAACATGCATAAATTTCCTTCTGACAGCTTTCAACCTTCATAAAGATCAACCTAAGCAAATAAAAGACTTGTGAATTTGTTGGTGCCATGACTTCCTCACACACACTCTTCTGCCACTCCAAGCCCATGCACAGCCTATATTTTCACATCTAGAAAGGTCTCCACCCAAATCACTTAAAACCAAGGACACTCATGTTTTAAATGATGCGTTTTATTGCAGAACTCTAGGTAGGAACAAGGTGTGCTAGGCAAACGAGACTTCTACCCTAGGAAATGGAGACACAGGTCAGTTTTATGCCCATTTACAGCAGTGACAGCTGGTGTCAAAGACAAGCCCGGTCGGGCAATTTTGTTCATATGTGATTCCATTTGCACAGTTCCAGGAGGCATTTCTGTTATTCTCCACTGGGTAGAGGCCATCGGCTTTGCCGGCACAGTATCCTCTACCCTCAGGGCTGCTTCTCTCATTTCCACTCCCACTTTCGTTTCCAGGACTGCTGCTGGGCTCACTGGTCTCAGTGGAGGCATTACAGCCTGAAACAGCACAAAGAGCAGACCTGGCAGAGGCTCCCAGATTCACCTAAAGATGAAGAACTAGCAGGCCTGAGGTGAGGTCTGGAGATGGGTTGCTGTTTGATCTGGGTCCTGACACCTGAGAAGCTCACAAGGTAACTCCATATTTAGGAATTAAGAGCAGCTCTAATTTCAAGCCAGGCTGGTTTTAAATTGTAAAACTTCTCTCTTATGATGCTAAAATCATTTTTAAAAAATTTTACTGAGCATCCAGTATATGCAAAATGCATTCCTAGGATTTGGGTTTAAGTGGTGAGCAGATAAGCTCTAAGAGAAAATCTGGACAAAATTTAGAGAATTGGTACTTCCCCTGAATTACAGATTTAGAAATATGTCAGTATGGGCTTCCCTCTTAGCTCAGTCGGTAAAGAATCTGCCTGCAATGCTGGAGACCTGGGTTCCAGTCTTAGATTGGAATGATCCCCTGGAGAAGGAAACGGCAACTCACTCCAGTATTCTTGCCTGGAGAATTCCATGGACAAAGGAGCCTGGCAGGCTACAGTCAGTCCATGGGGTCACAAGAGTTGGACACAACTTAAGGACTAAACCCTAAACCCTAAACCCACCCCAGTACTGCTTAGGGTTTGTTATTCAGTCTCCCCAGGCAGGCTTTTAATAAGGGGTTCATAGGAAAGCAAATGCTAATATTGAAGGTCAGCCTAATTTCTTGAGGCTTTTCCATACCTTTAAAACTTAGTAGGCCTGGAAAACCCTCCCAGCAGAACTGGTTTCTCATTAGAGCATACTATTGCTAACAAGGAAAGAATTTAAATGCCTCTCTTTCAGCCAGGCAACAGCAATGAGGAGACTCCTGGGGGCAAAGGGAGTGGGAAGATGTTAGGCTGTCTTGAGTTGGCAAAGGAGCATCTACTTGGGCATTCCCCTACTGTCACTTACTTGCACTCTTCAGGCCAAGAGCATCCTTCAAGCTGTTGATCAGGGGGAACTTGCCCTGGTTGCAGAAATTGCCTGTGAAATCATCCAGGTCAATGGCCCAGACCATGGCACCTCCAAAATTGTTCTCCTTAAGCCACTGAGCCTATTTAAGGATCGAGGACACCAGGAGTCATTTTATTTCTCGAGACTCTGGGCTGAGCTGACAGTACATTGGAGGGGCTGATCTTACCTTGATTCTGAAGCTGTTAACATTGTCATAGCCAACCCACTCAGTGCCCTTGTAGGCATAGGGCACATTCTGAGAGTTATCCCATGCCTCAGTGGCTCCATCTTTCAGAAAGGTGCAGATCTTTAAAAAGTCAAGAGATTCAAATCCTTTAAATATGACTCCCATGAAAAATAAAACATACACCTTCCTCTTTGATTTTTTTTTCTGTCATGTCTCCAATTGGGATTTTCCACAGGCTTCTAATTATGGCCTTTTATCTGCAGTAAATAGGAACAAGTTGTTTTTGAAATACTCAAATGTTAGCCTTATTCTTAGTGCTTGATTTTGGGAACCCACATCAGTATGGGAGATAGTTACTTAATTCCCTTATGTGTTAATATAAATGACCTTAAGTATGCAGTCTGTTGTTTGAATGGGCTTCCCTGGTGGCTCAGAAGTAAAGAATTCACCTGCAATGCAAGAGATGTGGGTTCAACCCCTGAGTTGAGAAGATCCCCTGGAGAAGGAAATGGCAACCCACTCCAGTTTTCTTGCCTGGAGAATCCCATGGACAGAGGAGCCTTGCAGGCTACAGTCCATGGAGTTGCAAAAGAGTCAGACATGACTTAGCAACTAAACAACAAGCAACAACAACTATAGTTTGAAGGGATATTACATATTATAAATCTTCATACTGGATTAGGTAAATGAATAGGTTACTTACACACCTGAAACATTTGGAGTAATATTTGTGTTAAAGTAGGTAAATAGTGGACAGAATGAACATTCAAGCTTCTTGCAGGTTCTAGCCCTAAGGCTGCTATGCAGCAAAGGACATGGCATTCCTAGAATTCCAGTTGTACAGCCCAGCCTACCTACCTCATAGTAGGCCCAGAACCCAGCCTCCCTGGTGTAGGGCCCAGCAGGACCAGCGCCAGAAGTGGGGGCACCGATGCCATTGTTGGAAACGTCTCTTAGGACGAAATTGTGTCCGTAGGCAGGGAATCCAACGATGAGCTTCTCAGCCGGGGCCCCATTGTTCTTCCAGTAGTTCATGGCATATTCCTGAAAGGTAGCAGGTGAGTTAGAGGCCCACCCAGATGAAGACCCCAAGCTTAGTTATGCTAGTCCACTGACCTAACAGGTAAAATTTAATGATGCTCATGACATAGATTAGTTTGTACTTTTTCGAAAATATTTTGGTGAGGTTATAGCTAATGAGATAAAATCGGTCACCTAGGAGAGTTATCCAAATGAGACTTTTGCAGAATTTATGTTTGTTTTGTTCCTGAATCTGCATGTAATTTGCAACATCTCTGGTCTGCATCTGCATCTGTGTGGAGACTCACCACATTGAGGTAAGCATTGCTGCCAGTGTCAGTTGGGTATTTGTAGAGAGGGCTGTTGTCTCCGGTGTAGCCTTCCCAGGAGCCATGGAAGTCATAGGTCATGACATGGATGAAGTCCACGCACCTGAGGTAGAACAAAGGGTTGTAAAGCATTTCCCATGGCTATTTCCCACACTTACGTGGGCATCCCTGGTAGCTCAACAGTAAAGAATCCACCTGCCAATGCAGGAGACATAGGTTCTGAACTTGGGTAGGAAAGATCCCCTAGAGATGGAAATGGCAATTCACTCAAGTATTCTTGCCTGGGAATTCCCTTGGACCTAGGAGCCTGGTGGGCTACTGTCCATAGGGTCCCAAGAGTTGGACAAGACTTAGTGACTAAATAACAATAGTAGTTATCTCCCCCACTTAAGCGAGCAAAAGATACCACTTCCAAAACACCCTAAACAAAGTCCCTGGGTAGCAAGACAAAGAATAAGTCTACCTTGCAAGAGTGATGCCTGCAGGAGGTTTGAGGATAAAGTGAGTCACTCACTGGGATAGCTGGGGAATCTCATAGCCAGCCTGGATATTGGAGATGCCAGCAGGTACTGCAGCGGTGACCAGCAGCCTGGGCTTGTTGGTTTGCTTGGCTTCCTGTTCAAAAGCTTCACGTGTTTCCTATAGAGTAATCAAGTATAGTAAAGCATCTATGAAACTGATTTCAACTCCTTAACTATTAATAAACTTGTGTTTGTATAATGCTTTACTTTTTCAAAGTGCTTTCACATATTTTATCTTACTTTTGTTTCTCAATACCCCTAGAAAGTAGACAGGATTGATGGTATTGCTTTTATAGCTAATATGTGTGTAAGTTAGATAATTTCACCAAAGTCTCACAGCAAGTTAGTAGCCAGGTCATGACCAAAACTCAGGTCCCAGATGATCAGTCGGAGCTCTACTTATATCACTGCACTATGAAGTTATAGTTGCTGTAATAATTTATATCCAGGTTTTAGCAATACAGAAATTTGCTTCCCTTTGTCAAGTAAATGAGCTACTTTATTGGACTGACGTCCCAACAAATGAAATGTTCAATTCGTCAATGAGGAAGCTATTAACAGCCAGGTGATAGGTTCCCTTTCAATGCTAGAGGTTAATCCACCTTTATTCTGTGTGACTCTAATCTCATCCTGAGTACTGAATTCAATTTTCATAACTGCATTATTAGGGTGTACCAGAGTGTGCTCCAGTGAGAAATGTGTCTAAAAATTGTCATATGTATACTTGTTAAATGGACTGGGTTATTTAACTAGAAGAAGAAAAATTGTTAGCAAGATATTGTAGCTGTCTTCAAACATTGGACCAACCAATATATTGCCAAAAGAGAAGCTTTATTCTTTGTTAGTTCAGTGAACAGAGCTAGAACCAATGATTGGAAGTTATTAATTGTGACTGGAAGTATGTCTTGACTAAGAATATAGATGTTCTTTTTGATCACTAGAGCTGTTCAACAAGTAACTGGATTGATTTTTCAACCAATGAATTACTTAATATTGAAATTATTGGATACTGGCAGACAATCTGGTATAACAGATGGTATAGGAAAAATCTCTGTCTTGGGGGGAGGTAAATCTATGAAAGCCTTCCTCAGTGATCAATGCAAAGAAATAGAGGAAAACAATAGAATGGGAAAGACTAGAGATCTCTTCAAGAAAATTAGAGATACCAAGAGAACATTTCATGCAAAGATAGGCTTGATAAAGGACAGAAATGGTATGGACCTAACAGAAGCAGAAGATATTAAGAAGAGGTGGCAAGAATACACAGAGGAACTGTACAGAAAAGATCTTCACGACCCAGATAATCATGATGGTGTGATCACTCACCTAGAGCCAGACATCCTGGAATGTGAAGTCAAGTGGACCTTAGGAAGCATCACTACGAACAAAGCTAGTGGAGGTGATGGAATTCCAGTTGAACTATTTCAAATCCTAAAAGATGATGCTGTGAAAGTGCTGCACTCAGTGTCAGTAAATTTGGAAAACTTAGCAGTGGCCACAGGACTGGAAAACGTCCGTTTCATTCCAATTCCAAAGAAAGGGAATTCAAAAGATTGCTCAAGCTACAGCACAATTGCACTCATCTCACACACTAGTAAAGTAATGCTCAAAATTCTCCAAGCCAGACTTCAGCAATACGTGAACCATGAACTTCCAGATGTTCAAAATGGTTTTAGAAAAGGCAGAGGAACCAGAGATCATATTGCCAACATCTGCTGGATCATCTAAAAAGCAAGAGAGCTTCAGAAAAACATCTATTTCTGCTTTACTGACTGTGCCAAAGCCTTTGACTGTGCGGATCACAATAAACCGTGGAAAGTTCTGAAGGAGATGGGAATACCAGACCACCTGACCTGCTTCTTGAGAAATCTGTATGTGGGTCAGGAAGCAACAATTAGAACTGGACATGGAACAACAGACTGTTTCCAAATAGGAAAAGGAGTACGTCAAGGCTGTATATTGTCACCCTGCTTATTTAACTTATATGCAGAGTACATCATGAGAAACGCTGGGCCAGAAGAAACACAAGCTGGAATCAAGATTGCCGGGAGAAATATCAATAACCTCAGATATGCAGATGACACCACCCTTATGGCAGAAAGTGAAAAAGAACTAAAGAGCCTCTTGATGAAAGTGAAAGAGGAGAGTGAAAAAGTTGGCTTAAAGCTCAGCATTCAGAAAACTAAGATCATGGCATCCGGTCCCATCACTTCATGGGAAATAGATGGGGAAACAATGGAAACAGTGCCAGACTTTATTTTTGGGGGCTCCAAAATCACTGCAGATGGTGATTGCAGCCATGAAATTAAAAGACACTCCTTGGAAGGAAAGTTATGGCCAACCTAGATAGCATATTTAAAAGCAGAGACATTACTTTGTCCACAAAGGTCCATAGAGTCAAGGCTATGGTTTTTCCAATAGTCATGTATGGATATGAGAGCTGGACTATAAAGAAAGCTGAGTGCTGCAGAATTGATGCTTTTGAACTGTGGTGTTGGAGAAGACTCTTAAGAGTCCCTTGGACTGCAAGGAGGTCCAACCAGTCCATCCTAAAGGAGATCAGTCCTGGGTATTCATTGGAAGGACTGATGTTGAAGCTGAAACTCCAATACTTTGGCCACCTGATGCGAAAGCTGACTCATTTGAAAAGACCCTGATGCTGGGAAAGATTGAGGTCAGGAGAGGAAGGGGACGACAGAGGATGAGATGGTTGGATGGCATCACTGACTCAGTGGACATGGGTTTGGGTAAACTCTGGCAGTTGGTGATGGATAGGGAGGCCTGGTGTGCTGTGGTTCATGGGGTCGCAAAGAGTTGGAGATGACTGAGTGACTGAACTGAACTGAAATCTAAAAGCCATCCTTTCTTTTCTCACTCCATTCATTTTTGCTTAGTGATCTCTTAATTATTTAACTTTGTTTATGATGTCAATACAATATATCAAATCAAGTTCTTGTCCTGAACATGTTTGTCATTCATCCAATATCTATTCATCCAGTGTCTATTGGGCATTCTTAAGACACCCTACAATTTCCTCTCACTCATCATGTTCAAAGACAAATTAATGAGTTTTTCTTCTTGTTTCAAATCTACCTTCTTCCTGTATTTACCATCTTAGTTAAGAGGACCACAGTCAAATCAATTCTCAAGGACAGAAAACTGGAAGTTCTCTCTTTTCCCACTTCCAATTGGTCTCCAAATCCTATTGATTCTACCCTCCTAATATCTCTTATATACTTCCTCTTTCTGTCCTCACTGTTAGGATCTATGTTCAGGTCTTCAGCATTTCTGGCTTGAGTTATTGTAATAGCCTCCTAACTCTCTCCCTGTCTCCCTACCCCCTTCTAATTCATCCTCCATGGTTAAAGTCAGAGTAATCCTTCTAAAACATGAGTTTTTCCATATCTCTAGATTACTTAAAAATCCTTCAAAAAATTAGTACTCATTAGTACCCATGTAGTGGTAGTTATGACACCTATTAGTTGTTTGATGTTAGGTTACTTAAACTCTTTATATTTTAGATTTCTCATTTGTAAAATAAAGGTTATGATACTTATAGTATCTTTATCATAGGGTACATATGAAGGTGAAATGGGTTATGACTTTAAAAACAGCTTATAAAATTGTGGCTGGCACATAACACATGTAGTGTTGTTGTTGTTGTTACCAAATGCTGTTGAATGTAGGCATGATATCCAAGAATCTTTGTGATGCAAAGATTCTATAAGTCTAAACTCCAGTTTACTTTCATTCTGGAACCACCAGATTCTCCTTGTAAAGAATTCTTCTTTGAATTTTCTCAGGCTCGACGCTGCCACCTTCCTCCTCACCTGCACCAAGACAGTGAAGAGATGCTTGTCCTGAGAAGGGCTTCCACGAGAGCCAGGGTACTCCCAATCAAAATCCAGCCCGTCAAATCCATACTGGTGCAGGAACTTGATGACTGAAGAAATGGAAGTCTTCCGGTTCTCTGGAGTGGCGACCATGGCAGTGAAACTGAGGGAGAGTCAAAGAAGGCAGAGTGAGGCCTTGGTGGCCATAACACCTTGTTGTAAAGTCAAACTCCTATATTTTTGCCTCAAAGCTTTTCACTAGGACCCAAAGCCCAGATAAAAGTATATTGCTGGTTTTCCCCTGTACTTATTTTATATAACTACTCTGCCAGCCATGGTACCTCAAAGTTCTCTTTACTTTGTTATCCACCCTACTCTGATTTTTCTCCCAAGTTGAACCTGTTGCTTTGAATGCCTGTCTACCTTGGCTGACTGTGTTGTCTCTCTAAATAGTCTCTGAAGTTCATATGCCCTCAAAAGAGTCTCCTTGTTTATTTTCATGACTTTTTCTTCCTTTCTTCCAGAAGGTAAATGGAGAAAAGTGCTATAACACTCTCCTCAAGCGTTGTGGTTCTGAAATATTTTAAGAAGAGATTGTTTTGAAGTCTCGGTAACTAAATCTCTGTGAATGGAGTCCTAGAATATCCATCTAAATGTTCAGTTCAGTTCAGTTCAGTCGCTCAGTCGTGTCCGACTCTTGGTGACCCCATGAACTGCAGCACGTCAGGCCTCCCTGTCCATCACCAACTCCCGGAGTTTACCCAAACCCATGTCCATTGAGTCAGTGATGCCATCCAACCATCTCATCCTCTGTTGTCCCCTTCTCCTCCTGCCCCCAATCCTTCCCAGCGTTAGGGTCTTTTCCAATGAGTCAACTCTTCTCATGAGGTGGCCAAAGTATTGGAGTTTCAGCTTCAACATCAGTCCTTCCAATGAACACCTAGGACTGATCTCCTTTAGGATGGATTGATTGGATCTCCTTTCATTCCAAGGGACTCTCAAGAGTCCTCTCCAATACCACAGTTCAAAAGCATCAATTCTGCTGTGCTCAGCTTTCTTCACTGTCCAACTCTCACATCCATACATGACCACTGGAAAAACCATAGCCTTGACTAGACAGACTTTTGTTGACAAAGTAATGTCTCTGCTTTTAAATATGCTATCTAGGTTGGCCATAACTTTCTTTCCAAGTAGTAAGCATCTTTTAATTTCATGGCTGCAATCACTATCAACAGTGATTTTGGAGCCCCCCAAAATAAAGTCAGCCACTGTTTCCATTGTTTCCCCATCTATTTCCCATGAAGTGATGGGACCAGATGCCATGATCTTAGTTTTCTGAACGTTGAGCTTTAAGCCAACTTTTTCACTCTCCTCTTTCACTTTCATCAAGAGGCTCTTTAGTTCTTCTTCACTTTCTGCCATAAGGGTGGTGTCATCTGCATATCTGAGGTTATTGATGTTTCTCCCAGCAATCTTGATTCCAGCTTGTGTTTCTTCCAGCCCAGCATTTCTCATGATGTACTCTGCATATAAGTTAAATAAACAGGGTGACAATATACAGCTGAATGTAAACATATATAATAAATTCTGTTCTATTTAGTATTGAGATTCTGGTATAGTAATTTATTTAAATAGCATATTTGTTTAATGTACATCCTTAATACACCATCTTAGGTTATGAAATCTGGAGAAAGAAATGGCAACCCACTCCAGTATTCTTGCCTAGAGAATCCCTTGGACAGAGGAGCCTGGTGGCCTGCTCTCCATAGGGTTGCACAGAGTCAGACATGACTGAAGCGACTTAGCCTGCATGCATGCATTGGAGAAGGAAATGGCAACCCACTCCAGTATTCTTGCCTGGAGAATCCCAGGGAGAGAGTAGCCTGGTGGGCGGCCGTCTATGGGGTCGCACAGAGTCACACACGACTGAAGCGACTTAGCAGCAGGTTATGAAATCTGAAGGGACATGGATCACACTGGGCTAATATGTTATCCATAGCAAATTAAATGAACATCAAGCTCTCTCATAGAGGACTTACGGGGCAGTTCCAAAGTTCCAGCCTCCAATGGCCAGGAGAATTTTCAGCTGGCTGTTCCTGTAAAACAAAGTAGAGAAAAGAAAAACTTCAAAATCCATGAATCCCTCAATTTAAAGTAATAATGCTTTGTATTGGGCCGGATTATAAGCTTTTGTGTTGTCTTGATAAGATATTCTGTAGAACAATTACCCATCACTACAGAACACTTTCTTTACAAAAATTATTTATGTTCTCATTATGAATGCACAGAGTTCTTTAGAGAAATCTAAATTAGAGGACTGTTTTTTTCCTTGAGAATAAAAGAATAGTTTATCCATGAGTTAAAAAGAACATGGGCTTCCCAGGTGGCGCTAGTGGTAAAGTATCTGCTTGCCAATGCAGGAGACATAAGAGAAGCAGGTTTGATCCCTGGGTAGAGAAGATCTCCTGGAAGAGGGAATGGCAACCCACTCCAGTATTCTTGCCTGGAGCATCCCATGGACAGAGGAGCCCGACGGGCTACAGTCCAGAGGGTCACAAAGAGCCGGACACGACTGAAGCAACTTAGCATATAAAAGAGACATATAAGCATACTATAGTTTAAAATATTATAGTAAAAGATTGAGAAAAAAAATAGGTTGATGCTTATGAAACTACAGCGCTTCCCTTGTGGCTCAGAAGGTAAAGAATCTGCCTGCAATGCAGGGGACCCGGGTTCGATCACTGGGTTGGGAAGATCCACTAGAGGAGGAAATGGCAACACACTCCAGTATTTTTGCAAGGAGAATCCGATGGACAGGGGAGCCTGGCAGGCTACAGTCTGGGGTGGGGGGGTGGCGGGGGGCGAGTGGTCACAAAGAGTCAGACATGACTTAGCAACTAACACTATTAGGGTAAGCCCTTTGTGTGGGATGGATGTTTCAGGGCAGCACTTGATGGGTGAGCAGGATCTCCTGGATCATGTTCTGGAAGTTCTTTTCTGTAGCTACCCCTGCTTCAAACTCTCAAAGTTCCTCTTCCTTCTCTGCTTCTTTGGCCTAATGTTGGAAGCCCATTTACATCTGAAGTTGCTTTCAGTACTCCTGGGCTAAACCGCAGCAAGTAAGTGTCTTATAAAATTCTCCCTCTCTTCACAGTTAAGCTCTTTAAGACCTTCATTTATGAGTTCCTGTTCCATAGGACTAGGTTTTTTAAAAATAGGAATGTACTGGGAATTCTTACATTCTATCCTATCAGCTGAAATGGTAAATGTTGCTTGGACATAATTACTTTCTCAAACTCTGTGATAATGAATATGAATCAGTTGGCTTAGAATCATGAACATTTTCTGGACTAGTGATTCTCAAGCATCAGCTTAGTTAAGAATAGAGTACAGGACCAGAGTTGAAGGATAACATTAAAATTTCAGGTGTTTAGCCCCTTCCTCAAAGACTGTGATTCAGTTGGATTAGGGACTGAGATTTTTATCAACTGCTTCATATGTGATTTTGATGCAAGATCAATAATAGATCACAGTTTAAGAAATACCACTCTGAAAGGGCTTGGGCTTCCCAGGTGGTGCTAGTGGTAAAGAATCTGCCTGCCTATGCAGGAGATGTAAGAGATGTGGGTTCAGTCCTTGAGTGGGAAAGATCCCCTGGAGGAGGGCATGGCAACCCACTCCAGTATTCTTGCCTGGAGAATCCCATGGACAGAAGAGCCTGGTGGGCTATAGTCCATACGGTCGCAAAGAGTGGGACATGACTGAAGCGGCTTAGCATGCACACACACATCATAACTCAAATTCTAGTAGCTACAGTCTAGATACTGCCACTACCGATGTTTGCAATAGCTTGTAGCCTTACTTCTCCTAGATGTAACTAACCAAACAAACTAGAAATTTAAAGATACCAAGGTTTTCTTACTTGTTTTGTTTCATTTTCCCAAAAAGTAGAACTCTACTAAAATACAGCAAACTCTTCTGATTTCACGGCCTCTGCTATGTCTAATCTTCAGTGTCCTCTGCCTCCTGCTCTCTGATTCAAGTAGCTAATATAGTTTGCAGTTTCCTAGATCATAAAAAAGATATCAAGAAGATGGTGGAGGAATAGGACAGAGAGACCACTTTCTCCCCCACAAATTCATCAAAAGATCATTTGAACACTGAGAAAATACCACAAAACAACTTCTGAATGCTGGCAGAGGACACCAGGCGCCCAGAAAGGCAGCCCATTGTCTTTGAAAGGAGGTAGGACAAAATATAAAAGATAAAAAGAGAGACAAAAGAGTTAGGGATGGAGAGCTGTCCTGGGGAGGGAGTCGTAAAAGAGGAGAAGTTTCCAAACACCAGGAAACCCTCTCACCGGCAGGTCTGTGGGGAATTTTGGAATCTCAGAGGGCAACATAATCGGGAGGAAAAAACAAATAAATAAAACCCACGGATTACATGCCTAACTGCAACTTCCAGCAGAGAAGTAGCCCAGATGCTCGTGTCCGCCACCAGCAAGCAGGGGCTGAACAGGGAGGTGCAGGCTGCATTGCTTAGGGTAAGGACCAGGCCTGAATGCCCTGAGGGCAATCTGAGGGAGCTAACATGAGATAGAAACCCAAACTATGGGATAGCCAGAGAGAGAGAGAGAAAAAGAGGAAAGAGAGAAAGAGAACTTTCCCTCGAAAAGCTCTAACCTAAAACACTGCATGCCCGCTCACAGAAAAAAGAACTGAGAGAATACCAGAGGAGAAACAGCTGGCAGCAGACCGGCTCCTGGCAGGGGGGCAGGTGGACGACAGCCAGAGCTGAAAAGGGACAATCTCCACCCCAGAGACGGCAGCCTCTACCAAACTGTGAGCAGGCTCCCAGTTGTTAACCAAGACTTCCTGGGATCCTGGATGGTTGACATCCACCAAGAGGGTCACAGTCAGAGATCAGCTCCCCAGAGGAGACACACGACGCACCTGAGACAGCACTCCCGCTGCGCACCCAGGAAATTGAGCGGCTGGGACCAGGGAGGTGATAAGACCCCTGGCCCCACCTGGGGAGACTGTGCTTACCAAGCACCTGGTCGCCTGAGCTGCTCAGACCTGGAAAGGGCACAAAATGCAGGCCCAACCAAGTCTGTGCCTTTGTGGAGTATCCGAGAACTTGAACCTGAATAGCTTAGACCTTGGAAGTGCACACAACCCAGGGCCAGCCTTAGACAGTTCCCTTGCAGAGCAACCTGGAGCCTGAGCAGTGTAGATTGGGAAAGCACACACACAGTGGGGAGGGGGGGGAACAAACCCAGTGTGGCCCAGATACTACAAGCACTCCCCACACACACCAGTGATATTTGTTTGCAGTGCTCCTTCCTCCCTGCAGCACAATTGAACAAGTGACCCTAAATAAATGATCACCTTTGCCCCCTTGTGTAAGGAAGGAAGTTAGATGCTGAATAGACTTGCAAACTGCTGCTGTTGCTAAGTCACTTCAGTCGTGTCTGACCCTGTGCGACCCTATAGACGGCAGCCCATCAGGCTCCGCTGTCCCTAGGATTCTCCAGGCAAGAATACTGGAGTGGGTTGCCATTTCCTTCTCCAGTGCATGAAAGGGAAAAGTGAAAGTGAAGTCGCTCAGTCATGTCCGACTCTTAGCGACCCCACGGACTGTAGCCTACCAGGCTCCTCCATCCATGGGATTTTCCAGGCAAGAGTACTGGAGTGGGGTGCCATTCTCCGACTTGCAAACAGAGGAAGCCAAAATTAACAAAGAAGAGGGAACTCCTTTAGAAGTGACAGGTGCAACAGATTAAAACCCTGTAGTTAGCATTGGCTAATTGGAAGGGACCTATAGACCTTGAGAAGAAGTAAGAGCTGGAACAAGGAACTATCTGAAACTGAACTGACCACACACTGCCTGTCACAGCTCCAGAGAAATTCCTAGATATATTTTACTATTATCATATTTTAATTTTTTTATTTTTAAGTTCTTTATCCGTCCTTTAATTTTTATTTTTAAAACCTATTACCTTGCAAAAAAAGACCCTATTTTAAAAGCAAATTTCATATATTTTTTAAAATAACTTTTGTGATTTTTTTTTTAATATTGTATTTTTGACAGTCTAACCTCTACTCTAGATTTTTAATCTTTGCTTTTTGGTATTTGTTATCAATTCTGTACCTTTAAGAATCCAATCCTCAGTGCCAATTTTTACTTAGGAGTGTGATTACTGGCTTGATTGCTCTCTCCCCTTTTGACTCTCCTTTTTCTCTCCCAGGTCACCTCTATCTCCTCCCTCCCCTTTCTAATCTCTACTTAACTCTGTGACTCTCTTTGAGTGTTCTGGGCTGTGGAGAACACTTAGGGAACTGATCACAGAATAGATTGGTCTCTCTCCTTTTGACTCCCTCTCCTCTCCTCCTGGTCACCTCTATCTCCTTCCTCCCTCTTCTCTTTTCTATGGAACTTCGTGAACCTCTCTGAGAGTTCCAGACTGTGCAGAGCACATAGGGAATTGATAACTGGCTAGATTTCTCTCTCCCCTTTTGATTACCCCCTCTTCTCCTCCTGGTCACCTCTATCTCACTCCTCCCTCTTCTTTTCTCCATGTAACTCTGTGAACCTCTCTGGGTATCCCCCACTGTGGAGAATCTTTTCATCATTAACCTAGGTTTTATCATCCGTGCTGTATGGGTGGAGAAGTCTTGAGACTACTGTAAGAATAAGACTGAAAGCCAGAGGCAGGAGGCTTAAATCCAAAACTTGAGAACACCAGAAAACTCCTGACTCCAGGGAACATTAATCAACAAGAGCTCATCCAAAAGCCTCCATACCTACACTGAAACCAAGCTCCACCAAACAGCCAACAAGTTTCAGAGCAAGACCTTCCAAGCTAATTCTCCAACTAAGCAGGAATATAACCCTGAGCACAAAAATACAGGTGGCCAAAAGTCACACCAAACCCTTGGACACCTCAAAACTCACTGCTGGACACTTCATTGCACTCCAAAGAGAAGAGATCCAGCTCCACCCACCAGAACACCGATGCAAGCTTCCCTAGCCAGGAAACCTTGACAAGCCACTCATCCAACCCCACCCACAGGGAAGAACCTCCACAATAAAGAGGAACCACCAACTTCTAGCATACAGAAAGGCCACCTCAAACACAGCAACCTGAACAAGATGAAAAGGCAGATAAATATCCAGCAGGTAAAGGAACATGATAAAAGCCCACCAAACCAAACAAAAGAGGAGGAGATAGGGAGTCTACCTGAAAAAGAATTCAGAATAGTGATAGTAAAAATGATCCAAAATATTGAAAACAAAATGGAGTTACAGATAAATAGTCTGGAGACAAGGATTGAGAAGATGCAAGAAAAGTTGAAGAGGACATAGAAGAAATAAAAAAGAGTCAATCAATAATGAATGATGCAATAACTGAAATCAAAAGCACTCTGGAGGGAACCAACAGTAGAATAACTGAGGAAGAAGAGAGGATAAGTGAGGTAGAAGATAGAATGGTAGAAATAAATGAAGCAGAGAGGAAAAAAGAAAAAAGAATTAAAAGAAATGAGGACAACCTCAGAGACTTCTGGGACAATGTTAAATGCCCCAACATTCGAATCATAGGAGTCCCAGAAGAAGAAGACAAAAAGAAAGGCCTTGAGAAAATGCTTCAGGAGATAATAGTTGAAAACTTCCCTAAAATGGGGAAGGAAATAGCCACCGAAGTCCAAGAAACTCAGAGAGTCCCAAACAGGATAAACCCAAGGTGAAACACCCCAAGACACACATTAATCAAATTAACAAAGATCAAACACAAAGAACAAATATTAAAAGCAGCAATGGAAAAACAACAAATAACTCACAAAGGGATCCTCATAAGGATAACAGCTGATCTTTCAATAGAAACTCTTCAGGCCAGAAGGGAATGGCAAGACATAAAGTGATGAAAAAGAAAAACCTACAACCCAGATTACTGTACCCAGCAAGGATCTCATTTAAATATGAAGGAGAAATCGAAAGCTTTACAGACAAGCAAAAGCTGAGAGAATTCAGCACCACCAAACCAGCTCTTCAACAAATGCTCAAGGATCTTCTCTAGACAGGAAACACAGAAAAAAATTTATAAACTCGAACCCAAAACAACAAAGTAAATGGCAATGAGATCATACTTATCGATAATTACCTTAAATGTAAATGGGTTGAATACCCCAACCAAAAGACAAAGATTAGCTGAATGGATACAAAAACAAGACCCCTATACATGCTGTCTACAAGAGATCCACTTCAAACCTAGGGACACATATAGACTGAAAGTGAAGGGCTGGAAAAAGATACTTCATGCAAATGGAGATGAAAAGAAAGCAGAAGTAGCAATACTCATATCAGATAAAATAGACTTTGAAATAAAGGCCATGAAAAGACACAAAGGACACTACCTAATGATCAAAGGGTCAATCCAAGAAGAAGATATAACAATTATAAATATATATGCAACCAACATAGGAGCACCACAATATGTAAGGCAAATGCTAACAAGTATGAAAGAGGAAATTAACAGTAACACAATAATAGTGTAAGACTTTAATATCCCACTCACACCTATGGATAGATCAACTAAGCAGAAAATTAGCAAGGAAACACAAACTTTAAATGGTACAATGGACTGGTTAGACCTAATTGATATCTACAGGACATTTCACCCTAAAACAATGAATTTCACTTTTTTCTCAAGTGCACACGGAACCTTCTCCAGGATAGATCACATCCTGGGCCATAAATCTAGCCTTGGTAAATTCAAACAAATTGAAATCATCTCAAGCATCTTTTCTGACCACAATGAGGTAAGATTAGATGTCAACTACAGGGAAAAAAATGCTATTAAAAATACAAACACATGGAAGCTAAACAACACACTTCTGAATAACCAACAAATCACAGAAGAAATCAAAAAAGAAATTAAAATATGCATAGAAATGAACAAAAAAGAAAACACAACAACCCCAAAACAATGGGATTCAGTAAAAGCAGTGCTAAGGGGAAGGTTCATAGCAATACAAACTTACCTCAAGAAACAGGAGAGGAATTAAATAAATAACCTAACTCTATACCTAAAGCAACTAGAAAAAGAAGAAATGAAGCACTCCAGGATTAGTAGAAGGAAAGAAATAATAAAAATTAGGGAAGAAATAAATCCCCAAAAAACACAAAGGAGACCATAGCAAAAATCAACAAAGCTAAAAGCTGGCTCTTTGAGAAGATAAATAAAATAGACAAACCATTAGCCAGACTCATCAAGAAAAAAAGGGAGAAGAATCAAATCAACAAAATTGGAAATGAAAATGGAGAAATCACACAGACAACACAGAAATACAAAGGATCATAAGAGACTATTATCAGCAACTATATGCCAATAAAATGGACAACTTGTAAGAAATGGAGAAATTCTTAGAAAAGTACATCTTTCCAAAACTGAACAAGGAAGAAATAGAAAATCTTAACAGACCCATCACAAGCACGGATCGAAACTGTAATCAGAACTCTTCCAAAAAACAAAAGCCAAGGACCAGACGGCTTCACAGCTGAATTCTACCAAAAATTTAGTGAAGAGCTAACACCTATCCTACTCAAACTCTTCCAGAAAACTGCAGAGGAAGGTTAGCTTCCAAACTCATTCTATGAGGCCACCATCAACCTAATACCAAAACCAGACAAAGATGCCACACAAAAAAAGAAAACTACAGGCCAATATCACTGATGAACATAGATGCAAAAATCCTTAACAAAATTCTAGCACACAGAATCCAACAACATATTAAAAAGATCGTACATCATGACCAAGTGGGCTTTATCCCAGGGATGCAAGGATTCTTCAATATTCACAAGTCGATCAATGTGATACACTACATTAACAAATTGAAAGACAAAAACTATGATTATCTCAGTAGATGCAGAGAAAGCCTTTGACAAAATTCAACATCCATTTATGATAAAAAAAAAAAACCCTCCAGAAAGCAGGCATAGAAGGAACATGCCTCAACATACTAAAAGCCATATATGATAAACCTACAGCAAACATTATCCTCAATGGTAAAAAATTGAAAGCATTTCCCCTAAAGTCAGGAACAATACAAGGGTGCCCACTCTCACCACTACTATTCAACATAGTTTTGGAAGTTTTAGCCACAGCAATCAGAGAAGAAAAAGAAATAAAAGGAATCCAGATTGGACAGAAGTAAAACTCTCACTGTTTGCAGATGACATGATCCTCTACATAGAAAACCCTAAAGACTCCACCAGAAAATTACTAGAGCTAATCAATGAATATAGTAAAGTTGCAGGACATAAAATTAACACACAGAAATCCCTTGCATTCCTATACACTAACAATGAGAAAACAGAAAGAGAAATTAAAGAAACAATTCCATTCAGCATTGCAATGAAACTAATAAAATACTTAGGAATATATCTACCTAAATAAACAAAAGACCTATATATAGAAAACTATAAAACATTGATGAAAGAAATCAAAGATGACACAAATAGATGGAGAAATATACCATGTTCATGTATCGGAAAAATCAATATAGTGAAAAATGAGTATACTACCCAAAGCAATCTATAGATTCAATGCAATCCCTATCAAATTACCAACTGTATTTTTCAGAGAACTAGAACAAGTAATTTCACAATTTGTATGGAAATACAAAAAACCTTGAATAGCCAAAGCAATCTTGAGAAGGAAGAATGGAACTGGAGGAATCAACCTGCCTGACTTCAGATTATACTACAAAGTAACTGGTCATCAAGACAGTATGGTACTGGCACAAAGACAGAAACATAGACCAATGGAACAAAATAGAAAGCCCAGAGAGAAGTCCACACACCTATGGACACCTTATCTTTGACAAAGGAGGCAAGAATGTACAATGGAGGAAAGACAATCTCTTTAACAAGTGGTGCTGGGAAAACTGGTCAACCACTTGTAAAGAATGAAACTAGAACACTTTCTAACACCATACACAAAAATAAACTCAAAATGGATTAAAGATCTAAATGTAAGACCAGAAACTATAAAACTCCTAGAGGAAAACATAGGCAAAACACTCTGACGTAAATCATAGCAGGATCCTCTATGACCCACCTCCCAGAGTAATGGAAATAAAAGCAAAAGTAAACAAATGGGGCCTAATTAAACTTAAAAGCTTTTGCACAACGAAGGAAACTATAAGCAAGGTGAGACAGCCTTCAGAATGGGAGAAAATAATAACAAATGAAGCAACTGACAAAGAATTAATCTCAAAAATACACAAGCAACTCCTGCAGCTCAATTCCAGAAAAATAAGTGACCCAATCAAAAAATGGGCGAAAGAACTAAACTGACATTTCTCCAAGGAAGACATACAGATGGCTAACAAACACATGAAAAGATGCTCAACATCACTCATTATTAGAGAAATGCAAATCAAAACCACAATGAGGTACCATTTTATGCCAGTCAGAATGGCTGCTATCCAAAAGTCTCCAAGCAATAAATGCTGGAGAGGGTGTGGAGAAAAGGGAACCCTCTTACACTGTTGGTGGGATTGCAAACTAGTACAGGCACTATGGAGAACAGTTTGGAGAGTCCTTAAAAAACTGGGAATAGAACTGCCATATGACCCAGCAATCCCACTGCTGGGCATACATACCGAGGAAACCAGAATTGAAAGAGACACGTGTACCCCAATGTTCATTGCCACACTGTTTATAATAGCCAGGACACGGAAGCAACCTAGATGTCCATCAGCAGACGAATGGATAAGGAAGCTGTGGTACATATACACAATGGAATATTACTCAGCCATTAAAAAGAATACATTTGAATCAGTTCTATTGAGATGGATGAAACTGGAGCCTATTATACAGAGTGAAGTAAGTCAGAAAGAAATACACCAATACAGTATACTAATGCATATATATGGAATTTGATAGATGGTAATAATAATCTTATATGCTAGACAGAATAAGAGACACAGATGCACAGAACAGTCTTATGGACTCTGAGGGAGAAGGTGAGGGTGGGACGTTCTGAGAGAACAGTATCGAAACATGTATATTATCATATGTGAAACAGAACACCATTCCAGGTTCGATGCACGAGACAAATGCTCAGGGCTGGGGAAATGGGATGACCCAGAGGGATGGGATGGGGAGGGAGGTGGGAGGGGGGTTCAGGATGGGGAACACATGTAAACCCAGGGCTGATTCATTTCGATATATGACAAAAACCACCACAATATTGTAAAGTAATTAGACCCCAACTAAAATAAATAAATTTATTAAAAAAATAAAAAAGAAAGACACACGTGTACCCCAATGTTCATCACAGCACTGTTTACAATAGCCAGGACATGGAAGCAACCCAGATGTCCAGTGACAGATGAATGGAAAGGAAAGCTGTGGTTCATATACACAATGGAATATTACTCAGCTATTAAAAAATGCATTTGAATCCGTTCTAATGAGGTGGATGAAACTGGAGCCTATTATACAGAGTGAAGTAAGTCAGAAAGAAAAACACCAATGCAATATATTAATGCATATATATGAAATTTAGAAATATGGTAATGAAGACCCTATATGTGAGACAGCAAAAGAGACACAGATGTAAAGAACAGACTTTTGGACTCTGTGGGAGAAGGCGAGGGTTGGATGATTTGAGAGAATAGCATTGAAACATGTATATTATCACATGTGAAATAGATCACCAGTCCAGGTTCGATGCATGAGGCAGGGTGATCAGGGATGGTGCACTGGGATGACCCTGAGGGATGAGATGGGGAGGGAGGTGGGGGGAAGGGTCAGGATGGGGAACACATGTACACCCATGGCTGATTCATGTGAATGTATGGCAAAAACCACCACAATATTGTAAAGTAATTGGCCTCCAATTAAATAAAAGAAAACAAAATCCTGCCTTGAAAGGAACAATAAAAAAAAAGATATCGATAGAGAAAGGAAGGAAGAAACAGAGCTAATTTTTTAATACTAGCTAAAGCAGGCAATGTTCTATGTTATCTACAGCCTCAATACTTGAAGTTCAGTTCCTGGACAAGAGGCATCGACATCACTGGGAAACTTGTTATGAACACAGTGTCTTAGTTTCCACCTGAGACTCACTGAACCTGAATTGCATTTTAAAAATCACTTGTTTGCACATTAGTTAATGTCTGGGAAGTATTAGCCTGGCAGCTACTAACTCAGATATCTCCCCTTTCTCTTACTTTTTTTTCAGGTCATTGAAAGAATTGTAGTGAGCCACATCATTCCTTTCAATGGTGGTGATCTCATTGTTACTCATCCCAGCGAAGGCACAGATCAGGTGAGTGCAGAGGCAGGGGTTGATGTTGTCAGGCTTGAAGCTTCCCAGGCCTGGACGGGACTGGGCCCAGTTAGAGAAGTAGCATACCAGCTGGTAGGTAGAACCTGAGGATAGTGAGAAGTAAGAACAATGGCCTGAGTTAGGTACCACTGAAATGTGCTGTAAGTGTTAGCTTTGCCTCTGTTTGCTTCCTTTTGCCTCAGACACCTGTTCTCTGTGCAGGTTTGGTTAGTAGGAACACCTTCACAAATGAGTTTAAAGCTTCTAATGTGGGAACCAGTCACTGACTTGAGGCTGGTTATTTTGAACTTTGACAGATTCCCTTTGTGATCTCTGCTAAGCCAGAGAATCACTTAAGAAAAGATGCCCAGTAGTCCTCCTATGAAGCCCAGTGAATACCACTGTATAACTCTCAGGTGGTCATGCTGAAGAGGATAGCAGTAGCAGCCAGTACATCAAACCCATCAGTTTATGAAGAAGACAGTAGTTTTTTCGCCTAGTACAGCTTATCTCTTGGTACACTTTTTTTTTAAAGTAATATTGGGATATGAAAAAATAACATTTAATACATTAAGCAGACAAAAATTGCATTTTGTATAATTTACAGAGATTGGAGGTTTATGGTAGGAAAAGATTCAGTTCAGTTCAGTTCAGTCACTCAGTCGTGTCCGACTCTTTGCGACCCCATGGATCACAGCATGCCAGGCCTCCCTGTCCACCACCAACTCCTTAAGTCCATCCAAACCCATGTCCATCGAGTCAGTGATGCCATCCAACCATCTCATCCTCTGTTGTCCCCTTCTCTTCCTGCCCTCAATCTTTCCCAGCATCAGGGTCTTTTCCAACGAGTCAGCTTTTCACATCAGGTGGCCAAAGTATTGGAGTTTCAGCTTCAACATCAGTCCTTCCAATGAACACCCAGGACTAATCTCCTTTAGGATGGACTGGTTGAATCTCCTTGCAGTCCAAGGGACTCTCAAGAGTCTTCTCCAACACCACAGTTCAAAAGCATCAATTCTTCTGCGCTCAGCTTTCCTTATAGTCCAGCTCTCACATCCATACATGACCACTGGAAAAACCATCAAGGATAAAATACAGAGTCCATGACTTAGCTAGCTGAGCATTCAGCAGAAATGCCAGACCTAGAGAGAAAGAAACAACATGAACTCTGAACCAGTTGTCTATATCTTGCCAAATATAATTCTGAGGCCTTGGGTACCATGCTATGGGTCATAGATGTTTACAACCCAAGTGGCACTCAGGGGTTATGCCAAATAGTAGGCTTTTCAAGGAAGGCAAAGGTATTCCCTGGTGCTCAATGGTAAAGAATTTGCCTGCCAATGCAGGTGACACGGGTTTGATCCCTGGGTTGGGAAGATCCCATAGAGGAAGTCATGGCAACCCACTCCAGTATTCTTGCCTGGGAAATCCCAAGGACCGAGGAGGTGGTGGGCTACAGTCCATGGAGTTGCAGAAGAGTAGGATACAACTTAGTGACTAAACAACAACAGCAAACAATAAAGCTGCACTTCCTTTCTTTGAGTCAAAAATGAGCATGGCTCTCTATTCTTCCACTTCCATGTCAGTAACAAACATTATTGAATGTGGAGTTGGAAGTGTACTATCTACGGAAGATCTACTTACTGAAAATATCCAAAATTTACTCTACTCAGTGACTACACACCCATCCATGCTTCACTGTCCTTAACTCAGATGAATACAGCCTTCACATACAAAGCATCCTCTAAATCAGTGAACTCAGTATCTCCAGGAGCCTTGGGATTTATTTAAACCAAGTTTAAGAACACTTAAACCTGAAGAGAAGAATGAGGAACTGTGAGGCAAGACACCAGATAGCATTCCCTGGCTTCTACCAGAGCTTTTTTGATCTGATTGTTTTATAAATTGAATTGGAGATCTCATCTGGAAAAGCTGAAGCTATAAAAAGTTTGTAAATCTCAGCTCTAGAGCAACTAATACGCTGTGGATACTACTTGGCTCTAAATAATGTACTGAATCTACCCATTTAAATGATTGAATTTCTGATATTTTTATAATATATCAGCAGCATAGTAGAACAATAAGGGATAAAAGAGGAATAATCCTGAAAACAGTAGGAAAAAAACCAACTTGTATAACTGTATCTCAGTTCCTACTGATTTCCATCTCTGGAAAAGATAGACCAAAAACACAAGCATGTAAATAAAAATAATGCCAATTAAAATGAGTTGGTGTAGGAAGATGAATAGAGAAAAGGAAACAACCCAACAAGAGATGGGAGAGTAAGACGAGCATTGGAAGAAAACTAGCTTTTCTTTCAGGACTGTGCTCGCAGCATCAATGAAGATAGAAATGCTGCCATAGTCAATTGAGAAGAGAATTAGAAGCAGACATACTTGTGCAAGTCAGGATTCCTTTGGAAATTTGAAATGATGAAAGAAGAATAGAAAAACGTAGAGTTATATGTGAAGACTACTTCAAGCCTTTCAGATCCAGAGAGAAAAATAAATCAGCTAAGAATAAGGCTCCATCTCCATTTACGGACTCACCTGTGAGGAGAATAAGTTTTGCCATGGTTGCTGTCAGTACTGGTCTTGCAGAGCCTGGATTTGCCTTTTATACCATCTGACTACCAGGTCATCACACGGGATATCCTCCAAGCAGAGAGCATCTAATCCAGATGTGTATATAGCTTATCAGTAAGTCAACAGATCTCCTCCCCTGCAAACAACCACTCATGGCCCTCCAACCTGCACCGCCCCCCACCTCCTCTGCTTAACAAGGACAAAATATCATGTTTCCTAACGGAGTGGTAGAGACCATCACCATGAAAAGTACAAACTTGATAGGTTTTTTGGCAGTTCTCAGGGCTGATAAGCATCCATTTAAACATTATGATTAGGTTTTTATGCTGTGGACATTTCGTGCCTGGCATCAAAGCATGTATTTTTTGGAAAGTAAACACCAAAAATCTTTGGAAGGTATTAGCTGTTCTTAATTTTTTTTTTTTTTGTAGAATTAGTCTTATATAATTTGCATAATCAGTGCCTAAGGAACTTTCATCTTATTGCTGCTGCTAAGTCACTTCAGTCGTGTCCGACTCTGTGCGACCCCATAGAAGGCAGCCCACCAGGCTCCCCCGTCCCTGGGATTCTCCAGGCAAGAACACTGGAGTGGGTTGCCATTTCCTTCTCCAATGCATGAAAGTGAAATTGCTCAGTCGTGTCCGACCTTTAGCGAAACTGCAGCCTACCAGGCTCCTCTGTCCATAGGATTTTCCAGGCAAGAGTACTGGAGTGGGTTGCCATTTCCTCATCTTATTAAGTGCTTCTATGAACATTCTACCCACACATGTTCTTTGAAATGATCTTAGTCATGTGTGCTCAGTCACTCAGTCATGTTCGACACTTTGTGACCCCATAGACTGTAGTCCACCAGGCTCTTTCGTCCGTGGGATTTCCCAGGCAAGAATACTGGAGTGGGTTTCCAGAAGGAAGTGGGTTCCTTCTCCAGGGGATCTTCCCTACCCAGGTTTGGAACCCCTGTCTCCTGTATTGGCAGGCAAATTCTTTACCTCTGAGCCACCTGATGTGAGGCAAACTTAGTCATGATTATACACTAATTTTATCTAAGAACATATGGTTCCCAAAATGTACCCTCTGGAGGTCAGTGAGAACTCCCTAATCCACAGTTTCAAATTACATCTAGAAAACGTTCAAAAATATTTTGTGCTGTGGAGAGATGATAGTGATGATATTGAAGAGTTTCTTTTAATAGAAATATTTCCATCGTGACCTTTTATAAAATTTTTTGTTTAAAATTAATTCCAATCCACCCTCCTAAACATTATGCACTACTATTATCCTATAAAAAATTTCTGCTTCAGCAAAAATGATCTATTCTTTGTCCCCAACATGTTTTGCATGCCTTTGCTCATGCTGTCTTTCCATACTTTGCATGTAATGTCTTCTCCTTCTCTTCACTACCTACCGCAGTATTACAGTTCTTCAAAGCCCAGGTCGGATCCTCTCTTTGAAGCTCAATGATCTCTCCTTCCTCTGAAATACTTATGTCCTCTAGTGCATACTGCCCGTGCTTGCTTCCATGATGCTGTCTTATGACAGTACCTGGAAAGCAGTTGGTGGACATATGAGTGCCCATCATGGGATGCCAGCAACTTAGCAGACATATTGTAAATATAGACTGATTTTTATTTTTATCACATTTAGAAATTATATTGTATCCATTCACTCAGTGATAATTAGGTCCTGGGTGTTTGGTTCCCACTCATAGAACCAAAGGAAATTTTGTAGAAGTGCTGCCAGGGATTTCGGTTATAAAGATAATGTCAACAAACACTACAAGCACCTATATATGCCAGAGATCATGCTTGATGTTTATATTATTAAGAATTTATTTTTTTCAAGTGAATAAAACCAACTTTGGGCTTCCCAAGTGGCTCAGTGGTAAAGAATCCACCTGCCAATGCAGAAGACATAAGAGATGTTGGTTTGATGCCTGGGTCAGAAAGATCCCTTAGAGAAGGAAATGGCAACCCATTCCAGTGTTCTTGCCTGGGAAATCCCATGGATAAAGAAACTGGAGGGCTACAGTCCATGGAGTCACAAAAGAGTCAGAAAAGACTTAGCAACTAAAATAAACAAACAAACAACAACAAAAACCCAACTCGAACAAGCACAAAACACTCTATTAGAAGAATATGAGGAAGCCCACAGAATCAAAGATAAGAACATGGGGTGTGCCACCAATAACGGCAAAAATCACATTTCTTAGGTTAGCAAAGTAGGAGGTGAGCCTAGGACCAATAAGCTCCAATTTTATTTTTTATTCATGCATCAGTCCACACAAGAATCCAAGTCCTGGGAGAAATAGTCTGATTGTGTAGCTTTGAGCTTGAGCGACTCTTTGCTTAAGGAAAGAACAGGGCACTTGGATTTAAAGTTCCATCTGGATTGGCCACAAAATAAAATTCTAAAAGAACGGAGAATGAATATTGCATGACTGAAAAACAATTAATGTTCATCAGAGGACTCCACTTCATTATTTTACTTAGCCTATAAAAGGATTATTACTGTCACCTCAACTTTGTAGATGAGAAAATTGATCAAACAAATCTTAAGCACAAGGTACTGGATTCAGTACCAAGGGTAGGGTTGTCCACAATGGAAACCTCTTAATATTTACTTTGCATTACTTCCTTATATAAAGTGGTCGAGTTGGTGTCCTAGGTTGAACTGGGAAAGGAGATTCTATGGGGTTCAGTTCAGTTCAGCCACACAGTTGTGTCTGACACTTTGTGACCCCATGGACAGCAGCACACCAGATTTCCTGTTCGTCACCAACTCCCGGAGCTTGCTCAAACTCACATCCATCAAGTCAGTGATGCCATCTAACCATCTCATCCTCTGTCTTCCCTTCTCCTGCCTTCAATCATTCCCAGCATTGGGGTCTTTTCCAATGAGTCAGGTGGCCAAGTACTGGAGTTTCAGCTCCCGTATCAGTCCTTTAAAAGAATATCATCCCGACTGGCATTTCACATGATGCACACTGCAAATAAGTTAAATAAGCAGGGTGACAATATACAGCCTTGATGTACTCCTTTCCTGATTTGGAACCAGTCTGTTGTTCCATGTCTGACTCTAACTGTTGCTTCTTGACCTGCATACAGATTTCTCAGGAGGCATGTCAGGTGGTCTGGTATTCCCATATCTTTAAGAATTTTCCACAGTTTGTTGTGATCCACACAGTCAAGGGCTTTGGCGTACACGTTAGGTCAGAGGTTTGACATCTTCAGTTTCCCCTCACCCATATTAACTGTCTCCATAAATCATTGTTGTCCTTCAGAGTTCCCTCTTAAGTGTCCTTGTGATTACATTGTAACTCATGTTTGTCTATGGGCTGCATACCACATTCCTCAGTTTATTTCTTATCTTTCTAAATCCTGTTGGCCCCTAGTATCTTAAGCTCATTATCTCCTAAAAAGGCTTCTAGCTATTAGTATCTCTAAAATTCCTAGTCTCTATAAGCTATAGTAAAATATGCCAACACTACAACATTCCTTAAACTTTTACCTTCTAACTATTTTTAATTATTCTTAAACCCTAAACTCAGCAAACTTCTTTTGCCATAAACATTTCCCTCACAAGCAGGTTTCAGATAACAATCCTTCCCATGGCCTCAAGCTGCGACCTATGTGCTCATCCTGGAACATTCTTTGTAAAGATCCTTGAACAAATGTCAATAGTTAACTTTATGGATTATTTCCTGGGCATAACTGCAGAAGGCTTTGTGCTTTCTCATGCTCCTCGAAAGAACAATAAGCACATTAACATTCTTTCCAGCCAACTCAACCTAAGGAAGGAAAGGACAAGTCAGAATCACAACACCTAACTTCTTCATCCTGGGACCATGCCTGCGGGATGAGGAGAGGGGGTTGGGGCCGTGCCTCCATTTTGTCAGTAATGCCTAACGCAGCTCCCGACATTTGGCATTGCCTTTCTTTGGGATTGGAATGAAAACCTACCTTTTCAATCCTGTGGCCACTGCTGAGTTTTCCAAGTTTGCTGGCATATTGAGTGCAGCACTGTCACAGAATCATCTTCTGGGATTTGAAATAGCTCAACTGGAATGCCATTACCTCCACTAGCTTTATTCATAGTGATGCTTCTTAAGGCCCACTTGACTTCGCATTCCAGGATGTCTGCCTCTAGGTGAGTGATCACATCATCATGGTTATCTGGGTCATGAAGACGTTTTTTGTGTAGTTCTTCTGTGTATTCTTGCCACCTCTTCTTAATATCTTCTGCTTCTCTTAGGTCCATACCATTTCTGTCCTTTATTGTGCCCATCTTTGCATGAAATATTCCTTTGGTATCTCTAATTTTCTTGAAGAGATCTCTAGTCTTTTCCATTCTATTGTTTCCTCTCTTTCTTTGCATTGATCACTTCGAAAGGCTTTCTTATCTCTCCTTGCTATTCTTTGGAACTCTCCATTCAAATGGGTATATCTTTCCTTTTCTTCTTTGCCTTTAGCTTCTCTTCTATTCTCAGCTATTTGTAAGACCTCCTCAGACAGCCATTTTGCCTTTTTGCATTTTTTTTCTTGCTCATTCCCTCTTTACAAGGTCATGAATCTCCATCCATAGTTCTTCAGGCACTCTATCAGATCTAATCCCTTGAGTCTATTTCTCACTTCCACTGTATAATCGTAAGGGATTTGATTTAGGTCATACCTGAATGGTCTAGTGATTTCCCCTGCTTTCGTCAATTTAAGTCTGAATTTGGCAATAAGGAGTTAATGATCTGAGCCAAAGTCAGCTCCCAGTTTTGTTTGTGCTGACTGTATAAACCTTCTTCATCTTTGGCTTCAAAGAATACAATCAATCTGATTTTGGCATTGACCATCTGGTGATGTCCATGTGTAGAGTCTTCTCTTGTGTTCTTGGAAGAGAGTGTTTGCTATGACCAGTGCGTTCTCTTGGCAAAACTCTGTTAACCTTTGCCCTTCTTCATTTTGTACTCCAAAGCCAAACTTGCCTATTACTCCAGGTATCTCTTGACTTCCTATTTTTTCATTCCAGTCACCTATGATATAATGGTCATCTTTTTTGAATGTTAATTCTAGAAGGTCTTGTAGGTCTTCATAGAACCATTCAACTTCAGCTTCTTCAGCATTACTGGTTGGAGCATAGACTTGGATTACTGTGATATTGAATGGTTTGCCTTGGAAATGAATAGAGATCATTCTGTTGTTTTTAAGATTGCATCCAAGTACTGCATTTCAGACTCTTCAGTTGACTATGAGGGCTACTCCATTTCTTCTAAGGGATTCTTGCCCACAGTAGTAGACATAATGGTCATCTGAGTTAAATTCACCCGTTCCAGTCCATTTTAGTTCACTGATTCCTAAAATGTCAATGTTCACTCTTGCCATCTCCTGTTTGACCACTTCCAGTTTACCTTGATTCATGGACCTAACATTCCAGGTTCCTATGCAATATTGTTCTTTACAGCATTGAACTTTACTTCCATCACCAGTCACATCTACAACTGGGTGTTGTTTTCACTTTGTCTCTGTCTCTTCATTCTTCCTGGAGTTGTTTCTCCACTGTTCTCCAGTAGCATATTGGGCACCTACTGACCTGGAGAGTTTATCTTTCAGTGTCATATCTTTTTGCCTTTTCATACTGTTCATGGGGTTCTCAAGGCAAGAATACTGAAGTGGTTTACTATTCCCTTCTCCAGTGGACCACATTTTGTCAGAACTCTCCACTATGACCCATCTCTTTGGTGGCCCTACATGGCATGGCTCATAGTTTCAGTGAGTTAGACCAAGCTGTGGTCCACTTTATCAGTTTGATTAGTTTCCTGTGATTGTAGTTTTCTTTTTGTCTGCCCTCTGATGAGTAAGGATAAGAGGCTTATGGATGAGGTACCAAGGAGAATATGGTTGGGATGAAGAGCTAGAATAGTATCAAATTGAGGTTATGTCAAAGATATGCAAAAAAAAAAAAAAAAAAAAAAACAACCCAGAGAGACCACTAGTCCCAGATTTATCCTATTAGTATTTGGCTCTATCAGACCTAATTCTGTTTAAATTTAGTGAGACATTTTCTATTGAATATGATTCTCCTGGCCCTGTATAAAGACCTGCAGATGTAACATCCCTTCTTAATAGCTACTTAGGAGATCTATGTGAGTCTCTGTCAAACTTTCCTTCCATTTAAGCACTTGAGTATTGGAAAGAATTACCATCATCATAAGATTTGTAGACTAATAAAGGTTTGAAAGTGTTGGCATTGTATATTTCCTCATATTTGAGTTTTTTCAATAAGCTTGTATCATGTTTAGTCTCTCTCAATTTTACAGTACAATGTAACATATGCTTGAGTTTATGTATACACTTTAAAGAAAAATATTAAAATGAAACACCTATCCCACCACCCAGGCTTTTTTTCAGCTCCTTTTTTTTTTTTTCCCCCTGCTATGCTGTGTCTTCATTGTGGAGTGCAAGTTCTTAATTGTGGCACAAGTGAGCCTAGTTGCCCCACAACATGTGGGATCTTAGTTCCCTGACCAGGGATCGAACACTTGTCCTCTGCACTGGAAGGCAGATTCTTTGCCACTGGACCACGAGGGAATTCCCCCAACACCCAGTTTGAAGGAGATAGTATTATCTTTAAATATTATTCTGTAATGTTCTTCCCCATTAGATGCTTCTTACTCCCCTGGAATAAGCAACTATCCTGAATTTTATGCCAACCATTTCCTTGCTTTAACTATAATTTTATGACACATGCATATGTGTCCCTAAGAAATATGTTAATTAGTTTTATAATAATTATTACAATTAGTTTATTATTCAGTTTCAATATATTCATTAATTTTGATTTTATATAAGTGAAGTAGTATCACATATATTCTTCTATTTCTTGTTTTTTGCTCACCATTAAGTTTTTGAGATTCATCCAAGTTGTTACAAGCACAAACTGTTTACTTATTTTCACAGTTGTATGGTATTTCATTATATGAATATGCTGCAACTACCTTATCCTTTCTGTTTAGAACAACATATGTTTTTTTACCCAGGTTCCCCCTTTATATGCTGCTGTAAGCATTCCTCTATCCAACTCTGGGTACACATTTTCAAATTTCTTGTGTGTGAACTTGGGAATGGGATTGCTGTGTGAAATAGCACATGTATCTTAAGATTTATTACTTAGCTAAACATTTCTTTTCCAAAGTAGTTGTATCAGTTTGCTCTATCAACAGCAAGTAGGGAGGTGAGTTAGACTTCATTGTTCCTTTATTGTTCTTATAAACGGATGGGGAAACTGAGAAGAGAATTTGCTGAAGTAAAATACACAGTAAAATACGTATCCAGAACTTGAGCTCAGAGCTTCTGATTCCTAGTTCTGTGTTTTCTATTCACTTGTTTGTTTATTGTTTTGCTGAATTCAATATTTTTACTAATGCAGCCTAAGACTATTATCTCTTGCAGCAACTTTAGCACAGTTTTGCTTCATATGGATCCTGTGTATGAAATGGACTCAAGTAAAATGGACTCTTGCTCATGTGTACTTGGGAAATTGACTTTTTGTTACCTTATGCAAAATTTTATTACACACAGCATTGTGTTTTGTGTCATTTGTTTATATCCCACATCTCCTGTTGACAGGTAAGTTCCTTTTTATCCATCTCTATATCTCTAGTGACTAGCACAGTTCTTGGCCTTGCAAGGAATTAATCAACTAGTATGTAATGATTTCAATTTAATATAAATGAAATACAGGAGCTGATGATTATCTATTTAATTTTGTTTCATATCTTGGGCCATTGTTCTATCTTATTAATATCTTCTAGAATCACTATTGCCATACATCACATTAAGTTAACTCTTCTGCATTTTATCATCCAAAGATGAGACTACAAGTAAAGGTGAGGAGCATTATGACTTCTACCTCACAGAAAGGTGACTTCTTTGAATCAGGACAAATAATGGCCACAGAGTTCTGGAAAGCTAAGGATGATTGGGTGAATATTCTGCAGGGTGCAAGTCTCATTTGCCTGAGTCCAATAGAGGAAGATGTTCATTCACAAGGAAGAATCCCTGATGGGCACATTACATAAAACAGAAATTGTCATGTATATCCAGAATCATTCTTCCCTGGTGGCTCGGACGGTGAAGAATCTGCCTGCAATGTGGGAGACCTGGGTTCGATCACTGGGTTGGGAAGATTCCCTGGAGAAGGGAATGGCTACCCACTCCAGTATTCTATCAACCAGTCAGTGACTATTTCCTTACTAATGGACATAAGCATTATAGGAACTGAATAAAGCCATCATTGGAAGATGCAGTACAAAGGTCAAGAAATGACTGACTAATGACTACAACATTGGTCCCATGTCTGTTCCAATGATCAGATAGCCAGTACTATGTCAGAAGGAAGAAAATTTATGCTCTGAGGACTACTTGGCCTTGGGACACAGGATCTTTCACTGACACTCAGTTATATTGGCAGGTAGTGAGTAGTGTAACCCAATAGAATCTTTTAGAAGGATAGTAACATTAGGAGACACTAGAATGGCTTGCTAGCTCTCCCTGACTGCATTGTACTCTAGATGGTAGATGTAGTATCATAAAGATTAGCAGAGGAGTCCACAACCCATGAGAGTTGCATCAAAGAACTCATGGCAACCTAAGTGATAATTGTCTTGGGAGGATCAAGTGAAAGTGGAAACGCATCACATCCAGCTGCCCAGGTTTCAGATGCTTCCTTCCCAACTAGCAAGGGGTCTTCTTCTTCTATAAATATTTATGTCATTTTATCCATACCTGGAGCCATCACCTAGGTAGGAATCCTGCATCAACACTTGCCCATTCCCATGAGTCATGGAATAATTGAAGGGTTTCATTAGTACCAGCACCAGGTAACAATGGCTACCCAGTGTCACACAGTAAGTTTTGGACCCAGAGCAGGGTAAAGGTAATGGGCACAGCTGCAGTTGGGTATGGAGAAGGCAATGGCACCCCACTCCAGTATTCTTGCCTGGAGAATCCCAGGGACGGCGGAGCCTGGTGGGCTGCCGTCTATGGGGTCGCACAGAGTCAGACACGACTGTAGCAACTTAGCAGCAGCAGCAGCAGCAGTTGGGTAAACCCTCAACATCCAGGTAGAGAGAGAAGTAACCCAGGTTAGCCTCTACCAACCCTTTAGCAGAGAGTGCAGTCCTGATTTTATAGTTGTCTAGAATCAGTGTTGGGGAAATAAAAAGATAATGGAATGTGTGGGAAGGGAGACCTGGATTGGGTCCCCAAATTATAGTTGTTCAGCTCCAGAAAGCTTCCTGTCCTCGGATTCCTAGGTTCCTAGCAGATGGCTGGAGAATAGATACACTGTTTCTGGGATGGCTCTATTCAGGACATTTATAACACTGGGCAAACAATCCACTTAGTCTACCATTTGAAAGTAAACAGCTGGCTTAAGCAGTTTGTGTTCAAGCTAACTTTTCCACATTCCCTTGACCATATCCTCTGTGGGTAATAAGACATGAAATAGCATCAGATTATGTTTGGACATTGTCTTAGTCTGCTTGGGCTGCTATAACAAAATACCATAGACTGGGAAACTTAAAATAGCAGAGATTTCTCACAGTTCCTGAAGCAGGAAAGTTCATGTTTCTGACAGTGTTTAGGTTCTGATGAAAGCTCTTTTCCTAGCTTACAGACAGCCGCCTTCTGATTGTTTCTTTGAATGGTGGAAAGAAAGAGATCTCTGGTGTCTTTTCTTCTTCCAGTTCTATTGGATTAGGGCTCCACCCTTGTGACCTCATTTAACCTTAATTCTCTTCTTAAAGGCCCTATCTCCAACTGTCACAGAAGGCTTAGAGCTTCAACATGTGAATTGAGGGGGACACAACTCTGGTCACAATAAACATTTCAATAATAGAACTATCCCTTTAATGCTGATACATCTGGACACTAATTCTAATTAGAAAGCAAATGCCTCCAAATCATCAAGTCAGGAGGTGCCAGGGAATTCCTGACTATGACAGCCCCTGAGTGCTACTTCACTTGATCGAACATTTTACAGCCAATCTTTAAGAAACAGGGTATTATTGCGAATACCTCATAATGCTGTCCAGTAAATAGCCACTTATCCACAGGGGATAAAATCCAAGATCTCCAGTGGATGTCTAAAATCGCAGATAGTACCAAATTCTAAATATTGCTGTTGTTGCTGCTCAGTAACTAAGTTGTGTCCACTCTTTGTGACCCTAAGAACTGTAGCACACCAGGCTCTTCTGTCCTCCACTATCTTCCAGATTTTGCTCAAATTTATATCCACTGATTTGGTGATGCTATCTAGCCATTCATCCTGTGCTGCCCTCTTCTCCTTCTGCCCTCAATCTTTCCCAGCATCAGAGTCTTCCAATGAGGCAGCTCTTCACATCAGATGGCCACATTAGATGGCCACTCAGCTTCAGTCCAACAGAATATTCCAATGAATATCTAGGGCTTATTTCCTTTAGGATTGACTGGTTTGATCTCCTTGCTGTCCAAGGGACTCTCAAGAGTCTTCTCCAGCATCACAGCTCAAAAGAATCAGTTCTTCAGTGCTCAGCATTCTTTATGGCTAAATTCTCACATCCATACATGACTACTAGAAAAACCACAGCTTTGACTATACAGACCTTTGTCCACAAAGTGATGTCTCTGCGTTTTAACACATTGTCTAGGTTTGTCATAGCTCTCCTTCCAAGGAGCAAGCATCTTTTGATTTCTTTTTTTTTTTTTAATTTATTTATTTTAGTTGTGGGCTAGTTACTTTACAACATTGTAGTGGTTTTTGTCATACATTGACATGAATCAGCCATGGGTTTACATATGTTCCCCATCCTGAACCCCCCTCCCACCTCCCTTCCCATCCCATCCCTCTGGGTCATCCCATTGCCCCAGCCCTGAGCATTTGTCTCATAGTTGCAGTCACTGTGCACAGTGATTTTGGAGCCCAAGAAAAGAAAATTTGTCACTGCTTCCACTTTTTCCACTTCCATTTGCCATGAATCTATGGGACCAGATGCCATGATCTTAGTTTTTGGAGTGTTGAGTTTGAAACCAGCTTTTTCACTCTCCTCTTTCACCCTCATCTAGAGGCTCTTTAGTTCCTCTTCACTTTCTGCCATTAGAGTGGTATCATCTATATATCTGAGATCGTTGAGATTTCTGCCACAATCCTGATTCCAGCTTGTGATTCATCCAGCTCAGCATTTCACATGATATACTCTACATAGAAACTAAATAAGCAGGGTGACCAAATACAGCCTTGACTTACTCCTTTCCCAATTTTGAACCAGTCCATTGTTCCATGTACATGACCAGTTTTAACTGTTGCTTCTTGAGCTGCACACAGGTTTCTCAGAAGACAAGTAAGGTGATCTGGCACTCTCATCTCTTTAAGAATTTTCCACAGTTTATTGTGATCCACACAGTTAAAGGCTTTAGTGTAGTCAGTGAAGCAGAAGTTTGATGGTTTTTTTTTTTTTTTTTTTTTTGGAACTTCCTTGCTTTCTCTATGATCCAGTGAAAGTTGACAATTTGATCTCTGGTTCCTCTGCCTCTTTAAAACTCAACTTGTACATCTAGAAGTTCTTGTTTCATGTAATGCTGAAGCCTAACTTGAAGGATTCTGAGCAGAACCTTGCTAGCATATGAAATGAGCGCAATCCTATATAGACTGTTTTTTTCCTATATTTACATTCCTATGGTAAAGCTTAATTTATATTACACACAAAAAGAGATCTACAACATTATTAAGGAAATAGAAAATTATAGCAATATACTGTAATAAAAGTTATGGAAATATGATCTCTCAAAGTATCTTACTGTATTCATACTTCTTGTGATGGTGTGAGATGACAAAATGCCTACTCGATGAGCTAAAGTGTGGTGAATGAAATAACATTAGACTATTCTTGACCTTCTGATGATATGTCAGAGAGAGGATCATCTGCTTGGGGTGATCCTGAATCCAAAGCCATGACAATGTCCATATTTGGATGTCAGGAGAAGACAGTGTTGACATTGGGGATCCTGAGCAGGACAAAGAGAAATTGTACAAAAGTTCATTACTCAAAGAGGCATAGTGCACAATTTACAACTTATGAATTGTTTATTTCTGGAATCTCCCATTTAATAGCTTTATACCATGCTTGACCACTAGTAAACTACACCATGGAAAGAGAAACCACAGACAAGGAGGGACTACTGTATTCTGGATATGCGGTCCCTTATTTTTCTTTCCATCTTACGCACCAAGTGATCAGCCCAGTTACACTCATCCCTTTGGTAACAAATTGCTATTTTCTTCCATAAACTAGGATAGATACTGAGAAAGTCAATTCCTAGGCAGATTGATAAGAAGTCTGGGGGCCCCCAAGAAGAGAGGGGTCTGGAATTCTCAAGGAGGAAGAAAGGACAAACATTTTTCCCCCCTCTACATTCTTTAGGATTATATAACAATAATGTATCCTGCTTGAGGACAGTTTCTGGAAAAAACCTTCTGGCTAATCCTGTAATCTTAAAATGTAAATTATGGGATTGGGTCTAGTAAGGTCTTTACAACCTCCAGACATTCTTTTGACTCACTGTAATAACTAATTAAGAGTATATAACTCCATTGCTAACACTAGTGAGGGGGCACTCTTTCTGCCCCCTTCTGATGTCTATGTCAGAAGTTTCTCTATCTCTTATACTTTAATAAAACTCTATTACACAAAAGCTCTGAGTGATCAAGACTCGTCTCTGGTCCCAGATTGAATTCTTCTCCTCTGGAGGGCAAGAATGCCGGTGTCTTTTGTGGTTCAGCAGCAACCTTTCAGTACCATCGTAATATTCATTGTGTTTGAGCCCTTTACTTAAAAGCCATAATAGCACAGGCTTCTAAGATGTAACATATCAGTAGGAAATTACCCAGAAGTTTTGTTGGTTCAGTCTCCCCTACTTGTGAGTATATTCTTCAATTGATGTGGGAAACTAATCATATAAGTCACATACTGTAATTCTGTCCCCTCGTTTGTCCCCATTTAACTGGAGTGTGTAGCACCCTGGTATACAAATTACCCATGCCATTTTAAATTGACCTTACTAGTCACAAGAAAAGAGTCAGAGAAATGGCCTGTTTGTTTGATCCTATCTGCATATGGCCATATAAGAAATCATTTCACATTTAACTAATCAGAGCTTTCAAGTTGTGATTTCATCACAGATGCTAATTTAGGGTTCCTTCAGTCCTCTTTTGAGCAACTTCCTCCAAGATCATTAATAACAACCATCAAATATTAGGCTGGGTGATCTTAACCACACAGTCTCTTTTCATCTCTCTGGATCCTCAAATTTGGGATGCTAGACTTCATGACTGCCACAGAAACTTTGACTGTGATGGGCCACAATACTCCAGGCAGATTTTTTTAGTCCCAAGTCCCTTGGTTCACTTCTAGAAGGCCATGCTGGATGCCACAAGGCAGAAACCCAGATCTCTGAATCAGCTGTCAAGCAATTAAGGGTGATTGATCAAGCAGCATGTAAACTAGGCTTTCTGGAACTGACTTTTATTGGCAGAAAACCCAGAGATTATAGCAATAGCAGGTGACTGATCCTTCTGTGACCATCTTGTTCTCAGGCAGCACACAACAATCTAGTAGAGAGCAAATCTAGGTCTAAGAAGAAGACCCTGGATTTTAGATGCTGTGGCTTTTTAACTCTTTAGTTTTAAAAACCAAAGTCTTCCTAGTGAGATTAGGGTATAGGACTTAATAGCAGAATGGTGTTGCAAAACCTTGGCTTTCAGCTCTACCCACTATCTCAGTGTTGATTGATTGCAAGAACGCTTGGCCTTCCCTTGGTGTGATATAACCCTTAGGATTATAGCACTGTTACTTGGTGGAAACTTGGTTGAAGCCCTGGTCTAACATATCAGCTTTTCGACAGGATAGATCGTGTCAAACCCTAGGCAACATCTGGTTTTCAGAGGCAGCAGGCCAAATTTCTTTCCAGGAAGCCAGCCTGCAGGGTATTGGTTAAGTTAACCCTTTTAACTGTCTTCTAGGAGGAAATAATAAAGAACCATTATAATCAAAGTGTATCCTAGTTGAATTATGGAACTTCAAGGATAAATAAGTAACTCCTCAGGCACCAAAAGGAAAAAGGTATTAATAATTTAGAAGATATGTATTGATAAAGGCATACTAAGTACCCATTGGCCTCAAACATCCTCACAACTATATTCAATGCCAGAACACCATGGACCAATACCTACTATCTAAAACCAAGTTTACCTGAAAGCAAGTGAGAATAAATTATTTGAAAGTGGAATTTAGGGAGCAGGAGGAATAGATAGAGGAGTGAAACAGGAAGCAAGAGGGCCAATACAAAAGTATATTTTTGAGTTGGCCACTAATTGGAACAGCTGGATGCTCAGTCCCTTGGGACTCTCTTAGAAGTCCTATGGAATGTGTTTTAAGGCTATCAGGGAAGAAAGATGGAGATAGCATGGTCCCCTGATCCCCAGGGATGACATTAACTCCTCTGAAGTCTAGATTGTCCATGCTTCAGTAGAAGTCTGTATCTGAGAAGCCCCAGGATGAGAAGCAAGAAGTACAACACACAGGTCTACAACTCCAAAAGGTGACTGAGCTTATGCAGAATTGGTTGCTGCCTGAGTTGCTGAAGTAAAGGGTAAAGCAGAGAGAATAGTTTTGAGGGAAAGAAAGTATTAGCCTGTCTTATTGGACTCCACCAGAAAATTTTCAAGTATAAAGGGAAAGATGTTCTCAACTATGAATGAACTCAAGGACTGTTGCAGCCACAGCACTATTTGAAAAAACTATTCACTGCAAAACCAGTCAACAACAACAATAACAAAAAGTAAATGGAAAAAAAAAACCACACAGGCAAAGAACTAATTCAATATGCAGTGCTGGGAGGTGGGGGTGGGGGAGTAATACTTACAAAACTTGTGAAAAAAATTTGGAAAGAAGTGAGCCACAACTTTTATGTTCAACGAGCTAATGATCAAGTATAAAGGCAAAAGTCAGGCTTTTTCATACATGCAAAAAATGGAAGGCAGCTTAAGCCCTTCTTGGCAAAGAAAGCCAAAACAGGAAAAATTCAGTATTAGAGAAGCTGTAGTATAAGCACTGGTGATGTGTGAAAGCTTAGAAGCTCAGTCACGCTTGACTCTTTGTGATCCCATGGACTGTAGCCCACCAGGCTCCTCTGTTCATGGAATTCTCAGGCAAGAATAGTGCAGTGGGTTGCCATGCCCTCCTCCAGGGTACCTTCCCGACCCTGGGACTGAACTGTATCTCCTGTTTTCTCCTGCACTGGTAGGTGTATTCTTTAACTGCTAAGCCCCCAAGGGGCAACACATTAATTCAAATATGACTTTAGCTCTACTATAAAAAGGTGATGTTAAAATTTTTTGACTGAATGAAAGTAATAACATAAAAATCAGGAGGTGAGAGCTATTGAAAAAGTGTTAAATTTTTATCTTTCATATGTCTACTGCTGAGTTAAAACCGTAAGTTCAGCTTCTAGTTCACATTATCTTTTACTTCTAACCTCTTCCCTTTGAGACACACTCAGACAGGTTTGTGTATTCTGTCTTCTATCCTTTTACTTTCATTCTCTCTTAAACCTAGTTTACTCAGGCTTTTTGCCACCTAGCAATGTAATAAACCGACTCTTATTGATGACCTGTGTGTGTGTGTGTGTGTGTGTGTGTGTTAGTCGATCCGTTGTGTCTATTTGCTGCCCCATGGACTGTAGCTTGCCAGACTCCTCTGTCCATGGGATTTTCCAGGCAAAAATACTGGAATGGGTTGCCATGCCCTCCTCCAGGGGATCCTCTTGATCCAAAGATTGAACCTTAGTCTTTTGTCTTCTGCATTGGCAAGTGGGTTCTTTACCACAAGCACCACCTGGGAAGCAAAAATACCGCCCCCCCCCTACACACACAAATAGCACTAATAAACCAATTCAGCAATGTTGCAGTATACAAAATCAATGTACAAAAATCAGTTACATTTCTATACATGAACAATAAACAACATGAAGAGTAAATTAAGAAAACACATCCCATTTACAATGGCACCAAAAAGAAGAAAATATTTAGGAATGAACTTAATGCAGGAAGCTAAAGGCTTGTACACTGAAAATTACAAAACATTGATGAAAGAAATTAAACACATCTGTGTTCATGAATTGGAAGAATTAGTAGTATTAAAATGTCTACACAACCTAAAGCAACCTACAGACTCAATGTAATTCCTATTGAAATCTCAATGGAATTTTTTTTTTTTAGAAATAGGAAAAAATACCAAAGCTAATTTAGGATTTTGATTCTTTTTCATATTTGGATTGTTTTTTTCACTTTGGGGAGAAGTTCTAAAATCAAAGAATACCTTGGCAATTGCTTAGAAGTATCTATAAATTGATATAATCTCATTGATGATATCTTTTTTCCTTAGTTTCTCTTATTTGGAATCCAGCCTACGAGAGCCCTTCTTGGGGAGTCCAACTAGAGCAGCCAATATGAGTGCTTATCTAGCCTCCCTGCCAAATAACCATGAGTGTCCACTAGTAGCCTCAACCACTAGCTAAATGAGCAAAGAAGTGTTGAATATTGTTTATCATGTTAAATTTATGGACTAAGAGAAACCCACCTATCCCCTTCTCTCTATAGTTTCCAGGAGCATACCTCATAGTAGGCCCATAACCTAGACTGCCTGGTAGAGGACCCAGGAGAGCCAGGGCCAGTAGAAGGAGCATAAATTTAGTGTTTGCAAGGGTTACTCAGGATGATGGTGTGTTCATAGACTGGGAATCCAACTATGAGGTTCTTAGCTGGGGCCCATTGTCCTTCCAGGAGTTCTTGGTGTAATCCTGCAATCACAGGCAGCTTAGCTTGAGGCCCCACCCAGTTGATGGCCTAATAATTAGATATTAACTGATTTTTTGGTAGGTGGGCTATGTTATCAAAAGAAGCCTTCTGAGATAGAGACACACTATTTCAAAAGAGCTGTATCAGTGATGCTTTAAAATGCATTGCAAATATTTTATAGCAGGTAAATTTGTACAGCAAGTAAAACCATACCAAAAAGCTTAGTTAATACCTAATTACTAGGCCATCAACTGGATAGGGCCTCTAGCTAAGCTTCCTGTCATTGCTGGATTTCCTCAAGAGCTACTGGAAGGACAATAACATACCAATATTCCTCAAGAGCTACTGGAAGGACAATAACATACCAATATATAGGCTTTGGGGCTTCCCTGGTGGCTCAAGGCAGTAAAGAAACTGCCCAAAATGCAGGTTACCTGGGTTTGATCCTTGGATCAGAAAAATCCCCTGGAGAAGGGAATGGCTACCCACCCCAGCATTCTTGCCTGGAGAATTCCAGGGACAGAGGAAACTTGTAGGCTACAACTCATGGGGTAGCAAAAAATTGGACACAACTGAGCAATTAACACACACACACACATACACACACACACACACACAGATTTTAGATATACCCTTCACACCACAAATATGTGAGAGAAGGACGCTTGGTTCATTTAACTAGTGGTTGAGGCTACTAGTGGACACTCATGGTTATTTGGCAGGGATGCTAGATAAGCACTCATATTGGCTGCTCTAATTGGACCCCCCACTAAGGGTTTTTTTTTTTTTTTAGTGATTTTTCTGGTATGACCCATTGGTGAATGGCTGAAATTCTGTACAGTGTACATGTGCAAGAACTGGAATGGTACGAAATAGGCAAAGCAGAAAGGAAACAGAAAGAGGGGAAAGGTGGAAGAAACATGCTATAATTTAAGGGGAAAAAATGAGTAATTGTGCTTCATTTTCTTTTATTAAAAAAGCAATGGCTGTTTTCTTGTCTCTTATCTGATAAAATTGTCAGTACAGGGTAATTAGTTGGTGAATTTTTAGTAAATAAAAACTAGTTAGTTAATTATAACAGCTTAATTTCCCACTAAGGGCTTCCCAGGTGGCACTAGTGGTAAAGAACACTCCTGCCAATGCGGGAGACATAAGAGATATGGTTTTAATCCCTGGATTGGGAAGGTCCCCTGGAGGAGGGCATAGCAACCCACTCCAGTATTCTTGTGTGTAGAGTCCCATGGACAGAGGAGCCTGGTGAGCTACGTCCATAAGGTCACAAAGAGTCAGACTCGACTGAAGCTTCTTAGCAAGCACTCCCAGCAAATAAGTGCCAAAAAGCTATTGGACTTCCCTAGTGGCTCGGATGATAAAGAATCTGCCTGTAATGCAGGAGACCCAGGTTCAATCCTTGGAGAAGGTAATGGCTACCCACCCCAGTATTCTTGCCTGGAGAATTCCAAGGACAGAGGAGCCTCTCAGGCTACAAACCACGTAAACCAAGAGTCTGAAATGACTGAGCAATTAACACACACACACAGACTTTAGATATACCATTCCCACCAAAAATATATGGGAGAAGGACTAAAGGTTTTTTTTTTTTTCATAATTTTTCTGGTATGATTCATTGGTGAATGACTGAAAGTCTGTACAGCATACATGTCCAAGAATTAAGATAGCAGAAAATAGGCAAAGCAGAAAGGGAACAGGAAGAGGGGAAAGGTGGGAGAAACATTTTATAATTTATGAAAAAATGAGTAATGGTACTTCAAAAATTTTCTTTGATGAAAAATGCACTGGTTTTTAATCTTGCACTAAATTTATGATCCCTTTTGTCCTTGTATCTCCATGTAATTTTTAACATCCCTGGGCTGTATTTTGGTCTGTGCAGGCACTCATCACACTGAGGTTAGCATTGCTTCCAGTTGGGTATTTGTAGAGACAGCTGATCTCTCCAGTGTTGCCCTCCCAAGATGAGTGTCTCCTCCATAAGTGATACCCAGAGAAGTTATGGGACATGTTATTGCTCACTGGGACAGGTGGGGGTACCTCATAGGCTGACTGGCTGGTGAGGATACCAGCAACTACAGGAGTGGTGACTATCAGCTTGGGCTTGTTGATCTACTTGGGCTTGCATTCCAAAGCTTCACACATTTCCTGTACGTGAATATAAGAAATTCTATAAATTACAACTCTAAACTGACTTGCATTATTATTTTTTGAATTACATTAATCTCTCCCATCCTTCATTCTTTAGCATCCTCACCAGAATGGAGTCTCCAGATCTTTCATCTCCAATTGAGATTGTAGGGATTTAGGCTTTCTATATGGTCTCAGGGATCTTTCATAAGTGACTGATTGTGTGCTTTCCAGTCAAAATGATATGGAACATAGCTCGCCTGCACCAGGACAGTGAAGAGATGATTATTCTAAGGAATACTGCCGCAAGAGCCAAGGTGCTTCCAAAGTCCAGCCCATCACACTCGTAGTGGAGCAGGAATTTGGTGACCCAACCAGTAGAAAAGTCTGAGTGGTTCTCAGAAGTGGAAATCATGGCAGCAAAACTAAGAGAAACCCAAAGAAGGCAGGGTAAGACCTTGCTGGTCCCAACACCTTGTAGTAAAATCAAAGTAGGAAGTCATCTTGAAAAATTAATGGAGCAGTTCCAAAGCTCCAGTTGCCAAGAGCCAGGAGAATGTTCATTTGTCTATTTCTGAGGGAGAAGAAGCAAAGTCCTATATCAGAACAAATTGAAAGAAAAATTAACTAATCATTTCAACATCATCTGTTGGAGTAACTGGGAAGCCAGGAGTCTCACACAGCCTCTCATGCTGATTTTCTTTATTCTCATCCTTATTTCCTAAATTGTGAGAATGGTTGGAGTAGGTGATCTCAAGTTGCTATGTTTCAATGTCTCAGTTGAGTTCAGTTCAGTCACTCAGTCGTGTCCGACTCTTTGCGACCCCATGAATCGCAGCATGCCAGGCCTCCCTGTCCATCATCAACTCCCGGAGTCCACCCAAACCCATGGCCATCGAGTCAGTGATGCCATCCAACCATCTCATCCTCTGTTGTCCCCTTCTCTTCCTGCCCTCAATCTTTCCCAGCATCAGGGTCTTTTCAAATGAATCAGCTCTTCACATCAGGTGGCCAAAGTATTGGAGTTTCAGCTTCAACATCAGTCCTTCCAATGAATACCCAGGACTGATCTCTTTTAGGATGGACTGGTTGGATCTCCTTGCAGTCTAAGGGACTCTCAAGAGTCTTCTCCAACACCACAATTCAAAAGCATCAGTTCTTCTGTGCTCAGCTTTCTTTATAGTCCAACTCTCACATCCATACATGACCACTGGAAAAACCACAGCCTTGACTAGATGGACCTTTGTTGGCAAAGCAATGTCTCTGCTTTTTAATATGCTGTCTAGGTTGGTCATAACTTTCCTTCCAAGGAGTAAGCGTCTTTTAATTTCATGGCTGCAGTCACCATCTGCAGTGATTTTGGAGCCCAGAAAAATAAAGTCTGACACTGTTTCCACTGTTTCCCCATCTATCTGCCATGAAGTGATGGGACCGGATGCCATGATCTTAGTTGTCTGAACGTTGAGCTTTAAGACAACTTTTTCACTCTCCTCTTTCACTTTCATCAAGAGGTTCTTTAGTTCTTCTTCACTTTCTGCCATAAGGGTGGTGTCATCTGTATATCTGAGGTTATTGATATTTCTCCTGGCAATCTTGATTCCAGCTTGTGCTTCCTCCAGCCCAGCATTTCTCATGATGTACTCTGCATATAAGTTAAATAAGCAGGGTGACAATATACAGCTTTGATGTATTTCTTTTCCTATTTGGAACCAGTCTGTTGTCTCACGGCCAGTTCTAACTGTTGCTTCCTGACCTGCATACAGGTTTCTCAAGAAGCAGGTCAGGTGGTCTGGTATTCCCATCTCTTTCAGAATTTTCAATGTCTCTACTGTTCTAATTACTCCCCTTGGAGTGAAGTCCATGACTAAGGATACTGAGTGCTTCATCAATGCCAGCTTTGGATGGATTATGAATGGAAGATTGTTTCCATCTGAGTCCACAGGAATGTGGACTTCCCTAAATTTTCCTTGGTGATGGAGCTGTGTTTCAATTGACAACCACCTCCTATGAGGCAGCAATTTCCCATATGTTAGAGTCACCACTGTACTGGAAATATTGAGAATCTGTGTGCTTCTTGTGGCCTGTTTGGAATTTCCGCCTGGGGATGCTGTGGAAGGTTTTGTTCAACCTGTTCTTGAAGGTAAAAGATTTTGATTCACAATCCTTTCATCATTTACATGTCTTTCAGGCCAATGAGAGCTTGGTAGAGAGCCTCATCCTTTCTTTTGATGGTGTGATCTCATTTCTCACGTTCCAGCAAAGACATAAATCAGATGAGTATGAAGACAGAGGTGAGGCCAGGCTTGAAGTGCCCCAGACCTGGCGGGTACTTGGGCTAGTTGGTGAAGTAGTAGGTCAGCTGGTGGGCATAACCTACTACCCAGAGGAATAGAGTGGGAAACTCACTGAGAAAGCTCCCTGGGGAGTTGCAGATTGCTTAAGAAACCACATGTTTCCAAATAACTTTTCTGTTTAAATCTGAAGAGGGAAGGGGAGGATCTGAATGAGATCCTTGTGTATTACAGCAAACCTGTAATTTACAGGCAATTCAGGGCTGATGTTATCTCTTAGAGGTATCTCTGTTTCTCCAAGAGGGAATTTTAAAGCTTATCAATCAATGCTTTTTGCTACAATGAAATCTTAAAACTGGAAAACTCTGCTTTAAATGTACTCTAGTTTCCTTGCATGCTAATATTAGCAATTACTAATGCTTACTCAGCATGTGCTGTGTTCCAAGAGGTGCTCTGAGTAAATTATTAATAATTAAATTCACTCATTAACTCTCACTAAAACCCCACGCGGTTGGTACTATCATTACTCCATTACTCCCATTTTACTCATTTGCAAACAGAAACAGAAAGGATAATAGTGTATGTCTATTTAATACCTGTAGCTATCTCCCTAAGGAGTAATTTCACTCAGGGCAAAAATGAACCATCCAGTAGGAGTCGAGAGTCCTGGCTTCAGGTATAGATTCTGCCATGATAACTTCGTGAACTCCCTATACTTCCAGGGTCAAGTTATCTGACTCATCTTTGCCTTGTGTTGTTGTTGTTCAGTCACTCAGTCATGTCTGACTCTGCGACCCCCTGGACTGCAGCACACCAGGCTTCCTGGTCTTTCCCCATCTCCTGGAGCTTGCTCAAATTCATGTCCATTGAGTCAGTGATACCATCCAACCATCTTGTTCTCTGTTATCCCCTTCTGCCTTCAACCTTTCCCAGCATCAGAGTCTTTTCCATTGAGTTGGCTTTTCGCATCAGGTGGCCAAAGTATTGGAGCTTCAGCTTCAGCATCAGTCCTTCCAATGAATATTCAGGGTTGATTTCCCTTAGGATTGACTAGTTTGATCTGCTTGCAGTCCAAGAGACTCTCAAGAGTCTTCTCAAAACACCACAGTTCCAAAACATCAATTCTTCAGCACTCAGCCTTCTTTATGGTCCAACACTCACATCCATACATGACCACTGGAAAAAAAACATAGCATTGACTCTATGGACCTTTACTGGCAAAGTAATGTCTCTAATTTTTAATATGCTGTCTAGGTTTGTCATAGCTTTTCTTCCAAGGAACGAGTGTCTTTTTAAAAAATTAATTTATTTATTTTCATTTGAGGCTAATTACTTTACAATATTGTAGTGGTTTTTGCCATACATTGACATAAATCAGCCATGGGTGTACATGTGTCCCCCATCCTGAACCCCCCTCCCACCTCCCTTCCCATCCCATCCCTCAGGGTTGTCCCTGCACCATCCCTGAGCGCCCTCTCTCATGCATCGAACCTGGACTGGTGATCTATTTCACATATGGTAATATACATGTTTCAATGCTATTCTCTCAAATCATCCCACCTTCACCTTCCCCCAGAGTCCACAAGTCTGTTCTTTATCTCTTTTGCTGTCTCACATATAGGGTCATCGTTACCATCCTTCTAAATTCCATATATATGCATTAATATGCTGTATTGGTGTTTTTCTTTCTGACTTACTTCACTCTGTATAATAGGCTCCAGTTTCACCCACCTCATTAGAATGGATTCAAATGCATTATTTTAATAGCTGAGTAATATTCCATTGTGTATATGAACCACAGCTATCTTATCCATTCATCTGCTGATGGACATCTAGGTTGCTTCCATGTCCTAGCTATTATAAACAGTGCTGCGATGAACATTGGGGTACACGAGTCTCTTTCAATTCTGGTTTCCTTGGTGTGTATGCCCAGCAGTGGGATTGCTGGGTCATATGGCAGTTCTATTTCCAGTTTTTTAAAGGAATCTCCACACTGTTCTCCATAGAGGCTGTACCAGTTTGCATTCCCATCAACAGTGTAAGAGGGTCCTTTTTCTCCCTACCCTCTCCAGCATTTATTGTTTGTAGACTTTTGGATAGCAGCCATTCTGACCGGCGTGAGATGGTACCTCATTGTAGTTTTGATTTGCATTTCTTTGATAATGAGTGATATTGAGCATCTTTTCATGTGTTTGTTAGCCATCTGTATGTCTTCTTTGGAGAAATGTCTGTTTAGTTCTTTGGCCCATTTTTTGATTGGGTCGTTTATTTTTCTGGAATTCAGCTGCAGGAGTTGCTTGTATATTTTTGAGATTAATTGTTTGTCTGTTGCTTCGTTTGCTATTATTTTCTCCCATTCTGAAGGCTGTCTTTTCACCTTGCTTATAGTTTCCTTCGTTGTGCAAAAGCTTTTAAGTTAGGCCCCATTTGTTTATTTTTGCTTTTATTTCTATTACTCTGGGAGGTGGGTCATAGAGGAGCCTGCTATGATTTACGTCAGAGTGTTTTGCCTATGTTTTCCTCTAGGAGTTTTATAGTTTCTGGTCTTACATTTAGATCTTTAATCCACTTTGAGTTTATTTTTGTGTATGGTGTTAGAAAGTGTTCTAGTTTCATTCTTTTACAGGTGGTTGACCAGTTTTCCCAGCACCACTTGTTAAGGAGATTGTCTTTTCTCCATTGTACATTATTTCCTCCTTTGTCAAAGATAAGGTGTCCATAGGTGTGTGGACTTATCTCTGGGCTTTCTATTTTGTTCCATTGATCTATGTTTCTGTCTTTGTGCCAGTACCATACTGTCTTGATAACTGTAGCTTTGTAGTATATTCTGAAGTCAGGCAGGTTGATTCCTCCAGGAGGAACAAGTGTCTTAATTGTATAGCTACAGTCACTGTCCTCAGTGATTTTGGAACCCAAGAAAATAAAGTCTGCCACTGTTTCCATTGTTTCCCCATTTGTTTGCCATGAAGTGATGGGACTGGATAACATGATCTTCATTTTTTGAATGTTGAGTTTTAAGCTTTAAGTTTTTCACTCCCCTCTTTCACCTTCATCAAGAGGCTCTTTATTTCCTCTTCACTTTCTGCCATTAGGGTGGTGACATCTGCATATCTGAGATTATTGATATTTCTCCTGGCAATCTTGATTCCAGCTTGTGCTTCATCCAGCCTTGCATTTCACATGATGTACTCTGCATAGAAGTTAAATAAGCAGAGTGACAATATACAGCCTTGATGTACTCCTTTCACAATTTTGAACCAATCTGTTGTTCCATGTCCAGTACTAACTGCTGCTTCTTGACCTGCATACAGGTTTTTTAGGAGGCAGGTAAGGTGGTCTGGTATTCCCATCTCTTGAATAATTTTTCACAGTTTGTTGCGATCTACACAGTCAATTAAGCAGAGCTAGATATTTTTCAGGAATTCTCTTGCTTTTTTTATGATCCTACAGATGCTGGCAATTTGATCTGGTTCCTCTGTCTTTTCCAAATACAGCTTGTGCATCTAGAAGTTCTCAGTTCATGTACTGTTGAAGCCTAGCTTGGAGGATCTTGAGTATGACCTTGCTAGCATGTGAAATGACTGCAATTGTGTGGTAGTTTGAACATTGTTTGGCATTGCCCTTCCTTGCAATTGGAATGAAAGGAATTCCAGTCCTGAGGCCACTGCTGAGTTTTACATATTTGCTAGCATATGGAGTGCAGCACTTTCATAGCATCATCTTTTAGAATTTGAAAGAGTTCAGCTGGAATTCCATCACCTCCACCAGCTTTGTTTGTAGTTATGCTTTCTAAGGTCCACCTTGACTTCACACTCTAGGATGTCTGGCTTTAGGTGAGTGATAACACCATCATGGTTATCTGGGTCATTAAGATCTTTTTTGTATAGTTCTTTTGTGTGTTCTTGCCACCTCTTCTTAATATCTTCTGCTTCCTTTAAGTCCATACCATTTCTGTCTTTTATTGTGCCCATCTTTGCATGAAATGTTCCCTTGGCATCTCTAATTTTCTTGAAGTGACCTCTAGTCTTTCTCATTCTATCGTTTTCCTCTATTTCCTCTCATTGATCACTTAGGAAGATTTTCTTATCTCTTCCTACTATTCTTTGGAACTCTGTATTCAGATGTCTATATCTTTCCTTTTCTCCTTTTCCTTTCACTTCTCTTCTTTTCTCAGCTATTTGTAAGGCCTCCTCACACAACTATTTTGCCTTGTTGCATTTCATTTTCTTGGGGATGGTTTTGATCACTGCCTCCCATAAAATGTTATGAATCTCTGTCCATAATTCTTCAGGCACTCTGTCTATCAGATCTAATCCCTTGGATCTATTTGTCACTTTCACCATATAATCGTAAGGGATTTGATTGAGGTCATTTCTCAATAGCCTAGTGGTTTTCCCTACTTTCTTCAATTTAAGTCTGAATTTTGCAATAAGGAGAAAGCCCTACAGGGCTATTACTGTTCTTTCATTCTGGCCTTTTTCATCAGTAAAACCAGCCTATGATTCTAAAGCAAGAGTATGATTCTAGGGCAGGTACAGTCTCTCAAAGGACTGTAAGGACTAGGACTACAGTGGAGATGGGAGTAGGGTGAGGGAGGGGGGTGAAATGCAGGTACAACCCTTAATCCAAGTACAGGGTATAATGGATGAGAACACATCCTGGATTTGGAATTTAGAAGTCTAGTGCAAGCTCTACCACTAACACTGAGGGGCTTGAGAAAGTCACTTAATCCTGCTGGCTTCCTAACTCATGCATTTGTAGCAAACAATCTCAGTGGTCCCTCTCAGAAGGAATGACAACCCACTCCAGTATTCTTGCCTGGAGAATTCCATGGACAGAGAGACTGGTGGGCTAAAGTCCATGTGGTTGCAAAGAATGGACACGACTGAAGCAACTAATATTCCCAGAAGCAGATTAACATGCTTCCCTCTGTCTCCCTTTCCCCTGTGCCTTCACTCCTGATGCTAGAATATCTAACAATGCTTTTGAATAGAACAAATGTCCAGATTCTCAAATTTCCTATGTACTTGCCACTAGAATTCATCTGCCTGAAAATGAAGTTTATAATCTGAAGATTTTCCTTCTTTGCTTCCCCTTTTCCACAATTACTGTTCTTCTCAATGGAGAAAGAAAACAATATATAGCATGTGGGTCACAAAGATTGTAGGTTTAGCTCTTTCTCTTCTGTGAGGCAGCCAGTAAGAAAATGCAGAGATGCAAATCTTTTGAGACACTGATGGGGTTTTTGGTCTTGAGGTTGAGCTCAGTGACCGTGTCAAAGGTGTCAAAGGAATGTCAAAGGCAAAATTCAAGACAAAGTGGGCATCCCACCTATCCAGCAGCTTCCAATTTCCATGGGCAAACAGCTGCAGGGTTTCAATACTCACTCAGACTACAACATCCAGAAAAAATTCACTCTGAACTTGTTCCTTCACCTACCAGGTGGCATTACTTCCACTAGTTAGACCAGAAATATCACTTTGACAAGGTAATCTGTCCCAAGGGTTTCCCTCACCTGCACCCCTACACTGCCAAATGTTACAAGCTGTACCAACAACCTGCCCCTCAAGAAGAAGGTCCGTTACAGCCCCTCCTGCTCTGTAGGATGGTATTCCCTTAGCCTTGGGTCTCAATAAAGTTTCCTTTAAGTTGACTGGAGCAGCAAAAAAAAGGATTGCAGATTTAAACTTAACTATAACTTAACTATGGGGCTTCCCTGGTGGCGCTAGTGGTAAAGAACCCACCTGCCAATGCAGGACACCTAAGACATGTGCGTTTGATCCCTGGGTTGGGAAGATCCCCTGGAGGAGGGCATGGCAACCCACTCCAGTATTCTTGCCTGGAGAATCCCATGGACAGAGGAGCCTGGTGGGCTACAGTCCATAGGGTCGCAAAGAGTTGGACACGACTGAAGCGACTTAGCAAGCCACACGCAAACCTTAGCTATACCAGTAATCACAGTGAAAGTAAATGGGCTAAATACTCTAGGCATAAGTCAAAGATTGCTCATTTATTTTCTTGTTTTAAAACTGCTTAAAAGTAAGCTGCTTATGAGACACATACCACAAATATACAGCAAGACTGAAGTATAAGGATGGGAAGAATATACAACGTAAACACTAGCCAAAGGAAGTTGGTGTAGCTATATTGATATCAGACAGAGTAGACTTTAAGATAATAAGTAGTCTTTAAGAATAAAGGACATTTTATAATAATTATGAATTATTATATGGTATTAATTAGTATAATAATAAATATTAGGTCAATTATTATAATAATTGATCCAACAAGAAGATACCAAAATTGAAAATCTCTATCATATATAAACTGACAAAACTGAAAGGAGAAATTGACAGTTCACAACCACACAGTGAGATGTTAAAGTATCTCTCCACTTTAACAGAACATAGAAAAGTCAGTAAGTGTCTAGATCTAAGTGGATTATTAATAAAGTTGACCTAATTTGCATACATAAATCACTGTATCCACAGTTGCACAATCATGCTTTTCAAGTGTACAAGAAGGAATAAGAATGTAGGATACTTGTTTCCAGAGAGTTCCCATCACTTAAAGTACATCCAAAGAAGAAATACTCTGATAATGAGACAGAATCTAACAGGTGGTACTCATAAACGTGTACACAGAAATCTGAGAATGTTGCCATAGGAATGAGCGTATGGGAAAACAGGTAAGACGTATTAAAAGAAGGCATTCTTCCAGTAAAAGATTAGTCACAAGTTGGAAGAAATAAAGGGAGGAGGTGCAGTTCCCAATCCTTATAACCTTGTAGGGCGATACTGTACTCGCAGTGAAAATCATGGGCCTGTACCTGTATCAAACTATTCATTAATGCTCATTTAGCTATTTAATAATGACCTAACAAATGCCTACATTGTGCCAGGTACCATGAGGATGCTCAGTTATATAAGTAAACAAGACATAGGGCTCACTGTCATTGGTACAGATAGGTAAATTAGTGGGAAATTATGATCTGGTGAATTAAGTTCTATAAGACAAATTGGTCTGTATTTAATTGGGTCCAACTATTAGAGCCAAACAAAAGGGGCCCCAGCTTGAGGAGTTAGCAGCTCTGCATCTGGAGTTAAGGATTCCAAAGGAAAGGGACAGAGGTAGATAGAGGGAATCAATAAAACGTATTTGGATAAGATCATCTTGAGAATATCCTGCATTTAGTACTGAGATTCAGGAAAGATGGGGGCAAGGGAAGCTTAACAAAGTGATAATGCAAAAATTCAACATTAAAAAAATTAAATAACTCTGTAGATGATATGTCTGAGAAAGTGAAAAAAGTGAAATATAAAAGAGTGTGCTTCTGTACATATAAACTATAAGAAACAGATACTAATGGATTATTCTGGAAAATGGGACTACAGAACAAGTGTGGACCATTGTAAAAATAGCCACGCTGGTTTATAGCTCTTTGGATCAGGCTTTGATTTGGCCTTGCTGTTTGCTTTGATTGATAGAAAGCAGTTGGAGGGATAATACTGTGTGAGTTCCCGGTGTAGTTTTGAAGAGGCCATGTGTTTTTTGCTCTCACAGTCTTAGAATGCTGAGACTGCCATGTGAGCAGGGCTTGCCTGAGGGAAGACAAGAAACATGTGGCCTGTCACTTTACTGGCTCTAGCTGATAGCCAGGCAATCCCAACAACAGGGCCAGGCTGTTGACTGTCAGCTCACCATAGAGGCATATGTCAGCCCATCCTAGCCCAAACCATTGATTCATAGAATTGAGAACTAAATTCATTGTTGCTGGGTTTTTTTTTTTAATTTAAATTTTTTGAATTGTGGTAGAAAACATGTGCTGTAATATTCACCCTCTTAACCATTTTTAAGCGTCCAGTTCAGTAGTGTTTACTATAATCACATTGTTACATAACAGTTCTCTAGAGCATGTTCATCTTCCCAAGTTGAAACTCCATACCAACTCAACAAAACTCCCCATTTCCCCCTCCCCACAGTCCCCTGTAACCATAGTCTACTTTCTGTGTCCACACTTTTGACTACTCTAGATAACTCCTGTAAGGGAAATCATACAGTATTTGTCTTTTTGTGATGGGTTTATTTCACTCCACAAAGTTCATCCATGGTGTAGCATGTAAAACTGTCACTATTATAAGCCACTATATTTGAGGGAGGTTTATCATGCAGTAAAAGTTAGCTGATATAAAAAAGGTATTCTCAAAGGGTTTGATTCATTAAGTCTGGGATAAAGACTTGAAATCTGGTGAAAATATTGCTTTAGATATTAGTTGGAGGAAATAGCAAGAGAAGAGACTTCAGAGTTAAACTGTAAGCCACGCAAGCGACTTGAGGACCAGGGCAAGTCCTGTGAGACTTATTGCTTAGACCAGTGTTCCCTCAATGGCCCTTCAGAGTTGTGTCAAGAGTGTTGTGTTCAGGATGAAAAAGTTCTTTGGTTGAATATGTCGGGGAAATGCTGCATATATATTACATATAATTATATGATATATTTTTATATATTTATTATCTATAGAAGATAGTCTAAGTAATATTGCATCTGTTCAATAGAAATATATTGGGAGCCCCATTTATAACTCTAAAATTTTTAATAGCCGCAATTAGAAAAGTAAAAAGAAACAGGTAAAGTTAATTTAATAATATTTTGTTTAATCTAATTGATCTATAATATCATTTTATCATGGGACTACTCATTTATAAAAATTATATTAAAGTTACTGGGATATTTTACTTTTTTTTCTTTTAGTGAGTCTTCCAAAGCTGGTGTGTATTTCAGCTTAAATATACATTTCAGTTTGGATGAGCCACATTTCAAGTGCTGAGCAGTCACCTGTGACTCATGGCTACTATTTTGGACAGCCCATCTCCAGAGAGCCCAGCAGAAAGGCCAGGTTTGGCTCTTATGTTATAGGCTTGCTATTGGTTGGCTCTGATTGATTGCATTTTCAACTTAGGCCCTCCCCTTCTTTTGAGGGATGCTATAGGAGGCAAATGTCTATAAAATAGGCCTTGTGTTTACTGGGAGGATGTTTTATCTTCCTGTCGTTAGACAGTGTTCTTTTTATGAAAATCCTAGAGAGAAGTCTGTTTTTGTTCCTAGAATCTAAAATAGTTGGGCTTGTCTTATTAGTTTGTTCTGATCTTTCAGACATTATATATTGTGTAACTAATTTCTTTTTCTATTTTTTAATGGCTGCTAGAAATGTAGATTCAAATCTGTGGCCTACACATGGTATGAATATAGGATACATTTCCCCAAATGTGTTCTGTTTATTATCAGTTTTCAAACCACTGGTGTTCTTCAGAGCATGTTTTGTGAGACACTGCAGCTGATTGGAACAGTCACTTGTCAGATCCAAATGATAACACTGACACTGATTTGAAAAAAAAAACACTGGTGATGGAGGGAGCAACTAGAGACAGCAGAACAAGAGTGGGGCAGGTGAGCATCCATGGGCAGGAATAATGGGCAAGGTCTGAGCACCTGGTCCAATAGACTTCCTGCCTTCCATCTGGGTTCTCAGAGCTTCTAGCCAGGAGGTTTTTAAAGAAACCTTCCCTGGTGGCTCAGACGGTAAAGCATCTGCCTGCAATGTGGGAGACCTGGGTTCAATCCCTGGGTCAGGAAGATCCCCTGGAGAAGGAAATGGCAACCCACCCCAATGGCAACCCACTCCAGTACTCTTGCCTGGAAAATTCCATGGACAGAGGAGCCTAGTAGGCTATAGTCCATAGGGTTGCAAAGAGTTGGACATGACTGAGCAACTTTACTTTCTTTCTTTCTAGCCAGGGCTTGGCCCACCTGTTTCTTGTTGCTGGAAATGGTGGCGGCTGCCTCCGGCTAGTCTGTGGTGGCACAGATCGACTGGTTGGAAGGGAACCCCAGCAGCCAGCACCAAGCAGCCTTAGGAGTCCAGGAGCCCTGCAGCTGAGGGGGTCCTCACTTCCCTGGTGATTTTCCCAGGGCAGGACCCAGGACAGGATGCTCCCTCCAGCCAAGAATCCACCTTTGGATTCTGACCTTGACAGCTCAAGCCAACACAGGACGCCCCTACCGAGGTTTGGGGGCGGGGGAGGGGGGAAGGGGTAGGGAACTGCCGATCTTTAGCACTGGATCACCCAGTCTGTGGGTGTGGATGAAGAGCGCAGGTAGCTGGGAGAACTGTGAAGGGCAGGAGATGTAAATCACTGACACCTCCCACGCGCTGTCACTTGTCTCCTTCTGGGAACAGGGATGGGGATTTCCTCACTGGGCTCCTCCACCCTTCACGTCCAGTCCAGGCCAGCCATGACAGCAAACAGGCTTTCTTCTTCAACCTGTCAACTACAAATTGGCACTTACCAAGAGCATTGCCAATGACTGAACAACAAAGGCATTTGCCATCTGCCTCTAGGAAGATTGAACCCCATGCTGCTATAGCTGTTGACCTTCAACAACCCCTGAGGGAGTTCAGGGTGGAGTGAGGCACTCTGTGTTCCAGGGAGCCTGGTGGGACAGGTCTTTAGAGATTTGGATGTTTTTAGGAACAGATTTTATGATCTCAATCCTTGCATCGCCTCATATCTAGAGAAGCACTAAATCCCTTCATGGTGACATCAGACCTCATGACTAACAAAAAACCTTTCGTAAATTGAGTGCTTCATGGTATTGAACTCCCCCTTCACCAAAACCTTATATATTGACTTTCCCCCACTGCCGCTTTGGAGCAGTCGCTCAGCTATCTGAGTTGCTGCCTCCAGGGCTGCAGTCCTCATTTTGCCCCAAATAAAACTTAACTCACAACTCTCAAGTGGTACATCTATTTTCAGTCCACAAACCTAAGAGATTTTGGCCCCTCTGCTCTGCGCGCCTCCACCTCCACACCCCTGCGAGAGGGGAGTGATGGAAGATGTGGGGTGGGACACAGGTAGAAGAAAGGAGAGAGCGCCGAGGTGCCTGCGAGTGCGCTCGCCAGGGAAGCCACTTGGGGTCGCTCCGGCTGGGCTCCAGCGCCCAGGAGCCAGGGTGGGGAAGGGAGGGCGGGAGTGAGGGGGAAGAGGGGCAGCCGCTTTCCCGGCCGGGCGCGCGGGGTGGATCCTTCCTTGCAGGAGCGGGTGCTGGTGGTTCTCCGCAACACAGCTCTGGGCAACCGACTGCTCCGCCCGGTCGCCTGGGGCAGCTCGGTTGGGTCACCACCTGTCATTTTACTCCAAACCACCCCGGCTCCCGCTTGGAGGCCCTTTCCCCGCCCCGAGGGCGATCAGTCAGGAGCAGCGTGATGACTTCAGATTCCTGGAAGGAGTGTGCTGAAGTCAGGGGATCAGGTCCTAAAACACCGAGAGCTAACCCCCTGACCTCTCCACTTCGCTTTCCCCCTCAGGTCTGAGTGTGATCCAAAGATTGTAGCCTGGGCTGGGATGAAGAGTGGCCTCAGGGCGTGGTTGGGCCAAAGGGCTGCAGAGTGTGGGCTAAGATCACGGACACCTGAGCCATGCCGCCAGCTTTGAAAAGCATTTTCCAGCCGTTTGACCTTAGGCAAGTCTCTCAGCCTCGTTGTGCCGGTTTCCTGTCAAGTTGGAATAATTACCATGACTACTGCAGGGTGTCCTCACGGAAATCCGGCGACTTGATGTTTATTAGAGTGCTGAGGACCGGGCCTGTTCATAGAGTGCTATGTAAATGTTGGTTAAATAAATAAAGCAGCAGGAAGGGAGTTGGAGAGAGTTCTGGGGGGGAATACCGAGGGTGACTTCCTGGCAGAGCCAGGGCAATGAGATAAGGAGCCACGGGGTGTGTGGACTCGCCGGATAAAGACAGCAATCCAGACACATGTACAGAAGGCTAAAGTGCAAGCCAAAGGGATCACAGAGGGATGGGGATCTCTGGGCCAGAGGTGCTGTAATGGCTGTGAAATATGTCAGATCCACAAAAAATTAAGTTCAAGTTTTCCCTTTTTAGTTCGTTTACAAAATGACTGGGTCCCCACTCTGTACATCTGGGATCTTCTTTTCTGCAAACTTATAAGGACATTCAGTTTACAATGGAATATTGATCAACAATTCTGAGTCCTTTCACATAATTTATCATCCAAACCCAGACATGCTTGAGAGTGAAAGGGGCATTAGAAATACATAATTTTTAAAAGCAACTATACTCCAATAAAAATTAATAAAATTGTAATGCCTATTAAAAAAAGAAACATGTAATTTTTGAAACGTTTACTTTTGCTTAGTGTTTTGCTATACAGATGAACTTAAATAGTTCTGTTAAAACTATTCGCAAAGATTTTTTTTCTAAAAAGTGAATATATATGCATAGTAAATATTTAAAATTTCAAATAATTATTCTTGCTATATATTCACAAACATCAATTTCTTAGCCGTATTTCTAAGTAAGGTGTCACTGGCATTTTTCTGAAGAATAAATATTTTTCAGTATGGTTTTATTATTTTTTATAATGTTGCTTGAAATCTTTAAAATTGCTTTTCATGGTTAATCATTTCAAAGATGTTGATACCTTTGGTGTGAGATTGCTAGGGCTGTCACAACAAAATGCCACAGTCTATGTGGCTTATACAACAGAAATTTATTTCCTCATAGTTCTAGAGGCTAGAAGTCTGAGCTCAAGATATCTGCTGGGTTGGCTTCTTCTGAGGCCTGTCTCTTTGATTTATAGATGCCCGTCTTCTCCACGTGTCTTCACATGGTCTTCCCTCTGTTTGTCTCTGTGTGTGTCCTAATCTTTCATAAGGAAACCAGTCATGCTGGATTAGGGGTCACCCTAATGACCTTATTTTACCTCAATTACCTCTTTAAGGGCCTTATCTCCAAGTACAGTCACAGTCTGAGGTACTTAGGGTTAGCACTTCAACATATGCATTTTGGAGTGATACAATTCAGTCCATAATAACTCTACTGATTTTTCTTTGTAGGCCAGAAAATTTTTAATTGAGGAAAACTCTCCTTACAGATGCTCAGAGGAAATTCTCCTAAATGGGTATGTGTGTACTCAGTCACTCAGTCGTGTCCAACTCTGTGATCCCATGGACTATAGCCCACTAGGTGCCTCTGTCCATGGAATTTTCCAGTCAAAAATATTGGAGCGGGTTTCCATTTCCAAGGGATCCTCCCTACCCAGGGATCAAACCTGTGTCTCTTGCACCTCCTGCATTGGCAGTGGATTCTTTACCACTGAGCCATCTAGGAAGCCTGCTAAATGGGGATATTCTCAGTGGGGGATATTCTCAATTCTGTTTTTTTCTATTAAATTGTTTTAATACTATAACGCTAATATTTTCACAGATGCTATCTTTTTGCATCCATCCACAGAAGATTTCCTCAACAAATATCTTCGTGACTCCTTCGAATGATGTTTCCTCAAACTTAGATGCAAGATTGTACACCTCTTCAGTTTCTTTCTAATCTAATTAGCAATAAATATATCCAAATAAAAATCATACTAAAGATAGTAGCTCTATCAAAATGGTCTTCCTTACAAATTGAAATGTTTGAAAATTTTAAAATTTCAAAATTGCATGTTATATAACATTTGAGCACTTCGTGTTTAATTTGTTCAGTGCCTCTTTCAGAGTCTTCTTATTTGCAAAATTCTTTTTTGATAATATTAACTTATGAAAACTTCAAACATTAATATGGTTTAGAGCTTCTCCATTAAATACTTTGATAAAACATTTATAACCAATTGGGAATAAAATGCAACCAAAATGTAGAAGACATACAAATTTTTTTAAAGTTCAGTACCACTGTGGAACACTTTGAATTAATTAAGAAGTAATTCTTTAATGGTCCAAACATTTCTAAAATCAAACAGAAACTAGGCAGCAAAGAGAGGAAGCTTGTACTGCCACACTGATGTATATTTTCTTGACTCAACATCAGCATTGTCCAAAAAGTTATAGATCAGTTACTCTTTGCATATAAAAATATTTTAAAATTTTATAACTTTTATCTTGAACGATAGAATGTCACATTTTAAAACACATTAGTGAGTGATTTGTGACTTCAGCTAACTCCCAGGACATTTCTGCTCTGTAGGGTTTTTTAAATTTAGAAAGAATTTATTTTTCTTACATAATGTTGTTTTCCACTGATATTTAAATTCATCACCACAAAAATAATGTTTAATGTTGAACTTTTAAACTGAATTTACAATAACATTTACAATAATGTCAGATGTTTCACCTTTGATGAAATGAACCACAAAAAACTTTACTTTGATTTCATGAACTAGGTGAAAAAATTCAACTATTATTAGAATTAACTTATCTGATTTTCTATATAATGCATTGTACTATATCAATATAAATTTGGTATTGTGTAAAACTTGTGAATTTATTCTGCAAACAGAGTTTTACTTTTATAATTGTGTGCACATATACACACATACATACACAGTAGAAAAAGAGAGGAATGAATTTGGTACTTCTGTTCTTATAGGAAAAGTGTTCTTATATTTAAATTGACACTTTATGCTTCACCAAGTGATATAAAATACCTTTAGTAACTACCTCTGTTAAGTAGTCAAATTTAAGTAAAATTTTCTTAAACTAATTAGTGATTTAGAAATATATGGTGATGCTTATTCAGCAGATTTGTGTCCTCTGGTTTTCATGCAATACTCAACAACCCTATGGTAGACAGTTAATGTCAACTAACATCTTACGCAAGTTATACGTTCATCTCAACTTTCATGGAATATGGAAATTCAGTACTTAATTTTTCATTATATCATCACTTTAATTGTATATAGCTTATTGCTAACAAAAGCAGTTACTTGAAAAATAGAAAGTGTTTATCAGAGAATAAAATAAGTGGTTGTAGATTTATGCCACACAACAAATGACAAACTCTGTAGCAAGAGCATTCAGATTACTCTCTACAAGTTCAATGGTGTGACTGCCTGATTTCTCTTTACCTGTTCATATTCCACATAATTCTAACCTGTATTTTCCTAAATTTCGCACTGATTCCACGTTGGTGACCTGATGATTTTATGCCTCTTGCAGGCCATGGTTCAGGGCACAGCACAGTAAGTGGCCCACCAAGGAGCAGCAGTATCAAGACTTCCCCCTCTAGCCCGGCAGACCAGAGGAAATAGCTGTCCCTAACTACTTCCATCCAAGCACACGTTCGTCAGTGAGCATCTGCAAGTGGTCATTATAAGAGGCAATAATTTAAGCTTTGTCAGAAAAGAACAGGGCTTCCCTGGTGGCTCAGATGGTAAAGAATCCGCCTGCAACATGGGAGACCTGGGTTCGATCCCTGGGTTGGGAAGATCCCCTGGAAGAGGGCATGGCAACCCACTCCAGTATTTTTGCCTGGAGAATCCGCGTGGACAGAGGAGCCTGAGAGGCAACTGTCCATGGGCTCTCAAAGAGTCGGACACAATGGAGCAACTAAGCACAGCACCACCCAGAAAAGAACCAGGAAAAGAGAGATGGGTTATCACCAATGAATATTTAGATTTAACCATGTGTTTTAAAGTAAGAACACTGGGTATGGAACATGGCAGAAGTAGGAAGTAGTATAAAGTGGAGGTGTGTCAAATCCATTCCAGATAACTTTGCTATGGCTAGTAAAAAAAAAAAAATTAAGTAAAATAGGAAAACTTATTAAATCAACAGGAGGCTGGGACAATAGTTAACAACCAGGACTATCCCAGATACACTGAGATGGATATAAACCCTGCTCATATTCAGCTGATGAGATGGGAAGGAAAGAAATTAACTTCCAGGGGTTCTGCTTGTTGTTTACACTGGTTTTGTCCAAAGAGCACGATGCCCAGAACCACCCTTCCCTGACCCAAAAAATGAGCTGGTTAGTGTGGAAGCTCTTCCTGGCTTGGTGAGCTGCTCTCTTCCTCAGCTCCTTGGAGCAGGGGCCATGCCACCCTGGAGATGTCAGGAGCGAGATCTCCCACTCCTGCTGTAATGTGCATTTTCATTTTCTTTGTGCTTTCCCTTAGGGAATTAAAGGTACATTCAGGTGTGTTGTGGCGATGAAGATGATGAACTAATTTTTTTTAAGTGAGCTAATTTCAAAATCATACTGATGAACTCTATCCCTAGGCTCATAGGTGTGGAAGTGGAGTGTGGGGACTGTCCTGCAGTTGGCTATCATGCTCTGTCCTCAAACAAGTATGGTTTGCTTGGGTTGTATAGCCCTGGAGTCTGGAGATGAGTAAACCTGGTGAAAGAAGTTTCCTGAAGGAGGAGATATAGTAAATTAAGTGTTCTGAGTTCAGACACTTTTCTAGGTCCTTTTGCAAGGCCATTTGGAGGCATACTTATGAGAAAGAATATGGATCTGATCTCTCTTTCCTCCTAGACCTTCCCATTTCCATTCCCTTTCTGCCTCAGGAGGAGTCCAGAGCTCTAGAACTTCCCACAGAGATACTCAGAGAGGTCCCGTCACTACCCTTCCTCTCCCAGCCCCAACCTCTCCAGCCATCTAGGGAGCAGGAAGGCAGGACTTCTCTTTTACATGCAGGAGAGTATCACACAGACTTATAAATCAAAGCAGACACTTGGCATTCTGAGGCAAAACTTCCATTTAATCATCATTCTGTTCCTAGAGTCCCTGGTGGACCCCACAAGGGGATAGTTTAAGCCCAGTTACAGCAAGAGCAGCTTGTGTCAAAGACCAGGCCTGTCTGATGAGCCTCCTGATAAGTATGTCCATCCACGCAGTTGTAGAAGGTATGCTTGCTGGGGGCTGGGATAGAGACCGTCAGACTTTTTGGCACAGAATCCGCTATCTTCAGTGCTGCCAGTCTTGGGAGCTTCAGTGTTTGTGGAGGAGCCCACAGTGGGGGTGGGCACTCTGCAAGCTGAGAGAGTAAGTAAAGGAACCCACAGGTTCTAGAGTGGTCTCCTTTCCCGGCACAAGTGTTGTGTCTGTAGTGTCACTGGGGTTCCTCATGTTATCTGAAACAGTGGTTAAATGCTCTGGGCCTGAATCAGTGATACCCAAGTTCATAGCCCAGCTCTGCCATGAGCTCGGTGACCGCAAACAAGTCATTAACTTCTCTTTACTTGTATCATTTCCTCCCTTTACTTGTATTAGATATGCTAATCTCAGAATTACTCTGTGAAGCATTTTCCAGTGTGTATGGTATATAAAATAGTAATTGCTGCACAATTATTAGTTTTGTCTTTAGTTTATGTTTAAGGGGAAAATAATGCTTATTTATCACCTCCATCATTTAAATGCTTGCCCAAATACTATGTTCCATGTGTGCTAAGTTGCTTCAGTTATGTCTGACTCTTTTGCAACCCTGTGGACTGTAGTCTGCCTGGCTTCTCTGCTCATGGGGATTCTTCAGGCAAGAATACTGGAATGGTTTGCCATGCTCTCCTCCAGGGGATCTTCCTGACCCAGGGATCTTACATGGGTCTCTTATGTCTCATGCATTGGCAGGTAAGTTCTTTACCACTAGCGCCGCCTGGGAAGTCTATACCTTCCCACCAAAATCCTACAGAGTGGAGGAATTTTAAAAATCATTTTATTCATGTCAGCCAAGGTGAGAACTGAGATTCAAAACCAGTTCTGTCTTGAGTACAGAGCCTGTGCAATGCCAACTACACTAATATCTTTCTTTTAAAACCACCTAATTAGGTATGACTGACATGAGTTGGACGGTGAAGAAAACTGAGCACCGCAGAATTGATGCTTTTGAACTGTGGTGTTGGAGAAGACTCTTGAGAGTCCGTTGGACTGCAAGGAGATCCAATCAATACATCCTAAAGGAGATCAATCCTGGGTGTTCACTGGAAGGACTGATGTTGAAGCTGAAACTCCAATACTTTGGCCACCTCATGCGAAGAGTTGACTCATTGGAAAAGACCCTAATGCTGGGTAGGATTGGGGGCAGCAGGAGAAGGGGATGGCAGAGGATGAGATGGTTGGATGGCGTCACTGACTCGATGGACATGGGTTTGGGTAGACTCCAGGAGTTGGTGATGGACAGAGAGGCCTAGTGTGCTGCAATTCATGGGGTCACAAAGAGTCGGACACGACTGAGTGACTGAACTGAACTGAACTGAACTGAACTGACATATAATGCATACAACTTGATGAGATGGAGATAAGTATACATCATGGTTACTACAATCAAAGCCATAAACATGTTCATCCCCTCCAAAAGTCTCCTTTCGCCCTCTTTATTATTAACTTTTGCAATAAGAGCATGTATCATAAGATCTACCCTTTTAGCAAATTGTAAAGTATACAATAAAGCATTGTTAACTATAGTTACTGTGTTCTACAATAGATCTCCAGGATTTATCCATATTGTATAACCAAAACATGCACCCTTTGACTAATACCTCCCTGTTTCTCCCTCTCTAGTTTTTATGTTTAAATAGACTAATTACGCCTGGTGTCCAAGAGCACCTGTGAGGATAACTTGAAATTTGAAAGAACCGGCAGACCTGACACGGTCCATCAGTCAGCACTGGCTCTCCCCATGGTGTCCTGGCCCCTCCCTTCTGCTTTCTGCATGTGCCCTGGTCCTTATGTTAGAGGCAAAATTGTATCCTGAGACCAACACATAACTCTGCTCCTCACTTCAGAAAAAGGGCCAGTTGGACCCCTTCAGAGTTCTCTTTTTTTCATCCCTTTCCTCATCATCTAACTTTGGCATCCCTTCCTTGGTTTGTCTGCTCTACTCCACATAGTTCCTAAAAGCTGGAGCTGGACATATGAGAACAGAAACAAGGTGTTTGTGGTCCCCTCCCTACCTAGGCTCCAGGATGTTCTCCAGGGGCTCCCAGAACAGCTCTAACAAGAAGCACTCTTGGGAACAGTGATGGACCTTTCATGAGGGCAGCCACCCAAGGGCTGCCCCATATCATCCATCTGAGTCTTTCTTTCTGAGTCACAAATGCCAGTGCCCATGGACATGCTAGGACAGGTGGAAGATCTGAAGGAGGCTTCCTTTGAGGCCAGGCTGAGGGGAGCACTGGATAGTCCTTTATTCCTCCTTAACCACGTCCAGTTTGTCATCTTGTGGATGGTGAGAGGTGCATCACTACTCACCGGGAGTAGAGATGCCAAGTGCAGACTTGAGGGCATGCGTGAGAGGGTATTTGCCTTGTCAACAGAAAGTACCTGTGAAATCATTCAAGCCAATGTTCCAGACCATGGTCCCCCCAACCTGTTCTTCAGCAGCCTCTCGGCCTGTGGGAGAGAATCAGGGGAACTGTAGGGTAGCCTTTGCACAAGTGCAGGGAATGACTCCAGCAGAATGACGGGGAAGGCCATGATCCAGTCATTGAGAGGAGGGAATGCAGAATGGCTTTCCACAGGCGCTTTGAAGGACTCATGGACATAGTTGTAGACAAGGAGAGATTTTAGGACTACCAAGTCAGGGAGAATGAGTCTCACCCCTGCTCTCTGTATCACCAGCCATTCTGAGAAGGCCTGCCTGAGCTGGAGCTTGAGTGGGTTGCAGTGGCAAAAGGTACACAGGGCCCTTCACCTGGCAAGTGTCTGGGCAGAGAGACAGAGCTGGTGATTACGAGGTATAGAGTGAAGGGCTTTCGGGCTGATAAACAGTAACCATGCAGATGTGACCATGTAAAAGCCAGTGGGCAGATGCCTAATGGCCCCATGGGTCTCTCATCTCCAGATTTGGGTTCTTCCTGCATGAAGTTACTGTAAGCAGGAGCAGAGGAGAGGAAGGAACTCGAATCTACACCGTGGTCCTGGGGCAGGAAGAGTGTCAGAGAGCTGGATCAGGAGCAGAGTTGTAGAGATGAGGAGGGCAGGAGGTCAAAGGGGAGAGTCCAGGAAGGGGCATGGGGGCCGGGCATGGGGAAGGGGCTGAGGGAAGGGAGGAACCAGCTGCAATTGCTGAGGAGCAGAGGGACTGTTCCAACTTCTGGGCTCTGCAGCTGGGTCACTGGCTCCCTCGAGACCTCAGGGCCACCTTGGGTTTTGCTTTGCCTCTCTTCAGTATTTTCTTGTACTAATTCCAATGTACTTGGAGGGGAGGTTCCCTGCCTCTCCCAGGTGTACAAAAGGTAGGGTTTGGAGGGACTTACCTTGATCATGAAGCTCTTGGGGTTGGCATATCCAATCTACTGATTCCCCTGTAGGCATAGGGCACCTCCTAGGGGGCATTCCAGACTTCAGTGGCTCCTTTCAGGAGGGAGCAAACCTGGGGCAAGAGGAGCAACCACGGCTGGGATGGACCTGGCTCTGTCTGGCTCATGTCTCCCTTCCCTCCCTTTCTTTTCTGGAATACACTCCCACCCAGCCCCTCTTTACTGGAAATAAGAGCACATGGCTCCCATTTCACCCAGGCTCCTGGCTCTTCCTCCTGTGGGTGGCACAGTGGAAAGGGCACTGGCTGAGAAGATGACACCCGAATTCCTGCCATTCCTGGGTGTGCCAATACCCATCTGTGCATAAGGAACAGGGCAGCTTCTTTGTGCCTTGTGCCCCAGTTTCCCTTTGAAACTAGCTTGTTTGTTCCTTTATTTGAAAGAATGTTTGTCACAAAAGGGCCAACAAGGGGATGCTAATGCATAATTGTTAGGGTCTGAAATGCTGGAGTTGGACAGCCTTAGTTTGAATCTTAGCTCAGCCACTTAGTATGTTTTGTGACCTTGAGCAGGCTTCTTAATCCCTCTGTGCCTCCCTGTCTTCTGTGTAAGATGATAAAATCCATCTCACCATTGTGAGTGTTAAATAGGATAATATATAAAAATCACTGACAACAGAGTTGGCTATCCATTTGGACTTGGTAAATGTTAACCATTACTAGTATTAATCATGCACATTTACTCTAAAAGATTAAAATTTAAGATATTTTATTAATAGTTTACCCTTCCCTCCCCACCACATACACTCAGAGCAGGCAAAATGGGGTACCCTGATTAGAAATCAAAGAATAAATTATCTCTTTTTGTGGAAGTATTTTTGACCCTTTAGAACAGAGAGTCAATCTCCTTGGTCCTCCCAGCCCTCTGCGACATTACCTCAAAGTAGGCAAGACTCCCTGCCTCCTGAGTGTAGGCTCTGGCAGCCCCCGGGCCAGAGGTGGGAGCATCCAGGCCATGGTTGGCAGGGTTGGTGAGAATGAAGGTACTGGCATAAGCCCCAAAGCATCAGTTTCTCAGCAGGGCATCTTGGTTTTTCCAGTAGTTCATTGCATAATCCTAGAGGAAAGGTAAGGAAGATGTTTACTAAGAAGCAGCTGAGCTTGTGCCCAGAGGCCTGTGGAATAGTCAACATTTTCTACCCAGTTTCCCAGCCACTTGAGACATAGCCTGCAGTCAAGACTCTTCCATAACCCAGCCTCATAGAAAGGAAAGGCGTACCCTCCCTTCTGGAACTGGGTGTTATAGGCACCCTCGTTAAGAGGTGCATTATGTAGGTAGCAGGGCTCAGTGTCAATTAGGAATGAGATGTTCCGTTACCCTTCTTCCCCTCATACTAGACTTGGCATTTGGGATATAACTGGAGTTCAGTCATGCATTCTCTCATTTCGCCAACTAGCAAAATATGGCATCTCAGAATTGTTTAAGCATAGGCTATTCCCCTGGGAGACTTTCCCATGCCAATTTTAAAATCTCTGGTTGAATTCTGCACTGAAATCACATCTAATCAATTTATACATCTACTAATCATTAAGAAGGTTTATTATATAGCTGCCTATGCCATACAAGTTAGGAAGATCAATCTTATAGAATAGGGAGAAAGTGGATGAAAAGTGAGGAAGATTAAGGGCAAGATAGATCTGAAATGTGTTCCTAACATCAACGAAAATGATAGTTCTATTTTTTCCCCAATGTTTGGGATTATCGCAAACCACAATTCTGCTTCTTTTGGCGTAAAAGATAAATGAGTACAATTAATCATAGGCAACATGAACTGAGTTAAGGAAGCTCATCATCTTCATCTTGTCCATCAAGCTTCCTCAGCCTTCCTTTTACTCCTTGGCCAGAGATCTCAAGACTTGGTTGAAAATATCCATCAGAGCTGACTGGCCCAAATCTTCACTTACCACACTAAAGTATTTGTAGTCTCCCTTGCCGTTGGGTCCTGAAAACAAGGGGCTGTCCTCTCCTGTGGAACCATCCCAGGAGCCCCTAAGGTCATAGGTCATCACACTGATGAGGTCCATGTACCTTGGGTAGTGGGGGGTAGGATATAAGAGAAGAAAAATGACCCAAGGGAAATAATACTCTCCATCCCAATTCCCCCAAAGGAACTAGTCCCAGCTGAATATGATTTGTAATCATGTCATGAAGGATTATGTTTTAGTATTCTTTACTCCATTCTGTCTCACCTTTATTTGAAAAGTTGATACATAGAAGGCACACAATCTATAATCAATAACTCATTGAACTCAGACCTTCAGGTCTTATAGAAGTTTGAAACTCAACTAACTTTTCCAAGTAGCCTTTTGTCATTAAGAATTTTGACTGGCTTCCCACGTCTCTTTTGAAACTCAACTAACTTTTCCAAGTAGCCTTTTGTCATTAAGAATTTTGACTGGCTTCCCACGTCTCTCTCGGGCTTTGAGATCATCTTATTCTTTTGGGACGGAGACCTCTCTCTCCAGGGTATCTGAGCATTAGCCGATCTATGGGAGAGGTCTCAGGGTTAATGAGCCCTGAACTTGGGCCCGCAGGCCTGGGGGTTACTTACTTTGACATTTCAGGGATCTGGTAGGCAGTCTTAAGGGTACCTTTGCCAGCTGACACAGCAGCAGAAATCAGCAACCTGGGCTTGTTGCTCTGGGTGACGTGGTGCTCAAAGTGAAGTCACTCAGTCATGTCCGACTCTCTGTGACCCCATGGACTGTAGCCTACCATGCTCCTCCATCCATGGGATTTTCCAGGCAAGAGTACTGGCGTGGGCTGCCATTTCCTTCTCCAGAGGATCTTCCCAACCCAGGGATCGAACCTGGGTCTCCCACATTGTAGGCAGATGCTTTACCATCTGAGCCACCAGGGAAGCCCAAAGCCTCATACATTTCCTATGAAACAGAGGACACTGGACTGAAACTGCAAGGACCAATAAGCATCTTACAAGGTCATGATTCTCATAAGGGAAGCTGAAAACTATTCAGCTTAGAGTTCTTTGCTTCAGAAAGTATTGTTGATCTCTGGGAACAATAATGAGTTTTTCTTCAAAAAAAAAAAAAACTTGTATTGAGGGAAAATTGGTGACCTTCTAAGAGTTCTCCTATATAAAAGAGACCTTTTAAATATTAAAACCAACAGGGCTTCCCTGGTGGTTCAAAGATAAAGAATCTGCCTGCCAATGCAGGAGACACAGGTTCAATCCCTGGTCTCGGAAGATCTCACACACCATGAAGCAACTAAGCCCATGTGCAACAACTACTGAGCCTGTGCTCTAGAGCCCAGGAACCATAACTACTGGAGCCCCAACCCTAGCACTTGTGCTCAACAACAAGAGAAGCCACCACAATGAGAAGCCCGTGCGCTGCAACTAGAGAGTAGCTCCTGCTCACTGCAACTAGAGAAAAGCCCATGCAGCAGAAATCAGCAACCTGGGACTGGCTGGGAAGACCTAGCACAACCAATAAATAAATAAAATTATTTAAAAAATAAATAACTAAAATGAACAAATAATGTCCAGAGCAGAAAAACAAAACAAAAAAGCTTCTATAGGACAAAAAATGGCTCCTACAAACTACATGTAATTAAATGTAGCAATTGGGAAAATCAATCATGTTAGATGAGGAGGTAAGAGTAACAAAGCAATCATTGGTGCTCAAACAAGCTGCCCAGGGGAGAAAACACTCTGGCCCAACAACTTTATGTCTGTTCCTGGTGGCAGAAGTACCCCCTGGAGGCATCTGCCTCCACTTACCAAAGCGAGGGGCTATTGAGCATCTCTGTAACTAGTTCATCTTGTCCTGTACACTACCTCTCAGGGAAGGACCTATTTGAGGACTATTTGACTTCCCATAATGGTGCTTAGAACATGAATGTTTCAGAGTTTTTGGCAGGTTTCTTACTATAAATAAATTGCCTTTCATTGTGCTGCCTTACATCAGTCTCTATAACTTGGCTCTATGAGTTTTCCCTGAAAGCATGATCTGATCTTGCACTAAAGAAATCAGGCTTTGAGCCAGGCAGGCTGAGATTCACACTTTCAGCTGTGTTCAGAACTCCTCATCATGCAGAGGTCTTCTTCCCCGCCTAGAGCCTATATTCTTTGGACACAGAGAAGTTAAGTCACCTTCAACAGGACAGTGAAGAGTTGCTTGGTGTCAGCTGGGCTGCCATGGTTGCCAGGATACTCCCAATCAATATCCAGCCCATCGAAGTTGTTCTTCCTCGAAAGCTGTATGGCTGACTGGATGAAGGTCTGGCGGTTCTCAGTAGTGGCCACCATGTCAGAGAATCTGGAGTCAACCGGTCATTATGATCTTAATGGCAGTGAGGGGCTTCGACATGGACTTTCTCAAGTGCAGAGTTCTCCCATGGAGCACTTGGGGCCAGGGGATGGGGGACGTGAAACACAGGAAGAAGCAATAGTGATCTAAGCTCTTGGATCCTGTCTTGTCACTTAGCCTCTTATTTGTCCAGATGCATATTCAATTATTCAGGTGTTCATTTGACATTTGGTAGTGCTGGGGTATAGTGGTGAATAAAATAGCTTCTGCCCTGGAGGAACTTCTTTGCAGAAAGGTATAGATAAGTAGACAGTCAGTTAAAATACTGCCTGGTAAGAGCTATGATCAAGGAAGGAAAGACTTCAAAGAGAACTCTGATGAGAAGGTTAAGGGATATCTAAACTGATACCTGAAATCTGGAGATGACCCATGTCAGAAAATCTTAGAGCATTTGAAGTCTGGATGAGACTGAGTGATCTAGGAGTGATTCTGCCTTGAATACAAAGTCTTACCCCTGGGTTCCGAAGTTCTAGCCTCCAACAGATATCAGGGTTTTCAGGTCTGTATTGCTGGAGATAGGAAGATTCCAGCGTAAATGAAATTTCCCAGGGAAAGTGATGTCATCTGCTGACCACCCTCTTATCCCACACCTGAGCAGCCCCAGGCCTGCCCTATTACCAGTCTATGCTCTTGTGCTGGGAGCAAAGCTCTCTATAAGAGCAAGGTACTCTCCTACTGGGGCTTCCCCAGTGGCTGAGCGGTAAAGAATCTGCCTGCAATGCAGAAGACACAGGAGACGTGGGTTCAATCCCTGGATTGGGAAGATCCCCTGGAGGAAGGCATGGCTACCTACTCTCACATTCTTGCCTGGAGAATCCCATGAACAGAGGAGTCTGGTGGTTAGAGTCCACAGGATGGCAAAGAGTTGGACACAGCTAAAGTGACTTAGCACACATGTACTCTCTTACTATAGGTACCTCCAGGACACAGTATTAATACTCATTGAACAGGTTCCTGTTCCTGGCCCTGAGAGTGAGCTGATGGATTCTGCTTTGACAAGAAGCTTCAGGGGAAGACAAGGCAGACCTTCCTAGGGAAGATGAAAGAATCTAAAACCAGTCCCTTAACACAGATGGTAGGTGGGCTGGAGCTGTCGGGACACACAAGACCAGAAAGCTGAAAGTCTGAGTCTTTTAAAGGAAAGAGTAAGGAATAGGGGCAGTAGAAGTATCTACAATTTACTAAATGCTTACCAAATGCCAGGCATGTCACATGCATTGCTCCTGTCACACTTACAATCAGGCAGGAACTATTAGTCTCACATTGCCCTCTAAGTAATATTCAGAAAGGTTAAGCAATTTGTTTCGCATCACCCAGCTACCAAGGCTGGCAGAGCAGGATTCAAACCTAACTCTTCTATTCCATGGTGACTCCCAGCAGGCACCAGGTCCTTTGAGCTTGATCTTAAAACCTACCCACTGATTCCCAACTGGACCAAAGTTTCAATTAACCCATCTGATAAACTGGTCAGGCATTCCTGGATTCTGCCACTTACTAATTGTATGGTCTAAGGAAAACCTCTCTATGATACAGTGTCCTCAATTTAAAATATCTGTTAAAACTTTGCATCTGTTGTGAGGGTTACATTAAAAAAAATGAATGAAAAGCACTTAGCATAATGCCTGGCTCACCCAATTCATTGGTAGTCACCCAATAAATATGCTAAGTGTTAATTGGCATGAGAGCCGTCTTAAGTTAAACTGGTAGCTAGCTCATAGGGTGGTGTGGGACTTTACTGCAGTGCAGCAAACTCCAGGGGACTGTATTCACAATGAATCCCTTGTAGTAGTACTTCATGGGACCCATAGAATACGATGCAGAGGGTCTGCTAAGAAAATAATCTAGGCAAATGACAGCAACCTGCCTCCCCTGGGGAGAGTGATGTTAACAACTCTGCCAATGAAGCATGAGAGTGATTGCAAACAGGACTCAAAGACTAGGCATTCTGATACTGGTATCTTTAAGGACTTCTGAAAGGCTTCCAACTCAGCCCAGAGCCCAAGCCCAGAACTCACTAGTGCTTGAGTCCATTTATGCTGGCATAGAGGGTCTCATCATTCCACTCAATGGTTGTTATCTGGTAGTTGGTCACGCCAGTGAAAGCACAGATGATGTGTGTGCAGAGGCAAGGGTCCACATTCTCGGGCATGTAGCAGGCAACCCCAGAGCAGTACTGGCTCCAGTTAGTGAAGTAACAGACAGTTTTGGTGGCTGTGCCTGGAATGGCAGGGAAATAAGAGATGGTTCCTGCCCTGACTAATATCCCTTGTACCCAGGGCCTACCCTGGCACTCCCCAGCCATGGGGCACTTACCCAGCTGCAGCAGGAGGGCCAGCCCTAAAAAGAAGACAAGAGATCTTGGTCAGAGGGTAGCAGGGTCATTATTTCCCTGGCTGGCCTGGGACAACACAGAGCAGTAAAGTGAGAAGGGGAGTTGGGGCCTGCTGTAAGTTTTTTCCCAACAAGGACCCCTGCATGATGCTTTCAAGGAAGGTGGCTAAGATAGGCATTCGGTGAGCTACCTGAAAGCTCAGATGATGGTGAGCAGTTCAGGAACTAGGACTGTTATTTACCTGCTATTTATTCAACAAACTCATATGAAGTACTGGTTTGTTGTTCAGTCTCTAAGTCGTGTCTGACACTTTTGTGACCCCATGGACTGTAGCCACCAGGCTCCTCTGTCCATGGAATTTCCCAGGTAAGAATACTGGAGTGGGTTGCCATTTCCTTCTCCAGGGGTTCTTGCCAACCCAGGGGTCAAGCTGGCATCTCCTGAGTCTCCTGCATTGGCAGGCGAATTCTTTGGCACTGAGCCACCAGGGAAGCACAAGTATTGGCTACTGAAAACAAAAAGAAAAATTAGGCAAGCTCCCTGCCTTCAAAGAACTCAGAACCTGGTGGGAAATCAAACCTATAAGCACAATCAAACCTCAATGCAATGCAGTGACACAAGCAATAAAACTGGGATATGCAAAGTTTTACAGAAAACAAATCAGGGAAGATTTCCCCAGAGAGATAATATTTGGACAGCTCTCTGTGTTTCCTCTAGGCTTCTTTAGGATTTGTGCTTTCTCTTCCCTGTCACGGGGCTTCCTTGGTGGCCCAGACGGTAAAGAATCTGTCTGCAATGCAGGAGAGATCCCCTGGAGAAGGGAATGGCAACTCACTCTAGCATTCTTGCCTTGGGAATTCCATGGACAGAGGAGTCTGGTAGGCTACAGTCCACAGGGGTCCAAAGAGCCGGACATGACTGAGCAACTAACACACACACACACACACACACACACACACACACATGTCCCTTTCTCTGCATGTATTACACTGAAGGCACTAGTTTATTGGTCTGCCCTCTAGACAATGAACTCCCTGAAGGCAGGGACTGTGCTTACATTGCTGAAACTCCACTACTCTGTCCAGTGCTTGGCACATGATCTACTCTCTATTAACATGTGTTGAATGAACAGGCCAGAAATATAATCCAAAGTGGTGGAGAAGGGCATAAGAGGCAATAAAGGTGGAGAAGGGGTGGGCAAGCAGAGGTCACTTCTGGTAGCAATCTCTTCACACTGAGAACTAGAACTCACCTTTTCCAGAACCAGCTTTGCTCTGCTTCTCAACTAAAGTGATGGTCCTAAATCTTATTTTCATCCAAGCTGTTAATACCTAGTCATATCCAGGATGAGCCGCTGTGCCTGGCCCAGTGGCCAATCTCACTGGGCTCCTATCCACAGTCTGGGCATCATCTCTGAGGGTGAGTTAGCACTGGAGGAATTGCATGGGCTCCTTAATATCTTGTCTGCCTTCCTCCCTAGAACCCTCACACGTGTCCCCAGAGTATTCACTAGGAAAAACCTCAGCCTCACCAATTTTTTTTCTGCTAATCATTCCTGTTAATTAATCTTAGTCCAGTCTATGCACCAAGCTCCCTCTGTGGTTGGCAGAACGTTGGGATCAGAATGGCTAGCCCAAGTCTTTCATCATCCTACATGAGGAAATGGCCTTGTCCTGCTGCACCAGAGAGATCCACTTTCTTTCCCCTCTGAAGCTCTTGGTTGCTCACTGGGCCCTTCCCTCCTCCCTCTCTCCCTCTTTCTTCCTTCCTTCCCCGCTATGTTATGAACCCAAGGAAGCTGCCAGAGAGAAAGGGGACAAGGAAGCCTTGGAGTGAAGAGAGCTAGGGTGGAGACAGAGTAAATGGAGGAGAGGAAGCCAATACTCTGAAAGCTCAGCTGGGCCTCCCGGGACAGACTCACCAGAAAGAAGCAGTAATTTGCCATTTTGATGGAAAGTGCTCCATGCAAGTTCCAAGGCTGAATGGACACTCGACAGCTTTTTATAGGTAGCACTGCAGACCTTGCCACCGCACCCCTGGCTCCCCTTAGCAAGCAAGGTGGCAGCCCAGAAGTAAAGGGATGTGAGGGGGCACATGGTTCCCATTTGCCCTCTGAATCTTATCTGTGTTTTCCTTCTTAGACAATCAACCCTGAGACACAATGGAGACTAGGTAGGAACAACCTTAAAAGATACATTTAAGAAAATGGCTTATCTGGCACAGGCATAAGGCAGGCCTTGGGTTCAAAGTCACTACAGGTCAGAGTGAGCCCCACAGGTCAAAAGGGACCATCCGGACCCTAAAGGAGGAGTGTGGACAAGCGAAGTGAGTCTGCCATTTGACCAGGACTTGTCCCTGCCTGGACAACGGGAGATGGTCCTGCCCAGCCTCCTGCTCTTTGATTCTATTGTAGCAGTATATGTCAGGTAATGGCTAGAAGTTTGTAAGGTTTCACCAAGTCTGGAGTGATAAAGTATCACTTTCCAAACTTGCTTCTGTTTAATTGAAGGTTGCTTGGTTTAGAGAATGGAAGAAATTCATGGAGGGGTGGGGCACACATTTCTAGTCAGGCTTTGATTCAGAAGGGAGAAGCAGCAAGGCCTGGGACAAGGCTCCAGAGAGCCATAAAAATCAGAGAAAACATAGCTGTAAAAACGCCTGCAGATCGAGGCTGAGAATGTCAATGCTTTAGGACCTGCCTCCCTTCACTCCACTCCACTCCCAGCCTAACTACCCAGACAGAAGGGGATGCACCTACAGGAAGCCCACCACAAGGTCATATCCCAGGTGTCCAGACTGTGTCTCAGGATCACTCAGCCCCAGAAGGCATTGAGAGGAGCGAAAGTGCAGTTTTACCTTTGGCGCTGACACCAGCCCCAGGACATCCACTTAGTCTGCCTAAAATCCCAGTTGTGGGTGGCATCGCTGGGGGCACTCCAGGTGACACCTCCCACTTAGAGATCTACCAGGTGAGTGTTCAAGGTCTTCAGAAAGATGCTGATCAGACTGTTGGGAGCTTCTAATCCAGACTCATTTATGGGCAATCTGTGTTCAAAGACAATACAGGGAAGGAACCTACAGACTTCAATACTAGTACTCCCAGGGCTATTACCCACTTTCCTCTGACCTTTCCCAGGCCTTAGACTCACTTGGCCTCTGGTCATTGACTGCCAAGAACTTGATGCATTAACTAACTAGAATTGGCCCAGTTCTGAAAATAATAACAGCTAACATTTACTCAGCACATGCAATGTGCCAGGTGATTAATTCACTTAATGCTAAAAAAAAAACAAACCCAAAAAACCCTTTGAGGCAGATATTATTATTGCCTTGCCATCCCTTTTACAAACTGGGGGAACTGAGGTTTAAGGGAACTTAAGAAAACTGCCCGAGGTCACACTGAGAAGTAGAGCTCAAATCCAAGCAGAGACAGCCTGCCCCTGGGACCTGGAATCTCTTACTCCACTCCCCTTCATCCACACCATCCCATGAAACTGTCAACTAAAAAGATGTACAACCTGAGAGTTGTGAGTTAAGTTTTATTTGGAGCAAAATGAGGACTGCAGCCCTGGAGACTGCACCTCAGATAGCTCTGAGACACTGCTCCAAAGGGGTAGTAGGGAAAGGTCAATATGTAAGATTTTGGTGAAGAGGGAGTTCCATGCAATCAAGAGCTTACTTTACAAGAAGTTTTCTGTAGTCATGAAGAGCTGATGTCACCAAGAAGGGATTTAGTGTTTTCCTAGATAAGAAGAAAAACTATGCCAAAGCTATAGTTAAAGCTGTGGTTTTTCTAACAGTCATGTATGGATGTGAGAAAGCTGAGCATAAAGAAAGCTCAGCACTGAAGAACTGATGCTTTTGAACTGTGGTGTTGGAGAAGACTCTTGAGAGTCTCTTGGACAGCAAGGATATCAAATCAGTCAATCTTAAAAGAAATCAGTCCTGATTATTCATTGGAAGGACTGATGCTGAAGCCGGAGTTCCAATACTTTGGCCACCAGATGTGAAGAACTGACTCACTGGAAAAGACCCTGATGCTGGGAAAGATTGAAGGCAAAAGGAGAAGGGAATGACAGAGGATGAGATGGTTGGATGGCATCACCAACTCGATGGACATGAGTTTGAGCAAACTCGGGGAGTTGGTGATGGACAGGGAAGCCTAGCGTGCTGCAGTCCATGGGGTTGCAAAGAGTCGGACACGACTGAGTGACTGAACGGCTGAGTGACTGAACTGAACTGAGAGTTAATGAGATAAGATCTGTCACTTGAGAGGAGAGTTATCCAAATGAGATTTTTGCAGAATTTATGTTTGTTTCCCTGGAGCACAGAGTGCCTCATTCTCCACCAGCTGCAGCAGCACAGGCTTCAATGTCTGCAGAGGCAGGTGGCAAATGCCCTTAAAGTGTCAGTGGTTCCTCTTTGGTAGAGAACATAGCCTTAAAAGATCTCCTTAAAGGAGTTGTTTTAGGGGTGGGGGAAAGGAGAAGGCTGATCAGGGTTTCTCTCCAATCTCAGCTGAACAAACGATCCTAATCTCCTTACCCTTCTCCTGGATATTTGCAAAGCAAATGGTTCTCTCCTCACAGCGAGTATGAGAAAGGAATGCATAGAGTTCAGGGCTTAGAGCTCAAGACACAGACCTTCCATGGACTCTCGGGTTCCATGAAAGGCCAAGGGTAGTATGTTGGGCAGCTGTCCACGATAATCAAAGTAACAACACGAGTACCAGCCTTCCTTACCCCTCATACCTATGGCAGCAAGCATGCTTATTATTCCCATTTTACAGAGAAAACTGGGGGCACAGAGAAGGTAAATAACTTGACCAAAGTCACATGGTCAGTGAGTTAGAGCAAAGCCAGGATGTGCAGGCAGGCAGCCTGACTCTCAATTATTTCACTCCTCTGCTTCCGGAGAATGCAGTAATCAGAGGAAGCAAAGGACTGAGCCAGTGTTAGAAAATCAGAGAAATGCCCTCAAGCAATGTCTAACTTATAGTAAAAAGATCGGAGCTCTCAGGCAGCATTTAGGGGATCCTGGGGACAAAGTTCCCCTTGTCTCCAGCAGCGCTTGCCACCTCTGTTCTTTCATATGTACATCTGACATTTTCTCAATCATAAAGGAATAAATCCCCTTTTCAACTAAAAAAAATGCACAATATGAGAGTTTTAAGTTAAATTTTATTTGGGGAAAAATGAGGACTATAGCCTAGGAGATAGCACTTCAGATAGCTCTGAGAAACTGAGGTAGAGATTACTAGAATGCTGAGACCTTGGTCTTGTTTTCAGTAAATATCCAGCTCCATTGTCCTGAATTCCTAGAACGTGTATTTAGTCTGATAAATCATCAGGACTCAGATCCAGGGAAGGGTAGTAATTAAATTCTGTTCCATATGCTTGAGGGTAAAACAACTGATGATCATTAATCTTAAGCCATACATCTGGTCCAAGGTAAAATGGCCAGAGGGCATGAAAAAGGGTGGTCACTTAATCCAAGGATCAAGAGAAGCCATAAAGATATAAAGTTAAGTATCTTGACCTTTAAATTGATTGGTTAGAAATAATGTGAAAGGAAGGATAAAAAAACTGATGTAAGACCCACCTTGGGGGGACTTTTTACCCCCTCTCAGTGTCTATACTGAGGGCTTTGTACTTTCCTCCTCCTCCTCTTTAATAAATCCTATTCGCTTTGCTTCTGTGTGTTTGCGTGTTCCTGGATTCCATTCTTCAGCTCCATGGACAAGAACTCGGATTCCCGTCTCAAAATTGCTCCAAAGAAGTAGGGGGAAGGACAGTATACATGTGGTTTTGGTGAAGGGGGAATACATGCAATCAAGCACGTATTTTTTTACTGAAGGTTTCTGCTAATCATGAATAGCAGTCATTACCATGAAGGATTTTAGTGCTTTTCTAGATATGAGCAGATACAAGAATTGGGCTCATAAAATTGGCTCCTCAAAATGTCTAACTATCTGAAGACCTATTCTGCCAGTTTTCAGAACACAGAGTGCCTTATTTCTGCTCTCCATCTTGAGCTCCTTTCAGGGGGTATTGAAAATCAGCAACTGCAGCAGCACATGATTTAATCGTTCAGAGGTAGATGGCAAGTGCCCATGTCAAGTGCCAATTTATGGTTGACACCCTAGTAGTTCCACTCTCACTCTCCTTCAGATCCTATAGCCATCTCTAAGCACCTCTGCAGAAATTCTGGTCCTCCCACCACTTAGATATATGACCTTACATTCCCTGAGCCCCAGTCAGCTCATCTGCAAATTGGGCTTATACACCACCTCTATAAGCCAAGAGGATTAAATGTGCACATGAAAGTGTTGCTCAAAGTTTAGGGTAAGGGACTTCCCTGGCAGTCCAGTGATTAAGACTCCACACTTCCTCTGCAGGGGGCATGTGTTGGATCCCTGGTTGGGGAACTAAGATGCCATATGCTAAGTAGCCAAAAATAAACAAATAGATAAACAGATAGATAAAAGAAAGTTTGGGGTAAAAATCATTTTTCAATAAGGGAAGGGAGAATGAGGGGAAGCACAATTTATCCTGGAATTAAGATGTCTGAATACAGCCTTAGACTTCAAGCAGCATTAGACCCAGCTTTGGGCACCATGCTTTAGTGGAAGAATTGCAAGCTTTTCCATAAAAGGCTAGATAGTAATATTTAGGCTTTGTAGGCCATTCTGTGAGGGCTTCCCATGTGGGTCTAGTGGTAAAGAACCCACCAGCCAATGCCGGCAGCATAAGAGATGTGTGTTCGATCCCTGGGTTGGGAAAATCTCCTGCAGGAGGGCGTGGCAACCCATTCCAGTATTCTTGCACTGCAGAAACCCATGGACAGAGGAGCCTGGTGGGTTATAGTCCACAGGGTTGCAAAGAGTTGGACATGACTGAAGTGACTTAGCATACACGGACACAGAATCTGTTGCAGCTTCTCAACCCTGCCATTGTGGAGAGAAAGCAGCCACAGACAATATGTAAACAAATTATGTGAAGCTGTATTCCCATAAAAGTTTATTCACAGAAGCAAGTGGAGGGTAAGATTTGACCTGTCAGCCACAGTTTGCTACTCCCTGCTTTTGGTGTTTCCACTCTGGTCCTCCTCCAGCTGCAGCCTTCACCATGAGGTGAGGAGATGGCAGGGCTAAGGGCACATCCTTAGCCCTGAAGCCCACACCCCTGCACTTTTAAACACTAATCCAGATACCCAGGGTTCCTGCACAAGTAGCCAAACAGCCTGTACCCACTTTCAGGTCCTGTGCAGCCCTTTTCCTTGTTCACTCATCCTGAGTGTGGACCACAAGGCTCGTGTGAACACACTTGCCAGAGGATCTGTGTATGCGTGCGTGTGTGTGTGTGTGTGTGTGTGTGCACGCGCACTGGAATGGAGTGAAGACAAATTTTGGATGCAAAAGCCGAGATGTCTGTGTTGCAGGAAGGGGGACCCTTTCCAGGGCCCAAGAGTGTACTCTTGTCTAACACTCAGAAATGAATCATCCGAGGAGACACATGTTCTGACAAAGCAAGAGATTTTATTGGAAAAAGGCACTCAGGCAGAGAGCAGGAAGGTAAGGGGAACCCAGGAGGGCTGCTCTACCACATGTCCCTCAGTCTCGTGTTTTATGGTGATGGGGTTAGTTTCTGGGTTGTTTCCAGCCAATCACTCTAAATCAGGGTGCTTCTTGGTGGCACATGCATTGCTCAGCCAAGATAGATTTCAGTGAGGATTCTGGGAGGTAGTAGGACACATGGAGTCTCCTTTTGAGTTTTCCTGAATTCTTCCAGTTGGTGGTGGCTTGTTAGTTCCATGTTCCTTACCAGGACCTCCTGTTGTAAAATAACTCATGCAAATGGTTACTATAGTGCCTAGCAGGGTGGGCAGTTTCAGTCATTGTTTCCCCTAATAACTTCCTCTTCCAGCAACATCTGCCAGTATGTATGTGAGATCCTTGCTCTCTGAGTCAGGGCTTTAGATGGGAAGGGGAAAGGGGCTACCAGTGGGCTGGGAACCAAGGACACAAGCTGCTGCATTCTGGCACAGAATTCCAAGGAGTCTGAGAATTCTAAATTCAAACCTGGTCTTTTGGGTCATTGCAAAATCATATTCGTTAAGAGTATAACTCATATTTTAACCCTTGGCTCTTAAATATTTAGACATGTGATATGCAGGCCTACATTTGTACCCACAAATGGTGGGAGAGGACAGCCTTATACCACAAGGTCCAAGATTGCACAAAGGAGGCCACAATGGCTGGAACAAAATGCTTTTTCTTTATTGTGCCTCAAGGGAACCAGTCAGCAGCTGCAGGAGAATAAAGCCAGACCCAGTCTGAGGTCTGAGAGAAAGTCAAAGGGAGACTTGAGGAAGAAATATCCTGAGAGTCTCATCTAACCTCTAAGAATCCCACACATGAATTCCTGCAGCAGGAGTACGCAGCAAGGTCACCTTACCTACTTAGCTATGAGTTAAGCCTGGAAACAAAAGAAAGTATTCCAAAGCCCAATCAGTAACATAAGGCCTCAGTCAAGTTACTAAGAAATAGATGTTCAGAGTTGACAGGCTGCTGCCCAATCATATAGTTTAGGAGATTTTGCACTGCTCTGGGCCCTTCTCCAGGACAATATGGCCAGTCCTCTCCAGTTGTCTGTCTGCAGTGATTTCCAATGTCCCGCTCTCCACTGAGATGATGTCAGCACACCTGGTTGGTCAACAGCACTCTCACCTGCACAAAAAGATATAGGATTTGCTTACAGAACCCAGGACCCAGGGATGAAGCAGCAGCCAAACCACCTGTTGTTAAGGCAATAATGAGCATGGTCATCAATAATGACCATGAGACCTTCTGACTGTTCAGACTAAAGCAAGATCTAGAGAATGGACTTGTGAACACAGTAGAGGAATAAGAGAGTGGAACAAACGGAGAAAGTAACATAGACATATATACACTATCATGTGTAAAATAGATAACTGATGAGACGTTGCTGTATAACCCAGGGAGCCCAGCCAGGCACTCTGTGACGACCTAGAGGAGTGGGCTGGGGTGAGGGGAGGGAGACCCAAGAGGGAGGTGATATATGTATAATTATGGCTGATTTGCATTGTTGTACAGCAGAAACCATCACAACATTTTAAAGCAAATTTCCTCCAATTAAAAAAAAACAAAACTGTGGATGGGGAGAGGGATAGAGCACTAATAACAACTGAGACTGGATCTCTCGGCAGTCAACTGGGAGCATAAAGTCAGATTTATTCTGATTTAGAAAATTAAAACAGGCTGATGATTTTGTAGTGAAGAATTGCAGTAGAGTAAATGTTTATGCCCACTCTACATGAAAAGAAAACCCTTAGCTTAGACTGTGCTCAATAAATGGTAGCCAGATTACTATTGTTATACGTTAAAAGTCTTTGGAAGCTCACCAAAAGAACAGAATCAGACTAATCAATAAGAAAAAGGAGAACAGAAGGTCCAAAGGAATTTGAGAATTCATCAGTCCAAATATGTGAAGACTATCTCCCCCAGTCTCCTGTGTCCCGCTCTGCCCAGCTCTCTGCCCACTCTCTCAGTCTGTCCTAAATTCTGTTACCTTTCTAGAGAGCCAAGACTCCTCTTGACAGCTTGAACAAGTGGGTAGGGACCCTGGCTGCAGACTTTGCCAGTGAAGTCATCCATGTCAATGGACCAGATCATGGCCCCTCCCAGGTTTAGATTCTTTAGAAACTGAACCTGACGGGAGCACAGGAAGGTATACTGAGGTTAGAAGAGGTCCTTAAAGGCCCAAGACCCAAGTCAGGTTCACAGGAGGGTTTGAGCTTAGAATGTAGCGTAGATTTACACCCTCTGGAGTCGTGGATTCCCTGAAGGAAAGGGTTGCTCAGGAAGGCTTATAAAATGAAGAGACAGCCACCTGCTATTAACCACCTCTCATGGAATAATCACATCCCAGGGCCAAAACCTAGGCCTCTAAGATGAGGAGTAGAAACTGGGAAATCACTAGCAGGATTTCAGTTACAATAGGGTTGTCAATTACGCTGATGCCTTTGTCCTGCTTTGCACCTGGAAAGCAAACATCTTAGCAAAGTCTAAGAACAACCCTGTAGACTGTAGCCCGCCAGGCCCCTCTCTCCATGTGATTTTCCAGGTAAGAATACTGGAGTGGGTTGCCATTTCCTTCTCCAAAGAAATGGTAGACTCAGAAATCTGGAGCCTCATAATCCATGAGAAAGACTTAAGGGTCTGTCCTGAGATGAACAACCAGGTGGGTGACCATTCTGTGTAGGCACCAATGTCTCCTTTGCTCTTTTTCCCTTCTTTTCCCTCCTCCCTTCTCTCCACTCCTTGCTTCTCCCCTTATTATTAATTCTTTCTTGCATCTTTTCCACCTCTCCTGCATGTACTATAGGTGCTCACAGGTATGACTTAGAGTCATGACTAGCTTTGCACCACAGAGGCTTCTCTCTTTCCACACAGAGTACTGAGGCATTTGATCACACACCCTATTCCCCAAGCACCAGAGTGTTCTGCTGTGCTAGAGCCTCTTACTTGGGAAAGCTGTCCCAGAGCCTCTTGCTTGGGGACAACTGTCCCAGAGCCTCTTGCTCTCCCAGAACCCAGACATACCTTGGTCTCCACACTCTCCACATCATCATAGCCCACCCACTGGTTCCCCTTGACTGCATAGGGAACTTGCTGATCGTGGAGCCTTGTGATCTTGGCTCCTTGTAGGAACTGACAGATCTGGTAAGGAAAGGAGGAGCAAGAGGTTCAGTAATGGGCTCTTCTTGAAATTTACTGAGATAAAAGGGGAAGGTAAGGGTCTTGGGGACAATATCAGAATCTTTACTCCAGAAATCAATGGGAGAAATGATCAGATACAACATGCAGAATGGATGGTTCAAGGTGAACCTTTGGAAACTTTTGATGCTAAGGCCTCATCAGGAGGAACCACAAACAGCTAGAGGGCAGAGAGTACTTGAATTCCATATCAGGCCTCAGTATTGATCAGTAAATCTTCCCATGTCTTCATTTGCAAAATGGAAACAATTATAATTATGTATCTTATATACCTACCTTACAATATTGTTAGGATCAACTGAACTAATACATGTTAGGAAAAAAAGACAACTTGGAAAACAATAAAGTGCTTTACAGACATGTAGCGTCACAATGCCCATCACCATCATTCCCCACCTTGTAGCTTATCCCCACTTCAACCCCACTACTCTCCCTCTGCCCCTTCCCCCTCCCAATGTGCCTGTGCTGGGATTCCCCTTCTATCATCAGCTATTTTTCTCTTCTTGTTAGCAGAAGTAAGAGCTACTAAAAAAAGACACATCTTTATTGAAAAATGCATTTTAAAGCCACACAGAAAACTCATTTTGTCTTGCTTACTCTTTTTAGATTATTTAGTCTCATGTTCGCCTCAATGAGACCGCGTGGACTATAACCCGCCAAGCTTCTTTGTCCATGGGTTTCTCCAGGCAAGAGTGGAGTGGGTTGCCATTTCCTGCTCTATTGCCTCAATGAGGGTGATAAATGGAAAGTTGAATATTTAAGGAAATACCAATTTGTCAAAGTTATAATGATGTAGGGTGATACACTGAACAATCAAGTTAAATTTTCCATGCAATAGGGGAGTGTGTATCCAGTGGTCTGTACTAAAATCCTTCCAGCAGATTCTGAGCTCTGACCTCTCTTATTCCTTAAATTAAGTGATTCAGTGAGGACTCTGATGGTGACTCATACCCTTTTCCCCATGTCAACTCAACTGATGGTTCTTCAGTCATTCCCCCACGTGAGGTGAGACAAAAAATTGAGCATTACACTCAGAGTATCTCAGTGGATGCCAAGACCCTCAGTAGCAGTTGATAGCAAGTCCATGCCAGTGATGAGGGGATAGACTAGGACTCAAAGGGGAAACCAAGATGTAGGACATTATTCTTTCCTTATCTGATCAAACTCCTTCCTATCCTTCAAGATTCAGCATACATCTCTCCTCCTCTATGGAGCCTTCCCCATCACCCATTTCTGAACTCACGGCGCTCCACATTGGCCACTTAATCATATCTCACTTTGCAGTACCTACATAATGTTATTAACTATGACAGTTTTAAAACTCTTGTTTAACTAGTTTCATTTGTATTCTACATTCTTTCCACCTGGACCGTAAGCCTTTTGAGACAAGGATGAAGAATGAGTTATTTCTAGCTCTCACAGGACCTAGTCTTTGCGATATGGGAGCAACCCAAGAGTTTCTGTTGGTTGAATTACTGTTTGACTCTTAGAGCTTCCTATACATTAAAAAAATTTTTTCTCCAGGTTGAGGAGCAGAAAGGAATGATAGTCTAAACAGCCAAACACCTTTGATAGTTATCTCTATGATGTTAAGTCTGTCTGACTGCTGGACAGAATCTGACATATTTGACTGCTCCTTGCTTCTTTTTATTTATTTCTTTTTAATTGAAAGTTAATTGCTTTACAGTATTGTGTTGGTTTCTGGATCCTCTCTTCTTGAAACACCCACTTCTCACTCTTTTCTTTGGCACAGAACACTCTGGGTTCTGCCTACCTTCTTGTAGATCTTGTCAGTTTCATTGAAGTTCTCCTCTTCCTCTGCCTAACCCTTAAGTACAAGAGGCCCTTGGGTTTTGTTGTTTCTCGCACTTTGGCTTCACATACCATCTTTATGCTGATAGCTTTAGAAGCTACATCTCTAGCACAGGCTGGCCTCTTGTGGTCCAAACCCACATACCTAACTACTCACCTTTTATATATACATTCCACAGGCATTTGGATGTCCCACTTGCTCCTCAAACCCAGAATGTCCAAAACTGATCTCATGATTGAGACCGACGCCCACTATGCTCCTTCATATCTTCCCCAACTCAGTAAAAATGGCATTACCATCTACTTAGTTGCCCAAGTCAAAAACGTGGAACAGTCTCCCTTTTTCAATCTCCCATACCTGTTTCACCTATCCCCATTCCTCACTAGTTTCACCTCCTCTCCAGATTTCAGCTAATGTCACTTCCTCCAGGAAGCATTCCCTGACCTTCTCCCCAATCAGGGTGCAGAGCTCCTCTTACATGTTCCAATAGCACTCCATACTTTCCTTCTCAGCACTCAGGATGTGTTACTCTATTATTGTCAGACTGAAACTGGAATGCCTATCTGGATACGGGGGACAGCTGAGGGCACAGGGAGGCTCCAGGTACCTCATAATAAGCCAGGAAGCCTGAAGACTTGGTGATGGGGCCAGCAGCTCCAGGACCAGAGGCAGGGGCCCCCAAGGCAGTTTCTGCAGAGGCCAGTGTAAAGGAACGTCCATATGTGGGGATGCCCATGACCACCTTCTCTGCAGGCATCCCCTTGTTTATCCAGTATCCCACAGCATACTCCTAGAAGGAGAAGATAGACTGAGGCACAGCATGTATGGAAAGGAAAGGTGTCAGGCCTTACTGAGCCTCCAACCCAAATTCACAGAAGGGACTCCATGATTCCTTCTCTACATCAGTGACAATGGAGGATCCCATTAGAACCAGAGTGTTTATTCTAATGCTCTTAATGCTCTTCAGCACTAAATGACCAGGTCAGCTTTTTCTAATTATGAAAGAAAACTGAACAATGGATCAGAAAAGAAATCAGGCAGTGACCTAGAAAACATGAAATAAAGGTTGTCACCATCTATCTTTCCCCTTTGAGTCAACTGCCTATGGAATTTGTCTACACTATGACTGGTTGTGTTACTGATGAAGGTGATGTGGAATGTGGCCATCAGACACTAGCTTGTGAGGCCTCACAATGACATCAGGTCCAAAAGGCAAGATAAGAGGTAAGAGGCTAGTTTGGGCCTTACTGGCTTCCAGAACAGAATAAGGGGTTACAGAAGATGAGGGTATGTCTCCTCATCCTTAAAAATTTTTGAGAGAGAGGAAGGAATGAAGGGGGCTTGGTTTGATGTGACTTGACCATATGGTATTCTAGAAAACCCCAGACTAGAAATCAGTATACCCAGCTTTGGACTGATCCATTTTGTAATTTTAAATATGAAGGCTTGGAAATATACAACCCAGACATTTCTTCCTGCCCAATTTTAGGAATACATCCACATGTACCATGACAACAACAAAACTGTTTTGTTAATGACTTTTTTCCCTTGGATTTTCCATTTTCTACCACTTTTCAGGATATTCACATCAGCAAGAACTTGAAGAGCCAATTAATTTGCCAGGTTTCCATTTCATCATCTGTGTAGTGAAAGTAATGCTTCCTGACCAGCCAACCTCAGATTATTTTGAAGATCAAATTAAATAGGGAATGTGGACACATACAGGAGAGTACTAAGTTCTCTACATCCATGTGGGTTTCAGGAAATGTATCAAGGATGGAGAATTAAGAGACGATGTGGGTGACTGACACCTTGAGTCAGAGAAAAGTTTAGGACATTTCAGTTGCAAAGTCCTCTGACATTTTCTAGGGGACATGTTACTGTGCCTGGACCAAGCATTGTCCCTGTTCTCACCAGCTTTCAGGGTTATCTGAGTCCCTCTTGGGCAATGCATCTTCTCCTCAGTTCGAGACAGAATTAACTCTAGATGACCTGCACTGTCCTCAGCTCCTCCCACAGCCAGTGTACTCACCACTCTTTCTCCCTAAGACTCACCACATTGTAGTGGGAGTTTGTCCGTCTGTCCAGCTGCCCCTTTCTCAGGGGGCTGTTGTGGCCAGTGACAAGGGGCTTTTCCCAAGACCCATGGAAGTCAAAAGACAGGAGTTTGATGAAATCCAGGTCTCTAGATTGCCAAAAGCAAAAGAAGAGATTCTGTGATGAGCAGAGGTAGAAGCAACTACAGTCGATCCTTGAACACTGAACGTTTGAGCTGCACAGTCCACTTTAATACTACAGAACAGTAAATACTATGGAACCACATGGTTTGGGGTTGGCTGAATCCACAGATGAGGAGGAACCATGGATACAAAGGGCTGACTGTAAATTACACATGGATTAGCCCTCGCTTTGTTCGAGGGTCAACTGTACACATATTCATGTAGAGCTTTGGATGCTGTTAGAAGGATTGAAATTAGCCATAAAGGAGAAGTTCCTGGCTGGATGACGTGGTTAGGATAGTGACTTCATGCTTTCCCTTCATCCCTCAGACATATTGACACGCATCACTTGTGTGGGCCAGGCTGGCGGCAGAGAGATGGAGGGGGTGATCCAGTGCACTTACTTTGCCAATTCCTTGATCTGATAGCTGTTGTCAATCATCTGCCTCCCTGCAGAAACTCCTGCAGTCAAGAGAAGCCTTTCTTTGGTGGATTTTACAAAGTCCTGCTGAAAGGCTTCTGCTAACTTCTGTGAAAAACAAAAAGCCCACAAGAAGTCAGTTCTCCCTCCCAGAGCACAGACCTAAGATTCTTACTTGATTTGAAATTTCTAGAACCACATTGGATGGAAAGATCAAAACTTTTCTCCCCATTCCCACATAGGGATACCTCCTGCCTCAAGCTGAGGAATGTCCACATTACACAGGAGGACCACCAGTCTCACTGCACTCAAGAAGAGCTATCTGGGTTTGCTCCTAGTAGATTCTCTGATCTATGTGATAGAACCTTGGCCCTATACTCTTTTACATGGATGTTGCTTCATTTCGGTGTTGTTTATTCTATGAGGAGGCTCTGTTCTTTGATGTTGTCCTTGCACCAAACTAGGTCCAAGGGCTTTTCCTTCATGAGTTCAGGCTTCTGGAAGGAAGGGACTATTTTCCAACAAGAGCCAGTCTCTTCCTTTTTTCCTCCTGGTATGGCCATGGGTTTCATGTAAGGGTAACGTGGAGTTTGCCTTACATGAATCAGCATAGCGAAATGAGTGTTGTCTTTTACATTTGGGTAGATCCAACTTATGTCCAGTCCATCGAAGTTATGATTCCTCAGAAATAGGATTACAGAATTGACAAATTTCAAGGTTGATGAAGAAGATTCAACCACGGGATGGAACCTGGGTAGAAGCAAGACAGGTGTTTCTTGGAAAGAAGAAGTAGACGTAACACAGCACATTTTTTTTTTACAGAAATCCTGATATAGTCTTCCTTTCCCCAATATTTTCTCACTATTTTTCTATCCAAACCCCTGCCTCTTTTGGAACAAATGGGGAGAGAAAGGACTGCTGAGCCAGAAAATCAATGGAGTTAGGTAGAGGAAGACTGCGTTCTCTGAAGCCCTTTCTGCAGGATAATGGAGCTTCCTATGGCAGAGACTTTCCTTGACCAAACTTTAGTCATTTTGTCGCTAAGTTGTGTTCAACTCTTTGCGACTCTGTGGACTGTAGCCAGCCAGGATCCTCTGTCCATAGGATTTCCCAGGCAAGAATACTGGAGTGAGTTGCCATTTCCTTCTCCAGGGTATCTTTCTGACCTAGGGTTCAAACACGTGTCTCCTGCATTGGCAGGTGAATTCTTGACCACAGCCTCTGGGGAAGCCCAAACTTTAGTCCAAGTCCTCTGAATTCTCTTCTCAATTCGGCCTTGATCTTGTGCTTCTGTCCCTATCTTTGCAGAATCCTAAACCAGCTTAATGAGAATCCTCCACCCTTGGTATCAGATCACCCTCAGTATCATTCTCATCCCCTACCATCCCCCAGGTGATATCTTATCATCCTGTTCTGCCTTCAGCAAGAGTTCTGTTGAGTCAGTTTAGCAAGAATCTCCCTAGCCCTAATGTTTCCTCTTAGTAATTTGCCATCCACCAACCCCCACCCACAACCTGCTTCTTGGCTATAAATCCACTTTTGCCCATGCTATATCCAGCATTGAGTCCAGTACTATCCTGAGGTCTCCTTTCCCCTATTACAATACTTCCTGAATAAAATCTGTTTTTCCCTCTTTAATTACTATCCACTTCTGATTTTCTTTAACATCTTACACCCTTGAAAAAGCAGTTTGCAATGTGATGGGCTGAGGGTAAAGAGATCTGGATTTGAGTCCCAGGTCAGAGTCCTTTCTAGTGACCTCTTTGTCACCGACTAGCTCTCTAGGTTCAGTCTGGCCCACATGTGAATCCATGGCTGATTCATGTCGATGTATGGCAAAAACTACTACAATATTGTAAAGTAATTAGCCCCCAACTAAAATAAAAAAAAAAAAAAAAAAAAAAAAATAAAAAAAAAAAAAAAAAAAAAAAAAAAAAAAAAAAAAAAAAAAAAAAAAAAAAATAAAATGGGACTGAGGACACTGATCCTGCCTCATCAATCTCAAAGTGACCACATTTTGGAAAGCTTCCTAAAAAGAGAGCTAGACTTCATAGGAACTTCTCTTTCCCCACACAAGCAACCCAGTCCTGAATAAGCAACCCAGGTCTCTGCAGTCCCTTCTCGTGAAAAACCAGGAGGACCCTGAGCCGCAGCAACCCTCAGGGGCTTTCATCTGAACTAGAATTCTTAAGCCAGGAAGTTGACTCTGAGCTGCCCATTCAGAGGGCCTGTGCTCCACAACAAGATTTAAAATCCAAATCTGTAGACAAGATATCAGTATTTTCCAGAGGATGCATCCTTTGACTTGTATCACCTCCCACCTCTCTCAATACCTCCCGTCCCAAACAGATTCAGAGTCTTGAATTCATTTGTTTCAATCAATATTAAATTGAGGATTTGCCTCTATGTTATAGCTTATACATAGGATCTAAAAACATGAAACAAACAAATGTATGCAACAAAAGAGAAAGAGACCCACAGATCCAGAGAACAAAATAGTGGTTACCAGTGGGGAAAGGGAGTGGTAGAGGGGTTAGATAAAGGTATGGGATTAAGACATAAACTACTATGTATAAAATAAATAAAGATATTATTACACAGTACAGGAAAATATAGCCGTTATTTAAATGGAGTATAACCTGTAAAAAGTGTTTTACACTATGTTGTATGCCTGAAGCTAATATAATATTATAACTATACTTCCATAATTTTTTTTTTAAATAAGGATTTTGTTCTTGTATATATCTCAGCAGCACAGTGGAGGAAATAGCAAAACCAGGCCTATTAGCTGAAAACCAATGGTAGAAGTATGTTTGCAACTTTTCTCTTGTATTTCAAAAGTGTTCACAGTGCTTAGAAGGAAAGCAAGGGATAACCCTTTTAGAGAGCAGTTGCATCTGATGCTCTGATCAGAGGTGCTCTGATGCTCTGGGCAGAAGCCTCCAGTTTTAGGAAAGACAACCATTCAACAGAGAAGTAAGTCTGTGTGGTACACATTTTTAAGCACTGCTGCATAGCACCTGGCACAAAGACGGACATTTATCTAACAATAGTGCAAAGAGTATGAATAACAATAATTATTGCAACCACTGGGCCCTTATGGCACATCAGCACTGTGTAAACAGTTTGTTTGTATTGTCTGCCCTCACAACTTCATCTTTAAGTTGATCTTATTTTTTCTTCATTGTGAATTTTTTTAGAAAATGAAGCATAGTGACATTATAAAGTTGCCTTTAAAAAAAGAGAAGAAATTGCCTAAAGTCAAACAACTTGCACACAGCTTGCATATAGCTAAAGAGAAATCCAAACCAAATTTTTTAATCTCTAGAGTCCTACTTTCAACCACTAAACTAATATACAAGGAGTACTTAACAAATTACTTATTGAAAAATGAATGCATGCAGGTAAGAATGAATGAATGAAGATATTTTTAATTGAATCAAGGATAAGCAAGTATTATGACTGAGAGAGGATTTGGGAATCAGAAGGATAGTTACCATGAAAACCCATTAAAAACTGACAGGAGATCATGATGAAGTTTATGTAGAACCAAATAAGTTAGATAGGTTGATATTTTTTCTGTCTGTGTAGAAATTGTGTTGCTAAGTATTTTATAAGTTTTGAACTGGTAAAAACTGGTAAAAACTTTAAAAATTAATTAGGTCAATCCTATTATTTCATAGGTGAATGTATTTAGGATAAAAGAAAGAAGAGAAAGGAAGGAAAAGTTGGCATTAATTGAATGATAACTAAGGCAGGCACGTGACATATGTTACCTCATTCAAAATCTTTACCCACACCTTATGAAATAGGTGTTGTGATGTACATTTTACAGATGGGTAAACTGAGCTCAGAGAGGTATGTTAACTTCCCCTAGGTAACTCATCTACATAGGTCTTCTAATGTTACTTCTGTCCCCTGCTTACTCCAGCTATAGAGAATACTGACCAGCTTCACAAAAAGGATGTCTTATCAGATTTCTTGTGAAAGCTGAAAACCTCTGCTGGCTAAGATTAAGATCTCTCAGCTTTTTTAAAATGCTGGCACTTAAAAAAAATTAAAGCAGAAGAAATTCAAAGTTAGATTAACTGTATTTGAAGACTGCAAAAAGATGCCTTTCTTCTTTACAGATTTGTGTTTATTTGGCTCTTGATGCAAATGGAGTATCATTTTCCTGTGAATAGAATTATAATTTGTAATATATGTTTCAAATTAATAGCTATTCTGCTTTAAGCAAGACCTATCCAATTGTCCCTATGCTCTGCACTTTCAGGCCATCCAGCTACACAACCATGGCCCAGGAAACTATGGTTCTCTGACTGCTGCTGGTCAAGGACTTGGTTTTAGGAAAGCACTCACCTGACCCCCACTCAAGGTGAAAGGCAAGCCATCAAATCCCTTAAACCCTTAAAAAATTAAATTTCCCAACTAAAGCCATCTCCCCGTAGTCCATCAGGTGAAAAACCTTCATGTAAATAATTGAGTTTAAACTGCTCCCAGCTCAGTTTATTAAGCTCCTGCAGAGTTCCTTCCAAGATGTCAGAAAACACAGGGCTATGCTTCAACTTGTGACAAAATTCAGATCAGTTTTGCCATCTGAGCCAAGGAAGGACCTTTCTAAAGCCCAAATCAATGTCTCTTTTCAAGAGTAGGAAAAGCAGTGACAATTAGAAATTATCCATACCATGACTTTGCTGGTGCTCCAGTGGTTAAGAATCTGCCTGCCAAGGCAAGGGATGCTGGTTCAATCATTGGTCTAAGGAACTAAGACGCCACGTACCATGGGGCAACTCAGCCCTTGCGCCACAACTACTGAGTCCACATGCCGCAACTACTGAAGCCTGTGTGCTCAAGCCTGTGCTCCACAACAAAGAGCAGCCCCCGCTCACCACAATTAGAGAAAGCCTGTGCGTAGCAACACAGACACAGGACATCACCTCCCCCCCCCCAAAAAAAAAGGAAAACAGAGAAGAAATTACATGGCAGAATGAACAAAAAATAAAGAGACTGTGATCTTACCCTTTGGAACCAAACAGATACCCTCCAATGGACAAGAGAATTTTCAGTTTGGGATTCCTGGAACAGAAGAATAAACTGATTATTTCTTTGCTGGCTGCCAGGGAAAACTTTGCCTAAAGAGTTAGGGCTAGAATATGGATAAATGGGCCCTGGCTACTTGGCAGCTAAGTTTAGTGAAAGGTTGAGGCAGAGGGAAGAAGAAGAGGAAGGGTCGGGGTTATACCCAAGGAAATACACACGAATAAATGCACAAAGGAGTGAATGGAGACAGAAGGCCTTAGGCCCAGTTTAGAGCTATCTTCTCTCCCCCAAGACCCACCCTGGGTGCTCCCCGCTCGTCTCCTACTGACCTGGTTTTGAGACTGTTGATGGTCTGGTAAAGCTTCACCTCATTCTTGTCCTTGATGATGACCTTGTTGTTACTGATGCTGGCGAATGAGTAAATGAGGTGAGAACATAGGAAGGGGTCAGTGCTCTCAAGGGAAAACTTCCCTGGTTCCTGTCTGTCTTGTGACCATTTGGTAAAGTAGCAAACCAGTCTGTAGGCAGATCCTGGAGTAGAGGGAAGAGGGACAGTGGAGAACCCAGTGTGATGACCTCAGAGCTCAGACTGTCCCAAGTTTCTTCCCCAAAGCCACTGCCTCCTTTACTTATTTAGTCAGAGCCTCTGAGGGTCATTCAGCCTGGGTCCTCTGTGTTGGAGTCTCTTGAGCATCCAGACTCCAGTTAAGAGACACATTGAAAGACAAATACATCATCCACGTGGAAAACATCCCCAGAGCACTGAGATTTAGTGTGGATGGATAGATGGATGACATAGTGATGTAAGTGGATAGAGAGTGGATTAGAGAGATGATACACAAAAACTCATTGAGGTCGGGGAGAGTGTAGAGAGACAGACAGAAAGAGGCCCAGGGGACCCAGGAAGCAGTAACTCACACATTACTTACCTTCCTGCAGAAGCAGCAAGACCACTAAACCTGTAAGAGGTGGACAGGAAGGAAATTTGTTGAGCCCAACATGGTTCTCGCCTCAGAGTGTGTGGGTGTGCCTATCCCTGTGGGCAACAGTGTGGACCAGAACTCTCCTGGGTGAACTGAGATGCATAGTCGCCTTGTGTACAGACAGCTAACTCTTAAGGTGAATTGAGCGTGAACTGGCTCTGGTAATGTTCTAAGCCTTCCTGTTTGAGGTTCTGTCCAGCCTCTTCTCCACAGGACACCTCCCGTGGAAGGACTGGTAAGACCATAATACCCTTCATTTATTCTGCTAAAGGAAAGGAAAGGGCAGGACTCTGGTCCTGGAAACCTCACCCAAAAGGCAAGAGTCCTTGAACTATGACCCCTTCCCTAGGGACATTGTCTAGAATTACCCACACTAGGACACTTGAAGGGTTTGAAAATGGAGAAAAAGGCAGTTAAAAATGAAATGAATGGTGGCAGGAACAGCAGTGGAAGAGATATTTGTCAGTGACATATGACATTTGACATATAATATGCTGAATGCTGCTTTGCATATTATACTCTGGGGGTAGGTCTTAAAGAACATAAAAAATTCATAGACAGGGCTTCCCTGGTGGTCCGGTGGTTAAGAAACTGCCTGCCAATGCAGGGGACAAGGGTTCAATCCCTGGGCTGGGAAGATCCCACATGCCACCGAGCCACAAAGCCCATATGCCACAACCACTGAGTCTGTGCGCTAAAGCCTGCGCTCTGCAACAGGAGAAACCACCACTATGAGAAGCCTGTGCACCACAGCTACAGAGTAACCCCTGGTTACTGCAACTAGAGAAAGCCATGCACAGCAACAAAGACCTAGCAACAGCCAAAAACAAATAAATAAACCTTGAAAAAAAATGAGATGAAACTTTGGGTGCCAGCTGCTGAAGTGGGTGCCTTCCTCACGGAGCTTGGGGCTAGGGAAGTGAACTCTAGGGTTCTTTCCTGCTGATTCGTGTCACTTTTAGGCAGAGCAGGTAGGGACCTGGTCCTCCACACACCCACTGAGAAGGTAGGAGAACACTCATTGCCTCATCTGCTGTCAGGTTGGCCTCGAGGCCCTTTTCAAAATGCAGGCTCCCTGTGGGCTGCTCTCCCAAGGACTCAAGGCTGAGAACCTCAACAGGAAACTCAAAATGCTCTTGCCATTTCCAAGTGGGTAGGCATGGCTCAAGAGCATAGACAAGCAGGAAGAGGTAAGGACATGATGAAATGGCTCCTTTTCCTCCATAAGGCACACTCTGTCTCCTCTGTCACTTCTGTCACTTCACTCTGTCACTTCTCTTATTCACCCATAGCCCTATGTATTTAGTCTCATCCCCACATTTATCCTATTTCCAAGCCACCAAGAAAGTCAGAGTTTTGGATCAGAACTTAAGAACTGAAAGATGGTTTTAGAAAGCATCTACCAATGAATCATTCTGCAGACAAGAAATATGAGGTCTCCAAATATTTAAAATGTGCAGAAGGTATAGTCTATGAATCATGGGACTCCCAAGACAGTGCTTGTACATAACCACCTGGACAAGAGGCACCTCTGTGCAAATGCATACAGACTGACAACACCCCTGATGGGCTGAAGGGCTTTGGCCACTGCCACTCCCTTGCCCATCTGGGAAATATCAGATGGTCCCTGATGCAGTTGCCTTGGCTCAATAGGTATTGATAAGGAGGTGAACAGTGAGACTTGAGTCCCAGAAGAAGAAAACAACCACTTCTTCTATTGGTCTAAGTTATCTAGGTTATACCTTCTCTCCTCACTAACCTCCTGCTGAATTATCAGCCCAGAGCTCACCTTCCCAGAAAGACTTCTGATCCATGGCAATCACTCCCATATCCCTGGTCAGTTTCTCTGGGATGCCCATACTCTGGGCCTTTTATGCCTCTGAGTTTTTGACAGCCTCTTTTATGGGAAGGAAGCAAGAAGAAGTCCAGGAGATTCCAGGGACTTCCCCTGGCAAATATGCCTTGTGAAACTTCCTGGCAATGAGACTCAGGTTTGAGCAATGCCAATTGTCCAAAAAAAAATGCTGCAGTGGGGACAACCACTGAGAGGTCCTTTCCCTCCAGTCTCACCCTGAAGGTATGTGGTCCCTGGGAAAGGAAGGAGATGGTACTTTGGTTTGCCTCCTTGTATTGCTTTCTGGCTCCCAAATCTTGCTACCCCTTCATCCAGGATCTGTCTCCTTCTTCTTTCCCTCACCTCCCTCCACACTCACATCACCAGTGGCCTACTTATGCTTGGTCATCACCCCAGTTGGTTCTACCCTAGCAGCTCTTCTTCACATGATACCACCCGGTGATGCCTTTTTTGTGGAGCCCTTCTTGCTCCTCCCTGAGCCCAGGGAAGCTGGCTCCTCTGCTCACAGTTCAGTGTATTTCTTCTCATGTCTCCATACTGTACTGTAATGCACTGGTGAACATGTCTATCTCCCCAGTTTGACCGTGCAGTTCTTAAGCAGAAGAATTAAGTGAAACAAGAAAAACAAGAATCTCATCAAGTATTTAGTGAGGAATCTCCATTAACTTGTTAGAATTGAACTGTACCCCAGATTCTAAGGTTCAGACTCTCAAGGCCCTGTGCCATCTGCTCCCTGCCTTCCTCTCTCACCTCCTGGTTTTCTCTATGGGTGTGTCTACATCTCTCACTTTTCCTATTCCTGTTCTCTCGCTCTGTATTAGTCCCAGGAGGCTTCTCTCCAGCCTTGAGCCTGTTGTTTTTCACACAGCAGATGTGGGTCACATGGAAAAGAAAAATGGGCTGAATCCATTTAAAATCCTGCCCAAGGAAGAGCACGGGACCCCAAAAGAGAAAGTCTGCTATTTGGAGGGACATACCTGAAAAGCTGGGGCAGATGGGAAGAAGCACCTGGAGGAAAATGCACAAATTCTCTCAGTTCAGTTCAATTGCTCAGTCATTTCTGACTCTCAGGAGGGATAAATGTCAGCTTCAAACATCTGCTAGGGCCTGGAGGCACGATGCCCTCTTAAGCCCACACCAGTTAAGTGATAACTATCCTATTCCTCTTGCCACTCCTCCCCCTCCCCTACCTCTGACTAATGCTGGGTTAGAAATCATAATAGCAAGTTGGAAAAAGACAGGGCAGAAAAGTAGACCAAGAAAAGAGAAAAGGAAGGTGAGTTTAAGCAGCATCCCATAGCAGGCTGGGCTGGGGAATAGGATCAAATTCAACATTCAATCAAGCTTGGAGTCTTGGTTATTGAAAACTACAAATTGGTGCTTGCCAAGGGCATTTGCCAGTGACTGAACAACAAGGGTGTTTGCCATCTGCCTCTGTGGAGATTGAATCCTGAACAGCTGCAGCTGTTGACCTTCAGCACGCCCCAAGGAAGCTCAGGGTGGAGAATGAGGCACTCTGTGCTCCAGGGAAACTGGTAGAACAGGTCTTTTGATAGTTATTTTCAGGAACTGATTTCCTGATCCCAATCCTTGCGTCTCCTCAGATCTAGAAAAGCACTAAACTCCTTATGGTGATATCAGCTCCTCATGACTAGCAGAAAACCTTTTATAAATTAAGCACTTGATTGCACTGAACTCCCCCTTCACTAGAATTATATATATTGACCTTCCCCCACTGCATCTTTGGAGCAGTCTCTCAGAGCTATCTGAGGTTCTGTCTCCTAGGCTGCAGTCCTCATTTTCCCTCAAATAAAACTTAACTCACAACTCTCAGGTTGTGCATCTTTTGTTAGGTGGCATTATCATCTGGGACTGGCTAGTAAACTGAACTGGGTTTGGAACTTAGTGACTATAGAACTTTTATTATCTACAAGTCAGGAGAAAAATCCAGGAAGAGGGAAGAGCCATTCCCACTGAGAAGTAAGCTTAAAGGGACCAGAGCAAAAAGTAAACTTGCTTTGAGGATTCTAGTAAGTCCTGTTAGTTCAATGTACCAGCCATACTGGTTCACATCTTAGGAAATCTAGTGTGTGGGTACATAAGTGCTCAGTCGTGTCTGACTCTTTGAGACCACACAGACTGTAGCTCGGTAGGCTCCTCTGTTCCTGGGATTTCCGAGGTAAGAATATTGGAGTAGGTTGCTATTTACTCTTCCAAGGGAATCTTCCCGACACAGGGATCCTTGAACTCACATCTACAGCATCTTCCGAATTGGCAGGCAGATTTTTTTTTTTTACCACTGAGCCAAGAAATCTAGAGTTATATCTAAATAGAAGCATAAAATACTCATTTTCTTTACTTTTTTCCCATTTAATATATTTAGATGTAGCAAGGAGAGATAATTTCTTATCTTCCTAAGTGAACAATGCAAAGAAATAGAGGGAAAGAATAGAATGGGAACGACTAGAGGTCTCTTCAAGAAAATTAAAGATACCAAGGGAACATTTCATGCAAAAATGGACAGAAACGGTATAGACCTAAGCAGAAGCAGAAGATATTACAAAGAGGTGGCAAGAATACACAGAAGAACTGTATGAAAAAGGTCTTAATGACCCGGATAACCACAATGGTGTGATCACTCAACTGAGCCAGACATCCTGGAGACCGAAGTCAGGTGGACCTTAGGAAGCATCACTACAAACAAAGCTAGTGGTGATGGAATTCCAGCTGAGCCATTTCAAATCCTAGAAGATGATGCTGTTAAAGTGCTGCACTCAATATGCCAGCAAATCTGGAAAACTCAGCAGTGGCCACAGGACTGGAAAAGATCAGTTTTCATTCCAATCCCAAAGAAAGGCAATGCCAAAGAATGTTCAAACTACTGCACAGTTGCAGTTATTTCACATTCTAGCAAGGTAATTCTCAAAATCCTCCAAGCAAGGTTTCAACAATACGTGAACCAAGAACTTCCAGATATACAAGCTGGATTTAGAAAAGGCAGAGGAACCAGAGATCGAATTGTCAGCATCCACTGGATCATAGAAAAAGCTAGAGAATTCCAGAAAACATCTACTTCTGCTTCATTGACTATGCTAAAGCCTTTGACTGTGTGGATCACAACAAACTGTGGAAAATTCTTAAAGAGATGGGAATACCAGACCATCTTACATGCCTCCTGAAAAACCTGTATGCAGCTCAAGAAGCAATAGTTAGAACTGGACATGGAAAAGTGGGCTAGTTCAAAATTGGGAAAGGAGTACATCAAGGCTATATATTGTCACCCTGCTTATTTAACTTATATGCAGTGTATATCATGCAAAATGCAGGGCTGGATGAAGCACAAGCTGGAATCAAGATTGCCAGGAGAAATATCAATAGCCTCAGATATGCAGATAACACCACCCTTATGGCAGAAATCGAAGAGGAACAAAAGACCCTCTTGATAAAGGTGAAAGAGGAGAGTGAAAAAGCTGGCTTAAAATTCAACGTTCAAAAAACTAAGATCATGGCATCTGGTCCATCACTTTTGGCAAATAGATGGGAAAACAATGGAAACAGTGAGAGACTTTATTTTCTTGGGCTCCAAAATCACTGCAAATGATGTCTACAGCCATGAAATTAAAAGATGCTTGCTCCTTGGAAGGAAAGCTATGACCAACCTAGGCAGCATATTAAAAAGCAGAGACATTACTTTGCGACAGAAGTCCATATAGTCAAAGCTATGGTTTTTCCAGTAGTCATGCATGGATGTGAGAGTTGTCCATAAAGAAGATTGAGCGCCGAAGAATTGATGCTTTTTAACTGTGGTGTTGGAGAAGATTCTTGAGAGTCCCTTGGACTGCAAGGAGATTAAACCAGTCAATCTTAAAGGAAATCAACCCTGAATGTTCATTGGAAGGACTGATGCTGAAGCTGAAGCTCCAATACTTTGGCCACCTGATGCAAAGAGCTGACTCATTGGAAAAGATCCTGATGCTGGGAAACACTGAAGGCAGGAAGAGAAGGGGACGACAGAGAATGAGATGGTTGGATGTCATCACTGACTTGATGGATACGAGTTTGAGCAAGTTCCTGGAGTTGGTGATGGACAGGGAAGCCTGGCGTGCTGCAGTCCATGTCGCAGAGTTGGACACAACTGAGCAACTGAACAATAGCAACAATACACTTAGATACCCTTCCAAATCAGCCCCTGTCTAACTCAGTCTTTTTTTTATCAACTTCATTGCATTCCTTTGTATGGCTATACCTTTATTTACTTACCCATTTCCTCTTGATAAACATTTAACTTATCTCTAGATATTTTTGTTATTTAAAATAAAGCTAAAATGTAATTTTAAATAAAGCTTGAAAATATCTACTTTTTATATGTGCAGGAGTCTATCTATAGGAGAAATACTTAGCAGTAGAATTGATAGGTCAAAGGGTATTTGAATTTTTAGATTTTGAGAACTATTGTAAAACTGCCTTCCAAAGAGTTTGCATATCTCTCAACTTGTTATCTCTGCCAATTTCATAGTTGAGAATGTTACCTCTTTGTTTTAATTTGCCTTCTTTTAAATGAGCATTACTATTTACATTAGCAGTCATTTACATTTCATTATCAGAGCGCTGCCTGCAGATTTTGTCCACTTTTCTATTGGATACTTTTTTATTTGAAAGAATTCTATGCAATGAATGAATTAACCCTGACATACATAAATTGTATTAGAGCCTTGTCAAATGTGTTGTAGATGTATTTTCTCAGCTTTTTGTTTGTTTGTGGTGCTTTTGCACATAGTATTTTTGATTTTTATGTAATTAAAACTAATCTTTTTTTTTTTTAGTGAGTTCTGGCTTTGGTATCTTGCTTAAGCAAACAGGCCTTTTTAACCCAATATTATATTTTTAAAAGTTACTTCTGTTTTCTTCTAACATTCTGTGATTTACTTTTTGCATTTTTGATCTATGTGGAGTTAATTTTTTTTAATGCATGTAGATACAGCTTTTTCCCCCAGAAAGTTAGCTACATGCTTCAATATTATTTGTTAAAAATTCTTTTTTTCTTCATTGATTTGAAATGGCACTTTCAGGTGGCAAACTGACTAGGTAAGTGTCTTTATTCTTTGCCCCTATATTTTGTTCATTGATGAATCTGTGCATTTTAACGTATAGCGTATCTCATTACAGTTTCTTTCTGATTTTTAAAATATGTAACATTATGTTATGCCATGTACATTTTTTGAGAACGTTTTCTTTTACACGATTGCATATCTAAAGGAGACCTCCAAATGAGTTAGATATGAAATATAGCCCCAAGATAATAAAATAAAATATTAAAGGGAGTCATTTTGTGTGGATACCAAATCATAGAATATTAAAAAGCTGACATTCATCAGGCCATGTTGTAGAGGAGGGAAGTGTATACCAAAAGCAGCAGTTTTAATTCTGGAATTCATTCCTACCTATTCTGATTCTCCATGGCCCCAGAAGCCAGCAGAACCTGGTTCAATGCGAAAATCACTCAGCTCAGTCCACTAAGAGGGGGTCAAGAAAATGGTGTGGAAAGCCTTAATTTTCTTCTAGTGTCTTCAGTGAGTTTTACAAAATATAGCAGAGAAAAATATTAATATTATGTATGATATTAACATTATGCATACAAAAGTGTTCATTCTCCTCGCAAATTAAAATGAGACTTTGGAAAGCATTTTTGTTTGTTTGTTCATCTATTGTTTGGGAGAAAGCAGTATGTAGATCTGAGGATTTATATAGAAAACCAGTGTGTTTGTGTTTTGGGTAAATATAGAGCTTTGTACTTGTTGAAACTAGACTAGATCAACGGTTCCCAAATAGTTGTCATTGGACCAGTGATGCACTAGCTACAGTCAGAGTTAGGTAGCCTGGGAAAAGCTAAAAGCTAAATTTATCCTAAGATAATCACATTTGTTTAGTTAGAACTTGGAAAAGTGGGGGACTTACTATAAAAATCAGAATTAGATTTCAGTAGTTTCAGTAGACAAAGATCTCCTAGAATCTTTTCAGTGGCTTATAATTAGTCAAATAAACTAGAATAGGTGATAAGATTGAAACTGTTTTGGTGTCATTTTGGGGGCTCCAAAGAGCTCCAGTACCATAGTCTTCTATGTCTTAATGCAGAAAGAATTGAGTGTGAGCCAAAGTGATAGGTAAGTGATTTATCAGAATGGCTGGAGGGCATCACTGATGCAATGAACATGAACTTGGGCAAACTTTGGGAGATGGTGATGGACAGAGAGGCCTGGCATGCTGCAGTCCCTGGGGTCTCAAAGAGTCGGATACTACTGGGCAACTGAACAACAACATTAGAATAGGATGCTTGTTAGGCTTACAAATGGATACTGTGCCCTGAGAACTTAATGGGCTGCAGTTTTGTAATCAAAGGAAAAGTGGGGAGGGGAAGAAGAACTTCTTTGCCTTTCTTGAGTGGATGTCATGCTTTCATCATCAGCTCCTTTTCCAGGTTAAGCAGGGGAGTTTTCTTGTTCCCAAATGGTCAAGTTAGGTTCACAAATTATTGTTTTCTAATGTGTGTAGCATGTCCTAGGGATCATTAACTTATGGAGCTCACTGGGCAGGATGTGAGGCTCATGCCACTATTGTTTTATTGTTTGGGGTCATGTCTTGTGCTTCTGTTGCATAGTTTTATTGCTAAGCAAGCTTGCTTGGTTTTGTGGTTAAGCAAACTTGTTTTCTTGAGTAATCATTAACTTACAGGGGTCTCCTATATTTTTCTACTTACAATCTCCTAGTGGGATTAACTTTATAACTACCTACTTTGTCCCTTTACTTGATTCCTGTCAAGATCTTATGGAAATTTTCTAGTGCTTATGAAAGATTTTCTGTCACAGGGCAACCAAGGTGTGAAAAATAACTATGTCATCATTGGATGTTGGTGCCTCCATGTTTCCCAGGCTGAAATCTACACCCCACATAGTATCTGAAATTTTTACTTTGAGCAATTAATTTTTTAGGGTCCTTGAATTGTAGTCAGTCAGAAATGGAGGTGACTCCAAGGGTTATGCTGTCCAGCAACTTTGACACTGAGCTTCGTGGAGTCTGGAATTCCTTGGATTCCCTCAAAGGCAGTCTGTGTGAACAGATGGTTCCAGGCACTCATGCCAGCTTCAATCAAAATAGTTTCATTTTTATGTTTGTATACATGCAGTGTCTCTAAACTTACATTTTAAGACAGCATGCTGGATTATTCAAAACAACAACAAAATTTTTTGAAAACAACTTATCAGTTTTAATTTCCTCATTTTGAAGAAGAGAAAATCATGGCCTATAAATGTTTAATTACAAGTCCAAGATTCTACATCTAATTAAAGACAGAACCTGAAATTAAATCCTTAACCTCTTAACATCAATTTGGTTATTTTTGATATTTCCACACAATCTCATCATTTAATCTAATTTATTTGACTAATAATTTATTTGGTTTGAATGGAGGTCTTCCCATCCTATGGCAGGTATTTCCTGCCTTTCTGGAAAAGTTAACCTTAGTGTTTCATGAGTTTATCTGTGAATTATACACTGGCTTGTATTTCTTTTTTTGTGTTCATCTCAGTTTTTTAATCAGATGGTCAGGTCCACAGACAGTATCTTAAAGAAAGTAATTCAGGATTTATCTCCTCTTTCCTTACACTATACTTTATTATTAATATGTTGGTAGAAGAACAGATGTATCTTTTTTTTCTCCCTTTATCTTAATTCTGGAAAATAATAAATTTGTCCCCAAGACTGAAAAAGGGCTTCCCAGGTGGCACTAGTGGCAAAGAATCTACCTGCCAATGCAGGAGATGTAAGAGACATGGGTTTTGATCCCTGGGTTGAAAAGATCCCCTGGAGGAGGGCATGGCAACCCACTCCAATATTCTTGCCTGGAGAATCCCATGGACAGAAGAGCCTGGTGGGCCACAGTCCATAGGGTCTCACAGAGTCAAACATGACTAAAGCAGCTTAGCACACAGCACAGACTTAAAAAGAAAACTTAGTCAATCATATTTTGCTTTTCTCTATCAAGGTCATGGCAGTTGTTTGCAGACTTTCTTCTTAAACACGTCTTCTTCCAGATTCAAGTTGTGGATTTTATTCACAGAAGTCCCACAATAGAGGGACTTCTGCTCCATTGTTATATTGTTCAAAAAGCTTATATTACAGACATTCCTTACTAGATTCATGCTCTCACAACAGGCATTACTATGTTCTAGACTCAAAGCTCCACTGTGGAAAAGAAGAATATGAGTGGAAAAAATGAGGTCTGAGCAGTGAATAAGGTTTGCAATTATTTAGCATCCAACAAGTTCAGCAAACTTTATGCAAAGTCTATACTTTGCAATGAATTGCTAGAGGCTTTATAAGGGATGCATGTGATCTGCCTCAAGGAACTTGTACTTATGGAGACAAATTTATAAATATAGTTGACCCCCAAACAACAGAGGTTTGAACTGTATGCGTCCACTTATATGTGGATTTTTAAAACTAAACATATACTACAGTGCTATACAATCTGTGGTTGAATTCGCAGACGAGAAACCATGGGCCAACTGTAAAATTTTATGTGGATTTTTGACTCTTCAGAGGGCTGCCATCCCTAACTCTCACATTATTGAAGAATCAATTCTACATCTAAGTATAATACTAATGTTACAGGAAATGAAGTATAGTGGTCCCTTCTCTCCCATGGTTTTGCTTTACTTGGTTTCATTTTCCACCGTTTCAGTTACTTGTGGTCAACCAGGATCTGAAAATATAAAATGGAAAATTCCAGCAATGAACAACTCATAAGTTTAAAATTGAGGGCTGTTCTGAGCAGCATGATAAAACCTTGGTCCACCCCTCTCCAGCACACCTGGTGTGTGAACCGTTTAGAGCATCTGTGCTGTAGCCGCTGCTTAGGAGCCTTCCTGGACATCACATCTGTCCGAGTATTGCGGCACTTGTGCTCACATAACCCTTGTTTTAGCTAATAATAGCCCCAAAGTGAAAGAGTAGAGATGCAGGCGATTAGGATACTGTCCTACTGTGCCTAACTTAGAAACTAAACTTTACAATAGGTATGTCCGTATAGAAAAAACAAAACAAAACATAGTATATATAGGGTTTAGTGTTCTATACTGTTTCAGGCCTTCACTGGTGGTCTTAGAAATTATACTTTGTAGGTAAGGGAGGAATGCTAAACAGAACAGCAACTTGTAAATTGTGTAAAAGAAAACCAATTCAAAATAGATTAACAGAATGTTTAATTTATGTCATCTACTTTATAAATATTAATATGATCTGGTTCCAGCTTTCCAACAATTTATGTTCTTAGTGGTGGAGACAAATGCATAAACAAATTGTTCTTTTCACTCAGAACTGAAAATTTGGGGGAAAAAAAGAGATAATTGTAGCAAATGTACACTGCAACAAAATCCTAAAGTATATGCCAGTGTTCAATATGAAGAAAGTATACCAAGCAGAAAATTAAAGTAGCTCGTCATCCTCTAAAGAAACCACTGTGCCTGTTTAATACATACATACCTAACTCTCCTCTTTCTCTCTCCCTGTCTCTCTCTCTCCACATACACACACATGCACTCAACCATTTATGATAAAGCATCCTCGCAATTATCAATCAGTATATATCAATTTATATGCCTTTTTCAACAGCTACAATCCCCACTGATGGATATTTTAGTCCCTAAATTTCACAATTACGGTAAATACTTCAATGAGATGAGTTTGTACCAAGAAAACATGCATTTGCTACTTCTATATTACTCTTCAAAATTCTACTCAGGTTATATTCCCTCTAACAGTATGTAGAATGTGCCAATCATCCCCTTTCTAACAAATAATAGTTATTATCAGTCTTTTATATCTTTTCAATTAAACAATGATGCCTTATTTTAATTTATATTAAAATTAAATATTGGGCAACTATTTTATTCATTTATTGACCAGTACTATTGCCTGACCATTCTACTGGATTGTCCCTTTTTCTTTTTTTTTTGGTATTGCTTTTTAGGAGTTTTCTCTACATTACATATATTAACCTTTTCTTCCTCATATTTATTTTAATATTTTATCATTTTGTTTACTCTATATTTTGTTTGTATCTTCTTTGTGCAGTTAAAAAATTTGTTTTGAAGTCTGATCTCTTAATCTTCATTTATATCTTATGCATTTAACCCAGGAAAGAGGACACAGGTGAGGGCTATGTCAGATGCAGGATGAAGGAAGAGAGAATAAAATGCACGCAACACAGTAGTGCAAATGAACTAAAGTGCAAATGAACTGAAGGCTAACCGGAAAATGGCTGCAGTGCCCTGAGAGGAACAGGGCTGGTTTCCTGCAGAAAGCAAGACTTCAGATAGGTCGAGAGAGTGGGCTCTGCTAGGGTACAGAAGAAGAGTCAGAAACACGCACTGCAGCCGGACCTCAGGCAAGTCTCAGGCGGAAACAAGAGTCACTGAGAGCTTTCACAAGCATCATGCTGCTGCTGCTGCTAAGTCGCTTCAGTTGTGTCCGCCTCTGTGAGACCCCATAGACGGCAGCCCACCAGGCTCCCCCGTCCCTGGGATTCTCCAGGCAAGAATACTGGAGTGGGTTGCCATTTCCCTCTCCAGTGCATGAAAGGGAAAAGTGGAAGTGAAGTCGCTCAGTCGTGTCCGACTCTTAGAGACCCCATGGACTGCAGCCTACCAGGCTCCTCCGTCCGTGGGATTTTCCAGGCAAGAGTACTGGAGTGGGGTGCCATTGCCTTCTCCGCACGAGCATTATAGGAACCGAGAATCACCAGATTGGGGGGGGGGAGGGGGAGTGTGAGGATGTCCATTTTGGTTATACGGCCAGATTTCAATGCCAACTCTAGGGCACTGTTATAGCCATGCGTTCCGGGAAACAAGCTCACTCAGAAGGATGATGCAGATAGTGAAGTGCAGTTTATTACACCGGCGGGCCCAAGGCAGAGTCTCCTCTTAGCCAAGGACCCCGACCAGCATTTGTGAAAATCTTTTATACCCCATGTGTACGTGTCTGAATCCACCACCCAATTTCCTTGTGACTTACATAAACAAAGGAAAGGTAAATACAATCACAATAACCCCATCATTCATGTGTTATGTGTTTAAACAGTCAATAATCAATAAGCCTGAGGTTACATTCCAAACAGTCAATAATCAATAAGCCTGAGGTTACATTCCAAACAGTCAATAATCAATAAGCCTAAGGTTACAGATAAAAATTTATGACCTGTCCGGAGGGGGTCTTATCCTTCTATTGTCATTTCCACAGGCACTAAGCACCGAGTTCAGAGTCCGTTAGAGAGGTGGCCGAACATGATCAGCACGAACAGGCCTAAGATGGAGTCCAGGCCCTATGAATTCCTTCTTCAGCACCTTGATTTACAGGGACCTGGGAAGGCAAAACTAAACTCCAGTACTTTGGCTGAAACTCCAATACTTTGGCCACCTGATGCAAAGGACTGACTCCTTGGAAAAGACCCTGATGCTGGGAAAGATTGAAGGCGGGAGGAGAAGGGGACGACAGAGGATGAGATGGTTGGATGGCATCGCCGACTCGATGGACATGAGTTTGAGTAAGCTCCAGGAGTTGGTGATGGACAGGGAAGCCTGGCGTGCTGCAGTCCATGGGGTCGCAAAGAGTCAGACATGACTGAGCGACTGAACTGAACTGAGGAAGGCAAAACTCAGCTCTGATTCAAGCCCCTGGAAAGATCCAAATTCCTAAAGGTGGGAAAAAATAAATTTACTAAGTCAAGGTTTGGTCAGAAATACACTTTTTCGGGATTTGCTTGAGGAGGAAATTCAGAACCCAGTTCTGCCAGAAGAGGAAATACACATGAAGGATGACTTTTTATGAGTCAGTGAGGAAAGTGAGGCACTGGCACTGGTTCAGGCAGAGCTCTGGGTCCAGGCCCCTGCCTTGGGGCCGAACTATCACCAGCCTGGACTGGGAGAGTGCCCGGGCAGCAGGAGGCCAGTGGGAGTAGCGCCCTCTGGTGGTAGTTGGTGGGAGGCTCAACTCCTGGGCTTGTGTCCTGAAATGGCACTGTCTCCCCCAAGCTCTGTTTCTTCCTGGGATAAAGAATGCCTGAAAAGTTGGGAGGATTAATAGGGAAGGGAATAGGGAGATAGGAGTGAGTCTATGACACCACTCACTGTGGAAATAGGTACAAACCAAAAAATGGGGGTGGGTGGGGAATAAACAGAGGTAGAACACCAGGGAAAGTCAGAGGGAAAAAGGATGAACAAATAATTCTGTTTTAAATATGGCAAATGGGTTTTTCTTGTTTGCCCCAACTTGCACACATTCCTGAGGCTTGGCACCTTCCCACTTTGCTATCTGGGACCCGATTCAGGCCTAGGCTTGGTGCAACAGAAGGGGGCTTTTGTTAATGCGTCTCAAGGCAGAGGAAGACACAGGCTCTTTCAGCACATGTCAGCCTGGGGACACATAGGATGTGTGCTGAGAGAGGCCCCACTACGGGGCAGGGAGGCTAAATGAGGCCAAGTGCCCATGACGGGGAGGAGCGAGAGCAGGTTCAGAAAGAGGTATTTCCTCCCTGGTGAGAGGAACTGGCCTGTGACACATCCAGAGGACTTAAACAGAAAGACCCATACCCCTCAAAAGAAGTACCCATCTGTCTGAGAACCCCTTTTGCTGTTAAATCTGAACTAAAAATGTCTTCTGGACTTCATGTATGAGACAGGACCATGGTAAAGTAGTTTGATAATGGACTCTAGCCCTTCTCCTTGGAGAAGGAAATGGCAACCCACTCCAGTATTCTTGCCTGGAAAATCCCATGGACAGAGAAATGCGGTGGGCTATAGTCCATGGGGTCACCAAGAGTCAGACATGACTTAGTGACTAAACTATAACAACAGCCCTTCTCCTTTCCACTAAGTAGAGCGTGAGGTCAAGACTGTTTCTTACAGAAACAGACTCTCAGACATAAAGAACAGGTCTGTGGTTGCCAAGGGGGGAGGGGGAGGGATGGAGTGAGAGGTTGGGGTTAGTAGATGCAAACTACTATATATAGAATGGATATGTGTGTGAGTAAAACAAGGTCCTACTGTGTAGCACAGGGAATTGTATTCAATATCCTGTGATAAATCATAATGGAAAAGAATATAAGGACTTCCCTGGTGGTTTGGTGGTTAAGAATCCACCTTGCAAAGCCAAGGGTATAGGTTTGATCCCTGGTCCAGAAAGATCTCACATGCCGAGGAGCAGCTAAGCTCATGTGCCACAACTACTGAACCAGTGCTCTAGAGTCCAGGAGCTGCAACCACTGAAGCCTGGTCACCTAGAGCCTCTGCTCCACAACAAGAGAGTAGATCCTGCTCCCTCCAACTAGAGAAAGCCTGCAAGTAGCAAAAAAGACCCACTACAGCCAAAAATAAATAAATAAATCTTTTTTAAAAAAAGAATATAAAAAAGAATGTATACATATGTATAGGGGCTTCCCTGATGGCTTCATGGTAAAGAATCCACCTGCCAATGCAGAAGACACAAGAGACGTGGGTTTGATCCCTGGGACAGGAATATCCCCTAGAGCAGAAAATGGCAACCCGCTCCAGTATTCTTGCCTGGAGAATTTCATGAACAGAAGAGCCTGGCAACTATAGTCCATGGGGTCGCAAAGAGTCAGACATGACTGAGTAGACACATGTGCTCATGCATACATATGTATAACTGAATCACTTTGTTGGACAGCAGAAATTAACACAACATTGTAAATCAATTTTACTTCAATTTAAAATACTGTTTCTTGCTCTCCCTCCTCCTCTATAACTTCAAGGCTTTGCTTCAAACAGAATAAGATCTCAGTTAAGTCTTTATTAAATAAACAGGGGTAAGAATAAATGAATAAGCCATTCATCTGTGTTCTTCCAGTTGGCTCATGTCCGCAGTAGGCCCATTATCAGTAGTGCATCGTTGTTAAACAGATGAATGAGCAAGTGAACTCTTGAGACCCCAAGTTGGTGGTTGCTAAGCTGGTGGGAAGCTGAAAGATGTTGCATAAAGGCTTGCCTAGGTTGAACCACTGGTGAGAACTTGGCTCAAATACAGGATGTGGGCTGAGTGAGTCTTGCCTTCCTATTTTTGAGGGTGGGGGTTGAGCACTGAAAGTGCCTCTGATTTGTTAGTGGGCCCCGTGCAGGGGCTGCTAGATCTGCAGAATTGAAAGTTGGGGGAGGAAGGAGGGAAAGAAGGATGTAAGAACCAGCCAGAAATGAAAAGCAAGCTGTTGTGAGGGGTTCATGCCATAGAAGTTGGGGTCAGATTCCTGGAGGGGCCTGAGATAAGCGTACATCATTGCCCATGGACCTGCTCCAACTCTTGCAGACGCAGGTCAGAGAAGACCAAAGTTCTCTATACAGTAGGGATAATAAGATGACCTCCCCTGTGGGACTGTCTGAGGGATTAAATTTGATCATACATGTGAAGCATTGTATTGTACCTGGATGAAAATGTACACTCAATAAATATATAATTTTCCAACACCTTCTGGATGTTTATTTCCATTTTCTGTCACACTGATGAAGAAGGGAGACGGAGAGCCGTAAGGAGACAACCTGTGCAGTAGGGTGAGCTTCCTGTGAGGTCACCACCCACTGCCTGGCCTTGAGACCCCGGCTGCAGGGAACCTGGACTCCACGTAGCTGCCCAGGTCCAGCTGTGGTTCCCTATGTCACAGGTTAGGTTCTCCAGTAACAGCTGTGGAATCAGAGCACAAGTCATTTATCAGGACTCAACACCTGTGAAAGGAAGGGAAAGGGGCAGGATGGGGCAGAGGGAGAAGCTGCCTCATGATGCAGCCCTGACAAAGCTTTGGCCAACCTGGCCAGGAGCTGTAGAACAGGTGGTGTCCAGCTGAGTTGTCCTCCTTCGGACTAAAATGCCTGGGCCTTTCTCCTCCCACCTAAAGTGAAAGTGAAAGTGAAGTCGCTCAGTCCATGCGACCCCATGGACTGTAGACTGCTAGGCTCCTCCGTCCATGGGATTTTCCAGGCAAGCATACTAGAGCGGATTGCCATTTCCTTCTCCAGGGGATCTTCCCGACTCAGGGATTGAACCCAGGTGTCCCGAATTGCAGGCAGACACTTTACTGTCTGAGCCACCAGGGAATCTCCCACCTAAATTAGTCCCCAAATATGGGCTACCTTGGTAAGGGCATGACCTTGGCAAAGGGGGACATCTGTACCTGAAGCAGGCCCTGAAACACCAGCAGCAAGATGTGCTTCCAAACACAAGTCCCTTGAACTCGTGCTCCTGGAGAAAAGAGGCCTTTTATTTGTGACTCTCAACCCCTCCAGGCCTGACACACAGAGGCAGGTATTTATTACTCTACTTATTTTTTGATGAATGCCATTTGCTAATGTGTTACTGTTCACAGGACAGTTTCCTAGACTTGGGCTTGTTTTGTTGCACATTGGCATGAAAGGCCTTTGGGACAGACCTGAAGCAGATGTCCAAGTGGGGAGAATCACAAAGCTCATCCCACTGGCTGCTGATGGAGTGAGTCTCAGTGCTTCTAAATGGTCTGTTATGACTTAGACATAGACACAGGGGGAAGATGACCATATGAAGACAGAAGCAGAGATTTAAGTCACACTGCCCCAAGTTAGGGATGACCTGGGGCTGCCAGAGCTGGAGGAGACAAGGAAGGGTCCTTCCTTAGGGGCTCTGGAGGGAGTGTGGCCCAGCCAGTATCTTGATTTTGGACTTCTGGCTTCCAGAACTTTTTGGAGAACAGATTTCTTATGTTTCAAACCAAAATAAATAAATAAATGGCCTGTTACATGTGGACCTGAAAGACCTTTCCCAGATAGTCTGAAAGCAGGGTTGGGGAAGCGTTGGAAGGGAGCTGGCTGAAGGAGAGTCAGTATTCCAAGCATTAGAAGACAGAGACCAAGTAGGGAAAAGTGCTCAGAGGCGCTAAGTTGGGGGAAAAAAGTGATATGGCTGAACATAAAGAACAGCCTGAGAATGAAAAACACCTGGACACGCCTCTGTTACCAGCAACAGCTTTATCTTAGGCAAATTATCTCCCCACTCTGAGTTTCAGTTCCTCTACCACGTGCCCGTGTATTTACACTCAGCTCCATATCCTGGTAACTAGTGCAGAGACTGAAACGCACTGTACGTTTAAAAAGGGTTTGTGACCACTTCCAGTTATGACTGAATAACCCTCATGCCATAAACTAGAGAACTAGATCAAACATGTGAAACCATTATTTCACATATTTAAATGCAGGCATGCAGTAGGCGGCATGCCGTGCAGGACTATGAAATCAGCGAGAAGGAAAACAAGTGAGGTGAGCCCAGTTGCTCCCCTGGATTTCTGCCTTGGGACCATTTCCTGACTGTAGCACAAGGAAGGGTAACCTATTAAGAGAATCGTGATCTCCCTGAGCTGAGAGGACAAAGATGGGAGTTGGAAGAGCCTGGGAGATATGGAAATTGTGCAACAGAGTCCCAGAGACAAGGGAGGAATATGGAAAAAGAGCTTCAGAAATCTGTGTTTCCCCTGGATCCTTACTGAACACAAACTGTATGCAGAAAGGTTTGAATGGGTGAAGATTTATCACAGAGGAAAAAAAAACCAAAAAAACACCGCTAGAGAGCTGAAAACTAGACAACCACTAGAGCTTGCACAGGGCTGGGAGACATTAAGTAAGTAAGACTGGCCAGAGCAGAAAGTCTTGGTTGAGCAGTTGGTAAATTAAACTGGGACCTCAGAAGGTTCAATCCTTGGTAAAAGACATGCTGGCCCAAAGACAGCTGGAGACCTTCTCTAACAAAGCCTGAACACAAGCTTCAAAACACTGAAGCCAATCTGCCAGTAAATTGACTGCCTGCCAACAAAATCTACACATTCAATGACATAACAGTTCCCGTGTTCAGCATCCGATAAAAAAATTACTAGATATGCCAAAATACAGGAAATATGACTAACAACCAGGATGAGAATGTTATATGTATATAGACATAGAAAATGGAGATTGACACACAAAGTCCTTAAAGCAGCTATAATCAGCATGTCCAGGGACTTAAAGGAAAACAGAAATATAACTGGCAACTAAAGAATGCTACTCACCATCTGGCCTTACAATGATTGAGTCATTAGCCATTAAAGTCACTGACCTTCAACATGCCCTGAAAGGCGTTTAGGGCAGAAATCAGGAATGAGGAACTTTGTGCTCTGTGAAAATTGGCAGGACAGGCCTTCAGATATATATTTTTCAGGAGATAATTTTATGAACCCAATTTATTGCATCTTTCCATACTTAGAAAGCACTAAAATCATTAGCTAAGATATTCCTGCCTTGTGACTAACAGCATGATTGGCTGAATGTACCTCCCTCTTCAAAATCACATGTATGCTGTCTCCCCCCTCTTCTTCCAAGCAGGCCCTCAGAGCTCTCTGAGAGACTGTCTCTATGGATATAGTCCTCAGTAAGTCCCCAGACAAAACTGAAACTCATATCTTTCACATTGTGTCTGTATACCAGTTGAAATAATGAAGAGAGAAATAGAAACCATAAAAACTGGAAACTCAAGAGCTAAAAAATATAATATTCAAAATGATGAATTCACTGGATAGGCATAAAAGTAGATTAGATCAGATCCTAAAGAAGAAAGTAAACTTGACACTTTACTGTAGGGCAGAGATTGACACAAATTTCTAAATCAATTATATTTCAAATTAAAGTAAAATTAAAAGAAAAAGTAAACTTGAAGGTGACGTAACAGAAACTGTCTAAAACCAGGAATGAAATCAGACAGATGCCCTGTAAGTCATTCTAAGGACATTGACTTCTACACTGAGTAATGCGGACACCATTGGATAGTTTTGATGAGGGGAGTGATATCATCTAACTTACATTTATGGGATCATTTTGGTTGCTGTGTTGAGAATAGACTAGAAGCAAAAGGGTAGATGCAGGTGGTCTGTCAAGGGAATACTACATTATTCTGAGTGAGAGATAAAATGGTGGCTCAAACCAGGTTAGTAGCAGCAGGGGCAATGGGAAGTGGTAAATCTGAGATGTATTTTGATGGTAGAACAGACGGCATTTTTTTCATGCACCGAATTTGGAATCAAGATTGATGTCAAGGTGTATAATATACACTGAGCCATTAACTTCTTCTGGAGAGCAACAACTATACGTCAGTAAGATATATATGACAGGAAACCTAAGTGCATAAACAAATAGAGGCTTATTTGTTGCACATAACTGGTTAGACCAAGGATGTTCAACTACTCAAGGTTACCATTAGTATCCCAGCCTTTTGCTGTCTTTCCCTTAAACCATACTTAACAGACTGTATCTTTGTCCTTTTTCTTGTGTCTCACGGTCCCAAGATAGCTGCTGTACTTCCAGGCATGATGTTGGTATTTCAGGAAAAGAAGCAATGGCAAAAGGGGCTCTGGCAGTTGTATTTGTCCCTTTTAACACACGAAAGCAAAAACTTTCTTGGAACCCCATCCAGCAAACTTCCCCTAATATCTCATTGGGTCAAGTAGCCAGACTTAGGAGAATAGATTGCTACGTGTGGTCTAGGAAAATTGCAATTCAGTCCTTATGGTCAGAGTAAGACATCTTCTCTCCCCAAATTCAGAAGACTTCTGATAGCTAAACACATGGAGGTTTTCTTAGCAGAGTAGAAGGGGCAAGCTGTAGGAAGAGTGTTGGTGATAGACAATTTCTATCATAGATTGCTTTTTGCAGTTTGGTTACAAACCGTGCCCAGTGTTCGGCAGATGTACATAATAAACATGTACTGCTCTGACGCGGGTATGAAGGCAGTGATTTTTGGAAGACTTCATAAACAAGCTGACTGAAAGACAGAGAAGGGAGGTGGAGGGGAGAAGGGTTGGCATGACTGGTTTCAGTTTGTTTAAACTAAAAACGACCTGTGATGGGAGCAATGCTCTGGGGACTTGGATGAATATATCTTCCCTGCCAGATGTTTGAAGCATTGAAGATTTGTCATTTTAAATTTCTAAATGTAGAGATGTCTAAAGATCTTCAGTGAGTTTCAAAGCCATCCATGATCCTCAGGGCAGAGTCTGTAGAGATGGCAGGATAGGTTGGCCCTCTCATTCATTTTAGGTTACCCTGAGGAATGGGGGAGGTAGGGAAGTGTAGAGTGAAGAACCAATACAATAGCCATGAGGGGGAAAAACGGATTTTATATTAAAACTGGAAGCAGAATTCCTTCTAGAGAAGAATTTTACTGTTGCTAGCGAAACACTTGCAGAGTCACTCACTTTTGCAAAGTTAGGTCTCAGAATCTGGTTTAGAGAGCAAAACATGAAACAAAGAAAACAAAACTTCTTTGCAAAAGAAAGTAAGAAACATTGAGTTCTGGCTGGCTGAACAGGAAAAGAGATAAAGGGAACCTGGGAACTGAGAAGGAAAGGGGGAAAATTAAAATGAATGGGAGACAGTTATGTAACCCTCCTAGCCAGTGGGCTTTACACCCTCTCCTCAACACAGCTTTCGAATGGCAGAGCCAGGAATCCGAAAGCCTGGTGCTCCTTCTACCTCCAGCCTTCCCCAGTCAGCACGAAAGAAAGAGTTCAAGTCTGAGCTGGGAGGCAGTTGGCTGGTCATTCACAAACCCTCCCATCTGCATCTATGGAAAGATTTTGAGGTGAAGGCGCGCCTGAGTCCTGAACTGAAATGTCAGGTGCTCTGGCAGGAAGCGCATAATGACCTTGGGGAACAGTTTCCTCTGGTTAGTGCTGTGGGTGAGGGTTCCACCTTCTTCCCCAGAACAAGCTGGTAAACAACCATTCCTCCTCCTTCCCCCTCCTCCACAGGTCTCTTACAACCGGGACTCTGTTGTTAAGGGCAACCGATACTTTCCATTTCCTGATGAGCGGGGGACTCTGGGCCCCTATAGAATAAGTAACAATTTGCATTTGGTTTCCTTTGTATATTACAAAAGAGGGGAGAAAAAAAAAGAAAACAACAAAAAGAGCATTCACCACGGGACTCGGCTCACGGTTTCTCACCTACTTGAAACTTGATCGCTGCTCAGACCTCACAACCGGCATGTGGTCCATGACGGTGCTGAGTACTGTTACCTTCTGCTTCCTCTCAGCTACAAGGACACGCATGAACTCTGTATATGGCAATAATATCAGCTTGGATAATCCAGTTACTCAAAGCATGTTCATAACTAAAATTTCCCTTGGTCCTGGCAAGAAGCCTGCAACTTACATGGTGGGAACTCCTCTGAACACTTGAGAGGGTATCTCCTCGGAGCCAGGTTCAGGTTTGTGGGTTTCAATCCACAACACCCAGCAGCGTGCCTGGGACACAGGCTCAGGAAATGACAGCTGCATGACGAAGTGTTAGCGTGAGATGTAAAGTGAGGAGAGAAGGGGAGAAATGAGGACGTGGGCTGCAACTTTTTTCAACTCTTAGAAAAGTCTGGTATAGGCATCTGCTGGGACGGAGGCAGGCCCCGATCCTTGAGTCTGTATGTCATCCCAAGAATGGCAGCTCCCTGAGGGCACTGGGTTTGTGTGGCTCCATTCAGCAGAGTGCAGTTTGGGGACACGTGTTAGTTTGGTATGTATAGCTAAATAGCCGTGAGGCACCTATGTGAGCATGCGTATGTGCACATACACACATTTTTGTGTATCCATCTTTTTACATATGACCAAGACATAAGACAAAATAATATTTTCTGCAGGAGTCCAAGGGTAGGACAGGAGAGCAGTCTCAGAGACCCAAGTGGGCAGCCTCGGTTGTGAGGGAGATGCCAGTCCTGCCCCCAGCCTCTCTACCCAACTTCCTTTCTCTCTTCCCTGACCCTTGTGACCTTCTGCCTTTTTTCACTTACTTGTCTTTCAAAGTCTTTCATCATTTCCTTAGCTTCCCCTACACACTGGTCATGATCAAGTTTGTCCAGCACAGCTCCTTTCTGAGCCGGGCTGGAGTGAGGGGAGAAGAGACTCGTGGGGGTGTGTTGGGGGCTCTGATGTTAGGGTGAACGTGGACAACTGGAGGTCAATGTCACTAATCAGTCGGTGAACAAATATTTATTGATCTCTTTGTTCTAAGGCTGTGCTGAGTGCTCACTGCTTTCTGTGGTATCTGCTCATTAAGGGAAAAAAGGGAAAAAAATTGAAGACAGTTATCTATCAGACCCCTTCATTGGGCTAAAGACAAGGGCTCCTGAAAGCCACTAACTAGCTGTGTGATGACAAGGCTACACACACACACACACACACACACACACACACACACACACACACACACACACACACGACACACGACTGGCTGGGATTTTCCTACTGCTGAGACTGTGCCTGCAGAGGTGGCAGCCCTTGAGAGGGCCGGCTTGGGCCATAGGAATGCCTCTGAACCTGTTCCTTCTGACTGGACATTCTACAAGCCTGGGTTCTTTCTATCAATAAATGGCCAGAATATGGTTAATAAGACAAATGAGATAGAGAAACAAAGAGATTTCACTGCAGGGAATAAAAATATTTCATTGCAATTTTGACAAGGAGAAGAGAAGTTAAAATCAGTGAATTAAAATGTACTGGGATGAAAGGACTTCCCTGGTGGTCCAGTGGTTAAGACTCTGTGTTTCCACTGCAGGGGGCCCAGGTTCCACCCCTCATCATGGAACTAAGATCGTGCATGCCACATAGTGCGCCCAAAAGAAAATTTACTGAGATGAAGACATCTCAGTAAAAGTGTTATAAAATATTACTGTCCAAAATAGCAAAAAGGTGATAGAAGATGTATTATGTTGTAAGAAAAGGTATAGGATTGAGAAGACTTCATAAGAATAGTTCAGTTTATTCATTTGTGGCTCATCTAGAATGATCTTAGAATTATTATGTAAGCTTTATTTAGTCATCCAGAGTCTCAGACCGAACTCTGATTCTGAAATGTCAGTTACTACAGTCATGGGATTGAGGGTTTTTTCCCCCTTGGTTGGATGAGAAAAATATGTAGTTCTAAGAAAATGTACAAATAAGGAGACAATAAACAGATAACTGTGGGGTCAGTACTTTTGATAAACTGTGTTCATTCAGGTAAAGCGATTTATCTTCATGGTGCTGCTCTGGTTGGGCTTCCCCAGTGGCTCAGCAGTAAAGAATCCTCCTGCAATGCAGGAGACATAGGAGACTCGAGTTTGATCCCTGAGTCAAGAAGATCCCCTGGAAGAGGAAATGGCAACCCACTCCAGTATTCTTGCCTGAAAAATCCCATGGGCTGAGGAGCCTGGTGGGCTACAGTCCATGGGGTCGCAAAGAGTCAGACATGACTGAGCACACACACATGCTGCTCTGGTTTTGTTCTACCTGCTTGCCAAATTTAGCAGGTGGATCTGTCTGATTTGCAAGACTCATTTACATGTTTAGAACATTCGCTTGTTGGATTAATATGTCTTCCCTGCTAGAAGTCTGAAGCGTTGGAGAACTGGTCATTAAAATTTTTTTAAATGTAGAAATGTCTAAGGATATTTGATGAATTACAGAGCCACACATGATCTTCAGAGCACCTTCTTTAACTCTACAATGGTGAATGGTGGAGTTTTTTCCCTACCATTTCAGTAGAACTGTCTACCTTATCTCTAGGGGTTCAGTTTATATCTCTGAGGACTTTTAGTAGCTGGGACACTGATTATGGTAAGCCTCTGTCCCATATAGAGAAAAGCAACAACAACAAAACCCACGTAGACTTTGAGGAATTCCTTCATGTGGAAGGTAGAGCATTTTAGGAGCACTGAGCAGACTTGTCTGACTGTAATCATACAGGATATCTACCTGAGGACATCAAGAAGGCTTTGAGGACCAGACCACTTACTTCTCAGTTCCATAGAAGACTCCACAGAAACTGCTGGTGGACTCAACTGCAATGCCTCAAGAACCTGGAGGTAATGTTCCCATCTCAGAGTGAATGAAAGTTTCACTTTACCTCGCTGTGTGACCTTGGGCAAGTTTCTTAACATCTCTGAACTTGCTTCTTCATCTATAATGCAGATACTGTAACACCTAGCTGAAAGGATTATTAGTAATGCTGATTTGAAATAATATTTATAAAATGCTTAGCATAGTTTCTGGAACATATGAAGAGCTCAAACCATGAGAACTATCTGTTCCTGTTAAGTGAATAGCCAAGGAGAATTGGAAAGCACCTAAGTTAAAATCAAGTTCAGCTCAACAAATATGTACTAACCATGTGCTAATGTTGTAGTCATAGCACTGGGGATTAATTCATATTTTTTCAGTAAATATTTATTAAGCAGATGCTTGTCAACGACACAGGTTATGCCTATTGGTCGCTCAGAGCCCGGAACAGTGTTAAAAGACACCTCCAAGTTCTTACTGTTTCGTTCTTTTTCTTCAGAATGTATTTTGCATTCAGAGAGGTTTCTTAAAAGGTAAATAGATACTGTTAAGTGAAAGAAGCCAATCTGACAATGTACATGCTACATGATTCCAATTCTATCACATTCTGGAAAAAGCGAAACTATGGAAATAGTAAAGGAACCACTGGTTGCCAGGGAGGGAAGGAGGCGAGAATAGGTTGGAACATAGGGGGTTTTAAGGCAGTGAAACTGCTCCATATGTTATTGTAATGATGGAAACACATCATTACACATTTGTCAAAACCCACAGAATTTACAAGACCAAGAGTGAATCCTAATATAAACTATGGAATTTAGTTAATAATAGTGTATCAATATTGACTCATCACTTGTAACCAATGGAGTACATTGATGCAAGATAGTAATAATAGGGAAAACTGGGTTTGAGGGTAGGAGTGAAAGATATGTATAGGAATTCTCCATACTTTCCATTCAGTTTTTCTATAAACCTAAAATTGCTCTAAAATTAGTCTATTAATTTTTTTTAAGTAAGTAGAATTTTCACAATTCATTGTATATCCCAGTCCTACCTCCTGGAGATTAGACTTCATTTCACAGCTGGAATACATGTTTCTCTTTCGTGTTTTTGGACTGTTCTGTATTTCTCTTAATCTCAGCATCTCTATGTTACAGTATCTTTCCCATAAGAATGCAGACTTTGTGAGGACAGGGACCACAGCTTATTTATCTTTGTGAGAGTATGTCAGTCTTCTGTTCAGACCTCCCAATTTCTTCCCTTTCCAAGAGTTTTGGGAATATTAACTAGTTTAATCCTTAAAGCAGCCCTGTGAGGTAGGTTGGTCTTATACTCATCAAATATGAGAAAACTGAGTCACAAAGAGGTGAAGAAACTTGTCCAGTGTAACAAAGCTAGGAATTGGCAGAGGTGGGATACCAGCCCAGGTATCTGGATCCACAGTCTGAAGTTAAAAGTACCAGAAAAACCCCCCGATTTTTTTAAATAAATGTATTTATTTTTAATTGAAGGATAATTGCTTTACAGAATTTTGTTGTTTTCTGTCAAACCTCAATATGAATCAGCCATAGGTTTCCGTATATCCCCTCCCTTTTGAACCTCCCTCCCCAAAATGCTGTGAACTGCAGATTATACACATTTGGGGAGTGATGACATCATTTTAGGGTACCTTAAATAAGCATATTTTTTATGCAATAATGGAATGGAAGAAAAAAGTGGAAGTACATTGCATGTAGTAGGACTGGTATTGTTTTGTGAAACTTGTGTTTTTTTGTATATTACCTGTGTGTGTATTTGTGTTGGATACCATGCAATATATACTTAGAAAGATCACTGCCTTAATCTGTAAGATGAGTTGTTACCACTGACAGGTAACAAGAAGTACAGGTCTGAGACAGCTCCAGGCTCCTGCCAGCCCAGGTGTACCTGGCTTCCATCCCCAGCAGATTTCTGCTTGACTAGGATAGACCTCCTTACCTTTCACTGGACCAGAGTCACCTGCCTGCTATAAATCATTCTCAAGAAAGGATACTGGGACTGCTGTGATCAAATCTCATTGATCTGATATACCTCTGATCAAAGACTCTTCCAGAAAAAAAAAAGAGAGAAAGAGAGACTGGAAGTTAAGTAATCTAAGTGTTAGCCCTGAAAGAACTTGGAAGACCAAAAATATTTAAAGGTCCGTCTAGTCAAGGCTATGGTTTTTCCATTAATCATGTATGGATGTGAAAAACTTGGACCTCTTGAAAGAGAAGGAGGTGAACCACTGAGTGAAAGAACTGATCTGAGGCCTGATGAGATGCTGACTATCATGTCCAATTGGAAATAGATCCTGAGGCGACAGAGGATGACTTCGATGGGTTGGGTGATGTACAGACTATGGGGTCCAAAAGAGTCGGACACAACTGAGTGACTGAACTGAACTGAAACTGAACTCACTCACACTTTGGCAGGGACTATCCACCTTGTCATTCACTCATTTATTCAATCAAGAAATGTCTACTGATTACCTAATGTGTGCCCAGCACTGTGCTAGGCACTGGGGACACAGGGATGAGCAAAAGAGACATGATCTATGCCTCCTGGGGATGACTCTAGAAAGGGAGAGAATAGTTAAACAACTAATCTCAGAAATACATGTATAGCTATAAATTGTTAAATGCTTTTTAAGAATACAAAGGAAAGAGGGTGCTCTGATGTTGTAACAGGAAAGGTCTGATTTAAATAGAGAGAAGGCGTCAGGTTTGGTCAAACTTACCAAATATAGAGCAGAGACTCTAGTCCAGGAGAAAGGTTTGAGAACTTTGACTTCAGGATCTCTTCGTGGGAATGTAAAAGGTAGTCTTTGTTTCCAATATTCAGAGGTCTTTTGCTAATTCTGGCTATTGTTGATTATTCCTAGCAGATGTATGGGTCGTTGTTCAAGTCATTTTTTGCAGGAGATCAGAAGCCAAGACTCCAAGGTGGCTTGAAGAACAGAGAGATGAGCTTCTGTGCACCTCAATGAAGAGAAACTGTACAGGACTATGGACAGTGCTGTTCTGTACTGAAGAATCCATTCTTTGGAGATGTATTTTGCTGTGGTTTTGTTCTGATGCTTTGTGCCAAAGGACAGGATCACATCCAAATGTGAACACAGAGGCAGGTCTGTGTTCAGAGCTTTTCCACTGCAGTCAGGTCTGTTGGTCCCTGCAACATGGGGGCAGACCTAGGGGCAGGCAGAGAAGTACCAGGACAAGACCCCTCTGCAAACTCCAAGAGCAGTGATACTTAGTTTTGAAATTCTGTTTCGTGAAAATATCCTTTTCTTATCACAAAACCTTCAGCAAAGTCCTAACGAATCTTATTTCCTGATCTCAGTTATTATCATACTGAACAGGAGATAGGGCCAATGTCCAAGTTGGGCAAAATGACACAGGGAAGAGCAGTAGTTGTCTTGAGACAAACATGCATAACTGAGGAAGGAGAAAGTAACAGTCTGCTTCCCTATTGCAGATTCTGATGACAAGCAACTACCAGAATTCATTTTCAGAATGTGTAAATACTTCTTAACAGTTTCCCAGAAATCCCTGGAAATAGGAGCCTGGTCATAGATGATACGTCTGCAATGAAAAGAAACAGAGTTGAGACTACATGTGCATTAAAGGGATATGTGAAGTTTCGATATTTGGATTACGTATCAATTCTTTCTAGTTTTCATAAGCACCCTGCTAAGTGATTCTGTTGTTTTAGGAGAGTGAGGTATCAGTTCAGTTCAGTTGCTCAGTCGTATCTGACTCTTTGTGACCCCATGGACTGCAGTATGCCAGGCTTCCCTGTCCATCACCAACTCCTAGAGCTTGCTCAGACTCATGTCCATCAAGTAGGTGATGCCATCTAACCATCTCATACTGTTGTCCCCTTCTCCTCCTGCCTTCAATCTTTCCCAGGGTATTTTCCAGTGTGAGCGAGGTATAAGAAAAGCCTAACCCAAGACTGCAAGTAAGCGGCAGCCTGGGGCTAAGTCCATGCACCCAAGTCATTCTGCTATGCAATGCTGCCTTCCTGAATAACACTTACCTGTTGGCTTCCTTTCAAGACCTTCAAGAAAAGGCTGGCACATTTTCTTCCACTCCACAGCCAGTCTCTGGGACAACAGGCAGAGGGACAGAGTGGGAGGCGGCAACTACAAGAAGGGGAGGGGGTCGTGGAATTTTTTCCAGTTGAAACTGAGCCCTCTTTTTTATCCTTTAACTTTTCACTTCCTCATCTACAAATTAATCAACATCTATGATCATTTCCCACAAATAAAGCTCTTTTCCCTTTTAAAGCCAGTCTTCTGCCAAAGCCCCTTCCATCTTATCGATCCTCTCAGACCTTGTTCCCCCTACCACTTGCTTGTATTCTACCTCTCCCTGCCAATCCCTGGTTCCAGCCCCTATTCCCATAAATATGCTCTCATCTTCCTCAGCTTATCCCACTTTACACCCAAATCTCCCTCTAACTCCACTTCCTTACATTTCTCAAATTAATCTCAAATAATTTCTCAATTAATCCTCAACTTGCTTTGTTATCGTTCAGTCGGTAAGTCTTGTCTGACTCTTTGTGATCTCATGAACTACAGCACGCCAGGCTCCTCTGTTCTCCTCCATCTCCCCAAGTTTGCTAAAATTCATGTCCATTGAGTCAGTGATGCTAGCTAACCAGCTCATCCTCTGCCACCCCCTTCTCCTTCTGCCTTTAATCTTTCCTGGCATCAGGGTCTTTTCCATCGAGTTGACTCTCCACATCAAGTGGCCAAAGTATTGGAGCTTCAGCTTCAGCATCAGTCCTTCCAATGAATATTCAGGGTTGTTTACCTTTAGGATTAACTGGTTTGATCTTCTTTCAGGTCAAGGGACTCTCAAGAGTATTCTCAACTTGCTTAGGCCTCCATTTATATCATCCAAACATTCTAATGTATACTTCTAAAAAACAACTCTTTAGTTTCACATACACAGAAAGAAGTACATGTAAGTATATATTGCAAAGAATGACCACATAGGCAGCACACCTATGCATCTGCCACCAGGTTAAGAAGTAAGACATTACTAGCACCTCAGAAGCTCTATGATGTTCTCAATTATTACTTCCTCCTTCCTCCCTAACGTAGCATCATCCTGACTTCTCATTCCATATATTAGTTTTGCTTGTTTTTAGCTTTACATAAATGGAAACTTAAAATATGTCTTCTATTGTGTCTGGCTGTTTTGCTCAACATTATATTTGTATGATGTAGCCATGCTATTGCATGCAGTAGTGGTTTATTCATTCTTACTGCTGTATAGTACTCCACTGCAAGAGTATGTTGTGATTCATCCATGTCACTATTTATGGATGTGTGATGTTATTTCTAGTTCAAGGCTATTTCAAAAAAGATTTGACATGAACATTCTTGTACATAACTTTATGTTGTACTTACAGACAAATTTCTTCATCTGTTTTTAAAAGGAAGGGAGTAGTTTGGGTAACACCACCATAAAATAGATTGGGAAAATTGAGGCACAGTTATGTTCAACCAATTGGACAAGCTTATCATGAACTACTACTGTACTTACACAGAGAGGTCTAAGACACAAATGCAGCCAAGAGAAGGTACTTGATGAAGACACGTGTCTTTGTGTGTGGGAATTCACAGAGAATAGGGAACAGAAACAGGCTATGTAATTAAGTACAAAATTGCATAGGCCCAGAGAAGAGGCAACTTTTAGAACCTCCAGGTTAAGGCTAGACAGTTTAATACCAGGGCTTACTCCTGCTCACCCACAGTCTGTGACAGAAGAGTCACCTGGAGGCCATGCATGGAAAGGATAGGGGCTGTGGGTCTGGGGGTCATTGCTATAGATCCCAGACATATTTCTTGCACAGTGTCCTCGTCCCCCCATCTCCCATACCTTAAACTGAGACTAAAACCTCTGTGAATGAAGAAATTTCAGATGGACTCTGTACTTTTCTATCTTTTCCCTAAAGATCCTGGGAAGCAGAGGGGGACCAGTGCAGACCCCTCTGGGAGCAAGTGGAGCTTATCAAATGCAAATTTTCATTTCTGACAGCAGAAGCTTGAAATCTGGGTGTGTATGTTGTTGTTGCTCAGTCGCTCAGTTGTGTCCAACTCCTTGCAACCCCATGGACTGCAGCACGCCAGGCTTCCCTGTCCTTCACCATCTCCTGGAGCTTGCTCAAACTCATGTCCCTTGAGTCCGGGATACTATCCAACCATCTTGTCCTCTATCTCCCCTTCTCCTCCTGCCTTCCATCTTTCCCAGCGTCAGGGGATTTTCTACACACTTTTCTAAGTGTGTATGGAAGCTAATAAAGATGAGCAGCACAGAGGAGGAGCTGAAAGGCTGTATTCGGAGGTGGAATTAGAAGTGGAATGTGGCTAGCTGTAGCTGTCATCATCACTAGCATCATTTTATTATCGCCATCCCTTAAATTTACATCACAGAAGAGTTTACAAAGAGCTTTCTATTCTTGACTTTCACGTCTCTGCCGTGGCAGGGTGGAGATTGCCCTCCTTTGACTGAACTGCCCAAGAACAGGCGGCACGGAGGGCAGGGCCAACGCCCTAAGCTTCTTCTCCAGGCCCTCCTCAGGAGCCCACAGGGTCCTTTAATTGGAGAAGTGGAATAGGGAAAACAGCAACGCATGGATACACGTCCCGCGGAGGACAAACACAGCGAGAGATCTGGAACTGGACAGAGGCTAAAGCCCTTGCAGGCGGTAAAGGTGGACGGGTTGGAGAGGTGTGCAGTCGCTGAAAACTCCTTCTGGGGTACGTGCCCGAGCCACTTGGAAGGTGCACCGACGCTCACCGAGCGGGTACTCCCCGCGCTTGCCGCGCTGGTAGAGGGAGACTTCGTGGAGACGCGGGGCTGAGAAAGTCAAGCTTCTCCGGGGGCCCCACTAGCGAAGTGGTGCCGCCCCTCTGGGACGCGCGTCGGGTGCCCTCTGTCACCGCACGCCGCCCCGCCTGCGGCCCAGGGAAGAGCTGGCCCGCCCAGGTGCGCCGGGGTTGGGCCGGAGTCCGGAAGGTGCGCCGCCCCGCCCCGGGCCGGTTCCCTCGGCCTCCCCCCGCGGGAAAGTGAAAGTGTCGCGCCGGCGGAGGTCGCGCATTGGGGGGGCGGGGCCACCACGGACCTGGGAGCGGGCTCCCGGCACCCGAGGGGCCATGGATGGGCTCGGCCGCCGCCTCCGAGCCAGCCTGAGGCTGAAGCGCGGCCGCTGGGGTTAGTGCCGGGCCGGGGCGCTCCGGGCGAGGGCGCGGGGATGGCCGGGGAACCGTGGACCAGGACGGGAGGCGACGGGGGCGGGGGGCCAGGGCAGGGGTTGCAAAGGGTCGCGATCGATCGGGGAGCAGTCTTGGGGGCATTTCGGGGGCTTGGACAGGGGTCAGGCGAGCTAGAGAGAAAGGGCGCAGGTAGAGGTGGAAACGGGCGGATGGGGAAGGAAGGGGTAGGAGGTCAGAGGAGAAGCCACACCAGCGGGGGTGAAGCGGAGGCTGTCAGCCAAAGGAAACCGCTGTGGGGCCCCGGGGCCACGTGTCCTTCCAGCCAGGAAGCTGGTGGGGCAACCGCAGGGTGCCTGCAGCCCCGGGGCCGCGGCGCCCTCACGGGAGACCCTGCCTCTGCCCCCGGCCGCCCACCGCCCCTCCCCGCCCCTCCCCACTCCTCCCCACCCCTGGACTCCCGTCGTGGGAGCCCGCGATTCTGCCCGGAGCAGAGCCGCGGGCTACAAAACCGCTCTTCCCTGCTACGTCACCCCTACCCTCCCCTACCTGCACCCAAGGGCGACGAGGAGACCTGGAGAGTGTGGCCTCGAGCAGAGCCGGTGTAGAGCCTGCTCAGGGGCTTCCATAGAGCCTGGGAACCTGACAAGTCAAACCTCCCTTATCCCTGATCCCCCATTAGAGAAGCGAGAAGGACTCCTCCCGTCTAGGGTTGTAGGGATTAAATTAGAAGTCAATATTCGTTTCCTTTCTTCTCAGCTGGAGCGCTGGGTTTTGGAAAGAAGAGAATCCAGAATTCATTTTCTTTTTTTTAATTCATTAAGCAAACTTTTTTTGCTGCTTACCACTAGCCAGTCCTATGCCTCAGCAGCCACAACTCTTACTCTGTCCAGAGGTCCCACCTTTTGAGAAGCAGAGAACCAATGGAAAGTTGGGGTCATTCCCAGACAGCCCACCCCTTCTAACATTTGCAGTGAAAAGAGTGAGTGAGATCTCCTTCTATTACAAGCCCCAGAGCTGGGGAGACCTGGAGGGGGAATCAGTGCTCCTTCTGCCATTACCCCTGCCCCCACCCCCAGCCCTGGCCCTTCTCCCTGAACACAGGTTTCCATTATCTGGTCATTCCACCTGTGCTGAGGCAGAGAGGTCAGAGACCGAGCCCTGGGTGTGAGTGGTGGCAGCAGCAGAGGCAGGGTGGGGCTGGTGGCCTCTCTTCTCTACAGAACACTGTCTTGGTGTCTCCTTGGTCTCTCTCAATCCTCAGAAGCCTGTATGAATGGAAGGGTCGAGAGAGACCTGTGTGAATGGCTGCTTCTGCAACCCAGAGGAAACATTCCAGTTGTTTCCAGAACAAGGCTGATAACTGTTACTGGAGGAGCTTCCTGGACAGTGAGGAACTGTAAGATGCACAGCCAGTATTACCTGTCCTGAGGTCTGGCATGCAGCCTGCAGGAGAGTGTGCTCTTTTCATCTTCTGTACTATTCTCCACCTTCCCTGGAGTTTCCCCTCCCTCTTTTGCCCTTTTGGTTCCAAGGCAAACTGTGTTGGTAGGAGGATGTGCGTGTGTGTGCGTGTGTGTGTGTGTGTGTGTGTGTGCGCGCGCACACACACAGGTGCAAGTGTAAATCATCCTCGTGGGGAGGAGTGGTCCTGGGTTGAGAGTGGCTGAGCTAGAAGAGGAAGCTTTCAAGACCAAGGTCCCAGAAAGTCTCCTTACCTATATTCCAGCTGGTACTGGGACTTTTCCTCAGAGGGCTGTGGGAGGGGCTTCCTGGTGGAGGAACAAGTGTAACCAGACTTCTGACTTCTCTAGAAAGGGTGGCTCCCTCCTCTACTTAAAATTCAGAATAATAATTCCTTTCCAGGGCACTGGGGATTAAACGAGATTGTTGTTGTTTAGTGAGAAGCCCTTAAATGAGATGACCCATTATAAACCTGTGTTTGATGGACCTTTTCTCTTCTGTTGTTAGCTCCCTTTGAAGGGGAGAAGGAAAAAAAAAAAAAAAAAAAGGGAGAAGGAAGCAGTCTTTTTTGTCTGGATTTCTTGGTCTGCAGCCCAAAAGTCCTTCTGTTTGAGTTTGTGAGATTTGCTGTTCTCTTGGCTTTTCCAATAAAGCAGGAAGAAATGGGCTGAAAATGCAACCCAAACGATTTAGGGAAAGAAATCATTTCCTTAGGTTCCAGAACGATCAGTGAAAAGATTTTGCTTCCCAAGGTCTTTTGCAAACAGGAGTCATCCCACATCTGTGAGATGTTTGGTGTATACTGCATCCAGAAGGTAGGAACATGAACATGAAACTCTCATAAGTCCCACCCCAAAGAGATTCTGTTGTATTCCCCAAGTAGTCCCTGAAATACTCTGTGCCTTAGTTTCCCCATCTGATCAGGAGATGCCTGTTTCTCAGATTGGTGATGAGTATTATGCAGCCTGTCTGTGCATATTGCAAGTAATGTGTGGTGACAGATCTGAGTGTTCCGGGTCACTGTCTCATCATTGCAGTGACTGTAACATTCTTATTTACTGTGACTGTCATTCTCCCCAGGAGTCATGGCTGGGCCACTGAACACTGGATTTTACTAGTCCGCAGAAGTCAGGTCTGGAGCTATTAAGAGCAAGCAGCTGTCTCCCTTATTTCAGCACCCCACTTTTCTCCCAGAAGGCTATTGATTCTATGCAGGAGTGGCAGACACTGGCATCAAACCCTTTTGCTCCCAGGCTTCTCTTAGGGACAGCATCTTGGCAACAGTCCTTCTCTCTTACCATGTACATTTACACACTCAAGGGTTTATGTGTAAATCCCAGGGGATGATTGCTATTCTGTCTCTCTTCTTCAGGCTCCAGACACAGCATCACTGGAGCCCCAGGGGCCAGCTGTTCCACTTTTAGCTTGTGTAGAACTGTTGTCCTGGACCATCTGGGAAAAAAGACTGAGTAGGAGTAGGGGTGGGGTGGACAGCACCCAGATGCTTTCCATTCCACCGAGTGCCCCTCAAGCTGCCGATGCAACCAGTCCCCTCCTGTAGGCCAGGGAGAATGTTCTAAGTCAGTGCTTTCTATCTGGCGGAGGGGTTCTCTGCTGGATCCCTGGCACAGGTCCCAGTGAGACAAGTCTGCCTTAGGACATATGGCAGGGGGTGAGAGATGCACCATGAAAGATCCTGCTGAGATATCAGGAACTCTCCAGCCCAGAGATGGACTTTGTTCTCTATTTCCCCACCAGGAGAGGAGACTTTTAGGTTTGTGCTGATATCCAGGAATTGCTCTTGCTTGAACAATTTCTCCACCTAGGTAATGGATGAGGGCAAGTCTATTGATGTTAATAAGGGGAGGCCGTGGCAACCTTGCTGCGAAGAGTCTTTGTTCCGTGCTCTTGCTTGCAGTCTTGAAGTCCTAGACGTCCCAGAGTGCAGCAGGGGGCAGTGCAGAGGTTAAGAAGTGAAAGATCAGGGATCAATTGTGGAGATTTATGATCCTGGTCCTAGGGCTGGTGAGGTCCAGTGCTCACAGTCTGATGTTATCAGGCATTCTTCTTTGTCCGGAGGTTGTACATAAATCCATTGCACAACCTTCAGCCCGGAATTAAAAGCCCTTACCCCAGAAGCAGCTGGGCTCTGGGGGTGTTTGCCTATGACCTTTTCTCTCACCACACCCTGGGGCTCTTGGGAGGAGCTGAGGTCTGAGCTGCAGTGCCAGGATGCTGCCTCTGTCAGTGCAGGCGTTCTGCTGCCTTCCTGGGTCCCGCCGCAGTCTTCTTGCTCAACCGTTGGGTGCACAGGATGGAAACGATTCTCCCCTGTTTGGGAGACAGCACGTGGCTCGGCTGCATAGAGTCGTTGCTGGAGACTGAAACAGCAGGAGGTTTCTCAGGCTTTCTCTAGCTGGTCTGTATTGGAGGAAAGGAGGCACTCCATGCCTGACAGGCCCAAGAAGATGGAAAGACAAGCAGGAGGTGGTATCCTCAGTCGCTTCCGCAAACGACTGCCTCTACACCGAGCAGGTCTGGACTAGATTACCCACTTCCTTTTTTTCCAGAACGGCCCTCTTCTTTGGGGCTGTTTCTTGCCTTGAAATACTTCTTTTTCTTCTTCCTTTTATATCTCATCTTCCACGCGGTTCTCCCATGTGACTGAGCTGGGAGGTTTCCCCTGTTGGTTTTTAGAGCTGGTCATGCCCTCTGTGGGGGTTGGTGTGGTCACAGCCACATGGCCCTTGGTCTGTTCTGATTTCTTGAGTCCAGGTTGACTTGGGGGGTGTATTGCTTCAGGTAGGCAGAAGAATCTCTACTACCCTGGGGCTGTGGGCCTCCCAGGTGGCCTCCCTGGTATGTTTCCTTGGCTTCTGAATCAGTGGTTTCTTTCCTTGTCTTGACTCCTGGTGGTTCCAAATGTCACAGGAAGGCATAGAAACTTCCCAGTTGGCTCTGAGCCCGCGCTGGGATGTGAGGCGCTGGGCCGGCTCCAGGGACCTCGGCATGGGCATGGCTGCCTGGAGGTGTGGAAGTTGCCAGAACGCCACAGCCTCCACTGGGAACCCGGATCAGTGAGATACCCATGGACCCTGCTGTCTTGATTTCAGGACCTCCCCAGGACAATCTGGGAGAAGTAGTGAAGGAACCAGAAAGAGCCCTGGAGCACTGTCTACCCAACTTTGCTGGAGGGCAGCACTTCTTTGAATACCTCCTCGTGGTTTCTCTCAAAAAAAAGCTCTCAGGGGAAGATTATGAGCCCACAATCATCTACCAGTTTCCCAAGGTAAGGATTGAAGGAAGGGGCAAGGGGGGCCGAGGGTTCAGATGTTTGAGGGGCAATGGGGAGAAGTGTGCCCTCTCCCTCCCCCACCCACCCTGCCCGGGCTCTGCTGGAGCTGCCCTGAACTCACTGCTCCCATTTCCTTCAGACCTAGCCCTGTTTTCTGTTATCATACACAGAATCTAGGTCTGACCTCTTTGTGGGGAACAGACCTAGGTTCCCTAGCCAGGAAACTAGGTTAGTTCTTCTGCCTTTGGGGCGACCTTCTAGTGCTTCCCAATTCCATCCTCAGCCACCCTTCTCTGTTGAGAAGCTTACCTTCTGGCAGAGGTCCTTGCAGGAATCCCCTCCCTGGGGTGGGTGGGAGGGGAAGGGAAGGGCAGGCACACAACTGATGGCTCCAGCCCAAGCATCAGGCTCCTTCTTGTCTGGTCCTGCGGCGGGTGAAGGGGTGGGGTCAGGGCACCCTTCTCATTAACCCTGACGGTGAGGCGACTGAGCTGGCCGCTTCTCTTCTCAGATGTGGTATCTCTCTGATGTGGTCCTTCCAGGAAGCTGGGCGGTCTCTGGGCCTTTCTGTATTCAGTGTGGTCCTGGCCCCCTTCTTGACCGTAAACACCATTAAGGATACTGAAGTCTAACTCAGGTTCATATAGACTTGGCTCAGGAGTAGCTGTTTCAGCCGTGGGATTGTTCCAGCCTGACCCAGAATGCAGTCTGCGTGCAGTGATGGGCACAGAGGCAAGCTTTAAGTCCCACACCTGTGGAAAAGCTTATTCTCAGGCTGCTTAGGAGCCTCCAAAGAAGTTTGCCAGACCCCAAGCCCTCTCCGCCTGCTCCTACCTCCACACCACCTGTCTCTTTTCCTATTCCTCATAGCGAGAGAACTTGCTTCGGGGTCAACAAGAGGAGGAGGAGCGGCTGCTCGGAGCCATCCCTTTGTTTTGCTTCCCAGATGGGAACGAGCGGGCCCCACTCACTGAGTGTCCCAGGTAATGGCTTGGCTCTGGGACAGGGGCCTGAGATTGGAGGAGAAGGGAACGGTGTGAACCACGTGATTCCTGTGCCCACTTCATCTGGATTTCTCACCAGCTTCCTTCCTGTTGGGGAGGGAGGGACTGGAGTTGATTCGTTTTTGAATATCTTGCCTGGAGTCTCTTGAGGCAAGAGATGTTAACTAAACAGGTTAACCAATCCCTTCTGTCCAGAGAAGGGTGAGGTTCTCCTTCCTGTCCTGGGAGTGATTGTCACTGTGTTTTGACTGCCTCAGGCAGAAGATGGACACCAAAGAAGTCCTTTGGCCACTAATGAGATCCTTACATGGCAAAGCCCTTTACATCATGAGTCTTGGAATGTGACTGCCTGAGCTCAAATTTTGGCTTTACCACTATGAGTTGAGTGACCTTGGATAAGAAATACTCCCTCAGAGTCTCAGTTTCTTTATCTTTAAAGTAGGGTTAGTAATTGAACCTTCTTCAAAAAGTTGTTTCGGGAATTAAATGAGATGATGCATTTAGAGCTTGACACCGGTAAGCACCTTTTACTTAAACCGACTGATGTTATGATTACTCTCAGGATCAATCAGCAGCTCCCTTTGCCCTCCTCTCCCCGCTCAGCCCCCCTGATGCCGACCACCTTCCTGCTTTAGAACCTAGTGCAAACCAGGTCCTTGTTTGCTCTTCCTCAGGGAGACCTTCTCGTTCGTTCTGACCAATGTGGACGGGAGCAGGAAGATTGGATACTGCAGGCGCCTCTTGGTCTGTGCAGCTCAGAACTGCTCCCTCCTCTCTGCATCCTCTTCTGCCCCACAGCTGGGTTTGCTCCAACCTCAGTTGCAAAAGCCAAGGCTCCTTGGCAGGGGTGGTTGTAAAGAGAGAGCACAGCCCAGCACCTGCTGCCATTGCAACCTCACAAAAACAGAGATACATGCCCCTCCTCACCTACCCAGAGCACCTTTGCTGCTGGGTGGGTCTTTACTCTTCCCAGCTTTCAACTGTTCCCTTCTGTGGGAGGCTTCATTCTAATCTGCTCTCCACCATCTCTATCTAGGCCTTGTTGCCTTGGCCCCTGGGACCTCCCAGAGCCCAGCTTGGGATTGGGACCCTGAGGTTCAATCCTTGGGTCTCCCCAAGTCACTTTTACAGCACACCCTCCGTTAGCTGTTTCTTGTCTCTACAACACACTTGCTCCCTCCTTGTCAACCCCTGAGGGTATTGGCGCTAACAGAGGCAGTGCTTGCCCCTGAGCCAACCAGCCCCCTCAAGGCCATGGTCTTTTGGTTTCTGTGACTGCTCTGGCCTTCCCAGCTGCCTGTCCCAGGAGTGGGATCCCCCAGAGCCAGCCCCCAGCCCTGTGCCCCATCAGCCCCAGTTGGGCAGAGGCCCTGGAGAGGCTGTGACGCTGAAGGAGCCTGTCTGTCCCTTCCCAGCCCGCCGGCCGTGGTCCTCGCCTCCCCAGGGTGTACTGCATCATCAGCTGCATTGGCTGCTTCGGCTTGTTCTCCAAGGTAGGTGTGGAACAGGATTCTTCCAGTCCTGTCAGGCTTGTTTGGCCTCCAGCTCTGCCCTGGCTGCCTGCCCTGCCTGGACTCCTGGCGCTCCTCCCCCACAGTCGGGGTCAGGCGAGGCACTCTGGAGACACTCAGGCAGAGAGGGGCTTGGGCTTCACCTGGCTTTAGAGAAAAGTAGGAACTGAACCTAGTAGACTACCTCCCCTGCAGAGAGTTCACTGCCCCCGAGTCTAGGCAAGGTAAGAAAGCAGCTGAAGTAGGACATGAGAAGAGCTTCAGGTTAGAAATTGGGAGTTTCAGCTTCCTCATCTGTCAAATGCATGTAATGATGCCTCATCTTCCTGTCTCATGGGTTGATGTGAGGTGCAGATGACATGATATATGGAGAAGACAGAATGCTAAACAAATATAAAGACAATTATACAACGGGGCTTGGGGTACTCCCTCTGATTCCTTCCAGGATAGAGGGGAAGTTGAGGTCTTCTTGTGTCAGTACACCTGAGCCGGGGTTAGAAAGGAGTCCTTCAGGATGGATGGGGCATGTCTTTTTCTTCTTCTTTGTTGTTGTTTTAGTTGCTAAGTTGTGTCCAACTCTCTTGTAACCCCATGGACTGTAGCCCTCCTGGCTCTTCTGTCCATGGGACTTTCCAGGCAAGAATCCTGAGTGGGTTGTCATTCCTTCTTCAGGGGATCTTCCTGACCCAGAGATTGAACTCACATCTTCTGCATTGGCAGGCAGATTCTTTACAACTGAGTGACCAGGGAAGCCCATGGGGCATGTCTTAGTAGCCAGGAAAGGGCATCAGTGTGCTCTGCCCCAGACAGACCCCTTGGGGGATGAAGGCAATAAACTCCATCAGCCTTTGCTTGGGCAGATGGTTCATCTGTGTAGGGTTCTGCAGATGGAGGCTGTCCCTGGCCCTGGGGAGTCTCCACTGGAAGCTGGAGGTCAGAGTGGCACCCAAAAGGCCCAGTTTCTAGGCCCCAGCTAGCACAAACGAACATGGTACCATCATGAATGAGTAGTTTACTCTAGGATGACTCCCTGGGGAAGGTAGTTCAGGTTGGTGTTAGGAGAAGGGAGGAATATGAATTGGTAGAGAGAGAATGAAAAGAAGAAGGCTAGGAAAAACATCAGGTCTTGTGCAGGAGATAAACAGCAGACTGGCTTCTGCCAAGAGAAAAGAACCCAGTTAAGGATTGGCTGGAGCAACCTTACATATGTGATCTTGGCTGGCCGCCTGGGAGCATCCCTCGAGTCATGTCTCCTGTGGTTCTTTTTCATACAGATCCTGGATGAAGTGGAAAAGAGGCATCAGATCTCCATGGCCATCATCTACCCATTCATGCAGGGCCTCCGAGAGGCAGCCTTCCCCGCTCCTGGGAAGACTGTCACCCTCAAGAGTTTCATCCCTGACTCAGGCACTGAGGTGTGTGAGCAAAATGGGGGAGACCCTCCCTGGGTGGAGGGGGCAGGTTCCAGCAGCACCTCCCATCACAGTGTACCCATTTACCAGGTTAACATTCCAAGAAACTGAGCTAGGCAGGGACTGGCACTTGGCTAAAATTATTGGCAGAACTTAAAGTCAAACCCCAGTTCTCTGATTGCCTCAACCTGATGCTCACAAAGACCTAGTTACTGTTCAAGTAACCAAGATCTTTTTTTTTTATAATTGACTATGTAAGTGGAGGCTCCCAGTACTAGAATGGCCTTTGCCTCCAGTTCCCAAACTTCTTCTCTTCACCATTACCTCCCTTATCTCCCTGTGTCTGTCTTTTATCTCTACCTATGGCTTCCACCTGTCTTTTTCTTATCACTCATCCCCACCCCTGAGTCCCCACCCATTAGATACTGGGGATGCTATTGCTTTAAGACACTAAGCAGACAAAGCAGCAAGTAGAAAATTGTTTTAAGAATCCCAGTCTTGACCCCTGGTATTCTGGATATTCTGTGTGTCCCTCTGAACTTTGGCTTTCCCATATCAGAATAAGGGGAGGTGTTAGGCATCTTCACTTACTCAAAAAATTAGTGTGGAAGGCTTGCTATGCCCCAAGTTGTGCTAGTTTCTGGCTCATTGTTTTTGTTCAGTCACTAAGTCATGTCCAACTCTTTGTGAGCCCATGGATTGCAGCACGCCAGACTTCACTGTCCTTCACTATCTCCCTGAGTTTGCTCAAAGTCACGTCCTTTGAGTCGGTGATGCCATCCAAACATCTCATCCTCTGTCACCCACTTCTCCTCCTGCCCTCAATCTTTCCCAGAATTGGGGTCTTTTCCAGTGAGTTAGCTCTTCCCATCAGGTAGCCAAAGTATTGGAGTTTCAGCTTCAGCATCAGTCCTTCCAATGGATATTCAGGACTGATTTCCTTTAGGATTGACTGGTTTGATCTCCTTGCTGTCCAAGGGACTCTCAAGAGTCTTCTCCAACACCACAGTTCGAAAGCATTGATTGTTTGGTGCTCAGCCGTCTTTATGGTCCAACTCTCACATCCATACATGGCTACTAGCTTTGACTATACAGACCTTTGTCAGCAAAGTGATGTCTTTGCTTTTTAATACACTGTCTAGGTTTGTCATAGCTTTCCTTCCAAGGAGTAAGTGTCTTTTAATTTCATGGCTGCAGTTACTGTCCACAGTGATTTTGAAGCCCAAGAAAATAAAGTCTATCACTGTTTCCATTTTTTCCCCCTCTATGTACCATGAAGTGATGGGACCGGATGCCATGATCTCAGTTTTTCAAAAACTGTTGAGTTTTGAGCCAACTGTTTTCTGGCTACAAAATGGTAAATAAAATGAATGTGGTCCTTGACTTCATGGAGCTAAAAGTCTAGTGGGGGAGACAGACTTAAACACACAAATAAATAGATCTTTGAAAATTATACTGATGGAAGGAAAAGAAAACAGGATACTACATGAGAAAATGATGAGAAACGTGTGTTGCATTAGGTGGCCAAGGAAGGATTCTGAGATATAAAGGAGGATAAGAATGAAGACATAAAATATTGTAAGTCAACTACACTTCAGTGAAAAGCCAGTTAATTAATTAAAAAAAAAATGAGGGACTTCCCTGGTGGTCCAGTGGCTAAAACACCATGCTCCCAATGCAGGGGGCCCAGGTTCATTCCCTGGTTGGGGAACTAGATTCCACATGCTGCAACTTAAACTCAGTGCAGCCAAATAAATAAATAAAACAAAATAAATAGTTTTTAAAATGAAAGGCAACCTAGGGGAGGGAAGTACCTCAGGCAGGAAAGACGGAAGGCATGCTGAAGGAACAGAAGGGAGTTGATGTGGGGAAGCAAGGTGGTGGAGGTGGTGAGGGAGGCAGGGTGTTGTGAGCCACACAGAGGTTTACAGCAACATTACCCTCAGAGCAGAGGGAAACCATGGGTGGATTTTTAGTAGTGGGGAGGTAGGATCAGATGTACTCTTTTGGGAGGATAGGGTAGAGGTAGGCAGAGACCCAGCTTTCTGGGGCTTGTGTGATATTTCAGTGTGGCGACACCCTCTCTCTCTGGTTTCCCAACAGTTCATTTCCCTGACGCGGCCCCTGGACTCCCACCTAGAGCACGTGGATTTTAGTTCTCTCATGCGTTGCCTCAGTTTTGAGCAGATTCTTCAGATCTTTGCCTCTGCAGTGCTGGAAAGAAGAATCATCTTCTTGGCAGAAGGTCTCAGGTTAGTCCAGTCACTGAGCAGGTCACCTTAACTGACTGGCATCCCTGGGGGCAGACGGGACGGTTCTCCAAGGAGCTCAGGCTGTAGGACCTGTGTGCTCACCTTTCCTCCACACTGTCTTGAACTGCACTAAAGCCTAGAAAATAGCTGCTGTAATAGCTGTTGTAATTCCCTGTTCCTGCCTCCAAACTTGATCGCCGCCGAAGCCTGAAGGAGGTTTGTGATTTAGCTCTGAGAAGGGCATGAAGCATTCTTGTGACAGCCTAGGAGAAAACCAGTTAGAGTGGATGCAGAGAGGATTCTGCTCCTGAAAGGCTGAGGGAGGACAGGGCAGGAAGATGTATGTATAATGGTATGGAGGTCAAACCCATTAACCTAGTGGCAAACACACCTCATTTGTCCATTTATTTACTCATTCATCAAACACTTATTGCATGTCAGCTGTTAACCAGATGCCAAACATCAGGGAGATACAGACAAACAAAAGATGGTCCTAGACCTAAAAGGGGTATAGACTTACTCCTGATTGAAAGGAAGCATAGGTGTTGAAATCAGCAGAACAATTCAAGTTCTTTTCTTCTACCTTTAGCAACATGGTGTTCCTTGGGTTAGTTTCTTAACTTCTTTTATTTTTCTATTTTTTGGATGCATGGGCATGTGGGATCTTTAGTTCCATGACCAGGGATCGAACCTGTACCCTTTGCATTGGAAGTGCAGAGTCTTAACCACTGAATCACCAGGGAAGTCCCTAGTTTCTTAACTTTTTGAATTCATGATCTCCTTATCTGTAATTGGACAGATCGACTGTACCTACCTCATAAGGGTGTGGTAAGGATTAAATGAAGTAATGCACTTTAGGTACCTAGCACCCTGCCAGGCCCACACTGGTAAGTGCCAGTTGTTTTTCTTAATAATAATTTCATAGTTGAATATATTCCTGTATAGTGTATAGTTGAAGCAGAATACTATCATATCTTGGTCTCTGCCTCTTAGAGGCTTCAAATCTGGTTAATAAGACATGGGGGGATATGTGACAGATGGAGACAGGAGAAAAATTTTAAAACAGGAGAAGGTTGACTCATTTATGTCTGGGGATGGAGAAAGCTGCTTACGTTGAGCTGACAATCCTGGTTTTATCTTTTAGGAAAGAAGAAGGAAAGGACTTTAGGGACCCAAATGTTAGCCCAGAGGGTCAGGTGAATGTCATGGGTTTTAAAGGAAAGGAGGTTTGGGCAAGCAGTGGGGTCTGTGGGCTGAAAATTCTGTAAAAATCAGTGATAACCAAAAAGGCACCATGTATGCATACAAAGTTGCTTCAGTCATGTCCAACTCTTTGCAACCCTATGGACTGTAACCTGCCAGGCTCGTCTGTCCATGGGCTTCTCCAGGCAAGAATACTGGAGCGGGTTGCCAGGCCCTCCTCCAGGGGATCTTCACAACCCAGGGATAGAACCCGCATCTCTTGTCTCCTTCATTGGCAGGTGGGTTCTTTACCACTAGAGCCACCTGGGAAGCCCCAGAAGGCACCAGTTGTGAGCTAATTCTTGTGGAAAGCGGTGTAAATCTCTTGCTTTAGAAATAGCTCTTCCACTCTTGGCCCTGTAGGGCAGGGATCCCCAAGCCCCAGGCACCAGTCCATGGCCTGGTAGGAACTGGGCCGTACAACAAGAGGTGAGCAGTGGAGTAAAGCTTCATCTGTATTTACAGCCGCTCCCCATCACTCCCATTACTACCTCCTGTCAGAGCAGTGGCGGCATTAGATTCTCATAGGAGCACAAACCCTACTGTGAACTGTGCATGCGAGGTATCTAGGTTGCACGCTCCTCATGAGAATTTAATGCCTGATGATCTGAGGTGGAACTGAGGCAGTGATGCTAGCGCTGGGGACTGGGTGCAAATACAGATTATCATTAGCACAATAAATGTAATGTGCCTGGATCACCTTGAAACCATCCCACCCCTCCCCCCCAACCCCAGCCCTCGGTCCATGGAAAAAATATCTTCCATGAAACTGGTTACTGGTACCAAAAAGTTTGGCGACTGCTGCTGTAGGGAATTGAGAAGTTTCTGTTGTGGCTAGAGCTGGGATTCTGGCTTTTTCCCCCTAGGATCAATGTTTAGAAAGTGAAGGGGACTCCAGGTGTCAGCTGGCCTGGACATGGGCAAAGGTGGCAGGACTCACCTCTCAGGCGTTAACTTTCTTTAGGGAAACCCCACCACTCCCACTTCCTTCCTACACTGAGTATTTCAGATCTCTACCGCTCAGCCAGGAAAGGGACTTCCAGTCAGCCTAAGCCTTGGCTAGACTCTCAGAGACTTGATCTTTCTAACTCAGGAAGTGCCAGCTTGATACCAAGAATTGAAACAAGGTTTCCGCATCTGTGTTTTTATTGGCCTTGGCTTTAGGGCAATTTGGAGAAATGAAGGGAAACGAAAGCTAGTGGAGAATAGAGAAGACAGAGAGGGTGTGTGTGTTGGAGGGGTAATGGGGTGGGGGGCATGAGGGGACTTGGGTCTGAGTTGTGACTTAGGCAATAATTACACAGGGAGTGCTTCCTTGGAAAGGGTGGAGGAGTCATCTCGGGGGGACTTTCCGGGTGGGAATTGCTGGTCAGAGGTTCCTGGAATCCAGGAATTTCCCAAGCAAGCTCAGGCACCAACCTGATAGGTTTAAATAACTACGAGTGGTCAGAGGGAGCCATGAGAGTTAAAGCCTGGGGATGAGAGATAAGGAGGAAATAGACTTGACCTCTCTGCTGCACCCCAGTGTTTACATGTTTGTCTCCTTAACTACACTAAGTGGCTTAAAAGCAGGGCCAGTCTTTTGCTTCCTGGTATCCACATCCCTAGCACAGTGGTGAACATAGAGAAAGGACTCCATCAATGATCCGTGACCTCATAGAGAGAAGACATTTCTTCTTCCTCCTCCTCTCTTTAAAGACACTCCCTCCACCCCCACCCCCAGTGGAAAAGAATCACACGGAGGCCCCATACTTGACGAGAGGAGCCTCAGCCTCTTCTGAGGCTGGTTTCTGCTGGGTCTACTCCTCCCCTCCCAGCTTCAGGTAGCCACAAGCTCTTTGACCGGCATGGGTCCCAGACTTGCTATGGCTCCAGCACAGCCAGCATGAGCAGCCACTGTCAATTGCGGGCCGTGGGGAGGTGGCGTGGGGGTGGGGGCCTGGGCAGTCCCCTCTGACTCTCACTCTCTGTGCCCTGTCCCCAGCACCCTGTCTCAGTGCATCCATGCTACTGCCGCGCTGCTCTACCCCTTCAGCTGGGCCCACACCTACATTCCCGTGGTCCCCGAGAGCCTGCTGGGAACTGTCTGCTGCCCCACTCCCTTCATGGTTGGAGTCCAAATGCGCTTCCGGCAGGAGGTTTTGGACAGCCCCATGGAAGAGGTACGAAGCAGCAAGAAGGGGGCTTGATTTGGAGCCAGGCATACCTGGATCCGGATCCCACCTCTGCTGCTAACAGCTGTGTGATTTTGTGGCAAGTTGCTTAACCTCTTTAAGCCTCAGCTTCCTCATCTGTAAAACGGGAATGGCAATGTTTAGACCCTAAAGGATACTAGGGGAAAAAAATCAGCATAAAGCACCTAGCCTGGTGCTTGACATATAGCTGACACTCAGTGTCTGCTCCGTTTTCTGAATGATTTCCCTTTGGACTTAAGGGGCAGCATATGGCTTATTTGGGCTTCACCCAACTGTCCTAGGCCAGCTAGTCCTAGTGAGCAGGCCCTGGGTGTCCCATTTTTCTTCTGAATGGACATGCACAGCTGGTCTATACAACACACACCCCACTGGAATTTATTCACATTGCTTGGAAGTGAACTAACAGCCTTCCTGGAAACAATGAGTCTTGAAAATGCAGATATGTTTTTGTAGTAGGGGTCATCCTTCCAATTAGCTCAGAGCTCAGTTGGTTAATGAGGCTATAGGTCCAAATCCCCTTCGATTTTGTCAGCCTCTTGTGTCTTGGCAGTGCCCCCAGATACACCAAAGAGCTCAGTGGTGAGAATGGGTGTTAATAACATAAACCTACCTCCAGTGTTGGAAGAACAACTTCTGCTTTGCTTGAGTTGTCAATAGAAACTTTTAAGAGATAGCACGTTACTATAATCTCAAGCCGAAAGAGCTCCTTAGTTTGGTCTGGCTAACCATCGACTCCCTCTGTGTAGACAGAAAGGAAAGAGGCAGAGCTTCAAAGTAAGCTACTGGAGGCATGCGACCAGCCCTAGTTGGAGGACTTCCGCCATTTACATAAGAAATAACCAAGGTCCAAAGAGCTCAGTCCACTTATCGAGGCCACACAGGCAATCCCGGAATCTAGCAGAGATAGTAGCAAAGCACCTCTTCCGCAGAGTGCTGCTGGGAAGTAAAGAAGCAGGCAGTTTCCCTTCCTTGCCTTCCCCAGCCGGCCCTGCCCTCCTCAGAACTGCTGAGTACACATGCCCTTTGAGCCAGCCTCTGCCTTGTGACTAACTGGGACAGAGTATAAGCCCCACGTTTAGTAATACGACTCAATAAGTGTCCCAATCCCAGAAGTTATGAAACTTCCTGATGCTGCAGCGCCATCTTCTTGGACGCTGTAATTCCTCCCCCAGTGGCCTGGCGGGAAGGCACCCCAAGGCTAGTCAGACTCCAGCTCGTGCTGTCCAAGAGCCCCAGCTGATGAAATGGGCAGGGGGTAGGGATGGGAGAGGGCTAGGGGTCAGGGAGAGAGATAGGCCCTTCTTTAGAAGGGCTCCTTGGACAGACAGTAATATACTCAAGTACTGGAAAGATTTCTGGGAACAACTTCAGAAAGAAATTCTTTACACATGCTCTTACCTCCCAGCCCACAAAGTGAACAGCCTGCCCTAAATGAAGGCATTTGAGACTATGTATACAAGTGGTTTCACGCCTGAACTAGTTCAAATTTTCTCCCCTGATGATGGATAATTACAGTGCCTACTCTGTCTTTTGGCACACATTCCTATTTCTTCCTTCTTTTTATTTGGGAGAAGGGTGCATAGAGGGATCAGTCACCCTCTTGTTGAGACCAAGGTCACAAACTGGAAAGACGGACCCAGCAGGCATTTAAATGGCCAACACAGGCTTTGGGGGATTATGATAAAGGAGGCAGCTGTAACGCAGTTCCCTCTGAATGTGGATCAGTGTTAGAGCTCCTGACTTTTCCAGAAAAGCCCTAGATCCAAATTCTGTGTGAAATTTTTTAATTTAAATATTGAAAACTAATTCAATGATTTGAAAATTCTCTGAGTCTCAAAGAAACAGGTCTGTAGGTTGGAATCTAACCGGCAGGATGTGTATTGGTCATCTCCAGTCTAAACTGAAGGCCCCTTAGGCAGTGATGGAGCTGATACTAGAACTCAAGTCCCTCAAGTTCCAGCCCTGTGCTTGTCCTACCTGCACCCTACAAACACGTGATTACTGCCTTTCCTTCCCTCCTCCTGTTGACCGCAGGCTTATTTTCTCCTCTCGCTATTCCCTGCTGGAAGGTCCAAAGCTCTTATGGGAGTTTGAATAATTTTTATTTAGTTAGTTTTGGCTGTGCTGGGTCTTTGTTCCTGTGTGGGCTTTTCTCTTGTGGTTTCAGAGAGCGGGGGGCTACTCCCTAGCTGCGGTGCATGGGTTTCTCTTTGTGGCAGCTTCTCTTGTTGCAGAGCACAGACTCTAGGGCATGCCGGCTTCAGTAGGTACAACACCTGGGTTCAGTAGTTGTGGCACATGGGCTCAGTTGCTCTGTGGCATGTAGGATCTTTCCTGGATCACGGATCGAACCTTTGTCTCCTATGCTGGCAGGCAGATTCTTTACCACTGAGCCACCAGGGAACCCCTGTGGGAGTTTTAAAAATGGAATTCTAGGCAATTGTACATAAAGTTGTCATAAGCATTAAAAAAAAAAAAAATCAAAAGATGCCCATCCCTGTCCTAAAGCTCACCAGAGGGAAGGGAACTGAAGAACTGTAGGAGGAATGATGTACTACCGAGGACAGCAAAACCCAGGCTTGGAAACTGGTTCTGCTCTTTGATAGTATCACCTCAGGCAGTTTTAACTTCTTTGGGTGTTTCCTCACCTGCAAAACAGGCACGTTATCTGCCTCTACAGGAGCACTGGGAAGATTAAATGAGATAAGATGTGCAAAGCACATGCCATGCACTTAATGCCTCATACATAGAAGTTATTACTATGATCAGTGCTTTTATATTAAGGGAGTGACGGGTTTCAATTTACCTATATTGTATACTCCATCTTCCTTTGCTCTCTCCCCTATTTCCTGCTTCCTATACCCTCATACCCTTTTCTCAGGAAAGAGTGGGTGGTGAGAAAGGAGTGTATCAGACAGGAAATGAGACCTGAAGATGCTGATTTTGCTGTTACTTGGGCTGAAAGTTACAGCAACAGGCAGAATCGGAGAAAGGGGAAGAAACCAAGCTGTCCCGTTTTTATTTCAGGTCCTGTTGGTGAATCTTTGTGAAGGAACCTTCTTAATGTCAGTAAGTGTCTGGGTTCAGATCCCTTGCAGACCCACAACCAACTCACTTGCTCTTGGCTCTTCAAAGTTCCACTACTTTAACAAACTTTAAGTATGCTAACAAGACTTCACCTCTTTCAAGGAGACTGTGACTTCACAAGGCAGTTGGTGTTAGTGCTTTTAGAGCAAGGACATAGACCAAGTACCAGAGGGACAGAGACTTCCTAGTGTTTAGAGTTGAAGCTTCTGTTGCGTCTCTTGTATGTGGCCAATTATTTGGGGATGGAATGGGGTGTAGAATTCATGCCTCACATTCTCTTTCAACACTTCACACCTCTTCCCTGACTGCTTGACCTCTGAGCTGACTCTGTCCTCTCCTAGGTTGGTGATGAAAAAGACATCCTACCACCCAAGCTTCAGGATGACATCTTAGAATCTCTTGGTCAGGGCATCAAGGAGTCACAGAGTAAGTCCCAGGTCCCTCTTATTCTGGCTTTCTCCAAAGAGTTTAAGGGCATGATTCCCAACAATTAAAATTCCCTTCTAGAACTAAAAGGAATTCACTCTGCAGTCCTGGGCTAGTCCCAGAGGCCTTGATCCTAAAGGGCAAGTATGAGATTTTATTCTTCCTAAGCAATGGTGAACCCATCTCCAGTCTCACATTTTCATCAACCAGTAATTACAAACCCTGCCTCACCCCACCCCTTGCCCAAGAGCTTTCAGCCTGCAATGGAAGCCACTTGGAGGTACGGGTGGGTAGTTTTCATCCTTCTGCTACCTACCCCTGAGATGGTCTCTTTATATCCCTTGCAGCTTCTGAACAGATCAATGAGCATGTTTCAAGGCCTTTTGTGCAGTTCTTTGTCAAGACTGTGGGCCACTATGCTTCCTACATCAAGCGGGAGGCAAATGGGCAAGGCCGCTTCCAAGAACGGGCCTTCTATAAGGCTCTGACCTCCAAGGCCAACCGCCGGTTTGTGAAGAAATTTGTGAAGACACAACTCTTCTCTCTTTTCATCCAGGAAGCCGAAAAGAGCAAGAACCCTCCTGCAGGTACGCAGTAAAAGCTATCAACCCAAGCCCAGAGGGTCACTGCCTCTAAGTCAGGTGTGGTCCTAGGAAGGGAGGGAAGAGCACTTCTAAGAGAGGTTCACAAAAACAGCTGTGATCTTATCAAATGAGGTTGGAAAGAAAGATCCTGAAGCCTAAGAAAATGCCTCCGAGGCTGATGTTTTGTAGACATTGCTCTGTTCATCAGCCAGTAGGAGGACCTTTTAGTCCTCTAGACCTTTAGACCTCTAGACCTCTAGACCTCTTTTAGTCTAGAGCTAATTTCTAATAATTATTCTGTTTTAGGCCCCTTTGGGAGCCTAATCGAATACCTAGATCTACAAAGGCCTAGGATGGCATGGGGATCCTGGAGGGAATGTGGGTATAGTGGGGGAGCATGGCCAGCAGACGTTGAGAGTATCTCTGACCCTTGTTCTTGAGCTCATCTTAGTCTGGTCAGATTAGCTGCTTCTAATACCTGTATCTCTAACACCACAGATTATTTCCAAAAGAAAATACTTGAATATGAGCAACAGAAGAAACAGAAGAAACCAAAGGAAAAGACTGTGAAATAAGAGCTGTGGTGAACAGGAGTGACTAGACCTATAGGCCAGTAGTGGACTTGGACCCCTGCCAGCATGGTAGGATGTGAAGCTCTCAGTCAATAGAATCCACAGCCTTCTTCCGAGTCCTGGTAACCAGGTCTTGCTTCAAGTTGGTGTCTTGAGTTTGGGATTCCTGAAATCAGCTTTCTCGAGGCTTTGGAAGGCTCTGACTTCTGTGCTCGCAGAGCTGGGCACATAGCTGCCTTTTCTGCAGAGGTGACACAGAGCAAGAAACAGTAGTAGAGGTGGTGTAGAGCCCCAGAAGTTTCTGGAACTGCCTTCTCCCAGGAAGCACTATTACAAAATCCTCCACGGAGAAACAAGTTGTCACCCAAATGCTCAGTTTCTTCACATATAAACAGAGGTCTGTGGACATGTGAGGATAAGAATAAAGATGAAAATCTTCTTGCTCTTTACATGTGTATCTCTGGCTTCCACTGTGGAGAGATAACCAGCAAAACAAGGCAAGAGATGTGAGAATAAACTGGACTAGATGTGGAGGACCTGGCAATAGTGCCCAGAACTCTGGTGCTGTGTCTGGAGTAGTAGAATGATGGGGATCAGGAGAGCCTTCTACTAGGAAAGGTGAGGGATACTGGTAAAAACAGCAGCAGTACTGAGGATACAGCAGTGGTTCTTGGTTTCAAGTTAGGTGTGCTTTCCAGAATCCTGGGACGAGAGGCTGCTAGCTAGCCTTTCATGAAATATTTGAAGTTGAGAGTAACTTGACAGTAGGAATCTCAGCTGAAGAAGTCAGTGAAGAACACTACATTGAGTTCATCAATAGGTCTGTCTGCCCATCACTTCCAGTTTGGAACTTTCCATTTTAGACATCCTACTTCCAACTTCATTATTTTGAGAAGCCCAGTTCAACTCTTGGCTAAGGACAGAGGGATCTCCGCATTGACATTTTTTCTCTCGGAAGAAAAGAGAATCATCTTAAAAGTCCAAAGTTTAGTAGTCATCTGGTCCCTCTTCCCTCTGTATCTCTACTGACAGCTTCTGTTTAAATACTGTAAGGGATGGGAAACTTTTAGAAGCATCCTGTTTTTCAAAAATTCCATCTTTTTAATGTGTGTATGTGCGTGTGGCCCTCAGAGGCCCCTGGATTCTGTACAGAGAACACAAATGTTGCAGGATGGAATAGGAGACTCGATCACCAAATTGAAGTTAAAGTCAATATAATTTCATTTCAGGGGCATAGAGACCTACTGCAGGTGGCACGGTGGCACATGTTCTACTGTCCATATGCCACCCCAAACTAGGCTGCTACTCTTCACAGCTTCCAAGACTTAGTGCACTTTTTTAGGTAGTTTATGCCAGTGGTTCCTAATCCTACTTGTACCTCAGGACTGGAACCCTGGGGAGCTTATGAAGATATGAGGCTCCATCTTTAACCTACCAAATCATCATTAAAGTTAGGACCTGGGAACCTATATTTTTTAAAACTTCTTCAGCTGATTCTGACACCTAACCAGGTATATAATATCCTCACAAGAATCAGGACCAACTGAAGTTTACTATAAACATACCTTGATCTCATGTTGATGGTTATCTAGAGCTGAAGGAAGCACACACCAAATACCTAGATGTCTTCCAGACTTCCGTTATGCTGAAAAAGATTCTAGCACCTCAGTTTGTAGCTTCAGCTCACTAAAACCTAGTATGGTGTAGAAGATAACTGTGGACCAGGATTCAGAAGCTATGGATTCTAGTCTCCATTTGGAAAAGGAACAGCTGTTGTGACACTGGTATGCCATTTAGCTTCTCCAAACCTCAATTTCCATTGTAGGCAATTAACATCTGCTGTGTCTATCTCATAAGACAATGATGTAACTCTGCCAAATTTAATTATTCTTTTTTCTTTTTTCCTTTGTCTTTGTGACATTTGATCTGCCCTAGCATTTTCTTGTATGAACTTCTCTAAGCCAGATGCTGGAGAAGTTGCTAGCAAGCAAAGATAGTGAAAACTTCCCTTTCCTGCTACATTCTAGCAAAGAAATGAAAGTTACCACATTATGCATGCTAACAGGACTTCCCAAGCCCATGAGATACGGTATCTTGAGCAATAAAAAAATGACTTCCTCAACAATGTATAGATAGGAAACTTTTCAATCCAAATCCAAAGAAATGAGAGGTTTCACTACCACTGCTAATCAAGATTACATGGAATTGATGGAATCATTAGAAGTGCAAGAAAAGAGTTGTGGTTGCCAGGCAAAGCAGCACAGCTATTGTATATCCATGATTATGGAAACAGGGTGTAAGTAAGAATCAATAGTAAGATACCTCATTTTAGTCAATAGTTTAAACCTTTGCTGTTTGTCTGCCTCTTCATTCAAGCATTTGAACTATACACAATAGAAACAGATCTGGTTTATAGTTACTGAGGACACCTGTTTTTTGTTTCAAACTTGTAGCCAGAAAAGGAGAGTGCAAATATTCAATAACTGCCAAGAGAGGCACAAGCCTCTCTTATTTTAAATCTGGGGGACGGGCTTGAGATTCTGAGAGCTACTAACCAGTCAGTTCTAAAGCAAACCTGAATTTTCATTGGAAGGATTGATGCTGAAGCTCTAATAGCTTGGCCCCCTGATGCGAAGAACTGACTCATTGGAAAAGACACTGATGCTGGGAAAGACTGAAGGCAGGAGGAGAAGGGGATTACAGAGTGTGAGATGGCTGGATGGTATCACCAACTCAATGGATATGAATTTGAGCAAACTTCAGGGGACAGTGAAGGACAGGGAAGCCTGGTGTGCTGCAGTCCATGGGGTCACAGAGTCAGACACGACTTAGACCTACTAAACTCTTTTGGACTTTTAAGATTATGGTTCTCTTTTTACAAAGGGAAAAAAACTTATAATCTCAAGGGTGACAACTATAACAACAACGAAAAACCTACCAAAAGGTAAAATGAAAATAGCACTCCCATGTTTTAAGTTAAACAGTTTTATACAAAATAGAAAGGTCACAGGACACATGTTGACGATATAGCTGACTTAATTTCCTTATTTACTTAAGAACAGAAATAAATTTTGCTTAAAAATTTAAAAAGTGACATTAAAACTTAGTTTATCTTTCCACTGAATAAAACTGAGAAAAAAAGACTGGCTTTCAGATCATATGTTTATTTAAAAAAATAAAATGGATCGACAAAGTTACCACATTATTATGCATGCTAACAGGATTTCCCAAGCCCATGAGATACCATATCTTGAGCAATAAAAAAATGACTTCCTTAACAATGTAAAGATAGGAAACTTTTCAATCCAAATTCAAAATCTTTATCAAGTTCCACCTCATAAGCTAGTAGGATATATCTGTGCCACAAGCTGAGCTCCTTAGTAAAGAAAGCTTGAGAAGATACTAAACAAGGATGTCACTAAAAAGATGATGATTTGTTAAAATTATAAAGCAACCAATTTTGGCCTGCAAATATTCTACATTAGAAATCTCCACCACTGGGGATCTGCTCCCCATGACGATTTTACTCTGAATCCAGGATAATTACAAACATATGGTATTTTTTTCTTGCATGCTTTCTTGGGCCAACCCTGCATGACAACACGTACATTTACAGGATGGAACTTGAAATTCCCATTCTCACACAGGGATAGTTAAGGAGTGTTATCAATAACAAAGAATAAAAGTTATACAACATTGATTATTATAAATTATTCTTGTTCTTAACCGCCCCATTCTCCTTAATATGTTCGGATTCTTTCCTGCAGAAAGCATGAGCTTCCTATGTAACATCAGTTACATCATTAATGATGATTAGAATGAGCTGTGGAGACCTTGATTCTGAAGACATGTATATGCAGGTGAGATGCAATCTGATTGCAAACACTGACACAGTAGCGAATCAAATCAAAGAAAGAGAAGACCTGGAAAATACAAAAAAAAAAAAGAGAGACTATTAGAGTCTCAGCACCTGCTCAGGTCATCCCTAAAGCTGGAGAGGCTTCTGACTTTCTTCTCTTCTCCTGAAATTCATCTTCAATTCCATACAATTTAATAGCTCAATTTCCCCACAGATCTCCTTTATACCAAGGAGCAACAAACTCAGTGAATATTTTATGCTTTGTGGACTATACTTCGTCATACTGTTCAACTCTGCCACTGAAGCATAAAAGCAACCACAGACAAGACATAATGACAGGACATAACTGTGTTCCAAGAAAACTTTATTTATAAAACCTGGCCATTGGCCCACACAGTATATACTCTGCCAACTACTGCTTTATAGTTGGAAATACAGAATTTATGAGCCAGGATGTAGGCAGGACTAAAAAGAATACAAAAGAATGACTAAAGACGAAGTCACAAGGAACTCTCATGAAGTCCCACAAATGTTTTCTGGTATTCTAAATCATCACAATTTTTAAAAAAATTTTTGGCCACACCCCCATGGCATGGGGGATCTTAGTACCCTGATCAGGGATAGAACCCAAGTTCCTCATTTTGGAAGGTGGAGTTTTAACCACTGGATGGCTGAGGAAGTCCCTAAATCATTATATGATCTCTCTCTCAGGACTGGCCCACTGAAACAAGAAAACAAGCAGCCTCCAGATCATGAAATAGAACACAGTATAAAACTTACCAGGGCTATCCAAAGTACAATATATTCATCAATAAAGCTGTTAAAATACTGGTCCAGAAACAAAAGTGCTGGACCTATGAATGCTGTGTCATGCAAATGCATCTCACTTTTAGTCATGTGTGCCACCTATGAATAAAAAGAGAATCAGTGATGTAGGTAGCCATTTTCATTTTACAGCAATTGTGAGCTACATAGTAAATCAGTATTGTGATCAAATATCGTGTTTCAAGAATCCTTTAGCAGTATATGCTGAATGTTCAAAACTAAGATGACAACACAGAGTGGGTTTGAGAGCTATACACTGAAGGTATGTAACATGACAACTAAATCCCCCCTCAAAAAAGCTCTTCACAGGGAGCCTTAAGTGTACAGAATGAGAATGAAGAATAGAGACAAACTAAATAATCAAATTAAACTGTGGATAGAAGAGTTGCAGAGGTTTTAGGAGCTTCTGTTAATCTCAAATGGTAGCTTCATGTAAGAGTAAAAACAGCTCCTATGTTGCTGTCAAGAGATTTTGACTGGAGGAGAGCAAACTCTAGAATTGCTTAAGAAACTGTGAAATAAAAACTCTGGCCATAAAACCAAAATAAGAAAGTTAAAAACAAAACTGGTGCTTACCACAAGCTTATTGGTGATTTTGGCAGATACAAAACCAAATGTCAATATATAAAGACAGGGATGCTTTTCGAAAAGCTGAACTGCTGATTTCTTGTAGATCATTGCAGCTAATGTAATTACTGATCCAATATGGAGGAAAGGAGAAAGGACACTTGTTCCCTGTTTAGAGTAAAGAGAAGTGAGGAATTAGTGGTATTCTATACCGACCAGATACTGTATGGATCTGCTTGATGTAAGACAGAGCAACTCAAACTTCTAAGAACCTCATGGTGTCTGACAGCCAGCAATTTTTATAACTGAATACCAGAACAGCTGGTGTTTATAACTGAATACCACAGCAGTGTGGACTGGTTAGGCACAAACTGATTTTACTTAAAGTGGCCAGACGTATTTTACAAAGCAGATTGCACTCTTTAAAAAAGATACACGTTTTTAAAAGTATGTGTGTGTGTGAGTATATGTGCATGCACAATAATATGCAAATATGAGCATATAAATGTTTACATGTGTAAATAAAACAAGTTTCAGACACTACTTTCTTCTTTAATGCTAAGTGCAAATTCTCAATTAACAAGTGATTTTAATTAATTCAAATAACAATTCAAATGAAAAACAAAGCAATTACAAAACTAAGTCGAGCACAGAGATTACAAAACTAAGTCTGAGCAGAAACAATCACTGGAAATCTTAAGAAATACTTACTGCTATCGTTGATCCATTTTTTCCAACACCACCAGTGAAGATTACACGGAAGTAATTTGTACAGGAAAATATGGTCCCTGCTACAGTACAAAGCGCAGGAAAAATTTTCATTTGAATATTCAGCACTGGAATCTTCAACACGTAGAGATAGAGAGCAATTAATATATATATATATACACACACACATATACAGATTAAAATAACAAAACATATATTTGATTCATATTCTGATATATTCTCCATTCCTTCTATAGTTCATAAATACTCAAACTGATGGGAGTTTCCCTAGCCTTTCCATTATAAACAACACAACAAGTCTCAACAAATGAGAGACTACATAAAAATTAATCTTACTTCTGATACAACTTAAAAAAAAACAACGGATTCAACTTTATTAGTCTGTGTCATAGCTAAGTTCACCTAACACATCCCAGAAGTCTGGCAACACTGAATCAGGTTATCTTCTAGCCTTTTTTTTTTTTAATAAAAGAAGTGTGCTTTGCCTTTTTCTTTGTGCATTTTTTTGAACTCTACTGGCAAATCTGTAACTAGTTATTAATTGTTATGAGAAAAGCATAGAGCATAAAGGACTAGAAGTATGTGCAACAAGATTAAAAAAAATCTCCAAACTTGAGAATGGAAGACAAAAGTTCTACTGAAAAGATGTCCCAATTCCAAACTGTTGGGATACAAGCTGCTAGCAAAAGCATGGGGTCGCGAAGAGTCGGACACGACTGAGCAACTTCACTTTCACTTTTCCCTTTCATGCACTGGAGAAGGAAATGGCAACCCACTCCAGTATTCTTGCCTGGAGAATCCCAGGGACGGCGGAGCCTGGTGGGCTGCCGTCTGTGGGGTCGCACAGAGTCGGACACGACTGACGCGACTTAGCAGCAGCAGCAGCAGCAGCAGCAAAAGCAGAGAGCAACTAAGAAAGCATTCATATTCAAGAAGCTTCTGATAATCTCAAATTGTAGCTTCACATAAACGTAAAAACAGCTCCCATACTGATGTCAAGAGGTTCTCATCGGAGGACAGAGAATTCAGGGACAGGAGGAAAAATATACGACACATACCCAAGCAAGTACAGCTCTATAATTGTGTATCTAAAATTTTAACATACAAGTTTACTTTCCAGAAGAATTAAGTAATAAATTTTTGCAGTGTACTGAAAATATGAATCGATTTACCTAAAGTAAGGGGGCGGGAGCTGAGTAGATTGAGATCATGTATCTAACCTTGCAAACACAATTCCCTCATTTAAAACAAAACACACTTGTACTAAATCTTAAAAATCATTTAAGATTTCCTTTTTAGCTTTTCTGAAGTCTCCAATTTTGTCCAGTATGGAAGGAAAAGAAAGCAACAGTAAAATGATACATTCTTTTAAGTGAGATAAAATGCCTCTAGGAGTAAGATCCCAAAAGCAATGGTTTTCCAACAGCAACCATTCCAAAACAATGGTTTAATAGGCAATGAGTTCTTACAATGAAGACATTTTAATCAAGGCTCTTTATACTTTTCAGGGCTGCCATCTGCCTATATTTTAAAAATCAAAGAAAAAAATCATTGCCTATTCTTTTTGTGTATAAAACCCCATGAAGACTGATAGATACAAAATTTAACATTTAGATACTCTGTTTCTTTAAAACTCTCAAGAACTCAGTTTATTCACACAACTCTGACCTCTTGCAAAACTGTAGTCTAAAAAACGGGAAAATCAACTATTTAAATTTCAAGTTGTACTGTGGCTGTGTTTAATTTTCTAAAATGAAATAGGTCAACTTAAAAAATTAAGCCCAGAACTTTATGGAGCACCTTCAATTGTCCCCTTCTTTCTCTAATTGATCTCCAAACCCTTACAGTCCAAATTCAAAGTTTGTTTTCAATAAAGGAGAAAATCAACACCACAGGGTGCTCTGAACTCCAAGAGATTTCTTTTTTTTTTTTTTTTTGCTCTCATTCAGAAAACTATAAAGATATCACAATCTAAATCTGATGCACCTGGCTGAAATTCAATACTCGGGCTAGTTCCCCTTTCCCTCCAGAGATGAAGGACCTGCCTGGCAAAGGAGGAAATACTACACTCTTTCAGATTTCAAAGGAAGCAAAGCATTAATCCATTACAGGGGCATGCCTTTATTACGGCCAGGGTACTAAATGAGTGCCAGTGACTTAGTGCCACAACTAAATGAGTGTAACAGTAATCTGTGCCACAACTGAACTGAAGAGCATCACAACTATATTTAAAATTTGGTGAAAATGGTTTAGGATCATGGAAATTTTTTCTCTTTGAAAGAACAAACAGCAACATTAGAAAAGCCAGGCAAAGCAGTAAAAGCCAGGCAAAGCTTGGACCACAAACCAAGCTAGAGACTTAGGGGCAAAGAATCATAAACATTCTTAGGGCCCTCTTCACTGTCATATATGATAGCTATATACACCAAAACATTCACTCCTGAATGTAGGTTTATGCTTAAATTGATTTTTATATTCTCTAGAATCCTGGATATTGTAGGTGCTCAATACAAACTTGTCAAATAGATTAAGATGTCCTCCCTTTCTCTTCCTCTGTATGTAGAACTTTTTTGAGATACTATGCAGACTATACTATAGATACTATACATCTTGCCCCCTCATTAAGAAGGAAAAAGGAAGCTAGCTACAAGAAAATCTGAGGCAATGTGAAGGAAAAGCGGAAGTCAAAGGAATCCCAAGTCCTACCAGGTGATCCCTTAAAAATCAGCCCAACTGAACCAACCTATAAAAAGTACTAAAAGAGTTGTCATTTTCACCCCACCCAAGATCAAGGAGGGTGGACACATTCTGTCTTTCTCAATCTTTCTCCTTCTGTCCTCATCTTCCTGGAATGTATTCAAGGTGATCAAAGTACATCCACTTTATAGACACTGACAGAAAGTTGTATTAAAAACACCTTCATCTCAGGCCTCCTCAGAATGTCCTCAGTCTTTGAGGCTGGAAAGAATACAAACTCACTTGCGTCACAGTGTCTGCTCTATAGTTAGGGTGAAATCCTCAAGTTGTTGTTTAGTCTGGTTATTGTTAAGTCGTGTCTGACTCTGCATCCCCACAGACTGTGGCCCACCAGGCTTCTCTGCCCATGGGATTCTCCAGGCAAGAACAGTGGAGTGGGTTGCCATTTCCTTCTCCAAAGGGTCTTCCCGACCCAGGGATCTAACCCCTGCTCCTGCTTGGCAGGCAAATTCTTTACCACTGAGCCACCTGGGAAGCCCAAAATCCTTTGGACTCATGCCATAAATTATACAACCAAATAATACCAATCTAATGTAATTCATTTTCCATAGATGAAAAAAATCTTAAACTCTCAGGTTTACAGATTAAAACAGATGCAGGTTTTGGTTGAATCACTGGATTAAAGCAAAATATCAGTTACTAATAAAATACTCTTATAGGCTTTGTAAATTTCAGCAGAAAGTATAATTTTGAGATTAGATACTTTCTTCCAAAGAATGTGGATGTCTGTTTCTAAGTTATGACCAACCTAGACAGCGTATTAAAAAGTAGACATTACTTTGCCAACAAAGGTCCATCTAGTCAAAGCTACGGTTTTTCCAGTAGTCATATATGGCTGTGAGAGTTGGACTATAAAGAAAGCTGAGTGCCAAAGAATTGATGCTTTTGAACTGTGGTGCTGGAGAAGACTCTTGAGAGTCTCTTGGACTGAAAAGAGACCCAACTAATTCATCCTAAAGGAGATCGGTCCTGAGTGTTCATTGGAGGGACTGATGTTGAAGCTGAAACTCTAATACTTTGGCCACCTGATGCAAAGAGCTGACTCATTTGAAAAGACCCTGATGCTGGGAAAGATTGAAGGCAGGAGGAGAAGGGGACGACAGAGGATGAGATGGCTGGATGGCATCACTGACTCAGTGGACATGAGTTTGGGTAAAGTCTGGGAGTTGGTGATGGACAGGGAGGCCTGGTGTGCTGCAGACCATGGGGTTGCAAAGAGTCGGACACAACTGAGTGACTGAACTGAATGTCTGATTTACTTAAGTATAAAAGCACTCCTGAAGTCTTTCAGTCTAAGAGTAAGATACCTAATGAATTCTACCTAATGAATTCTGAAACCTCTGTAACCTGTAATATGTTTGTGTGTACGCTCAGTCATGTTCGACTCTTTGTGACCCCATGGGCTGTGGACCGCCAGACTCCTCTGTCCATGGCAATTTTCCAGGCAAGAATACTGAAGTGTGTTGCCATTTCCTCCTCGGGGGGAATCTTCCTGACCCAGGGAAGTGTGTTGCCATTTCCTCCTCGGGGGGAATCTTCCTGACCCAGGGATCGAACCTCCATCTCTTGTGTCTCCTGCATTGGTAGGTGGATTCTTTACCAACTGTGCCACCTGGGAAGCCCTTCTCCTGTAAAGCCCCTCACCTGTAATAACACCCACAATTTGCCTTAACTGGATTCTAGAAGGTGTCTCCTGGTTTAACACACATTTATTTAACACACATCAACTGCTACTTAAAGAAATGAATGTCAGTGAAAGTAACCAGCAGGGGATTTTATGTGGATCCCTTCCAAAGTAATATTTCTTTTTTCAAGAGTGATATATATGATAGAAGATAGTTCCAAGACATCCCAAAAGGATATATTCTTTTGGAGAAGCAATACACACAAAAAATATCTTGTTTCTTGCAATGTATAAACTATGTAGTAACTTTTGTGCATGAGAATAATTTCTTTTCTTAAAACATGAAAAGAAACACAAACCACACATACACAAATCCTAACCAACCTAAACAAACAAAAACTAACTACAACCTCTGGTAAAACAAACAAACAAAATCTCTTTGAAGGAAAAAAAAAAAAGCAAAAAGTGGGTGATCAATAAGCAGTAGATGGAAATCACTTACCTTTGCAAAACAGCTGATCTTCTAAAATCAGCTTTAAGAAGACATTTGCACTGTTTTTATTTGTTTTCACCATAAAGCTGCTTTCTTAAATATCAATAAAAGTCTTTAAATGAGGATTTGGAAGGTAATTTCCATTTTATGTCCTCAGGCTCAAAAGAGACAAAAAATTCATTCCTGGGCCCTAAATAAATATCTCCTCTCCATTTTGGCACACAAATAAATCAGAGCACTGGAAGTATAGTCTTTCCTGAACTAAGACAATGCATTTCAAAACACCTTATTCATCCATGAGCTCATGGGGCCATGTATAAAGAAAAAAAAGAAATAGAGTGGTTGAAGTCAATTACGGGAGTCTGTACTGAAAAGTGCTCAAAGAACACAAATATTTCTCTAAGCCTCTGAACATCACCAGAGAGGGAAAGTCCTTTCCTTTTAGTTTAATGATGTAACAGTAGAACCAATGATACTAATAATAAGACATGGGTCTGGGAATCTGTTTCCTTATTGCAACCTAACCTCACTAATCCTGGAATTGAATTGCTGGGTCTGGGACCTCCAATTCAGTTTTGGGTCTGAGAGTTCCTCAGATTACTTCTTTAAACATATTATAAAAATGATTGCATATATCTTGTCAATAAAGACAGGACAAAATATTTGATCCTTTAAAGAAAAATAATTTCTGTTATGCACATGTATAGATTCTGTGTATAAATCCTAATAAAGGGAACATGTTTACTTGAAGCAAATTTACTGCCAGGTATCACCTAAAAATTAAGGATATGTGTATAGCCTGTGTGAATACACAACTACATTGACAACAATGCTTTCTGTACTTCCATGCTGATATGGATAATTAGGTATATATACCTGACGTTGACTTGTTTCTAGACGAATTGTATTTTTTTTTTTTTTTTTGCTATTGATATGTTGAAACATTACAGGTAATTTATATGTGTATAAGAGATGCAAAGTAACTTTGGAGGGGGAGATATTTTGGTATAAAACACAAAGCCTATGAAAAAAATAATCAATATAGTCAAGAGATAAAAAAAATTAAGTGAGAGGCAAGCTTTAGGCTTTATAAAATAGTTTCAGGAGAAGACTACTCTTTCTTTTTCTACAGACAAATTGTTTAAAACTATTACCTATTTAATAAAACTATAATAGTTTTATAGCTACTTATAACTGTTTAACTATTTAGCCTACAAGAGCACAAGTAATAACATTACAGTGAAATCCAACATCTACAGAGATCATATATATAGGACATGTTTATATATCTATAGATCTTGGATTTCACTAGAGACAGTACTGACATTTGAGACTAATGTGTAAAAAAGATGCGATTTTGAATGATACTATGCGTGAACAGTTTCAGAATTTTCCTGGTTGACTAACAATTATTTTTATTCCTTCATTTCCTTCCTCACAAGGCTATCCTGTCAACAAAAGGCATTATGCAATTTCTGGTAATAAATACTTAAGGAAGTATCTTAATTATACTTCCTTGAGTATCAAATTCACCATCATTAAATGAGTTAGGTAAAGGGAAAATTTTGCTCAGTAAATTTCCTTTATACTTAAATATTAATCTGACTTTTAAGAACTGTGTTTGTTTAGGAATAGGAAAAATTCCAATTGTAAGAGCAGCCACAACTTCTCTTGAGGGCTTATCATTTGATGGAGACTGTTCCTGAGTGCTTTACACATACTCATTTAATCCACAAAATAACCTTGTCAGACAGGTACTATTATTGTCCTTATTTTATAAGAGGAGAAAACTAAGCCACAGAGAGTTGAATAACAGATCAGGTTCACTCAGTAGGCAGTGAAGCCAGTACCAAACACAGGCAGTCTGGTTCCTTAGCCTGTGTTCTTGACCCCCCTGTATTATATATGTTATATTCTCTCTCCAGAAGTCTGTGGGAAAAGAACTTGTGTTTGTTGGGGATGACTATATTTCAGGTCAGGCTGAAAATCAGGGTCTCGGCTTGTTGAAACAATCCTATAGCATTGATTTCAATAAGCATTTATTCTGTCCTGGGGTCAGAATTAATTTACTACCAAAATTCATTATTCAGCTTTAAGTGTATAATGGAGAAACTAGTCGACTCATGTAGTTCAGCAAGAGAATAAAAGATCTGACTCAGTCTTGTCATTGGTTAACTTGATACACTACCTGCTGTTCCCTCACTTATACAATGGGATAACAAATAATAATTCTGAAAGCCATCAAAAATATCCTTGAAATGGACCTACTGAACCACATAACTCCAAACAGTAAAATTCACTATGCTCTAAAGAGAAGTTTGTGTCCTACTGTTGCTGTGACTTTTTGTTTCTGGAGAGAACAAAATAATTTGACATATCACCTTTTAACTGGATTATACCGCATTAGAAGAACACAAGCAAAAGACAACATGCATTATGTGGGATACACAATGTGAAGAGTTACCATAGATTGCCAAAAAGGTGGTCCTCCAATCACTGCCAGCAAATGCATGATTATTATGAAGATTTGCACTTCAGTCACATCAATTCTGATTAGGTACAAAAAGCCAAAAAAGCAGAATTACTCAAAACAATTTCAAGTTAATTACTTGCAAGCTTAGCAGCATTCCTCTATCATGCACAATAGAAAAAAAATCTCAAATATTGAGGAAAGGGGAAAAGGAGGTGTCAAAAATTTGTTATGAGCAAAATCAAATAAAATCCAGAGCGTTTTCATTTAATTTAATGAATTTCACAGAGCAATAAAAACCCCTCCTTTCTAAAGAAAATTTCTGAAGTTGGGTTGAAACTATAGCTTAACCTTTCTCACCAAAAAAAAAAAAAAAAAGAAAAAGAAAAAAATAAGTGTGTGTATTAAATTTTGAATGTCAAGCAGAGGACTACACTGTATTGGTATATGAGATCTTGAAATAAGTGCTTTGTAGTATCAAATGGAAGAAATGGTGAGCTTTTACTAAAGTAACATAAATCACAGACGCAAAACTTACTGCCCTTTATATTCATTTAATGCCTTCCATGGTATGGGTGTGGAAAAAACATTCACCCAATTCTCCAATTCTTATGCTTATTAGGTCAATTACTCTAAGACATCTGGAAAGAAGATACTGAAAGCAGTCAAGAATTAGCTTTGAGGTTGTTGAAAATGATCTTTACAGTCAAGAAGAGACAAACCTGGTACAAAAACAGGGCAGTAGAAATTAGAAGCCTGAGAGTCTGAAAAAAGAATCTGGGCAAAAAGACTGAGAAGTAAAGCATAAACTGGTGTTCCTTTCCCTCTATAAACTAGCACTTTATATAATCTTGAGACTGTCCTTCTCAGATTATTGGTCCAAATGCCTTTCAGTTTTGATGATTTACCCTACGGTATGCTCACACAAAGTGTCTGTACAAGGTTATTTATTACAGCATTATTTATGGTAGCAAAGCTTTAAAAATATCCCTCAATGAGGGAATAGTTATAGAAAGTATGGTATTGTACTTCCATACAATGGACTATTGGGTAGTTTTTTAAAAAAAGAGTGGGACGGGTCTCTATGTGGTGATATGGAAAAATATGTTATATTAGGTGAAAAAAAAAGTTGCAGAAAAGTATATGCTACTTTTTGTGTAAAAATAAAGAAGAAAAATAATATTCCATTTTAATTTTTGCCAATAATTACATAACAAATTTCTGGAAGGATACATTACAAACTAAGAACAGTGGGTACCTACTAGAGAGGGCAGTGTGAGAGCTGGGAAATGAGGATGAGAAGAGACTATTCACTGCATACCTTTTTTATAATGTTAGTTTTTAAACAAAGTGAACAATTTATTAAGATAAACTAAAAAAACAATAAAATCAGTCTAAGAAAGTGGACAGCAACAACAGCAAGGGGGTTCAAATTCTAGGGCAAAACAGAGTCCCCATTTCTAAAATTGATACTTCAAGCAGACAATCTATAACGTGAGCTTAAGAAATGTGAGTTTTATGCTCATAATAAACAACTAGACTGAAGCCAGTCTCTCACAACTGGAGAAACTGATCTTTGATTGCTCAAGAATGTTTTTTAAACAGAAGCGTATTAAGCTGCAAACACATAGTGATGTAGTTATCTTGATACACACATTTATTGGAAAGAAAAATGGACTGAATTAGGCTAAAAAGAATCTGTAGAGCTGACCTGGTGAGTGATGTTGCCAATAAGGGGAATTACACTCAGTAGCAGACTCAGGAGACTAAGCAGGTGTCAAAGATGATCGACTCTGTCTTGGGTGGAGGAGGGTAGACATCTTACAACATTTTGCTGGATATATGAAGTAGCCTTCTGGGAGGGGAAGGGCCAGAAGTATAGAATTACAAAATAAAAATGGAGGGAACCTCATGCAATTAATCTATGTACCTTGGATGAATGTAAGAGATTAGGAAACATGAATGATCTTTACAAAGCCCAAAATTGGGATTCCTAGGGAAATTTTTATGGATTTTATAGCCTGTTTGGAAACTTTGGAAGACAAAATTTTGTAAACCATTCAGATAATATCACTGAATTTAGATCAACAATGTCTTAATGTTAGGAAGGAGAGTCAAGGAAAACTTACTTACCAGTTGGTAATTAGTTAAGAATATTTTTTCCCATGTGATTATATGATTTAGAGGAATACTCTGTACTCCCTCCTACTCTCAATCATGAGAACTGCCTATTACCACTCCTGGATGTGTGGCTCTAATCATTCTAATGATTACGTCTAATCACTGACTGTTAATACAGAGGGTGCAGTGTGAGGCCACCCCCAAAGACAGAAAAAGCACGCTAAGAGGGACACAGGGCAGAAACAGTTAACAAGAATTAATGATTCTGTTTAGAAGAGAATTGGTTACCAGACAGTCCATTTTTCCATCCTCCACTAAGAAGTCTCTCAGCATGGGCTGAATTTACTGTGACACACAGTAGGAGGGGGCTCATCTTACGTTTTTTTGGCTATACAGGAAAGACATAATTATCTAGAAGGAAATTCTATATAAAGGCAGGAATTCGGCATTTCTATAGTCACTTGCTTATTATTTTTTCTTCAAAATAACAACATGGGTGATAATATTTCCAAGTGCTGGAACTATTTCTCTAAAACAAAAGCAAACAAAAAAAAATCAATCTCCACAACTACAGCAAAAAACAAACCCTTCAGAGTACAAGGGCTATGGGGTAGAAAACCACCTAAAACACCACTGTGATTTTTTTAAAAGATGTGGGAAAACAAATCTCATTATCTGTAGGATTAGTGTTCCACAGCCTAAGAGTTTCAGGGGCGGGGGGGGGGGGAACTAGATGATAATAAATACAATTTTCTACAACCATGAAAGTATTTAAATATTTTGATTGGTATTGCTTATTTCTTACTTCTACTTTATTTTAGAATAGGTTTTGTCAAAGAACAAAAAAAAACTCCCCAAATGCTGTGGATAAATCTGAGTGCTCTGGTCAGAACATAAAAAATTACTACAACAAGCCAACAACAAACAATATCCTGGTGGTTGTCACAGACGAAAGATGGAAAAAAAGCAAACTAGTTGTGGAGACAGCTCTATCATTTTTCTGATTTGGAGGCTACAAGTGTGGCAGTCCTGAGTCAAAATAACCTTAGAGACTCATAGCAAATCCCTTGGTCCATCACTCCTTACAGGATCCTAGTGGTCTACCGATTAAGAGGTAAAGATAATCAGGGTGTCCTAAATAAATATGAGTAATTTAAACTTCTGAACAGGAAATAGAAATTTTCTAGTTGGAGTGATGATCTTAGGGAGTCTTCATCACCAGAGAAAGGGATCTTAGAAAGTTCCCTGATCAGGACAATTATTACATGAGAAGTACAGCTTTTAAAAGTGATTAAGGGGTATAACAACTCCAAATCATTTAAGTTACATAATTGTAAAGAAAATTTCTAATCTGAATGTTTCATTTTATGCATTTGGTTTGAATTCCAACAAGACTCAGCATTAACTGAAGGATGTGAAGGGATTTAACTGACATTCTGTGAACATCGATAAGCATGTTAATCATCATTTCCTAGAATTTTTAATATCAGAAGTAAGACAACCTAATCTAGTTTTTTTTCTACATATGACATACATATTACAAAGATGTACTTGCAGTTAATTTGGAAATTAATTTTTCTGTTAAACTACATATAGTAAATATGATTTTGTTTTAACTAGGTTGGCTACTAGCTTGGTTAACAGAGAATGTGCACTAGGGTTAAATTCACAATGTCACAGAATTCTGATTTGTACAATCTGACTTGTTAGTTATTATTTTAAAAGAAGTATTCTTCTTAGAAGTCACTGAAGTGGGCTGGAGTCCTAGTTAAGGATTAGATTGTTATTAATTACAGATTTGCAATTATTTGTAAATGAATCGGATGTTCTAGGGAACTTGTACATAAGCAGAATCTGATGGCATCATCGACACAATGGACATGAATTTGCGCAAACTTCGGGAGATGGTGAAGGACAGGGAAGCCTGGTGTGCTGCAGTCCATGGGGCTGCAAAGAGTCAGATTCAACTTAGTGGCTATATTGGTATTGGTAGACTGAAGACTGACCTAGAAATTCAACATATTGCCTTCCAATATTTTACTTTCTACCCTTGATAAGGGGCAAACTGGGCATGACAAACTTAATGTTAATAATATTAACCATATAGCTAAGAGACAACTAAGAGTATTTTAAAGTCAAGTGTTACATATAAAGTCTAAGCCTCTATTTTTGAGGTAAGCTGAAATATTTAAAACAGTACTATCTACCACATGAATGACTATAGGATCTTCAGGTTATCTGAGAAGACTGAAACAAAACAACTCATTCAGTGACTGAATAAGAGACAAATAGCAAAGGCTAGAACAGAACAAGTCCTCTAAGAGGAATGAAAGTTTAGGTCTCAGATTTAAGGGGCAGCCTATCCTTATCACCTTTGGAAATAGAAAAATTAGAAGAGAGGACTCTCATCTCATTTAGTAATAATCTCAGAGTTAAATAAAGGGGTCATAGACATATTCTTCCTCTCAAAATAGCAATATCAATTTTGGAAGAAACCTGGAAATTAGTGGGAGTTATTAACACAGGTCTTATAATGATAATGAACACTTACTATATATGATAAGCACTGTAGTCAGCACATAGCATGTTTTTTACTTTTATAACCTTCACAACTATCCTAGGAGGTAGGAAATATTACCACCATTTATAGATGAGGAAATCTGGTCAGATACGGTAAGTGACTTTTCCAAGGTTATAGAATGATAAGTGGAAGAGTCTTGAAAGAAATTAATGTTGTTCCTCCACAGTGCTGAAACTCTTTCTAATTTTCAGTCTACTAATCATCGGGACAAACATTTGACATATGCTTTTAACTTGGTATCACTAAGATGTCTGTATGTTTCGGCATGACACTTCTCACATTCTAACACAATTTTCCCTAAAATGGCAGACTACAACAGGCAACAGCTAACACAAGTTTAGATACTAATAAGTTGAAATAAGTTGGAAATAAATTAGGAAGAGTAACTCTTTCTGAAGCTTAGAACTTCCTCTGAACTTTGTAAAGAAAAAAGAAAGTACATCTGACAATTTCATTTCTATGATCAAATCAGTTAAAGCAACACACATTAAAAGCAAAGGAAAATCTATGCAAGTTAGCAATTGATAAAAGTGAAGACAATATATCTGGAGAAATAAATGTATTTCCAAAACATTTTTCATGATGTTAAAATTAAAACGCATTACTTTTAGAAACATTGTAATAGGAAGTGCTCTATAAACAGAAGGTACTCTGTTATAGACAGACAAGGTGAAGGTAAAAGGGTCAATATCCTGACTATTAATTTAATTAAGAACACGAGTGGAAAAAACCTTTTGGTGAGTTTAATATTAATAAATGAGCTGTTAAAAATTATAAATCTAGACAACTGCAGTGAGCATAAAGCTTCAGGTCTTTGGAGAAAGTACTAGAAACAGGTTAAAGGTAAAGGAGTGCTAAAGAATGACACATCCTGAACTATGCACATTATTCTACTCTGGGAGGGAATCACAAATAACTATGCCAACACATTGTAATTCAACTGAAAATGGCTTCACTTTTGCTTCTAAAACATGCCTATAGTACTTCTTAATATATTCCATATTCCAAGTTAATTTGAAAAAATGGTGTAGGATATCCCTCACTATTAATTTGTCCCTAGAGCCACCAGTACCACCACTGAATAAATGGATTTACAATGCTGCAAGATACTTTTCAGAAAGCACTCTGCTATCAGAGACTCACTATTTCTATCATATTATTGAAACATTTTTGGATATGGGGACTCAATGCACAAAACCTAATGCAGCCTTCTAGCCTTGTATTGCTAGAATGATCTATAATATGAACAGTTCCCCAATACTATTTTTTTCCCAATACTATTTAGACTGTAAAAATTTTTTTGAAAAACTGTTTTTCTTGTAAATAAAATCTTTCAGACTAAAGTGTAAAGGATTCTGGAAAATTTCACTGGGAAACCATTTCCTAGTAAGTTTTTCTGAACTTTTAAAAGTCATAAGGCCAAAATTATAATTCTAATATGAAGGGGGAAAAAGATATTACTTACTCTGTTAGCATCAAGGAAATAATATTTACCAAAACAGAAAAAAGAAGGTATTCAAAGGACGACCGATAGTAACATGAAAAGCTAAGAATACTTAGTTTTTAAAGCACAACTAAGAGAGGAAAACAGTAAGCAAAACAAATAGAAGTAACAATAGCTTCTAGCATTATTTTTTTTTAAACCAAGATCATTTAATAGAAGCAGAAGAAACAGTACCAGGTATCTTAAAGAACATTAAGAGAATAAACAGAATCTTTCCTATATAATTATAAAGAAGCTTCTCAAATTACCTATCTCAGGAAAACTCTGCTTGGCTTATTTTTTTCAAAATATAAATACCAAAAAGTTCTGTTTAATGGTGGAAAGGTATTTGTTTCAAAAATATTACATAGAGCAAAAATAATATAAGGTACATGAGGTAAATGGGAGAGAACTGTTTTTAGCATCAAATCACCAGAAATATTAATTTCAAAAAATTTTGTTTAATAGGGTGGATTTTTATTGCCCTATTATATAGTAAAATTATTTGTTTTCTAATGACCTGTTTGTCTGTGAAATACCACCAGGAAGACTTTCGAATTTTTGTTTTTTAATTACTCTGTGCATGACAAAGGTGCCGTCTTTATTGAGTTCACGCCATTGTTCATTGGACAGCATGAATATTCTAGCAGTTACCGTGAAGTTCCAGAACCAAGGTCCCAGGGTTCCTGTGAGAAGCTGGCATATTATAATTATGATCTGGGACTCTGTAACATCGAATCTATGCATAAGGAAACAAACATTTCAAAATAACTTTACTCAGAACTTTTGCTAAGGAGCCCTACGAAAACAAGGGAGCAAAAACGGATTTAAAACGTAGCATTCTCCTTATAAAGACATCTAAAGATTCAATGATACAATTTATACAGCACTATTATTATCCTTATGCATACAGGTGTATTTCTTATCCAAATCAAAATAGTATAGAAGTTTAAAAATCAAAACTAATACACTGAACAAATGACTTACAAATAGGCAGTTGGAAACAATGGAACTAAAAACACACAGTCAATGCTCAATTACCTAGGAATGTTGACTACAGCTTGCCAAAAATAATCACACTGTCTGTGACACAGGTCCCTTCAGTGCCAGAACCTACCCAGATTTCCTGGTGGATAAAAATACTTCCCAGGAGCCCCAGTGGACAGTCATCTATGTGTGTGAAAAACCACTAATCACCCGACACCCCTTTACTTCTCCATACCTCATCCTGCTCCTGCCTTTGCAAGCTCAGTAAAATTATCACGTGGATGTAGAAAGGGCAAGTAGGAAAGTGAATGTGTGACTTCTTTTGATATGGTCAGAGCAAAAATCAAATTGGCCACTTCTCTATCCTGCTTCCTGATAATCTTTAGTCTAGAATCTTCTTCTTCCTCTCTCTTCCCTTAATTCCTCATAAGCATTATATCTCTCTACTGTATGGGATTACTTTATTAGTCATAAAAATCATTAAAACATCCAATACAATCACTAAAGAAGTTTTGGAACACATGGTGACAGAAAAAGAGAGGCAGTATAGAAGAGACTTCAAACGAAAACTACACAATAAAAATTAAGACCTGAGGAATGAGAAAGAAGTCTATGATTTTACCTGATGATTTGAGAGTCCAAACTACAATCTAGGTTTTACATGAATATAAACAGCTATTTTAGTATATTACCTATAATAATTTGATAAAATTTAAATGGGCAAGTCCAACTGAATTAATTATTACTGAGGGGAAAAAAAACAGGAACTAGAAACTAAAAGGAAAGTCTCTGGTACTAAATAATTCATGTGATAAATCTTAAACATTTAAAGACAGGTAGATCCTATACAGGCATTCAATAGGAAGTTTCCTTCTTTTATTTTTTTATTGAAGTATAGTTGATTTACAATGTTGTGTTAGTTTCTACTGTATAGCAAAGTGATTCAGTTATATAAGATATAACTATATATATTTATAAAATATATGTTATATATATAATACACATATTCTTTTTTATATTCTTTTCTATTATGGTTTATTACAGGGTATTGATATAGTTCCCTGTGCTTTACAGTAGGATCTTCTTGTTTATCTATTTTATATACAGGAAATTTCCTAATTCTTAATCCACAGAAAGTAGATTATGTATTAACAGACAATTTTTAATTACTTGGAGGAAGGAGGTCTCTGAGTACTTATTCTTTAGAGGTTATTTGGATAAGGAGATGAACTTGATTTGTCAGACTACCAGTAAATACATAGCCTGTTAACTTATTTCAATGAGCTACAGAAAAGGAAAAAGTCACAAGTTATTTATTTACATAGGAATAAATGTTGTGGCCAGGTTTTTGGTTAATGTAAATATGAAACCCTAGATGTATGAACTGAAAAATGCCATAAACTGAAACAGTATCTGTAAAAGTAATAGACTCACAGAAGGAACCTTAGATGTCAAAACTCTTACAAGTTGGGAAATGAGGCCCACGAAAGTCATGGGCCTTGCCCAAGCTGATATGCAGATAATGTGAAGATAACACCTGAGGAAAGACACTGGCATGAGTTCAATCTATTACAATTTCTTTCTTTTATTCTCTTCTGAAAAGATAACTTGAAATAGTAATTTAAGGGTTTTACCTTTTACAATGTGTAAGATTTTTTAAGGCCTCCATTTTATATAAATATAGTTTTATTAACAATTGTTTAGGGTTTCTAAGCATTTAATTTATAAAAATGATTCTATACATACAAGTTATATATTTAAAAGTATATAGATATAGAGGGCTTAGGCCTTAAGAAATATGAACTCTTTCATTTAATATAATCCATGAACAATTAAAAGACTATTTTACAAATGTTTACCCATGAGCTTCAATTAATAAGTTTTCTTTTCCTCCTCACCTATGCTTCTACGAAGTTCTAACATCTAAGGCCATATCCCTCCCTCAGTTTTTCACATCCAGGGCTAGGAAAAGTTGAAAAGTTCCAAAGGTATAAACTGGGTCAAGAAGGGTCTCAATTAGCAGTACTTATCTCCATCAGATCTCTACTTGCTTAGTCCAGAAGCACTGTCAGGACAGAGGTCTGTCTAGATGTGAAAGGTATTGATATTCTCTGTGCAAGGCAGCTTTTAGCAAATCAGATTTCAGTGATCAGAGCAAAGATACAGCTCATAATTCCATTCACTTCTATTTCCTACAGTATGGCCTCATTTTGAGTCTCGGCAGCACTTAGCATTTTTCTCTTTTGAAATTCATCCCTCTTCTGGCTTTTCATTCCAGTATGCCTCCTCCTACTCTGGGTGTTCAATAATTTTTACAGGCTTCTTTCTAGGCTTGCTCTCTACATTTTCTGCTATTCTCATTCTGTTTGGATGTCTAAAATCCCTCACATACATGTTTTAGAGAAAACTATTCCTTCAAATAGGTTCCTCTCCCTGTGGGGCCTTTTCCCATCTTTCATTCAGCCATCCTAGAAGGGGAAATGGAACTCATTCCAATCTCTGCTCTTTCATTCATTCTCCATATCCAAATACAGACTACGGCCTATAGTTTCTACCTATTAAGTTTCTCTCCAAAGTATTTCTTTCTTGTCTTTTTTTTTTTTTCTGTTAAGATTTTTTGATGTGGACCATTTTTAAAGTCTTTACTGAATTTGTTACGATACTGCTTCTGTTTTATGTTTTGGTTCTTTGGACACAAGGCATGTGGTATGTTAGCTCCCTGACCAAGGATTGAATCCACACTCCCTGCACTGGAAGGCGAAGTACCAACCACTGGATGGTCAGAGAAGTTCCCCCTTTCTCTACAATAGCACTGTGACTGTGCTAGTTCAGATTTCATCATTCCTCATATTTAATTATGTTAATGCCTTCTAAAGGATCTAACTTCTGTCATAGCCCACTCCAATTCACCCTCCAAACTGTTGCCAGACTCATCTTTTCTCATTTCCTGCAAAGGTTCTCCATTGATTGAGGATGAAAAGCCCTCAGTTCTTGGTAGAACACAGACGGCCCATATTTTCTGGATCTTCTCCAGCCTTATCTCCTACCACACCCCTACAGGCATCTTATGATTTAACAATATAGAACTGCTTGCAATTCTCCAAGTACGTATTTCATCAAAGGAATATACCACATGGGACATTTCAAGACTGGCAAAAAGAAAGAAGTCATAGCAAATCACTCATAAAAATACTGTCTATTTAACTCTTCCCCTGCTCCATGGTTCATTTTTTTCCCTTTCTTCACTTCCCACACCATAAGACTGGTGCTGCTTTACTTGAAAGGGAAAGAAAATAAATTAGGGCTAAATGATAAATAAGCTTTCAAAATATGAGTTTGAAAGTTAACCGTAAGATAATAACCAATGGAACATAAACTATGTGAAATCCAAGTACTACAAATTCTGCTATTTTTGAAAACAATAACATCACTAACAATTAAAACTGAATTAGGGCAAATCAAGTGATTTTAGAAGTCCATTATATTTTGTGGTTTTTACCTAATGCAGATAAAGACTATGAAAACGTTACGGAGATTACAATGAAACTATGAAAATATTGAAAAAAAAATCTGTACACAATATTTTTGATTACTGCTTTTTTTTTTTTTTTTAAGTATCTGATGTCTTCTATACTTTCTGAGTATAGATCTTTTTATAAACTGCTGATGAATGCACAGAATACAGTTTTCAATTAGAAACTCATGGCCACTATTGTCACTTAAGCTATGGCTTAAACACATTCTCTAAATCCCACTATTTTTAAGTCATTCCAAGACATGGCTTTTAGTTAACATTCAAATTATTATTAATTATTCATTTACTGTCATAAGAACATCTAAAATCCTATTTAAATAAGGTTAGCAAAAATCACCTGAAGAGAACTTGTAGGGGACAGCTAAATTTCTGTGCATTCTGGCTTTTTCAAAGACTAGAAAACTAAGGTTACCAGTGACCTAAAATTTTAAAATCCACTAATGATTTGTCTTCATGAAAGACTTGGTTAAGATGGTCTCCTATCACTTCACATCAGAGATTTTTACTATGATATTCCATGAAGTTTTCAGAGTCTTTTCTCATGATCTTTTTCATTTAATCTACACCAGGAAAAAAATAAAAGACTAACTAGAGTAGTGTAAATCAGATCTGTGATACTTAATTAAACACCAGTTGGTGAATTCCATCCTTAAACTTTTCAAGACTGGCTTACTCATTAATATTTACACACACACACACAAATATTTACAGAAAAGCACTAACCATCAAGTAGGAACTATTCATTTTGGAGTTTAAAGAAAGTTCCTATTTCATTTTTTAAATTCTTAAGCATTTTGTTGGCAGTAATAATCTATATGGTGTGCTCATACTCACTAAAGTATCTAGAGCTTAGATATTTATAGATTCATAAATAAAACAATGCGAAGAGAATAAAATCTAATTAAGCTATGATATTTAAAGAGCTGTTCTTAGCTTTAATAAACTATCTTTTCTTTCCTGAAAATACAACTTCATAGGTCAAAATAAAACACAGTATTAAGATGAATAACAGTGGGGAAAAAGAAAAATGAATTTGAGGGAAATACAGTTGGATATGAGTGAAGGGGCTATTGTTTTTTGTATTACTTTAAAAATATTGGTTGGGAGTTTCTAATATTTCCTTTTAAACAGTGTGGCAGAAGGACACATGATAAATAATGAGTTTCTTTTATTTACTAAACTAGTGATTTGATCAATTTCTAATACTTAAATGTCTATAAGCAACAGTCTTCGTATCTGAGAGAGGAAAAAAACACACCATTAAGTGTTACTTACATTCCAAATCGCAATGTTCCAGAAACATATGTTTGCCAGTGTGCACAATAGAACATGAATGTCCCAGCAAAACAACAAAAAAACATCCAATCAGGGTTTGTCCCCAGTTGCACTGCAATGCAAGTTCCAAGAACCACAAAAACTGAAAAAGAAAGATTACAATGAAAACTAAACAATCTGATTAACAAACATTAACTAAGCTGGTAATGATTTTAGATGAGGCAAAAAGAAAACATGTCATGAATGTCTAATCTTTTTTCAGTCACCTACGCAAATAGGAAAGCAGGCTATAGTCTTTTATATTAACATTTACCCTGTAATTTCAATCTGTTCTTTCACTATACCACTAGGTGAAAACAAACTTCTTGAAAGAAACTAAAATACTTCAGCATTTGTTTGGAGTACCTGCGTATCTCGTTTTATTACACTTTACAGATACCGTGCTTCCAGATACTGCATTTTTTTTCCAATTAAAGGTTTGTGGTAGCCTTGCATTGCATGTCTATCAGTGCCACTTTCTTTTCAACAGTTTTAGCTCACTTAGTATCTGTGTCACATTTTGGTAACTGTTAAAATACTTCCAATTTTTTTCCATTATTACATTTGTCATGATTTCTGATCAGTGATCTTCGATGTTACTACTGCAAAAAGATTACAACTTGCTGAAGGCTCAGATGATAGCATTTTTTTAAATCAATAAAGTATTTTTTAATTAAATAATGTACATTTTTCAAACATAATGCTATTGCACAGTTAACAGACTAAAGCATAGTGTAAAAATAACTTTTACATACACTAGGAAATCAAAAAAACTTGTGTCTCGCTTTATTGCAATATTCACTTTATTGCAGTGGTCTGAAACTGAATCTGCAATACATCTGAGGTATGTCTGTATTCTCTCAACTCAATGATAGAGTACTAGTGAGCAGTGAAAAATTACAAGGCAGAAAGTCAAAAAGAAAGAAAAACAAAGGCCTAGATAATTCACTGGCTAGATAATCTACTGGCTTTAGATAGCAATCTTTTTTAATTAGCAGATTTCACTATGGGTACTATACATTAAAAACAAAAAAAGGATTTCCTATAAAAGTTTCAAACTCAAACTACAATGTAAAAATGACTATCGCTTAGAAAAAAAAAAACAGAACACCTATCATTCTGCTGTTACCAAATTAAATTATAATAGTGTTTCAAGATGCCCAACTAGCATATTCAGTAGAAGCTTTTTCTTAAGTCTTAAGAGTTACATGAACTTATCTGTTCCTTCCCCTCTGCTAAGCAAGCTGCTATTAGGATACAACCAAACCATGATTTTAACATACGCTTACATTTGTGAATCTGAGTTCATGAAGTAAAAACCATCAAGGGTTTTTGTTTGCCTCTTTAAAAATATTTTAAACGCTGTGCCAAATGACAAGAAACCAACCAAAGAACTAAATAAAAAAATAGTAAGTGTGTTGGGAGGAGTATGTGGCAAGGTGGGGAGTAAGGGGGAGCAGAGTTCTTGAAAGGAAGACTAGTTAGAAACTGTCATTTAATTTCTAAATCTCTTTTCTCTCCTCTAAAAAAGTACTAAATGATTATTCTTTAAATGGTACAAATAAAGACATATCACATATAATCTAATTATAGTAATTCATCTTTTGCTAGCACCTTAGTGTATTTTTTTCTAGTCTTTTCATCGAAGCCCACTATCACAGTTACAGTCCAAGTCTACAATGAAATTTTAAATGTCTGTATAATATCCATTTAAATATAAAGACTATCTTATAAAATTGATCAACATTTATCTACCAGTACAAAATTAGTAGCTAATATAACCTGGAGTAGAATCAGAATTCAGAAATATCTTTAGAGTTGAAATAATGGCTGAATTTACTAAGTGTTCATATGAGATGTCTAGAACAGGCAAATTCATAGAGACAGGAAGTTAGTGGTTACCAGGGCCTGGGGGAAGTAGGGAATGCAGAGTGACTACTAGCAAATGATTCCCTTTTGGAGTGGAAAGGAAAAAACTGACATCTGACAAAATGTTTTGGAATTAGAGGGCTTCTCTGGTAGCTCAGCTGGTAAAGAATCCACCTGAAATGCAGGAGACCCCGGTTCAATTCCTGGGTCGGGAAGATCACCTGGAGAAGGGACAGGCTACCCACTCCAGTATTCTTGGGTTTCCCTGGTGGCTCAGCTGGTCAAGAATCTGCCTGCAAGGTGGGAGACCTGGGTTCGACTCCTGGGTTGGGAAGATCCCCTGGAGAAGGGAACAGCTGCCCACTCCAGTATTCTGACCTGGAGAATTCCATGGACACACAGTCCATTGGGTCGCAGCTTTCACTTTCACTTTGAAATTAGATAATGGTAATGGCTGCATAATTTTGTGACTACACTAAAAGTCACTAAATTGTACATTTTAAAAGGATGAGTTTTATAGTAAATGAATTATATCTTAATAAAAACTTTAAAAAGGCAAAAACAAAAATACAAAGACTATGAATTTCTTAAGTCTCCCATTACTGAACTCTCATCTATTATTTATGAGATTTTTTTCATGATAACAATTATGCCCTAAGAATTTAAAAACAACAGGTGCCAAAACAATACTATTTACGGTTAAAAATAACTTAGGTGGAAATTAATTTCTAAATTTCTTGATGTCATCAAATAATGAACAAGTATTAACCAGTTTTATATTTTTTGACAATATTAAAACTTAATACAAAATCACAACAATAATATCACAAGCCTCTTATTTATCATTGTTTTCATATCCCTTTTAACCTATTAATCATTAACATTAAAAAATCAATAATACCTGTTGATAGTGAATCACACCCATGATCAAAAAGTTCTCCCAAAGGAGAACTACTATTAGTTCTTCTTGCCTGTTTCCCATCAATAGCATCCAAAGACTGGTAAATGAAAAGGCCGCACGCACAAGCAATATACGCCCACAGAGGTGCCTGTGAAATAAAATTTAAAAAACAAGAGTAACAAGACATATTAGTATTATGTTTGGCTAATATATTTTTACTTGCAGATATGTTATCTTCATTCTCCAGAGAAGCTGGAAGCTATGGGAGAGAAGATCCAGGTGCTACATAATGAAAAACTTTTCAAAACAATCAGAATTATGAGAGAATTAAATTCCCTGTTTTGCAGGGATACTCAAGCAGATGCTGGGTAACTACTTCACAAGGGTAATACAGAAATGCCATGTGAGATTAGATTAGGTAACTTGTGTAAGATTCCTCCTAACATGTAGACTCTAAGAATCAATTAATGAATAGCTAATAAGGTTTTTCCTAAGTTGTATTTTTGAAGATGTTTATAGATATTACACAAAAAGAAAATTTCCATGTTAAACTCAGTTGGGAAACTGAGTTAAACCTATTTTTCCACTGCAGGACTGCTTCCAGCCCTTAAGATTGCTAATGCATATTGTGCATGTTCAAAGAGGATACTACATGCTGCCATTTCCCAAATGTATTTGAGCATGTGACTTAGTTTTTTCACTGTTTCATGAAGCAACACTAGGGAAATAATGATCTACTTACTAGACAGAGTGCTTACATTACTTTTCAAATACTTATTATGGTCACATTTTCAGGAAATAATTTCTCTTTTGTCAGACAGAAACTAAACCACTAATACTGAATTTAAATGTGATGCATTAAAAAAAGCGAGCTTCTATTTGGTCTGTTCTCTGTAAAAGAGTTTTCTGCATCATTTTTTCCTTTTCCTATGCCTAGGCCATGAATACAATTTTATAACCACAAGATATTTTCTCAGATATTGGTTTTCAAGTTAACTGTACTAAATGTTCAGAGCTGCAAATTAAAACTATTCAGAGCTGCAAAAAATACTGAGTATATTCTGTACTACAAAGAAGTATCTCCCTGAGAGAGATCTATTTGCGTGTGTGTGCTCAGTCATGTCCAACTCTTGCAACCCAATGGACTGTAGCTTGCCAGGCTCCTCTGTCCATGAGAATTTTCAGGTAAGAATACTGGAGTGGGTTGCCAATTCCTTCTTCAGGGGATCTTCCTAACACAAGGATCAAACCCACATCTCCTGCATTGACAGGTAGATTCTTTACCACTGAGCTACCTAGGAAACCCAGAGACCTATTTAGACTCAGTTATTAAAGGTAAAGATCTTCTCTTAATTTTTTTTGAGTCTCATATTTTAAAACACTGAGTTGGGAAGATCCCCTGGAGAAGGGAACAGCTGCCCACTCCAGTATTCTGACACTGAGGCTGCTAAAAAGATCATCATATATACCTCCCCCAAGTTTGAGTTACAAACCTGGAGAAGAATACCTGGTTTTGTAACCAAGTTTACATGGCAGCACACTGGACTAAGTGGTTAATCTTTTGTTGTTGTTGTTTTTAACGTATTTGTTTTTAAAAAATTTTATTATTATTTTTTGGTTGTGCTGGGTCTTCATTGCTGTACACAGGCTTTCTCTAGTTGTGGAGAGTAGGGACTACTCTAGTTGTGTAGTGTCTTCTATTTCAGAGCATAGGAACTAGGCGCACAGGCTTCAGTAGTTGTAGCACGTGCATTTAGGAGCTGTGGCTTACTGGCTCTGGAGTGTGTGTGCTTCAGTAGCTGCAGCATGTAGGCTCACTGGGTGCAGCCCGTGGGCTCTAGAGAGTGGGCTCAGCAGCTGTGGCACACGGGCTTAGTGGCTCCAAGGCATGTGGAATCTTCACAGACCAGGGATCAAATCCATGTCCCCTGCATGGGGAGGCGGATTCTTATCCACTGCACCATCAGCAAAGTCCACTAAGTGATTACTCTTATGTGACTAAGAACTCTCCTTTCTAGACTTGGATTTACTGCTTCTTACTCCTAAAGGAATCCAGTAATTCTCCAGAGCTGCACTGCCTTATACAATGGCCATTAGCCAGCCATCTGTGACTATTTTAGTTTAAATTCATTAAAATAAACCAAAAATTCAGTTCCTCAGTTGCTAAGTACATTTCAAATGTTTCATAGCCGTTAAGTATCTATGGCCTCCATATCAGATAACACAGATACAGAATACTATCATCATCACAGAAAATTCTATTGAACACTACTGCTTTAGGGGACTAGAAAAACAAGGAACTTCTTGGGGGAGGGGGCGGTTTAGGATTTTAATGGGGAAATGTGTTACCCTGGAACAGAACTGGATACAACTTAGTGACTAAATAACAACCACCTAGAAAACAGCAAGATGGTAATTACATATATAAGAGAGAGAAGCAAAGCCTTCTTATCTTTGGACTTTTCTTTTTTCTTGTGAATACGTAGAACACTTTAATATTTATCTATTTCTTCCTTATTTCCATTATTTGACAACTTGCAGAGGTGTTTTAAGAAGAAAGCCTTCTCATTTAGGAGTTAAGTATGGTCTCAGCTGGGTTAAGAGTCTAATACACTGAATGTATGTCAGGAAACTATTATAGTCATAATCTACCTTGATTTCTCCCAGCAGCATTCTGAAATTAGCGCAGTTCCTATTCTGGAAGTTTCCCAAAGATTTAACTAATGCTAGGGTTACTCTAATAATTACAAATCACTTAAGAAAGAGGCTGAGGAAAAGTAATACAGGGAACATGGTGCCTGGTACAGCCTAGGTGTTCAAAAAATAACTATTAGTGGCCAACCTAACCTTGAACTTGCTCTCATTCCCTGATCTTTCTCCTGGAACTAGTTTAGGACTTAGAAGGTTTCAAATGGAATCAACCTACTTCCCTGTTGTATCTCTAAGGATGTGTGAGATCTGGACCAGATTCCTCTGGAAGGAGATGTCAGAGCCTCAAGTGATCCACAAGAAAAACAGCTCCAAGGAAATGTGATGAAGAATCCCAAGACATATTTAAACAATTGTATTGGTGTTTATTTTTTGTTTCCAGATTGTAAAGCACGATAGTTAAGAAAATGAGGGGAAACCAGAAATATATCCATATAATCTGTATGAATTGTATCTGTATAGTAAAAGAGGAATTAAAGGTAATCAAGGGTGAGGGGAAAATAGGCATCTGGAAAAAGACAAAAAACAAAAATATGTTTTATATGTAACTGTGACCTTCAATAACTGTTTACATTAAGAGCTGTATGTGGAAACAAATGAATTAATGAAAACAGAAAGGGATAAAGGATTAAATGGTGATAATTTTACCTCAAAAAATGAATCATCTGAAAAAGACTACATTGAAAAAATTACTTCAAGTTTAAAACAAGACAACGAGCGTTGCAGCCATTATGGTTTACACAGTCACTTTCAACAGCTTTACTTGAGGATCACCTTCTATCTTCTTGGGTTATCTGTATTGATCATTCTGGCAAAGTAAATGTTTTGATTCTCTTTCATCTACCTAACTACCTTGGTTAACTTTTTGACAAGGACATTTTGAAGCCAAATAAAATTCAATTTACCCATCGAGTCTCAGTTTTGGTTTTAAGTAGTGAGCAGAGAAAAGATAAAAGTGAAAGAGCAGCCGAGACATTTATATTTGAGAATGCCCAGCAATACCATGTTTCCTTTTTTTAACAGCAGCCACAGCAAGATACCGGAGAAGGCAATGGCACCCCACTCCAGTACTCTTGCCTGGAAAATCCCATGGTCGGAGGAGCCTGGTAGGCTACAGTCCATGGGGTCTCTGAGAGTCGGACACGATTGAGCGACTTCACTTTCACTTTTCCCTTTCATGCACTGGAGAAGGAAATGGCAACCCACTCCAGTGTTCTTGCCTGGAGAATCCCAGGGACGGCGGAGCCTGGTGGGCTGCCGTCTATGGGGTCGCACAGAGTTGGACACGACTGAAGCGACTTAGCAGCAGCACAGCAAGATACAGAGCAGGAAATACATTATACCATTTCTTTCTTCTATTTTCTTTTGCCGTGTTAAAATAACAGAACAACAGAGATACACCTGAGGTTATCAGCCACATATGTTTACAGGAAGAGAAAAGGGATATTCAACAACTCTCACTGGAAATCAAGAGAACACTTTTGATATGACTAATTTGTAGCTGTGCCATCTTCCTACCAGAGACTTTCCTCTCTGATCATTTTAAACCTTGCTGAAACTTTATTAGCCATAATAAAGGGGGATAAAATTCTTTTTGTAAAGCATTGAGATTTACTGATTTTAAAGGAATACTTTACATGTTAATCTCAACTAACATTAATTTATCTACTGGAATCAGAGTCCACACTTTGCTTCTGGTTTCTCATAAGCATAGTGTATGTAAAGTAGGTTGTAATTATGAGAGTTATTAATAGTATATATGACAGAATACTTTAAAACAGCTGACAAATAGCTGTCACATTATCTTACCTTTAGCTAAAATGACCTAAAAATCCCAATTATAGTGTTTCTGGCATACAATAAATGTTTATATCTGTTATAAAAGAAATTCCTCTTACCTGCTCTGTAGCTGTAGGGCAGTAGAATACTAATAAAACAGTTGTACAGATGTTTATTGACAATCCAATGATCGTGATGAGATTTGGAGCAATCCAGGAGGGAACTCTTCCAACAAGCCATTCCCAATACCCCTGCATCAAAGGCTCAAGCAAGGACCGTCCGGCACTCTGATACCTGTGTTCTTCTAGTCGCTTAAGTTGATGTCTTGACAATGGTGGTGTAGGTAACTGGAACAATTTATTTAATACACACCCAGGAGTACTCATATGCCCGAAGCCCAAAGGGGACTCCGGGTGAGAATCTCCACATCGTTTCCTTGTTGACCGATGCCCACTCATGGATCTTGGCTTTCTTTTATTTGAGGAGAATACTTTATCTTGTTTTATAGCTTTTGGTGGATGGTCTTTCCCTGGGGGTAGGAAAAAAAATATATATTTGTCATCCACTATTTATATCAATGTCAGTAAATTAAAAAAATCAAACTGGCAATAAAATAATACATATTAAACAGGGATCAGGAAAACAGGGATCTGCTTTTAGTTCTAATTCTTACTGGTGTAAAGCCAAAAGAAGTCACATAACCTCATCTTTATGTGAAAAATATTAATAATTTTAATAATAATATGCTTCCTGTTACCTTATAGCTTACCTGACTTCAAAGCCCATGATTTTTTTTTTCAATTTCACACTATCGTAGTATAAATTGAAAAAAAACCTAATAACGACCTGATCATTTCACATATGTGGAAACTGAGGTCCAAGACACACTCAAAGACAACTAGTAAACTAGTCTTAATGTTGGAGAAATGACTTAAATAGAAGGGGTCTTAAACTAGATTTTTATTTAATGTGAATAGCTAATATTTATTGAGCACTTACTATGTACTAAACACTTTAAGCAAGTGTTATATACTAATTCATTTAATCTTCACAACCACCATAGATGCTAAATACTATTAATTACTCCAGTTTTTACAGAAAATTAAACTAAGGCAAAGAGAGGCTAATTAACTGTCCAAGTTCACACAGCTGTTAAGTGAGTTTCATATAAACAGGGTTTCTGTTTAAATTAAAAGATAGAACTTTTTAGTGGAAAGGGATATAGATAATATTCCATGAAGGAATAAACAACAATAAAAAAAATTAACTTTGAGAGGACAGTATTTATGTGTTAGCAGAGTGACCTGAAAAACTGAGGTAGTAAAAAAACAATTGTAAGTGCATTAAGTGATGACTGTTCACGTTGTTGTTGTTCAGTCACACAATCACGTCCGACTCTTCGCGACCCCATGTTCTGCAGCAGGCCAGGCCTCCTTGTCCCTCATAAGGTTTTATATAAACCTTAGATTTAAACCCATGAAGTACTTGTACCTTAGAAAGGATCAGAAATAATATAATTACCGTAAGTTATTAACCAATGTAAGGAAACAAGGACAAGCTGATAACATATAAAAATTAGTACGGTGACACCAAAGGCTTGAAGTGGTGAGGGCCTACAGTAGGGTGGTAAAAATGGAAATATGAAGACAGTCAAATCTGTAAGTAATTTCTACTTAGGAGGAGGAATCAAGAGGAAATACTTAGGAATTTGATATGAGGGACAAAGAAGCAGAAGAAAAAAGAAATCGGTCAGAGACTACTGGTACTATGGTCAAAAAGGAGAGTTTAGAAGGAAAATCAGTTATTTTGGCTTTCGGGAGGTATGGGATGAGAAGGGATCTTGGAATGAAGGTAGGAAAAACATACATGCAACTTTTATGTAGAGATGTTTTAGACAAAAATCAAATGACTGGCGTTTGGGTGAGATATCAAAATTTCAATTTTTTAACCTGGAAGCTAACGCCTCGTTGAAGACTGGAAAGCAGAAAATTTCTTAAAAGGATTAAGTATGAAGAGAAAACGAAACTCATGGTTAGTGAGCAGGAAGAGAAACTATGAAAGGATTAAAAAAGAAAACAAAAATCTTGACAGAACTAAAAGGGTAGTAGCATTTGACCAACACAGGTTTACTTTGATCTGGCAGAAATCTATCCAGAAAACAGTATGAAATTCCCAGAAATGCTGCACTATGGGAATACAGAATGTGATACAGGGTCTAGGACAACTCAGCAATGAACCTAGTATCAAAATATGCCCACAACTTCTCTCTATTCCCATAAATAAATTCCAAAATTCCAATGTCACTAATGATCTAACTGCTACTGCTAAGTCACCTCAGTCGTGTCCGACTCTGTGCCACCTCATAGATGGCAGCCCAGCAGGCTCCGCCGTCCCTGGGATTCTCCAGGCAAGAACACTGGAGTGGGTTGCCATTTCCTTCTCCAATGCATGAAAGTGAAAAGTGAAAGTGAAGTCGCTCAGTCGAGTCTGGCTCTTAGCGACCCCATGGACTGCAGCCTACCAGGCTCCTCCATCCATGGGATTTTCCAGGCAAGAGTACTGGAGTGGGGTGCCATTGCCTTGTCCGAAGTGGCATCCCAAACCTCAGTTAATCCTGTATCTCGATAACTGGTTTAGAGAATAGTTACTGTAGTTATTAACTGAGTTACATTTTCAGAAATCTAGAAAGAATCACTGGTAGCCCAATTTAACTAACTGAAGTGCTCTGAAATAAAAATATTAAAATAATTTCAAGCCAAGGCAAACCAAAGCTAATTTCCGACTATTTCAAAGAATTCTTTCACACACTCAATTGTATCATAAAGAAACTGATTTAAACTGTTTTAAAGTAATATTTATATAATGTCAAACATCTGGTTACAAAATCATTTTAGATGATGAAATGACAGACCGATGACCACCAAAATACCGTACTATAAAGCGGCCAAATTTTCAGAAGTCAAACTGAATGATGTATTTTCGTATTTGGTAAGCTATAATCAATCAGCTCTTACAGATTTCCACTTAAAACGGGAATAAAATGTTTGAACAACTCAATTTATATTTTATTATTGTAGTATCCTATTCTCCCATAGTTTTAAAAAAAAAGTGACATATTGAGGATGCTTTTGGCCTGCCTTTGGCACTAAACAGCTACAAGTTTCTGATCCTAATGGTTTTAAGTTTGAGCATTTGGCAGGACTATATGATAAACTGGATACTTTTCCTTTTAAGTGTTTCCCCTTCAGACCTAGATTTTTGTCCTTCTATTTCTCTTTAAGAAATATCTACATTTTGACCAACCTTCCTAGACCTAGTTATTATATAATACATATATGAAAAAAGGATATTTCAATTTGGCAACACTATCTCTGTGAAGCTTACTAGCACCAAGATTGCAAATAAAAATTCAGATACATGTTGCCTTTTGCTTTCCATACACAGGTAGCCACAGAGGTTGCCGACACTGCACAGATCCATCTCCACTCTTCCTTCCTCCTATCACACCTGAGACCAGGGGGCTACTGCCAGGAAAACTGTCTCAGGAAAATAAGAGGAGTTTCTGAATTTCACCAAGTGAAAAGCAAGCACATCAAGGGAGCAAGACAGTGAAGGTTGCTACAATAGAAGAGGAGACTCCATGGAAAGGATCTGAGATAGGAGTATGGAAAGAAGGTACAAACATTACAAAAATTATTTTAGCTACCTGAGATTTTTATCTAGAGTCAAGCCTATGACCAAAAGGTTGAGGAGAAAACATCATTTTCTACCCACACTACAAGGAACTAAAAAATTAATGCAAGAAATTAAAACTAGTGCTGGTTAGCTTAGAAGTCCAGCCACCAGTGATCAGTTTTTATGAGAAAATGGATTCCAAGTTTCAGATGCATTCAGCCAATATCTGAGTGCAGTCAAGAAGATAGATATGATCCCAGATCCCAAGTCCAATAGAAAAGTAAGTAAAAGAAGGTAAATAAGCAAACAACATTACACATTTACACACTGTGATGGGCAGCAGAAGAAAACAAGATGTGGAGCCAGAAAATAGTTGAAGATGAACATTGTAGATAAGGTGGTTGAAGACCATGGAAAAGAAGCATTTATACCTGGTGGCTTAGATAGTAAAGCGTCTGTCTGCAATGCAGCAGACCCAGGTTTGATCCCTGGGCTGGAAGATCCCCTGGAGAAGGAAATGGCAGTCCACTCCAGTACTCTTGCCTGGAAAATCCCATGGACCAAGGAGCCTGGTAGGCTACAGTCCATGGGGTCGCAAAGAGTAGGACACGACTGAGAACTTCACTTTCACTTCACATACTAAATTCAGAGGAAAAGGAGAGAGCCATTCCAAGAGCAAGAGGAAGAACAGTCCAAGAAAGGAAAACAGACCCTGAGGTAAGATCCAGCTTAACTTTCTTATTCATATCTCTGGTATCACTATGGCTGGACAGTAGTAAACCATATGAAAGAGTGAGATAAAGGAGAGTATGAAAAGCCCAACAATGCAGAGGTTTATAGATTGCGGTAAGGAGTTAATATTTTATTCTGATCTTATAGAAAGCCATCAATTAACTTATAAAGAAATCTATAATTTTGTAGCACAGCTGATTCATTAACTGAGGAAGTGTTTTAACAAATTATAACAATAAAAGTGAATATTTTAAATGTTTTAAATCCTCATTACCTGGAATTCAGATTACAATAATACTGATCACTGTCCTATGTAACCTCTCCACTTGTAATCAGCAAATTCCCCTCCTCTGCTATAACGTGGCTTGAACGTGATACTTCTTTCACAGCACTTACCACATTTTGAACTTTTTTGTTGTTAATTGTTGGGTTTTTTTGGTCTTTTCCCCACGCTGATATGTAAGACACAGGAGTGCAGGAGCCATGCATGTCTTAACATTCTTTTCCCAAAATCTTATACCATACCTAACACTAGGTGGGTGATTAGTACTTATTTGTGGGACAATGAACAAATGTGATTCACTAGTTATTTAATGAGCACCGGATTGTTCTAGATCTTTGAGGAAACAGAAAGACTGAAATATGCCATCCATGCTCTCAAGCTCAAACTGGTGGTGGGGAGTCTTGCAAATAGCTAAGCTATAACATACTGTGAACGAACTGCTGTGGGAGTTCAGGGGAGGGGGCACACATGGTCTAACAAAATTCTTCCTTGCACAGACATGTATTTATGTGAAAAGTCCAATGAAGGTACAAAAATAAAATCATAGACATTTAATGAGTATCTTTACTAAAATTAAACACAATTTGTAGACCTTCAGTCTGTGATGCGAAACATCTGTGCTTATAGCCGCTAAGGATAATAGCATGCTGCCTACAATATTCCAGTGCTCAGCACTGGTGAAAATCTGACAAGTATCACACTAAAAAAGGAATGTCCAACTGCTCAGCAGAGCATAAGGTAAGCTTACACAATATCCAACCTGTAGTGTGAAATTCCAGAATCCCCATCCCCCTCTATGTCTAAGGGTGCCAGGTTTTGAGCTGCACTGATTCAGCAGTATGTTTACAACCCTTTCACAAGAATTGGTGACTACACAGCTGTTTCCACTTTTATGGCACGACTAAAGGAAAATACTAATAGTGAACAATATTTGGGAGGCAGAGCAAACTATAAAAAATCAAGCTTAAAAAAACTAATAGGATCACAGGATTACACTCAGCATTATTTAACAAGTGATACACAGAACAAGTTACCAAAAACAAAAGCCTTTTCAGAAGACTTGGAAGCTAAAACAGTACTGTGTAACACAATTTAGATCTACTGCTTTGCTGAAGTGAAATCTTGCATTCCTTCAAAAAAAAAAAAAAAGGAAACAACTTCTTCCAGAAATAAACAAGCAAAAAAAGCCAAAGCTTAGTATTTGGTGGATTATTTTCCTATTCCCTTAAAAGAGACAGCATAGCATGACCCTCAAAAAGAACGTCACCGGTACTTTTAGCCTAAACAAGTCTACTGCTGCCTAGAAAACACATTGACTATGCAGTAATATCTAACGGGGGTTATAAAACAAGTTTATATTTAAATATCAAACATATAATAGTTTTTATAATGTAAATTTTAAGAGACTGGGTATGGGAGAGGAAGAAGAATGCATTTATGAAACCACAGTTGTAAATATTCAATAATAATCTAACAGCTGGACAACAAATGAAGGTACCTCTGTCAGAACAGGTTAATACAAGAGGCAGCTTTATCTGGCTTTTTTCCTAAATGCAAGGGTTGTAAAGACAAGTTGTATAAGGGGCTTCCAAATAGCTTTTGCTCAGAACAAAACGAATATGTAGCAAAATGCCTTTAGAACTTCAATATCTGGAATTTCACATGAAAGCTAATGGTTCTTAAATTCTTATGCTCTAAACGCTCTCAAGTCAACACCTCCGTTGAAAACATGCCTAGTAGTACAAGTAGAAACCGAATCTTTATTCCTTGTTCACACACACGACACTAACGTTTGTTTAAAGATAATTATGAACTTGCCTATTACTGTTAACACGGATTCATCATTGAACTATGAGACTTAAAGCAAAATCACATATATATATATATTAATACCAACGATGCAAAATGTCATAAATGACACAAAAACGCCAATCACCGAACTGAAGTAAAAACAAGTTAAACGCAGCAAAATGTAAAGGTCCCATTCATCTAGTGTTCTTGGGACACCGGCAAAGACTGGCAAACCCTTCCGTCGTTCCAAGAATACTGCTGAAATAAACCCTAGGTGGCAACCTTAGAGATTGTCGCTGAGGTTTCTAGAAAAGTTGCTGACCAAGAAGTGTGGCCCCAGCCACGAATCACCAGCACCGTATTCCAAACAGAAGGCAAATTCGGCACAGGATTCAACACGGTTTGTGGACTTGGCAACACCTGAGCAGGAGGGTGTGGACCTGATAGGCAAGGTCAGTTCCGCGCAGTCAGCGCCCCCATCCCTCGGCCCGCCCAGCCCGGGCCGCCGAGGTTTTCTCCAGCCTGACACCCAGCACAGTAGCCCCCGAGCTCTCGCGCTGGCAATGCGCCACCGCAATCTCTCCATCCGGGGTCAGAGGAGCAGTAGCCCCTCGCCCTCCCCACAAGCCCGCGCGCGAGGCTACCCTGCGCGAGGAAGAAACTGCGTTCGCCTCGCGCGAGTCCATACAGAGATATATTCCAATGCCCCACCCCAGAACTTGCAGCCCTCTCTCCGCCCCTTTTGAGAATCGTGGCCCCCGACACATTCTTTACACTCTGGCCGTTTACCCCAAGACCGAGTCTCGCAGCCTTACCACGGCCCGCAAAAGCACACCACTAGAAACAAGACCTGCGACTCCAGCCGACTGGGTGACTCTGATCCGCGGCAGCACGTTCACGACACTTTCGCGATTGCCGTAAAGGGATATAGGGTCGGAGCAGACGGCGGCGCGAGCGCGCACCTCCGAGTGGTGAGCGCGCCCCGGGACCGGCTTGGCCTCGGGAGCGCGCTTTGGGGCCCTGCCCCATCTCCGTTCAGCCGGCCGCCTCCGGCCCCGGGGGTCCGTACTGGCAGGGTCGTCTGAGCGAGGTAGGCCATGAGGGCTGGCCACAGCCCCAGCTAAGGAGAGGTGTATTAGAGAATGGGATCGGGCGGGTCAGAGACGGGGATGCTACCAGGAGCCCCACAACCCCGTGGCGGGCGTGCGAGGCGCCCTGCTTCCAGGGACCACGCTGTGCGACTTGCGGGAGAGGGACCAGGTGGCAGCCGGAGCGCGGACGGACTGCTGGGGGTCCGAGAGGGGAGGAGGGGTCTTGAGCGGGTGCAGGCTGGGTTCAGGTCTCCGCGCCTCACCTTTCTATCTGAGTTCTTGGTCTTTTCCCCTCCCCCGCATCCCTCCACGTCTCGCTTGCCCCAAGCCCTGCCAAGCCTCCGCCTCCCACGTCTTTTCTCTGTCCCAGGCACGGGTTAATCGAGCTCTTCGTTCCAGTTCTTTGCGCCTCCGGAAGAAGGCAGCGGTGGGTGTAAATAATTCCTTGGTTTTATTTATTTTAAGCGGTTATCGAGAACCTTTGCCCCAGTCCCACAAAAAACTATGGTTGAGTACACCTTCCCTTTGTCACTCCCGGGCTTGGATTCCTTGGAGGGGTGGGGTAGGGGAGGAAGGTTATCTGTGGTGACTTGTGTTTACCCGAAGCTCATCAAGACTGCCCTGGGGTGAGCAGAGTAGTGTGTGTGTGTGTGTGTGTGTGTGTGTGTGTGTGTGTGTGTAGTCGCTCAGTCGTGTCCCACTCTGCCCTGGGGTGAGCAGAGTAGTGTGTGTGTGTGTGTGTGTGTGTGTGTTAGTCGCTCAGTCGTGTCCCACTCTGCCCTGGGGTGAGCAGAGTAGTGTGTGTGTGTGTGTGTGTGTGTGTGTGTTAGTCGCTCAGTCGTGTCCCACTCTGCCCTGGGGTGAGCAGAGTAGTGTGTGTGTGTGTGTGTGTGTGTGTGTGTGTGTGTGTGTGTGTGTGTGTTAGTCGCTCAGTCGTGTCCCACTCTTTGGGACTCCCGGATAGAATTCTTCAGGCAAGGATACGGGTAGCCATTCCCTTCTCCAGGGGATCTCCCCCACCCAAGGATCGAACCCGAACCCGGGTCTCCTGCGTTGCAGGCAAATTGTTTACCGTCTGAGCCACCAGGAAAGAAGTCCAGTACAGAGAGGTAAATATCTAGTCCTTTGTATCCTCACAGCTGTGCTTACATTAGGATACATTTGTAAAACTCCACATTTTTCCAGTCCTCCCAAATTTAAATTTATAAACCAATACTAAAATACAGCTCTAATTTGCCATGCACCATCAGATTCTCCCTCGACTTCTCTCCCTGTAATGTTTGATCCGACTTTTAAAAGTGTTACTTAATTTTCTAGACTATTTAATTTTTAATCATTATGAGAATAGTATGTTTGTTAGAAGGCCAAATTAGAGTTTAGAAAAATAACCATTTACTATTATGCTTTGCTTTGGGCATGATTCTGTGTACCTGTGGCTTTCTTTCTTCACTTGGAATATCCAGAATTTACTTTTTTATTGTCCCTAAGCAGTCACCACTTAGAGGAGATAGCATAAAGAATTCATCTTTTTACCGGTGGCATTTAAATATTTCAGAATTTAAAACTTGTAGCTGTAGTTCTGATTCAGGGAGCTTCAAGGAAAGCAGGGATAAGATAGGTGAGAAATGCAACATTTTGTTAAACAGTGTCATTGCTATGTGAAGGTTATTCCTGCATATTTTCAAGAATCTTGAAAGGTTTCTTAAATTATTAAGCATTAAAACTCTAATTTGGTTGGTTGGCAGTGCTTCCAGCTTTCCAATGTGATAATACATAGGTAACAGTAGTCTTCCTCACCTCGGTGCACTTAAATTTCTCAGTGGTCCTTTGCAAACTGGTAAACCATTTGCCCAATAACCTCAGATATGCAGATAAGACTAGCCTAATGGCAGAAAGCCAAGAGGAACTAAAGAGCCTCGTGATGAAGGTAAAAGAGGACAGTGAAAAAGCTAGCTTAAAACTCAGCATTCAAAAAACTAACATCATGGCATCTGGTCCCATCACTTCATGGCAAATAGATGGGGAAAAAATGGAAACAGTGAAAGACTTCATTTTCTTGGTCTCCAAAATCACTGTGGATGGTGACTGCAGCCATGAAATTAACAGATGCTTGCTTCTTGGAAGAAAAGCTATGACAAACTTAGAGTATTAAAAATCAGAGACATCACTTTGCCAATAAAGGTCCGTCTAGTCAAAGCTATGGTTTTTCCAGTAGTCATGTACAGATGTGACAGTTGGACCATAAAGAAGGCTGAGTGCCAAAGAATTGATACTTTTGAACTGTGGTGCTGGAGAAGACTCTTGAGAGTCTTTTGGATAGCAAGGAGATCAAACCAGTCAGTCCTAAAGGAAATCAAACCTAAGTGTTTGTTGGAAAGACTGAAGCTGAAGCTCTCATACTTTGGCCAGCTGATGCGAAGAGCCAACTCATTGGAAAAGACCCTGATGTTCGGAAAGATTGAGGGCAGGAGAAGGGGGTGACAGAGGATGGCATGGTTGTATGGCATCACCAACTCAGTGAACATGAGTTGAGCAAACTTCAGGAGACAGTGAAGGACAGGGAAGCTTGGCATGCTGCAGTCCATGGGGTCCCAAACAGTTGGATATGACTGAGCGACTGAACAGCAACCATTTGCTGCTGCTTTTCCTCTAAATTGTCAATTTAGATAACTAGAACTGTGTTCTTCCCATTGCATCTCAGGGTCTAGTCAGTGCTTTATTTGCCTTAATAATAAGCTATCATTTTTTCCTCATTATTGTTTTTCCTCCTATGGGAGGGAACTCAGTGTTCTTCATTTAATTTTATCCTTTTTGACATCAGTGAAAGGTGTCTAATGTGAGAAAGAATGAGAAAATCGATATCCCAGATTTAAAATATTATTTAATTATAGATATTATATTATTATAAAATACACACATATCAACTCTTTAAAGAAAAAATTATATCATAGTGTTCTACCCTTGAACAATATTGGTGCATTGACTTGAAATTTTACATGTTTTAAAGACAGGTGGGTTGAAACAGCCTCTATTTTGTTTATATGTGAGTTTCAGGATTTACAGAAAGGTGCAGGTTTGGGCATATTTGAAGACTAGTATTTTGTGAACTTTCATCTTTTACATTCTAAAAGAGGAACAAACATTTACTGACCACCCATGAGAGCATCTTTACATATATTATCTCATTTACTTCTTGAATAAACCTCTCTGAAGCAGTTATTGTTTTAGAGCATTTAACAGTTGATACTAAAAGGTACCAGTATCAGTTAAGTGTTTAGGTTCTTTACTTGTGCTATGTCAGTGTAATCCCTGTAATAGTGATCCAGCACTGTCCAATAGAACTTTTCCATGATAATGGAAACGTTCCATATTTTCACCGTCCCGTATGGTAGCTACAGCTGTGGCTTCTGAGCACTTGAAACACATCTAGTACAACTGAGGAACTGAAATTTTTAATTTAAATAGTCGCATGTGGCTTTGTTGTTGTTATTCAGTTGCTAAGTTATCCCACTCTTTGTGACCCCATGGACTGCAGCAAGCCAGGCTCCTCTGTCCTCCACTGTCTCCCCGAGTTTGTTAAATTCATGTTCATTGAGTCTATGATGCTATCTAACCATCTCATCCTCTACCATCCCCTTTTCCTTTTGCCTTCAGTCTTTCCCAGCATCAGGATCTTTCCCAGTGAGTCAGCTCTTCGCCTGTGGCTGGTACTGACTGTATTGGATGGTACAGCCTTTGCCAATAATATTATTGTCATTTTTCAAAGGAGAAACTGGTTCAGAGAAATTAATGAAGCTTGCCCAAGTTCACACAATTTTATTTAAAGAAGTTTTTTGAGCAAAATATGTTTTAGGAAAGTTAATTTGGCAGTGCATGTAGAATGGACGGAGGGGAAGGAAAAACACAGGCCAAGAGAACTGAGAATCTTATTTGAGTGTTTACAGTGGTAACTAGGAATAAGAATGGTTGAAAATGACCAGGAGCTGCATCTTGTCACAAAAATATTGTATTGCATATCACTAGGCTGGGAAAAGAGCAAAATTTGATTTTCTACTGAATGATTTCTACTGAATGTAAATTGCTTTGGATCGCTTGTACTGTTAATTAAAATAGAAAAATCATGAACCTTTTTGGGGTTTATGAGGATCTGGTTTGGGTTATTGAGTACTTTTTATGGGCAAGTCCCTATTCTGTGCTTGAGTAGAGAAGTGGAATTCCTCATCAAGGATTTTATCCACTTCAGACACCCTCCCCAGTTTTTATACTGTCAAAGAAAATGAGCTTTAAGAGATGTGCGAGTCAGATGTTCTCAGAAGAAGGGATGTTTATTTCCAGATCCATATGGATTAGGGAAGGTTGTGTGGATATGGTGTCTCAGCCCGATTTTGAAGAATAGGAAGGATTTGGACATGCACAAACAATTAAAGGAAGAGGTCACGTGGGAATTCTCTGGTGGCCCAGTAATTAAGAGTACCAGGCTTTCACTGCCACAGCCTGGATTCAGTCCCTGGTCTAGGAACTGAGATCCTGCAAGCTGTGTGGCAAGGCCGAAAAAGTAAAATAAAATAAAATAGGCTTCCCCATTCTCCCTGGAGAAAAACAGTGCTTTCCCCCAACTTTGAACAAAATGAATCCTCTATCTCCACTACTCCTACTCTCTTCTCTGACTTTATCCCCTACTCTGGAACTTGACTAGGACCACAGCCTCCAACATGCCTGAGATTAACACGGCCCTTGGGATTCTGGGAGTTTTTTTTTTTTTTTTAAGAAGAGGTCATGCTTCTAGCAATAGGGTGGACAAAATCTTTTGAAAATCCCTTTTGCCAAAACACCCAGATGCTGAATAAATTATATTAGCCTTGTAAATGTATAGCAGTCCTCCTAGGAAAGAAGGGGAAATTCCCAGGGCTAAAAAGTCGAAGAGAGTTGACACCAGGGTAGTAAACTAGTAGTGTGTCTTTTGAGGGGGTTTTGAAATAAAGTACAATTATGGATAAATGGTAGGCTACCCCTGTTACCACCCAAGTTAGATAGAATTCATAACCCTTTGACCTCCCAGGTGTATAACTTCCAGAAACACCATTCATGTTATATAGTTTGTGTAGGTGATGCCTGTGTGTCAGGGGATGAGTTTTTCATAAAAAATAAAGTGTAAATATTTCCATTTGAAATTGTACAACTTGTGGCCTTGGAGAACCACCTCTCCCCTCAAATCAGCCAGGACCCTCAAAAATCTACATATTCAATGAAAGGTGGGCTAGGAAAAACATCTCCTTCCTGGCAAAGAGGGATCACAGATTTGTTCCTTTTCACCACAGCTCCAGGTGGGGGAATAAAGATACCACATAAGAACTTAAAACCATAGGGCCTGTCATCACTCAGATTCAAAGTTTAAATTTACTTGTATACATGGTCTGAAAAACTTAGAAGCCAAGAAATTAAAGTCAACCCAGGTTCATAATGTGCCAGAGTACCTGGAAAAAATACAGACCCTCTCTGGAATGATTCACCCTTAATCTAAACCTTTTAGAATACTCCCAATTAAGATCATCTAAACAGGAAGGCAATGGCAACCCACTCCAGTACTCTTGCCTGGAAAATCCCATGGACGGAGGAGCCTGGTAGGCTGCAGTCCATGGGGTCGCTAAGAGTCGGACACGACTGAGCAACTTCACTTTCACTTTTCACTTTCATGCATTGGAGAAGGAAATGGCAACCCACTCCAGTGTTCTTGCCTGGAGAATCCCAGGGACGGCGGGGCCTGGTGGGCCGCTGTCTATGGGCTCGCACAGAGTTGGACATGACTGAAGCGACTTAGCAGCAGCAGCAGCAAACAGGAGCTCATAGTCAAAAATTAAAAAAAAAAAAAAAGTGTGCAAGGGCTGTCAGAACCAACAAATACGAAACTAGACTCCTAAAGATTTTAAACTCAAATTTTTAGAAGTTATTCAAAATTTATAGACATTAAGAATTGTTGTCCAGAAACATGCTGGGGAAAGTCCTATAGGAACTTTGTAAGTAATTGGCATCAGGTGAAGGACTGGGAGTGATCCCTGAGAGATGGGAAACAATGGCTCCAATTTACTGCCTGGGGAGAGTTCCCAAGCAAGGCACCCAATGTGAAAGTGATGGTTGCTCAGTCATCTCTGACTCTTTGCGACCCCATGGACTGTAGCCCGCCAGGCTGCTCTGTCCATGGAATTTCTCCAGGCAAGGATACTGGAGTGGGTTGCCATTTCCTTCTCCCAGGGATCTTTCTGAACCAGGGATTGAACCTGGGTCTCCTGCATTGCAGGAAGATTCTTTACCATCTGAGCCACCAGGGAAGGCCCAGGGAACTAGCATGATTAACTAAATATAAGAGTAAAATTGATGGAATGTTAAGGGATGACAGGAAGAAAGAACAGAAAAGAGGAGATTATGATGATTCAGACAGGAAATTACTCAAATTGAGTGTACAATGGTGACTCTAGGGATAAAGGAAAAGAAACTTATTTAGCAAGGTTTAGATGTACGTATTTAGCAGCCAGTCAGATGATCAGAGTTAAAGAGAAGTACAAGTCAAAAATGGCCGAGGTTTCATTATTTGGAAGGTCAGTCTAAGATGAGGAAGCTGAGCACATTGGAGGATCGTGGAGATAAGAGTGTAGGTTTTTACAGAGTTAATGGGAAATACTGAATTGAAGTCTGTCACACTATGAGAAGATACTCCTCCAAATATGAAATTATTTTCACATGTGTAATAGTAGTAATTTCTTATAATTTGAAAGTATTTCTATATTTTTAAAAATTAAATTCATAATGACACATTAATATTCTCTAATTCATATTATTGACACCTTATTACTTACCAACATCCTCAGTCTGGAATTTAAGGGAGAAAGTGGTGATGTGTGGTATGTGTGTAGATAGGCCTTCTCAAGTTCAGTGAGGAAGATAAAACCAAACAAGCCGTGTCCTTGTTGAGAAAGTAAGGGTGCTGTTGGAAACAAAGCAGGAATACTCAGATGAAGCTAGATGAGTTGAGACTTGAAAATGTATAGCACTTAACATGTGGTAGTGGAGGAGGAGGTGTGACACTATTGTAGTCTAGTCAGCTAGACAAAACAAGGTTCAAAGGTGTGCAAGAGGGCATGACACAGTTGGCAACCTGAAAGAGATTTGCATCATGATTGTTGTTAGAATGGAGCTGCCTGAGTTTGAATCCTGTCTCTACTGCAGCCCTATGACCTTGGGCAGTTCTCTTAACCTCTATGATTCTGTTCTGAGGAATAAAGAAGATCATATGTTTAAGGTACTTAGTAGGCTTGCTGACACAGTAAACACTGTTTTTGTAATGATGGTGAAGATGATGGTAGCTAGGGCAAGGAACTGGGAGCAGATAGAGAAATGGCCAGAGAGGAATGTATTGAATAAGTAGAGATCAGACAATAAAAAGACCATAGGTCATGTTAAGAAGAAAAGAAAACTTGTAAGGGCATGGGGGGAGGCACTGAAAGCTTCTCTGGAGGAGAATAAAGTGGTCAGATTGGTATTTTAGGATTAGAATGCTTTTTTAAAAAAAATTTTATAATAGAGTCTAGGTTGTTTGTGGTCCAAACTAAGGGAGGACCGTTTAGAAGGTTATAATAATAATCGAGTCAAGAAATGATGGTGGTTTAGGTAGAGTAGTAGCAGTGAAGATGGAGAGAAGGGGTAGATTTGAGGAAATCCAAGAGGTGAAATTAACAGCCCTTGGTAGTTGATTATGTGTGGAAAGATGGGATAGAGAGGTAGTGTCTGGATGCAGAAAGTGGGTGATTCCTGGTTCCATTTATTGCGAAACTGAAGGAGAGTAGGTGTCAGTAGATGGTGTGGGAATTGATCAGAAGTGAAACAGCTGAGGATGAACAGTACAATTTTGTGGGATGGGATGGCTGAATAGAATAGATGAAATACTTGTGAATAATCTTACCTAATTGGTTTTTTTTTTCTGCCTCAGGAGACCTGTTTGAGATGTGGTGGTTTCAGCAAGGCCTCAGTTTCCTTCCTTCAGCCCTTGTAATTTGGACGGCGGCTGCTTTCATATTTTCATATATCACTGCTATAACACTTCACCATGTTGACCCTGTTTTGCCTTATATCAGGTCAGTGAAATGTATTCTTTTGTGGAGAATGGTGTGTATCATTCATGTTTTAATACTGAACTCAACATTTAATTTTAACATTTTGAAATTCAAATTTTATGTTTGATATTACAATAATAAAAGCAGAAAAAGGAAGTTGTGTTTGGTTCTTTCTGTGTGATAGAGAAATGTGGAGACAGATGGTTAAGGTTCAGTTAGTGAATTGTGACACCTCAATGCCTGTTTTCCAAATAAGTATTCAAGGTTTCAGGAGATAGAGTTGGAATTATTTTCCCCTTACAATTCAAAAATACTAGAACAACAATAATAAGAATCTGCCTGCAATGTGGGGGACTCGGGTTCGATCCCTGGATCAGGAAGATCCCCTGGAGAAGGAAATGGCAACCCACTCCAGTATTCTTGCCTGGAGAATCCCATGGACAGAGGAGCCTACCGGGCTACAGTCCATGGGATCTCAAAGAGTGGGACACAAATGAGGGACTAACAGTTTCACTTTCTTTCAAAGATAACGGTAATGGCAAACATCAGTTGATTTGCTTACTGTGTACAAGGTAATGTTCTAAGCATTCTTCTTAAATAGGTCTTAAATAATTGAATCTTTACAGCCACCCTTTGAATTAGGAACTATTACCCCCATTTGATAGAGGAAGAAATGAGGTCCAAGGAGGTTGTTTGTCCAAGGGCATATGACTCAGTAATTGATGGAACCAAGATTCAGTTTGACCAGGCAAGCCATTTGATTCTAGAGACTATGATCTTACTCTTTATGACATGTTGCCTGGATTTTTCTGACACACTAAGTATCTAAATTTGTTGATAATGTTTTTGAAATATCAAAACTACTCGTGATTGAAGTACAGGTACTCGATTACATGTGCTATGTCCATAATCTTTTTTTTTCCAGTTATAAAGGCAATATGTGTTTATTATAACACATTTTAAACAGTACTACAGTAATTATAAAAGTGAAATTCAAAGTCTTTCCCAGCCTCCCTCCAGCTTCTGCCCCTCCAGAAATGATTAACGACTTGCTTGATTTCCTCCCAGTCTGGGTGTTTGTCGTAGTTGTTTCATTTATTTGTTTGTTTACCCTCCGAAAAACAACCTTCCCAACACAGAAAATAGAGCACTTCTAAAAGGTAATAAACTTAAAGGCTAAATTTATCTTCTTTAAATGTCAGGAAGAGGTCAGGGCAATGCCATTTTATTTATTGTTTCCACAATGGTATGGTGTAGCATACAGGTCACCAACAGATTGAGTCTACTTTAAGAAGATTTATAAAATACAAAGATATTGTAGAATTTAAGTTTCCAGTGCTAGAAATAATTTTGATAAGTCACCACTGTTCACCACTCTGATCAAAGGACCTGTAGCTTAAACAGCCAGTTCATTCTCTAGTAACTCCAAGAGAGCATACATATTCGTGAGAGTCTTTCATCATTTTTATTTCCCCTTAGAGAATTTGCTTTCATTTCAAAGAGCTCTTTATAATTTGAGACCGTTGAGTTCTTTATCAGTTTCAGTTCTCTGATGGTACTGCATGTGATTTTCTGATAGAACACGAGACACTTCCTTTTCTGTCTCTGTTCTGCCGTTTTTTTGCTAATGAACTTAGTATTATTATCTGGAGAACTTCCTCCCGCATTTTAATGTATGTAAACTCAGTGGTACTTATTTTTACTTCTCCTAGGCTCATTGTCTTCATCTGAAAAATCATAGAGTTAGACTAGATACTCTGTGAAGTTCCTTTCAGCTCATAGACCCTACCTGAAAGACTTCATTGTTACAGTCTCCATAGGACATAACCAAATATAAATTTCACTTCAAAGATAATTCACAGTTCTGAGACAATTCTGCAAGTGTGCTTCAGATGTTCTCTTGGTTCAAGTTATGAATGTGTAGGTAGGGTGCATGAGACTAGCCGCTGGGGTATAAGAAGAAATTGTTAAGAATGTCTATGTATTTTATATTTCAAAATATTTTAACTTTTATTTGGGAATTCTCTGGTGGTCCAATGGTCAGAACGCCTCACTTCACTACCAAGGGCCTGGCCTGGTTGGGGAGCTGAAATCCCACAAACCATGCTATGTGGCCAAAAAAAGAAAAGAACTTGTATTTAATATGTGCATAATAATATAAATAACATATAATAGTGATCAGATAATTTTTTTTAATGGTGTGTAATGACCACTGGGTTGAAATGCAATGCTGATGAGGTGATGGGCTTGGCTATTTTTATTTGTAGGCCAGTTTGTCATTCTGATCCAGAGCACACTTAGCCAGCTATCTTGGAAGTGCATGCTGTTATTTACTTGAAAATGAAAGTGTTAGTCACTCAGTTGTGTCTGACTCTGTGCAACCCTATGGACTGTAGCCTGCCGGGCTCCTCTCTCCATAGAATACTCCAGGCAAGAGTACTGGAGTGGTTTGCTATGCCCTTCTCCAAGGGATCTTCCTGACCCAGGGATTGAACCCATGTCTCCTGCATTGCAGGCCGATTCCTTACCATCTGAGCCACCTGGGAAGCCCCATAAGTTATTTACTTATGGGTAATCTAAAACAGGAGCATCATTTGGAATACCACAGTTAAAATTATGGATTTTTTTTTTTCTAATATATTTTTATTTTTTGGCGACACCGTGCAGCATGTAAGATCTTGGTTCCGCGACCAGGGATCAAACCCATGCCCCCTGCCTTGGAAGCACAGAGTTTTAACCATTGGACCGTCAGGGAAGTTCCATGGACTTTTTTCTGAGTATAAGAATAATACATATGCATTTATTCTTGAAAATTTGAAAGGTAGAAGCAAAGACAATCCCCACTCCCTGAAAATGATCAAAGAGTAACAAAATCTTTTGTGTCTTAAGAAACATTGTAGAGTGGGAAGGAGCAATCCTTAGAATCCATATTTGATACTTTACTTTCCTAAACCTGATCCAAATATTCGCCAGATATTATTGATTCCTTAGCGGATATGACTTTCCTTTTTTTAAAAATTACCATTATCAGGGTTGAGATCCTTCTTATCTCTTTCCTGTGTTACTTCAGTTAGAGGATAAAGACTTTGTCTTTTTAATCTTTGCAGTAGTTTGAGGAAAGGGGAAGGAGCTAACATTCACAGAGTGTCTTCTATGTGCCTGCAGCTATGCTAGATACTCTGCATGCATGACCACAGTTTCATTTCCTTATGTTGATCTGATGAGTCTGGGAAGGAATTGATAGCCCCATTTTTTAGATAGGGGACAACTGTGGGTATACATAGAACATACTCAAGGTTCCCCAGTTAGTAAATGATGGGCTCTTAATCAGGATCTATGCATTTCACCCTACACTGAAAGACAGGCATGTAAACAGACACATTGCAATACAGTGTGATCTGTGATTTTAATAGAAGTCGGGAGTGGAAGCTGTGTGAGTCAGCTAGGCTGTAGAGAGGAGAGAGCTCAAAACTGGCCTTGAGTGGAATCTCCGGAAGGGTAAAGGCAAGGGCTTTGTCTCTTTTATTTCCACAGTGTTTTTGTCCCTAAAATGCTGTCTGAAAATACTGTTAGGTGCTTGATAAATATTTTTAAAAAGTAATCAAGAAACAATTAGGGGTTAATTATAGGCAGAGAACAGCAGATGCCCAAAGAGTCTGAAAGGATCTTTGGTATTTAGGGAATATTCAGGTGAGACAGATAAACATGTTGCCTGACTGATGTAAGTTAGTAATGCAGCCTCAACATGACAAGGATAGCTATTTTATCAATTTATAGTGAATTCTATTATGTGAAAAAGAAATAACCTTAAGTGATATTAGAAAAAAGTGAACATCAAATATTGAGAGCTGAAATTATCATGTTCTCGTTATAAAGTTAAGAGTTGAGTCATGGAATTTATAAAAAGATAAAGGATTTGCAATAACCTCCTTTGTTTCTTATCCATTATAAGAAATACACGTGTATGTCTAAGTCTGATATGAGAAATCCTCATACCTACTTTTTTTTCTTCTAGTGACACTGGTACAGTGGCTCCAGAAAAATGCTTGTTTGGGGCAATGTTAAATATTGCCGCAGTTTTATGTAAGTAATAAGAGTGATTTTGGGAATCAAAATTTATAGCTGAATTGCCCTTTTATTCTTTCAGTACTGTTGGGTTATTTGTTTTACTTGTTAGTTACATTGAAGGAGGGTCATCACTAAATTATTGATGACAGATATGTTTCTTTTAAAGTAAAAACAATGTCTAGAAATGCTAAATTATGGAAATAAATCTTTAAAAAATATCTATAGAGCTATTTGACTACTCATGCAAATAGAAGCTGTAAAGTATAACCAAATATTCCTTGAGGTCTTAAGGGGATTTCTTAAGCAACCAATAGAGGACAAAGAGCTATCAACACACTGACCACAACTAACCTCAACAAAATTCCTTTAAGATAAACAATTGAAAAGTTTGCGAATAGCTATGAAACTCTGTTTTGATTTTTGAGTGATATTGTAATGCCAAAGAAATGGAGTTCTACTATACTATTTTACGTTCCTTTCATTATTTTTTGAGCTAATTTTTTTTTATTAATGGTTTACTAAAATAATGCTTTTTCCACCAATTGTGATTGTTTTAAATATTTGCATTTTTCCATATCATGTTTATTATTTGCTCAGGGCAAACACTTAAGTTAAAAAAATTATTTCAGTGTACAGAAGTTCATCTTATAACTAAAGTTTTCAGAAATATGTCTCTACAAAAGTATATCTCTGTTAATGTTTCCTACACTTTTAGTTCTTTGGCAATATTTTTGCAATGGAAGGTTTAATTTGGCCCTTTCTTAACCAATAAGGACAGTCAAGTGGGGTTTTGGTTTTTTTTCCTGTGTTACTGACCGCTGTATCTGATTGAGCCAAGTTGTAGCAATTTGAAATGAAATGAGAGTGAGGCAAATAATCCTTTGGTGTTTTTTGCCCATGTCTATCTTATCCATATTCTGCAAACTAATTACTTTAGACTTTAATGCTAATCATATGTAATAGTTTGTGTGAAGTCGCTTTAGTTATATCTGACTCTTTTGGACCCTGTGGACTGTAGCCTGCCAGGCTCCTCTTTCCATGGGATTCTCCAGGCAAGAATATTGGAGTGGTTGCCATCCCCTCCTCCAGAGGATCTTCCTGACACAGGGATCCACGTCTCTTATATCTCCTGCATTGGCAGGTGTGTTCTTTACCACTAGCACCACCTGGGAAGCCCTCAGTTTGTGCTTTATATAACATTTATTATTAGAGATTTTCAGAAAACATCAAACTCACCTCTTAAATTTTTCCAAAATGTTTTTAACATGAGGCCCACAGGAAGCAAAGAACTTGCTCAGTCACACAGAGATAATAGTAGTTTTACAGTACAATCTTAAAAGTTCTTTAGAAAGGACAGCTGGTTTTTTGCTTGTTTTGTTTTTTCTTCTCTCAGATTATCTTTAAAAGGAAACTATGTTTCTTGAGACTTGCCTGGTGGTCTAGTGGTTAAGACTGAGCTTCCAATGCAGGGGGCATGGGATTGATCCCTGGTCAGGGAACTAAGATCCCACATGCAGCGAGGTCAGGGGGTAGAGTGGGGGGGAGACTCCATGTTTCTAGATATCACTGACTTTTGTGAGCTTTTTATTGGCAACTTTATTCCTTAGTTTTTTATTACTTTTTTGCTTTTCCAATTGTCTTTTCCTAGGCATTGCAACCATTTATGTTCGTTATAAGCAAGTTCATGCTCTGAATCCTGAAGAGAATCGAATCATCAGATTAAACAAGGCTGGCCTTGTACTTGGATTACTGAGTTGTTTAGGACTTTCCCTTGTGGCAAACTTCCAGGTTTGTGTTTTAGCCCAGCATAAGTATTTTCCTGAAGTACATAAAAATACATGCTAAAAAAGGAAACCTAAAGATCCAGTTATATAATCCTAGCAGATATCAGAGTAATGCTTGCTGCTATAACAAAGTCCAAAATTTCAATGCCTTAACACAATTGAAGTTTATTTTTTACATAGATGCATCACATGCTGGTTGTTTTGGTTGGTAGATGGCTTACCTTCCACAGTGATTTAAGGTCCACACACTCCCCATCTTTGGGCCTTGCAAATCCTTAAGACTCTTGTCTTCTGCATCTAGCTGCCTGAAACAGTCAGAAAGAACATGCAAAATTCACACCTGCTTCTTAAAAACTTTGACCTGGCAGTGACTCACATCGTTCTACTCACATTCATTTTTACTAGATACAAGAAAGGCTGGGAAATAAAAATCTTGCTGGGCAGCAGTTCTCAGGGCAACTCTATACTATGGAAGGAATACAGAAATTTGTGTGGACAGCCAGCTAGCTGTCTACCACAAATACGGTCCTGCCTTCTGTAGTCGGTTTGTATAGCTCAGTGTTTAAAAATGTGGAGGTTTTTAGTATATGGATAGTGATTCTTTGCTCTAGTTATCCCGTGATGAATTTAACAATATCACTCATCACTGTATAGTAAAAATGGATTGCAAAGTGACCTTCACATTTAACATACTACTTCTATTAGTAGCTGATACTTTTTTACACAGCCCAGTGAATTCCAGTGGCAGTTTTTAATAGCACCCATGCAAAACTGCCTTTCTCCCTTAATCTCATTCAGCCATTAAAACAGTTTATATTTGTATAAATTCTTTATTTTCAGCTTCCATTCTAATTCACATTCATCACAAGGGTCTCATTGACCTTGTAATTTTGGGTCAAATTACTTTTTCTCTTGATATCTATTTTCATGCAGCTTTGGACCTGTTGAATGAATATGCTCTACATCTTTTACTCATGGCTTCATTGCCTGTTTATAAGCAAACCCTGTAGCATTACTCACATAGCAAGCAGTTCTCCTTCCTTCCTTTCTAATGTAAACTTTCACTGCTTATTTAAAATGGTGAGTTAAATGCCTCTTTCTCTTCTCCCCACTTCTCTCTTGCAGAGACAAACTCTAATTGATTCATATAGCAAATATTATACACAAACCAGGTCTCCAAAGATTTATAGGTGCAGAGCTTAAATTGGAAGAGAGGCAAGCACTTTATTTTAAAGTAGGGACTTGTTGGTTTTATCTCTTAAATATTTCTTGAAATCATCTCTTCTCCATTTTTTTTTCCGACTGTCTCTACCATCTCCTCCTCAACCAGTTTAGATTTCACCATCTCTCCTCTGGATTACTGCCATAGCCTCCCTAATAGTTCTTCTGCATTCAGTGCTATATCCCTTTAATTTGATGCTGCAGCCAAAGTAATCTTTTAGAAATATATGTACACCTCATTCCTGTCTCCTTATACACCTGCTTAAAGCTCACAGGTCCAAGGTCACTTGAAAAGAGATAAAATCAAGAGAGGAAAAAAAATAATTTGTTAAAACTGCCAAGTTGCTTAATTAATCGAAAGGTCCTGTGTGATCTGACTGCTGTCTACCTGTATAGCCTCATGCTGCATCATTGCCCCTCCTTATATTGTACATAACGGGTCTTTCTATGTTCCTTAAATAAGACAGGTTTACTTAACTCTGTTTTCATACACTGTTTCTTCTGTTGCACATGCTACAAACCAAGCCTAAATAGATGTAGGCAGACTTTATTTCCTCAGGGCAGTCTTTTTTGTCAGTAAATTTCCTCTTGTAAATTTCAGGTTTTCTTTCTTTGTGTTCGCTAATCCTCTGGAAACTAATTCTTTGCAGCACTTCTGGTAGTATAATCTTTTATTAATGTTTTTTAAATTTATTTTTAATTTTTAAGTTGATATATTTCTCCATTAAGTATAGCTCAGTGGTTTCATTCACCATTGTATACCCAGCACCTAACATAGTACTTAACACAGACATGCTTTCGTACTAAGTATTAATATTTAGTAACTTATTGAGAGGGGCTAAAGGAACTAAGCAGGATGGATAAAAAATTCCCTGTGATTACTGTGATTGTCTGCATTTAAAGAGACCTAATAATTACAATATGGCCTTTGAAAACTCTGACTTAAAAAAATACATTATTTAATTTCTTTGAAAACAAGTGTGTATAAAAGCATCCAGCAAGGAAATTCCCTAGTGGTCTAGTGGTTAGGACTCTGTGCTTTCACTGCTAAAGTTTTTGTGTGTGTGTACTCAGTCACTCAGTCATGTCCAACTCTCTGTGGTCCCATGGACTGTAGCCTGCCAGGCTCCTCTGTCCATGGAATATTCTAGGCAAGAATACTGGAGTGAGTTGCCATTTTCTAGTCCAGGGGATCTTCCTGAACCAGAGAGTGAACCCACATCTCTTGCATCTCCTGCATTGGCAGACGGATTCTCTTCCAGAGGGCTTGAGTTCAATCCCTGGTTGGAGAAACTAAAATCCTGCAAGCGTACAGCCAAACAATCAAAAAAAAAAAAATGCAGCAAAACAAATATGTGTCCTCAGTGTTTAGTAATTTTTCCCATCCTAGTGTGTGGACTGAAATAAAAACATACCATGTGAGAGATGTGAGCTGCAGTTTTATTTGGGGACTTATGAGGGCTTCCCTTGTGGCTCAGCTGGTAAAGAATCCGCCTGTAATGCGGGAGACCTGGGTTCAATCCCTGGATTGGGAAGATACCCTGGATAAGGGAAAGGCTACCCACTCCAATGTTCTGGCCTGGAGAATTCCACGGACTATACAGCCCATGGGGTCGCAAAGAGTTGTACATGACTGAGCGACTTTCACTGAGGACGATAGCCTGGATGCATCCTCTGAGATAGCTGTGGGGAACTGCTCCACAGAAGTTAAGGAGTCTCCCATCAGCGTATATGGGATACTGGAGAAAGAATACATTCAGTCAAACACACGTCTCATAGAAAGTTGCTGATAGTCATAAGGCAGGACTATCTAAGTTAGTGCTTTTCTAAGTATGAGAGAATACAAGAATTTGGGTTCATAAAATTGTCTCTTGAAAATTATCTCTGAAGGCCTGTTCTGCCAGTTTCTCCCAGCACACAGAGTGCCTTGTTCCTGATCTCTGCCCTGAGCTCTGTTCAGAGTGTGTTGAAGATCAGTGATTACCAGGGCTAATCCCTGTAGGGCCAGATGGTGAGTGATATTCTTTAGTTGACCCTAGAAAAATTTATCCTCACGGAAACTTGGAAGGGATAACTAGGCAGGAATCTATATTGATTTTCTAGAGCTGTCAAGATACAAGCTGGGTATTAAAAAATAAGAGAAATTTATTCTCTCTCAGAGTTCAGGAGGCCAGAAACCTGAAATCAAGATGTTAGTAGGGTTGGTTCCCTTTTGGGGGCTCGGTGGGAGAATCTATTCCATGCCTCTCTCTCAGCTTTTAGTAATTCTTGGCATTTCTTGGCTTGTGGTGGCGTAACTGTAATTTATGCCTCTGTTGTCACATGGCATTCTCCCTTTCTAGAAAATTTATCTTCAAGGAGACTTTGGAAGGAATATCATTCAGTTCAGTCGCTTAGTCATGTCCGACTCTTTGCAACCCCATGGACTGCAGCATGCCAGGCCTCCCTGTCCATCACCAACTCCCAGTTTACTCAAACTCATGTCCATTGAGTCAGTGATGCCATCCAACCATCTCATCCTCTGTCTTCCCCTTCTCCTCCTGCCTTCAATCTTTCCCAGCATCAGGGTCTTTTCAAATGAGTCAGCTCTTCACATCAGGTGGCCAAAGTATTAGAGTTTCAGCTTCAACATCAGTCCTTCCAATGAAGGCTCAGGACTGATCTCCTTGCAGTCCAAGGGACTCTCAAGAGTCTTCTCCAACACCACAGTTCAAAAGCATCAATTCCTTGGCTCTCACCTTTCTTGAATAGTCCAAATCTCACATCCATACATGACTAGTTTTTAAGTTTCATTAAAACTTTTAGGTGAAGATTACAGAGTATTCAATACATGGTTTATAATTTCTGTAGCAAACATTTTCCCCTGACCACACATATACCTCTATAATTTCTCTTGTCTTTGTCAAGGAGTATGTTTTTGTCTTTGTTAAATTATATATATATATATATTTTTGTGTGTGTGTGTGTGTGTTTGTTTTAAAGATTTATTTATTTTTTGGCCGTGCTGGGTCTTTGTTGTTGTATGTGGGCTTTCTCTACTTGCAGTGATTGAGGGCTACTGTTTAGTTGCAGTGCACAGGCTTCTCATTGTGGTGACTTCTCTTGTTGTGGAGTACGGGCTATAGGGTGCATGTAGACTCAGTAGTTGTGGCCCACGGGATCAGTTGCTCCATGGCATGTGGGATCTTCCTGGACCAGGGGTTGAACCAGTATCCCTTGCATTGCAAGCAGATTCTTTACCACTGGAGCACCAGGGAAGTCCTAAATGATATATTTTTAAAGAAGATAAAATTGTGACTTTTGTGGTGCATGTATCAAAGATTGCATTTAATTTATTAATTAATGAGAGGAATAGTGGATACTGCAAACCACTTCAAAAAGAAGTCAAAGTACCACACAATTATAAGTCAGAAAAGGAATGTTCAAATGAATTTACAAATAGATTCTAAACTATAGATTCTAGACTAACAAAACTGGTCATTATTCACACAGTGAAAGTTGGTTGCATTCAGTAGGACACAGTATGCCTTTCTATTCATATTGATTACTTGTGTTACTATGCATTTTCAATAAGTTAACTTTTGTCTCTACACATAATGTCTATCATTGTACAAGTTCTCTCTACAAAATAGCCTAATCAAAACCAAGTACAATTAACATTTCTATAGAATCATTCCCACAGGCTCTAGCATTCCACTGAAAGGGTATCTGTTGCCCATTTCAAGATCTTTTGCTGTTTCCCTAGTCTCTAAATGACAAAATTGAATGGATTCAGCAGAAGTACTGTCAGTTAAAACCAGCTTTATATACCTCCGTTCTGATTATAAACATAGTAGTGAATGCTCTCCATTCTTTTTCTTTTAACTATGGGATTTTGTTGATGGAACTGTGTGCTGATCACATGTGGGCATTGATCAGACTATATCTGTATTTAGCTTCATCAATATGTGAATGAAAAATGTTGCCTGCCACGTCAGTAAACAAAGGATATTGCAGTCATCAAGCCACTACAGCCATCCCCAACCGTGAGCCTTGAGAAAACTCAGAATGGAGACAAATGGGCTCCCAGCTGCCAAGCCTTCCGCCACTGCAGCCACCGCCCAGCAGTGCACCCTGAGGGGACTCAGGATGGGGACCGGATACTGGACCTAGATAGCTAAGGTGCTTATCAAAGGAATGATTTCAGTGAGCCCAGGCTCTTGCATCTTTCCATATATAGAAAAGCACAAAACTAAGTTGAGATATCTGGTTTTCTTTAATTAATAGTAGTCATCTTTGTTGCAAAACTTCTATATATCTGGCTCCTCCCTTACCTCTTCAGGACAATTTCTTAGAGCTATCTGAGAGGCTGCCTCCTGGACTTGAAGTCTTCAGAAAGTCTGCCAAATAAAATATAACTCTCAAGGTGGCTTAGACAGTAAAGAATCCGCCTGCAGTGCGGGAGACCTGGGTTCAATCCCTGGGTTTGGAAGACACCCTGGAGGAGGGTCTGGCACTCCAGTATTCTTTCCTGGAGAATCCCCATGGACAAGGCGCCTTGTGGGCTACAGTCCACAGGGTCACGAAGTGCTGGACATGACTGAACAGCTAAACACAGCACACACTCAACTTGTATCTTGTGCATATTTTTCAGTTAGCAAATATATGTGAGAATATTTTTAAGGAGAAAAACCCTGCTGTTAGCCCTAAAATGGTCAATTTCATTTTTGCAGCCTTTATCCATATATACTGGTAAATTCACATGAACTGAGAAGATACTACCATTTTGTATTGTTTTATGGGTGCTGAGTTTTTTTTTTTCTTTGTGACCCAAGGTGATAGTAACAATGATTTTTTCCCTTCCCAGTGCTCATAACTTACTGCCAGTTAAAACAGCCCAAACCTTATCAAAGTAGCATGTTCTCCAAAGGAATCCAAATAACTTGTTATCATTATTTCTTTATACTTGAGACTTCTTACACCTTGAGCTAAAAAAGTAGACTATATGTGAATTAACATAGTTGATTGTAGGAGAACACCAACCCCTAACCTAATCTCTCTTCTGTTACCTTAGTCATGCTGCTGCTGCTGCTAAGTCGCTTCAGTCGTGTCTGACTCTGTGCGACTCCATAGACGGCAGCCCACTAGGCTCCCCTGTCCCTGGGATTCTCCAGGCAAGAACACGAGTGGGTTGCCATTTCCTTCTCCAATGCGTGAAAGGGAAGTCGCTCAGTCGTGTCCGACTCATAGCGACCCCATGGACTGCAGCCCACCAGGCTCCTCCGTCCATGGGACTCTCCAGGCAAGAGTACCGGAGTGGGTTGCCATTGCCTTCTCCTACCTTAATCTATCTTTTTTTTTAATTTAAATTTTACTTTTTTAATTGTAATGTAATTGGTTTACAATGCTGTGTTAGTTTCTGCTATACAATGAAGTGAATTAGCTATGAAAGTGTAGTCACTCAGTCATGTCCCACTTTTTGTGACCGCATGGACTGTATGTAGTCTACCAGGCTCCTCTGTCCATGGAATTCTCCAGGCAAGAATATAGGAGTGGGTTGCCATTCCCTTCTCCAGGACATCTTCCCAACTTGGGGATCGAACCCAGGTCTCTCACATTGCTGGTAAGTTCATTACCATCTAAGCCACCAGGGAACATATCCCCTCTCTCTTGGACCTTGCTCCCACCTCTCCCTCCCCGGCCCCCGCCACCGGCATCCCTCCCATTTAGGTCATCACAGCACCAAGCTGAGCTCCCGGTGCTATACAGCAGGTTCCCATTAACTGTCTGTTTTACACATGGTAGTATATATATGTCAATCCCATTTTGTCTCAGTTTGTCCTACCTTCCTCTTCCCCATTGTGTCTACATGTCCATTCTAGATTCCACATATATGTGTTAATATACGATATTTGTTTTTGTGACTTACTTCACTCTGTATGACAGATTCTTGGTCCATCTACATCTCTACAAATGACTCTTTCATTCCTTTTAATGGCTGAGTAATATTCAATAGTGTATATGTATCACATTTTATTCACTCATCTGTCAGTGGACACTTAGGTTGTTTCCATGTCCTGGCTATTGAAAATAGTGCTGCAGTGAACATTGGGGAGTCATACCCTCATACCATGTGCTGTGTGGTATCTTGTCAACCAAATGACACAGACAGCATCAGTTTAGAAAACTGTATTAGGTTGGTACAAAAGTAATTGTGGTTTTGCATTGTTGAATTTTGCTGTTTAATATTGGAATACATTCTTAAGTAAATGTGATTATGTTATACACTATTTTAATCCACATTTCTCACTTTTTTTTTTGCTAATGACTTAGTCCTTGCTGTTTATTTTATATTTATTTTAGACTAGGGAAATGACGTTAGATGAAGCAAATTTGAACAGTTTTCTTGTTCAAGTTCAAAGTGGGTCGTAAAGCAGTGGAGACAACTTGCAACATCAGCGCATTTCGCCCAGGAACTGCTAAGGAACATACATTGCAATGGTGGTTCAAGAAATTTTGCAAAGGAGATGAGAGCCTTGAAGATGAGGAGCACTGTGACTGGCTGTTGCAAGTTGACAGCAACCAATTGAGAGGATCATTGAAGCTGATCCTCTTACAACAACACCAGAAGTTGCCAAAGAACTCAACGTCAACCGTTCTATTGTCGTTTGGCATTTGAAGCAAATTGGAAAAGTGAAAAAGCTCAATAAGTAGGTGTCTCATGAGCTGACTGCAAAAAAAAAAAAAAAAAATCATCATTTTGAAGTGTTGTCTTCTCTTATTCTATGTAACAGCAAACCATTGCTCAATTGGATTGTGACGTGCGATGAAAAGTGGATTTTATACAGCAATGGGAAACGACCAGCTCAGTGGTTGGACTGAAAGGAAGCTCCAAAGCACTTCCCAAAGCCAAACTTGAACCAAAAAATGGTCATGGTCACTGTTTGTTGGTCTACTTGCTGCCTGTCTGATCCTGTACAGCTTTCTGAATCTCAGCAAAACCATTACATCTGAGAAGTATGTTCAGCAAATAGATGAGATGCACTGAAAACTGCAATGCCTGCAGCTGGCATTGGTCAACAGATAGGACCCAGTTCTTCTCCACTATAGCATCCAACTGCACATTGCACAACCAACGCTTCAAAAGTTTAACAAATTGGGCCATGAGGTTTTGCCTCATCCGCCATCTTCACCTGACCTCTTGCCAATTGACTACAACTTCTTCAGGTATCTCAACAACTTTTTGCAGGGAAAATGCTTCCACAACTAGCAGGAGACAGAAAATGCTTTCCAAGAGTTCGTTGAATCTCAAGGCAAGGATTTTTATGCTACAGGAATAAACAAACTTATTTCTCATTGGCAAAAATGTGTCATTGTAGTGGTTCTTATTTTGATTAACAGAGATATGTTTGAGCCTAGTTGCAGTGATTTAAAATTCACGGTCCAAAACCACAATTACTTTTTCACCAACCTAATACTTCAACCAAAGACTTTGATAATAGAATTTTTGGAGACCTACTGTCATCACTTTTAAACAAGGGCATATATAGTAAGAAGTAAAATGTAAATGGATACTAATGAGAGTAAGGCAAAGGAAAACAATAAATTAATTGAAAAACAAAGTAAGGTAACAGAAAAAATTTGCAATTTATGCTAATCCCTTATTGTATAATTTATCAAAACAAGTCAAACTAGAAATAAGGAAGAATGTTTTAATTTCTTGAACCTTTAAATTGTATTTGATTTTATTTAAATTTAAGTTGATACTCCTTGCCTTCTGCATTCCCAACCATCCTAGTTCTCTTTACTTTGTTCTACTCTTTTTCTATAACCCATATCACTATTTAACATATATGGAATTGTTTCTAAGGTTTTATTTTTTACTGTTTGTGTTCCTTCACTTGAATGTAAGCTGTGAGGGCCAAATTTTTATCTGATTTGTTTACTCATATATCTGTATGCTTAGAACAGTAGCTTGACACATAAGAGGCACCCAAATAAGCATGATTAAATGAGTAAATGATTAATTACTATCATGTTTTCACTAGTGTCATATGAAGTAATTTGGATGACTGTAATTTTCAGGTTTATGCTGAGTACTGAGAGAAAATTATCTCAGGAAATAATCTGTAGACTCTGCATAGCTTTTCTACTCAGTGAATGTCCTGCTGAATTTGCTGGACTTGTGTTTTTAAATATTGTGTTTGTGGTGCTTTTGGAGTTTCTTTTATTGACTTATTTCTTCCTTTTACCTCTCAGAAAACCACCTTTTTTGCTGTACATGTGTGTGGAGCTGTGCTCACATTTGGTATGGGCTCATTATATATGTTTGTTCAGACTATCCTTTCCTACCAAATGCAGCCCAAGATTCATAGCAAACAAGTCTTCTGGATCAGACTGTCATTGGTTATCTGGTGTGGAGTAAGTGCATTTAGCAGTATCCTTTGCTGTAACATGTGGCTACCCTTGAAAGGGAATTGAACAACAAAATTTAAGTGAACACTATTGACATATTGTAAACAGGCCTTTTGTGGGTGAGCTTCTTGGTTTACTAAATCCTAAATTAATTTGAATCATGAAATTCAAATTTTCACTTGGGACCTGGTTACTGATTGAGAAGCAAAGGTAATGTCTAGCCTGATCATATTCACTTCAAATATAGGAAAGATGAGTTGATACCCTCCTAAGAACAATTGTGTAGCAAAAACTTATGATAGAACTAAGAATTTATTGAGCAGAGAGAGACTGACTCTGCAAAGCATTTCATAATAATCTGGGCACATTTTAAATTTTACTAATGCCATTTAATATGAAGTCTTTAAGAAAGTGAGTTTGGGCCTTGGAAACAGATATATGTGTGATCCTTTTAGATCTTTGAGGAAATTTTTTTTTTTTTTAATTTTGAATTTAACTTAAACTTACAGGTCTTCCTTGAGATTCTTCCTTGACTTATTTCTTTTTAATAGTGCTGACTTGCTCATCACTTTTGTACAATGGCAGTTTCGGCGCTGATATAGTACAGAAACTCCATTGGAACCCTGAGGACAAAGTAAGAACTGAGAGACTGTAAAACTTAGTTTTATGTTAAGGATGACTGTTTTGGTTGATTTTGATATATTTTTCATTTCACTACTAACAATGAAACTTTTTCAGTAGAATAATCAGTAATGTTTTATTATATTCTATAAATGATAGAGTTTGTGTCAGACCCATCTATATTCTTTTGTCTTTTTGTGATCTGTGAATGTTTTCATGACCTGAAGAGAACTGTGATGGCAGAGTTTTCTCAGAAATTTATTCCTCTAAATGTGGATATAATATGCAGTATATTCTACTGACCTGGTGAAGGGAATGGCACCCCACTCCAGTATTCTTGCCTGGAGAATTCCATGGACAGAAGAGCCTGGCAGGCTAAAGTCCACGGGTCGCACAGGGTGGGACACAACTCAGTGATTGAGCATGCACACATACTCGTCCAAAATCTATTATTAATAGAATACTTGTTTTCATGTTAAAAAAATTGCTTCTATTTTTTGTTATCTGGAAGTTTATTATTATGAACTCTGCATTTGGATTCCAATATAGTGGATATCTGAATGGAGATAGTATCTTTGATCCTGAGAAAAAGGGAGGTGGGACATATAATTGAGTGGGTAATACAGTGAGTTTATCTGTTTTCACAAACCACTCAGGTGGCCTTTTATTTTAATTTAATTTAATTTAAAATATAGGAATCAGCCCTAGAAAGGCCATGATTGTGAAAGTGATTGAATGAAATAATTTACTAGATAACTCCTAATCAGAATCCATATTTTAATGCTCAAAATCAAGTGTGTCATGAGCATTTTTTGCATGTGTGCATGTTCAGTTGCTCAGTCATATCCAACTTTTTGGGACTCTGTCGACTGTAGCTTGCCAGGCTTCTCTGTCTATGGAATTTTCCAGGCAAGAATACTGGAGTGGATTGCCATTCCCTTCTCCAGCGGATCTTCCTGACCCAGGGACCGAACCTGCATCTCCTGCATTGCAAGTGGATTCTTTACCACTGAGCCACCTATTAACCTGAGCATTGTTTACTTAAACTTTTTTTAGTGGCATTTAATGGCTCGTGACTTTGGAAAAGGCAATAACTTCTTGGTTGTAGAGTTAAGATCTCCTGTTCTTAGTTATTTGAATGAAAATTTTACTTGCTATAAGTGAAAATGTGATAGGTCATTTAGGATGTCTCTAATGTCCACCCCTAATTCTAGAGATATGTTAAATAAATCAGGGGTTGATATTTCAGAATACTGATAGGTTTATAAATATTACAGGTGTTTTATTTGAGGTCATATGAATGAAATTTCACAGATCTGTTTTGTTGTTGTTGTCGTCACTTAAGGGTTATGTGCTTCACATGATTACTACGGCAGCAGAATGGTCTATGTCACTTACCTTCTTTGGTTTTTTCCTGACTTATATTCGTGATTTTCAGGTAAGAAAATGTAGAATTAGATATATGCTGTCAAACTTCCTTTGGTGGAATAAGAAACTTTCTATATACAACTCTCTCGCCTTTTCAAAAATTAACTTCTTAAGCAGTGAGCCAGAAGAGGAGCTTCTAACGTGATTTGTTTCTGTGCTTTGAGAAATAGTGTTCTGTTAGCAAGGTTAAGCCTTGAAAATAGGGTTGTAGAACAATTAAATTTGCAGATATTCTCTCAGAGAGTTTTTATCAACTCAGGCTACATTTATATAGGCCATCCTCAACATTTAGTTTTATTGATTCTTCGTAGAAACCAGAGAAAACTTCTGAGGAAAGAAGCTTATTTTTCCCAATTCTGTTGGTACTACAGATGATACTTTTGGCAGTACACAGCCATCTCTCTCTTATTCCTGATTAGAATTGGTTTACATTCCTGATCCCAAGATAGTCCCAGAATATATTGAACATGTGATCTGTCTCTAAGGAGCAAACTTCTGTACGTAATTTTCTTTTCTGTTCCAGAAAATTTCTTTACGAGTCGAAGCCACTTTACATGGATTAACCCTTTATGACACTGCTCCTTGCCCTGTTAACAATGAACGAACATGGCTACTTTCCAGAGATGTATGATGAAATGGCAAAATATACCTTTGGTGATTATGATTCTCAGGGATTGGGGAAATATTCATGAAAGTTACTTATTCTACTCTGAAATTTTCAACCATTTAATCAAGGCTGATGGTGACATGAAAGAATCCTAATAATCAAGAGACATGAATTAAGACATTTGTTGTGATTTTAAAGAACATCTTCAAGAAGATCATGTAAAAACATTTATGCCTATACTTTTTTAGCCCAGAAAGTAAAACCAAAGGACTACAAAATTGTAGATTTTTTTCTACATCTTTTTTTTTAAGAGAAACTACCAGAAGTGCACCAGTCTGCAAAATCCAACTTTTTGAAACATTTTTAAAACCATTAAAACTGATGTTTTGTTTGGAGCACTTATGTAAGAGAAATGTTTCAGGACCCCAAATAATCAGCAGTGCTCAACAGCTCCTTTAGAATTGGGTTTTGAAGTAATAGTTTTACCATATTAATACATTTCATATAGTCTTTATAAAATTTATTTCTTCTGGAATCCAACTTTAAAGGGAAGTAGACCTGAATTCACATGAGCACTTTAATTGCTTAAGCTTTGCACAAGATATTCTGTGGATATTGATTTGATTCCTCCCACAAGGCCAGACACTATGCTAAATGGTCTATCACACATGCTTGCTCACACTTGTTTCATGGAGCTTAGTCTCTGATGTGAAATTTTAATTACTAATGAATGAGAAAAGTAGCTATAGGTAAATGTACTTCAGTTGTGTTTTGTATAAAATAGTGGTTAATGTTCCTACACAAGGCTGAGAAGTTTGTGAATAACAGCAAGTATAATTAATATAAAATAAAAGTCACTTCAAACGGCACTCAAAAATTTCTTAAGATTTCATTTATAGCAAATAATATTTGAAAAAGAAACCTTGAACAGATGTTGGACCTTTTTTAATGGGATGTGATCTTTGTAGAACCCCAATTCTAAAGGACAGAAACAGCAATCCAGAAAAACTAGGTGAAGAATAATTATGATACATGCACCCACCAAAATAATTTTCTTTCTCTCTGGACATGCAAGTAATTGGAGCACTTCTACTTGAATCCTTGTCTGTGCAGATAAAGAATGGTTTACAGATCCCAGATAAAATTCAGAAGAAGAAAACACTCATCTGGAAGGTGCCCAGTGACAACTGACTTGCAAAAGAATCTCTGAAGAAGATTAACAAGGTTTTTCTTTTTAGAAGAAGTGGGTCCATAGCCAGAATAAAAGATGGTAAGAAAAAGTTTAAGATGTTAGAAGGAACAATTAAGGGAAGATGGTTATATGGTAGAACCGTAGAGCTCAATTATGAAAAGGTTGCTGGTTATAAAAAGGTAAATGTTTCTGAAGACTTCTGGACTTATCAGATAGAAAATGGAATACAAGACTGTTTAGCTATATGAAGCAGCAGTGAACATGGGAAACATGTCAGTAAACACCGATTGAAATCTGACATCACTAGAAACAAATTTTCAGTACAAACCATAAAACATCTTTTTCATGCCTCTGAAAATCATGGTTTTCATCACGTGCAACCACATCTGGGAAACAGTATCTGGTCCTGATTGCTGTCCCTCAAGGAAGCTGTAATCCAAGTTGTGAAGGACCACAGTATGGTAAGAAGGAAACAGATAAAATCAAAGTTCACAAAACTATAGTTTATGTGGGGGGAAGATGTCACAGGGAAGAACATGGACTTGTGCTTCCGTATTAGAACTTAGAGGTACATTGACAACATTAAGTTATTTTAAAAACAAAAAATATTACTTGAATAGTATTTTAATTTCATTATTTAACTTTTACCCTAAGAAATAATATGGGCTGAAAATATGAATAAGTTTAAAAAGAGATATAAATAGAAATTTTTGAATGTGCTTTCATTCCTTATCTTAAGCTTGAAGTAGTGGGAGCTAACTCTACCCTCCCTCAAAGTGTGCCTTGCCAACACTGTCAGATAGTAGTAGTAATAGCTTGGATGAATGGGTAAGGTAGTTCAGTTCAATTGATTTTCTTTTGAATGTAGACTTTTAAATATAGGAGGTTAAGCTGACAAAATCAACAGATACTGTTTCCTGTGTTCTTGAAGACACAGCAAGACAACATTTCCCTTTTAGTTAAGTATAGGCAGAAGAATGAATTTTAGTCATGAAATAAAAATGAAATGGCTGTGTCTCCTATTTCAGCATTATAATTTTGAAAAACAAGAATGCTGTTTCCCAATTTTTTTTCCTTACATCAGTTGTTTATTGATGAGAACAGGGTTTTAGGAGATGGCAGACTAACATGTAGGAGCCTGAACTAGTTCTCTTTTAGTCAGATTTTAGAATACCAACCTAGAGATCTAATATAATGTAAGAACTCTTTTTAATTATCCTACTTACCAAGATGATCTATGTCTAGGATAGTGTTATGCTGTAAATACTCAGTGGATTTATGAAAGAGAAAGATAACTTCTCTTGTGCAGTGTTCTATACAGACTTCCATGAAATGAAGTTGAATAAATGTTGGATTGCTATCCCTAATATTGTCTTTTTTTCAACCAGCCAGAGTGCTGGTTTTTAAAACAGTGTATTTATTAGAAAGGTAAGAATGTAGAATAGATCTAAGACAAAGGATAACTCTTTCTGAGGCATTATTGGTCTTAGCAATGTAAACAGTTGTGTCCTCCACAAGGCATGGTAATTTGAAATACAGTTTACCTGAGAGTTCACCTACTCAGAAGGCTTGAACAGAGTATAAAGAGAATGCCTCAGAAATTCTAAAATATACAGTCGGAATGTAGGGCAGAGAGAAATTCCCCGTGTTTGGATAACTGGCAGCTCCAATGAAAAGCACAAAGATTCCAGTAGAGTCAAGTGAATCAAACTAGCAGTAACAAAGCTCATCTCCACCTCAACTATAAATCGTATTAACTAACCTTCCATTCCATATACCCTACAAGAAAATAGGCATTCCCCTTTTGGGAGGCAACTGCCATTTTTAATACCTACTGTTCTTTTATAGACTATATACAGCATATAGTCAGAACTTAATAAAATCATGCAAAGGAGCAGAAAAATTTGATACAGACAGAAAATTGTCAATAGAAGCAAACTCAGAGATTGCTCAAGTGTTGCAGTTATCAGAGGGAGATAGCTATGATAAAAGTGCTGAAGGAGCTAGTGAAAAGAGTAGAAAACATGCATGAAAAGGGGGGGAGTTCAGCAGAGAAATGTTCATTTTGAAAAGCAAAAAAATTCAAGAATATGATATGACTATGAAGAGGAAAGGATTGGTAAACTGAAAGATAGGGCAATTGAAAGTATAAAAGCTGGAAACCAAAGAAAAAAGCAAAAATGAAAAGAATCGAATGTCTGAGTTTTGAAGGCAAAATTAAATGATCTTAATCTTATAATTGGGCTTCAGAAGAAGATAAAAATGGTACTGAAGAAATGTTTGAAAGGTATTGACTGAGGACGTTTGCAAAGTTAATGGAAATTAACAGAAAATCAACAAAATCAAAAGTGAGACTTTGGAAATTATAAAATTGATAAACACCTAGCCCAACTGATTCACTGTATTGAATGGTATTCTCTGCAAAGTCACGTCCATCTGGAACTTCAGAATATGACCTTATTTGGAAATAGGATATTTCAGATGTAATAAGTTATGATGAAATTGACAAGCTGATTGTAAAATTTGGCAATTCACAACATCTAAAATAGTCAAAACAATCTTGAAAAGATTGCACATCTTAGGCTGTCTGGTTTCAAAATTTATTATAATGTTAAATGAAACAATGTAGTTCTTGGCATAAAGATAGACCAATACACCAGTGAAATGGGATAGCGTCCTAAAATAGACCATACATTCATAGTCAGTTTATTTTCAGATGGAGTCCCAGGAAATGTGATGAGAAAAAAGTCTTCAACAACTGATGCTCTTACACCAGAATATCCAAGTGGAAAATAGTGAGCTGCAACATTTTTTTGGTCCTGTGCAGACTTATCAAGGTTTATCTCAGGCCTACAAGAAAGAGCCCAAACCATATAGCTTCTGAATGATAATTTAGGGAAATATTTTTGTGACATCAGGGGAGGCAAAGCTTTCTCAGCAACACAAAAGAAAATTATATGAAGGATTTTTTCAAAATTTAAGATTTCTGTTTATCAAAAGATACCCCCCGGGGACTTCCCTGGTGGTCCAGTGGTTAAGAACCTGCCTTCCAATGCAAAGGATGAGAGTTCAATTCTGGGTCAGGGAACTAAGATGACACATGCTGCAGGGAAACTTAGCCCATGCATTGCAGTCACTAAGCCCAGGCACCTCAACTAGAGAGTCCACATGCCAGAAACTACAAACCCCAAGCATTCTGGAGCCTGCACACCACAGCAGAGCCCACCCACTGCAACAAAAGATCCCACATACTGCAATGAAGGCCCAACACAGCCAAAAATAAATAACCACTAAGAATCTGAAGAGGCAAACCACAGATTGGGTGAACATATTCACAATATTAACAATTTACAAAGAACTTGTATGCAGAATATATAAAGAACCTAAAAAGTGCATGTTCAATTTTTTTTAAATGTGCAAAGGACAGACAGATACTTCATGAAATAAAGGACATGAATACACAAGAAAAGGATGCACACATCAAAGTAATGGAAATAAATGTCACAACTGCTATAGACCCACTAGTATGGTTACAATAAAAAAGACTGACAACTCCATATCTTGGTAAGACTATGAGAAACTGGACCTCTTGTCTTGCTAGTAAACCAATTGGGAGAATGCTTTGGTAGTTTCTTCTAAAGTTAAATCTACTTAGTGACCCTGAAAAATCCATTCATAGGAATTTCTTAAATGAAAACATGTTCACAAGAAAACTAACAAGGATCTTCCCACCAATCAATAATAATTAAAGAGTGACAGTAACCTTAATGACCATCAGTAAGAAAATGGATAAATGAGGTGTATTTATGCAATGGCATACTGCTTGGCAGTAAAAAGAGATAAGCTACAGATATGTACAATGACATGTATGAATCACAAAAGCATTATATGGAGAAAAAGAAACCACACACAGACACAAATATGTATCAGTTCAGTTCAGTTCAGTTGTTCAGTCGTGTCCGACTCTGCGACCCCATGAATTGCAGCACGCCAGGCCTCCCTGTCCATCACCAACTCCCGGAGTCCACCCAAACCCATGTCCATCGAGTTGGTGATGCCATCCAACCATCTCATCCTCTGTCGTCCCCTTCTCCTCCTGCCCCCAATCCTTTCCAGCATCAGGGTCTTTTCCAATGAGTCAACTCTTTGCATGAGGTGGCCAAAGTATTGGAGTTTCAGCTTCAACATCAGACCTTCCAGTGAACACCCAGGATTGATCTTTAGGACGGATTGATTGGATCTCCTTGCAGTCCAAGGGACTCTCAAGAGTCTTCTTCAACACTACAGTTCAAAAGCATCAATTCTGCGGCACTCAGCTTTCTTCACTGTCCAACTCTCACATCCATACATGACCACTGGAAAAACCATAGCCTTGACTAGATGGACTTTTGTTGGCAAAGTAATGTCTCTGCTTTTAAATATGCTATCTAGGTTGGCCATAACCTTCCTTCCAAGGAGTAAGCGTCTTTTAATTTCATGGCTGCAGTCACCATCTGCAGTGATTTTGGAGCCCAAAAAAATAAAGTCTGACACTGTTTCCACTGTTTCCCCATCTATTTCCCATGAAGTGATGGGACCAGATGCCATGATCTTAGTTTTCTGAATGTTGAGCTTTAAGCCAACTTTTTCACTCTCCTCTTTCACTTTCATCAAGAGGCTCTTTAGTTCTTCTTCACTTTCTGCCATAAGGGTGGTGTCATCCACATATGTATAATTCTGTTTATTTGAAGCACAATAGCAGGTGAAATTATGGTAAATAGAAGTCAGAAAGTGATCCTTATGGGAAAAATTTACTAGAAAGAGATTTAGGAGATTGTTATAGATTGATTGTGTCCCTCTACAATTTCTATTTTTAACTCTGAAGTCCTGGAACCTGATAATCTGACTATGTGTAGAATGTCTTTAAGTGAATAATTAAGTTAAAATAATGTCATTAGGGTGTGCCTAATCCGATATAACTAACATTTTTATAAGAAAAAATTAGAACAAAGACATATACAGAAGGAAGGCCATAGGAGGCACAGGGGGAATATGGCCATCCACAAGCCAAAGAGGGAGGTCTTAGGAGAAACCAATCCTACTAACACGTTGGTCTCACACTGCTAGTGTCCATGACTATGAAAAAATAAATTTGTTTAAGCTGCCTAGTCTGTGATATTTTGTTATGGCAATCCTAGTAAACTAATATAATTTTTTTTTTTTACTGGAGATGATGCAAACATTCTCCATCTTGAAGTAGGTGGTATGATAGGTGTATACAGTTACAGTTCATCATACTGAACTATTATTTCAACTAAGAAAAGACAAAGAAAATAGAAGAACAGAACAAATAAGACAATTAGCTGATGCTGTGGGGAGAAATTAGTAAAATATATAAAATTTTAGCTAACCTTTTTAAAAATATTAAAACATGTACAAAATGAGAACTGTTCAGGAAAAATAATTGAAAAAGCAAAAATTTTAAGTAATAAGAATACTTTGCATGAATTTATAGAAATAAATTTGACATTTTCAACAGTTCTCAAGAATATGTAATTTATCAAAATTGATTTAATCTGAAAGAAATTTTAAAGCAATGAATTTCCATAGAATAGAGAATGTTAACATTATGTGTAAATTGTTTGATAAGAAAACAAAATAACTAAAATTTTGTGTGAGGTATAACATAGAGACACACATGTCTATATTACTTTGCCAATACTTTCACAATAAAATGCCACGGATTAGGTGGCTTGAATAGCAAATTTATTTTCTTAACAATTCTGGAGGCTGGAATTTCATGGTCAAAATGTCAGCAGGTTTGATTTCTTCTGAGTTCTCTCCTTAGCTTCTAGTTAGTTGCCTTCTTACTATGTCTTCACCCATAGTCTCTGAATTTACATCACTGGTGTCTCTTAATGTGTCCAAATTTCCTTACAAGGACACCATTCAGATTAGATTAGGTCGCAATCTAACAACCTCATTTTGATTAATGTGATCTATAGTCATTCAGCATCACAGTAATCCAAATCTATGCCCCAACCACTAATGACAAAGAAGCTGAAGTAAAACAGTTCTATTCAGATCAACAAGACCTAGAACTAACACCAAAAAAAGATGTCCTTTTCATCATGGGGATTGGAATGTGAAAGTGGGAAGTCAAGAGATAGCTGGAGCAAAGTTAGGCCTTGGAGTACAAAATGAAGCAGGGCACAGATTTCCCAAGAGAACATACTGGTCATAGCAAAACCCTCTTGAAACAACACAAAAGGTGACTCTACACTTGGATGTCACCAGATGGTCAATACTGAAATCAGGTTGATTATATTCTTTGCAGTTGAAGATGGAGAAGCTGTATACAGTTAATAAAACCAAGAGCTGACTGTGGGTCAGATCATGAGCTCCTTATTGCAAAATTCAGACTTAAATAGAAGAAACTAGGGAAACCACTAGGCCATTCAGGTATCTAAATCAAATCCCTTATTATGATTATACAGTAGAAGTGACAAACAGATTCAAGGGATTAGATCTGATAGAGTGCCTGAAGAACCATGGACAGAGTTTCATAACATTGTATGGAAGGCAGTGACCAAAACCATGCCCAAGGAAAAGAAATTCAAGAAGGCAAATTGATTGTCTGAGGAGGCCTTAGAAATAGCTGAGAAAAGAAGAGAAGCAAAACAAAAGAGAAAGGGAAAGATATACCCAACTGAATGCAGAGCTTCAAAGAATAGCAAGGAGAGATAAGAAAGCCTTCTTAAGTGAACAAAGAAATAGAGCAAAACAATGGAATGGCAAAGACTAGAGGTCTCTTCAAGAAAATTAGAGATACCAAGGGAACATTTCATGCAAAGATGGGCACAATAAAATAGAATTGGTAAGGTCATAATAGAAGCAGAAGAGATTGAGCAGTGGCAAGAATACACAGCTGTGCAAAAAACGTCTTAATGATCCAGGTAACCACGATGGTGTGATCACTCACTTAGAGCCAGACATCCTGGAGTGTGAAGTCAAGTGGGCCTTAGGAAGCATTATAATGAGCAAAGCTAGTGGAGGTGACAGAATTCAGCCGAGCTGTTTCAAGTCCTAAAAGATGATGAGGTGAAAATGCTGCTCTCAACATGCCAGCAAATTTGGAAAACTCAGCAGTGGCCACAGGACTGGAAAATGTCAGTTTACATTCCAATTCCAAAGAAGGGCAATGCCAAGGAATATTCAAACTATGACACAACTGTCCTTATTTCACATGATAGCAAGGTAATGCACAAAATCCTTCAAGGTAGGCTTTGACAGTATGTGAACCAAGAACTTCCAGAGGTACAAGCTGAAATTAGAAAAGGCAGAGGAACCAGAGATCAAATTGCCAACATCTGTTGGATCATAGAAAAAGCAAAAGAATTCCAGAACAACATCTACTTTTGCTTCATTGACTACGCTGAAGCCTTTGACAGTGTGGTTCACAATAAAGTAGAAAATTCTTCAAGAGATGGAAATACCAGTCCACCTTACCTGCCTCCTGAGAAACCTGTATGCAGGTCAAGAAGCAACAGTTAAAACATGGAACATTGAACTGGTTCAAAATTGGGAAAGATGTACAACAAGGCTGTATATTGTCAGCCTGCTTATTTAACTTCTATGTAGAGTACATCATGCTAAATGCCGGCTGGTGTATCACAAGCTGGAATCAACAATACCAAGAGAAATGACAACCACCCCAGGTATGCAGATGACAACACCCTAATGGCAGAAAGAGAAGAGGAACTGAAGAGCCTCTTGATGAAAGTGAAAGCGGACAGTGAAAAATCTGGCTTAAAACTCAACATTCAAAAATCTAAGATCATGGCATCTGGTCCCATCACTTCATGGCAAATACATGGGAAAAAATGGAAACAGTGACAGACTTAAATTTCTTGGGCTCCAAAATCACTGGGTGGTGACAGCAGCCATGTAATTAAAAGATGCTTACTCTTCGAAAGGAAAGCTATGACAAACCTAGACAGTGTATTAAAAAGCAGCAACACCACTTTGCTGACAAAGGTCCATATAGTCATAGCTATGGTTTTTCCAATAGTCATGTGTGGATATGAGAATTGGACCATAAAAGAAGACTGAATGCTGAATAATGGATGCTTTCGGACTGTGGTGCTGGAGAAGACCTTGAGAGTCTTTTGGACAGCAAGGAGATCAAACCAGTCAATCCTAAAGGAAATTAACCCTGAAAATTCACTGGAAGGACTGATGCTGAAGCTGAAGCTCCAATAATTTGACCACCTCTTGTAAAGTTTCTATTCCTCAGAAAAGACCCTGATGCTGGAAAAGTTTGAGGGTATGAGAAGAAGGGGATGACAGAGGATTAGATGATTGGATGGCATCAGTGACTCAATGGACATGAGTTTGACCAAACTGTGGGAAATAGTGAAGGACAGGGATACCTGGTGTGCTGCAGTCCATGGGGTTGCAAAGAGTCAGACACAACTGGTGATTTAGTCACTAAGTCGTGTCTGACTCTTGGCAACCCCATGCCAGGCTCCTCTGTCCATGGGATTCTCCAGGCAAGAATACTGGAGTGGGTTTCCATTTCCTTTTCCAAGATGCAATTGAGTGACTGAATAACAACAACAGTCATGTTTTGAGGAACAGGGGACTGGGATTTCATACGAAATTTGCCTGCTAAGTTAATTCAGTCATGTCTGACTCTTTGCGACCCTATGGACTGCAACCCACCAGGCTTCTCTGTCCCTGGGCTTCACCAGGCAAGAATACTGGAGTGGGTTGCCATGTCCTTCTCCAGGGGATCTTTCCAACCCAGAGAGTGAATCTGTGTCTCATGTCTCCTGCCCTGGCAGGTGAGTTCTTTACCACTGTTGCCACCTGGGAAGCTCATATGAAGTTTGAGGATACACAGTCCAGCTCATAGCACTCTGCTTTCTAGACCTCTGAAATTCACGTTCTCATATGCAAAATACATGTGTCCACATCACAACAGGCAAACATCTTAACTATTCCATCATCAACTCTAAAGCCCAAGTCTTATCTAAATACCATCTAAATCAGATTAGCAAAGAGTCAAAGTCTGATTCACTCTGAATCGAAGTCCTTATCCAACTGTCAGCCTGTGAAATCAGATAAGATCTGCTTCCAAAATGTAATGGTGGAACAGACATAGGATAGACATTTCTATTCTAAAAAGGAGAAATCAGAAGACAGGAGTCATTGCTTCCAAATGAGATGAAAACCTAGAAAGTAACAGTCCATTAGATTTTTTTAAGACTGGAGAATAATTCTGTTTGGTTCAGTGCTCTGTCTTCCAAGGGCATTGGGGAGGTTGTCCAGCCTGACACCTAGATGTCAGCCTTCTCCTTACAACCCTGGGCAGCAATCTGGCGTGCTGAAACTGTGGAGGTGGCTATGCCATTTGGAATCAAAGAAGAAACAATCTTGGCACCTGGACCTGTGCCCTATGATGTAACAGTGGCAGTTTCAGGCAGCCCTGTACTGATCTCTGAATTATCTTTAAAGTCATTCTTCCATTTTCTTGAAGGATAAATCATGTTCACAGATATACAACTCTGCCATCCAATTCTGTAGTATACCAGAAGTCTGATCGCCTGCCTTCATTTTGTCCCATCTCTGTCTCCTCTTAGTCCAAGCTAGCAGTAATGAGTATAATCCATCTCTATTCCTGACTTATGCTGAGACAGCTAATGACTTCCATGTATAATACTGGTGTTTTTAGTTCATTTTGGCTGCTATAAAAATACCATAAATACTTCTCACAATTTTGGAGGCTGGGGCATCCAAAATTAAAGTACCAGCATTTTTGGTATCTGGTAAGGACCTTTTTGGTATCTGGTAAGGACCTTTTTCAGAGAAGGCGATGGCACTCCACTCCAGTACTCTTGCCTGGAAAATCCCATGGATGGAGAAGCCTGGTAGGCTGCAGTCCATGGGGTCACGAAGAGTCGGATACGACTGAGAGACTTCACTTTCACTTTTCACTTTCATGCATTGGAGAAGGAAATGGCAACCCACTCCAGTGTTCTTGCCTGGAGAATCCCAGGGATGGGGGAGCCTGGTGGGCTGCCGTCTATGGGGTCGCACAGAGTCAGGCACGACTGAAGCGCCTTAGCAGCAGCAAGGACCTTTTTGGGCTTCCCAGGTGGCACTAGTGGTGAAAAACCTGCCTGCCAATGCAGGACACTATGCGAGATATTGGTGTGATCCCTGGGTCAGGAAATCCCCTGGAGAAGGGCATGGCAACCCACTCCAGTATTGTTGCCTGGAGAATCCCATAGACAGAGGAGCCTTACGGGCTACACTCCATAGGGTCGCAAAGAGTTGGACATGACTGAAGCGACTTAGCACATACACATGCAAGGACCCTTTTCCTAATTAATAACTGTCTTTTTGCTGTGTCCTTACATGGCTTCCCTGTTAGCTCAGACAGGAAAGAATCTGCCCACAATACAGAAGACCAGAGTTCGAACACTGTGTGGGGAAGATCCCCTATAGCAAGAAATGGCAAGCCACTCTTGAGAATCCTATGGACAGAGGAGTCTGGTGGGCTACAGTCCATGGAGTTGCGAAGAGTCAGACACAACTGAGCAACTGACACTTTCACTTTCACATGGCAGAAAAATGAAGGGGAGGTCTCTGGGGTGTCTTTTTTAGCACACCAACCCAATTATGAAGGCGCCATCCTCATCACCTAATCACCTCCTAAAGGCTGTATCTCCAAATATCATGTGAAGTCAACATATGAATTGGAATGACACAAACACTTAGTCTATAGCACACATGTAGCCTCTTTATCAAATAATTGTTCAGCCACACTCTTAATGTTCTCTCAAGGCATGTTTGCTTTTTTTTTTTTGCTTTTTAAATTATGGATGAACTGAGACTATTCACAATTATCAAGTCCTGACTACTTTTTGCCTATCAACTTCATCTTCACTTTATCTCTTTCCTCGTATTTTACCATAAGCCATAAGGAGGAACCAGCCTACTTCAACACTTTGAGTAGAAATCTCAGTTAAATATCCAGGTTCATCACTTACTCAGGGAACTCTACTCAATATTCTGTAATGGCCTAAAAAAGGTGTGCATATATTTATATGTATGACTGATTCACTTTGCTGTATACCTGAAACTAACAATATTGTAAATCAACTAAAGTCCAATTAAAATTTTTTAAAAAGAAAATAAATGGACAAATTCATAGAAACACACAATCTACCAAGACTAAACCATGAAGAAATAAGAAATCTAAATAGACCTAAAAGTATTAAGTAGCTTGAATCAGTAATCAAAAATCTCTGAACAAAGAAAACTCCTAGACCTGATGGTTTGCTTCACTGGTGAATTCTACCAAACACTTAAAGAAGAACTAACAGCAATTCTCAGATTTATCAAAAAAAAATTGAATAGAAGAGTACACTTCCTGACTTATTCTGTGCCCCCATCCCCCTTATATCCAAGACAAACTCTACAAGAAAACTAGACCAATATCCATTGTGAACACTGACACAAATCCTCCACAAAATACTAAGAAACAGAATTTGGCTACATATTTAAAGGATTGGACATTGTAAGCAAGTAGAATTTACTCCTGGAAAGCAAGGATGGTTCAACATATGAAAATTCATCAATGTTAATACACCATATCAATAGGCTGAAAGGGAAAAATCCCACGTGAACATCTCATTTGATGCAAGAAAAGAACTTGACAAAATTCCACACCCTTTCATGATAAAATCACTCAACAAACTAGGAGTAGAAGGAAGCTGTGTGGGTGCTTGCTAAGTTGCTTTAGTCATGTCCAACTCTTTGTGACCCCCCCAGGCTCCTCTGTCTATGGAGTTCTCCAGGCAAGAATACTGGAGTGGGTTGCCATGCCCTCCTCCAGGGGATCTTCCCAACCCAGGGATCGAGCCCGAGTCTCTTATGTCTCCTGCATTGGCAGGTGGGCTCCTTACCACTAGCACCACCTGGGAAGCCCAGAAGGAAGCTACCTTAACACAGGGAAAGCCATTTATGAAAAATTCACTGTGAACCTTATGCTCATTGGTGAAAGAAGAGAAGCATTTCCTCTAAGTTCAGCCACAAGGCAAGGATGCCCTCTTAACATTCCTATTCAAATCAGTACTGGCAGTTCTAGCCAGAGTAATTAGGCAAGATTAAAAACACACACACACAACAAAACATAAGAGGTATCCAAATTGGAAAGAAGAAAGTAAAATTATGGCTTTGCATATTACGTGATTTAATGTATATGTAAATAACCCTAAACATACCACAGAAACTCAGAACTAATAAATTAATTCAGCAAAGGAACAGGATGCTAAGCAACACCCAAAAGCCAGTTGCATTTCTATACACTAACAATGAACAATCTGAAAAGGATATTACAAAAGCAGTTTGAATTTGAATTTAAAAATACTTAGTAATTAATTTGGAAATATAGTACACAGGATGGGGTATGGAAACTCTGTACCATCTGCTCAATTTTTCTGTATATCTGAAATTGTTCTAAAAATTAAAGTTTACTAATAAAAAATTTGGAGAACAAAAAAATACTTAGTAATTAATGTGGCAAAAAGAGATGGAAGACTTGAACACTGAAAACTACAAAGTACTGGTGAAAGAAATGAAAGGAAATGTCAATAAATGGAAACATCCTATACTGATGGATTGGAAGACTTATTTGAATTGTTGATACTACCAAAAGTGATCTACAGATTCAGTGTAATCCCTACCATAACGCAAATGACTTTGTTGTTGTTTTTTTGCAGAAAAACCTAAAAATTATATGATATCTCAAGGGACCCTGAAGGGCCAAAACAGTTATGAAAAATAAAAAAGTCAGAGTTTCCAAAATTTATTACAAAGTAGCAGTAATCCAAAAGTGTTGTGTTGGCATAAGGACAGACTTATATAGACTGATAGAGTAGAAGAGAGAGCCCAGAAATAAATCCTTATATATGTGGTCAAATGATTTTTGACAAGGTGCTAAGACCATCCAATAATGGGTAAAGGCTAGTCTTTTCAATGAATGGTTCTGGGAAAACTGAGTATTCCTATGTAAAAGAAAAAAATTAGACTCTTAACACTATATCCAAAAATTATAAAGTATCAGGAACCTAAATGTAGGACCTAAAGTATAAAATTCTTAGAAGAAAGCAGGACAAAACCTTTAAAGCATTGGTTTTAGCAATGGTTTCCAGAATGTGATAGCAAAGGCACAGGTATCAAAGAAAAAAATAGACAAGTTGCACTTCTTAAAAAAATTACTCTAAAAAGTGATATGTTAGAAGACACTGCCAATGGCGTAAAAAGGCAACACACATAGTATTAGAAAACACTTGGAAGTCGTATATCTGATAAGGGGTTAATATCCAGGATATATAGAAAACTCCTAAAACTCAATAACAAAATCCCAATTTTCCATTCAAAAATGAGAAAAGGAATGAACAAACATTTCTAAAAAGAAGATACATGGTATATTCAATAAACCATGAGAAAATGCGCAACAACACTAATCTGTTGTTGTTGTTCAGTTGCTAAGTCATGTCTGAATTCGATGTGATCCCATGGACTGCACCAAGCCAGGCTCCTCTGACCTTCACTATCTCCCAGAGTTTGCTCAAATTCATGTCCTTTAAGTTGGGCTTCCCTGGTGACTCAGACAGTAAAGAATCTGCCTGCAATGTGGGAGACCCAGGTTTGATCCCCGGATCAGGAAGATCACCTGGAGAAGGGAACGGCTATGCACTCCAGTCTTCTTGTCTGGAGAATTCCATGGACAGAGGAGCCTGACAGCTACATCTGGAACAAACTACAGTATTTCTCTTTCTCTATTTCATTAAGCATAATACCCTCCAGATCCATCCATGTTGTTTCAAATGGCAGAATTTTATTCCTTTTTGTGGTTGAATAATATTTTGTTGCATATATATAAACACATCTTCTTTAGACGTGTATCTGTTGTACATTTAGGTTGCTTCCATATTTTTAAAATAATGCTGTTATGAATATGGGGGTGCATGTATCTTTTCAAATTACTGTTTTCATCTTTTTTCAGATAAATACCCCAGAGTGGAATTGCTGGGTCATAGAATGTTTTTATGTTTAGTATCTTTATGTTTAGTATCTTGAAGACATAACGTATGCTTTATGTTTAGTATCTTGAGGAACTTCTGTGCTATTTTTCATAGTGGTTACACCAACTTACATTTCCACTAACAGTGTAAAAAGTTTTCCACATTCTCCATAGCCTCACCAACATTTGTTATTTGTCGACATAGTGATTATAGCCATCCTGACAAGTGTGAGGTGATACTTCTTTGTTGTTTTGATTCACATTTCTTTGATGAGTAGTAATGTTGGGTATGTTTTCATGTGCCTGTTGGCTATCTGTATGTCTTCTTTGGAAATTGTTTACTTAACTCTTTGCCCAGTTTTTTTTTAATTTGATTGTTTCTTTGATATTGAGTTATATGATCTAAACAATATATTTTGGATATTAACCCCTTATTTTTCATATCACTTGAAATATATTCTCCCTTTGTGTAAGTTGTCTTTTTGTTTTATTGATGCTTATTTTTGTTGTTGTTGTGAAAAGCTTTCAGTTTTAATTAAGTCTCATTTTTGTTGGTGTTTTTTTTCTTTTGCCTCAGGAGCCAGATCCCAAAATAAAATATTGCTGCAGTTTATTTCAAATGGTATTCTGCCTGTGTTTTCTTCTAAGAACTTGGTGATTTCCAGCCTTATATTTAGGTCTTTAATCCATTTTGAGTTTACTTTTGTATATGGTATAAGAAAATGTTCTAATTTTTTTCTTTTACATGTTAGTGTCCACTTTCCCCAGAACCACTTATTAAAGAGACTGTCTTTTCTCCATTGTATATTCTTGCCACTTTTGTCCTATATTAATTGCTAATAACTGAGCGGGTTTATTTCTGAGGTCTCTATTCTGTTTCATTGATTTATCTGGGTTTTTTTTTGTGTGTGTACCATTACCATGCTGTTTTAATTACTGTAGCTTTGTAGTATAGTCTTAAGTCTGGGAGCTGTTTTGAGTTAAGGAAGGTTTTTCACATATGGTGATAGGTAAGGGTCTGAATTCATTTGTTTGCATTGTGGATACTCAGTGTCTCAGTACTATTTGTTGAAAATATTTTCTTTTCTTGATTGAATGGTCTTGGTATCCTTGTTGAAAATCACTTGACTATTTTTATGCTGGTCTATTTCTGGACTCTTTTCTTCTGTGAGTCTGTATCTCCTTGTGCCAATGCAACACTCTCTTCATTATTGTAAGTTTGTAGTAAGTTTTGAATTCAGGTAATGTGAGTAGTCCAGTGTTCTTACTTTTCAGGGTTCATTTAGCTATTTGTGGTTCCTTGAGATTTCATATGAATTTTCAGATGAGTTTCTTGATTTTTGGAAAAAAAATGTCATTGGAGTTTTGATAGTGACTACTTTGAGTCTGTAGATCGTTTTGGACAGTATTGACATTTTAACAATAGTAAGTCTTCCAATTCTTGAACATAGGATATGTTTCTATTTATTGATGTTTCCTTTAATTTCTTTCAGCAGTATTTTGTAATTTTCATTGTAATAATTATTGGCTAATAATTAATTGGCTAATTCATTGGCTAATTATTCCTAAGTGTTTTATTAAATTAATATCATTTCAAATGAAATGGTTTTGTAATTTTCAGACTGTTCATTGTTACTGAATAGAAATGCAACTTATTTTTGTGTGTGGGTTTGTATTCTCCTTTGCTGAATTAATTTATCAATTATAAGGGATTTTTTTTGGTATCTTTAGGATTTTCTATTTTCTATATATTAGATTACAATGTGTGCAAACATAATTTTAATTTTTCCTTTCCAATATAGATACTTTAAATTTATTTATTTATTTATTGCTCTGGCTAGAACATCCAGTATGGTGTTGAATAAAAGTGGCAAAAGTGGATATCCTTGATTTGTTTCAATCTCAGGTGAAAAGATGTTAGTGTTTTAACATTTGGTATATTTTTTGTGAATTTATTATTTATGGCTTTTATTATGTTAAGGTAGTTTATTTCTACTCCTAGTCTGTTGAGTGTTTCAGTATGAATGTGTGTGTTCAATTCTGTCAGATTATTTTTTGCATCAGTGAGGTGATCATGCTTTTTCCCTTCATTCTGTTAATGTGTTGTGTTACATTCATTGATATTTGCGTGTTGAACCATCCTTATGTCCTAGGAATAAGCTTAATTTTCTTGTGCCATGTAATCTTTTAAATATGTAGCTGAATTTGGTTTGTGAATATTTTGTTAAGAATTGTTGCATCAATGTTTACAATGGCCATTGGTGAGTAGTTTTCTGATAGTGCTTTTCTCTGGCTTTAGTATCACTGTAATGATGCTCCTGTAAAATTAAAGAATATTTTCACCAAATTTTTGGAATCACTGTGATTATTGTCAAGTATTTAAATGTTTGATGGATATCACCTGTGAAGCCATCAAGTCTAGGATTTTTCTTGTAAGGACATTTTTGATAAGTGACTTAATCTCCAAAGTACTTATCAATGTGTTTAAATTTTCTATTTCTTCATGACTCAGTTTGGGTAGATTTTATGTTTTTATAAATTTAAACATTTCATTTAGGTTATCATATTTATTGCCATGTGATTGCCTGTAATCTTCTATTATGATTCTTTTTATTTCTGGAGAATCAGTAATAATGTCCCTAGTTTCATTTCTAACTTAATAATTTGAAATTTTTTTTCAGTCCATCTACCTAAACATTTGTCCTTTCTTTGTTGTTGTTGTAATTTTCAAAGAACCTGGGTTTTGTTTATTATCTCTTATTTTTCTACTCTCTCTTATGTTTAACTCTGAACTAATCTTTATTATTTCTTTTTTTTTTCTGCAGCTTTGTCTCATTTGTTCTTCTTTTTCTAGTTCCTTAAATTGTGATGTTAGGTTGTTGTCTTGAGATATTTGTCACTAGTATAATTATTTATGGCTATAAAATTTCCCCTTAGGACTGCTTTTACTATGTCACACAAATTTGGGTAGCTTGTGTTTTGTTTTCATTCATCTCTAATTCTTTCTAATTACTCTTGTGATTATGTCTTTGGCCTATCTTTTTTAGAAGAGTGTGTTGTTAAATTACCACAAATTCGTGAATCAATAGAAACAATTTATGGCCTAACATTTGGTCTATACTTGGTTGAAATATACCATATACTTGAGAAGAATATATATTCCATTGTTATTGCATCATATGTGTTGTACATGTCTCTTAGATCTAGCTGGTTTGTTGTATTGCTCAAGTCCTCTATGTTTTGTTTTTTAACTTATCTTCCATCTGGATTTTCTAATATATATGAGATATTGAAATTTCTAAGTATTATTGTGCAGCTGTTGGTGGCATTTGTAAGAATCTGTCACCAATTCCAAGATATCAAAGGCTTACTCCTATGTTTTCCTCTAAGAGTCTAATAGTTTTTACTCTTACATTTAGGTGTTTGCCCATTTTGAGTTAATTTTTGTATATGATATTAGGAAATAATTCCACTTTATTCTTTTGCATGTGGCTATCCAGTTGCCTACTACAATTTATTTACAAAAGCATTTTTTCCCCCAATGAATGATCTTGGTATCTTTGTTAAAAATCTGTTGTCTTTAGATGTGTGGGGTTATTTCAGGACTCTCACTTCAGTTACATTTTAATCTAGATATGTCCTTGTTCTACTACAACATTGTCTTGATTACTGTTGCTTTGTAGTAAGTTCTGAAATGAGCAAAAGCAAATTCTCCTATTTTATTCTTCTTTTTCAGGATTGTTTCAGCTGTCCTTGGCCTGAAATTCCTTATGAATTTTAGGCTTGGCTTATCAGTTAGTAAAAAGAACTCAGCTGAAATTCTATAGGAATTATGATGAATCTACCAATCTGTTTGAGGGGCATTTCCATCTTTAAAATATTAAGTCTCAATCCATGAAAATGGGAATGTTTTTTCATTTATTTAGTTTTTAAATTCTTTGTACAATATTTTGAAGTTTTCAGAGTCTAAGTTTTGTACTTCTTTTGTTAAATTTATTCCTAAGTATTACATTCATCTTTATGCTATTATAAATTGAAATTTTCTCTTAATTTTATTTTCAGATTGATTATTACAAGTGTTTAGAAGTCCAGTTGAAGAGAAATCAAAACCAAGTTGCAAATAGAAGGGCTTTGGTTTCACTTCCTCTCATAAGCACACAGAACCACTATTAACTGCTGAACCATCATCAACAAAAAGAATAGAACCTGCCAAAAAATATATTCTGCATCCTAGAATATAAAGAAGAACCACAAGATGGTAAGAGGGGCATATTCGTGATACAGTCAAGATCCCATATCCCCTGTGTGGCTGATCTACAAACTGGAGAATAGTTAAATCATGAAAATTCTCCCATAGGAGTAAGAGCCCCATCAGACATCTCAGCCCCAGAGTCTGACATTAGGGAAGAAGCCCCCAAGAATTTGGCTTTGAAGGCCAGTAGGGCTTGACTGCAGGAGCTCCATCTGACTGCAGGGGTGGAGGCTGCTGCTGCTGCTGCTAAGTCACTTCAGTCGTGTTCGACTCTGTGCGACCCCATAGACGGCTGCCCACCAGGCTCTGTGGTCCCTGGGATTCTCCAGGCAAGAACTCTGGAGTGGGTTCCATTTCCTTCTCCAATGCATGAAAGTGAAAAGTGAAAGTGAAGTCACTCAGTCGTGTCCAACTCGTAGCAACCCAATGGACTGCAGCCTACCAGGCTCCTCTGTCCATGGGATTTTCCAGGCAAGAATGCTGGAGTGGGTTGCCATTGCCTTCTCCAGCAGGGGTGGAGGGGGGTGGACATCCTGAGGGACTTCCCCGGTGGTTGATTTGTTAATACCCCACATTTCACTGCATGGGACACAGTTTCAGTCCCTGGTTGAGCAAATAAAACCCTGCATGCTGTATGGCACAGCCAAAAAAAAAAATTCCTGAGCTCACACCCACCTCTAAACACACACCTTAACATAGCCTTGCCCAACTGGGCCAAGACCCAGCTCTACCAACTAGTGGGTAGGCATCAGCTCTTCCAAATAGGAGGCCTGCACAGGCCTCTAGACCAGCCTCATCCACCAGGAGGGCAGACACCATTAGCAGGAAAACTACAACCCAGTAGCCTGAAGAACCAAATCCACAAACACAGAAATTAGACAAAATGAGAGTGTGGAAGAATATGGTCCAGATGAAGAAACAAGATAAAATCCCAGAAGAACAACTAAGTGAAGAGGAGCTAGGCAATCTACCAGGGAAAGACTACAGAGTCAGAATCATAAAGATGATCCAAGATCTTGGAAAAAGCATGAGTGCACAGTGCAAGAAGTTACAAGGAATTTTAACCAAAAATTAGAAAATATAAAGAATAATCAAACAGAGTTGAAGAATAAAATGACTAAAATGAAAAATACACTGGAAGGAATCAATAGCAGAATAAATGAGGCAGAAAAACAGATAAGTAAACTGAAAGGCAGAATGGGGAAATCACTGCCATGGGACAGAAGAAAGAAAAAAGAATGAAAATGAGAGTTTAAGAGACCTCTGGGCCAAGTTTAAATGCAACAACATTTGAATTATAGCGGTCCCAGAAGAAAGAGCAAGAAGTATTTGAAGAAATAAGAGCTAAAAACTTCTCTAACATGGGAAAGAAAGCAGTAAGCCAAGTCCAGAAAGTGCAGAGTACCAGGCAAAATTAACCCAAGGAATAACGTGCCAAGACACGTATTAATCAAACTGACAAAAATTAAAGACAGAGAGAAAGTATTAAAAGCAACAAGGGAAAGGCAACAAATAACATGCAAAGGAATACCCGTAAAGTTATCAGCTGATTTTTCAGCAAAAGCTATACAGGTAAGAAGGGAGTGGCATGATATATTTAAAGTTATGAAAGCAAGATATCTATGAGCAAGAATACTCTGTCCAGCAAGGTTCTCATTCATATTTTACAGAAAGATAAAAATTTTTACAGATAAGCAAAAGCTAAAAGAATTCAGCAACCCCAAACCAAAGGTAAAGGAACTTCTCTAGGCAGAAAAGAAAGAGCCACAACTAGAAACAAGAAGACTATGAAATGACAAAGGGAAACATACAGTAAAGTTAGGAAATCATCCACACACAAATATGATATCAAAGCTAGTAAGCATGAGAGGTGGAGAGTACAAATGCAGGATATTTGAAAAAATACATTTGAAATTAAGAGATCATCAACTTAAAACAATCATGTATTTATTTAGACTGCTATATCAAAGCCTGATGGTAACTTCAAACCAAAAATCTATAATAGATGTATACACAATAAAGAAAAAGGGATCCAAATATAACACTGAAAGTATCAAATCAGAAGAGGGAACGAAGGAAAAAGTCTTTCTAAAACAATCCAAAACAATGAACAAAATGGTGGTAAGATTATACATATTGAGACTTCATTATGTAAATGAATTGAATGCTTCAACCAAGACATATTCTGGCTAAATGTATACAAAAACAAAACTCGAATATTAGCTGTTTACAAAATACTCGTTTTAGATCTGGAGACACATACAGGTTGAAAGTGAAGGAATGGAAAAAGATATTCTATGCAAATGAAAATCAAATCTGGAGTACAATATTCATATCAGACAAAATAGACTTTAAAGACTGTTGCAAGAGACAAAGGACACTACATATTAAATATCACATCAGTCCAGATGGGCTTAATTGATATCTACAGAGTGTTCCATCTAAAAGCAGCAGAATACACATTCTTCTCAAGTGCAAATGGAACATTCTCTGGATAGATCACATGCTCAGCCACAAAGCAAGACTTGGTAAATTTAAGAAAATTGAAATATCACTTAAGCATCTTTTCCGACCACAACACTATGAAATTAGAAGTCAAATATAAGGGGAAAAAAAGCTCAAAAACACAAATATGGGAAGCTAAAACATATGCTACTAAACAACCATTGTATCACTGAAGAAATCAAAGATGAAATTTGAAAAATACCTAGAGACAGACGAAAAAAAAAAAAAAACCCAGCAATCCAAAGCCTATTGGGATGCAGCGAAAGTAGCTCTAGGAGGGAATTTTATAATAATACAAACTTACCTCGGGAACTGAGAAAAATCTCAAATAAACAACCTAAACGTACACCTAAAGCAAATAAAGAAGAACAAGCAAAACCCAAAGTCAGTAAAAGGAAAGAAATCATAAAGATCAGAGCAGAAATAAATGAAATAGATGACAAAAATAATAGAAAATATTAATAAAACTAAAAGCTGGTTCTTTGAAAACATAAACAAAATCGATAAACCTTTAGCCAGACTCATCAAGAAAAAGGAAGAGAGCACAAATCAACAAAATTAGAAAGGAAAAAGGAGAAGTTAAAGTAGACACCACAGAAATACAAAGGATCATAATAGAGTAACACAAGCAACTATATGCTGGTAAAATATAGAGGAAATGGACAGATTCTTAGAAAAGTACAAGCTTCCAAGACTGAACCAGGAAGAAAGAGAAAATATGAATAGACCAATCACAAGTACTGAAATTGAAACGGTGATATTAAAACTCCCAACAAATAGAAGTCCATAACCAAATAGCTTCACAGGCAAATCCTGTCAACCATTTAGAGAAGAGTTAACATCTGTCCTGAAACACTTCCAAAAAATCACAGAGGATGGACCATCACCCTGATACCAGAAACAGATAAAGATAGCGCAAAAAAGAAAATTGTAGGTCATATCACTGGTGAACATAGATGCAAAAACCCTCAACAAAATACTAGCAAACTAATTCCAACAAACATTAAAAGGATTATACCTCATGATCAAGTGGGATTTAGCTCAGGGAAGCAAGGATTTCCTGTCTCCACAAATCAATCAATATGATACGTCACATTAACAAACTGAAGGATGAAAATCATGATCATCTCACTAGATGCAGAAAAAGCTTTTGAGAAATCCCAACACCCATTTATGATAGAAACATTCCAGAAAATTGGAATAGAGGGAACACACCTCAATATAATAAAGACCATATATGAAAAACTCACAGCTAACTTCATATTCAGTGATGAAAGTTGAAAGCATTTCCCTTAAGATCATTAATAATAAAAGAATGTCCACTCTTGCCAATTTAATTCAACATAGTTTTGGAAGTCCTACCCATGACAATCAGGAAAGACAAAGAAAAGGAATCCAAATTGGAAATGAAGCAATAGTGTTAATGTTTGCAGATGATATAACTCTATACATAGAAAATCCTAGAGACACCAACAGAAAACTAATACAGCTCTTCAATGAAATTGGTAAAGTTGTTGGATACAAAATTAATATACAGAAACCTGTTACATTTCTAAACACCAGCAATGAATGATAGAAAGGGAAATCAAGGAAATTATCCCATTACCAGCTCATCAAAAGAAAAAAAAAACCGTAGGAATAAACTTACATGAGGAAACAAAAGACTTGTATTCCAAAAACTGATGAAAGAAATAAAAAATTACACAAGGAGATGTAAAGAAATACCATGTTCTTGGATTGAAAGAATCATTTAACAATTTGTATGGAAATACAAAAAACCTCGAATAGCCAAAGCAATCTTGAGAAAGACGAATGGAACTGGAGGAATCAACCTGCCTGACTTCAGGCTCTACTACAAAGCCACAATCATCAAGACAGTATGGTACTGGCACAAAGACAGAGATATAGATCAATGGAACAAAATAGAAAGCCCAGAGATAAATCCACGCACCTACGGACACCTTATCTTTGACAAAGGAGGCAAGAATATACAATGGAGAAAAGACGATCTCTTTAACAAGTGGTGCTGGGAAAACTAGTCAACCACTTGTAAAAGAATGAAACTAGAACACTTTGTAACACCCTACACAAAAATAAACTCAAAATGGATTAAAGATCTAAACGTAAGATCAGAAACTATAAAACTCCTAGAGGAAAACATAGGCAAAACACTCTCCATCGTAAACCACAGCAGGATCCTCCATGACCCACCTCCCAGAATATTGGAAATAAAAGCAAAAATAAACAAATGGGACCTAATTAAAATTAAAAGCTTTTGCACAACAAAGGAAACTATAAGCAAGGTGAAAAGACAGCCTTCAGAATGGGAGAAAATAATAGCAAACAAAGCAACAAACAATTAATCTCAAAAATATACAAGCAACTCCTGCAGCTGAATTCTAGAAAAATAAATGACCCAATCAAAAGTGGGCCAAAGAACTAAACAGACATTTCTCCAAAGAAGACATACAGATGGCTAACAGACACATGAAAAGATGCTCAACATCACTCATTATTAGAGAAATGCAAATCAAAACCACAGTGAGGTACCATTTCACACCTGTCAGAATGGCTGCTATCCAAAAGTCTCCAAGCAATAAATGCTGGAGAGGGTGTGGAGAAAAGGGAACCCTTTTACACTGTTGGTGGGAATGCAAACTAGTACAGCCCCTATGGAGAACAGTGTGGAGATTCCTTAAAAAACTGGAAATAGAACTGCCATATGACCCAGCAATCCCACTGCTGGGCATAGACACTGAGGAAACCAGACTTGAAAGAGACACGTGTACCCCAATGTTCATCGCAGCACTGTTTATAATAGCCAGGACATGGAAGCAACCTAGATGTCCATCAGCAGACAAATGGATAAGGAAGCAGTGGTACTTATACACAATGGAATATTACTCAGCCATTAAAAAGAATACATTCAAATCAGTTCTAATGGGGTGGATGAAACTGGAGCCCATTATACAGAGTGAAGTAAGCCAGAAAGAAAAACACCAATACAGTATATTAACACATATATATGGAATTTAGTAAATCGGTAAAGATAACCCTGTATGCGAGACAGCAAAAGAGACACAGATGTATAGAACCGTATTTTGGACTCTATGGGAGAGGGCGAAGGCAGGATGATATGGGAGAATGGCATTGAAGCATGTAAATCATCATATGGGAAACGAATCGCCAGTCCAGGTTCGATGCATGATACAGGGTACTCGGGGCTGATGCACTGGGATGACCCAGAGGGATGGGATGGGGAGGGAGGTGGGAGGGAGCTTTGGGAAGGGGAACACATGTACACCTATGGCTGATTCATGTCAATGTATGACAAAACCAATACAATATTGTAAAGTAAGAAATAGATAAATAAATTAAAAAAAAAAAGAAATGCCATGTTCTTGGATTGAAAGAATCAATATTGTTAAAATTACTTTATTACCCAAAGTGATCTACAGATTCAATGCAATCCTTACCAAATTACCAACAGCATTTTTCACAGAGCTGAAAAAAAATTTTTTTTAATTACATGGAAATGCCACAGAATCCAAATAGCCAAACCAATTATAAAAAAGAAAACAGCTGGAGGAATCGGTTTTCCTGTCTTCAGGCTGTCCTACAAAGCTGAAGTTATCAAAACAGTATGATACTGGCACAAAAACAGAAATATACATCAGTGGAACAGGACAGAAAACCCACAAATAAACCCACACATCTATGGTTAGAGGCAAGACCATACAATATAAAAAAATAGCCTCTTCAATAATTGATACTGGAAAAACTGAAAAGCTACATGTAAAATAATGAGATTAGAACATTTTCAAACACCACACACAAAAATCAATCAAAATGGATTAACTACCTACATGTAAGACAGGAAACTATAAAACTCCTAGAGGAAAACATACACAGGACACTTTCACATAAATTGCAGCAACACCTTTTTTGGATCGGTCTCCTCCTAGAAAGATGGAAACAAAAAAAAATTTTTTAAGATAAGGAAATAATAGACAATGGAAAACAACCTGCAGAATAGGAGAAAATATTTGTAACCAGTGTAACTGACAAAAGATTAATCTTCCAACATACAAAGAGCTCATACAACACAATATCGAAAGGCAACGAATCCAAAAATGGGCTTTAGCTCTAGACATTTCATCAAAGACATACAGATGGCCAAGAGGCAAATGAACAGATGCTCAACATCACTAATTATTAGAGAACTGCATTTCAAAACTATGATGAAGTGTCACCTCACACTTGTCAGAATGGGCATCATTAAAAAGTCTACAAGCAGGAACTGTTGGAGAGGGTGTGGAGAAAAGGGAACACTCCCACATTGTTGGTGAGAATGTAAATTGGTGTAGCCACGATGGAAAGCAGTATGGTGGTTCATAGACACTAAAAATAGAGCTACCATATGATCCTGCAATCACATTTGTGGGCATATATCCAGTCAGTTCAGTTCAGTCGCTCAGTCGTGTCTGACTCTTTGCGACCCCATGAACTGCAGCACGCCAGGCCTCCATGTCCATCACCAACTGCCGGAGTCTACCGAAACCAATGTCCATTGAGTCAGTGATGCCATCCAACCATCTCATCCTCTGTCGTCCCCTTGTCCTCCTGCCTTCAATCTTTCCTAGCATCAGGGTCTTTTCAAATGAGTCAGTTCTTCACATCAGGTGGCCAAAGTATTGGAGTTTCAGCTTCAACATCAGGACTTCCAATGAACACCTAGGACTGATCTCCTTTAGGATGGACTGGTTGGATCTCTTTGCAGTCCAAGGGACTCTCAAGAGTCTTCTCCAACACCACAGTTCAAAAGTATCAATTCTTCGGCACTCAGCTTTCTTTATAGTCCAACTCTCACATTCATACATGACTACTGGAAAAATCGTAACCTTGACCAGACAGACCTTTGTTGACAAAGTAATATCTCTGCTTTTTAATATGCTGTCTAGGTTGGTCATAACTTTTCTTCCAAGAAGTAAGCATCTTTTAATTTCATGGCTGCACTCACCATCTGCAGTGACTTTGGAACCCCCAAAAATAGAGTCAGCCACTGTTTCCACTGTTTCCCCATCTATCTGCCATGAAGTGATGGGACCAGATGCCATGATCTTAGTTTTCTGAACGTTGAGTTTTAAGCCAACTTTTTCACTCTCCTCTTTCACTTTCATCAAGAGGCTCTTTAGTTCCTCTTCACTTTCTGCCATAAGGGTGGTGTCATCTGCATATCTGAGGTTACTGATACTTCTCATGGCAATCTTGATTGCCCCCTTGTGCTTCCTCCAGCCCAGCATTTCTCATGATATACTCTGCATATAAGTTAAATAAGCAGGGTGACAATATGCAGCCTTGACATACTCCTTCTCCCATTTGGAACCCGTCTGTTGTTCCATGTCAAGTTCTAACTGTTCCTTCCTGACCTGCATACACGTTTCTCAAGAGGCAGATCAGGTGGTCTGGTATTCCCATCTCGTTCAGAATTTTCCACAGTTATTGTGATCCATGCAGTCAAAGGCTTTGGCATAGTCAATAAAGCAGAAATAGATGTTTTTCTGAAACTCTCTTGCTTTTTCGATGATCCAGTGGATGTTGGCAATTTGATCTCTGGTTCCTCTGTCTTTTCTAATACCAGCTTGAAGATCTGGAATTTCACGGTTCACGTATTGCTGAAACCTGGCTTGGAGAATTTTGAGCATTACTTTACTATCGTGTGAGATGAGTGCAATTGTGTGGTAGTTTGAGCATTCTTTGGCATTGCCTTTCTTTGGGATTGGAATGAAAACTGACCTTTTCCAGTCCTGTGGCCACTGCTGAGTTTTCCAAATTTGCTGATATATTGAGTGCAGCGCTTTCACAGCATCATCTTTTAGGACTTGAAATAGCTCAACTGGAATTCCATCACCTCCACTAGCTTTGTTCGTAGTGATGCTTCCTAAGGCCCACTTGACTTCACATTCCAGGATGTCTGGCTCTAGGTGAGAGTGATCACATCATCGTGATTGTCTGGGTCGTGAAGATCTTTTTTTTACAGTTCTTCTGTGTATTCTTGCCACCTCTTCTTAATATCTTCTGCTTCTCTTAGGTCCATACCATTTCTGTCCTTTAATGAGCCCATCTTTGCATGAAATGTTCCCTTTGGTATCTCTAATTTTCTTGAAGAGATCTCTAGTCTTTCCCATTCTATTGTTTTCCTCTATCCAGTGAAAAGCACAATTTGAAAAGATACATGTACCAAAAATGTTTATAACAGCACTATATATGATAGCCAAGACATAGATGAAAACTAAATGTCCGTGTGTACTCAGTTGCTCAGTCATGTCCAACTCTTTGTGACCCCATAGAGTGGTGCCCACCATGCTCCTCTCTCCATGGAGTTTTCCAGGAAGAACCCTGGAGAAGGTCGCCATTTCCTACTCCAGGGATCTTCTAAATCCAGGGATCAAACCCACGGCTCTTGCATCTCCTGCATTAGCAGGAAGATTCTTTACCAGTGGCCATACCAATTTACATTTCCACCAACAGATTATAAGCTATTTATAAATACTATAAAATATTGGCTATATTCCTCATGTTGTTCAATAATCCTTGTAGCTTAATGCATATTAGTTTGCAGCTCTTAATTCTCTACCCCATTCTTGCACCTCCCTTTTCCCTCTCCCCACTGGTAACCACTGATTTGTACCCTATATTTATGAATCTGCTTCTTTTTTGTTATATTTACTAGTTCATTGTATTTCTTAGATTCCACATATAAGTGATACCATACAGAGTTTTCCTTTCTCTTTCTTAATATCCTCCAAGTCCATTCATGTTGCTGCAAAATGCATCCCTTTTTTTGTCTGATTGGTATTTCACTGTAAATATATATCATGTCTTCTTTATCCATTCATCTTTTGTTGAACACTTAAATTGCTTTCATATCTTGACAATTGTAAATAATACTGCTGTGAACTTTGTGATGTATGTGTCTTTTTGGATTAGTGTTTTTGATTTTTGGGATATATACCCAGAAGTGAAATTTCTAGATCAAATGGTAGTTATATTTTTACTTTATTGAGAATCCTCTATACTGTTTTCCACAGTGGCTACATAAACTTATATTCCCACCAGCAGTGTATGAAGGTTTCCTTTTCTCCACATTCTTGGCAACATTTATTATTCGTTTTCTTGCTGTTCGCCATTCTCACAGATGGGAGGTGACATCTCGTTGTGGATTTGATTTGCATTTTTCTGATGATTAGTGATGTGAAGCGTCTTTTCATGTGCCTGTTGGCCATCTGTATGTCTTCTTGGAAAAATGTCAATTCATGACTTCTGTTTAATTTTTAAAGTTATTGTTTTTTTAAAATATTGAATTAAATGAGTTGTCTATATATTTTGGATATTTACCTCTTAGTGGCAAATCATTTGTAAATATTTTCCATTCAGTAGGTTGTTCTTGTTTTGTTGATGGTTTCCCTTGCTATGTAAAAGCTTTTAAATTTAGATCCCACTTGTTAATTTTTGTCTCGTTTACTTTGTTTTAGGAAACAGATCCCCTGCAAGTGTTGCTACAATTAATGTTAAAGAGTCTTCTGCCTACGTTTTTTTCTAGGAGTTTTCTGGTTGCCAGTCTTACATTTGGGTCTTTAAACCATTTCAATTTTACTTTTGTATATGGTGTTAGAGAATGTTCTAATTTCATTCTTTAACATGCAGCTGTCCAGTGTTCCCAGCAGCACTTATTGAATAGGATGTCTTTTCTCCATTATATAGTCATGCCTCCTCTGTTGTAGACTAATTGCCCGTTGAGTTCAGTTCAGTTACTCAGTTGTGTCCGACTCTTTATGACCTGATGGACTGCAGCACGCCAGGCCTCCCTGTCCATCACCAACTCCTGGAGTTTACTCAAACTCATGTCCATTGAGTCAGTGATGCCATCCAACCATCTCATCCTCTGTCATCCCCTTCTCCTCCCGCCTTCAATCTTTCCCAGCATCAGGGTCTTTAAAGTATTAGAGTTTCAGCTTCAACATCAGTCCTTCCAATGAATATTCAGGACTGATTTCCTTTAGAATGGACTGGTTGGATCTCCTTGCAGTCCAAGAGACTCTCAAGAGTCTTCTCCAATAACATAGTTCAAAACCATCAATTCTTCAGCGCTCAGCTTTCTTTATACTCCAACTCTCACATCCATACATGGCTACTGGAAAAACCATAGCTTTGACTAAACAGATATTTGTCAGCAAAGTAGTATCTCTGCTTTTTAATATGCTGTCTAGGTTGGTCATAACTTTTCTTCCAAGAAGTAAGCATCTTTTCATTTCATGGCTGCACTCACAATCTGCAGTGATTTTGGAGCTCCCCCCCCCCCCACCAAAAAAAAAAAATTCGGTCTCTGTTTCCACTGTTTCCCCATCTATTTGCCATGAAGTGATGGGACCAGATGCCATGATCTTAGTTTTCTGAATGTTGAGCTTTAAGTCAACTTTTTCACTCTCCTCTTTCACTTTCATCAAGAGGCTCTTTAGTTCTTCCTCACTTTCTGCCATAAGGGTAGTGTCATCTGTATATCTGAGGTTATTGATATTTCTCCCGGCAATCTTGATTCCAGCTTATGCTTCCTCCAGCCCAGCGTTTCTCATGATGTACTCTGCATATAAGTTAAATAAGCAGGGTGACAATATACAGCCTTGACGTACTCCTTTTCCCATTTGGAATCTATCTGTTGTTCCATGTCCAGTTCTAACTGTTGCTTCCTGACCTGCATATAGATTTCTCAAGAGGCAGATCAGGTGGTCTGGTATTCCCATCTCTTTAAGAATTTCCCCCAGTTTGTTGTGATCCACACGGTCAAAGTCTTTGGCATAGTCAATAAAGCAGAAATAGATGTTTTTCTGAAACTCTCTTGCTTTTGTGATGATCCAACTGATGTTGGAAATTTGATCTTAGGTTTCTCTGCCTTTTCAAAATCCAGCTTGAACATCTGGAGTTTCATGTTTGATGTACTGTTGAAGCCTGGCTTGGAGAATTTTGAGCATTACTTTACTATCGTGCGAGATGAATGCAATTGAGTGGTAGTTTGAACATTCTTTGTCATTGCCTTTCTCTGGGATTGGAATGAAACGTGACCTTTTCCAGTCTTGTGGCCACTGCTGAGTTTTCCAAATTTGCTGGCCTCCTGAGTGCAACATTTTAACAGCATCATCTTTTAGAATTTGAAATAGCTCAACTGGAATTCAATCACCTCCACTAGCTTTGCTCCTATTGATGCTTCCTAAGGCCCATGTGACTTCACTTTCCAGGATTTCTGGCTGTAGGTTAGTGGTCATACCATTGTGATTATCTGGGTTGTGAAGATCTTTTTTGTATAGTTCATCTGTTTATTTTTGCCACCTCTTCTTAATATCTTCTGCTTCTCTTAGGTCCATAACATTTCTGTCCTTTATTGTTCCCATCTTTGCTTGAAATGTTCCTTTGATATCTCTAATTTTCTTGAAGAGATCTCTAGTCTTTCCCATTCTATCGTTTTCCTCTATTTCTTTGCACTGATCACTTTCTTATATCTCCTTGCTATTCTTTGGAACTCTGCATTCAAATGGGTATATCTTTCCTTTTCTCCTTTGCTTTTCACTGCTCTTCTTTTCACAGCTGTTTGTAAGGCCTCGAGAGACAGCCATTTTGCTTTTTTGCATTTGTTTTTCTTCAGGATGGTCTTGATCCCTGTCTCCTGTACAATGTCATGAACCTCTTTCTATATATAATTCTTCAGGCACTCTGTCTATCAGATCTAATCCCTTGAATCTATTTGTCACTTCCACTGTATAATCGTAAGGGATTTGATTTAGGTCATACCTGAATGATCTAGTGGTTTTCCCTACTTTTTTGATTTAAGTCTTAATTTTGCAAAAAGGAGCTCATGATCTGAGCCACAGTCAGCTTCCGGTCTTGTTTTTGCTGACTATATAGAGCTTCTCCATCTTTGGCTGCAAAGAATGTAATCAATTTGATTTCAGTATTGACCATCTGGTGATGTCCATGTGTAGAGTCTTCTCTTGTGTTGTTGGAAGAGGGTGTTTGTTATGACCAGTGCATTCTCTTGGCAAAACTCTATTAGTCTTTGCCATGCTTCATTCTGTACTGCAAGGCCAAATTTGTCTGTTACTCCAGGTGTTTCTTGACTTCCTACTTTTGCATTCCAGTCCCCTATAATGAAAAAGACATCTTTTTGGGGGTGTTAGTTCTAGAAGATTTTGTAGATCTTCATAGAGCCATTCAACTTCTGCTTCTTGAGCATTAGTGGTCGGGGTATAGACTTGGATTACTGTAATATTGAATGGCTTGCCTTAGAAACGAACAGAGATCATTCTGTTATTTTTGAGATTGCATCCAAGTACTGCATTTCAGACTCTTTTGTTGGCTATGATGGCTACTCCATTTCTTCTAAGGGATCCTTGCCCTCAGTAGTAGATATAATGGTCATCTGAGTTAAATTCACCCGTAGTGCACATGTTTATTTCTGGGCTTTCTTTTCTGATCCATCGATTTATGTTTCTGATTTGTGCCACTACCATAGCTTTTTGATTATTGTAACTGTGTAATATAGTCTGAAGTCAGAGAGCATGATACTTAGAGTATGGCATTTTCACTCCCTCAATATTGCTTCAGGTATTTGGGTTCTTTTATGTTTCCATACAAAATTTTTAATTATTTGTTTGCTTCTGTGAAAAATTCCTTAGGTATTTGGATATTGATTGTATTGAATCTGTGGTTTGCTTTAGGTAGTAATTTTACTATTAACTTTTTTTTGGCTGCATCAGGCAGCTTACAGATGTCAGTTCCCCAACTGAGGATTGAACTCTCACGGCAGTGAGAGCACTGAATTCTAACACTATACCACCAGGGAACTCCCTAGTATGGTTATTTTTCAAATATTAATTCTTCCATCCATGAATATGGTGTATTTTTCCATTAGTTTGTGTCATCTTTGATTTCTTTTATTAGTATCTTATATTTTTCCAGTATAGATCCTTCACCTCCTTATGTATGTTTACTTGTAGATATTTCCTTCTTTTTCATGTAAATGAAGTTGTTTCCTTAATTTCTTTTTCTGATGGTTTGTTTTTAGTGTACAGAGATTAAACAGATTTCTAAATGTTAGTTGGGTATCCTGTAACTTATTCAAATTCCAATAATAGTTTTTTTGTGACATCTTTAAGGCTTTTCTATGTATAATATCATGTTGTCTATAAACAAGAACAGTCTTACCTCTTCCTTTTCAGCTTGGATTTATTTTATTTCTTTTTGTTTGATTGCTATGGCTATGACTTGGAACACTGTGTTGAATAAATGTGGCAATAGTGGGCATCCTTGTCTTGTTTTTGATCTTAACTGCACCACTGTGGATGATTCTAGCTGTGAGTTTTTATTAAATGAATTTCATATATTGAGTTATATTCCCTCTATATCAACTTCGATGAGAGGGTTTTTTTTTAATTTTTTTTTTATCAGGAATGAATGTAGATTTTTAAATTTATTTATTTATTTTAATTGGAGGCTTATTGTTTTACAACATTGCGGTGGTTTTTGCCATACATTGGCATGGATCAGCCACAGTGTATATGTGTCGTCCCATCCTGAACCCCCCTCCCACCTCTCACCCACCCCATCCCTCTGAGTTGTCCCAAAGAACCAGCTTTGAGTGCCCTGCTTCATGCATTGAACTTACACTGGTCATCTGTTTTACATATTGTAAGATACATGTTTCAACACTATTCTCTCAAATTGTCCCACCCTCACCTTCTCCCACATAGTCCAAAAGAATGTTCTTTACATCTGTGTCTCTTTTGCTGTCTTGCATATAGGACCATCATTACCATCTTTCTAAATTCCATATATATGCATTAATATACTGTATTGGTATGTCTCTCTTTGTGGCTTACTTCACTCTGTATGGGGGCTTCCCTTGTGGCTCAGCAGGTAAAGAAACCACCTGCAATGCAGGAGACCTGGATTCAACCCCTGGGTTGAGAATATCCCCTGGAGAAGGAAAGGCTACCCACTCCCATATTCTGGCCTACAGAATTCCACAGACTGTATAGTCCATGGGACAGCGAAGAGTTGGACACGACTGAGCAACTTTCACTTCACTTCACTTCACTCTGTATAATAGGCTCTAGTTTCATCCGTCTCATTAAAACTGATTCAAATGCATTCTTTTTTATAGCTGAGTAGTATTCCATTGTGTTAACATACCATAACTTCCTTATACATTCATCTGCCGATGGACATCTAGGTTGCTTCCATATTATAGCTATTGTAAATAGTGCTACAATAAACATTGGGATATATGTGTCTCTTTCAGTTCTGGTTTCCTCAGTGTGTATGCCCAGCAGTGAGATTGCTGGGTCGTATGGCAGTTCAATTTCTATTTTTTTAAAGGAATCTCTACATTGTTCACAATAGTGGCTATACTAGTTTGCATTCCCACTAACAGTGTAAGAGGATTCCCTTTTCTCCACACCCTCTCCAGCATTTATTGTTTGTAGACTTTTGGATAGCAGCCATTCTGACTGGCATGAGATGGTAATTCATTGTGGTTTTGATTCTCATTTCTCTAATAATGAGTGATGTTGAGCATCTTTTCATGTGTTTGTTAGCCATCTGTATGTCTTCTTTGGAGAAATGTATGTTTAGTTCTTTGGGCCACTTTTTGATTCAGTCATTTATTTTTCTGGTATTGAGGTGCATGAGCTGCTTGTATATTTTTGAGATTAATTCTTTGCCAGTTGTTTCATTTGCTAATATATTCTCCATTCTGAATGCTGCCTTTTCACCTTGCTTATAGTTTCCTTCATTGTAAAAAAGCTTTTAAGTTTAATTAGGTCCTACTTGTTTATTTTTGTTTTTATTTCCATTACTCTGGGAGATTGGTCATAGAGGATCTTGCTGTGATTTATGTCAGAGAGTGTTCTGCCTATGTTTCCCTCTAAGAGTTTTCTACTTTCTGGAAACTTACATTTATATCTTTAACCCATTTTGAGTCTATTTTTGTATATTTTGTCAGAAAGTGTTCTAGTTTCATCCTTTTACAGGTGGTTGACCAGTTTTCCCAGCACCAGTTGTTAAAGAGATTGTCTTTTACCATTGTATATTTTTGCTTCCTTTGTCAAAGATAAGATGTCCATAGGTGCGTGGATTTATCTCTGGGCTTTCTATTTTGTTCTATTGATCTATATTTCTGTCTTTGTGCCAGTACCATACTGTCTTGATGACTAGCTTTGTAGTATAGTCTTAAGTCAGGAAGGTTGATTCCTCCAGTTCCATTCTTCTTTCTCAAGATTTCTTTGGCTATTTAAGGTTTTTTGTGTTTCCATACAACTTGTGAAATTATTTGTTCTAGCTCTGTGAAAAATATTGTTGGCAGCTTGATGGGATTGAGTTGAATCTATAGATTACTTTGGGTAGTATACTCATTTTCATTATATTGATTCTTCCAGTCCACAAACATGGTATATTTCTCCATCTATTTGTGTCATCATTGATTTCTTTCTCCATCTTTAGCTGCAAAGAATATAATCAATCTGATTTCGGTGTTGACCATCTGGTGATGTCCACGTGTAGAGTCTTATCTTGTGTTGTTGGAAGAGGGTGTTTGCTATGACCAGTGCATTCTCTTGGCAAAACTCTATTAGCCTTTGCCCTGCTTCATTCTGTACTCCAAGGCCAAATTTGCCTGTTACGCCAGGTGTTTCTTGACTTCCTACTTTTGCATCCCAGTCCCCTATAATGAAAAGGACATCTTCTTTGGGTGTTAGTTCTAGAAGGTCTTGTAGGTCTTCATAGAACTGTTCAATTTCAGCTTCTTCGGCATTACTGGTTGGGGCATAGACTTGGATTACTGTGATATTGAATGGTTTTCCTTGGAAATGAACAGAGATCATTCTATCGTTTTTGAGATTGCATCCAAGTACTGCCTTTTGGACTCTTTTGTTGACCATGATGGCTACTCCATTTCTTCTAAAGGATTCTTGCCCACAGTAGTAGATATAATGGTCATCTGAGTTAAATTCTCCCATTCCAGTCCACCTTAGTTGGCTGATTCCTAGAATGTCGACGTTCACTCTTGCCATCTCCTGTTTGACCACTTCCAATTTGCCTTGATTCATGGACCTAACATTCCAGGTTCCTATGCAGTATTACTCTTTACAGCATCGGACTTTGCTTCTATCACCAGTCACATCCACAGCTGGGTATCGTTTTTGCTTTGGCTCCATCCCATCATTCTTTCTGAAATTATTTCTCCACTGATCTCCAGTAGCATATTGGGCACTTACAGACCTGGGGAGTTCATCTTTCAGTGTCCTATCTTTTTGCCTTTTCATACTGTTCATGGGGTTCTCAAGGGAAGAATACCGAAGTGGTTTGCCATGCCCTTCTCCAGTGGACCACATTCTGCCAGACCTCTCCACCATGACCCATCCATCTTGGGTGGCCCCACATGGCATGGCTTAGTTTCATTGAGATAGACAAGGCTGTGGTCCGTGTGATCAGATTAGCTAGTTTTCTGTAATTTTAGTTTCAGTGTGTCTGCCCTCTGATGCCCTCTTGCAACACCTACCGTCTTACTTGGGTTTCTCTTACCTTGGACGTGGGGTATTTCTTCACGGCTGCTCCAGCAAAGTGCAGCCGTTGCTCCTTACCTTGGACAAGGGGTATCTACTCACGACGGCCCCTCCTGACTTTGAGTGTGGATTAACTCCTCTCGGCCCTACTGTGCCAACACAGCCGCTGCTCCTTGGGCTTGGGGTAACTCCTCTCGCCACTGGCCCCAGCCCCCGGCCTGACCTAGCTCCCCTTGGCAGCCGCCCCCGGCCCCCGGCCCAGCCTAGCTCCCCTTGGCTGCCGCCCCAGCCTAGCTCCCCTCCGCCGCCGCCCCCGGACCCCAGCCTGGCCTAGCTCCCCTCGGCCGCTGCCCTGGCCTAGCTCCCCTCGGCCGCCGCCCCTGGCCCCCGGCCCGGCCTAGCTCCCCTCGGCCGCTGCCCCCGGCCCCCAGCCCGGCCTAGCTCCCCTCGGCCGCCGCCCCCTGCGCCCGGCCCGGCCTAGCTCCCCTCGGCCACCGCCCCCCCGGCCCCCGGCCCGGCCTACCTCCCCTCGGCCGCCGCCCCCTGTGCCTGGCCAGGCCTAGCTCCTCTCTGCCATGCTTCTGTGCGGAGCCGTCGCAGCCAAAGATGGAGAAGCTATACACAGCCAGCAAAAACGAGACCGGGAGCAGACTGTGGCTCAGATCATGAACTGCTTATTGCCAAATTCAGACTCAAATTGAAGAAAGTAGGGAAAACCACTAGTACATTCAGGTATGACCTAGATCAAATCCCTTATGAGTATACAGTAGAAGTGACAAATAGATTTAAGGGACTAGATCTGATAGACAGAGTGCCTGATGAACTATGGACAGAGGTTCGTGACATTGTACAGGAGACAGGGATCAAGACAATCCCCAGGGAAAAGAAATGCAAAAAAGCAAAATGGCTGTCTGAGGAGGCCTTACAGATAGCTGGGAAGAGAAGAGAAGCAAAAAGCAAAGGAGAAAAGGAAAGATATTCCCATCTGAATGCAGAGTTCCAAAGAATAGCAAGGAGAGATAAGAAAGCCTTCCTCAGTGATCAATGCAAAGAAATAGAGGAAAACAACAGATCGGGAAAGACTAGAGATCTATTCAAGAAAATTAAAGATCCCAAAGGAACATTTCATGCAAAGATAGGCTCGATAAAGGACAGAAATGGTATGGACCTAACAGAAGCAGAAGATATTAAGAAGAGGTGGCAAGAATACACAGAAGAACTGTAAAAAAAAGATCTTCACGACCCAGATAATCACGATGGTGTGATCACTCACCTAGATCCAGACATCCTGGAATGTGAAGTCAAGTGGGCCTTAGAAAGCATCACTATGAACAAAGCTAGTGGAGGTGATGGAATTCCAGTTGAGCTATTTCAAATCCTGAAAGATGATGCTGTGAAAGTGCTGCACTCGATATGCCAGTGAATTTGGAAAACTCAGCACTGGCCACAGGACTGGAAAAGGTCAGTTTTCATTCCAATCCCAAAGAAAGGCAATGCCAAAGAATGCTCAAACTACCACACAATTGCACTCATCTCACATGCTAGTAAAGTAATGCTCAAAATTCTCCAAGCCAGACTTCAGCAATACGTGAACCGTGAACTTCCAGATGTTCAAGCTGGTTTTAGAAAAGGCAGAGGAACCAGAGATCAAATTGCCAATATCTGCTGGATCATCGAAAAAGCAAGAGAGTTCCAGAAAAACATCTATTTCTGCTTTATTGACTATGCCAAAGCCTTTGACTGTGTGGATCACAATAAACTGTGGAAAATTCTGAAAGAGATGGGAATACCAGACCATCTGACCTGTCTTTTGAGAAACCTGTATGCAGGTCAGGAAGCAACAGTTAGAACTGGACATGGAACAGCAGACTGGTTCCAAATAGGAAAAGGAGTACGTCAAGGCTGTATATTGTCACCCTGCTTATTTAACTTATATGCAGAGTACATCATGAGAAACGCCGGGCTGGAAAAAACACAAGCTGGAATCAAGGTTCCTGGGAGAAATATCAATAACCTCCAATATGCAGATGACACCACCCTTATGGCAGAAAGTGAAGAAGAACTAAAGAGCCTCTTGATGAAAGTGAAAGAGGAGAGTGAAAAAGTTGACTTAAAGCTCAACATTCAGAATACTAAGATCATAGCATCTGGTCCCATCATTTCTTGGGAAATAGATGGGGAAACAGTGGAAACAGTGTCAGACTTTATTTTTTTGGGCTCCAAAATCACTGCAGATGGTGATTGCAACCATGAAATCAAAAGACGCTTGCTCCTTGGAAGGAAGGTTATGGCCAATCTAGATAGCATATTTAAAAGCAGAGACATTACTTTGCCAACAAAAGTCCGTCTAGTCAAGGCTATGGTTTTTCCAATGGTCATGTATGGATGTGAGAGTTGGACAGTGAAGAAAGCTGAGCACTGCAGAATTGATGCTTTTGAACTGTGGTGTTGGAGAAGACTCTTGAGAGTCCCTTGGACTGCAAGGAGATCTAATCAATCCATCCTAAAGGAGATCAATCCTGGGTGTTCATTGGAAGGACTGATGTTGAAGTTGAAACTCCAATACTTTGGCCACCTCATGAGAAGAGTTGACTCATTGGAAAAGACCCTAATGCTGGGTAAGATTGGGGGCAGGAGGAGAAGGGGACGACAGAGGAGGAGATGGTTGGATGGGATCACTGACTCGATGGACATGGGTTTGGGTAGACTCCGGAAGTTGGTGATGGACAGAGAGGCCTGGCGTGCTGCAATTCATCAGGTCGCAAAGAGTCAGACACGACTGAGCGACTGAACTGAACTGATTTCTTTCATCAGTATTTTATAGTTTTCCATATATAGATCTTTTGTTTCTTTAGGTAAATTTATTCCTAAGTATTTTATTCTTTTTGTTGCAATGGTGAATGAGATTGTTTCCTTAATTTCTCTTTTTGTTTTCTCATTGTTAGTGTATAGGAATGCAAGGGATTTCTGTGTAGTGATTTTATTATATCCTGCAACTTTAATATATAGTAAAGTTGATTAGCTCTACTAATTTTCTGGTGGTGTCTTTAGGGTTTTCTATGTAGAGGATTATATCATCTGCAAACATTGATAGTTTTCTTCTTTTCCCATCTGGATTCCCTTTATTTCTTCTTCTTCTCCGATTGCTGTGGCTAGGATTTCCAAAACTATGTTGAATAGTGGTGGTGAGAGTGGGCACCCTTGTCTTGTTCCTGGTTTTAGAGGAAATGCTTTCAATTTTTTGCCATTGAGGATAATATTTGCTATGGGTTTGTTGTATATGGCTTTTTTATGTTTAGGTGTGTTCCTTATATGCCTGCTTTCTGGAGAGTTTTGATCATAAATGGGTGTTGAATTTTGTCAAAAGCTTTCTCTGTGTCTGTTGAACTAATCTTATGTTTTTTATCTTTCAATTTGTTAATATGATGTATCACATTGATTGATTTGCAAATATTGAAGAATCCTTGCATGTCTAGGATAAAGTCCACTTGCTCATGATGTATGATCTTTAAAAATGTTGTTGGATTCTGTTTGCTAGAATTTTGTTGAGAATTTTTGCATCTATGTTCATCAGTGGTATTGGCCTGTACTTTTCTTTTTTGGTGGCATCTTTGTCTGGTTTTGGTGTCAGGGTGATGGTGGCCTCATAGAGTGAGTTTGGGAATTTACCTTCCTCTGAAATTTTCTGGAAGAGTTTGAGTAGCATAGGTGTTAGCTCTTCTCTAAATTTTTGGTAGAATTCACCTGTGAAGCCATCCGGTCTTGGGCTTTTGTTTGTTGAAAGATTTTTTTATTACAGTTTTGATTTCTATGTTTGCAATGGGTCTGTTAAAATTTTCTATTTCTGCCTGGTTCAGTTTTGGAAAATTATACTTTTCTAAGAATTTGTCCATTTCTTCCATGTTGTCCATTTTATTGGCATATAATTGCTCATAGTAATCTCTTATGATCTTTTGTATTTCTGTGTTGTCTGTTGTGATTTCTCCATTTTCATTTCTAGTTTTATTAGTTTGATACTTCAACTTTTTTTTTTTGATGAGTCTGGCTAATAGTTTGTTTACTTTATTTATCTTCTCAAAGAACCAGCTTTTAGTTTTGTTGATTTTTGCTATAGTCTCCTTAGTTTCTTTTTCATTTATTTCTGCTCAGATTTTCATTATTTTTTTCCTTCTACTAACTTTTGGGTTCTTCTTTTCTTCTTTTTCTAGTTGCTTTAGGCGTAAAGTTAGGTTGTTTATTTGATGTTTCTCTTGTTTCTTGAGCTAGGTTCGTATTGCTATGAACCTCTCTCTTAGCACTGTTTTTACTGAATCCTATAGGTCTTGGGTTGCCCTGTTTTCATTTTCATTTGTTTCCATGCATATTTTGATTTCCTTTTTTATTTCTCCTGTGATCTGTTGATTATTCAGTAGCTTATTGATTAGTCTTCATATGTTTGTATTTTTAATAGTTATCTTATCCTGTAGTTGACATCTAATCTTACCACATTGTGATCAGAAAAGATGCTTGAAATGATTTCAATTTTTTAAAAATTTACCAATGCTAGATATATGGCCCAGGATGTGATCTATCCTGGAGAATGTTTCATGTGCACTTGAGAAAAATGTGAATTCCATTGTTTTGGGGTGAAATGCCCTATAGATACAAATTAGGTCTAACTGGTACATTGTGTCATTTAGAGCTTGTGTTTCCTTGCTAGTTTTCTATTTGGTTGATCTATCCATAGGTGTGAGTGGGGTATTCAAGTCCCCCACTATTATTGTGTTACTGTTAAAGTTCTCTTTCACACTTGTTAGCATTTGCCTTACATATTGAGTTGTTCCTATGTTGGGTGCATATATATATATACACACACACACACATATATATTTTTTTTATTTTTTAAAATTTTGTATTTATTTATTTAATTTAAATTTATTTTCTATTTTTTAACTTTACAATATTGTATTTGTTTTGCCATACATTGACATGAATCTACCATGGGTGTACATGTTTTCCCCTTCCAGAACCCCCCTTCCACCTCCCTCCCCATCCCATCCCTCTGGGTCATCCTGGTGCACCAGCCCCGAGCACCATGTATCATGCATTGAACCTGGACTGGCGATTCATTCACATATGATAATTTACATGCTTCCATGCCATTCTCCCATATCATCCCGCCCTCTCCCTCTTCCATAGAGTCCATAATACTGTTCTATTTATCTGTGCCTCTTTTGATGTCTCGCATACAGGGTTTTCTTTACCAATTGACTAAATACCATATATATATGTGTTAGTATACTATATTGGTGTTTTTCTTTCTGGCTTACTTCACTCTGTATAATAGGCTCCAGTTTCATCCACCTCATTAGAACTGATCCGAATGTATTCTTTTTAATGGCTGAGTAATATTCCATTGTGTATATGTACCACAGCTTCCTTATCTATTCATCTGCTGATGGGCATCTAGGCTGCTTCCATGTCCTGGCTATTATAAACAGTGCTGCGATGAACATTGGGGTACACGTGTCTCTTTCAATTCTGGTTTCCTTGGTTTGTATGCCCAGCAGTGGGATTGCTGGGCCATATGGCATTTCTATTTCCAGTTGTTTGCATATATATTTATAGTTGTTATATCTTCTTTTCAGACTGATCTTTTGATTATGTAGTATCCTTGTCTCTTATCACGGTCTTTATTTCCAAGTCTATTTTTTCTAATATAACTGTTGCTAATCTTGCTTTCTTTTGGTCTCCATTTGCATGAAATATCTTTTTCCAGCCCTTCACTTTCTATCTGTATATGTCCCTAAGTTTGAGGTGGGTTTCTTGTAGACAGTATATATATGGGTCTTGTTTTTGTATCCATTCGGCCAGGCTTTGTCTTTTAGTTGGAGCATCTAACCCATTTACATTTAAGGTAATTATTGATAAGTATGGTCCCATTACCATTTATTTTGTTGTTTGGGGTTCATTTTTATAAACCTTGTCTGTGTTTCTTGTCTAGAGAAGATCCTGTAGCATTTGTTAAAGAGCTGGTTTGGTGGTGCTGAATTCTCTCAGCTTTTGCTTGTCTGTAAAGCTTTTAATTTCTCCTTTGAATCTCAATGAGATTCCTTGCTGGGTAGCATAATCTTGGTTGTAGGTTTTTCTTTTTCATCACTTTAAGTATATCCTGTCATTCCCTTCTGGCCTGCATAGTTTCTATTGGAAGATTAGCTTTTATCCTTATGGGGATCCCCTTGTGTGCTATTTGTTGCTTTTCCCTTGCTGCTTTTAATATTTTCTCTTTGTGTTTGATCTTTGTTAGTTTGATTAATATGTGTCTTGGGGTGTTCTGCCTTGAGTTTATTCTGTTTGGGACTCTCTGGGTTTCTTAGACGTGGATGACTATTTCCTTCCCCATTTTAGGGATGTTTTTAACTATTATCTCCTCAAGTATTTTCTCATGGCCTTTCTTTTTGTCCTCTTCTTCTGGGACACCTATAATTCAAATGTTGGGGCATTTAACATTGTCCCAGTGGTCTCTGAGGTTGTCCTCATTTCTTTTAAGTCTTTTTTCTTTTTTTCCTCTCTGCTTTATTTCCACCATTCTATCTTCCTCCACTCTTATCCTCTCTTCTTCCTCAGTTATTCTACTGTTGGTTCCCTCCAGAGTGCTTTTCACCTGAGTTTTTGCATTGTTCATTATCAATTGACACTTCTTTATTTCTTCTAGGTCCTTGTTAAACATTTCTTGCATCTTTTCAATCCTTGTCTCTAGTCCATTTATCTGTAACTCCATTTTGTTTTCAACATTTTGGATCATCTTTATTATCATTATTTTGAATTGTTTTTCAGGTAGACTGCCTATCTCCTCCTCTTTTGTTTGGTTTGGTGGGTTTTTATCATGTTCCTTCACCAGCTGGATATTTCTCTGCCATTTCATCTTGTTTAGATTGCTGTGTTTGGGGTACCCTTTCTGCAGACTGGAAGTTCGTGGTTCCTCTTAATTGTGGAGTCTGCTCCCTGTGTGTGGGGTTGGACTAGTGGCTTGTTAAGGTTTCCTGTTTGGGGGGCTTGCATCTGTGTTCTGGTGAGTGGAGCTGGATCTCTTCTCTCTGGAGTGCAGTGAAGTGTCCAGTAGTGAGTTTTGGGTAGTCTATGGGTTTGGCATGGCTTTGGGCAGCCCTTATTTTAATGTTCGGGTTTGTATTCCTGTTTTCCTGGAGAATTAGCATGGTGTGTCTTGCACTGGAACTTGTTAGCTCTTGGCTGGGGATTGGTTTCAGTGTAGGTATGGAGACTTTTGGTGAACTCTTGTCTATTAAAATTCCCTGGAGTCATGAGTTCTCTAATGTTCTAAAGTTTTGGAGTTAAGCCTCCTGTCTCTAGCTTTGGTTCTTCTCTTACAGTAGCCTCAAGACTTCTCCATCCATACAGCACAGAAGATAAAACCCCTAGGTGAAACAATTCCCCACAGCCAGGAACACCCAGAGAGATTCACAGAGTTATATAAAGAAGAGAAGAGGGAGGAGGGAGATAGAGGTGACCAGGAGAAGAAAAGGCAGAATCAAAAGGGAAGAGAGCAATTTAGCCAGTACAAATCCCCACGTGCTCGCCACAGCCCAGAACACCCAGAGAGATTCACAGAGTTATGTAGAGAAGAGGGAGGTGACCTGGAGGAGAAAAAGGAGAGTCAAAAGGGGAGAGGGTAATCAAGCTGGTAATCAAATCCCTAAGTGAAAATGAATACTGAAGATTAGATTCTTAAAGGTACAAAATTAATAACAAATATCAAAAAGCAAAGAATAAAAATCTAGAATAGAGGTTAGAGTTCTCAAAAATACAATATAAAATATACAAAACAAAATCACAAAAACTGAAAAAATATATATGGAATTTGTTTTAATAAAAATAGGGTTTCTTTTGAATGGTAATAGCAGGCCATAAAAATGAAAGTTAAAGGAGTAGTAAAGAACTGAAATTTCTTTTTAAATTAAAAAGTGATAATAGTAAAAACATATCTAGGAATTTCTCTTGAGCTATTGTGAGCAGTGTGGTGTCAGTTCAGTGTCACATAGTCCCTTGTTCTGGCTTGTAATTGTTCTCAAGGTCTATAGGTGTCCCTCAAATGCACAGTCTCAGTAGTAATTGCAGGGCTTTAATCTGTTGCACTTGTCACTTCCAGAGCGGTTCCTCCTTCTTTGTCTATTTTGGCTTCCTCTATTTGCAAGTCTCTTCATCGTCTAATTTCTGCCCTGACACAAGGGGGCAAAAGTGGCCACTTACTTAGGCTCACTTTTTCTGTTGTGTTTTGGAGAGGGAGGGACACTGTAAACAAATACCACTGGCATGTGTGGGGAGTGCTCAAAGTGGATGAACCACACTGGGCTTGCTGCAGCCCAAGGTGGCATGTACTTACTGGGTCCACACTGCTCAGGCTCCAGGGTGTTCTGCAAGGACACTGTCCCAAGTGGGCCCTGCATTTCCTGCACTTCCCAGGTCTAAGCCATTCGGGTTCTCGATGCTCAGCAGGGGCACAGACCCGGAGGGGCTGTGCGTTTTTGTGCCCTTCCCAGGTCTGAGCAGCTCAGACGACCAGGTGCTTGGTGAACGCACTGTCCCAGGTGGGCCGTGAATCTTATTCACCTCCCCAGTCCCAGACACTCGGTTTTCTGGGTGTGCTGTGAGAGCACAGTCCCAGGTGTGCCATGTGTCTCCTCTGGGGGTTGATCTCAGGCTGTGACACTCCTGGCAGATGTCAGCTGTTCAACATCCCAGGAAGACGTGGTTAACATCTGGGAGCCCTCTCACAGTTTGGTGGAATATACGGTCTCTGAGGCTGAGATTGCAGCAGCCCCTTGTCTTCCAGCTCTGGCTGTCACACGCCTGCCTCTCTGACTCTGGGGAGGGAGGGCCCTATATGGCACCTGGCTTACTCTCCTTTGATATTCGCTCAATCCTTTTTTTCTGTGAGCACACCAGGGGTCACTGTGCGGCATTAGAGCCTATTGCAGGAAAGGCTTTTTTTTTTTTTTTTTTTTTTTTTTTTTTTTTTTGTCTCTCTGGCGATCCCATGGTTTGGGTTGCTATCTCACATTATCTCCGTCAGATTGTTCTCAGGGCATTCAGGCCCAGTCCTTACCCTAAGGACTGAAGATGCAGCCCACGCCTCCCCGCCCAGCCCCCACTCACTCGTGGCAGCTGCGAGCATCTGTGCCACTTCTCTGTCTCTGCTTGTAGTTGTGGTTAGATGCTTATTCTGTGGGGTTTTTTTTTTTTTTCTTCTCCCAGTTATGTTGCCCTCTGAGATTTCAAAGCTCCCCACAGACACACCTGTGAGAGGGTTTCCTACTGTGTGGAAACTTCTCCTTACTGATTCCCTCCCCAGAACGAGTCCCTGCCCCTAAATCTTTTGTCTCTGTTTTTGTATCTTATATTTTTGTCCTACCTCCTTTCAAAGAGATTGTGCTACCTTTCTGGGTGCCTAGTGTCCTCTGCCAGCGTTCAGAAGTTGTTTTGTGGAAGTTATTCAACATTCAAATGATCTTTTGATTAACTTGTTGGGGAGAAGGTGGTCTCTCCCTGTCCTATTCCTCTGCCATCATGGGACCATCCCCCTGAATGTTGAATTTTGTCACCTGCTTTTTCTGCATCTATTTAGATAATCATGTGGTTTTATCCTTTCTTTTGTTTGTTTGCTGTATCATATTGATTGATTTGCAAATGGTAAGTCATTCTGTGTCCCTGGGTTAAATCCAACTTGATCACAGTATATAGTCCTTTTTATGTTATTGGATTCAGTTTGCCAATATTTTGTTGAGGATTTTTACATCTATAATCTTAAAAAGCATTGACCTATAATTTTAATTTTTTGTGATGTCTTTTCTCTGGTTCTGGTATTAGGTTAATGGTGGCCTCAGAATAATTTGGGAGTATTCCATCCTCTTCAGTTGTCCAAAATAGTTTGAGAAGTATAAACATTAGTTCTTTATATTAATATGTTTCGTTTTGTTGACTCTAGCTAAAGTTTTAGTAACTTTTTAAAAATTTTTTCAAAGAACCACATCTTATTTTTATCTCTTTTCTATACTTTTAAGTCTCTGTTTCATTTATTTTTGTTCATAAAAATTCTACTAACTTTTCATTTCATTTAATTTGTCTTTGCATAATTCTTTTAGGTGTAAGGTTAGATTCTTCTTTTTCAGTCATCCTTTTTATAATTTTTTGATTGTAGGAAAATTGCTTTACAATGTTGTGTTGGTTTCTGCTGTACAACAGTTTGTATCAGTGAGAACAATACATATCTCACCTGCATCTTGAGCCTCCATCTTTTCCTGCCACCTACCCCTGTAGGTCATCACAGAAAGCCAGGCTGGGCTTCCCCTGTTATACAACAACTTCTCACCAGCTATTTGTTTTACACATAGTAGTATATATATGTCAATGCTACTTTCTCCATTCATCCCACTCTCTTCTTCCCCCAGTGTGTCCACAAGTCCATTCTCAACATCTGCTTCTCCATTCCTTCCCTGCAAATATGTTCATCAATATCAATTTTTAGATACCATATATATACATTAATACACGATAGTTATTTTTGTCTTTCTGACTTCACTCTAACAGGCTGTAGGTTCATCTGCCTCTCTAGAATTGACTCAAATTCATTATTTTGCATGGCTGTGTAATATTCCATTGTATATATGTACCATCCATTCATTTGTAGATGGTCATCTAGGTTGCTTCCATGTCCTGGCTATTGTAAATAGTGCTGCAATAAACGTTGTAGTACATGTGTCTTTTAGAATTGTGAATTTCTCAAGGTATATACTCAGTAGTGGGATTGCTAAGTCATATGGTAGATTTATTCCTGTTTTTTTTTTTTTTTTAAGGAATCTCCAAACTGCTCTCAGTAATGGCTGTATCAGTTTACATTCCCACCAAAAGTGTAGGAGGGTTCTCTTTCTCCACATCCTTTCAAGCATTAATTGTTTGTAGGTATTTTTGGTGATGGCCATTCTGGCTAGTGTGACTTGACTAAGCAGTAGAAAGAATCTGTGAACTTGAAAATATACCTCTTTCTAGTCAGAGAGGAAAATAGAAACAGGAATGAAAATGAATGAAGAAAGCCTACAGGATTATGGGACACCATTATGAGAGTCCCTTGGACAGCAAGGACATCAAATCAGTCATTCCTAAAGGAAATAAACTTTGAATAATCGTTGGAAAGACTGATGCTGGAACTGAGGCTCAAATAATTTGGCCACCTGTTGCAAAGAGCCAACTCATTGGAAAAGACCCTAATGCTGGGAAGGATTGAAGACAGGAGGAGAAGAGGATAACAGAGGATGAGATGGTTGGGTGGCATCACCGACTTAATGGACATGAGTTTGAGCAAATTCTGGGAGATGGTGAAGGACAGGGAAGCCTGATGTGCTGCAGTCCATGGGTCACAAAAAGTCAGACATGACTGAGCGACTGAACAACAAATTATGAGAGCAAATATACTCATTAAAGTAGTCCCAGGAGATGAAGAAAGAAGCAGAAAACTTATTTTAAAAAATAATGCTTGAAAAATTCCCAAGTCTGGAGAGAGATATGGACACCCATTATCAATCTCAAAGGTCCTTAAACAGACTCAATTCAAAGAGATCTTCAAAAAGAGATCTTTACTCAAAGAGATATTCACCAAGACATAATATAATAAACTCTCAAAAATAAAAAATAAAGTGAGAATTTTTAAAGCAGTGAGAGAAAAAGTTTTCATTTACAAGGGATATTCAGTAAAACTACCAGCTGATTTCCCTGCAGAAACCTTGCAGGCCAGGAGACAGTGGGATGATATATTCAAAGTGTTGAAAGTTGAAAAATAAATGCCAACTTGGAATACTTCACCCAAGTTGTTCTTCAGAAATAAAAGAAAGAAAAGGCCCTTCTTATACAAATAAAAGCTAAGGGAGTTCATCACCATTAGAAAAGTATCCCAAATATAGCAGAAGGAAGGCTATAATAAAGATTAGCGCAGAAAGGAATAGAATACAAGGACAATTGGATCAATTAAACAAAGAGTTGGCTTAACAGGTACAAACTACTCTGTGTAAAATAAATAAGATACATAGATATATTGTACAACACAGGGAGTACAGCCAACATTTTATAATATCTTTAAATGGAGAATAATCTATAAAAATACCAAATCACTCTTACACAAGATAAAAACCTTTCCTCTAAGATCAGGATCAAGAGAAAGATGCCTACTCTTACTAATTTTATCCCCCATAGTAATGGAAGTCCTAGTCACAGCAATTAGGCAAAAAAGAAGTAAAAGACATCCAAATCAGAAGGGAAAAATTAAAACTCTCTATTTTCAAATTATGTAATTTTCTATATGGAAAACCCTAAAGACTCCCCAAAACTTTTATAACTATGAAATTCAGTAAAGTTACAGGATACAAAATCAATATATAAAAATCAATTGCATTTCTATACACTAACAATGAACTAACTCAGAGAAATTAAGAAAGCAATACAATTTAAAGTAACATCAAAACCAACAAACCAGTTAGGAATAAATTAAACCAAGAATCTACACACTGAAAAAATTACAATGTTTTGAAAGAAATTGAAGAAGACATAAATAAATGGAAAGATATACTATGTTCTTGAATTGGAAGTATTTGTACTGTTAAAATGTCCTAATACTCAAGGCAATCTACAGATTCAATGGGATCCTTATCAAAATTCCAATGACATTTTTCACAGAAATAAAAAATTCAATCCTAAAATTTGTATGGAATCACTGTTGTGCTTAGTCGCTCAGTTGTGTATGACTCTTTGTGAATCCATGCACCATAGCCCACCAGGCTTCCCTGTCCGTGGGGATTCTCCAGGTGAGAATACTGGAGTGGGTTGCTATGCCCTCCCTCCAGAGGATCTTCCCAACCCTGGGATCAAACCCAGGTCTCCTGCATTGCAGGTGGATTCTTTACCGTCTGAGCCACCAGGGAAACCCATGGAATCACTAAGGACTCTAACTAAAGCAATCTTGAATAATGAATCCAAAGAAACCCACAATGAGACACATTATTATTATTTAAAATGTTTAAAGACAGAGATATTGAAAGCAAAAGAGAAACAACTCATAGATACAAGAGATTCTCAATAAGAATATCAGCCTATTTCTCAATAGAAACCTTGAAAATAAGAGCACAATAGGATGATACTAGAATAAAAATATTGTTAACTGTGAAGTTTGTATCTGGCAAAAATGTCCTGCCAAAATAAGGGAGAAATTAATTTATCTGGACACTCCCAGATAAACAAATGCTGAATGAGTTTGTTACCACTAGACCTACCCTGCAAGCAATGCTAAAATTAATCCTTAAGTTTGAAGTGAAAGAAAATTGGACAGTAATTCAAGGCTAAAGGAAAAAAGAAGTATCTGGTAAAGACAAATACATGGGAAATTATAAAATCTAGTATTATTGTAATTTTATTATTTTCCATGTGATTTTAAAAATATGTGTATAAAAAGTAATTATTAATCTATGTTATATGGCACTTAATGTGTAAGGATGTAATCTGTGACATCAATAACAGGAGGTTGTAGACAGACATGTAGGAGCAAATTTTTGTATCCTTTTGAAGTGAAATTGGAAAGCATCATTGAAAGCAAAAAAAATGAAAGTGAAAGCATAATTTCCAATTGGATTGTTCTAAGTGTAAGATATTATAAAACATCCTTAGAGTTACCCAAAAGAGGATATCTATAGAAAAATGCTTAAAATATTGAGAAAGGAATCAAAATGTCTCACAAGGAGAAGAAAAAAAAAAACAACTAACACAAAAGGCAGCATTAGAGAAAATGAGGGAATAACAAGTATGTTATATGGTAACAATTCACAAATTGGCAGAATTTAAGTCCTTACTTATAAGTAATTACTTTAAACATAACAGCTTAAACTCTAATCAAAAGATAGATATTTGCACAATGTATTTTTTAATTAATTTATTTTAACTGAAGGCTAATTACAATATTGTAGTAGTTCTTGCCATACATTGACAAAAATCAGCCTTGGGTGTACATGTGTTCCCCCATCCTGAAGCCCCCTCCCACCTCCTTCCCCATTCCATCCTTCAGGAGTGTCCCAGTGTGCTGGCTTTCAGTGCCCTGTTTCATGAATCGAATTTGGACTGGTGATCTATTTCACATGTGGTAATATACATGTTTCAATGCTATTCTCTCAAATCATCCAACCCTCACCTTCTCCCACAGAGTCCAAAAGTCTGTTCTTTATATCTGTGTCTGTTTGGCTGTCTTGTATATAGGGTCATTATTACCATCTTTCTAAATTCCATATATATGCATTAATATACTGTATTGGTGTTTTTCTTTCTGACTTACTTCACTCTGTATAATAGGCTCCAGTTTCATCCACCTCATTAGAACCGATTCAAATGCATTCTTTTTAATGGCTGAGTAATATTCCATTGTGTATATGTACCACAGTTTCCTTATCCATTCGTCTTCCAATGGACATCTAGGTTGCTTCCATGTCCTACTATGGTAAACAGTGCTGCAGTGAACTTTGTGTACACATGTCTCTTTCAATTCTGGTTTCCTTGGTGTGTATGCCCAGCAGTGGGATTGCTGGATCATATGGCAGTTCTATTTCTAGTTTTTTAAGGAATCTCCACACTGTTCTCCATAGTGGCTTACTAGTTTACATTCCCACCAACAGTGTAAGAGGGTTCCCTTTTCTCCACACCGTCTCCAGAAATTATTGTTTGTAGACTTTTTGATTGCAGCCATTCTGACCGCCATGAGATGGTATCTCATTGTGGTTTTGATTTGCATTTCTCTGATAATGAATGATCAGTTCAGTCGCTCAGTCATGGCTGACTCTTTTTGACCCCATGGACTGCAGGACGCCAGGCCTCCCTGTCCATCACCAACTTCTGGAGTTTACTCAAACTCATGTCCATTGAGTCAGTGATGCCATCTAACCATCTCATCCCCTGTCGTCCCCTTCTCCTGCCACCTTCAATCTTTCCCAGCATCAAGATCTTTTCCAGTGAATCAATTCTTCACATCAGGTGGCCAAAGTATTGGAGTTTCAGCTTCAGCATCAGTCCTTCCAATGAATATTCAGGACCGATTTCCTTTAGGATGGACTGGTTGGATCTCCTTGTAGTCCAAGGGACTCTCAAGAGTCTTCTCCAACACCACAGTTCAAAAGCATCAATTATTCAGCGCTCAGCTTTCTCTTTAGTCCAACTCTAACATCCATACATGACTACTGGAAAAAAAAAAAACATAGCTTTGGCTAGACAGACTTTTGTTGGCAAAGTAATTTCTCTGCTTTTTAACATGCTGTCATAATGAGTGATGTTGAGCATCTTTTCATGTGCTTGTTAGCCATCTGTATGTCTTCTTTGGAGAAATGTCTGTTTAGTTCTTTGGCCCATTTTTTAATTGGGTCATTTTTTTTTTCTGGAATTGAGCTGCAGGAGTTGCTTGTATATTTTTGAGATTAATTCTTTGTCAGTTGCTTCATTTGCTGTTATTTACTCCCATTCTGAAGGCTGTTTTTTCACCTTGCTTATAGTTTCCTTCATTGTACAAAAGCTTTTAAGTTTAATTAGGTCCTATTTGTTTATTTTTGCTTTTATTTCCATTACTCTGGGAGGTGGGTCAAATTATGCAATTCTGCTGTTTACAAGAAATTCACTTTAGAGCCTATGACGCAAATAGTTTAAAGTAAAAGTATAGAAAAATTTATTCCATGCCAATAGTAACCAAAAAATTGTTGTGTGGCTATAATATTAGACAAAGTAGATTTGAAATGCCAAAAAAAAAATTGGTTCCAAGAGATGAAAGACAGTCTATATTGATAAAGGCTCAATATAGCAAGAAGATATAACAATTATAAACATTTATGCACCTAATGACAGACCTCCAAAATATTTGAAGCAAGGATTGACATAGTTGAAAGAGAAAATAGATAGTTCTACAATAATAATTAAAATTTTCAACACCCCACTTTCAATAATGGATCGATCAACCATACAGAAATAAGTAGGAAAAAAAATAACAGATTTGAAAACATCATAAACGGACTAGGCTTAACATATATAAGAACACTATAGCCAATAAGGGCAAAACATGTACCCTTCTCAAGTTCACATAGGACATTCTCCAATATATACTGTATGCCAGGCAACAAAATAATTCTCAGTAGGTTTTTAAAAATAGATGGCATACAAGTAATTTTCTGTAACCAAAATGGAACAAAGCTAGAAATCAATAATAGAAGAAGTACTACAAAACCCAAAAATGCATAGAAATTAAACAACACAATCTTAATTAATGATTTGACCAAAAAATAAATCACGAGGGAAATTAGAAGATACTTGGAAGTAGATGAAAATGGAAACACAACATACAAAAACTTATGGGATGAAGCAAAAGTAGTGCTCAAAGGGAAATTTATAGTGATAAATGCATATAATTACTAGGAAGAAAGATCTTAAATCAATAACCTAAATTTACACCATAAGACACAAATAGAAGATCAAGTGAAACCCAAAATTACCTGAAGAAAGAGAAGAATAAACGTTAGAGTGGGAATGAACAAAACAATAGATCACCAACAGAAAATCGATGGAAAAAGAGTTGGTTCTTTGAAAATATCAACAAAATTTACAAAATCTAGCAGAAATGAAAAAGAATAAAATAAAGACACAGTCAATAAAATTATAAACTTAAGCGGGGACTTCACTAGTGACTTTACAGAAATAAGTTATAATAAAATACAAGATTAGATACTTAGAAGAAATGAAAAAAAAATCCCTTGAAGTATACAAATGATCTAAACTGAAGAAACAGCCTGAGAAGACCTATAACTATTCAGGAGATTGAGTCCATAATTAAAAACTTCTAAAGAAAGAAAAATCCTAGATTTGATGTCTTCTTCAGTCAATTCTACTGCATATTTAAAGAATTAACACATACCTTTCTCTAACTCTTATAAAAAGTAGGAGAGGAAAAACTTCTAATTAATTCTAAAAGATAAGAATTACTCTAATACCAGATAAAGATATAAGAAAAGAAAATTTCATATCCTTATGAATATAAATTTTAAAATCCTAAGATAATATTAGCAAACTGAGGTATCACTTCTCTCCAGTCAGAATGGCCATCATAAAAATGTCTGCAAATAATAAATGTTGAAGAGGGTGTGGAGAAAAGGGAACGCTTGTACACTGTTAGTGGGTATGTAAATTGGTGCAACCACTATGGAAAACAGTATGAGGTTCCTTAAAAAACTTAAAGTAGACTTATATGATCTAGCAATCCCACTCCTGGGAGTATACCTAGAGAAGATGAAAACCCTAATTTGAAAAGATACATGCACCCTAATATTCATAGCAGCATTATTTACAGTAGCCAAGAAATGGAAGCAACCTAAGTGTCTGTCAACAGGTGAATGGATAAAAGATGTGGTATATAGATATAGATATATAGGTATACATATATATGTGTGTGTGTATATATATATATATATATATATATATATATATATATATATATATATACACACAGAATGGAATATTACTCATCCATAAAAAGATTGAAATATTGTCATACGCAGCAATGTAGATGGACCTACATGTTATCATACTGAGTGAAGTCATACAAAGACAAATATTAGGTGACATCACTTATATGTGAAAACTGAAAAATAATACAAAAGAACTTATTTACAAAACAGAAACAGACTCACAGACATAGAATACAAACATGGTTACCAAAGGGAAAAAGAGGGGAATGATAGTTAAGAGTATAGGACTAACAGATATACACCACTATAAATAGCTAAACAACAAGGGTTTACTGTATAGCACAGGGAATTATGGTCAATATCTTGTAATTACCTATAATATTCAATAACTTGCAATTGCCTATCTTATATTACACACCTATATAGATAGATACATACATACAGAATCACTTGGCTGTACATCTGAAACTAATACAATATTGTAAAACAACTATACTTTTTAAAATTTATTCATTTTTTAATTGAAGGATAATTGTTTTACAGAATTTTTCTGTTTTCTGTCAAACCTCAACATGAATCAGCCATAGGTATAGATATATCCCCTCTCTTTTGAGCCTCCCTCCCATCTCCCTCCTCATCACCCCTCTAGGTTGATACAGAGCCCATGTTAGATTTTCCAGAGCCATCAAGCAAATTCCTGTTGGCTATCTATTTTACATATGGTAATGTAAGTTTCCATGTTACTCTCTCCATACGTCTCACCCTCTTATCCCCTCTCCCTATGTCCATAAGTCTATTCTCTATGTCTGTTTCTCCATTGCTGCCCTGTAAATAAATTATTCAGTACCATTTTTCTAGATTCCGTATATATGCATTAGAATACGATGTTTATCTTTCTCTTTCTGATGTACTTCGCTCTGTATAATAGGCTCTAGGCTCACCACTTCATTAGAACTGACTCTAATGCATTCCTTTTTATAGCTAAGTAATATTCCACTGTGTATATGTATCACAACTTTATCCATTCATCTGTTGATGGGCATCTAGGTTGCTTCCATGTTCTAGCTACTATAAATAGTGCTGCAATGAACAATGGCATACATGTGTCTTTTTCAATTTTGGTTTCCTCAGGGTATATGCCTAGGAGTGGGATTGCTGGGTCATATGGTAGTTTTGTTCTCAGTTTTTTAAGGAATCTCCATGCTGCTTTCCATAGTGGCTGTATCAATTTACATTCCCACAAACAGAGCAAGAATGTTCCCTTTTCTCCACACCCTCTCCAGCATTTATTGTTTGTAGACTTTTTGATGATGGCCATTCTGACCGGTTTGAGGTGATATCTCATTGTAGTTTTGATTTACATTTCTCTAATAATGAGTGATATTGAGCATCTTTTCGTGTGTTTGCTAGCCATCTGTATGTCTTCTTTGGAGAAATGTCTGTTTAGGTCTTTTCCCCACTTTTTGATTGGGTTGTTTGTTTTTCTGGTATTGAGTTGTATGAACTGCTTGTATATTTTGGAAATTAATCCTTTGTCAGTTGTTTAATTTGCTATTATTTTCTCCCATTCTGAGGGTTTTCTTTTCACCTTGATTATAGTTTCCTTTGCTTTGCAAAAGCTTTTAAGTTTAATCAGGTCCCATTTGTTTACTTTTGGTTTTATTTCCATTACTCTAGGAGGTGGGTCATAAAGGATTTTGCTTTGATTTATGTCATCAAATGTTCTGCCTATGTTTTCCTCTAAGAGTTTTATAGTTTCTTGTCTTATATTTAGGTCTTTAATCCATTTTGAGTTTATCTTTGTTTATGGTGTTAGGAAGTGTTCTAATTTCATTCTTTTACATGTAGCTGTCCACTTTTCCCAGCACCATTTACTGAAGAGGCTGTCTTTGCCCCATTGTATATTCTTGCCTCCTTTGTCAAAAATAAGGTACCAGGTACCCAAAGGTGCTTGGGTTTATTTCTGGGCTTTCTATCTTGTTCCATTGGTCTATATTTCTTTTTTTGTGCCAGTACCATATTGTCTTGATGATTGTAGCTTTGTAGTATAATCTGAAATCAGGAAGGTTGATTCCTCCAGCTCCATTCTTATTTCTAAGACTGCTTTGGCTATTTGGGATCTTTTGTGTTTCCATATGAACTGTGAAATTTTTTGTTCTAGTTGTGTGAAAAAATGCCATTGGTAGTTTGATGGGGATCACATTGAATCTGTAGATTGCGTTTGGTAGTATAATCATTTTCACAATATTGACTCTTCCTACCCAGGAACATGGAATATCTCTCTATCTGTTTATGTCATCTTTGGTTTCTTTCATCAGTGTCTTATAATTGTATGTGTAGAGTTCTTTTATCTCCTTAGGTAAGTTTATTCCTAGATATTTTATTCTTTTTGTTGCAGTGGTGAATGGGATTGATTCCTTAATTTCTCTTTCTGATTTTTCATTGTTAGTATATAGAAATGCAAGTGATTTCTATATGCTAATGATGTATATAGAAATGCAAGAATCCTTGCATCCCTGGAATAAACCCAACTTGATTATGGTGTATGAGTTTTTTGATGTGTTTGTGAATTCTGTTTACTAAAATTTTGTTGAGAATTTTTGCATCTATGTTCATCAGTGATATTGGCCTGTAGTTTTCTTTTTTGTGTGTTGTCTTTGTCTGGTTTTGGTGTCAGAGTGATGGTGGCCTCGTAGAATGAGTTTGGAAGAGTTCCTTCCTCTGCAGTTTTTTGAAAGAGTTTTAGAAGGATAGGCATTAACTCTTCTCTATATGTTTGATAGAATTCTCCTGTGAAGTCATCTGGTCCTGGGCCTTTGTTTTTGGGGAGATTTTTTTTTTATTACAGCTTCAATTTCAGTGCTTGCAATTGGGTTGTTCATAATTTCTATTTCTTCCTGGTTCACTCTGGAAGACTGAACTTTTCTGAGAATGTATCCATTTCTTCCAAGTTATCCATTTTATTGCCATGTAATTGTTCATAATAGTCTCTTATAATCCTTTGTATTTCTGCATTGTCTGTTATAACCTCTCCTTTTTTATTTCTAATTTTGTTGATTTGATCCTTCTCTCTTTTTTTCTTGACGAGTCTGGTTAAAGGTTTGTCAATTTTGTTTATCTTCTCCAAGAACCGCTTTTAGTTTTATTAATCTTTACTATTGTTTCATTTCTTTTCCATTTATTTCTGCTCTGATTGTTATATTTTCTTTCCTTTTGCTAAGTTTGGTGTGGTTTTTTTTCAGTTGTTTTAGGTGTAAAGTTAGGTTGTCTATTCGATGTTTTTCTAGTTTCTTGATGTAGTATTGTATTGCTATAAGCTTCCCTCTTAGAACTGCTTTTTCTGCATCCCATAAGTTTTGAGTTGTCATGTTTTAATTGTCATCTGTTTCTAGAAAATTTTTTATTTCCCTTTTGATTTCTTCAGTAATCTGTTGGTTATTTAGAAATGTATTGTTTAATCTCCATGTGTTTGTGCTTTTTACAGTTTTTTCTTGTAATTGATATCTAGTCTCATATTGTTGTGGTCAGAGAAGATGCTTGATATGATTTCAGTTTTCTTAAATTTACTGAGGTTTGATTGTGACTCAAGATATGGTCTCTCCTGGAGAATGTTCCATGTGCATTTGAGAAGAAGGTGTATTCTTCTGCATTTGGATGGAATGTCCTGAAGATATCAATGAGATCCATCTTATCTAGTGTATCACTTAAGACTTATGTTTCCTCATTAATTTTCTGTTTTGATGATCTGTCCATTGGTGTGAGTGGGGTGTTAAAGTCTCCTACTATTATTGTGTTACTGTCAATTTCTCCTTTTATGTCTGTTAGTGTTTGTCTTATGTATTGAGGTGCTCCTATGTTGGGTGCATCAGTTCAGTTCAGTTCAGTCGCTCAGTCGTGTCTGACTCTTTGCAACCCCATGGACTGCAGCATACCAGGCCCCCCTATCCATCGCAACTCTTGGAGTTTACTCAAAGTCATATCCATTGAGTTGGTGATGCCATCCAACCATCTCATCCTCTGTCATCCCCTTCTCCTCCCGCCTTCAGTCTTTCCTAGCATCAGGGTCTGGGTGCATAGATATTTACAATTGCTATTCCTTCCTCTTGGATTGACCGCTTGATCTTTATGTAGTATCCTTCCTTTCAACTCTAATCTCTTCAAAAATTTTCTCATACCCTTTCTTCCTCTCTTTTTTTGGGACCCCTATAATTTGAATGTTGGTGCGTTTGATATTGTCTCAAAGGTCTCTGAGACTATCCCCAGTTCTTTTCATTCTTTTTACTTTATTCTGCTCTTCAGAAGTTATTTCCACCATTTTATCTTCCAGCTCACTGACTCGTTCTTCTGCTTCAGATATTCTGCTATTGATTCCTTCTAGAGTGTCTTTTGTAATATTCTTTATTTTAAGGTCTGTTTTTTCTGATATGAGGATTGCTACTCCAGCTTTCTTTTGCTTCCCATTTGCATAGAATATATTTTCCCGTCCTCTCACTTTCAGTCTATATGTGTCTTGAGGTCTGAAGTGGATCTTGTAGACAGCATATATATGGGTCTTGTTTTTGTATCCATTCAGCCAGTCTGTGTCTTTTGGTTGGAGCATTTAATCCGTTTACATTTAAAGTAATTATTGACATATGTGTTCCTATTGCCATTTTCTTAACTGTTTGGGGTTTGATTTTGTAGATCTTTTTCTTCTGTTGTATTTCTTGACTATATAAGTCCCTTTAACGTTTGTTGTAAAGCTGGTTTGGTGGTACTGAGTTCTCTTAACTTTTGCTTGACTGAAAAGCTTTTAATTTCTCCATCAATTTTGAAAGAGATCTTTGCCAGGTACAGTAATCTTGGTTGTAGGTTTTTCCCTTTCAGTACTTTAAATATATTCTACCATTCCTTTCTGGCCTGCAGTTTCTGTTGAAAGATCAGCTGTTAAATGTATGGGGTTTCCCTTGTACGGTATTTGTTGCTTTTCCCTTGCTGCTTTTAATATTCTTTCTTTGTGTTTAATCTTTGTTGGTTTGATTAGTATGTGTCTTCACATGTTTCTCCCTGGCTTTTTCCTTTATGGGACTCTTTGCACCTCTTGAAATGATTGACTATTTCCTTTTTCATGTTGGGGAAACTTTCAACTCTAATCTCTTCAAAAATTTTCTCATACCCTTTCTTCCTCTCTTTTTCTGGGACCCCTATAATTTGAATGTTGGTGCGTTTGATATTGTCTCAAAGGTCTCTGAGACTATCCCCCGTTCTTTTCATTCTTTTTATTTTATTCTGCTCTTCAGAAGTTATTTCCACCATTTTATCTTCCAGCTCACTGACTCGTTCTTCTGCTTCAGATATTCTGCTATTGATTCCTTCTAGAGTATTTTTAAGTTCAGTAATTATGTTGTTTGTCTCTGTATGTTTATTCTTTAATTCTTCTAGGTTTTTGTTAATTGATTCTCGCATTTTCTCCATTCTGTTTTCAAAGTTTTTGATAATCTTTACTATCATTATTCTGAATTCTTTTTCATGTAGTTCGCCTATTTCCTCTTCATTTATTTGGACTTCTATGTTTCTAGTTTGTTCCTTCATTTGTGTAGTATTTCTCTGCCTTTTCATTATTTGTTTTTAACTTATTGTGTTTGAGGTCTCCTTTTCCCAGGCTTCAAGGTTGAATTCATTCTTCCTTTTGGTTTCTGCCCCTCTACAGTTGGTCCAGTGGTTTATGGAAGCTTTGTATAGGGTAAGATTTGTGGTGAATTTTTGCTGTTGTTGTTTCTCCTCTGACTGGTGAGGCTGAGGGAGGTGGTCCTCCTGTCCGCTGATGATTGGGTTTGCATTTTTGTTTTGTTTGTTGTTTAGATGAGGCGTCCTGCACGGGGTGCAACTAGTGGTTTAGGTGATGCCAGGTCTTGTATTCAAGTGGTTTCCTTTGTGTGAGTTCTCACTGTTTGATACTCCCTAGGGTTAGTTCTCTGGTAGTCTTGGGTCTTGGAGTCAGTGCTCCCACTCCAAAAGCTCAGGGCTTGATCTCTTGTCAGGAAAGAAGATTCCACAAGTGGTTGTTACGGCATTAAGTGAGATTAAAACAAGTACCCCCAAACAAGAAACCAAAGATGAACCCCTGACAAATGGCAATTACAAATCAGGCAAATAATAATTAAGATAATGGAATATACACATATACATGTACACCCATAAGCAAAGTCAAAACAGTCCAACAAAAATAAAGTACAATAGACTGACCCGGTGAACAAAGGAAACCAAAAATTGTACCTACCAGTTAAGAAAAAAACTAAGTAAAGCACAAACTGGAAAACAAAACTAAAGCAAGGCGTCAAGTGGGGAATAAAGAAATTAAAACAAAACTAACAAATATGTTGAGAGGAAAGGAAAGAAAGAAAGAATCGACATGCAAAGTTAAATAGAGTTAGATAAAGAAGACCTATATACACTAAAGATTAACTGCAAGGGGAAAATAACAGTAGGAAAGCAAACAAAGGAGTAAATGTAGAAAAAATAACAATAAGTTTAAAAAGTTAAAAAAAGAGAAAAAAAGGGGGGGAGGGAGAAGGATAAAAAGAAAAAAAAAAAGGAAAACTCCACAGAACTGGGAAAGATTGAAGACAGGAGAAGAGGATGAGAGAGGATGAGTTGGTTGGATGGCATCACCAACTCAAAGATTCTTTCCAGAGAGATGAGAGGGGAGAAAATTGGCTACCGAGAATGTTTTATAGGGGCCCTGCCTTGAGCCACAGAGATTAGGTACCATCATTACTAAAGATCCTAAAATGCATAATTCACTTGGAGATTCTTTGACCTTTGGAGCTCTATTTTTACATGATATTTAGGTCTGAAGGTACCTAGGGAGGATAGAGGGCATTTATCATAACTTTCTCAAAGCCAGGGAAGGTATGATAATAGGCCAAGGCTTTTGAGGAGGTTGTAGAAACTTCAGATAAGGAATTCAAAATTTCTAGCATCCTTCAGCATTTTAAAGCCCTTCCATTGCTGACTTGGACTTTCATTACTTGAAGGTGAGCTCAGCCGTCCTTTGCAATCATTGCTGGTAAAGCAGATGCCCAGTGAAAAACTATAATGGAGGCTGGCATGCTCTTCTGCAAAACTGGCTGGGTTCAATGGGTCTATCATTTCTTTGAACATTCAGAAAGGAAGATCCTCAACACATTTCTAAACTGAAGGAAACCCCATTAGATACAGAGTCCATGAAATTGTGGTAGACCATGAATGGAACTGATCTTCTGACTCTCTAGGAGGGCTCTGACCACCCTGATTTACAAATTTTGGGCTGTTAAACACCACCTTCTGGAGCAGAGAAACCCTGCCCCTTACCCTCAATCCCCACCTAAACCAATTTGCCTGCCATTTGTTTTCTGACTGACTCCCCCTACCACCTCTCAGCAATCAAATTCTCTCTCTTCATTGGCAATTGAATAGGGGTAGCCTCATGAAATAATCACTAGACAGGTCACCTCCAAATCACAGCTAAGGGAGATTGCATTGAAAGAATATCATCCTTTGCCCACAAATCTGATGGCCAAGGGAACCACTGGCCCACCCAAGATGTGTGAAGCCAATACCCAAATCTCTGAAATTGGGAATTGCTGCAAACTCTTTCAAAGGGATTTGGCCATTCCTGGGCCTTGTCACATCACCTTGGGGCAATTGCTCATATATAACTCTGGTGGTTAATCATAACTTTAAAAATAATATTTTCTAGCTTTATCAGGTATGGAAACACAAGTTACCATCATTACAGGCAACCATCCAAATTTAAAAGGGGTACCTCTTTTAAACTGCAGAGTGAAAGTTTAAGTGTTAGTCACTCAGTCATGTCCAACTCTTTATGATCCCATGCAGTGTAGCCCACCAGGCTCCTCTGTCCATGGAATCCTCCAGGCAGGAATACTGGAGTGAGTAGCCATTCCTTTCTCCAGGGAGGTTCCTGACCCAGGATCAAACCCAGATCTCTTCCATCACAGGCAGATTCTTATAGTCTGAGCCACCAGGCAGGGTAAATTTGGGTAAAACTATCCATGGCAAACAGATTCCACTAGATGTCACTATTGGAAAAATTATTTCTTAAATAGCTGCCCATCTTGGCAGCTCCTCTGGCTTTGGATTTTCTTATCATAGGCATAAAGGCTATTTCATGCCAGGTGCAACACTGGAACAAATCAAAGCTCCTGGCTCTACTAGTCTTATTTGCAAAGTGAGATCCTATGGGACTGTCCTTGCCAGTAAAGGTGGTGAACATGACACAAAATCCCATGACAAAACACTGTTGGCTTTCTACCTTTTTGTCAAGATTTACTAAAAGAAGCAAGTGATTATTTCCACTACTTCTCCTTTCAGTAGTCCTATTTTGTCTATTTGTTAACATCATCAAGGATACATTGTGCTCTAAATAATGGCACCTTCCAGTTATATTGTGGTCCAAATTCACAGGCACAGCACCTTATGTATTTTTATTTTGCCAATTTCCCCACAAGTTTTCCCTAATAAAATTATACCCCAGTGAGCAATGGTTACATAGGAGATTCCCTTATTCCTTTATACACTACGTACCTCCTTGTTTCTATAAACCAAGAACACCAAGAAAAATGGGCAATATTTATCCCTATCTTAATAGCACTTGCCATAGCTATAAGAGTTGGAAGAATTGGCAGAGCAGCAGTCTTTGTCAAATAAAATCAGATTATAACCACCAACCATTACATTTCAGTTGACTTTTCAGATCATATTTAAAGGCTTGTCAAAACACTGTCCGTTTTACAACTAGTCCATTGATGGCTCCGACAGTAAAGAATCTGCCTGGAATGCAGGAGATCTGGGTTCAATCCCTGGGTTGGGAAGAGCCCCTGGAGAAGGGAATGGCTCCCCACTCCAGTATTCTTATCTGGAGAATCCCATGGACAGGGGAGCCTGGTGGGCTACACTTCATGAGGTCACAAAGAGTCAGACATGACTGAGCGACAAAGCACACATGCCATTAGTCTCTAGGCCAAATGTTAATGAGTAGCAGATTGCCTCTTGTCTTTTTGCTAGCCAGGGGAGGAGGGATTTGTGCTATTCGGGATACCTTCTGTTGTATGTGCATGAATAACTCTGAACAGCTGCAAACAGACCAAATTTTGAGGAATAACAAGAAGTAAAGATCTTTCATAATATAACCAACATCTTTCAACAGATTTCTTTAATTCAGATGTGACAGGTTTTGTCCCACAACGTAGGGTGCCTTGTGCCAAACCCTCGTAATATCCCTAATAGAACTCTTACTAGTTGTAACCTTTGTCAACATTTACTTTTGGTGGCTAAGTCAAGCTGTTTCATTCACCTTTAACATCTCCAAAACCTAGGGGGCAAGCATTATCCATTCTGACTCCCCATTAGAATTGTCAATGATGTTGAACCACAGGGTCAACTGTACTGTAAATTTTAAAACTTCATTTTTTCCTGCTGCCTCAACATCCCCACCAGTAGGCTGTGAGCATCCTGCCCAGGTGAGCAGATATGATAGGGTTGGCCCTTGCCATAAGTTCCTTCTTGTCATCCTCTGGCTGTGACCTACTGACATTGAAACACACCAGTAAAATCCCCTGGCACTTTTTGCTTGTATAGTCCACCGTGACCCCCAATAAAAGCACGTGCTCACAGGTTCCCTCTCTCTCATGCCGCTTGTTGAATCTGCTCCCTCAGCGCTCCTCACCTGTGAGGACCTGCATGAATGTAGCTAACTGTCCGTGCTCCCCCTTGTGGCAGCACCTGATTCACCATCACTTAAAAGAATACAGAAGAGCAAGCTGGTTTAAGATAGCAACAGAGGAAGACCCTGAACACACTTCTTACACAGAAAGAACAAATTTACAGCTGCATGTGGAATAATTATCCTCTGAAAAGGACCTGAGAACTAGATGAACAGCATATTCACAACAAAAGATAAAAGAAATGCCTCAAAATATGTAGGCGAGGCAGGGACTTTGTCTTGCTTGGGACCCAACATCAGTCATGGCATTACACAACTGGGAAGAATTCTGAAAATACAGAATATTCCCAAGGGCAGTCAAGGGACTGTGTCCTACCACAGACATTAACTCTGACTCTTGGATCTTGCACCAGCAAGACAAATCCCCAAAATATCTGGCTTTGAAAGTTAACAGGGGTTCGATCTAGGAACTATAGGGAATCAAGAACTTGCTCTTAAATGGTTCATGTGCAGACCCACTCACTCTGATGTCCAGTGCAAAAACAACAGTTTAAAACGTACCTAGATTGTAAGTAAGGGGTACTTACTCACTAATCCTAAAGCAGTTGCCAGAGAGGCAGGAACCTGTAGTGACTCTAGGAACAGAAGCACTGCTGAGAATCACTTTTGGTGCCCTTTCTATAGCCTACAAGCACCAGTAGGCATGCTCTGCACATCACCTACCCTACACAACGCCTACCCCACAAGCAGGACAGGCAAGCACATGGTGCCCCACCACGTCTGAGCAGCAGCTGCATGTAATCAGGCTGGGCAAGTGTCCTGAGCCCCACCACCCTATCCAGCAGCCACACCACAGTCAGGTGAGTGCCCCAAGCCCTGCCCTTCCCATGCACCAGCCATACCACAACCGAGCCAAGGGAACACCTTGAGCCCCGTTTACCTCATGCTGTACTTATGCCAGAGCTGTGTCAGGTGACACATTACACCCTGCCCTCCCTGTGCTGAAGCCCTTACCATAGCTGGTAGGGGGACACAGTCTGCACAAGAAATGCCTCTTGACCACCTGGCTCTGGAGGCCAGGGAGATTGTGCTTCTGGGCCTCATGGATCATCTCCTACACAAAACCTCTCCTTTAAGGCTGAGGGAAGTAGCTGTTTTGCCTAATACATATAGACAAACACAGAGAGTCAGGCAAAACAAGAAAACAGAGGAATATGTTCCTAACCAAAGAACAAGACAGAGCCCCAGAAAAAGACCATAATTAAAAAGAGATTTAAAGAAGGGATAAGTAGGGGGCTGGGAGTAAGGGGAGGGATAAACTGAGAGAATGAGGTTGACATACGTACCCTGCTATATATATAAAATAGGCAACTAGTGAGAACCTACTGTATAGCACAGGGACCTCTACTCAATACTCTGTAATGACATATATGGGAAGAGAATCTAAAAGAGAAAAAGAATGAAATTATGTATATGGATAACATTCACTTTGCCGTACAGCAGAAAGTAACAAAATATTGTAAATTAACAATACTTCAATAAAAATTTTAAACAAAAATTTTTATAAAGGAGATAAGGAGCCTATCTGATAAAGAGTTCAAAGTAATGGTCATAAAGATGCTCTCTGATCTCAGGAGACAAGGGGATGAAAAAAATGAGAACTTAAAGAAAGAAATTAGATCTATAAGAAAGTACCAAACAAAGCTTATAACAATTGAAAAATACACTAGGGGTTTCAAGAGCAGAATGGATGAAGTAGGAGCACAAATCAGTTAGCTGGATTATAAAGCAATAGGTCTCACCCAGATAGAGCAGCAAAATTAAAGATTTTTTTTAAAGTGAGGATAACTTAGGGGATCCCTAAGACAACATCAAGCAGAATAGCATTTGCACCGCAGGGGTGCCAGGAGGATGAGAGTGAGAGAGAGAGAGAGAAAGGGGCAGAAGAATTATCTGAAGAAATTATATGTGAAATGTTCCTTAATCTGGGAAAGGAGACAGGCATCCATATTCAAGAAGCCCAGAGAGTTCCAAATAAGGTGACCCAAAGAGAACCACACCACAGCACATCATAATTAGCATGATTAAAGTTAAGGATAAAGACAGAATTTTAAAAGGATCTAGATAGAGGAGGGGTCCCAAGATGGCAGAGGAATAGGATGGGGAGACCACTTTCTCCCCAACAAATATATCAAAAGATGATCTGCACGTGGAGCAACTTCCACAGAACAACTTATGAACACTGTCAGAGGACACCAGATACCCAGAAAGGCAAATCAATCTCTTGGAAATGAGATAGGACAAAGGATAAAGATGAAAAGCAAGACAGAGGATTTCAGGACAGAGACCCGTCCTGGGGAGGGAGTCATGAAAGAGAAGTTTCCACACAACTGGAAACCCACTAACAGGCAGGAGCTTTGGAATCTCAGAGGGCAGCCTAACCGGGTAACCGGTAGTGGGGGAGTGAGGGAGGATGGAATAGGAATTACCACAGAAATCATGCCCAATGTCAATTACCAGCCAAGAAGAGGCTCACAGGTCACATCCGTCTGCAGCGAGTTGGGGCTGGATGCAGAGGTGCTGGCTGCATCCTCAGTCCTTTGTCTAATTTTGTGTCTGTAAGAGTCTAATTTTCAGTATCCATTTTTCACTTAGGGATTTGATTACTGTCTTCATTGCTCTTTTCCCCTTTGACTCTCCCTTTTCTCTTCCTGGTCACCTCTGTCTCCTTCTCCCCTTTTCTCTCCTCTGTACAACTCTGCGAATCTCTGGGTGCTATTGTCTGTGGAGAGTTGTTTCACCATTAACCTAGGGGTTTTGTTTTCTGTGCTGTGTGGATGGAAAAGTCTTGATGCTATTGTAAGAGGTCGGGACCAAAACCCAGAGGCAGTAGGCTCAACTCTAGAAGTTTAGACCATTTTAGAACTTCTGACTCCAGGGAACATTAAAAGACAAGAGCCCAGGAGAAGGAAATGGCAACCCACTCCAGTATTCTTGCCTGGAGGATCCCATGGACGGAGGAGCCTGGTGGGCTACAGTCCATGGGGTCGCAAAGAGTCGGACACTCACTCACTCATTCAACACCTGTGCAGATGGTTGTCTGAAAGAAAAGTTTTCAAATTTAGCCCTATTTTAGGAAGTAAAAGCTGGCAGCAGCTTAACTCAAATGGGTCTATTAGACTTCATTTGCCAATCAAGGTTTAGGAGACTAGGTGGTGTTGGAGTGTGAAAATTTTTTTCTGAACCCTAACAATTATTGCTTGTATTTTTACCACTTACAACTTTATTGTTAATATGCTTACATAAAGGGAAAATAAATTTAGAAATCAGTATCAATATTTTTTGAATAAAGCCAATAATTTTTTATCAAAAATAAATAAATAAATAAAAGACAAGAGCCCACCCAAAAGCCCCTGAGAGAGTCATTTCCTAGGCAGGTTGATAAGAAGTCTAGGAGTCTCCAAGGAGAGAGGGGTCTGGAATTCTCAAGGAGGAAGAAAGGACAAACTATTTTTTTCCTTCTACATTCTTTAGGATTATATAACAATAATGTATCCTGCTTGAGGACAGTCTCTGGAAGAAACCTTCTGGCTAATTCTGTTATCTTAAAGTGTAAATTATGGGAGTAGGTCTGGTGAGGTCTTTAAAACCTCCAGTCATTCTTTTGATTCACTGTAATAACTAACGTGAGAGTATATAATTCCATTGCTAACACTAGCAAGGGGGTACTCTTTCTGCCCCCTTCTAATGTCTATGTCAGAAGCTTTCTCTAGTCCCTTTTATACTTTAATAAACTCTATTGCACAAAAGCTCTGAGCGATCAAGCCTCGTCTCTGGCCCCGGATTGAATTCTTCTCCTCTGGAGGCCAAGAATCCCAGCGTCTTTTCGTGGGTTCAGCAACAACCTTTCAATATGAGTATTGCTAATCCCACTTCTCTTGGTCTTCATTTGCATGAAATATCATTTTCTATCCCCTCACTTTCAGTCTGTATGTGTCCCTAGGTTTGACAGCATGGATAGAGGCCTTGTTTTTGCATCCATTTGATCAGTCTTTGTCTTTTGGTTGGAGCATTTAACCCATTTACTTTTAAGGTAATTATTGAAAGGTATGATCCCATTACCATTTGCTTTATTGTTTGGGGCTAGTTTTTATAAACCTTTTCTCTTTCCTGTCTAGAGAACATCCTTTAGCATTTGTTGAAGAGCTGGATTGGTGGTGCTGATTTCTCTCAACTTTTGCCTGTCTGTAAAGCTTTTGATTTCTCCTTCGAATCTGAATGAGATCCTTGCTGGGTAGAGCAATCTTGGTTGTAGGTTTTTCTCTTTCACCATTTTAAGTATGGCCTGCCATTCCCTTCTGGCTTGCAGAGTTTCTGTTGAAAGATCAGCTCTTATCCTTAATGAGATTCACTTGTATGTTGTTTGTTCCTTTTCCCTTGATGCTTTCAATATTTGTTCTTTGTGTTTAATTTTTGTTAGTTTGATTTATATGTGTCTTCGCATGTTTCTCCTTGGGTTTATCCTGTATGGGACTCTCTGGGCTTCTTGGACTTGGGTGGCTATATCTTTCCTCACTTTAGGGAAGTTTTTGACTATTATCTCCTCAAATATTTTCTCATGCCCTTTCCTTTTGTCTTCTTTTTCTGGGATGCCTATGATTTGAATGTTGGTGTGCTTAACGTTATCTCTGAAGCTGTTCTCATTTCTTTGTATTTTTTCCCGCTCTGCTTCATTTATTCCCACCATTCTATCTTCCAGCTCACTTATCCTTCCTTCTGCCTCAATTACTCTACTGTTGATTACCTCCAGAGTGTTTTTAATCTCAGTTATTGAATTGTTCACTTCTGACTGAATATTCTTTATTTCTTCTGGGTCCTTGTTAAACATATCTTGCACCTTCTCAATCCGTGTCTCTAGTCTATTTATCTGTGTCTCCATTTTGTTTTCAAGATTTTGGATCATCTTTACGCTTCCTTCTTGGAAGGAAGGTTATGGCCAACCTAGATAGCATATTTAAAAGCAGAGACATTACTTTGCCAACAAAAGTCCATCTAGTCAAGGCTATGGTTTTTCCAGTGGTCATGTATGGATGTGAGAGTTGGATGGTGAAGAAGGCTGAGCACCGAAGAATTGATGCTTTTGAGCTGTGGTGTTGGAGAAGACTCTTGAGAGTCCCTTGGACTGCAAGGAGATCCAATCAATCCATCCTAAAAGAGATCAATCCTGGGTGTTCATTGGAAGGTCTGATGTTGAAGCTGAAACTCCAATACTTTGGCCACCTCATGCGAAGGGTTGACTCATTGGCAAAGACCCTATTGCTGGGTAGGATTGGGGGCGGGAGGAGAAGGGGACGACAGAGGATGAGATGGTTGGATGGCATCACCGGCTCGATGGACATGGGTTTGGGTGGACTCCGGGAGTTGGTGATGGACAGGGAGGCCTGGCGTGCTGCGGTTCATGGGGTCGCAAAGAGTCGGACACGACTGAGCGACTGAACTGAACTGAACTTACTATCATTATACTGAATCCTTTCTTAGGTAGGCTCCCTATCTCCTCCTCTTTTGTTTGGTTCAGTGGGTTTTTATCATGTTCCTTCACCAGCTGGATATTTCTCTGCCTTTTCATTTTGTTTATTTTGCTTTACTTGGAGTCTCCTTTCTGCAGTCTAGAGTGTTATAGTTCCTCTTAATTATGGAGTCTGTTCCCTGTGGGTGGAGTTGGACCAGTGGTTTGTGAAGGTTTCCTGGTTGGGGGAGCTTGTGTCTGTGTTCTGGTGGATGGACCTGGATATCATCTCTCTGGAGGGCAGTGGAGTGTCTAGTAGTGAGTTTAGAGGTGTCTATGGGTGTGGTATGGCTTTAGGCAGCCTGTCTTTTAATGTTCAGGGTTGCGTTCTTGTTTTGCTGGAGGAGTAGTGTGAGGTGTATTGCACTGAAGCTTGCTGGCTCTTTGGTGGAGTTCAGTGCCAGTATAGATATGGAGGTGAAAGGTTGTTGCTGAACCCACGAAAAGACGCTGGGATTCTTGGCCTCCAGAGGAGAAGAATTCAATCCGGGGCCAGAGACGAGGCTTGATCGCTCAGAGCTTTTGTGCAATAGAGTTTATTAAAGTATAAAAGGGACTAGAGAAAGCTTCTGACATAGACATTAGAAGGGGGCAGAAAGAGTACCCCCTTGCTAGTGTTAGCGATGAAATTATATACTCTCAAGTTAGTTATTACAGTGAATCAAAAGAATGACTGGAGGTTTTAAAGACCTCACCAGACCTACTCCCATAATTTACACTTTAAGATAACAGAATTAGCCAGAAGGTTTCTTCCAGAGACTGTCCTCAAGCAGGATACATTATTGTTATATAATCCTAAAGAATGTAGAAGGAAAAAAATAGTTTGTCCTTTCTTCCTCCTTGAGAATTCCAGACCCCTCTCTCCTTGGGACCCCTAGACTTCTCATCAACCTGCCTAGGAAATGACTCTCTCAATATCAGATAAAACAGACTTTAAAAAAAAGAGTGTTCTAAGAGACAAAGAAGGACACTACATAATGATCAAGGGATCAATCCAAGAAGACATAACAATTATAAATATATATATGCACCCAACAGAGGAACATCTCAATACATAAGGCAAATACTAACAACTATTAAGGGGGGAGTGGACACAATAATAGTGGGGGACTTTAATACCCCACTCATACCGATGGACAGATCATCCAGATAGGAAATTAACAATAAAAAACTAGCTTTAAATGATACTCTGGACCAGTTAAACCTACAGGGTATTTCACCCAATACCAATGGATTTCACCTTTTTCTCAAGTGTACATGGAACATTCTCCAGAATAGATCACATCAAGCCTTGGTAAATTTTTAAAAATTGAAATCCCTTCAAGTATATTTTCTTATTACAAAGCTCTAAGATTACATTATCACCTACAGGAGTAAAACTATAAAAAACAAACATATGAAGGCTAAATGACATGTTTTTAATAACCAACAGATCAATGAAGAAATAAAAAAGGAAATCAAAAATCCTCAATGGTGAAAAATTGAAAGCATTCCCTCTGAAATCAAGAACAATTCAGGAGTGTCCACTCTCACCACTAATATTCAACAAATTTTGGAAGTCCTAGCCACAGCAATCAGAGAAGATAAAGAAACAAAAGGAATCCAGACTGCAAAAGAAGAAGTAAAACTCACGTTGTTTGCAAATGGTATGATCCTCTACATAGAAAACCCTAATGACACCACCAGAAAATGACCAGAGCTAATCAATGAATACAGTAAAGTTTCAGGATAAAATTAACACAAGAAATCACTTTTATTCCAATACACTAACAATGAAAAATCAGAAAGAGAAAATAAGGAAATAATCCCATTCACCATTGCAATGAAAAGAATAAAATACTTAGGAATAAATCTACCTAAAGAAACAAAAGACCTGTATACAGAAAACTGTAAAACACTGATGAAAGAAATCAAAGATGACACAAATAGATGGAGAAATATGCCATGTTCTTAGATTGGAAGAATCAATATAGTGAAAATGAGTATACTACCCAAAGCAATCTATAGGTTCAATGCAATCTCTATCAAACTGCCAATGGTATTTTTCACAGAACTAGAACAAGCAATTTCACAGTTTGTATAAACACAAGAATAGAGCTGGAGGAATCGACCCTCCTCACTTCAGACTACTACAAAGCTACCATCAACAAGACAGTATGTTATGGCACAAAGACAGAAATATAGATCAATGGAACAAAATAGAAAGTCCAAAGATAAATTCACACACCTTTGGACACTTTATCTTTGACAAAGGAGGCGAAAATATACAATGGATAAAAGACAGTCTCTTCAACAAGTGGTGTTGGGAAAACTGCTCAACTATGTGTAAAGAATGAAACTAGAACACTTTCTAACACCATACACAAAAATAAACTCAAAATGGATTCAAGATCTAAATGTAAGACCAGAAACTATAAAACTCCTAGAGGAAAACATAGGCAGAACACCCTCCGAAATAAATCACAGCAAGATCGTCTATGACCCACCTCCTAGAGTAATGGAAATAAAAACAAAAGTAAAAAAATGGGACCTGATTAAACTTAAAAGCTTTTGCAAAGCAAAGGAAACTATAAGCAAGGTGAAAAGACAACCCTCAGAATGGGAGAAAATAATAGCAAATGAAACAACTGACCAAGAATTAATCTCCAGAATAAACAAGCAGCTCATGCAGCTCAATACCAGAAAAACAAACAACACAATCGACAAGTGGGCAAAAGATGTAAGCAGATATTTCTGCAAGGAAGAAATACACATGGTCAATAAAAACATGGAAAGAGGCTCAACATCACTCATTATTAGAGAAATGCAAATCAAAACCACAATGAGGTATCATTTCACACTGGTCAGAATGCCTGTCATCATCAAGTCTACAAACAAATGCTGGAGAGGGTGTGGAGAAAAGGGAACCCTCTCACAGTTGGTGGGAACGCAAACTGGTATAGCCACTGTGGAGAACAGTGTGGAGATTCCTTTAAAAACTGGGACTAGAACTGCTGTACAACCCAGCAATCCCACTGCTGGGCATATACCCTGAGGAAACCAGAATTGAAAGAAACACATGTACCCAAATGTTCATTGCAGCACTATTTACAATAACTAGGACATGGAAGCAGCCTAGATGTCCATTGCCAGATAAATGGATAAGGAAGTTGTGGTACATATACACAATGGAATATTACTCAGTAAAAAGGAACACATTTGAATCAGTTCTAATGAGGTAGATGAACCTGGAGCCTATTATACCGAGTGAAGTTAATCAGAAAGAGAAAGACAAATACTGTATATTAATGCATATATATGAAATTTAGAAAGATGGTACCAATGATCCTACATTCAGGGAAGCAAAGGAGACAGGCTTTTGGACTCAATGGAAGAAGGTGAGGGTGGGGTGATTTTAGAGAATAGCATTGAAGCTTATACATTACCATATTTAAAATAGATGACCAGTGTGAGTTCGATGGAAGCAGAGCACCCAAAGCTGGTGCTCTGGGAAAACCTAGAAGGCAGGGTGGGGAGGGAGGCTGGAGGGGAGTTCATGATTGGGAGGACACATGTATACCTATGGCTGATTCATACTGATGTATGGCAAAAGCCATCACAACATTGTAAAGTAATTATCATCCAATTAAAATAAATAAATTAATAAAAAATAAAAGCAGCTAGAGAAAAAACAATGTATTACATACAAGGGAAACCCTATGAGACTATCAGTAGTAGTCTCAGGCCAGAGAGGAGTAGAATGATATATTCACAGTGCTGAAAGAAAAGACTTCCAATCCAGAAATCCCTACCCAGAAAGGTTATTGTTCTGGATTGAAGAAGAGACTAAGAGTTTTCCACACAAACAAAAGTTAAAGGTGTTCATCATCACTAAATAAGCCTTACAAGAAATGTTGAAAAGAATTCTATAAGTTGGAAAAATACACTAAATAATAATAAGAAAACATACAAAAGCAATCATCTCACTGGAAAAGATCAACAAAAATTAAAGGTAGAAAGGTAATGGATCAATCACTTATAAAGCAAGTATGAAGGTCAAAAAACAAAAGTAGAATTAAAATTGTAATAACTAGTTTAAGGGATGCATAAAATAAAAATATGTAAAATCAGCCTAAAATACGAAGGCTGACTGGAAGAGTAAAAATGTAAAGCTTTTGGAATGTGTTTAAATATAAGTTGCCATCAAAAAAATTTTTAAATATATGCACAGGATGTTATTTATGAAACTCTTGGTGAGCACAAAGAAAAAATTTACAGTAAATACACAAAATAAAATGAGAAAGGAAACTAAATATGACACCAAAGAAAACCATCAAACCAGAAGAGGGAAAGAGAAGAAAGGGAAAAAGAGGAGCTATGGAAACAGCCAGAAATCAGTGAACAAGATGGTAATATGTACATGCTTATCAATAATTACTTTGAATGTAAATGGGCTAAATTTGCTAATCAAAACAGGTAAAATGGCTCAATGGATTTAAAAAATAAGACTCATCTATATCTATATTCTACATACAAGAGACTAACCTCAGAAGTAAGGGCCCACACAGGCTGTGAAGGGATGGAAAAAGATATTCCATGCAAACAAAAATGAAAAGAAATCTGCAATAGTTTTATCAGATAAAATAGACTTTAAAGCAAAGACTATAATAAAAGACAAAGAAGTGTACTAAGCAATAATAAAGAAGCCAATAAAGCAAGAAGATAAATATTCATTAATGTATATGCACCCAATGTAGATGCAGTGCTGCAGTCCATCAGGTTGTAAAGAGTTGGACGTGACCTGGCAGCTGAACAACAACCCAGTGTAGGAGCATCAGCATATATAAAGCAAATAGTAATGTGCCAAAAGGAGAAACTGAAAGCAATACAATAATAGTAGGGGACTTTAACACTCCACTAACAGTAAAAGATAGGACTTCCCTGGTGGCTCTGCAGTAAAGAATCCGCCTGCCAACGTAGTGATGTGGATTTGATCCCTGGGTTGGGAAGATCCCCTGGAGAAGAAAATGGCAAACTATCACAGTATTCTTGCCTGGGAAATCCCAAGGACTGAGGATCCTGGTGGTCTACAGTACATGGGATCGCAAAGAATCAAACATGGCTTAGCAGCTGAAAACAACAACACACATTCTCCTCAAGAACACATAGAACATTCTTCAGAATAGATCGTATGTTAGGATAAAAAACAAGTCTCCATAAATTCAAGAAAACTGAAATCATATCAGTGTTTTCTCTGACCACAATGATATAAAAATAGAAGTCACTTACAATGAGAAATATAGAAAATCACAAAAATATGGATATTAAATTACATGCTACTGAATAACCAACATTAAAATATCAAAGAAGAAGTTTAAAAATACTTCAAGACAAATGAAAACAGAAATACTACATACCACAACAGAAGAAGTTCCTAGAGAGAAGTTCATAGCAATACAGGCGTATCTTAAGAAACAAGAAAGATCTCAAAGAAACAATCAAATTTCACACCTTATAGGAACTAGAAAAAGAAGAATAAATGAAGGTCAGAGTTAGCAGAAAAGAAGGAAATAATAAAGATAAGAGCAGAAATAAATAAGAGACTAAAAAGACAATTGAAAAGATGAAAGAAGCTGAGAGTTGGATATTTGAAAAGATAAACAAAATCAACTTTGTTGTCGTTGTTCAGTCACTAAGTCATGTCTGACACTGTGACTCCATGAACTGCAGTATGACAGGCTTTCCTGTCCTTTACAGTCCCCCGAGTTTACTCAAACTCATATCCGTTGAGTCAGTGATGATATATAACCATCTCATCCTCTGCTGCCCTCCTCTCCTTTTGCCTTCAACCTTTCCAAGCATCAGGGTCTTTTCCAATGAGTTGGCTCTTCACATCAGGTGGGCAATGTATTGGAGCTTCAGCTTCAACATCAGTCGTCCCGATGAATATTCAGGGTAAATTTCTTTAGGATTGGCTGGTTTGATTTCTTTGTTGTCCAAGGGATTCTCAAGAGTCTTCTCCAGAACCACATATCAAAAGCATCAATTCTTTGGTGCTCAGCCTTCTTAATGGTTCAGCTCTCACATCTGTACCTGTCTATTGGAAAAGCCATAGCTTTGACTATACAGAACTTTGTAGCAAAGTGATGTCTTTGATTTTTAATTTACTGCCTAAGTTGTTATAGCTTTCTTTCCAAGGAGCAAATGTCCTTATTTTTTTTTTGTTAATTAATTTATTTTAACTGGAAGCTAATTACTTTACAATATTATGGTGGTTTTTGCCATACATTGACATGAATCAGCCATGACTGCAGCCACCGTCCACAGTGATTTTGAAGCCCAAGAAAATAATATCTGTCACTGTTTCTACTTTTTCCCCTTCTACTTTCCATGAAGTAATGGTACCAGATGCCATGTCTTCAGTTTTTGCGTGTTGAGCTTCAAACCAGCCTTTTCACTCTCCTCTTTCATTCTCATCAAGAGGCTCTTTAGTCCTCTTCACTTTCTGCTATTAGAATGGTACATTTGCATATCTGAGGTTGTTGATATTTCTCCCAGCAATCTTGATTCCAACTTATAATTCATCCAGCCCAGCATTTCGCATGATGTACTCTGCATAGAAGCTAAATAAACAGAGTGACAGTACGTAGCCTTGTCCTATTCCTTGCCCAATTGTGAACCAGTCAGTTGGTCCATGTCTGGTTTTAACTGTTGCTTCTTGACTTGCATACAGGTGTCTCAGGAGATAGGTAAGGTGGTCTGGTATTCCCATCTCTTTAAGAATTTTCCAAAGTTTGTTGTGATCCACACAGTCAAAGCCTTTAGCATAGTCAATGAAGCAGAAATAGATGTTTTTCTGGAATTGTCTTGCTTTCTTCATGATCCAACGAGCGTTTGCAATTTTATCTCTGGTTCCTCTGCCTTTTCTAAACCCAGCTTGAACATCTGAAATCTCCCCGTTCATGTACAGCTGAAGCCTAGCTTGAAGGATTTTTAGCATAACCTTGCCAGCACGTGAAATGAGCACAATTATATGGTAGTTTGAACAATCTTTGGCATTGCCCTTTTTGGGGATTGGAGTGAAAACTGACCTTTTCCAACCCTGTGGACACTGCTGAGTTTTCTAAGTTTGCTGGCATATTGAGTGCAGCACTTTCACAGCATCATCTTTTAGGATTTGAAATATCTCAGCTAGAATTCCATCTAGCTTTGTTCATAATAATGCTTCCTAAGGCCCACTTGACTTCATTCAGACTGATTCCAGGATGTCTGGCTCTGGGTGAGTGGCCACACCACACTATCTAAGACCTTTTTTGTATAGTTTTTCTGTGTTTTCTTGCCACCTCTTCTTAATGTCTTCTACCTCTGGTAGGTCCTTACTATTTCTGTCCTTTACTGCACCCATCCTTGCATGAAATGTTCCCTTTACATCTCCAGTTTTCTTAAAGAGATCTCTAGTCTTTCCCATTCTATTGTTTTCCTCTACTTATTTGCATTGTTCATTGAAAAAGGACTTCTTATCTCTCTTTGCTATTCTCTGGAACTCTACATCCAGTTGGGTATATCTTTCTTCTCCCTTGCTTTTCACTCCTTTTCTTTCCTCAGCTATTTGTAAAGTGTCCTCAAACAACCATGTTGCCTTCTTGCATTTCTTTTTCTTTGGGATGGTTTTGGTCACTGCTGCCTGTACAGGGTTACGAACCTCTGTTCATAGTTTTTCAAGCACTCTGTCTACAAGATAAAATTCCTTGAATCTATTTGCACCTTCACTGTATAATCATAATGGATTTGATTTAAGTCATACCTGAATGGTCTAGTGGTTTTCCACATTTAAACCTGAATTTTGCAATAAGGAGCTCATAATCTGAGCCACAGTCAGCTCCAGGTCTTGTTTTTGCTCACTGTATAGAGCATCTTCATTTTCGGCTGCAAAGAATATAATCAGCCTGATATTGGTATTGACCATTTGGTGTTGTCCATGTGTAGAATAATCTCTTGTGTTGTTGGAAAAGGGTATTTGCTATGACCAGTGTTATCTTGACAAAACTCTGTTAGCCTTTGCCCTGTTTCGTTTAGTACTCCAAGGTCAAACTTGCCTGTTACTCCACGTATCTCTTGACTTCCCACTTTCACATTCCAATCCCCTATGGTGAAAACAGTATCTTTTTTTGGTGTTAGTTCTACAAGATCTTGTAGGTCTTCATAGAACTGGTCAACTTCAGCTTCTTTGGCATCAGTGGTTAGGGCACAGACTTGGATTACTGTGATGTTCAATGGTTTGCCTTGGAAACAAACTGAGATCATTCTGTTGTTTTTGAGATTGCACCCAAGTACTGAATTTGGATTCCTTTGTTTACTATGCGTGCTACTCCATTTCTTCTTTCTTTCTTTCTACTATGGATTCTTGTCCATAGTAGCAGATATAATGGTCATCTGAACTAAATTCAGCCATTCCTGTCCATTTTAGTTTGCTGATTCCTAAAATGTTGATGTTCACTCCTGCTTGATGACATTCAATTTACCTTGATTCATGGACCTAACATGCAATAATGTTCTTTGCAATATTGTCCTATGCAATATTGTTCCTTACATCATTGGACTTTACTTTTACCCCTAGACACATCCACAACTAAACATCATTTCCACTTTTGCCCTGCTGCTTCCTTCTTTCTGGACACTTTAGTAATTGCCCTCCACTCTTCCCCAATAGCCTATTGGACACTTTCTGACCTGGGGGGCTCATCTTTAGGTGTCATATCTTTTTGCCTTTTCACACTGTTCATGGGGTTCTCCTGACAAGAATACTGGAGTGGTTTGCCATCCCTCCTCCATTGTACAATTTTTTTGGTCAGAATTTTCCAACAGCTTCATTTCCAACAAGCCCCTCATGGACAAGACTGTGTTCCATGAAAGACATTTTACACCATGCACAACAATTAACTCAAAGTGGATTAAAGATGTAAATCTAAGGGCAAAACCCATATAATTTCAAGAAGAAATACAGGCGGTAACTTCAGTAGCATCCGTCTTAGCAATGTTTTTGTGAGGCTGACTCCAAAGGCAAGGGAAACAAAAACAAACAAATGGAACCACATCAAACTACAAGTTATGAACAATGAATGAAATGGTAAACAAAATGACAGTGTATCATGGTTTTAGATCTCACACATGAGTGATATCATATGGTATTTGTCCTACTCTTTCTGACTCACTTCATTTAGTATGTCCATCCCTAGGGCCATCAATGTTTCTGTAAATGGCATTATTTCATTCATTTTTATGGCTGAGTAATGTTCTATTGTCTGTGTACATATATATGTATATGTATATTGGAGTTTCAGCTTCAACATCAGACCTTCCAATGAACACCCAGGATTGATCTCCTTTAGGATGGATTGATTGGATCTCCTTGCAGTCCAAGGGACTCTCAAGAGTCTTCTCCAACACCACACTTCAAAAGCATCAATTCTTTGGCGCTCAGCTTTCTTCACCGTCCAACTCTCACATCCATACATGAACCACTGGAAAAAACCATAGCCTTGAAGGAAAACTAGATGCACTTTTGTTGGCAAAGTAATGTCTCTGCTTTTAAATATACTATCTAGGTTGGCCATAACCTTCCTTCCAAGGAGTAAGCGTCTTTTAATTTCATGGCTGCAATCACCATCAGCAGTGATTCTGGAGCCCCAAAAAAATCAAGTCTGACACTTTCCACTGTTTCCCCATCTATTTCCCATGAAGTGATGGGACCAGATGCCATGATCTTAGTTTTCTGAACGTTGAGCTTTAAGCCAACTTTTTCACTCTCCTCTTTCACCTTCATCAAGAGGCTCTTTAGTTCTTCTTCACTTTCTGCCATAAGGGAAGTGTCATCCGCATATCTGAGGTTATTGATATTTCTCCCAGCTTAAGCTGAAACTCCAATACTTTGGCCACCTCATGCGAAGGGTTGACTCATTGGAAAAGACCCTAATGCTGGGTAGGACTGGGGGCGGGAGGAGAAGGGGACGACGGAGGATGAGATGGTTGAATGGAATCACCGACTCGATGGACATGGGTTTGGGTAGACTCCGGGAGTTGGTGATGGACAGAGAGGCCTGGCGCGCTGCGATTCATGGGGTCGCAAAGAGTCGGACACGATTGAGCGACTGAACTGAACTGAACTGAATACATTATAAAAATATAGGATTATTTTTATATTCTTCTCCATTATGGCTTATTACAAGTGTTGAATATCATTCCCTGTGCTATAAAATAGCACTTTGTTTTCTAATCTGTTTAATATATAGTAGTTTGTTTTTGTTAATTCCAAACTCTTAATTTATCCCTCCCCAACTTTGCCTTTTGTAACCAAGTTTTCAATGTTTGTGAGCCTATTTCTGTTTTGTAAATAAGTATATTTGCATCATATTTTAGGTTCCACATATTAGTGATATCATGTGGTGTTTGTCTTTTTATTACTTCATTTAGTATGATAATCTCTAATTCCATCCATGTTATTGCAAATGCCATTATTTCATATTTGTTTATAGTTCAGTAGTATTCTATTTGAGCAAACTCCAGGAGATAGTGATGGACAGGGAAGCCTGGTATGCTGCAGTTCATGCTGTTGCAAAGAGTCAGACATGATTTAGTGACTGAATAACAAGCATTCCATTGTATAAATACCACATTTTTATCCATTCATCTGTTAATGGACATTTAGATTGCTTTCATGTCCCAGTTACTGTCAATACAGCTGAGGTGAACACTAATTATTTCAAATTGGAGTTTTCTTTGTTTCTGTGTCCAGGAATGGGATTGCTGGATCATATGGCAAATCTATTCTAGTTTTTAAAAGAGTCTCCATCCTGGTTTCCATCATGGATACACCAATTTACATTACCAACAACAATGTGAGAGCATTCCCGTTTCTCTACATCCTCTCCAGTGCTTGTTTGTAGCCATTTTGATGACAGCTATTCTGATTGGTGTGAGGTAATATCTTATTGTAGTTTTGCTTTGTGTTTCTCTAACAATTAGTGATATTGAGAATCTTTTCATGTGCTTGTTGTCCATCTGTATGTATTCTTTGGAGAAATGTCTATTTAGGTCTTCTGCCAATTTTTTGATTGGGTTGTTTGGCTTTTGGGAGATTAATCTGTAGAGCTGTTTGTCTATTTTAGAAAATAATCCCTAGTTGGTAGGATTGTTTGCTAATGTTTTCTATGGGTTTGTAGGCTCTATTTTTATTTTGTTTATTGTTTCCTTTTCTGTGCAAAAGATTTTAAGTTTAATTAGGTCTCATTTGTTTATTCTTTTCTTTATTTCCACTACTCTAGGAGATAAATAAAAAAAATATTGCTGCACTTTATGCCAAAGAGTGTTCTGACTATATTTTCCTCTAGGAATTTTAGAGTATCCAGTCCTCAGTTCAGTTCAGTTCAGTCGCTCAGTCGTGTCCGACTCTTTGCAACCCCATGAACCACAGCACGCCAGGCCTCCCTGTCCATCACCAACCCCCAGAGTCTACCCAAACCCATGTCCATCGAGTCGATGATGCCATTCAACCATCTCATCCTCTGCCATCCCCTTGTCCTTCTGCCTTCAATCTTTCACAGCATCAGGGTCTTTTCAAATGAGTCAGCTCTTTGCATCAGGTGGCCAAAGTATTGGAGTTTCAGCTTCAACATCAGTACTTCCAATGAACGAACACCCAGGACTGTTCTCCTTTAGGATGGGCTGGCTGGATCTTCTTGCAGTCCAAGGGACTCTCAAGAGTCTTCTCCAACACCACAGTTCAAAAGCATCAATTCTTCGGCATTCAGCTTTCTTTATAGTACAACTCTCACATCCACACATGGCTACTGGGAAATCCATAACCTTGACTCGATGGAATTTTAGAGTATCCAGTCTTACATTTAGATATTTAATCTATTTTCAGTTAATTTTTATATATGGTGTTAGAAAATATTCTCATTTCATTGTTTTACATGTAGATGTCCAGTTTTCTCAGCACCACTTACTGGAGAGATTTTTCTTCACTGTATATTTTGTCCCCTTTGTCACAGATTAATTAATCATAAGTGTGCGGGTTTATATCTGGGTTTTCTATCCTGTTCCATTGATTTTCATGTCTGTTCTGTGCCAGTACCATACTCTGTATTTTAATTTTTTTAATTAATTTTTATTAGAATATGGTTGATTCACAATGTTTTGTTAGTTTCTACTTACAGCAAAGTGAGTCAGTTATACATATACATATATCCACTCTTTTTTCAAGGCTATTTTTTAAAATGTAGTTTTTTAGTATACTCTGAAGTCAGAGAGACTGATTCCTTCAGCTTTGTTCTTCTTTCTTTCAGCTATCCAAGGTTGTTTCTGTTTCCATACAAATTTTGAAATGTTTTGTTCTAGTTCTGTGAAAAATGACATTGGAATTTTGATAGGGATTGCATTGGATCTATAGAATTCTTTGGGTAGAGTGGTCATTTTTGAATATTGATTCTTCTAATCCAAGAACATGGTATATCTCGCCATCTGTTTGTGTCATCATCAATTTCTTTCATTGGCATTTTACAGTTTTCTGAGTACTGGTCTTTTGCTCCTTAGGTAGGTTTATTCCTAGGTATTTTATTCTTTTTGATGCAATGGTAATTGAGATTGTTTAATTTCTGTTTCTGATAACTCACTATCAGTGTACAGAAATGTAACAGGTTTCTGTGTACTAACTTTGTATTCAACAATTAACCAAATTCATTGATGAGTTTTAGTAGTTTTCTGGTAACATCTTTAGGATTTTCTAGTATGACATCATGTCATCATAACACAGGGACAGTTTTACTTCTTTTTGTCCAATTTAGATTCCTTTTTATTGCTTTTTCTTGCCTGTTTGCTGTGACAAGGCCTTACAAAGCTATGTTGAATAAAACAGGTGAGAGTGGGCATCCTTGCCTTGTCCCTGATCTTAGAGGGAATGTTTTCCAGCTTTTCACTGTTAAGTATAATGTTAGCTGTTAGGGTTTGTCAAATATGGTCTTTATTATATTGAAGTATGTCTCCTCTATGCCCACTTTCTGGAGATTTTTAAAAAATCATTCCTGGATATTGAATTTTATCAAAAGATTTTTCTGCATATTTGAGATGATCATGATTTTTATTCTTCAGTTTGTTTGTGTGGTGTATCACAGGGTTTTTCCAGTAGTCATGTAGGGATGTGAGAGCTGGACGATATAAAAGGGTGAGTGCTGAAGAACTAATACCTTCAAATTGTGATGCTGGAGAAGACTCTTGAGAGTCTCTTGCACAGCAAGGAAGTCAAAACAGTCAATCCTAAAGGAAATCAACCTTGAATATTCATTGGAAGGACTGATGCTGAAGCTCCAATACTTTGGCCACCTGATGCAAAGGGCCAACTCATTGGAAAAGACCCTGATGTTGGGAAACATTGAAGGCAGGAAGAGAAGGGGACAACAGAGGATGAGATGATTGATGGCATCACTGACTCAATGGACATGAGTTTGAGCAAACTTTGGGAGATGGTGAAGGACAGAAAAGCCTGGCGTGCTGCAGTCCAGAGGGTCGCAAAGAGTCAGACACGACGGAGCAACAACAAAGTCACATTGATTGATTTGTAGCTATTAAAAAATCCTTGCATCCTTGGGATAAATCCCACTTGATCATGGTGTATCATACTTTTAATATATTGGTGGAATCAGTTTGCTAGTTATTTTTTAGGATCTTGCATATAAGTTCATCAGTGATATTGGCCAGAAATTTTATTTTGTGGTATCTTTGTCTGGTTTTGGTATCAGGATGATGGTGGCCTCATAGAGGAGTTCAGAAGTGTTCCTTCCTCTGCAATTTTTTGGAATAATTTCAGAAAGATCAGTATTAACTCTTCTCTAAATGTTTGGTAGAGTTCATTTGTGAGGCCATCTTGTCCTGGACTTTTGTTTTGGGGGAGTTTTTAAATTACTGATTCAATTTCACTACTTGTAATTGGTATGTTAATATTTTCTATTTATTGCTGGTTCAGTCTTATAATACTGTAACTTTTAAAGAATTTGTCTATATTTTCTAAGTTGTCCATTTTATTGGCATATAGTTGCTTATAATAGTCTCTTATGACGCTTTGTATTTCTGTGGTGTTGGTAGTAACTTCTACTTTTTTCATTTCTAATTTAATAAACTTGGAACTGCCTCCTATTTTTCTTGATACATATGGTTAAAGGTTATCAGCTTAAAAAAAAACCTTTCAAAGAACCAGGTTTTAGTTTTATTGATCTTTTTTATTTTTTAGTCTCTATTTCATTTATTTCTTCTCTGATCTTTATGATTTCTTTCCTCCTTTTAAGTCTGAGTTTTATTTGTTCTTTCTCTAATTGTTTTAGATGTAAGTTAGTTTGCTTATTTGAAATTTTTATTCTTTCCTGATGTAAACTTACATCACTATGTAATTCCCTCAAAGAACTGCTTTTGCTTTGTCCCATAGGTTTCAAATCATGTTTTCATTTTCATTTGTCTCTAGCTAATTTTTTTACTTCCTCTTTGACTCGTTTGGCTATCCATTGGTTGTTTAGTAGCATAACGTTTAGCCTCCATGTGTTTGTGTTTTTTGAAGATTTTTTCCCTTGTAGCTGAACTCTAATCTCGTAGGATTGTTGTTGGAAAAGATGATTGATATGATTTCAATTTTCTTGAGCTTTCCAAGGCTTGCTTTGCGGTTCCACATGTGATCTATCCTGGAGACTGTTCCATGTGCACTTGAAAATGTTTATTATGCTACTTTCATACAGAAAGCTCTATAAATTTTAGTTAAGTCCATTTGGTCAAATATGTCACTTACTACCTGTTTTTATTTATTGATTTAAAGCTCCCCCAATATTATTGTGCTAATCTTAGTTTCTCCTTTTTTATCTGTTAACATCTGCCTTACACATGGAGGTGCTCCTATATTGGGTGCATGCATACTTAAAACTGTTATTTCATCTTTGGTTGATCCCTTGATAATCACGTATTGTTAATCATGTATTGTTCTTCTTTGTGTCTTATAACAGTCCTTATATTAACCTCCATTTTATCTGATGCAAGTATTGCTACTCTGGCTTTCTTTTAGAAAGAATTTTTTTTTTTTTTTTACTGAGAAAAAAGATGCTTGCTCCTTAGAAGAAAAGCTATGACAAACCTAAGCAGTGTATTAAAAAGCAGAGGCATTACTTTGCTGATAAAGGTCCATATAGTCAAAGCTATGGTTTTCCCAGTAGTCATGTACAGATGTGAGGATTGGACCATAAAGAAGGCTGAGTGATGGAGAATTGATGCTTTCAAACTGTGGTGTTGGAGAAGACTCTTGAGAGTCCCTTGGGCTGCAAGGAGATCAAATCAGTCAATCCTAAAGGAAATCAACCCTGAATATTAATAGGAAGGACTGATACTGAGGCTGAAGCTCTAATACTTTGATGCGAAGAGCCTACTCATTGGAAATGACCTGATGCTGGGAAAGATTGAGGGCAGGAGAAGAAAGTGATGACAGAGGATGAGATGGTTGGATGGCATCACCGACTCAGTGGGCGTGAGTTTGAGCAAATTCTGGGAGATGGTGAAGGACAAGAAGCCTGGCATGCTGCAGTCCATGGAGTCACAAAAAGTTGGACAAGTCTGAGTGAACAGCAACAAAAAAGCTCAACATATCAAAATTAACATGATACTTTTAGAAGATGATGTAAATCTAAGTGACCATGGATTTGTTGATGCCTTCTTAGGTACAACACTAAAAGCATGATCCATATAAGAAAAAACTGATATGATGGACATCATTAAAATTAAAAACATCTGCTCTACAAAAGACATCGTTTTTTTTTAATAGATAAACTAATTTAAAAAAAGACATTGTTAATAGAGTGAAAGGACAAGCCACAGACTGGGAGATAATCTTTGCAAAACACACGTCAGATGGAGGACAAGGATCCAAATTATACAAAGAACTCTTAAAATTCAACAAAAAGAATATGAACGATGCCAAAATGGGCAAAAGATACAAAAAGAAATCTCCCTAAAGAAGATGTACAGATGGCAAATAGCATATGAAAAATGCTTAGCATCATATGTCATTAAGGAGTTGCAAATTAAAACAACACTGAGATAGCACTACACACCTATTACCATGACCAAAACCTAAACAACTGAGAACACTAAATGCTGGTGAGGATTTGGAGCAGTGGGAGATCTCATTCATTGCTTGTTGGAATGCAAAATGATACAGTCACTTTGGGAGACAGTTTGGAAACATTTTACAAAATTTGACATGCTCTACTATGTCTCACCAGTCATGATCCTGAGTGTTTAACCAAATGAGTTGAAAATTTTTATCCACGAAAAAAGCCTGCACATAAATGTTTATAGCAAGTTTATTCAGGGAATTCCCCAAGTTAGTGTTTTCATAGTTCTTGAATAAACACCCAGGAGTGAAATTCCTGGGTCACATGGTAGGATGTCAAAGAGATTGCCTGTGTTTTCTTCTATATTAGGTTTAATTGTTTTCCATCTTACATTTAGGTGTTTAATCCATTTTGAGCTCATTTTTGTATATTGTATGAGAAAATTTCTAGTTTTATTTTTTCACATGTAGCAGCCCAGTTTTCCTAGCCCCAATTATCAACATATACAGTCCGTGGGCTATACAGCCCTTGGAATCACCAGGCCAGAATACAGTAGTGGATGGCCATTCCCTTCTCCAGGGGATCCTCCCAACCCAGAAATCGAACCCAGGTCTCCTGCATTGCAGGCAGATTCTTTACCAGCTGAGCTACCAGGGAAGCCCAGTAATACTGGAGTGGGTAAACTATCCCTTCTCCAAGGGAACTTCCTGACCCAGGAATTGAACTGGGATCTCCTACATTGAGGCGGATTCTTTACCTTATCAACTCTAGCTGCCTTGTATCCTAGGCCATCAACTCCATCTTCACAACTCAGCTAGTCTGACATGTTCTTCCTCACTTTCCCCTCCCTTACCTGTAGTGTGGAAACCCTCAAAGCAGTAATCTGAGGTATTTTTAAGTTTTAACTCAGTTGTTTCCCATCTTTCAGGGATCACTGTCTGATGGGGAGGTTTGTGTCTCCCTAAATTTGTATGTCGAAATCCTATCCACCCCCTCCACATGATGATATTTGAATATGGGGCTTTTGGGAAGTAATTAGAATTAGAAGATGGCATGAGGGTGGAGTCCTCATGAACGAGATTACTGCCCTTATAAGAGTTAGAACTCGTGTCCTCTTTCTGTTCTCTTTCATGTGGGAATACAATGAGAAGTTGATAGTCTGCTCTCAACAGAATCTGAACATGCTGGCACCCTGATCTTAGCCTCCAGAACTGTGAGAAATAAATGCCTGCTGTTTATTAGGCACCCATTTTATGGTATTTTTTACGGCAGCCCAAGCTGACTGAAACATTGTTCATTATCTGATTGTCTTGAAAACAGTTGTTTCATGCATTCTTGTCTGATTGTTGTTATTGTCATTGCTTCAAGTAGGCGGTTAAATCCAGTCCCTGTTACTCTGTCTTGTCCAGAAGTGGTTTTACTAGAGTTTTTTTTTTAATTATCTTTCCAGTCATTTTTAATATAGCACGATATATGCATTTCTAAAAATCACCACACCATGCAAAACTATGCAATAAAAACCCATTTTGCTCATAGAAAAATTAGGTTATAAACACAACACCAGACAATTCTGACACATTAAATAAAAAGATAAGTACTAAATAAAAATGGAAGTACAGTTTTTAACAGGTTAAATGACTAATAAATACATAAATACTATAACAAACATGGCACTTTACCTTGTGAAAAATCTGAAGTTTATTTGTGGGAGGGCATGCCCATTCTCCTGCCAGCCTGCCCACCTCACCCTCACCATGTTGTATGTATGAGGAAGTAAGCAAAAGAGGTTTTAAAAACATTGAGAGAAATGATAGATTAAAAAGAAAAATAACAAAGAACATGGAGAAAAAAGTGCAAATAGTCTGACAAGACAGACAGGAAATTAAAGCTAGAATGTACTAGGCTGAGCAGCAAAGATGACCATTTGAAGGGATATAACTTGTGAATTATTGTCAAGTGATGGAAGGAGTGTTGTCCAAGATAAGATGGAGAATTTCAACACCAGATATGGATGTGTGGGGTTCATTGTCCTTCAGGCATGTGGGAACATGTGTTTTATGACCTACGTTTCTCAGTTCATCTGGGTGCGGTCTTTTGCAGTTACCTAGTGTTTTTTAGGTACAAAATTGTGCTTCAGTCAGTTCAGTCACTTAGTCTTGTCCAACTCTTTTTGAGCCCATGGACTGCAGCATGCCAGGCCTCCCTGTCCATCACCAACTCCAGGAGTTTACCCAAACTCATGTCCATTGAGTCGGTGATGCCATCCAACAATCTCATCCTCTGTCATCCCCTTCTGCTCCTGCCTTCAATCTTTCGCAGCATCAGGGTCTTTTCAAATGAGTCAGTTCTTCACATCAGATGGCCAAAGTATTGGAGTTTCAGCTTTAGCATCAGTCCTTCCAGTGAATATTCAGGACTAATTTCCTTTAGGATAGACTGGTTGGATCTCCTTGCAGTCCAAGGGACTCTCAAGAGTCTTCTCCAACACCACAGTTCAAAAGCATCAATTCTTCAGCACTCAGCATTCTTTATATTCCAACTCTCACGTTCATACATGACTACTGGAAAAAACCATAGCTTTGACTAGATGGACCTTTGTTGGTAAAGTAATGTCTCTGCTTTTTAATATGCTGTCTAGGATGGTCATGGCTTTTCTTCTAAGAAGCAAGCATCTTTTAATTTCATGGCTGCACTCACCATCTGCAGTGATTTTGGAGCACAAGAAAATAAAGTCTGTCACTGTTTCCATTGTTTCCCCGTCTATTTACCATGAAGTGATGGGACCAGATGTCATGATCTTAGTTTTTCAAACGTTGAGTTTTAAGCCAACTTTTTCACTCTTTTCTTTCACTTTCATCAAGAGGCTCTTTAGTTCTTCTTCACTTTCTGCCATAAGGGTGGTGTCATCTGCGTATCTGAGGTTACTGATATTTCTCCCGGCAATCTTGATTCCAGCTTGCGCTTCATCCAACCTGGCATTTTGCATGATGTATTCTGCATATAAGTTAAATAAGCAGGGTGACAATATACAGCCTTGATGCACTCCTTTCCCAGTTTGGAATCAGTCTGTTCTTCCATGTCTGGTTCTAACTGTTCCTTCTTAACCTGCATACAGATTTCTCAGGAGGCAGGTAAGGTAAGATAAACTCCCCATGTTAGTAGGTGCCAAATATGCTATTGGAGAACAGTGGAAAAATAACTCTAGAAAGAATGAAGAGATGGAGCCAAAGTGAAAACAATGCCCAGTTCTGGATGTGACTTATGGTGGATGTAACGTCCAAGCTGTAAAGAACAATATTGCATAGGAACCTGGAATGTTAGGTCCCTGAATCAAGGTAAATTGGAAGTGGTCAAGCAGGTGATTGCAAGAGTGAACACTGACATTTTAGGAATCAGCAAACTAAAATGGACTGAATGGGTGAATTTAACTCAGATGACCATTATATCTACTACTGTGGGCAAGAATCCCTTAGAAGAAATGGAGTGGCCATCATAGTCAACAAAAGAGTCCAATATGCAGTACTTGGATGCAATCTCTAAAATGACAGAATGATCTCTGTTCATTTCCAAGGCAAACCATTCAATATCACAGTAATCCAAGTCTATGCCCTGACCAGTAATGCTGAAGAAGTTGAAGTTGAACAGTTCTATGAAGACCTACAAGACCTTCTAGAACTAACACCCCCAAAAGATGTTCCTTTTGATTATAGGAGACTGGAATGCAAGAGTAGGAAGTCAAGAAATACCTGGAGTAACAGGCAAATTTGGCCTTGGAGTACAGAATGAAGCAGGGCAAAGGCTAACAGAGTTTTGCCAAGAGAACACACTGGCCATAGCAAACACCCTCTTCCAATAATACAAGAGCAGACTCTACACATGAACATTCACCAGATGATCAATACCAAAATCAGACTGATTATATTCTTTGCAGCCAAAGATGGAGAAGCTCTATACAGTCAGCAAAAACAAGATGGGAGCTGACTGTGGCTCAGATCATGAACTCCTTATTGCCAAATTCATACTTACATTGAAGAAAGTAGGGAAAACCACTAGACCATTCAGCTATGAATGGTCAAATCCCTTATGATTGTACAGTGGAAGTGAGAAATAGATTCAAGGGATTAGATCTGATAGACAGAGTGCCTGAAGAACTATGGACGGAGGTTCGTGACACTGTATAGGAGACAGGGATCAAGACCATCCCCAAGAAAAACAAATGCAAAAAGGCAAAATGGCTGTCTGAGGAGACCTACAAATAGTTATGAATAGAAGAGCAGTGAAAAGCAAAGGAGAAAAAGAACAATATACCCATTTGAATGCAGAGTTCCAAAGAATAGCAAGGAGAGATAAGAAAGCCTTCCTCGGTGATCAATGCAAAGAAATAAAGGGAAACGATGGAATGGGAAAGACAAAAGATATCTTCAAGAAAATTAGAGATAACAATGGAATATTTCATGCAAAGATGGACACAATAAGGGACAGAAATGGTAGGGACCTAACAGAAGCAGAAGATATTAAGAAGAGGTGGCAAGAATACACAAGAAGAAGTATGCAAAAAAGATCTTCATGACCCAGACAACCTCGATGGTGTGATCACTCACCTAGAGTCAGACATCCTGGAATGCTAAGGATGACCCCACTAAAAGGCCTGCCTGAGAAAGCTAAACACTGCTAAGAGAATATACTGTTTGTCCTACCCAGTACCTAATGATAGGCCACTGCTATCTTAATTCTCCCTTAATTCGAGCATTTACTATAAAAGGACTTACAATTATGAATCCTTTCTCTGTTCTTTTGAGATGTATATCTATGTCCTATAACTAGATATGTCTTTCTCAAAGACCAGAAAGTCATTGCTTCAAAATGTAATTATATGGAAGGATAGAGCGTTCGCAGTCTCTGAGGGAAGATAAAATCCTAACCTTGATAAATGCCAGCTAGCAGACACTGGCCCAGCTGCATTTACACTGACCAACCCTTCATAATTTTTCACTTCTTTAATTCTCCTTGAGTCCCCATTCACCTTTCCTTGATTTTCCCTTTAAAATACCAGAACACTTCCTCAACAGTTGGTATGAGGCTCAGTTCTTTCTCTTACTGGCAGCAGAAATGTTTTCACTGCTTTAACTACTTCCTGGCTGTGATTACTTTACAGCTCATTGAAAGCAACCTAATCCAGTAGTTGTAAAACTGAATAGTTTGAATATAGAGATTTAAAAAAATGTTTTCATTTTTCAGCCTTGTGAGAGACAAAGCAGATCTTTCTGCAACTCTTGTTATCTAGATATTGGCACATAGCTTCTATCTAACACATTTATTATTTAATTATTATTACTTAACTACAAAGATTGCTATTAAATAATTAATAACTATTAATTTTTTATATTTTCCAGCTGCTGTCCAACATTTTTCTTGATGTGTTCTCTCAGTTCCCTAAGTTTTCCTTCAGCTGTATGATTCTACTAATTGTCACATCTAGTGTATTTTTAACTCATATATTACAGACCTAATAAGTTCATTCTTTGTGGTTTTCCAATTACAATTTCCCTTAATTTTCCTTATAATCTTAACTTGATTGATAATGCATATTTAAAATTTTGGTTTATCTGTTTTAGTAACTCTTCTTCATATTGCATTGTTTCAATCCATTTGTCTTCTTCTGAAATAGTGCATTCCTTTTTACTTACTTTGGTTTGTGGTGCCATATTCTCCTGTTGACTGTGGTTGCTTTACCCGGTAATGCGTTTTAAGCAAGGGTCAAAGGCCTTACCCATATTTATGTCATTTTCCAGTAAAAGGGAGGAGAGTGGGTAGGTTGAGGTCTAGAACAGAGGACTCCAGGTATCCCCACACTGTAAAATATTCCTGCTTTCTGTCTGCCCACAAGCCAAGTCCCCAAGTGAGGGTTTCACTTGACTGAAATAATTCACTGGAATTTTGGGAGGAAGCTGCATCCTAGACTGTGATCTATAAGTCTTAGGATTTTTTAGAGAGACAGAGATGCCTGCATCTTAAACTATTTATCTATTAATATCCTATACAACTCTTCACCTCAGCAGTGCTCTTTGTGTGCTTAGGCACTCAGTTGTGTCTGACTCTTTGCAACCCCACAGACTCTATCCCACCAGGCTCCTTTGTCCATGGGGATTCTCCAATCTAGAATACTAAAGTAGGTGGCCATGCCCTCCTCCAGGACATCTTCCCAACCCAGGGATTGAACCCAGGTCTCCCGCATTGCAGGAAGATTCTTTACCATCTGGGCCACCAGAGAAGCCTGAAGTGCCCTTTGCTGACCTGATATTATCATGAACACTTGCACCAGGAGCCTTGACTATTTCTTTAACTTCCTTCTGAGTAGATGGACAGACATTGATAATCCCAGGCAATGTGGGAGAGAGGCAACAGAAATAACTTAAAACTGCCTTTTTCCAACCTATGATTTCAGTTTTCTGTGCTCAGACTGCAGCTACTTTCTTCCCTACACGTTCATTTTAAGACAGCCTTCAGTTCCCTCTGGAGTTTCAAAATGTTCTTTACTTCAGTTCAGTCACTCAGTTGTGTCCGACTCTTTGCAACCCCATGGACTGCAGCATACCAGGCCTCCCTGTCACCAACTCCCAGAGTTTACTCAAACTCATGACCATTGAGTTGGTAATGCCATCCAACTATCGTATCCTCTGTCGTCCCCTTCTCCTCCTGCCCTCAATCTTTCCCAGCATCAGGGTCTTTTCAAATGAGTCAGTTCTTTGCATCGGGTAGCCAAAGTATTGGAGTTTCTCAGCTTCAACATCAGTCCTTCCAATGAATATTCAGGACTGATTTCCTTTAGGATGGACTGGTTGCATCTCCTTACAGTCCAAGGGACTCTCAAAAGTCTTCTCCAACACCACAGCTCAACAGCATCAGTTCTTCGGCACTCAGCTTTCTTTTTAGTCCAACTCTCACATCCACACATGACTACTGGAAAAACCATAGCCTTTACCGGATGGACCTTTGTTGGCAAAGTAATGTCTCTCCTTTTTAATATGCTGTCCAGGTTGGTCATAACTTTCCTTCCAAGTAGCAAGCACCTTTTAATTTCATGGCTTCAGTCACCATCTGCAGTGATAATGGAGCCCCCCAAAATAAAGTCTGTCACCATTTCCACTGTTTCCCCATCTATTTGCCATGAAGTGATGGGACCAGATGCCATGATCTTAGTTTTCTGAATGTTGAGTTTTAAGCCAACAATGTTCTTAGTTCTTAGAATATGCTTCCCTTTTATGATTTAGGGGAAGGAAACAGCAGCTCTTAGTAGTTCATCACTGTATCAGGATTCAACAAATGTTGTGTTATAATTGTTATTTATAGTACTTGCAAAGAAAAATCTCTGCTGTATTTATAGTTATTTCTCCTTTTCATTCTGTATTTTTGCTCTTTTTTTTTGCTTGATTAATCTCTCTTAACGTCTATTCCTAGTGTTCATTTTACCAAAGAATCAGCTTGTGGCTTTGTTAACTTACTGCATTATTATTGTTATTTACTTCACTTGCTTATCTTGTTTCCTTTGGTATTCTGTTGCTTCTAAAAACATGTCTAAATTGTATTCTTGACTTTTTAAAGATTAATTAATTTGACTGTGTTGTGTCTTAGTTTTAGTATGCAAGATCTTCCTTGTGGTATCTGGGATCTTTTTAAAAAATTTTTTTAGTTGCAGCATGCAGAATCTTTAGTTACAGCATATGTAACTCAGTGTTTAATATTGTTATTTTATGACAAACATTTAAATCACTCAATTCCCACTATAATTTCATCTTTAATTCAGGCATAATTTAGTAATAGGTTACTCAGTTTCCAAATATGTCTTAAAGCTATTCTTATCTGAATAGCTAATTTTAATCAATTTATGGTTGGGAAACATAGTATGTATGGTATTAATCCTAATCCAGTACATTATTTTATACATATTCTATATGGTCTCAAAAATAATGTGAATTATTCAATGAGTGGAGTTATTTACACACCAGATGTCCCAATCTTGTTTATTGCATTGTTTAGAAATTTGAAGTCTATGCCTAGCTTTTGTATGTTTTAACTATTAATTTCTCAGAGATATATGTCTATAAAACCATCCTCTACATTTGTTGATTTGTTCATCTACTCATTTCTGTCAGTTGTTGCTTAAATTTGTCACTCTTTTAGCTAACAAGATCTTTTTCTTAATATGTTCTTGTTTCTCTTTGGTGTCTCGTTCCTTTACCCATGCTGTTGTATTATTCTCTGGGCATCAGTTTCTCCATCGAATGTACTATTTTTCACTAGCTGTTAAGAGTAAACAAGTTAATATTTGTAAAGTACTTAGGATAGTGCTTGGCATGTGATATTATGTAGGTGGTTGGTTCGAATAAAAATGGCTAGAGGTGGTCATTTAAACTACAAGCATGTTTAAAGTCACTTTAGGAGACAGGATAGTTTGAGAAAATAAAAGGATCAATGATCAAACTCAAGGAAATCTGTTTAATGGCCATGTGAGGGGTAAAGCTTCAAAAGAAATTGAAAAGGAGTACACAAAAAAGTAGGAGGGAATCCAAGAAAATACATGACCAGTGGCATCAAGTAGAAGGATTATCGTGCTGCTGAATAAAGATATAAATAATTGTGATAAACAGCATCAACTGAAATAGCTGAATGAGTGGTTTAATGAGCACACTTGACACTCTGATGCATTTCCCAGAACTTCTTTGAGAAATGAAGGTTTTATTCTGCCAACATTCCAACTGGGAATGTTGCCAGCAGACATGCCTTAACCATGCCTCCTTGAGTAACTGCCTTGGCTAAAGAGATCCTCCTCACCTAAGCTCATGCACCCTTCCCTGACAAAGCCTGATTCCCACTTGGGAAAGCTTCAAAAGTTCATCTTAATTTTAGAGCTCTATGTGGGATCTTCTAAGGCCTTTGTTAAGACTGGGCATCACAACCTAATTTCTCCCTCTGCCCTATTTTGCTCCCTTTTCTTCCTTTCTAGGCTTCCCTGGTGACTCAATGGTAAGGAATCAATCCAAGAATGGGCCAGTAGTTTTGCTTTCACAGACAGGAGTACGATCAAAACCAAGACAGTAAAAAGGGCTCAACACTCTCCCACCTCTTTAGTGTGGGAAATTTTGACTGAAAGATAAATACCACTTACACACACAGGAGCCGGTAGCTGATAAAACTAGATCTTTTAAAGCACTCCTCCCACAACTTCCTCCTAGTCCCAGCTGAAGCCAAAGACTCAACCCGTTTCTCAGATAAGAGACTTAACAGTAATCAAGAGACATCTGCAAAGTATTTCTCTGCAGAGTCAGATGCCAAAAAGTAAATCAATACAAGAAATGCAACTTTTAAGGAGTGAAGAAACTATATGACCGTGTATTAAGGGGTGGAGGGAGAGCGTAGGTTAAGTCTCGAGGCAAAGCTTTAAATAGGCGAATAAAACCCGAGAAACCCTCAGCAAGTAGCAATAAAACAGGCGCTTGCCACAGGCAGGTGTCTTAACGTTTTCTCACTCCAGGAGTGCATATGGCTCCCAAAGAGCCCTCCAACGTCTTTTAAATCACGGGCGGAAAAGAAAACTTAGACCAGCGGCGAATACAAACGGAGGAAATTTGCGATTGCCCCGGAAACATTTTATTTTGCGTAGGTATCTGGAGAATTTTCTTTTGCGATTCGTTACTTGATCCGGAAGAAGAGATAGCACACATCACCTTTGATTGGATCGCAGTATAAGGGCGGGGCGCTAGCGAGCCAGTCATCTTGGTGAGCGGATGTGACGATGACGGAAGCTGGCAGGCTGAGCTTTGCTAGCTGGCGGCTTTGGTGGGCGGGGTCGGCCGAACCCTGCTGGCTCGGTCTTCACTGCTGACCCGGCAACGATAAGGGCGGTGCCATTAAGGCCACTCCTCCAGCGCTGACTCCGGGCAGCTCTGGAGTGAAGTCCCAGGCGCTGAGTGGGTGGAGACTCGAGACCCTTCTCTGAGAGGCTAGGGACGGGCCCGCCCCGTCAGTCTCTTCTATTCTTCCGGTTTTTGGTGGCTGCGCCGCCTCCCTCCGAAGCCTGAGGATACACCCTCTCGAGAGCTTGCCATCTCTCTCCTTTCAGCTTCGAACACCTCTGAATTGCTCCGGGACAACTCCAGCCCAGCATTCTCTCGCTCTCGTTCTCGCCCCTTGGACGACCTCGGCCCCGATACTGCCCCCTTTCCTGGATATACTGGCCCCTCCCAAACCTATAAAATGTCCAATAACCTACAGAGGGTCTTCTTGAAACCTACAGAGGAAAAGTCAGGCAACGCCTCGCATTGGTAAGTACCGGTTTCGAATCTCCCTCGACCCGGCGGCCCCTCTCCCGTCTCTTAGCAGGATGTCGAGTCGGCCGTCGTTTCCTGACGTTCTGCAATTCAGACGCCTTTGATCTCTTTGGGTGAACACTCCAGGGAAAGTGCGCGGCAGTTTGGCGCTTAGATCCCTTAGAGCACGTCCCCCTTCAGAGTCTGACGCAGTCAGCCTCGGCTCTGGCGCCGCAGGACTCCAGCGTCTGAATTTCATAGGCTGACAGAGTAGATCTCCATGAGAGAGGAAAATCAACATGGCCGACGCGCCTTTATGACCAAAATCTTCTGGAAGATTCTCGCGCACTCGCAGAAAAACACGCAGCAATCAGAGCGGATTAGCAAGTGCAGCACAGGTGGCGCTGGACGTTCAGGGAAAATAGCTGTAATGGAAGAGTTTGTGAGAAGGAAAGGCTTTTTTTTTTTTTTTTTTTTTTTGGTAATTGATAAGAATATAGAAACTGAAAACTTGTTTTAGAATAAAGGAATCAATTTTTTAAAAATTTTTTCAAATGATAGCTTTATTTGAAGATACAGAAAAATGAAAATAGAGGAATTATGTAAAATCTTTTGGAACAGCGTATTTGAAGCAGGTGTAGTGAGAATGCCATCTCGAATTGGATGTATATGTAGAGTACATTTGTCAGAGGGAGATTCCTGTATTTCTTAGACACTTATTTGTAAATTTAGACAATAGTGTATTACTAACTCATTTTTTTAAAACTCATATTAATCAAGATGAAATAAAGAACAAAATTGTAAGCTAAGGTAGAATATTTTAAGTTAAACTATCCATGGTTTGTGAGTATATAATACGTGGTGAGAAAAAAGTTTGAGTCCCTGCAGAAGAAAATGTGAAGAAGAAACCATAGAAATGGAGATGTAAAATTCATGGAAGAGCATTTATGTTTGAAGAAAATCAGTATCACTAGATTTAATCCTTGCTTTGCTAGTTACTATTTGTGAGGCCAAATGACTTGTTTTCCAATCAGGAAGAACACCCAGAGGTATTTTAAGGATTAAAAGAATGAATATACTAAAGTTCTTAGTGCAGTAAAAATAGAAAAGCATTGTTTAAATGTTAGCTATTATTATAATTTTAAGGATGCAGTTTTACTTCTGTAAACATTTTAGCCTAGGAAGGTAGGTAGTTATGAGTAGATATGAAACCTAATTGTAATAAACACTTTAAAAAAGCATGCATAATAATCTGAAACGAAATGGTCATCAAAAGTGGTTAGCTAAAATTGCATTGAAAACTGTCAAGAAAGAGCCATTGTATTTCAAATCATAACAAGAGCCAGCTTTTGTGCATGTATGTTTTTTGTTGGCTTATTTTTGGTGGAAGTTGAGGGAAAAGGCAGAGATAGTGCCTTGTATGTATATGCAAAAATGGAACTAGTCTTTAATGGTTGCTGATTTCTTCTATCTTGTTTTAATACCTGCATATTTGATAACGTTTGATTTACCCTAGTTTAATACAATTTGTTTTAGGGTTTCATTCTTTTTAAATATCAGAAATTAAGAGTAAGAACCTTACTTTTTGTTTATTGTGTACTTTATTATCCCGTTTCTAGTTTTGGCTATATTTAAAAACATTGCAAATTGAATTATGTTTTCTACATTTATCAGTTATTTGGAGTTCATTAACTCATTGGTTTATGCATTATTTTTATCATCTTTGAATGCATTTTTCTTCAAGTCCTTGAGATTTTAAATCACATATTTGGGACATTTGCCAGATACCTTTCTGAAGCTCTTTGACATTTATTTTGGTTACTGACTGCATATTTGATTCTGTTGTTTTATAAGTAACAATCTGCAGAACATCCAAAGATACTTTTGTAAATAGGTGGATTAATGTCAGCTCTTTGGTTTTTTGGAAGCTTCATGGTCTTGTATATCTGATAATATTTTTATTGTACAAAATCATTTTTTATAAGCTTAAAATTATTATATGATTTTATTTTCTATGGATACTTGGATTTTTCTTGAGTTCTTTCCTGCTGTAAAAACTTTCGGTAATGTAATACAGAATGTTGATTGCTTTAAAAATGTCGCTTTAATTCATCAGGGCATAAAATGTAGAACGCAAATTTAACCTTATAGTATAAAGGATAAATCTGGAAGATATTTGTGATGGTAGGCATTAAGTTTATTTAGATTTGGACTTTATATGTAAAGAGCAAAGTGGGAGTCAGAATGGTCCAGTTGAGGTACAAAAACCTCGGTAGAGTTAGAGAAAGAAGATAGTTACCAAGACCTAGGTTCATATTCTAGTTCATCACTTAGTATAGTTAAAACATTTGGTTAAAAGCTGTTCACTAAGTGCCTACTGTGTGACAGACTGTACTAAATGGAGAGACTGATTAAAGAATAGACTATGGACCACGCCCATGAAAAACATTAACATCTAGGGGGAAATACAACATAATACACATGTTAATAATAATATGCACAGGATGATCCTGTGAGGGCATAGAGAAAGAAAATTGTGGGAAAGTTTTCTGGAGTGGCCGAGTTGGGGAATATTAAGTATTAGCTGTCCAATTAAAAGATGAATGAAGGCTATACCTAGGCAGAGGAAATTGATTTTAAAAAAAAGCGATATGATGTATTACTAGTAATTGGTATTTATTGTTTGAGTCTATACTACAAGCAGGATAAATAGATAGCTCATAAGGATTTGCTAAAGAGATTAGACGTCTCTCCATTGGAGACCCTTCTGAGGATTTTAAGAAAAGAACTGTTATGGTCACGTGTCATTTTAGGTAACTGATGACAGTGTGGATTTGAGGTGCTGAGTCAGGTGAATAAAGATTCTATTTCAGTTGTCCTTTCAGAGATTCTGAAAGCCTGTGCTAGAATGTAGAGCAAGGGTTGGATTCAAAGAAATACAGAAGGGCAAATGGGCAGATCTTGTCAGTGAATTGATATGAAGAAAAGTGGGTCAATTATGATGCCAGTTTTCTTGGCAGATATTGGCAAATTAATTGAAGTGAGGAATACACCAAGAAAGCAATCAGTGAGGTATTTGAATCTGAAATTCAGGCAGAGTCAAAGCTGGAAATTTCAGAGTCAGAGTTCACAAAGAGACTTGTGAGTCATCATCTTAGAATTATAATAAAAGCCTGTGATAATGTATCCTACAATTATAGGAATTAGGATGCCATGTGATTGGCAGTTGGCTTCTATCCGCCTTTGACCCTTTGTTCTTAAATAGGGAGCTAAATGGGTGTCCTCAGCAGGGGACTTGGTTTGGTTATAAAATATTTCATTGTCAGTTTGGTGTGCATGTAGTTTTGTACAGTGTGTTGGTATCTTTGTTTATGTGATTTGAGTGTGTGTGTGTATGTATGAGAGAGAGACACATACTATACCGGTTAAGTGAAATCTATTTCTCATTAATATCTCAGTTTATGCATGAATTTTGAGGACCGTGTTATATTGAAGTTATGCTAAAGTAAATATGAGAAAGTGAATGGGATTGCCCAAGAAAACATGTCATTCTGAATAAGTTCTTTAATATTACTAAACTTTCATTTTCTCAACTATAAAATGGGAATGGCAGTACCTACCTTGTTGGACTGTTAGGATTAGAGTTAATGACAATTATTTATAACAACATCTGTTATGCATATGATGTCATGTGAAATACATTGTTGTATATATTATTACATTATGTACTTGTATATGTTATGTATGTGCATCATGTTGAATCATAGAGAGTAAGTTGGAAAAAAATCTCTTAGCAGTTCAAAAATTTTTGAAATTATCTAAAAAATGTTTATTAACCTACAAAATTTTTTTTAAAATTATTTATTTTTGGTTGCACTGGGTCTTTGTTGCTGAACACGGGCTTTCTCTAGTTGCAGTGATCAGGGGCTACTCTTTGTTGTGGTGCACAGGCTTCCCATTGTGCTGACTTCTCTTGTTGCTAAGCACAGGCTCTAGGCACATCATTTTCAGTAGTTGCACCACAGGGGCTCATTAGATGTGGCTTGCGGGCTCTAGAGTGTAGACTCAGTAGTTGTGGCACATGGGCTTTAGCTACCTGTGACGTGGGGGATCTTCCTGGACCAGGGATCAAACCTGCATCCCCTGCATTGTCAGGAGGACTCCTATCCACTGTACCATCAGAGAAGTCCTAACCTGCAAAATTTTTATGATTCTGTATCAAATCTGTAAATGCTTCACTCAAAACGAAAACAGTCAAAAATGTCAAAAGTGATATAATAAGTTTTGGAGAAGGTAGTGGCACCCCACTCCAGTACTCTTGCCTGGAGAATCCCATGGATGGAGGAGCCTGGTAGGCTACAGTCCATGGGGTCGCTAAGAGTCGGACATGACTGAGCGACTTCACTTTCACTTTTCACTTTCATGCATTGGAGAAGGAAATGGCAACCCACACCAGCGTTCTTGCCTGGAGAATCCCAGGGACAGGGGGAGCCTGGTGGGCTGCCGTCTTTGGGGTCGCACAGAGTCGGACACGACTGAAGCGACTTAGCAGCAGCAGCAGCATATAATAAGTTTATTTAATATCTTTTATTAAAGTTCTCACATTTTCAAAAGATTACCTGATTCATTTACTTGATCTTGGACAGCAATTATAATATTTTAATGGAAGATGATGTCTAGCATGTATTGGGACCTTATCAGGATCCCAACCAGCTATAGCAAAACTTACAAATAAAGAGAGATTCAAAGAAATTAAGTAAATTTACCAAAGTCAATTAATAATTGGAAGAGCTGGGATTAGAAGCTGGTAATCTTCCTAATGCATTTCTCTGTTCTCTTAAAGTCTTAAACTGTATAACTTTCCAATGTAACGTCTCAGTTCAAATTCTAGTTGATTTAAAGTAATTAGTGTGTTGATTCTTCTTTGTTTAAGTGATGTAACCAGAGCATGAGATGCAAAATCTGGCCTAGTTTTAGTTCTAACCTTAGCTTGAAGAATATAATCTTTAGTATCTTAAATGGAAGGTCTCTTCTGTATCTGAAAAAAATGTATAGTGATTGAAGTATGAATTTCATCCTGGTTTATCACTTCTTTCCTTAGCATTCTGCATTTCAGTTTAATCTTTAGAACTCATTCCATTTATTACTAGGAAATCGTGGATTTTTTAAACAATTACAGCTTGTAGGATTCAGTTTAGCTAATACTGTTAACAGTGTGCCAGCTACTCTATTTGGTATAGAGAACATAGATATGAATAGGTCTCTGGCAGATCATACGAATCTCTTCTGATATACTGACATAGAAGAGACTGTATTTTCCATCCCTTTTTGAGGGGAAATGGAGAAGAGGAAAAAACTCTGGATCAGACTTAAAGAGTTTGTGTAGTATAAATATTTTTTATAAAACGAATACAGGGGTCACATAATAAAGTATGTGAATGACCTATTGGAAGCCTGTGTGATTTGCTTAACTACTGTGCTAATTAAAATGTGTTTACGTGTGTGCTAAGTCACTTCAGTGGTATCTGACTCTTTGTGACCCTATGGGCTGTAGGCCAGATTTTTCTGTCCATGGGATTCACCAGGCAAAAATACTGGAGTGCGTTGCCATTTCCTCCTCTAGGGGATCTTCCTGACCCAGGGATCGAACCCGCAACTCTTAGGTCTTCTGCATTGGCAGGCAGGTTCTTTACCACTAGTGCTATCTTGGAAGCCTTTTAAAAACTATATGTTAGTTGCTCAGTCATGTCCCACTCTTTGGGACCCCTTGGACTGTAGCCTGCCAGGCTCCTCTGTCAATGGAATTCTCCAGGCAAGAATACTGGAGTGGGTTCCCATTTCCTTCTCCAGTGGATCTTCCTGACGCAGGGGTGAAACCCAGGTCTTCTACATTGCAGGCAGATTCCATACCATCAGAGCCACCAGGGAAGTCCAAAATGTGTTTTCCACTATGCAAATAATTAATTATAAAGGCATGGATTCTGTTCTTTTGAAACTTCTAATCTGTTAGCCAGATATTACTGACAGATGAAATACATTAACTGAACAATACAGGTATTGAGGCATTTTAATATGTTTGAAATATTTCAAAGAGTTGCATTATTTTTTATATAATTTTGTTAGGGCCTTCCATGTTTGGTATTGGAAGAACAATTACAAAATAAATGATATGGTCTCTGACCATAAGGAGTTTTAGCCTTACTGAGCAAAACAATAGTTTACTCATTTTTAAAAATTAACTAATAGATCAACGACAATACAGAAGGCATTATATAACTGCTAGCATTAATGGCACCAACAAGAGTGCTTTAGGGATTCCAAGTTAGGAGAAATTAAAGTGAGTTTGAGTGTCTAGGAGATATTTAATGGAGAAAATGGATTGGTCCTCAATTTATAACTGTTTTAAATTGTTAGAGAAGAAAAAAAAAAACTTGAAGAATAGTTAGAGTAAATACTGTACATGGGACAATCCAGAATAGTAAAGACCTTTATGATAAGACCAGAGATTTTATGTTGAGATGTTATAGGAGATTGGTTGGGACTAGGTTGTAGATGATTTTAACATCAGACTGAATTGGCAGTGATGAATTATTGAAACTTTGAGAAAGAAGGGAACAGGATGAAAACAATGATTTAGTTTGCCAGAGATACATCATAATAATGGCTGCAGTCAGAAATTGAGTTTAAAAGTCAGAGCCAAAAAATATAGGGATGAGATAATGAGGACAGGACACAAGGTGATACAGGTCTGATCTAGGAAGTAGAAGTGGTGAAGACGAAGAAAGAGAATGTAAGAAAGAGCTGTAAAAAAGGGAAAAAAAATATAGACTTGGTGATTCTTCAGTATACATTGTATATTTATCCTTTGTAGGTATCTAGGTACTCTGAGTGAATTAAAGGTGAATAAGGAGGGTGGTAAAGATAGAGATGATCAAGTACTTTAAGACTTAAGTGACTTGGAAAATAGTATGCTGACACATGACTGGATGGCAAGAAAGAGTATTAGTTTTCAGTACAGAGTAATTTTAAAGTAATGGTTTTAGAAGTGAAAATATTTGATCAGACATTACAAATATGGAATTGAGATAAATATTAAGGAATAGGAATAAATAGAGATAAATAATAAATAGAGTCATTATTGCAAAGGAGATAATTGAAGATAATAGATGAAGCTTTGAACTGTTACCTTGATGTAGTCTTTATGGAAGAATGCCTTTAAAAACAGTTTTTTAAAATTGAAGTATGGTTGATTTACAAAGGAATGTCTTGAAAGAAAAATAGTCAAGAACTGTACTTTCAGGAGTAGTCATAGTTGGATGCTTAAAATGCAGAAAATTAATAAGAAATGGAACAGTAAAAAAGACAAAAGAAATACTGTGCACAATGGAAACTGTGTTAGGAAGAGGTTCAAGATAGGGAGATAATTAGCTACAAGTGTTAGCTTCAGCAGAGAGCACCTAGGAAATGAAGACAGAGAGTAAGCCAGATTTAACTGTGAGGACATATTTGGTAATCTTTGAAAATAAGGTGTAGTAGAATATGGGGAAAAAAAATAGATTGCAGAGACAGTGAGCTTCAAGTCAACTTTCTAGCATATCAGCAACAGAAAGTTGGTAGATGGTCTTAATTGTGGTTCATTAACACCATGTACCAACTTCCTGTCACTGAATTTAAGCACCCACATCCTAATCATCTCTAATCCAAATGACTTCAGCATCTATATGGGTAATCTCTTCTGTCACCTGGTCTTTCAGTACAAAGATCTTTTTCTTCAATGTTTTCTCCATTCTGTCACCATCAATCCACTTCTGTAGTTGTTGTTATCAGATGAAATTGCTGCATTTACAAAATTCTTGGTTTTAGGCATCCTGCTTTCCAAACGCCCGTTCCTATATTTTAGCTTAGTTGTTTAAGTGCTCCCACCCTGACTTTTTTATCTGGCCCTTCAGTCCATTCCCTTTATTTTCTCCCTATGAAAGTGAAAATGTTAGTTGCTCAGTGACGTCCAACCTCATGGACTGTAGCCTGCCAGGCTCCACTGTCCATGGAATTCTCCAGGCAAGAATACTGGAGTGGGTATCCTTTGCCTTCTCTAGGTCTTCTCAACCCAGGGATCAAACCCAGCTCCCTTGCATTGTAGGCAGATTCTTTACTGTCTGAGCCACCAAGGAAGCCCCTTTCTCCCTAAATGTTAGCCTTTTATGTTCTCATTTTCTTCCCATCTAGTACAGATTCTGCATTTCATTATTTGAAAAAAATTTTCAATACCCTAAAATCATTTGCTCCTCTTTGATTTTTGTTACACCCTTCTGAAGCCACCGCAACCTTGGATGAACTTAGTGATAACACTTTCTCTTTGGCTATACTTGGTAAAACAAGGAGACTCACCAGCACAGGTGGTATCACTATAAATTAATGATCGTTACCTACCTCCCTGGGCCATTAACATTGTCTGATGACTCAGATATTTTCTAAAGTCAGCTTATTCTTGCTGATAGACTGTTTCTGCATCTTTCTGATTTCTTGAAATCTCTCCCTATTTTTGATCTTCTTAGCAAATGATGTTATGTCCTTATTTCACAGTGCATATAAAAGTCGCTAGATCAGAATTACCTCAACCTTGTAATGCCAAAGCTTTAAACTTACCTCCAAATGTACCTAACCTCTCTTCCAATGAAAAGAGACACTTTTCAAGGTCTCTTTGAGGTTTAGTCCCTTCACCTGACTTGTGGTCTCAATTTCCTACCTCCTTTTCAAACTTTACATTATTAATTATTGCTCTTTCTCCTTTATTTCCAGTCTCTTCTTTTTGGTGACTCACATGAGTACTTATGCTCAAGTTCAGGGATCCTCAACTTCCGGATCTAATGCCTGATGATCTGAGGTGGAGTTGATGTAATAACTGATGTAATAATAATAGAAATAAAATGCATGATAAATGTAATGTGATTGAATCATCCTGAAACCATCCTCCCACCCCCAGTTCATGGAAAAATTGTCTTCCATGAAACCAGTCCCTGGTGCCAAAAAGATTGGGAACTGCTGCTCTAGTTCACCTAACATTTAAAAAAAAAAAAGCCTCCTCTTTGACCCCATTTAGTTTGCAGCTACTTGCCAGTTTTTCTCTTTCCCTTTACATCCAAAGTTCATAAAAGTGTTATCTATCCTTGCTGTCTTCATATTCTTTCTTCATATTCACTCCTACCAACTTCTTTCCACACAAAACTTCTCTTTAATGCCCTCAGTGATCCTCATGCCATTAATTCCTGTATACATTTTTAACCTGCCTTCTATTTGGTCTCTCAGAAACTTTCAGTGGAATTACCCAGTTTTCTTGAAACTCTCTCTTCCTTTGTCTTCAATTGCATCAGAATCTCTTGGTTTCCTTTTAACCACTCAGAGAAAGTGGGAAGCTGATGAAACATTTTAAGTAGGGAAGGGCCAGCCAGCTTCAAGAATGCTAAGTAATTTGAAGAGAAGACGATAGACTGAAGAAAAGATTGGTTGTTAAGCTACTGTAACAGACCAAGCCAGAGAGAGACTGGGGTGGGAACAATTGATTTGGAAACAGTTGACTAGATCAAGAGAAATTTAGGAAATAATATCAACAGGATTTTGAGATAGGTTGGATACATATGGTTAGAAAGCTGGAATTACTTGTTTAGATTTAGGCATCTAAGATAGTTGGGATACCATTTACTGAGTGAAGAACACTGGAAAAGATTGTGTTTAGTTGTAGGTGCATTTGAGATTCTGAATGGAAATGTCAAAAGGGAAATTGAACATACAAGCCTGACTCAAAAGAGCTAAGATATAAATATTTGAATTGTTGATATATAAGTGGTAATTTAAGTCATATATATATAAAATAAATCATCTGGGGGGCAAAACTTATTGAGTAGGAAGAGTTCACTTTAAGCTTTGTTGAATTCCAACATTTTAAGGCTGATTCAAGGATGGAGTTGGCAAAGAAGACTGAGGAACCACTACAAAGATAGAAGAATATGGTATCTAGGAAGCCTTGGGAAGAAAATGTTTTAAGAAAGGAGTAAGCATGTTTGTAGTCATCCAAATAGATCATTATCTCAATGATAATTGCCTGTTTACATGTTCATGTACCCAACAGTTTAAGTTCTTTTAGGGATTGTGGGTTGAACTACATTGGAAGCTCGCAAACATTTTCTGTAAAGGGCTAGATAGTAAATATTTAGGATATATAGGCCATATAATCTCTGTTGCAACTACTGAACTCTTGTTGCAGCATGAGGGCAGCCATGTTCAGTACATAAAAAGTAGGGGTGACTCTGTACTAATAAAACTTTATTTATGGATAGTGAGTTTGAAATTCATAATTTTTACATATCACAAAATATTTGTGAATTTTAAAGAAAGATTAAAAAAAATCTTAGCTTGTGTACTGCATAGAATTCTTTACTTTGATTTGTATTAATTCCTGAGGCTTAAAAAACACCATTAGGCAGTAAAACATACCTTTACACTACTGAGAATTCTAATTATTATTTCATTATTTTTCATTCTTAATTTTTTTTTATCTGATCTTGGTCATATAAGGCCGTGTTAACTGTATAGGACATGGACTCTGTATCCATATTGCTAGAATTTAGCATGAGAGACAGTACATAAACTGGTGAAAAAAAAATTAAGATATGGTAAAAACTTGTGATATCTATACCATGAAAAAAATTAACAGATGTAATGTTATTATGAAGGAGGAGTAAGGGTAGTTAAAAGTGGCCAGAGGATGTATTTTCTGGGAAATATCATTTATGTTGAGACTTAAGTTACATGGGTGGATAAAGAATAACTAATTAATTAGCATGTGTAATGACCCTGATTCCCATACTAGGGGTTTAGTATTTTCCAAGAGCTGAAGGTTGGTTTTAGGTATATAGCTTTAGGTGTCTGCATTTAACTAATCTACAGATAATTGATTATACAATCTAATACGGGTATGTATTGATTTTTTTTTTTTAAATCAGACAACCTGTGCTAAGTAATAGCTAATAACTATCAGGATCAAAATAGGCTGTTAAAAAGAAATACTGACTTCCAGTGTATTTGATGTTGTTCATATTCCATATTCATTGAAAGCCATTCAGCTGAAATGATGTTGCTATTAAAATATGGATTGACAGACAGTTGGAACTAATATGAGTAATTGCCATACCAAGAGCTATTTAATACTAAATGTCAAACATACTGAAATCAAAGAAGAATCTGCTTCCTACATGAGTAACTCAGTTTAGTCTCCAGACATGTGACGCACGAAGGTGGTGTCTTAAGAGATGCGTTGAGCAAAATAGCTGACAATAGAACTTGTCATTATCAGTGGGAAGAACACAGAACAGATTAACTAGGGAAAGAAAAGAGTGAGGGAAATAGAATGACATAAATGGAGGTAAAATGAGAATCATGGTCAGTAATAGTAAAGAAGAAGGGCTAGAGGAAAGAATTTAAGGAAAAGAAGAAGGGAGAATACGTGGTTTAAGAGGAGCATATTCTAGTAGGTGAAATTTTATACAAGATAAAACCTTAGAAAAGTCCACTTTTAGTTTTAGGAATAAATGCTAATATCTCATACGCATTGCTAATCATATGAGAAGATCTAAATCAAAGCTCGCCATATCTTTGATTATCTCTTCTACTTCAAAATTGTTCTTTTGCAGTATTTCACTTTGAAAACTCAAAGTGTCAAATTACATACTTATATTTTATAAATTTTTACTTTTTGAAAATAATATTGACAAATACTTGTTTTTAAATAAAATGTATATACCATGTAGTATGTTGTATTTATTTACTCAATCTTTTTTTAAGTGTTTCAGGCTGCATGTACCAAGTAGTTCAGACGATTGGCTCGGATGGAAAAAATCTTCTGCAATTACTTCCAATTCCTAATTCCTCTGGAAATCTTATGCCACTAGTTCAATCTTCAGTCATGTCTGATGCTTTGAAAGGGAATACAGGAAGTCCAGTTCAAGTTACTTTTCAGACTCAGATTTCCAGCTCTTCCACAAGTGCATCAGTTCAATTGCCCATTTTTCAGCCAGCCAGTTCTTCAAAGTATTTTCTTACAAGAACAGTAGATACAGCAGAAAAAGTTAGAGTTACTTCTGTGGGAACTGAAAATTTTACCTCATCAGTTTCTAAAGTTCAGAGTCATGGTGTGAAAATTGATGGACTCACCATGCAAACATTTGCTGTTTCTCCCTCTTCAACACAAAATGATTCATCTTACATTTTAGTAAATACCCAGAGTCTCCCAATGACTGTGAAGTCTCCGGTTTTGCCTTCTGGGCATCATTTACAGATTCCAGCCCATGCTGAAGTGAAATCTGTACCAGCGTCATCATTGCCTCCTTCAGTTCAGCAAAAGATCCTTGCAACCGCCACCACAAGTACCTCAGGAGCAGTTGAGCCCTCCCAAATACCTACTGTTATTTATGTATCTCCTGTAAATACAGTGAAAAATGTAGTTACCAAGAACTTTCAAAACATTTACCCAAAACCTGTTGCAGAAATAGCAAAGCCAATGATACTAAACACCACACAGATTCCAATGAATGTTGCTAAAGAGACACAGTTAAGAGGTGGTCAGCATTCTCAAGCTGCTCCAGTGAAATGGATTTTTCAAGAAAATCTACAGCCTTGCACTCCATCTCTTGTTCCTGTTAAATCTTCAAATAATGTGGCTTCAAAGATTTTACAAACTTTTGTAGATAGAAAAAGTTTGGGAGATAATACTGTAAATATGCCACCATTGAGTACCATCAGTCCTAGTGGGACACAATGCAAAAATATGCCTATTAAAGATAATGCTTTGGTTATGTTTAATGGGAAAGTCTATCTCTTGGCTAAAAAGGGGACAAATGTTTTGCCATCACTAATTGACAAACAGAATTCAGTTTCTCCTGATATTCCACCAAGAAAAGATGCATCACAGATAGTGAGTTCAAGTCCAGTCACAGAAATATCCAGAGAGGTTGTAAATATTGTTTTGGCTAAAAGTAAATCTTCCCAGATGGAGACAAAATCAGTTTCAAATACTCAGCTTGCTTCCATGGCCAATTTAAGGGCAGAGAAGAATAAGAAAGTGGAGAAACCATCTCTTTCTGCCCAAAACCCACATAGTATGAACCAATCTATTAATTACTTAAAGCAGAATAAGACTTTATTCTCAAAGCCAGACTTACCAGATGGATTTAGTACAGGACAAAATGCCCCCAGAAAAGGAAATATCATCCAGAGCATAGAGAAAATAAGTTCCTCTGTTGATGCAACAACTGTTACTTCACAACAGTGTGTTTTCAGAGACCAAGAACCAAAGGTAATTTTCCCATGTCAGGGTGTTCTTTTTATCTTATGTATATAGAAAATTTTTCTTTCTTGATTCTTAAAGTTAGTTATCTATGATACCTCTTTTTCCCTCCTCTCCCATCCTCCTTTTCATCATATACATGCCATACACACATGAATGCTTAAGCCAAAGCTTTCACCTGAGGGAAATGTTTGAGAAGTGTAATAGAGCCCAAACAGTATTTTTCTCTTGAATCATTTGGCATGCCAAATCTTCAAAGCAAAATTAAACAAACAAATCACAGAGCAACAAGATTCAGAAGAGTTGGAGAAGGATAATGTGAATTCAAAGCTTTGTAAAATTGTGTGTGTAAATATATATGTGCATGCTTATATTTTACACATAAGTACATATACATACATATATTTAAGAGCTTTTAATATATGAAGAGATTAATGTTTTTTTTTTTTTTGAAGAGATTAATGTTACACATAGAGGAGAGCTGGGATTTGTTTGTTTGTTTTGTGGTAGGGAGCTATCTGGCAGTTTTTTAGGTAGATGGTGGAAGGGGTAGGACTTGACTAATTAACACCTTTCATTCATATGTGGAAAAAATTTATCAACATCTTGATTGGGTTTTTTTTTAATATACAAGTTTTCTTTTCCTTTTTCTAGCCCTTCTTTTTGATTCCTCATTCGGTTACCCAACATATCCACATAATTATTTCTGTTCTACTTAAGATATGTGTATGTGTGACCTCTAAATATTTGTACTTAGAGGTCTACTTAATAATGTCAGTATTTTCCCCATTTGTACAGAATTCATTGAACTCCAGGGATATAAGGAGGTAAATTCTGATGAAGTACAAGATTGATTAAAGGTATAAGGGTTTTTCAAAAAATGTCAATTTCCAACATAATGTCATATAGATTATTTTCAACTTGTTATTAGTCTGTATTCTCATTTCATTTGTTTGAGAATTGACTACCAGTTACTTTCCTAGTACAAGAAAGTAAAATTGTAGGGGAGCATTTTGGTTTTGCCCAGTAAAGTTCAGCTTTTCAAGTGTGGGTGGTAAGGTAAGAGTAATGCAATCCAACCATTTAGGAATTTAAAGCATGGCATTTTAAGTAAGATGAGGTAATTACTTAGTTGCTAGTGTGATAAAATAGCTTAAGTAATTGGCAGTATTGTTTGTGTGTTTTCTTTTCCTATTTCCAGATCCAGAATGAGATGGCATCAACATTAGAAAAAGTTACTCAAGAAAGAAATGACAAGAACATTTCTCAACGAAGAAGCAATAAGGCATCATATCTGAAGAGTGATGCTGAACTTAAAAAGATATTTGGTATCACTAAAGATTTGAGAGTGTGCCTTACTCGGATTCCTCAGCATTTGGGCTCTGGAGAAGGTTTTGATTCCTTTAGCCCTTTGGTGAAGAGTGAAACTTACAAAGAGGCAGAGTTTATAGTGAAGGAGGAAGGGAGAAAACAGGTAATAGATTTTAAAGTGTCATTTGTAGGTACTCCAAAGATAAATGAATGTATTAATTTTCTTGATTTTTAGTTTTTAGTCGTATGCATTAATAAGAATGATAGTTGTTACCAAATTTGCGTCTATATTTATTATACCTAAACATACAAGAACATAATATATGCACAGGTAAAAAGATATCCCCAGTTAATTAAAATGTTGTTTAGGGAATTGCTTGGCAGTCCAGTTGTTAGGACTCCACATTCTCACTGTCGAAGGCCCAAATTCAATCCCTAGTCAGGGAACTAAGATCCCTCAAGCTGCACAGTGTGGCCAAAAAAATTAAAAAAGGAAAATAAATGACAGAAATGTAGGGAAAATATAAGCATGTAGATATTCACTACAGTATTGTTTTTAATATAAGCCTTAAGAGAATCTACACAATAATGATGAACAAAAATATCCCTGTAACTTTGCCTACTGTCATTCTACTTATAAATGTTTCCTTATTGTTTAATATCCTGAACTTAGATCAGAAACCAGTCAACCTTTCCCAGTGATAATCTTTCATATGTGCCTACTGTGCAGATGAAAAAAAAATGTTAAATTCTATTTCTTAGGCTCTTCACAAATGATTGTTACGCTTTTGTAGTAGATCAATATAGCTTCTAATAGTTGACTTAAAATTAGGCAATTTATTCTCAGTGAATATCACTGGGACATTGCCATTCACTTGGATACCATACAGTGGCAAACACTTTCTTCCTGTAGTTGTTCTCAGTAGATTTTGTTGAGTTGAATTTAATGGCTAAATATTTGTAACTGGAAACATTTTTAAATTCAAGAGCACAATATATATTCAGCAATAATATTTTATTTTTCTTTTGAAATCTTACTCAAAATTGCAGCAGAGTATTGATAAGAAAAGAAAAGCAAAAACCACTAAGAAGATGGATCACCCAAAGAAGAGAAGAACCAATAGTGTTAATAACACAACTATAAATGGAGGAGCTAATGTCACCAGTTCCCAGCTCATCAGCAGTATTTTACCAACTTCAGATGTGTCACACCATAACATCCTCACAAGCTGCAACAAAGCTAGAGAAGAAAACAGAACTGAGGTAGAGCATTGTACTCATGGAAACCAAGAAAAGGGCACATTGAGTTCAACTACAGCTTTTGAACAAAGCTATTCCTTCAATAAAAATTACACTGAGGATATTTTCCCGATGACACCACTAGAGTTAGAAGAAACCATTAGAGATGAAAAGATAAGAAGACTTAAGCAAATGCTCAGAGAGAAGGAAGCAGCTCTTGAAGAAATACGTAAGAAGATGCATCAAAAATAATAAAATGGCTCTTCTTAAAGGCATCAGTGAAATAGCTGTGTTTTTTCATATACTTTTGCATTAAGTTAGTTATAGGTGCATTCTGAAAGTGTTTTTGAATATGAAAATTGTCTTTACATCAGCTGATTGTAAAATTTTATGTAAGAAATACAGAAAAGGTTAACTCACATTTGACTTTTATGAATAACTCATGGGATATCTGAATCTTTGTCTAGATACCTTTTTTTGGAAGGAAAACTTTTCTATTTTTCTATTACTTCAACTAGAATTCCACAAGTTTGAATATTTGTTATTGTTTGTATGTTTAGCTAAATTGTTCAGATGTTATTCCAACAATAGTTAATTATTATGTACTTTTAAATTATATAATCCAGGATAGGAAATCAGCTCAAAACTTAGCTTTACCAATGGGCTTGTATCTTCATATGTCTCTTTACCCCTAAAATGACGATACCTTCTACTCACTGTTGTTGTAAGTTTTTTTTAACTTTCATGAAAGAAAATGTATTATAACAGCATTATTAAAAAATTCAAACATTTCTCAAGAGTGAGGGATTTTTTTGTAACTTTTGCAAAGTAGTTCCATATGATACAAAATGGGTTTTAGAATTCAGGCTATATAATGTATTGTTTGCTTAAAGTGGTATGTTATCTCTAGGCAAATGCTTCCCTTTTTTGAAATATGTAAATATATGACTAAGATTGTGTGAAAAGTAAATCTGAACATGGCTACATTTAATACTTTTTAAAATTGTAAAGTGTAGTTTTTCTTAATAGAGCTAGACCTTTTTATCTCTGGTCATCTTTCATTTGGAGAGTTGGGGAGTGGCATAGAGATAGGGATTAAGGGGAAGGAGGAAAAGGTTATTTTTAAGAAATGGTAAATTCCTGGAAGTAAGGTCAAATAAAACCTGGACATTAGCAACAAAATAGAAAACAGAAAGCCAGAAAATACTGAGAGGGAATAAAACAAATGCAAACAGTATCAACTAGATTCTCCTGCCCCCGCCTTTTTTTTGGTAACAACTTTATTAAGGTAATTTGCATATTGTAAGTTTCACCCTTTTGAAGTGTACAGTTGATATTCACAGAGTTGTGTAACCTTCAACATGATCTAATTTTAGATCATTTTCATTACCACCTAGAAAACTTCATACTCATTAGCAGTCACTCCCCAGACACTTCTTTCCCCATCCCTTGGCAACCCACCAATACACTTTCTGTCTCTATAAATTTACTTAGTTTAGACAGTCATATGCATGGAATGAACCATTCAGTATATTTTCCCTTATGACAGATTTCTTTGAATTAGTTTAATATTTTCAAGGTTCATCTGTGCTGTCACATGTATTCATACTTAATTTTTTAAATTGCTAGTATTCCATTGTATGGATATACCATACTTTGTTTATCCATTCGTTTATGGACATTTGGGTTGTGTACACTTTGGCTACTAGGATGTTATATTGCTGTGTTTTTCTGGATGTTTGGGTATATGTTTTTGTGTGGACAAAGTGTTTTCAAGTCTCTTGGGTATATACCTAGGAGTGTAATTGCTGGGCCATACCCTAACTCTTTGAGGAACTGCCGGATTAGTCCAGGCAGATTTTTCTCCCCCTTCTCCACCATATTAGATCTTGTTAAGGACACCAGCGACTACCATGTTGCTAGATCCAGTTGTCAGTTGTCAGTCTTCTTAATTTATCTGTCTGTGGGGGTATTAGTTCATGAATTAATTACCTCCTTTGAAAAAAAAAATGTAAGCTTCAAAAAAAGCAGTACATGTCCATTGTGGGAAAATTGCAAATACAATCCAAAATATTAAAAATTCACTTTCCTATCAAGCTAAAATATTAAATGTTGGGGCTTGGGGATATATAGTTAAAGGCTATCAGTAAATAGATACCATTTGAACCCAGAGGTTGAATAACTTCACTTAGGGAAACAGGATAAACAGAGAAGAAGGTGAAATTGTGGGCTCATGTCTTAGTACAATTAAAGATTGGGAAAAGGGCAATCTCATGAATTTTGAGAATCAGAAGCTTCTTGAATGAATTGTATTTATAAATCCTTGGATAGTACCTGACAGTGATGTATCAGTATTTGTTAAATAAATTCATCTAAAATCATCCTAATAGACATATTGCATCCATTTTCATTTCATTTCATTTTCTTACTTTACCTCCTCCTTTTGATGTTTTCTGCTTTTATTATTAAGGCTTTGCTGCTCATGGAATTATCAAGCACCCATTTCTTCTGATAATAAATTCCATAATATGGAAACGTAGCTTGAATTCTCTACAGCAAAATTCTCAAAATTTATCTGTACTGATGGTCTCAAACTCTTATTTCTCATTCTGAAATTAACTCAAATTAGGGTTTTATCTTTATCACTCCATTAAAGCTATTTTTCTCAAAGTCTTCAAATATCAACATATTGCTAAATATAATGGTCAGTGCTTAGTCCTTAGTCTTTATCTGACTTGACCTCTCAGCAGCATTTGTCAGTTTTTATAAGTAAGTCATTGAAATTTGACACTATTTTTTTGGGCCCCAAAATCACTGCAGATGGTGACTGCAGCCATGAAATTAAAAGACTCTTGCTTATTGGAAGAAAAGCTATGACAAACCTAGACAGCATATTAAAAAGCAGAGACATTACTTTGCCAACAAAGGTCCATCTAGTCAAAGCTGTGGTTTTTCCAGTAGTCATGTATGGTGTGAGAGCTGGACGATAAAGAAAGCTGAGCACAAAAGAATTGATGCTTTTGAACTGTGGTGTTGGAGAAGACTCTTGAGAGTCCGTTGGACTGCATGGAGATCAAACCAGTCCATCCTAAAGGAAATCGGTCCTGAATATTTGGAAGGACTGATGCTCAAGCTGAAGCTCCAATACTTTTGGCCATCTGATGCAAAGAACTGACTCATTTGAAAAGACCCTGATGCTGGTAAAGATTGAAGGAGGGAGGAGAAGGGGACGACAGAGGATGAGATGGTTGGATGGCATCACCAGCTTGATAGACATGAGTTTGAGCAAGCTCTGGGAGTTGATGGTGGACAGGGAAGCCTGGCATGCTGCAGTCCATGGGGTCACAAAGAGACAAATCTGAGCAACTGAACTGATAACACACCTATGTCCATACCAAGCAAGATGTGTTTCTGTTGCTCCAAAGAGTTTCCATGTACCTGTTTCTAGTCAATTTCTCATTTCTGCATCCAGTCGGACACGACTGAGTGAACAAAAACATTGAAATTTGTTCTTCACTCTTGCTACCAAGACATCATATTCTTGATTTCCTACTACCTTATTGGTTGCTCCTTCTGAGTCTCTCATTTTTTCCCTCCTCCATGATGTCGTAATGTTGAAGTTACATACAGCTCAGTGTCTTTGATTTTACACCTATATTCATTTATGATAGCCTTATCTAGTTCTCATGAATTGAAATACCATCTATATACAGGAACTTTTCTATGAACTTCAACATTGTGTATCCAATCACCTTCTTGATATTTCTATTTAGAAGTCCAGTGGGCATCTCAAAATTAACACAGACCAAACCCAGGTTCTAATGCACACCCACAATTTTCCTCAACCAAGATCTCTATCTCAGTTAATGACAAATCCAGGCTTCCACTTGTTCAAGTGTACACACTTGGAGTACACCTTGAGTTTTCTTTTTCTTATACCCTAGTCTAAGCTTCTCTGGAGAAGGGACAGGCTACCCACTCCAGTGTAAAAAATCCACCTGCAATGCAGAGACTTGGGTTTGACCCCTGGGTTGGGAAGATCCCCTGGAGGAGCACATGGCAACCCACTCCAGTATTCTTGCCTGGAGAATCCCATGGACAGAGGTCCCTGGAGGGCTGCAGTCTATGGGATTGCCAAGAGTTGGACATGACTGAGTGACAAAGTATACCACAGTCAAACCTTGGAGTACACCTTGATTTTTCTTTTTCTCTTACCCTAGTCTGTTAGGAAATTGTCTTCATTTACCTGAAATCTGACCATTGTTTACCACCTGTATGGTGACAACCTTACATTATCTGCCATTTGGATTACTGAAACAACCTTCCTGCTTCCACCAGTGTCCTCCTACAACCTTTACTTCTTACAATAGCCAAGTAATTTTGCTAAAAGTATAAACGCATGCGTGCTCAGTCATGTCCAACTCTTTGTGACCCTGTGGAGTGGATCTGCCAAGCTCCTATGTCCATGGAGTTTTCCAGGTGAGAATACTGGAATGGGTTGGCATTTCCTACTTCAGGGATCTTCCAGACCCAGGGATTGAATTTGCATCTCTTGCAGCTACTACATTGGTAGGCAGATTTGTTACTTCTGCACCACCTGGGAAGCCCCAAAAGTATAGGTAATGAGGGGAAAAAGAACCAAAAGCAGAATGAGAATGGGCAAAATATATGAACAGATAATTCACGATGAAAGATATAACCTTCAAACGAAAAATATTCAAATTAATTTGAGATTGGATAAATGCAAATTAAAACCACTCAACATTTTTCATTGGTCAGAATGGAAAATACTTAAGAATATGGCAACTCATGTTGGTGAGACTGTAAAGAAATAGTCATGTTCACATGTTGCTGATGGGACTAATTGATACAGTTTTTCTGGAGGGAAATTGGATGGTATGTAAAAAAATTATTCATTTACATTTCAACCAGTGGGGCCAGCTTCTCTTTTTTCAGGAACCTATCCTGAAGATATCACTCCAACAGTATTAAAGTATATACAAAAATATATTAATTACAATAGTTTTTAATTGCAGTGTATTGGAAACAATTTAAATGCCCATTCATAGGAGAGTAGTTGGAAAAAACCATGATATGTCTACATAGTGGTATGAGGAAGAGCTTTATGAACTGACAAGTAATTTCCAAGACATGGAGTGATTTCTAAGACATGCTTTAAAATGAAATAAAAGCAAAACACAGAAGAGTATAACATGTTACCCTTCATGTATCTACCCTTCATAATATCTCCCCACTGTGGCTCAGCAATAAAGAATCTGTCTGTAATGCAGGAGACACAGGTTGGATCCCTGGGTGGGAAAGACTGCCCTGGAGGTGGGGCGTGGCAACCCACTCCAGTATTCTTGCCAGAAAAATCCCATGGACAGAGGAGCCTGGCAGACTACGGTCCTTGGAGTCTCAAAGAGTCAGACATGACTAAAGCGACTGAGCAGGAACAAGAGCTATAAGAAAAGAAACATCTGCTTATTTGTACAAAAAAAAAATACGAGAAACATAAACCAAAAGCTAACAAGACAGACTACCTAAAGGAGAGGGATATAAAGAAGAGAATGGCAATAGGTTAGCAAGAATGAAGTAGAGTAACATTTCTCTGATTATATCTTTTTGTCTGATTCTTAGAATCTTGCATACTCTTCACATAACCTTAAATAAACAGATGACTAAAACCAAGCAGGAAATGACAAAAGAAAATTGGAATGCCAATACTAACAAATGAACGTAAATGTATTGTGAAAGAAGAACATGACCATACTTAACGAGATGGGAAAAAATCAACCTTGGCAACTTAGACGCAGTATCTTCACCAGGCACAAAGCTGAAGTCTTAAGCATTGTGCTCTAGTTAGTACATGTTTTTCTCACAGGTATATGAGTTAGCAACCCTGAAACTGCATTTGCCTACTATATACTAGAATTGAACAAGTAAGTACATATATTGTGGATAGTGAGAGCCAGGCTTCTTACTGTTGGAGAAAGACTTTGTAAAGAAAGGAAGAAGGATAAAGTCAAGCCTGTGGTATTGGATTAGAATAAGAGGCATACACATAGACTCATGGTTTTTAATATATAATTCAGACACATAAACAAATATATACATATGGGCATATGTTTGGGTTAGTATACATTCATATTTCCTAACTCACTCATTGAGAAGGCCTAGAAGCAGTCGACACTCCAGAACAATGAGCACACCTACTACCAGATCTTGGTTTCTAAATGCCATGCTCCAACATAAGGAACCAGAGTTCCTTGGATAATTTGATTCCAGGGCAGCCTGGAGCAAAGAAAATACAAGATGAACTTAGGACATTTTGTGATGTCAGAAGGTAAGGAAATGCTCCTCTGAAAGATGGAGGCTTATTAAAAACAGAGAAGCCAATCTGAAGGAGCATCTAGTGGCCAAAACTGGAATAATGTGAATAACAATATAATAGTGTTTGACTTTAACCCGTAGAATAGTATACTCAGGGAATCTATGCAAATATAAAAATCAAATGCATAAATGAAGGAAAAGAGACAGCTCTTCCTTACAGTTGAATTTCAATTAAATGTAGATGGAAAGGGGAAATAGAGAATCATCATTGTAAGTGCCCTAGTAATATCTGTTGCAGACAAGATTCACCAATGGATGCTAAAATTAGGGGGCAAAAGTTTGAGAAGGATTTGCAATCTCAAAATATCTCCCCAAAGACACTTATTAACTATAAGGGGAAATAAAGTAACTATAATTTAGGGGAGAAACCTAGCAGACACCAACCTATCCAAATGATCAAGATAAATAACACCAGTAAGTAGACATATCAATATCATGAATCCCTTGATATGATGCATAAAGACATTTTTGTATGTTATAGTATTTCCAAAAGTACAAAACCTTTCTGTTATGGGCTGAATGTTTGTGTCCTTTCTAAAATTCATACACTGAGGCCCTAACCCCCAGTGTGGAGATGGGGCCTCTAAGGAAGTAAATGAGGTTAAATGAGGTCATAGGAATGGGACTGTGATTTAATAAGATTAGTGTCCTTATGAGACTTTAGAATGATCCCCCACAATCACCCCTCTCAGCAAGAATGTACTGAACCAGCATGCTTGCTCTGAAGAAGATCAGGTGAGGACATGGTGAGAATGCAGCCATCTGCAAACCAGGAAGAGAGTTCATATTGGAGTTCACACTGGAGGCTGAATTGACTGGAACCTTGTCCTTGGACTTGAGCCTCCAAAACTGAGAAGCAGATATCCGTTACTGCAGCCATTCAGTCTGTGATATTTTCTTATGGCAGCCTGAACTAATACTCTTTCCAACCATGAGAAAATATGAGTAAACCTCATTTGAGGAGCTTTCTACAAAATTACTGATTAGTATTCTCCCAAAGTGTCAAGGTCATGAAAGACAAGGAAAAGAGTAAAGAAGAGTTGTGGACTGGGAGAGACTAGGAGGAAAAATAAAAAATGCATGCAATATGGGACCTGGAGTAGGATTCTAGGACATGAATGAAAATGTGAAATTTGAAAAAGATCTATAGCTTAGTTAATAGAATTGCACTAGTATTAATTTCCTGTTTTTGATGTTAACATAGGGGAAGTGGGATAAGGGATATAAAGGAACTCTTTGTACCATTTTTGCAAATTTTCTGTGATTCTAAAATTAGATTAAAAAGTTTATAAACAAAACAAAATCTTTAAAAAATGCAGATCAGAATATTCCCTCCCCTGTTCAAAATTCTCTTAGTGGCTTTCTATCTCACTCAAATTAGATGCCAAATTCTGTACAATGGGAAAGCCCTATACTAATTTCCTATAGGAAAAGCCCTATACTCTCTGTTCCCTTGCTTCCTCTCTAACTTCATTTCGTATTAGTCTCCCCCTCCCCACTGAACTTCAGCCAAACTAAGTTCTTATTTTTCCTTAGTAGAGCAGGCACATTTCTGGCTTATGTCTTTGTGTTGGTTTATTCCCAATACCACTGGCTGTTCTTTCTGTAACTAACTGCATGACCTGCTCTTTCACATTTTTTGTCTTTGCTCAAATATTTTATCAGTGAAACATTTCTCACTACCCTATTTTATTTTATACCCACGAGCTACCTGGAATTCCATATTCTGATATTACTTTTTCCATTGCCCTTGTTATCATTATCAATATACTGAATATTTTATTAAAACTTAATTTTATTATTGTATGTTGATAATACAGCAGAGTTTAAGCTGCACCTAAGTTAAAGTTAGAGGTCCTTTTTTTTCACTGATGTATTCCCAGTGAACATGAAGAGAGAATGAATAGTCATGTGGAGGTTGCTTCATCTCCAATGTCTTATTCTAGTTTCAAGAGCAGGAAGAAAGATACACACACACATACACACACACTCAAAGAAGAAATATATTAGGAAAGCAAAACCTCTCATCATATCTTCATGTGTTATTGGATTATTGGTCAAACTATTTTACATGACCATCTGTAATGAAGCCTGGAAATTTTTTTTTTTGACATGGGAAAATTACTATTCAAACAAAGTTTAGTTTCTGTTGAATAAAGAAGAAAAGAAGTGGTTACTGGGTAGGCTACTGATAACGTCTGCCACAAAAACCATATCTACCACATTTTGACAAAAAAATTAGGTTTAGAGGGACAAAGAATGAATATTCTAAACTATTTAGACAAAAATATAATATTACTTAAGAGGTAACCAAAAGATTTCATAAATTTATACTTTTGTTTCAATAATATTAAGAAAGGGAAGTACAACTTTTATGGTTCTGAGGGATAAAATGTAAAGAATTTTCCCAATCTCCCAATTTATCCCTCCCCACCTTCCCCATTATCTCCTGGTAACCATAATTTTGTTTTCTACATCTGTGACTCTACTTCTGTATTTTAAATAAGTTCATTTGTATCCCTTTTTTTATATTCCACTTATTAGAAATACCATATTATATTTGTCTTTCTGTGTCTGACTTCACTCAGGGAACTCTACTCAATACTTTGTAATGACCTATATGGGAAAAGAATCTTAAAAAAATAAATGCAGGACTTTCCTGGCAACCTACTGGTTAACAATTCCACTGCAGGGGTCATGAGTTTAATCCCTGGTCAGGGAACCAAGATTCCACATGCTGCAAGGTGTGGCCAAAATAAACCACAGAGTGGATATGTGTATAACTGATTGACCTTGCTGTACACCTGAAACCACACACTGTAAATCAATGATGCTCCAAAAAAAATTTTTTTTAAAAAATAATTTTATGCATACCTAAGTTCTGAATGAAAAATGATATCTAGAACAAGATATTCTCAAATATGCGAGAGCCCAGAAAGTATGCTTCTCAGGTTTCCTTATTGAATAAAACTACTTTAACATGTACTATGAATCAAAACCACAATGAGGTACCATTACACACCAGTCAGAATGGCCGCTATCCAAAAGTCTACAAGCAATAAATGCTGGAGAGGGTGTGGAGAAAAGGGAACCCTCTTACACTGTTGGTGGGAATGCAAACTAGTACAGCCACTATGGAGAACAGTGTGGAGATTCCTTAAAAAACTGGGAATAGAACTGCCATATGACCCAGCAATCCCACTGCTAGGCATATACACCGAGGAAACCAGAATTGAAAGAGACGCGTGTACCCCAATGTTCATCGCAGCACTGTTTACAATAGCCAGGACATGGAAGCAACCTAGATGTCCATCGGCAGACGAATGGATAAGGAAGCTGTGGTACATATACACAATGGAATATTACTCAGCCATTAAAAAGAATACATTTGAATCCGTTCTATTGAGATGGATGAAACTGGAGCCCATTATACAGAGTGAAGTGAGCCAGAAAGAAAAGCACCAATACAGTATACTAATGCATGTATATGGAATTTGAAAGATGGTAATGGTAACCCTATATGTGAGACAGAATAAGAGACACAGATGCATAGAACAGTCCTGTGGACTCTGAGGGAGAAGGTGAGGGTTGGACGTTCTGGGACAATAACATTGAAACATGTATATTGTCATATGTGAAGCAGAACACCATTCCATGTTCTATGCATGGGACGGATGCTCAGGGATGGAGCGTTGGGATGACACTGAGGGATGGGAGGGGGAGGGAGGTGGGAGGAGGGTTTGGGAGGGGGAGCACATGTGAACCCATGGCTGATTCATGTCGATGTATGGCAAAAACTACTACAATATTGTAAAGTAATTAGCCCCCAACTAAAATAAAAAAAAAAAAATAATAAAAAAAAAAAAAAAAAAAAACATGTACTATGACAGCTCATTGTAGGGCTTTTGTTTTGGCCCCACAGCTTGCAGAATCTTAGTTCCTCCACCAGGGGTTGAACCCAGGTCTCCTGCATTGGAAGCACGAAGTCCTAACCCTGGACCACCAGGGTATTCCTTGCATATTCTGTTTTAAAAAATATATTAACCCTGAATATTCATTGGAAGGACTGATGCTGAGGCTCCAATACTTTGACCACCTGATGCAAAGAACTGACATTGGAAAAGACCCTGATGCTGGGGAAGGTTGAAGGCAGAAGGAGAAGGGGACAACCGAGGATGAAATGGTTGGATGGCATCACCAATTCAATGGACATGAGTTTGGACAAACTCTGAGAGATAGAGAAGGACAAGGAACCCTGGTGTCCTGCAGTCCATAGGGTCACAAAGAGTTGGACATGACTGAGTGACTGAACAACATTGGCTTTGTACTAAGTTAGCTTGGCTAGGCTAAACTACATTTCCTAGAACTTCCTTTTGTATATTGTATTTCTAATTAGGGTGGACTACAAGAGAGACTCTCTGTGGGAAACTTGGGAGGCAAAAGCAAAGCAGTAGCCACTTTATTGCTCACACAGATTGTCTGATCTACTGGCACATCTCTTTGTCATGAGGTGTGGCCAGATCTGGAAATACTTCATCTTCCCTGTATAGTTCTTCAGCTTCTCTTACTCGTTGGCCAAGTTACTAAGTTTAGTTCTGTGACAAAGAGGACATGCATACCATCAAGGTCAGAGACAACAGGAATTGACACAAATTTCAATCTGTCCTGTGGCCCTCAGCTTGTCCTTGTGTGTTCTGACTTGTTCTTTCTCTCCCTCAGAATTTCTTGCTGATTTCCTGTCCTGTGGACTTGAAGTTTCAGGATCAGATAGGGAGACAATCGCTCTTCACAAGGAGGCAAGAAGATTAGATTCCTAGAATGAATCCTTTTGCACATATACAAACATACATATTCCACATTCTAGTGGTTCTGCTTCTCGGATTGAACTCTGACTTATACACTACCCTGAATTTATTTTAAAATTCTCCAACAATTTCTGCTAAGAGTTGAGAATTTTTTCCTTTCAAAGACTGGTCTTTAACTTGCTTCATATTGATTTTCGTGTAGGTACAGTGTGAATGAGTTCAATTCCATTTCTTTCCAAATGATTAACCCATTGTTTCAAGATTCTTAACTGAAAAGTCCATCTTTTCTCTTTTGACAGGTAATATCAAGTTTATCATATAGAAAGTGTCCATACATGTATGGGTTTGTTTTCTGGTCTTTCTCTTATTATATCTATGTATATATATTAGTATAGCTGTACCTAACTTAAATTAAGGGATATCTATGACTCAGTGAGTACTTGTGTCTTAATTACAGTAGCTCTAATTATAAATCTTGGCATGTACTCTATCTTACTTTTCTTGATCAATAGTATCTTGGTGTTTTGATCCTTAGCATCTTTATATAAATTTTAGAAATATCTTCTCAAATTCCATAGTGTAATTTGTTGGTATGTATTCAGGTTTAATTCAATCAATAGATTAAATTGGAGATAATTAACATGTATTATCTTGTATAATGTTAACAGATACAATCTCTAAGCATGGTGCATTTCTCTATTTAAGTTTTCTATAATGCTTTTCAACTGAGTTTTAAAATATTCTCCAAGAAGCTCTTGCATAACTTTTTAGAAATTTATTTCTAGATACTTATATTTTTGCTCTATTAAAAATGATAATTAAATTTTTTGATGGAAAATATAGCATAACTCTAAAGGTTTTCAATAGAGATATATTGTATGTATTTATCAAAGTGTTATTTTTTAAATTCAGTATTATGTTTTAAAACATCATCATTTAGTTAATTCATTTTCATTAACATCTAATATTTCATCACATGAATATGTCACTACTTATCTACTCTATTGTTGATACACATTAGGAATTTCCCCAGTGTTCAGCTGCTATAGACAATGCTTCTGTAAAACAAATTTATACTATGTCTCTGAGCATTTAACTATGCATTTCTGTAGGACGCTTATTTAAAAGTGGAATTACTGCATCAAAGAACGTGTCACACTGTTGTACAAGGGATTGTATTAATTTATCTACTCATCAGCAATATATAAGATTTCCCAATATTTCATATTTTAATACAGGAACTAGTCAGCTCTGTTGTTTATTTATTTACTTAGCCAAAGTAATACATATGCAGTGATATCTTATTTCCCTGATTGCTCATGAGTCTGAGTAATTTATTATGTTTACCAGTTCTTTGAATTTCCTCTTTTGTGAAAGGCTACATCAGTCTCTCGTGGAGGCGTGGGTTGGCGGTGGCCTGCTGCAGGGTTGGGGTCACTGAGTGAGGCAGTGCATGCATGGGACCTTGTGAAGGAGGTCGCCATTATCTTCACTACCTCCATCATAGTTTGGCCTCAGATCAAACAACAGGGAGGGAACACAGCTCCACCCATCAACAGAAAACTGGATTAAAGATTTACTGAGCCTGGCCCCACCCATCAGAACAAGACCCAGTTTCCTCCTTAGTCTGTCTCTCCCATTAGGAAGCTTCCATAAGCCTCTTATCCTTCTCCATCAGAGGGCAGACAGAATGAAAATCATAATCGCAGAAAATAACCAATCTAATCATATGGACCACAGCCTTGTCTAACTCAGTGAAACTATGAGCTATGCCATGTAGAGCCACCCAAGATGGGTGGATCATGGTGGAGAGTACTGGCAAAATGTGGTCCACTGGAGAAAGGAATGGAAAACCACTTCAATATTCCTGCCTTAAGAACCCCAGGAACAGCATGAAAAGGCAAAAAGCTAGGACACTGAAAGATGACCTGCCTGGGTCAGTAGGTGCCCAATATGCTACTGGAGATCAGTGGAGAAATAACTCCAGAAAGAATGAAGAGATGGAGCCAAAGCAAAAACAACACCCAGTTGTGGATGGGACTGGTGATGGAAGTAAAGGCCAATGCTGTGTAAAACAATATTGCATAGGAACCTGGAATGTCAAGTCCAGGTCAAACAGGAGATGGCAAGAGTGAACATCAACATTTAAGGAATCAGTGAACTAAAATGGAATGGAATTGGTAAATTAAACTCAGATGACCATTATATCTGCTACTGTGGACAAAAATTCCTTAGAAGAAATGGAGTAGACTTCCTAGTCAACAAAAGAGCCTGAAATGCAGTACTTGGATGAAATCTCAAAAACGACAAAATGATTTCTGTTCGTCTCCAAGGCAAACCATTCAATATCACAGTAATCCAAGTCTATCCCCCAACCAGTAATGCTGAAAAAGCTGAAGTTGAAGGGTTCTATGAAGACCTATAAGACCTTCTAGAACTAACACCCAAAAAAGATATCCTTTTCATTATAGGGGACTGGAATGCAAAAGTAGAAAGTCAAGAGATACCTGGAGTAACAGGCAAATTTGGCCTTGGAGTACCGAATGAAACAGGGCAAAGGCTAATAGAATTTTGCCAAAAGAACACACTGATCATAGCAAATACCCTCTTCCAACAACACAAGAGAAGACTCAACACATGAACATCACCAGATGGTCAATACTGAAACAAGATTGATTATATTCTTTGCAACCAAAGATGGAGAAGCTCTATAGAGTCAGCAAAAACAAGGCCGGGAAATGACTGTGGCTCAGATCATGAACTCCTTATTGCAAATTTCATACTTAAATTGAAGAAAGTAGGGAAACCACTAGACCGTTCAGGTATGACCTAAATCAAATCCCTTACGATTATACAGTGGAAATGACAAATAGATTCAAGGGGTTAGATCAGATAAAGTGCCTGAAGAACTATCAATGAAGGTTCATGACATTGTACAGGAGGCAGTGATCAACACCATCCCTAAGAAAAAGAAATGGAAAAAGGGAAAATGGCTGTCTGAGAAGGCCTTACATATAGCTGTGAAAAGAAGAGAAGCAAAAGGCAAAGGAGAAAAGGAAAGATATACCCATTTGAATGTAGAGTTCCAAAGAATAGCAAGGAGAGATAAGAAAGCCTCCCTCAGTGATTAGTGCAAAGAAATAGAGGAAAACAATAGAACGGGAAAGACTAGAGATCTCTTCAAGAAAATTAGAGATACCAAGGGAGCATTTCATGCAAAGACAGGCACAGTAAGGGACAGAAACGGCATGGACCAAACAAAAGCAGAAGATATTAAGAAGAGGTGGCAAGAATACACAGAAGGGCTACACAAAAACAATCTTCATAACTCAGATAACCACGATGGTGTGGTCACTCACCTAGAGCCAGACATCCTGGAGTGCAAAGTCAAGTGGGCCTTAGGAAGCATCACTATGAACAAAGCTAGTGGAGGTGATAGAATTCCAGTTGAGCTATTTCAAATCCTAAAATATGATGCTGTGAAAGTGCTGCGCTCAATATGCCAGCAAATTTGGAAAGCTCAGCAGTGGTCACAGGATTGGAAAATGTCAGTTTTCATTCCAATCCCCATGAAAGGCAGTGCCAAAGGATGTTCAAATTGCACAATTGCATTCATCTCACATGCTACCAATGTAATGCTCAAAATTCTCCAAGCCAGGCTTCAATAATATGTGAACCGTGAACTTTCAGATGTTCAAGCTTGATTTAGAAAAGGCAGAGGAACCAGAGATCAAATTGCCAACATCTGTTGGATCATCGAAAAAGCAAGAGAGTTCCAGAAAAACATCTACCTCTGCTTTATTGAGTAAGCCAAAGCCTTTGACTGTGTGGATCACAACAAACCGTGGAAAATTCTTAAAGAGATGAGAATACCAGACCACCTGACCTGCCTCCTGAGAAATTTGTATGCAAGTCAAGAAGCCACAATTAGAACTGAACATGGAACAACAGACTGGTTCCAAATCAGGAAAGGAGTACATCAAGGTTGTATATTGTCACCCTGCTTATTTAACTTATAATGCAGAGTACATCATGTGAAATGCTGGGCTGGATGAAGCACAGGGTGGAATCAAGATAGCAGGGAGAAATATCAATAACCTCAGATATACAAATGACACCACCCTTAAGGCAGAAAGTGAAGAAGAACTGAAGAGCCTCTTGATGAAAGTGAAAGAGGAGAGTGAAAATGTTGACTTAAAGCTCAACATTCAGAAAACTAAGATCATGGCATCTGGTCCCATCACTTCATGGCAAATAGATGAGGAAACAATAGAAACAGTGAGAAACTTTATTTCCTTCGGTTCCAAAAGTACTGCTGATGGTGAGTGCAGCCATGAAGTTAAAAGATGCTTGCTCCTTGGAAGAAAAGCTATAACCAACTTAGACAGCATGCTAAAAAACAAAGACATTACTTTGCCAACAAAGGTCCATCTAGTCAAAGCTATCATTTTTCCATTAATCAAGTATGGATGTGAGAGTTGGACTATAGAGAAAGCTGAGTGCCGAAGAATTGATGCTTTTGAACTGTGGTGTTGGAGAAGACTCTTGAGAGTCCCTTGGACTGCAAGGAGATCAAACTAGTCAATCCTGAAGGAAATCAGTCCTGAATATTCTTTGGAAGAACTGATGCTCAAGCTGAAGGTCCCACACTTTGGCCACATGATGTGAAGAACTGACTCATTGGAGAAGCCCCTGATGCTGGGAAAGATTGAAGGTGGGAAGAGAAGGAGATGACAGAGGATGAGATGGTTGGATGATATCACCAACTTAATGGACATGAGTTTGAGTAAGCTCTTGGAGTTGGTGATGGACAGGAAAGCCTGGTGTGCTGCAGTCCATAGGGTCACAAAGGGTTGGACACTACTGAGCACTTGAACTGAACTTATGTCAAATCTTTTGCCCATTTTCTCTGTATTATACTTTTCTTATCCAGTTGCATAAATTCTTTATCAATTTTGAATATAAACCTTTTTTGATTCTCCATGATGCAGATGTTTTCTCTTCCTCTGGGGGTTGTTCAGATTTGGTGACTTTTTTTTTGATATGATGAATGTAATCAACCTTTTCATGGATCACAGCCTTGTCATGGGAAAGGGGCTTGTGTAACTCAGTGAAGCTATGAGCCCTGCCATGCGGGGCCAACCAAGATGGATGGGTCATAGTGAAGAGTCTGAGAAAATCTGGTCCATTGGAGGAGGGACAGGCAAACCACTCCAGGATTCTTGCTGGGAAACCCCATGAAGAGTTTCAAAGGACAAAAAATATGACACCAGAAGATGAGCCACCCAGGTCAGAAGATGTCCATTATGCCATGGGGGAAAAGTGGAGGGCAATTACAAATAGCTCCAGAAAGAATGAAGTGGCTGGCCAAAGAGGAAATGATGCTCGGTTTTGGATGTGTCTAGTAATGAAAGTAAAGTCTGAGGGTGTTAAGAACAATATGGCATAGGAGCCTGGAATGTTAGGTCCATGAATCAAGATAAATTGGATGTCATCAAGCAGGAGATGACAGAGAACTATTGACTTCTTAGGAATCAGTGAACTAAAATGTACAGGAATGGGTGAATTTAATTCAGATGACCATTATATTTACTACTGTGGGCAAGAGTCCCTTAAAAGAAATGGAATAGCCCTCACAGTCAACAAAAGAATCTGAAATTCAGTACTTGAGTGCAACCTCAAAAGTAACAGAATAATCTCAGTTCCTTTCCAAAGCAAACCATTCAACATCAGAGTAATCCAAGTATATGCCCAAACTTAAGTAAACCAAAGTAAACCTAAAACCTAAGTAAACCTAAGTAAAGTAAATCTAAGTAAACCAAGTCAAGTAAATCTAAGTAAATCAAGTCTATGCCCAAACCAAAGATGCTGAGGAAGCTGAAGGTGAACAGTTCTATGAAGACCTACTAGAACTAACACCAAAAAAAGATGTCCTTTTCATCACAGGGAATTGGAATGCAAAATGATGAAGTCAAGACTGGAGCCTATTATACAGAGTGAAGTAAGCTAGCAAGAAAAACACCAGTACAGTATACTAACGCATATATATGGAATTTAGAAAGATGGTAACAATAACCCTATATGCAAGACAGCGAAAGAGACACAGATGTATAGAATGGTCTTTTGGACTCTGTGGGATTAGGCGAGAGTGGAATGATCTGAGAGAATAGCATTGAAACATGTATATTATCATATGTGAAACAGATCGCCAGTCCAGGTTTGATGCATGAGACAGGGTGCTCAGGGCTGGTGCACTGGGATGACCCAGAGGGATGGGATGGGGAGGGAGGTGGGAGGAGGGTTCAGAATGGGGAACACATATACACCCATGGCTGATTCATGTGAATGTATGGCAAAAACCAATACAATATGGTAAAGTAATTAACCTTCAATTAAAATAAATAAATTTAAAAAAAAAGATTAAAATCAGTCATAATTACAAAAACGAAAAAACAAGAGATACATGGAGTAATAGGAAAGTTTGGCCTCAGAGTACAAAATGAAACAGGGCAAAGACTAAGAGTTTTGTCAAGAGAACACACTGCTCATAGCAAACACCATTTTCCAACATACATGAGACGTCTCTACACATGGAAATCACCAGATTGTCAATACCAAAATCAGATTGATTATATTCTTTGCAATCGAAGATGTAGAAGCTCCATACAGTAAACAAAAACAAGATCTGGAGCTGACTACGGCTCAGACTGTGAGCTCCTTACTGCAAAATTCAGGCATAAATTGAAGAAAGTAGGGGAAATCACTAGGCCATTTTGCTATGACCTAAATCAAATCCCTTCTGATTATACAGTGGAGGTGACAAATAGATTCAAGGAATTAGATCTAGTAGATAGAATGCCTGAAAAGCTATGGAGAGAGGTTTGTAGCACTGCATAGGAGGCAATGACCAAAAATATCCCAAAGAAAAAGAAATACAAGAAGGCAAAGTGGTTGTCTGAGGAGGCTTTACAAATAGCTGAGGAAAGAAGAGAAGTGAAAAGCAGGGAAGAAAGGGAAAAATATATACAACTGAATGCACAGTTCCAGAGAATAGCAAGGAGAGATAAAAAGGCCTTCTTCAATGAACAACACAAAAAAATAGAGGAAAACAGTAAAGTGGGAATGACTAGACATCTCTTCAAGAAAATTGGAGATATCAAGGAAACATCTCATGCAAAGATGGGTATGATAAAGGACAGAAAGAGTAAGGACCTAACAGAAGCAGAAGAGATTAAGAAGAAGTGGCAAGAATACACAGAACTATACAAAAAAGGTCTTAATGACTTGGATAACTACATGGTGTGTTCATTCACCTAGAGCCAGACATCCTGGAGTGTGAAGTCAAGTGGGCCTTAAGAAGTATTACTACAAACAAAACTAGTGGAGGTGATGGAATTCCAGCTCAGTTATTTAAATCCTAAAAGATGATGCTGTTAAAGTGCTTCACTCAATATGCCAGCAAATTTGAAAAGCTCAGCAGTGGCCACAGGACTGGAAGAGGTCAGTTTTTATTCCAATCTCCAAAAAGGGCAATGTCAAAGAATGTTTAAATTACCATACAATTGTCCTCATTTCACATGCTAGTAAGTTTATGCTCAAAATCCTTCAAGCCAGGCTTCAGCAGTACTTCAGCGGAGAACTTCTAGATGTACAGACTGGGTTTAGAAAAGGCAGAGGAACTAGAAATCAAATTGCCAATATTCATTGGATCATAGAGAAAACAAGGGAATTCCAGAAAAACATCTACTTCTGCTTCATTGACTATGCTAAAGCCTTTGAGTGTGTGGATCACAACAAACTGGAAAATTCTTAAAGATATGGGAATACCAAACCACCTCACCTGTCTCCTGAGAAACCTATATGCAGGTCAAAAAGCAACAGCTAGAACAGCACATAGAACAGCTGACTGGTTCAAAATTGGGAAAGGAATACAAAAGGCTGTATATTGTCACCTTACTTATTTAATGTCTATGCAGAGTACATTATGCAAAATGCTAGGCTGGATGAATCACAAACTAGAATCAAGATTGCCAGGAAAAATGTCAATAACCTCAGATATGCAGATGATATCACTCTAATGGCAAAAATTTGAGGAGGAACTAAAGAGCCTCTTGATGAGGGTGAAAAAGGAGAGTGAAAAAGCTGGCTTGAAACTCAACATGCAAAAAACCACTACAGTATTGTAAAGTAATTAGCCTTCAACTAAAATAAATAAATTAATAAAAAAAAAGATCATGGCATCTTGTCCCATCACTTTATGGCAAATAGAAGGGGAAAAATTGGAAACAGAGTTTATTTTGGGGGCCTCCAAAATCATTGCAGATGGTGACTGTAACCATGGAATTAAAAGATACTTGCTCCTTGGTAGGAAATCTATGGCAAACCTAGACAGTGTATGAAAAAGCAGAGACATCACTTTGCTGAAAAATTTCCATATAGTTAAAAACTACGTTTTTCTCAGTAGTCATGTACAGATATGAGAGTTGGACCATAAATAAAGCTGAGCGCCAAACCATTGATTCCTTTGAGTTGTGGTGCCGGATAAGACTCTTGTGAGTCCCTTGGACAGCAAGGAAATCAAACCAGTCAATCCTAAAGGAAATCAGCCCTGAATATCCATTGGAAGGACTGATGCTAAAGATCTAATACTTTGGCTGCTTGATGTGAAGCGCTGACTCACTGGGAAAGACCCTGATGAAGGCAAAAGGAGGAGGCAGCAGAGCATGAGATGGTTAGATAGTATCACTGACTCAACACACTTGAATTTGAGCAAACTCTGAGAGACAGTGAAGGACAGGGGAGCCTGGCATGCTGCAGTCCATGGGTTCACAAAGAGTGGGACACAACTTATCAACTGAACAGCAACAACAAAGTGTAATCAAATTCATCAGTCTCTTCTTTCTGTGATTATTGCCATGTTCTTTAAAAATTCCTTATCTACCCCAAGATTAAGAAGAGAATTTCCTATATTATCCTCTAAAAGCTTTATGTTTCTTTATCTTTCATAGTTAGGTATTTGTTTCACTTGGAATTGATTTTGTAAAAAAAGATTTTTAAAAATAGTATATTTATTATTATGAGTGTGTTCATCTATTTTTAAACCATTTTTATTGACATGCAATTTGCAATGTTATATTGATTTCAAATATATAACAAAGTAATGCAGTTATATATATTTTTTTTCTTCAAATTCTTTTCCTTTATTGGTAATTGCAAAATATTGAATATAGTTCCCTGTACTATACAGTAGGTCTTTGTTTATCTATTTTATATATAGCAGTGAGTATATGTTAATCCCATATTCCTGGTTTATCTACCTCCCACCCCCAGTGTCCTCTTTGGTAACCATAAGTTTGTTTTCCAGTTCTAAGAGTCTATTTCTCTGTTGTAAGTTCATTTATATCATTTTTTAGATCTCACATGTAAGTGATCTTGTATGATGATTTTCTTTATCTGACTTACTTCCCTTAGTATTATAATCTCCAGGTCCATGCATGTTGCTGAAAAAGGCATTATTTCATTCTTTTTTATGACTGAGTAATATTCCACTGTGTATATATACACCACATAGTCTTTACCCATTTATCTGTCAATGGACATTAAGGTTGATACTGTCTTGACTATTGTAAATAGTGCTGCTATGAATATTGGAATGCATGTGTCTTTTCAAATTACAGTTTTCTTTGGATATATGCCCAGGAGTGGGATTGAAGCATCATATGGTAGCTCTATTTTTAGTTTTTTAAGGAACCGCCATACTGTTCTCCATAGTGGCTGCATCAATTTACATTCCTGCCAATATTGTAGAAGATTTCCTTTCTCTCCACGCCTTCTCCAGCATTTATTATTTGTAGACTTTTTAATGATGGCCATTCTGATTAGTGTGAGGTGATACCTCCTTATAGTTTTGATTTGCATTTCTCTAACAATTAGCAATTTTAATGTCTTTTCATGTGCCTGTTGGCCACCTGTATGTCTTCTTTGGAGAAATTTCTATTTAGGTCTTCTGCCCATTTTTTTTTAATTAGTTTATTTGTCTATTTTTTAACTTTACAATATTGTATTTGTTTTGCCATACATTAACATGAATCCACCAAGGGTGTACATGTGTTCCCCTTCCAGAATCCCCCTCCCACCTCCCTCCCCACCCCATCCCTCCGGATCATCCCAGTGCACCAGCCCCGAGCACCCTGCATCATGCATCGAAACTGGACTGGCTTCTGCCCATTTTCTGACTTTGTTTTTTCATTTTAAGCTATATGCGTTGTTTGTATGTTTTGAAAATTCATCCTTGTTGACAGCATTGTTTGCTAATATTTTATCCCTGTTGGTATATTGTATTTTTGTTTTGTTTATGGTTTCCTTCGCTGTGCACAAGCTTTTAAGTTTAATTAGGTCCCATTTGTTTATATTCGTGTTTGTGTCTCTTACTCTAGGGGACAGACCCAGAGAAAAATATTGCTGCAGTTTATGTCAAAGAGTGTTATGCTTATGTTTTCCTCTAGCAGTTTTAGAGTATATGGTTTTACATTTGAGTTTACATATTTTCTCCTTAGAGTCTCCAGAAAGAATCAAACCTGATGGAGTCTTGACTTTAGCCCTCAAGATTCATTTTAGACATTGAATATCCAGAAATACAGGATAATAAATTTATGTTATTTTAAGCCAGTAAATTTGTGACACAGTAATAAGAAACTAATGCTGGGTAGGATTGGGGGCGGGAGGAGAAGGGGACGGCAGAGGATGAGATGGTCGGATGGCATCACGGACTCGATGGACATGGGTTTGGGTAGACTCCGGGAGTTGGTGATGGACAGAGAGGCCTGGCGTGCTGCAATTCATGGGGTCACAACGAGTCGGAGATGACTGAGCGACTGAACTGAACTGAACTGAATAAGAAACTAATAGTATGTATGCTTGAAAACAATCTGTGTTGCTCAGATTGGGTGGGTAGCATTCTATTGGGCTGGCCAAAACATTTGCTTGTTTTTTTCCATAAGATGTCTCTAGTAGCATTTGGTTAAATTGTATTGTGACAGCTGTCATATCAACATGCATTAAAAAAAAATCTTATCAAAATTGGTGAATTTTTATGTAGCTATTTTAATATTGAAGATGGAAGAAAGAGCAACATTTTCAGTATATTATGCTATATTATTTCAAGAAAGGTAAAAACACAACTGAAATGCAAAGAAATGATTTGTGCTGTGCATGGAGAAGGTACTGCGACTGATCAAATGTGTCAAAAGTGGTTTGCAGACAGAGAAGGAGAAGTATCCTATGACATCCCTTATATGTGGAATCTGAAAAGAATGATACCAAAAATAATCTTTTTAATGGTTTGCAAAGTTTTATGCTGGAGATTTCTTGCTGTATGATGCTCCATGGTCAGCTAGACCAGTTAAAGTTGATAATGACAAACCGAGACATTATTTGAGAACAATCAATGTTATACCAATGCAGGAGATAGCTGACATACTCAAAATATCCTAATCAATCATTGAAAGTCATTTGCACCAGCATGATTATGTTATTTGCTTTGATGTTTGAGTTCCATGTAAGTTAAACAAAACAAAAACAAAGCTGACCATATTTCCACATGTCATTGTCTACTTAAACGTAAAATAACGATCCGTTTTAAAAGTAAATTGTTATGGGCAATGAAATGTGAATACTGTGAAACAAAAGATATCATGGGGCAAGCAAAATGAACCACTACCAACCACACCAAAGACTGGTCTTTATCCAAAGAAGGTGATGGTGTGCATATGGTGGGATTAAAGTCCTCTATTATAAGGTCCTTTCAGAAAACCAAATGGTTAATTCCTACAAGTACTAGTCCCAGTTAGACCAATTAAAAGCTGCACTTGATGAAAAGTGTCTGGAGTTAGTCAACAGAATAATGCATAATATTCCATCAGGATAACTTACAGCTTGACTTGGAAGTTCTGATTTATCCACCATATTCACCAGACACTAAATCTTCAGATGTCCATTTATTTCAGTCTTTTACAAAGTTGTCTTAATGGAAAAAAATTTAATTCCCTGGAAGACTATAAAAGGTACCTGGCACAGTTCATTGCTCAAAAAGATTAAAGACTTTGGAAAGATGGAATTATGAAGTTGCCTGAAAAATGTCAGAAGGTAGTGGAACAAAATGGTGAATACATTGTTCAATAAAATTCTTGATAAAAATGAAAAATGTGTCTTATTTTTACTTAAAAAACTGCAGGAACTTTTTGGCTAACCCAATATATGGATATGTTAGGTCAACTTTATTTATCATATTTACTAAATCTTCACTGATTTTTTTTAAATGTTTGTTCTATCTACCACTGAAAGAAATTTTCTAAAAATTTTTAACTCTACTTGTTTATTTCTCCCTGTGGTTCTGTCAGTTTTTGCTTTCATATATTTAAAAATTGTGTAATTAGATACATAAAAATTTAAAATACATTTTTTTTCTAGTGAAGTGAATTTTCACCTAAAATAATACTGTTTTACTTAAAGTACTTTTTGCCTGATTTAATGACAGCTTTTGTTGTTATTATCGTTAAACTTTGTTTTTATCCAGTTTAATAATTTTTAAAAAATTTAAATTTAAAATTGGACCTTTAAAAATTTTACATTTGGCTTTTCTATTGAAATAGTTGGATTTATATCTGCTCTTTTATTTTGTGCTTTCTGTTAGTTCCACTAATAGAAAATTTCTTTCTTTATATTTTGGGGTTCAATAAGTATTCTTTTTAAATTATTTTACCTTTTACCTCTACTAGTTTGGAAGCTAGTTGTGGTATTTGTACTTTCAGTGGTAACCAACCAGTGACAACCTTCAAACTTAATAAAGTCTTAATTTAATTGAAACCTCTACTCATCTCAAATTGTGATACTGGAGAAGACTCTTGAGAGTCCTGTGGACAGCAAGATGGTCAAACTAGTCAATCCTGAAGGAAATCAACCCTGAATACTCATTGGAAGGACTGATGCTAAAGCTGAAGCTCCAATACTTTGGCCACCTGATGTGAACAACCTTGGAAAACACCAGGGCTGATGGTCTTTTGGAAAAGACCCTGATGCTGAAAAAGATTGAAGGCCAAAAGAGAAGAGAGTGGCAGAGGATGGGATGGTTGGATAGCATCACCAACTCAATGGACATGAAACTGGTCAAACTCTTGCAGATAATGAGGGACAGGGAGGTCTGGCATTCTGCAGTCCACAGGGTCACAAAGTGTCAGATATTACTTAGCAACTGAACAACAACACTCATCTCCCAGATTATACAAAGACTTTAAAACACTTTAACTTCATATATACCTCTCCTTAAATGCTATTGTTATATGACAATTGAGTGTATCTTTTAAGTAAATTTTTTTTATTTTTTATTTATTTATTTTTTAATAAATTTATTTTAGTTGGGGGCTAATTACTTTACAATATTGTAGTGGTTTTTGCCATACATTGACATGAATCAGCCATGGGTTTACATGTGTTCCCCATCCTGAACCCCCTCCCACCTCCCTCCCCATCCCATCCCTCTGGGTCATCCCATTGCCCCAGCCCTGAGCATTTGTCTCATGCATTGAACCTGGAATGGTGTTCTGTTTCACATATGATAATATACATTAAGTAAATTTTTAAAATTCCAGTAAACACTAGTATTATCGTCTCATACACTCATGTTCACTTACATTTGCACACTTTCTTTTCTCATTATTAATTTGTACATCTCAGATCTTCTGTCTAGGATCACTGTATGTGCTTTAAAGTACAAATCTCTCCAACTCCCCAGCCTCCTACCCCTGGCAACCACTTTTATGCTCTTTGTTTCAATGATTTCAATGATTTATAAAAAAATATTTCACATATAAGTGACATCATACAGTATTTATCTTTTTCTTTCTGCCTTATTATGGTTAGCATAATGCCCTCCAGGTTCATCATTTTTCTATAAACAATAGAATTTCCTTCTTTTTAGACTTCAATAATATTCCAATCTGTATGTGTATATCACATTTTCTTCATCCATTCATTCATAATGAATACTTAAGATCTAGGTTATTTTACATACTTTTGCTGTTGTAAGTAATGCTGAAATGAACATGAGACTACAGATATTTTTCCAAGATAGTGGGTTTGTTCCCTTTGCACATAGACTCAGAAGAGGTAAAACTGAGTCACATGATATTTCTATTTTTAATTTCCTGAAGACCCTCCATACTGTCTTCCACCATGGTTTTACCTGTTTACATTCTCAGCAGCAGTCAGTGTGCAAAGATCCTCTTGTTTCCACATCTTCATCAATATTTTTGTTTCTTGTCTTATGATGATAGACATCTTAACAGCCACGAGAGGATATATCATTGTGGCTTTGATTCATGTTTCCTTGATGATAACTGATGCTAGGCACTTCTTTCATGTACCTGTTGTATTTATATTTCTTTTTTTAAAATTTATTATTTATTTATTTATTTTAATATAAATTTATTTATTTTAATATAAATTTATTTATTTTAATTGGAGGCTGATTACTTTACGATATTATAGTGGTTTTTGCCATACATTCACATGAATCAGCCATGGGTGTACATGTGTTCCCCATCCTGAACCTCTTTCCTACCTCCCTCCCCATCCCATCCCTCTGGGTCATCCCATTGCACCAGCCCTGAGCACCCTGTCTCATGCATCAAACCTGGATTGGCAATCTATTTCACATATGATAATATACATGTTACAATGTTATTCTCTCAGATCATCCCACCCTTGCCTTCTCCCACAGAGTCCATAAGACTGTTCTATACATCTGTGTCTCTTTTGCTGTCTCGCATATAGGGTTATCGTTACCATCTTTCTAAATTCCATATATATGTGTTAATATACTGTATTGGTGTTTTACTTCCTGGCTTACTTCACTCTGTGTAATAGGCTCCAGTTTCATCCACCTCATTAGAACTGATTCAAATGTATTCTTTTTAACAGCTGGGTAATATTCCATTGTGTATATGTACCACCGCTTCGTTATCCATTCATCTGCTGATGGACATCTAGGTTGCTTCCATGTCCTGGCTATTATAAACAGTGCTGTGATGAACATTGGGGTACACGTGTCTCTTTCAAGTCTGGTTTCCTCAGTGTATATGCCCAGCAGTGGGATTGCTGGGTCATATGGCAGTTATATTTCCAGTTTTTTAAGGACTCTCCACACTGTTCTCCATAGTGGCTGTACTAGTTTGCGTTCCCACCAACAGTGTAAGAGTGTTCCTTTTTCTCTGCACCCTCTACAGCATTTATTGTTTGTAGACTGTTGGATAGCAGCCATTCTGACTGGCGTGAGATGGTACCTCATTGTGGTTTTGATTTGCATTTCTCTGATAATGAGTGACATTGAGCATCTTTTCATGTGTTTGTTAGCACTCTTCCATCAGGTGGCCAAAGTATTGAAGTTTCACCTTCAACATCAGTCCTTCCAATGAACACCCAGGACTGATCTCCTTTAGGACGAACTGGTTGGATCTCCTTGCAGTTCAAGGGACTCTAAAGACTCTTCTCCAACACCACAGTTCTAAAGCATCAATTCTTCAGTGCTCATCTTTTTTTATATTCCAACTCTCACATCCATACATGACTGCTGGAAAAACCACAGCCTTGACCAGACAAATCTTTGTTGGCAAAGTAATATTTCTGATTTTTAATATACTGTCTAGGTTGGTCATAACTTTCCTTCCAAGGAGTAAGCATATTTTAATTTAATGGCTGCACTCACCATCTGCAGTGATTTTGGAGCCCCCAAAAATAAAGTCTGCTACTGTTTCCACTGTTGCCCCATCTATTTTCCATGAATTGATGGGACCGGGTGCCATGATCTTAGTTTTCTGAATGTTGAGCTTTAAGCCAAATTTTTCACTCTCTTCTTTCACTTTCATCAAGAAGATCTTTAGTTTTTCTTCACTTTCTACTGTAAGAGTGGTGTCATTTGCATATCTGAGGTTATTGATATTTCTCCCAGCAATCTTGATTCCAGCTTGTGCTTCATCCAGCCCAGTGTTTCTCATGATATACTCTGCATATAAGTTAAATGAGCAGGGTGACAATATACAGCCTTGACATATTCCTTTTCCTATTTGGAACCAGTGTGTTCTTCCATGTCCAGTTCTAACTGTTGCTTCCTGGCCTGCATACAGGTTTCTCAAGAGGCAGGTGAGGTGGTCTGGTATTCCCATCTCTTTCAGAATTTTCCACAGTTTATTGTGATCCACACAGTCAAAGGCTTCGGCATAGTCAATAAAGCAGAAATAGATGTTTTTCTGGAACTCGCTTGTTTTTTCGATGATCCAGCAGATATTGGCAATTTTACCCCTGGTTCCTCTGCCTTTTCTAAAACCAGCTTGAACATCTGAAAGTTCACGGTTTACGTATTAATGAAGCCTGGCTTGGAGTATTTTGAGCACTACTTTGCTAGCGTGTGAGATGAATGCAATTGTGCGATAGTTTGAGCATTCTTTGGCATTGCCTTTCTTTGGAATTGGAACGAAAACTGACATTTTCCAGTCCTGTGGCCACTGCTGAGTTTTCCAAATTTGCTGGCATATTGAGTGCAACACTTTCACAGCATCATCTTTTAGCATTTGAAATAGCTCAACTGGAATTCCATCACCTCCACTAGCTTTGTTCGTAGTGATGCTTCCTAAGGCCCGCTTGACTTCACATTCCAGGATGTCTGGCTCTAGGTGAATGTGAGTGATCACGCCATCGTGATTATCTGGGTCGTGAAGATCTTTTTTGCACTGTTCTTCTGTGTATTCTTGCCACCTCTTCTTAATATCTTCTGCTTCTGTTAGGTCCATTCCATTTCTGTCCTTTATTGAGCCCATCTTTGCATGAAATGTTCCCTTGGTATCTCTAATTTTCTGGAAGAGATCTCTAGTCTTTGCTATTCTATTATTTTCCTCTATTTCTTTGCACTGATCATGGAGGAAGGATTTCTTGTCTCTCCTTGCTATTCTTTGGAACTCTGCATTCAAATGGGTTTACTTTTCCTTCTCTCCTTTGCCTTTTGCTTCTCTTCTTTCCACAGCTATTTGCAAGGCTTCCTCAGACAGCCATTCAATTTAATTATTGATAAATTGTGATTTCTTTCTACCCTCTTATTTTGTTCTTTACACTTATTATATGTGTTCACTGTGTTTTATTTCTTTTCTTGACTTTGCTTTGACTAAATATTATTATCATTATTATATTCATTTATTCAACATAATTATTTAATAATTATATTCAATTATTATCACTATTATGCTCTCTTGGAAGCTTAAAAATGTTCTTTCTCCTCTTATGGTGCCTACCCTAGAAATTATAACCTGCACACTTTACTTTTCAAAGTCTGAATTTAAAAAATATTTATCCACTTTCTAGATATAAAATGAACATTTAACTCCATTTATCCTCTTCTTGATTTGTTGTCTAGTCTTTTAAAACTATATTTTCCCATCCCAACAATACATTATTACAATTGTTTTATAGAATCAATGGTCATTTACATTTGCCCACATATTTACTAAGCTTTTTCTCCTTGATTCTTTTTCTATTTCAGATCCTCCATCTAGGATCACTTACCTTATGCCTAAAATTTGTCCTTTGAAATTTTCTTTAGTGAATACCTGCTGATGACAAATTCTTTTGACTATTATTTTCCTAAAAATATTGTTATCTCAGACTCCGCACTTTGAAGTCTATTCTCTTCTGGAGAGAGTTACTACTGATATGTGAATGTCAATCTGTCAGTTCTTCAGAAATAAACTTTCTTTGACTGCTGTTAAGATTTTTCTCCATCTTTGGTTTTCTCCAGTTTTCCTGTGATACTCATGACTGTAGATTTATTTTTACTTATCCTTTAGATTAAATGAATCTTTTCAATCTATGCATTGGAGTCTTTCATTAATTCTCAGATACATTCTCTTCAAATATTTCCTTTGGTTCATTTCTCTCTATTCTTTCCAGGACTCAAATCAAACAGATTCAAACTATTTTTATATATCTTTTATCCTCTCTACATTTTCTGTATTTTTATATACCTATGCTGCATTCTCAGTATATTTTTCTGTTTTATCTTCCTAGTCACAAATTCTGTCTTTTGTTTCTATTCAATCTATTGCTGCATACATCTGTTGAAGTTTTTAATTTTAATTATTGCTTTTTTCATTCTAGATGTTATTTGGTTCTTTTTAAAGTCTATGATTTTTCATGTTTTTTTTTTAATTTCCAGTGAAAATTTTTAAGTTTATGACTTACTATTATTGCACATTAAGCATAGTTTCTTTAAAAGATGCATCTGAAAAGTTCAACATCTGAACTCTGTCTCTGCTGACTCGCATTTATGATGGCTCTTGCTTGTGTTATAATGTCGCTTTCTTTTATGGCTCCGAAATTTGGATTGCTTGCTGGCCATTGTCCTTTAAAAATTATTTGGGGGCATTTCCTGAGGCATAAGACAAATTTCCCCTCCCCCACAGAGGTTTTTGGTTTACCTCTGTTAGGTCTCTGGGCACGTTTAGTTGGGACAACTCAAATCAAAATTCTGTGAGTCATTAGTCCACTAGACCTTGTATACATAGCGTACAAAGACATGTGAGACTTGATTAGCTGTTATAACCACAAAAGTAGGTCTCTTTGCTTTTCCTATTCTTTTTCTCTTCCTACTTGCTTCAAAACCACAGCAACCCATTCCATAATTAATCAGAGTTTGTAGGAAGTTTCTGGTTTGTTATGACTGAAGATGTGGTTCAATACAGAGGTCTCTCACCTTTTCCCCACCCCCTTTATCTATAATGGTGGGTCTTATCAGAGAATTGAAATACAAGTACTTGTGGCATTAGTTCATTAGTTCTGGACAAGGGCAACTTTGGTGCTCTAAATTACACTTCTGTTTGCCCATTGTTAGAACTGCAACTTCTATGGCTATTTTCAAGTTTTTTTCTTTGTTCTTACTGAGGGTCACAATGATATGTCTAAGTATGATTTTGCATTTTCCTTCAGAAAATAATTCATTGGGCTTTATTTAGTAATTGTATTTTTCATCACTTCTGGAATATTCTCAGCCATTGTCACTTCAAGTATCTTGTCTATCAATCTTTGTATCTCCTCTCTCTGGAACTCCAGTTACACTTATGTTAGACTCTCTAACTTAATCCTCACCATTTCTTAACTCCACCTTTATATTTTTCACTCTTTCTATGTGCTACTGTGTTCATTTACTAGAACTGCTGAAACAAATAACCACTAATTCTGTGTCTTCAAACCACAGAAGTTTTATTCTCTCATAGTTCTGAAGGCAGAAGTTCAAAATCAAGGTGTCTTCAGGGTTTATTCCTTCTGGATGCTCTGGGGAAGAATCTGTTCCATGTCACTCTCTTATCTTCTGGTGGTTGTTGGCAAGTCTTGGTGTTCTTTGGCTTGTAGACTCATCACTCCATTCCATACTACTGACTTCACATGGCCTTCACCTATGGGTCTTCCTCTCTGAATCTGTGTTTTGAGTATTCCTCCCCCTTCTCTTATAAGGATGATTTTCTCCTAAATCTAGGATGATCTCACCTCAAGATCATTAATTTAATCCCATCTTCAAAACCCTATTTCTGAATAAGGTCATATTCATAATACTAAGGGCTTCCCTAGTAGCTCAGATGGTAAAGCATCTGCCTGCAATGCAGGAGACCTGGGTTCGATACCTGGGTCAGAAAGAGCCCCTGGAGAAGGAAATGGCAACCCACTCCAGTATTCTTGCCTGGAGGGTTCCATGGTCAGAGGAGCCTGATGGGCTATAGTCCATGGGGTTGCAAAGAGTCGGACACGACTGAATGACTAACACACAAGACTAACACACGTAATACCAAAGTTTAGAATTTGAACATATCTTTTGTGGGGACAAAGTTCAACACGCTGCAGCTGCATTCTGATTAATTTACTTTTATAAATCTTCTGACTCAATGGACATGAGTTTGAGCAAGCTTCAGGAATTGGTGATGGGCAGGGAAGCCTGGTGTGCTGCAGTCCATAGGGTTGCTTCTCTTGGTTGAGAGTGCCTTGTTTTCTCATGCGTTTAGTGAATTTTGACTGTGAATAGTTGAATTTCATTGAAAATTTGCTCTTTTAGATTCATGGAGATCTGAACTTTGTGTGTTCCTCTAGAAATTGTGTGCATTTTTCATCTGTGAGGGCTCCAGATAACTTTTCATCTGGAACTATGTTAAACTAAATTTTTAGTTTGAGAGTCTGGATTTGGACACTATAAATTTGCACCTTAAGTCAACATGATAACCAGACTGTGAATTTGTTTGTTTATAGTGTGGTTTTTTGTTTTCTTTTGTTTTAATTTTATTTACTTATTTATTTTTGGCTGTGCTGGGTCTTTGTTGCTGCTCAAGCTTTTCTCTAACTGTTGCAAGTGCAGCTAGTCTCTTGTTGTGGAGCCTAGGCTCTAGGGTGCGAGGGCTTCAGTAGTTTCATCTCCGAGGCACTAGAGAACAGATTCAGTAGTTGTGAAGCTCAGGCTTAGTCACTCCAAGACACGTGGGATCATTCCTGGATCAGGGATCGAATCCATGTCTCCTGAATTGGCAGGTGGATTTTTTTTTTTTTTTTTTACCCACTGAGCCACCAGGGAAGCCCCTGAATTTAGTTTTTTAGGGCTGTTGCCTTCCTCTGTTATACTGCCAAGTTTCAGGCAATTTTCACATACCATTTGGTGAAAGTGAACAGTATTTCTAGTTCTCTCTTACACTAAGGTGGAACTTTTTGGGGTCTTTGACTTAAAGGAGGAAAGATCTCTTCTTATACTCTCCACCATGAGCAGATTCCCAAGTTTTCCTCCTGTACTCCATGTGCCATGAGACTATGAAACTGATACCCAAGTTCATCTAGTTTGGCAAAGGCCCTCAAATTCCTCTTATTCTCTGATTCATACCATCACTATGTCTCTGACTTGAGAATTTCTTGCTTTCTTTGCAGCTCAACGGTGTTTGTTTGCTTTCTTTCTTTCTTTTTTTAATTGGAAGTCTTCACTAATTTTCATATCATCCTTACACAGAGGGCATGCTAACCTTCTCTGTATCATTCCAATTCTAGCATTTGTGCTGCTGAAGAAAGCACTCAACAATGCTCTTAATAAAACATTTTAAAGTTTTTATCTAGCATTTTAGTTATGTAAAATGAAAAGTTTAGTCTAGTAATATTGCTGTTGTCTTATCAGAAACAGAAATCCTCTTGTTCTTTTTGAATCAATTTGGATGATTTCTGCTATTTTAGAAAATTATCTCTACCACCTACATTTTAAAAGTTGTTTGACCTATTTTTTTTTTTAAACCATATTCCCTCAAGGGCTTTATATCTGTGGTTATGGCCCAATTTTTATATGTAGTTAATTGTACCTTTTCCATCTCTTTTTCTAACATGATCAGGCCAATATAATTAATAAAGACAAATAACTGATTAAAAAAGACAAATAGGTGATAAAAGAAAACGTGATAAGATCTATGAAATTTCTATGTGTGTTATGGAGGTACACACAAGAGACATTTTGACAAGATTTAAATGGGAAGAATTTAAATGTATGTAAAACTCTCATGCTTGATAAAGCCTCAAATAGATTGTGATGCCAAAAGCTTGGCCTCTGTGCATCAGTGCTGAATAGAATCTCAAAGACAGAGTTTTGAGTGAAGTATAAAATACATATCATGTAAGGCCTCATAAGTGTAATAAAGTGCAAAAGGGGACAGAGCAGATACAGTTTTTGTTGCCAAAAAAACTATATGTCCCAACATGGGAGGATTTGATGAGGAGTTTTATAGCAAGGGTGCAAGAGTGAAGGCTGCTGATAAGATTAGGGCAGGGGAGTGCAGGGCCTCCACTCCTCTAATCTGGTCTCAGGTAATTTTGATGAACTTCTCTGTTTCCTGTAATGTAACCTCAGGTGGTCTTTCTCTGATAAAAAGAATCAGTTCAGTGGAATCAGTTCAGTTCAGTTCAATCGTTCAGTCTTATCCAACTCTGCAAACCCATGGAGTGCAGCATGCCAGGCTTTCCTGTCCATCACCAACTCCCTTAACTTGCTCAAACTTATTTCCATCACATCGGTGATGCCATCCAGCCATCTCATCCTCTGTCATCTGCTTCTCCTGCCTCCAATATTTCCAAGCATCATGGTTTTTCCAAAGAGTGGGATCGGCGCATCGGGTGGCCAAAGCTTCAGCTTCAGCTTCAGCATCAGTCCTTCCAATGAATATTCGGACTGATTTCCTTTAGGATTGACTGGTTTGATCTCCTTGCAGTCCAAAGGACTCTCAAGAGTCTTCTCCAAACCACAGTTCAAAAGCATCAATTCTTGGTGTTCAGATTTCTTTATGGTAAAAAAAGTGCTGACATGTAAAAGAGCTTAAAGACATTGTTACCTGTATACTTTAAGGTGGAATCAGAACTCTGCCTTAAGTCTGCACTATTGTTTCCTGGCTGCCCCTCCCTTGTCTTTGCCTCCCTTCCCTTCCCAGATTCAGTCAGTCAGTCAGTTCAGTTGCTCAGTCATGTCCAACTCTTTGCAACCCCATGGACTGCAGCATGCCAGGCCTCCCTGTCCATCACCAACTCCCAGAGCCTACTCAAATTCATGTCCATTGAGTCGGTGATGCCATCCAACCATCTCATCCTCTGTCATCTGCTTCTCCTCCTGCCTTCAATCTTTCCCAGCCTCAGGGTCTTTTCAAATGAGTCAGTTCTTCACATCAGGTGGCCAAAGTATTGGAGTTTCATCTTCAACATCAGTCCTTCAGATGAATATTCATGACTGATTTCCTTTAGGATTGACTGGTTGGCTCTCCTTGCAGTCCAAGGGACTCTCAAGAGTCTTCTCCAACACTACAGTTCAAAAGCATCAATTCTTCAGCACTCAGCTTTCTTTATAGTCCAACTCTCACATCCATAGATGACTACTGGAAAAACCATAGCCTTGACTAGACGAATCTTTGTTGGCAAAGTAATGTCTCTGATTTTTAATATGCTGTCTAGGTTGGTCATAACTTTTCTTTCAAGGAGTAAGCATCTTTTAATTTCATGACTGCACTCGCCATCTGCAGTGATTTTGGAGCCCCCAAAAATAAAGTCTGCCACTGTTTTCCAATGTTTCCCCATCTATTTGCCATGAATTGATGGGACTAGATGCCATGATCTTAGTTTTCTGAATGTTGAGCTATAAGCCAATTTTTTCACTCTCCTCTTTCACTTTCATCAAGAGGCTCTTTAGTTCTTCTTCACTTTTTGCCATAAGGGTGGTGTCATCAGCACATCTGAGGTTATTTATATTTCTCCCAGCAATCTAGATTCCAGCTTGTGCTTCATCCAGTCCAGCGTTTCTCATGATATACTCTGCATATAAGTTAAATAAGCAGAGTGACAATTTACAGCCTTGACATACTCCTTTTCCTATTTGGAACCAATCTGTTGTTTCATGTTGAGTTCTAACTGTTGCTTCCTGGCCTGCATACGTATTTCTCAGGAGGCAGGTCAGGTGGTCTGGTGTTCCCATCTCTTGAAGAATTTTCCACAGTTTATTGTGATCCACACAGTCAAAGGTTTTGGCATAGTCAATAAAGCAGAAATAGATGTTCTTCTGGAACTCACTTGCTTTTTTGATGATCCAACAGATATTGGCAATTTGATCCCTGGTTCCTCTTCCATTTCTAAAACCAGCTTGAATATCTGAAAGTTCATGTATTATTGAAGACTGGCTTGGAGAATTTTGAGCACTACTCTGCTAGCCTGTGAGATGAGTGCAACTGTGCAGTAGTTTGAGCATTCTTTGGAATTGACTTTCTTTGGAATTGGAATGAAAACTGACCTTTTCCAGTCCTGTGGCCACTGCTGAGTTTTCCAAATTTGGTGGCATATTGAATGCAGCACTTTGACAGCATCATCTTTTAGCATTTGAAATAATTCAACTGGAATTCCATCACCTCCACTAGCTTTGTTTGTAGTGATGCTTCCTAAGGCCCACTTGACTTCACATTCCAGAATGTCTGGCTCTAGGTGAGTAATCACACCTTCATGGTTATCTGGGTCATGAAGATCTTTTTTGTTTAGTTCTTCTGTGTATTCTTGCCACCTCTTCTTAATATCTTCTGCTTTTGTTATATCCATACCATTTCTGTCCTTTATTGGGTCCATCTTTGCATGAAATGTTCCCTTGGTATCTCTAATTTTCTTGAAAAGATCTCTAGTCTTTCCTATCCTTTTGTTTTCCTCTATTTCTTTGCATTGATCGCTGTGGAAGGCTTTCTTATCTCTCCTTGCTATTCCTTGGAACTCTGCGTTCAATGGGTATATCTTTCCTTTTCTCCTTTGCCTTTCGCTTCTCTTCTTTTCACAGCTATTTGTAAGGCCTCCTCAGACAGCCATTTTGCTGTTTTGCATTTCTTTTTCTTGGGGATGGTCTCCTGTACAATGTCACGAACCTCCATCCATAGTTCATCAGGGACTCTGTCTATCAGATCTAGTTCGTTAAATCTATCTCTCACTTCCACTGTATAATTGTAAGGGATTTGATTTTGGTCATAGCTGAATGATCTAGTGGTTTTCCCTACTTTCTTCACTGAATTCGGCAATAAGGAGTTCATGATCTGAGCCACAGTCAGCTCCCGGTCTTGTTTTTGCTGACTGTATAGAGCCTCTCCATCTTTGGCTGCAAAGAATATAATCAATCTGATTTCAGTGTTGAGCATCTGGTGATGTCCATGTGTAGAGTCTTCTCCTGTGATGTTGGAAGAGGGTGTTTGCTATGACCAGTGTGGTCTCTTGGCAAAACTCTGTTAGCCTTTGCCCTACTTCATTCTGTACTCCAAGGCCAAATTTGCCTGTTATTCCAGGTATCTCTTGACTTCCTACTTTTGCATTCCAGTTCCCTATAATGAAAAGGACATCTTTTTTGGATGTTACTTCTAGAAGGTGTTGTAGGTCTTCATAGAATCGTTCAACTTTAGCTTCTTCAGCATTACTGGTTGAGGCATAGACTTGGATTACCGTGATATGGAATGGTTTGCCTTGGAAATGAACAGAGATCATTCTGTCATTTTTGAGGTTATATCCCAAGTACTGCATTTTGGACTCTTTTGTTGACTCCGATGGCTACTCCATTTCTTATAAGGGATTCTTGCCCACAGTAGTAGATATAATGGTCATCTGAGTTAAATTCACCCATTTCAGTACATTTTAGTTCACTGATTCCTTAAATGTTGACGTTCACTCTTCCCATCTCCTGTTTGACCACTTCCAATTTGCCTTGATTCATGGACCTAACATTCCAGGTTCCTATGCAGTATTGTTCTTTACTATACAACATTGTTCTTTACAATTGGACCTTGCTTCCATCACCAGTCACATCCACAACTGGGTGTTGTTTTTGCTTTGGCTCTGCCTCTGCATTCTTTCAGGAGTTATTTCTCCATTAATCTCCAGTAGCATATTGGGCACCTACTGACCTGGGGAGTTCATCTTCTGTGTCCCATCTTTTTGCTTTTTCATACTGTTCATGTGGTTCTCAAGGCAAGAATACTGAAGTGGTTTTCCATTCCCTTCTCCAGTGGACCATATTTTGTCAGAAGTCTCCACCATGACCCATCTGTCTTGGGTGACCCTACATGGCATGGCTTATAGTTTCATTGAGTTAGACAAAGCTGTGGTCCATGTGATTAGATTGGTTAGTTTTCTGGGATTGTGGTTTTCATTCTTTCTGCCCTCTGATGGAGAAGGATAAGAGGCTTGTGGAAGCTTCCTCATGGGAGAAGTCACTGGGGGTGAAAACTGGGTCTTATTCTAATGGGCGGGGCCAGGTTCAGTAAATCTTCAATCCAATGTTCTGTTGATGAGTGGAGCTGTGTTTCCTCCTTGCTATTTACCTGGGGCCAAACTATGGTGGAGGTAAAGAAGATAATGGCGACCTCCTTCAAAAGATCCCATGAATGTACTACTACACTCAGTGTCCCCAACCCTGCAGCAGGCCACCACCAACCCATGCCTCTGCTGGAGACTCCTGGACACTCACAGGCAAGTCGGGGTCAGTCTCTTGTGGGGTCACTCCTCCTTTCTCCTGGGCACTGGTACACACAAAGTTCTGTTTGTGCCCTCCAGGAGTCTGTTTCCCAATCCTGTGTAAGTTCTGGCAGCTCTATGGTGGGGTTAATGGCAACCTCCTCCAAGAGGGCTTATGCCATACCCAAGATTAACAACTATTCCCACATTAGCAACTATTTGATTCTTCCCTTTGGAACTCAGGGCTTCCCTGGTGGCTTAGATGGTAAAGAATCTGCCTGCTATGTGGTAGACCTGGGTTCGATCCTTGGATTGGGAAGATCCCCTGGAGAAAAAATGGCAACCTACTCCAGTATTCTTGCCTGGGAAATCCTGTGGACAGAGCAGCCTGATGGGCTGTAGTCTATGGGGTCACAAAGAGTCAGACATGCCCGAGTGAGTGACACTTTGGAACTCAGGGAAGATCATGGAGGCAGGAATCAAGAAACAGGGACAATTTTGTTCCTTTTTATGGATGAGTAATAGTCCATTGTGTGTGTGTGTGTGTGTGTGTGTGTGTGTGTGTATACATATATACCACATTTTCTTTACTCATTCCTCTGCTAATGGACATTTAGGTTTCTTCCATGTGCTGGCTATTGTAAAAGTGCTGCAATAAACATTAGGGTGCATATATCTTTTGGAATTATGTTTTTCTCTAGATATATGCCAGTAGTGGGATTGGTGTGTCATATGGTACTTCTGTTTTTAGTTTTTTAAGGAACCTCCATACTGCTCAGAGAATGCAATGACAACCCACTCCACTACTCTTGCCTGGAAAATCTCATGGACGGAGGAGCCTGGTAGGCTGCAGTCCATGGGGTTGCTAAGGGTCGGACACGACTGAGCGACTTCCCTTTCACTTTTCACTTTCATGCATTGGAGAAGGAAATAGCAACCAACTCCAGTATTCTTGCCTGGAGAATCCCAGGGACAGAGGAGCCTGGTGGGCTGCTGTCTATGGGGTCGCACAGAGTTGGACGTGAGTGAAGCGACTTAGCAGCTGCAGCAGCCATACTGTTCTCTATGGACTATAGTCTACCAGTCTCTTCTGCCCATGGGACTTTTCAAGAATACTGGAGTGGGTTGTCATTTCTTCCTCAAGGGGATCTTCCCAACCCAGGGATTGAACCGTGTGTGCCTTGCATGTCTCCTGCATTGGCAGGCAGGTTCTTTACTACTAGCGCCACCTGGGAAGCCCACTATTCTCTATAGCAGTTGTAAAAGGAATGAAATTGTGCCATTTGCAGAGGTGTGGATGGACCTAGAAGCTGTCATACAAAGTGAAGTCAGAAAGAGAAAAAAAAATATCGTATATTGACACATATATGTGGAATCTAGAAAAATGGTACAGATGAACCTATTTGCAAAGCAGAGTTCCTTGGAGAGCAAGGAGATCAAACCTGCCAATGCTAAAGGAAATCAACCCTGAATATTCATTGGAAGGACTGATACTGAAGCTGAAGCTCCAATAGTTTGACCACCTGATGTGAAGAGCCAACTCATTGGCAAAGACCCTGATGCTGGGAAAGATTGAGGACAGGAGGAGAAGGAGATGACAGAGGATGTGATAGTTGGATGGCACCATTGACTCAAAGGGAATGAGTTTAGCAAACCCCAGGAGATAGTGAAGGACAGGGAAGCCTGGTGTGCTGCGGTCCATTGGGTCACAAGGAGTTGGATATGACTTAGTGACTGAACAACAACAACAAAGACAATTAAATTTAGCTTCTCCTAACTGAAAAAATCATGGTGTGACTGGCCACCTCTAAGACAGCTCCCAGTGATCTCTACCCCATAGTTTCTATATGCTGTATAATTTCCTTCCTTCAAGTGTAAACGTTTCAACTTACTTCTAAGGAAGAGTGTACAGCAGGACAGTTGTGATGGCACTTCTGAGATAGCTTATAAAAGGAGTTAATGACTTGTTTTGGGTGCTGTATTTCATACTGTCTCTTGAATGTCTTGCCCTGGGGAGAACCAGTTGCCATGTCATAAGACAGTGCTGTGGATAGGTACATGTGGCAAAGCACTGATGCCTACCAGAAGCCATATTGAAATCATGTAACTCAGATTGAGACTTGAAATCAATCAGTTAACTGAAATCCACACCTGGTTTCAGGAGCTAATGAAGTTCAGGTTTTTGATGTCTCATCACAGAAAGAATTCAGTGAGAGACAAAGTGATAGGTAATAAGTGGATTTATTTAGATAGAAACACACTCCACAGACAGAGTGTGGGCCACCTCAGAAGGCAAGAGTGGCCTCACAATGTGGTGTGGTTAGTTTTTATGGGCTGGGCAATTTTATAGGCTGATGAATGGGAGGATTATTCCAATTATTTTGGGGAAAGGGCAGAGATTTCCAGGAATCAGGTCACCTCTCACTGTTTGATCTTTGATAGTCAGGCTCAGAACTGTCATGGCACTGTTGGATGGGTCACTTAGCTTATGTTAATGTATTACAATAAACGTATGATAAATCTCAAAGTCCACTGGAAATCGAATAGTCCACCATCTTGGACCTAGTTGGTTATAAACAGTTTTTGTCATATCCTATGTTTATGTCATTCTTTTAAAGGCTGTGCCCTACCCCCTCCCCTCCTGTTTCAATATGAGAACTTAGAAGTGTGTCTTCTCCTAGTTGAGACTTGAGATAACTGCAGCTGACACATTGACTGTAGTCATGAGGGAGATCACAAGCCAGAATCAGCCAGTTAAGCTGCTCTCAGATTTATGACCCACAAAAACTGTGAGATAATAAATATTTGTTGTTGTCAGTGACAAATTTTGTAGTAATTCATTATTTAGCAATAGATAACTAATATCCCTAACTTGCAGGCAGGACAATCAGGCTGGGTCATTAAAACTATATTTGAGACAAAGGAATTAGAATGTAGTGATTGAGAGATCATAAGCTATTTTATTTATTGAAGAATTAAAATATTACATTAAGAAAAAACTTATCTGAAAGAGAAATAACACCAGAACTCTTTTGAATGTGATTATTACCTCAGCCACCAGAAATACTGATCCTGCTGAATTCCTTCATAGTTATGTAAATCAATGTCTAAGTGATTGGCTGAAATCAGGATGTGAGTCATTGGACAATAGTTCCTCTTGGAAAGACTTAGATGAATCAATAAAGAAATTGAAGTGAAACCTAACCATTGGGGAAAGAGTATTTTTGTCATTCCTGTAGCCAAGGCCCCTAGTCAAAAGGAAACAGATGGTTGTGACAATGATCCAGTGAATCTGCCCCCAGAGCTCCCTTAAGCTTATCTCTTGTTTGACTTTGGAGAGTGGACTGTGTGTGATTTAGAGGCCACAGACTTTTTGGCAATGGAAAGATGCAGAAAGTCAAGCTACAGACCCATCCTTTGATTTTGAGCTATTAGTACCGCAGGTTCTCTTGCCCTTTCATGTCTGACAAATGCTCAGGTATTAATGAATGATAAGGCTACTGCCATGAATGAGTAAAGGACTGTCTTGCTGTCTGATGGGAAGTGTCTGACCAACACTCTCTTCTCTGGTTGTGTAAGACAGGGACCCCACAGGGAAGAGATGGGAGGGAGAACAAAGACACCAATTCAAGAGGTGGTCATTTAAGACTTCATAATACAAGTTGTTTTGGATTTCCAGCGATGAAAGAAGTCTCTCCAGCACATGGCAGCAGCAGGTCAGAGTCCTAGGACCTGACTGGTTTTGTCAATCTGGCAATTCAAGGTCAGTGCAAAGGACATCCCTAATACCTGAGGAAAGAGTTGGTAAAAAGTGAGGTCTTTACAGGTAAAACATCTCACCCACAGTCCCTAGGATGAGTCCCAGATGAAAAGAAAGTGTCCATCACGCTAAAACTGCCGTTCCTACTATCACTTTTAATTTCTTCTCAAGAGTTTTCTCCTTTAGCTTTAGAATGACAGTGGGGAGACAAGTGAGGGAGATGACGGCAACAGAGTAGAGTATTAAGTGCTGGGACATCTTTTGTCTCCTTAAGAAACCACAGAAATCCTGCTGCTGGTATAATCAAGTTCTGCACAGGTCAATACTTTGTGCAATGAGTCTTCTCTACCCATGCCTTAGGCTTCCTTGGTTTCCAAGCAGAGAAAAATCATTTCTCTTTGAGCTTTCTAAGTAGATCCTAGCTAATCTGTGATACACTCAAGTTGCTTGGGTATAAAAATAGTAGGAATATCACATAATAAAAAAGAACAAGAAACTATCCCCTTTCACCCCTGACTTGTCAAGATAAGCGGAGAAGCAATGAGGAAATTGATTACAGTTTCATCACCAACTCCTCCTTAGTACACAAGACCAATTTTTCAAGTGAAATGTTTTATTTAACAGGCTTTTCCAGATGAGCTGAATGAGGGACCAAAGTAAGGTTCCACTTAGTGGCTTTTAATTTGACCATGATACACTCATTTCTATTAGGGATAAATTGACCAGTTAGATCTTACAGCATTATTTTCTGTATGCCTTAAACTGGTAGTAACATAATTTTCTACTTGAATAGGGGAACTCATATTTATCAAGCACATACTTTAAAAATTACATGACTTAACTCATTTAATTCTCAAAATAGTCCTCTGATTAAGCTCTTACCTGGATTACACATACACAGATAGTGATGATTCCAATATACAGGAAATTAGAGTGAAACCACTGTTTTGCTTGCATATAGCAACCCTAGAAAAAATTACATGTACAAATGACACTACTATATTATTCAACTTTATCAAGAGGCTTATTTGGGATGATAGTTTGTCTTTTGCCAAGACACTTAGGACAAGCATTATATATGTATTTTTTTATATGGATGAAGAAATGAGCATAAAGTAGAGAACATTAAACTAGAGACTTTTCTGGTATTGTTATCATTACAGTGGAAGTAGATAAAGTAAAAGTCTTATATATTTACACAATGCATTAAACTAGCTCCCAAGAGGCAGGTCAACAACATATGTCCTTGTATTTTTTGAACATTCACTGCTGTCTTGGTATTGACAAATAGTAATATAGGCTATGCAATCCTATGATTGGTTCCATTTCAGCTTCTGCTTCAAAAGCCAGTAATCATATCATAGCCCTACCAAGCTGCAGGGCAGTTGCTGGTTGGTGGGTGTCCCAGTCTTTCTTCACAGACTGCCCACCTGCCCAAATTCTAGAAATTTCCATACAACATCAAGTGGGTGACATGGGTAACAGGACCTTAGGGACTTGGTCTAGTTGGAAGATGATTTGGGATTCTTCTCTGGATCTAGTCAGAAGTTCCATCAACTCTTTCACCCCCAGCTCCTCACTCTTCACTTATAATTAATTCTGCTAAGGGGTTGGATGCTGCCATCTCCAAGGAAGGAGAGCAGGGAAATAAGTAGAAAGAGAAGCTTTTCTGCTTCTACCTTGCAAATTTCACTTTCAACCATAAGAAGACCTAATTATTACTCAGGAAAAATCTAGACACAGTCTTCTGCCACTATCACGTAAACTTTTCCCCTCTAATATAATAGTTCAGAGTAGCAATATTCTTAATGGCATCTCTAGTCTAGACAAACTTGTTCTTTTTTTGCTTATTTTTCTATTTTGTTTTTCTTATTTTCTATTTATATGTTTCCCTGGTCTCTCTTTTGTTTGAGGTTTCCTGTTTATGGCTGGGAGGACTGAATCCTGTATGACTGGATTTCTAAGGGAATTAAGGGTTTAATCACAGTGGTCTATAGCAGAAACGTTTCCAAAAATAAATTACCTTGACATTTGGGCCTTTGGGGCAAGATGCTGGTGCTCCGGATGTCCAGTCACTCGTGCCATTTATACCACAACATTGCAGCTGAAAGCCAAAGCCCCAAAAAGCAATGGTTAGTCAGGTAACAGAAAGAAAACCATGGGCCTTGGAGAAAAGGTGAACCCTTTCAATTTGACTCTAGCAAAAAATACAGAACTGACTTGTTTACTAAGTCTCCTTAGAACTGAGTACTTTCAAACCTGTTATACCATTTTATTCACAAACCTTTGATACCATTTTATTCACATAAAACTTGAAGTAGAGAGGGCATATTTAACTTATTCACATTTTACAGATCAAAAATTAGGCACACAGGGGACTTTATAATGGAGGGATCAGGCTGACCACACCTAGACCCACTGTATGTCTGTTAGCATAGCTGATGCCATCTTGGGCCCTTACAGTTTCTCCTGTCCTACACTGACCCTACCCCTATGCAGTGAATCGCTTCTACGTCATTAAGGGCTTCATAAATAATAGGTATTGTGGCCTTTATGCTCCATTAGTTCCAAAACAATGATGAAAACTTTTGCTGATGTATTTTTGGCACCCAGATGACTAGTTACCATTCATCTTGACTTAGGAGTGCATGTCCTGTTTCCAAGCACTTACTTCCATACCCTAAGTTAACTATAAAATTCTCCTAACAGCCCCTTGGCAGTGTGGAGTGTAGATGTGAATGCTTTCAGATTGTTGTCCACCAGATCCTGATACCACTCTGTGAGTAAGTTACTGTTTAATAAACTGACCCAGTTATTATATGGAGCTCCCTGCCTTGTTTTTGTCTCAAGATGCCTTCTCAGTTCACTGGGCACTTTCGGTTCCCTCCATCCTCAGACAAATGGCAAGCCAGGCAGGAGACTGAAAATGATGCAAGAATGGGTGAAGGGGCCAAGCAGGGAAAAGCTTGCTGTTGTGGGGGAAATCCCGGGTTGGCCAGCCATTTCCATGTGGGGTGATCTGGCTAAATTTATGGAAAAATTCAGGCTGGTGCAAGTGTACAGGGACACAATGGAAACACCAAAGGACTTACTAAATGCATTAACCAAAGAGGTGGCAAAGCAAAAGTTGGGGGAAAAAGTGAGCAATCTATTGCAGCTGTTGCATGGCCTTTGTTATGCACTCTAAAATTTAGCACAGAAAAGGAATTGAAGCTCAGTTGGTCACTAGAGAGAGATCTATGGATGGCATGTTCTGCACCTTAGTACATCATGTCAAAGAAAGTCCAACAGGAAGAACCTATTGAAATGATGGAATGTAAGATGGCTAAATGTAGGGCCCTAGGCTACCCCATTAAAAGGTGAGGACTATTATTTCACAGGACAACTGGGACCCCAAGGGGTGGAATTCTTGGGCTCATGACTCCTCAGAAGATGAGGACATAATTATAGAAGAAGAAGAAGAGGACCTGCAGTCACAGCCTCTGATTCAAACTAAAACACAGGATGCTAGAGAACTGACAGATAATAGGAAGTAAATGGCAACCCACTCTAGTATTCTTGCCTGGAGGATCCCATGGACAGAGGAGCCTGGCAGACTACAGTCCATGGGGTCACAAGAGTTGGATATGACTTAGCAACTAAACCACCGCAAGAGCTGAAAATAACCCCATGAGATTTTTACTCCCTGAACTAGTAGAATTAACCAAATATTTAAACAAATATGTAGAGAGGGCATTGCAGCCTAGGTTCTCCATTTGTGGGATACTGGGGGCAATGGCATTGTGTTAAATGGACCACAAATGTGTAAAATGGCTTCTGTTACAGCACCAACTGCCTTCTGGCAATGTTTGTATGGGGCTGGGGTGGGAGAAAAGTGAGGGTGCCCAGCCAACTTAACTAAATGGAATTTGCAGGTATACCCTGGATTCCTAAGGATTAGGGGTGGGGTCAAGGGTGCTCCTTGGTGTGCAGGCCCCAGGTTGAACAGACTATTTATTGGTCCTGCACCAATAAACAGATTGTTCTAGCAAATACTGTACAAAATGCACCATGATTTATGGAAATCCATCTAAGTTCCAAGGGGAAGTAGCAACCATTGATGGGATATGAGGTCAAACATTGTAAAGTAAAACAAGTCAGCTTGTATTTACAAATCAGAAGATTGCCTCCCCCTCCTTCTCTGGTTTATCTTCACGCATCAGTTCAGTCTTGACATAGGCGCTGAGAGAGGGCATCAGAGGGCAGACAGACTGAAACCACAATCTTCACCCATATCTGAGTATATTTTGGGTGTGTATGTCCTATAGGACCGGGACCTCAAACCACCATGGGTGAGTTCGACTTATGGATCAGACACTCAAGCTTCTAATGGTTGGTCATGCTAAATGGGACTCTGTATAGTTGCCTATCTTCCAGAGTGTAGTAGCAATAAAAAAACAATAATGGGTACCTGGGGGATAAGAAAAAATAACGTCTACCATTAAGGAATTAGAGGAAGTGGTGGTTATAATACAAGCACAAAGCCTGTTCAGTAGCCCCATGCAGCCAGTGAAAAAACCAGATGGTACCTGGTGTATGGCAGTAGACTATAGAGAATTAATCAAGGTAATACCCCATATCTATGCAGCAGTTACAAAAACTCTTGGATATAATTGTCACTTCTCTCAAGGTATAGCCTCTTCTCTCAAGATAGGAAAGCCAATCAGACTGCTATTAATACAATCAAAGGCAAAATTGTCGAATGATCAAAATTGGAAGTTAAATGTGGAACACCAGCCCAAATTGGCAGTGATCAGGTGAATGGACATGAAAGATAAGAGTGAACAGAAGCCCAAGAAATTCCTTGGACTTTCCATCTACCATTAGTTTTGTCTAATGCTTTTTCTTAGCAAACACTTAGATAAGGGATCCCAGGACCAGTGCACCTTCATGTAGGAAGGGGGGACAATGGTCTTTTACCATCCTACCCCATCGTCATCTCACTATATGTCATGGGATGGTGGCCCTGGACTTGAAGAAATGGACTCTCCTTCTTTCTGTAGTTCTCTATCATTACATTTATGATATTAGGTTAACCTGTAATGACTTGTTTTCTCTTTCCCAAGCCTCTTCTGGGAAATTTAAGCATAAAGATGGGAGTTCAACCCCAATAAGCTACAAGGACCTGGACAGTCAGTAAAGTTGCTAGGAGTTATCTAGTATGCTAAGACTGAAGGGATGCCCAAAGCTGCTATTGATAGAATGTAGATAAACCACAATAGAAAAGAACTACAATCCTTTATAGGTGTGCTAGGGTATGGGCGGCCTTTTATTCTCCACCTTGTCCAAATATTGAGACCTCTATATTCTTTGGGGCTTCCCAGGTGACTCAGCAGCAAAGACTTTGCCTGCAATATAGGAGACATGCGAGACTTGGGTTCAATCCCTGCGTTGGGAAGATCCCTTTGAGGAGGAAATGGCAACCCACTCCAGTATTCTTGCTGGGGAAATCCCAATGGACAGAGGAGCCTGGCAGGCTGCCATCCATAGGGTTACAGAGTCAGAACACTACTGAACACACAGCACATATGATTTAGTGAAAAAAGGAAATACCTGGGTTAGGAATACCCCGCCTCACAAGCCCACTAGAGGTTTTTGAAAAGGCCAAACTGATTGTCAAATCAAAACAACTTGGGAAATAGTAAAAAGGCTTCATTTGCCTCTCAAATCTATGGGCCTCCAAGTTATAGATAAGGACTGCCTTATGCATCATTTGAGGTGGTGCCCTCCTCTGGTTACCAGATGGCAAGTGGACCACATAGGCTTTTGCCTGTGTCAGAAGGGTATAAATATGCCCTTACCTGTGCTGACACAGCCTCTGGGTTGGTGCTAGCCTTTGCTAGTAGGAAAGCCAATCAGACTGCTATTAATACAATCAAAGGCAAAACTGTCAAACGATCAAAATTGGAAGTTACGTGTGGAACACCAGCCCAAATTGGCAGTGATCAGGTGACTGGACATGAAAGATAAGAGTGAACAGAAGCCCAAGAAATTCCTTGGACTTTCCATCTACCATATAACCCCACCATTGTTTAGTCACTCAGTTGTGTCTGACTCTTTATGACCCCATGGACTGCAGCATGCCAGGCTTCCCTGTTCTTCACTATATCTAAGAGTTTGCTCAAACAAACTCATGTCCATTGAATTGATGATGTCATCCAGCCATCTCATCCTCTGTCGTCTCCTTCTCCTCCTGCCTTCAATCTTTCCCAGCATCAGGGTCTTTTCCATTGAGTCAGCTCTTCATATCAAGTGGCCGAAGTATTGAAGTTTCAGCTTCAGCATCAGTCCTTCCAATGAATATTCAGGATTGATTTCCTTTAGGCTTGACTGGTTTGATCTCTTTGCTGTCCAATGGACTCTCAAGAGTCTTCTCCAACACCTTAGTTCAAAAGCATCAATTCTTTGGTACTCAGCCGTCTTATGGTCTAACTCTCATATTTGTACATGACTACCAGAAAAACCATAGCTTTTACTATAGCTTTGTCGGCAAAATGATGTCGCTGCTTTTTAATATGCCAAATTTGTCACAGCTTTTCTTCCAAGGAGCAAGAGTCTTAATTTCATGGCTGCAGTCACTGTACCTGGCTTTATAAAATGTGTCAGCCAGATGGATGTTAAAAGCCCTATTTCCTGAGGGCACATTAAAAGTTTGGTCCTGAGGGCTGTCTGAAGCTTTCAGACTATTAAATGCCTCAGGCCAATAATCTGCATATGAATGGCTGGCTGGATGGACAATAAAATGGAGGTTGAGAGTGCAGGTTCAAAAGGGAAGTCTTGTCCTAACAAATAGCACAGGAACTCTGCTCAATGTTATGTGGCAGCCTGGGTGGGAGGAGAGTTTGGGAGAGAATGAATATGTGTATATGTATGGTTGAGTCTCTTTGCTGTTCACCTGAAATTATCACAACATTGTTAATCAACTATGTTGTTGTTCAGTCATTAAGGCATATCTGACTCTTTGCTACCCCTTGGACTGCAGCATGCCAGGTTTCTCTGTCCTCCACTATCTCCTGGAGTTTGCTCAAATTCATGTCCATTTGAGTCAGTGATGCTATCTAACAATTTCATCCTCTGCCACCCCCTTCTCTTTTGCCTTCAATCTTTCCCAGTATCAGAGTCTACACCCCCAAATAAATTAAAAAATTTAAAAAAAAAAAAGGAAGCCTTGGGCCTATCAGGTGGGATGAAGATCTAGTGGGGTTTTTTTGTTTGGTTGGTTGCTTTTTAGGGGGATGCCACAGGACATCCCACCTGGTGTTACTATAATTCATTGGTGTTTAAATTGTTCTCCCCATTCCAAGTGGCTTGGTATCCTAACCCCTTGGGAGATAGGATTTGCTTCCAGTATCACCTTCAGTCCAGATGGACAATAAAAATTTTATAGAAAACTTTTATATAGAAAGTTTATATAGAAATGGGCCCCCTTCAGGTCCAAATCACCTCTCCAGAAGCATTAGCACAGTGAGCTAAACCCACAAGAAGTAGGTTTACTCAGGAGGATTCCCATGACCAACCTAGGTAGCATATTTAAAAGCAGAGCCATTACTTTGCCAACAAAGGTCCATCTAGTCAAGGCTATGGTTTTTCCAGTGGTCATGTATGGATGTGAGAGTTGGATGGTGAAGAAAACTGAACGCTGAAGAATTGATGCTTTTGAACTGTGGTGCTGGAGAAGACTCTTGAGAGTCCCTTGGACTGCAAGAAGATCCAACCAGTCCATCCTAAAGGAGATCAGCCCTGGGTGTTCATTGGAAGGACTGATGTTGAAGCTGAAACTCCAGTACTTTGGCCACCTCATGTGAAGAGTTGACCCACTGGAAAAGACCCTAAGGCTGGGAAGGATTGGGGGCAGGAGAAGGGGACAACAGAGGATGAGATGGTAGGATGGCATCACCGACTCGATGGACGTGGGTTTGGGTAAACTCCGGGAGTTGGTGATGGACAGGGAGGCCTAGCGTGCTGCTATTCATGGGGTCGCAAAGAGTTGGACACGACTGAGCAACTGAACTGAACTGAACTTGGAGATACTAAAGGGCAAATTGTGTGGTATTGTTAAGTAGTTAGAACAGGAAAAAGGAGTCCAAAATGGCGGTGGCTAAAAGGCAAAGAAAGGAAGAAGCCCGGGAAAGTAGAACAAAAGAAAATCTGAGGTCTGGAGTGAGAACCTCAAGTGAAACAAACAGCCTTCGTGGCTATCCCAGTTTACATAGGCCAGGTTCATGGGGAGGAGATGAAACATATAAAAAGAGGAGCCAGGACTGAGCCTCCCTTTTTGGGTTGGCCTGCCCTCCTGCCTCAAGGATGTACTATCCTTTGCTTGCCAAATAAAACTGAACTGTAACAGAGCCATAACACTTGTCCACTGTTTCAAATCTTTGCTGCGACGAGACAGAACCAACGGAATTACACACTCCCCTGAGAGTATCACCCACTGGGAATAAAGCCAAAACTGGGGACAGTTTTGGCCAATGCTACTCATGAATGAGATTTTGCTGTATCTTTTACCCCTAAAACATCTCTCTTGTCACCCACAGTGTTTGCCTCATGGACTATTTGGCTCTAGTTACTGGAAATATGTTCCTCTCTTGTGGCTCAAACATGCAGAGGTCCACAACTATTCTAACTTCTGGGTCTGTGGCCTGTCTCCAGTACCAAAGGGATTCTGTGAAAACTTCAGCCACTCATCTGCACCAAATGTAGATAGTGGCTTGGACTGGTGACCAAAAATCCCCTTGCTATGTGACAGTTTATGGAAGCTCTATGTTTAGCTATAGTGACTCTAAATAGTATGTTTTTCCCCTGCTGTGAAGTAGATCAAATAATCTCCAGATTCCCATGGTTTGTCATATTTTGGATGGCTTAGGGTAGTTGGGAGGTGAGTATAGAGTCTTGATGTCCATAGCCCCCATCTACATAGAAAGGAGCAATGATACCCAAACAAGGGCTTCCCTAGTGGCTCAGTTGGCAGAGTCTGCCTGCAGTGCAGAGGACCTGGGTTCAATCTCTGGATTAGTAAGATCCCCTGGAGAAGAGAATGGCAACCCACTCCAGTATTCTTGTCTGGAGAATCCCATGGACAGAGGAGTCTGGTAGGCCATGAGCCATGGGGTCACAAAGAGTTGGACACAACTGAGTGACTTTCACTTTCAAACATTCATACCCAAACAAATCATAGACACACGGAGGTGGGGGAGCTTCCCTACTGTTTGTCAAGTAAGTCACAAGATATTACATTCTAAATGGACAGGAAAAGAAGAAGCTCCCTACAAAGCAGGTGCCTCTCTGGTTCCCAAACAAGAGATCTGAATATAGGGAATCTCTCTGTGGGCTTTTCTGCCCTATGAGTGGACAGGTTGATGCACTTTGAGATTTCTTTCCCTCTGGGCTGGTGTATATACCCCTTTACTGGAAGTTTCCCATAACCTTCCTGCTATTAAGTCCAAGTGGCTGGCCTGTGATAGTATCTCATGGTGGGAATGGTCAACATTTATTTTCCTTCCCTAAAATTAGGTATAAGTGCTAAGCTAGAAATCCAGGAGTTAGCATACCTCACCTCCCCCCACGAACACATCAAAACTACATCTACATGTGGAACAATTCTCACTGAAAACTAACTTAAAAAGGGCAGAAAGGACTCCTGTACAACCAAGGCTGTAAGAAAGATACACATGTAATCAGGAGGTCAGAACCTGTGACCCTGGGAGGGGACTAAGAGTAAAAAGGAGCGTACATGGGTGGGACACCACCCATCCTGGGGAGTGAGCAGTTGAGGGCCACAAATCTGGAGCCTCAGTCCTGGGGAGACAAGGTCTCTTTGTTGATTGGAGGATTGTTTGGATTAGCAGGAGAGCTGCAGAAGCCTGGACTCCACCATGAGGAGTGCATTCATGCTGGCTTTCCTCTAAAGAAAGGTGCAGAGAGGTCTGCTTTAGTGGGTGCCAGGTTACTTGCTACCACCTATGGGCATGCCCCAAACTGAGCTGAGTAAATGCTCTTTCCCCATTCATTCCATGTCACAGTGCAGCAAGGGATCTGGGGTGGCCATGACCAAGGAAAATATTCAAACCTTAGATTACAGAGGTGACCCAGTATTGACACAGATCCTCGGTGGGGCAGCAGCTGCCATTGTTGGTGCTTACTCAAGCAGCACATCAGAAACCCTAGGTCTCTGATAGAGGCTGCTTCACCACAGCTTACCACCACCACCCCCAACACACCCTGAGAGTCCATGTGGACCTCACCTGCCCTAAGGTGTGGCTCCACAACAGGGCAGGGGAGACAGAGGCTGGGGGCAGTGATTGGCAGTGAGGGAAAGGGGGATTTGCACCCAAAGCTGCTTCTGAGCAGAATGAGGGAAACAACTACAGGTACCTGCAAAGCAGCACATCAAAGACAGCTCAGATTATACCCAGGTTTCAGAACATAAGGTTAATAACAAACATCAGTTGCTTTCATATATTACAATAATGAATAAATAGAATTTGAAATTAAAAACACAATGCCATTTACACAAGCATTCCCCAAAATGAAATACTTAGGTACAAATCTAACAAAATAAGTGCAAGATCTTTCCTATCCTATATAATAGGAAAACTATAAAACTCTGATGAACAAAATCAAGTAAATGGGGAAGTATGCCATTTGCATGGATAGGAAGACTCAGTGTTATTAAGGTATCAGTTCTTCTCAACTAGATCTATAGATTCAATGCTACCCAATCAAAATCTCAGCCAGTTATTTAATGGATATCAACCAGCTAATCTGAAAGTTTATATAGGGAAGGAAATGGCAATCCACTCCAGTATTCTTGCCTGGAGAATCCTGGGGACAGAGGAGCCTGGGGGGCTGCTGTCCATAGGGTCGCACAGAATCGGACACAACTGAAGCGACTTAGCAGCAGCAGCAGCAGCATAGAAAGGCAAAAGACCCATAATTGTCAACACAATACTGAAGGAAAAGAACAAAATTGGAAGACTGATACTACCCAACTTCAAGACTTCCTACAAAGCTGCAGCAATCAAGGTAGTGTGGTATTGGTGAAAGAACAGACAGATATAGAGAGCCCAGAAGCAGGCCTGCATAAATATGATCAACTGATCTTTGACAAAGGAGCAATACAATGCAAAAAATAGCTCAACAAACGGTGCCGGAAAAATTAGACATTCATATACCAAAAACAAAAACAAAAAAATAAACATATCAATAGCTAGACAGAGAACCTACACCATTCACGAAAGTTAACTCAAGATAGATTATAGATCTAAAAGTAAAATACAACACTACAAAAATCTTAGAAGATAATATGGGAGAAAACCTACATGACCTTGGTTATGATGACATCTCTTTAGGAACCACATCAAAGGCAGGATTCATGAAAGAAATAATGGATAAGCTGGACTTGGCTAAAATTAAAAACTTCTATCTGCAAGAGACAGTATCTGGAGAAATAGAAGACAAGCCACAGACTTGGAGAAAATATTTGCAAAAGACATATCTGATAAATGACTGTTACCTAAAAATCTATATATAAAAGAGAGAGAGAAACTTCTTAAAACTGAGCAATAAGATAACAACTAACCTGATTTAAAAATGAACCAACAAACTTAACAGACACCTCACCAAAGAAGATATAGAAATGAAAAATAAACATATGAAAATCTACATCATATGTCATCAAGGAAATGAAAATTAAAGTAATGAGCTACCAGTACACACTTACGAGGATGGTCAAAATCTGGAACACTGACACTAAATACTGGTGAGGATGTGGAACAACAGGAACTTTCATACATTGCTGGTGGGAATGAGATATGGTACAGATGCTTCAGAAGACCATTTGGAGATTTCTTACAAATTATTCATACTTTTACTAAATGATCCATCAATCACACTCTGGTATTTATCCAAAGAAGTATAAAACTTATGTCCACAAATAAAAATGCTGCTCATTAAACATATGGCAGCTTTATTCTTAATTGCCAAAACTTGGAAGCGATCAAGATGTCCTTCAACAAGTGAATGAGTAAGTAAGCTGTGGTATATCCAGACAGTGGAATATTAACACTAAAAAGAAATGAACTGTTAAGTCATGAAAAGACAAGGAGGAATCTTAAATGCATGTTAGTAAGTGGAAGAAGCCAATTTGAAAAGCTTATAAACAGTATGACTTCAACTATATGACATTCTGAAAAAGGCAAAACTATTGAAAAATAAAAAGATCAGTGGCTGTGAAGGATGGGGGTAGGAGGAGGAAGGAACACAGGGTTTTTAGGAAGGCAAAGATACTCTGCGTGATATTATAATGATGCATATATGTCATTATAAATTTCTTCAAATGCATAGAATGTGCATCACCAGAGTGAACCCTAATGTAAACTATGGGCCTTGGGTGATAATTATGTGTCAATGTAGGCTCAGCCTTTATTAGAAAAAAATACCATTCCGGTGAGTGACATGGATAATGGGGGAAGACTATGCAAGTGTGGGAGTATATGAGATATCTCTGTACCTCCCTTTCAGATTTGTTGTAAACCTAAGACTGCTCTTGGACAATGGACATGAGTTTGAGCAAGCTCCAGGTGATGGTGAAGGACAAGGAGGCCGGGCATGCTGCAGTCCGTGGGGTTGCAAAGAGTCAGACACAACTGAGCAACTGAACAACAACAAGACTGCTCTTAAAAAATTGTTTTTTAAAACAAAGTTATCATCTTTATATTTAATTTTGAAATGATATAATATCTATTATTTGCTTTAAAAAGTTCTAGCAAAAAATGCATAGAGGATTAGCTAAAACAACACTGGCAAAATGTTAACTGTTGAAGCTGGGTGATATGTACCCACAGATTCATTTTGCTATTATTCGCTTTTCTTTCATATCAGCCTAGAAATTCTATAATAAAAGGTTTATAAACTAGATTTTTAAAAGAAAGAAGAATATTTTTGCTTTTATTTCCAATATTCTGGGAGGTGGATCATAGAGGATCCTGCTGTGATTTATGTCGGAGAGTGTTTTGCCTATGTTTTCCTCTCAGAGTTTTATAGTTTCTGGTCTTACGTTTAGATCTTTAATCCATTTTGAGTTTATTTTTGTGTATGGTGTTAGAAAGTGTTCTAGTTTCATTCTTTTACAAGTGGTTGACCAGTTTTCCCAGCACCACTTGTTAAAGAGATTGTCTTTTCTCCATTGTATATTCTTGCCTCCTTTGTCGAAGATAAGGTGTCCAGAGGTACATGGATTTATCTCTGGGCTTTCTGTTTTGTTCCATTGATCTATATTTCTGTCTTTGTGGCAGTACCATACTGTCTTGATGACTGTGGCTTTGTAGTAGAGCCTGAAGTCAGGCAGGTTGATTCCTCCAGTTCCATTCTTCTTTCTCAAGATTGCTTTGGCTATTCGAGATTTTTTGTATTTCCATACAAATTGTGAAATTATTTGTTCTAGTTCTGTGAAAAATACCTTTGGTAGCTTGATAGGGATTGCCTTGAATCTATAGATTGCTTTGTGTAGTATACTCATTTTCACTATATTGATTCTTCTGATCCATGAACACGGTATATTTCTCCATCTATTTGTGTCCTCTTTGATTTCTGTCATCAGTGTTTTATAGTTTTCTATATATAGGTCTGGGACCTAATTAAACTTAAAAGCTTTTGCACAACAAAGGAAATTATAAGCAAGGTGAAAAGACAGCCTTCAGAATGGGAGAAAATAATAGCAAACGAAGCAATGGACAAAGAATTATCTCAAAAATATACAAGCAACTCCTGCAGCTCAATTCCAGAAAAATAAATGACCCAATCAAATGGGCCAAAGAACTAAACAGATATTTCTCCAAAGAAGACATACAGATGGCTAACAAACACATGAAAAGATGCTCAACATCACTCATTATCAGAGAAATGCAAATCAAAATCACAATGAGGTACCATCTCACACCGGTCAGAATGGCTGCTATCCAAAAGTCTACAAGAAATAAATGCTGGAGAGGGTGTGGAGAAAAGGGAACCCTCTTACACTGTTGGTGGGAATGCAAACTAGTACAGCCACTATAGAGAACAGTGTGGAGATTCCTTAAAAAACTGGAAATAGAACTGCCATATGACCCAGCAATCCCACTGCTGGGCATATACACTGAGGAAACCAGACTTGAAAGAGACACGTGTACCCCAATGTTCATCTCAGCACTGTTTACAATAGCCAGGACATGGAAGCAACCTAGACGTCCATCAGCAGACAAATGGATAAGAAAGCTGTGGTACATATTCACAATGGAACATTACTCAGCCATTAAAAAGAATACATTTGAATCAGTTCTAATGAGGTGGATGAAACTGGAGCCCACTATACAGAGTGAAGTAAGCCAGAAAGAAAAACACCAATACAGTATACTAACACATATATATGGAATTTGAAAGATGGTAATGATAACCCTATATGCAAGACAGTAAAAGAGATACAGATGCATAGAACAGTCTTTTGGACTCTGTAGGAGAATGTGAGGGTGGGACGATCTGAGAGAATAGCATTGAAACATGTATATTATCATATGTGAAACAGAACTCCAGTCCAGGTTCGATGCATGAGACAAGTGCTCAGGGCTGGTGCAATGGAATGACCCAGAGGGATGGGATGGGGAAGGAGGTGGGAGGGGGTTCAGGATGGGGAGCACATGTAAACCTATGGCTGATTCATTTCAATATATGGCAAAAACCACTACAATATTGTAAAGTAATTAGCTTCCAAGTAGAATAAATAAATTAATAAAAAAAAATGTAAGAGCCACTGTAGCCAAAACTTATACAGTAATTTGATTTTTAATCATATATATGTAGTATATATGATATAATAGGTTTTGTTGATGTTTTATTTACATATAAAACAGGTATATAATTAAATATATGTAGTTATCATTAAAAAAAAAAGAAAGACTAGAGATCCAGAAAGTTAAATGACTTTCCCAAAGCCACCCAATCCTGGTCTTTGGACTTTAATTCCTGTGCTATTTCTTTTACCCCACTCTAAGCAGGCATGGCAGGGCCACAGGTGGCTCCGGGTGGTCATAATGGTATTGTCTGAGACACAGACTATGCCATTGTCAGACTGGCTCCCTGACTCCAGCACACCAAGGAAGGAATGCTGAGTTAAAATATATGTTTGTGGTGGGGAGGGGCATGAGAAATGGGGTTCTAGTGAGCTAGGTAACAAGAATGAGTTGGGCTATTCAGGAATTCAAAAGAGATTTCCTGTGTTAAACAGTTTCTGTTTTCAGAAAAAAAAATTGGAAAATACATAAACTAATCCAGTATGACATGTTTGGGTCTGTCTTATATCTTAGTAGGGCTGAAACAATGAGCCTGAGTGGGTAAAGGGTAAAAGAGAGAATGTATTAACAGACAACTTTGTACCAACCAGGCTGATTCTCATGATCCCCTGTTTCTGACAGTCAAGTGTTATTCTGAACCTAGGGGCCGTGACCCTTAGATTCTGAAGCTTTCATGAAAGAGAGACCCTTCCAGTGCCCAGGGACTGAGGCTGGAAAATTACATCTGGGCTAAGCTAAGGAGGATTTTGTACTCACAAATGATTGGATGGAGTCCCACGCTGCCTTGGTGCTGTTGTCTGAGTTGTATCGCTGAATGCTCTTGGTCAAACCCTCAGCCACATATACTTTCAGCTGTATGGAGCATATTCCAGCAGAGGAAGCGTTGTAAACAGCAGGTGAGTTCAAGGAACAGGGAATTTCTAATGCAGGCTAATAAAATAGTTCCATTTTCTCCTCCCTTCCAAACGATCTCTTCAGAACTAAGTCAGGGGAGGGAGCTTATATATAGGAAGAAACGCTGAGGATGGGATGGCATTGAAGGAAGAAACACACAGCATTTTCTTGACTTTTCAAAACCCTGGGTTTACAAAGAAGGCAAAGGGGCAAACCAAATGTGGGTTCTCTTAGGCACTGAGACAGATATTCTTTACTGCCAGATGGATGGAGAAAAGTAAATAGGTAAATAGGGGGAAGGTAAGCTTGATTTTTACTGTTCTTCCCATTCATCCTTCAAAGCACCACTCAAATACAATCACCTTCATAATTTTTTTTCTCCCCAATTACAATTAATCTCTTTTTTCTTCACCCTTCACTTTGACTCAAGCTCTATCACAGGACTTACTTGTGCCAACTTCTTCTCCCTACACCCCCCCTCCACTCTTAGCAATTCAACAATGAATTGTGTTCTTTGGAACTTACCTTTTTTTCGTACAGAAAGAGCAGGATGGCCAAGGTCACCTCAGCAAGGAGGATAATCAGCAGCAGGATGAAGAACTGGGGCAAAGCAAAGAGATGCTCACAGCACTGAGCCCAGCTACTCCCCCACTCCCGCTCCACCGTGGGAGCATAAAGGCAGATCTCTATACACGGGCAGGAGTTCCCACCTACTCGAGCTTTCATAGGGTTTTTCATGTTTTGTGAGAAATATCTGTTCTTTTCCTACAACCGGAATTCAAGACTCTAGAGGGTAGATCAGATGTCTTCCAGCTTTTCTCTCTTCTTCCCATTACACCTATTGAGTTCCAGGTGTATAGTGAATATGGATTAATGTTTGTTGAATCTGTGAAGCAGTTTTGGCATTAGCTAACTGAAACAGTTGGGTAAAAGACTAGTAAACTAAATTATGTGTCTTCAGAGTTTGGGGCCTAGTTCTTTCTGCAAGCAGAGGGCTATTTTGGGGTGGATGAAGGTGATAATAGAGGTTGAGAGGAGCCCTGTACAGACAGGGAGAAGAGGTGTCCTAATCATGATCTTCACTCATATTTATCTTCAATTTTAGATGTTTGTCTAATCACACTTAACAGCAAACAACTTTTCACTGTTTCATTTTCTTTCATTGTTTTACCCTAACACGAACTTTGATTACTTAAAACCTTTCCCCCAAGTCTATTATCTTCCATCTTTTGCCAATAGTCTGGGAACTATATGAGAGCAAGGACTTTCTTATTCTATCTTTTGACTCCAGTTTAACACGTAAAGGAAAGAAGATTAACCACATGACTTGAGTAAGAAGAAAAGTGATTGGGAACCTATATTTATGGATAGAGTGGTGCTTTATTATCGAGCTCTGTGTGGACACACCAGAGAAATGAGAAACTCTTCTTTCATAGAGCTTATAGGCAAAGCCTAAGTCTAAAGGTGCTCCTGAGGCTAGTTAGCTGACAGGCAGAAAGTGAAAAGCTCTAGCATCTCTCACTTTAGACCTCAATGACCTCAGCCTAGGCTCTCACCCACCTGGGTCACTCACACTGTGGTGTAGCTAGTACAGATCTGAGATACATATGTATCCTCTGCCATCTTAGGAGGGTCACAATACTCAGAAGAATCTAGAGACTAGATTTTCCACTAGTTAGTGACTCTGAGTCAGATCCTGGAAATATATACTAATGTGAGGAGGATTTAGGTAGATGGATGACACTTGATTTCAACCATATATAAAGAATAAATAAAAAGCTATGAATATAAATTATAATGATAAGGGTCATCCTTAACAGTGTAAAATAGGTACTAAGGAGGACAGTGATATCTTCTCTTATTTATCCCTCTCAGAAACAAAATACTATGGGCCTAGACAGACTGGACTGAGCTGAGGTGCCAACCATGTTCCAACAATTTCTTTGCACTAACAGATGAGCTACCAGAAAATGTCTTGCCTGTGGTTTCAGGCATCATGCCCACCTCCCCCACTTAGGCACCCCATCAGCTGTGAGAGTCACTCACCGACATAAGCAGGCACTTATTCTCCTTGATGGATCCCATGCAGCCCAGGAAGGCAACCACCATGATGATGGAACCCACAATGACAAGCACATTGCCCAGCGTGAGAGAGGGGAGGTTATGGAAGAGTACTCCAAACTTGCTGTGGATCAGGAGGTAGATCCCTAAGCCCAAAATGCAGCAGCCACAGAACTGAAAAGAAGAATCACATAACATTCTGAAATGCAAGGTGGTTCTTAAATATCTGTTCATACCCAGTTACTTGACATTAGAATCATTTTTTCCCATTGGCTCTAGCCAACAAACTCTTTACCCAGATTTCTCCAAGTGCCTAAAAAAAAAGGTATCATCTCCTGTGGTGTCCCACGCATACCTCATCCTATCCATATTAGATATCAAAAAGGTCATTCCAACGGATAACACAGTATGTTCATGATTCAGATTCCTGCTTCTTTTTCTAGATCTTCATGATTCAGATCCCTACTCCTTACTGGCTCAACTGCTTATATGTGGTCTTCCCTTTGTAAAGGGAATACACTGGCTGAGAAGTTCATCTTTCTTGGCAGAAAATTAGAGAAGCCAAACTTTTAAGAATCTTCTCACAGACACATGAGGAACAACCCATCCTATGTCTGAAATTCAATTGCTAAATTTGGTACAGTGAAAATGTTAGTCTCTCTGTCATGTCCAGCTCTTTGTGACCCCATGGATTATACACTGAAACCCCCCCCCCACCTCCCCCAGGCTCCTCTATCTATCCACAGAATTCTCCAGGCAAGAATACTGGAGTGGGTTGTCATTCCCTTCTCCAGGGGATCTTCACGACACAGCAGGGATTGAACCCTGGTCTCCCGCATTGCAGGCAGAGTCTTTTCTGTCTGCATCACCAGGGAAGCCTTAATATAGTGAAACCTCCCCAGAAAAGAGGACTTCCTTTTCCATCAGCTATTTTTCCGAGGATTCAGGGTTGGGGTCAGGAGAGCAAGAAAAAAAGAGGCATTCAATACAGGGAGTGTAGAATCTTAGGTTTCTCACCCATAGATGTCAGCAGTGAGCAGCAATAGCCTAAAGCTCTCAGAGAAGCAGCCTCACCAACCACACTGGTGTCTTTCAATTTTGCAGGCTTTTCTTACAGCAGGATGGGAAGAGGGGAGAAAATTATCATTGCTTTCTTCTTAGGCTGGGTGTACTGCACATGACCTTTGCATGCATGAATTTCACTCCACATGAGACTCTTCAGGAGAGGAGAGAGAAGTAGAGTGTAGCTAGGAAGAACTGAGCTTAACCATGCTGAGGAGACACACTTACCCAAAAGATCAAATTGAAGAAAAACAGGACATACTTCAGCAATTTCAAGCTACTCATGCCCATGCTTGAGATATTCTTGCCCTAAAAAGTAGAAGGAAGAAGAGAGGCAGTGAATGGCCTGACTCTGTTTCAAAATGGCACCAGAGATCAGAGGACACAAATATCCACAGTTCAAGGGTCTCCAGCATCACTGTGAGTTTGAGCTGTGAATCTTCTCTGGAAGGTTTCCCCAAACTTCTTGCTCTTTTAGTCTCTGAATTGAGGTACCAATTAGTTCATCTTGGATACTCACTTTTGCTTCAGTTCAGCAAGCCAGGGTGGTTAACATTGAATTAAGCACTCTAGAAGTAAGTAGTAAAGCCATTCTTAGAGGAGGGTGAATTACAGTGATACAAAGCAGGCATCTGGGGGATCAAGGATAATCTGGTCAATCATCTGGGGAGGTCAGTGACTTGATCCACCAGTTTCTTAAATACCCTGAGAGGCATATACACTCTACATTTGGTCTATGAACTTCTCTACATGAAAGTGGAGGGAGAATACCTATGCCTCAGTCATTCTTTTACCAAAGAAACATATATGGTATTTTCTGTTCTAGGTGCTGTGGAGATACAACCATTACCAAGCAATAACTATCTTCCAGAGAATGTCAGTCTTACAGCAGAGATAAAACTGACCAACAAACATCCAGTGAAGAAATGAAAAGAGATTAGCAATGAGAGCTTGCATTTTTTAAAAATATAATTTCATTTTTCAGTAGAGGACATCAATATTCAAAGTCTGGTCCTCAATTCTAGAGATCCAGATACACAATTTTTAATTTTCTCTCAGAATTAATGAGGTTATATAGAGGGACTTATATTTAAAAATTGCACATAAGACTGATACATAAAGCAGAATGTCAATTTGTTGTTTTTCTCCCAATGTAACTATGTCTTTTCTAGTTCATGGATTGCTTTTATAATCCATCATACTGTCCTTGCAGTAGCAAGATACCGAGAAATCAGATGATCTTAAGGGATAGTTCATTTAGGCCGTAAATAAGCCTAAGGGTTTTATAGTATTTGGTCTTACATTCAGGGATTCCCTTGGAGCTCAGTTGGTAAAGAATCAGCCTGCAATGCAGGAGAACTGGGTTTGATCCCTGGGTTGGGAAGATCCCCTGGAGAAGGGAAACACAACCCACTCCAGTATTCTGGCCTGGAGAATTTCATGGACTACAATCCATTGGCTCTCAAAGAGTTGGACAAGACTGAGAAACTTTCACTTTTTTTCCTATATTCAGGCCTTTAATCTATTTTGCGCTTATTTTTGTGTGTGATGTTAGGGAGTATGGAGATTCCTTAAAAAACTAAAATAGAACTGCCATATAACCCAGCAATCCCACTACTGGCATACACCCAGAAAAAATCATAATTCCAAAAAACACATGCACCCCAATGTTCACTGCCTCAGGATTACAATAGTCCGAATGTGGTAGCAACCTAAATGTCCATCAGCAGAGGAATGAATTAAAAAGTTGCAGTACATATATACAACAGAATATTAGTCAGCCACAAAAAGGAATAAAACTGTAGAGACGTGGATGGACCTAGAGACTGTCAAACAGAATGAAGTAAGTCGGAAAGAGAAAAACAAATATCGTATATTAATGCATATATGTGGAATCTAGAAAAATGGTATAGATGATCTTATTTGCAAAGCAGAAACAGACACAGATGTAGGGGGCAAACATATGGGCACCAAGAGGGGAAAGGTGAGGGTGGGATGAATTGGGAGATTGGGACTGACATATATACAGTATTTTTTTGCTTTTTTTTAAATTTATTTTTTAATATAAATACACTATTAATACTATGTAGTGTATATAGAGAGAACCTACTGTATACCTCGGATAACTCTACTCAGAGCCTTGTGGTGACCTAAATGGGAAGGAAGTCCAAAAAGAGAGGAGATACATATATATATATATATATATACACACATATAGCTCATTCATCTTGCTGTACAGTAGAAACTAATACAACATTTTAAAGTAACTATATTCCATTAAAAATTATTTTTCAAAAAGTGTGATGATTTACTACACAGACTTTGAAGTCAAATTTGATTTCAACTCTCACATACACCACTAAACAAGTATGTGAGATTTGGAAACCTGCTTAACATTTCTAGTCACGATTTATTCCTATGTAAAATAGGATAATACTTACACCACTTCTTATACCTATAGAAGTGAAGATTAAATCATCTTATTACAGAGACTGATATGCAACCAGTACTCAGTAGTGGAATCCATGCTTGTTAGCACGGATTTGAGTGTTTTCCAGGCCTCAAAATCAAGGGTTAGCTGCCCAAAAGGACTACACTCATTTGAATGTGTCCATTGGAATGTCACCTCCTTTATCAATACAGCTGAAAATCTTTGAATTTCCATAGCATTTAGTGCTGTTCTTTGGGATTTGATAGCCACAAACTGGAAACAATCTGTGATATTGTGATTTATAGGAAACATATTATGATGACTCAGAAACATTTGTTCTTCATCCATAATTCCTGGCTCCCAGCTCCCAAACTCTTGGGAATTCACTGAGCAATAAGAACAATCAGAACATTTTTTGATATATAGTATTTGGTCTCTCATTCTCAATTCCTGAAAATAATTCAGAGCCATAAAGATATCTTGTTAGTCACAACAAGCTCTTACCGCCACAACTGGGTTAATGTTAATGAAGGTGACTTATTTCTTATCGACTATAGTTAATTTACAACATCGTTTTAGTTTTACATGTACTGCAAGCTGATTCAGTTATGATATATGTATATATTTTTCAGTTTATTTTCCATTATTATAAGATATTGAGTAGAGTTCCCTATGCTAATAGTAAGTTCTTATTGTTTACCTATTCTATATATAGTAGTGTATACATGTTAATCCCAAACTACTAATTTATCTCTCTCCTTTCCCTGACTGTATCATATTAAGTGAAGTAAGTAAGACAGAGAAAAACAAATAACATTTCACTCTTACGTGAAATATATAAAAAAAATGATATAAACTAACTTATTTACAAAGGAGAAACAGACTCATAGACATAGAAAACAAACTTTCCAAAGAATGTTCAAACTACCTCACAATTGCACTCATCTCACATGCTAGCAAAGTAATGCTCAAAATTCTACAAGCCAGGCTTCAACAGTACATGAACTATGAACTTCCAGATGTTCAAGTTGGATTTAGAAAAGGCAGAGGAACCAGAGATCAAATTGCTAACATCTGTTGGATCATCAAAAAAGCAAGAGAGTTCCAGAAAAACATCTACTTTTGCTTTATTGACTATGCCAAACCTTTTGACTATGTGGATCACAACAAACTGTGGAAAATTCTGAAAGGGATGAGAAGTACCAGACTACCTGACCTGCTTCCTGAGAAATCTGTATGCAGGTCAAAAAGCAACAGTTAGAACTGGACATGGAACAACAGACTGGTTCCAAGTTGGGAAAGGAGTACATCAAGGCTGTATATTGTCACCCTGCTTATTTAACTTATATGCAGAGTATATCATGTGAAATGCCAGGCTGAATGAAGCACAAGCTGGAATCAAGATTGCTGGGAGAAATATCAACAACCTCAGATATGCAGATGATGCCATCCATATGGCAGAAAGCAAAGAAGAACTAAAGAGCCTCTTGATGAAAAGTGAAAGAGGAGAGTGAGAAAGTTGTCTTAAAGCTCAACATTCAGAAAATTAAGATCATGGCATCTGACCCCATCACTTGACGGCAAATAGATGGGGAAACAATGGAAATAGCGATAGACTTATCACTGCAGATGGTTACAGCAGCCATGAAATGAAAAGATGCTTGCTCCTTGGGAGAAAAGCTATGATCAACCTAGACAGCATATGAAAAAGCAGAGACTTTAGTTTACCAACAAAGGTCCGTCTAGTCAAAGCTATGGTTTTTCCAGTGGTCATGTATGGATGTGAGAATTGGACTATAAAGAAAGCAGAGCACTGAAGAATTGATGCTTTCGAACTGTGGTGTTGGAGAAGACTCTTGAGAGTCCCTTGGAAAGCAAGGAGATTAAACCAGTCCATCCTCAAGGAAATCAGTACTGAATATTCATTGGAAGTACTGATGCTCAAGCTGAAACTCCAATACTTCGGCCACCTGATGTGAAGAACTGACTCATTGGAAGATACCCGGATGCTGGGAAAGATTGAAGGTGGGAGGAGAAGGGGACAACAGAGGATGAGATGGTTGGATGGCATCACTGATGTGATGGACATGAGTTTGAGCAAGCTCCAGGAGTTGGTGATGGACAGGGAAGCCTAGCGTGCTGCAGTCCATGGGGTCGCAAAGAGTCAGACACGACTGAATGACTGAACTGAACTGAGGTCCATTCAAGTTGCCACAAATGGCATTATTTCATTCCTTTTTGTGGCTGAGTAATATTCCATTGTATCCATGTGCCACATCTTCTTTATCCATTTGTCTGTTGATGGACACTTAGGTTGCTTCCATGTCCTGACTATCGTAAATAGTACTGCTAAGATCATTGAGGAGCATGTATCTTTTATGAAGGTGAACTTTGCAAAGCACCCAAGGATGGAGCCTAGTTGCCAGGAGAACCAACTGTGAATAGAGGATTGAAACTTACAGTCTCATTCTTTGATTTTCAAGGAGGGGAGAGGGGAATAGAGGTTGAATCAATCGCCAAGTGAGTTAGTCAATCATGCCTCCACAAAAAACAGAAAAGGAGTTCAGAAAGCTCCCACTTGGGGGAGAACCAGAACATTTTTATATGCTATCATTCTGGCTCCAAGCTTCATTTGGACAGAAAGTCCTTTTGTTAGGACTTCGTCCTATGTATCTCTTCATCTGACATTACATATTGTTTGTATTAAAGCAGTAGTCTAGTGAGTAAGTGGATTCTCCCGAGTTCTGTGAGCCCTTTGGGAAATTAGTTGAACCCAAGGATGGGGTTATGGGGACCTCTGACTTATAGCAAACAGGTAGGTCAGAAGTTTGGGTAATACTTGGACTTGGGGCTGGTATTTTAAGTGGAAGGCAGCCTTGTGGGACTGAGCCCTTTGCTCGTGGAATCTGATTCTATTTCTTGGTAGACAGTATTATTGGACACTCTGCTGGTATCCAAGAATTGCTTGCTGGTTTGGAAAAGCTGCCACCCACATATATGTTGGAATCAGGTCCAGGAAGCTAATCTACAGCCTAAAGCTCTAAAAATAGGTGAATGGATGAATATATAGTGGTAAAACTATATAATGGTATACTACTTGGCAATAAAAAGAAGGAACTGTTGATACATGTTAGAATGTAGGTGAATCTCCAAATGATTAAGGTGAGTGAAAGAAGTTGGCCAAAAAGGAGTACCTAATGTGTGATTAACTGAGCGACTTCACTTTCACTTTTCACTTTCATGCACTGGAGAAGGAAATGGCAACCCACTCCAGTATTCTTGCCTGAAGAATCCCAGGGACGGGGGAGCCTGGTGGGCTGCCGTCTATGGGGTCGCACAGAGTCGGACGCAACTGAAGCGACTTAGCAGCAGCAGCAGCAATGTGTGATTAGAGTATATAAAATTTTAGAAAATGAAAACTATAAGAGCAGAAAGCAGATGAGTGATTCCCTAGGGAAGAGGAGTATGAGAGTGGGGGTAAATAAAGCAGGGAAGAACAGGAGGCAGGGATCACAAAAGACCATGCATAATCTTTTGTGAGTGGTGAATATATTTGTTACTTTGATTGTAGTGATGGTTGTTGTTTTTTTTTTTAATTTTTGAAGAAACCTTACAACTTCATTTTTCTTTATCTGTTTGGGTTTTTTTTTGTATTGAAATATATTTGCTTTACAATGTTTATAGTCATGGTTTTATGTGTGTATAGGTATGTCAAAAGGCCCTTCCTAATTTTCTCCTCTCCATCTGTCCAAGCAACATAGCAACATTCCGAGGCTTATACTTCAAAATCTAACAAGTAATGTTGGATACGTTTCTCTGTGCTTCCTTCCTTTCAATTCTTCAGTGGCTCTTTGCTGGAATTTGCCCCTTTCTTTTCCTCTGACCCCATAATTTGATTAGTTACTTATCATTCCAAGACTCAGCTCACTAGAACGTCAGCTCCTTGAGGGTAGAAGGTAGTTTATTCATCCTTGAATCCTCAAGTCTTAACTCAGTAACTGATTACACTAAAAAAAGTGAGATTGTTGAAAGAACAAATGACTGGAACTTTGCTCATTAATTCTGAATAATCTAGTGAATGAACATGACACTGTAGAGTGAGGAGCTTTGGACTTGAGATTTACTGTGCCACTAAACTAATCTTCTGGACGTGAGAAAATAACTGACCCAGAAGGAGATTGGGCCAGGTGCCTCCTAGAGTCACCTCGTGTCCAATATCCTCAGATCCTATGACAGCTGCTTCAGCCCCTGTAATCTAATTGTCCTCAGAGCACCCACTAATGAGATGCCCACAAACTGGGGGATATCCCCAATGATCCTTTCCTTCACAGACGGGAAAGAGAATCTCTTTCTCCTTCCCTGATTTTCCACGTAGTCTTGCACTGAATTAAAGGAGAAAAACTGTCCATTTTGTGAAGATTTTTAATACTTTTACTGTATTCAATGATAATCCCAGTTTTCACAGAGAGAGTACCACCTCTTTCTTCTTTCCTTTTTTCACTGTGGCTGGCCAGTTATAGAGTTACCACCCCTGCCAACCCCACTGGAAAAACTGACACCCTTCTGCTGTCAAAATCTGTGACTCATGTGGTCCTGTGAAGAAAGTCCCTGATGTCAGCTTCCAGGAAACTTCTGTGACTGAACTGCAGTTAGGTGTGATACCTCCCACACCCAAAGTGGAGGCCAAGAAGGAAGTTCACTCTTTAGTTTTCTCCAAGCAAAGAGCTCTTGGGCTGAGCAACTGTTCCATTAATTTCTAGTTCAATCTCTCTCTTTTTCTCTGACCCATACTTATAGGTCATCTAATATAATCTTGAATCTAATCAAGCCAAGAAGTGGCTAAGGTCAGACAGGAGTCCCAAGAAAGTATCAGTTCTTGCTCTCCAGCCTTATCTGATTCAAGTTCAATTTGGATACACCCAAGACAGCTTTGGTGTTAGACTACTAGATTTATGAGATGTTAGTAAGTATTCCTAAAACAAAAAAAGCAAAACTATAGGGAGTAAGAGGAATCTATGGTCAACCATTTCAGAAGTGAGATTAAATAAAATGAAACATAAAACAATGAAGTTTTTTTTTTTTTCTGATCAACTTCTAAGAAAACTGTTATATACTAATGTACATTGTGGGTCTCTAAGAGAAACGTCTACTTATATAACTACAAACTTATTCATGTATTACAGATTACTTATTAACAGCTCAGAGAATATTGCCTTCCATGGAACATAGTTTGGCAAACTCTAGTACTGGACTTGGGTAGGTTTAGTTTTGAATTCTAACATTGGTTCTTAGCAGAAGTATGGCCCTGGGCAATTTCCTTAACCTCTCTGACTTTCCCAGTTTCTTCTTCTTTAAAATGGTGATACAATAATTCATACCTTATTAGCTAAATGAGATAATATTTCCTGGGTGGCTCAGTATCAGACTGCCTGGTTCAGTGAAAACTGAGGAAAGATCAAATCTGGAACTTCCCTGACAGTCCATTCTTAAGGATGACTCTGAAATTTCTGCTAGATCTTGAGGAATAAAATACATTAGGTGCCAGAAGTCCTTTTAGTAATCCTTTGCCTGTTTCATTTTTTGTAAATATCTTTGTTTTAAGTTTTGTGTGCTCTCGTTAAAAAAAATTCAAATATAGGGAATACAAAAAAGGAAACATAAAATCTCTGCAACACCACATCCCAGAGATAACCACCTTTAACATTTTTGGTGAACATCTTCCCAGACATTTTTTAAATATACAGATCTATTTGACAATTTACATAGAATAACATGGTATCCAGCAAGTAATTATTGGTTTCCCATTTATTCCTACAGGGAGTCTGTGGAGATCTTTGATTCATCACTGGGGCCATAATTAACACAAGTTTTTTCTAAATAAGAGAGGAAATCTGTTCTCCATAAGTGCCCCCAAATGATGGCCCTCATGACAAAATAAATTTAGATAAATGATATAGTTCATCAAACCCTGCAAAAGGCCGAGCTCTTCATAAATAAATTTTATTTATAAATTTAGCCCCACTTTTCAAACAGGAAGTCCAAGGCTCAGACAGCCTATGTAACCAGCATAAGATCACCCAGCTAATAATCAACAAAGAGAGGGCATAGGCCAAGGTTTTTCATCCTCTCAAGCCTACGTTCCTTCCATTGTCCCACGGTCTGGGTACTCATTTCCCATTTCACCATTCAACTCCCTCCCTTCAATGTGACAAACCTCCAGGAGGACTCTTTCCATTTTTTACAGTTTGAACCCCTGTGAGCAGTGGCTGAGGTACAATGTGGGTTTGCAAGTATGTCTATTTATGGAGTAATAAGCAGTTATAGGTGGAGGGGTGTTACTAAAATCAAATCAAATCCAACCATCAACTTTGTGCATTAATTTCTTCTCATGTCTATGTCACTTTTTCAAAAGAGTGTCTGTCAGCTTTTCTTCCCTTAAATTGTGTTCTGGTGAAAATTTCCTTTCAAGGCTGCTCTCCAGGGAGAGGAATTGGTGATTTATAAAATAGAGAAAGAAGGAAGAAGCAAAGAGAAGAGAAACAAATGAGGAACACAAATCCAGATGATCTTGGGGTCTCATTTTCCTCCATTTAGGAGCTTAACAAGGTCATCACTCAACAGAAAAACTACAGATGGTCCTAGAGGCTGAGCTAAGACAGGACCTATATAACAAGGTGGCTCTTAAAACTGAAACAGTTACATAAAACAGCTACAACTGCTCCAGAGTCAGTGGACTAGTAGTTCTCTTTCCTTAGCATAAAATACGTAGAATTTTGATGCAGAGGGTCCCTGTCCTAGAGACTTGTCCATGGTATGTTCAGCAAGCTATGTCCACAGTGGGCAAGACTCTCTGTGAGATAATGAAAGCTATTTCTGTAAGTATTCCTGTCAAAAGTTGGAATAGCCTGAATCTAGTCATGAGGAAACATCAGACAAACCAAAATAGAGAGACAATCTAGAAAATATTTGCCAGTAGTCTTCAAGAATACGAATGTCATGAAACAAAGAAAGACTCAAGAACCATTCCAGATAGAAGAAAATTACAGAGATGACACTTAAAAGCAATGTATGATCAGAGATCCCAATAGCAAAGAACAGCAGTGTCAAAGAATGTTCAAACTGCACAGTTGCACTCATTTCATGTGCTAGCAAGGTAATGCTCAAAATTCTTAGAGTTAGGCTGCAGCAGTACATGAACCAAGAACTTCCAGATGTATAAGCTGGATTTAGAAAAGGCAGAGGAACCAGAGATCAAATTGTTAACATTCGTTGGTCATAGAGAAAGCAAGGGAATTCCAGAAAAACATCTACTTCTGCTTCCCTGACTATGCTAAAGCCTTTGACTGTGTGGATCACAACCAACTGTGGAAAATTCTTAAAGACCACCTGACCTGTCTCCTGAGAAATCTGTAAGCAGCTCAAGAAGCAACAGTTAGAACAGGACATGGAACAATAGACTGGTTCCAAATTGGGAAAGGAGTATGTCAAGGCTGTGTATTGTCACCCTACTTATTTAACGTATGTGCAGAGTACATCATGCTAAATGCCAAGCTAGATGAAGCACATGCTGAAATCAAGATTGCCGGGAGAAATATCAGTAACCTCAGATACGCAGATGACACCACCCTTATGGCAGAAATCAAAGAGGAACTAAAGAGCTTCATTATGAATGTGAAAGGAGAGTGAAAAAGCTAGCTTAAAACTCAAAATTCAAAAAACTAAGATCATGGTATCCGGCTCCATTACTTAATGGCAAATAGATGAGGAAAACATGGAAGCAGTTACAGATTTTTTCCTGGACTCCAAAATCACTGTGGATGGCGACTTCAGCCATGAAATTAAAAGACTCTTGCTCCTTGGAAGGAAAGCTGTGACAAACCTAGACAGCATATTAAGAAGCAGAGATACCACTTTGCCAACAGAGGTCCATATAGTCAAAGCTATGATTTTTCCAGTAGTCATGTACAGATGCGAGAGTTGGATCATAAAGAAGGTTGAGCACAAAAGAACTGATGCTTTCAAATTGTGTTGCTGGAGAAGACTCTGGAGAGTCCTTTGGGCTGCAAGGAGATCAAACCAGTCAATCTTAAAGGAAATCAACCCTGAATATTCACTGAAAGGACTGATGCTGAAGCTGAAGCTCCAATACCTTGACCAACAACTTTTGGCCATAACTATGATGTATTTTCATTAGAAAAGACCCTGATGCTGGGAAAGATTGAGGGCAGAAGGAGAAGAGAGCGACAGAGGATAAAATAGTTGGATGGCATTACCAGCTCAATGGACATGAGTTTGAGCAAACTCTGGGAGATAGTGAAGGACAGGGAAGGCTGGTGTGCTGCAGCTTAAGGGGTCACAGAGAGTTGGACACAACTTAGCGACCGAACAACAACAATATAGAATATTAGTGGGCCAAAAGGGAGAGGATAAATGTATACGTATAGCTGATTCACTTCATTGTACAGCAGAAGCTAACACATCATTGTAAAACAATTAAACTCCAACAGGAAAAAAATAAAAAGAAAGAAAAAAAAAGTATTAGTGGGGCAACTGGGGGAATCTAATAAAATTTACGGAGTGGTAATAGTAGTATATCAGTGTTAAAATCCTGATTTTGATCATTGTAAAGTAGATGTATAAGAAAAGGATTTTGTTTTTATACACCCTAAACACTTAAGGGGGAAAGATATCATGTCAGCGATTGCTCTCAAATGAGAAAACTGGAGAAAGATAAAGAGAATGTGATAAAATGGTAATATTTGAGAAATCTGAATGAAGGGGGTTTCAAAATTCTTGGTATTGTTTTTGTAACTTTTCTGTAAGTACAAATTTTTGTCAAAAAAAAAAAGTTGAATGTAAGTACATGATCTAAGGAATTGTGATCTCAAAATCATTATAGTTTAAGCCCCTCATGATATAAATATTGAGATTCTACAATAGTTATTTTCAGAAGAATAAACCATGGGGTAGTTCTTTATACCTCTAGTTGTTCCTGATATAGAATAAATATGAAGCCATGAGATCAAATTTACCTCAGCAAATTTTAGAACATGTGCAATATCAAAATCATTTCTCACCTTTATTTCTCCATCAAGTTCTGAAATATAAAATGTCAAAAAAGTTTGGCAAATTAAATATTTAACTCGCTAGCCTATTGATTTCAGATCTTTAGGATTTATAGTTAAGTTGTATTCTCATGTCTGCATATGTTAAAACGCACTGGAAATTTCTTTATGTGAACAAATCACACAGTTCAGTGATGCCTATTTAAAAAGTCTGAAAGAAAAGGGTGTAGTGTGGAGAAAAAAACATTTCTTAGAGAATTAAGAAGCATTCTAGATAACTAGTTAAGTAATTTTGTGATTTTGAACAAGTTGCCTGACCTGAAAAATATGCAGATTGGAGTGTTATGGTAGCAAAACTGGGCTCTCACTATGAGTTGACGTTTTATTTGAGCATTTATATAATCTCTAAGTTCCCTTTAAGTATCAACATTCTAACACTTGGAATATATCACATTTATTTTAAATTGTTATAGCAATGTATCCCTGTGAAGAAACAACTTTTGGCCATAGCTATGATGTATTGACGGAGAAGACAACGGCACCCCACTCCAGTACTCTTGCCTGGAAAATCCCATGGATGGAGGAGCCTGGTGGGCTGCAGTCCATGGGGTCGCTAAGAGTCGGACATGACTGAGCGACTTCACTTTCACTTTTCACTTTCATGCATTGGAGAAGGAAACGGCAACCCACACCAGTGTTCTTGCCTGGAGAATCCCAGGGATGGGGGAGCCTGGTGGGCTGCTGTCTATGGGGTCGCACAGAGTTGGACACGACTGAAACGACTTAGCAGCAGCAGCATGATGTATTGATGCTACTGCTACAGTGGGAACTCTACTGCAAAGTAGGAAATGAAGAGAGGACTTGCCTCTGTATCCCAATACAGAGATGCATGGCCTCCCCTCTGAGTGCCCACACACTCGCTTTGTAAATGCATTGTCTTTCTCTTTCTGAAAGCCTACTTCCAGACAACTTTCCCAAACTGACCACCCAGCCTCCAGTTGCAATCCTTTCGTTCTGTGCCCCAGAGAGCACCCTGGAGGCCCACTCTGCACGACCATCTAGTATCTCTGCATTTATTTCAGTTCTCTGCACCTGATGTGGTAGCTGGGTCCTGGACCTTCCTGAAGCCAGGTATCCAGCCTCTAGGCCCAGGGTGATCTGCTCACACTGGACGCTCACTTGGTACAGGAAGTACTGTGTGCTGACTAATTCAGGAACATAAACCAAACCACTGTAAGTAAATCAACACAGCATTTCCTGAAACAGAAGCTCAAAGAAAGAGAATGGCTGTAACCTTGCAGAAAAGCTCCCCCTTCCCTAAAATCTAGGGGGGAAACGTAGGTCAGGGAGGAAGAAATCTGCCTCTCTTCCTCATTTCAAGCCGTATTCCATCAGGTCTGTCAAGTGGATATTTCAGGCATAGCTGTGTCCATGGCTAGGCTTGGAACTTGCCTGATTAGCGAGCTTGCCTTCTATTTTAGGTTCTGGAGTTCTAGAACCAAGTAGAAAAAATTTCCTACTTCTTGTGGTCCTGCAACCATGGCTTGTTATACTCCAGTCTCATTTGCTTACTCTCATTTCTAACATGCCTGGGTGTTCACATTTCTTTGAGTTTGTATATTCTGTTTGAAATGCTATTACCCCTAGTTCCCATAGCAAATTCATCCTTTCTTGAAAATGAACCTGAGCAATCATCTCTCCCAGGGAGTCTTGGGCACACTCCTAAACTCCTCCTATGTTTTGTGCACAGGATTGTTTTATTATAGAAAAGATTATTGTGTTATATTTGTATATTGCTGTGACTGTCCTCATGTTACTGTACAAATACCATATCAGTTATCCCTGCGTCTCCTGTGCTTAGCACATGCCTAGCCCCTGATCTGTTGCAAGGTAGGAGTGAGGAAGGTAAACAGACCTCACATGCTAGTCTGAAGCCCTCTGCACAGTCAAAAATCGATCTGAAGTCATAAGAAGCTAAAGACCAACAGAGTTTGAGGTTTCCAGTATGTGTCTCTTGTCAATTACCAAGTGTGGGGTCACTTAGGTAGTAGTAGATGTGAAAGGTGAAAGGCTGGGCTTTGACTAATTCCTTGCTCGTTTAAAAGTGTCTGATCCTCTTATTTCAAGGCCAAATACTCTTAATTGGCCCACACAGGAAACATCACAGGAAATCATGCTACAGTTCAGCCTCTGCTCTAATTTAACCGCAGTTTCAAAATAGTGCAGATTCTAGTGGAGATTGAGAAAGAAAGACTTTGTTTAGCCAGCAGCTAAGATTCTGTTTTGTTCAGTTCTGTTCCCTTGCAAGCATATCTGATATTTCTTATCTCCCAAGGGAGTTCCTTAAGGGCAAGACTGTTTGTAGGACAAATACGTTCCTTCTATTATCCCCCCAGCTCCCCACCTCCTGCCCCTACCAGGCATAGTACCTGGCCCTAGGATGTGCTTAACATCTGACTATTAAATGAATTCATCACAAAGTCTGGTTTTTATTTTGAAATTCAAAGGTCGATAGCCCCTGAGACACTTATAGAATCTATAGCCCTTTGCCCCATTCCCATGCCTCATCATTAGGTGGATGAGTGTGTTTCTACAGAACTTTCCTTTCCATTCCCGGTATGATTCTTTCAGATCTTGGAAGGAGAAAGCTTTCATCTAGAGTTCCTTGTGGTAATCTAACCCCCAACGACTATAGTGGTTACAGAAAGCCAGGACCAAAACTTGGCTATCACTTTCTGAGTCCATAATACCACAGTCATTAGTTATGGGGCCTGAATTAGAAATCCTTGCAATATCGTTTTGTTTTCCAAGTCATCCAGATTTGGTACATGTCATATTATATTTATCAATATTCTTGTTTTGAATACGAAGGGAAAGCATCAGATGCTCAGTTGTGTCCGACTCTTTGCAACCCTGTGGACTGTAGCCCGCCAGGCTCCTCTGTCCATGGAATTCTCCAGGCAAGAATACTGGAGTGGGTAGCCACTCCCTTCTCCAGGGGATCTTCCTGACCCGGGGATCAAACCCAGGTTTCTCACACTGCAGGTAGATTCTTTACCATCTGAGTCACCAGAGAAGCCCATTGAATACTAAGGATAAGTTTATTTGGGGGAATCCTGAGGATCACAGTGCTCTTCCTGCTCTTTTAAAACAACTAATCTAAGCAGCTCTTAGTGGTGTCTATCTATTACTTCTTGAAACACAGGTTCTGAGTGTGTCCTGTGTCCTTGACTCTGAGCTGGGTGTTAAGATTAATCACAGTCCTTCTGTTTAGTGTCTCTGAGGAATCACTAACTTTACTTTTGAAAATTTCTCTAATTAAGATCTGCATCTCCCAGCTGCCTTTTAGAATAGAATAGCTGTTGGTTCTCTGCTCACTTTAAAATTACAAGACCAATCTTCTGAAGACCAAATCAAATAGGAAATCTTCCAGTTTCATTTCACACAAATGGCTCTAGTCAACAGTAATGACCAGACAGAGAAGTTCAAGTTCTGAAGCAATTTAAGCACATGAAAGTCATGTCCCATCAAATAATTGGAACCCAGTTAATTGAAACTCTTTCTGGCCGTATTGCCTTGTGAGGGCCACTAGGATCTTGCTGATAATTTTACTACCTGCAGTAAACATTTGCAGAAGCCTCAGGAAAGTTTACAGTTTACTAGAGAGATACACAGAGACTCCTAAGAAGATACCCTAGCCCACATAATGTGGTTCAGTTCTCTGCTTTCAAGCCAAATTAAAATGTCACCAATCTTACCTTTAAGCAGGCACTTATCCTCTCTCCTTTAGGCAGAATTGGTGATTATCAATGAAGCGCCAAGACAAGACTGGTAACACGGATGTCAGGGCTATTTGTGTAAAAGGAGAAGTGAAGGGGGAATAAATGTGATCACACTGTGACGACAGGAAGCCCAGATGAGGAGAGGGAGGAAGTGAGGCTGGACCCGCCCTCTTTAACCTCAGAAATGCAATTCTTCCCCTGTGGCTTTTCAGACGCCTTCTCTCACAGCTCACCCAAATATCTAAACCAGTTTCCATGAAAAACAGGGAAACTCAAAGACCAAGTTGATTCAGGCAGGAATCTGTGAGAATTGGTGGATTCTGGAGTAATCTTGACATTGATTTTTGTCTAGAAAAGGGCAGCGTTTCTCAATCAAAATGACATCTCAGAATTACCTGTGGATCTGCTCAAGAATAAGTATACCTGACCCTATCATACTGATTCAGTCCCAGTTAGGTAGATAGACAGGAATCAAGAATCAATATTTTGAGAAGTTTCTGTGAGTGAGAATTAGGAATGTCTCCTAAGCCACTTCACCTTCTCCCCATTCTCCCTCTGGCCACCTTCCGGACGCTTTGTAGTTTCCAGTTTGATTGAGTCACTACTTTCAGACTTCCATGTCTCAGAAGCTGGACTGCCCTTATGTAAGTGTATTGTCAGGGGCAGACTCCAAGGCACAGTCCAAGGGCACTAGTAGAATTGATTTGATTAGTAGAGAGAGCCCCAGAATCAGAGTCCTAAGATCTGGGTTTCAGTCCCAGCTTTATTTGTATTAACTGTGAGGTACTGAGAAAATCTCAACCTCTCAGCTTCAGCTTATTAACAGTAACATCCAATAATTACTATTTTCCTTCACCTTGAGACTTTAAAATTCTAGTATAACTTCTGAGCAGGGTTGGCTCATGGGGAAAACTGAGTTAAAGAAGAAAATATTCTTTACTGCAGACTATATCTTGTCAGTCTTTAATATTCTCTTGTGTGTGTGTGCACGCGTGTGCTTAGTCACTTAGTCATGTCTGATTCTTTGTGACCCCATGGACTGTAGCCTACTAGGCTCCTCTGTCCATGGGGATTCTTCAGGAAAGAATAGTGGAGTGGGTTGCTATGCCCTCCTTCAGGGGATCTTCCCAACCCAGGAAGCGAGCCCAGGTCTCCCACATTGCAGGTGGATTCTTTACCATCTGAGCCACCAGGGAAGCCCAAGAATGCTGGAATGGGTAGCCTATCCATTCTCCAGGGGATCTCCCTGACCCAGGAATTGAACTGGGGTCTCCTACATTGCAGGCAGATTCTTTACCAGCTGAGCTACCATGGAAGCCCAATATTCTCTTAACATTCTCTAAATATGTAGATTTCCCCAAATTTGTTTGATCATAGAACAGTGTGTGTGTATGTGGGAGAGAGAGAGGGAGAGAGAAAGATTTCTCAGGAAACTTTTTTTCAGTGTAACTATACTTCAGGAAATGCTGTTACAAACTCTCCTCTCTTCAGCTGGCATCGCTCTGAGAAATCACTGTCCCTCACCTGGGACTGCTGTCATATTGACAGGTCCCTGTAGTGGAGTAATTCAGGAAAGACCTCTAGATGGCTTTCATTACTATCTCTCTGTGTCAAAGATGCACATCCCTTTGTACAACCTGGTCTCTCATTTGAGTGCCACATAGGCACCTCAAGTACAGCGTCCAAAACTCAGCTTAGTAAACTCGGCAACCTCCCACTCAGCCTGCTCTCCACCCCCGCCACCCCCATTACCATCTCAGGGAAAGCTTGACTAAACTCTCAGTTGCCCAAGTCAGAAACAAGGCATCCTTTTAGGTTACTGTCTCTCACATACCGCCACATGTTATTGATAATAATGATTAAGGAAGACAATTCAGGTGACAAGGACAAACTTTATCTAACACTTCATAAAGTAGACTGTCTCCATTCAGAGAACCACAAAGTGGGACAGAAGGCAGGAAGTTTTTATAGAACAGAAAATAAAAAGGCAGGAAGAGAAAAAGAGAAAATATCTGATTGACTGTGGCCACATAGTCAACCTTGATTGTGGTGAGAAGGAACAAGGAAATAATTATAGCACCTACAGTTGATGTGTTGACTGGTCAAACAAAACATTTACAAGAATACAAAAGTTATAAAAAACTTCAGTTTGCTGATGTGGTGCTTGGGGCAAGAGCAGCTCCATCCTGGGTGTTAACTATGTCAAAATTATCAACCACTCAGTCTTTTAAATTATTGTTTTTGTTGTTTAGTCGTTAAGTCATATCCAACTCTTTTGTGACCTCATGGACTGTAGCCCACCAGGCATCTCTGTCCATGGGATTTCCCAGGCAAGAATACAGGAATGGGTTGTCATTTCCTCCCCCAGGGGATCTTTCCAACCCAGGGACTGAACCCATGTCTCCTGCATTGCAGGTGGATTCTTTACCACTGAGCAACAGGGGAAGCTCAAAAAATACTCCATAAAAAAAAGGATTATGAAGCATAAAAAAAGAGAGAACTTTAGGAATATTAGGAGACTAGAGTATAGAGTCTAGTTAAGACTAGAGTTCTTCATAGCAGAAATAATGATCATTTTAATTGAGAAAACATTTTCTTTAACATACTCCTCTCTGTCATCCTACTGCAAAAGGCTAATCCAAGTGTTCCACCACCAGAGGCAACTGTCCCAGGTAGTCAGAAAAGGATAGGGAATTGTAAATCCACTCAGACCCAAACCTACAAGATTTCATTGAGAGCTAATGTCGTTTCCATCCATTAGATGTTTACTATCCATTTGGAGGAACAAGGGAAAAAATGGAGGACAAAACAATGTCAGGGCAGACCGTGTTGTTAAATAATCCAGAAGAATGATCAAAAACTTAAAAAGAAATTAATTAGAGAAGGGATTTAGCAGAAGGTCAGACTTATGGCTTGGTTTTCTCAGTGCATGATATTGATCAAGCATCATAGGTGATAATGGAATCCAGGCATTTAGGAGACTTACAGTTGACCAGACAAGAAGTTGGAATACAAAATATTGATGCTTCATTATCAAGCAGTTCAGTTCAGTTCAGTTGCTCAGTCGTGTCTGACTCTTTGCGACCCCATGAACCGCAGCACGCCAGGCCTCCCTGTCCATTCCCAACATCTGGAGTCCACCCAAACCCATGTCCATCGAATCGATGATGCCATCCAGCCATCTCATCCTCTGTTGTCCCCTTCTCCTCCTGCCCTCAATCTTTCCCAGCATCAGGGTCTTTTCAAATGAGTCAGCTCTTTGCATCAGATGGCCAAATAGAGTGGCCAAATATTGGAGTTTCAGCTTCAACATCAGTCCTTCCAATGAACACCCAGGACTGATCTCCTTTAGGATGGACTGGTTGGATCTCCTTGTACTCCAAGGGACTCTCAAGAGTCTTCTCCAACACCACAGTTCAAAAGCATCAATTCTTCGGTGCTCAGCTTTCTTTATAGTCCAAATCTCACATCCATATATGACCACTGGAAAAAATATAGCCTTGACTATACAGACCTTTGTTGGCAAAGTAAAGTCTCTGCTTTTTAATATCCTATCTAGGTTGGTCACAGCTTTCCTTCCAAGGAGTAAGCGTCTTTTAATTTCATGGCTGCAGTCACCATCTGCAGTGATTTTGGAGCCCAGAAAAATAAACTCAGCTACTGTTTCCACTGTTGCCCCGTCTATCTGCCATGAAGTGATGGGACCGGATGCTGTGATCTTAGTTTTCTGAATGTTGAGCTTTATGCCAACTTTTTGACTCTCCTCTTTCACTTTCATCAAGAGGGTTTTTAGTTCTTCTTCACTTTCTGCCATAAGGGTGGTGTCATCTGCATATCTGAAGTTATTGATATTTCTCCTGGCAATCTTGATTCCTGCTTGTGCTTCCTCTAGCCCAGCATTTCTCATGATATACTCTGCATAAAAGTTAAATAAGCAGGGTGACAATATACAGCCTTGACGTACTCCTTTTCCTATTTGGAACCAGTCTATTGTTCCATGTCCAGTTCTAACTGTTGCTTCCTGACCTGTATACAAGTTTCTCAAGAGGCAGGTCAGGTGGTCTGGTATCCCCATCTCTTTCAGAATTTTCCACAGTTTATTGTGATCCACCAAGTCAATTGTACCTGTCAAAATGCCTCCTGAATGAACAAAATCTCACATAAACATGGAGAAATCATTGGGTTCTCATTTAGGCTTTTTTTTTAATGTGTTAGTCTGTTTTTATTATTAGAAAATAAACACTATTGAAATATGAGGTGAATACAGATAGAATCCTCAAGCTGAGGGTAGGCAGTATTTTTTTTTTTATTACGGCTACAATAACCAGCAATGATATGCCTTTCCTTTGAGACTTAATCCAATGTGGATTGGCAAACTTTCATCTACAGCAGCCCTGTACTGGCATCATTGTCCCAGATACTACACTGCCAAAAAGTTTGACACTTTTTAACAGAATGTCTGTGATACATTGTGGCTACTTGATTTAAGCCCTAGGGAAAATAGGGGCTGTAGAAGTAGAAATACTTTGTTGTACACACAAAAATTATGTAATATTATAAACCAATGTTGGTGCTTCCTAGGTGGCATTAGTGGTAAAGAACCTGCCTGCCAATGCAAAAGACATAATGAGATGCTGGTTCAATCTCTGGGTCAGGAAGATTCCCTGAAGGAGGGCATGGCAACCCACTCTACTATTCTTGCCTGGAAAATCCCAGGTACAGAGGAACCTGGTGGGTTATAGTCCATAGGATTGCAAAGAGTCAGACAGGACTAAAATAACTTAGCATATAAACCAATGTTATCTCAATAAAAAATAAATTAAAAAAAACTGTCTTAGTACATTCAGTCTGCTATAACAAAAATACCATAGATATGGTAGCTTATTAGCAACAGAAATTAATTTCTCATGATTCTGGAGGCTGGGAAGTCCAAGATCAAGGCACTAGTAGGTTTGGTATCTGGTGAGTACCTGCTTCCTGGTTGATAGGTGGTCATTTTCTCCCTGTGTCCTTACAAGACTTGAGGGAGAGATGGAGAGCCCTGGGGTCTCTTTCATAAGGGCATTAATCCCATTCATGAGTGCCCCACCCTCATGATCTAATTACTTCCCAAAGTTCCCATCTACTAATACCATCACATTGGGGATTATGTTTCAATGTATGAATTTGGGGAACACTTTCAGTTTATAGCACATATCCTGAGGAAAAGAACTGAATTATGGAACTCAGAGCTAGGAGTATGCTGTAAAGGAAATAACAGAGGGTTGGAAACTAGAAGGCACTCAGAGAGATACTTTAAGTCATTTAATATCTTTGAATCTTAGTTTCTTTGTCTATGCTGTGGGGATCATTTCTACTTCATGGCCAAATGAGAACCAAATAAGAAACTATGTGGAAGAGCTTTATAAAGTTTAAAGAATGATATGAATGTTAGTTGCTATCCTCAGCATATTCCCTAGACCACTTCTGGACTATCTTCCAGATTTTTCAGATTTAGAGCGTAAGACCTAATGTGCTGAAGAGATTTCCTCAGGTCTCTTAGCTAGGAAAAAGCTCAGCAGATACCACAATCATCCACTCCTTCAGTCATTAGGGGGATGGTCAGATCCCAGAAGGATGCACAAAAGTGGACTACGTATGCTAAAAACTATTGATTTCTGCCTGAAAGTTGTGACTCTCTCTTATTAAGGTCCCATCTTCTTTAAGGTCATGCAAATATGGACCAGGGAGAAACCACCAGATTATATGACTCTGTAAACCAGACTATATGGACTTGTCCTCCTGCCTGAGCTCAGAGAGAGCAAGGTGATAGGTCTCTGTGAAAACACAGTTACTCCCTGTGACTGCAAGAGAAGCTATCTTCTCTGCTAACTCCATTTGGTCTTGGCTGTACATCTATATCCCTCCTATCCATCAGTCAAGGCCTGAACAGCCCTGGGACAAGAATCAGAAACTTAAAGTTCATTGTGTAGCCTTCCCTTCATTTCGTCTCAGAAGGAATCTAAGTCTGCAGGTGACAAGAGGCTCTTTTGGCAGACCAGCCCACTCCTGAGTCTAAAGGTACAAATATGACAGGGTGTGGTCATGCTACCCAGAGGTGTCCAGTGTCCCACAAAGACAGGCCGCCCTCATAAACCGAGGAAAGTCACTGGCAAGAGCTGCTTTGAGACTCAGCCTTGTAAGAGGCAGTTATGAAGATTCAGAGGCTTAAAAATACAGTGCAGGTAACTGACACATAAAATCTCCTGCAGAAGCCAATCATCCTAGAAGGTGTAGTCTCCTTTAAATATTTTCTCCATCTTGTCCTCTCAGTCAGTGCACACACCAAGTATCCTTGACTTTACAGGACATAAAACGAATCCAAACATGACCTTCATCTTTTTGTACATTTTTTCCAGTAAGGAAAATAAGGGAAGCTATAAGATGGGAAAGGTCTCGTTAAAATAAAATTGTGTGCGTATGTATGAACACAAATTTAGCAGCAGAAGCCTTTATTCAAATGAAGCTTTAAATGGAACAGCAATAAATAAAATACATAAAAACAGAGCTGCTCAGTAAGCACAAGGGTGGGTCTCAGAGACTGCTCATCTTCTTCCTTCCTTTTATGGCTTCTCAGGCACCTTCATCCAAATCTAACGTCAGAAAACCACTGGTCCGAGTGAGATCAGACCCCTGGGTTCCTCACCAGTGTAGGGGCTCATTTTCAGTTGAAGGACCAGGGCTGTGGCTGCTTCAGTCCTGCAGCCCTCACTAACTTGGAGACTCCTCAGGCTTCATGTTTCATTGCCATGTCTCACTGGAAAAAAGAAGCCAGTTCTATTGTCAGTATCTCCCCTTCTCCATCTGAGAGGTTGGGAGCTATGGCTTCCTGCAGAAAGAATAGTGGGGAAGTTTCTCCCAGCCGAGGGCAATAGTGCTGGCCACAAACATCCTGAGGCTTTGCTACCTGATTGGAGTTGCAGGCTTTTGGCAGGTGCAATGTGGGGCTTGGGGCTGGAGGAGGAGTTCCATGGCTCTGGCATGTGCTGTGATACACTACACTCTCTTCTTGCTGAATATAACCAAACAGTGATGCTGGCATATACAGGAGTGCTCCTTATGTGTCCCCAGGCAAGAAGAAAAGTCACTGAGTCGGTAGGTAGTGTGGTACAGCGGAGAGAGGCCTGGACTCAGATATAGAAGTGCTGGATTCTAGTCTGTGTTGCCCATGGAAAGTCCACTTAATCCACCAGGGGATCACTTTTTGTAAGAAAAAACAAAAAAAACAGGTGTTGGATAATCCATACATTTTCTCTGGGCCTTAAACATTCTGAATATTTATTACTTCATAATATAAAAAATGAATTTCTACTACATAATAATTTTGTTTGAGATTGGGTACAGAATCTAGAGGAAGAGTTACAAAAGTTACCATTTACTGAGCACTTGCTATGGGCCAAACAGTGCACTTAGGGACAGTGTGAGATGGGCATGGCATTTCCTCCTTTACAGATGAGAAAGGCTAAAATCAGTGAGCTTAGGTAACTTGCCAAAAGCACACTGCAAGAAAGTGGCAGAGCTAGAATTAAAAACTTTCCCGTGACACAAGTACCTGCTCTCCTACTCAACTCCCTGCAGAGCTAATCTGACGTTAACATCTGTTGCAGGTGAGTCACCTGTGGATAAATGAAAGCTGATGAGCTATACTTTCACCAGGAGTACCCTCAGATGATCTCACAATATTTTCTTAGTTTACAAGAGGAGCAAGAAGAGGGCAATTCTCTCTTCATAAAGCAAAATCTGAGAATGTTTGGAGATACCCAGTCTCGTATCTGTTGTTTCCCAACCACAGTTTTGAGTAACTCCCATGCATAGTGAACATAATCTTTTGCTTAAAAAAAAGAACTCTTGAAAGTTTAGACATGAGATAATCCTATCCTCAATTAGGGGAGCCTAATTTGCAGGAGCCAGAAGAGAAGGCAGGCAGCAACTGAGTGTGCAATGCTGATCTCAGCTTTTCTACTCTGAAGTCAACTCAGCTCTTTAGAGTTGCACAGGGCAAGGAACACATGCCCACCACGCCCTATGTTTCTAACTACTGAGAACATGTGTCAGCAAGAGGAGGAGCAAGTGCAGACAGGAGCATGACAGGAAGAGTTGGAACTCAAATACAAAGCTCCAGCTCCAACTGAGTCTGCCACCATAATAGTAGAGGAGATGGAGCATCACAGATTCATCATGGGTCCTCTACTGAGCCCTTATTTCCCCAAATCTTTATTTCCCACTTCTAAATCTTGAGTGCAAAGGATTAGAAAATACTTTGCTTAAGCCAAGTTATCCCAGAGAAAGGAATATTCTTGATATATAATTAACACCTTATAATTACTATTGCTATTATTTTTATTAAGTGCATTTTTAGAATAATTTTAGGTTCTGAGCAAAACTGAGTGGAAAGTACAGAGATTTCTCATTCACTTCCCCTTCCCCCACACTTTCATAGCCACCCCCGCTATCAACATTCCACAACAGCACAGTACATGTATCACAATCAATGAATATACATCAAGACATCATGATCACTGAAGGTCTATAATTTACATTAGGATTCATTCTTGGTATTGTACATTCTACTGGTTTTGACAAACATATAATGGCATATATCCACCATTGAAATAGCACAAGGATCAGTTCCACTCCCCTAAAAATCCTCTGTGCTGTGCCTATTTATTCCTCCCTCAAACTCTAAGCTCTGGCAATGACTGGTCTTTTTACTGTATCCAAAGTTCTGCCTTTTTCACAACACTGTACAATTGGGATAAAATGCCATATAGCCTTTTCAGATTGACTTCTTTTGCTTAGTAATATGCATTTAAGTTTCCTCCATGAATTATATTTTTATGGCTTGATAACTCATTTCTTTTTAGCACTAAATAATATTCCATTGTCCATATACCACAGTTTATTTTTCCATTCATCTGTTGAAGAACATCTTGGATGCTTCCAAGTTTTGGCAATTATACATAAAATTGCTATAAACATGCGCAGTTTTTTTGTGTGAACACAAGTTTTCAACTTATTTGGGTAAATACCAAGGAGTATGATTGCTGAATCATATTAAAATATGTTCAGTTTTATAAGAAACTTCCAAACTGTCTTTCAAAGCATTTGTACTATTTTGTATTCCCACAAGCAAGGAATGAGAGTTCCAGTTGCTCCATATCCTCATTGGTGTTGTCCGTGTTCTGGACATTGGTCATTCTAATAGATGAGTAGTAGTCATTTTATTATTATTTTAAGTATTTTATTTATTAGGATACAACAGGTCTGAATTGTGGCACATAAGATCTTCAATCTTTATTTGTGGCATGAAGGATCTAGTTCCCTAACCAGGGGTCAAATCTGGGCCCCCTGCATTGGTAGCTCAGAGTCTTAGGCACAGAGAAGTCCCTTATAAAAAATCATTTATTTTATTTTAAATTTTGAATCATAAGTGTAATTTTATATTTATATATGTAGTTTTACATTGGTTATTTGATTAATGTTTCCTTTCCCCTAGAGACTGTGAGTTTAGTGAGAGCAGGGACTGATTCAATTTTTATTTATTTTGCACTTACATTTCATACAATACCTTCAACATAGTAGACCTTCAGTGAATATTTGAATGAACTGTGACCAGTCTTATCAGCTCATCTTGGAGATAAGTTTTTACACAAAGATCCAGGTCTACTGAAGATAATGAAGAAGAATCTGACCTGTTTAAACCATTCCCAGGATACCAGCTCACCTGAGGCTTTCAGAATTTAGCAGTGGCCTCAGCTATACTCACAGGTGTCTGGTCATTAGTCCTTGGTAGCTACTGATTTAGGCTGTTGCTCTTCATGTAGAAACCAAATTACTCAGTCCAGTTAATAAACTATTAGACAAATATAGCTATTTTCCTTTTTGCGTCATCTAAGGAAACATGGCTTCTTACTCGAGCACTTCTTCAGGGCTTCATGGATGTCTCTGTTTCTCAGGCTATAGATGATGGGGTTGAACATCGGTGTTAGGATGGTATAGAGCAGAGAAAATCCTTTGCGCAAGAGTTGGGAAGAGTTAGCTGAGGGTACAAGATATGTGGCAATCAGTGTCCCATAGAACACCATGACCACGGTGAGGTGGGAGAAGCAAGTGGAAAAGGCCTTTTGCCGGCCAGTGCCAGAAGGAATTCTTAGGATAGCAGCAAGAATGCAGGAGTAGGAGGCTGTGATGAAGAGAAATGGGATCAGAGTCACTGCAGAAGAGGTGGCATAGGCAATCGTCTCAGTCAGTGAGGTGTCCATGCAGGAGAGATGGACCAGAGGGGTGAAGTCACAAAAGAAGTGATCAATTTCGCTGGGTCCGCAGAAGGTTAGTCTAGACAGTAGGACCATCGTGATTGTTGTGAGAAGGAAGGAGCAGAGCCAAGAGCTGGCAGTCAGCCTAATGCAGAAGGGGCCAGTCATGAGGATGGGATAGTGGAGAGGTTGGCAGATGGCCAGGTAGCGGTCACAGGACATCAAAGCAAGCAAGAGGCACTCTGTTGCAGCCAGGGAGCCAAAGAAGTAGAACTGTGCCAGGCAGCCAGCCACAGAGATAGTCTTCTGTTTGGCTAGGATAATCAGCAACATATTGGGGACAATATTGGACATATACCACATCTCTAGAAAGGCCAAGTTCACCAGAAAGAAGTACATGGGGATGTGGAGGGGATGGCTGAATAAAACTAGCAGGACAATGAGGATGTTTCCAGAAATAATTAAGATATAGAAAACTAAAAACATCATAAAGAGAAAAATATTTAGCTCTTGGATGGAAGAGAATCCTTTAAGCACAAATTCCACTACTGTTCGGTTTTCCCAGGGCAGGGTCACCATGGCTTGGCCTCCCTGAACACTCGGTGATAAAACATTCAAAATGCAGAAAGTTGTAACTTACACACAGAGCATGGATGGACAGTGGATGCTTTTCATTCCCCACTCGGGTTTTTGGAAGATTTTTTGTATCTAGATGAAGGAATATTTTCTTTTTTTCCAAGACCTGAAATGGGAAAGAAAATAATCTGCAATAAGAACTAGTGACCCCTTCTCCTACCTGTATCTTTACCTCATCAGGAGCAACCTCAGGCTTTCATGAAAGCAGGAACCAGGAGAAAGGAGAAGAAAAGTACAAAGAGGAGGGAGGGAAAAAAAAGAAAGAAAAGAAAGTTGCCTGCTCTGTGCTTATCTTGAATATACTATGTCAGCCTGGAGAATTATGGAAAAGAGAAAGATTTAAAAGGAAGGCGGGTACATTTCAGAAGATCTGTGAACTCTTGGACAGAAAGTAGAGAATCAAGGGCTTGGGATGAAGAACCCTCTCCTTTCTCCTGAAGTACTGTTTATCTTTAGGGAGAGAGAACTCATCATATATTCCCCTCCTTTTAACTTTTTAGTGAACTGAAAGTTAAATCTCTTATTTCTGTTTTGATTTCCACAGTGCTAGCAAGAGAAAAGCATGTGAACACGAGGTTTCAGGTTCTGTGATGCTGAGCTCAACGCCAATGCTGATGTAACACAAAGGCAAGAGTGCTTTCTTTCACAATTTTAAATAGACAAAATAAAACTTAAACCATTGAGATTTTTTAAAATATGGGGCTGCAGTAAATGGGAAAAGAAGTTTCAGAACCAGGTAACCTAAGGCACTTTGTGCAACCAACCAACAACACAATACCCTCAAGTTCTTTTGAGTGAGATAAGTAGCCTAATTCTGCTCCTCATTTCTGTTTTTGTCCAAACAATACACTTCACCACAAAGATCAGGACAGACACAGAACCTGCCCCCTCACCCCAAGCACTGCTGTCCGCAGACAAGGTCTACGAATGAAGCCACTTTACTATTTTTAACCACATGCAGATACAAAAAACACTGTGCGAGCCTGATCATGAGGTAGGTATCATGAGTAACCAGAGAGTCCTAAACAAAGCCTGGAGCTCTGCTTTATGAATCAGACTTTGAACAAGTTATTTAACTTCTCTGAGACCTAGTTTCTCATCCGTAAAATGGAATACAGAGTGGTAGAAGAACTTAACATGTGCCTATTTTGTTTGTGCTTAGTCACTAAGTCGTATCTGACTATTTTGAGACCCCATGGACTGTAGCCCTTCAGGCTCCTCTGTCCATGGAATGCTCCAGGCAGGAATACTGGAGTGGGTTGCTATATCCTTCTTCAGGGGATCTTCCTGACCCAGGGATCAAACTCGTGTCTCCTGCTTGGCAGGCAGATTCTTTACCCCTGGGCCACCTAGGAAGCCCCTAACATGTGCCTAGAATGTGCAAAAAGAATATATGTACAAAGATTGGGAAGTGTCTGGCTATTCAGGACTGTCAACATTATTTAAGTTTACCAAGGAATTGTCCTTACTTTGAAGGGAGCATTGACAACACATCCATTTCTTTTGCCACATCCTGCAGTGTGTGTGCCTGTAATTGTGTGAATAGTTAAGCTCATCCTGCTAATTCTTATCATACAAAAGCCTTCAATACTTTAATCCCATTTTAAAATTGATCCAGTGTCCTAGGTATCATTCTTTGGAGATCTGGTTCCAGCTTTTCAAAGGGCTCATAGAACTAACCTGGAATCTGCACTGACAGACAGTCCCGGTACCCAGAGGATGCCCAGTAACTGGCAACTCAGGCTGAGTCCATTGAGTAGAGCATGAGAGAAAACTTTACTCAACTCCCTGAAAAACAGAAATAACAACCTGAGATCTCAGAGAGAGGGTTTTGGCTCTGAGAGAATACAAGCAAACTCCTGGATGCTGTTGCTAATGATGTGGATAGGCTTGATCCCAGGCACTTTCCTAAGTGCTGAAAATATGTAATCCATTTAACCATCACAGCAACCCTATGTTGTGAGTACTCTTATTATCTTTGATTTCCAGATGGTATCACAAGGAAACTAAATAACTTAACCATGGTCATCAGCTAGAAAATGGCAGAGATGAGATTCACACTTGCTCTGGATTCCCCACTCCTAACCATGAACACTGCCTCCCATGGGGCTTGGGTACATGGGCAAGTTTACATTATCTCACTGAGGTGGGAAAAGAAACAGTCCTACAAGGAAGCCTCTCATCCAAGTTTTAACTTCTGGGAAGGTGAGACTTGCTTTGTTGGTTGGTGAGGGAACAATCCCTTAAGGGGTCACAGACTCTGATACTTGTCTACTTGTCTCCTGGACTTGCTTTTGCACTACCACCTTTATGTCTTTTCTTTATAATTAAAAAAAAAATCAGGTTAACCTGTTACTTAAAAAAAAATTAACACTTTTTGGATACATGCACAGGGAATTACTACTTTCCCACTACCAGGCAATTATAGGACTGCTGCTATATCTTATTGCAGTGAAGGAAGGCTTGAGAGAAAACAGAAAGCAAGTGAAATACATGAGAGAACTGGCTAGAAAGGCAGTGAAGCCTGGTTAAGAACACAGGTTCTAGAACTAAACAGGTCTGGATTCAAATTCCTGCTCAACCACAGATGCACTGTGCACGTTATGTCGCTTCAGTCATGTCCGACTCCTTGAGACCCTATGGGCCATAGCCCACCAGATTCCTCTGTCCATGGGATTCTCCAGGCAAGAATACTGGAGTGTATTGCCATGCCCTCCTCCAGGGGACCTTCCAGACCCAGGGATAGAGTCTGTGTCTCTAAAGTCTCCTGCATTGGCAGGCAGGCTCTTTACCACTAGGGCCACCTGGGAAGCCACATATCAACCACAGATATATGTCAGCAAAAACACTTTATAACCTTTCAGGAAAGAGCCACTCTGTTGCCTCCAGGTCTGTACAGATGAGGCTTTTAAGGGCAGTAGAGAGATGATACTAACTCCCTGCCCCCAACCCTAATAGGCAACTACTATCTCTCCCTCTATCACCTCAGCAGAAGTGGGGAAATCAAAAAAGAATATTATTGGAAATATTGTGGACTCTGCTAACATGCTCCTGCATTAACTCTGCTCATGCATGCTGCTGGACCCTAGAGCCACAAGCCCAACACACTAAATAGGTCTGTAATTCACGCTGGCCCGGAACTGGGTCCAAAGTAAGTGCTTAATAAATGGTGACACTTTCTCTCCCTTCTTCTCTTCTCTCTCTTCCACATCCTCCTTCCTCTCAATTATGCCAGCCCAGTTACTGCGCTCTCTTAGGAAGACATCTTCATTTGCAGATGTTCAATGAAATCAACTTATGAAGACAATTAAAGGAGACTAAAATCACTGAATATTTTTCCTAATTGGAAAGCATTGCATTCCCCCAGGACATATATGATGCAAGCTAGTGGGAAAGAGAAGAGGCTTATCACAAAGCAAAGTAAAAACACAAATATTCAGTAAATAATCAGAGGTTATGTCTTCAAGGGAAGACGTAATGACTTGGGCACTGTCTGAAAGGGAATTTGGTAGTCGATGAATTAACCAAACAATTCAGCCAACGTTTGGTTTATTGATAAGACCTGTTGCCTCTTGCCAGCTGCTGATTAATTCAGATGAACAGTTGGTCAACCAGACAGACAAAAGTTTGATTTTGTTCCTAAACTGATAACTGATTTAGTATGCTAAGGGATTATTATCTCTGACCTCATCTAGCAAAGGACAGATTCAAAACAGGGAAAACTAAAGTATACAGGAGTAGAATAGATAAGCTTTACCAGTCAGTGCCTGAGAGAGTTCCACCTAAACTTTGGGGGAGCCAGACCACAGACACAATGAATGTCCATCTCCCTTTGATTTATAGAACTGGCATAGACATTTGGAATCCTGCTTTTATACAAAAATACACCTCCCTGTGAAACTGACAAAAAAAGAGTTGGAGCTGTCTTTCCATATAAACCTTTAGAGGCCAGTCGAGTTTGGACTCCATTTTTTGACCTCTTTCCTCTGTGTAAACTTTAGTCCCTCCATGGGCAAATCCACAATGTCTCCTGACATTGGTGCTCATGGGCATTTCCCAAGTAACACTGGTAGAGAATTGGTGCTGTTTTGAAAATTACATGAAACCAAGTTAACTTAGAGGAAATCTCTTTTCCCTTGCTTTGTGTTAAGCTTCTACTTTAATTATGATTCTTTTAAAAAAGCTTTTATTTTTAATTGGAGGGTACTTGCTTTATAATGTTGTGTTGGTTTCTGCCATACAACAGCATAAATCAACCATCAGTTCAGTTCAGTTCAGTCGCTCAGTCATGTCTGACTTTTTGCAACCTCATGGAGTGCAGCACGCCAGGCTTCCCTGTCCATCACCAGCTCCCGGAGTCTACCCAAACCCATGTCCATTGAGTTGGTGATGCTGTCCAATCATTTCATCCTCTGTTGTCCCCTTCTCCTCCTGCCTTCCATCTTTCCCAGCATCAGGGGCTTTTCAAATGAGTCAGCTCTTTGCATCAGGTGGCCAAAGTATTGAAGTTTCAGCTTCAACATCAGTCCTTCCAATGAACACCCAGGACTGATCTCCTTTAGGATGGACTAGTCGGATCTCCTTGCAGTCCAAGGGACTCCCAATAGTCTTCTCCAACACCACAGTTCAAAAGCATCAATTCTTCGGTGCTCAGCTTTCTTTGTAGTCCAACTCTCACATCCATTCATGACTACTGGAAAAACCATAGCCTTGACTCTATTTTGGCAGAATGGATTAAAATAACTTTTTGAAGAAAATATTCAATTTCTTTTTATCCTTAGGAAGAAAAATTACTGTTCCTGTCCTGACTGTGTAGTTTTGGTAGACTCTGAAACAAGCATTGGTGGTAGTAAACATCTATTGCCAAAGCCATTAATTAGGATTCTAAGGAACATGTGTCACCTTGGATTCTTGTTGTTGGTTAAAAATAGTAACCAATGTTGGTCCTGTTTTAGGAAATGCACATTTGTGAGTGGCAACCTTATGGAATTAAAGTTATCATTTATTTATAGGTATTAACAAACTGGAGATAATAGCTCAAACTAACAAATTAATACAGCTATCCAATAAATATAACAAATCAAACAATAATAAAATAATCTAGAAGCTGAAACTATCTCATTTGTTATTTAGAACAGAAATACTTTTTTTATGAGCTAATACCTAGACTTCCTGAAACCCTGGTCTTTGCCACTGTTTCAACTCACAAATAAACAAATATCTGAATATATGGGGTCTCTGGGTAGGATGTCTTTATTGAAATCTACTAAGTAACAACTGTATGCCAGGCATTGTGCTAAGCCTATGCTAGTATCTGAAATTCTTGCAACCCTTCTACATATTGTTTATTTTAGTCATGAGGAAATCCTGGCTTTTAGAGGTGAAGTGGCTTGTTCAGAATTGCTCAGGCAGAATATTAGAAAACTGGAATTGGACTAAAAGCTTCATTATGACAGAGCATATCTCTTTTAGCCACTACTCTACCTCAGAGCCCAGCACATAGCAAGATTTTTAATAAATATTCATATACTAATGAATGAATAAATATATAAGCAAATGTCTGACTTCATATAAAATGTTCTTTCTGTTTTATCAAGCCCCTTCCTCCAATCTTCACAAAATGATACTGTGGCCCTGTTAAGTGAAAGGCGGGGCTCTAGAATATGAATTGAGGCTGTCTAGGTAATGGAAGTAGTTGAGAAAAGTGAAAAGTGTCCAACTCTTTGCAACCCCATGATCTGTGGCCCTCCAGGATCCTCTGTTCATGGAATTCTCCAGACAAAAATATTGGAGTGAGTATCCATTCCCTTCTCCAAGGGATCTTCTCAACCCAAGGATTGAGCCTGGGTCTCCTGCATTATGGGCAGATTCTTTATCCTCTGAGCCACCAAGGACAGAAGAAGTTACTGATGCTAAAAAAATTTCAATTTCACCTTTTTATACCTAAAATAGTCAAAGACCACTGCAAAAAAAACCCAGCAAAGATTATTTAGAGAAAAGTTGTTTAGGAGAAACCTGATTTAGTATTTAAGCTAGCTAGTTATTTTTCAGAGAGACCACTTCTCAATTTCTAAGAGGTTGTGAAACCATTTTCTACTTTTAAAAAGTACAGATATTTATTTTTTGAAAAACATGCCAATGATGCAAATTTATTCAAGAATGCAAGCTTCAAGCTTCAGATATGCTCTGCAGCTGGTACAGATTAGTCAAAGCTAAACGCTTTGGGCACTCAAGTCACATACTACAGCACAATGAGCAATTACAAGGCTGATCCTTTGACTTCAAGAAGAATTTAAATTATAATGTCTACATACTGTAAGTCTAAAAAAGGTGAAAATTTCTAAAAAGAAAATAAAAAGTGTTAAAATAAGAGCATGTTTGAGCCTAAGTGTTAAGTTCGGCTGTTCAACACAATTGGGAAGGTGACATGGTGGATATAATGGAAAACTAATTATATATTTGGCTGCCTATTACTTTTTCTCTTTTACTGTCTTGTTCCCATCCCTTTGGAACTGCAAGTCCCTTTCTGTCTCAAAGACTGTGATTGTGGACTCTGTCTAGACTATGGCCTGTTTTTATTTCTTTGTGTCAGGTACCACTACTTCATTTCATTTTTCTTGTTCACTTGGTTGTTGACCATCTCCCTCTTAAGACTATAATCCTACAAGAGCAGAAATGTCTTCTGTCTTGTCTTCTACTGTATCCAGTGTAAATACTATGTGTATCTCCACACAGCAGATAATAACTGGCACAAAGAAGATAATAACTGTTTCCAGGAAATGATGAAAACAAAATTCTATAGTGTTACCATGAAGTTTGCAGTTATTCTAAGTGATTGGATTCTTAAGGCCAGCCCTTTAGGGGCTAGTTATTTTCTTTAAGAACTTTGCCCTCAGGGAGAAAATGGTACTTGTGTGACTATTGTGACTTTATTAAATGGGCATTTGCTAAGTAGAGCCCTGGGCATCTGGTTGCTGGGCCACAGTTCAAGAAAGACCACAAGGGAATTGAAATAGAGAAGTTTATTGCTCACAGGTCCTGGAAGGGGTGCACTGATACCTCAACAGGCCATTCAGGCAGGGCAAGGCAAGATTCAGGCAGAGAGAACATGGCATGACCTGGGGCACATGCCTTTATCAGGGTCTACAGGTGGAACTGGTGTTCCCTGGCTAAGTCCACACTGGTCAGTTCAAACCAAAAACAGCAGGAGTTTGGTGAGGGTTGCGGGGTGTCTTGTGTAAGGGGTGCACAGGAGGAAGGCCAGCCCAAAGGCGACTAGGGGAGTCATATCAGAATCTTACATTTACTTGTGACTGTAAAGGTGCTATCTAGGGCTAGAGTCATTTGGTCACACAAAACGGGTTTAAGGCAGCAATATTAGCTATACTCTCAGCTTCACTTGAGGCTCAGCTGGTAAGAATCTGCCTACAATGCAGGAGACCTGGGTTCAATCCCTGGGTTGGGAAGGTCTCCTGGAGAAGGCAAAGGCTACCCACTCCAGTATTCTGGCCTAGAGAATTCCATGGACTGTATAGTCCATGGGGTCGCAAAGAGTCGGACATGACTGAGTGACTTTCACTCTCTCACTCACAGCAGTGACTAATTAATCAAGCTTCCCCACATGCAGACATAAACAGAGGGAGTGTGTACCACACAACCCTATTTCTTGTGCGTGTTAAGTTGCTTCAGTTGTGTCTGACTCTGTGCGACCCCATGGACTGTAGCCTGCCAGGCTTCTCTGTCCATGTGATTCTCCAGGCAAGAATACTGGAGTGGGTTGCCATGCCCTCCTCCAGGGGATCTTCTTCACCCAGGGATAGAACACACGTCTCTTAAGTCTACCTGCATTGGCAAGCGGGTTCTTTACCACTAGTACCATTTTAAAATAGACATGTGAATACTAAAGAAATAAATTACTTGAATTGTATAAAATTTAAGTGAAGATAGATATTTTTAAAATATGTATAAACTCCAACTCCAATTCTTCATAGGTTATTTTGTTTATTGTCCGAGCCTCATAGCAAGGTTAATCTTTGCTTGAGGCCAGAAGAACAGTGGGGAATGTGAACTGCTCTAGCACTTGGGCTTCAGACTCTGTTGATAGATGGCTCCAGTCTAGTCTCACTTATCTGTTCATAACCTGTGAAAAGAAAAGGTATTAATTTACCTTCTTAGGACTTTTAAGTGACTTGTGAATAATAGTTAAAAGATAAGGGGGGTCTCTTTTTGCCTTATAAGGCTTTTTATTTCAAAGTTCCTCTTCATCTTTACTTCCTACTGTTTTTCTTGTGAGATGAAAGAAGAAACAGAGCTATTTCTCAGAGTGACTCCTTTTTTGAAAAATGTTTAATTATTTATTAGATTGGATCTTAGTTATGGTATATGGGATTTTTTTTTTTCCAGTTACTGGATGTAGGATCTTTAGTTGCAGGCCAGGGATCAAACCTGGGTTCCCTACATTGGGAGCATTAAGTCTTAGCCACTGGACTAACAGGGAAATTCCTCTTGGGGAGACTCCTTGAGCCTACATAAATTATTTAGTGGTTTCTTTCCAACTTAAAAAAAAAAAAAAGGCTTTCTTGGGAACCACGGCTCTAGTTCACTCACTCAAAATTTATCTCTCTCAAGCTGTTTTCCAGATATCATGCTTAAAGATTCAGAAGAAAGGGACCTATTTATCTACATAATTACTAGGCTTCTTGGTTCCATTTGGTTTATTGACTCGATAAAGTCTAGTTTATTGACATCTAGTCTGGTTTACTGACATCTAGTCATTTATTGACTAAATGTACTCTGTACTAATTTGGTACTGCAGATGGGAAATTATGAAGGTACATTCCTTGCCTTCAGGTTATTTAGAGTCAAATTAGGGAGACTGAGTACAAACAGATAATGTCAATAAAATGAGATAAAAGCATAACTACTTTAAAAGAAGACTGAGGGAAAGAGGGGTCAATCAAGATGGTAGCATAGGAGGCTCCTAACCCCATTTCTCCTATGGACACACTGAATGTTCTGCTACTACACAGAGAGCAATTACCTCTGAAAGAAATCCAAAGGCAAAGTGTGTGATTCCTATATACTGAGTGAATGAGAAAATACCACAGCAAAACAGGTAGGAAAGCTGAGTGAGACACATGTTTGCCATAAGCCCCACTATCCTCCTCAGTTGAGAGGAAAGCCCCAATTCCAAACTTCTGCCTGAATAATTAAGGGTTTGGACCCCATATTTATGGCCCCCTCACTTTTAAGATACCAACCTGAGTGACAGATTCCAAAAACACTTAACTGTGAAATCCAACAAGGTTTGCATCTATAAGACCCACAAAACTATAGCAAACAAATAAGCAGTTGTCAACAGGTGCAAGCACTCACCATGGCTCTCTCCCCAGGGTTCAACACAGAGGAGGCAGCAAAACTACTTCTAGTCTTTTCCTGAAAAAGTTCTATCTGAATACTTTAAGAGCTTCTACCTGAGGGTCAGGCTTCTAATTTATCATGCATGTGGGAGCTGGCTATGGTCCTCTGGAGAAACTGGGGAAGATGCTGCACACTTTCCCTGCATTCTCTCTTTAGCCCACTCCAAAGAGTGTGTACTCATATCTGGCATCCCTGATCTTGTGGCTGCTGACTGGGAGAAGGGCCTCTGGATTTCTTGGCTCTGATAGCCAATGGAGTTTGAATCCATAAGTCCCATAGTACTATGGTGGGCTTCCCTGGTGGCTCAGATGGTAAAGAATCTGCCTGCAACACAGGAGACCTGGGTTCAGTCCCTGGGTAGGGAAGATCCCCTGGAGAAGGGAATGGCAAACCACTCCAGTATTCTTGCCTGGAGAATTCCAAGGACAGAGGCTACAGCTCATGGGATCACAAAGAGCTGGACATGACTGAGCAACTAACACAACATAGAACTATAGAAAACAAAGAAGCAGTTCTTAATAGGTGCAGAAGAACTCTGCAGCTATACACTTGGGCAGGGCACAGAGAAAACAGACAAAATCACCCTATCTCCCAATTTCTTCTTCCTTGGAAGGAGCTCAACTACCTACTTTCTCTGCTACTGCCAGAGGAGCATTCCAATCAGCCTGTATCTAGGTGTTGAATGTGATTCTTTCCTTTGGGATGCTGATGTGTCTTGGCACACCCTCAGGTATGGGGAAGTACTAAGAATAAACTTGTACAGCAGCTGCCATTGCCTTCTCCAGGACAGCAGCTAGTACAATCAAAAATTTGAGAGGCAAGCAGGAGACTTGTCTATCTAAACTTTGGTTAGACAAGGTTCATGGACCACTTTATCAAGATGAAGAGAGGTATTTTTATCTGATGTATAGAAAACAACACAGAGAGTAGAGGAAAATGAAAAAAAGAAGAAATATACCCTAGATAAAAGATAAGTCTCCAAAAATAGACCTTGATGAAACAGAGACAAGCAATTTACCTGATAGAGAGTTCAAAATAACAGTTATAAAGTTGCTCACTTAGGTCAGGAGAGCAATGCATGAACAAAATGAGAATTTTGATGAAGAGATAGAAAACGCTTAAAAGTACCAAGCAGAAATCACAGAACTGAAATATACAATAACTGAATTGAAAAATTCAACAGAGGGGCTCAATAGAAGACTAGATCAAGCAGAAGAAAAAATCAGTAAACTCAAAGACAGAATAGTTGAGTTACTCAATCAGAAGAGAAAAAAGAATTTTTAAAAAGTGAAGATAGCTGTCAACAATGGATAGATCATTCAGGCAGAAAAATCAATAAGGAAATATTGGACTTAAACTACACATTAGAAAGATGGACCAAAGACATATAACAGAACATTACACCCAACAGCAACATACTATACAATCTTCTCAACCACAAATGGAATATTTTCCAGGATACTTCATATTTTAGGCCACAAGATAAATCTTTATAAGTTTAAAATTGATGTCATATCCAGCATCTTTTCTGACCAGAACAGTACACAACTAGAAATCAATTACACAAAGAAAACTGTAAAATTCAAAACAATGCAGAGATTAAGCCACATTCTCCTAAATAACCAATGTATCAAAGAAGAAATAAAAGAGAAGCTAAAAATATCTTGAGGTATATGAAAATACAACATATCAAACTTTGGGATGCAACAAGAGAAGTTCTATGAAGGAAGTTTATCACAATTAATGCCTATGTTAAAAAAAAGAAATCTAAATAAACTATATCTCAAGGAACTAGATAAAGAATAAACTAAACCCAAAGTTAGTAACAGAAGGGAAATAACAAAGATTAGAGTGAAAATAAATGAAATCAAGACTAAACAGATAATAGAAAAGATTAATGAAACTAAGTGCTATTTTTTAAGATGAAACAAAATACAGTTTTAGATAGATTTATCAAGAAAAAACAGAAAAAAAACCTCAAATAAAATTATAAATGAAAGCATTGTTATAATTGAGACTCATAAATTTGGATATTATAGAGATTACACTGAATGATCATACACAAATACATTGAACACCTAGAAGAAATTAACAAATTCCTAGAGACATGCAGCATACCAGGTTGAAACCATAAAGAAATAGAAAACCTTAACAGTTCTATTACTAATAAGAATATTGAGTCAGTAATCTCAGGTAATAAAAGCCCATGTCAAGATAACTTCACAGGTAAATTCTACCAAACATTTAAATAAGAATTAACTTTAAGACTAGAGATCTCTTCAAGAAAATTAGAAATACCAAGGAAACATTTCATGCAAAGATGGGCACAATAAAGGACAGAAATGGTATGGACCTAAGAGAAGCAGAAGATATTAAAAAGAGGTGGCAAGAATACACAGAAGAACTATACAAGAAAGATCTTCATGACCCAGATAACCACGATGGTGTGGTCACTCACCTAGAGCCAGACATCCTGGAGTGCAAAGTCAAATGGGCCTTAGGAAGCATCACTACGAACAAAGCTAGTGAAGGTGATAGAATTCCAGCTGAACTATCTCAAATCCTAAAAGGTGGTGCTGTTAAAGTGCTACACTCAGTATGCCAGCAATTTGAAAAACTCATAAGTGGCCACAGGACTGGAAAAGGTCAGTTTCATTCCAATCCCAAAGAAAAGCAATGCCAAAGAATGTTCAAACTACTGTACAATTGCACTCGTCTCACAAACTAGCAAAGTAATGCTCAAAATTCTCCAAGCCAGGCTTCAACAGTATGTGAACTTCCAGATGTTCAAGCTGGATTTAGAAATGGCGGAGGAACCAGAGATCAAATTGCCAACATCCATTGGGTCATAGGAAAACAAGAGAGTTCCAGAAATACATCTATTTCTGCTTTATTAACTACGCCAAAGCTTTTGACTGTGTGGATCACAACAAACTGTGGAAAATTCTTCAAGAGATAGGAATACCAGACCACCTCACCTTCCTCCTGAAAAATCTGTGTACAGGTCAAGAAGCAACAGTTGGAACTGGACATGGAACAATGGACTGGTTCCAAATTGGGAAAGGAATATGTCAAGGCTGTATATTGTCACCCTGTTGATTTAATTTATATGAAGAGTACATCATGTTAAATGCTGGGCTGGATGAAGCACAAGCTGGAATCAAGATTGCTGGGAGAAATATCAATAACCTTATGGCAGACGACACCACCCTTATGGCAGATGACACCACCCTTATGGCAGAAAGTGAAGAGGAACTGAAGAGCCTCTTGATAAAGTGAAAGAGGAGAATGAAAAAGCTGGCTTAAAACTCAACATTCAGAAAACTAAGATCATGGCATCTGACCCCATCACTTCATGGCAAATAGATGAGGAAACAATGGAAACAGTGAGAGACTTCATTTTCTTGGGCTTCGGGAGTTGGTGATGGACAGGGAAGCCTGGTGTGCTGCAGTTCATGGGGTTGCAGAGTCAGACATGACTGAGCCACTGAACTGAACTGAATTAATCCACTCTTTCACTGTATGTATAGGACAGGTAGGGTTTCGACTTTAAACTGAGACCCAAGTTCAAACTGTACCTCATTTGGGCCCAAAACCTTATTCCTTGGCCTCAAGTAGCCATTAAAAAACAAGTGTCTTATTTATAGAGATTGGTAAATGCCTCGAGGGTGGCTGTGACTTCAACACTCACTCCCCTAGTTTTTACCTTCTTCCTCTTCCTCTCTTTGAGCTCAGTCATGCACCTGAATGTGTGAATGTGTTTTAATCTAGAATTCTGAGTGCACTTGAGTTTACCCTTGTGTCTTTGACGCTAACACAAGAACATGCCAGGACTGTTGTGTTGGAGGATGATAAACAGGTAGAGCAGAGACTCACGCAAGCCAACTCATATGAGGCATGCGAGATCAGTCAAAAAACAGTCCATCCTTGGACATGTGAGCAAGCCCAACCAAGACTAGCAGAGCCACTTAGCCAACTTCCAATAGGCTCCAGATTCATAAGCAAAAATTATTTCCTATTTAATGCCACTGAAACTTAATTCCTGTTTGTTATACAGCATGTTTATAGCAACAGATAACTAATAGGTAGCAAAATCTGTTTCTGCTGAAGGAAGTTTATCTTGTCTCTTTTTCTTCAGTGAGAGTTACCTTCTCTTTGCTCTTTCATGGATCAGTTAGGAATGGTGTTTAGCCATTATCTACATAATGGTTATATAAGTTTTGGATGTTACTTTTCTCATATAACAAGAAGTGTTAGTTAAGCAAATATTGGCATCGATTCAATGTCCCAGAATCTTAGGACTGAGATTTCTGTGATGATCTTGACTTTTCCCTCATTATTTCAGGGTGGATATGTAGCCCAAATACTCATATTCAAATTCTTGGAAGAAGGAAATAGGAAAGAAGAGGGAGAAGGTAATATCAGGAAAAGGAGAAAGTGAAAGCAAGCAATTTCCTTTTAAGGGTTTGACAAGAAAGTTGAACACATTATTTTACTTATATAGTTGGAAATGTTGATTCTAACTTGGTAGTCACTTGCCCTGCTAAAATTTTTTTGGCAGGAGAGAAAGTTCTGTAATTATTAGGAAGAAAGGGAGGATGACTGCTAGGAAACCTGGATGTGACACAGCAACACAATTAGTTGAGCTGTTTATTTCTGAGCACCTTTTAATTCTGAGTATCCAACAAAGTAGATCCAACTGCTATTTTATCTTCTTTATTATGAATTATTCTTGTTTCCGTTCTTTCCAATAGAATTTTTTAATATTGAGAGATAATCTTGAAACGCTAATCATTAAAAGACTGATGAGAAAGAACATTTTTCAAGAACAGAGGTAAACAAACTACACAAAAGACACTGTAGATAAGATGCTAAGGTGGAGCGCAATAAGTTGAGCAACAAGATAACAATGGAAATCATTGGCTTCCATTATCTCAAATAGCAGTCAGCATCATTATAGTAATATCAGCACCAATTATCAATAGCATCAAACCACAGCATCCAAAATCAAGCATTGTTGAGTGTTTACTATGTTTCTGGTTCAAAAGAAAATAAAATCAAAACTTAAAAACATACGCCCCAAATAGATAATTACAGATGAAGGGAAAGTATTAAAACATATTTAACTGCCTATAGGAACTAAAACTCTGAACCCTAATGCTGTATGAAGAGATAAGCTCTAAATACTGCTGGAGGTTTTTGGTCAAGTCATTATTTTTTTTTCTGTTTTCACAATGGAAAACTGTAACAATACAGACGAAGAGCTTTGTTAACTATAAAGCAATGCAAATGATGATGATATGCACAAATCAAATAACAAGTCTGAAAGTCAGAACTGAAGCCAGGGGAATTCAGAACCTAGCATTGGATTGACCTGTGTAACATGAAGTTTCACCCCATTGTTTTGTAAAATAAAAAATAAATTGTGAAGTCACAGATGGACTGAAAAGAGACTAGGCTTTTCAAAATTTTAAGACAAAAATAAAGTTACCATATTCCATCACCTAATAACAACTACTGTTAATAGTTTGATGTATATCCTTTCACGTTTTTTTCTTTCTATTTTCCCTCTCTTAGCACACACGCACTCACATACACACCACACATATTCTTACAAAAATCAGGTAATATTGTTCTCTTTGTTTTATAATAATTTAATGTAACATGTATAAACTTACATATTAATAAATATATTTCAACAATATTCTTATTGGCTGATTTTTATCTCATTATATGAATGTCTCATCATTTATTTAAATAATGTACTATTGTTATTATTTGTTACTTTAGGAAGTGCTCTTGTCAATATCTGTGTCATATATATATATATATATATTTTTTTTTTCGTTTTCTTTCAAAAATGTATAAACTTGATTAACAGAAAGTATAGAGGTTGGACAATCTTCAGGGTGATTTGATTCAGTGGTACTAGGTGGTGCTAGTGGTAAAGACTCCATCTGCCAATGTAGGAGATGCAAGAGACAGGTTCCATCCCTGGGCTGGGAAGATCCCTTGGGGCAGGAAGTGGCAACCCACTCCAGTATTCTTGCTGGGAAATGCCATGGACAGAGGAGCCTGACGGGCTACAGTCCATGGGGTTGCAAAGAGTTGGACACTACTGAACACACACACACACACACACACACACACACACAGAAACACACACACACACACACACATGATTGCATAAAAGAGTCAGAGTAACTTTGTCCATAGTTCTGCTGTACTCAGTATTATTTCCATCTTTAGGCTGGCTTTCTTCACAGGCTTAAGATAGATGTAGTAATAATCACAGCCGTGTGCTTCGTTGTAAACATCCAGAAGAACAGAGAAAAAGTGACTCTACAAACCACAGAACAAGAATTCTTCTGTCCAATCAGGACCAACTTAAGTTCTAGGCCTACCTCTGGACCAAAAACTGTCAATAGAGAGTGCTATGGAATAAATGGCCTACTCATGATTTCTGGACAACTGCCTAGGGAAATAAACTAACATGATTGACTTAATCGGAGCTCAACCCCAAAGGTGAACTCGTTCTTCTAACCAGACTAGAGCTACACAATGAGAAAGAAGTAGAAATGAATAGTCTACTACATTTGGTTCTGACCTCATGGTTTAATGTTGTAAAATTGGGAAATGCATATAAAACAAAGATATGGTAATACTGGTTGCTACTGGAGAGTATTATAAAATTATTAAAACTTTAAAAAATTTGGATTGCACGTTTTGTGAGTATGACTACACAAACTGAAATTGACAGTCATACAAAAGGATTTTATAAACCTCATTTTCATTGGAGATTTTTTTTTTCTGGAAATCACTGGTTTCTTGTCAATTATTCTATTTACTATTTTGGTAATCTTCTCTGAGACATATATCTCATCTGTAGCTTTTTCCCAGAGAAAATATTGCTCTCCTAAGACCTTTAGGTACTCTACAGTTTTCTCTTAAATTTCTAGGATTTTAGGTTTGTCTCACATTTTCTGCAAAAAACAAGTGACGTATCTATGTGTGGATTTCTTTCCATTTGTAATGACTGGAATTTGAACTTGAAGATCTGTAAACTGATGGATTTTTCAGTTTGAGGAAAATTCTTAGCTCTTGTCTCTTCAAATATTACATCTACTCTATCTCCTCTTCACCTGAGACTCTGATCTATTATAAAGTTTAGCATATCATCCTAACTCTCTATCTGTTCTACCTTCTTCACCTTTTTGTCTACATGCTTCTTTTTATATAACTTGCTTCATCTCTGTTTCAATTCATATATTCTTTCTCAGTTTATCCTAATCTGCTCTTGAGTAGCCGGATTTTAAATTTGGTTGTTATTTGTTTCTAGAAGTTTTGCTTTGTTCTTTTTTAGCTGTTGAATTTCTTTGAATAGTTTCCTATTCCCTGAAAATATTTGCAGCTCTTCTTTGATTTCATTAAACACAGTACACATTGTTGTTTTATACTCTGTGTCAAAGACAGAGTATAAAGGCTTCAGTACTGCAGTATCTGAAGGCTTTGTGAGTCCTTTCCCTTCGTTAAATGGTCAGGTTTTTTTCCTATTTTTATTCTTTATGTCTTATTTTCTTTGCCTGGTTATCTTTTACTGTGTTATGGTCATTGTTATTGAGTAAATATTTGTAAACATAATTTTCTCTATAGGATAAAGTTGCCTTCCTCCAGAGAGAATTTGCATTTGCTTCTGTCTGATGCCTGGGTATGTCACCATTCCGGGGACTACTTTGAACCAATTTCAAATATTTATATTTTCCTGACCACCTGAAGTGATGTGAAGCCAGTTGGAAAAAACCAAATAAAACTGTGTAAAGGCCAAGTTTCTTCTGATTTGCTCTTTCCCAGAGAACAGTATCTTTTGAAATCTTGACTCATTGAAGAGGGGGTATGTTTTTTTTTAGACTTCTTATTGATCTAACCCTGGAAATGGATTTCTGTATCATCTTGCATCATAAGACTCCTAAAATCAAAGTTTAAATTTTCCAGCATTGGCAAGTACTTGCAGGTAAAAAGGGATTTCATTTTTTGCTTTATTGGATGAGTTCCTTTTCCCCTTCACTTATGGCTTTAAAAAAATTTTTTTTAATATAATTTTTTTTTTACTTTTAGTTGTTTTTATGACAGAGTTTGATCCAAATAACCTAAACTGCCACTATGAGAAGCTAGCAGTCTTTATTCATATGTCATTGTGCACTTTGCTAGATTACATAGTTTGGATGTGTGTGTGCTAAGTTGTTTCAGTCGTGTCCAACTCTTTGCCATCCTATAGACTGCAGCCCACCAGGCACATCTCTCCATGGGCTTCCCGAGGCAAGAATACTGAAGTGGGTTGCCATGCTCACCTCCAGGGCAATCTTCCAGACCCAGGGATTCAACCCACATCTCTTAGATCTCCTGCATTGGCAGGCGGGTTCTTTAGGTTCCTAATAAACTAAAATTTCTGGATGAAAGGGAAAACATATTGTTAATGCTTTGGATACACATTAATAAATTTTGCCCTACATAGGTTATTTACTTTAGTTTTTCAACAATAATACAATAATACAAGAGAGCTATTTTCCCATATTTCAGCCAGTACTATTATTATTTTTCTTCTTTTTTTGTGTTCTTTTTTAAATTTATTTTTTATTGAAGGATAATTGCTTTACAGAATTTTGCTGTTTTTCTGTCATACCTCAACATGAATCAGCCAGAGGTATACATATGTCCCCTCCCTTTTGAAACTCCCTTCCATCTCCCTCCCCATCCCAACCCTCTAGGTTGATACAGAGCCCCTGTTAGAATTTCCAGAGCCATAGAGCAAAATTCCCATTGGCTATCTATTTTACATATGGTGATATAAGTTTCCATGTTACTCTTTCCATATATCTCACCCTCTCCTCCCCTCTCCCCATGTCTGTAAGTCTATTCTCTATGTCTGTTTCTCCATTGTTGCCCTATAAGTAAATTCTTCAGTACCATTTTTCTAGATTCCATATATATGTGTTAGAATACGGTATTTATCTTTCTCTTTCTGACTGACTTCACTCTGTATAATAGGTTCTAGGTTCACCCACCTCATTAGACATGACTCAAATGTGTTCCTTTTTATGGCTGAGTAATATTCCATTGTATATACATACCACAACTTCTTTATCCATTCATCTGTCACTGGACATCTAGGTTGCTTCCATGTTCCAGCTATTGTAAATAGTGCTGCAGTGAACAATGGGATACATGCGTCTCTTTCAATTTTTATTTCCTCAGGGTATATGCCTAGGAGTGGGGTTGTTGGGTCATATGGTGGTTTTATTCCTATTTTTTTAAGGAATCTACATATTGTCTTCCATAGTGGCTGTATCAATTTACATTCCCACCAACAGTGCAAGAGCATTCTATTTTCTCTACACCCTTTCCAGCATTTATTGTTTGTAGACTTTTTGATGAGGGTCATTCTGACTAGTGTGAGGTGATAGCTCACTGTAGTTTTGATTTGCATTTCTCTAATAATGAGTGATGTTGAGCATCTTTTCATGTGTTTGTTAACCATCTGTATGTCTTCTTTGGAGAAATCTCTGTTGAAGTCTTTTCCCCACTTTTTGATTGGGTTGTTTTTTTCTGGTATTGAGTTGTATGAACTGCTTGTATATTTTGGAAATTAATCCTTTGTCAGTTGTTTCATTTGCTATTATTTTCTCCCATTCTGAGGGTTTTCTTTTCACCTTGCTTATAGTTTCCTTTGATGTGCAAAAGCTTTTAAGTTTAATTAGGTTCCATGTGTTTACTTTTGTTTTTATTTCTGTTACTCTAGGAGATAGATCATAGAGGATCTTGCTTTTATTTATGTCGTCTAGTATTCTGCCTATGTTCTCCTCCAAGAGTTATAGTTTCTAGTCTTATATTTAGGTCTTTAATCCATTTTCAATTTATCTTTGTGTATGGTGTTAGGAAGTGTTCTAATTTCATTCTTTTACATGTAGCTGTCCACTTTTCCCAGCACCATTTATTGAAGAGGCTGTCTTTGCCTTGATTGTATATTCTTGCCTCCTTTGTCAAAAATAAGGTACCCATAGGTGCATGGGTTTATTTTTGGGCTATCTTGTTCTGTTGGTCTATATTTCTGTTTTGGTGCCAGTACCATACTGTCTTGATTACTGTAGCTTTGTAGTATAATCTGAAGTCAGGAAGTTGATTCCTCCAGCTCCATTCTTCTTTCTCAAGACTGCTTTGGCTATTCAGGGTCTGTTGTGTTTCCATATGAATTGTGAAATTTTTTGTTCTAGTTCTGTGAAAAATGCCATTGGTAATTTGTTAAGGATTGCATTAAATCTGTAGATTGCATTTGGTAGTATAGTCATTTTCACAATATTGATTCTTCCTACCCAGGAACATGGAATATCTCTCCATCTGTTTATATAATCTTTGATTTCTTTCATTAGTGTCTTATAACTTTCTGTGTCCAGTTCTTTTGTCTCCTTAGGTAGGTTTATTCCTAGATATTTAATTCTTTTTGTTGGCATGGTGAATGGGATTGATTCCTTAATTTCTCTTTCTGATTTTTCATTGTTAGTATATAGAAATGCAAGTGATCTCTGTGTATTGATTTTGTATCCTACAACTTTGCTAAATTCACTTATTAGCTCTAGTAAGTTTCTGATACTACCTTTAGGGTTTTATAGTACAATATCATGTCATCTGCAAACAGTGAGACCTTTACTTCTTCTTTTCTGATCTGGATTCCTTTTATTTCTTTTTCTTCTCTGATTGCTATAGCTAGCACTCCCAGAACTATGTTGAATAATAGTGGTGAAAGTGGACACCCTTGTATTGTTCCTGATTTTAGAGTGAATGCTTTCAGTTTTTCACCATTGAAAATAATGCTTGCTGTAGGCTTATCATATATGGCCTTTACTATGTTGAGATAGGTTCCCTCTATGCCCATTTTTTGAAAAGCTTTAATCATAAATGGGTGCTGAATTTTGTCAAAGGCTTTTTCTGCACCTATTGAGATTATCATATGGTTTTTATCTTTCAATTTGTTAATATGTTGTATAACATTGATTGATTTGTGTATATTGAAGAATCCTTGCATCCCTGGAATAAACCCAACTTGATCATGGTGTATGAGCTTTTTCATGTGTTGCTGAACTATGTTTACTAAAATTTTGTTGAGGATTTTTGTGTCTATGTTCATCAGTGACATTGGCCTGTAGTTGTCCTTTTTTGTTGTTGTTTTGGTATCAGGGTGATGGTGGCCTCATAAAATGAATTTGGAAGTGTTCCTTCCTCTGTGATATTTTGAAAGAGTTTAGAAGGATAGTCATTAACTCGTCTCTAAATGTTTGGTGTAACTCTCCTGTGAAGCCATCTGGTCCTGGGCTTTTGTTTTTTGGGAGATTTTTGATCACAGCTTCAATTTCAGTGCTTGTAATTGGGTTGTTCATAATTTCTATTTCTTCCTGGTTCACTCTTGGAAGATTGGACAGATTTCTAAGAATCTGTCCACTTCTGCCAGTTTATCTATTTTATTGCCATATAGTTATTCATAATAGTCTCTTATAATCCTTTGTATTTCTGCATTGTCTGTTGTAACCTCTCCTTTTTCATTTTTAACTTTGTTGATTTGATTCTTCTCTCTTTTTTTCTTGATGAGTCTGTCTAAAGGTTTGTCAATTTTGTTTATCTTCTCAAAGAACCAGGTTTTAGTTTTATTAATCTTTACTATTGTTTCTTTCATTTCTTTTTCATTTATTTCTGCTTGGATCTTTATGATTTCTTTCCTTCTACTAATTTTGGTTGTTTTTTTTTTCTTCTTTTCCAAGTTGTTTTAGGTGTAAAGTTAGGTTGTCTATTCGATATTTTTCTTGTTTCTTCAGGTAGGATTGTATTGCTATAAACTTCCCTCCTAGAACTGCTTTTGCTGCATACCATAGGTTTTGAGTTGTCGGGTTTTCATTGTCATTTGTTTCTAGAATTTTTTTGATTTCCCTTTTGATTTCTTCAGTAATCTGTTGGTTATTTAGAAACGTGTTGTTTAGTCTCCATGTGTTTGTGTTTCTTACACTTTTTTTTTATTGTAATTGATTTCTAGTCTCACAGCTTTGTGGCTGGAGAAGATGCTTGATATGATTTCAATTTTCTTAAATTTACTTAGGTTTGATTTGTGCCCCAAGATGTGGTCTATCCTGGAGAATGTTCCATGTACACTTGAGAAGAAGGTGTATTCTTGGGCATTTGGATGCAATGTCCTGAAGGTATCAATGAGATCCATCTCATCTAATGTATCATTTAAGAATTGTGTTTCCTCATTAATTTTCTGTTTCGATAATCTGTTCATTGGTGTGAATGGGGTGCTAAAGTCACCTACTATTATTGTGTTACTGTCAATTTCTCCTTTTATGTCTGTTAGTGTTTGTCTTATGTATTGAGGTGCTCCTATGTTGGGTGCATAGATATTTACAATTGTTATGTCTTCCTCTTGGATTGATCCTTTGATTATTATGCAGTGTCCTTCCTTATCTCTTATAATCTTCATCATAAGGTCTATTTTGTCTGATATGAGGATTGCTACTCCAGCTTTCTTTTGCTTCCCATTTGCACGGAGTATATTTTTCCATCCTCTCACTTTCAGTCTATATATGTCTTGAGATCTGAAGTGGGTTTCCTGTAGACAGCATATATATTGGTCTTGTTTTTGTATCCACTCAGCCCATCTGTGTCTTTTGGTTGGAGCATTTAATCCTTTTACATTTAAAGTAATTATTGATATATATGTTCCTATTGCCATTTTCTAATTGTTTGGGGTTGCTTTTGTAGATCTTTTTTCTTCTGTTGTATTTCTTGACTATACAAGTCCATTTAACATTTGTTGTAAAGCTGATTTGGTGGTACTGAATTCTCTTAATTTTTGCTTGTCTGAAAAGCTTTTTATTTCTCCATCAGTGTTGAAAGAGATCCTTGCAGGGTACAGTAATCTTGGTTATAGATTTTTCCCTTTCAGTACTTTAAATATATCCTGCCATTCCCTTCTGGCCTGCAGAGTTTCTGCTGAAAGATCAACTGTTAAGCATATAGGGTTTCCCTTGTATGTTACTTGTTGCTTCTCCCTTGCTGCTTTTAATATTCTTTTGTTGTGTTTAGTCTTTGTTAGGTTGATTGGTATGTTGTCCTGGCATGTTTCTCCTTGGATTTGTCCTGTATGGGACTCTTTGCATTGCTTGGATTGATTGCCTATTTACTTTTGGGAAAATTTCCATGTTGGGAAAACTTTCAACTATAATCTCTTCAAAAATTTTCTCATACCATTTCTTTCTCTCTTCTTCTGGGACCCCTATAATTTGAATGTTAGTGCATTTGATATGGTCCCAGAAGTCCCTGAGATTATCCTCAGCTCTTTTCATTCTTTTTACTTTATTCTGCTCTTCGGAAGTTATTTCCACCATTTTATCTTCCAGCTCACTGATTCGTTCTTCTGCTTCAGATATTCTGCTATTGATTCCTTCTGGAGTATTTTTAATTTCAGTAATTGTGTTGTTTGTCTCTGTGTGTTTATTCTTTAATTCATCTAGGTCTTTGTTAACTGATTCATGCATTTTCTCCATTTTGTTTTCAAGATTCTTGATCATCTTTACTATCATTATTCTGAATTCTTTTTCAGGTAATTTGCCTATTTCCTTTCCATTTATTTGGACTTCTGTGTTTCTAGTCTGTTCCTTCATTTGTGTAGTATTTCTCTGCCTTTTCATTAATTTTTTTTTAATTTATTGTGTTTGAGGTCTCCTTTTCCCAGGTTTCAAGGAAAGTTGAATTCTTTCCTTGAAGAAGTTTGAATTCTTTCTTCCTTTTGGTTTCTGCCCTCCTAAGTTTGGCCCAGTGGTTTGTGTGAGCTTTATATAGGGTGAGATTTGTGCTGAGTTTTTGTTTGTTTGTCTGTTTTCCCTCTGACTGGTGAGGCTGAGTGAGGCGGTGATCCTGTCTGCTGATGATTGAGTTTGTATTTCTGTTTTGTTTGTTGTTTAGATGAGGCGTCCTGCACAGGGTGCTCCTGGTGGTTGGGTGATGCGGGGTCTTGTATTCAAGTGGTTTCCTTTGTGTGAGTTCTCACTGTTTGATACTCCCTAGGGTTAGTTCTCTGGTTGTCTAGGGTCTTGGAGTCAGTGCTCCCACTCCAAAGGCTCAGGGCTTGATCTCTGGTCAGGAACAAAGATTCCACAAGTGGTTTGTTATGGCATTAAGTGAGATTAAAACAAATATCCAACAACAAGAAACAAAAGATGAACCCCAGACAAATGGCAGCTACAAAATCAGACAAATAATGCTTAAAATAATGGAATATACGCATATACATATACACCCATGAGCAAAGTGAAAATAGCCCAACAAAAATAAAGTACAGTAGATTGACCTGGAAAACAAAAGAAATCGAAAATTATATTTACCAGTTAAGAACAAAACTAACTTAAACACAAACTGGAAAACAAAACTAAAGCCAGATGCCAAGTGGGGAATAAAACAATGAAATTAAAACTAACAAATATGTTGAGAGGAAAGGACAGAAAGAAAAGAAAGAAAGAATAGATATGCAAAGTGAAAAGGAGGTAAATAAAGAAGATTTATATATGCTAAAGATGAACTGCAAGGGGGAAAGAACAGTAGGAAAAGCAAGCAAAGGAATAAATATAGAAAAAATAATAATAGGTTTAAAATTTAAAATTAAAAAAAGAGGAAAGAAAAAAAAAAGAGGAAAGAAAAAAAAAGAGGAAAACTCCACAGAATTGCAAAAGCCCAACGTAGAGGCAGAGGTATATGACAATAAAAAATGTGACTGAGGGAAAAAAAAAAACTCAAAGGCTTAATTGGATTTCTTAGTGCCAATAAAATTGACAACTACTATGGGGGCGGAGGGGCGGGAAGGAAAAAAGAAAAGAAAAAAATCCAAAAGAATCTACAGAACAAGTAAAAAAATAAGAATAATAAATGTTTTTCTTGACTCAGTGCTGTCAGAGTCCTTTCCCTCGCTGGGAGCCACAATCCACATTACCTCCCTAGGATGTCCTCCAGCACAATACTGAACTCTGGACCTGCTGTGGGGGCTGCTCAGATTCTAATCTGGTCCTACTCCTGTGTGTTCTTGCCTCCAATGTCCACAGCTGTCAGAGCTAGTGTATTTTCTTTTGTGGGAGCTCTCAATGGCCTTTTATATATTCCATAGACACAGTCTGTTTAGTTGATCATGTGGATTTAATCTGCAGTTTATACAGCTGGTTTGGAGGTTTTGGGTCTTCTTCCTTAGCCATACTGCCCCTGGGTTTCAATTGTGGTTTTCTTTCCACCTCTACATGTGGGTCGTCCACTGAGGTTAACTCCTGAGGCTGCCCTGGAGGGCTTGGGTTTGCCCCTGTGAGGGCCAGGTGTGGAGATGGTGCAGCTGCTTGGGTCGCAGGGGTTCTGGCAGCACCAGGTACTCAGGGGGATCGGCGACTAGGGTAGCAAGAAATATAATGCTCTAGAAGGGTATGGCAACCAGCATTGGCCAATACCCTCCAGTATTCTTGCCTGGAGAACCCCCTCTCTGACAGAATAGCCTGGAAGGCCACAGTCTACAAGGTCATACAGAGTTGGACACTACCGAAGCAACCCTGCGTATAAAGACACAAGACTTTTTTTTCCCCCGTGGCAGCTCTACCGCAGTGAGAGTTGAACGTGAAGGTGGCACAGCTGCTTGGCTTATGGGGACCCTGGCGGTGCCAAACATGTAGGGACATGGACCACCTCCACCGCAGAAATTATGGCCCTATCAGAGTCTTTTTTTTTTTTAGCCTCTTTTAGCTGGCAATCAGAAGGCCTCTTTGGCCACTCTTTCCCCGTAGCTCACCCATTCAGGCACTTAGAGGGCTCCTTTGCCTGGGGTCCTTCTCTGTTGTTCAGAGCAACAGGCACATAGAGGGCCCTCCTTGACTGAGGTCCTACTCTGTGGATTGGCACATCAGGCACTTAAAGGGGCACCCTGTGCACCCCACCCATCAGAACAAGACCCAGTTTTCCCCTCAGTCATTCTCTTCCATCAGGAAGCTTCCATAACCCTCTTATCCTTCTCCATCAAAGGGAAGACAGAATAAAAACCACAATCACAGGAAACTAACCAATCTGATCACATGGATCACAGCTTTGTCTAACTCAGTGAAACTATGAGCCATGCCATGTAGGGCCATCCAAGAGGGATGGGTCATGGTGGAGAGTTCTGACAAAACGTGGTCCACTGGAGAAGGGAATGGCAAACCACTTCAGTATTCTTGCCTTTAGAACCCCATGAACAGCATGAAAAGGCAAAAAGATAGGACACTGAAAGATGAACTGCCTGGGTTGGTAGGTGCCCAATATGCTCCTGGAGATCAGTGGAGAAATAATTCCAGAAAGAATGAAGAGACGGAGCCAAAGCAAAAACAACACCCATTGTAAATGTGATTGGTGATGGAAGTCAAGTCCGATGCTCTAAAAAACAATATTGCATAGGAACCCGGAATGTTAGGTTCATGAATCAAGGCATATTGAAGGTGGTCAAACAGGAGATGGCAAGATTGAATATCGACATTTTAGGAATCAGCGAACTAAAATGGACTGGAATGGGTGAATTTAACTCAGATGACCATTGTATCTACTACTGTGGGCAAGAATCTCTTAGAAATGGAGTGGCCATCATAGTCAACAAAAGAGTCCAATATGCAGTACTTGGATGCAATCTCAAAAACGACAGAACGATCTCTGTTCATTTCCAAGGCAAACCATTCAAAATCACAGTAATACAAGTCTATGCCCTGACCAGTAATGCTGAAGAAGTTGAAGTTGAACAGTTCTATGAAGACCTACAAGACCTTCTAGAACTAACACTCAAAAAAAGATGTTCCTTTTGATTATAGGAGACTGGAATGCAAGAGTAGGAAGTCAAGAAATATCTGAAGTAATAGACAAATTTGGCCTTGGAGTACAGAATGAAGCAGGGCAAAGACTAATAGAGTTTTGCCAAGAGAACACACTGGTCATACAAAACACCCTCTTCCAACAACACAAGAGAAGACTCCACACATGAACATTCACCAGATGGTCAATACCAAAATCAGATTGATTATATTCTTTGCAGCCAAAGATGGAGAAACTCTATACAGTCAGCAAAAACAACATGGGAGCTGACTGTAGTTCAGATCATGAACTCCTTATTGCCAAATTCAGACTTAAACTGAAGAAAGTAGGGAAAATCACTAGACCATTCAGGTATGATGTAAATCAAATCCCTTATGATTATACAGTGGAAGTGAGAGATAGATTCAAGGGTTTAAATCCGATAGAGTGCCTGATGAACTATGGACAGAGGTTCATGACATTGTACAGGAAGCAGTGATCAAGACCATCCCCAAGAAAAAGAAATGCAAAAAGGCAAAATGGCTGTCTGAGGAGGCCTTACAAATAGCTGTGAAAAGAAAAGAAGCAAAAGGCAAAGGAGAAAAGGAAAGATATACCCATTTGAATGCAGAGTTCCAAAAAATAGCAAGGAGAGACAAGAAAGCCTTCCTCAGTGATCATGCAAAGAAATAAACGAAAACAATAGAATGGGAAAGACTAGAGATCTCCTCAAGAAAATTAGAGGTACCAAGGGAATATTTCATGCAAAGTGAAGTCGCTCTGTTGTGTCCAACTCTGCCACCCCATGGACTGCAGCTTGCCAGGCTCCCCCATTCATGGGATTTTCCAGGCAAGAGTACTGGAATGGGTTGCGATTTCCTTCTCTAGGGGATCTCCCCGACACAGGGATTGAATCAGGGTCTCCTGCATTGTACGCAGGTGTTTTACCATCTGAGCCACCAGAGAAGCTTCAATGCAAAGATGGGCACAATAAAGCACAGCAATAGTATGGACCTAACAGAAGCAGTAGGTATTAAGAAGAGGTGGCAAGAATACAGAAGAACTATACAAGAAAGATCTTCATGACCCAAATAATCACGATGGTATGATCAGTCTCCGAGAGCCAGACATCCTGGAATGTGAAGTCAAGTGGGCTTAGTAAGCATCATTATGAACAAAGCTAGGGGAGGTGATGGAATTCCAGTTGAGCTATTTCAAATGCTAAAAGATGATGCTGTGAAAGTGCTGCACTCAATATGCCACCAAATTTGGAAAACTCAGCAGTGGCCACAGGACTTGAAAAGTTCAGTTTTCATTCCAGTCCCAAAGAAAGGCAATGCCAAAGAATACTCAAACTACCGCACATTTGCACTCATCTCACACACTAGCAAAGTAATGCTCAAAATTCTACAAGCCAGGCTTCAACAGTATGAAAACTGATGAACTTCCAGATGTTCAAGCTGAATGTGGAAAAGGCAGAGAAACCAGATATCAAATTGCCAAAGTCCATTGGATCATCAAAAAAGTGAGAAAGTTCCAGAAAAACATCTACTTCTCCTTTATTGACTACACCAAAGCCTTTGACTGTGTGGATCACAACAAACTGTGGAAAATTCTGAAAGAGATGGGAATACCAAATCACCTGATTTGCCTCCTGAGAAATCTGTATGCAGGTCAAGACGCAATAGCTAGAACTGGACATGGAAAAATAGATTGGTTCACATTGGGAAAGGAGTACATCAAGGCTGTATATTGTCACCCTGCTTATTTAACTTATATGCAGAGTACATCATGAGGAACGCTGGGCTGAATGAAGCACAAGCTGGAATTAAGATAGCCAGGAGAAATATCACTAACCTCAGATATGCAGATGACACCACCCTCATGGCTGAAAGTGATGAAAAACTAAAGAGCCTCTTGATGAAAGTGAAAAAGTTGGCTTAAAACTCAACAATCAGAAAACTAAGATAATCTGACCCTATCATTTCATGGCAAATAGATGGGGAAACAATGGAAACAGTGATAGACTTTATTTTCTTGGGCTCCAAAATCACTGGAGGTGATGAGTGCAGCCGTGAAATTAAAAGATGCCTGCTCCTTGGAAGAAAAGTTATCACCAACCTCAGTTCAGTTCACTTCAGTCACTCAGTTGTGTCGAACTGTTTGTGACCCCAAGGACTGCAGCACTCCAGACCTCCTTGTCCATCACCAACTCCCGGAGTTTACTCAAATTCATATCCATTGAGTTGGTGATACCATCCAGCCATCTCATCCTCTGTTGTCCCCTTTTCCTCCCTACTTCAATATTTCCCAGCAACAGGGTCTTTTCAAATGAGTCAGCTCTTCGCATCAAGTGGCCAAAGTATTAGAGTTTCTCAGCTTCACCATCAGTCCTTCAAATGAATATTCAGGTCTGATTTCCTTTAGGATGGACTGGTTGGATCTCCTTGCAGTCCAAGGGACTCGCAAGAGTCTTTTCCAACACCACAGTTCAAAAGCATCAATTCTTCGGCGCTCAACTTTCTTTATAGTCCAATTCTCACATCCATACATGACTACTGGAAAAACCATAGCTTTGACTAGACAGACCTTTTTTGGCAAAGTAATGTCTTTGTTTTTCAGCATGCTGTCTAAGTTGGTCATAACTTTTCTTTCAGGGAGCAAGAGTCATTTTATTTCATGGCTGCAGTCACCATCTGCAGTGATTTTGGAGCCCCACAAAATAAAGTCTGTCACTGTTTCCATTGTTTCCCCATCTATTTGCCATGAAGTGATGGGACCAGATGCCATGATCATAGTTTTCTGAATGTTGAGCTTTAAGCCAACTTTTCACTCTCCTCTTTCACTTTCATCAAGAGGCTCTTTAGTTCCTCTTCACTTTCTGCCATGAGGCTGGTGTCTGCATATCTGAGGCTAACGATATTTCTCCTGGCAATCTTGATTCCAGCTTGTGCTTCATCCAGCCCAGTGTTTCTCATGATGTATTCTTCACATAAATTAAATAAGCAGGTTGACAATATACAGTACTTGTTTTCCTATTTGGAAGCTGTCTGCTGTTCCATGTCCAGTTCTAACCTTTGCTTCCTGACCTGTGTACAGATTTCTCAAGAGGCAAGCCAGGTATCTGGTATTCTCATCTCTTGCAGAATTTTCCACAGTTTGTTGTAATCCACACAGTCAAAGGCTTTGGCATAGTCAATAAAGGAAAAGTAGATGTTTTTCTGGAACTCTCTTGCTTTTTCAATGATCCAACAGATGTCGGCAATTTGATCTCTGGTTCCTCTGTCTTTTCTAAAACCAGCTTGAACATTTGGAAGTTCATGGTTCACGTACTGTTGAAGCCTGGCTTGTGGAATTTTGAGCATTACTTTGCTAGCATGTGAGATGAGTGCAATTGTGTGGTAGTTTGAGTATTCTTTGGCATTGCCTTTCTTTGGGACTGGAATGAAAACTGAACTTTTCCAGTTCTGTGGCCACTGCTGAGTTTTCCAAATTTGGTGGCATATTGAGTGCAGCACTTTCACAGCATCATCTTTTAGCATTTGAAATAGCTCAACTGGAATTCCATCACCTCCCCTAGCTTTGTTCATAATGATACTTACTAAGGCCCACTTGACTTCACATTCCAGGATGTCTGGCTCTCGGTGACTGATCATACCGTCGTGATTATCTGGGTCATGAAGATTTTTTTTGTATAGTCTTGCTGTATATTCTTGCCACCTCTTCTTAATATCTTCTGCTTCTGTTAGGTTCATACCATTTCTGACCTTTATTGTGCCCATCTTTGCATGAAATGTTCCCTTGGTGTCTCTAATTTTCTTGAACAGATCTCTCGTCTTTCCCGTTCTATTATTTTCCTCTATTTCTTTGCACTGGTCACTGAGGAAGGCTTTCTTGTCTCTTCTTGATATTATTTGGAACTCTGCATTCAAATGGGTATATATTTCCCTTTTTCCTTTGCCTTTCACTTCTCTTCTTTTCCCAGTTATTTGTAAGGCCTCCTCAGACAGCCATTTTGCTATTTTGCATTTCTTTTTCTTGGGGATGGTCTTGATCCTTGTCTCATGTACAATGTCACAAACCTTCATCCATAGTTCTTCAGGCACTCTGTCTAGCAGATATAATTCCTTGAATCTGTTTGTCACTTCCACTGTATAATTGTAAGGGATTTGATTTAGGTCATACCTGAATGGTCTAGTGGTTTCCCTACTTTCTTCAAATTAAGTTGAATTTGACAATAAGGAGTTCATGATCTGAGCCACAGTCAGCTCCCACTCTTGTTTTTGCTGACTCAATAGAGCTTCTCCATCTTTGGCTGCAAAGAATACAATCAATCTGATTTTGATATTGATCATCTGGTGAATGCTCATGTGTAGAGTCTTCTCTTGTGTTGTTGGAAGAGGGTGTTTGCTATGACCAGTGTGGTCTCTTGGCAAAACTCTATTAGCCTTTGCCCTACTTCATTCTGTACTCCAAGGCCAAATTTGCCTGTTACTCCAGGTATTTCTTGACTTCTTACTCTTGCATTCCAGTCTCCTACAATCAAAAGGAACATCTTTTGGGGGTGTTAGTTCTAGAGGGTCTTGTAGGTCTTCATAGAACCATTCAACTTCAGCTTCTTCAGCATTACTGGTCAGGGCATAGACTTGGATTACTGTGATATTGAATGGTTTGCCTTGGAAATGAACAGAGATCATTCTGTCGTTTTCGAGATTGCATCCAAGTGCTGCATATTAACTCTTTTGTTGACTATGATGGCTACTCCTTTTCTTCTAAGGGATTCTTGCCCACAGTAGTAGATATAATGGTCATCTGAGTTAAATTCACCCATTCCAGTCCATTTTAGTCCGTTTTTATGACCAATATAGGTAGCATATTAAAAAGCAGAGACATTACTTTACCAACAAATTTCTGTCTAGTCAAAGCTCTGGTTTTCCCAGTAGTTATGTATGGATAAGAGAAGGAAATGGCAACCCACCTCCATATTCTTGCCTGGAGAATCCCGTGGACAGAGGAGCCTGGTGGTCTGCTGTCCATGGGGTCGCACAGTCTCGGACACGACTGAAGCGACTTAGTATGCATGCATGCATTGGAGAAGGAAATGGCAACCCACTCCAGTGTTTTGCCTGGAGAATCCCAGGGACAGAGGAGCCTGGTGGGCTGCCATCTATGGGGTCGCACAGTCTCAGACATGACTGAAGCAACTTAGCAGCAGCAGCTGCAGCAGCATGTATGGATGTGAGAGGTGGACTATAAAGAAAGCTGAGCACCGAAGAATTGATGCTTTTGCACTGTGGTGTTGTAGAACACTCTTGAGAGTCCCTTGTAACACAAGGAGATACAACCGGTTCATCCTAAAGGAAATCAGTCCTGAATATTCATTTGAAGGACTGATGTTGAAGCTGAAATTCCAATACTTCGGCCACCTGATGCAAAGAACTGACTCATTTGAAAAGACCCTGATGCTGGGAATGATTGAAGACAGGTTGAGAAGGGGACGACATAGGATGAGATGGTTGGATGGCATCATCGACTCAATGGAGATGAGTTTTAGTAAGCTCCGGGAGTTGGTGATGGACAGGGAGGCCTGGCATGCTGCAGACCATGGTGTCACAAAGAGTCAGACACAACTGAGCGACTGAAGTGAACTGAACTGAGTGGGGTCCTACTCTGTAGTTCAGTGCCTCAGGCATTTGATGGACCAGCCTCTCTATTATTTAGCTGCTGATGCTGGCGTGTGGGGAGAGAGAGGCTATGGTGATGGTTCCACCCCCTACGTGTGACTCAGAGTATCCCCTTGCTTCCATGGCTGCCTGGCTTTCCTCCACCAGCATTTCCCACCATAATTTGCTCCCTCACATCTGCTCAATCCATCTCTCCATAGTCAACAGCACCCCTCATCCCGGGATTGCTCCACAATCCCTTAACTCCATCTCCCAGCTCTGTCCCTTCCAGGAGATGAGCGTTCCTCTCCGTGTACGGCTGTGGCAAGGACTGTCTGATTTAGGCTGCCACAGATCAACTGTTTCACTCTCAGCCTTAAATGTTTCTCCTCGGACTCAGACAATTGTCCCGCTGTGGGGATAGGACCCCTGCTTCTGTTCTCCCACCCACTGAGGGCAGGTGCAGTCCTACTCCTGTTTTTCCCTAGTTCATTTGTCCTACTGAGTTTTGCGCAGTTCTGTCTATTCTTTTCCACAAGTCAGGTACTCCTGTCCACTCTCAGCTGGTGTTCTGCATGCATTTCTGTGTCTGAGGGTGTGTTCTTGATGTATCCGCGGAGAGAGATGGACTCCACGTCCACCTACTTCTCCACCATCTTGTTCTCCAGCCGGTACTACTATATTTTTTAAATCTCATTTAAGTAGAAGATGTGTAATTTTAAACTATAGTTTGTCAGAGGTTTGCTATTTAATCTGCATTTAAAAATTAATGATAAGGTAGAATATTTTTCAGAAGTATACTGACAATTTAAATTTATGTTTGTGTAAACTCTATCCTTTTACTCCCCCTTCTGTTTTTGATGTCACCATTTACATCTTCTTATATTGCATACCTATTAACAGTTGAAACTATTGCCACTTTTAATGCTTTCCTCCTTAAACCTTTATGTTATGATTAGTAATTAATATGTAACACTGTAATAATACAATATTACGGTATTCTGAGGGCTTCCTGGGTGGCACTAGTGATAAAGAACCCTCCTGCCACTTCAGGAAATGTAAGAAACACGGGTTCGATCTCTGGCCTGGGTTGGGAAGATACCCAACAGGACAACATGGCAAACCACTCTAGTATCCTTGCCTGGAGAATCCCATGGACAGAGGAGCCTGGCGGGCTACAGTCCATAGGGTCACAGGGAGTCAGACATGACTGAAGCAACTTAGCACACGTGCACATATGATATTCTGAAAATGGCTATATGCTAGCCTTTACTGTTGTGTTGTACCTTTTCGTACGTTCTCATGTTACTAATAAGCATCATTTTGTTTCAGCTTGAAGGACTCCACTCAGCATTTTTTGTAAGGAAGATTAATGGTGATGAAACCCTTTTTGTTTATTAGGGAAAATCTTTATTTTCTCTTGTTTCTGAAGGACAACCTTACTGAGTGTTCTTAGTTGGCAGTTTCTTATCCCTTTTTTTGGCATTTTGAATATATCAATCCCATTTTTTTTCTGGCCTGTAAGGCAACCTACTGATGGCCTTATGCCAGTTCCCATATATGACCAAATGTTTTTCTCTTGCTGCTTTTAAAATTCTCTCTTCGGCCTTGATTTAAATCAGTTTTATTATTATGTGTCTTGGATAATATTGCTTGGGATTGAAATTTTGAGGTGACTTATCAACTTCATCACTGAACAACAATAGTTAGCTTCAAACTTGGGTATCCATGTCTCTCCCCAGGTTCGGGATGTTCTCAACCATCATTTCCTTATATAAAAATTCTACCCCATTATCTCTCTTTTCCTTCTGGGACTCCAATGACACATACATTATTTCTTTTGATGGTGTCCCATTGGTTTCTTCATTCCTTTTCATTCTTTTTATTTTTTGTTTCTCTGATTGTATAGTTTCTATTGATTTGTCTTTAAGATTATTGATTCTTTCACCAGTTTATTCAAATCTGTTGTTGAAGCACTCTATTTTTTTCAGTTCCGTCATTGTAGTCTTCAGTTTCAACATTTCTGTTTGGTTCCTTTTTTTCTTATAGTTTTACTGAGGTATAATTGACATACATAAATGACATACAGTACATAAGTTTAAGGTGTACAGTGTATGATTTGACTTACATACATCATGAAATGATTATCGTAATAGATTTAATCAACATCCATCATCTCATATAGATATAAAATAAAATGAAAGAAAAAACACTTTCTTTGTCTTATAACTGTTGGTATTTGTAAGGTGAGTACAGAGAAAAAGAAAGTGAACTGAGCAGTCAGGCAAGAAAAGGAAATTTATTAAAGGGAAAACGAGAGAGTGACTGGCCCTTGAGATGAACCAGTGTCCTCCCTTTTGGACAGAATCCTTCTTATACCCCGCCAGTGGAAAATTCTCTGAGGGGTTGGTTAATTTTTAGCCTGCAGCTAGAGTCTTGCAGTCATGTAGACTGAGGTCTGGAATCTGGTGGTCTCATAGCCTTGAGAAAATAGGTGCCAGCAGGAAAACAGAATGTCACTTGGGCAATGTGATCAGTCTCAAAGGTCACTGTGACTTCATTCTTTGTTTGCAAGGTCAACATAATGAGCCATTTTAACAACAACCCCCCAATAGGCCCTATCTCCCAGGCTTTTTGATTTAGAATAAGGGCCAAAGGTCAGTCTTCCATAACTGCTTCCTGCAGAACAGGGGCATTGCAGGAGTGAGATAAGAAAAGGCCAAAATGTAGGTCAAGGGGATTTGTGTAGGGTCAAAGCTTTTGATAATTTGAGCGAGTTAGAAGTAGCTCATGGATAGTTTTGTTGGTGAAGGCTCGTAAATGGTCCTGAAGAAATTTTGAAAAAAGAAGCATTAAACATGGGCCAAAAGTTAGAACAAGGGCAAGTAGAAGGAGAGGGCCTAGAAAAGGTAGGACCCAGGGTATCCAACTTCAATTGTTTAGCCAGTTTTCCCACGAGTTACTGAGGTGTTGATGTATTCTCCAGGACCTGTTTGTCAGATTTCTTGCTGCCTCTTTTACAATGCCTGATTTGTTGGTGTAGAAGCAGCAAGCTTCCTCCAAAAATAGACATAGGCCCCCTTTTTCTACCATTAGAAGGCCTAATGACCTTCTGTTTTGGAGGACCATGGCTGCCAGGGAATCTAGCTGGTTCTGGACAGTGATAAGGCTAGTAGCTATTTCTTCTAGTCTCTCTGTGAGGTCTTCAGAAAGGCTTTGGTAGTAATTTAAAGAGGCTGTGGGTCCCATGGTCCCTGTTCCAATCCCAGCCACTATTTCTAAACTGATTAATAGAGGAATGAATTGAACTGCCTGTTTGGGTCGGTTATGAATTAGTGGGATAGAGAAAGTCTGATTGTTAGGAGCAATGGAAATATCTGGGGCTAGATATACCAGGGTGTATGTTCCTGTCCAATTAGTGGGAAGACATAAGTAGGTGGTAGTTCCACATAACAAAAATATTCCAGGATTAAGAAGACAACAGCTGAAATCAATTGTAAATGAGAGTCTTACTGACAACTTGTTAGTAGTTTCTGAGACTGACAGTGAACTCGCCAGTGTAGCCCCTACAAGAGGAGTATTCACACCACACATGGAAGGGAGTCTCCCCGAGAAAGTAAGAGAATGTCCCGCAGTTCCTGAGATGTTGTAGACAGATCAGCCTGAAGGGAAGGAGAGATGTGAAGTGTAATTACAGAGGTGCAGTGGCATAGTTCCTAGTTGGGGGTAAGAACTGTTTACAGAGTTTTGTCTAGAAAAACAGAAAGGAACCTGTTGTTGTAGATGAACATCAGAGGTGATGGGTCCTCCTATAGGTGGTCTTTTATGAGTAGAAGTGAGATCTGTAAGGAGGGAGGTCAATATCTTGTAGGATTATGAATTTGATCAATTGAATATAAATAACATATGTATGATAAAAAGAGATTCTCCTCTATATGTGTGATAAAAAGAAGTGTTTGTATGAGTCCATTGATCTGTGGAAATGGTGATTGCCAATCCTCCAGGCAAGGAGATGGACAAGCAGATCCAACAGTTACTGGCCAGGGTCGGGTTTGAGGTACTGAGTAAATGATGGGTCAGATTTAGAGTTCTGAATAGGTAGGCAAGGTTTGAGGCAGAGTGAGATATAGGCAGGGTATGAATGTGAAGTTTGAGCTATAAAAGAAAAAGGAGCGAGGGTAAATGGTGTGACACCAGGTGGTGTGTCTCATGTCTAGGAAGAGAAACCAATAAGGATAAGAACCCACATGTAGAAATAAATTTGAATTGGTGTGAAATCTGTTAAATCTCCCTGGAGCCAAAAATCATCTGTGAAGTTAAGGCGTGAAGGGAGATTAGTGATGAGAGAGCTTCCTGGAAAGGCAAGAGCTTGTGACACTATGTGAAGGAAAGTGGATAACGAGTTCATCTAAGCTAATCACAGTAAGAGGAGACCCCCAAAGACAAGAACTATGAAGTAGGTAAAACAGAGGGAAAGCTTTTGAATGATAGTTCACTCAGGGGGAGACACAGAGTAAAGTCCTATTGCGAATGGGGTAAGTAGAGGAAATCCCAGTCCAATTAGTGACCAATACATCTGTTGTTTGTTTTACTTATTGATATTTGTTTTTGGCTGTTCTGTTTCCTTTGATATGTGAACCAACTGAAGCCTGATGGGTCCCAGAACAGTGCTGGAGTAACAAGGAGCGTCCGATCAGGGAATGTTTCCTGGTGGGGATGGAGAGTCTCCTGGGGCCCATTTTAATCCAGACATATGAAACCAAGAGGAATGACCAGCCAGTTTAGCAGCTGCTGATGTGGTTAAAATGACCTCAAATGGACCAGTCCATCAAGGAAGGAGATCTTTACGGTGTAAGGTCTTAAGTAGGACTTGATCTCCAGGTTAAGGGCAGGAAGATAATCTCCCAGCAAGGGGCTCTCAGTAGGTAATTGACCTAAGAGAAAAGGACGTTCATGCATGAGCTCAAAAGGACTGAGGAAAGACGGGGCTCTCATGAAGTAGCCCTAATGTGAGCCAAAGCCATGGGAAGAAGTTTGGTCCATGGCCTTCGTAGTTCTAGAGAGAGCTTGGTTAGGTGTGTTTTGAGAATAGAATTTGCCTTTTCTACTTTTCCCAAGGATTGGAGTCTGTAAGAAATATGTAGCTTCCAGATTATGCCAAGAGATTGGGCTACTTGTTGAGTGATTTGGGAGATAAAAGTTGGCCCATTATCAGATTGGAGAATGAGTGGGAGGCCAAAGCGAGGGATGATTTCTCATATGAGAAACTGTGTTACCTCTGAGGAGGTTTCTGATCTCTTATGAGAAACCTCAATCTACCCTGAGAGAGTGTCTACTAGAGTGAGCATGAGTTTTATTTTTCATGTTGGAGGCATGTGAGTGAAGTCTATTTGCCAGTCCTCTCCTGGGATATGCCCTCAAGCCTTATGTGTTGGAAATGAGGGAATAGGCTGTAGGGCTCCCTGCAATGAGACTAAGGAGAAGATAAGAGTGAGTGATTTTTTGCAGAAGAGAAAGAAGGTTAGGATAGGTGATTAAAAAGGTAATAAAGAGGTTTAGTGCCTATGTGTAGGGCACTGATGAATGTCCATAAGAATCTGTGTGGCCTGAGATTGGGGAATGACATAGCAGCCCTGTTTTTGTAACTAGTCTCCTTGTGGTTGTGCTCCCTTTTGTAGTAATCATGTTTTTTCTTCAGAGGGGAAAAGGGGCTTTATGCTGGGGAATGCTATGTGTTGTTGAGCTGGTGATCGGTGATTAGAGTGAGGCTTATTTTGCTTCTCTGTCTGCAGCATTGTTGCCCCATAAAATGGGACAACACCAGGGGTCTGAGGCCTCCTGGTAAACTTGGCAATGTATGATGCCTACTTCAGATGGCATGTTAGCTGCATTTAACAGTAGGAGTATAAGTGGGGCATTAGTTATGGGACAGCCTTTTGTAGATAGGAGCCCTTGTTCCTCCCAGATGGCAGCATGTGAGTGTATGGTGTGGAAAGTATATTTAGAATCAGTGTATATGTTTGCTCTCTTGTTAGCTGCAAGGGTAAGTGCCCTAGTTAGTGCAACAAAATCTGCCTTTTGGGATGAGGTTCCCAAAGGGAGAGGCTGTGATTCAATAATTTCAGTGTCAGCAAAAATTGCATATCCAGCTACATTTTTTCCTTCTGTTGTTGTAAAGGAGCTGCCATCAATATACCAAGTAAAGTCAGGGTTATTCAAAGGGGTTGAGGAAATGTGGGAGAAATGGGGCATCAAGTCTTCTAATGCCTCTTTACAGGTATGGATGGGAGGCTCAGAAGAATTAAGGATAAGGGTGGTGGGGTTGAGAGTAGGACAGTGTTCAAAGGAGAACTTGGGTGACATGAATTAGTTGGATCCGTGAAGGAGACAGAAGGGTCATGGATTTGTGAGAGAGTAAATCCTTAGGTTATGTGGTGAATGAATGAAAGTGGGTGCTCCAAAGGTAAGTTTCTTACTTTCCTGAGCAAGGAGTGCAGCTGCTGCCAGAGCACATAGGCAGGCTGGCCATCCTTGAATTGTGGTATCTAGTTGTTTTGATACACAAGCGACAGGGGTAAAGGAGGGGCCCTGATTTTTTTCTCAAAACTCCTATGGCAATTTTGTGTTCCTCAGTAGAGTAGAGTATAAAGGGGAGAGAAAGGTCAGGACGTGTTAGAGCTGGGGCTGAGAGAATGGTTTGCTTAAGGGTGTTAAAGGCTGAACTAGGGGTTCTGAAAGATCTCCTTGGATGGCTTGATATATGGGTTGGTTTTACTGCTGTAAGACAAAATTGGGAATCCAGAGGCTTAGATATCCAGCTAACTTCAAGAAGGACAGGATCTCTGTTTTTGATGTAGGGAGTGGTAGGACTGGATATAAACTGGATATAAAGGACTTTGTTTCGGTAGTAATATATCTTTCTGTTGGTGTTAAAAGGGACTCCAAGACATGTGACTCTAGGGAGAGAGAGCTGAACCTTGGTGGGAGATACTCGATAGGATAGAAAATTGAGGAGTTGTATAGTGTGTTGTTGAGAGCGTGTAAACGAAGGACAACAAAGGAGGAGATCATCCACATATTGGAGGACAGTACTTGAAGTAAGGTCAAGAGAGGTTAGGTCTGATGCTAGAGCTTGGCCAAAGAAGTGAGGGCTATCACAAAATCCTTGTGGGAGGACTGTCCATGTCAGCTGTTGGGAGAAATGATTGTGTGGATCAGCCCAGTTAAAGGCAAAATGATCTTGAGAGTGTATGTGTAAAGGGATGGTAAAGAAGGTGTCCTTGAGGTCTAGAATGGTGAAGTGGGTAGTGGAGGAGGGAATGAGAGAGAAGGAGAGTATAGAGATTAGGGACTACCAGGTCTATGGGGATAATAGCCGCATTGATAAGTCTCAGTGCTGGACCAGGCGATAGGAGCCATTTGGGTTTTTGACAGGTAAGATAGGGGTGTTACAGGGAGAGTGGGTTGGGTGCAAGAGGCCCTGATGTAGGAGTTTAGTGATGATAGGTTTTAACACCTGTTGACGTTTTTGGGAGATGGGGTATTGTGGCTGATTGGGGAATTTGTAGGGCCTTTGAGACAGATATGAACTGGAGCGTGGTGAGAGGTGACAGATGGGTTGTCTGTTTACTAAACTATGGGGTTATGGATGAGGAGGGAAATGGCAGAGGGGAAAAGAGGAGGTGGGGTTGAGGAGCAGTAACCAGGCTAGGTTGGGAGGCAGACTTGGAATAGTAATAGAAGCTTTGAATTTTGAGAGAAGGTCTTTCCCAAGAATAGGAGTGGGGCATTTTGGGAGCACAAGAAAAGAATGGGAAATGGGGTACCTTGAAGTGTTCAAGGTAGAGGCTCTGTTATTCGTGATGTAGATAGTAAATCATCAATCCCCATAACAGAGGCCTGAGAGACCTTGGTGTTTCCAAAGTAGGCAGGCATAGCAGAGTAAGTGTTCCCTGTGTTGATGAGAAAAGAGATCAGCTTACCTGCCACTGTAAGAGTTACCCTGGGCTCCATACAGGTGATGAGAGTCGGGGCCTGGGGCCCTGGGTGACTTCAATCTTCATCAACAAGTCCAAGGAGGCTGGGCAGAGCTGGATCTGAGGACTCCTGCTTGGGACCAGGAGGGGATGTCTGGATTCCTAGAGGGGGATTTGGGCAGTTGACCTTCCAATGTCTTTTTATGCCACAGAGGGGACACGGGCCTGGCCTTGGCTTTAAGTATGAGCAGGCCCAGTGGCCTTCTTTGCCACATTTGAAGCAGGGCCAAGTAGCAGCTTCCTGTTTTTATTGCTTGATGTAGGTTTGGAGCCATGTAGGGCATTGGCTAAAAGGTGGTATTTGGCCTGATCTCCTTGAGCCTTCTCTAGCTTTGCCTTCTCTTCCCAGTTATTGAAAATTTTAAAAGCCAAATTTAAAAGGTCTCATTTATGGGTTTGAGGGCCTTTTCCTGCCTTTTTTAGTTTCTTTTGGATGTTTGGGGAATAGGGAGATAAAGTGGGTGTTGAGGACAATGGTGCCCTCTGTTGAAGTGGGGTCTAATTTTGTGTATTTTTGTAGAACCTCTGTTAACCTGGCTAGAAATTGTGCCAGGTTTTCGACTAGTCTTGGAGCTATTTCCTGGAGCTTATCAAAGTTGACAGCTTTATGTCCTGCCTTTGAAGGCCCACACTGAGGCAAGCAACCATGCGATTATAGGCTGCCCGTCCAGGTCTTCCTGCCTGATAATCCCAGTTGGGATCATCTCTGGGGACAGCCGTGGCCCCTACAGGCTTGGTGTCGTCAGTCCTGTGTATCTCATCAGCATGTGCTGAGAGGCTTGCCATACTCGTTCTTTCTCTTCTGGGAGAAAGGTGGAGGAAAGTATGATGTAAATATCATGCCAGGTCATGTCATAAGACTGGATAAGATATTTACACTCTTTTAGATGATTATCAGGGTCTGAGGAGAAGAAGCAAAGACGCTTTTCGATTTGAGATAGAGCGGAGAGGGGGAATGAGACATGAACCCAAACAATGTCTTCTGCTCCAGCTACTTCCCATAAAGGGAGGAGTGGAGCAGGGATAGGAACAGGGTCCTGCTGTGAAGTTTCCTGCTTTAAAATTATTTGGGACTGAGTATGCGGAGGAGACCTAGGGAGGTTGGGGTGGGGTAGAGCCTTGGGACCCTCAGGGTAGAGGGTGAGGTTGAGATCTCAGAGCTTACCTCTGGAACAGGCCGGGGAGGGGAGTCGGGAGCAGTGGCAGGGGTCTGCACTTGAGAAGGAGGGAGGGAGGAGGGGGCGTAAAGTGGAGGTTGCGGAACTGGATCTGATGTGGCTGCAACGGGATTGGGAGCTATAGGAGGTGGACTGTGATAAGAAGGGTCAGAGGAGGAAGAAGAAAAGTCTGAACAGGGATCAAGGGTGGGGGTGGGGAGACATTGTATTAGGAAGATGGGGCCCAGAGTGGGCTAAGAGTATTTGAGAAGTAGAACAGGAGTCACAGAGAGAGGGTCGAGAGTGAAGAAAGCCTGAATATAAGGGATTTCTGAGCACTTGCTGTTGCGGCAGCAGAAGTTATCCAGGTCCCTTAGAGTATTATAATCTAGAGTTCCGTTTTCTGACCATTGGGGCCTATTATCAAGTCTGTATTGTGGCCAGAAAGTGTTAGAATTGTAAATAAGTCTTTTTAGTCTAATCTCCTCTTGAAAACTCAAGTCTTTTAGATTTCAGAGAAGACATCCTAGAGGATTGGATTTTGAGGGCTGGGATTGAGAATTTCCCATTGCGACCAAATAGGAAGAGCAGATAAGGGCAAGGGAAAGCGAGGAGAAAGTCCGAGAGAAAAGACGTCCCCATTCTCAGGACCTTCTCAGAGAGTAACAATAGTTTGCTTTGAAATGGGCATCCCCTATTTTAAAGTCAGACTGGGGCACAAGGCCAAGGGCCTGAGGGCTGTGGGATCCTCCCACCTAGCTCTAGGACTTGAAAACAAGCAGAGGATCTGAGAAGACCGATTTCACTCACCCTTGTAACCGATGGATGAAATGTGGGCTGGTGTGTGGATGTCAGTCCAGCAAGGCAAGTGGAGAGTCCCGTTCTGGGAGGCTTGTCTCAGTTTCTCTGCAAGGTCCAAGGGAGGGGGCCACCAGGGGTGGGCTCATAAGAGGAGCCCACCCAGTCGCAGTGGATCTTCCCTCCTGGGTTTTGGCACCAGAATATAAGGCGAGTGCAGAGAAAAAGAGTGAGCTAGGTTGTCAAGCAAGAAAAGAAAACTTACTAAAGGGAAAACGAGAGGGTGACTGACCTTTAAGAAAAACCAGTGTCCTCCCTTTCTGACAGGATCCTTCTTATACCCTGCCAGTGGAAAATTCTCTGAGGGGGTGGTCAACTTTTAGCCTGCAGCTAGAGTCTTGCAGTCACATAGGCTGAGGCCTGGAATACGGTGGTGACGTAGCCTTGAGAAAGTAGATGCCAGCAGGGAAAACAGAATGTTGCTTGGGTAATGTGATCAGTCTCAAGGGTCACCGTGACTTCATTCTTCATTTGTGAGGTCAGTATAATGAGCCATTTTAGCAATGAGCCCCCATGTAGGCCCTATTGGTATTTACTCTCTTAACAACTTTCATATATAACTTCAGTTGTGTTGATTTTATTAATCAGGTTGTGCATTACAGCTCTAGTACTTACTTGTCTTACAACTCGAAGTTTGTTCTTTTTTATTATCTTCATCCAATTCTTCCTTCCTTGACTCTCTTCCTCTGTAACCAAAAATCTGATATTTTTTTCTATGAGTTCATTTGTTTGCTTTTGAACTATAATTAACCTAAGCCACTATATTAGTTTCTGGTGAATAACACAGTGATTTGATATTTCTGTACATTACAAAATGATCACCAGAATTTCTTCTTAATATTTTCTACTACTTTGTTGAACTTCTCATTTGTTCTTTATTGTTTTCTCAATATTATTAAATTGTTTATCTATAGTCTCTTGTAGTTGTCTGCATCTTTAGAGTGATTATTTGGCTTCTTTGTGGGCAATTCCTGGATTTCCATTTCTTTGGGACCAACTAGTGGAGGATTACTGTATTCCTTTGGTGGAGTCATATTTCTTTGAGTCTTCATGATCTCTGTAATCTTGTGTACATTTTAATGCATTTGAAAAAGCAGTCATTTCTTCCAGACTTTATGGATTGACTTTAAGGAAAGCCTTTTACCTGTAGTTGGGGACATGCAGGTTCAAAACGTTAGTGCTACAGGGTGCCACATGTGGGGTTTTGTGATGGCCCTGGGTCCTGGGGGACATGATATCTTTTTAGCTCAAGTCACTAGAGTCCACAGCATCAACTCTGTGGTTCTTGGTAAGCACTGCAAATGATCCACAAGGGCTTCAATGCCTGTGGGGTCCTCAGTAGCACCTCCAAGTCCAGTAGCTAGGTACCAGGGGAAGCAGTAGTGGTGGCCAATGGTATGCGTATACTTGGCTGCAGCAGCCTGATGCAGATTCCTAGTAGTTGAACAGGCCATTTCCAGGCACACACACATGATGAGGGTCAGAGAAGATGGTAAGGGACAGGACCAACAATGGCAACTGCAGAGGTCCTGGCCATGAGCATTCTCTCCCTGTGGCTCCATACTCTCTCCCTGGGTGCATACACCGCAATGAAAACAATGATAAGGTGCAAGCTGGGGGCATGCAGATGCACAGCTGGAGGAAGTAGCTATATGTAGGCACAAGGATACCAGCCAATGACAGAAGATCTGGGCCCACAAGCAGCTGTGGGCACCTTGGCTTTGGTGTGTTAACCTGTTTCTCCCCGGGCATGCATGCTGCGGTGGAGGCTAATGACAAGCCAGTGGGTGCAGGTGCACAGCTGGACAGGCTAGCCCAGAGCGTGCCAATGAGCACAAAGGTGAGGGTCAGCTGGGGGAATCCTGCTGAAGTCTTACAGCCATGGAGGCACAGGGGCCTTGGATGGCTGATGGTGTGGCTCCTAGGGTCCAGCAAAGGCAAGGAGAGGAGAAAGTGAGGAGGGACTCAGGCAGCTGGCATCAGCAAGTATGTATACCTATGGGGGAGAAGCTGGTGAAATCAACAGGGTGTCTATAGCGGCTGTGTTGGCCATTGCTTTGTCAGTGGTGAAAAGTTCTTAGTTTGTCTGCAGAGCAGATCTTTCCGAACTGTACTCACCCCCATCGTGCATCTGCTAATAATGGCCTCTGCTTTTCTTCCGTGTTTCTAGCCAGCCTTGTATGTCCTAGCTTTGCCAGTCTGGGTAGGATGAAACCAAAGTAAGATCTTTGCATAGTGTCCTGAGAGTCTGGAGAATCTGGTCACTCATCCCATTCTTCCTTTCATTGTGAGAGAAATTCTTTCTAGCTAGGAGATTAGTTCTTGGTGCTGAACAGTGCTGACTTGCGGGATGGGATGATCAAGACAAAAATGAAGCTGTCTTCTTTCTCTTCTTGTGTAATTATTCGGGGACTTTTTGTTCCACTATTACTAAGGCCTCTTAAGTGGGCTCTAGAGATCTTCTAGAGTTGTTTTATTTGTGGATAGCTGTCTAATTGCTGATATCTGTCAAGGAGAGGGGAAGCTAGTTTCCTATATGTTGTCATTTTTCCTGCCTCCACAATCTTTGAATTCATTCAAGTTTCAAAATATGTCGTTGTGTGTATGTGTGTGCATTTCTAAGTTCTTTCTCTGGTTCTATTAGTCTATTTCTCTATTTATGAACCAAAATGAGAGCCTTATTGACAGTAGATTTATGATAAATCTTGGCATCCAATAAATCAAATTCTTCCACCCTGTATCTCTTCTTTAATAGTGCCTCAGCTATTCTTTGCCATTTACATTTTCGTAGAAATTTTAGGATCAGATTGTTAAGGTCTACATATGTGTGTGCAGATACACACACACAGAGTTGGAATTTTTATTGAATTGAGCATGAGTATGATTTCTGCATAGAGGTCTTGTATATTTTAAAGATTTATTCCTAGGTGTTTGATATGTTTATGCTGTTTCAAAGTTATAATATATTATTGTTTTGTTTGTTGGTGATATATAAATATGCAGTTAACTTTTGTATATTTACTTGCACAGAAATTTTGGCAAGCTCATTTTTAAATTTTAGTGATTTATCTGTTTATTCTTTTGGATTTTCTACATACATAATTATATTAACTATGAACAATGATAAATTGTTCCTTTATTTTTTATATACACTGTGATATAAATTTAATCTCTTTCTCTCCTTCCTCTCTCTCTCTTTACCTTTTTGTAATATCTACAACTTTTGGTACAATGTAGAAAATACTGATGTTATCAGACATCTGTTTTGCTCCAAATATCAGGATGATTGCAGCAGATTTTTGAGACTACCTTTTTCAGAGTAAGGAAATTACTTTTTTTTTAACTGGAGGACAATTACTTTACAATGTTTTATTGGTTTCTGCCATACAATAATGCAAATCAGCCGTAATTACATAGATAGATATATTTATATAGATAGATATAAGATATATAGATTTTAAATATATATTTTATAATTTTATAAAATATATATTTTAAATCTATATATCTATATTTATATAGCTATATCTATCTTTCTATACAATTATGGCTGAGCCTCTTGAGCCTCCCTATCCCCTCCCATCTCACCCTTCTAGGTTGTCACAGAGCACCAGGCTGTGCTCCCTGTGTTATACAACAGATCCTCACTAGCTATCTATTTTACACATGATAGTGTACACGTGTTAATGCCACTTTTTTCAATTCGTCCTACCCTCTCTTTCCCCACTGTGTCTAGAAGTCTGTTCTCTATGTCTGCATCTCCATTCCTTCCCCACAAATAGGTTCATCAGTACTATTTTTCTAGATAGCATATATATGCATTAGGTACAATATTTATTTTTCTCTTTCTGACTTACTTCACTCTGCATAACAGGCTCTAGGTTCACCCACCTCACTTCCACTGACTCAAATTTGTTCTTTTTTATGTCTGAGTAATATTCCATTGTATATATGTACCACATCAGGCTTTATCCATTCATCTGTTGATGTACATCTAGGTTGCCTCCATATCCTGGCTATTGTAAATACTGCTGCAATGAATATTGGGGTACATGCATCTTTTTGAATTTTGGTTTTCTCAGGGTATATGCCCAGAAATGGAATTGCTGGGTCATATGTTAGTTTTATTCCTAGCATTTTAAGGAATCTCCATACTGTTCTCCATAGTGGCTGTATTAGTTTACATTCCCACCAACAGTGCAAGAGGGTTCCCTTTCCTCTACACCCTCTCCAGCACTTATTTTTTATAGCTTTTATTTTGATGATGGCCATTCTGTTCAGTGTGAGGTGATATCTTATTATAGTTTCAGTTTGCATTTCTCTAATAATGAGCGATGTTGAGCATTTTTTCATGTGTTTATAGACTATCCACATGTCTTCTTTGGAGAAAGGTCTGTTTAGGTCTTCTGCTCATTTTTTGATTGGGTTGTTTGTTTTTCTGATATTGAGCTCTATAAGCTGCTTATATTTTTTGGAGATTAATCTTTTGTCAGTTGCTTCATTTGTGATTATTTTCTCCCATTCTGAGGGTTGTCTTTTCATCTTGTTTATAGTTTCTTTCGCTCTGCAAAAGCCTTTTTTTTTTTTTTAATTTTAACTGGAGGCTAATTACTTTACAATATTGTATTGGTTTTGCCATACATTGACATGAATGTGCCACGGGTATACATGTGTTCCCCATCCTGAACCCCCCTCCCACCTCCCTCACCATCCTATCCTTCTGGGTCATCCCAGTGCCCCAGCCCTGGGCACCCTGTATCATGCATAGAACCTGGACTGGTGATTTGTTTCACATATGATATTATACATATTTCAGTGCCATTCTCCAAAACCATCCCACCCTCACCCTTTCCCACAGAGTCCCAAAGACTGTTCTATACATCTGTGTCTCTTTTGTTATCTCACATACAGGGTTATCGTTACCATCTTTCTAAATTCCATATATATGCGTTAGTATACTGTATTGATGTTTTTCTTTCTGGCTTACTTCACTCTATATAATAGGCTCCAGTTTCATTCACCTCATTAGAACTGATTCAAGTGTATTCTTTTTAACGGCTGAGTAATATTCCATTGTGTATATGTACCACTGCTTCCTTATCCATTCGTCTGATGATGGACATCTAGGTTGCTTCCATGTCCTGGCTATTATAAACAGTGCTGCGATGAACATTGGGGTACACGTGTCTCTTTCAGTTCTGGTTTCCTCAGTGTGTATGCCCAGCACTGGGATTGCTGGGTCATATGGCAGCTCTATTTCCAGTATTTTAACGAATCTCCACACTATTCTCCACAGTGGCTGTACTAGTTTGGATTCCCATCAATACTGTAAGAGGGTTCCCTTTTCTCCACACCCTCTCAAGCATTTATTTCTTGTAGACTTTTGGATAGCAGCCATTCTGACTGGCGTGAAATGGCACTTCATTGTGGTTTTGATTTGCATTTCTCTAATAATGAGTGATGTTGAGCATCTTTTCATGTGTTTGTTAGCCATCTGTATGTCTTCTTTGGAGAAATGTCTGTTTAGTTCTTTGGCCCATTTTCTGATTGGGTCGTTTATTTTTCTGGAATTGAGCTGCAGGAGTTGCTTGTATATTTTTGAGATTAATTCTTTGTCCGTTGCTACGTTTGCTATTATTTTCTCCCATGCTGAAGGCTGTCTTTCCACCTTGCTTATAGTTTCCTTTGTTGTGCAAAGGCTTTTAAGTTTAATTAGGTCCCCAAAATTGTTTATTTTTGCTTTTATTTCCAATATTCTGGGAGGTGAGTCATAGAGGATCCTGCTGTGATTTATGTTGGAGAGTGTTTTGCCTATGTTTTCCTCTAGGAGTTTTATAGTTTCTGGTCTTACCTAGGAGTTTTATAGTTTTTGGTCTTACGTTTAGATCTTTAATCCATTTTCAGTTTATTTTTGTGTATGGTGTTAGAAAGTGTTCTAGTTTCATTCTTTCACAAGTGGTTGACCAGTTTTCCCAGCACCACTTGTTAAAAAGATTGTCTTTTCTCCATTGTATATTCTTGCCTCCTTTGTCAAAGATAAGGTGTCCATAGGTGCGTGGATTTATCTCTGGGCTTTCTATTTTGTTCCATTGATCTATATTTCTGTCTTTGTGGCAGTACCATACTGTCTTGATGACTGTGGCTTTGTAGTAGAGCCTGAAGTCAGGCAGGTTGATTCCTCCAGTTCCATTCTTCTTTCTCAAGATTTGCTTTGGCTATTCGAGTTTTTTTGTATTTCCATACAAATTGTGAAATTATTTGTTCTAGTTCTGTGAAAAATACCATTGGTAGCTTGATAGGGATTGCACTGAATCTATAGATTGCTTTGGGTAGTATACTCATTTTCACTATAATGATTCTTCTGATCCATGAACACGATATATTTCTCTATCTATTTGTGCCCTCTTTGATTTCTTTCACCAGTATTTTATAGTTTTCTATATATAGGTCTTTTCTTTCTTTAGGTAGATATATTCCTAAGTATTTTATTCTTTTCATTGCAATGGTTAATGGAAATGTTTTCTTAATTTCTCTTTCTGTTTTCTCATTGTTAGTGGATAGGGATGCAAGGGATTTCTGCATGTTGATTTTATATTCTGAAACTACTATGTTCATTGATTAGCTCTAGTAGTTTTCTGGTGGAGTCTTTGGGTTTTCTATGTAGAGGATCATGTCTTCTGTAAACAGTGAGAGTTTTACTTCTTCTTTTCCAACCTGGATTCCTTTTATTTCTTTTTCTGCTCTGATTGCTGTGGCCAAAACTTCCAAAACTATGTTGAATAGTAGTGGTGAGAGTGGGCACCCTTGTCTTGCTCTTGACTTTGGGGGAAATGCTTTCAATTTTTCGCTATTGAGGATGTTTGCTGTGGGTTTGTCATATATAGCTTTTATTATGTTGAGGTATGTTCCTTCTATTCTTGATTTCTGAATAATAAATGGGTGTTGAATTTTGTCAAAGGCTTTCTCTGCATCTATTGAGATAATCATATGGTTTTTATTTTTCAATTTGTTAATGTGGTGTATTACATTGATTGATTTGCAGATATTGAAGAATCCTTGCATCCCTGGGGTAAGGCCCACTTGGTCATGTTGTATGATCTTTTTAATATGTTGTTGGATTCTGTGTGCTAGGATTTTGTTAAGGATATTTGCATCTATGTTCATCAGTGATATTGGCCTCTAGTTTTCTTTCTTTGTGGCATGTTTGTCAGGTTTTGGTATTAGGATGATGGTGGCCTCGTAGAATGAATTTGGAAGTTAACCTTCCTCTGCAATTTTTTGGAAGAATTTGAGTAGGATAAGTGTTAGCTCTTCTCTAAATTTTTGGTAGAATTCAGCTGTGAAGCCATCTGGTCCTAGGCTTTTGTTTGCTGGAAGATTTCTGATTACAGTTTCAATTTCCGTGCCTGTGATGAGTCTGTTAAGATTTTCTATTTCTTCCTGGTTCAGTTTTGGAAAGCTGTACTTTTCTAAGAATTTGTCCATTTCTTCCAAGTTGTCTGTTTTATTTGCATATAGTTGCTGAGAGTAGTCTCTTATGATCCTTTGTATTTCTGTGTTGTCTGTTGTGATCTTTCCATTTTTTTTTTTTTTGATCTTTCCATTTTTATTTCTAATTTTGTTGATTTGATTTTTTCCCTTTGTTTCTTGATGAGTCTGCCTAATGGTTTGCCTATTTTATTTATCTTCTCAAAGAACCAGCTTTTAGCTTTGTTGATTTTTGCTATGGTCTCTTTTGTTTCTTTTGCATTTATTTCTGCCCTAATTTTTAAGATTTCTTTCCTTCTACTATTGCTGAGGTTCTTCATTTCTTCCTTTTCTAGTTGTTTTAGGTGTAGAATTAGGTTATTTATTTGACTTTTTTCTTGTTCCTTAAGGTAAGCCTGTATTGCTGTGAACCTTTCCCTTAGCACTGCTGTTACAATGTCCCATAGGTTTGGGGTTGTTGTGTTTTCATTTTCATTCGTTTCTATGCATATTTTGATTTCTTTTGTGATTTCTTTTGTGATGTATTTGTTATTCATCAGCGTGTAGTTCAGCCTCCATATGTAGGAATTTTTAATAGTTTTTCTCCTGTAATTGACATCTAATCTTAATGCATTGTGGTCAGAAAAGATGCTTGGAATGATTTCAGTTTTTTTGAATTTACCAAGGCTAGATTTATGGCCCAGGATGTGATCTATCCTGGAGAAGGTTCCATGTGCACTTGAGAAAAAGGTGAAATTAATTGTTTTGGGGTGAAATGTCCTATAAATATCAATTAGGTCTAACTGACCTAGTATATCATTTAAAGTTTGTGTTTCCTTGTTAATTTTCTGTTTAGTTGATCTATCCATAGGTGTGAGCGGGGTATTAAAGTCTCCCACTATTATTGTGTTATTGTTAAGTTCCTCTTTCCTACTTGTTAGCATTTGTCTTACATATTGCAGTGCTCCTACATTGGGTGCCTATATATTTATAATTGTTATGTCTTCTTCTTGGATTGATCCTTTGATCATTATGTAGTGTCCTTTTTGTCTCTTTCCACAGCCTTTGTTTTAAAGTCTATTGTAAGTGATATGAGTATTGCCATTCCCACTTTCTTTTGGTCTCTCTCTATTTGCATGGAATATCTTTTTCCAGCCCTTCACTTTCAGTTTGTATGTGTCCCTTGTTTCGAGGTGGGTCTCTTGTAGACAACATATATAGGGGTCTTGTTTTTGTATCCATTCAGCCAGTCTTTGTCTTTTGGTTAGGGCATTCAACCCATTTACATTTAAGGTAATTATTGATAAGTATGATCCTGTTGCCATTTACCTTATTGTTTTGGATTCAAGTTTATACACACTTTCTGTGTTTCCTGTCTAGAGACGATCCTTTAGCATTTGTTGGAGAGCTGGTTTGGTGGTGCTGAATTCTCTGAGCTTTTGCTTGTCTGTAAAGCTTTTGATTTCTTCTTCATATTTGAATGAGATCCTTGCTGGGTGCAGTAATCTGGGTTGTAGGTTTTTTTTCTTTCATCACTTTAAGTATATCCTGCTATTCCCTTCTGGCCTGAAGAGTTTCTATTGAAAGATCAACTGCTATCCTAATGAGAATCCCCTTATGTGTTATATGTTGTTTTTCCCTTGCTCCTTTTAATATTTGTTCTTTGTGTTTGATCTTTATTAATTTGATTAATATGTGCCTTGGGGTGTTTCGCCTTGGGTTTATCCTGTTTGAGACTCTCTGGGTTTCTTGGACTTGGGTGATTATTTCCTTCCCCATTTTAGGGATGTTTTCAACTATTATCTCTTCAAATATTTTCTCATGGTCTTTCTTTTTGTCTTCTTCTTCTGGGACTCCTATGATTTGAATGTTGGAGCATTTAACATTGTCCCAGAGGTCTCTGAGGTTGTCCTCACTTCTTTTAATTCTTTTTCTTTTTCCTCTCTGTTTCTTTTATTTCTACCATTCTATCTTCTACCTCACTTATCCTATCTTCTGCCTCCATTATCCTACTGTTGGTTCCCTCCAGAGTGTTTTTGATCTCATTTATTGTATTATTCATTATATATTGACTCTTCTTTATTTCTTCTAGCTCCTTGTTATACATTTCTTGCATCTTCTTGATCCTTGTTTCCAGGCTATTTATCTGTAACTCCATTTTGTTTTAAAGATTTTGGATCATTTTCACTATCATTATTCAAAATTCTTTATCAGGTAGATTCCCTATCTCTTCCTCTTTTGTTTGGTTTGGTGGGCATTTATCCTGTTCCTTTACCTGCTGGGTATTTCTCTGCCTTTTCATCTTGTTTATATTGCTGTGTCTGGGGTGGCATTTCTGTATTCTGGCAGTTTGTGGTTCCTCTTTATTGTGGAGGTTCCTTACTGTGGGTGGGGTTGGACGGGTGGCTTGTCAAGGTTTCCTGGTTAGGGAAACTTGTATTGGTGTTCTAGTGGGTGGAACTGGATTTCTTCTCTCTGGAGTGCAATGAAGTGTCCAATAGTGAATTTTGAGATGTCAGTGGGTTTGGTGTGACTTTGGGCAGCCTGTATATTGAAGCTCAGGGCTATGTTCCTGTGTTGCTGGAGAATTTGTGTGGTATGTCTTTCTCTGCAACTTGTTGGCCCTTGGGTGGTGCTTGGTTTCAGTGTAGGTATGGAGGCATTTGATGAGCTCCTATTGATTAATGTTCCCTGGATTCAGGAGTTCTCTGGTGTTCTCAGGATTTGGACTTAAGCCTCCTGCCTCTGGTTTTCAGTCTTATTCTTATAGTAGCCTCAAGACTTCTCCATCTATACAGCACCAATGATAAAACATCTAGGTTAATGATGAAAAGTTTCTCCACAGTGAGGGACACCTGGAGAGGTACACAGAGTTACATGGAGAAGAGAAGAGGGAGGAGAGAGATAGAAGTGACCAGGAGGAGAAGAGGGGGACTCAAAAGGGGAGAGAGCAAGCTAGCCAGTAATCACTTCCCTATGTGCTCTCCACAGTCTGGATCCCTCAGAGATGTTCACAGAGTTACACAGAGAAGAGAAGATGGAGGAAGGAGACAGAGGTGGCCAGGAAGATAAAAGGGGGAATCAAAAGGAGAGAGACTGGTCTAGTCAGTAATCAGTTCCCTAAGTGTTCTCCACAGCCCGGAAAACACAAAGAGATTCACAGAGTTGGGTAGAGAAGAGAAGGGGGAGGGAGGAGATAGAGGTGACCTGGTGGAGAAAAAGAAGAGTCCAAAGAGGGAGAGAGCAATCCAGCCAGTAATCTCACTCCCAAGTAAAAATGGGTACTGAAGATTGGGTTCTTAAAGGTACAAAATTGATAACAAATACCAAAAAGCAAAGATTAAAAATCTAGAGTAGAGGTTAGATTCTCAAAAATACAATATTAAAGAAAAAAAACAAAGTCACAAAAATTATAAAGTATATATATATATATATATGAAGTTTGCTTTAAAAATAGGGTCTTTTTTTTGCAAAGTAATAGTAGGTTATAAAAATGAAAATTAAAGGAGTAGTAGAGGACTTTAAAATAAAAAATTTTTTAATTAAAGAAATGATAATAGTAAAAATATATCTAGGACTTTCTCTGGTGTTGTTGTGGACAGTGTGGGGTCAGTTCATTTTCAGATAGTTCCTTGATCTGCCTTATACTTCTCAAGATCTATAGGCCCCTTCCTATGCGGTCGGTGCTAACTGCAGGGATTTAATCTATTGCACCTGTCACTTCCAAAGTGGTTCCCTCTATTTATTTTAGCTTCTTCTGTTCGCTGGCCTCTTCAGTGTCTATTTTCCTCCCTGACACAAGGGGGCGGTGGTGGTCACTTTTTTAGGCTTGTTCAGTCGTGCTGTGGGGAGGGAGGAACACTGCAAACAAATATCACTGGCATGTATGGGGAGTTCTCACAGTGTCTCGGCCACACTGGGTTTGCCCTCGCTCACGGTGTGTGTGCTTTCCCAGTCTACACTGCCCAGGCTCTAGGTTGCTCTGCCAGGAACTGTCTGAGGTGGGATCCGGGTCGCATGCACTTCCCAGGTCTAAGCCGCTCAGGTTCAGGTTCTCGGGTTCTCCACAAAGGCGCAGACTTGGTTGGGCCTGCGTTTTGTGCCCTTCCTGGGTCTGAGCAGCTCAGGTGACCCGGTGCTTGGCGAGCACAGTCGCCCCCAGTTGGGGGCTGCAACTTATTGCCTTCCCTGTCCCTGCCGTTCAGTTCTCTGGGTGTACAACCGGTGCGCCTTCTCAGATGTGCTGTGTGTCTCTTCTGGTGAGCTGATCTCTGGCCACAACCCTCCTGGCAGATGTCGATCATCCAGAATCCCAAGAAGTCTTGGTTAGCAATGAAGCCTGTTTGCAGTTTGGTAGATGATGCCTCTCTGGGGCCGCAGTTGCCCCCTTCTGGCTCTGGCTGCCCTCGCCTGCCTGTCTCTGGCAGGGGATGGGCTGGTCCGCAGCCAGCTAGCTCTGTTCAGTCCTTTGTTCTGTGAGTGGGCCTGGTGGTGTCTTAGGTTAGGGCTTTTCGCGGGATAGCTATCCCACAGTCTGGATTGCTATCTCTAGTTAGTTCCCTCAGATTGCCCTCGGGGCATTCATGCCCGGTCCTTAGCTTAAGCAATGCAGCCCTCGCCTCCCTGTCTAGTCCCCACTTGCTAGTGGCGGATGCGAGCGTCTGCACTGCTTCTCCACTGGGGGTTGCCATTAGGCATGTAATCTGTGGGTTTTAATTGTTTATTTATTTTTCCTCCCAGTTATGTTGCCCTCTGAGGTTCCAAGGCTCGCCACAGACTCGCCAGTGAGAGTGTTTCCTGGTGTTTGGAAACTTCTCTCTTTTTTAAGACTCCCTTCCCGGGATGAATCTCTGTCCCTACCTCTTTCGTCTCTCTTTTTATCTTTTATATTTTTTCCTGCCTCCTTTCGAAGACAAGGGGCTGCCTTTCTGGCTGCCTGATGTCCTCTGCCAGCATTCAGAAGTTGTTTTGTGGAATTTGCTCAGTATTTGAATGTTCTCTCCATGAATTTATGGGGGAGAAAGTGGTCTCCCCGTCCTATTCCTCTGCCATCTTAGGACTGCCCCTGCAAAAGCTTTTAAGTGTAATTAGGTCCCATGTGTTTACTTTTGTTTTTATTTCCACTACTCTAGGAGGTGGGTCAAAGAGGATCTTGCTATGATTTATGTCAAAAAGAGTACTACTTATGTTTTCCTGTAAGAGCTTTACAATTTCTGGCCTTACATTTAAGTTTTTAATCCTTTTTGAGTTTATTTTTGCATATGGTGTTAGGAAGTGTTCTAAATTCATTTACATGTAGCTGTCCAGTTTTCCCAGTACCACTTATATACAAGGCTGTCTTTTCTCCATTGTATATTCTTTCCTCCTTTGTCAAAGATAAGGTGCACATAGGTGCGTGGGTTTATCTCTAGGCTTTCCATCTTGTTCCATAGGTATATATTTCTGTTTTGTGCCAGGACCATACTGTTTTGATGACTGTAGCTTCATAGTATAGCCCAAAGTCAGGAAAGTTGTTTCCTCCAGCTCCTTTTTTCTTTCTCAAGATTGCTTTGGCTATTCAGGGTCTTCTGTGTTTCCATACAAATTGTACATTTTTTTTCTAGTTCTGTAGAAAATGCCACTGGCAATTTGATAAAAATTTCATTAAATCTGTAGATTGCTTTGGGTAGTATAATCATTTTCACAATATTGATTCTTCCAATCCCAGAACATGGTATATCTCTCCATCTATTTGTGTCATCTTTGATTTCTTTCATCTGTGTCTTATAGTTTTTGCATACAGGTCTTTTGTCTCTTGTGGCTCAGACAGTAAAGCGTCTGCCTGCAATGCGGGAGACCTGGGTTCAATCCCTGGGTCGGGAAGTTCCCCTGGAGAAGGAAATGGCAACCCACTCCAGTACTCTTGCCTGGAAAGTCCCCTGAACGGAGGAGCCTGGTGGGCTGCAGGCCATGGGGTCACGAAGAGTTGGACACGACTGAGCGACTTCACTTTCTTTCTTTATGTTTAAGAAGTGAAGTGAAAGTAACTCAGTGGTGTCCGACTCTTTGCAACCCCATGGACTACACAGCCCACAGAGTTCTCCAGGCAAGAATACTTGAGTGGGTAGCCTTTCCTTTATCCAGGGGATCTTCCCAACCCAGGGATCAAGCCCAGGTCTCCTACATTGCAGGCAGATCCTTTACCAGCTGAGCCACAAGGGAAGTCCTTAGGCTTAGGAATTTTATTCTTTTTGTTGCAATGATGTGTGGAACTGTTTCCTTAATTTCTTTTTCTGATTTTTCATTTTTAGTGTATAGGAATGCATGGGGTATCTGTATATTAGTTTTATATCCTGCTACTTTATTAAATTCACTGTTTAGCTCTAGTAATTTTCTGGTGGCATCTTTAGGCTTTTCTATGTATAGTATCATGTCATCTGCAAACAGTGAGAATTTTATTTCTTCTTTTTCAATCTGCATTCCTTTATTTCTTTTTCTTCTCTGATTGCCATGGTTAGGACTTCTAGAACTATACTGGATAATAGTGACACCCTTGTCTTGTTCCTAATCTTAGAGGAAATGCTTTCAGTTTTTCACCATTGAGAATAATGTTTGCCGTGGGTTTGTCATATATGGCCTTTGTTATGTTGAGGTAGGTTCCTTCTATACTGATTTTCTGGAGAGTTTTTTAAATTTCATAAATGCATGTCGAATTTTGTCAAAAAGTGTTCTCTGCATATATTAAGATGATCATATGGTTTCTATCTTTCAATTTGTTAGTATGGTGTATCACATTGATTGATTTCTGTATATTGAAGAGTCTTTGCATCCTTTGGATAAACGCCACTTGATTATGGTGCATGATCCTTTTAATGTGTTGTTGGATTCTGTTTGCTAGAATTTTGTTGAGGATTTTTGTAACTATGTTCATCAGTGATATTGGCCTGTAATTTTCTTTTTTGTGATATCTTTGGCTGATTTTTGTATTGGGGTGGCTTCCCTGGTGACTTAGTGATAAAGAATTCGACTGCCAATGCAGGAGATGTGGATTCAGTGGTAGCACTGTAGAATGAATTTGGGAGTTTTCTTTCCTCTGCAATTTTTGGGAAGAGTTTGAGCAGGATAGGTGTTAGCTCTTCTCTAAACATTTGGTAGAATTCACCTGTGAAGCCATCTGAGCCTGGGCTTTTGTTTGTTGAAAGATTTGGATCATACTTTTGATTTCAGTGCTTATGATTGGCCTGTTTATATTTTCTATTTCTTCCGGTTCAGTCTTTGAAGGTTGTACTTTTCTAAGAATTTGTACTTCTTCCAGATTGTCCATTTCATTGGCATATAGTTGCTCATGGTAGTCTCTTATGATCCTTTGCATTTCTGCATTGTCTGTTGTAATTTATCTTTTTTCACTTATAATTTTATTGATTTACATCTTCTCCATTTTTTCTTGACAAGTCTGGCTAATGGTTTGCCAATTTTTTCTTCTCAAAGAAACAGCGTTTAGTTTTAATGATCTTTGCTATTGCTTCCTTCATTTTTTCCATTTATTTCTGATCTGATCTTTATTACTTCTTTCCTTCTACTAATTTTGGGATTTTTTTGTTCTTATTTTTCTAGTTGTTTTAGGTATAAGAAAAGATTGTTTATTTGATGTTTTTCTTGTTTCTTGCAGTAGGCTTGTATTGCTATAAATTTACCTCTTAGCACTACTCCAGTACTCTTGCCTGGAAAATCCCATGGACGGAGGAGCCTGGTAGGCTACAGTCCATGGGGTCGCTAAGAGTCAGACACGACCGAGCGACTTCACTTTCACTTTTTCCTTTCATGCACTGGAGGAGGAAATGGCAACCCACTCCAGTATTCTTGCCTGGAGAATCCTAGGGACGGCAGAGCCTGATGAGCTGCCGTCTATGGGGTCGCACAGAGTCGGACAAGACTGAAGCGACTTAGTAGCAGCTTAGCAGCAACTACTTTTACTGCATCCTATAGGTTTTGAGTCATGGTGTTTTCATTGTCATTTTCTTCCTTGAATTTACTTAAAATTACTATAAATGCAGTTGAATTTTGTCAAATGTTTTCTCTGCATGTTGAAATATTCATACAAGTTTCCTCTTTATAAATGATAAATCAGCCTTCCACTACCATTATTGAAATAAACTCAACTTGATTGTTGTGTAATATCTTCCTATATATTGCTATATTTGATTTACCAACATTTGTAAAAAATGTTTACATCCATATTCATAAGCAAGATTGTCTTTTTATTTTTCTTTTTTATATTTTCTGAAGGAGAAATGTTAATAGAACCTAGTCTAAAGTCTGCAAATCCTCTAGATAGTCCACACTCTACCTTGGATTGAACCATACCAGCAAAGTATTGTTTATCTAGACAGTATTATATTGATCCTACTTCAATGCTTTTACTTTGCATTTTCTTATGTTGTCATTGCTCTCTCCTATATATTAATATTAAACCTTTGATATTCTTTATTGTGTTTCTTATAAATACGATGTTAAGGACATGGTTCGTTATTTGGTTTTAGTCTCCTTTTGAGGATCCTCAGGTGAAATTTCTCTCAAAGAGAACCAAAGGCAGAGGACATTCAGCACCCTGGACAGTTCACTGGATATGGGGCTGTCTTGGACGGGTAGCAAACAGCGTTCATTTTAATAATGTGAAATTTATGTAATTGGCTATATCTAAGTAAAACGTTATTTTTAGAGCATTCTTGCCCACTTTTGCCAGCTTTTCTCTCTTGAAGCTATGGGATCAATTTCATGTTTTCAAGCTTATCTTGAAAATCAGGACCAATTGTGTAGACTATAAAAGTCAGAGGTAAGGCAATTAAACCAAAGGAAGATGTTGAAAAACAGTCACCAGAATCTTGGAGAATAAGGTGATTGTTGCAGGAATTTATTCCACTTGTCTTAGCTCAAACAAACACTTATATTTATTTGCTGTTTTTAATCAGGGACTATTCTAGATGTCATTAGCTAGTTTAACCTAGGATATGTATGATCTTAGAATGTTATTCAGACTTCAATAGAAATTTTGATTAAGAGTTATTTTCTTGTTTTCTTCCCATCCTTCCCTCCTTTCTTTTTCTTTTTTGTTTTATGTTAGTTCCCCCTCTGTGAGGTCATTGTGAAAAAATTACTGATAGAGCAGAGAAACTTAAACTTCTTATGAGTTTGGTCTAGGACTACCCTAAAGGTGATATAAGGTTGCAATCATATTAAAAGAGGTCAAAGTAAACAAGAATGGAGTTTTATATTAACTAGAGTTCTAAAGGATTAAAAATATTTTAGGAACCAGAAGCCCATTCAAAATAGTTTCTTCTTCTAAAATACATCGGCTAATCATAATTAACAGGGAAGAAATCTAAATTCTCCCTGGCAGTGTCTTCTAAAAATGTATAAATGTCCACACATCCCTCTAAGTCATGTTGCAATGAGGAGAACAACCTCATTCTACGTTTAATAGGTCAAAAAATATAAATGGCTCTGGGTCCTTGTCCCTTCTTTGATCTGTGGTGTCTCTGGATTGTTTACTTCTGGACTTCTCAGTATTTTAGAAAAAATACACCTAGAATTTTTTAAAAGCACTTTAGAGGTTTTCTCTAACTCATAGCTAAATACATTCTTCTTAAAAACAAAGGGCAGTCATTATTGAACAGGATTTACTAAGTATTTCGCATTTATTTATCTATATGATAGGAACTGTGTGATACCCTATGGATACAAAGAAGGCTGTTTTGAGTTTTCAGAAGCATACCTGCCTTGCCTCTTTAACTGCTGGGAGGCTTTGATACAATAGGTATTCCTATGTATTACCTGTCTTCATTCCTTTGCAGAGTCTGTATGTTGCCAACAGCAGAGTACTGTCAGTTTGGGAGTTCTCTTAAAGAGAGGGTATTAACTCTGATCACAAAGATTCTTTGAACTAGTAATAAAGGGTTGCCATAGCATAGTGTATGGAATACAGACCCTGGAATTACAGTAGATGGTTCACATTCTGGCTCTACCACATACAAATTGTAAGAACTGAGTTAGTAAACTGACCTGCTAAACCTCAGTTTCCTCATCTGTAAAGTGGAATAACAATAGGATCTACCTCATAGAGCTATTGTGTAGATTAAATGTAGATAAAACACTCACCAATGTCCCTGGCATGAACTAAGTGCTCAAAATATGAGATATTATTATTATTTATATAAAAACATAAACATACAATTATTGCCTACATACATAAAAGAAACAGATGAACCAGATTTTTCTGATAGATGGGAGAACAGATAGGGTGGGTCAGGGAAGACTTCATGGAACAGCTGTATTTTAGCAACACCAATCTGACATTGGGTCAATTTGAAGTCAGTTTCTCCCAAAATGACTATCAGCATCAGGGATCTGAACAAAAACATGTTTAGCCACATTCCATTCTAGTCATTAACCAAGTTATTGGCTGTAGTGAGTGGTTCATGGACTGGAAAACTGGAGACCAACATTGGGACTCATGATGTAGTGATTTCACCACAATATGGTATGAGGAATCGGTCACAGAACTTGTTGCCACATGTGTAAGTTTTATACTCACTGAGGATCTCCATTTGGAAATGTGAGTAACACACTGTCTTTCCAAAGAAGCAACGTCCTTAACTGGAGCTACTTTATCATTCATACTTCCCCAAAGGACCCATACTTTTGTAATTTTAAGAACTGCTAATAGAGGATTATATTTAGTAATTCTGGTAGTGTGTAGGGAGGAGCTAATTCCTAAATAGTAATTATATATACGTAATCATCAGGCCATCTTCTCATCAAAATCAGAGAAGTCTAGAAAAATCTGCATTCTCTATTGTTGTTCAACACTCTTAAATTTTAGTGAAGTCCCTCAGGCTTTAACATTACAAGATGGCAATATCTCCAAGCAGGAGACCTGGATTTGATCCCTGGGTTGGGATGATCCCCTGGAGAAGAGAAAGGCTATCCACTCCAGTATTCTGGCCTGGAGAATTCCATGGACTGTATAGTCCATGGGGTCGCAAAGAGTTGGACACAACTGAGAGACTTTCACTTTCACTTTTCGTCAAATATATACAAAAGCAGACATGAAGAGCAAGGTTTCTCTACATCCCTCAACAAGGGAGAAAGCTTCCTAGAATTCCTCCAAGAGGCAACAGTTTATATATTAGCCAAGATTAAGGCTATCTCATGTACCAAGTTTTGGCATTTGTCTCATCAACGTAATTTTAACTTTTATTAAAATTTCAATGTCAAAACACCTTAGCATCCCAGTGTCTTGAACTCCTCTTTTTTTCAGTCACTAAATAAATGACCATATCATTCTTCATCCCTGAAATAATGAACAATAGTGATAAAGCCTCATGAGATTCTGATTCTCTCCCTCTCTTACCACCATCACACCTGTGGTCTGATAATGACGTTCAATGACTTTGCTTTTGTCTCTCTCTTGTCCTCAAAGTTTACCAATTCCCACCAATTTTTACTTTCACCTTTCTCTAGTTATACAGGGAACTGTATAACCCTCTGTTCCTGAATTTTCAATTCTCCTGTCTCACAGTCTTCCTGTTACATCTGCCAAACACAGATTAATACAACCATCTGGCCCTTCTACTCCTATTTGGACTGATGGAGAACATAAGACAAACGTGCAGATTGGTGTCACTTCAAAAATATGGTGTCAATTCTCCGCTGCATTTCTTGGAAATTCTCTTACATACTAGAAGCCAACCTTTTCTCGTATTTTCAGTGTCTATTCAAAATATTTACTTCTCTCCTCAGCCACCAAACATTACATCTATCTGCTATATTTTGTCAGGTAAACTTGTTTCCGTTTCACAGAAAAAGTAGAAACATTTTTTTGTAGTGAAGTAACAATAATCATTCACATACAGTATTAAGATAATTAATTCACAAGAGTTTTTAATTTCTTTATAAGAAAAAAACTGAGACTTTTCTGAAAAGAAAGTTACATATATATGTATGTATGTGAGTGCTAAGTCTCTTCAGTTGACTCTGCGACCCTATAGACTGTAGCTCACCAGGTTCCTCTGTCCATGGGATTTTCCAAGCAAGAATACTGCAATGGGTTGCCATTTCCTTCTCCAGGGGAACTTCCTGACCTAGGGATCAAAAGCAAGTCTCTTATGTCTCCTGCATTGGCTGGCAGATTCTGTAGCTTTTCCACACATAAGTGCCCCATTTGCACATACACACAAAATTTTGCACTTAACTTCAGAAATTAATTTTGCACTGACTTCTAGAATCCTATTCATATACTTCCAAAGATTTGATAATCCCAGTTCTAGGGTTGTTTGCAAGTGTTTAACAGGTGAATATGCAAATTAAATTGAAGATAAAGTTATTAAGACAGGTCAGGGATAATTTCATAAGTTTTTAAAAGAGCACCATATATATAATATATCATTATGAATCAATCAAGTTTAGTTGTTTCTTCCCTGGTAACTCAGTTGGTAAAGAATCTGCTTGCAGTGCGGGAGAACAGGGTTTGATCCCTGGGTTAGGAAGATCCCCTGGAGAAAAGAAAGGCTACCCACTCTAATATTCTGGGCTGGAGAATTCCAGAGACTTTATAATCCATGGGGTCGCAAAGAGTCGGACATGACTGAGTGACTTTCACTTTCACTTTTCACTTTTTTCTAAGATATTTTAAAGCCATTTGCTGAGGTATAACTTATATACTATAGAAAAAATCACCCTTTGTAAGTAAGGTTTTAACAAATATTTTCAGTCATGTAACCACAGCCACAATAAAAAGAGGGAAAAATTGTTCTATCCTCTAAAAACTTCCTTCGAACCTTTTTGTAGTGAATTTAATCTCACCACACGCATACATTCCACCTTGGCAACCACTGATCTTATTTGTTTGTATAGGTTTGCTTTTTAAAGAATATCATGTAAATAGAATCATGCCATTTGTAACCTTTGTCCAGCTTCTTTCATTTAGTATTATGCTTTTGAATTCATCCATGCTTTTGCAAGTTATCTGTCATTAGTTTTATTTCTGAGCTGTATTCCATTTTGTGAATATATTGCAATTTACTTATAAATTTACAAGTTTATGGAAGTTTGGATTGCTTTCAAGTTTTGCTACTGTGAATAAAGCTGCTATGAATATTTATGTACAGGATTTCCCTGATAGTCCAGTGGCTAAGACTCTGCACTCCCAGTACAGGGGACCTGGTTTCAATCCCTGGTCAAGGAACTTGATTCCATATGCTGCAACCAAGAGTTCATATGCTGCAACTAAGATCCAACACAGTCAAATAAAGAAATAAATATATTTTTAAATATTTATGTACAGGTCTTTGAGTGAACATAGGTTTTTATTTCTAATGTATAAATGCTCAGGAGTAAGACTGTTGGGCCTTATGGTAAATATATGTTTGACTTTGAAAGAAACTCTCTTAAAGATATTTTAAGAGAAAATTCTCTGAAGATTTCTGGTCACCCATCTGAGAAATTGAGCCAGATATATTAGATCTCTGAACCTCAGTTTTCTCATCTGTAATGTGTTGATAATATCTCCTTTATACGATTGATAATATAATGAGTTAAATAGATAAACAAATATTAGTAAGTTAACATAGGTAAAGGATTAATCAGTTAACCCTATGTTCAATAAATAATACTCAAAAATTGCTACATATACATAATGAAACTTTGACACTCTATCTCCATCTGGTGGCAGTAGACAACATTTGCAGAAGTTCTACTAAAAGATGAAAATACATTTATGGATGAAATCTCACAAATCTCTAAGACATTTGAATGATTGTTGCTTAAAGTTCAAAGTGCTATGTGTAAGAAGCTTCCACCAATTTCTGAGCCACCTTATGTCTGGAAAAGAGCAAAAGTGCCTCACGTGGACACATGGGCGCAGCCAGGGGAGTAACGGCCCTTCCTGGGCCTTCCATGGTCTGCACTATATTCTCCACATGCCCTTTCTAAGAAGTCTTGGTGTAGGGCCATCCATAGCATCTCAGGAGATTAGAAATATCACATTGGGACCACTCTGTGCTTTCGTACTTTCAAAATTACACAGTTAAGTGGTCTTGAAGAAAGAAACCCAGTAGATAAATAGAGAGCAAATCTGAGTATGGGAATGTGATTTTGAGACACATTCGCTAAAGGGGAAGGGGAAAGAATAAACTGTAATATGACTGATGTTCTGAATTGTTTAGGTTTAGGGGCAGAAACTGCAGCCATGAAATGAAAAGACGCTTACTCCTTGGAAGGAAAGTTATGACCAACCTAGACAACATATTAAAAAGCAGAGACATTACTTTACCAACAAGTGTCCATTTAGTAAAAACTATGGTTTTTCCAGTAGTCATGTATGGATGTGAGAGTTGGACTATAAAGAAAGCTGAGCACCGAAGAATGGATGCTTTTGAATTGTGGTGTTGGAGAAGACTCTTGAGAGTCTTGGATAGCAAAGAGATCCAACCAGTCCATCCTAAAGGAAATCCGTTCCAGTTTAGTTGCTCAGTCATGTCCGACTCTTTGCGACCCCATGGACTGCAGCACGCCAGACCTCCCCATCCATCACCAACACCCGGAGTCCAGCTAAACTCATGTCCATTGAGTTAGTGATGCCATCCAGCCATCTCATCTTCCGTCATCCCCTTCTCCGCCTGCCCTCAATCTTTCTCAGCATCAGGGTCTTTTCCAATGAGTCAGCTCTTTGCATCAGGTGGCCAAAGTATTGGAGTTTCAGTTTCAACATCAGTCCTTCCAATGCACACCCAGGACCGATCTTCTTTAGGATGGACTGGCTGGATCTCCTTGCAGTCCAAGGGACTCTCAAGAGTCTTCTCCAACACCACAGTTCAAAAGCATCAATTCTTTGGTGCTCAGCTTTCTTAGTGGTCCAACTCTTGCATCCATACATGACTACTTGAAAAACCATAGCCTTGACTAGACGGACCTTTGTTGACAAAGTAATGTCTCTGCTTTTTAATATGCTGTCTAAGTTGGTCATAACTTTCCTTCCAAGAAGTAAGCGTCTTTTAATTTCATGGCTGCAATCACCATCTGCAGTGATTTTGGAGCCCCCCAAACTAAAGTCAGCCACTGTTTCCATTGTTTCCCCATCTATTTGCCATGAAGTGATGGGACCAGATGCCATGATCTTAGTTTTCTGAATGTTGAGCTTTAAGACAACGTTTTCACTCTCCTCTTTCACTTTCATCAAGAGGCTCTTTAGTTCTTCACTTTCTGCCATAAGGGTGGTGTCATCTGCATATCTGAGGTTATTTATATTTCTCCCAGCAATCTTGATTCCAGCTTGTGCTTCACCCAGCCCAGAATTTCTCATGATGTACTCTGAATATAAGTTAAATAAGCAGGGTGACAATACACAGCCTTGACGTACTCCTTTTCCTATTTGGAACCAGTCCGTTGTTCCATGTCCAGTTCTAACTGTTGCTTCCTGACCTGCATACAGATTTCTCAGGAGGCAGGTCATGTGGTCTGGTATTCCCATCTCTTGAAGAATTTTCCACAGTTTGTTGTGAACCACACAGTCAGAGGCTTTAGTATAGTCAATAAAGCAGAAATAGATGTTTTTCTGGAACTCTCTTGCTTTTTGATGATCCATTGGATGTTGGCAATTTGATCTCTGGTTTCTCTGCCTTTTCTAAAACCAGCTTGAACATCTGTAAGTTAATGGTTCATGTACTGTTGAAGCCTGGCTTAGAGAATTTTGATCATTATTTTACTATCGTATGAGATGAGTGCAACTGTGCAGTAGTTTGGTTCAAGCCTGTATCCAAATATGGTTTCTTAACTATGTGACTTTGAACAAGTTAATGGCTTAGCCCCAGTTTCCTCATATGCAAACTAGGGATAAGTCTAGCACCACCTACTTCATAGGATTGCTGTGAACTTTAAACGAGACAATGTTGTTATTACCTACAGAAGTAGGATGAAACCTTATTCAAAATTTGAGATTGATAATGTTACAAATACCCCAAGGATACTGAAGATTGATGATGGTACACATACACAACATATTAGGAAAAGGTTCAAATACTTTTTTTTTTTTATATTATTAATATTTTTTATTTTATTGGGGGCTAATTACTTTACAATATTGTAGTAGTTTTTGCCAAACAGTCGACATGAATCAGCCATGGATTCACAAGTGCTCCCCCTCCCAAACCCTCCTCCCACCTCCCTCCCCCTCTCCATCTCCTCAGTGTCATCCCAACGCTCCATCCCTGAGCATCCTCCCATCATAGAACCATGGAATTTGTTCTGCTTCACATATACAATATACAATTTTTCAAATGTTATTGTCCCAGAACGTCCAACCCTCACACTTCTCCCTAAGTCCACAGGACTGTTCTATGTCTCTGTGTCCCTCTTATTCTGTCTCACAATATAGGGTTAACCATTACCATCTTTTCAAATCCATATACACCATTAGTATAACTGTATTGGTGCGTTTTCTTTCTTGGCTCACTTCCACTCTGTATAATGGCTCCAGTTTCATCATCCTCAATAGAACGATTCAATGTATCTTTTTTTAAAAAATGGAAAAAATGGCTTGAGTAATATTCCCATTTGTATTTGTACCTACACAGCTTCCTTATCCATTCGTCTGCCGATGGACAATCTAAGGTTGCTATCCATGTCCTGGCCTTATGTAAAACATGCTGCGATGAACATTGGGGTACACGCGCCTGCTTTCAAATTCTGGTTTCCTCCGGATTATATGCCTAGCAGTGGGATTTGTTGGGTCCATATGTCAGTTTCTATCCCCAGTCTTTTTAAGGAATCTCCACACTGTTTTCCTAGTGCTGTACTAGTTTGCATTCCCACCAACAGTGTAAGAAGGGTTCCCTTTTCTCCACACCCTCTCCCATTTAATTGCTTGTAGACTTTTGGATAGCGGCCATACTGACTGGTGTGTAATGGAACCGATATCATGTGTTTTTGATTTTGCATTTCTCTAATAATGAGTGATGTTGGCCATCTTATCAATGCGTTTGTTAGCCATCTGTATGTCTTCTTTGGAGAAATGTCTGTTTATTTTCTTTGGCTCATTTTTTGATGTGGGTCGTTTATTTTTCTGGAATTCAGCTGCAATTGCTGTATATTTTTGAGATTAATTGTTTGTCAGTTGCTTCGTTGCTATTATTTTCTTCCCCATTCTGAAGCTTTGTCCTTTTCACCTTGGCTTATATTTTCCTTTGTTGGCAAAAGCTTTTAATTTTGATTAGTCCATTTGTTTAATTTTGCTTTTATTTTCCAATACTTCTTGGGGTGGTGGGTCATGGAGGATCCTGCTGTATTTATGACGGCGCGTGTTTTGCCTATGTTTATTCCTCTAGGAGTTTTATAGTTTCCCTGGTCTTACATTTAGATCTTTAATCCATTATGAAGTTATTTTTGTGTATGGGTTGGAAGTGATCTAGTTTCATTCTTTACAAGTGGTTTTGACCAGTTTATTCCCAGCAACCACTTGTTAAAGAGATTGTCTTTTTTCCTCCAATGTATACTCTTGGCCCTCCTTTGTCTAAGATAAGGTGCCCATATGTGCGTGGGTTTATCTCTGGGCTTTCATTTTTGATTCCATTATCTATATTTCTATCCTTTGTGCCATACCAACCACACTGACTTGATGACTGGGCCTTATTGGTAGTAGAGCTTGAAGTCAGGCAAGTTGATTCCGTCCAGTTCCATTCTTCTATTCTCAAGATTCTTTGGCTATTCGAGTTTCTTAATACTTCCATACAAATTGTGAATGATTTGTTCTAGATCTGTGAAAAATATCATTGGAATCTTGATAGGGATTTGCATTGAAATCAGTAGATTGCTTTGGTTAGTATACTCATTTTCACTATATTAATTCTTCCAAACATGAACACGGTATATGTTCTCCATCTGTTTGTGTCTCTTTGATTTTCTTTCATCAGATGTATTATAGTTTTTCTATATATAAGTCTTTTTGTTTCTTTAGGTAGAAATATCCTAAGTATTTATTCTTTTTGATGCAATGGTGAAGTGGTATTGTTTCCTTAATTTCTCTTTCTGTTTTTCCTCATTATTGGTGTATAGGGAATGCAAGGATTTTCTGTGTGTTAATTTTGTAATCCTGCAACATTACTAAATACAGTTGATTAGCTCTAGTAGTTTTCTGGTAGAAAGCTTTAGGTTTCTATGTAGAGATCATGTCATCTGCAAACAGTAGAGTTTTACATTCTTCTTTTCTATCTGTATCCTTTATTTCTTTTTCCGCTCTGATTGCTTGGCCAAAACTTCCAGAACTATGTTGAATAGTCGTGGTGAAAGTGTGCATCCTTGCCCATGTTCCTGACTTTAGGAGAAATTGCTTTCAGTTTTTCACCATTGAGGATAATGGTTGCTGTGGGTTTGTCAATATAAAGCTTTTATTATGTTGAGGATGTGTACCTTTCTATTCCTGCTGTTCTGAAGTTTTTACATAAATTGATGTTGAAATTTTGTCAAAGGCTTTTTTCTCTATCTATTGAGATAATCATATTGTTCTTATCTTTCAATTTGTTAATGTGGTGAATACATTGATTGATTTTGCGGATGTTAAAGAAAACCTGCATTCCGGGATGAAAGCCCACTTGGTCCATAATGTATGATCTTTTTAATATGATGTTGGATTCTGTTTGCTAGAATTTTATTAAGGATTTTTTTGCAACCTATGTTTCATCAGTGATAATGGTCTGTAGTTTTTCTTTTTTTTGTGACATCTTTGTCTGGTTTTGATTAGGGTGATGGTGCCTCATAGAATGAGTTTTGGAAGTTTACCATCTTCTGCAATTCTCTGGTAAGAGTTTGAGTAGATAGGTGTTAGCTCTTCTCTAAATTTTTTGGTAGAAATTTCCGCTGTGCAGCCGTCTGGTCCTGGGCCTTTTGTTTTGCTGGAAGAGTTCTGATTACAGTTTTCGATTTCCGTGCTTGTGATGGGTCCTGTAAGAATCTTCCTATTTCTTATCCTGGTTCAATTTTGAAAGTTTATACTTTCTAAGAATTGTCCATTTCTTCTTCTTCCAAGTTGTCCATTTATTGGCATATAGCTGTTGTGTAGTAGTCCTTATGATCTTTGTATTTCTGGTTGTCGTCTGTTGTGAACTCTCCTTTTCATTCAAATTTTTGGTTGATCTGATTCATCTCCCTTTGTTTCTTGATGAGGTCTGTCTAATGGCTTGTCAATTTTTGTTAATCTTCTCGAAAAAACCAACTTTTAGTTTTATTTGATTTTTGCTATGGTCCTTTGTATTTCTTCGCATCTTATTTCTGCCTAATTTTTAAGATTTCATTCCTTCTACTAACCCTGGGGTTCTTCATTTCTTCCTTCTCTAGTTCTTTAGTGTAGAGTTAGTTTATTTATTGAGTTTTTTCTTGTTTCTTGAGGTACGCCTGTATTGCTATGAAGACCTTCCCCTTAGCATTGCTTTTTACAGTGTCCCATAGGTTTGTTGGTTGTTGTGTTTTCATTTTCATTCGTTTCTATGCATATTTTGGATTTCTTTTTTTGATTCTTCTGTATTTTGTTGTTATTACAGAAGCGTGTTGATTAGGCCTCCATATTATGAATTTTGTTAATAGTTTTTTTCCTGTAATTGAGGTCTAATCTTACTGCATTGTGGTCAGAGAAGATGGCTGGGATGATTTCAATTTTTTTGGAATTTACCAAGGCTAGATTTATGCCCAGGATGTGGTCTATCCTGGAGAAAGTCCATGTGCACTTGAGAAAAAGGTGAAAAATTGCTTGTTTTGGGGTGGAAAGTCTGAAAATATCGATTAAATCTAATTTGTCTATAGTATCATTCAAAGTTTTGTTTTCCATGTTAATTTTCTTTTAGTGTTGATCTATCCATAATGTGTGGAGTGGAGTATTAAAGTCTCCCACTATTATTGTGTTATGTTAACTTCCCCTTTCATACTTGTTAGTATTTGGCCTATATATTGTGGTGCTCCCTGATGTTGGTGCATATATATTTACTAATTGTTACACTCTTCTCTTGGATTGACCCTTTGATTCATTATTAGTGTCCTTCATTGTCCCTTTCACAGCCTTATTTTAAGTCTATTTTTATCTGAAATGAGTATTGCGACTCCTCTTTCTTTTGGTCTCCATTTGCATGTATATATTTTTCCATCCCTCACTTTCAGTCTGTAGTGACCCTAGTTTTGAGGTGGGTCCTTGTAGACAGCATATTAGGGGTCTTGTTTTGTATCTCACCTCACCACTCTTTTGTCTTTTTGGTTGGGGGCATACCACCCGATTTACATTTTAAGGTAATTATTGATAAAGTATGGTCCCGTTTTGCCATTTACTTTGTAGTTTTAGTTCGTGTTTAAACATCCTTTCGTGTTTCCTGTTAGGAAGATTACTTTAAGCATTTGTGGAGAGCTGGTTTGGTGGGCTAGAATTCCCTCATTCTTGCTTGTCTGTAAAGCTTTCGATTCTCCTTCATATCTGAATGAGATCCTTGCCGGGTACAGTAATCCTGTTGTAGATTTTTTCTCTTTCATTACTTTAAGTATGTCCTGCCATTCCTCTAGACTTAAGAGTTTCTATTGAGACAGATCAGCTGTTATCCTTATGGGGATCCCTTGTGGGGTTTAATATGTTGTTTTTCCTTGCTCCGCTTTTAATATTTGTTTCTTTGTGTTTGATCTTTGTTTTAATTTGATTAATATGTGTCTTGGGTGTCTTCGCACTTGGGTTTTTCCTGTGTGGACTCTCTGGGTTTTCTTGGACTTCTGTGACTATTTCCTCTTCCTCATTTTAGGGAAAATTTTCAACTATTATCATCCTCGAGTATCGTTTCTTCGGCCTTTCCTTTTATCTTCTTTCTTCTGGGACTCCTATGATTCGAAATGTTTGGGGCGTTTATCATTATTGTCCCAGAGGTCCCTGAGGTTTTTCCTCATTTCTTTTGATTCTTTTTTCTTTTTCTCCTCTGCTATTCATTTATTTTCCACCATTCTATCTTCTACCTCACTTATCCTATCTCTGCTGCCTCTGTTATTCTACTGTTGGTTCCCTCCACGTGTCTTTTATCTCCTTTATTTCTTATTCGAAAATATATGACTCCTTTTTATTTCTTCTAGTCCTTGGTATACATTTCCTTGCATCTTCCCAATCCTTGTCTCCAGGCTATTTATCTGTATACTCCCATTTTATTTCAATATTTTATGGATCATTTTTCATCATTAGTCTAAATTCTTTTCAGATAGAATTCTCCTATCTCCTCCTCCTTTTGTTGGTTTGGTGTCATTTCTCATTTTCCTTTACGTTGTTGAGTATTTCTCAGTGCCTTTCATCTTGTTTATATTGCTGTGTTAGGCGTGGCCTTTCTGTATTCTGGTAGTATTGAAGTTCCTCTTTGTTGTGGAGGTTCCTCACTGTGGGTGGTTTTGATGGGTGGCTTGTCAAGGTTTCCCTGGTTGGAGGAGTCTGTGCGTGTTCCTGGTGGGTGTGAAGCTGATTTCTTCTCTTTAGAGTGCAATGGAGTGTCCAGTATTGAGGTTTTTGAGATGTCTTATGGATTTGGTGTGCCTCTGGGCAGCCTGTATATTGATGCTCAGGGCTATGTTCCTGCGTTGCTGGAGAGTTTGCGTTGGTATTTCTTGCTCTGAACTTATTGGCTCTGGGTGGAGCTTGTTTCATTGTATATGTGGAAGGCTTTTGAAATCTCTATTAATTAATGTTTTTCCTCTGCTTTCCAGTCTTATTCTTGCAGTAGCCTCAAGACTACTCCATCCAACAGCATCAATAATAAAACTTTTAAGGTTTTAATGGTGAAAAGATTCCTCCACATTGAGGGATACCCAGAGAGGTTCACTGAGTTCCATGGAGAGGTGAAGGGTAGGGAGTTGAGGGACCAGGAGGAGAGGAGGGGACTCAAACGTGGGGAAGCATCTATCCAGTAAAGCACTTCCCTCGGCTTTCCACAGTCTGGAGCCCTCAGCAGAGGTTCACAGAGAAACATAGAGAGGGGGAGGAAGGCAGTAGAGGTGAAGGATTAGTTAGAAAGGAGGAATCAAGAAGGGGAGCGAGAGATCAGCAGTATTCAGTTCCCGAGAGGTGTTCTCCGGTACCCAGAACACCCCAGATGATTCACAGAATTGGGTATGAGGAGAGAAGGAGGAGGGTGGGAGATAGAGGTTCCCTGGGGAGAAGGAAAGAGCGTCAATAGAGGGAGAAAGTAATCCAGGCCAGAAATCAGACTCTTGAGTAAAATGGGGAACTAAAGAATTGTATTCTTAAATGCACAAAATTGATATCAAATATTAATACAAAAATTAAAAATCCTGGAGTAGAGGTTAGACTCTTAAAAATCATACAATAATAAAAAAAAAAGAAAAAAGAAAACAGTATAAAAAGAAAAAAGACAGTAAAAACAGTAATAACAGTAAAAAAAAAGAAAAACAGGAAAAAAAACAGTAAAAAAAAATAATATAAAACGAAATAAAATAAAAAAAAGATACGCAAAAAGTATAAGATATATTTACGCAGTTTGTTTTAAAAATAGGGTTTTTTTTTCAAGGTAGTAGTGGGTTATGAAAAATGAAAATTAAAGGTTTAATAGAGGTCTTAAAGAAAAAAGAAAGAAAAAAAATAAAAATAAAAAAAAAAAAAATAAAATTAAATGATATAGAAAAAAAAATAACTCCCGGACTTTCTTCATTGAGCCGTTGTTAGCCGTGTGGGGTCTCTTCAGTTTCAGATAAATCCTTGTTCTGCTTATACTTTTTCAAGATCTATAGGCCAAAAACATATATCTCTCTGTGATATCAGAACCGGCGTAGGTGGACTACAGTGATTTGGGGGGAGTGTAAGTATGTAATCTGATGTGATGCCTGTCCCTCGCAACTCGGACGCGCATGCTGGAGTCCCTCTGTTTATTAGGTTTTGTTTGGAAGGTCTCTTCAGTGTCGAATTTCCTCTTGCCACAACGGGGCCGGTGAGTTATATGAGCTCTTGCATCTACTCACTGCTCTTGCTCAGTCCTGCTGTGGGGAGAGAGGACCACTGCAACCAGTATCACTGGCGTGTGTGTGGAGAGCTTACAGTGTCTCGGCCACACTGGGTTCACCCCCGCTCACGGCGTGTGTGCTTTCCCCGTCTACCCCGCTCAGGCTTCAGGTTACTCTGCCCAGGTTCATTACTTAATGAGGCTTTCTGGGGAGAAACACAACAAAAAAACAAAAAACTCTCTAATCTAGGCACTGAGTCTCCCATACAGTCTATAGAGGAGTTTCCTCTCCTCTATATCACCTAGCTGCTACTGCTGCTAAGTCGCTTTAGTCATGTCCAACTCTGTGCAACCCCATAGACGGCAGCCCACCAGGCTCCTCCATCCCTGGGATTCTCCAGGCAAAAACACTGGAGTGGATTGCCATTTCCTTCTCCAATGCATGAAAGTGAAAAGTGAAAGTGAAGTCGCTCAGTCATGTCCGACTCTTAGCGACCCCATGGACTGTAGCCTACCAGGCTCCTCCATCCATGGGATTCTCCAGGCAAGAGTACTGGAGTGGGGTGCCATTGCCTTCTCCGTATATCACCTAGAAGACTATCCAAAAGGTAGCAAGGAAAGTAAATACCAAGGTTATAATGAAAATGACCTTGGTCATTTCAAATAATGAAAACTACATTATAATCAATGTAGTTTTTGTTGGAGAATTATGCTCACCATGTGTCCAATTGGATAACTTATGTTCAGAAACTTGTTTTGAAGGCACTTCCCTAGCTGGAGGAGGAAGAAGCAAATGCTATTAGCCACTGGAATCTCAGCTCTGTGTCTTGATCACCAGACTTTCACTTTCAGATCGAAGTTGGTCTGTGATGGTCAAAGGAGAAAAGCAACTGAACGTCTCAGTATGCACCATGTGGGAGCCAAAGGAGGTGAACCAGACCAAGAAGAAGCAAAGAGAAGTAGGTAGAGATGGCGGTGAACACTGCTTTGGGCTGGTTGTTCTACAGCCTCGCTCAGACTGCTCTATTCTTTCCTTGTTCTCCAGGATCTGAGCAATGTGTTCTCTACACTCACTTTGGGCTAGAAATACACCTTTCCAATTTGAGATTTTCTCATAAAGTAATGAGGTATTTCCTAGTTGCTTACAGGAAAACTTAGGTTTTTGTATGGTGAAAAAAGCAGTGGCCCAACGTCCCTCCAAAATTGTCTAAAGTAAAAGGTCTAGATATTTGCAGAATGTTTAGTCTCTTTTTTAACTCCAAAAACAGCTCCAGGCACTATAGCATGGCAGTCAGAATCCCAGAGCCGAAAGCCAGATCACCTGGATTCAAACTCCAATTCTACTACTTCCTGGCTGAGTGACCTTGGGCAAGCTATATAACCTCTTTATGCCTCAGTTTCCTCTGCAAAATGGCAATGATAGTAGTACTTACCTCAAAGGGGAGCTCCGAGGTTTAAAAGCACTCAGTTCAATAGTTAGTAAGCACAAGAATATTATCTGCTATCATTATGTCTTTCTCCCCAGAAAACGTGCTGTGAATCCCCAAATCCCTTCAATGGTCCCCTAAGGAAGAACTGCTGGTCCAGTGTGGGCACCTGAGGACTTTTTCATTCTTGGCATCTAATTCTTTTTCCTTCTGACCCAGAAAGACAGCAAGCACGGAAGTTAAGCAGACCATACACTGGAGACACATTGAAGTGAAGTGAAGAAAGTTAGTCGCTTGGTCGTGTCTGACTCTTTGTGACCTTGTGCCTGGGGTTCACCAGGCTCTTCTGTCCATGGGATTTTCCAGGCAAGAATACTGGAGTGAGTCGCCATTTCTTTCTCCACATTGCCTGAGCTAAAATCCTCACTCCATTCTCTGTGTGACCATGGGAAAATATTCAACAATTAGCTCCTGTTTCTTTATTTATGAAATGAGAATGGTAGTGAAGACAATGATACCTCATAGGGACGTTGTGAATGTCACATGACGTAATCTATGTAAAGCTCTTAGAAGACTGCCTGGCATATTTTAATTGTTCATTAAATGTCTGTTATTATTATCCATTCCACATCCTGCAAACATTTACTATCCAACTACCAAGTGCAAAATGCTGCTAAACACTGGTCATTATTAAAAGAATGCCTCTTCTTAAGGAGCTTAAGACTTTCCAAGTAAAAATTTGTCAATCCTTGGTTCATCTTATGGAACCCATTGTTATTTTGATCCTATTTAGAGACTGGCCCTTGGGGGTTCCATCTCTGATGATACTTCCCTTGCAGAATCTGTTTCAGAGAAGCTGCCCTGCCAGCTCTGTAGGCGGGATCCAGGAATTCTACTCTTCCCTCAGGTGATTCTAGCCTCTAACTCTAATTGCCTCCACTAACCTGGGTTTCCCCTGTGGCTCAGCAGTGAAGAATCCACTTGTAATGCAGGAGCTGCAGGAGATGTGGGTTCGATCTCTGGGTTGGGAAGATCCCCTGGAGGAGGGCATGGCAACCCATTCCAGTATTCTTGCCTGGAGAATCCCATGGACAGAGGAGCCTGGCAGGCTATAGTCCATGGGGTCAAAAGAGTCAGACATGACTGAAGTGACTTAGCACTCACACACACACACAGTAGTTAAGAGATGTCCTAGGCTCAAACTCTAGCTCTGCTGCTTCTACTTGACAAGTTATTTAACCTCTCTGAGTCTGTTTCCTCATCCATAGAATGGGGGTAAAGCAGCTCTTAACTCTTGAAGCTGTTGCGAGTGTTAAGTGAGTAAATGTATGACAATAGGCTAGTATATTGCTTGGCACAGAGTAAGCACTATAGAATAATTTGTAGTTATGATTATTATTTACTTTAATGAGGGTCAACACAGCATGGAACCTACCCAACCAACCTGTAGCATTCCTCCAACAAGTGTGGCTAATGAGGGTGTTCTGCAATCCACTAAAATCTCTCTCTGGCCCAGTCTTGACAAGTCCTAGTCCTAGGAGACAGAAGAAGTGAGACTTCGAGGATTAAAGGGATGGGGCAAGTAGGGGAAAAAGGCCATATTAACACCATTGTCTAGAAACAGTCACTTGCCCTGTGTTACCACAGCAGTAAGGGGAGACTGTTCCTTTAGAGAAAGCCTGTGGTTGTTTAAACAGAATCCAGGTACCTTCTCTCACCATCCCATGCATGCTCCTTCGAAAGGGAAAGGAAGGCACATCAAAATGAGAGATTGGTTTGCTCCTCTGTTACTGCTACTTTTTCACATCTTAGACCCTGGGAAGCTTAGGCTCTAGTTGAGGGCCCTCATCAGAGCAGACTGTAGTTGTAGGGCATTTGGACAGCCCTTCATTCGCTGGCATAAAGTGGCATAATTCCTAAATCAGCATTCCCATCTCCTAGATCCTCCTTATTTATTTTACCTTTTCAATCATGTATGTCATGAAAACAAAGATCAGAGTGGGTGTTGGGGTGGATAGCAACAGAACTCTTGTACTCTGTGCCTCTGCCAGGGTTTAATAGGTGGGGTTATCTGTGGCCGTGCAGAGAAGGCTCAGAGTGGCCCCATTCAGGTGACATCAGTTTCTGGCTTCCCCATCACCTGTAGCATGAGCAGGATAAAACAGTGCCAGGCAGGCATAGGGCGAAGCATCTTGGGCCAGAGATTAGGGCCCTTTCACCCTTGACTTACTGCTCTATTCTGGGGGGATAACTAAGTGATCTGGGCTTTCCTTTCTTGCATTTGACAATGATAGTTCCTCTTGAAGGTCAGTACTGCAGGGGAGACAAGTTTTTTTAAAATCTGGGAATTGTCTATCCCATTTCAAAACGATTCCTGCTCATGCCTCAGGAAAACAACTACATGAAGAATGAGGAATCAAGATCAGCTGAATAGAGGTTATCAGCCAAGGTCACGGAGAGTGTGAAATGTTAGATTAGGCTGATTTCGCTCTGTGTTCTCACACACACACTTCCTGTCCCAGGAGTTTAATTAGTTTCTCCTGGCACAGGAAATGTGGCACATCTGGAAATACCTCATACTTAGTGTATTATTAACCTGCTGTGAAACTCCTCTTGTTGTGAGGATCACCCTAAGCAGCGTCTCATGGGAAAATCTCTGGCAGGCAGTCTTGGGAGCAGTGTTTTAGCCATAGCCATACCTACCTCAACACCCCTGCTCACTTTGGGGTCATTTTTTTCCCCAGTACAGTCTTGGGCAAATCACTTACCTTCTTGGTTGTCATGATGGTTGCAGCATTTTTAAACTGAAAATCAGAAGAAAATGGTCTTCCGCTTGCTTGCTTCTTCTCCATACTACCTTCTTGCTTCTCCTCACTCCCCATCCCCCGCAGCAGATCCTACATTCCAGCCACTTCCTGCCCTAGATACACGCAATGCTCTCTGCTTTGAATTCTCTTTCTTAAAATGTGTGCTTTCCTGCTAACTCCCACCGATCCTTTGGGACCCAGCTTTGACGTCACCTTCTCCAGGAAGACACCCCTGCTGTCTTCCAGCCACCACTTCCCCTGAGTTTGATGTCCCTGTTCTGTGTGCCCACAGCACCTACACATCCACCACCATGGACTGCCCTTGTCTTATTAATTTGCCTTCCCTTCTGAACCATCAGCTTACTTTGCACATCCAAACTCAAGCTCTGGTCCTCATACTGTCTTTGCTGCTAGGTTCAGTTTTTAGTAGAGATTTAAATGCTCCTCACCCAGATCCTGCTTCAGATGCCAAGTAGAGAGTCCTGGCTATGCTCTTAGGTACTCCTGCCATTGCAGCAGAACTATAATTCCAAGAAACCAAAGTCTTTAGTCTCCATCCCAAAGGCTGGGCTTCACTCGTAGCTCAGTCGATTCCTTCGATTCCTGGGTCGGGAAGGTCCCCTGGAGAGGGAAATGGCAACCTACTCCAGTATTCTTGCCTGGAGAATCCCATGGACAGTGGTGCCTGACAGGCTACAGTCTATGAGTCGCAAGAGCGACTAAGCACACCAGAGGTTGAGGGGATATTTTTGAATGGTTTCTGTTGAGAACTGAAAACTTTCCAAGGAGAGGAAAAACCACATTCATCCCAGGAAGTTGACAATGGACAGGGAGTTTTCATGTGCACTTTAACATTCCCAAATAGCCTCAGATACAATGATCTTCTTTGAGAGATTAGGAGACTGAGGCCCTGAGAGGGACTGACTCAGGGTTCCAGAGACAGGAAGTCATGAAGCTGTGACTAGAAGTCAGATGGCATCCCAACCCCGGCCTCCAAGTCAGGGAAAATATGCTTCCTCACGCTTCCTCCCACCTGCCATGCTTCTCAGACACTGTTGTCGGTGTCATGCCTGCGAGAGCCCCAGAAAGAGTCACAGAGGCAGGAGATGGAAGCAGACGGCTTCCTGTGGTCTCAGAGAACACCGTGTACTCTGTCCCTCCTTATCTCAGCAGTGCATCGATCCCAAGCTTGGGAAAATCAATTGGCAAGGACAGGAGAAAGATTAACTCAGACACTTTTGTCACTTGAGGTGACTTCAAACACATTCACACAGCAGTAGCCCTCAGACTCTGTTCCCCCATCACAGCTACTTACTCAGACCAGACTTCCTGCTATGGGCAGAGCCGTGTGTGGGGAATCGGGGTCATGGAAGTTCAGAGTCAGAGGCATCTCAGAGGCCCCTCAGCCCAACTCCCCAAGCACGGTTGAGGAGTCTGAAGCCAAGAAGCAAATGACATGCTCAGGGTAACTCAGCTGGGAGGGCAAGAGGACCAGGATATGAATTCAAGTCCTTGGATGTCATCCCCGCGCCCTCACATCTGGATCACATTATGCATGTATGAGTGGTCAGGAGGCCTCCTTTTCTTCCCTGCAGAAAAGTATCAGACACTGCCCAGACCCCCTTGTCTGGCGCTCCTCAGTGCCTGTATGAAGGGAGTGTAGAGCAGTGGTTAAGAACAGAGGCCTGGGACCAGATGGGCCTGAGATTGTAACCTGTTTCTACCAGAAAACTATTTAACTCACCTGTCTCCTAGTTTCCATATCTGAAAATCAAGTTATGTGCCAAGGATTGATTTAATGACATATTTGTGTGTGTGTATGTGCACATGTGTGTAAGTCACTCAGTCATGTCTGACACTTTGTGACCCAATGGACCTTACTCCGCCAGGCTCCTCTATCCATGGAATTTCCTAGGCAAGAATACTGGAATGGGTTGCCATTTCCTTCTCCATTTAATGACATGTATTAACTTCTAAAATCATTAAAACAGTCCCATGAGATTGGTTTTGTTGCCTCTGCCTATGGTCACTTCAGACACAGAGATTCGGCTTACCCAGAGTTACACACCTAGGAAGCTGCAGCTGTAGACTTTGAACTCTGGACAGCAGGCTTTGATTACTGCGCTGTCATCCTGCGCGCTGACTGCCCATCTCCTACACACCCACCCCACCCAATCTGGCAAGCACTGCACCTGCCTGCAGACAATAACACACCTAGGCCAGGTATACCAGCTCTGTGCTAGACCGTCAGTCAGTTTGTCCCACAGTTGACCCATAGAAACAAAGAAAAGAAAAACCATTAGTCAATCTGGCTTCTTTGGATTTCCGCAGACTGTGTTGCTGTGCTCCTCCATAAATGTACACTTCCAAGACATTCTTTGATCACTAGAGTCTGGTTTTGCTTTGGACAGGCTTATTTCTGAAGCTGAAGGCTACAGTGGCATTTGGGAATATCCAGGAAAGACCTGACAAACAGATAAATGTTTTTGACCCCACAGAGTCCCACAGAAACTTGCTTCCACAGTAAGGATGGCCCAGGCCGGATATTCTCAAACTTGTTTCCACTCAGCATATCAACTATTCATCCTGTCCGTAAATACTCCTCTGTGATGAAATGCTAAGTGACACATTGAATATTCATCACAGTGCACCTAGCACAGGGCCAAGGGTAGAATTAAGCAGAACAAATGTGATTTCTGATTATATCTGTTTAATTCTAGGCACTGAACACCCTCAGGCAGCTAGGACTCCATCCAGTTCTGAAAGGAAGCCAGGAAACTAGGTTCCACAACATTCCTTTATGCGCTGGTTTGGACTTGATATCTTGAGACACATACTAGGTATCCAAGTGTAAAGACAAAGTATCTAGAGTTCAGGGGAGATGTCAGGCCTGGAGAGAGAGATGTATTTGAGAATAATCAGCCTGTAGATGGATTTCAAAGCCTGGAATAGCATAGAATTACCCAGGTGAACAGAGCAAGAATAGGACCCATGACGGAGACCTATATAATTGTTCTTGGTTATGTTAATGCTTGCCTTCAATAAGCTCTAACTAACATTAGAAAAGAGACAATAAGCATTATCTAATACATAATTTGGGCTCCCCTGGTGGCTCAGTGGTAAAGTATCCGCTTGCCAAGCAGGAGATGCAGGTTTGAACCCTGGGTCATGAAGATCCCCTGGAGAAGGAAATGGCAACCCACTCTAACATTCTTGCCTGGGAAATCACACGGACAGAGGATCCTAGCAGGCTACAGTCCATGGGATTGCAAAAGAGTTGGACATGACTTGGTGACTAAACAACAATGACAGCAATATATAATGGCCTCAAAATATAGTGAATTTATTTTCAGCTTGGAAAAAATATTTCTAAATGTCCTGCAGCCTCTTGCGGTGATACAGAGAGTTCTGATGATAGATTTTGGTCAGATAAGCCAACCCTGTAGTGTCCCAGTGGTCTCTGACCCAGTGAACCAGACCTCTAGATGATTTTACAAGGGATTTTAGTAATTTCAAAACATTTGATTGAAATTGTATGTCTACTGCATAAAGCTGTATGATGAAGAACCTACCATAAAGATGTATGATGAAGATGTAAGATGTTTCAGAAAAACCCAAATGAATTTTTTGGCCAGCCCAATATAAGCTAACCACAGCATCAGTTTTTTCTGCTCGGATTAGAAATATATCTATTGGCAACTCTGAATATCTTGTGATGATCAGCTTGAATTGACAGTGACACGTCTTCAGTTATCTGTTTGTATGAGCAAATGTACGAGTGACTAATCAATGCGCTTTTCACAGAAGACAATCATTTCAAAGACTCAGTTTATCAATCTTTACAGATGAGAAAAATAATCATTCCTACCTCTTTGGGTTATTCTGCAAGATTAAAGGAGATAATGTATGTGAAGTATTCAATGCATGGTGGCGGTGATTGTTGTTACTGTAAATATTCTTGATACAGCACAGACTCCAAAGGGAATAAGTAATAAAAGCTGCCTTTTGTATGAAAGGTATGGACACCACACTAGCCTTCTGTTCTTTGAAACGTCCTCTGACGCCAATCATAATAAGCCATTGCACAGAGTTAGGAATACTTGCGACCAGTCCAAACGTTTCTGTTTATGTCAAATGGTATGATCTCATTCCTACTCAAAGAATCATCAGCAAAACTGAAAAAGTGGTCTCACTTCCTCTCAGTTGGGCCCCTAACTGTAGGAACAAGCTGTGTATGTGCTTAGACACTCAGTTGTGTCTGACTCTTTGCGACCCCATGGACCCATAGCCTGCTAGGTCCCCCTGTCCATGGAATTCTCCAGGCAAGAATACTGGAGTGGGTAGCCATTCCCTTCTCCAAGAGATCTTCCCAGCCCAGGGATCGGAGCTGGGTCTCCAGCATTGCAGGCAGATTCCTTACTGTCTGAGACACCAGGGGCCCAGCAACAAGCTAGCATCTGTCATAAAGAAAAAAAAAAAAAATCCAGTCTTTCCCGAGCTGGCTCAGATGATCAGTCAGAGACAGAGACAGGCTGAAGTAATCTGGCCCTTGAAAGTAATTTCAGCTGATTTGTTATTTTGTTTGCCAACAATGTAGCTTTTGAATCTCAAAAATAACAACAATAACAATACAAAACAGGGCAATTTGTACTTCTACTGTCAAAAGCCAGGCCTCCAGCTCCCGGCACAGATGGAAACAGCACACACAAAGTCTAAGGAATGGTGTGGGAGGGTTTAATTATGAAGCAGCCAGAAGGGAGGCAGGTGAGTCCAGCCCCAAGGTGACAGGAATGGCATTTTAATAAGAATATCTGATTAATGTTTTCAAGTTTTCAAAGCACTCCCACATAAATCATCCCACGTGACCTTCAAAATGGCCTTGCCATTATCAGTAGTACTATACTCTTCAGAGATGAGGATTCTGATGCTCAGAGAAATTAAGAAATATATTCTCTTCATGGATACAGAACTCATACCCTGGCTTCCCATCCTCTGAACTCCATGGGAAATCTCAATCACCCTGCAGCCTGTGTATCTGCCTGCCTCCATCAGGGATAGGTCTGCATGGTCTGCATCTGTCTTAGCCAAAGGGATGGTTCTACACTGAAGGGCACTGACTTCAGGGGCTCAGGATAATTATTTAGCCATGTTTTCAAGGTTTTTAATAACTTGTTTTAGGACTAGAAACATTCAGTCTGGGTATCTGAATATTTTGCTCTAGCTAGAGTCAACTAACTGGATGTGTGTGTGTGTGTGTGTGTGTGTGTGTGTGTGTGTGTGTGTGCTCAGTCATGTCCGACTTTTATTTTGGCAGAAATCTAGGCCACTGTTATGCTCACCTATAAAGTGAAGTGTTTATGTTAGAATCAGCCTCTCTAAGATTTCAGCCACAATTTCTAGCATAGTGGCATATGGGGCACTCAGTAAATACTTGTTGAATAGATATTTGCAGAATAAAAGAATAGTCGAATGAATAAAGAAATGAACAAATAAATTACTGAATATTTAGGGAACATCACAAGTTGAATTAATTTAGGACGTCTTCCTGGAAAACCTAGAGTTTTGAGGAATGAAGAGAAACACTGGTGTTGGCTGCAGCTGGGTGGGAACACTTGGCAGCCATTCACGTGGGAACAGAATCAGGTACAATCCAGGTCGCATCTGTCTTTCCACTTCCTTCAGACCCGGAAAAACAGCTTCCTCCTCAGAGGTATTTTCATCACCCGAGTGTCCCAGTGAGAAGGAGTCTCAGTGCTAGAACTATAAGCTGGGATGAATGTCAGGAAAGAGGGGACAATTGTCAGGAAGCCACAAGAATAGCTGCCAAGGCTTCCATTTCTCTCCCTGGAAAATAGTTCCTTCAGACACAGCTTAAAATAGCACTGGACCCAAAAGTGGTGGTTAAAATAAGCAGGCGAGTCAGGAGCTTCCATCTTGGCATTGAGGCTCCTCTCTCCATTTCTGTGCTGAGGAGTCTCTCCTTCCAGGTGAGACCTGATCAGACACACTTCCTCCTCTCAACATTATTATAGAGGGTGCCTGGGAGGTTTTAGGGAGAGTGTCTGACCCAGGGCACGTGTTCCCTGCTGCTAGAAGGCACAGCTGAAAATATGCACCTTTGTCAGGAACATGGGTGTGATGTGGGACAAGATACTGGGATACTGCATTGCTCCCACCTCCTCTGTGAAGGAGCACCGCCCCACCCCACCCCACACTCCACAGAGTTCCTCTCAGAGCCAAAACTTGCCAGCTTGTCCAGATTTATCCTTTCTCTCTCTCTCTTCTTTTTAGTTAACTATATGTTTCTCTAATCCATGAACTTTTTGCTTTCATTTTTTAACTTTCAAGGGGAGACTTTTTAATTATGGTAAAATAAACATAAGCTTTACCATTTTAATAATTTTAAATTGTGTAATTCAGTGGTGTTAAGTACAACATTAATATTTTGCAGTGATCATCATTACCCATCTTCAAAACTTTTCATCATTGCTAACTGAAACTGTATAGCATTGAGTAACAGCTCTCTATTCCCCTCTCCCTTCAACTCCAGTAACAATTTTTCTGTTTTCTGTCTCTGTGAATTTAACAACTCTAGGCACCTCATGTAAGTGGAATCATACATTCTTTGTCTTTTTGTGACTGGCTTATTTCACTTAGCAGAATGTCTACAAGATTCATCTACGTAACAACATGTATCAGAACTTTCTTCCTTTTTATGGCTGAATAATATTCCATTGTGGGCTTCCGAGGTGGCACTAGTGGGAATAACCCACCTGCCAATGCAGGAGACTTAAGAGATGTAGGTTCGATCCCTGGATGAGGAAGATCCCCTGGAGGAGGACATGGCAACCCATTCCAGTATTCTTGCCTGGAGAATCCCATGGACAGAGGAGCCTGGGAGCCTGGTTGTCTGCCGTCTATGGGGTAGCACAGAGTCAGACACGACTGAAGCGACTTAGCACAGCACAACACATGATATTCCATTGTATGTATATATCACCTTTTGTTTATCCACAGTTGGATTGTTTCTACTTCGAGTTATTGGGAATAATGCTGCTATGAATGTGGTTGATAAGCATCTGCTTGAGACCCCAATCTCAATTCTTTGGAGTATATGCCTAGAAGTGATTGCTTGATCACATGGTAATTCTATGTACAACCTTTTGAGGAAATATTTTTATTTTCTAGTTCAGTTCAGTCACTGAGTCGTGTCCGACTCTTTGTGACCCCATGAATCACAGCACACCAGGCTTCCCTGTCTATCACCAACTCCCGGAGTTTACGCAAACCCATGTCCATCGAGTCGGTGATGCCATCCAGCCATCTCATCCTCTGTCGTCCCCTTCTCCTCCTGCCCCCAATCTTTCCCAGCATCAGGGTCTTTTCAAATGAGTCAGCTCTTAGCATCAGGTGGCCAAAGTATTGGAGTTTCAGCTTCAACATCAGTCCTTCCAATGAACACCCAAGACTGATCTCCTTTAGGATGAACTGGTTGGATCTTCTTACAGTCCAAGGGACTTTCAACAGTCTTCTGCAACACCACAGTTCAAAAGCATCAGTTCTTCGGTGCTCAGCTTTCTTCACCGTCCAACTCTCACATCCATACATGACTAATGAAAGATGAACTCCCTAGGTCGGTAGGTGCCCAATATGCTACTGGAGATCAGTGGAGAAATAACTCCAGAAAGAATGATGGGATGGAGCCAAAGCAAAAACAATACCCAGCTGTGGATGTGACTGGTGATAGAAGCAAAGTCCGATGCTGTAAAGAGCAATGTTGCATAGGGACCTGGAATCTTAGGTCCATGAATCAAGGCAAATTGGAAGTGGTCAAACAGGAGATGGCAAGAGTGAACGTCGACATTCTAGGAATCAGCGAACTAAGATGGACTGGAATGGGTGAATTTAACTCAGATGACCATTATATCTACTACTCTGGGCAGGAATCCCTTAGAAGAAATGGAGTAGCCATCATGGTCAACAAAAGAGTCCAAAATGCAGTACTTGGATGCAATCTCAAAAATGACAGAATGATCTCTGTTCGTTTCCAAGGCAAACCATTCAATATCACGGTAATACAAGTCTATGCCCCAACCAGTAACGCTGAAGAAGCTGAACTTGAACGGTTCTATGAAGACCTACAAGACCTTTTAGAACTAACACCCAAAAAAGATGTCCTTTTCATTATAGGGGACTGGAATGCAAAAGTAGGAAGTCAGGAAACATCTGGCGTAACAGGCAAATTTGGCCTTGGGGTACAGAATGAAGCAGGGCAAAGGCTAATAGAGCTTTGCTAAGAGAATGCACTGGTCATAGCAAACACGCTCTTCCAACAACACAAGAGAAGACTCTACACATGGACATTCACCAGATGGTCAATACTGAAACCAGATTGATTATATTCTTTGCAGCCAAAGATAGAGAAGCTCTATACAGTCAGCAAAAACAAGACCGGGAGCGGACTGTGGCTCAGATCATGAACTGCTTATTGCCAAATTCAGACTTAAATTGAAGAAAGTATGGAAAACCACTAGTCCATTCAGGTATGACCTAAATCAAATCCCTTATGATTATACAGTGGAAGTGACAAATAGATTTAAGGGACTAGATCTGATAGACAGAATGCCTGATGAACTATGGACAGAGGTTCGTGACATTGTACAGGAGACAGGGCTCAAGACCATCCCCATGGAAAAGAAATGCAAAAAAGCAAAATGGCTGTCTGAGGAGGCCTTACAAATAGCTGGGAAAAGAAGAGAAGTGAAAAGCAAAGGAGAAAAGGAAAGATATTCCCATCTGAATGCAGAATTCCAAAGAATAGCAAGGAGATATAAGAAAGCCTTCCTCAGCGATCAATGCAGAGAAATAGAGGAAAACAACAGAATGGGAAAGACTAGAGATCTCTTCAAGAAAATTAGAGATACCAAGGGAACACTTCATGCAAAGATGGTACAATAAAGGACAGAAATGGCATGAACCTAACAGAAGCAGAAGATATTAAGAAGAGGTGGCAAGAATACACAGAAGAACTGCACAAAAAAGATCTTCACGACCCACATAATCACGATTGTGTGATCACTCACCTAGAGCCAGACATCCTGGAATGTGAAGTCAAGCGGGCCTTAGAAAGCATCACCACGAACAAAGCTAGTGGAGGTGATGGAATTCCAGTTGAGCTATTTCAAATCTTGAAAGATGATGCTGTGAAAGTGCTGCACTCGATATGCCAGCAAATTGGGAAAACTCAGAAGTGGCCACAGGACTGGAAAAGGTCAGTTTTCATTCCAATCCCAAAGAAAGGCAATGCCAAAGAATGCTCAAACTACTGCACAATTGCACTCATCTCACATGCTAGTAAAGTAATGCTCAAAATTCTCCAAGCCAGGCTTCAGCATTACGTGAACTGTGAACTTCCAGATGTTCAAGCTGGTTTTAGAAAAGGCAGAGGAACCAGAGATCAAATTTTATTTTTTAAGCCATTACTAAATTCTTTTTCTTTTACCTGTTAGTTCCTGAATTTTATTCCTAATCCCTAAATCCTATATATTTTCAACTTTTCATATCATGTGTTTTAGTTTTTCATTTGAAATCTCAATCTCATTTCTTTTTTTCTGAAAATCATGGCTTTTAGTATTTTACCTTTTTAATTTTGGACTTTTAAAAATCTAATTTAGTGTGTTTCTTTCATCTGTAAGCCTTTGCTTTGGCTTATTTTTAAACCATCTTCAAATAATCCTTTTTATTTTATAGTTTAATTTGTTTTACCTAGGAATTCATATAGCTGACTTCACATATCTATAATGTACTTCCCACAAATTTATCATGTTTCTGATAATTTTAAATTTCTCTCTTATAGGATGCTATAAAGTGGCAGGAGTGGGGATGGGATAAAGGCAATTGAAGTCTGTCATGGGTCAGGTTCCCTGGGAAATAGACTGAGGCAGAAATTTGCATTCAGGAGGCTTGTGGGGTAGGGAATGTGGAAACAATGCTTGTAAGGAAATTAGGGAAGCAGGACGGGGTAGAGGGAGAAGTTGAACTGGGATGCAGTTGCAACTGGAGATCTTAGTCCCATGGGGAGCTCTGGCCAAGGCCAAAATGAAAATACCTCACTTTTATCAATGGCTTCTATAAAAGTTATCTTCAGTTCATTTATAAGACTCCACAAAATATGTGCTTTCTCTCCATGGCAAGTACTACATAGGGATGGATTCAGATTTGGGGGGATCAAAAGATAATATTCCCAGGTGGAGCAGTGGTAAATAACCCACCTCCAAGTGCAGAGACGCAAGAGATGTGGGTTCAATCCCTAGGTTCAGAAGATCCTCTGGGGTAGGAAATGGCCACCCACTCCAGTATTCTTGCCTGGAAAATTCCATGGACAGAGAGCCTGGCAGACTACAGTCCATGGGGTCACAAAGATTCGGATAGGACTGAGCTCGCAAATACGCATGCGTGCACACACACACACAGATTATTTAATTTGGGAGCCCTCTTTAACAAAAATAATACAAAATTATGAATATTAAACTGGCAGGCATTACCCAGGACCTTGGAGGGAGCCTGTGCAACTGAAGGGTCCAGAGCTAAGCTTTGCTAGCTTTGCTGTAAATCCTCCTCTGGTCCAAGGCCATTACCGCACAGCCTGGCTGAGGGGCCTCCTTCACAGTCTCAGGGAGGGTCACTTCCCCTGGAGGGCTACATTCGCTAGCTCTTGAGCTCCTTCTCACTTTAGAGAGCCCTGACGAATTCTTCACTGGATGAGACCCAACTAAATCTCCCCTCAAGGCAAGTGATCTCATCTGGACACCCTGAAGACACTCCATTTCCAGGAACTGGATGGACTACTCTAGACCAGAGGATGAGTCCAGGGAGACATGGGCCATCTACTGGGAGCAAGCATACACCAGCCTTAGTTCTAAGCACTTTATATGAATGATCACATTCAATCTCCACAGGCACACTGTTGTTGTTGTTGTTCAGTCTCTCAATCATGTCCGAGTCTTTGTGACCCCATGGACTGCAGCACACCAGGCTTCCTTGTCCTTCACCATTCCCAGAGTTTTTTCAAATTCATGTCCATTGAGTTGTTGATGCCATCCAACCATCTCATTCTCCATCGTCCCCTTCTCCTCTGTCTTCAATCTTTCCCATCATCAGGGTCTTTTCTAATGAGTCAGCTCTTTGCATAAAGTAGCCAAAGTACTGGAGTTTCAGCTTCAGCATCAGTCCTTCCAGTGAATATTCAGGGTTGATTACCTTTAGGGCCTTCCAAGATCAATGGGTCATGGTGGAGAGTTCTAACAAAATGTTGTCCACTGGAGAAGGGAATGGAAAACCGCTTCAATATTCTTGCCTTGAGAACCCCATGAACAGTACGAAAAGGCAAAAAGATATGACAGGCACACTGGCTGGTATATATTATTTCTTGCCATTCTACAGAGGAGGGACTTGAGGTATAGAGGTTTTACATAATATGCTCAGAGACTCAACTAGGCATCAGTGTGGCCAGGATGAAAACCCAGACTCTGACTCCAAAGTGTCTGCCCTGTGACGACCCCCACTCCTGCCCCTGTGCTATGCTGCTCCATGAGAATGCCAGGTTGGCATGTGTGTATGTTTATTGGTGCTTCTTAACTAAAAATCCTCACTTGAAACATGACCCACTGAGATCCTATAGTAAAGACTCTGGTGTGTTTGGTTTTCTGAGTGTTTTAAGGGTCTTTTAAGTGTTCAAGTCAATTAAAGCACCCAAGGGATGTTTAAAAGGGCAGGTGTATTGACCCTTCGGTTGGGATTCTGAAATAGGGCCTAAAGTATGCTTTCGAAGGTCAACACTTTCTTCTCCTCAAATGAACATTCCTAAAGTCACCTTTCATTTTAAGACATTCTTTTTCCAAGTTGGGGGAGGGGCATTTATTTCTGTGACTGTCACATACATTTTTTTAAAAAAAAACAGAATTTTGATAGCAGTTATGGTGAATGGGCCACCCTTATCTCATTCAACCTTTGCTCTACAACATGGGTGAACAGAATTCCTTTCTTCTGGCTCCGATTCATTTCCCTGAAAAGATGAAGATTCTCCACCTTAACACACATGACCCTGTTTGCTCAGACAAGCAGTTTTCTTTTGAGGATAATCTATATTTATTCTGCAGGCTCAAATAATATTTCTGGAGATCAGTGATGCCAATGAGCCCTTGTTTCACATATTTATGGCATGAGTGGATTCCCATGGACGATTCTTTCATGGATAGATTAAATGTTTTAAAAATCCTTGACAAACTTACTTTCTTCAAAAAACAGTAGTCTTGAATGGTAGTACATGGAATGGATCTCAGGGAACTTACATTTCTATCTATACTGTATGTTGTGACTTGTCTTTTTTTTTCTTTTTTTGCTGTTGTCGTTCAGTCTTGTCATACTCTTTGGGACCCCAGGAACTGTAGCCCGCCAGGCTCCTCTGTCCATGGGATTCTCCAAGAAAAAATACTGGAAAGGGTAGCCGTTTCCTTCTCCAGGGAATCTTCCCAACCAAGGATGGAATCCAGGTCTCCTGCATTGCAAGCAGATTCTTTACTGTTTGAGCCACCAGGGGAGCCCGAATAAAAAGTCTACGTTTTCTCCTCACTTATCTTTGAATAGCTTCCCTGGAGCCTATCTGTAATTACTATTGTGCTGGGGTGGTCAGGGGACAGGCAATAAATGCACCAGGTTTTTCTTGCTTTGTTTGAGCTGTTACTATCAAGGAATCTTTTAAACCTTGGGGGCCTCAAAGGAGAGTTTTCTCCTCTTATCTCCTCTGAATGGATTGCCATTACCTTAAAATGATTCTATTCTCACTCTGTTCCAGCAAATATAAGACTTAACCCTCCTGGTGCCTTGCTTGACAGGGAAGAAACATGTAAAGCAGAAATCAGAAGAGACCATCCAGGAATTTTCCAAATGAATTTTTCATAGACTTCTCATTGCCTAAGAAAACCTTACGCCGTAGGAAAGCACCTAAGAGTGTCTGTTACAGTCTCTACGGACAGAAATTGCTGATTAGAAAAGCTACATGACCTTGATATTGATTTAAAATATTGATGCTTGTGAAAAACATGCAGAACACACCTTTCACTGCTCTAAGAATTGGAAGAATTGGAATGTGATTCTGGTGTCTAATGGACACCATTCAAATAGAATGAGATAAAGAGGGATGTGTCCTGGAGTTTTAAAAAATTTCCATTACATCAAAAAGAATACAAAGATAATATTCTTTTGTATCAAAATGACAAAAAGATTTTCAATATCACTAATTATTAAGTAAATGCAAATCAAAACCACAGTGAGACACTACATCACACTCATTAGGAAAGCTGCTATCAAAAGCCCCACGAAATAACAAGTGTTGGTAAGAAAAGAAATTATTAAAGAAATTGAAACCCTGGTGTTCTGTTTTTGTGAATGTAAAATGGTAGAGGTACATATGACATAAGAAAGTAGTATGGTGGTTCCTCAGAAAAATAAAAATGGAATTACTTTACGATCTGGAAATTCCACTTCTGAGTAAATACCCAAAAGACTTAAAAGCAAGATCTCAAAGAGATGCTTGCACAACCATATTCATAGCAGCATTATTCACAATAGCTAAATCATGAAAGTAACCCAAGTGTCCATGAACAGATAAATGATAGATAGATGTGGTAGATGATTAGCCATGATAGATAAAATGTGGTATATACATGCAATGGGATAAAATGTGGTATATACATGCAATGGGATATTATTCAACCTTAAAAAAAAAAGCGAATTCTGACAAATGTTACAACATGGATGAATATTGAAGACATAATGCCAAGTGAAATAAACCAGTCACAAAAGACAAATATTCTATGATTTCACTTATATGAGAGATCTAGAATAGTCAAAATCATAGAGACAAAAAGTTGAATGGTGGTTTCAGGGTCTGAGAAGAGGTAAAGTGAAAAGTTATTGTTTATTGGGTACAGAGCTTTAGTTTTCCAAGATAAAAAGATCTCTGGAGAGATGGATTGTGGTGATGTTTGCACAACAGTGTGAATGTACTTAAAACTACTGAACAGTACCCTTAAAAATGGTTACAGTATAACTTAAAAGGATACATCAAGAAGGGTTCACTGTTCAACATTAAATGTTCTATGACTGCCCTATAGAGAATTGTTGGTTTCACTTGCTTTATTTTTTTCTCTGCTAGATTTATTACAGTTATGTTCAATCGCATTGTGATCATCCAGTTAGTAGTTGAATCAGACCCCAAGTTTCTGTGAATAACAAAAACCTGAAAAACAAAGATGTTAAAATGAGAAGTCCAAACGCAGATAATTCAGGGCTCACATGGCCATTGCATGGTCAGTAAAGACCCAGGAATTTTTCAGGATCTCTGCTTCATTGTCTCCCTGATGTGTGGTCCTCAACTTCGTGGTTCAAGATGGATGCTGAAGCTCTAGCTATCACACCTATGATCCAAAGAGCAAAATGGAGGAAGGAGGAAGAATAGCTAGCTACATTCAATATAAGAAAACTTCAGAAACCCTACATAACATTTTTACAATATATCATTTTTTTAAGTTTAAGTTGCATTATCAGTCTCTTAGATTGTCAGTTATGTGTCCATACAAAAGTCAGTGTTCCGTTATTTCTAGATAGAGGAAACATGGATATTCATGAGACAGGTAGCAATTTCTGCCACGCCTGGAAAGTGCCTAGACAGATAGAGAAGAATTTAATTTCAAATTCCGTCTATTTTCTATCAATCTACTACTGTTCACTTCAGGATAAAGAAATGTCATTAGCCAAAGCACAAAGCTTTTCGAATTTGACATGTCTCTAATATCAGGCAATTTTTAAAATTTATTTGTGCCTTGGTTCCCTCACTTGTACAAAAGTTACTGTAAGTAAAACGCTGAAGACAGAGCCTGGCACAGAGTATGCTCTATAGCACTGTTGTTATTGTAGTTGTCGTTGTTATTAAATGCCATGCAGCCAAAAAGAAGTGAAGCAGGAGGCATTCTCTTGGTGCTGAGAGATAACAGAAGAGAGGCAACTAGGGACTTCTTCCTTGAGTTACAGTCACTGATCAATGTAAGCACTCCTTCCTGAAGCCAGAAGAGGAGATAGATTTTGGTGAATCTGAAACAGAACCCCACGCCAGATTTTTCTTCCTCCTAGATATTCTTTGCTCTTTCCTGGGCTCAGGCTTTAGGCTAGATGCCTCAAGGCTCAAGATCCAGTTTGTCTTTTCTGAAAGGCAGACCTGGACTCAGTTGAGACAGCATCACTTTAATGGCCCTGTTCTGGGTCTACTCCAAGAGGACGGGAAGCTCATCTTGCAGCTAGAATCCTGCAGAAGGAAGGAGCTTATTTTCCCTGTCCCGTAAAGGGCTGACAGTGCCCTATGGCTACTCTTTAGGGCCAGAGAATTTCCATGGGAGTCTCCCAAAGCCTCAGAAATTTCAGCAGCAGTTCTCTGCTTCAGAGAAATAGAGCCTCACTCAAGTCTAATTTAAAAGAAAACCATCTTCCCAAGGGCGTTGGGAATAATTAATATAACTTCAAAAATAAAATCATTTTTAATGGCACAACACTTTCCCCAGATAATACTTAGATTAGTTTGAGGAGAATGTTGCCAAGATGTAAAACTGGATGCTGAAAATGATTGCTTGCTCCAGAAAGACTGCCACTCTATATTTCATGAGAGCAACAGCAAAGCGGTGTTATGTGGCTGGTATCATCATTACTATTTTTAAGATAAAACAGCCCCTGGGAGGGTCATGGGGCTGAGTGAGGCTCAGTCCCGGGACTTCTTATATCAAAACTTCTATAATTTCCTACTGACCAGCATGTGGCACTGTTAGCCACTATCTATTTCTGGTAACTCTCTCCTTCTGACTTCTATGATTCTAACTTCCTCTGCTTTTTCCTCCCTATGTAACTGATTTTTCTCCCCTCTGTTTACTGTCTACCTATTCCTCAGAGACTGACAAATCCGAATAAGCTGTTTTAGAATATATCTCAAATCCATCGTCTCTCTTTTTTTTTAAATTTTTAAAAATCCAAACACACAATTTTAAAAGGCAAATAGTGCTATATTGTTTCTAACTGAATAAAGCAATCCCATTCTGTCATCAACCTGCCCCAGTGCTGGTCCTGCTCCCAAGAGACAGAACTTCTGCATAGAACTGTGTAGGTTGTGCAAAACTCAGCTTGGGGAGGGGAGGGCATTTAAACACTTTGTGAAGAGAGTGGCACCCTCCAGACTTGGGTAATCCATAACTTTCACCACCAGAGATAGCCAAGCCAAATTGTATCCACTTTCAATCCTTTCAGCTATTTCCTCTAGTATTACCTTTAAGATTCTAAATAATAAGCTGGTACAGCGTTTTCTTGATTCTCCAGTATTGGTGATTATGTACTGAACTTCTCTGATAATGGGCTTTCCTTGTGGCTCAGCTGGTAAAGAATCTGCCTGCAATGAGGGAGACCTGGGTTCAATCCCTGGGGTGGAAAGATCCCCTGGAGAAGGGAAAGGCTACCCACTCCAGTATTCTGGCCTGGAGAATTCCACAGACTATATAGTCCATGGGGTTGCAAAGATTCGGGCACAACTAAGTGACTTTCACTCTCTGATGATGATTACTTCTCAAACTCCCCCTCATGATGTCTCCTCTTTTACCTTTTTCTCTGAATTTACATCACAGTTTCATTTCAGTCAATATGCAGTATTCAACCTAATTCTGTGCTGTGCCTAATTCCTCAGTTGTGTCCAACTTCTTGTGACCCTATGGACTGTAGCCCACCAGGCTTATCTGTCCATGGGGATTCTCCAGGCAAGAATACTGGAGTGGGTTACCATGTCCTCCTGCAAGGGGTCTTTCCAAACCAGGAATCAAACCGTGGTCTCCTGCATTGCAGGCAGATTCCTTACCAGCTGACCTTCCAGGGAAGCCCCGTTCAACCTGATTGGGACCACATAAATGCTGTTTATTCCTGTATCAAGTAGTGTACTATTATTATGGTTGCTTCCTTGTTCGATGTTTTTTTTGGGATTAATATGCGCCTCTCCCCGACCCCCATTCTCTTAGTATTCTATGCACCAATGACTCTGTATTCAGTCTCCTCATTTCCTCTAACAAATTTTCAAATGCAGTTTGCTGTCGTGCCATATTTTCGTTTCTTTCTTCTTTTTGGCTTGGAGAATCATCTCCTGAACCTGTAATCTTCCTGTTCTTATGGATTGGTTACTCTCTAGTCAGCGACACAGCTCTTGTTCTGAGACTTTCCTTCACCACTAGCCTGGAAATTTCCTTCACCTTTCTCCCGTCCTTCTTGGATTTTATGCTTCCCCTTTCCTTCCTGAGTGGAACATATTGCCTAGTAACTTCTTCAGACATGATACATTGGAGGTAGGTTTGCTGAGATTTTTGAATATCTAAAATATCTTTGTTCTGTCATCACAGATCTTGATAGTTTGTCTAATTGTATATTCCTAGAGCAGGAATAATTTTTCTCCATAATACTGAATGTAATTCTCCACTGTCTTCTATCAAGATATCTGCCAGCTACTAAACCTTTGTATGTAACTTTTCTTTCTGGAACAGTTTTCCATTAATTCTTTTCTGCTGGTATACCGAAATTTTATGATGTGTCTTGGTGCAGCCTTTTAAAAAATTTATCTTGGGAGGAACACTTTTTAGACATTTAATACCTTTGTATTTTGGTTCTCCAAAATGTCCCTAGTTTATTTCCTTGATAATTTTGTTTCATCCATTTTTTCTGTTCCATCTTTCTATAATCACTATTAGTTTCATATCAGAGATTGAATCCTCAAATTTCCTTATCTTTTTCTCTTTTATTGTTTATATCTTTGTCCCTGTGTTCTACTTTGAATGAGATTTCTTCAACTTGATCTTCCAATTCTTCTTTTGAATTTTTATGATTTATTTATTTATTGCCTGTACTGGGTCTTTGCTGCTACATGGGCTTTTCTCTAGTTCCAGCGAGTTGGGGCTACTCTCTAGTTTTAGCGCTCAGACTTCTCATTGTGGTAGCTTCTCTTGTTGTAGAGCACAGCCTCTAGGGCACATGAGCTCAGTAGTTGCGGTGCACAGGCTTGCTCCATGGTATGTGGGATCTTCCTGGACCAGGGATCGAACCTGTGTCTCCTGCATCGATAGGCAAATTCTTCACCACTGAGCCATCAGGGAAGCTCCTTCTTTTGAATTTTTAATTTTAGTTATATTGCTAATTTGCAAAAGCTTTTGCTTATTCCCTTATTGTTCCTTTTTTTTTTTTTTTTACAGCATCTGTACTTCTCTGAGAATGTTAATTATTGTTTTCCTTAAGGTAAGCTTTCTTCTGCTCCTTGTTTTGGAGTTCTTTTTTCCTCCCTCTGCTTTTTATGTTGTCAGCCTTTCTCAAAACTCTGGACCCTATACTTTCTGTTTATTTTTAAGATTGAAACACTAAAAGACTGATTAGACATCCTCTGTGATTGGGCAAGTTCAAATTATGAACTGTGTTGTTTTCCTTGGAGAAGTGTGTGTGTGTGTGTGTGTGTGTGTGTGTGTGTGTGTGTGTGTGCGCGCGCGCGCGTGTGTGTGTGTGTGTCCCCTTCCCTCCTCCTCTGCCAGGGCCTTTGAGATTCTCCAAGGAAGGATGCTTCAGTCTTCTGTCATGAGGGTGTAAGGAAGGCTGTCTTCTGTAGGGTAGGGAGAGGGGACTGAGTACCTCACCATTCAAGATGCAGGCTTTCATGTAATTCCTCTCTTTTCAGATAACCACCTCATCTAAGCCCTCTGCCATGCCTGCTATCTGAATTCAAAGGCCTTCTGATTGAACTGATTTAGAGAACAAATTCTCTCTCTCCCATCAAAGTGAGAGAGGGTTAATCACCTGGATGTGCAGGGTGGGATCTTTGAGGCCTAGTCAATCCTTTTACATAGAGGGCTTTCCTCTATTTTTGACTGTATACATCTATACCTTCTAGAGCACTTAGTACCTTTAGGCTTTTGTTCTCTTTTGAATTCTTCAGGATGAATATTATTGCTTCTCGCTGATATGCCCATCCATAGACCTGTAACTTTAATCTTTTTATGCTTTCTCTGCTCTGCTAAATCAATTCTCAACATTCCATATAGTTTTTGTCTTTAGATATTATGGTTTGGGACTATGTTTTTTCCCCTAGTTTAATCAGTGATGAAACACATGTTTTTTTCTAGTCCTTCTTATTGCTTTGGGTAATTTTTAAAAGAGAGGTAAACAGAAATGTAAACTTAAAACCAGAAGATGCTCATCACTTCCTTCCCCTTCCACTGATTAATTTATGTCTTCTTTGATTTTCACCTCTATCTTTCAAGCATCACCTAGCTGTTCCCCTAGTTCAGTTTCTTTCCCTTCCAGTTCATCCTTCACAGATGCTCTGATCTGATTACATCCCTCCCCAGCTCAAGAATATTCAATGGCTACCCACAACAAATAGAACTATGACCTTCTCAATTTGATTTCAACCAAATTTTCCAATTTTATTTACCTCCGTATTTGTAAACTTTATTTTCCAACAAGCATCTATTGAAAAGTTGTCATATGCCAGGGCCATACTAAGTGGTGTATAAAAATACAGTTCATGTATTCAAAAATCAAAGAATCAGAGACAAGTAAAGTAATAAAGCTCTTCTTTCTACCTGGAATCTGCTTCTTACCCATATCTGTCCATCAAAATTCTATCCATTCAAAGTCAGTCTTAAGTAACATGCCTCTTTTATCTCCATGCTGGAATTAATCTGTTCCACCTCCCCTCACCACACTCCCCTAAGCTGTTCATGTGTACTGCTATTAGAACATAGAATCTGATTGCCTTAAATAAACCTGTAGATATATATGTCTCCCTCACCTGATGGAGAAGTCCTTGGTGGTAAGGTAAAGATCTCTATTATATCAGAAAGCATTTTTCATAAAGCAGAAACTCAATAGAGATGTATTGGAAATATCAAATTTTCCTGTTACTGAATTTAAGGAAAAATGTTCAGTTGGTACATGTATAAAGGACACTGAATTGTTTTGTTTATCTTTTAACATTCAAACATTTATTAAACTTTTGTAGACCAGACCCTGTGCCATTTACTGTGGTTACAGAGATGAAGAAGACAGTCATATCCTAAAGTGGCTCACAGTCCAGCCAGGAGATGATAGTTCAAACAACTGTGCAATATGTGATAGGTGTTGTAAAATGGGGGAGGGGGGCTAGAATGGAAAGAGTTTAAGACTCTGCCTGGGAAGTGGGGAGGGCACCAAAAAGAAGGTAGTATCCAGCTAAGATTTCAAGGACAAAGAGTAGTTCCCTAGACAGAGAAGAAATAAAATGATACTCTAATGGATGTTATTTTCACTTTTAGCTATATTGAGGTGGAAACACCCACAATTCTTGTTCAAACAGATTTACCTTTTGATATTCAAATAACTTAGTAAGGACCTACTATTGACCAGGTGGGCTTCCCTAGTAGCTCAGATGGTAAAGCATCTGCCTGCAATGCAGGAGACCCGGGTTTGATCCCTGGGTAGGGAAGATCCCCTAGAGAAGGAAATGGCAACCCACTCTAGTATTCTTGCCTGGAGAATTTCATGGACAGAGGATCCTGTCAGGCTACAGTCCATGGGGTTGCAAAGAGTCAGACACGAATGAGCGACTAACACACACACATGGACCAGGTACCATGCTAAGCAGATATTTTTAGTATAAATTAGTATCTCTAAAAAATAGATAAAGGAATAGCACATTGTATAGAGAAATGCAATAATGTAGTCCAGGTAAAGGGTTCTAATGCTAATTCAAAGAAAAAGCTTAGGAGAAGGCACATAGATGACATATATAATGTAGATGACATATCCATTAGGCAGTTTCTCTCAGATATCAGCTGTCCCAGAAAACATTTGGCAAGAGCTGCATTGCAGTCAATCCCTGGTTGAATTCTCTGATGAGGGTTGGAAATGCCATTATTCTGAGATGTTGATTAAAGAGGGATTCACATGTTTTACATGCCAGATGTGCAGAAGGTGGGGCTGATGGCCTGTGCTGGATGGTTAGGAGCCTGATTTATATTCTCTTTCAGAGACAGTGGCAGTGTGTTTCTCAATGCAGTGGAGGAACAAAGTGTGTGTGTGTGTGTGTGTGTGTGTGTGTGTGTGTGTGTGTGTGTGTGTGTGTGTGTGTGTCTAATACTGATCTCATGCCAAAGCACCATGCAATGAATGCTCTTTACTTTATTTTTAATTTTCACTTTGATCATTTTGAGTTATGGAAATGCCTGGTGACACAGAAAGTGTTTATTTTGTTTTGTCTATTATTGTTATTATTTATTTTCAAATTTAGCAGGAAAACATCCAGCCAGTCTTCAGTCTATGTAGACACAGGTATCCACCTTGGGATATCTTTTTGTTTAGTGAAGAATTACTTGAGTAGCCTTTCTTGCTTTTGTAAATGTAAGACAAATGGACAATCCAAGCCCCAGAGAAGGTTCTAATAACAATTCTATTGTGATTGACTATGCTTTTCCTTCCTAATTTCTCTGAATATGTGGAGCTCATAGGTAGAAAGGGACTGTGCACATTTGCATAGGAGCAGGAAGTTCTAGGAAGGTAAGGGGTGGGAGGAAGCCTTTCCTTCTGAGGTTCAGCATCATTAGAACCTCTTTGAATGAGGTGTCCCCCAACTTAGATATCAGTGCCACAAGATCAGGTTTCACCTCTGTATCCACAGGACCTATATCGTGGCTAGCACATAGTAGGTGCTCAATAAATGTTCTTGAATGAGTTTAATCTCCAGTTCTTTATCTCACACTCTTGCTCCCAAGTTTTCCAGACCAAAACCTTACTTTTCCTTTAATTTTTCATTCCTGAAATAATTAACCAAAATTTCAGGACTTCTAAAGTCTGTTTCTATTTTCACACTCAATTGAAAATTATAAAATCATGTCCTCAAGTAGAAGAGACTGTCTTCTCTTCTTGTTTTAATAATCGCAGAGAATGCGCAACCAGATTATCTAATATTTATGCTGCGTTGTTCAAATAAATAAGCTAAAAAGAAGTGGTAGGTAATAAAAGGGTATTTGAAACCATTCAGAATTGAAACTGTACCCACTATTAGGCAGATGCTACTTCTTTCCGATTTTAGTAGTAAGTTTTCTTCACTGGAAGCTATGATAAAGTTATTGTTTTGAAATGACGTACTGTTTATAAAAAGATTTTTAAAATTTTTATTTTATGTTGGAGTATAGTTGATTTATACTGTTGTGTTAGTTTCAGGTATGCAGCAAAGTGATTCAGTTATACATATATCCATTCTTTTTTGGAATCTTTTTCCATATGGGTTATTACAGAATATTGAGTAGCGTTCTCTGTGCTATACAGTAGATCCTTGTTGATTATCTATGTTATATGTAGTAGTGTGTATATTTTAACCCCAAACTCCTAATTTATCCCTCCCCCCACACATTTCCCCCTTGGTAACCGTAAGTTTGTCTTCCAAGTCTGTGAGTCTATTTCTGTTTTGTAAGTAAGTTCATTTGTTTCATTTTTTTAGATTACACATATAAGCACTATCATATTTTTGACTTTGTATGACTTATTTTACTTAGTGTGATAATCGCTAGGTCCACCACGCTGCTTCAAATGGCATTAGTTTATTCTTTTTTTATGGTTGAGCAACATTCCTTTGTATATACACCACATCTTCATCTATTCCTTTCTCAGTGGACATTTAGGTTGCTTCCATGTCCTGGCTATTGTAAACAGTGCTGCAGTTAACGCTGAGGAGCATGGATCTTTTTGAACTGTGGTTTTATAAAGGATATATCCCCAGGAGTGAGATTACTGCATCATATAGTAGCCCTAATTTTAGTTTTTTCAGGAACCTCTATACTGTTCTCCATGGTGGTTGTACCAATTCAAATTCCCACCAACAGTGTAGAAAGGTTCACTTTTCCCCACACCCTCTCTAGTATTTATTGTTTATAGACTTTTGGGTGATGGCTCTTCTGACTGATGCGAGGTGATACCTCACTGTAGTTTTGACTTGCACTTCTCTAATTATTAGTGATGTTAAGGATATTTTTGTGGACTTTTTGGTGTAAAAATATTCAAGCTTAAGACTTTGAATGGTTCTAGCTGAATTCCGCTTAAAGTGTTTTTAAATGACTCTGTCGTCATCATTTAGGTGTTTTTGGAACTCTTCATGAAACTAAGTCAACAGTCTATTAACCTATGATTTGAGAGGAAATCAATGCCACTTCAGTTCAATTCAGTGAACATACACTGAAAACCAGCTATGCGCCTGTTCTGAGTTGAAGCGAGGTTCATTCCATCTTAATCTTCTTTATCCACTTAACCCCTCAATTACCCTTCTGTTACTATTATGGGAATGGTCAGATTTAAGGCAATAACACTTAGGTTTAGAATCAGCTTAAAGGAGAAATACTGACCTTCAAACCTGTCTCAAATATCCATCTGAAGGACTGAGATAAACAACGAAGGGTGGACAATTAAATAGTCAATAATGCTGGCTCCTTGTTAAACATGTAAGTGAAATTTCTCCTCAATTCACTCTACAGACTACCATAAATAGTTTTAAATTGCTATAGTAAATGGTCTTGGCTGTAATTTCATCTTTTGGTCAGGCAGCTTTCCTTGGAAAAGAGACCAAGAAGAGCAACCTTCAGACCAGATTCTAGAAATCACTGCTATTCTGACAGTTAACTCTCCCACACTGTTAAGTCTGTCAAGAGATGTCTGAAAAACATCAAATTCAGGAAGATGTTTTCATTTTCTTTGACATTATTACTTTTTAAGTATGTTCCAGGGAACTATGCTAAGCACTTTCCCTGCATTACCTCAACTAATCTCACAACAAATCTATAAAGAAGGCTTTATTGTCTTTCCTCATTTTAAATGAAACAAAATGAAATCACAAGGTCAACAGAATGTAAAGTCCATATGGGAACAGTCTGTTGTTTCTTTTGTTCCCTTCTATGTCCTCAGAGCCTAGAACAGAGCCTGGAACTATATAGATGCTCATAAATATTTATTGAGTGATTGAAAGGACAGGTGACTAAATGGTAAAGAATTCGCTCAAGGTTACATAACTAGAAAAGGATGGAGCTGGGACTCCTACTCAGGTCTATTTGATTTCAAAGCCTGTGTTTCTAACTCTGCTTTATTTTCTGCCCATGGCTTGAAATTGCCTTTTAAGTCAATTCCAAACAATTCAAAAATCAGAATATACGTTACTTCCAGAGGCACCAATTGGCAAATTGAACCAGTTAGTCTTGCCCAGAAACTAGATTGGGAATGGATGGAGCAGTCCTCCTTTTAAGGGGTCTCGGAGAAAGGAACACTGATGGCTAACTTACTCTTAGATTCCATCAAAGTTAGGATCTTTGAAGATACATTTTGAGGGTTAAATAATAGCCTATATGAAATGGGCTTAGCTTGGCATTTGAGACATAGTAAGTACTTAACACATTGTTGCCAGAATGAAGAAGGTGACAGTAAATTCTTGATGGTAAATTCTGTAGAACATATTAGCTGTTACTAAATTTTTGAAAGAAAATGACGGTAGAGCTTTAGAGTAACTTTAGATGGTAAAACTAAAGCCCACCATGGTTGCCTGACTTATACAACAAATAATCATTTGAAAGATTGAGTGAGCCTTCTATTTGCCTTCTTATTTTAACATAACAAGGATATTGGAAAATAAACTTTAAAATTTCTATGGTAAGCACTTTACAATCCTCACTTAACCTTCATGACCACCTTTGAGATAGATATCATCATCATAGATAATTGCACTTTACATATTTGATTTCAATAATCTGTTGATTTATGATTTGAGAGGAAACAGAGACACAGAAAAGCTAAGTGATTTGTCAAGATCACATAGCTGGTAAGTGCAGGGATAGGATTCAAAACCAGACAGCCTGGATTCAAGTCTGTGCTCTAAACCAGTACATTATAGCAAAGGGCCTGGTATGGTCAGGCCCAATTCCTAAGTAATATGTCTCAGTAGGTAAAGAGTCCGCCTGCAATGCAGGAGACCCCAGTTCGATTCCTGGGTTGGGAAGATCCCCTGGAGAAGGGAAAGGCTACCCACTCCAGTATTCTGGCCTGGAGAATTCCACGGACTGTATAGTTCATGGAGTCGCAAAGAGTCGGACACCACTGAGCGACTTTCACACTGACTGTCCCTATGGCCTTGGGGTAAAGAATGTATAACAGACCGCAAAGTAAAGGTTTGTGATGCTTCTGATGGAGCCAGAGTGGAGTCATAGACTCACAGTAAGGCTTTTTGCACACCTGAAAAAGCACAATCTGTGCTACCTACTGCTCAGAGTAGTTAAGAGCAGTACAGGACACTGATAGGTACCAAAGTGTCATACACAAGTGGAAGACTGTTATTCATTGTCTTCCTCTAATTTTTCCCTCATGGGCATAGATTGTGGTTGTTCAGTTGCTCAGTTGTGTACACCTCTTTGCGACCCCATGGACTGCAGCATGCCAGGCTTCCCTGTCCATCACCATCTTCCAGAGTTTGCTCAAACTCATGTCCATTGGATTGGTGATGCCATCCAGTCATCTCATCCTCTGTTGTCCCCTTCTCCTCCTGCCTTCAATCTTTCCCAGCATCAGGGTCTTTCCCAATGAGTCGACTCTTTGCAGTCGACTCTTTGCATCACGTGGCCAAAGTATTGGAATTTCAGCTTCAGCATCAGTCCTTCCAGTGAATATTCAGGGTTGATTTCCTGAATCAACTGGGCTTCCTGAATCAACTGATTGACTGGTTTGATCTCCTCGAAGTCCAAGGAACTCTCAAGAGTTCTCCAGAACCGTAATTTGAAAGCATCAATTCTTTGGCACTCAGCCTTCTTAGACTACACAACGTGAATATAAACTCTTTAAGGGCACGGTCTGAACTCCTCTTTCTTTTCAGATCTCACTCAGGGGCACACACAGGAGATCCCCATAAATACACATCAACCCTGTCTCAGATGGTTCTTTAGAAAGAATACCTGAAGCCCCAGCAATTCTGATTACTGTCCCTCCGGGTTACAGCAAAACCAGTTGTCTGTTTGATCTGATTATATTTAAATGAAACCCCAAGGCTATAATGTCTAATGAGGTGGGAAAGAAGCAATTGCTGTTCATTAGCTTCCTAGAAGTCTATTCATGGGACAGGGTCTGGATGTTGTCTCAGTTCCTTTTCAAGGCCTTTAGGTTATGTCTTTGGGAGATGAATGCCCTATTAAAGCAAACAAATGAAGACAAAGCCAGTGAACTGGCCCTTTCACTGAAGAACGGCCAGCTTTTGCACACAGCATTCTTTCTTTTCCTTACTCACAAAGTGACAAAGGCTACTCAGGATCATAGTCAGACATATCTGATTACAAGCAATCTTCTATCATCCTGTTGACATCTTCCAATTCCTTCAAAAGCTCACAAGCAGTTCCTGATATCAAAACTTCAAAATAAATGAAGGAAAATTGAGAGAATTAAAGGGAAAAATAGACAAATCTACAATCCTAGTTAAAGATTTTAATACTCATCATATAGTAATTGATAGAATCAAGTAGACAAAAAATTAGTAAGGATACGAAAGACTTGATCAACATTCTCGGTCAACTAGATCTACCTGACATATATAAAATATTGTACTATATCATCAAACCATATAATATGCATTAATATGCATAATATGCACACAGGATATTCATTAATATAGGCCATATCTGTGCTATTAAGCAAGCCTCAATATATTTCAGAGGATCAAAGTATATAGAGTATGTTCTCTCTTCATGGTCAAATTTAATTTAATGAATGACAATCTATAGAAAAACTCCATGTATTTATAGATTAAAAAACAATAACCATGGATCAATGAGGTAATCACAAGGGAAATAAGAAAATATTTCTAACTGAATAATCATAGTTTCACAGCATATTAAAACCTATGGAATGTAGTTAAAGCAATGCACATAGGGAAATTTATAGTTTTAAGTATCTTTATTAGAAAAAGAATATAAGATGATCATAAAATCAATGATCTAAGCTTACTTCAACCTTAATAACCTGTAAAAAGAGGAGCAAACTAAATTCAAAACATGTAGAATAAAATAAATAATAAAAACAAGAACAGAAACCAATTAAAAATTTTAAATGGACAAACAGCAAATAAAATCAACAGAATCAAATACTGATTGAAAGGATTAATAAAATTGATAAAATCTACCTACACAGATTGTGAAGGTTGCAAAATGCGATTGAAACTTCATACTCTTCCCATCACGAGGTGGAATCTACGTTTCTTCCCCTAAATCTGAGCTGGACTCTGTGTCTTTCCTTTCCCCAACAGAATTTGGTAAATGTGGCACTAATTACTTCCAAGCTTCATCAGGAAAGGCCAAGTGGCTTCTGCTTGGTTTCGGGGGGGATGATTGCTCGGAAGGAAGACAGCTGCTATGCAGGAGAGATCGCATGGAGGCAACCCATGAACAGCCCCAGCTGAGCTCCCAATGCACCCCCAGCACCAACTGCCTGCCTGTGAGGAAGCCATCTTGGACCTCCAGCCTAGCTGCCTGTCACATGATCGACACCTCATCTGACAGCTGAATTCCTACATATCAACAATCAAAAGTAATTTTAAAAAATATGCACCAGATTTGAACAGACACTTCACAGAAAGTGATAAATAAACGGCTAATATGCACATGAAAAACTACTCAACATCATGAGTCACTGCTACTGCTGCTAAGTCGCTTCAGTCGTGTCCGACTCTGTGCGACCCCACAGAAGGCAGCCCACCAGGCTCCCCCGTCCCTGGGATTCTCCAGGCAAGAATACTGGAGTGGGTTGCCACTGCCTTCTCCAGTGCGTGAAAGTGAAGTTGCTCAGTCGTGTCCGACTTTTAGCGACCCCATGGACTGCAGCCCACCAGGCTCCTCCGTCCATGGGATTTTCTAGGCAAGAGTACTGGAGTGGGTTGCCATTGCCTTCTCTGCATGAGTCACTAGGGAAATATAAATTAAAATCTCTGTGAGGTACCATTTCATACCTAGCAGAATCGCTAAAAATCAAAAAGTTTGGTAACACCAGCTCATGGGGTGAAGTCATGAAATAACTAGAACTTAATGCATTGCTGATGAGGGAAGCTGAAATAAATTTAAACATGCATCTACCTATGACTCAGATATTATGCTCCTAGGTATTTACCTTCCCCCCCCCCGGCAAATTAAATCTGCAAACTGAAACAAAGTCTACAGATGGCTTCTACAGGAATGCTCAGAGAAGCCTGACTCATAAGAACCAGAAACTATAAGCAACCCCAAAGTATATTGATAAGAGAATAGATAAACAAATTGTATTATCGTCATACAGTGGACTACTATTTAGGAATCAAAAGACATGTACTACTGATACATACAATAATCTGGACAGATCTCAAAACCTTATGTTGAGTGAAAGTGAGTCAGAAGACAGTACATACTTCATGATTGCACTGTTTGATTCTATTTATGATGTCTAAGAATAGGTATAACTAATCTATGGAAATAGTAATTGGAAACTGCCTCTGGGTGGATGGAGATGATGAATTGAATAGAAACAGCCACATGGAAACTCTTTGGAGCAACAGAAACACATTTGGTTTGGTATGCATATAAGTGTGTGTATTTGTTCAGTTCGGTTCAGTTGCTCAGTCATGTCTGACTCTTTATGACCCCATGGACTACAGCACGCCAGGCTTTCCTGTCCGTCACCAACACCTGGAGCTTGCTCAAACTCATGTCTATCAAATTGGTGATGCCATCCAACCATCTCAACCTCTGTCATCCCCTTCTCCTCCTACCTTCAATCTTTCCCAGCATCAGGATCTTTTCTAAGGAGTCAGTTCTTTGAATCAGGTGGCCAAAGTATTGGAGCTTCAGCTTCAGCATCAGTCCTTCCAAAGAATATTCAGAACTGATTTCCTTTAGGATTGACTGGTTGGATCTCCTTGCAGTCCAAGGGACTTTCAAGAGTCTTCTCCAACACCACAGTTCAAAAGCATCAATTCTTCAGCGTTCAGCTTTCTTTATGGTCCAGCTCTCACATCCATACATGACCACTGGAAAAACCATAGCCTTGACTAGACGGACCTTTATCGGCAAAGTAACGTTGTTGCAGAAACCAGTAATCAAGAAACCAAGCACCACACTCGCAGAGTTGGAGAAGTCAGGTTTATTACACTGGCAGGCCCAAAGGAGTCAACACCCCAAGATCTGAGCCCTGAACAAAGGGGTTACAGAGTTTCTATAGACCTACTATTGTGGGCAACACTAGCTGCTAACAGGCTGGTTTAAACTAAGGAGTTTCGCGCACACGGGAACAGCAGTCAAGATGCGGAGGGGGATGCCTGACCTTTACACAGACAGGCATGATTAAGCAGGTTTGCAGGGGCTGGGCAATTGCAAAGAGCAGGACAAGAGTGAGTGAGATAAGCTCCAGTTCCTAGTACGCTAAGTCCCCACTTTCTGAGACTACATGATCTACGTGATCCAGACTTTGCAAGGAACAAGCTGAGTTACAGGGGCAGAATGAGCAGGAGGTTATGTAAAATTTTACCTTTTCCTCTTCAATGTCTCTGCTTTTTAATATGCTGTCTAGGTTGGTCATAGCTTTTCTTCCAAGGAGCAAGTGTCTTAATTTCATGGCTGTAGTCACCATCTGCAGTGATTTTGGAGCCCAAGAAATTAAAGTCTATCATTGTTTCCATTGTTTCCCCATCTATTTGCCATGAAGTGATGGGACCAGATGCCATGATCTTAGTTTTTTGAATGTTGAGTTTTAAGCCAACTTTTTCACTCTCCTCTTCTACAGAACTTCATCAAGAGGCTCTTTAGATCCGCTTCACTTTCTTCCATAAGGGCTGCATATCTGAGGTTATTGATATTTCTCCCAGCAATCTTGATTCCAGCTTTTGCTTCATCCAGCCCAGCATTTTGCATGATGTACTCTGCATATAAGTTAAATAAGCAGGGTGACAATATACAGCCTTGCCATACTCCATTCCCAATTTGGAACCAGTCCATTGTTCATGTCTGGTTCTAATTGTTGCTTCTTGACTTGCATACAGATTTCTCAGGAGGCGGGTCAGGTGGTCTGGTATTCCCATCTCTTTAAGAATTTTCTACAGTTTGTTGTGATGCACACTGTCAAAGGCTTTGACGTAGTCAATGAAGCAGTAGATATTTTTCTGGAATTCTCTTGCTTTTTTCTACGATGCAACAGATGTTGACGATCTGATCTCTGGTTCCTCTGCCTTTTCTAAATCCAGCTTGAACATCTGGAAGTTCTTGGTTCATATACTATTGAAGCCTAGCTTGGAGATGTGTGTATATATAGGTGCGTGTATACAGTTGTCAAAACTCATCAAACCAAACACTTAAGATTTGTGAGTTTTATAACATGTAAAAGATACTTCAATTAAAGATGTGTAAACACGAAAGCACATACTCACAAACACAAACACACACAAACACACACACATGTGCCTCATATCCCACAGGGAGACTCCCCAATCCAGTCTCAGTCCTTGGTGAGGGAGGAGGATTCAATCTAAGACCCCAACTAAATAAAAACAGGAGGATTCACTGTAAAACAGACTAGAATGCACTGACCTCACTCCCCACCACCATTGCCCCGGGAAAAGTCATAGGTATCTTGCTGTGGTGAGTGAATGACCTGGCAGTTCTGGGGATGAACACCATGTGAGATCTGACAGGACAGGATTAGGGGTGCTGTCAGCTCTCCAATGTCTGTTTAGACTCGTCTCTTATTGGGCTGGGTGCCCGACATTGGTCTGAGCTCACACGGATGTTTTGTTTTTCTGTGTCAACTCTTAAGTAATTCTTCAGCTAAATAAAATCCCCTCCTCCCTATCTCCCACCACCTCACCATGGTAGTTTTCTAGTTATTTTAATGAGAACATTCTATTTCACTCTGTTTCTATGGGCAAAATATCTTCTTAATGCCCTTTCTATCTACTCTTCCCTGTTTCTTATTTCACTTTCAGAAATGTTTTTAAGATGACTCTATGCCTGGGCTTTTCAAATTTTAATGCCTTATGAGTCACCTATGGATCTTATTAAAATTCCAGTTCTGATTCAGTAGATCTGGGGTGGGGTCTGGGATTCTACATTATTAAGTTCCCAGGTGGTGCCAATGTGTTGGTTTGAGAATCCCACTTTAAATAGAAGGCTCTCTATAATATGCTAGCAATGCAGTGAATGCTGCTTGCTCCTCTTATTTGCAGGGTAGGATAAATTAATGCAGAGTGTGGTGTCAGAGAAAGATGGGTAATGAAAAAAGCAATTCACTCTCTTTCTCCATCTCAAATCTTGCCTTTCATGCTTCTTGCTACATAAGACAAATGGCTCTGTTTTCCTAAGAGCTATACACATCCGCCCCCAGTGACAGCTGTCTTCTTCTAAAGATGTATCAGAGAAGGAGGGAAGGCAGGATTACTCATCAGAGTCATGATTTGCTCTGTCCCACATTGCAGACAGAAACACTGAGGCATGAAGAGGCGAATCTTCTGAACTATAAACTAATACAACACCGAGTGTTACCATTTACAACCACAATTGTATGGCATTAGAATTAGATACGTTGGCCAGGATTATCTTACTGGCTAATATACTGAAATTAGAACCTCTCCTTTCCTACAGTTGTTAGATCTGTAGCATTCCAGAAGGGCTCTGGATAGGATGGCAAGGCATTTCTTTCCACCTCATGTCTTTCAGTCTCTGACTAATACTTACTGTTTTCATTCATCAAACATTTACTGAGCATCTACGAGTCCTACGAGTCTGAGCTTTGTGTAGTTTTTGTGAATGCCGAGAAGAATAAGCTAATTTCTTATTCCAAAGAGGAGGTAGACACACAAAAAAATGAGGAGATAAAAGAAGAGAATAGTTATCAAGTAGCTACTACTTGGGGCTTCCCAGGTGGCACTAGTGGTAAAGAATCTGCCTGCAATGCAGGAGACAATGCAGGAGATGCAGGTTCGATTTCTGGGCCAGGAAGATCCCCTGGAGGAGGAAATGGCAACCCACTCCAGTATTCTTGCCTGGAGAATCCCATGGAGAGAGGAGCCTTGGAAGCTACAGTCCATAGGATCTCAAATAGTCAGATGCGACTGAAGTGACAGCACATGCAGCCACCACCTGCTGGAGGTGATGTAGTCTATTTCAAGTGGCCTTGATAGAGGTGGGCATAGAGTGCTGAATTCTGCGGGGGAATGGGGAATCTCTAAAGCAGTTTTGAGCTCTGCCTTGAGAAAAGAGCAGGCGTTCATAGGTGGCTAGGGCACAGAACGGGAGGGCATTCTAGGCAGCGGGAGGACAACATGAGCAATTAATACATGATACTCAGGCTTCCAAGTGATCCTGGGTGACAGGAGTGTGAACTGTGGGATGGGGAGGTGGAGTAAGTGGGAAGAATAGGAGCGATCCCTTCCAACTTCTGTCTTTCGAATTTATGCAGTCGATTCACATGCATTATGCTACTTGATCTGAACAGCCTGCTCCTCCATCCCCAGTCACAGCACTAATTACCTGTCAGCTGGAATGAGGGAGGCTTAGAACACACCTAGGAAGGGTGAGAAAAGATGTTAATCAAAGCCAATTCTGAGAAAGTGATTAAAATTTCAAATGTGGTCTACAAGTCTTCTGCTTTGCCGGAATTCCAACGCGATTATTCAATGTAATCCCATTTGTTGAGAGCCAGTCTCTCTCCACCGAGGCTTGCTGAACAGCTCTGACATTTCAGAATCAGAGGCTGCGCTCCCAGCTGGCTGAGCTGGCCTGACAGCTCCCTCTGCATTTCCAGCAATGACTTGCATCTGCCTGGCAGTGCCCTTTGTTTTGAACCTGAGGCTTTTGCACACCTCTGCTGGAGGTCTCAAACACCTCTGTGCAGGCACCAGTCAAGATCTGAGGCCTCTCACAGGCCTAAGGTATACAGAACTCTTAAGAAAGTCTGTTTAAATACAATGGTTTTCCAACATCTGTGTGTATTTCATGCCCTCCAGGGTAGGGGGCGTGCTTGTTAAAAGTTCAGGTGGTCTGTTCCTGATCTGGAGATTCTGAAACCAATTCTGAAAATCTACTTTTTGAAAACAAATTTTATACATGCATCCATTATACATCCATTATACATCATGCATGGCTGAGTCCCTTTGTTGTCCGCCTAAACGATCACAACAGTGTTAATCAGCTAAAAACACATCTTCCTTGGACTTCCCTGGCTGTCCAGTGGTTGAGAATCCACCTGCTAATGCATGGACATAGGTTCAATCCCTTGTCTGGGAAGATTCCTCACGCCACCATGCAACTAAGCCCGTGCACCACAACTACTGAACTCACATGCTCTAGAGCACATGCTCTGCAGCAAGAGAAGCCACCACAGGGAGAAGCCTGTGCACTGCAGCTAGAGAAAGCCTGCACATAGCAATGAAGACCCAGCTCAGCCAAAATTAAATAATAGATAAAATAAAATGAATTTTTTAAAATATGCATCTTCCGGTCTACTGGGATATAAACCAAAGCTTGAGAATATTGGTGTTAGGATTTGGAAGTTTAGTGAGAGCATCTAGACTCCCTCTCTCCACTTTCCAGGCTTTTCCTCACACAGGCCTGGGCTAAGTTTCTGACGAGAAATCAAAGGTAACATTGGGAGTCACAGATTAAACCTCAACAAGTTCCCCGTGCACAGCATGACTCAGGCGTGGAGGAAAGGACGGCTTTTGTTATTTCACTTTCAATCCCGTTTGCTGTGGCATGTCCTTCTTGCCCCAACATGGCTGTGACAAAAATCACTAAGTGACCCAGGAGCCGTGAAGGCCTCTGCCCCACCGTTTACAGGGACCACTGCAGCCACAAGAGGACGGTCTGAGCCTTCTGTATCAGACACAAAGCCCTCACACACTGTCATCTGTTCACCCACAGTAGCCTCTCTGACCCTGCATTGTCTGCTTGGGCAAAGGAATCTTTGAAAGCCATTTCCAGCCTGGTTCATGATATAGTGCTTTGGAAAGTGCCACCAAGATGAAAAACAGCTCACAAATGGGGAGTCCTCGTTATGTTCAGCACCATAGCCAGCAAGAAGCTGCTGCCAAGCAGGATCAAACTTCTGGGGAATGTTTCTGAAAAGCTGATGGAAACAGGGGCCTCTGTCACACTTCTGTCACACCTCACCCCTACGTGTGGGGAAAGCTCTCTTGGAATGGATCTTCATCAGTCTCAGAGACGCACAAAATCTGTGTCTCCAGCAGCATTGCCATTTTCACTGCAGACTTGAAGCTCTCTTCTCTGGTTTCCACTGCAGAAAGGGAAGAGAAACCATCCAGGTTTTTTCTAAAATAATTGAAGCTGTCTCAAAATGGTGCTGTCTCAAAAGATGTCTCCCAAACGTTTCCATCACCCCCACCCCCGGTCTGAGCCTGAGCTCTGCCTAATTACCTGCATAATATCCTTGGCTCCTGTGCAGGGGTCCAGGTGTCCTCCTTGTCCACTGGAAGCTGAACCGTATGTTAGACAGCTCTCTCTGATCTCCCTGGCTCCCCTCTTACCTACACAACTCCATTAGCTTGGGGGCTGACAGTTCTGCTAGGATATTTGTTTTACTTCTGCCAGATTTTTCAGCTAAGTGGCGGGGAGGGAGGGGTTCCCCCATCCAGAGCCAGCTCTAGCCTTCTATGGTTCTGTCCTCCAATCTGTTAGGAAAAGGATCCTAGATGCACTTAGAAAGGGAAGAGATAATGTTTTCTTAGCAGTTGAGCACAGCAGATCAGGTCCTCCTTGCCAGGCTCAAAGCAGAGAATTATTTGTTTCTTTCTCCAAGTAAAACCAAGGTGTCACCGTGAGCAGCAGACAAATCTAGAGAAATAAATCCATACTGTTATTCAGGACCAAGGCAAAAAATATTTAAAGTGTCCTTTGGAAACAAACAACAGTTGAACAAAATGACCATCTCTATTGTACAGATGAACTTATTTGTAAAGCAGAAATAGAGACACAGACATAAAGAACAAATATATGGAAATATATGAGTGGGAAAGGTGAGGGTGGGATGAATTGGAAGATTGGGTGATATATATACACTATTAATACTATATAAAAAAAAATAGGTAACTAATGAGAACCTACTGTTCTCAGAGAACTCTACTCAATGCTCTGTGGTGACCTAAACTGGAAGAGAATCCTCAAAAGAGGGGATATATGTACCCATATAGCTGATCACTCTGCTATATAGCAGAAACTACCACAATATTGTAATGCAACTATACTCCAATAAAATTAATTAAAAAAAAAATGACTGTCTTTAATTCTCTAGTTATTTTCCCCCTCTACCACCTTTCACCCTCAATTTGGGTTTTCCTGGGATTTAGGTAAGTTTTCATGAGATAAATGAGATTGAGCATACAGAGATGAGCACAATGTGGAGGTGTGAACTCATCTAGAGATCACCCAGCCAAACAAACCACCTAGAAAGTTCACGGCAGATTAATTCACCCAGTGAATCAGTGATGGGCAGGAGGCAATCACAATACAGGAAGAGCCAGAAACCTGGAAATTGCTGCAACACTTCCCTCTTTCTCTCTCATCCTTCACATCCAACCCATCATCAATCTTACAGAGTTTGATTCAAATATCTATTAAACCCGCTCTTCTTCTCTCCATTTCTATGGCTAACGCTCTAGTTCAGCGCCACCCACTCTTGCCTGAATGACTGTAACAGTCTCCTGATTAGGCTACCTGCCCCTCCCAACCTACTTTTCACATAGCATCGTCTGTGCAAATCTCATGCCATTCTCCCAATAAAACCCTTCAATAATGTATTTTTCTCCTGTGTTCCCAGGTGGCTCAGTGACAAAGAAGCCACCTGCCAAAGCAGGAGATGCTGGAGACATGGGTTCAATCTCTGGATCAGGAAGATCCCCTGGAGGAAGAAATAGCAGCCCACTCCAGTATTCTTGCCTAAAAAAACCATGGATAGAAGAGCCAGGCAGGCTGCAGTCATGGGATCACAAAGAGTCAGACATGACTGAGTGACTGTCTTCCCCATGCCCTGCTTTTCTCTGCAAAGTCTTAGATTCTGCATAATCTAGCCCTTGCTTACTTCTCCTGCCTCAGCTCGGGACTTCGTGTCTCAAACAGTAAGCTCCAGCAAACTAAACTCCTGTGCAAAATAGACCATATGCTCTTTCACTCTATGGGCTTCCCTGGTGGCTCAGATGGTAAAGAATCTGCCTGAAATGCAGGAGACCTGGGTTTGATTCCTGGGTCAGGAAGATCCCCTACAGAAGGGAATGGCTACCCACTCCAGTATGGCTCAGCAGGTAAAGAGTCAAACTGCAATGCAGGAAACACAGGAGATATGGGTTTGATCCCTGGGTCGAGACGAGCCCCTAGAGGAGGAAATGGCAACCCACTCTAGTATTTTTGCCTGAAAAATCCCATGAACAGAGGAGTCTGGCAGGCTACAGTCCAAAGGGTCACAAAGAATCAGATGCAGCTAAGCATGCACTATTTTTCTTTCTCTCTGGGGCCACCATGTATGCTGTTTTCTCTGCTTGAAACAACCTTTTTCATACTCCTAATTCCCTTAAATTAGTTATTTGCTGCTTGAAGTTCAGGTCTCAAATAAAACGCCACTTCCTCCAGGGAGACTTTACTAACCTTCAGGGCAGCTGGGCAGTCTCTCCTCCATGCTCCTTTAGCACCTGATGCAGCCCCACTTCTATTCCCCAAGAGAGCAGGGTCCATGGCTCTCAGGGTCACCATGGTATCCTTAGCCCTGGCCTCAATATAGATTCTTTAATAAATAAATTTCTGTGTGGCTGATTTTTTTCCTGCCTATTGCTGGAAAGATTACAACTATAGCTCATTTCTGTCCCAACACCTTAAAAATTTTCCTCTTCCTAAATGGGATTCAAGAAAAACTCATATCTTTTCCTCTCCTTTCCTCTTTTTCCCTAAGGCCTACCTGTCAAGAGGATCTCCCTCATTGCATTTTGGTGGAAATTTTTGTTAGTGCCTTCTCTATACTAGTTTACCCCTTGAGCTATGCTCAGTCCAATTCAATCTCCTGAAATCAATGTATAATATCTCAAGATGATAGCGTTCTTGTCTGCACCACTTATTTGGCAATCAATCAAATGCTGCCTTGTGATAGTTCTTCTGCTCCTGTTTTAAATTGTTCTTATTATTACTCAACATTTCACAGCTTTATAGCATGTCTCCTGACAATACTGTTAAGTCCCTTTAGAACTCAACTATCCTTGGGTCCCCTCACCACTTCCCCACAGGAAATCAAGCACATCTAACAAGGAAAGATATAATTAAATATCAAATGAATAAATGAGTGTTAGGTACTCAATACAGATTAGATCTGTTTATTTTTGGGACAGTGTTGAAAGAGTTCACAATTAGCCTGAATTTAAATGTGTCTAAAGGCAATGGTTCAGTGGTAAAGAATACACCCACATGCAGAAGACATAGGTTCAATTCCTGTGTCAATAAGATCCCCTGGAGGAGGAAATGGCAACCCACTCCAGTATTCTTGCCTGGGAAATCCCATGGACAGGGAAGCCTGGCGAGTTATAGTCCAAAGAGTTGCAAAGAGTCAGACACAACTGAGCACAACACACACATACAAAGGCAGATAACTAAAACCCTGAATATATATATATAATGACTTGGCTTTAAGGAAGGAGGCAAGACTTACACAGAATAAATTAAGCCAAATAGAACCAAGGCACTCACAATTAATTCTGCTGTTTCTATTAGCGCCCATGAGAGAAAGAGCATCTCCGTAGCTGGGAGGGGATGGTTCCTATAAGGAGATGTCTCCCAAAGACCCTCAAACCTCTAGTGATCCTAGGAGAGCTGCTGAGCGAAACAGCTAAGATTCTGAGGCTTGTGTCTTAATTTTGCCTTGGTCCTCTATCAAACAATGGGAGGAATCCTGGGTTGGGGGTAAAGATCCTTCAATTTTATTTTCAAGATCAGTTACGGTTTACATTGTTTTGTTGGCCAAGACATTTAATGGATCTGAGCCATAGTCTTATATGTTTATAAGGATTCTAGTGCTTAGTCTGTCTATCCCATAGGCATGTTATGATGATCAACTGGAGTTGGTTAGGATGACACTTTAGAGGAGTTTAAAGAAAAACATTTGTGAAATAGTGACATCATTATCTCAGACCCATTGGCAAACTTTCTTGGGCTTTGGCTTCTCACCCCACCCACAACCCTCAATCCAGCAATAGAGGAGTGATGGAGTCAAGTATTTGTTAAAGTTTTCGTGTGATTTACCATTGTAAATAATTTCTTACTGAGAAAAGAATGTAGAGGAAAATGGAATCCTCCCCAGTCAATGGTCTCCTGTCTAGATCTTTTCCATAGATAATTAAGTGTGAACTGTTTATTTTCATTGCCAAAAGAATCTCTAGAGTGCCCACCAGTGCCAATATTGTACTAGATGTATTATACTAGACTGTATTGAGATAAGATAAATAAACCCTAATAGAACTCATTACATGGTAGGGAAAATCCATAAACATGTCAACCTGATTCACCTGAATGTACATTACAGCATGGCAGCTGCAAGGTGAAAGGAAGAGAGAACAGAGCGTGGATTTAGAGTTAGACCTGATTTTAATAATTTCAATATACGTAATGAGAGCCATTCTTGAAATAGGCATGTGCCATGTCAGAGGCATGAAGGAGCCTGGGGAGCTAAGACTGACTATTCATGCCACTCTCAGACATCTGGGGCACTTCAGTATTGATCATACCATCCCCTTCCCAATGAAAGTAGTACAGAGAGCTATGTCTCATCACTCCCCCTCAACCCACCACCACATCTCATAGATAACAGGCACTTCCAGGGCAAGGGGACCAATCTATTGGCTGTTTTCAATACTAAGGACAGGGGCACATCCTCTTCTCCAGCTCCAGAGGTTGACCGTGATTTGGGGACTGAATTTTAAGACTACACCAGTCAGTTTAACCTAAAGTTTATTGTACTGGTGTTCTTTCTTTGCTAAGCTGAATAGTCATATACCTGAAGCACTGGATAATATTGATTCTGTGTGGCTTTACCAATCTGGATCCTGAGATACAGGAACTAAGTGCTTAGTGGCAATTGCCAACTTTTGTTGTTGTTGTTCAGTTGCTAAGTCACATCTGACTCTGCAACCCCATGGACTACAGCATGCCAGGCTTCCTTGTCTTTCACTATTTCCTGGAGTTTGCTCAGATTCATCTCCACTGAGTCGTACATGACTACTAGAAAAACAATAGCTCTGACTATACAGACTTTTGTTGGCAAAGTGATGTCTCTGCTTTTTAATATGTTGTCTAGGTTTGTCATGGCTTCCTCTCAAAGAGCAAGCGTCTTCTGATTTCATGGCTACAGTCACCATCTGCAGTAATTTTGGAGCCCAAGAAAATAAAATCTGTCACTATTTCCACTTTTTCCCCATCTGTTTGCCATGAAGTGATGGGACCAGATGCCATGATCTCCATTTTTTGGATGTTGAGTTTTAAAGCCAGCCTTTTCACTCTCCAGTTTACTTTCTGCCATTACTCTCCTCTTTACTTTCTGCCATTAAAGTGGTATCATCTACATATCTGAGGTTCTTGATATTTCTCCCAGCAATCTTGATTCTAGCTTGGGATACATCCAGCCCAGCATTTTGCATAATGCGCTCTACACAGAAGTTAAACAAGCAGAGTGACAATATATAGACATGACTCATTTTTGAACCAGTCCATTGTTCCATGTCCAATTCTAACTGTTGCTACTTGACCTGTATACAGATTTCTCAGGAGGCAGGTAAGGTAGTCCGGTATGCCCATCTCTTTAAAATTTTTCCACGGTTTGTTGTGATCCACACAGTCAAAGGCTTTGGCTTAGTCAATGAAGCAGAAGTAGATATTTCTCTGGAATTCTCTTGCTTTTTCTATGATCCAAAAAGTGTTGGCAATTTGATCTCTGATTTCTCTGCCTTTTATAAACCCAGTTTGTACTTCTGGAATTTCTTGGTTCACATATTGCCAACTTTAGGACTGGCATTCTTGCTCACCTACAGCCTGGCTGCCTGGTCCTATGCCTGCTATTTAAAATCCATCTGCCTGTCTCAAATATTTCCTTTCCATGCCATGGTTTATTATTTTCTGTTCTGCTTTACAAATCACATTTCCAGAGGCTAATCCAGACAAATCCTATCAACACAGTAAAACTTAATTTATCCCTGATGCCACAGGAAAGATTAGATACCTGGATTATAACTGGACTGACTAGGTAAGGATTAATCAGTAAAGTCAGCAGAGCAAGATGAGAGAGAACATATGTCCAGTGAGCACTCTTCCATGACAGGTTTTGTAATAGACTATGAGCTTCTTGAGGACAGGAACTAAGTTTTTTTTACTACTGTGTTTCCAATATCTGGCACATGGTAGTCATTTATTAAGTGACTATTAAACAAATGAATATTTTACTGACTGAGCCACTAGGGAAGCCCTAGGTATGGGTAGACTAACCAGGATCTTCTTGACACAGGAATCGAACTGTGGTCTCCTGCATCGTAGGCAGATTCTTTACCAGCTGAGCTACCAGGGAAACCTGTAATATGTATCTAGGAGTCCTATATAAATTTGATTTTATTTGAATAAGATGTGGCCTTACCTTCAAGGAGCTTACAGTCTAATAAGACAAACAGAGTAAAAAACAAGATATAAGTTACAGAGCTATGCACAGGCTTTATGGAGGAGAATAGTACAAAACCCAGAGTGGGCATACAAAGCAAAGTAGAATTCAAATAAAAAGAACAGAAATTATTTTGAAAACAGGTAAAATTCTCACCTGTGTGACCTGGAAAAAGTTTATTAACTTTTAATAGTTAATAGTTTTAAAAGTTTAATAACTGGTATTCATTATATCAATGTATAAGTTGATCATTCACAGAACACAAACCATTCATGATTCACTGCATCCCCAGAGGAATAAGAGAACTTCATTTCCTCCAGACCAATACAGCTGGCAAGTTTTCTTCAGCTCTCAGCATATTCTTGTCCTGGGTCATCAAGATTGACCAGACAGAGAAAAGTCTCTGGTTTGGCTTCCTTATCCTGTGCCAGGACTACTGTTCTGGTTTCAAGAGTCTTGCTCCTAGATTCTGCCCCTTGATGTGATCCAGGCATCAGGAGATTCACATTCTGGTTCCAGCTCTGCCAGTACTTTCTGTGTGTCCTTGAACAAAGCAGTCTCCTCTCCATCTTTCCTGCCCATTTCCCATTACTCCCTAGGTGCTCTGTGAACCACAAAAACAAGGCTAGCTATCCTCTGATCATGTTTCATGTCTCCCACCTCAATTTCCTGCTCATGTGGGTCCTCACATCTGCGGGAGGCTCCCTCATTTTGCGAGCTCCACTTATAGGGATCCAGACCAGACTTCCAAGCTCACTGAACAAAATTTTGAACTTTCCTTGCTTCCTTTATGGCCCTATCTCTCTGTTCCCCTTACACAGTGATTCTCAACCTTGATTGCCCATTGGAATCACATGTTGTTGTTGTTGTTGTTGTTCAGTCACTAAATTGTCATGTCTTACTCTTTGCAACTCCATGGACTGCAACACGGCAGGCTGCAGTCCACTATCTCCCAGAGTTTGCTCAAACTCATGTCCATTGAGTCGGTGATGCTATTTAACCATCTCATACTCTGCTGCATTCTTCTCCTTTTGCCTTCAATGTTTCCCAGCATCAGAGTCTTTTCCAATGAGCTGGCTCTTCACATCAGGTGACCAAAAGAATCACATGGGAAGATTATAAAAGCACCAATGCCTTGACCTCACCCCAGACCAATTAAAGCTGCACTTCTGATGGTGGAGTAAGTATAGTACTACAGCACCTTAGGTGACTGTAATGTGCACCTGGGGTTAAAAACATTGCTACCCTGCTATAGCTTCATTTCCTCCTGTAGTGCTTGACACCAAGTCATAAGTTTTTGGTGGCACAGATTGTCCACTCCTTTTCTGATTCTAGGACAATGCCTTACCCACAGTAGGTGCTCCTTCCTCACTCTCAGGAGAAAAGATGAATGGAGAATTCACCTAGTTCGGAATCCATGCCCCCAATGTCATCAAAATTCCATCCTCACTTCTAATAGGCCTTGGTTTTCTCTTTGCAAAGTAAGAGAGTTCTACATAGCCAGGGCTTCTTCTTGCTCTAGGACTCAAGAATTATTATTGCATGAGAGATAATAAGCCTTGGGATCAAGTAGGGGAGGAAAAAAGGACAGTTTTTTTCTTCCTCTTCCAAAAAACTCTTTGCCCTCATCCTATCGTGATGCTATGTACCACACACAGCCTAGCACTCTAACACCTTGCCTGACTGTGGGAGGTGTGAGAGGAGCTTGAACTTCTGCAGAGCTATTTTGGTGCTGCCCAGAGGGCACGTGAACTTGAGAACAAAGTGTATGAGGCTGAAATGAAACCCACATTGTGACTCTGCCCCCAAACCCAGGCAGAAACAGGGCAGGGCTTCTTCTCCAACCAATTACATCAACTATAGGAGCATTTTGACAGCAAAAGCTATGACCTCTTTTCTCTTAAAGCCAGATCTAGCCTCCAAAGAGAAAGGCAGAATCATAGCAATAAGTTAATTTAAGGCTAAAAATCCTCAAAGTCCTCTGGTGGACGGGGGAGGAAGGAAATGCTTCATGTATTTATTGTTGTGATTTGGTTTTGTTTTTTCATCATGCACAAAATTATTTGTCTGTATATTTTATTGTGGCCAAGCTTGCACCTTATATGGACTTCCCTGGTGGCTCAGACAGTAAAGCATCTGCTACAATGTGGGAGACCCAGGTTCCATCCCTGGGTCGGGAAGATCCTCTGGAGAAGGAAATGGCAACCCACTCCAGTACTCCTGCCTGGAAAATCCCATGGACGTGGAGCCTGGTAGGCTACAGTCCATGGGGTCGCAAAGAGTCAGACATGACTGAGCGACTTCACTTTGCACCTTATTGCAAATTATCTTATCTTCCTCAGAATGTTATGCCAGTTCCACACCACCAGGAGTTGATTTATTCTTTTTTTTCTACATGTGTATCATATATATGTGTATTTTTCTCTCTTTGCCACAACATAGTCATGCTTACGTATGACTATGTTGTATTAGTCCTAGGGCTGCCATAACAACATACCATAAACCAGGTGGCGTAGACCAACAGAAATGTATTGTCTGTCAGTCCTGGAGGCCAGAAGTCCAAAATCAAGGTGTTGGCTGGGCCATGCACCCTCTGAAGGCTGTAGGGAAGGATCTGTTTCAGCTTCTATCTTAGCTCCGATAGCCTCAGGTTGTTCCTTTGCTTATGGAGACATCATTCCAAACCTCCATCTGTACATATTTCCCCTGTGTCTTTATACCTTCTTCCCTTTGGGCATGTCTTTCCCTGTATGCAAACTTCCCCTTTTAATAAGAACATGAGTCATATTGCATTGGGGCTTTACCCTTTTTTTGTTGTTGTTTAGTCTCCAGTCATCTCTGATTATTTGCAACCCCATGGACTATAGTCCACCAGGTTCTTCTATCCACTGGATTTCCCAGGCAAGAATACTGGAGTGGGTTGCCGTTTCCTCCTCCAGGGGATCTTCCCGACACAGGAATCGAACCCATGTCTCTTGCATTGGCAGGCAGATTCTCATTTTAATTTGATTACCTCTGTAAAGACCATATTTCCAAGTAAAATCACATTCTGAGGTAGTGGCGGTTAGGACTCCAGCATATGTTTTGCTTGAAAACCCAGTTCAACCAATAATAACATAAGTCAATACTCCATTTCTGTTATGTTAGTATAGAAATGACCAAAATGCTTTAAGTAGTTGGTTGAATAATAAGTCCAAAGTTCTTTTCCTTCTATGTGTTTGTGTCATTGCTAGTAAACATGCAATCACTTCTGCTCCTTGGGACTAACCACGGTATTATTGAATATCTGGATCCCAGGGGGCCTGAGAGACCATCTGTCCCAACCACGTACCTGTGGCTTAAATCTCCCCGAGAACGACCAAGACCCATGGCCATTTAGGCTCTGCTCACACACACCCGTGCCAGGGAACTTGTTGGGGTCTATTCCTTCTATGATCAGTTCTGCCTGTGAAAAGTGCTTCCTTAACACTGAACCCAAATCTCTCATTTTCGGCCACAAAGAATCAAACCCCTAATCTTGGGCTAAACAGAGGGCTTCAGATATTTCAAGGGTTGAGAGGGTGGTCATGTGTCCCATTTGTTCTCTACCCTAGACTCAAACAGCCTCAATTTCTTCCACCCAGACCACACACAAGACGGAGGTATGATTTGTGCAGAGCAGAGTAGAACAGTTACATCCTGTTATATTTCTACAAATGCAGCTTGAAATTACATTAACTCTCATAGCAGGCATCCCTCTAGCTCCAATTTCTGTGTTACACAGTGAACTTAAGTGAACTTTAAGTTCACTTCCTGTTTAGAGTCCACATGATCAATGATGTAGCAAGATCAAGTTATGTATTCAAAGTTGACTAATCCCAATAAAGCCTTTTGTTAGGGGCTTTCATTATCTTCCCTAATTCTCACAGATAATCTGGGTGGTACAATAGATTTTCTGTCCTACTTTACTGATAAGAAAACCCACTCCAGTATGCTCAGCAGGTAACGAGTCCATCTGCAATGCAGGAGACACAGGTTTGATCCCCGGGTCAGGAAGATCCCCAGAGGAGGAAATGGCAACCCACTGCATCACTCTAGCCTGAAAAATTCCATGGACAGAGGATTCTGGTGGGCTACAGTCCAAAGGGTCACAAAGAGTTGGACATGACTGAGCAACTTAGCACGCACTGAAAAGAAACCCAAGGATACTATTTGTCACAGGTCTGTTGGGGGCAGAGCCCAGAATCAAGCATGTCTTTTGTGTCTAAGCTGTTGGAAAAGGCAGTCTCATGCACTCTATCTTTCAACCCCTGCACACCTGCCTAAGGGTAGACCTTGGGCCCGAAACAATTTCTTTTTTTTCTCCCCCCCCCCATTTGTTTGGCTACCCCGTGAGTTATATGAGAACCTAGTTCCCTGACTAGGGGTTGAACCTACAGCCCCTGCAGTGGTAGCACAGAATCTTAATTATTGGACCACCAGGGAAGTCTTTGGAACACTTTCTTACCTTGAGATAAAGAGTCCCAGCAGCCTGTGCTAGACATGTCATACTGTGTAGGAATATCTCTGTTTCAGATTCAAGCAAGACTTTGTATTGCTGAGCCATGTGTATCAGATGTCACCTGGACAACCCCAGTACTACATCTGTCCTCTGCAAGGAGCGAATAGGGTCCTCCTGTCACACCACAAGAGGGCCAATTGCCCTGTGTTGCCTGCCAGGAAGGACCCACTGGCCATGGGAGACCAGTGCCCACTATTGAAGCTGATTTTGCTGTGTCTCTTCTCTTTGTAAGTAAAACATTGTTCTATCCAGGGCTTGATTGTGCTGTGCTTTCCTTGTGGGCAGAAGTGCTCTCATTTCTACTCCTGATAATAGGCAACAGATGCCACTGGCTCAACGCAAGCCAAGTGAACTTTCTATTATGCTGCGTCACTGCATCAAAATTACTATTTATAAGCCCAGTTGTGGTGGCAATGGTGGGGCGCTTCCAAAACAAGAAGTAAGTCCTTTTGGAGCTTTAGCTCTGGCCAAAATGCTTAAGTAAGAATATAGGCAAATGACTGTTGATTTTGTATAAATAATTCAGGTGCGATGTGATTTTTATCTTTCAAATTGATCTTACCTATTGGCTTGATTTGATACATAGTGTCAACATCTGGAAACTTGAGATGCTAATCCACTTTGCAGTGATGTGAGCATTTCTGGCCATCTACTCCTCCTGTGCTTGTGTTCTATTTGTATCTCATCTCCATGAGTCTGTATTGTGTGCAGCTTGCAGGCCTTTGGGAAATAGATATGAGACATGAATGATTTGTTGTCATCACTATTTGAGTTTTTTAAGTACTGTGGATACTGTATTCAGTTCTTTCCAAATAAAAATTCATTTAATCCTCAGCAACAATTCTGTGAAGTAGGTACTATTACCCTCATTGAAATTATGAGGAATTGAGACTTAATGAAGTTAAACAAATGAACTTAATTAATTAAATTATGGCACATCAGTATGCTATTTAACAGTAAAAGAAAGAGATATCTTTATGTACTAACACAGAAAGATATTTAGAATACAGTAATAGGGAAAAAAACAACCCAATAGTAATAATAATATAGATGGTAAAAGGAGAAGAGGGTGTCAGAGGATGTGATGGCTGGATGGCATCACCGATGCAGTGGACTTGAACTTGGGAAAACTCCAGGAGATGGTGAGGGACAGGGAGGCCTGGCATGCTACAGTCTATGGGGTCACAAAGAGTCGGACATGACTGGGCAACTGAACAACAACATAATGATTTGAGAAAAAAATATTTTTATTACAATATTCATTAAAAAATAATGAAAGAATATATATCAAGGCTTCAATAGCGGTTACTCTGGGGCGACCGACATTTTAGGTAGTGGACTTTTTCTTTTTTATGTTCAATATTTCTGTCACTTTTAATTTATTTTATTTATTGGGTGTTTTTTTTTAATGGATGTAGTCACATAAAAAGTTGGCTTAAATAAGTTGCCCACCCAGCTGTTAAGTGGTATACTGAAACTTAGGTTTGACTGTCTCTGAAACCTGAACTCTTAATCATAATGATTATTGATAAACACCATTAAGTTATAGCACTAATGCCCATTTTTCTGAATTGAGCCTCCTTGGAAAGAACAAGAAGCCATAGATTAGTTTCTCTCCACTTTGATCAATTTGGGACAAGCAAGCTTACAGACAGGGCACTGTTGAATTCTCCTGGAAATATGGGCTTGTATCTGAATTCAAAAGACAGTCAAAATCAGTGCTCTAGATCCCCATAAAGACCGTGATCTTCGCATTCTTCCCATTCCTCTCCATACTGGGAGAAATCCAAGAAAAATATTCAGTGAAATCAGGTCAGGGTCCTTTGGGTCATTTAACATAATAAATCAGCCTGGAGGAAGAGATTCCCCAACCAAAGGGAAAGTATAAATGCTGCTGAAAATTCACAAACTTTCCATCTTCACTGTGTCTCCCCCAGGCCCTTTGTGATAACAATAAATAACACTAGTTCCCCTTACCTGGAGGGGCCCACCTCCCTGCAGATGCCTGACATCCCCTCTATGGGGACATGGCTTTTCCAGGATCTTCTTCAGGTCTTCAGGCTGGCCGAACCTTCCCAGGCATCACCATATGAAGTACAGTCCACAGGCCAGCAACATCCACATCAACTGGGACTGGGATGGATCACAAGTCCAAATCCAGCTTTCCATTTTCATCAACAACTGCACATTTTTGTCAACAAAGTTGTATTGGCACACATCCACACCCATTGGTTTAGTACATTAAGAGACACAAGTTCAATCCCTGGGTAGGGAAGATCCCTCAGAGTAGCAAATGGTGACCCACTTCAGTATTCTTGCCTGGAGAATCCCATGGACAGAGGAGCCTGGAAGGCTGTAGTCTATGGGGTCACAAAGAGTCGGACACTACTGAAGTGACTTAGCACACACACAGGGTTACTTTTGTGCTGGCTACTACAGAGGATATACACAGAAAACTCATGCTGAGCCTTGGCTTAGGAGCTTCAGGCCCCACTCCTGATTCCCAGTAATTCCTAAATACATTGAAGTTTGAAAACCAGTAGCACTGCCTTGGAGCTCACTCAGCCATTGCACTGCTTCCATGTCATTGTTAGAAGGTGTTGAGCCTGAAAAGGATGTTCTGAGAGTTTAGGAGCCTAATGACACCCTAAAGCCCCAAAGCAGATAAACACATTTATCAATAAGAGTTGGAGGAAAGGCACTGACCAAAAGCTACAGGGTTGAGCTGACCTTTAAGAACAATTAAGATTCTCAAACAGTCGTATCCAGACTGAATAAAGCAGAAACTGTGAGATCCACTAAGGATCGGGGTGGGGGGGGGGGGGTTCTTCATTACCTAAATCTTTTCGCAGAGGGGATCAAACCAGTCAATCCTAAAGGAAATCAACCCTGAATATTCATTGGAAGAACTGATGCTAAAACTGAAGCTCCAATACTTTGGCTACCTGATGCGAAGAGCCGACTCATTGGTAATGACCCAGATGCTGGGAAAGATTGAAGGCAGGAGGAAAAGGGGATGACAGAAGACAAGATGGTTGGATGGCATCACCAACTCAATGGACATGAGTTTGAGTAAACTCTGGGAGATGGTGAAGGACAGGGAAGCCTGGCATTCCGTGGTCCATGGGGTTGCAAAGAGTCGGACACAACTGAGCAACTGAACAACAACAAAATCTTTTTGGTTTTGAGAATCTTGATAGTGAAAGAGAAACTGGGTGACTAATACAATCTCTTTCAAGATTTTCAAAACCAAAAAGGTTTAGATAGAGAAGAATCTCCCACCTCCAATCCACCCCCCAATCTTTCCTTAATGGATCTCACAGCTCCTGCTTTTTTCAGTCTGGATACGACTGTTCTCTCCTCTTACCTTAGAAAGAGGCTTCATTCCATGCTTCAGAGGCTGCTAGGAGCTCCGTTTGCAGGATGAGGAAAGCCAACCCTGGGGGGATGCATACAGGCTTCCAGCAGCCTCCTTGGATGACGGGTCAGAGTTGGAGTCATCACGTATGATGGTGCAGCATGCCAGGGTGAGAGGCCCATCGCCTTCTCCATCTGTCTTAGCGCCCTTCTACATTTTGGTGCCTGGCCCAAGGGGTTGCTCTTGAAGGGCTGAGGGAACAATAAGGCCTCAGCTGGAGGACATGGGGAGGCTCACTGGGAGGTGTGTCCGAGGGTCACCAGGCCAAGCTTCTTTAAGGAAGGCTCACCTTGGCATATGCGCTCCCAGTGGCACCTCCAGGTTGGACTTTCCTTGTCCTGCCTAGGGAACTCCTGGGGATCTCTGATAAGTAAAACAGAGCCATTTTCCTAAGACAGGTTTCATTAGTGGCTTAGATGGTAAAGACTCTGCCTGCAGTGCAGGAAACCAGGGTTCGATCCCTGGGTCAGTAAGATCCCCTAGAGAAGGGAATGGCAACCCACTCCAGTATCCTTGCCTGGAGAATTTCATGGACAGAGGAGCCTGGTGGGCTATAGTCCATGGGGTCGCAAAGAGTCGGATACGACTGACTGAGCAACTAATACTTCCACTTTCACTTTTCTAACATGGTTCTCTCCCCTTAAACAATCACATCCAGACCGAAAAAACCAGAGGTCACTTAAGAAGGAGGATCCTCAGATACTCAGACTCCGGCCCAGATTCCCACATCCTGGATAGAACCCCAGCTACCTAGACCCTGTGTATGCCATGTCCCAACCCCACACTGCTGGCCTCCACCCTCTTCAGACACCCAATTCCTTCATGGCCTTGCCCTTCAGTTCAGATGTGCCCCATTGCCCATCTGGGCATGAGGTGGCTCTTTCCGACTATGATGTCACTTCCCTCCATCCAATGCACTCTCCCTGGGTCTGGGTGATTCTACTCCTGGCTCAGCAGGTCTTAGAGACCCGGCCCCCCTCACCAGGGCACCAGCTTTTATGGTGTTCTCACCACCCCCAGAGAGTTACCTCCATTCCCAGTTCTGAATGCCTTGGCCCATAACTTCTCTCCTGTGGGATTGCCCATCACTGGCCTAGTCAAGAGGAATGTCAGAAACAGCACAGCTCCCTTCCTGGAAGCCTGAATGCCCTTTAGAAGCCTTGGGAGGTACATGCATAACTCCAGGGGGATTTTTTCATGAAAATGACCAAATTGTCCTGTTCTTTCAGATATTTGGGGACTGAAGAGTTCCTTAGCTGATGCCTCCTCATAATTCCAGGTTGCTGGCAGCTGCTGGTCAGTTTGTGGGTTCAGAGCAGGACACTTCTGTCCTTTTTCTCACTTCTACTCTTCTCTGGCCTCTGACAAATTATCTTAACTCTAGAAAATTACACTCCTGTTCAGCAGTTATGTGTGCTTAGTTGTGTGCATCCTGCTAATTACTTGCAGCAAAATGCTCTCATGCAAGCATTTCAGCTGCTCCACTGTTAATTTGGACTTCTGCCTCCTTGGGAGTAATTTTTGAGTCCTCTCTTCTTTTACTGACTATCTTCTCAGGCCCTCCTTTTCGTCTGCAGCTTCTACTTCTTCCTGTCAAGACCTTCAGGTGGAGCTGTGGCCTGGCTGTGGGGATGCCAAAGTGGAGCCTGGTGGGATGATAAGATTCCCATGGGAAGGGGAGGTGAGAGCCAGATTCAGGGAGGACTTCAGGGGAATTGCAGGCAAGGAGAGAATGAGGTCCCCTCTCTTCTCTTAGCTCCAAGCATATCTTGCCCTGATTTGTAGACAAAAAAAAATAAAATAAAATGACAATAAGAACATAAATACCTGAGTTTAAGAACTAGCTTTATACTTCTTCTTCTTCTTTTTCTGGCCACACTGTGCAGCTTGTGGGATTTTAGTTTCCTGTCCAGGAATCAAACCCAGGTCTTGGCAGTGGCAGTGCAGGTTCCTGACCACTGAACCACCAGGGAATTCCCTGCACTTATTCTTTGTTTGATTCGGGGAATATTAATTACTCTCTGCAAGGATAATATCCCAAATAAGGGAATAATAACAACTATCCTATAAGATTGTTGTAGGAGTTAAATGAGGAGGCATATAAAACATCCAGCAGTGTTTAGCCCCTAGAAATCCTAAAGGAGCATTTTGTCCTGGGGATTCCTTCTCTGCTCTTTTCCACCGCTTTCCCCAACCTTTAGTCCCCTCAAAGAAAGGGATGGTTGAATATATTTATCCCAGGACCCTCAACCTTCTCATCCCAACTTGACTTCTGGGTTGGTTAAGGAGTGGGAAGAAGGAAGCTATGGGAAGCACAAGTGGCTGGTAGGTGACTAATACTAAGTCATTTACTGAGGGCTGTTACTAATCCTCACAGCGACTCCAACAGTTAAAAAGTCGAGGACGCTGCAGTTTTGCCAAGTAAGCAACTTGCCCCAGACTACACAGCCAAGCCTTCATTTGAATCTGGCCTGACTCCAAAGCCCACTGGCTTTTTCATTGTATCTTAATGCAGCCTATGAAGATGGGGAAATAAGTCAGAGAGAGGCTTAGAGGAGATAGGGAGTGAGCATGCCGAGAGAAGAAATGTGAAAATGGGTAGGATGGAGGAGGACGGGTAGGATTTAGGGAGGAAAGACTGCAGGTGAATGGGGACCCCCAGGCTGTTCCTGCACCTTGTGGTCAGAGTTGCAGGGAAGCAGAGAGGTTGTTGCACACACACACCCAGGCTCCCCAGCACGGCTGCTGCATGGGAGTTGATTCAAGGCTCTCGGTGCCCTGTGGCTCCTGGGTACAGAGTAGCCATGCAAAAGAAATGTGGGACACCTCTTTAGTCCCTCTCAGAAAGAGATGGGAGAAACAACCCATAGGGGAAGGGAGGTGGCAGGAGAGGGCAGGCCAAGCTGACACCTTGAGGAAGTAAAATGGAGAAATTTTAAAACTTTTCTGTTATCGCTGCTCTTCTTTAGGGATAAGTCTGAAGAGCTTCTCCTGTATTTCCTGCTTTTCTTCTCAGCCCCTTGTTGCAGAATCTTCTGGCCACCATCGAGCCCTCTTGTCTAAAGCCAGAAAAGGGAAGAATAGCCACACAGAGCCACACCCAGCCTGGACTGCTACTCCTTACCTGACGTCCTCAGTTCAAACCAGCAGGAGCCTCCTACCTGAACCTCTCCTAACCCCAGGGCAGACTTAGTCTGCCCCCATCTGGGCACCCACTGTGCTCAGTTTGCATCTCAGTCACTCAGTCTCTTACACTGTGTATTTGTTCTCAGGTTTTCTCTACTGGACTCTGAGCATCTTGAGGGCAGAGGCTGTGTCCTGTTTATGAACTCCCAGTGCAGTGTCAGGTTCAGAGGAAAAGCTTAGTAAGTGAATTTAGAAATGGCATTTACTGATCAGTAAGTGAATTTAGAAATGGCATTTACTGATCATCTGCTTAGGACCAGGCACTGTGGATGCAGAAATGGACACCACGGACTAATTTCAATTGCTCATGGTCCAGAAGCAACAGTTAGAACCAGACATGGAACAACGGACTGGTTCAAAATTGGGACATGAATATGTCAAGGTTAAAAGAAAAGCTATGACAAACCTAGATATTGTCACCCTGCTTATTTAACTTATATGCAGAGTACACCACGTGAAATGCCAGGCTGAATGAAACACAAGCTGGAATCAAGATGGCTGGGAGAAACAACAACAGTCTCAGATATGCAGATGATATCACTCTAAGAAAGCGAAAAGGAACTAAAGAACCTCTTGATTAAGGTGAAAGAGGGGAGTGAAAAAGCTGGCTTAAAACTCAACATTCAAAAAACCAAGGTCATGGCATCTGGTCCCATCACTTCATGACAAATAGATGAGGAAAAAATGGAAACAGTGACAGATTTTATTTTCTTGGGCTCCAAAACCACTGTGGATGTTGACTGCAGCCACAGAATTAAAAGACACTTGCTTCTTGGAAAAAAAGCAAGGAAGTGGCAACCCACTCCAGTATTCATGCCTGGAAAATTCCATGGACAAAGGAGCCTGGCAGGCTACAGTCAACGGGGTCGCAAAGAGTCGGACATGACTTACCGACTAAACAACAACAGACAGCATATTAAAAATCGGAGACATCATTTTGCTGACAAAGGTCCATATAGTCAAAGCTATGGTTTTTCCAGTAGTCATGTATGGATGTGAGAGTTGGACTATAAAGAAGGCTAAGCACTGAAGAATTGATGCTTCCAAATTATGGTTCTGGAGAAGACTCTTGAGAGTCCCTTGGACTGCAAGGAGACCAACCAGTCAATCGTAAAGGAAATCAACCCTGAATATTCATTTGGAAGGACTGATGCTGAAGCTGAAGCTCCAGTACTTTGGTCACCTGATGCAAAGAGCCAGCTCATTGGAAAAGACCCTGATGCTGGGAAAGATTGAGGGAAGGAAGAGAAGGGGGTGACAGAGGATGAGATGGCTGGATGGCATCACCAACTCAATGGACATGAATTTGAGCAAACTCTGGGAGATGGTGAAGGACAAGGAAGCCTGGTGTGCTATAGTCCATGGGGTTGCAAAGAGTTGGACTCAGCTTAGCAACTGAACAACAACATGGTCCAGGGACACTTTTTTTTTTTTTTGAGCACTTAGTAAGAATAGAGCAAGGAGCTTTTGTTACCATTGTTATCATCATCACCCCTGGAGACAGCACTGCAGCCACTTTGTACTTTCAAGTGCCAACAACTCTGTGATCCCAAGGTTCCAACCCCACCCTGCTGCTCAAGGTGCCCTAGAACACATGCCCCCACACACTCTGAAAGTGGTTTTTAGTCTCCCACACCCACCCTAGCCATGAGCCATCAGTGGAACAAAGCACTGAATATCCCTCTGCCTGCCCAATGCCCGCCCTCTTCTTTTCCTCCCACTGAGATGGGCTCATTTCACCATCTCTGCAGCCCATTGCTGCAAACAAAAATTACCTGAGAGCAGACTTGATTAAGCAGGATGAGGAACTCAGGACAATTAGAAAGAAGGTTGCTGACCAGGGAACCCCAGGTAACAGTATAGAAATGTGGACTGTAACGAGAGCATTAAGACATGGTCCTGGGCTCTGGCCCATGGGGAACTGCAGGTGGAGGCTGGCCCAGGGACAGGCTCCAGCTGTGCAGGCCTGGGCTTACCTTCTAAAAGGGGTCAGAGAGAGCAGGGGATTTAGAGCATCATTATCCATAGCCAGTGTCTGCAGAAAACTATAACCAATTGCCTGGAACTGCCACCCCACTCAGTGTCCTCCTCTGCTCTTTTTGGATGTGACTGGGATGGTAAGATGGAGGATGATCAGATGAGTGTCTGTTTCTACCCTTCTCAGCAATGATAGACATGGATGAGGGAGAGCAGAGTCCCAGAGGAGGAACTTTGGCCCTGAGCCAGTCTCATCCTGACAAGCTGGAGCAGGGCTTTCCTGTCCTGATTTACATCTTGGAGCTCCAGGCAGCCTCACGGGAATTGTTAGCAAAAAGGAGGGTCTGGCTGCTCATGGCTCAAAAGACAATAAAGACACCAGGTTGGTTAAAAGGAAAGTTTGCTTTATTTCAGATGCTGTCAACTGGTGGGGAGGCCGGATGTCTTTCAAAAGGCCAACTCCCACCTGCCCCCCCACCCCAGCCCCTAACAATCAGAGGGCAAGAGCTTTTACAGGTAGTTGGGGGTGGGGGGGCTACATGCATATCTTCAGATTGGTCATTGGTGATCTGACCAGTGTCATCCTGATTGTTTTAGGTACAGATAAACTTCAGTTCCAGGGTCAGTTTGTTTTCATTTCTTTGAAGCCAATTCTCAGAACTGTGGCAGCAAATGTCACGGCCACAGTCTGATCATCATGTAGTTAACTACTTTCATCTGGTGGGGGTTTCAGTAACTATAAAACAGCTCACAATATATGGCTCAGACTATTATCTATGGCCCTTGAGAAGGAAATAAAAGTCCTTGACTATGCTTAATGACTATATTATTATTACTTAGTCTCCTTTGACTGTTTTTCTTTGTTTCTGCATGTTGTCATTTCTCTGATTAAACATCAATTCAGTCGCTCAGTTGTGTCAGACTCTTTATGACCCCATGGACCACAGCACGCCCAGGACTCCCTATCCATCACCAACTCCTGGAGTTTACCCAAACTCATGTCCATTGAGTTGGTGATGCCATCCAGCTATCTCATCCTCTGTCATCCTTCTCCTCCCACCTTCAATCTTTCCCAGCATCAGGGTCTTTTCCAATGAGTCAGCTCTTCGCATCAGGTGGACAAAGTATTGGAGTTTCAGCTTCAACATCAGTCCTTCCAATGAACACCCAGGACTGATCTCCTTTAGGATGGACTGGTTGGATATTCTTGCAGTCCAAGGGACTCTCAAGAGTCTTCTTCAACACCACAGTTCAAAAGCATCAATTCTTTGGCGCTGAGCTTTCTTTACAATCCAACTTTCACATCCATACATGACTACTGGAAAAACCATAGCCTTGACTAGATGGAAATTTGTTGGCAAAGTAATGTTTCTGCTTTTTAATATGCTGTCTAGGTTGGTCATAACCTTCCTGCCAAGGAGTAAGCGTCTTTTAATTTCATGGCTGCAATCACCATCTGCAGTGATTTTGGAGCCCAGAAAAATAAAGTCGGCCACTGTTTCTCCATCTATCTGCCATGAAGTGATGGGATTGGATGCCATGATCTTAGTTTTCTGAATGTTGAGCTTTAAGCCAACTTTTTCACTCTCCTCTTTCACTTTCATCAAGAGGCTCTTTAGACTTATTCTTTGACTAAATTTTTTCGGACAAAGGCAGGCTGAGGACATAGTGGGGCAAGAACTTCAGGGTCCTGCTCCATTTCCGAAAGAAGAACTCAGCTATGGGCCCCACCTATGACTCTAGTCTTAATTTCAGAACTGACTGGTCCTCTTTCAGCAGAATCATGGCTTCACATAAGAGTATCCTTCAGGGCTATTTCTGCACCAATCACAGCATCCTCCATTAGCTTTTTAGCCTGAGCTGTGTTTCTCTCAATATCCTTGAATCCTCCTGCACCTCTGAACTTGGTCAGACCAGTCTTGACCCTGGAAAATACAGAAACCAGTGACCCCATCCTCCTCAGTCCCACATCACCATCCCAGTACAGCAGTGAAACTCCTAAAAGGGAACAATAGCAAAAAATGGAGCAGGAGCAGGATATGGAAGGGAGAGTTCACATTTATAAACAGCCTTTCCAGCCCCAGCAGTTTATAAACTACAGCTGAGCTAACTTCTTATCTGGTATTTGGGATATACCTGTCTTGGGAGGAATAAAGCAAGGGAAAAAGGGGTCAAACTCTTGCTGGCAGTCATAGCTCTCCACTTTAAAGCTCTCAAACATGTTTATATAAAGATCCACAGAAGAACTATTTTGGGACTTTGTCTCTATTTCCTTTCAAAGAGAAAGAGAGGTTTGGGCACAGAGGTAAAAGCTGTCTGAGAATCTCTGAAGGCTCTCACTCTAGGGGATGACACAGCAGCCGAGTACAATACTTGGAAAGAACTGTTGAGGGTGAGAAAAGAGATGAAAGCAAAATTAACCATCTCTCCCTACCTCCACCCTTCCCTTCAACCTATGAAAGTTATTCAAAGATGCTGGAAAGGTGATGCAACAGCAGCTCTTGCTCTGCATTTATTGGTCAGGCTGGAAAGAGGAGAGGAAAGGTAGGAGGTGTCTAGAGAATGACTAGAGGAAGAATTGGATGAATTTCCCAAAGGAGAGTCTGGTTAAGGACTCAGGCCCTGAAATTAGAGGGGTATGGTTTCAAATCCTGGCTATGCTATCTATGAGTTGTGTGACATAAGCTTTCTTTTTTGCATCTGTGTAATCAACTATCTACTTTGTAGAATGCCTAGAGGATTAGCTCAGATGATACATTTAAGTTAACACATGCCAGCAATGGGTATTTGTTGTTATTATTATCTGAGACATTAAACCTACTCTAGACCTGATATACCACATAAAGTATACAGACAGAGAGCATGTAGGCATGTAGGAAGAAAAAGGTCCTGGGATGAGAGGGCATCAGTAGGTTTGCTGAGAAGACATGATGAACTGGTCTTGAGTTCTTAGTCCCTGGGAGAGGCATGCCCAGACCTGCCGTACTGAGAAAAGTCAGAGGAGTCCAAGACATTGTCTTCTCTTTTTCCCTTTCCCCATCAAAACTTGCCTTGATGACAGTTGTTTACAGGCAAGTCAAAATTTAAGCTAATGTGCTATTCCTCCTCACCACCAAGGCCACTTGCAAGTGAACTCCTTGGTGTTTTGTTTTATTTTTTGGTATAAATAAAGTGTTGATCAATTATTAAAGAAAATTAAGGTAGGGAAATAATAAGTAGTGAATAACAAGCAGGGAAAGTATTTGAAGGCAGGGAGCATGCATACCCTCACTGAATCATACCCTATAGGTGGTAAGATGTGTAGGAGCTGAGGCCAGAAGAAGGTAGACCAGATGCCCAAATCAGGGGTGGGCATCTTTATGAAATCATTAAAGTCCATAAAGAGGGGGAAAGAGTGAGATGGCCCTAAAGGAACACTGGGGAACTCAGACAGTCTCCCTCTCCATTTCAACTCATCACTTTTCCTTTTAATTTAGTCTATACCTCCTTTCATTCTGTTTTTTATCCAGTGGCTTTGAAGTTGCCTTGTAAATATTTTTCAAATCTCATTAGGCAGAAAAACATTCTCTCTGCCCACTGAGTGAGCATTAGGATGACATTTCTCAGTACCTTCAGTGCCCTCCTCCATTCTCCCCACTTCTGAGCTCAGAAAACAGGCATCTGCCTACAGCAAACACAGATTTGGCCTCTGTAGACTCAGGCCTGTAGGGAAGAAAAAAAGGAGCTGAATAGAGTCCTTTTAGGATTCCCTACCTAATTAATGAACACTAGGGACAGGCTAGAGAAAACAAGCAGGGACTCCAAAGCAAACTAACAACATTAAAAAATATATATCATCACCTTGTCTTTACATAACACTTTGTATCTTCCATAATTCTTATCTATTTACTTTCATATCTATATTAGTTTCCTGGGGCTGCTGGAAACAGTTCCACAAACTGGGTAGCTTAAAACAACAGATATTTATATTTTCACAGTTCTGGAGGCTACAAGTCTGAAATCCAGGTGTTAGAGCCGTGCTCCCTCTGAAGGCTCTAGAGAAGAATCCTTCCTTGCTTCTTCCTGGTTTCTTGTGACTCCTGAAATGCTTGATTTTCTTTGGTTTGGTCACTGCTTCACTCCTCTTTCCAATATGGCCTTCTTAACCTCTGTGTATCTCTGTACATCCCTTTCTCCTCTTAATAAAATCATCGGTCATTGGATTTAGGGCCCACTCTAATCCAGTATGGGACTTCCCTGGTGGCTCAGACGGTAAAAGTGTCTGCCTACAATGTGGGAGACCTGGGTTCGATCCCTGGGTTGGGAAGATTCCCTGGAGAAGGAAATGGCAGCCCACTCCAGTATTCTTGCCTGGAAAATCCCATGGACAGAGGAGCCTGGCAGGCTACAGTCCACGGGGTCGCAAAGAGTTGGACACAACTGAGCGATTTCACTTCACTAATCCAGTATGACCCCTTCATAACTAATTACATCTGCAGATCCTATATCCAAATAAGGTCACATGCTGAGATTCTAGGCAGATGTATTTTGGAGGGACCCTGTAACTGCTACCATGTTACTCCCAGAGATCTTGTCTTTTAACTAGCCCCTTTCAGTCAAGTATTCAGCTATGATCATGAGAGTGTACCTACCATTCACTCCTTCTTCCAGTTCTGCCTACAGCTGCTCAGTGGTAGAAACTTTCTTTTCATCCTTGCAGATCATATTAAAATATACTTACCACAGATTGTATCTTTTCAGCTAGGTTCCCCTGAAAGCAGACCCTGAAACAAAGATTTGACTGGAAGAAATTTCTTTGGAAGGCAATCCCAGGAAGCACCTGTATGATATATGGGAGTGGAGAAAAGGGAAGGATGGGAGTCAATGTAGGGTTTGCCATTGGTCAGTGGGTAACTGGGGTTCACTTTTCCTAGGGACTTCCAGGAGAGTGTGTAGAGCAATCTCAGAATTGATGTACCTGAAGGGTTAGGTTACATCCTGGTTAGCCAGACATCCTGGAATGTGAAGTCAAGTGGGCCTTAGGAAGCATCACTATGAATGAACCTAGTGGAGGTGATGGAATTCCAGTTGAGCTATTTCAAACCCTGAAAGATGACACCGTGAAAGTGCTTCACTCAATATGCCAGCAAATATGGAAAACTCAGCAGTGGCCACAGGACTGGAAAAGGTCAGTTTTCATTCCAATCCCAAAGAAAGGCAATGCCAAACAATGCTCAAGCTACCACACAATTGCACTCATCTCACACGCTAGTAAAGTAATGCTTAAAATTCTCCTAGCCAGGCTTCAGCAATACATGAACCGTGAACTTCCAGATGTTCAAGCTGGTTTTAGAAAAGGCAGAGGAACCAGAGATCAAATTGCCAACATCCAATGGATCATCAAAAAAGCAAGAGAGTACCAGAAAAACATCTATTGCTGCTTTATTGACTATGTCAAAGCCTTTGACTGTGTGGGTCACAATAAACTGTGGAAAATTCTTCAAGAGATGGGAATGCCAGACCACCTGACCTGCCTGTTTAGAAACCTGTATGCAGGTCAGGAAGCAACAGTTAGAACTGGACATGGAACAACACACTGGTTCCAAATAGGAAAAGGAGTACGTCAAGGCTGTATATTGTCACCCTGCTTATTTAACTTATATGCAGAGTACATCATGAGAAACGCTGGGCTGGAGGAAGCACAAGCTGGAATCAAGATTGCTGGGAGAAATATCAATAACCTCAGATATGCAGATGACACCACTCTTATGGCAGAAAGTGAAGAAGAACTAAAGAGCCTCTTGATGAAAGTCAAAGAGGAGAGTGAAAAAGTTGTCTTAAAGCTCAACATTCAGAAAACTAAGATCATGGCATCCGGTCCCATCACTTCATGGCAGATAGATGGGGAAACAGTGGCTGACTTTATTTTTCTGGGCTCCAAAATCACTGCAGATGGTGATGGCAGCCATGAAATTAAAAGATGCTTACTCCTTAGAAGGAAAGTTATGACCAACCTAGACAGCATATTAAAAAGCAGAGACATTACTTTGCCAGCAAAGGTTCGTCTAGTCAAGTCTATGGTTTTTCCAGTGGTCATGTATGGATGTGAGAGTTGGACTATAAAGAAAGCTGAGCACTGAATAATTGATGCTTTTGAACTGTGGTGTTGGAGAAGATTCTTGAGAGTCCCTTGGACTGCAAGGAGATCCAACCAGTCCATCCTAAAGGAGATCAGTCTTGGGTGTTCATTGGAAGGACTGACGTTGAAGCTGAAACTCCAATATTTTGTCCACCTGATGCGAAGAGCTGACTCATCTGAAAAGACCCTGATGCTGGGAAAGATTGAGGGCAGGAGGAGAAGGGGACGACAGAGGATGAGACGGCTGGATGGCATCACTGACTCTATGGAAATGGGTCTGGGTGGACTCCGGGAGTTGGTGATGGACAGGGAGGCCTGGCGTGCTACGGTCCATGGGGTCGCAAAAAGTCGGACATGACTGAGCAATTGAACTGAACTGAACTGAACTGAGGGGTTAAGAAGCTGTGGTGTCTATGCCCTGACTGCCACCTGTCATTAGTTGAAGAGTGCTCCCAGGAGCACTGATCCAAACCACAATGTGCACAGGCTGAGCAGACTCCTGCAAAAAGAGAAAGCCCCAAGTCAGAGAATCACAAATACTTTCAGGAAGGAGCCAGTAGCTTATTGAGGAATCAAGAGTGTTAAGAGGATGTGAACACAGGCACAACTATGCTGCACTCTGCTACAACCAGGAAGACAAGTCCCTTTCTAGAGTTTTCTAGGTTCCTCTTACATAGAAAGTGCTCAGTAAAAAGTTGTTGGATTGAATTGGCACAGATCATCTGAATAAAGCAATAAAGAATAAAGAGTGTTCATTTAGTCATTAAACAAAGATTTGTGAAATATTTACAACATTTCACGCACAGTACTAGATTTTAAAGATGGAAGCCCTGTGTAAATCTGTGCTTCATATAGATTAACAGCCAACCAGCCAATGGTTTTCTTGGTTTTCTTATCAGGGCATGCTAAATTGCTCAGACGTGTCCGACTCTTTGTGACCCTTTGGACTGTAGCCCACAAGGCTCCTCTGTCCATGGGATTTTTCAGGCAAAAATACTGGAGTGGGTTGCCATTTCCTCCCCCAGGGGATCTTCCCGACCCAGGGGTCGAACTCACATCTCCTATGTCTCCTGCATCACAGGTGGACTCTTTACCTGCAGAGCCATATTGGGGCTTCCCTAGTGGCTCAGATGGTAAAGAATCTGCATGCAATGCAGGAGACCGGGTTTGATTCCTCGGTCAGGAAGATCCCCTGAAGAAGGGAATGGCTACCCATTTTCCAAGAAACACTCCATATTCTTGCCTGGAGAATTCCATGGACAAAGGGGCCGACCAATCCTGGCCATCATCTATTACAACCTTGAGGTCTTCCAGAACTGACCTTGCCTGAACCAGCAAATACAAGCTTTATGCGTCTCTGAAAGTGAAAATTCACTGTAGCACATGGAACTGAGACTGTCTTCCTATGCTCTCTCGTTAAGTTCTCATTCTTTACAGTTCTCAGATTCACAAAGCAGAAAAGCCCTGAGTGGGTATTCTGGACCAGCAATGACAAACAAGTCTCAAATGTTTGCCGACTTCTGTCCTGGATTTTGACCAGTCTAGGAAGTTAACTTGGTAAATTTGAACTTTATTACTTAGTAGACACAAAAGAAAATGTTACTCTTCACACAGAGACCTTATCCATCCATCTTCCCTACACCCCAAACCATCTCACTCCAGTGTAACTTACTGCACTGCCCCTTGCCTCACTCCTTACTTTGGAAAGAATTATTCTCTCGATGTCTCAGTAATACAGCTTCTCTCTGCCATCATTCCAGAGTGAGTCAAGCTCACAGTTTAGACAATTCCAGAAACATCCCCTCTCCCAACAGCCAAGCAGTCTAGTGAGCAACAATCCCCAAGAGTAGACTTGTCAGAGACCAGAGCAGACTCGGGCAACAGATTTTGCATTGTGTCAAACCCTGCTTCTGTCCTTGCATACTGAGGAGTTCCCTGTCTCCCTGCCTCCCTCCGTCCCTTGATGTGCGCTTTTAATATTCATCTCCTTCTCCCTCTCTGGATGTGAATTAAAAGAGCAACTTGCAAGGCAAACATGGGGAAAATAACAGATTGCTGCTGCTCATTTAAGCTCCCCTCAATAGAGTCTGATAAGAGCTAGGAGATTGGTTCCCCCTCCCAGTTGTGGGTGGGGAGCAGGGGGCAAGATAATTACAGCACCTTGGATCTGCTCTGAGCTCAAGGGATTTTATGGATGAAAATGCATTTTTCTTCCTGAAGCTTTACTGCCCAGTGGAACCCCAGAGTCTAGGCTTGTCTCTCTGACATATAATCTTAGAGAATTTACTTCACTTCTCTGGGTTTCATTTTGTTTCTCTACCTGAAAATGGAAGGGAAAAAAAAAGGCAAATAGTCTTCTAAGTGAACTGTAAGGCTAAATAAATGAGTAAATATGAAAGCATTTTGGAAAACTATCTCCTGTATTCATTCTCTTTCCCTTCCCCCATCCCTCTTTCCATCAGCAATGAAGTCTGATTAAACAACTTCCATTTAAACAAATAAAATCCTCCTCTAACCATAGGTCCCACTTTAACTATCATCTATTTCTTTTCTCCCCTTTGAAGTCAAATGTCATGAAATGTTGTCTATATTTATCTTTGTTTTCTCACCTCCCACTTCTACCCCTCAGCACACTACAATCTGGCTTGCATTCCATCACCCCCTGGGGAAACCGTCCCTGTCACTGACAAAAACAGACCCTGTTGCTAAATCCAGTTAATACATTTTAATTGGATTAAAATTTTCAAATATTAGTTATTATCTATGATTTTTTTTTCAGCTGGTGATTTTTTTCCTCGTGTGTTGCATTCTTTTCTTGGGCATCCAAATATCACCTTCTCTAGGTTTTTCTCCCAAGTGTCTGGTTAAGACTTCTTAAACAAGTTTCTTGGCCTGCCATTAAATGTCAGTGTTTCCAAAACCCTCTTTCACCCCTGATTTCTTTTTTGTTTGTTTGGTGTTTTTTTTTTTTTTTTTTGCATGGCATGTGGGATCTTAGTTCCCCAACCAGGAATCAGACCCATGCCCCCTGCTTTGGAAGCATGGAGTCCTGACCACTGGACCAACAGGGAAGTCCTCAGCCCTGATTTATCTGGGCATAACTCCTGTATTACCAGTCTATATCTTCAGCTCAAATCTGTCTCCAGAGGTTTAGAATCACATACCTAGTGGTTTACTGGATATCTCACAGGTCCTTCAGACTCAGCATCATTTTTTCCCACTTGATGCTTTCCTTTTCTGTTTCTAGTCTAGAGAACAGTAATACTGTGAGCCTCCTTCCCAAGCTAGAGGACTGGAAGTAGTTTTGGATTTCTCTCTCTTTTTGACCCCATATATCCAATCAATACCCAAGTTCACCAGTTCTTCCTCCCTTTCATGACCTTCTCCCCACCCCACCCCATCCATGTCTCCCCAACTGAAAGCCATCGTTCCCATTTCTTTACCCTAATAGCTGCAACCATCTCCAAATGACCTCCTTCCCTCAGCCTTACCATCTCCCAATTTGTTCTCCACACTGCTTCCAGGACTGTCTTTCCAAAGATGCAAATCTGATCATGACACCCTCCTTCCTCAAACAGTTCAATGACCCCTCACAGTCATCAGGATAAAGCTCACTCATGAGTATGGTATGGAGGCCTTTCTTGTTCTCATCTCTCTGCTGTTACCCTTGGAGCTCTCTGTATCACTTGCCCTGTCTTTGCACTCCCCCATGTATACTATGCATACATGCACCCCCATTCTCTCCTCTGATCCATCAACATGCTCTTCCCTCTTCCAGGAATGGTTTTCCCTCTACCCCTTATCTCCATGGTCTGGCAAATTACTTTCTGTCCTTCAAAACTCAGCATATGACATGATCCTCTACATAGAAAACCCTAAAGATTCTACCAGAAAATTACTAGAGCTAATCAATGAATATAGTAAAGTTGCAAGATATAGAATTAACACACAGAAATCCCTTGCATTCCTACATACCAATAATGAGAAAACAGAAAGAGAAATTAAGGAAACAATACCATTCAACATTGCAAAAAAAAGAATAAAATACTTAGGAATATATCTACCTAAAGAAACAAAAGACTTATATATAGAAAACTATAAAACACTGATGAAAGAAATCAAAGAGGACACAAACAGATGGAGAAATATACCGTGTTCATGGATTAGAAGAATTAATATAGTGAAAATGAGTATACTACCCAAAGCAATCTATAGATTCCATGCAATCCCTATCAAGCTACCAATGGTATTTTTCACAGAACTAGAACAAACAATTTCACAATTTGTATGCAAATATAAGAAACCTCGAATAGCCAAAGCAATCTTGAGAAAGAAGAATGGAACTGGAGGAATCAACCTGCCTGACTTCAGGCTCTACTACAAAGCCGCAATCATCAAGACAGTATGATACTGGCACAAAGATAGAAATATAGATCAATGGAACAAAATAGAAAGCCCAGAGATAAATCCACGCACCTATGGACACCTTATCTTCGACAAAGGAGGCAGGAGTATACAATGGAGAAAAGACAATCTCTTTAACAAGCGGTGCTGGGAAAACTGGTCAACCACTTGTAAAAGAATGAAACTAGAACACTTCCTAACACCATACACAAAAATAAACTCAAAATGGATTAAAGATCTAAACGTAAGACCAGAAACTATAAAACTCCTAGAGGAAAACATAGGCAAAACACTCTCTGACATAAATCACAGCAGGATCCTCCATGACCCACCTCCCAGAATATTGGAAATAAAAGCAAAAATAAACAAAATGGGACCTAATTAAAATTAAAAGCTTTTGCACAACAAAGGAAACTATAAGCAAGGTGAAAAGACAGCCTTCAGAATGGGAGAAAATAATAGCAAATGAAGCAACAGACAAACAATTAATCTCAAAAATATACAAGCAACTCCTGCAGCTGAATTCCAGAAAAATAAACGACCCAATCAAAAAATGGGCCAAAGAACTAAACAGATATTTCTCCAAAGAAGACATACAGATGGCTAATAAACACATGAAAAGATGCTCAACATCACTCATTATTAGAGAAATGCAAATCAAAACCACAATGAGGTACCATTTCACATCAGTCAGAATGGCTGCTATCCAAAAGTCTACAAGCAATAAATGCTGGAGAGGGTGTGGAGAAAAGGGAACCCTCTTACACTGTTGGTGGGAATGCAAACTAGTACAGCCACTATGGAGAACAGTGTGGAGATTCCTTAAAATACTGGAAATAGAACTGCCATATGACCCAGCAATCCCACTGCTGGGCATACACACCGAGGAAACCAGAATTGAAAGATACGCGTGTACCCCAATGTTCATCGCAGCACTGTTTACAATAGCCAGGACATGGAAGCAACCTAGATGTCCATCAGCAGATGAGTGGATAAGGAAGCTGTGGTACATATACACAATGGAATATTACTCAACCATCGAAAAGAATACATTTGAATCAGTTCTATTGAGATGGATGAAACTGGAGCCCATTATACAGACTGAAGTAAGCCAGAAAGAAAAACACTAATACAGGATACTAATGCATATATATGGAATTTGAAAGATGGTAACAATAACCCTATATGCAAGACAGAATAAGCGACACAGATGCATAGAACAGTCTTATGGACTCTGAGGGAGAAGGTGAGGGTGGGACGTTCTGAGAGAATAGCATTGAAACATGTATATTATCATATGTGAAACAGAACACCATTCCAGGTTTGATGCATGAGACAAATGCTCAGGGCTGGGGCAATGGGATGACCCAGAGGGATGGGATGGGGAGGGGGGTTCAGGATGGGGAACACATGTAAACTCATGGCTGATTCATGTCAATGTATGGCAAAAACCACTACAATATTGTAAAGTAATTAGCCCCCAACTAAAATAAATAAATTTATTAAAAAAAAAACTCAGCATAACTATCATCTTTTGGGGGAATGCTTCACAGCTGGGTTTAGGTCCCTCTTGAGTGTTCCTCAGCATCCCTGTGGGTCCATCCCCATAGCAATTATCACTTGGCATCACAGCCACCTATTTACTTGTGTATCTTCCACCAGACTGAAAACTCAGGGAGGGCAGTGACTGTGCTCCTGTCATGAGCATCTAGTCTGGTCTCAGGCATGAAATACTTTTATAAAAAGTATACAGTATGCTGTATACTTTAATTTTAAAATATACTTTCCTTAATAAAAGTATACAGTATGCTGAAGGGAAATCATTATCGCTGCCTAATAAATGAGAAAACACCCAATTTGTCCTATTTGGTTGAAAGAGAAGCTGTGGCATCAACAAGAAAATGCGTGTGAGTAGAAGTCAGTGGTTATTTTCACAGTCATACAGCACAGGCTTGCTTCCTTGTTCTGTTCATGTCCAACTCTTTGTGACCCCATGGACTGTAGCCCACCAGGCTCCTCTGTCAGCAGAATTCTCTAGGCAAGAATACTGGAGTGGGTTGCCATTTCTACTCCAGGGGATCTTCCTGACCCAGAGATTGAACTTGGGTCTCCTGCACTGCGGGCAGATTCTTTACCATCTGAGCCACCAGGGAAGCTCTAATGTCCACACTCCTCTCTAAATATGCTATTTCTCCCTTCAAGTGAATGCATATTTATAAGCTGCACTTGAATTGAAAAGCTAGTGGAGAGGTGCTAACATTAACTGTGTCTGGACTTGTTTACGCTCTTTTTTGCTTTTCATTTGACTTCCCAATTCGTGCACATTCTATCAATATTCTCTGTCTCCAGCTTACTGATGAGTAAGAAAGGGCTGAGAGGAAAAGGAGTAAGGGTTGTCCTGTCTTTCCCTCTCCTTCTATGTCATCATTTTCAGCATGAGTGGTTGGTTAATTCAAGAGAAATAACATGAGCAAGGATAGGATAGGGTTCCTTAGTCATTTGTGGGCTTAAAACATTATTGCAGTCTGTTTTGGAAGCAAGTTCTAGTCCAAATGGAAAGTGTGGCTTCACAGAGGGGGCAGCTGTTAGCACCTCGAATTACTCAACCACATACATAGCACATTTACCTTGTGTTTTCATTGAGTGTCTCACACCTCGTGACTCCGGGAAAATTCTGTGCTCATGGGACATCACAAACGCTATAGGAGATTGGGACAGAGGCCAACACACATCACACAGTACTCCTCTCACACACATTCTCTCCATCATCCTATCAGACTTTACCTACAAAAAACTGTAAGATAAAATTAGTAAGAATTTCAAGATGGTGAGAACAGAATATTAAACCAAGCCTGGAGCCTTCTGAGGGCAGTTTGTGTGCTTATAAAGCTGACCCTGCTCCTACCCCCGTCACTGTGGCAGACACACCAAGCCATCTCTGGACAACGCCCCTGGTTTTTCTGCCCCAGACTGATCCCTCCTGGCTCTGGGGCCCTTCCCTCTTCCTTGAGTGCATCCTGGTTCATTCTCTGGCTCGTTCCCTTTCAGTCTGTGTTTCTGGCCCTTTGGGATCAGGGCTCATCCCATACTCCTCTCTAGGAAGTCAGCTCCATGCTTGACTCTCGGCTCCTGATTTGGGCATTTCCCTCAGTGTCAGGGAAGAGTATTTCACCTTCAACCTCTGCTTCACAGGACTCATCAGTGGTGCCAAGTCCCCTCTCACTTTAGCTTCCCCACCTTCTAGTCAGGGCAGGAGAATTCAAACAGGACTCAGGTGAACACACACACACACTCTTCACTTGACTGTTTTTCCCTTCCAATCACTTTACTACAAGGGTACTTCTAAAGATCACAATACAAATTCAAAAATTGCTTACATCGCATCTCCTCAATCATTTTGGGGCCATTGCTACACACTGACTAATCTTTTTCTTCCCAAAATCCTCTCCTTTGGCTTCCATTATACTGAACTATTCTTGTTCTCCCACATTTTATTACTGTATTTTGGAGTACAGCCCTTCTGCTCCTGGCTGTCAGTTTCCTTTAAGACTCAGGTCTTTACCATCAGCTCTTTCTCACTTTCTTAATTCCCGTTCCTCTCAGCTCTTGGTCTAGACCTTCCATTAGCGCCTCAACCTGAAGCCACGTTCCTTCTGTGAGTCTCAGTGTCCTAATCCATGAAATGAGAAGTTTAGACTGAGGCCTTACACTATTCCTCCCATTTAAACCATGTGTCCTCTCACAAGCTGAGTCTCCTTCCTGATGACCCTAATTCTAGTGAAACCTCAAACGGAAAGCATCAATGTTCATGTATATTTACTTTTCTCACTAACCAAGAAATTAAGGGACAGAGCTTTTTTTTTTTTTTACATTAGGATCTGAATGTGCAGATCCTTTTTCTTTTACATTAGGATCCTTTATCTGGAGACCTAGGTGAGTTTTCTACTCATTCAGATTTTCAAAATAAAGAACACAACAGTGGGAGGAAACCTCAGGTTACAGCATACATCTCAGCAGGCAAATTACAGATCCGTAGTTTAATCAATCAATCTGACACAGCTTAAGCAATAAGACTATATTTATACATTTATTTGTTACCCTTCTGGTCTGTTTATTGCCCAAGGAGTAGCTGACTTACTCAACTCCAGTCTTTGAAAGATTTAATTCTTTCCTAATGAGTGACAAATCTCTTCTCAGTGGGTCCTTTCTGCAGCCAACTCTTCCTCAAGCCAATAATCCTCTAGCTTCCTCCTCTACAACTTTTAAGTGAGTCTTTTCTGGAAACTCCATGGCCTACTACATTTGTCTGAACCTGAATTCCATCAATTCCCTTTTTACCCACTGGAAATGTTGACAACCAGTATTGTTTTCCTGGTATTACAGTTTTTAATAACTCAATAAACCATCCTAATCGTGAAATCAACAAGTATAAATTATAATTTTTTATGGAGGAACTACAACTCCCCCCTTTTTTAATTTACATGGAGGAAAAAGAGTATATTTGGCATTTAGTTTCAGATTGAGAAGGTAAATTTTTTCAAAATCATAATCAGATTCAAATTATGAGTCATTGAGGGCTCATTAAATCTCTCAACCCTTCAAACCATTTCTTTCTGCACCCATTCCTTTCCATTCTCAGGGCATCTACAGGGATCTTTGGCACAGTTCCTTTAACTCATCTCCTTGTCCCTAGTCTCTTCCTGGGCTCACCCTGCAGACCCAAGACCCCAGACAGAGTGATCTTCCTCAGACATGGCCCACCTAATGTCCCAGCCTCAGTCCAGCATCTTCACTACTTGGCTTCCCAGGGTACCCAGGACTAAGTCCAGTCTCTGCCCCTGGCTATAGTAGGAACAGAGTGAGTGAAATGGTAGGAAAAGCATGAGTTTGGAACCAGACAAACGAGGTAGTGATTCCAGCTCTACCATGGCTATCCTGGGATACTTAACCAAAGAGCCCTGTGATTCTGAAATATTTAACCTCTTGGAATCTCAGTTTTCTATTAAATGGAAATAATGATATACAGTCCTCAGTATTTGGGGAATAATTAAAAGGAGTGATATATGTAAAATGTTTAGTGAGCAGTGCTTCTAAAGCTCTAGTTGGAGCACAACCAGTGGAAGCTCCCACTACCTGCCTTCCCAAGCCCTCATCTTGACACTGGATAGAGGTCTGCCTTGTGCCCCTCTTCATATGGTTCAGGTAGGTCCACTTCCTCTCTGCAGATAGATAAAGACCTTTTGAAGGTAGGGGCGATGATTCATATTTCTTTGAAATTCCCAAGAGGGCACACTCTGGGAGCTCAATAAATATTCATGGGATCAAAAAGAAGGCTGCAGGTGTGGTATCATTATGTTGGGGGAGGGAGGCAGGGCTGTGTTTGGGGAGCTTCCCATCTCGGTAGTGTTTTTCTGAGGCTGATATTATAGGAAAGTTTCCACTTCCGTAGTACTCACTGATCAGTCCAGGTAGCAGAGGCATGAGGTTGGGCTGCGAGACAGAGAAACTGCCTGGAAGCAAGCATTCATCGATATATGCTCTGTCATCTTTTGCCTGATTTCAGGTCTCTTCTCTGAGTGGAATTCCCTGGGTGAGCAGCATCTCCTTCTCCTCCTTCCCTTCCGTCCCTCACCAAGATCCTGGCAGGGCATGTTGAACATAATTTGGGAAGAAGAGCCTGTGTTGTACAGCATGGTACATGATTAATAGGATCCCTGGGGAAACAGGACCCCTCCTAATAGTCCCTGGTAGCTCAGCTGGCAAAGAATCTGCCAGCAATGCAGGAGATTCCGGTTCAATTCCTGGGTCAGGAAGATCTGCTGGAGAAGGGATAGTCTACCCACTCCAGTATTCTTGGGCTTCCCTGCTGGCTCAGCAGGTAAAGAATCAGCCTGCAGTGTGGGAGACCTGGGTTTCACCCCTGGGTTGGGAAGATCCCCTGGAGAAGAGAACCGCTACTGACACCAGTATTCTGGCCTGAAGAAGTCCATGGGGTAGCAAAGAGTTGGACACGACTGAGTGACTTCACTTGGGATAACAGAGACCCATTTTATTTGTGACTCATGTGACTGGTTTTCAGAAGGTTGTGTGGTAGCATCAAAAGATTCTATAAACTGTTGGTCAGGGCAATGGTTCTAAACTCGGCTCTCACCAGATAGCTGCCTTCAAATCCATTCCTGCTAGTGACTGTGTCAAGGCACCTTTTAGGAAAGATGGTCCAGTCAGGAAAATGCATCCATGTCACAAAGTTCAATAGAAGAAACTTAAAGAGAGGTTGTTTATAATTATTTAGTCACTAAGTCATGTCTGACTCTTTGTGACCCCATGGACTGCAGCACACCAGGCTTCCCTGTCCTTCACCATCTCCCAGAGTTTGCTCATCAGTACTATATACTGTAGGAAGTTAAAGGATCATAAAGGAGGGTGAAGCAAGCTGTAGGAAGCGCTTACCAACCCTGGGCTGCAGAGAGAGGGAGGGTGTGGTGTCACCTTATCCCAGGAGCAAGACCAACCTGTGGATAGAGGAGTTGGAACTAAGATAGAGCTGCCAGTGGCGTCCAGGGTCACAGAAGAGATACAGACTCTCCTTGACTCTCCTGCTCAGATTAGCAACTGGGCCTCCCAAATTCTCTTGGTCTTCAGTCTCCTGCCAGTGCCTCTCATTCACTCAGAAGCCAGAGGACAAATGAGCCTGGGACACATCATTCTCAGGGGTTTGCCCCTGTGGTGCAGGGGAGAAGCACTGGACGATAAATATCAATGACTCATATAGGGCTGTGGCCTGACTACCCCCGTTGTCTCCACCAACCCCCACGGCCACTCCCAATAAGCAATCTAATTTTTGAAAATGCCTTCTGTGTAATTTCATCTTTAATATAAGTCTGCCAGCTCCTTCTTCCAATCAAGATGTCACCCTCAAATTTCTCCATGGAAGTCGTAAGCTGGGGCCTTCTCTACCATCTCCAGCCTCACTCTACTGGCCTATAAAGTAGGAAGGGTAATGAGACCTCAGAATTCTCTTATTTCATTTACTCCCCAGAACACTTCAGGCTCAACTGTCCCAGCCTGACTCTGGCAAAACCTCAGCTCTCAGTTTCCATGTGCAGCTGGACTTAGCCAATAATTTTTCATGCAACTCTTGAAGGTCACAGAAGTTGGAGGTTTTCAATTATGAGAAGGCTGGGTGCGAGAATGGCGGGGAGCTGCCAGGAAATGACAAGTGGTCGGCACAGTCTTTTTAGGCTGGGGCACGTTCCAGCTGCAGTGACAAATGTGCTCAGCCTCCTTCGGTTGGCACCAACCTGTCAGCCCTTGATAAAGAGCTCACCAAACACCGTGCTAATACGAACAAGAATAAATGGGATAGGATTTCAGCTTCATTTGAAACACACTGCCTGGGAGTAATCTGAACAGGCAAGGTGAGGAGACAGGTCCTGAAGGACAGGAGTCACCTGTGTGTCCTTCCTGCTATCTCTAGTGAGTTTCCCCTCCTGTCCACTCAATTTCCCTGAAGTAATCAGTCCTGGTTATCTCAGCAAGAAGGGACTCCTTGGGAGATAAATGACAAGAAGACTATGAATATGCTATCCTCAAACCTGCTTCCCAGGTGGCACTAGTGGTAGAGAACCCGCCTGCCAATGCAGGAGACATAACAGACGTAGGTTTGATTCCTGGGTCAGGAAGATCCCCTGGAGGAGGGCATGCCTACCCACTCCAGTATTCTTGCCTGGAGAATCCCATGGAGTTTGGCGGGGTACAGTCCATGGGGTCATAGAGTCAGTCATAGGCAACTTAGCACGCATGCAAACCCAGAGCAGACACCAGGTGGCGCCTTGGCTGGAACCGGACAGAGGGCCTTGAAAGCCTTTGGGAGAATTTGGGCGTGTTTCTGAAAACAAAGTGAAAGTCACATCTGACTCTTTGTGACCCCACATAGTCCATGGAATTTTCCAGGCCAGAATACTGGTGTGGGTAGCTGTTCCCTTCTCCAGGGATTTTCCCAACCCAGGGTCTCCCACATTGCAGGCAGATTCTGTACCAGCTGAGCCACAAGGGAAGCCCAAGAATACTGGAGTGGATAGCCTATCCCTTCTCCAGGGAATCTTCCCCACCTGGGAATTGAACCCGGGTCTCCTGCATTGCAGGCATATTCTTTAACAACTGAGCTATCCCTGAAGCCCTGTTCGGAAAACAAAGAAGCCATCAAGTGCTTGTGAACAGAGTTATGTGATCATAATAGTCTTTTCAAAGAAGCCCTGGGGCACCATCCTGCTGGGTGGACTGCAGCGGGTGGAGGTGGAGAAGCCAGAGATGGAAAGACCCTTAGGAAGGCTGTTCAGAAGTCCAGCCAAATGGTGAGATAACCCATGTCAGGGCAGGGACCGGACTGTGGGTAGGGGAAGAAAACATCTGCTGCGAGGAGACTGCTGAAAGTTTATGACAGCTGAGCACTATGGAACAGTGGTTTCCAGATAACTCACAAGTTTTGAGGTCCATAACTGTATTGACTGAACAGAAATGGGAGAGAATGTGTTTGTTTGCTTTTTTTATGCTGGGTGCTGGACTTGTTGGGTTTAGATGGACAGTGAGATTCGTAAATAGATATTCACACCAGGCATTGGACACTGGGGTAAGAGGACAGGACTACAGCAAAAGATTTACTCATCTTAGAGGAGATCGATGAGGCTATGAGACTCTGTGGACTTCAGCCCACCAGGCTCCTCTGTCCATGGGATTCTCCAGGCAAGAATACTGCAGTGGGTTGCCATTTCCTGTTCCAAGGGGTCCTTCTGACCCAGGGATTGAAACTGCATCTCTGGCATCTCCTGCATTATAGGCAGATTCTTTACCACTGTGCCACCTAGGAAGCCCTCTTAATAAAGAGATAATAGAAATAGAAAAATAAAGCCAGCCTGGTACCCATCAAGGAATAAGAAGGATTTCCACATTATGTGGTTCCCAAGTTGATAACTTCAGTCTCCCCAAATCTCTAGAGATCATTTTTTCACCCACCAGTCTCTTTTCTTTTGCTATTTACCTCACGATATGAGCCACACCAATACTATAGATGTGCATTATTGCTTCCAGGGGAGGCCTAGAAGAGTGAGATATTGCATTTGGGCCTCCGAGGATTAACAAGGGGATTCTTCTTGCAGCAATCTACCTATCTGACCAGGTGATTGAAGGAAGGGCGAAGTCAGCTTCCTGAGAAACCTCAAAGTAAAATGGACATCCTAAGTGTGACCTGACCTGACCTCCTGCCATTCTCCCTGGGTGTGTGTGTGTGGGGGGGTGCAGTTCAGATGCCATCCAGCACCAGGGCAACAGCCCGCTTCCTCCCCTTCTCCAGCCGAAATGTTGTGGATCACATCTCTGAGTAATCTGAGATTTCAAGAGCAAGAGGAAGAGGATTTTAATCTTCAGGGAAAAGAAAAAATCAAACAGATTAAAACTCAAATCCCTCCAGAGGGAACCATATATCAAAGGGATCAAACAGCACCTGAGCCTCAAGGATACTGTTGTGCTCAGGTCAGGTAAGGATCTGCTCAAAAAGCTAATGTGGTTTGATATATCTCTTTTGGGTGGTTTTGGTTTTATCCCTGAGTGGATCATGGTGTGGGTTTAGTAATGGGAAGTCTCCCTAGGATTTGGTGGAAGAAAGGAAACCAGCACAAAGCAGTCTGGAGGTACCCTTGTCTGGTCTGGCTTCTCTCAGTTTTCCAGGAAAAGCCTTCCCGTTCATTCCTTTCTGTCTGATAGGCAAATTCCTACTCGTCATTTAGTATCCCCTCTGGATCCAGAATGGTTGGGTTCAAATCTAAGCTCTGTTTGTTTATGTGTTCAACTCTCAAGCCAGACTCAGCCCCTAAAAGGAAAGCATTATATCCTGTTTTCCTTTGAAACTTCTGGACCCAGCACAGTACCTGGCACCAAGAGGGGTTCTCAACAAACACGTGATGAATGAGTAAATGGGAGGCTAAGAGCATCAACTCTGGAACCAGTCTGCCTGGGTTTGAATCCTGATCCTACTGTGTTTTGACTGTGTGACACAGGGCATGCTTCTTAACCTCTCTGTGACTCAATGTCATCATCTGTAAAAAGGTATAATAATAGCACCTATCTCATAGGGCAGATGTGAGGATGAAGTGGGTTTCGTATATACATAATATTTAGAAGAGTGATTGGCACAAGGAAGGTCCTCAGTAAACACTAGCTATTACTGCTATCAGCACTTTCACTGGCCCTTCAGATGAATTATTAGCTGCTTTTTTTAAATTTTTAATTGTTTATTTTATTATTTATTTATCTAGCTGCTCCAACCTTTAGCTGCAGCATGTGAGATCTAGTTTCCTCACCAGGGATCAAACCCAGGCCCCCTGTGTTGGGAGCTCAGAGTCTTAGCCACTGGACCACCAGAGAAGTCCTAGCTGGCTTTTTTTTTTAAAGAGCTGCACATTAAACATAATGGGTTTCTCTTCAATGCCAAGGTTTGTGAGGAATTTATGTTTAGATGAGTTAATAATCACACAAACAAATTATAATTCAGGATTTCCTAGATAATTTGGTGCAAACATAAAGTAAGAGCCAAATTGGCTCATTTATCTCTACTCCAGGAAGGCCCCGTGGTCATGAAGGGAACCACTCACCAAGAAGTGCCACCAAAAAGGAATTTGTTTTCAAACCACAGTGATTGGACTATTTTTCAAGCTCTGTTTCAGGTGATACATTTTTACTTTGTTTTAAGAAAGAAAAGAAGGAGGTTTCAAGGGGGAAAAGTGTAGGAAGTGGCAGAAGGCAAACATTACAAGATGTGTAGAAAGTGAATGCCCCTGAGAACAGAGGGGTGAACCACCAGATCCAGTTCAAGGCCAGGTCATTGCCACCAGCAGCCTCCACTGCTGTGACTTTAATGTCAAGGTGATGAGGAAAGCTCACTTACCCCATAATATAGTAACCCGCCTGGTCGTCTGTGCCATGCTGCCAGCTGTGCACATTCATACAAGCATCTCAAAGTCAGGGACCAAGACTTTAACTTCTCTGTGTCTTCTGTAGAAATAATGATAATAGCTATCATTTATGGAGTGTTTGGGATCCCCTGGTGGCTCAGACAGTAAAGAATCTGCCTGCAATGCGGAAGACCCAGGTTCGATCCCTGGGTCAGGAAGATCCCCTGGAGAAGGAAATGGCAATCCACTTCAGTATTCCTGCCTGGAAAATCTCATGGACAGAGGAGTGAAAAGTGAATCATGGAGTATTTAGAAAGTGCCAAATATGCTAAACACTGAACATGGATTGCCTTCTTTTCTCTTCATAAAACCCTGTGAGGCAGAGTCCCAGCCCCATTTTACAGATGCATCAGCGAAAACACAGAGATTTGCCCTTAGACACACAGCTAATCAGGGTTTGAACTCAGAGAACGTGATCTTAGTGCTTTTGTGCTTACACACAACACTCGCTGCTTTGTAGGCTGGACTGTACAGCAGCAGCCTCTTAAAAATTGCTTCATTTGCTGGATGAATGAATGAGGTTGCTGTAAGATAGAATCTAGAATTCATCCTTAGAATCTCCCCCACTGGCTCTGATCTCCATGAATGGATAACTGTGGTAGGTAGGTCTCTCCTTTTCCAGGCTTTATTTTAGATGATTAAAGCAATACCAGGTGGTGCTAGTGGTAAAGATCCTGCTTGCCAATGCAGGAGACATAAGAGACATGGTTCAATCCCTGGATGGGGAAGATCCCCTAAAGCAGGGAATGACAACCCACACCAGAGCATCCCCATGGACACAGGAGCCTGGCAGGCTACAGTCCGTAGGGTCTCAAAGAGTCGGACACGACTGAAACGACTCACTTGGCCCCAAAGCAATACTTTGGACTGTGGGTCTGCCCTGGAATCTACCCCTAGCTGAGCACACTAGCACAGGGGTAGTGGCCCCACAATGCCAGATTATGCCTGCTGGCCTGTCCTCTGGAATTTTATAGTGACATCAGTTTTAAATGAAGAATCCACATAGCAATCATGGAATCTTTCAAATTGCAGGTTCCTGAATTTCTCAAAAATGAGGCAGAGTCCCAGCCCTGTTTTACAGATGCATCAGTGAAAACACAGAGATTTGCCCTTGGACACACAGCTAATCAGGCTTTGAACTCAGAGAATGTGACCCTAGTGGTCTTGTGCTTACACACAAGAGTCGCTGCTTTGTAGGATGGACCGTATAGCAGCAGCCTGTATGTCACCATTTTTGAGAAAACCAAGCCAAGCTCCTCTGTTCATAGAATTCTGCAAGCAAGAATACTGGAATGGGTTGCCATTTCCTACTCCAGGGGATCTTCCTGACCCAGGGATCGAACCTGTGTGTCTTGCATTGGCAGGCAGATTCATTTTACCACTGTGCCACCTGGGAAGCCCTTTGAGAAAGCCACAGAATCTTTAACCTGCTCTGAGAGACTGCATTTCTCCTTCGCTCTCTAGGAACAACAATGGCTTTCAAATTATTTCAAGCTAACCTTCAAAGACATAATCATGGACAGTCTGTGGGGGCCAAATAGAAAGCAGGTAGTTAGGACCCAGAAGCCCCGGCTAGAGCCGGCTACTCTGACAGATAGCCTGACGACAACAAAAGCCATAGGATTCCTGATGAAAAATGAGGACTCACCCCAGCTCCCCTGCCTCCTGCATCATCAGCTACCAAGCTGTGCATGGCTCCATGCCAGGGGTGTCCCACTCCCCTCCTCCAGCCTACAAATAACAAGCATTTGGTCCATCCACCATGTTGGGGAGGGGTGGGCAAGCCCTCATGCTGGAAATTCACTAGCTGAAGAATCACAGCTTTATATTAGCTCCATCTCCCAGGGCTGTGCAGATCTGCTCCTGATTACATTCCAGCAGCTGGGCACGATCTCTTTCCTCACCACTGAAAATGATTTGGGAGGGAAATAAACAATGGAATTTGCCATATTAATATTCTCTGCACCCTGCAGGATGTGGGGTGCATACTAAGCAATGTTGAAAGCTCATCCACCAGAATCCGGAGGCGAACGTGGGCTCAAAAATGTTCTCACCTAAAAGAGAAAGCCCCTCAGCTCACTTTTATTCTAATTTCTGAAACTGACCTGAGAGGTGGGCTGGTCATTCCAGCTGGGGTCTGGTAGTGACTGAGTCTGGTCTAAAAGAGAAAACCCCTCAGCTCACTTTTATTCTAATTTCTGAAACTGGCCGGAGAGATGGACTGGTCATTCCAGCTGGGGTCTGGGAGTGACTGAGTCCTGAGCCTCAGATTGGGGTAGGAGTCAGCAGCCCAGTGCCAAGAGGAAGGAGGCCCTTTCAGGCTTATTGAAAAGCTTAGTAATAATAAGATTGGCTATTTATTAAATACCCACTATGAATCTGTGTTAAATCATTCACAAATATTATTTAATTTTAAGGTTATATTAATTACAAAATATCCATGCTCATTATTTTAAAAGTAATATAGATGAACAAAATGAAAAAATAAATCCCTTGTAATCCCATCTCCCAGAGATAATCAGCATTAACATTTGGCATGCATATCAAACAGCAAGGAGGTGTAGATATTATGCGTGAGGTCAAATATCTAGATAAGAAGCCACTACACTGGTAGCAATCTGAATTCCAGTTCTTTCATTTTATGAATGTTTATTGAGAACATAAACTCTGTTCTGAGAATCAAGATTACAGACCCTTAAGGAATAAGGCAGACAAGATTTTTGTTGCCATGAACAAAATCTAGTGGGATAACCAATCAATTCACAAACAAATGATCACTGAAAATAGCAAGTGCCACAAAGAAAAGAAAAATGAGACACCTTCACATTGTTAGAGCCTGGGTAGCTCAGTTGGTAGAGCATCAGACTTTTAATCTGAGGGCCCAGGGTTCAAGTCCCTGTCCAGGCAGTAAGTTCCTATGTTTTCTTGGGCCAGAGAATACTAAACTCGAGCCTCCTTCATGGCTCAGAGGGTAAAGAATCCGCCTGCAATGCAGCAGACACAGGTTTGATCCCTGGGCCAGAAAGATCCTCTGGAGAAGAAAATGGCAACCCACTTCTATATTCTTGCCTGAAAAATCCCATGGGCAGTGGAGCCTGGTGGGCTACAGTCCAAAGGGTTACAGAAGGTCAGGCATGACTGAGCACCTTCCAAATGAGGAAGGTAATAACTTGCAATAGGCCAAAGAATGATTTTTTGCAGAAATAACATTTCAATAGGAACATTTAAATTGTACTTATTATGTCACGTGTGTTTTTTTAAGCAAATGCTAATGCACTTAGACCTCCAAAAATCCTCTGATGTAGGTGTTATTATCACACCTATCACAGATGGGGAAACTGGGGCACAGAAAGGCTGAGTACCTTTTCCAAGGTCACACAGCTAGAAAGTGGTGAAATCCAAGATATACAGATCCAAGCAGGTTGGCTCTAAAGTCATGCTTGTGACCATTCCCCTTCACTGCCTCTGTTTGAACTGAGATCCGAAAAATAAGGCTTCATCCATGCAAAGATCTGGAGAGAGTACTCAAACAGAAGGGACAGCAGGAAAAAAACAAGGAAGTAGAAATTGTGCTTGGTATGACTGAGTATCAGAGAGAATGCCAAGCTAGATTACACAGGGCCTTGTAGCCCAGAGGAAACCCTTTGGGTTTTATCCCAAGAGTAATAGGAAGAAATTGGATATTTTAATCAGAGAAGCAACCTGATCACGTTTACATTTTAAAGAGATGCCTTTGCCTATTGAACAGAGAACAGAATTTAGGGGTTGCAAATCAGAGAGGATGCATGGACCTGGAAAGGGTTCAAACTAAAGGTGAAAGTAGCTTGCACAAGGATAATAGCCCAGGAAATAGAAAAATTTGGCCAATTTAAAGTTATATTTTCCCCCTTTAAATCTCACTCACTGCCTTAGAGAAAAGCATTTTGGAAAAAGTTCCTTGCTAAGCAAAGGAAGGCCACCTTGTGGGGTTGGATCGGAGGCATAAAAATGATAGGGGCTGGTCCTTTATAAGTCATGAGCTTGAATCAGTGCAAGAGTTTTTCACAAAGGTACAGGAAATAATACTGAACACTAAGTGAATAGCTAATGTGTTCCAGGTGCCATTCCGAGTTTTTTCCATATACTGACTTATCGACTCCTCATAATAATCCTGTGAGAAAGGTGCTGTCATTCATCCCACTTTACAGACAGGTTAAGTCAAACCTACTCAAGGCCACAGAGCTGGTAAATGGCAGAGCTGAGTTTTCAACCCAGGCAGGTTGAATTAGAGACCATGGCTGTTAGCCACGACACTGACCTGCTTTTGAGAGATATCCACTAATCCAGCCCACAGGCCTAGGGAGCTACCAGATGGCAGATGGGCGTGCACACAGCAATGGCAGCAAGGGCCTTCCATTATTTTCCAAGAATGGTTTGGGCATTAAACAAAGAAAAGGTACAGACGGTCCTTCTTTCCATGCTGGATTTCACATAAACCCCATTCATGCGACCACAGTCCAGGCCACCAGGTGCTCATCCAGGAAGGAGAGGGAACAACACCTGAGGCCAGCTGCATATCAAGGCTTTAAAGCTGGGTACCAGGCCTGGTTCCAAGTTGGGAAAGGAGTACTTCAAGGCTGTATATTGTCACCCTGCTTATTTAACTTATATGCAGAGTACATCATGTGAAATGCCTGGCTGGATGAAGCACAAGCTGGAATCAAGATTGCTGGGAGAAATATCAATAACCTCAGATATGCAGGTGACACCACCCTTATGGCAGAAAGTGAAGAAGAACTAAAGAGCCTCTTGATGAAAGTGAAAGAGGAGAGTGAAAAAGTTGTCTTAAAGCTCAACATTCAGAAAACTAAGATCATGGCATCCGGTCCCATCACCTCATGGCAAATAGATGAGGAAACTGTTTCGTGGCTGACTTTATTTTTCTGGGCTCCAAAATCACTGCAGATGGTGATGGCAGCCATGAAATTAAAAGATGCTTACTCCTTAGAAGGAAAGTTATGACCAACCTAGACAGCATATTAAAAAACAGAGACATTACTTTGCTGACAAAGGTCCGTCTAGTCAAAGCTATGGTTTTTCCAGTAGTCATGTATGGATGTGAGAGTTGGATTGTAAAGAAAGCTGAGTGCCAAAGAATTGATGCTTTTGAACTGTGGTGTTGGAGAAGACTCTTGAGAGTCGCTTGGACTGCAAGGAGATCCAACCAGTCCATCCTAAAGAAAATCAGTCCTGAATAGTCATTGGAAGGTCTGATGCTGAAACTGGAACTGTAATACTTGGGCCACCTGATGCGAAGAACTGACTGTTTGGAAAAGCCCCTGATGCGAGGAAATATTGAAGGCAGGAGGAGAAGGGGACAACAGAGGATGAGATGGTTGGATTGCATCACCGACTCAATGGACATGAGTTTGAGCAAGTTGATGGACAGGAAAGCCTGGCATGCTGCAGTCCTTTGGTTCGCAAAGAGTCGGATATGACTGAGTGACTAAACTGAACTAAACTGACCAGGCCTAGGCAACTTGGATGGTAAGTCTCAAGGTGGCAAGTCAGGAGATATGAGGAGATCAATTTGACAATAAACTGGCAATTATTCAACTGACTGCCCAGACTCCAGGCCGTGGCAGTAGCTTTATAAATTTTTGTTGAAACAATGAATAGATGCATGAAGTAGACCCCAGTCAAAAGTGCAGATGGCGGGTGCTTTTTGGCATGGCAGCCAGGGCCCACGTTAACCCTGTTTCTCTAGATTCATTCTCTTGTCCCCTTACCCTCCTTTAATTTTTTGTGTGCCCCTTGTTATCACTTAACTTCAGTAAACATGTGTTGCTGTTGTTTAATTGGATTATAGTTGATTTACAGTGTTGTTAGTTTCAGGTACACATCAAACTGACTCAATTATATAGATAGATATGTGTGTGTGTGTGTGTGTGTGTGTGTGTGTGTGTGTTTGTGTGTATATATACATTTTTAGATTCTTTTCCCTTATAGTGTATTACAAAATATTGAGTACTGTTCCCTGTTCTACAGAGCACGTCCTTGTTTATCTATTTTTTATATAGTAGTGTGTATCTGTTAATCCCATCCTCTTCATTTATCCCTCTCCTCCCCCTTTATTCTTTGGTAACCGTAGATATGTTTTCTAAGCCTGTTGGTCTATTTCTGTTTTGTAAATAAGTTCATTTGTATCTTTTTTTTTTTTAAGATTTTACGTATAAGCAATATCGTATTTCCCTGTTTCTCTCCTTCCATCTCTCTCTCTCTCTCTCTCGTGGATGGACCTAGAGATTGTCATTCTAAATGAAGTAAGCCAGACAGAAAGTAAAGGCGTTTTTTATGTGTTTGTCTTCCCTACTGGAACAAAAGTTTCAGAAGGGTGGGTCTGGATTTTTTTATTCACTCAACACTTCTTAACAGTGACTGCCACATAGAGGACCCTCAGTAAATATTTGTTGATTGAATGATGACGGTATCATTCAAATGAATCATCTCATTCCCTCCTCAGAATTTTGCCAGGTAGACAGAGGAGTTAGTATAGGGCCCGTTTTATGGATGTTGAAACTAAAGTCAAAAAGGCTAAGTGTGCTAAAGCTGACACAGGTACAGGGGAACTGAAGCTTAGTTCTTCTGCGAACTCATCTAGTGTCTTTCAATACACCCTGCTGTCTCCCTAATGTTTCCACTGAGTTATTATGTAACAATTCTACTGTGAATCAATAAAAGAAACACCCAAACAAAGAATGTCTCTGTATTACCTGCTGAATTACTGTTGAGGACATTATATACTAATAGTAATCAGAGACTTTTTGTTAAGAATCCATGGGATTTTAGTGCCAAGAACAATTCTGGGCCTCCTAAAAACTGCTGTTTCCTCTGAATCTTATCAATTATGGGATTTCATTTCTTGTCTTGACTGTCAGGAAACACAAAAATTGAATTAGTGCTTAATTACAGTAATAATCTAATTTCTGGTCCAATTACAATCCTTTCCTTCTATACATGATTTTCTGATCTTTATCTTCATTTTAACCAATTATGTATATGGATACAGTGTTGGTTGTTCGCTATATCCAATCCCTTTTAGAAATAGCTATGGTAGAAAATTTAGAAAATAAGCAATAACTAGCACTAATCAAATGGTTGCCATAGGCCAGGGGTCGATTTTATACATGTATTAACTCAGTTTGTTATCAAAAACAGGAACTTTATATTGCCAGAGATACCAAATGCTATAATACGGCACAATGAAATTAACATTCTCAATTATAAAAAAGAAAATATGACATATTCCTTCCTGCTCCCTCTGCCAAAGCCCTCCACCCAAACCTTCCCTTTCCCCATTTAAGACTCACTCCATCACCTCCCACTTCCATTATCTCGGTTGCTTGCTAATTAGACTCCCTGCTTCCCCCCTTGGCCCTTCAGTCTACTCTTCAAAGAGCAGCTAGAATTAATGCTGTGAAAACAAAAGACAGGTCACCTCACTCTCCGCTCAAAACTTTCAATGACTTTCCTTCCTAGAATAATGTCAAGGTCTTTTCAAGGATCCACAAAGCCCTACAAGATCTGGCCCCATATGTCTTTGGCCTTATCCCTGATCCGTAGCCACACTGTCCTTCCATGAATATTCCAGGCAGCATTTCACTTCAGGGTCTTTGCATTTGCTGTTGTTGAAGCTTGGAATGTACTTTTTGGGATATATCTGTATGGCTTGCTCGCTTGTCACTTTCAGGGGTCAAATGTTTGATCACCTACATCTCCACCCTCAATATTTCCTATGCCTTGTCTTGTTCCATATTTCTCCCAAGCACATTTAAATAACATACTGTTTATTTTTACTTATTTGTCATTTCTATTGACAGACTCTCCGAAAGAAGGCATTTTTGTCTATCTTGTCCTTTGCTACAATCCCAGTTGACTAGACCAACGTTAGCCATATAATAGATGCCCAAAAAGTATTTTCTAAATTAATGAATCAGTGTAAGAGGTGGAGGCATATTTTATTACAAACCTACAATATTTTGCAAATGCACAAAATATATAAGACTGAAATATTCACTGTAATTATTAAACTGTTCTTCCAAACTCCTTCCTTCTTCCCACATAGTAACACTATCAGAGAAATTGAGTTAACATTGACCAGTACATTAACAATTACATTGTCTCAGCAATTTAGGTACGCAGGATCTTCAGATGTGGGATCTTCAGATGTTCAGGGCATCTTGCCTGGCTGAGCTGAAGTTCCAACACTGCCCCACAGAGACTTCCTTTCTCCCCAATATCATTTTCTCTAAGAGCTTTTTCATTTATCAATATCTCTGAGAACTTTTATTTTGTAACTTGGGAAGGTGAGATAATCGGATTTGGAGGAGTGAGAGCTAGGGGCAGAGGGAAAATAAAAGGAGGACAGTGATGCAGGTAGGGACCAAGTCTCTGTATTCATTACTACACCTCCTGCTTCTAGAAGTGCTAGGCACATAACAGGCGATCAGTAAAGACTGACTCATTGAGTTGTTCACATGTTCCTTTGGACTGAGTCTGAATATTTAGGGCTGGAAAGATGAAGGCCTGGAGTTAGAATTTTTTCCTTGGAAGCTTTCTGAGATTCTCAGCAGAAAATTCCCCCCAGCTTTGCCTGGAAGCTTTGGAACCTTGAAGAGGTAGAACCCCCAGGATGACGACAATATCCAGGAGTGAGCAGAGCCAGCAGTGATGCTATTTCAGGGGACTCTTGGGCAAGTACAAGGTACCTCACAGTGGCTGTAGCTGACAGATTGGGTTGGGGGCACACAGGAGACACTTATTTGGGAACTCCCAGTAATAATGGAGGCACTTTGAGAGTGTAACTCCATCAGAATCAATAGGCTCACAATGTTAGGTTTGAGTGTCATGTGACACCACAGAATTTAGACTTGGAAGGCGTTTTAGAATCATTTCAACAACTCGTCATTCCATTTAGAAGTGTCTTTCATCTTCTTGGAAGAACAAAAACACATAAGTATAGCATAATTTAGTCTGTCTTTTCTCTCATATGTCTGTCTTTGAGTTTATCTAGATTGTTGTAAATCCATATCAGCCCCCTCACCTATCAACATTGAGGATTTTCTTCTCTCGAACTGTCTGGCTCATTCTGCAGGTGAGAGCTTTTGTTTCTCTCCACTGCATGTGTGCCTCACTGTTGACACTCCTGCCAAGTATCTTCTTCCAATTTTAATTGCTAGTCTTGGTATGGGGCGGTTCTCCTTCTCCTTTGGAAGAAAAAGAGCATTCATTTAATTTCTAACCCAATTAAACCATGATCTCATGAGCTTATGCTCTGTGGGCCAGAGTGATGGGCTCCGGAGACATGAGCAGAATAGAAATTGCCAACATTAACATGATTCCCTCTTCCCCATCCAGGAATCACTAACGCAGGGTGAGATTATGTTTGTGCTTCAGTAGCTTTCTTCAATTATTTAATCAGCAGGTAAAAATTCAAAAAACAAGCTTCTGAAAATGTTGAGGACTCTCTGGCATTCTTGGAAACCACCAGGGCAATAACTCAGGGGGTTGAGAGGAGACCTCTAACAGCTGCCTAGTGATGCTGATGCCAACTCTCTTGATTCCATGACTTTGTGGGGGTTGCAGTCAGCTTCAAAGAGTTACACTGGTGATAAACTGGCCACAGAGCCAGCTTATCACAGTAGAAAGCTACGGCTGCTTTGCTCTTGGTGGAAATAGGAGAACCCCCTTTAAGCCTCAGTCTTGGGCAGCAAGATAGCAATTAGCTATAAGGGCAGTTCTGCATGGCAGAAGAGCACTGGGTCAGGAGTCAAGAGATGGGGGATGTTTAGGTGCTTCTTAGCTGTGAGGACTTAGGTCAATCTCCCAATTCTATGGTCTTCAGTATCTTTTTTCTGTGAAACAAAATGGCTATGCCAGATGATCTCAAAGATTCCAGTGGTCTTGACTTTCTCAGAGGGTGAATATGGGTGAATGACATTTAGATACTTGCTGATGATTGCATCTTTCCTTCTCCAGCATGCCTCTGCTTCTGGAAATGGAAAGCAGTCACACTGGAAAAATATTTCTTTGAGTTCATTTCCAAGGCAGCTTATTGCAGTTTCTTGAGTCTGAGAGACCTGAAGCCAGGGCTCTGATGAAGACTATGGACAGGGAAACAGATGTGCAATAGGGTGCACAGGAAGAGAGATGTGTGGTCTTGGGGGAGTAAGGCCAGCAATACAGAAAAATCTAGGTTTGGTGGAGTAGGCAAAATGGTAAGAAAGAAAAACAATAATCCAACCTTCAGTAGGAGGGTGAGAATAGGATGGGATGCCAAAATTTCCCTAGGACCCCCTAAGATGGGCCAAAGGACTAAAGAAAGGGAATGACACCTGAAAAGAACTGCTTAATGTTGCAAACATGTGATCAGGCCCTTGGGTAATATGAAGGCTCCTTTGCCACTTCCCGCAATTGATTGCATGAGCTTTTGAACCCCTCTCTATCACAAGTACACACTCACACAGCAGGGATTATGTGTGTCCTTGAACTTACTGCATGCAATTTTACACTAGAAAGTGTGGGAAAGCTATGCTACCAAGAGAATAAAAAAACACATGAGCTGTATAGTGTTTAACAATAAAATCTCCTGAAGTTTTACTATTAGGTATTAAGAATAAAAAATAAAGCAGTGGTAAAACATGTGGTAGAACATACCCAACATCTATTTGAATAATGAAATAGGGAATTCATGAGCTAATTAATTAAATTAATAAGGGAATTAAAAACTCATTTATTTATGAGGATGGTTCTGTCCTGTGGTGGGTAAGGGCCCTGTCTTCTAACAGCATAGTTTAATATTTTTTTTTCGAGGAAATCTCTGTAAATTCCTTTTTCTGTGAATAAATCAAATAAGTGTATCTCAAACATTTACAGCTTCTATGTAAGGCTTTATAAGCAAGAGGAAGGCTTGGAAAAGTACTGCCTAAAGGCCATATCATTCTGTGTTGCCACCAGCCCATCTGAAATGCTGAGAAACAAATGTTCTCAATCATTTTGTATAGTTTAGTAGGCTCATTTTCTCACAGCTGTGTGAGATGAAAACAAGTAACTGATTTTTTCCTGAGTAAACCAAATTCCAATTGCAGAACTTATACAAGAAAAGAACTACTTAAATGCACATATTCTTATCTTATTTCATATTCTTTGACTTGTACAAATGGAAGACAATATTCCATCATTTCATCTTCTTTCTCTTCCAGTAACCAAGGCAGAAATCTATCAGTGTGTGTGTGTTAATGCCTTCCATATAAAATTATGACAATGTATTGCTGAGTAGAGTTCTTTAAGTAAGTCAAGAAATACAAAAATCAAAGTTCTCCTAACTACATTAACTTCTCTTCTTGCATAAACATTTCCCACTTTGAGCATCATCATTGCAGGTTCTTGGTGATGCTTGAGACAGACTGAATGCCTCGGGGTGGCTCTGGCTGAGAAAAGAGTGTCTCAAAGCCTTGCAGAAATGGTAGCTGAAGGTACAGAATTTAGGTCAAGGGGAAATAAACAAGTCAAAGCTGACTCCTTCTGTAGATAATACACACTAAGCCAGGGAGATTGGACATGGGTATTTTAAATGAAAGAAGGCAACGGATGCCCATGTCCAGACCATTCCATTAATGCATCTAGGGATCCAAAGCTGGTCTCCAGAGGAAGCATAAGGCACCAAATAATAATGGACACTAAAACATTCTTAGGAAGGTAGCAAGATGGAGAAAATTGTATTTCCAGAATTTTAAAATTCTATAAATTCCCTTGGGGTTGAGGGAGTGAATCTTAAGAGTTATGCTCAAGATTACTAACTGATTTCTAAAGGGTGAGTCCATTTAACTACAGATATTCTGTTCTGTAAGATAGAAGAGCCCATCTGGACCAAAGATAAATTTTTGGGACCATTGAGAACATATGCCATCTGTCTGCTGTCTTCTTTTTGTCTATTTTCTATACAGCATTCATCTTTTCCTCTAAATAATTAGGAAAATATTTAACAAATATGAGTTGAAGAATAGCCACATTATTAGCCTGCAGTCTGGTTGGCCCTGAGGATACTTCACTGTGGGAAATTTCCTAGATCTATTCTCCTTCCCCACCTCCGACCAACACCTTCCTCCAAAGTGGATTTCCATGGTTCTGGGTGTTAATGACCCCTCACACATGTCCTCTCTTCTTGGTTTGGTGATCCTGATCCAGTCAGTCTATGAAAAGACACATTTGAAAACTGAATGGGATGCTATAGCATGGCCTCCAGACTCTAAGCTCAAATCTTTGACTCCAAATTCCCTGGTCCTCAAAATTCTCTGAATTGATCCCTAAACACCATATTTCATTTGAACAGGAAGATCAGACAGCATGGTTCACAGCAGAAAATGAAAGATTGGAAATCAGGAAGTCTGATTCCTAGTTCTATTTAAGTCATGAACTTGCTATGTGGCCTTACTCACCATCCAAGTTAGTCCTCACCAAATACCATGGGATCCTCTACCTTCCCCAGCACCCCCTTTATTTGGGTTAGGACCATGTGACTACATATTTGCCAATGAAATATAAACAGAAGTGGCCTCTGTCACTTTCAGGGCGAGGTAGTTAAGAACCAGTGTGCATCCTCACGCTCTCACTCCCTGCTGTGACCTTGGAGGTTGCCTGTTCCAGATGGCAGAGCTACAAGATGGAGAAAGATCACTGAGTTGCATCTAATAGTGACATGAAAAATAAACTTTTATTGTGTTAAGTCACTGGTGTACTGCATTTGTCTGTTGCAGCCAACATTAACAACCAATAATGACAGCCTGCCTTTCTGTGACCCAGCTTTCTTATCCAGCTTCAATAATACTGAAACACATTTGAAATCATTTCAAAATAGAAAGTTAATATTACATAAGTAAATTGTCATCTCTTGGGTGCAGGAGCCACCCAATATAGATGGCATTTACTAAATGTGAAGTGTGCTCATCACTGTGGATGAGTCTCCATTGCTACTGGTTGGGGCTGCAAGGGGGTCTTCTTTCTTTTGAGAACACCATGGCTCCTTCACAGTGCATAACTATGTGGGACACAACAGATATTTGCCAAGTACCAAATGTGGTGACCAAAGAAAAAACTGGGTTTATTCATCTGAAGCATGTTAGAGTTCACACTAGTTTTCCGTGACTCGTCACCAACCAGCTGATCAACAGGTTCAGATTAGTCCTGGTGGAGAGCTTCCTAGGCCACCAACGGACGGTGATCTTTTCAAACTGTCCTAAAGCAGCTGCTTGGAAATGTAACTATGGGAATTTGGGCTAGATACATTTTTAGAGGCCATCTAATTCACTGAGTATGGTGGCTCAGATGGTAAAGAATCTGCCTGCAATGTGAGAGACCCGGGTTCAATCCCTGGGTTGGGAGGATGCCCTGGAAAAGGGAATGGCTACCTATGCCAGTATTCTTGCCTGAAGAATCCCATGGACAAACGAGCCTGGCAGGCTACATACAGTCCATGGGGTCACAAAAAGTTGGACACAACTGAGCAACTAACACATGTGGTAAATTTAATTCTTGCCGTGATGGAGAACTCATTTTCCCAATAGAAATCCAATCCCATTAGTGTAGTTGTAAAAACACTTCTTTTATTTAACTTAAAGAATTCTCCTGCATCTTCCATTTATTGTTTAGGTGTTTGATGTCTGGAACAATGCATTTAAGTCTGTTTTCTTTTTCACATGACAGTTTTTCAATACTTGAAGACAAATATTAACTCCCCATTTAGATTTCTATTTTACATGTTAAACTTGCTCAGTTTTTTCTACAAATCTTCATATAACGTTTTATTATTTCCCAAATTTATTTATGTACTACTCTTTCCCAAGAAAATGTAAGAATGAAGCAAATATACCAATCCAAAGGGTTTCTGGATTTGAATATCAAATATGGCTCTGCGTTTCCTGGCAGCTAAGACAAAGAGTTTAGGATGAGTTTACATAGCTGTCAATATCAGAAACAGAATGCTTACAAAAAAGTTGTTTCTAGACTCGCCATTCTCATCATCTTTCTCTTAAAGAATTCTATCTTACCATTATTTTTCTTAAACTGCTATAAACAAAAATTAACATAGCCCTTCAGATAAATCAATAGTTCGTTTAGAATAGGCTTATGAAAGAGTAAGTTAGTCTTAAATAAAAATCTATTTTCTGAATATTATTTTTGTGGATCAAGAGTGTACAAGATGCTTTATATATATATATATATATATTGCAATTCTCCAACAGTCTTGAAAAGAAAAGTAAAATTATTGCCATTTAGTAAACTAAGAAATCGAGTAACTTACCGAAGGTTGCAATTATTACAGATCCAGGTCTGTCTGGAACCAAAGCTTATATCATTTTCATGAGTCAACAGTTCTCAACTGAAAATATTATATCATTTCTAAAGGTGCCTCACTGAATACTCCAGGCGTGTTGAGTCAGAGGGAGAATATGGTTGAATGTTTTAGATCTGACATTTTCTTGAAAACCAACACTGGAAATTGTTTTCATCTTCTTCCGGCTTCTTAAGGAATCACAGAAACATATGTGAGTTGGGGGTGGTTTTGTTTTGTACACTTCAGCAGTTACTCATTTTTGGTGGGGAAAAACTCAATGCAAACTGGGTTTGGATCCACTGGGCTTTGTCAAACACAGGTGCTTGTGTACTGATTCAAGTTTGGGTTGGCAGAGTAATGTTCAATATGGAAGTTTACATCTTTAAAATACATGGAAATGCACAGCAAGGGAATGGGGAAATTTCCTCCCTATTGACTAGAGAGAGGCCCCTCAAATCAAGCCTTTTCTCTCCATTCCCAGGGCCACCAACTTAGACCAAACTTTTATTAGTCCTGATTTTTACTACTGCAATAGCTTCTTATGTATCTCCTATAGCCAGCCTTTCCCCAAACCTTGCCCATCCTCCACACAGTCCCCAGAGTTTTGTCCTTAAACATAGATCTATTTTATCACTTTCTTGTTTATAAACATCTGTCAATTTCCATTGCCCGAAAGATCAAGTTGAAAATCTGTATCGTGACACATGAGACTCTTTATTATTGGGTATTAATTTGTCACTCTTGGCCCATTTCCCTTCCTCTCTCCCTACTACCCCATGCTCTGTGTGTGTGTGTGTGTGTGTGTGTGTGTGTGTGTGTGTGTGTGTGTGTTAGTAGCTCAGTCTTGTCCAACTGTTTGGAGCCCCATGGACTGTAGCCCTCCAGACTCCTCTGTCCATGGAATAGTTTACCATTCCTTTCTCCAGGGAATCTTCCCAACCCAGGGATCAAACCTGGTCTCCCACACTGCAAGCAGATTCTTTACTGTCTGAGCCACCAGGGAAGCCCATCCTATGCTCTAGCCACACTTAATTTCTCAGCATTCCCCATGGTGACTTTTCGCTACTCTGAGTCTATATATGAGTGGCTCACTCTTCCTAGAAATGCCCTTCCTCTACACCTGGAAAACTTACACCTTTAAAACCAAGATTAAAAGTTGTCTCCTCCATTAATCCTTTCCTGACTTTCCTAGCAAAAATGGATTCTCCCTCAAGGCTCTAGGTTCTCATAGTCTCACCTCTATTAGGTCACTTAGAGTTTCTTTTGGGGGCTTCCCAGATGGCCCTAGTGGTAAAGGATCCACCTGCCAAAACAGGAGGTACAAGAGGCACAGTTTCGATCCCTGGGTCTGGGAGATCCTCTGGAGCAGGAAACAACCCACTCCAGTATTCTTGCCTGAAAAATTCCATGGACAGAAGAACCTGGCAGGCTACAATTCATGTGGCCACAAAGAGTCAGACACAACTGATCACACACACATAATCTTTTTTATACTTTGTTCTTTCCTACCTTCAGCACTCTTTAGGGCCATAATCATACATTATTTAACTATGTAAGTCCATGGGGTCAGACATGTACTTAAGAGTAAGACACGACTTAGTGACTAAACAACAACAACAATCCTCAAAGTCTGGCCCCAAGAAAGTCTTCAATAAACGTTTATTGGACAAATGTCCCCATCACAGGAGCCAAATTGTGTGCACAACACCAGGAGTCGACAGCTATGAACACCAAAACTGAAATTAGGATTATCTTCTGTGAACACAGTCAGTACAGATCAAGTGGTAATGAATGATAGTCACCACTTATAGAAATAACACAGCTCCAAAATCTGTATTTGAAGACTACCCAAAATAGAAGCATGATGACCTAGATGTAACTTCAGACAGACTTACTTGGATTATGGTTTTTATGATAATGTTTATTTAATTTTTCTTATAATAAAATTAATACGTATTCCTATGATAAAACTTTTAAAAAATATATAGCTAGACAAGAAAAAAAATATTCATAATCTAATCACCTAGAGAATTTATGTTAACATTTTGGTGTAAAATGTCAGTTTTCATTCCAATACCAAGGAAAGGCAATGCCAAACAATGCTCAAACTACCCCACAATTGCACTCATCTCACACACTAGTAAAGTAATGCTTAAAATTCTCCAAGCCAGGCTTCAGCAATACATGAACCGTGAACTTCCAGATGTTCAAGCTGGTTTTAGAAAAGGCAGAGGAACCAAAAATAAAATTGCCAACATCAGATGGATCATAAAAAAGCAAGAGAGTTCCAGAAAAACATCTACCTCTGCTTTATTGACTATGCCAAAGCCTTTGACTGTGTGGATCACAATAAACTGTGGAAAATTCTGAAAAAGATGGGAATACCAGACCACCTGATCTGCCTCTTGAGAAATCTGTATGCAGGTCAGGAAGCAACAGTTAGAACTAGACATGGAAAAACAGACTGGTTCCAAATAGGAAAAGGAGTACGGCAAGGCTGTATATTGTCACCCTGCTTATTTAACTTATATGCAGAGTACATCATGAGAAACGCTGGGCTGGAGGAAGCACAAGCAGGAATCAAGATTGCTGGGAGAAATATCAATAACCTCAGATATGCAGATGACACCACCCTTATGGCAGAAAGTGAAGAAGAACTAAAGAGCCTCTTGATGAGAGTGAAAGAGGAGAGTGAAAAAGCTGGCTTAAAGCTCAACATTCAGAAAACGAAGATCACGGCATCTGGTCCCATCACTTCATGGCAGATGGGGAAACAGTGGAAACAGTGGCTGACTTTATTTTCCTGGGCTCCAAAATCACTGCAGATGGTGATGGCAGCCATGAAATTAAAAGACGCTTACTCCTTGGAAGGAAAGTTATGACCAACCTAGACAGCATATTAAAAAGCAGAGACATTACTTTGCCAACAAAGGTCCGTCTAGTCAAGGCTATGGTTTTTCCAGTGGTCGTGTATGGATGTGAGAGTTGGACTATAAAGAAAGCTGAGGGCTGAAGAATTGATGCTTTTGAGCTGTGGTGTTGGACAAGACTCTTGAGAGTCCCTTGGACTGCAAAGAGATCCAACCAGTCCATCCTAAAGGAGATCGGTCCTGGGTGTTCATTGGAAGGACTGATGTTGAAGCTGTAACTCCAATAGTTTGGCCACCTCATGTGAAGAACTGACCCATTGGAAAAGACCCTGATGCTGGGGAAGATTGAGGGCAGGAGAAAAAGGGGATGACAGAGGATGAGATAGCTGGATGGCATCACTGACTTGATGGACATGGGTTTGGGTGGACTCCAGGAGTTGGTGATGGACAGAGAGGCCTGGCGTATTGCGATTCATGGGGTTGCAAAGAGTCGGACATGACTGAGCGACTGAACTGAACTGAATTTCCACAAACACAATAATTTGGTCACATTGTCTTGAAGCTTTTTTGGTTAACAATGTGTTGTGAAAATTTTAATGTAAATAAATTTTATTCTAAACCATGACTATATATCATCCTGTTATGTGTATATATAATAATGAACACATTGAACACCAAATTTGCTTCCAATTTTTTGCATTATTATTAGTGTCAAGAAACATCCTAGTAGCTACTGACATTTTGTGCTAAAAGGTCTCCAGGAAGATTGTGTTAATTTTCTAGTAATGAGCCAAGTAGAGGAATGTCTATCTCTAACCTCTTGCTAACTATAAGCATCTCCCAAAACTTATCACCTCTGGCAAAAATATTTCAAGACCCAAAATAGAGGTCAGCCCTCCCCAGAGTCTGTGCCCAACCGTATCAGCTGACCAAGTGTTGCTGTTTTTCTGAATATGAGTTTCTAAGAGCTATCTTTGGAGATTTTGATTCAGAAGTCTAGGATGGGACCTAGGAATCGCTAGCTCTTAAGGCTCTGCAGCCACCTCCCGTGTAAGCCAGAGGTTCAGATCCATGGGCCAACTGTGATAGGCCAGTTAAGGTCCTTAGCCTTCAAGGACTGGCTGAGAGACCAGCTGGCTCTCTCCAAAAGATTCTAAATGATGGCCTTTATTTCCCTATTTGTCGTCTCAAATGAGAACAGATAAAACCAAGAATAATGACAATAATTATATCGAGTTGTTTACTGTGTCCTGAGCACTTCTCAGACATTCGTTCATTCTACTCTCACAGCATTTGTATGAGTCCTAAGGCTCAGTTTCCCTATCTCTAAAATGGAAATAACAACCTACAGGTCAAATATTCACAAAATATTTCCGTATAAAATTTTTTTATTTACCAAAAGTTCCTTCCCTTTGGATGGCTCGTAACTATTATGAGTAATAATATTACTTTAGTCAGAGCTTTAATTGTTATCATGACTCTAGGCCTAGCCTGTTATGAGAAGCAATACAAAGAGAATTCAGTGGGAAATGATTCTAGTTAACCTTTTCCCAAACGAGGCAGAATCAGATGTGGAGCTGATAAAGCAACAGTGTGGCAACGTTGGGGGAAATGTGATGAGGAGACCTCTTGTTAAAAAAGAGGAAAATCCCACCTCTCTAGAACCTTTCCGTTTTCTCTGTTTTGCCCCCTTGGTCTCCTGTGGATTCTGAGAAAGCTGCTGTGACCACAATTCCTGACTGCTTCTCTAACGGCTGGAGCCATGGCACCCTCTCTGAGGGTGGGGCTTAGTTGGAGAATCTCCAAGCCCAAGCAAGCTGGGTACACTCTGCTGAGAATGAGAAAAACCCAGTCAAGGCCCAATGCCCAGCCACAACTCCAAGGCCAAGCTAGATGCTCAGAGCACTTGAGATAAAGACAAAGAATTCGCAATAAATCCCTAGGCTGCATCTTGATCATGAAAGCAGTCCCCAGATCCTTGAAAGGAGTTCAAAGAGGAAAAGAGGTGTTGGACAGCTATTCAGAGATTAGAGAGAAGCGAAGCATGTCACTTTAGATACACAGAACAGACCTATCTTTAATCTGCCCTGTTATTATAAATCATAGAGCAGTCAAGGGGTCTGGAAAACGCCATCTCAGACGGTTTCTTCAGCCATCATATGGGCATATGAAGGCAAGGTCTTCTTTAGCATTAAGATGGAACTAGGATTACTTCACCGGCTCCCCTGGTAGCTCAGCTGGCAAAGAATCTGCCTGCAATGCAGGAGACTCCGGTTTGATTCCTGGGTCAGGAGGATCCCCGAAGAAGGGATAGGCTACCCACTCCAGTATTCTTGGGCTTCCCTGGTGGCTCAGACGGTAAAGAATCCACCTGAAATTCGAGACACCTGGTTCTATCCCTGGGTTGGGAAGACTCCCTGGAGGAGGGCAATCCATTCCAGTATTCTTGCCTGGAGAATCCCATGGACAGAGGAGCCTGGCGGGCTACAGTCCATAGGGTCACAAAGAGTCAGACAAGACTGAGCAACTAAGCACAGCACAGGACCACTTCACACATTACAGTGTGTAGGTAGGGGATTCTGGGAGCCTAACTCAGCACATACTCATATACTAAAGGAGCCAGAACACCCAAAGGCTTGGGGTGGGAAAATCAAACTATCATCCTGTACAACATGCTCATCCCCAGAACAAAATCAGGACACTGGCCACCTTGAGTCCTTCAGACTCATCCTTGCCTCAGACTTCACTCCTTAAGCTCTCACGAGTCTTGGCAGAAGAGGTTCTGAGAATAAGAGATAGGCACCTGGAATGCCCAGCACAAGCTCATGGGGGATGCTTGCCAAGCTCAAGGGAAAAATCACGTCTGCAGGGGGCATGGTCGCACTGCCCTACAGCCTCCCACTGCCACGCCCGCCCCCGGCTCCCCCACCGATCCACATCAGTGGATATCAAAAGGCTGCCTCTTGTTAGACTCCTGGATCCCTCCTTTCTCCTAACATTAGCCCCAGGGAGCCTGGGAAGCCATGGGGATTAGAGCGGAGTCAGGAGGGAGAAAGGTGGGGAATGAGGGCTGAGCTGCAAAGAGATTTACAAGTGAGCAAAAAAATGTCAGTGAAATATCTGCTCACGGCAGGCTGAGAGGAGCAGACTGGTGAGCTCTGTCGGTGACGAAGGACAGCTATAAACATAAAACCCAGATACTTCTGAATTTGTGTTTATGTTTCAAAGAGAAAAATACATATTTGGAATTACTCTTTCTCTTTCTGGACGTAGCATTAGCTGTCTTCCTCCACAATAAGCTCCCAAATAGAACGAATGTGTGAGAGAGGTGGGAGATTTGAGGACAGCCCAAAACCAAAATTAGAACTGAGTCCTGGGAGGCAGCAGAATTCTAGATTTTTTCACAAAATCTGCTCTCCAAATCTGGCTTCAAAAGCACTGCTCTTTTGCTAAACTGGCAACAGTTGCTGTTAGGTACCTCAACAGTATCTCACACTTGTCAACTTGGGTTCCCTGGCAATGATTCAACTTGGTCTGGAACTGGTAATTGTTGCATTTCCCAACCCCCATCAGCTGCCTTCCCTGGACCTCTTTGATTTCTCATTTGCCTCTCTCCCCAACTACTTGTCATATTTTTGGAGGCCATAAGCTTTGATTACAAGGGGAAAAGAAGGCAAGGCAAACATTGTTTTTATTTCCCAGGTGTGGATTATGTGTAACATCGTCCTGGGGAAAGATAGGTCAACCAGCTGAAATGGGCAATTTACAGGAAACAGCCTGGCCTGCCAGAGACGAGTTAGTTGAGCTCCACTGTGCTCAGATCTTATTTCTGTGCTCAAAGATTTTCTTCATCTGGTTTGCTGATGAATTTGTGAATCTCATCTCTCAAGGCAGGTAGAGGTGCGTGTAGATGAAATGGTCTAATTCAGCAACTCCAGGGAATTTGGCAGCCAGGGATATGCTCTACAAGTTAATCCAGGCAAGTATAAAGGTTTGATTAATGGACAAAGTGCTATGTGGGCAATTATTATTCATTGACTCAAATTGAATTAAACTGACCCAGGCCAACAGTTAATACACAGCTGTCTCTGTCCAGCAGCCAGTTCTTCCACTCAAGTGAGAGGTGATGCTGAGTGCCAACATCTTGCTTCCAGTGAAAATGGACAATCACTTTTAGAGCATATCACATTATATATTTAACTGGCATTATGCTAGGTACTCTTTGTATCTTATTTCATTTAATCCTCACAATCACCTTGTAAACTGGTTGTTATCATCCTGTAATAACAGATGAAGAAACTGAAGGCTTGGAGAGGTTTAGGAAATCAGGGAGCCAGGATTTATACCCTGTCTCTGCACTTAGAGTCTTGAGTTCTTCTTACTCCTCTGGACTTCTACTTACATATACAGTGGGCAGATTTTAGACTATACAAGCTTGGAATTAGAGGGCAATCTAATGAAATAATCTGTAAACAAGGCAACAGCAAGAACATAAGCATTAACTAAAAAAAGAATGTGATATCTTACTCCATAAGGAAATGAACCAGAACACATGCAAATGTGCCCATTGGTCCAGACTCTATGTCATTTCATAAAAATAAAAAAAAATGCAATGGAGTTGATTGTACAAGATATCCCCAGAATAGAAATGTCACAAACATGTACACAGAAAAGTAAATGTGGTGCTCTGACAGAGGGACTAAAGCGAAATGAAAACTGAGAAACATCAAAGTGGGCACATTGTCTCTAAAGTGAAGCAGCCTGACATGCCCGTTAAAAGTCTGGAGCTGGGGCTCAGCCCTGCTTTGGAATCAATTCAGAAGATCAGACACTCATCAAATCATTAGGAAAGTTCTGTGCCAAAAATAGAATACTATAAATATATTTGGCCAAAATGGGCTATGTATAAAAATAATTTAAGAGCTCCAGAAAACATTAATACAATTATTAGTAATTGTATTTTTAAAAGAGTATATATACATATATTAAATATACGTGCAAGCGTGCATGATAAGTCACTTCAGTCTTGTCGAACTCTTACAACCCTATGGACTGTAGCCCACCAGGTCCCTCTGTTCATGGGATTCTCCAAGTAAGCATACTGGATTGGGTTGCCATGCCCTCCTCCAGGGGATCTTCCCCACCCAGGGGTCGAACCTGAGTCCTTTATGTCTCCTGCATTGACAGGTCGGTTCTTTACTGTTAATGCCACCTGGGAAGCCCCATATTATATGTTGGCATGCATAAATATTATATATATATATATATATAAGTATAAATAGAGAAGGCAATGGCACCCCACTCCAGTACTCTTGCCTGGAAAATCCCATGATGGAGGAGCCTGGTAGGCTGCAGTCCATGGGGTCGCTAAGAGTCGGACGCGACTGAGCGACTTCACTTTTATTTTTCACTTTCATGCATTGGAGAAGGCAATGGCACCCCACTCCAGTGTTCTTGCCTGGAGAATCCTAGGGACAGGGGAGTCTGGTGGGCTGCCGTCTATGGGGTCGCACAGAGTCGGACACGACTGAAGCAACTTAGCAGCAGCAGCAGCCTAAGTATAAATATACATAACAGATAAATAGATGATGTTAAGACAGTATTGTGTGAGGTACTTTGATGCTTTAAGAATGTTGTCTCTAATCTTTTACATGTTAAACAATTCCATTCGAAAAGATACGTGCAGCCAATGTTTATAAAAGCCAAGACATGGAAGCTCCTAAGTGTTCATTGATAGATGAATAGATAAAGAAGATGTTATGTACACACACACACACACACACACACACACACACACAGGAATACTACTCAGCCACTAAAAAGAACGAACTAATGTCATTTGCAGCAACATAGGTGGACCTAGAGACTATCATACTAAATGAAGTAAGTCAGAAAGAGAAAGACAAATACCATATGATATCACTTATATGTGGAATCTAAAATACAACACAAATGAACTTCTTTACAAAACAGAAACAGACTCACAGACCTAGGAAACAAACTTATGGTCACCAAAGGGAAAAGGGAGTGGGGAGGGATAAAAGGAGTTTGAGATTAGCAGATCCAAATCACTATATATAAAACAGATAAACCACAAAGTCCTGTGTGGCACAGGGAACTGTTTTCAATATTCAGAATCACTTTGCTGTACACCAAAAACTAACACAATACTGTGAATCAACTGCACTTTAAAAATAAAATAAAACAGCAGCTAGTTTAAGAATTTGATTAAACCAACCTCCTCAAAAGGTAGCTCTGATGTTCAGGCCAGTTTCCCCATTCATAGGCTAGAACCTCAACTTATCTCAAAAATCAAGTATCCATATAATCCATTATCATAGCTTTTACATGAAAAAAAAAGTGAATGCTAAAATTTATTAGTACTTTTTGCTGGTTGTCCAATTTTCAAGAGATGTAACAAACATATTTTAAACAAATGTTGATTTAACTATGGCCTTGGTTTTTACTTTTGTAACAATATCTCTTCTCACATTCTATGTTGATTGTTATGCTAAATGTTTGGCAGTTGTGTACTCGTCATATAAATTGATCTTCATGTAGCTAGCCAAAATTATTTCTGACAGCCTTTTATATCAAGTAGAACTACAATAGTCTGTTTTTGGAGTCCAAGACAGCATTCAGGAAAATAGATAAATATAGCAATTTACAATGGTCCGACATATTTATTGTGAAATTTTTTATTCTTAGCACATATCATATTAATACTTTTAAGCTGTACAGATTTATATTAGAAAGAACTGGAAATATTTAATCAGGATTTTTAATCTCATGAGCATCTTTTAAAGCATCATGCAGAAATTTGATGGCAATGAGCTTTAAAAATGACTATTGGCAGTGAGGATTATTATAATATTTATTGAAGTTCCATTCCTTCAGCTTAATACAGTTCTAAGGGCAAAAAAAGACCAAAGTCAGACCACAAAAGAAAAGAAATCACTGCTTGGTAATATTATTTCATAAGCCAGATAAAGATAGACTAAAAGACACGTTTATCTCCTGCCAAAGACAGCTTCTTTGGCCTGTTCACACCCTATTCTGAGCTCTGCCTCTGTAGGTGAGGGTTTCCATTAAAAGCCAGGTTGGTTCACATACACTGGTTGACGCTGTAGCTGAGAACCAAACTGGCCTCCTAATATGTTTCTGTGCTACTAGTCTCTGGCTGATAAAGGCAGCAACCCACAGGAGTTACTGGTCATGCATCACTGTCCTTGTGTTTTTTCTTTGTCCTCTTGTCTCCTAAGCAGGAGTGGCAGCTGATGTTTTATTTTAGCTTGTATCATAGGCTGAGAACCCTTAGAATATTGCATCCTCAATGGGCAGTACACCAGGGAGAGTATTGCAAATCAATTAGATTTATTTCATATCTGAAATTAAGTTACCTGATTTCCAACATGTCTTCTGTCTTCGAAGAATGATGCATTTATTTTCTTGGTTATTTGGCAGAAACTGAAAACTGGGATTGAAGACTGTTTTCTGACTCTCAAGAATTAATCTGTCTTAGCAACTGAAACTGCTTTATAGTCTAGCTCCAGAGCCAAAGGCCCTACTTTTCCCTGCTCTATATTATACAGGAGTGTTGTGGATTTTTTACTGCATTTATACAAACTCCATACTGTGTGTAAGGTGTATCTAAATAAGTAAATATCTTACTAAAGCTGCTATCAGACTTTGGGGAAGGGTGAGTGGAGATAAAACTATAAGAAAGATGATTAAAAACATATACTAATCTGTCTTTGTATTATTGTCATGTTGAAATGTAGAGCTTGAAATCCACCTTATTCTCCTGAAGTTTGCATTTGGGTGCACAAGTAGCATTGACCTAGCACTTCACACTCTGTCTCAGAGATTTTATAGACCTGGTACAAAATGTATATTTCTAAATATGTTAAAATGGGAAGAAATTACATAAGTGGTTGCAGACTATGACAAAGACTGCATTCAGGCAGCAAAAAAATATGTTAAAATGGATGTGTGAACTGGATCTTTGGTCAATACAGAAAATGAATAATTTATTAAGCATTCTACTAATATCTATGGAGGCCTACTATGTAAAAAAGCACCCTACCAGGCACTAAGGAGGGAAACACTGAAGAAGGCATGGGATGTGCTCCTGTAATCTAAACAGAGAGTTTATAAAACCAACCTATTTTGGAGTTTCCTAAACAGGAGATCATTTACCAAGTAAATTGAGAAAAACCGGCAAACCAACTGTTACATGTTTCTTGGTCTTGCCATCAGTTTTCTGTTAGCATGTTTATTATCTTAGAAAAACTCAGAAGAGCCCAGTTATAGTGTATTTTATGTGACATACAGTTAAGATTTTTTGACCTCCAAGGTCAATCTGGATTCAGCAACGACTGACGAAAAAAAAGAATATTCCAGTAATCTGATCACCTTCTGCTTTTCCTCTGACTCAGGCACACAGTATTTTAACAAATCAAAGCAGTTCACTTATTAGTTTCTCAATATCCGGGCTTGATAATGTAGCTGGACCATTCGTGAAGCACTAAATTACTCAAATGCACTTAAAATATTCTCAGTTTACATATTTGAGTGCGAGCATCTGGAATATTCTCTCTAGTTGGAACCTTTGATTCCATTCTTCATGCTGAGGTGGGCCCAGAGCTCTTGTGCTTCAGAATTAGGGGTAATTGAGTTTCAGTCCATTTGTTTAGAAGTCAACCTTGTGATGGAGTGTCAAGGGTACTTAGCAATGCAGTATGTCCCCAAACCCAAAGTTATGTAGCCAGAGTTTTCTGGGCACAGAGGGGCACGACTACCCATTAATAATATGTACCACCACAGCACAGTAAGCTTCTACATCTCTTAGATGTTGACATTTGGGGATTGACTCTCTCGTTCCAGACTTTGCTGTTTTATTCTCCTGAGTGCAAGAAAGCAATGTACCTGTCTCTGAAACCTGTCATCTTGCCAGGGTCTAACCTAACAGAGCATCTCCTCATCAGGGAGGCAGAGGAAAGGGAATCAGCCATATCTAGTCCCGTTCACACTGGGATTGGTATAGCAATAGAAGTCCAGACAGGTTGATGACTAGGAAGGTAGCTCTTGGAGAGCAGGATTCGGACAACAGTTGGTGGCACAGGTAGCAGGGCCTGTCGTCCTCTCGTCCAAGGAGAAGTTTGGTAGAAGCTAGCAGGAGTTGAACAAAAGGAAAATGTGACAGAACTCAAGTCTTAAGAACTAGGTGAGCAGGGCAGGAGGTGGGGCAGACCACAGCTTGGTGGACATGCAGATAGCTTAAGGTTCACATCAGCATATCTGAATTAGGACTTATGACCTACTCCAGGCCCCAGTAAGCTGGTGCTGTTGAGGTTGCTGCCCCAATTGGAATGGATCCAAGAATCATGTAGTACTGATCTTCTCAAGGGTAGATTCTTCAGTGTTATGGTTGAAGGCAAAGGTTGTCATGCTCTCCCCAGCAGGGGGCACCAGTAAAATCACGAAAAGGGAGAATCTCAACTCTGCCTTGGGGCTTCCATGGTGGCTCAGAAGGTAAAGAATCTGCCTGCAGTGCAGGAGACCTGGGTCAGGAAGGATCCCTGAGTCAGGAAGATGCCCTGGAGAAGGAAATGGCTACCCTCTCTAGTATTCTTGCCTGGAGAATTCCTTGGACAAAGGAGCTGAGGTTGCAAAGAGTTGGACACAACTGAGCGACTAACACACACACCAGCTCTGGCTAAGCTTCTCGCTGTGCTAGAATTTATGGGGCCAAAGCAGAGGAGCTCCAGAGAAGAAACCCTGCCTTATGGATGGATAAGTCCAGAAGCTATAGAAAGTCTGGAGGAGTAAAAAGGGCTAGGCAGAGAAGTCAGATAGTGCAAAAAGAGCCCAGCTGGTGCTGAAGATACAGACAGGACTGAGGGTAGGACCAGGGAGGTGAAGCAAGGCAGGACATCTCAGGCATGTCTGAGAGCAGGCACATCTCATCCACCTTGAATTCTGGGTGTATAGAAAGTGAAAGAAAGGAGGAACAGAGGGAAAGCCGTCACTGGACAAATAAGTAAATTAATAAGGAAGAAAAACAGGGACAAAAGTTAACAGGACCTGGCTGGAAATTAGTGATATTAGATTCTATTCTTCTCTGTCACTAACCAAATACTGGACTTTGAATAGAAGTTACTTACATTTTGAGACCATAATTACTCCATCAATGAAATCAGTGTGTTAGACTCCTGTTCAGTCACTTGTGCATGAGTGGCTGCTCAGTCATGTCCAACTCTTTGAGACCCATGGACTATAGTCAATCAGGCTCCTCTGTCCATGAGATTTTCCCAGCAAGAATACTGGAGTGGGTAGCCATTTCCTCCTCCAGGGGATCTCGCCAACCCGGGGATCAAACCTATGTCTCTTGTGTCTCCTGCATTGGCAGCTGGATTCTTTACAACCTGTGCCACTTGAAGCCTATGTTGCACTAAATTATCTTTTTAAAAAAAGAAATTTCACTTTAGCAAACATTTTTCACATGACTGCTAACTGCAAAACACTGAGTTTTGAAATGACTGAGATGATAATAACCAAGAAATGCCAGAGTTCTGGCTGTAAAGAATGCCCTTTGTTCTCTGGTGAGTTCTGTGAGCCCTGCTAAGTGGGGGTGCTCCTGGATCACAAGTTGATTAAAGCCAGAAGTGGAAGATGTGACCTTCTTTGAGATACAACAGATAAAGGGCTTGCTTGGCACATGGTCTTTCATGATCAGAAGTATGATTTCAACTTCACAATGATCTCAACAACTCCGCGCTCTGTCCCACAACCATGCATTTATATTGTGTGGAAAGTATGAGTGAATGAACCGTAACTGAGCACCTAGTGTATGCAAGAGGAAGAATTGAGTAATTTCACAAAAATAATTTCAGTTAACTCTTATGCAGCTTAAATATTATTTTCTTCATTCATTTTACAGGTGAAAAACTGAGACAGAGAAGTAAAATGGATTTGTCAAGGTCACTTTAATTCTAGATAGTTTGACTCCAAGGATAGAACCCTTTGGGGTGCATTGTGGCACATCATAACATTAGCTTCTTCTGAACAACATAATGGATAAACACACTCAAATAGCAGGCTTTTTCTGAAAGCTAACCTTTGATGTAAAAGCATTTGGCAGAAAGTTCTGTTCATACGCACATTGAGACTGGCATCTTGCTGGTGGATTCCTAGATTCAAATGGAGTTTTATGGCGTTGGGAAATCAGGACAATTTATCCTTTATTGTGTGTGTATATATATACACACACACGCACACACACACACACATATATATATATATATATTCTTATTTGACATTTATAAGAATTGATTTATATATATAAATCAATTCCTATAAATACAGACAGAATGAAAACCACAATCACAGAAAACTAACCAAACTGATCACATGGACCACTGCCTTGTCTAGCTCTACGAAATTATGAGCCATGCTGTGTAGGGCCACCCAAGACGGACAGGTCATGGTGGAGAGTTCTGACAAAACGTAGCCCACTGGAGAAGGGAATGGTGAACCACTTCACTATTCTTGCCTTGAGAACCCCATGAACAATATGAAAAAGCAAAAAGGTATGACACTGAAAGATGAACTCCCCAGGTTGGTAGGTGCTCAGTATGCTACTGGAGAAGAGTGGAGAAATAACTTCAGAAAGAATGAAGAGACTGAACCAAAGCAAAACCAACACCCAGTTGTGAATGTGACTGGTGATGGAAGTAAAGTCCAATGCTGTAAAGAGCAATATTGCATAGGAACCTGGAATGTTAGGTCCATGAATCAAGGCAAATTGGAAGTGGTCAAACAGGAGATGGCAAGAGTGAACATCAACATTTTAGGAATAGGTGAATTAAAATGGACTGGAATGAGTGAATTTAACTCAGATGATCATTATATTTACTACTGTGGGCAAGAATCCCTTAGAAGAAATGGAGTAACCATCATAGTCAACAAAAGAGTTTAAAATGAAGTACTTGGATGCAATCTCAAAAACGACGGAATGATCTGTGCTCGTTTCCAAGGCAAACCATTCAATATCACAATAATCCAAGTCTATGCCTCGACCAGTAATGCTGAGGAAGCTGAAGTTGAACGGTTCTATGAAGACCTACAAGACCCTCTAGAACTAACACCCAAAAAAGATGTCATCTTCATTATAGGACACTGGAATGCAAAAGTAGGAAGTCAACAGATACTCGGAGTAACAGGAAAATTTGGCTTTGGAGTACAAAACGAAGCAGGGCAAAGGCTACCAGAGTTTTGCCAAGAGAATGCACTGGTCATAGCAAACACCCTCTTCCAACAACACAAGAGAAGACTCTACACATGGACATTCACCAGATGGTCCATACTGAAATCAGATTGATTATATTCTTTGCAGCCAAAGATGGAGAAGCTCTATACAGCCAGCAAAAACAAGAGTGGGAGCTGACTGTGGCTCAGATCATGAACTCCTTATTGCCAAATTCAGACTTAAATTGAAGAAAGTAGGGAAAACCACTAGACCACTCAGGTATGACCTAAATCAAATCCCTTATGATTATATAGTGGAAGTGACAAATAGATTCAAGGGATTAGATCTGATAGACAGAAGGCCTGAAGAACTATGGACGGAGGTTTGTGACATTGCACAGGAGGCAGTGATCAAGACCTTGGGGATCAAGACATCCCCAATAAAAAGAAATGCAAAAAGGCAAAATGGTTGTCTGATGAGGCCTTACAAATAGCTGAGAAAAGAAAAGAAGCTAAAGGCAAAGGAAAAAAGGAAAGATATTTCCATTTGAATGCAGAGTTTCCAAGAATAGCAAGGAGAGATAAGAAAGCCTTCCTCAGTGATCAATGCAGAGAAATAGAGGAAAACAATAGAATGGGAAAGACTAGAGATCTCTTCAAGAAAATTAGAGATACCAAGTGACCATTTCATGCAAAGATGGTACAATGAAGGACAGAAATGGTATGAACCTAACAGAAGCAGAAGATATTAAGAGGTGGCAAGAATACACAGAACTATACAAAAAAGATCTTCATGACCCAGAAACCATGATGGTGTGATCACTCACCTAGAGCCAGACATCCTGGAATGCGAAGTCAAGTGGGCCTTAGGAAGCATCACTACAAACAAAGCTAGTGAAGGTGATGGAATTCCAGTTGAGCTATTTCAAATCCTAACAGATGATGCTATGAAAGTGCTGCAATCAATATGCAAGCAAATCTGGAAAACTCAGAAGTGGCCACGGGACTGGAAAAGGTCAGATTTCATTCCAATCCCAAAGAAAAGCAATGCCAAAGAATGTTCAACCTACTGCACAATTGCACTCATCTCACATGCTAGTAAAGTAATGCTCAAAATTCTCCAAGTGAGGCTTCAACAGTAAGTGAATCATGAACTTCCAGATGTTCAAGCTGGATTTAGAAAAGGCAGAGGAACCAGAGATTAAATTGCCAACATCTGCTGAATCATCGAAAAAGCAAGAGAGTTCCAGAAAAACATCTGCTTTTGCTTCATTGACTACACTAAAGCCTTTGACTGTGTGGATCACAACAAACTGTGGAAAATTCTTAAAGAGATGGGAATACCAGACCACTTCACCTGCATCCTGAGAAATCTGTATGCAGGTCACGAAGCAACATTTAAAACTGGACATGGAACAACAGACTGGTTCCAAATTGGGAAAGGAGTACATCAAGGCTGTATATTGTCACCCTGCTTATTTAACTTATATTCAGAGTACATCATGAGAAATGCCGAGCTGGGTGAAGAACAAGCTGAAATCAAGATTGCCAGGAGAAATATCAATAACCTCAGAAATGCAGACACCACCCTTATGGCAGAAAGTGAAGAAGAAGAGCCTCTCAATGCAAGTGAAAGAGGAGAGTGAAAATGTTGGCTTAAAACTCAACAAACAGAAAACTAAGATCATGGCATCCGGTCCCATTACTTCATGGCAAATAGATGGGGAAACAATGGAAACAGTGAGAGACTTTATTTTGGGGGGCTCCAAAATCACTGCAGATAGTGACAGCAGCCATGAAATTAAAACATGCTTGCTCCTTGGAAGAAAAGCTATGACCAATCTAGACAGCATATTTAAAAGCAGAGACATTACTTTACCAACAGAGGTCCATCTAGTCAAAGTTACGGTTTTTCCAGTAGTCATGTATGAATGTGAGAGTTGGATTGTAAAGAAAACTGACTGCCGAAGAATTGATGCTTTTAAACTGTGGTGTTGGAGAAGACTCTTGAGAGTCCCTTGGACAGCAAGGAAATCCAACCAGTCTATCATAAAGGAAATCAGTCCTGAATATTCATGGAAAGGACTGATGCTGAAGCTGAAACTCCAACAATTTGGCCCCCTGATGTGAAGAACCGACTCACTGGAAAAGACCCTGATGTTGGGAAAGATTGAAGGTGGGAGGAGAAGGGGACGACACAGGATGAGATGGTTGGATGGCATCACTGATGCGATGGACATGAGTTTGAGTAGGCTCCGGGAGTTGGTGATGGACAGGGAAGCCTGGCGTGCTGCAGTCCATGGGGTCACAAAGAGTCAGACATGACTGAGCATCTGAACTGAACTGAAGTGTATAGATATAAAACATATTTAAATAAATTGATATATATTTGGTTATCTATATACATATATCACGGAGAAGGCAATGGCACCCCACTCCAGTACTCTTGCCTGGAAAATCCCATGGACGGAGGAGCCTGGTAGGCTACAGTCCATGGGGTCGCTAAGAGTCGGACACGACTGAGCGACTTCACTTTCACTTTTCCCTTTCATGCACTGGAGAAGGAAATGGCAACCCACTCCAGTATTCTTGCCTGGAGAATCCTAGGGACGGCGGAGCCTGGTGAGCTGCTGTCTATGGGGTCGCACAGAGTCAGACACGACTGAAGCAACTTAGCAGCAGCAGCATATATGTATCAGTTCATTAGTTTATTATTTATTTTGTGCGGCACTGAGTCTTCATTGTTTGACAAAGTTTTTCTTTAGTTGTGGTACTTGGGCTTTTCATTGCAGTGACTTCTCTTGTTACTCCCGGACTCTAGGGCATGAATGCGGTAGATGTGGTACACAAGCTTTAGTTACTCTGCAGCATGTGGAATCTTCCCAGACCAGGGATCGAACTCATGTCTCCAACATTGGCAGACAGTTTCTTAACCACTGGACCACCAGAGAAGTCCAGTTCATTTGAATGACTATATAAGCAACAGACTTCAGCTTGAATTGGAGCATTTCTAGCTTTGTGTATCAACCCATGTAACTCAGTCATGAGACATTCTAGGACTTCAGTTGACTAGTAAAGACATGAAGCGGAGCTGGAAATGGTGAGAACACAGGCTATGAGAATAAATTCACCTTTAGGACAGGTCCCCAAAGAGGGTCGCCAACTTTTCAAGTCATAATTCCTAGGTGCGCTGCATGTGTGCTCAGTCGTGTCCAACTCTTTGTGACCCCATGGACTGTATCCCACCAGGCTCCTCTCTGTCCATGGAAATCTTCCAGGCAAGAGTACTAGAGCGGGTCACCATTTCCTCCTCCAGGGGATCTTCCCAACCCAGGGATTGAACTCGCATCTCTTGTGCCTTCTGCATTGGTAGGCAGATTCCTTACCACTGTACCAACTGGGAATCCCAAAATTCTTAGAGGGGAGATAAAATCTGCGTGCAAGTTAGGAAAATCTTATTATCCATAGGGTCCAGACCAGTGGCAAAGGTAGGGCCACAGGATGGGCAACAGCAATGGCAATCTAAGTACTCAGCTGGGTGGAATCTGTGTAACATCAGGAGGACAACCTCACATAAATAAGAATTCCAGCTTATGGCAGAGTTCAGCTTTTGGGGGACCTACTAAGGGGTAAAAGGAGAGGTGGGATCTCAACAAGCCAGTCAGGGTTTCAGGATAGGCTTTTTGTCTCAATGGGCAAACTGGAGAGACAGTAGCAAGCTAAGTAGAGGTCTGGTCCTATTGCCATGCAAAATATGGCAGAGTTTCGGCACAAGACTGAAGGGTTACAGGCAATGGGGGTTGCATCCCAGGCACACTCAGCTTAGGGCAACCAGATAGACTCTAGACCCACTGTCACGGGTAAGAATAAGAATGAGATTTCCAACATATTTTGACAAGTTTGCTTAGAATTGGCTCATATACAGAACTGTCCTGAGTGAAGACTATAAATAAAGATTTTCAATACTTGCATCTGAGTCTGGATCTAATATATCACAATGGGGTTTAGTTTTATTTGCATCCATCTTACAACCAAGTGATGTATTCTTTGCATTTTATCTCAGGTATGATGAAGTCCCCAAAGAATTGCATTCATATTCTTTTGTCATTGTAATACTCAGTACTTATTGGATCTTTCTGGGCTTTTATATACTTTGATTAACATTATTACCATTGTAATGAAAACTCAATCAAACTGTAATACTGTTCTTGAATTGCTTTGTCAGCATCACTGCAAAACCTAATGACAAAGTAATAACACTGTGACATTGTGTCTGTAGATTAATAAACTATGTTTTAGTTTTCACCAGAATGTCAATTCAAAAAATATCACAGTCAAAATTTAACCTTGACTTTACAGTATTTCAATAGATTTCTATAAACGTGTGCTAAAGCTTTGCAATTTTATGTCCATGTATGCTCAAAGTTCACATTAGTATCAACTCAATCACGTAGCTAAAATAATCCCTTTTAGCTCTCAAAATTAATTTCACTGTGGTTCACTCATGACCTCACAACAAAGTTCATCACAGAGGAACATGAGGAAACAAAAGGAGTTTTCTAGGTATTTCAAAACATTCTTGGTCAAATCCACTTTGAGGAAAACCATGGTGAAAGTATTACTGTAATGTACATCTAACTAAAAGAAAGGGACTTAAGTTTGTAGTGTTCTAAAGCCATTCAATTGCTTTTAAAAATGTTAAGATTCCCAGCTGCAGACAAATAATTGGCATATAACAGGGAGCTTCACTGCTTGTCTCACCATTAATCGCCCATTTCGTCTATGATTAGAGGTATGACGGTGACTGATTTTTCAATAAATTAACCAAAACCAGAAAAAGCCATGCAGGTGTTTCAGTGTCTGATTGCATCCTCTTATACACAGAAGCTCAAGAAGAAACATTGGACTTATTTAAATGCTTCCCCTAACATAATACTTTAACTCTTTGATGGGCACATTTGCTGACAGAATTCGGTCATCTAACAACAGAAATTTTTCCAGAAAAATCAGCCTGCCATGAACACAAGCTGATGGTCAGTCTGAGGGACTGAGCAACATCAGAGAGCCACCCTAACCCAAATCAGGACCCCAAACCTCAGTAGTCTGCATCTACTTCTGGAATCACTTCCTCACTTCATCTTTCTTTCTTCTTTTAAAAAATGATACAAATTCAGGAGAGCGTATTCTTAATCTTTGCCTTGGGGAATAGGACTAACACCTTCATTATGGTCATTCAGCCTTTTAATGAATAAGTGTTCATGCTTTATAACCACTTTTTTCTACCATACTATTCAGAAAACATTTCGTACATATTAGACCCTGGAAATATGGAGATGAATGAGACAAGCCCTCTAATCCTCATAGATGTAGTCTAAGATATGGCTTGAGATTGTAGACTTATCAGTTTGAATCCTGGTTCTATCATTTCCTGGTTTTGTGCTCTTGCATAAGTGATGCTACTACCCTGCACTGTTTCTCCACATGTGGACTAGTATAGTACTAATATGATCCGCCCACAAGGCTATTGAAAGTTACTATATATAAAATGCTTACACAGTACTGGCTTAGCCCAGGGTATTCACTGCTCACTATATTAGCTATTAGTATTATGGAGTTCATATGCTCATAGGGAGATAGATCATATCATATGTACTAAATATAGCTCAGTAAAGCCCTATAATGGAACTCTGAACAAAATGCCACAGAAGCTCTGATGAGAAGGAGAATCATGAATTTACTAATAATCAGTTTTATTTTGTGCTTTTTTGGAAGTAGTAATCATGACTGACAGCAAGGCTGAGGGTCTCATAAGAGGTGACCTCTAAGCTGGTCCCTAAAGATTGAATTCACTAGTGGGGAAAAGGTGGACAGGATGTCCAGGGATCTGCAACATGAGGAGATAGTGTGGGCAAAGGCTTGGCAGTGTGTGAGTGGGCGGCATGTCCAAGAACCAGCAAGTGGTGTGAAAGGCACACAGAAGATGCCACCAGAAGGATAAGTCAGGGCCAATCATCACAGCAGCACCAGAGAACAATGTAATCAAATGTGTGTTTTACAAAAATAACTTGGCTACTTCCTGGAGGATGAAATACATAAAAGAGAGACTGAAAGCAGGGAGCCTGTTACGAAATGATCACAGCAGCAAGAATGGAGAGGTGAGGACAGAATACAGAGGGACCTGGAGAGAGAATAGAAAGCACTTAGTGACTGACTGGATGTGCGGGACAGAGGAATGATTCATGGGTGACTTCACATTCCCACATGAAATAAGAAAAAAGGAAGAGATGCAAGTTTGGAAAGAGAGAGATAATGAGTTTTGTGCTATAAATATCAAGTTTGGGGTATCTGCAGGAAGAATACCCAAGTAGGGAGTTTAAAATGTAATTCTGGAGTGCATGATGATAAGGAGAAGGGAAAGTAGAGTAACAGGGAGGAAGTGACACTTAAAAAAACAGTATACACACACATACACACACAGCTCAGCAGGTTCTATGGAGCAGAACCAGAACTGGACAGATTCTTTTCCAAAATAACCCATCTACACTAGCAAAACTGGTTCACTCACAGTACCTTCATATGCCTTGTGCATTCACTCTGCCTTTTTACTCTCTTCTATCCAATATATACTGATTGAGCATCTATTATTGTGCCAGGTGCTGTTCTAGACTTTGGTGACTCAGAAGTGAAACAGTCAAAACCCTGCCATCAGTGAGTTTATGTTTTAGTGCACGAGACAGTCAATAAGCAAGTAATCAAAGATAAAATTCCAAGTAAATAAATTCAATAAGGAAAAAATAAAGTAGGTTAGAGATTTACCAAGATGGGAGACGAAGGGGAACTCTTGAAATTGAGTAGCTGTCAAGGGAGTCAGCTCTGATGAAGTGACATTTTATTGATGCCTTCTCAGTGCATATTTATATTAATTGCTATTGCATATTTATATTAATTGTGCAATAGCACTGATTGATTTTGATTTACTGAATTTGATGGAATTAGAGGATTTGATAAATATCTACATGTATATTATATCACAAACATCGATGTGCTTGTGTGCACCACGACACACACATGCCATGACACACACCACGACACGACAGACACATGGCGCCTGTCAGGCCATCCAGTGTCGCAACAGGACACAGGGTGTCGCGACAGACCAGGCTCTGTCGTAGGCCTCGGGTTTTGCCCTGGCATATCTCGCCGTACTTTTCGTGGCAGAACCCAACACGCATGGTGCGACTTTTCTGTCACGGGGCGGTGGGGGTCGCGACATCCCAGGGACCACAGGGACAGGAAGGGGCAGGCGCGCTCTGATGCTGTCCTCAGTGGGTCGCTGTTGCGACAGAAATGCCGTGTAGTGTGTCCCGGTCTCCATCGTGACACATCGGCTTCCTTGTTGTCTTGTTGAGATAGAAGCCCCATGTTGCGACAACCCTGGCACACCGCGTGGGGAATCCCTGGTATGTCAGTGTCCTGTGCATAACACAGCGTAAACATGTGATCTTTCCCTTCTTGGAAACTGTGGTCTTCTTAAAGGCTTAGCTCCAGGCCCAACCCTGTGCCCACTCAGGCTGACCTGCCCTGTAAAGGAAAGCCAATTGCTTGAATGCAAAGAGGGTGGAGCTCAAACAGGAATTTACCAATAGGCCCCACCCCCCACGCCCCACCCACTCCCCTGCCTCGAAAGAGCAAGAAAGTCAGCGAACACAGAGGGTTTCTTATTGTCTTTGATAGTCATTAGAAGTTTGCTTTGGATCCCCTCACTGCCACCAATCCACAAAGTAAATCTGAAGATCTTGTCTTTGTTAAATGATTCATGCATTGAGCAACATCTCATCTAGGAAGCAGAGAGATACGCCGGTTCTGAAGTGACATTTTAAATGGTGACCTAAAGTAATGGAGAAAGCCATATGAAAATTCAGAGGAACAGTGTTTCAGGCAGAGGGGAGAGCAAGTACAAAGACCCTAAGGTAGGAACCAGCTTGGTATGTTTGAGAGACAGCAAGGCAACCAGGTTGGCGAGAATAGACCAAATAGTCCCAGGTTATCTTGTGATACTTCTGGTACTGTTGTCTTATATTGCTAACTAAATACTGCTGCTAAGATTTTTTTCTGGATTTATATCCCATCTTCCTAACTCCACATGAACCACCGGAAGGCAATATCTATGTTTCAAGTTCATACTTCCACAGTACCTAGAACAATGCTTTGTACACAGTAGGTGCTCTTTCTCCATTCATTTATGCATAATTGTAATTAGTGGTAGTCTCAAGGCCTGTCTTGTCCCATTCTCAAACCTTTCTGGACTAACTCCAGAGGCTGCTAATATGTAGTAACCCGCTAATAAGCTATTTCTAGTACTGCTGTGATCAGTAAGAAACTCAAGCTACCTTGAAAGCAACATAGAAAGTCCAAATACCAAGATTTATCTTTGCTGTTTGTAAACTTGATGGTTTTACTTCCAACACTGAAGATGGAAATATAAGGAAATTCTGCACATGCTTGGAGAAGCTGTCAGCTTTGCCACAATTCTATGCACATAAACGTTATACTAATATTATTATTATCCCACAGGGGTGTCATGAGGATTAATGAGACATTTTCAAATCACTTTGAGCTACTCCACTGGGGGGGTACTATAAATAAATGGTATGTGTTCCTCTTGAAGTGCCATTTTTGACAATAATTCGTTGTGATGGGCTCTGGTGTCCAACAGGGCTGGAATTTGCCCACCAACTTATTTCCTATAAACAAGCGACTAGCCATCAGAAGGCAGTGGTTTTCAGTTAAAATAAATATAAATTGAAGTGAACTAGTCAGCAATCAGAAGAAAATAGGCTGCTGATAGAAATCTAGTATTTATTAGGCACTCACAGTGATTAACATAAGCGTTTCACAGTGTGATACAGTAGAGTGAACACTAGATTTGGAAATGATCCAAGATTTTAGGCCCAACTCTGCCACTAACCAGCTGTGTGAGCTTGAACAATCTGCTAAACTTCTCTGGGCCTCAAATATAAAGTAAGGGCCATCCTAAGTTGCTCATAAGCAGTCTTCCAAACACGGCAAATGGATAAAAGGAATGGAAATAGTCATTTCTGAAGGAGAGAGATCACAGCAGGGAGAAGTTGTGACCATCCATCACACAACCATCCTCTGTTCTGCTCTTCCTTGCCATTGATTAATATTAATTTCAGGACTAATTCCTGCAAATGGAGAAATTAATCACTTTCTAAGTTAGACATAGAAGTGCATGAAACATTTGGTCTTTAAAAATAGGGTCTTTGCCTTTCTACAAGCCATCCTTGCAGTAAATCATCTGTCTTATTCTTAGATTTAAATATATGAATGATTGATTATACTGCTACCCTAATTACCAGTTCAAACACAGTGTTTTAGTTTTGTGAGAGAGTATTTAACATGGTTGTCTACTTTTAACATGTTACTGCCTGCAGTGCCTGGTACTGACCTGGAAGTGACATGGAAGATAAAAAGACAGTAAAGAACAGGGGTGCTATTTGTACTCAGAAGAGACACAGGTGGAAACCCTGTGGAGTAATTGAAGAATGTGCTGTACTGGGAGCTCAGTTTCTCCCCACCCCTCATCCCAGGAAACCCAGTGATCCTGGGCTCAGAGCAGGTAGAAATACAAAGCATCACTTGTAGGGAAATTCAATACAACAAATGTATCCTGAGTTCCTACTATTCATCAGGGACTTTCGTAGTTGTGAGGAATATAAAACTGGGTAAGATCTGGCTGTGCTCTAGAGAAACTCACAGTTGAGAATATGGAAAGCAATGTCCACAAATCACGCTTACTTCAAGTTGAATTGTCAGATGAGGAAACTGTCTACATAAGAGTTCCTCTTTTGTAAATGATTTGAATGATACCATGGAAAACACATTTTTAAGCCGACGGTTGACTCTAAATTGAAGTTGCTGAAATGTCTGGAAACAGAAATTATGTTCAGTGTGCCCACAACAATTTGGAGAAATAGTTTAGGTTCAAGGGGGAGAACTGTAAGTTACTACCTCCAGGCTAAAATCAAGCAACAGAGATACACGTTGCAGGATGACTGTTGTCCTAGTTTAACAACTAGAGCTTGGCAAATTCCCCAGACAGAGGGTCTGGCTTACGCCCCTCCCACTACGGACTTGAGATGTGAATTTCCTTTCTCTTTTTCCTCTCATATTCGCACGGATAGGAAATCTCACTGGATTGGAAAGACTAGGCTGCCCTCGCCAAACCTAATTTGGTCCTCGATTCTTCCTAATGGCTAAAATCTCAGTACCAAAGGTAGTGTCAACTATTCACTGCAGAAGCAAAGTTTCCGAATGTCTTAATGACCATCTTCTTCAGATGCCGGGTGCGAAACTCCCATTACTCCGCTGGCCTTCTCAACCAAACAAGAGCTTAATGAACCCTCCCGGCCGGGAGCTCTTTCACCTTCACGTGGGCACCCGGCTTGCCTCTTGTCCTAGGCGCCCACCTGACCTGCCACTCCCTCCCTGGATAACGCGGCAGCCCCAGAGCAAGTCTTCGTCCTCCCTCCCAGCCTGCCTCCGCCTTGGGCCACCTCGGCCCCGCAGAGCCTGCCTCCCCGCCGCCCGCCCAGGTGGCGCGTGCGGGGCAAGGAGACCTGCGCTCGCCGGCTGCGGTGCAGCCCAGATCCAATGGGGAAGTCCCGAGATTGGGATCCGGCCTCGGTGGGGAAAAGGTGCGGAGAAGGGCTGCCTTGGCGGGGCGAGGGGCGTGCAAAATGTGAGCGCTCGGGTGAGCCAGACCGGCGGGGAGGGGTTGGGCCGGTAGGCTCTCGGGGAGTGGGGCGCGCGCCCGCGCGGTGGGCCGGAATCCGGAGTGGGAGGGAGGAGGAGGAGGGCTGAAGAGGCGTCTCCTCTGAGGAGCCGCGCGGACCGCGCCAGACGGAGACCGAGCCTCGAGGCAGCGGTGACGGCTGCAGCTCAGCAACAGGCGGCGGGCTCGGCGGGAGGTGGAGGCGGCGAAGGGGCGGGGAGCGCGAGGAGGAGCGAGCTGGCCCCGCGCCGCCGCCGCCGCCTCTCCCCCCGCCGCATGGACGAGCACCTCAGCCTCCTGCGCTCGCCGCCGCAGCCCTCCGCCCGCCAGCGCGCCCACCCTCCGCAGCAGCCCGCCAGCGGCGGCGGCGGCGCCCACAAGCTGGTGAACCCCGGCTACGCCGAGCCCACCGCGGTCTCCGAGCTGCCGCCCGACATGACGGTGGTGCCCGGGGACCACCTGCTGGAGCCGGACGCGGCCGACGGCGGCGGGGGACCAGCCTCAGGGTGGCTGCGGTGGCGGCGGCGGCGGCGGCTGCGACCGCTACGAGCCGCTGCCGCCCGCGCTGCCCGGCCGGCGGCGAGCAGGACTGCTGCGGGGAGCGTGTGGTCATCAACATCTCGGGGCTCCGCTTCGAGACGCAGCTCAAGACCCTCTGCCAGTTCCCGGAGACGCTGCTGGGCGACCCCAAGCGGCGCATGAGGTACTTCGACCCGCTCCGCAACGAGTACTTCTTCGACCGCAACCGGCCCAGCTTCGACGCCATCCTCTACTACTATCAGTCTGGGGGTCGAATCCGCCGGCCTGTCAATGTGCCCATCGACATCTTTTCCGAGGAGATCCGCTTCTATCAGCTGGGCGAGGAGGCCATGGAGAAGTTCCGCGAGGACGAGGGCTTCCTGCGGGAGGAAGAGCGGCCCCTGCCCCGCCGCGATTTCCAGCGCCAGGTGTGGCTGCTCTTCGAGTACCCGGAGAGCTCCGGGCCGGCCCGGGGCATCGCCATCGTGTCCGTGCTCGTCATCCTCATCTCCATCGTCATCTTCTGCCTGGAGACGCTGCCCGAGTTCCGCGACGAGAAGTACTACACCGCGTCGCCGTCGCAGGAGCTGTTAGAGGTGGCTAGTAACAGCACGTCGGGGGGCCCCGCGGGAGCCTCCAGCTTCTCGGATCCCTTCTTCGTGGTGGAGACCTTGTGCATCATCTGGTTCTCCTTTGAGCTGCTGGTGCGGTTCTTCGCTTGCCCCAGCAAAGCTACCTTCTCGCGAAATATCATGAACCTGATAGACATCGTGGCCATCATCCCTTATTTCATCACTCTAGGCACCGAGCTAGCTGAGCGACAGGGCAATGGACAGCAAGCCATGTCCCTGGCCATCCTGAGAGTCATCCGCCTGGTGAGGGTCTTCCGCATCTTCAAGCTCTCCCGCCACTCCAAGGGGCTGCAGATCCTGGGGCAGACGCTGAAGGCTTCCATGCGGGAGCTGGGGCTGCTCATCTTCTTCCTCTTTATTGGGGTCATCCTCTTCTCCAGCGCTGTCTACTTTGCCGAGGCGGACGACCCCACTTCAGGTTTTAGCAGTATCCCGGATGCCTTCTGGTGGGCTGTGGTAACCATGACAACAGTAGGTTATGGTGACATGCACCCGGTGACCATAGGGGGCAAGATTGTGGGGTCACTCTGTGCCATCGCAGGTGTCTTGACCATTGCTTTGCCAGTCCCTGTAATTGTTTCCAACTTCAATTACTTCTACCACCGGGAGACAGAAGGGGAAGAGCAAGCCCAGTACTTGCACGTGGGAAGTTGCCAGCATCTCTCCCCTTCAGCTGAGGAGCTCCCGAAAGCGAGAAGTAACTCCACTCTAAGTAAGTCGGAGTATATGGTGATCGAAGAGGGGGGTATGAACCATAGCGCTTTCCCCCAGGCACCCTTCAAAACGGGCAATTCCACTGCTACCTGCACCACGAACAATAATCCCAACTCCTGTGTCAACATCAAAAAGATATTTACCGATGTTTAATATGTGAAACAAGTGACATGCTGTGCTCAGTATTGTGTGGAACGTGCCCCCTTGGTCTGTGTATGCCTTGTTTTATACATTTTCAGACCATTCATCAAGGAAAGGACATGAAGAAGTGGAAAGCACACTTCATTCTCCCTCTCCCTACTGCTTCATACTGAAACAGGTGTCTGTTTTGCAAGTGGGCTGCATTGTCTCAGCTCTCCTTTCTTTAACCCCTCTCTCCCTCTCTTAATATTTCTGCAACAAACTTACTTTAAACTTGATTTTTAGCACACGAACTGTAAGAAAAAAGCAAAAACCAACCAAAAAAAAAAAAAAAAAACCAAACTGTACATCCTGGGAGGAAATTAAACTGAAGAACAGAATAACTGTTTAACCTCAGAATCGACAGGCAGTTGTTTCTTTACTAAGTAAAGCAGGAATATACTTAAAGGATGCTTCAGTTTGACGGACCCTTCAACATTGTTGAATATTTAGTTGAATAGCCAACACTGTGGATATTTGAATGAAAAGTCTATTTAGAACAATGACTTGTAAACCCACCATAAATTTATTTGGTTTTCAACTGGAGTTTCTGTTTGGACCCTCCCCCCCACCCCCACCCTGGAATTTTAAGGATCTCTAGAACTTCGGACTAAGGGAAATGCCTAAAATGTCCTAATCTGACTAATTAGTTTAACTCTTTGGGGCTTGTTAAGCATTTTGAAAGTATTAGAGTAACAGATTCCTGTGAAACTGTGTATTCCAGCTAGCATCTATCAAAGTCTAGAAACAGATGTTTTCAGTGCTGCTTAGAGAAACAAAAAAAATTTTCCTAATGTATCTGAGAGATAAGCCTCTGCAGTATCACATGAAGATTAAAGTGGCAGACACTCCTTCCAGCGGAAGTTACTAATTCGGACCTGACTGATGCAGTTCCCATAGCAACCCTTGTTTCCCGGGAAACCCGAAAAAGGTCGTCATGGCATCTCTTGCTCTCTAGCCCCACCCCTTAGCCTCAGCCGTTTCCACGGTAACCTTTCCAGATGGTTCCTCCTTACATGATTTCAGGAGGAGACCACTGTTTGAATAAACTGCACAAATAAAGTTAAGTCTGAGGATTCGAGGCTGTGAAATGAATCACAAAATGCTTATTTGTACTATTAAAAAAAATCACTGACGTCATCCCATACTGACTGAATCGAAAAGGAAAATGTCTTCATTGAAATGTTAAATATACATCACAATAGGCCATGATTTGAATGAAATGCCAATAATTGGGCAATCATTTTAAAACATGCTTCTCTACTGTTTTCTTTTCCCAAGAAGTTTCAAGCCAACAAATGAAATTAAAAAGCAAACGTAAAAGCATTCTGCACGTAAGCAAATGAAATGTTCAATCAGTACACCTGAAACGTGACTACAAGCAACCTTCAGACTTCCTCTTTAAAAAAGAAGTATCCAGATCCCACAACAACACTCACCATCACAGCCCTTGAAAAACTAAATATATTTGAAAAGTATGAAGGATGCATGCTTTTAACTGAGGGAATTGCAGACAATCAATGAAAAGGAGTCACAGGAAGTAACCAAACCTTGCGGAAATACCTGCAAGTTTCAGCCATCTGCCACGGGTGGCCAGAAGACAGACAGCATCAGGTGAGCACTGTGTGGGCTACTGGAGCACTCTCTTTTTCTCCAGGGAACCAGGGGGATGCCATTCATATCTAGATTTGTGCTCACTTGCAAAATCAGTAGGTTTGTATTTATTACAGGCTAGGTGCCTTTTGAAGATCATTTATAATACTTTTTCTGTTTGATGTCCAGGTTGCCAACTATTGTTTGGTTTCTATTGTTTATTGCAAAAAAAAGTGGGAAAAAAAGTAATTTCTGTTCAGAATAACCTTCACCCAAACTGAGCTGAAAATGACTCCATTCCTTTTACTAATCTCCTTGGCTTCTTAACAAGCTGTTTCTCATGAAAAAAGGGTAAAAGGCAGACCTGCTGTTAGATTATTGGTCTGACTTCATTTACATAATTATGTGGTAGTATGCAGTAGTACAGTTCTTCCAAACAAAGATGGATAAAATTGCAACAAGAGTAACATTTTATTTTAACATGTTATTTTATATACATTATATAAATTATATATTATACACTATCCACAATTGCTTTTTGGATTGATAGGTTTAACTCTCTTACCCTAGGGTAAATGAGAGTAGCCCTATTTTTAAAGCTCATGAAATATTTTCAGGTAGTCAGAAACCTACTTACTTTATTATTTGTACATTTGAGGAAGTAAGAAATAATGATTAAAACTATAAGGGGGAAAGAGGAAAGGAAAGACAATAAAAAAAATGAAGCAGGAAATCTGTATACCTGGTCATAGAGCCATTGTTCTTATATGAAAGCTTTGAGATAGAACTCCTTTATCTAGTTCCCTTTGCTACTTATTTAAGCCTTTAACATTGATCCACCTTCTGGCCAAACATTTGGTATTTTCAATGACCAGAAATTCTTTCTATGACCCATTTTGGTGGTGATATGTTAGACACACAACAGTCATTACATAAGAATAATTTTTGTGTCTGTTCTTAAAAGATGTAAGCACAAAGATAAATGACGTGCAGTGACAATTTTATTCACAGTTATTCAGAAGATATAGAAACCCTGATAGTTCTGTAAGTAAATTATGGTTGTGCCATGATTTTGGAATTGTAAGGTTTTTAAATAACAGGAATACAAAGAAGACTTTATTTTTTAGCCAGAAAAATGTGGCTTTTGAGTTATGACTTCAAGGTAGTATTATTGCTTCTGGTCGCCATATTGTAAGCTCCTTGAAGGTTATAGGTTCTGTAGTCGTGACAAAGTTTTGGACTCTGGTGCCCCACACCAAATGTAGCATTGTGTTTGTATTCAATACATATTTGATGAGTGAATGGCCATTATCTTACAATAATGTTGTTTTCAGGTTTTTAATGAAGTGATTTATAACATAAGTTCTGCAGTCATATTGCCAGGGTGTGAATCCTGACTCTACTGTATGACCTTGAGCAAATTATATAATCTCTCTGTGCCTCAGTTTCCTTATTTGTACAATAAATATAATAAATAGTACCTCATAGGGTTGTTGTAAATATTAAATGTTAATACAGGCATATTGTGTCAGAGATTTTGCCAAGAGATAACATTACATTATATTATTTTACATTATTATTACATTATTTGCTAAGAGACTACATTATTATTGGGATCATTACTCACAAGCCTTGTATAAAAATATCAAGCCTTGTGAATGGTATGAAAAACATAATCAGCGTCTTACTATTTACTTTCTATGAGAACAATAATAATTACAATCTGTTAAGGGTCAATCACATCTAGAACACTTCTCAACTCTGCAAGATAAGTGGTATTAACCCCATCTTAGGAGGGTAAAAAATAGATGGTTAAGGCTAAGTGATTTACCCAAGACTTTACAGCTAGCAAGAGATCTAGCATGATTTAAAGCTAGTCACTGTGGCCCCAAAACCCATGTTCCTTTTACTGAATGACTTGAAAGAGACTGAGAAAATAAATTGCTTATACTTTTAGATTTGACTTCAGCCCATGTTACTAATTAATGAATTCATGGAAAGATCATAGCCCCAGAAACCTAATCATTCAGTGTACTGAAAATTAACCCTTTTAAAACCATCAGGTATTTTTAACCATAGGAACCAAATATGGTATTTAAATCAAATGAAGAGATTGACTTTTCTTGTGATAAAAGATTATTTTCTTACCTGACTGATTTATCTAGATTTAACATTATATTTAATCAGTCTTGGTAGTGATACAATGGTTATTGGGACATTATCCAATGGATAATGGATATTTTTCAGGTTTAAGATTAATTTCCTATTTTTATGTGTTTTACTCTACAACAGATGATAGTATTATGCAGATTATTATTTTTCTATCTTCTCATTCTTTAATTGGACTACTGAAGAACCATGCCAGAAAGTAGTATAAACATTTTGACTCTCCCTTATTAAGAAAAGGGAAATTACATAGAACAAATGCAGGGAAACCACAAGGAGATTGCCATTTTCATTGAAATTTGACATTATTGCCTTACTTAACCACTCCATGACTCTTTAAGAACATCTGTGCTGAAAAAAAAAGAAAATCAGGATATAGCTGTGTCCTACATAATCATTGTAGCCTCTTCCTCAAGGTCCTAAGGCATTTAGAAAATGAAATTGGATAGTGAATTGGGCTTAGAGCAGAATGCTAAGGAGCCTCAGTTTACACATGCTAGTTGGCTTTGTTGAACCATAGACTTCACTGAGCTCAGTTGCATGTCCTGGATGTTGAAAGGTATACCTATGTATGTACAAGAGATTCATGGGAGGAGATGTGACTGGATCAGTGCATATCTGTCAACACCCTGGGAAAATATATATACCCTACAGCTGGAGAATCCAGAGATAAAAACAATAGCATTATTCTATTTTTTATATGGTGTTTTAAACAGATATTATAGCAAACTTAAATATCCACTAACTAAGGTAATATAATCACAAATGGCTACGCATAAGAGGAATGTTATATTAATTATTTCTCAACTATGAAATAAAATTTTGGGATTGAAATTTTAAATGCACAGTATGAAGAAATTTAAAATTATGGTTCATTTACATAAAACTTATTGTTTGCCTCTTTGGCGTATAACATACTCAAGTAATTGCTTTGCTGATTGTATATAAATCCAGTATGTATACTATATACCAGTAGTCTATTCTTTTGAGAACCATAACTATAATTTCCTGACTCCCTATACATTTAAAATTTCAACATTTTCTACAGCAGTTCCAAGATCTTCCCATCTCTCAGCTGTGAATAGAAGTGCTAATCCCTCACACTAAAAAATGCAAAGAAGCACATGTGTCCTCCAGTCTGAAGACTTATGCAAACACTGTGAGATAGAAGTAAGGAGCATGAGAATGGGGAAGAGGATATTTAGAGATTGCATTTTAGGGTGGGATTTTTTTTTTCTTCCTGTTTTGTATTTGGGCTTTTAAACTAAGGAAGACAAAACTATTGCTTTAAAACTAATTTCCCAATTCCATTTTTAGTGACATGGATAGTCCTAGAGAATGTCATGCTGAGTGAAGTCAGAGAGAGAAGTATCATATGACATCCCTTATATGTGGAATCTGAAAAGAAATGATACAAATGAACTTACATACAAAATAGAAGCAGACTCACAGACTTAAAGACAAGATTTTGGTGGCCCAGGGGGAGGGATAGTTAGGGAATTTGTGATGGGCAGGTACACACTACCATATTTAACATGGGTAACCAACGAGGACCTACTGTGTAGCAAATGCAACTCTGCTCAATAGTGTGTGGCAGTCTGGATGGGAATGGGGTTTGGGGGAGAATGGATACATGTATATGTATGACTGAGTCCCTTCACTGTTCACCTGAAACTATCAGCTATACCCCAAAACAAAATTTAAAAAAACTACTAATTTCCTACATTTTATTTAGTAATTTTATATATAATAAATCACTTTTTTAAAATAACCTGCTGAAAATGGTTGATAGTCTTTGAGAGAAAGCAAATCAAAGACAGAAAGGAGAGAAAACCACGCAGAGCCCAAACCTTATGGTTGTGACTCAGCCCCAAGCCTCCTGCCTGAAAATGGCAATTGCCATATAGTATACATGATGATAACATTCTTTAAATGATTTAGACAGGTTAGAGTATTTCAGATATTTGTCTTTGTTTTCAGTGATGCTATGAACTAATTTTGTCTTTGACATTGTAAAGAAAAAGCATTTTGCAAAAAAAAAAAGAAAAACTTTTTTGTGGTTTTTCTCTCTTTTTTTTTGGTCCTGGATGCGTTTTTTCTTACATTTCAGATTTTGTGCTATTAACCATCAAATGCATTAGAGAAGTGATCTGAAAAAGAGGCTCCATCATTTTCTTGGGAGCCATTTTATTTTTTTTTTTAATAAATTTATTTATTTTAGTTGGGGGCTAATTACTTTACAATATTGTAGTCGTTTTTGCCATACATTGACATGAATCAGCCATAGGTTTACACGTGTTCCCCATCCTGAACCCCCCTCCCACCTCCCTCCCCATCCCTTAAAAAACTGGGACTAGAACTGCCATATGGCCCAGCAACCCCACTGCTGGGCACACACACCGAGGAAACCATTTTATTGTTGCTGCAACCTAAATAGTGCAGAATAGGAACTCTTACCCGAAAAATGAATCCTGAGACTTCTGATTGTTAGTCAGATAGCATTCAAGTGGACAAAGATCATGTTTCATCCTATCTAAAGAATGTTAGGAATAAATCTGTGTATGCAGGGCTCTGACTCTGCAGATCCAGGGATCATTAGCCCCCAGTGTGGTGGTAGGAAATGGAGAGATACTTTTTCTCTTCTGATGAGCCCCCCAAACCCCTCACCCCTTCCTTGAGAGTATAAAGGCTCTGGGGAATACCTCTTAAGAATGAAAGTCAGCATTGTGCCTGTGTGTTATAGGGCCATCAGCACTGCTCTTTCAGTTGTTTTCTGTTAAGTTTATTTTAAACTCTTTTCCTTTAAGAATCCTAAGGTTCTTATTTTTATAGATTTAAACATTTCCTTAAATTAAAGCATTTAATTTAATTTGAAAGCGAAGCCCATGGGGTTATTACATGCACACACTTCACCTCTTCATAAGTTATACCCTGTCCTATATGCTTTTTATCTGTAGATCTAAAGTCTAATTCATTTTCTGACAATCAGTGAATTTCCAAAATATTTGTTTTCATTCATATGTGCAGCATAAACATTTACAAACCATTTTAATTTTTTAAAGCCTTTTAAAAGGAAGATTTATTGCCTAGTAGTCTCAGTGTATCAATATCTATTAATGTAGTAATAAATTCAAAGAGAAGTAAATACATTCAGTCTATCACTGAGTTCTGTCATTTCACCTCCTAAATGTCTCTAAAAAAACCCCCACTTTTCTATACCGCTGCCACCGCCACTTTAGTCCACATTCCTATCATTTCTATCGTGGATAAGTGTGAAGGTCTCTCATTTGTCTTTCCCACATTTCCTAGGGCCAATCTGACCCTTTCTCCACCTGGTAACCAAAATGATCTTTCTGAGACTCAAATCTGATTATACCACCTGCCTCTGCTTAAATTTTTTTCAAGATGTTTTCCTTGTTCTTGGGGTCTCTTGTGTGTGTGCTTAGTCATGTCCAACTCTTTGCAACCCCATGGATTGTAGCCCATCAGGCTCCCAAATGCTTAACATAGATACCAAGGCCCCACATGATCTGGCTCAGCCCTCCTATCTAGTCCTATCCTATACCTGTGTTCCTCTCCTCGTTCTATTGTGTTCCAACAACCCTGATCTTCCAGTTACAGAATAAGCTCTCATTTTACCTTAAGCAATGGGGATCTTTGCAAATGTTCCCACTGCTAGCCCCTTCCTTCCCTCCTCACCCCATTCACTTCTATCTGTACTTCAATACTTCCTCAAAGTTATCTCTCATGACTCTGGTCTTATCTATTCATCTGTTATGGTATAGTTCATCAAATTTAAGGTGCTTTTGTTTACTAGAGCCAGCATTATTTTATATGCCACTAAAAAAAAAAAAAGAAAAAAAGAAAAGAAAAACTACCAGTTATAAGGGAAAGTACCAGAGATTTTGAGATATATCCCAATTTCATAGCTGCTCAAATCTGGAAAAGTATATCTTGGAATGAATTAGTATAGTATGTTATCTTGACATAGCTGTAATTTTAAATTAATTTATGTTATATAATTAGTGTCTGTTTCCTGTATAAGAGTGGGGACAGTATCTCTCTTTGTTTACCATTGAATCCCTTCCCATTCTCTCCAGACAGGCTTTCACTCCTACCAGTTCACCCAAATCATACTGTTTAGGGTCATGGTGACCTCCTGTAGCTATATCCAGTGGCCATTTCTCAGTACTCACCTCATTTGACCCATCAGAAGCATTTGGGCCTATAGAATACATCCCCACTCCTAGGAAGAAATGTTTCATCTAACTTCCAGGATACCACACTGAATTTTCTTCCTACTTCTCTGATCTCTCCTGTTCAGCCTCTTTTACTGGTTCTTCTGCATCCCTCCTGGGTCTTAATGTTGAAGAACCCCATGGGCCATGACTTAGTCCTTAGACCCCTTTTTTTCCTCCATTCAGTCTTATTCTCATAGCTTTAGATGACCTATACATAAATTTGTATCTCCCACTTGGCCTTCTCTCCTAAACTCCAGATTGAATTTCTGACTGTCCACTTGACATCTCCACTTGCATAACTAATAGATATCTCAAACTTAATATGTCCAAAACTGAGCTTCCTTCTCCTCCCCCACCCCTTCCACCCCCCCACCAAGCCCATGCCTCCTGCCTTCTTCCATATAGGACAAAACAAAATGCCTGGTGTATTTGAGCAAGAGCAATATGTATTTTAGGAAGTCACTATTACCTTTATAAAAAATTGTAATTAAAATCAGTCTAGATGCCCATCAACAGACAAATGGATAAGGAAGCTGTGGTACATATACACAATGGAATATTACTCAGCTATTAAAAAGAATACATTCGAATCAGTTCTAATGAGGTGGATGAAACTGGAGCCTATTATACAGAGGGAAGTAAGCCAGAAAGAAAAACACCAATACAGTATACTAACGCATATATATGGAATTTAGTAAATCGGTAAAGATAACCCTGTATGCGAGACAGCAAAAGAGACACAGATATATAGAACAGTATTATGGACTCTATGGGAGCGGGCAAGGGTGGGATGATATGGGAGAATGGCATGGAAGCATGTAAATTATCATATGTGAAATGAATCGCCAGCCCAGGTTTGATGCATGATACAGGGTGCTCGGGGCTGGTGTACCAGGATGACCCAGAGGGATGGGGTGGGGAGGGAGGTGGGAGGGGTGTTCTGGAAGGGGAACACATGTACACCCATGGTGGATTCATGTCAATGTATGGTAAAACAAATACAATATTGTGAAGTTAAAAAATAGATAAATAAACTAATTTAAAAAATAAATAAATAAAATAAAATAAAATCAGTCAAGAGTGACTATATGTCAGATTTCAAAATGTAGTAAGCAACTAAAAACCATAGACAGAAACAATTTCTCCAAGTAAGAACTGTGTTTGAATTGCTTTATTCCTAGATTCTATAAACCTTACACCTGCAAACATTTTAGCTCATTTTGAAAGGTCAATTTATATTACTATGTAGCTATGAGTTTTGAGGAGATTTATTTTTAGCAGGCCTAAATACTGCTCTAAGTAGTATTGCTTACACCTCACAGCTCATTTTCTCATGACTTTCAGATTTTTGACAAAGTTCTACATCTTGGCACATTACCAATTTTAATTACTGAGTGAGATTAAATGTTTTTTGCTTGCCAAGACTATATAATTTCCAAGAGGCCAATCAGAGAACTATGCATAATTCAGCAAGAACTCTTTCTAGTCTTTGGGGCTAATTCATGACCACTTAGTTGGTAGAATTTGTAGAGGTCGTTGATGTGCAGCCAACCCCAAGTTATTTAGTAGAAGTCGAAGTATAGACTCATGAAAATCAAGTTCCCATAAAACCATGCTACAGAAAGATTTAAAATTTTTCCTCATCAAATACAAATTGTTGTTGGTAAGTCACTTTTTGACTCATGGACGGCAGCATTCCATGCTTCCCTGTCCTTCACTATCTCCTTGAGTTTGCTCAAACTCATGTCCATTGAGTTGGTGATGCCATCCAACCATCCTCTGTTGCCCCCTTCTCCTCCTGCCCTCAATCTTTCCTAGTATCAGAGTCTTTTCCAGTGAGTCAGCTCTTTGCATCAGGTAGCCAAAGTATTGGAGCTTCAGCTTCAGCATCAGTCCTTCCAATGAATATTTAGGATTGATTCCTTTAGGATTAACTGGTTTGATCTCCTTGCTGTCCAAGGGACTCGTAAGGGTCTTCTCCAGCACCACAGTTCAAAAACATCAATTCTTCAGTGCTCAGCCTTCTTTATGGTTCAACTCTCACACCCGTACATGACCACTGGAAAAACTATAGCTTTGACTATATGGACCTTTGTCAGCAAAGTGATGTCTCTGCTTTTTAATACACTGCCTAGGTTTGTCATAACTTTTCTTCCAATGAAGAATTTTATTTCCTGGCTTCAGTCACCATCCACAGCAGTTTTGGAGCCCAAGAAAATAAAATCTGCCATTGTTTCTACTTTTTCCCCTTCTCTTTGCCATGAAGTGATGGAACTGGATGCCATGCTCTTAGTCTTTTGAATGTCGAGTTTTAAGCCAGCTTTGTCACTCTCCTCTTTCACCCTCATTAAGAAGCTCTTTAGCTCCTTTGTTGCTTTCTCCCATTGGAGTGGTATCATCTTTATATCTGAGGTTGCTGATATTTCTCCCAGAGATCTTGATTCCAGCTTGTGATTAATCTAGCCCAGCATTTCGCATGATGTACTCTGTATATATATTAAATAAGCAGGGTAACAAATACAGCCTTGACGTACTCCTTTCCCATTTTCGAACAGTCTGTTGTTCCATGTCAGGTTCTAACTGTTGCTTCTTGACCCACATACAGGTTTCTCAGGAGACAGGTAAGGTGGTCTGGTATTCCCATCTCTTTAAAAATTTTCCAGTTTGTTGTGATCCACACAGTCAGAGGCTTTAGCATAGTGAATGAAATAGAAGTAGATGTTTTTTTGAAATTCATTTGCTTTTTCTGTGATTTGACAGATGTTGACAATTTGATCTCTGGTTCCTCTGTCTTTTCTGAATCCAGCATGAACATCTGGAAGTTCTTGGTTCACATACTGTTAGAGGCTACCTTGAAGTATTTTGAGCTTTACCTTGCTACATCTGCAATGAGCACAATTGTATAGTAGTCTGAACATTCTTTGGCATTGCCTTCCTTCAGGATTGAAATGAAAACTGACCTTTTCCAGTCTTGTGGCCACTGCTCAGTTTTCCAAATTTGCTGACATACTGAGTGCAGCACTTTAACAGCATCATCTTTTAGTATTTGAAATAGCTAAATTGAAATTCCATCACCTCCACTAGCTTTGTTCATAGTAATGCTTCCCAAAGGCCCACTTGACTTAACACTCCAGGATGTCTGGCTCTAGTTAAGCGACCACGCCATCGTGGTTAGCCGGGTCATTAAGACCTTTTTTGTATAGTTCTTCTGTATAATCGTTCCACCTCTTCTTAATCTCTTCTGCTTCTGTTAGGTCCTTACTGTTTCTGTTCTTCATTGTGCCCATCTTTGCGTGAAATGTTCCCTTAGTATCTCCAGTTTTCTTGAAGAGATCTCTAGTGTTTCCCATTCTTTCCCATTGTTTTCTTCTATTTCTTTGTGTTCATTTAAGAAGGTTTGATTATCTCTCCTTGCTCTCTGGAATTCTGCATTCAGTTGGGTATATCTTTCCCTTTCTCCTTTGCCTTTCACTTCTCTTCTTTTCTCAGCTATTTGTAAGGCTTCCTTAGACAACCACTTTCCTTTTTGCATTTCTTTTTCTTTGGAATAATTTTGGTCACTGCCTCCTATACAGTGTTATGAACCTTCATCCATAGTTTTTTAGGCACTCTGTCTACCAGATCTAATGCCTTTAATCTATTCATCACCTCCACTGTATAATCATAAAGAATTTGATTTAGGCCATACATGAGTGGCCTAGTGGTTTTCCCTACTTTCTTCCATTTAAGCCTGAAGTTTACAATAAGGAGATCATGATCTGAGCCAGTTAGCTCCAGACCTTGTTTCTGTTGACTGTACAGAGCTTCTCCATCTTTGGCTGCAAAGACTATCATCAGTCTGATTTTGATATTGACCATCTGGTGATGTCCATGTGTAGAATCGTCTCTTGTGTTGTTGGTAGAGAATGTTTGCTATGACCAGTGTGTTCTCTTGAACAAACGCTGTTAGCCTTTGCCCTGCTTCATTTGGTAATGCAAGGCCAAACTTGCTGTTACTTCTGGAATCTCTTGACCTCCTACTTTTGCATTTTCATCACCTATGATAAAAAGGACATCTTTTGAGGCCGGGGGGTTAGTTATAGAAGGTCTTGTTGGTCTTCATAGAACTGTTCAACTTAAGCTTCTTTGGCATTAGTGGTTGGCCTTAGACTTGGATTACTGTGATGTTGAATGGTTTGCCTTGGAAACGAACTGAGATCATTCTGCTGTTTTTGAGATTGCCCCCAAGTACTGCCTTTCAGATTCTTTTGTTGACTATGAGGGCTACTCCATTTCTTCTAAGGGATTCTTGCCCACAGTAGTAGATATAATGGTCATCTGAATTAAGTTCACCCATTCCTGTCCATTTTAGTTAACTAATTCCTATGATGTTGATGTTCACTCTTGCTATCTGCTTAACCACATCCAATTTACCTTGATTCATGGACCTAACATTCCAGGTTCCTATGCAGTATTATTCTTTATATCATCAGGCTTTATTTTTACCACCATACGCATCCACAACTGAGCATTGTTTGTGCTTTGGCCCTGTCGCTTCATTCTTTCTGGGGCTATTTCTCTGCTCTTCCCCAGTAGCATATTGAACTCTTGCCGACCTAGGGGATTCATCTTCCAGTGTCATAACTTTTTGCCTTTTCATACTGTTCATGGGGTTCTTGAGGCAAGAATACTGAGTTTTCATTCAAGAATTCATTTAGGCCTGGGCGGAAGTCTTAATTACTTTTTCACAGGCTTGATACTGTTGCCAAAATTTGGCCTTTGTTCACGGTGCTAAATAAAAACTCAGAGACAGAGTTTTGGGTGAAGTAGAAAAGAGTAGCCTTTGTTGCTTTTCCGTGCAAATGAGGACACAGCAGGCTAGTGCCCTCAAGTCTGTGTGACCCACCCCCATGGGGTAGTAAGAAGTTTTATAGTGTTCAAGGAGCAGAGCGTGATCAGCTTATGCACAGTTCTCGGACTGGTGGGCATCAAGGTGAAGTTTCAAGCATCATCAGCTTTCTGGTTTCAACGAGTCTAGGGTCCGTGTTCTTGTGGTCAGTGCTTTCATCTGGAGAGGGTCTGCTTCCTGTAAAAGCAACTTAGGAATGTGTATCAGGCTTCTATCTATATCTTTCAGGGAAATGGGTGTTCAGAGATTCTGCTATGTGGCAGAATTATAGTCTAAATTGTTACCAGTTTCCTGGCCTAAGGGCTGTTCTTTGTTTCTACGTCTTCACATTTCCCAATCATTAACTCTTTATTAAAATTTTTATTTATTTATTTAGGTTGTGCTGGGTCTTTGTTGCTGCACAGGGTTTTCTCTAGCTGTGGTGAGCGGGGGCTGCTCTCTAGTACTGTGCATGGGCTTCTCCTTGTGGTACCTTCTTTTGTTGTGGAGCACAGGCTCTAGGGCATAGGGGCTTCAGTAGTTGAAGCTCCCGGGCTCTAGAGCACAGGCTCAGTAGTTGTGGCACATGCTCTTAGTTGCTCCATGGCATGTCGGATCTTCCCGGATAAGGGATCGAACCTGTGTCTCCACATTTGCAGGTGGATTCTTTACCACTGAGCCACCAGCAAAGCCCCCGATCATTAACTCTTGAGTCAGCATTTTACTTCAAAAGACAAGGACACAGGAGCTTGTACACAGCTTCAGTCGCTATTGAAATTTGACTATTCTTATCCGTTTTCTTGCTTTGTTTGTTAGAACATTTATTTGGTGAGATAGCTTCAATTATAAGTCACCATTTTTTTATTATACTTCCTTTCTTTCTTTTGTAATTTTGATACTTAAGCCAAAGTCCATTTTTCTAAGTCCTTCAACACATTTCTTAGCTCCTAATATAAAATATAATTACCATCTAAATATCACTTTTACTTTTTGCTTTTTTGTTTTGTTTTGTTTTGTTTCTGTTGAATTACTATTCCTTCCACACCTGCAGTCTATTAGGATGGCAAGCTGTACCAGATTTATTAATCCTAACAGCCTTGAGGCAGGTATTAACTCATGAGCTTAAAGAAAGCCCCAGCCCCTTATATAAAAAGGGTGTGTCAAGAAAAGAATAGCTTAATGGAACCATCTCAAGATAGCCAAAGCTGCACAGGCATTGAGAAGAAGTTAGGCACTGAGGATATAAAAAGGTTATTGTATCGTTATGTTACTTGTCTTGTAATTAATAGTCATCAGTAGCCAGTAGACCACTGTAATTTTCAAACTTTTATAATGAACATTAAGTGTACTGTGATGCAGGAATGTACTCTTACTTTTTAACTAAAGACAGTGTTAAAAAGAAGTTACTTCTTTCCTGAAGGATGAGCAAGTATAATCCAGGCCAAAAAGGGAAGACTTTTCACTAGATAATTTCCCAGCATGGTAGGCATACAACATGTAGTTCAGTGAGGGAATGATTCTTCCATGAAAAGCATTCTCAGATTCCAAATTGCCATCATTAAGCATTTATCACTGGTTTTGAGATACCTGCTAAAACCAAGAGTACATATGGGAAACAGTCTTCTGTATGTATTATGATGGATAATATTCACATATTGAAACCTGAAGCTGGGTGTAGGATTTTCTGTTTTTGTCTTTCTAAGTTTCACAGTAAATTATATATCCAATTTACACTGTACAAAGTAGTAGGGATTTATTCATTCACTCAGCATATAAAGTGTCTGTGTGCCAGACACTATTCTAGATTCTGAATGTAGCAGTGAATAAGACAGTTGTGCTGCTTTATGCTGTTTTTAAGGAACACTTTACTGTCTGCATTTCCAAATAATTTTTTTGTAGTTGGTGAGAAGAAAACAGCAAACTTGAACTTTTATTTCTTGGTTCTCCACAAACCCTGGTTAAGTGGTTATTGTTGTTTTATATGTCTTAAAATAGTATACAACTATGCAGATTTCATATTTTAAAGGATCCGTAGATTTGAAAGCTATTTGTAATATCTGAAAGCTCTTTGTAATAATTTGTCATACCGAATATCTGTAGTTCTAGGTACTATGTCTATAGTACCTAGAACATGGTTATCAAAACACTAATTTTGAGACTGTTTTGCTCTCTCCTTTTTTCCCTCTTCATAACATTTATCTGAGCCTGAGACTTCAATTCACTTCAAAGGAGTTCTCATCTTAGATTACAACAGTGGAATGTACAGAAAAGAAGCAAGCCCTTGAAAATACATTGAGAAAATTGATACATGTCTTTTTCTAAAAATCAGTTGGCACTCAGTACATTTCAGATGGTTCTTAAGATGAATATAAATTTTCCTATTCAAAGAACAATCACATTGGTTTAGACTACATTTGGAGGTCAATATTAATAAGGGGGAAAAGTTCATAATTCGAGAATACTCTGAAACTTTTTCTGACATAAATTAAAAGCACTCAATATGTGGTTAATACATTTCATAAATTAAATTGCTCAAACTTCTCAAGATAACAGTAAATAGCTTTTAAAAGTGTAATAAATAGAATATTTTATATTGACCTAGTCTACAATTTTTTAAAAACTAAAGTACAGTAAATTATTGTGTTTACTCTATCCAACAGATACCAGAAGAGCCCCACATAAAGAACTGTAGAGCTGCACTGACCAGTAGAATGCTCTTTTTAAACTGCCTAGAACAATGAATACAGTGTTGATTATATTGCTGATGAGCAGTGATATGTCTGCCAACATATACTTTCAGTTGACATTAAATAACATGTCTCTAACAAATGCTTCATATAAAAGAAACAGCTCTGAAGCTGGAGGATTCTCTTCAAATTATGTGCAGTAGAAAAGATATTGACCAAGAGATAAAGAAGAACATTAAAAATATTAAAGTATCATTTGACATTTTGATGATATTTAATCATCCAAAAACTAATCAGTACTGCTGATAAAGAAAGCCTAAATGCTTGTTTCCAATAAGGCAACTTATTACACTGTTCTCTGCTTTCAGTTAATCACTGGACTGTGTTTAATCATGATATGTATTAATGTTATCTTCTATGTACAACTTTATTTGTTAAAGTGTGTTTTGTACCAAAGGCTCTCATAGAAATTAGTCCATTATGTGTAAATAAGTGAAGTCTACACTGTGCCCAGATGAATGGTATTAAAGACAGACTTGCCTAAAAGAAATGTGCCTTGCTTGATTAAACATTCTTTTATTTTTTGATTCAAAATGATAGATTTGCAAATTAGTCTTGTAGGTAGGTTCTAGCTGAGCTTAACTTTAAAAAATATATTAGTACTTATTATATGTTAAAGTTATCTATCTTAATACTTTTCAACAGTTCATATATAATATACTCTTTTAATTTGGTTTTTATGCAGTGTTTGATGTGGTGAGACAAAGCACATTCTTAAAGATATATTCGATCTACTGTTTTTAGAATTTCCTTAAAAATCATAGCTGTAAAAGGCTTCTTGACTCATTTTCTATTTTTATATTCTTTTAGAAATGGAACTTTTTCAGTTAAAAAAGAAAAGCAAAGTTTTATTTGGAAAAGTAACTTAGGATGTCATAAAAATGATTTCCCATTTGGGGACACTTCACTTCTGTGCCATTATTAATGTATTTACTGTGACATTTCAGCAGAATGGTAGCTATTTGTATATTATTTAATAAGCCTTATAGAAAGTCAAACTGTGAACATTTAATATAAAGAAGACTCTTTTCATTTCTAAAATATGGTGACCAAATGCATAAAACTCCCATCTCCTGTTATTTAAATGCATAAGAATGCTAAGTTAAGAGCACTTGTAGAATTTCAATTACTATCAAAATATCGTGGTAAAGAAGTCAAAATTATAATACTTTATGATGTCCCATAGAAGGAAATACGGGTCACGGATTTCATTGTTAACGTATAAGAATCAGTAACTGAAACAATCTTATACCTACCAGCTGCAAAACAGACAGAAGATACAATCCAGGTAACTTTCTTTTGAGGCAATGTCTACAATGATTTTGTACAATCTGCTGGTAATTGGCCTGGTCAAAACTTTGAGACCAGATCACTCTGGGAAAAACTGAAGTAAAAAATGACAACTATCTCAGATTTGAGCTATATGCGCCTCCAATCTGGATAATTTGTGATTAATATGAAAATACAGCCACCAAGGTGTTTTTGTTCTGTGTTAGCCCATGTAGTAGAGACACTGGCCCAGAGAATAGTCCATTTCCAACCACCTTAGTAACTCATAACCGATGATCACAGCCTGGTCAAATCAGCTATTGGGATGATTGAAACAAACCAATCAACTGTCTAATAGGAGGTCTAAGACATGCAGATGTTTTAGTAAGGATCAATAGGTGTTACCAAAATAAGACACAGAAGCTACCTTTATAAAATACCAATGATACAACCTTAAGCATTATAGTAGGTTTAATATCATATCCACACTATTATAGGCTACAGTTTCAAGTAAAGATAAAACCTGGACTTTTGAGATAAAAGCACAGAATGGTACCAGATGAAGAAACTGTCATAGCAAATATGTTTCACCAAATGGGTAGTAAAAATAGTATTACTCCAGATATCAGGAAACCAGAATTCTTACCCACTTTCTGCCTGTGGGACCCTAGATGCATCACTTACTATTGCCAGGCTTCGGTTTCCTAATTGCAAATGGATGTTCTGGGTTAATCTCAAAAGGCCTTTCCAGTCCCCAAACTCTCATTACATGCATTTGAAAAGTCTTTGAAGCAGAGTTAAGTACTCACATTTTCTTAGGTATTTTTGAAAGAATGAATAAATTGAAATGAGATTTAAGTCTTAAAAGTGTCATAAATATATCATTCTTCAAGTTGCTTGTGAGAAAGGATATGGGATTTTTTTTTCTCTAAGAATTGTCACTAGTCTCTAAATGGGATCATGAAAAAATTAAAAACTCACACTGCAGAATGGAAACAGATTAATGAAGTACCTGGAAAAGAGGGGAGGTTATATTTTTAATTTAATTTGACGTTTAAGTTGATTTGAAATCATATATAAAATGCTAAAACTGCAACAGAGCTTTATCATACTCAACATTATAACCATGGGAGTAGGAGAAGGTGGGAAAAGGTCGGAGGGATAGGAGTGTTTGCCTTAACAATCTCTTGATTATTTCCACATAAGCTGCAGTTTGGTAGAGCAGGTATCTCTCTGATTTCATTTTGGCTCTACCAATAACTCTCATGTACCCTGGGAAATATCCTTTAACCTCTCTGAGCCCCAATTTCTTTTAGTAATCTGTATGTTTCTTTACATTTTTGAGAATTCTATATTGCTTTAGGATTGCTGTAATATACATGTCCATGTCCATGTCGCTCCCTCCAATCACTTACATGCCACATCTCTACTCATGGACTGAACAGACTGCAAATCCAAATGTTAATATTTCCAATATTGTTAATTGACCTCAGCAAGACATAAGGCATGTAAATATTTTTATTTTGACCATGGTTTAATTATTATGATTTATCATTTCATCTTCTGATGTTGCTAATTATCTAAATGAAATGTCTGTTCAAGTAAACCTTATGAAAAAATTTTGTAGTTGAGTAAACACTTAGCAAATCAGAATTGAATAGGCTTCCCAGTGAACTGTAGCTGATTGTAAGGTGCAGTTTTGTCACATTTAAAAGTTAATATCCTTTTGGCCCCAGAAACAATGGCTGTAATTTAAAATAATAGTCACAAAATTTTATAAATTTTTGTGAATACAAAAGAGGCTTGATAGAGCCATATTGTAATTAATTTTGCTCAGGAGTGCGAAACAAAATTCAGGGATAACCCAACGCTTCTGTTTGGCTTTAGTGGATGGTTGGGAAAATGAAAGGCTATAGGTTTTGCACAACATAGCTAAGAGATAAGTATACTCACTGTAAAAGAAGAGTATATTCTGGTTGCTGGTTTATGATCGAAAGAGATTAGGATAGAAAGATGCTAAAATATGGACACTAGGGAGATTGTTTAAATGATAGTCCATTTGAATAATACAGAAATATTTTGTCATACTGAGATTATCTGTCCAAAAATATAGTCTTATATCCTTCCATTCAGAAAAGGGGGCAGCTTTTAAAGGCCTCTATCATAATAGGAAGTGTATGTTTTGATTAGTGGAACAATCCATTAAAACATTTAATCTGATCATTTTGGTTACGTGAATCTGAATTTTCACTTTAGCCATAACTGAGTCTTATATGTATGTGTTAGTAATCTTTGTAAGAAGTAATTTAACCATTTTTTTAAAGTTGATAAAATTTGCTAAATGGTGATTCTAGCATATTGTGTTAATAGTGTATCTTACAACAATTTATGAATTGACCATATGAAAACAAACCGTAGTAGTATCTCTTCTGGTAAAATGTTTCCATGGTGTGATCTCTTATGCTGGGTTTGGGGTAGGGAGGTTAAGTATTTAGTTTATGTAAAACTAACTGTTGAACTGTTTTTCCTAAATGCCATAAAATTGTATGATTATAAACCAAATAGGAGTATCCTTTTAAAGGCATTGTATAGACTATTTTTGAAGTTATCCCATAAAATGACATAATTTCTGTTAAAAAGTTTCTACACATACAAGGGAAAGCAAACAGTGTATGTATTATTTCTGTGTAATATGCTAAATGCTTTAGAATCCATTTTTTAATCTTATGCAGATAGAAAGTGTTTTTGCAGATAACAGAGTAACAAATACAACTACAGCACTTCAGTTTTTTCACAGAGATGTCTCATACATGTTTATTTTTATCTCATAGTTTGCAAAGATCATTCACATATCTTGTTTAACCTTTAAAATATCCTTATAAAGTAACAGTACTATCTGAAGTTTAGAGATTAAACGACCAAGGTTTAGAAAGATCATGACTTGTCCAAGATCGTAAGGGCAGCAAATGATTTTACATTTCACGTTCTTTACGCTTCTCATTCTCTGTCAAGTTTTTTCTTTCCTGCCACTTCCATGATCTTTAAGACTTTAACTAAAGTTTAATTCCAAATGATACACTGGGAAATTTCACAAGGCACTGTTGCTGTTATTGTCAGACCTTTCTAAATGCTTCTAAAATAGAGTCCTCCCACAGGGTGATAGCCAAACATTTTCCATCTAAAACATGTTTAAGTCCCCACACTCTGACTACAGACATTAAATCCAGATAATACCAAAATGCTGGACTGAAAAATTATCTTCTCCACTGGTCTCCTTTCTAATTCCCTTTTTAAAAAGTCCATCATAATGACTGACTTATGAGCAGTTCAAAGAAACAATAATCAACCCAATAAACTGTAGACATTCTAATTCAGAGAAAGCATACTCTAAAACCCACCATATTGGCCATTTTTCAGCTTATTGTTTTCATCAAATGTGTTCTGTGATTAGGGGAGGACAGGGAATGGGGAGTGAGTAGAAAAACTGCCTTTCTTTCAAGAAAACCTCATTATTTCCTGTAACTGTTCAAAAGGAATTGATATCAAGTATTAGACAACAGGATTATTAGCATTTAGCCATACTTCAAATATATGGTAAAGTTGATGCACGTATTTAAAAATTCACTGAAGTAATTTCCTGGATAAAATTAAAATCTGATGACTTCTCAGTTCAAATATCGAGAACATTCATGTGTTAATCAATGGCATAATGCTACATTTTAATTCTTTTTTCAAATAACAGAGAGACACTGGAATTGCTTTCCCTTGTAAATCAACAGTCTGTGATACATTCTGTACTTTTACTGACTAGCAATGAAGTGTTACTGTGAATAATTAAATGAAATATAAGCTATAGCATATCAGAATTTAAAATTTTGTAACCTTAAGTTTAGTTCTCCTCCTCAAACAGATAAGTCAAACAAGTATTATTTTGTATGGAATGAAATAATAGTCATTCTTAAACAATGACATAATAAATAATGGAGTTCTGATAAAATGTAAGATCAAAACCTTTTATATTTTTCTACATTTGTCTTCCTTTGACATTGAATTATGTTAATTTATCACGTATTATTGTAAAGTTAAACTGTTATGCCATGTTCTGGAATGTTCCTGACATAGTAATTTTGGGCCTTCTGTTAAGTAAATAACAGTAAATACCTGTGAGTTAATTATGTGATATTTTCATCTGATTTCTTTTATAAATCTGTCATTGGATTTAAAGTGTTTTCATTGGAAATGTTATGTGCAGAATTCAATAAAATACCAAAAAATCCTAATACGCGTATTAATAATTAGCTCCATATCCTTCTTCCTCCCTCTCTCCCTCCTTCCTTCCTTCTTTTCTTTCTTTCTCTTTGTTTCATTTCTCTTTTCTTTTTCTTTCTTTTTCAAAATAAGAAACACCAAAGCTGAGCTATTGTCAGCAGTTCAAGCGTCAGCTACCTTTGGACAGCTCTGCACACTGTCCTCTCACGTGACTGTAGTGACACTTCTGTGCATTACACTCAGCAAGTCTTTTGAATGCCAACATTGTTTAGGTTTCCTTTATTGCTGCCAACTGTACGCTGTTGGGGGCCCAGAAACATCTCAAGGGAGAAAAAAATGTCATGTCTGTGCCTTGGCACATTCTGTCAGTTATATGAGAACAAGGTGAGAAAGCAAACATACATCATTTCATCCAAAATATGTATTAAGCTTCAATTATGTGCACCCCCCTGTTCAAAGCACTATGGGAGGATATAAATGTGAATAAGAAGGTGACCCTGCTCTCAGAGAACTTAGAGTCTACTTGGTAATGTATTCCTGAGTTTATAGGTTAGGATTCTCATTATTTAGATCTAGAACTGTCAAGTGTTAAATAAGATCATTTTGTTTTCCATAAGTATATAAGTCTCATGTATGTAAGTCCAATATTTTTTCCACCATAACACACTATAATTTCTCTGAATCAGCATTTATATACCCATTGTTCTTATTTTGTACTTAGCCATATTGATCCTAAATCTTTTTTTCTAATAGCAGATAGTTATTCAAATGTGCTTGTGCTTTTGGAATGTCAACAAATGTTACATCACCAAAACAGAGGCCCTCTTGTTTCCATCTGAAATTTTACTTTGTCTTTAAAAAAATTACAGATTTAGGCTGTCTTACACATGTAGTAATTAGCTATTAGAGAAAAGAACAAAACATATTTTTCTGAGTCTCCAGCTGATATGAGAAATAGCTGTTTTTAAGCTTTATGGCCATGCAGCTTTGGTTGTGGACTCCACGAGCCATAATTTGTAAGTATTTTATTTTAAGGAGCCAAATCTTAAAAGTCTTTTGCAAACATTTTCAGGATGAATTAAGAAATGCAGGTGGTTTTCAATGGATTACAGCCATCCTCTTTGAATCATGCCTTCATCCAGGAGAACTGTCACATTTCTGGTGGACTTCGACAGAAACAAATTTGTACATGGTTTTATAGCTGTACATCTCCTATGGATTAGGGCCCTCTCTTTGAATTATAACCTTTATCAATACTGAGTCTTTCTCTCCTTTACATCCATTTATCATTTCTTCATGAGTTCCATTAATCACAGCCCAAATGGGTTACATTATTTTGTTTTTAAAACAATCCTTCTTTGTTCACTCCAAATGATATCTGATAACTTGAGTCATGGTAGAAAAAAAGGTAGGAGAAAAGGCCAAATGCGGAACTAAAACCTCTGGTGATGATACTGGCTTTTACAATTTAAGGTCAGTGAAGTCATTGTTTCAGAAATGAAGCCACAAAGGAACAAAACAAAGAACCCAGAAATCTGATTTCAAAACACACAATAGACAGGGAAATGCATATACAAGGCACAGTTCCTCATTCATGTCTGGTCCAGTTTGGCATAATAAACGCTTTTAGATGAAGATGAGGAACACAAATTGATTGACAAGCACTATCTCATTAACCTTTACAGTGTTAGCGAGATGTAGCTGCCAGGTATTACTAGTTTAATTTATACGCGTTCTGCCAGCCATGAAAACTAGCAGTTAATTTCCACATGATCTGAATCTACAAGCAATAATGGAAGTTACTCCGAGGACCTAATAGGAATCCAGAAACTGAGCTAAAAGATGATAAATAGGCCTGTGTCTTTAGTTTTCTTTCATTCCTATAGAGAAGCTGGGGAACTCTGCAGAGGGAAATGCTTGTGTTGTCTTTTGATTTATGGTGACAGAGATGGACATAATTAGGAGAGAGAGGGAAGTGGCATTCATAATGCGGATGTAAAGTTTGAGGCAGAGTTAATTTTTGCCTTACAATTTTTGGAGGCAATTTATAAAGCTGTTTGAATTTTATGTGTCCTAATCTTGAGAAAGTAATGAGTTTGTGATTTTAATATGCTTCTCCCTCCAGGCACTTTCTGTGCCAGCAGGAATGCTCTACACTCGCAGTCAGGCCAAGCTCTCAATACGTGTAGCAGCCAAGAAGGAACCTGGCGCACAGTCCTGTATGCTTAGAATTAGCTCCACGGGGACTCTGCACAAGCAAGCCACACTCTCAGAATGCCTGGAGTATAAATTAATGGGGCCTTATAGCTGCACTGTGCTTTACAATATTTATAATACACACACATAGACGTATATTTGAAAACATTTTGTGAAATCTGTACTCTAAAATAGGCAGAGAAGGTCACATCACATACTTGTTACAAATGAAGAAACTAGATACATAGTTACACAATTTGTGTAAGCTCATGTGGTCAGTAAATCTCAGAAAGTGGCTAGAATCTAGGGTTTCCTGACCCCTAAACCAAGGTTGTTTTTCACAACAATAATCTCTAGCCCTCACTGTCCCTGCTATCCCAAGTTTTGGCTTCCTTAAGAGGTGAGGTGACTGAAGGGGTTGCCATCAAGTATCTTTTCTCTTTATTTATTTTTAATGGAAGAATAAATGCTTTACAGTATTGTGTTGGTTTCTGCCAAACATCAACGTGAATCAGCCATAGGTATACATATGCCCCCTCCCTCTTGAACCTCCCTCACACCTCCCGCCATCGGGGTATCTTGAAGAAGAACAGGAGAAAGGCCTTTCCACTGTGTTTGTCTTACTCAGCATTCAAGCTGGCAAGCTGAGCCCTGCCTCAGCCTGCTTTTACTGCCCAATTCTCTTGCCTTAAAATGAGACCCCAGAGAAATGGAAACCTAAGTTCTGCAAACTGGCTCAATCACCATTCCACGAGTCTATTTACTTATTATTCAAGAATAGTTACTGACTACCCCCTTATATAGTCAGTAACACACACGGCACAGCCCCTGATATGCCGTTTTCCCTGTCACTTCAGTGGAAAATTGTCCCAATCTCTGGAGCTCTGGTTCAACCCCCTCCCAACTTGCCTTCATCAAATATTGACTGTCTTGGCTCTGTCCCCGATATCTCCCCAGCCCAGAATCTGGGGAGATTTGATTAGTACATAAAAGTTTCCTGGGCCAAAAATCCATCTTCAGCTTTATTTTCCCCATTCCATTCAAGGCCAAATTTTTTAAAAAAAAGAAATTGTCTCTACTCCTTCACCTCTCATTTATTTGACGTTCTACTCATGTCATCCCATTGTAATCTGGCTTCTATCTCCACCTCTCACTGGATATTTCCTCGCTACTAGTTTCCTTGTTATTCTTCCGTTCTCATCTTACTCAGCCTCTGTAGAGTTTGACCCTATTGGTCTCTTCCTCTTTCTTGGTTTTTGTAGCACTACCTACCCTTCTTTTCTTTGTCTCTATCACTGACTTATCTTCCTATTGTTGCTTCTTAAACACTGCTGTTCCCCAAGGTTATTTTTTCAATCTTGATCTTTTCTTAGAGTCTAAACTTTCCCCAGGTAATATCAACCAATACTTTGGTTTTAACTACTTCCCCAAATCTTTATCTCCAGCTCAGACTTATGTGGGCTTCCTTGGTGGGTCAGATGGTAAAGAATCTGCCTTCAATGCAAGAAACCAGGGTTCAATCCCTGAGTCAGGAAGATCCCCTGGAGAAGGGAATGGCAACCCACTCCAGTATTCTTGCCTGTAGAATTCCATGGCAGGCTACAGTCCATGGAGTCACAAAGAGTCAGACACAACTGAGTGACTAACACTTTCACTTTTCAAACTTATATACTGAATACTCTTCTTACTGTACTTCAGGTGCCTGTTTTCTCAGCCAATCATTTCCTACCTGCTCACATTCCATTCTTAGAATCCAGAGTCTAGAAGGGACAGCACTAGAACCCACATAAGCCCATCCTCTGTCCACATGTGGTCACCTAACCCAAAGCGAGCTAATCAGATTCTCTCTCGCTGGAATTCACAACTGAAACTTGAAGACTTATAGGTAGAAACAAGTAGGCAGAGATCTAAGTCATACAGAGTTGAGCCAAGGTCAGCCTCTTGACAACCCTAAATCCATGTAATCCATGTTCTTGTGAAGCAATAACTAAGCCTGCTACAGAAGCTTAGAGAATGAAGCAGAACAACTACACTGCCTCAGTGAAAGATGAACAGTAGCTACAGACAAATTTCTGGTATGTAGGAGCCTCAACTCTACCCCTTGCTGTTGAGATCTATGAGATTCTTCCATAATCTTCCAAAAAAGTCAGGATTTTGTTAGCCAGCTTCACAGGATTTCCTGACCACACGGACAATTTATCTTTTGCATAACAATCTCCTCACTAGAAACATCATATTAGGTGATCTTGAGACTATCCAAGGTACTTCAAACTCAACATGGCCAACCCAGAATGACTCATTTCCTGCACTCAGCACCACATCCTACCCTAACTGTATTTCTTATCTGAGAGAAAGGAACCATTTCTCCTTAACACTACCGTTTAGAAATCTGGAAATCTTCTAATCTGAGACTTCTCCTTCTCACTCCTCATGGCCAATAAATTCTTGAAACAACTTCCTTACCCTCCTCCTCTGAATTGTTTCAATCTCTTGTCATTTCTTGCCTATTTTGCTGCAGTAGCCTTGTAAACTTTTGTACTACAGCAAAAATGACCTATGTAAACCACAAATATGCTAGTGGTTTTCCTGGCTAAAATACTTCAGTGACTCCTCCTTTATCCTTTTAGAATTAAGCCTAAACTTTTTAGTATGACATCCAAGGCCTTTCATAATCTAGCTCCTGTTGACCTTTCTAACTTCATTCCTTGTCACTCTCCAACAGGTACGCTCTGTTCCAGTCACCTTGAATTATTATGAATTCCTTGTATGTAACATGCTCTCTCTTCTGCATACCTTCACATTTGCTTGCTTCCTCTGCCCACACCTCTTTTTTTTTTTTTGCCCCCTTCTCCACCAATCCACATTTTTCTCCTCAGCTGGGTGATGGCTAACTATCTTTCAAGTTTAGATGACGTCTCCTCGAGGTAGACATCAGCTAAGTATCCCTCTGATGTATTCTAAATAGCCCTTTGCCAAAGAAAATATAACAGAATATAACTGTCTATGCTGGAGTCCAGCTCCAGCAGCCAGGGAATTGGCCTGAAGGGATGAGCGGTGTCGGCAGAGAATGATGCAGCCTCTGACTCAAAGTACGGGACTGCATGTTTATTTTAAGCATCAGGTTTTCTTTTATACTTTCACAAAAGCATTAGTTCAGAAGGTTTGACATCTTCAGTTTCCCCTCACCCATATTTACTGTCTCCATAAATCATTGTTGTCCTTCAGAGTTCCCTCTTAAGTGTCCTTGTGATTACATTGTAACTCATGTTTGTCTCTGGGCTGCATACCACATTCCTCAGTTTATTTCTTATCTTTCTAAATCCTGCTTGAGCTCATTATCTCCCAAAAAGGCTTCTAGCTATTAGTATCTCTAAAATTCCTAGTCTCTATAAGCTATAGTAAAATATGCCATCACTACAACATACCTTAAACTTTTAGCTTCTAACTATTCTTAATTATTCCTAAACCCTAAACTCAGCAAACTTCTTTTGCTATAAACATTTCCTCAAAAGCAGGTCTCAATAACAGTCTTTCCCATGGCCTCAAGCTGCGGCCTATGTGCTCATCCTGGAACATTCTTTGTAAAGGTCCTTGGACAAATGTCAACTTTATGGATTATTTCCTGGGCGTAACTGCAGAAGGCTTTGTGCTTTCTCATGTTCCTCGAAAGAACAATAAGCACCTTAACATTCTTTCCAGCCAATTCAACCAAAGGAAGGAAAGGACAAGTCAGAATCACAAGACCTAACTCCTTCATCCCGGGATCGTGCCTGCGGGATGAGGAGAGGGGGTCGGGGCCATGCCTCCATTTTGTCAGTAATGCCTAAGGTGGCTCCCAACATGTCTACTCTTCTGTCTCCTTTGCAAAACTGTGAGCAACTTGAGCGCTGCTGTAGTCATTATTGTAATTATAATACAGTGCCCAGTTTATAGTGGAAACTCAATAAACATTTGTTGAATAAATAGGACACCAAAGAGACATAACTTCTGTACTCAAAGACCTTATAGAAGTAGTGAAAAATGAGAAAGCCTATGTATATGGCATGGTATCAAATTCTATGCCAAGTAGACATGGGTACTATGAGAAAGTTGAAGAGAATAATTGGCTCTGTCCAAGAACCTTCAGGAAATAAGACAGGCATTTCTACTTTCTCATCGAGCCTAAATGCCTGTCTTATTTCCTGAAGGCTGTTGAGCCACTTGCAGCCAGTGCCAGCCTACTTATCCTTCACAAGTTGCAAAAGCTGCTACACGTTGATGTACCACAGTTTAAAGACTCTCAATACTAGATTCATAAAACAGATTTACTCCAAGGGAACTAGATAGCTGTCTTAGCAGTGGAAAACCTTAAGAAACTTTTCAAGCTATTGGAGTACTTAAAAATATTTTGGATTCAATAAAACCCCAAATATGTCTCACTCTTGGAAATTTTCCCTCTTAATTTTGAAACATATGAGTAGTGTTGAAGAAATTAATCTGTACTTTCAAGTCAGCCACACTTACCTCATCCAGTTGCTGTTTTAGAAAATCTGTGTATTATTCCAGGAAACTCCAGGGTCCTTATTGGAAGCTTTTAGACTTAGAAACAAGAAATCAGATTTTATCTCCAATGTAATTTTAACCTCAGTATTTAAACATTTCCAGTAGTTTTTAGGTTTCATCAAAGGGTTACTTCAATCTCCAATCCTTTGAAGTATTACACTTGGACAAAAGTTCTTGTTTAAATTGTACAGAATTTGCCTGTTGATATCTCTATAAATCCTCAGTCAAAATGACTCCCAGTTCAAAAATTTGCATACATTCTCTTATCCTTGTGGAATCTGTGAGAAATTAGCCTACAAGTGATATCAAACTTTAGATCATTATAATTGCCAAAAATCATTGACTAACGTAGTGTAAGATTTTGGTTACTGGTAATTCTAAGAAAACTCCTTAACAAAAGTTGAAAATATGAATTTTTCCACCTGCAATAAGAGGGAAAGAATATAGATTTATTAGAAAATAAAATACTGAGTCTAAAAGTTGCAAATGGCTCTTAACCCATATTAATCATTGCAATTCTTTCAGGTCTATTAAGGAATTTAGGGAGCCAAAGAAGAAGGTATAATTAATGTCACCTGGTGACTTATTCAATTACAAATTATAAGGCTGCTGCTGTAAATGGTTCCCACTAGCTTAGAAGGAACAGAGCTCTTCTCCTTTAAGGATAAGAGCCATTGTCAGATAAACCTCATTTCATTTTTCCCAGAAGTTATCTGCCAGCTGAGGAGAACTTAATCTGGAATCCTACTCTATGGTTTTCTTTGAAAAGACTTCTAACATCCAACGCTGCTGAAAAACTTTGCATTTTGAAATATATGTTCTTGTCCATCTCTGCCATATTTGTCCATCTTGCATCTGAGTTGTTACTAGTTGATTGAATAGGCATATGCAATGGTTAAAGTTGCCACTAAAAAGCCAAATTCCCCTTAACTGGTATCAGTGTATCTTATCTGTGAGCCTTTTCAAAAATGATGCAGATCTTGTTTAATAACCTAGGAGAAATGACTGTCTGCTGTAGGATACAAACTGTCTTGCAATAAAGGGGGATATTACATGACTAGAAGCTTGAATCCAATTGAGATGTCTTTTCTAATGAAATGAGCATACGGAGATGTCTTATCATGCTCTTTTGAATCATGGTCACTCTAGAATTTTAAGTATGTTTCCCATTTCTTTCTCTAACATCACATTCCTTTGAAGATTGACCATTCTCCAAAAAGAAGCTCACAACTACTGGGATTTTTAAATCACACAACTTGTAATTGTGAGTCACTGGCTGATTCATCTTATAAAGTCGCTAAACCCCTCATCTTATAACACAGACCTTTAATTCCTCCACTGGTAATTCACACGTGAGCTTGCAGCTGTTATATGTCACGATTGTTGTTAGTTGTTAAAAACATGTCAAAAGTTTTGTTTTGAGGTGTTGGGTTTTTTTGTTTGTTTGTTTATTTAAGTTTAGACTGAAATAAGACATTGCCATAAAGCAATGCTTTTAACAGTAATTGAATTTTCAAGTTAATATTTTAATAATTATGTCTTTATTTGGTGCAATTTCACTTGAGATTTGGTCCAACAATCATCTCTTCAAAATATCCTGAATAAATCAAATACTGAAAAAAGAACCCTAAAAATAATGAGCTTTACTGAATTCTGAAAACACTAATAATCACACATTTGTAAAGCAAGAGAAAGCCCCTTACAAAATGCAGCCAGGCAAAAAGCCTAACAATTGACTATAGCTTTACCTGACTTCCTTTGTCAGAAAGACCTCAGAAAACAAGAGGCTTCAAGCTTCCTTTGGTCACTCTCAATCTCTTTCCCTCATGAGGGCCCAGTTCTGTTATTATTGGATAATTCCAGCTTTGTATCTGAATAGGAAATGGAAGAACCCTTTCCTCTAAACCCACACCTTGGTTTCAAGGTGTCTTGGAAGAGCTGGCCTCAAAAATCTCACTATTTTGCTACATACTGGTCTCCAGGTACCTGCAGCATTAGCATCGCCTAAGAGCTTGTTAGAAATGCAGAATCTCAGGCTCTACCCAAACCTACTAAATTAGAATCTGAATTTTAATAAAAGCCTCAAGTGATTCACATACCCATGAAAGTTTCAGAAGCAGTATTATCAATGCTACTATATAATCTCACTGAGACATTGCACCTGCGAACTATCAGAATGGATAAACAGTATCTTCAGTTCAAATTAGACTTAAGCTAAAGTAGGTCATCTTGTACCTATATAAATTCGGGGTTTTTTTTTTAAGTCCAAAAGTAACTTGGCAAAGAACGAGTCTTATCATTATTGAACCCTAAGTATTGGAGAGCTACTACATTTTTCTGTTTAGAATCAGATTCTACTTCCCAATGAAGTCAAAACATCTCATTTTGTTACAAAATGAATCCTACCAAAGCTCTCCACCAAGCCTGTCCCTCAACAGCTGTTAATCCTTGGTAAAACCCAGGTTTGGGCTAGTCTTGGGCCTTGATAAACTGGTAAAATAGTAGTTCTCATTTATCAAATGCCAAGAACAAATGACAACAGCTTTATCAGGCATAGTTCTAAGCTGTTACCTATTTAACTTACTGAATCCTCAAAACCACCCTAAGATGTAGGTTCTATCATTATAATCCCCATTTTAGAGATCAGGAAACTGAGGCATGAAGTGGTTGAGTAATTTATCTCTGGTCATAAAATCACACAGTGTCAGAGCTGGCATCTGAGGCCCCTTCCAGAGCCTGGACACCTAATCCTGAGGCTATAATACCAATGAAAGCCAGGTGTATGTTATCTCTGCCCCTCACAACAGCTCTACAGGGTACACAGTGTGAGAACACCAAGAGCTCATAGACTAGGATGTGATGAAGCCCTTGTGTTTCCCCCTGAGTTCATGCTACCTCCCAGCTCTTCCTAACAGGCTGGCCCAGGAGTTCAGTTCCCTCTGTCAACATAACAGAGGTAAGAACACCTCACTTCATGCCTCCTCCCCTCCAGCCATATCCAATGTGTATTTTATATGTATCCAGCACAGTATATTTTCCAAGGGTGGGTTTGGAGTCCTGTAAACTCTGATCCTTCATGTTTACAAGTCAAACCTCGATCCTGAACACAAATGATCCTGAACACAAACACAAATCTGATCACTCTGTAGGGCCTCCTTGCACCCTCACTGGAAAGCCAGGTTTTGGTCATCATTAATATTCTGGTCAAACAGGAAACCTCCCTTGCAGAGTTGCAGTGAAGGGAAATGAAGCTTTTCACACTATAAATAGTGATTTTATTAAAATGTAGAAAAATTGTTGAGAAACAGAGAAGCGGTAGGGGTAGGAGGTTGCCATGGCAACTCAACCATCCCTCAGTTTTCAAAGAGTGGGGAAGACCAAGGAATAGTTGTCGCGATAGGCATTACTGACAAAATGGAGGCATGGCCCCAACCCCCTCTCCTCATCCCGCAGGCACGGTCCCGGGATGAAGGAGTTAGATCTTATGATTCTGACTTGTCCTTTCCTTCCTCCGGTTGAGTTGGCTGGAAAGAATGTTATAATCCATTAAGTTAACTATTGACATTTGTTCAAGGATCTTTACAAAGAATGCTCCAGGATGAGCACATATGCTGCAGCTTGAGACCATGGGAAACATTGTTACCTGAAACCTGCCTGTAAGGGGAATGTTTATGGCAAAAGAAGTTTGCTGAGTTTAGGGGTTAGGAATAATTAAGAATAGTTAGAAGCTAAAAGTTTAAGGTATGTTGTAGTGTTGGCATATTTTACTATAGCTTATGGAAACTAGGTATTTTAGAGATACTAATACCAAAAGCCTTTTTAGGAGATGATGAGCTTAAGTTACTAGGGGATAGCAGGATTTAAAGAGATAAGAAATAAACTGAGGAATGTGGTATACAGCCCAGAGACAAACTTGAGTTACAATGTCATCACAAGGACACTTAAGAGGGAACTCTGAAGGACAACAATGATTTATGGAGACAGTAAATATGGGTGAGGGGAAACTGAAGATGTCATACCTCTGACCTAATGCTTTTGTAAAAGTATAAAAGAAAACCTGATGCTTAAAATAAACATGCAGCCCAATGCTTTGAGCGAGAGACTGCATCATTTTCTCCGCCGAGATGCAGTCCAAATGAGTGAGAGGCTGCATCATTCACCGACCCCGTTCATCCCTTCAGGGTGATTCCCTGGCTGCCGAAGCTGGACTCCGGCAAATAGTAAATAAAGAAAAGGAAATAGACGAAGTATGGATGACACATGATCGCTAAAGGAATGAGAGCTCGGAAGGGCGAGTTTCAAATTGAGTGATGAGCTGGGAAGCAGAAGTGGCCTTCACAAGGTATTGCCCTTCCTCAAAGATTAACGAACCTGGTGAAGGCAAATCTTTGTCATCAGATTTGCAGTGTGGCTGAGCCATAGAGGCCACCAAACAATGTGGCTCTCGATTTATGGATAGACAACTCTCACAAGGAGGCAGGGATTCTCCTGGCATACTCCTGGGAATTATCCCCCATGATCTCTGTGCATATTTTAATATATTGCTTCTGGGATAACTATTATTCATGCCCACCCCTCACTTTAGCATTGCTGATTGATTCTGGGCAGATCAAGAAATGTCAGGACCATTCAGAATGCTACCCACTCATACCTACTCTTTGTGACCCCGTAGACTATAGCCCACGAAAGCTCCTCTGTCCGTGGAATTCTCCAGGCAAGAATATGGGAGTGGGTTGCCATTTCCTTCTCCAGGGGATCTTTCTGACCCAGGGATTGAACCCAGATCTCCTGCATTGCAGACAGATTCTTTACCATATGAGCCACAAGGGAAGTTTCTATAATACCTTAGATGAATTCATGTATAACAAATTCAAATATTAAGGGAAACTAGGGTAAAAGGATAACCCTTCTTCAGCACTTTACAGGACACCAAGTATGCTTACCTTATCTCATTTGATACATGGGGGCAGCCTCAGCAAGCTGGGACTACCGAACCCTGCAGCAGCCCGCAAAACCTGGTGTGCAACTCAGACTGAAGTAATTAAGCTCCCCTGCACGCGAGAATTTTCCATCTCTCCTGGAGAATGGAATTAACGCTGATGGTTTACAGCATTTTCAGTGCCTTCATCACACATTGTGACAGCTTGAATAATGCTCTATCCCCATTAATTAACACTTATGCTTTTTGAAATTTGTCTGTGTGTGTGTGTGTGTGTGTGTGTGTGGTGAGAGAGAGAGAAAAGAGAGAGAGACATGTACATGTAGATACACACAGCACTTTACACTATTTCTGCTAACAGAGGAGAGTCATGCTGGAGATAAACAGGAGACTGTCCAAAAATAAGTTTAGGACTTTGTAATGCATGACATAAGCTTCCCAGGTGGCTCAATGGTAAAGAATCTGCCTGCCAAGCAGGAAACAAGATTCAACCCCTGAATCAGGAAGATCCCCTGGAGGAGAAAATGGCAACCCACCACATTATTCTTGCCTGGGAAATCACATGAACAGAGGAGTTTGGCGGCCTAGAGTCCACAGGGTCACAGAGAGTCGGATGCAACTTGGCCAATGAGCACAAGCACAAATGTGTGACATATATTGTAGTTTTGGATTATATATTTGCAGGTTCATCTGGGGAAGTTGATGAAGAACACGGGTTTCCTATACTAAGTCAACCATGAAATGGTTGAAATGATTCCTTTCTTTTTTTCTTTTTTCTTTTTTTAAACTTTTTATTTTGTATTGGGGTATAACTGATTAACAAATAGCGTTGTGATAGTTTCAGGTGAACATCAAAGTGACTCAGCCATACATATACATGTATCAATTCTCCCCCAAACTCCCCTCCCATCCAGGCTGCCACGTAACATTGAGCAGAGTTCCATTTGCTATACAGCAGGTCCTTGTTGGTTATTCATTTTAAATATAGCAGTGTGTACATGTCCATCTCAAACTCCCTAACTATCCCTTCCCCTCTGGCAACCATAAACTAGCCCTCCCAGTCTGTGAGTCTGTTTCTGCTTTGTAAATAAGCTCATTTATATCTTTAAGTGATCCATTTCTACCAGATATAAAATGCTGCTTAAAACACTCCCTAGTCTTATCATCTCTCCCTACAAACACACACACACACACACACACACACACACACACACACACACACACACACACACACACACACTCTCTCTCTCACACAATGTATTCTGTTATTTCCCAAATCTCTCCTTTCTCTTCCCTTTTATCTTTTGTTTAGTCCCACACAGTCTTTCACTTCTTCATCAGCTGCATTTATTAATCCAGAGCAAGTGTTTGAGCATCTGACCAGCTAAATCTCAGGGCTGCAACTGCCAAACTGCTCCCTCCAAGACTGCATTAACTAACAGACTGCCAAGAAAAGCTCACAGTAACAATAACTAATATTTACTGAGCACCTACTTACCATGTGCAAGGCACTGGGATAATAACTCTCATGCATTCAGATTCCTCAATAACTCCTTCAGTCCCTACACAGGCAACCATTTGGGATGCGTTACTGTCCCTACTATAGAGGTGAGACCCTGAGACCCTGAGCCAAAGAGGGGTGGGTGATTCGCAGAAACTCACAGAGCTGGTGAACAGTGTGGTTAGGGAAACATGAACTGCTTTCCTCTGCTTCCCCAACATTGAAGATACCTCTGATGATGTCCAAGTTATTTTCCTCAAGAATAAATGTTTCACAGTACATTGGTAGATGCCAGGGACTGGTGGGGGATGTGGAAAGGGGCAACAGGGACTTAGTGTTTAATGAGGACAGAGTTTCAGTTTTGCTTGCTCAGTCCCTTCAGTTATGTCTGACTCTTTGTGATTCCACGGACTGTAGCCCACCAGGCTCCTCCATCCATGGGAATTTACAGGCAATAATACTGGAGTGGGTTTCCATTTTCTTCTCGAGTTTCAGTTTAGGAAACTGAAAATTCAGGAGATGGATGACGTTGAAAGTTGCACACAATGTAAATGTACTTAGTGAGACTGAATTGTACAGTTAAAAATGGTCAAAGCAGTATATTTTATATTATGCGACTTTTACCACACACACACAAAAAAAACATTAAAAAATATATAAATGTTTCATATTAAAATGTTTTAACTGATTTAACATTCGGTTCATAATCAAGCTATTCTGTCTTGTGTCATGTTTGTTTTCTCAGTGATAGTTAACACATGCTCTCTCTCCATTTCTGCCACTAACATCCACTAACATGAACTTCTTAATATTTTGGCATCCGGCAACCACTTGGCATCTTGCTCTGGTTCTCTTCTCTGATCTTAACTTTGCATGTTGGGAAGGTAGGCAGGACTGAACGAGCCAGCAGCTCATCTCTTCCTTTTGTTCCATGAAGGCTCTCCAGTTTCCCTTCTGACCTGCCTCTTCTCCAGACTCTATCCTGTCATTCTCCTCGCTTTCCCTCATTCTTCAGTCTCTTTTTCCTTCAGTAACCAAAAACTACTTAGACCCTCAATAGTGCACTGTCCCAGAACCCTCACGCAGATGGTGCTCAAGGGTAACCACAGCTTTCAAGTAGCTTTCTCTCAAGGTCTTGCCTTCCTGATGTCTCCATCTTTTGGCTTCCACAACACTGAACTGCCTTGCTTCCCTCGATACTAATCATTCCTCTTTTATCTTCCTCATGGGTCCTTTTCATCTGCCTTTCCCTTCAGTTCTTTATCTCCAAGGTTCAGCCCTCAGTCCTTTTTTCTTCTCCTCCAATCCCTTCCTGGGTCATCAAATTCATTCCATGGGTTTACTCTCTTTGGACTAACTCTCTAATCCATATCTCTATCATTAGCCTCACTCTTACGCTCCTCCACTTTCAACAGTCTGCCAGGAGCAGCCCCTGGAATGATTCATTGGCACTTCCAATCCCACCTGTCCAGGTAAAGCATTCACCATCTCTCACTAAATCGCCCCTTCTGTCCTCCTTATTTCTAGGAAATACCACCTTTAGTCACCCAGCTAGAAAATGTGTTGTAATCTTAGATTTCTCCATCTTCCTCACCCATGGTATTCTACTAGTTCTAAAGTATGAAGATTCTCCTTACATCTCTCTCATTACTACTCTATTCAAAAACCCTCAGGGGTCCTCTGCTGCCTGTTGATGAAGAGCCGGCTCTCACCCTATCTGTGCATTTCATCTCTCCGTTGGTAGCCCAAACCAATCCTTACCGTAGTTTGCTCCCACCAAACTAGCCACTATCTTCTTCTCAAATACATCCCAAGCCTTCCTGCCTCCCTGTTCTGATGCCTGCTGTTTCTGATACCTGCAACACCTCCTCCAGCACATGTGAGGTCTTTCCCTACTCCCTTCAGTTCAGTTCAGTTCAGTCACTCAGTCGTGTCTGACTCTTTGCGACCCCACGAATCGCAGTACGCCAGGTGTCCCTGTCCATCACCAACTCCCGGAGTTTACCCAAACTCATGTCCATCGAGTCGGTGATGCCATCCAGCCATCTCATCCTCTGTCGTCCCCTTCTCTTCCTGCCCTCAATCTTTCCCAGCATCAGGGTCTTTTCCAATGAGTCAGCTCTTCGCATCAGGTGGCCAAAGTATTGGAGTTTCATCTTCAACATCAGTCCTTCCGATGAACACCCAGGACTAATCTACTTTAGGGTGGACTGGTTGGATCTTCTTGCAGTCCAAGAGACTCTCAAGAGTCCTCTCCAACACCACAGTTCAAAAGCATCAATTCTTCGGCACTCAGCCCTCTTTATAGTCCAACTCTCACATCCATACATGACTACTGGAAAAACCATAGCCTTGACTAGATGGACCTTTGTTGACAAAGTAATGTCTCAGCTTTTTAACATGCTGTCTAGGTTGGTCATAACTTTCCTTCCAAGGAGTAAGCGTCTTTTAATTTCATGGCTGCAGTCACCATCTGCAGTGATTTTGGAGCCCCCCAAAATAAAGTCTGACACTGTTTCCCCATATATTTGCCTTGAAGTGATGGGACCAGATGCCATGATCTTAGTTTTCTGAATGTCGAGCTTTAAGCCAACTTTTTCACTCTCCTCTTTCACCTTCATCAAGAGGCTCTTTAGTTCTTCTTCACTTTCTGCCATAAGGGTGGTGTCATCTGCATATCTGAGGTTATTGATATTTCTCCCAGCAATCTTGATTCCAACCCCCTTACTGACTACTTAATGAGGCTTCTTAAGTTTTTGAGGTATCTATCATGTTCTCCTCTTTGTTTTTCCCCTTCATGGATCACAGCCTTGTTGTGGCGAGGGAACTTGGGCAACTGAGTGAAGCTATGAGCCATGCTGTGCAGGGCCACCCAAGATGGATGGGTCACAGTGAAGAATTCTGACAAAATGTAGTCCACTGGAGAAGGAAATGGCAACCCACTCCAGTATTCTTGCCTGGATAACCCCATGGACAGAGACATCACATCGCAGACAAAGGTCTGTATAGCCAAAGCTATGGTTTTTCCAGTAGTAGTGTATCGATGTGAGAGTTGGATTGTAAATAAGGCTGAGTGCTGAAAAATTGATGCTTTCAAATTGTGGTGCTGGAGAAGACTTTTGAGAGTCCCTTGGACAGCGGGGAGATCAAACCAGTCAACCCTAAAGGAAATCAACCCTGAATATTCCTGAATATTCATTGGAAGGACTGATACTGAAGCTGAAGCTCCAGTACTTTGGCCATCTGATTCAAAGAGCCAACCTATTGGAAAAGACTCTGAGAAAGATTGAAGGCAAAAGGAGAAGGGGACAGCAGAGGATGAGATGGTTAGCTATCCTCTGCAAGCAGTGAGATCTTTGGAATAATGGTCATAGCTTCTGAGCACTGCCACATATTTGTTTAACTTGTTTAAACCTCTCAGCAACCCTGCAAAGTTGGCACTGTAATTCCTGTTTCACAGATGAGGAAACTGAAACACAGACAGGTTCAGTGGCGTGTTTAAGTTCCCAAAGCTAGAATGGAGGCGTCCAGATTCTCACCTCAACCCTCTGGTTCCAAAGCCCATGCTCTAACCACAATGGTGTAATAAAATGCAGATTCTAAATGGTGAGAGTTTACTCCTAGATTTTAATGGCCGCAATAGCAAAACCACATCCTGGGCTGGTCTTCACAGGTACGACCTGACATGCACAGATGTGTATTTGATTGTGATTGTGATTGTGAGTGTATGAGCCATGCAATGGGGGAGTAGGGTTGCATTCTGCAGTTTAGCTGGTGTTTGTATATCTGCTATTTCTTCCCCAACACAAGCTTCCAGAGAGGAGGCAATACTCTCCATGATTTTATTCTGCCTCTGGAGTCTAATCTAGGGCTTATCATACAGTATGACCCACAATTTTAGAACTGAATTGTATTTTCATGTGTAAAGTCAGTTCTCAAGCTACACATTTCCTTTAAAGCTTCTGTTGTTCGCCCCAACTTCTCCCAGTCTCCTGGTGCACACCTACTCTCTCACAGAACAGGTGCAGTTCAGTAGAATGTAAGCAAATCAGCTATGAACGTCAAAACAGGATTTAATCAATTATTAATTTGGGAGAACCAGGAGAACAGCAAGTAAATACCCCAATGAGGTCATGCTATGAAAAATGTGAAAGTCTCTTGACCTAATATTTAATTTAGACTTACTGTCTGAGTTACTTCCCAGCTTCCCAGATGCAAGCCAGAGGCCATCAGACAAGACTTGTGATGATACTCAGCAGCCACAGAGGCCTAATGCAAAGGCCAAAGAGGAACCACTCCCTTGGGACAAGTGCCCAGAGGGCAGAAGCTGAAAATCTTCTCCAAAGAGACCAATTAGCTCAAGTGTAGGAACCAAAGAGCCTGAGCCCTGACATCTGGATAAGTCAGCCTGCCAAGTCAGGGCTTGGTCTGATGATTCTGTAGGAGGTTGGGCTCTGAACCAGCATCAGTGTCGGACTTCTATTGCTCCATTCTCTCCAAGCCAGCCAGAAGGGAGATACAAGCATGGAAACATTACCTAGGGCTGAGGCGAGAGGACTGGTTACTGACCGTTACTCTCTAGCTATAACAGTATTTAGGTGTCAGGGCCACAGTGAATGCCAAAGTGGAGAGGGAATGGAGGATGGAGGAGTGGAAAGGTAGTGAGGGAAGCAGATTCAGAGCATGAATTTCCTGGCTCACTCAATTCATTTCACTTCCCCTGCTAGTTCTTGGCACCCATGTCATCTTAGCCATTGTTCCTGATCCCCAAAATTGCCTTCCTATAGCCTCCCAATGATTTCTCTCTCTCTCTCCCATGCTTCTGCCCAGGGCCCTTCTTCCCTTGTTCTTCTGTGCTCACAGCCTCTAGACTCAGTTTCCTCTCCTCTGATCCCTCTCTGAGAAGGATATGTCCACTCCTTGCTCAGCATCCCAAATCCATAAAGCAGACTCAGCTCCCAGGGCCAGGAAATCCATGGAGGTTTAGGATACAGAATGGAATCTTTTAGTTACTTAATGATGCTCCAGCAGGGGACTTCTCAGAGCCCAGTGGGAACCAGTTACCAAAGAGTCTCTTATCAGGCTGGGTCCAGACTTCCAGAAGGGCATCCACACCCACCAGACTCCACCTGGGGTGGGGAGAATCAAGTCTCAGGCAGGTCCTAATGTACCCATGCTCTATCATGGAGTTGAGGGATGGTGATGGGTCCAGCTGCCTGCAGAGCTTGCTGATGAGCTGCTACCCAGGGAGGAAGTGCTGCCTATGAGCACAGAGCAACTCTGCAACAGAAGAGGAAGTGGCAGGGAGACACTCCCACCTGCCAGTCAGCTGGGACTGGAAGCCCCACCTTACTGAGCACACTACAGCCTCCCAAGTGGGTGTAAGTTACTTTAAGTGACATATTCTTTCCTACTCCTCGCATTTTTTCCCCAGATCAAATCTGATATCAATGAGCATCCAGGACAGCCCTAAACCAACACCACTGACTTGGTCATTGGGAAAGGTCCAAGAAGATCTGGTGCATGGCCCATTCATTTCAGAGATTCTCGGGAGGTGGGGTGCGGGGGGGGGACCTCTCCATTCTCTGCAGCCCCTGGCTTCTGCAAGGCTGGCGTTGTTGATGGAGCCCCCAAATCCTTGTGAGACTGCTCCCCTCCACTGGTGGACAGTTCCCAAGCAGCTCAGAGTTGGTGAGCTCTAGCTGTGTGCCACACTCTGGGCCAGTTGCTTTCCAGGAGTTCTCTAACTCTCCCAGGTAAGTACTGTTATGATTCCCAGATTCAGATAATGACGCTCTGGCTTACAGAAGAGGACTTCCTTGTCTAATATCACAATAGCTCAAAAGTGGCCAGACCAAGACTCACACTCTGAGTTCTTAACTAGAACAGGGTTGTGAACTATCATCCCTGCCTGGAGATCAGTGAAATTATGCAGGAGGAAAGGTGGAGGGAGGTGGGACCTGTGATGGTCTGGGGTGTATTTACCTTATTCAGAGGAGGCAGCTGCCACTCAAGTTCCATTTCTTGTTCCATGCGAGAATATGAACCTAGGTGATCAGATCTTCAGATCTGAGGTTATAAGTATAGCTTTATAAGCATAATCTCCCAATTGCATTTGGTTATTGACACAATTTTTAAAAAACCGCAGTGCAGGCCAACACTGAATAGGTCTCATAACCACATCTGAGAGCAGGCTCCTGATGGTGCTCATTGTAATGTTATTCTAAAGCCCAGGGTCTTGGCCATTGGGATTTGCTGTCTTCAAATGATCATGTAGGTCTAGCTCTGGTGAATCAGAATTTTTCTTCTTGTTATTTCATCTATGGCCTCAGTTCTGACATCAGGAGCAGCAGAGATTCCGAGTCACTCTTCTCCTATCCTCTTCACTAGACTAAATACCCCAACCCTTTTAAGCATCCTCTCTTGGTTGGTTGGCAGGACCTTTCCCGTGCTGACCCCAGACTCACTCCTGCCCACTCTCATGACTCCCTAAATCCACTGCTTGGAACTGAGCCCTACCTTCCCTGAATGGTCTTTGCCATGTAGAGCAAGGCCAGCTCTCTGCCCCACCAAGATTCACCCAAGAATGGAACCCAAAGTCACTTGACTTCTTTGGTGGTTGACAATTCACCTCACATTTAATGAAGGGTTCCTAGCCCCTCTCCCCAGTGTTCATTATCTCTCTTGTGGCGAGTGTCACCCCCAGCCACCAGCCCTTCTCCAGAATGGCCCTGAACAATCACTCCAGTCCTTACAGGGACTGCCCTGGGGTTAGCCCTCTAACACCCATGGCCGTGAAACCCACGCTTGGTTAAACTTCCCTTCAGAGAAGAGAGCCCTTGGTACCAATAATCCATCTCGCTGAGTTGTGAAACAAACCCCATCCTCCTCCGTGCCTCTGTCCCAATGTTTGGGGGACTTTTCTATGACTCATTATGTTCAAAGAGTCACCCCATTGCCTGATACTCATTGTCCAAACATACCACGCGCAGACTAAAAGCCTGGCTGGAGTCACCATGGGTCAGAAGCCAAAGGGATTAGTCAAAGGTGAAAACTCAGAGGGTCAGAAGGAACAAACCGTTCATATTTGACAGCTGTGGGCTTCACCATCTGCCTCAATGAGGAGCCTCTTTTGGTTCCAGTCATGCCTGCCAACTTTCCTTATAAAACGGAAAAACATAGATCTGATGAGCTGAGCTGGAAACTGAGAAAAGCAAAGCAGCCCATTTTCTGCTTTCACTCTACCTCCTGGTTCTTCCTCATGACCACTGGGGCTGAGACTGAGCTGAGCAGCTGGATTCTCCCCTGAGCAGACTCACAGTGTCATATCTCTGGCACAGGCTCTCAGAAAGGTCCCAGCTGGGGAGGTTTCCTGGTGGCCAAGTGATCCCTCACAGCTGCTAGCCCAGCGACAAGGGATTCCAGCTGGTGCAGCAGGGTGACAAAATACAGATCCGGGCTTTGTCCTTTGGCTACGGAACCTGTCTGCCCCAGTCACTAGACTCAGGATGTAATTTATCAGCAAGGTGACTATGGGGAACCTGAGCCCTTGGCCCATTAAACCACTTTCGTAAAAGCAGATTTCTGAGACAGCATCACAAGCACCACCAAAGCTTTTCACTGAGCAGAGAGGTCCTGAAGCTGCCCGTGCACCCCACAAATGCTTAAACATACACACAGATGGGGGCTTGCATATGGGGACACAGCACCACGGACATGATTTACAGCACAATGGCATCGGGCTCGTGCAGTGTCAGCGTTAGGAAAGACCATGAATTCTAACAGTTTTAGTAGCTAGCTGAACCCTCAGTCCAAACACAGTCTTATGCAGAACCAAGGTCCAAGAGCGGCCACTCAGGTGGAAACCCGGGTAGAGCCAGAACCATGCCCACTCAGACTCTCCCAACCTCTACCCACAGGGGTCCCTTAGCCTCTTCTGCCAAGTCCTGGGCTCCACCTGACACAGCTGACAACCCACTGCACTGGTTCAATCCCTCATTGTTCAGAGGAGGAAACAGGCCCAGAGCACGTGTCATGCATTTTCCAAGGTCACATGGCGAATACATAGTACAGATTCAGCAGAATAAAAGGACTTGTAAGCTGGGCTTTTGGTGAACCAAAACATCTGTACAAATGGTAGCTCCCGCAGGTAAGAAGAGTAAGAGAATCTTCACACAAGATGAATTTTAATTTTGTCTTTGCCACTTTGCAGCTGCCTGTGCTCAGACCAGCCCCCCATCTCAACTGGCTTAAGGCTGGGGCTAGGTCCAGCAACTTCTTGAGGCCTCTCTTGGTCAAATTTCAGCATCTAGAAAGGATGCTGAAGAACAGAACAGTCCTAGACAAGGACTCAGAAGAACAGAGCTGCCAGTGAGTGGAGAACAGGGTTCCAGATGAAAGGGCGTGCCCAGGAGGCAGGTGCTGTGGCCAGCCCCCCCCCCCCCCCGCCCGCACCCCACCCCCCCACCCCCACCCCCTGAGGGTTCAGCATTTCTCTTGTAATTCTCAGTCACCGTGGCTGTCGTCAGGCCACAGACTGGTGCTCTGCTCTGGTTGCAGGAGTGGAGAATGAAGAAAAAGCAGAGGAGAGGAGGAAGGAGGAGGCAGAACCCTGGGAGGGAATGCAGCCCCCCAGGGCCTCCACCTGCGACCAGGTTCTGCTCATCCTCCTCTCACCCCATGTCTGCGCCTCTCCTGTCTCCCAGAGCTCCCCCTGCACCTGGACCCTCACCTGCCTGATGATGCTCCTGCACTCCTCACCCTAAGGACACCCCATCACCTCTTATTTGCTGCCCTTTCAAATGGTGAAGGCTAGTGTTCCCCACGCCCCTCTCCCCAGAGTCATGGCCCACGGCCCTCCTGTTACAACTCTGCTCTTGGGAGGCTCCTGGACCTAGTGCAACACCAGATTCCCTTGCTTTTTGACCATCTGTCAACAATCTGTCCCTCCCCAGTCCTCGCGAGCCTTGGCACCTGCCCCACAGCCTTCCCCTTGAGTCTAGGCGTCACCCTGATGTCCAGGCTCCTGGGCATCATCGTTGCTCACTGACCTCCTCCTTTCTTCCTTCAGCCTATCTGTGACTATGAAGGGCTCTTAAGGGTACAGACTTGGAGAAGGGCATGGCAACCCACTTCAGTATTCTTGCCTGGAGAATCCCATGGACAGAGGAGCCTGGCGCGCTACAGTCCTTAGGGTCACAGAGTCAGACACAACTGAAGCAACTTAACATGTACACAAGGGTACAAACTAGGCAGAGAGAACGGACTTGTTTTTCTTTTAAGAGAAAGACCCATTCTTGCCCTCCCTTGCTGGGTGACAGGAAACACCTGAAGATTGCTGGTAAAGCGTTATGTAAATAGGCCAACCCAAACTCGAAACCCAGAGAGTAGTTACCAAGAAAGGAAGTGCTGATGGAGCACACAGAAGAGTAAACCATCATCCGGTGTCAATCTGGAAGATTTCCTAAAAGTAAACCTACAGCTCAGTTTCCAAGGAGGTGGGAGAAAAGTGGGACAACAAATATGAGCATGGATATTATTCGCCCACTCCAGTACTCTTCCCTGGAGAATTCCATGCACAGAGGAGCCTGGCAGGCTACAGTCCATAGATTGCAGAGTAAGACATGAACGCGACTGAGTGACTAACTTTTTTTCGCTTTCAGACAAAGAATGATGTGAGCAAAGGCAGAGAGGACGGGAGCTGAATCGCAGGTCACGTCGAGGCATATAACAAGACATGAGAAAGTGAGCTTTGATGGAGCTTCGGCTTCAGCATCAGTCCTTCCAATGAATATTCAGGGTTGCTTTCCTTTAGAATCAACTGGTTTGATCTCCTTAACTTCTTACACTGGGAAAAGGTATGAGGTAGGATCCAACTTTTTCTTCAGATGACTACTCAATAATTATTATACCATTTATTAAGATGTCAGCCCTACCCCTATTGTTATATAAATTGATATAGACACTCAGGCTATTTCTGAAATTGCTGTTCTAATCCATTGGCCCATTTATTCATGATCCAAGACCACCACATTGTTCTAAATATTGAGGTTTTACAGTGTGGCATGAAATGGCAACCCACTCCAGTATTCTTGTCTGGAGAATTCCATGGAAAGAGGAGCCTGGTGGGCCACAGTCCGTGCAGTCACAAAGAGTCAGACACAACTGAGCGACTAACACTTTTCACTTTCGTGATGATTAGTGGGGCTTTTCTCCTCCCATTAAAAGAGTGTGTTTAGATTATTGGTGGATTAAAGAAATGGCAGAAAAATCCCATGGACAGAGTAACCTGGCAGGCTACAGTCCATAGGGTCGCAGAGAGTCAGACACAGCTGAGCAACGGAGCAGAGAGAGAAGCAGACCTGTTAGAATGTTTCTGCAGTGGTCCAAGGGTTGAGTGGATCTGAATGGTCAAAGAAGCAGCTCCACCACTCTAAAGGAAGAATTATCAGGGCTTGGAGATGAAGTCTTAACAAACGAAGGAGAAATGAGAAGTCAGAATGACTCCAAGGTTTCTGGATTGGTAGCCCCAGCTCTTTGGGTTGCCTTGCCCCTGGAAGGCTCTGAAGCCTAGAAAGAGTTTTCCCTACCAGATCTTTCTCCAATTTCAACCCCCACTTCCAAGACTCGCCACTATGCACAGCTTTATAAGGTAGTCCCATATTCACTTTTGCTTAAATGTTTACATTTTCCACTATAAATGTAATACAGATTATTGAAAATGTAGGAAGGAAAGAAAAAAAAACCGCTCATAATAGAATCTCCAAACAACCATTTTTGATACGTTGGTATATTATTTTCAGTCTTTTTTGGGGCCTATGTAGTAGTTGTTGTTCTTGTGCAGTCTGAACAGCTTTATTAAGATATAATTAACATACTATAAAACACACTCGTTTTAAGCCTAAAATTCAATGATACTGTAATAGATTTAGAGAATTATACAACCATCACAACAAAAAGTTCACTCCTACCTTTTAGCAGTCAACCTTCACACCCCTCCCCGCCCCCCACAAGTCCCAGCAACCACTGATCTGTTTTATTTCTCTATAGACATATCTTTTCTGGAAATTTAGCATGAGTGGAATCATGCAATATGTGTTTTGTGTTTAACTTCACTTAGCATGTTTTGAGGCACCCTTGTAGCTAATACACCAGCAGCCCATTCATTTTTTACTGCTAAATAATATTCTATTGTACAGATGGCTTCCCAGGTAAAGAATTGTTCCCCAGTGGTAAAGAATCTGCCTGCAATGCAGGAGACCCGGGTTTGATCCCTGGTGGGAAGATCCCTTGGAGAAGAGAATGGCAACCCACTCCAGTATTCTTGCCTGCAAACTCCCATGGATGGAGGAGCCCGGCGGGCTATAGTCTGTAAGTCTGTGAGTCTGTGGGGTCGCAAAGAGTCAGACACGACTGAGCAACTAATATATACATTTTACAGGTATACTACATTTTGTTTGCCTATTAATCAGTTGGTGGACATTTGGATTGTTTCTCCTTTGTGGCTATTATGAGTAGTGCTGCTATGAACATTTTCATAAAAGTCATTGGATGGACATATGCTTTTATTTCTCTTGAATGAATATGTAGGACTGAATTACTAGGATGATAATAGGTGTATGCTTATTTTTAAAAGAAGCTGAAAACTATTTACTGAAGTGGATTTACCATTTTTCACTGCTACCAACAGTGTATGAGATTTCAGTTTCTCCACATCATCATCAAAAATTGGTATTGTCAGTATTATTTTATTATAGTTGATAGTGTGCAGTGGTTTCTCAATGTGATTTTAATTTGTATTTCCTGATAACTAATGGTGTCAAGCATCTTTTCATGTGCTTATTTGCCGTTTGTATATGTTCTTTGCTAAGATATCTTTTCAAATCTCTTGCCCATTTTTAAATTGGGTTTTTTTTTAATTATTGACTTGTAGATATGTTTTAAATTAAGAAAAAAATTATTTAAAGCAGCTTCAAAATAATAAAATACTCAGGAATGAATCTAATCTAATAAATGCTCAAGAATAAATGTAGGAATTCTTTATACATTCTGGTTGTGAGTCCTTTATCAGATGTAGGATTTGCAAATATTTTCTCCCAGCCTGACTCGCTTTTCACTTTCTTAATGATATCTTCGAAGAGCAAATGTTTTTAGTTTTGGTGAAGTAAATTATGCTTTGTCAATCTTTTTCTTTTATAGGTCCTGTTTTTCAGTCACATCTAAGAATTTCCCAATAACACAAGGTCACAAAAATTTTCTACATGTCTTCAAGCAGTAATTCAGCTTTAGCTCTTTCACTTATGTCTATGATCCATTTTGAGGTTGATTTCTGTCTATGGTATTGGGAAGGGCCTAAGTTCACATGTTTATGTACAGCTCTTCAGTTGTTCCAGCCTTATTTCTTAAAAAGATTATCCTTTCTACACTGAATTGCCTTCCCATCTTTATAAAAGATGTCCATATATGTGTAAGTCAATTTTTGGACTTTCTTTTCTGCTCAGGGAATCTATTTGTCTATCTTGACACCAGTATCACAGTATCTGTTACTGTAGCTTTATAATAAATCTTGAAATCAGATAGTGTTAGCCCTCTAACTTTGTTCTTTCTGAAAGTTATTTTGGTTAGTCCAAGGTTCTTTGCATTCTATTTGTCAATTTCTATTAAAAATTATGCTAAGATTTTAATTAGGATTGCATGAATATATTGATTCAATGCCAGGGAAGAACTGGCATCTTAGAAATATTGTATCTTCTGACTTTGGAATGCAATATATCCTTCTGCTTATTTAGATCTTTCATATTATGTCAGCAGTGTTTTGTAGTTTTAAGTGTAAAGTTTTTCACACCTTTTATCAGATTTGTCCTTATGCATTTCATATTTAATGCTATTGTAAATGATGTTTCTAATTTCAATTTCTAAATGTTTATTGATAGTATTTAGCACTAATGTGGTTGATTTTTGTACACTGATCTTGTAACCTGACCCGTGAATAAATTTAACTATAGATTCTTGTAGCTTTTTTTGTAGATTTCATTGGATTTCTACATAATCATGTAATCTGTGAATAAAGATAATTTTACTTCTTCCTTCCCAATATGGATGCTGGGTTTTTTTTTTTCTTTTTTGCCTTATTGCACTGGCTACAATCTCCAACAGCATCTTGAACAGAAATGGTGAAAATGGACTTCATTCTCTTCTTGATGTTAGGCAGAAAGCATGCCATTGTTCACCACTAAGTATTATGCCAGCTGAAGGTTTTTTATAGATGCATTTTACGAGGTTGGGAAAAAAATGCCCTTTATTACTACTTTCCTGAGATTCTATCAAGAGGGATTATTGCATTTTGTCAAATGTGTCTGTTGAGATGATCACATGATTTTTCTTTTTTATTTCTTCAGTGTGTTGAATTACATCGGTTCTTGAAAGTTAAACCAAACTTGCATACCTAAAATAAACCCCAGTTGGTCATGATGTATTATTTTTTTTCTGTTGTTTTTATTGATTTGATAAATTTTTTTCAAGCTTTGCATTTATGTTCATGAAGCATACTGCTCTGTAGTTTTCTTTTCTTGTGATGCCTTTGTCTGGTTTTACTATCAGGGTAATGATAGAGTATTTTCTTTGATTTTCTGAAAGAGTTTGTGTAGAATTATTTCTTCTTTAAATATTTGGTAGCATTCAGCTGAGCCTGAAATTTTATTCAGAGGCAAGTTTTCAATGACAAACTTATGTTTTTAATAAGCAGCAGAGTATTTGGCTGTCTCTTCTGTGTGACTTTGGTAGTTTGTGTCTCTCAAGAAATGTATCCATTTCACCAAGCTGTTGAAATTATTGCTATAAAGGTGTTCACTAAATTTTTCCCTTATTATTATTTTCATGTCTGCCGAATCAGTAATAATGTCATCTCTTTTATCTATGGTATTGTTTATCTCTCTTTTCATCTGGTTAAACTAACTAAATACATCAATTTTATTGATTTTTCTCAAAGAATTGGCTTTGGCTTCATTGATTTTCATAAATTGTTTTCTATTGTATTGATTTCCATCCTAATCCTTCCTTCTGCTTACTTTTAGTTTCATTTGCTCTTCTTTTCCTAATTTCTTTGTGTGTGTGTGTGTGTGTGTGTGTGTGTGTGTGTGTTACCATTGTCTGTAATGTAGAAATTTGGGTTACTGATTTGAGATCTCTTTTCAACAAGATTGGTGTACAAGGCTATAAATTTCTTCTAAGTACTGCTTTAATGGCATTCCAAATATTCTGATGCATTAGATTTTTCTTTTTCAATCATCTTTTTGTATTATTTTTAAAAATTAATCTTAGTTGTATTTGCCTTCATTCTTGAAGGATATTTAAGTGGGTACAGTTAGAACTGGACATGGAACAACAGACTGGCTTCAAATAGGAAAAGGAGTACGTCAAGGCTGTATATTGTCACCCTGCTTATTGAACTTATATGCAGAGTACATCATGAGAAACGCTGGGCTGAAAGAAGCACAAGCTGTCTCAGATATTCAGGTGACAACACCCTTATGGCAGAAAGTGAAGAGGAACTAAAAAGCCTCTTGATGGAAGTGAGAGAGGAGAGTGAAAAAGTTGGCTTAAAGCTCAACATTCAGAAAACTAAGATCATGGCATCTGGTCCCATCACTTCATGTGAAATAGATGGGGAAACAGTAGAAACAGTGTCAGACTTTATTGGGGGGCTCCAAAATCACTGCTGATGGTGATTGCAGCCATGAAATTAAAAGACGCTTACTCCTTGGAAGGAAAGTTATGACTGACCTAGACAGCATATTAAAAAGCAGAGACATTACTTTGTCAACAAAGGTCCATCTAGTCAAGGCTATTGTTTTTCCAGTAGTCATGTATGGATGTGAGAGTTGGACAGTGAAGAAAGCTGAGCGCCAAAGAATTGATGCTTTTGAACTGTGGTGTTGGAGAAGACTCTTGAAAGTCCCTTGGACTGCAAGGAGATCCAACCAGTCCATCCTAAAGGAGATCAGCCCTGGGTTTTCATTGGAAGGACTGATGTTGAAGCTGAAACTCCAATACTTTGGCCACCTCATGTGAAGAGTTGACTCATCAGAAAAGACCCTGATGCTGGGAAGGATTGGGGGCAGGAGGAGAAGGGGACAACAGAGGATGAGATGGTTGGATGGCATCACCGACTTGATGGGCATGAGTTTAGGTAAACTCTGGGGGTTGGTGATGGATGGACAGGGAGGCCTGGCATGCTGCGATTCATGGGGTCACAAAGAGTCGGACACGACTGCACGACTGAACTGAACTGAAGGAATTTTTTTTAGATTTTTTCCTGGTACTTTGAACTTATATTTCCATTGCCTTTATGTCTCCACTGTTTCTCAGGAGAGGTCAGCTCTTAACCCCTTATTCCCTTGTTTGAGTCATTTTTCTCTGGCTGTTTTCACAGTTTTCTCTTTATTTTGTCTTTCAACACTTTGGCTACAGTGTGTCTAGGTGTGGATCTCTTTGTGTTTACCCTGATTTGGGTTTTTTGAGCTTCTTGGTCTACAGATAATTTTTAATCAAATTTGAGAAGTTTTCAACCACAGAAAAAAGTCTTCAAAATGTTTTCTGCCCCTTAACCTCTCTTTCCTTCTGGGGGTCTTATTACACATAATTTTGGTACATTGTCCCAAAGATGTCATAGCTCTACTTATTTTTCTTCCATCTTTTTTTGTTTGTTCTTAATGTTGGATGATTCCTATTGATCTACCTTCAAGTTCACCAGTTCTTTTTCCCTGACATCTTAAATAAACCTATTTAGTGTATTTTTCATTTCAGTTATTATACTTGCAATTCTAGAATTTATATCCATGTTCCTCTGTCCATGGAATTTTCTGGGCAAGAATACTGGAATGAGTTGCCATTTCCTTCTCCAGGGGATCTTCCCAACCCAGGGATTGAACCTGGGTTTCTGGCATTGCAGGCAGATTCTTTACTGTCTGAGCCACCATGGAAACCAAGGTTATAAAGCTCAGATTGTAAAGAATCTGCCTGCAATGCAAGAAACCCAGGTTCAATTTCCCTGTGGGAAAGATGCCCTAGAAGAGCACATGGCAACCCACTTCAGTGTTCTTGCCTGGGGAAGCCCATGGACAGAGGAGCTTGGACAGCTACCGTCTGTAGGGTCCCACAGAGTCAGACATGACTGAAGCAACCTAGCATTGGCACCCCTTTGAACTCTCCAAGCTGGTTATTCAGGGCTTCCTGTTTTAGAGTTTTTATTTATCTAGATTCCCTCCCTACATGTTGGGTCATTGTCATATTTTCCTTTAATCCTTTAAACATTTGTAATAGCTGCTTTGAAAGCATTTTCTGCTAAATTCAACATTTGTGCCCACTTTTTTAAATTGCTTTTTTCCCCTGAGTATGGATCACACTTTTTGATTTCTTTGCATGTCTTATAATTTGTTGAAACTGGACATTTTTAGATCATATTTTGTAGCAATTCTTGACCTTGATTTTATTCCTCTAAGGTTTTTTCCTAGTTTTGCTTTGTTTTGTTGAATAACTTACCTGAACTTACTCTGTGGTTACCAGTCAGTTTGCCATGTGCTGCCGCTGATATGTCTGCTCAGTCTAGCCTGTCTTTGAAGTCTACATAGCTGTATAGACATAGTTTAGTGATCAGCGATAGATGGTCAGAGGCTGTGCTCAAGCACCTTGAACCAGTATGCCTTCCCCCCTCTGCCAACAATCTGAGTGTACACTGGGGAGCATATTCAAAGCTCAGGCAGGTTTTATTTTTCATTCTTTTTCATTTTTTAAATTATGAAAATATGACAATACATTTACAGGAGACTTGGAACACATAGAATAAAGTTACATATAGTTCCACTATATATTACAATCATTTTTAAGTAGATAAATTACGAGTGTTGGTTGGAATTTCAATATCAAACTTTCAAAAATTAACAGAATGAATAGACAGAAAAGTAGAAGGATATAGGAGACTGTAAAGCACTAAGAACCAACTCAACATAATTAAGATTTATAGAACTTTCACACAATAGCAGTATACAAATTCTATTCAAGTTCCCATAGACTATAAACCAGGAGACACTGGAACATATCCAGGGACATAGAACAAGGTGCAAAAATTTCATGGTCTAAAGGTATTGAAATCATACAGAGTCTGTTCTCTTACCAATGTGAAATTTTGTTAGAAATCAATATCAAAAGATATTTGAAAATAACCCACTTATTTTCAAGTGCAATGTGACATTTACTAAAAGTGATCTTAGACTTAGCCATTGAAAGCCTCGATAAAGCTAAAAGACTGAAAAAACACAGAGGGTGATTGCAGAGAAGTATTTAAATGAGAAGTTAATATAAAATGAGAAATTAATATCAAAGATACTTTAAAAACCAGATGTATTCAGAAATTAAATGTCCACTTTTAAATGATGGGTGTATCTAAGAAGCGATAACAAGGAAAATTAGAAAACATTTGTAACAGAATAAAAATGAAAAGAGAATGTATCAGAATTTGTTGCATGCAGCTGAAGCTTCAAGCAGGTTTTTAATTCAGCTTTTATTTCCTACCAGGTCCTCCCAGGACATGTTTGTGCAGGAGCAGACTCCCAGACAGCCAGAAATGTGTGGAGAGTTTATCTTGTCCCTTTGGAGCTATTTTATTTCCAGCTTTTCCTGTTAAATTTCTGGATACTCTACAGATCTGCTGTCTGCCTGAAACTTCAAACAAGCAGGGCTGTGGGCTTTCCCATTGTTTTACACCAAGCTTGCTACTTTTACTGAAACTCTGTTGAACATGGGACTTTTGCCCTGCTTTCTGAATCAAGCAGCCTCCTCCAGCAGTGAAACTCCTGGTTTTCACAGCCAGTCATATTCTACTAGATCTATCTCTCCCGAGCCGGGTGAGAGGGGCAGCCTGAAGCAAGAGCACCCCAAACTCCCATTGTTCTTACCAGAAGTTCAACAGTATTGTATGAATGAATTTTTCTTAATGTGTCATTTCTATTAGATCAATTTTCAGAGTCAGCCCTGAAATGATTGTTTATGACCATTTTGTCCAGTTTAACATTATTTTTGGATGAGAGGATTTGCCAGTGTCTTCACTCTGCCATGTGGCTTCCCTGGTGGTTCAGACAGTAAAGAGTCATTGTGGGAGACCCGGGTTTGATTCTTGGGTGGGGAAGATACCCTGGAGAAGGGCAGGGCAACCCACTCCAGTATTCTTGCCTGGAGAATCCGATGGACAGAAGAGCCTAGTGGGCTATAGTCTATACGTGGTCACACAGAGGTGAACATGACTGAACGACTAACAATTTTCCTTTCTTTTTTTTTTCACTCTGTCATGGCTGGAAATGCTAAAAGTTGTTGTTGTTTTTAATGGAGTTATAATCATGCTGTACATACAATTTTATGTTCCAGAGATAGCTGTATTTTATTGAGTTAAAGCATTATGCTACCGGCAAGGGCTGTGGTTAAAATTAGCCCACTAATCCATTTTGCATGGAAGCTCGTGAAAAATTAGTAAATGAACCTTTATTCACCCAGCAAAGAACAGCATTCTAAAGAGGGGGACTTTGCAGGACAGAACAAGTCATGTGCCAAAGCCAGCATTCGCACTCAGAAATCTCCAGAGACCAGTGGTGTCTGGCGGAGGGTGGGTGAGTAATACTGAGGCACTGTAGTTATTTTAGAATTTCAAAAAGCCCAAGGAAAAGTCACACCTTTACTTGTAACAAGGCTGCCCAAGCAAAGGAGAATGTCAAATGACTTTACTTGGGTTCACACTTCAGCGAGGCGATCCACAGCCTCTCATGTTGGCCAGAAGCTGTGTTGGCCCTTATAAATGTTCACGCTGTTAACAGTGGATAGACACGTTCATTGTTACATAATGAAAGCAGTTTGATTTTCAGGCAAAGTGATCCCACACATGGGGTACCTGGGGGTGGGTGGGGAGGGTTTTTAAAAGGAACTTACAGGGGGAATGGACAAAAAAGCAGGAGCCGTGTGGAAGATGGGAAGACCTAGGGGTCTTGACTTCAGATGCTGCATGCCCTGATCCTTGTACTCACCTCCCAGCCACATCCTCAGTTCAGGTCATCTGTTGCTTAAAGCAGTGGTTCACCACCTCACTCCCTGCCCCACCCAGTCCCATCCTCTGGCTCCCTGCCAAGTGAGGGCCCCGTTCTGAACAGCACAGCGTTTACCCCGAGAAGGGGCAGTGGGAAAGATAGGCAAGACCATGAGCAGCCATGCCTGGGAAACAGTGTGCATACCGTCAGAAAGACAGCCCACCGAGCCCAGCAGGCCAAATCACAACATGAGGGCCTGGGGTGAGGTGGGTGAGCAATGGGTTCTCAGAATTCTTCATGGGCCCCGGAAATGGTGAGGTGACCTCTAAGATGTTGTCCAGCACCCAGGCTGCAGGGCTGCCCTGCCTGCATGGGATTCACCCAGAAGGGAACAGGGAGGGTCTGGAGAAGAGACAGGGTGTGTGAGGGCAGGGACTGAGTCTGGATGCTAGAGATGTCAGACTTTTTCTGAAGGCTGAGAAGTCAGAAAAGAGCCTCCTAGCCCATGTTAGTGGCTAATCTTTTTCTCTCTCCTGCACTCCCCACCCTCATTAAGCCAGATTCTGCTTCCAGGAGGCTCACAGAATCATAGTTCGCAGCTGAATTTGCTGTGGAAGGTGTTACATGGAGCAGTGGTCTTCTAGGAGATTAGACCCAAATCACCCTGGCAGGCTGGGAACACCGTTCCTGGGTTGGGTAGATAGTTGCAGGGGTTTGTCAGACAGAAGAGTTTGTGTTAATTAAAGCTCCAGTTTCTGGGTTCTGTGTTTGCGGGGAGGAAGGGACTGTTGTCAAGCAAGCTGGTCTCAGGTGAGTTGGAAGTGCTGAGGTTTGGAGTCTGACAAATAGTAGGGGCAGGGGGACCCATTTTAATTAACTCTCAAAATCTCTCTGCAAGGAGATCCAACCAGTCCATCCTAAAGGAGATCACTCCTGGGTGTTCATTGGAAGGACTGATGTTGAAGCTGAAACTCTAATGCTTTGGCCACCTCATGTGAAGAACTGACTCATTTGAAAAGACCCTGATGCTGGGAAAAATTGAAGGCAAGAGGAGAAGTTTATGACAGAGGATGAGATGGTTGGATGGCATCACCAACTCAATGGGCATGAGTTTGAGTAAACTCTGGGAGTTGGTGTTGGACAGGGAGGCCTGGCGTGCTGCAGTCCATCGGGTCACAAAGAGTCGGACACGACTGAGCGACTGAACTGAACTGAACTGAACTAAAATCTCTGCCGCCCTTTCTTAAAAAGCCTCGGGATCTGGGTTAGCAAAGATGCATGGAGTCACGTGCAGTTTTAGAAACCATGGCTTGTGGATACTCACTTCCCTTCTCTCCGGTACTGGTGAGGGGAGGGTGGCTCCAACCTCCAGGGTTGCTGCAGCCGCAGCCTGTACCGCAGAGCGCAGATGCCGTCGCGTGTGGCGCCCTCTGGTGGCCGAGGGCTGCGCATGCATCTGGTTCTTTGTGCCGAGCGGATCTCCACTTTTCTGCGTAGGTCCAGTGGGACCCCTGGGAGTGGGAGCAGATTTCAAAGCCATGACAAGAGTGCTTAGGCCAAATTGTTATTACATGCTGGTTAGTAAGTGCTTCCTAGGTGCCGCTCACAGGGTTAATACAGATATTACTATCCATTCATTTATTTCCCCAATATGTGCCAGGCATTCTCCTAGGAAGTCATATGTAAGCAGAGATGCCATAAAGAAAGCAAGCCATGAGAACGTTTGGGAAACAAGTCTTCTAAGCCCTGCTGCAGGGATGTACTTGAGTTTGAGGATGGGCAAGGAGGCAGCTGGTCCAGCCAAATGAACGTAGGAGGGTGGTTGGAAATGGGGTCAGAAAGGTATCCAGGGCACAGATGGTTCGGAACCTTCCAGGCCACAGAAAGGCTGAAGGTGATGCTGAAAACCATTGGATTTTGGACAAAGTCATGACATAACCTGATTTCTGTTTCTAAAAAAATCACTCTGGCTTCTGCGTGAGGCAAGTGTAGAAATGAGACCTGTTGAGAGCCCAGGTGAGAGATGAGAGTGTCTGGTACTTGCATCATTCTTGGAGGAGATAAGACAAAACATTCAAAATACACTGAAAACAGAGACAATAAATAGAAGTTGCTGATGGGTTAGTCAGTGGTAAAGAATCCACCTGCCAATGCAGAAGACCAAGAGACACGGGTTTGATCCCTGTCTGGATTAAGCAGGTCACCTGGAGTAGAAAATGGCAATGCAACCCACTCCAGTATTCTTGCCTGGAAAATTCCATGGACAGAGGAGCCTGGTGGGCTACAGTCCATGGGATCCCAATGAGTCGGACATGACTGAGCACACACACATGCACACATGATGGGTTAGTCAAAGGCTTTCTCCAGGGACTGGGCCCTGGACAACTGAGTGAAGAGTAGCACTATTTAAAGACATGGAAGAGGGTCAGGCTCGGGGGTGTGGTGACAAAAATGAGAATTCCATTGGAAGCTCCTAATTGGCTGCCTATTAAAAGTGTAAGTGATGGTGTAAGATACACCTGAGCATCCTTTTCTTTCTCTCCTTCATAACCCTCCTGTGTCTCTTATCAGAGGGCCAAGCACCCCCTGTCCTATTTCTCCAAAGGAAAGCCCACCCAGGGCAATAATGCCAAATAGAAAGATCAGAGGGCTTCAGTGATCTTCCAGGGTGCAGCTTCATCTGAATGGCAAAGCTGGGGAGGAGGCTGGGATTCTGGGTTCCTGTGACTCACCAGAGAAGAGTTAGAAGAGGAGGAAAATCTTTCACTACAAGTTAACAAGTTGTTCTCTATGTGGCTGGACCACCCTACTGCAGAGTGTGGGATCCTGCGATCCCTGAGAGGGAGGCAGCCACCACTTCCCCTGTAGGCAACAGTGCCTGCTGAAGGCTGCCTCCCCGTCTTCTGCCAATCCTTTCCTCCTCAAACACATTGTTCAAAACTCTCCACAGCTGGATACTGGTCCTGATCTCAGGTAGCCTCAGCCTGCAGCGGCTTGAAGCAGGATTTTGGTACCCCGGCCAGGGACTGAAGTCAGGCTGCAACAGTGAGAGTGCTGAATCCTAGCCAGTAGACCACCAGGGACAGTGTTGTTGTTGTTGTTCAGTCACTCAGTTGTGTCCGACTCTTTGCGACCCCATGGACTGCAGCATGCCAGGCTTCCCTGTCCTTCATTATCTCTCGGAGTTTGCTCAAATTCATGTCCATTGAGTCGGTGATGCCATCCAACCATCTCATTCTTTGTTGTCCCCTTCTCCTCCTGCCTTCAATCTTTCTCAGCATCAGGGTCTTTTCCACTGAGTCGGTTCTTTGCATCAGGTGGCCAAAGTATTGGAGCTTCAGCTTCAGCATCAGTCCTTCCAATGAATATTCAGGGTTGATTTCCTTTAGGATTGACTGGTTTGATCTCCTTGCAGTTCAAGGGACTCTCAAGAGTCTTATCCAGCACCACAGTTTGACAGTATCAATTCTTCAGCGCTCAGCCTTCTTTATGGTCCAACTCTCACATCCATACATGACTGCGGAGAAACCATAGCTTTGACTAGATGGATCTTAGTGAGCAAAGTCATGTCTCTGCATTTTAATATGCTGTCTAGGTTTGTCATCGCTTTTCTTCCAAGAAGCAAGCGTCTTTTTTAATTTCATGGCTGCAGTCACCATCTGCAGTGATTCTGGAGCCCAAGAAAATAAAACCTGTCACTGTTTCCACCTTTTCCCCATCTATTTTCCATGAAGTGATGGGACCGGATGCCATTATCTTAGTTTTTTGAATGTTGAGTTTTAAGCCAGCTTTTTCACTCTCCTCTTTCACCCTCATTAAGAGACTCTTTAGCTCCTCTTTGCTTTCTGACATTAGAGTGGTATCATCTGCATATCTAAGATTGTAGATATTTCTCTCAGAAATCTTGATTCCAGTTTGTGAGTCATCTAGCCTGGCATTTCGCATGATATATTCTGCATATAAATTAAATAAGCAGGGTGACAATATACAGCCTTGTCAAGCTCCTTTCCCAATTTTGAACCAGTCCATTGTTCCATGTCTGGTTCTAACTGTTGCTTCTTTACCTGCATGCAGGTTCCTCAGGAGGCGGGTAAGGTGGTCCGGTATTCCTGTCTCTTTAAGAATTTTCCACAGTTTGTTGCGATCCATACAGTCAAAGGCTTTAGTGTAGTCAATGAAGCAAAAGTAGATTTTTTCTGGAACTCTCTTGTTTTTTCTGTGATCCATTGGATGTTGGCAACTTGATCTCTGGTTCCTTTGCCTTTTCTAAATCCAGCTTGGACATCTGGAAGTTCTCGGTTCATGTACCGTTGAAGCCTACCTTGAAGGATTTTTAGCATTACCTTGATAGCATGTGAAATGAGCACAATGGTGTGTTAGTTTGAACTTTCTTGGCACTGCCTTTCTTTGGGATTGGAATGAAAACTGACCATTTCCAGTCCTGTGACCTCTGTTGAGTTTTCCAAATTTGCTGACATATTGAGTGCAGCACTTTCACAGCATCATCTTTTAGGATTTGAAATAGCTTAGCTGAAATTCCATCACCTCTATTAGGTTCATTTGTAGTGATTCTTCCTAAGGCCCACTTGACTTCACACTCTGGGATGTCTGGCTCTAGGTGAATGACCACACCATTGTGGTTGTCCAGGTCATTAAGACCTTTTTGGATAGTTCTTTCTATTCTTGCCACTCCTTCTTAATCTCTTCTGCTTCTGTTAGGTCCCTAAAGTTTCTGTCCTTTATTGTGCCAGGGACAGTAGCCATTGACAAGACCCCTGGCCCATCAGCTTTGTAGAAATAAATTTCCACAGTGACACAGAAAATAAAGAAACAAGTAAAATGTTCGCACGTTCAGTCGTGTCTACCTCTGCAACCCCATGGACTGTAGTCCACCAGGCTCACCTGTCCATGAAATTTTCCAGGCAAGAATACTGCAGTGGGTTGCCATTTCCTACTCCAGGGGGATTTTCCCCATCTGGGAATCGAACTCGTGTCTCTTGCATCTTCTGAACTGGCAGGTGGATTCTTTACCACTGTGGCACCTGGGAAGCCCAGTACAGTGTTTATTAGGAGGAAAAATGGTACGTATGAGTAGACTCACAAGAGCAGACTCAGAGAGGGAGCAGCACCCTTGGTGATGGTTTGAATCACTGACACAGGGCATCTCTTCCAGGTTTCCTTTGGCCAATCATCTTGCTCTGCCTGGTTCTGAATCCGGTGTTTGGTTTATCTCGGGGTCCTCCCCCACGTATGTGCATCTCTTAGTCCGGATGGAGTCTGGCAAAGAGGCCTACGGGTAGGTTGACATCACCTACTGCAGAGTGACACCCCCTCCCTTTTTGACCCCCAACATGCATTTCTGTGCTTATGTAGTTGGGAAGGTCTCCTTGACCATGAGAATGAGAAATATGTGGTCTCCTTCTCTCTTATCTGGGCAGGGCTCAGCTCCTCTCTGCTCCTGCTATTCTCTCCATCTTGGAGTATCTGTCTACAGGGCACAGACTCTAGCTGTTCACCCTGGGGCCCATCTATCTCCTGCCTCAGGCCCATCTCTATACTGCAGTCCACGCTTCCAAACAGATGAACCGGAAGGACAAGGTTACTTTGGATAAAACTCTTGTGCAATTTTACCAATTTGTAATGTATTATTTTTAGCTCTACAGATGACACTAGTAAATTATTTCTTTCTCTGTGAAGTAGAAGTCTTGTCCCTGATGTAGTACAAGCATTGACCCCAAATGGAGACCCAGAGCTGTCAGACTCTGCCATGTCCTGTACTCGTGTGGAGGGGATGAGTCCGTGGGACTCAGACAGGGTGCCAAGTCCCGTCAATGGAGGACGTAAGTGTCTGCACAGCCCTGGCCCGGAAGTAGCTGTCTGGGCCATGGCACTCAGACCTTCCTCCTGCCCCTCCAAGCAGGGCTCTGCTGGCCCCTTCCTCTCCCCTCCCTTCCCTTCCCCATAGTGTGGGTGTTCTAGATGCTCCAGCCTCCTCCTCTTGACCTAGTGACTAAACAACAGCGGCAACAACATGCCCCTGTCGAGGAGCATCTCATTCTCCCTGTGGCTTCAAACACCCCTTCCCGGCGATGACCCTCAACTCTCCATCCCCTCTCTCCCGAGCATCAGGCCAGCATCGCCATCTACGCACGCCACCCTCTGAGTCCCCTGCTTGGTCCAAGGCACCAGCAAGTTCCCCCTCCCTCTCCCATCTCATGGCCACTGAGCCTTACTGACTCTCTGTAATGGCTCCCTGTTGGTGCTTTCTCTTTGCGACCAGCCTCACTGTTCCTTCCCTTCGCCCCTTGTCATGTCTCACCTGGAGGAGCAACCTTATGCTCACTGGTTTCCTGCCTCTGTTCTCAGATCATCCATGTTTTCATTACAAGTTACAGAACAGTCCTGAAACCTATGTTGGCTCCTGTCACACTCCAACACAAAACCCTCAGGAGTTCTCTTTTGCCTACAGGACAAAAATAAATTGACTCCTTAGCATGACATTCTCAATATTCCCCAATGACCCTTCCTGTTTTGCTGGGTCCTTCCATGCTGCCTGACTCTTTGTTCCCGGAACAAGTGAAGCTGCTTCCATGCTCCGTCCCTGTTACCCTCCAACCCTTGAATTCAGTCATTCATTTAGGCATTTATCTTACAATTATGTATTGAGCACCCACAGTGCTTCAAGCACCCTCCTAATGGAATTTGCATTCTAGGAGCAGGGAAAAAAACTATGAACGAATAAATATGTAGCAAATCAGCAGCTCAAGATAAATGCTATGAAGAGAAATACAGCAGGATTATATGCAGAGAGCTGGGGTTTGCTGTGTGAGATGGGCTATTCCAGACAGCCTTTCTGCAGGGGAGTGAATGAATGGATGAAGTAGCGGGGAGGTATCCAGATTTCCCAGGCAGAAAGCCTCAATCCTGGCTTCAACAACTCTTCCAGTCTTTGAACATTCTCCTTAAAGACGCCTCTCAAGTGCCCCAACTTTTATGAAGGTTTCCCTTTTCTTAGTCTCTCAATCCTGCCTGACTCTTTGCAATCCCATGGACTGCAGCTCCCCAGGCTCCTCTGTCCATGGGATTCTCCAGGCAAGAATACTGGAGTGAGTAGCTATTCTCTTCTCCAGGGGATCTTCCCTTTTCTCATGCCTTTCTGTACTTCAATCCTGAATTTAGGCTGTTCATTCTGCCTCAGGTTAGAGTTGACTGCTGACAAGTCCGCTGCCCTCTCCAGTTCTAGAGAAGGATCTACTCATTCAACTGATACCTGAGTGGCCCCTGTGCGCCAAGCTCTGGGTGTCCCCACAGTGCTTGCTCATGCTTGGTTTAGAGCTGGACTGGTGAGTCAGACAGATTGAAGTTCAGCTCCTGCCTCTTGCACCTGGTTACTGGCCACGTGGCCGTTGGCCAGTCACTCAACCTCACCAAGCTTCAGTCTCTGTATTGGTAAAACGGGAATGAAAAATAGTCCTCACCCGTGTTAGGTATGATCGGTATCACGGAAGCCTGGAGAAAAGAGTTTCCATTAGACCCTCATTCCCAGGTTCTATTGTGTTTTCCTTAGGACTCATGCCACCATCTTACCCTCTAACTCTGGGGTCCCACTTTTCCCAGAGAAAGAACTTTGCTTAGTTCCCAGAAGTTCATGGACCTTGGGCAGGATGAAGCTGGAAAACAAGTGTATCAATTCATTGTGAAGTGACTTCCAGCCCCTTCCTGCTGCCCCAGAGACCCCCGCTGTGCTGACCTGGCAACCACCATGACCTTGGCTGTGACCAATGAACACAGGGAAGGGGGAGTGGAAGCAGTTGGCATTTTCCTTCTCAGCCTCTTATCATCCCAGAAAGGGAGGCCGGGGGACCGGCTACAGACACCCTTGCCTTTTTAGGTCTACACCCAGGGAGGCCTCAGGAATCTACAGATCAGGGAAACTCTGTCTTGATGCTGGGAAAGATTGAAGGCAAAAGGAGAAGGAGGTGGCAGAGGATGAGATGGTTGGATAGCTTCACCAACACAATGGACATGAATTTGAGCAAACTCCAGGAGATAGTGAAGGACAGAGGAGTCTGGCTTGCTGTATTCCGTGAGGTCACAAAGAGCTGGACACGACTTAGCAACTGAACAAGTCAGGGAGGCTTCGGAAATCTATGGATCAGGGAAGCTCTGTCTTACCCCAGCAGATTCTAAGGGCTAGAGTTCAGAGAAGAGACCAAATTCTTTGGGGTGTGCAGGAGTCTTAGAGAACATCTAGGCCTATACCCAGAGACCCCTGGGAATAGCCAGCACCACATCCTCAAGGCAGAAAGAAGCCCGGAGTTTTTCTGAGTGGCTGTGTACTTTTCCTGTTCCTCTATCTGGTTTGGCTACTCTGAGCACCTCTTGCATTTCATCCACATAGCCGCTGGGTGGCATTGTTGGACGAGCCTGGAATTTCAGGTGACAAGCTGGCAAGCCAAGTCTCTGGGTTGGGAGCATGGAGGAGTAGGAGAATACATTCCCACTCCCTTTGCTTCCTTCTAGCCATTCTTCATGCCCCTAGCCCCTTGTTCATTCATAGATTGTCTTCCCTTCACTTTTCCAGGTGCATCTTGGCTCTGCAACACCTGGAAAGTTGCCAGGATGGCTCAATCCCCTCCATGCTCTATCTTCCCTTTCTTTCCCCTTCTTCAAAAGAAAGGCTGTGTCATCCAGAACCCCAGATCTGAGTTCCCTGGACAAGGCCCTGAAGCCTCTCCAAACTAGAGCTCATTCCATTCAACAAACACAGATTTGCTAGCCAATAATTTCCTGTCCAATCTTTCACCCATCTAAAGAGTCAGATACAACTGAGTGACTGAATAAAATACTACTTTCTCAGCATTCTTGGGAAGGCCATTCCTAAGTGATGTAGAGCAGGCAGTCAGGCCCCTACCCTGTTCTAAGAGGTCTCCTTTGGGTCCCTTGGTCAGTTAAATGTCCCACAGAGTCCACCATTTTCCCTCCTGTCTAACCGAACACTCTCACTGTGGTTGAAACCCATTTTCTCTCAATAGGTTCTCAGAATTGAAGACTCCCTGAGTTCCCTTTGTAATGACCCGTCTTGGACTTGGAGAACATTATTAAGATGCGCTGAGCATCAGGTTTGCACTGTTTTGAATTATTTGAGGGTTCATTTCAAAGTGATTTGGCAGTTCCAAAATTCCTTCCTCCCTTTTTAAACAGGCAATGAGCTGTGATGGGGGAACTGCTGACTTGGGGATCAATGAGGCCTGGGCCTGAATCCCAGCTCTGCCATTTACTAGAGCTGTGTGACCTTGAGCAGGTCACACAACCTCTCTGAGCCTCTATGTCCTCTAGTGTAATTGGCTTACTTTGAATATTAGTGGAGGGACTTCCCTGGAGGTACAGTAGATAAGACTTCTTCCAGTGCAGGGGGTGTGGGTTCCCTCCCTGGTTGGGGATCTAAGATACCACATGCCTCGTGGCCAAAAAACCCAAAACATAAAACAGATGCAATGGTATAACAAATTCAATAAAGACCTTAAAAATGGTCCACATCAAAAAAAATCTTTATAAAAATACTAGTGGAGCATAAATGAGACATGACCATTTGTCTATAAGAAGCTCCCATTCCTTAGCTGGTGCAAAGTCATGGAACTAGTCATAAAACAAGAAGAGGTTTTTTATATATATGTATATATCAGGTAATCCAGCTTTCCCATTTTACAAAGGAAGAAGCTGAGGCCCAAAGAGGGGAAATAACTTACTCAAGGTCACATGCCCCAAGATCACCCAGGTGGTGGCAGAGCTGGGCTGAAATGCCAAGCCGACTGTCTTTCCATGATACCAAGTTGCTTCTGCTTTTTCTGTTCCACGCCCCTTCTCTATGAACCAAAGGCCATAATGAGAAGAGAAGGGTATAGGGGTTATAATAACAATCAGGCCTTGGGCTATAGACACTAAGGAGACAGTGTGTGCTAGGCTTCATTTGTTGGGCAAAAGAGGTAACCCTACCCCCACCTCTGGGCTGGTTGGACCACACTTGGGTCAAAGCACTCTCCTCTGGAGACCTCATGTGAAGCACACTTGGGTAATTTTCAGAGAAGAGCATGGTGATACAAAGCCCCAACCCATGGCATTTTAGGAAGAGTTGAGGGCCTAGAGGCGATGACCCCAAAGGACAGAGGCTGTAGGGCTCCACTCTCTTCAGCTTTGTGAAGTGCAACTGTGTGCTGGGGAGGGGGAGCAGAGCTGTACTTTATGGCCACGAGTGGAATAAAGACCCCTAGTTGAAGGCTTCAGGAAGGAAAATTCCAAAAGACAAAAAGCTAACTTGTCCAAAACTGGAATGCCCCATGACGAAAGGCAGTAAGCACTCTTCCTTGAGGGTGTGTGTGCAGAGACGGGAGAAGCAGGAGTCAAAGAGCCCTTAGGAATCCCTGAAAATCTTACAGCACAGAGTGAAAAGTGGACAAGATCAACCCCGGCCCACAGCATGCCTGGATACACAAAACTATGAAACAGCACAGCAGAATAGCTAAGAGCATGAATACTGGAGCCTGAATTTAAACCCTGGCTCTTGCCTAGACTAGCTGTGTGACCTTGAGCAAGTTGCCTAACCCCTCTGTGATACAGAGATGGAGCTAGGTCTCTCTGGGCAATCATCCACACTCCTCTGCCATCCTCTGATGCAGGGGCTTCCTGGGGTCACCCTTACCCCTGGAGGTGGCTAGTGTATGGCCAACCCTCCTTCTTGACCACTCTAGGCCTAAGGGAAGAGTCAGGAACAGCCCTTGCTGGTCCTGCAGTGACTCAGGGTTCTTCAGAAGCAAGGGCTTTCCAGAGATGCCAAGTCTGGGGGCTGAAAGGCAAGGAGAGATGGTTAAGCTATCGGGCAATCACTAGTTCACAAACACTGTTGGGCCAGCTGCTCTGTCTGTGCCTGGCTGGACCAGACACAGGGATGCAGGCAGAAGACACAGTCCCTGCCCTTAGGATGCTCCCCACCCAGGGGAAGACAGTGTGGGGACAGTGACAGGCCCCAGAACTCGATGCAATGACCTGTCCCCCCCGGGCAGCATTCAGGCATTGCCTTAGAGGGCAGGGTCCAGGGAGGTGGTCCAGGAATGCTTTAAGAAGGATGTGACACAAGTTGAATGTTTAGAAAAGGAGTCACTGGGGTGATGGGGGAGGCAAGGTGTTCTGTGCAAGGAGGCTAGAACCATCTGGAAGCTCATCGTTATTGAGCCCTCCTTGCAGATGAGGCACTGGAATAAACACCCTGTTCACATCCTCTTGTCTGATCCTTGGAGTGAGCATTAGGTCTTATTATTCCCATTTTACAGATTGGAACTCAGAGAGGAAAAATACCCTACCTGAGGTCACATGAAGGGCAAACAGCAGAGCCAGGACTCAACCCCAGGCCTGTTTGACTTCAGGTCTTTAGCTAATCTGTATGTTTTAAGCCAGTTCCAGCCTGCAAGATAGTTTAGTTTAATACCAGTATAAGTATGTTGTAAGTATGTTATCACTTAGTCATGTCCAACTCTTGGTGACTCCATGGACTGTATTTCACCAGGCTCCTCTGTCCATGGGATTCTCCAGGCAAGAATACTGGAGTGGATTGCCATTCCCTTCTTCAGGGGATCTTCCTGACCCAGGGATCAAACCCGTCTCCTGCACTGCAGGCAGATTCTTTACCGTTTGAGCTACGGGCAAGTCCTTGATGGCAGTATAGACTTCTGGAATGGGTGACACAGGGAGCGCAGAGGAACGTCAGATCAGGAAGGGCTTTGCCTGCCTTTTAGGACATGCAGTTTGCATCATAGCAATCGGGGCTTCCTAGGTGGTGCAGTGGTAAAGAATCCACCTGCCAATACAGGAGATGCAAGAGACGCAGGTTCAATCCCTGGGCCAGGGAGATACCTTGAGGGAGGAAATGGCAACCCACTCCAGTATTCCTTCCTGGAAAATCCCATGGACAGAGGAGCCTGACAGCTACAGGTCATGTGGTCACAAAAGAGTTGGACATGACTGAGCGACTGAGCACACAGTAGGGAGCCAGGTAGGAGCTAAGAGATAAGTGACATGATTGGATCTGCACTTTAGGAGGATCACTTTGGCAATTTGGGGAGAAGAGACCAGGGAGCTAGTGTCAAGGTAGGGGACCAGGAAAGGATACAGTGGGCCAGACAATGCCTACAGGTAGCTTAAACCAGGGTGCAGGAGAGGGAGAGGGAATCGGAAAGAAGAGAATAGATGCCAAGACCAGGTGATTAATTGGCTGTGGAGGATGTCAGGATGGGGAAAGCAAAGAGAGCTTTTAAGGACTCCCAGGTTTCTGGTTTGGGCAACAGGGTAAAATGTGGCATCTTTCCAAACACAGGACACATGAGGGAGAAGCAGGGCTGTGAAGTGGGGCTGATGAGCTACAATTCTAGAGACAGGCCTGGGCCAAAGACAGAGCTCTCAGGGACCAGTCTTGGGCAAGGCCGAAGAGAGAGGTCATGCAACCTTGCTACAGACCTTGACCTGACCCAGGCCAGCTGGCTCATGGGATTGAGCTGGTTTCCTCTTGAGCCACCGGGACTCCGTACAGATGGCAGCCATCTGCAGAGCCGGCTGGAGAACTCGAATTGTCCCTCTTACAGCCAGGAGGTCGGGGCATTCAGAGTTGCCTCTCCTGACATCCAGGCCAAGCCAGGCAGCCTGAGTGAGCCACCCCAGCCTCAGAAAGAGCCCTGAGTCGAGGAGGCCATGAGACTGTGGTTGAAAAGGGCATGGCTAACACAGCCAGAAACTGTCCTCCACAGGCAGCTGAAGTTATAGGTGGTCCAGGGGATGTGGCCTGGAACACAGAAGGTGTCAGCTGTCACAGCTCACCCTAAACTCCTGCCACTTCTGTTCCTAATAAAGAAGACCGTGGTGGCCATGCTATGACAGTGGTCTGCTGATGGCTAATGCTTAGTGTTTGCCAGGGCACAGGCACTGTTCCTAGAGCTTGACATTCCAGTCACTCCATAGAAATGTGAGGTGAGGAACCCAGTCACAGCCAAAACATGACAGGTATGGGATTAGGCCCTGGATCAGCCAACACTAGCAGCTGTGTTTCAGCCACTATGCTGTTCTGCCTTTGGATGTTAACAAAAGGGCCCTGATTGTTAGACAACCAGCATAGCACCCGACACGGAAGAGCAGCTCCATTAGGTGAGGAAAGGCCCATCCTTTGCAACCAAAGCCCAGGGCTCCACACAGGAGTTCCTTGGAGGCAGCAGGAATTAATCTCAGAAGACTTCCTGCAGAAGGCAACCCTTGACCACCTTAGGAAACTGCCTGTAGGAGGCAGCTCTTAGGTAAGTAGGGGGCTGGAGTGATGCTCCTTGCGCTTCCGGGGGAAGTCCTCAGACGTCAGGCATGACATCAGGCACACTGGCAGAGCACAGTCACAACAGCAGTGATGACAGTCACAAGAACAGTGTACTGTTCCACACGGATCAGGCTTTTTGGGGGCTTTTCCAAGTGTGTCCATGCATATTCTTCTCTTTGATCCTTATAAATGAGATTGTAATACAAACTGACATGAATGTTAGTTTCCTTCCTTCATCCCTCTTTCTCTTTGTGCGTGCTCAGTCACTCAGTAGTGTCTAACTCTTTTGTGACCCCATGGATTATATAGCCTGCCAGACTTCTCTGTCCATGGGATTTCCCAGGCAAGGATACTGGAGTGGGTTGCCATTTCCTCCTTCAGGATATTTTCCTGACCTAGGGATCGAATCCACATCTTTTGCATCTCTTGTATTGTCAGGCGGGTTCTTTACCACTAGTGCTACCTGGGAAGCCCCCTTTTTTACTTTAAATCCTATGAAACAGATGAGGCGGTGAGGGTAATTCTATCCTTCCTATTTAACAAGCATACTGTGGCAAGAAAGGTCAAGTGAGCAACCTTGGATCACAGAGCTCTACGTGCTAAGACTACAGCCCTGATCAGATGCTCTGCACTGTATATGCCTTTGCCAGGGTGAGGGATGGTGAGCCCTGGATCTTGCAGATGAGAGAAGAATCAGTAGAGCTGCTCTAGCAAAGGGCACAAGGAGGAGCCTTCAAGTCCTGAATCTTGTGCCACTGCCTAACTCCCTTGGTGTGAACAGTTAAACACCATCAGCACCAATCCCCCTCTAAAAAGACCTCCCGTCGGGTTGGACATCCTCCGCAGGATGTGTGGGAATGCCCTGCGGCTCTCCAAGTTCTGCTGGATTGAATCCACGTTCCTAAGACCAGGAAGTCAGCCCAGAGGCCTGGCTCTTCGCTAACAGTGGAAGCAGCCAGCAGAACGGAACGGTGACTTGCGGAGTCAGACAGTCCAGTTCCATCCTAGCCTCACTACTTACCAACTAAATTACCCTGGACAGCAACTGGCCTCCTCTCAGCTTCAGGATCTGCATTTGTAAAATAGAGATAATGGCATCCTTTCCACTGGGTGGTGGCAAGGATTTAATCAAATGATCTATGGAGAGCTGTCAGCCCAGTGCCTGGGCTCACGTTCCATGGTTCCCTGCCCTGCTTCCAGTGGGCTGGCGAGGGCTGTGTTGCCATGCTGGGTGGGTGGGTAGGGGGGCTAAACTTCACAACAGCCTATGAAGTATTCCTATTTTGCAGCAAGCATCAGCAGAGGTGGCAGTCATGCAATAAGGGAGAGATGGTCCTCCAGCAATGATCCCCACCCCCCATATTCCTATGTTCATAAATTGTGGTGGAAAGACCTAAGACCCTCCCTCTTGTCCCTGTGGTGCCTGGGTGGGTGTGGGGGTCAGTGTGGGCATGGACACACTGTCATAAACTCCTTTCAATGGCTGTAGTCTTGGAGGGCAGGAACCAACAGACTCCTTTCTTGTGATGGCCACTCAGCAGTATTTCCCTCTGCTGAAAGCAGGGCCTGGCCTCCAAGAAGGAAACCAGACTGAAGGAGAAAAGAGTGGTCTTTGGGTTTGACTCACTCCAGAGAAGGCATCAAAGGGCACTTTGGCGATCTTTTGTGACCAAAATAGAAAACTGTGACCTCAAGCTAAAAAGATTAAACACCTAGGTCAAGCTAGCTGGCTTAATTCATTTAATCCTTACCACTCCCATGAAGTCTTTTGCTATTTTACCGACAGATGAGGAAGCTGAAGCTCAGAGGGTTGACATAACTTGCTCAAGCTCATACAACTAGCAAGCAAGTGTCAGGGGTAAGAATTCTGTTATCTTTCTTTCTTTTTTCTTTCTTTCATTCTTTAGTTAATTTCTTTTTGGTTATTGTTCACATTTAGATCAGGCTTTAATGAGGAGAGGTGGGGCAACACTGGGCTTCCCAGGTGGTGCAGTGATAAAGACTCTGCCTGCAATGCAGAAGAGTCAGGTTCAGTCCCTGGATGGAGATGATCCCCTAGAGAAGGAAACAGCTATCTACTCCAGTATCTTGCCTGGAGAATCCCATGGACAGAGGAGCCTGGCATGCTGCTACAGTCCATGGGGTCGCAAAGAATTGGACATGACTGAGCAACTAAACAACAACAAGGATGACATACCCCTGAGTTCAATCAGATGGAAGGAGGGTCAGAGGAATATCCCAAAGAGAGGAATGAAATTTAAGGGCTGCTCATTCTACTTGAGCAGTGAGTGTGGGGGCTACAGGTATGTGTTAAGACCTGATTCAAGTCCCAGAGCCACCACTCAGTGGCCTTAGGCAGGTTGCTTCATCTCTCTGTCTGTTTCCTTTCCCCTGAGATTGTGTGTATGTTAGTCACTCAGTCGTGTCCAACCCTTTGCGACCCCATGGACTGTAGCCCACCAGGCTCCTCTGTTCATGGAATTCTCCAGGCAAGAAGAATGGAGTGCATTACCATTCCCTTCTCCAGGGGATCTTCCCGACTCTGGGATCAAACCCAGATCTCCTTCATTGCAGGCAGATTCTTTATTGTCTGAGCCACCAGGGAAGCCCAAGAGATGGTTCTGATGTAGAAATCACCTCCTAGAGCTGTAAGGATTATATGTCCCACTGGTCTAGAGATGCCTGGCACAGTGTCTGGCACATGTTAAGCATAAGTCACCAATGAACACAATTATTAATTCTCCCTTGAGAGTTTTTCTCTGTCCATGGCTTTCCTTTCAACAAAGGAGGGCAAAGAAAATATATAGACTTGATCAAATGGATAAGACTGTTGTGCATTAATTGACATAAAGATCCAACGTGGCAAGAAGGAGGAACAGAGTCCTGCGGGACTGGTCAGGGGAAGCTTCCAGAAGGAGTGTGGAGCAAGATTCTGGAGGACAATTTGGTGAAGGAGGCAGGAATGACTGAGACCTCAGGGAAAGAGAGGGGTGGGGCAAACTGGGAAGCAGAGAGAACATGGTGATTGAGCATTTTTTAGAGAAAGATCCAAAAGCTTAGCAACAAGCTGGGAGTTAGGACGGGAGTTTCTTAGGGAAGCAGAGTGGAGAGACTGTCATTTGTGGCATGTCTTCCCAGGGCCTAAACTCTTTACATAAACAATTGAACCATCACAACAGTTTGTGAAGAATCTTCATTTTCCAGATGAGGAAACTGAGGTCCAAAGATGTGAATGAACTTGCCAGGATGTAAGTCCCAGCCTGGCTGGCTCTGAAACACCCAGGCCACACAGGCTAGGACACTGCCAGGGCAGCTTCTGTGGGGCCCTAAAGCAAACCAGTCCTACCTGATAGTCATCTGTTGTCCCCAGAGTTCACTGAGGTCACTGCTCACCCAGACTACCCCCTGCAGCTCTGGGTAGGCCCCAGTCTTAAATCCATCTGCCAACGCAGGAAACTAAGAAACATGGGTTTGATCCCTGGGTTGAGGAGCCTGGTGGGCTACAGTCCATGGGGTTGCAGAGTCTGATACGACTGAGCAGGCATGCATGCACCTTAATGAAACACTGGAATCCCACAAACCTGGACCCTGTGGTCTCTCGGAGCTTCTATCTGAAACTACAGGCCTAATGAGGAGGATTCGCTGAGCAGGGAGGGATCAGCAGCAGCCTCCCTGGGACTAGAGGCCCTCTGCACGCAAGATTCCATGTCTGCTTCAGATCTGGGCTCAAGGAACTGCTGTTTCGAACCATAATTCCGACAGGAGACAAGAACTGGCAGGGGCTTGGGGCTGTCACGGGCCTTCCAAGAGCACCATTGACCCTCTCAGGCCCACCATCTGAGCAGAGGGCAGCCTGGGCTTCCCACATACTCTTATAAAAGTAAAGAGCATCCTCCACCACCCACCCGGGGGTACCATAAGCTGCATCCCCAATTTCAGAGCCCCGTAGGCCAGCTGGCTTCCTAAGGTCTGTGAGGGGCTCATTTTATAGGAACCTGGCGCTTGCCTGGCGTGCTGCAGTCCATAGGGTCACAAAGACTCGGACTGAGTGACTGAACTGAACTGGCGCTTGCCTAGGGCAGCTGCACCCCTCCCCCCCCTCCACCCCCCACGTCCCCACCCCCAGCCTTTCCTGCCCCTGCTTCTCTGGGGGAGAGAGTCCAGAGGGCCGGCGCTACAGTTCTGCCGGGTTCCTGCGGCTCCTCCCTGTGGAGGCCAACACAACACCGAGTATGTGCCACACTGAGGCCCACACCTGCTGTATTCCCCTCTGAGAAGCCAGCGCTTTGGCTGGGTAAGCGGGAGGTGGAGAGGCAGAGCTGCAGGAGGGAGCAAGCCGGCAAGAGAGGGCAAGGAGAGGGTCTGCAGGTTCTGTCTGGCAGCATCATATAATAATAGCAACACGCGGCTGGATCCCTTCTCGGGCCTGGGATAGCTGCTATTGATTGTTTCCTCCTTGGCTTACTTATCGTTGGCAAGAGTCCCTCATGACCGCTCCTCAACTGTGGTCCCCGGTTCCCCCGCCGGCCGCAGCACCCAGCTCAGCCCTCCGCGAGGTTCTGGTTAGTAAGCTGAGCTCTGCCAAAGGCTGCAGCGCGGCGGGCTCGGGCTCAGTCCGGGGTGGGCGAGCCTGGGCCGGACCGAGCCGGGGCGGGCGATGCGGGGCTGGCGCCCAGCGGAAAGAGAGAACAGGGAAAGGGCTCGGGGACCCTCCGGGCAGTGCCGGGCGCGCGGGGCGGAGGGCGCAGAGAGGAGCTGGCGGGTGATGGGAAGCGCAGCTGACATAACCATGTCTGGTAAATAGCGCTGGTTGGTAGGACCCGAATCACTTGGGACGGCCCGGCTGGATTCCCCTCTCCGGCTCGGAACGAAAACGGCTTTGCGGTGGAGAAGGGCTTTTCCGCTTCCCTGGGGCCGTGGGCTGCCGGGGAACCCCCGCTCTTAGGGCAAAGCCAAGATCTGGGGCAGCATCCTACTCCCCGCCCCCAGAGTTTAGGTTTCAGTGTTTTCCGGAGGGAGATGGAGCCTCGGCGGTCCCTCGAACCCTAGGGGCAAAAGAGCTGGGCTGCGCTCGGGCCCCACCGCTAGAGCCCGCCTCCGGACCGGGCAGGAGGGGGTTAAGGTGGAGCTGGCTGCAGCAGCCAGCTGGTGGGTCAGGTCCACCCGCGCGGAGCCGAGCGCGGAGCGCGCGGGGCGGAATCCCGGCCGGAGACCGGAGCGATGGGGAGAGGGCCCGGACCCCTCCCCGCCCTGGGGCCGGCGGGATTGGGCCGGCAGGGGGCCAGCCCGGAAGCTGGCTTCCTCCAGGCTCCCCCTCTAGCTGCTGCCAAGCCGTCTCGCAGCCGGGCTGACTGAGACTTGGTTCTGCACTCACTGCCCAGGAGACGTGAGGTGTTTTCTCTTGGGGAGAAATCGGTGGTCGAGCGCTGCCCGGTTCGAATGCCACCCTGCCGGAGGGAGGCCTGCAGTGTAGGATCCCTGAGGGAGAGGAAGTCCTGGGACCAAGGAAACCAGCTTTTGGAGATCGACCTTTCTGTGTGAGAAGTCTCCCTAGATGAGCTCTGGAGGAGTGTGTGTTGGGGGTAGCCAGGCTGGGGAGGAGCGGTTCTTCCTCCAGGACTCTGCAGAGGTCAGAGCTGGGAGTTGGGGCTGCAGTGTAGGAAGCTCTCCCCTTGGGAGATGCTGTGTCCTGACCTCTGGATGGGAGGGCTTTGCCCAGAGTCCCTCCTGATGGCTGCAGAGGACCAATGGGGAACCTGGCTGAGCCAGGGGAGGCCCTTGGAGTAGACAGGCCCAGCCAAGTCTAAAGGCTTGTTTCCTGGGAGAAAACGCTTCCAATGGGTGGAAGCCTGCCCAGAAGAGACTGTAGGAGGCTGAGGGATAGTTCTAAGGTATGACACCAGAATGGAAAATGGGCATGGAAGAGAAGCTGCCAAAGCTCTCCTGAATCTTGGCAATTGCTGCCCAAAAACTCTGATTCCACCTTGCTGCTGTTTTTTCCAGGCAACGTCACACCTCCTGAGGACAGCCAGGAGGACTCCGGCTTTTGCTGAGCATTGCATCTTACCTCCTTCCTTTCAAAGGCTCCAGATCCCAGCTTACCTGTCCTCAAGTCCTGTGTGCCCCTAACCAGGCATCCCACTGCCCCTCCAGCCCAGCCCAGCCCTAGAGCTCACCTCCAGGCCCTGGAGCCTGCCCTCCTGCCCAGAATGACTCACCATTATTTCTAGCTCAAGTGAGAAGACGTGATGGGGAGTCGGGCTGCCCGTTTGTATATCTAGGATTCCTGAGGCATCGGATCAGCTCTGCAAGGAAGAGAGCTGCAGATTCCTGCCTTGCCAGGTAAATCAATCTATTGTTTAATAACAGCCATGAGTAGAGTCACTAGGGTGGGGGCAATGAGGGAGACCCAGGCCCAAGATTTGTCACTGCAAATACCTCTCAGGATGCAGGGATCTGCAAGGCATTAATTTAGTGCCTTGGAAGGGAGAGGGCTCCCTTCCAACCTCTTATATGGGGCTGTGCTCCATGAAACCTGCGCAGTGCAGGGGGACGTATGTCAGCCACCTGCCCCCAGCTCAGGGCATTCCAGAGCTTTCTGGAGAGACTACCACCTGCTCCCCTCTGATCCCCAGCCAAGGTAAACATAAATCTTACTTTTTTTGTGGTATTTGTGGTGGTGATGATGTTTTTGAGCTTCTTGGCTGAGAGAAGAGAGGAAAAAAAAAAAAAAACAGCACCCCAGGTCAGGCTGCCAGTGCTGAGTGGTCTTATGTTCTTAACCGTCTCTGTCTTTCAGCCAAGCGAGGCTCTCTCTCCAGCTCTCAGGGAGCCCTGGGGACTCTCCCGCTAGAACCCAGGCTGATGCCGCTGTGTTTCCCGGGGCCGTAAGCACCATCCCCAGCTCCCAGCCACCAGGCAGCTAGAAGGCGCAGCGAGAGGTGCCCTTCCTGGTTCCAATTATGACAGTGGCCACCGGAGACCCAGCGGATGAGGCTGCTGCCCTCCCTGGGCACCCGCAGGATACCTATGACCCAGAAGCAGACCACGAATGCTGTGAGAGGGTGGTGATCAACATCTCGGGGCTGCGGTTTGAGACCCAGCTAAAGACCTTAGCCCAGTTTCCAGAGACCCTCTTAGGGGACCCAAAGAAACGGATGAGATACTTTGATCCCCTCCGGAACGAGTACTTTTTCGATCGGAACCGCCCGAGCTTTGATGCCATTTTGTACTACTACCAGTCTGGGGGCCGGTTAAGGCGACCCGTGAATGTGCCCTTAGATATATTCTCTGAAGAAATTCGGTTTTATGAGCTGGGAGAAGAAGCAATGGAGATGTTTCGGGAAGATGAAGGCTACATCAAAGAGGAAGAGCGTCCTCTACCTGAAAATGAATTTCAGAGACAGGTGTGGCTTCTCTTTGAATACCCAGAGAGCTCAGGGCCTGCCAGGATTATAGCTATTGTGTCTGTCATGGTGATCTTGATCTCAATCGTCAGCTTCTGCCTGGAGACGTTGCCCATATTCCGGGATGAGAATGAAGACATGCATGGCAGTGGAGTGACCTTCCATACCTACTCCAATAGCACCATCGGGTACCAGCAGTCCACTTCCTTCACCGACCCTTTCTTCATTGTAGAGACCCTCTGCATCATCTGGTTCTCCTTTGAGTTCTTGGTGAGGTTCTTTGCCTGTCCCAGTAAAGCCGGCTTCTTCACCAACATCATGAACATCATTGACATTGTGGCCATCATCCCCTACTTCATCACCCTGGGAACAGAGCTGGCTGAGAAGCCAGAGGATGCTCAGCAGGGTCAGCAGGCCATGTCACTGGCCATTCTTCGAGTCATCCGGTTGGTAAGAGTCTTTAGGATTTTCAAGTTGTCCAGACACTCCAAAGGTCTCCAGATTCTAGGTCAGACCCTCAAAGCCAGCATGAGAGAATTGGGCCTCCTAATATTCTTCCTCTTCATTGGGGTCATCCTTTTCTCTAGTGCTGTCTATTTCGCAGAGGCCGATGAGAGGGAGTCCCAGTTCCCGAGCATCCCAGATGCCTTCTGGTGGGCAGTCGTCTCCATGACAACTGTAGGCTATGGAGACATGGTTCCAACTACCATTGGGGGAAAGATCGTGGGTTCCCTGTGTGCAATTGCAGGTGTTTTAACCATTGCCTTACCGGTCCCTGTCATAGTGTCCAATTTCAACTACTTCTACCACCGGGAGACAGAGGGAGAGGAGCAGGCCCAGTACTTGCAAGTGACAAGCTGTCCAAAGATCCCATCCTCCCCAGACCTAAAGAAAAGTAGAAGTGCCTCTACCATTAGTAAGTCTGATTACATGGAGATCCAGGAGGGGGTAAACAACAGTAATGAGGACTTTAGAGAGGAAAACTTGAAAACAGCCAACTGCACTCTGGCTAATACAAACTATGTGAATATTACCAAAATGTTAACTGATGTCTGACTGAACCATATTAACGTACTCACAGCTCAATGGAACTAATGCAGATATTGCATAATAGCCTGCATTGTAGTCAGTGTGTTCTATAGTGTGTATCTGGTTCTGCATGGAAAGCAATAGTCGTGCAAGTGACTTTTGATCTTTTGATTTTTGATTTAGAACACAGAATATCTATCCATGGCTTTCATGCAAATCTTCATCACCGGCTTAGGGGTTTCCAAAGATAGGAGTCACCTATGGAAGCCAGGATTTCAGAAGGACACATTGAGGCCACCTCATAGCAGATACAGAACCCATCACATCAGTGTCACCTTTTCTTCCTAATGAAATGCACACAGCATCTCAGAGATGCAACTCCCCACCACTACCACCCTCACCCTCCCACCCCACCACCCCACTTGAGCCTACCTCCCCCTTCATAGAAAAAAACCATGGTGGCTTAGCCTTAAAGTTCTGGTAATTATTCAAAAGGTCATTCCCATTTTTGCATTGAAAAGAACACACAGTGCTATGTGTTGGAATTACTTTCTGTGTCACAGGCTGGGGGTTTGTGAATTGCAGTTGCCAAGTAGATGCTCCGGAGGCTTGTGTTTCATAACAGAAAATGCTGCATTTGGTTTTTTTCTCTGCAGTGTCAAAGTGAGGGAACCCCGGGGGAGGGACAGTTAGGATGACCGAATGTGAGTTGTCAAGTTTCACATTTGCTCCCTTCGCCCTACAGGGAGAAGCTAACAAACCAAGGGACCTCTCAGCTTCAGATTTCACCATTTTTGCAGGCTTCAGGGTCACAAAAACATGTCTGATTTCTTCGTTACACTGGAGTTTGCAGGCATCTGCTTTCTAATGCTGTGGCCCAGCTACACTGACACTGCAGTGAAATCTACCAGTGATGCGATAGAGCTGCATGGGTGTTTGTTGCATGAATCTCAATATTTAAAACACAGGAGATAACCTATTTTCTTAGTAGCCTACACAGTATTCATATTTAGAGTATTAATAGCCTAAGAATGGCATCGAACTAGGGTTTTTTTTTTCCTTTCCCATCAGAAAACAAAAAGCCCTCAATCAAGAGAAAAAAAAATAGACTGTTTGGAGTGGGGAACCAAAACTTCTGGCCCTCTAGCCCACCCCCATCCCTGTTCTTCCAAGTGGGGGCACAGACCTCTGCAGAGCCAGGAGAATGAGCAGGGAAAGCAGTGTCTAACACCTCACGTGACAGCACCTTAGGAATGAACCTAGTCATGGGCAAGACTGTATAGCTGACTAGGGCACGTTGTCCTGAGCACAGGCAGATCTGTGGATCCAGTGTATATACCTATGTATCAAGTGTCTCTTCCATGAGTTCCTCTCCTGAGCTAGCTATAGAAAAAATTGCATTTGAACCTTGTATAAGCTTATGCAATATTTTTGACACAGGGCAATATATGCATGTGTTTGACTATGTGCACTAGAGTGTATATACACACACACATATATATATATATATATATATATTTATATATATATATATATATATACATACATACGTGTGTATATGTATATATGTACACACACACACACACACACACACACACACACACACATATAGTCATTATCTGGAGTTCAGGTTCAAGAGCAAGTCCACTGCTTGGTGGGTTGGTTGTCTCAGAGACCTAATGGGTTAATTTGTCTCATTGGTCACCCCACTGGGCCTGGGTTTGCTGCCATTGCCTTTGACACTCCAGTCTTCATGGATTCTTAGATGTTCGAATTGTCTTTCTGCCCTTCATGTGCTGCAGCTTCAGTTTCCCACGGCTGAAGCTTGTCTTACCAAGTGCACAAGGGCCCCAGGGCCCTCACAGCTCCAGCTGTCCTGGGCCAGACCCATCCCAGGCAGCCCCTCTACAGCCCATCACCTTCATCATCTCCATTCTCATTGTCCCTGCCCTGTCTGGTTTTCATTTGAGACGTAGAATGTATTTAACTAATAGAGAACATATACATGAGAACTACAAACACCATGTCAAAGACATAACCCACAACTCAGATGCAAAATACGCAAAATGTCATGGTCATCTGGCTCTGCATCAGTCACTTCCACGAACCTTTCCCTAAAGAGCCAGAATGGATCACCTGCTTTGAAACCAAGGACACGGAGGAGGAGGGATCCTGGGCCCCCAATTCCACAGGTCTAGGCTAAAAGGGGACCTCCTCTATATGGAAATTTCTGAAGTTCAGGACCAAGAGATGGAGTCCCTAGTTGATCCACAGGCATCATTTTGATCACCAGGCTCAAGCTCTCTCCCCCATTAAACTGGCAACCAGGGCTGCTTAAGCAACCAAAGGCTGGGTAAAGAATCATTCCCCACCCCTAGAGCAGGCTGAGAGTGAAGGCCACACTGCCTAAAGGTAGAGTTCTGGCTGACCCTAGAATGGGTGCAGATGGGGAAGCTTTTGCCTCACAAACTAGGCTTCTTTGCCTTTCAACATCATTGCTTAAATTTCCCAAACACAGCGAGCTGTGTGGTCAGGCTGCCAGTCATCACTCCAGCCCTGGCCTCACCATTGGCTCTTTAGCATCTACAGTTACCTTGGGGGGTGGGGCACCAGCCCAGGGTGCTCACTAGTTCCTGGTCACCCACATTCCCAGGGGTCTACAGGGCATCCCAGGCCCAGCACAAAGCCTCCGTGCTTCTCTTCCTCTCCTTCATGGGAGGTGGTGCTGTATTTCCAGGCGTGGGCTGGAGGGACCCAGACCCTGAAAAGATAAATGGTAAAATAACCTATACCCAATGCCTAGGTCAAGTGGTAGACATTTTATCCCAGTGCCCTTGACCTGTGACTATAAAATGTTTACCCACACCGGCACACAGACATACACACCCACCACAAAAGAGATCTACATTGTTGCCATACACAAATAGAAAATACTCACCACACGTGCAAAATACACAGACTAAATTAATGAAAAGGGTGTATTCAAAAGATATACACTTATATCTGTATCCAAAATATGCACACTCAGCCCAGACATGGAACATACATATAGAACATACACGAAAGACCTACAAACACCATGTAAAAGACACAACCTGCAACTCGGATGCAAACCATACAAAATGACATGGTCAAACAGAGTCTACACAAATACCTGCATACACCATGTACAAAGACACAACTCAGATGCAAAATATACAAAAACAACATGAACACATGGGTATACATGTGGAATACACCCAAGATAATTTACTATTGTTTGCACTCAAAATACACACAAACTCAGTTTATACACCCAATACATCTATTTGTATTAGGCACACAAAATACAGCATACATACCCAAGAAATTACACACACACACCTCAAATATACTGAGATCCATTCCTCTTCCCCCATATCTATAAATAGGCATAAACAAAAGATCAGATTTAATCACCTTTCCCTAGTCTGCATCTCTCCCCCTCAGTATCCTTCAAGAAATCTCTTCCACTAGTCTCTTTCCCTCTTACTCCCAGATTTCAGAAAAATAACCTCGAGGCTTAAAGCAAAAAGATGGGCCACCATGGTCAAGCAGATCTCTGGTTGAGACTAGGAATCTCATTGGGTTTCTACATATTCACCTTCCTCCCACCAGAAACCTGGGTGCCAAGTGTGGAAGGACCTGGGACAACTGACAGCCCATTAATGGGTACACCTTCTGGCCATGCCCTTTCTTTCAAAGCAAATCCACGCAAACAGTGCAATAGCCCAGGGTCCCCTGCTCCCAACCCCTGGGATCTCTGGATTCATCCGCATCCTCTTGAAAGCAGTGTTGGCTCAAAAATCTGCAGGGGCCTGGGCCCAGAATGAGAGTGGGGATGCCCCCAACATTGTTTCAGCCCACAGATCTTACTGCTCCTCCATCGCCAGTGGCTTTGTCAGGGGCTTAGTCAGAGAGTCAAGACCATATATAGACTTTTATCTCTTAAAACGAGTCACCTTTACTTGCTTGTGGCATCTCACTTGCTCTTGGGTGTAAGCCCAGTGGGGTCAACTCCTAAGTCCCCCATGAGATTGCCATCCCAGGCAGGCTTTTCCCCTTGCCCCAGCTCCACCTGGACACCTGTCTTCCATCTGATGGCTGTACCTTGAGGAAACACGGAAAAGAGAGGCAGAGACTGACTTTCCCCAAAGGAAACCATAGGATGGTTTGCAAATTGTATATGAGAGTGGCACAGACCCCCATGGCAGGCAGGAGGAGCACACTGCTTTGAATTGTTTCCTGAGGAGTGGGGATGGTGAGCCCTGCTCCAGCTCTGGTTCTTCTGGAGCCCATTGCCATAACAGCCTCCATCCTGGTGACGGCTGTCTGGTCTGAGAGGACTGGTCCACATAGGCTATACTGTCCAGGGTGCTCCTTGGTTACACACTGGAGGCTCCCCCAGCCTTGGCAAAGTGTCCATTGGCAGATTTGAGCCCACAACCTCAACCTCATTAACATCATTCGCCACCTGAGCCAACCGGCAGAGCGCTGGATGCTGGGAGGTGTCCAAATGGCTAGTGTGACCTTCATCTAGATCCGCAGACTTGGCCCTTGTTGAAACCAGTCCTGTTCTCTCATCAGAGCAGCAAGCAGAGATGGGTGGAGGTGAGGGATCCCCGACAAGCTGGAATGAGTCTCTTTATCAAATGAACCTAGTTCACTTTTCCCTTCTTTCTGCTTCCCTTCCCACCAACATTCAGCTCCATCTCTCATAGTTTATTTTTCAAAGAGGAAAAGTGCAATAAACTAAACAGTGACTGTTTTCTTTAGCAATAGCTATGTCAAAATCTTGTTCTCAGGACTGAAAAGTGATAGTACTTGGATTCTCAAATAATGCCCTTGGCTTCTGGGCATTAGTTCACTGTCTCTGTAGCTCCCTCCTCCTCCCACATGGTCACATGACCCTCCTCTGGAATGTAAACACACACAGGTCTGATATCTGCACAGGGAAGGTCCAGAAGACTTTCTTTGTCACTCTGACTCCTCCCCGTGTGCACCTCTCGCTGTCTCTGTGTGCATCTCCATCCCTCTCGCCTTCCACGTGCCCCCTTCTGCCTGCTCTCACGTGGCATTCTCACAACCTCTGGGCACTGAAAACTTGAGTTTGAGTGACCTCACACCAGCCCATCTCACGGACTTTCAGTCAGACTGGCAGGGTGTAATGGAAGCCTGCAGGAAAGCATTTACCAAGAGATAAGAATAAAGCATCCTGAGCCATTACAGAAGGTCATTGCCATGCACTAAAAGCCATTACTTGATCCATGTGTTTCCCTCCCTCCCCTCCCTTGGGAGATGGATGCTAGAGGAATGCGGCCTGGAGGTGTGCACCTGAGATGGGTCGCCTGGGCTGATTTGGGGAATTGCTCTCTGGCTGCCCTTCAAAATAAGCTGACTTGTTTAACCAAAGGTCTGCCATGAGAGCTGTGGAGGAAAGCAAGTGTTGTGGATAGAGGTCTACAGGGACAGTGTTTGTGGGTGGTTAGGGCATGACAGTAGCGAAACAAAGACCCCACCACCCACTATAGTGTACTGTTGCACAAATATTTGCACATGTTAACTGGGGACTTTAGAAGAGCCTCCTTTCCTGCAAAAAAAAAAAAAAAAATCTGTGCAGCTGAATTTTCAGACTAGATAATCAGGGAAGGCTGGCAACTCCAGGGTCCCACCGCATTCCTTTTCAATCTACCTTGCTCTATACCCGCGTATACAGCAAAACCTCAGTTAACTGATGGGGAAATCCTCAGGGAAGGAAGCCATCTGATGGCTTTACAATTATGGGTTTTTTGGGTGGGAAGGGGAAAATGTGTTTTGGTTCAACCTTTGTTATGGGGGGGAAAAAAATCTTTCCTAAGTAGGTTAGTATAAACTTTCCTGCCTTAGTAAGTAGAATGTTTGAAGTTGACAGGAGACCTTGCATTGCTCAGGGTCAGTATTCTCAACCTCAGTGCTCACTGTACAGAAGTGTGGGTGGAGAAGACCAAAGAAATAGGCTAAATATCTGCTGGCTACAAGACATCTCTGGAAGTTGGACATTTGGGCTCATTAGATGATACCCTTGCTATCATTTGCCTCTTTCTACTGGAAGCAGAGTAAGAAAACATAATTCTTGTTAGTCAAGGTTTTGGTTAATTGGTCCTGAGTTGTCAGAGGTTTTCCATATATACATATATCTGTGTATATGTATGTATAGTATATGTATATATGTATACCATTGTTTCAAAAAATTATACAGTTATATAGTGATCAATCCCCTTAGCTTCACTAATGTGGAATACATTTCGCAACCCAAGAAATACTGCATTTATTTGAATTTTTAAAACGACCTCCTTTTGCATTCTTACCATCACTTCAGTTCAACTCTTTTTCTCCTGCACAGGGACTTCTCTAGAAGGTAGTTCTTTCATAACAGAAGATCAGGCTCTAGCATCTTTCCCTTCCCAGATGGCTGCCTGACTCAGGGATAAAAGGGAAGTCTGATCTAAGGGCCAAGTGTTCTGTTTATGTCAATCCTCTGTTCTGCCTGTCCAACAAGAAAAGTTATTACAAACTTTGTAGTTCTGGGTGAGGGGAAAGCTTGAAGGCCTGGCAAAGGATGGATCTCTTTTGCTTTCTCTTTGCCATTGGTGGTAACCTAGGCTTAAATTTCATGAGATCTGAAAATAATAGCTAAAGAACGCCTCTGCCCCATAGAAGATGAGATGTGTAGCAACCCATGAAACTAACAAATCCATCCTCTTGTTGAGTCTGACCAAATCTAGGTTGTGGGCGTAGGCAGTAGAGCACCCATAATTCAGCTGCCTCTTTGGAAAAACACCTGGGTCTGAGCTGAACCATGCTCTCATTCTCCATCTCCCTGGCAGTGTGTTAGACCCATCGGAGACAGCTCCAGCTTACCTCCTGCAGTTGACTGTATATGCTCTGCCTAGACGCAGGTGGCAGGGGTTCCTGTTATCTGATGCAGTTGAGATGGAGCAGGAGTACTTGCCCTCTCTCAACACTCCCCGTATTAGTGTATGTACTAGCAGTCAGCTAGTAGAATCTCATAAAACAGACTTAGCATGGCCAGCTGGTAAACTGGAGCAACTGAGGCAGCTTCTCTGGATGGCTCCTTCTTACACTGCCTGAACCTCAGCAAGGAAACGGATATAACTTTCTGTGCTCCTCTGCACTCCTAAAATAGTCAGATATGTTCCAGATAAGTGTGCAGCTGAGAACTGCCTGCATCATTCCACAGACAGATGCACCAGGCAGGTGTAATTATATAACAGTGTGGACAGCTGCTACAACATCTAGGTAATTGAGGGCAGTGTAAACATGGCTGTGAGCTAGGATCTTTGATAGCTACTCAGAGAGAACTAGGTCCTGGGGTCTCTTCTCCATTCTCTTGAGAGGACTGTAAGCCTTGCCTCTCCCGGAAGATGATCCCCCAGACACTGCCTTTGTTTGTATGAGCACATGAACACTCTGGGCTGCTAAAGAAAGCAAGACAAGGAGCTGGGAGGGAAAGGATTTTCAGGGGTTCACTTTGCTACTCATTTCCATGTCAGTGCTGACATGCCTGCCTTTTGAGCTTGTGAAGTGCAGGGTGAGGACTGTGATTGCCAGGTAGGGCTGGAAAAGAGCAAGCAGCCGCAGGCTAAGAAGTGGGAGAAAAAAGCAGGAAGAGCAGCCTGGCTGGCTTTGGTGAAGGTGTCAACTCTGAAGGGTCTGAACATTCTCCGTGCTTGCCCCAGTTCTGCCTTCACGTGGGATCCGGCGACCCAGTTTCCCTTTGTTGTCGTGCTTGGATGATTCCTTCATTTCAAGGGCCCCAGGAAGCTGGAGAGTCCCATGATCCAGCTCCAGCCTGCTGAGCAAACAATGCCCTGGCCAAATTGGCCTCTGACTGGGTTTCTGCATCCTTGCACCCCTTGCTCCACTAAGGGTAATCTTGAAACAATCAGGATTAATCATGCCAGCAACCAAGGAAGATTCTCTAGTTTTCATCAGGGACACAGTTGTAAAGCTCATGAGTGCACAATGCTATTTCCTTTTCTAGACCTGTGTGCGTATGTGCTTCTATAGGCTGTCTCTGGAGATTTTCTATATTGCATACATATATATATATGTAAAATGTGGAAATGGCCACTCACTTAGGCTCACACAGCACAAATTACAATTAGGGTTTGCACTGGCTTCCTTGCTGCTCAGGCATGGCTCCACAGCTGCCTCTGTGTCCTAGCTCTAATAATTTCTGAAAACTCAAAGAGGAGAGGCAGATAAATAAGCCTCCATGGGATCAATAGGAGAAGGAACTCCAGGGCTGATGGTAAAGCTCCGTAAGCATGATGCCAAAAGGGAATCGGGGTCTCCATGGTGATAAGAGACTGTGGACCAATGGGAGCTGAAGGTGGAGCAGGACTTGTGGGGAAGACTCATGGGAGTTGGGAGTCATTTAACTATTTGTTTGCTTCGTGAAAATTTAGACACCAGCTATAACTGCATTGCACAGGATGTATAGGTATTATCATTCTTGCTGACATATTCGGAAGCTTTCAGCCCCACCAACACTGCCCCGCCCAGGACTTCTGCAGCTGAGAGTTTCTGTGTCAGTAGGGTCTGATATTTGTACATAGGTTATACATAAATGTGTATATACGTGCCTCAATGAACATTGCCTGTCCACCTGATCATAGGTGTACATAGACTTCATGGAGCTCCACAGTCTTTTGTAAATATCAACACAAGTAAATAAGTATATAAATATATATTATTGAGGATTTATTTTAACATCATTCTGTGTGAAATGAAAGAAAGAAATAAAATTTTTGACAGACTCTGATGGTTTCTACTTCTTTCTTGCCCAACTGAATTACCATCTCTCCAGCAAGCAAATGCACTTGCCCCTCCTTCAGTCCAGTCTCTGCGGCCGTGAGGGCCCATCCAGAGACCAGGGCAGGGCAGGAAAGGGCTCTCCTGGAGGCGTCAGGATCTGCCCCGGCCATGTGCTCACCTGCTCATGTCCTGAGAGCTCAGTGCACATGAAGTACAGGGTGGGGATGGGAGTTAGGGGAGGGCTTGAGATTCCCCTTTGTATGAGTGCTTCCTGTGTCTTTTGTGGAGCTAAGGAATGTGTGGGGAAGGGGAACCCCATTGGAAAACCAGAGGCAATCAGACCCCTGCGAGTCACTGAACTCCAGCTGTGCCCACCTTTCCAGGCCCTTTTCTCAAACCCACCCCCATTTCTGCCCTTTCCTGCCAATGCCTTCAAAGGACGAGGGGCCTGGTTCTCCAGCCATGCAGTGGCACCTCCTTGGAGAAGATTTTGACACTCACACACCCACAGGTTGCTGAGGCATTTCCTCTGAGGGCTATCTTAGTTCATAGCTGAGCTCCCCTGCACTCACAGAGCTCAAAAGTGGCCATGGTATGAGGTGTGACAATACAGTGTTTTTCCCCCACCCCCACCCTCACATAAGTCTCTCATTAATGATTTCTACTTATACCCATTCTGGTCCGCCACACTCTGCCCCCAGGAAACAGGCCAACTGAAGCACCTGGCCCTCCCGCTCCCTCCCACTTCACCTTCAGAAAAGCTCTGTTCTGGGCAGCAGGTGCTGAGGTGACAAGGGAGAGGGTGAGAAAGAAAGGAGATCCATTTAGGACAACAACGGCTGCTGCTGGCACCCTTGCCCAACAGGCATTTCGCCCAGCATGGAGGGGGAGCATGAAGTACCCACAAAGAACTCTAGACAGCTGCAGAACAGCCCCAAGCAGACTTGCGGGGAGGGGCTCCTCTCCCCAAAGAAATGGGATGCTGAGTCAGGCTTCCAAGGTCAGTCCCTCCTGCCAGACAGGGAACTCCCACCTCCAAGAGCTGAGAGAGACAGTTTTGTCTCTCCTGGAGTGTTTAGATTTTGTCAGGTAAACACCCCAAGGGGAGAGTTGGGGTGGGGGGGCAAGAATGCGTGGAAGCTACAGCCTCAAGGTCCCCATTCTTCCCTTGTGTTGGGGCGAGGGCTCAGTTAGTTCAGGTGCAGAGCAGCCTGGCCACCTGAGCACACTGGGCCCTTCCTCCATAGGCCTGGGGCACCTGCCTTGTGTCCTCCCGACCACAAAGGCTGGAACTCTGGCATCTGCCCATTTAGTTCCTTCCAATGAAGGGGGGTGCTTGGTGGGGTGGGTGCGAGAGGGACAGCCCATGTATTCCTGGGGCCAATGTGGTGGACTGGAGGAGTGAAGCTGCTTTGGAACAACTGAGAAGCTAATTTAATCCCAGTGAGAGGGGAAAGGCTCTGGAGCCAAAGGCTTGGGTTTGAATCCCAGCTCCATTGTCCATCAGCTCTGAGACCCTAGCATACTACATCACTCTCCTTGACCTCAGTTCCTCATCTCTGTAAAAGGAATCTGATGCCTACCTTATCTGCTGAAGATTAAATGAGTGCCTGGCACATACTGGGAGCCCAATAGCAATAGCGAATACTTCCAGAAAGAATGGCCCAGGATTCTCAGAAATCTAAGATGTAAAAGTTAAAGGATTTTTCCACCTCTTCTGATCCAGAGGATCCTCATCTGGGCTACAAGGTACAAGAATTTATTTCAAAAGGGTCTAGGAAACTTCTGAAATTACGTACAACATGCTGTCATATGGTCATCTTTCCATGGAGAGGGTCCACAGCTGTCCATGGCCCCCAAACTTAGAATGATTAGTCAAAGTTAGACCCATCACCTTCTCCACAATGTCCAGAAAGAAAAAGTGATTTCCTCTGAGTCAATTTCATTTATTCAAAAAGTAGATTTGTACTTAGTCCTTAGGATACTCTGCCCTTGTGGGTCTTCGAGGGCAAGACAGAAACTCACCCACGGTGAGTTAGTGGCCAACTCAGAGCCAGACCTGCTCCTGGGACATCTCTTTCCACTAATCTGTCCCTTTTGTAGCAGCTGTGCCTGGGCCTCAGGCCTCCAGATCCAGACCTGAAGTTTCCCCAGGCAGGTTTAGCACAGCAGTGGTAAAATTTCACATATTTTGATGTGAAATTAGTGTTATTGAAATAATATGCAAATGAGGTAAGTCTGCATCTCTGATCCAAGGACTAGGGCATTTTTGAATCTGACTTGTCAGCTCTGATTATCTTCTCTCTTCTTTTCCTGTAGCCTCCCCCCTCACTCAGGGCAGTAAATAACCCCCAAATCATTGGCTTATCCAGAGAAATGAGGGCTCTTTGGCCCTGTCTCTCTTCCAACCTGAACACAAGCCAGGGCTCCATGTTTAATGGTTTGTGGTAAAGTTAGAAGGAAACTCTCCCATCTGCAGGGATTCCTGTACCCAGGAAAATCTGCCCTTCCCTGGGTCTGTTTTGATGGAAGATTTACACTCTTTTCACAGATCATTTGGGAACCACCAACAACCATGTGAAAAGTAAAACCACAGCCACTCTGTTTCAGTGGCATTTGGTGCCTTCTCTCTCCCAGACTAAACTAGGTACCTTCAAGTATCTTATTAATCTCTGAATCCCCAGCATCTGACATAGTGCTAGGCACAATGAATATTCATTGAATGAATGAATATCTACATCACAAAGTCACAATGGTGGCCAAGATATCCATGCTCTTAGGACAGCAAAGATATAGCCATACCCTAGCAACACACCCCGCCACACACACTTTCTCCTGTATCTCTCTCTGGGCTTATAAGAGACCTTGAATCCTACTTCTCCCAGTCTGGGTCCACCTGGTCCATGGTCAAGGTGCCATACATCTCTTAATGCCCTCTCCCCAGCACCCACTTCCACTGTTCCCAGAGAGGATGCCCTCCAAACACTCCTGCCCAATCCCACACTAGCCTCAGGGCCAAATCCTTCCCATATCCCAAAGGACTAGAATCTACCCAGATTGTAAAACTGAGAAGATCTAAGTGTCTTGGGAAATGCTGGGCCTCAGAGTCAAGGCTGGGCTCCATTCCTGGCTCTAGTGTATAGTAGATGGTATTATCTATGTGACCTTAACAAGGGAGGTAACGTTTCTAAACATTTTTTTTTCTGTCTCAACTTGAGATTAAAATGCCTGCCTCACAGGATTGTCATGAAATTTTTTTCAAAAAACATCTTACATATATATATATAAATTATGCACATATAAATATACACATAAACATATACACATATATATTATGTGTCAAGGGCTTACTTTGCACCAGATAGTCTGCTAAATGCTTCACAGGCATTATGTCACTTAGTTCTCATGACAGTCTTGTGCCTTGGAGAAGGAAATGGCAACCCACTCCAGTATTCTTGCCTGGAGAATCCCATGCACAGAGGATCCTGGCGGGCTAGAGTCCATGGGGTCACAATAGAGTCGCACATGACTGAGTGACTAAACAACAGTCCTGTGAGGTGAGTTATTATCTGTATTTTACAGATTAGGACATCAAACCTCAGAGAGATTACATAACTAGCCAAAGGTCACAGAGCTAATAACCGGCAGAGCCTTTGTGAGTCCAAAGCCCATACTCTTAAGAAAAATGACAAACCATGGCTGTTAAGTCCTTCTACCACCAACAACTTCTCGCCTCATGTGGTTGAGGGCACATAGATTAAGTCTTATAAGAAGACAAACAAGAAAACCTCATCTGTCTTAAGGAGACTTGATATAATCAGAACAGCCCAGCTAGCCTGGATGAACCAGGATAAGAATGACCTGTCTTTCCTCTAAGCTTGGCCATTCTGAGCCCTGAGACATGGCATCAGAAGTCTGTGCAATAGGGAGAAGCACCAACCCCAGGAAGAGCAGTCTCACTCCCCATTTCAGCCCTGATCGTCTCAGTGTCCAAGGCAGCAGGTAACGGACCCCATCCATCCAGGCCTTCACATGCCCAGCATCCTTGCTCAAGCTGGGGCCAGACCTCCTAGCCACTTTGTGCCACCTCTGTCCCGCCCCGCCCCGCCCCGCCCCCCCCCCTTCACCGCTCTATCCGCTCCTAGTGTTCCTTCCCAGCCAAGATGCTTGAGATGGTGGCTGTGTCTGAATGGAGGAGCTCTCAAAGGGTGACATGGGGACAGAACCCCCTGGGGGGAAATAGCCACATGGTCGTGCGTGCATGCGCACACACACATGCATAGTCAGGCAAATCCTCACAAAAGCTTAGGACCTGCTTTATCATTCTTAGCCTAGCCTCCCTCAGGCCTTAACCTTTGTACGCTGTATTATCTCAAGGTATTGAATCAAAATTTGGAAAACTCAGCAGTGGCCACAGGACTGGAAAAGGTCAGTTTTCATTCCAATCCCAAAGAAAGGCAATGCCAAACAATGCTCAAACTACCGCACAATTGCACTCATCTCACACGCTAGTAAAGTAATGCTCAAAATTCTCCAAGCCAGGCTTCAGCAATACATGAACTGTGAACTTCCAGATGTTCAAGCTGGTTTTAGAAAAGGCAGAGGAACCAGAGATCAAACTGCCAACATCCAATGGATCATCGAAAAAGCAAGAGAGTTCCAGAAAAACATCTATTTCTGCTTTATTGACTATGTCAAAGCCCTTGACTGTGTGGATCACAACAAACTGTGGAAAATTCTGAAAGAGATGGGCATACCAGGCCACCTGAACTGCCTCTTGAGAAACCTGTATGCAGGTCAGGAAGCAACAGTTAGAACTGGACATGGAACAACAGACTGGTTCCAAATAGGAAAAGGAGTACGTCAAGGCTATATATTGTCATCCTGCTTGTTTAACTTATATGCAGAGTACATCATGGGAAACACTGGGCTGGAGGAAGCACAAGCTGGAATCAAGATTGCCAGGAGAAATATCAATAACCTCAGATATGCAGATGACACCACCCTTATGGCAGAAAGTGAAGAGGAACTAAAAAGCCTCTTGATGAAAGTGAGAGAGGAGAGTGAAAAAGTTGGCTTAAAACTCAAAATTCAGAAAACTAAGATCATGGCATCTGGTCCCATCACTTCATGGCAAATAGATGGACAAACAGTGGAAAAAGTGTCAGACTTTATTTTTGGGGGCTCCAAAATCACTGCAGATGGTGATTGCAGCCATGAAATTAAAAGACACTTACTCCTTGGAAGGAAAGTTATGACCAACCTAGATAGCATATTAAAAAGCAGAGACATTACTTTGCCAACAAAAGTCCGTCTAGTCAAGGCTATGGTTTTTCCAGTGGTCATGTATGGATGTGAGAGTTGGACTGTGAAGAAAGCTGAGCGCCAAAGAATTGATGCTTTTGAACTGTGGTGTTGGAGAAGACTCTTGAGAGTCCCTTGGACTGCAAGGAGATCCAACCAGCCCATCCTAAAGGAGATCAGCTCTGGGTGTTCATTGGAAGGACTGATGTTAAAGCTGAAACTCTCATGCGAAGAGTTGACTCATTGGAAAAGACCCTGATGCTGGGAAGGATTGGGGGCAGGAGGAGAAGGGGACGACAGAGGATGAGATGGCTGGATGGCATCACCGACTCGATGGACATAAGTTTGGTAAACTCCGGGAGTTGGTGATGGACAGGGAGGTCTGGCGTGCTGCGATTCATGGGGTTGCAAAGAGTTGGACACGACTGAGCGGCTGAGCTGAACTGAACTGATTGAATCAAAACAGGAGAAAGGCTCCTTGTGCAAAGTGAGTAATTATGCTGACTGAATAAATGATTCCAATCAACTGAGAATGTGAGAACCAGCACCCACATGCAACCACTGTGCTGGGGAGTTTGCCTGTCTTACATCGTTTAGTTCTGACTGCAACTCTCTGAGATCATTGTCACTATCTAGATTTTCAGATACAGAAATTGAGGCTCAGAGAGGCAAAGTCATTGCCCAAACCTACACAGCAAATGAGAGGCAGCTCTGGGACTCAGATCCAAAATAGCTGGAAGCACCAAAGCCAATTCTAGTGCCCTTGATAAAACATCACAGGCACCCAGGTGGGGTCAGCTCCAGCTGGGTCTGTCAACAACATTGTAGCAAAAGTCACCAAGAACTCTAACTCTGTCCTTGAACCCTCTTGATCTCTGAGAGCCTACCAGAAAATATAGGGATGAGGAATCTTGGGGAAGAGTCAGGAAGTCTAGGGATTACGGGGTGCAATAGAATTGGATCACCCTCCTTAGGTATTTTTGTCAATGGGATTCACAACGCTGCAAGGTGTGAATGAGCAATCGCTATATTAAAATTTCCTGAAAAAGCTTTCCTCCTTTGGGCCCCAGCTCCTGAGAGACAGGGTCAGGGAGGAAGACTTCAGGGGAGGGGCTCTGCGACTCCTCCATAGTCCTTCTCTTCATTTGCATCTTCAGGGCCCAGGAACTGGATGAAGGGACTGGCTTTACCACTAGTCTTCCTCCCGCTGGTGTCCTGACCTAGTCTCCTCACTTATGAAGCAGGGTGGGATGGGCGGGTAAATCCTCTTCATGGGGGAGCCATAAGGATGAAATGCATATTGGAAGTTACCTGGCACTTCTGTTCTTGGGGAGGAAGTGCCCATGAGGCCAGGAGCCCAGCTCTGTGCTGGCAGGTCTGCACTGGAATCCCAGCTCTGGTTTGTGAGCTCGCTGAATCCCAGCTTCCTCATCTATAAAGTGGGGTGAAACTGCTCACCTTGTGGGGTCGTTTTGGGGATAAGGGCCTTATATGAAACACCTCTCAGGGGCCCTGACAAGTAATCGGTATTTAATGAATGCTGCCGAATGCTGGGCTCTCCCACAACTTGTTAATTCACTCAGCGATCATGTCTGGACCACCTATGTGAGCCTGGCACTGTGCTAGGCTCTGAGGACTGGTGGTAGATAAGATGCTGCCCTTGTGTCAAAAAGCTCACATGGTAAGACTGGTACTTCCCTGGAAGGAAAAGATGGAGTGAAAAGGGAAGGAGAGGACATGAACCTTGAACCACTGATGGCACATGAATAGGCTCTTGATAAATGATCACAGAATGAATGAATCATCCAATGAGTGAATAATGAAAGCAAATGCTTACACGGCACTTGCTCTATGCCAGGCCCTGTTCTAAGGGCTTCACATATCTCACTAATTTAATCCATACAGCCACTGTATGTGGTGAACACTAATTATCCCATGTTACACGCAAGGGAACTGAGGCAGAGGAAAGCTTACATAACCTGCAGCATCAGGACTAGAATTGAGACTATCTTGCCGGGAGCCAGCTCACGAGATCCCACCCATGACAGAGTCATTAGGTAAAGGGCTGATTGAGCACGGCTTATCAGCCCTCAGGAATTCTCGGAAGGCTGCCCCAGCACTCACCTTAAAGATGATATCTGTCTTTCTGATGTTTGCTACAATAAACCTCTTCTTATTTTCTGTGATTTAGAAAAAAGGCTTTTCCTGATTCTCTTCTAAAATAGATCAATCTGAAATCTCAAATCAACAAGGCCCCTGAGTGGTAGCACCCTAAATAAAATTATCTGAGATATAGAGTATGCTGATCTAAATTCCTTTTGCTAACATATTGGTTTGTTTAATAAATGTACCTGTGCCTTTGGAGCTAATGTGCATAACTGCTCCCTAGTAATAAAACAGCATTGAGAGCCTCTGCACAGAAAGCCCCTATGGGCACAAAACCTTCCGCAGGAAAAAAGGCTTGTTAGGAAATATAAGAAATATTGCTTTATGAAACTGTTACTTAGTCTATATTTACTCACTATGTTTTTACTCAACGTATTTAGCCTATATAATGAAAGTATAATAGTTAAAAGATTTATATAAATAGAAGTTTAGCTTTAATACAAATAATAAGACAGTTGTTGAATTAACTGATGATTCTTGCTTAGAGCTGACCTTCAGCTTGCTGTTCTATGACGTTATGGGACCACATTCTTTTCTGTTAAGCTCGAGGTGTAGAGTAAATTACCGAAAACAGGTTTTACCTTGAAACTTTCTATTGATAAATTCTTTCCTGCTGTGCCTGATACAGAAGTGTTCTGACTGATCAACCCTTATCAATGGAGAGTCACAAGATGTTAGCAGGCCCCCAGGCCGGAAGATGATGTAAACAAAATGAGGCTTTTTGTAACTAAAAACAGGCAAACAGTTTCAATGAAGGTCAAAACCTGCTGGCCTATTAAGCTGGATTGATAGGCCCATTAAGCTGAATTCATATGCCCATTAAGCTAAATTGGTATGCCCACTAAGCTGAATTGGTATGATTCTATACTTTACATTTGTTTCTATGTACCACAAAAAATATAAAAACTGTCTTAAAAACAAAAATGTTGGAAGACACTTGGAAACACCATGACTCGCTATGTCTTCTCGTTCATATCGCCGACACCGTCCATCCTAAGGGAACCCTGACCAGCTGGAGCAGGACTCCAGCACTATCTGGCTTCAAAATCCATGCTGCTAAGTCTCCCTCATATTTATGACCCAGACTCCAAAGCAGTTTCTCATCCTTTAGTACATCTATGTGGTAGTAGGCTGGGCAGGCATGATTATTCCCAGTTTACAGAAGAGGAAACCAAGGCACTCAAAGAATGGTAATTTGCCAAGGACACTCAACTGGAAACAAACAAAGAGCTTATATCGATTGTCACAAGACTGAGGTGAGGGGTGGGAGTCTGAAAGCAATAGAATCCTGGACTGTCAGATCTGGAAAAGGTCTCAGGGCTCGACTAGGCCCACTGTTTCATTTCATTGATGAGAAGATTGAGGCCCAGAGGGAGACAGCAATTTACCTTAAGGATACACAGCACATTGGTAACTGGAATGCCAGATGGCAATCAAGCCAACTGCACCATGCTCTTCTTGGAAAGAAGTCAAGAACAATAGCGTTAGGTAAGGTACAGGTGCACAAAGTCAGGTAGCAGGAATAAACCCCTTTCCTGTCCGACACCTCCCATGATTCTATGAAGGATGCAGAGAATCGTACTGCCTTCTTTGCTAGTCTGGGAATACACACATCAGGAAGCAAAACATTCAGCGTTCCTGCCCTTACGAGGTTGAGGAGATAGACAGTGAGAGTGGTGGGAGGGGGTCTTTTATGGGCAGGGTGGGTCTCTTAGATAAGGTAGTATCAAGTAAAGACCTTGAGGAAGCCAGGGAGGTGGCCATGCAGGTTGATGTGGGGAAAACATGCCAGGTTCAGGGAGCAGTAGGGTCAGGGTACTCCCAACAGGAGATGGAGCCCAGTGTTGCTGGAGCAGAATGGGCAAGGGGAAGGCAGTAGCAAATGAAGACAGGGAGGCTGGGAATGGGGAGGAGCCCTTGCAGATCATGTAGGACCTTGCAGTGATGGAAAGGACTCTGGATTCTACCAGGGGTAAGACAAGATGCCATGGGAATCTTTCAGCAGGGGAGAAAATTGACCGGACAAATTTTCTGGGATGACACCAGGTGCTGTGTTTAGAACAGACTGTAGCAGGCCAGGATGGAGAAGAGAGACCAGTTAGAAGTTTGTTGCAACAATGCAGGTAAGACAGCACAGCAGCATGGATGGTGGTGGCAGCAGAGGAATTGGTAAGAAATAGTTAGATTCTAGAGCTCACCTGTGTATCCAGCCTACATATCCTATGTATAAGGACAGAGCCAGTAGGATTCACTGCTGGACAGTGCGATGTAAGAAAGTAAAATTGTCTAGGATGACTCCAACCTTTTGACCTGAACGTCTGGTATAATGGACCTGCCATTTCTTATGATGAAGAAATCTGTATGAGCTGATCAAAATTCACTTACCCAAAGTGTTTATCTAAGGATTCTCCCTTCTAGCATCCCTGCAGTCTTAACTGTGGGCAAATGAGCACTGTTGAGGGGGTCTTTCTTAGCCACAAACAGAATCAAGATGGCCCCTCTCATGAGAGCCCACACTATCCCACCTCCACATCCCAAATGTAAACCTTGTGCCTTCTCAGATGCAAACCCTGGCCTGTCCTAGGAGCCAAGGGCCAGAGCCCAAGCAAGGTCAGAGCCCAGATGGTCAGCCGAGCCTGACCCTAATTTAATTATGAGATCAATCCACCAGCTGCCTTGCCAACAGCAGTGCTCCTGGGCCTGAGCTTGGCTGGCCCCTGGGGCACAGCTCCGGGGCTTGTCAGAGGGAGTTAGCCTCACACAGCCGGCCTGGGTCCCATCCAGTAGGCCTGGCTGGCCCTGCCACTGGCCACCAGGAGTCTGAGTAGAGTCCAGTCAAAGCCAGCCCTAGGCCATGGGATTTAGGGTGCAGAGCCTGCTGAAACATGGACAGCTAGGGCTCCTAGGAAAGAGGAGGACCATGAATAGTGGAGCTGACTGCTAGGGAGCCAACCCAGCTGCAAGGCGACGAGAGGGAGTCCTGGGTGCTGATCTAGAAACTCAAGCAGATACCCCTTACCCAGCCTAGGGGAACACTGAGGGAAGAAGCCTGCATTCTTGGGCACCTGGGCTCAGCCCCAGGATACCTGGAATTCCAGGAGATTTCAAACACTATTCAGGGGCCAGATAGGGTCACACCTGCCCAGGTCTTCCTATGAGGATCCAGAAGAGACCGACAGCTCCAGTCTGTACAACGAGGTACCCGCTTTCAATTCCTCCCTGAGCACCTCCTCACTATTCTCCAAATGGGCTTACTGGAACACAGGTGTATTTCCACATCTCTAAAATGGGTCCAAGCACAGTCCATAGGGCCACACATAGTCCATAAGATGTTACAGAAAAACCCAAATGCATCTTTCGGCCAACCCAATATATCATAATTTTCCAGCCAAAGCTTTCACATCAGGCCCACAGCTGGCTCCCTCTGGGGTCCCCCCATCCCAAGAATAACACATCTCTTGTTTCTACCCAGCTGTAAATCAACTCTTGCAGGTGCTGGCTCAGCTATGAAGAAACAGAACATCAGGGGCAGGCAGGGAACTTAGAGGTCATCTCCCCTATTATTCAGATGGGGAAATTAAGGCCCAGAAATAGGAAAGGACTTGTTCAAGTAAGTCGCTGATGAAACTGTCAGGTGAGTGTATTCTCTTCGGTTCTGTCTCATCTCAACAAAAATTTGAAGCGAAGGACGTTAGAGCCCTCGATGTGTCACAGCTCTCAGAGAGACCGTGTTATAGCTCTCAGGTCTTAGACCATGTTACAGCTCTCGGGTCGTGAACAGACCGTGTTACAGCTCTTAGATGGATCAGTGTTACAGCTCCATGTTACAGCTCAACTTTACTTAGAAAATAGCAGGAAAATACATCCTGGAGGCGTGAGGGTATGCCGACCCAAAGACTCGAAGGGAAGAGAGGAGAGCCCCGCCCTTTGGCTCCTCTTTTTATATGTTTTTTTCCCTCCCCCTGGGCCTGCCCTATGTAAATTGGGCTAGCCAGGAGTGCTGTTTGTTCTACCTGAGGTCCTCACTCCAGTCCTCAGACCTTCCTTTGTTCTATTTTCGCGGGCTTTTCCCTTCCTCATCTTTTAGCCACCGGCATTCTGGACTCCTGTTTCCTACTCTAACTACGTAACAAAACCAAGAGGCTAGGTCATCTGACTCCCAGTCCAGTGCTGACTCCACCAGACATCATTTACCAGCAGAGCTATGTGACCTTCTTCCCCTGCCACCCTCTCAGGCCTTTCCCCAGATCCAAGACCTCACGCAGCTGAGGAACTTCCCAGAGCGACCCCACCTCCTCCAGCAACTCCCTCCAACATTCCTTTCCTCTCCTCTCTTCCCCTCAGGGTCTCCACTCAGCTTGACAATGGAGTGATTGGGCCAGTGGTGAGCCAGTCTCACCAGACAATGATCACAGTGCTCCTGACTCCAGGATGCCCTTGGGATGCAGTTATAATGTGCCCTTGTGGCTTGACCTTTGTATACTACTCTTTCAAATGTAGCATTTCATTTGAAACTGAAGTTCAATACCTCTAAAATACCTATGTATTTTTATCCTCTTTTAACAATAGGAGAAATTGAGGCTCAGAGAGGCTCACCAGATAGCGTGCTTCTTGGACCCAGATGGGTCTGATTCTGTGAGCCCCATTTTCTCCACAACACACCCAATTCCCTGATGAGGGTTTCAGGTGCAAAACTTGGGGCTCAGAGCACTCTCATATTCTACATCTCTCTGTGCCTCATGCTGGCTGCCTGGTGCACATTGCTATTCCCCTTTGGCAGATGAGAAAACTGAGGCCCAGAGACAAAGAAACTTGCTGAGGTCATGCAGCTGTTTGGATGGAGAGCTGGACTGGAAACAGAGCTACTCAAAGCACTTGTACACCTGCTGTGTCACAGCCTCCTGGAGGCAGGAAGGGGACTCAACAAGACCTCATTTGCTCCCTGACCCGCCAAGGCCACTGAGCAGCAGGTCCCAGAGACAGAATCGGAACCAGGACCTTGGTGGTCTTGAGGTTAGAGGGATTTGATCAGGCAGCCTTGCTGCTGAGCATAATGCAGGCTCCAGCCTGATCAGAAAGTAAAATGGGGTGTCTTTTACATGCTAGGCACTGCAATGGGTGCTTTATATACACTGCGTATAATCCTGGGAGGCAGCATTACTTCCTTTTCACAAACGAGACTGAAGTTCAGAGAGAGTAGGTGACTTGCTCAGAGTAACACAGCAAGAAGTGCTGAGATGGGAACTGGAGCTGCCGCTCAGCCTTCATCACTGGCATCCTTCGGTTCTCAGCTTAGATGATGCCATCACAGGCAGATCTTTCCCAAACAGCCCCTACCTAAGCCATGTTCCTCATATTCTTCATGCCTGCACTCTATCTTCTTCTGAGCATTTTTCATCAGCAGCAGTTCATTTCAATTTTTTGTCCCTCTGTTTATTTTCTGACTCTCCCACTAGAATGTAAGCTCCAGGAGGGCTGAGACGATGTCTGTCTAGTTTCTTGTAGAACCCCTAGAAGAGAGCCTGGCGCACAACAGATGCTCATACATGCTGGCTGAATGAATGAATGAATGAAGACTCTCAGCACTGGCCCAAGTGCAGTGAGTCTGGCTGAGTTAGGCATGTGTAGAGGAAGCTCCACTGGCCCAGTGTGGTTGGGGGAGCGTGGATTCTAGTATCAGCCAGACCTGGGTTCTAACCTCAATATTTACTTGCTATGTGACCTTGGGCAAGCTATAGTCCTTGGTTTCCTCATTGGTTAAATGGGCACAGCCACCCTTGCTTTCAAAGACTGCTGTCAGCCTGAAATAAGATCAGAGAGACTGAGGATCCAGAATGGATCCTGGCACATCCCAACTCCAGCACATAGCGCCTCCCATCCCCCTCCCTGCTAACAGCAGATCCTGGGACTCCAGGCTGGGAATCATCCAGAACCTCACTTGCATTAAGAGGCAGCCTCAGAGCCTGTTACTGCTCCCCTCACCCTCCCCCCACCCTCTATGCACGCAGCAGCCAATTTCAAACTATGTAAATATGCCAGTCTGCCTCCTCAGCAAGGGAACAGCTATACTTAGTGCAATTTGCATGTATTTTAAGCTGACTTGTTCCAGGCAAAGAAGCCGATTCATGAATTTAATAACATTCACAGATTCCCAGAATGTCAGCACTGTGAGAGACATCAGAGATCATCTAGCCCAGCCCCTCATTTGGCAGAGGAGGATGCCCAGGGCAGTGGTGTGTCCAAGGTCACACCTTGGCTTGGAGCCCAACTCCAGGGTTCTTTTCAGGGCCATCTGTAGTTCACTCTACTCGCCTCCCAGGCGCTCATCTAAGTGTGAATTTGAAGCCTGCAGTCCCTCATGCCGCCTGGACCACCTCAGCTCCAGGGGAGACATCTGCCCTCCCAGGCAGCCTTGAAGGCAGAGGTGAGGGTGTGGATGTGGGTCTGGGGCAAGCTGGGGATCAGCTGCATGCAGAGGACAAAACAACCCAGTGGGTACCCAGCCACGAATCTTTTCCTGCCTGGTCACCAACAGACCCATAGAACGAAATCCCACTCCCTTAACAGCCCATTAAAGTGATGCATTAGGTCATCCAGGGATTTACCTAGAGCAGAGTTTTAACTCTAATTGACAGTGATTGCATCTGCCTGCCCGGCGAGCCTTCTCCCTTCTGGTAACTGCACAATTCTTTGCTTTATGGGAATGGGCCTCCCACTTCCAAGGGCTCATGGGGGCTGTCAATCAGAGGACCCTCAGGCCCTGCCACAGGGCTGGGCATGTGACCCAAACCCAATCTGGTTAGAGGTCCAAGGGTGGTCATGTGACCCAAACAGTCCTTTTGAGGAATGTGATGCTTGCTCATGGAGAGGCTTGTCACTCTTTTCTCTGAAGCAAGCTGTGGGATGATAACAGCAGCTAGCTTTGCCACCAGGAGGAGGAAGCCTGCCTGAGAAAGAAGCCACACAATGAGAAAGAGGGCCCAAGACGAGAGATGGTATACTGATGCCATTGTTGACAAACGCCTGGGTGCACACATGCCTGAAGCCCAGCACAACCCCCTGGGCTTCCTTGTTTTCTCAAGCTGATTTGGGTTGCATTTCTTCACTTGCATCTGAAATAATCCTGTCTTAGTCACTAATCTGCATCATCTCCATAATAAATCCCATGAGGTGAATCCTGTCACTTAAAATTGTACTTCTTTGAGGGGAGGGTCCTAAACCTACCTTCTTAAGCTTTATGAGAGTGTCTCCATTCACATTAAAGGTTTTGGAGCCTTTCTGTACCAGATGCTCTTATATAAAGTCATTCAGTTACCCTAATAATTTTCTGAAAAGTATTATTATCATTATTATTATTATTAGCTCTATTTTAGAGATTAGGAAATAAGCTCACTGTGGTCCGGTAACTTCACCAGAGTCATATAATAACCAAATGTTGGAGGTAGTCTGAAATTGAGGTACTGTGATGCCAAACGTGCTAATAAAGTATCTGATAATGATATGATGGTGGTGAGGAGGAGGAAGATGGTGATGATTGTTCCTGATTGATGAGCATTTACCATGTGCCAGACACTATTCAAAGCACTTCACCTATGTCAATTACTCCTCCCAACACCCTTGACCCTTTGCTTCTGAGGAAACTGAGGCTCTGGGCAATAATCGGCTAGGGCCATAAGGGGGAGCTGGGATGGGCCTTCACCTCAGCTTGGCTGCTTCTCAGCCCAGGATTCTAATAGGAGAGAGAAGTCTGTTCATGCTGCTCAGGTTCTTCCTGTGTTGCCTCGCCTTTCATCCTCTCTTAGCTTTTGTCTTTCTGGGTCTAAAGAGACACCCATTCCCTTTGAGCTGGTTTTAATTTCTCTTGGAGTGTCAGCCTGCGCCTCCAGTCAGGCCTGGGCTGGCCAAGCTCACACAGACTCTGCTCCCTCTGATCCTCTTGTCCAGGCTCAAGAGCCTAAGGCCCCAGGGCTGCCTCTGGAGTTTCCTTGAGCATTTCTGTCAGTGAGGGGCAAACAAGGGTGGTAGACCCTCTATCTGGGGCCTTGGGTGGACTCCAGGTCTCGGCCTCTCTGGCCCTCACCTCTTTGGGAGCCCTGCTTTGGGGCACAGTGGGCTGCTGGTCCCTGGGAGTGCTGGGCAGTGGCTCCACTGCATTTGTTTACAGAGCAAGAACAAGGCCCGCCTGGAACACTGGCATGCTGCCTACCTTCCAGGAATAGCTCAGAGACCTAGGCCAAAGAGTCTCCATGTTTGGCAGAAGGAAGAAAACCTTTACGCAGAACAACAGAATGGTCCAGAATTCCTGTCCTCTGCCAGGGCCACTCTTCCAGGGTAGACACCTTCTGCTCCCTGACAGGGCCCTTAGATATCCTCCACAGTGATGACAGCCAATGATGGGTCATGGTCTCTGCTGGCTGTGCCCCACCTGGGGTGCCAAAGGGAGACATAGGTACCCAGCTGGCAGGCAAGAATTTGTTTTTTGTAGTCATCTAGTCATCCAGACGCTTCCCAGGCTGGGGCTGGCCTTAAAATGCAGGCAGAGATGGTGCCATCAGGGCCACCATCCATGAGTCTCCTCAGTGGACACTGTGGCCATTTTGTCCAGTTCTTGGCCCTCATTTCCTCCTGGGTGAGATATTGTAAGCTCTTTTCCAGAAAACATCCTATGGAGAACAACTTCATGGGTTCTCTCAGCCACAGTCCAAGAGTCAATTGTCCTTTGGCTTCATGGGAATCTACCTTTGAGCAGCCTCAGCCTTCCTCTACCTCTATCCACTGTGCCCTGAGTCCCAAGTCACAGGAGATAGCATTTTGGAGTAGATAGAGCATCAGCTTCAGTGTCTAATCTGGTCTTGAAATTCAGTTTTCTCATTCAATAGCTGTGTGGCCTTGTTCAGATAACTTAACTTCTCTGAACTTTGGTTCCTTTATCGATATAATGAAAATAACTCCCTCCTTGCCAGGTAGCTGCAAGAATTAGAAAGTATATATACAATGTTCCTGGCACAGAGTAACTATTCAATAAAAGATAGACCCTACCACTCGGTGGGATTGTTTTTCCAATGTTATGCCTCTAAAAGCCCAGGTTTTTCTGCCCATCAGTTCCCTTACCCACAGCAGCTTTCCCAGATGAACACTTTCTGGAGTCCTCCTCTCACACCAGTTTCTTAAAAAGCCCTCTCTTCACCTGGGCTTTCTGGAGGTAATGTCCCCATTTCAAATATTATATCCAAAAGCGACAGGTTTAGGGTCACCCCCACCCTTCAGAATGCTTGGCATGGAAAGCTGGTTTCTTCTTTCTGTCCATCCTCAGACACCTAGAAGAAGCTCCATCCCCCTGGGAAGGGCCTGATAATCCAGTTCCTGGCAAATGACCTTGGAATCCTCATGCACACTCACATCACATGCAAAAATTAATTCAAAACTTATTATAGCCCTGAAGGTAAAACATAAAACTATCAAACTTCTAGGAGAAAACTGGCAAGAAAAATCTTTATGATCTTGAATTAGGCCAAAAAATTCTCAGAGATGGTACCAAATGCAAAATCTATCTTTTAAATAACAAATTAAGCTTATCAAAATTTTAAACTTATGCTCTGTGAGGGAGACTATTAAGAGAATGAAAAGACAAATCACACACCGAAAGAAAATATTTATAAGTTACATATTTGACTTTCTTCTTTAACTTGCATCCAGTATATATATAAAGAACACTCAAAATGCAACAGTAAGAAAATGCAATCCTCTCCCAAAATGGACAAAAGATTTGAAGAGATGTTTCACTAAAAAAGGTGTATGCACAGAAAATAAGCACATGAAAAAAAATGCTCACCATCTCCAGTCATTGAAGAAATGCTCATTAAAACCACAATATGCATGGAATTACCACATGTGTAGATACCCCCACACATCTATTAGAATGGCTAAAATAAAAAATCCTGACAATAGCAAGTGCTTGAAAGAATGTGGAATAACTGGATTCTCATACATGATAGGCTGACAATTGCTACAGCCACTTTGGAAATCAGTTTAGTAGTTTCTTATAAAGTCAAATATATACTTAATATATAACCTACTAGTTATGCACCTAAGAAAAATGAAAACTTATGTTCACATAAGAACCACTATGTGAATTTTATAGTAGCTTTATTCACAATTATCGGGAACAACTCAAATGTCCTTCAGCCAGTTACTGGATAAACAAACCTGTACATTCACACAAGAGAGTATTATTCAGTAATAAAATGTAATGCATGATACACACAAAATGATGTGGCTGGATCTCAAATGCATTTTGCTATATGAAAGAAGCTAGACCCAAAGGTTATAAAATATATGCTTTTATTTATACGATTTTTCTGAAAAAGGCAAAACTATGAGGTTGAAGAATAGTTCAGTGGTTTCCAAGAGGGGAGAAGTTGACTATAAAAGGACAACACAAGGGAATTTTGTGGGGCGATGGGAGTATTCTGTATCTTGATTATGGTAATCAATGTACAACTCCATGCATTTCCGAAAATCTGTAGAACTATACACCACAGCGATTGAATTTTACCAAATGTAATATTTAAAAGCTAAGTCTACTAAAATGTTTTTTTAAAACAAATAAGAGATTATAAACAATAAAAAAAAAGTAAGTTGGCAGAGTTCAGCCCAGAAATAAAAGAGAAAAATTAGAATATCACAGGTATAAAAGCTGCATTAGAAGAATTAAAAATAGAAGCCATGTAAGTAAAATATTGTCGACAACATAACAGACAGGAAAGAAGAAATTACAAAACAATGAGAAAAAGAATAAAGATGTAAAATTATCATACAAAACAATAAAAATACAAATGGCAAAGAAAACCCAGTGTGAATAACATTTGCTATTTGTGGAGACGGGAACAGATCTAGCTGAACAGGTGAAAGATTCAAAGATATGATTATAGAAAACTTTTTTGAAAAGCCTGCGTATTAGAAAAGGTACATAGTGTTCCAAGAAATAAAAATCTATGAGGAACAATCTACACCAAAACATTCTACTAAAGTTATTGAAATTCAAAAATAAAGAACCACAGCCACGTTAGGAAGAAAAAAAGTTACTTGCTATAGTGAAAAATACTAATTCGTTAATTCATGAATTTTATAAACCTGTATTGAGCGCCTACAATGTGCCAGGCACTGTTACAGATTCCAGAGATGAAGTGATGGCTAAAACAGAATTGCATGGAGCTTACCTTCTAGCAAGAAGAGATAATGAAAACAATGTCAGTCAATAGAAACACATAATGTCAGTTAGAGATATGCAGAATGATGAGGCAAGATGTAGGAAAAAATGGCAAAGGATTTTGTTTTATAGAGGTGGCCAAGAAGAGTATTTCTGGTAAGGATACTTTTTTAATCTGTTGCTTTTCTTTTAATATGTACTTATTGATTTGGCTACATCAGGTCTTCATTGTGGCATGTGGGATCTAGTTCCCTGACCAGGGATAGGACCTGGATCCCCTGCCTTGGGAGCACAGAGTCTTAGCCAGTGGACCACCAGGGAAGTTCCTATTTCTGATAAGGATATTCTTGAACAGAGAGAATTAAGGAAAATAAAGAAGCCATAAGGCTATCTGTGGAAGAAAGTGAAAGTGTTACTCGGTCACTTGTATCAGACTCTTTGTGACCCCCTGTAGCCCGCAGGCTCCTCTGTCCATGGAATTCTCCAGGCAAGAGTACTGGAGTGGGTAGCCATTCCCTTCTCCAGGGGGTCTTCCCAACCCAGGGATCGAACCTGTATCTCCTTTGTCTCCGGCATTGCAGGCAGATTCTTTACCATCTGAGCCACCATGGAAGTCCTCAAGGCTATCTGAGGGTATAGCATTCCAGAAAGAAAAAATAGCAAGTGCAAAAATCCCGAGGTGGGAATACACATGATGATTCAAGGAACGGCAAGAAGATAGTGGTTAGAACACAGTGAGTGGATGAGTGATAGGTGAAAACAGTGGCAGAGAGGCTATCTGGGCAGGCTCTTGTAAGGTCTTATAGAAAATATTCTAAACTGATGGGAGACCATTAGAGGGCTGAGAACAGGTAAGGTGGCATGATTTAATTCTAAAGGATAATTGTCTACTTTGTGAATTATCTGTAGGATAGGATAGGTTGGGAAGGACAAAGTAGAATAGGATAAGATGGGGAAGGGCAGGACAGAACCGAATGGGATGCAACTGGATAGAACAAGAAAGGTTAGAAGCAAGAAGTCAATTAGGTGATTGCAATAGCGCAAAGAGATACCGGTGATTTACTTCAGGACAGAATCGGTGGAAGAAATAAGCAGTCAGAATTATGGATATATTTTGAAGGTAGACTCACCTTTTGTGCTGAAGGACTGAAAGCGAGGTGCAAGAGAAATGATGACTCCAGGGACTTGGCCTAGCCAACCGGGTGGTGCTGAACAGTGATACTAGTGACGGTACTAGGAAACCCTGGTGGAGGAATAGTTTGGGGGAGTTCAGTTTGGGTCATGTTAACTTTGTAGAGCCTATTATCTCTCCAAGAGGAAGTGCCTCCGAATTCTCCTGAGCCACACTCAACCTTAAAGACGAGGAAATAATGCCTACAACATTCTGAAAAGAGAAATCCACAACTTCAAAGACAGTAGATAACCAGCAGGACATTTGGGGAAACTGAACTGTCATTTCCTTGGACCCTGTGATATCTACTCAACATTTCAAGGCTTGTACTTAATACAATAAATAGGCATTTGTCGCTGTGTCAAACAACAGCAACAACAACCAACAGACAGACATCATGGGTGTAATGTAAGGAGCTCTCTTCCGAAAAACCATTTGACGATAGGTTTAGCCAACCGAACAGTGAATCGAAATAATTCAGAGAGAAAACCTGTGGTTAAAAACTCAACAAGTAGCAGTGAGCATTCCATAGTAGCCCACAGTTCATAGGTTAAGATTAAGTAGAAATTACAGTTAGAGAACAAAGTCAATGTTATTACTTTGGACAATAATATTACTTGTCCAAATTACTTTGGACAAGCAATGCTTTTAATGCATATTGTGGGAGAGATGAGAGGAAACAAGTAATGTTCTAATTTCCTCATCTTTTATAAGAGTCACGAGATAGTGTCTCAAATTGAAGTTTTGTTTAAAACTTCTTCAACTCTCAACATTTATGATATTTCCTCTTCATTTTGAAGGCAATTTCAAAAACAAATGCTTCTTATGGTGAAAAAACATGTATCTGATATTCAAAATTCTGTGTCAGTTCCTTGAGTTTCTTACTGTCCTATTAAAAATTCCAATTAAATTTAATACATGTTGCAGTAAAAATGCCATGCACAGTATGATTCCATCTGAGTGAAGTTATTTCCCCTATTTATCTAAGTGCCTTTCCATCTACTCCTCTCGATATACACATACATAGAGATACGACCAAAACGGTTACCCAGATTGTTTATGAGGACTTTTTTGGGGTAATATGAATTGGGTAATTTTTTTTCTCAATCATATATTTTCTTTTACTACCAATTATTTACATGTAACTACAAAATACTAACTTTTAAAAATTTTATTGGATATAGTTGCTTAACTGTTATGTCAGTTTCTACTGTACAGCAAAGTGAATCAGCCATATATATACATATATCCCCTCTTTTTTGGACTTTTTCCCATTTAGGTCACCACAGAGCACTGAACAGGGTTCCTTGTGCTCTACAGTACGTTCTCACTAATTATCTGTTTTATACATAGCAGTATATACATGTTAATCCCAATTTCCCAGTTCATCCCATCCCCCCTTGATGCCCATATGTTTGTTCTCTACATCTCTGTCTCTATTTCTGTTTCGCAAGTAGGTTCATCTATACTATTTTTCTAGATTCCACATATGGGCTTCCCTGGTGGCTCAGCTGGTAAAGAATCCATCTGCAATGTGGAAGACCTGAGGTCGATCCCTGGGTTGGAAAGATCCCCTGGAGAAGGGCAGAGCAACCCACTCCCATATTCTTGCCTGGAGTATCCCGTGGACTGTGTAGTCCATGGGGTTGCAAAGAGTAGGACATGACTGAGTGACTTTCACTTTCACTTTCTTTTTCACACACTATTCGCTTTTCTCTTTCTCACTTCACTCTGTATGACAATCTCTAGGCCCATCCACATCTCTGCAAAAGGCACAATTTTGTTCCCTTTTATGGCTAAATAATATTCCATTGAATATGTGTCTACATGTTAGTTGCTCAGTCATGTCCCACTCTTTTTGACCCCATGGACTGTAGCCTGCCAGGCTCCTCTGTCCACGGAATTCTCCAGACAAGAATACTGGAGTGGGTATATATTCTCTTCTCCAGGAGAACTTCCTGACCCAGGGATCACACCTGGCTCTCCTCCATTGCAGGTGGATTCTTTAGCGTCTGAGCCACGAGAGAAGCCTTCTCCATTGTATATATGTGCCACAAAAATATGGTTAATTTTAAAAACTGAGTAATAAGCATGAACTCAGCTGGGTAGTAAAGGTTCTAGGTATTTGAAAATTCTAGGAGAAGTTGAAGAGTCCCTTGGTCATTGTCTGGTTCCAGTTTCCCTGGGCACTTGTACCAGCTCCCTAGAGGGAGATCAGTAGTCAAGGACACAGAATTTTGAGTCCTGGGAAACACAGGGTTCCCAAACCAGGCACCAGGCATCTATCTAGCAGAGCTGAAGTTTGGGCCAGGGATTAGATGTCCAGCAAACATGTGGGTGGAGGGTGGTGGAAGAAAGGAACTCTGTGTTTTTCTGTGTCTAAGCTCACTATGGACAATAGCCAGTTTTCAGGAGGTGGTTGAAGTAGAAATTTCTGGGAGGTGGGAAATTTGTGTCCCCAGCTAATCTGTCTGTGAGGTTTTAGAACAGCAAACAGAACCCACTAGAAACCAAGTGGGATTTCTAAAAACAACACTGCCCAACTTTCAAGATTCCTTTGTGACAAGCGAGAAAATCACCATGTCCTGGTGTCAGGAAAACATTCAACAGAGCCTCTCACAAAGCCCTGTGGACACCTTACAGAAGGCTCCAGTGGAGGGCAGGCGTGGAGCTGCTCCGAGCCCGGGTGCGAGCTCTATTCTGATGAGCATGCCCACTGACCACTGGGATAAGGAAATGGCTAGCAGGCAGATTCAGCCTGAGACAGTGTAGAGCCAGGAGAGGTGTCGAGTCCATCTTGAAAGATTCTGTAGGCTGGTACAACAAGCTGCAAAGTAACATGTTCAGCTAAAGAATCGCGGAATGGGAAATACCTAGCTTGGCAGCATTGCTTCAGGCAAAAACTCAGGGGCTTTTATTGACTTGTCTTCATATTAATGGATCTTGGGATGCGTGTGTGTGTCCTCAGTTTCTCAGTCATGTCTGACTCTTTGCCATCTCTTTGTAGCCTGCCAGTCTCCTCTGTTCATGGGATTTTTCCAGGCAAGAATATTGGAGTGGGTTGCCATTTTCTTCTCCACGGGATCTTCCCAACCCAGGGATCAAACCCGCATCTCTTGTGTCTCCTGCATAGGCAAGCAAATTCTTTTCCTCTGAGCCAGGGATCTTGGGGTATTGCTCTGCAAAGCTGCTGCTTGCTGCTCCCAAATACACCATTCTCACCCGGGCTTTTCAGAGCAAGATGTTTGCTGGGTACCACAGTACACTTCATTGTTTTCATCAAGGCATTGCCTCCTCCCGACTCAGGTGTCAGTCCACTCCTCCAGAAGAGCCCCACTGCCCCTCTGTGCTGTCTAAACCTTTAGTCCAAACCTATTACAGTTTTTATCAAAATGTCCTACAATCAGGTATTCCTTTATCTTTGTGAGAGGACCTAAGCTTCTGTGTTTTTTTTCTCTCTGTGTCCTCATCACTCAGCATTGCACCCAGATGAAGGAATAAATGCTTAATGAAGGAGTGGGTGGGTGAGTGAATGAAACTCAAGGAAGCAGCATGGGGGACCTAGTGAACAGCAAAGTGCAGTCACACAGAACTCTATGTGTTTTAAAGCTCTGTTGTCACCATCTTGAAATTCTCTCTCTCTTTTTTTTTTTCAAAGTGGTTTTAGTTATTTATTTAACATTTAAGAAATGTCTAAATTTTATATTGGTGTATAGTTGATTAACAATATTGTGTTAGTTTCAGGTGTACAGCAAAGTGATTCAGTTATACATATACATGCATCTATTCTTTTTCAGATTCCTTTCCCCATTTAGGTTGTTATAGAATGTTGAGCAGAATTCCCTGTGAAATTCTTGATTTTTGAACAAGGTACCCCACATTTTCATTAAGCAATGAGCCCTGCAAATTATGTAATTGGTTCTATTCATCTACACGTATGAAAGAAGTCATTTTTACTGTAAGTTTTTTACAGTCATTTTTACTGTAAGTTTAATCTATCTGCTGACTATTAAAATTAAAGCCTACTTGCATCTAATCTTTGTCAATTCATGGAACAAATATTGGTCTGTGTTTTGCATAATTGTCATCAGAAAAAACATACTACTTCTTCTTTTTCCACTTATCATTATTTTGTATGTACATATTTGTCCAGGCCTTGACATAGTTCCCATATTTGTCAGTTTAAACAGCTCTATCATATTTTAGAATGTAAATATACCATGGAGTTTTAAGCCAAACCCTGATGGCTAGGCATTTGGGTTGCTTCCAATTTTTATAAATAGCATTTCAAAGAGCAAGCAAGTACAAATTACTTTCTTTTTTCTCTTTGAGGCTATTTCCTTGGAGTATATTCTCAGAAGCGGAATTATTAGGTCAAAGGGTAGAAAGAATTTTATAATTCTTAAATATTACTGGATTATTCTTTTGAAAAACTGGACCAACTTAAGGAGCGATCAGCAATATACATTAAACTGCTTCTCAAGTTCTGAAATGATTATTTCCTACTTGGTTAATAGGTATATCATAGTATCTTAAAATGGAAAATAGCCCAAATGTTCAACAAAAGGGAAGTGCATTTTAAAAGCATGATAAGTCTATACCTTTTCTATATGGTCAGTAAGAATCAGTTTTTAAGGGCACAAGACCTTTGGCCTCGCACAAAGTCAGTCCCCCTCACAGCCTCAGCTCCTTTGTGCTCCGCAGGGTGATCTTAAGCACAGGTCCCCCAGAGGACAGAAGGTCTCGACTCCAGACCTGTGCCACAGAAGCAGACAGGGCAAGCTGGGTGCCACACCATCATTCCTAGCCATGCACTCCTGGGAGCCTCTGCTTTTACCCATGAGCTCAGGGTGATCACCAACAAGTGCCTTCCAGGGTTGAGAGAGGATTCAACCAAAACATGCAGGACGCAGGCTCTTTGAAAGCATCTAAAATAGTTACTGGCATTATTTCTGGGAAGAGAGCTGGCTGTGCAGAGCCTCTGATCAATCCTGATGCTCCCAGATGACGTGACAATGCTCTACAGAATTTCAGCTGTACTCAGACAGGAAGAAACAACCCTGAACACCGGCTGCGCACACACCACGAGCTGTGCGCCTTGTCAGAGAGAGCAGGGCAATCTAGGACCCACTCTGATCTTCCCTCGAACGTAACAGTAATATGTATTTACTTAAGACATTTAAAAGCACTTACTGTGCCATGAATTTCACCAAATTCACCCACTTAACTATGTAGTGAGGAAAAGATGGTCCCATTGCATAGGTGGGGAAAGAGAGGCAGAAGAGGTTGAGTGACTTGCTCCAAACGAGTCAGCGGACAGATAGCTCATGATGGAATGCAATGCAAGCCAGGCTCCAGAATCCACATGCTTGTTCTGTAAGCTGTACTATCTCCAGGTGAATAAAGGAACACCAGAGCCAACACAGGCCCTGAACACCATCTACTCCAACCCCCTCATTTTCTACATAAGGAAATTGTTGTTGTTTAGCCACTCAGTCATTTCTGACTCTTTGTGACCTCATGGACTGCAGCACACCAGGCTTCCCTGTTCTTCACTATCTCCTGGAGTTTGCTCAAACTCATGTCCATTGAGTCAGTGGTGCCATCCAATCATCTCATCCTCTGTCGTCCCCTTCTCTTCTTGCTGTCAATCTTTCCCATCAGGTGGCCAAAGTTTTGGAACTTCAGCTTTAGCATCAGTCCTTCCAATGAATATTCAGGGATGATTTAGGATTGACTGGTTGATCTCCTTGCAGTCCAAGGGACTCTCAAGAGTCTTCTCTAGCATCACAGTTCAAAAACATCAATTCCTTGGCGCTCAGCCTTCTTTATGGTCCAACTCCATCAGGAACTTGCACAGATCTCTTATCCTCATCTGTCAGAGGGCAGGCAGAATAAAAACCACAATCACAGAAAACTAACTAAAATGATCACATGATTCCAGCTTTGTGTAACTTAATGAAACTATGAGCCACGCTGCATAGGGCCATCCAAGATGGAAGAGTCATGATGGAGAGTTCTGACAAAACATGGTCCACTGGAGAAGGAATGACAAACCACTTCAGCATTCTTGCCTTGAGAACCCCATGAACAGTATGAAAAAGAAATTGAGGGTTTGTCAGAGAAGATAGTCCCAGAGAACTCAGTGTGCAGGGCTGAGCTGGACAGAAACCCAGGCTCCCTGACTGCCCCCAGGGAAGTGCTGCCCTCCCACCTCACCCTGAGGCCCATCTGCTGTTCTGAGATCAGTGAGTGGGCTGGGAGGGGACAACCTCTCACACTCCCCATTCCTGAGGCCCCAGGCCAGGGAACTGAGCAGTCTCAGTGTTGAGGGAAAATCAGACTGACAGGTCAGCTCTGCAAAAATCAAGCTGAGACCAGTGCTTTCTGGAGAAACACTAAAACCATCATTTGCTCTGGCCAACAGAGCAGTTTCTTTCAGGTTATTTCTGTCCAGAGGAGTCAAGGGCGTGGAGAGAAAGGGGTGAGGTGGCTAAAGCATATTTCTTTTAAAGAATCTAATACAAAAGGACAGAGGAAGGAGCACTCCCCAAGGCCTATTCTGTTGGCCCAGGGGAGATGCCAGGCTGGGTCCTCCCACCAGTTGTGTGCACTCATCCCTGCCCCTCCCAGCCTCCCCATGCCCAGCCCTTCCTGCAGCAGGACACCCTCAGCTCCTTCTGAGATGAGTTCTGATGCTTCCTCCCCCTCCTCCTCCTTGCTGACGTGCACCTTCTTTGAGCCTCTATAATTATAAATAAATGATGTCTGGATTGATTAGAGGATCGGTTTTCTTTCCAACAACAACCCTGACCTCTCATTTCTGAAATCTTGCTGCCAACCAGCATCATTCAAATTTCCCATTGCATTGGAAATTTAGTGGAAAGAGTCCTTACCTGAGAATGCAAATGCACTAAATCTGGAGTCTGGAAAGGAGGGTCCGGTCCTGGTCCTACCAGTGATGTTCTGTGTCCTCAAGGGGGATCCTTCAATTCTCCCAGCAGTCAGTAAAGGGAATGGTAATCCCTGGCCACATTCCTTACAGAATTGGGAAGAAATGAATAAGTGTGATAACACAGTGAACTGTAAATGCCCAACACAGATGTCAGCTACAGAGTTGTTCCACCTTGCAGCTGACCAGCTCTGTAACCTGGGCAAATGGTTGTAATTGCCTTGAGCTTCACTGTCCTTCTCTGCAATAGACATAACCACAACTTCTCTTCTCCAGTATTGTTTTGGGGACAAAAAGTTCATATACATGTGAAGACATTTTTAAAAAATAAAATGTCCCACCTCACTGATATATAGTGATTACAAATGGTGCTTATGGAGAATGTTTAATGAAACAAATAATTACGCTACAAGTGAAAAATTCAGGATACAAGATTGTGTATACAATATATAAAGAAAAAACACATAGAAGGACTAGAAGGAACAGTGGCAAAATGCTAACAGTAGATGTCTCCAAATATGAGGATGCTTTACTTACTTTATGAACTTCTTTTTTTCTACAACGAGCATATACAATAATTAACAGGGTGTAGGGAGATTAGAATTTTTATTAAGGTTTTTAAAAAGTTGTTGACAAGTCTTGTTCTCAGGTTGCTCAGATAGATGCAGCACTAACTGCCAGACCAGATCTGTGTCTAACAGAATCTGCCGGGCACCGTGCGTTAGGGAGGGGAGGGAGAGGGGTGTGGCCCCACAGGGACGGACGAGGAGAAGTGGCCAAACTGCCAGCCTAGCAGCCACAGGAGCACTGCCTGTCACTTCCTTGAGCCACCACAGGACAGCAGAGATGGCAGGAAGCTCAGAGACCCCTAGTCACTAATCATCCTCGATCCCACTTTCCAGATCAACATCTGGGGCTAAGATGGGAAAAGTGACTTGTCTAAGATATCAGGTCTCCCATCTCCTGCTTCTCTCGCTCTTCTGTGTCATCTCTGGGGACTGTGAACTGTCTGCCTTTCTGCTCTCCAGCTGCTACTCACCTTCCCAGTTTTCAGGTCAGCATATCTGCTAGGGGATCAGAATCACTAATACAAACTTGAGCACTAAATATTCAGGATGTGAATCTGCCTATCCTTGTCCAAAAAATAAGGCCACTGCAAACACAGCAGCTGAATAATAAAAACTATAAAATTCAGAGATCCTAGAGCTTGGCACAATATCTTCCTCCTGCAGACGAGAACACTGATGGCATGGAGACCTTTAGTGACTTACACTAAAAGTTAATTTGTGGATGTGCCAAGTCACATACCTATATCTTTTTATTCCTAGTTTCATCATCTTTCTCCTTATATTGTTCAGCTCCTGAAAAATGAATTAATAAATTAATGAATGGAACAAAAATTGATTATAAGTGTTGTGATTTAATAGATAATTATCACAGACTGGAACTTCCAAAATACTGGGAACATGTATAATAATTAAACAGTTTATGTCTTTATATAAAAAGATTGCTTACAAACCAATAAGAAAGAGATAACCCAATGGAAGAAAAGAATAGATAAAGGATACAAAGAGGTAATTCATAGAAGAAGAAATTTAAATAGCTGACAAATACATGTCCTACTTTTATAAGTTTGTCATAAAAAATTCAATTCATTCAAAGGAGGATTGGATGGGGAAGCTTGAGGCCTCTTGCTTTTTACATTATGTATTTCTACATTGTTTAAATTTATTATAACAAATATTTTGAAATTTTTAAAAACTGGCCTTCTAAAATTTAAACATATAATCACACAATTTCAAAGCTAAACATTTCTTTGTTGTTTGGAATTATATTGGCCAGTATTTGCCTTTGTCCGTCTACAACCTTAACATGCTCTAACAACAAATAAATAACATATTCACATCACTGGCCAAAATTAATTCCAGGTATGTCAAAATATCCAAAGTGAAACACTACTTTAAGAGTAGGTAGCCATTTTCTTCTCCAGGGGATCTTCCCAACCCAGGGATTGAACCCTGGTCTCCTGCATTGCAGGAGGATTCCTTTACCCTCTGAACCACCAGAGAAGCTAAAATATTACATGATAATACAAAATAATTTAATCTTGGGCTGAGAAAGGGCTTCCTAAACAAAACATAATGTTGGAAAGCCATAAAGAACATAGCTGACAGATTTAACTACTTACAAATTAGTGCAAGACTTATAAACCAAGAAAAGAAATGAAAGGATGGGAGAAAATATTTGCAATATATACAACACACAAAATATTAATGTCTATACTTTAGGTTATAACCTAAAATCAATTATAAAAGACCAAACACCCAATATAAATAAAAATGGGCAAAAATTATGAATAGGCAATTCAGCAAAAAAAAAAAAATTTAAATGGCTAGTTAATAATTTTTATGATGCTCCACTTCATATACAATTAGAATACACCCCAAATATTCATGAAAAGTGGTTTAAAATTATAATTTGTATTATGGAATACTTTGAAGGCATTTTTTAAATTAAGGCCAATCTGTAGGTAAAATACGGGAAGATCTTCAAACATATTTCATAGAAAAATATATTATAGAACAATACAAATATCGTACTTAAAAGCTTTATATCTGTTTTAAACATGGACAGAGGAACTTGGCAGGCTACAGTCCATGGGGTCACAAAGAGTCAGACACGACTTAGCAACTAAACAACAACATATACATATAAATGTATGGGCAAGATTCTGAAAGAACACACATCAAACTGTGACTAGTGATGTCCCTCTGGAAGGAAGCAGGAATGAAAGAGGTAACTTGGGAACCAAGAGGATGTTCACCATTTACTTTATTTACTAATGTATGTATTATTTGAATCTTTTACAAAACTGTATTCCTCTATGACCTGTTTATTTTGGTGGTGGTGGTTTAGTCGCTAAGTCGTGTCCGACTCTTGCAACCCCGTGGACTATAGCCTGCCAGGCTCCTCTGTGCATGGGATTCTCCAGGCAAGAATACTGAAGGGGTTGCCATTTCCTTCTCTGGAACATCTTCCTGACCCTGGAATTGAACCCGGGTGTCCTGTACTGCAGGCAGATTCTTTACTGACTGAGCTACTGGAGTGGGTTGACATGTCCTTCTCCAAGGGATCTTCCAGACCCAGGGATCGAACACACGCCTCTTTCATCTCCTGTATTGGAAAGCAGATTTTTACCACTGCATCCCCTGGGAAGCCCCCTGTTTACTTTGCTGCTGCTGCTGCTGCTAAGTCGCTTCAGTCGTGTCCAACTCTGTGCAACCCCATAGACAGCAGCCTGTTTACTTTAAAAAGCAATGAAATAGAGCAATGGAGAGGTCTTCATGGCTGTGTTTTCTCCTGAACCAGACTATCAAGAATAGCCTCAATTTTAGGAACAATCTCTCAGGATGGAAATGAGACAACCAACTCATTAGGAATTTTCTTCTAAGTCCACCCTTAGCCTTCATGGTGCATGAACCTAGGCCTGTTTCCACTTGTTTAATCTTCAGAAACCACACAAAACAGTGACCTCTCCAGACTTTCATACAGAAGTGTCCCACCTCCACCTCCTCCCACTTTTCACCCCTCCCCTCCCCCCAGGACAGGTTCCTGTCTCTGCATCTAACCAGGTCTCCCTGCCCCTGGAATTCTTCTGTAGGAAGGTCAGCTCCAAAGCCTTTGCTGGCAAAGCTCAGGCTGTAGACATTTCAAGAGAAGAAACTTTACAAAGTTTCAGGCCACCTCAAAGAGAAGGTCTCCCAGAATCCTTGGTCATTTTCCTTACCTTCACCAGAGGGATGAGAATTTTTCCTCTGCACCGTTAAAAGATGCCAGATTCAGAAAGCCATCTATTCATCACAGGGTATGAGCATGTACTTACATGCTAGATATCACACAGAAACTTTTGTTTCATTCAGGCCACACCACAGTCCCAAGGTGGGCACTACTGCTTGTCCACATCTTACCAATGGAAAACCCAGATCTGAAAGGTGACATCACCAAAGATCAGTTCCACGGTATTAGGGACACAGTTTATACTCAGGATTTGGACTCCAATCTGTGTGCCTCCAGGCTCAGGGAGGACTGACGTCTCCACTTGCCACATTGAAAAATATTTTTCTCTACAGTGAGGAAATCTTGGGGTACAGATTATACTCAACAAGAGAGGTCAGTGTCAGGTAAATAGATGAAAACCAGCTTGACAGAGTTTTACCCAAAAGTATGTCCCCAAGTCAGTCTTAAGGGAAATCAACCCTGAATACTCCTTGGAAGGACTGATGCTGAAGCTGAAATTCCAGTATTTTGGTCATCTGACGTGAACAGCTGACTCATTGGAAAAGTCCCTGATGCTGGGAAAGATTGAGGGCAGAAGGAGAAGAGGACATCAGAGGATGAGATGGCTGGATGGCATCATCGGTGCAATGGACATGAACTTGAGCAAACTCTGGGAGATGGTGAGGGACAGAGAGGCCTGGTGTGCTGCTATTCATGGGATCACAAAGAGCTGGACATGAATGGGCGACTGAAAAACAACAACATGCCCCCTAATGAGCTTTGGCTCTGGGAAACACCATCAAGGAGACCAGCTTTCTCATTTAGCCTTGGCCTGGGAAAGTGTAGCCCTTCCTCACTATACCTCAAGTGCAGTTTTAGGGCTGGAACTGCTCTCCACATGACCTCTGGAATCTCAAACTCCATGGTGCCATCTCACCTCTCCAGACCCACAGGCACCCCCCTACACGCCTCTGTCTTCTCTGCCTTCAACTTTCGAGCTGATCCTCAAGGCCACTTTTTGCAACCTCAATCGGTTTATCAAGTAGTCTGAACTAATCTCCCCACTCTCCATCCACGCCTCTGGGACTGCTCCCAGGATCCACACAATGAGCAGCCCTCCCCCCAACATCCTGGCTGCCCCCGCTCATCTCAGCTATGCCTGTCACATAATTCTAACTCAGTGCTCACATTATCCCAGCCAGGGGGCCTCAGCAGGGACCGATATCCTTGAGTTAACTCCTCCCTAGTTACCTCCACTACCAAACACATTTCTTGTTTCCCCTGCCTCAGAGCAGGCACACCTCAGGCAAAGCCCACTTCCCAGAGAATGGGCACTCTTTATACCAGGGTGGGAGAAAGTGTTTCTCCAATCACTGACCCATTCCCAGTGGGTCTTGACTTATTCTGGAGACTTAACAGGATACTTCTCTATCTTCCCTCTTCCTCTGCACACCTCTCAGCACACACACAAGGCACCCGCCAGCCACACAGACTTAGCTGTTTAGGCAGAGGCATTGTGCTTTAGCACAATGGAAGCCAGAGCTTCCGTGGAGCCTTCCCCTCCCCCAAATGCAGACACCAGAGATGCAGCCCTTGGCTGCCTGCCCAGGAAGCTCCCCATCCTCTCCAGCCCCTGCTCTTGGGTCCTCCTGACAAGCTGACGGTAGCCACAGGCCACCCCACATCCCCCTCCCCGGCCTAGAGGATCCCATCCAAAGCAGACAGGGCTTTTTAACGAACAATTAGCTTGAATTTTTCATTAGCTGCAGCTTCCTTTGAAGTTCCTGCCTCTATGCCTTTCACATCACCAAGCTATGTATAGCCGGGGAGGCCTAGGCCATCTCAGCGGAGAGCCCAGCGGAAGTGTGGGTTAAGGTTCCCGTGGACCCACCTCTGAAGCAGACCCCTAATGAAGATGATTACCAATTCAATCCATTTCCCCCAGACAGCCCATATGTGGCTTACTTCAGACAGGGGTTTCCAAGGGCATCAACAAAGCCCACTCTGCTATAAGAAATGTTACTCTTCCCTGCTACTGAGGATGACCATTGTAAGGACAACGAAGGTGATAAAAGGGATAAAGAGAGGTAGATGCCTTCTGTCTGTATACCACTTCATTGTTAGCAGAGATCTTACACAGTCAGACTCTCATCTCAGTGCCTTAGCGACCCTGTGAGGTCACTGTAATCATGACTAACAGCTTCTGGCTTACAGAAGAGGCCACTGGGCTTCAGGGTTGTGACTTCATCCAGGGACACAAAACAAGGGAATGGCTGAAGTAGGCCTGAGGATGTTTCAGGATGATGAATTCAGGCTGGATATTTCAGAATGAGGAAGCCCCAGGCCAGGGAAACTGTCTAGATGAGTGGATGGATAGATTTTCAAGTATTGCTACTCACACCAGTTTTTTGGAGATGTTTTCAAGAAAATGAAAGAAGAAGGGAAAAAAATACCTTTTTTAGTTCTAAGTACATATGCAGACAGTGAGGGAGGAGCCCACACACATCCACTCTGGGAAGTCCACAGACTGGACTTAAATCTCGCCTCCACCGCCACTACCAAGGACGCCTACCTAATGTCGGGAAGACAGAGCTTTTCCAGGGGAGTGTCTGTCCTTTTAAGGCCAGCAGGAAGGCCGGTGCCCTGGGAGAAGGAAGGAAGGCCTCTCCAGCTCCAAGAAGAAGAAACCCAAGGGAAGACCTCACCCCACTGCTCCCCACAACCTGAAGAAAGGGCCACCCACCTGCCAGATCTGCCTCAGGTGCTGATTTGGCTCCAAGTTTCCTCCAAGCCCAGGGTAGAAGCAGAAGAGGAGCTGGTTGTTTTAGATGGGTCTGGTTGCTTTGTGGCACCTAGTGGATGGTCAATAAACTATTGTTGGTAAATGGAATGGGATGGGATGGGATGGGCTGAGATGGGATGGGATGGGATGGGTGGGATGGGATGGGGTGGGAAAAGGGCAGAGAGCAGGTCACAGTATGCCCTACCCCCCGACTCCTGACCTTACGTCCACCTCCTCAACCTCCTTCCCACAGTAAGCACCCTGGTCTCCTGCTGCCCCCTCCTCTGTTTGCGTGGCCTTGGACTTACCTCCAGTACTCTCCATAAGTCTTCCCCTCTCTGCTCCACGGTTTCCATGCCATTGTGGACACCAGTGAGACCTTGTTCAGCACACATGCCTATGGAGTCCATAGGCTCAGGAAGCCAATGCCCTTAGAGGCAACACTCAACCAACGGGACAGAAGAGCCAGTGGATAAATGCACACTGTCAGGTGGACAGTTGTGAGATACATCTTATATTCTCCCCAGACAGTCTCGGTGAGGCCCAGTCCCATTTCCCTGCAGTAGTGCCCTTTATCGTGGATTCTCCTCCTTCCTTCACTTTCCCCCAGGTCTCCCAGATATACTACCTACCATGAGACCCCTCAGAGAGCTCTTAGGACCACAGGCCCTCTGCTATTTCCTTGGTTCCTGTCCACAGAACAGGTAGCCTGGTCCCTCCCTGAGAGAAACCCTGCTGTGTGCTGTCCCCAGATGGTAGATTAACAATGCAGCTAGCCTGACCAGAGTCCAGTCTCATGCATGAGCTGGGCTGTGTGCTTTCTAAACCTTATCTCCAAGCCTCACAACTATTCTCTGGGGCAGGTGTTACTTTTCCCATTTTATAGATCCACACATCAAGGTTCAGAATATGATACAAGTCACAACTAGAGACAAGCAATTGGCAGAGCTGCAAATTGGCCCCAGGACCACCCTGGCCCCTCCTCAGTGTTACACAGGATGGTAGTCTTGGCCCCAGAACAGTAGAGCAACCCTCAGGACCAATTTGCAGACTCATGGAGCCATGAGATTGGTCCCCTATCACCCCTGGCAGAGGGACACTAGAACAAGCTAGAAGGTGGAAGAGAGCATGAGGTGTGGGAACAGTGAGGCTGGACTGAACTAGAGCAGAGAGAGCAGGCTGAGGGGTTGAGAAGGTGGATCTAAATTCTGGTGTACCGGCTCTGCCTGTTGGGAAAAGTGGATTCCTCCATGAGGGCCACCTGGAGCCTGGGAAGGCCCTGAAACAAGGGACTGGCAAGGTCAGATTTCTGTTTCAGGGACTCAGGCTGGGCGTGGTCACAGAGTGACTGGGCGTGGTCACAGGGTGGATGGGCGTGACCAGAGCGGCCGGGCAGACAGTCCAGGAAGATGATCAAGGCCTGGAGCTGGATGAGTGACACGCAGGGCACAGGCTGAGAAGAGGCTAAACCCCGAAAGATGTGGGAGTCCAGGGAGAAGGTGGAGTTGAAGACAACCTCCAGGGCTGGACCCAGGGCTGCAGCACTCCCTGTCAGGCAGCCCTCCTTAGGCCCTGTCTGTAGCAGGGGTGTGGGTCCATGAAGAGCGTGCCCCAGCACCGCATGCCCACCGACCACACCACAGCCAGTCTGGTCAGTATCTCTGGGCAGCCCCTCCATCCCCGAAGCTTCAGGCCGGGCTCCTCTCCTGCCCGGGGCGTGGTCAGCAGCCTCTGGGAAAGGGTGTGGCTTCTTCAAGCCTCGTCCTGGGAGTCTCTGCCCAGTCAGCTCTGCACTCTGAAACCTGTGATATATTTACAGGCAGCCAAGCAGGGGAAGTGAGTGGGAGTAGAACATGAATTATTGACCGCTCACTCTCATTCTGGCCGGGGCTGCTGGGCTGAGCAGAGACCCAGGGGAGCCCCAAGGCAATCTATGGGCATTAAGCAGAGCTCTTGAGAAAGCCAGAGGAAGAGGCTTCTGACTGTCGGGGGAACCCTAGGTGGCCTGAGCAGTGTGGCCCCTGTCCTGGCTCCCTGGGGTCCCCGGCATCGGGGAGGGAGTGGTGAGCAGATACTCAGTAAGGAGCCCAACAGCCCAGACCCAGCTTTACCAAGCCCAGCCAAGCCACCCCTTCTCCCTCATTGGCTGCCACCCGACACCAGGGATGTGGCCTGCCGAGACCACCAAATCCCCTGCAAGCTGCCTGTCACTACAGAGGTCCACTGTCCCCTCTGAGATGACTGTCACTGTGGTCCCGAGTCTTGTTGTTCAGTCACTAAGTCATGTCCGACTCTTTGAGACCCCATGGACTACAGCACGCCATGCTCCTCTGTCCTTCTCTATCTCCTGGAGTTTGTTCAAATTCATGTCCATTGAGTCAGGGATGCTATCTAACCATCACAACCTCTGCTGCCTACATCTCTTTTTGCCTTTAATCTTTCCCAGTATCAGGATATTTTCCGATGGATTGGCTCTTTGAATCAGGTGGCCAACATACTGGAGCTTTAGCTTCAGTATCAGTCCTTCCAGTTGAACATTAAGGGTTGATTTCTTTTATGATTGACTGGTTTGATCTCTTTGCAATCCAACGGACTCTCAAGAGTCTTCTCCAACACCACAGTATGAAAATTTCCCAGTCTTGCGGGGCACCAAATCCAGCCCATGGAGTGGCCCTGAAGGGCAGACCTCTTTTGCTCACACAGCATCTCTGCTGGGCTGCAGCACAACCTCTGCAGAACTTGCCCTAGGAAAAAGGCCTCTGGGTGATCGCTCCCTACTCCAGCTTCTTGCCAAGGAAAGAGCTGGATCCCACCATCAAGGAGCCAAGACTCAGTAGACATGGGTCTGAGTCACAGCACCACTAGCCAGCCATGGGCCCAAGCCTCAATTTTCCCATCTGAGTAATGGATATGAAAATAAAACCTGGCTTACCCTCTAGTGCTGGCAGGCATATCCCAGAAAGCACGTGAGGATGAACTCTGCAGATTGAGGTATCATTCTTACCAAGCCCATTTCTCCCCTGAGTCTTGGCTGCAGTCAGCGCCTCAACCTTCTCAGACGGTAAAAACCTAACAGCCAGGGTGACAGGCCACCCAGCCGTGTGATCCATGTGATCCAGCCTCAGGACCAGAGGCTTTTTATATTTTCACATTTGTCCTTCCAGGACGTGTGGTGTTGGGAGAGGCAGCCTCCTGCCAGGCTCCCTCCCTGCCTACCCTCCTGCACAAGACAGCCCAGTTCTGAGGTGAGGGAAGAGACCAAGATGGGATGGGGGTGGTATGTCTCTGGAACCCACAGTGGACAGGCAGCATCTGGGTCACAGCCCTCTCTCCTCACTGAGCTGCGACACTCACCCAGCTCCTGCGGGCCTTTGGTTTCTGCTGGTAGGCTCTGGAGGCCTTGAGCATTGTGGACAGGGAAGGACCCCGTCCCCCCACCCACGTGTACTTCCCAGAAGCCCACCCCCTCAGGCCTTGTGGTCCAACCACCCGCTGCCGAGGAAGCCAGACTCATAGGCAGATGGTGTTTCTGCTTCTCATTTGCTTGCCACCTCCCTCTCCACAGCTCATGGCACTCTGAGAACTTTCCAAGTTAGCAACCACAGCATCTTCCAGAGGAGAGATAGAAGAGGTCACTAGAGGGCTGGGTGTGTAGAAGGTGCAAGGTTGCAGAAAAACCATGCGAATCATTTGTATAAAATGTTTCATTCGTTGTCTGTACTAAAAAAATACATACAACCTGAAAGTAAAGAGTTATTTTATTTGGTGGGAATGTTTAGGATTCTGAGCCCAGGAGACAGCATCTCAGTAGCTCTGAGAAAACTGCTTCAAGGAGGCAGGAGGGAAGTCAGGCTGTATACAAGTTTGCAACAAAGGGAGCAGACAGTCTGAACAGCAAAGATCAGGTATCAAGTTAAAGAATTTAGCATTCTTTGTATGGGAAGATGCAAGCCTCTGGGGTCACTGAATTCATTCCTTTTATATGCACCTCAGGGGCTTCCCTAGTGGCTCAGATGGTAAAGCAGCTGCCTGCAATGCAGAAGAGCCTGGTTTGGTCCCTGGGTCAGGCAGATCCCCTGGAGAAGGAAATGGCAACCCACTCCAGTATTCTTGCCTGGAAAATTCCATGGATGGAGGAACCTGTCGGGCTATCAGCTATCTCTGGCCAATCCTGTTTCCTTGTTCACCTTGAGGAGTGGCAGTTGGCTCTTTCTTGCATTCCCCTAGCTCCTCAGCAATCACCATGGAGGGTGAGGGGCGACAGCATCCACTGTATAACAATTTTGGGAGCCCTCATTCATATTTAGAAGCCAGAAATTGCTGATGGCTGTGACATTTCTTGTTTATTGATATGACAGGAGATATTTTCATTTCACAGACTAGACACAGTATTTCTCAAAGGGGACCGTACTGGCTTTTGGATTGAGATCATCCTTGGTTGTGTAGGATCATCCTTCACTGCAGGATACTTGGCCTCCCTGGCCCTTCCTTATGCAGCACCTACCCTCAAGGTTCTTTTACACTCAACCCCCAAGTACATTTCCAATGGTCTCTAAGGATGAAGTTCTGCCCCATTAAGAACCAGAGGCTCACCAGAGCAGAGACCTGGTCGCTCTCTTCCCTTTCTGACTCCCTCTGCCCATAGCACCTAGAACTCATGTCAGCCTGCAAGGTGCACACAGAACATGCTCCTACCTGCTGACTCAATGCCCCCTCCAGGTGGCTGTTGGACAGACAATTTCTGCATGCTAGACTGACTGTCCAGCTAATTGGATGGGCAACTGGACTGACCAAGTGCCTGCTTACCTAACTGATAGAAGACACAAGCCTTTCCAGAACAAGTATTCCCTGAAACAGAGTACAGATCTGCGTCAGCCACACTCTCTGGGGTCACAGACCCTCTACCATCTCATACAGGGGGGTTCTCACTTGCCTCGATTCTCTTCCTTTGGGAATTCTCTGCCACCACCCTTGAGGGACAGAGGCCATTGGCCCTGGCTCTAAGACCCCAGACCTCCTCCAGTTAAGCCCACACCCCAAGAGCCCATCTCCACCCCTGACTCAGCAACCAGAAGCTCCTCGATTCTGCCTGCCTTTAGACTGATCTCAAGGATGTGTCAGAATGAGTCATGCCCCCCGATCCAGTACCTTCCCTGCAGGTATAAACACACAGGAGCAGCTCTTTCCCACACCTTACTTGAGCAAGATCAGACTCCCCCACCCCAATTCAAATCTGGCTGACTTGGCCTGTGTGAAATCAAAAGCCCTCTGCTACCCATCCTTCCTCCCCCTGGACTCTTCACTCTACCCTGGCCTTCCTCCACACAGGGTAACATCCATCTATCCTTCTATCCATCCAGTCATCCATCTATTAATAGCTCTTCACCATCTATCCATTTACCCATCTACCTGTCCAGCCCACTCTCCATCCATCCATGTACTAAGTTATTCACTCAAAATTCAGAGTTTATTCAGTAGGTTAATAATGAGGCCACACCTGCCTAGTGTCCATTACTCTCACTCAATTAGCCCCCTTATTAAAAGACTTCAGAGTCAATTTTCTCAAATTGTATCCCCCAGAGCCTAATTCTCCCACTCATCCCACATGTGTTTATTAAGCATCTATTCTGTGCCAGGTACTGTACTAGCTGCTGTGGATACAATGATAAAGAATGTGGTGCCTGCTTACCCAAGGCTAGTTTGTTGCTGAGGACAAACCACTGAAACAAAAAGTTGGTCCATTTGGGAACAGTGATGAGCAAAGCATGCCAATGGAGAATCGGGTGACAGCAATACTAGCATCTCCACGGGGCTCGCCACATCTGGCACCGCTCTGAGCCCAGTGCTTACATTAGCTCACCTGGTCAGAAGGGGGACACCTATTCCAGGGGGAGGGGGTCCTGACAAAGGGGATAGTCTGTGCAAAGGCAAGGGCACAGTGACTGAAGCATAGGAGACAAATGAAGGAGTGGCAAAAGAGGAGACTGAGAAGGAGGCAGTGTCACAGTCATGCTCTGTGTTGGGACCCAGGGTTTCAGCAACTGTGCAAGACAGAGAGCCCCAGCCTTACTGAGCTTATAGTCTAGTCTTAGAGCAATGACAGGATCAGAGCACATCAGAATCTACTGAGGACAGTTTGCAGAAGCCTCTGGATGATTCTGAAATGTATCCTTCACCCAGGGTGAAGATTATTGTATCCAATGGTCTCAAAATTCACTTCTAACTTTAACATTCTATAAAAGGGGCAGTTAGAAAAAGGAACCAAATCAACCTGCCTCAAACAAATCTGAGATGCTAACCTTGGTCTTGGAGCCCAGTTAGGGGCATCAGACACTGTGGGGGTCCCTTCCTACCCCCATCACGATGGGTGACAGGAGTGTTGTGGTACATCACCAGACCTCCCCTGCATGATAGAGGCACTCATTCCCACAGTGGCTGACAGATCAGAGCTGAGTTCCTCTCCAGCACTGCCCTCTGAGGAAGGGGCCTGCCCCCCTAAGCTTATACCCCAGGGCAGCCTGCATCCAGTGATTGATGGAGGGACATAGAGATTTTGGCTCCCCAGCCTCAAATAGGAGTCTCTTGCAAAGGTCCAGAGCTCCCCATGAGATCAGCTGAGATCGCTGTACAACTGATTCCAGTTCAGCCTCCCCCTCAGCCCAGTGCCTCCGAAGTGCTGTACCAACTGCCCTTCCCAATAATCCTCCTGCATGCAAAGTTCTGTCTCAAAATCTTTTTCCCTTGGAAAACTCACCTAAGACAATGGGCCATACTGAGTTGGGCCCTAGGAGGGAGCTGCCTTGACAAGACTACCCAGTCATCCACCCTCCCATCTAAACTCCTGTTCTGACTTGACAGTCCCACCAAGGAGACTTGCTCTCCATTCCTTTAACATCATTCATTCTTTCAGTATCTCTATATTCCAGGAAAGTGAAAGTGTTAGTCACTCAGTTGTGTCCGATTCTTTGCAACCCCATGGACTGTGGCCCACCAGGCTCCTGTGTCCATGGATTTCTCCAGGCAAGAATACTGGAGCCACTACCAAATCTCTCCTACCTTAAAATGATTATAAATGTGGTTATCTTGGCCTGGAGCTCCATCACCATCACCCACTACCCTTTGCTCTGTACTCTGTTCCTTAAAACAAACAAACAAAAACAAAAAAAAAAATGTTTCCTCTTCCAGGAAGCCTCCCTGGACTTCCCCCCAAGTTTGATGAATTTAGAATCCTGGAGCACTTGAACTTCCAGCTGTTGTTAGTTTGGAAATTTTTGTGTGTTTATAGATGGATATTTAAAACCATGTTTTGGGGTTTCTTTGAAGTCTATATTTGTGCATTCTCTGCCCTCAGGAATGTGTGTTCTGTTTCTCCAGTAAAAGAGGGGGTGGAGATCCCCCAAGATCAAGGAAGTCTTTCATCTGTGCCTCCCCCTGCCTCTGCTTGGCAACCACTTGGCCGCCCTGAAAAGTGACCAGTGTCTGATGATGACCCAATAACTCAACAGGAAATGGAAGTAGGAGTACAACCTACTTTTAGCCCTTTTTCCCATTGAAGACCTGAGTGCACAGTCTCTTGAGAACCTCTGGAGGCAGGCAGGACAGCCATCATTATGTCCATTGATAAATAAAGATCCTGAGACCAGAGAGGTGAGATGACTTGCCCAAGGGGACCCAGTCCTCAAGCAGCAGTGTTCTAGGTCAGACCCCAGGCCACTCTCCTCCCAGCCCAGGGCTCCTCCTTGCCACACTCTGTAGGGAGGGGGCAGCCTAGTGCTGGTGAGACTGGCGATGTCCTGGGAGCTTAGGAATCTGGTCTGCAGTGGAGCAGTATGCTCCTAGTAGGCAAGGGGGCCCACATCCACCTGGGGGCTGGGAGATGCTGTCAGATGCTTGCTGGGGCACCCCAACTGCTACCCCTTTCCCAAATGGCCTTATGCAAAGAACTCTTTCAGGAGACCCAGGGCTGGAGGCACCAGGAAGACCTGGGGAGCCACAACTGAGGCAGGAACCTGCAGAGTCATTCAAGGACATGGTCAGTGGCTGAACCCATCTCCAGGAAACAAGGATGTACCAAACACACAGGACTTCACTGCACCACTCAGCAAAGGCTCTAGTCTCCCCTGACCTCACCCAGACCCTGAGGAGTACACAGAGGGGCACTGAGGGTTCACGAGGGTCACAACATCATTGGAAGCAAGACCCCTGAACCTCACTGAGCTATAAAGAGGGACAAGGGAATGCTCGATCAGGACCATTCTCTGGTAGGCCTACAAGTGGGGGGGGTGGGCATCAGCACTGGCTTGTGGAGGAACCCTGAGAGCTCATAGCCCTGACCCTGCTATGGTGAGGACCACAGACAGCTCCAAGACCAGCCTTGAGCTTGAGGAAAGGAGGGGCAGAAGCAGGGCTTAATAATAATAATAGTAAACCCTTAGATAGTTCTGAGCCCATGCCAGACTCTGCCTTAACATTTTACATAGAAAGGTAACTCAGTGAGCTTCACAGTAGCTCCAGGAGGCAGCTATTATTATCATCCTTGCACCACTGAGGAGACAGATGGAAAGTGATGGGATCAATTGTCTAAGATGACCAGCCAGAAGTGGTAACAGAGTCTGCTGGTTTAGCTACCGTGTGATATCACCTCTTCTAGCGTTCTAGGGGTATTCTTGCCCTAAACATCAGTTCCTAGACCACAGAATTGACCAGAAAGGGACACTCCCCCTATGCAGCCCCCCTCACCGGCCATGCACACACATGCTTTGGGATGTGATCCGACGGTAGTGACCCGGCCAGAGGCCAAAGCAGCAGAAGCCCCTCGCTGGAGACCTCTGGCCAGGGCCACACCAGTAGGCTGCGGCGGAGTCGAGGACCACAGAGCCGGCAGCGGTCCCCACAGAAACCACCGCTCAGCCCCCGGCTCCATCCACACCCTCAGTGGCCCGGCCCACAGCGCCGGCCTCCCTTTAGTTAAAGGAGGAGAATCAGACCTTCTCCAGCCACCCAGCCTTCGGGCTGGGCCTCAGGGAGTCACCTGGACGAAGATGCGCGGGCGAAACCCCATTGGTTCCGGTTTCCTCGCGGCGTCGGCGTCACATCAATACCCAGGCAGCGCCTTCTGCTGGTCTGGCCGGCTCTGTGCGGCTGGGAAGTTGCCTCGGGGCCGGGACAGCCCAGAAGTCAGGACACAGACTCCCGCCGGGAAGCCACCTCAGCCTGACCTGCCAGTCCGGTAAAACATGAGCCTTGGTTTTTCTCTAAAGGGCGGATGAGAAGAAAAGCCAGTGGAGGGACCAAGATGCACAGGCTTCCCAGCAGAGTAGCCCCAGTTCTGCTTGCCCTAAACTGATGGAAGCCTCTTTGACCATCGGTTTACTGATCTCTGCAATGGAAATAATGATTCCTTGGCCCCAGAGTTGTTGAAAGGGTTGAATGTGGTGAGGCTAAGGTTCAGGCTAACAGGAGGTGGTCATCATTCCATGCTCCCCACTCCCAGTCCAGCACAGATAAAGAGGTGCCCTACCCTGCTGGAATAGTGACCCTGGGTCTCGGGGCTTTGGCCCTGCTGCTCCTCCCCACCTCCCTTCCCTTAACCATAAGTGTGCCCAAAAGACGGGCCGTCTGAGGAATTTCATCCCCAGGCAGAGGTCAACCAACTCTTCATGGTCAAATCAATCCCTTCTCTGGGCTTCACTATTACATTGTGGTTCCCAGATACTAGACTATCAGCATCCATAACACCTAATGACCACTTTAATAATCCAGATTTCTAGACCCTCACTTCCTGGAATTCTGATTTATGAGATCACCGTGGAGTCTGAGAATTTGTATTTAAACACCCTCTTCAGTTTACTTGGCTGTCCAACAGGATTTAATAACCACTGCTTTAGGTGTTCATCAGGTCTTCTGGTGGTGTTAGTGGTAAAGAACCCACCTGCCAATGCAGGAGACATAAGAGACGCTGGTTCAATCCCTGGGTTGGGAAGATCCCCTGGAGAAGGAAATGGCAACCTACTCCAGTATTCTTGCCTGGAGAACTCCGTGGACCAAGGAGTTGGTGGGCTGGAGTCCATAGGATCGCAAAGAGTCAGATAAGACTGAAGCGACTTAGCATGCGTGCATGCAGCTCCAAGATTCAATGACCTTAGACAAGCTGACGACAAAGGCCTCGTTTGATCCCTGAGCCTTGGTCTCCAGCCTGGAGCAGCCTATCCTCCTCTCAGAAGATGGTTCCAGGGGGGTTTTCCTTGTCTTTTTTCCTCCTTGGAAGAATTTGGGGAATTGGCTCATGGTTAGCAGATACTTTGGGTTAACTTCTTAAAAAACACACTCTTGATTTCTTAGTAAGAAACCCCCAGTTTTGTTAAATGGTCCCTTAATCAGAGACAGTGATAGTAATCTTGATTCTTCTCAAACAGTTTTCATCATCTCATTTTCTTGGCAAGTATTTATTCCAGTAGCATCATATGAACCAGTGCTGGGCACGTAACATGAAGGTAAGTGGTTTTTTTTTGGCGGGGGGGTAGTTAGGATGGGGTTGAGAAAGGTTACTTTAAAAGAGATACAGAAATAGACACTTCCTCTTCTTTCCTGGGTGTAGTCACAACTAGATGTGATGTCTGGAACTTCAGCAACCATTTCAACTGTGAGCAGATGTTTGAGGGGAAAACCCCTCAGCCTGGAATTCTCTTTTTCACTTGACTCATTCTCTAACCTGACTCATTCTCCAACTTGACCCTTCCTTGCCCTTCAACCCCTCTCTCAAACAACACTTCCTCAAGAAAAGAACCCTCACACTAGCCTGGTAATCTCCTATTCTCCTTGTTCACCCTTCCCAGTCCTCTTAAGTTTTGCTTTTGACATACGGATATGCTTTTGACGTCACAGTTTGAAACTATTCATCTATAAGATTATTTGCTCAAACACGTCCCCCTGACTAGACTATAAACTGTAACCCCAGCACCTCATACTATGCCCGATAAATCAGATGTTTCATACACCATTGTCAAACGAATGAACCAACAAACTCTCACTTTCCCAAGGAAGGATCGTGCTCATTTTCAAAATCTACTCCCAGAACTTGAGGCAAATAGACTCCCCTTCCTAACAACGCTCTTCTGTGAAATCAGAGAATGCTGATGCTAGATGAGCCTCAGAGATTTTTTTTGTTTCCCCAGATAAGCAGACCAAGGCCTCGGGCATTCACTCCATTGTCAACAGTTCCTATATGTCCTCTCTCTGCCCGCTGCTGTGCTGGGTGTTGAGGACCCAGAGTTTAACTAGGGCAGGGTCCCTGCCCTTTCAGAGCTCTGTCTGGTAGATTTTCCCAATGTTTTCCTCCCTTCTGCTCTCCCCTGACCCAGTTCTCCATCTGTCCTGTGAGGCACTAAAGCCAAGGAAAGTGAGACAACAAGACACATGGGGCCCCACTCCCTCCGGGGGTGACCTAGGGACTTCTAGAAGCTCTCGTCTGGAAGGACAGAGACGTGTCCAGTCAGTGCTGACCAGAGGCTGAAATGGAGGTCTTCTGGCCAGTTCTGCCTGCACATCAGCCAAAGAAAGAAGCCATCATGGAGTGTCCAGGGTACAATGAATAGCTCGTAGCTACCTCAGTTTCCACAGGGTGACTTTCTCCCTCAGGAGCAGGGGTTTCTGGGCAATAGCAGGGGAAAAATTCAGGCTCCATCTCAGAAGCAGATAGAAGTCCCATGGAAGACTCCTCTGCTTCCACCTCTGGTGCCTCTTCATTCCTCTCTAAGAGGAGGCCAGCCTCACTGGCGGGGAGAGCTCCTGAACCCCAGAGGCCTGACTCAGGACTGACAAGGAGACTGGGGACAGGGGTCAGCTCTGGCTCTGGGCAGGGGTGAGGAGACATGCTGAGGTTGGAAAGTTGTCACAACAGGGTACGGGGAGAGAGCTAAGATGTGGAGCTGAGAGAGGTCTGCAGGAGAGATGAGAGATGGCTAGCATCTCTCAGCAATGGACTTTCCAGCTGGGTACAGTTACCCGCACTGGACACCACAGTCCAAGCTTCTGCATCCTCCAGAGCTTTGCTCTGCCTACTCCCTCCCCTCACATGAGGGGCCTTGTGGAAGATGCCCCATCACCAAAGAATTCTCCCTACAGAGGAGGGCTGGAACCAGAGAGAGCATGACCCTGGGGTTAAAGGGTTCCTTTCCTGGACCTCAGGTGGTTCATCTTGGAGAGGCTGCCGGAGTAGCAGCACCCTGGGAAGAGAAGAAAATGGGAGAGGAATTCATTCAAGGAAAGAGCTGCTCTGTAATTCCTTAAAGACGTTCTCTATTTGCTTTCCTCTTCCTTCCCCCCTGCTCCCTCCCCCCTCCTCCCTCCCCTCTCCTCCCTCCTCCTTCCCTCCTCCACCTTGTCCCTCCTCCCTCCTCATCTTCCCTCTTCTCCTCTATCTCTCCTTTCCCTTCTCCCTCTTTCTTCTCATTTTCTCTCTCTCTGTCCCTCACTCACTCATTCTACCCCTCTCTCACTCTCCCTTTCTCTCCCTTCCATCTTTCCCTCCCAGCACTGACAGTCTTTATATGATTAAAGTAGGACAAGAATGTTTTCCAAGGCTTTAAAATATCCTTGTTAAGGAAATTCACTGGGAGGAAGGAACTTTGCTTAATTTCTTGGAAAATACAAAGCATATGGTGAGAACTGCTGTTGTTTCCTCTGTCTTCCGGATCCCCTCCCGAGATCACGTCTTAGGTTCACCTGTCAGGCACACCAGCCAGGTGGGGCCAGGATGATGATGGCCAGATCCAAATTTGCCACCCCCTATCTGGCTCCTGTCCTGAGTTTTGCTTGACAGGTGAGTTTAGAGACCAGAAAAACACCTTTGAACATCTTCTTGCTAGAAAGAGAAAGCAATAGCTCTTCCCATCTCCCTCAAGGGGTCCTTCTCCCCATACCCCAAGCCAGAGATTCAGTAAACTCACATGGGCCCCACCACACCCCAGAATAATCATTGCAAAGTTTCACTGTGTAGACAGAGGCCAGCTGAGGAGTGGAAGTGACGAATGGCAGGGAGGAAACACACCTAGAGATAAAGCAGCCTCTGTATCCTTGAATTCTTTGCTGTCTGAGCCACCAGGGAAGACTTTAAAGAACTTGCCTGCCAGTGCAGGAGACTGTGAGAGATGTAGGTGTGATTCCTGGGATGGAAAGATCCCCTGGAGGAGAGCATGCCAACTCATTCCAGTATTCTTGCCAGAGAAATCCCATGGACAGAGAAGCCTGGCAGGCTACAGTTAATGGAGTCGCAAAGAGTCATACACGACTGAGCAACTTAGCATGCATGCACACATCCTTGAAAGACATGGAAAAGACCAAAAAAAGACCAATTTTGTCCATAAGAGTAAACAGAGTGGTTTACAGTGGTGGTACTTAGATTTTCTGGATCACCTTGGGGATACAATGAAAACTATAAACCTGTTCCCCCCAAAATAGACATATACAAGACAACAAGACTTTTCATATAATTTCAGTAAGTCCATTGAACCCAGGTTAATAATCCTATTAGAGGACAGCATCACATTAGGTCCAGCCAGGAGGGGACCCTGCCTTGTGCCTCAAGCTTTAAAGGGTTTCATGTGGAGCATAATGTAGTCCTCCTGTACTGACACTCATATATACACTAAGAGATAATGGTTCTTTCCATCTTCCTGGTAGCCATGATTGCCTGCAGCCTTCCTGTCTCCTTCCTCCTAGCCCCACAAGTCCTGATGTTCCTGAGCTCTCTGCCACTCCTCCCCAATCCTCCAGTCCCTCCACCTCTCTGTCCCACACTAGTCTGCCTGTTCCCCATCTCCGCCTGACACCTGGTCACCTGGCTTCTAGACAGCAGGAGGTAGAGTGAGTGCTGAGCCCTCCTGGCCAGAACAGCAGCAGCAAGGCAAGGACTGTGTGAGAGGCAGAGCCATTCCCAGATGCTGCCTTCTCCTTCTGCTCCATCTTCCTCTTGGTGGGTTCCTTCCCTCCCCAGGGCCTTCCAGGTTCTCTATAGCTTCTACTCTTTGCACTAAAATTCGCATCAACTAATATGTATTAAGGGCTTCCCTGGTGGCTCAGTAGTAAAGAACCTGCCTGCTAATGCAGGAGACATGGGTTCCATCCCTGGGTTGGGCAGATCCCCTGGAGAAGGAAATGGCAACCCATTCCAGTATTCTTGCCTGGAGTATCCCATGGACAGAGGAGCCTGGTGGGCTACAGTCCATGGGGTCTCAAAAGAGTAGGACATGACTTGGCAGCTAAGCAACACCAATATGTATTAAGCACTTCCTATGTGCCAAATGGCCTGTACATGCATTATATCTTTCTCCTTTTACATTGAAGCTTATGATATGGGTCTTCTTATGTCCACTCAATAGGTGAGGGAGGGCACAGGTTTGGGGAGGTTACACTCTTCCCACCAGGTTATCAATTGCACTCAAATTCCTGTTCAGAGCTTCTTTCTTCCAGTCCACTTGGCTTACTACTAATTTTTATTAATTGCCAAAGACTGATAATGAATTTTCAGGCTACCACCTGCCAGATGGACAAAGCATTTCAGGGTCAGCAAGGTCTTGGAGTCCCACTGTGGAGCCAGCCTCCTTCCTCTGCTCTGTAAGAACTTAGCATATTCGAGGGGAGTTCACACTGAAGCCTGCTGCCGGGGCTGCCCAAGAGAAGCGGACCCATGAGAGCTCGTGTTGGGGTCTAGCTAGAACTCTCCGATCTCACTGATCAAAATGCAGGGCATCCAGCTCAATCTGAATTTCATATAAACAAAGGATTATTTTTTAGTAAGTATTACATAAGGTATATTTAGTCCGTACTATTCTAAAAAAAATCATTCACTGTTTATTGCACTGACACCAGACTTTTAATCTGGCCACCCTGGGCCCAGGCCCCTCAGATGTGGGCTTCAGCCAGGCAAGTAGAGAGGAGGGGCAGCTGTGGTTCCCTGTACACCTACCCCCATACTTGGACAAAAAAGCTTGGAAAGGCCCATCCAGCCCGAGCTGCCAAGGGAGGGAAACGGAGGCCCTTCTACTCCAAGCTGCCCTCTTCGCCTGCCAGTTCCTTTGCCCTAGGTCATACTCTGCCGCCTCTCTCGTCCCCTTCCTAGGCCCCCCATCCTCCCCCTCTGCCTAAGAAGCTGTCCCAGGCCAGGGGGCTCTCCTGCTCTGCCGACCCCAGCACAGGTCTGTGATCTGAACATACAAGACAGCTCGGCTGCCTTTTCTGTGACCTGAGTTGGCAGGGGTAGGAGGGTGGCCAGATCCCCAGGCCAGCCCAGATGCCCTTCAATCCTGGAAGATGCCTTTATGGCATATTTGCTCACTGGGGCCACCATTCCTTGTCCCCGGGAAGCTGAGGGCTGTCCTCAGTGCAGAAGGACGTGAGTCAGTACCCACAGCAAGCAGGCCAGGGGCCCCAGCCTCCTTCCCACGTTCATATTCTTTCCAGCCTGGGGACTGAAGGGGACACAGGACACTTCCTGCTTCTCAAAGGAAACTGTGAGCCATTAAAAGCAAGTGCTTTCATGTTTGTCTTCTTTGAATGCATCTTTAAATTAGAGGAGAGTCCAGGTAAGCATCACTCCAGCTCAAGCACCAGGTCAGCAGATGGGCTGAGGGAGTTAAGAAAGGATTGCTGAAGGCATGGCGCACATAGAGACCAAGGGTAGCCAGAGCCCCCGGGGGTTGGCAGCTGGAGGACAGGTCCCAAGTATGTGGATGCCAGCCTGGTTGAAGGCTTGTAACTTCTGGGGTGTAGATCAAAGCCAGCAGTTCGTCACTCTCGGGCTAGAGGTAAGGATCACAGGTAATGATGGGGAGAAATTTGGAGGATTCATACATTGCAGATGGCTTCCCAGATGGCTCAGTGGTAAAGAATCCACCTGTCAATGCAGGAGATGCAGGTCAGGAAGATCTCCTGGAGAAGGAAATGGCAACCCATTCCAGTATTCTTGCCTGCAGAATCCCATGGACAGAGGAGCCTGGTGTGCTACAGTCCATAGGGTTGCAAAGAGTCAGACATGACTGAATGACTAAACAATAACAGTGTACGTCACATATATGGTCATCTGAGGACAACCTCTGGCAGGGAATGTAAGGAAAGCAGGAGCAGTGATTCAGGTAATTCTCTAATCAGCATGGGTGCATAGTGGACAGGCTTCACTTCTTCCAGAATAGAAGCATAAGTTACTGGGACCGCAAGAGTCACCTCTCACCCTCCCAGCTTCTGCCCCTGGGCCTGTGCACCCAGGGGAGAACAGACAAGTTTCTCATTCCTTCCTTTGCCTGGCTCTCTGATTGCCCCTTCCACACTGCCACCCACCTCAGAGCAGCAGAACCAATGAGAGGACCCTCCTCCAGCCCCCTACACACTCAGCTTCAGAAAGACCTTGACATCCCCACCTGACTCCAGCAGGGCTTCTGGGACCTGGAGCACGGAGTGGGACATCAAAGGTCAGCTCTTCCAGGCCCTTCATTTCTTCATGGGAAAGTGGAAGCCCGGGTGTGTGTGTGTGTGCGTGCGTGTTTGTGTGTGTGAGTGTGTGACTACTCCAAGGTCACACTAGAGCTTTAGACCACCCAAATCTTAACTGGTGCAAGTTCTTTCTGCTATGTTACCCTGGTCTTCTCCTAATTTGGGGTAACCTTTTAGGAAATGTTACATTTTAGAGAAAAACACATTTAAGTCCAATTATCCTGACCCAGTTCTCTTTCATAACTTATAAATGCAGACCAGAAACTGAAAAATAAGAAATTGCTTTTTAAAGAAAAGATGTGTTTGATTTAAGGCAGATATTACAATAAGAAATATACTTGAAAAGGAACTGTAGTCTTATAACTTACTTATTATTTTCCAAAACAAACAAGTCTTGAACTAAAGAGCCTTGGCTTTGGAGTTGGATGGATCTGGGTCCACAACTTGGTTCTGCCACTTACCAGCTATGTGACCTGAGACAGGGTAGTTAACTTCTCTGTGCCTCAGTTTCCCCACTCACAAAATGGGGATAAGAGCAGCATCTATCACACAGGCTTGTTGAGATGACTAAAGGAAAGCACTTGGCCCAGGCCTGGCACACTGCAAACCATAGTAATGAGCCAATATCCACTGAGACTTCTTCACACTGTCCCCAACCAGTTTCAAGGCTAATAGGAGCCTCCCACTAATTATTGTTATGAAACCAAGTGAAACAGAACAGTCACTGCCTGATTATAAGAATCCTCTTTCCTGGACTTCAGGCTGCTCAACCCAGAGAATGACTGCTATGGACTGGATTGTGTACCCCCAAATTCATGTTGAACTCCTAACATTTATTGTGACTATAGTTGGAGATAGGACTTTAAAGAGTTAGTTAAGGTTAAATGAGGTCATAAGGATGGGTCCTAGGCTAAGGGGACTGGTAGCTTTATAAGAAGAGGAAGAGAGAGGCTCTCTTTCTCCCTCCAAGTGCGTGCACTAGGGGAAGGCCTCGTGAGCACCCAGCAAGAAGGTGGTCATTGGCAAGCCACAGAGAGAACTCTCATCAGAACGTGACTGAGCTAGCGCCATGATCTCAGACTTCTAGCCTCCAGAACCATAAGAGAATAAATTTCTGTTGTTTAAGCCACCCAATCTATGATATTCTGTTATCGCAGCCTGAGTGAAGATAATGACCAACCCGTGCTGACTCGTTGGAGTATGACAGCTCCCAGCCACAGGAACAGAAAACCACACACCACACCCTGGCAGTAGAGCCTCGTAGTAAAGCACAGACTGCCTGGAAATAAATATCAGCTCTGTCACTACCAGCTGTGTGATGTTGGGCTAGTTACTTAACCTCTCTGTGCCTCAATTTCCTCATGTACAAAACAGGGGCTCATGATATCACTGGGAATTAAATGGGTTAATGAATAATGTGATCTCAGAGCAGGTCAATCAACAAATACTTACCCAATGCCTACTCTGTGTCAGACACTGGGGGATCTAGCAGAGAAAACAAAAATATTCCTGCCTTTATGGAGCAGGGGAAATGGCTGATAAGATGATAAATGCAGGGGACTTTCTTGGCAGTCCAGTGCTTAAGACTTCACCTTCCAACCCAGGGAGTGTGGATTCAATCCCTGGTTGAGGAGCTAAGATCCCACATGCTTCATGGCCAGAACACCAAGAGCCCACAACAGAAGTAATATCGTAATAAATTTAATAAAGACTTTAAAAATGCTCCACATAAAAAAAATCTTTAAAAAAAGAAGGAAGATAAATGCAATAGTGATAAATGCTAAAGAGATAAATAAGGAGAGGGTAGAGTTGGGATTGGGACTGCAGTTTTGGACAGGTAACCAGGGATGGCCTGATGGAAGTGACCATAAAAACACCTGGAGCATTCCAAATCAGGGGAAAGCAAGTGTAAAGGCCTTGAGGAGGAAGCATGTGATCATGTCTAAGGAAGAGCAAGGAGGCTGATCTGAAACATAGTGAGCAAGAGAGACCCCTGAAAAAAGAGAAATAATGGGGGTTGGCTTTCCTGGTGGCTCAGCAGTAAAGATCCTTCTGCAATGCAGGAGACCCGGGTTCAATACCTGGGTTGGGAAGATCCCCTGGAGGAGGGCATGGAACCCTCTTCAATATTCTTGCCTGGAAAATTCCATGGACAGAGGAGCCTGGTGGACGACAGTCCATAGAGTAGCAGAGTCAGATACAACTGAAGCGACTGAGCATGCACAGAGTAGGTATGGCTCTATAGCCGTTTAAAGGACTTTGACCTGTATGCTGTCACGGAAGCCATTGGAGGGTTTTGAGAAGAGACATGCATTGTTTTTGTTCTCTTCTTTTTTATAATATTTATTTATTTATTTGGCTGCACCAAGTCTTAGTTGCAGCACTTGGGATCTTTGATCTTAGTTGCAGCATGTATGATGTTCCCTGAACATGGATTGAACCTAGGCCCCCTGCCTTGGAAGCATGGTGTCTTAGTCACTGGACCACCAGGGAAGTCCCCATATATTTTTACAAGCTCACCTTGGCTACTGCTTGGAGACTGTGCTGTGGAGGATGGAGAGCAGGTATAAAGGAAGCTCCTGGAATAATCCAAGTGAGAGATGATAACGGCTTGAACTAAGGTGGAGCAGTGGAGGGAGTGAGATGAGGTCAGGTTCTGGATATGTTTTATTGGCTGAGCAATATGACTTGCTATAGATTGGATGTAGAAAGTGAGAAAAATGAAGAGTCAAAGCAAGCACCAAGGTTTTGGTCTGGGCAACTAGAAAATGTATATTTACCATTTAGTTGCCATTTACTGAGCTTTGAAAGAGAAGCTGGTTTGATGGGAAATATCAGATTCGTTTTGGGCACATTGGTTTTAAAATGCCTATTAACCATCCAAATGGAGACAAAGGGTAAACAAATACACAAGCCTAGAGTTCAGGAGAGATGTCTGGGCTGAAAATAGTTTTAGAATCATCAGCATATAGAAGATATATAAAGCATGAGACTGGATGAGATCACCAAGGCAACCAAAGTAGATAGAAAAGAGATCAAGGGTTCAAGGTCAAGATAAACTATAATAATGCAATTAAGGTGCCTAGTTTGATGGAAGGATGAAAAGTTGTACATGATTAGGATAGGAAATAAGTCTCTTAGATGCTGTTTCATAACTAGTTGGCCTCTTGACCTTGATCCCTCCCACATTAAGTGCTCACGGAGCCTGGGAGTAACCAACAGAGAAGAATAAGAAGGAATAGCCAGCACAGTTACAACGATTCAGTATTTGCAGCTATTATTATTTATGGTCGTTGTTGTTGGCTGTATCACTGCAGCACAAATTCTCAGGTCAGGGTGATACTATCTAAAGCTGACAGAGGGCACCTGAAGGATCTGAAAATTAGATAGAAATGCTGCCAGATTAACTTTTCATCAGACCAAAAGAGTGACAGAAAAGAAACATACTCAGTTGTGTAGTGATAAAAGCTGGGACAAGGAAGATGAAAGATCTTACCATAGAAAGATAGAAACAGAAAAACATCCCCCAAGTATTAAAGGGAAAAAAAGAAGAAATGGGAAAGTCACACCACCCCCACCCCCTGAAGCCACCCCCTTCCACCCAGCTGAAGGACAGAATAACAGGAGACAATGAGAAGACAGAAATATTTTTTTAACTGCTATCTTTGTTTGAAAAGATCAACTATACTAAAACAATTAAGGTGCTTTGTTTGATGGAAGGATGAAAAGTCATACATGATTAGGATAGGAAATAAGTCTCTTAGATGCTGTTTCATAACTAGCTGGCCTCTTTGACTTCCATCCCAAAGGCACCTATGAAATTGTGATTATTTTGCCAAAGCAATAGGGGTTATTTAGGGTCACAGAGGATGGGAGCCATCCATAAGGACCACAATGGGGTGAATACTGAGGCATCTCTGAGCACTGTGATGGAGTAAAGGTGGAAACAACCTTAATACTGAGAATCCAGGTAACCCTCCAGGTACAAAGCCAACAACTCAGTTTGCGCCAGGCAAGATGTGGAACAAATATCCTAACAATTCATGTGCAACCACCTAGAAGATGACAAGATGTGACAAGACTGCCAATGTATCCTTGAGGAAAAACAGAAAGTGCAAGACCAAATTCAGCAACCTCATAGTCCAAGGAGGCAGGAGGGAGATGACAACATGGATCTTAAGTTATTTGGTTACTGTTCTCAAGCAATCCACATGTCATGTATACATCATATGTATGTAATAAAGAGGGCTGTCTCTTATTGGGCTCTCATGTGCATGTAATTAAAGCCTTTACATAAATTATCATATTTAATTCCAACAATAACCTTGTGAGGGGTGCTATTTTTACTGCCTCCTCCCCTCTCCCTGGTGGCTCAGTGGTAAAGAATCTATCTGCCTGCAATGCAGGAGATGTGCATTCAATCCTTGGGATGGGAAGATCCCTAGATAAGGAAATGGTAACACACTCCAGTATTCTTGCCTGAGAAATCCCATGGACAGAGGAGCCTGGTGGGCTACAGTCCCTAGAGTTGCAAAGAGTCAGACACAACTTAGCAACTAAACAACAACAACCCTTCAAACAAATTATTTGGTTTGGGCATAGGAGTCAGTTGACCTTCCCAAGGTCACATGGCTATTAAGCAGCTAAAGTGGGTTGAACCTGGGGCTGACTGGCTTTAGAGTCCAAAGTTATAATCCCATACCACTGTCTCCTTTCCGGAAGTTTACAGGCATTCACTTTCTTCTCTCAGACCTCCTCCACCACTTTCTTGATGTCCACTCCCACCTACTACTCTTCACTGCCAGTCAGTCCTAGGCTTGTACCTACCTCCTTGTCAGGCACAGCAATAAGCACAGGGTAAGTACTCAATAAACACTTCCTGAATTAAATATCTGATATCAACTTTGAGCTGGGTTCTCCAGTATGCAGAGTAATGAAACTCAATCCCAAGGGAGGCAGAGAAACAAAACCTTTGATGAATGTAGAAGCAAGCTGAGATGGGACCTTTTTCCATGTAACTTTGATAAACCCTCCACATGGGCCCATAGATTGCTCTTGGGCCATTATTGGCTTCCTGCCATTATCCGGCTTCTCTACCTGCATCAGGAGACTGATGACCAACTCACTCACTGCGTGACAATCCCCATTCTGTCACCACTATTGTGTCAAAGCAACTGGTCATTTAAGTGGGGCCAGAGGGAGACCACTCAGGCCCTCTAGTGCTATGTAGACATCTAAATATCACTTGTCTTGTGTTTTACCCTTGTTAACTCTTATGTGATATTTAGTAGGCATGACCCACACAGAAATGTGTATTCCTTTGCCTTTTTGTCCCTAGAATGAAAGTTTGTATCATGACCTAGGAATGGTCTCTAATCACAAAAGTTCTTTAGTGAAAAAGAACAATCATGGCAATTTCTTATTCAGAGGCTTTCTAATGTCAACAGAAGAGATATCATAAAGTGAGAAGGTTGAACTAAATGATCTGGGAGCACAGGTTCTGAGTCACCACCCCAGGATTGTCTTCCTAACTGAGACACAGGAGACTGGAGAGATACCTTAGCTGGTGCATCTCTGAATCTGTAGGTCAGGCTCAGTGTCCCTCTCTTCCAGTTTTTCCTAACAATCAGAAACCTAGACACATGGTTGGACAAAAGATTATTAAACTATTTCCATAACCGAGGGACACCCTGGAGATATTGTCTAAGTGGTAAAATATTAGAATTTCAGGAACATTTCAGTGATTTATGAAAACAATGTGATAGCATATTTGAAAATTGGGACCATACCAGAAAATCCAGGCTATATATGGTCATATCATCAAAATATAGACTGCTTATCAAAGATATTTTGCCAAACCATTCTGCAGGCTTAGGAGATACAAGTCAAATTCTGTAACAATAGATTTAAGAAAGATCTTTGAGCCCCAGGTCTACAGCCTGCTAATTGAAGAAATATTTTAGAATCCAAATCCTAAAAGTTTTCAGAAATTTCAACAGAGCCTCCATTCTGTGAAGCCAATTTTTTTTTCCTAAAGCTGGCCAGTGATGCAGTACCTCAAATCTCAGCACCAAGGACAGAGCTCACTATATCAGGGAATAATACACGGTTTTTCAACTCTGCAGATGAGAAATTCTTATGAGTTCAAGATGAAACCACAGAATATTAGTGTTAGAGGCAATTAAGTAGCTCAACATTTTTTCACTTTACAGATGAAGAATCAAATGACCTTCTTCACATCCTAGAGCCAGGGCACTAGAACTCAGGTCTTCTAATCCCCAGCCCTGTGCTCTCACTGCATGATTCTGAGACCTGGAATCACTTACAGATCATTACCATGCTCCTCTCCAGAAAGCTTCCATGATCTGTCAGTGTTCAGTTAACATTAGTGCCAAGAGAGAATATTTGAGGTGACAGGGAAATGTAGAAAAAAACAAAGGAAAGAGAAAGCTCCATGACTCCTCAATAGGGAAAGCTTTTCTTATTACCTTCTGGGAGTGTGACCAGTTGGAGAGAGAGTACAGGTAATGAAGCACAAGTAAGAGCATTGCTTGCCAAGGTCACAGCTTGGAAGAGTGGATGGCAGACGGGAAGCCCCAGCCAGCCAAACCCAGGACTGGGGAACAAGGTTCAGAGACCATTCTCTCAACCCCAAATGTCAGCCAGTCAGCAGCACAGGTTGAGACCCACTGGGGTCTCAACACCAGGTTCTTGGAGTCAAACACAAGCATGGTTCCTGACCTCAGAGATGCACTCAGGCCAGCATGCTGTATCTCTGTGGAACCAGCCATACTACAGTGAGAACAAATCCATGACCCCCAAATGTGGATCCACCCATGGGGAGGAGGCAGAGGCTGTATAAATCTGGACAACTTATCCAAACTCTCTAAGACTGAGCATTCATCTCTACAGAGTGAAAGTTTAGATTAAATGATCTGGAAGTACACTTCCTCAATCACCATCCCGTGATTGTCTTTCTAAGCAAGCTATATGTGTCTAGGAAGATACCATTAGGCAGTGGGTCCCTGAATCTGTAGATTAAGCTCAGTGCCTCCCTCCCCAAACTTCCCCTACCAGTCAGGAGCAGTCACTCCCCTGATCTTGCCCTAGACTTACAAATGCCAGGATAACAACATCGGCCATAGAATTGGAAAGAAAGGTGGATATTAATGCAGAGGTTACATGAGGCCAGCTGGCTGAACATCAGAGGCAGCTTTTTATTTTGATGAGCTCGCTGCTGACAATATCCTAGCCCGCATCCTTACAGATTGATAAACTCAAACTCTCTCAGGATTCCAAATAAAATTTGATCAGATTTGGGGATACTCATATACACTAACAAATCTTACATGAAGACCAATGAATAAGACCAGAATGCCAATTAAATCACAATGAGAAATATAACTGTCAAGAGAATTGGAAACTTACCCAAGCTGACCTGTCTCTCCATGGGAGTCAAATTATAGAAACATTGAGAAACTGGCCAAGACAAGTTAACTAAGTTATTTCATTGTTTAATGGCATCAGGCTCTCTTACCCTGCCATACTCGTCTCAACAATTGGGGTTCACCTGACAGCAGAAAGTTCCTCCCAATGACTACAGGGTGTTAGATGAACTCTGATGCTTTTACCTGGCTGATTCCCCTGCCTTCTGCTTCATTTTTTAATTTCCCTTCTGACTGGTACTTCCTGTATTTGTGTGTGTGTGTGTGTGTGTGTGTGTGTGTGTGTGTGTGTGTGTGTGTAAATTCATTTAGCATCAAGTCTTTTTGGTCTCATTGGCATTTTCTTTCTTGAAGTTTATCTTTGTAACTCTACTCTAACCCATCGTATATTGGTGTTTACTACTCATTTGCCAAGTTTAAGGATTAGAGGGGGGACACTGTATCAGTTAGATTTGTAAGATCACAGACCACTCTCAAACTCAGTGGTTTAAAACCACAATCATTTATGACTTTTCCTGCATCTGTGGGCGAGCTGATCTCAGCCAGACTTGCTCCTATATCTAGGGGGTCTGCTGAGAATCATCTGATCTGAACTGTACTCAGCTGAGGAGGCTCTGGTCTAGCACCCTCTTTGGACTAGCAAGATAGCTAAGGTATGGTCTTCTGAAGGCAGTGATAGCTGCAGGAAATGAGGCAGAAACCCCCGTGACCCTCTTTGGACTAGCAAGATAGCTAAGGTATGGTCTTCTGAAGGCAGTGATAGCTGCAGGAAATGAGGCAGAAACCCCCGTGACCTCCTGAGGCCCAGACTGGGAAATGGCACACTGAAACTTTCAAATTCCCCTACTGGCCAAAAAGGCACATGGTTGAATCCAAAGTGAAGGGCTAGGAGAAACTACAAAGAAACTTCATACATTGGTACTTGATGTGGTCTTACACATCTATTTCACAAACAAGGAAACCTGAAGCTCTGAAGGATTTTGGAAAATGGACTCCAATTCCCCTGTCTCCAGATGCACGCTCTCCCCCTTCAACTGCTCTGACTCCTCCTGCCCCAGCAGAACCTTGATACAGAATCAGGCATCTTCTGTGCCTCTCAGACCCTGTGTTTGGTTGGTCCTCATGCTCCTGCACCATCAGAACCCAGACCTCTGCCTGTCCCAGTTCTGAGTTAGCAGTGCCCCCAACCCCTGCCCCAGCTGACTCCTTGAGGTCCTTGTCTGGCACCTCCCCACCCTGCCCCACCTGCCCCTCCACCATAGCCAGCAGCCAGCACGCATTGCTGATCTGGGAAAGCAGCATGCTCCCTGCCTTAATTCACTATCCTGGGGGGTGGGGATGTCCTGGCAGTGGGCTCTCTGCTCCATCCCTCTTGTTGCAGCTTATTCTAAAAGCGGCTAGGGCTGAAGGGACTTGGCCTGCAGACCACAAGCTAAATAGCCCAGGGTAAGCTGGGAGTGCTGTCCTAAAATGCAGGAAATTTGGAACTGATCTCTCAGGCTGCACTTTCAGAAGCTGCTTGGATATAATTCAAACCCAAGGGGAAGAATTACCAGGAGCCAAGAACTTGTGACTTTCCCAGGGTCCCACCAACTCTGTTTGGAGCTTTCCTGAAATCTGTAGTCATTTATTCAACAAGAATTGGTCAGGTACATACTGTTTATTAACACTGTGTTAGTCAGAGATAATGCAAAGATGAATTAGATAGTGTCCTTGGACATAGGAAGAGGAAGCACAAGCAATTACAACATGACCACTGCCACGTAGAGAAGTAGACCTGGTACTGTAGGAGTGTAAGGGAAAGAGGGCCTGAGTGAGCTTGTATGTAAGACCTGGAGAAAGCTCTGAAAACAAGGTGATGCTCCAGCCAGGACTTGAAGGATGCACAAGTGTTTGCCAAGTGCACAGGATTCAGGGGAATGGACTGAGGGAAGCACCCCAGGTCAAAGGACAGCATGGGCAGAGCCCAAGGAGCATGTCATCTTGGCATTGTTGAAGAACTCACACAGGAAGGTCAGGGAGCACAATGAGGTGGGACTGGTCTTGTGGGCTTAGTTGCATTAGGTTTGATGAAAGGAACAAAAACAAAATAGAATATTATTTCTATCTTATATAAAGGCCAGATATATGATCCAGGACTAGTATGGATTCTACCAGCAGGGAGCCAGGATCTTTCTATCTTGCTTCCCTGTGCGTATACTTGACCTTAGGGTCAAGAAGGGACATCTTGTTCCATTTGACACAACAGAGCACAGAGTGCGTGAGTGCTGACTCTTAAAACAGGACTCATAGGACACTACCAGCTAATATCTCACTTACTCCTTCCTTAGTCACTTGACCACACCCAGCTACAAGGGAGCCTGGGAAATGTGGAGTTCTTACAAACTCTCACCCAGCCACAAAATGACGGTGCTAAGCAAGAAGAGAGTACCAACATTCAGGGACAATAAGCCACATATGTTATGAAAGGAGTTTAAATTTTGCACCACAGCAGATGATGAGTCATTGAAGAATTCTGAAGAAAGAAGTGACAGATCTGATTTGCATCCTATAACAATAACTCAGGATGCTCTGTGGAGGAAAAACTGAAAGGGAAAAGACAGAGGAACCTGTACAAAGACCACTTCAAAGCATCTACAGCCAGGCAGACAAGAAGGTGGGGCAGAAAGGAGAGATGCCAGGGAGGTGGAAATGTTAGAAGTAAGTGATCACTTAGCATAGAGGATGCAACATGGGAGGGAGTCAAAAAGAACCCAAGTTTCTAACTTAAGACAATAGTAATGCTCAATGGTTAAATTTTTAAAAATGAAGAGTTGTTATGTGGGATTAAATAAAATAACATTTGTAAAATACTTAGAACAGTATCAAGCACATATAACCACTCAAAAAGTGATCCTTAAATCTCTGGTGTAAGAAAAGGCCCTAGGTTAACAGTCTTTCTTACTGGATCCTACATAGAAGGATGAATGACCTTCTGTAACCCTGTCTCCCCTCTCTCCTACTCTCCTCCTCCTCACTCCAGATTGAGTGAGGAGGTGTCAGTATCCTGGCCTTGAACAGGCAGGGCACTGCCAGTGCTGGGTCACCAACAAAGCTAAAGAGAATGACCCAAAGGGACCCGGGTTTTTCAGCCCATTCACAAAGACCTTTCGGAACCCACCCAGAACAGCCAGGCAGTTCTAATTCTAAATCAGAGGAGTGGGAAATACCAGGTCAAGGGATTTGGTCTGTGAGCCAAGGGGGTAGGCAGTTGGGTGCAGAGTCTGTGAGCACATACTCACAGAATGATGGGGCGGGGGGCGTGTACTTCCCAGCCCCTACCTCAACAAAGTCAACCATATTTAGAATTAAAATATTCCTTAAGAAATGACTCAACTAGTTGAGAACATCGTAGCTATTTTCTTTATACTCTTCTATTTTTTACGATTTTTCTATTGAGACTGTGTATTTTTAAAGAGGAGGAAATAAAATTTCACACGCGTGTGAAGACGCTCTTGTGTGTGTGTGTGTGTGTGTGTGCGCGCGCACACACACACACACACACACACAAAGTGCTGGCCTGCTGTAGCTCTGAGGAAAGGTGGGACCCCTGGCCAAAGAGGAAGCTTACTGATTCTCATCAACCAACCATCATGGAGAAGACCCCTCTCCCCATTAAACCTCTCTGCCAGGGGCTAACTGACTTTGCTATTGGCCCGAGGATGCTCCTTTCATCCTATTGGTCAGCCCTCTGGGCCTTACCCCGCCCCACTTAGAGACTTAATTTCATCAAACATTTTTCAGGTGCCTCCTGTGTGCCAGCAGCTGAGGACATAAAGATGACTAAGCTTTGGCCCGCAGCCTGGAGTCGCTCACACGGAGAGACCTATTAGGACTGGCCTGCTCTGGCGGTCGGAATCTGGCTGGAGCTGCATGTTCGCGCTCCTTTGGCAGATGGAGATGGAGGGGTCTGGACCAGAAGGCAGTGCCTGCGGAGACAGAGCTGAGTCGGGAGCTCAGATTTTCTGCTACCACCCCCATCTTCTGGGAGAAGCCAAACTAGAGATAAACAGAGCCCTGGCCCCCAAAATGCTGTGCCTGTGCCTAAACAACCCTCCCCTTTCCATCTTAGGATTCAGGGGTACCGGCCTCCAGCCTTGCTCACTACTGCTTTGTTAGGAGAGGGACTTGTGAATTATGGAGACAGGGGCTGACCTACAAGACCTCAGCTGGACTGTGTGGGCGAGTTTCTTCGTTAGTGCGCCACCTGCAGGACGCTGGTGAAAATGCAGCCCCGCAATCACCCCTTCGCATCCTGGAGCTTCCGTAGGGCTGGGGCACACCGCGTTCCCCACCCGGTCACTCTTGAAAGGTTGCCAGTTGGTCAGTGGGGTTGTTTTGTGAGGGTCAGGGAGGGAGGCCGGAACATGCTGAGGGGACTGAGCTCCCATCCGCCTTCAGCCGACTAGAAACTGAGCTACTTAGAACCTGATCCAACGTGTTTTTTTCCAACCCAATTTGATTAAAGTAGTGGTCACCTGAAACCCAAGACTAATGGATGAACACAAGGCGGCCCTCTCAGCCGAGCACTCTCCCTCCCTGCACCCTCTTGGAACCAACCTCAACAGGCAGGAGGCGCCATTACCACGGGGGCCTGGATCTGGGCCCTCTCTGAGCAAGTCGGAAATGCCACTCTAGAAATCTCAGGACATCAATATTTCACGCCACTGGAGCTGTCTTTGTTTTTATGCAAATTGCTCGGGCTGCCAGATGGGCAAGGACTGGCAGCATCATCTATCACCGGGTTGTTCCCTCCCTGAAACCTCACTCACTGCCAGGCCCCCGCAGGTTGGCCTCAGCTGTGGTCTCCTCTCTTGCTCTCTCTGCATGGTGGGCCACGGTCCTGTCCTGAACACTGGGAGATGCAGAGGAAGCCAGAGGCCAGGTGACCACACTGGGGGACCCACAGATGAAAGACTTCAATGATGAGATGGAAGACAGTTCATCACTTCAGTACTATAAGGCAGGCATCACAGGGCTTGTCATCCCCAGTTTGCAGATGAAAAACCAAAGTTCAGGGAGACCAAAGGGCTTGCCCAAGGTCACCCAGCAAGTTGAGTAGCAGAGCTGGCCCAGGGTGCCCTCCCGTCCTTTAGCCGCACCTTGAAGCTGATAGCTCTGTGAGCCGTGCTCTGGAGGCTCTGCCTGTGGTCTGCATGGTTCCAGCTTCTGCAGCTTCTGTCCCCACAGCTGGGCCACCAGACCCCACTAGCAACCTCAGCCAGGCCACAACTAACCCTTGCCTGGTTCCCTGGGCTTGAACCCATGTCCAGGAACCTATCCAGTGGCTGCTCCCCCTAGCTTCCTTGCTCTTAACATGTTCTTGCCCTTCAGGATCAGGAGTAAGAGATACCCCAATGCTGACTCCTATCTGGCAGCAGAATTTCATGGTTCTCTGGGCTCTGCCCTGTGGAGGTACCAAGCCACCTGTGCCCCTACCCCAATACCAACTTTTAAGCTGGAGTCACACACCCTTGGAATTGCTCAGCATGACATCCTTCCTAACATTGCTGCCAGTCTATCCCACCTCAGTCAGTGGGTTTCATCCTACCAGCCAGCCCCTATGTGCCCTTTCTCCCCAGTGTCCCTGACCATGAAGGGACCCAACCCCATTCACAGCCTTCAGTCCTGCCTGGTCCATCCCACACCTCCAGGGTTCCAGGGTAGCCATGGTGATAAGAGTGACACTCGGGGTGGGACCCTTCAAGCCTGCAGCTCTAGATCCCAGGGCAGAGCCTGCAGGGATGGGTCAATTCCCTGTGATGTCGCTAGGCTGGAGCCAGCTCAGCCAAAGGCTGCTGTAGAACAGCCCTATGCAGGGGAACCGGGAGACCTGTGGCTAACTTACTGGGGGACCTTGGGTAAGTCATGGGCTTCTGCATCTGGGTAACTCAGAAGTTGGGATCAGTGACTTCCAAGGTGCCCTCTAAGTCTCTGCATCTATGAACCAGTGGTCACTCCAAACCACTCTTACCCTTTTTAATTTTCCTCTAGGACAGGGTCAGCATGAGATGAAGTAAATGGTTATGGCCAGAGTTATGCTGGGCCAGCGGCCTTTGCACAAGCCCAGAAGAGTCACACAGTCTGGTCGATCCCCAGCAGGGCTGCTGTAGAGGGACTCCCCACATTCAGAAGAGGCTGGAGCGGACCACTCCTGATATCTCCTGACTTCAAAATTCCAAGTCTCAGGTTCTGCATCTCACAGAAAAAGCACAAAGTCCCACGGACCATGTCCTATGATGGCATGTTATCATCTCACCCTTACGTCACAACAGCCTGGCAATGTAAACCGCAAACTCCCTTTGACAATTGAAGAACTGAGACACAGAATAGTTAAGAAATTCCCACAAGGCCACACTGCTAGAGCCTGAACCCAGGTGTGTCTGAGTCCAGAGCAGCCCTCCACTACATAGCACTCCATGGAAGGACCCTGGCATCATGCAGGCAGGATATTCCTGAGCTTGGAGTTTGTAAGGTAAGCCAGGCTTTCACAGGCGTCAGTGCCTTCCTCAGCACATGCTATTTTGTGCATGCATGGAATGCCCTTCTCCCTGTCCCTCCTTTTACTCCACAAACCAAACCTCTTCTCTGCTTTGGAAGATCCCGTTTATTTTACAAGGCTCAGCTCAGGCTGCTCCTGAGAGATGAGACCTTCCCCTCCTCTTTTTGCTTTTCTCCCTCCTCTACCCCAATCTAAGTGCTCCCACCTCTTGTGATCCCATAGGAAAGACACTCCTTTTATTTCCCCAAGCAGCAGGCTCAGAGCTGAGTGCTGGCTCATGCAGCATCTATCCAGTCCTCTCCATATCACATGAAGCAGTGCTTGCTATTTCCGTTTTACAGTCATGGATCCGCACCCTTTTGCTCTTCCCGGTTTCCCCCACCACATCTCTGTCTCCAGCACTGAGCACAGAGCCAGGGCATGCATTAGGTGCTGAGCAATCCTGTGCTCCGATGACAAGAACCTGCTTGCACCACTAACGTCTTCAGAGGCTGAAATGAAGCAGGTCTGCACATTGGAACCATGAGCCTGAGCCATTCAGATCTGATTGTGGCTTGTTCTCCCACATGCAGAAAACAGCTCCTTTTTTGCTTCCAGCCTTGACTCCCTCTCCCCCTGCCCAGGCCACCCCTCTGTCTCGATGCCAAGTATGGTATGAGAGTGTATAATTGGTGACGGATGCTCCCTTGAAATGCATGCAGCCCTGCTCATCCTCCTTCCCCAGAAACTGGAGCACAGGGTGTTAGGTCACAAGGATGGGTGCAGACTGAAGCCTGAGAGGCCCCAGGATCTGATAGGGGGTTATTTTTCATGGTTCCATGTCCAGTTGGTAAGACAGTGGAGGGCAACCGGCCCCTGGTTCTGCTCCAGCAGGTGGTGGTAATAGAGCCAGAGGTCAAAGTGGAGAGCAAGGAGATCAGGTTCTTGGGCAAGAACCAAACTGGACTGCATCACTGGGCCTGCATGCGGGGAGAAGAGGGTCACAGACACATCCAGGTGGGGGAGGGGCAGGGTGACTGGGGAGGTCAGACCTCAAGAGGGCAGCATTGGAAACAGTAAGGACTTTAGCTCATGGGTGTCAGATCATGTTCCAGGGAGCTGGGGAGGTTCCACAGAGCAGGGCATAAAGGGGTCCAATAGGCAGAGTTCAGGACCCCCGCCCCTTCCCTACCTCAAGCAGAACAGCCTCTCTTTGTCTGTGTTCTATACTGGACCTGCAGACAAAACTTCCTTTGAAGGAAGAAAGGATTGCTCTGTGATGCAGATGAGGAAGAGGACTCACCGTGCCCTGGATCTTGGTCCTTGGCTCCTGTCGCCCAGTCTCAGGTTCAGCTGAGTGTGGAAACTACCAGCAGGTGCCCCGGTTCGTGAACGATCTACACCATCACTGGAGAGCCTGGGTGGCTCGTGTAGACACTACCTCATGTGGTTACTCTCTTCCTAAGCACTCCCCGCTCCAGTCATCAGAGGATCACTCCCGCCATCACACTGCAGGTCCCCTCTCCATAGGATGACGCCATCAACTGTGTGTCTTTTCTCAGCCTGGAGCCCCTTTCCTTTATAAAGCTCAGGTGCTACCTCCCTGGGGAACCTCACTAACTTCTTCAGGCAAAGTTAGTCCCACATACACACCCCCTACCTACCAGCTGCTCTGTACCTCTACATACCTTCCGCAAAAGTGAAGTCAGGACATGCACATTTCAGCTCTGCAAGCAAACCTTCCTGGTGACTATTTAAGATAGTATCTGCTGCCATTGCTGGCGGCTAGGGAGGGGTATTCAAATGAGATAATATATCTAAAGCGCTAGGCTGGGCCCAATCCCTGGGTTGGGAAGATCCCCTGGAGGAGGGCATGGCAACCCACTCCAGTATTCTTGCCTAGAGAATCCCCATGGACAGAGGAACCTGGTGGGCTATAGTCCTTGGGGTCACAAAGAGTTGGACATGACTGAGTAATTTTCATTTCTAGGCCCTATACCTGGCACAGAGTAAGTGCTCAATAAATGATAACTGCTATAAATATTTCTCATTGTCCAGAGAGTTTTTGTGAGCCATTCCAAGTTCCATCTCCTGCACCTTTTCCCCACCATGACTTTTGCACATGCATCTGAAATGTGTTTGCATTTTGTTCCCAAGTAACTCTTTTGACAAGAATGACAGGTTCCCGTGCCAATGAGAATAGAGCAGAGAAGCAATGTCAGGAAGAGAAAATAAATGAGAAAGATGGTTTATTTATAGTTTTATAGCAATCAGGAGTCTCATTTTTTCTCCCCATAGAAAGTCCTGTTTCTTACCCAGCATTTATGGCATTGTGTTCTTTAGCTGTGACCCCAATCACCCTATTGGCACCTAACCTCCTTGTTCACCTGGCAGGTGGAGGGAGCAGTGCCCTCTGAGAAGCACCCTAGGCAGCAGCCATCTGCCCACACATAGCAAGACGCAGGGCTGCTTGACTCATACACACGCTGGGTCTCAGCACATGCAGCCCCCTCTTCCCCTGTCAAGACCCCTTCCCAAGCTCAGAGGAATCAGATCCTCAGGGATGGTGAGCCCCTGCATGGCCTGGAGCTTATCTGCAAAGTAGCACTTCTTTTTGGGGTATGATCCACCGTTTCTGTCCCCTGGACCACGAGCACCTTGGAAGGTGTTCACATTTGTTCTCCCACAATCCAAGCACCCAGCACAGCTTCTGTGCCCGCTAACTGGCTGTTGAGTAAATGAACAGTGTAACCAACTGACATATCCCTAGAGGAACCGAGAAGCTGTGGCCCCTACCCCTATCCCTCTTAGACAGGATTCAGGTGTCCAGGAGTGACTTCTCAGAGCCCTCAGGGAAAGGGATGTGAGCCCAGCCAGGTCAAGCCCAGCTACCCAGGTGGAAGAAGTACCCCAGTACTCCTTGCCAGCCCATCTCCATCTCCAGGAGGGGCATCTCTAGGGCAGAGAGGGCAGGCACACTCCTGGGCAGCAGGATAAATGCCAAGCATGCAGAGTCCCTTACCCTCTGAGACTCTACTCTCTTGTCCACTCCTCACAGGGAAAGGCCACCCTGAGGGGAAGCAATAACAGGAAGAGAGAGGCTGCGGGGGTGGGGGTGGTGGTGAGAAGGGCATCCTTTATTGATGAACTCATTAGCTATTGATGAGAAAGGCTCTGGTGATGAGAAAGGTCTCAGCTCCCTGTCCCCGGGAGCTGAGCTGGGATGGGGCCAGGGCATTTCTGGTGGGCCACAAACACTTCCTGAGCCAGAACTCAGACCTTGGTTCAAGGAACTGGTAAGGTTCCTTGGAGCACCAGGATCCATGGAGCACCAACTCTCCTCCAAAATGGAGGAGAGCATCATGCCAGCCCCTCCATGAGAAAGAACAAAAAGATCTGCCATTCCAAGATCACCCAAAATACCCACCAGCAGGGCCTCTTGGGCAGTAAAGGCACTGTGCACTGATGCTTGAAACCAAAAGGTGTACTTCACCTAGGCTACTACATAACTATGCCAGATGTTGTTTTATGTGTATTAATTTAGCTAAATCTCACAGCAGGGCTGTGACAGATGAACTATTTATGGATGAAGAAATGGAGGCTCAGAGAGGTTAGGTAGTTTGCCCAAGATCACACAGCTTGTAGCTGAGCCTGGATTTGGACCCAGGCAGTGGGCTCCAAAGCCCATGTGCTGAGTCATTGTGCTGTGGTCCCTCAGAAAGATTAAGGGATAAGCTCAAAATGATGAGCTGGTAAATGTAAACTCGACACCAAGCCTTCTAACCCCAGTGCAGGCCTGTTCAAACTTTCTGTCTCTTCTTCGTGCTGTTATGAAAACAGAGCACCTATTGAGGAGATGAGGGCAAAGAGCTGGGACAGTTCCCTCTCTCTGCTTTGGCCCTTTGGGGGTGACACCTTCTCTCTCCTCCAGGCCAGGGCCCTCCCAGGTGCCTGCAATTCTGGTTGGAGTTGGAGAAAGGAGCCTTCCCTGGTTGGTCATGTCAGGGCTCTATTCCCCAAGCCCAGTGGCATTGAGGCAAGCCCCCAGTTGTGCCCTTATCTTAGCCCTTCTCACAGGTGGCCAGGGGTGGGGAGGCCTGGATGGAGTCCAGGGCCCTATCAAAGAATCTCAGTGCCAAGGATCAGTCACTGAGCAAAAACATCCTGACTTGATCATCCATTTATGGGCAAAATATCCTATAATCTGGGAGTAATGATGGGGAGATACAAACTCACCACCACCACCCTCTGTGCCTACATGTTGTCATTTGCTCTTAGGACACTGGGTCAAACTAATTCAGCCTCTGGGCTCAGCATCTGATCTGTGAACTGTCAAGTGGAGGGCCATCATTTTGCCAGGTTTGCTCCTGGTGCGCTGCACTTTGCATCCTGCCCACTGACCCTCATTAGATCCTCTCTCTCAAGCTTCCTCCAGAGCGAGAGACAGCCAGGGCGATCCTATTTCATAGGATAGGATTTCTGAATCCCAGGCTTCAGCTGGGCAGGCTCCTCCTGCCAGTCTGCCTGTCTGCCCGGAGACCAGCAGATCCCCTCGGCCATGGAGAGCTGACCTAGAGGAGCATCCAAGCCTACTCAGGCCGAACCAGAAGCACCTCCTCACACACTGCACCTGCTGGTGAGTTCTTGGCCACATTTTCCCCTTTGATCCACACGTCAATTTCTGCCCCTGGATCTTACCTGCCACATCAAAGGGCCCCAAGCATCTTTCTCCTAGAGCTCCTGAAGCATTCTCGGGAAACTGCAAGCATGAGCTCTCTACATGGGCTTGTTTCCCAGCGTGTTCTTAGGAAAATGCATCACTCTGACGGTCCACATTCCTAGGCTGTTTAGTTCAGAACCTTCCAAGAACACCAGTTTCAATCCCTCAGCTAAAACTGAGCCTTGTCTTTGCACCAGAAGAAAGCCGAGCTGTCCTGGGATCCCCACCCACTATGTTCATTCCTGCTCCAGAAAGTCCAGAGCTTTCTTGGGGCTTAAGGAGGCCCCTGAGCCCCCTGCTCAGTGTCCCACATAGGATCCAACAGAGAACAGATCCAGAAACAGAAGAGCTTTTGTCTAGTAGGACAGACAATGGCCTTTGTGGTATTTCATCAGGCACATAGGCAGTTTCCACCACCCACCCCACCCCACACAGCCAGATGTCTGCAGTTCCACCACAAGTGCTTCATTCCACTAGCTCACGCTTTTGTGTACCAACCAATGAATTATTCAACCAATATTTACAAAGGTTCTTCTATGTGCAAGGCAACATTCTAGGTATTGGGGTGATCTGAGGATATGAATCCTTCCCCCAAATCTCTCTAATAATAATAATAATAATGTGTGTTATTACTATCTTTGCTTTATAGATAAAGCAGTTAAGACACAGAGATATTAAGCAACTTGCCCAAGGTCATACAGCTTAATACGTCCTGGAAACACAGCTATGTGTTCCAGGATGGTTCTTTAGGGAGGTGATCCCAAGAAAATAACTCAAGATTGAGAGTTCTAGCAAAAAGGAGAGGCTAGCATTTGGCATTTTGTTGTTCCGTGTCCACACTTAGCACCAGGACCTGCTTCCCCAGCACTAGGCTGCCCTGGGGCAGGGAGAGGACAGTGAGAAGTAGGCAGGGGTGGTGGGTGACTGCCAGGTGGAGCGGGGTCAAGCTGGTCCCTCCTCTCTAGTTCTCTGGAGGGTACCACATGTGTCCACAGGCCCTAGGACAGGCTGCAGAGACCAGATGAGGGTGGGGTCCCACCACAGTGCAGGAGAAAAAAGGCCCAGGATGCGTGTCAGGCTGAGGAAGGTGGGAGTTGACCTGGGTATGGAGGAATCTTCTAGAGGCCTTGTGCAGGGGAGACTGGGTCCATCTGGCTGTGAAGTAACCACATGGGGAAGCCATGGTGGCAATCAGGCAAGAGGGGAGGTCTGAACAGGTAGGTGGATAGGGGAGTGGGAACAGCAAGATGTGACCTAAAGAAGGCAGATCCCTCATAGTCTAGAAACTAATGGGGTATGAAGATCAAGGAAAAGGAAGGCTTTACCTGAACACAGACCCAGACGGGAGCACGACCTGGGAGGAGAAAACCTGTGCACTCAGACAATGATGGGGACACTGAAAAAAGACCCCAATTATGCTCTCAAAACCAGGCCAAGACAAGGCAGCTAGTCCCTGCGGCAGGAAAGTCCAGGCTCCTAAACGCTTTATAATCAACCTTTATGTAGAGCTCACCATCTGTCTGGTGCTATTCTAACCTGTGTGTTTTACAAACAATTTACTCCTTTAATCAGTTTAACAGAACTAAGATATAGGTAGTCTCCCCATTTTACAGATCAAGAAACTGAGGCAAGGAGAATAATTGACTTGCATAGGACTAGTTGGTCATAGTTGCAAACCTAGGCCCACTGACTCCAGAATCCAGGCTTGTAATCGCTGTTCAAGCTGCCCTCTGGGCAGGTGGCAAAGGGGATGAAACGGTTTTAAGTAAATTTATAATGATGAATTGTAATGTGTTACTGAGAAAACCAGGTGCATCCCTAACCTTGAACAAGGCTGCAGAAGTATTTTCCCCAGTGTCAAGGGGGAAAATTCCGGTTTCATGGTCAATAGCACTTACCTTGTAAGCCCTTACTTTCCTGCCGGAAGGAATTATCCTGTGATCATTCTTTTCAGCATCGCTGCTGTTTCTCAGGATTTCAGTGAATGAAGATATCGTTCTGTTTCTTTCAAAAGATAGCTCTGTCCTTGAGCAGTCCCTGCAGGGAGAGAGACGCACTGCCCACGCAGGGCCCACCCCGCCCTGGCAAGGAAGAGAGCCACGTGACTGGCTCCCAAGCCCCTCCAGCCCTCCTTGTCTTCTTTCAGTGACTTTAAATAACAGGACATCCTCCTGTTCTAAGAGGTAGACAGACTAGACAGGGGCGGGGGTGTCAGGGCATACCTGGAACAGAAACATCTGTGGACGTGGGTGGTTTGTGCAGCTGCAGGTTTGTACATGGCAGCCCACTCGTGGGTCTCTGCATATTTGCACATGAGCACATGTCTGTCTATGTGCACAGGTGTCTTGGTGATTTTCCTTTTAGCAAGCACGTATCTGTGACTATTTGGATGAGAAGGCTCACATAGCCATGTTGATGTGTGTGTCTGAGTATGTCTACGGGGGTCTGTGGCAGTGAGTGTCTGTGTGTGACTGTGGCAGTATGTAGATCCATGTCTCTGTGTGTCTGTGTCCTGGGCAGCATCCCTGGCTGAATGAGACTAGGTCACAGACAGCAGTGGATCTGCTATTGTGGGACTACAGTTTGGAGGGGAAAATGTTGGCTTTGCAGCTGGAACACTTGCATTTAAGTCACAGCTCCATAACTTAGTGACCAAAAGACCTTTGACCAGTCACATGCTTTTCTAGTGGGCTTCCCAGGTGGTTCTAGTGGTAAAGAACTCACCTGCCAATGCAGGATAAGTAAGAGACACAGGTTCGATCCCTGAATTGGGAAGATCCCCTGGTGGAGGGCCACTCCAGTATTCTTGCCTAAGAAATCCCGTGGACCAAGGAACCTGGCGGGCTACAGTCTATAGGGTCACAAAGAGTTGGATATGACTGAAGCGACTTAGCATGCACGCATGCTTTTCTAGATCTCAAAGCCCCTATTTTTTTTTAAGATTTCTTTTTAATGTGGACCATTTTTAAAATCTTTATTGAATTTTTTACAATACTGCTTCTGTTTTTATGGGGGTTTTTGGCCTTGAGGCATGCAGGATCTTATTTCCTTGCCAGGGATCAAACCCACACCCCTTGATGAAGTTTTAACCACTGGACTGCCAGGCAAGTCCCCCACTATTTGTTAAATGGAGATAATAACTTGTACCTTATTATCGTAGGACCATGGTGGGACTCAAATCCTGTGTAGAAATGCTTGACCAGGGGCAAAGGTGATGGGAGTGGACAGAAGGGAGTACCTTCACCACCGGTGAGGGGCTTTGAATACGGGCCATACACACAGTCACCCTCAAATGGTCCCAGAGCTGCTTGCCCTCAGGCTGCCCCTTCCCTGATGAGCCTGCCTGCACCTGCAGGCTTGGCCTGAGTAGGGACAGCCTCCAAAAGGGCCCGACTACTGCAGCAGTGGAGGTGTGATGCACACATTTTAACAGTTCCCAAGAGGGAACAGAGAAGGGCCATCCCACCCCTACCCCTGACCCGTGGCCCTGCTGACACAAGCCACCAGCCTTTGTTGAGCATCTGTCACTTGCTGTGTGCTTTCTATGTGGTGTCACTTCCTCATCACACACTTAATGAAGCAGATGCCAGCAAGGCCACTTGTCTTCCATCACACAAGACAGTAAGCGGCCAAGTCAGGCTTGAGAGCAGGCTCTCCCATCTGCCCAGAGCCTGATGTTTTAACTAGGCTGAAGAGTGCCTCCAGCTCCCAGGGAGCCAACCCCCTGCAGACCCTCACCCCAGCCTGCTGACTCCACCTTCCCCACTGGGTTCAGGTCTCCCAGCAGGATGCTGGTCTCAGCTTCCAGCTTTACCCCTCGGATGCCTCCCAGGCTCCCATTTCCACCCATTGCCTTCTGCTAGAATGGCTGGGAGAGCAGGGTCCTTGGGTCACCTCCCCCTAGGGAAGGGAAGGCTCCGGAGGGCGGCTAGGAGAGCAAGTCTTGCCTAAGACTCCCTCTCACAATTCCTCACTTGGGGAAACTGAGGCCCTTGGAGGGTGAAGTCCCAATGCTGACCGCTAGTTGGGCAGAGAGGACCGGAAACTATTCTCTTCAGGCTCCTATCTGAAGCCGGGCCAGTCATTCAAGGTGAGCACAAGAGAGGGGGCTGGACTGATGGTAGGGCTGAAACCAGGGAGAGGAAATGTGAGAGCCACCTGGAGGGACAGTCAGCTGCCCCGAGGCCTGGCTGGAGCAAAGAGGGGAGAGAAGCAGCTCCCAGATGGAAGGAAGAGGCACTGTGGAGTCATCATCACAAAGTGGGCCAGGGGCTGCGTCCAGCAGAACAAGGATGCCCTCTTCTGTCTGAACATAGGCAGCGCCAGTCTCTGCCTTCCAGCCACTCCTTCCTTCAATCATTCTCTTATTCACTGGACAACAACCAGTGGAAACCCACCCTGTGCCAAGCCCACTTGCCCACCTCCTCATCCCCCAGCTGCTCCCAGCCCTGTGACATCTGAGCTCGCCCTCTATGCAACTCTGAGTTTCCCGTCCCTGAGGCTTTCAGGGCGGCAGCATGCACAGTGGCCTGCATGATGACTTCTTCCAGCCAGTCTCTGACTCAGGGATGGCTGCCACCTCACCTGAAAGTGTAGGAAGTGTTAGGGTTGCTAGGCAACCAAGGGCAACTGATTGCTCCTGATCACTGTGAACTTGAGAGGCCAGACTCTCAGACATCTTTGGAACATTGTTTTGGGAACAGCACAGGGCTGGGCCCCCACTTCCTGTCTGCAGGAAGTGCCCAGCTTAGTCCAGGAAGAGACCGCCAGCACAACAAAGCCACATCTGCAGACTGGGGGCAAAACTGAAGTGCTCCAGAGGGAGGGAAGGAGGCTGGGGTCACTATGTTCCACACCAGGCAGCCTCGAAGGATTCCCAAGATAGACGAGTGTGAACCATATCGGCTCCCATATAGGAATGCCTATTATGTGCCCTGCATGCTATTCACAACATATATTATCTCTTCCTCCTCCAAGAACCTTGAGGGAAGATATGAGTAGACCCATCTGGAGAGAAACAAAGCATTGTTCATGGAGGTGGTGACTTACCCAAGGCCACATACCTACTGCATGCAGAGTCGAGATACAAAACCAAGCCAATCTGGCTCTGAGGGAGGAAGAACAAAGTTCAGAAGAGGGCGAGGTGTAAGATGTGCTGGGGACAGTGAGTAGACCAGCCTGTCCCTGCCTACAAAGATGCCAAGGGACCAGAAGATGACAGGGCTCTGGGGAGATGAGACATGGATCCAAAAAAATGTGTCAAAACCTTGTGCGGAGGTTCTCAAGAGGGCAAGAGCACCTCCCTGTCTCCTTAAGGAAAGTTGTATCTTCAGGTGAAGTCAGAAGGAAGGGATGCAAGGGACAGGACCTGCACAATCAGTGACCTAGATGGAGGGAAACACAAGTATGTTCAGAGGGGAAAAGAGGTTATTTCAACCCAACACACTGTCTTGGCATTGTGACAGGCATGGCAGAGGTATGAATGGAATCAGATGTCATAGAAGACTCTTGAATACAATGATCACTTCAGCTGGGGGTGAGGGTTCAGCTTTGAATACTGGTAATTCTATCGAAGCCCTAGAATGGTGTGCAGATGAAAAGCTACAAGACTCAGGGAAAACTACCAAGAACGGTGAGTAGAGTGCCCCAGGACACTGCCCGCCATGAAGTGAGCTGTCCCCCGAGTACCCCAGCCCCACAACTCCACCCTCACTGGGGTGCCCCACCACACCCAGAATGTCCATCGCCTGTCAGAGGGCCATGAGGGGGAAGGAGGGTGGCCCAAGGTCAGAACCAGTTTCCATCTTGGCTACCATGAATGGAGGCAAGGACTATTCCCTGGTGGCTCAGACTGTAAAGAATCTGTAGGCAATGCAGGAGACCCAGGTTTGATCCTTGGGTTGGGAAGATTCCTGGGAAGGGAATGGCTATCCGTTCTAGTATTCTTGCCTAGAGAATTCCATGGACAGAGAAGCCTGCTGAGCTATAAACTATGGGGTCACATTCTACCAAAGCCCTAGAAAGCTGGGCAGATGAAAAGATACAAGACTCAGGGAAAACTACCAAGAATGGCAAGTACCCTGGGCAGGTACCCAGAGAAAACCATAATTCAGAAAGATACATATGCCCCAATGTTCATTGCAGCACTATTTACAATAGCCAGGACATGGAAGCAACCTAGATATCCACTGAGAGGAATGGATAAAGATGTGGTACATCCATATTGTGGGATATTACTCAGCTACAAAAATGAACAAAATTGTGTCACTTGCAGAGTTGTGGATGTACTAGAGACCGTCATACAGAGTAAAGTAATTCAGAAAGAGGAAAATAAATATTGTATATGAAGGCATGTATGTGGAATCTAGAAAATGGTATATATGATCTTATTTGCAAAACAGAAATAGAGACACAGACATAGAGAACAAGTGTATGGGCACCAAGGGAAATGGGGGTGGGGCATGGGATAAATCGGGAGATTGGGATTGACATATATACACTACTGTGCATAAAATAAATAACTTATGAGAACCTACTGTAGAGCACAGGGAACTCTACTCCGTGCTCTGTGGTGACCTAAATGGGAAGGTAATCCAAAAAAGACAGGATGTGTATATAGGTATGGCTGATTCACTCTGCCGGACAGCAGAAACTGACACATCTGTATAAAGCAGCTACAGTCCAGTTTTAAAAATTAATTAACTAACTGTTTTAATAGATAGTTCCCTTGGCCCCTTGATAATCCTTCCCTCTCTCTCCCCACCCGCCTCCCCAGGCAACTGCTGATCAGCTTTCTGTCACTCTAGGTTAGTTTGCAGTTTCTAGAATTGTGTTTAAATGGAACTACTCTAAATGTACCCTTTTTATCTGCCTTCTTTGACTAGCATATTTTCTTATTACAGATTTTTTAAATGGAATTTTGATAAGGAAATGAAAGTAGTCAGTGATCAAGGCAGTGGGGGCATGGCAAGCCCAGGATGCTATCTGCCACACTTCATTCACTCACCAGAGGTTAACTGAGCTCTGGGTGGGCTCAGCACTGGGCTAGGTCCTGGAATCGTAATGGTGCACAGAGCAGAGATGATCCCCATTCCCGTGAGCGTGAACTTTTCACTTCTCCTTTCACTCATGCATTCACCTGCTTAACAAATATTCACTGCATGTCCACAACCCTGTATGAACTTGGCACTGCCCACCAATTCTTACATCCCCCCCGACCCTCATCAGACATTTCTCTATCCACCACATTGAGCTGGGCACTGGGATGATGCAGTGGGGGATCTCAGATGTGAATCTTGCCCTCTAAGACTGTGCAGGGCAGAAGAAAAAAGTGCAAAACACTGTCCTGCTCTCTCAAAGCTCATGAGAGAGTGGGTGCCCTGAGGCTGACCTGTGGAAGCTGGACTCCAAAATGAGTGCAAAGTGGACCGTCTGGGCAAGGAGATCCAAACTCAGAGAAGGTAGGGGGCTCTCCAAGCTGGACAGGCCAGGCTAGGTTTGTCAGACAAGCCGGATCCAAACAGCCCCCAAATGGGCAGGGAGGAAGGGGAAAGACAGAGGAAGGGGAGGTGGTTGCCTGGGAGGAGCCGAACCAGCACAAAGGCACAGGGGCAGGATCAGGAGAGCGGATAGGAGGGCAGTAAGCTGAGAATTCCTCCCGGGGCCATGTGAGGCAACATGGAACTTTTTTCTGCTTACACATATGTTACATTTGCTTTACATATGGGGCAGAGGGGAGGGGAGTGGGAAGGGTCATTCCTTAAATTTTTGTAATAGCTCACTATGTGTGCTTACTGTCATTACCTCTTTTAGTTCTCAGCTTGATGTGGGAATTGCCATCATATTTCCCATTTTATGGATCAGAAACCCGAGGCTCGTAGAATCTAGTGATTTGCTCAAAAATATACAACTCCTAAGGGCTGGTGGGGGAGCAGGAAATGGCAACCCACTCCAGTTTTCTTGCCTGGAGAATTCCATGAACAGAGGGGCCTGGCAGGCTACAGTCCACTGGGTGGCAAAGAGTCAGACAAGACTGAGCAACTAAGCATGCATACATGGAACAACGGCACAGCACGCTCCAGTAGACCACAGAACACTCTGAACTCAACAATATTCTCCCTCCTACACCACCTGACCCTCTTCAGCCACCCCTATACCTGTCACTTTGAGCTGGAGGTGGAAGCAGCAAAGAGGAGAACAAGAATGGGGAAGGAAAATGGTCTGGTTTCCAGGAGAGGAAGTTAATTTGGCCCAAGAAGCTCTCCCTCCTCTCCACATTGCCTCCGAAACCCTGATAAGAAGGAGCAGGCTCCTAATAAGGGGGCCCACTCTAGCCACTTGGAGCTGTCCCAGACCCCCGGATGGTACCCCTTCCTCTCAGTCTGGATAAAATGGGGTGGGATTCACGCCAAGAAGGAAATAAACCCAAAGCTTCACCCAGGGTCAGGATCCCAAACCAGAAAGTATAGCTCTGAATTCACAAGGCAGACACAGAACTGGATTCCAGGTCTCACCTCTGCTCATCAGCCCAGTGTCTCAGCTGCTGCTGCTGCTGCTAAGTCGCTTCAGTCGGATCCAACTCTGTGCAACCCCATAGACGGCAGCTCACCAGGCTTCGCCGTCCCTGGGATTCTCCAGGCAAGAACACTGGAGTGGGTTGCCATTTCCTTCTCCAATGCATGAAAGGGAAAAGTGAAAGTGAAGTCGCTCAGTCGTGTCCGACTCTTAGCGACCCCATGGACTGCAGCCTACCAGGCTCCTCCGTCCATGGGGTTTTCCAAGCAAGAGTACTGGAGTGGGGTGCCATTGCATGGGGCCCGTAAATCATCACATGGACCACTTTGAAGGAACAGCAAATATTCCTCCAGGGCTGACCGTGTGCAGGGTCAGGATTCCAGCTCACAGCAATGGGCTCAGGTCTAGGAGTTCTTAACCCCAGCTCCATCCTGCCTTCCAACACTCTACAGCTCACGTGGTACCTGACACTCTCAGTGGTGGGTACATCCTCCCAATTCCACAATCAAGAGGCTGAAGTTCAGTGAAATTAGGTGGCTTGCAAAGGCCACACACTCTCATGAGATGGGACAGGTGTTCAACCAATCCTGGCCACTCTAACCTGAGCTCTTCACCCCACACATTGCCCCTGAACTGAGGAAAGAGGGTGTGGGACTGAACGAGTTTTGAACTCTCACACTTCTGAGGCCCCAGGCTACAGCTCCCCAAGAGGCCTCACGCAGGGGGCCCCTTGATCTAGTGGGTCTACCAGGCCGGGAGGCAGGTTCACGTTGGGGCTCTGTGCCACTAATTGTGTGAACTTGGGAAGGCCGCTTGGGTCCCGTGACTCAGTTTCCCCACCCATGAATGGAAATAACACTTTCCACCCTCATATGACTATTGTCATTTAAGTGAAGGTGAATAAGTGAATGTGGAATCACTTTGAAAAGACTACAACCCTGTGCACTGAAGGTTACCCTCGTTGTCTGTAAATGAAACTATTTAAAGCTGTAACCACTACAGACTTTACTTGTCTCCCACTGTCACCCCCGGCCTGCCTGGTTTCAGTGTTCTTGTGCTGAAGTCAAAGTTTGAAAGGACCTAAAGAAGGAATCTTAGTTTATGTTTGTGGATATCCAAGCTCACTGGCATGTTACCCTTAACCCCATCCCCAATACACACAAACACACACACACACACACACACACACACACACACACACTATTACTTACTTTCCACTGCCTAAAAAGACTTTTAATGAAATCATTCCCCATAAACATCTTGGACTTACAGAATGGCGATCATTAAAAAGTCTACAAATTATAAGTGTTGGAGAGGGTGTGGAGAAAAAGGGAACTCTCCTACACTATTGATGGAAATGTAAATTGGTGCAGCCATTATGGAAAACAGTATGGAGGTTCCTTGAAAACCTCGAGTTGTGATATGATCCAGCTATCTCACTCCTGGGCATATACCCAGACAAAACTATAATTCAAAAAGGTACATGCACCCTGATGTTCATAGCAGTACCATTTACGATAGCCAAGACATGGAAACAATCTAAATGTCCACAAACAAATGTATGGATAAAGAACATGTAGTATAGAAACACAATGGAATATTACTCAGCCATCAAAAATAATGAAATAATGCCATCTGCAGCAACATGGATCAATCTAGAGATTATCATACTAAGTGAAGTCAGTCAGAAATAGAAAGACAAATGCCATTTGCTATCCTTTATATGTGGAATCTAAAATAGGACACAAATCAACATATCTATGAAACAGAAACAGACTCACAGATGGAAAACAGACTTGTAGTTGCTAGACTGGAGGTAGTTAGGTTAGGGAAGAATTGGGAGCCTGGGATTAGCAGATGCAAATGCTAGTATATATAGGATGGATAAACAACAAGGTCTTACTGTACAGCACAAGAAACTATATTCAGCAGCCTGTGATAAAATGTAACGGAAAAGAATATATATAAAAAAACTGAGTCATTTTGCTATACAGCAGAAATTAACACATTTAAACCAACTATGCTTCAATAAAATTAAAAAAAAAAAAAATCTTAGACTTAGGCCCAAAAAATATCAGTGGCTATGGGGTTCCCTGGTGGTTCAGACAGTAAAGTATCTGCCTGTAACGTAGGAGACTCGGGTTCAGTCCCTGGGTTGGAAAGATCCCCTGGAGAAGGAAATGGCCACCCACTCCACTATTCTTGCCTGAAGAATTCCATGGACAGAGGAGCTTGGCAGGCTACAACCTACGGAGTTGCAGAATCAGATACGACTGAGCAACTAGCACTTTTACTTTTGTTGGCTTCTAAAGTTGCTGTTTTGTGGGGAAGTTCACAAAAATAATGGCTATAACTTAATGCTCTCTCCACCAGGCATTTTACACGTGCTATCTCCATTAATGTATCCTCTAAACAACCCTAGACTGACTTATGAGGAGGGGCTAAGGCTTACTGCTGGGAGGACAGTGCTTGTCCATCCAGTCTCCATCTTCATCCTTCCCAGAAGAATCCCAATTGGGTCCAAGAGGTAGAGGTGGTGGTGATAAGAATTGGTTCAATTCTAGACATATTTTGATGATATAAAACCCAAAAGGATAGGTAAGGGACTGGCCATAAAGTGTGAGAAAAAGGAGTTAAGGGTGAGATTGGCACGAAAAGTGTTGGGTAAACTGGAGAACTTTGAACAAACACAAAATTACACATTTTATTATTATGACCTCTCTCTTTCATTGCCTATGGAGACTCTGTTTGGGTGGAGGAAGTTTTCCCCTCTCAGTCCGGCTCTGTCTTTCCAATTTCTTCTCTCATTATTAGTGTGAAGACTCCAAGAGTGAAAACTGATTTCAAGAAGAATGTTGCCAAAATAACCACAGGATTCCATCCTGAGCTAAAAATAAACCATTTTTTAACCTATTGGTAAACCTCACTGCAATGATCAAGAACCAGTTGAACCCTATACTAGCTCTTGGGTGATGCCCTTCTTCCTCTCCACAGCTCACAGCAGGCAGAGAAGACTGAGGGTCTTCATGCTGTTTCCCTGACCCCCTAGGATGGATGTGTGTGGCTGGAAAGAAATGGAGGTTGCTCTGGTCAACTTCGATAACTCATACGAAATCCAGGAAGAGCCAGGCTATGCCACAGACTTTGACCCAACCACCCCAAAAAGCCAGCCTGGGAGAAGCCCCTTCTCCAACTGGAAGACACTCATCAACGACAGCATCAGCCATGAGACAGTCTTCTCCAAGCTCCCAGACTACGTTGATTCCCCAGGGCCTGAGACGGTGGTCTTAAATGAAGGAAACCAACGGGTGATCATCAACATTGCTGGCCTGAGGTTTGAGACCCAGCTCAGAACCCTCAATCAGTTCCCAGAGACCCTCCTGGGAGACCGGGAGAAAAGGATGCAGTTCTTTGACTCCATGAGAAATGAGTATTTCTTTGACAGGAACCGGCCTAGTTTTGATGGGATCCTATACTATTACCAATCTGGTGGGAAGATCCGGCGCCCAGCCAATGTCCCTATCGACGTCTTTGCAGACGAGATCTCCTTCTATGAGCTGGGAAGTGAGGCCATGGACCAGTTCCGAGAGGATGAAGGCTTCATCAAAGATCCTGAAACATTGCTCCCCACCAATGACATCCACCGGCAGTTCTGGCTCCTCTTCGAGTACCCTGAGAGCTCCAGTGCTGCCCGTGGTGTGGCCGTGGTCTCCGTCTTAGTCGTGATCATCTCCATCACCATCTTCTGCCTGGAGACCCTTCCTGAGTTCCGAGAGGACAGGGAGCTGAAGGTGGTGAGAGACCCCATCCTCAACATGAGTAAGACAGTCCTCTCCCACACCATGTTCACTGACCCTTTCTTCATGGTGGAGTCCACCTGCATTGTGTGGTTCACCTTCGAACTGGTCCTCCGGTTCGTGGTCTGCCCCAGCAAGACTGGCTTCTTCAGGAACATCATGAACATCATCGACATCATCTCCATCATCCCCTACTTTGCAACCCTCATCACGGAGCTGGTCCAGGAGGCAGAGCCGAGTGCCCAGCAGAACATGTCCCTGGCCATCCTGAGGATCATCCGCCTGGTGAGGGTCTTCCGCATCTTCAAGCTCTCCCGCCACTCCAAGGGGCTGCAGATCCTGGGGCAGACACTGAAGGCTTCCATGCGGGAGCTGGGGCTGCTCATCTTCTTCCTCTTCATCGGCGTCATCCTCTTCTCCAGCGCGGTCTACTTTGCCGAGGTAGATGAGCCAGAGTCCCATTTCTCTAGCATTCCTGATGGCTTCTGGTGGGCGGTGGTCACCATGACAACTGTGGGCTATGGGGACATGTGCCCGACCTCCCCAGGGGGGAAAATCGTGGGCACTCTGTGTGCCATCGCAGGGGTCCTCACCATTGCCCTCCCTGTGCCTGTTATTGTCTCCAACTTTAACTACTTCTACCATCGGGAGACTGAGAATGAGGAAAAGCAGAGCATCCCAGGAGAAATTGACAAAGTCCTCAACAGTGCGGGCTCAAGAATGGGCAGCACAGACTCTCTTAGCAAGACCAACGGTGGCTGCTCTGCAGAGAAGTCCAGGAAGTGATATCTCCAGGGCTTCTTGGAGATAGACCAGCAATAGGGATAGACTCCCTATTTCCCGAGTCTCCCAGGTCTCTCTGCCTCTCTCTCCTCCTCCCACCTCTTACCCTCTGTCTTTCCAGAGACCAAAATATATCATTTGTGACCACAGACCATCTTTGATTGGAAACTATTTTAATAAACTGATACTGCTGCTATATTTTCTCAGCTGTTTCTTTTCAGCTGACTGTAGAAAGATTCCATTCTCCTTTCTTGTGAGGGGGGAGTTCAGGTCCTTGCACCCCACCTCTGGTGCCCAAGACCAGCAATATTGTCATCACCTGGAAGCAAGGAAATGCAGACTCCAAGCCCACCTCAGACCTGCTGAAGCAGAATCTACATTTTAACAAGATCCCAGGTGATTCACTGTCACATTAAAGATGAAGAAGCACTAGCTCTGGTCTTCCTAAGAGGAAGCACCTTGAAAGGCCAGTAATGGCCGGGAGCAATGAATAAGAGCTCAGAGTTGTTTCAATAATAGTACCATACACTTGTGTAGCATCGCTTACATTTTCCAAAGCCCTTTCACCAACATTATCTCACTGCATCTAAAAATAACCAGTAGAACAGACGTGACTATTATTTCCACATTGTAGAACAAACCAGGAGACAGCGACTTGCCTAAGGTCACCCATGACCATGAACAGTCAGGGCTGGAACCCAAATATCCTATCTGCTGGTCTTGACTATTATTTCCACGTTGCAGATGAACGAACCAGGAGACAGTGACTTGCCTAAGCTCTCTCAGAACAGTAAACAGTGCTGGAACCCAAATCTCCTACCTGCTAGCCTGGTGCTCTTTCCGCATGAGGAGAATGTGATAGAACTGAGGACAAGGGGGAGAGGAACTCGAGGGGTCTTTCAGAGGATCCAGAGGGCACATTTCCAGACAAGCACACTCTTCCTGGCGGGGGGGGGGTCCCCTATTTCTGTGCAGCCTGGGAGGCAATGCCAGCCTGGCCTCCTTGCTCCTCAGTCCCTCCCTTGGGCAGTGGACAAGCAGAAATGTTCTCTTGACCCATCTCCATGAATTTGTGCAAACACTGGGGATCCTGAGTGTGGGGAGTATATATACCAGGGCCTCAGAGAACTGCTCCAGGAAAATGTACAGGCCCACCTACCTTGGGGTTCAGCTCCCCGAGTCATCAGGAATTTCCCAGTAGCCTGTGGAGCAGCTGGGGTGGGAGCAGCAGGACCCTTAGACATGTGTGCAGAGGCCAGTCCCTATCCCCAAGGAGGGCGGTTGCCATAGGAACTGAGGAACTGCCTTCCTGGGAGAGGATCTTGCTCAGCCCATCATGATCCCAGGATGAGGGAATGGAGTTGGGATTCCCCTGAAAGCAAGGAAGGAAGTCTCTACTCTGTCATTCCCCCTCACCCCTCAAGTTAGGAGGCCCGTGCCTTCCTTGGACCCAATAACTAATGTCTGGTCACACCTCAAAGGAGAGTCAACACCAGAACAATGCCCCTGGGCTGCAGGTCACTGCACAGTTCCACTTTATACAACCCAAACCATACACCCACAGCATTTAACCTTGGAACATACCCAGTTCCACACAACCCTGGGAGACACAGCACCGTAGCCCCAGGTACCACCATACAACTTCCACTTTCAGGTAGACTAACAAATGAGCTGGTGTGGGAGAAAGCTGATCCTCTCCTCTCCTGTGTCCTTAGTCTAGGCCCTAAGAAGCTGGACTTAGTCACCTTAAGTCTCCATCCTGCTCTTAAAGTCTCAATCTCCTTCTTGCATGCTAACTCCGAGATGTAACTTGGCACTGAGTCATAGAAAGATCTGGCCTTGGCTTTACAGCCCTTGGAGCTGGGCCAGCAGGACTCCTGTCCCAGACCTGAGCCTCAGAGTTCTGAACTTTGGTATACCTTCTTCACAATTTCCTAAGTTCCCTTTCAATTTTCTTCTTGAGATCATTCTCCAATTCTCTTCACACCCTTCAACTTCCAAGCTTAGGGTTGACCAAATGTCCTGGACTCACACCCGTGGGATTACCCTGAAGTCTTGTGTCAGGCTCCAATGCCAGGATGGTGGTTTGGTGAACAGATTGCTCCCATTGTCTGGGGTGGCATTTCTCTTACAGGCTCACATAAGCTCAGATGCCAGAATGGTGATTGGCACTCTGATTTGGGATGATGCAAATTTTTATATACACCAGGGCCCTTGCAAAAACTATTTGCCTAGAATCTAAAGGATATTAAACAAAAGAGCCCACACACCCACATTCTGCTTTCTGGAGCCATGTCATCATAATCCTTTATACTAAAACCTCTCCCCAGAGAGAAACTCTTTGCCCTCTCAAGTCAGCCCTCCAAAGTATATATTATTACCCTCATTTTTCCATATGAGGAAACTGGTTCAGAGAGGTTCAAGGGCACACAGCCAGGAAGCAGTAGAGAGGGATGTGAATCTAGGTCTCTTTGATTATTAAAATGTATCCCACCAGGCTGCCTACCCAGAGCATCCTAACCCAGAGAACAGCCTCTGCCAGAGCAAGGAAGTGGGGTTGTGTCATGATACAGACTGGGCACATTCCTGGGAGCAAGTAGGCTCTTCACCTAAGGCCCCTACTTTCTTGTTCTCTCTAATTTCATATTCAGAGCCTGAGCCACGTGCTGCATTACAGCTTTACATAATGCAAACAAAGTAAGATAGTTAGACTCCAGAGCAGACTGGACCAGTGTCCCCAGAAACCAAGATAGAGCCCTGGAGCCGCAGCCATTCTCTTCCTGGGATCCTGTAGGAAGAGTCCAGTCTAGCATGGCAGAGGGAGCCACTCTTCTTCTCCAGTCAATCCATTTATGCCCAGAAGTTAAGAGGACTGATCAGAGGATTCTGATGCCCAGGAAGCAGGTCTAGGCCTTCAGGTTGGAGTCAGGGAGTGGGGCTGCAGAAGTAAGCCCTCCAAGACACCGCCCCCACCCCCCGCCGCCACGTCATTGCTGCCAATAGGCCTGGTGTCACGGTCTCTGGGTGCCTGCACTGAGTCATCTATTTCTTCGCCAACAACCCAGGGAGATGGACTATGGGAGTTCCTTTCACCATCCATCTGCCCAGCCTCCTGTTGGCAATGGGATCTGTGGTCCACAGTGGAGCACCCAAGATGGCTTATGACAAACAGAATGGAGAGAGGCAGGGCAGACAGAACAGGGCTGCCCAGGGGGTCAAGAGCCAAACACAGAAGGAAAGATATTCCCACTCTTATCAAGGAGGGAAGGACTGGTCAGCAGCTGGGCTCAGAGAAGCCTGCTTTAAGGAGGACAGAATGGAGCCCTGAGGCTTCATTCAGCCAATTAATATCGATTGAGCTCCTACCGTGTGGCAGACAATTTATAGCCACTGAATAAGGACACAGAAAGAACGAAAAGTGTCCCTTTAAATTTTCACAGTAAAAATATGCATAATGTAAGAGAAACAACAAAAACATTTTCACAGGATGCTATAATTTGCAGAAGGCTTCCAAATCTTGTGTTTTCTTTTCTGCCATGTCATGCTGTCTTTGCAAAGAACTGTGCAAGTCAGGTTTTCAAAAACTTAAAGACAAAGAACTAGCTTTACAATCCAAGTCCGATCGTGACCCCAAAAGAAAAAAATCAATCAAAGACTGAATGAATCAAAGCAGGGATAGAGGAGTAAGGTAATATTATGCTCCAATGTGCCCTGTCCTACCACTTTCTTGCTCAAAGACCCAAACCCTATGTCTGTCACCCTCAAGCCACCTTCACCCGGATGTACACAAAAGGTGGTGGTGCCTCCATATGGCCACAACGTTTCCTAAGGTCTAGGACATTGGAGAAGCTGAGTTTGGAGCCTCCACCCCCACCACACCAGCCCCTCTAGGCCCACACCTGTGCAGAGGCCACTCAGAGGGGCTCAGCCACTCGTCTGAGAAGGCAGGCTCTGCAAAATCCCCAGGACAACCTCCCGGCACAGACCTACAACCGCAGTGTGGTCTGGAGTCACTGCCACCCCAGACGCTCAAGCACAGGCTGTGTGTCCTGCTTCCCCAGCTTGGCCAGAAGCTTGTCTCCTGATGGCCCCGCCTAGCCCTTGCTCTTCTCTACAGACGGTCCCTTCCCTGTGACTTGCTCAGCACTCCCTGATGCGGCATGAGCTGGTGCAAGAATGCCTCAGGCCAGACGCTTTAGTTGCAGATGGCAGAAACCCAACACAAATGGAACCAAAAGAGAAGACTTTATTGACTCACCGGACTGAGAAATGCAGGAAAGCTGATGGTAACCCCGCTGGGCCTGGGGACTCACACACCACTTTCAGAGCTCTCATTATTTCTGTCCATCGCCTTTGTCTGGACATGCAAGCATTCTCCATGGAGAGGGAGCGTCGCAGTCCCCAGGACCCAGTCTTATCACCATCTAACCAAAAAATATATAAATACGTATAATCACCTTTAGGGCTTCCCAGTGGCTCAGATGGAAAAGAATCTGCCTGCAATGAGGGAAACCCGAGTTCGATACCTGGATGGGGAAGATCCCCTGGAGAAGGGAATGACAACCCACTCCAGTACTCTTGCCTGGGAAATCCTATGGACAGAAGAGCCTGGTGGGCTACAGCCCATAGGGTCACAAACAGTCAGACACGAATGAGTGACTAACACACATACACACTTAATCACCTTTGTATCTAATTACTTTAATTCCTCACACGTTAGATCCAAAAGATAGGCGTTTTCATCTGTCTCTGACTGTTTAGTCACTCAGTGGTGTCCGACTCTGCAACCCCATGGACTACAGCTGCCAGGCTCCTCTGTCCTTGAGATATCCCAGGCAAGAATACTAGAGTGGGTTTTCATCTGTCTAGTCCACTGCTGTATTCCCAGGATCTATTACAGCAGAGAGCAGTTGTTCAACCACTGCTTTTTGAATTAATAAATTGTCCCTTCAAGCTCCCCCTCCCAATTACCCTAAGGAGTCCAAACCAAGCCACTCTGTAGGCCTGGGGAGATCTTATTCTCCCCCTACTCCCAATCTCCCCAGATTCTAGACCTACAGGCTGAAGATATTTCTTAATGAAGAGTGTAACGATAAGTGACCCTTGAAGGCATTATGGTGGTGGGCTCTGGGGCCTGGTGACAGTTAGAAAGGGGCTGGGGGAGGCCTGGCCTAGCGCACACTCCAGTCACCCTTGGGGAGATCATTCTGCCCTTCCCCTGGGACTGCTCAGCCTGGCAGACAGAAGAGAGGATGGCAAGGAGAGCCGGGACCCCCTTCTTTCTCTGAGAGCCCCACTCTGAAGGTCTCCCTGTCTTGGACCCCTTCACAAGCTTCCCACTGGAGCAAGTGAGCCTTCAAAAGTCTGCCCTGCTCAAGGATCCTGGACGTCCCACCTCCCATGTCCATTTGGACTGCTTCCCCTAATGCCCAGGCCGCCCATCCCGCCCCCTTCCGCAGGCCCTCCTCTCCTGGAGTCCTGCAGGCCTGCCTCCATAGCAGCTGCAGGGGGGGAGGGGGAGAGCGTGCACCCCCCACAGGTGCTAAGGCGCCCACCAACCCTCTCCCCCACCCCACCCTTCACCCCTTGTTCTCTTATAGGTACTGGGTTGGAAAGGAAAGAGATCCCTGCCAAGATGATTCTACCCAGAAGCTGATTCCAGCCCTCTAAAAAATAAAATGCATTCACCTCGTGGAGTGCAGCACTCCAAAGGCCCTTTGAAGTGAGAGGAAGAAAGCTGCCCCGTCTCCCCAGAGACCACTGAGTCTAGAGACAGGAGAACGTTTGCCCTCAAACGCAGGGATGAAAAGGAACTGGGGGAGGCAGAGAGCCGGGGAGATGGAGGAAAAGGAAGATCAGACACATTGTTGTTATTGCTTCTCAGGGGAAGCGGAGGTAAGAAGCTGCCTGCAAAATGTCACCGGCTAATGAATGCTGTTTCACTCTGGTGCCGAGGTGTCAGTCAGGAGGCAGGCAGAGGGATGACAGCCGTCCTCATTAGGGACTCTGGGTTGATCTGCTGTTCTTCTGAGCTGGAGGGGACAGGGCTGTGTCCCCTCCTTCCCACCTGACCCTGTAGTTCTATTGTTAAAGGGAAGAATAAATATAAATATAACAGGAAAAATAAACATGGCAGAATAATACAAAACTACCAAGGTTATTGTGAGAATTAAATAACATATGAAATTCCTTACCAAAGGATAAAACATGCTACCAAGTAGGAGGAGATGGATGAAATCTAGGATAAAAACTCCCTTGCAGGTAGTAAAGAGTTCAAGGGCCATGGTTGTGCCTTTTTAATGTTGGTACATAACAGTTGCTCAGTGAATCAAGGGAGGAAAGGAGGAAGAGAAAGCGGCAATCCAAGGCAGAATGAAGACCACAGGAGGGCAAACCCAGAGGTCCCCAATTCCCCCTACACTCCCCTAAATGATAATAATCGTGACCCATTCACCTGAAGAGATTGGGTTGAAGTAACTCCTTGACACAGAATTTTCTGTGCAGGCTCTGAATCCTCTGTTTTCTGAGAGTCCAAGGAGGAGAAGCAAGGACAACGAGATCAAACCAGTCAATCCTAAAGGAAATCAACCCTGAATATTCACTGGAAGGACGGATGCTCAAGCTGAAGCACTAGTAATTTGGCCACCTGATGCAGGATTGACTTATTGGAAAAGACCCTGATGCTGGGAAAGATTGAGGGCAGGAGAAGGGGACGACAGAGGATGAGATGGTTGGGTGGTATCACTGACTCAATGGATATGAATTTGAGCAAACTCCAGGAGATGGTGAAGGACAGGGAAGCCTGGTGTGCTGCAGTCCAGGGGTTGCAAAGAGTCGGACATGACTGAGCAATTGAACATAACAAAGCAGAAGAAGACAATGAACACCCACCATGTGCCAAATTCACTTGCTTAGGTGCATAGATGGCTTGCTCACTCTGTCCCTACTATGAGCCAGACACCAAAAAAGGCTCCCGGGTTGCAGAGGCTGAAAGGGGTCCCTGCCCTTGGGGAGCAGAAACGGCCTTCACAGAAGAGCCAGAAAGCCACGCATCCTTCCCCTCCCCACCTCCCCGGAGGATGAGTCTGATGCCTATGCCTCCTGATAAACCATCAACTTTCTGAGCTCTCCTGTGAGTAAATAGCCAACTCCACTCCCCCATTCCCTGGCTCCTTCAGACTGGAGGGGACCCAGCCCCGTATAGACTCAACCCACTAACCCGTCCCGGGATAGGGCCCACAGAGAGGAGACTATGGACACAGCTCAGTCTTCCACCAGGCACTCTGCCCCATTGGAAGCCCTACATTCACGCGGGAATAAATCTGAAGTCCAGGAGGACAATTCTGCCAGGGTTGACAGAAATTCTAGTCCGGGAGAAGTCTCCTGCCAGGAGGGCAAAGCAAGAGTCGTGCTTCCTTCTGGGTTCTGAAGGATCAAATACCAAGATGTTTCCCTTCGAGCAGAGAGGGGAAAAGAGGGATTTGCGTTTCCCAAGAGAGGCTCATCTGGCCTTGTCTTAGGGAGAGCGGGGACCTCGCTGCAGGGGGTGGTGAAAGAGGCCAGGCCTGTGTCTTTTTTTCTGTTCTTTGGGGTGACAGAGGGGCACGGAGAGGAAAGGAAGGCTCGTGGCTGGGGCTGAAAGTCTAGCATGTTGACAACGGAAGAGGCTTTTTAAAAAAAAGAAAAAAAAAGCTTAAATAAGTGAGTAGAAAGAGCAGAGAGCTGCAATCTTCTCTTTGAAACTGGATAAAGGAGCAAAAAAGAGGGGGAAAGCAAAGACTAAGAATAGTTCCTTATAAAGGGAAGAGGTGTTTCGATGTCTTGAGGTTGTTTTAATTTTCTCAAAAACATCATTTGTAAATGAAATGCTCAACTTCAACTGTTTTAATGACAGATGGGTGCTTTTTTAAGTTAAGAAGGCTTGGAGCACTGTTCTTGCTGGTAAGCACAAGCAGATATGGCTGTGTTGGATCTGGAAAGTCAGGATATGCAAGGAGCTGGGCCTAGACAGCCCTTCTATTACAAGTCCAAGTGGCTCACACTCCTAGACATTCAATCCTTTCAACTATAATTTGGAGCTATTAGGGCATATCTTTTAGAGATGCCAAGAGAATCAGATGAGATGTCAACTACAAAGCCCCTTTCATAGAACTAGCACTAAATAATTAGTGGACTTTGAATTTCCCTGAGCATCTTATGAGAGCTCAAAAAAAAAAAAAGGTTCAAAACATAATCAGGGTCCCTGTTGCCACTTGGTGGCAGCATACCTGAACTCAGGGTGGCGCACTACTTGGAACACTCCTGAGCAAGCCTCTGGTTTCTGCCTCTATGGGACCCTTAGGACAGTACCACATTTTCCCAAAAGCAAGGATGCCTCCTTCCAACTCCCCTGTGACACTTCACCATGTCCTCAGAATTCCCTTCTATGACAGGAATAACCACAGTAGTAATTAATGCTGTGGTGGGTGCATGCATGCCTGCTAAGTCGCCTGACTCTTTGCAACCCTAGGGACTGTAGCCCACCACTTTCCTCTGTTCATGGGATTCCCCAGCAAGAATACTGGAGTGGGTTGCCATGCCCTCCTCCAGGGGACCTTCCTGACCCAAAAATCGAACTCATGTCTCTTAAATCTCCTGCATTGGCAGGCAGATTCTTTGCCACTGAGCCACTTGAGGACCCAAGACCTGGTGCACCCAAATAAATAGATAAGTAATTTTTAAAATATGCATTTATTATTTCATGGTTTCTGTGGGTAAGGAACCCAGGCACAGCTTAGCTGGGCCCACAGGCTCAGGGTCTCTCATGAGGCTGCCACCAGGTATCAGCTGATGCAGCAGTCACCTTGGGGCTCAACTCGATGGCAGGGATCTACTTCCAAGCTCACTCACGTCCTTGTCAGCAAGACTTGGTTTCTCCAGGGCTTCTGGACTGAGGGAGACAGTCCCTGTCCTTCCTGTTGGCCAAAGGTCACCCTCAGTTCCTTGATGACTGAACCTTTTCATAGGGCAGGAAACAAAAATGCAATTTGCTTCCTCCGAGTGAGCAAGTGAGAGGCAGGAGTGGGGCAAGCGAGGCGGGATCTACAGTCTTTGCCAACCAGCCTCGACACTGATACCCCATCACTTCCAGGTATTGGCTATAAGCAATTCATTCAGTGTAGCCCACACTCAAGAGGACTGGGGCATAGGGTTTTGCGGAACAAGTGTCCAGCTGTGATGTCTTGGCTTCAGTCCTTGGTTCTCTGAGTTTATGTAAGGAGATCATTCTGCTACGGTTTGAGGGCAAGGGGGGCTATATTGGGGATACTTGATGATATTCTAATGAACTGGTCCAGCAACAGCCATAAAGAAAGGTCATCCTCATGAGAAAGATGGGCAAAGTGTGCTCTGGAAGGAAGTGGCTTCCTGGTGTCAGTCTTCCAAGGAGGAGTGTCTTAGACAGGTGGGGTGGGTATGTGCCTCTGCTACACCCTCCCTTGCTTGGAAACCTCAAAGAGGGAAACTGTCTGGATATGAGCTTCAGGGCAGAAGGCAATAAGATGACATGGGAAGAAGCATAATGGTCCCCAAAGTTGCCCACACTGTGATTCTTGAAACCTTTGAATATGTTACTTTAACATGGCAATAGGGGTTCTGCACATGTGACTAAGTTAAGGATCTTGAGGTGCGGGAGCGGGGAATGATCATGGATTATGTAGGACCCACGAGGGTCTTTATTAGAGGAGGTGGGAGGTCTGAGTCAGGAGATGTGCCAACAGAAGAAAGAGTGATGAGACCATGAGCTAAAGAATGCAGACAGCCTGTAGTCACTGGAAAAGTCAATGAGGAGGATTCTTCTAGAGCTCCCTGAGAGAATACAGCCCTCCTGACACCTTAGCTGTGGCCCACTAAGACCAATTTTGGATTCCCAACCTCCAAAGCGATGAGTTAATATGTTTGTGTTGTTTCAAGTCACTAAATGTGTACCAATTTGTTGCAACAGCAGCACATAACTAATACCATTTGGTACCTGTTAAAAGAAATGGAGATAGAGTGGGTCAACACACAGAGCTTAAGCCTGACTTCTAGGGACTTGTTGCTCATGTATACTCCCCTTTGAGTCATCTAGAGCTTGTGCACTAAAGCCATGCACCCCTGCCCAGGCCAGAAAGTTAGAAGGAGCTGCACCCTTCAGGGGACCATGAGGTAAAGGCAGTAGGTATTATCAGAGATCCCCGAAGGGGAAGTGACTGGTCTGTGAGGTCCACCAGCCTCTACTCTCCAATGAGAGTCTCTTAACCATGCCCACCCTGGAAGGGCAGGTCTTATTTCTTGGGAGATAGAAGTCAAGGCTCGTAGGGGGTGCCCTACCACCCTACACTGACATCCTCTGCAGTACCAGGGGCCTGACATGAGAGTCCCCTGCTACAGGGCCTTAGATGCTGGGGGTTGCCCACCAGTAAACCTAAGGAGATAACCAAAGCTGCCAGAAGTTTCAGGGGCAAATCCTAGAGACAGGGCCTCTTCACCAGCCTGCTGTGGAGCCTCTGATGAGGCCAGCCTGCAGCCACTCTCCCTGCCCAGAAGGCATCCCCATCAGGTCATGGCTCTCAGCTGCCCTCTGGCTTCAGCTCTCAAATCCTCCCTCGAACCCTGTTGGGACTACAAAGATAACATCTTATCTGGGGTGAGAAAAATCTATAAAAACCTTTGTAGGTGTTCCGGAGCCTGGTGAAGTCTAGCTGGCCCTTCTGGAGTAGCAGAGCTGCAGGAAGTTGGTCGTAGGCTGCCCCAGGGAGGGACAGGCTGCCGTGAGTCCAGGTAGGGCACGCGGAGAGAGTGGCTGAGCCAGCCTGCTTCCCTTTTCCTCCGTGCAAAGCCGTGGCCCGTGTCAGGGGCTCTGAAGCACGGCTGAATTGGGAACATACCTTCTAGACTATAAACTGGGACACTCATTGGCATAAGAAACATTCTGGCAAATGGAATCTGATTTCAGAATTACCATATTTTCTAGGACACTGCAACCAATCGAGAGAACAATGGGACAGAGTGTTAAATTTTAAAATACGGTCTCCCTCAATAAGTCTAGCCACAATAAGCTCTTGATACCTGCCATCCCTACAAAGCTCCAGAAGGGTGAAGGTCATGCTTTCCTCACCATTGGTGCTTTCTTACCTAGTGCTGGGTGTGTTTCATAAATATTTAATGAAATGCTTCCCCCGTGGCTCAGCGGTAAAGAACCTGCCTGCAATGCAGGCAACAAAGGAGACGTGGGTTCAATCCTTGGGTCAGGAAGATTCCCCTGGAGAAGGAAATAGCAACCCACTCCAGTATTCTTGCCTGGAGAACCTCATGGACAGAGGAGCCTGGGGGCTACAGCCCATAGGGTTGCAACGAGTTGGACATTACTGAAGTGACCGAACACACATGCACAGTCTCCTATTGCACCCTCTTTCAGCTCTCTAGCTCAGTACCTCCAGAGGGACAAGGGCTTTTTCAGGGTCCCTCTGCCCCTGTTGGGGGAGACACACTGGCGCCCACCTGGTACTTGCACTTCTCCGGCCTGACCAGTCCCAGAACAAGCTACAGTGTTTCCAAGCAGGCCAAGCAGCTTTAATTCCCCCATGCCTACTCCCCATCCCCAGGAGCTGAATGGGAAAGGACAGATGAGAAGCTGGGTGGTGTGGGGCTAACAGACACAGTGGGGAAGGGAGGACACCCTTCAGGATGCCACTTGTTATGAACTGAACTGCATCCCTCCAAAATCCATATGTTGAAGCCCAAACCCCGATTGTGACTATACTTGGAGGCAGGGCCTTTAAAGAAGTCATTAAGCTTAAATGAGGTCATAAGGGTGGGGCCCTAATCCAATGTGACTGGTGTCCTTATAAAAAGAGGAAGTGACATCAGGGGTGTGAGGGCACAGAGTAAAGGCCATGAGAGGAGATAGCAAGAAGGTGGCCATCTCATCTGCCAGTCAAGGACAGAGGACCCTGGAAAAACACAGCCTGCCAACACCTTGATCTAGGACTTCCAGCCTCCAGAACCAAGAGAGATAAATTTCTGTTGTATAAAGCACCCAGTTTGTGGTATTTTATTACAGCAGCCCTACCAGATCAGGACACTTCTCAAGGTGAAGAAGATGCAGAGGTCTGAGTGATCAAAGGAGAGAAAGAGGCCTGGGAGACATATGCACAAGTGCCCAGTGAACTTTTCCAGGGAGCAGGCTGTGGGTGGCAGAAAGCCCTTCCTCTCCCTTGGATATTTAAATAAATCCTTTGAGTCCAGCCAAAAAACATAACCCACCAAAGGCTAGAGTATCCAAAGGGCACCTTCTGTGCCAACCTGTCAATAGGTCTCTCCTTGAATCTTCTCAGATCCCAACTTCTCTCCCTAACTAGTCTGTGTCTGGGATTCCCTGGAAATGTGTGGACTCAGAAATATGCTTTGGAATTCTCTACTCTTTGCATGTTATTCAAACCCACCAGGGCCGCAGGCATAGTCATTAGAGCTCTGGCCCCAGCACCCCACCCCTACAGCTGAGGGCTGCCTGCTTCGTTGTCTCTGGAGCTGGTGTCATGAGACTGGCCACCAGGGTGACTCCAGGAGTCCTGGGGACACAAGCCTGAGCATCTTGATGGCCAGTTTTCCCACAGTCCACTCTACTGCTTATGAATGACTTTCTTAATGAGAAATGTCCTCAGAGAGCTAGGATGGGTACAGTGACTGAGATTGGGCACTGGCGGTGGGGAGGGATGTGGGGAGGAAATGGCATACAAGACTCCCCAGGCCCTGGTTCAAAGCTGCAGGACTTGTGGCTGCTCCTGCCTAGAAAGCTCATTGATGCCTCTCACAGACCCTAAAAATAAAACTTCAAGGACACAGCTATTCTGGTTTCAATACTAGATGGAACCCTGGGAAAGAAAGGAACTCTCAAGTTTCGTGGCCCAGGCCAGAGGGGTGGGCAAGGACTAAAGGAGTAAGGTCCAGCGCCTCTGATGGAGCTTTACTGTCACCCAGAGGAGGTGGCAAAGGGCCTGAGCAGTCTCAGAAAAAGAGGTACAATTCCACCAGCCAGGATAGGGAGCTGACCTTGGTCTGCATCTTACTAGCACCAACCCAACTCCAGAAAGCATCTCCTGAAGCAGGTCCTGGCTGCTCACCAGGCTCCCTGGAGCTTGAACTCCTTGTGGGGATTGGGGGAGAGCTGTTCTGCCAACTAAGAAGGGCTGACACAGCTCCCAAGCCCCTGGGGCACACACAGTAGCACATCCTCTCCTGGCCAGCTCTAGCTCAAAACATAATTCTGATATAACAGATGATCCAGAGAGGTCAGAGATGGAGGGGCCCAGAAAACAAAGACTGGAAAGGGAAAAGCTAACCAGAAGAGAAGTCCAGTGAGTGAAAGGTTTGAGGGCAGAGACCACATCACCTATGTGTCCGTGTCTCCTGCTGAAGCTGGCATTGTGTCCTGTACACAGTAGGCACTGAGTGAATTCTATTGTTTGGCTGGCCTGGGGTGTGAGTGTGCTAAGTCGCTTTAGTCATGTCCGACTCTTTGTGACCCTATGGACAGTAGCCCGCCAGACTCCTCTGTGCATGGGAAGGAGGAAACTGGAGGTAAGCAAAGCTGGCATTTGAGATTAGGTCACTAGAGGGCACTCCAGGACAAGAGCTGAGCACCCCTCACATTATTTTAAAAATTTAGAGATGAGTTAGGAGTATGTTTATTCGTTCAACATACATCTTCAGAACAATTATTCTAAGTGGTATGAAATTTGTTTATTCATTCAACATACATTATCAGAACAAAACACTAAATGCTGTGAAGGATGCAAAAGGATTGAGATACGACTCTTGTTCTCCAAGTGAAATGAGGTGTTAGTCGTTAGTCGTTAGTCGTGTCCGACTCTTTGTGACCCCATGGACTGTGGCCCTCAAGGCTCCTCCGTCCATGGGATTCTCCAGGCAAGAATATTGGAGTGGGCTGCCATTTCCTTCTCGAGGGGATCTTCCCAACCCAAGGATCAAACCCAGGTCTCCCACACTGCAGGCAGATTCTTTACTGTCTGATCCATCAGGGAAGCCAATGTATCCATATTTATCTACCAGTAACTTCTATTTTTTAAGAGCTGATTAATCTTCAAATGGGCTTCCCGGTGACTCAGTGGTCAAGAGTTTGCCTGCCAATGCAGGAGACATGGGTTTGATTTCTGGGTTGAGAAGATCCCCTGGAGTAGGAAATGGCAACCCACTCCAGTATTATTGCCTGGAGAATTCCATGGACAGAAGAGCCTGGCAGGCTACAGTCCAGAGGGGTTGCAAACAATCAGACACGCTGAGCACGCACGCAAACAATCTTCACACATTGTTCCTTCTACCTGTAAAGCTTGTCCCTCCCTCATATCTGTATGCCTTCTAGCCTCTTGCATGTCAGCTTTTCAGGGAGCCTACCCTTCCCACTTTGCTTTATAACATAACATGTTCCCACAGCGCTCAGTCATCTCACTCCACTCCACTTTCTCCAGTTCAGTTCAGTTGCTCAGTCGTGTCCAACTCTTTGCGACCCCATGAATTGCAGCACGCCAGGCCTCTCTGTCCATCACCAACTCCTGGAGTCTACCCAAACCCATGTCCATCGAGTCGGTGATGCCACCCAACCATCTCATCCTCTGTCATCCCCTTCTCCTCCCACCCCCAATCCTACCCAGAATTAGGGTCTTTTCCAATGAGTCAACTCTTCGCATGAGGTGGCCAAAGTATTGGAGTTTCAGCTTCAACATCAGACCTTCCAATGAATACCCAGGATTGATCTCTTTTAGGATTGATTGATTGGATCTCCTTGCAGTCCAAGGGACTCTCAAGAGTCTTCTCCAACACCACAGTTCAAAAGCATCAATTCTTCGGTGCTCAGCCTTCTTCACCATCCAACTCTCACATCCATACATGACTACTGGAAAAACCACAGCCTTGACTAGACAGACTTTTGTTGGCAAAGTAATGTCTCTGCTTTTAAATATGCTATCTAGGTTGGCCATAACCTTCCTTCCAAGGAGTAAGCGTCTTTTAATTTCATGGCTGCAATCACCATCAGCAGTGATTCTGGAGCCCCAAAAAATAAAGTCTGACACTGTTTCCACTGTTTCCCCAGATGCCATGATCTTAGTTTTCTGAATGTTGAGCTTTAAACCAACTTTTTCACTCTCCTCTTTCACCTTCAAGAGGCTCTTTAGTTCTTCTTCAATTTCTGCCATAGGGGTGGTGTCATCTGCATATCTGAGGTGATTGATATTTCTCCTGGCAATCTTGATTCCAGCTTGTGTTTCTTCCAGCCCAGCGTTTCTCATGATGTACTCTGCATAGAAGTTCAATAAGCAGGGTGACAATATACAGCCTTGACGTACTCCTTTTCCTATTTGGAACCAGTCTGTTGTTCCATGTCCTGTTCTAACTGTTGCTTCCTGACCTGCATACAGGTTTCTCAAGAGACAGGTCAGAAAACCATCCAACACGCTGCCCAGTTTACACACTTCTTGTCTCCACAGTCCATATTCCCTACAGGGATCCTTGGGGGTGGAGTTTCTGTGTGCTGTGTTCACAAAAGGACATGGTACATAGAACAATGCTTCACACCCAGTAGGTACTCAAAATTTATTTTTTTTTAATAAACAAGACAGGTGACAATTCTAATTAGCCTCAAGTAAACTGAGTGGCCAGGGTACTCCTACTGTTTGAAGGATAAGGTAGACACTGTGTGCAGTAAGGGGGCTTCTCAGATAGGGGACATTTAAGCTGATCTTGAGGGGTGAACAGCAGCTCACAGGTCAGAGACAGGAGAAGGGGGCAAGGCACAGAGAGAATGGCAGGAGCAAAAGCCCAGAGGCCAGCCCTGCAGGGTGGTGGGTGTGGTCATGGCTGAAGGACAGGCCAGATGTTTCTTCTGGCCTCAGCAGGAAGCTACTGCCTTCTCTGGTCTGTCAGGGTCCCTGCTCCAACCAGGGCTACTGGGCAGTATCCAGTCTGTGTTCCTCTGCCTGCCCAAGGTTTCCCACTGCCGCTACGTGCTCTTGATGTGCATTTCACTTGCAGTTCCTGCTCTCTAGGGCTTCCTGATGTGGGCAACCTCCAGCATTCCTGGTAAAGAGATTCTCCCCTTCTGCTGTGGCTGCAAAGGAGAAACAAACTGCATAGCTCAGAAAACAATCCATCATTTTGTCATAACATTTCCATTTCAAAGACTTCCTTCCCAAGCTTCTCTCTGGCCAGAGCTTCCTCTCATTAGCATGAAAAGAACTGGCAGGGAAACGAGTGACAAGGAAGGAAGAGGAGCTGGAAATAGGGCTTGAGGCCTGAGGCCTCGGCCTGTGTGTACTCAGGGGCAAGGGTGGGGCAGGGACTGGTAGGAGGCCTGGAGACTTTGTGTCTGTGTGTGTGTGTGTGTGTGTGTGTGTTTCTGTGTGTGTGTGTCTCTCTGTGTTTATGTGTGTCTCTGTGTGTGTGTGTCTGTGTGTGTGAGCTCGCTTGTCTCAGCACTTATGAATCATGCCTCCGGGTTAGATACTTGCCTGCTCATATTACAAGGCAGAAGTCTCCACATTGTGCCTGGAGGTCCCCCAGGCACTGAGGAGTTGAGTACTCAGAGAGGAAAGATGTTGTGCTGTCAGGGACTCGAGCAGAGACCAACGTGTCATAAATAAGTGGCGAGATAAATGCTGTTGTAAAGATCCCCATGGAGCAATTAAGAAGCTGGGAGGTTGCAGTCCGGTAGAGTTGGACAGGGGTCACCTCAGGACAGTTAAAGCTGGTCTTGAAGGGTGGGGAGCAGTTCACAGGTCAGAGAGAGTGGAGGGAGAAAACAGGCAAAGGGAATGGCACGAGCAAAGGCCCAGAGGCCAGCTCTGCAGGGCATTGGGTGTGGCCACACAGCAGGCAGAGGGCAGCAACTGCACGGAGGGTGGACACCCCTCCTGGCCTGGTTCTCGTCAGCAGACAGTGCTGGTGAGAGACACGGTAGTGAGTCACCCGACCCTGGAGGGTCTCTTCACAGCTCCTCACTGGCCTCCAGATTGGCTTCTTCACAAACAAATGACAGATGTGCTCCTAGCAAGACCCCTTCATCACCTTGCAGACCTCCCCAGCAAAGTGGGCCTGCTGAAGAGCCTGGCATGGGCCCCTTGGCAGAAACTTAAAACCCTGCAGACAGCTTGGCTTCTTCTCTCCCCTTCAGCATCCTCCCTGCACATGCTAAGCCATTCCCCAGGCTCACAGCGGGAGGGAGGAGGTACCTGAGTGTGCAGTGGATACAGTTATAAAGATGACAAGGAAACAAGAGGAAAACAGCAAGTAGTATGACTGATGAGAATGAGTGAATCACTCATTCAACAATATGTGATGGGAGCATTCCACGAGTTAGGCCTCTCAAGATACAAAAGAGAGGAGTGTCTGCCCCTGGGGAGCCCACAGTCCTTGAGGGAAACAGAGAAGAAAATAAAAATGCCAAGTGGACCCCAGGGAAAGGGCTGGGCCCAGCAGGCACCACAGGAGGGCGCCAAACCCTTGTCAGGAATCCTGAAGAGGTCTGGACTGAGGGGAGATTTGGAGGACAATGAAAAGTTGGAGAAAGGAGTAGGAGTGTGGAGAACGTTCCAAGCAGAGATTTCTCTGCAGCAAGGAGAAACTCCAGGAGCAGACTGTGAGGCTGGCATCGCCCGTGAGCCCCAGAGGGGTGCTGCCCACTCAGGACAGGGGTCACCACCCAGGCCAGGTGGGCAGAGGTTGCAATGGGGGCCATTTGGCCCAAGCTTCTTATTTGTGAAAGCCATCATACTTAGGACTTTCTACATTATCTCCAATTGAGGTTTGGATGTTTAAAATACAATTTATTAAGTGCAATCCGTTGAAATATACTTCAATTTTTGTGAGTCTCTTCAGTTTTTGTTGTTTTTTTTTTAATCTATAAGAAGCCTAACAATACTGAAAATGGCCCAGTTCTGTCTCATTCTTGGCAAACAGGCAGCACTGATTATAGATAAGAGAAGTGAGGCTTAGACTAGCCACCTAATGCATACTAGAACTTTCTCAGCACCGCACTTGACTTCTCGGTCCCATAAGGCTCGAGCACCAAGGATGTCCTCTGCCCTTGGGGTCCCAGGATATTCTCTTGTCTCCTCTACCCCAACCCATCCCAGGCCCCTCAGTTCCCTGGGGACTGGAGCCTACTCCCTTCCTCCTCCATGTCGCCCCCCACAGTGCAGCCTGGCTCCTTCCCTCCCAGAGGCCCCCAGTTCCCTCTGCAGCTCAGGCACAGACCCAGAAAGCCACTGCCACAGCACCTCCACCGGCCTGGGTCCCCCATTTTGTTTGTCCTCGGGTATGGCTTCCCCAGTGGCTCAGAGGTAAAGAATCTGCCTGCAATGCAGGAGACGTAGGTTTGATCCCGGGTCAGGAATATCCCCTGGAGCAGGGTATAGCAACCCACTCCAGTATTCTTGCCTGGAGAATCCCATGGACAGAGGATCCTGGCGGGCTAGTCTATAGGGTCACAGAGTCAGATATGACTGCAGTGACTTAGCATAGCACAGCACACCACAGTTGGGAAAGACCCCAGGAGACGCCCCCAGAGGGTCCCGTCAATAGGACACCATCCACAGCTCCTGCTGGGGGCCCCTCTCCCCCCTTCCTAAAGGACAGTCTCCTTTATGAAGTGTCACAGCCAAACCTGTAACTTCAGTCTCTCTGAGATGTGCTACGTGACACCTGCTCCTCAGGTCTTTGCAGGGCACGTGTGGTCAGCATACACTGAGGGCAGGGACTAGGTGGTAACGTGGCCCCAGTCTCCGTTCTGAGAGTTCAGCTATTATAAAGGTGTGACTTAAAGCACAATCACCATACTGGGGACAAGACTGGCTGAGATTTAGAAAAGTGAAACCTGATCAATTGCACTGTCCCCTTTGGAGAAAAGACTAGAAGGGGTGCAGAGAGAAGGGAGGGAAGGTGGAGGGAATAAACATGTGCAGGTCTGGCCAAGGGACCCAGCACTGGGACCTCTCCAGGAGACTGGTCGGCTTGCCCATCACAGTACCTCAAAGTAGCATGATGGAGAAAAACCTCTGACATATGCCTGAATGCCCTTGCTCTGACCCCTTCATATTTGTATTTCCTCAGTGGCCTCTCCCTTGCTCAGGAGGAGCTGCAGGGACCTGTAAGCCTGGGTGGTCTATTCACTGACATCTGTGGTCCTTGCTGAGCTTAGACATGTCCACCTCTCCGAGCTGGTGGACATGGGTCTGCCCCTGCAATGTAGCCACTTTTCAGGCACTGGCCAGTCAGGTTTGAAGCCTCTAAGACAGAGGATGGGACTCTGGGCTGCGGTTCTTCCCTATGGCAACCCCAGGACCCTCAGACCTTCCCAGATACCCTCTGCCTGTCCCACTAACTGTCTTCTCCAAATGGCTGTCAAGCCCTTCTCTTAATAGACCATAGACCTAGAGCCATTCTCTCCCTGGGCCAACATTCTCTACTCAATTCCACCTCAAGCCCTTGTTCCCCAGGTACAATCTCAGCCTAGAAAGGTCTTCCTTACTGCACTCTTTCCCTAAAAATACGTAGAATGAGGAAACAGGAAGACAAGATAGATCTTGTTTTTAAAATCCTGACCTGATTTTGAAATGACCAATTTCCTTGTGAAGGTCTCCACCTATCAACTCCTCAACCCTCCTCTACGCCTGTGGCCCTGGCTATGCTGGACACACCACATGACTATCACATCCCACCCCCAGAGTGGTGCAGAGGTTCAGCCCCAAAGGAAGCCAGACTTTGCAGAAAGACAACATTTATTGAGAATCATCTGTCTGAAAACCTCATCTGTGTGTGTGCACGTGTGCTCATGCACATGTGTGCGTGTGTATGCGCAGGTGTGTGGGGACAGTGAGGTTCTTGGTTAGCGATGTGATCAGATGGCTTTGGCTAGCCCCACGAGGTTGTTGGCCCTGTCAAAGACGCTGTAATACTCTCGGATGAAAACATCCCCCAGGATCCAATGAGGGGAATGATTTTCACCCTGGAAGCCACTGGTACAGAAGCTCTGGTCCTGGGAAAGGGAAAGGGGACATGAAGCTGGTTCCAACCCCAGTTGCTGTGTCTTTCCCTACCCCACCCCCTCAATCACCCTCTCATCTATTATTTCCCTTCACCCTTGAAATCACCTTCGGAGGTAAGCAAAGAAGTATCAGATTTGTCTGCTCAACAAATGAAGAAAGTGATGTTCAGAAATAAAGTGACTGAATCCAAGATCATCTAGTGGGTCCCCTCCCCCCTCACTTGTCCTCCCAAATCCCCCACCCTCCTGCTTTCAGCACCTAGGGCCCTGATGACTCCCCACCAAGAGCAGGCCTGGGGACCCCAGGCCTTGACTGTTTGGAGTGCTGAGGATTAGGTTAAAGCTGAAGCCAGCAGGGTAGTAGGGACAAAGTTTGGGTGCCCACAAAGCCCAGGCTACTAAGAAAAATCCTGAACAAAGCCCAAGGCCCCAGGGCTTAGAAGCCAGCACAGCGGATGGAAGTTCCTATGAGTGGCCCCCACCCTCCCTTGGGCCCTGGGGTCTATCCTTCTGGTTTGCCCTACTTCTCCCAGGATGAGGTTGCCCCCAGGACAGCCTCATCCTATTCTGAAGGGCCAGGTAGTCTAAATGTACAACCTGCTCTGTCCATCTAGGCCTTGCCACTTATCACCAACATGCCGAGCTGCCAAGAGGGAGGAGGAGAGCTGGGTGAAGCCAGGCTCCTCTCTGGAGATGCATACCTGGCTGGTATAGGCGGAGGGGGTCAGTGGGTACATTCTGCCATTGATCTCAAAGACCACAGTGGGCATGCTGCTCAGGCTGTTGCAGTCGATGTCAAACTAAAGAGCAGAGGGAGGGAAGTCCTCTTAGAAGGGCCATGGGCGCGATCTGACTGCCAGAGGAAGTCCCAGGCAGGACCCCTTGCTCTGTACTGGAGCCAAGCAGAGGGGAGGATCTGCTACTCAGAGGACCCCAGGGAAGTTCTTGGATCTCAAGGGAGTCACACTGATGGGGACCACCTGTCATCCAGCCCAGGGACAGACACCAGCTGGAGACAAGGATGGAGACAAGGAGGGGTTGGCCTCGACGTTTCCATCCAAGCCTGGCCAGAGCTCCCAAGGACACTGGGAGCACTTAGCTGACAGGGAGAACGCGAGGAGACTCATCGATGGAGGACATAGCAAAGCTCAGAGAGTCAGGGATATGTGACCCTCTCTGGGGACAGAAGGTCAGACTGCTGTCACTGTGAGACATGGGAGCCCCAACACCAAGTGGCCAAAGCTAGAAGAGCTAGGTCATCGTGAAGGCCTCCCACCCCCTGCAGGAGAAAAGCCCCTCACCATTTCCCTTTGTTATTGCTCCCATGTGCAAAGGGGATTCCCTCTTCGGAGGTCCTGGGGAGGTGGGGATAAGGGTCTGGCCTCACCTCGCCGTACTGGTTCTGTGTGGCTCCAATGGCTTGCTGGATGTTGAAGATGTCGCTGCTGGGCCCGACCAGCATGGAGGTGCCCGTGTCCAGGATGGCCTGACAGCCACCCTCACAGGCCACAACCTCACCACTGATGGTGACACTGCAGAGGGGAGACAGGGTGGCCTTGCAGCATGTCCAGCATCCAGCCCTCCCTCCTTGGACCCCTTCTAACCTCCCCTGCCAGGGACCTTGGCAGGAAGGAAGCCCAGCCATCCCAGGTCCTTTTCTTTGGGCTCCTTCCTGGAGCCCCCATAACTTCCTGAACTCAGAGAAAAAAACCCCAAATCATTTCCCCCCAACCCAGCAGTAGCTTAATGGAGGCCACCTGACCTTCTCTGGGACAGAAGGGTCAATGAAACAACAAAATTACACGCACTAAGGGAGGGGGTAGGAGGGGCACCACATGCTTTGCCCAAAGATCTGGTTTCCAGTTTTCTCCTGCCATGTCCTTGCTGCAAGTTCCCCAACCTTCCTGCACTCAGGCTTCTCATCTGCAACATGGGTCATTAGCACCCCTTCCTTGACTTCCCCAGGGGATGGTCCTGAGGTTCAAACTCGATGTTAGTAAATTACAAAATGAAGATAATCATGACACCGCTCTACAGGATTTAAGTGAGGAGCAAATGAAGAAGTCATATTCTCGCCCAGCACAATGCCTGGCAGGTAGTAGTGCTGGATAAGCACAGTGCCCATGTTAAGCTGCCTCAGTTGTGTCTGACTCTTTACAACCCTAGGGACCGTAGCCCACCATGCTCCTCTGGCTATGGGATTCTCAGGCAAGAGTACTGGAGTGAGTTGTCATTTCCTTCTCCAGGGGATCTTTCTGACCCAGAGATAGAACCCACGTCTCTTAAGTCTCCTGCAGAAGCAGGTGGATTGTTTACCACCCCAGATAAGGCTTCCCTGGTATCTCTGCTGGTAAAGAAACCATCTGCAATGCAGGAGAATCCAGTTTGATTTCTCAGTCTGGAAGATCCCCTGGAGAAGGGATAGACTACCCACTCCAGTATTCTTGGGCTTCCCTGGTGGCTCAGATGGTAAAGAATCCACCTGCAATGTGGGAAACCTGGGTTCGACCCCTGGGTTGGGAAGATCCCCTGGAGCAGGGCATGCAACCCACTCCAGTATTCTTGCCTGGAGAATTCCATGGAGGAGCCTGGCGGGCTACAGTCCATGGGGTCGCAAAGAGTTGGGACATGACTGAGAGACTGAGCACAGCACAGCACCATCTTATTAATAAAGTGTAAGTGAATGGTCAGCAATCTCACTAACAAGGACCCTTGGCCTTGGAGCATCTGATTCAGACTCGGATGTGACGAGCTACTGGGCTGAGCCCTGGATCCTCACGGCCCCACACCTGGAGCCAGCCTCTGGCAGGGCCATGGCTGCCTCTCACCCACCTGTCCACAGTGAACTGCCAGTACTTCTGCACAGTCACGGGCACCCAGTGAAGGGATCCTGTGTAGTAGGACGGGTCAATGGCCCCCAGCGTGAGCATGCTCTCCTGGCCGTTCCTGAAACCGAGGAAAGGCATGTTATTGGACCCTGACCCTGTGGCTCTGAGAAGAGGTATCCCAGCCCCACACAGGGCAGAGGCGATCCAGACCCCTCCCCGCTCTTCTCCCACTCCCAACCCCCACCCCCACCGCAGAGGCTTCAGATGAGCTCTCCCAGCCTCCTGGCTGCTCCAGGCTCTTCTCTAATGTCTCCTGCATACTGAAAGGAGAAGCCTGAACTCCCTCAGAGCCTGCTATAAGCGTCTGAGAATCTCAGTGACATCAGTAAATGATTACTGAGGCCTATCACTTTGGAAGAAAAAAAAAGAGGTTAAAATCCCCTATGCAGAGATAGAGTCAAGCTTCTTTTTTTAAATGCCAGAAATGAAGGTCAAACTCTGGCCCAGTGGACTCTGGCTGCATCCACAACCATGTTGGGGCCTTTAGACGAGGGCTAGATGTGCCTGGAAACAAGGAGAGGTGTGCTTAGATGCCGGTATCCTTGAATTGCAGTGTCCCCGAGAGGTGGACCCTCCTCAGTCAATGGTCCCTGCCAGGATATGGAAGTCCGGCCCAGGCTGGGTGCCGCTCCTACCTGTCCATGTAAACCGAGAACAGGTCTTGGGCCACCAGATGCCTGTTCATCATGTTGTCAAACACGGGCATTGAGTACTCTGAGGCGAGCGAGGGGTAGGCCATCCCCAGGATCCCGTCAAACTCGGCATAGGTGAAGACGTCCCCAGGCTCCTGGGTGCTCAGGCCTACTGTCTGCTGGACGTCCACAATGTTGGAGACCTGCAAGAGAGGCAGAGTGACCTCCACCGGGGGGCCCTGCAGCCAGAGGACCCAGAGAGGGCTCAGGTCAAGCCCGTCTTCGCCAGCCCGCCCTCCCCTCCTTGGGCAATGTAGTTATGTGAGCTTAAGAGAGAAAAGTCTCCCTTTTCAGCTCTGTGCTGTGGTTTTGAGGGAACTGGTCTGATGAGGCAGGGGGCTGATTGGCAGGGGAAGAGAGGGCACAGGTGGGGGTACAGAGAGCAGTGCTCACAGTGCAGAAATTGAGGGTGAGCCGAAAGAACGGGGTGAAACAAGGGCTGCTCAAAGGCCCTCTGCCGGCCTGCAGCACTTCCATTGGCTGCACCTGGGGCACCTCCCAGGGAAGCGCTGTGGGGGCGGCAGGATGGATAGAAAGAACATGTGTGCAGTGTGCATCTAAAAGACCTTGCTGTACATCCTTGCTTTGCCGTGTTGCTGTGTGACCTTGAACAAGTACTTCTCTGAGCCTTTGGGCTCACAGCAAAAAAGCCTTCAGCCAGACCCCAGGAAGAACTCAAGGAAGAGCAAGCTGATGAGCACCAAGGGATACTGCTTGATTTTAATTTTAGATGGTGGGGGAGGATGGAAGGAAAGATGCTAACATATATTGGGCACTTACTATGTGCCGGCCATTGAATCAAGTACTTCAGAAGGCAAAGAGGGCCGAGAGCAAAGGGAGCCCTTGTCCAGAGGGCACAGATGCTTTCTGACTTGAAAGGAGGCGCCACTCTATGACTTATAAAGTGAAGTCAAATCCAGAGAGGTTGAGACGTGGGTCTGACAGCACCCACCATCACCAGCTATGTGACTTCAAGCAAGTTATCAGCTCATCTGATCCTCGGGTCCCTCGTCTGAACAATGGGGGTGAGACTAGCTTCCTCAAAGGGTTGTTGAAAGAACTAAATTTAAGATGAGATCACCATGACTATGCCAAGGTCAAGTGAAAAATGGGTTGGGAAGATGGAAACTAGACACAGAGAAGCCTCTCGGGTGGGAGCTGACATGGGAAGGTAAAGGGGGAGGGAGGGAGGGACACCCCACAGCTGCTGCTGGCTAAAATCCCTCTCAGAGTCCTCTCCCAGGGGGGCCACCCACAGGGGCAGGACACAAAGAACCCCTTGGCACCAGCCGTGGCACAGCCCAGAGCCAGGGTGTCTGGGTGGGCCAGTGGCTGGTGGGGAGGGGAAGGCGAGGATTGGCTGGCCCCAAGTTCCACTCACAGTGACAGTGTCGTAGCCCAGGATGCCCTGCATGCTGCCCGTGCCATAGTGGATAGACAGGGGCTGGCCCAGGTTCTGGAAGGTGGACGACTTTCTTGGGTCGAAGCGCTGGTGGTTTTCTGGAACACAGGCTCAGGGTTAGTGGGACCCAAAGCATCTTCTCTCCACTTGATAGTGCTAACAGGGGCTAAATCCTTATCAGCTCTCGTAAGAATATGGTCTCAATACTAACCATTCTGTCTACTGAAAATAAGCAGCCAGTTCTGTCTGGATCCCACAAAGCTCAGTCAAGAAAATTATTCTTTGCTGTTCAATCCACCTCTCTGACCCCCAGTGCTACCTTCATAACTTCCAAGCAAAAAGAAAAAAAGAAAGCCATCTCTATGGTTTCCAGAGACTAGCTTATACCAGCTGTGTAATTTCCAACAAGTCTCTCTGCTTCTCTCAACCTTGGGTTCCTCACGTAGTGAATAAGGATAAAAAGAGCACCGATCTCTCAAGATGGTTGGAGAAATAAATTATTTACATATATTTAATGTTTTCTCAGTACCTCTCACTTTATTCTCTTAGAACCGGCTGGCATGTCATGGTCCTATTTTATGGAAAGAAAAAGTGAGCACCCAGGAAGGTAAGGTGTCTGTCTTGACTCCTAACAGAGCCAAAAATATAAAACAAAGTTCCCCCATTTCTAACTGGTGCTTTATACATCAGATCTGTGATTTGCACATTTACCCAGTCTGCGGCCAGTGGGAGGGTTGAGCAAGGAGATAGGACACAACCAGGAGTCTTGGAATGTCCAAGCCAGCTCTCCCCACAACACACAGACACATCGCACCCCAAGCCTGGCCACCCTGACCACGACTGGCAGAGCGGAGGGGTGGGCGGGGCCGGGGGTGTCACTCACTGCAGGCATTGCTCTTGCAGTAGATAGAGGGTACCCAGAAGTCAGAGGAGCCGGTGTCAAACAGCACGGTGAACTCCTGGGGCGGGGTCCCGAGGTAGATCTTCCCAAAGTACTGACTCTGAGGACAGACAGCACCGGATCAGGCTGGGAGCACCACGTGAGGGACTGGGGAGCGTTCATGCCCAGCTCGGAGCCTGTTCGGTTCTGTAGGCTCCGTGATTTCTGCTGCAAATCCTACAACCCCTGCTGGAATCGCCCCCAGAGCAGACACTAGAGCAAAATGTAAACCCTGCCTGGTAGGGAGCCTGGGCCACCTGCCAGGGACAGGGACACAGGGGTGGGACACCGGCTAGGTACAGACCCCAGACCCAAGTTGCCCCAGTCACACCTCCTTCCAGCTCTCTCTGTGTGTCAAAACTGGCGCTCAGATGGGGGTGGGGATGACCTAGAAAAGGAAACGAGGGCACGGAGGAGAAAAAGGGTGGGTTGTTTACTGAGTGGCAGATGAGAGAGACAGGCTCCAGAAAGGAAGAGGGCATAGGGGGCGCTCCCTGTCACGTCCCGGGCAGCTGACAGTGGGCACCAGCTGCCCCCTCCCTGCCCAGTCAGCCTAAGACATGGGTTCCTTGGACCTGGAAAGTCAGGTGTGAGGCTGGATCTGAGAGCAGACCATGTGTCCCCAAGGGATGCTGTCTGCAGGCAGGTCATCTGGGCTCAGACCCTTGAAGGTGGGAAGACCGGTTTTGCAGGGCCTGCTGTTTCCTGAGAGCTACTGAGGGGTAGGAGATGGCCTCACACACCCCAACAGGGCTCCTTGATTCCTGAAAGAGGGAAAGGGGGAGCGGGGTGTCCATCACACTGTGTGGGGATCATTACTGGAAGGCTGGCAGAACCACTCACATCCAGGTAGTTGGTCAGGGGCACGCTGGCCACCTCCCCGAGGCCAGAGTACTTGCTGCTGACGCCATACTGCTGTTTCTGCAGGAAGTCCTCCAGAAGCCCATGCTCCTTCAGCGCCTTCCTTAGAGTCTTGCCTTTGTACAGAGGGATCCTGAGGAGAGGGGAAGAATTAGTGATGAGGTGGGCATCTCCCCAGGGCCGCCCAGCCTCAGAGGAGCCCAGAGGCTCTGGGCTCCATAAGTTACTTCTCCATTTTTGTATCATTACCTAAAGTAAAAGTCGTATTCTACATTAGCCCATGCTGGCCATTACCAACTGCAATGCACTCTGATATTTCCAACTCTTTTCTCTTTTTTAATGCTAGTGGAGACTCAATCAATGTATTTTATAAGCCACTAATGGGCTTCCCTGGTGCCTGGGCTTCCATGGTGGCTCAGACAGTAAAGAATCTGCTTGCAATGCAGGAGATCCAGGTTTGATCCCTAGGTCAGGGAGATCCTCTGGAGAAGAAAATGGCAGCTCACTTCAGTATTCTTGCCTGGAGAATTCTATGGACAGAGGAGCCTGACGGGCTACAGTCCATGGGGCCGCAAAGAGAGACATGACTGAGCAACTAACACACACAATGAGTTTGCAGCTCCGTGGTTTGAAAGACACTCAGAATATTCTCATTCAGTCTCCAATTCTTGCTGTGGACCTACTATGTGCCAGGTACAGTATGGGGTACCAGGGACACATGAAAAAGGTTCAGTCTCTACCCTCCAGGAGCATACTGTGTGGGGAAGAAAATGGTGTCCCCCACACTCTGGAAAAAGCTATGACTATGCTCCCACCCTTGGCCAACCCCTGTTCTCTGCTCTCTGGGCAGCCTAACATGGGTGGAATTTCTTCACACGGTTTCAGCACAGGGCATGGTCCCCAGTGAATATGGTTAAAGTTTAGATGATAGATGATGGAGGCGGATCAGCAGGAAGAGAATCAAGAAGGAAAATAGCAGAAGCTGGTTGGAGACCCAGTCTCGGGCAGCTGGTGGCTGGTCAAGGCCCTCCGAGCTTCAACTTCTGTGCAAAATGGATTATCTCTTCCTTTCCAGCCACTCTCAGACACTGCTGTGGACGAATTGAGTGGCTTAACCTCTCCAGCTCTTAGTTTCCTCTCCTGCAGAGTGGAAGACTAGAGTGTGATGGTTCCCAATGTTACCCAGCTCTGAGTCACGTGGTCCTCCTCCTTGGGGCTGTTTTAAGCACAACTGGAGCCTACAAGTGTGAAAGAGCTTTGAGAGTAATAAAAGGGCAGCAGGTTTAAGACTCATAAAGAAAAGGGGTTTTCTCACGTTGTTCACGTCTCAAATGGATCCCATATGGAATGCCTCGTATATTAATGACGGTCTCTCCTCTGGTGCCTCCCCCACCCCAGCCCTCATGTGTGACTTCGGCTTGGACCTGATCTATTAATAGAAGAAAGGTTCTCCAGACATTTCTCAGCCTTTGTCTCTGATGACAGAAAAGGACTTCAGCCTGAAAGGAAGGAGGCTGAGCTGAGCTCCTAGGAGCAAGCCCACAGCTGTGCTTTCCCGTGTCCCCATGTCTTTCTGCTTGTTCCAACTCTGGTTCCCAGTCAGCTCAGGATCCACAGGCTGAGTGCCTGGTGACTCTCACAGTAGTAGCTGCGACTCTGCTGATATGTCCTGTCTCGGCACAGGACCCAGAAAGCCACCCTCAAGGCAAGCAAGGCTTGAAGGCAGTCCACTGCCCCATGCTAAGAACCAGGAATGCAGCCCTAAACATTTGCAGCTCCAACCACCACGGAAACCTCCACCCCACTTCTGCCTCCAGATGCTATGCTGAGCCGGCCAGGTGCCTGGCACTTGAAAGAACTCCACTTTCAATACCACCAGCAGCAGCGCCCACTGGTGAAAGGCACCGGACCCCTTTTTAGGGACCCTGTTTCCCAGGGATGGATTCAGGTTTCTCTGGGCTTGGGCCTTGACAGAGCTCGAACCTGAGTCAAGTGTGGTGTCATGGCAAGAGTGCCAGTCCAGGGGACTTCCCTGGTGGTGCAGTGGTTAAGAATCCATGTTTCTGCTGCAGGGCCATGGGTTCGATCCCTGGCTAGGGCACTAAGATCTCAGATGCTGCACGGTGTAGCCAAAAAAAAAAAGTGCCAGTCCACCTAGGACCAAGTCTTGGCTCCTTCATATCTAATCACAAGGCCTTGGGCAGCTCAAAGACCCTCCCTGAACAGCAGTTTCCTCACCCGTGAAATGCAAAAAATATTATCTACCTAATCCCTGAGGCTTAGTGAGAGTATAGGTAAAGCCCTAGTTAAATGTCTGGCATCTAGTAGCAAGCACTCAATAAATACCAGTTATAATTTTGGGAGGAGAACCTGGAAACTTCACCCACAAAGGATGCGGCACAACAGAGAACTCTAACAGATGCACACATAAGGAATGTGCCAGGCATGCTTCAGAGCATTTTATAAATACTAACTCATATACCCCTTATGAGGGCTTCCCTGGCTCATTGGGTAAAGAATCCGCCTGCCAATGCAGGAGACTCGGGTTTGATTCCTGGGTAGAGAAGATCCCCTGGAGAAGTGAATGGCAACCCACACCAATTTTTGCCTGGAGAATCCCATGGACAGAGGAGCCTGGTGGGCTACAGTCCATGGGATCGCAAAGAGTCGGACATGACTCAGCGACTAAATAGCAACAACTTACCCCTCAGGGCAACCCTATGAGATGGATACTTTTGTCATCCTAAATTTACAAGTTTACATTATGTTCATGATGAAGCTGAGGGTCAGACAGTTTGACTCCAGAAGCTGTGTGCTTAATTCCCACACAGCCCATCTGACCCCCTGTTCTTGTTCACCACACCCTGAAGAATGGGGAATGCTTTAGAGGAAAAGGCCCCAACATAAAAGGCAAAACTGACTGATAACGATTATCCTGGGAACCTGCAGCATTTCCTCGAGATCTCTCGAGGGGAACCGATGGCTGGAAGACCAGGGAGACCCACCCAGAGCAGATGCATGCGATGCCCATCCCCTCCTCTGGGGCCTGACACTCACTTTGTGATCTCAGCGCCCTGGGAGAGAGCGAAGACAGCAAGTAGCACCACGAGACACCTCATCTTGGATCTGGGTCCGGCGGCCACTGCAGCCAGGGCCCACTCCCACAGCTTTTATAGAGGGTGCGGGGCTCCCTCTGGCTGGGAGCCCAACTGCAGAGATAGCCCCTAAATTCGGGCCACTCCACAAACACATTAAGATAGCACCCAGACTACACAACACCCACTCTGATAAGGGCCACGGGTTCCACCACCCGGGGACTTCAAAGTTGAAGGGTACGCATGCCTGGTCTTCAAGACAGAAAATGTCACGCAAGCCTCCCTGACCTGATTTCCCCTTTCAAACAGGACTTCTTGAGCTAACACAGGTGGAGCCACTGCCGAAGCCCTATCTCATGTCCCACCTTGTGGTCAGTAAAGAGGCCTGTTCTCAATGGGCCCCTTCCAGCCCTCGATGCCTCCCTTTCCTGGGCCTGACTTCATAGGAGTCCCAGCCTGCCCTGTCCAGGAGTCTCCCAGCTCAGGTTTCCAGAAGCCACTCAGTCCACTCTCCAAGGGGTATCTGATGCCAAGGGTGCTTGTTCAATCTGTCAGCTCCATGAGAGATGCAGGGGCTTCCTTGGTGGTCTAGTGATTAAGCCTTCATGCTTCCAATGTGGGGCGAGGGGGGCAGGGGGCACAGGTTCGATCCCTGATCAGGGAACAAAGATCCTGCAACCTGCATGCCACATGGCATGGTCAAAAGAATAAAAATAAAAAAATTTTTAAAGCTCCAAAAAATAAGAGAGATGCAGGCCCAAGACCCCTGCTCCCCGCAAGGCTGTGGCCCTTGGTTCCATGTTAGAAGAATGTTGGGAATGGGGAGGGGTAGATGCCAGATCCCATGAGCCACTGGGAGGCCTGGGGAAGGTGGGAGAAGAGGGCAGATGTGTGCCACACACAGAGGAAAAGGAGGAAGCTACGACATGATGGTCAGGAGGTGGGTTAGGTGTCTGAGCCACACACAAAGGACCCAGAAGAGTCTCTCAGAGGCACATGTGCAGGGGCTTGTGACAAGTAGAGGGTCCCAAGGTCCAGGCCAGACATGCTCTCAGGCCTGGAGCCTGGGAAAGAATCAGGGCTAAAGGGAAAACAAAGACACAGCCACGAAAGTGGAGATCACATCCCAGGTGTGAAGGGAGACTATGAACCAGAAGATCAGGTTCAAGTCAGGTTAAGGCAGGGGCTTTGGGACCATGAGTGTGAGGGAGACTGAGGTGCCAGCCACCCATACTCTGCAGGACAGAGGTCTACAAAGTGAGAAAGGCCTGATGAGGAGGAAGATGGGGGCATGGACCTGGAGCAGAGAGGGCAGGCTGGGCAGTAGAGAGGTGGACCCTGGACACAGGGAGGTGGGGTGGTAGGGGATTCTGAGAGGGACAGATCCAGAAGTTTATGTATTTGACGTGCAAAGGCCTCAGGAGGCCAGTCGACAGTGGACCTGCGTGTTTTATGATAGGCCTTAGGAAGACAAATAGGGAAAGATTGAAAGCAGGAGGAGAAGGGGTCAACAGAGGATGAGATGGTTGGATGGCATCATCAACTCAATGGACATGAGTGTGAGCAAACTCTAGGAGATGGTGAAGGACAGGGAAGCCTGGTGTGCTGCTGTCCATGGGGTCGCAAAGAGTCGGACACGACTTAGCAACTGAACAACAAGCAACAGGAGGGCAGGCATACCCCATCCTGGCCATGGCAATGCTCCACCCCCATGTCCTTTCCCAGCAGGCCAGGACGTTGCTGCTTCTCAGGCCCCAGGAAGCAGCCATGGGCACATTCAGTATTCCAAAAACACCCTAACAGCATCATCGCGGCACCCTCCCTTTCCAAAAGCCAGGGAAGTAGAGAGAAAATAACACCATCAAATGGTACAGCTTGTTCCTTGTTTCCTTCCCTGAGGAGGCTGTCCTGCCAGACCAGGGCCTGCATGTCCTCTCTCAGTGGCCCTGCATCCAATCAATGCTTCCCCCCAAACATCAACACCCAGCATGATCCTTGGTGGGCTTCCTTGGTGGCTCAGATGGTAAAGAATCCGCCTGCAATGCGGGAGACCTGGGTTCGATTCCTGGGTTGGGAAGATCTCCTGGAGGGGTAATGGCAACTCACTCCAGTATTTTTACCTGGAGAATCCCATGGACAAAGAAGTCCATGGGGTCACAAAGAGTCAGACACGACTGAGCAACTAAGCACAGCACAGCATTGACACATGGTGGATGCTCAACAAATGCTTGGTTGAGCAAATGAATGGACAGTTGATCTTGCCACCACTCTTAAGGAATAAATAGATGGTTGAATCTTTATTATGTCCTCAGATGAGGAGATGGAGGCTCGGAGAGGTTAGAGTTCCTGCCCATAAGGAAAAAGAGCTTGAACACAAAAAAAGTCCTGTCACAAGACTCCTGGTCTGTTGTGCTACAGTATACCACAGGGCCTAACAAGTTACGGGGGCAAGGGAGGGTGGGTCATGAGTTTACAGTGTCAAGTCTGGGGCAGCACTGCTTCAAGCTCACTGCTCCAAACCTCTGGACATCCCTTGGGACAGTCATACTTATGAGCAGTGGGCCCATCTGTAGCATCTGGGGCTGGGACCTGTGGGTGTCAGCACATGAGGCCGGAGTGCAGTACCCTACCCACCCCCAGCATCTCCCCGCTTCCCCCAGCTCCACGTCGCCAGTGGCCCAGCATGACCCAGCAGCAAACACTCTTGGACAATGAGCCTTGAAACTCAGGCTCAGTCCCCTCTCCCTCTGGAGGTGACCCTCAAAGCCAAGAACCAAAGCACTGGTTTTTCCATGTTTATTCACGAGATTGGGATCATTCTAACAACATTCAAGTGCACGCTATCAGGAAGGCTGCCTCAGACTACACAGGATGTTAGGACTGCTAATCCCCGGGAAGCAGGCCAAATACTTCAAAAAGCTTTTTGAAAAGCCATGATAAGATTTCATCACTGGTTACCCAGAGCCAGGTGGGGACAACTCCCCTTGGTCTACATTCCTTGTGTCGGGGAACTGACCCACAAAAGTGGTTCAAACAAAATCAGGACCCAGGGACAGCCTCTCCAGAGTACCCAGTGTTGTGACCTCCACTCAGACGTGAGCAGCAACAAGGTCAATCATGCACCCTTCTCTGAGCATCTCCTATGAGCTCACACTGTATGATGATGGGGACTTGTTTCATCTCCACCTCCAGGGAGCCCACAGTCAAGCGGAGGAAAGATTGGTTCTGGTTGGTGACCCTGCTGTGATCCAAAGAACCAGACACCTCCTCTACCAGCGCTGGTTTGCAGGGGAGCATGGTTTCTGGAACATATGTGTGGGACAATCCTGGGCTTGAACCCTGGCCACATGGTGGTGTGACTTTGAGCGAATCCCTTTACTTCTCAATGCCTCAGTTTCTACTTCTGCAGAGTAGAGACAATGACACTGAGAAGGTCATGTGCGGGTCAAAGATAAAAGAGTCTAGTGCAGCTGTTCGTTAGGCTTCCTACAAAGGGGAGACATAAATGACTGAGGTTGTATGACCTTGAACATTTCAGTCATTCCCCAGCCTCAATTCTTCGTCTGTGAAATATGGGATTCACAAGCTCACAGAGCTGGTCTGCATCTCTGCTGTGTCCAAAACAGCAATTCTTTTTTCTGCTCTAGGAATCAGTTGAATTTCTGCATTGTGCCCCCAGCCCTCCAGACTGAGGGGCCAATTAACCTTAGCCATTTTGGCAGTGCCCTGAAGGTGTGCTTTGATGCACATGACTCTCCAGCCGGTCAAGTTTGCAAGGGATAGGGGGGCACGTGGTGGTCTTCCTTTGTCCCTGCCTGAGTTCCTGTTGCCTCCATGTCTCACCTGAGCCAACCCAGTCTTCTGGAAGTTGCCTCAGTCGTATTCCCCCAGACAAACCACACGGACCCTCCACCCTGACCTTGCCTTCTCCCTGCATCATCACCAAGAAACAGGATCTGGATCCCCACCACTCAGAATCTGCCTGAGTCCCCTGCTTCTGCTTCTGCATACTCTAAGGAGCCCCAGGTTCTTCCAGGGCTTCAGGAGAAACATCCTGACCTGGAAACTCTGTCAGTCCCTTCTGCTTTCTGCCCTGCCCATGTCTTCCCTAAGGCAAATAGAGGCAGAGCTGGCTTTTCCTTTCGTGAGGAAAAGAGAAAGGAGCAAATGAGAGGATTTTTTAAAAATAATAGATCAGTATCTCAAAATATGATTCTTGGGGGCACATCCTCTCAGTTTGACCATGTGACCCTCCCAGCACCAAAACCCTATAGTCCAGCAAAGATGACCACATTACATCTACACTCCACAAGCCTTGGGCTGAAGAAGATGGGAGGAGTCCAGGGGTCTTTAATGAAGGACAGAGGAACTGCAATGGCTCACCCGAGAGAGACCTCAGAAGGCTGGAAACCTGGAAAACGCGTTAGAAAATACTGCTGGCACATGTGGAAGTCCCCACCTTTCTCCCCTCCTGACCACAAAGGGATCCCTGTGAGTGACATACTGGCCAGTCCTCCAGTCTTGGTCAGCAGATATCTAGGGAAGACCAGCTCCCAGCCTCCAAACCCATACCTCTGTTTGTGCTGCATCAAGTGACCTGAGCCCTGGGAATGTCTGCCCAACACATCACAGAATTGCTGGGTCCTCTCATGAGAACACTGGGGTTGGGGACCCAGCCCCACACACACAGGAGAGTACATAGTGAGTTATGGGAAAATGCAATGGGGAAGCCCATTCCAGCTTCCTGAATAGAATGGGAGAGAGGGAGGGGCAAAAGTGACCTCCCCCAACTCCAATGCGGGACTCAGGGTCCCCAGCAAACCGTGTCTCTGGATTACTGGGTCATGCATCTTAAGATCGTGTTTTGCTTTATAAACACAATTTTAAGGAATCGCCAAATAGTTGGGAAAGAGGATTTGGTCAAAATTAAGTAATAGTTTTGTATTGATGTCAATTACTGGCTTCAATACTTGTTTTTTTAAGTGTTGTTTAGTTACAGGAATTCTTTGCATATTCTGGATGTTAACCCCTTCTTAGATATTTGGTTTGCAAATATTTTCTCCCATTCAGTGGATTGCAGTTTCACTCTGTTGATGTGTCCTTTGATATACAAATGTTTTTTGTTTGTTTGGCTGTAATCTAATTTATGTTTCTTTGCTTGTGCTTTTGGCAGCAAATCCAAAAAAATCATTGCCAAATCCAATGTCATGAAGCCTTTGAAGTTGAAGTTTTGGATCGAGTTCTCCTCCCCAATTATTTAGTGATTCTTTAAAACTATATTTATAATGCAAACACTCATGATCTCAAGATGCATGACAGAGAGATTCTGTTTTGTCATCCTGCGGTGGTTCGTGTTCTCTATGGCCACCTTCTTCAGCTCCTTTTAGCCCTGGTTTGTCCCAACATGTTGTGCAGGCATCTTGTGAAAGTCAGGGAACAGTTGGGAGGGGCCTGATTTCTACCAGAGAATCTTCTCATCCCTTTCTTCTTCTCTTCCTCCCACTTTCCCTCCTCTTTTCAACTCCCTACTTGAAAAGCAACCCCACATGGGATTTAGGAGCAACCTGCCAGCCCCTCTTCCCAAAACCACAGCTCAATGGCTTTCCCCAGAGTGGGGCTCTGCGTGCTGAGTAGCATGCTCCATTGCTGTTTGGTTTATAACCTCTTCCTTCTGAATGTGCTGGATGTCAAATTTACGACTATGGAATTTATTTGAAGAGGTCTTTGGATAGTCTCAGTCTTTAAAATCTTTTTATTTAGAAATAATTTAGAAATAAATTGTACGGAAATAGTACAAAGAATTCCTGATACCCTCACTCAGATATCGAAAATGTTGAAATCTGACCACATCTGCTTTATTTTCTCTTATATGGTGTACTTAGAGAGGTCAGATTCATAAAGACAGAAAGCAGAATGGTGGTTGTCAGGGCCTGGGGGGAGGAGGGAAATGGGGAGTAATTGTTTAATGGGTATAGATTTTTCAGTTTTGCAAGATGAAAATAGGTCTGGAGATGGATGGTAATGATGGCTGCACAGAATGCAAATGTACTTAATGCCACTGAACTGTACACTTAAAATGATTAGCACGCTAAATTTATGGTATGTGCTTCCTGGTGTTTAATCACTAAGTTGTGTTCGACTTTTTTGTGACCCCATGGAGTATAGCCCACCACGCACCTTTGTTCATGGGATTTCCCAGGAAGGAATACTGCAGTGGGTTGCCATTTCCTCCTCTAGGGGATCTTCCCCACCCAGGGATTGAACACGAGTCTCCTACATTGGCAGGGGGATTCTTTACCACTGAGCCTCCAGGGAAGCCCCTTAGTGGCCAGTAGGCATTAAAAAAACATAAGCCCTTATTATTAATATTTTTCTCCTCTCTTCTAATCACCACCAAAAACATACAGAGTGGATATCTTTACCCATATTTTACAAATGAGAAAAATGAAGCTTAACAAAGTTGTCACTTACCCAGCCCCTCCCAACTGTTCCCTGACTTTCACAAGATGCCTGCACAACATGTTGGGACAAACCAGGGCTAAAAGGAGCTGAAGAAGGTGGCCATGGAGAACACGAACCACCGCAGGACGACAAAACAGAATATGATACTGCCAGGATTTCAATCCAGGACCAGTTTGACTCCAAAACCCGTCATCTTTCCATTCCACCCTGCTTGGGTCTCATTTAATGGATGAGAAACCTGCCTTCCAAAATTTTTAAGCATAATGCAGCCAGCACTGTGTAGATCAAACAAATTATTTTCAGATCAGATGTAAACCCCAGTCACCTGGTGACCCTGAGGAAGGTGTGGCGGAGACCTCGACATGAATGTGGTGATTTCAGATGTGTCTCAACAACACTCTACAGCTGAATACCACACCCTCCAGTTAGTGCCACTGTGGAAACCCAATTCCAGGATGCCAGGATTCATCATTTTCTAAGAGGTATAAGAAATGTGGGGGCTTCCCACATTCTCAAATGGTAAGAGAATCTGCCTGCAATGCAGGAGATCCGAGTTCGATCCCTGGGTCTGGAAGACTCCCTGGAGAAAGAAATGGCAACCCACTCCAGTATTCTTGTCTGAAAAATCTCATGGACAGAAGAGCCTGGTGGGTTTCAGCCCATGTGGTCGCAAAGAATCGAACATGACTGAGGCACTAACACTTCCACTTTAACACTTTCATAGGAAATGCAGATTTGGGGGGAAATATACCAAATTTTAAATACAGGTCGCTTTATTTTTACACTGTGCAGACAAAATAAGACAGGTCTGCAGGCAAGCCCACATCGTCGGCCTCCAGTGAGCCTCCTCACTCTCGGGCAGAGCCCAGACTCAAAAGAAATCTCTGACTCCTAGGCTGTGATGGAACCAACCTGTGATTTCTCCAGCCCAGAACTGGAGTGGGAGGCACAGAGGAGAAAGGATGGGCTGAGCGAAGGTAGTGCAGGATGCCCGAGCCTGGCAGAACCCGCCTGAAGAGGCAGGTCTACAGACAATCTGACTCAGGCTCCTTTTTCTTCCATCAGTCAGATCTTTGCCTGAAGCTACACTGGAAGACCTGTGGCAGCCGGTCGTCAAGGGGAGGACTGCACAACAGCCGGCCACACTAATTAAAGGGGATTTTCTTCCTCCAAGATGAATGTGTGTTAAAAATATCAAATATTAATCACTGGCAACATTAATTTATAATAATGCTTGTCTCCCTTTCAGCTTCCAAACCGACATCTGGCATGACTGCTTTGAAACTGACACCCGCTCCATCGCAGGAATTATAAATAGCCTGGGTTAAAATCTTCACCTTGAACCAAACAGGCTGACTCCATGCGGTAGTTTATGGAATGAAGGGGGCTGCCTTGGGCACTAAAATCCTGGGTGGGTCTATTTGGGATGGTGTTTAAAACATTAAAAAAAAATTAAAAGGACACCAACGGTGTACTGGGAGGGAGGGTTCTAGAGTGGCTCTAACTGGCTTCCTCCCTGTGAGGTGGAGGAGGTCAGCCTCCCTCCCACCTAGCCCATTTCATGATAGGTGAGGAGGTACGGGGCACAGGCTGTTTCATCCTGCCCTAAGTTCACCATCCAGTTTCTATACTTGCTCTGGGTGACTGATTAGTGTAGACACCATCCTTTATTGAAGGGGCACAAAACCCACTTTCTATGGGCAGAAGAACAAGTCCTCTATCAGACTGCAGAGCGCTGTCAGTGCATGAGCTCACCGTGCCGGGGGTTCACACCATCTCATTCTGGCCCCACGACAATCCTGAAAGGGAAATTCCAGTGGGAATGCCATTTCACTGAGGAGGAAGCTGAGGTTAAAGAAGCTGTTTCCCTGAGGTCCCCCAGGTAGCTAGTGGTGGGCAGAGTCAAGATCATCCCAAGAAGAGGGGGTCCCTGGGGTCTCTGTGCTTAATACCTTTCCAACATTTTTTCTGTGGCTAAAACCCCAGCTTTCCAAGGATCCTCTTTCCAAGAATTGGGATCCAGCATCTCTGTGATGGAACACAGAACTCTGGGTACTTAATGAACAATCCCCACCATGCTCCACCACCAGGGAAGGTTGGGGCCACATTGCTGTGGGGTCTACCTCACAACAAACTGGCGAGATGGCCAGAGTCGCTGTCTGCATGTAGGAGAGGTGCAAACAGACTCTGAGAGCTGCCTCACCCCTAACAGAGCTGAGCTGAGAATCTGAGCCTTTGGTCCCAGTGTCACCAGGAGGGGCAGGACCATCAGACAGAAGGGCAGAGGGAAGACAGAGTATGCCGTGGAGGGGGAGAAGGCAGGTTGGGGATGGGGAGGGCAGCATCTGGGAAGGAAGTTGGGAGATGCTAGGGGCAGCACAGGACCCTATTTCTGATCGTCCCAAGCTCCCCAGGGGCTCAGGGCATCTCTGGGGCAACCAGTGAAGCCCTTCCTGGCCCACAGACTTTGCCATCCCCATGGGTCTCCCGTGGTCCAGGGCTCCTAGGAGAGTGCAGGCTGTCCGGGGGCATGGTGGCTGTAGGTAGCCTTGCCCAGGATCACAAGTGCCCACAGGCCCTAATAGAAGGAAGGAGCAAACACCTGGAGAACAGACCACTGACAGCACTCCTTAGTTACCCCACAGCTGCCCTTGCCAGTGAGGACCCTGGGGCCAGAGACTCTACAGGGAGCCCGGCTGGGGCTCAGGGCCCCGCTGGGACCAAATCCTCTCAAGAGCATAATTCTACCTGACCCCCAAAACAGTCGTCCCTTTGCCTCTCCCAGGGCCTCATTGAGCCCCTTCTCAATGTCCTTCGCTGGAAGCTAGTGAGGTCAGGTACAGCAGTTCCCACAGTGAGCTCTCAGAGGAGTGTGCCCTCCCCAAACCTGGGAGTGAGCTGTGGGCTGCCTCGGCCCATGGGGCTCCTTGCAAAATTCTCCATCCCCAGCAGGCTCCTGGGGCAAGACAACCCCGAGCCGAGGGGCCTGGGCCCTATTTTCTGCTGCCTCGTCTCCCAAACATCCCCTGCTGACAAGGAGCATCCTGTTTGGCGGCTCAGGTCCAGGTCTCCACAGCTGGGCCCCAGATGGGGGCCTGGGAACATATGTAGGACACGTGTTTGCCTCTTGGCTGGGGCCTCAGGGCAGCCAGAGCCTCCTCCTCACCTGCAGGGCTTCCCAGCCTCCAGGTGGGGCCCCAGCTGTCCGCCTTCAAGTGAGCGGAAATTATAGCCCCATGGGGGGCCTCCCCTCTCTCCTTAACATTGCCCCCTCATTGTGTTCCTCTTCCCCCTTGGTTTCACGTCAGTGATTGAGGTTTCCCCAGGGACAGTTGCACAAACTTTGAAACCTAATTTTGGATGGACGCAGACCACATCATCTTCTCCCTGCCTTCTCTCCTGTCTTGCTTGTCCTTGTTTTAATATTAAGCCCACGCTCTAGCTTGACTGGAGCATTTCCTAATGAAAACTAGTCTTTTGGTCCCTTTGGGGGAGAAGTAGAACTTTCATTGTATGTTTATTTCCTCCAAAGTTTGGGGAGACAGACCGGGTAGGGCAGAGTTTCTTGGGAAAGAAGGTACAGGGACCACCAGCATCAGTCACAGCTGGAGCGGGGCTTGTTGTAGGCCCCACTGAATCTGAGTCTCTGGAGATAACCCAGGAAACAGCATTTTAAGATCGCCCTTTGGCCTTCCATGTCCACTAAGGTTTGGGAACTGCAAGTCTACAGAGTAAACGACATTTCCTAGTCCTGGGGTCACCAGCCCTGAGATGCCTATCTCAGGGGACACACATGCTTTGGCAAGTTTAATTTGAACACAATCTGAGAAGAACCAGAATAAAATTCAGAGCCCACACTCCTTATGCTTTTCCTAGAAAAAAAAAATTGTATAACGCAGTATTAAGATCATAGCCCATATTGAGCAAACATTCCATTTTACTTGGAAACAGTGACTCATATGTTTAAGCAGGATATTAAGAAGCTCTTAGATAAGATTTGTGTAACTATGTTCCCAAATGGAGTGTTATTAAGCTTTTCCCACATAAACCCGTGCTTTTAAACTACATCATGATAGTGGCACACAGGCCGAACAAACTGAGATTTCCTCCTACTGCGTTCAAATTCTGGGAAAGTGAAACACATCCAAGACCAGGTGTTTGTTCCTTCCTGGCAGTTTTATGAGTCTCTCACAGGGGAGATGCCTCAGGGAACTGGCTTAGTGAGTCAGGCAGCCAGATCCCAGTGCTAACTGAGACGTCTTCACAAATAAACAAAAAATGTGTAAAACATCCCCATGGAGCTTCCACTGGCCAAGGCTACCCTAAGCTCTTCTCGTGCCGCTGCTGCTGCTGCTAAGTCGCTTCAGTTGTGTCCGACTCTGTGCAACCCCATAGACGGCAGCCCACCAGGCTCCCCCGTCCCCGGGATTCTCCAGGCAAGAACACTGGAGTGGGTTGCCATTTCCTTCTCCAATGCATGAAAGTGAAAAGTGAAAGTGAAGTCACTCAGTCATGTCCGACTCTTAGTGACCCCATGGACTGCAGCCTACCAGGCTCCTCTGTCCGTGGGATTTTCTAGGCGAGAGTTCTGGAGTGGGGTGCCATTGCCTTCTCCTCTTCTCGTGCCCTAACATCTAATCCCCACACCAACCCAAAGGGACAGGTACTACAGTTACTGAACCAAACTTGGGACTCTTTGCCCAAGTGCAGTAGAGCCAAGATAACAGGGTGTGGTGAAGCAAAGTACAGTGTTTATTGCAGGGCACCAAACAAGAAGTCCTGGCAGCTGAGAGTCAGAAGATCGGAACTCCCCAATGGCTTCCCAGGAACAGGCTTTTAAAGACAAGGCAAGCAGGTATTCCCTGATGGGGAGGACTCCATGCTTCCACTGCAGGGGGCATGGGTTCAATCACTGGTTGAGAAACTAAGATCGCGCATGCCACAAGGTACAGCCAGAAAAATAAAATAAAGACAGGGTGAGGGAGAGGGTTGCAGGGTGTGTAATCAGCCCATAGACATTCTTCTTTTGGTGAGTAGTGAGGTCACGGGGAGTCAACATCATCAACCTTCTAGTTTCAACCCGCCTGGGGTCTCTGTGCTTCTGGGCAGCATTCAGTCAGTCAACTTCTTCCACCTGGTGGGGGTTTCAGTATCTGCAAAACAACTCAAAGGATATGGCTCAAGATATTATGTAGAGCCCCTGAGGGGGAACTAAATGTCCTTGACTTTGTTTAATAGCTGAACTATTATTATTTGTCTCGTTTGACTGTTTTCCTTTCTGCATTTTCTCACTTCTCAAATTAAATTTATTCTTTGAAACTCTAGCAAGGCCTAGGAGGTGAAAATTTTTCTACAAAGAAGAGGCAGTCAGAGGACATGGAGAGGTCTGTCCAGGCAAAGCCCCATAGTATCCTACTCGGTTACACTATTATTATTGTTGTTGCCCATTTTACAGATGGGGAAACCGAGGTAGAAAGGCTTAGTAACTTGTCCAATAAATAGCCTGACCAGGGTCCAAACTCGCAGTCTGTGCTGTTAACTACTGTGTCACCCCAGTAGCAAGGTAACTTTGCTGCTAATTCTGTGAGAGTTGCCAAACGAGCCAAATGCAAAATGACAAGAAAATGTCAAGCTGCCATTTGACAGATTTGTTTACTTGGTCTTCGGGGCTTAGTTTCATGACGAAATCTCACAGGTTTCTCTGTGCCTTGTCTCTGTCAGAGCTATGCCCACGGCTTCTTACTCATCAGCCCTTCTCTTTGCTTAGATCCAGTTAATCCTCCTCACTAATCTTCAGTCCCAAAATTAAGGCCCCTCTGTCCTCACTAGGCCAGGGGCTTTTCCTGCCCCTGATGACGTGAGACGTGAGCCCACTCTGGGGGCTCTGATCCTTTTTAAAAACCACACCCGTATTTTTCCTCCAAGTCACACTCATATTTAAATAAATCTAATATACCTATGATCCATGGGCAGTAGAGCTTTCCAAGTAGGGGGCTATCAAGAGAAAGAATATTCTAGATGGAGGGCCACAGATTGTGCCCCTCCTGCTGGCCTGGGCCCAGTGGTCCCCTTGAGAACCACGCACTGTTCTCTCAGGCTTGTGGCTGGCTCCAGGCTCCCACAGGAGCCTTTCTTTATAAACTTTGAGTGGAAAACATCAGTGGAAGTTTACAGAGGTTGAGAGGGGTGTCAGAGGACTGAGGGGGAAGCCAACAAAGAGTGGATCCTATTTCACCCTTATTGCTACCCAGGGTCAGCTGTCCCAAGCCTCTGTCCTCTGGATGTGCAGCTGCTCCAGCCACGACCTTCACCATTCAACCCTCTGAACACAAACAGGACTCAGACACTGCCCTTCCTTCTCCTGCAGTGGAGGCTGACCGAGACATGAGAACTGTCTAAGAACAAGGGTTAACTCAGAGCCTGAGATGTGTCCCAGTCACTTTGTGTTGATGGATGCAGATGGATGTGGGGGACGCATGTGGGTTAATCTGCAGGATGCCTTGAAGTCACGGGACATGAGAGGAAAGCAGAGCATTCCCCACAGAGGGAATGGCCTGGGCAAAGATACACGTGGCATCTTCCACAAACCAAGATAGTCCTGAGGCTGGGAAGGCTGGTGGAGACAGTAGGAGAGCAGAGAGAGGGTGGCCGGGCCAGACCACAAGGGGCTTTTCGTTTCCAGACAAGACAAGCTTTCTCCTTTGTTGCAGAGAAGCCTTTTGGGGAATTTTTGATGGGGAAATAACTGGGCAAATGTGCTGCCTAGAAGGATGACTGGTGGGCATGCAGGGGTGGATTCTAAGGAGAAACTGGAGGCAGAGAGAATAGGTAGAAACAGTTGCCATGGACCATACCGAGCAGGGTGAGGGCTCAGACAGCCCTGGACTAGAGGGAAAAGGGGCAGAACTGAGAGACTTGAAGGAGATAAAAGAAAGAGAGCTTGGTGATCATTTGACAAGGAAGTCAGAGACAAGGGACAGTAACAGAGAGACAGACAGTTCCAGACTTCCCTCGAGCTTCAGACTTCATAGTAGGGGGCGTGGGAGCACGAACGATCAAGACCAGCAGGGAAAAGGAAGATTTGGGAAGACAAGCAGTTCTTCCCATGCCGTGCTCTGCTGCACACAGACAGGCTGGCGGTGGGCGGGGGGCGAGGGGGGAGGTGGCGGGAGGGGGAGCATCCAATCATTTTCCTCTGACCCCCATCCAGCACCACTTTTCTAATCCTGGAGAATCCGTGAAAGGAAATGTCTCACAGGAAGATGACAGAGGCTTCCAGGAAAGAAATTTGTAGGGTGGAACTGGAAGCAAAAGAGCAGTTAAACATGTATCCTGGCATGCCTCTTCGCCCAGGTGGAAGCATTGTCCCTCTAAATCTCTGATTGAGTATAACACCTGGGATGTCTGGGGAGTGGTCCCCATCTGCTCTGAGAGCTTCCTTCTTTCTGATGCTGCCATCTATTCCTCCTCAGCTCTTCTGTGCCACCCCCATGTCAGCCACTAGATGACACCAGACTCCACCAGCTGAGAAGGAAACCTAGCGCATTTGTGCAGTCCTTTCCCACTCTTTGCAACCCCATGAACTGTAGCCTGCCTGGCTCCTTTGTCCATAGGATTTTCCAGGCAAGAATACTGGAGTAGGTTGCCATTTCCTTCTCCACCGAATCTTCCTGACCCAGGATCGAATCCACATCTCTTTCATCATCTGCATTGCCAGGAGGATTCTTTACCACTGCACCACCCGGGATTTGGGCAAATATGGGGTGGTCAGGCTGTCACTAAAGGAACCCACATCTTGAAGGGCTGTACATTTCACCTAATTCTAATTTAATTTAATTCTTCTAGAACACATTCTTATTGTGGATATATTATTCTTACAAGTTGGTTCTTTTAATAACTATATTTATGAAGAAAGTGAAAGCGTTAGTCACTCAGTCATGTCTGACTCTTTGTGACCCCATAGACTGTAGCCCAACAAGGCTCCTCTGTCCATGGGATTTTCCAGGCAAGAATACTGGAGTGGGGTTGCCATTTCCTTCTCCAGGGGATCTTCCCAACCCAGGGATTGAACCCAGGTCTCCTGCATTGCAGGCAGATTCTTTACTGTCTGAGCCACCAATATATATATAAGACATAGTCTTCATAAATATGAAGAATATATCCCTATGTAAAGAATTCTCACAAATATACTTTCCTTCGGCTTCCCTGGTGGCTCAATGGTAAAGAATCAACCTGCCAAGACAGGAGATGTGGGTTCTATCCCTGGGTTGGAAAGATCTCCTGGAGAAGGAAATGGCAACCCACTCCAGTATTGGTGCCTGAAAAATCCTGTGGACAGAGGAGCCTGGTGGGCTACAGTCTGTGGGGTCACAAAAGAATCAGATACAACTGAGCAACCAAACAACAACATACTTTTCCTTAGCTTCCCTAGCCTCCCCTGTGATCTCTTCAATCTTCAGAAAAAAACAGCAGGGAACTGGGGCAAAGACCAATTATCAATTCCTCAAAATTCTGATATAAAAAGTGAGAATCAGTCATGTTAGATTAAAAGGATAGCTTGGCCCATTGACAGGTCTGCAGATCAGCCGGCTCCCACGGGAATGGAGAGGCAGTGGCAGGCAGCATGTCACCAGCCACGGGGCCCCTCGTGCCTGCAGCCACCCTGCATCTCTGCTCCATCACACTGATTCCCGCAGCGATGCCCCACTCAGGTCAGCTCTGCTTACAGAGGGTGACTGGCTGGGAAAGCCCCACACCCAGCATGACCTGGCAGCAGCAGGCTGTTCCTGGGGATCCAAAGGACAGGATGGGCAAATGGATTCCTGGACATGGAAAGGAACTCTACATCCATTACCTGAGCCTGAAAGTCAGGAGCCAGGAGACTCAAGGGCTGCAAGAAGAGGGCAGGTGTGCAGAGCAAGCACCAGTGTCTGTCAATGGAGCCAAAATCAAAGAGCAAGCCCTGTGTGGGGCCCAGGCCTGGCCTGGGTGAGCCCTGCAGTAAAGCCTGTCCTGAGCATGCCCTGTGCAGGGTTATGACAGGGTTAAGGGCAAGGAAAGGAGGGCAGGGCCCCAGGACTCAGAAACCAGTCTCCTTGGAGTCTTCTGAGAGGCAGAGGATACAACATACTTTTCATCTTACATTTTGCACTTTCCTAGACTAAGAATTGAGGTGAGGAAGGGGCATAGGGCTAGCATTTAGAGGCTACTCCAGTCCCTGGTTCAGACGCAGGCTCAGGGCCTCACCAGCCCGTCCCTGAAGCAGACTTTCTCACCCACAAGTGGTGACCTGGTGGTGTCGACTATTTGACACTCAACAAAAGGGACAAAAGGGCTCAGCTCACAGGGCCTCCTGGCTCCAACCCAGAAACCCATTTGAGCCACACCCTCCTCATCACCTAGAGCCCACTGAGCTGCCTCAAACCCTTCATGCAAACAGACCCTGTATCCACTTTCTCCAAAAAATTGCCCCAGGGGGAAGGAGGGATTCCAGTCACATCCCTCTCCTACCCGGACACAGGCCGGCCCTGCCCCCTCCCCACGTCCCCAGGCAAGGCAGGAACACACGGCCTCTTGACCCTTGTTCATGCTTTTATTCTGCAACCAGTAGTCAGTGCACATGGCTACCAGCATCACTACGCCTGGGCGAGCCTTGGGCAGGGTCCACATGGGAGGTGCTGAGGGGGACTGGGATTGTACACGAAATGGAGGCCAGTGGTGTAACACCCAGACAAACTGCTCTGAACTTCAGGCAGCCCTCAGTCTCTAGAGAAGATGCCGTAGTTATAATAGATGTGGGGTACACACAGCCTGGCCATGGTCCTGGGTCCCCTCCTGTGTCCAAAATCAGTGGCCTGCCGGCTACCCCCCCATCCCTCCTCCAGCTGAGCAGAGGCCAGAGGCTTCCTCAAGGTCACACACAGACCTGCTCTTGACCCTTGGAAGGGGGCTATTGAAGGGAATTCACTCACTGCCTCATGAACCACCACTGTCTGCATTTCAGATCCCGCTGGGAGGCAGCGGGATCGGGGGCTTCGCTGTGAACTGGTAACATGTGTTGGGAGGGCCATGGGAGGCCTGCAGTTCTGACCCAGCGGGCTGGCCACAGGCTGAACCCACAGCAGCCGTGTGGAGGCCGACTGACCTCTTGGGGCCCCACACCTTCCACGAGCTCACTGATGCAGGCAGAAGTGCACATGCCAGAGCGGAGCGGCAGGGCCCAGGGAGGACAGTTCACCTGTGGTGGAGGAAGGGCAGGGCAGGAAGAGACACAAGGAAGGAGTATGTCCCTGTTGCTCACTGCCCCTGAGGCGGCCTGAGCAGTGCACACGGGCTTCCTCCAGGACCACAGCCACCAGCCAGGACCCCACAGGCCGGCCGGGCAGACTGTAAAACCCTGTGACATGTGTCTGCTTCGGTGCACATATGTGGGCAAGGGAGCAGGGCCGTGGGTCAGCAGTGCAGGGAGTGGGACAGCAGAGGGGATGCAGGGCTGGGCCTTTCAGCAGAAATAAAAGTCCAAGGGAGAACACCCCAGGTTGTGCTCAGAAAGAGGCCCGGCACCCCCGGTGGATATCCTGAGACCAGACACACTCCTAAAAGTTGATGTTCTTCAAGTTGGTGGAGCAACGGTACCTGCCGTCCAGGCCACGGGAACATAGCAGGTTGGGCAGGCAGGGGCAGGCATGGTGCTGCCGTTTTCTGAAGAAGGGGACCTGGGGAGAGAGAGGAGAGAAGACGTCACCTTCACCAAAGGGAGGCAGGCCCCCGGGGGGAGCCTCTGGCCAACCCAGCCCCGGCTGAAATGTCTCATCACCTGCACCCCAGCACCACAATAATGGCTTTTATAGAGGAGGAAACTGAGGCAGAGAGGTTAAGTAACATGCCAAGGTTGCACAGCCAGGTTGTGGAGGAGCCAGGATTTGAACTCAAGCAATCTAGCTCTGACACTGTGATCAGCCACAATGCAATGTGGCCGACCCCCATCCCCCAAACCCCAAGAGCCCCCACACCACCCACTGGGGCCCCCCCATTGACCCAGCACACCCACTCTCTCACAAACCCACACCCACACTGGTGATTGAATATCACTTGTAGCTCATCCATTACACTCTCCACCCTGTGTGGGTGTCGGGGATGTAGCTGCACAGGACAGGGTCCCTGCCGGGTGACTCACACCCACAGGAAGGCTGAGCCACTGAGGGTTCCTCAAGGAGGGTGAGTAGGAGGGGTTAGGAGCATAGATAAGTCGGACAGCCTGGGCTCAAATTAGGTCTGCCAATTCTCAGCTGTGTGATAACTGGCAAGTTATTTAGCCTCCCTGTGCTTCAATTTATTATCTGTAAAAGGAGTTAATAATAGGGGCTACCACATATGGTTGTAAATAGGTTTACATGATAAAGAGGTTTAAACTTGCAAAAACATCACTTAGTATGAAGGTCGGCACGTGGTAAGCACTCGGTGTATTACCTCTGCTGCCCACTTTGGGAATACCCCAAGGCTACAAGGTCTGTGCCCTGTCTCCCTCTCCCCCTCAGCCTCCTCATGCCTAGGAGGGCTGTGCCAGAGAGGATCATGGTTGGAGGATGCTCCCGGGTGCAGGCGTGCTCCCCAGAGGGGCTTGCGGGGTGTCTTGGTTACAGAAAGCCCAGGGAAGGGGGAGCAAGCCCACAGGTGCTGCCGCATCCACCTGACAGGCAGGAAAAAAAGAGGCCATGGGGCCATTTGTGTTCTCTGGGCTGGGAGCTCCTCAGAAAGCAGAGTGGGTGCTGGATGCCTAGGGCACAGAGGAGTGAGTCTCCTTAAAGTGTGTGTGCTGGGGGCCTGGCCAACCTCACCCTGCACACCCCCTCATACTCAGGCTCTGGGTGGGAGCCTACTTTACAGTCTTACTGCATTGTGTTCTTGAGGGAAGGATGTGGGTGTGTGGGTGTATGTGTGTGAGTGCTCACTCAATCGTGTCAAACACTTTTCCACCCCATGGATTGTAGCCTGCCATTCTCCTCTGTCCATGGGATTCTCCAGGCAAGAATATTGGAGTGGGTTGCCACTCCTTTCTCCAGAGGATCTTCCCAACCCAGGGATCGAAACTGTGTCTCCTTTGTCTTCTGCACTGAAGACGGATTCTTTACCACTGAGCCACCTGGGAAGTCCCAAGGGAAGAACCCTATGCAGTAAAAGGCATTCAGGAGACTCTCAGAATCTGAATTTATCAGATCAGAAACTTTAGGGGTGTCAGTCTACTCCCCTCTTTGTATGCATGAGGTAACTGAGATCCAGGGCCTTTGGCAAATGAGGAACTGGGGTTCCAGCCTCCAGGTCTAACAGACTGTGTGATTAGGACCCCACTGTACCCCAACTGCCCCCAACGTAAGGAGGTGGCGAGAAATTCCTAGACTGGAGTCAGAACACTGGTCCAGTGCCTTGTGCCTTGAGCCAGTGTGAGCAGTACCTTGTGGCTGCCGGGGTGGCACTCCTCTCCTGCCCGCCCCAGCGGGGTGCACACCCGCAGCCCACGCAGCCACAGGCTGACCGCACAGCAGGTGCCCGCCCTGCACTGGATATCCCGCTCACAGGCCTGCAGGGGGAAGACAAAGGGGCCATTAGTGCCTGTGAGTACCACCCCAGAGAAACCAGAAGGGAAAGTACATACGAAAACCCTTCAGAGGGGTGCTGGGAGCAGTGCCCAGGCCTCAGTCCCCCGGGACACCTAGGGCCGTGCAGTGCCACCCCTGCTCCTGTCGAGGCAGGAAGCTCAGGGCTCAGCAGGGCAGCAGACCTGGATCTGAGAACCCCCTGAGCTCCTCTAAGGCCACTCGGTGGGGAGGCTCTCCTCTGACAAGGCTAGAGCTTAGGAGACAGATTTTCTAGCACCAGGAGATGCTCAGTGAATGCTAATGAGATTGAATTAACTCGAATTCTTCGAGGGGGAGGGTCCCAATGGCCTGCACCCCAGGGTGGTCCATGTCAAGTTTCTGTGGACAGGGACCCTCCAGCCCTCACCCAGCAGTACTCGGGGTTAGTGCCTCTCCTCCCCACCATGGCCCTCTCGGTCCTCCCTGGAAACCCAGTCTCATCTGAGGGGCCAACACCCCCTGACAGGTGTTTCCCCCCAGGGCATCTCTGCTGGCCTGCCTGGCCCCTATGTGACAATTGGCAAGTCATTTAGCCTCTCTGTGCCTCAGTTTATTACCAGTAAAACAGGTTAATAACAGTAACTCCTCTAGGATGGACTCCTCTGGGTTGGGCTCCCAGAGCAGGGGCTGAGTGGCCCTGCCTGGTTTCTGAAAGGTGCCATCTATGTGTGTTTTAGTCACTCAGTCATGTCTGACTCTTTGCGACCCCATGGACTGTAGACCGCCAGGCTCTTCTGTCCATGGAATTCTCCGGGCAAGAGTACTGGAGTCAGTTGCCTTTCCTGTCTCCAGGGGATCTTTCCAAGCCAGGGACTGAACCAGGGTTTCCTGAATTGCAGGCAGATTCTTTACCATCTGAGCCACCAGGGAAGACCCACACAAACCGGCTTTAAGCAAAAGCCTACATTAAGGAAAACAGAACTAAACTGCTCCAGACTCCGGAGAGGCCACCCTGGTGAAGCGCTCCACCTTCCCATTTCAGAGATCCGTGGCTTCTCTGAGCTGAAGCTGGGAGCTGGGTTTGGGTTGGCCCTTCTCCACTGGGCTTCTCTTGTTGCTCAGCTGGTAAAGAATCTGCCTGCAATGGGAGAGACCTGGGTTCGATCCCTGAGCTGGGAATATCCCCCTGGAGAAGAGAAAGGCTACCCACTCTAGTATTCTGGCCTGGAGAATTCCATGGACTGTATAGTCCATGGAGTCACAAAGAGTCGGACATGACTGAGCAACTTTCACTTCACTTCTCTATCGGGTCATGGAGTGCCCTCTGGCTGCCTTGTGGGACACTGCAGTAAAGTGGGGAATGCTGGGGCTGCTCAACAGGCAGTCACCTGGTCTCCAACCTAGTGAGGGCACATCTCACACACCAGCCACTCCCTGAAAGCTCAGGGTCAGGGCTGAGTGGACTCCACCTGACTCTCCTGCTACAGAAGTGTGGCATCACTGTCCCCCTCTGGGAGGAAGGACCCTCCAGTACTGAATTTGGGACAGTCACAGTCTAGGGAGCAGGGCACTGTGGGGATGGTAGAGCCCAGCCTCTTTCTAAGAGTCCGACTGGGCAGCAGCAGAGCTCGGAGTGTGGAAGGAGCAGTTCTAACCACTCTGACTACTCATGGTCGGGTCTATGTGTGTCCCTCTTCTCTGTTTTCCCAGGGGTCAACTTGGAGGCTCTTCTAGGAAGACATCTTCCCATCTCTAAGCCCTCCCTCCTGCCAGACCTGCCTCTGGGCCAGACTCAGGGTCAACCTGCTGCCTGGTGGCGTAACCATGGCTTCTACCCTCTGCTCTCACCCTCCCAATCTTCAAGCTGCACAATAGGAAGGCAGCTTTCGGTAGTTTACATGCATTAGGTACAATTCTGTCCTGGCAGTTGTATTTATGCTTTGGGTCCCAAAAGCATTGGTTTGCCTTTGATGTTTGTTCTGCTTTGAAACTCAGTCTTTTTCCTCTAAAAGGGAGAAGAAAGAGATTTTGCTTTCTGTGAACATTACAGTTAATCCAGTTCCAGGAATGGTTTGGCCTTCTCTACATTTCCATTTTCTGTGTAAAAAGCTGGAGGAAGTTGAAACAAAAGTGAATGTCCCTCTTTTTTTTTTGTTCTAATGGCTGTTTATCTAGAAAGCTCCCAGGTCAGTCATTACTTCCTGTTTTCATAAGAATGGTCCCATCACCATCACACAACTTGTGCCCATGAGAGGGTGGGTCCAGGTGAAGTCAAAGTTCAAAAGTCAAACTTCTGAGGGAAAACCACTATTAGGGTGTCTTGAATACTACAATGTGCCTGCCTGGGTGCACCCAGAGTGGGCCTGGATTTTTACTTGTTATCTGACACTTGTTTCTGGGTCACTTAGCCAATTGTTGGCATCACCCTTACTCCTATCAACTGGGCACAGAGTTAAAACATCTAAACTGCACGGGAAAGAAAGAGTTTCAAGATTGGCTTTCTTAAGAGTAGAGAAAGCAAAGATTAAACATACCCAACAGAAGCTAAATCAGGTCACAGCCTTTAATTAAGTCAACTTGCTATGTAAATTACACTTGACATGTGAACCAAACCATGCATGAAAACTAAAATTTACACAAAAGATAAATTAGGGAGTGCCAATCCACTTTATAAAAGATTCATTATTATTCAAAAATCTTCTTTTGACCAAAGGTCCAAACTTCAGAATTTGCAATGCTCTGCTCATTTATTGAAAGCAGAATTTGATTTACACAGTTTCTCTGAAGCAGATCCCCTTTATCGAGGTCTAACTAATGTGAAAACCCTGCGCCTCTCAGAAGTGTGGTCTGGGGCTGCTCCCATGCTCTTAGTTTGCCTCCTGTGTGGTTCCTGGGTCCTGTCCCATGCAGACCCTGACATCCTCCCAAAACCCAGGGCAGAGAGAATGTTGGAAGACTTACCCCGGTGATCACGGCACAGTCGGACACGGTCACCAAGAGGAGTATCACTGAGACTTGCGTGGCACCTCTCATGGTCACTTGGGGTGAATGCAACCACTGCCAGTTCCGCTGCCTCTGCTCCACCTCAAACCTGCCAGCTCAGAAGGCCAGTCTCTCCCCTGAAATTTATAGCATCCAATACAGGCTGCCTGTGGATGCCTTGTCTCCACTCTTGCCCATCACACTGTTATTCAGATGATCTCAGAGATGGAGATGAGACCTGAATCCCTAATGACATTGAATCACCATCAAAACCAATAAAGATGAACCATGGGTGGCAGTGACAGTCGCTCTCTCAGGATGCAGTGATCCAGTCAGCTCCATGCATCGTACCCCACAGTCCTTGTCGCCTCTGGGACATCCTTTTATTCTGCTTGGGGCCAGGGGAAGGCTTTGGTAATAAATCAAGGGATTTGCAACATCACCATTCACCCCTCCCTGCACCAAACCCAGGATCATCGGCTCCTTCACACTCAAGCCAACAAGAATGATCTGGGCACTTCCTGTCAGCTCAGCATGAAGTGAAGGGCTGAGAGAACATAGTGAGAAGGTGGTGTCCTTGGTCCCCTAGAACAGGGGTCCCCAACCTCCAGAATCTAATGCTTGATGATCTGAGGTGGGGATGATGTAATAATAATAGAAATAAAGAGCACAGTAAGTGTAATGTACTTGAAATCATCCCCAAACCATCCCCCCAACCTGGTCCTGGTCCATGGAAAAATTATCTTCCATGAAACTGGTCTCTGGTGCCAAAAAGGTTGGGGACCGCTGCCCTAGAAGGTTAAAATTCCAATAGGGAGACATAAGACAGTGAGAAGACAAAGCCAGGCTTGTGGGGTTGATGTTCTTGAGAAGTTCATACGGAATTGCCCTCTAAGAGGCTCTGGACAAACACCAAGTGTCACTTGGCTCAGGAACCAGAGGGCAGAGGATGAGCCAATTGACAGTTCCCTGAGGAAAAGCATGCTTCAGCTGGGTTGCAGCTAAAGGTACCAGGAGCCACGTGCCTTCCGGTTCTATGGGTTGAGGTTGACCTTATCCAGGGGCTGACAAACATGGTGGGCTTGGACACCAGTATTGGGGAAGGTGAATCTGGGCACGGCCTCTCCTACCAACTGATCCAGAGACCTCCCAGGACCTTTTATCAGACAATCCCCACAGTGATAAAAGTCCCTTCTCTCCACAGTGATAAAAGCCATTATCGCACAAGATATGTCCTCAGTTCAGTTCAGTCACTCAGTCGTGTCCCACTCTTTGCGACCCCGTGAACTGCAGCACACCAGGCCTCCCTGTCCATCACCAATTCCTGGAGTTTACCCAAACCCATGTCCATTGAGTCGGTAGTGCCATCCAACCATCTCATCCTCTGTCGTCCCCTTCTCCTTCTGCCCTCAATCCTTCCCAGCATCAGGGTCTTTTCAAATAAGTCAGCTCTTCGTGCTGCAGTATGTTAATAGGTGTTAGGTGCATACAAAAACAAACATATGAGATTTCCACAGTCGAAGCTTTGGGAAACTGATTACACAGTTCCACCAGCTGTTTTTTAACCGCAGGACTTTTCAGGGCTTTTCATATACTAGTAAGCACTTGAAACACCAAGCAAGGAAATGCAATTTGTAATTATTTCCTAAACAGATTAATCCATCCAACACTTTTTTCCTTAGAGTGTCTCAAGGGAATGTGACTCCCAGGTAGACACACCGACCAGCGTTTATGAGTGAGAGAGTGGGGAACAGAACAGCAGCTCATCTTCACAGCCATGAGCAGAGTGAGAATCTAAATCTAGCCTCAGTCTTCTCATCTGTAACATGAGGGTGAGAATAGCTCTTACATCATGGGCTTTTGTGAGTATTCTTCCATTTATTTATGTATTCATTGACTATATATTTAGTCACAACTACTGTATTAAAGGGCTCAGACAGTAGAGAGCCTGCCTGGAATGTGGGAGACCCGAGTTTGATCCCTGGAGAAGGAAATGGCAACCCACTCCAGTATTCTTGCCTGGAAAATCCCATAGATGGTGGAGCCTCGGGGGCAACAGTCCGTGGGGTCGCAAAGAGTTGGGCACGACTGAATGACTTCACTTTCACTTTCTTTTCACTCTATTGAAGGCACTATTTTTGGCGCTGGAAATAGACCAGTGAGCAAAACAAGATCCTCCTCCTTATGTGGGGGAGACAGATAATAGACAAATAAACAAATAGATTTATAGTAAAATGGCTAGGGGTGCCGAGTGCTATTAAAAAGGAAGACAGAGGGACTCCCCTGGTGGTCCAGTGGCTAAGACTCTAATCTCTCAATACTGGGGCCCTGGGTTTGATCCCTGGTTGGGGAACTAGATCCCACATGCCACAACTAAGACCATGTGCAGCCAAATAAATAAATAAGAATAAATATTTAAAATAAAAAAACAAAAAGGAAGACAGGGAGGACAGCAGAGCATGACAAGGTATGGTGCTTTAGATGGGGTGAGGGTCTCTCTGAGAAGACACTTAAGAACCCTGAGGAAGTGAAGGGATGCACTGGGCAGAGCCTGAGGGGAGGAAGCAGTGCAGAGGCCCTGTGGTAGGGCCTTCTTGGCCAGTTCCAGGAGCAATAAAGAAGGTGGAGAACAGGGGAAGGGAGAGGGAAGGATGCTGTTGGAGCAGGAGCAGGGGCCACACCCTGCCAACTTTGCAGGGCATGGTGGAGGCCTGACAGCAAGGGTTATGGGCACCCTTGGAGTGTTTGGAGCAGAGGAGGGCCAGGATGTGATTTACACTTTGAAGGATCTCTCTGGTGGTTTGTGGAGAATTAAGTGAGATGCTGCTGCTGAAGTGCTCAGCATGATGCCTAGCACACAACAGCATTTGCAACTATTGCCATTTTCTATCATTAAAAAGATGGGCCTAAGGGCAGAAGGGATAGTTAGGGAGTTTGGGATAGACGTGTACTCACTGCTATATTTAAAGTGGATAACCAACAAGGACCTACTGTACACCACAGGGAATTCTGTTCAATGTTATATGGCAGCCTGGACAGGAAGGGAGTTTGTACGAGAATGGATAGATGTGTATGTATGGCTGGATCCCTGCACTGTTCACCTGAAACTACCACAACATTTTTAATCGGCTACACTACAATACAAAAGAAAAGTTAAAAAAAAATTAGATGGGCCTGAGTGGGGGACAAGAGGGAAGGATTGGGAGTTTGGGATTATCAGAGGCTAACTTTTATATATAAAATGGATAAACAACAAGGTCCGACTGTATAGCATGGGGAACTTGTATTCAATATCCTGTAATAAACCATAATGGAAAAGAATATTGTATAACTGAATCACTTTGCTGGACAGCAGAAATTAACACAAATCACCTATACTTCAATTAAATTTTTTAAACTGATGGGCCTGTCTGCCTTCATGTAAAATTCTCCTTCCAGGTGGGAATCAAAATGATATGGTTATGGCCCATCTGTACACCATGGCACTGAGCCAGACACAGCACAAGAGAACCAAGAGACCACCACCTGTCAGTTATTTACAGAGGGAGAGGGTGGCATTGTGCCGGGTGCTGGGAGGGGCACAGAGGCCCCTGTGTGCTTCAGGTGCCCTGCACACGTCGCCAGTCTCACACAGGTCACTTCGCAAGTGACAATGTTAGCTAACAGCGATCTCAGGCTGGCACCCACCTTCCGCCTCATCCCCCATTCTCACCCCTTCCCTCACTCTCCACAACACACAAAACTAATTATCGCACACAATGGTATGAAGAATGGTAGCGAGCAATGCTGCTGCAAGCAGGATGAATAACAGCAACTGAAAGCAGTCAGTTAGAGGGACGCAAGGGATCGACAGCAACTTGGTGGAAATACCAAAGGAAACTCTAGGGAGCTTTGGGGCTCTTGACTCAATAACTCCCGTCAGCAGATGTTCACACAGAGCCTCCCATATGTCAGGGTCAGAATGGGTCTGCTTTCTCTCCGAACTGAGGGCTCTCCTGTTCCTGTGCACAGATGGATTTCAGCAGTATCCTCCCAGCACCCAGTACAAGGCCACCTTCTCCCTCTCTGCGTTAGTGCTGTGGTGCGGATGTCATCATTCTACAGGACTGTTTATACAGCCGGTGTGTGTGTCTGTGTGGTAAGCACAACCATTCATTCAGGCATAGGTACACCCTGAGACAGAGGCACAGGCTCAGGAAGCCTGACTTGACACAGTCCCCGAGGTCATTCATCCTCACACGTGGGATAACTTGGACTCCTAGGCGATCTGAGGCAACCCCTTCCAGCTCTACCATGAAGCCATTGCTCTGCAAACTAGAAAGGGAGTGCATGTCCACAGGCCACACAGCTCCTGCCTGTGACATGGGTGATCACTTTATTAGTGGTTCATTAGTGGCTAATGATTAAACGAGAGCTGCCTCTGACCCACTTAAGAGAGATGTGAAGAAAGAAAGGAGCAGCCAGGGACTTCCCCTGCCATCCAGTGGTTAAGCATCTGTTCTTCACAGCAGGAAGCATGGGTTCCATCCATGATCAGGAAATCAAGATCTCACATACTGTGCACCGCTGCCAAAAAAGAAAGAAAGAAGCAATAAAACAATGGAAACCCACACATCCAAACCAGCAGTTCTTAACCAAGGATCACAGCTCCCCAAATGATTCATGAACAGGATTCAGAAGATCCATGAACTTGGGCAGAGAAAATAATTGCATCCTGTTATCACTCACTGCTAAGTAAATTGTAACATTCTTCTCTTCTAACCATAGGCCACAAACACGGAAGTATTAATCATACCTGGGTCCTTGTCACCAAGAGAAATTAGAGATCTTTTAATACCATATTGCTATTGTGGCAAATAGCTCAAAATATTTCTGTTCATCTCTACGCTGAAACTACGGTAGTTATTAGTCCAGGCCATGTTATTTGATCAATGGACGTGAGTTTGAGCAAACTCCAGGAGATGGTGAAGGACAGGGAGGCCTGGTGTGCTGCAGTCCATAGGGTTGCAAAGAGTCAGACACAACTGAGAGACTGAACAGCAACAATGTTATTTGATACATTAATAAAGAAGGACTTATGCTACCATATCATAAATTTGTTTTTAATATAATCATTTGTAACATTTAAATTTCTGTATAATTCTTTGCAATCTTACATATTTATTTTTATACCTTTTAAAGCATTACTCTGAGTGAGAGTCACAGACTTCCAAGACATCCATGGTACAAAAATAGTTAAAAACTCCTGAGGTGGAGTGAGGAGACTTAGGTGGGGTATGGGGTCATAAGTTCAGGCTAGCCAAACTTAGCTAGAACATTAGGCTGGACACATCTGGGGGGAAAATTGTCAAAAAGAAGCAGATCTGTGACAACCTAGAGGGGTGGTGTGGGGTGGGGGTGGAAGGGAGGTTCAAGAGGGAGGGGACATACTATACCTATGGCTGATTCACATTGTTGTATGGCAGAAACCAACGCAACACTGTAAAGCAACTATCCTCCAATTTAAAAAAAAAATGGAAAAAAGTCAGAAAAAGAAAAGAAAGAAGCAGACACAGCTAAAGCAGCCAGCCAGAGCTGGCACAGAGCTGTGTCTGCGGTCAGATGAACCAGCAGGACTAACACTGTTGGTGGCTGCTCCCACATGAAGGGGTCACATGGTGATCTGGCTACCGATCCAGGTCTAAGGAGACTGGGCCCCTGAGACTCCCTAACCCACAGACAACTTGTACTCTATCTACCTCATCCTCAGAACTCAATTGGATTTAAAAATCCAAGGACCAGGTTCCAATCAGTCCTTGCATCTTAAGTCCCCACCAAGTTACTTCCATCCCAACTATCTAAGTGGGTTGACAATGATTGATCACCAGACCTCTTTCTTCTACAACTGGAAGATGCAATTAAGGAGAAGACACAACTACAATGTATCAGAGACTATCAAGTACCTAAGAAGAAACAGTCCACACCCTGGACTGATCGCCCACAGTCACCCCGTCACCATCCACAGCACAAGCTCACTGCTCGAAGCAGCTGCCCTTGAGCTTGCCCTTGAATGTGACCCCACTCCCTCCTTCAGCTTTCACCCGCTCCTCTTCTTCCTTGCAGTGTAGGTTTCTAGAAAGTTAGGCTCCATTCCTCTCCTCCTGTCCCCTCCTCAACACCCTCCAGCCTCTCTTCGGTTCCCACCCCACCAGTGAAACCACTTCTTCTAAGCCGACCTTGTCCTCTAAATGCCAAATACATAGTAGAAGGTAACACACTGTCATAAATCAACTATATGTCAATAAAATTTTTTAAATTAAAAAATTAACAAAAACAAACAAAAAAAGCCAAATACAAAACTCCGTTTTCAATCCTCATCTCACTTGCACATTTGCAGCCTTTGACAAGGCACCTACTCTCTCCTTAAATCCCTCTCTCTTGCTTTTCACAACATTGTTTTCTCCAAGTCCCCCACCATTTTCAGTCTCCTCTAGAAGTGCCCTAGGGCTGCACACTCACTAGCCTCTTGTCCCTCCACAGGTTTCATGGTCACCTAAGTGCTGATGACCCCAGACTTGTCCCCACCTGAGCCACCCTCGTCCCTGCCTATCTAGCCAATATCCTGTTGGATGTCACAGGTTGATACCTGGGCATCTAACCTTCACATGCCCCTGTTCTCCAGCATCCTTTATCATCACTCTTACCTCTGTACCCCCTCATACTGCTCAGGGATATTAGTTGCAAATAACAGAATCCGTCTGACCAGCTTAAGCAAAAGGGAATTTAATAAAGATTAGCAAGTAGTTCACTGAGTGGCTTGGGGTCTTGAGAAATGGACTGGAATTGCGTGTCCAGGAACAATGCCCAGAACCACACCACAGAGTCAGCTAACAAGGAAGGCATCTCCCTCAGGGCAGCTCTGCTGACATCCATACCCCACACGGAGCCTCTTTCTTCCTGCAGCTTCATTCCTACAGAATGGAATCAGCGTGGCTTGGTTACCGAGCATGGGTCCAATGCCTGCCCTTCTGCTAGGACCCTGGGAAGGACTCGACTCATAACTCAACACAGAGAAGATGTTCAGAGCTCTTAGGTAGCTACAAAGCATGGGCACCCACCGCCCCATCCTTCCTGCTGTGTCCCCTACTCTGTTAGTGGCCACAACACAGTCTGTGGCTGAACCTGGGAGTTGCCTAGATTCCTGAATTTCCCCGCTCTCATCAGTCATGTAATTCTGTCGCTCGGCCCTTCCCTGGACCTCAGACTCTCCCCTGCTTTCCACCTTCACCACCAGGATCTATTATTATCTTCCTGACTGGCCCGCTCCTTTCAGGCTTACCCATCTTCCATACAACCCAGAGATCTTCTCTTCATTTTTGGAGATTCAGAGTTCTCCAAGGAATCCTCGCCAACCTCAGGATCAAGCCCAAACTCCCAGGGCTGGCAGCCAAGGGCATGAATGACCCAGCTCTGCTCCCCTTCCAGCTTCATCTCCATCACCCCCCATCCTCACACACTTCCCTCTCCAGCAACACGAAACCATTCACATCTCCTCCCCAGGCCAACCTGCTTCATTTGTCCATACCTCCCTCATTCTGGTCCCCCTTCTTCTTGTCTGGGTGGACAAGCCCTAGGTTTCCATCCCAGTCCAGCCACCTACTGACCTCAGTAGGTGAGGTGAGGTGACCTACTGAACTTGAACAAGTTATCACACCTCTCTGGAGCTCAGTTTTCTCTTCCAAAAGATGAGAATGACACCCTCCTCCCAGGTGCATTGTGAAAAGCACATGACATGACTGGGCAGGGTGCTTAGACACTATTGCAGGTTGAAGGGTGGCCCCCAAAAGACATGACCCCATCCCATTCCAAATTGTGAATTATTTGGGGAAAAGGTCTTTGCAAATGTAGTTAAGGATCTTGACACAAGATCACCCTGGGTGAACCAATGGGTCCTAAGTCTACTGGCAAATGTCTTCATCAGGGAGAGAAAAGGAGAAGGCCATGTGAAGATGGTGACAGAGATTGGAGTTACGCTAGCACAAGCCAGCGAATGCTAGGAGCTACTAGCAGCTGGAAGTGGCAAGGAAAGGTTCTCCCTTGGAACCTCTGAGGGAGCACAGCCTTGCCAACACCTTGATTTTAGACTTGTGGCCTCTGAACTGTGAGAGAACACGTTTTTGTTGTTTTAAGCCACCAAGTCGTGGCAACTTGTTAGGCAGCTGTAGGAAACTAGCACAGACACTTATACAGAGGATGTTCATCTCCTCCTTCCTCATCCCTTCCAGCAGGGGTTCCATCAGGAATGCTCCTGGGCTGGGGACCCCCACAGCCAGGTTCTGGCCAGCCAACAGCATATCAAAACACCCCATCTCCTCTACAAGCAATCACCACAGAGATGGCCTCTCTGAAGAACAAGTTTGAATAGAGACATTGCTCCACCCTCATCTCAGAAAGGGAACAGGCTTCCCAGATGGCCCAGAGCAAATGAACCCAGGGGACCAGAAACAAGCAGCTGGTCCCCCAGCCTCATAGCTCCAGGGCCGGGCAGGATGACAAGCTCTCATTTATCTTGGTTTCTTAAAGATGCCCCAGGGACTTGCAGCTTATGTTTATTTGTTTATTTCTAACCTCTTCTAGGGAAAAGGGACACTTTTTTTTTCCCTATGGAAATCTGAGGACCCAGTGACATCTGATTATTTTGACTAAACTCCTCCATAACAATTCCTAATGGTCTACATAGGAGCTTAAGTTCCCAGGCATGGACTTCCCTGGTGGTCCAATGGTTAAGAATCCATCTTGCATGGCACTCAAGTGCCATGCAATCCCTGGTCTGGGAACTAAGATCCCACATACCACAAGACAACCAAGCCTGCAGGCTGAAACCGCTGAGCCAGCGAGCCACTACTAGAGAGAAACCTGCATGCCACAGCAAAGATCTCACGTGCCACCACTAAGACCCAATGCAGCCAAATAAATAAATATTCAAAAAATAAAAAAATAAAGTCCTAGACATTGTAAGAACACTGACATCACTGTCCAGAGATACCTAGCCAGGGCTGGCTGAGAGTGTCCAGGAGAAGCCAACCATAGAAGAGAAAGGCCTTTCTTTCCACACTCACCAGCATCCACAGCAGGTACCCTTTGGCATTTTCATCCTCAAGTCTGAGTCCCAAGACAACCTAGTCCCTCCCTACCTCTTCATTCCACAGAGAACGAACTCAGCCCAGAAGGTTACAGAATCTCCTGAAGCCACAGCAGCAGAGCCCAAACTCTCCACCCAGCTATGGCAGAGGAAGAAGAGGAGTAAGTAGAGCATGGAGAAGCCCGGTTTCAAATCCTGTCTCTGCTGCTTATGTCAGCAGTGATTCCCTTACTCCCCACCCCACCCCAGCCTCCTGTTTTCAAGAGGACTGAAGGGAAAGGGAGTGCTAACATGCTTGCCAACCGCGATGTCTTTCCCGTAAGTGGGATATCTGTCCTTGGCCCGGAAAGAGCCCCCACCGTGTAGCTCTAACATGGAAAACCATAGTAATGCAACCATCTTCTCAGGTCTTCAGGGTGGGGCTCTTGTAAAAGAAAACTCATGCTGATTTGGCAGAACCCTGCAGAGGAGGCAGCCAGGCGGGTCCATCCTGAGCAGTGTTTGTACCTCCTTGGTGCTTGGCCAGTGTCAGATACAGGATGGGGTGCACTAGGAACTGCCAGGCTGGCAAATCAACCAGTAAGGACTGAAGAAGGGGCACAGTGGATATTAATAAACTCCACGGTCTCCCCCCACCCCACCACATTATTCCATCCCATCCTCCTCCCCTTTTCCCTCTGGGGCTCCCCCACTCACCCCCAAAGCCAGGATTTTTATTGCTGTCCAGTCCAGCTCCTTCCTTGCTCCATGGAGGGTTGTATTTGAGGGACTCCGGGACACACGAGGGACAGGACAGCCTGGGGTCTTGAGCCCAGAGACATGCTCCACAGTCTAGACCTGGGGAAACTTTTCCCATAAGGCCCAGCCCAGGAAAAAAGGAAAAAGAGCCTGGGGGGCCCTTCTCTCTCTGGCTGTGTTCCCAAACAGTGGGAATGCAAGTGTTAAGTTTGGGGGTTAGATGATTGGCAGGACAGTTTCCTATCCCACCTCTCTCACAGCCCGCGGGTCCTACCCAGAAGCACAGCTTCCAGATCACCTGTCTCCCCAGCCAGCCCACGAGTGGGCCTCGCTCCCAACATCCTGTCACCCATCAGCTTCCACACCCTCTAGCCCTAGACAGCAGTCCAAGAACCACACTGGTTCCCTACTTCATCATTTGCAGCCAGAGTGGGAGGGCAGACTGTTTTAGGGCAGGTCTTGAAATGGCAACCAAACGTGAGGACGAGGTGAGGGGGCTTCAGATTCTTAGCCTGGAAAAGCAGCCAGGATGGCCACCTTCCATTGCAGTAATCCACTACTGAGCTGTCTACAGCATCATCTGATTGAATTCTTACAACAGTCCTGAGGAGATATAATTACCCATTTCACAGCTGAAAAAATGGAAGCTCAGTAATTACCCAAGTCAAACAGATGATAAGTCACAAGGCTGGAATATGACCCCAAATCTGACTTTAAATGCCTGCTCCCAAACACCATGCTACCCGGCCTGTTACTTAGGGGAAAGGATGCTAGAAGGAGGGTAGCTGAAGCTTGTTCTGTGTTACTTCAGAGGATGAAAGTGGGAGGAAAGTATGGAAGTTACTGGGAGGAGGTTTTAACCCAGGACAAGGAAGATGATTCCAGCAGGAAAAGAGCCCTCCAGGCTCCTCTGTCCATGGGATTCTCCAGGCAAGAATAGTGGAGTGAGTTGCCATGCCCTCCTCCAGAGGATCTTTCCAATCCAGGGATCAAACCTAGTTCTCCCACATTGAAGGTAGATTCTTCACCAGCTAAGACACCAGGGAAGCCCAAGAATACTGGAGTGGATAGCCGCTCCCTTCTCCAGGGGATCTTCCCAACTCAGGGATCAAACCCAGTTCTCCTACATTACAGGCAGATTCTTCACCAGCTGAGCCATCAAAGAAAACCCCTCTACAAAATAGGGATTTGCAGACGCTGTGCCTTAGGGACTGTCCTGGGGAAGGGGGAGCCTCCAATGGCTAATAAGGTCCAACCAAGTGTCCCCCACCCTGTCCAAGAGAGCAGCTATTCTCAGCTGTCATATTGTGGGGTTCCACATGAATTCACTTAATCAAAGGACTTGTGCTTTGACTTGTTAAAAGACCACTGGGTCTTGAATATTCCCTCCAAGCCCTAGAGGCAGTTTTAGAAAGGAGAGTTCAGTCCCCCAGGACATCTGCTAAGGTAGAGCCCCTCATCTGAGTGTCATTACTGAGGTCTCCTATACCAGGACATACTCCAAGCCCTCTGCCTGTCTAGTCATGAGGTCACATCAAAAAGAAGCATGGGGTTAGTATGTGCTTTTGCCTGGATATTTCCAATAAATTTCTGGACATTCCTAGTATCTGGGATTGGTTTCTTCTTCCCATAAGAGGATCCCCCAGGCACCAGAAATTTCTCTGGTTCATTAGCTGGTAGATTCTCCTATAAATGTCAAAGCCACTCCTCTATGGAAGCCTAACTGTGTCTTTGAAGTGGCAGCGGCCATAAACAGCCCTGGTGCTGCCTTGCTAAGGGCAGGGCATGGAGGTCTGGGAGACAGTGGTGTGACTCCGGCCTACTTGCACTCTAATTACTCCCAGTTAAGCAGGAAGATGGCCCAGAGCTGGCAGACAAGCAGGGCAATTGCTAAAAGCCAGAGGCCTAGAAACAAGGAAACCTGTGGTGGGCTAGACCCCCTTTCCTGGGCAGTTGGAGAGAGTTCCTCCTCTTTGTGCAGGTCAGAGCAGAGTTCTCAGGAGAGGGAAATTCAGGGGTAAGTACTCCCAGCCAGTTCCCATCTGGTCCAGTTCACACAAGCGCCTTCCTAGGCATAGATGGAGCCTGAGCCAAAGAAAACTCAGGGTCAGGAGGAGGGTAGGTAGAGAGTCCCTGAGGGACCAGAGCCCCTAACCCTGCCTCTGAGTTCTCAGTGGGGTGTGGGTGTCTCCCCTGGTCCTTGGTTTTCCATCCATGGAATGAAAGGGATGCCCCTAAGAAAATCACAGACTGCTAGGACAGAAATCGCTCTGAAGTCTTTCTTCAGCTCAACAGGAGGCAGGGGACTTACTGGACTGGGCTGTGGCAGAGCCTGCAGTGAGGGCCGGGACCCCTGCCCCCTGCCCAGTGTGCCTCTGCCTCCCAGCATGGACCCTCCTGAATCTGACTCTGCTGCCAGCTTTCTCCTGGCCAGACTCCTACTTGTTCTCTGCCTGTTCACCCAGCACTCCTCGGTCACTACCAAAAAACAGTGTCATGGCCCCTTTTGTTAACTCAAGGCTCCCACCCTACCCTCTCAACACCTAGCCTCTCAGGCAAGTAGGGGATGCCCAACCCAAGGGACAGCACTGTTACAAACAGACCTCCTTAAGAAGTTACTTCCATGTCAAAAATGAATAGTGCTTATATTTCACAATGCATACAAGATATAAAATCATTACTTTGTACACTTGAAACTAATATATCAATAATACATTGAGAAAGAATGAAAGAAAGATGAACAGTGCTCTAGAGCAGGTTTTCAACCTTTTTTACCACGATCCACCTTAAGAAATAAATTATAGCCCAGCACCCCCAGATATGGATGTATGTTTATATAAAACTGAAAGAAAGGGTTCGTGCAATAATATTCATTCTTATCACGTGCAATGTGTCCAGACAGTTCCTATTCTAGTCTAGTCAGATTCATCCTTTAATGCTTATTGCAACTTCCTAGTTAGGAATCAGCAAACTTTTTCTGTAAAGGGCCAGATAGTGAGTATTTTAAGCTTTGAGGACCATATAATCTCTGTTGCAACTACTCAAGGTTTCCATTGTGGTGAGAAAGCTGCCATAGACAACAGGAAAGAAATGGGCCCTGCTGTGCTCCGATAAAACTTTATTTACAAAAATAGGTGGTGGGATGAATTTGGCCCATGGGCCGTAAATTAATGATTTCATGATCACCAATGGGTTAAACCATGGTTTGAAAAACACTGCTCCAGGAGATCATTCCCCACATCTTTCCCTCTAACAGAAACCAAATTGTGTTCAGTGCACACCTCCTCTCCATGTAGCACAACCCCCAGGGAACTTATAAACTGCAACTCAGGAAAGTGACCATACTCATCAGTCACAATAGCCCATCACTCTGCTCACCTTTTAACCGCTGTAGCTCCAGCGTGGACACAGGACTTAAGCTGGCCCAATCAGCCTAAAGAGAAGGGTGTGAAGTCCATGCCTGGGGAGTGGTTTCTTTCTCCAGAGTAATACCCAGTGGCACTGTGCCTATTTCCCCTGGTACCATTGGTTTTGGAGGATTGGGCCTGGCAAGGTAACCAGTCTTAGGAAGAGCCCAATCTGAGGAAGACAGAGCAGAAAGATAAAAACCATCTGGATTCTTGATTTGACCACATATTAAACCGCTTTGAGTCTGGTCTTTCCAGTTCTTGTGGCTAAAACACCCAACACCAGGGCTGCCCATTAGGACTCTTGGGCCCCTGTCCACAGATGGAAACTTGCTCCATTCCAAACAATTTCCAGCTTCTGGGGAAAGATCCGTGCTCACTCTAAGTAACCTGGGCCCCCAAACCCCTCACTTATAGACCAATGCCCTCTCTATCAGGGGTACTCACCCCACAGAAGCAGTGGCCTTCAGGGCATGTTAGGCTCGGGTCTTCCCTCACTCACATGTGCTGACAAGAGTAGGTTGGCACACTCTGAAATCAGGATGAACTCACTTCAGTTTTTATCTGAAAAGTCTTCTGCTGAGAGAAGTCAGGCATAGCAGGAAATTTCCTTAGTCTTAGTCAATCACACAACTAAGCTTAAACTCTATACTAGGGATTATACAGGAGAAGGCAATGGCAACCCACTCCAGTACTCTTGCCTGGAGAATCCCATGGATGGAGGAGCCTGATGGGCTACAGGCCGTGGGGTCGCGAAGAGTCAGACACGACTGAAGCGACTTAGCAGCGAATGGGTGATGGTTGGGAAATTAATCAAGGAGGCCACTAAACTGGGGTGGCTTTGATGCCTTAGCAGCTACATAAGCACTCCCATGCCTAAGTCAGAGTCAATGCACTCCACTCTGAGAAAAACACACTTAAGGAGATCTACTCACAGACAACTCAGCTTTCCCAAGTAAGGCAACCGCTTTGGCTACAGCCAAGCAAATCATCTCACTTTGCTTCAGCATCTTCTCTATAAAGACTTTGCCCCAGCTGCTGTCAGTGAAGTGATCCTAATCGCCTTTGGTTTGGTACTTATTCAAATTGATACATGTTCAAATACACTCAAAAAAAACATGCCTTAGTCTCTTTTTAACACAGAATAGAAATCCAATTTATAAATGGGAGATATTGGGTATCCAGGTCTTCTCAGGTGGCACTAGTGGTAAAGAACCTGCCTGCCAATGCAGGAGACGCAGGAGACGCAGGAGACTCAGTTTCAATCCCTGGGCCGGGAAGATCCCCTGGAGGAGGAAATGGCAACCTACTCCAGTATTCTTGCCTGAAGAATCCCATGGACAAAGGAGCTTGGTGGGCTACAATTCATGGGATCACAAAGCAACTTAGCATGCACACATTGGACATTCAAGCTGACTTTCCCCTTTGGCCCAGAAAAGAGGTTCTCATTTAGACTACTAAGAGCAAGAATGAAATAAAATATCTAACGCCACTGAATTGTATGTTCAAAAATGATTAAAATGAAAAATTTTATGTTATGTCTATTTTACCACCAAAAGGAAAAAGGAGGAAAGTAAGATAAATGAAAGACACTGAGGGCAGCAGGGCAGGGTGACAGCATGTTGAAATCCTACATAACCTCCTTGGAAAGGCAGTCACAAAACACTCTCCTGCGGGGCTGTTGACGTGACTTCATTTCCAGGAAGGCCTGGGTGGGGACCGGCTTTGGGGATGGTAGGCTAATGGGTTGGGAAAACGGGGAGAGGCCTGGGGCTGAGTCAGTAGCAGCAACAAAAATCAGACCCTTTCATAGGCATTTTTCTCCCACACTCCAGCCTTCTACAATGCATTCCTAACAACTCTGTTATGAACGGGGAGGCCAAGAGGAGCACTCTTTTATTTATTTATTTTTGTTGAAGTATAGTTGATTTACTATGTTGTGTTAGATTCAGGTATACAGCAAAGTGATTCCAAATGTATATATTCTTTTTTCATATTCTTTTCCATTGTAGTTTACTATAAGCTATTGAATATAGTTCCCTGTGCTATGCAGTAAGTCCTTGTTATCTATTATATATGTAGTAATATGTATCTGTTAACCCCAAATTCCTAATTTATCCCTCTCTCCTCTTTCCCTTGTAGTAACCATAAATTTGTTTTCCATATCTGTGCATCTATTCCCATTTTGTAAATAAGTTCATTTGTATCATATTTTAGATTACACATGTAAGTGATATCATAAGACATTTGCCTTTATCTTTCTGACTTACTTCACTTAGTATGATGATCTCTAGGTCCATCCATGTTGTACAAATAGCATTGTTCCATTCTTCTTATGGCTGAGTAGTATTCCATTGTGTGTATGTGTATGTGTGTGTGGATATATATATATACAAAGCTAGTGGAGGTGATGGAATTCCAGTTGAGCTATTTCAAATCCTAAAAGATGATGCTGTGAAAGTGTTGCACTCAATATGCCAGCAAATTTGGAAAACTCAGCAGTGGCCACAGGACTGGAAAAGGTCAGTTTTCATTCCAATCCCAAAGAAAGGCAATGCCAAAGAATGCTCAAACTACCGCACAATTGCACTCATCTCACACACTAGTAAAGTAATGCTCAAAATTCTCCAAGCCAGGCTTCAGCAATACGTGAACCATGAACTTCCAGATGTTCAAGCTGGTTTTAGAAACGGCAGAGGAACCAGAGATCAAATTGCCAACATCTGCTGAATCATCGAAAAAGCGAGAGAGTTCCAGAAAAACATCTATTTCTGCTTTATTGACTACGCCAAAGCCTTTGATTGTGTGGATCACAATGAACTGTGGAAAATTCTGAAAGAGATGGGAATACCAGACCACTTGACCTGTCTCTTGAGAAACCTGTATGCAGATCAGGAAGCAACAGTTAGAACTGGACATGGAAAAACACACTGGTTCCAAACATGAAAAGGAGTACGTCAAGGCTGTATATTGTCACCCTGCTTATTGAACTTCTATGCAGAGTACATCATGAGAAACGCTGGGCTGGAAGAAACACAAGCTGGAATCAAGATTGCCGGGAGAAATATCAATCACCTCAGATATGCAGATGACACCACCCTTATGGCAGAAAGTGAAGAGGAATTAAAAAACGTTTTGATGAAAGTGAGAGAGGAGAGTGAAAAAGTTGGCTTAAAGCTCAACATTCAAGAAAACTAAGATCATGGCATCTGGTCCCATCACTCCATGGGAAATAGATGGGGAAACAGTGGAAACAGTGTCAGACTTTATTTTGGGGGGCTCCAAAATCACTACAGATGGTGATTGCGGCCGTGAAATTAAAAGACACTTACTCCTTTGAAGGAAAGTTATGACCAACCTAGGCAGTATATTAAAAAGCAGAGATATTACTTTGCCCACAAAGGTCGGTCTAGTCAAGGCTATGGTTTTTCCAGTGGTCATGTATGGATGTGAGTGTTGGACGGTGAAGAAAGCTGAGTGCCGAAGAATTGATGCTTTTGAACTGTGGTGTTGGAGAAGACTCTTGAGAGTCCCTTGGACTGCAAGGAGACCCAACCAGTCCATCCTGAAGGAGATCAGCCCCGGGTGTTCATTGGAAGGACTGATGTTGAAGCTGAAACTCCAATATTTTGGCCACCTCATGTGAAGAGCTGACTCATTGGAAAAGACCCTAATGCTGGGAAGGATTGGGGGCAGGAGGAAAAGGGGACGACAGAGGATGAGATGGTTGGATGGTATCACTGACTCGATGGACATGGGTTTGGGTAGACTCCGGGAGTTGGTGATGGACAGATAGGCCTGGCGTGCTGCAATTCATGGGGTCGCAAAGAGTCGGACATGACTGAGTGACTGAACTGAACTGAACTGAATGATTTAGTGAAGGAGTGAGAGGCTAGATTGGGTAGGTAAGCAGGCAGTAATTCACGAAGGACCTGAGTGCCCAAACTTGGACTTTTAATCAAGTTTGAAGCAATGGAGACAGGAGAAGAACACAGTCAGGTGTGCTTGGGAGTAGTCTTTTGCAGAGGGATGTTCAGTAAGCAGCATCCAGACAGTTGTTATAATAATAATTACTGTGAAAAGCTTCTTTTAATGCAGCTTTTGTACTTACAAATACCAGCAAGTTCCCAACAACTCTGGGGAACAAAGTCTAGGTACCTGGTGAGGGCAAAAACATGAAAAAGAAAAAATGCAACATTTCATCTCATATTAGGAATCCATCCGCCTAGAAAAGATAATGTAAGCTCAAAACCCAAGCCCTCCTGCCCACTCTGCGTTTTGCTATCACAAACCCAAAAGGTTGTGGTCTGTGAGGAAGCAAATTGTTGTCTACCAGTCCCTGGAAAAGAGAGAACTCCACAATCCCTCACCCAGGATGAGCCATGGAAACACGTGGAAAATAAAAACTCAGGATGGTCTGAACATGGTGATGATGGAACATCAGAGCAGACAGTTGCAGGAGCCATCTGCCTGCCCCAGTGGTCAGGACACAGAGGCAGGGGGCTCACCGACAGGAAGCAGGTATTATTTCCAGCCGGTGCTGATTGACGAAGGCGATACACGGAAGCTGCTATATATTGGGTCATAAATCTGAGCTTGCCAATTTCCCACTAACATAACTCAGCTGCATCCTCTTGGAGAGCCCCGGGGAAGCAGGAGACAGGGGGGCTGGCCTAGCTCAGGCCTGAATCACTCTCTTCTTCTCATTAAAGAATAATCCTTCAATTTCTGAAGCTGCAGCAAGTAGGTGGGTGACAGTTTTAATATTATTCTTCAACCCATGATCTTTCATGCATGTGAAATATTTCATTAAAATAAATAAAAGCAGTTAAATTACAAATAATTCTCTTGGTGGCAGACTGGGGACTCTCTTCAGCTGAGGGACCTGTGCTACTTCCCTCTATTTTTTTTCTCTTGTTTGATTTAGTGACCGAACATTAACTCTTCTTTCTTTCAAAAAAAATATTTATTTATTCATTTGGCTGTGCCAGGTCTTAGTTGTGGCATGAGGGATCTTTAGTTGTGGCATGTTGAACTCTTAGCTTAGCTGTGGCATGAGGGATCTAGTTCCTTGACCAGGGGTCAAACCTGGGCCCCCTGCATTGGGAGTGTGGAGGAGTCTTAGCCACTGGACCACCAGGGAAGTCCTGAACACAACTTTTCTTGAGGAAATCTTGAGATCAGCAGAGTATGGAGCACGGTTGACTCCTTTAAGGTAGGGGGTCTTGGGAGGCATGGCTGGCCAGTGACCTGAGGGCATGGGCCAGCTGCAAGGCACCAGGGACAGAGCTCTGCCCCTTGCCACCCCTCAGGAAGAAGGAAATCCCAGCCCCACTTCAAGCTGCCCTGCCTGGAGATGGGAGAAGTCCCAGGGCTTCATTTAGGAACAGATAGGAACAGAGGTTGCTTGTGGCAAGTGAGAAGAATCATGCATGCATTCATGCTTAGTCTTTTCAGTCGTGTCCGACTCTGTGTGACCCTATGGACTGTAGCCCACCAGGCTCCTCTGTCCATGGGATTCTCCAGCCAAGAAAACCAAAGTGGGTTGCCGTACCCTCCTCTAGGGAATCTTCCTGACCTAGGGATGGAACCCGTGTCTCTTATGTCTCCTGTGTCAACAAACAGGTCTTTACCACTAGTGCTACCTGGGAAGCAGAGAAGAATCATATCAAGTCTTAAATCAGAAAATGGTAGGACCAGATGAAGACCCGTGGCTCTCTTTAACCCAAATTTCTCCATCTACCTCCACCCTTCTCAGCTACCTCCTGCCCACATTCTTCTTTTTTAATTTAAATATAGTTGATTTACAATATTGCATTAGTTTCTGATGTACAGGCAAGTGCATATATATATATATATATATATATATATATATATATATTCTTTTTCATATTCTTTCCCATTATGGCTTACTACAGATATTGACTATAGCTCCCTGTACTATACAATAGTGTAGTACTATAGTATAGTATATAGTGTAGTGTAGTATACAGTACTATACAGGCTGAAGTTATTGGCTTGGACAGTAAAGCATCTGCCTACAATGTGGGAGACCTGGGTTCGATCCCTTGGTCGGGAAGATCCCCTGGAGAAGGAAATGGCAACCCACTCCAGTATTCTTGCCTGGAAAATCCCATGGACAGAGGAGCCTGGTAGGCTACAGTCCATGGGGTCGCAAAGAGTCAGACATGACCTAGCGACTTCACTTTCACCATACCATAGGACCTTGTTGTTTGTCTCATTTCGAGTAGTTTGTTTCTGTTAACCCCCAAACTCCTAATTTATCTCTCCCCCGCTTTCCCTCTTGGTAACCATAAATTTTTTTTCTATGTCTGTGCATTTATTTCTGTTTTGTGAATAAGTTCATTTGTATTATATTTTAGATCCCACATATAAGTGATATCATTGATGTTCGTCTTTCTCTTTCTGACTTACTTCACTTAGTGTGATAATCTCTAGGTCCATCCTTGTTGCCTCAAATGACATTATTTCATTCTGTTTTATAGCTAAGTAATACTTCATTGTGTATATATCTCACATCATCTTTATCCATTCATCTGTTGATGGGCATTTATGTTGCTCCCACGTCTTGGTTATTATAAATTGCGCCATTATGAACATTAGGGTGCATGAATTTTTTGAATTTGAGTTTTCTCCAGATACATACCCAGGAGTGGGATTGCTGGATCGCATGGCAACTCTATTTTTACTTTTTTAAGGAACCTCCACCTTCTGCCCTCATTCTTATAGGGAAAAACAAACAAACCAAAAAAAAGACATCCTGAGGGCCTTCTAAGTATCCTTCCAATGAGAACTTGACACACAGCTCCTGCTTAAGATTATAAACTAATTCAGGAAAGTCAAAGGAATTCATTCCATAGGCCAATGCTGACTGATTATAGTGGCTGCCTAGAGAAACGTATTGAGGCTTAGATCTGAAGTCATCTCTGGGCTCTGTGAGAGAGACTGAGCGGTGAGGTCTGCCGTGAGAACAGGATGGGAAAGTGTTGCCACACATGCCATGTATTTTCCAATCAGGGGACTCCATTCAGAAATAATTCATTTATGCTGGGAGTATCCTCGAAAATGTCAATGAGATAACAACTGAAGGCTCAGGACCAAGGAAGTTTCAAATCCCAGTACGTTTTTGTCTCTGATCACAGAAACGAATTCTACAATGTATTTGTTATCCTGATTCAGGTCAACAAGTCAGAATCACAGTTCTTCCTTTGAGAGCTATGAGCTGTTGGTGCTGGGAATGGAGTTATGGCTGATGATTGCTTTCCTGTATCTAGTGGTTAATGAAACAAACTGCTTTAAAAACAAACAAATACCTCTTGGCAAAGAGGCCAGGGCTGAGCCTTGGAAAGCCTGCCTAGGAACCTCACCCCTGGGCTACCAGTACCTCCAAGGGAGGTCACCGACCCGGGTGGCCATCCTGGACAGAGGCTATGTGACACACACACGTGGGCCAGGATGATTTCTATAGGCTCAGAGTATTTGCCACAAAGTGAAATAATGTTTATTTCCCCTCAGTTAGTGGTTCATTTCAATTTGAGCTGAAAATAAGACCTTCGCACATTCAGGTTTGAAGGTCAATGGTTCCTACCTTGTCTGTCCATGCAACATCCCTTTAAGAATTGTTTTCAGAGGCCAACAATTCATTCCCTTCAGGAAATGGACACTGGAGTAGCTGCTAGGGGTCAGCCATTCTAATGGGGCCGTGCCTCATCCTCTGTACTTAACCTTCTGGTTCTACATCCACTGCAGGGGTGGGAGTAGGGGCGCATGGCCTTGAAGCATCCTTATGGTAAAGACTCTCCCTCTCTCTCATAGGGTCTGAACAAGGTAACAGGTCCCTCTTGAATAGAGTTCGATAGATTTACAGGCAAAAGAAGGATGTGTCACTTGCAAAGCAAGCCCTTCATGTACAAACAAGTTCAATCTACTGAAAAGGGCTCAGTGTCCCCTGGAGCAACAGTCCAGAGAGGAGGCATGTGACTGGACACAGAAGAAAACCAAGTTGGACAGAACATGACTTGGATGAGTTAACGAGCTTGGGACTGAAGACGGCTTATTGATGGGCAAATGTTAACTTTATATGGCTAAGTGGAAAAAGCTGGATACAAAAAAGGAATGTACAATGTAACCCCATTTTATGTGTGTGCCATGAAAGCCCAGCTGCTTTACTTGGATGTGGGACTTCCAACTTGCAGGGGAATCCGTTTTATGGACACACACAAAGAACAAGATGGAAAAGAAAGGAACTAAACTGTCCACATTTCATCTCAGCAAGGAGGAATTACTAATGACCTTGGGTTTGGTTTGTCTCGTTGGTTCTTTTGTCTTCATATGTTATTTCTACATTTTCTCTTTTTTATTTGAGCACACATTCCTTTTGTAATAGAAATTAAGTAAATGTTACTTTAAAATAATTATAAAAGAGTGGGAAAGGGAAAATGAAAAAGAACGTGAGTATTGGAATTATTTAGAACTAATAGGAATCCTCATTCTGTCCCTTTTTAGCTGGTATCCTTGGACAAATTATCTTCCCCTGGCCTCTGTTTCCTCTCCCTTAACCACAGTGCATGCTTAGACAGAGAAAGCAGACTTACTGTTTTTTATGGTGGGTGGTTATTGGCTTCATAGGGGTGCTTAGCAGGCAGCAAAAGATGGTTGTGGTGCTCGGTAGAGGTTTGTGGTTTCTTCTGCTGAGACGGAGGGTCTAGAGTGGATATGAGGCAGCCTGGTGAATGCCAAGAAATGGTACAGCTGGGAGGCACTCAAGCTCGCCACCCAAACCCCCTGCAATGCCTCCAACCCAAGCATGGGGAGAGCTGACCACCGGGGACCTTGGGGACTCCAGTCAGCAAGATTCCAGCCCATGTGTAGCAATGACTGATGTGAACTGACACTCAACTCATTGGGGCCCAGTCTCCAGAAACAGCCAGCAGACATTTCCTTCAAAAGCACTGTGTAGGTGCTTACGAGTTGGGGGCCAAGTCAGGCTAGGAGAGGGGACAGATGGATTCCCCTGCAAGTTGGAAGTCCCACATCCAAGTAAAGCAGCTGGGCTTTCATGGCAGAGGCACAGGGACACAGGGCATACCAGGATGAGGCTGAGCACAACTCCAAAGGCCTTTGGGGCTACCATACACCACGTGCAAGACCATCCAGTGGCCCAGCAGCTCCAGCCAAAGGGAACCGGCCTGGGGCCACTCTGCTGTGTAAATCTGGCTCCAAATCACTCACGTTAATTTCTGCATGAGCTCCAGAGTGTCCAGAGTTCTCAGCTGGACACATAATTTCACCTTCTTAATAGATCACCGGAGTTTCTCCTGTCATAAGAAAAACAAGATTGACAGCTGGAATCTGTCAAGAAATTATCTGAAAGCAGCAATGAGAGTGCAATGAATATGTAATAAGACAGTAATTTCTCCTTTCTCAGAGGCAGCCTTGGAGAGTTCAGGTACATTCCCCCTGAGGATGGCTGACCCAAGGCCCCCCAGTTGCTGGGAGGAGGTGCTCCTGCCTCCAGCAAACTGTAGCTGTTCCCTCTCTAGAAAAACTACAAACAGCACATCTTTATACACCTCCCAAGCCACCCCAGGAGCTGGGGCCATAGACATCACATGGCATCAAGGATGGTTCTAAGAAAAGCAAGGAAAGAAAAAAAAAAGCCTCTGTGTATTATGTGCATCTGAAAAGGGCTCTTGTGTTTGTTCATTTTATGCTTCATTTGTGTATTTGCTTTCAGTAACTCCTTTCTTGTGTGGATGATGACCAAAGTAGGATCCAGGCATTTTAGAGCTGGAAGGAAACCCTGAGATTAGACAGCATCCCCCAGTGCCCAGCACAGCATCCTGGACTCAGGTGCAATATCCTCACTTGATGGGTGAGACTAAGGTCATGGTCACACATTCTAACCACAAGTCTGCTGCTCCCAACAGCTCTACCCCAACATTCCTACTTTAGTCCCATTCAAGAAACCAGGGCACACAGTGAGGAGGCAAAGCTGAATAAGACAGAGCCCCCGCCCTCTCCCAAGGGACTGGTGGGAAGAGCAAGGATGTAAGTGACTGTGATGTTAAAAAATAATACTAAAAATTTACCATCTGGAAATCAGGCCATGAGAGGACAGTAAGTCCTTCCAACGTCATTTGGTCATTGTTTCTCAAGCCCATCCAAAGATTATTTCATTATCTAGGGAAATGTATTTTTGTTCAATGTCTATTTACCATTAATGAAGGGCTCAGACTCTGTGAAGTTACATGTTAACTCGTAGATCATGCCCAGTAAAGGTATAAACAATGTCGATCCAATAGAAGGCATAACATCAAAGATTGATTCTTTTAATTGCCCTGTAGGACATTAACCAGTTATGTTTTGTTTTTTAATTGTGGTAAAATACACATAACATAAAATTTTACCATCTTAACCATTTCCAAGTGCACAGTTCAAGGTCATTAAATACATTTGCATTGTTGTGCAACAATCACCACTATCCATCTCCCGGCCTCTTTGCGTCCTGCAACAGTGACACTCTGTACCTGTTAAACAATAACTCCCTACTCTCCCCTCCTGCCAGCACCTAGCAACCACAGTCTACCTTCTGCCTCCAGGAATTTGACTACTCTACATATTTTATATAAGCAGAGTCAGGCAGTATTTGTCCATGAGACTGATTTATTTCACTTAGCATATTGTTCTTAAGTCTCATTCACATTGTAGCACGTGTCAATTTCTTTCCTTTTTAAGGCTGAATAATATTTCACTGTACATGTACACCACCTTTAGCTTATTCATTCATCTGTCCATAGACACTTGGGTTGCTTCCACCTTTTGGCTATTGTGAATACTACTACTCTAAACCTGGGTGTACAAATCTCTCTTGAGACTCTGCTTTCAGTTCTTGTGGATATATATCCAGAAGTGGGATTGATGGATCATATAACAACCCTAATTTTTTGTGGAACTTCCATACTGTTTTCTACAGCAAATATACAGTTTTACAGTTCCACCAGCAGTGCACAAGGGTTTCAATTTCTCCAGATCCTTCCCACTTGCTACTTCTTGGAGTTTTTTTTTTTCTAATGTGTATCAGGCATCTTATTATGGTTTTGATTTCCATTTCCCTATCTGGTCCCATCACTTCATGGGAAATAGATGGGGAAACAGTGGAAACAGTGTCAGACTTTATTTTGGGGGGCTCCAAAATCACTGCTGATGGTGATTGCAGCCATGAAATTAAAAGACGCTTACTCCTTGGAAGGAAGGTTATGGCCAACCTAGATAGCATATTTAAAAGCAGAGACATTGCTTTGCCAACAAAAGTCTGTCTAGTCAAGGCTATGGCTTTTCCAGTGGTCATGTATGGATGTGAGAGTTGGACGGTGAAGAAAGCTGAGCACTGAAGAATTGATGCTTTTGAACTGTGGTGTTGGAGAAGACTCTTGAGAGTCCCTTGGACTGCAAGGAGATCCAATCAATCCATCCTAAAGGAGATCAATCCTGGGTGTTCATTGGAAGGACTGATGTTGAAGCTGAAACTCCAATAGTTTGGCCACCTCATGCGAAGAGTTGACTCATTGGAAAACACCCTAATGCTGGGAAGGATTGGGGGCAGGAGGAGAATGGGACAACAGAGGATGAAATGGTTGGATGGCATCACTGACTCAATGGACATGGGTTTGGGTAGACTCCGGCAGTTGGTGATGGACAGAGAGGCCTGGGGTGCTGCGATTCATGGTGTTGCAAAGAGTCGGACACGACTGAGCGACTGAACTGAACTGAATGATTAGTGATGTTGAGCATCTTTTCATGTGCTTATTAGACATTTGTATATCTTTTTTTTTTGCATGTCTTATATTCTTTTTTTTAATAAATTTATTTATTTTAGTTGGGGGCTAATTACTTTACAATATTGTAGTGGTTTTTGCCATACATTGACATGAATCAGCCATGGGTTTACATGTGTTCCCCATCCTGAACCCCCCTCCCACCTCCCTCCCCATCCCATCCCTCTGGGTCATCCCATTGCCCCAGCCCTGAGCATCCATTTGTATATCTTTTTCAGAGAATTCCAACTCAAGTTCTTTGCCCTTTTTAAAAAATCAGGTTGTTCAATTTTTGTTGTTGAGTTGTAGGAGTTCTTTTATATATTCTGAGTATAAACCCCTTATCAGATACATGATTAGAAATGTTTACTCCCAGTCCATGGGCTATCTTTTTACTCTGTTGACAGCATGCTTCCATGCACAAAAGTTTTTAATTTTGGTGTAGTCCAATTTATCGATTTTTTCTTTTGTTTCTTGTACTTCGGGTGTGATATCCAAGAAATCGTTGCCAAATCCAATGTTATGAAAATTTTCCCTTATGCTTTCTTCTAAGAGTTCTATAGTTTTAGCTTTTCCATTTTGGTCTTTGATCCGCTTTGAGTTAATTTTTGTACATAGTATAAGGTAAGAATTCAACTTCATTCTTTTGCATGTGGATGTTCAGTTTTCCCAGCACTATTTCTTTAAAAAAAAAAAAAAAAAACAAACTGTCCTTTCTCCATTGAATAATCTTGGCATGCCTGCCAAAAATCATTTGACTATATACGTGAGAGCAACTGGTTTTTATTTTTATTTTTATTTTTTTTTCAGAAAGCCAGTTTTTTTAATTTTTAAAGCTCTGCCATGTTTGTTTCTAGAGGGTGCCGATGGTTACCTGCCACACTCGCACCAGGTTGTCCGTGTAGCCAGCAAACAGTGTCTGGTCATCAGCAGACCAGGCCAGAGAGGTACACTGGGGAGGCTCTGCCTTACTGCTGGTACTGATAACTTCTTGCTTCAGTTCATCTACAATGATCTTGCCTTCCAAGTCCCAGATCTTGATGCTAGGACCTGTGGCAGCACAGAGCCAGTAGCGGTTGGGACTGAAGCACAGTGCGTTGATGATGTCCCCACCATCTAGTGTGTAAAGGTGCTTGCCTTCATTGAGGTCCCACAACATGGCCTGCCCATCCTTGCCTCCAGAAGCACAGAGGGATTCATCTGGAGAGACAGTCACAGTGTTCAGGTAGCCTGTGTGGCCAATATGATTGGTCTTCAGCTTACAATTTGCCAAGTTACATACCTTGACCAGCTTGTCCCAGCCACAGGAAACAATAATGGGATTGCTGCTGTTGGGTGGGAAGCGGACACAAGACACCCACTCTGAATGGCTCTCATCCTGGACAGTATATTTGCATACACCCAGAGTATTTCATAGTTTGATGGTTTTGTCTCGGGAGCCAGAGACAATTTGCTGGTTGTCAGAAGAGAAGGCCACACTCAGCACATCTTTGGTATGGCCTACAAATCGGCGAGTGGTGGTGCCCCTGAGAGGGAGGACTTGGTTACTCTCTAGACAGACTCTGCAAAAATTTAGAAATTTTACTAACATTTCCTTTTAAGTGCTTATAAATACCCAGTTCCTCAAAATGCCTTTGAACTGGCTTTGCCATCTTCCTGGTTCCCTCATCCGTGAATTTCTAAATCTCTGAAACTTGCCCATTCCATCTTTTATGAAATGCATGTTTTTAAACATTTGAATATTATGCTTTGGCAGTGACTACAAAGTGCTGTAGGTGTCAGGGTGAAGATCATTTCTAGTTGAGGGATTCAAAAACCTTTTCACTTTTGAAATCAGCCTTAGACTTGGCAGATAGACATGGTGGTTTGGGGTAAACATTAAAGACCCCAGAAACAGCAGGAAGACCATTTTCCTTGCTGGCTGTTCCTTTCTTGCAAAGTCTATTGGCCAACACAGGTGTTGATACTTTTTATGAAAAAGTCTTGGGGAAAAAAAGCTTCTTGCCTCTTCCATATGTTATTTTCTTCACAACAGAATCCTGCCACAGTGCCAGGTCAGTGCCTTCCTCCTGAGCCTCCACTCCTACCTCACCCCCTTTTCCTACCCCAGTGAGAGGTTTGAAAGGCCTGGGCCTTTCTCTCCCCATTTTAGATTCGTCTCCGATTATGCCTTGACCAGGGAACCGCATTTCCTGGCTGTCTCCTTCCCACCACATGGGGCATCAGTGAAATATTTCCCTGACAGAATCTAAATGTTACCAGCATCAATCACAGGGATAAACCACAAACAAGCCTGGGACAGAGCAGTCATCTCTGTCGGATCCAAAGTGGTATTAATTAGAATACTTAACTTCTGGCCTCGGAGGATGAGAACTGCCGCCCTCAAGTGACTTTTGTCTCAGCAGTGTGTCTGCAGCCACGGCAGGCAGCAAAGCCCCTCTCTCTGGGGACCTTTTACTCTGCAGGATGCTTCTGCCCCTGGTGGAATTTAATGCTGAAGCTTGATTTCCTGGGATCTCAGATGTGCGCATGTCTCCTTGGGTTTTTGAGATGACATTGTTGTGGTCCCCAGGCCTTCCCCACCTGAGCTTCCTCACCCATGCCCATGGCATTCCCTCAGGCTCAGCGGCCACAGCAGCCTGCCCGTGGCTGGATGCTGGATGTCCCAGCTTCTGTCTTGCTGAGAGGCTGTCACTGGCCTCCCTCTCCTCCAGGGGAATCCACATACAGCTGTGACCCAGAAGAGCCTCAGCAGAGCCTGCACCCTGCATGCTGCTGTGACCCATGGCCTTGCCCAGTCCTCTACCCTCCCAGAATCTCAGCTGTCCCGACTCTCTGACTGGGACCCCTCAGCCTTGGTTCAGCCTCTACAATGAGTAAAGACGCCTCCCCGCTGGGAGGGCTCACTATGGGGCCAACCAAGGAAGAAGTGAGTTGGGTGAAGACGCAGAGATCTTGAAGCAGGGCTGCTGGGTGACTTTGCAATTGGGTAACCAGTGTGGACTGTGGGTGGTTGAGGACAGGCTCGGGCTCAGCCAGCCTGCTCTTGCTCTCATCCTACACTAGCTGAGTAACCTTAGGCAACTCGCTCAACCTCTCTGAGCCTCAGTGCTCATAATAATACTTCACAAAGCTGCTCAACAGTAAATATAAAACAGTATAGCACCTGGCAGTACTCGATCCTCAACAAATGTTAACAATTTCTTGGGGATCAGGGGGTAGGTTTTGTCATGCTTGTGCTGTTGCAGTTGTGTGTACATAAAGTCCTAGGAGAAGGACAAGGGAACAAAGGCCAGAGATCCTGCTGCTCATATCCCTAGACCCTCTCTTTGCTAATTGATGTTTCTGCAGTCTCATAAAGAAGGTCGTTCTACTTTCATATCTGCTTGTACAGAGAGTGATAAACTGTTATGTCCTTAAAGTAATCTGGGCTGTTTTTGGCTGGGTCCTGCTCTACCTTAACAGATGGAATTACATTCATCTCCCTTCCCCTTTGGCCATCGGAAAGATCAATGAGATGTTAGTCTCCTTGCCTCCTACTTTTTCCTGGGGGAAATGCTGACAGCTCAAAATTAATGTGGCAATTGATTTACCCGTGGTATCTAAAGGCACAAGACAAGTCCTCCCACTGCTGGGAGGGGAGATGGGGAGACAGCAGCCTCTGGCCACGTTATGGATCTGGCTCACAGGCCTGCGCTGTCTAGACTGGTTGGGGAGACAGTGGCAAAGAGGCCAATTCACCTGGGATCTACAGCCTGGAGACTGGCCCGCCCTAGCCTTGAAGTCCCAAAGCCACGGACACTCTCAGGTTCTACAACCTTGACAAGCTGTAGGCCTCTCCAGACCTCAGTTATTTCATCCACACAATGAGGCTGGAGATCCCTGCTGTGATGACTGGGGGAATATGAATAGATGTGCTTTATAAATGTTAATTTTTTATCTAAGTACAAATGTAATGTTCTTGAGTGAGAAACCGACCAAGTTTACAGATATTAAAACTGAGGCCTAGAGAGATGAAATCCATATCATTTAGGGAAGTTAGCGCCTTCACTGCTGTTGACACTGGGATCGCCCCCCACTCCCCACTTTCTACCGGTTCCTTGGGAGCGAGAATAATGGACAGATGAAGGGTTGAGAGGGTCACATTCTTGAGATTCTCAAAGGAGATTTCCTTTCAAATAGAACATTTGTTGGACACCTTCTGTGTGTCAGATGCTTTCCTAGGGACCATGGAAAGCAGATTCTCCTTGAGGGTCCCTTGGACAGCAAGGAGATCAAAGCAGTCTCCTGAAGCTGAAGCTCCAATACTCCGGCCACCTAATAACGAAGAGCCGACTCATTGGAAAAGACTCTGATGCTGGGAAAGACTGAAGGCAGGAGAAGAAGGGGACGACAGAAGATGAGATAGTTGGATGGCATCACTGACTTGATGGACATGGGTTTGAGCAAGCTCGGGAAGTGGTGACTGCCAGGGAGGCCTGGCATGCTGCAGTCCACGGGGTTGCAAAGAATCATATGAGGCAAGTGAACTCATAACCATGAGACCTCCAGGGAAGTGCCCTCCATATAACTCATACTCACACAGAGGATGAGATGGTTGGCTGGCATCACTGACTCAAATGGACATGAGCTTAAGCAAACTTTAGCACATGACTGAGAGACTGAACTGAATGAACTGAGGGACCAGGGGGGTAAAGACAACACATTCAAGTACTGAAAAGCCCTCAATCCTGAGGATTTGGTGATTCTCTTTTCACACTCTCTCTCTCACTCTCATCTTCTTCCTCCCAGAAGCAGCTCTGCCTGCCCCACTGAGTCCTTTCCTCACAATGGGTCAGACATTCAGGTTGATATTGGTAATGATTATTGGTCTGAAAAGTTTCTCTTACCCAAAATAAAACTTAGGTGTCTTATTTTTTTTTCTTTCATTACCTCTTGCTTATTTAGTGTATAGAACATAAAATCCTCGAGTGAGGAAGCTTTGCCTAATTTACTACAACTATCCACATAGAATTTGGCAAACTAAGGGTGAGAAATCGATTTTAAAAAATGAAACTACAGATCTATGGGGGGGAGGGCGGTGCACAGCATGAAGCCAGCTGACATACAGAGTCTGAGATGCATTTTATGGCCCTTAGCTTTAGAAGCACAAAGCAAAATGACCAACCCCTTGAATTCTACATACTTCATTTTTTGTTTTTTGGGTGCGCTGGCTTTTTGTTGCTGTACTTGGGATTTCTCTAGTTGGAGTGACAGGAGGTACTCTGTTGCAGAGCTCGGGCTTCTAATTGAGGTGGCTTCTCTTGCTGTGGAGCCCCAGTTCTAGAGTGCGGCTTTCAGTAATTGCGGCCCGTGGGCTCAGAAGTTGCAGCTCCCTGGCTCTGGAGCATGGGCTCAGTAGTTGTGGTGCATGAGCTTAGTTGCTCCGAGGCATGTGGAATCTTCCCAGACCAGGGATAGAACCTGGGTCCCCTGCATTGGCAAGTGGACTCATAACCACAGGACCACAAGGGAAGTCTCCCCCATATAACTCATACACAAAGGATGAGATGGTTGGCTGGCATCACTGACTCAAATGGACATGAGTTTGAGCAGACTTCAGGAGATAGTGAAGGACAGGGAAGCCTGGCTGGCTGAAGTCCATGGGGAGCAACTGAACAACAACTAAAGGGCAGAAGGCTCCCTGCTTCCCTTGCCAGGAGGCCGAACGTTGCCCAGTAAAGTTGCTCTTGGAGCTATGGAAGGAGCTGTGGGTGCCCCACCTGAGACCTTCCCTCATGCAAAGCAAGAAGCCCCCTGTAGAAGACAAGGGAAACACTCTCCAGCTGTCAGGCCCCATGTGAATGCCTTTGCTTTGCTCAGGGCACTTTCAGAACAGATAGAAAAGGCAGGTGTTTCTTCTTCAGCCTCCTTTGCAACTAAAGCCAGGCGTGTGATCCAGGCTGCATCGCTTAAGTCTACCCACATGAGACTTCAACTCAGAGGCCCAGGGAAAATTCTACCCTGCTAGCAAGGGCAACAGCAGAGGGGTCTGGCTTCAGGGACATAGTGGTTACAGAATTAGGTTCCTGCCACAGTAACAGCCTTGGTGCCACAACTGTTGCTGTAACACCAGTGGCAGGGGTGGCATGGTGGGATTAGAGCTTCATCACTAGCAGCTTAGACTGAGCTCTCTAGCCCGCCTAACAATTGGGTAACCATGAACTACTCAGTGTCATTTAACTTATTTATTTTTTTAAAAGCTCTGAGTTTTTTGTTTGTTTTTTGGCTGTAGTGGGTCTTCATTGTGGTGCACAGGCTTCTCTAGTTGCGGCACGAGCTCAGTATCATTTTAAAATTTCCTTTCCTACTCTATAAGCCAGGGTCAGCTTCTGTTGCTTGCAACTAAGAGCCCTGAATGACAGTCTAGTTCAACTTCGCCTCAGCCATCATTTCCTGAGGTCCTGGCAACAAGAGCAGCACTCACATGTTCCCTGTCTGCGGTGGTCCCAACGACTGGGTCAGGGGTTTTGTATGCATGTCTCAAGGAGTTCCTATACTGTGAGGTGGATACTATTCTCATCTTCAGTGAGAGGTGAAAAAAATCTGAGCTATCAAGGCATTAGAGGACTTATCCAAGGTCTTACAAGAGGGTAATTCAATGTTGCAAAAATAGGTAAGCTCTCATAGTTAAACTTAGATTCCAGGAGAGACAGATTCCAGAGAGTTAAACTTAGATTCCATTGCTCTGCATGGCAGGATGTGCAGAACTAGGTGGACCATCTTGTCTTCACAACATTCTCTACTCTGAAGTAAGGACCAGAAACACTTCATTAAGTTCACAGAGGGTGAAGTAAAGACACAAAGATACTTCACTGTCTGAGGAGGATTTTTCCAGGACAGTGGCAGAGATTATTAACAAGGGATCACATTGTTACCCAACAAGCATGTTTTCTGAAACTTGCCAGGGGAGGGGCTAAGGGGGTCCATGCCCGGTAGACAGTGAGGGGTAGCCAAAGAAGCTGAAAGCCTGCATTTAATTAAAAAGCATCAGTTTGCTCAGGCCTGCATTGCAGATACATTCTATATAGGTAATTTCTGTTCCATTCATTTTCAAACACTTATTTCATTTACACAGTTCCAAGGCCAATAAATCTTGGCATTAAGGCTGGCTTGATGTGTGATGCAGACAGTCTAATTAAGGACAGGGCATTTTATCAGCTCCTCTAAATTTCCTTTTCCCTAGTATACAGTTTTTTATACGGGGCTAATCTTTTTTTTATTCATAAGGGCTTCATTGCCATTTGTCATAGCTGCATTAACCGGGCATCTAATGAAGACTTGGATGTGGAAGTCTGCATCTCATCTCTCCTCAATAGGGAAATTAATAAGGCAGCAGGAAAATAGCTTCCTGAACTGAACTGTTTTTAGCCCACCCTGAGTCATTAAAATAAATTTTGCTTGTCTTCCAAAATTTGGTTTTGACTATAAACTTTAGGAGACAGTGCTCAATTTCAACTTGCATCCACTGACAGCCTGTACCCTACTCCCCTACCTAACATATCACTTGGAGAGGCTTGGATCAGAGTAGCCAGAGCCTATTTTCCCACTATCCTCTCTACACACATTTACTGAGCACTTGTCATAGGCCAGGCTCAGGGACAGAAAACAGGCTCTAGAAGGCCACAGTCCAATGAGTCATGCTACCACTGTTGGCCAGTGTAAGAAAAACATCTTAGTTAGCCAAGCATCCAGGTTGGGAGCAAGCTGGGAAGATTAGCTGCTCTATCCTTTGCCTCTGAGAGTGAGCCTCCCAACTCTTTTCTCCATAACTGTTGCCTGTGATCACAGACATTAACTTTTAGGGATATGTGAGTACACTGGTTTCCCAGGGGTGTCACAACAAAGTACTACAGGCTGAATGGCCTGAACAACAGAAGTACACTGCCTCACAGCTCTGGAGTCTAGATGTCCAAAATCAAGTTGTCGGCAGGGGTGGTTCCTTCTGACAGCTGTGAGAAAGGGATCACTCTTTGGCTTGGAGACAGCCATCTTCTCTCTCTGTCTCTTCACGTTGTCTTCCCTCTATGAATGTATCTAAATTTCTCCTTTTTATAAGGATGTCAGTCATATTGGATTAGTGAAAGTGAAAGTCACTCAGTCATGCCTGACTCTTTGCGACCCCATGGACCATAGCCTACCAGGCTCCTCTGTCCATGGAATTCTCCAGGCAAGATACTGGAGTGGGCAGCCTATCCCTTCTCCAGCAGATCTTCCCAACCCAAGAATCGAACAAGGGGTTCCTGGATTGCAGGAGGATTCTTTACCAGCTGAGCTACCAGAAAAGGGCCCACCCAAATGACCTCATTTTAACTTGATTACCTCTGTAAAGACCCTGTCTCCAAACAAGCTGACATTCTGAAGTACTAGGGGCTAGGAGTTCAACATATGAATTTTGGAGACACACAATTCAACACATAGTATGAGTGTCTCTAAAACTGGTTTAACTGGGAAATGCCCTGGTGGTCCAGTCATTAGGACTCCACGCTCCCACTGCAAGGAGCCCAGGTCTGATCCCTGGTCAGGGATCTAAGATCTTGCAGCCTGCTCAGTGCGACTAGAAAAAAAGTTTTTTTCTAATTTAAAATAAAATAGGTGTAAATAAGCAGTAGCAGCACCAAACAGCTAGAACATTGCATAGAGGGCTAAGAATTCCATGTTCAAGTTCTAAATTACCTACTTCCCCTCTGAGAGTCTCAGATTTCTTCTCTAGAGAATAACAGGGCTGGATGGGGCCTCCAGAACGCTCTCACCTCCCAGGATCCTGTTGCTGATAAAGTGAGAGAATTTGAGGCAGCACAGCAGGGAGGTTAATGATGAGGCTCCCCCACTCACAAGAAGACTGATCCTGAGCAAGGACTGATGCGAACCTCAGGGATTTTTCTTTTTCTACTCTAAAGTGAGGACAGTGATAATAACTACTTCAAAAGGTTCTGAGGACTAATAAGGCCTGTGAATTGCCTGACACACGGTTGTCACTCCATGCGTATGAACTTCTAAAAGTATTAGTACTCTTATTACTACCAGGAATCAGGCATTGGACCTAGGACTCAGCTCTCAGGTGTTGTCTGCAATGATCGGAAGGCAGAGGTCTGTGCCCCAGGGTCCTATCCCATAGCTCACATGGAGTGAAAGGCTGCGGCTGGCAGGACTCCTGTCAGCCTTGTAGCCATTCTCTTCTCCAGGGGACCTTCCTGACCCAGGGATCGAACCCGGGTCTCCTGCATTGCAGGTGGATTCTTAACTGCCTGAGCCGCCCGGGGAAGTCCAACTTTCCCCACCTCCACCTTATCCAAATCCCATCCCATTCTGACATCCACATTCATGTCATTAGGGTTAGGGCTGGGATTTCAGGTGATTTTTTTTCTCACTGTTTTATCAATTTTATACACCCTAGAAAAGTGTAATAAAATCTGTTTACTTATCTCATCTAAATGCAGCCCTGTGACCTCACCCCCACATGAACACTAGATTGCTTGGGGTCTGTAGTAATCATTCAGCTCTCACCTTCATTGAACTGTTAGTTAATTGCTCATATGTGTCTCCACCTAGACTGAAAGTAACTTGAGGAAACAAATGGGTCTTCTTAGTGAAATTTAGCAAAGCTTATTGATTGACTCCCACAATGTACTGGCCCTCTTACATAAACTATCTCATATCCTCCCGATGTCCTGATGAGGCAGGTAATAGTGCTCCTGCATCACAGATGAGACTCTGAGGCTCAGAGGTCACATGGGTAGGCAGTGACCAAGCTCAAAATCCAATTCCACATTTGTCTGACCCTGAGGTCACCAACCTAGCCTAGTGCTGTCCTCAGCAAGCTACCAGCTACAGAGCACTCCTGTCCCTCACCTAGGCTCCCCCGGCCTGATCAGGGTTTTCCGTGGGCTTGCTGCCCCCTGGTGGCCTGTGAGGGCCTGCTCCCCCTTCCAGCTTCAGGCGCATTCCACTCCAGATCTGAGACCCTAGGCACTTGCAAGAGTTACCAGCGAGGCTGGCCTTGCACAGCAGAGCCCTCTGCACCTACGGGAGGGCTAGAGACTTTTGCAGAGTGTCACTTTTTAAATGGACCCCCTCTACCAGGAGGATTCTGCTCCTAACAGCCAAAGAAGAGGGCTTAGGGTCCAGGGCCAACAGCTGTGAGTTCACCTACAGGGTTTGGTTCACCCCACCCAGCTTCTCATCTTCCCCTTCCCAGTCAGGACACATGGGTGTGGACAACCTCTGCAGGATCCCTCCTGGCATTTCCATTTCCCAAGAGCTTGTTTATGGAATAGAGGAGGGAGAAAAGAATAAAGGTGGTTAAAGTTGAGAGCTTCAAGTTTCTTTACATAACATAGAGTCCTTTTCTCAAAAAACCCATCAAGATTCTTCAACAAGTACTACTGGATTCCCATTGTGCTCCACAGCTGCAGCGCTCAGGATTCAGAAAACACTCTGTCTTGAAAAGTAAACATATAAAAAATTACAATTCAATGAGACAAGTACTCTGATATTGGCGTCCTGGGACTTCTATCACACGAAAAATGGTTATCAGCACTCAACACTGAGAATAGTCATCACAAACAAAAGAAAGTAGAAAACAATTAGGGGTCAGACACCTCTTCCAACTAACCATCACTCCAACCCCCAGCACTTCTGTAACTTATATAAGCCACTTGCTCCCTCTGCCTACTTGGGCAGGGAAAAAACAGCAAGAGGACACAGCAATAGGGGGAGGTGTGGAATAGCCTGTCTTTCCACCTCCAGAGGGACTAGGATGTTTGAGCCAGCAGTCATCCTCTTCCTACTTGTTCGTTTTCCCTTCAAAGAAAGACCTTCCTTAACAGCATAAAAAGTGATCACTACCTTTTCTGAGACTCCTATAATCACTGTGGAAAGTTCTGAAAGAGATGGGAATATCAGACCACCTACCTGCCTCCTGAGAAACCTGTATGCAGCTCAAGAAGCAACAGTTAGAACTAGACATGAAACAACAGACTGGTTCCAAATTGGGAAAGGAGTATATCAAGGCTGAATATTGTCACCCTGCTGATTTAACTTATACGCAGAGTACATCACATGAAATGCCGGGATAGATGAAGCATAAGCTGGAATCAAGATTGCCGGGAGAAATATCAATAACCTCAGATATGTGGATGACACCACCCTTAGGGCAGAAAGCGAAGAACTAAAGAGCCTCTTGATGAAAGTAAAAGAGGGAAAAAGCTGGCTTAAAACTCAAAATTTAAAAACCTAAGATCATGGCATCTGACCCCATCACTTCATGGCAAATAGATGGGGAAACAATGGAAACAGTGAGAGACTTTATCTTGGGGGGCTCCAAAATCACTGCAGATGGTGATTGCAGCCATGAAATTAAAAGACGCTTGCTCTTTGGAAGAAAAGCTATGACAAACCTATACAGCATTTTAAAAAGCAGAGACATTACTTTGCCAACAAAGGTCCATCTAGTTAAAACTATGGTTTTTCCAGTAGTCATGTATGGATCTGAGAGCTGGACTATAAAGAAAGCTGAGTGCCAAAGAATTGATGCTTTTGAACTGTGGTGTTGGAAAGGACTCTTGAGAGTCCCTTGGACTGCAAGGAGATCGAACCAGTCCATCCTAAAGGAAATCAGTCCTGAATATTCATTGGAAGGACTGATGCTGAAGCTGAAGCTCCCATACTTTGGCCACCTGGTGCGAAGGGCCAACTCACTGGGAAAGACCATGATGCTGGGAAAGGTTGAAGGCAGGAGGAGAAGGAGACGACAGAGGTTGAGATGGTTAGATGGCATCACCAACTCGATGGACACGAGTTTCAGGATGCTCCGGGAGTTGGTGATGGACAGGGAAGCCTGGAGTGTTGCAGTCCATGGGGTCGCAGAGTCTGACATGACTGAGCGCGACTGAACTGAAGATGCTCCAGCCCAGCAAAGCTTTACACTACAAGGGACCACTAGGGGGCGGTACTGCAGTGCCAAGCTGCCTGGGGCAGGACTTCCGTCGACCGCCGGCCAGCTTCTTACGTTTTCTAATGCTAATTTTTGAGAATAGTTTTAAACTGCTCTTTCTAAAATTTAAATGACCCATAGTACGTGACCCCTAAATTAATATAAATAATTTCTCTAGGGCAGGAACCTAAAACTCCTGAATTACAACATTCAAGACTGTAATTTAAAAAAAAAATTAATTTTTGAGGCAGCTGCTAGTTTCTCACGGTGACAGCTCGGGAATGAAGAGAGACTCTGAATTTGAGAGGAGCCTTGAAGCTTAGCCCCAGAACAGAAGGTGTACTGTAAAAGCTGGAGGTGAGAGGATTGGAGAAAAGGTAGATTCAGGAGTGATGTAAGGAGGGCTTAAGCACCAGGAGTGAGTATGGGCTAATGGAGTATGGGTAAGCTCGGGCCACAACTCCCATTTTTATCAAAATGCTACCAATCTTACTCTAAATTGGTACCACCTTTCTGGGGCACAACATGTAAGTGCATATTAAGTCTTAAAAATGTCAATATCCTTTGACCCAATAATTCCATTTTAGTAACTTATAAGGAAAATTTTAAACTGCACAAGTATTTGGCTACAAGGATATCGAGCATTTGTAATAGCCAACACCCCCAGAATAACAAAAAAACCTATAAGCAACCTAACTGCACTTTAATATAAGTTCCTTAAATCAATTAAGGATTATTTTGTACGTATTACAAAGGATGTGTAAATGAAAACTTACATGTGCGTGCATGTGTGCTCAGTCGTGTACACTCTTTGGGCCCCCATGGACTGTAGCCCCACAGGCTCCTCTGTCCATGGGCTTTTTCAGGCAAGAATTTTGGCCTGAGTTGCCATTTCCTTCTCCAGAGGATCTTCCCAACCCAGGGATCAAACTCACGTGTCCTACACTAGCAGATTCTTTACCCCTGAGCTACCTGGGAAGCCACTTCAGTTCAGTTCAGTTCAGTTCAGTCGCTCAGTCGTGTCTGACTCTTCTCCAACACCACAGTTCAAAAGCATCAATTCTGCGGTGCTCAGCCTTCTTCACTGTCCAACTCTCACATCCATACATGACTACTGGAAAAACCATAGCCTTGGCTAGACGGACTTTTGTTGGCAAAGTAATGTCTCTGCTTTTAAATATGTTATCTAGGTTGGCCATAACCTTCCTTCCAAGGAGTAAGCGTCTTTTAATTTCATGGCTGCAATCACCATCAGCAGTGATTTGGGAGCCCCCAAAAAATAAAGTCTGACACTGTTTCCCCATCTATTTCCCATGAAGTGATGGGACCAGATGCCGTGATCTTAGTTTTCTGAACGTTGAGCTTTAAGCCAACTTTTTCCCTCTCCTCTTTCACCTTCACCAAGAGGCTCTTTAGTTCTTCTTCACTTTCTGCCATAAGGGTGGTGTCATCAGCATATCTGAGGTGATTGATATTTCTCCCGGCAATCTTGATTCCAGCTTGTGTTTCTTTCAGCCCAGCATTTCTCATGATGTACTCTGCATATACGTTAAATAAGGAGGGTGACAATATACAGCCTTGATATACTCCTTTTCCTATTTGGAACCAGTGTGTTGTTCCATGTCCAGTTCTAACTGTTGCTTCCTGATCTGCATACAGGTTTCTCAAGAGGCAGGTCAGGTGGTATGGTATTCCCATCTCTTTCAGAATTTTCCACAGTTCATTGTGATCCACACAGTCAAAGGCTTTGGTGTAGTCAATAAAGCAGAAATAGATGTTTTTCTGGAACTCTCTTGCTTTTTTGATGATTCAGCAGATGTTGGCAATTTGATCTCTGGTTCCTCTGCCGTTTCTAAAACCAGTTTGAACATCTGGAAGTTCACGGTTCACGTATTGCTGAAGCCTGGCTTGGAGAATTTTGAGCATTACTTTACTAGTGTGTGAGATGAGTGCAATTGTGCAGTAGTTTGAGTATTCTTTGGCATTGCCTTTCTTTGGGATTGGAATGAAAACTGACCTTTTCCAGTCCTGTGGCCACTGCTGAGTTTTCCAAATTTGCTGGCATATTGAGTGCAGCATTTTCACAGCATCATCTTTCACATGGAAAGACATTTATGCTAAATTCTGTGAAAAAGATCAGCAGCAGAACTGTATATCCAGTATGTGTGTCGATTTTGCTTTTAAAAGATACAACAACAAGCATTTATTTGCAAAGATTATCAGCTGAAGAATATTCTCCAAGGGATTAATATTCATCTTTGGACAGAGACTATGGATGGGCTTTCTTTCCTTATTTTTACAACTGCTTTTATAATTAACTTAAAAAAAAAAAAAAGTTAAGTAGGCCTACCTAGTCTTTATCGCAAGTGCCAGGTTCTTTCCCTTGCCAAAGGGGAAGAACCAACCTCTTTCCTTAAAATCCCGACAGTTTCCCCAAACCTCCATTAGCCTTGTTCCATCTCGTCCTCTAGTCTGTGTCCAATCTTTTCCCCTACAAGCCTGGGGATCCTTCACTGGGGTCCTGTGTCGCTCTTGTCTGTCCCTGCCCTACCGCCTGGATGAGACCCCGCCAAACGGGGCAGGTTGTTTATTGTAAAACTTCAATCGATCTGGCCCGACTTCTCGGAGTCGGTGGGACTGCAGACCTCCCTCCTCAGGGAACATTCCACGCCGTTCAGTCGCCCGTCGCCGCGCGGGAAACAGAACCCCTGCCAATACGCGGCGGCGGGCGCGTAATGATGTCATCCTGGACAAACGCGGAGGGTGCGCCGCTAAGTTTGTCCCTTTGGAGGCGCCGTCCCTGCTCACGGCCCGCTCACGTCATGTGACCGACCGAGAGTCACCTGACCCCCGTGGCGAAGAAGGAGGCGACCCGCGACGAGATGGAGGCTACCTTAGAGCAGCACTTGGAGGACACGTGAGTAGTATCTTTGTCGGCCCGTCCTTGGGTCGCGGCTGGAGAAGTTGAACGGGACAGAGAGTGCGAGCTGCGAGCGCCGGCTGGGCGTCTAGGGGACTCTCTGTCCCGGGGCCTCCAGTGGGGGAGCGAGGTGACCCGGAATTAAATCGCGCCGGGGCTCCGCACACTCCCTCCCGAGCCGGTCTCTGCGGTCCGAGCCTCAGCCCCTCTGTCGTGCTGAAATTGTCTGGACAGGGTCGTTCTTCAACAGTTTCAGGAACCCGGTTCTTTTGAGGGAAAGATGTACCACCTTTGCCGAGCCCTGCCTTTATAAATGTAAACACACATGCTTATTTCCTTCCGGGTGTAACCAGTTACTTGTCGCCTAAGAAAATGAAATGCATCCCTTAAATTTTTCGAATGAGTAATATCTACGTAAAATCCAAAATTGGAAAAATACAAGACAGCATACAGGGGAACACCTCCCTCCCATCATTACCGCTCAGCTTCCCACTTCCTCTGCATGAGGCAGCCCATTGTTACTTAAGAGTTTCTCAGCAGTTGTTTCAAGTGAGTAGGTATGCTCAAGTATGTATTTTTAACAAAAGCAACAAAATCCCAGCTATTGCAGCGTTCCTGGCCCTTCAGAGCTCAAGAGTACGTGCCACATTCTTTTCTCTCATGAGAGAGAAATTGGTTTAACTATTCAATTTAAAATAGTTGTAATTGAATTTTTCTTGGGGTAGGAGTGGATGATAAGTGAAAAAAGATTGAGTAACGCGAATTTAATGCCTGGTACATAGAAAGCCTCTTGGTATTATAATGTCATTTTCCCACATCATTTTCTTCCTTTTTCCTGTGTTCCTGGAATTAGAATGAAGAATCCATCCATCGTTGGAGTCCTGTGCACAGATTCACAAGGACTCAATCTAGGTTGTAAGTATCTCACATCATTCTTTTTGGTGGACTGCATAAGCACTTGATGTTGACTGAGAGCCTAGTGTGCTATTGTTCTGTAGTTTTTATTTCCTGTTATTCTGACACTTTCTGGGGACTTTTATGAGAGTAGAATATCATCTCCCAATAACAAGATTAGAAAACTGAAGCTTCTCAATTGACATTTATTCAAGCAGAAATGGTCCTTGCAGTTCTAGCACTGTGCAGTTGTCTCTATTAAAGTAGTATTGGAATAATTTTAAATTGGGTCTAGAAAGGACTTCAGATAATGACAGCTGCTGCTGCTGCTAAGTCGCTTCAGTCGTGTCCGACTCTGTGTGACCCCACAGATGGCAGCCCACCAGGCTCCGCCATCCCTGGGATTCTCCAGGCAAGAATACTGGAGTGGGTTGCCATTGCCTTCTCCAGTGCATGAATGGGAAAAGTGAAAGTGAAGTCGCTCAATCGTGTCCAACTCTTAGCGACCCCATGGACTGCAGCCTGCCAGACTCCTCTGTCCATGGGATTTTCCAGGCAAGAGTACTGGAGTGGCGTGCCATTGCCTTCTCCGGATAATGACAGCAGGTACTATTTATTGAACAGATGCCATATGTTGGGACTACTTAGCTCTGTATACATTATCTCTAATTTTCACAGTAACGCTGCTAAATGTGTGATGGCGTTATTTTTCAGTTCAACTTCACTTAACAGTAAGTGAGTAGGCAGTAAAAATGGGGGATGCAGGGTTGGACACACGTAGGTTCAACCCCTTGCTCTTCTATTTACTAGTAGTGTGAACTGGGACCAAAAAGAACATTTCGGAGGCTCAGTTTCTTTACTGAGTTGTTTTTTAATAATAAATATTATGGAATTGCATTCATGAGCTCTTACTGTGTACCAGGTACTATTCTAAGTGCTTTACATATACTAAGTCATTTAATCCTCATGACAAACCTATGAGGTAAAGAAACTGAGGCACAGAGGTTGAGTAAACTTGCCTAAGGTCATACAGTTAGTAAATGGTTGAGCTAGGATTTGAATCTGGCTCCAAAGTCTTTTAATCACAGTACTATAAGATTATATATATAAAACACTCAACACAGAGTCCAGACATAATGCTCAATAAAGGGTAACAATTACACATGAGAAAATAAATCAGAAAGGTAAACAATGGAAGGCTTCAGCTAAGTCATGTCGGAACAAGTAAATTTTTTTGAGATGCAGACGCTCACAAATGGAAAGGCTAATATGCTGTCAAGGTGATCTTACAGCTGAACTCCTGAGTAAAAATCTTTATATCCTTTGAGGTTGAGCTCAGTAAAAGGAAATCAGATTTCCCATGAGTCAACAAGTCTCTGGCTCTTCCCAGCTGCTTTTTGTCAGTCTCACCTCTGAATTTCTTCTTGCTTTCAGTTTGACAGCTTCCTCATATGCTTGAGAAAGTGTTTAGAGACGGTGATGGGAATGACCTGGAAAATTCAGTAGTTATGACCTTACTGAGTTAAAAGCTGTTGGCTTTCTCGCTAATGTAACCAGCTAAATATCACGGCAGAATGATTTTGTCACCACATAACCTAAGAGACCATGAGAACCCTCTTTTTGTGAATAATTCAATTTAGTTCTATTGTACCTCTGTACTCATTTTTGGACAGTCAGGCAACATGGTATCATCTCTGCCTTCCAGGCCGCGGAACCCTGTCAGATGAGCATGCTGGGGTGATATCTGTTCTCGCCCAGCAAGCAGCTAAGCTAACCTCGGACCCCACTGATATTCCTGTGGTGTGTTTAGAATCAGATAATGGGTGAGTAGGTGGCAACAGATCCCTTCCTTTCCTATTTATTCAGGAAAATCCCTCAGAAACGCAACCAGGGCTTGACCTGTGTTCATCAGTGATTCCTCATTCCAAGTACTTGGAGGGAGGTTCCACCCTTTGGACGACAGGACCAGATGGCTTGGTCTCTGAAGCTAATGTGCTTTCAGACCACAGTGACATTTAAATGAAGAGTAAGAGTTGTCATGAACTATCAGTAAAAGAAAGCAATAAATAACACAGAGGAAGACTCAACAACAGAAACAATGTCTGTAGTAATAGAAATACTAATATTTTCAGGTGTGAATTTTTGCAGCACTAAAGACATTCCAAGCGAGGGTCCTCCGAATAATAGTGAAAAAAGCAGAATACAAAACTATACACATTATGATCACAGTTTTATATTAATAAAATGAGAGAAATGTATATATAATATACATGCAGATTAATAAAAGGAAAATAATAGTGATTGTCTTTGAGGGATAGGATTATAAGATTAATTTCACATTTATATTTTATACTTTCCTGTATTTCCCAAATGTTTTATTGTGTTTAGATATTGCTTTCATATATAGAAAAATAAGTATTACTTTTTTAGTTGTATCTTAAATCAAACAGCATCTTTAATCTTACATTGCCATCCACTTGTAGCACTTTACTGAGTATCTTCCACGTTGCCTTTCAGGAACATTATGATCCAGAAACACGATGGCATCACAGTGGCAGTACACAAAATGGCCTCTTGACATCTCGTATCAGTTCTCCTGCATATCAGTTCTTCTGCAGCCTGTCACAAGGACTCAGTCGTACCTTATGTTAATTATCTTATAGAGCTATTAAACCATTCTTGTAATATGCATTGGGCACTTTTCTGTTAATTTCAGAGTAGGTTGCTTTTTGACACTGTGGATTTAGTTAGGAAAAGATCATGTTTTGAAGCAGCAGGTTTAGGTCACCTTGTATATAGAATTTTGTTAAGTTTAATAAACCTGGTTGGAGGAAAGCTTGGATCTTTTCTGAATTCTTTAAACTCTTAACAAATGTTCATTTTTTCAATTATCAAATTGTAATTTTTCTTAAAGGTAACTGCTCCAAATTGTTCTCTTTCAGAAGCTCCTGAAATACATAGATTCTCACAGAAGTATTTATGGATATGTAAACCAAGTCAAGCATACTCTTATCCCATAATAAAAACATAATAGCAGATATCATAAGTATTTACTATATGCCAGGAACACATTTAATTCTCATTAACAACCGTATATGGGTTTTCCTAGCAAAAAGGTGGAAGCAACTCAAATGTCTTACTGATGGGTGAATGGATAAGCAAAACACGGTATATACATGCCATGGAATATTATTCAGCCTTTAAAAAGGAAGGAAATTTTGACACATGCTATAGCATGGAGGACTCTAGAGGACATTATGATAAGTGAAATAAGCCAGTCACAAAAAGACAAATAATGTATGATTCCATCTGTGTGGAGTACTACCTAGAGCAGAAAAATTCACAGAGATAGGAAGTAGAATGGTGGTTGCTAAGGCGAGAGAGGGGGAGAATGGGGAGTTACTGTTTAATGGGTACAGAATTTTTGTATTACAAGATGAAAAGAGTTCTAGAGATGGATGGTGGTGATGGCAGCAACAATATAAATATCTAATACCACTGAAGTGTACACTTAAGGATGGTTAAGATAAAAACAAATGATTACAATAGTAAATTTTATGTTTTATGTATTTTATCACAATAAAAGTTTTAATTTAAAAACATGAATAAGAATACCACATGAACTAATAAATAATTCAGCACAATTACAAGAAGATCAACTTATAAAAGTGAAAAGGATCCTTCTATATCTCAAAATAGAAAATAAAACGTTGCAATAGCAATAAAAATAATAATGCATTTAGGAATTAATAAAGGATAAAAAAAACCTGCATAGGGAAAAATCTTAACTCTTTTCAAGGATTAAAAAATGAGCAGCACTAAATAATTATAAAACACAATGTAACAAAATATCAAATCTGCAAAGAATTTTTCCTGAATTCAATATAGTCCTAATAAAGATGGTGCTGGAAATTTTGTAAACTTGATACAATTTTCTAATATTTCATGGAAGAATAAAGGTTTCATAAATAGTTGTCAAAAAAAGAAAAAACCCATATGGTAGGTACTCATTTGTCCCGTTTTGCATTTGTATAATTAAGGGATTAGCAGTCACCATTTGTACCTAAGATTCCAACTCTGAATCTTAACTTGTGTTGGTTTCTGCCATACAACAAGGCAAATCAGTCGTAATTATACATACATTCCCTCCCTCCAGAGCCTCCCTCACCCCATCCCTCCAGGTCATCACAGAGAGTCTGATGGGGCTCCCTGTGCTACACAGCAACTACTCACCAGCTATCCATCTTACACCTAATAGTGTATATATGTTGAAATGGGCAGAAGACCTAAACAGAGCCTTGTTTTTAACAGCCCGACCACTGCAGAAATAGGTATGATTGGCCAGAAGAAAATCTACCTTTTGAAATACATACCTTCTTTTCAGCCTTTATCATGCTCAACAACAGAACGGTGTACAAGCAGATAAAAAAGTCTTCATTTTGTTGAATTTGAATGCAGCTCTCTAGCAATTTAATGTTTGACAGTAATAAAAAGAAATCTCCAGAGTAATATTTATTCAAAAAATACCAAGCACCTACAAATAAATAGTGCTAGCTTAAATTAAGCCCAGTGGCCTACTCTTATAATTTAAATGGTGGGAACTTTCCCCAAATCTTAACTTCTGCACAAAGAGTGAGGACAGAAAAAAATTCAGCTAAAAATAAAATCTTGGTATTTCTGTGTTAACACTCTTAAGTCCCTAAGTGCCAAAAAGTATTCATGGGCTATGTTTGTCAGTGGATGACAGTAATAGTGGTGACTTAGGAAAATCATGCTGCATTCTTGCTGAATAACTTTAAGGCCAAGAGGAAGAAAGTCAGAGGTTGAGGGAATGATTTATGCTTAGTTCAAGATCCTAAAAGCTTTATTAAATCAATTGGGTACAGATGTCAGAATTTAACCAATATTCCAATGGTGGCTTAAGAATTCTGCTCTTGATATTAAGCCCCACATGATTAATAAGAACCATTTTTAATGAATGAAGTATACCAATAGGTCATTTAAGGTGCAGTTACTATATATACAGAGTCATCACAACAAACTTTCAAATAATATTAGCCACATTTTACAGGTCTGGAAACAGATTCAGAAAGGGTAACTTGCCCAGAGTCTACAGACTTAAATAATGGTAAGGTTGAGGTTCTAACCAAGTTTGCATTTCCCACTGTACCTCAAAGTTTTCTGTATGAAAGATATGTTTCAAGGGGTTCATATTTTACAGCATATTTGCAGCTTTCCTAGCCTCAGTGAATGACTCACTGTTCTGCTGCATTTCAAATCAGACCCCGCCCTCAACATCAGAGCTGTCTATCAATACAAAGCTCCTCCTGTCATCCTATTATCAGAATCATAGACAACCCTGCTTTTAAGAGTAACAAGTTCCTACCCCTCCCCTCAAAAAAACAATCTTACAGATGTTTACTAAAAAGCTATTTTTAGAGTATGATCCGTACTACCAACCACACATAACTGCCCACTTAGAGGGCATCTTCTCAAACCACAAAAGCTCTGCTTCTGGTAGCACTTTAATCAAAAAGTATTATAGAGTTGGTTTTAAAAGCCTGAGAAGCCCGTTACTTTTTCAAAAGGAACATGCATAAATATGTGCAGATTTTCCAGATAAAACAAGAAACACACACATTGGCCTAAAACACACTGGTTTAAAACCTGGAATGTTGGTGCTGGGGAGATGAAAGGCAATTTCCTATTTACGTTTCTTTTTTTTCTTTTTGATGTGGAGGGTGGAGCAGAGGAAGGAAATGGGATAAGAAAACTGAATTATCCCAGTTATTTTCTAAGAGACTCAGCCTTAAACATTTCCAAAATGCAATGGGAAAAAAACAAGTTGCATTACAATTATAAGTATATACCTTTCATAGGAGGTGTTTGGAGTTAAGGTAAACAAGTATAGAAAAGTAATTAAAACAGGGCTTGGAACTTCAAAGTACTAACCAGAATCTTCAGTCATTACACAGAAGCACACACAACTAGGCTGCAGATTGCCATTTGTAGCCCAGAAATTGTATCTCTCTGGAGAAGCAAATGTCAATGCACTCCAGTATTCTTGCCTGGGAAATTCCATGGACAGAGGACCTAGTGGGTTACAGTCTATAGGGTCACAAAGAGTCAGACACAACTGAGCGACTGAGCATACATCTCTACCGGACTTTTCAGGTTCCTCAAACTCCTTAGGTCCAAAACAGAACTCAACTCTCCCCAAACCTGTTTCTTTGTTTTGTATCTGTCCCAGCTTGGGACCTTGGAATTATCCTAGACTTCTTTCTCATTCCCTGCATCCTGGCAGTCTTCAAAATCTGTTTCTCTTAAAGAATTCATGGGCCTTGTTTCAATTTCCTGCTTGATTTTCTTCAAAAATACCATGTTGTTGACTTAATTTCCAGGTTTAAATGTATTATTTGTAGAGGCAGTATTTTCTTTAGACATTCTTTAGGCATTTTTTTAGGTATTCTTTAGACAATGCGAACATATAAGGAAGCTAGTCATTCATCCCGCCAGCAAGAGATAGTTTATATTATTTTACTGTATTACTTGTATTTCAAAAAAAACAACTTACATGCTTGGGAACAAATGTATGCTTGCTATATCTTGTTTTGCTTTGTCACTTAAGTAGGAGCATTTTTCTTGTCGTTAACAATTCTCAGGAAGCACGGTCATACTCTTGAGAGTCCCCTGGACTGCAAGATAAAATCAGTCAACCCTACAGGAAATCAACCCTGAATATTCATTAGAAGGACTGATGCTGAAGCTGAAGCTCCAATACTTTGGCCACCTGATGTGAAGAACTGACCCACTGGAAAAGATCCTGATGCTGGGAAAGATTGAAGGTAGGAGGAGAAGGGGATGACAGAGGATGAGATGGTTGGATGGCATCACTGACTCAATGGACATGAGTTTGAGCAAACTCCAGGAGATGGTGATGGACAGGGAAGCCTGGCCTGCTGCAGTCCATGGGGCCACAAAGAGTCGGACATAACTTAGCGACTGAAAAATAACAAACTGTCATACTCTGTGTGTTGCTCTTAAGTTCTTGCCAAATAACTCTGATAATTATCTTTGTTAAAAAATAAAAAAGAAACTATTTCCCAACTCTGGGGCCCCACCCCCTGCCTTGAGCATAGAGTTAAAAGATAAATTGAAGCATATTCACTAAAAAATCCTTTGAAATATCTTACTAACACATTTTAGGTGGGGCAAACAGTAAATATTCCTGGCGATACTGAACAAAACTTTCTTTTACTTTTAAACCAAAGGTATCCATATCAAATGAATCAAAACCAAAACCATGGCTTAATCATGGATGCAAAAGGCATTCCCAAAGAAGAGGAAAAAGATATTACTCCCTCATCCCCAAGATCCAGAGCCATTCCCAAAGATGACCAAAGAAAGACTTAGACAATACCCCTGAGAGTGGGCGATAGTGGATACTAGGTATAAACAGGGTGCCACCCACATTTCCATCCAGCCATATTTTGGGGGCCCCCAACTTGACAGCTGAGCTGCCTGCACAGATACGGAACTGCCAACCTGCATGCTCCAATGGGCAGAAAGCCAAGCCAAGGTCTCAGGACACAAAACAAGATAAATGAAAAAGAAATAGCAGTCCCTGGGTGTAAGAAATAACAACTTAAAAGTGGACCATTTTCAAGAATAGCTAGCTTTGAGTGACAGCTTGCTGATGTAATAGCCAAGAGCTGGGTTACAAAACTGAGAAGTCCAGGCAAAGGGAGGGCGGGATGCCTGGTATTTTCCCACTTGTTTATTCTATTGGTGAATTCAAAACATCAGGCTACCCCATGGACTGCAGCACACCAGGCTTCCTTGTCCATCACCAACTCCTGGAACTTGCTCAAACTCATGTCAATTGAGTCAGTGATGCCATCCAACCATCTCATCTTCTGTTGTCCCCTTTTCCTCCTGCCTTCAATCTTTCCCAGCATCACAGTCTTTTCCAATGAGTCAGCTCTTTGCATCAGGTGGCCATACTATTGGAGCTCCAGCTTCAGCATCAGTCCTTCCAATAAACATTCAGGACTGATTTCCTTTAGGACTGACTGGTTTGTTCTCCTTGTAGTCCAAGGGACAGTCAAGAATCTTCTCCAACACCACAGTTCAAAAGTGTCAATTCTTTGGCGCTTGGCTTTCCTTATGGTCCAGCTCTCATATCCATACATGTGAGAAGGAATAGGAGGAAACAAGATGTCAAGGAGGGGCCGGCCCATAAAGTGGAAGGAGATAAAGCTAGGTGATGTCCGGGAAGATTGTTTACTCCATAGTACTCGGCTAATGAGGAACTGGGGGAGGGACTTGTGTGCTAGGTATAAATTCCTCATTGTAACGACTCTGGATGTGCCTACCCACCAGACACCCAATCTTGCAAGACCATCATTAAAGCTTTGCTTCCCACTTACCTTCTGTCTCCAAGTCCATTCTTTTGAGTTTGGGCTGGTGAAGGGAGGGGAAGAATGGATCATCAATGCAGATGTAAATGAAAATTCACAAGCCACCATTCAAAGATCTAATTTTTTTTCTCCTGCCACTCTGAATCTAGAATGGAAGGAACTCTGTAAAACTGCACCATAGGTGGCAGTCCAGGAGAACTGACTTTGTTAAGAATTCTCACCCTTTTGGGGCTTCTGCCAGTTTTCCCAGGATCTCATCAGCAGGCTCTCAAGCAAGTGGGGTGTCCCAGCAGGTCTCATTCTGGCCACTAGAAACTTGGGGAACCACTGACTGAAACCGCCTGCCCTGTCCTGGCACCATAGTAACCACTTGCATTAGTTAGGTTAAACAGGAAATCCTGGTAAGGAATGCAGAACTAACAAGCTACCACCAACCAGAAATATTTGAGAAAGGTCAAAAGGTGAGAGGAGACCCCAGTCCAAACGTCCTACCGATCTCCCAGAATCCTTCTGGCTGGAATCTATCCTGGCTGAACGATGTGAGCGCCACCAGGAAGGATCTTGAGTCAGAAGTGTTAGCCAGAGACAACCCGGAAACTAACCCCATCACCATAAAACCTGAGACTGTGAGCCATGTGGCAAAGCAGCTTTCCTGGGTTCGCTTATTCTGCAGCTCTCTGCCCAAGTTCCCCTTCCCAATAAAGTCTCTTGCTTTGTCAGCACGTGTATCTCCTTAGACAATTAATTTCTAAGTGCTAGACAAGAGTCCACTCTTGGGCCCTGGCAGGGGTACGCTTCCAGCAACAAAATTGTAAGGGAGAAAAAATAATTTTCCCTCTACCCTGTAAAGTGCTTGGCTGAGACCCCTTTTTCTCTAGAGCACCTCATAAATGGATAAACTTAGCTAGGTTAAAAGCTTTCCTCTGTGGCCACTGTAATACAAGATTATCTTTGTTAAGTTTAGCCTACTTGTTGTTCACCCTTAAAACAAAATTTTGTTCACCTGAGGCCTCACACAGGATCAGCCCAGTTTCAGTCCAACTCAACCCTGGACCCAGGTCAACTCCAGCCAGTTTCTGAATGCAGTCTGGAAAAAGAAATGTTCAAATAAAGTCTGATGGTTCATAATGCAAAAGCTGCAGAGCTGGGGTGGGGGAAGGGCCAACCCACACCTCCAGAGGCAATGAGAAAGCAGCAAGCCCAGTGGGCTCCCTGGGTATCTACCTTGGGCTTCTTGGTGTCACCTTCCTTTGCTCCCTCTTCTGACACCAGAACTATTTATTTGAACAAAAATCGGTTCAAACTGGGCAGTAATAAACTAGATGTCGGGAGCGCTCCACTGACTGGAGCTCAGGGAGAGGTTTTTACAGAGAGAAGGCAGAAACAAAGTAAGGAAGTTATTGATGGGCCATAGCTTAATTCCTGGCTGATTGTGACTGGTCATCTTTAGGTTTCTATTTTGTAGCCCTGTTTCAATTTCTAGTTTGGTTTCATAGGCTCGCTTGGTATTAGAGCCACCTCAGCGTTGATGGCCTCCTGGTTTAATTTAACAATAGTTATCCAAAGGATTTTCTACTTGGTTTACTCTGGTGCTTGCTTTCGAGATCATGGTCAACAAGTCTATCTTCTGGGTCAGGGTGGGTGGAGGGGAGGGCCTAGTATGATGTCAAATCCCAGTCTCCCCTCCTCCCCTCAGGAAGTAAAGTCCATCAGCAGGAGTGCCTAAGTTGGCTCTAGCCCTGGGCTCCTACAATGCTTGCTTGTTTTCACAGGGCAGTAGAGTGAAATGCTTTAGAAAAAGAGCAACATTCTGGAAAACTGTATAACTTTTCTTCCCAGATTGCCTCAAGTCTGTGGAGGATTCCCTTGCTGAATGCCACATCAAAGGTAGGATGAAAATGGGGTTATGTATTGGGGTTGGTTCTTTATAATGTTTTGAATGACCAGCATCTCTTCCCGCACAGCCTGCTCACCAGACAGACTGTCGTTCCACACACCCTGCCGGCATTCTCCTTTCCAGGAAGAAACAGACTGCCTGCCAATCTGCCAGTGGCAAATAAAGACTGCTACCCTCTCTCTCAGAATATTTACATTTTCTTTTTGCTATTTCTCTTTTTATGTATTTATTTTACTGAACCACTTGTGTGAAGGTAGAAGACATGACATTTCACTCCTGAGCATTTTAGCACACATCTCCTAAGAACAAGCACATTCTCCGGTAGGACCTCAAGACCACAATCACCACCAAGAGATCTAACCTGGTCTGCTACACAGTCCTCATTCAAATTTCCCCAACTCAGTTCCCAAAGTCCTTTCCAACTTTTTTCAGGCCTGGAATCCACTCCGGGAAGTCATTGCACTTGGTTGTCATGTCTATTTAGTCCCTAAAAATATTGTCATTTCAGCAACTGCTGTGAAAGGGAATTTCCAAACCTGAAGTTCCCCATCCCTTTAAAAATTTCTCTAATTTTAAGAGCTTATTACCCAGAGGACCAGAGGGTGGTACACAACTTGCCCTAGGATTTGACTTCAGACCTGGGGGGAGGACAGTGTGAGGAGTGACCACCCAGCAATCAATGAGGCCAGGCTTGTGGTCAGCTCCTTTGCAATTCCTGCCTGAGGTGAACTGGTCATCTTTTAGAGGCCATTCACACTGGTAGAAGAGAGATTTCTGTGGTGGCTTTGATGTCCCTCATATCACAGCCTTTTTTTACCTTTTTCTATTTTCTGCCATGGTTCTGCCTGGATCGTGATTATGGAATAAACAAGGATTAAGGGGAGTCTAGTTGGGCAGACTTACGTTAAGTAAGGACATACTCCAAGAGTTGTCAGCACTCTGTGGAATTCCAGGGGAAGTCAGGTAGCAGACCTCCACAAATATTCCCCAAATGGTACAAAGCCTTGCTTGTATTTTTGAGGTTGAGATCAGAGAGCCTATAAACAACTTTAGACATGAGAATTGTCAACTAAAAAGATGCACAACTTGAGAGTTGCAAGTTTTATCTGGGGCAAAATGAGGACAGCAGCCTGGGAGATAGCAGCTCAGCTAGCTCTGAGAGACTGCTCCAAGGAGGCAGTCAGTGAAGGTCAATATATGATTTTGGTGAAGGGGGGAGTTCAATGCAATAAAGTGCTTACTTTACAAAAAGTTTTCTGCTAGTCACAAGGAGCTGAAGTCACCAAGATGGGATTTAGTGATTTTCTAGATCAGAAGGATTGGGATCATGGAATCAGTTCCTAAAAATATCTATCTAAAGACCTGCTCCACCAGATTCCCTGGAGCATAGAGGCCTCATTCCACCTTGAAATCCTTCAGGGGGTGTTGAAGGCCAACAGCTGCAGTAGCACAGGGTTCAAGTTCCAGAGGCAGATGGAAAATGTCCTTGTTGCTGTTCAGTCGCTGGCAAAGGCTCTTGGCAAATGCCAATTTCTAGTTGACAGGCAAGTGCCAATTTGCTGACAAGAAATCATCTATTCTTAAAGAAGTGGGCTGAAAAAAATTACAAGGTTTTTAAATTTTTTAATTTATTTTTGTTGTGCTGGGTCTTCACTGCTGCATGAGGGCTTTCTCTAATTGCTCCAAGTGCGGGGTTACTCTCCAGTTGCAGCACATAAGCTTCTCCTTGCAGTGGCTTCTCTTGTTGTGGAGCATGGGCTCTAGGGTGGACAGGCTTCAGTAGTTGCTGGTTCCAGCTCTAGAGCACCAGCTCAGTAGTTGCAGTGCATGGACTTAGTTGCTCCATGGCATATGGGATCCTCCCGGACCAGGAATCAAACCAATGTTTCCTGCATTGGCAGGCAGATTCTTCACCACTGAGCCACCAGGGAAGCCTGGTACAAGTAGTTTTATACCACAGAAAAAAATAAAGTTTAAAGTTCAGATCAGTTTGTCAACTAAGCCAACATCTGTCTTGGATTTGTCACAGGGATCTTCTGCATTTAAAACAAACAAAGCATCATGCTGAAGAGGAAGGTTCAACCTTATAAGAAAACCCTGGATGGAGGCTGGGGATGGATGGTCGTGTTTCATTTCTTCCTGGTAATTTACTTTCTCCTTCCTGAAAGAAAGCTTTCTGGGGAAAGGCTCAGAGCAGCCTAACAAGAAGATCACACATGAAACCCTTGACATTTGAATGGAAAGGGGATCCAAGTAAGGCCAGGAATTGCCAATGAACCTGCAAGTTGAAAATGTTCTCCTTGAGTGAAACCAGAAGCACTGCCATCCTGTCTCCTCCTACTACTCAACATTCCTTACTTAAACCTACAGAATGCTCCAGCCACCATTAGCAGCTCTGCCCTGGCTGCATGGCAGTTAGGATTTGGGGACAATCACATTTAGCCATCCTAGAAATAGCACAAGAAACTGCTAAAATGTGCTTCTGCAAGGGTGGGCAGGGAGGGGATTCCCCAGCTCAGTCAAGCAAACATGTTACTGCTGCAAGCAACTTCCTTCTCTCCTAGGAGGCTGGGACTTTTCTTCAGTTCTGCCTGGTGTCCACTTCCCAACCCATCCCCACCAACCATAACTTATGCCAGAGTTAGGCTCAATGTATATTTCTGACATGTCTGGAAAGGAAGACAGGGTTGTGAATCTTGAAACTGGAGCCTGATTTTTTTCCTTCATTCATAAGCAGATCAGACTCCATTTTTAAATTAACTTCTTTCCCTTGTCCTCCCAGAAGCTCTTGGGGTTATGTGAGACTGTGGTGATCTGAATCGGCATGGTCATCCTGATGGGATTGATGAATCCCATCACTGCTGTATCCTAAACCCTAAGTGTGGCACCAGTTCCACGATTCCTCTTAAGTGTTCCCAAGTAAGCCAACTTTAAGATGTCCTCAACAAAGATATCCTTCCCTCCTGATCCTCCTCCTCAGCCTAGTCCTACAGTAAGAAGCTTCCTTACTTCTTACTGTAAGAAGGGGAGTGCAGGTCCTGGTGGCTTCTAACTAACCTGCAGCCCACAGTATAGAAGGACCACACCTCCTCCATCATGACAGAGAATGGGAAAGTAGGGAGGCAGAGGTCCTCAGCCAGGATTTACATAATACAAAACTCCTAACCTGAGGACTATTTGTTGAAAATTAGCTTCATTACTAAAGAACACGGAATCTCTTTTCCTTCCTCCCAGAAGTGTTACTAAAAAGGAAAACAAGGACACACTAAGTCTGAGAGCCTTCCTGTGGCTGGACCACCTCATATTACAGGCTTTGCAGAACCGGCATTATTGGTGAGGATCTTGAGTTCTCCCACTTTTTCCTGCATTATGCTCTGAGGATAGGAATTATCTAATTTAGTGGCTGCTAAGAACAGTTGTTTAATAATGAGATTAGTAAACAATCTCTCACTTTTTATGGGCTTCTCGGATGGCTCAGTGGGTAAAGAATCTGCCTGCAATGCAGGAGACACAGGAGATGTGGGTTTGATTGCTGGGTTGGGAAGATCCCCTGGAGGAGGGCATGGCAATCCATTCCAGTGTTCTTGCCTGGAGAATCCCAGAGACAGGGAGCGTGGTGGGCTACAGTCCATAGGGTCACAAAGAGTTGGACAAGACTGAAGCGACTGAGCACGCACACTTTTGGGGGTGTGATGCTACTCTTAAGCACACACATAAAACATTTTGTTCTCAAAATGTTAACAATTAACTCAGGCCAATCAGCCACAGTAGTAATGTGGGTACTTGGATGATGATGCTATCTTACCTGAATAAGTCTGCTTTTCTAGAATAGATGAGCTCCTGAAAAGGTGAGTGAAAACCCCAGGTAACAACATATCCTTCAGGAGCTCCCTACTTTTTCTTTTTTTAAAAAAAAGGTCTCATTCTAACTTACCATACTTTATAACTGCATAATCTGCATGACTGTTTTCTGTATTCAGCCTATTTCTCTGGACTGAATGTTCTACGAGCACAGGGCCATTTGCTGGGTCTGTTTGTTCACCACTATAAGCGAAGTCCCCTAGTCAGCAGCCAAAACACAGGACACACTCAATAAATACCTGCTGGCAGATGGGAGGATGGATGGACACATTCATGAATAAACCAGATGATAAATATGAAGTTGGAGAGATGGGCAGGGACTTTGGAGGACTTTTAAGAAAAAAAAAAAAAGCAGGGGAGTAATGGAATCAGATTTGTATTTCAGGACAGTAGCTCTGGCTGCAGAGTAGATAGTGGACTGGTGATGGATAGGCCTGGAAGCAGGGAGGTCCACTGGAGGGATGCTGCAGTAATCCAAGTGAGAAAACGTATGATAGTAGCAATGGGGATGGAGAAGAAATACAGATCTGAGCAATAATGAAGAGATACTGTTAAGACTGTAGAGTAACTGAAGGTCAGGGAGAGAGGGAATCATGGAGTCCTAGGATGTTGGCTTGGACAACATGGAGGATAATGTATGCCCTTCACTGAGTTGGATGACATGAGAAGGGGACAAACCCTAGAGAAGGCATGAAGGGCTTAACTTTGGGCACTGAGTCTGGGGGACTTGTGACATAACCAGTCATGTATGTATTCAGTATAGTCTATGTGCATCTGGAGCCCAGGATCTGCATACTGAGATTTGTGAGTCAGCAGCACACACAGTGGTTTGAATTGTAAGTCTGTGGATTCAAGTCACCAGGGAGAGGGAGACAGAAATTGGGAAAGAACCCTGGGGAAAGTGATGCCTAGGGGATGGGCAGAGGGTGGCTCAGAGGAAACTGGGAAGCAGTTAGAGGTTAGCATCACAAAAGCTAAGGCAGAAATGTGCAGAAGCAGATGCTGCAGAGAGGCCAGATATGATAGAAATGACATGAGTTATTGGTTTAGCAACAAGGAAGTCTCTGATAACGTTGATAAGAGGCATGCATTGGAGTGAGATGAGAGGAAGCAGAGATAACCTAATAGACTACTCTTTGATGAAAGAAGTTTGTGAAGGTAAAGAGCTAGGTGATACTAGAGAGGAACACGGAGTAGAATAACATAGTTTTGTTCAGTTCAGTTGTGTCCAATTCTTTGTGACCCCATGGACTGCACCATGTGAGACTTCCCTGCCCATCACCAACTCCCGGAGCTTACTCAAACCCATGTCCATCGAGTCGGTGATGCCATCCAATCATCTCATCCTCTGTCGTCCCCTTCTCCTCCTACCCTCAACCTTACCCAGCATCAGGGTCTTTTCAAATGAGTCAGTTCTTCGCATCAGGTGGCCAAAGTATTGGAGCTTCAGCTTCAGCATAAGTCCTTCCAATGAATATTCAGGACTGATTTCCTTTAGGATTGCCTGGTTCGATCTCCTTGCTGTCCAAGGGACTCTCAAGAGTCTTTCCCAACACGACAGTTCAAAAGCATATGAATTCTTTGGTGCTCAGCTTTCTTTATAGTCCAACTCTCACATCCATACATGACTATTGGAAAAACCATAGCCTTGACTAGACGGACCTTTGTTGGCAAAGTAATGTCTCTGCTTTTTAACATGCTGTCTAGGTTGGTCATAGTTTTTCTTCCAAGAAGCAGGCATCTTTTAATTTCATGGCTGCAGTCACCATCTGCAGTGATTTTTAAGCCCCCCAAAATAAAGTCTCTCAGTGTTTCCATCATTTCCCCATCTATTTGCCATGAAGTGATGGGACCAGATCTTAGTTTTCTGAATGTTGAGTTTTAAGCCAGCTTTTTCACTCTCTTTTACTTTCATCAAGAGGCTCTTTAGTTTTTCTTCACTTTCTGCCATAGGCATGGTGTCATCTGCAATCTGAAGTTACTGATACTTCTCCCGGCAATCTTGATTCCAGCTTGTGCTTCATCCAGCCCAGTGTTTCTCATGATGTACTCTGCATAGAAGTTAAATAAGCACAGTGACAATATATAGCCTTGACATACTCCTTTCCCAATTTGGAACCAGTCTGTTGTTCTATGTCCATTTCTAACTGTTGCTTCTTGACCTGCACACAGATTTCTCAGGAGCAGGTCATGTGGTCTGGTATTCCCATCTCGTGAAGAATTTTCCAGTTTGTTATGATCCACACAAAGGCTTTGGCATAGTCAATAAAGTAGGAGTAGATGGTTTTCTGGAACTCTCTTGCTTTTTCAATGATCCAGCAGCTGTTGGCAATTTGATCTCTGGTTCCTTTTCTAAATCCAGCTTGAACATCTGGAAGTTCATGGTTCACTTACTGTTGAAGCCTCACTTGGAGAATTTTGAGCATTACTTTGCTAGCCTGTGAGATGAGTGCAATTGTGTGGTAGTTTGAAATTCTTTGGCATTGCCTTTCCTTGGGGTTGGAATGAAAACTGACCTTTTCCAGTCCTGTGGCCACTGCTGAGTTTTCCAGATTTGCTGGCATATCGAGTGCAGCACTTTCACAGCATTGTCTTTTAGGATTTGAAATAGCTCAGCTGGAATTCCATCACCTCCACTAGCTTTGTTCGTAGTGATGCTTCCTAAGGCCCACTTGACTTCACCTTTCAGGATGTCTGGCTCTAGGTGAGTGATCACACCATTGTGTTTATCTGGGTCATGAAGATCCTTTTTGTACAGTTCTTCTGTGTATTTTTGCCACCTCTTCTTAATTTCTTCTATTTCCGTTTGGTACATACCATTTCTGTCCTTTATTGTGCCTGTCTTTGTATCTCTAATTTTCTTGAAGAGATCTCTGGTCTTTCCCATTCTATTGTTTTCCTCTATTTCTTTGCACTGATCACTGAGGAAGGCTTTCTTATCTCTCCTTGCTAGTCTTTGGAACTCTGCATTCAAATGGGTATATCTTTCCTTTCCTCCTTTGCCTTTAGCTTCTCTACTTTTCTCAGCTATTTTTAAGGGCTCCTCAGACAGCCATTTTGCCTTTTTGTTTCTTTTCCTTGGGAGTGGTCTTGATCACTTCCTCTTGTACAATGTCACGAACCTCCGTCCATAGTTCTTCAGGCACTCTGTCAGATCTAACCCCTTGAATCTATTTGCCACTTCCACTGTATAATCGTAAGGGATTTGATTTAGGTCACACCTGAATGGTCTACTGGTTTTCCCTATTTTCTTCAATTTAAGTCCAAATTTGGCAATAAGGAGTTCATGATCTGAGCCACAGTCAGCTCCCGGTCTTTTTTTTGCTGACTGTATAGAGCTTCTCCATCTTTAGCTGCAAAGAATGTATCAATCTGATTTTGGTATCGACCATCTGGTGATGTCCATGTGTAGAGTCTTCTCTTGTGTTGCTGGTAGAGGGTGTTTGCTATGACCAGTGTGTTCTCTGGGCAAAACTCTATTTAATAACAATAATCTCTGACAAAGCCTGATGTTCTGTATTAAAAAGGAGCCACCGTGACCCAGCCTCCTTTCCCAAGACAATATTCTTAGAATGGTCTGGTGAGGGAGTTCTTACTATGGGAGTGGGGGTGGGAGGAAGGCATGCTCTTAAAGATAAAAAGGAAATGAGAGGGCTGCAGAATTTCTAAGGGCTTTTATTTGGGGGGAAGACCATTTATGTCTGATGTGGACTCTGGAACAGGACTGAAACCCATCAACCTTAGTCCAAACCTGAGATGAAATAGTAGACTACAGACTTCAGTTAACTAAGGGAATATCTAGACCTTGGGATAAAGATTTTTACTATCTCTGAGTCAAACAGAAACAAAGTTGGAAGACTACAAGTTAAGGGAGGGAGGCAGACTGGATACAAAGGCTGGTCCTTGGTCTTCTTGATACACGCAGTGGAAAGTACAGTCCCAGTTAGTAGAGACAAGTCACATCTACTTACTGCTGCTATGCCCAGACATCAAGGAAAGACCAGAGACAAAAGGTTCTGAACTTTGGGGACCAGTAGTTAGCCAAATTCAGGTGGTTAAGAACCTAGAAGCCAGCATCTTGTAAATGCCAGCACGGAATCCATGACCACAGAAGAAGAGGAAGAGTAATTTTATATAATGAGGACTCATTGTATTGCTCCTTGCTCATTAGAGGACGCAATCACCGCTCTGCCTTTTGAACCAGAAGAAACAAGTCTGTGTCATTTAAAGTTCGTGCATATTCTCTAACCTCATTTCCTGATAGAGGCACCTTTGAGGAACATTATGATTACAAAGTGCTTGATAAAATGCTTTCTTATTTTTGAATATATAGCCCTGGTGTCCATAGCATTGTTCACTCTAAATAAGTAAAGTCTTACAGTTTCTATCAAATCAGAATGGGAAAAATACATTAAAGGACTTCCTCCTCACCATCCCATCTTCTGCTACCACTGATTCCTAGTCCCTCACTCCAGACAAGAAATAATACTAGTCTGAAGCGACTATTGGTGAGGATGGAGCAGAACGTCTTGGTTACTTTATTTAGCAGGTAGAAGCTGAGGAAAGGAAGTTCCTAAATGGAGGCAGGTCTCTGATTTGGGTGAGTCAGTAGATTGTACCAATCAAGAGAAATGAAAAGGAAAAACAGGCATGGGGTTAGAGAAAGATGAATTTAGTTCTGGGTAAGTTAACCTGAGTTAGAAAGATATCACAGACAGTAATATGAGTCTCGAGCTCTTGGGAAAGCAGAATGGTTACACAAGATGATAAAAACATAGTTAATAGGTTATTATTTACCAGAATTTTCTGTCTTCACAGTCCTATGAACTAGGTGGAACTCTGAACTATGAACTAATCCTTTATCTCCACTTTACAAAAGAGGAAGTGTAACTTTTGTACTTCGCCCAAGGTCACACCCCTAGTACAAAGCAGAACCAGGCTGACTGCAGGCAGAACACAGTATTCATGACGACACCATGAGTTCCCTCATAGCTCAGTCGGTAAAGGATCCGCCTGCAATGCAGGGATCTGCCTGCAATGCAGAACACCAGGGTTTGATTCCTGGGTCCGGAAGATCCCCTGGAGAAGGAAAATAGCAACCCACTCCAGTATTCTTGCCTGGAAAATCCCATGGACAGTCAATCATAGTGAATGACTATGTCTATCTCACTATAAATTGAGATGAGTGCAGAACCAGTGAGAAAGAAGCAGTGATAAGGAACCCAGGATCTGTGGTCCTTCCACAAAGCATGGCCAACTTCAAAGCAGAGAAAGTAGCCTTCAAACAAGGCCACTGAACAAAGGAAAAGAAAGAGGCCACTAGGAAACCCCTGGAGACAGAGTGAGTATGTGTGGTTTCTGGGCTTTTTGACTACAGCACCTGGCTAAGCCTCCCTTCCAGTTCCCCTCAGAACCTTGCTCCTCACTGCCCCCCTTCTAATCAGAATTCCAAGAAACAAATGCGAGAACTGCACTGAAAGAAAACCTGACCTCAAAGAGGGTGCTCCCCCTAGTGGAGAGGAGAAGGATGGTGCGGGCAAGGAGGGTAAGGTGAGACCAAAGAGTGGGGCACATGACCCAAACATAAGGTGACCATACATCCTCACTACCCTTGCTGTCCAGGCATATTCAGCTCAAAAGCAGAGTTAAAGCAAACTCTTAGGTTAGTTTAGCTAACCTAAAGTCTCACAGAACAATTCTTTTGGACCAACACATCTCTCTCACAGAGGTAACTAGAATTAGCTGTTTTTAACAAATGCTATTGTTAACAGAATGGTACAGTGGTTGGTCAATATATGACCTTTAAGCTCTCTAAACCTTAATTTCCTGTATTTCTTCCTATCTATCTGGCTGTGCTGGATCTTTGTTGCAACACACAGGATCTTCATTGCAGCACAGAGGATCTTTAGTTGCGGCATGCTAACTCTTAACTGTGGCATGTGGAATCTAGTTTTCTGACCAGGGATCAAATCTGGACCCCCTGCATTGGGAGCGTGGAAGGAAGTTCCCTGAATTTCTAATACAGTATTGACAAACCTATTCCATGCTCCGTAATGAGGATTAAATGAGATGCTTTCATGTAAGGTGATTAGACACTCTAATGGGACAATCATCCCATAAAATATAACATGTTACAAAAAGGGACTGGCAAACAAACTGGTAAAATACAGGTGAGCCAGAGAATCATAGCTGCCAGCAGTTATAACCTCCCCTGTAATGGCTTACTCACCACTTGACTTGAACTCTGCTCTGCTTTGATTTAGGTAAATGTATTTGTGATGGGGATGACCAAGACTTTTGCAATTTTCTTTGTGGTTTTTCAAGAAGAGTTTGAAGGCACCTCAGAGCAAACTGGTTGGATTGGATCCATCATGTCATCACTTCGTTTTTTCGCAGGTATAAAGTCGACAATAAGCTTGCTGTCCAAGGAGAAGGAACACAAAGGGCAATTTCAAGAAGACTCATCTGTCAGTCCATTCAAGACAGAAGCATTACTAAAACTCAGGTTCATTTATCAATATGTAAAGCTGAGAAGAGTAAGGACTTACAGTGTTTACCTCCATTTGACTTGGCAAAACTGGAAAAATTAGGGTTCAAACAAACGAAGTTGAAGAATCTATTTAACATCATAGGTTCAGTGAGTCAGTCTCTCAACTGGGAAGTCAGACCATAAAGCTCTGTCCTGATCATCTAAGCATACTCATCACAGTGTAGATAAATAACTGAACTTTGTTCTAGTCATAGGTCACTAAACACAACCTTTTCTTGCAGAGGTTTTATAATGCCTTTTCAGTAAGCTTCCCTTCCAAACCTGCTTATTTACATCATCTTTTCTTCAAAACAAACAAAAAACAACCAAAACTCTTCTTCTAAAAAAGCAAAATAGTGTGGAACTATGAATATTAAGAAACCCAATACAGACACCCTTTTGAAGGATACACAAAAGTAAAGTCCTTTTATTTTCCTTCAGTTGCCCATTTAAACTGTACACCAGAAGAGAAGGGATGCTGGGGCATATTTAACTGGTATTTGTTTCTTTTCTCAAGGTCCTCTAGTTGCTGTTACTTGTGACATAACTGGAGAGAAAACTGCCTCCAGTCTTGGGGCTTTCCTTGTTGCTGGTGGATATCTGATCAGCAGCTGGGCTACAAGCATTCCCTTTCTTTGTGTGACTATGGGATTTTTACCTGGTAAGTCCACAGTAAAAGCAAGACTTTAAAAAAACAACAACAAAAAAACGGAACCAGGAAACTTTCCTTTTACTGTGAGTTCAAAAGGCCTACTTATATTATCTCAGGTTCAGAATATCTCATCCAGTACCAAGACACTTAATGTGAAAGTGACTCCTAGCTATTAATATTATGTTTTTCTTTTAGGTTTGGGCTCTGCTTTCTTGTACCAAGTCGCTGCTGTGGTCACTACCAAATACTTCAAAAAACGATTAGCTCTTTCTACAGCTATTGCCCGTTCAGGGATGGGACTGACATTTCTGTTAGCACCCTTTACGAAAGTCCTGATAGATCTGTATGACTGGACAGGTGAGTCCTGAACCATCAATTCTGCAAGATTTAATGTTGAGCCCTCTCTCCCTTTGATGACTAAAGAGGAGGTGAGCATGATTCTTCCCTGGAGAACAGACAGCAAAAGAGACTCTGAATTACTTCAAGGCCTTGCCAGCCTACAGAGGCAACTCAAGAGTTCAAGTCTGAGGGGATGGAAGGCAATTTGTGTGGCTGAGGGAGCACACCTTAGCAGGGATAGCAGTACTCCGGGGAAGCAAGAATCCCCTCCTCAAAGCCTTCTCTTTCCACATTTTTTCTTTAAGAAAAACATCTGCATTAAAAAAGATAATAATAAAAGACTCCTCCATCAGATTCACTAAGGATGGAATTGGGTAAAAAGAGGATTATGTTCCTTAATAATATTTATATACTGTCAACTATAAATTTTCATGAATGAATAAAAATCAGTCACTCTATAATTTTTCTCATACCTGAGATAAAACAATTGGTTTAAAATAACCTCAAGTTGGAGAGAGTGTGTGGAGCGGTGTGGTGCTTGTGAGCTTCCAGCATGGCGTACCGGGGCCAAGGCCAGAAAGTGCAGAAGGTGATGGTGCAGCGCATCAATCTCATCTTCAGATACTTGCAGAATAGATCACGGATTCAGGTGTGGCTTTATGAGCAAGTGAATATGCGGATAGAGGGCTGTATCATTGGTTTTGATGAGTATATGAACCTCGTATTAGATGATGAAGAAGAGATTCATTCTAAAACAAAGTCAAGAAAACAACTGGGTCGGATCATGCTAAAAGGAGATAACATTACTCTGCTCCAAAGTGTCTCCATCTAGAAGTGATAAATGAAGTGAGAAATTGTTTGCCAATACCGTTGGTTTTTTAGGTGTCATTTGTTAGAGATGTAGTTCTAAAACATGTATTCATATTGTTCTGTTCACCCTTATGTTATTACCAGATGACAATAAATGCTGTGGGACTGTTCTTATAAAAAAAAAATAATAATAACCTCAAGTTATTGGGGGGAAAAATATATGTATATGTAAATACACATGAATATATATACATATATATGATTATTCCTACCTACAGAGCAATTTTGCTGAACTTTCCCTTTTCCATTCCTGATTTAAAAAATCACGAATATGGTGAACAGGACCAATTGACAAATCCCTAAGATAGCAAGATAGTAGAACCTACAGCCAATTCTATTTCTAGAAGCAACACACACAAGTCACAGCTTTGGTCAGGACATGCTGAAGTCAAGCAACTACTCAGTTTCAAAGGCAACACTGGCATCTGTCTTCTTTCAAGGAATTTAAAACATCATGAGATGAAACTGCTATCTCCTCTTCTAAAGCAGTTTCCAAATGATTCCCATTGCCCAATTCTGTATTTTCTGTACCTAAATCTAAAGCCTCATTTCAGGATTTAAAACACATTGTAATTTTCTAACATTTGAAATATGACTCCCCTCCCCCTACCCCCACCCCCACCAACACACCAACACAACTTTTTTAGTACAAATAACTCCTCCCATCCCACCTTTGGTATGGCTTTCTATCTCCAAAGGTCTCCCTGTTTTCACAAGGATACAGCAGTGTGTATGGCTAAAAGTTAAGTCAATGGATTTAAATACTTTCAGCTAAATTCAAAGACAAAGCAGTGTTTTCAGGAATTATTGTACTATGACTGAATATTTAGTGGTGGGGCCTCTTCTAAGGATACAAAGTATTGTGAAATCAAAGAGGTAAATTTAGCTTAACTTCTCCATTTTTCTCTCCTGTTTAGGTGCCCTTATATTACTTGGAGCTATCACATTGCATCTGGTTCCTTCTAGTATGCTCTTGCGACCCATTCATATCAAAAGCAAGAGAAATTCTGATATTAAAGATAAAAGTAGTTTGTCTCCAAGTGGTCCAGAGGGAGCATGTGGAATAGAAACATCATGCTGCAATGAGACACAAGAGTTGGCCATCAGGGACAGTATTATGCAGAAGGAAGGACAACCAGGTATAAGTTTAACTGTCTCACAAAATCAAAGCAAAGAGTTCAACAATGAACGTAACAGAAATGGACTCTTCCGAAAAACTAATGAAGAAACTTATCAGAAAAAGACCACTTCGCAGAGCTGTAAACAAAAACTCTTTGATTTTTCTCTCTTTAAGAATCCTTTTTTCTACATATTTACGTGGTCTTTTCTTCTCAGTCAGCTGGCATATTTCATCCCTACCTTTCACCTGGTAGCCAGAGCCAAAACACTGGGGATAAACATCATGGATGCCTCCTATCTTGTTTCTGTAGCCGGTAAGAAAGCCTACTTCTACCTCACCCTCAAAAAGGAAAAATATATTCTACAAAAATTGGTTACATTTTATTAAAAAGTTGAAGAAAAATAGTATTTTTAAAAAGGAGTTTTGGGAGGTCCAGGAAAGCAAGTTTTTTGAAGCTGATGGGAGCAGCAGGCCTTCCCTTCCACAGGTCTGGCACTGCATCTTGCACACAGGCTCTTCCTACAAGACAGCGGACCCCAAACCAAGTCTTATTTTCATGGGTCAGTAGCCAAGTATTTGCTAGATACTGAACCTTACAAAGCGGATCGTAGTGGAAACAGTCATTTTAGGAAGCAAAAAAATCCAACGTAGACAGCACAGTGCAGTGGCTGAAAGAATTGGTTCTAGAGCTAGACTTTCCAGGTTCAAGTTTTTGCAGTGTATGACTGTTAAGACCTTGGGCAAGTTACTTGCCGCCCATCTCTTGATTTTCTTATCTGCAATATATGAATAATAGTATCTACTCTCGTAAGGTTATTAGGATTAAACAAGTAATGCATGTAGAGTTTAAAATAGTACCCGAACTATCGTTAGCATTCAATAATGTTTTAGTAATATTTGTAGCTAACAATTTTCCCCCTTTAACTCATAGTAAGGGGATAAGTATGTGTACTTAGGCTAGTCATTAATGGATTGGCTAACATTTAAATTGAACTAGAATGAAAAATAAAACCAATCATTTTAGTTGAGTATTTATAAAAATAAATGGAAACAGAATGCTTGATCCAGAAAATATGGATTCTTTCAGCTGACAAAACAGGGAATCTAAAGAAGTGAAAATGAAGGCAACGACTGGTTTGCGCTACCTGGAAATTCTCAGTAGCACATTCACTTCTCTCTTGCTAATTTCTGGAAAAGACTTTTACCAAGTCCTTGCAAAACTGACAGCACCCCATTTCCAACTGCTTTGGTCAAGTAAAACTTGTGTGTGCAAGAAAAAGATATATAGCTAAACTGATGTTTTCCACTGAAATGTCTGAGAGTATCAATTTGGATCAGATTAGAGCTTTACAGGGCTTCCCAGGTGGTGCTAATGGTAGTAAAGAACCTGTCTGCTAATGCAGGAGACACAGGAGACGTGGGTTTGATCCCTGGGTCGGGAAGATCTCCTGGAGGAAGGTGTGGCAACACAGTCCAGTATTCTTGCCTGGAGAAACCCATGGACAGCTGAGTGTGGCAGGCTATGGTGCACAGGGTCACAAAGAGTTGGACAGGACTGAAGCAACTTACACACACACACAGGGCTTTACAACAAGGCCAAAGAATATAATAGTTTCAATATGCATTCTAGGAAAAAACTGTAAAAACAGATATGGAGAGGGTAGTATGCATTTTAAATTCCTTTTTGTGGAGTAATTTACATTTGAACCACAGGAAGAATTTTAAGTAAAAAACAACTGCAGCTCAAGCTCCTCTTGGTGAAAATCTTTCAGTATTTAACTGGTACATTGCATGTAATAGGATAAAGGATAAGAAGGTTCTATTACCTTGAAACTCAGTAAAAAATGTTATTCTTAAATTTTATTCAAATTACACCACAGCGTCAAACGTTCAAAACATGATTTCCCATTTCCAGACTTCCTACATATTTTCAAGTTAAGCATAATAACCTTTGGAGGACTTAACTACCAAAACCTCATGCCATTTTAAGAAAGCGCCTCAACATCTATTTTTTTTCCCAATGTAAGACTTAATCATTTATACTCCAGTCATCCACCATATGACTTCCCCAAGACACTAACCTGTGGGTCTACTAATCCTCAAGAAATCTCACTTCCTCACCTGTAGGACCTCTTCAAGGGAGGCCTACTGAGCCCACGGTCTTCTATAATCTGGTATTCCCAGTTTGGTGGTGTAAGGTTTCCAAACACAATCAGAATAAACACTTGATGACTCCTCCACCCAAATCTGGAGGAGTTTTTTCAGTATTTTATTAAATGTTTAGAATAGGTACAAAAATGATAGAATCTACTGATACAAAGGAAATCAGTCCTGAATATTCACTGAAGGAGTGAGGCTGAAGCTGAAACTCCAACACTTTGGCCACCTGATATGAAGAACTGACTCACTGGAAAAGACCCTGATGCTCGGAAAGACTGAAGGCAGGAGAAGGGGACAACAGAGGATGAGATGGTTGGATGGCATCACTGACTCAATGGACCTGAGTTTGAGTACTCTCGGAGTTGGTGATGGACAGGGAGGCCTGGCCTGCTGCAGTCCATGGGGTTGCAAAGAGTCAGACATGACTGAGCTGAGCAACTGAAATGAACAGATACAAATGAAACCATTTTTTTCTCTCATGTCCTAGCCACAGGGAATGAAGACTTAGACATAGGAAAAGATGCCTTATGCATTTATATTTTTCAAAGGGGCTAGAAAAATGCAGTTAGGATTTCATAAGACCTTTTCAATACTGTTCCAGGTATCACTGAGACAGTCAGTCAGATTATCTCCGGATGGGTTGCTGATCAAAACTGGATCAAGAAGTATCATTACCACAAGTCTTACCTCATCCTCTGTGGCATCACTAACCTGCTTGCTCCTTTAGCCACCACATTTCCACTACTTATGACCTATACCATCTCCTTTGCTGTCTTCTCCGGTGGTTACTTGGCATTGATACTTCCTGTACTGGTGAGTAGACACACTTGTTAATGTTCTTACACCATTTAGAAAAAGTAAGAATCATCATCTCCCCAAAAGAGAAAACATACTTTGTATTACTTTTATAATTAAAAACAAAAACAAACAAAAAAAAAACATACCCAAGGCCTCAGAAACCTTGTAGCTACATCCTATCCAGCTATTCTTCTTATCTTGTAAGGAGGGATGATGAGAGGACTAGCCATGTTGAACAGGAAAGAAAGAAAAGCAAAACAGGGAACAGAAGGATTCCACTTTATCAGTCTCCCAGGTTAGGCTTCTATTCTTTACTTCAGCTCCAGAAATTTCTTTGGTTCTAAGATACATCTGGGAAGAGTTCCTTAAAAGAAAAAGGGGCTTCCTGACAAGTGATGACCTCTCTCTTGTTGAGAGAAGTTCTGTATACTTTAACAGGGATATTGTGCTTTTAACTCCTCTCCATCTTTACCCCAAACTGACATAAAATCCTAGAGCTGAATGGAATGGAGTTGTACAAATACTTGTGAGTTTTTCTTGGAACCCCATGGGTCCTTAGAACTAGGTCCCCAGTGCGCTGAACATAATCCCCAGGAATCTTCCAGCCTGGTATCAATATTAGCGTAAGTGGTGAAGACTATTAAGAGGCTTAAGGAAAAATTAAAACTTTCTAACACTTAAATCAACTTCTTGTGACATCTGATTTCTTATAAACCAGTAGCTGGTACTCAGCCATAGGTGGACTGAAGAATACTACTGTCAGCTCCAACTGTAAATACCATTTCCTAACAGAAAAGAGCAGTGAGACTGAGGGGGAAAAATACCCCCGAACCAACTAACTAAAAGATTTTTTAAAAGAAATAAAAACCAATGGTTCTTACTAATAAAATTAAAACACTACATGTCTACTCAAATTACTATTCCCTATCTACCCTTATGGCAGAAAGTGAAGAAGAACTAAAGAGCCTTTTGATGAAAGTGAAAGAGGAGAGTAAATAAGTTGGCTTAAAGCTCAACATTCAGAAAACTAAGATCACGGCATCTGGTCCCAACACTTCATGGGAAATAGATGGGGAAACAGTGGAAACAGTGTCAGACTTTATTTTTGGGGGCTCCAAAATCACTGCTGATGGTGATTGCAGCCATGAAATTAAAAGACGCTTACTCCTTGGAAGGAAGGTTATGACCAACCTAGATAGCATATTTAAAAGCAGAGACATTACTTTGCCCACAAAGGTCCGTCTAGTCAAGGCTATGGTTTTTCCAGTGGTCGTGTATGGATGTGAGAGTTGGACTGTGAAGAAAGCTGAGCGCCGAATAATTGATGCTTTTGAACTGTGGTGTTGGAGAAGACTCTTAAGAGTTCCTTGGACTGCAAGGAGATCCAACCAGTCCATCCTAAAGGAGATCAGTCCTGGGCATTCATTGGAAGGACTGATGTTGAAGCTGAAACTCCAATACTTTGGCCACCTCATGTGAAGAGTTGACTCATTGGAAAAGACCCTGATGCTGGGAAGGATTGGGGGCAGGAGAAGAAGTGGACGACAGAGGATGAGATGGTTGGATGGCATCACCGACTCGACGGACATTGGGTTTGGGTAAACTCCAGGAGTTGGTGATGGACAGGGAGGCCTGGCGTGCTGCGATTCATGGGGTCACAGAGTCGGACACGACTGAGCGACTAAACTGAACTGAATCTACCTCAGCTCTTTCATATCAGGGTAGAATGCCATCCAAACCACCTCAGAAGCCAAGTGTTCATTGCTTGAGACAACATACACAATATTTTATCCCTCCGTAGGCAAAAGTCTCTGCAGAATATCACCCTCAATATGGTTAACACTGGATTCTAATCCCTACAGGTTGATCTGTCTGGGAATTCTACAGTACACAGCTTTTTGGGACTTGCAAGTTTCTTTGCTGGGATGGCTGTCCTTTCTGGACCACCTTTAGCAGGTAATAGCTTAGCCTTAGTAAACTTCAATCACAATGAACCAAAATGTTGATCCATGATTAATGGTAACATAGAATGACATTATTAGATAGTTAAAAGAAACTGATGATTATCTCTGCTGTTCCTGTACCAACTCGCACAACTCCATTAAGAAACCAGGAGAATCTGAGGGTTAATTCACCAGGTGTGCACTAAGCAGATTTGAGTCTTGCAGCAGGGACTGTGTATATATCTACTTCTCTGGGAAGACAATCCAGAGTTTTATCAAATGCCCAAAGATATATGATGCTTAAAAACAAAAAAACAAAAACTACTAGCACCTTTTATCTAAATAGCAGTCATTACAGAGCTTGAAAACTGCAGGCCTGTTCCCTTTGCTCTTCAGACGTGCTGTAAGACTAAATGCCAGAATCTGTGCAGAGGACACGCGGGGCCACTAGAGACACATTATGTATAACTATAGTAAAACTTTGGGGAGTTCTGTTTTTAAATTAACTTTAAGACCGAAGCATTGTTTTATGTTCACTTTTTACCTACTGGAACATAAGACTATTAAAAGACTAACCACTCACACACAAATATTTTTAAGAAACAGACTTAAGCTTTAGTATCTTATGCTTTAGGTTCTCAACTATTGAGAGCCTATAAGAATTACAGTATATAGGATATACTATATAAGATATTAGTAAAAGAATTATAGTATGCAGAATTACAAATTACTACAGCATTTCTAATCATCCACAATAAGGAATCCAATCTAAAAATTACTTTTGCTTCCCTCTGTCCTAAAGTAAGACAGAAAAAGGGTCTGATCTTGCCCCACAATTTTTTAAACCAAGTTTTATAATGACATAAGATTTGCACCTCTATAAACTTGAGACTGAGAAAGGCAAATATCAAAAGAAAAATATAAAAACTTAAGAAATTATTACTAAAGGTAAAAAAAAAAGTACCACTAATCTGAGGTTCAATTTGAGTATATCTATCTAAAGGAAAAATGTACACAAATATACAACTAAGTCCTGATTTGAATTTATGAACACATCTCTTTCCATGAGGTCTAACTTGGCCTATACTTCATAACTGGAAAACAGGTGAGAATTCTATAGCCCAGAATTATTATACAACAGGGAGTGGTAAAAACAGACCAAACACTAGAGGCTCCTAGCAGAGTTACTCTGTCTAGTATCCAGGTCAGTGAAATAGAGGAAAACAGAGTTCAAATACAGTCTGCTGATGAATTTTTTCAATCTTGACCCTTCTTCACTGACTGTGCCAAAGACACTTTGGAACTTTTTAAGACTGTTAAGCCAAAAACATCAGAGGTAACAAATACCAGGGCACAGAATATATTATTCAAATGATAAAGGCAAGTAATAAAACTACATGTTTAGAGACAACACGTTTTTGTACACATTTAAAAATGTTTAAACAGTTCAATGTATGAGAAGACAAGGCAAGCTTTGTAAGGAGTATTACTTAAAAGGAAAAAACTACAGATGTATGTGTGGGTTTCAAAACTAATTTGTTGGTCTTTAAAAAAAAATTTTTTTTTAATAAAAAAGGACCACAGAGCAGATCAGAAAACAGAGTGCATCACTTTATTGTGAAATTTATTTCACATGCACACACACCTATGTAATAGAAAACATATGATATAAATACATTTCTTATTGTGAGTCAAAAGAAAAGTTACAAGCCTTTTGTTACCCAATATCCACGATATCCTAGCACTATATGTAAGGACAAAGACAGAGCTCATGGTAGAATATTTACCTGCTAACTCTCAGAATACTATGTAGGCAATCATAAATTTTATAAGTTCTACAAAAAAAGTTAAAGTAAGTGATAAGGCTGTTGCTAAAAGCTTAAGTATAGATTTTTAGTCTGGGAGTTGCTCAGAGTATCTTAAACAAGATTATGATAACTGATATATAATTCAGTTAAGTTTCCTTCTCTGTACCATGATCTCTCATTGACTACAACGTTGTGCTAGGCATCCTGTTGAAGGGGGATTTCAAGATAGTCCTTGCTCCTGTAAGTCACTGTTCTGTGAAATGACAAAGAGGATTTTACAAAGGCTGTTAGATTTGTCCCTAACTTCCAGCAGCAACTACTTAAGAACATCAGAAATAGTGATTTGTAGATCCACTCATCTCTCAACTGGTATGGACAGTTAACATTATTGTCTTCAGCTTTAACTAAACTGAAAGTCTTACTGGTTACAAAATATTTTTCTAAACCAAACTCAGATCTTCTGAACTGTATGAGATCCTCATTTTATACTTACCTAGATTTGTTATTATCAAATTAGAAAAGTTGAAATTCCTATAAAAATTACAGGTATTACAAATGAGCAATCGAGCAAAGAGTAAAATGTTTCACAATAATCCTCAGTCAAAAGACTAGTTAAAAATGGTACATGAACAATAATTTTCTCCTTCCTGTATGGAAATGAAAAAGAAAAACAAGTTAGTCCTATACAGCATATTTTAATAACTCAAGGAAAGGGGGGGAAAAGCATAGGAAACCCAATGAACCTATTTTCTTTAAAAAAATGTTTTAAGAAAAAAGAATGTCTAAAGAAATAAGAGAATTATATATACACAATAACAGGTAATTGCTAAGGACTACAGTAGCAACAAAATTCTTTATCAGATCTTGGCTAAAACTGACAGGGATTGAAATAAATTAGTAGTTCAAAAATTAATCCCCCCCCCCCCCCACGCAACACACACATTCCCCACAAGGGACCACTCTGCCCACTCCACCTCACAGCCCTCCCTATTCTTGTCACTACTCAGCAACAAATTCAATTTTAGTTAACAACATGACCTGCTTCAGACTGGGTCAGCTGACCCAAGTGTAGGTCAAACGTCACTGTTCATCCAAACCCAAATTCTGTTTTTCTGCTGGTAGATGGCATCCAGAACTATACACTAACACAAAGATGGAAGCTTGAAAGTTTGTGAAAAAATAAAAAATGTTAATATTTTTAAAACATAATATACATTTCTAATAGACCCGTTAGCAATATAAGTCAGAGAAGGCAACGGCACCCCACTCCAGTACTCTTGTCTGGAAAATCCCATGGACGGAGGAGCCTGGTGGACTGCAGTCCATGGGGTCGCTAAGAGTCGGACACGACTGAGCAAATTCACTTTCACTTTTCACTTTCATGCATTGGAGAAGGAAATGGCAACCCACCCCAGTGTTCTTGCCTGGAGAATCCCAGGGACGGGGGAGCCTGGTGGGCTGCCGTCTATGGGGTCTCACAGACTTGGACACGACTGAAGCAACTTAGCAGTAGCAGTAGCAGCAGCAGCGATATAAGTACAAAAATAGTGCTTTGGGCAAAAAGCAAGTATATAATCATATTCTCCAATGTATCAATATAAGACAGATACACATTACTTATGTGAAATTCCTAATCTTGTACCCTAGGCGTTTGACATGTGAGCTCAAAATGCTATGGGCTGTTCAGTTTCATTTAAAAATAAAAACACCAATGGCCCATATTAGCTGCCTATAAGACAAACTCAGTCTAGTTCCCTTCTTCCACATACTCCTCCATTTCCCAACTGATAAATGCATATATTAAGCTAAAATATATTTTAATATATATTTGAATCAATAATAAATGTCTGAAAACTCACTTAAAATGTCATAGATAACTGTTTTTTGTTTACACCACCAAAAATTTATTTTCCATTCATACAGTTGATCTCTCTTATCCATTTAGCCCTCCCTCTTGCCCCTTCCCCTATAATAACCACTACTCTGATCTCTTTATCTACATGTTTGTTTAGTTTGTTCATTTTTGTTTGTTTCATAAATAATCGCCAGGACTTAACACTAGGACTTAATCTAGAACATCTCTCTCTCTCTTGCTATCATTTTTCAACCTCACAATTCACCAGAAATATCATGGAGCAAAACTGGTTACTTTTGCATTAACATTTTATCTGTGTTTTATAAGAAAAGACAATGAGTAAAATGGAAATTCATCCATCTAAGCCTGTCTCCTATTAATGCAAAAAAGTGCATCTCTTCATGAAATGAGAGATCATTTCCTACCTCTATTCCATCCTTATTTCAGATACAATGTTAAACAAATACTCCACCCAGTCCTCACTCAAACTTTTATCAACCATGCCCTCTACAGTTTTACCAGTCATCTTAGCCTATCAGTTGAGAATTTCTCTATGGCCTAAAATTTTATTTGTAAAACAAATACACAAACAACCCTTTGGCCTGCTATAAATCCCTTTTGGATATTAGGGGTATGGGGGACAAGTAAGAAGGCAGAACAAAGCTCCTTGTCCCTTAAATCCTGAAGAATATATTATACTCTGAAGAGGCAAAACAATATAAATCATTTATTTATCCAGTGGTTATTTTCCCCATAAACAACAGACCTAATAGAATTTTACTTTGATTCAGTATCCCTAAGATTAATAAATCCCTACAAAAACAAATTCCAAACAGCTCTCTACTGTGGTTTAAAAAAAGAGGGGGAGGTAGTCCTTCCCTTGCAAGGCCAAGAAATCAAGTTTCAACATCCTAACACAGACCAAAATCCTCTTAATAAAATTTACAACAGAGAGACAATAATTAAAACACTACCAGTAAATCTTCCAGCAAATTTCTATCACAGGGTCTTTAGAGAGTTCCTGTCTTAAAAGACACTGAGGTTTATATCTGCTAAACCATGTTTCCCAAGACTTTCTCCCCTCATGGCACATATAGGAAATATTTGTACAGCACACCCAAAGTAAAATGACAAGTCTGCTAATAGCCAGGCCCCCAGGAATATGAAAAGATCATTATCTCTGTACCTCGGCAGTCTGCCACTATGCTACAGCCCAACAGATAGCTAGGAGCTCTAGTTCAACACCAGCAAATCACTTACAGAATTCTCAACTAGTTTGAACTACTATCAAGGAACTTTGGAATTAAGGGCCTTTTAGGAGTATTTTAAATCTTAACAAAATGACCAATAATAAAGTTACAGTAGTAATCGTACTGTAAAGGATTTATAAACCCAGCTAAAAATCACCTTCTGAGCTATCACAGACATGAATATTTAGGCAAGATGCCACAGTCATTTTTAAACGTGTATGGTTTAACCCAAAAAATGATACAGAGTAGTTTTAAAATGATGACATTTTAAAAAATGAATCTAGAATACTGTATTAAACACCAAACTTGAAAGATGCTAATCCTTTTTGCCTATAAGAAAACTGGTCTTCAAAACTGTTTAAGGAAGCTGAGTCCTATCTCCCCAGTTGTTTTAAATTATCAAAGGAAACATTATTTGACATTTCTGTCCAGAACAAAGGTTACACAGTTATAGATATGAGGTAATTTGGACCCCAACTTCACTGTACGTAAGAATCAACTGGGTGCTGCCTAGGAGGAAGATGCTTAGAAGCCAATGAATGTGCACAATTAACATGCATCTTAAGTGAATCTGATGCAGGTAGTCTGGAGACATTAAGGAAATGCTTAGAGGGCACTTGAGCTTAGGAAGTCTGCACCAGCAGCCAGTGTACTCCTCAGAATGTTGGCTGCATACAGTATTCCCTAGTGTGGAGTGGAGGCTCAGATCCATGCATGCTTTCCTAGACTGCAGCTGGTATTCTCTGCCATTCACAATGTTTTTGCTATGACCACAGAGGAACCCAGTCTTAAATGTCAATTTATGTGTTTATTTCCTTTTAAAAATGATTAGAATGCAGTGGTTTCCGAACTACCAACAGTAACCCTGAAACTCATTAGGGTTGAAAGTACATTTGTATACAGCTATTTCATGCTATTATTAAAAAAATACAAAGATCTAATAAAATCAAACCAAATATACCACTTTTTTGTTTGCTTGGTTTTGGCTGTGCCTGGGATCAAACCCTTGTACTCTATAGGGGAAGCACAGAGTCCAACCACTGAACCACCAGGGAATTCCCTATATAATCTTCTTTTACTTTCAGTGGTAGGGAAAAGCTAATTATTCCAAGAGAGAGATGTTTGGTTAGAACAATGAAGCTATAAATTTAACTTAGCTAGTTGTTGTTTAGTCGCTAACTCGCATATGACTCTTTGTAAACCCACGGATGATAGCCCACCAGGCCCTCCTGTCCATGGAATTACCCAGGCAAGAATACTAAAGTGGGTTGTCATTTCCTTCTCCAGGGGATCGAACCCGTGTCTCCTGCATTGGCAGGCAGATTCTTTACCCGAGTCACCAGGGAAGCCCCACATTTAGCTTGATTATGAAGCTAATACTTTCACAGGACAACTAATTAAAAACAATACAATTTAGTTGTCCATCTCACTCTTCACCTATTTGCTATTATAAACAGCATCATAAAACTAACTACTCAACTGCACATTAATATTCTACTGAACAGCAATTAGATCTTAGGGAAAGAATCTTAAAATATGCAAATCTCTCAATTCTCAAGCATGAACGGGAGAAACAGATTTAAAACAAACTGTTTCATTAAACTTTGCACTGGGAATTCCCAGGCAGTCCAGTGGTTAGGACTTGATGCTTTCACTGCCAGGGACCTGGGTTCAATCCTTGGTTGGGAAACTAAGATCCTGTAAACCACATAATACAGCAAAAAAATAGTAGTAATAATTAAAAAAAAAAAAAACCAATCTTTGCATGGAAATACAACTTTGCATGGAAGCAGTTCTATAGGATGCTAAATAATTCCCTGCCCCGCTAAGAAAATATACTAAATATATCTTAATTTTTAATGTTTCAGAAACAAGATTCTGACTTTAAATGTGTGTGAAATGAATGGTTTTATAAGCAGTTTTCTCTCAAACTGTCTAAGTCCCTCTAGGATTTATAAAACAACTCATTTTCACTATTTTTAGCTTTATCCTCCTGACCCTTCAGCAGCACTAGCTACCTCCTTGTCCAAGAACTTCTAGTCTTTTCCCAGAGTATAACTTCTAACACTCCTGTCTTATAATTCACTGGTTATGTATATACACTGGTAAATTGCTCTACTAAAGGACTAAGGGAGGAGTGACAAAGGATAAAAGGGCATGCTGCTGATATCCAGTTTCTCCTTTATAGACTTTTCTAGAAAAGTTAACAGAATGGTCACGTTTCTTAGATATCGAAAGGTCAATCAACATAATATAAAAACTTGTGAGTAGGTTTCACTATTATGCTTATCTCCAAGAAACATTTAATTGCAGTCAAGCAAGGAGTTAGTAAGTAAAAGCAACTTAAAGTTAGCTGAATTTAAATAAAACATTCCATTTATTCATTACATTAAGAAAAGGGAAAAAAAAGCTAATAAAGCAAAGAAACAAAAATTAAAAGTATTTATCAGAGCCAACTAAGAGAATAGAGAGGACAGCATAGGAGATAAAGATATACATAATCAGACAAAAATTTTACTTCAATCAGACCCATCCAGTGAGAAATCATGTTCCAAGATATAAGTGAAAATCAAAAGACATGACGCCAGCTCCATGCAGGCAGATATTTTCATCCATTTTTATCCACAGATATAGTCTTAGTACCCAGAACTGTGCTTGCATATCGTACCAAAATTTTTTGAATAAATGATCAGAATAATAGCCTTAAGGTTTTTTTTAGGATTTTAAATACAAGTACTTATAAAACTCATATAAGTTTGCATCTACAAACATAATATGCATACAATAATCTAGAAAAGATTGTGAACCCCTAGAGGTCCTGAGCCCTTTTTAGGGAGCCTGAGGTCAAGATTATTTTCCTAACAATGTGCTAAGTCACTTTAGTCACGTCCGACTCTTTGCGACCCTATGGACTGTAGCCCGCCAGGCTCCTCTGTCCATGGGATTCTCCAGGCAAGAATACTGGAATGGGTTGCCATTTCCTTCTCCAGGGGATCTTCCTGATCCTCAGGGATTGAACCTGCGTCTCTTATGTCTCTAGCAATGGCAGGCAGGTACTTTACCACTAGCGCCATCTGGGAAGCCCTTTCATAATAATTTTGAGACTTTTGCCTTTTTCGTAAGAATGACTTTTGCAATAATGTATAAATGTTGGTGCCTTGTACAAATATTCCCTGCCATCACAAACTCACTTTAAAAAAAAAAGCATTTCACTTAAGAAGTTCTAGTATGTGAAAGTCTTTTTCACTCAGTCGTTTCTGACTCTTCATGATCCAATGGACTGTAGCCTGCCAGGCCCCTCTGTCCATGGAATTCTCCTGGCAAGAATACTGGAGTAGGTCGCCATGCCCTTCTCCAGTTCTTCCTAACCCAAGGATCAAACCTGGGTCTCCTGCATTGCAGGTGGATTCTTTATCATCTGAGCCACCAGAGTGATTCGAATATGTGCCATCAACCAAATGATTCTGAGAACCCTTCAATTCTTGTTTTAAAAGAACACTTTGATTTCAGGGAGAAATACTGTCATTGTTTAACCCACTTGGCCAAGTCAGTTCCTTTTCACTTGTTCTCACCTGAACCATCCCTGCATAGCCCTTATCACAGGTGTAATACCTAAAGCCCCACTAAACTATGAGTTCAGGGGCCATGTCTAGTTTGGCTCATTATGGTATCAACACCTAGCACATCACTGGGAACATAGTAAGAACTCAAATGTTTGTTCAGTGAAGGAAAAAAGATGATAATGAGTTCTCACTTTTTTCCTTGGAAAATAGTTCAGTTCTTTTTTCTTTGTAAGAATAATTGTAAAATGAAATGGTAACGGTATGTGTTCCCAATTTTCTCCAACTTTCATTATAACACTGGAGATGGGCTCTAGGTCCACAATTACTTTTTTGCCAAGGTTTAAACCCCTAACTCAGATGGAACTGATTTAGCTTCAACAGAATTTAACACAGGTAAGCAGCTTGACTAACTTTCTAATGGGTCACAATACAGAATAATTAGAGGAGGCTTCTTCCTTCAAAGGGCTTCCCTGGTGGCTCAGAGGTTAAAGCGTCTGCCTGCAATGCGGGAGACCTGGGTTCAATCCCTGGGTTGGGAAGATCCCCTGGATAAGGAAATGGCAACCCACTCCAGTATTCTTGCCTGGAAAATCCCATGGACAGAGGAGCCTGGTGGGCTGCAGTCCACGGGGTCCCAAAGAGTCGGACACGACTGAGCGACTTCACTTTTCACTTTCTTCCTTCAATGGTTCATGGCTGAGAACTATTAATGGCACGATTTGCATCATTAACAGAAATCCTTCCTTCCTTATAGGCTGGTTATACGATTATACCCAGACATACACCGGATCCTTCTACTTCTCGGGCGCATGCTATCTCCTCTCTTCAGTTTCCCTTTTCTTTGTACCATTGGCTGAAAGATGGAAAAACAGTCTGATGACAATGAGAGAAGACTGCAGTCAAGTGAGAGCTTAAAAGAAAATCTAAAGTAAAAGTCAGTGGAAGAAAAAGCACGGAATAGAAGTACCCTCATTTATAAAATGAGAAGGTGAATCACAGTTTTTTAAGGTTCCTTTTTGCTTTAGCTTTCTGAAGAACGTCTAACTGGTGATAAGAAAAGAGTAATAGCAACTTAACAGTTTGCTTCTTAACTAGAGATAATCTTTGTTTTCTTTTCATTATTTTATTTCTTAAATTTTCTATAATAAACATGTTTTGCTGTGCAATAAAATATAAATAAGAACTGCTAAAAACCCAAACAAGAAACCTTTATTTCAAGATCCTTTCTGAATACTATTCCTATCTATCCAATGTTACTTTTTCACTATATTTAATTATCTGAAATGGTCAAGCTCACTAGCTAGACATAACTTTAGAAGAAGTTTTATATGAAAGTTGAATAGGTGGCTCTTAATGGGAGATAAAACTAAGACGTTTTCTTAAAAACCATCCTAGTGTTCTCTGCAATACCAGCCTCTCTAGAAACTCCTTCAGCTTCTGTTATTACTATTATTATTCCATCTTTCCATTCCTCTCTGCTTTAAAGTACTATTAATTCCCTACAGAGAAAAATCCCAAAACGAAAGCCTGGATTTAGCTCCAACATGTGGCACTCTCTCACTCTCTACATGTACTTTTGTGCCACCAGTTACAACCCCAATGGCTTGCCATTGTCCACCAGACAGTCTCGCTTATCCTTCACAATCTGACTCACCAAAGGCTTCTGGAAAACCTCTCGCAGCATGAAGTCCTTCTCTCCTCTGGAATCTCATCTGCCTTTTAACAGAGCACTATATGAGCTGCAATCTTTGGCATCAGTCTGCAAGACCAACAGGCCCAGTACCAATTTTGGAACCAAATTTATCTGAGTTCAAGTCTAGGTTATCTTAAAAACTGTAGTTGGTCACGTTTAAAATGTATAGGTTTTACACACAGATGTGACTGTCTAATATTCTTTTTACATTTTAGATGTAAGACAATATGAATAGTCAGAAACAGTACCCCCTCACACAAACAGCAATAATGATAAATCCGAGCTCTGCTACTTGTTACTATGTAACTTCATTAAAGTTACTCAAATGGTCTTGAGTCCCAGTTTCCTCCTTTATAATATGAGGATACCACCAACCTACCTCACTATGAGGGTTAAATGAAAATATACTTGTACCAAGCAAAAAACTCTTCAGAGACAGTAGCCACTCATTTCCTTTCTTCTTTCTACATCAAAACACAAGATTTTAAAAATCAGTGACTTACTAGCAATCACTCTAATCCGTCCCAGCTTCCCTTTTGAGCAATAATTGTTCTCAAAAGACTGACTACCTAGACAACTAGATTCTTTCCTCCAATGAAAGCAAACTATACACTGTAAGTGGAACCAACTAAACGGAGTTCCCTGGTGGACTAGTGGTTAGGATTCAGGGCTTTCATCACCATGGCCTGGGTTTAATCCCAGGTTGGGGAACTGAGATCCTGCACACTGTGCGGCCAAAAACAAAAAACATAACAAAACAGTAAAAGTAGAACCAACTAACGAACTTCAAGTTGAATTCTGATTTACATAGGCTTCATGACTCATACACAACTGAGTAGTTCTTCATCCTACTCAATGGTAATAGGCCCCTCTAAATCTGGGTGGTGTGGACCAAGAAAGGGTGAATCTCCGGACCACAGGAAGCTAGAGACTTCATAACTAATGTACTCATTGTACTAACAATTAACTTAAAATGTTCCTATTTACTTCTGCCCCTGAACACAACAATGAGATATCAAGACATTTTTAAGTAATCATAATCTAGAAATATTATCTCAGACACATAAAGGGTTTCAAGAAAAGCAAAAGAGTACACCTTTCTCAAGATATCCCAAGTGGGAGGGGGGGTGGGGGGCGGGGTCCCTGGTGGTTCAGTGGTTACAACTCTGCCTTCCAATGCAGGAGGCACAGGTTTGATCTCTGATCTGGGAACTAAGATCCCACATGCTATGGGGTGCAGCCAAAAAGAAAAAAAAAAACTAAAAAAAAAAATATCCCATGGGACAAAGAGGAAACAAACAGTAGACTTCGCATGTGTTTGCATAAGTAGGCTGGTGAATAACCTTATAGCAACATCTAATACATACCAGTCACTGAGGCAGACACATTTTATATTTAATCTTAGTCTTCAGAACCCTTAGAAGAAAATACTATGATGACTATTTTACAAATAAATAAAACTAAGGTCAAAGAAATTAAACACCTAGTATGTAGAGTCCTAACTGAAACACAAACTAACAAAACCCTACACTTTCCCCTTTAGACAATCTTGGCTTCTTGGCAGTACACAAGATTATGGAGCTAATTTAATTGCAAGCAGTTATCTTATAATAAATGTGTTCTAACTCAAATTGGCATCAAGTTTTAATATCTAGGTTGAAATGAAAAAAAGGATGCAAAGTATCTAAGAATCAAAACAAAGCCACAAAACATCTGTTACAATACAGTAAGAATGTAGTTATTAAAAAATAATGAACATTTTTAAGTCTTCCAATATTCACCAACTCTGACCAAAGAAGGTAATGCTTAATTAAGTATGGGCCACTTATAATTCCTTAATACAAAATATTAGTTGAAATGTTTATAAAGTATAAGAATTACCTATAAATACATACATATTTAGTAGAGCTATGATAATTTGAACGTAAAAGTTCAGTTGGAACTTTTGAACACAAAAGTTCAATACTTTCTTCACACTTACTGCGTTATTTAAAACTATTAAGATAACCATTTCCAGCTGCTCTAACTCTAAGAAATGCCATATCAATAATGTAAAAGGAATTTTCTACATACACTGTTCACGAAATACCGTTTCTGGTATTAAAACTCTACCTTACAGTACTTTTAAGTTTTAAACATTCTTTCCCACCTATTACTTCATCAGTATCAGGTCAATCCTGTGAGGAAGATGGATAATTATTAATATTCCTATCTTATACCTAAGAAATAAAAGCAAATTAAGACCATGTTATTTGTCTAAAGTCACAAAGCTAATCCTAAGGGAGCCAATTGTGAATACTAATTAACAATGATTAGATCATAGCCCCTGGCTTTTCTTCTTTGATGATAAGTTTAAAATTTAATAAAAGCAATAATTATACTTAAATGGACTGAAATAATCTGTGGTATTTTTCAAATAATCTAGGGACATTAACATATGTGATGTTATCTGTTTATCTGCAAAAAATCAGCTCCTTAGTACATAAACTTGCCTAATTGTAAAATTAGCTTTTTCCATGAGAGGAAAAAAAAAACACAGTGTATTAATATTTGAATTTAGATGTAATTTTTAAAAGAAACAGAATCCAAACCTGAGGACCTAAATTTAAAACCAAAGCCCAATACTTTTTAAAAACATTGAGTGATTCACTTAAGGCAGAAAAAGCTTGTATGAGGCTTTATGTCCATATATTTGCCTCATTGGGTTACTCATGTACCACAAGCATCTACCTAAATGTCTCATGTTTATCACCCATGGTCTTCAAATATACAAAAAAATGAAAAACAACAAAAGGCCTTGGAATCATCTTTTAAATAAATCAGTTTAAAATTCATGTTTTATTTCTATGAGAGGGAAGCTGGCATTACCTAGGATCACTGAGACAAATAAAGACAACCATTTCCTAAAAAGAACTTACTCTCTTGTACATTCTGACTAACACATCATAAAAATCTACTTTCATCCAAAATGATGATCAGTAACAACCTACTGAGGCTGTTTCAAAGATGCAGAGGATAAGACGGGGCAATCAACTGTCTGGCGTGCCTGGAAATCAGGGAGTTCCTGGGACCTAGGACTCTCAGTTTCAAGAGTCCTAGGCCACAAGTTGGCCACTCTTACCAAGGAGTAATAACACATGTGGATGTCTGGATACTTGATAGCATGCAGCTAACAACTAAAGTTTTTTTTCTAGCCACACTTACCAAGAATCACAAATTCAATTTATTTTACATCATTCAAGGGCTAGTAAGCAAAAAGAAACAAATAGGATACACAGCAATACTTAAGGAATGGAGGCAAATGTTTTTTTAATGAAAATCCACTTTTAGGCATTAACTGATCAATGGCTTGTGAAGTGAAATTTCAAAAACTGAATTAACTTTCCTGGTGGCTCAGATGGTAAAGCGTCTGCCTGCAATGCAGGAGACCTGGGTTCAATCCCTGGGTCGGGAAGATCTCCTGGAGAAGTGAATCGCAACCCACCCCAGTATTCTTGCTTGGAGAATCCCATGGACAGAGAAGCCTGGCAGGCTATAGTCCGTGGGGTCGCAAGAGTCAGACATGACTTAGTAACAAACACACACACCGTGAAAAATTCCAATTTTCACTTTTACACTATTTTTACAAAACTGACAAACTGGGCCAAAATAAAGCCAAGATGTCCCATTCTTTGGTTGGTGTCACTACATCAACATTCTTTTAGCAAGGAAAAGAGAAATCTATCCTTTAAGAGTAGTATTTCAGGACCAAGGAAATGACAGATAAGTTTTAATAAAGAGTAAGAGCTAACATAAGCTTCCTTCAATATTGCAAAGCTAGTCAGAGTTTAATATAAATTATTTACATACACAAAACTCTAGAACAGAGGACTTTACCACACTTGATTAAGCCATTTCAAGCCTAAATGCCCCAGCTACGCAGCACAGTCCTCTGAAGCCATAGTAATAAGATGACTCACCAAGTGGCAGTTGTCTTAGGTTCTACGATTAATGGGTGTCTGCCTGGATGAGAACATATGTATGTGCCCAACAGACGATCTCATCCTGTTTGACTAAGAGAAGAGAGAGGCTAAAAAAACTGGTCAGTAGTACAGTACCTGCTTTATAATGGAAAGAATCAGACTTTGTCCCAGAGACTTGCAATTCATGCAGACTTTTAAAATGTCCTCTGTATGCATTATACCCCAATTTTCACTTACCAGAAAAGTACAACAGAGTGATCTAAGAGGATAAAAACCAACTTTATCACCCCGAAATTAGATATAGCTGAAAAGTGAGAATTATCATACTGCGTTCACTGCTTCAAGATATGTGAAGTCAGAGTCATGAGAATATTAAATCCATATTTAAACCCTCCTATTACATTTAATGACTTGATGTCAGTTTCCACTCAAGTAAAAATCAGTAATTCATATTTGAGTTCTAGTTCACAAATGTATATATATATATATATATATCCTTATGTGAAAACTGATACCATGTCACAGTTAATAAGATATGGGTTTATAAATATGGAGTTTAAAAGAAACTTACCCTTTCCCTTTGTGCAGCTCTGACTTCCAACCCAGTTTCTACAGAAACAGAAGGACAAGTGCCAATGCCAGAAGTCTGCCAATTAGAACTCATCTTTTAGTTGCTGAATAATAAAGCCATATCCCAAAGTCGGCTATAGGTTTTTGATTGTCAGTAGCTCCTAAAAAGAAACCCAGGAGGAAAAAAAGACATTTAACCAACTACTATACTTAGAAATGCTCCCTCCTTTAAACTTGGCTATTAAAAGAAAATAGAGGAGGGTAGATCTAATACCATGTGTTCAATTTCCTTTTAAATTAGGGCTTCAGACACCTCCACATTTAAAAAGCAGCAAATAGAAGAAAAGGTATCTTTGAAGGTTCAAAATACCTTTAAACCGATGTATTAAAGAACACTCATGTATCACAGACATAAAGTATTTTCAACCACCAAACCTTAAAGTTCAGATGAATCCTTTTAGTGGAATGAATTTTCAGTAAGATTTTTAACACCGCAGAGTGTAAACTTCACAAGTAAAATGTGTGGTGAGAAATAAATGATACAGGTAAATTTCCACTGAAAAATAAAAAAACTCATGTCTCAGGAGGAATCTATAAATCATAAATGAACTCTAAAGAAGTTTTCTAAAGATGCTGACATTGCTGTGCTTGATGAAAAATCCCTCTAAAACATACATGCCAATTGAAAAACTGTGAGACATGAGAATAATCTGGCTGCAATTTCTCATTTGGTATCAACATGGCTGCTTGGTTAATGTACTTTAGAATCTTTTACCTTAAAAACTTAGGCATTAAAAAAGAGCATTTCTGTATCTAAATTGACACCATGCAATTCACAGTATTTTCTAAACATTCACATTGGTCCATTCTCTTCAATATTTATGAATCTTTATTACTTGTCACTGTGAACTTTAACATAATTAGATTCTTGTTGCTATGTGAGGAAAATCAGTTTCTTAATGAAGTTACTTTTGTACTATGATTAAACAACAAAAGCAATCAGGAACCACTCCTCAATCCTGTCCATATCTATGCTCTCCATAGAAAGCTCTGAATCCATCTCTACCAAATTTTCTAAATTATGGGGCACCTATCAGTACAGTCTCAAATATCCTCACCTGTATCTATAAAAAAAGAACACGTTCTATCTTATAATGAAATGAATGAACTAGAACAGAATAGAAGGGAGAGAAAAAATATTTAAATGTAACAAAATAAGCAAGACCCAACTAAATAGGATGGGGTTCCCAGGTGGCGCTACTGGTAAAGAACCCCACCTGCCAATGTAAGAGACATGGGTTCGATCCCTGGGTCAGGAAGATCCCCTGGAGGAGGGGAGGGCAACCCACTCCAGTATTCTTGCCTGGAGAATCCCACGGACAGAGGAGCTTGGCAGGTGGCAGTCCATAGGGTCGCACAGAGTCGGACACAATTGAAGCGACTCAGCAAGCAAACCAACTAGGATAGACAACAGAAAACCCTCCCCTGTCTTGGTGGCAGAGACCTCTGGTAATTTTCTGGTCACTAGAGTTCACCACCTATGAACTCTTGTACCTACTTTTCTTAATGAAAATATGTATTTTTTTAATCTTTAAAGTCAATGTCCTTGACTAATGCACAAATTTGAGAATCTTACGCATAAGGGATAAGATGCTAATCACCAACTTTTACTACCCTAAACATTTATATATCTACATATTAGTAAGTACTTTTCTTGATAACTTTCCAGTAGAGGAATCACGGGGAATCTGAGTTCATTCAATATGTTTGTGTGAGGCCTTCCAGTTCTACATTTCTTAGCAAGCTTCTATGTGATGCTAGTACTGCTGGTCTGAGGATCGCACTTTCAACAGCAGAAATTCTACAAGGCTAAACAATATACACACTGCACTGAATCCAAATTTACTCTGAAAGGTTTTGGTTTTGATGTTTGAAAAATTTTTAAGAGGCTGATTGTGCATGTGTTGGTCAGTATGTTTACGATTTGACTCTCGAGCAGTGATTCTCAACCTCGGCTACACACTAAAATCAGGTGAGCACTTAACACTAGCACCTTGGCAGAACCCCACTGGACCTAGATGAATTTAAATGAATCTGTGAGAGTCTCCTGGCTACTGGTATTAAAATTCCTCACGTGATTTTAATGCATAGCCAGGTTTGAGACCTCTGCTACAAAATGAAGAATTCTAAAGAGTGCAGTTTATTGAAGTGTTTCACTATACAAGAATATACATAAACTATACACTGATCTTGGGAGAAAGGCAAAACTGACCGTCAGTTTCTATATGCTAAAATAAAAATTTTATGAAACAATTTCCCCAAAATTCCTTAAAAACATGTAATAAAAAAATATATGTATATGTGCCTCAAAGTGTTCATTTTATCTGTAATAATAGTTCTACTCTGAACATTAATGCAATAAAAGGTTATGCATGGAGGTTTTTCATTCAGCCTCTTTCTTGGGTAGAAGGAAAACCTGCTGGTCACTTGAGAAAGATCAAATACTAATTCAGTATTTTAAAACAGTATACATGCATGTATCTGGTTTGCACAGGTCATTCCATAAAAACCCTCTAAACTGATTTTTAGTATTTAAGTTTGGTTTGATATCACTAGAAAAATGACAAATTATGAAATATATAAAACATGGTCAAGGAGTTACAGCAGAAACTATATGTAACTACAGTGTAAACTGTCTTGACAACTTGCTGAAAGCAGAAAGAAAACTGACATGCTGAGAAAATGAGGATATATGAGGAAGACCTCAGGATGGCCAACAATTGTGAAACTGAAGAAGAAATAAAATCTCTACTATACTATTTAAATAAAAGAACACTGCTTATCTCTAAGCAAGAACATATTCACAGTCTTGCAGAGGATTTGAAATGCTAATCTATCTTTGAAGGAAATATTATCTTTGATGTGTTTATGGTTGAAAGATTTCCCATTTTGAATTACTTATACTGTCTTTGTCTTCAATTTGTATAGCTAATTAACTAATTCTTCAAATATTTTGGTATCTACTATATACCAGGCACTATTCTAGATCTTGGGAATAACCAAAAGAAATATGAAAGACACTTGTTCTTTTCCTGAGATATGTAGCCAAATCTTGATCAAATCACTTCACCCCTTTGCTTAAAACCTCTGCACTCAGCTTTAGAACACAATCTAAACCCTTGGTCCTTGGCAACAAGGCTCCAACTTAGTTTATGACCTCCCTTCCCTGATAGCTCAGTTGGTAAACAATCTGCCTGCCATGCAAGAGACCCTGGTTGGATTCCTGGGTCAGGAAGATCAGCTGGAGAAGGGATAGGGTACCCACTCATGTATTCTTGGGCTTCCCTTGTAGCTCAGCTGGTAAAGAATCTGCCTGTAATGCGGGAGACCTGGGTTGGATCCCTGGGTTGGGAAGATCCCTTGGAGAAGGGAAAGGCTACCCACTCCAGTATTCTGGCCTGGAGAATTCCATGGACTGTACAGTCCATGGGGTCACAGTCTAACAGGACTGAGTGACTTTCACTTCACTTTCTTTGATTATAAGCTCCATGAGATATAAGGAACTTTTCTGTTTTCCTCACCAATATAATCCCAAGACCTAGAATACTGCTTGATACATAATAGGTACCTGAATATTTGAAGAATTAAATAATTAGCTACACCAATCGAAGATAAACCCAGTAACAATAATTCAAACTGGGAAATCTTTCAACAATTTACAAGCCAAAGATACACTCAATTTTACCTATAACTCCATTGTACCTCACTCAAGCCTATTAGTAACCTAGTTAGAAGGTAGTAGACAGAAGTAATGGTTCATTCACAGAAAATACTTACATGTGTACATATACACTCAATCCCAAAATCACTTTCAATTTTAAGACAGACTACAATCACATTATTTTTTAGATTAACTGAAAACTCAAGGATATCTCAATCAATTCCTGACAATACACCCCTTAGCCAAGCCACAAAACTTTTCTGGTATCCCTTTAGCATTTCATAAACTAAACAGCAGCCCTTCTTCACAGACAGTTATAAGGTAAAATTAAACACTAAGTTAGACTGAATTTCTGGGAGAAATACTTACATGACTATAAACCTACTACTTGTGACAATGTTAAGTGCTAAATTCCATGGCATTTGCCGTTTCATTCTGCTTGTCCTTTCAATAGCTCTGAATTTATCTTCTGGAAGCTCCTCTCAGCTTCACAATCTGAATACTATTCTGGTTCTCCTACCTGACTCTTTTCTGGCATCATATTCTCTTCTCATGCCTTAATATGACACTACCCCAAGTTTACACTTCAACACTCTTCCTCTCTGACCAATGCTGCTCAACCCATGACCACTGAACACAGACTACTACATCAGAATTACCTGGAGAGCTTGTAAAAGAACAAAGACTCCTGGGCCATGCATGCTGGTCCTAACAAATCCCACAATTTTGGGGGTTGGAGCCAAGGGCCTGTATGTTTCCCAAGAACTTCAAATGCTGACACACTATAGTTTAAAATCCACCACCCAGACATTTTCTCAGGTTTGCAGCTTTAATCCCATCCCAAACTTCTGAAAACAGTGGGGTATGACAGTACAGTGACCAAAAGCCCTAGCTATAACAAAAGCCTGGCTAGAACCCTGGCTGTATCACTTACTGTCAGAGTATGGTCTGTGGTGAAAAGTAGATGAGACAATGTTTGTTGAGGACTTGGCAGAATGCTTGGCCTCAAGTATCTAATAAAAATGACTGCTATTAGAACTGTTGCTTTATATCCATATCCCTCAACTAATTATCCATCCTCACTCCCCACTTGCCTAAAACTAGCCTTTCAGGACCCCCTATTGTTGTTGACCCAACCATATTACTAGTTTTCTAGATTTAGCCTGCATTTTTCCCATGTATCAACAAGCTGCTCTATTATTATTAATCATGCTTGATGGACTGACATCTCAATTCCAACCTCCCTCCACCATTCTACGTTCTTCTTCATCTAACAAATTATTTTTTAAACACTTTCATGATCAGCCCAGCTTAAAGTTCACATACTCAATCATATACCCATATCACCAGTAAGAAGTCAATTAATCAAATATTGGCCTGTGACATTTCTCCCATAGTTGTCTTGAACAATGAACTTGCCCCAATATTTAACTATTTCCCTGTTTCTATCTAGTTTCTCCAATCAGAGTTCAAGTTGCTGACAGGAGTAAAGACTATTTGATACATTCTTCTCTATGCACAATATCTTACTTCTTAACATATAGCCAGCATTTAATTTATACAGGAACTCTACCTGAATGCTTAATAACATAGCATTTGGGAACAGAAGCATGCTAAGTAATTTTACCTCAAGATTAAAATCTGGGTTGCTTCTCAGCAACAAGCTTGTCTGAGGTTTGAAGAAATTTCGTTACTCTGCTTAAATTTATAAAATTAATCAACTCTGCTTAAAACTTGTAACTAGGTTATAATTCAACTTTTTAAGTAAAAGGCTCTTTTAACCAGGAAAGCTTAAAAACAGCAAAGTGGAATGGGAAATAAGAGGTGATGGTCAGATAAGCCATAATCATATATCCTACTGCAAAAATAAAAATAAATGCTGTACAAACCATACGTACTAAATTTATTGCCTCAGATAAACAACTTGTAAACAATAATGTGACTTAAGCTACCGAAGTGGCAAGTTATAAAATCTAGGTTGTTTTACTAGTCAGGGTAATCCCCATTTTCAATTTTAATATAACTAGATCTTTCAAAATGAACCGAGAGATGTTCTTGGAACTATTTCCTTTATAGCAGAACCCTAAATTTAGATCCTACAAAAGACACTGGGAAACCACACATATAATTCAAAAGGGCAGTTTCCAGTTTATAAAACCAGGACTAGATCTAACACTCAACCCAATTAATATTTTTTTCTTCATGGTGTAAGTAGAAATAAAATGATTTGAGTGGTTTCAAAAAACAGTGTACGTTTCCATTTTGCATGATATATACAATAAACAAATGCCAAAAAAATGCCCTGTCTGCAATATTTTTTCTTCTTGAGATAAAGCCTGAGAGCTTAAGAAATACCAAACATGTAGAAATATGTTGAGAGTATAATAAAATTTTCCTCAAATTGCCACAGTGACTTTTTTTTTTTTTAACTAATTAGAAAAACTACTTAATGAGCTTTCAATATGGACTAGTCAGAGAAAGAAAATACACCGGAAATTAACATTTCCAACAGGAATAAACAGCTTAAAGAAATGTACATGACAGATCATTTAGCAAAGATTTAAATGGCAGCCAATTCATAAGCAGATGTTTTACAAATTCTTGAAAACAACATACTTGAGAACCTGAAAACTGCTGTACTTCACTTTCCCCATTTGGAAAGAGATGAAAAAAACCTAATGAAAAAGAAAAATCCTCATCAAAATTTTTGATACCATTTAAAATACAGCAAAGAAAACCTAAATTGTATTATACATTTAAAAAGCTGTGCTTGTGTTCAGCTGCCAAAGCCTCACACTTGATTAATAACAGAGGAAGGGGCTGGAAGGGCTCAGAAGGCTAGAAGCACTAAATGGACAATGAAAATGGTTAAGCGATTTTACTCAACACTGCCCATTCACTTCCCTAAGTTTATTGCAGCTACCTAATGTTATAATTAAATCTCCCTGTGGAAGAAGAAAAAAATTAACCATTTTGGCTAAATTATCTATCACTCACAGTCCAGTAATACTTTTTTTGCTATATATACTAAAATATTCTTAACTTGGAGGTTTAGAGATCAGTGTTTGTAATAAGCAACATTTTTACACCAGTTGAGTTCTTCCAGCACCATTAAATCACCAATAACAGTGAAGGCTACAGTTGAGAGAAAACATCAAATTTTTACAGGTCCAAATTCCTAACCAGAATTTTAACACTTTGGTTCCCACATTTAAAAGAATTCTTTCAAATGTTAAGATAAAACTTTAAAACTTAAAAATATCAAAACACCAAGAACAAAAGTTCTTGGTCTCCAACTTTGTTAATACAACACTTTGGTGAGGGGAGGAAGCTAGTAACAGCAGCAGAGTGCCTACATCAGAGAAACATATCCCCAAACATTGAAAGCCCTCACCCTGTTAATTATAATGCTTTTGACCTCTAAAAACCCTCTTACCTGTTTATAAGAGTTTATACAGCTGTTTGCCACTGGAACACCACCTTGCAGAGTATAAGCGTGGCATCCTTTGTTGATAATCACCTGTTGCCTAAGTAATCATCATCCCGCATGGAGACAGACAGCACTAGGGCTCTTCCATCCGAGGTTAAAATTCAAAACAAGCCCAACAAGCCTGCATTTCAAGGTGGTCTTCGTCTGCAACTATTAAGTTTAAAACTGGCAAACAACAATGGTGTCTGAAGCCAATGGTGCAGCACTGCTGGCTTCCTCTTGAATTCCAGCGTTGTCACTGTGCACCGAAGTCTCCTGCGGCAAACAGGGGAGTTGTTCTCCTGTACTGGAAACAGCTTCCACAGATCAGGAGCCCCTGTACAGGATAATGCAGGAACTAAAGGCAAACACTTTTTCCTCCTTAAGGATGCCTCCATTTTTTCCTCACAATCTGTACTACCAACCGAAGTGACTGGGCCTGAGTGTGCGTTCGTACCTATGAAACCGTCACGGTGCATGCACATCCAAGGCATGTGGAACCACAGGTCAAATAAGGCACAGATACCAAGTAATGGTTCTAATTACAAACGCTAGCTCTCAGGAACTCTTCATCCATTCAGAACTAAACCCATCACTGCATAACTCTGGTAAGAAGCCCCTGAAGATGGAGGAGCTCCTCAAGTGTGTCAGGAAAGGCTTTATTAACATCATCATTAACATTTAAAAAGCAAGCGGAGCATTTCTCCTTCTTTTGGCAATTTGGTGCAAATGTTAAGTGCAAGATAAAGCAATTTCAAACTTTTCTTCAAATTAAAAATGAAACTAAGGCCAAACGTGATGGGTGGACAAAATAAATCAAAACTTAAAATTCAGCAACTCCGGCTCTTCAAACCAGCAAAGCCCCCGACTCGTGCACTGTGGTGAGGCTTACGGTGCTTGCCCCGGCTTCTTGCGTGCCAGCAAACAGCACCATTTCCTCATCAAGTTGAGGACTGAGAAGCAAATGATCCCCTTCACTGCAAACAAAGGGGGTCACAGTAACACTAGTGATCCTTCAGAATTGACACACTGTGATAGTCAAAATGATGGTCTCCCTGCTTCTTGCTCAAAACATACAAGATCTGAGCAGCAGCAAGTACCCCCTCAGCTGCAAACAAAGGGGTCAAAGGTTTGCCGTCAATTCACTTCCAGGCAGAAAAACATTTTCCTCAAAAGAAACAATTTATTTAGAATAAAACAAAAGCAGCTCAACTGTGAGCGCACGTTTGAGTGACAGCTACTTTTAAGCTGTGTGAGCCATAAAAAGGGTTTTTCTTTTCCAGAGATCTTGTGTACACAGCACAAAGCAAGGTCATTTTTTTTCCACTTAAAACACCGGCATTGGCATCACAATAGCAGATACACAACTTTAAGCTGCCATTTTAGTAAAATGCACAAATACTAAACAGATTAGCTTTCTTCCATCAAGAGGCCCATGTAAACTTCACATAAGCCACAACTTCTCTTCAAAAAGGTCCATTAGAGCTTTGAATTCCATGTCTTCATCCGTTGTTCACCAGTTTTGCTTGCGGGGGGGAAAAAAAGGTTATTCAGTACAAATGTTTACAATATTAAAAATATATATATTTCCCCTATGCCATTATAGATGAACATAACATTAACAAGACCTTCCTGGACAATCCACCTTGACTTCAAAAAGCACCAATAATACCCACTGGCACAAACCTTGAAATGAACTTACTGTGAACAGACAACAAGTAGAACAATAGGGTGATTTTTTTTTTTTAAAGACTGCAATTAAGGATTATAGGACTTAAAATATCCTTTGTACTCATGTAACTGAGTAAAACATGTCAAAAAAATTCAGAAAAAAGCAAGTTTATAATCAATTTATAATCAATATATTCTATATAACTTAAAAAAAATGAAACTATAAAAAGGTGGAATTTAGTCAAACTTATACCCCCTCTATTTTCATTCTATAATTTATATGGAGCAACAGACCTACTCCATTATTGTAGAAAGGGGTCAAGATACAAAACCTTTTAAAAATCCACCTTCATTGTGTTACCAAAGACAGCAGCTGTTATTTTCTTTTAAGAAAACACTCATACAAACAATCGCTAAACGGCCAAAGAACACTGTGGGACTTTAACTTTCCAACTGTTTAAATCATACATATAAAACTCTTTAAGCTAGACAGTTCATCGTGGTCACCTGAAATCATTTTCTCCCTTCAGGCACATCACTATAGCCAGAATGTGAACAGAGTCAGCTCCATTTCTCTTCCTGTTCTCATACCTAACTCCTATCTCCAAACCAAACACTGTGGCAGAGACAGAAAAAAAATGTCCAGAAATTCTCTCCAAAAACTTTTTCACAAAAAGGTCATTAAGGCCCTCTTCTCAAGAGGATTTCCTAGTTCTGTTACCACAGAGTTTTTGGTGAATGGTTCCTATATGGACCCAAACTGCAGTTTAAGCTGTACCTGCATAATGAGCAATTTCACTGTCTGAAGAAAGTATTAAAAGAAATTAAAAAAACAAAACAACAACAAAAATTGTCAGTGAAAATCTGCTCATAAAAGTTATGAAATAAACTAAACAAGTGTTAGACTCTGAAAGCAACATACCCCTTACTTTTACTATTGTACCTCAAGTGGTCTAACTGAGCTAAGGGCCAGAACATGTTACCTTCAAAATGTGACAAAAGCTTATATCAGCCAGAGGACGGATGTTTTAAGACGTAATCCTTAAAGGGAAAACTCTACTTGCTCTCGGGTGAGAGTCAAAATAGACATCTTAAACCAGGAATTTAAATTTTTTCATGGAAAACCCTTTATAGGAATCCCAGTAACAACCAACAAAATAATACTAAAAAAAAATTGGCTAGGAGCTGAATGATTACTTTTTCATAAACTTTGAAATTGTGATTAAAAATCTAAATTAGCCTGATGGTTTTTTTTTTTTCACCAGTAATACTTAATGAGTCATTTAATGATATACTTAAGAAATTCCATTCATTTGAACTCGAGTTCCAGAAAAATCAATTAAAGAAATACATTTTTAAAAAAATAAAAGCAAACAGAACAACTGGCTGTCACAAAGAACATCCAATGTTGAAGTTACAAATTCTGGCTAGTGAGAATTAGAACCAGATTGTTTTAGACAAATGCTTTCATTCCACTCTTAAGTTTAGGTAGATAGTTTACCAATATTATAAACCTGAACAACACAATGAGCAACACAAATAAGAGATTCATCTGAATGATGACACTCTGTAGGTAAGCACCAAACTAAACATAATTTTGTTATAATACATACATTTAGAAATGGTATCAAGCCATTGTTTCAAAAACACTGAAGCGCAAATTGCCCAGATCTAACAAAAGCCACGATGTCAGATAAAGATTCAAACAAACATGGAGCAAAACCCACAGTACTCTACTCTTCGATATGCTGGCATATCAACTCAAATAAAAAAGAAAGCCACACACACTTTGGATTAGAGTAAAATTAGATATCAAGGACTTCACTCTCTAAAAGAGTAAAATCATTTGTCCAGCCATCTTATCAAAAGATATTCAAAAGTTAATGGTTAGTGAGACTATTTAAACTGGAAAAAATGTATCTAGCCACAAATTGTACTTTGACCCCATTTATTTATGCACAGACTGCACACTGACATAAGTTTCTGAACACTGACATAAGTTTCTGAACAGGTGTCTATTCCATATTAGCGTGTCAAGCAGTTTTTTTTAAAAGCAAAAGGACCAAAAGTGTTAATTGTAGGACTTCAGGTATTTTCCCTACAGGCACACCAAGGACCTCTGTGCTCATAGCCTATTATCTTCCTTCTCTCAAAATGGCTAGTTTTTCCAGTTTAAAAACAAAAAACACAAAAGTCTCCAAACTTAAAAAGAAAACTTATAAATGCATAGTGAAAACTAAAAAGGATGACACAGCAGTGATGAGGCTTTCATGCTAACATGCACTAGACACCTGTCGTAACGGACAATTAAAAATTACATGACATTTCCCTAGGTTATTATTGGTGCTATTTCAAAACTATCAGCTTTGATAACAGAAAGAAAACAGTTGAGTTCTGCCAGGCTTTCAGTAAGTCACTTACATAGCATAGAAACATGACCATGATCCAAAGGTCCTCAAGTTTCTAATCATAATTAAATATCCAGGGCTTTAGCTAAAGTCCTCAACATTTAAACCACAGGGGAAAATACACTTACAAATGACCTGAGAAACTAGGGGTTGGGGGTGGAGGAGGAAAATAAAAAAGACAAGGAAACAATGAATTATTGTTAAGCAGTAAAAGCTCTTGTTAAGAACCAGAAATTGATAATCTTCAGTTTTGGAAAAAACTGTGGAGGTGGGCTAAATTATTTCATACTAATTCCAAGTGTCTGAGAAAATAAACCACTAAAAAACGGTTTTCCTTAACTGATACTTCAATTCTCTGTGGCTGGACACCAGTGAAAATAAAAACACAAAATGTCAAAGATACTCAAAATACTTTCAATAATGTGAAGTCATCGCTGTTTAAATATGAAGATAAAACTCCAAGCAAAATTTTGAGAGTATGTCAAAAGTATTTCACAATGATTTAAAAAAAAATTCTGCAACCCAGATATGGGTGATTAATGCCCACTGAAATAAAAGGATGACTTATGAGCCTGCAGACAACTCTTCTATTACTGAAGTCAGAAATTTGAGTGAATACAAAAATAAAAACTCACCTCTGATGAAAAACACAAGTTTTGAAATGTGCACAATTAGAACTGTACCTGCTATACCCCTCTGAAAGTCAGTGAAAACACCACCACACACCAATAACTGACCAAAGAATTCTGATTTTAAAAGCACCTACTCACTTCCTGCATACTAGTGTAAGCAAAAGACAACATGGTTTGTAACATACTCCTCTATTTTTACTGAACAGTTACAGCTACAAACCAAAAGTGCATATATGGGATACACAACTCAAAAACTAATGGTAAAAATACGTATGAAAAAAGCAAGCTCTTGGGAACACACCATGTATTTTAAGAAAAATACTCAAATACCTGATTAAAATAATTGCAACGTTTTATGTATGCTTTACCAGCTTATACTCCTGAGATTCCTGCTCAAATTTCAGCCACACAAATAACATTTCTGGTACAGGAATTATTTACCTACATACCAATCAAAGCCATTTTTAGGTTGTGCATTATCTTTTTACAGCTAGTGGGCTCTTTATTCTTCAAATTCTAACTTTCAAATTTCTGGTTTTGTAACTTTGAGGATTTTTTTAAGTTCAAGATTAAAAAAGAAAAAAAATCTGCAGAAAAAGAGGATAACAGTTACACGTAAGAGTGGAAACTCCTAATTAAAGTAAATCCACTTGCCTGCTACCTTTAGGGGAGTCCTTTCACTTAAAATAGCTAAACTCTCCTGACTTCTATTTTAAAGAGGTTTATAAAAATACAAAAAAGAAAAAAACCTAAGACTAAACAACTAATTAAAAAGAAAATTTCATCTGATGCTGTATCCCATTACACATCACAAAACAGGAACCATGTCAAAGTACTAAACACAAGTTACACATGGACTTTAAGACGCACCACGGACAATGATCATGACCAGGTAATCTTCTTCAGATTTGGCCAGTGCCTTGGCAGGGGAATCCAGGAACTGCTGGGAGAACTCACAGGGTGGAAAGGCATGAAGGACTCCGGTGTTTTCCTTGTCTTTGTTGCCCCCCACAGGGAGGCTGATCACCCCAGCGGCCTGCTTTTGCTTTAAGTAGGACACGAGGTTCCTAAGTGGCCTCTGAGTAGAGGTGGCAGTGTCTGATGTAGCTGAGGAAGAAGAGGACCTGCTATCAGAACTTCCAGGCACAGCCAGAAGAATAGCATAACCATTGGGCCCTGCCACTTTGATGCGTCGCGTTACTTCATCCAACTTGGGCTGGTCCAAACGAAGACGCTGAGTGATCTTGAGTTGGGCCACTTTGCCTCCAGTTGAGCCCTCCACAAGAAGACTACTAGCCACCTGCAGGTCACCCTGCAACAGATGCATGTTGGAAGGAAAGTTGCTGTTCTTCAACAGAAGCATGCCCTGCCAGGCCAAACAGAGTTTGGGAGATGCTGCTGCTGCAGGGGCGGTCCCCCCATCCTGTTTCTGGGAAGGGGACTTCAGCTTCGATGAAGCAGTGCTGGTGCTGGATGCACTCCCATCAGGCCGATCTTCTTTTTTCAGAGGACTTTTACCCTCCGTGGAAGCAGTTGTCCGGTGCTTCTTATCCCGTTCAGCTGATGCAGAGTTTTTACGGTCTCGCTTGTCACCCTGGCTCTTCTCCAAACTACCTCGTCGGTCTCTGATTGGAGAGGGCCTTTCCAAGAGAAGACGGGAAGATCGATCGTTGTCGCTGTTGTAGCGATCCCGGCTACTGCCCAATTCTGGACTGCGGTCAGGAGAAGGCGCACAATGACGTTTTCGTGGACGGTCACTCTCTGGGGACCTATCCAGATGCCGACCCCCACTCTCCTCAGGCAGCCTTCGCTTCCTAGGTTGGTCTCTGCTGCTGGGCAGATCTCGATCACCTCTGTCCCGGTCCAAGGACCAGCCATCCCGCCTGCGATCCAGGCTATCCAGTGGCTCATAAGCAGGCACAGCAGTAGCTGCAGTCCGAGTGCTGCGTTCACGGACTGGGGGTGGGGGCGGAACCCAATCAGAGTCAGGATAAAGGTCCCTATCACGATCTCTGTACAGTAAGGGTGGTGTCCTATCCCGAGCACCCCTCAAAGGGTCAGGTGCACGGTGTCCAAAAGCATCTGTTACCAGTTCATAATGAGTTAACGGCAGAGGCTGCAGATATTGCTGCTGGTAACGATGTTCTGTGTCTGCAAAGTCTACTCTAAGGCGACGATCTGGGCCACCAAGTGGGAAGCCCCTCATATGGGTCCAAGCAGCATGAGCTGCATCCAGGCTTTCGTACTGGATATATGCCCAACTATCACCTTTGCGGTAGTCAATGGTGCGTATGGTGCCAAATCGGTCAAACTCCCGTGCCAGGGCAGCAAGAGGCACCCAAGGACCCAGGCCACCTACCCAAAGGCGGGTGGTGGGTGTAGCTTTGCCATAGCCAATTTTGATAGGATTCCGAATTATAATTTTGCCAGACATCGCTAGTTTGGCCCGGTGAGACATATCTAGGTTTTCAAATTTGAGAAAGCCATAGGTACTGGTCTGGCCCCGAGAAGGCCTCTTGATGTCTACCTCTGTGATGACTCCGAAACGGTCAAATGCCCTTCTTAGATCACTCTCTGTCACAGTTATGTCTAGGTTGCCCAAGAAAAGCGTCCGGTTAGCTCGCTGATCATCCTCGGGTGAGATCTCATCTACTTCTCTGAAAGGAGCAGCACCTGCTCCAGTTCCCACCCTTGGCTCAAGACTGTAGGCTGGGCGCACTCTCTCATAGAAGGAGTAGTCTCGCTCTCTCTCCAGGTCTCGGGGCAGTGGTGGCGGAGGTGGAGGGGGCAGCCGGCCAAGGGCCAACTGCTGCAACCGGTAGTCTCTGTATCCCAAGGCTGCGCCACCAGGGGAAAGTGATCTCTGGCCTCCACCACCTCCTCCAGGGGGGTGCCGGTGACCACCTACAGAGGACCCGACCACACTGGCTGAAGGAGGATAGGAATCTTTGTCTAAAGGGGAGCGGCTGCGGCGCCGGCTCACATACACAGCTTCTATCTTCAGAGGCCGGTCATAGAGCACTAGGCGGCCTCTGGCATGCTTGGCCGCCCGCGCGTCCTCTGGCCGCCGGAAGTTCACAAAGGCTACTCGCTCATCCCCGCTGCCAGAACCCGAGAGATGACTGATTTTGACACTTACATCACCGAAGCGTTTAAACTCGTGAAACAATCCGTCCTCCACTGCTTCGTCACTCAGCTGGGACCCCAACTCGCTTATCTTCAGTGTCTTGTATTCCCCGCCATCTCCGCCACCAGGAGCTGAAGAGGCGGCCCCAGAGGAACGTGACTCCCCGCCTCCACCCCGGGAGCTGCTGCGCGACTCGCCCCCGCCCGAGGAATTTTTGGTGTTTGGGGAGCTGTAACTATGCAAGCGGCTACTGGAGCTGCCCCCTCCGGTGTCGTACTCGCGGCTACCACCTCGGCTGCTAGACTTGTCCAGATGAAGGCTGCGCCGCGACCCGCCGCCGCCGTCGGTCTTTCCGCTGCTGCTCCCATTGCTGCCACCAGAGCCCCCTAACTTCTTGCTCCGCTCCCCGCGGGAAGTCGAATCCTCACCACCACGGGAGCGTTTCGGCTTGACCGGAGAGCGCTCTTTTCCCTTCATGGTAGCGGGTCGTCGGAGATCTTCTCCGCGGAACTGACTAACCCGCCGCCCCGCACTCGTTTCACACAGCGGAACCGCACGCCGCCATCTTGGACTCTGCCGCGGCAGAGGGTCCCGCCCCGCAGTCTTCATTGGTCAATTAGCTCCACTCTTCTACAGGCTCATTGGGAAAACTACTTGTCTGTCTTTACATCTCCCCGCGCTCCAGGAAGGCGCCCGCCCAACCACTGTTATTGGGCTCCCAACGCCCTAGTCAGAGTACCTCATTGGTTATATTCGTTGTCCATCTTAACGGTTCCTCGCGCCAGACTGTAGCTCCACCCCTCGTACTCGACGGTCACCTGACCCAAAGTCTTGAGGCGTTGATTGGGCAAAAAGTCTGCCCTCTAACGGTACTTCTTGCGGGGCGAACGCAGTGATCCCGCCTCCTCATAACTTTCATTGGTTTATGACCCCGTCCTTTAACCTACTATTTGGGAAGTCAGGCCATATGTTCTATCACTTTTTTTTTTCTGAGAGGCCGGCTCACAGCGATCTCGCGCGCGAGAGAAAACTCCCTCTTTCGACGCCCTTCTTGCAACGCCTCCGGCGGCTGAAAGAAATTTAAATCTGATTGGAGGTTGACGATGAAGTTGATAGGCCGAAATAACTGTCCATCACTCGCTTAAAGGCGTAGGCTCCTACAATGAGGAGGCTGCCTGAAGGTGAAAGAGTAGAATACGTGCTTGCTGTGCGACGTCGCCTAGACGTCGCGAAATGGTGACCACGAAACAGTTCCGCCTCCCCGCGCTTTCGGCGTTTTCCTTTCCAACATTTGTTCGCTCCCACGGCGTACTTGGTTGGGGTTTGGCCCTCGGACCTCAGAACTTCTAGGCTTCCTACTTCCTACTTATGTAGGACAAGGGGCTGGGCTTCTGTCTCTTCCCTCCCACTGTTGGGCCCACGAATCCCTCATGAAACCGTCCCGGGGCGCCCGGCGGACACCATCTTAGCCCCGCAGGCCTTTGCATGAACAGCCTTTAAAAGCCCCACCTACCCTACGCGAGAAAGCGCTCTGGGGCCCACGGGGCAGGCGGGTCCAGGTTCACAGTTCACGAAGCGCGGGGTCACACTAACGCCCGGGGGCGGGGCGGGGCGTAGGCCGAGTGCAGGCTCTCGGCGTCCGGCAGCGCTGGGGCCGGGGCTTAGCCCAGGCTGGAAGCCGGCCCTGCTCGGTGAGTCTCGTTCCCGCCCGAGTGTCCCGGGGTAACCTAGGAGAGAGACTGAAGCTTCCAGTTTCGACTCCTGTAGGCCAGGTGGGGACTCTCGGGCCACGGCGGACGAGTTTGGGCTTCCTGATATATGTTGCAAATTCACGTAGATGTGGGGGTTTGTCGTCCGATAATAAAGCTGCGTTTGATTTTTATATGTTAATAACCTTCCCTGGTAAATAATCGAGTGAAATGAATGTACTTTGCTCCCTGCAGATGTGTCGCGTTTTTTCCTGTGGCTTCTTGTATGTCCCCCCACCTTCAGTTAGTTTATGCTAGAACCCGGTAGAACAGCCACGTTGCTATCTAAGTCCATCTCTTTTGACTCTTAGAATCATTAGTCGCTTTAAAACCCAACTTTCTTTCCATAGACCTTCATTGTGTCAGACAGTAAAGCACTTGTGCGGGGTGCTGGTGATACCGAGTTGAGAACAGGTACAGTTTCTATCTGGTAAGGGGAGGTAGTGCTGAGTTCATCACAGGGCTAAGCTTTTATGCATTCCTCGCCATGTCCTCTGGGTAGAGGAAAGGGGATTCTTGTATTGATCCTCTCTTCAACTGCATCTCTCAAGATTCTATCTGTAGGAGACAGTGTGAGATGTTTTTAAACATGACATCTTTTGAGGTAACTAGGTCCCCCAAACTGAAACCTAAACTTTGGAACTTTTAGAGACTGAAAACTTTTTAGCCCTGCCTTTTTAAGTAATTGTGAAGAAGGTGAAGATGTGAGCGTTTTATCTGGAGTAGACCATAAAAGCTTGAAAGAAGCCAACTATGCAAAAGCATTTCTATGATATTGTAATGTGTGGACATAGTCATTGTATTAAAACTGTTAAAGTAACTACATAAGGCATAGTATGGTGTGTATAATATGCTACCATTTGTAGTCTTAAAAAAGGATATGCCTGTTTATGTGTTTGTACATTTTATATATATATATATATATATATATATATATATATTCATAGAAACAATTGAGATTACTTAGGAGGTTACTGGGAGAAGGCAATGGCAACCCACTCCAGTACTTTTGCCTGGAAAATGCCATGGACGGAGGAGCCTGGTAGGCTGCAGTCCATGGGGTTGCGAAGAGTCAGACCCAACTGAGCGACTTCACTTTCACTTTTCACTTTCATGCACTGGAGAAGGAAATGGCAACCCACTCCAGTGTTCTTGCCTGGAAAATCCCAGGAACGGAGGAGCCTGATAGGCTGCCCTCTATGGGGTCGAACAGAGTCGGACACGACTGAAGCGACTTAGCAGCAGCAGCAGGAGGTTACTGAGATCATGCTGAGGAGAGGGGAGTTGAGGGTCTGGGTGGGAGAAGGACTCAAATTTTCATTATATTGCTTTATGCGTTATTAATACTTGTTTTACCATATGCATGATATTGCTATTTGTGTTTTTCAAAATAGCGATTTTTTTAGCTTTCCTTAAAAAACTTTTTATGGAAAAACTAAAAAATGTACAAAAGTACAATGCTTTAAAGAACTCTCTTGTACCCAACATTTCAGCCATTTTCAGATCATGTCAATCTTGTCTCACCTACATTGTCCTCTTATTCTTCCCCCTCTTCATTATTTTGTTCCTAGCTTATTGGCCCCGGAAATGGAATCAATCATTTCTCCAAGTAATTCTGGTTCCTTTAGTGGGAAATGATACTTAAACATAAAAATCTGGATACTAGGGAATTAAAAAAAAAAACATTATTCAAAAGAAAAAAGACTTTACATAGGGGATTTTCATCTGTTTCAAGGTTATATTAATAGAACACAACACAAAATTGAAGTTAAGCCATTATCTGATTAAACATAATCTGTTATAGCTAACCTAGAAAAGATTGAAGGCAGGAGGGGAAGGGAACGACAGGATGATACAGTTGGAGGGCATCATCGACTCAATGGACATGAGTTTGAGCAAACTCTGGGAGTTGGTGAAGGACAGGGAAGCCTGGCGTGCTGCAGTCCATGGGGTCACATGTGGGACACGACTGAGCAACTGACTGAACAACAACAGCAATAGCTAACCTAAATAAATCAGTCTCCAGGGTGACTGTTTTTGGCCTAAATTGACCTACTTAGGTGACTCACTGATTTAAAAAAAAAAAAAAAAAGTAAAAATAATGACCAAATAAGTATAGTATCCCAGATCTCCTCGTAGGGACTGAAGGAGCACAAGAATTGAGGGAGAGAATTCAGAGAATGATACTGCCGAGTATGGCAGTGCCTGAGGCTCTGCAAGCCTTAGTGGCTTGCTATTTGAAACACCAAGGAACTTGATGGAAGCTATTGCCCACATGTGGCTGTGGTAGGAAGGCTTATCTGGCAGGGGGTTGGGGGGGGGGTGGCGCCAGAGGGGAGGTGATAGCCTTTCTGATATAAAGAGGACTGGTAAGTTTAATGAATAGGTATGAAAAGGCCTGGATTCCATTATCAATAACAGAGCAAAAATACCACTTGTGTGTGTGTGTGTGTGTGTGTGTGTGTGTGTGTGTATGACAGAACTGAATAATGACATGATATGTTGATCCAAGCTGTAGTTAAAATAAGTGATTTATTTTGTTTTCATTTCCTTTGTGTTCTTTAAAGTATGAAGTGACTTAGTGAGGTTATATCAGCCTGTGTTCACACATGTGCTTTTGAGAGGGCTGAGAGAGGATAAAAGTGACCCACGGTTTAGAGGGGCAAGACTTTGAACACTTTTTCTACTGCTGGTGATGGAGTTGTTGAGGTCCAGTCCATGCTTTCATCTGGTCTCCTTGTGGTCTATGGCCAGATTTGTGAGGATAACTGACCTGGGTGAGGAGGATCTTTCAGCGGTCATGAAAACAGAGTTAAGCTACCAACAGATTCCCTGAGCGTCATAGCAGCAGGATGGTCTCTCCTGTTAGTGCCTTGTCAAAAACCAAAAAATAGTGTTGAGGAAAAGCTGCTATTGCCCATTGCGGCTTCAGTGTTGACCCCTTGGAGCTGTACAACTCAAAGCCTTTAAGGATGCATCCAGCAGGAGAGCGGTTGCAACTAGCTATCTAAATAAAGTGCTTTCTCCATCTCCTTTAGAATCAGTTTCAGGTTAAAAAGGAAAAGCAAAAATGAAAGTTACATTCGTGGAAGAAAGCTGTGCAATTAAAAGGTATCAGTATGTTTTCTATAAAATGTATTCTTTCCACCCTCTTCCTTCCTAGGTTTTATTGTTTGTATCCTCAGTACACACAGAGACAATTATGACTGCAATATGAAATTTATCTTGGAAGCTGAGAGCCCTTTGATTTCCTGGCAGAGGCAAAGAGGCCTGAAGCTGGAAATTTTTTTAAAAATTTCCCACTCACAGTCGTGAATTAAATTTTTCTGTTTCAGTTTCTTTCGTAAAATGAGTGGCCTGACAGTAAGATTTGTTTTGTTTGCTCTGCAGAAAAAGTATGTGTTTTACCCATAGACATATATGAAATCCCTAAAATAGCAAATAATCATTTAGGACACAGTTTGCACTATAAAGTCACTTGTTTGTGGTTTGTATGGTTTTTTAAAAACAGCTTTATTAAGATATAATTTACATACCATAAAGTTCACCCATTTAAAGCATACAGTTCAGTGGGTTTTAGTATACTTAAGCTCTGCATGTGGTTCACCCTTTAACACTGTTACAGAAAGACTCGGCTATAATTTCTCCTACGTGACTAAGCCCTAATATAATTATCTCTTTCATTTATTTAGACATTTTATAGAGCAGTGGCTAAGAGCATGAACTTTGGAACTAGCCAACCTGGATTAAATGCCAGCTCTGCTGTAGGTCTCAAAAGAATTGGATTATTAATTTCTCTGGGCCTTTATTTTCTCATCTATAATATGAGAATAATCATAAAATCTCTTTACCAGGAGGATTAAATGGGTTAAAACATACAGTTTGACCCTCAGTATCCACGGGTTCTATGTTCTTGGATTCAACCAACCATGGCTCATCTGATTGTATAAAGAGCTTAGAAGAGTGCCTGGCACACAGTAAGCATGCATTGCTGTTAACTAGTATATTTTCTCTTTGAACTTTAGTATATAGAATTAGATTTATCATAATCTTCAGTTCCTGACACATAATCATTAATGGTCCACTCATGGGTCTTTAAACTTTTAATTTACTTATCAAAACATAGTACATACCCATGAACCTATCACTCAATCCAAGAAATAGAAAGTTACTAGTATGTTATGTCTACCTAAATGTTCTTGCCTTATCCACTGCCTGCCCTCATAGATAGCTACTATCCTGAATCTAATATTTGGCTATCCCTTGTTTTGAGAACTTAAAATTTTTTTAAGGAATTTTAAATTCTCTATCATGAAGTTTGTGGAAAATATATATAAAAGTGGATTTTTTTTAATTCCTTAATATATGTGTATGCACTCATGCAGATGTGCACATATCACCTTCAAAGTATATTATTTTAGTTTCCCTTGTTTTGTAACTTTATACTAATTTGTATCTGTAATCTTCTGGAGGCTTGCATTTTTCATTCATAATGTTACTATGACTCTTCCATGTTATCAGAAAACTTTCAAGGAATGGATTATTTGCTTCTATTTTGATGCCCTGCAATCCTTATGCTACCACAGGATATATCATATTAATAATATGGCTTTTCAAATTCCAGCCATCAAATAAGCATTGCAGGCACTCAGCAGGGCAGATGATGGGAGGAATAACTGCATGTCCTCCTCTTAAGACACCACCTGGAAGTGACTCACTAAAATTCTGCTTCTATCTCATTTGCCAAAACATAGACCTTTGGCCACATTTAGAAAACAAGGCTGGGAAGTATACTCTGTATATACTTTAGCCCAGATAAGAATCAAGGGTCTCATTTCTAAGGAGAAAGACGGAGAACAGGCATTGGGGCCACCAACAGTCTCTTCCACAACTATGTACTAGGTGAATTACATGACGCAATGCAGGGAAAGCTCAAGGTACTTAGCAAGCTTCAGTGAAAACTGTCATTTCATGATTTCACTTATATTATCCAATTTGATCCTCATAGTAATCATATGAGTTAGGGCAAATGTGATTATCTTAATTGCAGGTTGGGAGACTAAGGTTCAAGAGGCTAATTGCAGTTGCTGGTGGTGGTGGTAGTTTTTGTTTCATTTTAAAGAGTCCAAGGGAAATGAACCATAGGCCAATTCTGGAATCCTGGCTTCTCTGGACAAAATCTACCTTTCATAAAAATCTTGTATGTTCTCTGATTTTCTGAACCTGGCATGTAAATCTGAAAGGTGTGGGATGGAACTTAAGTCCACTAACTAAGTCCCCCTGTGGGACACTTTCCACCGAATCCCATATGAACCAGGTTGTTAAAAATGAAATGGCTCTCCGGCAGGTTGAAGCCTGAACAAACAAATCAGATTACATAATTCACAAATAGATAATAAAAATCAAAGCCAGACTTTACTGAGCACATACTACATATCAGGTATTCTGCTAAAACTTTTCTCCCATTGGCTTGCTTCACCCTCACAACAACCCAAGGAAATAGGCAGGCTTATAATCCTCCCTTTTATTTTAATGTCTTTTTTAAACAAATTTTTGGTAGCAAGTGGACTTATTGCAATGGCTTCTCTTGCTGTGGAGCACAGGCTCTAGAGCATAGGCTCAGTAGCTGTGGGCCACGAGTTTAGTTGCCCCACAGCATGTGGGATCTTCCTGGACCAGGGATTAAGCCCATGTCCCCTGCATTGGCAGGTGGCTTTTCAACCACTGGGCCACCAGGGAGGTAACCCCCCATCCCTGCCACCCCCAGCTTCTTTATCAGGTAAAGGAAACTGAGGCTTAGAGATCCAATTTATTTTACAAATATTTAAGAAGAAGAATATGTGTAGATTTGTTTTTTTCCCCAAGTCTGTGAAAGCATTTGATTTGAAGTCATTCTTATGTACTAGGGGTGACACTACCGATTGCCCCCCATATCTATTCTCCCTTTCTGTGTTATGAACAGATACAATACTCTGACAGGGAACATTTTATAGCAAAAAAAAAATTATAACATGATATAAACAATTCTTTAAGTCACTAACATAGAATATATATAGTAACTATGTTAGTATCTGCCTACTTGAAGAATGGTACTTCAACCTCAGTAGTTTATAACAACTGGAAGAAAGTATTTCATTTGATTGTAGGCAGTTTAGAGGTGAAAATTAGCTGTCTTGCAATGGAGATGGGAATTCACAGATTCTCAGTTATTGGACAAAACTTCTCAAGTCAGAGGCAATAAAAGCTTTATTTGCTGCTCCTTACTGAGTATTAGGCAAAATCCTGTTGCTGCTGCTATGTCAGGTGGAGATTCCAATTTAAAGAGCTCTGGATGGTGTATCCTGTGTGTCTTCCTATCTTTCATGTCAAATTCCATCCACCTATAAACACTGGTGAGGTTATAAAGTTGATAGAGTGTGAGTGCTTCTTTTCAATTGGATAAAAAGTTGTAGATTCTATATTTCCTGGTGTGTTTAGTACATAAATTTTCTCACAGAAATACAATAAAGTTCTGAGATCTCATGAGCCATCTCTGTGAGCCCACTATTAGCAAGAAGAAACCAGCTTTGGGGAAACCCAGCCCCTCAACACAGCCATAAATAACCTAGTGGAAACAAAAGAAGACTTCTACAAATGTTTGTATATGTTTGTCCATGACCATGGACAGTATTTACATGACATTTTAAAAATTATGAGCTCCTTTAACTAATCAATCTTTTTCAAAGTATGTTCTATGTTCCCAGCATAGTGAAAGTACAGAGAGAAATTGTATGACATGAACCCTACCAAGAATTTGCTTGGATGAGAACAAAAATCAGGTACATTTAAAATTTGTCACTGAATTGTTAAAGTGAAAAAAACTTCAAATTAAGTCAAGTATAGAAGTTTAGTGATAAGAGAACTCAGTGTGGGCTGGGGTAGTCAGGGGAGTTATGTGTGTTCCTTGTAGAATTCCAGACCATAAAGAATGCACAGGGTAGAATTCTAAGTCCAAGCAATGTTTCATAAGGGTTCTGACCCTAAATTTCCTTACTGTGTAACCTTGAACAATCTTTCCCAAACACAAATCCGATAGTTTCCGTTGCTCTGCAGATAAAGATAAGAATTCTTAGTATGCCCTACAAGGCCCTATATGGCTTGGCCCTTTCTACCATTCTTGCCTCATCTTGCTCTCCATTTCCCACTGGCCTACCTTCTGTCCCGCACACTCACTAAACTCTCTCCCTTCCTAGGGCAGATGCTCTTTCCTACCCTCATCACCATGTGAACTCCGATTCATACTTCAGGGATCATGTCCAGGTTCCCTCCTCAGGGCAGCCTTCCCTGACCAGACTGAAGTCCCCTATTGTAGGCTCTCATTTGCCATGTGATGTGCCTCTCCTTCATTGCACCTGTCACAATTGCAATTTTACATTTGTTGTAATTATCTGATTTACAACTTAGTGCATTTGATTTATGTCTTTTTCTCTCCCCAAGTTTTCATAAGGACAGTACTGTGTGTGTCTGGTTACTTACCATTTTATCCACAGTTGTTAGCACACCATCAGGCACATAACTGACACAAGTTTTTGTTTGATGAATGAATGAATGAATGAATGAACATGATCTATATCAGTGTTTCCCAATATCCCATAAAATGGTCCCAAGATAAAAAGTCAAATGAGTTTAGAAAACACTTTGTGCTGTATCGTCCAAGGCTCCACCCCTGCCCCCATGTATCTTTGCATATAAAACACTCTGGCAAGAAAGAAAGAAAAAAAAAAAGACTGTAGCAAATCTGTAGTAAAGAAGGCTTCATCTTAATTCAACCACAGAATGTAAACCAGAGTTCCCTAGGACGAACTCTGGGCAGTGTTTCCACTCAAGGGAGATAACCTAGCTGCCCATGCTGATGTTTTTGATTCAGCAAATGACAAGTGTTTTGTTTCCTGAGAGGAATTTCCCAGTTGTTAAACTGCTCTGGGAATCCAGGCGGATGTAGGATTTAGAATTTGAAAAATGGAGCCACAAGTTACAAACAAGCTCTATGAATACAATCTGCTCCATTAGCTGAAGGATGGACTCTCCTCAGCACAGTTTGTAGCAGAATATGTGTTCAAAGAATGAATGGAGAGAGAAAATAACTGTGGTGATAACCCTTCAGCTAGTGAGTGGTCCCATCTTAGGAAAGATAACTATAGTTAAACAAGTTCAAGTGTGAGTGAAGGCTTTTTATGCTATGATGGTTAAGGTATGGGCATTTTTAACTAGGTACTTCGTGAAGACAGTGGCATAGTAAACTTCAGGCTTCACAGGAACTTACCCAGTCACGGGATTTAAAGAGGCAACACTACACTCTGAAGGCAAGTAAATACTGATCTTTGCTTGTTGGTTTTGTGATAAACATTTTGTCAATTGTTATTTTTTTCTAGGATTTAACATTAACTTCCTTTTTTGTCAAATCCAATGTTTTATTTTTCCCCTCAGTGTTCATCCTCCTTGATCTTTTGGTAATCTTTTTGACTGTGTTCAAGAAGCTCTTCTTGAAATTCTTCCTGGCCTTGTTTCTGTGACCTGCAGTTTCAATTCAATAGCATTTCAACCAGTATTTATTGATCACCTGTGATGTGCCAGACACTGGGCTATCATCATTCATTTATGAACTCATTCATCAACATTCATTGAGTTCCTACTGGATATCAGGCACTGTGCCAGTGACTGAGATACAAAAATGAACAAGATACAATCCTGGATCTGAGAAGCTTCACAGCCTAGGAAAGTAGACAACTAACACATCATGGCAGGAGGCTATGATACAAGTACAGACTCGGAGGCTGTGGCCTTCAGAGAAAGAAACAATTGCTTTTCTCTGGGAGGGAGGGATAGGTTGCATAGCACAGTGCCTGGTACAGGCTGAATCTTCAATAAATATACATTAAAAGAACAAAAAGCCTTCCAGGCAGAGAGACTAGCATGATTAGGGTATCTTCAGGGAGCCCAGCCTGGGACAGAGGACCAGCTTCTCTGGAAGCATGGAAGGGGTGGTGATGGGGATGTTGATCTGAAAGAAATGTTTTTTCCTACTGTTGCTATTTAATTTATAAATGTTATGCACATGTATATTTAAAAGCACATTACATAAATTATTAATTTACAGATTTTTAATATATTTTATATTGAGAATAAGAATACAATTATTGTTTTCACAATACAAATGACAAAATTAAAGCTCAAACTATAAAAGCTGGTATATAAATAGAGAATACAGAGGTTCTGCAGCAATGCCATTGTCTTCTTGAGGGTAGTGGTGAGATATTTAACAAAAGTGGGAGCAGAATATTGGGCTGAAAGGACTGTATCCTGTAGGTAAGGGTTTGTCAAATGGTGTCAGAATCAAAATCACTTGGGAGATCTCCTTTTATAAAGCAAATTTCCAGGTTCCACCTGTATTAGTCAGGGTTCTGCAGAGAAACAGATCCAGAAGGATGTAAAGATAGATATAAATACAGATAGATACAGCTATGTCCCATGACCTGCAGGTGGCAAGCTGGGGACCCAAAAGAACTGATAGTATAAATTTCAGTTCGAATCCAAATGTCTGAGAACCGGGAGAGCCAATGGTGTAATTTCTAGTCCAAAGCCAACAGGCTTTCAAGACCCAAGAAGAGAATTTTTCAGTTTTGAGTCCAAAGGCAGGAAAAGACCATCTCCTTATTGAAAGTTGCTCAGTTGTGTCCAATTCTTTGCAACCCCATGGACTGTAGCCTGCCAGGCTCCTCTGTCCATGGAATTCTCCAGGCAAGAATACTGGAGTAGGTTGCCACACCCTTCTCCAGGGGATCTTCCCAACCCAGGGATCAAACCCAGTTCTCCCTCATTACAGGTGGATTCTTTACCATCTGAGCCACCAGGGAAGCCCATAGTCCCAGTTCAATGAGGCAACAGGAGTTGCCTTTTACACAGCCTTTTTGTTCTGTTTAAATCTTGGATTGGATGAGGCTGACCCCCATTGAGGGGCCAATAAAGTCAATTGACTTCATTCAGTCTGCCAATTCAAATGTTAATCTCATCCAGAAACACCCTCACAGACACATCCAGAATACATTTGACCAAACATCTGTCATCCCCATGGTCATTACAGTTGATCACCCTACCACTTTATAGTGCATACTGAAATTTGAGGACCTTTGCAGGCCATCCAGAACAGTGGAACGTTTTCAAGAAGAGAGGCAATTTGATCAGATTATCTGGGAACCTCTTAAGAAGGAACCCTGGCAGTTCCATGGAAGGTGAGTGGTTGTGGGATAGGGAAGGTGAGGAAGGATGCAGTGTCATGGAACAGATAGGGAGCTTATTATACAGGACACAATGATGAGGTCCTGCTCTCCTCTATGCTGATGACCCCTGTTGCATTGCTATGTAACAAATTAACCCATTGCTTGGGCTTCCCTTGTGGCTTAGCTGGTAATGAATCCACCTGCAATTCGGGAGACCTGGGTTTGATCTCTGGGTTGGGAGGATCCCCTGGATGAGGGAACAGCTCTACCCACTTCAGTATTCTGGCCTGGAGAATTCCATGGACTGTATAGTCCATGGGGTTGCAAAGTGTCAGACACGCCTAAGTGACTTTCACTTCACTTAGCAGCTAAAAAGAGTTTTGGATCAAGAATTTGAGAAGGGCTCCACTGGACAGTTCAAGCTTGAGATGTCCGATGTTGTTGCAGTCACATGTTGGCTGGGGCTTTAGTCATCTCATCTGGGCTGGATGTCCAAGATGAGTCATTCACTTGGTTGGCGGTTGACATTGGCCATCATCTGCTATACACGGCCTCCTTGGCAGAGTAGTCTCGGGTAGTCAGACTTTTCACAAGGCATCTGGCTTCATTTCAAGACAACCAGGCAGAAACTGCATGGCCTTTTCTGACCAGCAGAACTTCCACTCTACTCTATGAATCAAAGCTTCCACTAGCCTGCCCAGGTTCATGGACAAGGGAATTAGACTCCACTTCTCAATGGGGCCAGTAGCCAGGTCACAAAGTAGAACAGCCTGTGCAATGGGAGATATTGTTCTGACATCTTTGAAAGATATAGACTTATATAGCTCCCAAAATAAGATTTCCAACCCTGACCTCTTATCTACTCTCCTGTTTTAGATACATAATTGCCCGCAAGATATTTCACTGGGAAGTCTTGTTGTCAACTCAAACTCAAGTCTAAAACAGAATTTATGACAATAATCCTTCATCCCATAATCTTATTATTTCAGTAATGCTTAAAACTTAAAAAAAATAGACTGACCCTTTTATCTCTGACTTTTCTCTCTCTTTTTAAAATAAATCAATTATTTATTTATTTATTTATGGCTGTGCCGGGTCTTCATTGCTGCGTGTGGACTTTGTGCAGCTGCGGTGAGCAGGGGCTGCTCTCTAGAAGCTACTCTCTAAGCCCGCGGTGCATGGGCTTCTCATTGTGGTGGCTTCTCTTGTTGCAAAGCACAGGCTCTAAGGTGCATGGGCTTCAGTAGTTGTGGTGCTTAGTTATCCCACAGCATATGGGATCTTCCTGAACCAGGGATTGAACATGTGTTCCTTGCATTGGCAGGCAGTTCTTAACCACTGGACCACCAGGGAGGTCCCGACTTTTCCTTCTCTGAAAAATAATCTGCTACCAAATCCTGAATTTTCTTCTTCTTCTTCATTACTGATTCTTGGATTCTCCTCATTGCCTGCCATCCTTTGATCCAGCCAGTTCCTTCTGACCCCTTGGCCCCCTAGCTGATCTTCATGCCTCCACCCTCTCCCTTGCTGTCACCCATTTTACATTCTGTAGCCTGGCTAGTCTTCCCCAAAGTGCACTTCCCATTTTCCTGATCAACATTCTGGAGTGGGCTCCTAAAGGAAGTCCATTTACCAAACTTTCTGATAGCGGGTTCCTGGAAAAGAGCTTATGACACTCCTGGAAGGAAAGGGAAAGAACTTGGATTGGGAGGAAGAAGTGGACTTGCAATCAGACCCAACCACAGTTCCAGCTGACCCCACGGGGACTGCTGGAGTTAGAAAGTTCCACTAATTAGTGGCCTTCAGAGTTGTCCCACAATGAGCTGAGATGGCAGGGCCTTTTATATTTCTGCATTATTCAGTCATGGCCACTGTGGAAAGGATCATGACCTTGGGTAAGGCAGCTCTCTGCAGGTGAATAAAACCTGAAGTGGCTGACAGCTCCAGGTGTCCATTCCCAGGGGCTGGGGCAGCAGAGTCCCCCACATTCTACACATTCACTGGTGCCCTTGTCCCTTCAATCACACAGCTCACCACAGCTCACGTTCTCCTTGGTGCTCCCAGGCTCAACTTCAAGTCCCTATTTCATTCAGTCTTCAGCAAGCTCCATTCCATATCACTCTCTCCACTTTGGCTTTCATGCTGATTATTTCCTGTAGGTTATTTTGCCTCATTCCACCCAAGTTGGGCTTCCCTGGTGGCTCAGCAGGAAAGAACCTGCCTGCAGTGCAAGAGACGCAGGTTAGATTCCTGGGTCGGAAAGATCCCCTGGAGGAGGGCATGGCAACCAACTTCAGTACTCTTTCCTGCAAAATCGCATGGACAGAGGAGCCTGGCCAGCTACAGTCCACAGGGTCACAAAGAGTCGAACATGACTGAAGCAATTGAGCACGAACAGATGCCCCCAAGTTAGGGTATGCACTCTTCGAGGGAGGAAAGGAGGTGTGCCTTTTCCCCAGGATGTCAGCACAGAGTAAATACAGCACAGAGATAAGTACTCCACATACTTACAGCTGGAGATCAAGAGATGCTTGGAGATAGATTAACCAGAGCCTCTGGTTACTGCTGAGATTGCTCAGAGGGTACTGTTTCCAATATCCAATACCAGAGCAGAATGAATGGTGTAGGAAACCACCACCTCCTGGTCCTTCTGGGGAATAAGAAAACTAACCCTTACTGGTTGTGCAGAGTTGCTGAGCTGGGTCTGGTGTGGGAGCACGTGCTGGGCAGGAGCTCACTCCAACTTGAGCCACAGTCGGAAGTTACTCCCCATCCGTTTCTTCCCACCCACAAAGCAGAGCCAGAGATCATTTGGTCTCATGGGGCACTGTGTACATTTAACTAATGAGTGGCCATCAAGTGTTGCCCAAATGCCAAGTGTAATTATAGTGAGCAATTATTTTTGCCTGAAGAGGCAGCATTCCAGCCACTGTCGAGGGAGGGAGATAAATGTCTGTGTTCTCTGGGATCCTGTGGAAACATGAGCTGTTTTCCTGCCCTCAGAGGATCAGGAACCCAGATATAGCTTTCTTACACCCAGGGCACACCTGGGCAGGAATCCCCCAGAGGAACATCTTTCTGTTTGTAGATTCATTACTGCTTTGGGCAGTGGGACAGGCATTCTCCTCCCCACTCCACTCCTCCACTCCTGGAAAGTGCACCACCAGAAGCCCCACTCAAGCCGCTTTCTGTGGGCTTGGGCTCTGAAGGCCACTCACAGCAACCCCTCCTCCCTTGGACCCAGAAAGGCCGTAGGCAAAATTCACTTGGGACTTTCCCATCACCCCACAGTGTCTGAAATCTAACAATAGCCTCCACAATCATAACAATAAATTAAAAATAAAGCACTTTGGAGCTCTCTAAATGGAAGTTTTTCACATGGTTTTTATATTTAGAGTTCTGTTTCTCCCTCTGGGTAGATTTTATAAATAACCAGGGAATGCTGGAGAGAATTTCCATATTGACTCTCCTTCTCTTTTCACATAAGAAACTCCAAGCAGGTTTGTATCTTGTGACCTTTCTGTCTGAAAGTCTATAAGATTAGATAATGCACATAAAAAGGTAAATAGGAAAGGAAGAAAAGAATAAAAAACTATATGGAGACAACTTAAGGAAAGTGTTTATTTAAAAAAATTCAAGGGACTTCCCTGGAAGTCCAGTGGTTAAGACTCCATGCTCCCAAAGAAGGGGCCTGGGTTTGATCCCTGGTCAAATAACTAAGATCCCACCTGCTGTACAGCGTGGCCAGAAAAAGATAAGAAATTCAATTATGTCATGTCTTGAGATAAAAACAGGTTCATCCCAAAATCCTAACTTTGCTGGTTGAAGTCTTAGGCAAATACTAGTTCACACTGGTTGATCCTTTGCCATATAACCAGCATGATTCTAAGGTGTTTCTTAGGCGTTAACTCATTTACTCCTCGTATTAACCCTGTGAGTAGATGCTATTATTGATCCACTTTATAGAGTGGAAGCTAAGGCCTACAGGAAAGAAGTAACTTATCCCATGTCAGTCTGACACCAAAGCTAGGGCTCCTAACAAGATGACTCCATTACTAAAAGCTGAGGCACATTGTCAATGTGTATGAACTGTCATTTTCTAAAGGAGAACCAGAACACTGTAAGGTCTTCGGACCATGAAGGTACTCCCACACCAGCTCACTGGACACTCAAGAAGCATTTCTCACCCTCTTTACCTATTCAGGGGCTATGCAGTTTCAGAAGCCTTCTTGAGTCTAGAACTCTGAGCCTTAAAAGAGGTTGGAAGTAAGTATTGAACCTCTTTTCTCTGAGTGGAATTTGAGTCTATGTCCATTATTTACACTCACTGAGAAATAATCTTAGAAAAAGGTGTTTTTTCATGTGATACACGTTTACAATTACACACGTAGATGCAAAATTTTCCCTGCCGTGTGCCTTTTCCCTAGCAGTCTAGTGCCCATGTCCATCACGTACTCTCAGGGCATCCTGAACTTTTCCTTCAGAACACCCATCATGGTATGGGATTATATGCTGACACAACTACATGTCCAGTGTCTCTGCCTCACCAGAAAACACCACAAGGCAGTGGCTGAGTCTGTGTTGCTCCGTGTAACATCCCCAGGGTCTGGTGCAATGCCTGGCACGAAACAGGCACCCAGATACTGCTGGAGGAGTAAGGGATGTTATCCATGGCACCATTTGGTTCTGAGAAAATGCTACCACAAACTGTAAGAGAAACCAGCTTCTCTAAAATCTTTCAAGACCCACTTCAATTTTCAGGCAAAATAAAGAATTTTTCAATATATGATTTCAATCATTTTTGAAATGAGTGGCTTTCCCGTGTGTTGAGAATACTGGTTCTCAAGTCAGAAGGTCTGGTTCTCATTCTCTGGTACTCATTGCTTGATGATGGCCCAATATTTTAACCTTCTCAGTGTGTCCATTTCCTCCCAGGTAAGGTGGGGCTAAACCAGTGTCAGAGCAATGATGTACAGATTAAAGGAGTTCCCAAGAAAGTGTTCGGAATTGTGCCTGGTGCATGGGAATCCATAAATGTTGGCTCTTATTATCAACATAGCTATCAGCCTAGAACTCATACAGTTCTCTGGCAGATTTGAGTCATTTCTAAAAATTCACAGGATATGAAACCAAATTGAGGCCAGGTGTAAAGGCATCTGGACTCAATATCCCTGCTGTCAAGATCCTCTAAGAGGGCAAAGGGAACCTCTCCCAACCCCAGCCTCCGTGAGTGTCATTCATTTTATTGCAGGTGTCCTGGGGTCTCAGGAAATGGGGAATTCCTGGTCTTCTGAGGTTTTGGGCTGAGACTCCCGCTTGCTCTACTGCCTAGTTGGGTTAGATGCCGAAGAAAGATCCTCTTAATTCAAAGAACTCGTGATTTCCTGAAAAGGTCAGCTCCCACCGAAAGTTATTCAAATCCTCCATCATTCCTACCTCCTCTCCCTCACCCTTCTCCCTATGCCCCCACAGTTTGTCCCCTGCTTTAACCCATCCTCCAGGCTTTGCCCCAGTCAGCTCAAATAGCCAAAGTTTTCAGTTTAATAGTAAAAATGCACTGCTCTGAGCACCTCACAGAAAAAGTTAACTTATAACCCACAGAAACCCAGTGGGGTAGGTGCTGGAGTTACTACCATTTTACAGATGATGAAACCGAGGGGACGAGAGGTTGACTGCCTTGCCCAAGGACACTCAGCTGGAGAGTGCAGAGCCGGGGTCTGAATGAACCTCTGGATTCCCAGCTACTACCCTGCCTCTGGAGGAAGGTCTCCCCACCCTGCCCCTGGAGAATGCTCCTCAAACTTTCTCCTCAGTGTCATTCACCAGCTAAGAGGCATGGGGAGAAACCAAGATGTGAGCACAAACCCAGGCAAGTGTGGAGCTGTGAGGGGGGTGGTTGAAAGAGCCAGCTCTACAGCTGGACTGTGTGGATTAGAATGCTGGGTTTTTAATTTACTGACCCTGGTAAGTAAAATGGGAATAACAATAATACATATCTTATATAGTTGTTTTGAACATTAACACATATTAAACACTCAGAATAGGGCTTCCCAGGTAGTGCAGTGGTAAAGAATCTGCCTGCCAACACAAGTGACTCAAGAGATGCAAGTTTGATCCCTGGGTTGGGAAGATCCCCTGGAGTAGGAACTGGCAACCCACTCTAGTATTCTTGCCTAGAGAATTCCATGGTCAGAGGATCTTGGCGGGCTACAGTCCATGGGGAGGCAAAGAGTTGGACGTGACTGAGCATGCACACATGCAATCACTTAGAATAGTATATGACAAACAGTAAGTACTCAATACTTTTTTTCTGCCTTTTTTGATTTTTTTACATTCTCAGGAGGCAGAAGCTACAACAAATGCTTTTATGGAAAGAATGTTAGACTCGGAATCAGAAGATCAAATGTGAGTGCCAGCTATCTTCTGTTTACTGTATGATCATGAATACAACACTTTTCCTCTCTGAGTCCTCACTTTTCTCATCCCCAAAATGGGTATGAGAATAATTTCACTCAACTGACATAGCATGCTTGTTAAAGAGCTTTGTGAATTCTGAATCTAAAACACAGTGAAGTAGTGATTAAAGAATCATCCCACTTTGTTATTTAGGGCTTCTCCTAGGATCAGCAGATAGTTACTTTTCATGAGGTCTTTAGACTAAAAGACTAGACTTCCACCACTGGAGAGTCACTGGAGTCACTGTCTGTGTCCCAGGCTTTTTGATTTTCAAGACTCCCCCTTTTAAAGAAGTCTCAGGAAGTGAAGACCCAATGTGTTTGGGAGGAGAGAGGAAGAGTCTCAGGGATGTGACTGCTGTCTTCAAGAAGCTGAAAGGTTGTCATAGGCTGGACAGGTCAGACTTGGGACTGGCTCACCCAAGAGGCAACAATAACAACTGGGTCTCTGAGTGGAAGTAACAGGAGTCAGATTTAGTGTCTAGAAGGAAAGAAGACAATTCTTTTGATTTTTCCTCTCAGAATGTGGGGAAGGCTACTCTCATAGTGAGTGTGCTGTCAGTGGAGGCATTCAAATAGAGAACTGCTGCTGCTGCTGCTGCTGCTAAGTCGCTTCAGTCATGTCCAACTCTGTGCAACCCCATAGACGGCAGCCCACCAGGCTCCCCCGTCCCTGGGATTTTCCAGGCAAGAACACTGGAGTGGGTTGCCATTTCCTTCTCCAATGCATGAAAGTGAAAAGTGAAAGGGAAGCCACTCAGTCGTGTCCAACTCCTAGTGACCCCATGGACTGCAGCCTACCAGGCTCCTCCATCCATGGGATTTTCCAGGCAAGAGTACTGGAGTGGGTTGCCATTGCCTTCTCCGCAAATAGAGAACTGGGACCACTCAAAGGGGTAGAGGAAATTGTAATGAGGTAAAAGGGGAGAATCTAGTTGGCCTGAGCCTGGGGCATTCTAGTTCTTCCTAGGAATGCAGCCTGGAGGTGAGGGAGGGGACAGGAGGGACAGGCAGAAATGAAGAAAAGGACAGCCAAGGGCGTAACTAGCAGGAGCCCAGGCTCAGCTCCGTGAGTTCACTGCTTGCCAAGGGCAGTCCCCGTCTCTTTGGTCAGTTTAGACCCCAGAGCCTGGACCTGTAAACAATCCACTCACTCAGTCAATTCAGCAAACATTTGCAGGCCTGAGAGTCAATCCTTGCCACCTCCCCAAGTGGGATCGCCGGCGCTTGCTAACCTCCTGCTCCGCGACCGGCAGGGGGCAGGAAAGACACACAGATGCCGAACTGCGCAGCTCGCTAGCAAAGCTTCGCCGGTTAGTAAACTGGGTCACTCGGTCCTTTCAAGCCGCAAGCATTCCGGGGGGGTGGGGGTGGGGAAGGGAGGGGTGGGCACTTTGGGCCTTCCAGCAAGTGCTGTGAGATTCCAGATGCTACCTGGCAGTGCCATCGAAATCCCCATATCTTCTGGACTTGCAGAAGGAGGGATGAGATTGATAACCCGTGATAATAGCTGGGGCTGGCGGAAAGCTGAAGGGAACTCGTTCCATCAAAAGGTGTCCTCCAGCTGGACACATCCCAGGCCGTGTATTAGAGAAGAAGACTGGCCACGGCAGGGCCTAGTGCGGTGCTTCGTTTCATAGAGAACCTGTGATCTCAGTAAGGGCTGAGGCTCTCAGTGCCGGTGGAAACCTCCTTCTGGGGAGGGGGAAGGGCTCCCTGGCCGGCCACCAGTCAGTGGATGCTAAACCTGGTCGCTCAGTGGAGAGGTGGCAAGTCTGGAGTCTGATTTGCTTTTGTGACCTGTATCTTATAAGATCTGGGTGAGTCATTTTCCCTCTTGGATTCCTTTTCTGTAAACTGGTGATGCTGTTATACAGATGAAGTGGAAGGATGAGGGGAGCCAGAGCATTGCCCTCCTCACCTCCTCCCAACCTGGTGGGCACGTCTTCCCGGCACAGCAGTGGAAGAGAGGCCTTCTGCACATGGCAGTGAGGAGGGGAGGTCCACTGTGCTGTTAGTCTGGGCACTGTGAACCAGTCCTGCAAGGACGCTGCCCTGGAAGGTGGGGGAGGGGGAGTCTCCTCACACCCTTCTCCATCCCTTGGCACCAGGATCTGGGTCTCTCCACCTTCAAACTGTGGTTCCTTGAGGTCTTTGAGGGCTGAGAAATCAGGGAGGTGGAACAGACCTGGAATGAGAGGGGATCTGGAGGATGGAATGGGGAAGAAGCCACTCCCGAAACTCCAGTTCCTCCCATGGACCCTGTAAAGGTTATAAGGGCCCTTCTAACCTGGATGGGAAGTCAAGGACCTGCTTATGTATTCTTCCAGACTGTGTGTTTTCTCCACTCATTTAAGCCCTTGAAGCCAGGACCATGCAGGCCCTCATCTCCTGGAGAGGGATGGTGGGCACTGATGCTTCTGCATGAGGATTTAGCACAGTACTCCTTGTTGTGTTTTCCTTGTTGCCTGTTAATAAGGGAGGAATCTTGGAGAACTAATCTGAGCCCCCAGTTTTACTGATTAAAAACAACAAAAACATAAAAACTGAGGCTCAGAGAACAGTGGGGCCAGAGGAAGGAAATTTCCTGCCCTTTTCAATTGCTTCTAGAATCTTCACCCATGACTGTTGACGAAAGTGATTGGATCCCTACAGTGAGCTGTCCAAACCTCGGAGTATCCCCACTCCTTGGGGATTTCACTTTGCCCACATCCTCCCAGCTTCACCTCTGGCCATGCTTATATTACCCAACCTCAGGCGTGAGACGGGCTGACTTCTCCTAGCCCTACCCTGGCCTCTGCGGCTCCAAGGAGCAGCCAGTTCATCTGAGGTTGAGGGATGTGATGTGATAAAGCAGTTGCCTGAGTTGGAATCCCAGCACTAGCTGGGAGACCTGGGGCAAGACACTTCCTATCTCGGAGTCTCCATTTCCTCATCTATCAAATGGGCACCATAATAGTTTTTTCCTTATAGATACTATTCTTTGCAGTCTCTTAATCTGAAATTGGAAACAAGAACAAACTACATAGCCTTCTTTTCCCCTGAAAAAGCCAAAGAGCAGGACCCTGAAAGAAAGAGGTGGGAGCCAGACTTTGGAATCTTCTAGTCTAGGTACTGGGAACTCTGGGGAGGAAATAACCGAGGACTGGGGAACAGGGCTGTGGCCCAGCATACTTTTGCCCCTAGATTGCAGAGTGACTCTATTCTGGTTGCTGTGCCTCTTTGGCCCTTACTCTCCTGCTCTGGACAACAGAAGGGTTGCACTTGGTGACCTCTTAAGGTCCGTGCAGCCCTGCGCCCCTGAGATTCCCATCAGCAGAGCTGGGCCCTCATTCTCTGGGAAGCAGCCCAGGCCTCATGCAGCCACAGCAGCTAAAGAAGCAGTGCTTTGCTGGACTCTGGTCACCTGCCCAGAGGAGGTCCCTCAGGCCCAGGGAAGCCCCTGGTTTCCTGGTTTGGGTGCTGTGAAGGGCCAGGCAACAGGGACTTTGGCCTATTGGCATCTGGTTCCAGCCAGAGCCTTTCAGGGATGGATGAGAAAGAGCAGGGCTGGCAGAAGCCATGAAGAAAACAGTCTGGAGCTCACATTCTGTGGCCTTGCTTTGAAATCCACAATCTGAGCCACCTGGGAATTGATGAAGGCCTTAAAGGAAACAATGGCCAGGGGCCCAGTAGAAGTTCCCTGTTTGAAAAGGCCTGGATAAGGAATGGATTCCATGTGAGAGGACAAGTATTAGTAGGTGGAAGCTCTGTAAAGGCCAGAAAGCAGGGACTAAAGCAGGTACCCCAACACTGACTCAGTCAATAAGCAGGGACTTAATGTGTTCTCTGTGTGTGGTGCTGCGTGACAGCTGTGAGGATGTCATCAAAGGGCTCACATGGGGCCAGCTTGGAGGATTTTATGATCCATGAAAGTTGTATGTGGTGTAGACCACAAACAAGCGATGAGGGGGAAGGGGATGGGGAGCTGAAGAACTCCCCAGTAGTGGCCCAGAGCAGGCTGCTCTCCTCTGTTAGGCAGATGTTAGGTTGGTTTTCCTACTTTGGGCAGTGAATCATCCAAATTCCCCCTTGTTCATTTCAACAATTATGAATGCCAAGTCTACCTAACTCTGAATTGAGCCCCGTGTGTTGACTGACTGGCCCTAGTGACCACTCTTTGGAGTCACTGGAGTCTGGGTGATTATGATCATCCTTGTCTTCAGACAAGCAAACCAAGGGACAGTGGGAAGTACTTCACCCAGGCTACCTAGCTTGAGACTTGGAGCTGGGATTTTTCTTTTTATTTTTTTCATTTTGTTGCACCGGGTCTTAGTTATGGCATGTGGGATCTTTAACTGAAGCATGAGAACTCTTAGTTGTAGCATGTGGTATCTAGATCCCTGACTAGGGATTGAACCCAGGCCCCCTGCATTGGGAGTGCAGAGTCTTAGCGACTGGGCCACCAAGAGAGTCCCTGGAGCTGGGATTTGAATGCATGTTTGACTATCTTTGAATTTTGTATTCATTCCAATAAGATGCTGACTCCCACTGCCTTCCTATTGTCTTATAGCAAAGCTAGATAACAGCTGCAGGGCAGCTTTTGCCAGAATAGTAGACATTTCCAAGGAAAATCAGCTGCTCTGCTTGTCTTTTCCCACTGTAAGCAGCAAGACAGCTCAGTATTTGTGGGGCCACCAGGAGAATGCCTTGGTGGCCTTCACCTTCCACAGATACTTCAGCTTGGGACCCAATGTCATCCAAGGTCCCCCAGGATCTTGATGCCTCCACTTCCACTCAGCAACTCCGTTCCAGGACTTCTTGGTGACTCATGCAAAGGAAAAAGCAAGGTCTTTGCAGAGCCCGGCAGAGCCCATTGGAGTCCTGGGGAAGGTCTCTCTGATGACCTTGAGCAAATTTCAGAACCTTCTGAGCCTGGGCTCCCTTGTCTGTTAAGACAATGACAACCAACCATGCCAGACAAAATGTACAGCCTCATTCTGAGAACCAAATGAGTTAACTTTGTAAAGCCACCTGACCCTAAGATGATATCCAGTAAATAATATTCATCAAGAGACAGAATTGGGGGACTTTGTGGCAAGAAGAAAGATTGTGGAAATTATAGTCATTGAACACTTAAAACATTCCAGATACTGTGTTCAATCCTTCACTTGAACAATTAAGCCTCCCAACACTCCTATGAAGCAGGTAATATCTCCTCACTTGGCAAATAAAGAAACTGAGGCTCTAAGACATTAGGTTACTTACCCAAGGTCAAAATCAAGAATCTGACCCAGAACCCAAGAGTTAAACATCTAAGATGCTCTGCAACAATTCCCACTTTCCTGCTGTGACTTAAGGATCCTTCCCTGAAATATACTCTCATCTATCTTTAGATTTTTGTTTAGATAAACAAGACCTTCTTGAAAGGGCTTCATATGGGTCATGACAATAGTTATTCCTTCTCCTATGTGCTCAGGACACTGTGGTTATGTCTATCCATTACGGGTTCCAAGCATTACATGTATTTACACATCTGTTTCTGGCATTAAGTGGACCCCTTGTAGGGCATGGACAAAGTCTTGTTTTATTTCTCTTTGTTTCCTCTCCAAGCAATTTCTCCAAGCCTAGCTTTTGCTAAATGTTTGTTGATTTGAGGTGGGTGTTAGGAGGAGTTGAGTAGAGACCATGAAAGTTTAGTCAGAATCCCTATTCCCACTGAAAGTATGTGACCCTAGGCGAGTGAAATCTCCCTGGGCTTCCTTCAGTGTCCTCACCTCTAAAATGGGATAATAGTAGCTACTATATGAGGCATTGTGAGGATGAAGTGAAAAAATGCAGGCGATCCATTTACACAGTGTCTGGTACATGTTACACAGTCAGTAAATCATGTGTACAATAACACCTGAAGGCTGGAGACTGAACAAGGTGGATGCTGGTTACAAGGAAAGAAAGAGGTAGCCCTGGGTGACATGAAGAAACAGGGATGCTGCTAAAGACAAAATCTGCTTACTTTTTAGAGCATAGTGGAATAGAGATAGATAAACAGGAAGGAGATATTTTAAGGAAAGTTCAGTAAAATGGAGGGGAGCCAACAAAATGAGTTTAAGGCTGCTGGGACAAGAAGGGGAAAGGAATTGGCTAGAAGTGAGAGAAGCCTGAAGTAGTGTTCCAGAGACTCTGTCCAGAGGACAGGAAAGAAAGGGACTGGAGAAGAGAGAGACATGCCTACCCAACCAAAATAAGGAAAATGCTGGGGAGACCAGGGTAGGGGGCATGCCGCTGGGAGGACATTACAGTCTAAGGTGGCTGTGGAAGGAGCAGCTTCCATTGGATCCAAAAGGAGGATCTGAAAGCCAAAAGGAATGAATAATCCAGGCATCAGGCTCAAGGCAGGAGGCAGCTGTTCATTTATGTCTTGATGAACACTTGACTAAAGCCCTTTTAGTTAAAGAAACTCCTTTGAATGCTGTTTGGACTGAGCTGTCTTAGTTGGAGCATATGCCTTGATGAAGACCCCATCTAGGAGGGAGCAGAGAGCCGTGGAAGTGGGGAAACCCCAGACCCATGACACTGTCTATGGAGACTGTCACCAGCTGTCAGCCCTGGGGTGGGGCAGCTGAAAGTTGCTAGACGGTAGGAGGAAGGCCTTCTGTTGGCAGTGCATTGGACATCTTTGTCAAATCAAACAGGGTCCTTCTGAGCTTCAAATCTAATCTCTGAAATTTAAATCAAAGTTTGCTGACCCAGAGGCTTCTACCTGCAAGGATTGTGGAGAGGGAGGAATGTAGGGACCTCTTTCCATAATTTAGAGACAGAGGGCTGCTCTCAGCTGAGGTCCTTGCTCCCTCCCCTGACCATCACTCAGCTCATTTTACAACAGTGAGAGAGAAAGAAGCTTGCCATTTGGCAAGAGCCAAGTCATTAACCAGCCTGCAGGAGCAGAAATGGTCTTTCTGGCCTGAGGACCGGAGCGAGATTGTCCAAAGCAATTTATAGGCGCACTTGAAAGGTGACATGGGCAGGGAAATGGCTGAGGACAGAAAAATTCCTTCATCCACAGAGCCTCAAGGCAGACATGCCCTGCCTGTTAACCAGAAATAGCACAGGGAGCTGGGAGCCCAGAGGAACACCTCTAGTTGGATGTGAAGCACGCCCGTGGACAAATGTATGCATGTGTTAATGCCCCCTCCCTCTAACGCAGGCCCAGGTTGTGGGGGAGGGGTTCTGCTCTACACAGTTACTCAAGGGTCCAGGTGGCCCTGGCTTTGCCATGTTCAGCACAAGGTTGTCCTGTGTCCCATCATCTGCTGATAGGGAGAGAACACAGATGGAGACCGACCTGGGACATTTCTGTGGTCAGGGTTGGAGGTGGTACGCACTGCCTCACACACCATTGGCCAGAACTCATTCCCAAGGATGCGCTAAACTGCAAGGGAAGCTGGAAAGTGAAGCGTAGCTGTGTGTCCAGGAAGGAGGTGAAACGGATTTGGTGATCCATCAGCGATCTAGGCCATGTGCCCCCAGTCACCTAAGACATTTGATAGAAGGTGGGAAAGAGCCACCTGAGAAATAAACCAACTGATGAAAACTGAAGGGCTTTGGACAACATCCCACCTTGGTTTAGCCTTAATAGCTGCCCCTTCCTTAGCCTTAGGAGCCGGGGGCTGTGTGGGGAAGACATCTGGAAGGGGGAGTCAGGTAAGGTCTGACTTGGAGTGCTAGGAGAACTGTGGAAGCTCTTGACCTAGGGGAGAGGTGCTCCAGGGGCCTGGGGAATGCTCTGAGGAGAGGACAAGGGTCTGGTCACTCAGAGCAAGGTCTGGGCTCAGATGAGGTGGGTACAGGGAGCCTTAGGTCCAGCCCAGGTCACCAGGGTAGGAAAAAAGGAAGACACCCAGGACACACACCCTACACTGCGATTTGTTGTTTAGTTGCTCAGTCGTGTTGACTCTTTTGAGACTTCATGGACTGTAGCCCACCAGGCTCCTCTGTTCATGTGATTCTCCAGGCAAGAATACTGGAGTGGGTTGCCATTTTCTCCTCCAGAGGATCTTCCCAACCCAGGGCTCAAACCTGGGTCTCCTGCGTTGGCAGGTGGGTTCTTTACCGCTGAGCCACCAGGGAAGCCATACTTGTTACAATTCTTGTTACACACAATTCTCCTGTGCCCCACTTTCATAGAAGAAGAGCCTCAGGGCCAGGGCCAAGGAGGGGCGGGGGGCCACCTGGAGGTCAGCAGGCAAGAGAGGTATCACTGCTCAGGAACTGCTGGTGAGAATGGGAATGGAGGGTGCCCAGCATCTGAGGAGGAGGGGCCCAGAGTGAGGAGGAAGGGCTCTACTGGAGAAAGGGGACCACATGAGCCAAGGAACCCTCTTTTGTACAGGGTATAAGAGATGTGGCGTTCATTCTTATGCTGATATCATTACTTTTAGATGTCACCAGCTTATCCAGTGGAACTTTCTGCCATGGTGGAAGTGTTCTCTGGCTGGCTGTCCAACATGGTAACCATGTGGTTATGGAGCACCTGAAATGTGGCTCGCCTGACTGAGGAACTAAATTTTGAATTGCAGTAGTCAATTTCAATTAATTTAAATGGAAATAGCCACACATAGCTAGCAGCTACCAGTTGGGCTGCGGGGGCAGAGTTTCAGCCCAGGGCAAGTAGGCCGTGGGTAACTTTGGCTGAGGCTCCTCAAGCCCTGCCTGTCACTGCTCCCAGGCCCTGGATCCATCCCAGCTTTGGCTTATGAAGAGCTCTGGGTAGTGGCAGGTCTACTTCTACCCTCAGGTCTGGGCGGTCTGGGGGCCTCTGAAATTCTCATTTGCTCTCATGCCTGTGGGTCTGGGAAGAGAGATCAGTCTAAGTGTTAAGCAGCTGGGAAGCACTGCTGAATTTACGTGGTCCTCGTGCCTGAGCAGGAGAAGGGGCTTGAAACCTGCGTTTTCCACCCTTGATTTCAAGGCACTGGGCTTTGATCCCAGCTTGGTTGTCAACAGAAGAGTCTGAACCATTGAGTCCCAGTCAATGCATCCACAAGACGCTCTGCTGGGCAGCTCACAACTCAAGGATGGAAAATGTAATTGCGTCTGCCGCTCATCTGGTCTGTGCCCAGACTGCGCGGTAAATGCTTTGAAGCCGGCTATCCACCCGCCACCCCTGCTCACTCCCCCAACCATCCCCCTAACTTCATTTTGAATCATCAGCACTTCGTTCCTTTCTAGCACATCCCCTCCCCTAGTTCCCAGACCAGCTGAACTAGCTGTGCTTCCAAGGCTATTGTCAACGTCTCCCATCCTCTCATCACCCCAAACATGATCGACAGACATGACTGTCTCTGTCCCTGAGGGACCCTCAGGCTCAGGGCTGCCTGAGCACTGGCAAAGTGCTCTGGACAATGCTCCAGTCTCAGAGTCTAATCTACAGTCTATACTGAGCCCCACCCTGCTCTTGGCCCAGGAGCAAATCTGGAGGGGCAGACTTCCACCAATTCCTCCTCTCCTCTCTCAGCAGCTTTTTCTCCTCTCTTCTTTTCCTTTATTCTCCTCCCCTCTGGAAGGGCTGCTTTTCCTCCTCTTTACAGGATCCAAGGTTGGCTGGTCCCCAAAATAGTATTTGAAAGTAGTGAGAGAGAGTTTATAGGAGAGAGATGGAGTCCAGTGGGGCTGTAGGGTCCCAGAGACTGGAGTCGAGGTGGGCCTGGTCTATTTTTGGCCCCCAAACACAAGCTCACTTTTTCATCAAAACCAAATTTTTCTTCCACCCTTGAAGAATGCCCCAGTCTCCATAGGCCTGAACTGAAGCCATCCTCAAGTCTTGGTTTGAGCCCAGCCTGAGTCCTTGCCTCTGGTCTCACTAGGCCTCCCAGGCCTTCTTAGAATGGACACCAGCAAGTTCTTCCTAAAGGGCAAAGGTAAGGTATCCTGCTCTGTGTAGCATCTTCCAGTGGACCCTCAATGTCTCCCCAGTAAGGACCAGACTCCTTAGCAGGACTTGTGTGTCACAACCTCTTCCTCTTTTCCAGCCTCACACTCTCTCGAGCCCAGGCTACTCTAGCTCACATATGACATGTGATGGGCCTATGAAAGGCTTGTACCTCTGCATATAGCCAAGATTATTCACAGTTCACCATGAGCTGCGCTAAACCCACTCATTTCTCTTCTGCTCAAGAAACGCCCTCCCTCTCTGTCACCATTCAGATCTGCTCCGGCACACCACCTCTGTAACGTATTCTGTCTCCTAACACCCGACAGGTGGCAGTGGTCCTCAGTTCTGCCAAAAGCACGTACATGAGGTTTTATAGTTTTAATTTCCTTGTCCATCATGCACCTTCGTATCAGCTGGCAGAATGGAATGAAGCCCACCCTGACCACCAGAGAGACTTTCTCCCTGCCTGAAGTCAGATTGCAGCTCCTGGCTCAGAATGGACAAATAAGAAGATGAATGCAGGACCTGTGGTTGATCCAGTTCATCCAGTGCCCCTCAAGCACCGACTGGTACTAAAAGCTGTTGTTTACCCATGCATGGCCTTGACCTCAGCCTTCTTTTCTCTGAAGGATGGAGACCCAGGTGAGGCCAGTGTACTATCCTTCACAGAGCAAGTGCTCCATAAGTATTTATTGGATAATTAACTCCAGTGTTTAACTCTCAGAATGAAGCAAAGTTCAGATTGAGTTTTGTTGGTGTTATTTTCCTCTTTATTGTTTTCTCGTCCACAGGGAGGTGCACAGGGCAGTATTAGGGACAACCGATATAAGCCACTTCTTCCTACCCACTGCTTTATGATTCTAGAGTCAGAGCTTTCTGCGCTGGGCCCAGCCAGCTCTCCCCCAGACTGCTCTCTTGGGACCAGCTTCCCACAGCCTCCCCCGTCCCTGGGAGCAGCCAAGACGTCTTATTCATGGATGCTCCTTCTGTGCGGGGCTTTGGCGGTGGCTGCTCTTCCACCACTCTGCCACTCGCTCAGCAAGACCCTGCCAAGTTTCCTCCTCCACACCTGATGGCATACCTGGCCGAGTTCTCAGCCTCACTTTGAATTGTTTTCTTTGGTTCCAGACTGGGTTGCCTTTCCTCTTCTTCTTTGAAGGGACACCCTTTGTGCCTGGACCTTCACCACCATTCTGCCACCCAACTCCTTTTCTCTCCTGGCCTTCCCCTGGGTACATCTCCTAGAACACCACCAGGGCCCTTCTGACCTGATCTTTAGCACTGCACCACACTTGTCCTCCTTGAGCCTCAGTGGTCTGTTCCCTTTCTCCATCAGGTTGTGGATTCCTTGAGGGCAGGCTCTGGGACTAAGTACAGCTCTGCAGCCTCCCACACTCTCCACGCTCTCCCGTGGGACCTTGCCCATGCTAAGCCTTAATGCCTTTTTATTGATTACTCAGAAATGGAGGCTCGTTAAGAGGTTTTTGAAACTTGGGATCTCTTCCATTAAGACAATGGTACTTTGGATTTCTTTCACAAAGACAATGTTTCCCAAGGTGAGTTGTAGGATATTAATAGGTATTATAGGATAAAGAGATGCATGATCAACTAAAATATTATGTACATTGTGATTCTCCAAGTTAAAGGATGTGGGAGTCTAGGATCTCCATAGATTAGGATCCCCATGGACCTAGGACCCTAAGACAGGTACTCAGGATGGCAGAGAACATCTACTATAACAGGTAAAGGATAGAAGGCAACTGGTAAGGGCACTGACTAGGAGAAGGTCAGCAAGTAAAGCCAACCTCACAAAGATGCACTCTGGACCACAGGGCTCACACAGTTAATGCCAGATATGGCTCCCATTAGGTAAAGCAGGAACCTCCTCACTCTCAGGGTCTTATCTCCCCCCAACCCCGCGGTGGGTGGGGTGGGTAGGCTATCATCAATAGCTTAACCAGTAAACCTTCACTCAAAACCACAATACACCTGAGCCCAACGGCTAGATTCCAGATAGAGAATTTCTAACCAAGCTGAAGATCTAGGAATTTTCTAAGCCAGAACTTATAAGCAAAACAGATGGCTTTCTATGAGGCTGGACAGGCTACAGCGAAACAAATTTGGTCAGGAACTGACTCCCCCCCTTTTTTCCCCTAAAACACCTCATGGGGTTGATGTGTCTGGGAACACCTTGGTAAGTGTGTCTTAGAGTCATTGCTTTGTCTTCACATCAGGCAGGAAGCTCCATATGATCACCACTGGTGTTTTGTGGTCCTTTTGTTTATAAAGCACCTCTACACATCTGTCCCATCATAGGAATCTCCCAACCTTTCCCTGGATGATAGGACCAACATGGCCATTGGTATAGATGATGGAAGGGCCCTAGGATGGAGAGTCCTGAGTCATGCATGTGAAAGTTTGCTGTGTCAGTTACTATTTGTGGGCAATCTATCTCCTAAATGGGAACATCTATCTCATAGGTTTACTGATGGGATGAAATGATAATATGTGCTAGGTTACTGTGTAAAGGGATTCCCTGGTGGCTCAGATGGTAAAGTGTCTGCCTACAATGCGGGAGACCTGGGTTAGATCCCTGGGTCGGGAAGATCTCCTGGAGAAGGAAATGGCAACCCACTCCAGTACTCTTGCCTGGAAAATCCCATGGACGGAGGAGCCTGGCAGGCTACAGTCCATGGGGTTGCAAAGAGTCGGACACGACTGAGCGACTTCACTTTCACTTTCACTTTATTGTGTAAAAGCCCTTACCCCAATATGTGTTTACTGCATCCATGCTGTGGGGATCTCCATAAAGAACAGCTACCATTCACTGGATGCCATGCACGGTTCTTGGCACTTTCTGTATGCTATTGAATGTAAGCCTCACAGTACCATTATGGGGTTGGTTATTGTAATCCCCATTTACTAGATGAGGAAACTGAGGTTCAAAGATTTGAGGAGATTTTCCCAAGTTTACATATCTAAAGTAATAGTCAGAAAACTTGAACTCAGAGCCAAATGTTTCATGTTCTTTAATGTTAAGAGTTAAGATGCTCATGTTCCATGCTCTTTAATGTTAAGATGCTAGTTCTAAAAAAAAAAAAAAAAGGCCTGTCTTACATGAAAAAACAAACAAACAAAAGCAGATGAAAAGGATACTCATTCTAGGCTAAGCTGAATGGGGTTCCATAGTATAAAGATCAACAGTATTAATGTTAACCTTTAAAATTAAAAGTAGTACGTTGATGTTAAAAGAAAGGTGTCCAAAGCTTAGTTCCACAAGTATTGGTGTAGCAAGTGTCTTTCCTGTCTGTCTTCCATTTTTCTCCTCTCGAAAATAGGGGAAATTGGCATTATTTCCCACGGCTGTTGCAAGAAGTAAATTGACCTAGAATATGCAAAAGCAGCTACAACAGTGTCTGGCTCTTGGCAGACACTCAATAAGTGTAGCTGAATGAGATTCTTTGTAGCTTATAATCCAGCAATAACACATAGGAACATGCCTGCAGATACAGTGATTTTTTTTTTTAACACTGAATATAAGAGCGGCAGTGAAGACATCAGTGCTCATTTCTATAACTGCGTTTTGACAATTAGTCAGTGAGACATGAGGACAGGGCAGAAGCAGGTGGAATAACCTAGGGGTTAAATGCACCACCCAACCTGATCAAATCCACTTACCAGTTTTGGGCCCTTGGGAAACTTATCAGCCTCTCCCTGCTTGTATTCTCCTCTATAAAACGGCAGCGTAGTTGTGAGGATTAAAAGAGTGAATGTATGCAAAGCACTGAGAACACTGACTGGCACAGGGTAAGTGCTCTGTAAGCAGCCCCCTCCTCCCACTGCCAACCAGCCATCTCTCCTTCCTCTGATCCTTTGTAACTCTCATGAATGCCACAGACAGGTCTGGATAACTTTCATGCCTTGGCATTTGGGGGCATATACATGTTTTATCACTCCTAAAAGACTGAAGCAATTTGAAGGCAGGATGCTGTCAGATTTGGCCCTCGCACAGAAGAAGTGCTCCATAGTTGATTATGGAATCAGTGAAAAAACTTAGAACACAGCCTTGGGGTCCAGTTCTGAGGGGCACATGGCCATATGCTTCCCCTTCCATGCAACTCCATGGGGGGCCCCCTGCTTCTCCGGTGTTGTCCTGGCTACAGAGATTCCAAGAAGAGCACCCGTGCTCTGAAGAGGTGGACTGAGGTTGTAGGGGGTCTCGTTACCCCTCCCCACAACACTTTATCCTTCAGCCAGCATCCGAGACCACAGACCAGCATGATAGGCTGGCAGATTAAGTGCCCAAAGCATGTGGGTGCGTGATGTAAGAAAGTTTCCCCGCAGTACTGTCTGAAAGCCCACCCTTGCTCTCCAGGTATCCTCTGGGACACAGCTCAAGATAATTAGCATAGGAAATCATTAGCTGTGAGGCTTTCTGAGACTCAGGGTAGGAAAAGTGATCAAGGGCCCAAGGGACTGAGAAGGGGAAGAGGAAAGGAGGTGAATTTCTGGAGCCTGGGAAACAGAGGATGGTTCTCTCTCCCCTCCACAGTCCAGGGAGTTAGGATCTGGTTCACAAGGTATCAGAGGGGGATGGACCCCAGAAGTCCTCTGTATCTAGCTCTCCTAGGGAAATAACCAGTGCAGGCAGCCCACACTGCTCACATCTGTTCCAGGATCATTCCTTACCCCTGTCTTTATCCTCTTCTCAACCCCCTCCACTGATGTTCAACACATGGGCCATCCTCCCAGGAGGCCACCTGGCATGGCTGCCCAAACTTGGGCTTTGGGAACAATCAGACCTGATTCAAAGGAGGACTCTGTCAACTATTGGTGTGATGCTGGCCAAGTTCCCTAACCTCTCTGGGCTCCAACTTCCAATATTACTAATGTTACTATTACAACAACACTAATTTCATAAAATTTTTGAAATTGATGAGGGCTAGTTACATTAAGTCTCCAATGGTGCCTTGTACCTAATAACTGTTCAGCAAATTTTTATTGGGGATTCCAGGTTCATTGTACCATACAATCCCTTTCCATCTGTTTCCATCTAGCTGAAAGCCAGGCAGAGTCACATCAAGGAATCAGGCAATCTGGGGCGGGGGTCAGGATGGGGACAGGCTAGCAGGACAGTCCTTCCTGTTCTCTGGGTGATCTGTCAGGGAGAATTACAGGCTGAACCGAATCTCTTGTCTGTATATGTGTGCTGGGCAAAGCATTTGTCAATTAGACTGAGCCATTTCCTGCCCTGAAACCTCTAGCTGAGCTGTCTGTCTAACCTCCCCCCAAGCTCTACTTGCTTTTTTCCAGTAAATACATTGGTATCTGAATAGACAGATAGGTTGGATGCTTGATTGGGGAAAGAAATATTGCAAGAGTGATATCAGTAACAATCAATAACAGTAGCAAACTTTTGAGGGTGGACCGTTTGCCTGGTAGATTGTATGCCCGTTACTTCATTATCATGACTCTAAAAGAAAGGTGCTCATATTATCCCCATTTTATAGATAAAGAACCTGAAGCTCAGACAGATCCAAAAACTTGTGCTATGGTCACAGAGTTAACAAGTAGGGATTTTGGATTTGAGTTAATCTGACTTAAGGGCCATGTACCATGATGGACCCAATATCTTACCAGATGCCTTAAATAATGTCTAATCCTCACAACAAATTTATGAGCTGGATATTGCTTTTTTACTACTAAAAAAACAAATTAGAGAGGATACATGATTTGCCCAAGGTCATACAGCTAAGAGCTGTGGAACCAGTGTCCAAATCTGAAGTTTATATATTTTCTCCATCCCATTCTACCCCAGTGCCTCTTATTCATCAGGGCTTGGAAGGGGGGACTCTGAAAGGAAGGGAAACTCACCTTGATAAACAATAAACACCTAGTATATTACTGATGCTTTTATACCAGCACCTCATTGAATCCCCACAACCACTCTAATAAGAAGGTATAGTTAGTCCTAAGGAGAAAATCAAGCCCAGAGAATGCAGTGACTTGCCCAAGATCACACAGCTACAAGCAGGAAAATAAGGAACCATCTTCACTATTGGCTCCAGAGGGCTTGCTCTTTCTGCTGGAGTGTACAGTCCACAATGCCCCCTCTGCTGGCTTGTGATTTCGCTTGGTTCCCAACCCAAGGCTCCCTCTGTGCTTCAGGAGACTCGTCTCTATGGATAGCATCACAAGGCTCCTTGTTCTCTGCCTTTTGGTTTGGGTTGAATGAACAGGAAGCTTCAGGAGGAGATCAGAAACCATCAGAGAGAGTACGCGGTATTTGTTCCGCTCACTCTCTGGCTGCCTCACTTTGATCCTACGGCTCCTCCTCCCATGGCTCCAGCTCTCCCTGGGTCCTGAGAACACCATCTCAGGCCTGGGGCAGGAATAGCTTCCTGCTGTTGCTCCAGCTGCCTCAGTATTTCTTGTTGAGTCCCTTAATGCTGTCACACTCCTGCAGATGGTTCCTTCATCATCCCAGCTAACTGTCTTTCTGTTTCCTGCTGGGGCTTGACCAAGTCTCCTAATGTCCACCCGAGGCTGCCCCTCTTAGGGCTACTTGGAAGGAAAGCCAGTGGCTTCTCTGCGGGTCAAACAGGTCCAAGGTTTCCCAAACCAATTAGTGATAGGCAAGACAGTGGGCAGGCCCTGGGCATGTCCCTGACGTCATCCTTGCCTCAGTCCGTCTGGAACTGCAGCTGGGGGGTAGTGCAGACTTTCTACTTCCTCATCTTCAGGATGTGAGGTTCAGCTAGAGGTTCTCTCTTAACTGGAGGACAAAGGACTTACCGATGCCCTGCAGCAAGGCAATGGTGTGAGGACAAGAACTCCTGGCTTTTAATTCAGTTGTTAGTTCTCTGCTTTACTCTGCAGCATTTCCCTTCACAGCTCAATAAATATTTCACCAATGGTGACTCAAAATAATCACCCCCTCCCTGCCATCCAGACTGCTTATGACCTAGAAACTGCTCTTTTACATATTCTTCCATTTTGCCCTCCCAGGTCCCCAGCCTCTGGCTCTTCTCACATGGGAGAGCTGGCTGAAAACCAACATTCCCAGATCCGAAAGGGGAGAAGCCCAGGGAGAGGGGAAGAAGCCTGCTCTCTCCCCACTGCTATGAGTACCAGGAGAAGATGAATGTGATGCTCTAGGAGATCTGCTGTCTCCCGGGCAAGAGATGCCTCCATTGATTACATTCCCATCTGGAAAACATGATCCCTGGAATAGTGCTTAGCCGATCCTGGCACTGGGCTATGAAAACTAAATTACCTCTGCCCCCAACTCATTCCTCCCACATGGAGCATCTGGAGAAAGAGCTGGGGAGAGGTTGATGGGCTGGAGATAGAGCATGTGAAGACATGGTGGTGTGGGGCTATGCCCCTAGCACTTCTCGGGGGCAGATAGAAGGGCCCATGCAGGACTGAGCAGGGGTTTAAGCACTGGGCCCAAGATCAGAGCCCTCTCAGCCCAGGTGCTGTCCATGGAAGACAGTGTTGCTCCAGCACTGCCTGTCCACTTCCCACTCAGAACAAAGGCTCCTTCCTGTTCACACATTAGGGGTCATGTCTGGAGGAGGTGGAGAAGGGAGCCCCTTGCATTTTGGCTAGGAATTCCTGGGGGGGGAGCGATAGGGAGCAGCCTGGACCAGGGACAGAGAGCAGCAGAGGAGAGAGGACCCATCCGTGTTGGGCCCAGGGTGAGGAGGGAGAGGAGGGCTGCACTGCAGATAGCTGGTGATGCCAGAGCTGGGGGCAGAGGGCACACGGCTGGGAAGGGAGGGGACAGTAGGGGGAGCTGAGCTTCATGTCTGAGAAGGGGAGGCACTGGCCCTCTGTTTTCCTTTGGGCTTTTGCTGTTTAATTGAGTGATTCCTGGCCCCAGAGCAACACAGCTCTTCTCTGGCACGCACTGGAGACGTCACTTAATTGCCTTCAGATTCTGCTTGGGGTTTTTCCTTCTGAATTTCTCCAAGTAGTCTAGGTTTACCCTGACTGCCATTTTAGTGTGTTTTGTTTTCTCTGCAACTTAATGTCCCAGTGGTTCCCAGGAGCTGCACACCTTTCTGTAAGTCCCAGGGTGAGTCTCCCTCTGAAAGTCTGGGGACACCCATGCATGGGTTGTGATTCGGGCACCTTGCCCCATCCCCCATCCACATACCCTCCTTCCTAGAGCACAGACTCTCAGACAGTGTCTGAAATGTCACAAAATGGAGACAGGTGATAGTAATTCTTCCAAAGAAATTGTAGGCTCCTCTTTTGGCTTGGATTTAAAAATGCAGACTTGAGGGACTTCCCCGGTGGTCCAGTGGTTAAGAATTCAGCTTCCGATGCAGGGGACATGGGTTGGATCCCTGATTGGGGAACTAAGATCCCACATGCAGCAGGGCAACTCTCGAAACACAACCATTTGTCCCCACATGCCCTGCAACAAAACATCCTGCATGCTGCAACTAAGACTCAACGCAGCCAAAAATAAATAAAATTGAAATTCAAAGTAACACTAATAAAAATAAAATGCAGGCTCAAGGTAGGGTAAAAACCACCTTGCCCTTTTAGGGTGAGTTTGTTTATCAGGGAGTTTTTGTTCTCTGAGAGAGATTGATCTGACTGTACCTGGAGCTGCTTCATTCCTCTGAACCCTTAATTTCAAATATGCCACCCTCTGGCTGCAAATCTTGTCCTTTCAGCTTTTCCCCAAACCCCTCATTCTTCCTCGAGACCTTCAGCTCTCAACCCCTCTAAGTCTGTCAGCTCTTCCTGAGCTCACCCCTTCCCTGACTAGGTCTCCTCTTCTTGGTTGACCGTTTGACCCAGCCTCTTGTGATCTGGCCCTGTGTTAGTCTCCTACAGCTGCTGTAACAAAGTACCATGAGCTGGGGGTGGGGATGGGGGTCTTAAAAGAATGGGAAATTTATTGTCTCACAGTTCTAGTGGCTAGAAGTCCAAAATCCAAGTGTTGGCAGTGCTATGCTCCCTCTGAAAGCTCTAGGGGAAAATCCTTGTCTCTTCCAACTCTTGGTGGCTCCTGGCATCTCTTGGCTTGTGGCAGCATCACTCCAATTTCTGCCTCATCTTCAAATGGTTTTCGTCCCTGTGGGTCCATTTCTGTCTCTTATAATGACACCAGTCATTGAATCTAAGGCCCACTCTAATGGACTTCCGTGGTGACTCAGATGGTAAAGAAGCTGTCTGCAATGCAGGAGACCCAGGTTTGATCCCTGGACTGAGAAGATCCTCTGGAGAAGGGAATGGCTACCTACTCCAGTATTCTTTGCCTAGAGAATTCCATGGACTGAAGATCCTTGTGGGCTACAATCCATGGGGTCACAAAGAGAATGACACAACTGAGCAATGAACACTTCCTTTCACTTTTCAATCTAGTATGACCTCATCTCAATCCTTACCTAATTATATCTACAAAGACCCTATATCCAAACAAGTTCACATTCTTAGGTTCTGGGTGGACATGAATTTGGGGAGGACACTATTATACCCACTACAGACCCCCTTTTCCTTCTACAAACCTGCCTTCCAAATCCCCATGCTTGGCTCATGACCACGGTCAGCATCTCCATTTGACCTTGGGGCTACTCTGCCCAGCTCTTAGTGCCTCCCACACCTCACTGCTTGCTTTCACAGCCTCGTCTCTCCTTTCCCTCAGGAGCCAGACTTCAGAGAGATAGTGGAGCTCAGTGGGTAGGAACTCCCTTGACCTCCAGCCCTAGGGCCATCTTTCACCTTTCCCACCTTCCTTCAACCCATTTAAGGCCCTAGACATTCCTCCTCTTCTTTGAGGTTCATTCAGATCTTCACAGCTCTATACCTGGTCTATGGTAAATTACCCTGACTGTGTTTTTCTGCTTTCTCAGTCATCCTACTCTTGTCTCTCCTCTCATCCCACTCTGCTCCTTAAAAGCCATTCATTCCTTCACTTATTTATCAAGCACCTGCTATCTGCCAGCCATTATACTAGCTCCTGCCACCGCTCTGGCCTCATTTTCTACACCAATGAAATCATTATCTTGTTAGAGGTTAATAGTAGAGAAAGAGCTTCCCATGGCTTTGCCATAGGATAAAAAGTTCACTTTCTTAGGTTGTGGATAACCCCCTTAATATGTGACCCAACTTACATTTGACCTCTGTCTCCAATAGCTCACACATCTAGCCAGATCAAGCTGGGCTCATACTTGCATGCTATGGTGCTTGTCTTCTGACTGATACGCCTCTGCCTCCTGTCTGCCTGGAACACTAGCCATCTTCAAAGATTTCATGCTAATGTTACCACCTCCCAGGAAATTTCCAGGACAATCCTGTCCCGGACCCCCTTTTTCTTGTCATATAGAACTCTTACTGCGTGAATTGTAATGCCTTTCAATGATTTGTTTACATCTCTGTCTCTCTTTTCCCTTGGAGTCAAGGACAATATTTTATTCATTTTTATATCCTCTGTATCCAGAATATATTTTAATAAATGTTTAAGTTTTTCATAAAAGAGATGGTGGAAATCTCAGTTCAGCTGAGCACTAAACCTGCCTAAAAGAGTTAGAACTTCACCCACCTCACCCCATCCCCTGCATCTGACTCCACTGTGCATTCTCCTGGGCTGCCCACTGCCGTGGAGGGTCACACGTGTTAGGAGTTGAATTGTGCTCCCTCCAAATTCGCACACTGAAGTACTCTTGGAATCTAGAATACAACTTTATTTAGAAATAGAATCTTTGCAGATGTAATTAGTTAAGATGAGGTCATTCTGGAGGAGGGTGGGTCCCTAATCCGAGACAACAGGTGACTCTACAAAAAGGAAACATCTGGACACAAAGACACACATGGGGTGGGGGTCGGGGGGAATGCCTTGTGAAGTTGAAGGCAGAGATCAGCGTGAAGCTTTTTCATGCCATGCAACACCAAAGATTGCTGAAAACTGCCAGGAGCTCAGGCAGAGGCATGGAAGAGACTCTCCCTCCCAGCTTCAGAAGGAACCAACACTGAGGTGGCCCTGATCTGGAACTTCTTGCCTCCAGAACTGTGAGAAGATACATTTCTATCGTTTTAAAAAAAAATTCTATTCTTTAAGCCACTCTGTTTATGGGATTCTGTTACCCCACACCTAGGGAACTAACACTGGAGATAAAAATGCTCAGAGAAAACAGTCTTTCATTTCCATAGCAAAGCCCTTCATCTTTTATACCCAGGTGCCATTTAATCCCCCCTAAACCAGTGAGCGGGGGTCTCCTTGGTTATTATTCTCCCCATCTTCAGATGAAAAAACAAAAACTGAAGATCAAGTGGGGCAAAGTCATTTGGCTTATAGTTTTCCCTGTTTTTTTCTTTCCTTTTTTTACAGACTTCAGTCTTGGTCTGTTTCCATTACTACATCAGGCTGCCTTAAGGCAGCTTTGAAATGTGCAAAATATTATGTGGTTTGTGTAGTTGTTAGCATTATTCACGAATAACAACATGTGGTTAGTTTTCTCCAGGAGAGTTCTGCCTTTGAGGCTAAAGCAGGTTTTCTTAACCAGCTCCGTGGGTCCTATAGGACCCCTTTCAAGACCCCCAAGAGCAGGGGACCACTGGGCCATCTGAGCACCTAGAACCACTAGGTGCCCACCCTGCCCTAAGCTGAGGACCTGGGAAAGACACTCACCCAGGCCACTCTTGCTCTCCCCACCCTGGCCAGAGGAGCGTCCCCGAAGATTGGCCATTTCTCTCTTCTGACGAGGGAGTTCTGGGAACCAGCCCAGGCCTGCTTTTATGCCTCAGGATCACATTTCATCCAGACACGCCTGAATCATTCTCTCAGGCCCAGTGACCCTCCGCCAATGAGATTGCATCTTTTTTTTTTAAATAACATTTATTTTTAAGATTTATTTATTTGGGGCTGTGCTGGGTCTTCACTGATGTGCATGGACTTTCTCTAGTTGCAGTGAGCGGGGGGCTACTCTTCATTATGGTGCATGGGCTTCTCATTGCAGTGGCTCCTTTTGGTGCAAAGCATGGACTCTAGGGCACGAGGGTTCAATAATTGTAGTGCACAGGGCCAGGTGCCCCGTGGCAGGTGGAATCTTCTCGGACCAGGGATCAAACCCATGTTCCCTGCACTGGCAGGCAGATTCTTAACCACTGGACCACCAGGGAAGTCCTGGGATTTCCTTTTTAAAGGTTCTACCACCTACTCTCATCCTTGAGACTTTCCTACCCACTCTGCTGGCTGCAAGGGAGCCAGAGTGCTCAGTGGCTCCTTCCTTTTTTATTACCAAGTCAGATGCAAACCCACTCACTGGCCACACAGCAAAGCCAATCTATTTACCCCCACAGCTGTGAAGAAGGAAAGCGCAGTGTTTACTTATTACTGGACCCTGAGCAAGCAGAATGGGCAGCTGGTGCTCAAAAGACCTGAACTCCCAGATGAGTTTCAGGCAAGAGTTTTTAAATGCAATATTAGGTGTGAGGCTTCCCTGATAGCTCAGTTGGTAAAGAATCCGCCTGCAATGCAGGAGACCCTGGTTCGAATCCTGGGTCGGGAAGATCCCCTGGAGAAGGGATAGGCTACCCACGCCAGTATTCTTGGGCTTCCCTTGTGGCTTAGCTGGTAAAGAATCCACCTGTAATGCGGGAGACCTGGGTTCGATCCTTGGGTTGGGAAGATCCCCTGGAGAAGGGAAAGGCTACCCACTCCAGTATTCTGGCCTGGAGAATTCCATGGACTGTATAGTCCATGGGGTCGCAAAGAGTAGGACACGACTGAGCGATTTACACTTAAGTGTGAGGGTTATAGGGTGTATGATCAGCTCATGAACACTGTTCTGATTGGTTGGTGGCGAGGTAACAGGGTGATGCTTTCAGAATCTTAATCATTAACTTTCTGGTTCCAGCTAGCGTGAGGTCTCTGTGCTGGTAGTCAGCATGTAGTCACCATCTTCCCCCAGGTGGGAGTCTTAGTTTCTGCAGAAAAGCTAGAAGACAGGTGTGCCTGCATGCTAAGTCACTTCAGTCATGTCTGAATCTGTGTGACCCTATGGACAGCAGTCTACCAGGTTCCTCTGCCCATGGGATTTCCAGGCAAGAATATTGGAGTGGGTTGCCATGCCCTCCTCCAGAGGATATTTTGACCGAGGGACTGAACCTGTCTCCTGCATCTCCTGCATTGGCAGGTGGGTCTGTACCACTAGCGCCACCAGCAGGTTATTATATATATTACTTGAGGAGGAACTAGGAGTCCTGTGACTCTATTGTTCCAATCATTAACTACTTGAGTCTGCTCTTTGGAACTTGGGGAAGGTCAAGCAAGAAACAAGGAACAGAAATGGAGGGCCTTGTACCCAGGAAGGGCCCACAGGGTCCTGCTCAGTTTCAGTCCCTCCTTTTCTTTGATACTCCTCAATCCTGAGGAGAATAGGGGTTGGACAAGAAAGAGAATAAAGTTTTGGATTTTTTGTTGTTAAGTTGCTCATTTGTGTCTGACTCTTTGCAACCCCATGGACTGCAGCACGCCAGGCTTCCCGTCCTTCACCAACACCCAGAGCTTGCTCAAACTCATGTCCATTGAGTTGGTGATGCCATCCAACCATCTCGTCCTCTGTCATCTCCTTCTCCTTCTGCCTTCAATCTTTCCCAGCATCAGGGTCTTTTCCAATCAGTCAGTTCTTCGCATCAGGTGGCCAAAGTATTAGAGTTTCAGGTTCAGCATCAGTCCTCCCAACAAATATTCAGGACTGGTTTCCTTTAGGATTGACTGGTTTGATATCCTTTCAGTCCAAGGGACTCTCGAGAGTCTTCTCCAACACCACAGTTCAAAAGCATCGATTCTTCAGCGTTCAGCCTTCTTGATGGTCCAACTCTCACATCCATACATGACTACTGGAAAAACCGTAGGTTTGACTATATGGACTTTTGTCAACAATATAATGTCTCTGCTTTTTAATATGCTGTCTAAGTTTGTCATAGCTTTTCTTCCAAGGAGCAAGCATTTCTTAATTTCATGGCTGCAGTCACCATCTGCAGTGATTTTGGAGCCCAAGAAAATAAAGTCTATCACTGTTTCCATTGTTTCCCCCTCTATTTGCCATGAAGTGATGGGACCAGATGTCATGATTTTAGTTTTTTGAACATTGAGTTTTAAGCCAGCTTTTTCACTCTCTTCTTTCACCTTTATCAAGAAACTCTTTAGTTCCTCTTTGCTTTCTGCCATAAGGGTAGTGTCATCTGCGTATCTGAGGTTATTGATATTTTTCCCAGCAATCTTGATTCCAGCTTGTGCTTCATCCAGCCCTGCATTTAGCATGATGTACTCTGCATAGAAGTTAAATAAGCAGGGTGACAATATACAGCCTTGACGTACTCTTTTCCCAATTTTGAATGAGTCTGTTGTTTCATGTCTGGTTCCAACTGTTTCTTCTTGACCTCATACAGGTTTCACAGGAGGCAGGTAAGGTGGTCTGGTATTCCCATCTTTTTAAGAACTTTCCACAGTTGTTGTGGTCCACACAGTCAAAGGCTTTAGCATAGTCGATGAAGCAGATGTTTTTTGATATTCTCTTGCTTTTTCTATGATCTAACAGATGTTGGCAATTTGATCTCAAGGAATAACAACTGAAAAATAAATGAAGTGAAACAGGACCATGGAAGATGACTTCAGGATACCCTGCCCACTCGGGTACGGCGTTCAAAGACAAGGTTTTGTGTCTTCTCTCTGGCTGGATCTTTGGAAGTAAAAGCCCAAAGGTAAAAGTAGAAGTGTGCTCAGTCACTAAGTCATGTCCAAATCTTTGTGACCCCATGGGCTGTAGCCTGCCAGACTCCTCTGTCCATGAATTTCCCAGGCAAGAATACTGGAGTAGTTTGCCATTTCCTTCTTCAGGGGATCTTCCTGACCCAGAGATTGAACCCGCATCTCTTCCATTGGTAGGCAAGCCACCAGGGAAATCCCCAAAGTAGAAGTAGCAATAATTATTCAAACAAACCTGGGGTCAGATGCAGTGGGGTCTGGCCTCCTTACTACTAGTTTTGAAGGTCTAAAGTTGTATTAAGGTAGATAGCAAGTTTTCCTGGTTCACTACCCCATTTCCTAGTTCTCAGATACTTCAAAATGGTGGATGCCATCTTCACACCTACCTTGCTGGAGCCCACCCCCACCCCTACCGCCCTAATGTCCAGATGGGGGAATTCCCTTTGTATAGACCTAGGGTCTGCCTTCTGAGTTCTGGTCTGAGAATCTTCCATCTTCATGACAGACTCTTTCATGACTTTCATCCTACTGGGGAAGATCCTCTCTCTTCCCACCCACCCAAACCATTGTAGCCTCAACCCACAATCATGTCTGAATACAACATTAAGTGTAATAATCAAGCAAGAGAATCACACATACAGTACAAGGGGACGTAATTTCTACAAATCCTGATTTTGTATTTGTAATCTATAGCTCTCTGAAACTGTAGTTAAGAGGGGGATCATTGCAGCCATTCACATTTGGGCTCCAAATACACTACAGTTGAGCCATATGACCTTAAGGAGCTTGATTAATTTCTCTGAGCCTCAGTGTGCTAATCTGCAAAATGGGAATAACAAAAATATTTACCTCATTGGATTACATAGAAAGATGCTTGCAACCAGTACTGTCTGGCCCACAGTGAATTCCCAATATTAGTTATCAATATGCTATCCTCACTTCCCACAGTAAAATAATTATTTTGAACACTTAAGAAAATTGTTTCTATCACGGTGTGTATGGTGCTTGTCACATAGTAGGTACTTGATAAATGCTTTTTGAAGGAATGAGGTAAGCATATTTAGTTTGGGAAGACCTCCTTTCAGGCTCCTGACTGATGACAGTCACCATAAGGAGAGCTGTGATATTCTGATCTATAATAAGAAATACACATTTGGTCTTTGTTCCATTTCCTGGCACAGAGTTAAAACTCTTGGAATTTCCTGTGATGAGAGCAATAAAGGTGTCTTTCACTATGTCAAAGAGGTGATTTTTGGAAAACACTCGAGGAAAGGAGGCTGATTGCCTGGGAATTCAACCATGCTTGTGATTGCAGGGTTGGAACCTTTGGTCCCTTTGCCCCCCTCACCTGGAGAAAGGGGAAGAGAGGGGCTAGAGATTGAGTTCAATCACCAATAGGCAGTGATTTAGTCAAGTCTGCCTACATAATGAAACTTCCATAAAAATTCCAAAGGATAGGGTTTGGAGGGTGGCTGCCTCAGAGGGCACGGAAGCTCTGAGCCTTTCCGCACACCTCAAGCTGCATTTCTCTTCCATCTGGTTGGTTGAGTTATACCATTTGACAATAAACAAGTTATATAGTAAGTAAAATACTTCTCTGAGTTCTGTGAACCAGTGTAGCAAATTAACTGAACCCAAGGAGGGGGCCATTGGGACCTCCAATCTATAGCAGTGTGGTCAGAAGAACAGGTGACAACCCAGACTTATGATAGGCATCTGAAGTGGGGGCTCTGGGGAAGTCTCGAGGGACTGAGCCCTTGTCTTATGGGATCCCATCTCAGGTAAATAGTGTCAGCATTGAGTTAAACTGTGGGACACCCTGTTAGTGTCTGAGAATTGCTTGGAGGCATGGGAAAACCTCCAGCGTATGGGAATTGGTGTCAGAATCATAAGGACACAGTCCATTCCAATACATGATTGAGATACAATACTTTATGGTCTCCCTCGATCCTTATACCCTGGGTGAGGTTTGCAGGTCACTTCAGAGATGCTTTGCTAGAGTCCTTCCACCTGCGGCTGCACAGGGCTCCTTCAGCAGAACCAAGAGCTAAGGGAGGGCCAAAAGAGCACAGGCTTATTGGAAGAGAATGATGTCACAGGGAAATACCCGAAGCAGAGGAAAAACAAAGAAAAGCTCTAATCTTCTGCTTATCTGTAGTCAGATTGCATGAGCCCTGCTCCTCCCCTAACTCTAAAAAAAAAAAGAAAGAAAAGGAAAAGGAAGCAGTGAGGCAACAGATGGAGTTAGTTTTGGAGACAAAAAAAGATTTTGTAAATACTGGAGGTTGTCTCTCACAAAAGGGGAGAAGTGACACAGGCAGGGCAGGGTCCTTCAGCTCCACTCCAGGATGACAGTTTCTTTTATCTCTTTCTTCCCTATGGAATTAGGGGAGTGATGGAGATAATTTACTGTTTAATGTGGGCAGATGGCTTAATTAAGCTAAATCAAAAGGCAACTACAGTGGCTGTGAGTGTGTGAATGACTCCAGGTGGGACCTGCCAGATGTGTATTCTCACTTTCAGTCTTCTGGTTCGACCCAAGGCACTGCAGTGCAGGGTGCCAGGGATGACTCGCTTGTGAATTCAGGGTCCCAACTTCCGAAGCAGGTTCCTCCTGCAGCCTCTGCCAGAGCTTCCTGGGTGGGTCCTGGTTCTCATCTGAGAAAAGCCTCTGCCCCTGTGGGCAGCGTCCAGGTCAAGAGACAGCAGATGTTACAGGAGCTGGTGCTGCTGGGCCCTCCTGAGGCTTCTCCTGAGGTTTCTGGGTGCTCAGTCACCCAGGGATTGAAGCCAAGTCCCTGTCCTCAGGGAGTTTATAGTCAGGAGGGGGTACCAAACTCCTGGGCCTTCACTGGCAAGGCTGAGAGATTCAAGTCCTTCTCCTAAATCTGACCGATGAACCCACGGAGGCCTAGACACCAGAGGAAACTGGCTCACCCTGAAGAGCAGAAGAGGGATGAGAAGCAGATCCCAGCTCCTATGCTGTGAGCATGGGCGGGTACAAGGCTGCATGGGTGCACGTGTGTGCATGTGCATGCATGGCTGTATTGGGCGATATGACAAGGGTTGGAGGATACAGAAAGCACAGATTTTCTAATTCCTGCTCCCACCCTGCTTCCTGTCTTCCTCAATTTATGGGTTCCTGCTGAAGGCCAAATCCTTTCCTTCCTCTAGTTATGTCTGAAGGGGGTGAGGGCGGACCCCCACCACCGCCAACAGGCAGTGAGCTTCAAGGTCCCACCCGCTCCAAGCCCGGAGCTTTACAGCCTTCAGGGGGTGGCTGCACATCATTTCCTCGGTGAATTCTACTTCCACGGCTCATTAACCTATGCTGTCTGCAGTTGGCAAGTCTGGGGGAGAAACAATTCCTCCGTCCTCTCAATCCCCCACCCCCATCCTCAAGACACCTCAAGATGATTGTTTTGGCCCAGAACCGGAGAAGTGATGTTTCCTAAACCTTAAGGCAATGTTTCTTGGCTCATCAGCTGATCACTTTGCAGAATATGAGACCCCTCATCACCCCTACAGGAAGCCCGAGTCTGCCACCTCTGAATTCCCATGCCCCTTGGATGATCTGAGTGATACGGGAAAGTATGCTTAGGGTCCTGTCCTCAGGGCTGCAGCTGACTGCTTCAAGGAGGGCTCAAGGAGAGGCTAAACTGGGGAAGGATCACTGGGCAGCTCTGGGCAGGGTACACTGAGTTCCACTGAGGGTAGTCGGGCAATGGAACAGGGGACGGTGGATCAGTGAACCTGGAGATGGTGGGGGCAGTACAGTGAGGGGTGATGAGGACGCCAGCCAGCAACAGTGCTATCTAGTGGATAGAATCGCTCCATAAAACATAGGATGGCCAGTTAAATTTGCGTTTTGGATAAACAATGAATAATTTCATACTATAAGTATATCCCAAATAGTCAATGGGTTATACTTGTACTAAAACATTACTTGTTGTGATTTGAATCTCAAAGTTAACTGTAAAAATAAAAACCATCCTGTGTTTTATTCACTACACTGGGCAGCCCTAATGGTGGGGGAGACAACCAAGAGATGGTGGGATGGAGGACCAGAGGATGATAGACAGTATAATAGGGGGTGATAGGCAGTAAGCAGGGCATGATGGGAATGATAGGACATTAGGCCAGAAATATAGTAGAGTGCCCAGGACCTCAGATCCTCAAGACTGACAAACACGGAACTGCAGGGAGAAAGTGGCAAAAGTGAGTTGATAACAAGCAGTTCGCCCAATAAGCTCTTAAAACTTGGCAGAGAGCTAGAACACACTCTCCTCCCACCCTAGGGCAGCCACCAAACACAAGCACTCAGGCTGTTTCTGTTAGAGGATTTATGGTATTGGCTTTGCAAGCACACTGGCCTGCGTGTGAACCTGAGCTGAGTCCCCTACTAGCAGTGCACCTGGGTATGTAATTAACCACTCTGAGCCTCCATTTCTGAGAAATGGGCGTAAAAAGAGAACCAACCTTTTGTTATTGTCTAGTGGGTTAACATCTATGGGGTCGCACAGAGTCGGATACGACTGAAGCGACTTAGCAGCAGCAGCAGTGTGTTAATGTTTATAAAGCTGTTAGATCATAGCACTCACTAAATGATAGCTTAAAATACCTAAAGTCCTCTAATCACCACAGGAAAGGGATAATAAAAAATAATAAATAAAGGAAGTTACACAGTACCAGATCTTTCAAAGCTCTCACTCACAGCCATTATCCTTCTTTTAGAAATAATGGAAACCATCATTTCCACAGTCCCTTTTCTTACTGGAGAGTAGCACTCACTAAACCACCTCTCTTCCTTCCATCCCTTCCTTCCCCAAGGCTGCTTTCTCCAGCATTAGTCCAGAACATGAGCTGTAGATTAGAGTTCTTTTACCCCCCTGGAGCCAAGCAAGCAATGTGTATCTTAGGGAGACCATAAGGTGGGAGGCTCTTCATTCATTCAACAAACTTGTATTAAGCCACTCCTGTGTATACTGAGGATAAACTAGTGAATCAAACAGACCCTATCCTTGCCCTCATGGAACTTACCATCTAGTTGAAGGTCTCATTCCCTGCCTCTCTCAACAGCTACTGCCACCTTCACTTGAATAGTTTAAAGACTGGGATGGCAAATTGATTAAATGACCATGCCAGTTCTGATGAGTCAGAACTGGCTTTCGTGTACTTAGCAATGCTCCAATTCAAATGGGGAAAGTTTTGTGATTGATTAGTGATGTCTGCCATGGGTGCAGGAGGGAGAAGTGGTACCACGTGTGCCATTGATATTCACATCAAACGTTTTCTTGTATTCTAAATCCCAGCAGAAGAGTTCACAGCTTGAATCTCAATGCTCTCTTTAGGACAGTGAATTCAAGTCTCCAGAGAGAAGTGAGAAGCTGGAGTCCCCCGCTCAGCAGAAGGTAACTCTTCAGAACTGGCAGATCTAAGTCCCAAAGGAGGAAAGAAATGGACGTGACACAGAGAAGTAAGATTGCACTCCTGGTTCCCTGGCAGACATGGGACAGAGACAGGAACAGAGTTGACCAGACAATGAGGGAAAGTTGACAGTGAGAACAGTCCAGTGATTTGTGATAACCTAGCAGATTGACAGAGTGATGCCATCATGGACCCTGTCCCTACCCCATCAAGCTTCTCTAACTGAAAATGCTTTCTTTAAAATTTTTTTTTTATTTTTGGCTGCACTAGGTCTTCGTTGCTGTGTGCAGGCTTTCTCTAGTTGCAGTGAGCAGGGGCTTCTCTTCGTTGCGGTGTAAGGGCTTCCCATTGCAGTGGCTTCTCTTGTTGTGGAGCACAGGGCTTTAGGCCCCCAGGCTTCGGCTGTTGCAGCACACAGGCTCAGTAGTTGTGGCGGACGGGCTTATTTGCTCCACAGCATGTGGAATCTTCCTGGACCAAGGATCAAACTTGTGTTTTCTGCATTGGCAGGCAGATTTCTATCCACTGTGCCACCAGGGAAGCCCTGAAAATACCTTCTTTGATGATGAATGTTCTGTTGATGTTGGGAGTGACAGATAAGATGGCAGCAGGTGGCCCTGGGTCTGCTTAGCCTGGAAGGCAGCCCCAGGAGGTAAGAACAGAAACCGGAAGCCCTCCTGATACCTGAGATAAATGCCTTGGGCCTTGACATCAAAACTCAGGAGGTCCTAATTACACATGCTCATGTATGTTTTCAATACTCATACAGACATACTCATACATACTCATGCAGCTTGACTGAAACTTAGAGATCATCTACTCCAGGATTTCTCAACCTTGACACTATTGACATTTTAGCCAAATAATTTTTTTTCTGTGAGGGGCTGTTCTGTGAGTTGTACAATGTTTGGCAGCATCCTTAGAAGCCAGTAACACTGCATATTTCACATTGTTACAACCAAAAATATCTCCAGGTGCTGCCAAATGACTCCAGGGGAGCAAAGTCATCCCTGGTGGAAAACCACAGACTCAAAATCATCTCAATTTACGTATAAAGAAATCAAGGTCTAGAGAGGTGACCTTCCCAAGGAAACTTTGATTTATTCTTTGATGAGTCTTTCTGGAGAATTCTTTATACTTCTCACACAAAGAAAGGGTATTGTAAATATGCACATAGTATGATCCTATAATTATTGTTGTAGGATATGTCATGTCCAACTCTTTGAGACTCCATGGACTTTAGCCTGCGAGGCTCCTCTGTCCATGGGATTTCCAGGCAACAATACTGGAGTGGGTTACCATTTCCTTCTCTAAGGGATCCTCCCCACCCAGGGGTCAAACTCTCGTCCCCTGGTTGGCAGGCAGATTCTTGACCACCGAGCCACCTGGGAAGCACATAACTCTAATACAACCATATCAAATTTTTTAGGGTGAGCCTACATTTGGGCTTCTCTTGTGGCTCACCTGGTAAAGAATGCCTGCAATGCAGGAGACCTGGGTTCGATCCCTGGGTTGGGAAGATCCCCTGGAGAAAGGAAAGGCTACCCACTCTAGTATTCTGGCCTGGAGAATTCCATGAGTCCATGGGGTTGCAAAGTGTTGGACACGACTGAGTGACTTTCACTTACATTTAATCAGAGGTGGGCCCTGCTCCCGTACCCTCTCCTGGGGGTCCTAGGGCTGCACTGTTCACAATATGGCTTCCTACCCAGACCTTTCTGGATTCTGGTTTAGAACAAAACGTACCATGCTTTAGAGGTGGAAACACTGTCACTCTCAGCTCCCATGGCAGTGCTGCTGGCTTGAATGTCAGTCTATAGGTCTTGGTATTGAAGGACAGTGAAGGACCTAGGTTTCATCAGAAAGGAAGAACCCCAAGGTTAGTAGTGGATGAGCTGTTTCAGGGGCAGATGAGGTGACTGAATAGGAAACGTGGCAGGCTGTCCGTTTCACCAATAAATCTTATTCTCTTAAAGAAAAGAACATGCCTCTGTTAATTTGTTAGAGCACAGAGTTGCCCACGGCTTTAAAAGTGGCACAGGGAATAGCATTACATTTCTATTATCTTCCTAATGCAGGCATCATGCCGCTATGCTATTTCACATTTCCAGCTAAAAAGCAAGCAATTTCAAAGGCATTCCACTAGGCCTGAACATTTTTAATGATGTGTTCTTTCTTGACTTCACTTGTAATGTCACCCCTATCAAGTGAGTCTAGCCCCTGTGATTATTGAAATAGTTGAAGAAAATGGCTAAATTAAAATTCTGCCACTGTGTGGGGTGGTAGGTGGTGCTGAAAGCAGAAGCTTCAGAAGGAAAGGACAGTTTACAGGTCCTCAGCAATTCAGTTAAACTTGTGTCTCTTACCAATTAAAAATGTGTGAGCTGTTTTGGTAAATACACATGACCCAGGTCTCAGCACCACTGAAAGCTTATTGAGGAAACTGCCTATTATCAACTCACTGTTGCAGCTTTCCCCCTGCCTTTCCATGTTTGTCAATCTTGAGTTTGTTTTTAGCGCAGTGACATGATGCACCATTTCTGCATGAGATTGTAGGGCTGTTGTTTTCATGCTGTGTTGAATACAAAATGTCTTGCTCTCTCTGCCTGAAGATGATGCTGTTGGATTTAGATGCACTGAAGGACTAACTCATGCCAACTAACCTCCAAAGCAGTTGATGGTAACTCAGAATTGTCTTGAGAAATGTTGTTCCCAAACAGCTTGGAGTCAGGAGTTGTCTGGATGGTATTAAGGCAGAATGTGGGGGCAGGAGGTTGGTTTATACTTTTAATGGTTAACATACATGCCATGGGAGCCAGGTACCTACATCTCTGCTCTAGAAGAATTCCCACCAAGGAGTCCAGGTACCCATGGGGGTTGGTCAGGGCTCCCTCACCTTCTGACAGAGTTAGAAACACTGATGTTCACTGGCTCTTTTTTGCCTGGACACCATGAAAGCTACTCCATTTCTATCAACTCACTCTGGATAAACAGGTTACAAAGCATACATTCAGGTCCTAATGACATTTTAGTCCTGGGAGTATCTCAGGTCCTCCCTATAACCCACTAGATTCTAAAGCCTGGTGACTCCCTTAGAACTCTTAGGGAATCCAATAAGCTTTGAAACAACTGGTTTTGCTACTGCCTTTATCTCCCAGATGAATGGCTTTATCTGTGCATCCTGGGAGACCTCTCTACAACACCATTCACCCACACCTAGAGGGCATGTGTTTTGAGTTCATGGTTTTGAGTGATTTTAACCACCTTCCTCACCCCTCTGAGGTCTCCTTTTGTGACCCAGGAGTACATAGTCCCAAGAGTAACATGTCAGGGCCAGGATCACCATCAGTAGACATGGAGCAATAACACAATTCAAACCCACAATTTTAACTAGAATTGAACTAATCAATTCTCCAATCACTTCCTTGTTGCCAGACTCTGCATGATAACCAGGGGTCCCTGTTCTTTCTGTACTCTTCGTCTCATAGATATGACAGACACAGAGATAAGTAACTCTCAGAGAAGGCAGACCCTAATAAAGGCTTAGTTGTACAACTAACGAACAAAGCACTAGTGTGTTTGTCTCCCTCACTAAATTGAGAAGAAACTGTGTCTTTATTTCTCTGTTTCTTCAGCACCAAGCCCAAGATCAGGCACACATTTGTGCACAGTAAATGTTTACAGAATGAATGAAGGAACCAGCTTAAGAAACACAGAACACTTCCTGTCTAGGGACCAAGCCAAGTCAGTGGAAGACACTTTCCCTCATTAACTAGATGCCCTTTTTTGGCTTCCAGGCTCATTTTCTCTAGGAAACTTTTTATGCAGTTATAGAAGCGGAACTTTCCTTCTTTCTCTCCTTGCTAAGCTTCTTAATGGTCTTTCACTCTGCCAAGGCCATTGTCATGGGAACTGTAGAGACTTAGACACCACTACCAATTTCAGGGCCATCCCTTGGAGATCTGGGAACAATCTTTTTTATAATACGTGAAACCAGATAACATGAAGATGAAGGCATCTTAGGACAGGTTTACTAGATGCAAAGAATGGAAAAGCACTCATGCAAGCCAAAATAAAGAAGGAAATTATTGTAAGGTTGAGGCTTCCCCAGTGGCTCAGTGATAAAGAATCTGCCTGCCAGGCAGGAGACCAGGGTTCAGTCCTTGGGTTGGGAAGATGCCTTGGAGAAGGAAATGGTAACCCACTCATTTTCTTGCCTGGAAAATCTCATAGACAGAGGAACTTGGTGGACTACAGTCAGTGGGTTCACAAATGAGTCAGTCGTGACTGAGGGACTAAAACAAACAAAAATATTATAAGGTTACAGTGCAGCTTGTGGAAATAAAGTACAGCCCAGTTTCTTGAAAACTGAATCTGGAAAATTTGAACACTTAAGAGTTCAAGATAGACACTCTCTTTGATTCTCTTTCTTGCAAGCCTCCATGATGTCTTGTCTATTTACATGTAGTGCCATTTTCCTCTCTTCAGCTTACTCAAGAAGCTTCTCTGCTTCCTGATAACTTCAGCCTGTGGTTTGTGGGTAAAGTCCCTGAAATAATCTTTGAATTCTGATTGAGTTCTGGCTCTGTATTTTAAATTCTTGAGAGGGTGACTCTGATTGGTTATTGACCAGCAATGGGGTTCACGGCAAGCTGCCCCAAATATGCCACTTTGACACATGGATTATTTTGAGTTAAAGTTATCTTTGGGGGCTTCCCTGGTGGTCCAGTGGTTAAGACTTCACCTTCCAATGCAAGGACTGCAGGTCTGGTCCCTGGTGCTGTGCTTAGTCACTCAGTTGTGTCCAACTCTTTGTGACCCCATGGACTGTAGCCTGCCAGGCTCCTCTGTCCATGGGGATTCTCCAGGCAAAAATACTGGAGTGGGTTGCCATGCCCTCGTCCAGGGGATCTTCCCAACCCAGGGATAGAACCCAAGTCTCCCAAATTGCAGGCAGATTCTTTACCGTCTGAGCCACCAGAGAAGGCCTGGTCCCTGGTGGGGAACTAAGATCCCATATGCCTCATGGCCAAGAAAACCAAAACATAAAAGAAAAGTGATATGGTAACAAATTCAATAGACTTTAAAAATGGTCCACATTAAAAAAAAAAAAATCTTAAAAACAAAATTACCTTAAACAGCCAATGCAAGAACAATACTCTGACCTTCCTTTGCTCCCTGAAAGCAGAAATAAATCTCCCACATGAACGGTACCATCCCTTTGCCAGGAGACAGAAGGCATCCTTATCACCAGAGACAGGGAATTTAGAGCTGAGAAGGAGGTACAGGTATTTTCCACTTTTGGAAAGTTTGCTTTATGCCACTTTACTTATACAAAAACCCTACATTTGCACCTGTTTTTGCTAACTGAAAGAAATCTGAAGAGGTTTATAAAAATGTGTGCAAAGCAAAAATAGCATTCAGCAATTGTTTTGCAGAGGGCTGTTTCAGAGACAGCGTGCACCCCGTGTGGCAGGAGTGACCCCGCCGAGCTCCTCCCCGCAAGAACTCAACATCTCAGCATCAAGCCCCCACAGCTTTGAACTGTGTCTGTGAGCACCTGTGCTGTATCTCCATTTATTTCGTGCATCCATTAGCAAGATGTTTCCTTAGGTAATGATTTCTTTGCTTTATACCAGTTCAGCTTGTGAAAGATTTCACAGGAATGTTCTGCCTTTGGATAGCAGGGGAGCCTATATGAGCAAACTTTGTTCCTTATTCACCAGTTTACTACCCCAAACTCCAACTTCTTTGTCTTGTCAATTCCTCTCAAATGTATTGTTTCTTTGTCTAAAAGATATAAAAGCTGCCTGCTTTGGTCACTTCTTTGAGTCTCATATATCTATGAGCTCCTATATACACAAAATTGTAGTGGGTTTTTTCTCCTGTTCATCTGTCTTGTGTCAATTTAATTAACATGCCAGTCAAAGAACCAAGAAGGGAAAAGGGGAAGTTTTTCTCATAGTTCAGCATTGAGACAGGATCTGATTCCGGTCCAGTCAGCTAGAGGAGCGGGGTGTCACAGGAAACAAATAGGGCAGCTTGAGCCTGTTCCTTCAGTAGGGTTTAGTTCAGACCAAGAAAGATTTCAGAGAATGGGGGTTGGTGGCAGGCAGGGGGGTTTCTCCACACACACAAAAAAATTACTATATTAGATCAGTTTTGAGGTCATCAAAGTTAACAGCTGTAGGGAAATTCGTGGCAGAAGAGGGGATGTGTCCGGGTCGTGGTGTTAATAATTTAAAGAAATGTAAGGTAATTGTGAGTGATTGTGTGGTTTGGCTCCAGGTCACTCTTAGACTTTTACGTGTGTTCAGAGCCTCCTCCTCCACCACCAGCTGCCTGCCTGAGTCACTGTACAACTGTCAGCAAGAGGGAAGATGCCTGAAGCATGTGGCAGGGACAGTGTCCTCCCCCACCCCATAACCCACCCCCCTTCTGCCATATCCTAAACTAGAAACAACCCCACATGGTTGTCTGCCTTCTGGCAAAACTAAGCCTAAATATTTCCAGGAACAGCTAGCCCTCTTTTTGCTGCAATGTCTGCCTCTAAAGAAGGAGAAACCATCCTCTTGCTCCACACTCCCAGGGTTAAATCCAAGTAGCCCGAGGCAGGGCAAGTACAGGTATTTGGGGTAGGAATGAGACAGTCCAAACAGATTTGAGCTCAAATGAGATTTGTTTCCTATTTTTAGCTTTTTTGCTCTTTAAAGATAAGTTTTCTAGACTAGATTTTCCTGACCAACAGCCAGGTTTCTGGATTCAAAACTCTCTCTAAAAAGTCCAGAAACCTAGGTTCCAGTGTTATCACTATTATGTTAGTTGTGTGACCAGGGGCAGGTCCCTTCCCCACCCTAGACCTCAGATTCTTCACCTCTAGGCCAGTTCTGGCAGGCAATCCCTCCCTACTTTGCAGCCTTGGAACCCTCTTCACATAATGTTTCTGCTTGTCTTCTTGTTTCTCTGGGAATTAATTTGCTCATGCTCACAGTTTGTGCTCAGCTCCTTCAACTATCAGCTTGACTCACTAAAGAAGTCTGGTAGCCACACTGTGGGATGACTCACAGGAATGTGTGGATTTGGGGTTATCAGGTTGTTGGGCTGCCTCTCGCTCAGTCCACGCTGAGATATCAGTGTATTCTCATCCAACTTCTTGGCTTTGGTTTGAACTTTTCAGGCAGAAGTGTCTGTCCTTCATTGTAATTCCCTCTTAATTCCATAATCCTCGATCTCCCCAGTAGCTTATCATCTGAGGAGCTCACTGGCCATACCTGGGCCTATAGGGGAGGGCCTCTCTACATTCAATTTATTATCAAAGGAATGAGGCTAATGTATGGGCAGAGTATCCTAAGAAAAAGGGAGCAGGAGGACACTGTGGATGGCATGACTTCAACAAGAGGTGAGGAAGGGGTGAGCCAGATATCGCTGGTGGGATGGTGGTCTAATCATGGTGTTTTCCAGGTGAGAGTGGTGGAGCATCAATAGCTCTGTCCCCTAGAAACTTCCAAGCATCCTGGAAAGTGTTCACTCATTCGCTCATTCAAGATTTCCTAAGCTCCTGCCCTGATGTATTTTGTGTAGGCAATATCGAAATAAACAGATCCCATCGTCTGCCATCTAGGCTGCCACTTGAAGTAAAGAAACACAGAAATAGATCATTAAAGTATCATGAAGCACATCTTTAGAATGGAAGGAGGGTGGACTGGGAAAACTAGAGATGCCTAACACTTGTGAGAGTGTGAAGCAACTGACTCTTTCACTCACTGCTGGTAGAAATGCAAAATATTACAGCCATTTTGGAAGACAGTTTGGCAGTTTCTTAAAAGTTAAATATATGCTTACCTTACAATTCAGAAATCCCTTTCCTAGGTATTTACCCCAGAAAAAATGAAAACATATGTCCACGTAAAAATCTCTACATGAATGTTTATAGCAGCTTTATTCATAATTGTCTAAAACTGGAGACAACCTAAATGTTCTTCAAATGGTGAATGGATACATAAACTGTGGTACATCCATACCTTGGAATACTACCTAGCATTAAAAAAGAAAGGGTTTCAGATACATGCAACAGCATGGATGAATCTCAAAAGGGTTATGCTGAATGAAAGAAGTCAGGCTCCAGGGTCCATTCATGTGACATTCTGGAAAAGCCAAACTAGATGGGAAAAAACTCTGCCCAAACTGGTGGTTGTGAGAGGCTGGGGGTGGGCAGTGTAGCTGACTGCAAAGGTGTATAAGAGAACATTTTGGGGCAATGGAACTGTTCTGTATCTTGATTGTGGTGGTGTTTATACAATTGTTTGTGTTTGCCAAAAATCATACAACTGTACTCTCATTGGAGAAGGCAATGGCGCCCCACTCCAGTACTCTTGGCTGGAAAATCCCATGGACAGAGGAGCCTGTGGCTACAGTCCATGGGGTCACTAGGAGTCGGACACGACTGAGCGACTTCACTTTCACTTTTCCCTTTCATGCACTGAAGAAGGAAATGGCAACCCACTCCAGTATTCTTGCCTGGAGAATTCCGGGGACGGCGGAGCCTGGTGGGCTGCCATCTATGGGGTCGCACAGAGTCGGACACGACTGGAGCGACTTAGCAGTACTCTAAAAAGAGTGTATTTTACTTTGTGTAAATTACATACCAATAAAACTGGCTAGAAAAAAAATATGATGTGGTTTAGATACTATGCGATAGAAAGGTCTACCAGGTATTTGCTTCCTCAGAAGGTAACCCTGTCCTGGAGGTGAGGTAGATGGGAAGTGTGGTAATGAGGATTAAAAATGGTGACTGAATTTAGAGGGTCACATCCCACTAAAAGGAAGAGAACAAGATAGTGGCTAAGGGCATGGCCAAGCCTAAGAGAGGCTGAAATGAAGTTTCCCTGTTCAGGAAAGGAATAAGGACCCAGATTCTAAATGTATTTATTTTTTAAATTATTTGCATATTTATGTGGCTGCACTGGGACTCAGTTGTGGCACATAGGATCTTTGATCCTCATTGCAGTGTGTGGGACCTTCAGCTGCAGCATGCTAACTCTTAGTTGAGACACCATAGACTAGATTGGCCAAAAAGTTCATTCCGGTTTTTCCATAAAATGGTACGCAAGATCCAAACGAACTTTTTGGCCAAACCAATAGTTCCCTGACCATTGGTAGCATGGAGTCTTAGCCACTGGACAACCAGGGAAGTCCCCTAAATGTATATAGGAGTGTGTTTCTGTGGGGGTGTGGGGAGAGTGGTAGTATCTGCAATGTACAGATTTAGGAAAGACCCATGTCTATAAGCAGTGGGGGGGGGGGGGGGCGGAGCTGGTGATAAGGATTGGCCTTGGATCAGCTGAACCCATGTGTTGTGAGGACAGCACTGAGCCAGAAATGTACTTACATGACTCAGAATTTACCAGTGCTTCAAGGAAAACCACTGGACAGCAACTGCAGTATAAATAGCAAACAAGCAAACACATTCTTCCACATCACAATGGAGCAAAGATTTTGGCCCTGAGGCAGGCTGAAGGGGTCCAAGAGCAGCCCAGCCCCACTCCTCCCCAACCCCCACCCCCCAAATTTCCCCCTCAGCTCCCAGAAAGCTATCCTCTTTTCCCAGCAGAGTCCAGTCCACATGGCACCTGAACCGACTGCAGCCAAACAAGTGATGAACGGCAACACTCCCCAAGGGCACTGCCTGTGGAGGCTTGCAGGCTGCTTGCTAAATGGAAGCTTCAGAGGCCTCTGGGGCTGCTGCCGTTTGTTTTGCTGCAAGCCCCTTGGCAGATCCTGTTTGCTCAGCCTGCCTAGTGAGCCAAGGAGGGAAAGTGGGGTGCTCCGGGGAAACAAAGCAGGCGATGGTAAGGGGACCTTAAAAGGAGCAGATGCCCTCCTGACAACAGTGCATCAAGGCCTGGGGCCCTCGGGGGCTGAGGGACCCCACAATGTCAGGTATCTCCTGGCAGTGAGGTCCTTTGGGGGTACAAATGCCAAGGATTTCAGGGGAAGAACTGGGGCCCGTCACCAAGAGTGAATTTTAGCAAAAGGGCCAATCAGGCTAAGAAATAGAAGCCACAGCTCTGGAAGTTACAGCTGAGAGCAGACTGGAGCTAGGTTGCTTGAGTTCAAACCCCAGCCCTGCCCTTTATGGCTTCTGTGCCCCTAATGTCCCTAGGCAAGTTGTTTAACATTTCTGAGTCTCCATTATTTTAAAAATTATTTATTTATTTATTTTATTTTTGGCTGTTCTGGGTCTTTGTTGCTGTGTGGACTTTTCTCCAGTTGCAGAGAGTAGGCTCTACTCTTGGTTGTGGTACATGAGCTTCTCATTGCCGGGGGCTTCTCTTGTTGCAAAGCACAGGCTCTAGAGCACAGGCTCAGTGGGTTGTGGCACACAGGCTTAGTTGTTCTGCGGCATGCAGGATCTTCCTGGGCTAGGGATTGAACCCTGTGTCTCCTGCATTGGCAGGTGGATGCTTAACCACTGGACCATGAGGGAAGCCCAAAGTAACTTTCTCAGCTCGTTATTTCTCCCCCTATTCCAGAGGCTGGTAGGGGAATCAGGTGAATTGCACTTAACCATAAGAGTACTCACGCAATGGTGCTCCTTCTGTCTTCATGCAGAGCTCAGGAGCCAGTCTGCTCTCTGTCCCTAGCTAATACCCCTGTACCACAGCCTGGCATTGCTATGTTTTCGGCAGGAGTGGGCCTAGGTCTGGGCAGGACCTAACCTGTCCTACCCACTTGCCAGGGCATCTCTCCTTGCTCTGAGTTATTTTTTGGGGCCTAGAACAAGCTAGAAGAAGAAGAAAAGAGCCTCTTGATGAAAGTGAAAGAGGAGAGTGAAAAAGCTGGGTTAAAACTCAACATTCAGAAAACAAAGATCATGGCATCCAGTCCTATCACTTCACTGCAAATAGATGGGGAAAATGTAGAAACAGAGTCAGATTTCATTTTCTTGGTCTCCAAAATCAATGCCGATGGTGATGCAGCCACAAAATTAAAAGACACTTGCTCTTGGAAGAAATGCTATGACAAACGAGAAAGTGTATTAAAAAGCAGAGACACCACTTTGCTGAGAAAGTAAAAAATATGATTTTTCCAGTAGTCATGTATGGATGTGAGAGTTGGACTATAAAAAAGGCTGAGTGCCAAAGAATTCATGCTTTCAAACTGTAGTGCTAGAGAAGACTCATGAGAGTCCCTTGGACAGCTAGGAGACCAAACCAGTCAATCCTAAAGGAAATCAACCCTGAATATTCATTGGAAGGATTGGTGCTGAAGCTGAAACTCCAATACTTTGGCCACCTGATGCAAAGAGTTGACTCATTGGAAAAGACCCTGATGCTAGGAAAGATTGAGGGCAAGAGGAAAAGGGGGCAACAGAGGATGAGAAGGTTGGATGGCATCAGTGACTCAATGTTCATGAGTTTGCGCAAACTTGGGGAGATACTGAAGGTCAGGGAAGCCTGGTGCTGCAGGGTTGCAAAGAGTTGGACATGACTTACCTACTGAACGACAACGATAGGCTCCTTGGGAAAATGGTCTCCTTGGACTCTCTCCCTAAAACTGTGAAGGTTAACATTTTGACGTAAGCATATTGTAATCCAAAGGGCTTCAAGCAGCCAGGAGAACAGTGTGGGGTGATCATGCCTAGTGCTGCATGGGGAGAGGGGCCCGGATAAGCCTCTTGGGCAGCCCTGTCATATCCAGGGCTTTTTCTAAATACTGTCTTGTAGTAGTCTTTGTAGAGAATGTGCATATCTTTTGCTAGGTACTCACCAGAAATATCCACAGGTTACATCACTTCCAGACAGATCCTTACTTATATAACGTTTATTTTGTAAGTAGTGGTAGTGGTGGTGGTTTAGTCGCTAAGTTGTATACAACTCTTGTGACCTTGTAGACTGTAGCCCACAAGGTTCCTCTGTCCATGGGACTCTCCAGGCAAGTACACTGGAGTGGGTTGCCATTTCCTTCTCCAGGGGATCTTCCTGGCTCAGGAATCAAACCCAGGTCTCCTGCATTGCAGGTGGATCTTTACTGACTTGTAGTCATAATGGAAGCTCTTGTAAGTAGTATCATCTTTAAATAATTTTATTGCTATTGTTGGTTGCTGGTATTATAAAAATAAAATAGATTTTTGTATATTGAAAAACTAAAAGCCCCTTAGACTTTTCCGGCAGCCTTCAGGCCCATTGGCTAGGGGCTGTCCTCTGGGTGGGATGAATTTTTTTCTTTTCCCTGCTGCTGGAGACCCATCAAACCTGGCCATACTCCTGTTTACTCATCGGCCACTGGCAAATCAGTCTTCCAAGGCTTCCAGATTAGGAAGAGCCTAAACACTACAAAGGAGAGATTTTTCCAGGGATTTTCAATGAGTGGGGGCCAGCGGGGTGGGGAGGGGAAGGAAGGTGCAGGGTAAAAGAAATTCTAGTATAGCATCAATAAATTATATTTGGATATTGCAACTGTTTCTGTACTTAATTTTCTTTTTCTCTTCTACTTTTTTTTTGGTCAAATCCCTTTTAGAATTCCAGCCTGCCTCATTGTACTGAGTCAAATTCATTTGACCAGAAGAATGGGCGAGCTTTGAACTCAAAGGGGTGGCAAAGCCCAGAGGTAAAGAGATACTTTAAAACCCCAACCCTGCCCCCCCCAACCCCGTCCTCACCTCCCCTCAGTCAAAGCTTGGAAGAGTTTGGTTTTGTTTTAGGAAGAGAGACTGTTCCCTTATAGACCTTCTTTTTTTCCCTCAGAGCAGCCCTCCCCACTGAAAGTGCTGCTTTTTCTTTTACATCTAAAATGAGATTTTGGACCTATCAGTCCCCCACCTGAAATGTCCTCCTCTAACTAATCTCCTTTTTGTAGGGGCACTTTGAACCCCAGAAGCAACTGTGGGTTAGATGATGGCCTGGTTTGGCATAGCCTGCATATTTCAGGGCGTCTGTTTGTCTGTCTCTCTGTGTTGCCCGAACGTGCTCCTACTTACCCTTGGTAATCCTTTCTGGACCAAGGGTGCCAAAGTAAATATCATTCATTCTGTCTCCAGCAGCAATCTTAGATGGACAAGAAAACGTCAGCCTTGGAAAATAAACAGCCCTAATATTAGCCCAGACATGTGGACACGTTTCCCCAACAGGTGTGGGGAAAAAAAAAAAAAACCTTAAGTTTTCATGTATTTTTAAAGCATGATGCCTGCACCCAAAACCTCTCAGGGTGTCACTAAATGTATTTTGGCCCAAACAGCAGTTATTACCGTAAATCTTACCCAAGGGACGAGCCAGCATCCAGCCCTCGGTTCCTTGGCCTCAGGACAGGCAGCTGTCCCCAGACCTGATTGAGCAGCTCACGTCTCCTGACCCCACACGTCCCCTCTGCCACCAGACAGGCAGCGATTCTCAAGTCACAGAACATGGCCACTCCCTCCATCTTAGACAAATGTACAAGTGACAGAAGCAGACAGGTCTCTGCACGGACCCCAGATAGTACGCTGTCACCAGTGTGCACTTGCTGCATACAGCAGCAGCCACGCACAGTAAGTCATGAGGCTTGGGTACTGTACCTGCCGTTGTTCACAGGGCTCTGTTCTCGGCACTGAGGCTCCATGAAAGCTCACAGCCCAGGGATCACGGGTCTGACGGTCCAGTTGAAGAAGCCAGACATCCTCATCACAATAATAGCTGAAAGTGTCCAACTATGCAGAGCAGTGCTGGAGAGAAGCTCTCAGAGGATGGGCAGGACTGCGGGGAGCAGGGCCAGTGAGGTGCAAGAAGGAAATGGAATCTGAGTGGGGTCCTGGTGCAAACCTAGACCTCAAGTAAGCAGGGGGAGGAAAGTGCCTCAAGCAGAATCAGGAGAGGCAGGGATGTTGAATTTGATAAAGACCAAGTGAGGCAGAAGCACAATATCACTTCATGGAAGCTAAGAGCTTCTCCTGTGGCCATCAGGGCACCAGAGTGCCTTAAACACACAGGCCTCGCAATGTAGGCTGCAAGAGTGAGGCAGTCCCTGCTGGCCTGAACTTGACACTCACATTTACAGAGGAGGCACGTGCAGAACACTGGTAAGCACCAGGGCAATGCGGAAGGAGTCAGGGGAGAGGAGAGGCCAGGAAAGAATAAGAAACACTGAGCCTTCACTTAGGTCAGAAGACAAAGAGCATTCCCACGGGATAAGACAATCACCAGTATAAGGCAGCATTCAAAAAGCATCACATAATTGCTCTAACACTCACAGTCTGTTCTTTTAAGCAAACAGAAACATTATCTAAATTATTTTTTATATATTACATAATTATTATACTTTAATAATTTTAATTGTCCTTCCCATGTGGCTCAGTGGTAAAGAATCAGCCTGCCAATGCAGGGGATGCAGGTTAGATCCCTGGGTCGGGAAGATACCCTGAAGAAGGAAATGGCAACCCACTCCAGTATTCTTGCCTGGGAAATCCCATGGAAAAAGGAGCCTGGTGGGCTGCAGTTCGTGAAATTGCAAAAGAATCAAACATGACTGAGTGACTGAGCATACACACACGCAATAATTTTAATAGCATGAAGTCAAAACCTATGGCAATTTCTCATTTAAAAGATCTTCAAACAAGTTAGAAAAGTTTTGTGCACATCTGGCTTTAATTTCTCTGCTGTCGAGTAAATGAATATCATGTGTGTTTCTAACTTTCTAACAATGCCCTAAGTTCCTCTTTTTATTCCAGTTAATAGTTATTATTACTAACAATTAGATAGTAAAACATTTTTAAAGGAAGTCATTTATTCTCCCACGTCTTTGCCTTAGTGGTTTGAAATTAGTTCTTTCTCCTGTATTTCTATTTATGTTTTTAAACAAAATCTAGCAAATACCATTAATTGAGAGTTTAGAAATCTCTAGTTTTGTGAAAGTCCCTGAGCACTGTCTACCTCACACAACCTGAATGAGGTGGGTTTGAAGTTACTCTGAATCGTGAGGCACAGCAATCATAGTCAAAGTGGGTTTGACTGAGCCTGTTTTTTTTTTTTGGCCAGTGGGATTCTAATAGTTCCCTGACCGAGGACCAAATCCATAGCCCTGGATTGGAAGTTGAGAGTCTTAACCATTGAACCACCAAAAAGTCCCAGAAATCTCTATACTTTTAATCAAACATAAAGCAAACTTCTTAGAAGACATATTTTGCCTTAATATCTATTTCTTAAAAATTTTACTGCTATCTATGCATTTTTCAATAATGCCTGACAAAAGATTATATTTTTTTGTTGCTGTGTTGCATTTTGTGCATGATTTCAGTCCATTTTTTTATGGTAGAAAAAGCAAGGGTTTCCCTAAGGGCATGTGGAATTTTGTGTTTTGCAATTACTGAAAAAGAACAAAAGACTCCTATATATGTTAATCATTACGTTTAAAGAAATTTTGTTAAGTACTGGAGTAAGTATTGAAATAACTTTGAGCATCAGTGAAATGTTTAAGGAAGCTTGTATTCATGGTCTAGAAGGTTAGTTTTTTAAATACCTTACTAATTGGAAAGCTTTCTTCTATCATTAGCTAATATCTCAAGGCAAAAACTTAGGTCAATAACCTCATTCCCAATAAAAAATGTCAACCATATTTCAGGGATTTATTGTTTCATATCCAATTAGTTATCCCTGCTTTTGCCTTATAATATAACAAATAAAGAGCTTAACCAGGAGGAGAAAGGCCATTCCAGATATATTCTCATTGTTTCTTACATTTGCTTTACTGATAGTATCTCTAAGCAGGTTTCTTTGCAGGTGTCTTTTAAAGCGTTTGCTCATTTTGTGAATATTATATAGATACATAGTAAACCTCTATGCAGATCAGGAAGCAACAGATAGAACTGGACATGGAACAACAGACTGGTTCCAAATAGGAAAAGGAGTACGTCAAGGCTGTATATTGTCACCCTGCTTATTTAACTTATATGCAGAGTACATCATGAGAAATGCTGGGCTGGAAGAAACACGAGCTGGAATCAAGATTGCCGGGAGAAATATCAATAACCTCAGATATGCGGATGACACTACCCTTATGTCAGAAAGTGAAGAAGAACTAAAAAGCCTCTTGATGAAAGTGAAAGAGGAGAGTGAAAAAGTTGGCTTAAAGCTCAACATTCAGAAAACTAAGATCATGGCATCTGGTCCCAACACTTCATGGGAAATAGATGGGGAAACAGAGGAAACAGTGTCAGACTTTATTTTTTTGGGCTCCAAAATCACTGCAGATGGTGATTGCAGCCATGAAATTAAAAGATGCTTACTCCTTGGAAGGAAACTTATGGCCAACCTAGACAGCATATTAAAAAGCAGAGACATTACGTTGCCAACAAAGGTCCATCTAGTCAAGGCTGTGGTTTTTCCAGTGGTCATATATGGATGAGAGAGTTGGACTGTGAAGAAAGCTGAGCGATGAAGAATTGATGCTTTTGAACTGTGGTGTTGGAGAAGACTCTTGAGAGTCCCTTGGACTGCAAGGAGATCCAACCAGTCCATCCTAAAGGAGATCAGCCCTGGGTGTTCATTGGGAGGACTGATGTTGAAGCTGAAACTCCAATAATTTAGCCACCTGATGCGAAGAACAGACTCATTGGAAAAGACCCTGATGCTGGGAAGGATTCGGGGCAGGAGGAGAAGGGGACAACAGAGGATGAGATGGCTGGATGGCATCACCGACTCGATGGATATAAGTTTGGGTAAATTCCAGGAGTTGGTGATGGACAGGGACGCCTGGCGTGCTGCGATTCATGGGGTCGCAGAGAGTCAGACACGACTGAGTGGCTGGACTGAACTGAACTGAACATAGTCAACACTCAGATGGTGGTCAAACTGAGAAAAATCTGACCGATGATACAATCATGAAGTCATCATTTCCTCTTTAAAAAGCCTTAAGTACTTACAGATTTCAAACGGTTGAGATTCATGATCTACGGATTCATCAGTGGGGAACAATCTCATGCCTTCAATGGTTTGAAACAGGGAGGGAGAAGATTCTATCCCTGGGTTTAGGAAGATCAAGTTTTTAATTCTCAGGGACTTTTTAGCCCAGAAGCATTTTCCTGGATGCCCTATTCTCCCTTGGGAAGAATAAAAGCAGTTCATGGAACTTAATTCTTCACATTTCCCCTGAGTGATAGATACAAGGTGAACAATGAGGAAGAGCTCAGCAGAGTTTGATATGCAGGCCCAGCCCAGTTGGGAGTTCTGCTGGGAGAATTCAGCTACAGTTTTCTTCCCTGATAAATGTGGTGAGCTGATCTGAGCTGGCTGGGTTCTAAGCCCAGAGGAAGTGATCCTGGGGACAGAACCAAGACAGGAACTGCATGTTGCTTGATGAAGTTTTGAACACCCAAAAAGGCATAGCAATCTTTAGGCATCAGTTAGGATTACATTTGCCTTCCTGTGTAGCAGAAACTTATGTTGGCTTACCCCATTGAATAATTTTTTAAAAATTTCCTGTCATATAACAAGAAGTCAGGAGGTAGGGAGTCCAGTGATGTTGTCAAGAAAGTCTTGAAGTACGTTAGAGCATTCTAGCTTCCTGCTCTCCATCTGAGCATGACGCTTTTCTTCCCAGAGTCATGAGCCAGCTGCTCCATTCCACTCATCTCCTCTTTCCAGGCAGGAAGAAAGGGAGGGGTGAGGCCCACATGCAGTGTTCTCCTCCTGGGCATTTGCCTTTTATTAAGGGATGGACAGCCTTCCCAGGGATGTTTACCTGTATTTTACTAGCTGTCCCTGTGTAAATCTGCAAGTAAGCCTGAGAGATCAGATATTTCAACTGAGCACTGCCCCTAAATAAAATTGGTGTTCATTTACCAAAGATTAAGGGGAGAAAGAGTTCTAGAGTCTGGGCTATTTCATGAGTGAACCCACCCATGCTTCAGTTTCATGTTGAATAAACTGACACTTACTTTGCCACAGTCCCGTCTCAAAATCCTTTTCATCATGCCTTGGACAACTTATTACTTTATTTATTTTTGGCTGCGCCGGGTCTTTGTTGCAGCACATGGACTCTTTGTTGCTGCGTACAGACTTTCTCTAGTTGTGATGAGCAGGGGCTAGAGAGTATCTCTAGCTGCCAAGTGCAAGCTTCTCATTGCAGGGGCTTCACTTGTTGCAGACCAGAGGCTCTAGGGCTCGCAGGCTTCAGTAGTCATGGCACACGGACTTAGTTGCCCTGTTGTATGTGAGATCTTAGTTCCCAGACCAGGCTTCAAACCCGTGTCCCCTGTGTTGGCAGGCAGATTCCCACCAGGGAAGTCCCCAACATATGACTTTAAAATACTGTCAAGAAGCACTACATGGGGAGAAAGTCTTGCAGTGAGCTCCCAATGTGCACAGTCATGCCCCTGTACTGGCCCCTGAATCACTCCTGGAATAGTTCTGTGAGGGTGGCAGGAGTCAGGTTGCCCGGGCCCAGGCTTTGGTTTACTGTGGGTCTTCTCCATGTCCTTGACCTACCTTGCGAGTTGTTGAGGAGGATGGCTCCAATTCATAAATAACAGGAGCCATCTGCAAGAGGCTGGGCAAAGGCTGAGCCTCGCTGGCGGACCAACAGTGTTCACCCCTGCTATTCGGCAGACTCCAGGCAGGCTTGCAGCCCAGCAGCCCTGAAGGGCATTAGGTTTCAGCAGCTGGAGACTGTGTGTGGGAAGTGCTCCCAGACAAGATAAGCTGGCAGTGGGGGAGGCTCAGGACTGAGGGCCTAGCTTTGCATAAAGCTATGATTTTCTCTAGTTTGTTGGTGGATCAACACTTCTACTCCAAGCCCCTTCCAAGGGTGATAATTAACTATAAGATCTGTAGATTTTGCTCTAAAACACTGTTTTAAGAATTTTTGCTCCATTCTCATGAAAGTGGCATAACATAGGTGACTCTGAGCAGGGCTAATAATCACTTCTGTGGATGATTAGAAGAGGGATGGATGAGTAGTTTTGTGTTTTTCTCATTGTCAAATACACATTGTATACACACCGTTAAAACTTTAGAAAGTATAGAAAAGTTTTGAGAAGCAGGAAATAAAAACCCTTTATAAATCTTAGAACTCATATGTAACTTGTATATACACATATGTGTACGTATATCTATATATATGTGTGTATATATATATATATATATATATATATATATGCTGTTTGCATATGTTTGTGTGTGTACATTATAGTGCCTAGCAAAATTCTGTTCCCAGTATCATTCTCCCATTCTTTATTCCTACCGTCACTCCAATGTTATTTAGGGTAGTGATATACCCAGATAAAAGATGGCATTTTGTAACATTCCTTGCAATGAGCAAGTGCTAACAGATTATATGTGGGAATTATACGAACTTTCAGGAAGACCCCTAAAGGAGAGAGCAGGGCAGGAAGGGCTTGCTTGCATGCTCTTTTTTTCCTTTCTTATCCCCATTTTCCTGCCTGGAATGTGGATGTGATGGCTATCACTCTAGCAGCCATCTTGGATACTTTAGGATTGAACTGTGTGCTAACAACAGTGATGCAGAAAGCAAGAGGGAAACTGCATGCCTGATAACTTGTCAAGATATCATACAGCCCTGGAATAACTGCCTCTGGACTTCTTATATGAAAAAAGATAAACCCTGAGTTTGTGTGAATCATGTCTGTGGTCACATCTCTGTTAACAACTGAAAGAGATTCTTAGCTGCTCCAGTGCCTGACACAGCACAAGTGTCCTGTAAAAGTCTGGGACAGCACATTTCTTTAGAAAGAGCTTCTGGTAATGAGAAGGGTGGGCAAAGAACACTGGCCCTTGCTCTATCATCAAGTCTCTGAGTGACCAAGCTTCATGCCCTCTCTGGGCCTCAGTTTATTTTCTGTGAAGTTTGAGTGTCAGGTTAAATGCTCTTACCTTCTCTGGGCTCTTATCCTTCCGAATCTATGGATTGGACAGAACTGGGTGTTCTCTGGTTCTACCTCTTACCAGCTTTGTAACTGTTGGTGGGTCACCTCTCCTCTTGGAGCCTCAAGCTTTTCATCTCAGTTGCCTAGCATATCAGGTTCACAGGAAATATTTGCTGAATCAATGGGAAAATAGGGAACCATGCTACCTGTCTTGGCTGCCTCCCTGCATGATAACAAGGATAGAGTAAGATAATCCTACACAGTGCCAACTGAAAGAGTGGGTTGCTATGATTCAAATGGATCCAGGACTGGGTTAACCCGTCTTCCCCTGCCCCAAGCAGAGCTTTCGGTCGAGGCATTTGCCAAGACTGGCCTCTACTACAAAATGGCCCTACCACCATTCTCCCCAAGCCGCTTTTTGGATAGCCAAAGTCCTCGGGTGAAGGAACAGAAAGAAAACTAAATGAATCCTATGACAAGTGTGAGGGAGAAATAGAATCAATATCAATCCCTGCCTGAGTGAAGTTCCAGACACAGAATCCTGCATCTCCCAGCTGACCCCTTCTGAGGATACCAGGAACTCTGCCATCATTTGCCTTCAGGAGAGAAAGCTGTGGCCATCCATGGAGCTCCTTGATTCCCATTGGCCCAGAGCTCTACCTGTGCCGCTGTTTTCCAACAGGAAGTTCATTTGCCCTGGCGCTCAATCTCCATGGCAACCCTTGCTTTTGAGACACTGAATGGAAACTGCTGGTGTGGGGAGGCCAGTAGCTGAATACTGATTTTCCAGGGTGTCTGTAACCACGACTGCATCTCAATACCTTTCCAGATACCCAAAGAGCTAAAAATACATCTGGCTCTGTCTAGGGCTCTCCAGCCAGGCTAAGCATCTTAAAGTGCATCTGTGCTGACTCTGACCTGCTAATATTGGTTATCTTGGGTAACTTGGGCTTGGGAGACCTAGAGTGGAGCTTTGAATGTAAAAGTGCTGAGCGCAGGTCTAGAGGAGGGGTTATGTTGAAGAAAAAAAAGGTAAAGGAGTGAGAAGAAGGATCTCCTGAGAGGAAACCAAAGGGTTGGAGAGGGACAGCCAGCAGAGTACACTGAATCCTGACTCTGCAAAGCGCTGGTAAACTTGCTAGTGAACTTGCTGGTCCAACTCAGATGAGTCAGGCATTTTTTCTTTTGTTCATTCAACAAGCATACATTAAGTCACACTCTGTTCCAGACTCTGTGCCAGGCACAGGGCTTACAGGTGTGAAAAAGAATGCATATGTTCCCTGCTTTTAGCAGAATTTACAGAATGTTTTGAAATAATCCTGGAAAGTGCAGACATACTCCATATACCCCTGGATGCCCTCTCTACCACGCAGCGAGCTTCTTCAACTTGAAGAGTGTTACATGTAACCTTGGCAGTGTTTCCAGCAATATAGTAGGTGGTGAGCTAATACCGGATCAAATGTAACAGGATGGAATGTGCCGGCACTGATGCCACAACTACGGCCTGTCCTGCCCCAGTGCAGCAGCCCTCTTCGTGGGCTTCTCCGAGGCGCTGGCCAGGGCTGTAGCACGTGCTCAGGCTGTGAGGTCCTGTACTGGGGACAGAGGAGGTGGACTGCGCCACTGTCACCTGCTAAGGGAGCTCAGTGTAAGTGACATTCATTCCTGGTCTGCTTGGCAGGATCTACAGACAGTCCTCCCCTCACTCCATTTCTTTCCCGTAATCGCTGCACATGTCATTCAATTAATTCTGCATTTCCCAAAGCAGGAAGCTGTGCAGCGTTTAGAGCAAGCAGTTTGTGCCAGGGCTGCTCTTAAAAAGCAGGTGTCACACGCTCAGCCCATGGTCCCAGCTCCAACACCGGCCCCCTCCACAAGGCAGATAAACCTCAGAGGGAGGGGGAAATGGAAAGTGACCACACTCTTTGGGGGCTGTTCTTGGGTACACAGTAGGTGCTAAGCAAGCACATGAAGAGCCCACAAAAGATGCACCAGGTCATGTGAGGATGCCGCCACGACCCTGACGGCCCTCCTGAGCTCAGGGGGTCAGATCTGGCGGCTGATTGGTTGGCTTGGAGCAGAGAGAGGGCGGGGCTCCTCGGTGCCCCCTGCCAAATCCTTCGGGCTGTCTGGCTGAGAAAGTAACCATGTAACCTAATTCTCTTTCTCAGGCAAAGCCGCTGTGGGTATGCCCAGTGGAAGCACCCACTGCCTGAGGGAGCAGCGCTCCTGGTTCCCTCCTGCTGCCAAGGCGTCTCCTTCTGCCTTGATACTTTCCTTTTCTGTGTGAGGCGAGAGCGGGTCTCAGATGGTTTTCCTTTCCCCTCCTGCTGAAGGAAGGATCCTGCAGCTCCCTGGGGACTGGTCTAGAACTGATCACTTGCCTCTACTGGTACCTCCCTGCAGGGAGGTGGGACAGGGATCTGCAGACCAAGACCTGGCATGAACGCTTGAGGGCTATAAGGAAGGTCCCGTCTTAGACCAGGACCTCAGCCTGCCTTTTGTTGGATTCACTGGGGGCTTCACTTGAGCTGCTGTTTACCACTCCCACTTTTGACTCAAGCTACCCTCAGAGCCAGTCCGATGACACCTTCAACAAGACACTAGCAGGACCCTTCTCATGGCAGGGGCTCCTGGGGTGCAGAAAGAAACAGTAGAGAAAACTCAGCTGACCCAGGATACCACTCCAGGAAACAGATGATCCTGTGTCTGTGGCCTGGCAGAGGAAAGAGCCTTCCATATGGGAAGAGAAAATCCAGGTCCACTCCAGCTCTTCAACTAGCCAACTAGTCACCTGAGCTATGGCTAGTCCCTCAGAACCTGTATACACACCTTGCAAGGTTCTCAGGAAGATTCATCAAGACAATGACTATCCAATTACTGTGAACAATAATACACAAATGTATGGCATTTATTCAGTACCTGCTTTGTAGTTGGATGTGGTTGGCTGGATGCTATGGCAGATACTTGTAATATCTAGAGTTAACATCTCACGTCTGTAAGCAACATGACATCTCAGATGACTGGCTCTTGCTCTTTATGAAACTGTGCTCATTGAAACCATGATCCCCAACTTAGGAGGAGATACAAACCAACTGTTTTTTAATTGAAACAGTTCCCCTGAAACTTACTGAAGCTCAGGTTATTTTGTCTCAGTATAGAAAGAACAGCAAAAGGCAAAGAGGCAAGTGAAGAGTGAATTTATTAGAATAGGATGCTCATGAGAAATATAAACAGACAGGTGAGAAGGCTCTGCCCCAAGGACTAAGGGGACTTTATTTGCACCAACAAACAAAAAGTAGGCAGTGGGGAGGACCACCTTCTTCATTCTTGGGCAGATGTCAAGGCTTACATAATTAGCTCTTCCTTGGACCCTGCATGGTTTAATTAGGACTGTCATTTTGTTGTTGCTCAGTTGCTCAGTCATGTCTGACTCTTTGCAACCCCATGGACTGCAGCACTCCAGGCTTCCCTTTCCTTCACTATCTCCCAGAGTTTGTTTAAACTCATGTCCACTGAGTCTGTGATGCCATCCAACCATCTTATCCTCTCGTCCCCTTCTCCTCTTGCCTTCAGTCTTTCCCAGTGTCAGGGTCTTTTCCTATGAGTCAGCTCTTCGCTTCGGGTGGCCAAAGTATTGGAGCTTCAGCTTCAGCATCAGTCCTTCCAATGAACATTCAGGGTTGATTTCCTTTAGGACTGATTGGTTTGATCTCCTTGCTGTCCAAGGAACTCCCAAGAGTCTTCTCCAGTGCCACAGTTAGAAAGCATCTATTCTTTGGCACTCACCCTTCTTTTTGGTCCAACTCTCACATCCGTACATGACTACCAGAAAAACCATAAGTTTGACTATACAGGCTTTTGTTGGCAAAGTGATATCTCTGCTTTTTAATGCGCTGTCTAGGTTTGTCATAGCTTTTTTCCCAAGGAACAAACGTCTTTTAATTTCATGGCTGCAGTCCTTGTCTGCAGTGATTTTGGAGCCCAAAAAAATAAAGTCTGTTACTGTTTCCTTTTTCCCCCATCTATTTGCCATGATATAATGGGACTGGATGCCATGATCTTAGTTTATTAGCAAAAGTGGGCTTCCCAGGGGGTGCTAGTGGTAAAGAACCCGCCTCCCTTTGCAGGAAACGTAAGAGACTCACATTCGATCCCCGGATTGGGAAGACCCCCTGGAAGAGTAGATGGCAATCCACTTCAGTATTCTTGCCTGGAGAATCCCATGGACAGAGGAGCCTGGCAGGCTATAATCCACAGGGCCACACAGATTTGGACATGACTGAAGCGATTTAGCATGCACATGTATTAGCAAAAGTGTGGTGACATAAACTAAAATATGGTAATTCATCTCAGGTTTTGGTATAATGTCCCCTTTCACCCATTTTTCACTCTCTTTCACCTATATTTCTGTTTTGGCTACATGCAGAAATGCTGCTCTTCAAGGACTATTAAATCCATGATGTCATAAAGAAAGATTCAGACCCCATATCTTTTGTCTCGTGTTTCAACTCTCAGTGTTGGTGGCTTGAGCGTCTGGAGCTTGGATGTGCCCGGTCTTCCTTCAAGGTAGTGTAGATTGTTGCTAGGTTACTGGATTCTTTTCTTGAGTGGTCATTAGCTTACAGCAGACACTTAAGCTCCTTTAAAATTCCCTTTCTGTCCTTAATTCCCTACTGGGATCTCTAAACTGACTCTTTTATTATCCTACTCTATCCTATCATTTAGGGAAGCCAAGAGGGGGTAGGAAGAAGGCCTACACATGTGAAGAAAACCAAAGCCATAATTAAGTGCCCTTATGTTTAATAAAAACATTGGGAACGTGGGAAGAGAAAGGGGGAGATGGACATGGCCCAATACATCAAGGAATACTCTGTGGAGAAATTGGCTTGAAGCTGCACTGTGGAGATATTCAGTGTTGGCTTCAGAAAGCTGGCTGAGAGGATGTGGGTGGGCAAAGGATGCTGAGGGTGGAGGGACCTGGTGAGCGCAGGTGAGGGTGCTGTGAGGGAAGACAGCCTGCTCAGCAGACTATAAAGGCTGGGCTTTGGATCTAATTTCAGGTCTGTCCATCAGCAGTCATTTGTTGGATGAGCTTAATTAGCCTTAGTCTCAGTTTCTTGACTTATGAAAAGGTTGATAACAATAACTGCCTGAAATGACCAGTGTGAGGAGTATATTAGAGCCAAGCCGCAGCTCACTAGCTGTCTGACCCACACAAGATCACTTCTCTGAACCTGACTTCTGGTTTTTAGAGAAGGGATCACACCTCCTCCAAAGGGTGATGTTAGGAGCTAATGCCATGAAATATTTGGCAGAGTAAATGCCCAGTAAATGTGATGACATGTCAGATCCATTTCAGGCAGGTGGGCTATTGGGAAGTTTTTTGAAAGCAGAGTTTTTTGAGCTGCCCTCTCCCCTCTGACCCGTGGAGAGGGTTTCTTTCTTTTTTTTTTTTTTTTTGCTTTTAATTTATTTTAGTTGGAGGATAACTGCTTTACAGTATTGTTTTGGTTTATGCCATACATCAACATGAATCAAAGGTATACATGTCGCCTCCCTCTTGAACCTCCCACCCCTCTAGGTTGTGTCAGAGGACCAGATTTGAGCTCCCTGCATCATGTGACAAACTCCCACTGGCTGTCTATCTTACATATGGTAATATATACGTTTCCATGCTACTCTCTCAATTGGTCCCACCCTCTCCTTCCCCCAGTGTGTCCACAAGTCTGATCTCCATGTCTGCGTTTCCATTGCTGCCCTGCAAATAGGTCCATCAGTTAACATCTTTCTAGATTCCATATATATGTGTTAGCATACGACATTTGTTTTTCTTTTTCTGACTTACTTTACTCTGGATACTGGACTCCAGGAGAGCACTTCTGAGCGCTCCATGTACCCAAAAGGAAGAGCCCAGTGGGGAGTAGAGCTTCTCTACACCCCCTCCCAGGCTTAAGCCAGCGAGTTAACCAGGTCAGCCTCAGCCCTACAGGGCGGACTTTTATCCCCTGAACTCAAACGACAAATTTAATGACTGTAACCAAGGCAGGAAAAGAATCCAGAGAGGGCTGTCCTCTGGCAGTCTCTGGTGGATTGCAAGCCTCATTTCTTTGTTGGAAGAAAAAAAGGAATCATTTCGGTGGATTTATTCGCTTGCCACCACACTGAATCACAGAACTTGGAAGCCTTTCCCAGCAGTGAAGACTCTGGGCTCACTACACACCCCCACTGAGGCCTGGGAAAGGCAGTGCACTCAAGCTGCTGGGGCCATGGGGCTCTGGCCACCTGGAGCACGAGCAAGGGTGGGTGCAGTGGGTTGCACGGGCCCCAGGTTGATGCAGAACCTGCCCTGATACCCTCCGCTCCTTACTGTGACCAGTCCTCAGAGACCTATCCAGAGCAGCCAGACAGCTCACCATAGTGGGCTTGGTCTCAAGGTCCCCCTAATAGGGGCCCCCCTTCACCCACGGGGTCTGAAAGGCAGCCTGAGGAGAACAAGGACCCTGAACCCAGAAACACTGATCTCGAATCTCCTTTGCTGGTGAAATATGGAGTTGCCAGTGACAGCCTTAACCTTTCGGTGCCGTGTTTTCTTTGCCTGCGCTATGGGATGTTGTCCCACCCTGCTCATCTCATGGGGTTGATTTGGAGACCATTTGGGTTAATGCTGTCTGTCATCCCGCCTGCATGCTCAGTCACTTCGGTCATGTCTGACTGTTTGCGAGCCCATGGACTGTAGCCCACCAGGCTCCTCTGTCCATAGGATTCTCCAGGCAGGAATACTGGAGTGGGTTGCCTTGACCTCCTCCAGGGGATCTTCTCCACCCAGGGGTTGAACCCGCATCTCCGGCATTGCAGGTGGATTCTTTACCGCTGAGCCACTGGGGAAGCCTGTCTGTCATCCTAACACCTTACAAATAATCATGAATGACGAAGTCACTTAAGTGCTTCCTTCTCTCTTGGACAAATAATCCCAAATCCTAGCCCACCAATCAAATTTGAATCCTGTCTCTCTTTCTACAACACATTTTCACATTCGTGGCCTGTGGAGCTTGAAGCTCTCTACAGACTGTCCTCTAAGCCAAGCTAGACTAGTGCACAGTTGAGGGTGGGGGATGGGCATGGCTTCACGTGGAGGTCCTGCCTGGCCTGTGCTCCCCTACCTGCTGGCACTTCCCCCTCCCCTCTGGCTGTGGGCAGCTGCTACCCCAGATACCTGGATCCTTCTCTCTGCTTGCTCACCGCCCCGCCTCCCCTCTCTGCCTGCTGTGCGCTCATCCCTCATAGTCCACTTGTCCTGATCTCAAAGGCTGGAGTGTTAGCCAGGCCTGCAAGTGAGGCCAGTGCGTCCTGACAGTCCAGGGACTTGGCATCAGGAGCAGCCACCTGCCTCTCTGCCTGTAGGCTGGGCTGAGCCTCCCCCAACTCCTCCCAAGAGAAGCCCTGGGTTCCTCCCAAGAGAAGCCCTGGGTTCCTCCCAGAGGACATGGATTCTCTTCTCTGGCCACATAGCTGTGTCTGAGCACACAGCCCCTCAGGAGGGTGTCTTACCTTCCTCTTTCCCCTCAGGTTTGAGTAGGGTGCCCAGCTAGGTACCTCACTCAGAAGAAGTGTGTGTCTGTGGGATGAGTGGGTGAATGAGTAATTGCGCTGAAGGCCTCACAAAGGGCCTGGAGGAGGAAATGGCAACCTACTCCAGTATTCTTGCCTGGGAAATCCCATGGACAGAAGAGCCTGGTGAGCTACAGTCCATAGGATCGCAAAGAATCGGACATGACTGAGCATGCATGTACCTCACAAAGAAATCTCCCCCCCCTTGGGATTTGGTTTTCCTCTGACTAAAATCCCTACCAACGCAGAAAGTCCCTCCTCCCCTTCCTCAGGCCAGCCACGTGGGCCTTCTTTTCCAAGAGGATAATTCCATTGCTTTTCCTGGGAGTTTCCAACCCCAAAACGGCTCAGGCTTGCGCAGTGGTGCCAAATGTGGCACAAAAATTATTCTGAGCAACTCACAGCCTGGTCTTACACAAATAGTGAAGTAGGGGAGGATGATTCTGGCTTTCTCTTTCTTCATTCCTGTCTTCCCCACTGTCGTTGATTGAGTGAGTCACTCTTGGAATCACTGATTCAGTTGCAGAGCACCAGGCACTGGTAGGTGCGGGTTATACGAAGGGACCACGTAAACTGTGCGGCCAGGAAGGAGTCTTTCTGTAAATGAATAGAGCAAAGTGCAGGGCCGCCCACTCCAGGGAGGCCCAGAAGTCTAGGGAAGTAAGGAGGAGAGACCTCTCCTGGGGGTGTAGCTGGGAAGATTTTCAAGGATAAGAGGCTTGAGGGGGGTGGGTCATGTGGGCCAGGCAATGAATGTGGGCTGTCTAGTGATGTGGGAGGGGGAAGAGTGAGACCAGAGAAAAAGGAGCTGTGTTTGGAAACCATCTATCTGCAAGCCAGTATTTCATTTCACATGACAAAAGGGGGAGTGATGACCCATTCTTCTGTCAGCAACTGATTCCTGCTAAGGTGCTAATTGCTCATTAAGAAAAGTGTTAAATGTTAATTAAAGGCATAATTGTGAATTAAGCTTTAAGGTGTGGGCCTTGCCCTTTGGGGGCGAGGGGGGGATGCGGCGGGGGCGGGGGGGGGGGGCGGGCAGGGAGGTGCGGGGGGAGCTTCCCGGTGGCTCAGCAGTAAGTAAAGAATCCACCTGTAATTCAGGACACTCGGGTTCAATCTCTGGGTCAGACCCTCTGGAGGAGAGCATGGCAACCCAGTCTAGGGTCCTGGCTTGGAGAATCCCATGAACTGAGAAGCCTGGTGGGCTACAGTCCATAGGGTTGCAAAGAGTCAGACACGACTGAAGCGACTGAGCACACACACACACTCCTTTTGAGGACTGTATTTATTTTCATCACCTACTGCCTGGGAAGCTGTGGCCTTAGAATTGAGCCAACCTAGGTTCAGAATTGACTGCAGTTACTACCTATAATCTTGAGCAAGTCATTTCGTTTCTGGAACTTTCACTTTCTATAAAGTGGAGACAAAAATCTCCACCCCGCAGGGTTGTTTTGTGGGTTAAATGAGATGTCACATGTAAAGGGCCTAGCTCAGAGCCAGCGCAACACAGGTGCTCAGAAATCTTGCTTTTACCTTCAAAAGTTAAATACAGAATTACCATATGATCCAGCAATTCTGCTTCTGGGCGTATACCCAGAAGAACTGAAAGTTGAAGAGATATTTGTACACTTATTATTCACAAGAGCCAGAAGGTGGAAGCAACCCAAGTGTTCTCCAGCGGATGAAGGGATAAACAGAATGAAACAAAATGTGAGAGATATCACGTGTGCGCGCACACACACACATACACCCACACACACACACCACAATGGAATTTTTTCGGCCTTAGAAAAGAAGGAAATTCTGACACATGCTATAATACAGATGAACTTTGAGGACATTACGTTAAGATAATCACAAAAGCACAAATACCGCATAATTCCATTATATGATGTAACTTGAATAGTCAAATTCATGGAGACAGAAAGTAGGATGGTGTTTGCCAAGGTTGGAGGGAGGGGGGAATGGAGAGTTGTTTAACTGGTACAGAGTTTCAGTTCGGGCTAATGTTAAAGTTCTGAAGATGGGTGGTGGTGATGGCTGTACAACAATGCATATGTATTTAATGCCACTGAACTACATACTTAAGATAATAAATTTTGTTATGCATATTTTATCACAATTTTCAAAAGAGCCATGTTGCTTTTATTCTTCTCCAGCAGCAGAACCTTTACCAATTTCTCTTTTCTTTTTAAGAAAAGAGGACTAGGACAGGCTTGGTGTGACACTTCTGGAAGGTCACTTGAAGCCTAATTCTCAGGTGATCCTGCCCAGACTCCCAGAGTAGGGACTGTGTTCTGTGGAGGGACAGTGTTCTGTGGAGGCTGAGGAATCTACAGATCAGACTCACTGGAAGGAAGCTGCCTAAAGTCGGGCAAAGGGAGAGGAGGCAGATTAGCATTCATGGAGTGTCCACTGGGCATTGGGCAGAGCACTTAGCAGGTGCCAGACATACAAATGACAAGCTTCTGCCCTCAAGGAATTCACAATCAGTTTCCACCTTTACCTGCCAGCTGACCTTCCCCACTGTAGAGATGGCAAGGAGGGCAAGAGGAAAGACACACTGCTTTGCAATTGTCTTCCTGGACTCCAGCTCAGAGATTTTTCCAGCAGTCTCAGATTTTCCTAAAGACCTGGCTCCTGAGCCTAGAATTCCTCTATGTCCAGACCCTAACGAGTAGTCAGAGTTGTTGAGGGAGGATCATCATGCTGCCAAGGCTGATAAGAGCCCAGGCCATGAAAAAGCAAGGGAAGGGGAACCTACTGGGGGCCCTGCTTCCTGCAGCCCCCTGGGTGGGTGGGGCTGGGAGGACCTCCCCTAGAGCTGATTGAAGGGACTTGCCTTGGTCAGCAACCCCTTGAGATCTCAGGCTCTCAAGAATCGAAAATCTTCATGGAGATCACCCAAATATTTCAAGGTCCTAGAATGAGGATCTCATCTTTCATATATCCTCAATTTCCTGGCATATGGCAGATGGAGAACCCCACTGCAAAGTGTAAACAGTTTAAACATAAGGTCCCAATTCCATGCACATGCTTTTCATTAATTCGACAAACATTTATTGAGCCCCTACTTAATACAAGGCATGTTAATAGTACAGTTTCTGTACTTAAGCTGTATAAGAGATGAGATCTAAGTAAAATTTCCAAAAAATTAAAAGCATGACTCTCATACAGATATGGAATGAACATGTATCAAAGACTTTCTTGAACTCACTAATTAACCAGGGAACCAATAAGATGACAAAGCTGGTTCAAAGAGCATTTAAGGACAGAGATTTAGAGGAAAAGAACACCAAAATAATGTTTTTAAGATATAGACAAATCTGGTAAATATCCTACAGGGTAATAAAACAGGGATTATCTCTCCTACTGGACAGAAACCATTTGAATCTATACCAGCAAAAATCTGCAAGTTAATATGTATTTCACATTCTGAACACTTCATTAATAATATCAAATGACAAAGTCAAACAATGAACTTGCCTCCTAGAGCAGTGCTATCTGATAGTATGTAGCATGAGTCAGGTGTGTAACTTAAGTGTTTCTAGTAGCCACACTAAAAACAAATAGGTGAAACTAATTTTAAGATTATATTTTATTTAATCAAGTATGTCCAAGATAGTGTCAGTTTGACATGTGGCATTAGCCACATTTCAAGGGCTCAATAGCTATGTGTTGATAGCACAGTTACAGAGAATCAAATGATCTTCCTGTAGGTCTGTTAAACAAAGCTTCAGCATGACACTGAAGGAATATACAGTCATCCTCTTGGCCTCTAAATTTCAGATAATTTTGCCTAACATACCTACTTAGGGTCCCTGTGACCTAGTTGGCAGGGGTTAAAGAAAGGTGAGTCCAAACAGTGGCTCTTAAAAGTCAGCCATATAACCATCCAGTGTGACAAATGGTCTTGGACAACTGTATGGGGGCCGTGAGGGCCCTTAGTTTTGCTAGCAGGATGGGATGAATCTGAAAAGACTTCACAAAGGATGAGTGGGCTTCACTCCAAGCAAAGGGAAGAGTGTAACCAAAAGCAGGACAGTGTATAAGGTCAAAGAATCCTTCTGCTTGGGTGTGTAAGCAGGGAGGGCAAGGAATGAGCTTCAAGTCAGGCCAAGACCACATAATCAAGAGTCTTGGGCATCTTACCTCTATCCAACAAGGAGCCATAGAAGGGTTTTCAGAAAAGAAGGGACATGTCCAGATTCATCTTTTAGGAAAACACGTCAAGGCGCTGTTGGCCCTGTGGCTGGCAAAATCTTTTCCATTTGCCCCAGTTGTGAATAGGGAAGAAGTCATGGTTGGTAACCAAAAATATTTCCTAGATATCAAGTTTCAGATGTGATGCCCAAATCCAGAGTGAAGAAAGCATTGGTAAGGGGGGCAGGGATGCAGCAAAAATGCCTCTGGGTCTGAGGAAGGATGCAAGATGATTTTTATGGATTGGTGATTTAATTGCAGACATTTTAATAGTCTTCGGGGTCAAGTTAGTACAACATAAGAGAAATCTCAGCCTGGAATTAACTCAGCCACTGGACAAATGAGGCAAGAGAGGGCACGGGCTTGATTCCCATCATCTAGATGGAGACAGAGCTGGCTTTGATTTCTCTTGCCCTTTACATCTGAGAGGGCTTCCCTTGTGGCTCAGCTGGTAAAGAATCCGCCTGCAATGTGGGAGACCTGGGTTCAATCCCTGGGTTGGGAAGATCTGCTGGAGAAGGGAAAGGCTACCCACTCCAGTATTCTGGCCTGGAGAATTACATGGACTGTATAGTCCATGGAGTCACAAATATTTGGACACAACTGAATGACTTTCACTTACATCTGAGAAGCTCAGAGAGTTTGATGGGCCTGCTCTAAGATGCTGTCTCTCACTCCCAGAAGAGGCGGGTCAGACAAGGACAGGGGAAGCTGGAACAGGCACGGATTGTATGAAGAACCAAGAACTCCTGAATTTTCTGAAACTTGCTCCTTGGTATCCCACCTCATCAGTGTAAGAGGGACCTGACTTCCCTGAATTCTAGTTCTACCTAAAATGCACAGTATAGGCTACTTAAGGCTGAGAGCCCATGGCCTACAGGAAGGGGAGAGGCAGCGTGGAGAAGGAGAGGTTTGGGGATGGCTCTGGAATCAAGCCATCCCTCTTGATGTTGTGTACCAGAGGCCAACGGGTCTTAAATCAGCTTTTTTACAGTTGATGTGTTTCCAAGTGACCAGTCTGAGAAGCAGACAACTCTTGGGTCCTATTTCCTCTGGGGGTTATATAACCATCATGTGCAGGACTAACCACCCAGTAGAAACAGGAAAATTCTAATCTCCTTGGAGATAAGACTTCCTCTGGCTTTTTGCCATGAATTGATCACCAGCTGGGGCTTCATGTGAATGTCTTCTGATGAAAACTGAAGCCCAGAGCAGCAGAGAGAACTGAATTGGAACTTAGGAAATCGACCTAACCCCCAGCCTCATGTTTAGAAATGAGGTGGACAAAATGTCAAATATTCCTTTAAAGCCAAAATCCAGTCCAATAACCAGCTATATTCCAAATATCAGATATGAGTTCGGCTGCCTCTCTGTCACAAAGGGGACCTTTTGTTTACTCAGACCTCTCTCTCCCACCCTCCAGATCCAACCTTTCAGCCCCAGCCCCTGGTGGAAAGTGAAAGTGAAAGTCGCTCAGTCATGTCCGACTCTGCGACCTCATGGACTGCCAGGCTCCTCTGTCCATGGAATTCTCTAACAAGAAGAGCGGAGTGAGTTGCCATCCCCTTCCCCAGGGGATCTTCCCAACCCAGGGACCAAACCCAGGTCTCCAACCCAGGTCTCCAGCATTGCAGGCAGATTCTTTACCGTTTGAGCCACCAGAGAGGCTATGTAATTGCCCGTATTCTCTCTCTCCCCAGTGTAGGTCTCCTCAAAGGTATATAACGAAGTCTACCTATTAAATTTGGAAAGAGCCTTAGAGTTCATCCAGGAAAGAAGGGAGAGAGGAAGCAAGGACATTAAACTTTATTAAGTGTTCGTTACTAGGCTAAGTTGTAGAGACCTGGGATCTCGCTTGAGCCTTGTGAGAACCAGCTGGTGCGAGCGTGCCATGTCTCCTCAGTCATGTCCAACTCTTTTGGGACCTTATGGGCCATAGCCTGCCAGGCTCCTCTGTCCATGGGATTCTCCAGGCAAGAATATGGAGTGGGTTGCTATGCCCTCCTCCAGGGGATTTTCCTGACCCAGGGATAGGGTCTTTACCACTAGCACCACCTGGGAAGCCTCTGAGAACCGGCTAGGGTGGGCAGTATTATCCCCAGTCCACAAAACAGAGAACTGCTGCTCAGCCAAGTTAAGCAAGCTGCCAAAGATTGCACAGCCAGAGGTGGACGTGAGGCTGGAGCTCTGGCCCTCTAATTCCTGTTCACACTGGGTCCCAGTAGAGCTGATCTGAACTCTAGAGAAAATGGCGGTGGAGCGAAAGTCCCAAAGTGAGAAGGACTCCTTGGGTCAGGTTAAAAAGCTGTGCCAGGGGCCACCTGGCTCCAGCTACCTTCAAGGTAGTGCTGGCCCAGCCTCGAGCTTCTAAACTAACAGTTCTTCGTCTTGGGGGTGGGGGTGGGGGTGGCGGTGGGAGGTGGGTGCAAACTCTTCTGAGAATCTGATGAAAGCTCTGGATCCTGTCTCTAGAAAATATACATTTACCCACCCCTACACGTACAGTTTTGGCTGCAATTTCAGGGGGTCCATGGGCCCCCAAAGTCATCAATTCTCTCTGAAACCCAGAAGTCTCCATGGGGGCCTAGGTGGAGAAAGAGAAAAGGGTTTGGAAGAGCAAAGGAAGATTGAAACAGTGTGCTCTTGGTGGGTAGGGGGAAGGAGCAAAGAGGTGGTGTGGAGGGCACTCAGGGAAGGAGGTAGCCCATGGCTGAGTCTCCAGTGCCTGGGCACCTCCCAGAGTGAAGTTTGCTGGCATCGAGTGAGCTCCTCAAAGGGCATGGTGGAGCTCTGGGAGGACTGAGAGAAGCAGGGTCCCCCATACCAGTCCTGACCCATCCCTGAAGTGGGCTTTTTTCTAATCAGGGGAGTGGGATTCCAAGGCACAGCTCAAATTCCTAAATCCATTTGGAAAGTAGATTCAGAGCCCTTCCCCTGAAGCCAGCAGCATCCACAGTTAGAAATAAAAACCTGGAGTGGTCTCGGCCTCAGAGTAATCAAACCTTCCACCTGCCAAGGATGGGGTGGCATCAGGCTAACGCAGCCACCACGCCAGTCTGTTAAAAATAATGATTATGTAAAGAAAACATCCTCAGAAAAGAACCCTATCTAATCTGGGCTGGGCTAGAATAAACGCCTCCTGTTCTGACCTACCTCTGAGGTGAAATGATCTATTTCTTCCTTGAATTGCTCCCCTAGTTCTGCACATTCACGTGCTTGCTTCGCAGACACCCAAACAGTGTTTTGGGGTTTGCCCAGCTGTTCTATTTCCAGCCTGTTCAGTTCATGTCAGGTCCCACCACATGGCTTGGTCCCTCCTTCTCCCTGTCCTCCCCACCCCCTCGTCTTCTCCTTCCCGCTTTTTCTTTCACTCCTTCTTCCTCCCTCTTTCTCCCCCTCCTCCTCTGAGATCCCCGCTCTGCCTCCCCCCACATTTCCTCTCAGCTCACTGCCTCATTGGCTCCCATCCTCAGGGGCCCACAAGTGTATGTGGAAGTACTTTGGGGGTAGCTCTTGACCCCTGGGCTGTCGGGGCAAGAGGAGGAAGGGAAGAGGGCAGAGGCACGGCCAGCACAGGTGAACAGGCTTGGGAACAGGCTTCTCTCTGATATCTCACTGCTTTGGGTAACAAGTACGCAGATGTCACTGTGCCACCAAGAGGGAAATGACCATACTGGTGAGTCATCTCATAGGGCCTGCATTAAACAGGACACGGCCTCCACCCTATTATCCCACAGTGAGTGGCCCTAGCAAGGCATTTCTGAAAAAGTGTTTTTTGGTGTTTTCCGTTGCAGAGGTCAACCCCATCCCCACCCACCCCCCTGACGGTTTCCCTATATATAAATGGGGAAGGACACTTGTCGAGTACCACTCTGCTATCTGAGTCTGGCTAGCTGTTTCATGTGGCCATCTTCCAATAAGTCCTCCTGGTAAAATTTGCAAGAGATGTCAATGATCCCCATTCCAGGGATGAGAGGCCATGCTCAAAGAGGTTAAGTCATTTGCCCAAGGTTGCACAACTCACAAGTGGCAAAGCCCATGGCAGCCAGAATCATCATTCTGAGAGTGGATGATGAATTGACAGCAGTGGGAATCTGGTGTTGAGGTGCCACCCCTAGCTGTGACTGTGTGTGGCCACCGGGCCAGGGTCAGGCTGAATGGGTTCAGGTCAAAACCAGGCTGTGAAATCCACTCTCTATGGGACCTCTGTGCCTTGATTTCTTCATCCATAAGTGGCAGCGATTGAAAGAGCCCTTACCTCCTGGGTTTGTTCTGAGGATTAATCCACATATAGCATATAGGGCTTAGCAGTGCTTGGCCTACATAAACACTCAGGGTTAGCTATGACTAATCCCAGTGGCACTGACTCTTTGATTCTGGAAGAATATCCCAGTCCCTGAGAGGAGGTTGGAGGAATGGTAACTTTCACTTCTGGTATTGCTTTAGGGATCCAGAGGCCCCATCTACTCTCTTTCTCATTTAATCTTCATAACTCCTGTGGGTGAGGGCCAGGGAGGTTTAATTCCTGAAGTCACAGATGTGAAATTGAAGCCCAGCAATAACATGGGACCGAATTGGGCCCCTACAGAAACAACCCCTTCCAGCCTCTCTCTCCATGGCCTCTTATGCAGCAGGACTTGTGCCAAGAATGCACCCCTGGGCAACCAGACTGGCCCTCAGAGAACTGGGGAGAGCCTGAGGCTCATAAAAGAACACCCTGATGAAGGTTGAGAAGGAGAAAGATGGAGAAGAAGCCAGGACATGAACCCCTGGCCCTTCCAAGTGGACTCCACTGCCAATTTAAGCCATTAACACCAGTAAGGAAAAGCCCAGCTGGTCACAACCAGGGAAGCCAAAGGGAATAGGGGGCAGTGGATGGGAGCAGTGGTGGTGGGGAAGGGTGGTAGAGAGACTTGGCTGGCACACGGTAGTAGGGGGTAAGGGGAAGGGCCCAACATTCCAGGGAATTGTTCTGGACAAATTTTGAAAACAGACATGGGCTAGAATGACAGATGTGAAGGACAAGAGTCAAGAGTGATCAGCTAATTCATTTGCTTTCTCCTCCCTCCCCCCCCTCCCTCCCTTCCTCCCTTCCTCCCTTCATCATTGAGCTCCCGGATGCTGAGCAGGATCTAAGAGGTAAAACTATTAAAAAGGTGAAGCATCCATAACTGAGTAAACAAGCAACAAGCTATACTGTGATTAGTACTGTAATGGAGGGGCAAGTAAGGTGCAGTGAGAGGATAAAGGAAGAATACAAGAAGGATTCTCAGAGGAGGTGACAGCTGTGTGGACCTTGAAGGATGAATAAGAGTCTGCCAAGAAGAGGACTCAATACTGGAATGTGGAATGGGGCAAAAAAGAGAGAAGATCTTTGGCCTAGAGGCAACTGCTATTGCTTATCACTTCAGATTTCCCTTTTGTTAATCAGAGCCAAGCCAGAATTCCTTGTAGTGTCCTGGCCTCTAATGTGACTCACACAAGGAAGCTCCTGCTTTCTTTCTCCTCGAACAAAAAAATTATTATCTGCACTGTTTGAAGCTCTCTTGTGCTAGGATGTCCTATAAGAGAACAAGGCTCTCACTCCCTAAGTTGAGGAGAGGTCTAGTAATCCTATATTCTGAGAAAGTATACATGGACTTTAATTTATACTAGAGTGTAGATGACTGACACAAGATACTTTCCTATGCAGAGATTACAACATGAAGAGAGGATGAAGAGAAGGACCCTGGAAGTATGTGTGTAGTTTGAGGGGGTACTACAGGGGAGCCAGAAGTGAAAGCCCCTAACAAGAGTAGAGAAGAGCCCAGGGAGAGAGATGGAGAGTACATCAATTGTCATAGTGCCGCACACCAATGGGCCCTCAGGTGGTGCTCAACCTGCCTGCCAGTGCAGAGACATGAGACTCGGATTCCATCCCTAGATTGAGAAGATCCCCTGGAGGAGGGCATGGCAACCCACTCCAGTATTCTTGCCTGGAGAATCCCCATGGACCAAGGAGCCTGGAGGGCTACAGTCTATAGGGTCGCAAAGAGCCGGACATGACTGAAGTGACTGGGCACACTGAGACCCAGAGGGAGAGTGGTTCTCTCTGGAGCCTTCTTACCTGCCGCCTACTCCCACCATTCTACCCCCAAACTCTCTGGCCAATGGTTGCCACCTCCAGCGGGGTCTGGAGAGAAAGAAGGTCCCCAGTTGACTGCCATGAGTACAGTGCTGTTCCCTCTGGGGAGGAGGTGGTCCCAAGGCATGAGGCTGGGTGTAGGTGGGGCACTAGGAAGATGACAGGTTCTGCCATGTTCCTTGCTGCTGTGAACCCCTGGTGCACTGAGAGGAAGGCACAGGCTCCGCCCCTAGGCCGACCAGCCAGCAGCCAAGAAAAGGTTAAGGATCCAGGCAGCTTCTACACGGTCTGGTGGTGGCGGTGGCACAACTCCGCTCCCCATAGCACCTCAGGAACCACCACCCTCGGGAGAGCCTCCATGACAACAGCTAGTGTGGGAACAGGTCCTTTGGGTCTCCCCGCCTCTTGGGCTCAACCCTGTCCTCCCCGGTGGCAGCCAGCCTGGCCTGGGCCGTGACGGGGAGGCCGGCCACCTCCGCTCTGATCCCCTCCGGGGGCTAGGGCTGAGGGAATGCGGGAAAGTCTGGTTTTTTTTATTTCTGTTTTATTGCTCTGAACCTTTGATCACTGATATCATGTTTGAGGTGACTGTCCTTGAACCCTGGGGTCTAAAGATGAGGATTTGAGGGGGGAGTCTCTGCAGACATTAAGAATCAAGTCACGGGATAGATGAGGAATCCCAGTCTCTAGTCCTGCAGAGGTCTCCTCAGAGTGGTCACACACACAACCCCTCCCCACCCCCAACATGGCCTTAGGCTCTGTCCCACTCAGAGGCCTGAGCAGGATCAGGAGGCTCAGAGTTCAGGATGGAGCCCACGGGAGGTGAGGGGGCACTGGCATGAGGGCCAAGCTGAGCCAGGCAACTCCGGCCTCAAGGTTTCCTTCCCTCTTTCCATGCCCCAACCCCACCTCCTTTATTGTCTCTTTCCTCTGTTCATACCCCCTACATCCTTCCCTCTTCCTCCTCTGGCCTTCTCCTCTCCCTTACTCCTCCTTTTTCATCACTTTCTTTATTCACTTGAGTGTTTTCCTGAGCACCCACTGTGCAGAGAACCCTGGGCTAGGCCCTGAGAGGCTTTGGGATGAATCAGCTTCCTGGGGTCGCTCACGGTGGCGGGAGGAGAATTCTACAAGCATGTACAACACCAGGTAGAAATGGTTACGTTCTGAAAGGAAGAGCTAAGGGAACTCGCCTCTTAATCCCTCTCTTCCAGCCTGCCTCATTATTCTGACAGCTTCTCAGGCAGGAGATGCATAATGTAAAGAGGAGAGCTTTTTATTCCCCCAAGGACTCCCAGGAATGCCCTAGAAAGTGAGGTGCAAAAGCCAGCGGAGACAGCTTGGGAGGGATAAGACAAGTCAGAGTTCAGCATTTACTCATGCCAGGTCCACCTCTGCCCCTTTATTCATTCATAAAACATTTATTTCACATGGTGCTAGAACCCAGGTACTTACAGGAAGGCAGGCAATAGACAAATATGGTTGCAAGGAAGAAAGTACGATGAAGAAAATGAGCAGCTGCAATGACAGAAAACAGAGGTGGCAGGGTGAGACAGGGGGTGAGGGGTCACCAAGGAAGTGACATTTAAAGTCAAACCAAAAGAGTGAGAACTCAGCCAAGCGAAGGGATCGGATAGGGTGAAGTGGATCACAGCGGTCATGGGAGGAACAGCGGTCATGGGAGGAACAGCGTGTGTAAACCACTAAAGATGGAAGAGGCTGGTAGGTGTGAGGAAAGTCCCTGGGGGCAGAGGGAGGGGGCAGGAGTGGTCTGCTGAGGCAGGAAGAGGCCTGAGATTCAGCAGAGCCTTGAGGGCCCGCCTTTCTTTGAACAAGTTTGGATTTTATTCAAAATGCAGTGGGAATCCAGCCACTGAGGATTTTAGACAGGGATAGCACTTTTTGGTTTCTGGTTTAAGAAGCACTCTCTGTTGTGATGGGTGGGCAGTGGGACCCAGGGAGGTCAGGAGAGAGGAGATGGAGCCCATCTCCAGAGTTGAAAGGGAGGAAGGAGATGGGAAACCTGTGAAGCATTTTGGAGCTGGGAATGGTAGAACTTACTTAGAACTTACTTGCTAACGGCTTGGAATGAGGTGGGGTGGCGGCGTGGGGGTGGGGGGTGGGGGGAGGAGGCGGAATGCAAGATATATTAGGTATTTTAATCTCCTGGTCCTTTAGTCTGTGTCCCCCATTAGAATGTAAGCTCCATGAGGGCAGGGATTTCTTTGGTTTGGCTCACTCTTGGTCCCCCAGGACACAATACAGGCATTTAATAAAGATTTACTAAAGAGTTAAGTGAGTTGAACTAAGGGATGAGAGGGAGGGATTAACCATGACATCTCAGTTTCTGGCTCACCTAGGGGAGGATAATGGTAGCATAGCAAGACAGGAGGACCAGGGAGGCAGAGAGATGAGCGGTGAAGGTGCCTGTGAGGGGCCAAGCAGGCAGTGTGAATGGGCATAGAGAGCATGGAGAGGAAGGTGGTGTGAGTTTGGGTCACCACTGTACACCAGCAAGGAGAGCAATGCCTGGAATAACAGAAGAGGCTCGATGTGTTTGTTGAATGGATGAGTGAACGAAGTCAAGAGGTGAGTTCTTGACTGGAACTACAAACGTGGCTGTCACCGATCCCTGGAGGGTGTTGAAGGCCGTGGGCGTGGATGAGGTCATTTAGGGAAGGGTGTTTAGAGAGAGAAAGGAAGGGAACCTGCTAACCCTGCCACCGCCTCTCCCCACACCAGGTATTGCTGATTTAGGAAGCAGGGACCCTCACTCAGCAAAAAGCAGAGCCCTGCAGTTCCAGGAGACTCCTAGGGAGTAGCCATAGAAGCAGGCACATCTGGCGGGAGGGGGCCCCACAGAGCTGTAGGGAAAGGAGAGGCTGTCAGCACGAACAGCAGAAGGTCCCTCTGACTGGAGCCACAGCCATCCTCCTGGCTCCCTCTCAACCCTTGATGCTGTGGTCAAGCCCAACCGAGGTCTCCCAGGAGACAGCGGGTCCGAGTCCCTGGCTGCTATTGCTGGCCTCTGACACAATATGGGCTGTTGGGGCATGGGTGTGCTTATCACAGCCCTGGGTGACTGAGCCCACTCGTGCACCACCTGTTGTGTGGGTACCAGGGTGGGCACACACAAGGGCCTGGAGCTGGGAGAAGGCGGGTGCTCTCTGTGGTGATGCTGTCGGGGCTCTGGGAGGCTGCAAGGGGTGGACGCTGGGTACATGTCATCAACCCAAGCCCAGGGTATCCACCGAGTCACTCTGGACTGGATGTACCCCAAATATCGCTCTCTCCCCACCCCTGTGCCTGTGATTGGCTCGGCAGAGGCTGACAGAAAGTCTAGTAGGGAATTCCACCCTAGAGTTGAGGACTTTGAGGAAAATCATGCTAGGAAAGGAGCTTATCTGAGTCCTGTTCAGAACACTGGGTTCTGGACCTGCCTTCATGCCTGATACCTGTGTGATTCCATGTACGTCAGAACATCTTAGAACTAGAAGGGGTCTTCTAGTTCCACCTTTCAGGCTGAGCAGAAATTCCTCCCACGAACCCCCAGCCCACGGTCATTCAGAATCTCTCTAAACTTCCAGGATGGGGATTTCATTCCCCACAGGACAACCCATTCCTTCAGGAGTTTGTTAGAAAGCCTCTCTTTATCCAAAGGCAGGGAGGACCCAACACCAGAGGTTAACAGCGTCACCTCCAGGGAGGACAGTGGGATTGAGAGAGGGAGACAGGGCTTCCCTGTTGATTTGGTTTGGGATGCTTTCAGCACTGTTTGTTAAACTTGTGATGGCAAGAAAGGCAATGAAAAAGGTAGGTTTTTCTTGATTTAAAGCCATTCTGCCTTCCTAACATTTCTACCTACTATTCCTAGGTCTTCTCTCTGAGATCAGAGAATAATCTAAACCCATTTCCCCTCTGATGCCCTTCAAATATCTGAACTTGATCTCCATCAAGTTTCCACCGAGACTTCTTCAGGCTGAGCTCCAGACCAGTCTCCACCCCAGTACCCCCAGAAAATAAAACTCACTGGGTTGCAGAAGGAAGGAACCAATCACTCCTTGAGTTGGGACTTAGCTCATGCTCATTCATTAGTGAGGCCTGAGAAGATTTTCTTCTCTCTTTTCCGTGTGTGTGTGTGTGTGTGTGTGTGTGTTTGCGTGTGTGTGTGTGTGCATGCGCGCGTGCATGTGGGGCAGGGGGCATGATCACATCACTTCCTCCAGTCTTGGTTTTCTTATCATAAAAGGGGAAAACAATACTTTTGCTATGAGAATCAATAGAGATGAAGGAAATGAAAAACATTAAAAAGCACAAATCTATACCCTGGGTGTGATGACCCAGAAGCCCTATTCCATTTAGATAGCAGCTAAGTGTAGGGCTCATAGAGCCAGATGGCTTGGGTTCAAATCCAAGCTTTACTGCTTATTGGATGTGTGACCTTGGAGAAATGACCTGACATTACTGTGCTGCAGTTTTCTTCCCTGAAACAAGGGACGATGGTAACACGAAGCTCAGAATGGGTGTTCAGGAGCATCAGATATATTGCCTAGCACTTTAAAAAGGTTAACTGTTGGGTATTACCACCCCAACTCTATTCCTTCACAGAGAGATGGGGTTTCACACAAATGAGGCAAATTCATGGCACTTATTTGAAAGGTGAGGTCATTAAACCAAAGCAGTCATTGGAATGAGTTGCTCCCTGACCCCAATATTTGTAAACCATGCTTTGTGCTAGGCACTGTGCTAAGGGTGTCTCAGGCCCTGCCTCATAGGATCCTCCCAATGGTTTCATGACATAGATACCATTATTGCTCCCATTTTACAGATAAGGAAATAGAGGTTCACACAGGCTAATTAACTTGCCCAGAGTCACATAATCAGGAAGTGAAGGAGCCATGAGTCTGACTCCCAGTGTCAGTCTCCATCACTACAACATCTAGCTTTTCTCACCAGCTCCCTCGTTTGGGCTCCACTCCAGCTTTGGGGACCAGAGGGAGTCAGAGCCATCGCTTCCTTGACAGCATTGTCTGCTGTTTCTGTGAGGTGGGGAAGTGGGGTGGTCCCTGCTTCTCACTGAACTCTGCCTTCCTGTACACTGTCCCTCTCCCTTCAGGGGTCTGCGGGTGTTGCTGGGGACTCCAAAGGCATCCCCTTGGGTCCCCTCAGGCCCTGTTGGCATTGGGTACCCTTGGGCTGCTTGCTGGATTCTCAGCCCCTGACCATGAAATGGTTCCACATTGATCGACAAAAAAAAAAAAAAAAAAAAACCAAACCAAACAACAACAACAAAAAACAAACACCATTTTGCATGTGGGCCCTGATGCGTAATATTATTATGGAACCAGCAGCACATTCCATCCCATTATCGCCCGGCCAAGCTTCTCTGAGGCGAGCCTGGCTGCAAATGGCTTTCTCCTGTCTGGGGGGGATGGGGGGGTACAGCCCCTACTTGCCCTCCACTGCTGGAGGAGAGATTTTATCTTTAATTGACAACTGGCTGCCTGCCATTGCCTCACCTCTGCTGGCGCAGGCTCCAAGCCCGACTTTCTCTGCTTCAGGAACAGGCTTCCCCTTGCTTCTCCCCTCCCCTCACCTCACCCTGCTCCCTGGTGAGCTCTTGTCCTTTCCTGGACAGATGACCCTGGGTCAGGCCTTCACATTTACTGGCTCTGAGATGGGTGCTATCATTACACCCATTCTATAGGCAGGGGAACTGAGGTTCAGTGAATTGCCCCAAGTTACCCAGCTGGGAAGTGGCAGCTGAACTTAGGTCCCCCATCTGCCCACTGACTCAAGTAAGGAGAGCAAACGCGTGCCCAGGCTACCTCATTCAGAGCCCTGTGCAAAACAAAAACACTGGGCCCTTCTTCAGTAATTATCAGTAACTTCCAGAAGGTGACAGCTGAGCATTAGTTGGCTGTGGGCCTTCTGAGCGACTCAGGGGGCACAGCCCTGAAGCCAAGCCCCTGTTTAGGAGGGTCTAGGGTAGGGATGATATCTGAGCATCCCCCACCACCCCCACCTCCTATCTGGGCCCAGGACTGTTCACTTCCCAGCCCTCAGGAGTCCCAGTTGTGGCCCCAGGCCCTTGTCGGCCTCAGTTCATCAGCCATCCAGTCATCACAACAACTCCGGCATCCCCTGGGCCTCAGCCCACACAGAACTGGTGCAATTTCAGGGAAGAGAGGAAGCCCCCTGTAAAACAAGGAGGAATACAGTGGAACCCCTGAAATGAACAAGTCTCTTCTTCCATGTTATGGTGGGGGGAGGGGGAGCAGGGGGATGCTGGCAGCAGTGGAGATCACTGCCCAGGAGCCTAGGTCCCAGGTTAGTCCTCTTGGTGTGACCTTGGCCAGAATCACTCTTCATCTCAAGCATTCGTGTCTGGTTCTAAATGCAGGAGTTGGGCTCCACTGGTGATTCCTGGTGGAGGTGGGGTTAGGAGTATGCATTTCTTGAATGCTGGGGGGGCAGCCAGGGAGACTCCCACAGACATAGAAAGGAGAGGCGGAGGCAGTCACACAGCGGGCACAGCAGAACGCTCCAGATGTCTTTATTGGGGCTTGAGCACGGCATGACAGTCACAGGCATGCGGACAGGGCGGCAGGGCCCAGCCTAGGCATGCCTCAGACGAGGGGACAGCTTTAGAAAAGGACAACCGACATCAGGGAGGGCCAGGGCGGGCTGGGAGTGGGGAGGGCTGAGGCAGGGGCAGAGGCCAAGGTCGAAGGGGGGCACCTGGCCTCGGCTATTGCACGCATCCTCTGGCCACCAGCCAGGAAGTACAGTATTGCAACTGGTCTCCGCTCACCCGCAGCTTCCCCTTCTCAGACCCCTGAGCCAGATGGGCAGACAGACCCCTTCCCTGCCCGTCTGCCCAGCAGCATCTTTGGAAAACAAACGGACGAAGGAGACAGAACAAAAAACCAGAAATAAAAAAAGACAAAACACCCCCTCAGTCAAGGACACAGGGAAGGTGGAGAAAGGAGTGGAAAAAGCTACAGAGGAGCCCTGGGAAGTCCCCCAACAACTGGGGCGTGGGGTGGGAGGTAGAGCCCCAATCTGGGGTGGGGTGAGGCCAGTGGAGCAGTGACCCCAGGGGGCAATCTGGCCTTCCACCAGCCTCTGGCCCACAGGGGAAATGCTCCCAAGAGGGAGAGTCTAGCCTGGGACCACCCAGCTGGACTGGCAGTTCCCAGGTGTATTTTTCCTGGGATATTCCACACACACACATTCAGCAGAAACAAAGAATCAGTGAAGGGAAAGGGGGTGGGGTGGAGCAAGGATTTGGGGAGACACAGCCTAACGAAGAAGACAGACCACCAAGAGCACGTGCACTACACACAATAGTAGAGTATGTATGAATATAGATACTATATGTGCATATATATCTCTTCAATGTACAACAGAACAAGAACATCAGACCCGATGGCTCTGGGCCTGAGGGTCACATGGGAGGTTTTCCATCAGTCCTGTGCAATCAAGGATATCTGAGTCTTTCCCAGCGAAAGATTCTTGCCTGGGTTCCAGAGTTGCCCTAAGCCTCTGGCTTTCTGTCTGTCTGCCTGTCTCTCTCACGTTGGTGCCGCTTTAAGAGAGGGTGAGGACTTCGGCCTGGGCATAGTTGGACGAGAGGGCGTCTTGGCAGGTCTCTGTGTTTAAAGAGCACAGGTGTGAGACACTGGGACGCACGCTTTCGGTTCAACATTGCCTTCTTGAGAGGTAAGGAGTTCAGCGAAAGAAAGGGAGAAATGAAGAATGAGATATTAGAAGGAAGGCAGCTGCTGACCCACACACTGTGGGCTGAGGAGTAGGCCAGAGATGCAAGGCATGGGGCCTGGAGTTAAGACACCAGAAAGAGCAGGGATAGGAAGGAAAGGGTGAGCCCTTCATCACCCTTCTGCCAAACCAGCGCTGGGCCACAGTGACCCATAGGTGATGTCACAGCTCAGCTCCATGCCTGTCGGGTAATGAACTCCAGGAACCAGGAGCCCTCAGGTCCCCAAAGCTGCACTGGGGTGGGGAGAGGGACCACAGCTCTGCAGCCTGGCATGGAGGCAGCAAGGGAAGTTCCTGCCGGGGCTCTCAGCCCACAGGCCATCGCCTGCCCAGCCTGTGCTCCCCACCTGGGTCTAGTCCACTATCCCCGGGGCTGGTGAGAAAGGCTCCTGAGTGTGCTGCCATGTCAAGCCCAGCCCTCTTCCTCAGTATGGCAGGAAGAGAGTCCCAGCAGCTGCAGGGTGAGTGCTGAAGAGGAAGCTCAGGGAGGACGAATGTGCCCATCTCAGGAGAGGAGGCAGGAAAGCCAACACCTCAGTGAGCCTTCCAGACATCTCCTTCTCAGCCTGGGATGGCAGTGGCCTGGGCCTTCCCTTCCTCTGCCTTCCTAGCTGGGGCACAGGAGGGCAGGCAGGAGGCTGCACTGGGGGCAGAGGACTTTGGGAGGTGATACTCCTGGCCAGGTCCTGCCCCAGGGAAGCTCTGCGAAAGGGGAGCCAGGGCTGTTGCACAGCTTTTCCTCTGACTTTCCTCTGACTCCCATGCACCCTCCCCTCTGGCTCCAGCTCCCAGCTTCCCCTCTCAGAAGCCTTGAGGGCTGAGGACTGGTCTCCACAGCTGTCAGCAGCAATTGGTACAAACAGGAAAGGCAGCAACTCCTGCCTGGGCTGCTTCCCCTGCTCTGCGGGGAGGGGCTGGGCCCCAGCTGAAGGGGAAGACGGTTAGAAGCCAAAGTAATGGGTACAAGCCCAAATCCAGAGGCAAGGGAAAGCAAACTGTGCTCTCAGACTGTGGGCAGAAGACAGAGCTTTCTCTTACAAAGGGGAGGCCCAGGGCCTGGGCAAGCCTGAGGCCTGTGAAGAGGGCCACCTTCCCAGGCAGGGCCTAGAGTACTGTGGGGCCCTGTAAACTCACTCTGTCCTTTCCCAGGACCCTGAGAGGGAGCTGGGGCGGGCAGCCTACTCGGCGTTCCTGTTGGCTCAATCCTGTATCAGCCCTACAGAAGCCAGAGAGCCAGGAGGGGTGTGTGGGAGACCACCCCCGCCCCCCCAAGGCACAAGGGGCCCCAGGCTGGCACTCCTGCATCATGTCGCCCAGGGACATCTGTGCCCACCATGGGGGTGCCATGAGCATGCCCGTTCCCGTGGGAGGGAAGAAGGAAGGAGGCGGTGGGTGCCGTGGAAACTTGGGCTCCTGACAACTTGAGGGCTGCCACAGAAATAGCTGCCTCAGTTCCCTGAACCAGAAAGGCAAGTGAGAGGAGGAAATAGCTATAGTGCCCATGGACTTCACTCACGGTGTCCATGTTGGGGTCAGGACCCCAGCACCGGGGAGCCCAGCGGGGGCAGGACCTAAACCATCCTACTGGAAGAGAAGCGGGGCTCTCAGACTGGAATGAAAGGGGAGAAGGTGCCCTGCTCTCTGTCCTGCTCTCCAGGGCTTGCCTGTCTGTGTCCCCTTCTGAGGGGCAGTGGCATGAATGGTCCTGTACCTTCTCAGCTCTTCTTCTCTTCCTCCTGAGAGCAAACAGGACGTCAGCCCCACAGACCACAGCAAGGTGGGGATAGCCCAGGACCCACCTTGAAGAGAATTTCCTGTGTCTCCCCAAGGCTGAAGAAGGCACTGACTGAAATGAGAATGTTTCTAGAATATGCTCTTCTTCATTATCCCCTGCAGTCCCATGAAATGGTCTGACCTTTCTGCCCAGTTCACCTTCTGGGGCGGCTTCCAGAGTCCCCAGCCTCCTGCCGAGTCCCCGAATGCTGTCTGGCGGTACCTATCTGCCCATTCTGGAAGGAGCAGACATAGACCTTACTTAGTCATTCCCTCCACAAAGTTGCATAATCTGGCTCTAAAAATTGCCAGGCGCCCAGCTCTGCTGTCAGGTCTAATTCCCATCAGGTGAAACAGGAAATGTCTTGGCTGAGGTGTTCCGAGTTCCCGGGCTGAGGAGGTCCTGGCGAGCCTGGCTGGTGCGCTGGGGACCTGCACTGGGGAGGGGCCCCCTGCGGCTTGGCCGGCCCTGGGTGTGGCCTGCGGGAGGCAGCAGGTGGGGGCAGGATGGCTCCCGTCCCTGCATTCCCCTCAGCTGCCCCTGCCCGGGGTGCACCCCTGCTCACTCTGTGACTCACAAACCTGTTGTGCTCCTGGGCTCGTTAAGTAAATGAATACACTTAATTATAGAAATTAGATGAGTCTCCGGTTCTGGCAGCGATATAGAGCGCAGAGGCTGGGTGGGAGCGGCAGGTGACTCAGAGGCAGGACTGGGAGCTGGAGGGAGCAGGAGAGGAAGGAGAACTGTAGAGGAAGCAGGGGAAGCGGTGTGGCTATTGATGCGGCAGCTTAGGGGGGTGGGGCACAGGAGGGAGGCTGGCTCCAAGGCTGGGCTCCACCCGAGAGGGGGACATCCCCGCATCTAGGCCACCGATCCTGGGGCTCCAACTTGGGAATCCCTGCCTGCGCCCCATGCCCCAGGGGACAGCCTTATTCCTGGTTGCTCTGGGTGTGGGATGGACAGACAGACAGACAGAGATGTTCAACTGCAGGCTGTTCGGTTACTGGTTGAAGGCCCTGAGGGATGGGGGTGCATTTGCTGTGATTTAGGTGGGAGCCTGAGGGGGAGGCAGGGCCCAGAGACACAGTTACACAGTCCTAGGGGTGACGGCACCTTCAGCTGAGAATGGGAGTGAGTGGGGTAGGAGGCCTGGAAGTAATCTTCCCTCGCTCTCAGGCTCCAAGGCTGAACCTTTTAGGGAGCTGGGTGCTGTGGACAGGAGGCTCGGGGGCCTCAATTCTCCTGTATCCTGTTTGACTCCCGAAGACCCAGGAGGGATGAGGCTGGAGGCATGTGTGTGCTTGTTTGTGTGCGGGTGCCCAGGGTCGGGGAGAGCTGAGTGTGCAGCTATGAGGCCGAGTGTCCAGGGGGTGGGCTGGTGAGCGGATGGAAGGGGTGGGCGAGCAGGGGGTTTCTCGGAGGGTAGGGTGAGCTGTATCGCGATGCCAGTGGAGACAGCCCCAGACTGGTTCCAGCCGCTCCTGCTATGTTGTTTAGGCTCCGGGACTTTCCACAGCCTTGGTGAAGAAAAGGCACATGGGTCAGGGGGGCGCAGCTCCTCGCCTGAGACGCTCCATGGGATCCGTGTTCCGGGGACCCAGCGGGGCAGGTAGCCCCAGGGCTGGCTGCAGAGGTCTGATTCACCTGGGAAAGGCTTCCTGGCTCTCTCTGGTCTCCAGATGGACCCCAGGGCCCCATCCTCAGCTGCCCTTTGCTTTGTCATCATCCCCAGGTAAGTATCCCTCCAGTTGTACAAAGACCCTGCAGCCCTCAGGACCCTCCTTTCTCAACCCTAAGAAGCCCTAAAGATCACACACTGCTCTCCTCCCAAGGAGTTCACACTCTGTCACATAAGTACCTACAAGGTCTCATTGGTGTCTGTGCTGGTGGCTGGAGGAGGCCTGGGCCCACTCCATTCTGGACCTGAATGTAGCCCAAGCGTAGAGAAGTGCGGCGTGGTCTGGCATGGGTAAAGTTGCCGAATGCACACTGGGAGTTTGGCGATGCTAACTGCCACGCTTCCTTAGCAAGGCCTGTTTCCCAGCAACCCACCTGTTCCCTCTCGAAGGTCACTCTAATTGGCTGAGCTACATGCTTGTTGCCAAGAAGCAGTGTGGAGGCATCTTGAAAATAGAGCAGCCAGGCCCCACAAGCACCCAGAGAGATACGGTGGTGGGACACAGGCTCCCCAGCCCCACGCATGCTCACACACAGTCTCCTCCTCAGATGGGACCTGCTCCCTGGGACCTCAGGGGCTCTCCTCTGACTTGCACCCTCACAGCCTCCTCCACACCGCTACTTCCACTGAGTCTTTCACCACACTGGGTGAAAAGAGGGGTGCTCAGGATTTGGTTCTGTTTGCTCAAGTCCTTTGTGGGGGGTGGGGTCCCTGCCACCCCACCTTCTATGCTAACCACTTAGCATTCTCCAGCCAGAGCAAGGCTCCAGGTCTGAACTAGGACACAGGAAAAGCCTCAGTGTGTTTGGGGTGGGGGGTGGGGCAGGAGGGATAGGCACACCCAGAGCCCAAGGATTGGGCTACGCAGAGGCCAAGGGTGACCAGAGGAGCACAGGAGAGTGTTTAAGTAGTCTGAGCACCATCCATTTAAAGCTCTTTAGCTGGGCCATCTCCAGGTTCCAGATTGCTGCTCCTGCTTCTGCCACCCAACAGGGCACATGTCCAGCAAAACTGGACACAAAGCTCTCAGGGCTTGGTTAGGGTCAGGGTGCCCTGGGGACAGTGGTGATGAGCAGGCCAGGGAAAGGCCTGAGAAGGTATCCCTGGACATTTCCTGGGCTGGGCAGGCCAAGGGACATCCTTGTGGGAACAGAGACATCACAGGCTATTCCTACAGTAGCTACTGTCCCTGCCTCACTTAACCTTGTTTTGGTTTGGGATTTGCAGATGGTGGGAAGTAGGGAGGGAAAGGGGGTTGGACTGAAAGAAGACTAGTTAAGAAGCGGCCTGCATACCCAGCTGTTTTGGGGTGAGAATTGGGGTTTATTCTCAAACTAGGCAGGCTTTTAAGAGAGGTTAGATGAAAGGGACAGGGCAGAAAAGACAAAAAAGTGATGGGGACTAGGCAGAAGGAACACTGGGGCTTGAGAGCCCTGGTCCTCAGCCATCATGGCGCTCCACCATCCCTAATCATTTCAGTCCCATTTGGTCAGGCCAGGAATCCCCTAACTCCACTGTGGATGGAATTTCAGCTTTCCCTTGAACTCTCTAAATCCTTCAGAACACACCTCAGAACATACCCCCTCTGCCTGCTCACTCCCAGCCCCTGGTCACCTTCTGGCTCTACCCGGAAGGGACAGTCACATCCCAGGGGCTTGCACAGCTGGGCTGCAGGACCCCCAGTGTAGGACAGAGGAGGTAGGGCCTGTGTCAGGCTCTCTGAAGACCTCACACCAGAACTCAGTTCTCACCCTGACTCCTGAGACTCTTGGGAGTCTCCTGGGACTACTTACTTAGGAAGCCTGAGCTGTGTTTAAGGGAGGCCTAGGTGAAGGCTAGCAATGACACTATGGAGTCAGGCCTAAAGGTCACAGCAGGAACCAGAGGAAGGGAAGGTGATCAAATGGAAGGAGGGGGCAGGAGCCCTGATCTGTGGTCCCTTCACCCTCCAGCACCTGTCTTTCTGGAGGGCACCTGGCGGGTAGGGGGGCTCTGTGTACCTTCTGGGGATGTCGCGGGCCTTTCTAATCCACGGACTAGAACATCAGGGGACCCATCCTAAAAGCGAGGGTGCGTCCAAGGCAGAGGAGATGGTGGCCACGGCCTCAGAGGAGGAGGGGACCTCAAGCTCCGTGGGGGACACTGGGGAGACTCAGCTCCATGGGGGCTCCCCCCCCGCCCAGCCTGGGGAGCCATACCTTTGCGGACACTACCGTCGGCGCAGGCATAGTCCCCAGCGCTGAGCAGGAAGCAGGCAGCTGCCTTCTTGTTTCTGTCTCGGGTGCCGGAGCGGCGCAGGGCCCTGCGCTCCTCAGGGGTGGGGGCGGAGGCCAGGGGCTGGGTGAGGCCGGCTCCCTCCTCGTCTGACAGCACCGCACTGGCATCGCCGTTCTGCTTGGAATCTAAAGGGGCAGACAGAAAGGAGGCTGCAGGAGGGCTGATCCCTGACCTAGAGCATCACTTACCCAACCCACAGGGAGAGTGTTGCCAGAACCAGGGGTTGGGCCTGCTCCTGGGGGGCAAGAGTGGGATGCTGGCTTTCCTCTCAGCCTTGGCTGGAGATGGAGCCACAGATATCCCAAAAGCAGACTCCCCAAGTTGGCCCTGTGAGATCAGCCCAAGGCAGGCAGTAGAGTCTGTTGCCTTGGGTCTGGCTCAGGCTGACACTTGGATGAGTATGCATTCCCTGGGAGAGTGTCTGGCTTGATGGGGTTAAACTTACAGAGTGGCTTCCACAGCTGTCTTCCTGGGCCACTTGAAGGCACTTACTCTTAGTCACCAGGTATCCAAGCTAGAGTTGATGCCTGAAGGATTCAGAGCCCTTTGTCTCAGGGGCTCACCTGTGTCTGGGGGAAGACCCTCCCCCGCCGAGGGGAAGAGGGTCCAATTCTGCTCCCACTGCTGTATGTTTAGGACCGACCCCTGCTCCACCGAACAGGCAACAGCACAGGCAAAGCTGAGTTCCTGGGTCTGGAGAAGGGGGGGAGGGGCCAGTTGGTCTGAATGCAGAGACCAGGAATGCCCTTACTGTGACAGAGCAGTTAGGGTCAGGCTAAGGTACAGCTCATGGTGCCACAGGTGAAGTGTGCATGGCAGAAGCCTAGGGACTTGTACATTGTGATATTAACTTACCCTCTGAGCCCTGAATGGACCTCAGGGTAGAACTGAAATTCCCTGGGGTACTGGCTGGGACATTTCTGTTCAGGAATCTGGGAAGAAGGTACCATTTTGGTGGGGGAGCCTAAAGGGTTCCATCAAGGTCTCTGAAAGACCCATGCCCTTGAACGACCCCGGCATGTAGGATGGGCTCTCACCAACAGGCCACAGGTGAATATCCTGAGTCAGGCACCTCCCCACAAGGACAAGTCCCACTTTTTCCCCAGAGCCATGCCCGGAGGGAGCTGCTGTCTTATGAGCAGCTCCCCAGTGGCCTGGCATCCAATGGCCCCCCCATACTAGGAATCTCATACCTCTCTCAGGAGCTCATCCCATACCTAACAATTGGGTTCCCACTCTCCAACTTAACTCTGTGTTGCTGTGGATGAAGCCAATTTCCTTTCACCTCTTGACTCAGGTAGAAACAAGCTTTCCTGAGCTGGTCTTTCCCATCCTTGGATAGCATGATTCAGACCCTCAGGTCTGCTTATTCCACCTTGAAGCTACCAGTTTTTTCCTCCTTTCCTTTCCCCTCTCCCAACATTGTCTGGGCTGCTCACTCTTGGTTCCCTTGCATCCATGTTAAACCCCAAGCCCAGGACTCAATCTAGCTTGTGCCAAACAGAAGGCAGCCTCCCACAGCCATTACGTTATCACATTTATTAGGCCAAGAGACACCAGCCTCAAACGTTTGGAAAGAAATGATTCATGTGTTGATGCTCCTCAGGAGAACAGCTGCCCTCCTCTCCAGCTAATAATGACAGTGCCTGATATTTGTAAAGTGGGTTTAACTTCTCAAAGTACTTTCATATCCGTCATTCATTTGGGGCTTGTCCAAGTCTTGCAAGTAAGATATTGAGAGCATTTCTGTTTTACAGGTGAGGCATTTATACCCAGAGAGGGTGAATGACTGGCCTGGGGGCACAAAGCACACTGGCCAAGACAGGATTAGAAACCCAGGCTTCTCATTTACAGCCCCATGCACTGCCCATAACAACCTAAATTTCATGGGATACTCATTCTACAGAGCCTGATGTTCAGAAAGCTATCAGAAAATAGAGATTCGACCTCAATACTGTGCCTTCCTGAAGGCATGCCTTATATTTAGGGAAGCCGGTGCAACAAGAGCACAACCCCAAACTCCAAAGACTGAGTTTCAGTTGGGAGCTCCCCTGGCCTCTAGGGGAGAGGTGGCTTTCCTCACCTGCCCGTTTCCTCTCAACCACACCCTCTTCTGGGGCAGGGGGGCTGGCATCACTGTAGGTGCTGTCCCTGGGCGAGGTCTCCTGTGACTTGCAGTAAATGGGCGACTCCAGCTGGGGCGGCCGAGGTACGTGCTTCTTCCGTTTCTTGGGCAGCTTCTGCTTGGCCATGGCCAGAGAGTAGTACATGCCGAAGTTGTTGACAATGACAGGCACGGGCATGGCAATGGTGAGCACGCCGGCCAGTGCACACAGTGCCCCCACCAGCATGCCGGACCACGTCTTGGGGTACATGTCCCCATAGCCCAGTGTTGTCATGGTGACAACAGCCCACCAGAAGCCGATGGGGATGTTCTTGAAGTCGGTGTGGTCATTGCCCCGCGGGTCGGAGGGCCTGGCGCCGATGCGCTCCGCGTAGTAGATCATGGTGGCGAAGATAAGCACGCCCAGGGCCAAGAAGATAATGAGCAGCAGGAACTCGTTGGTGCTGGCGCGCAGGGTGTGGCCCAGCACGCGCAGCCCCACAAAGTGGCGCGTGAGCTTGAAGATGCGTAGGATGCGCACGAAGCGCACCACGCGCAAAAAGCCCAGCACGTCACGGGCCGCCTTGGATGACAGGCCACTTAGTCCCACCTCCAGGTAGAAGGGCAGGATGGCCATGAAGTCGATGATGTTGAGCAGGTTCTTGACGAAGTCCAGCGTGTCCGGGCAGCACACGATGCGCACCAGGAATTCTAGCGTGAACCACAGCACGCACACGCCCTCAATGTAGGTCAGGATGGGCTCCGTCTCCACCTCCCGCCGGAAGCGCACGCTGGTAGTATTCCCCACCCGGTGAATCTCCGTCACGTTGCGGTCGATGTTGAAAGCCTCGTGGGTCTCCAGGCAGAAGGTGGTGATGGACACCAGGATGAAGAAGAGAGAGGCAAAGGCCACCACCTATGGGCAGGGAGGAGAGTGAGGGCAGCTGTGTCAGGAATGGATGCGCCCAGCGGGGACAGGGCACTCTGCCTGTGGAGGGAGGGGCCATAGGTCACCAGGCTGTCTGTCAGGTGGCAAGAGGTGGGATTAAGGTGCACAGTGGCGTGCTGGAATTCCCTCCCCAGAGGGTCTTCATCTGTGTGTTATGAGTTGCTCAGTCCTGTCCAACTCTGCCCAACCCATGGACTATAGCCTGCCAGGCTCCTCTGTCCATGGAATTCACCAGGCAAGAATAGTGGAGTGGGTAGCCATTCCCTTCTCCAGGAGATCTTCCCAAGCCAGGGATCGAACATGGGTCTCCTGCGTTGCAGCCATATTCTTTACTGTCTGAGCCACCAGGGAAGCCCTTTATCCATGTGCTTGCTAAGGCAGTACTTCCCAGTCCTTGTGAGGTGCACAGAAGTTAGAGGCTGCTCTTTGCTGGAAGGAACTGAACAGAGAACTATAGCTGCCCCATCCTGCCTACTACCTACCTCTGCCCACCTCTAACCCTGTTGTGCTCTGAGCTTCTCAAACTGGAATGGCTATATGTCAACTGGGAACCTTGTTAAAATGCCACTCTGATTCAGGAGGTCTGGGGCAGAGCCTGGGCTTCTGCATTTCTAACAGGCTCTCAGGTGAGGCTGCTTGTCCACAGACAGCACCTTGAGTAACTAGACTTTAAGGCAGTGGTCCTCAAAGTGAGGGCCTGGACCAGGAGCATCAGCATCAATTGGGAACCAGTTAGAAATGCCAAGTCTCAGGCCCCACTCAAACCTACTGAATGACAAATGCTGGGGGGGAGAATCTAATAATGTTTCAAGAATCCTTCCCAGTAATTCTGATACACACTAAGTTAAGAGAGCCACTGCATTAAGGAGTACCTAGAGGCAAGGGGCTGGCCTTCTACCTATTAAGCTCTGGACATGACCCACATCTTCAAGCCCCATCGTAGCCCCTCTGGACAGCCTCTCACCCTAGGATGTCCCAGCTGACTGCCCAGACGGTGAGAAGCATCTGAAGGAAGACAGCCTGCTCCAGGGCAGGAGACAGGGTAGTCTGTGCAGAATATTGACTCTGTCCCTTCTCAAGAGGCTTCCCTGGTGGCTCAGCAGTAAAGAATCTGCCTGAAATGCGGGAGCCGCAAGAGATGCAGGTTTGATCCCTGAATTGGGAAGGTCCCCTGGAGGAGAGCATGGCAACCCACTCCAGTATTCTTGCCTGAAGAATCCCATGGACGAAGGAGTCTGGCGGGCTATGGTCCATAGGGTTGCAAAGAGTTGGACACGACTGAGCATACACGCGTGCACAGCCTTCTCAAGAACTGACATTTCCTGAGACACTGAGCGGCAATAAAAAATAAACTGCACCCATTGGGATCAGAGTGTGGCAACAGCTGATTTAGACAGCTGCCGAGATCGTAGCTAGAATGATGACAGCGGCACTCAGCAGAGGAACGGCTGGGTTTAAGTGTCCAATCATTATGAATGGAGGTGAAATGCATGTGTAATAACACCAATTATGGAGCCTTCATTTGTTATTCACGTGATACCATTCACCACTGTCAGGGTACTGGTTGCTGGGGGTCCACGCCCCCTGCTGTAGCCTGTCCTGCTGGGAGGGTAGAGGTGGGTTTCCTCCCTGAGCAGAGGGCTGAGCTTAAATAAGATACATGAGTGAGGACTGTCCCCCAGGACCACTTGGCAACCCCCAATGCCCACCCCACTCCGATTTCCACCTGGCTATGGCATTGCCCCCTATCTAATGATGCCCCCCAGAGATGCTTTCCTCCCTACGAGTCTGCACCGAAAAGGGTGGGGTGGGCGGACACACCTTATTCTTAGTAGGGCAAAACAGCAATGAAGAATATAGAGGGAATGGCGCTCTCCAGGTGGCGCTAGTGGTAAAAAATCCTCCTGCCAATGCAGAAGATGTAAAGAGACAGGGATTGGATCCTGGGTTGGGAAGATCCCCTGAAGTAGGAAATGACAACCTGCTCCAGGATTCTTGCCTGGAAAATTCCACAGACAGAGGAGCCTGGCAGTCTACAGTCCACAGAGTCACAACGAGCTGGACACAACTGAGCACGTGTAAGCTCATGAGCTGGGAAAATGAAGCAAGAAGTAGCGCCTCCAGGGATTTCTGGAGCAGAAGTTAAGTCTGAGAAGGGAACTTTGGGGATGAACATTCACTAGTTCTCTATCCTGTGCCTGGCACACTTGGGCATTCTGTGTAATCACCTTCAGCCTTCCCTATGAGGTAGTCCCTGTTATCCCATTTTCCAAAGGAGGAGCTGAGGATCAGAGAGGTTATATACTTGTCTAAGGTCACACAGCCTTAAAGGGATGGAAACCAGATTTGAGCTCAGCACCATTTACTTTCTTTTCACACCTCCCGGGCAGGGTCAATTCATAAACCCAGGAAAGTCATATCTGAATGATCAATACTTCTCCCAGCCAGCTCTCTGATGACTGATATTTCACCTTTAGGAACATGTACCTTTGACTTGGGACAGACAGTCACCACACACTAAACTAAGACTTACTTACACTTGAGCATGGACAGACTGATCAGATACAGTAAGTTAGGAGAAGCAGAGTAGCAGACCACAGACATGCTTTCCCACTTGACAACTCTGTAGCTTCTTCTGCCTGCTTCTTCCCATGAAGGTAAATTTCAAGTTCCCTTTCTGGTTTCATTTTTCTTCCCATGAGGAATGGGCTGTCAAGACAATACGGCTGACATGGGCATTAAGCAAATAGCTCCTACCCATGGGTTTTCCACGGCCGTCCAGAGATGAGCTGGTGGAGGCACATGTCCAGTGGCCATGGTGATACCAGGAACCCCGAGTCCTGGCACTGCCCTACCAAGCAGAGAAGGCTGGGGTGAGGGGTGGGGTTAGCATATCCCAGCTCTGCCAGGAAGCCTGGGAAGCAGAAGCTTGCACTCTCAGAAGGAAATGTTAGCCAGGAGAGTTGGCCCACCTGGGAGCCCAACATGAAGTTAATTAGCGATTTGGATAAACAAGTTCACGAAAAGCTGCCAAGGGACGGAGCAGAGGGTGCAAGGAGTGGGAGGGAGGGGAAGAAGGGTGCTGTGGTGCCGGGACCCTCTCCCACCTGCAGAGCCAAGGTGCCTTCCTCAACTCCGCCCCATGGGCTCCTTCTGCGGCAGCCCAGCGGGTGCCAGCCACCCCTGAATTCCTGCACTGTTCACTCGTTATTTAAAAAAAACACTGAACCATTCCATCTACTTACTTCCACCCCTCCCTGCTCCTCTCTCTCAGAGTGAGGGCAGAGAAAGGGGAACCACGTGTGCCCACCTCTCAGGGCCAACAGAGGCACGAGACAGGGAAAAGGACTTGTTGAGGATTCAATTGAGGGTGGGTCCCCTGACTCACAGATCTTTCCTCTTGGCCCCTTTGACCAAAGGTGGGACAATCCTCCTTGATGAAACCTACTTGGGGCCTCAGTCTCCTGTGTGGCCCCTCTAGGCTCGTCCCAGAAAGCACTTACTCCCTGAGGATACAGGCAGAGCTGAGGCCCAGCCATGATGGATGCAGTGGCCTGTGCTCTGGTAGGTTGCCCCATATTGGGGTCCCGGGGTTACAGGTTCCCCTTCAGGGCCCAAATTATTCCTCTCTCCCCTAAATTATTCCCCAAGCCAAATTATGTTGTAAGTGGTGGCCCTACTTTCACCCACCCTTTTCCCTTTGGTGGCAAGGATACTGCTGTCTTTCTCACAACTCTTTTTTTGGTCTGTGAAAAGTTTTCTTACTCGCACTGCACAGCATGTGGGATCTTAGTTCCTGGACCAGGGATCGAACCCACTCCCCCTGCATTGGAAGCATAGAGTCTTACCCACTGGACCACCAGGGAAGTTCCATTCTCACAACTATTGATTGGGACATAAAAGGGACCAGGGAGGAGGCAGCTGCACTATCCAACTTAGAGGTCAAGGCCTCATACTTGAGCCTCCTATCCAGTCCCTCTATCCCCACCCTGGGCCGTCCTGCCCACTGGCAGGACTCCTCAGAGCACTGCCCATCGGCTCCTGCCCCACACGGGGCTGTGTGGCCTCAGGGAGCTGAGATTGAGGGCAAAAGACAGCTAAGGAGCCCTGGGGTCAGACTGCCTGGGTGCCTCATCCCGCCACTGCCACGCAGTTAGGGCAGTGGTGCACTCTGTGCCTCTTTCCTCGCCACACAATGGGACAGTACTAGTGTCCCTAGTAGTGTTACTGCAGGATTGAGTAAGCTTCGACACAGCAAGTGCCTGGCACACAGTGAGCCCTCAGTAAATGGTAACAGAGCTGAGGGGGTAGGGGGGCCTTTGTGAACACCCCCTTGCAGCTTCTGAGAACAAGTTGGATCAGGAACCCAAAACATCACAAAGTCTTTGCTTTGCAGAAGTGAGATTTAGAAGGTCACTGGACTCAACATCCTTTCTGCTGTTTTACAGAAGATGAAACTTGAGGCCTGGGGAGAAGCGACTTGCCTGGTTCCCATGGCCAAAGTTGTCCCTTCTTTCCATTCATTGCCTGGGGACAGAGGGCATGGATTTTGCTGGAAGTTAAAACTGTCCAGGTGGAAAGCCGCCCGTGTGAACTGGTCTGGCCAGCAGCAGCCCCTCTCCTGCCAGGTGGGAGGATGCAGGAGATTCAATCCGCCCTGAACTGGAGGGTCCTAGCCTCTGTGAAGGAGCACCCTGCTCCTTCAAGCTTCCTGCTCTCCTGGGCCCCTCGCACTGGTGGCTGTATCCTGTTGGGGACCCATCTGTCCCCCGACACCCAACTGTTTCGGCTGGTGGGCCACCCCTGTGACCAGTGTCCTTCACCAAGCTCATTCCACAAGTGTTCTTGGCAATGTAGGACACACAGTATGGAAAGTCACACACTTTGGGGTACAAGTTGGCTCTGCAATTACAGCCCAGGAGGCCTTCGGCAAGCTTCTTGATTTCTCTGAGCCTTAGGATCTGTGTTCATAAAATGAAAAACTGAGTACCTACTAGGTGCCAGACACTGTTCTGGGTGTGGTGGAACAGCAGGAAGCAAAGCACCTTGCCCCTCAGACTGTCAACAAATATGTAAAATATAGTATGTCAGATGGTATCAGTGTTAGGGAGAAAAATAAAGAGAAAGGAAGTTAATAAGTGAGAGGGTGGGGGAGCTATTTCAAATAGGGTGGTCAGGCAAGGCCTCAGTGCCAAGGTGACATGGAAGCAGAGACCTGAAGAAGTGAGGGAGTGAGTTAGGTGAAGACCCAGCAGAATTCCAGAGGCAGCAGGAACAGGCAGTACAAAGGCCCTGAGGCTATAGCATACTGAAGAGCTAAGAGGAGTACCTCTCTAATAGGGTTGTTTCGAGGATTAAAAGAAATGATATTTGTAAAACTTAGCAGAGAGCCTAGAGTGGCTCAGAAATCTGGCACAGGCTGGGTCGGGGGGTGGGGAGGAGGTGACAGACACCAGTCATTGGGAACTGACTACAATCAGCAGGAGCAGGGGAGGGGAGCCCAGGGAGGAAGGGCCAAGGAGACAGATGGACAGATAAACATAAGAAGACTCATGCCCAAAAACCTATATTAAGGATGAAGTGTAGGAGAAGAGAATGAGAACACAGCCAAAGACACTTGCAGAGGAAGATCTGAGGAGATGGATGTGGAGCTGAGCCTGCTGGGGAAGCGAGATCCTAGTGCCCAGGCAGCACTGGAAAGGCTGTGGGCAGCCCTGGGGGCTGAGAGGCAGGAATGGAGAGGGAGTCTGCCAGGCAAGGCATCTTTGAGATGTCCCTGGGCTCCTGGGTAAGGGCCTGTACTGTGATGCCCAGGCCCCAGCCAAAGGACCCCTGTTCCTCTCCCTTCATAGGCTGCCCAGGGCCTTCCCGTCCTGAGCCAGGACCCTCTGGTTCCAGTGTCAGAACCAGCCTCTACCATGCCCACCCTCTGCCAAGTCAGCACTTGGGGGGCACTCAGGGCCACTGAGCTGCCCAGAGCTAGTGAGTCTTAGCACCAGAAGGAATTCCATTCAGCCCAGATCACTGTCCAAGAACTTATTCAGACAAATGCGACTCCAGGCTCTTGCCCATCCACCAGAACGCCCCTGCCCCTTAAGACTTTCTGTCCCATGCTGTCTTGTCTTTGCTCTGGCTGATCTCCTGGCCAGGAAATTCCCTTCTTCCCTAAATCTGCATGCTTAAGCACTACCCACATTGAATATTTATTTATTTATAACCTGCTTCCTTCTAAAAATTATTTAAGGGAGCTAAGTCATTATCACACAGGGCCTACCCAGTTTGAACTTCTATTAATATTTCCTCGTTTAAGCTTCCCTGCATACCAACCCCCCTCCACAGTGGTGGGATGTGTGGCTTCTCCCCTCACCTCCTATTGAACTTCATCTTTTAAGACTACTGTGGCCACTCTCATGATATATGTGTATTATCTTTACCATTTCCGGTCACTCAATTTTCTCTGGCTGCCACCTACTCCACCTGACCTGGCTCGCTTCCAGAATAGAGACCACCTCTAACTCGTCTTTATAAAAACCACCCTGGTATCTGGCATGTAGTATGTGCTCAATAAATGTTTTCTGAATGACTGAAGCCAAGCCTGCTCCCTCTCCTGGTCCTGAGGAGCCTGTCATGAGGCGAGGTGACAAAGGGGCGCCCAGGAATCCCTCCTGGCACCGGGGCTCTCAGACCCTGTGGCTCTCCAAGGTGGGCCAAGCCTGCTGCCTGATGGGGACCCCTGCCAGGGGCGGGTAACCTCACCAGGCTAGAGGAATACCCCAGCAGGGAGCTGGGTCAGGTTGAGGCAGGTTGGCTGCCCAGGAACAAAGGTGGCATGCATACCCTGGTGCCAGCATCCCAGGCCAACGCTGACCATGGGCGGCGGTGAGGGGCCTGGGGGCTCCTGGCTCCTAAGGCCTGGCGGCCTAACTCTGTTCCTGCCTGCTCCTCCCCCAACTCTCCAAAATAGCCCAAGTTTATTTCATCCCTTCCCCCACCTTACACCCCACCCCAAACGGGGACAAACAGAAACACCTCATCATCCAGAGACAAGATGTTCAGAGACAAATGTTGGTCTGTTCAGAACAAGAGAGGAAAACAGAAACCAAGCCCGGGAGGAGCCTAGGAGGCTGCCTAAGGGCAGAGATGGGGTGAGGGTGGGAGGCAGTCCCTGGCCTGACACAGCTCCTGCTCCTGGGAAGGAGGCAGAGGGGCTTCCCTGGGGCATGCTGGCACTGTCCTCCCAAGGGTGCTATGGAAGCCAGGGCACCCAGCCTCCTACTCAGGTTCCTAGCCCTTTCTCACCTAGAGGGCATGGGGACCTCAAGCCCTGGCCTCACTTAGAAGCCTGTCATGCCCACCAAGTGGCTGGTACCAGGCAAAATCCAGGCAGGAGAAGCCAGGGCCTTCAGAAATGGTGAGCAGGAAGCAAGCTCTGCATTTCCTTCTTAGAAGGCCTTGGTTTCCGTGCCCAGGCCACGGAAAACCTGGTCTCCTCTCTCAACTAAGCCTTCTTTCTTTTTGTCCTATAAAAGCCCCAAAGTGAGGGAAAGAAAGAGCAAGCAAGCTCAGGTGTGAGCAACTCTAGGGAGCAAGGAGATGGGGGCTTTAATCCAGAGGGAGAAGTGAAGGAAGGGATGGGAGGACAACAGAGGGCCTCCTGAAGTCAGAGGTCCTCTCCAAGCAGAGCCCCAGGAGGTGGCAGAGGCAGGGGACAAGCACACACGGGGATGCCCAAGATCTGGGCTTAGATCCTAGTTCTACCACCAGCTATGTGAGCTTCATCAAGACCCTCTGGTCTCCATTTCCTTCTCTGTAAGCTAAGGTCAATACTCCCTGCCTCACATGGGTCAGATATCAGAAAAAGGCCCAGGTGCCAGCACCTGACACATAGTGGATGCCTAGGTGATGTGATGGAGAAGGCAATGGCACCACACTCCAGTACTCTTGCCTGGAAAATCCCATGGATGGAGGAGCCTGGTAGGCTGCAGTCCATGGGGTCGCTAAGAGTTGGACATGACTAAGTGACTTCACTTTCACTTTTCACTTTCATGCATTGGAGAAGGAAATGGCAACCCACTCCAGTGTTCTTGCCTGAAGAATCCCAGGGACGGGGGAGCCTGGTGGGCTGCCGTCTATGGGGTCACACAGAGTCAGACACAACTGAAGCGACTTAGCAGCAGCAGCAGCAGGTGATGTGAAACCCCAGCTCTGGCTGCAGTGGGATCCTGTGGGGTCACCTCCTCTACTCAGAACGGAAACATCATGAGAAAACTCAGTCCAGGTACTGATTTACCCAAAGAAGGACTATCATCCTTAAGAGGGCCAATGACTGGACTTAAGCCAGATCAGCCCTGGGGACCTCTGGGAACAGGGATAAGGGAGGTGAGCAGCCCAGGGTCCCATCCATCAGGCCTCATGTCAGTCATCAGAAAAGGAGGAAGGCCCGATTCTAGAACTCCGGATGCTGCCCAAGCCCCGACTTGTCCCCTACAGTCTGGGAAGCCACCGTCACCGTTGCTGAGCCCTCACTCTGCCTGGATCACAGGCAGTGGGCATATGGGGCCAAGACAAGCCCGCCCCTTGTGCTTGCTCGCAGGTCAGGCCATGGGAACAGAACCACAGCAGTAGCCACCCATGGGCCCAGATGCAGCGAAGGGAGTGGGGTGAGCACCCAGGCCAGAGCCTGCCCGAAGAGAAATGGCTCTTTGGGCCAGGCCAGTAGCTAGGCAACAGCCTCCCATAATCATCTCAGTTCATTTTCCGTTTGTATCTGTTTTGCTTCTGTCATAACGCGCTACTCAAATGACCAGCTGCTGTGTGTGGAGAGATGCCCAGGGTCAGTGGGAGGCTCCTCAACCCTTACTGGCCCTGGAAGCCCCTGTCTAGGGACCAGGGAGGCAGTAGGAAGAGGCCTGAGGGAGGGAAGGTATGCACACAGACCCAGGGGACAGCACTGGGGAGGGCATGTTACTGGCCTGGGGTAAACAGAGCTCGGAGAACACAGCCCCAGAAACCGTGTACCTCAGGCCTGGAAGCGTAACTGAGTCAGTGTCCCTTCTGACGTCACCATCTGCCCCTGGGTTTTCTGATGTCATCCACAGCAGGTATAGAACCTTGGAACACCTCCCAGATCAGAGTAAGAAATGAGACACCTCAAAAGCATGCAAGAGCATGTGATCATCTGAGGAGCAAGGGAGCCCTGACTTTGAGTCCCAGCCCACCGCTCTTGAGCTGTGTGACCCTAGAGAAGTTGTCTGCCCTCTCACAGCCTCAGTCTATTACATAAGGATAATATTAATACCTCCGCTGGTAGTTTACTGGGAGGATTAATGCAAAGTATCTGCATGGAGTGTTCAATAAATGGCAGTTGCTATCAGTTAATTTTTTAAACTTTTGTACTCTCACTTGTGTGCCCCAGGAACAGCTGAAGGCTTGCCTTGGCTTGTGTTCTTCTGTAGGAAACGAGCCCCTTCTGGCATGAGCTCCATACAGCTGTGCACATCAGTGTTAACAACCAGAAGGCAGGCTGTGTGAGGTGTTTCGCTGGTTCTATTATTTATTAGTTAAGTGTCTGTGATAAGACACTTAACACCTCTGAATCCTGGTTTCTTTGTTAAGTGGGAAGAACTTACCCAGCCCAGCCCCCAAACTTCCAACCTCAATTGGACTGCCCTGGCTGCTGTGATTCTATTGATATATCAAAAGGGCCAAGTATCAATATCTTGGGCTCATGGAGGACTTCTAGAGGCTAACCAGGCTCTGAGCTTACTCACAGAGCCCCAGCTGGGCCACTTGGCAGTGAGTTAAGGCCAAAATAAAAGCAATGATGGTACAGCCCCTTGGAATCCAAGAGACAGGAAACTGAGTAGGTAAAAAGTTTTCAGAGACCCCAGAAATAGGGCCCCAGTCAGAAATAGGGCCCCTAAGCATCTCATCTCATTCCTGCTTCCCTGGCATGCTCTCTTTCCCCAACTCCACCAGGTTAAATCAGCCTCCTCCTCCCTCTACTGCCAACTTTGAAAGAACCTAAAGGATCTGCTACTTGTCTCTGCCCTCTCCCCACCCCCCTCACCATGCACACAGCTGAGAGTGGACACCAGCAGGGCTAGAGGACTGCATGAGAAGCCTGTGGGATTCACAGTCTGCCAGGGCCTCATTGAGCCCTCACCTTCTGAGCTGGTCTCAGGGCTGTAGGGGAAGAAACAGAGGTGGCACCCTAGCTTTGCTCTCAGTCCTGAAACCTGTCCCTGCCTTCCAGTGGTTGCCCAAGGACGTATGCCTCAGCTGCTGACCACTTGCTCCTCCCTCCTCTTACACACAGGAGATGCATGTGCCCTGGTAGAGCATTTATGCCAGCCTGGCCCCTCCCTGCAGCCCCATTCCCCAATCTCCTACTCTCCCCTGGGGGTGGGGGGAGTGGAACTTTTCCTTCCATGACTGGGTTGAGGCCCAGCACCAGAGGTGCTGAGGAAGGCGGCAGAGCTCTGAGATTCATTAATGTGACAACTTGGGATGCCAGAGGTAACTACCAGCTTCGGGCGCAGGAGAGCGTCCCCACACCCAGATCCAATGCATCATGTTGGTCTTCAGTCTCCCAGACAGACCCCAGCCAGGCTTGAGATCAGACACTAACCTCCAGGGTTCTCTTTTTTAGAGAATCTAAAACCATCCTTCAGGTTGTTGTTGTTTTTTTTTAAGATGCTTAAGCCTACCTCTCCACCACCCCCTTCCACCTAAAAGGATTAGGGAAAAGTGGGTTGACTTGAGGAGGGGGTGGTGGGAAGGGACTAGATCTTGCCTAAATCAACCTACACTTCCTCCTGCCCTCCCATCCATCCCCATCACCTATTTCAAGCAGTAACCTGAACCAGGGCTTTCTGGGAAGCCAATTTGTGCTGCAGCAGGAAGAAAGCAGCAGCCACAAATCTGGGATCATCACCAGGCAGCCCATGGCTGGCCACTGGCTGTAGGAGCCGAAGGGCCCAGAACCTTAGGCTCTTCCTGTCTGACTCTCCCCTCATCCCAGCAGAGGCCAGGACAACTCTGGTGTCCAGAAAGCCTCAGGGGCAAAGCTTGGGGCAGGCATCTTGACTTATCTTGCTCTTCCTGCTTGCTTCTTCCTGGGAAAAAGAAGGACTCTCCCAAACCTGGTGTTCTGATCCCAGTTCTGCCTATTATGGCTAAAGAGTTGAAGCCGGAGGCCCCTTCTCCAGAACTCACAGTTCTTAGCACAATGAGCTGCTGGGAGGGTTTCTATGAGATGGGACACAAGGAAGCAGCAAACCCCACGACCTGCCAGATCAGCCACTTACACCCTAGTTTCCCTCCCATCACCCCAAATTCTGCCTGACCCCAGCTCAAGGCTTCATTCCAGCTCTTCAGGACTCTGTTCTTCAGAGGAATTGGGGGTAGATGTAGAGAGGCCGCCCAAGCTGGAAGGAGGGGGTGGAAAAGCAAGAGCGCAGCTACGGGTTTCCTACTCGCTGAGAGGGGGGATGCCTTAAAGCAGGAGCTGGATTAGGTCCAAGTAGTAAGTCAGGTGGGTGCACTCTCCTGAAGCGTCCAGGGGGCGGGGTGTGGGGTAAGGGGGCCCCATGTAAAGTAAGCGAATTTGGGAGGGAGGTGTTGGTCAAGTCAGTCTCGGTCGAGAGGAGACCCAGGCTCCTGCCACTCACCCTGGCCGCCCGGGAGGAGTAGGGATCCTCGAAGAGTGCCCACATGCGGGGCTGCCAGCCACGGCAGCCCCCGGGCCCCGCGCCAGGGCCCGCGCCTCCTTCGTGGGGCCCCAGGCGCTGCAGGGCCAGCTCCCGCTCGTCGTCGCCGGCCTCGTCGCCGGGCCCCGCGCCCCCACCACGCCTCCGTCCGGACTCTCGAAGATGTCGAGCGCCTCCTCGGCGTCGCGGTGCTGCCGGTAGGTCATCCAGCAGCAGGGCTCCACGTCGGTCTCGTCGATGCCCCAGAAGGTGAGCTCCTCCTCGAAGAGGGGGCCGCACACGTCGGCGGGGCAATGCAGCTTGCCTGTGCGGTAGTAGTTGAGCACGTAAGCAAAGACGCCCGGGTGCCCGGTCGAAAGAAGAACTCGCAGCCCCCGCCGCTGCTGCCTGCACCACCGCCATTGGACTCGGGCCGGCCCCCGCCGTCGGGATCGGCCAGCCAGGCGAGGCGGGTGCCCGGTAGGGTGCGCAGGGTGCTGCGGTAGGTCTCATGTCGCGTGCCTCCCACGTTGATGATGATCTTCTCCGACGCCTCGCCCTTGGCCATCTCCTCCTTCAGACATGTTTTGGACGGAGGCTTGTTCCCCGACTTGCGCCCGCGGTAGGAAGAGACACACACCGAGCTGATCATAAGAAGCGCTGCGGGGCTTCGGCTTGGGGCGGCCGCTGCCCTCCAAACACCCTTCCCGAGGAGGCAGCGTCAGACGGGGGAGGGGGAGGAGACGAGGAGGAGGCGGGAGGCGGCGGCGGCCCCCTCTGCGGCGTGGCCCTGCCCCTGCCTCCCCCCCGGGGCACGGAGCGAGAGGAGTTGGATTTCTCGGGTGCACAGGTGGTTGGGGTTTGGGCTGGCAGCGCCGGGGAGGGAGTCGGGAGGGGAAAAGGAGAGCCGAAGACCCAAGCGAGGCGCCCGGGGAAGCAGGGCAAGCACACACAGGTTCCCCCCGCTAGGACCCGAGGCACTCAGACGCTAGGGGCCCGGGACACGCCCCCCCTTTCCCAAAAGACGGGGAAGTGCACTGTCCAGGCGCACTGCGAGGGTCCGGGCGGTGCGCGAGCTCACACTCACACGGGCCACCCTCCTGCTCCCAGTCCGCGCCGAGCCCCGGAGCAGCCGGCTTCCCCGCCCGCAGCGGCGGCGGCAGCGCAGCAGCAACAAGTCCTGGGAGCGGCTGCCGGGGCCGGGCCGGCGCTCTCACGGTAGCCGGAGCTCCGCGGGCCCGGGCTGCGTGCGGTCAACAAGAAGCGGCGGCGGCGGCATGTGGCCTCTTTCCCCCATTCATAAATCCAGCGCAGGGCACGGATGGCGGGCGGGGCGGAACGCGGCTTTCAGACAGGCGGGTGCTGCGCAAGGCGAGGCGGCAGAAGGAAAACAAGCGCGCCCGCTGGAGCAAGCCTCTGGTCCTGCGTCCGCGGCTCGACAGCGGCGGGGGGCTGCGCTGGGCAGGGCGCTGCGCTGCGGGGGCCGTGCCGGGGCGGGGGGGCCTCAGACGGGGCGTCCTGCGCGGCGCCGAGCTTGGGGGGCGGGGGCAGCTCCAGGGAACAGGGCTCTGGGCACTGGTGAAGGAGTCTCCCGGGTGGCGGCCGAGCAGCCAAGGACACCTGCAGGCTTCCTGGGCTGCGCCGAGCGGGAGCCTCAGCGCAGCGCCCCAGCGCCGGGCTCCTGCGATCTGGCGGCGCTGGGAGCCACGCCATCCACGCGTTTACCCATCTCTGGGCGGGGCGCTGGCCTCGGCCCGCAGCAGGGGGAGGGCGAGAGGTGGCCTAGGGACGGGGGTTGCCTCCACGCCGGTGGCTTGCGGCTCCGAGGGCTTTCCGTCTCCCTCCGGCGTTGGCAGCGGACGCCACTCCGCTGGCGCCTTTTCCTCCAGGCGCCGCCTCGCTCGGGCGCGCCCTCCGCGGGGCGGGGTGGGCGGGGCGGGCGGGGCGCGGCTCCAGGCCGACCAGGCTAGCTGCAGGGCACGGGCGGCCGAGCTCTGCGTCCCTCCGCGGAGCCGAGCCGAGCCCAGCTCAGCCAGGCGCGTAACCCCCTCGCCGCCTGCGCGCCGCTCTTGCGCGCCTCCGCCGCCATCCTCTCCCGCCCGCTTCGGCCCCGCTCCCCGCCTTCCTAGAACCCGCAGCTCCTCCCACTGCAGTCCCGCGGCCACCGAAGCGCTCTCGACCTCTGACCTCTAACCTCCGCCTGCCCCTTCTAGCCGCTCCCGTTTCCTCCTCCCGATCAAGCCAATCGCTTTGTTGCGGTTTAATTGTGGCCGACTGGAGGCCGGGGGCGGGGGGGGGGGGGTGAGGGGGGAAAAGAGTGGAGAGACAGTATCGCTAGGAAGAGGCTGCCCCCTCCTGTCCCAGACACTGTGTTAGGGCCTCCTGACTACTCCGCCCCCAACAGGGCCCAAGATCCCCGTCGTCCTGATGCTGGCGTCTGTCACAGTCCTCGAAGCCCCCGCCGGGAATAAGGCACCCGGCGGCCTTGGGCAGAAAAGCAGCTCCTGTTCTGGGTGGAAGAAAAGCGTAGTCCTGGCGCTGTTACGGGTGTGGGGCAGGTGGCCCTGAAAGATCGTTAGGTTAAAGCCGTGGCTCATCGCTGCCCCAGGGGGCGCATAGGAAGCGTCCATGCCACACCTTGTGACTCCCTCCAGGTTCTACTGTTTCACCCATTGCAAATTGACTTTGCCCTTTTTCTGTCTCATCTCCACTCTCTGACCCTGAGCTCTTACAAGCCACACTGCTTTTTCATCTTGATAGCGCCCACAGTGCCTGCCTCTGAGAACCTGTTTGCTAAGTGATTGAGAAGCTGCCATACCCAAAATATTAGGCACTAGCCCCACTGCATTGGCTTCAATCCAAAAGCAATGTCCAGATTCATTTGTTTTTATTTGTTAAGCCCAGAACTCTTCCACATCTTTAAATTAGTCCTCTTTTTTTTAATGATTTTTTTTATTACAGTTTTAGGCAAGCCTCCTCCATATCTGTCCAGATCACTGTAAGAAGGATTTTAAAGCAGAAATGCAAGGTTATTGACACACCTCCCCGGACACCTGTGCATCATCTGGCTATAGCTCTGAGGAAAGGTTAGAAGCCCAGTACAAATATGGGGAATCCTTATAAGCAAAAGTCTCATCCTTAATGAGGTCAGAAAAAGCAAAATAATGTGATGATGATCAGTAATCTCTACTAACACACAGACAAGTTAAACAGCATTCTGGACTGTAATCAGAAACACAAATTTGCTGGCACTCATTTTGTGTCTAGTCTCCCAACCCCTTGGATCTGATGTCCGCATTTCAGAGTTTAGCTGGCTTTGAGTTTGCTACGGTGAAAAAGAAGTCTCCCAAATGTGACTGGGAAGAGAAGACCCAGGACAAGCCAGAAGTTAGAGTGAGGAAGTAAGAATCACAACAAGGGTATTAAAGAATTGACTGTAATGAATAGCTTTAAAGCCCTAGCTGACTGTGTCCTGGCAAACTCCCTTGGGGTCTCTCCCCTATTTTCCATTCTTCAGGGTGGTTGAACTCAGTTATTCCAAGAAAAGAGAATGGTTGTTGAGGGTGGGTGGGAGAGGTGAAAAAAGCCATGCCAGCATCCCACTCCTAAGTCACTTGTTCATTCAATAAATATTTCTTGAATATCTTCTATGTCCCAGAAGCTATTCCAGGCACTGGAAATCAATGAACAAAACATAGACCCTCCGACCTCGCCCTGGTAAATCTCTGCTCTCTTGGTGTTTCCACACTGCAGGGTGTGTAGATGGTGAGAAGCCTGTGGGGAGATGGGTGGGGGGAGAAAGCTACCAGGGAAAAAGGAGGCCTGGAGATCAGAAAACTGGGATGCGGGTAGGGGAACCCAGAAGGAGTAACCGAAAACAGAGGGCCTAGCCTGGGAGAGGCAGTGCAGAGAAAGAGAACTAGGTGGGAGGGCCTCTGACTCAGCACACCGCCCAGCTCCTGGAGCAGGGGACTCTGCCCCAGGCCAGAGGCCTCCAGAGAAGCCCTCACCACTTGCTGAAGGTTTTATCCTAGAGCTCTGGGCTAATCTGTTACATGAGCCTCTCTGAAATGTTCTGGAGAGTTCAGTATGTGGCAGTTGGCCTCATAGGGCTTGTCTCCCTCTATTCTGTGTATATGAGGACCTCCTATTTCTTCAGAGCTCAGAACCCAGGAAGGAGAGAGCCCCCTGCTCAGCTAACCATGTGACAGCCTACTGTGGGTGGGTAGGTGCTGCCCCCTGGTGGTGCTAGGATATCATGCTCCAGATCTCACTTGGCTGTGGTCCTAGGAGAAAAAGGATCCATCAATTCCAGGACCTCAGGTTATCTCTCCCATCTGGGACTCAGCTTGCTCTCTCCCTTTTCCATTGCTCGAAGACCTTGATAACCAACAGTTTTAAGCAAGACCACAAAGCAGTCACAGTTGGGAATTCTGAATTCCACAAACTTCTTTCCCTTCATTATCACATTTTCTCCACTTTCCTTCCCTGGATGCCCAGGTTTCTTCTGGCTCTCTGGAAATGACATCCATCTGGGAGCCAGTTCATGCTTAAGTGTCAGCCAGTGTGTTTTCCTCAGTAGGAATAAAGGTATGGCAAGTAAAAAGAAAAGAGAGTAGTGTTTGATCCCAGAGTGGCCCGGATGGGGGGTGTCGGCTCTAGAATGGCCCCTCAAATAAGGCCCTTCCTGTCCTAGAGCTGAGGCTGATCTGGAAGGCTTGAAATCCTGACATCAAAGCTGTTTACACTTCCTGATTTCCTACTTGGTGCAGGGCTCAACCACTTTGGGATGACATGAGCCACCCAGTCTCCTCTCCATTTGTATCTTTTGCCTCTGCTTGTTTTGAGGGGCTCCAGGCCTAGCAACAGGCCCGTGGGTTCCAAGCCAAGGACCTAACCATTTCTATTTACACATCCCCATTTTGGTATTCCAGCTTCAGCCAAGGACTGACCCCTCTTCCCTCAGATACAGGTCAAGGAGCCAGCATCCTCTCCCAGCCTCTCCTGCTTCCCAGACTGGTGAATTGAATTGCTTCATCAGCCATCATCACTGAGGCAGAGGATGATAGAGCTTTTCCCCTTGTGGAGGGAGAGTAGGGAGGACGAGTGGAGGCTGAAACCTCCTCTGTGCTTATCACTTCACTTTATCCTGCCTCCCACCCCCACCCCCAAGCAGCCTGCAGAGACTTGCAGGCTCCAAATCAAATGCTGATAGCCTTCCCAGGAGGGATCTGGGAAGAACCCAGACATTAGGACAGCCCACCAAGCCTTGCAGAGGTCAGCTGGAAAGGCTCTGCACAAGGGCTGAAGACAGGGCTGGGTTGCAGTGAAAATCCTAGTGAAGGTGTATTTGGGGCCCCAGGGCAATTCCAAAGATGGCCTTTTTGTGGCCCAGCTCTTAAAGGGAAAGGACCAGAAGGGTGCAGACTATAAGCTCAGGCCTCGCCAGGACTGAGAGTATCATAAACCATGAACGTGGAGTCAAAAGGCTGGAAGGGACCTGGGTGTCAACTCACAGGCACATTCTCCTTGAGAGATTCCAGGCCTGAGGAGCAGCAGTGATTGCTGGGAGACTGAGCTGGGCCTGGGGTTGTGCCAAGGGTCAAGAAGGACCTGAGGTCCATGTGGCTTCTGCAGGTAGAACAGTGTTCATGGGAATCACAGGATTGGGGCAGCTAAGTGGACCCCCAGAGCCCTCCTGGCTCAAGGCTGCTGAGGTAGAGACCTGGCCTGGGGGTAGAGAGCGAGAGTGCCTGTGCACACACAGTAGCTCAGGGCCCAGCTGGTAAGACTCCTTGGCACTCAGTGCTTCTCCATCTAGAAGAGTACATATTATTCCCACTTGGGCTGAATTCCAGCAAAACTGGTTTATTCCATTAGTGTATTCATTAGTCTTGATGGGCCTGGTCCCCTCTAGCAGGGTCTTGGGGAAAGAAAAGCGGTGTCTGGAAAGGCAGAAAAAACTCTGGCTCCTCTTGGATGCTCATGAAGCCTAGGGGTCCTTCCCTGCTTGGGTTAGTCCTGGGAAGAGCAGACAGACCTAGAAGGCAACCAGCTCTGACTCAGGGAGCCAAGGGCAGAGCTCTGCTCTGCAGCTGGCACCGTGGCTCACATGGAGTAATCCTAATAATGGCCGAGTGGTTGTTGAGTGACAGACATGGTCTTCTCCCCATTTCCCAGGGTTTCTTCCCACTGTGTAAGTAAATGCAGGAGGGTCCCTAGCACTGGTGAATATAACAGAGACAGGACATGCCAAGTCAGATTATTATTGCTTTTACAACACAAGGACCCCTGCCTGATCCTTCTTTGTATATTCTCAGTGCTTAGCACAGTCCCAGGAGCTCAGAACATTTGGTTTATGTTTGATGGATGGAATTAATGAGGCAGTGGGCTGAGGGTAGAAGAGGGCCGGAGCCCTCCCTGTCAGCATCTTGTTCTACTGGAGGGTGCACTGGATTGGGAGAAACCCAGTCTTTGGCCTCAGTTTTGCCCCCACTTGGTTGACACTCGGGTCCCTTTCAGTCCTTTGACTCTAACTCCATGGTTTATGAGCCTCTGATTTCCCCTTGCTGGGCCTCAGTTTCCCTGACTGTTCTATGAGAAAGTTGGGCCAGATCAGCATTAAGCTTCATATTCTGGTTACTATTGCTGTGAAACAAATTACCCAGATTTCATGGTGTAAATCCAACAAGCTTTGTATTTTACTCATGATTTTATGGGTCAGGAGTTAGGAAAGATTGTTAGACGGCCCTTGCTTAGAGTCCCTCATACAGCTGCAAGCAGATGTGTCATTCGGGGCTGCAGACATCTGAAGCTCAGCTGGGCTGAATGTTCACCATGGTGCATCCATGTGGCTGGCAGTTGATGCTGGCTGTTGGCTGGGAGCTTGGCTGAAGCTGTCGACAGAACACCTGCAAACACATGTCCTCTCTGGCACAGGCTGGTCTCAGGATAGTTGCACTTCTTAGAATGTGGCTGGCTTTCCCCAGAATTCCCAGTGGAAGTGGCATAACCTATTCTAATCTAGACTCAGAAGTCATGTAGCATCACCTCCACCATCTTCTATTGGTCAAAGGAAGCCTTTGCCTACCAGATTCCAGGGGTGGAGCATGGACTCCACTCCCTTGAAATATTAAAGAATTTGAGGCCTTAAAAAAAAAATGCCACCACATGCCTATGGTCTGTAGAAGCCTTCTCCTTCTGTCCAAGGCCCTAGGGGTGGGGCTGGGCAAAGCTGTACGGCTGGTTATGGTTGTTGGGGGAGCAGGAAGGTGTGTGGGATTGGTGAGACCTCCACACTTTGATACTCCCTTTCCTTCAAATGATGCCTTCCCTCCCCATCTTCCTTGATTTCGTTGAGTTTTAGGCTGAGACTGACCTTTCTGAATAGCTCTAGGAGAATGACTCACTGCAAGGGTAATGGGGGCCCTGGAATGAAGCAGGCCCATGAATGTACTCTAGTCGCAAGAAGAAAGGAAGCTAATATTTAATAAACTCCTATTCTGCTCCAGTTTAGAAAGAATTCTATACCGGACTCCAGCAGGTTTACTACAAGGAGTTCATTTTTCCTTCCCAATGTCTCTGTGAGGAAGGGGTTTTATTGTTATCCTCCTTTTAGAAAGTGGAGGTTTAGAGGGTTCAGGGACTTGCCTCACATGGCAGGGTTGACGATAGAGCCATGACTCAAACCTACCTCATGCCACCTGCCTGGGCAAACATGCGGCGAAAGAAGTTGTCTCCCATGTCCCCTGCCCACATGCCCTTCTCTTCCTCCCTGTCTGCTCCCAGGGCAGGGCCCAAGCTTAACCATTCACTTCCCTGTGAGAACTTACTTGTTTGTGCCCCACTCAGGTGCCAATGACTGCAGATCTCTGCATCCTGCAATAGGCCACGAATCCTTTGGTCCCCCTCCCATCAACAGGCAAGGTCTGTATACCCTTCCATTAACTCTGGGCAGATGCTGTGGCCCACAGAGTATGGCTGAAGTGACACTGTGCAATTTTCCAGGCCCAGGCCTTAAGAAATTGGCAGCTTCCACCTCTTGTCTCTTGAAATGGTCTCTCTGGGTAACCTGAGCCATCGCATACAAGTCTGGCCACCCGGATATGAACTGTGCTGTAGAGTCTAGTTGTCTGGGGACTGCGTGAGTTTAACCTGCCAACCGTTCTCACTGAAGTGCCAGTCATTTGAATGAATGTGAGTGAGCCTGCCTTGGGCCCTCTGGACCAGCTCATCTGCTAGTTGAATGCCACTGAGCAATCTCAGTTACCACTAGAAGAACCACGCAGATAAGCCCTGCCTGAATTCCTCACCCAAAATACCACGCGATATAATAAAATGGTTGTTTCAAGCCACTAAGCTTTGGAGTAAATTGATAACATAGCATGTTATCTCATTCAATCCATTCGTTATACCTATCTTACAGACTAGAAAATTAAAGCTCAGAGGGGTTAAATAACTTGCTCGAGTTATTCTCTCAGGAAGCGGAAGGCCTAGTTGGTATTTGAACTTGGGAAGTCTGACTGTAACTCCCTGAAACTCAAGCATTTGTGATACTGCTTCTTAGTGAATCAATGTGTCCTTTAGGGTTGGCATTTCAACCCCAAACATTACCTCCCAACAAAGAATTGAATTAATTTTCAAGGAGTGATATTTTTAGCACCAAGACATTCCCCTGTTTGAGAGAGAGGAGATTTGGAGATGGTTTGTGGGAAAGGAGGGGCTCCTTTCTCCAAATTCAGGACAGTGGGTGCTGACTTATTTATCTTTGTATATCCATAGCTGGCACAGAGTCTGTTCACGGTGAACACTTAATAAATGATTGCTCTAGAATAAATTAGCCCACAAAAGAATAAGAGATGGAGTTGGAGAAACTAAGTGACCAAGAGCTGGACAGAGAGGTTGTTATGCCATCTGGTGGCTATTCTTGGAATAACACTTTCTTCTCTGGCAGGAAAAGGAAATGGAAGATTCCTTGGGCTTAGGCTGTGTCAGCGATCAGGCAGCCTCATTCTAGACTGGAGTGGGGTGCTTTAGGGTGGGGCCTCCCCCAGGAGCCATACTTTTTGTTCCTTCCAATGTCTGTGCTCCTTGAGAGTGAGCAAAATAGTGCTTCCCCTATCCCCCCTGCTCATTCTGTTCTTCAGGGCTGAGCATTCAGTAGATGCTCAATAAATACTTGAGATTGAACTCGGAGAAAACAAGCAATGTACAGTCTCATATTTCATCTCTTACCTTCTAATGAAGTTTGAGAAAGAGGTCGCTACCTTGAAGAGATGGGCCATTCCCTCAGAATTTACACCACGGCCTGCTCCTGGAGAACTCTCCAGCCCCCTGCTGTCCCCTACCTGACTCCCAGGCCTCTGGACACTGGCACCTTCCCGCCCCCAGCCCTCCCCACCTCCACCCTGGCAGAACTGACCAGCTTTCTTCCCGGCAGTAAAGCAGGGCAAGAATTTCCCCTATGACATCTTGTACACAGACACCAAACACCATCAGATGGAGCCTCATCTCCCTCATTTGGAAAAACCTGGACAACGATGCATTTCTGAGCTGTTACTCTGTGATCACACGAGGTTAGACATGTGAACTACCCGGAATCCATAAGGCCTGCTTGCCAGTGTATGTGCTGTCAACCATTCTGGACAATTCCTAGGGAAATAAATGTGTGCCCTTCCTCATGCCCCTCAGACTCCTCAACTGGACAGCCAGGCAGCTTTCAGACTCCCACAGCAGTCCTCGCCACCGCCCCCCCCCCCAATCCGGGCATTCACCCCAAAGCTGTCCTCAGGATCTGTGACCTCCCCCATCCCCTCTCCCTGATCCCGGAGCAGGTCAGAAAGGCAAGACAGGTTTGGTAAGAACAGACACTTTATTGTACACCATGTGGGGCGTAGAGAGGAAGGAAGGGCCGCAGGGGTAACAATGCCTCATCCCCTCCCCTGGCTGAGTGTACTTGACTCAGGGTTCTGACCAGTGTGGGACATGTGGACTGGAATCGCTCTGAACTTAAGCCAGAACTGAAAGGGTTGCTGGCTGTGTGTGCTTGGGTCTGTACAAAGCAGTGCCTGCAATGAGAAGGGACTCTGGGCCCTCCTTCTCCACCCCGTCACTAGGCTCCAGTGAAGGGGCAGCAGGCCCCAGTTTTTGGGCCAGGTGGGGGTTCAGGGTGTCAAACGTGTCCCAACCTGTATTCTGGTGGCAAGGGGTGGGGATAGTGTGGTTGAGAAGGGCAGAGGGCAGCCCCCTGCCTGGAACACTGCAGGCCTGCTCGGGCCCAGGACCATGCAGGTTCTGACCCCTAGCCTCACGTCCTATAGGCTGACTTGAGGGGTCTCTTCCTGGCACTAGGAAAGCAGCAGTCCCCACGGACTTATCGCTCAAGGGCAAAAGTCAGTCTGGTGGGCATCAACCTGTGTGCCCACCTGTCCACCCCACATGGGTCTCGCTCAGGCTTCATTGCCTCAGCGGAGAGGGCTCCCTGAGCAAGAAGCTGGTGATGGGGGCTGGAGGCCAGGCAGAGGTGGGACCAGGGACCAGGGACTCCTTCAGGGGCACCCCTGCCCTGCCCTGCCCGCCCAAGAGTCTGCTCTGTTCCCTGTGGACACTGCATGGACAGCACCAAAGTGAGCCACCTGGGGATTCTGTGCAGGAACACAGGGGCCCGGCCCTCTCTGGCCACCTCCTGCTCCTCCAGAGAATTTAGGGCTGACTCTTACCTGTCAGATGCCCCACTTGCTCTTGACCCCACTGGCCCCGCCCACTGAGAGTGAGCAGAGAGGTGTGTATGTCAGAAGCACAGAGGAGGGGCATCCGTCTTCTCTGAGCACTGTCAGGGATGTCTCAAGGACAAGCGCAGGACAGAGGCGCTCTGAGATGATGCCCTCTTGGGGCCTCAGCATCTTCAGAAACCCAGCACTTTCCCCGGGGATGAAGAGCTTGTGACGTCAGTGGGCACAGCCAGAAGTCTGGCTGGAAAATAAATGTACAGACTTCTCCCACCCCTTAAGACCCCTCATTTCCTGTTTCTGGCAAGCCTGATGGTGTGAAGGCAGTAAGTCACCAGCAAGAGGCATATGCTTTTCTCACAGGCTTCCCACAAGACTCTACCCTGAGGCCTTGCCTAATGTAGCTGAGAGAAGGAGGCAGCATGGTCTTCAGAAACGTGAACACTAGGAGTCATAGATCAGCACCCTACGCACACCCACATATGTGCACACACACACACATACACACACACACACACACACACACACCAAGCTCCGGGCCCTACGTCTAATGACAGAGACACAACGGGATGGGCCCAGCCTACAGCAGCAGCTATAAGCACTGGCAAGCCCACAGGACCAAGCAGACGGCCCCAGCTCAGCCACCCTGTCACAGGCTGGCACAATAGGGTCTGGTGTGGCCACACGCTACAAAATTAAAAATATATCAAATATACAATGAAAATAGATCTGTACAGCACTGAGGATGAAAATAGTCCACCAGCCACAGTATAATATTGGGTTTGTCATTTAACAGCATTTACACCCACATGTACAGATTGAATATACAATAGAAATAGAATATATAGAAGAGTATATATAGTAGTATCTCTCCTGGGGCCTTGCTTTTCCTGTTGCTATTTCTGCTCGGGATTAGGCATAGGGCCAGGTAGGAGGTGCTGTCAGGTGAAGGGGTCCCTAAGGCGGGATGTTGTGCCCCCAAAGCTCATGTATTTGTGTAGATGTGGATCTCCCTCCCCTCATACACTCAGGAAGGGTAGGTGGGGCTGAGAAGGCTGGAAATGGGAGCATGTGTGGGGGAGGGATGAGGAAGAGAGATGGCAAGTAGACCCCAAGTGGGGTGGGGAAAGCCAAGGGACTAAGGGGTGAAGGAGAGGATCTGGGGCTATTGTGCCCCTCCCAGTGCTGAGAGCACTCGGAGGTACAAGAGTGACTCAGGACCCTCTGTGAAGGGAGTCAGGCCAAGCACCATGGCCTGTCCCTGCCGTGCCCACCACAGCTCTCAAAGACGGAGGTCTGCTGTCCCAGCCAGTCTTGCTCCCTCCCTCCATCCTTTCTCTCCTTCCTTCCATCCATCCTTCCATCCTTGCATCCTTTCATCAGTCCATTCATTGCCGCTCTGCACACTTCTGACCTCCGATCAGATCCTAATCCTCTGAACCTACACTCTGAGGACAACCCTATCCTGGGGGAGTGAAGGTAAGCATGGGCAGGGATGCTTCAAGGGTGGGACCCAGGACAGAGTCCAGGCCCTTGCCCTGGGCAGCTTCAGTGTCCCCAGTGCTGCATGTGGCCCTCCTTGCCACTGGCCAGGCAGCCTGGGAAAGGTTTCTGAGGTGTCCACACACGCCGTGCACACTGGGTGGCTGTGCTTAACCAAGGAGAGTGGCGGTGGCCCAGAGGGGCAGTGAAATTACCACTTTCTCCAGGTGTGAGCCCCTGAACTCCAGGGACCCCTATTCCAGGAGAGAAGCTGCCACTAGCAAGAGAGTCAGGCCCTGGGCGAGAAGGGGCGGGGGTGTGCTTCACAATTGTGCTCCAAATCATCTGAATTGTGCTGTGAACCATCAAGTGTGCTCTGGAAACCTCTCCTTTCCGAGGGCAGAGGCAGAGGCACCACTCTGGGCTCCTGGGAGGAGGGGCAGGCTCAGCCCTGAGGGAGGTGGGAATGGTTCTGGGGCCAGTCATCGCCCTCTCAGGCAGGATGTTGGAGCATTCCCCACCCACCCCAGGCAAGGCCGAGGACACTGGAGGGTCCGTCTTGAGCTGGGTGCTAAGGTGCTAAGGAGCCCCCTCATCTCACCACCTCTGCTGCCATGGCTCATGCTCAAACCAGAGGAAGCCATCTGCCTCACCAAACCGAACCTGGGGATTTCTACAGACTTCATCCCCAAGTCAGAGCCCTGAGTCCTGGCACCTCTGTCCCATCACTAACCTTCAGTTGGGCACCTCTGGGACAGGACACCCTGCCTAACCCGTCCCGATGCCTCTCACCACAGCCACCACCTGGCAGTACAGACCTAAGGGGCCCCAAGAGCTAAGAACTGCAGGAAGAGAGGGAAGGAGGAATGAACTCTAGAGTAGCCACTTGGAGACTCCCCTGTGCCAGGAATCGGGACTTCTGGGTGGTTCCAGTTACTCAGCTGCAATTTGGTAAGACGATCTCAGAAGGTTAGCTGGGTTGGGGGCTTAGTTCGGGGGACAGAGCTTCTCCCAGCCCCCACTCAGATCTAGGGAGCAGAAGTCGGCTGGGACAGGGGTGGAGGATGAGGCAGGGCAGAGCCCCACTCCTTGGGCTGAGGGCCTGGCCTGGAAGGACAGGCCAGATGGGGACATGTGGGCTGGCTGGGTGTATGTGTGAGGGGTGGGGGGAGTGAGGCAGGCAGGGCAGGGCAGTGGTCACAGCTCCGACTCAGGGGTGCCGGCCAGGAGGTAGCCGCTTCCATAGCGTCCATTGGCGTTGCCACCGGTCTCCAAGGGTGATGTGCTGCCAGGACCTAGATAGGAGCGGTGAGTGGGCATGGGGGAGGGCGCCTCGCTGGGCACCTTGCTGAGGATGAAGCGGGTCTCGTCGTTCTCCTCCAGGTTGGAGATGTCTTTCATCATGCGGCCCTTCTTGTAGGACACGGAGAGGGTGTTGGAGCCATCGGAGAGCAGGTGGAAGTGCCGCAGAACGAACACCACAGGGATGGGCAGGACGGCCACGACAATGAGCGTGATCAGGATAGCCATGGCCCAGTTGGGGAAATACAGGTAGTGCTCGGCAGCCTGAGGGTGCACATAGGTGAGCGCTGCTGCCTGCCTCACTCTGCAGCAGCCTCACCCTCTCAGACTCCTCCTGCCCACTCCCATCCCTCCCACACTGCCCAGGTACTGGCAGAGTTGGGGTCATCAGGCGCCGATCCTCGGGTCAGCTGGTCCCCTTGGCTAAGGGCTGAGCCTCCCTAGGTCTCAGCTTCTACACTTGTATAAGGTTGGGCTGGTCACAGAGTCATCCACAGGGAAGGGAAACATGGGTTAGAAAGACTGGACAAACGCATTCACCTTTCTGCCTGTTTTCCCATTTGTGTGATAGCAATAAAACCACCTTTCTCTTTGGGTTGTTGAAAAGGTTACAGATCAGATGTACAGAGCCCCTAGTGTGGCCTGGCACCAAGTAGTTGCCCCGTAAGGGTTTATCTCTATTACCTGTTGTATTAAAGGCCTGGGAAGATGCCACCCCAGATTCCTGGGGTTTCGGGCCCCCACTCTCACCTCCTCCCTGATCCAGGCGCTGTAGCCTGGGGGCGTGACCCCAAGCTGGATGATGCTGGCCGTGGTGAGCACAGCCATGCACAACGGAGACACGAACTTCCACATGTAGAAATAGAAGCGATAGGGCTGGAAGCCCAGCATTTCCGTCAGCTCCTGCATGAACCTGCCAGGAGCAGCAGAGAGTCCAGAAGTTGGCACCCCCACTGCACTTGCCCAGTGCCCCCAGACTCCTCCTCCGAAGCCTGCACTCACCAGTCCCTCCTGTCCAGGCTCTTCTATTCTTCACATTCAGTACATTATTCTGTGGCCCTGCTGGCCTCTGAAAAGGCTCTGCTGACCTCCTCTAACTTACTCTGACTATGTCACATCACATCTCACCCAAGGAAAGGGTACAGGCCACAGGACATGCCCTGGGCACGTGGACAGGCTCCAGAGGGCTTTCCTGGGCACCCAACCCCACTCACACTGACCTGGCTCTAGACTCCCCCTGCTGGGAGAGAGGTCGAAGTGCCTGTCCCTGGCGTCCAAAGGCAGAAGGCTGCCCTGACTCGGGTTTCTAACCATTGGGCATATGGGTGGAATTCGGGAGACTGGCAGACTATGTACATGAATGGCATTTAAAAAATCATCTTTACCTCAATAACACCTAACTGAAATCTTGTGTTTCTTTCTATTATAAGTGCAAGCAATGACAGCAGTATTATCAGTACCCACGAGGCTGTAAGGAATTGATTAAATCAGGTATTTTATCACATTACAATTGAGATACCTACAAATGTCATTTATGCTCATCACTACTTAGAAATTACCATTGTTATTAGACCCCAGCTAGATCTTGTAACTTAATGCAGTAAGAATAAAGCACACATGTATTACTATATCACAGATTTAAAATATTATTTGGCTAATACTCAGTATAAATTTTCGAGCTTCCTTGGTGGCTCACTGGTTAAGAATCTGCCTGCCAATGCAGGAGACACAAGTTCGGTCCCTGGTCCAGGAAGATCCCACGTGCCTCAGGGCAACTAAGCCCAGTAGCCACAACTACTGAGCCTGTGCTCTGGAGCCTGAGAACCACAACCCCTGAGCCTGCATGCCTAGAGCCCATGCTCTGCAGCAAAAGAAGCCACTGCAATGAGAAGCCCATGCACCGCAACTAGAGAGGAGTCCTCACTCCAGCCCAGCGGCCTCGGGCAATTGTGTCCTCTCTCTGAAACTTGGTTTCCCTAAATGATCTGTAGGGGGGCACTTTCTGGCTAACATTCTGACTCTGTGACCTCCTGCCTAAATCACAAGCAGCCCTGGAAACACAGCACTCTCCAGGGAGTCATGAGGGGACGGACCTCTCCTCCTATTCCCTACCTCTCCCCACGCACCCCACCCCTTACTTCTTGGTCCCATAGATCCAGGCCACCGCAACATTCTCGAGGATGACGATGACGGTGAGCGGCAGGGTGGCCGAGTAGTCATCAAACATGGTGACGAAATAGTTTCCCGAGCGCTGGACGAACAACAGCCCCACGAAGAATGCAAAGACACAGCAGCCCACTACAGAGAGCCAGGAGGCCGGTGTGGGGGCAAAGGTGCAGGGTGGGTGGGGCCCAGGGGTCTTTAGGGCTCCCAGGTTCCTCCCATCCCAGCCCTCCCCCAGCAGGCCTGCAGCTCACCCTCCAGACGGCCCAGCCCTGCACGGAGCGGGGGAGGGGACCCAGATGCCCAGGTTCTGAGCTCCCACTCTACTAGGAGGGAAGCACCCTGGAGCTGGGAGCGATCAGGCCGAAATAGGGTGCAGGGTCGGCAAGGAGGGAGGCCATCCTGCTCAGACACCTCAACAGGCCCTTGGGGAGAGGGGCAAGTAAACCAAGAAAGAGGCCTATCTCCCAGCCCAGGTTTGGCACGGATTCCCAAACAGCCTTCTCCCTTCTGGCTCTGAAGAGCTCTTCTTTGGGGGGTGGTTCCAGCGGCATCCCGGGTTGGGTGGGGGTAGGGAAGCTTTCTAAGTATGGAGTCATGAGTAACCTAGTGGGCACCCAATCTTTCTAAAGTCAGAGCCACCACCTGATCGCTTCCTCCCGCCCTCCTGGGGCAGCCCACAAGGCCAGTGGGGACCGCTGGGAGGAGTTACCTGTGAACATCTCCTTGGGCACCTTGAAAGTGTCGATGATGGGTGTGGTGATGCCCGCCATGGTGCCGATCATACTGCCCAGGCCCAGGTTGATGAGCATCAGGAAGAACATGACAGACCAGAATGGGGAGGCAGGGAAGTGTGTCATGGCCTCGGTGAAAGCAATGAAGGCGAGGCCTGTCCCCTGCACAGACTGAGGGTGGGGGCGGAGGGTGAGGCTCAGTGGGGGCCATGCCTACCTGGGAGCCTTCTGCTTCCTTCTGTCTGTCCTTGGAGCTTTAGGAATAACCGTTCCCTCTTTCCCAGTGATCCCTGCCCCCACCTAAATTCTCTTGTTTCTAGCCAGTGGGTCTCAAACTTGAGTGGGCATCAGAATACACCCCAGGGAGTAAAACACTAATTCAAGACTTCACCTGTGAGACCCGGAATCTACGCATTGTCCAAGGACCCCCAGCAATTCACATGAAGATGCTCTCTTTTAGAAACACAACCAGCTCAAGACTCTCCTCCTCTGAGCAGTGCAGCCACCCCCAGCTCTGAATTCCAGACCTTACCATAGTGGTATCAGCCTCTGCTGCCCAGTGGACTCACATTGGAGCCTTTAAAAAACACTGATGCCTGAGTCTCTCCCCAAGGACAATGATCTGCTTGGCTTAGGGGTAAAGCTGGATATTAAGGTTTTATAAAGCCCCCAGGGGACTCTGATGGGCAGCCAAGGTAGAGAACCACTGCTGCAATGATGGGGCCCCTGCTCGTGGGGAACTGACCACACAGTGTCCACTGACATCACTTCTGTGCTCTCCTTGTAGTGTCAGGGTTCGGTTAGGGAACACCCACCCCAACTGTGTGAGAGTAGTTCTTGTCATTTGGTTGTTATCAAGACTGTATTATATTAAAAAAAATCCTACTTCTATCCAGAGGACCAGGCCCCACCTGTGAGAATGGGGCAGGGTCTCAAGGAAGGGGGCTGTCCTTTATACTATCAGTTACCTGGGGAAGAAACCAGGGTGGGGGAGCCCAGACAGGGCCTTTTAGCTCTTGATCACATGGGAAGAGGTCACAGGGGACTCAGTCCCTGAGCATTAGGTTGGTGTCAGTAGAATGCAGCTAACTTTTAAACTATTCATGGGGTTCTTGATGTTTGAACAAACTCCAGGAGATAGTGAAGGACAGGGAAGCCTGGGGTGCTGCAGTCAATGGGGTTGCAAAGAGTCAGATGTGACTGAGCAATTGAACAATGACTTTTTAACCAGCAGGGAAAGCTTCACCATCCCTGGCTCCATGGAGAAGGGTAGGGTTGGCAGAGGCTGACAGATGGGAGCTGGCGCAGCCCCCACTGAGCCGTGGCATGAGCTGGATCCCAGGACCCCATGGGCATGTCTGTCTCCTGTTACTCCTCCTCACAGAACAGTCACTTTGAAAGTGTCTCGCTGTGCAAATGGGGACAGAAGCAGAGTGTCTAAGCTTGGGCCTGCTTGTCAATGAAAGGCAGCATGTCCCTGCCCTCCCCAGGGGCTAAAGGTCATTGTGGCCATGGGAGTGGGGGAGGGGCAGAAGCATCAAAACTTGAATCCTGGCTCCCCAACTTCCTAGCTGTGAGATTGCAAGCAAGCTCCCAACTTAAAGGGTGCTCGCCTGTAAAACAGGAGACAAGGTTAACACTCAGCTCACAGTGCTGTCATGAGGGCCTGGAGGGACAGGCAGCAAAGGGCAGACGCTAATGTAAACATTTACATCCTGTGTGCCATGTCCAAGGCATAGTTCCCAGTGCATTACACATGGCAGTGATGGGTGCACAGGAAACCTGTTCAAGAAATGGGAAAGCTGTCCCGTTCCCTGTGATTTCTGGGATGTGTGTGTCTGTCTTGTCTTCTCAGTGAGACTCAGCCTACCTCAGGGCAGGGGTTTTGGCCAGTACTTTCTCTCGGGCACACGGTAGATCCTCGCTTATCAAGCAAAAGAATGAGTCCCTGGTGGCTTTCTGCACCCAAGCTCCAGCCACCCATAGCCTATCTCTGGGCCCTGCACTCCCACATCTGCCTTCCTGCCCGTCCTGGAAGGACAACCTCCCCCATACCTTATCTAGCTCGTCCTCCAGAAGGCAGGGATCGAGGCCCAGGGCTGAGAAATGGTCCTCCTTCACAGTCTTGATGACCTTGTACATCTCTGCGTAGTCCTTGGTGGTGAGGTGGGAGAAGTTGACGTGGGGAGGGATGAGGGCCCGGCTCAGGACGTCGTTGTTGAGGTACCCCAGGATTTTCTCAGCATTCCTGCAGCATAAAAGAGAGAGCAAAGTAAAAACATTTAAAAAAAGAAAAAGTTTTAAAAAAAGTGCAGGTAGAAAGGCAGGACTGGGCACCATCCAGGGGTACCTCGCAGACACCCAGGGAGGTCACTGAAGACCATGGACACAGACATCTCTGAAGCTGGCCCTGTGGTCCAGGGCTGAGGATAGAGAGCTGCTCTGACCTCCATCCCCCAGCCCGGGTGGAGGGGGACTCTCCCAGGGGAAGGTGGACTGGAGAAGAGAGGACAGGAGGAGAGGTGCCACCTACTCGACCACACACTTCTCGTTCATGATGTTGGCCTTGAAGCCCAGCACAGCAAACACTACGAGGGTGGCCAGCACCGAGGTGAAGAAGTTGATGAAGGACACCAGGGCAGCATCAAAGTGGCAGTTGTTGTCCTGCTTGTTGTAGCTGGAGAAGGCTATGACGCCCCCGAAGCCCAGCCCCAGAGCGAAGAAGACCTGTGTGGCTGCCTCCCGCCATACCTGGGGGTCCAGCATCTTGTCCAGCTACAGTAGGGGAGGGGGAGCCATGGCGGGGCAAAGAAAAGAGACACAGAGATAATGGCTTTAGCGAACTCCCTGGCAGTCCAGTGATTAGGACTCAGCACTTCCACTGCCGCGGCCTGGTTTCCTGATGGGGGAACTACAACCCCACAAGCCATGTGGGGCAGCCAAAAAAAAGCTTTATTCACCTGCAGTAGAATTTCCACCACAGCCCCTTTCCTCAGCCTCACAGAGGCAGCGTGGCACAGTGGTAAAGAATTGTGGTTGTGTGACCTCAGGCAATTCCCCTAACCCCCTGAGCCTCAGGCTCCCCACAGGTAAAACCCAGAAAACGAGAGTATCAGGAATCTAAAAAATACAATGAACTAGTGAACATTACAAAAAAGAAACAGACTCACAGATACAGAAAACAAGGTAGTGGTTACCAGTGGGGAGAAGGAGGTGGGGAGGGGCAACATAGGAGTAGGGAGTGAAGAGGTACAAGCGATTAGGTTTCAAATATACTGCAAGGATATATTGTACCTCACAGGGAATATAGCCAATGTTTTATAATAACTGTAAATGGAGTATAACCTTTAAAAATTGTGAATCACTATATTGTACACTTGTAACTAATGTACACTCCCTCCTGAATGTGCATGTGTGTGTATGTGTGCCCGTGCGTGCGCTCAGTCGTGTCCAACTCTTTGCGACCCCGTGGACTGTAGCCTGCCAGGCTCCTCTGTCCATGGAATTTTCCAGGCAAGAATACTTGAGCAGGTGGCCATTTCCTCCTCCAGGGGATCTTCCTGACCCAGGATTGAACTCACATGTCTTGCATCTTCTGCATTGGCAGGGCAGATTCTTAACCACTGCGCCACCTGGGAAGTCTGTACATCAACTATATTTTAATAAAAAAAAATGGTATCAACTTCAGATGATTGTTGTGATGCCCAGGTAAGATAAAATAAATGCTGTGTGCTTAAATAGTAAGTTCCAAGTTAATTTTAACTGCTATCACTGCTTACCATGGAGCTATCATATCAAGGAACATCTTCAAGGCTATCAGCAATGATGTGTAGGGCAAACTCTAGGGAGTGTCATTTACTTAGACTACAGTGTGGATTGTGCCTCCTGGAGTCGTGCAGCATATAGCCTGCACAATAGTACAAGACAAGTAAGAACACCAATATCTCCCTGATACCTCCTCCACTTCCAACCATGAAAAAGACACCAACTTCTCCCTCTTGCTCACCCAAACTCCCTCTTCCAAAAAAGGAAAAGACCTACAGTTCATTTGCACATGCCCTAGATCACAGAACAACCAACCCCTCAGCTCACCCAACTTGAAGCACAGCACTCAGACACTTCTTAGAGAGGGGACCCCTTGCTGGACCCTCCACCTATCCTCAGACGTGAGAGGAGCTAGGACCTCCACAGCATTTAGAGGGCACGGGGTAACTTCCAAACACTTTTCATGTCTGTTTTCCTTTTACTGTTTGTTCCTCAAGGCAGGGACTAAGGCTTGGGCCCAGCATAGGATTTGAGAGTCAGACAGACCCAGATCTAAGTCTGACTCCCTCCTGAAACTGTTGAGAAGGCTTAGGCAAGTGACAGGGCCTGTTTTATGAGCTTCTCTTTTCTCAGCTGAAAAATGGGAATAATAATAAAGTCTTCCTCCCAAAAGGCCAAAGAATGTTCTACCACACAACTGCACTCATTTCACATGCTACCAAGGTAATGCTCAAAATCCTTCAAGTTAGGCTTTAACAGTACATGAATTGAGAACTTCCAGATGTACAAGCTGGATTTAAAAAAGGCAGAGGAACCAGAGACCAAATTGCCAACATCTGTGGGATCATAGAAAAAGCAAGGGAATTCCACAAAAACATCTACTTCTGCTTCATTACTATGCTACAGCTTTTGATTGTGTTGATCACAACAAACTGTGGAAAGTTCTTAAAGAGATGGGAATACCAGATCACCTTACCTGTCTCCTGAGAAACGTGTATGCAGGTCACAAAGCAACGGTTAGAATGAGACATGAAACAACAGACTGGTTCAAAGTTGGGAAAGGAGTATTCAAGGCTGTATATTGTCACCTGTTATTTAACTCATGCAGAGCACATCATGTGAAATGCCGGGCTGGATGAATCATAAGTTGGAATCAAGATTGCTGGGAGAAACATCAACAACCTCAGATATGCAGATGATACCACTCTCCTGGCAGAAAGCAAAGAGGAACTAAAGAGCGTCTTGATAAGGGTGAAAGAGGAAAGTGAAAAAGCTGGCTTAAAACTCAACATTCAAAAAACAAAGATCATGGTATCTGGTCCCATCACTTCATCGCAAGTAGATGGGGGAAAAGTGGAAACAGTGGCAGATTTTATTTTCCTGGGCTCCAAAATCACTGTGGATGATGACTGCAGCCATGAAATTAAAACACACTTGCTCCTTGGAAGAAAAGCTATGACAAACCTAGACAGCATGTTAAAAAGCAGAGACAATCACTTTGCTGACAAAGGTCCATATAGTCAAAGCTATGATTTTTCCATTAGGCATGTACGGATGTGAGAGTTATACCATAAAGAAGGCTGAGTGCCAAAGAATTGATGCTTTAGAACTGTGGTGTTGGAGAAGGCTTTGAGAGTCCCTTGGACAGCAAGGAGATCAAACCAGTCAATCCTAAAGAAAATCAAACCTGAATATTCTTTGGAAGGACTGATGCTGAAGCTGAAGCTCCAATACTTTGGCCACCTGATGTGAAGAGATGACTCAATGGAAAAGACCCCGATGCTGGGAAAGAATGAGGGCAGGAGGAAAAGGGGGTGACAGAGGATGAGATGGTTGGATGGCATCATTGACTCAATGGACACGAGTTTAAGCAAACTCCAGGACATAGTGAAGGATAGGGAAGCCTGGCTTGCTGCAGTCCATAGGGTTGCAGAGTTAGACACGACTTAGCGACTGAACAACTCCCTCCCAAAGTGATTGTGAAGATCAAATGTACAGTCTCAAGCAGTGCCTTGTGCACAGGATCATTTAATCCTGACAAAATGCCTCTGACCAGGTCAGGCCAGGGGTGGGCTTTTGGTTTTTGCAGGTATTTGGGGGAATTTTTTTGGTGGAGGGGAAGGAATTGTTATTCATATTTGGAAAGAGTAGACTGAGACCAAAGATGAAATAACTCACTCAAAGTAATGGAGCCAGCCTGCTGAGACTCAGGAGTTACTAAATATAGATTGTCTGACACTGGGCAGTGGCATCCTGCCAACTCCATCTCCTGACATAGCTGGCCTGCAGCTACACTCCTCTGACCACTTTCCCCTTGGACCTCTGCTGCTGAGGTTGACCAAAGTGACTTCACTCCAGACAGATAAGGAAGGCAAGAAGTGAACTAGAAAATCTGTCTCCCCTGTGGGGATAGCCCCACATGGCCCTGGGCCGGCTGCCCCTTGCTGTGTGCCTGTGAGGGAGTCTGTTCCTTGTGTGCATAGTAAAGTGATGGGCTTGGGTTCTTCCAGCTCTGATATTTCAGCCCTAACACTGAGGGCAGAAGTCTAGCATCTCTGCAGCTTCCCAGGCATGTCTGAGCACCAGGAATCACTCTCCAGCTGAGAAGGTGTTGGCATGCTTGGAGGCTGGCAGAATGATGGGCTCAGGGAGGAGGAGGAAGAAGAGGAGGAAGAGGAGGAGGGTGACAGTAGAGCCTTCTGGCTTCGAGTCCTGTACACGGGTGGAGGCCCAGAAGCACTGCCTGGCTGGCTAGTATTCAAATTCCAGGGAGAGTACAGTCCCCCACCCTGTGCAGAAGAGGTAAAGCCGTCTTTGGCCCACCAAGAAAGCCCAGAGTGCAGACCTTAAGGAGCCAAGAGCCCCTTGGCATCCATGAGGAGGTGACATCCTCCCACCCTCTCTCCCTCGCTGTACTCTCAACAGCTATACCATGCTGGGGGCTCCCTGGTCCACAGCAGGTAGGGTCCCAGCTCTCGTGGAGCTGACGTTCTAGCTGGAGAGATGGACATTGGTCAGACGAGACCATAAACAGATGGCTAAGTTCCAGAAGTGACAAGGGCTGAGAAAGCCAGGTACCTAATTCTAGGAGAGCGTGTGATGGGGGATTTGAGTTGAGTCAGGTCAGGGAAGGCTCCCAGAGAAAGAGATCTTTTTTTTTTTTTTTGGTTGCACTGGGTCTTCATTCCTGCACTTTGGCTTTCTCAAAATGCAGCAAGTGGGGGGGAGGGTTACCCTTTGTAGCAGTGCACAGGCTTTTCATTGTGGTGGCTTCTCTTGTTGTGAAGCATGGGCTCTAGGCGCACAGGCCTCAGTAGTTGCAGAACGCAGGATCAGTAGTTGTGGTGCATGGTGGCATGTGGAATCTACCCAGACCAGGGATTAAACCCTGTCTCCTGCATTGGCAGACAAATTCTTATCCACCATGCCACCAGGGAGTCCAGGAAGGGATGTTTGAGGAAGAGCACTCAGACAGAGGGAACAGTATGTGCAGAGGCCCTGAGGGGGGACAGGAAGGACACCCTTTTCACACAAGGTGTGTGAAAGAAGGGAAGTAGAGGAGGCCAGCCTGATTGGAGTGCTGAGGACAAGGCGGGAGTGGAACAGGAGAGGCTGGGAGAGTCAGAGGAGTCTGAGCAAAGGAACGTAAGGATCCTGTCTTGATCCTAAAAAAGCACTTAACATGGAAAGCAGTAAGGGGTGTGAAAGAGGAGGGAAACAATCAGGTGGGCATTTCTAAAAGAAGCCAGTGAATGCAGCAGACCTGCAAGGAAACTCTTTCTGAGGCCCAAGTGGGAGATAACAGTGGCATTGTCTGGGCTCAGGGAGGTACAGATGGAGAGACTATAGCAGGAAAAACCAAGCCTACTTTAGCGACGGACTGCCGATTGGGGGCACTGGAGGGAGAGATGCCAGGGTGATGGCCACATCTCTGGCCTGCAGACCCTAGTGGGTGGAGATGGAAACAGTGGAAGAGGGGCAGGTCTCGATGGGGTTTGAACAGGGAAGATCCGAACATCCTTTCTAGAAATGTTGAGTTTAATGTGTCCTTAAGATCTCTACAAGGAGATATCAAGCCAGCAGTCAGACAAATGAGTTTGGAGCTTCGAGGGGAGCACAGAGCTGGAGGTATGATGTGTGAGGAGCAGATGGAGTAGCAGGGACTGCAGCTGAGGCGGTGGGTAGAGCGAGAAGAGGCAAGAGCTGGGGCCAAGTCAAGGTCTGCAAGTTTAAAGCAGGAAAGAGGGGACTTCCCTGGTCCAGGAGTTAGGAATTCCTGCCAGTGCAGGGGACACGGGTTCAATCCCCGGTCGGGGAAGATCCCACATGACACGGGGCAACTAAACCTGTGTGCCACAACTACTGAGCCCGTGTTTTAGAGCCTGTGCTCTGTAACAAGAGAAGCCACCGCTATGAGAAGCCCACACACCGTAACTAGGGAGTAGCCCCTGCTCACCGCAACTAGTGTAGCCAAAAAAACAAGCAGGGAAAAAGCTCAAACAAGGGAGAGAGAGGAGCAGCAGCAGTGGAGGCAGAAGGAAAAGCAACAGAGGATCATGGAGGCAGTGGGAAGAAAGCCCACCAGAGAGGAGGGGGGACCCGTGCCACGGAGTAAAAGATGCTATAGCCATGAGAGCATGTGTGAGCTTAGTTGGAGATGTTCAGGGAGTCATGAGGCCAGAAGACAAGTAGGAAGGAGGAGAGCTGAGAAACAGAGGGGAAGAAAAGGTGGACACTCGGTGGGGAAGCTAGGCTGGGAATGAAAGACAGGGCAGTATCGAGGGAAAGCAAAGAAATCACTGGAGGATCGCTTTTAGATTTGTTGTTTCGTTTTTGTTTTTAATGCAATGACTTGACAGCTGATGGAGAGCAGCGGATCTAGAGGAGAGAAGGGGAGCTGTCATCCATAGGAGACGAGGGAAGGAGGACAGCATGGGGTAGCTGTGGATAAGCTTGTATATCCCGTTTCTATCTCTGTCACCTAAGGGAGTTGCTGTCTTGGTGGCTCCTGTTTTTCCCATAAAGCAGGAGGCCAAATCATCTGTTGGGGGTGAGGTGTGCTGGGAAGAGAGGTCTGAAGGTTCAGACAGTGGAAGCGGTTTAAAATGTTCACCATGGAACCCGGGAGAGAAAGATGGCCAGAGAAATGGCACAGGGTCATCCTACACTGTTGAGGGCCTGCTCTGCTTGCTGGGTCATCTTCTTTACAAAGGTAATACAGACCTGCATCTTCTCATCTAAAGACCTTAAGGCCAGACTGGTTTTGGAACTCAGGCTTTGTTTCTAATTTTATTTTAGAAAGGTAATATGGTGTGTATACCACATAATTGCATGACACCCCCAGTAGGATCTGGGGCAGCACCCTTAATCAGACACATTTGTATTTCTGAAGCAGAATATGAAAATTCACAGCAAGTGAATTAAGACTATAAATAGCCTCACATCTGTTCAGATCATTTACTGCCAAATGAGTTATGGGAGAAAGAAAAACCATTTTTCCTGTATTTCAGGGCAATTAGGATTTTGGCATTGTGAGTAAAGAAATAGGGACCTATATATGCTCCTAACAGAAATCTGGAGATTATTTTTAAAACAAAATAATCATAGTCTCAGTGGGAAAGAGCTTTGGTACCTCCCTTCTCCTGGATGGCTTTTTTTTTTTTAATGATCCTCTCAGTTTGACTCTTTGCAACCCCATGGACTGTAGTCTGCTAGGCTCTTCCATCTATGGGATTTCTCCAGGCTAGGATACTGGAATGGGTAGCCACTCCCTTCTCCAGGGGATCCTCCTGACCCAGGGACTGAACCTGGGTCTCCTGCATTGCAGGCAGATTCTTCACCATCTAAGCCACCAGGGAAGCCCAGTGGGTGGATTACTTATGCTTAGAAGGCATGGATGTCAGTCATGACAGTCCTACCAAGCTGCTTGAACCTCAGGCTAGAAACCTAGACCTAGTGGGAGGGTTCTGGGTAGTTTGGAGAGTTCCAACTAGGAAGGAGCACAAAATTTTGTAAGACAGGACCAGTTGAGACAGACACAGCTCTGGTCATGTCATTTGCATGTTGAAGTATCTTTGATGGTTCCCCACTATCTGCTGGGGTTTTCCTGGTGGCTCACTGGGCAAAGAATCCACCTGCAATGCAGGAGCCATGGGAGATGAGGGTTCGATCCCTGGATCAGGAAGATCCCCTGGAGGAGGGCACTGCAACCCGCTCCAGTATTCTAGCCTGAAAAATCCCATGGACAGAGGAGCCTGGCAGGCTACAGTCCATGGAGTCGCAAAGAGTTGGACATGACTGAGCGACTGAGCAGCAGAACTGTCTACTGGAAAATCTGTTTCCATCCTATGTTCTGAACGTCTGAACTGCTCTTCAAAAGCATCATGACCTTATGGTCTGGTCTTTGCCCAGGCTGTTTCCTCTGCCTGGAATTCCCTTGCACCTATTCACTTTCTTGTGAACACCTATTTATTTCTCAAAGTGCAGTACGAATATCACCTGCTCTTTAAGCTTTTCCCCACTGCCTCTGGCAGAGCTAGTCGTGGCCCCTGGGCTCTCACAGCTCTTGTCAACAGCCACATGACAGGCTTATGTGTCTGTCTTCCTTTCCACACTCTGCGCTTCTTAGGGGTGGAGCCCATCTCCTGTTTATCTTTGTGTGAGCAGTGCCTGGCACACGGGAGAGAAGGAAAAAGTGGATGGAGGGCAAGATAGAGACAGACAGAGGCTGACCTGTGTCCTGGAGGTGAGCTGAGCAGGAAGGACCAGATCAGGGACTATGAAGTGCCAGCCCTTTTGTGCTAAGATCCAGTCTTCTAGGACAAGAAGATCCTTAGGTTTAAACTTCTACTTCATAAAACAAGGCTATTTCCATGCTGGCTTCCTTTCATTCTTTTTTCCCTCTCTCTTTCTAAAGTAATTCTTTCCTTTTTGATCTAGGTCAGCCATTGCTAGGCTTCCCTGGTGGCCCAGCAGTAAAGAATCTGCCTGCCAACGCAGGAGACTCGGGTTCGATCCCTGGGCTGGGAAGACCCCCTGGAGGAGGAAATGGCAACCTACGCCAGTATTCTTGCCCGGAGAATCCTATGGACAGAGGAGCCTGATGGGCTACAGTCCATGGAGTCGCAAATAGATGGACAAGATTTAGCAACTGAACAACAGTAATTACTAAAGTTTTTACAAAAAGGTCTGGGCCATGTGTGAGACCTAAACACTCGTCATCATTAGGATTTTCACCACTCCCTAAGCCTAAAACTAAGATGTGGATAAATTCCTAGGCCACCATCAGGGCCAATCTCAAAGAGGGAGGCAGCCACCTAGGGGAGGACACCATCATCCCACACTACCAACAAGCTGGCTCTATGGTGTGTGGGATTTCTCGGAGGAAGTATAAAGAAACTGTCTCCCAATGCAGGAGAAACAAGAGGTGCGGGTTTGATCCCTGGGTCGGGAAGATGCCCTGGAGTAGGAAATGGCAATCCACTCCAGTATTCTTGCCTGGAAAATCCCATGGACAGAGGAGCACAGCAGGCTGCAGTCTATCGGGTCACAAAGAGTCGGACGTGACAGCACACACACACACAGGGTAGGACTGTCTTACATGCAAGGATTTTGGATAGAAACAAAAACTGGTTTGTGTTTGTTTGTATATTAAGATTGTATCTATTTGCCGTTCTTGTTCCGTTTTTAAAAACTATGAGACATTGATTATATAATGTACAAAAGTAGAAAAGGATAGTGTCATGAACCCCTATGTACCTATCGCCCAGCTTCAGCAATTATAAACACATGGCCACTCTTGCTTCCTCTGTATCCCCACCCTCCCACCTCCCCCTCCCACCTCTAGATTACTCTGAAGTACAGTAGTGGATCCAAATCTGACATTAATAAGCCCCCCAGGAAAGCAGCCGAGAGAGCCAAAGCTTGGTCTTTGTGTGAGTGGTCCCTGGGCATCCCTGCTTCCAGCCTGCAGCATGGAGGGCACTCTTGCCAGTGGAGATGACCAGATGCCCAGTGCTCATCTGGGGATAAATAGGGACCTTCACCATTGAATGCCTGTGTTCCTTGAATTTAAAGGTGCTCTTTCAGGATTTAAGGGATCATGGTGCCTGATTTCAATAAGGTCCTGATCATCCTGTTCAGAGGATGAGCCCAGAGCCAAACCTCAGAAAGCCCAGTGTCCTTTCCACACATCAGGATGTGACTGCAAGAGGAGAGGTGGGAAATGGGCTTTCCTCACTGAAGTCAGGGCTCGAACCTGCTTCTGGGTGCCCTCCCTGAAATAAAGCGACAGCTTCCTGCCATTTGCTGGGCACACAGCTGAGTCACTTCCTGACGCAGGGAGCAAGGTGTTCCATGGCTTTTGACTCAGCGGCATGAATGCTTTTTGAATCTACAAGCAGCTGATAAGCCCTCACCTGGACTGGTGCAAGACAGAAGCGCGTGCCCCTGCTTCAGCACAGATGGGCCAATAGACACCAGATGGCACGGAGGCACTGGGTTCTCGCTGCCCAAGAACAGTGTCACCTTCACGATGGATGAGAAGAAATACTAGCTAATGCTCACCATACCGTCTCTGCACCCCAGGACAGTCCTACATGCTCTCCTGGTGGTGCTGTGAGCAAGCTGCCATGGATCCCCCTATCTTGCAGCTGAGGAAACTGAGGCCCCAAGGGGACAAGGAACTAGTCTTCCCATGACTGAGTGATAAGCTGGGTTTGGAACCAGACCGTATGACTCGAGAGCCCACCCCTGGGAGCAAGGCTGCCTTACCATCCTGCTCAGAAGCCTGACTCTAATTGTGGGGATCACAAAATTCCTCCACAAACCACTATGCCTGGGCCTTGGCAGGGAATCCATTTCTCTTCTCTAGGGGTTACCATACACCCTTGACCCTGCAGCCCATCTTCATCAGGCAGAACTGTTCACTCGTCTTGTCCAGAGGCCACAAAGTGGATGCCCGAAGCTCCTGCCTGGCTCAGGTTGTGCCGGGCTAAAGCCCTGAAAAACTGGTGTGGCTTCTGTCATGACTGATTAATAGGTAAAGGGGTTATGTGGTTTGTAACTGACAAGGCACAAAAAGGTATTCACCCCTGTATTCCAGACACTCAATTCCTCTTCCCTAGATGTAACCACAGTACCAGTCTCTTGCCTACCCTTCCAGTGATATTTCATGTGTATATCAATGATATATATTGAGTTGACCAAAAAGTTCATTCAGGTTTTTCTGATAAAGACGTTATGGAAAAAGTCAAATGAACTTTTGTCCAACTATTAAGGGGCTTCCCTGGTGGGTCAGCAGTAAAGACTCCACCTGCAATGCAGGAGACTCAGGTTCAATCCCTGGGTTGGGAAGATCCCCTGGAGAAGGAAATGGCAACCCACTATAGTATTCTTGCCTGGAGAATCCCATGGACAGAGGAGCCTGGCAGGTTACAGTCCCAAAGAGTTGGATACAACTTAGTGACTACACTACGACCACCATAAATATTATACACACACACACACACACACACACACACACACACACACATATCACACATGTGCATATTTATTGTTTTTCTCCTCATATTTTCCCTACTGTCCACTGGAGATGTCACCCTCAATTTCAACACTCTCCCATCCTGCAGAGTTGGGAATCCACAGGGTTCCAGGGCTCCTGACAAGCTGCCCCCTCTACCCCTGCCCGCTCACACCCTCATCCCCATAGTCAGACTGAGAAACCACCCGGCCAGGTCCTTGGTCCCAGGGCCCAGTTTAGCTCGGCTGCTGCAAGATGCCCATGACTCCTGGGTCATTCTTCACAGAGACTTCAACCCTGAGATGTCCAGGTCTGTCTCCTGTTCTCACTAGAGCCTTCATGCTCCCCTCCAACTGCCTGCACCCTACCACTGGGCCCTGTCATCAGCACAATCCCCCACTGCTGCAACCCATCTCTGGATGTTCTCTTCACCTTCTTGCTGTGACTCAGCAGCTCAACATCCCGGCTGCACAGCAGAATCATCTGGGGAGCTCTGACAATCTGCTTCCATCTGGACCCCACCCCCAGCGATCCTGATCAACGAGTCTGCTTGCTGGATTCTGGTTAGTCAGGGTGGGCCTGAGCACTGGTAGCTTTTCCTGGTTCTTACAGCTCCCAGAGGAGCCTTATATGCAGGGAAGGGCTGAGCACATGACCCTAAGGCCGAGGTGGCCCCAGCAGCCTCTCAGGTGAAGGCTGTTTTCTCGCACGTTAGGGACCACTGGGCCTCAGTGGACAGGGTGCTGCCCGCTCTCCAGTCCACTCCCCCACATTCCCCTGTGCAAGGCCTCTCCTCCCAACACTATTGCTGCCGTCATCTGAGTAATTTCTGTATCTCCATCAATGTCCCCTCCAACAATCTGCCTCTGGGTCCCTTTTCCTCCTCCCTTCTGAGACAGGAGGGAAGGGGGCAGGGCACAACCATTAAAAGAATGACAGAGCCGTTGAGGATACAACAAAAACTGGTTAGAGCCGGTTAGGCCCAAGACGGCAGGAGATTCCACTTTCAGTGGATCTTGAACCTCCTTATACGCTCACTGTAATATATTAGCTACATGATGTATACCCACAGACACCAGGACAGTTCCCAGACAGCACGAAAGACCACAAAGTGAGTGATGGCCTAATTTCTGGAAATCCCCACCCTCTTCCCCAAAATAGTTGCCTGTGAGATGACCCAGCCCATAAAAACTAACCACCCTATATTTAGTGGCCACGTGAACTTTCCATTCCCTGGGACTGCTCTTGCCTGCTGAGACAGACTGTATTCTACCTTTGTGTATCTTAATAAACCTGCTTTCACTTATTCATTCACGGCTCATTCTTGAACTCTTCCTGAGGGAAGCCAAGACCCCTAACTTGGTAGCCCATCAGAGGGGCTCACCTGTGATCTGAAACATAACCATCCTCTGGCACCCCATTTTCCTGCAACCTTCCCCCACTCTTGTCCTTCCCCCCACTTCTATAGCCACACCATGGCCTTTGTCATGACTAGTAGCTGTGCTCCAAGTAAACCTTAATTTTAAGGATCCCATCTTCCAAAGCACCCAACTTTCTAGCTCACCTCTAGTATCTAGACTCTACAACATTCTTCAGCCTTGCTGGGAACTCTAGCCCTTTGGCCTTCCTCCATTTCACTGCCCCTCACCCTCTTTGGATCCTAACATCACTGGCTTAGTCAATGTCCATCCTTTTCATATTCCTTCCTCACACTCTCATCTGCCCAGCCATCTCTCCATTGTCACCTTGACAAGCTCCTGACCTGGGTGATGTCCAACCTCCTTCTACTCTGGGCTGCCCCCAAGTGGCAGTGCTGGACACAATGTAAACCTTGGGCCCTGACATGTGGGACCTTGGACTGATTATTTAACTTCTCTGTGCTTCAGTTTCCCCAGCTGGAAAACGGGGATAACAATAATACTTTGGGACATTGCTAGCAGTCCAGTGGTTAAAACTCTGCACTGCCGGTGCAGGGGGAGTGGGGTTGATGCCTGGTCAGGGAACTCAGATCCCACATGCTGTGTGGTGAGGCAAAAAGATTTTTAAAAAAATCTTTTTAACAATAAAACTTCTAGAATCATTGTGAATTTAAATGAGTTAGTATACATAAGATGCCTCACATAGTAAATACTATCTGCTGGAAAACAAGATTGGTTTAACTGCTTCACTGTAGCAGCAGCCTGCCTTCAGAGCTGGTAAAATGTGAATAGCTGTCCACTGTGGAACTGGAACCACACTTGCTATCTTCCCCGCGGCGCTCGACCTTTAACCTCCATCATTTCCCACCCACCCTGCGTGAACACACTCCCCATCTCATGTGCAATTATGTCACACTCACCCCTCCTTAGGCCTCCAACCCCATGCCCCCCCACCATCTCTACTCTCAGCTGAGGACCTTGCTGCCCACTTCACATCGAAAATGACCCAATGAGAAGAGAGTTCCCACACTGAGAAGCTTCTGGCCACCGCTTCTCAGCTGACAGCATTTGTGCCGTAGGCTGGCCGGCCCGTCGCTCCTGCTTCTGGGGGACAACGTCTGCTCTGAGCTAAGACCAACCCCTCCAGCTGGGCACTGGGCCCCATCTCTCCTGCTTATTCAAGGACTTTATTCCCTCCTCTCCCATAGCATCAATTCCCCCCCCCCCCTTTTTTTTTTTGATTTTCAAAAAAGTGTATAATACAATGGTTTTTAGTATATCACAGGGCTGCACAACCATTCCCACAATCAATTTTAGAACATCATCACTACGAAAAGAAAGCCCATATCCATTAACCATTGCTCCCCAGTTTCCCCCCGCCAACCACCCAGAAGCCCAGTCCTAAGCGACCACTTGTCTGTTTTTGGTCTCTACAGAGTCTCCTATTATGGACATTTTATACAAACAGATTCACATAATATGTGGTCTTTTGTGACTGGCTTCTTTCCCTCGGCACAATGTCTTCAAGGATGAAATCATCCATGTTGTGGCACGTACTTCACTCCTTTGTATGGCCAGCCAATACTCCATTGTATGAATATACTACCTTTTATTTTTCCATTCATCAGTTGATGGACATTTGGGTTGTGTCTACTTCTGGCTATTATGAATAATGCTGCTAGGAACACTTGTGCACAAGTTTTTGAACATATGTTTTCAGTTCTCTTGGATATGCGCCTAGGAGTGGAATTGCTGGGTCACATGCTAACTCTGTCTAACCTTCTGAGGAACTGCCAGACTGTTTTCCAAAGCGGCTACACTATTTTACATTTCCACTAGTAATATATGAGGGGTTATTTTTATCATCAGAATTCATAACATTATGAAATAACACCTTTGATCTCACAGTTCTCTTCTGGTTACCACTGCATTTTCCATTCCTCTGTTCCTCTTATAGCAAAACTCCTGAAAATAAGTGGTCTTTATTACTTGTCTCCAGTTCCTCCCCTCCTATTTTCCCTTGAACCCACTGCTACTAGGCTTTGCCCCCAACATGCCACCAAAACAGCTCTTGTCAAAGCACTAGTGATCCTGCTGCTGCCAAATGCCTTGGCCATTTCTCAGTCCTCATCATCTGACCTTTCGGCAGCTTTGGGCTTGACCCTCCTTCTTAAAGCCCTTTCTCCACTTGGATGGAATTCTCTCCATTTCTCTCTCTCTGTGTGTCTCTCTCTCCCTCTCTTCTCTGCCTCCCTCACTATCTCTCCCCCAACCTCTACAAGCTGGGACCCCACTGTTCAGTGCTCAGTCCTTTTCTCTATGTTGACTCTCCAAGTGACTGTAACCAGTCACAACTTTAAATTCTCTAACTCCCAAATTTATACTTCTGCCATGTTCCAAAAGTACTCTCAGAGTCCCCCATCAAACCTGCTCTCCCCACCATCTTCCCCCATTTCTATAAATGTCAATCGCATCCTTCTAGTTGGTCAGGCAAAAGCCTTCGCAGTTGTCCTTGTCGTCCCTCTCTCTCACACCTCACATCCAATCCAGCAGCAAATACCCACGACTCTGCTGCTGCTGCTGCTGCTAAGTCGCTTCAGTCGTGTCTGACTCTGTGCGACCCCATAGACGGCAGCCCACCAGGCTCCCCCGTCCCTGGGATTCTCCAGGCAAGAACACTGGAGTGGGTTGCCATTTCCTTCTCCAATGCATGAAAGTGAAAAGTGAAAGTGAAGTCGCTCAGTCGTGTCCAACTCTTAGCGACCCCATGCACTGCAGCCTACCAGGCTCCTCCGTCCATGGGATTTTCCAGGCAAGAGTACTAGAGTGGGGTGCCATTGCCTTCTCTGTGCCCATGACTCTACTTTCTAAATATATCCTCAATCTGACTACTTCTCATCACTTCCATTGATGTCACCTGGGCTCCCTCCATAGTCACCTCCCACCTGGATGAATTCTGGCACCTGGATGGAGCCTTCTACCAGGTCTTCCTATTTTACCCTTGCCCCCTCAGACGTCTGCAGCAACCAGAGTGCTCTAGGAAGATGGAAGTCAGATCATGTCATTACTCTGCTCAGAACTTTCCAACAGCCCCCCACGACACCCTGCGTAAACAGCAGAGTCCTCACCTGGCCTGGCTCATTGCCCCCTTGACTGCAGGTCCTATCTCTCTCCCCTCCCACTCCTGCCACAACAGCCTCCTTGAGAACACCAGACTTGTCCAGTCTCAAGGGCTTTTCATTTATTGTTTTATTCTGGAATGGAATGTGCTCCTTCCAAAAATCCACATGCTCTGCTCCCTCACCTCCATCAGGTATTCACTCAAATGTCACCTTCTCAGGGAGGCCTTCCTTGAGCACACTAGCTATGCAGCCCTCTCCCCAGTGCCCCGAATCTTTATCTACTTTTTCTTTTCCTCCTTAGCAACACCATCCAACAACTCCTTTATCTTATATTAGCTGTCTCCCTTCACTAAAATATAAGCTCCTTCAGGGCCAGAAAGTTTATCTGCTTTGTTCACTGCTGGATCCCAGGACCCACAACAGTGCCCAGAACATAACAGGAATTCATAACAGTTGTAATTTTGATAAACATTCCCTGGAGGTTTTGGTGGTTAGGTAATCTATCCTAATCCATTGTATATTGGGCAACTCACATAATTTAATGTACAGTACCCCGTACTGACTTGGGTTTTTAACTGGATGGAGAGAAGCAGCCCAAAGAGTTCAAGAAGTTCATTAGCCACTAACATGAGGGACTGACCCATCAAAGGTGCTAGTGGGTCATCATGGTATCCTGGCCACACTGCATTCATCACACCCAGTAACAGCTTGAAAACATGGACTGAAAGTCCAGGTCCTCTAGCTTGGATTATTTCTGATGTTGGAAGACTGTATAGGAGGGAGCATCTTCCTGATTATTCAGTACACCCATAGAGGGCCTATGCTTTGTTAAGGTTGATTCCGAGATGCCCTGGCCAGAAATCTTGGACTCTCCCCCCACTGCCAAATGGCAGAACCCTTGGTGACGTCATTTACACTGTGGTCGATCTGAATGGAGCAGTGCACAGGCAGGGCAGCTGTGTGCAGCCACCCTGGCACTCTACAGCACTCTACTAGAGCGAGGACTTGAAATGCCTCCCAGTTCCCCATATCTCACCAGGCCCATGCTCCAACAGGCCCAGATGTGCAACAGCAGTTGGCCATGTACAGACAGACATTTGTGTCTGAGCGTGGGTCCACACTTTTTGCAGATGGTTGGAAAGTTTTGTAATAAACAAGAACTTCATCCCAGCTATCACCACTGAGCCTCACTTGCCTAAAACAAATGATGGCATAGACTTTGAAGGAGATCCTTGATCCTTTGACCTCTGAGGCCCTCAAGTCTCCCCTTCCCTGCTCAATTCATCCCTCCAGGGTCAAGGTAGGAGCTTCCTGCTCAAGGTCTCAAGATGTTCCCCCAGGTTTTGTGCATACTTGAAACTCACAAGAGCTAGATGGACCAGGTCCCACACCTGCTGGTTCTTGACCTGGTTCCTCTAGAGCCTTTCAGATTTGATTTCTTTAAGCTTCACCTCATGAAGACTCTGGGCCTCTGCAAATGCTAAAGTGAGACCACACTGTTCTCTGAATATCCAAGAAACGGTGTGGGAAAGGAGCACTCCTATTATTCAAAGTGCACATCAACTTTTTGCATCCATCTGATTGGCAAAAATCAGATGTACCTTGCAATTGGCAAAAATTGCAGTGTAACAAATGTGGAGCAACTGGGACTCCCACATACAACTGGTGGGAGCGATAACAGATGCAACCACTTTGGACAGCAATTCAGCCAACATCTAATAAAACTGAAGACACGCACACCCTCTGAGATATCAATTCTATTGCAAAACATATACACCCCAGAGAAACGTGTACTCATGAACATCTGTGTCATATGTTTATTAGCATTAGTAGCAATGGTGAGAATTGAAAACAATTTAAATGACCATCAACTAGAGGATGAATAAATAAATTCATCCTCTAGCTTGACCATCAACTGGCCATGTACTGAATAAATTCATTACAGTGGAATATAATACAGTCATGAAAATGGATGCACTAGAGTTACAGGTATCAATATAGCTAAAATCTCAAAAAAGAGTATTTAGCAAAAATAAAAGCAAGCTGCAGAAGGTTGTATATAATGCATTTTATATAAAAATTTAAAGTATGCTCATATGTTATATTTTGTTTAAGGATACACATACGTATATTACAAAATTTTAAAAATGAATTAGTAGACTAAACCCCAAATTCAAGATAGTGGTTATTTTAGGGAAAGGGAAGTGAATGGGAAGAGAATGGATACTTGCTATTGTTGCTGTATAGTTGCTAAGTTGTGTCTGACACTTTTGCAGTCCCATGGACAGCTGCCCACCAGGGGGCTTCCCAGGCAAGAATACTGGAGTGGGTTGCTATTTCCTTCTCCAGGGGCACTTTTATGGCATCTGTAATATTTCATTTCTTAAGAATGTTTATTATACTATTATATGTGTGTTTATATGTCTGAGATGTTTCACTTGAAAAGATGTTTTAAAGAGTGCTAAATCAGTGAATCAGAAGGGAACAGCATTGTGTGTGTTGGGCCTGGTAGCTAATCTTATGAATGGGTTTCACTGGCTTCTGGAGTTAAGTCCCAGGCTCTCCTAACACCACCCAGGGGCCCACTAGACCTGTGTGAATCTCCACATTTATGATCATCACCAGAATATATAATTTTCTCATAAAATTCAACAAAGTATAACGGAAAGTCTCAAGTGAACACAGTAGACTGATCATGATTCTAGAAATACAGTTGAATTCATTCATAAAAACCACTGACTTTCTTCTCATGGCTGTTTTCCCTCAAAGAACCCAGGTTTGCATTTTTCTCTTCTTTGTCAGACATCACATGTTCACAACATCATACCCCAGACAGGTGGCTCCAGAGTCACACTCATGCCTCAGGAGATTCACTAAGTGCTTCATAGAGCAGACCTCTGTGCTCATTCACACAGAAATCTTAGATATTACATCCAAGAATGCCGAGGGCCAATCATCCCTGTCTCATGAATATGGAAGGGTGTGTGTCCTGTGCCTTGTTACCCACCCCCAAACATCAGCTGTTTGTAGCTGCAGAGCAGGGGAACTGGGAGGGAATGGGGCTTTCAAACTCCACTAGATCTGGATTCTTCTCCCTGTGTCATTTGTATGGAAATTCTGTGTAATCATTGTGTGTGTGTGTTTACTCAAACACATGTGTGAGACAGCACTACTAAGGGACAAGGTGAAGGCACAGGACTGGACAAGGTCCAGTCTGCAGGCACAGGGCCAGAACCCTGCCAGGCCAGCCTGAAGCTTCACCAGCCCCCTGATATTGCTACTGATCAGCTGGCATTTGGAACTGAACTTTCTAGCCTGCCCACCAGGGCAACTAATGTACTTCTTGCCTAGGGTTACCTTGAAGGGCATGCCAATGTGCATTTGAAATTCTCTTATTCCTCAGTGGACTGGTGCATGCCAGCTGTGCCTAGTGGTTTGAAGAGCAACAGAGAGACAGGGCCACCTGGCGGGCAGAGACCATGCTTAGAAAATTGGGTGTCCACCTTCAGGACACTTATGCCCCTGAGGCAGCCCTGGGAGCCATGCACCATGACCCTGTTCTCCCCTCACTGGGCTGTTGGGAGGATTAAATGAGAGAGACGTGGCTGGCTTTGGTAAGGGTAAAATCACGATTCACGTGGTCTTTTACCTTTAATAAAATAGCAACCCCATTCCCCTGATCTGGGTACAAGTTGGGATTCCCAGGGAGCTTTCTTCTCTTTGGCATCTTCTTGGTTCCTACTGTCACAGATTCACTCAGTGAACCCCCACCCCCACCCCCACAGCCTGGCCAAACCTGACTTTCCATTATGGCCTTAACACGTCCAGTGCCTTTCCACACTCTCGTGCATATAGTTCCGCTGAAATCCTATCTGCACCCTGAGGCTGTATCAGATAGCACCTCCTCCCCGAAGCTTCGGATTTCACCCATACTGACGTGTTGTCTCTCTCCTTGGAACCGTGCATGCAGGGCCCGTGCTCCCTTCCCTGGTGCCTCCGTCCAGCGACCGACACAGAGCCCGCCACCCAGCAGGCCCTCAGCGAGTGTTAAACTGCGTGAAACAGATGAGGCCCAGCAGAGCGGTCCATGTTCCCCAGGAGCCTGTGACCCTTACCTTGGGAGTGAACATGTGTAGGATGCCGTCGATGGCCCCCCGCAGCAGCAGCCCCCGGACCAGGAAGCAGGCCAGCACCACGTAGGGGAAGAGGGAGCTGAAGTACATCACCTGCAGAGAGAACAGGGACCCACTGTGGGGCATAGCCCCTCCTGCAGCTGGCACCCCCCTCCCTGTTCCCAGCTGGGGTGCACGAGCCGCCTCTGATGGCAGTAGAAAGCAGAGCCGCAGGACCCCCTGGGCATGCTGCCAAACCCACTGCATGTCTGGAACTGAGCCACGGCAGAAGCAGGCACACAGACAGACTGGAGTCAGTGTGGCTGTGCCTCAGGCTTGTTTTCTCCTTTCAAGGATTGGTGGGGCTGGGCCTGCAGATTCCCCACCCCCAAGGGCTGCCACTTGGGCAAGGAACCCTTTGCTCTTCCCTTTTCATTCTTTTTATGTCTTCATGCCGGCTTTTCTGTACCTGACTCCAGGGGACTCCCTAAGGATCTCCCCTGTCCTTGGAGCTCCTTTGACAGAAAGCATCCAGGAGGGTACAGGCATGGCTCCCAAACAAAAGCATCAGAAGAAGGTCCTACCTCTTGTGATTATAAAGTATATGTTATTTTCTAGCACATGCATTTCTTGAACATTTCTATATCCCCATGTGCCTGGCACAGAGCCACCCACAAAGGAGACGCTTACAAAAAGTTTACTGTGCTGAAACAAACCAAGAGGGCTGTTTGGGGAGGATGGTGTAAAGGTTAAAAGCACGCATGTCCAGAGTTGGACCACCTGAGGTCTGATCTCAGCTCTACCATTTTCCAACCATGTGACCTTGAGCTATTTATTTAACCTCGGGGTGCCTCCATTTCTTCATCTATAAAATGGGTATAATGATTCCTAACTCCGAAGGTTGTTGTGGTCCAAATGCACTCATAAATGGGGCAGTGTGTGATCAGTGACATGAAGTGCTAGATACTAGTTCGGCCTTTGGAGAGAGAAGAGGCAGTGGCTGAGATCACACTATCTTTCCAGGGCTTAGCCTCCCTGCTCATCATATCCACCGAAGAACCTGGAGCCTCAGACAGACAAACAAGGTTCTAGTTTGAGCCCTGGGGCTGACTAGCTGGCTGTCTGATCACGGGTGAGATTTTTTTCCCTTTACCAAGCCTCAGTTTCCTCATTTGTAAAATGGGTAGGTTGAACTATAGGATTTCTAACATCTTTTCCAGCCCTGGCAGTCCATGAACATTGATACATGACAAAGAAGAAAGGGTCCTTATTTGAAGGGAAAATGACCTGCTGGGAGAAGGTGTGTGGGGTTATGCTGGTCTGCATCCTCAGAGGCTCTCAAAGTCCCCTTCACTCAGAGCACCCACCTATTCACAGAGCCCATTAGTTATATATACAGTGAACTGTTAGTTTTCACCAAAAATTGCTGAGAAGGCTTTTCTAGGATCTTTGCTAGGGAAGCTGAGGGGCAAGGGTCTAGCCAAACATTCTAGTTCAATACTCCTGGTTTTTTTTTTTCCTTAAAGTTTTCAGAACAGCCCTGAGTTATCTGAGCATGGAGGCAGCTGGGGTCACGGCAATGATCTTCCACAAACCCACCCTGGTGGGCTGTCCACAGGGACCAATACTACAGCAGTGACACTTCCATCTCGGATCTTTCACGGGTGACCCAGAGTTCTCTGCCCCTGCCATCCACACTTTTTTGCAGCACCCTCTCCCCGAGTAAGTGTGGGTGCCCCGGCCCCCTGGCCACTCACCTTCCCCGAGGACTGGATGCCCTTGATGACAGCCATGCCCACGATGCTCCAGGCCACAAGGAGGCACAGAGTCATCTTCCAGTTGAGGCCCCCGCTCTCCGAGATGGAATTGGAGATGTCCAAGGCCTCTCGGTACCAGAAGTAGGTAGTGGCTGAGCTCTTCTCACACTCTGCCTCCACCACTGAAATGGCAGCAAAGGCCACAGGGGCCTGTGGGACCACCTCCTTGGCTGGACCCCAATCCAGGGCAGCTGAGCATGGTAGCAGGAAGGGACTGTATTGTTTTGGGTTAGCCAGGATCTGGCAGATCCTGAGGACTCCTGGGATCCTGAGGGACCTGGGAGGCTTTAGGACACACTGATCTAACTGAATTTCCACTCATGTCATCCCCCTGCCCATATCCATCAATGGAGGGCAGGAAGGATTAAGCAGAACTGGCCTCAAGTTCCTTGGGAAAGGTCCTGACCTAGAAGCCAACCACCTGGGTTCTCATCCTAGATCCTTAGCTAAATCAGTGGTGTGACCATGGGAAAGTTGTTTCTGAGCCTCAGTTTACCCATTTATGAGGTGGCATAAATCACCCACCCCTTTATAGGACTGGCATGTAAATATAGATTGTTCCAGACAGAATAGTGCTAGAGTAACACAGGGTAGTTAATAATAACTAAACAAAACTCACAGTTTCCAGAGTTATTCCTACACTCACTATTTCATTCAACCCCTATAAGAACTCTGTGGGACAGGCTGGCAAGAGATCATCATAAGGGGACATGAGGGGACTTCCATGGTGGTCTAATGGTTAAGACTCCATGCTTCCAATGCAGGGGGAAAGGGTTCAATCCCTGAGTGGGGAAACAGATCCCACATGCTGCACGGCCGAAAGAAAAAGAAAGTGGGAGAGATGAGGATCAGAGAGGGTAGGTGGCTTATCCAAGGTGGCACAGCAAGTCAACAAAATCTCAAAATCTGCAGGGAAGGAATGGAGACTCAGATGTAGAAAATGGATTTGTGGACACAGCGGGGGAAGGAGAGAGTGGGATGAATGGAGAAAGTAACATCAACAGCCTAAGACTCCCCTCAGGCTCCATGGATTCCTTCCTGGGACAGAGCCAGCTGGAATCCCCAGGTGGGTTCCTTAGAAGAACCATACTTGCCTGCCATGGTCCCATTCCTGGAGACAGGGCACTCACTCCAGGGCAGTGGGTACTGGAAAGACTTGAAGAAGTAGAAGATGCTCCACCCGATGATCACATTATAGTACAGCCCCACAAAGAGGCAGACCTGCAGACAGGGGGTCCACGGGGATCACACAGGCTGCAGGCAGCTCCGTCCCCTCACCTCCCCCATGCACAGCCTTGAAGGAGGAAAAGGAGAGATGAGATGGTGGCAGCAGAGGGCCTGCTCCTAATCCTCCACTCATGTGTTATTTGGGGAATCCACAAAGGAATGTTTCAGATATTAAAGATCTCTCCTTTAAGCAATGGAGTCTTAAAATGTTAATCCTTTCCAGTTTGAAATTCCTCTAAGATGCTTGAAGCACTTCCCCATCATTTCCTGATGACTCAGGATTATAATTCCAGAACTGCCCTATGGGACTATGGAGGCATGCCCAGTTATTGCTGCCACAGTAAATGGCCCCAGACAGCTGTGCTTATTGAGGTTTTGTAGATGCTTCTTATTGGCTTCCCATGTCCTCCCTTCTCTCAGGATGCTGCTTTCTCTTTGGTACTGTCAGAAGCCTGCCTCTAGAAAGACATGACTTCTCATTTTTTGGAACATGATAACCAACCTTGGTAGAACTGTAGTTAAAACAGAAGCACATGGATTCTGACTGAGGGTCAAAGGGGTTTCCTTTGAAAGCAATGCTTCTACATGTAGAGATTTTCTGCATCCACTTGGGATGCAGAGACCCCTGTCTATAGCCAGAGACCACCTCTCTTTCCAGGGGCCTGGCTATCTGATGTATGTGACAGTGTGGGCAGTGTGAGGGCTGAGAGACCCTGGCTTCATCAATTTTGTCTGAGCCCTGGCATGCATGAGCAGACACTCCTATAGCATACCTTACATGTGTGGGAATATAGCAGGAGAGATACCCACTGCCTTTACTGGAATGCTTCCAGTCCAAGGAGGAGACCCCACTCACATTCATGCGCATACACATGGCCAGCCCCAGCAGAGGGTGCTGTATTCGGTCATGTCAACCTGTGCAGAGGTAATCTCTCCCAGTCTCTGCCTGAGGCAGGTTTGGGCTGGCCCTGTTGCCAGGCCTGACAGATCCTTTCAGAGGCAGATTCCAGTGTTCATCCCTGGTGTGACGATAGGCTCCTGCAGGCTTTGCTCTTAAGGGAGGCTCGGTTTCCCCACCTGGAGAGCTAAGCAGGGCCTCATCTGCAGCCCTGTGATCAGCCTGGAGCCCTCATGGAGCATTCCCATCCAGGCCAGTGGGGTCTCCCCATCTCCCACTGATCCAAAGTCTCACCCCTCCTGGGTCAGCCACAGGCCCCTGAGGCCTTCTTCAGCTCTGCTCACGTGCACAGCAAACTGGAAAGGAGACACCATACCCCAAGGCTGCCTTTTCCCACTTACCCAAATAAAATACCCTCTAACCCAAGAGAAAGGATGGGCCTCCCTCACAGAGTGCTGATGGGCTGGTAAGCAGAGCGAGTATCTGGGATGGTCCACGTGTCCCCAGAGAACTCTGGCTGAGATGTCCCAGGCCTTTCCTCCTTCATAACAATCCCAAATATTACATCATTCAGGCAGTGGTGCCAACTTCCAGTTTAGGAAGTATGTGGTCCTGAGACACCAGTCGGATGTAATACTCAGGATGAGGGTCTCCCTCCCTGCCCTTCACCCCTCCCAGGACTCTGGGCTGTAAGCCCTGTGCCCCAGAGCAGCCCCTCTGCCTCCCGGCCTGTGCCCGCCACTGGCCCCCAACTCACTATGCAGCTGGAGAAGCCGATGCCACCCAGGCGGGGGCACACATAGTGCCACACGCCAATGCTGCCGCGGCGGATCCTCTGGCCCACGGCCAGCTCCAGGAAGAAGAGCGGGATCCCAATGATGATCAGCAGCACCAGGTAGGGCACCAGGTAGGCACCTGGGGAGGAGGGAGGGATGTGGGAGGGCATCTGGAGCACAGCACCCAGGTAAGGGAGGGATGGCAGCCAGGTCCTACAGCCTCAGCCACATCTCCAATCATCCCCAAGCTGTCCCCAGGCCCTGTGCTCCTCCAGGAATGCTCTGGCTTACACATGCAACCTACCACACACTGCCTGCCCAGACCTCCTTCTCCTCCTTGGCTCCACTGACCCAAAACACTAAAGGAGGAGCCAGACAGATGTCAACGCCTGCTATTCACAGGGCTGGACTCAGAGGCAGACATCCCTACCTCCCTACGCATTCTGTGGACACCTGTTCACACCCCCTCCCGCCCACAGAGGAGCAGCCCCCACTCACTGGCCCCTCAGAGGCACAGACCCTGGGGCACCATCCTCCCCAGGTCTGGGGGACCAGATGCTGACATAGCAGACTGGACAGCTCCAGGGAAGCAAAGCTTGGAAGCTCTCCAGGGACACAGGGTCTGACAAGCATCACCATTAATCTACAGCTAATTGGGAGGAACGGAAGAGAAATTAGCAGTTTAGGAAAGCATAGCCAGGAGGATCATAAAGGACAGAATGGATCTCACTAAAGATTCCAGACAATAAATTTAGCTCGCTGTCCTAGGTCTCACTGCAGACACAGTCTCGATTCTAAGTGACAGGGCATTCAGCAGAGGAATTAAAACCATGTCTGGACACAGACAATTGACCCCGGTGGAGAGCTGTGCCAACAAACCAGTCCTGTGAGCAGTGCTATTGGCACAGCCCTGCCTGTCTGTTACAGGTGTCTCCAGCGCCCAGCACCCCCAGACCAAGCCCTGCAAGCTGGGAGCCTCCAGAAGACCCCCCCAGCCACACTGCTCTGTTCTCCATAATGCAACATCCCAATATGTGTAATAAGCCCAGGAGTCAGGCATCTCTGGGGCCCACAACTCGGCACTTGGTAACAGCCCATCGTTAGCCATTCTATACCAGGGTGTGTAGTGGGGCTATCTGGGCCACAGAAGGCACAGACACTAGACCAGGAGAGCTGGTAGGACCCTCGGGTTCACCTGAGCACTGTCCGCATGTGAACACACATCACACATGATCGACTGAGCACACACATGCTGAGAGAGGGGTGTGGGTCCAATGGAGCTAGTCAGAAAAGGCGCCCAGGGGAGCAACCCCCCGCAACTTATATAAGACCATCTAATTCATGCAACACATACGTGCACACGCTCACATGAACACATACATTTAACTTGTCACTAACGAGCCTCTGTATCATATTATAAAAGGAGGGGGGCCTGAAGGACCCCTGGTTGTCTTTTAACCCAGCTCTGTCTCGTGGTCTCCAGCTCTGGGAAACGGAAGAGGAGAGGAGAGATCTGAAGGACAGCACAGGGACACAGGCTCCCTGGTTTTGTATTTCACCCACGAGTCCTCAGGTTGGGGAAGATGTGCAGGGAGACAGGTCTCAAGGGTCAGAGAAGTAGGATAGCATCTTCTGTGGATGCTTTTCTCCTCTTCCCAAGGAACTAGCGAGAGTCTTCAGGTAACTGCTGTCCAAAGACAGGTCCTGCTGCAAAGACTTGGCCCCCACCAGCCACCACTCAGGCCCAGGACTCTGACTGGATTGGAGGTTTCTTCCACACACTGAGGTCTAGCTAACCACAGGGCTCAGGGGACTGCAGGCTGGATGAGCAGCATTATGCCTCGGTTCATCACTGGTGCTTTTTCATACCAACCCTTATTAAAATCATTTGGACATGCACCCTCCTTTACCTTAGAAAATACAATTAGGGACACATCTGAATTTACTTTGATGGTTCAGTGGCTTTCAGGGCCTCAGGTCATTAAACAGCTGGGAGCACTGTTCAGGGAGTTATAAAATTTAGCAGAATATGGCTACAGAGAGTTAGATTCTGGGATCTCTGAGGCTTCCTGGATCTCTAGCACGTCTCGCTATTAATAGCAAACCCCAAGGTGGCCTTTGAAAGACCACCTTGATCTCAGACTGTTGAGATGCATGCTGAGTGGGGGTTGAGATCCAGACCTTGAAGTCAGACCTTCTGGGCCTGAGTCCTGGTTCCACCACTTACTGGCTCTGTGACTTTGGGCAAATTGCTTGATCCCTCTGTGCCACTATTTTCTTATGTATGTAAAGAGGGTGAAAATATTAGGTAGAATCATATGAAATTGCTGATATTTGATCATTTTTTACTTAAGAAAATGCCCAGTTCATACGCTTCAACTGTACATCTATTGCACAGGGCTGCCATGAGGATTAAATGAGTGACTTACCCAGAGTAAGCACTTGATGACCATCTGCCTACTTCTCACGAAAATAAAGAGAAAAACAAGCAAACTGCAAGGATGAAGAATAAAGAAACTGTCAACATCTGGTGGAGCTAGGCGGAGTTTTGGAGTTTCCATCCAAAATTAAGCAATTCTCACTGGATCACTCAGGGCTCAAAACCAGAGTTTTGACTCTCAGACCAACCATCTCCTATGACAATCTGCCTCCTTCCAAAACACATTTAAGATGACTAAAATGTTTAAGATGACTATAAAAACCAGTAAAATATAAGAGTTAAAGGTAGAGATAAAGAGGGATTCCAGGAATTAGAAAGGATGGGAAGTGAAGGTAGGGGCATGGAATGGGGAGCTCAGAGTCCTGACCTGATAATGCTTTTCTTTTGGGGGTTGTTCATGATGTCTAGTGCTGTGGCAACGGTCTGGTGACACTGGAAACTAACAGACTTTGGCAAGAATGCTGCCTGGGGGCAAAGGGGTGGTGGAATGTGTGGCAGGGAGAAGGACTCTGTGATTCAGCACTGAATGCTCAGGCAGACTGATTTTCTCAGCCATGAAGGATACGGTTGGAGGCTACCAGCTGGAGCCCCTAATGCAACGTACCCTCTGAAGTCATTTTGGGTACTCTGAGCTTTTAACATCTCACAGCACTTGAGGGAATCACACACTTCCCTTTGTATCTTTGCTTTGGGCTGGCCTTATATCAATTCAGTGACTTGGGCCTGGCCATTGCCATACAGGGGCTTCCCTGGTAGCTCAGCTGGTAAAGAATCTGTCTGCAATGCAGGAGACTCTGGTTTGATTCTTGGGTCAGAAAGATCCCCTGGATAAGGGATAGGCTACCCGCTCCAGTATTCTTGGGCTTCCCTGGTGGCTCAGACTGTAAAGAATTCTCCTGCAATGTGGGAGACCTTGGTTCAATCCCTGGGTTGGGAAGATCCCCTTGCGGAGGGCAGGGCAACCCACTCCAGTGTTCTTGCCTGGAGAATCCCCATGGACAGAGGAGCCTGGTGGGCTACAGTCCATGGGTTCGCAAAGATTCGGACACGACTGAGCAACTAAGCACAGCACAGCACGGCATGCCATACAGATTGAAAGCTCTGATCAGCAGCTATTTATTGGGTGAGTAAAAATAAAGATCTTCAAAGCAAGGAGAGTACAGAGGGAAAAGACTGTGCCCTGGTGGCAAGATGGAATTTTCTGGCCCTAAGTCAGGTGGGCGTTTTCACTCCCTGCCCTTCAACACAACCGGCAAAGGAGAAGTCTCCAGCCAGGCTCTGTCTTTTGGACCAGGGAGAGCATCCCAGAGGGGAGGGAGGGACTCTGAATAGGGCTGCATCTCTGGGGGAGGCCACATGGCAGATCCATGGGGCAGGGAGGGAAGTGACAGGGCTAAAATGCCTGTAGAGCTGGGGCCACACCTTTAGGCTGGAGCATGGCAGTCCCAGGGCACAGGGACCCAGGAGCAAGAAAGTTCTTTGCTGGCTACATCACTTTCCCAGGACCAGAGGTCTGAGCTTGGAATTGTCAAAGTTCACTGGGTATTTTTTTGCTTATTTTTGGTTCATTTCCCCCTGGTTTCAAAGCAAATTGCCTTTGGAACATTTCAGCCTACCTCAGAGGTGCTAGGGGATAAGGCCTGGGGGCTTCTACCCACCCCAGGAGCTAGAATAGTGAGTAGAAATGGTCTGATACCAGGGGGCAAGATCCTCTGAGGTCAGTGAATCCCCTTCTGGAAGGGCAGCATGAGGGCCCCTCCAATCTGCGAGGCAGCAGGTGTAGTAATTAAGGGCTCAGGCTCCGGGGCCAAGCTGTCCAGGTTTGAATCCTGACTTTATCACCAGCTGTGTGACCTTGAACAAGTGATCTAACCTCTCTGTGCCTCAAGTAACAGCCTCTAATACGAGGATGATAATAACTTTTCCTCACATAGGTTTTTGGGGACAACACGATGGTTGAACCATATGAAATTGGTGCTTTGGCTGTTCCAAGATGCAGTTTCACGCATTTCAGCCTAATATCCAGGGAGAGCTTATGACAGTGCCTGGCATCTATAAGCATTTAATAATAATGGCCAACAGCTGCTCATTACTGTGTGTCAGATACGTGCTCAGTCACTTCAGTCATGTCCAACTCTCTGCAACCCTATAGACTGTAGCCCACCAGGCTCCTCCTGCCATGGGATTCTCTAGGCAAGAATCCTGGAGTGAATTGCCATGCCCTCCTCCAGGGGATCTTTCTGATCCAGGGATTGAACTCACGTCCCTTACGTCTCCTGCATTGGCAGGTGGATTCTTTACCACTAGCGCCACCTGGGAAGCCCAGTCAGATAGAGTGGTAAGCATTCTATTAATAAATATAAAGCTCATTTAATTCTCCCAACTATCCTGTGAGGCAGGAACTACTATTCTTCTCATCTTACAGATGCAGGACAGCGAGGCACAGAGAAATGAAGCAACTTGTACAGGGTCCCAGAGCCAACGGCTCCTCTGGGACTTGAATGCAGGCCGTCCAGGGCCAGAGCCCACATTCTCTCCTCAGGCCTGCAGCCTCTTGAGAGCTGTTAGCCATTCCTGGGGAAGAGTCTCAGTCTCACTCTGGAGTCCTGAGTTCCAGCCTACAAGGGCCCTGGCTCTACCTCATAAAGCAGTGTTTCTTTTCTCCCCTCAGCCCAGCCCACATGCAGGGCCCTCCTGGACAAGCAGGGCTGCCCCTTACCTCCTCCGTTTTTCTGGCACAGGTAAGGGAACCTCCAGATGTTGCCAAGGCCCACAGAGAAGCCAATCTGGGCCAGGATGTACTGCAGCTTGCTGTTCCAGGCCGGCCGGTCCTCCGCATCCAGCTCCTCCTCCGCCGCCTTCTGTTTGCCGCCTGCCTCACCGGCCACGTTCAAGACACTCTGCTTGTAGTCCACGGGCTCCTCCAGGGCCAGCAGGTCGGCCACCGACTCTGTGACGTGCTCATTGCTGTGCTCGCGCTGGGTCACCTTGCTGTTCTTCGGCATTGGTCCCCCTGGGTGGCACAGCCCTGTTTCCCAGCACGTGAAGAAGGTGGGACTCAGCTGCCGTCAGCTCTTTCTCATCCAGGGACCTCTGAAACCAGAAGAGCAGGAGAGGGTTTGCTGACCACACCAGAGAGGTGGGGAGCCCGAGTGGACACGACCCAATCAACTCCCTCTCACACACTCAGAAGCTGGTCAGTGGCCTTGAACTTCAAGCTTGCCTTCTTCCCCAGTGAGGGCCACTGAGGGCCTCAAGGTCTGCACCCTCAGTTTCCCCAAGGGCCTTCTCAGCTGAGCATCATCAGAAAGGCAAGCCTGATGGAAGGGGTAACACCATACACCAAACCCAAATAAAGGGTCATCCATCAAAACATGGCCACCTTTCACCATCATAGATCCTAGAATGTTTAAGAACATTTGGAGGGCTCCATTGCCTTCCTCTCCTAGGGCAGCACAAGGTGTAGCCAAGTCCTAGCCCTCTTGTGTTCTATTTAGTCAAACCACCTGGTGGGACCCAGGGAAACCGGCATCCGCATTCCAAATGCAGTTGGGGGCCAGTGGCATCAACATGCTTGTCAGTAACACAGACTCTCAGCCCCACCCCAGACCTACTGAATAATGTATTTCTACAGAAACTCCAAGTGATTCAGAGGGACATTCATGTTTGCAAAAAAGAAAAAAAAAAAAAAAAGGCTAACACTCTTACATGGGGCCTCTGGACACCAGCATTCCCCAGGCAAGAGCACTGGCCAGGCGCAGCTAAAGATTCTGGCAGCAGAGACCTAGAGATGCTTGCTCAGTGCCAACAAATCCTGGGTCATTGCTCAGCAGTGACATTATCTGAAGGCCACCACAGCCAAGAGCCAGTTCTCCATCCTTCTGTGACAGTTTTACAGCAGATAATGTCTGTACAACGTGGGCGGGGGAGGCAAAACTCTCCCCTGCTCCTGCCATTCCCCATCCATCTTTCCTGCTTTCCCTTAAACAAATAGAGCACCAAGGAAATGAGTCCTTTGAAGGATCCCAACACTCTGCTTGTATCAAAGCACCTCCTCGTTAAGGGAAGGTTGGAGGATTTAAAATTAAACCACGTACACCCTGGCCGGCAGTTGCCTTGCATGTTTCTAGGGATGTAAATCATCCTGTTCTGTCATTACTCCACTAAGGAAGGAGCTGCCTCTGTTCCCCTTGCACGTGCCATCTCAACCCTCGGGCAAGAGCTCTGTGTAGCAGAAGTGTACACACCTGCCCCTCCTGCTGGCCTTGACCCAGACCTCCTGGCTGATTCCACCCAACACCTGACCTTTGAGGAGACCTGGCCAGCCAAATCCTGTTATACATGTAATGAAGCTAGGAGACCTGGCAGATGGGGACAACTGTCCTCCCTGGTCTTCAGGGTTAGCCAGCCCTCCCCAGGCCAGGTTTTGGATCACACAAGCAAGTGACACTTTCTTGTCCTCTTCCTCTAAGGAGGACAGTGATTCTTAATGACTGTCCCCTTCTACTCTAGGCACAGTCAGGGTCTTGGGACAGAGCCAGACTGCCTGAAAGACCTCAGAATTCCCTATAAGAAACGCACCTCTCGGTTGGGACTCTGCTTCACAGTGGGTCAGCTGAACACTCCATCATGGCCCGGAGGGTGCCCCAAGGTGGGATTGTATGTCTGTGAGCCCTCCAGTCCTCAGCCTCCCCCCAAGATGCTATGGTGCCTATACTACAGAAGCAAATGGTGCCCCTAGGAGTTGTGCCAGGGGTAGGCCTGTGTTCTTGCCTAGGCTGCCAAAATGAGCCCCTCCCCTTCCCCAGTCATCAGGTCCTGGTCCCCAGGCCCTTAAATGGAGAACAAAACCTAAGGCACACGTGATGGCAGCTTGTCCAACTAGTCTGTCATTCCTCAGCTATGTTAGGAGTTTTATAAAAAGCTAGAGCTGGGGAGGAGGGTCAGGTAGGTCCCTCCTATGAGCGCAGTCACCAGGGCACCTGAACTCAGAGCCTCCCTGCAGGCACTCAGCCTGCAGCAGGATTAGATCAGAACAATCTGGATTGCATTAGATATGATGTACTGTTCATCTTGTCACAACTGGAGAAAACAGGGATTCCTGCAAGTCAGCAGAAGTTACCTTGAGGCTGGCCAATTCGACAACACATTTCCCCATAAATAGATTAGTGAGTGGCAGCTCTGGCCACCAGTACGAGAAGGGGGGGGAGGGAAGAAGGCACCACTGTAAACTGAGAGAGCTCAAGGACAAAACTGGCACATTCTAATAAATCCAGAGAAGGGTACCCACAACAGCATCACGGAAACCACAGGCATCAGCACAATATGAGCTTCTTCCTTTTTTCCAAGACATCACTGATGGGCATGAACATCTTGCACCACAGTATGGGGCCTGGGGTCCTCTGAGCCATCAGCAAAGTGCTGCCGCCAACTTGCAAGCTGAGACACTGGGATGGGCTGCCATCAGGACTGGAACCTTCTGCACCCATGAATCTCCTCATATTACAGGAGTCCAATGTTCAGAATACTAAAGTTTGAGGGATCCTAGGAACATTCTCATTTTATATATGAGGAAACTGAGGCCCAGAGAGAGGGAAATAATTGCCTAAAGCCACTGGGTCAGACCTAGCAGGGGGTGGAACACAGGAAGAAGACAGTATCTTCTTTGGGGGCTGCGAAGTCAGAAAGGCCTGGACTGAGAGCCCATTTCATTCAATCATTCACTCAATCACTCACTCATTGAGCTGAGTTGACAAATATTTACTGAGTGCCTTCTCCTGGTGGCTTAGACAGTGAAGAATCTACCTGCAATGCGGGAGACCTGAGTTCGATCCCTGGGTTGGAAAGATCCCCTGGAGAAGGGAATGGCTACCCACTCCAGTATTCTTGCTTAGAAAATTCCATGGACAGGGGAGCCTGGCAGGCTACAGTCTATGGGGTCGCAAAGAGTTGGACACAACTGATCATCTAACACTTTCACTTTCTCTGTAGCAGGCTCTAAGTGTGAGGGATACAGCAGCAAACAAAATAATCCAGAGCTTCCTCTTGTGGAGGTTCTATTTCTGGTGGACAGGCCAGACACGCAAAGAAATAAACATACAAAATAACCAGTGGTGATTTTTACTATAATGACAAATAACACGGGATGGAGAGTGAGGTGGCTGGAAAGCTGGAGGGCTGCAATGTTATGATCTGGAAAGGCATCCCTGAGGAGGGGACACTGGAGCAGAGGCACTCAGGAAATGTATGTCAAGTGCCTAAGTGAGTGAATGAAGTGCCTGTCTGACTTCAAAGCCCCTGCCCTCCACCCCACACCTTCCCCACCTCTCACCTCCACCCCTCTATGCCCCCACTCCGCCAACTGTAAAGACATTGGCTGGTGCCCTGAGAGAGATGGGCAGCCACCTCACTTGAACTATGCAAGTGTCAGGCCCCTCCTGGGTGAAAAGGTTCTATCTGATGACAGCTCCTGCCTCCCAGAGAGGGCTGTGTGAGGATTCCATGAGCAGATATACACAGAGCACCTGGTACGGGGCTTGGCGCCAGGAAGGACCCCAAGGATGGAGGCCGCAATCTGGAATTCTGGTCTTGTTTGTCTTTGTTCATTTAAAATGAATTCATTTAAAAATATGTAAGTCCCCCTATTTATATTTTGTTACATAAATGCCCTGTTTCTCCTCAGGAAAAGCCAAAATGAGTTTGCGGGTGGAGTGGGGTAGAGGGCGGAGAGCGTTGTGAAACACCACCAGTGCAGAGATGTCCTCTTTTGCTAGTGAGACGTAGCAGCACTCTGAAGCTGGTGGGGCAGCACCCTGCGAGGTCCAGGCCCACCCACCCGGTCCTAGGGTCACAGGGAAGCAGGTAAGGGCCATATGGGGCCAGGCCCCAGGCCTGAAGATCAGCAATGTTATTACTGATAAAAAAAAAAAAAAGCATGGCCTCACAGTGAAGCCTGGCAATATTATGAATAGAACTATAGCTCATATTTGGAATAGTTTGAAATCATTTAACAACATGTTTTACACAGTCCATGGGCACAGTATGAGGTGGTGATTCTGCTCTGAAGCCAAACTGCCTGGGTTCGGATCTCAGCTTCACTCCTCACCAGCCACCAGCCTGGCCGGTTCTTCCCCTCACTGAGCTGATTTCCAGTGAACAGAGCATGACCACCTGGTAATGTTGAGGGGAGGACAGGTTGTACAGGTCTCAGGAGGGGGCCCAACCCCCAGCAAGTGCTCACAGATGTCACCTCTTCTTATCATCTCACTGGATTCATAGCCCGGCCAGAAAGTGCAGTGAACAAGCTGTGCCCCCAGGTGGGACAGGGCATGGCCACCATCACACAGCTGCCGGAACCCAGGTCTCCTCACTCCTGTGCTCTCTCCATGTCTAAAGGGGAGGCAGCAGCAGTGACTTCAAATAACCTGCCCTCTCCACAGCCTTCCAGTTCCCTGAAGCCTGGAGACCCTGTGCGGCAAAAAGGTGAGCTTTCAGCCCAGGGCCCGGGAATCCAATGTGTACCCAGCGACCCTGAAGCACAGCCGGGGACAAGCACCAGAATCAGAGAAGATCCAGGCAGGTAGATTCCTCTCTGCCCTGCCTTTGCTGCCCATGGAGCCAGAGGTGATCCAGGCAATGGGAGGCCCATTCGGTGCTGGTCTTGCTTGACCAACCACCAGCCAACTGTGCAAAGTGGCACCATCAACCTGACCTCTCTGGACCTTGCTTTTCCTGTGTGTGCAATGGGTAGGTCTGGATGATCTCTGAGGCCCTTTCAGCTCTGCATATACCCAGGGAGTGCCCCTGCCGCACATGCATGTGAGCAAGGTGTGACCTGCCCCAGGCACCAGACACTGCAGGTACTTGGGCTTGTCTGTCAGGCCATCCTCTCCCAGATGAGAGCTCACTGGGGCACTGTGGTGATGCTTTGACCACCAGCCCTCTGTTCTCGGATTACCCCCCGTAGTAAATGGGGTGGGTTGTAAAGGTGCTTTCCCAAGAGGCACATCAGAGGATGCAGTGCCATGGTACACCCCGAAAGGATGCCTCAGCTACTTAAAACACAATGCAGAGAGGCTCGAATGCTGAGAGAGCCCTCGGTTGCCAGATCTGTCACTTAGCAACAGATGCAGCTTACAGCTCAGAATAGCGCATGTGAGAGAAGCAGGACGGGCGAGTGAACTGTGAATCTTCTTAAAAAGAGAAAAAAATAGTGTGACTAGGAGGCAGACAGGTAAAAATATCTCGAGGCCGGAGGGCTGATGGCTCCACAACAACCTTTCAAGCACAGCACTCACTCAGTAATTACCCCCGGGGCGGGGGGCGGGAGGTAGCTGCTCACCCTGCAACCAAGGCCAAGCCAGGGGCCTCTCCACCCCACAGGAGCGGGGAGCAGGGGAAGGGGAACCCTCTGAGCACATGCCTCCTGAAGTCAGTAAGGTGGTACCTGGTAACTCAAAGGGCAAACTCAAAGGAGTCAGTTTCCTTGTGAGTCTCCCAGGTGAACTGAGTGGACAAGCTGCTATCTTGGGGACAGAGGAACCAAGGGGACCACAGACCCCGAGGACTGACTTCACTGAAGCCCTGAGGGTGCTCAGTTTTGCTGCCTTGGGTGGGTGGGTACTCTGGAGAGAGTGTTACAAGTCTGTAAATGCAAACCTGTATCCCAGGGCTTCCCGGTGGCTCAGCAGTAAAGAATCCGCCTGCAACACAGGAGACCTGGGTTAGATCCCTGGGTCAGGAAGATCCCCTGTAGAAGGAAATGTATTCCACTCCAGTATTCTTGCCTGGAAACTCCCATGAACAGAGAAGCCTGGCGGACTGCAGTCCATGGGGTCGCAAAGAGTTGGACATGACTTAGCTACTAAACCAGCACCACACCACAGGGAAGCCGTGGGCCCCCAGAAGAGAAGAGCAGTGGAGAACGCCCAGCTCCCTGGCCATACAGACAAGTCCAACTCAGGACTAAGCAGTGGTGAGAAGGAAGTGAGGTCAGGTCCCTTCCTCTTAGGGAACTTAACAGCTTCCTGATTTCCAGGTGACAAGCCGTGGTGGCCCACACACACACTTTTTCTAATTACCTCAGAGCCTCTGGGCTTCCACCGAGCCCAATATAGATCAGACTGTTAGAGACCCAAGTTGTCCTCCGAATTACTTTTAACTATCTTATTGGAACCTCTGGCAGTCAGCTGGTACAAACTGCTCCTGGCAGGCCCTGGCCTGGGCTGGCCGCTCACCTTGGGTTTTCTTGCCCAGGAGGCACAGCCAGGCGCCAGCACATTCCTGGCCTCTCCCTCCTCCACCCTCCATCCCCACACCGCAAAGTCCTGTCAGTGGGTTCAGATCTGTCCTCCCCCACCCTCGTGCTCTAACTCAGGCCTTCTCTCCGTGGAAGGCCAGCACCAGGCACCCAGCTCACATCTCCTCCAGGCCTTCGGAGGAGACACCATGTCTCCCCACACCCACTGCCATCTCATCGCCGTGGCAGCTCCTCCTGTGGCCCCCTTCCACCTCCCTGGCCCTGGCTCCCCTCCTCCCCGGCCCACCTACCACTCCTCATCCTCTGCCTCCTCGACCTTCTAGTCTTTGAAGGCCCAGCTGAAGGCCCAGCAATGACGTGATGCCTTCCACAATTATCTAGTGAGAAAGAACATCTCCTTCTTTCCCTTCATCAGAACACTTTTTATAAGACTATTTGCTACTTTTACCATTTGGCTTTCTAGTATAGCTAGTTATTTAAGGTCTGATTTCCTTTTCGAGCCACAAGTCTCCCTGAGGGCAGGACCCAAGATGGATCAGCTTTGTGCCCCTCCCCATTGCCCCACACCCAGCAGGCCCTGGCACACAGGACAGGACATGGTATTCACAGATGCTCCGAAGTCTCTGCCTGCCCACCCTCCAAGAACAACCTGCTTCCCTGCTTCCTACGTTAAAATCGGAACTTCGGCCTTCTCCTTTGAAACAAAGATGTGACGGCAAAAAGCTAACAGCTCTGAGCAGAGACATGGTAAACCTACCAAAAGTCGTCTGCCCAGCCAGGGGCTCTAATCTGGCACAGCCCTGCAGCACATGTGGGGAGGACCCTAGGCCTTGGAAGACAGATTTCTAGCCCTGACTCATCTGGAAAATAGGGAACAGCTCTTATGTGACCAACTGCATCTGGTTATCACATGGATAGAAGGAGAAAGCGAAAGAAAAGCTTCCTGAAACATCGAGTCAACAGAACGGCCACTTCTGACTCCATTTCACAGATTTTCCAGCTTTGTGCTGTGGTCCCCAGTTCTTATCCCAATTGACCGCATCTTTGCTTCTCCAAGGCCAAATTCTGGTGACCAACTACTACTACATGTGCTCAATAAATATGATATGAATGAAGTGAGTGAGTGAATCAATGAATTGATGTATTTTGGACTCCTCAAATTTTCTAGAATCTGATGTTATTTCTCAGTTTCAAATTTTCCCACTTTCTGACATGATACTCTGATCCCAGGAGCATGTGATGCCCCAAGCAGCTGTTTGAAACTAACATAAACTAAGAAGTTTGGCCATCACTCAAAGACGTTTTGCCTTTCATATAGGAGCCATGATCTGTGCCTCCTTGTCTCCACTTTGCAGGCAGGATTCATCCACACCACAGAGAAGTAATCATTGGACAGGCATGGTCTTGGCGTGGAGCCTTCTAGAGGCTGGAGGACCATTTCAAGCAACACACGGGCAAAGGAGCCAGTGGAATCTTCTACATCTCATCTCACCTTCCTGTTGCATTTACTGAGCGTGTTCTCTGCAGTTGGTATTTTGTTTTCTTAGTCAAGGAGGAAGGAAAGCAGGAAAAGGGGCAGATGGTCCACAGGGGGAGGAACTGGCACTGGAAAATATGGGAGAGGCCAGTGCCAACAAAAGCTTCTGGTTCAGTTCTACCAAGTCATGTGAGGGGGAATGCACGCCCAGTGAGTGTGCAAGCAAGAACAGCACCATGGCTGCCCCACAGACACCTGAGCTTTCCACTAGAATTGAGGTGCTGGGGACAAAGTGGATTGTGGTGATAATGACAATTTCAACAGCAGCACAGGGACACCTCTGGTGATCCCAGTGGCTGAGACTCCATGCTCCCAATGCAGGGAGCCCAGATTGGATCCCTGGTCAGGGAAGTAGATCCCATATGCCACAACTAATGATCCTGACTGCCACAACTAAAACCCAGTGCAACCATACAAATAAATAAATAGTTTTTAAAAGACCAGCAGCACATAGGCTATCCTTCTTGAGGGCTGATTATCCATAGCAGTCATTGTGTTGCTGCTGCTGCTGCTGTTAAGTCGCTTCAGTCATGTCCGACTCTGTGCGACCCCATAGACGGCAGCCCACCAGGCTCCTCCATCCCTGGGATTCTCCAGGCAAGAATACTGGAGTGGGTTGCCATTTCCTTCTCCAATGCATGAAAGTGAAAAGTGAAAGTGAAGTCGCTCAGTCGTGTCCTACTCTTCGCAACCACATGGACTGCAGCCTACCAGGCTCCTCTGTCCATCAGATTTTCCAGGCAAGAGTACTGGAGTGGGGTGCCATTGCCTTCTCCGGTCATTGTATTGAACAGACATTATTTCCTTTAACCCCACCAAAAGCTGTATGAGGCTACTGCCACTCTTATCCCCATTTTACAGATGAAGAAATAGAGGCTCAGAGGGGATACATTACCTGTATTTCATTGAACTTAAGACTTTTTGGTGCTGGTACTTTTTTGAACTTACCAGAAAGGGTCCATGGAAGGTTTTCACCCAACTAGGTCACCACCCCACTTGACCAACAGCCCATATGAGACGTTGTTGACTGCACATTCTGATTTTAAGATGTGACACTGTGCAAAATTACACATCTTGGGATTGATGAAATATAGCACACAGTCAAAAAGTGGAAACCCGGAGTCCCAACCACCAATATAATGTGACTCCAGAATCTCTCAACCACCACACTGTCGCAGGAAGATCATGGGATCTGGAGTCAGGGGAACCTGGGCCTGAGTCCTGCAGCCACTTGCAGGTCGTGAGTCTGCAAGGAGATCCAATCAATCCATTCTAAAGGAGATAAATCCTGGGTGTTCACTGGAAGGACTGATGTTGAAGCTGAAATTCCAATACTTTGGCCACCTCATGCGAACAGTTGACTCATTGGAAAAGACCCTAATGCTGGGTAGGATTGGGGGCAGGATGAGAAGGGGACGACAGAGGATGAGAAGGTTGGATGGCATCACTGACTCGATGGACATGGGTTTGGGTAGACTCCGGGAGTTGGTGATGGACAGAGAGGCCTGGTGTGCTGCAATTCATGGGGTCGCAAAGAGTCAGATACGACTGAGCGACTGAACTGAACTGAACTGACAGCCTCTTTTGGTTTCAGCTTCTGGACCTGAAAAGATGGGAATGAGGTTCTGACCTTGTGGGATTGTCATGAGGATGAAATGAAATAACACAGGGAGCACACCATAAACCCCATCAGCTGCCCCTCCATGTGAGAACACAAGGGAAATGGGCCCAAACAGGAACATAGGCCCATTCACCCATGTACCTGCAACATCCGGGAACCAGCATGGAACAAGCACATGGTTACCTGAGGACGTGTGGGGCCAGTGGGGGATGCAGGTGTTTGGAGCTCCAACTTATTTCCACTTCTCTCTTGAACTGAAGGAGAATGGAGCCCAGAGACTCTCATGAACTAGAATACTACTGAAATATGGGATTTAAAAACTTCTCTGTATTTTCCCTCCCTATTTCCCTCCTTCCTGTCCTTCATTTCCTTCAACAGATATTTACTGAATAGTAACTGAGCATTAGGCCCTGTCCTAGTATAGCAGAGAACAGAGAAAACAATGTCCCTGCTCTGGGGGATTTAGAGGACAAATAAAAATCATATATAATAATAATTAATATCACATGAAAGTGAAAAGTGAAAGTCACTCAGTCGTATCCAACTCTTTGCGACCCCATGGACTATACAGTCCATGGAATTCTTCAGGTCAGAATATTGGAGTGGGTTGCCATGTCCTCCTCCAGGGTATCTTCCCAACCCAGGGATTGAACCCAGGTCTCCCGCATTGCAGGTGGATTCTTTACCAGCCAAGCCATCAGGGAAGCCCAAGAATACTGGAGTGGGTAGTCTATTCCTTCTCCAGCAGATCTTCCCAACCCAGGAATCGAACCGGGGTCCCCTGCATTGTAGGTGGATTCTTTACCGGCTGAGTTACCAGGGAATATCATATATATAGGCATAAACTCTATCCATAGTGATATCAAATAAATATATACAGGGGATAGAGTGATGTAGGGATGCTATACTGTATAGGGGGTAATGGAAAGCAACTCTGCTAACAACCTGATAATGTGAGAGCATAAGCCAGGATATCCTGGGGAAGCAATCATGGCAGAGGGAACAGAAAGTGCAAAGGTCCTAAGGCAGGAGCCACACAGGCCCTGTGCTTAGAGCATCCTAAGCCAGGGTAGAGTGGGATATGCTGAGACAGGAGAATAGCTGGCAGCCTGAGCCGGCAGGACCCGTCAGCCGCGGAAAGGTTTGGGTCTTCTCTCGAACAGAAGACCGTTTTTAAAGGGATGGATAGAGTACAAGTTAAAAAGCACATGGATTAGGAGTTTGGGATTAGCAGATGCAAACTATTACATATAGAATGCATAAATGGTAAGGTTATATTGTACAGCACAGGGAACTATACTCAGTAACCTGTGATAAACCATAATGGAAAAGAATGTGAAAAAGTACGTATGCATATGTATAATTGAATCACATTGCTATACAGCAGAAATTAACACAGCGTTGTACGTCAACTAAATAAATTTTAAAAAGAAAAAGCAGGTAGGTTAGAGATGGTGGTGACCTGGGCCAGGCTGTGGACAAGGTTGAAGTTTTAAAGACAGGAAAACAGAGGACCCAGGGTACTAAAATGTAACAGGCCCCGAACAGAAGACCCATGAGACTGTCCTGATTTAGGAAAAAAAAATTATTTTTTAAGTCAGTTGTGAAAATAAAAAGTCCAGGAGTGACAAACGAAAGCCTGATTCCCTGCTTCTCTTATTCGTGGGAGGCCCGTGGCGGCAACAGATGGGTCCTCACAACCTCTGTGCTAATCCTCTGACCTGGATTTTCTTTCAGCCACTATTTCCTCTCGTTCCAGAGAGAGACAGAAGCAATCACGGGTGTCCAATTACCTGAGTTACCCACCAGACTGCCGAAGAGCACTTGAAAGAATAGTGATCAGAAACCCTTAATTACAGTCCCAACATGGTGTCTCTTTCCTGAGGACCAGAAACGTTTGTATCTCTTTCCCCACCAGCTTTCAGCACGGCTTTGTGGAGGGGTGGGCAGAAAGGCACCCCCATAAGGAGCAAGTTGCCAGCCACCTGAGATCACAGCGGTGGGAGTACACGTTTGAAGACCTACTGTCCTTCCATATGTTATTTATCCCCAAAACAACTTGGGGTAAGATGGAATGCTCATTTTACAGATGAAGAAGCCTAAACTAAGGGAAGATAACTACCGTATACTAGATTACTACCGTGTACTAGATTACCCAGCCATGAAACAAAGGAGACAGAATCCAAACTGTGGTGCACCTCACTCAGTAGTCTGTACTCTTCCATACTTTGGTGCTTTCCAATCTTCCACACGTGATGACACAAAGAGAAGAGAATACTGCCATGGCACACTGGGTAAATGGAGGAGGCTTCTCCATCTTAGGCCATTCAAGGCTATTCCAGGGGATAAAGGTGTCATTATCTCTGGGCCACATGCCACCCATCTGGGGCCCTGGTTAGGAAGTTCTCCAATGCACTGTGCCACACTGGAAAGCGATACATGTGAATCTCACTCAGCAAGTCAATAATGGAACAAGTCCATCTACCATCATTCCTCCTGGAGGACAGGAGCTTCCTCACTTGGCCAGGTCTGTTCCCAAAGCTAAAAGCATTATGCAAATTGGGGGACTGGTCAAGGAGATTCCTTCCGGTGGTTCTAAAGGAGTCCCCAAACTACTAGCAGGCAGGTTGTCTCAGAGGTGTGCCAGGACCGTGGACAGCACCCATCGGGCCATTCTGAAAGCTAGTGCTGGCTGCCCATTACAGGAGCATGCTCTCCTCCCTGTAGACCCCCAGGAAGAGGAGATCCATATCCTCCCTGAGCACTCATCTGGTAGCACCTGTTGGAGCCATCCCATCAGGTGACTGTCTACATCCCCTGAATGGTAGGCTTTATCAAACAGCACTGCTGGCCTGGAGTTGGATTTAAAACCACAGGAGCCCAGAAGTCTTATAATTAAAGAGAAAATGCAGCCAGCAGGAATCTGGGGTGTGGACCAATAGATTCTATTTGCAAGTGAAATAATAGGTGGCAAATTAGTGGTGCACAGAATCCAACAGAAGTTCTAATGAAACCCGTAATTAGAAATGATGGAATACAGCAAAAGGAAACTTATCTTCAAATGAACTGTGAGTAGGCTGTGGAAGACAGAGTGGCAACTCAGTGGGTCAGATGCAGTTGATTTGATGACTTCCAGGCCTGGAAGCTGGGGTGTTACTTCCTCTGGCCCCACGCTTGCCCCATTCTCACTCCACAAGTAGCCTCAGAGCAAAAGCATTTTCAGTCTCAGCTCCCAAGTTGGGGACTCAGGCTGCCCAAGCCTCATCTGACACAGGATTGTTCTCTAACAAAACATACCTGGTTTTAAACATGAGAATAATTTGGTACAGTAATGCATCTTGCACCTGAGCTCATGTTCTCACACGTGAATTTTCTGTGCACAGTGAATATCTAATTATATTTTTTAATAACTGAATTTATCCAGAGATGGACCATATCTTAATTTTTAAAATTACTCATGGGGGATGGGGGATGGGGGATGGGAGGGAGAATTACCCAAAGACTGTATCTCCTCAGAATGGCTGTCTATGGAGCAAGGGCTTCCGAGAAGACCTCTTTGTCCTCTGGGGTGCTTACCTTTCAACAATCCACCCTCACTTTCAGAAACTTCCCCACCATGAACAAAGGGGGCTTGAAGATGCGAGGCAGGCTAGGAGAGTAGGGACTTATTATTCCAGGTGATTTCTCAGAGAGAGAAGAGATGGAGAAGCAGAAGGAATCAGAGACCAAGTTTCCCAGAACAGTCAAGGACGCACGTGGTGGAGCCCCAAGGGTGAGGAGCACAGGCTCCATGGGACGGGACCAGGAAGCAGGCAGCATCCCTCTGGGCAGCCCTTGCTGCCACTGCTGCCAATGACCTTGGAGGGTTAGCAGTTTCACTCTGGGGTCTGGGACGTCACCAGAAACTGCTGCAGGTCCCTGGCACACACTCTCCAGCAGAGGAACCTGACACATCAGAGCCCACCAGTGACTGGCTGTCCTTGGTACCGCAGAAGGAAAAATCCTCAGGCATCCTCACATTTTGCTCTGACTCTTCCTTCACTGCTCCTAGAACCAACCCCAGACTAGGACAGACTTTATAGGAATGAGGTCGGGGTGGTAGAGATCAGGAAGAGAAAGATAGACAGGACAGTAAAGCATCAAGATGGAGCCTAGGATGTTCTTCTGGATTCCAACTAACTTGGGACCACATACTGTATTTCCCCTTAGAAACTGGGGTATGCTCATTCTCTACCAATTTCCCATTAGTGGAAGCTCATGTCCCCCTTCTCAGAGCAACAGCTTAAAGAAAGAAACTCACTGGTTTAGAGAATCTCAGTGGGGTAAATGCCTGTGTTGTCAGAAAAAATTTATTAAGAACTTATTATGGATTCACATCATATAGATATCAACAACATGAAGTCTGGAATCTAACAGACCGGAGTGCAAATTCTCAGGTTGTCACCCACTACCGTGTGACCTTGAGCAAGCTGTTTAACCTCTCTGAATTCAAGTCCCACATCTGTAAGCTGCTGAGAGCAATAATATACCTCCTGGGACTGTAATGAAGGTTAAATGAGATAGCATATGAATGCAGCATTTAGCACAGCGCAGAAGCCTCAATGAAAACTTAGATATTATCACTGTGTGCTAAGCACCCAGCACCCAGCCCTCCTAAAAGCAGGCCAAGCAGGCATTTCCCCACAGATGATCATCCCACCTGCGATCCCGGGGCATGCACCACCACAGAGCTACCCATGGTACTGTGCTTCTGACCTCTGGAAGTCAAAGGGGATACCAGACTGGGGAAGGCTAATGTAAAAGGAATCTATAATAACAGAATTTTTCCCCATCCTGGTGCTCCAGAAATTTTGTTGTAAGGATTTCTTGCAGCCCAGCCTGAGAGTGAGCAATAACTCAGACCTGGTTTAGGAAAAAACCAAAATCCATCTTCCTTTTCAACTGTTCTGCTGCTTATCTTAGCAGCTTTGAAGGGATTAATGATGAATCGTCCTGCTGCAGCAAATCTGGACAGGAAGGAGCATGAGGAAAAGGAAGTTGCACAGACAGAAAGAACTTGCTTCTTAGGATTCCTCTCCTCTCCTCTCTGTATTTACTGTATCATCCTTGGAATTTGCTCCCCGATCCAACTGGGAGGGCAGTGATTCCAGGGTGCATGTACCACTCACTCGCATGAGGATGCGCACACGTGCACAAACACACACACACTCACACACATATATTTCCAGTCGCAGACTAGAGTTTCCTGAGTCAGCATGGCTTCTTTCTTGCTGTCCTGAGGGGTCCCCTTATTTTCTTTGCTCTTGAGGTGCACACATCTTAGCTCAGCACCCAGAGGCCCCAGCACAGCTCTGCCCACCCCCTACTCACCCCCCACCCAACTCCACATTCCACAGCCCTGCTCTTACTCAGGCTTCCCCACTCAAGATCTCCCAGGGGACACTTGAGGGTTGGAAATAGGTCAGTTTGAAGCTGCACTATAGGTCCTTCTCAACCACATGGAAAGCCCTGCCACTTTCATTTGTCTCCACACTCCCTCTCACACCAAGAAACAAGGACAGGAAGAGAAAGACTCACTTCTGATTAAGATCCATGAGGAAAGGGGTGCAGAACTAACATTTAATGAGCATCTGCTAGGTGTCTAGCACTGGGCTTAAAAATAAGCCTGCAGAAAAGGTACTACTGGCATCTCTGCTCTACAATGGAGGAAATCAAGCCTCGGGAGGCAAGGGACTTTCCCAAGGTCACCCCACACTGGCACATGGCAGAGCACTGGGCCCAGTTCTCACTGAAATCACAGGGTCTCCTCCCCCAAAACCCCAACCCTCTCCTCCAGTCTCCCCTCTCCCAACCCAGCCCTGCTCACCTTTCCCAAGGGCTCACAGCTCCAGGACACTTGCCCAGTAGCCAGATCTCTGCTTAGCTCACTCTGGAGACTTGCTCACCTTTGGTCAGTGATGTTAAAACACTGGAAGCTCGGGTCCTTGCCACTCACAAGTCCCAGTAAAGAGCTTCATTCAACTCACAAATAGCTGACACACAACTCTGCATGTGACTCAGGCCAAACACTCACTCCAGTCAGGCTGGTGGGCACAATCTGCCTTCTGCACTGAGTCACCCTCCAGGCTGAGATGAAAGGATTTGCTGAAACTCACCACCTACTTAGCCACAGCTGCTCCATTAGAGAAAAAGTCAGCAAAGGAGCTGAGCCTCTGATGGTCCCCATGGATGGGCCACGGCCAAGGACAAGTAGGTATGACCTCAAAACTCTTCTTGCCCAGGTCCACCTCAGCCAATCATGCGATTGCAAGCACAGCATGAGACACAAGAAGCCCTCTGTTAACCTCCACTCACTCTGACCTTGTTCTTCAGACATCAGTCCAATACAGCATAATTAAAGTTTTGGCTGAATTAGGGCAGGGGGAGCATTTCAGGATTTTTTTAGTTCCTGAAAGTTCCCACTAACAGGGGCAGTGCCCTCAAAACAAACTTCCTTCTCTACACCCCTGACCTATCTCCCCAACCTAACCCCACCTGCCTCGTGTTCACAGTTGAATTGCCCCAAATGTAGCTCCGGCTAGAAATTTCTTAATCTAAACGGTGCGATAAAAATTTTCTCAAAGAACGAAAGAGGAAAGGGAACAAATTTTTTTTTTAAACTCTTCTTGACAGCGACTGGATTCCGTAAGGTGAGTGGCCTCGGGATTTCTGAACACTTGCAGCCCTGACAGGGCTGTTTGAGCCTTAAAAGGAAGGAGCAGGAGGCCGCGCCCCTGCGGGAGCGATCCTCCCTGGAGCACTACAAGCATCGCCCATTGCTGGAGAGCACGGTGTGCACAGGTATAAACGTGGCAGAGGCCTCGCTCCCGAGGCGGCGCCCCCTCCAGACCTGCACCCCGTGCCCCTACGTCCGCATCTCCGCCATTCGTTCCCAGACGCGCTTCCCTGGAGGGAGCATGGGCTCTCCGCTATCTAGCTTCGAGTTCAGCCAGGACCAGCCCCAAGACTGGGAATTAAATATTTATCTCAGGCGCGAGCGCTCTGCTTCTCTTGCCAATGTTACTGTCAAGGTCATGGGCCTGAAGCAGAGTGGCTGGGGCTGGGGTCCCCAGCCGCGCAGGAGACTACCGGTGAGAACTGCACCCTAGGCGCGCAGCTCTAGGCGGCGGTTCTTGCCGGGCCTCCTCCCCGGTCCTCCGCGTGCGCTTGCCTCTGGAACTCTGCCCGATTACCTCTGGAGTTCTTCGGCCCTCCTGAGCCCGGGAAGGTGAAGCCGGGTGTCCAACCCGTGAGCGGGGCTCAGGGCACCCGCGAAGCGCCCGAGGAGCGCTGGCCCCAAGGTTCTGTCGCCAGGCAACGGCGGATCAAGTGGCTGGGGCCCTTGCAGGGCCAGGCGGATACCCGGGCAGCGCCGCCTCGCACCTCAGTCCTTAGGCCTCCCGGGCTGGGGCGGGGCCGGAACAGCTGAAGTTGCGGCGGCTGGTCCTATAAAGCCAGGCGGGGCGCGGCCGGCGACTCACCTGTCCCGCGTGGGTCGTAGCGCGGTCTCGGCTCCTGCACTCCAACCAGCAGCTTCGGTCCCCGACGGGTGGCGGGCACACAGCCCCTCCCAGGAGCAGTCCGAGTGTGGCGGCGACGGGCGCCGGCCGGGGCTGGGAGGAGACCCGGAGCCGCGCACGGGCGCACGCGACTCTGATCGCTCCTCGCTACCTCCCTCGCCGCCGGTCCCGGCCGGTCTCCCGCCCGCGGCGTGCTCGGGCCTCGGGGGAGCGGTCCGGGAACCCAGGTACGGCTGCGGAGGGAGCGCGTGAGGCTGCAGGCGCCGGAGCCCAGGGCCACCCTCCCTGCACTCGGGCCGCGCCGGCTCTGCGGAGCGGAACCGAGCGGGGCGGAGCGCAGCGCTGCGCGCACTGTTCCCTCGCTTTGCGAAAGGCCACCCTGACGGCGGGGCGCCGTGACGCAGGATTGACTCACACGCGGCCCCGCGTCAGTGCGAGGTTCTGGGGCCTCTGATGGCAGACGTAGGCGGAGTGGGCCAGAAGAGGGAGGGGTCTGCCTGGGAGCAGCCTCTTGAAGCCCCCGGCCAAGGAACCCAGAGTCTGGAGAAGCAGTACCAGATTCTGCCCTAAAAGCGGAATAGGACCCCCATGGCCAAGGCCCTCCTGAGCCTGGGCCTCACTTCCTTCATCTTTGCAGGCCCATCTCTTTTGGCTGTCTGGTGTGAACTCAGCACCAATCAAACCTGGTTATTCCCCTGCCCTAGCCACTTCAACCTCCATGCTTTTGTTCACTCTCTTCTCCTCAATTTCCCACTCCACTCTCCTTCCACCTTCCCACTCCTCAAGACCCTTCCGTGTGTGGTTCAACTCCTCAATACGTCACTCATCTCCTGATCTATGTATGGCAGAGGCTGCAGGAGGTGGGAAGATCACTGCTCTGGGAGATGAGGGCGTGGAACCTCTGGGAGAGGCAGAGTGGGGTTTACCTAGGAACCTATAAAACAAGACAGAAGAATGGGAGAACCCTACAAGATGAGTAAAGTGAGGACTTATCGAGGAGATGAGACAGGATCCTGGCCACAAGCAGTGACAGGATTTCAGCGGAAAGGGGTAAGGATGACCCTTGTGGAGGAGAGAGCATGATAAGGGCAAAGATGCAAGGGAGTGGAGAAGGTATGCAGTTGGGATGACTGCCTGATATGGAGCAGGGGCGGGCTGAGAGCAGGTGCAGTTAGGGAAGTGGGAGCCATCCCTTGGGGACTTGGAAGACTGTGTGGGCAGCCTGGATGAACTAACTCAGCTCTAGAGGACACTAAAGGGACGTTGACTCTAGAGGTAGGTGTCTGGGAGTGATGGGAGGTGGAGGCTGTATCAGTTGTTCTACTGAAAGGCAACAGGACCATTGTGAATTGTGAAGGTTCTGAGATTTTACCCTTGCATCTAATGTGAAAACTCCCCAGTCTTTTACAATCGGCTGCGAACCTGCCAACCTTTGCCCCCAAGGAAGACCTTATATTTATTATACTGGAGGGCAAACAAAACTGCCCTCCGCTGGGGGAGACTCTATCTCTACCTTTCAAGGCTGTTTGCTGTGTGAACCTCCTCAAAAAAGATGATCTGGAACAAAAAGCCATCAGTGCCTCTACCCATGAGGCTTGTGGAAACTTGAGTCCCCCATGACTTACCTTCTGATAGACATTTATCCCTTCACTCAACCACTAATTAGTGTTAGCCTACTGTTTGCCTGATTCCATTCTAGGCCCTGAGGATAAGGCAGAAAACAAGACAGATAATGATCCCTGCCCTCCTGAAGCTTCCACTCTGGTGGATCCAGCCAGCCATGCATAGGGGGTTGGAGGGGCATGGCAGGCAGTAGCAAGTGATACAGGAGACTTGACCAAGGTAAACCAATGGACTGTGATGACTGACCTGGTGTGGGAGAGAGAAGGAAAGAGTCTGAGAGGGGTGGGTGGTTGTAAGGCAGAAAACTTGAAGGTGATGTGGTGAGGTGAAGGAGAAGGACTTTGGAGTCATACAGATCAACATTTTCATCATGACTGCCATTTACTAGAAACCTTGAAGAAGTTATGTAACCTTTCTGAGCCTCAGTTTCCCCATCTGTAAAATGAATAACACATACTCTATAAAGCTGTTATGGTGATCAGAGAAGATTATTCTTTTAAAATATCTGGTATCACATCTGACATAACATGTGCTTAATAAATTACAGTTATTAGCAGTATTATCAGGTGATTGTATTGTTACTAACCACAGTAAAGAATCTAGAAACAGGAGCAGATTGGAGGAGCATTGGGAGAGAAAGTCATGAGATAATAGATTTAAGCCATATTGGGAATGAAGCAGATTTCCCAGTTGGCCCTAGTGGTAAAGAACCTGCCTGCCAGTGCAGGTAGATGTAAGAGACGCGGTTTCGCTGTTCGGGATCTTTGAGACCTGCTCCGGCTTTCTCACTCCCTCACAAAATCTATCCCTAAATCCTGGAGATTTTATCTCCTAAATACCTCTAGGATCTGGCCAGTTCTCTTTAATTCTGCTGCTACAACCCTATGCCAGGCAATAATCACTGGCCACATGAACTCTCACTCTCACCTCCTGACTCTGACTTCAGTCCCATCCTCTTTTCTCCATGCAGCATCGAGCATGATATTTTAGAAGCACAGATATGCTCACCCTCATCTCCAGCCTGCAGACTCTTGGCCACATCTTTAACAGGTCTTTCAAGGCCCCTCATCATCTCCAGCCTCATTTCACACCCTTCTCCCCACAGCCTTCCCTGCAGCCTACTATCTACCCAACCTTCTCAGCTCTCCTGCTCACCCACTCCTTCCTGACTCAGCCTCCAGCCCTTATGCCCTCTCAGCCCAAAGCCACTAAGTCTCCTCTTGTTCCCCCGTTCCCCACCCACTCCCCCACAGAGTTCACTTAAACCCTACTTCCTCATGACCCTCTCCTAACCTAGAGAAGAGTTCAGTCCATCTCCCAGGTGGACACAGCTTCTTCTTTGTGGCCCTCATCATGATTGTAACTGAGGACCTGGTGGTGTGACCGGGGCTGAGGGATGGTGTCCTTGGCTGGGGTGTAAGCTCCATGCGGTAGAGACCACCTTCAACACAGAGTAGACACTCCATAAAGATTTGCTGAAAAAGTAAGATATGGTTTGAAATATGAGCATAAAGTCCAGGAAAGAGGGTGGAGATGCAACTGGGGAGTCATAAGCATAAAAGGGGTCATTAAGTGGAGGAAAAGATGGCAGAGGAAGTACATAAAAGACAATCAATAAGACAGAATTTGAGGGGTGCAGAGCATTGCTTACTTCTAAGGGGCAGGAGGAGCAAGAGGGTCAAGAAAGAAGACAGAGAGGAGGAGTTAGGAGATGAGAGGACAATGCCTATCACAGAAGAAAGAAATCTGAGCTGAAAAATTTGGCCCCTGCAGTAGAGGTGCCAGTGGTCATAATTCACCCCATTATGACTAACCTAGGAACCCTCTTCCAACAACACAAGAGAAGACTCTACACATGGACATCACCAGATTGTCAATACCAAAATCAGATTGATTATATTCTTTGCAGCCAAAGATGGAAAAGCTCTATACAGTCAGCAAAAACAAGACTGGGAGCTGACTGTGGCTCAGATCATAAACTCCTTATTGCCAAATTCAGACTTAAATTGAAGAAAGTAGGGAAAACCACTAGACCATTCAGGTATGACCTAAATCAAATCCCTTACAATTATACAGAGGAAATGACGATAAATTCAAGGGATTAGATCTGACAGAGTGCCTGAAGAGCTAAGGATGGAGGTTCGTGACATGGTACAGGAGGCAGTGATCAAGACCATCCCTAAGAAAAAGAAATGTAAAAAGGCAAAATGGTTGTCTGAGGAAGCCTTACAAATAGCAGATAAAGAAAAGATGAGAGAGGTAAAGGAGAAAAGGAAAGATATACCCATTTGAAAGCAGAGTTCCAAAGAATAGCAAGGAGAGATGAGAAAGCCTTCCTCAGTGATTAATGCAAAGAAATAGAGGAAAACAATAGAATGGGAAAAACTAGAGATCTCTTTAAGAAAATTAGAGATACCAGGGGAACATTCTATGTAAAGATGGGCACAATTAAGGACAGAAATTGTATGGGCCTAACAGAAGCAGAAGATATTAAGAATAGGTGGCAAGAATACACAGAAAGTGAAAGTGAAGTAGCTCAGTCATGTCTGACTCTTTGCCACCCCGTGGACTATAGCCTACCAGGCTCCTCTGTCCATGGGATTTTCCAGGCAAGAATACTGGAGTGGGTTGCCATTTCCTTCTCCAGGGGATCTTCCAGACTCAAGGATCGAAGCTGGGTCTCCCACATTGTAGGCAGACGCTTTACTGTCTGAGCCACCAGGGAAGTCCAGAATACACAGAAGAACTATACAAAAGAGATCTTCATGACCCAGATAACCATGATGGTGTGATCACTCACCTAGAGCCAGACATCCTGGAATTCGAAGTCAAGTGGGCCTTAGGAGGCATCACTACGAACAAAGCTAGCGGGGGTGATGGAATTCTAGTTGAGCTATTTCAAATCCTAAAAGATGACACTGTTAAAGTGCTCCACTCAATATGCCAGCAAATTTGGAAAACTCAGCAGTGGCCACAGGACTGGAAAAGATCAGTTTTCATCCCAATCCCAAAGAAAGGCAATGCCAAAGAATGTTCAAACTACCACACAATTGCACTCATCTCACACACTAGCAAAGTAATGCTCAAAATTCTCCAAGCCAGGCTTCAACAGTACATGAACTGTGAACTTCCAGATGTTCAAGCTGGACTTAGAAAAGGCAGAGGAATGAGAAATCATATTGCCAACATCCATTGGATCATTGGAAAAGCAAGAGAGTTCCAGAAAAACATCTGCTTTATTGACTACGCCAGAGCCTTTGACTGTGTGGATCACAACAAACTGTGGAAAATTCTTCACAAAATGGAAATACTAGACCACCTGACCTGCCTCCTGAGAAATCTGTATGCAGATCAAGAAGCAACAGTTAGAACTGAACATGGAACAACAGACTGGTTCCAAATCAGGAAAGGAGTATGTCAAGGCTGTGTATTGTCACCCTGCTTTTTTAACTTATACGCAGAGTACATCATGAGACATGCTGGGCTGGATGAAGCACAAGCTGGAATCAAGATTGCTGGGAGAAATATCAATCACCTCAGATATGCAGATGACACCACCCTTATGACAGAAAGTGAAGAAGAACTAAAGAGCCTCTTGATGGAAGTGAAAAAGGAGAGTGAAAAGGTTGGCTTAAAACTCAACATTCAGAAAACTAAGATCATGGCATCCGGTCCCATCACTTCATGGCAAATAGTTGGGGAAACAGTGGCAGGCTTTATTTTCTTGGGCTCCAAAATCACTGCAGATGGTGATTGCAGCCATGAAATTAAAAGACACTTGCTCCTTGGAAGAAAAGTTATGACCAACCTAGACAGAATATTTAAAAACAGAGACATTACTTTACTGACAAAGGTTCATCTAGTCAAAGTGATGGTTTTTCCAGTAGTCATGTATGGATGTGAGAGTTGGACTATAAAGAAAGCTGAGTGCTAAAGAATTGATGCTTTAGAACTGTGGTGTTGGAGAAGACTCTTGAGTCCCTTGGACCACAAGGAGATCCAACCAGTCCATCCTAAAGGAAATCAGTCCTGAATATTCATTGGAAGGACTGATGCTGAAGCTGAAACTCCAACACTTTGGCCACCTGATGTGAAGAACTGACTCACTAGAGAAGACCCTGATGCTGGGAAAGATAGAAGGCAGGAGGATAAGGGGACAACAGAGGATGAGATGGTTGGATGGCATCACCGATTCCATGGACATGAGTTTGAGTAAGCTCTGGGAGTTGGTGATGGACAGGAAAGTCTGGAGTGCTGCAGTCCATAGGGTTGCAAAGAGTCAGACACGACTGAGCAACTGAACTGAACTGAACTAAGGAACCCTCAGGGCTGATTGTTCTCATCTGCACAATGGGGAGAATAATTGAATTTTTTTTTCCCCCAAGTAATACCTTTCTAACAGCAGCCTGGTGTACAGTAAAGACTCTGTACATGTAACTGTTGCTGTGGTGATAACGATGGTAGTGGTGATGAGGATGATGGTGGTGATGAGGATGATTGTGGTGGTGATGATGATACATAGTGAGGAGCTGGGCCAGGGGCTTGGAAGGGGGGCTTCAGGCCAGAGGTCTTTGTCCTGGGGTCCCGTGCAGATGGAACAGCACCTGGAACTCTGCCTTGCAAATCAGGCCATCTAGGAGGTCATCTGTCCAAATGAGTCATGTGTTCAGGAGGGAGCAGGAAGAACCTGAATGGGGAAGGGGCTTCCCTGGGCAAAGTCAGGACTTGCAGGCAGCTGTCCCTTCTCTCCTGGCTCACCTGGTGCCAACCTTGGAGGACGGCAGCCCTTCATACAGCTCTGAGCACACCTGCTCCTGTCTACAGGCAGTGACCTGGACTTCAAATCCAACTACTTCATATTTGGGGAGAGAACTAGTCTGTGTCAGGCACTGTGCTAACCTCAATAGTCCATGGCTGAACTCAGAGGCAGGGTTTATACAGTAGTTCAAGGACAACTTGGAAGGTGTTAGGAGCTGAACAACGTTCCTCTGCCTCGGCCAGAGCCTAACAAAAGCCCCAAAGCAGCCCCAGATAGGAGAAGACAATGCTGAACTTCATCTTATGTCTGTAAGACTGAAAAAAGGAGTTTGCTAGCACCTAGGGGTTTGTGTTCAGTTCAGTTTTTGCTCTGAGTGTTATATTGCTTGGAAAAGAGAACAAGATTCTATCTCTTCTCCCCAATTTTCTCTGTGCGGGCATGTGCCATATATATATATATGATTCATGTAAGAATCTTTGTAAAAAACAGCACAGATGATTTTATTACATTTATTACATTTCTGTTGTATGTTCCTTCTCAAAATCCATCTTTCTAAGTTCTATCGGATTTCATATGAAAAATAACTGGAATTTTAGTTTAAGCTATAAATATGAAGCAGCAACATGAATTCTGCTAAAGGAGCTTACGTAAGTTTGAGTTTCACTAATAGAATTATCATTTTCAAATGAAAGGATAGATGTAACCAGTCTATTGAGCTACCTCTCTGGAGTTGGAGGTCCACTCTAAAGAAATAGAAAGCAATCAAGGACAAGCTTGTGAGGGAATTTACCGTGTCCCCAGCCTCACAGACCTAGGTCTGGATACAGCCACGCAGGCCATTTAGTAGTTGTGGGTTTAGGGGACAAATGAGAGATAAAGCCAGAAAGCAAGCTGGATTTGCTAATGTGGAGGCCTGACATGCTAGACTAAAATGCCTCTAATTATGTCAGAAGGTAACAGGAGGTCACTGAAAGTTTTAGAGAATGATAGTGACATTATAGTGATGACTTCCTATTTATACTTAAATGGGATATGGCAACCCCAGAGTCCCTCAGAAGCATCTCTGCTCCCAGAGAGGAGACAGCAATTTCTGTACCCAGGTCCTACCCTGCAGCAGCTCTGAGAGTCTCTCTGTTCTTGACTTTAACTTCCCAGGCGGCAAAATGGAAGCCTCACTTCTATGTCTGAGAGAACCCCAGTGGTGAGCAAGTTGGGGAAATGCAGAGAGAGAGACAGAGAGAGACAGCAAGAAGTCAGAGGCTCAGGAGGACCAGAGGGGGCTTCCAGATATTTTCCTGTACCTGCCTCCTCATTGTCCCCACGTGTGACTCAGGTGAGCCCGTGGACCACTTGGTTCCTCACCACCACCCCCACCTGATATCAGCATGTTGAGGTTGTCCTTGTGGTGCTGAAAGAGAGGAATGGACAACTCTTCACAGGAACAGGAGGCACCTTGCAAGGGCAGACCAGGCCCCACTGCCCAACTCCAAAGGCAGCCCAACCTTCTGTTTATCGGGACTCAGTGCCCTGGAATGCTGGCCCTGGGGCATCTGACTCCATAGGGCCCTTATCCAGCAAGGTGGGTGCCCCAACTAAACACACTCCTGCACAAACATCCAGAACACAAATCAAAACTCACCTGTAGGATGAGTGATTCTAAAGGATCTTTCACGTGACAAAAGGACTTGCCATGTTCTCTTCCTCCAAGATGGTGAGATGTATACAGTCAGATAAACTCAGGTTCCAATCCCACACTCCCTTGCCAGATGACCTTTGACAAATCACGTAGTATATCTGGTCTTCAGATTCTTTATCTGGAAAATGGAAATAATCTGTTCTCTAACTTCATGGGGTCATTGTAAGGATTAAATGAGATAAAACCCCTTTTTTAAAGTCAAGGCAGTATTCCCACTGTTGCTATTAGCTCTGAAGATGTGCCCAATACTACTTCAAGCATCTTACATCTATTAATTCATTGAATGATTAAATAACCATTTACCCAGGATGTTATAAAAAGAAGTACTTTCTTTCCTTAAAAGTTGAAAACTTCATTTAAAAAATAACTCAGTCAGACTACCCTAGTGGTCCAGAGGTTAAGACTCTTTGATCTCAATGCAAGGGGCCTGGGTTCTATCCCTGGTCAGGAAACTAGATCCCACATGCTGCAATTAAAGATCCCACATACCACAACTAAGACCCAGCACAGCCCAATAAATAAATAATAATAAATAAAACAAAACTTCACAACTAAAAAATTTAATACAATTCAGTATGTGATTGGTTGCAAATGAACATGTACGATAGCTATAACCTTCAAATCTACAGCAACCAGTAAGAAGATATAAGAAATGCTTCAGCTACAATAGTAATAACAAAAAGGAAAAATACATAGAAATAAATTTTAAAAGATGTGTAGAAAATTCCTGAATGCCACTGAGAGCTCCAAAAGGACATTTGAACATAAGAAACAGCATTTTCTTAGATTGGAAGACAAAACATAACAAATGTGCTATGCTTAGTCGCTCAGTTGTGTCCGACTCTTTGTGACCCCATGGACTGTAGCCTGCTAGGCTCCTCTGTCCATAGGGATTCTCCAGGCAAGAATACTGGAGTGGGTTGCCATGCCCTCCTCCAGGGGATCTTCCCTACCCAGGGATCGAACCCAGGTCTCTTGAATTGCAGACAGATTCCTTACCATCTGAGCCACCAGGGAAGCCCAAGAATACTGGAGTGGGTAGTCTATTCCTTCTCCAATGGAACTTCCTGAAGCAGGAATCGAACTGAGCTCTCCTGCATTGCAGGCAGATCCTTTACCAGGTGAGCTACCCAGGAAGCCCAATGAACATGTTAATTCTCTCTGAATCAATCTATGTTTTAAAATGACCTCCATGAAAATAACAAAAGATTTTATTTTTATTTTTAACTAAACAAGCTGATACTAAGCTTCAACTGGAAAAAGAAATCAGCAAAAATATTCAGGGAAATCATAAGGGAGAGTAGTGCGCATGGTGTGAGAATTTACCAGGTGATAAAGCATGGTATAAAGTTATGAGTTTAAATTAATGTAGTCCTACTTATGAGAAAGACGTGAAGTAGAACATAGTCCAGAAAGAAACCCAGATTCAGTCATTTAGAATATAATAAAGATTACATTTCAAATGAGTAGGGGGAAGATGGATTTTTAATAGACAGAATTGACAATATCCTTATACCCATATACCTTGTATTGAGATTAATAAATGAAAGAAAAAATAAGCCATAGAAAGTATCAAAAGCAGTACTTAGAAGGATATTTAAATAGAATAGATACATTAGAACAGAAAGAAAGTGAAAAATCAGTGAACCAACCAACCATCTCAAGAATTTAGGGAAACAGACCCAAAGAAAACAGAAGAAAGGAAACGATAAGGGCAACATGTATGCACGCATACTCAGTAGCCTCGGTCATGTCTGATGCTTCGTGAGCCCATGGACTATAACCCACCCGTCTCCTCTGTTCATGGGATTATCCGGCAAGAATACTGCCTAGATTGCCAACATAGAAACTGATAAGCTAGAAAAGCATATATACAATTGAGAGGATCATCAAAGTCAGAAGTTTGTCCTTTAAGAAGTCATTTTTTTTAAAAAAAATGAAACCTGAAAGTACTAAAAGAAAGCACGGAAGAAAGATTGTCACAGCCTGGGTGGGGGAGACCTTTCCAAGTCTGATATATAATCATGGGCACTCCCTGTACCTCCTCCTGTTTTATTTATTGTTCCAAATCACTTCTCACATCTGACACTCAGTTCACAATCATGTTTGTTTGCTTCTTGTCTGCTCTCAACAAGACAGACAAACTCTGTATTCCCTGGAATAGAGCCTAGGACAGTCCTGCCATAGAGTGGGTGTTGAGGGCTATCTGCGGAGTGACTGTTCAGAAAGTGGGGAAGTATTTCCTTAATATATAAAGAGTTCCTAAAAATCAGCACAAAAAAGATAAAAGGATATGAATAGACAGTTCATAGAAAATAAAATACAAGTGACTCCTATACATACAAAAAGATGTTTAGTTTCATTCACAACAGAAGAAATGCACATTGAAAAATGAGATACCATATTTTACCTATTATGTTGACAAATAACTTTTCTTAAAAAAAAAGGCTGATAACACATATGTTGCTAGTAGGAGAAGAGTTAAACTGTACAGTCACTGCAGAAGATAATTAGACAGTATTTATCAAAATTGCAAAGGTGCATCCCATGGCTCATCAGGCCATATCTGTCAAAATTATGAAGGTACACACTTATTTGCCTAAAGGCATTCATCCAAAGATACTCCTCAGCAGTATTTGTCATTTAAAAAATGGAAACAATTTAGATGACTATCAACCAGGAATTGTTTACATAATTTATGGTACCGCCACACAATCAAATTTTTGCAGCCATGAAAATGAACAAATCTGTTCTATATGTTCTGATGTGGAAACATCTGCAAAATGTGTTGTTAAATGAAAAAAGATGCAGGGCTGTGTGATCGCTTGTGTATACAGCACATACTTGTAGAGGCATAAAATATTTCTGGAATGATACATAAGAAACTGATAATAGTGCATAACGCTAGGGCAAGCACAGGTGGGGGAAGGCAGGGAAGAAAGATTTACTTTTCATCTTTTGAATTTTAGTATACCTTATGTCTGTACCATGTCGATTCAGATGATCTGGAACAAAAAGCCATCAGTGCCTCCATAATGCATCTGAGATCTCTAGAAAGGGGACATCTGAATCTGGCCACAGTGACTGCCTTTACAGAAGGAAACTGAGGACTGGAGGGCCCTGGAAACAGCAACTCGGCACTGAACTTAATGAGTTCCGTTTTAATTTTTCTTGACCATAGGCATGTCTTATTTGCTTATTAAAATACCAAAACGCATTTCTCCTTGCTCCTCCAGACTGCCACTGTCTGCTGTGCCCCACCCCCAACCCCTGCCCCTCTGTACAGGCTCATGCTGCCTTCTTCACAGCGGGGCCTGGCAGGAAGGGCAAGGATGCCGAATCTCTTTCTGACTTGGGGCTTCCTTGCCCTCATCTGTAAAATGGGAGAACAGTAGTGTCTATGCTCTAGGGTGCCTGAGGCGGGTGTACATGAGATAACATCCCCCTGCCCACCTTTGGCAGATACCTCTAAACTTGGAAGGAAGAAAGAAGTGGCAAAGGCTTTGACAGTACCTTCTAATATTTATGAAGAGCAGTGAGGACATTCTTCTAGTTTGTACTCGGGGTTGAGGGGTAAGAGAGGGTGTCCCAAATTGCTCACGTGCCCAACATCCTGGAGCCCCAAGCTCCCAGCCTGGGAGGAAGCTTTGTTCAGTGTAAACAGAAGGGAGCGGGTTCTGCTCTAGTAGGTACAGCATCAGCTGGGTGTGAGGTGGGGAGGGGAATGTGCTGGGAGACAGTCGGAACAGAGGGGGCTATCTGTCTGCCCCCACCCCAGACCTGGGTAGGGAGAATCAAGTGCAAAGCCTGCCTTGCTCCAGAGCCAGCATGAAGCTTTCAGTACCGGAGTCAAATATAGACCCATTTCCATAAAAGCACCAGCCTGCTTCTATAAATACCTCAGCCAGTTTTCCGGGGTTCTCATGTGACTTTGATGCCTACCTCTGTCTGCGGGGATCCGTCTCCATGGTGACCGGGCCATGTGACCAGCTACTCTTCATTCATGGCAGGTTGCCGGGGGTGGGGTGGGGAAGGGGGCTGGAGGGAGGGCTAAGGAGAGGGAGAATGGGAATGAACAATGAATAATGATGAACTGTCTGGTCTTGGGGGAAACGGCAGAGCACCAGCCTTAATGCAAGGATGCTCTGACAGAATTATTAATCTCCCCAAGGCTGGCTGTCAGGGGAGGAACATTTTTATTTGAGAAGCAATAGACATCATTGTCTCTGAGTCAGAGAAGCAAAAGTTCAGAGCTGTAAGGGGCACCTTAACAACTCTCGAGGACTGTTACAATCCCCTGGTTGTCAGATGAAGGTAACCAGGCCTGGAAAGGTCGAGGGACTTGTCCAAGGTCAGGCAGCGAACCAGTTGGAAACTGGGACAAGAATCAGCTTGTGTGTGCTCGGTAGGCTCCTCCTCATCCCTCACTGGGACTCTGCTCTGGCCTGGGGATGGCAAGGGGCTGCAGAGATATAAGTGTGCCTCTGGTCAGTGGGGACTTCGGTACCTTGGCTCCCAGGTCATCCCACCTGGCTGGGGTCATGGGTCCTTCAGGGGAGGGAAGAACCATTCTGGGCTGAGACTCCACCCTGGCCCCTTGGCAGATCCATGTGGAGAGAGTGGCTAATAAATCATGAGAAGTCCTGCAATATCCAGCAAAGCCAAATGTCATCCCCAGTCATCTATGGAAATATTTCTGTGATCAGAATGTCCCAGATCTGCCTCCATCCAGCCAAACCCCTCAAACATCACCAAGTCCTATGTCCATCCTTGCTTGGGGCTGGGGATGAGATGGAAAGGTAGGAAAGGACTCTTTCTGCCTTCACAGAGCTGCCCTGCTTAGGTGAACATGGAAAAGTGAATAGAAGAGAAATTGGTTAACCAGCAGCTGAGCTCCAGGGACGTTTGGAGCTGGATATAAGATGGGCCATGGAAGTTGGGGAAGGCTTACAGGAGGACAGGAGGGGAGGACACAGCCAGGCAGGCCAATGGGGAGGGGCATTCTCAGGGGATCCTGGGTGCCAGGGTAGGACCTGTGCAGGGGGAGGGGGGTGCGGGGCAGTACTCTGTTGAGGTGGACCAAGGAGGGAACTCTGGACATTCTTTGGGTTAGGACATTGCTGATTGCAGACTTGATTCACGTGGTTCAATCCCATGAGCTGAAACCACCAGCAGTGGAGGGTCCGGGAGTACCAGAGATGATAAAGAAACTCATGCCCTGACATATTTCTGGGGGAGGCAGAACACAAAACCAGACATTATCATGGGCCTGCATGTGTCAGCATCAGCCACAGGCTCTGCAGTCACCTGGCCTCAGGATGGGTGTCCAGCAAGCTCCACAGAGGTTAAAATCCATCAGGCTGGAGGCTGGTACCAGCCACAGTGACCCAGGGCAATCCTCCGTCTCCCTAACTCTCTTCTCCTCTACAGTCTCTTTAGTGCTGAGGACAGAGCCTCCTGCCTGTCCCTGCCCCCTCACAACCATAGGCTCTTAGCCAACCTGACAGTGGACTAGCTATAACAGCCCATCCCCAAGCTCAAGGGGTGAGAGCTGATGCTCTGATGTGGGGGGTTGGGAGCAGCGAGAGAGCAAGTCCTGCAGGCCATGTTTTCTCTCTGTTTCACCACCAGCTGAGCACCCACGCTGTGTGTGTTTACTTTACCAAGGCTGCCAGCTGCTGGAGTCCAGAGACGGTGCCCAACCTGTTTCTAGAAAAGCCTCTTCTGGCTCCTAGCTGGGAGTGTGGGATGGAGGCACACATTCATTCAGCACTGACAGGCAGTCAGCATGGCGGTGTGGTCAGAGCACCGTAGGGAGACAGATTTGAATTAGTTTTGGCTCTGTTGCTCACTTGTGACTCTCTTGGGGAGCTTATTTAGACTCTCCAGGCTTCAGTTGCTTATCTATGAAAGAGGATAATGTCACCTAACGTGAGAAACAGTTGTGAAAATCAAAGTGATTACGAAGTGTCCAACACATAGAAAGTGATTTTAAAAGACAGTTGCCTCGGACTTCCCTCAGGGTCCAGTGGTTAAGACTCCATGCTTCCAATGTAGAAGATGTGGGTTTGATCCCTGTTCAGTGAATTAAGATCCCACATGCTGCATGGCACAGCCAAATGATTTTTAAAAAAGTAAAAAGCGGTTGTCTCTACTATAGTGGGTAGATGAATGGAAGCACCTCCTCGTGGGTACCAGCTTCCATGCTCACCGGCCCAGCATTCTCCTGAGTCTTCCCCTGCACCATCTCTTCTGCTGAGAAGATTCTCCCCCTTGGCTCCCCTCATCAGAAGCCTTTCTGTCCTTCAAAGCCCTATTTCAGTGTCACTCCTCCCTGCTACCATGCCCAATAACCCACAGGATGTTGCTTGTGTAGATCCTGCTTACACTGAGGATTGGCCATTGTACCATCCTTCAGTACACAGCAATAACAACAAGGGCTACCGGGATGGGACGCCGTTTACCACGCTGAGAACCTAGTAGGCCTGAGACTTAGAGAGGTAAGTGACTTGTCCATGGTCACACAGCTATGACGTGGCCAGAGTGAAAGGTAAACTCAAGCCCGTTTGGTTCTACCTGTTGTACACAGCTTCTGCACCCTCCCTGTTAATGATACTTTTACTTGACCATCTTTACTCTCTCAACTACATTACAGCCTGTGTGGTGTGGCAGGAATAAAAATACAGATCCTGGGTTCAGCTAGAAATAGGGGTAAAATTCACCTTTGCCACTGATGAGTTCTAAATAAGTTGTGATCTCGTAAGTCCTCAATCTTTCCAGATCTGTTTCCTTTTGTGTGCGGTCCTTGAGATGATGTGATATGCAGTAATGGATCTGTCTTATAACAACAGAAATCACCACTGGCATGGCCTGGTCCCCCAGGTGGCTGGGTATGTGATGACAGCTAGTTCTTGAGTGTACATCCTGCACCAGGCACCCTTCTAAGGACTCCTATACATCCTTTCTTTCTCTTCCTGACAACATTACCATGAAGTAAAGACTTTGAGGATCCCCATTTTATAAAACCAGAGCTTAAAGAGGTTGAGAAACTCCCCTAGTGTGGCAAAAGCAGACAGCAAAGCTGGGACTTGACCCAGATCCATCAGATCCCAAAACCCATGCTCTGCACCATGATTCCTCACTTCCTCACCTCCTTGCGAAGTAGGTGATGAATACTCTTCTTCCATTACTGCCGTGAGGTAGTTAAACAGAAATCACAAATTCCATTTTACAGATGGAGCAGCAAAAGCCTGAGGTAACAAGTGACTTGCCCAAGGTCACGTGGTGACAGAGTCAGTTCTAGAACTTGGGGCTCCTAAACCCAGGGCTCCACCTTTTCCCTTGTCCCTGCTGCCTGTAGGTGAGATTCTTGAGACAGAGACACCAGGACTCCGGGAGCTTGGCCAGTAAGTCGGCCACAGGTCTCAGCCTCAGTCCAGGAAACCTCCAACCATGGAGAAATTTGCTTTGAAGACAAAGGATGATTCCTGGCAAGGAGAGTCATTCCTATTTCTGTTCTAGACAAATGGGAAGCTGTCTCAGATTCCACGATAAATCTTTTTGCTAAAGATGATACATCACTTTGAGCTGGTTATATGCGCAGTCTTTGGACATCATACAAGTCAATTACTGAGACCAAGTTCTCAGCGCTGAGCAAAGATATTTTCTTCATATTTTGTAACAGAGCCAGAGCCTCCCAGGGACTGCAGAGTGCTGACACCTTCCCAAAAGCCCTGTAGGGAAGGTGTCCACCACTCCCATTCTGATGGCCTCCACTGTCTCCCCCTGAGGTCACCACAAGGGCAGGATTATTGACGTCAAGATTATTCTGCCTATTTTATAATCTCGAGCCTTACTCTCGGCTAACTGGACTTGGGGAAGTAAGTCTCCACTCCAGGACAAAACCGCAAGTACAGAGCAGCAAACAGGGCCTTGCTTCCCAGACCCCAAGTCTCAGAAGCACATCCCTACACTCTGAGGAGCTCCTTACCTGAGTCTGAAACACTTCCAGGTCAACTCTCTGCCCCCCCAAACCTCTCGGGCATCACAACTTGCTGAGGCTGACCCCTGAGAACCACTCCAGGCCAGCAGATCAAGCATCCCCTCACTCTCAGACTCTAAGAGGAGCCTGTTTATGGTTTTCAGTGTTGCAGGACCAAGGGTTGAGATCCTATGAAGAACATGGGTGATGTGAGCTTCATGACTTTGGGCAGGTCTTTAATTTCTCTGAGCCCTCATCTGAAAATGTGACCAATGGCCCATCCTAGCTCCAAAATGCTAAGAGTCATTCTCTGGGATTCCAGGAACACAGTTGGAGATGGCTGGAGCATAAGATGAGGGGGCTGGAGTGGTAAGGAATAGGGAGGTAGGGATTAAATGGAGAGGGTAGGGGTCTGAATCATACAGAACTTGAATGTCATGCTAAAAGGCTTAGATTTTATTTTAAAGGTAATGGAAAATCAGGGGAAATTTTAAGCATGGGAGAAGGGTTGCCAGATTTAGCAAATACCAAACATCTATTTAAGTTTAAACTGGGCATCTTGTATTTTATCTGGCAACCCTGCCTGGAGTGACAGAGAAAGCTCTCTGGCCACTGAGTGGAGAATGTGTCATAGGGAATATTACTGGAAGCACAGACCATTGAAGAGGTGATTATCTTCCAGGCAATAATTACAAAAGTTAATATTTGTTGAATGCTTGTTTTTACAAGGTACTGTTCTAAGTATTTTATGTATATAAATTCATTTAATTCTCATAACAAAGTATAGTATCATTTCCATTTTACAGGTGAGGAGACAGTGGCACAGAGGGGTTAAGTTATTTGTCTAAGTCACACAGCTAGTTAGTGGCAGAATTGAGATTGGAGTCCCAAGCCCACATGCTTAACCACCGTGACATGCTGCCACTCCAGCAGGCCATGAGAGCCTGGACTCAGGCCCTGTAGTGGGAATTAGGTGTCAGTCAGAAGCTGTCTTGAAGCCCCAGCTGCTAGGGTGGGGGTTGGGACACTGTGACTGGCAGAGAAGTGAGAAGGGAGGCTCAGGGATCCAAGCTCTATCACGGCAACACATTTTCAGGTTAGCTGGTACTTTTCGAAGCAGGAAGAAGGGCTCATGAGAAAAAGAACTAGCATCTCTTCAGCATCTACCAAATACCAGGCAAGGAGCATAGCAATCCTGGAAGTATTCAGGAGTCACAATCAACAGGCACAGTGGTCAACTGCTGTGGAGTGAAGGAGGACTTGAGGATTCTGGTTTGGGATGACTGAGGGGCCCCAGTGAGGGACCAGAGAGAATAGGCATCTAGTCCAAGACATGTTGAATTTATCAGGTATAAGACCAGGAGGCAATCAAGGCCCAGAGAGGTTAAGTGACTACCCTGGAGTCACACAGAAGGTAAGTGTCAGTGCAGAAACTAGAAGTCTCTTTGACTGTGTCTGGGGTGCCTGATACAGACAGGACCCCAGTCTAGGTTCAAAGATGAAGACACCTCAGAACACAAGTCGTGACCAGTATCTGGGGACTGCTGGTTCAGGTGGTGCCTACATGCTCAGCTCTGAGAGCAGACCATGCCCCTTCAACTTTGAAATGAAAGCCAAGGGCAGAGCTGGGCTGAGTTTTAAGCACTGTGAGCCAAGAACATTCTCTCTGCAACGGTTTTCACCATCTGTAAAAAGACAACAATATCCACAGCAAAGTTGTTTTGGAGATTAAATGAGGTAAGTAAACGAGGAAGCATTGAACCATGCCGTGTAATCTGCCCTTGTGTTCTTATTCCAATCTTCTGCCTCTGCCACTACTCCTCACCCTTTCCTGCTCCTCCATTTTCCTCTCTCTCCCCAATCTGCCCTCCCACTTTCTCATCTTCCCTCCTCTCTCTTTAGGCCTTGGGATAGAGCCTGTTCCAGGGAGTGTCTGCAGATAAGCAGCCCAGAAACAAACGTGCAGTCTCCCATCTCGGCCAGCCCAGCTCCCTCCTCCCACCTCTAGTTCTCCCCCACCACCGCCACACTCACATGCCATACAGGGCAGCCCACCCTAGGGGACCAGCCCACCTGGCCTTCCCTCCTGCTGACCATCAGCTCCAGTCCCTGCTGCCACACCCACTGGCTTCCTATAGGGCCCAGCCACCCCCACCAGCGGTTGCCTGGGGAGTGCCACCAGAGGTGGCCGGAGGGACAGCAAAGACACCACGAGAGGCCCAAGGGGATGGGGAGGCTCCAGCCCGGACAGCCTGGAAGTGTGCAAAGCCGATCCCTAGGGACCAAGCAAGAGACTGACGTCAAACCGAGGCTGAAAATATAGTCTGGAAAGTCACGTAGCACCGTGAAAAATGAGCCGTCCTCCCCTGCCAGAGACATGGATGGTGGGGAAGGGACATAAATCCTGGCTCTATAGAGGCTCCAAACAGCAGGGGTTGCTAGTTTCTAGGCTGCCTGTCGAGAGGTCTCAGGGTCCCCAGTGTCCCATTCAGGGGTCAGGGCACCTGCAACCATCCCCATTCCTGAGAGCAGTCAGTGCCCTGAGAACTGAGGGCCAGCAAGGGAATCTAGAGGTGATCCTGGCCCCTTCCCCATGCCCACACGGCTCAGTCCATCTTTGGCTAAGCCATTGTGTGGTGGGCAACACGACCTCCTGCAAACCACACACAGAAGGTCCAGAGAGCCAGGGCCAGGGCCTCATAATGGAGGTCAAGGTCCCTGATGGCACTGAGCTCTGAAGTGCAGCCCGCTGCCAGGGAAGCCTGCTTCCCCATCCCATTTTCTTCCACTCCCCCCACCCCACCACCACCCTCACAACTACTTAGAAGTCTCTCCTTTTAAGAGGTACAGAGGTGATGGGTGGCCTGGTGGCCACTCCACAGGCAGCCTGTGTCAGGGAGGGCCTGGAGCCTGCTGCAGTGTGAGGCTCTCAGAGACTAGATTTCCCACGGCCCTCAGACGCCCAAGCACCCCTTTCAGGCTGGTGTGAAAGGAAAAGAGGAGCCCCGGGCATGAGGGCTGGTCATGGGATTAGGGCTTTCTGGGACAGCCGGCAATGGGCCCTCAGGGCCTGCAACGACATCAAAGGCAGACGGCCCTGCCCCCACTGGCCTTGGTACTCCACAAGCTCCCAAGAATTAAAGCAGTCCCAGGGAAAGTGACTTGCGTTCCCCACCAAAGCAACCAAAGTTACATTTTCACCACTTCATGGCAATAGAGTCAAATGAGGTTTTAACTGTCCTAAGAAAAGAGAAGAAAATTTGGTTTGTCTCACCCCTGAGTTAAGGGGCTTCCCTGGTGGCTCTGTGGTAAAGAACTCACTCGCATGCCAATGCAGGAGGGACAGGAGACGTGGGTTTGATCCCTGGGTCAGGAAGATCCCCTGGAGGAGGAAATGGTAACCCACTCCAGTATTTTTGCCTAGGAAATCCCACAGACAGAGGAGCCTGGCCACTCCATGGGGTCGCACGTAGTCAGACACAAGTTAGCGCCTAAACAACAACCACCCCTGAGTTAAAGATTCTTACATTCTAGTTTCCTATTCCTGTGTCTTGTTCCCTCTTCTGGTCTGCCCCTCCAAGTTCTCTTTTTAACACCCCAGCTCTTGTGTTGTCCACTCTCTGAATGTTCCCACCTCACTCCTCACCCCCAGCACCATGATCCCCCCCAGAATAAAACACCCTCTCCTTTGAGCCTCTCCACAGACAAGCCTCCTGACACTGCATCTAAGTGTCACAAACATGTCTGTCTCCTCCTGCAGGGCTCCTCCAGGGCAAAGAGGGGCCTTGGTCATCTCTGCAACCTTCAGGGTTCAGCTCAATCCAGCCAGAAGGAGGGCTTGGCTCAGTTCGTGGAATCTAACTACACAGGGTTCATGTGTATGTTAGTGTGGCAGAGACCCTAAAAAGACAACCAAGGGATGGAGCCCTGGGCTGGGAGGTGGGTATGTCGTCGGACTCTCCTCTGGGCGCCTATCCACAAAGCCCTGGACCTCAGGGCTCTGACAGTCCTTGGTGGGACTGGGTGGGAAGCAGAGCCGTGTGCCTGAAAACCTAAGTCAGAATATATCCTTAACCTCAAAGTCCTGGCCTGGCTCCTCACCTCACGTGGGATAAAAAAAAACCAAAGTCCTTAGCAAAACCCAAAAGCCCTGTGTGATCTGGTCCCCATGATCTCTAACCTGTCTTATGCTGTGCTGTGTCTCCTTTCCGCTCCAGCCACAGCAGGCCTCCTTCAGCACCCACCTCAGGACCTTTGCACCTGCTCTCTCCCATTGCTCACATGTTACCTCTAGGAGGCCTTCTCTGATCAGCTTATTCAAAACGACATACATACACATACACACAAGCATGCTCTCTCTACCCCTTCCCTGTTTTCTCCTTATTATTGATCAGCAACTGATACCTATATATTTTATTTATTTATTTATTATTTCTCTCCCCAAATAGAATGGAGGTGCAATCAGAGCAGGAACTTTTATCTGTCTGTTTATTCTTCTCTTAGTTAATTCATGCTCCTCCTTTAATACCTGATAACAAATTTTGAGATATACAGTTATCTACTCTTTTAAGTTATATTAGACGGTGAGAATAAGAGAGGAAGAAAAAAATTTGCTTAATAGAAATATAAACATATTCACAAGGAAATCTTGTCCTTGTTTCCACAACTGGCAGAGTATTTATAATTCCCTTATTCCGCTGGTCCTTGTTCCCTTTGCCCTCAGCAGGTACCTCAGTCAGCTGCAGTCTTTACAGAGTGGGGGTGGGGATGTTAGGGCACATAGAAGGCCTTCAAATAATATTTATTACATCAGTAAGGAAGAGGCTGGTCTACATGGACCATTGGAAGTAAGTAGAAAGAAGCCTGTCTCTGATTTGTGTAGACAACCAGAATAGATAAACCAACTAAAAAGCTCTACTCACCACATAACTATGTGAGCTAACACCCAGGTCAGGAGAGAGTCTCTTGTTGGTTTTCTTTCCAAGGTGCTTGGACACACAATCAGAGAGCTGTCACTTGGGCTCTTCCTGCCTCAGGTGAGGTAGGTGAGGCCCTACCTGCCTCAGTGGCCCCACATCTGTGGAGCGCTCTCTCAGGCTGGATGGGGAGGAGGGCTCAGGCACTGGGAGGCAGTGTGGAGGAGCATGAAAGGCGGTCCCTCAGCCCCCTGTGCAGCACCTCTCTCAGTACTTCCCTCTGGATGACATTTTCCAGGGCCCTCACCAGCGCCGCTAACGAGACCCAAGGGGCCCTGGGGGACTGCCAGCAGGGCTTCTGCTGGTGCCCTTAGGGCTCTCCACTCTGCCTTGCAGGCTCAGAGAATCTACCTCTGTAGCAGCTTCTCCTGAGAACTGCTCAGGACAACCAGGTTCAAGCAGGAAAGCCAACTCCAATCCACAGCTCCCCAAAGGCCCAGCATCAACCCTCACCCAGCCATAGACCCAGAGAGACATCTGGACTGGGAGCTCCATGAGGGCAGGGGAACAAACTCATCACCCTTCTCCCAGATCTCTGACTCCAGCACTGGGACCTGACCCCAGCAAGGCACGTGACACACTCAAGCAGTTCCGAAGGCAACAAACAAAATGGGCAGTGCTGCTGAGAGGGTCCTTGGGACCATCCACTTGCTTCTGCCACTCATTGGCTGAGTCACTTGCATTCTCTGAGTTCTGATTCTGATTCTTTATCTCAAAGGTGAGAATAACAATGCCTGCCTCACCCACTGTTTAAAGGTCCTGATGTGACCCTGTGTTTACAGCCAGAGACTTGCAGAAGCTCCGCAAGTGCTGCAGCTGTGCAGGCAGAGGCAGAGCTCCCCCAACATACCCACATGACACCCTGGGACCACAAAACACACCTCCCCACTCATTCACTGATGCCTCCTGCCCTGCTGTATGCCAGCAGGGCACCCTGTGTCAACCCATGAATCAGACCCAGTAGGAGATGTGTATGGGTTTGTTACAGGAAGGGGCTTACATGAGTGTGGACCTGGCTAAGTGGGTCCACGATCTGTGGGGCGGGCAGGCAGGCAGGCAAGCAGGAAGGGAAGATCATGGGTAGACAGAAATCCACAGGCACTAGCTGAATCTGCTGGCCACAGGCCTGAGTCCCTCTTAGGAAAGACCCAAGTCGTCTCTATCTTTTTTAAAAAATATTTATTTATGTATTCACTTATTTGGCTGCTCTGGGTTTTAACTGCAGCATGCCAGATCTTTGGTTGGGGCACATGGGGGTTAGTTCCCTGACCAGGGATTGAATCCAACCCCCTGCTTTGGGAGCACAGAGTCTTTAGCCACTGGACCACCAGGGAAGTCCCCCAAGCCTTCTCTTAAAGCAGGGATCCCCAACCTCCAGGATTCAATGCCTGATGATATAAAGTGGAGTTGATTAATAATAGAAATAAAGTGCACAATACATGCAATGTGCTTGAATCAACCTGAAACCGTTCTCCACCACCCCAGTCCTTGGACAAATTGTCTTCCACGAAACTGGTCTCTGGTGCCAAAAAGGGTTTCCAACAGAGTGAGCCAGGCCCACCAGGATCATCTCCATAATTTAAAGTCAACTGATTAGGGGCTTGAACCACCTGTGTAAAAGCCCTTTAAAGCAGCACCTGAGTTAGTGTTTGATTTAGTAAGTGGTAGGTGGGAAGTGTATGCTACAAAATAGCTGCTTCTTCCTTTCTGTTGTCCAACTCCATGAAAGACTAGCACATGGGGATTCTAGCCAAGCCAGGCTACCAGGAAGCCATCACATATTCCACTTGCCTAAATCTGTATAAAGACACTTCTTCTCGACATACAGTCATGGTTTACAAAACACATTTAAATTTCAATGTCTCACATAATCCTCATGACAGCTTTTTGAGGGAAATTTATTTTATTGCTGACTTACCTAACCTCACACACAGCTGCTAAGTGACAGAGTTGGGACTTGAGCCTGTGTTGACCTGATTCATTCACATCCTCACCAGAGAGTGAGTTTGGTAAGCGGAGGGAGGAGAGAAAAGCTTCAGTTTCTGGCTGCATTTTAGAAAAGGGCAAAGGAATAGAGACCCAGATTTGTGAAAAAAATCTTTGCCTAAATGTTGGTTTTGCTGGGGCCCATTCTGGATGACAACAAGATAAGAAGTCACAAATAGAGGATTTTACTCTCCTGCATATGGTGCTTAAAAAGTCCCATTTCTTTCCCCCAATTAAATTTAATCTGTCCCAAGCCTCTATCCTACCAGTCCAGAGGGAATTGAAGGTGTTGTTATTGGAGCTTCCTTGTCCACTATCCATTAGAGGTGAGCAAAGATTCTAGAGTCTCCCACATCACAGCATATTCGGGGAAGGGCCCACTGGCCTCAGTGTGCACTGTCCACACCGCTCTGCTCATGACCAATCCTCATTTGGTCTCTGCCAAGAGAGCTTTCTCAGGTCACCTTGCTGCCATTGTCCTCTGGCTCCTCCCAATTTCCTGGGAAGCCCCGTCCCTTGCCCTTTAGCCTGTTTGCCTCCAAACTTCCCTTCCACCATCTCCTTCAGCATAATCCCCTCAATGAACCTGTATTTTTTTCTTTTTTTGGTTTTGGCTATGATTTTTTATTTATTTATTTATTTATTTTAATTGAAGGATAATTACTTTACAGAATTTTGTTTTCTGTCAAACCTCAACATGAATCAGCCATATGAACCTGTACTTTTACAAAACAAAATCCAGGAAAGGGTAAGAGTGGTCTTCTAGGTGCCCTGACAACCAACTGTTGTAGTAACAGTAACAAACTTACTGAATATTTATTGTCTACTAATCACTTATGTTCCCTCATTTAATCCTATTAATAAGACACTATTATTATTAACCACTTTTACATATGAGGGAAACAGAGGCCTGAAGTCACATGTCCAAGGTCAGCTCAGCTCACAAGCATCTCCCAGCTTTCTGACTTCAGGGCCTGTGCTCCAACCTCTGCTCTGTGCCATCTCTCCCTAAAACTGGTGTAAGGAAAGGTGGCACAAAAGCCTGCCTGTGTGACCTTGGGATAGAGGAAGGACAATGAGCCACAGAAGCAAAATCAAGTCACAAAACAGTTGCAATAAATTATCTCATGCAGGTGGGTGGGGAGTCGGGAAGGGGAGTAAAGGACTCAGATTCTGGTTCTGCTGTCTACCAGCTCCCTGACTTACCCTCTCTGTCAGTCTTCTCCCTTACAAAATGAGGTTGGTGAGCCTAACTTTCCAAGCTCGATGGGAAGATCAAAAGAGAAAAAGTATGTAAGAGCTCTTTGTAAACTCTGAATTCTGTAGATGTTTCATGTTAAGGGTATGGGCAGAACATATGCCTTGCCAGCGCCTGGGCTTAATAACATCAGGCGTGGCAGGCCTAAACAAAAGATAGCCCAGTGCCAAGGTTAGGTCACTGTTCTGGGAGCTAGGGAGCCAGGCAAAAAATTCTCTTAAAGACTGAAATAGAGAGTTTGCTTTCCTGTGCTAAAGATGCTGGAAAACATAGAACTACATTTCCTAGACTTCTTTACAGCTAGGGCCCATGAGTGACCGAGTTTCACCAGAAAAATTCCTACATGAGACTTGGAGGGGCTGGGGAAGATAGATGTGGAGGCAGAAAGAAATGTAAGGCAGAAGTGGGGTTAGGGGAGATTAAGCCTCTTGGGTGAGCTGTGGAGGTTTCCAGCGCCTGCTCCCTGGGTACAGGGCAGCAGAGCTGTGTCTCCACCAGGGCAGCCCCATGGGGTGCTCGTGGAATTCTCCTGGCTCCGTGATGTCTTGGCCCCCTCCAAGGTTCTATAAACTATCTAATATCCTCTAATAAATTCCTTCCTGCTTAAATCAGCCAGAGTGGAATCCATTCTCCTAGACTGGTATTGGAAGAGATTCCAAGCAAGAAACCTTCGAGGATATAAGAATCTGGGACTGGTTTCCGAACACGTTGCATTTCCAGACAACAGAGAGTCAGTTAGCACCAGAAGATGGGGTTTCAGTGGCGGTCGGCACATCACGATGAAAGAGCTACTGCTTTCACTCTAAGGGCCCCACAATAAGGAGTCCGTGGGAGGCAAGGCTTCAGCAACTAAGCCGCTGCTGAAGTAAACCTCTAAAATAAACTTTGATTATGAAAAATTTCAAACCAACACAAAAATAAAGTAGTATGCTCAAACCCTCATGTACCCAGTTCCTACAGTCACCCTGCTATCATTCTGTCACTGCAGGAACTTCCTCTGTCCCAGTTCACTGGATTGTTCGGAAACAAATCTAATGTAACAGTTCACCCCGAAGTAATTCAGTGTGCTTCTCTAAAAGGTGACTTTTTTCTTTCTTTTTTTTTTTTTTTTTTATATCCATAAGTAAGTATATTTTATTTTTTTTTATTTTTTTATTTTTTTTTTTATTTTAGTTGGGGGCTAATTACTTTACAATATTGTAGTAGTTTTTGCCATACATCGACATGAATCAGCCATGGATTCACATGTGCTCCCCCTCCCAAACCCTCCTCCCACCTCCCTCCCCCTCCCATCCCTCAGTGTCATCCCAACGCTCCATCCCTGAGCATCCGTCCCATGCATAGAACATGGAATGGTGTTCTGCTTCACATATGACAATATACATGTTTCAATGTTATTGTCCCAGAACGTCCAACCCTCACTAAAAGGTGACTTTTAAAAATATAACCATGACAATATCTCACCGCCTAGAAATTGACACTAATTCCTTAATACCATCAAATATCCAGTCAATGTTTATATTTCCCCATTGTCTTGCCTTTTTAAAAATATTTTTTCATATGGACCATTTTTTAATGTCTTTATCAAATGTATTACAATACTGCTTCTATTTTATGTTTTAGGTTTTTTGGCCGCAAGGCATGTAGGATCTTAGCTCCCCAACCAGGGATCGAACCTCCATCCGCAGCACTGGAAAGTGAAGTCTTAACCCTTGGACCACCAGGGAAGTCCCTTGCCTTTTGTTTTCTAACAGTTTGTTTGTTCAAATCAGGATCTAACTAACTTTATACATTGCGATTAGTTGATACACCTCTTAAATTTGTTTTAATCTATAAATTTCTCTCTCTCTTTCTTGCTCATATTTTTCTTCCTGTTGAAGAAATTGGGTCATTTGTTCCATAAAATTTCCCATAGATCAACCTCCGCAACTAACTTCTTGGAAAGTTAAAATCCACATGTCCAAGACTCTCTTTCAGCTAAGGTTTCATCACAACCTGGCTTCTCCCAGGCAGACCACTCACCTGGTACTTGTAGGTGGAAGTGGGCCAGCTCAGAAGAGGCAGCTCTTCAGAGTGGGGCTGGAGACAGCAGAGTCCTGGGCGCACCTGTCATGGGGACTCTGGATCATCCCTGGAACCCAAGGAACCAAGTGGTAGGTGAGATGGCAGTCTGGGGGTCCCTCCTGGCTAAGTGTCCAAACCTGGTCGCTTGGCCCTCCCAGGGATCCTGTAAACCTTAACCCCTCCATGCAATACACCCCTTTAGATGTGAACTGGTCAGAGTGCATTCTGCTGACTGCAGTTGAAATCAATGCGGGTGGAGGGCAGGGGTAGAATAAGCCTTAATTCTGTAGAGCACTTTAGGGTTCATAAAACACTTTCACATCCATTGGGTGCTCTGAACTACCCCAAAAGAGGGCATTGAACAGATGAGTCAGACCAAGCCTCCCAGTTAAGGAGTATCTCAAGCTCAATCTCAAATCTTCAGATTCCAGGCCTCACACTGTTCTCACCATCCTCCTCCATCTCCTCATGGGCTGCCAGACTTACAGCACAGACGAGGGGTGTCTGGGGCTATGATGGCCCAGGAAATAAGCCAACACAAGAGAGATGCAGAGGCTGTAGAAAGACTCTTCCTTTTGGGTAAGACGAATGCACATCCTCCCCAAAACTCTCTGCCAGGTGATGTCAGGGTCACTTGGACAAAGTTCTGGAGTCTGAGCACCTCAACACTCCTCCTTTCAGCCAGGCCATGCTGGAGGGTAGGGAAGCAGTGGTCAGGAAAGACAGCCCTCCAAGCTAAAGCCCACTCTGTTGCCCCAACTCTGTCACCAAAGCCTTTCAGAGTCCCTGTTGCAGTGTGTGTGTGTGTTTAAGGGGGTGCACTGGGAATTGGTCAGGGAAATAAGGTGAAAGGAGGTTCAGGGGACCCTGAGAGGACGCAGGCTTTCTCCAATGCACAGTCACTCAAGTTTAAGTAGTGGCAATGGCCTGAAGTTATCTAGATGAGAGGAGAAGCTGAGGAGGGGGCTCCGAAGGCCTCCCTCCTGCCCTTTCTGATGGACAGCAGCTTTGATCCTGGAGTCTGAGGCTCATAAATAACATCCCAGGCACGAGTGCCCTGGGACTTCTCCAAGGGCAGCTGGCTGACAAGACCGACTCTGCCAGGCCTTGCAGGCAGGCCTGGCCCCACTGCAGCAGGCCGTGACAGGTTTATGGCCAGCAACCGACGGTAGTTACCTCAGATTTATCATCCATCTACAAGGGCAGGGGGAGCCACTAAAGGCTGCCAGGGAGCTGTTCAATCACCGTGATGGGAACGTGATGGCAGTCGGAGGCGGCGGAGAGCAAGGAGGTAGGAGCATCCTGGGAGCCTGGGCTTCCTGCTGGCTCCTTGGGTTACAGTCTGTTCCTGAGGGGGATTTACAGTCCTGGAGCCCACAAGAGTCAAGCCACCCTCGGAGGGAGACAGAGCTGAAGGAGAACGAGGGTGCCAGTACAGTTGGACTGCCCCAGGCAGAGCCATGAGAGGAAGCACAGGGACCCCGCACTCAACCCGCTGGCCACAGTGCCTGTGAGAGGCAGCTTGCCACCTTGGCCAACACTGCCTGACCGCCTGCCTGGGCAGTTCTGCCTTCCTGACAGCACATCCATCTTCAAACAAGGCTGTTCGTGGCAACCCTGTATGTGCGAATACCTGTGCCCTTTCTCTGGATGTGTGTCTGTTTGGGGGTTTACATCAACAAGAAAGGTGCATGCATGCAATGAGGCCATTTCCCATCGTGCTCGAGCACCAGCCTGGACAGCTATGTCTATGAATTAGTATCACACTTGTGCACAGGTAGGGTTGAAGGCGAGGACATCATCAAAGGCAGAGGGTTCTGAGTCCTTGTCCACACCTGTCTAATGGTTGAGTCAGTAGATACAAGAATACAAGAGCGAGGACACAGGAGGACAGGGAGAAGGGCTGGTGGGGTTTAATAGAAAGGCGACTATAGATGAAACGGATGGGAGGAAAGAGAAGCTGGGCAGGGGTGGGTGGAAAGAGACTTAAAGATTAGAGGGAGAGCCAAAAAGCGCCCAGATGTCCATACAACGCAGCCAACTCGGCCCCAAATGTGGTCACGAACAGGAGGAAAAAGGTGGAAAAGAGGTACCGGAAGAAAAGCAGAAAGGACAAGGGAGGAGGAAGGCAACCCAAGAGGGAGGAGCAGGGTGAGGCAGCCGGTGTGAACATCATCTGCTCCAGGAGCCCAGGACCTGGCTCTGCAGCTTTCTCACCTCAGCCATCTCCACCAGCTATAGCTGGCTCGGCAGCTGTACCTGACCGCAGGGCAGCCTGCCCTCTGGCCACTCCACAACCACCCAGGCCCAGTTCATAGCCCAGAGAGAGTGATCCAGGTCCAGGCCTGGGCTGGGTGAGAAGCAAGCTTGCCACCTTGGAGAGTTCACGCAGAGAAAGGAGTCTCTGACCTCAGACATGAGTGGGCTGATGTCAGTACAAGTGTGGAGGCCCAACTGCTATCCAGCACACAAGTGTGTGCACCCACATGGCCATCTCCATGTTCCTACATGTCCTGTGAGCACCTGGGTCCTGACCATATAAGGCATCACTTGGATAGCGCAAAGCTGGTCCAGGACCTCTTCCTGCAGCCCTAGGAATTCCTAGATTCAGCTCTGCAAAGTCTTCTCTTTCTGTCCTTGCATTTGCTATGAGGGATCTTCTGGCTGGACTGCCTGGGCTCCAGCAGCCTGAATCCCAAAAGGCCAGGTGTGAACCCAGACACTGCAAGTGGAACAGAGCCTAAAGCTCATTTCTGCCATCCTGGTTCTGCCACTACAGACCACACCCTATGGGTGTGAGGTGTTGAGGGGGTGTCTGTGTGTTTGCCAGTGTGCACCTTGGGTATATCACATGACTCTGGGTATCAGATACTGGGTGTGCTGAGCCAAGCAACAGTTCTCCGAGTGTGACTTGTAGACCCCTGGGTGTCAGGAAAAGTCCTTGAGGTACCCTTCAACTTTTCCCCTTTCATCCTCCACTGGTGTCCGGCCCTTTGTGTACCCTTCAACTTTTCCCCTTTCATCCTCCACTGGTGTCCGGCCCTTTGTGAGATCCCCTTTCTCTGAGTGTGGGCAAGACCTGTGACTTGGTTCTACTGTAGCATTGTGTACCCTTCAACTTTTCCCCTTTCATCCTCCACTGGTGTCCGGCCCTTTGTGAGATCCCCTTTCTCTGAGTGTGAGCAAGACCTGTGACTTGGTTCTACTGTAGCATCAGGCATCCAGCGTCTCTGGAGCCCTGGGAACACTGTAAGCCCTCTCCTTCCCCAACATCTACAAGAATGTTCATCCTGACAGACCATTCCCTGCCCTACCACTCAGGGCTACGGGTGAAAGTGATACAGCCAGTTACACATACAACCCCACATCTCAATCCTGGGCTGTGTGGCAGGGCTTCCCTGAGCCCCTCTGCTGCACCAATCAACCATGGACAGCAGGGGGCGCACTTCTCCCTAAACTGTCTTCTCGGGGAGCCCAACATAGGTCCCCAGCACAAAGCATAGCCCATGCTAAGACCACCATCAACCTGTATTCATCAAAGAATAAAGGACTTGTGAAATAGTACATGAACCAGGGTGCGGTACCTGTTTGCATCAGGAAGACGATTTCGCCAGGGACCAGGGGATAGAGACTGTTGGCCTGTGGTGATGCAGGAAGGAGCTCGGAGGAGAAGGCCGATTTCTATGTGGCTGAGAACACAAAGCTGGAAACCTAGATGCCGTGGCTGCCCTGAGATGACTCCTACTTGAGCAAAGCGGTTACCTCTAAAGGGATCTGTGTGTCCTTTTGTGGCAGGAGAGAGATGCTGCGGGGAAGTAGCAGAGCCACATGCCCAGGGCTGCAGTTTAAGAAGAGTGCCCCCTCCCATTCCCACGGTCCCTCAGATGGCGACAACAGAGGAGGGAGCCTTCAGTGGGTTTGCTGGCACAGGTTCCAATTCACCTTTGAAATGAGGTGAAACTGAGACAAGGAAGGACCTCCAGGGCAGGATAGGAGCCAAGTTTCTCCACACAGGGGAGGATTCTAATCCATTGCAGGAGTGTGAGTGGCCACTCTGCCGCCAGCCTCCCAATATTCCCTAATGCCTGTAAGTTCATCCATTAGGGGACAAACCCCACAGTGAGAAATGCAGCATTGAATAAAATATCCCTGGGAGAGAGAACAGCAGCAAGTTCTTGCTCAGTTCCATGAGGCAGTGCATTCTCCCCTGGGCTCAGCTTTGTGGGGAGGGCTGGGAGCAGGGCCCTCCCGGAAGGGTGGAGTCAGAAGTGGGAGGCCATCACAGGCGCTCAAGAGCAGAACAGCTCTCCTTCCTCCCATTTGGGACCTGGAGTCCCTCCCCCGCAGCAACTGGGACTAGCAGCAGAAGTGGCTGCTCCCCGCCAGCCCTGACACTCCCACTAACCAGGGAGACACCAGAGCTGTCCCCCATCCCCTCATGCCAGCTCCTCTTAGCAAAAGGAATAAAACAGCCCACTTGTTTTTATCACTCACAGATTTCCCAGGAAATGGGCTGTTAGTTCCCCTAATGTAAAGATAATAGGCTTGTCCCCCTCCATAGCTGGCACAGCACAGCATGAACATACTTGAAGCTCCATCAGGAGGTCTCTCCTGCAAAGGATGGGGTACCTGGGAGCAGGAACTAGAGAGGAGCCAGAAGCTGGGGTCCCCCCACCCCCAATAGCAGAGACATGGTTTCAGGAGTCTCTCCCTGCCCTGTAGCTGACCCCACCCTACTCTCAATTTTAATCTTCATATTTTACCCCCACAAACACCTATGGGGTAAGTGAACACTACTATAACACACCCCAACAAATAGGATGTGGGAGCCCCATAGGCCAAGGACAGGATGCTTCCCAGGGACCTGTGTATGCCTGTGTGTGCTAAGTCTCTCCAGTCGTGTCCAACTCTTTGTGACCCCATGGACTGCAGACCACCAGGCTCCTCTGTCCATGGGATTCTCCAAGCAAGAATACTGGAATGGGTTGCCATTCCCTCCTCCACAGGATCTTCCTGACCCAGGGGTTGAACTTGTGTCCCTTACGTCTCCTGCACTGGCGGGCAGGTTCTTTACCACTAGCGCCACCTGGGAGGCCCTGGAACTTGGGTGCCTCCAGTTCCTGTCTAGATTGTGCTTCATGACCATTTCCCTTCCTCTCCACAGACCCACTGCAGTAACAGCACTGCCAGGACTTCAGAGCACCAGGCTTTCAGTGAGTTCCCTGCCTTCTCACACAGGGGCTGTGGGAGCTCTTCAGCCCTTGGCAAGGGCCATTCTCACACAAGAACAGAGAAGGGAGCCTGGCTTTCCTGCGTAGTCTGTGAGGACTGTGCCCTGCAAGGTGGTGGCTGGCATCTGGGCATGTAGTCACACGGGCTGTACTCTGGTTTTATGTTGCTGCTTTACTTGTCACACGTATGACCTCTCTCTCCACCAAAGCTGCACGCTCTGTGAGAGCAAGGGCCCTGACTGGTACTCTCTTTGTTCCCAGGAAGCCTGGGCAGTGATGGGCAGGAAATGGGGGCTCAGTGAGCCCCAGCGATTGATGAGATTTGGGGCAGGGCACAGGGGGGCGCAGCCCTGTGCTTCTCATGCTGACCACAGTGAGTGTGCAACGATGCAAACTGCCTTTTCAGCCTAAGCCTCAGCTTCCTGCTCTCCCGGGTGTGTGTGTGTCCCTGAGAACACCAGGCCTGCACACAGTAGGTGCCCTCCCCCCACTCCTACCTCTGCTGCCCCTGCCCCTTATGCTGCGGAAGCACGAGCAGGCAGAAAGTAGGGACAGCCTCTCCTAGAGGGCAAGGGCCAGCTACCGGGCACTCCTTTCCCCTTGGCCTTCGGAGGTCTGGGGGTGGGTGCCATGGCCAGGGGATGGAAGAAATGAACTCACATTATCTGTCTTTCTGCCCCCAAGGAGAAAGACTGTCTGTCTAGAGCCATGGAGACTCTGAGCCAGGAGGTGTGCTGACAGCCTGGGCTGTTGCTAGACAAGCAAGGGCAAAGCCGCCCAGCCCAGGAGGAGGTGCTCTGCCAGAGGGGCAGAGGGTGGGGGTAACCTGTGACCACCACTTTTGGGCTGCCCATGGAATGACCAGAGCCGCTTCTTGTGATGGGGAGGGAATTCCTCTGTATTTCAGAGGGAAATCCACAGGCCCAAGAGAGGAGAAAAAGGTCCAAAATCCCTGGAGTTGCTTTGAAATCTCAAAAAGGGATGAAGATGTATCTATACCAGCAAGAATTTGTGGGGAGTCACTAGGGAAAACTTAAGGATGTGGCGGGGTGAATTTGATTGTGCAAACAAGCAGGATGGCCGGTTTACTGAACAGCCTCCTTTTCCTCCTCCTTATCGGGACTCAGAGCCTCAGGCTCCCTCTCCCCAGCGGGCTCTGCGAGTGGCTCCTTGGTCAGGAGGTACCGAGCCAGTTGCTCCAGGTCCTCCAGGCTTATCCTCTGCATGCGCTGTTTGTGTTCCCGCCTCAGCAGCTGCAGCACTGCCTCAGTGTCCTGGGGCCCAAAGTGTTTGTCCAGAACCTGGCCCAGATGGTGCCACAGGGGCTGGGGCTGGCTGGCGTCCTCAGGCGCCAGCTTCTCCAGGGGCCGCATGACCACTTTGATGGAGGCGTTGGGCCCGATGCGGTAGTCGGAGAGCCGCTTGTCATCTGCCAGCAGCTGGCCGTGGAAGAGCAGGTGCTGCTGCTCCTCTGGCACATGCAACCGCTCGGACACCAGCTTCTTCAGCGTGGCCACGCTCTCCTGTCCCGACACCTTCAGGCTACATCTCCGGCCCAGGAGCAGTTTGACTGTGAGGAACATCAGGCTGACAGCAGATTCAGGAGGGATCTGTGCTCTGGTGGCTGCCCTGAAGGTGAAGGTGTTCTGTAGGAGAAGGTTTCTGTGTGTGACTTCTCCTTATCAATGGAGGGCAGTGGTCCCAGGAGGCCGAGGGCCGGGCCCAAGAGGACAGCCATTGGCTGATGCATGGTGATGTCACAATGCCGCTTAAGAGGGCTCATTTCCAGAGTGGGACTTTAGGGAAATGAGAGGGGCATTTGGGACACAGAACATTCCTTCCTCCTTTAGAGGAGAAATGAGGGGAGAAGAGGGGAAAAAAAAGGAGGGTCAGGAAAGCAAACATAGGACTAGGAGAAAGGAGAGCAGGAGGGTGAGATAGGAGGGCCCAAAGGACAGGGTGGCAGAAGGAAACACGTCCATGTTGCCTCATTCAGCACTATTTCATGCCCTTTCTGCTGGGACCCATCCCCGAGGAGAGATCATATCATGATAGATACTTTCTGCTCTAATTTATCAAGGGTCCTCCTTCTGTCACACACTTGACCTGCTCTCTTGGACTGGTTTTCCCAGACACACAGACAGGGATTCTCAAGCACATACATAGTTGGGAGGTGACCCCAGGATGCTCCTGTGAGCAGGAGCAAGAAAACGAGACAGATAAGGGTGGGCAGCTCACATTGCATCAGTGAGCAGATGGCCTTTGTGGTCAGCTAGGAGCTCTTAGTCCCACCGGGCACCTTGGGAGGCCACATGGAATACACCAGCCGTGCTGTTAGGGAAGTAAAGAAGCTGGATCCGTGTGCTCTCAGTCCTGCCTTTGGTCAGTGGGGTGCTAACTTGGTACTTGTGGTCTGAATGCGTGCAGAGCAAGCTCCGGTGACCAAAGAAGACCCTTAGGCAGAGACTTGCAGGAGCTGGCAGTACCTTTAACTCTCTCCATTCCCATCTCACCCCCATCCCCTACTCACAAATAATTCTCTCTTTTCGCAGTTAAAGCCCACTCATCCAAAAGAATGAGAGAACCTGAGGGAGGCGCCAGGACACAGAAGTCACTGTAAAGCCTGGAGATGGCAGTTAGCCGCTCCCACCCCACGGTAGGATCACCTGGGATGATAACTCTCCTCTCATGGGTTGAGACAAGATAAAATCCTAGAATCTAAAAAAATCCCTTGTGACGTTTGAATTCCAGAGCCAGCTAACCCCACCCAGGCCCAGCCCCTTTTGCAGAAATGAATCTGCTGGAACCCATCTTAAGCAACCGGGAGCACCAAGGGGCTCAGGCTGGGCCGCCGGCAGCATCTGCTGCAAGGCCCAACTTTACTGAATCCTCCCAGCCTCTGGGGCAGGTACTGTCCTACCCTCACCTGGCAGAGGAGACAGTGGGGCTGCTTATTTTCACCGCCAGCAGGCAGCACATTAGTTTGGCCTCCTGCTCTGTGCCTTCTATGTGCCCGAGGGTGCCCAGGGCTCCGAGGCCAATAAGGAAGGAACATGCTGGGCCCTCTGGTGTCAGCAACTTCTGTGGCCTCGGTAGTTTTCTGCTCAACTTGAAGGTCCCCTGGGCTGAGCCCTGTGAATGTGCTAACACATTTAAGTCCATGAGGAAGGCAATGGGTGCCCTTTGGAAATGAGTGAGCGTGGAGGCCTGGCTGACGTCCCACAGCTGGTGGGGAATATTGTCAGGGGTGCCCTCACCTTTCCCCGACACTTTGTGCTCCATGGCTGCTCTCGGCAAGAACCTGTTCTTTCCTCTCCTCCCCTCTTCTTCCCCCTTTCTCACCCTGGGGCCTGGGCTACACTTGATTGAGACTGTTGCCAACAGTCCTGGACGTTCCAGACCTCACCCTTCCACAGCACTGGGCCGACTCCCTACCCAGGTTGCGCCTGCCTCCCCCGCTCTCCTCTGACTCTGGCAGCCTTGGACAGCAGATGGAAACACCCACGAATGCCACAGACTCAGCTACCCTCTTCCTTCCTCCGAACCCATGTTCTCACCTCCAGCAGGTGACCAAATTCTAGTCCATCAAGAAACTAAGCTAAAAAGTCAGGAATCTCACCCCAAGAATGAATGGCCCCGAGGGGGCAAGACTGGAAGGAGGAGATGCACTATGAATTCTGAGCCACTGGCTGGAAGAAAGTGAACTGGGCTGGGATTGGTGGAGATGCACAGGAGGGGCAGATTTTGGATTTTGTTCCAAGGAAGAACAGAAATAATAAGAGGGCTCCTGTGGTTGGGAGAGGAGAGGAGGAGGGAGGTGGGGAAGGGGCAGCCAACTGGGCGGCACTCTTCTGAGTGACGCCATCTGATTTCACCCTTTTGCTTTTGGAATCAAACCTAGCTCCTCAGCCTGGCATCCAAGGGCATCATGACCTGGCTCTGCTTCCCCCCAGCCTTCCCCACTTGGCATCCTCCACTCCAGCCACACTCACCAGCCTTTTCCTCTACTTACCTGTTTCATTAGAACGCTTCAGCTCATCCTTCTAAATGTTGATTAAAAACCACTTGCTCCATGAAGCCTTCCTTACTTTCCCCAGGCCTAGGTGGAGGTAATCCCACTTGCCTCTGTAAAGCCATTACCCTCCTTGAACATTACTTGTGTTGATGCACCTATACATGTCTGTGTCTCCCTCACTGACTCTCAGTGGCAGAGAATGGGTCTCATCTGTTTCTGTAACCCTGCCTCCAGCACACAAAGACTGCTACACAGAAGGCCTCACATGCATGTTTGTTGAATGAAGATGATAAATTTCAACACGCTGAGCCGTGCAGGCAGATGAAGGGTCCAGAACAGCAGGCTATGGAAGTGAATGAACCTGCCTGCAGCCTCTCCATCTCCCCCAGAGAAATGAAAATCCAAAATTACATAAAAAAATAAATCGGAAAGTGATTGCAGTCTTTACCAAAGGATCTTCTATAGTATTCTTTAAATAGCCACCTCCCTTGGTGCATTTGAAATAAGACAGAATTTGCAGATGTTCATACAGTGCGTGGGGGCCCCGTGGACTCCATGATGGCAGGACGTCTGTCTTACTGAGGGAGCTGAGGATGGATGAGGTTTCTCCTTAGCCGTCTGAGAGTTCCCAGCCTCTGGAAGGAAGGACCCTGTGATGGACAAACCACAAGATTGTGGCGGGGGTAGCTACTGTGAAAGTTGCCCAGACCAGAGCTAACCTAGGAAGTCTTTCTGGGGGCAATGTTTTAAGTCATCTTCTGCTGGAGATGGAAGGAAAGTGAAACGAGGAGGGGAGTGGCCTGCAATCTCTCTCCCAGGCTATGGAATTTGTGAGAAAAGAGTAGGGGCCCAAGTCCTGGGCTTGGAGGAAGAAGAGAACAAGCTACCTGCCTCAGCCAGACCTCCTAGACTTGCCCCAGCCACTGGGGAAGAAAGGTTGGGCCTGGGCTTCTAGGAACAGGTGAGACCACAGCTCAGGCTCCGGCTCCTCAAAGCTAGTGGCCACTTGCAGACTGGCACCTCTGTGACCAAGGCTTCAAGGGCCAGAGCTGCTGGGTCACACTTTCCAAATCCACTTCCTGGTCTAGAGAGTCCCAGTGTGCTAGGGAGCTATAAGGACAGAAGCCTTAGAATTAGCGGTGTCCCCATTAGGAGAGATGGTCACCACTGACCCCTGCCTCTGTGTTGGAGCCTCCATTGCCCTCCCCAGAGAGGGTAATGGAGGAATCTTGCTGGGCCCTCAAATCATATTTGGAGCTTGGAAATTTCGTAATTTTTTCCCAGGCGATTGCTTGCCTTCATTATGCAATTAGCATGAGAAAATGCAGTTGTGTAATCAGAGGAGGCAATCAGACAACGATTGCCATAATTAGGGAGGAAGATTAGTGGGAATGAGTGGGTTTTGTGACTTGAGGGAAAGGAACAAATGTGTACAGAGAGAACGCTGGTCAGTGGTGGGTCCCAGCCCCTCTGACAGACAACTTTAAGTGCAATCGTGTCACAGGAAAACCAGCATAAAGTCTTCAGGAGAGGAGGAGGGGGAGGGAGAACACTTGGGTACCTGGAGCCTTTGGTGTAGGACTCTGGGACATTGGCACACAAGGGCTTGAACTCCGTAGGATAAAAGCCAAGGGTCCAGCGGCCAGCCTGGGGCCACCTTGAGCAGCCTGCTCCTTGAATCTCATTTGCTTCCTCTAATGCCTCCCCTCCCTTGTGAAGGTCTCAAGAGACAGGTCATGCCCCCAGGACCCAGCACAGTGCCTGACCCATAAAGACATTCAGTGTGTATTTATAAAAACTTGGAAATGTGAGCTGTTACCCCTAACTGTCAGGGGAAGACCCCATTGCATGAAGCTACATGCCCACGTGTGATGCCCCACAGGTGGGCTGAGCCCTCCTGCTGGCACAGGTAGACAGCCCAGCAGCCTCTGCAGACCCAGCAGGCCAAGGGCAGGAAGGCACCAGGAGATGCTGGCTGACAGCTGGTAGTGGCCAGTGCCCTGAGCTTTGGCTAATCTACAACCACTGACTGGGGCTGCTCAAAAGGCTCATGAGCAAGGGACATTATGCCTCTGCCCACCTCACTCTCCAGGTAAGTTATCAAGCTATTATATTATCACACTTTAGAAATGTCAGGCTGGTCCTCCAGGGAAGGTGGGGTGGGGGGATGGGATGCTAGCTGGAGAGGGACTGAGAGATACTGAGAAACGGGGGGATGGAGACAAAGCAAGCAGAAGAAAGGCAGGTGGAGCCACAGAAACAGTGGAGAGAGGAGGGGGGTGGAGAACGCGAGGGCTGAGCACAGACCACGCTCAGAAAGGGGAGAAGTCCGGAGGGATAAGAGGAGTGAGGGGCAGACAGAGGAGCTGTACAGAGGCGGCAGGGAGAAGGGACAAAAGGACATTTGTGCCAGGAAAGGAAGGAGGGGGAGAAGGAGAAATAGGAAGGAATTGTTACTCCAAAAAACGACAATGAATACTTCTGCAGGCCCCCCTGCTGAGAACAGTGTCCCTCCTCCCCTCTCTTACAGTCTGGCAAAGGTTCATGGGAAAACTCTAGCAGAGAAAGTGGAGTCCAGGTGTGGAGAGCCTGAAGTCCTGGTTCCAGAAGCCCCTGCCTCCTCCATCCCAGGTGGCCCCACATTCAGCACTTCCTGAGCACACGTGTGGCGGTCTGCGAGGCCCAGAGGAGAAAGAGCTGACCAGTAGGCAGGCAGAACACAGGCCAGTCCCCAGACACAGCCCCACGTTGAACCTGCCCTCAGGCCACCACTGTGGAGTCTGTGCTGCTGTCTGTAACAGTGATCCCTGCCCCTTTGAGAAGGGGTCTCCCAGAACTGCTCCGGCCAGGCCAGTGAGGGCTGGCCTGGGACCAAGCAGGCAGCTCTTTAGGTGGCCCCGGCCTTGGGTGCTCTCCAGGATGCCTGGCACACAGTAGGTGTTCAGTAGGTAAATGAGGCCCATCATTCGTCCTTCATCCGCTGGCTGGCACTGGCTGTCTCAGCAGCCGTACCCAAGTGGTCTGTGGCTGTTCCAGTGGGGACCCAAAGCCCCCCGACACTGTTTTAGGGGCCAAGGTTGAGGCAGATGGGCACAAGCCTGGGCAGGCAGGGAGAGGGAGCTGGAGCAGATGGAGGGCGGGGGATAACAGGGGGCCTTGGGAGCCCAGGGGATGTGGCTGCAGCTTCTGACTGTGGGCTGCCCAGCCTCTCTCCAGGCCTCTGTCCTTGCACCCCACAACTTAGGTCCTGCCCTGCGCTGCTGGCCTGCCGCCCTGGAGATGTCACACTGGCTGGGAGCCCCTCAGAAGCCCAGCACAGTGCATACATTGTGCCACTCGGACTCACACCTTCTTCAAACTCTTGTAGGGCTGCAGCCTACTGTGACCACTAGATGTCACTGGTGACCTCCCTGGCCAGCTCCAGCAGTCCTAACCAAGTGGGCCTTGGGCCTCCACCCTCTCGGGGCATTGGCACACAGTCCTGGGACAGGGTCCAGAGCCTCATGTGGAAATGAGCCCTGTCCTCCTGCAGATGGCAGCCACCCCCAACCCCCACCCTCAGGGGTCATGCTCTGGGCAGCTGTGCTCCAGGCACAGACATCGGTGCCTACCCTGAGCTGGGCACTGTGCCAGGTGCTGAGGGAAGGCGAGAGGATAGGAAGATATGTCCCTGTGTCGGGGACACATACGCAGAAACCTGTCATTTTAGCACTGGGCATAAACGTGACCATGGAGAGGAAGGAATTCCCAACTCCACCAGGAGGGAGGTCTAGGTCAGAGAAGCTTCATCTGGGAGGGTGCTTCGTGGGTCTGAAGGAGGAGCAGGAGCTTCCCTCCATGAAAAAGGCAAGCAGGGCACCCTGACTGAGAGCCCAGCAGGCACAAGCCCATGTATAAGAATGTGGGACTCACTCTAGCTGGAGCGGGTAGGGGTGGGGTGGCAGGGGGTGAGAGATGGGGCAGGATAACTGGGCAGGGGCTAGTTACCTTCACGCAATAATTCTTTATTGCAGCCAAAACTGAATTATCCACGTCACACCCTAAATCCTTGCAGTGCATGTAGGCGCCCCATAAGAGCAGCCCTCAGCTATTGTTCACTCTTAAGTGAGAAATAGATTTAAAGGACTAGATCTGATAGACAGAGTGCCTGATGAACTATGGATGGAGGTTCGTGACATTGTACAGGAGACAGGAATCAAGACCATCCCCAAGAAAAAGAAATGCAAAAAAGCAAAATGGCTGTCTGAGGAGGTCTTACAAATAGCTGTGAAAAGAAGGGAAACGAAAAGCAGAGGAGAAAAGGAAAAATATTCCCATTTGAATGCAGAGTTCCAAAGAATAGCAAGGAGAGATAAGAAAGCCTTCCTCGGCAATCAATGCAAAGAAATAGAGGAAAACAATAAAATGGGAAAGACTAGAGATCTCTTCAAGAAAATTAGAGATACCAAGGGAACATTTCATAGAAAGATGGGCTCAATAAAGGACAGAAATGGTAGAGACCTAGCAGAAGCAGAAGATATTAAGAAGAGGTGGCAAGAAACACAGAAGAACTGTACAAAAAAGATCTTCATGACCCACATAATCACGATGCTGTGGTCACTCACCTAGAGCCAGACATCCTGGAATGTGAAGTCAAGTGGGCCTTAGAAAGCATCACTACAAACAAAGCTAGTGGGGGTGATGGAATTCTAGTTGAGCTATTTCAAATCCTAAAAGATGATGCTGTGAAAGTGCTGCACTCAATATGCCAGCAAATTTGGAAAACTCAGCAATGGCCACAGGACTGGAAAAGGTTAACTTTTATTTCAATCCCAAAGAAAGGCAATGCCAAAGAATGCTCAAAATACCACACAGTTGCACTCATCTCACACGCTAGTAATGTAACACTCAAAATTCTCCAAGCCAGGCTTCAGCAATACATGAACCATGAACTTTCAGATGTTCAAGCTGGTTTTAGAAAAGGCAGAGGAACCAGAGATCAAACTGCCAACATCCACTGGATCATCGAAAAAGCAAGAGAATTCCAGAAAAACATCTATTTCTGCTTTATTGACTATGCCAAAGCCTTTGACTGTGTGGATCACAATAAACTGTGGAAAATTCTGAAAGAGATGGGAATACCAGACCACCTGACCTGCATCTTGAGAAACCTGTATGCAGGTCAGGAAGCAACAGTTAGAACTGGACATGGAACAACAGACTGGTTCCAAATAGGAAAAGGAGTACGTCAAGGCTGTATATTGTCACCCTGCTTATTTAATGTATATGCAGAGTACATCATGAGAAACGCTGGGCTGGAAGAAACACAAGCTGGAATCAAGATTGCCGGGAGAAATATCAATAACCTCAGATATGCAGATGATACCACCCTTATGGCAGAAAGTGAAGAACTAAAGAGCCTCTTGATGAAAGTGAAAGAGGAGAGTGAAAAAGTTGGCTTAAAGCTCAACATTCAGAAAACTAAGATCATGGCATCCGGTCCCATCACTTCATGGGAAATACATGAGGAAACAGTGGAAACAGTGGATGACTTTATTTCTCTGGGCTCCAAAATCACTGCAGATGGTGATTGCAGCCATGAAATTAAAAGACATTTGCTCCTTGGAAGGAAAGTTATGACCAACCTAGACAGCATATTGAAAAGCAGAGACATTGTCAACAAAGGTCCATCTAGTCAAGGCTATGGTTTTTCCAGTGGTCATGTATGGTTGTGAGAGTTGGACTATAAAGAAAGCTGAGTGCTGAAGAATTGATGCTGTAGAACTGTGGTGTTGGAGAAGACTCTTGAGAGTCCCTTGGACTGCAAGGAGATCCAACCAGTCCATCCTAAAAGAGATCAGACCTGGGTGTTCATTTGTAGGACTGATATTGAAGCTGAAACTCCAATACTTTGGCCACCTGATGCGAAGAGCTGACTCATTTGAAAAGACCCTGATACTTGGAAAGATTGAGGGCAGGAGGAGAAGGGGACAACAGAGGATGAGATGGTTGGATGGCATCACCAACTCAATGGACATGGGTTTGGGTGGACTCCAGGAGTTGGTGATGGACAGGGAGGCCTGGCATGCTGCAGTTCATGGGGTCGCAAAGAGTCGGACACGACGGAGCAACTGGACTGAACTGATACACACACACACACACACACACTGCCAACCTAATCTGGGGTCCACAAAAGGCTTTCTTTCCCACACCGTCTCTGCTCTACCAGGGGTGTAGGAATGCCCAGCCAGCACTGTTGCTGAGTGGGTGTTCCCTCCTTCCCAGGCGAAGACCTCACCTGGCTGGTGGCCTGTCATCTCAGTTGGGGGTGCTTCCACCATGAGCCACACCGGGCGTCCTCTCAGCCCATCTGCACCCTTGGCTGCGTGGTTTCAGATGATAAAAAACAGTCAGCTTCAGGCTGTAGCCATGGTACCTGATGCTCATTTGAACATACTAAATGTGCTCTGAACTTCAGAGGGGTGCATTACAAAGCCTCAGAAGTCAGCAAAATGACTCCTCGGAGATGGAGCCATCAGCGGGTCCTGGGACTGAGGGTGGGGGGTGGGGTCAGCTGCTTGGAGCCAGGGCTGGTTGTTCATGCTGCATCCATGCCTGCGTTCCACAAACATTCCTCACACACTAAATCTGTGCCAGACGTCTGCGCTAGACAGTGGGGAGGAACTCTGCGCTGCCAATTTACCCAGAGCAAGAGGTGGGGCTCAGCAGGTGGGGCAACTAGAAGGGCAGGTGAGAAGGGGAGAAGCAGTGTTCTTCTGTCCTAGAAAAAGGACAGATACGGGGCTCTGGGGAGAAAGCTCAGGCAGAAAAAGCCATTACCAGCTTCTCAATGTCCGTCAGGGCAGCATGCAGGGGCTAACCATGAAAAGCTTTGTTCCAGGCCAATGTTAAAGTCCTCTGGGAAGCTGTGGGGAGCACCCAATCAGATGGTGTCAGGGGCCTGGGGTGGGGTTGTTGTTGCTTAGTGGCTAAGCTGTGCCTGACTGTTTGTGACCCCATGGACTGTAGCCCGCCAGGCTCCTCTCTCCATGGGATTTCCCAGGCAAGAATGCTGGAGCGGGTTGCCATTTCCTTCTCCAGGCGATCTTCCCGACCCAGGGATCAAATCCACATCTCCTGCACTGCAGGCGGATTCTTTGCCGCTGAGCCACCAGGGAAGACCCTAGGTCGGGGTGGGGGAGAATGTGTGGGACCCAGTAGGAATCTGCCTTCCTCATCTGACTCCCTGGGATCAAGGAGTAGGGAAAGCTACAGGGTCCTGGTGGCTGAGGTGGGGGCTGATATGCCAAGCAAGGTATGGTGTTATGGGGCAGATTCTGGTTCCAGTAGGATTGATGCTCTGTAACCCATCATGTGTCTTCCAGTTCCTGAGCCCCATTCTCCCCTTAGCTTCCTAAAACAAAACAAAATTATAGTCTTGTCTTGGCTGCAACAATAGAAAAAAAGATTTATTCACATCTAAGCCAGATTAAGTGGAGAAGCAAAAGGGCTCTAGGATCAGGCGGAATGGTGGCAGCTACAGAGTCCTGGCTGAGAGACAGAAGGGTCCCAGAGGGCCTAGCATTGGTCGATACCCCCCTGGGAACAGCTTTGATTAATTTTCCCTCCTTCTAGGGATGACAGCTCCTTTGAAGATCTGTGTCATCAATCAGAGTGGCAGGAACCCTCCACTATGCAGCAAAGATCAAACATGATGTGTTAAAAGTGAAGACAGAGGAGGTGCCCACAGAGTCCTGCCCTGAACCCCGCCTGCTCTTGCTGGTTTCGTGAGTCTGCCATGGGGTTGGGATGGAGAAATCTGTAGGCATCTCTAAAGATGCTGCTGCACCCATTCTGCAGAACCAAAGGGGCCCCTTGTTGCTCCTGGGGAGATGCCAAGGCTGGTTCTCCAACAGGGCAGCTTGTGCCACCCTCTCAGCCTGGCTGTTGACCTGAGGATGCACAGGCCTGCCCTTAAAGTTGAGATTCTTGCCCACCTGCCCCTTCTCTGAGTTGAGCTACAGTCAGGCTCTTGCCAGGGAAGATGGCATATAACCACCCATGTGATTGTTGCTCCAAAGATGCTGGGACCAAAATGGAGGTCCAGAGAGAAAAGATGAAAGAAAGCTGGGAACAGACCAGGTGAGCCTGGGTTTGGGGGAACCAAATGACTCAGCAGGCAGGCCTCTGTCAGGAAGAGAAGTGCTAAACTATAGCCAACAAAGCAGCTGGTCAACTTGGATTTAATCTGGGCTTGGATGACCCCCAGGGGTTTCAACTGGCAGGTGGGGCACTGGGCTGGGCAGACTGCTGATCTTGTAGTGGGTGACTTCTTGCTCCTCTAGCTGACAGCACTAACCACATGCAGCTGGTCATTAGAAAAGGTGGGAGCCAAAAGCAAAAGGAAAATTTCTAATCCAGCCCACAGCTGATTGGATGTTCCAGGAAACAGCATGGGGTATATCAACCAATGGAAGAACTCAGGCCCAATCAGGGGCTGCCTCACCTCCTAGGAGATGATCCGAACTGAGTCAGCCTGGGTATCGAAACCCAAGAGATCAGCTGCTGGACTGGTGGCCTGAGCTCCCAGGTGACAGCCTTCCTGAGGTCACCAACAAGGGCTCAAGAGCTTCTCAGCTATAAAAATACCATGCTGGACATTAAGTTCATTCACTAACAAGTGCTCCTGGGGCTCCTAGACAAGTCAACCCATTATTCTCACTCACAGGGACCTGATTAAGAGTTAAGTGTCTCGAATGGCAGGGTTAGGGTTGGGGCAGGGGCTCTTTGTCTTGAAGAGAACTAGAGAATACCCAGGGGGCCATGAGCAAGCTGTCAGACCTGTCTTTCCCTTGGCCTCTCCAAAACACTGCCCCCCATTGACACTCTTAGTATATTAATACCCATGTATTCCCACTTAGCAGAACCTTGCACTTCAGATTCAATGAAAATTGGCATTTTCAGTTGGTCTGGACACAGGTGCTTCAGAGAGGTCTGGGAGGCAGTGGGCAGTGGCCGTGAGTGATTGGAGGCTGAGAGCTGGTCTTGTAGCCCTAACTCTGGACACTGGCTTACAGATGCCCAACAGATGCCGGTGTCTATAGCAGTGGTATGTCTGCAGCGACAGCCTGGGACCAGGAAGCAGGGTGTGGGAGCCAAGAGGAGAAGAGGAAGCCTCTAGCCTGGAGAATTGTGGGGAAATGGAATCGAGACCCTGGCTTCTGACAAAGTTTATGTGCTGTAGATCTGGTCTTCAGCTCTGAGACCCTCTGGCCCCTTGGCTGAGCAAAGACAGAAGTAACCGGGCTGGGTTCTTTGCCAGACAGAAACCAGTGGCCCAAGAATGGGGTCTTGTGGGGATCTCATGGGTTGGCAGAGAAGCTCTTCTCCCCTCAGTTGCTTCAGGGGTCACAGAGTGGTCAGCGCAGGAATCTCCTGAGCTGTCCAAAACCACAGACCATCCTCTCTAGCTCATGACTGGGGAGAAGGGTAAAAGGGGATCTTGGTGCAGAAGAATTTAGGGTAACAACTAGGGGGAAATTTCTGATACAAAGCTGGTGTGCTGCTTCCTGTAAACTTTTATCAATAAAGAGAATGTGCATGTGTGCATGCTAAGTCACTTCAGTCATGTCCAACTCTTTTCGACCCTATGGATTTTGCAACTCTATGGACTGTAGATAGGCTCCTCTGTCCATGGGATTTTCCAGGCAAGAATACCAGAGTGGGTTGCCACGCCAGCCTCCAGGAGATCTTCCTGACCCAGGGATCAAACCCGTGTCTCATGTCTCCTGCCCTGGCAGCTAGGTTCTTTACCACTAGTGTCACCTGGAAAGCCCAATAAAGAGAAAAAGCCTTGTTTAATTGAACCAGTTAGCCAGAAACAGGAGGATGGGCAAAATGAACTTGACACACAGATGCTTTTGACAAGCCTTTGTGGTAAACTCAAGCAGAGGTGCCTGGACAGAGAGAACCCTGAGCTCTAGTCCACCAGGCCTCACACTAATGCAACAGGAAGAGGACAACTGAGGTGTAACCCTCCTGTTCTGCTCAACAGAAGAGGTGATGAGGTGGTCCTACCGTGGCCTAGCCTGGGGACCCTAAGGTGGTAGAATCATAGGTTGCCAGAGGAAAAGGAACTCAAAGAGCAAGATATGCTACCCCCAACAAGAAACTGGGGCCAGAGAGGTAGCTTGCTACTTTCAGCCCTCTTCTGGAGGGTCTCTTCGCCTGTGGACCCCTGAGAGAATACCTTCCAGGAGAAGAGCCAGCGCCTAGCCCGAGGAAGTGAGGGGGGACAGCCGTGGGGAGCCGGGTGTGGGGAATGGTCCCCATGGCCCTAGCCAAGCTTCTGGGCCCCAGATGAAGAGTGCATCGCTGGTTCCCCTTGGAGGGGAGTAGTCAGTCACCCCGTAAAAGTTTATTTTTATACATGTCTGATCTATTTCACATCCGCTCAGATATTTTGACACATATACAGGAAATGTAACCCTCTCCCATATGGCAGTGTGTGTTTGGCCAGAACTGGGGAAACTCAATAGGGTCACAAAGGAGCAGAGGCGAGCTGCAGCGTCAGGGAAGAATGCCAGAGGCCTGAGGCCACAATGGGCACCTGGGGCCAGGACAGGGGTCAGAGCGAGGTCAATGTAGAAATCCCCCTGCCTGGGTACAGGGCTCCAGGGTCTCATGTCTAGGAAGCTGAGAGTGCTGTGGCTGCTGCTCCCCAGGAGGGATGAAGTGATCCAAGAGAGGGCAGCTAGAGCCAGGGGATGGGGCTGCTAGAAAAACAAAGACAAGTCAGGCCTAATGGCCAAAAGCTGAGACTCCTCAGACATCAGCAGAGGAGTGGGGCTTTTCTCCCTACTCCCACGTGCTGGCATCTGAGCACAAGCACAGCGGGAGACCTACAGCTCAAGTGAAACAAAGGGAAGGGTAAGGCACTCTGGGCTGGGTGCTACCCACCTGGACCTTCCCCAAGTCAACAAACTCCTGTGGGCCTCCATTTCCTCATAAGCAAATCAGGGTTGATATTGCTTAGCCGGGAGGTCAGGAGGATGAAAGGGGAGAATGCACATATTGTTTCTCAAATGGGTCTGATACAAGAGAAGAAGTTGGCACTTGCTAGTTCTCTGTTCTGAACTATAAAATGGGGAGATCGCTGGTGTCTCCCTCGCAGAGCAGTGGGAGGTTGAAATGGGACAATATGGGACGATATGAGTGAATCACCAGGCACAATGCCTGGCTCCAGGGGTGTGCTTTCCAGGTGGCACAGTGGTGAAGAATCCACCTGCCAATGCAGGAGACACAGGAGAGGTGGATTAGATCCCTGGGTTGGGAAGATCCTCTGGAATAGGAACAGTAACCCACTCCAGTATTCTTGCCTGGAGAATTCCATGGACAGAGGGGCCTGGCAGGCTGCAGTCCATGGAATTACCAAGAGTCAGACATAACTGAGCACACACATGCACAGCAGTGGGCTCTTGGTTCTTTCCTTCAGAACACACTGGGTCTTCACATGATGCTGGCAGGCCCCATGTGGTTGTGAGCACAGCATGCTCTGGAAGAACACAGAGGAGCACCTTGCCCCTCCACACGGGTCAGGGAGGGTCTTTCTCAGCTCTCACAGAGAGGAAAGTAAACTCATTGTTCCATGACGGATGGTAGCCAGAATAGCACACTAACTTTATTGGGCTTTTCCCTTTTTATTTTTTGAAGTTCAAATTCATGGACATAGCATTCCTACAGGGTGCCCCATGGAGACAGATTGGTGGACAGGCATCCGTAACTCACAGAGTCGAGATGGAAGCGGATGCTTGGCTCTCTCCCCGTGATCCCTTAATGCTGGCATCAGACACAGGGCACAGCGAGACTGGTCATGGGACAATCTCTCCAAACAAAGCCATTTGGACTCTCATACTCCTATGCGCTTGTACACCACACGGGTAGCCTGGCCTCTGCCTTTGTTTCCAGGGACTCCTTCCCCACAGCTATGGGCGCTGCTGGCCTGGAATATGTCCCTGCCTTAGTCATCACTGCCCCAGGGAGCTGCTTCAGGATCTCAAAGGGCCAAGGAGGAGCCTCGAAGTCCCTGCTTTGTAAATGGAGTGTGACAGCCAAGAAGTCGCTAAGCCCTCCCCTTCCTCCTTTCTCCTCTGGGACCCAGAAGGTTGAAGCTCCGCAAAGCCCAGGGAGTGTCAGTAGGTGGAGGCTGCACTTGGCCTCACCTCACCCCACTCCCCCACCCACCTCCCTGTAAATCCTGGCGACACAACAGGAAGGCCCTTTAACTAGCACATAAAAGTGCTTTGGGCTTTCAAAGGCATGCTCTGCATTTATGGGGAGCCCGAGGCTTTTACGGGCCATTTCTAGTCCCCCTCCCCCTGATCTACTGATACATTGTGGTTTCTAGCTGTGGTGTGGGGAATTATCACAGCCCAAGCCTAGTGATCAGTGGGGCAGGGAAGGAGAATGAGGGAGCCTTGCACCAGGGAGGCAAGGATATCTCAGCAAGGCCCAGCCGGTCATCCAGCCTCCATGGGCCAGGCAGTCTTCTGAGGTGTCCCTCTGACTGGCCCCTCTGTCCTTTGATAGGGCTCAGAATAAGGCCTCACCAAGTTAGTGCTGACGGATTGACTGATCTAAAGCCACAGTGATTTTTTTTTCTTAATTTATTTATTTTTAATTGAAGAATAATTACAATATTGTGTTGGTTTCTGCCATACATCAACACGGATCAGCCATAGGTAAACATATGTCCCTTCCCTCGTGAGCCTCTCTCCCACCTTCCACCCCATCCCACCCCTCAAGATTGTCACAGAGCCCTGGTTTGAGTTCCCTGAATTATACAGCAAATTCCCACTGACTGTTTTACATATGTTAGTGTATATCAAATAAAGGATTTTGAAGATCTTGTTTGGCCCTGAAAGACTGAACCTATAGATTTGTAAGGATGTGGCACGGGGTGGGGTGGGGTGGGGGTGCAGATTGTTAAGCATCTCTCCAGTGTAGAGCTGGAACTTCATCCCAGCAGCCTTGCAGGAGCGTTTTCCCCACCTGGGCCTCTGATCCCCCTTAGTGCAGAGAATGCTCTGGCTCTGAGGGTGTGGGCAGTGGGCATAGGGCAGGGGGTGTGGTCCCCAGCTTGGGAGATGTGAAGGCCGGTGGAAAGGAAGAAGTGGCCGGAGTCTCCACCTGCTCCCATCTTCTCCTGCCTCCAGGGTCCCAAAGTAGACCCCAAGACCCCTCACTGGGGTCTGCCAGAACCCGCTCTCCGTCCTGCTCACTGCTCCTCCCTCTTGATTGTCTTCTCTATCAAGCTCCTTCTCTGCTATTTTCTTTTTATAGTTTTTCCTCTCCCTTCTCATTCTCTCCTCTTCCTCTTCATTAGTCTCCCTCCTATCCTCATCCTGTGGACCATTTCACTTTGTTCTTACCTTTTCCTTCTCCTCTTTCCCTTTCTATCTTTATTTGATTTAACCATCTTCCTCCCTCCTCTCTTGTACAAGAGTGTCCCTTAAGGTCTCATTTAACAATGAAATCACATAATTTTTTAAGATTCCATAAACACAGGCCATGCACAGTGTCAGGAACTTCCATGGTTATTATTATGTTTAAACTTCACCATCATCCTCTGAGGTTTAGGTTGCTTGCATTTTACAGGTGCAAAACTGAGGCACAGAGAACAGGCATGGTTGCCTAGGACCACACAGCTATCAGATGATGGACCTAGGATTACCCCCACCTGCATCCGATAACAACAGTAATCAAGATTTCTTATAGTAGTGGCATATAGTGTGGCTCCAGAATATAGTACAGTACATGCCAAATAGAGATAGTAGATTTAGTGCAGTTTATAATACAGGGCCAGATACTGTTCTGAGTGTTTGTGTTCTCAGCTCACACTCCCATGAGGCAGGTACTGCTGCTTCTACCCCCATTTTACAGATGATGAAACTGAAGTGTAAGACATGACATAACTTGCCATACTATAACTAGTAGGTGGCAGAGGAAGATTCAAGCCCAGGCCTTTGGACTCTGTACACACCATCACTGGGCCCTTCCTCCTCTCCATGTTCTGTGGCAGGCAGTCCTTTCATTGGGAATTTCTGGGTGATGGAGGCATCACCTCTGGCTCAGACAGTAACAGAGTCCTTGGGGGCCTGTGAGCCAAACCTACCAAGGGAAGGTGTCCACAGCACATGTCTGGGGCTGTGTGTCCTAAGGAACGCCAAGGCCAAGTGCTGAGCACGGATGTCACAAGCAGGGGTTGGCTGAGACAAGAGGATCTTGTCTTGTTTCCAGACTAGAGAGAATAAAGGCCTCTATTTGGAGCCCCTGCCCCCCAGCTGGCTCCTCTGCTCCCGGAAGGGCCTCTCGTTCCCCTCCTGTGAAGGCCTGGAGAACGTGCCCTTCCTCCTGACCTGCTCTGGGAGCAGCAGCTGACTCCTGCTCAGGGAGGGGCCCTATGCTAAGGTCAGGCAGCACCCCACTTGGACCCATGGCCACCCCAGCCGCTGGAGAGTTCTTGGCGGGTACCTGGTCTGGTTCTCCCTCACCCTGGCACAGCGAGGAATGTGCTTCTGTCATCCTATCCTCCCTCCCCAACCCCAGCCCAGTGCAGAATTGGATTAAGAACAAAAATATGAGCTGTGTTTGTTTTAATCAGCTTCAAGACATGGGGGCTTTTAAAGGGAAGGAGAGCAGGCCGGAGCTGGCCCCGGGGCAGGCAGGCTGGGCGGTGATGCCATCCCAGGGTCAGGAGCACGCGGAGCCATGAGTGCATCTGCAGGTCAGATCCTGGGGCAGATAAGGGCTGAGAGGGAGAGGACCTGGGGGGCCAGGGGGCTGCAGAAGGATGAAAAGGATAGGAAGGAGGGAGGGAAAGACAGGGTTTTCCCTAAGAGTGCAGAGGGCCGGCAGCCGGCATCCCTGTGCTGGCATGGCAAGAGGCAGGAGGGGAGGACACTGTGAGGCTGGGGGAAGCCCCTGGAGCCCAGAAGAGCCAACAGAGAATCATTTTTTCCAGAAAAGGGCTTCCTCCTGGCCTTTGAAATGAGGGATAATGGGAAGTGGTCGAGGGAGAGTCAACTGTGGTCTCCACCACCCAATGGCAGGAAGAGCCCCTGCCTGGGGTCACCACAGAGTCCAAGCAAGGGTATCTGGGCTGGAGCTGGCACCAGAGGGGACAGGTGCTGACAGTGAGCCAACCACAGAGAACGCAGTGGAAATTGCCAGGTGTCAGGGTCATGTAGAGGAAATCAAGGCCTGAAGGAGCAAGAGGCTGGGAAAACAATGATCTCCCTGGGTAGATCTCAGGTTACATGAAGACCTGGGGGCCATGGGGTATGGGGGAGGATTCTGAAGAGGGAGCCAGTGGGTGCTCTGGGATCCTGGAGCAACTGCTTTTTAAAAAGCCCCTGTGGCTGTATGACTGTACACTTGCTATACGAGAGGTTATCCTTACATGTACCCTGTGAGCCAAGGAAAGCTGCCCAGAGAGATTCAGGGACTAGTCCAAGGTCACACAGCCAAGGAGAGAAGTTGGTACAATCACCTCAGGCTCAGGTTTTTTGGCTAGTGTTCCAACCTCCATGGATGGGACAGCCTATGCTAATTCTCAGATGAAAGCCTCCAGATGGAAACGATAACGTCAGACAGCTCAGGGCAGAGCTCCCAGAGGCCTTCCCCAGAACTCTCCTATTCCCCAGCCTCTGGGCATCAGAAGAAAGGCCTGGACTGGCTCCATCCACGTGCCAATCACACTCCAACACTGTGGGCCATCCTTGCCCAGAGGGGACTGTAAGGTGATAGCTGGATGTCTGAGCCAATCCCCAGTCCCCTTTAGATCAAAACATGAGCTCCTCGGGACAGAACTGGGTCTTCTCATTCAGGTTTACAGATGGGTTTCGGTCCATGATGACACTTTTGCCAGTCAGAGGTGAAAGAAAAAATCAATAATCCTCATATGGTAACATTTGGGCTTCCCTGGTAGCTCAGTAGTAAAGAGTCCACCTGCTAATATAGGAGACATGAGTTCGATTCCTGGGTGGAGAAGATCCCCTGGAGAAGGAAATGGCAACCCACTCCAGTATTCTTGCTTGGAGAATCCCATGTTCAAAGGAAACCTGGCAGGCTCAGTCCATGGGGTCGCAAAAGATTTGGACACAACTTAGCGACTAAAAACAACAAAATGTGATAACATTTAGTCAGCTTTTAAATTTGAAATATCATTCCTGTTCTGATTTAAAATGTTCTTTCTTGTTACAAAACATGATGAAAGTAGGACTTCTGGAAAACCTATTCTTGGAAAAATTATAATTGTCTAACCTATGTCCATCCCCTTAATTTTTAATTGGTTCATAAAATCCACAAGTTTGAGAACAACTGTAATATTTTATTTGGAGACATGCTTACCTACCCTGAGGCACAGGCTTCCCAGGTGGCACTAGTAGTAAAGAGTCTACCCGCCAATGCAGGAGATGCAAGAGATGTGGGTTCAATCCCTGGGTTGGGGAGATCCCCTGGAGGAGGAAATGGCAACCCACTCCAATATTCTTGCCTGGAAAATTCCATGGACGGAAGACCCTGGCGGGAAACAGTCCATGGCTGCAAAGAGTCGGACATGACTGAGCATGTACACTCACACACACACACACACTGAGGCACAGTGCAGAGCGCTGCACACTACAAGTACTCAGTACATGTGGAGCAGGGGATGTCTTACAGTCCAGGCTGGCAGGGACTTGGATGTGGAGACCTGGGCTGTAGAATCTCCAATGGCTGGGCAGGCCTGAGCAAATTCCTGCCATTTTCAGCCTCAGTTTCCTCTTCTGGAGGAAGAGACAGGAGGAGACAGGACTTTCAGGCAAACTCTAAGATGAATCCCAGGGGCAACATTCCACGGCTCCCAGAAAAGAGACCTGCCAGCCTCAAGCACTGAGTCTGCAGCTGTGCCCCAGACAGAAGACTGACAGGGGTACAGGGCACTTGATCAGATGGCCCATGTGAGAGAAGTTCTAGCAACAACAACAAAGATCTGATGGCCCTGAGAAAAGAGCTTAACTGGACAGTAGCCAAGACTTAGGCCCAAAGCAAATGAATGTCCATTGGCCCATTGGCCCATGCCTCTGGATGCACCTCCCAGCCCTCCCAGGCTGGGATCAGGGACAGAGCTGCCCTTCCACTGTGAGTCTCACCACCCTTCTGTAGGTCAAGTGGATTCAGTCCAATGCAGCCAAACTGGACTTTGCCCCTGCTCTGTGCCAAAGGCAAGGGATGCACACATTATTCAGGAAAATGTGCATACAGTAGTGCCACATTAGTCAAATTTCAAATAGAAGTATTGCTCTATTCATGAGGAGGGCATGGCAACCCACTCCAGTATTCTTGCCTGAAGAATTCCCATGGACAGAGGAGCCTGGCGGGCTACAGTCCATAGGGTTACAAAGAGTCAGACACGAATGAAGCGACTTAGCGCACACACACGTATAAGTACCCCAGTGTGTTAAGTGGCAATTAGACTAAACAAAATATGAGCAGCCTCCACTCTCAGTCCTTGGCAAATACCCTACTGACTCGAGGGGGATACAGAGGGGAGGAGACCCAGTCTTCCCATAACGAGCATTCTGGACCACAGAAAAGGTGGGTGTCATGCACAGACCCAGCAACAAGGTAAAAGCAGGGGCAGAAGGCATGGACTGTTGGCTGTCAATAGGATCTGGAATGAAGCCATCTCTCTGAATGCTGGAGCAAGATCAGAAAGGGCATGTGCTGATTCAGAGCCAGGCACCGGTACCCCAGGCACTGTCTCCAGTGTGTGGGTGACTTTTTAGCTTCGGTCCAGCTGTGAAGAGGAAAGAAGTGTCTTTGCCAGGGTCCTCAGGTGCAGGCGGAGTGGGCACAGCTGCCTGTGCTGAGTATGGAAGGAACAGGGACCATGGGGGCAGGGTGATCACAACCCTTCCACCCCCTCGGGCAGCTTAGCTCTGCACAGTCTCAGCCCCATTCCCCAGACACCAAGGGACACCCGCTGCTGACACCATGGCATTGGGTTTCCCCTGGGCCGGATCAGGCTACTGTCACCAGGTCTGCCAGGAAATTGCTGCTGACACTCGGGAAGGGCCTGGGGAGTGGGGAGGCCGGGGATTGTGAAGTCGGTGAGTTCTGAGCAGGCACTAGACGGGGCTGGAGCAGGGGAGACAGCTCTGGTTCTAAGTCTCCATCCCACTCCTTCCCCTTCTGGGCCACTGCAGAAGGCCAGGGAACCTGGCAGCTTGTGGCTAGCCTGGCCATGTGGAGTGCCGTGGAGGGGAAGAACAGGACTCCCCCCATACCCCCAAGCCCAAGGTTATACAAATCTGTCCCTTAGCATCCCTCCAGGAGGAATGCCACGCCTGCCCCATCCTCATCTGACCATGTGCCCAGTACACTGAAGGGCCCACCACATGCTTTAATCTGGAGAAAGATCATGTTCCTTCATTGTGAGTCCCACCGGGTCCCGGGCAGTTCGCCGGGCAGCCTCACCTGTGCCTGTACACCATATCTTTCTCACTCTCTCTGCTTGGTTTACTAAAATAAAAACATGCAGTGGCCCCCAGGTGCTCCTGAGTATTTCAAAAGTTTGGGAAGAAAATGGGAACAAGGCCAGGGGTAAGTGGCAGGAAGGGGAAGGGACCTTCAGACTGGGAATTGGGACCCTCCGACTGACACTGCCCCTCTTGTTCTCTGACCGGAAGTACGTGCACATATATGAGCATGTGCATGTGTGCGTGCACCTGTGTGTGTGCAGGCATGCGTCAGGGATGTCGGAGATGGAATGACCATCAGGGCCACAGAGGGCCACAGAGCACTCTGGGTTTCCAAGGGCAATAGTTGCAGGATTTGGGGGCCCAAGCCACTTGCAGAGAAATATCTGAACAGCACCACTCCCCCAGCTCCCCTATGAAAGCCCTCAGTCCTGGAATGTGCCATCCACCCCGGCTTTGATCCTGGATTGCCCCACCCTAGTCCCCTGCCAGGCAGGGGGAAGAGGAAGGCTAGAGGTAGAAGCAGACCCCATGGAAGTTCTGAAAGGGGCTGGGCCTTCTGGGAGAGAACCGGGGAGTGCTGGCAAGGGGGGTGAGCATCCTGTGAGTATGGGGTGGGGTTTTGGGTGTCCAGCCAGGGGACTCCAGAAGGTGATAGACAGTTCCTGCTACCAGGCTGGAAGCCACTGATCTCACCAGCCAGCAGCTTGGAGCCTTCAACCCAGACAAAGACAGGCCTCTCCCTGGAAGCCCCTCAAAGGCAGGGATAGGGCATCTCAGAGGAGGACCAGTCAGTCTATCTGTCCATCCACCAGCAGGTGTTTCAAATACCTGCCAGAGGCCTGACGCTGTGAGAAACATGCAGAATTTTCTCAAAAAGGCCCACCTCTCCCTCAATCTGGGAGACTCGGGAAGGCACCTGACACCAGGGCTGGGCAGGGGAGAGCAGTGCCTAATTTCCTCGAAATTATTACATACTGTTCTTCCTCTTTATTTCATCAAGTAAGGACATTAGAGACAGATAGAAGAATTTTAATACTTTTTGTAAAATAAAGAGGATACAAGGCAGTTCTCCCCAAGATCAATCAGTGACAGAGGTTAGACTAGAGGTTACTTTGTGGGGAACTGACTCAGAGAGACACCAGGACGCCTGGGGGACACTAGGCAAGCACTAGTTTCAGACTGAGAATACATGGAAATTCGCTGGTCTGTACTCTCGGGTTAGCGCACTTTGTTCATGTAAGTTACACCTCAGTAAAAAAAGCAAAGACAGAAGTCAGACATTAGCACATTAAACCACATGGACTAGGACAATGCTTCATGAATTCAAATTCTAGCTTCACCTCTTGGTATCTATGTGGCTTTGAACAAATTACTTAACCTCTCAGTGCCTCAGCCACCTCACCTCTAAATGAGGATAATAATTACACTTACCTCAAAGAGTTCTTGTGAGGATTAAACGAGTTAAAGCATGTGAAGCCTATCCAACCACGTATGCCATATAGTAATCGCTCGGTAAGTGCTAGGCATTGTTATTAATATTATCTCAAGAAAGTGCAGCTGCCAATTTCATACTGAAATACATGAATAAATTTTAAAACTTCAAATTAAAACATAAAATGACATTTTATAATGTGAATTACATGCTGTGACATGGCTTTCTTGCACAAACATAATTAGAGACTCGATATGTGATTACTCATTAATTATTCAACAAATATATATTGAATGCCACTAGCTTCTAAAACTATTCCAAACAGTAAAATAAAGCAGTGAATGAGACAAAATCCCTGTCCTCATGAATTTACATGGGGGAGACAGTACAGAAATAAGCAAATAAATATGTAACACAAGGCTTCCCCGGTGGTCCAGTGGTTAAGAATCTGCCTTGCAATGCAAGGGACACTGGTTCAAACCCTGATCTGGGAAGATCCCACATGTCGCAGAACAACTAAGCCCATGTGCCACAACTACTGAGCCCACACACTGCAACTACTGAGGCCCATGCATCTAGAACCTACGTCCACAACAAAAGGAGCCACTGCAATAAGAAGCCTGCACACCACAATGAAGAGTAGCCTCCGCCGGCCACAACTAGAGAAAGCCTGCGTGCAGCAACAAAGACCCAACACAGTCAAAAAATAAAATAAAAATAAATACATAAATCTTAAAAACTTTTTACTGTATATATTAGGCATCAACAGAGGACATCAAGCAGGATAAATACCAGAAGATCTACGCAAAACCACACCACACCGAAATGGCAGAAAATCAAGACAAAGAACAAACCTCAGAAGAAGTCAGAAGGGGAAAAAAAATGCAAATGCTTTACTCACAGAGGAACAAGGTAAGAATTACATCAGCCTTCTCCTCAGACACCAAGCAAGCAAGATGAGAGGGAAGTGAAATATTGGAAGTGCTGAAATAATTCTGTATCCAGTGAAATCATCCCTCAAAAGTGAAACAAACGGACTTTCTCAGGCAAACAAGGTCAATAGTGGTAAATGCTGTGAGAAAAAAGAAAGCAGGGTAAAGGGTTAGAGAACGACGAGGAAGGTGCCGTCTCAGGGAGGTGAGGACATCTCCCGCAGGAGGTCCATTTCCATGGAGAACCGAACAAGGACAAGGAGAAGAGCAGAAGCCACATGAGGACCAGGGAGGGAGCACAGACAGAGGGAACAGCAGGAACAAAGGCCTTGAGGTGGTTGGTGTGCTGGAGGAGTAGGAGGAATAGGATGAGCCCAGGGTGGAGGATATGAAGAAGGCAATGCCCGAGGCCTGGGTCACAGGAGGAGTTTGAGATCAGTTCTGAGTGCCAGGAGAAGCCACAGGAGGAGTCTGAGCTGAGGAGTGATACAGTCAGGCCTCTCTCTTCCAAAGACCACTCTTGGCCTCGGTGTGTGAAGAATGGGGAAGAGCAAGGAGAACAGGTCCAGGGCAGCGTCCAGGCGAGAGATGGTAGGGCCATGGACCAGGATGGGGGGTGGGAGGGCAGGCAGAAGGGGGTGAGTGATTCACTGGATTCTGGATACTTTGGAAGGTGGAGCAATCGGATGAGAGACGGAATGGATGTCGGGGGTGAGGAAAGGAAAGGGACCATGTGGATCTTTGGCCTGAGCAGCTAGCGAGGTGCAGCACCTGTGGCTGAGATGGTGCACCTGCGAGGGGAGCCGATCTGTGGCCGAGTAAGAGTTCTGCTTTGTTAGGTTGAGACGCCTCCTAGGCCTGCAATCAGAGAGGACACACAGACAGCTGGACATACCAGTCTAGAACTCAGGGGAGCGGGCAGAGTGGAAAATACCACTGGGAGTCATCAGCAGCAGGAAGTCAAGCTCACATGCCCTGCCTGTTCTCACGCTTGGGGTTTTCTCATAATCATTATGGAAAATTCCCTGTAGCTCTGCTAAGAAAAGTGGAAACAGTCTTTCTAGGGTTGTCTCATTAAGGTTGGAATATTCTGGGCGACATCAGAGAAGGCGAGACCAGCACCCCTTGTCTCCAGTAACTCCATCGGTCCTTTCCCTGTGGGTGGTGAGCAGCTGTCTGATGGCTGAAGATCCAGGGAAGGTGTGGTCGATGCTTTGTGCCAATGGCCAGAGAAAAATACCACCTGGGCAGGACCACTCAGTGCCATGGGTAGAACTGGAAACAATGTTAGATGGTGCTCTGAAGAGAATGAAATAATCATTCCCATCTACTTCTCTCTCAGACCTTATCACAGTATGCCCTTTGGATAATAGCTGCGTCTGGTCACTAAAACTGTGGCTGATGGGACTTCAACAGCCTTGTACAGTGGCTGACATTCCCGTTTAACAAAAGAAAGCAAACTTTAGACTCAAAGCCTTCCAAAGGCAACCCAAGCTACAATGTAGTCACATTCGACGTCTTAGTTTTATTTATTTTTCTGGCTACCCTCTGTTTAAGACAAGTGCTACTGGCGTTCCATTTATAGTAGGACTGTACAATGTCCTTTGAAAAGATATTCATGTGTATATGGACATGTGTGCGTGCATGTGTGTGCGTGTGTGTGTAGTGAGTTAATTAAAAGAAAAATGTTAATAGTACAAGTTGCACTCAGATGTGGCCGAAATCATGAAGGTGCTGCTCACATGACGAAAGCCTGAAAAACATGACTATAAAAGATGAAGAAACGGAAACGATAGCCTTGAGTCTCATATTCGTACACAAAGCCCGTAACCACCCAAGTCACCCAGGATCAAGGGCAGGAGCATTTTACTTTTCCTTTATAGCCCCAGCAGGCTGCAGGTAGATAACTTTTCCGCTTCCACCAAGAATGTTGCTTTTGGTATTTGCTGTGGCTAGATTTCACCAAAGGGCTTCCCTGGTGGCACAGACTGTAAAGAATCTGCCTGCGATGCAGGAGACCCATGTTCAATCCCCGCGTTGGGAAGATCCCCTGGAGAAGGAAGTGGCAACCCACTATAGTATTCTTGCCTGGAGAATCCCATGGACAAAGGAGCCTGGTGGGTTACAGTTCACGGGGTCACAAACAGTCGGAGACCACTGAGCGATTAACACTTTCACAGATTTCACCAAAGGCAAAAATTCTCTGAATATACAATTCTCACCATCTCAAGGCCACAAATTTGATGTTATTAACACAAATGGTATTTTCCCAAACACTGCAAACTTATCAAATGCTTCTGAATCAGCAAAGACTACAATATGCCCTTTAAATAACAGCTGCATCCAATCATACTTCTAACTCATGGAGATGGAAGTTTTGGACCAAAATGTCCCCAAATGGTGCCCTTATCAAAAATAAGGAGTGAGTTTGGGCATGACTCAGGGCTTTAAGCGGCATCTGGCCTAGGCCAGACCTCAGGTGTCTCTGTGTACCAGGTGGTCCTCGTACAGGACCGCCTGCCCAAGTCAGATGAGAATGTCCATGTGGGGTCCCTAGACCCAGGCAGAGAACAGAGCTCAGGAAGAACAAGAAGAGAATATACTCAGATGTGAGTCTTGCTGTCCTCTTAGGACCCCAAAGAAGCCACCACACCCCTTCCCTGGAGACCTTTTGGCCTGCTGATGTTATCCCAAAAGTAGGAATTATGAGTCCTGGGTTCTCAGCACCTCCAGCTGTGACTGGGCTGAAGGAGGCACAGCTGTCTTGCCCGAGGCTGTGTCTCTTGCGAAGGAGAAACATCCGGCCAATTCCACCAAGAATGTCAGTCAAAATGCAGGGCGGGACTCGGTCAGCTCAGCCATCCTGTCCAGCAGTTCTTGTGTCCTGGGAGCAGCGCCTGGATAGGCCAGGATAGGACCTCATCCTCACAGTTCTCTCCCGTCTGAAACCTGCAGCCTGGGGGGGCCGCAGGATGCGGAGGATGTGACCTAGGATGTGGGGACCCGCGGGCTCTGGGGAGAGATATGCAGAGGTGAAAGGGCAAACCTGCTTCGAGTCTCCTTATCAGGAATGGCCGAGGGAAAGGGAAGTGGGCAGCCCTGGAGGTCAGGCTGGGGGGTCATGGCTGGGGCAGAGCGAGACCCAAGAGACCTAAGAGGAGAGCCTGCTGGGTGGGTGAGAAGGAGAAAGGGGTGGGGGTGTAGACTAAGGGTCAAGGAGGAACCAGCTGCACGGCCCTTTCCCAAGGTGGTGTGGGGGGGCGTTGGTGCAGAAGCTAGGGTGGCCAGCCGTCCAGGTTTGCCTGGGACTGTAGGGCTTCCTGAGAGACAAGACTTCCAGGCTTAACATGAAGGTGTAGCTCTGGCTGGGGACTCACCACGCCACTGTGCTAGAATGCCGTCTTACTTCTCCCCTCCCGTTCTCCACACAACAAAAAATGACATGTCCCCTCTGTGCTGGGCCTGCTGCCAGACACAGGGGGCTCAGCAGTGAAAGGACAAGCATGGCCGGGGCCCTCGGAGCCTGCAGACTGGGCATCCCTCCCAGCACACGCAGGTGGACTCCGCACCACACACCCGCCTGGCCAGCCCACCGCAAGGTGCCTCTGGGGCACATTTCTGGGAAGCTTTTGTCTACCCCACCAAACCCCAAAGGTGGGGACTGGGTCTAGTTCACAGCTCTACCTCCCAGTGAGCCGGCCCAGCGCTCTGAGCAGCATGGGTGCTTAATGCATGTCTTTGGCTTGAGGGGCTAAGGCACTCGGGGCAGGGTGGAAGTGGGGACACCTGTGAATGACCAGTCCCTCACCTGCACCAGCCCACAAGCACACACACACTTATGCGCACGGGCACACCTAGACGTTGAGCAACATTCTTCCTGACTCAGCACAGAAGGGTGCCCAGCCCGCTCAGCTAGGAAGGGCAAGGAGGACACACGGGAGGCCTGTAGGCAGACCCCAGCCTAGGTTAGGGGAAGGTGGTCCCCTAGATGAGGCGGGGGGCAGAGCTGGCTTGTTCTCCCCTAGCTGTGAGGTCTTAGCCTAGGGCTCCATCATCCTAGTTCCTCAGGGATCCCACCTGCAAGGAGCTCACAATAGTCAATGTACCCCATGTATGTCTGGGGTCATCCCGGGGAATCAGAGCCACGCTGAGGCTCCCTTGACCTTGGTCCTTGCAGCCAGAGAAACCAGTGGGGACCCTGAGGGGAGGCTGTCTGGGGGCACATAAGGGACTGTAGGGGTGGAGGGCAGTGCTGGAAGAGGGTAGGGTTCCAGCTACAACTCCGACCAACTCCTCTGCCCACTTAAAGAGTAGGGGACTGTATCACTGAAGTCACCACAGGACTGTAAGCTTCTTGCAGGCACACAAGACTGTGTGCACTCATTAGTCTACCCAGAAGGGCAGTGCTTAGACGGGCTCCCCACACTTTCCATGGACGTCGCCCTTAGAGAGCAGCGCCCCACGTTTCTGTCCTGCCCCCTGCTGACGTTTTATCATATTGCAACTCACGAGATTCAACGAAAAGCAAGGGGTGGGATTTCTGACGGGCTGTGTTCAGCCCGCATTTAGGGAGTCTGGTCTTGGGATATCATTAGGATAAGACCCCTGAGTGTTCCAGGAATAGCTGGAACCTAGCTACTCCCAACCAACTGAGGAGTGGGAGAAAAGAGCAGGATGTGGCGAGACAACTTTAGAGAAAACAGCAGCCTGCTGCACACTCTATCCACAGAACACAGACAGCAAAAGCACAAAAGGGACCTTGGGCCTTTTAAGTCAAAACTTAGGTGTCCAGAGTTGGATTATCACAGTCTCTGGCAAACGCACACTCATGCTTTCCTTTAGTTAGTTATTCACTTAGCAATTTTTCATAATTCACAAACACACATGAACTAGGAATTTTCTTTCTTTTTAAACAGTAGAGCCCCAACCCCCGTCTTCTACAGGAAATTTCATGGGAATCCTGGTAAATAAAAAGTGGAACTGCTCTGGCTGCAGTAGGGGTGGGGGCTGGCTGCTGCCTTCTTGGCCTCCCTTTCACTGCCCCAACTGCCCTGAGGAGCCCCTTATAATTCTGTAGAACATGATCTAAAGCAACATGATCTATGCCCAGAATGGCAGGAACCTGCCTCTTTCATTCCTATGTCCCAGCACCCAGCACATGCCCAGTTCAGTGCCTGGTTTCAACAAATGTTGGGTGAAATGAATAAGTGAAGCTTGCTCCAGTATCTACCCAGGTCTGATTTGGGGAGAGGGCATTGAGAAGTGTCTCTGCCTCCAAATGTCTCCCCCATCAGCCTACCACAGTGCCTACCATTCCCCATCCCACGCAGTCTAACTCTGCCTGTTCCCCGGGATTCAGAGCAGATGCCACCTCCTCCATGAAGTTTTCCCAGATGTCCCCAGCCACAGTCATCTTGCTGCCTTTGAACGCTGTGGCCACTTTATAACACCTCTTTCCTGCATTCTTCACACTCACTCAGCCCTCAGCCCAAGGTATTTGCATACATCTCATTTCTCCAACCGTGCAGATGCTGCCCTCCTAAAGGGTAGGACAGGTTTGACTGACTGCTTCCATCTCAGCTCCTTCAAACAGTAAAAATCAATTAATGTATTTGAGGTAGAAGGAATATCTCCTGATTTAAGGACACTGTGTCTCCAAGAAGGCCCGTTAAAGTTCTCAACAGGGGCACCTGGAATCAATCTGACTACTAAGACATGAGCGCGAAGTGGCTTCTCCACTCCAGCAACCATCACCAAGCAGAGAGCAGGCAAGGAGATCCAAAATAGGGAAGTCTGGGTGGAAAAGAGACACGTAGGGCTGCACTAGTGCCAAAACTGTGTGAAGAGGTTGGGTCTCTGGCTCTGAGGATTTGGAAAATGTGGTCCAGGAAGAGCTGGAGGAAGGGACAGTGAGAGTAGAGACGGGCTGGAGGAGGGTCCTGAGTCCTGGGGCACTTGAGTTCGCCTCCCCATGCCTGTCTCCAGTGCCTGGCAGGCTGGGACAGGGGGACTGGTTCCCTTTTCCTCCTCCAGAACATCTGGGGCCGCATCAGACTTAACGATCTGGTAAAGAAAATTGTTATGGAAATATGTAACCGTGAGACGTTATCAAAGGCGTCTTTAAAGTCCCTTTTCAACCCCCAGCCGGGTGGAGGGGATTGGAAATTGGAAAACTGGGAGACGATTACAGGACCATCAAAGTGGCCGAAATTCAATCCAACCTGAAGGTTTAAGGATGGCTAGCAGACCCCTGCCCCAGCCCAGAAGGCTGCAAACCCACTGTTTAAAAACCAAATCAACGGCATCATCAGATCCGGGTCTGGAGCAAACAAACGGCGCCCACAAAGGCTTCCCTGGATTTCCCTTGCGTTGAGGAAATCTGAGAAGCGAGGCCCTGGGGAGGCGCCTAGCCCTGGGAAGGCTCCCAGCTTCCAGGGCTTCTATCTTCTCCACCCCACCCCACCCCACCCCCATTCTGGGCCCCGCTCTTTGTCTCTTCATCCTTCTTGATGTCTTTCTTCTACATCTCTTTGTGCCTACTCTTTCTCCTTCCATCTGTCTGTCTCCCTTCTCCTTCCATCTTTCTTTATATATTTCTTGTCCTAACAGTGTTCTTCCTCTCCTTTTCCCTTTCGTTTCTCTCTCGTAGTCTGTCTTTTGTGACATTCCCATCCCTTTGTTGTGAATTTCCATCCATTTTGTCTTTCAGCACTGGATCTGTCTCTTTACATTTTGTCTTTTTTTCTCCCTTGCAATCTTTCTCTTCCTTTTTCTTTCTTTCATAGCAGAAAAAAACTTCTTTTCTTCAGCCTCTCTTGAATTTTTCTGCCTTTTTCTGCCTTAGGATTTCTTATACGTTCAGGCTACGTTTGAAAGGAAATCCTCTTTGGCTGGTATATTTACCATTATGAATCCCAGGTATTTCTCCCAGGTGTCTGAATACAAATAGCCCTCCATGCATGCCCATCGAAAGACTAGTCTCAACCTCCATCACCATGAACTGTCCAGAGCAGCAAGAACTGTGCCCTGTGCCAGCATACACACGCACTCAAAATGGACATGTGGTTTTACCTATGAGCAGGCTCTGCAGACATGGAAATTTATGTCCGGAGGGGTGGAATGCTACAGCACATAAAACTGATACAGGCAGAGAACCTTGGTAATTTACAATTCTTTTTTATGTGGAATGAGAGAAAGAGACTATAATTTTGCTACTAACAAAGTTCTCCATATTTATTCTCAAGATGTGAGGGTTTATCTTCATTCATATTTCTTGCAGTCGTAACCTGGAAGGCTCTGTGAGATCGCAGGTTTGTAATTAGAAAAGAGCTCAATTCGCACGTCTCTTTGGAAACACCGAGGAGTTTCATTACGCCCTGCAAAAGTTGTCGGTGACCAAGGACAAGAAGAAAGCTCCATTTAGTCATTCACCTTCTAAGAATCGTTTTGGAGGCGCAAAGGGAAACACGTGTTTATGAAAGAACGGGATAGAGAAAGAGCGGAAGAAAACGAAAGCAAGCGCACGGCCCGCGCCGCAGGAACCCCGGGAGGGCGCGGGAGCCGGCGAGGCTTGTCGCGCACAACAGACGGGAAGCCGCAATTCGCTACTGGGCTGCTCACCACGGCCTGCGGCCCGGATGAGAGCGGGACGCGAGCCGTAGCGGCGGGATCCGGGCAGGCGGCACCCACCCTCCGGTCCGCTACCCGCCCGTCGTGCCGTCTGTCCGTCGCGGGCCCCCGTGCGCGGCGCTCCCGGCTCGCGCGTTTTCTCGGCCCGCCGCCTCCACCTCGGCCCCTGGAGAGCCTGGCCGCGCTGCGGACAAGCTGTTAGTTCACCAGGCCCCAAGTTCACGGGCGCCGCGCGGGTTCCGCTGGCGTGCGCAACAGCTGGGCTCAGGCCCCAGGCTGCGGTGCTGGAATCCTCGGCCCCGGATGGAGAGAAGAACGCGCTGGGCAACAGTAGGCTCGACCCCCGGCGGGGGGGCCCCCCTGAGCCCCAAGGCCGCGGGTGATCCGGGAAGAAACCAAGCGCCCGTTCTCTTTGATCTGGCTTTATAGAGATTTGATGTTGACATTAAACTTTGAATGCTTTTATCTATTTCGATCTCTCTCTTATTCCCATTTTGGGCGGGGCCTCTTGTGCCAGAGCTAAGGGCTGGCGAGGGCACCCGGGCAGGACGGGCACCGGGGTCGGCGGGCGCCGAGGGTGACAATGGCGGTGCGAGGGCAACGCTGGACGTAGCCACCTACCCACATCCACATGCAATTCCTGATCGCCCCACGTATCCCTCCTTCCCCAACTTGCACGCCAGACCGCTCTCTCCGTCAGCAACCCCGGCGCGGAGGCCGAGCAGAATTGAGGCGCGGCGGAGAGACCAAGGCTCGGAGGGGCGCAGAGAGCGGAGACGGGGAGAAACTGGGAGCCGCCGCTGCAACTCCGGTCTCCCTCCGCAGCCCCTGTACCCATGCCGAGAGGCTCAATTACTTTCAGGTGTGGACCACTTAATAAAATAAATCTTCCGGGGCAGGAGGCGAGTTTTCAGGAGCCTAATTCAAATCAGCAGACTTCGCATTTGTAAAGAGGGTCTTCCCTCAAATCATTGTGGTTGGGGGGCGCGAGGGAGTCAAGAATAGAGGTCTCTTTCTGGGATGATACTGTCAGTGGCTGGGTTGGAGGACCCGGCGAGCCTCTCTGTCTCCGTCTCTCCTCGGCTGTGTCTTCTGACTCTGTTCCGGTACATCAGAACGAAATCAACCATCTGGGGACTGAATCACTCTGTTAAACCGACTAGAGCCCTCTAGCCCAGACAGGAGACCCAGTAGAAACAAAAGGTTCTGTCTCTCTCCATGCCCCCCCCCGGCCCCCCGTCCCCAACCTCTTTCTCTCTTTTCTCCTCCTTTGTCTCCATCATCCGTTACCCAATGCCCTCTCGATCTGAGATTTTCAAACCTGGTTTTGCAACACTGGAGGGAAACTCCAATTATCTCCAGGGCTTTGTGAAATGCTCAAAATGAATAATTTTAATTAACTTTAATTATTTAACTGCAAGTTATGGACCCCTCAGTTGGCAGGAAAAGCAGAAGAGAAGGCTGACGGATTAAATAAAACATCCCAGGGTGTCCCAGCTCCCTGAAGGTGAGAAATGCCTGATTTAGAGATTTCAGGGCTCCGGAAAGAATCCCAGGCTCAGAAAAAGAAAGTTCCCAGGAGGACAGGGGCTTAGTTTATTAAGGTTTGGGGCCAGGGAGGGCTCTCTAACATGAGGGGCCAGAGACTCGGCTCTGCCCTAGGCTTTCTCCCCTCACCATCTTGCCCACTGTTGCCATCTAGGCCTTTAGAGGAGGGAGTGGGCTACTCTCTTCCTACCCCACCCCACTCCCATTTAAGATCCTTCAGTAAGGTCCAGTTTACATCAGACAAAGCAAACTGGTTGCTTCTTCTTTTGCTAGGAAATTCAGACCACGACTGAGATCTTGTATGAATTTCCCAGGAATCCAGGCTGATGTAAACCTACTATCATGGTTCTGCTCTTTTAGAAGAGTTACTCACCCCAAAGTCTTGTCCTCATACCACCAGATCTAGGAAACTGCCCTGCTCCTGGGCTCAGGGATGGGAGCCCCAGAGAGGTGACCAGATGGCTGAGGTGGAGGGCAACTCGTTCCACGGCATCTGACAAGGGCCCACATGTTTCCCGTACAGAGAACAAATCTGCCCCATTAAAGCATTACTCCGTTGGGGAAAACACTGATGCAATATTGGAAACATGCTGGGCCCACAGTGAGCGCCGGAAGGAGAGGCAGGTCTTCTCAGGAAGGCAGAGGCGGCCAGTGGGTGAAACTAATCCCGCCACGTCCACCCTCGCTTGGCCCAGCAAATTGAGGGAGGGGTTATGGACCCAAACATCCAGACACAGAGGGAGCCTATGGGGCTGATGGTGCATTTACAGAGAGAGCAACTGGGGACAGACAGGGGAAGAAGGTGCTGGTGCCCCGAGGGCAGCAGCAGGAACCGGACTCGGCTGCCTGGACTTGGAGCCGAAATGGAAGGAGAGTCCACTTCCCGGAGCCCAAGCTTTACAACCAATAACTCCATGGTTTGGGCCCCAGCGACACTGCTGATCTAAATAGTTTATTAACAAATGGAAAATACATAAACACATAACAATTGCCTCTAAGAAAAAAACTTATTAAAATCCCCCTGTGTTGTTTGTAAAATAAATAGCTGAGACCATATGGGTGAGGGGGAAAGTGGTCATGTCCTAATTGGCTCTCTGCTCCTGGCAAAGGTTCCCTCTTTAGGCCTCTGTTCCCTCCTGTGTAAATGAAGATGACAGCCTAGACGTAGACTGGTGATTCTCAAGCTTTAGATGGCATCACTATAACCCAGAAAAAAAAAAATTAAAAATTGCTGGCCTTACCCCAAGAGTTTCTGATTAGTAGGTCTCAGAGAGCACCAACAATCTGCCTGTATCACAAGTTCCTAGATATTACTGCTGTTGGCCTGAGACCCACACTTTGAGAACCTTTGGACTAGATGATATTTAAACTTCCATCCAGATCTAACACACTCTTCCATCTCCATGCTCCTGTGTCTGCCCCGTCAAGCCCTGATGAGTTTGGAGCCACATATGAGAGGCTGATGTTTTTACACTCAAGCTTGTACCCCCTGTCATCAGTGCAGAATAAATCTTTCGCTGGCCAGTAGGGACTGGTGCCCCTGCCCACTGAAGGATCCCAGTCCTCTCACTACACATATTCCAGTCTGAATTAACCCCAGCTGGCTGGCTGTAGGGCCTGAATCTCCAGCAGTGGCTAACACTGCTTTCCCTTTGTAGCAAGCAGAGCTGGGCCTAACCCTATTTAAATGTCAGGCAGGCCTGTTGTATACAGGGCTGCCTTCAGAGGGGCTGGCAAGAGCCCAGGGTACATCTTCAGGCCCCTCGATGTAGCCTAGTGTCTGCCAAACACTTGGTCCAACACACAGCCGCGCACACGCACACACTCTGTCACACACAGAGCCTGGGTCGTCAGGAGAGCTAGTTTTACTTTGATGTACCTCTCCATTGCACATTTGTTTCAGCTCCCCTCCTGGAGCCACAGCCTTATTTATCTTCTTGGCATGGGTTCTTAGAATACTTCCATTCAGGCAGCAGCAAAATCACTCAGCTCCACTGTTTTACGAAGTTTATCAAACAGCAAAATATCCGGTCTCTTTGTGCAATGGATCTGGTGTGAATGTGCCTACAGAACTGCCTTTCCCAGACGCCCTGGGGTCTGTGTGTGGTTACATATACCCTCCCCTGAGAGGACCCCACAAAATCCAGGGCCTGCCTACTCATGCTGCAAGGGGCCCCCTAAAGCAGCCGCAGGGCTCAGAGGGATCTTCCTGAATCAGGAGACCCAGCCACAAATACTCCGCACATGCACGCGCTATGCTCATACTCCACCAGCAGAGCCTCAGGAGCCCACAGCAGACTAACAACTCTGTGCCCCACCCCAGTCGCCCCTTCCCCAGGCCTACCATGGCACCCTAACCCCCAAAGGACGAAGCTTCTTCTAAAATCATTGCTGTCATCTCAATCCCAAAGTTTGGGAGCTCTGTGGAAGGACCCATCTCCCCTGCAGCTGAGGACTCAGGCCCTCTCCACCCACTTAAAGGGACCAAGGTTTCATACCCTCCACAGGCTGACTCAGAATAAGGTCTTTGCTGCTCTCCCCACCACCCACCCACTCCAAGCATCCTGCTGGCTTCCCAGAAATCATGCCAACTCCAGGGCTGGGCTCCCTACCTACAGCCCCCCACCTACCTGAGGCCTACCAGCCAGGGCTATCTGAAGAGCAAAAGGGCCCACTCAGCACCTGATATGCCCTGTGCTGTCACCAGGATGGCACTGATCATGGGGTTCCAGAGCCTGGAAGTTCACTTGGTGCCCTCCTTGCTCTGCCTCTTAAGGAGATCCCCAAATTCCAACAGGAACTTTGTAGATGTGCTGGCTTTACAGTTGACAATGTGTGCTAAGTGAAGAACCCCTTTCATGATGGAAATCTGGCTCAGGGGTTCAAAATGTCCTCTGAAGCCATGTCTCTGTGCCTGGTCTCTGCAGCCCCCATTATCTGGGCTGCAGGTCATCCATACACCCCACCCCCAATGTGGCAATAAGTCTGGTCATTCCTTCCCACTAAATATTAATACTTCTTCCCTTCAGCCATTCCTCCGTGGTGGTTCAGATGGTAAAGAATCTGCCTGCATTGCAGGAGACCTGGGTTCAATCCCTCGGCTGGGAAGATCCCTTGGAGAAAAGAAAGACTACCCACTCCAGTACTCTTGCCTGGAGAATCCCATGGACAGAGGAGCCAGGCGGGCTACAGTCCATGGAATCGCACAAAGTCAGACACAACTAAGCGACTAACACTTTCACTTTTCACTTTCAGCCATCCCAATTCATTTTCTCGGCCACATCCTGTCACACCTTTGACAGCTCGTGCCTGGACCACTGTCCTATACACTGTCTTGTTCCCTTCTCCCATGTCCCTGGGGAAATAATGCTATCTCCCTCATAAGGAATTAGATAATGTACTTAAAATAACTGGCCCAGGGTCTCCCTGGTGGTCCAGTGGTTAAGAATTTGCCTTACAATGCATGGGACACAGGTTCAATCCCTAGTCAGGGAACTAAGATCCCACACGCCACAGAGCAACTAAGCCCGTGTGCTACAATTATTAAGCCCAAGCTCTGGAGCCTAAGTGCCACAACTAGAGAGTCTATGCACCTCAAAGAAAGAGCCTGCACACCGCAACTAAGACCCGATGCAGCCAAATAAATAAATAAATGTTTTTTAAAAAAGAAGTGGCCCATCCTAAGTGCTTAATAAATTTTAGATACCATCATTGTGCATGTGTGCTCAGTTGCTTCAGTCCGACTCTGTGTAACCCTATGGACTGTAGCCTACCAGGATCCTCTCTCCATGGGATTCTCCAGGCAAGAATACTGGAGTGGGTTTCCATTTCCTCCTCCAGGGGATCTTCCCACCCCAGGGATCGAACCTGCGTCTCTTACGTCTCCTGCATTGGCAAGTGGGTTCTTTACCACTAGAGCCACCTGGGGAGCCAGATACCATCATTACTATTTTTATTCTGCTCAAGCTACCAAAATTATATTCCTAAAGCACACCTCTCATTCTCCCACTAAATAACAACAACAACAATAATAATACTAACACACTGATCACTTACAATGGGTCAGGCCCTGCTTCAAGTGCCTCTCTATACTCTCCCCGTTGCCCAAAAGAAAGTAGGCTCTGTATTCCACTTTTGCCACCTTCTGGTCCCACCCACCCTAGGTGTTGTCATGTCTATTACTCCTTCACAAACCCCCTGCAGGGGCAGCTGAGTTCCTTGTACCTGGAAACACCTACCCACTTGACCCAGGCTTAGCAGCTAGCTGCCCCCTTCCCCATCAGCCCACAATTTCCTGGCCCCTCACATTTTCTCAGGCTGCTCAGAGACCTCCCAGGATTCCCTGCAAGGGGGAATGGTCCTGTGTGCTGGTTTTCAAGGTGTGCAGTTGGGAGTCCAGGGCTCAGAGCTGATGTGCTCAGGACTTCCCAGTGGCGTCCTTCTGCACCTGGAAGTGACCTCAGAGGGCACCAGCCCCTCCCTGCTACATCTGTTCCTCAACCTGTCTCACCCTTAGTGGTTATCTTAGAGGACTGAGTATTGTTCATGTGTCCAAATCTCGTCTCCCCAGGAGAAAAAATTCCATAAGAAGGATCTACCCAGGCTTGGAGTGGGGTGCATCTGTACACCCGCAATTCTGCCCAGCACAGTCTCTGCCTCACTGAACACTCAGATTCACTGAGTGGCTGGGGGCAGATGCAGCCCTTGCCTGTCTGCCAAGACTCAGGTAGACCACCCGTTGGAGATGGTGCAAGCTGACCAGGCTACCTGCCTGCTTCTGTCATTTAGGAAGTATGTGACACCTTGGGCAACTTACTTCATTTCTCTGAGTTCTGTAGTCTCATCTGTGAAGTATAAATAATAATAGCTACCTCTGGAGAAGAGTATATGAAATTTTAAAATGTAGACCTCCCTGGTTTAGACCTACCTCACAGAGGGCTCTCAACACCATCTTTCTCCCCGTCACTCAACACGAGGTGTAAGACTAGAGCTCCTCTGCCCAGCCGACAGCAAAGCAAATAGGGAAAGTGAATTCTCCTCTCATGTTAAAGGTGAGTCTGCTTCCTTCCTTCACCCATGTGAACAAAGAGCCCCCATGGAGCCTGAGATCAGCTAACTGTACTGAGGGAGCCCCCTAGGAGTTTGCCTGCTGTGACAGCTGAACACTTGGGGTACACAAAACATGTATTGCCCCATTCGGGGATCTCCCCAGTCTCCCTCAGGACAGGCAGTGTTGCTCTCACTGCCCAGTGGGCTTTGCCACTTGCCTGCCAGGCACCCCGTCATGCCCCTTCAGGTCCCCTTCTTTTTTTTAATTGGAAGATAATTGCTTTTGAATGTTGTGTTGGTTTCTGCCATACAACAATGTTAATCAGCCTTAAGTATATATATATCCCCACCCCTCATCAGGTCCCCTTTTAACCCATCAATGCAGCCGCTCCCCCTGACCCAATGTGACCACTCCCCCTTGCCTTTGGGGTCACGCAACTTGGGTTTGAATCCAGCTGCGCTCATCAATGGTGGGATATGGGCAGTTGTCCAAACCAGTTTGTACTCACCAGCCCTGACAGTGGCCCAAGGAGCCCCATGGTGGAACTCTCTCCTACACAAACTCAGGACTGACTTGTGTGCCCAGTAAAATATGGCAGCAGTAATGCTGTGTGAGTTCTGAGGCTGGGTCATAAACTGCACCTCAGTTTCCACCTTGGTCTCTTGGCTCATTCTCTGTGGGACAAGCCAGGTACCAGGTTATGAAGACATGCAAACAGCCACGTGAGAAGTCCCACATGGGGAAGAATTCAGGCCTTCCATGAACAGTCAACACCAACCTGCCAATGATGTGAGAGGGTCACCTTGGAAGCAAATCCTCCATAGAATGACCACTGTCCTGATTTGGGGACCCCCAAGACAGACCATTCAGCCAAAATGCTCCTGAATCTCTAACCCACAATCACTGACTATTGCTATTTTAAGCCACTAAGTTTTGGGGTGATTTCTTATGCAGCCTTAGATAACTAATACACAAACTAATCTCAGCTTCTTCATTCTGTAAAATGGGAATATCAATATCCACCTTATAACATAATAAATAAGATATGAGATGGTGTTTGACCAGCATAGTGTAGGTGACCTAAGAGTAGTGGATCCTACTATTATAACCCATCCCGCTCCCTCTCCTTCTCAGGAGCCTTCAGAAGAGGCTGGTAGAGCCCTTCCACCCTCTTCACTTGCTTTTCTCCCAGTCTCTTGTGAGGTTGGCCCAGTCTTCGTGTTCTCTTCTGCCAACACAGGAGCAGACCCCGGGCTGGAGTGTACTGCTGTGTGACATGGTGGTGAGCTCTGTCCAGAACTCTGGGGTGGGTCCCACTCACATTTCTAAGGGGGTTCAGTGGTGTGTGTTTGCATTTCCTTTGAAGGGCCCCAAATGTGATAATTACATACTTGTTAGCCCTGTAAAATAACAAATCTGGAATCTACTCTCTGTAACCAATGGATTTCCTGCTGAAATGAGTTCAAGAGGTGCCCTGACCAGCACTCCCGGTAAGAGCCTGGCCCCGCGAGGCCCTGCAGACCACCCGCCCGCCCGCATCCCACAGCTCCTCCGCTCAGCTCTGCACCTCACGGCTCCTGAGAACAGATGTGCTTTTTGTTGCAGTCATCTTCATGTTTTCTTCATATCCGCCCTCTGGGTGTGGCTTCCTACTTAGCGTAGGGAGACTTCTCAGGCCTGAGACTCCCTCCTCCGCGGCTAGCACTAGCAAATCCAGTGCTTGGAGCTGGGCTTGGCAGATGCTGGGGGTGGACACCTGTGGAACCAGCCTGCCTTCCCCCTAGAGCTTCCCTTGACTCCTGTGGACTTCTCCACCTTTGTCTGTCTTCCTGCCACCCTGCCCCAAACTCTCTTCCTGCCTAGGCTCCAGCAATATTCAACAAATCCAAGTTCCCCAAACTTGGATTCCTCTTTCTCACCTCTGGGCTGTCTTTCTGGAATGCCCTCCCTCCTTGCCACCTCCATACATCTTCCTCTGACTGACCCTCATTCAATTTTCGAGATTCATCCTGAAAGTGTTCCATGGCAGCTGCCCCCAGCCCAAGGCGGTGCCCATCTCATGGCCCCCACAGCCCCCTGTGCTCTCCTGCCTCAGAACAACATGCCCTGCTGGATACCTGCCTGTTGCTCTGTGTCTCTCCTGCTAGAGTGGAAAAGCCCTGAGAATAAATGGTCTGCATCTCTGAGTCTCTTCCCACTGCGTGGCCCCATTCTCTGGCACATGGCAGGCATTCAATAAATGCCTGATGGACAAACAAATGAATAAAATCAGTGGATCAAAGTGTGAAAACTGCCAAGAGGTCTAAACCTGCCCCCTTCTGTTTCACACCAAGAAAGAGTTCATGAAAAACTCTCCCGTAAAATGACTTCTCTTGGTCCAAGCCAGCACTTGACACAGAACACATTTACTGTAACACCAAGGCAGTAAGGCAGATGTCAGGGCAAACCCGGCCTGCAGGGCACTGCCACATCCCAGATGAAGCTCTGCCTCTCTGGCCCCTGCCGCCATACTAGCCCGACCCAAGGAGGGTGGGTGGAGAAAATGAGCAGAGAAATACAAGTTCGGGGATGGGGGGAACTCAAGCTCAAGAATCATCTCTGTGAACTCATTCATTCCAGAAAAGCTGAACTACAGACTCACTCCCCTCCTTCTTCTGGGGAAGCAACTGAGGTACAGACAAGTTAACTGGTTCTCCCATTGAAAGAGATAAAATCAACAGAAGAGAAAAAGTAGCTCCCTAACTTTCCAGAAATTTTACCCCAAAGCACAGACTTCAGCCTGGGTTGTCAGAATGACAGCCAAGGATCCTGGGTATCCACAGCACAAAGCTGCTGCTTCCCCCACCCCCCTTCTTTCCTTTCTTTTAAATATCATGGGTGAGGGGGAAGTACCGGATCTAAAGGTTTATTTACCATTCCTTAGTCTGACCTTCCAGGAAGAATGTCACTAATGAGAAACAATCGATGTGGGCTCCCCATCCCAGAATTTTCATAGGGATCAATTTAGGATTTCAAAGTCTAAACAGGACAAGAGTAATATTGACTGTCTTGCCTTCAGAGAAAAAAAAGAAAAAGCAACTGAGTTTATCCTGTCTGGAAGGAAGTTTTGTATGTCAAAGAAATGTCAGATCTGAGGTTCCATCTTTTCTGTTGTTCTGACTGCTCTTGGACATCCCCTGGGAGAGAAAGGGGCACACTCGCCTTCGTGTGGCATAGCTGAGGGCAGTCAAAAAGACAAGGAAAGCTGAAGTTGGGATCAATGTTCAATTCAAGAACCAACCTTAAAGTTGACGCTAGAGGCCAGGAGTTCTGCTCTGGAGACCAGATTCCATTCTTATTCACATCCAAATGATGATCTTTTTTTTCATTGTGGAGGAGACATTTCCATTCCAGCAAAGTTGACATGTGGCAGGGGTCACGTATGTCTTGCTGTCTGCTGTATCCCACTGCCAGCAAATGCCTGTCACAGAGTAGGTCCTCCTATTAAATGAATGAATGAAACAATCAGCCAGTGTAAAACAGTTGCCTAGAAACAGCCAATAAGCATCATTTCCATTTTAAAAGTAGTTTTTCTCAGCAGGTGGAGTGATTTTTCTTTTCCTTCTTTTTTCAATGATAGGACCCAGAATTATCTGGATCATCCTTTCAGCTCATCTCACTGAGTCTCTGGACACTCAGTCAGTGACAAAATGCTATTGTAATTCAACTGGTTATTAAACAGCAAGAATGGTGAACTCACAAATTCTCTTAAAACTCTGCCCCACATCTGGCTGTGTTGGTGGGTCATAAAACCTCTCAGGTGTTAGATGCTGTTTCATTTGGTCTCAGCTTAGCAGAAACCCCCCTCCACCTACTGTCCTGACCACCACAGCTGGGCGTGGCGAGTCTCAATAAACTGTCACTTGGTGATGAGAAAGGCAGCAATATGGCTCTATCTTGGACCAACTCTGTTCCCATCCACTTTGACCTCAAACTGCATTAGGAAGAAGCTCCGAGATCTCCCCGGTGGTCCAGTGGTTAAGAATCCACTTTCCAATGCAGAGGATGCAGGTCTGATCTCTGGTCGGGGGAATTAAGATCCCACGTGCTGCAGGGCAACTAGTCCACATGTCACAACTACAGAGCCTGAGCACCACAACTAGAGAAGCCCATGTGCCACAAGAGAAGACTGTGCGCTGCAACTAGAGAAAGCCTGTGTGCCGTGAATAAGACCCAGCACAGCCAAAAAAACAAAAAATCCATTAAAAAAAAGAAGTCCTGACCTTCCCTTGGGAGAAGGAGGTATGCATCTAATGGTTCCGGTTTTGTTATGTTAGCTGAAGAACAACTGAGAGATAACTGGTGGTAACCATGGACCTGAGCATAAATTTTCGATCTGCCACTGATATCCACATTGGACAAATGGCATCCTTCTGTGGTCTCAGTCTCTCTCTGATAATATGGATAATAATTGTGTCTCCTTCCTGGGGTTGTTGTGAGGGTCAAGTAAATCAATAGATAGAGAATACGTTAGACAGTGCCTGGCACACTACATAACAGTACATGTGTTAGCTATTGTTTTTATTTATAAAATGAGGCCCCCTATGATACTTCATGATTTCCTAGCCCTCTTAAGAAAGAAAACCTGGAAACTCTGAGGTTGCATTTTTGTTTTTTCTATGCTCCTGCCCCATCAAACTGCCCAGACCACATATGGATAAAGATGAGTGTGCACTAGTGGTGTCTGCCCAGACCACAAATGGATAAAGATGAGTGTGCACTAGTGGTGTCTAAGGGGGGGCAGGAAGGGCCCCTCTAAGAACTGTTTTGCATGGTCCTGGAAGAAAACCCTGCCAGAGGGGCATCCCCATCTACCTGAACCACCTTAAATGGAATCTGGGATTTCCTGCCACCTCGGTTCAATTGGCAACACCATCTCAGCATGGAAATTGGTTCTGTTCAAAGAGGGGGAGACAGGCAGAAGGAATTTCTGGGTTTGGAAAAGAGTGTGGGTCTCTAGGTCTCTCTGCTCAGCCCCCAATTCTGGAACCTTCCATCTGAGGTCATGGAGCCTTCCACCAATTCAGTGATGTAGCCCAGAAATCTGGCTGCAGTTTCTGGATCTCTTAATGATAATAAAAATCTCTTAAATGAACACAGTTCATCACATCCATCAAATAAGTGTTCCTCAAATATTCCTTGTTCATGGGTAGGGCCCACTTTTATGATGAGTAAACTGAGGTTCAGCAAGGTTATCATTGGAGGCAAAACACTTGGCACTTAAATTTGGCTGCCCTGTTTAGACTGTTGATGATGTTTTTCTGTCATACTTTCGTCTTCCACAGTAAGATGCTTGATTACCTTGTTGAACAGAAAAGGTGTCCTGAATTGACATTAATATGCTCCTTAAAAAAGTCAACAGTATCTACAGCCCTAATCCAATAACTATTATTTTCTAAATTGAGGTAAGTTGATTTACTAACTCAATATCTATTGAAAAACCCTTATGAATGGGCAAAAGTGATCAATACAAGTTGGCTGCCCAGAGCTGCGATCCACTGGATCCTAGAGAATGGATGCCCCTGGTAAGGCCAGAGAGGAAGCTTAATTCCAAGCTAAGCCTCCCTCTTGGCTGGAAATAGCAGCTCCAGGTGCTCGCATCTCACTACCTCAGTCTGTAGTCTGTGATTAGGGGCCCTAATGGCCATAATGCCTCCAATGTGGTGTTTAAACCAATAAGGCTTCAGAGAAGTTACGGTATGTTTAATAATGGCTTAATGACTACTTGTGAGATGCAAGGCTTCTGGTTCCTGTTTGCCCTTGATTTACAGCCCAACTCTGGCTGAGGACAGCCAAGAAACCTCCTCTAAGCCCCCAGCGGAAGAGGGAGGTGTTCACACCAGGCCCCTTGGATTCCTTTAAAAATTGAGAATTCAAATGAAATACAAATGATGTTCGACTCCCCACCCTTCTTGCTAATCTTTGGAGGCAGTGAAAATAAAAAACTGTGTGACCCAGAACTAGGGACTCCTCAATACACAAAAGTGAGCAGGGTCCTAGGGCCCTCATGTATTTCTTCCCAGATCTCAGGTAAGGTGGAGGTTGTTTCACTTTCAAGAAATTCTAAGCTACTGCCCTAGTCCTAAGCTTCCTTTTGGCTAGGGAGACCCAGCTCTTAGGTGACATGGTCCTACTTTGTCCTTCTAAAGTGGCAGGCCTGGGGCAACAGCAACCAAGGTCTGAGCTGCAGACAGTCCCTCTCCAGGCAGTCCCTAGGCACTTTCAGATCATTTGCCCATTAAAAGGCATTCACTCCATGCCTGCTGTTCAAACACAAAACCCTCTAGAAACTCCTCCACCTGCTCCTAAGGTAATCTCTGCTGGGCTCTGTTCAGTCCTGAGATGCCTCTGCAGGCCCGCTGTCTTCTCTGGCCCTGCTTCTGCTTCTGAAACTCACCAGGAATATATAGAGACTCAGAAGACTAACTGTCCAATGTCCACAGCCAGATGAGGACTCTAAGTGACTAGTTCAAGGCCCCATAGCTAATTAATTAGCACACCCAGATCCCAGCACCCACTGCCATATTAGAGCTGTTTCCATACAACAATGACACCTCGCTCCGAGAAAAACAAGAGATCTCTATAACGGAGGTGTTTTTGCTGAAGGCCAAAGAGAGTAAATGTCCCATCCCAGCCCTTACCTGTTCCCTGGCCATTATCCCAGGCTAAAGTCAGGAGACGGGACCTAAAAGTATTTGTTGGGTCTGGAGGGGGTCACTACCCTGAAGTGTCTCACCCCTCCAGAGTCAAGAGCCTCTGGGCCAGATATGAGGGCCAGTGCTGCTCTAAACAAGGGATTCGCCAAGATGCTCAGACAAAAGGGACTCTGCCCTCGAGAGAGGGGGTGGCTTCCTCCCCCTCTCCCACTGCTTCTGATACAGGGACTGGAGTGAATCGGGGCTACCGGGCTCCGAGGGGTTAACCCGCGCGGGGCTGCACGTGACGTGGATGGTTCCAGCATTAAGTAAGAGTGAGGCCCCCTCCCCTGCACCCCCCCCATCCCCACCCCCCGCGGCGCGCGCCGCTCCCGGGGGCTCCGCGCCCCCGCGCCCAGGTCCCTCCCCCTTGGCGGGCGCTCACAGGCCGCGCGGGCAGCGCGAGCCCCGGAGCCCCCGGCGGCCTGTGAGCCCCGAGCCGGCATGGACCCGGAGCGCTGCGCGCCTTTCGGCGTGGGGTCCGGGCCTGGCCCCTACGCGGCCGCCGGGGACGAGCCTCCGGGCCCCCAGGGAACCCCCGCCGCCGCGCCTCACCTGCACCCCGCGCCACCCGGCGGCCCGCGGCTGACCCGCTTTCCGGCCTGCGGGCCCCTGGAGCCCTACCTCCCGGAGCCGGCCAAGCCGCCCGCCAAGTACCTGCAGGACCTCGGGCCCGGCCCGGCGCTCAACGGCGGCCACTTCTACGAGGGCCCCGAGGAAGGTAACGCGGGGCGCGGGGCGCTCTCCCTCTTCACACCCCAGGCCCGCCGGGGCCTCCCCGCTTCCCTCTCCCGGTCGCCTATTTCAGAAGTTTCTACCTCTCTCGCTCCTCGGCACGGCTCTCTCTGAAGCGGAACCGGAGCTGGTCCGCACTGGGCGAAAGCCAGCGCCGTGCGGGGAGGCAGAGCCACGCGTGCCTCTGGCGGCGGGAAAGGGAGGCGGGAGGGAGGTCCAGGGAGGCTGGAGTGGCGACGGCCCGGGGCCCCGTTGGGCCGGAAGATGGCCGGAACCGGGAAGCAGAGATCGTGCCTTGCCGGAGTTGGGCGGGAACTGACACCGAGGCCCGGGAGCCAGGCTTAACTCTTGGCCCCAGTGCGGGGAGAGAAGCGCGGCTTTTGTGTCTGGCGGCCCTGAGGTTGGCCCCGATCTACAGTGGCCAAGCCGGACTCAGCCGAGGGAGCTTGCGGCCTGGCCTCCCCCGGGAGAGGCGCTGCTGTCTGCGCCTTAAGGCACTCGGTACAGTGAGGCGGTCCCGAACCATTTTCAGTGCAGAATAACTGTGTTCTTATTTCCCAGACTAACTTGGCCTCTCCGTCGTATGCACGGCGATGGCCGCCTTTCTAGCAGTCTTGGCTTCCTCGCACTGGATGATCACTGCGGGGCCGTCGGGAGTGGGCCTAAGCCCTGGGCGCCTCCGGCTGCTCCTGGGCTGGCGCCCTGGGCGCTAACGCCAGTTGGACCGTGCGGTCTCCAAAGAGCGCGCCTGAACGGGCCTGAACCCAATCCCGCGGCTGCCACTGCACCGGCTGACCTGTGGAAGTGTCGGTGCCCGCGCCCGCGCCCGCCTCATCTTTGCTGCCACATCCCGAAGCTTAGGCCCGGAGCTGAATCCTTCGAGATCGCCTCCCAACTCGCCTCCGCCCCGCTGGCGCCTCGCGGGCCTCTGCGGAGTGGCCGGGCAGATCCGGCCTTCGCCCAGTCGGGGCAGTGAGAACGTGTAAGGGAGGGCAGGGAGGTGTGTGGGGGTCAGTGGAGGAAATGAGCGAGTCCGCGGAGCTTCGTGTCTGTGCCCTTTGAAAGAGGCTCTCCTGATAAAAACCACAGTTGGGACTTAATGAGAAGCAGTTGGCCTGGCTCCTCTGATCCCAGCCAGACGGCGGCGGCCGCGCAGCGCCGTGAGCACCGCCCGGGACACAGGTACCTGGCCTGGCTCGACGCTCCGCGTTCGGCAGGACGCACCCTGCGGCTCAGCGTCCCTGCTGGGCACGATGGATCACCGACGGCCGGCCGGGATCGTGACCGACCCCGGTGCCGAGCAAACTGCTGAGAGCGCTGGCGCAGAAAGAGCGGCGAGGAGGAAACTAGCGACTGCGACGGTGTCAACAACGAAATGCGTGGGCGAAAACAGCAAAAAGTGTAAACAACCGAAAAGAAGGAAAAGGAAATTCGACAAGACTACAGTGGAGAGAGGAAAGAAGGAAAGGTAAAAGGCAGTCAGCGAACTGGGCAGAACGGAAAGAAAGAAATGAAGACCGAACGAAAAAAAAGCAGAGGAGGATCGAAGGAAGAGGGTAAAGGAGAAGAAGGGAATGGACGAAAAGAGAAGCCGCAGACAATATGAAGAAAAAGAGGCATCCTAAAAGTGCGGAAAATAGCAAAATGGGAACAAGTAAGAGAAGGAAATTAACCAAGCGAGTTGAGCAGAGGACAGACCAAACGAAAAGGAGGGCAGCCGAGACTGGGTAGAGCCCCCGGCCGCCAGAGGCCTCCCCAGTGCCCTAGCCTGAACTCGGGGTGCGGGGGGTGGGCGGGTGGCTTGCGTCCCTGCTGCAGAGACGGGCTGCTAGGGAGGGACGGCCCGGGGGACGGGGGCCGTGTAGTCTGCTTGGTGGGAAATGTTGGTCAAAAGGGGGAACCCGCCTAATTTCTCAGCTTTTAAAATAACGAGCTCAGAGCGTGTCCAGTTTAGACCATAAGCGCGCAGCTGTGCCCCCTCTTTTGCGCGATCCTGGCGAGGCCCTTAGCTGAGCGCTCGAGAGCTGGCGCACCGCGCTCCTCTCCAGCCCTTGGCCGCCGTTTGCGGAGAGCGCGCAGCCCCTGTCTGGACCGCGGTAGTGTCGGGGCAGTGCCAGCAGCCTTCGCGCCCTCAGCGCGTGGCTGCTCAGAGGGCCGGAGAAGTGCCTGGCCGTCCCCTTCTGTTTTGCCGGGGGCCTTCCAGTCTGTCCTCTAGTTTGGCTTCTTGATCTCGAAACGCGCTCGCCGCCGCGGAAGCCCTGAGCCGGCTAACCCGGCTGGCCTCGCTTCCTGGGCCGGCCTCGGACTTCGAGAAGGGTACCCAGTCTTCAGCGCCGCTGAGTCTAGGGCAAGGTTGGAAACCTCTCAGGAGAGCCCCAAGGCCCCACTGGGTGTTTCCAAACGGCGTGTAGGTCCACATCGGCTTCGGATCTTCAGCCGAGCTGAGGAACCCCAGGCTTCAGAGACCTCTGCGGGTCTCTTGGGCAGGGGCACGCGGGGAGCAAGCTTTCCGGCCAAAGCTGAAAGCCTGAAAGCCGGCTAGCTGGTCCTGCGGCATCGTGGAAGCCATCCATGGGGGACGTCCATGGGGGGCAGTGTGGCTCCCTATAGGCAGCCCCAGTTGTGCAGCTTCCAAGCTGCCATGGCTTCCAAGCAGTCGCTAGTAGGACCGGGAATGGGGGAGTGCACTGGAGAGAAGGAAGTGAGGGACAGAGCTCTGCTGATGCTCTTCCTGACCCTTGGCTTTCAGGCCGACAGACTGTGGTTGTGCAGGCCACCCGGCACCTCAGTGCTGGGCTCCAGGCTTCCAGTCTCCAACAGGAGCACTACCCCCTTAATATCCCAGTGGCCCCGGTAGGTACAAGTAACTCCTGTACAGAGCCCGTGCGCACTTTGAACGCACTCCGGGCTTACAGTGCATCGTTCCCATGACAAGCTCAGATTCAGACTACCGGCCTCTGTTCCTGCTCTGCCTTTCCTTGACCATTGCCCTCCATTTAGCCCATCTCCACCTCTTTTCTCTTCTGGGCCTTGCTTCTCAGGAGGCGGCTAGGTGTTCTGTGACGCATGCCCCTGTCCCCAAAGAGGGAATTCTCTGGCCTCACACTGGAGTCCTCTGGGCAGACGGAGGTTTCAGGGCAATGGCACTGAGGAGGGGAGAAGTTCTGTGGTCCTCTGGGAGGGCTGCAGAATGGGCAGTCCTGGGAGGCCAGCAGAGGCCAGCCAGCTTGGCTGTTTTTTGGGGGTAGCTATTCTGAGAAGGCTTGCTGCATTTTCATCAACTGGTAGCTGGGTGGCTTAAGGTCAAGAAGGCAAGTCCTGGAGCCCCAGGTCTGATCCCTTCCAATCTGGGCATATCCTATCGAGATAGACACTGAGGGCCCGGTGACAGCTGAGCAAGCCCTGGAGCTTTGGGGAGCCCTCTGCAGGGACATCAGAGCTCCTCTGACCCCCATCCCTGAGCCACCCTCACCCTTTTCTGCCTGTAGCCCAACCATCCCTCCCTCTGAATCTGAGATACTAAGGCCCCTTCCTCTCCAGCATGTAGTGTGTATGGTGCCCCCTCTCAGTCTCCCTGGTCTTCCTGACCACTTAAAATTATTTGGTTCAAACTACCATTGAGTTGTCCTTCCTCAGGTCCTAACTGATGGAACTACCACTAGAACCAAAATGTATTGCCCAGGAATAGAAGTCAAGGACTGAAGCAGTTTCCCCACCTGAATCACGAAGGAAGTGTCTGGGCTGTCACTATGGCCTAGCCCAAGGGCAGGCCCTACCTGACTCTCCCCAGCCTCCAGGACACATTCGTGAAGCATAGCTTTTTTCACAGCCTGGGGAGTCCTGGGAGGTCACTCACCACGTTCCAGCTGTTGGGGGGGTGGGTGGGGGGTGAACCTCACCCAACTTGTCCTCCACAAGGAGACAGGGACTCATCAGATCCAAAGCTCCAGAACCCGTCTCTCTGATCCTATCTCTCAGTCTTTTCTCTCCTGCCCCTCCCCACTTTAGTGAGCCAACACCAAGTCCTGGGAAAGAAACTGCCTCTTGGTGCCAGCTTCCTGGGATTCCTGGGCTTCCTGGGCTTCCTGGGGGCCAAGCCCCCACTGGAGATGGGCCTGGGGCCAGGGAAGGGGCTGTGTGAATCAGTCGGGCGTCTGTGTGGCGTCACTCTTGACATCCCAGAGGACTGTTGAGAAGAGATTTCATGGCGAAGCTGCTGGGGGTCCTTGCCAGAGGGAGAGGGCGGGGTGATCAGGGTGACCTATTTTTCACCATGCCCTGGTCGTGGTGGAGCTCCACCAAGCTTCCCAAATGAGGATGAGCACGTCAGAATGGGGGCTGCTTGTTAATCACGGGCAATGAGGGAGTCAGAGACTCCCAGGGAGTGGGGATAGACGATGACAAGAATGATGGGCTCTGAGGCTATGCTGTTCCACACTGCTCCCCACCTCTCCTCCGAGTATAGCCTGTCACCTGTCTCCTACTCTCTAATGCTGGAGCTTCAGTGCTTGTCCAAACAAGAGGGAATTTGACAATCCCTCTTGAAGCTTCTTTGTCCCATCTTGCCCTTTCTACCCCAGGACAGGAGGATTTGACACTGTCCCGAGACTGGGGGTTCAGAGAATAAGGCATCCTTGTCTGGCCCTGGAGTAGAGGCCTGGGCATGAGGGTACGGGAGCCAAGGTCTGCAGTCAGGGCTAAGGAGGCAGGGGCAGGGAGATGTCGACCACTACATCCCTACCCCCTCCTCCCACCCCTGGACTTGGCCCTGCTGTGGCATCAATCCTGGCACCTCCACACTCTGTGGGATACGCCACCACAGAGCACTTCCCCGAAATGAACCCCCCCTCTGGCCCCAGCAGATCCGCCCAGACCACAGAGCACATGGTTCCCCAGGGCCCCCTCCCCAGCTGTAGGCTCAGCAGACAGGCCTCCGAATGCCAGGCTCCCTTGAAGGGTGGCTGCTGGGAGGACGGGAGGAAAAAGGAAGGGGGAGGCGGGGACTGAAGCGTCAACGTTCTTCCCCCTCCCTCCATTCCACCCACAAAACCCCCTGGTTCGGTTTCCATCCTCCTTTTTGTGTTTTCCATTGCAGCTGAGGAGAAGGCCTCCAAAGCTGCCAGCTTCCCCCAGCTCCCATTGGACTGCCGAGGGGGCCCCCGAGACGGGACCTCTAACTTGCCAGGCTCCCCAGGATCCTGCCTGGCCAGCCTGCGTGTCCCTCTGTCCCCGGGACTCCCCGACTCCATGGAGCTAGCCAAGAACAAGAGCAAGAAGCGCCGGAACCGCACGACCTTCAGCACGTTCCAGCTGGAGGAACTGGAGAAAGTCTTCCAGAAAACCCACTACCCTGATGTATATGCCCGGGAACAGCTGGCTCTGCGCACGGACCTGACCGAGGCCCGAGTACAGGTGAGGGCACCTCGGCCGCAGGGCTCCCTGGCTGCCTTGGCCACCCAGACCATGAGCCAGGCCACACAGGGGCCAGGAGAGGTGGATGCTGGCACCACAGTGTTGCCCTTCCCCACGCCTGCCCCTGTCAGCCCTCCCGAGCTCCCCTCCACACCCAGCTCAGCTGCAGCCACAGGCTCGCAGCCCAAGTGGAGGCTCCTGTATGGGATGCGTGACAGCCTCCTGGAGTCAAAAGACCTGTGTGGGTGTCCTAACTTTGCCACTTACTAGCTGACCAGGTGACTTGGGGCATGTCACAGTCTTGGTTTCCCAATTTAGGAAAAGAGAATGATGGTACTACCACATGAGAAGTATCTTGGAGGATCAAAGGTGTGACAGCATTTTAGAAGATATGAAATGCTAAACACGTATCAGGGCTGCTCCCAGGGTAGCTGCCCAGAATGGGGAGGGTCCCTGCCGGGGGTCTCAGGATCAGTGGTGCTTAAAGCCAGCCTGAGCCAATGACCTCAGTCTTGCCAGTTCCCAGACCATGGCTGGGAGAGCCTGGCGGGGAGCCCCTGCCCACAACAACAAACTCTCCCCAACAGAGATCAGGCCCTGGGGCTGGATGGAGATGTCGCCAGCTTCACTTGGGTGGAGCCCAGCCTGTGTGGACAGGGTGGGAGGACAGAGGGATGCTGGGAAAAAGAGAAGGGAAGGGAATCCATGTCCAAGGCGTCCTGGAAGTGAGAAGGAACATGAAGGTGGTAAGCAGGGGTGGGGACAGAAAAGGGGGCTTCAATAAGACTCTGGCCCAAGAGGAAGACGGTCATTGCTGCCCTGCTCTGAACCTGCTTGATACGCAGCAGGCTCCCTGACACCAAGCTGGAGGCACCAGGAGAAGGGTTGGGTTTGGGCTTCTTGGGAAAGGTGAGGAGGTGACCTCTAAGCAAAGGAGAGTCCCTGTCCCAGTGGACCCAGGGCAGAGCTCATGCTTTTCACAGCCTGGGTGGGGGCCCCTCCAGAGGTTCTAAGGGCCTGAGGCAGGGAACATGTGAACCAGCAGTCAGTCTATAAAGAGACCAACTGCAGCCTAGCAGAGAATGCCCTTCAGTGGAATTCAACATAGGACTCTACTCGGCTGGGTCTTCCTGCTTCTGTGTTCCTACCAGGTAGCCCCCAAAACAGACTTTCAGAACTGTTCCCCAGGGCTCCTCAGGGCATGGGACCGTCAGGGTAAGAGACCCAGCTTTCGAGATAACCCCAGATCACATAAGCCGTGGAAGTCCAAATGTCACATCTCCAGACAGCCCAGCAAGCCTCAGTGGGGATGGGGGTGGGGGAGGGGTGCTCTGAATAGCTGCCCCCATGGAACTGCTTGGGGGAGGCAGAACACACTTTCCCCACTGCCCTTCTAGGCCTTTTCAACCCTAAAGGGGTGGAGGGATGGCCGCAGGCCCCCAGACCTAGTCCAGAAGCTTCCATGATGACTGAGGCCCAAGAGCAGTGATGCTTGACAGGAGCATGACACCACCCATAGACCCCACCTTGTTGGGAGGAGTAAGGGGACCACCCACGGGACAGTGCAGGGGGCAGGTTCAGAGCTCAGAGCGGGGAGCAGGTGGTGACAGGGAAGAATTACAAGACAAGTGATCAGCAAATCCAGGCTCCTCTATCTGTCTGCAGAGGTGGTTGCTGCTCAGTTGCTAAGTCATGTCCAACTCTTTGCAACCCCATGGACTGCAGGGGAGGGAGAGCAAATTAAGGAGCAAGGAGGAACCAGTAGTGGGCCCTCCCTACCCTTGACCCAGGCCTGCTCTGGGATCTGCAAGCCTGGGTTAAGGGCCAGGAGTATGCCCAACTTTTTAACTATTGGGCCTTCCCTTCCTGCGTGAGAGGGGCCGTGGGGAGTGAGGGACTCAGGTAGGGTTACTTATACACACATGCAGCTCCTTTTGTTGTGGCTCCCAGCTGAATCCCTGGAAAGCAGGAGAATTTATTTGGTTTGGTTTTGATAGTGCCAATATCTAGCCTAGAGCTTGACACATGCACCAGCACACACACAGCATAACCAGATGACAGACCCACCCCAGGTATGTGGGTAGCACACAGATACGCCACCCTCACCTGCCAGCAGCTCAGAAATGAGCGGGAAAGAGCTTCCAAAACTGATAGTGGTTGTAGGATGTGATGAGTGTCATGAGAGCTATGCTGGGCTTTTCAGGAAGTCCAGTAGAGGGTGCCCAGCTCAAATGTATGTCTGGGGGGATGGGTAGCGCAAGCTGGAAAAACCTAGGCAAAGGCAGGAGGAGCGAGATAGCAGTGTTTCAGACGGCAGCTGGGGTGAGAGGCAGCTAGGAAGAATTGAGTGTTGTTGCCTGACAGGGAGGGGCAGGGGTCAGTGCCAAGGGACCATGTTAAGAAGCTGGGCTCTAGGCTGTGGTCTCCAGGTTACCTTACTGCATTTCTCAGATGCGGTCAGGTCCAAACACTGGGATAGAGATAACACTAGAAACCCAATACATGTACTCGCCCCGGGGCTCTGAGGCCACAGACCCCAACACTACCCTTACCAGACACAGCCTGACTGGAGAACCAGGATGACTCAGGCTGGGGAGCAGGAGAGGGCCCACAGGGCCAATAAACCCTCCCTGGGCTTGGGCTTCTTTTAGGCCCCATCCCAGGCCCTGAGAATGATGTGAATTTATAAGTTCCTGCAATTCAGAGAGTCACCAGCCTGGAGCCAGCTCCCCACCACTCCACAGGAGGATACAGCCATCAACTCTCTCCCCAGTGGGCTCCACGCCTCATGGAGTGGGCTGCTTTGTCACCTCCTTAACCTCTCCCAACCTGTCCCCAGGTCTGGTTTCAGAACCGCAGAGCCAAGTGGCGGAAGCGTGAGCGTTATGGGAAGATCCAGGAGGGGCGGAACCCCTTCACGTCTGCCTATGACATCTCCATGCTGCCCCGAACTGACAGCCATCCCCAGGTGAGGCCCCTCCCCACCCAGACTCAGGGCCTGGAAGTTCTGTGGGAAAGCCAGCCAGAGTGTAAGCTGTGGCCCCAGGGAGACCAGGAGCAGCCTTAGGGCTACATGTGACTGTGGGCGAATCACTTCTTCCTCTGCAAGATGGGCTTTCACCAGTCTCATGAAGGATGTATGTAGAACAATTGGAAATCTCAGTTTGAGAAGTAATGGCAGGGGCCTTCTGAGATGTCACTGTGAGTCTTGGGGGGTAGGTTCTAGACCTGGGCCAAGAGGAAGCTCTCTCCAAAGCTTCTGGAGCCCTAAGGGCAAGACAGAGTCTAGGTTAGCGAGGCTCCTGGGCCTCCTGATTCATGGGGTTACTTCTCTCTTTTCAGCTACAGAACTCCCTGTGGCCCAGTTCAGGGTCTGGGAGCCCCGGGGGTCCTTGCCTCGTGAGTCCAGAGGGCGTCCCCTCCCCATGCATGTCTCCATACTCCCACCCTCATGGGAATGTGGCTGGCTTCATGGGGGTGCCAGCCTCTCCTGGAGCCCACCCTGGCATCTACTCCATCCATGGCTTCTCCCCCGCCCTAGGGGGCCACAGCTTTGAGCCTTCTCCGGATGGCGACTATAAGTCTCCAAGCCTCATCTCACTCAGGGTGAAGCCCAAGGAGCCGACCAGCCTGCTGAACTGGACCACATGATCTGTCTCGTGGACATGCAGACTTGAGCTGCCCAACTCTGTTTCTGCTCCCAGCTGCTCCTACCCCACCCCAGCCTGGATGCCAGAGAGGACGCACCTCTGCCTCCAAGCCCAGAAGGTTCCTGGAGGCCCCGGCAGAGCAGCTGGGACCCTCAGGCTTTCACAGGGAACAAGCTACAGAATCTTTCCTGTTAGAATAAGGCGAGGCTGCCCAGGAGAAAGGGGGCTTCAAAGCAGGTAGGACTCTTCCTACCACACACTGGGTCCCCTCCCCCAAACTCTGGGCAGGAGGGAAAAAGATACTGCCCTGCTTCCTTCAGATTTCCTTCAGACTTCCTTCCTTCAGACTGTCAACCCTCCAGCTGAAACAACTGGCACCTCATTCAGGGAATGCAGGAAAATGGGAGGATGAAACAGGTTGAACTAGGCGTTCCTTGCCAGTTAGAGGAAACCAGTCTTGTACAACCACATAGGGACGGCCTACTTCCCCCTCCCACCACAAGGAGGTGTGCACCCAGCGTCTGGTGCTGACAAAGGCCTGGAAACTGGAGGTCAGTGTAGAAGGTACCCCTTCGTCCCTACTCCGCCATCTCTCCTCGTGTCCTGTGCCCCCTCCTGCAACATGCTATGGAGTCCTCTTCCCCTTCCAAGGGGCAGAAATTCCACCAGAAGCCATCAGTATTTGAATTCTCTTCCATGAGATCAGGCCAGAGAAATGCCATGGAAACCATAAACTCCCTTGGTTTACTCATTGGATATTGGTAAGAATAAAACAGATTTCCCCAGACTCAGCCCTTGAGATTCCAAACCCCACTTTTGTAGATACTTTTGTAAAAAAATGTGCTGCCCAGCATAATAATAAAGGTGGCAGTATTTTTTATACCAGGTGATTGTGTATCCTCAGCGTTTGGCACTTCGTTGCTCTAGGGCTGGTCTGTGCCTAGGGTCCAGGCAGGGATCCTAGAGGCTAGGGGAAGATGAACCTGCAGCCAGCCCTCAAGACCCATGCATGTCATGTCACCTGCCCAGGGTCCCCGTGGCTTCAGCTGGTACAGGAAAGCACGGGAAAAGCCTGGCTCTAGGGTTGCTGGGCTCATCTGGAAGGGAAAACCAGGGGTGGGAAGGGGAGTGAGAGAGCTGAAATAGCTTGTGGGTGAACTGACACTGGAGGGGAGATGGAATTCTGGGGAGCCCACTGAGGATTCTGAGCTTCCCTGGGCAGGGACCCCAGAGTAATGGCGGTGGGGCCATTCCCTGCTCCCAGACACCCCAGGACCATGTCTGAGCTGCAGGGCAGAGACGAAAGCCAGGACCCTTTCTTGTGGTTTCAGAGTATTACCCATTCTATCCTTCATCCCTGCTTTCTGCCTTATCTTCCTGGAAGGCAGGAAAAAAGCAGGCCTGGCCCTCCCACCTTCCCAGTAAACACAACCACATTGCTCAGAGGCTCCCCCCATCCTGGGCCTCCTCCTCCTCCAGGCGTGGAGAAACCCAAGTACACAAAGACTCCAGTGGCCAGCGCCGTGCTTCTCCCTGAGGAGGCTGCAGATCCATCAGATGGGATAGTCAGTGACAAGGCTCAATTACCTCCCACCCCTGAGGACACCAGTGTCTTCCTTCTCTTCCCTTCGAGGGCCTAGCTTCTGAGGTCCAGGTGTCCTGAGCCCATGTCCATCAGGAAGGGAAGAGCCTGGGCAGTAGGGAGAAGCAGTCCCAGCTACCACTGATGAGCAGCACCACCTTCACCCAGCTGGTCAATAATGAACCGGGGAGCAAACCCACCCTTCTACTTCCAGGGCTAAGAGCACTGCACTATAAGCTTCTTCACCTAAGGAGTAGCTAGCGAAATTTTGGACTGTCTCACAGAAGTCAAAGATGCAGAAAGAAAGATCAGTTCTACAGATAGTGAGTGCCCACTTGTGCCACGTCTTGTGCTGGGTGCCAGACACAGAGCGGTGGTCAAGAAAAACCACGACTCCCTCTCTTTCACAGCTCAGAAAGAGGGAAGAGGAAGGAATCTGTGGAAGCAAAGGAAACAGAAGTGGGAAAGAGACAAGAGAAGAACACAAAGTTGAGTCAGAGATCAACGCAGCAAGGGCAGGAGAAGTGGCAGAGGCCGGAGCGGGCCCTGTGCGGGAGGGAGGCCCTGGTGGGGGAGGGCACAGGGAGGCCAGAGACCAGCTACTGGCTCCCATCCAGGGGCATCTGCCCACAGCTCATATTTTTCTGTCTAGTGACAGCCAAATGAAGAGAAAGCTAACTTTACAACCGCCCACTTCACACATAATGAATATGAATGGGCATCCCAGAGCCTGTTCCCTGGGATTATCTGTGAGTTGACGGGTTCTCCCACTGACTGGGCCATCCCAGCCAGCCTGTCCCCTGGCTGGGACTCAGGCAGCCCTTCCACCTGCTTCCCATTAGCCGTCCTCCCATCCTCCCCTCCTCCTCCTCCACACCCTAGGCGTCTCACCCCAAGACACAGCCCCCAGGTCTCCAGACGCCCCTGCCCCCAGCCTCACTCCAGAGGCAGCCTTACTCCTCAGCCTAGTCAAGGTCAGGTTGGGGGCTCTAGTTCACCCTTTTAGAAAAGGAAAAGGGAAGTGGCCCCACTTGGAATCTTGAGAGGAGCTAGGCTTGGTCTCCCTTTGCTAAGGCTCCTCTCCACTTCTGTGGGTCCCACCTAGAGAAGCCCTAAATCTTGATCCTGGCAGGGGCCCAGACACCAGACCCGGAGAGGAGAGCCCTAGCTAGTATGCCCTTTAGTCTCAGCTTCCAGTCTCAATCCAGCATCAGGAAATGCTTTTCATTAGAGCCATTCAATCTTCAGCCCCAGGCGCTCCCAATCCTTTACACATCAGCCTGAATTATAACCCCAATGCACAGACCCTCTGCAACCCCAGACAGGAACGGAGCCCAGCATCCTCAGGAACTGGGCATTTCCTGTATCCAGCAGGGGGAGAACAGCCTCGGCCACTGGCTCATCCCTGCTGTGAGCACAAAGCATGCGCTCTAGGAGCCCTTGTTGCTGATGCTGGAGCCCCCTGCCTTCCCCTCAACAACTGAAGGCTCCCCTCGCCCTGCCCCTTCCCCAGTAGGAAGGCACTGGCTGGGAGCAATAGGCCCTGTGAGGCCCTCTGGATGTCTGTCTCTACCACATTACTGCTTCCACTTGCTTTTCTGGCCAGCTCTCCATTGACTGTGAGCTTCTCAAGGAAATTAAGAGCGTGCTGTCCTGTTCACCTGGACACTCAGGACACCCAGAACGGGCTCGGCCCAGACCTGGCTTCAAATGGCCAGTCTGCCCAGAGCACTCTCTGTGGCCGTAGTTAAGGCCCTTCCCCTCCCGGGCCAGCAGATGCAGGATTCACCTGCCCAAGCTTTACTGGCCCATGCAGCTTTGATATTCTGTGTTCATTCTGCATATATAGAAAGATATTTACAGACCTTTGCAAACCAAGAGAGAAAATGGCACCTTTGTTAAGGCGAAGCTTCAGAGGAGAGATTGGGGAAATAAAAAACTGGGAAGGAGGTCAAAGCCTCAGCTAGGTGGGTTCAGGGAGCCAGGCTGCACGGTGAAATAAGAATGTGAAAATTTATCTTACTCAAACTGCAGTCTCTATTGATCCTAGTACAAAACAGCAAAGAATCCATCATGTACACATATATTGTGTTGAATCCCCTTGTCCTGTGCAAGTTACTTTGTGGTAAAGGACAATTGCAGGGACTTTCCATCTCCTAGGCCGTGTGACTTACACACAGAGCATACTGCTGGCTCCACTAGGCTGCTCATAATCACGCTGGTGCATCAAAGCCTGTCCTGGAAGCCCAGCTCTGGGCCTGGACTGAGGCTCCGTGGGCAGGTACTGAACAGAAGAGCCAACAAAGGGGAGAATCCCCCAGAATATATTTCAAGTCAAGACCCCTTGTAGACTTAGAAAAAACCCATATGTGGCCTACAGGTAAGATAAGGAAACTTGAAGCAGTTCTGAGAAGGGGACACCCTTTCCCAGCATCAGAACATAAGATCCTCAGAAGCAGAGCCTCAAGATGGAGCGAGGTGGAGGCAGACGTATCCAGGGATCCGAAGGCCAGAGGCAGGCTCCAGGAGGCCTCACACTGACACTGAGCACAAAGGTGCGCCTTGCTGCTTCTTCAGCCACGTGGGCCTGCCGACCCTCTCTCTCCCAGGACTCCTGATGGTCTGCTTCCCCAGCCTCTGGGCACTTAAGTCTCCTCTCAGTCCCAAGCACCTGCACAGTGAGGGCCCAGGACAGTCCACCCCTTCTCTGACCTGGCCCCTCCCCTCCTAGTACTGGAATTGGTTTGGCTGAGGCCAGCTCAAGGGTGTGAGCCAGAGAAACCTGGGGCTCCTAGTGCAATTATCTCTAACCCAGGGGGGTACAGACAACTTATCACTCCAGCAACCCCGAGCCCTGGGGCTGGGAGCCCTGGAGCAAAACCAGACTGACTGGGGCAAGAACACTTGGGCTAAGTACCAACTACCCCCCTGTTTCCCCCTCAGATGGGAAAAGTGGGCAGTTTGGCAGGGACAAGGGGGTGATCTATCAATGCTGGCAAGAAAACCCACTTTCTAGACCTGGAGGAGATGTTCAGGGGCCATGTTTCCTGCAGACAAGGCAATGGGCATTGGTTTTGCTTCCTTTTAATGTAAACAGAATACACAAACACATTAAAAACCTAAACATGACACACGAGAATACACACAGATTTATATATAGATATTTACAGACCTTGCACACCAAGAAAAAAAAATTGGCCCCTCTGATTAAGGGAAGCTTCTTCTCCTCCCCTAACCCTATCTAAAACCAAAGTGCTGAGGCAGCTGCAGGAGCCTCTGTAATTGCTTCTGGATGAAACCTAGCAAGAGGCTGGAATGACATCAGAAACCCCCAGAGCAAGGCCAAGATTCCGCTCTAATCCCAAGCCCTCCTTCTTTGGCAAGCTGACATGCCAAGGATTTGTGTCTCAGAAGAGTGAGCATGACCCCTGAAATTCAGACACAATGCATTCCCAGCCCATTCCAGCCTTGAGTGGAATGACAAAGGAGCTGCAACCAACTATGTCCAAGAGAGGAGGGCAAGGAAGAGTGAAGGGAAAGAGGATCTCAAGCAGAGAGATGACCACTCCCGAGCAGGACCCTGGGAATCAAAGAGAAGTCAGATCCAGACTTGCCCACCAGTCCAGCACTGGCTCGGAAGGGCACAGTAGGGATGTGCTGCCACCTGGAGGAGGAAGGGAGCACTGCAGCAAGGGACCAGGACAGCCCCTGGGGTAGAGATCACCCCTTCTTTCATTTTCAGCCTCCCGCCCAGGAGCCTCACTGCAGCAGCTCTTCCCAGGAAATGGGCTTGGAGAAGACCTCCCTTTCTAACCAGAGGTCATAGTTCATCTGGAAGTCCTCAGGGAGGTCCACCCGCTGGCCCAGGACACTTTGCAGGCAGTTGTCCACAGGCAGAAAGTCGGGGTTGCTGTGGGCCCGGTCATAGCGCCGGGCATTGAAGCGCTCGATATTGGCACGGAGGGCACACTCCTCTGCCTGGAAGTCCCAAGGCCGGGCATCAAGATCTACGACGAAGCAGGAGGACATGTTATGTTGGGAGCCAAAGCCTTGTGGTGGCTCCCCTTGGGGTCACTACAGCTCAGGGCCATGTAGGCCTGGGCTTGGACTGTTCAATGTCAACCAATAGCAGGAAACCTCCAAGCCCAACCCTTGAAAGACTTACAGGACTTCTTTCCTAGGTACACAGGAAAGTCAGGTCAAAGGGGAAACGCCAGAGCTACGGAGAAAAAGGCTATACAGCAGTTTATCTGCTGAAGGAAAGCCAGGAGTACAACACACTTCTCTGAAAGTCACATTCCCCCTGGCTCTCCCAGATAAGAGGCAGGAACCTGCAGATACCCCCATTTGCTTATTCTCCCAATTTCCTGACCAGGTGCTGTGGGCCACCTTGGCTCTGTACAAATTCAGGGCGTTCGGAGTGCAGATGCAGTCACATGGCCCTGGTACCGTGGTCAGGAATTCTAAGGGTGCGGCAGCATGCTTGAGGGTACCAGGAAGACCCACTCTGCCAGGAGGCCAAGGCAGGGAGGGGAGGAAAACGTGCAGATACAGAGGGGTACAGGGGGCACCCTGCCAGGAGAGGGAACAAAAGTCCGGGACAGGATGGCCAATGTGCTCAGAGCCCTACGTGCGATGGAAGCTGGGCTGAGAAAGTGGAACAGATTATAGAGGAGGACAGGGAGAGACCATGTGTGGGCCTTATGCGTTAACAGCTTGGCTCTAATTCTTAGGGAAATCAGAAGTCAAAGAAGGATTTTACTCAGAGAGATACCACCACCGGATCTGGGTTTTATAAATATCACTAGGGCAAAGTCTGAGGCACTGATGGAGGGAAACAACTAGAGGCAGGGAAGCCATCAAGAGCTGCGAGAATTTCGGTGACCAGAACCAAGGCAGCTGCAGGGGTGAGAGAAAGGACGAGAGGTCGGAGAAAGTCTTGTGACAATTCCTGGAAAAGGAAAGAGGAGGCACAGAGAGGAGCAGGGATGACCACAGACACAAGCCTGGCAGTTTCTCCAAGTCCTTCCTGGGCTTCCCATTCTGATGCTACAGAAGCAGGAGCTGGGCACTTCCAGGTTGCTCACAGGGAAACTTAAGAGCAGAGGGAGAGCTGTCACCTCCCCCCACCCACCTCCCTTGCCTCACACGGAGCCTCACCATTGCCATAGGCCCAGTCGTCGTTTAGCCGGTGCCGCACCTTCTGGTAGATGGCAGACATGGTCTTCATGTTGCTTTTTCGCCACTGCCGCCCCAGATACTTGGTCTGCACCTTGAGCAGCTTCAGCACATACAGCTGCATCATGGCCTGTTTCACCTTCAGGGCCCGCTTCAGGATGGGGGCTGACTTGAACACCACCAGCATCTGGGAAGGGGCACGAGGGAGGCCATGTTGAGGGCAGAAATAAACCCTGCTCTATCATCCGCTGCTGTCCCTCCAGGGTTACGGGCAGGGTGACCAACTGTCGCAGTCTTCCTCAGACTAAAGAGTTTCTTGGGACATATGACTTCCACTAAAGTCTCCTGGCTAAAACTAGGAAAGTCCCAGGCAAACCTGGATGGTTGGTCACCCAAGTTATGGGTCATTCTGGAATCTGAAGCAAGCTATGGATTCCGTCACCCAAAGTATCCGTATGTGCAGGTACATACAATTTCAGGGGGTTAGTGGGCCTCCCTACCCGAGGCATCCACAGACTCAGGGTTAAGACAATTCTCAGAACCCTGGTTATGTTACCAGTGGAGATTAAGAGGATATACAAAATTCCTTCTATATTACATGTGAATTTGTCTCAGTGCATGACTGAGCCTCTTCCAGCTTCCAGTTCAACTCATCAAGGAACCAGGGATCCGCCCTCAACATGTAAGGATGTGGCTACAGGAGACTTAGGTGAGAAGGATGTGGCTGCTCCAGCAACCCCGGGGACTCCCTGCCCCCATGTGAAGGGGACATGACGGTGTGTGGCACTCTGCTTGAAGCTCTGGGACTCATGTCTGCTGGCTGTGTGGACTCACCATTGTCCTTGAATGCTTCCATTTTGTCAGCTTGTTCAAGATCCGAAGCAGATTAATACAAGAAAAGAGGTTTCTCCAGCAAAACTGGTTATTGTCACCTGCTTCCTGCAGGGAAAACCCAGGAACCATCGTCTCCTACATAGCTGCAGGCGCCCCACAGTTTCCCAGGCCCTCCCATATATGACCTCAGCACTGCTGGGTCGCTCCCCTTGGGTACCAGGAACCCTCTCCTCTCCTCAGCCAAGGGGGAATGCCATCCCAGAAGCTGGCAGATGATAGGGGGTGATCCCTAGAATCTTCCTGCAGGAAAGGTGGAGGATGATATTGGGGGCTCTGGCCTCAGCCCCTACTACCTGGGGCACGCAGGCTCCCTCAGAGCTGTGGCCCCAGAGTACCAGTGTGGGGAGAAGGAAACAACTCGACCAAGTGAGCTCCAGGTCAGCAGCCCCTGAAGACCACACTCCTGACAGAAAAATTTCTAAGTCCAAATGTTCCTACAAGGTCCCCTCCCTGGTCCTCCTATACAGTGTCAGCGCTTCAAAAGCCAGGCACTCAACAGTGAGCTGACCTGTGAAGACACCTATCCCCCGGGTAAGGAGGCAGGCTCTCTGGTCCGGCCCTTACCAGAGGGAGCGCTTGGGCAGAGGCCAGCTACTCACCAGACTCTCGGCAGTCAGCTCTGGCAGCTCGTGCACCACGCAGTGAGGGTAGTCCAGGACAGAAATGCTGCAGGGGGCAAGAGAACAAGGCACCCACCAGGAGCAAGGGCTGACGCCTGGCAGAATGGCCGCTGGCTCCTGGCTTTCCTCTCTGACTTGCCAGAGCAGAAACAGTAATCTGCCTTGTCTGCACTACCCTGACAAGGAAACACCTGCTACAAGAGCGCTCATAAGACACCTTTGTAGCCAGAGACAAGCTTGTAATCTTGTGAGGGGTGGAGAGAGCACGGTATCCCTCACAGCAATAAACCTGGGGCTGGGGGGTAGATTTCTCAAGGCAATTAATTTATGCCAAACCCCTACTGGAGACTGTGTCTGGCTAACAGCTCAGCTTGTGGTGTATCACAGTGACAAGCAGTCAGTGTCAAGTACAGCTGGCACCAGGTGATGGGGTGGGGGTAAGAGCACACAAGGCATCACAGTGCACATGGCCAAGGTCCTGGGAGAGAGCAGGCAGCCCCACCAGTCTCCTCAAAAGAATAGGGGACACAGAAGGACTGAGGGCAGTAACTGGAGCCCAGGATGAGAACCCTCCCACACAGGCATAGACAGACTAAGTCACCTGTCACCAGACTAGCCAGACTCAGGTTTGACAAACTGGCGTTTTCTACAGACCACATCTCTTTCATCTTTGGGTCCTGACTTCTGGCAGAGCACCAGCTTGTGGATGCTGACTGAGCTCAGTGGAAGAGGCCAGCTAGGAGCCCTGCCATCTGGCCATACCCACCCCTTCCTGATCCCTGGTCCTTATCACCTGTTCTTGGCAGTGATGTAGGACATAATGTTTTGATTGAAGAACTTTAGGATCAAAGGGATGCAGTTGGCAAACACCAGGTGCTGGGCCATGTACTCAAACTGAAAGCAACAGGAGAGAAAATAAGCATGCCCCTTGGGATCTCACCCTTTCTCCAGTGATAAAAGGACTGTTTATTTGCACATTCGCGCAGAGCTCAGGAAGGTTTGAAGGCCAAGGCCTCTGTTCTTTGGGGCCGGAGGAGCAGCACTGCCCAAGGCCCTGGCCCCGTGGACAGAAGGAAGGGGCTGTAGATACCTGATAGACGTGGTTCAGCTTGAAGTGCTTGAGCAACAGCAGCAGGACGGCAGAAATGGCCTTAACGATGACCTCTTTGTGGCGGTTCACATCCACTCCCAGCTTCATGCTCTGCAGCACTGTGGTGCTAGACGCACAACCCTTGGTGAGCCCCCAGCACACGCAGCACCTCCTGCCTGGCGCTCCCAGGAGATAGGACTCCTAAGCCTTCTCAGGGCAGAGCTCTCACCTAACCCTCCACCCTATGGATATCTCAGAGGTTAGGCCCAGCTCCTCCCACCCATCTCCCAAGCAACCTAGCTCAGTACAACTGACTTCTTCCTTGTGATGCCCCAAACATATTCTTAGCCTATTTCCCTGCTTTTCCTCCAAAAATGAACTTCTCATCTCAAGATCTTCCTTAAGCTTCTGACACCATACGTATTTGTGTTCCTCAGAGCATGTTCTGTTGGAATACCAGCATATTGAGATGGCTCATGTTATGGGGAAAAGGGGTTCAGAGTCAAATAAATTTAGGATGCATTTACTTAAATCAGTTTCTTAATTTAGAAGTTAAGTTCTTAATTAAGGAGTTAACTATAAATCTTTATAAGAGGAGATTTAATATTTGACTCTGGAATCCTTTTCCCAAGGACCATCAGATGGCCTGGCGTTCTAGAACACCCCCTTTGGTGTTAGCCAACCTTTCTCCTCCTTCACTAGGCTATCATCACTAGACTCAAGTGGCCAGCCCACCAGGGAGTTAGGCTCAGAGCTGGGCAGTACTAGCAGGCAGGCAGGAGATCAGGTGCCCGGGTCCTTCTCAAAGCAGAACGTGATCTGAGTTTGTACTCTCACATCAGAAAGATGAGGTCAGGAGCCCAGGGAAGAAGAACCCCTAAAGATTTCACTATTACCCTGAGACACTCAAAAATATTTTTCATGCCAGTTCACTGGTGAATGGTAAAGAATCTACATCTGGCTCCAGTGGCTGATTTTTGTGCAGAAGCTAAAAATGTATGTCCTAATGTCCTAATCACATAGCTTTCAAGGGAGCACTTGGGGAAATGTCAGACACAGCCCCATTCATTTAACAGAGGAGGAAGAGGAAGTGACATCTCCAATTTATTCAGTCGCAGAGTCTACACTGCGCAGAATCCAGGCCAACTAGATGAAAGTATTCCCACAAACAGTAAAACTAAATATTTTACCCAGTACATTTTCTTTCTTCTAAACCAGGAATACCCTAAAGTTAATCTGCAGAGACGCTGAGCTAATGTAACGACAGCAGCAGCAACAACAACAAAACAAAGAACCACCACCACCTAGCAAACAGTGGACTGAAAGGCAAACACATCCCCTTTCTGTACATCAACACTCAAGACTTGATACTCACGGCATCTCCTCAGGCAGGACATCAGCTAGGATGTTGATTGAGTCTGTTTTGGCCTTTGAGGTGGGAGCTGCGGCCAGCAGGATCTTCAGCAGCGCTATCTGGGGAGGAGCAGACATTCACACAGCATGGCTGAGAGGGCCCCGGGCAGCACAAAGTCCCGAGAGGTGGTGCTTTTAGAGGTGCTCAGGGGGCAAAAGGAGGGGCTCAAGAACACGTGGGCATGCTCTCAAGGCCTATGTTGTGGGGAGGTGACCCCATGGCAGGCAGAGCTCTCAGGAGGCACGCACTCACCATGTACTGTGGTAGGCTGGGGAGCAAGCCTTGGTAGAGAGTTTCTGCAGGGACCTGTTCGACTTCCTCTTCTCCCTTTCAACACAATGGGTACAAGGGGCACAGATACAAAGCCTGGTCCTGACAATGCTCTCCTGAGCCAGCCTGCTAGCTGGCTGGAGGAGAATCTGTAAGTATGGACGTAAACGACAATGCTAACGATGATGGCAAACTTTTAACAACAAAATGTGCCAGGTACTTCACTTGTAAAGACACAATGAATCCTACTATAACTCTATGAAGAAAGTACTGTTATTTCCATTTAACAGGCGAGGAAGCAAAAGTAGGAGATCAAGTACCTTGCCTAAGTCACCATCCACCAAGGGGTGGAGCTGGAATTCAGAGGTGGGTGGTGGGCCCATAGTCTGTGCTCTTACCCCTGCACCTGACAGGCAGCAGCCCTACAGCGGGAGCTAGACTGGGAGCTGTGTGAGGGCAGGCCAGGGTACTCTGCAGCCTAGGCCCAAACAGTGCTGGGAACAGCTGGGATCCTGTGAGCTGAGGAAGGCCCCCAACTTACCCCCGAGAGAGGAGAGCGAAGGTACTCCTCCTCCATCTGTGCCTGGACCTCTGCAATCGACGTGTACTTGTGCTGGGGAGAGAGAGGGAAAGAGGCACTAGGGCAAATACCCCACATTCTCTGGCCAAACGCCCACACCTGGGAAAGACCCCATGCAATTTTCTTCAAACATCATCTTCTCAAAGAGGGCTAAGTCACCACCTCTTCCTGCACTTGGGCAAGGAAAACGAAGGCTATTTCCTAGGCCCCTTAAAACGCCAACTGTCAGGTAATATAATCTTTAATGGGTACCCCAGTAAGTACCCAATAAAAAAGCTCAGTTAAAATAAGTAAAATGTATGAAAAGTGTTTTCAAGGATACTGCCACCATCCATCTATTCCTCCACCCCCGGTTCCTTCAGGCAGACAGAAGTCTAAAAAGGCTTCTCCCAATGGGCTGGTCTCACTTTACTCACTTGGGACCAAACTCGGCCAAAAGCTTACCTGAAGCCACCTACCTGTTTCAGAGTCTTGATGCTTTCGTGGATTGGCCTGGGCAGCCCCACCACTGTGTTCGTGTCACTGGAGAAGAACAAAGGCCCTGTGTTAGGTCTGGGTCCTCACACACCTGAGGCCGGGAGGGTGACCCTCCCACTACCTTTCTTTAAAAGGCACTCAGATCATACTCACCTGCCCAGAGTGTAACCTATGAACTTGCTGCGGCTGGACTCGAGGAACATCTCAATGTCTTTCTCTCTGCCAAAGGAAAAGGCTGCGGCTTTCTTACAAGTTACCTCAAGGCATCATGGTTGTTAATAAAACACAGAACGTCCAGAAATTGTGAAGCCAAAAGAAAAAGTCTCCCACAATTATTTTTCTTTTTGAAAAAAAGAAAATAAAAAAAAGAAAGAACTGAAACCTTCAGACTATTTTAAGGTCCTTCATAATGCTGTTGAATGAATACTCTGAAAACATACTAAGTGTAACTAATTTACTCATAAAATTAAGGTGATACATCAAACTTAAAAGTGTACTTTATTCAAGTTTACTTGATATTAGTAACAAGTCTGTCAACATAATTTCTCAGATATTTATGATATTTCCAATTACAGCTGTAAACTACTCATTTTTTCATATGAGTCATATTGTCCTGTCTCAGACCATTAGGCTAGCTTGCATTTTCTGATGACTTGTTCTGTATTCCCATCACAGATCACCGAAAACTGGGGCTTTATTTAGATCAAGAAAATGACTTCTATATTTTTTCCCATGTTCATCTATTTCTTAAGTTTATGCCCTTTCAAACAGGTTCCATTTATATGCATACAGGAACCTTCAAATCCATAGATTCACACACATGTATCTAAAACATCTTAACTATGGTTCTAAAGAAATTCTTCCTTAGTCTATAATTTTCTGTCAAATATCATACACAACCCCTGGGAGGGTGGAGATGGGTTCACTTAAATGTCCTTATTTTAATTTTCTCCTATTTCCTTTTACTAGTATCACGTCTAACCAAGAGCTAATCCACGTTACTGACTTGAGAGCCATATAAGGGCCTCTTTGTGCCAGGACAGCACCCTGACCCCCTGAGGCCAGCACTGGGCACTTCAAGAGAGGTTTATCCCAAGGCCAAGGACATCCTGGCCTTGCACAGGACCTCGTGTGACAACTCAGGCCAGATGCCAGGCCCGTGGGAATGATGACTCTGGTTTCAGGAGTGAAGAGCGTTCAGGAGGACTGAGACTCACCTGACCTTGGGAGCCCACGGAAGCCCCTTTGGGCAGGTCAGCCTGTCGGTCTGGGGGTGCTGCAGTGGGGGAGGCATGACCTCATCCCGCTCAAGGGGGAACGTCTCCCCCTCCAGACTGTTGTCGTCATCATTCTCCTCCTCCTCCTCTCGAGAGTCATCAGCCTTGTAGGGATCCCGCTCGTTGAAGGCATCCAAGTTGTCCTGCTTTATGAGTGCCTGAAAGCAGAGGGAAGGGAGGTCAGACAAGAGCCAACCAATGAACGAGAAAGGGGCACGGAGGCTGGAGAGGCAATCACACAGACAGATGGTAGGAAGAGAGCCAGGAGCAGTGGAAAAACCTGAGAGCAGGTTTGTACTCTTGGTACAAATCTTGCCTTGTAATCTTGCCTCAAATTACTTTACAAGCTCCAGGATCAAGAGCAGCCTGTCTGGGGAGAAGGTGTTCCATGATTGCAGAAAACAGTTTCCAGGAACCAGGGTACCAACCACCTTTGGTCTCAGGCCCAAGTGACAAATCAGTTCCTGCCCCAGAGTCCTTCAGAAGTGCCACATTCTGAGTGCCCACTAGATCCTGGCCCCTGGGCTGGGGACAGAGTGTCCCTGCCCTAAAGGCATGCACACTGACTCATTGATCAGAGGGAACTTGCAACAACCTGGGCTCATCCAGGGACCATGCCACTGCACCTGTGCACCGAGAACCCTCAGGAGTCACAGGGACCTTGTCGCCCTCACCTTGTGCTCCCGACGGCCCCGTTTCTGCTGCTGCTCGATCAGGTCAGAGGCAGAGGCCGGGGGTGAGGCAGCCCTCATGTTGCGGATGACCTTGATGCTGTCCTCAGGCAGCGGCGGGAGCCCCAGGATGGCGCGCTTCTCGGCCTTCATGCTCTGCAGCTCCTCAAAGCCGCCCAGAGTGCACTGCATCAGACAGGCGTGGAGCCAGGTCAACATGTCCACAAGCCAGTCCCTGTCCGTGTCAGGCTCAAAAGCATCTGTGACACCACATCTTTACAGAGACCATGCAACCTCTGAACAAGGGACTCGGCCCACCTCCAAGAGAAGCAAGCAACATCATCATGGGAGAGGAGAAAGGGGGGGCAAGGAGGGGAGACACACAGGCTGACAGAGCCTGGTGCAGAAGGACACACAGCTCTGTGACGACCACAGACTCATCAAGTAAAAACAAAGGCCGTCTGAAAAGCTTAACCCTTCAAGTTTCTACAAAAGTAGGTGACATTCAAATGCTTCAAAAGCTGTACATGCTAGTCTTTCGAAGTTAAATTGGGATACAATGCTGGATGCTCAAATTAAGAAAACAAAAAACAAAAAAACCTTCATCTAAACATCCCCCTGGAAGTAAAACCCCAGTAAAGCTCAATGATTTTAGGCTGCTTCATTTCATTGTTTCTGAGCAATTCAACTGCTTTCCTCTCTGGCTTCAATGAGGCTTCATAGGCAACCAACAGGCTTCTGGCCAGGATGAAACATGTAGACCACTTTGAAGGGGCCTAAACTCATTGAGCTCTGGCTCCGCAGAGTTGCCCATTATGAAAGATGGGAAGGTGAGGCCCAGGGAGAGCAACAGTACAGACTCCAGCTCCTCTGTCCTCCCAGATCACTCCTCCTAGCAGAAAGGGCTCCTGGTCTGGCAAGGGTCTGGCTACTGAGCATGGCCCCCAAGCCAAGGGTGATGGCCAGCCTGCTCTCCTGGACCCAATCCTTCTCTAGCTAGAAAGAAAGTAAGCTTTTACATCATACCCTGAGGATAATGTAGGCTCAGGGCTCACTCTTTCTTCTTTCCAGCGACATCTGACTGAGGGGCCCCCTTACACCAGCTCTAATCTTGCCTCAAATCACTTTACAAGCTCCAGGTTCAAGAGCAGCCTGTCTGGGGAGGTGTTCACTTTCCAGGAACCAGGGTACCAACCACCTATTCTGATTCAAACACCAAGTCCTCTTTGGCTGTTGTGAGCCCCAAATGACACTTTTTTGTCATTTCCATTCAGAACCCTTCTTTCAGAGTTTTTTAAACTAAAGCAGTCATGTATTCATATAATTCAATATCCAAAAGGATACACAGTGAAAAGTCTCCCTCTTCCCCTGTCCCCTAGCACCTGAGTTCCCCTTCAAGGAAGTGCTCACCAACACTGTCTTCCAGAGCAGCAAGAGAACCTTTTTCATGGGGAAGTGAGGCGCATGGCCACTGCAAAATTTGGTCACCATCCCAAACAGCATGATGGCAAATGGCTCACTGTTGTACAGCGGGGAACCTGGGGGACACCAAGGTATCAGGACCATCGGCAACAACAGGACCCTCCCAAAGCCCTCCAGCCTCCGTTCCCAGGAGGGCCCCCAGCCAGGGCCCCAGAGTCCTACCCAGCTCAGCCCTGAAGGTCTGTCGCATCGTCCTCCGGGGTGACACAAGGAGACACACTGCGTGCTTCATCCCAATACAAAAAGCCACTCCACCAAGCTTCTTGGCAGCAGTGTGGGCAGGAGGCCACACTTCTACTAAGAGGCTTCACCCTAGATTTCCTCTGGGGGGTCTCATCCCAGGGTCCACCCAAGGAGGCCTCAGTAGGGCCTACTCATCACACACTGAGCCCATCACATCCGCAGATGAGTGCATGCAGAACAGCACACACCGCGAGGAAACCCAGAGCGCCCGCCCCCGCCTGCCCCACCCTCCTCCTCCGGCTATCGCTCATGGGGTCCAGGTGTGCTGCTCGCCTCACCTCAGGTCCGTGCTGTCAGCCAGAGAGATGGCTGGCTTCCTCACTGCACTGCTGCAGGCAGCACTGTTGCTGCGGGAGAGACGTGAGAGTCAGCGCCTTCCCCCAGGCAGGAAGAGAAGTGGTTCCCCCAACAAGTGCTGCCCAACAAGGTGATAAAACCCTATGCGATACACTTAAGACTGCACAAGAGCCCACAGGACCCAGTGGGCAAAAACTCAGGCCCTGAACCAGACTGCCAAGGTTGGAACCGTGGCTCTAACGCTGCCTAGCCACGTGCCCTTGGACACTCAATTTCTCCATGCCAGTTTCCTCATCTGCAAAATGGGGACGGTAACAGCAGCTATATCATTAATGAATTAGTATGTATACTGTTCTTAGAACAATGCCTGGAACATGCAAGCACCCAAGGAGTGCTTTTACTATTGATGGTGTTTTCCTTAGATGAGCAGCAGCTGACTTGTCCACCAAACAAAGGACTAGCGGAGACAAAGGCGAGAGCAGGTGCTGTTTGAGCCCATGTGTCAGACTTGTGCCTGGTCTCCTGCTCAGGGGAAACTCAAGGGAGTGTGCAGGTTCACAATGAGAGACCTTTTTTTTTCGGAGGGGCACTGTAGGCCTGGGCAGGAGTTGCACTGTCTAATGAGCTCTTTGGTGTTAGCGAGCTGTGGGGCCCCTCATTGGTCTTTGAGGTTTGGGTCAGCATCTCGCCTATTATTCAAACTGGCTGGTCAGAACAGAGCCCCATGTGGCCCATTTAACCCTCTCAAAACTGCTTAGTTCTGCAAGCTCTGCCCCTCTGCCCCTCTTCCCCTTCCCCTACCTTAAGCCCCTCAGAAGAACTCACTCTATTTCCATGTTCAGAAGCTCCACCAGAGCATTGAAGGTGCCCACCTCCAAGAGCAGAAAGGTGTTGTAGCGCATCCAAGACTGAACCTCGGCCTCTGAGCTGCACTCCCCAAAGGTGCCTGCAGACACGAGGCACGGCTCGCTGCGTCCCTGCCCGCATCTGACCAGGCAGCAGACGCAAGGCACAGCTTGCTGTGCCCCTCCCCGCATCTGACTGGGCAGCATCACTGAAGCTGGTGTCAAGGGTCCCTGGGTGTCCACTCAGTACCTTGGGCAACGTAGAGAATTGCCCGAGCCACCTTGAGCCTCTTTTCCCTGGCAGTGACCTCCAAGCCATCCAGGAGCCTCATGGCGTGGGTGCGGTGCTGGTTGGTGTCCAGCTCGGTCCACTTCTTATCTGTCACTGCCGGGAGAGAGACTGCTTAGATTGGAGCCCGGAAAAATCCTCCCAGTGGAACAGACACCATGTTAACCCATCAAATTCAGGACTGCCACAGGACCAGAAGCTCAGAAAGATAAATTACTACTTACATAAGGGAGGAGGTCACACCACTGCTCCATGAATTTGAAGTGTGACTGAAATACTGCTATTTTGGGTGCAATTTTAATTACATAAAGTTCCCCCCATGATACACACTTCTGAAAAGCCCCCACGAGAGTACCTGCAAGCCCACCCTACATGTCATATCCGGCCTTGAATAACCACGGTTCAGCAGGCCAATCAGGCCACTCCAGGATGACTGTGGTCATTCAGATGACTAAGAGAAATCTGTAGCTCTCAGCATGTAGGGTGAAAGGAGCCAAGAAGTAGGGGAATCATCTCACCGTGCATCCGGAAGTCCTCCTCAAAGCATTTTCGATTCATCAGGAATTCTGGTCCTTCCGTGTAGCTATAGAGCTCTGTCAAGAAAAAAATGTCATTATCTCCATGTCCATGTTCCATAGCAGGGTCACAAGTAGCAGAGAAGGTAAGGTGTTTGCTTCCAGGCCCAATTCTGTCCCTGAGGCATAGTGACTCCTGGATGATGCTATCTAGTTACTAAAGGGGTCTCAGTGCTCTAATGTGCACAACAGAATGCTGACTACCCTTGCAGCCAATAACCAGTTGCCAACTAGGCATAAAGCCTGGCATTTCCAGTCCAGTGTGCAATGATCCCACCATGCTGTGCCAAAGGCTGACTGCCACCATGAACATGTCTCTCTCAAGTGGCGTGAGAATAGGGCCTGTACTATGGAGGCTTGAGAAGCAGCTCAGGCTGATTTCATACTATACATGAGCAGCAGTGGCAACAACAGATGGGCACAGAGGTAGACCCACTCACTGGCTTTCCTCAGGACTCCTTGTTTGAGGAGAGACCACTGTTAGGGGGATTGTGTATGGCCAAAGAACATCAGTGTCCACAGTGGGACTGGGCCACAGCCAATTGAGCTGACCGTGCAGAGATGTTTCATAAAAGTAAAGGACAAGTCAAAGTTATGAGATACGAAGGGCTTGAATCTAACAATAAGTTTTATATATACGTATCATTACTAGTACTAACTAGGAGATAAAATGAACTCCAAAATGACATTCACTCTCAATTTTATTAAAGACCAAATAATAGAAGGCCTCTCTGCCTTACCTGAGAGCTCTGCTGCCCACTTGTCTGTGTCAGCATACTCAAACTCCAGGTCTGGAGACTCAGAATAGCCCTGTTGAGAAAAGGAGAGTTATGTAAAAGATCATCATGAGTGTTTTCCAAAGGAACAAACACACATGCTTCCAGAGACACCACTGTGTTACAGGACATCACTGCCTTCACTTTTCTGACGTTTTCTCACAATGTTTTTGTCTTCTGGGTTAGTTCGGCTCTCCCTACCAAGCCCTCTCAGGGTACCTCGCACTACTCCTTCATGGCACTTATCATAACTCATAATTATACATGCGCCTGTGCATCTGTTTAGTGTTCATTCTTCTCACCAATGATTTCACAATGCTCAGCACAGTACTTGGCATGAATGACTGAATGCAGAGCGTATACTCAGATAAATACTGGTTGGATAAATGAACACTAAAGCTGGATCATCGAAAAAGCAAGAGAGTTCCAGAAAAACATCTATTTCTGCTTTATTGACTATGCCAAAGCCTTTGACTGTGTAGATCACAATAAACTGTGGAAAATTCTGAAAGAGATGGGAATACCAGACCATCTGACCTGTCTCTTGAGAAACCTGTATGCAGGTCAGGAAGCAACAGTTAGAACTGGACATGGAACAACAGACTGGCTCCAAATAGGAAAAGGAGTACGTCAAGGCTGTATATTGTCACCCTGCTTATTTAACTTATATGCAGAGTACATCATGAGAAACGCTAGGCTGGAAGAAACACAAGCTGGAATCAAGATTGCCGGGAGAAATATCAATAACCTCAGATATGCTGATGACACCATCCTTATGGCAGAAAGTGAAGAAGAACTAAAGAGCCTCTTGATGAAAGTGAAAGAGGACAGTGAAAAAGTTGGCTTAAAGCTCAACGTTCAGAAAACTAAGATCATGGCATCTGGTCCCATCACTTCATGGGAAATAGATGGGGAAACAGTGGAAACAGTGTCAGACTTTATTTTTGGGGGCTCCAAAATCACTGCTGATGGTGATTGCAGCCATGAAATTAAAAGACGCTTACTCCTTGGAAGGAATGTTATGACCAACCTAGATAGCATATTTAAAAGCAGAGACATTACTTTGCCAACAAAAGTCCATCTAGTCAAGGCTATGGTTTTTCCAGTGGTCATGTATGGATGTGAGAGTTGGACAGTGAAGAAAGCTGAGTGCCGAAGAATTAATGCTTTTGAACTGTGGTGTTGAAGAAGACTCTTGAGAGTCCCTTGGACTGCAAGAAGATCCAACCAGTCCATCCTAAAGGAGATCAGCCCTGGGTGTTCATTGGAAGGACTGATGTTGAAGCTGAAACTCCAATACTTTGGCCACCTCATGCGAAGAGTTGACTCATTGGAAAAGACCCTAATGCTGGGAAGGATTGGGGGCAGGAGGAGAAGGGGACGACAGAGGATGAGATGGTTGGATGGCATCACCGACTCGATGGACATGGGTTAGGGTAAACTCCAGGAGTTGGTGATGAACAGGGAGGCCTGGCGTGCTGAGACTCATGGGGTTGCAAAGAGTCGGACACGACTGAGCGACCGAACTGAACTGAAAGCTTCCATGTGTTCCATGCAGTAAAATGATCATTACACATGGTGCTAAGATTTTAGAAGCCTCATTTCTTTCTGGCTACTGCGCTATCAACAGCTCAGTACAAAATAAGCATTGACACCCTCAGTCTTCTGCCTTTCTCTCAAATTTCTGCAAGCACTGACAGAGAAGGCAGCAGCTGAACAGAAATGGCTTCCCTCCCACACACAGGAGAGATTATGGCAAAGAATCTTTTTACTGCTGGAAATATGTGAGTACTGAGAACACACCATCTGGGAAGCCTTGTTCTGGAAAAAGAGAAGAGGTGAAGAAAAAGGTAGTCCTCAGCTTAATTACAATCTATTTGGGAAGAGAATGATCAGCCACAAAATGACATAACATGCCCTCAAACATGAATAACATAAATAACTCTACTTCTTATTCAGAGGCAACAGACTGCACACTTTCATAAGTTCCTGAGCTTCAGTCTCTTCATTTATGTAATGAGGATGACAAAAATCTATCTTGAAGGTTTTTTTAAGGACTAATCAAAATGATGTAGCACACTGTGGGCTCTCATCAAACACCTGCCTCCCTGTTCTGCAGGCATGCCTCAGGCTCCCAGCCTACTGATTTCAGCCTTGACTCAAAAAAGCGCTTTATCAGTATTTCTAAGAAAATAGATTTTGACAGGTCTCTCGGCTTAAATGTGTTCACCTTCCATGTGTTGAATCTATATAGAAATTAAAGGGTAGAAAGTACATTTAATAAAAACACTTAGGAAAATTGTTAACTATTTAAAAACTATGATGCCTCTGATGATGAAAGTGGATTCACCCCTACCACTTTTAAAATCCTCCATACTTGAAAAATTATTAAGAAGTCACCCCTGATGTGCAATCAGCCCATCATGCAAGGGCTACTAAAAGGTCAGTTTCATTGCTTTTTCAAATAATTCACTTCAAGCTCAAAGTGTATCTGACTGGAACTTGTCAAATTTTGATCTTTTACCAGAGGTTTGTTCTTGCAAAAAACAAGAGCTTGAGAGGTACTGATTTCAGGTGTCTGAAGATAGCATCATCACTCAGGTATGACCTGATACATTATATCTGAACAAGAAAAAATGCCCTCTCATTAATAAGCACCTGACTGCTAATCAGCCTCAGGGTTGTCTCAGGTGAAAGAAATTTCCTAGTAAGTGCTCTGGGAACATGCTGATTAAGAAGCCCTAAAACGCTGCTACGTGAGTGTCTTCATTCATGAATTCTACAATGGAATGCAGTGGGAGTAATTCTTTAACTCGGGGTGAGGTGACTAGTTAGCTCCAGACTACGGTGTCTGAGGAATGGGAGGAACAGCCCAGTAACGAGAGAAGAGAGATGTTGAGTCCCAACGCCTGTTTAAATTATTTTTGATCTTTAACAGTTCAGCATCGGGCGCACCAAACACTGGGCACTGTCTAACCGTGGCCTGAATCTGCAGTGGCTAAGGTCAGAGCAGAACAAGACCGCTCCCCTTTCCAACCATCGAGACCTACAGGCGCATAGTATTGATACTACCAGTGCTAATTAATTAGCTCAGTCCCTCTCGGAGGTGCCTTCCCAACCCTCGCCAGTCCCTTCCCAGCCCACACACGCCCTCCACCGTGCGCCGCGGAACCCATAGGATCAGAGCTGGAGATGATTAGGGGGTCGGGGGTGTAGCCGCCCCGCCCTCTAGAGCGCACGCAGATCACTGACTCTTCACCCGAGAAATGGGGCAAGGGGCGGACTTCCCAGGGGCTGGTGTCCGGAGGCCGCGCCCACAGCCCGGGCCTCAGAAAAGCCGACACCGGCTCCAGGAGGTTCTCCCGGTCGGCAGAGGTCGGGGCGGGGACCCCAGTTTCACGCCTCCGATCCCCGCGGATGCCAGCCTTGCTTTCTGCTCCTTTCGCTGTAAATGACAACTCCTCTGTCGAACCCTCCAGGAAACCCAGCCTGGACCAGAAAGTGGCCCCGAACTGGGGCCCGGGTCCACCGCCGCCGCCCGCCTGGTGCTAGCCTCGCCCCCCGAAGCTCCTGACCTCTGAGTCTTTTCGCTGGTTGCGGTTGAACTCTCGGGCTTTGCCACCAGGCAGGAGACCTCCGGCGGTCCGCGGTGCCCCAGGTGGAGGCTGCGCGGTTGTAGGTGGCGGAGGTGGCGGCGGCTGAGGCTGCTTGTTGTTCATGATCAGCGGGCCGGGAGTGCCGGCTGCCGGCTCCATCTTGGCAGCTCCACACCCCCGGCTCAATTCAGTGACTCTGGCTGTGATGCAACTCTCGCGTGAATTCCCCCCGGAACGCGCCCTGGTCGCCATATTAAGTGTGGCGGGAAATGCCAGCGCCATCTTGACTGCCCAACACCTCGCGAGATTTTCTCTGTGAAATCTTACCATTGTTGTAGTTTCTGTTTCGTCTCCAGTTTAGAGATCGTTTTATCTGCAAAGCCTCGCTTAGTCCCTCAGCCAGTTTAGTGAGCCCCTCTCTTTCCTTTAACATCGCTTTGCACTTGTTAACTTTCACAGCTCTGTCCAAAGCTTGGGGGATATTGTAGAGAACAAAATGGACACGATCCCAGCCTTCATGGAGATTACCTTCACGTGGGGGAAATGTGGGAAACGAATGAGTAAAGCAATGAAACAATTACAATTATGACATTCTTTTAATCATTCATTCAGCAAACATTTAATGAATCTCCTAGACTTCAAGCAGTGCGAGAGAATGGGGAACAAAATCAAGTTCCTACACTAATGAAAAAGTGAAATGATATGTAACAGAGCCTGTGCGGAGAAGGCAATGGCACCCCACTCCAGTATTCTTGCCTGGAAAATCCCATGGACGGAGGAGCCTGGCAGGCTGCAGTCCATGTGGTCGTGACGAGTCAGACACGACTGAGCCACTTCACTTTCACTTTTCACTTTCATGCATTGGAGAAGGAAATGGCAACCCACTCCAGTGTTCTAGCCTGGAGAATCCCAGGGACGGGGGAGCCTGGTGTGCTGCCGTCTATGGGGTCGCACGGAGTTGGACACGACTGAAGCGACTTAGCAGCAACAGCATTATCGAGCCTGTGGGTGAGCCAGACAATGCGCTCACAAATATATTAGACAAATAAGTGCTGAGAAGAAACGAAAAAAAGTGTAAGGCATTGAAAGGTGACAGTGACGGAGGTACGGCTGGGCTATGTTAGGTAGGCTGCTCAGAAAAGGAGGGGCTGAGAGTGATTTTGAATGAGTTCTGAAAGAAGCGAGGGAGAGCCATGCCAATATCCATGGAGGTATGCCAAAGCCTTTGACTGTGTGGATCACAATAAACTGTGGAAAATTCTGAAAGAGATGGGAATACCAGACCATCTGACCTGTCTCTTGAGAAACCTGTATGCAGGTCAGGAAGCAACAGTTAGAACTGGACATGGAACAACAGACTGGCTCCAAATAGGAAAAGGAGTACGTCAAGGCTGTATATTGTCACCCTGCTTATTTAACTTATATGCAGAGTACATCATGAGAAACGCTGGGCTGGAAGAAACACAAGCTGGAATCAAGATTGCCGGGAGAAATATCAATAACCTCAGATATGCAGATGACACTATCCTTATGGCAGAAAGTGAAGAAGAACTAAAGAGCCTCTTGATGAAAGTGAAAGAGGACAGTGAAAAAGTTGGCTTAAAGCTCAACGTTCAGAAAACTAAGATCATGGCATCTGGTCCCATCACTTCATGGGAAATAGATGGGGAAACAGTGGAAACAGTGTCAGACTTTACTTTTTGGGGCTCCAAAATCACTGCTGATGGTGATTGCAGCCATGAAATTAAAAGACGCTTACACCTTGGAAGGTAGGTTATGACCAACCAACCTAGATAGCATATTTAAAAGCAGAGACATTACTTTGCCAGCAAAGGTCTGTCTAGTCAAGGCTATGGTTTTTCCAGCGGTCATGTATGGATGTGAGAGTTGGACGGTGAAGAAAGCTGTGCGCTGAAGAATTGATGCTTTTGAACTGTGGTGTTGGAGAAGACTCTTGAGAGTCCCTTGGACTGCATGGAGATCCAACCAGTCCATCCTAAAGGAGATCAGTCCTGGGTGTTCATTGGAAGGACTGATGTTGAAGCTGAAACTCCAGTACTTTGGCCACCTCATGCGAAGAGTTGACTCATTGGAAAAGACCCTAATGCTGGGAAGGATTGGGGGCAGGAGAAGAAGGGGACGACAGAGGATGAGATGGTTGGATGGCATCACCGACTCGATGGACGTGGGTTTGGGTAAACTCCGGGAGTTGGTGATGGACAGGGAGGCCTGGCGTGCTGCGATTCATGGGGTCGCAGAGAGTCAGACACAACTGAGCTACTGAACTGAACTGAACATAGACAGAGGGACCAGCTAAGTTCAGAGCCTCCTAGGTGGCTTGGCAGGAACTTAGTGAGCCAAGAGAAGAACAGTAGGAGATGAGGGCCATGTAAATGCAGGGGCCAGATAAATATAGGGCCTAGAAAAGCATAGAAAGTAGTCTGGATTTTATTTGAAGTAAAATGGAAAACCATCAGAAAGTGTTGACCTGCTGCTGCTTTCGGAGAAGGGATTGGGGTGTTGCAAGAGTAGGTGAGGGTGGACAGGTTCAGAGACTATATAGATGGAAATGATGGTGTCTTATGCCAGGTTGGAACATTGTGTTGACCTGGTATTTCTGTATTGTGTAGGTAGATTTGCTGAAAAACTGAATCTTATCAGCAGGATAGGAAGGAGTAAAGGATGAGTCCTAAATTTTTGGCTTGAGCAACTGGGTGGGTGGTTGTATTGCTTATTAAAATAGAGAAGTCAGAGGAAAACAGGTTTGGAAGAAGACCAAGATGTCTATTTTGAACATGTCATGTTTGAGATGCCCATTTGACATCTTGGAGGTGATGTGTAGTAATTACCTGATACTGTGTTGTGAAATCCTTAAAAGCATTTTATTTCTCCTTGTTTCTCCAGAACTGCATCTTGGCTGCTCAGTTCTTGGAAAGTCATTGTGATGCAACTCTTGTATGATTTCTGCCAAGGTCCCACCTGGTAGTTGCTTTAAGTCTCTGTTGCAAAATAACGAATAAATCCCAAGCTGCTATGTTGGTACTTCCTCCTACCTGTGTTCCTGTCCTTTGGTCCTGTTCCTTCTCAAATCCAGTAATATGTTTTATAAATTAGCATTTCATCCAAGCTGAGCTGGTTCAAGCTGATAGGAAAATATAAGGAATTTGCAGGAAAAGGACCAAAGCTGAGAGAATTCTTAGATAATACCAGCAAATCCCACACAACCGAACACCTGACATCTAGTTTCAGTGACACAGTTTGGTCACGTTCTAAGACTGACCAAAAGCTTAGAAGCTTTGATCAAGTTCCAAGGCTTACTACCACAAGTTGTATCACCTGGGGGAAAATTTAGACCTTTAAACAGTACGCTATTTCAGCTACATTCAGAATAAGAAATATTTTGATTTAGGAATTCCACTTTAAAAAAATTGTTTAATTATCTTTGGCTGCACTGGGTCCTTGTAGCACAGGGGCTTCTCTAGTTTTGGTGCAAGGGTTCAGTAGTTGTGACAGGCTGGCTTAGTTACACTCCAACATATGGGATCTTAGTTTCCCAACCAGGAATTGAACCTGCATCTCCTGCATTGGAAGATGGATTCTTAACCATTGGACCACCAGGAAAGTCCCAGTAATTACACATTTAGCGATAAGTTCTAAAGAGATAAAACTTTAGACAAAAATATTGTGTGATGATTTTCCAGGCAGTGATATTTTCAATAGTGTAAATTTGGTACAACCTAATTTGAAAAATAATCAATAATAAAACAGCTAACTAAGTAATGGGGCAAGCAAAAGACTGATTGTGGAGAAGTCATTAATATTGACGTTTAATATTAAGAATTTTTAGTGGCATAGGAAAATACTTACGATGTAGTTGAATGTACAGTTGGTTCTCATTGTGCTTGTGTGTGTGTATAGAAAAAGAGACTGGAAGGAAATACACAAAATTGTAGTAGGTTTAATTTCTAGATGGTAGAAACTTACATTATTTTCATTTCCTTCTTTATACTTTTCTGTGTTTTTGAAAATTTTATTATTAAGGTGCTATTTTTTGAGGTATAATTTAGGTACAATAAATCACATATGTTTGAAGTATACAATTTGATGTTTTGACATATGTATAAACACATAAAATCATGACCACGTTCAAGACAAGAACTTCCCTGGTGGTCCAGTGGTTAAGAATCTGCCTGCCAATGCAGGGGAGATAGGTTCAGATCCCTGGTCTGGGAAGATCCCATATGCTGTGGGGGAATTAAGCCTGTGCACCAATGCTACTGAACCTCACGTGCCCTAGAGCCGTGCTCCACAGCAAAGAGAAGCCACCACAAAGAGAACTTTGCACACCAAAACTAGAGAGCAGCCCTGGTCACCACAGTTAGAGACAGCACAGCAGCAAAGACCCAGTGCAGCCAAAGAGTAAAAAAATTTTTTAAAAGATAACAAATCCATCACCCCCAGAAATTTTCTTGGTAATCCTCTCTCCTACTCATTCCTGTGTCCCTCTCCAATCCCCAGTTAACCACCATTAAGTTTTCTGACACTACCAATTAGTTTGCATTTTCTACAGTTTTACAATAACAGAGCATACTATATGCATTCTTTTTTGCCTGGATTCTTTCACTCAACATAATTATTTTGAAATTCATTCATCCTGTTGCCTGATATCAATAGTACATAAATAGTATTCCATTGTTTATCCAATCACCTGTCGATAAATATATGGGTTGTTTCCAGTTTTTCTTGCTTGTTTAAACTTAATACTGAGAAGTAACGTGCCTGTTTTTAAAAAAAATAAGGATTGTCCCAGCTTGTGTGGAAATATTTCCTGAATGAAAGTAGGGTCTCCAAGCTGTGACTAAAACAAGAATTCTAAGTTGGAGAGCTACTTAAATTAGTACCACTTTTGAGTTCCAGAGAGTACTCACTTCACCCTGGGAAAAACTCCTTGAACTGTAGTCCATGTGGCATTTGGTAGGAAGAGGAATCTCCAGTGTGAAGGAGCTGAAGCGGAGCTGGTGAACTCCCCCTCCCTCACTGGCTAAGACACTTTCGGAGAAGCACAATTCAGTAGAGGGTAGAAGTTGCAGAATTGCCTTGATGAGCTTCCAATTTTCTTACCTCACCTACAAAATGAGGATAATACCACCTCTCTCTGAGGCTATGGATCAAGTGAGATAATTTATGGGAAACCTTTTTTAAAAATAATCATTGTTTTCAAAAGAGAATTATTTTTATTACCAAGAGGTGATGCCTTTGATGAGAAGGCCCTTCCTTTACCAGAAGCAGTCATGGTTCAAGAAACCAGAGGAAATGAAATTTCAGGTGTGAGCTGTTATAGCATTGTAGATACTGTCAAAAACATAGTAGTTGTTCCAGCTGGGCTCTGTAGAAGGAAATTGGCACATACTGTGTGTCTATAGAGGAGAAGGAAATGGCAATCCACTCCGGTATTCTTGCCTGGGAAATCCCATAGACAGAGGGGCCTGGTGGGCTATGGTCCATAGCCCATGGGACTTAGTGATTAAATCAGAGAAGGAAATGGCAACCCACTCCAGTATTCTTGCCTGGAGAATCCCATGGACGCAGGAGCCTGGTGGGCTGCTGTCCATGGGGTGGCACAGAGTCGGACATGACTGAAGCGACTTAGCAGCAGCAGCAGCAGTGTGTCTATAGGGTGTCAGATACTGGGCAAGGTGCTTCACATTCATCCATCTGTGAACTACTAGCAGCCAGCTTTCCTGGCAGTAGAAGAATAAGAGCTGCAGTCCTGGAGGGGGATTTTGAGCAGTGCATCACAGTATCCAGGATACACCACACATTAGTTTCTAGTTCTGTGTAGCAAATTACTCTAACAAAGGATTAAAACAACAGTGTGGAGTCCTATCCCAAGGCCACAGGTGCGAGGCTTTGTGTCAGAGACATAGACACAGAGCCCAGAACCAAGGTCACCTCTGAAACTGACTAATCCCCTTTGTCAGTTCAGTTCAGTTCAGTTCAGTTCAGTCGCTCAGTCATGTCCGACTCTTTGCGACCCCATGAATTGTAGCACGCCAGGCCTCTCTGTCCATCACCAACTCCTGGAGTCTACCCAAACCCATGTCCATCGAGTCAGCGATGCCATCCAACCATCTCATCCTCTGTTGTCCCCTTCTCCTCTTGTCCCCAATCCTACCCAGCATTAGGGTCTTTTCCAATGAGTCAACTCTTCGCATGAGGTGGCCAAAGTATTGGAGTTTCAGCTTCAACATCAGTCCTTCCAATGAACACCCAGGATTGATCTCCTTTAGGATGGACTGACTGGATCTCCTTGCAGTCCAAGGGACTCTCAAGAGTCTTCTCCAACACCACAGTTCAAAAGCATCAATTCTTCAGTGCTCAGCTTTCTTCACCGTCCAACTCTCACATCCATACATGACCACTGGAAAAACCATAGCCTTGACTAGACAGACCTTTGTTGGCAAAGTAATGTCTCTGCTTTTAAATATGCTATCTAGGTTGGCCATAACCTTCTTTCCAAGGAGTAAGCGTCTTTTAATTTCATGGCTGCAGTCACCATCAGCAGTGATTCTGGAGCCCCCAAAAATAAAGTCTGACACTGTTTCCCCATCTATTTCCCATGAAGTGATGGGACCAGATGCCATGATCTTAGTTTTCTGAACGTTGAGCTTTAAGCCAACTTTTTCATTGTCCTCTTTCACTTTCACCAAGAGGCTCTTTAGTTCTTCTTCACTCTCTGCCATAAGGGTGGTGTCATCTGCATATCTGAGGTTATTGATATTTCTCCCGGCAATCTTGATTCCAGCTTGTGTTTCTTCCAGCCCAGCGTTTCTCATGATGTACTCTGCATATAAGTTAAATAAGCAGGGTGACAATATACAGCCTTGACGTACTCCTTTTCCTATTTGGAGCCAGTCTGTTGTTCCATGTCCAGTTCTAATTGTTGCCTCCTGACCTGCATACAGGTTTCTCAAGAGACAGGTCAGATGGTCTGGTATTCCCATCTCTTTCAGAATTTTCCACAGTGTATTGTGATCCACACAGTCAAAGGCTTTGGCATAGTCAATAAAGCAGAAATAGATGTTTTTCTGGAACTCTCTTGCTTTTTCGATGATCCAGCGGATATTGACAATTTGATCTCTGGTTCCTCTGCCTTTTCTAAAACCAGCTTGAACATCTGGTATTTCACTGTTCACGTATTGCTGAAGCCTGGCTTAGAGAATTTTGAGCATTACTTTACTAGCATGTGAGATGAGTGCAATTTTGTGGTAGTTTGAGCATTCTTTGGCATTGCCTTTCTTTGGGATTGGAACGAAAACTGACCTTTTCCAGTCCTGTGGCCACTGCTGAGTTTTCCAGATTTGCTGGCATATCGAGTGCAGCGCTTTCACAGCATCATCTTTCAGGATTTGAAATAGCTCAACTGGAATTCCATCACCTCCACTAGCTTTGTTCGTAGTGATGCTTTCCAAGGCCCACTTGACTTCACATTCCAGGATGTCTTTTAACCATTGCCAAAAGCCCCCCTCATCATCACCAGCCAGCTTCCTGACCCATTAGTCAAAAACACCCACCCCAGTACTCACCCTATATAGCACCCCAACCAAGCATCTAATGCTACCTTTCCAGCAGGAATTTTCTTTCTTTTGAGGCTATGAAAATTGGCTGCCATCCCATGAAAAGCATCGGCTCTCCCTTGAGTTAGGCTATTGCTGTAACAGCATCACCCGCTCTAATAAACTCTATTCTTCTCTCATTCTGCCTTGTGTCTGAAAATACTTTTCCAACCTGTGTTCAGACTGCCACCACCAACAACTTTCCTGGTGGTCCAGTGGTTTCAGTTTGCCTTCCAATTCAGGGGATTCGGGTTCAACCTCTGGTCAGGGAATTGAGATCCTATATGCCAAGGGGCAACTAAGCCCACAAGCTGCAACTACTAAGCCCATGCACTGCAACTAAGACCTGATGCAGCCAACAAAAACACACCAAACAACAACAACAACAAACTCATTTATTATCTCATAGCTTCTATGGGTCAAGAATCTGGGGATGGCTTAGCCGGGTGCCTCCAGCTCACGGTTGTTAAAAAAAATTATTCTTGACATTTGTTAAAATGTAAAGACTTTATTCAGGACAATTGTGATAGGTGTCAATGCTATTGGAATAGGCAAGAGAGGTTGGGCTCAACTCCAAGTACAACAAAGACAGCTGGGAATTTGTAGCCAACAAGTGGAATGAAGGGGTCAGGGGTCAGAAAAGTTACTCAGAGGAGACATCAAGGGTAGGGGAATTCTTGCTAAGTTAATTGAATAGAATTCTTGGTGAAGAGAGGCTAGGGTGATCAGATAGCATTGGTAGGGGATGAGGAATATGATCAGATAGCAAGGGTGAAAGGATTCTTGCTAAAGTGACCTAGCTGGATCCTTGTTACAACTGAGCTATGCAAGATGGGGCCAAGGTCAAGGCCTAGTCAAGAAGAAAGGCTGGAGGACCCTGGCTAGAGTCTGGTCAAGTGGAGAGTCTTTGTCAAGGTCTCTCCTGAAGTTATAGTCAAGCTATTGGCCAAGGCTGTGGTCTTTTCTGGAGGCTTGATTTGGGGAGGGGGGAAATGGTGGAACATATTCAAATGATACTTAAGTGGTAAAATGGTAGGAATTATGGGAGAGGATTCTGGGAAAACATAATGGAGTAGGAAGCCCCAGGAATCTGGCTCCCCAACTAGACAACAATTTCATTGGCAGAATAGTCTGATGTAACTAATTTGGAATTCTGGAATCTGCTGAAGGCTTACAACTTCCACAAGAAAACTTGGAAGGCAAATTGTGTATGGTGTGGCATGCATGCTCAGCTGTGTCTGATTCTTTGTGACCCCATGGACTGCAGCTTGCCAGGCTCCTCTATCCATGGTATTCTCCAGGCAAGAATACTGAAGTGGGTTGCCATTTCTTACTCCAGGGAATCTTCCTGACCCAGGGCTTGAAATCTCTATTTTTAACCAGCCCAGTATATGACTCTGATACTAGAATCCTGGTTTGGGTCTATTTCTTAGAATTGGTATTGGCCAGAGTCAAGTATGAATCCTGGAGCCAGACTGTCTGGGTTAATTCCAGTTCTACCACTGTAGGCATTGTACACTCTTGGACAAATAATTTCACTGTCTCAATCTCCCTATCTGTGTAATGGTGGAAAATGTAGTACCTATCTCATGGATTTATTAGGAGGTCATCTCAAGTATGCAAATTATGTGAAAGCATTTAAAATGAAGCCAGTTACACAGCAAACTCTGTTATTCTTATTCCAGAGCTACAAGCCTTTATCCACAACTCCGAAATTAAAAAATACTAAACATAATCTTTCCCTAAAGTTTGGCACAGATCAATTTGACAGCAAAACCTGATTTGAACTGATGGGAGGCTATTGCTAGTCTGTATTTATCCCTTATTCTGTGGATATTAATAAACAATGAAGAAATATTAACATTTGTTTATGGAAAAACATCTATTTCTGCTTTATTGACTATGCCAAAGCCTTTGACTGTGTGGATTACCACAAACTGTAGAAAATTCTTAAAGAGATGGGAATACCAGACCACTTGACCTGCCTCTTGAGAAATCTGTATGCAGGTCAGGAAGCAACAGTTAGAACTGGACATGGAACAATAGACTGGTTCCAAATCGGGAAAGGAGTACGTCAAGGCTGTATATTGTCACCGTGCTTATTTAACTTATATGCAGAGTACATCATGAGAAATGCTGGGCTGGATGAAGCACAAGATGGAATCAAGATTGCTGGGAGAAAATATCAATAACCTCAGATATGCAGATAGCTAGACTTCCCTGGTGGCTCAGACAGTAAAGCATCTGCCTACAATGAGGGAGACCCGGGTTCAATCCCTGGGTTGGGAAGGTCTCCTGGAGAAGGAACTGACAACCCACTCCAGTATTCTTGCCTGGAAAATCCCACGGACAGAGGAACCTGGTAGGCTACAGTCCATGGGGTCACAAAGAGTCGGACACAACTGAGCGACTTCACTTTCACTTTTTCATGCAGATGACACCACCCTTACGGCAGAAAGCGAAGAACTAAAGATCCTCTTGATGAAAGTGAGAGAGAGAGTGAAAAAGTTGGCTTAAAGCTCAACATTCAGAAAACTAAGATCATGACATCTGGTCTTATCATTTCATGGCAAACAGATGGGAAACAATGGAAACAGTGACAGACTTTATTTTTTTGGGCTCCAAAATCACTGCAGATGGTGACTGCAGTCATCTCTACTCCAGAAAAATTAAAAGACACTTACTCCTTGGAAGGAAAGTTATGACCAACCCAGACAGCATATTAAAGAGCAGAGACATTACTTTGCCAACAAAGGTCTGTCTAGTCAAGGCTATGGTTTTTCCAGTAGTCATGTATGGATGTGAGAGTTGGACGGTGAAGAAAGCTGAGCACCGAAGAATTGATGCTTTTGAACCGTGGTGTTGGAGAAGACTCTTGAGAGTCCCTTGGACGGTAAGGAGATCCAACCAGTCCATCCTAAAGGAAATTAGTCCTGAATATTCATTGGAAGGAATGATGTTGAGGCTGAAACTCCAATACTTTGGCCACCTGATGCAAAGAAAGAACTGACTCATTGGAAAAGACCCTGACGCTGGGAAAGATTGAAGGTGGGAGAAGGGGACGACAGAGGATGAGGTGGTTGGATGGCACCGACTCAATGGACGAATTTGAGTAAACTCTGGGAGTTGGTGATGGACAGGGAGGCCTGGCTTGCTGCAGTCCATGGGGCTGCAGAGTTGGACACGACTGAGCAACTTAACTGAACTTGTCTATGGAATGCTGCTCCACATCCCCATAAGAGGTATAACATAATAAATCATATATTTGTGTATTTCCTAAAAATCTGAAATATTCTCAATTTTAAAACACAGGAGTTTCAGAGAAGGAATTGTGAACTATTTTATTATCCTTTGTTGGCCAGAGACCCTGTGTGACAACTAGAAAATGTCAGAAAACTCGCCATCTGGTGGTTGCAGTGGAGAACAAACAAAAACAATACAACAAAATAAATAAAATACCATTATTAATAAGTTCCAATTGTGTAACTTCCAATACTGCATTTACATAAAAAATTGATTACTAAGTTTAAATTGATTACACACTCTAAATTGGAGTCGCTAAATTTTTAATAATTTTAAAATTATTATTTATCTTTTGGCCATGTGGTTATGTGGGATCTTAGTTCCCCGACCAGGGATAAAACCCATGCCCCCCTACACTGGCCATGCAGTCTTAACCATTGGACAGCCAGTGAAATCCCTTAAAATTGTTTAAAATTGCTTTATTGGTTTGCTGAGATTTCCTGATCCCACATTCTTTACCGTCTGAGCCACCAGGGAAGAAAAAAGCAGTTAATCCATGGTGCCTCGGTGGTAAAGAATCAGCCTGCCTGCCAATGCAGGAGATACAAGTTCAATCCCTGGGTCAGAAAGATTCCCAGGAGAAGGAAATGGCAACCTACTCCAGTATTCTTGCCTGGAGAATCCCATGGACAGAGAAGCCTGGTGGGCTACAGTCCATTCGGTGACAAAAATCAGACACGACTGAAGCAACTTAGCATGCATGCTCTTAGACTAGAATACTGTTTGATATTCATTTTCTTTTTTTTAGAATGTCATGTATATTTAAAGGTGTGTATTGGAGAAGGCAATGGCAACCCACTCCAGTACTCTTGCCTGGAAAATCCCATGGGTGGAGGAGCCTGGTAGGCTACAGTCCATGGGGTCACCAAGAGTCGGACACGACTGAGCGACTTCACTTTCACGCTTTGGAGAAGGCAATGGCAACCCACTCCAGTGTTCTTGCCTGGAGAATCCCAGGGACGGGGGAGCCTGGTGGGCTGCCGTCTGTGGGGTCACATAGAGTCGGACACGACTGAAGCACCTTAGCCGCAGCATTGTTTTTTAACTTATTTTTAATTGGAGGATAATTGCTTTACAATATGGTGTTGATTTCTGCCATACATCTACCTACATAAATTGCCTATAGGTATATGTTCCCTCCCTGTTGAACCTCCTTCCCACCTCCCACACCATCCTACCCCTCTTGGTTGTCATAAAGCAGTGGATTTGAGCTCCCTGCATCATACAGCAAATTTCCACTGGCTATCTAATTTTACATATGGTAATGTATATGTTTTAATGTTATTTTCTGATGCTTTCATTCTCTCATTTTCTGCTGTCACAGAGACTTCCTCTTCTTACCTAATAGAACACAAGTCAAATGCCTTCAGGGGACTTCCCAGGTGGTGCTAGTGGTAAAAAAAAAAACTTGCTTGCCAATGCAGGAGATACGAGATGCAGATTCAACCCCTGCGTCAGGAAGAGCCCCTGGAGGAGGGCATGGCAATCCTCTCTAGTATTCTTGCCTGGAAAATCCCATGCATAGAGGAGCTGGTGGGCTACAGTCCATAGGGTCACAAGAGTCGGACACGACTGAAGCGACTTAGCTGTGGCAGTAAATGCCTTCAGACACATCTTTCCCTTTATCCCTTTATCCCTAACATAACCTTTATGTCTAGGGTCAGCAAAGTTTTTACATTGAGGACTATTCCGGACTTTGTGGGCCATCTGGTTGTGCCTCAACTCTATTGTGAATGAAAGTAGTCATAGACACTCCATCAATTAATGAGTGCAGTTTGTGCTCAAAACTTCATTTATGGACACTGAAATTTGAATCCCGCCAGGACTGTCTGAATAAGAATTAGATTTTGAAGAACTACCATCTTCTGAGACACTAGTATGTATATTGCTCGGACAATCAGAGAAAGAACCTGCATAAAATTCACTGAAAAATTCTTCACTAGAAAGTTCATGATGCATCACTTTTGAAAATTTTACAGTAATAATTGTGTTAATAATACACACAAGGTTGGAACAAAAACTTAATGAAGCAAAATGTGAATGATAATGACAATCGTTAAGTAGTATAATGAACCCTTGATCAATTTCAAGCTCTAACAACTTTGCATGGTAATGTTAATTGTATCACTCTCTAAAAACGTATTGATAATGTCTCTGGTCAATAACATTCAGGTAACAAAAGGCATATTAATATGTCTCTGGTCAATAATGTGTTAAGAAGTATTTTATGGAGAAGTGCTCTGAAATTACTTATATATCTCATTCTTTATTAAATGACTGATTCATTTGTATCTGTATAGACGTAGTTTCCTCTTCTACTCAGTGCTTTATAAACCATTACTTGGATGCTCCGATTTTTCCCGATTTGCCCAGTGGTAAGTCCCTTAAAGGTCGGTTTCTGTGTCCTTTTGACATGCAATCACTTTTTGGGTACTTCCTTGTTTTCCTGCTCTTCATGTACTTCTGCACAGCCATAGAATCAGCCATTTCTCCAAACAGTCCTCACTCCTTTAAGTGGAGAATGTAGTGCTTGAATATGGATGCTAGGAGCATGCACTGCACTGGAGGAAGACGGGAACTGCTGCTCCAAGGCTCACTTAGTAGACAGTGCCAGGGAATGTTTGTACATAAACCCATTCCCCTATTTCATTATGTTGAAATTCATGAGTTCACACCCAAACCCTGTACTTCCTATTTAAACTCAACACTAGAGTTTGTTCTAGTCTTTTCCCTTTCTGATTCTAGTAACGCCTCTAAAAATCAGAGAGCTGGCTTCCATTATCCTTAGTATTGTCCTCCCCATCCCAAGTGTAGGGAGACTCCCAGCACTGGGCCACATCCCAGCTCTCACCCACACATCCCAGGCTGGGAACCCATTTGGATGGCAGCCCTACCTAATGTTGAACTGTGGGTAAAGGAAGAGATCCTGGTTTTCACTGATGTATCCCAAATACCTAAAACAGATCCTAGCGCATGGAAAAGCAGTAAGACACTTTGAGGAATTAATTTGATAAAACTGCACAGTCAACAGTTCATTTAAATTCTTTATATTCAAATACTTACCTTCAAAATATTTTCCCATAATAATAGATAAACTTTTTATAAAGTTATCAAACAGATTCAGGAAAAGTTTTTTAAAAAGTTTAACTCTAGGCAGTGTGAAGTTTATCTTATATTTGGATTTATGTGCATGGATAAAACCTTGCAGAACTAAAAACACTCATTTTACCAATCTGCACTGCAAACATCAAAATTGTTTGGGATCAGTTTAATAAAATAGAAAATGTATTACTTTTGAACAATATTAACAGATACACTGTTAAATCAGAAAATATGAAGACTACTTCAGAGATGGGATACAGGCATGGTGTGGGGTGGGGATGGGCTAAAGCTTACATAACTTTGGAGGTATTTTTTAAGAATTAGGAACAGGGTCTTATGAAGAGGACTGTGTACCTGAGGAGGCCTGAATTTTAGGCAGCAAGTTGAAGGAACGAAGTTAGAGTGAAAGTGTCCAGGCCCAATGCTGGGCACAGAGAGACACAAAATTTAAGGTATTACTGAGGAACTCTGCATCTAGCCTGTTTCTCTACATACTAGGTCTTAAAAACTCTCTTAGATATTGCTAACCGACCCATGACTTGTCTCATCTTGAAAAACAGATTCTAAATGAAGGTGTTGTTCAACCAAGAATGACACAGGATTCCAATAAGGTCTTATCATTTTAATTGACTTTAATGATTATTGCTCATCTGCAAGGATTAATATTGCATTCATTAAAAATCATTCAATACAAAATAAACTTGTTCCTCCTAAGTTGCTCTCCACATGCTCCCTCTGATGCCAGATATTTTCCCACAGTGTCCTTTGTTACATGGCTTGACAGATACGGAGCCCTTACCGAGTATTCCTATGGACACAGTAATAGATATGGGAGCAGGGGGCAGGCCAGAGGGCAGCAGGACCTGAGCCCCTTCCCTCCAGCAGAGCTGACATGATGGATACCACTGCTGGCCAGGTTATCTCCCCTAAAGGATGTGCTGTTATGATTGGCTGGTTAAATGCCCTGGGAAAAGGGCTTGAACTGTTAGCAACTACAGAGAAGAAAGCATGGTTGCACTGGCAAGGAGTGGGAATGGGCAGGGTGGGGAGAAAAAGGAAAGGGAAAAAATTTTTGGCAAGATCACTGTCCCCTGATAGGAAGTCACAGGGTGGAAGCTTTCCTTTCTTATATTTCTGTTTTTAATTAATGCCTGTCTCTCTGATCAACAGCAATAGGGAAACGAAAATTTCTAGTATCTAGCACTAATACCTGACCCAACTTTGAAGGATCACAAGCTAGAACAAGTTGTGGATTTAGAATCCTGGATAATTATGCACTTAAAGCTCATGAGCATAAAGCTCATCTGACCATGCAGAAATGCTGGTAAGCAGGGTTCATGGCAAGGGAATACATCATCTCTCTGATCTCTGAGAGCGCCTCTCTGGGGATTCTTACAGAGCATGAGCCAGGACATACCGATTACTCTATGCACAAACTGCCCTTTGAGGTTTCAGTTCATACATTTTGTGTGTCATGTGTAAATCAAAAGAGGTACTGCTTCTGTAAAACTAAAGTTATATGGGGCCTAATGTCCCAGACCAGTTAAACAGAGCTAATTTCCCTCGCCCTGGCCCAATTTAGCCTTCCTCCTCCCATCCACACCTACCTCCCTTTAAATATTTTAAATTGCAGAAGCACAGCTGATCAGAAATTTGCTCTTAAAGAGAGTTCAGTGCTATATACTGACTAATGACTCAAGAAATTTGCTTCCAGCACAAGCTGATGGGCAGAGCCGATAAAATCCGCTATTATGGCCCCAGTTCATTGATGCTATGAACTATGGGCTAGAAACTGGGATTATCAGAGTTTGAAATCAGCACTTCTCTAGACTCGACTCTGCACTTTTAGCTCCAAAAGTTCAAAAGATAAATTGATAACAACTAATCACTCAAGCAGCTCCCCAATATTGACTAAACATTTTTCTTACTTAAAAACAAAAACAAAAAACCCTAAAAAAAAAAACAGAAATAAATGCTAGGGGACAAAATTCAACTTAACAGAATAGTCTGGTTAAAAACTTGGAAAATGAGAGGGTCTGGTGGGAGTGGAGGAAGGGCTGTACTAAATCCAAGTGGGCCTACTGGATCTTAACAAGCAACACTCACTAGTACACATCTCTGAACCAAACATACCACCTTTACACAGGAAACAGGGCTTGGAACATCTAGGGGAAATTAACATGCACCACCTACATCTAACCTACCTGCCTGGTAGGTACCATCCCTGCTCCTCTGAAGAAGTGAAAGAGCACTGATTCCAGCAGCTGAGAAATGGGCTCTTTTAAGGCAATTTAGACATTGCAGATTGTTCCACACAGACGGTACCTTAGCATCTCCTGTTAATAAGGTACCCAATTAAGACTATTAAGTCCCCAGAAATGGAAAAGAAAGGATCACCTTTCTGGGCTGGGAGAATAAAATCCTTCTTTAGTGACTAGGGTGAGAAACCTTGAATCTCAGTTTCATCTAAAGAGCCATGAAGCAAGTTCCTGTGTGGTCTGTAGAACTTGGATAATGAGATGAAAAAAAACAAGAAAGAAATTATAGGAAAAAAAATCAAAAGGAAAGGATTAAGAAGAAAATAAAAGTTATCTTAAAAAATATTTCTTTTAGAATTGTGTGGTTCGTGTGTTCTGGTCCTTGGTAATATGGTCCATTAGTATCTGTAAAGAAAGAGTGACTGGTTAGCACTGTGTCTTCCACATGAGAGTTCCAAGAGAAGAATCAAAAACAGAGAACACTCTCCAGGGTCTTCCCCTGAACAGGCCAGGGATTCCTACAGTCATTCCCCAGGGATCATTTCTCACTGTGCTTCCACAGGATTTCCCACAATGCCATTTCTAGCTTTCTCTCCTGCTCCCTAATAAGTCAGCGATTTTCAATGTGACAATATGTTAGAGTAATCTGAAGAAGTTTTACAAAATAAGCCTGGGCCCCATTCTAGACTAACTCTATCAGAATCTCTGAGGGGGAGGCTCATGCTCCAAAATTTTAGAAAATGCTGACTTTTTTACATCTACTACTAGATTAATAATTTCTCTGTTTACTTTTTAGTGTGGGGCAGAGTTCTTGTACATTTCAATATCAGCTATAATACTATTTAGAAAAGTCTGCTTGGTGTAATATCAGGGAGAACATCTTTTCATTTACTTTCCCCCAAGTTACCTGTAATAATTGGGTTTGAATGGCCCATTTTTGTTGAGTCCCAGATATTTTGCTTGGTCATCTGTCAGCTCTGTCAGGTGGGCATCAAATGATGGCAGGTGCAAGCTGGCAACGTACTCATCTAAGAAGAACAAAGCAGCAGGGAGCAGACTCCATTTACAATACGCCTCTCAGGGCATAACCTCCCATTATTTCATCTGAAGCTTTCTGAGAGAGAGGACAAGGCTTGGAATAACACTGAAAGAATCTAACTTGCAATATTTGCCTAATTAAAAAAACCACTCAAAGTTGTCTTTAAGGTATCTTTCATTACAACCAGAACGTATTAAGAAAGCCATTTGCCAGGGTGACAAAATACGGCAACTTGTACCGCCCCATTCTTCTCTGGCAAAGCTTTTGGGTTCACCTCAATGGCCAACATACCATGTACTACTCTCACCTTCCTGCAGCAACTTCCTTGGCTGAATTATAGTTAAATTCTGAATCAAGGTGGATCCTAGTGAGCTCAAAAGAGTTAAGTCATCAACATTTACTTAGGGTAAGATCCATAATGGCCTCAAATCTTTGGATCATGGATTTCTAAGGCACCTGGCACAACTGTATTAGTTTTCCATAGATAAGCTTCTTGGGCTTTTACCTTTATGAATATGAATTAAAACCCAAAAAGCAATCTGAGGTAAGCTGCTGGAGGGGACAAGAGCAAGGCAGTTTTTAGCTTTAAGAGTACAGGGGTTTGGGCTGACGAATGAGAGGGGAGATTGGCATCATATCTGGAAAGGTCAGGATCTAAAGATGCATATGTCATGTGAATACAGCACAGCTGACCGAGACGGTTTATATGTCTCACAGAGGATAGGCAATAAAACCTATATTTGGTTTCTGTTTCTTCCATTTTGGTCCTGGCCTGTAATCAGTGGGGTTAAATTTACTAAACTTCATGAACTACCTGGGGTAAGAGCACCCACCCTAAGCCGCTGTGCTAAAGCACCTTTACTCATTAGCTGTATCTCTTGCTACAATTTTGCAATGTATGTATTCTCACCTTACTGATAAAGAAACTGAGGCTCATGGAGATTAGAACTTGTCCTGAGGCCCGAAAACCATTAAGTGCCAGAAGAGAGATTATAATCCTGGCTCTAAATCCAATGCTTTTCATGATACTCATTTTACCAAACCATGCAACAGTCTAGGGATCAACACAGGTTTCTACTGCTTTCACTCACCCATTTTCTTAGGGAGCAAGTATACATCTTGTTTGTATCGTCCCTCAGGCGCATTATAGAGTTCTATCAGTGCCAAAGCCTAAGGCAGGAAAAGTGGGTCAGAAAACACAAAAACACTTCTTAGGGACATTAAAATAAAACTAGGTCTAACAGGGTCTTGGGGTAAATACTTAGTGAACTACCACAGTGGCAGCATCCAGGACTTTGACTGTAATAAACGCCAGCACACATCATAAGAGGATTTATTGATGCTTTTGTTTAGTTCCTAATAAAAGAACAGACTAAATACAACTAAGCTGGAACACTGTGTTCCTAATGAAAATAGTTAATGCGAAGGAACACAGACACTGACTCTAACTAACGATTATTTTCTATACTTGAGAAAGCCTAAATCTTGACAACTTGTAACTTGAAGAAAACAGGTTGCTAAGATCATAGGAGGCCACGCTCTCGCTGGAACTCGGATCTAGGCCTAGATCTAGTCACCTCAGCAGAGGCTAGGCTGATCTTCTGTCACGTACCTGTGTTGTAGCTGTGATGGACAGAACAAAGGTAGGAACCGTGGAGCAGCTCAGATTGAGCAGACGACCCTGAAATGTTGAAACAGAGCCCTAGGGTGAGTTGTGTGATCCCTGTCACATCACAAAAGCCACGCAAATGCAGGAAAGGACTTTATACCCCTCTCAACTCAGCTGGTAGAGGAAGAAGTACAGCTCCAAATCAGGACTCTAGGTTTTATCTTATTTTCTGTAAGTCCATCTGAGTCTGACACACTAATGAATCGGCTGTGGTCAGGAAGTATTATGTTATTTAGTAAAAAGTAGATACTTTTTGAGTGATTCTATTTTGGGGACCAGACTATATTTGAGAAATATACTTCTATCCAAAGATAGAGCTCAGGGAAAAACAGGCCGAATATGTTTACCCTACTGCCCCTCCCCCAAGGGTGCTAAGCACACTGCTGTGCTGCCCGAACCCTTCAGTATGTGCACCTCTGCCAGAAGGACGACACGTTTGCCGTCTGGCCAGATGACATGATCCACCTGAGAACGTACTCGCTCCCATGTCAGCTCAGGAGTGCGGAGGCTGGTCTGAAAGGAAGAGAGCGCAGTTGACTGGCTACAATGGAAGAAGGAAAAAAGGCCTAGCAACAGGTAAGAGAAACCTTACCACATCAATTTCTGTGTTTGAGTGGCCCATATTGCATACGATACAACTGTTTTTCATGCGATCCAAATGCTCCCGTGTCACTACATTCTTATTTCCTAAAAGTAAAATAGAGTAGCTGAGGAAAGAGATCCTGTTGGGGAAAGGTACTGACTGACTTTCAGTTAAAACATGGGAAAGAGAACTCCTGGCACTAAAGAGCATGTATACACTGTGAGGAAAGAAGTGTGTGTTGCATAACAGCTCTTTAGGTTCAGTTATTTCATTTTAAGATCCAGCAGTACATAAAGACATCAAGAAAAAAGGCTCTTTGTTCCGGAAAATATGTTAAGGTTCTGACTGCTTACTCTAGTTCTCAGACTTTTATGTAGGACACAGGTCTTACCTACTTTATACGAAAGTCAACTAGATCACACCCAAGATTTAACCTCAGAGTTAATACTCTTTCATGTACACCAAAGCACTGCTGGGCTTCCCTGATGGCTCAGACAGTAAAGAAATTCCCTGCAGTGCAGGAGACCAGGGTTCCATCCCTGGGTCGGGAAGATCCCCTGGAGAAGGGAACGGCTATCCACTCGAGTATTCTTGCCTAGAGAATTCCACGGACAGAGGAGCCTAGCAGGTTACAGTCATGGGGTCACAAAGAGTCGGACATGACTGAGTGACTAACACAGAGCTCTGACACTCACCTGTGCAAGTTATTACAACATCAACTTGCCGGATGACTTCATTTAGCTTTACCACCCTGAACCCATCCATGCTGGAAGAAAAGGAAGGAATACTATGAGCAAAAGTGGGACAGAAGCTGGTTACAAAATGAGGCAAATTTGTTTCTGAAGTTAGATCCAGGGCTACCTCACTGGAATGATAAGTGATAAGCTGTGCTAAAATATATACACTGGCCCCTTCAGACTCCCCAAGATTCCATCCAGGAAGGGAAAATACCAAGAAGCTCTGTGAATGCCCTATGACTACAATGGAGAGAACAGAGCAATCATAGCTGTCTCCTCCTTTGAGGAATTTTCCCAAGCACTAGTTAATACAATCAATCACAAACTCTTGGAAATACAAAGTACCTGGAGTGAATCTAATGGTATTACCACTCTGTTCTTACCAGGCCTGCAGAGCACAGATGGGGTCAATTTCTGTGATATAGACAATTGCTCCAAGGGCCTTGAGGGCAGCACAGCAGCCCTTTCCCACCTGCAGATGTAAAACAGAAGTCAGGTCCACTAAGGTGTGGGTATTTTGGATGGGTTTCCCTGATGGCTCGGTGGTAAAGGATCCACCTGCAATGCAGGAGATGCAGATTCTCCTGGAGTAGGAAATGGCAACGCATTTCAGTACTCTTGCTGGAGAAGGGAATGGCTATTCACTCCTGTACTCCTGCCTGAATATCCCACGGACACAGAAGCCTGGTGGGCTACACTCCAAAGGGTTGGACACGACTGAGTAACTGAGCACAGCACACACACATTTGGGCAGGTAGGCTCTCTGGGAGATGGGAATTAACCTCCCTCAACCCATCAATCATCTATCAAATCCTTGCAAAGATGCTCCAATGCAAGCAGAGGAGAAACTGATCCTGATTATATTGTGATCAGAGAAGTGATTTAGCAGACATTTCATAGCAAAGGCTGGAGACTGGGACAGTAAAAGAGATAAAGGAAATACAAGTATCACCATCAGGGAAACGAGACCAAGGAAGAGCAGCTTGGTCTAAAGGTTATCTTCAGATTCTTATTCTAGGAAAACTTGATTAACTGTCACTTGAGAAGTATTTAACTCAAGACAGTCTAGCAGCTCATGAACTTCTGTGGATCACTGTTTATGACAATAAATACAATCTCATCATCTGTTCTGGTTTAGAGGTAATCAACTATATGCCACTTCAGATTCTACCCTTCACTGGCCACCTGTGGGGCCAAAATGCTACATATTTAACTTAAGTCTCATAAAAGGTTACTGTTATAACTGGGGGGAAATGATGCCAACATTCCATATCATAAGACAAAGTGATGCAATCTGAAAACTCAATTCATTCCATATGTCTGTATTTGTAAGCGTGAATAAAGGACTTTTGCTACAATTTTGAGATACTTTATCTAAAAGCATATTTTAAACTCTTTATCAGTACTCTACACTGACAACACAAATCTCCTTCACTCAACATTTGTAACAAACCTGTGAAAAGGCAGACACTGAAGCGCAGCTACTTACCTCACCATAGCCGCACACTACCACTTGTTTCCCACCAAACATTACATCTGTGGTCCTCTTCAGGCTGTGGAAATAGACAAGGCTCAACTCAAACATTATTAGCTGAAACACAGTTCCTCTGAAAATAAGCGTGGAGCAACGCCCCATGAAAACTTCAACTAGAAGCTGGTTGGGCTCAGTATGAGATAGAACCCCTTTGACAAACTTTTAAAGCCACTGGAAGACCAGGGGGCAAAACTGGAATGATATCAGACTAACATTATAACCCAACCAAAATTTATCTCCTACAAATCTGAATAATTATACGTTTCAACCTACCCATCCAAAATGGATTCTCGGCAGCAGTATAAGTTATCAAACTTCTGTTTGGTAACAGAATCATTGACGTTCATGGCTGGAACACAGAGCTTCCCAGCTTTGGAGAGCTGATACAGCCTAAAGGGAGAAGAAAGCCACAAAAACAAAAACAAAGTTAGCTGGTAAAACACAGTAACTGGCAAAGTCTGCCTGATTCTCTTGAAGCTCTGTGCTGCCCTCCCCAGACTTATTTATTGCCCAAGAATATCAGTAAACAAGATATTTCCTTGTTAACCCTCCTCATGTCTTTTCATTTTCTCTTCCCCAACCCCTACTCCTTTTTTTGGAAGGAAAAAACCAATCTTTCAATTTAAGAAATTTACTTCTCTTCCATAAAAGGGGATACAGTTCCTTAGACCAACCATTTTCTCAATCTTTAAAAAAAAAAAAACCCACGCTTACTTCTGATAAAACTTATCAATGATTCTGATATGGTTCCGTGCGTGTGTGTGTTTAAGCATATGCAAGGTGCCCCAGATGAGAAATACTCTCTCAGGTATTTTTTAGGTATTACAACAAGCAAATCATATTTTGCCCAGGTTTATTTTTTAAAATATGTGTTAACATATAGTTTTATAATAATTTTTTTATTTCAAATATAAAAGTATAATCTAAAATTGAATCCAGTTTTTCAAGATATACTCGCTCCCTACCTCCCAGCACTGATTGAGAATCACAGTGGAATAAGTGGGTGAGAAAATGTCTGAACTAGAATCTGAATTAACTTCTTTTAGGGTTTCCTTGATTTTTTAAAGGTAAAAACTCAAAAATTTTATCTAATGAAAATACTCCCATTTAAGTCTGAAACACAGCCCTAAAGCCTAAAAGAGACCAGAAGAATCTGCTGAGGCAAGGACACAAGGGGCAGCTACTCCAGAATCTGTTACCTGTGAACACCAGTCACGCTCTCTTCCACAATGCCTCGGATCTTCTTAAACACGTTTGGATACTTCTTATAAACCCAGTGGGTTAAGTCTCCCCCATCATCCAGGATCTATAGAACAGCCAGAAGACTTCTATGGGCATTCAGGCTGCTAGAGCTGGGGGGAACTTTGAACCCACTTTCTGCACTAGTAAGAGAGCCCTATATGTTTTGGAAGAGCACTCCTCAGAGCTCCTTAGAGCAGGTTTAGATAGTGGAAACACAGTCAAATTTGTTGGTGTAAAATGGTTAAAAGGATTCCTAAGTTTGTTCTAGGCTACAGTGAAGAGTAGTAGTAGGCTAATCACAGACTCATTTTTTAGTCTAGAGCCCTGAAATACAGCCCCTTGGAACACAAAAGGAGAGCTGGGGCAGGAAGGAAAGAAACCATAATTCTACTCCAAAGAGATACCATGTCATGTTCTTCTATTTCATTCTGCTGTGTTTGAGCCATATGTGTTCAGTTGGTCTTACCCTTCCCCCACCTTTCCATTCAGTACTGAGACCCATTTTGAAAAGGTATCAAGCTAACCATTTTGGCAACAAAGTAAGTGCATAAGACCAAACATCCAAAACATATTTAGGGAACCATGCTTTGAGGGAAAAAAGGAAAGAAATCCATTGTCAAAAGTATAGGATGAACATGCATTATTACCATATTGGCTTGCCACCCATCCATGTTCACACAGCGGTCAATACACCACCAGAAGTCATCTTCTGACTCGCCCTTCCAAGCAAACACTGCAACTCCTGTAGAGACGAAAACAAATCAGCTGATTCCTCCTTTGGGGAGTGTCCTATACCAACATCTCTGAGATCTGAAGAGAAAAAGGCTATGGAAATTACTCTGGAAAGAAAACAACTTGTGAAGGGAAAAAAGTTAAAAGAGCATCTTTTAGTCCAGAAATCAAATAAGAATTTAAATTTTTATTTTTAAAAGTATTTTAGAACCTTAAAATGTTATTCTCTTTGGTCAAATTTTTCTTTTAAATGATTTTATTTATTTATGTTTGGCCGTGCTGGGTCTCCGTTGCTGCATGGGCTTTTCTCCAGTTACAGCAAGCAAGGACTACTCTCTACTTGCAGGCACGTGGGCTTCTCACTGTGGTGGCTTCTCTTGTTTTGGAGCATGGATTCTAGAGTACACAGGCTTCAGTAGTTCAGCACATGGGTTCAGTAGTTGTGGCTCCCAAGCTCTACAGCACAGGCTGAATAGTTGTGGTGCACGGGCTTAGTTGCTCCGTGGCATGTGGGATCTTCCTGGATCAGGGATCAAATCCGTATCTCCTGTGATGGCAGGTGGATTCTTTACCACTGAGCCATCAGGGAAGCCCCTCTTTGGTCATTTTTTATATGGAACTTTCTTCTAAGGAGATAAAATGAAGTGGGAATCAAAACGAAGTTGTTCATTACATTGTTTATGTTAGCAAATATCTTGAAACAACCTAAATGTTCAACATTAGGAAAATAGTGAAGTAAAAAAATCACATGGTCACATGACTATTATAAATGATACTGTCACATTTTTGAGAGACATGGAAACTACTTCTGAAAACGTTATATTTAGGTTATAAAATTGGATATATACTGAGACTTATTTCATCTCTGTAAAAAGTGAACAGAAAAAACGAGAAATAAATTTATCATATATCATAAGATGATAATATATGATAATAAAAAAAGTAAATAATATATTATCTCTGTGTAGCAGGATTTTAGGTTTTTTTGGGAACCTCTAAAATTTTCTGCAATAAACATCTGGAAAGAGTAAAGAAGAAAAACAAAAGTGAGATACAGTTGCTTTCTGAGGATCACAGCAAAGTGGAAGAACCTTAAAAAACTTCAGAGTGATTTTCCTTTGAATATTTTAACAATAAAAATTGTTTTATGTTTAACTGAACTCATAACTAGTTCATACATTTTCAGTGCAATGCTGAACACCAAATTATCCAATGAACTATCAGATCTAATGAACACAAGGTACTTCTTGTGTCCTCTCAAAAGTGATGAAACTTTTGTGAAAGATGACCAGCTGAACTCATCTCAGATAGCTCATATAGTTTAAAGTTCTTATTTATTTAACATTAGAATTAGGTATCTCTCCATATATTAGATTCTTTACAAAGATCACTTTTTTAAAAAGTGAATGTGTACAAAGAACATTTTAAATGACTATATAATGTTCCATTATGGATCTGGATCTTCACTGTCCATTTCCTTCCTTTTGACATTTTTTATTATCCTCTACATTTTGTGGCTCCTAGACATACATGACAGTAAAGATAATTCTGGTATGTAAAAATTATGTTTGGATATTTACTTTGAGGTAAAGTCAGTGAAAAAAAGCTGAACTTACCGGCCTCAGCCAGTGCTGCAGCCACCTCATTCTGAGTGGAGTAGATGTTGCAGGCAGACCAACGGCACTGAGCCCCCAGGGCACAGAGTGTCTCAATCAACACCTATGTAAATGTATAAAGAGACAAAGTGAGAAACATGAGGGCCAGACAGGAGTGTTGATTAAGAGAACAATACCTAGGAACTCAGTGGAAACAGGTGCAACACTGGGAAGTAACAGAAGGGTGTAATCCACTACTCAATACACCAGAATCTACTTTTACCCAAAATAGATAATCTTAATAACATATTTATAGCTTTCATATTTTGCAAATCTAGATCTCCCTAAGGCAGGTTTGTTGAAAGTAAGTTATACAATCAAAGTAGAAAACCCCATTATAATGTAACTGGAAGGTTCCGTTAATAGTTAGCATTTGGATGTTAGATAGGGAAGGAAAAGCAAGTATAAAAAATCACTGCGCCCCCCCTCAACCCATCACCAGAAGTCCATCATCTTCTTCCAACAGACTCACCGCTGTCTGGGCTGTGATGTGTGTGCAGCCCACTATTTTAGCGCCAGCCAAGGGCTTCTCCCCCTGAGCACGTTTCCTGAGTGAAATCAGAGCAGACATGTCTGTGAAAGAACAGAGGATTTGAGCTAGGTCTGCACTAGTGAGATCATTAATGTCTGCCCCAGCAACATCTAGGGCTGAGATATGGTGAGGTAAGGGAAAAAAACCATATTTTTTTTTTTGGCCTTGCCACACAGCTTGTGGAACTTTAGTTCCCCAATCAGGGACTGAGCCTGGGTCCTTGTCGGTGAGAGCACAGAGTTCTAACCACTGGACCACCAGGGAATTCCCTCTAAGCATATTTATTTGATGTCTGAGAGCTTCAACTGCAGAACAAGAGCAGGGAGTTGTCATCTAACCACCTGGAATTTCTCTCTTCCTCTACTGTTTCAGCCTTATATGTAGAGGGCTTGAAAGTGAAAAGTGAAAGTGTAAGTCACTCAGCTGTGTCTGACTCTTTGTGACCCCATGGACTATAGCCTGTCACAGTCTTCTGTCCATGGGATTTCCCAGGCAAGAATACTGGAGTGGGTAGCCATTCCCTTCTCCAGGGGATCTTCCCAACCCAGGGATCAAACCCAGGTATCCTGCATTGCAGGCAGATTCTTCACCATCTGAGCCACCAGGGAAGCCCGTAGAGGGCTTATATGTAGTCAAATTCTCAAAAGTGGAAGGTGAATGTCATCCTTCATTTAGGAGAAGACGGAAGTAGTTATGTCACTGGCTAATGGATTCCTACACAGTAAAATCATCAGACCTGGAAGAAAGACTGCATCGGCAGAAGCCATTTGCTTCTGTTTTTCTATGCTGTCTAATCCTATTCCGTCGGTTTTTTTGAGTTCTGTACTCCTGCCCAGTATAGCACATGTCTCCAGTGTGAAAGCAACAAAAGTAAAGAGACATTATTTTGAGTGAGGCTGGGTAGAGAAACAAGATTTAACTGATTGCAAATTATTTTTACTCTTGATCCAGCAGAGGGTACTCAGGATCAAAGACCAAAAGAGACCCTAGGTCACCACATCCTTAGCTGAAAACCCTCCCAACATTTGCTACTTCTGGGAAATCTGGGTCTCTGAGATTGGCAGCGATGGTAGGATCCCGCAGAACTAACCACTATGTACTGATCCAGGACTTGCTGACTCTGCAAGCAGATCTCTGAATATTGTGTCATGGGGCAGGAAAAGAGAAACTACTCTGTGTAATTACCACACGCTGAGAACAGGAAGCAGCAGAGAGAACAAGAACAAGAATCCTGAGGCTCAAGCTCCATACAGAGAGAGCTGTTTATATAAAAGTTAAGGATACTGGAGTTTCCCAGGAGACTTTTGTTAGCTTTCAAGCCTTAAATTATTTGTGCATCCTGATGACCAGCAAGTGGGTTGCTTCTGGTCCCCGACCCACTCCTTTTCTTTACCTTGCTCTGCAATCTCAATCTCCCGGCGTCCAAATTCTGCCTGCTTGATGTTCTTCACACAGAAATTGCTGCTGCCCTTGGAGTTGGTTTGCTGCTTTTCTCGGGGGGAAACCTCATCATCAGAGCTATCTGTGTAGGATGCAGCTAAAGCCAGGAAAGAAAGAAATGAGGAAAGAAAAACCTCAATGGCCCCAACTCCACAGAGTGCAATCCCCAAAGGATTCTCATTTAAGTTAAGCAAACGCTCTTAATTGGAGCCACCTTTTACATCACTCTCCCTTCTACTTCAGGGCTAAGAAATGGTATGAATGAAACTCCTGTAGATCCTTCAGTGTTGTGGCTCTTTCACCTACCCTGATAACTTTGCCATCAGTGCCTGTGATAAGGAGCTATTTATCCCAAAATATACACCAGCTCATGGGGTACTTGGTCCCAACTAGGACTGGAACCAGACATGGCAAAAATGGAAGAGTAATTTAGGGCATATAAGGAATGCTATTTCTATAGATCACCAGTTCTCAAAGTATCTAAAGCATCTATCAGAATCACAAGGAAGGTTCACTGAAACACAGAAGGCTAGGTTCCATTGCCACAAATTCCCATTCAGTAGGTCTCAGGTGGCACCCAGGAGCTAACATTTCAAACAAGTTCCCACGTGCTGCTGATATTGCTATTTAGAGGACCAAACTCAGAGAACCATTAATGCAAAAGGATAAAAACAATAAGATAATATTTTATTATAAAATCTCATAGAGATTTTTACACTAGGTTGCACCAAGGAACAGAGCAATGACACAAAAGATAAGCAGCTCTGGTTCTACTGCCAGCCCTGAGATCACTCAAGATATTCAACTTTATAAAAGCAGCCTCACAAAAAGCTAAATATGTCCTTTCAGATAGATATGCAGGAAGATATATAACAATCACTCTTTACCTCTCAAATCACTTCTTTTCCATTTTCCTGATCACTGTCTCAGCCAGTATACCAGGTCTCTCACTGAGTGCTACATACACCTCCTCCTCTGCCCAGCTAGCACAAACAGTACTAAAGGTTATCTACCCACTAGGACAATTTAACTCTATCACTAAGCTTTTTAAAATGCTCTACTAGGATCCCATAAAACATGGCCATCAAGATCTTTAAAACTTCCTTAAGGCTTTTGTCACTCATCTCAACTTTCTTTCTCTTATAACTCAATCTTTCAAAATTTTTTCTTTCTTAGCTATAACAGCCTGCTTGTCATCTATCACTTTTTGTATCTATCTCACTCCAAGACACTTTTTCATTTATGACAGCCATTATATTTGGAACTTTCCTTGCACACATGCCCACAGTGAGTGTGCATATTCACTTCTTTTCGAACTGAACCATGTACATACACTACCATTTGTACTTGTCTGCCTATCCTGTCCATGGTGGGACACAGTGTAGTGGCACAGGGCAGAGAAAAAATTTTCAAAAACTATTTGTTTATTTTTTAAAAGTCCTTCTACCTCAAGCCCAGTCCTTAATTTAATAATATAATGCAAACAAGATTCTGGCAAAAGAAAAGAAAAGGCTTTTGGTACAAACTCCTTTGCTGTCATTTACAGCGATCTATGACCTTGGGCCTTTTAATCTTTTAACAACGCTTCCTCAAGTTGAACATTGAGGGGGTGGGATTATATGCCCCATTTCCTCCAGTACTCAAACTAAGATTCTATATCCTTTTCCATGGTAATTTTCTAATACCCTCCTCTAAAGTTGAGAACCGCACAATTCAAAGCAGAAAAAAAAAAAAAAGATTACTTATATAAGGTTAAGATAGGAGAGGAAAACTAAAAAGAAAGAGCTGGAGCCATGTAAATTGGACTCTTTCCCACTCCAGAGATTAACATGGGAGGATACTTCAACATCAAGGGTAGCCTAGTAACTAAAAAGAGTGAAATACCAATTTTTATTGTGATGATTCATGCAGTTAAAAGGGAAGAAAAAAAATAGGTGGCAGGGTATATCTTAAAGAAATTAGAAATTATGCTTCCAAAGTATACCTCTTTTTCAAGGCCAGTCCTGTCAGACAAAATGATTCTCTCCCTTCTAAATGTGGGTAGATAAACGTGGGAATGGGATCCGGCCCAGTACTATCAACCGTGCACTGGCCACAAACCACAATCAGAAATCATCACGGGAGGAAAGTCTCAAGACAACAAAAGTTTCTCCAGCTACAAGCCTGGCTGGGAACATTCCCATTGCCATCTGCTAGTTATCAGCTTTTAACACAAAGATGGGCAGTCCTGACATGAGATATTTTCAGATCCTAGATAAGTGAAGAGAACTGGGTAGAGCAGCGGCTCAAGGCTCTGTAACAGGGAAGAGAGATCAGAGAGAACAAGGAGTTCACACCTACCTGAACTGTAGCTGTCAGTGGAGGACTGAGAGATAGAGCGAGACAAAGATCGTCGGCCAGTCTTGGTGGGGAATTTGGTGAACTCCTGCATGTCATCAGCAAACTGAATTTGCTATAAGAGGAAGACGAAAAGTTGAAACTTAAAACAAGGATTCTATGAAATGTCTCATTTTTAAAGGCCATACAATGTCTCCCCTAAAAGTTAATGTTATCAAGTGAAAGTGAAAGTGGCTCAATCGTGTCCGACTCTTTGCGATCCCATGGAATTCTCCAGGCCAGAATAATGGAGTGGGTAGCCTTTCCCTTCTCCAGGGGAACTTCCCAACTGAAGGACTGAACCCGGTCTCCCGCACTGCAGGCGGATTCTCTACCAGCTGAGCCACAAGGGAAGCCCAAGAATATTGGAGTGGGTAGCCTATCCCTTCTCCAACGGATCTTCCCGACTCAGGAATTGAACGAACCAGGGTCTCCTGCATTGCAGGCGGATTCTTTACCAACTGAGCTATCAAAGAAGCCCTAATGTTATCACGTGGCTCCTACTAAATCAGCAATTCTTCCACTAGAAATAAAGGTGGCAGAAGCTATTCTCTGACTCCTCCCAAAATGCCAATTACTATCTCTTCTCAAAGGTTTCAGCAGAATTTGGGTGGGAAGAAGGGGAGCAGAGACAGAAAACTTAAGATCCAACTTCGTTCAGCATTTGTCTAATTTTACAGGTCTTCTTTCTTACATTCCATAGTTTTCTTTCCTCTTATAACCTTGACACATTAAAGTAAACTCTTAACCCCCTTGTTCATAACTCTATCAAAAAGCAGGCATAATCTCTTAGGGCTTCTTCTTGTTTTTTATTTCAGAATATTCTCTTGTAGTATATCTTATCCTGAAATTAGCAATGGTTTTGTTACTTGAAAAAATTATGAAGAGATGCCTTAAATGGTGATGGACATGGGGGTGCTAATAACCAGAGTCCAGTCATATACCTATCCTTCACAAAGCCAATGGAATAACACCAGAACCTGCTATATCCAGTAAAATACTAGAATGCCCTAATAAAAATGTAAAAACACACACCATAATAAATTTTGACTAATTTGAAGGAAGGAGAAAAGAATAACTTGGTAAACTCTGTGTTTAAAACTTTCTTATATGAAATAAAGCAGAACAAGGTAACTGTTGAAGGATACTTGGAAGACTGGCTTTAATAAATGGCAAACAGCTTACAATTAAAATTATTTATAGATAAATTCATGACTGTTTCTGAAGTGTAGGAAAACACTCTATTAAGTGGTTTAGACTTTCCTGAATTCCTGTTTAAACTGATAAACCCTTTCTTTGAAATGTAAAATAAACCTCAACCTCAGCTGAAAAACAGAACTTGAGATTCTGAATTGAGAAACAATTCAAGTTTGAGAACTTGAATCAAGCTTCTCACAATCTGACTAAATCTGAAAAGGTTCCCAAGGAGAATTCATTAAGCTAAGTTTTCAGCAAACAACTGGAAATGTAACTTACAACAGATGAAAATCTTCTCTCCATAATGCTGGCAGCCTGGTTATAGGCATTTTGAAGCCAGCATTAGTAAACTATCCATTATTTACCTCTGCTAAAGGTTCCCCTCCTGTCACAGGTACCCTCCAGCTAGGGCAGCATCTGGTGGCAGTATAAGAGTCAGGCTTAAATGTGCAGCTAATATGAACAAGGCGATTACTGAATTAGGAGGAAAAAGTAAGGAAGCAGTAATCAAGAGAATCAAGATTTGTGTTTTTATACCAAGAAGCAAAGCAGAGAATACTGATGTCTTTGGTGTTCAGCCTTCTTTATGGTCGAACTCTCACATCCATACATGGCTACTGGAAAAACCATGCTGATGTTACTTTGCTGACAAAGGTCCGTATAGTCAAAGCTATGGTTTTTCCAGTAATCATGTATGGATGTGAGAGTTGGACCATAAAGAAGGCTGAGTGCCAAAGAAGACTCTTCAGAATCCCTTGGACAGCAAGGAGAACAAATCAGTCAATCCTAAAGGAAATCAATCCTGAATATTCATTAAAAGGACTGATGCTGAAGCTGAAGCTCCAATACTTTGGCCACCTGATGTGAGAGCCGACTCACTGGAAAAGACCTTGATGCTGGAAAAGATTGAAGGCAGGAGAAGGGGAAGACAGAGGACAAGTTGGTTGGGTGGCATCACCAACTCAATGGACATGAGTTTGAGTAAGCTCTGGGAGATGGTGAAGAACAGGGAAGACTGGTGTGCTGCAGTCCATGGAGTTGCAAGGAGTTGGACAGGAGTGAGCAAATGAACAACAATAATACTGATGCCACAGGTATCAAATTTTGTGGTTTTTCTTTAGGTTATTTTGTGAAATAGAAAGGAGGCAAAGTCCACAGAGTTTTTTTTTTTTTTAAGTATAAGGACAGATCCTTAAATGCATGGAAGGGAAAGAGTGTTACATTCTTGGCACCTAGCCCAGAGTCTTGCACATAGAAAGCATTCAATAATTATCTGTGGGATGAGTGAGCCTTTCAAATTTCTTTCTTCTATAAGATCAAACCAATCAAATTTCAAAAATAAATACTAAAGACTCGAGTGAAACTACATATACTACACCTGAACTTAATTAACAAGCACCTTTAAGCATCTTAAGAAACAGCTTTTTCAGTTTAGGTGCTAAAACTTTAAATAGCTTAAATGTCAAAAACACAACTGCCTTTCCAAACCCAAACAAACCCACTTACTGAAGTGGCCACTAGTCAGCATCTGCCCTTCTGGATAGGATTTCCCACTGCCTGTTCACATGACTTCTACAGTCAGCAAAGCTAGTTTTACTGAAGTGATTAATCCAGAACCAAGGTAATGACTTTCAACCCAATATGCAGTTATTTTGGTGGCAGAAAAAACACACAGTCAAGAGACTATCAACACCATTCAACACTGCAGAGGCAGCTCCTCCTCCAACAGCTTTCCTGCTCCTGATACGGGCAGTCTGTTTGGAAGCTGCTCTCCTGTAATGGCTGTTACAATTTCCTCCCCTGTTCATCTTTTTACTTCCAAAGGTTCTGGATATATTCTTAGATACCACCTACCTGGGGGTGGAAGGGTGAGGGAGGGAACTGCAGTAACCTTTTCTGTTTTTAAAACAGAAAACAGAGAGAGAGCCTGCTGTGTCAAGATAGAAATGTATTTCTTTGGCAACCTAAGAACTAACAGTCATAATCCCACCTTGTATTAATACAGCTCATCGGCAGCCTAAAGCTTAGCAAAATCTTTCCCATCTAAAAATACGAGACTGTTTCAAGGGGCTTACTAATCACTGCAGCACCTCAACTCTCAAATAATGAATATGGCCCGTATTTTGAAGTGGATAGAAGGTTAACTCAGGCCGTGACATGAATGGGTTACTGTCTATTCTTGCAGCACTTTGATAATCTCAGCGCTTACAAGTAAGACAATTCAGCTACACACAGATGCACAGTAACCTTGTCTTCTCTCCGACCCTGAATGACTTGCAGAAGAGAACCTGTATCAACAGCTGCTGCTGTGAAATGCAGCTTCTCTGCCAGATTCCACCAGGCCTGCAAGCTCCACTTGCTGTCTTCACAGCAAGAAGCTCTGTCTTCTCTGTGGTGAAGTACTGCCTGGAGTGTTATTCACCTTCACATTGTAAATACAGACAGTGCTGCCAAAAGCAATTTATAGATATCACAAGTTTTCTCTCTAGTGAAACCAGATCTCAATAATGGCCTTTTAATTGGGTTGGACTCACTCCATTTAAGCTAAACATGGTCATTTAGGTGAAAACAAAATACAGAGAATGACTACAAAGCTGTTATGTTTACATTACTTCCTATTTATTATGATTTCTTCTAACCATTATTAAGTTTTAACTGGTATGCTTTCATATTTCTTCAAATCTAGATCTGTAAAGACTGCCAGGTCTAAATATGACGTACGATGGGGATGGAAGGGAGGGGAAAGAAGATAGGTTGAAATCTAAAGTGGATCTGAAAACCAAAAAATTCTATGCTAAAGAACTATTCTGTGTTTTGATACTCACCTCCATAAACAGCAAACACACAACAAACATACCAATGTTCCTTTTTTTTTTTTTTTTGGTTTATTTTTGGCTATGCCACATGGCTTGTAGGATCCTGGTTCCCTGACCAGGAACTTAGTCTGGATCCACAGCAGTGAAAGCACCAAGTCCTAACCACTGGACCACCAGGGAATTCCCACCAGTGCTCTATTCCTGAACTAATATCAATCACATCTGAGAAACGTTAAAATATCAGACTGACCCATTCTCCAAATAGTACATCCAAATATGGAAGTCTACTTGCTGTGCCTTAAAAACTCAATTAAATGTCAGGCCAATCTTACATGCTAACTGTCTTAGAGTACTTTTTAAAAGATGACTCTTATCTATATGATACTGAGAATGGTAAAGAAAAGTTCTACTGAAGAAACAAATTGGGATATTATACACCACCATCTCGTGGTAAGTCTGGTGACAATGAGCTAAGAATTGCTCTACAGAACTTAGCAAGAAAAAGGAATCATAGGCAATTGAAAACAACTCCAGAGAAGAAAAACAGTTGTATACTATTCCTTAGTTGATCCTAATTGATATATTTTTTTACCATTAGAAGTGAGAAGTTTACTTCCACAAACACATGGTCTATCTGCTCAGATATTTAAATAGCTTAGTTACACTTCCTTCCCAGGTCCCACCCGATTTTGCTTTCTAGCTCCTAAATCAGAGAATGAACGGCCACAAGAATTCTGCCATGACACTATGGCCAATGGACAGTGATCAGGGTAACACTATATTGTCAATACATCTAGTAGGCACCAACTAAGTAGTCGGTGCTATTACAGGAAAGAGCTATGAAAGGAAATATGGTCCCTTACAATCTGTATATGTGTTCTGATCCACAGTATAACCACCCAAAGCCATATGACAAATGGCTGTCATAGAATTTTATTGCTCCTTTAGGAACATGCTAGATACTGTGGTCTTCACAGCCTAATCTGGATATTGTTTAACTGAGGCCTCCAAAAACCAGAGGTTAGGCTAGACAAATTATTATTAAGCTGTTATTTCACATGCCTATCTAATAGTTTTTAATTTCCTCAGAAAGGTTTCCTCCTAAGGGTGAAGAACTAGACTCAAAGGTAAACAGCAATTATTAGGAAAACACATCATTAAGAAAGCATAGCTTGGAAGTGAATAGAGGGATCGGTCTTCCTTACTGCTGAGGATTATTGGAAGGGCCAATATACCTTTTCTGGTACACTACGGGTTTTCTGAGATATTCTCAAATTTACATAATGTCCCACTGTCCCTAGCATATTATCTGTGCAATCTTTTCTGTTTAGAAATTATAGTCAGCACATCTCTTAGTTAACCCTTGGCAAATAAGCAAAAAAGTGACTAGCAGAAGCTAGAAATTTTAACAAAGGCAATTATTAAGCAGTACGCTAGAACACCTTCCAGGATTCCTATCACATCTTTTCTAATCTTTTTTTTCCACACATCTTCTGGCTAATTTATTCTTTCTTCTACAGACTACTCTCATCTGCCTTTTTCTTTCCCTCAGAGGAAAAGAAGAGAGTGTGGCTGTCAGTATAAAAAGGTCCAAGACCTGTTCTTAATACTTACCACTGATCAGTCTGATTCCCATTTCGAATGAATCCAAAGAAACAGTTATCAATAAATACTAGCTTCTTGGTACAAGGACTATATAAATCTGAACATCTTTCAGACTTGCAATTATAATGGCAAAAGAAATTTCCCAAAGAAGAAGGACATCCTTTTCTCAACTTGTAGCCTGCAGATATATCAGAAAACAACTTATCTCAAGGGAATCAATCTCAGGCCACACAGTCAAATCCAGAGCCACCTCTAGTCATTTCTTCCATTTCCTGGTGCAGAAACCAGTCTTCTGAGACTTGGTAGGTTTTGGCTGCTCACTCTCCTCCTTCCCTGTTTTAAGTTCTCAGTTTCCCCAGATGAGCCCTGAGTTTCTAGACGGAGGGGAGTAGGCAAGCTGACTAATTACAGCACACACACCCCTCCCCCATTCCACCTGGCTCTGTGTCTCAACAGTAATAGGATATAACACACACACACACACACACACACAGCCAGAAGCTAATTCTACAGTCAGAAGAAACACTACTTTCAAAATGGAACTCAACATGATCCTTCTTTAATATTGCTGGGAGCAAGGGGTGAGGCAACACCAAGGCCCACACTGTTGAGTCACTTAAATGGTAAGTGAAGTGAAAGTCATCCAGTCATGTCCGACTCTCTGCAACCCTATGGACTGTAGCCTGCCAGGCTCCTCTGTCCATGGAATTTTCCAGGCAAGAATACTGGAGTGGGTTGCCATTTCCTTTTCCAAATGTAAGGAAGGAACATAGAGCTTGAAAAAGTCTGCCAAAGAGTGGTTTTACCCTATAAGCTACTCCCTCTCTCTTCATACCAGACTGTGCATTTCACAGGCTTTCTACTGATATTATCTCCGAAAGTGCACCAGTGAAAATGAGTGATCTAGGTCTCTGACTGCCAACTAGAGGTAAAATTAATAGGTTTAAAAAATGGCAACAAGTAGGAGGAAAGGCTTCCTAATCTTCTGAAAACCACAAATTACAACAGAACATAACAAGCACCCAGACTAGGTTTCAAAGCGTATTTAGCTATCTGCCTGGCCAGTCCCTAGTTTCTCGTCTTCAATCAATACCAATATTGTATGAAAACATGCCTGTCATTCTTTTTCTCCTGACACTGAATTAACTCCAGGTTAATTTTTTTTGGGGGGGTGGATAATAGGTGACTGAAGAAATCTAGGTTCCTGAGATACACCCATGTCTTTAGAGATACACCAAAATTCCTCCCTACCCCCACCACTGCACCCCCCATCACCACTCTTGCACTTTGTCTATTTTTATTATGATCATTTTCAACATAAAAAATTTAATATAAAGGACATGTATACCCTCCGTCTAGACTGAAACGTTTCCTTTTCCATATTAGATTTCTTTCTCTCTATATGCACACATGCATACTTTCTAGCAAAGCTATTCTCCTGCAGAACCACTATAACATTATAATACTTAAGAACATTAACAGTCCCATATCATCAAATATTCAATCTGTATTCAAATTAATTTTTCTCAAGTATATCCTTCATAGTTGTAAACTCAACTCTACCATCCCAGGATGGAATCAAGGTTCACAAAATGCATTTGGCTGTTAGGTTCTTTTGGTCTCTGCTAATCTAAACTGTGTGGATCACAATAAACTGTGGAAAATTCTGAAAGAGATGGGAATACCAGACCATCTGACCTGTCTCTTGAGAAACCTGTATGCAGGTCAGGAGGCAACAGTTAGAACTGGACATGGAACAACAGACTGGTTCCAAATAGGAAAAGGAGTACGTCAAGGCTGTATATTGTCACCCTGCTTATTTAACTTATATGCAGAGTACATCATGAGAAACGCTGGGCTGGAAGAAACACAAGCTGGAATCAAGATTGCCGGGAGAAATATCAATAACCTCAGATATGCAGATGACACCACCCTTATGGCAGAGAGTGAAGAAGAACTAAAGAGCCTCTTGATGAAAGTGAAAGAGGACAGTGAAAAAGTTGGCTTAAAGCTCAACGTTCAGAAAACTAAGATCATGGCATCTGGTCCCATCACTTCATGGGAAATAGATGGGGAAACAGTGTCAGACTTCATTTTTGGGGGCTCCAGAATCACTGCTGATGGTGACTGCAGCCATGAAATTAAAAGACGCTTACACCTTGGAAGGAAGGTTATGGCCAACCTAGATAGCATATTTAAAAGTAGAGACATTACTTTGCCAACAAAGGTCTGTCTAGTCAAGGCTATGGTTTTTCCAGTGGTCATGTATGGATGTGAAAGTTGGATGGTGAAGAAGGCTGAGCGCCAAAGAATTGATGCTTATGAACTGTGGTGTTGGAGAAGACTCTTGAGAGTCCCTTGGACTGCAAGGAGATCCAATCAATCCATCCTAAAAGAGATCAATCCTGGGTGTTCATTGGAAGGTCTGATGTTGAAGCTGAAACTCCAATACTTTGGCCACCTCATGCAAAGGGTTGACTCATTGGAAAAGACCCTAATGCTGGGTAGGATTGGGGGCGGGAGGAGAAGGGGATGACAGAGGATGAGATGGTTGGATGGCATCACCGACTCGATGGACATGGGTTTGGGTAGACTCTGGGAGTTGGTGATGGACAGAGGGCCTGGCATGCTGCAATTCATGGGGTTGCAAAGAGTCGGACATGACTGAGCGACTGAACTGAACTGAACTGAATCTAAACAAGTTCCATCCCTGCCCTCCCCCAACCCCCCCCCCCCATAATTTTCCTCCAGAGTCCAGGTCAGTTGCATTATAGAATCTCCCATATTTTGAATTTTTCAGATTGTTTCCCTCCTGTGAACTGAAAGTTCAGCTTTGAAGTTGGATTAGAAAGAAATTAAATTTGGCAAGAATATTCCATAGCTGATGTTATATGCCTTACTTTGCACATCAGGAGGCATCTCAAGTCAGGTTGTTCCACTATTAGGGACACTAACTGGAACCCTTGGTTAAAGTGATTAACATCAGTCTTTGAAAGGACTATTTTCTCCTTTGCAAGCAAAGGTTAATTTGTGCGGTGATCCTTGTCAGCCTGTGAATGTCCTGTTCCCTAGTGACTTTACCATCTGTTCATAATCCTTGCCTGAGTCAGTTATATTGGGGAGGGGGGGATTATAGAACCGTGATTTCTGTCATTCCTTCCACATATATTAGCTGGCATTCTTTTGCAAAGAAAAGTTTTTCTTCTTTTTTTAACTTGTCATTCACATTTTTATTTATCTATGTTACACTCAATTGCATGAGTGCACTGAACGCTCCAATTGTCCCAAACTGGGCCAGCAGGAGCTTCCTTTAAGCTGACGTTTATTCTGACATGATCACCTTTAAATGACTCCTCTCTTTCTGACATAAGATATATCAGGCTCATCTTGTTCTTTCTCTGGTTCCAATCTAGAATCAGTCATTTCTCCAAGGAGCCCTCACTTCTTTCAAAGGGAAAAGGTATTTAGAAACTAAAATCTGGATACAAGGTCTGCCCATTGCTATGAGAGGTGTCAGTGCTTCCAGGTTCTTGCAGTAGACAGAGAAATTAATCTTTTGGTTTTACTCATGGATTCATATCGATACTTCTATTTCAAATTTAACACTCATTTTTTAAACTTCTAATTTTCCTATTTATATCGTTTCTCTTTGGTGACAATCCTGACTTTGAATAGCAATAAAATATCTATTCATTTGCTTTAGCCTATAATGCATATAAAATAATTTCAAAATTACAAGACTATATTACTATTAACAATAATCTTTGCAGTGAAGGATCAATATTTCATTGAAGTTCTTTTTGTCCTTAGGATATATTTCATACAAAAAAGGAGTATATTTCACAAAAAGTATTGCATAAGCAAAGTACTTTTTTTCTAGGTGACTGTGTAATCTTCCAGATATGTAGTTAGGTTCATTTGTTTGTTTACACACAATTTTAAGGTTTCTTTTTTCTTCTCTAATTTTATTTTTGACATATGAAATACACCTCAAAAATTTAAAAGATATACTCAGGGAAATCTCATTTCCATTCCTATCCCCCCAACTCTGTTCCACTCTCCTCTACTTTCATTAGTTTCTGGTTTATACTTATGTTCATTTTTGAGGTAGGGAAAGCAAACATGAATTTATATTCTTATTTTCCTTCTCCTTTTTTCTACCTTTTCTGAAAAGGTAGCATGCTAAAATATTCTGCACCTTTTTTTTTTTTCCACTTGGAAATCATTTGTATTGGTTCACAGAGTACAAGAATCAATAATTCTTGAATGCTGGGAAAGACAGAGTCTGGTTACATATACAAACCTTATATGTTGTAATCAAAAGTCATCAGCCTTAATTTGCTCTTTGGTGCCAATACTGATTTTAAGGGAAGCTCACAAGATGTTAGGGGCTTCCCTGATGGCTCAAACGGTAAAGAATCTGCCTGCAATGCAGGAGTTGTGGGTTCAATCTCCGGGCTGGGAAGATCCTTGGAGGAGGAAATAGCAATCTACGCAAATATTCTTGTTGGGAAAAATCCCAGGGACAGAGGAGCCTGATGGGCTACAGTCCACGGGGTTGCAAAGAGTTGGACATAACTGAGCACGCACATGCACGTACAAGATGTTAAACGGGCAAACCTTACTGCAAAGTATGCTGGAATGTTCTTTAAGATGAAAACTTGTCAACTGCTTACAAATTAGGCAAATCTGTATTCTTCAAACAAATCACTATGAGAAAAAAAAGTTAACACCAAAAGCAAGTAATCAGTGGACAGCTCTAGAAGGAAGATGGAGTCTGTGGCATTTTGGAAGGAAAGCCACATAGATTGAATAAATGTCATCTGTGTAATTTAATTTCTTAGCCTATCAAGTTGGAACAGGATTGGAGTTGTTACAACAATTTTTCCTTCCCTGATTTGCAAGGCTAGCTTAAATAAAGTTGAAAGTCAACACATCTTAGAAACTTAAACAAATCCTCTTCATATATTCACCTGAGTGAATGAATCCCACCTGTGATATGGCAGAAGAAACACAAGTAACTTCCAATAAGTAGCAGCTGAGTCTAAAAAGGATCAGCTTCCAGAACCCTAGACTAATACTCAACAAAGGTTAATGAGACTTTTTTTAGTCACCATCTACTGCTTCCCATCAAGGAAGGAAAAAGCCATCAAAACTCAATATTAAATAACATAATCTGACTTTAAAGACCTAACATTAAATACTAACTATGTAGTAACAGGTATTGCTTCCAAAGATGAGTGGGTCAATGGGACCTTTCAGAATCCATTCAGTAGTTAGACTGGAGATTTTCAAGTTCAATGGACAAGGTGAAACCACTTTAAAGCAGCACAAGCTTCAGTTTCCCAGCTCTTAAAAATAAAGTACATAATATTAAGCTTCTAGAGGGAGAGTAGAGACATTAATACATGGACACGAATCTATCAAAGATAATCAGTCACATTAAAAACATACTTGTATTTTTCATTGTAGAGAGGCAGTATTTGCCATCCTTCTTGATTTTCTAACTTGAGGTGTTTATGTTCAATTTTAGTTAAAAATCTCAGCCTAAAATCATGACCTTGATGACAGCCTATAAGAAACAAGCTGGCTGAAAGAAACTGTCGGCTGCAACTTCTTTGGAGCTACTGAAACATAAGCGCTACCTGTTGCTCCAGAATGAATACAGTACAATCCCCCTCCACTCTCTGCCTCCCAGATCAGAAGACAAGTCTGGGTTTTCCTTACCTATGACTTCCTGACTAGCCATTTTCTAATGCGTAAAGCAGACAGATGCACAAGGATAAAGGTCTCTTGCTTTGGGTTGTATAGTAAATGAAAAGTCAAAATCAACTTTTGCATAGGAAAAGTTATTCAGCAAATTTTACCAGTAACACTGCTAGAATAACATTAATCTAAATGTCTTTTCACACCATTTTTGTTTAAATCTTGACATACAAAGAACAAGTAAAACCACCTGAGAGCACTCAATTAGAACTTTTACTTAAATCTGATTAGAAGTTTGAAATTCACACTTAGTAGTATAGCGAAAAATCAAGGTTCTGAATGCCAGGATTTCTATGCCTTTCTAGTTTAAGCACCTGCTTCAAAATTAGTGGCATGTGACTAAGATTTTTCTTATAGAGGATCTGTATTTTCAAAACATTTTGGAATCCTTTGACTGTTGGATCTACCATTTACAGATGACAAAACACAACAGGGATGGTGGTTAAGTGCCTTGGTCAAGGCAATCTGCTACCAACATTAAGATTAAAACAAGAACAAAAACTCAAAGAGTAAAAAGCAACAAACAAACCAAAAAACCCATCAAAAAAAAACCCCTCCAAAAATGGTACTATTATCCTTCTTTTGGAATAGTCTAGGGGAAGCAGCAATTTTCCCTTTATTTTCAAAGGATTAGTTTACAGAACACTCTACTATTGCACTAATGCTTTCTAAACTTACAATACCAGATGAAAATGGTAAGCTTTGGGATGGGAAAAGAATTTTCAGTTCCAAAATCCAGACTGATTTTGGAGAAGTGAAACAATGCAAAGAAAATATTTTAAAGTTGCCTATGAATTGCCATTGAGAGATACTACTCCTTAGACTTGGAAAGGGTGAGGAGACAAATTAAGCCCAAACATTGTGGAAGCAAAAAGCTCCACTCCGATATATACTTCCAACTATCTTTTGGGGATGGAGTGGGGAGGAGAATGTACAGGCGACCCAATCCTGACACTTTACTAGGATAAAAAAATGACCCCAGAGTTTACCATCAGAATCAAGAGCAATTTTAAAACTCCACCTGCATTTATTTATTTATACAAGGAGATTTTCAATTTGGTATGGTTAAAACTGAATAATAATTTTTGGGGTGTCACTTTGGAAACCTGCTGGCTGTTTTCATAAGGCATGACCATGCTTTGAAACATGCAAAAGAGAATATACTTTAAATTTGGATTTTATCAGTGTTAATATTTATCCTGTGTAGAATAGTGATGGGAAGACTTTTCCTTCACAGACCAACACTTGGTGTAATTAGAGAACATGTCCCTAAATTGAGAACATTCTACTAGGTTCTTTTTGCAACTGTGGCATACCACTCAAACAACACGCACCTCAAGTCACCTTGTACTTTGTGACATGTCTGAAAGACCAAGTGAGGTTGCATTTTCCCAATTCAAAATGAGCTATAATAAGTTTGGGGACCTCCCAGTAAAAATTTTAGATAAAAATACATTTTGTCATTGATGCTTTCCCATTTTCTGGTACCACTTCTCTAACTCTACAAGTAATAAAAAGTTCCTATAAGGTTATTAATTTTATTGAAGTATTCTGGACTTACATAATATGATATGTGATTATTGGATCTTGGTTTCATATCCATGGTAGACATTATTTCAAGTACTCATTTAATGAATAAATTAGAAAACCTTGGCTATATGGTTTTTAAGAATAGAATTTTTCCAAAAACTGAAGAGCAGGTTTTAACTATAAAGCTTCAAAAGCTGAATAGAACCTCAAAACAAATCTAAACAGATGCAGGAAGTGAGGTCTGAAATTCTTTTGATCATTTTAAAGGGTTTCTTTAAAAATAGAAAACAAAGATAATTGGTGGTATGATTATATTCCACTAGATTAGGTAGCTTTGGCTTCAATGCATCATTAAACAAACAATGAGATTCTTTTATGTTAAATAGCAGGTTGTAAGGTTTCACAGCAGAACTGTTTCTCCATATGCTAGAGCAGTTACAACTGGAACCATCTAGAGTCTCCTGGGTCCTCTGGGAAGGACTGTGATCTCTGTTCTCTGAATTTACAGAAGTTTGGCCTGAAGGGCCTTGAATACAGCACTAATTCAGCAATCCCTCAATGTGGGTCTGGAAAGTTCCCCTTAGAAACAAGAATATCCCTGTAAAGACCACCTTAAAGAGGTCTTGGCCTGTGGTTATACTGAAGGTCAGATTTTGGAGAATTGGCACAGGGTTCTGCAGTGCACTGTGCTCCAATTTCTAAATCTGGCTGTGTCTTTTTTATGTAATTCTTTCTCCTACTGCCCAAATGAAATTTCATTCACATTTCTGTAGTATGTTACACACTGTACTGCTGCTGCTGCTGCTAAGTCGCTTCAGTAGTGTCCGACTCCGTGCGACCCCATAGACGGCAGCCCACCAAGCTCTGCCATCCCCGGGATTCTCTAGGCAAGAATACTGGAGTGGGCTGCCACCTCCTTCTCCAATGCATGAAAGGGAAAAGTGAAAGTGAAGTCGCTCAGTTGTGTCTGACTCTTAGCAATCCCATGGGCTGTAGCCTACCAGGCTCCTCCATCCATGGGACTTTCCAGGCAAGAGTACTGGAGTGGGGTGCCACTGCCTTCTAACACTGGCCATTCATGCAAGTCAAACACCATCTTTTCTAGGGACAGACATGTTAATATTTGTATCAATAAAGCCAAACCTTATCTGCCCTCCCCTTTTTATCCTGAGTTCTATTTGATAATAAAGCAATAGTGACAGGCCCCTTGAGGTGTAAAAAGGAATGATCTTTTGTCTGGGTCTCAAATCCATTCAATTTGGCTTAGGGAGGAAGCTGCTCTCCTGGCTACCTGGCTTACCAGCTAAGTGAACTGTCTTTCTGAGCTGTGCCGTCCTTTTTATTCTACCATCTTTCTCCAATCTTTACTCTTTGGCTATTGCCTCAGCCCCTCAATCAACTCCTGTGATTTTTCTATGGTTTAAAGCCAGAACTTCATGAAACTGTCCTCTCATATAATTCTACTATCACCCTCAGCCCAAGAATTCACAATATAAATAACCATGTTAAGGAAATCTTATATTGTAACCTGATTTTTAATCTATTGAGTCCAAGAAGCTCAGCCAACCAGAAACTAGAGGTGGGACTGCAGATGGAGAGTCAAAATTATTCTTTGCATTTCAAAGACAACACAGACTAAAGAAATGCTATTGGTTTCATGGAGTTCTAGCCATTCCTTACACTTTTTCTAGAGGTACCCTTGAGTTCTTGGCAAACTGCCTTGGCTGTATAGATGAAGAAACCACAACCCAGTCTGGCTAGGAGAAGAAATATCCAAACACCCAAACTCCTGGCCTTGCTTTATCCCAATCACAACATTCTCAATTCTGGGCAAGTTTTCTAAGTTTTTAGCCTGGGGTCTATGGATGGGCTTCAGGCTGCCAACTCCCCCTTATACACAAACTGTTACATATATGTAATTTTTCTGGAAGATAAGCATAGCTCTGATAGGGCCCTAAACTCCAAATTGTTAGAACCACTACACTAGACTCACATGAGCCAAGTAATAACCTCAGAAGAATGTAAATGCCACAGGACAGACAGGGACACTTGTCTTGTTCACCGATGTACCCTAAGTGGCCGGCACAGGTCCAGGGACATAGGAGGTACTCCACCTTGAGCTGACAGGGTGGCATGATTTCTGGTTATGGCTTACTCTGTACACCTTGGAAAAGAAGAGCAAGTAGAGGCTGTTTTCAGGACCTCTCACATGGGGCACAAGATTTCCCTCAAGGCCAAAGTCATCCAAGATAGGTGGTAGCTGCATTACCATCCAAATATCAGACTTCAAAATTTTGACTAGCCTTGCTAGATAATCTAAAAGAGTGTTCTAAGTCTGGGATCTCCCAAGTTTAACTGAGGAAGCTGTACAAAAGTCCACATTCCATCCCATTCTCTACTTGCCCCTTCCTTTCACACCACCTCCCCATTCTGATTAAGCAGGTTTAGGCTAAGGCTCCGGTAATGAATAGGTCATGAATATTTTGAACAAAACAAAACAAAACTTCCCTAGGTGACTGATAACTTCTATCCCTTCCTACTGCATAAGAAGGACTGATCTGAGACAAACTAAGCAGGATCTGAAAAAGCAAACACAGGCACATGGAGTTTACCAGGCTCTTGATAAAGTGACTCAAGGAACACAGGGAACAAATGAGTTAGACAGTATTCTTCAGAAATAAATAAGGCCAAGGAAGTAGAAAATCTGCTTTTAATACCAACTCCATCTGTCAGCTGTGGACAATCCATTAGATGGATCCACAGAGGTTTAGCAGAACATGACAAAGAGCCTGTCTAAGGAAGAGAGACTGTATTTTTACAATGGGTTGGTCCAAATTCAGTAAAAATTGGCAAGGTATTCTCATTCCAAACATGCCCAGTGCTCAGCTAATCCCCTCCCTGTGGAGTCAGGAAAGAATGTGCAGAATTCTGAACCCTCTACTCCCCAAACAGGAGAGGTTCCCTCTCCTGAATGTAAAGGTTGAAATTAATCCATCAACTCTCCACTCCTAATTACAAACAAGGTAGAGAAAGGAGGTGCCCCTCAACATGGGTGTTCTCTTTAACCTTCATGATTTGTAAACACCCTTTACACCCCACCACACTAAATACCAAGCCTCTGCCAACCTTGATCATTCTCAACTGGCAAATAAGAATAGAAACCATCACCCGAGTAATGCTTCCCTCTGGGAAATTCCGGGGAAGGGGTGTGGAAGGGGTGTGATAGGGTCAGTCCGTCCACTATGCATCTTGCTTGGACTTACACTTAGAACACCATGTTCCCAACCAGCTTGGTCTCTTTTCTGTTACAAATCCCAAGTAAACAGATTCTACAGCAGCTACAAGCCTGTTACCAAGGTCACTGTATTGATCAGTATAATTAACATTCACAATTCATCTAGTTTAGTATGACAAGCCAGCTGGGCTATTCTCCATAAGAGCTGAACACTGGGAATCTTCATGTCTTGCTTGCAAAGAAGTCTGGTGCTCTGGACACTAGAAACAAGTACTGTATTGGAGGCTGGATACCACCTGGCCACCCATAGGAAACTGAATCAGTTACTGGAACGAGTGAACATTTGCCACCTCTACAAAGCACAGATTTCTACTTTCAAAGCTGAAAAATTCTGGAGCTCTTCCGTTCCCCTGAATCCTGCCTGGGTTACCTACTATAGAAAAACAACCTACACAGAATTTTCAGTGCCAACCAGAGTCCATGTTTTTGATTACGGCAAGCACTGGCCCAGCTCCCTGAAAACTGTGACTTTGAAGGTGTGTTTCAAAAACAAGGGCACATATAGCTTTTGAGCACAGAGCTCAGCCTTTGGTGCAGAAGGGGCAGTCAGGACTGCAGAATGAGAAGAATCACAAGTTTGCTCAGCACTGCCAGGCAGAGCTGTTGTTTATTACTTCCAGGATTCCAACACAGATTCCAAAATGAAATTGTTCAACTCATCTTGGCCCCCAAGTCTCAAGCACCCTAAGAGTAAGCTTAAATGAAGAGTAAACCAGAATACCAGTTTCAACTGGTATTCTGTGGGCAGTGTTTCTAACGCTAAGTGTTCAAAACTTGGTAGGAAATTCAAATTACCTTTCCCATTATGTCTAAGGACACCTCTAAGCTTCTAGCCTACTGTCTTGTGGTTCTCATCATCTTAGCTCCAGAGATTCTCTTACCTATTTCTGGCATTACAAAGGGATCTACTAAGCTGCTGGAAATTCCCCTCAATTTCTTACCTGCAGTTCTTGGTACTCCATTATCACTCACATTAGAGGGGTTCAAGAAAAACAACACTGGCCAGCTGAAGAAGTAAGCCAAAGTCACCAAGAGAGTCCAACCCACTTTCTTCTAGGGACAATCATCTCACAATATTTTACTCACACTGTAGGGTGCCAAGCCCTTCATACTATACATATGTGTGGGATATGGTCCTTGTCCTTAATAGAGTTGGTCTACAGAAATCAAATGAAAAGTAAGATTTGGATATTAAGTCAGTACTGAAAACAGTCTGAAAAGTACTACACTGAAATCAAACCTACTTCTGAGAGACACAGTGGAGCAAATTATTTTGAGTTTTGACACTCAGCCTAAAGATGTGAGCCCCCTATTCTAAATACTCCTATGGAATGAACTCCAGAGCTCTTGGGGTATCAAAAGTTCATTTGAGGGCAATGGGGCTGAGTTACTGAAATGCTGGTTTCAGTGCACACAAGTTCCTGAGTTGAACCCTCAAGGCATTGATAATAAGTCTCTTAGGAAGCTGAGGAGCATCCCAAAGAGGGGGGTGAAAAGAACATGAACAACCTCAGCTTTGTTCCAAGGACAAACTGCAAGCCTGGAAACTTAATCTCAGCTGTTTCTGAATCTGTAAGGGAGAAAGATACCACGGCTTAGAGCCCTGTCCTTCTAAATCAAGGTTTTTAAAGCCAGGATCCAGAGATGAGTTTCAGGGAGTCCCATAAATTCTCTGAAAGCATAAGTAAGTTTTTGTGCTCTGGAATTTTGCTGAGGAAAAACAGTGATTTTTATAAGATTTTTAAAGGGATTCATGACTCAAAAGATAGGAATCACTGTTCTAGAGTCTCTAATCCAGTGACTACTTCACTGGTTTGAGCATTCCCTCAAACTGGCAAAAGAGAAACCTATTTATCTAGCTTTCACACAAATTTGTCTACTAATTGACCTCTCTTTTGAAGTTAAGAGACAGGATGCTGCATTTTGAGGATTCAAGACATAGCTCTTTTCTACACGCCCAAAATAAAGCTAACCGTCATGAGAGCCCCAAAAGGTTTCCCTTAAAGCCTCTGAGTAAGGAAACAGTGCAGGGTGGTCAACGGAGAAGGCAATGGCACCCCACTCCAGTATTCTTGCCTGGAGAATCCCAGGGATGGCGGAGCCTGGTGGGCTGCCATCTATAGGGTCGCACAGAGTCGGACACGACTGAAGCGACTTAGCAGCAGCAGCAGCAGCAGCAGGGTGGCCAAAGAAGGTAGAGAAGAATCGGTCCTCTTAACTTTCCTGACAGGTCTCTTTTCTGAATTCAGGATCCTCAAACTGTAATAGGAATAGGTCATAGCCCTGAAACTTTGACTTGCAGTCAAGCCAGTCCTGGGGTAAAGGGACACAGTGATTTCCACTATGCCCATGGAAATCTATACTTCAAAGGTTCACCTTAATACAATTAAAAAGTGTAGAAGTGTTGGAGCCACTTATTAAAAAGAGAACTTCCAAAATCCTAACACTGCTCAAAGCTCAGAGATACGAACAGCTTCATTAGGGAGGCCAAAATGAATGAAACATGGTTACACTCATCTGCTCTAGGCCTTCAGCCCCTTCATTCTGCTACTCACCAGCTCACCATCTACCTCACAGAGCTGTGCACGCTGCAGATCAGCACGTGAGCATCTCCCTTTGTGCTTGAGCACACAGGCACAGTGGATCCCACTGATGCCACTGCACCCACACAGGTTCAGGGAAGAAGAGACAAACACGGAAATAACAGGGCTTGCTCGAGCTGGGCAGCTCTTCAGATTGTAAAGAACTAAACTTGAGGCAGGTCCAAGATGAACAGCATGGAACAGTGAGCAGTCCCAAACCCTTCCTGTTTAAACCTCCCTTCTAACACACAACTAAGAATAGGGTGCCCATTTTAAAAGAACTGAACTGGTTTGGGCTGGTAAAGGAGAACACTTTAAGCCCATTAACTCCGAGAAATTAAGTACAGAGGCACATTAGCTGAGGCATTGGGACTTTCAAGACAAGAAAGCAGAAATAACCTTTGCAGTCCTAGATCTGTGGTTTTGTCAAAGTCCTTTCTCAATCTCTACCCAACATCCCAAATACCACCTTTTACCAGCAGTTCATTACACTTTTTTACTTTGTGTCTTGTTCAGGTAGTAAATGATTAACCCCACTGTACATTGCTAAGCAGTCCTAATCACTATATACATTCTGAGATTAAGGTACTTGACTGAATCGTTTTAGAAAAACTGAACAGAGATAGGAACAAAAATGAAACCCGTATGACTGCCAACAAAGACAAAGGGTGAGCCACCCGAGGTCTGTAATTGCTGTGGAGTAAAGGCCACGCATTTCTACAAGAGAAAATCAGTTACACGTAATTAAGAGCAGGCTGTTAGAGGAGAGAGAAACAGAACCTGAGTGGGTTTGGAGGGAGCTGGGGTTCATAGGGATGGGATCTGAAGGTGACTGTATACACAAAGCTAAGGTCACAGCTCAGAAGAGCCTTTGGAATTGTTTCATGTGATTCAAGGATTCTAGTTTGGGAAGATTCCCAAACTATTGATGGCAGGTTGAGGAAATAAACTCCTGGACTCAGCTAGGCCAACGTCTGACAAACACCCATATTCTATAGGTACACTGTGTGTTACAGGGAAAGGGGTGGGGGAATGGTCAAGTAGAACCTACCTTATTTCCATCACAAGCTCTATGCTCTCCCACTGTCTATGTACCTCCTGGAACTCAAACAGTCTAGTGTCCAACAGGAATAAGCTCTACATAAAATAACATTTTTGTCAGGGAAATTTCCTGTTGAAAGATACTCCAATAGAAACATCTTTGTTTTGGCTCTTTGAGAGTATTTTGAAATTCCATATAAAGCAGGGTACTTTTGTGTAAGAAGGCACTCATTGAATAGCAGGCTGGGATAACAGGCATAAGCCAGAATCATACTAGGCAAACCAGGACATATGGTCACTCTAGTTAGAAACAAATAAATACACTAATTAGTCTTTATTAAATGCTAATCTCAACTATCCTGTAGTACTATCATTATTTGTCATTTCACAGAAAAAAAAAAACAATGGAGGTTCAAACAGGTTAAGCCACCCAAGTTGTCCAAAGGTCACACAACTTCGAGATGGTAGATTCTGAAGGCAAACCTTCCTCCAAAAATCAAGTGCTTAACTTACATTGTACTACTCCTCACAGTTTTAGAAACAGAAAGGGGGACATTAAGAGGTCTTATGTAATAGCAAAACCACAGTGGGATCCCAAGAGAACTATCTGAATGAGGCAAAGGGAAATATGGAATCGGAATAAAATTCATGTGAATAGAAATCGATGTGAATTTTTAAAGACTTACCACATTCAAGGCACTGATAGCATTGACAAGAGTTGGAAGGAAAATTCGTGGTAAGAATCTGTCTTTAACTTTGGATTCTTGGATTTCAGGAAAAAAATTCTAGTCTATGTGAATGGATTGTTCTTCATACATGAGGGGTGTGCTTCTGACCCACCTCAATGTGATGGATTCTGAATTATTATACCCAGTATAAGGGTGGCCTTTCTTTATAAAATTTTAATATTCAAATTTACAAACTTGAGAAACAGTCAGTTATACATTATTCTCCTTTACTGGCCAGTTCTTTTAAGTATCAGCTTCAAGAGAGCATCAAAGTGTTTATTTACAAATTATAACTACTTGAGATGGCAGAATCAACTTTTAGGACTCACAGGCAACTAAAGATCGACATGATTCTATGTATCCAAATATCTTTTACAAACAACTTTACAAGAATATTATATTGGGTAACACAGTGGAGCCAGATTACACCCTCCTCAAGAAACAAAAGGTACAGATTTATAATACTGACAGCAAGGAATGTAGACAATGAACAGATTTCTGTTACAAGCTAAAAATCTAAAGGAACTTACAACAAAGTAATATGAAAACTGTGCCTGATAAACTGAACAGAATCAAATAAAAAAAAGAGAGGTAATCAGTATCTGTAGAGAAATCTAAAAGAGATAGGATCTTCTTACACCTCTGACTCCTGTTCGAAGACTGGCACTAAAACAGTGGTCATTCTAAAGAGACGTAACAGATACTAATGATGTGAAGAGGATAGGAAATGCCAATCTATCAAATCACTTCTCAGTGAATCTAAGAAGTACTGGTGTGAATTTTATAAAACTGCACCAAGAATCAGCCATAACAAAACCCTGATTAAAAAAATCATCCTGGGTTTTCCCTAATAGGTTAAACGTCTAAGCATTACTTACTGGGTCTCTACCTGGTACACCTCCTAAGTCTCAGCTGACCCTTCTGATGAATTAGTTCCACATATGCTTTATTCAAATATATTCTACAAGCAAAAGTAGTTCTGTCGTGTTCTTTTCCTCTTTCTCCTTACTATGTTGGTGGTAAGGTTTGACTGTATAGATCCTAGTCAAATGCCTAATGTTTCACTCTAGAGAGTTACTCCATATGTTCAAAAGTACAAGTGTTCTGACAGGCCTTCCAAAGAAAACATGTCTATCTCAAGAGGTTTCATCAACAAGCTTGGGTTTACACTATGGGGGGAAATTAAAAAAAAACCAACAACCCAATTTGACACAATCTCAATTTTCAAAGGCCCAAGGACAAATATTACCACAGTAATACAAAGTAGCAGAAAAAGAGGAATGAATACCCAGTGAAGATGGAGAACTAGCTGACTTGTTCAGTTTGACTGATAACTGCCAACATTAAACAAGGATCCTCTTCAGCTGTGATACAATGTATATGGACCTTACAACTCAAGGTCTCCTTTTCTCTCCCAAATTTTCCTGGCAATTCCATCTCAAATCACCAGTAACAGCTGGCGAACAAGACTTAACACATGAATCATACTATAGTCATTAATACTATCACATGAAAATATCCTTTAGAACTTAGTGTCAGCAGAAGTTGCCTCCCTGAGGAATTGGTATAGATTATTTCCCATGTCTGCTAATGAGACTGTAATTCTGATTCATTCTCCAGCTCCTAGGAAGCTTAGGGTTGCATGTGATGATCAGCCAGCCTCATTAATTATCTTAGCCGTGAGGATTAACAATATTTTTTCCCTTTTTTCTACAGTTTGGGCTCCTCATCTATATTGTATGTGTCCTGTGTTATAAGTCATTTCAAATGCTCATTAAAGACAGAGAGTGTAAGTATACTAATATATTTCTTTTTAAAAATCATTTTTTCTTACTCCCAACATACACCTATCTGCACATGTTCTAAACACAAAGCACTTATTTGGCAGATAAGGAAATTGAGGCACAGAAGCTCATTTGCTCAAGTTGGGACCCATTTAGCTAGCTTTCTGATACTCAGATCAAGCTTTGAATAGGACTGTGGAGTTGTATCATCTACATAGTACTGTGGTAGATCTCACGGCATACAAAAATGAGTAACTTGTGATTACAGTTTTAGAATCTTGCTATTAATGCATTTAATGGAAGGACATCCAAACTTCCCCAAAGTGAATAAAACTTCACGTTACACAGGAATCTGATCTGACTGAGGACCATCAGGGTCACCGCGAAGTAACCTATAGCCTCTGGCTGGCACCAGAAATGTCCTCATTTCCTAAGGGGCCTCAGGCTTAGAATGATCCAAGGATTAGCTGGTCTAGAGCCATGCTGAATTCTCACAGGCAAAGGACAGCACTATTTGAAGAGGCCTTTTCTCACACCATTCAATACATGCCAAGATCAAATTTTTTCTCTTACTTTGCTCATGCTTTCTCACATTATCAACACATGGCAGAAGTACAAAAGTGACCTAAGTCATAATGTCCAATTCAGCTGAAGTGATGAAAAAACAGTTTACTTAGGACTTGCTATGTGACCTTGACTAGTCCTCAACGAACCCATTAACTAAATAAAGGCCTTTTTTATCATCACTAGGGGAAGGGTAATTAGTCATCATAAAGCACTTTAATAGAAAGTGCTGTGTAAACACTAAACAACAAAGCTCAGAAAGAGCAAGATTAATAAGAAACACAGGGGTACATTTACCAGCAAATGGAAACTTATAACAGGGTCTTCCCACATTCCTGGCAGAGACCACCCGTTTCAGCTAATGGAATATGAATCTCTAAAGTCATTAGCACTTGGCCTGACAGTGATACACATTAGCAACTTTCCTCCTTGGAAAAAAAAGGGGAAAAAGAGTTATTTATTCCTGGTAGGCAGCCATACAGACATCTCAATTACCAGTTAGCCAGCCAGATGGGCAATTACTATTTGAGTACCTACTATATGCTTGGTACAGAGCTAGGGCATGATGGATACGATGGTGAACACATGTCTCTGCCTTTATGGAGTTTACAGTCTACAATACAAACTTTTGTTTTATTACTAGTGGCACCTACAGGAATAAAACCTTACTAAAATAAAGGCAAGTAAGAATAAAGAAGTCTAATTCCTGAAGCCACTAGACCGACAAAAGGCTACAGGCAGAGGAAGAGTTCAGGGAATGAGGGTACCAGGGCGTTCCCATTCTTCTCCCTAACTCATCACAAGTACTATCCTTAAACATTCTGCTTATGTACACTGTGTCTCCACCTAGAGCAGATTACAAAGGGTTACTGCTCCAACAAAGCAGTCAGGTGAACTGAGAACACTAAAAATAAGATTAATCAGACTTCTTAGAATCAAGGGATGTTCTGCAATGTTTTATAAGGCATTCTGTTGGGTAAGATCTAAATTTTGTGGGAAGACAGAGCTACAGCACACAATGATGACCTATCTTTTCAATCCTGTATTAGATTTCTGGAGTGGTAGGTTAATTTCCTTAAAAGGAAAAACAAACAAACAAACAAATCATCTTACCACAGCCTGAAGGACTGTCACTATCTACAAATCTTGCTTTGTGCAGCTTAAACCGGCAGTGCATCCCATCAAACACTGCAGGTGGGGACAGCCTAAACTCGGTCTTTATATAGGAGGGAAATATTTACCCAGGTTCTTACTGGTTTCAGAAAGGTCACCTCTTTGCAAAGGTTCTCTTGTTCTCCGTTAACTGGTTCCAGTTATGTAGAAAATCAAAATGTGGTTGGCAGCAAACACTCAGAAAGCACCAAGGATCCCAATTCCACCACTCAGAGAGCTGGTTAGATTAACACTTCCAAAGGCTGCCATTTAATCTTCCAAAATAAAAGAATTAGAAGGATGTTCTTTGAGCTCAACCCACAGCACAATAGACTAAACTTGTTCTGCCTCAGTAAGTACAGTAAAGAATGAGCAATCGCTCCTTACCACCCACCCCTCCAACCCACCCAAGCTCTTCTCAAGGGATGCCGAAGTGATCTATTCACACGACTCTACGATCAACCTGTATCCATGACAGTGTCTGCTGTCACCAACCTCCAAATGTTAATTTCTTACATGAGTCGAAGCAACTAGACGACCACAGAAGATGAAAATTAGTCTTCAATTTCATGCTGTCCTCATGCTTTTCACCTGCATAAAAGAGCTAGCTAGCTCCACGCATTTTTTTTCCCCCCATCCTGCCTCCAAGATCACACGCAGTTGTTGGATAAGCCGGGCACTGCTCCCAAAGAAGCACTATCAGATTTACCCGCTCACCTGAGGGGAGAGTTTCCCGTACACCCTCATCCCCTGGGGCTGGTCACTGGGGTCAGCAGACTTCGCTCACCTCTCTCCCACTCTCGTCTCTGAGGCCCTTCATCTAGGATAAGTCAGCTGCAAATTTAAGGCCTGGTCCTGCCGGGTTTCGAAAAGATCCCGGAGGACTTGGGCCGAGGGACAAAGGAAAGTGAGGTCAGGGTCGGCCTTTCCAGCTTGGGATAGGCCTGTGGCCGCTCACCCTCCACCCCTCACACCACCTCCGTAATCCTGGGTCCCTGAAACCTCAACCCCTGAAGTCCCAAACTAGCTGGAGCCCGGGGCCGGGGCTGGCTCGCGCCCCTTCCTCGAGGCCCTAACCCGGACCCCCGCCGCCACCCAGAGCCCCCGCACCTTCTTGGGCGCCTTGGTGACGGTGGCCATGAAGGAGTACTTCTCGGCGTCCTCAATCTCCTTGGCCTGCTTCAGCTCCTCCCCGACACCGGGCAGCGGCATCGCGTCAGGCATCGACATCCCCCGGCCGGCCGGGCCCGCGGCTGACCCGCCGCCCCCGCCTCCTTCCCTCACGGGCGCCCGCCCGCCTGCCCGCGCGGCGCCCTCCGACACGCGCTCGCCCACCCTCCCGCCGGGCCCCGCGCCAAGCCGCGTCGGGTGCTGAGGTGCTGTGGCCCGCGCCTCCTCTGCTCCCCGGTCCAAGACAGCCGGACAGCGACAGCGGGGACAGGAGCACCAGAAGCAGCAACGCTGAGCTCCGACCGGCCCGCGCCGCCACCTCCGCCGCACGCAAACACGGACGCAAAGTAAGGGTAGAAGGCGGTGACGCCACGTCGAGTACTGGCAGCTCCCAGAGGGCGGGGGGAGAGGCGGGGAGAACGGCGCTCTGTCGTGACGTCACTACGCTGGACTGGGCCGCTGAAGCCACTTTTTCTTCCTCGCTCGCGGGTGAAGGGAAGCTCCAGGGGTGAGCCGCGCCCTTATATGCCGCCAGGTGGCGCCATTACCTTGCGAGCAGCGCGCGGTTCCTGCAAGGTTGCCGCGGTGCTGGAGGGCCTTTGGACTGCGGGATGCCACGGGAGGCCTCTGAAGGGTGTAGGGATGCTTGGGAACGAGTACCAGAGCCTTACCCAACACAGCCTACAGCCAATCCTAGGAAGCTTCCGGCGCCCTAGGTAGCCCACTCGCTCACTGCCCCATTCCCAGGCTCTCTGAACCAGAACCTCCTTCCCAAGAGGCAGCGTTTGCCTCTTTGACACCGTAAGAATGGGCAGAACAGAACCAGAGCAGTGTGGTTTCTGCGCAACACTTTGTGACCTCCTCCACCACCGTCTCCGCTGGGCCTTGCTTGTTTACAAGTTCTTCATGTCGTGGAGCTGATGGGATAGGGCTAATGATGGGTAAGAGGGTGGGAGAGGAGAAGGGGTGGGGGAGGGGAAGAGAAGTCGACGTGCCCCTCCATCCCCCCACCCCCAAGCGTTTCACTCGGCCAGCTTCCAGGGCAGCACTAGGGCACTCATGAACTATTCACATGCTTTTACAGGGGCCGGCTATGTGCTACCCCTGTGCCAAGGCCCTGGATAGTACAGATGTGTGTAATAGGTTTTTTGTTTCTAAAGGCTTAGTCCAGCTGGTGAGGCAATGTCAGCTGAGGTTGCTTGTCCTTTGACATTCAGATGACGTTGGCTTGAACTTCCATGTCCTGTGGAAAGTCCAATGCTCCCCCCTCCCCGATTTCTGTGAATTACTGGGGGGACAGAAATTTTCAAGGTTACCTCTGGCTCTAGTTTTCTGCCTCATCTGAAGTTTTAGTCACCATTCTGGTCTTTGTGGCTGTTTCTTTAGTTCTTGCTGTCAATTCAAATGCGGAGAACAGTCCTTTCTCCTTTCAACCCCCAGCCCTATTCCAAAACAACCACAAAAATAATGCCGTAACATGTAGCAGAACTTTTAATGAAGTTTTGTGGGCCACAAGGGAGAGGTTACATCACACCACAAACAATTTAAAGTCATATTTCAGAAATGTTCTGAAAAGTTATTTTGGCCATCTCGTCACCCGGGACTTCTCATTAGCCCCACCACCCTGCAAAGCTCCCTAGTCCATTGCCGGTCTCATCCCCCTTCCTCCTGTTCCTCCCTTCCCAGCCCTCCGCCTCACCCTTCCCTTTTTGATTGACTGGGAAGCCAGATTCCTCTCCACTCTCCTGAGTGTTCAGGACTTCCCAGGGCCCTTTTCGTAAATTGCTCCCATCTCACCTTCTTCCTCCCGCCTCAGAAACCCAGCAGGTAAACTCTGAAGAAAGAAGTTGTGGCTTGAAGTAACGTTTCCCCACTGGTTTAAAAAGGTTGGGAAGAGTGTGAAATACTTGCTTCTGGGGCCTCAGAAGTCTTAGTCAGAGAATCCCATGTTCCAACCGCCCAGCCCCATGAGGTTGCCTGTTTGAAATAGGTTGTGGAAGTGTCTGGAAGGATGCACTTCTGCAAATCTTCACTTTAGGATTCTCTCCTCTGCCCACTCTTTTTCTTTTTTAATTAAAAAAAAATAAATTCAAATATAGTTGATTTACAATGTTCTGTTAGTTTCAGGTGATGTAAATACTTTTTTTTCTTTCTGGCTGCGCCATCCTGCCTGTGGGATCTTAGTTCCCCAAGTAGGAATCAAACTCAAGCCCCCTGCAGTGAAAGCACAGAGTCTTAACCACTGGACCACCAGGGAAATCCCACCCATGCCCACTCTTTCAGGCCCCTCAACTTCCCTCTCAGAAGTATTAGTGTAGCAGAAGGGACAAAGAGATTGGGGAGCAGAATACGAGATTGATCCATAAGGGTGCCAGACTGGCACTTTTATTCTTATTTCTCAGCTGGGGCCAGGAGCTATGCCTGCCCACCCAGGACTCTTTGGATATATGGCCTAAGAAGCTTTCATCTTGTGGGTTTGCCCAAACTGTTGTCAGCATCCAGGGATCAGAGCTGTCTCCTTAGAGAACAGAGACAGAGCCAGCTAGAACAGAGGTGAAAACTCCATATCCCATGAATAGGAAAGCATGTGACTTAGGTTAGCTTATTTGAAAAAAAAAAGAAGAAAGCATAGGTGTCTTTTGGATTTGATTTTTTAAAACTCCTGTCGTCTGAGAGCTTTGTGTATCAGCCCCAGCTCTGCCATGCATGTTAATGTTCAGACTGCTAGAGAGCTGGCTGGGGACTGGAGTTCAGCCTCTCTTTTATTCCACCTGAACCAAAATAACAAGTTTTCCCTCATTCTAGACTCACAGAATTGCCTGCTGCTGCTGTGGACAACGGTGACAACAGGGCCAGACCTAGAGGAAGCAGTAACTTTGCAGTTTGAGCCAAAAGAAAATCAACAGATGTGACTTCACTTACCTGAGTGCCTGGCCCAAACAGAGGCTGGGGAGGCTGACCAAGGGGAGTCAGAGTGCTTACACTGAAAGTGGGAGGGCCAGTACTCCTTGCCCTGGTGGAAAGGTAGTAGGCCTAGGTGGTTCGTGTCAGGCAAGAGCCACCAAGGGCATTCCTGGAAACCGGCCCTCTGCAGAGGACATGGGTGGTTGCCATCCCACCCGCCATGTATGGGCTGCAGATCAAAGAGTTCATCCAGTCAGAGTGTGATGACATGACACTGGTGAGAACCATTGCATGCTCCCTCCTCCCTCCCCCAGATGGCCCCACACGGCCATGGCTGTGACTGCTCATGTGTGAAAGAAATAAACGTCCTACCCAACCTAGCCCTGGGTCTGGCTACCAGCCTACCCACCCAACTCTCTGAACTGAGCCTCTATGCTGAGTCAGGTGGGTGAGTCAGGGCTTACTCCCCTGAACTGCACCACCCACACAGAGACAGCAGATGCTATGGGGACCCAAGGTTTGAGGACAGCAGGGACCCAAGGACAGGTGCACCTGTTGTGTGTGGTGGAGGAAAGTAGTCTCCAAAGGGTCTAGAAGTCAGAGAGGGGCCATGCTCTAGAAAGCAGCAGTCTGAGGAGAGAGAGGTGAACTAGGAGATGCTGTCACCACAAGCATGGTAGCACACAGGTACCATAGGTGGGCTGGGACTGCTTAATCAAATTCATTCTTCTGTCTACCCCCCAAATAACACTCCATGTGCATTCATTTTTTTAATTCATAAAATCTACAGTGAATGCTGGGCTTCTCTGGTGGCTCAGATGGTGAGGAATCTGCCTGCAAAGCAGGAGACCCTGGTTCAATCCCTAGGTTGGGAAGATTCCCTGGAGAAGGACATAGCTACCCACTCCAGAATTCTTGCTTGGAGAATCCCATGGACAGAGGAGCCTGACGGGCTACTCCATGGAGTCACAAAGTGTCAGGCACGACTGAGCGACTGACACACACACACCGTGACTGCTGAAGATGTGCTCAGAGCAGTACTAGATGCTGGGACCACAGAGACAAGTGAAGTGCCAATCCCTACCTGGAAGTGATGGTGGGTGGAGGATGAGCAGGAAAGGCTGTATACAGAAGATGCTTCTCCAGCTGACTCTTGACAGATAAGCAGCTGGACAAGCCAGGGAAGGTATCTCAGGCTGAAGGAATAGCCTGAGAAAAGGCAGGGCCCTGAGGCACCCTGGCATATTAGGGGAACTGTAAAGATTTCAGTGTGGGTGGAGTATAGGGGCAGGGCTGGGTGGAATGAGAGCCGCTATGGGAGCAAGATCCTACGGAGCCTGGTGAGCTGTGGGTGGGTGGTGGTGAATGCGAGGAGGAGGAAAAGCAGGTCAGGTGGAGTGACTGCCAAGATAAGGAGTGAACTTGAGCCGTTTGAGTTTTATATGTGTGTGCAGTACACACATATCCCAGAGGCCCCGGCGATACTAGGGTGGCACCCTTCACTCCTGCCTGCTCCCTGCTGGCCTGGCACACTCCAGAGCAGGGCTGTGCTCTCCCTAGGGCCCCTTCATCTCCTGTGGTACTGGCCCCACTTTAGCCATCTTCTTTCTGTCCCAGAGCTGCCTGATGATGCAACCCTGGGAGGCACCATAGGTGTAGTAAGTGATGCGAAAGGTGCCCTGGGAACATGGCTTCGGATTGCTGATCTGCCCTGCTGGCCCTGCGGGGACGCCCGGGGCAAGACTCCTGGCTGTACCTCTGTGGCTGTGGGCGCTGGCTCCCCTGGTGGGCCTTCCTCCTGCTTCCCTCAGTGCCCTCTTCCCCTCTTCTAGCCTCTTTCCTGCTCTTCTCTGCAATCCTGGCCCTGTTGGGAAAACTCTCTGAGGGCCAAGGCCAAGGAGAAATGCTCCTCCTCCTCTTCTGCTTGTGATGATCATATGTATTATTTATTTTACTATTTATGCTCACTTTGAACATAATCTTTAGAGGAAAGAAAAATCTATGAAGATGAAAATCTCTAGATCTCTATAAGTTCACTTGCAGTTCCTCTCAGTTTGCAGAAGTGCACTTTTGCATACCTGTGATCGGTACGTACATGTCATTCCGTTTTGGTCAAATTACAGTATTTCGAAAACACATGACCACATACTGAGGTTGTTTACATACTTATCATTGTCAGTGCTTCCCAAGGGTGCCATCATATTGCCATAGGAGTTTGCTTAACTGTTATCCTCTTGTTCTTAGAGTTCTTTCCAACTCAGTGCAATATAAACAGAGTGTGTGTCAGGGCAGGAACAGTATGGGAATGACTTTCAAGCAAAGCCGACAAGCCAGGATCACAGCACCAGGTCCTGCTGGAGAGAAGGAGCAAAAATGGTAAGCAGTGGGGTCAATTGTCCTGGCCGTAAACAGGGCCTGGGAGAAGTCACACTTTGGCCATAAGGGCATGTGAGGTCCAGTGCCTGGAACTCACGAGGGCTGACTCATGTGGAGGCTGCATGGTGTGGAGGGAAGCTGGGCATCCAGGCAGATGGAGGTGTGGCCTCCAGTCTCGACTTGACTACCAAGCTGGCCACTGGAATCCTGTGTTTTTCCTGGTCTCTGCTTCCTCATGCAAAACAGGATGATAGCTCTCCATCTAGGGCTTGTGATGATCCAGTCCAACAAAATAATAAACATCAAAGAGCTTTGAACAAGTTGCATGTATTGTGCAAATGTCAGTTATTAAGATGTGAGTCCAGGCTAGAAATCTGGATGGGAATGGAATTACTGTTGAGAATTTGGCTCTCTCTCTGTGCCCTGCTTCCCAGAATGATAGGAATAAACAGAAACCTGCTGGCTGCAGAAAAGGGTTGTCACTGCTGATCCTGAGTACTTGTTTACACTGGGATTGTACTTCCTTGAAAAGGAGGGCCGGACCTGCTCCAGCCGTGAGCAGCTGTCACTTCTCTGGCTCGACTTGGCCCCGGGTCTGGCTACTGTGTGTCTAGCAGCCTCTCCAGACTTTCACAGGTACTTTTTTCTGGGTTGGACCAGAGAGTCTGATATATTGTTTTTTGAGTTTCTGAAGCTGAAGCTCATAAAATTAAGGCTGAGAAGTCATCCAGTAATTGTAAACAATGTTCAAGAAATCTGTTCTGATGATTCTTTGTGCTGCTTTGTGTACTTTTCTGTGTGTGTTTATGGTGAGTTTACCAAAAAGGCAGACTCCAGAAATTGTGAAACTGGCTTTGGCCTTCAGCCTCTGCCCATGTCTCTGCCAGTCAGTTATTTATTGATCACCACTCTGCTAGGTGCCAGGGAGCCCAAAGTCAGCAAGACAGACACACTTCCTGCCCTCATGGGGCTTAGAGTCAATAGCAGGCCTTGGTCACCAAATCTGGATTCCAAACCTGGGTTCCTTCTGAGAGAGGAGCCCTCCTCTTTACTCTCTCCCTGTGCCCCACCCTGAAGAGTCCTTCCTAGAAGTAAAAGTCATCCTCTCCGTGTCTCTGAGATGCTGCCAGACCCCAGGGTGGGGAGGAGGACAGCAGTCCAGCCCAAGTTCAGATTGACTTACCAACCCTTGGAGTTGCCCTGAATCTTTTAGAAGCTTCTAGAACACTGTCTCCCTGACAGATATGCTTTCCCAAGGCAATGGAGAGTGGACTGGTGGAGGTGCCAGTGTGCCGAGGGCAGGTGCAGCAGGGCCTAGCTGTGCCTCTCACAAGTACCGCCTCCCCACCCACTGCCCACTACCTGCTCCTTGCCAGGTCAATTAGACACCCTGCTGGGGGCTAGTAGAGGCATCTGCCTTGACTGGAAAGGTACTACTGGGACTGGAGGGGCATGTGGAAGCTGCAACTTCCCAAATCTCAAGTGGCCAGGGTCTTGCCCCTGTTGACCCCAAAGGCCCTGCCTGTGGCCAGTTTGTTGGAGCTGGAGGAGACAAAGTGGTCAGCTGCTGGTTGTGTGGAGGCTGCTGCTGGGTGGGAACTCGCCTTCTTCACCCTCTCTGGTGTGCAGGGCGGGCCCCATTGCATCACCCTTGGAGCCTCTGCTCCTGGCTTTGCAGCCAGCTGGGCCCCTGGAGGAGGGACTCTCCCTGTTTTTCAACAAACCATTAACCATTTCATCCTCCTGGGCCTCCCTCTAGCAGACCTGGATTCCTAAGGCTGTCTCTTGAGCCTGCCTATCCAGACCTTAAAAACTTCCCTTCTGCTTCACGATGCACAGGTGTTCTGCCGTAGCAGCCCTTTGCGGGTCGGAGGCCCTGCCTTCCCCAACGAACATCTCTCCTCTTCCCCAGGAAAAGAGTTAACCTCCCTTATCCCCACCCTCAGCATTTGTCCCATTCTGCAGTAGTGAGGAAAGACTCTCAGCCTCCATCATGAGCTCATGCCACTTCCACACTCCAAACAGAATCGGTCGAAGGGTCAACACAACGTTTCAGACCAAGACGAAGAGCAGGGCCCAAGCAAGAATCCAGGGGCATGGACATTGGCCTGGCTCCATAGCACCCTAACCGTTTCCTACAGACCCGCTCAGGCCTTGCCCTGTTTATAGGGACCAGGGAAGGTGTGGGTGGAGTGAGGGTCCTCAGGAGCCCAAGGAGCTGATAGAGGAGAGTCCCAAATACACAATGTTTCCCTGCTCCTGTAGGGGCGGGGCGAGGAGGCATGGGGGGCGGGGCGGGGACAGGAGGAGGGCAGAGAGGCCCTTCCAGTGAGTAAGGCCCAGGCCGCATTCCTGCTCAGGACTTTCATCTCCCAGCCCCAGCCTTCTCCTCACTACCCCACCCATCTCAGGGCCTGAAATAGCCTGAAACTTCATCCAAGCCTAGGCCCAGGTCCCAAATTTAGTTCCACAAACATTTGGCTGCCCCATAACTTGCAGAATCCTAGGCTGGATCCTGTAGGGGATGTAGAGATGAATGAGGTTCAGCCTCTGCCTTCAGGGAGCTTGTAAAATGTTCCCTGTGACTATAGCCAAAGGCACATGATGTCTGAAGGAGAAGAAAGATGGTTTTCTGTGGAAGGGAGTGGAAGCAGACTTGTGGAGGAGAGTTGTTTTTGTTGAATCTCAAAGACTGAGTAGGATTTCAAAAGGCAGATATGAGGGGCATTCATTCTGGATGCAAGGAACATCAAGAGCAAACCTAGAGGAGTGCAAAACTTGAGTATGTTCTGGAACATGGCCCACAGTCTGGTTTGACTGGAGCACATGGGAGAGTATTGAGATGTTTACAATTTCCATGCATGTGTCATTTAACTTACCAGTGAGTTTGTCCACCCTTGCTGCAGGCTGAGGGCTCCTAAGAGGCAAAGACGTGTTGGTTCTGAGAATTGTATAGACCAGAACACGGAGGCACAGAGAGGTTGAAGAAACTTGCTTGGGAGCTATAAAATACATTAGTGATACAGTGAGGACTAGAACTAGGTTCCCTCACCCTTATCTGTCTTGGTCCAGTACAGGTCCCTTAGTCCAAGGAGCTTAATCCATGAGCTGACTGACCCAGCAAGCTTGCCACCTCTTAGCAAGGATGAAAACAAAAAGTTAGCTACTTGGGCTTCCAAGATGGCTCAACGGTAAGAATCCACCTGCCAGGCAGGAGATGCAGGTTCGATCCCCAGATTGAAAAGATATCCTAAGGAATGAAGTGGCAACCCACTCCAGTATTCTTGCCTGGGAAATCTCATGGACAGAAGAGCCTAGCAGGCTACAGTCCACGCGGTCGCAAAAAGTTGGACACAACTAAGTGACTTAACAACAAGTGTTCCTCATGATGTTGCATGTAAGCAAAGAATGGATAGCCCCATGATACTGGATAGGAAAGAAAGGCCAATATTCTTTATGTTTCCAAGTTTATTTAATCAGGTCCCAAGCACCATTACAGTTGGTGAGAATTTTAGTATCGTATTAGGGTGACAGCTATCTCTTGGCTCACTGGGTTTAAAAAAAAAAAAAAAAGTAAAAAAAATAAAATAAAATTCCCCAGACAAGCAAACCAAGAGCCTTATCTTGTAGAAATGGGGACGCTGTTCCTCGTTCAGTGGAGACAGCCTTGGTGACTCTGTTCCTTGTACCTGGTGTTGAATGCTGATCCTTTCTGTCTGTGGGCACTGCTTCTCCAGTCAGACTGCTGGGCTTCTCACTCACAGAGTCCTCTCCCAACAGCTGACCGCTTAGTGGTCTTTCTTCCTGCCTCCCCTTCATGGCTATCTTCATATCAGGTTTTGCCATCTTGTGAGGCTGGAGGCTATGTGTGTTCCAGCTGGATCTCAACTTCTGCCACTTGTGGATGCTCATGATCCCCCACCCTCTTCTCAGGTACCAGAAATCAGTGCCCCCCCCCCAAAGGTAAGGCTACTCCCATTTCCCAGTTGGAAAACTAGCCCCTATCCTCTGTGACCTCCAGGACTGGAAGCCCCAGCTGTCATCCTGGGAGGATGTGGGAAAAATACTTCACATTCTTTTCTGAAGAGTCCACAACCAAGAAAACCAGATATGACTAATTTCTCAATCAGGTTATGCTGCCACATTAAATGTTCAATTAACCAGCCCATTCCACCACCCAAAGCAAAGAAGCAACATGATGATAGCAGTTGATGCACACAAAGCATTTGACAGAACTAAACATCCGGTTATGATTTTAGAAAGGATATGAAAGGAATGTGAATTTCAAAGGAAGAAATATAACTGTCCCTATTCACAAAGGAGACCAAAGAATTTGCATACACACACAAAAAAATCACTGAGAACTAATAAGTGAGTTTAACAAGATTGTAGAATGTAAGGTCAATACATAAAAATCAGTCATATTTCTATATACTAGAAATAAAATATGTTAAAACCAATACCATTTACAATAGCTAAAAATGGAATATTTAAATATAAATCTCTTAAGACATATATAAGATCTATGTGCCAAAAATGATAAAACACTGATGAAAGAAATCGAGGAAGAGTTGAATAGTGGAGCAACATACCGTATTCAGGAATTAGAAGACTCACTATATAGATTCAATTCTCTCCAAATTGATAAGTAGATTTAACTAAATTCTAATCAAAACTTCATAGGATTTTTGGTAGATAGATACACAATCTGATTCTAAAATTTATATAGAACATCAAAGGAATCAGAATAGCTAAAACAATTTTGAAAGAAATACAAATTTGGCCTGATTTTAAGACTTACTTCATAGCTACAGTATTCAAAACAGTGTGGTATTGACAACAGAAGAGACCCATAGATCAGTGAAACAGAATAGAGACTCTAGGAAGTAAACACATAAATATGGTCAATGGATATTTTACAAAGGTGCAAAGACAATTCATTGCAGAAAGAATAGCTTTTTTTCAGCAAACTGTGTTGTAGCAGTTGGACATCCATACGAGGAAAAGCAAACTTCACACCTTATATAAAAATTAACTCAGAATGAATCATGAATTTAAATGTAAACATAAAACTACAAAACTTTCAGATAAAAAATAGAAGAAAATCTTCATGGCCTGAAGTTAGGCAAAGAGCTCTAAGACTTGTCAAGAAAAGCATGGTCCAAAAAGAAAATATGGATACAGTGGACTTCATCAAAGTTAAAAACTTTTGCTATAAAAGAAGCAATTAAGGAAAATGAAAAGACAAGTTACAGACTAGGAGAAAATATTTGCAAATTATATGTCCAACAATAAATGTGTAAAACATCTAAAGAATTCTCAAATGTTTCTTACTTGACAATAAGAAGGCAAATGATCCAATAAAATGAGTAAAAGACTTAAACATTTTGCTAAAGAGGATAAACAAAGCAAATAAACACATGAGATGATGTTCAATATCATTAATCATTAGGAAAATACATATTAAAACCTCCATGAAATAGCACAACACATGTTAGAATGGCTGAAATAAAGATACTGATACTGACAATACCAAGTGCTTTGCTGACAATACCAAGCCCATTGTATGGGTGCTCTCATACAATGGAATGTTGTTCCAATACATTGTTGGTAGGAATTGCAAAATGGTGCAGCCGTACTGGAAGACAACTGGACAAATTCTTTTTAAATGAAACACAGATTACCATATGACCCAGCAATTGCGCTCATAGGTGGTTACCCTAAAGAAATGAAAATTTATGTTCCTATGAAAACCTGTACAGGAATATTTATAGCTCCCCTATTCACAATTGCTAAAATTGAAACAATCCAAATGTTTTTCAGTAAGTAAATAGGTTTAAAAAAAAACAAAAAAAGCTATAGTTCATCCATATAATGGATTAAAAAGGAAGAAACTATTGATATAGGAAATAATCTTGATGAATCTCTGAGGCATTATGCTGAGTGAAACAAGTCCTTCCTACTCTCTTAATTATTGTTAGCAGAGTATATCTTTCCCCATCCCTTTAGTTTTAATCATATTTATATAGAATCTTTACTATATCTAAAGTGTTTCTTATAGACCACATGTAATTGGGTCTTGGTTTTTTATCTACTCTGACAATCTGTCTCTTTTACTTGGTGTTCAGTTCAGTTCAATTCAATCGCTCAGTCGTGTCCGACTCTTTGCGACCCTATGAATCGCAGCACGCCAGGCCTCCCTGTCCATCACCAACTCCCGGAGTCTACCCAAACCCATGTCCATCGAGTCAGTGATGCCATCCAACCATCTCATCCTCTGTCGTCCCCTTCTCCTCCTGCCCGCAGTCCTTACTTGGTGTAGTAGATTATTAACAATTTAAAGTGATTATGGATTCATTTGGGAAGGAATGCATGGCAGGAAGGGAGTCAAATATTCAACCATGGATTCACTCTATGAACACTGACTGAGTTCTACTAATAGGGTCACTTATGAGGGTTCCCCAGGTGGCTCAGTGGCAAAGAATCCGCCTGCCAATCTTTTGATTTCCCTATCAATTTCATCAGTACCCTGTTCGTTATTTAGAAAAGTATTGGTTAATCTCCATGTGTTTGTGCTTTTCAGAGTTTTTTCTTGTAATTGATACCTAGTCTCATAGCATTGTGGTCAGAAAAGATGCTTGATACGATTTCAATTTTCTTAAATTTACTGAGGTTTGATTTGGGACCCAAGATGTGGTCTATCCTGGAGAATGTTCCATGTGCGCTTGAGAAGAAGGTGTATTCTTCTGCATTTGGATGGAATGTTCTGAAGATATCAATGAGAGCTATCTCATAGTAGAAGGACATGCACTCATCTTCTCTTTCGAGAAAGCTCACATGCTAGCAAAGTAATGCTCAAAATTCTCCAAGCCCTGCTTCAACAGTATGTGAACCATGAGCTTCCAGATGTTCAAGCTGAATTTTAAAAAGGCAGAGGAACCAGAGATCAAATTGCCAACATCCGTTGGATCATCAAAAAAGCAAGAGAGTTCCAGAAAAACATCTACTTCTGCTTTATTGATTACACCAAAGCCTTTGACTGTGTGGATAACAACAAACTGTGGAAAATTCTTAAAGAGATGGGAGTATTAGACTACCTTACCTGCCTTCTGAGAAATCTGTATGCAAGTCAAGAAGCAACAGTTAGAATCAGACATGGAACAACAGACTGGTTCCAGATTGGGAAAGAAGTATGTCAAGGCGGTATATTGTCACCCTGCTTATTTAACTTATATGCAGAGTACATCATGCAAAATGCCAGGCTGGATGAAACACAAGCTGGAATCAAGATTGCTGGGAGAAATATCAATAACCTCAGATATACAGATGACACCACCCTTATGGCAGAAAGTGAAGAAGAACTAAAGAGCTTCTTAATGAAAGTGAAAGAGAAGAGTGAAAAAGTTGTCTTAAAGCTCAACATTCAGAAAACTAAGATCATGGCATCCGGTCCCATCACTTCATGGCAAATAAATGGGGAAACAGTGGAAACAGTGGCTGACTTTATTTTTTTGTGCTCCAAAATCAGTGCAGATGGTGACTGAAGCCATGAAATTAAAAGACGCTTACTCCTTGGGAGGAAAGTTATGACCAACCTAGACAGCATATTAAAAAGCAGAGACATTACTTTGCCAACAAAGTCTGCCTAGTCAAGGCTATGGTTTTTTCCAGTAGTCATGTATGGATGTGAGAGTTGGACTATGACGAAAACTGAGCACTGAAGAATTGATGCTTTTGAACTGTGGTGTTGGAGAAGACTCTAGAGTCCTTTGGGCTGCAAGATCAAACCATTAAATCCTGAAGGAAATCAGTCCTGTATGTTCATTGGAAGGACTGATGCTGAAGCTGAAATTCCAATACTTTGGCCACCTGATGTGAAGAACTGACTCATTGGAAAATACCCTGATGCTGGGAAAGGTTGAAAGCAGGAAGAGAAGGAGACGACCGAGGAAGAGATGGCTGGATGACACCACCGGCTAGATGGACATGAATTTTAGCAAACTCCAGGAGTTGGTGATGGACGGGGAAGCCTGACATGCTGCAGTCCATGGGGTTGCAGAGTTGGTCACGACTGAGTGACTAAACTGACTGTGTTATATATATGTTCCTATTGCCATTTTCTTAATTGTTCGGGGTTTGTTTTTGTAGATCTTTTTCCTCTCTTGTAATTCCTGACTATATAAGTCCCTTTAATATTTGTTGTAAAGCTGGCTTGCTGCTGCTGCTGCTAAGTCACTTCAGTCGTGCCCGACTCTGTGCGACTCCATAGATGGCAGCCCACCAGGTTCCCCCATCCCTGGGATTCTCCAGGCAAGAATACTGGAGTGGGTTGCCGTTTCCTTCTCCAATGCATGAAAGTGAAAAGTGAAAGTGAAGTCACTCAGTCGTGTCTGACTCTTCGCAGCCCCATGGACTGTAGCCTACCAAGCTCCTCCGTCCATGAGATTTTCCAGGCAAGAGTACTGGAGTGGGGTGCCATTGCCTTCTTTGAAAGCTGGTTTGGTGGAAGTGAATTCTCTTAATTTTTGCTTCTCTTTAAAGCTTTTGATTTCTCCACCAGTTTTGAATGAGATTCTTGCCAAGTTGAATTATCTTCATTGTACATTTTTCCCTTTCAGTATTTTAAATATATCCTGCCATTCCCTTCTGGCCTACAGAGAAAAAAAAAAAAAAAATAAAGTGATTATGGATATAGTTGGACTAATATCTACCATATTTGTTACTATTTTCTATTCATTATCCTTATTCTTTGTTCTTATTTCTTTTACTTGTTTTCTCGCTTTTGTAGTTTTAATTGATCCATTTTTATATTTCCATTTTTCTTTCTTTTCTTAGCATGCCAATTATACATTTTTTAAAACAAGTATTTATTCTGTGGCTCACCAGTTGACAGTTGAGGCACATGAGATCTGTCTTCCTTGCGGCCTGCAGAATCTTTCAGTTGTGGCATGTGGGAGCTAGTTCCCCGACCATGGATCTAACCCAGGCCCCCTGCATTGAGAGCGTGGAGTCTTAGCCACTGGGCCACCAGGGAGGTCCCCAATTATAGATCTTTTAAAACTTTTTTTAATGTACCCTAGAATTTGTAATATGCATTTACAGCTAATCCAAGTCCATTTTCAAATAACACTATACCACTGCAGAAATAGTGCTGAATCTTCTAATAACAAAGTATTCCTAATTTCTCCCTCTGAACAAATTGTTATCTATCAGATCAATTAAGAATAGAAAAATAAAAGTTTTAATTTTACTTCCATTTAGGTCTTCTTTGATGTTCTTCCTTTCTCTATGTAGATCTGAGTTTCTAACAGATGTAATTTTCCTTTTCTCTGAAGAACTTAGCATTTCTTGCAAGTCAGATCTACCAGCAACAGACTTCCTCAATTTTTGTTTGTTTGAGAAAGCTTTTATTTTTCCTTCATTTTTGAAGGATAATTTCACAAGGTATAGAACTCTAGGTTGATTTTTTTCTGTCAACACTTGGTTTACATGGTTTCTGAAAAGTCAAATTAATTCTTATTTTTGTTCCTCTATAGGTGTAGTGGAGTTTTCCTCTGGCTTCTTTCAGGATTTTCTATTCATTTCTGATTTTATGCAGTTTGAATATAATTTATTTAGGTGTAGGGTTATTTTATTTTATTTTTTTTTTGGCATCTATCCTGTTCTGTGTACTCTGAGCTTCCTGATCTGTGGTTTGGTGTCTGTCAGTAATTCGGGGGAAGTTCTCAGCCATGATTTGCTTCAATATTTCCTGTTATTTTCTCCTCTTCTAGTATTCCCATTGTACACGTTACTCTTTTTGTAGTTGCCTCATAGTTCTTGGATATTCTGTTCCATTTTTTTCAGCATTTTTTTCTCTTTGTTTTTCAATTTGAGAGCTGCTATTGGCATATCCTCAAACTCAGAGGTTTTTTTTTCCTCAGCCATATCCAGTCTACTAACAAATCCATCAAAGGCATTCTTTATTTCTGTTACTATTTTTTTTTATCTCTAGCATTTCTTTTTGATTCTATCTTAGACTTTCCATCTCTCTGCTTACATTTTATCCATCTGTTATTGAATGTTGTCTACTTTTCCCATTGGAGCACTTAGCATATTAGTCATAGTTGTTTTAAATTTCTGGTCTGATAATTCCAACTTTCCTGCCATATCTGAATCTAGTTTTTATGTGTGCTCTGTCCCTTCAAACTGTGTTTTTTGCCTCTTAGCATGCCTTTCAACTTTAAAAAAAATTGGTTGAAAGCCTGACATGATGTATTGGATAAAAGGAACACTGGTAAAAAGGCCTTTAGTGTTGTGGGGGTAAGGTGTGGGGGGAAGGCTAAGCGTTCTGTACTCCTATGACTAGGACTTGGGCTGTTAGTGAGTCTGTGCCACTGGGTTGTGAATTTCATATGTGATTCTCAATTTTCTCTCCCCTTTGGTGGGATAGAATGTCTAGAGTGGGTGGAATTGAGTATTTCCCTTCCCCCAGGTTGGTTAAGCTGTGATAAAACCCCAATAAGTTGGGCTCTGGCAAAGCAGTTCCTCTTGAGAGCAGGCCTTGTTAAGAGGAACAGAAAGAATTTGCTAGCTTATTTCAATATGGTCATTTTCCCCTTCCCCTGCCAGAATCACGAGGGGACTTTTTTCTGACATCCTCTATGAGAGCCTGGTAGAGTTCCTATAGCTAAAACTCATAGAAGTGTGGGAAATCTCCCCTGATTGGACCTCCTGGAGTTTTAAGCTCTCATACTTGTCCATCCTGAGCATCTAGCAATTAATTAATTACAGTGTAGGTTGTTCTACCCCAATACTGGTTTTCATGGAAGTTCCTGCTCTGGGAATTAGTGATGCTGTGTGTCTGTCTGTCTGTCTCTCCAATCTGGGGAGCAGCAGTTTGCCCTGAGACCTCATTTCTCTGATGGATCTAAGAAGAGTTGTTGATTTTCCAATTTGTCCAGATTTTTACTTGGTATTATGATAGAGTGATGACTTCCAAGCTCCTTGCATGCTAGACCAGAAACCAGAAGTCAATTTATGTTAATTGAAAAAAGAAAGGACTCTGAAAATTGCTAAAATGTAACTTTTATATTATCTATATTTTAAATTATAAACAATTTTTTTTCAAAGGAAAGAATTAGAAATTATAAATGAGGAATAGCATGTAAGGAATAGGGTAATTTTTCCAAATCCTTGCAAGATACCTGTGCTTGATAATGGCATCAATACATTTCAGCATATTTTAAATCGTTTTAGCTTACTTTGCTTCCTCTATTCTTGATTTTCATTATAGTGCCACCTTTCTGTTGGTTACCCACGCTCCAAACCTTGGGCCCTTTTGGCTACTCTTTCTTTGCGATCGTCTGTCAGTTGCCATGTCACATCTATTATGTATTCAGAATTCAGCTATACATCCATTTTCTCTTTTCCTTACCTCCTGCCCCTCCCCTAGTTCATCATCACTTGTTAGGACTTTTACAATTATTTCCTAACATCTCCCTCCCATAATAGTCAGCTTCAGGAGACGTTCCTAGTGGTCCAGTGTTAAGACTTTTGCTTCCACTACAGGGGCCACGGATTTGATCCCTAGTTGGGGAACTAGATCCCTGCATGCCATGTAGCTCAGTCAAAAAAACAAAATGTCAGCTTTGAAATCAGAACTGATCTGACTCTAAATCCTGGCTTTGCCACTATCTCTGTTTTTGACCTTGAATGTAATATTCTTAACATCCTTGCTTTGAGGTCGAGCATCATCTGTAAAATTGAGGTGGTAATACTCAACTCCCAGGGTGATTATGAGGATTGGAAGACACCACATGCCAGGCACAGAATCTTAAATGCACTATTATTTTATTGAATGAGACAATGTATATAAAGGGCTTGGCATGGTGCTGGATACATAGTAAGTACTCTATCATTGCTGACTGCTGTATATAATTCTTCTTCACCTCAGTTCATTTTAGCCACTACTGTCAAATTGATTTTCCTAATGAGCTGTTTTGATTCTGTCCATCTCTTGCTCAAAATCTTTCTTTGACTCCCTCTTGCCTGTTGAAATAAGCCCAAACTCTTTTGCCAAGAATTCAAAGCTCGTCTTGATCAGTTCCCTCCTGCCTTTCAGATTTTATCGCCTGAATATCTCTGCTCACTGGACTCCATACATACACCGGCTTTCCCTCATCTTTAGCTTTGTTCAAACTGTTCCCTCTCCCTGGAATGCCGTTCCTCCTCCCATTTTGCTCAGCAAATATTTGCTGAGTAAATAGATGCTATCCTTTGGAAAATCTCCTCTAGAGAAGCCAGTTCTTATCCGTGTCTTATGACCCGCCTGTGGTGGAGACACATAAGGGAGGGTATGTTTATTTTTAGCAGGACTCTCTGTAGGGGAGACATATATACAAACAGAGAGGTTTTAAAGAAGTTACCCCTGCTCCACAGCCCCCTCCACCCCTCCTGAATACTGATGCCACATAAAACTGATGCCAAGAGGAGATATTGCTCATGTCCTCTTGTTCAGTGAACCTCTCAGTTCAAAGCATATTTTTGGAATACCTATCAAGCACTCTGCAACTTATCGGGAACTGGGCGGGGGGTAGTCAGAGCACATTTAAGACCATCTGGTTGGTGGAGAGAAGGCTTGCACAACAATGGCAGGCAATGTGTGGGAACTGATGCTGAAGAGAAGTATATAACCAAGATGAGGTCAGATACTTCAGATACACCAGAGAGGGGGTCAGAGAAGCTGCAGCGAGATGATGCTTTGTGACAGCCATGCCTGGGGTGAGTTTCCATGTTCTGTGCCCTTTGAGAATGTGTGGTATGCTAAGGCAAACATCTGATGTGTGCTCGGGAAATGCAAACCAATGAACTTCTTCATGTGATAAGCCAGGCCCAGGGCCATTCCTTGAAAGGCAGCTTTCCTAAAACCACTAGTAACTTTCTGCTGCTAAAGGCATAGGTACAGGTGGAGATTTTTTCTAAGGACCAGCTTCCCACACCAAACACAATTCATGTGGTTCAGCACAAGCTCAATTATTTAAAAATGCTAAGGCATCTTTAATAACAGCAGGGGTGATAAGTTTCAGGTTAATGAAAAAATAAGTATGTGTAGCCTTGTAATCTTACTTAAGAACTTAGCCCAGCTTAACTCAATATCTAGGTTCTTGAGGTCTCTAATCTAGGTTTTATTCCCAGAACATTCTCAGCTTCTGGATTATTCAGAATAGGATAAGTATTAAGTTTAATCACTTACTAGCTCTGTGACTTTGAAACTCAGGGAAATGCTTTGTGATTAAGTTTCCTCACTTTGACTGTTGGGATGATACCACTGATGTTAAGGTTTGTTGCAAGGATTTAATGAAATGACACGTGTGGAGTGCCTGACAGAGTAGGTGTCTTTGATGGTTACTGGAGGCCCCTCTGCCATACTCCAATCTATGCCCAAACTCTCTCCTCCAAAGCTATCTAAACTCTAAGTTTAACAGCTTCCTCTGTATTTCCTTTACACCACTTATTAACAATAATAGCAGATATTAATAACAATATCAGTTGCCCAGCTATTATAGTGGGCCTGCTGCATGCCATGCCCTGTGGTGGAACTTTCCAAACTTTATCTTCAATCCTAATTATTTCTAGTTTACAGTGCAGGAAACTGAAGCTCAGAACAAAAAAGCACCTTGTCCAACGTGGCAAGAGTTGGAATCAGAATCAAGTCTTCTTTCTCTGAAGCATATACTCTTTCTTCTCAACCATATTGTCTCTTCTGGGAAGACATCTCTTCTCTGGACGTGAAGACCAGAGACGCTAGCTACCCCTGATAACTTTCAGACCTTTTCTAATAATTTGCCTCTGTAACTGCAATTTATTCATTCATTCCACAGATATTTAGTGAGTGTTCACTATGTGCTATAGGGATGTAAAACTGAAGAAGAGTCCATGTCTCTCAAGAGTTCACACTCTTCAGCAACATGGATGGACCACGTTAATAGAGATTATCATACTAGGTGAAGTAAGTCAGACAGAGGAAGGCAAATACTATATGATAACACTTATACGTGGAATCTAAGATGGTACTAATGAACTGATTTACAAAATAGAAATAGACTCAAGGCATAGAAAACAAACCTGCCATTACAAAAGGGAGAGAGGGATAAATTAGGAGTCTGAGTTTAACAGATACACACTGCTGTATATAAAATAAACAACAAGGACTGACTGTGTAGCACAGGGAACTATATTCAATATCTTAATAATCTATAAATGGAAAATAATAAAAAATTATATATATATATATATATATATAAATATCTGAATCACTTTGCTGTATACCTGAAACTAACAAAATATTATAAATCAACTGTACTTCAATTAAAAAAAAAAGAGTTCACACTCTCATGGAGAAGACAGACACAGTGGATAAGTGGGGAAATCAATGATTAAGTAAAAGAGCATACTGGGACCTCAGAATCCAGGTCAGGTTGAAGGGAGTAGTGTCGGTGTCAGATAAAGCTTTCAAAGGAGGTGGTTTGAATTGATTCATTATCCTGATCTTTATTTCCTTCTTTCCCCAAACATGTTTTAAGCAGCTACTGTGTTTCAGGTTTTAGGCTAAGCCCTGGGATTAAACACAGGCAAGTCTCCATCCAGTATATGTCCCTAAGAAACTTACAGTCTAGCCTGGAGGGATAGACTGCAAATAACTCAACGTTAAAATTGTGTTGGGGTGCACAAGGAATGGTTAATGCTATATGCCAAGGGTTGTTTCAGAGGTCTAGTTTCTTAAATGTTTTTTTCTTCTTTTTCCTATTCACCCCAGTCTTTTGGCACTTTAAGCACCTTTGAAGATATTCCACAGACCATGCCAGATGAAAATGGCCATTTCAAACTGCATTTATATTTTATGATATTCTCCAGAGGAAGAAGCTATAATTCAAACCACAATATGTCAAGATGGGGCAATGTCTCCACAGCCAGCAACATCTGGTAAATGAAGGAGATGAAACACTGACCACAGTGTTACAAAATGCAGTATTAATTATGTTTTAACTGCCTGTTGTTTGTCCACTGTTGCCCCTTTTAGAGTGACTAACAATGCAGGACCAAGTCTAGCTGTCCAATTGCATGATTCTCCTTTCATGAATCATTTTTTGGATCTACTGAACTTCAGACTCTGTAGGTAAAAGATTCAATAATAAGTATTCAAAAATAAGGAAATTTAATATATGGTAAATGTGTCCTTTTATATCAACTCTTGGCCATTTGGAAAAAAATTAATTTGATCCATATTCTATGCCTATATATCAAAATAAAATCAAGATGAATCAGAGATATTTAATCTTTAAAAAATGAAATCCTAGAAGCACTAGAGGAAAACATGAGAGAGTTTGTGTCTTCCTTTTCATAATCCTACCGTACAAAACAGCTAAAGCTGTTGATAATAGAAAGTGTTGATAAATTCAGTCACGTGAAAATCAAACGTTTCTACCTGACAAAAAAAATCACCATAAATGGTAAAAGTAAAATAGCAAACTGGATGAGGGTATACCTGAAACTTAATATTAGCAAAAAGGACAATGTATAATATCCTTTTAATATAGTAATATATAATTTAATATATAATTATATGTTATTACTATAAAATACAGATAATTATTATTTTTGGATATTACAGGTAGATCCAAACAATTCTGGAGGGAATTACATATTCATTAATATACAAAATTATAGTATATGTGTATATATCAGTCAGTTCAGTCACTCAGTCGTGTCCGACTCTTTGTGACCCCATGAACCGTAGCACGCCAGGCCTTCCTGTCCATCACCAACTCCTGGAGTTTACCCAAACTCATGTCCATTGAGCTGGTGATGCCATCTAACCATCTCATCCTCTGTCGTCCCCTTCTCCTCCTGCCTTCAATCTTTCCCAACATCAGGGTCTTTTCAAATGAGTCAGCTCTTCACATCAGGTGTCCAAAATATTGGAGTTTCAGCTTCAACATCAGTCCCTCCAATGAACACCCAGGACTGATCTCCTTTAGGCTGGACTGGTTGGATCTCCTTGCCATCTAAGGGACTCTCAAGAGTCTTCTCCAATACCACAGTTCAAAAGCATCAATTCTTCGGTGTCCAGCTTTCTTTATAATCCAACTCTCACATCCATACATGACCACTGGAAAAACCTTAGCCTTGATTAGACGGACCTTTGTTGAAAAAGTAATGTCTCTGCTTTTTAATATGCTGTCTATATATGTGTGTGTGTATATATATATACATACATATATATATATATATATATATATTTTTTTTTTTCTCCAGTTCCCTCCACAATTGCTCAGATCTACCTGCTCCTGCAGGACCTCAGTTGCTTGCTCAGTGGAGTGTCTGGCCACTTCCCTTGTTACCTTGTCCCCAACACACTGCCTAACTTGTCCTCCACCAGGATGAAACCTGGAGTAGAACCACAGTTGCATTGGTGCCCAGATCTGAAGGATGTAGTTCCCCCCTCTTTTGGGTGCAGACTGAACATTATGCTATAGGACAAGGAACTTGGCTTCCCCACCAGCTATTCTGGGTGATGCAACCCAGAAGTGCGGGGCAGTGATGCCTTGTGGGCAAATGTTGAACTATGAGAGACTGCAGATGGAGGGTGAGGAAATGACAGATATGAATAAAATTCCCATCCTCATTTCTACCTTCCCTCCACCCAACATTCTTGTAACTGAGCAACTGTTTCCTCGTGAAGCTGTAGCCAGCTCTATGCTATACCACCTTGTGTTTGCTTTCCCTCCTCACTTCCATTTCCCCCTTCACTCTCACTCTCATAGGATTGTACTCCCCCAGTAAAGCATGAGAATGTGAACTTTGTCTCAGCCTCTGTTTCCTAGGGAATCTGAGTCAAGAATTCTCCAGGCAAGAATACTAGAGTGGGTAACCATTCCCTTCTCCAGAGGATCTTCCCAAATAAGGATTGAACCTGGGTCTCTGCATTGCAGGCTGATTCTTTACCATCTGAGCCACCAGGGAAGCCCATATGAAGAACTACTAGAAGACAATATGAAAAAGACCAACAATGCTATAGAAAAGTATGCAGATATGAAAAAATAGTTCACAAAAATGTTACTTTAAAAGCCACTAGAAATAATTTTTTAAAAATATGGAAAGATTAACCTCACTCATAATAAGAGAACTACAAGGTAAAGTTATAATGATATTTAGTTTTCACCTGTCAAATTGAACAGTCCGATAGCATACTGTGCCAGAAAGGTGTGAAGAAAATAGACACTCTCATTGCTGGTAGAAATATATATCTATACAATCTCTAAGGATGATAGTTTAGCAATATCTTTAAAAATTAAAAAAAATTGCATACTTTTTAACCCAACAATTTAATAAGCTCATTGTTGTTTTCTTTGTAAATAGACTGGAAATAATTAAAAACTGGTTCCCTCCATTAGAAACTGGTTCAGTAAATTCTGGTACATACATAAAGGAACAACTATACAACTATTAAAAAACTAGAGAGTATTTTTCTTTTAAATGTACTGATATGTAAAAATTTTCAGTTTATATCAAGTAAAAATATCTCTAGAAGGAAACTGGTACCAGTGGCTGCCTCTAGGGTGGACAGTCCTAACTTTACACCTTTTGTACCTTTTGAATTTTGTATCACATGGATCTATTTTTTCATTATCAACTTTATTGAGGAATAATTTATGTACAGTTAAACTACATCCATTTAAAAGGCACAATTCTATCAGTTTTGAAAATTTTATGCACTTGTGAAAACATCATCTTGATCAAGATACAGAACATTTACATCATCCCCAAAGATTCCCCATGACACTTTGCTGTCCATCTCTCTCTCTTCCCTGGTCCCTCACAACCACTGAACTGCTTTCTGTCATTAAATATTAGTGTGTATTTGATACAGACTGGATCATACAGTATGTACTCCTGTATCTGGCTTTTGCACATTGAATAATGATTCAAGATTCATTCATGTTGTTATGTGTATTGATAGCTCATTACTGAATAGTGACTTCCCTGGTGGCTCAGACGGTAAAGCTTCTGCCTACAATGCGGGAGACCTGGGTTTGATCTCTGTGTTGGGAACATCCTCTGGAGAAGGAAATGGCAACCTACTCCAGTACTTTTGCCTGGAAAATCCCATGGATGGAGGAGCCTGGTAAGCTACAATCTGTGGGGTCGCAAAGAGTCAGACATGACTGAGTGACTTCACCTTATCTTACCTTACTGAATAGTATTCTATCATACAGTTGTACCACATTTTGTTTATGTAGCCAACTGTTTGTTAACATTTGGGTTGTCTACAGATTTGGACTATGTGAATAATGCTGTTGTGAACCTTTATGTACAAGTCTTTGAATGCAGTTATGTCTTCATTTTTTTTGGAGTAAATACCTTGAAGTGGAAAGGCAGGACTGTATGGTATATGTATGTTAACTTCTTAAGAAATGCCAGTTTTGCAAAATGATTGGATCATTTTCCATTCCTACCTGCAGCATATGAGAATTTCAGTTGTTCTACATCCTTGCTAATACTTGGTGTTGATCTTTTACATTTTATAATGAGTATATGATGGTGTATTACCTACTTTAAAAGATACACTTTAGATTAAAAATGGGTATTTATTCATAGCCTTTCTCCCCAAGTCTGTAACTAACGTGATAGTAAGATGTTAAAATTTTTAGAAAGGAAGGATATAAGTTTTCTCTTGCTGTGCAGAAAAGTATCACAAACTTAGCAGCTTAAACAATCTGCATTTATTATCTGGTAGTTTCTGTGGGTCAGGAGTCTGGGTGTGGCTTTGCTGGATCTTTTGCTCAGGGTTTCACAAAGCTGCAATCAAGATTTGAGCTAGGGGTGCATTCTTTTGTGGAGCTTGAAGTCCTCTTTCAGCCCACATAGCTATTGGCAGAATTCAGTTCCTGTGATTGTAGGACTAAGGTCCATATTTTCTTGCTGTTATCTGGGGCCTGTTCTTAGCATATAGAGGTCACCCACATTTCCTCTTGTGGGATGGCAATTTACCTCTTCAAGTAAGGAGAATCTCTCTCCTCTGATATAGTTTTATATAATGTAATATAATCGCATGAGTGTCTATCCCATCACCTTTACCATTTTCTGTTGGTTAGGTTCAGGTCACATAATCTGCCCATACTCAAGGGAGAAGGTTATACAAGCACATAAGTCACTGGGGCCATTCTACATGTGTTCACCATAGAAAGCATACTGTCCAAACTTGACAGAAATTCTCAAATTTTAGTATGCATAAGAATCACCTGGGGGAGCCTGTTAAGATTAAGTTAGGATTCCTGGGACCTATCCTCAGAGTTTCTGACTCAGTAAGTCCAGGATGTGGTCTGGGAATTTGTTTTGCTGGTGGGCAGTTAATTTTTCAGTTGTGTCTAAGGCAAGGTCCCTAGGCTGCCTCTACAGAAACACTGTCAAGGAGGTTACCTCGTGACTTTGGAGAGAGGCACACTTGGATCTGAGCCTCCCCTCTGCCAATAAGCAAGTGAGACTGACCATTTCCAACTTCTCTTTTTGAAGAGCAAGGAAGAGTCTGGACACTATTTATCAGCAGAGCCCAGAGGCAAAGACCACAGCCGGGATGAAAACGTCTACAAAACAGAAAAAGCCTTAGGAAAAAGTAATCCACCTGAGACATTGCTGAAAGGCAAGGCTAATGAATCAAAGTAAAACCAACTGGTAATATAATATTTAATACAATTTAATTATGGTTCTACCACTTACTAGGTGTAAAACATTGTCACTTAACCTCCCTGAGCCTCAAAGTATACAAAGCGAGGCTAATAATATCTACTTCCCAGATTTGTTAACACATGTCAGTGAGACACTATTGGAAAAAAATGCCCACATTCAAATATCTGCTAAATCCTACCTAAAAAAATTATAATTTCAAAAGGAATTCAAGACTGTCAAAATAGTACCATAAAGTTTGATGCTTCTGTTTCTTCACAAAATTGAAGAAAATAGGGAAGTAAAAACTGGTGCAATAAAAATAAGTGCACAATAAAAGATCATATTATTTATGTTACATGTCAAGGAGATAGACTTCTCTATGAGGAGAAAATAAATTAAAGACTGGGTTATAAGATAAATATAACTATTCATTACCTATAAGAAAAATTTTGTCAGTATTTAATCGCTAAGTCATCTACGACTGTTTTGTGAACCATAAACTGTAGCCCACCAGGCTCCTCTGTCCATGGAATTTCCCAAGCAAGAATACTGGAGTGGATTGCCATTTCCTTCTCCAAAGGATATTCCCAACCCAGGAATTGAACCCGCATCGCTTACGTCTCCTGAATTGGCAGGCAGATTCTTGACCAGCTGAGCCAGTGGGGAAGCCCCAAATAGCTATTTGGGAAGGACATATAAATTTAGGGATAAAAAGCATGCTTTTTATTGTTGACATGATTATACACCTGAAAGTTCCAAGAAAAGCAACCCCTAAATTACTAGAATTAATAAATGAATTCAGTAAAGATACAGCCAGAAGAAACCCACATAGAACAATGGCATTTCCATCTGTCAGTGAAATACAGCTGCATATTAATAAAAACATAAAACAAAAAAGGGACAAAGATTCCATTTATAACCACAAACCAAAAATAAGTTTGAGGACTTTCTTTGAGCCAGAAGATTTATTCCAAGAAAATTATTAAACCATAACAGGAAAAGAAAAGGAGGATGTAAACCAGAGGAGAGATATACCAGATCATTATTGAAAAAAAAAATCTGATAAATGTGACAGTGTTAATAGATTGAATGCAGTGGTAGTTAAAGGCTTTATAAAATACTTACAGAAGCTGAGTAATTGATATCAACCTTAGAGAGAGAATAGTGGGAAAAAATATGGACTCTCATAAGATTTAAAATGCATTACAAAAAAATATTTATCAAAACCCTAGGTCCTCAGACAGAAAAAATAAATCAGTGGAACATCTCCACTTGGTATAGCATCTTAAACTTAAAACAGGACCAATTCCAAAGTCCAAAATATTTCTCCAAATCCAAAACTGAGTTTTCTCCATCTAAGTAAATGGTAAAACCACCCTTCCAATGGTCTGCCCCAAATATCCGAAGTCATCTTTGACCTTCTTTTTCACCACCCTCCACATTTAAGAGGTCAAAAATAGATCCAGAATTGCCCTCTTTCACTACCTCACCTCCATCAACCTGACAGAAGTCCCCATGGCCTCTTGCTGGTACCGCTGTTTGGGACCTCCTAACACATGTGCTGTCTCCACTGCTCTCCTACAGTCTGTCTCAGCATGACAGCCACTCCACATCAGGCACCTTCCTCCTCAAGGAACTGGGCATTCCTTTACAACTGCTGGTCTCTCAGCTGGAACCTTCTTTCCCTCAGCTATTTGCATGCCTATTCCCTCCCTCTCTTCAGGTCTTAGCTCAGATGTCATCTTCTCAGTGAGGTCTTTAAGCTCCTCATTGAAAAATTCAGCTTTAAGGGAACCTCTTACATTGTTGGTGGGAATGCAAACTAGTACAGCCACTATGGAGAACAGTGTGGAGATTCCTTAAAAAACTGGAAATAGAACTGCCATATGACCCAACAATCCCACTGCTGGGCATACACACTGAGGAAACCAGAATTGAAAGAGACGCGTGTACCCCAATGTTCATTGCAGCACTGTTTACAATAGCTAGGACATGGAAGTAACCTAGATGTCCATCAGCATACGAATGGATAAGAAAACTGTGGTACATATACACAATGGAATATTACTCAGCTATTAAAAAGAACACATTTGAATCAGTTCTAATGAGATGGATGAAACTGGAGCCTATTATACAGAGTGAAGTATGTCAGAAAGAAAAACATCAATACAGTATATTAACACATATATATGGAGTTTAGAAAGATGGTAATGATGACCCTATATGCAAGATAGCAAAAGAGACACAGATATAAAAAACAGACTTTTGAACTCTGTGGGAGAAGGTGAGGGTGGGATGATTTGCGAGACTAGCATTGAAACATGTATATTACCATATGTGAAATAGATCGCTAGTCCAGGTTCAATGTATGAGACAGGGGACTCAGGGCCGTGCACTGGGTCAACCCTGAGGGATGGGATGGGGAGGAAGGTGGGAAGAGGGTTCAGGATGGGAGACACATGTACACCCATGGCTGATTCATATCAATGTATGGCAAAAACCACTACAATACTGTAAAGCACTTAGCCTCCAATTAAAATAAATAATTTAACTTAACAAAAAAATTCAACTTTCACCCCCCCCCAATGCCAGCCTCCCTATTATTCTTTTCTACCTTGTGTGTGCATGCCAAGTCGCTTCATTCGTGTCTGACTCTTCGCTACCCCATGGACTGTAGCCTTCCAGGCTCCTCTGTCCATGGGATACTCTAGGCAGAATACTGGAGTGGGTTGCCATGTCCTCCTCCAGGGGATCGTCCCAACCCAGGGATCAAACCCACATTTTGTATGTCTTCTGCATTGGCAGGAGGGTTCTTTACCTCTAGTGCCACCTGGGAAGCCCTTTTCTACCTTACTTATTATCTATCCATCTACTATCTATTTTAAAAGTTTGTCTCTTTCCCCTCATTCCTCTACCAGAATGTTAGCTCCGTGAGTGCAGGTATGTTTGTTTTGTTCATTGCTTTACCCTTAGCACATAGAACAGGGACTGGAGTGTAGTAGGTGCTCAATAAACATTTGCTGAGTGAATGAAACAAAACAGAAATTCCTGTAGCTTGGATGTCCTACTTTAGCAGCTTAATTACAACAAAAGAGAAACAATACAAAAATGCGGCAAGACTTCATTGGCTATTAATTATTTGGGCAATGGGATAATAGAAAAGAAGTTATTTACTCTAGAGTAATGTATCACATCATATAAATAATAAATTTCAGATGCATTAAAGTAAAATGTACACTAGTATTTTTAAGAATAGGAAAAAAATAACATGATTATCTCATGTTTGAAGAGGTGATAAATTTCTGACGAAGAAATGAAAAATATTATTAAGGACAAGACAGAAATATGAATATGTAAAGATTATTATAAATTTTATGGTAGATACATATAAAAGAGGCTTCCCAGGTGGCGCTAGTGGTAAAGAACCTGCCTGCCACTGCAGCAGACATAAGAGACATAGTTTGGATCCCTGAGTTGGGAAGATCTCCTAGAGAAGGGCATGGCAACCCACTCCAGTATTCTTGCCTGCAGAATCCCAAGGACAGAGGAGCCTGACAGGCTACCATCCATAGGGTCGCAGAGTCAGACATGACTGAAGTGACACGGCATGGACACACCCATGCACACATAAATCAAGGCTATAGAAACAAAAGATACATGAAAAATATAGTTATTAGCAGCTTATTCCAAAATAGGGAAGAACTGATACAAATATATAGTTTGTGTCTGGATTCCACTCTGTAAGTAGCCAAAGATGAAGTTTATTTCCAAATAAAATGGCAGAACAAATATCACATAGAAAAATATACAGCCTTGAAAGCAATAAAAATATATATTTAAACAACTTAAAGATATTCTAGGACTATCAAACTATTACAGCAAATAAAAGTGATAGACTGCTTGTTAACAGAACTGTGGGGAAATAGATACTGATATGTTGCTGGTGACAATATGAATTTGTTTACTTTCTTAAACATTTAAACAATCAGGTGATATGTATCAAAAGCTACAACAATGTTTATCTCTTCCAGACTCTTCTATTTTAGGAAACTTATCGACAGGAAGTAAATAAATGAAAAATTAAGCAAACAAACAAAAAAGTAATCAGTTTTTATACTATGTAAAAAAGCGAAAAATTGGAAATGGCCCAAGTGCCAAATAGTAAAGGAATTTCTAAGCAAACTTTCTTATAATAACATGTTGGACCATTAAAATTGGCAATGTGGGGACTTTTTTTTAACACTTGGGAATGTGAATGTCAACACAGCATAATTACCATCCAAAGCATTGAACTTAGGTGTGATCTTTCTATAATTAAGCAGAGGTCAACTTTGGGATCAGAATTCCCACCTTTGGGGCAAGGCATCCAGCACTAATTGTAGCAAATGAAGGACCGCCTTACACAGAGTGATGCTAACTCTCCAGAATGAAAAATCTAAGAAATTCCTTGGTGAGACTTGAGGCTGGAAGTCAGGATTTAACTTAGGCTCTTGCAGCTGTTAACTTGGTCTTGTGGACACACTTACCCTGCAGTTAGTTGAAGGGAGGAGGAGATAGGAAAGACTGAACAGTTCAGAGGCTGAGCCCAGCCTCCTTCAGTTCAGTTCAGTTCAGTCACTCAGTCGTGTCTTACTCTTTGCGACCCCATGGACTGCAGCACGCTAGGCCTCCCTGTCCATCACCAACTCCCGGAGTTTACCCAAACTCATGTCCATTGAGTTGGTGATGCCATCCAACCATCTCATCCTCTGTCGTCCCCTTCTCCTGCCACCTTCGATTTTTCCCAGCATCAGGGTCTTTTCAAATGAGTCAGTTCTTCACATCAGGTGGCCAAAGTATTGGAGTTTCAGCTTCAGCATCAGTCTTTCCAATGAATATTCAGGACTGATTTCCTTTAGGATGGATTGGTTGGATCTCCTTGCCATCCAAGGGACTCTCAAGAGTCTTCTCCAACACCACAGTTCAAAAGCATCAATTCTTCAGCACTCAGCTTTCATTATAGTCCAATTCTCACATCCATACATGACTACTGGAAAAACCATAGCTTTGACTAGACGGACTTTTGTTGGCAAAGTAATGTAATGTCTCTTTAGAGGCTGAGAACCCAAAGAGGAGGAAGCAGTAAACCATCTCAAAGGTTCTTGGAAACTAGAGGATCTCACAGGGAGCCCTGGGCTTGGGAGCTGCACTCAGAAGTTACAGGGGTGGCAAACCTGAGGATGAGAAAATGCCAGAGGAAGAGTCCAACATTAAGAAATTTCATGTGGCTCCAGAGCCCTCTGCGTATGCGGCAGGATCCCTAAAAGCTTAGATAGAGGACACGGCAAGATGGAGAGAAGCAGCAGTTTATTTGTCCAGTTCACAACCCAGGTAGCCCTGAAGATAAGGTGTTTGCTTAATGTTGCCAGGCTGCCTGGATTTGAACTCCCTCTCCACCACTTGTTAGTTGAGTTGCCTGGAGCGAGTCACTTAAGTTATCTGTGGCTCAGCTTCCCCCTGGGGAAAATGTGGGATAACAATAGTACCTACTTCATAGGGTCGCTGTGAGGATTAGATGCAACAAAACAGGTAAAGCTCCTACACTGGAGTTCTTGTCATTTTTAGGCACTTGGGGTGACTTGCTCATACAACAAAGTGTCTACGAGCACAGCTTGGAGAATCAGAAAGGGCTGGATCACGTGGGAGCATAAGGAATTTAGAGCTGAGAGTTACAGAACCAAGTGAGATTTTATCCACACTCATTTTGTTGTTGTTGTTGCTGTTGATATGACATGAACTTGGGAGGAGGAAGAAGGAATGCCTTCAAGGAGTTCACGCTGGAGATGCTGTGCTGGCTTGGGGAGGTGGGGCATCGCAGAGCGTTAAGGCTGATGGGCTGTCAGGCAGGTTTCTCTCCTCCCCTGACTCCTCCTTGGAGTCAACTTCTGGGCCCTGGCTGGAGGCAGTTCTCCTTGAATTTCTTCTTGTGACTGAGGACTGGTCCTAAATATGTCCAAATGGGACCACTGGGAACTCAGACCCTGCTGGGTGGCAGACAGATCCAGGAACATGCCCAAGAGTTTAGGAAGTGGATGGTGTTTTTCTTTTTTTTTCTCCCTTGATAGCCTGGCCATTGGTTAAAAGCGAGTACTGTCAAAATTAAATCCTGATGCTCCTGTGTTTTCCCTGGGAACAGTTACAAATTTGGCTGCCTGGGGCAGTTGGATGGGCAGGCAAGTGGAGAGACTGAGTGAAGGGCCTGGAGGAGAGGGAGGCATGTCTCCAGGGCATTTTTAGGAAGCTTTGCCATGTAATGTTCTCCTCCTCTATGTCTGCAAGAGAATTTTGCTAAAGACTGACTCATCTTTTAAGGCTTCTTTAAAGTTAGATTTCATTGGAATGTTGTTCCGTGGAAACAATCCATAGATAGAGGGTTATTTTATTTGTATAATTATTTATTAAGCACCAACTGTGTGTGAAGGGCTTCCCAGATGGCTTAGTGGTAAAGAATCTGCCTGCAATGCAGTCGATGCAGTTTCAGTCCCTGGATTGGGAAGACCCCCTGGAGCAGGAAATGGCAACCCACTCCACTATTCCTGCCTGGAAATTTCCATGGACAGAGAAGTCTGGTGGGCTACAGTCCATGGGGCTGCAAAAGAGTCAGATAAGACTTAGAGACTAAACAACAACAACTATGTGTCAAACACCATATTAGAAACAGAGATAAATAAGGCAGACACTTTGCTCTCAAGTTACTCACAGCCTACTGGAGAGACAGGCAAATATACAATGAAGAGGTGAATTTGTAAGTATAATGATCATCAGTAGGCTGTATGATGGCTCCTAACAATATTCGGTTCTAATCCCTGTGAATGTTACTTATCTAGGTGGGCCCTAAATATAATCAGAGGTGTCCTGAGAAGAGCGAGGCAGGGGGAGATTTGGCCACAGAAGTTAAGGTGGTGATGTAATGGTGGAAGCAGAACTTGGAATGATGTAATTTAAAGACAAAGGAAGGGCCACAAACCAAGGAAAGCAAGTGGTCTCTAGAAGCTGAAAAAGGCAAGGAAATGGATTCTCCCTTCAGAGCTTCTTAAAGGAACCAGTCCAAATGATACCTTAATTTTAACCCAATGAAGCTGATTTTTGTCCCCCAAAGCTAAAAGAGAGTAAATGTGTATTGTTTTTAGTTGATTAGTTAATTATTTTTGGCTGTGCTGGGTCTTTGTTGCTGCACTTGGGGCTTTCTCTATAGTTGCAGTGAGGAGGGACTCCTCTCTAGTTGCAGTGTGCAGGCTTCTCATTGCGGTGGCCTCTCTTGTCCCACGGGCTCTAGGGCTCTGCAGACTTCAGTAGTTATAGCACATGGGCTCTGTAGTTGTCGCCTGAGGACTCTAGAGCACAGGCTCAGTAGTTGTGGAAAAACGGGCTTAGTTGCCGTGCGGCATACGGAATCTTCCTGGAGCAGTGATCAAACCCATGTGCCTTGCATTGGCAGGCAGATTCTTAACCACTGTACCACCACAGTAATCCTGTATTGCTTTAAGTCACCAAGTTTGGTCATAGTTTGGTACAGTAGCAATAAGAAGTGAATACACAAGTGTTGAGTGACATAAGGGGCACATAATGGACTGGATGACCTGACTACTGCCCCATTGACATGCAGTACCCACAGGTGTTAGAAGAATTCAGAGAGGCATTGCCATTGATTCTTCCCAGTAAGGAAGGACTATTCAGGCCATCTTCCTAGCACTCTCAGGTGTGGAGAGGTGAAGGGATTGTCCAAGGTCATACACATTCTTTTACTAAGCAAACATTTAATGAGCACTGCTCTGAGCTAGATCCTGTATTGAGTTTGTTGGGGATCTGAAAATGAGTATGGCAAAGTTCTTGTCCATAAGAAATTTGCAATCCAGCAGGGAATAACTTGGCATTAAAGCCCTGGGTTGTCATTACACTGGACCAGTGACTTGACCTCTTTAAATTCAGGTCCTTCTGTGTAAATCATACAAAGAGCTACTTCACTAGATGTTGTGAGAACCAAATGATAAAATATATGCAAAAACTGTTTTGTAACCAGTAAATCATTTTGTAGGACAGAACCCTGATCTTTCCATAAATACTTCTTAATCTGAAAATTTCTCTAGGCTTCCTCGCTTCTACCACCTTCACCTTAGAATGGGTCCTGGCTCCTCATTAAGACGTCCAGAATTAAACCCAGGTGACGTGACTTCAATCAGGGCTCATCCCATTATCAATGCTATCTCAACAACAGGCACAGAGTTAAGGGCTAGTCTTTGTTGGCATTTTCTTTAAAAAAAATACTGCTCAAATTTAAAAAAACTTTTTTTTTTTAATGAGAAAGCTACTCACTCTCAAAGCATGCAAAGGATGAAGAGAATAGCTTCTGGGAGAAATGGTCTGTTATTCTGAGCCAGAAATCAAGTGCTGTTTAAAGTATGTTCTATTTGGATCTCTGCTGATATTTCCATATCATATTACATTGTGTTGAAAAATTGATGGAGAATGTTTGCACTAGAGCAAAAGTCCCAGCTCAGCATTTGGTTCCTGGTTAAAAATAAAGAAGCAAATAATTGATTTATAAGTTGTATTTGTCTTCTGTTTCTGTTTTGTCTCTTCCAGCTCCACAGAGCTGAATTGAATACCTTCTCTGCCCATCCTCTGGAGAAGGAAATGGCAACCCCCTCCAGTATTCTTGCCTGGAGAATCCCATGGACAGAGGAGCCTGGTGGCAAACAGCCCATGGGATGGCAAGAGTTGGACACACCACCACTCTGCCCATCCATATGCTATGCAGTGAGCAGGCTCTGTGAATGGAGTTCAAGTCTGGTGAGGCTGTGTGTCAGGTGTGCCTCCTCTACCTCAGTATTTGAACTTTTAAATCAAAGGGTTATGAGTTTTTTTTAAAAAAAGGATTATGACTTTTAAGGAAGATTCTAAAGGAAAGATTCAAATCTTTCCTTCTCTGTGTGCTCTTCATGGAACATTAGCTATGTTCCATAGCTAATGACTATGACTCTCTGTGGTTTCTTTTTCTCTGCTTCTGTCTCTTTTTATCTCTCTGTCTCTCTATCCCTCTCCCTTCCCCAATCCCTTCCTCCAAGGGTGCTCAGTCTCTCAGCTGTGTCTGACTCTTTGTGACCCCATGGACTGTAGCCCAGCAGGCTCCTCTGTCCATGGACTTCCCCAGGCAAGAATACTAGAGTGGCTTGAGATTTCCTACTCCAGGGGATCTTCCCAACCCAGGGATCGAAGATGAATCTCTTGCATCTCCTGCATTGGCAGGTGGGTTCTTTACCACTGTGCCACCTGGGAAGCCTCTTCCAAGGGTAGCCTTTACTCTGTATCCCCCAGGACAGTTCATATTTCAAATATTTTGCCCCACAATCCCTACATTAGAATGTGCTACAAATACAAATGTTTTGACAAACAAGCAATAGTTTCTGAAATACTTCTGTGTCCCAAAATAATAAAACAGCAAACACTTGCATAGTGCTGTTTTCCAGGACAATTGACTTGCCAAGGTCACCTTGGTCAGATCGTGACATTTTTTTAGCTCAGAAAATGGTCCTCACAATCAGCCATCCTGTCTCTTTCGTGCCTCCCTAGTCTTGTCTGAAAGCTTTGCACATCTATGTCCTTCATCCCCTCATGGACAGAGACATTGTTGTAGTCACATGTCTTTGAATGCTTTCCTGTACCTGCTTTGTACATAATGGAAGCTCAGTTAATAACTGTGAGTTCATTAATCAACTTAGAAAAACATAGAAGATAAAAGAATAAATAATATTATGAAAATTATAATAATATGAGAAATTGTTCATGATTATGATATTAAATATAAAGTTGATATAAAACAGTAAATGCATTATGATACTAACTATGTAAAAATCTAAATAGACTGTTAAAAGACTGGAAGGAAATACAACAGAATGTTGGCAGTGGTTATTGATCAATGGTGTGGGTAAGGGTGATATTATTTCTTTATTTGTACTTTTCTGGATTTTCTCATTTACCTGTAATCACCTTGTGATAATTTTATGAACAGAAAATATACAAGTTTTGAAATATATCATCCACTTAAAGGAAAGCAAAGGGCAACATGGAAGAGACTGGTTGATTGGAGGGTCTCCTCAGAGATTGAGCTGCATGAGTGGAATTGGGGTTGTGGTGTGGCTGTCACAGACTCTGTGTGTGTGTGCGTGAGTGTGAGAGAGAAGGACAGAGACAGAAACAGAGAGAGGTATCTGTGTCACAATCCAGTGGTTTGTGTATGAGGACATAGTTTAAATGATTACTTATGAACTAGGAAACCAAAACAATTTCTCTCCTTGTTATAGTTCAAATGGCCATGAACTTTGGAGGAAACATCCCAGAAAAAGATTAATATGTCAAGAGTGGGAATGAGGGCCACAGAGATAGTAAACTCAAATCTCACAGATGATAATGAGGCACAGAGATCTAGGAACTCAAATACAATCAATTTCTGATTTGTTACTAGTTTAGTACTGATCTGGGTTGAACTATACCAGGAAGGAAAAGGTTGAAATCAGAAATAGAATTCTCACATCTTCTATATGAAGGAAATGAGTCCAGGTCACATCTGCCTAGACCTGCAGTTTTGTCCTGTTGCCCTGGAGTAGGGACCCTTAGGCGTGCCTCTGATCGTGGGCTGTTGCACTGGTCTAGCTCTGCACAAGGTATCTGTCGTTGTCGCTGATGGTTCTCTCACTTCTGGGGGGATCATGTCTCTGTGGCTGTGTGTGCGTGTGTGTGTGTGTGTGTGTGTGTGAGAGAGTGTGTGAAGTCTTGAGTGATTTTGGGGGAGAGCACAGGGCAGCGGGACTGGGCTTTCCGAAGACCTAACTCGCTGGCCAAGCCGGCTAAGCCAAAGAGTCTGCCCTGCTGGCCTTCCTGATGAACTGTTCTCCACTCCTGCTGTGCCATGTGGCTGGCAAACTGGGCTGTATGATCAGAATGACCATTCAGAGACATCAAACAACCAGTGACCAACCAGTAACTAACCAGTAATTTGTTCAGTTGGTCAAACGGCTTTGTGTGTTTAGATCTTGCTGCAGAAGGTAACATTTTGTGGTCCTGTGGAGGATTTCAGGAAAATCACAACTTCACACACAGAAGTAGAAGTTTTACAAAACTATTTAAATAACTCATTCTGATTGTAAAAGAAATAAGAACGTTCTAAGAATTGGGAAAATACAGAAAGAATAAAGAAAATAAATCCCCCATAATTCTAATCCTTAGTAATAGTTTCTATTAACATAATTTTTTTCCAAAATTGCTTCATTGCAGAGACTCTTTAATTCTCCAAGTGATATGTTTGAGTAATTACAAATGTCAGAATCATCACTTAACAACTTTCAATTATCTGATATCCTTTTCAGACTATTTTCTTTTATTTATTTATTTATTTATTTATTTATTTATTTATTTATTTTTTTTAGTTGGGGGCTAATTACTTTACAATATTGTAGTAGTTTTTGCCCTACATCGACATGAATCAGCCATGGATTCACATGTGCTCCCCCTCCCCAAACCCTCCTCCCACCTCCTCCCCCTCCCATCCCTCAGTGTCATCCCAACGCTCCATCCCTGAGCATTCCGTCCCATGCATAGAACATGGAATGGTGTTCTGCTTCACATATGACAATATACATGTTTCAATGTTATTGTCCCAGAACGTCCAACCCTCACCTTCTCCTCAGAGTCCACAGGACTGTTCTATGCATCTGTGTTCTTATTCTGTCTCACATATAGGGTTACATTACCATCTTTCAAATCCCATATACATGCATTAGTATACTGTATTGGTGCTTTTCTTTCTGGCTCACTTCACTCTGTATAATGGGCTCCAGTTTCATCCATCTCAATAGAACGGATTCAAATGTATTCTTTTTAATGGCTGAGTAATATTCTTATTGTGTATATGTACCACAGCTTCCTTATACCATTTCGTCTGCCGATGGACATCTAGGTTGCTTCCATGCCCTGCTATTGTCTCCAGCATTTATTGCTTGTAGACTTTTGGATAGCAGCCATTCTGACTGGTGTGTAATGGTACCTCATTGTGGTTTTGATTTGCATTTCTCTAATAATGAGTGATGTTGAGCATCTTTTCATGTGTTTTGTTAGCCATCTGTATGTCTTCTTTGGAGAAATGTCTGTTTAGTTCTTTGGCCCATTTTTTGATTGGTCGTTTATTTTTCTGGAATTCAGCTGCAGGAGTTGCTTGTATATTTTTGAGATTAATTGTTTGTCTGTTGCTTCGTTTGCTATTATTTTCTCCCATTCTGAAGGGTGTCTTTTCACCTTGCTCCTAGTTTCCTTTGTTGTGCAAAAGCTTTTAATTTGATTAGGTCCCATTTTTTATTTTTGCTTTTATTTCCAATATTCTGGGGGGTGGGTCCATGGAGGATCCTGCTGTGATTTATGTCGGAGAGTGTTTTGCCTATGTTTTCCTCTAGGAGTTTTTATAGTTTGGCTTTCATTTAGATCTTCTTTAATCCAATTGAGTTTATTTTTTTGTGGTATGGTGTTAGAAAGTGTTCTAGTTTCATTCTTTTACAGTGGTGACAGTTTTCCAGCACCAATTGTTTAAAGGACTGTCTTTTCTCCAAGGTATACTCTTGCTTCTTTGTCGAAGATAAGGTGCCCATAGGTGCGTGGGTTTATCTCTGGGCTTTTCTATTTTGTTCCATTGATCTATATTTCTATCTTCTGCCTGTACCACACTGTCATTGTGACTGTGGCTTGTAGTAGAGCTTGAAGGTCAGGCAGGTTTGATTCTCCAGTTCCCATTTCTTTTCAAGATTGATTTGGCTATTCGAGGTTTTTTATACTTCCATACAAATTGTGAAATGATTTGTTCTAGTTCTGTGAAAAATACCATTGGTAGCTTGATAGGGATTGCATTGAATCTATAGATTGCTTTGGGTAGTATACTCATTTTCACTATATTAATTCTTCCAATCCATGAACACGGTATATTTCTCCATCTGTTTGTGTCCTCTTTGATTTCTTTCATCAGTGTTTTATAGTTTTCTATATATAAGTCTTTTGTTTCTTTAGTTAGATATATTCCTAAGTTATTTTATCTTTTTGTTGCATGGTTGAATGGTTATTGGTTTCCTTATTTCTCTTCTGTTTTCTCATTTTGGTGTCTAGGAATGCAAGGGATTTCTGGTGTGATATTTTGTATCCTGCAAACTTGTACTCTATTCGTGATTAGCTCTAGTAGTTTTCTGGTAGTACTCTTTAGGGTTTTCTATGTAGAGGATCATGTCATCTGCAAAAGTGAGAGTTTTACTTCTTCTTTTCCTATCTGTATTCCTTTTATTTTTTTTTCGCTCTGATTGCTGTGGCCAAAACTTCCAAAACTATGTTGAATAGTAGTGGTGAAAGTGGGCACCCTTGCCTTGTTCCTGACTTTAGGGGAAATGCTTTCAGTTTTTCACCATTGAGGATAATGTTTGCTGTGGGTTTGTCATATATAGCTTTTATTATGTTGAGGTATGTTCCTTCTATTCCTGCTTTCTGGAGGGTTTTTATCATAAATGGATGTTGAATTTTGTCAAAGGCTTTTTCTGCATCTATTGAGATAATCATATTGTCTTATCTTTCAATTTGTTAATGTGGTGATTTTACATTGATTGATTTGCGGATGTTAAAGAAACCTTGCATTCCTGGGATAAAGCCCACTTGGTCATGATGTATGATCTTTTTAATATGATGTTGGATTCTGTTTGCTAGAATTTTATTAAGGATTTTTGCATCTATGTTCATCAGTGATATTGGCCTGTAGTTTTCTTTTTTTGTGACATCTTTGTCTGGTTTTGGAATTAGGGTGATGGTGGCCTCATAGAATGAGTTTGGAAGTTTACCATCTTCTGCAATTCTCTGCTTCCTCTATTCTTGATTTCATTATAGTGCACCTTTCTGGTTTTGGTTACCACGCTCCAAAACCTAGGGCCTTTTGGCTACTCTTTCTTTGCGATCGTCTGTCAGTTGCATGTCACATCTAGTATGTATTCTTAATTTCAGCTATACATCCATTTTCTCTTTTCCTTACCTCCTGCCCTCCTAGTCGATCATCACTTGTTAGGGACTTTTACAATTATTTACCTAACATCTCCCTCCCATAAATTGTCTGCTTCAAGGAGAGTTCCTAGTGGTCCAGTGTTAAGACTTTTGCTTCCCTACAGGGCCAAGGAATTTGATCGCCTAGTTGGGGAACTAGATCCACTGCATGCCATGTAGCTAGTCAAAAAAACAAACTGTCAGCTTTTGAAATCAGAACTGATCTGACTCTAAATCCTGGCGTTGCCACTATCTCTGTTTTTGACCTTTTGAATGTAATATTTTTAACATCCTTGCTTTGAGTCGAGCATCATCTGTAAAATTGTGGTGGTAATATCAACTCAAGGGGTGATATGAGGATTGGAACGACACCACATGCCAGGCAAGGAATCTTTATGCACTATATTTTATGAATGAGACAATGTAATAAAGGGCTTGGATGTGCTGGATTACATAGTAAGTACTCATCATTGCTGACTGCTGTATATAATTTTCTTCACCTCAGTATTTTAGCTCTACTGTCAAATTGATTTTCACTAATGAGATGTTTTTGATTCTGTCCATTCTCTTGCTCATAAATCTTTCTTTGATCCTCTTGCCTGTTGAATAAGCCCAAACTCTTTGCACGTAATTCAAAGCTCGTCTTGATCAATTCCCATCCTGCCTTTCAGATTTTATCGCCAGATATCTCTGCTCACTGGACTCCATACATACACCGGATTTCCCTTCATCTTTAGCTTTGTTCAAACTGTTCCCTCTCCTGGAATGCCGTTCCTCCTCCATTTTGATCTGCAAATATCTTGCTGAGTAAATAGAATGCTATTTCTTTGGATAATCTCCTCTAGAGAAGCCAGTTTGAGATTTATCGTGTCTTTGACCCGCTGTGGTGGAGGACACATTAGGGAGGGTATGTTTATTTTTAGCGAGGGACTCTCTGTAGGGGAGATCATTATATACAAACAGAGAGGTTTTAAAAGAAGTTACCCCTGCTCCACAGCCCACTCCACCCTCCTGAATACTGATGCACCATAAACTGAGCCGAGAGGAGATATTGCTCATGTCTCTTGTTCCGAGTGAACTCTCAGTTCATAGCAATATTTTTGGAAAATACCTATCAAGCATCTGCAACTTATCGGTAACTGGGCGGGGGGTAGTCTGAGCACCATTTAAGGGACCATATCTGGTTGGTGGAGAGAAGGCTTGCACAACAATGGCAGGAATGTGTGGGAACTGATTGCTGAAGAGAAGTATATAACCAAGATGGGTCAGTACTTCAGATACCACCAGAGAGGGGGTAGAGAAGCTGAGCGAGATGTATGCTTGGGTGACAGCCATGGCCTGGGGTGAGTTTCCATGTTCGTGTCCTTTGAGAATGTGTGGTTATGCTAAGGCAAACATCTGATGATGTGCTCGGGAAATGCAAACCAATGGAACTTCTCATGTGATAGCCAGGCCCAGGGCCATTCTTGAAAAAGGAGCGTTCCTAAAACAACTAGTACTTTCTGCTGACTAAAGGCATAGGTCGGTTGGAGTTTTTTTCATATGGACCAGCTTCACACACCAAACACAATTTCCATGTGGTTCTGCACAAGCTCAATTATTTAAAATGCTAAGGCATCTTTAATAACAGCAGGGGTGATATGTTTCAGGTAATGCAAAAAATAAGTATGTGTAGCCTTGTAATCTTACTTAAGAACTTAGCGCAGCTTAACTCAATATCTAGGTTCTTGAGGTCTCTAATCAGGGTTTTATTCCCAGAACATTTCTCAGTTCTGGATTATTCGAAATAGGATAAAGTATTAATTTAATCACTTACTAGCTCTGTGACTTTGAAACTCAGGGAAATGCTTTGTGATTAAGTTTCCTCACTTTTGACTTGTTGCGATGATACCACTGATGTTAAGGTTTGTTGCAAGGATTAATGAAATGAACGTGTGGAGTGCCTGACAGGAGTGGTGTCTTTGATGGTTATGAGGACCCTCTGCCATACTCAATCTATGCCCAAACTTCTCCTCCAAAGCTATCTAAACTCTAAGTTTAACAGATTCCTCTGTATTTCTTTACAACACTTTTTAACAATAATAGCAGAATTAATAACAATATCAGTTGCCTGCTATTATAGTGGGGCTCCTGCTGCATGCCGATGCCTGTGGTGTGGAACTTTTCCAAAATTTTCTGCCAATCCTAGATTATTTCTAGGTTTACAGTGCAGGAAATGAAGCTCGAACAAAAAAAGACTAGTCCAGCGTGGCAAGAGTTGGATATCAGAATCAAGTCTTCTTTCTCTGATGCATATACTCTTTCTTCTCATCCTATTGTCTCTTCTGGGGAAGACATCTCTTTCTCTGAACGTGAGACCAGAGACGCTAGCTACCCCTGAATATCTTTCAACGACCTTTTTAATAATTTGCCTCTGTAACTGCTTTTATTCATTTTATTCCCAGATATTTGAGTGAGTGTCACTATGTGCTATAGGGATGTTAAAACTGAATGTAGAGTCCATGTTCTCAGAGTTCACATCTTCAGCAACATGGATGGACCACTGTTAGAGATTATCATAATGAGTGAAGTAAGTCAGACAGAGGAAGGCAACAAAATATATTTGATTAACATTATACGTCGAATCTAGGATGGTACTAAAGAAACTGATGATTTTCAAAATTAGAAATAGACTCAAGGCATATGTAAAACAACCGGCCATTTACAAAAGGGAGAGAGGGATAAATTAGGAGTCTGAGTTTAACAGATACATGCTGTATATAAAATAAACAACAAGGACTGACCTGTGTTTTAGCACAGGGAACTATATTCAATATATTTATAATCTATAAATGAAATAATTAAAAATATAAATATATATTATATATAATTATCTGAATCACTTTGCTGTATACCTGAAAACTAACACAATATTATAAATCAACTATACTTCAATTAAAAAAAAAAGAGTTCACACTCTCTTGGAGAAGGGACTCAGACACAGTGGATAAGTGGCGGGAAATAAATGGTATTAAGAACAATGCGGCATACTGGAGGGACCTCAGAATCCAAGGTCAGGTTGAAGGGGGATGTAGTGTCGGTGTCAGATTAAAGCTTTCAAAGGAAGGGTGGTTTTCTGAATTGATATATTATCCTCGATCTTTATTTCCTTCTTTCCCAAACATGTTTTAAGAAGCTACTGTGTTTCAGGTTTTAGGCTAAGCCCTGGGATTAAAATCAGGCTCATAGTCTCCATCCAGTATATGTCCCTAAGAAACTTACAGTTAGCTGGAGGGATAGACTGCAAATAAACTCAACGTTTAAAAATTGTGTTGGGGGAGCAAAAGGCAAATGGTTTAATGCTATATGCCAAGGGTTGGTTTCATAGGAGGTCTAGTTTCTTTAAATGTTTTTTTTTCTTTTTCCTATTACCCCAGTTTTTGGCACTTTAAGCACCTCTTTGAAGATATTCCACAGACCATGCCAGATGAAAAATGGCCATTTCAAACTGCATTTTATTTTATGATATTCTCCAGAGGAAGAAGCTATAATTCCAAACACTATATGTCAAGATGGGGGCATTGTCTCCACAGCCAGCAAATCTGGTAAATGAAGGAGATGTAACATGACCACAGTGTTACAAAATGCAGTATTAATTATGTTTTAACTGACTGTTGTTTTGTCCACACTGTTTTGACCTTTTAGAGTGGGACTAACAATGCAGGAACCAAGTTCTATGCTGTCCAATTGCATGATTCTCCTTTCATGAATCATTTTTTGGAATCTTACTGAACTTCAGACTATGTAGGTACAAGATTCAATAATAAGTTATTCAAATAAATTTTAAGGAAATTTAATATATGTAAATGTGTCCTTTTATATCAACTCTTGGCCATTTGGAAAAAATTGTTTGATCCATATTCTATGCCTATACTATCAAATTTAATTCATGATGAATCAGGATATTTAATCTTTAAAAAAGGAAATCCTGTGAGCACTAGAGGAAAACCATGAGAGAGTTTGTGTCTTCCTTTTCATAAATCCTACCGTACAAAACAGCAAAAGCTTGTTGATAATAGTAACAGTGTTGATAAATTATAGTCACAGTTCGATGAATATTCAATACGTTTTCCCTTTGCCTGATCAAAAATTAAATCACAATAAATGGTTAATAGTAATATAGATAATGGTTGTGGGTTTTACATGAAACTTTATATATTGCATAAAGGACACACTGTATTTTTATCCTTGTTAACTTGAGTAATATATAATTTAATATATAATTTTATGTTATTACTATAAAATAACGATACTTTTATTTTTGGATACTTACGGTAGATCCAAACAATTCTGGAGGGAATTTACATATTCATTAATATACAATATTATAGTAATATGTGTATTTATATTTCAGTCAGTTCAGTAACCTCAGTGTGTCCGATCTTTGTGACCCCTTGCAACCGTAGCACGCCAGCTTCCTGTCCTTCACCAACTCCCAGGAGTTTACTCAAACTCATGTCCATTGAGTTGGTGATGCCATCCAACCATCTCATCCTCTGTCGTCCCCTTCTCCTCCTGCCTTCAATCTTTCCCAGCATCGGGTCCTTTTCAAATGAGTCAGCTCTTCACATCAGGTGGCCAAAATATTGGAGTTTCAGCTTCAACATCAGTCCTTCCAATGAACACCCAGGACTGACTCTCCTTTAGGATGGACTGGTTGGCTAATCTTCCTTGCCATCTAAGGGACTCTCATTAGTCTTCTCCAATAACCACAGTTCAAAAGATCAATTCTCCGGTACGTCCAGCTTTTCTTTATTAATCCAACTCTCAACTTCCATACATGTCCACTGGAAAAAAAACCTTAGCCTTGACTAGACGGACCTTTGTTGAAAAAGTAATGTCTCTGCTTTTTAATTATGCTGTCTAATATATGTGTGTGTGTATATATATATACATACATATATTCTATATATATATAATATTTTTTTTTTTTCTCCAAGTTCCCTCCAAATTTGGCTCAGATTCACCTGCTCCTGCAGGACCTCAGTTGCTTGCTCAGTGGAGTGTCTGGCCACTTCCCTTTGTTACCTTGTCCCCAACACACTGCACTAACTTGTCCTCCACCAGGATGAAAACCTGGAGTAGAAAAACCTCAGTTGCATTGGTGCCCTGTATCTGAAGGATGTAGTTCCCACTCTTTTGGGTGCAGGACTGATAAATTTATGCGCTTCTAGCGATCAAGGATCTGGGCGTCACCTCCAATCTTTTCGGGTGAGGTGATTGCTTTCACTGAATATGTGCGGGGCATGTGTTGCAGTAAGGGGGACATTTTGGGAAGGTTAGTGGCGGTACGCGTGGGTCGGAAGATGAGGTGGGCGGTGGTTCTGGTATGTGTGAGTTGTTTTGGAACAATGAGCATGGGAGTCAGGACAAGCCTAACCTTATGGAGTGTATCTGCAAGCAAACATGTGTACCGCCGGGTCTCGGGTGTCCAGCGACGCTTGCGATACCTCCTTGTAAGGTTTGCTTTCCGCAATCAATTGTCCATTTCCCCTTCACTCTCACTCTCATAGGATTGTAATCCCCCAGTAAAGAAAATGAGAATGTGAACTTTGTCTCAGCCTCTGTTTCTCAGGTGAATCTGAGTCAGATTTCTCCAGGCAAGAATACTAGAGTGGGTAACCATTCCCTTCTCCAGAGGATCTTCCCAAATAAGGATTGAACCTGGGTCTCTGCATTGCAGGCTGATTCTTTACCATCTGAGCCACCAGGGAAGCACCATATGTAGAGACTACGAGAAGCACAATATGAAAAAGACCAAACAAATTGCTATAGAAAAGTATGCAGTTATGAAAAAAGAGTTCACAATAACTATGTTACTTTTAAAAGCCACTAGAAATAATTTTTTAAAAATATGGGGAAAAAGATTAACCTCACTCATAATAAGAGAACTACAAGGTAAAGTTATAATGATATTTAGATTCACCTGTCAAATTGAAAGTCCGTAGCATACTGTGCCAGAAGGTTGTGAAGAAAATAGACACTTCATTGCTTGTAGATATATATATCTATACAATCTCTAGGATGATAGTTTAGCAGATATCTTTAAAAAATAAAAAAATTGCATTACTTTTTAACCCAACAATTAATAAGCTCATTGTTGTTTTCTTTGTAAATAGACTGGAAAATAATTAAAAACTGGTTCCCTCCATTAGAATGGTTCAGTAAATTTTGGGTACATAATAAAGGAACAACTATACAACTATAAAAAAACTAGAGAGTATTTTTCTTTTAATGTACTGATATGTAAAAATTTTCAGTTTATATCAAGTAAAAATGATCTCTAGGAAGGAAACTTGGTCCTGTGGGGGGGGACTGCCTCTAGGTTGGCAGTCCTAACATTTACACCTTTGTACCTTTTGAATTTTGTATCACATGGATATCATTTTTTATTATCAACTTTACTGAGAATAATATATGTTACAGTTTAAACTACATCCATTTAAAAAAAAAAGGCACAATTCTATCAGTCTTTGAAAATTTTATGCACTTGTGAAAAAACATCTTGATCACGATACTGAACATTTACAACATCCCCAAAGATTCCCCATGACACTTTGCTGTTCCATCTTCTCTCTCTTCCCTGGTCCCTTCACACCACTGAAATGCTTTCTGTCATTAAATATTTGTGTGTATTTGATTACAGACTGGATCATACAGTATGTACTTCATGATATGGCTTTATGCACATTGAATAATGATTCAAGATTCATTCATGTTGTTATGTGTATTGATAGCTCTATTAACTGAATAGTGACTTCCATGGTGGCTCAGACGGGTAAAGCTTCTGCCTACAATGCGGTGAGACACCTGGGTTTGATCTCTGTGTTGGGAAGATCCCTGGAGAGGAAATGGCAACCCACTCCAGTACTCTTGCCTGGAAAACCCCATGGATGGAGGAGCCTGGTGAGCTACAGTCCATGGGGTCGCAAGAGTCAGACATGACTGAGTGACTTTCACCTTATCTTACCTTACTGAATAGTATTCTATCTCAGTAGTACCACATTTTTTGTTTATGTAGCCATAACTGTTTGTTAACATTTGGGTTGTCTACAGTTTGAACTATGTGTATTAATGCTGTGTGTGAACCTTTTGTACAGAGTCTTTGAATGCTGTTATGTCTTCATTATTTTTTTGGAGTAATACCTTGAAGTGGAAAGGCAGGACTGTATGGTATATGTTATGTTACTTCTTAAGAAATGCCAGTTTTGCAGAAAATGATTGGGATCATTTTCCATTCCTACCTTGCCAGCATATGAGAAAATTTCAGTTGTTTCTAACATCCTTGCTAGACTGGTGTTGATCTTTTACATTTTATAATGAGTAGAAGATGGTGTATTACATACTTTAAAAGATACACTTTAGATTAAAAATGGGTATTTATTCATTACCTTTCTCCCCAAGTCTGTAACTAACGTGATAGTAGTGTTAAAATTTAAGAAAGGAAGGGATAATACGTTTTTCTCTTGCTGTGCAGAAAAGTATCACATAACTTCAGCCAGCTTAAACATTCTGGCATTTTATTATCTGGTTAGTTTTGTGGGTCAGGAGTCTGGGTGTGGCTTTGATGGATCTTTTGCTCAAGGGTTTCACAAAGCTGCAATCAAGATTTGAGTAGGGGTGCATTCTTTTGTGGGAGCTTGAAGTCCTCTTTCTGCCCACATAGCTTATTGGCATAGAATTCTGTTCCTGTGATTGTAGGACTAGGTCCATAATTTTCTTGCTGTTATCTGGGGCCTGTTCTTGCATTATATATGAGGTCACCCACATTTCTCTTGTGGGATGGCATTTTAATCTTCAAGTAAGAGAATCGCTTTCTCCTTGATATAGTTTTATATAATCGTATTTATTCGCATGAGTGTTTTACCTTCTCCTTTTACCAATTTTATGTTGGTTAGGTTCAGGTCACATAATCTGGCCCCTTACTCAAGGGGAGAAGGTTATACAATGCACTTAAGTCACTGGGGCCCATTCTACTATGTAGTTCTCCATAGAAGATACTGTCCAAACTTGACAGAATTTCTCAAATTTTAGTATGCATAAGAATCACATGGGCGTGTCCTGTTAAGATTAGTTAGGATTCCTGGGAACATATCCTCTGAGTTTCTGACTCAGTAAGTCCAGGGTTTTGGGTCTGGGGAATTTGTTTGCTGAGGGGGCATGAATTTTTTCGTTGTGTTTAAGGCAAGGTCCCTAGGCTGCCTCTACAGAAACACTGTCAAGGAGGTTACCTCGTGACTTTGGAGAGAGGCACACTGGATCTGAGCCTCCCTCTGCCAATAAGCAAGTGAGATGACCATTTCAACTTCTTTTTTGAAGAGCAAGGAAGAGTTGGACACTATTTTATCAGCAGAGCCCAGAGCAAAGACCACAGCGGATGAAAACGTCTACAAAACGAAAAAGCTTAGGAAAAAGTATCCACCTGAGACATTGCTGAAAGGCAAGGCTAATGAATCAAAAGTAAAACCAACTGGTAAATAATATTTAATACAATTTATTATGGTTCTACCACCTTACTAGGTGGTAAAACATTGTCCACTTAACCTCCTGAGCCTCAAAGTATACAAAGCGAGGGCTAATAATATCTACTTCCCAGATTTGTTTATCATGTCAGTGAGACACTATTTGGAAAAAAAATGCCACATTCAAATATCTGCATAAATCCTACCTAAAAAATTTATAATTTCAAAAGGAATTCAAGACTGTCAAAATAGTACCATAAAGTTTGATTGCTTCTGTTTTCTTCCACAAAATTGAAGAAAATAGGGAAGTATAAAAAAGGGCAATTATAAAAAAATAATGTGCACAATAAAAGATCATATTATTTATGTTACATGTCAGGAGAGTAGGACTTCTCTCTATGAGGAGAAATAAATTAAAGACGGGTTATATATAAATATAAACTATTCATTACCTATAAAGAAAAATTTTGTCAGTATGTAATGCTAAGTTCATCTACGACTTTTTGTTTGTGGAACCATAAACTGTAGCCCACAGGCTCCTCTGTCCATGGAATTTTTCCCCAAGCAAGAATACTGGAGTGGATTGCCATTTCCTTCTCCAGGGGATCTTCCCAACCCAGGGATTGAACCCGCATCTCTTGCGTCACTGCATTGGCAGGAGATTCTTTACCGCTGAGCCAGTGGGAAGCCCAAATAGCTATTTGGGTCGGACATAATAAATTTAAGGATAAATGGCATGCTTTTTATTGTTGACATGATTTTACACCTGAAAAAGTTCAAGAAAAGAACCCCTAAATTACTTAGAATTAATAAATGAATTCAGTAAGATACAGCACAGAAGAAACCCAATAGAAACATGGCCTTTCCATCTGTGAGTGAAATACAGCTGCATATTAATAAAAAAACATAAAACAAAAAAGGGACAAGATTTCAATTTATAACACAAACCAAAAATAAGTTTGGGGAGTTTTTTGTGCCAGAAAGATTTTATTCAGAAAATTATTACCATAACAGGAAAAGAAAAGGGGAGGATGTAACCAGAGGAGAGATATACAGTTCATTATGAAGAAAAAAATAAGATTGAATGTGGGACAGTGTATAGATTGAATCGCAGGTGGTAGTTAAAGGCTTTATAAAATACTTACAGAAAGCTGAGAATGATATCAACCCTTTTAGAGAGAGAATAGTGGGAAAAACAATATGGAACTCTCATAAGATTTACATTTTGCATTACAAAAAAAATATTTTTCAAAACCCTAGGTCCTCAGACAGAAAAAATAAATCAGGGACATCTCACTTGGTATAGCATCGGTAAACTTTTAAAAACAGGACCAATTCCAAAGTCCAAAATATTTCTCCAAATCCAACACTGAGTTTTCTCCATCTAAGTAAATGTTAAAAACCACCTTCCATGGTCTGCCCCAAATATCCGAGTCATCTTTGACCCTTTCCTTTTTTTTTTTTTCAAAACCCTCCACATTTAATGAGGTCAAAAATAGATCCAGAATTGCCCTCAATCACTAACCTCACCTCCTCAACCTGACAGAAGTCCCCATGGCTCTTGCTGGTACCGCTGTTTGGGACATCCAACACATGTGCTGTCTCCACTGCTCTCCTAAAGTCTGTCTCAGCATGACAGCCATCACATTAAGGCAACCTTCCTCCTCAAGGAAATGGGCATTCCTTACAACTGCTGGTCTCTCAGTGGAACCTTCTTTCCGCAGCTATTTGCATGCCTATTCCTCCTCTCTTCAGGTCTTAGCTCAGATTGTCATCCTTCCAGTGAGGTCTTTAAGCTCCCTCAATTGAAAAGTCAGCTTTAAGGGAACCTCTTACATTGTTGGTGGGAATGCAAACTGTACAGCCACTATGGAGAACAGTGTGGAGATTCCTTAAAAAACTGGAAATAGAACTGCCATATGACCCAACAATCCCACTGCTGGGCATACACACTGAGGAGGAAACCAGAATTGAAAGAGACCGTGTACCCCAATGTTCATTGCAGCACTGTTTACAATAGCTAGGACATGGAAGCAACCTAGATGTCCATTGGCAGACGAATGGATAAGAAATTGTGGTACATATACACAATGGAATATTACTCAGCTATTAAAAAGAACACATTTGAATCAGTTCTAATGAGGTGGATGAAACTGGAGCCTATTATACAGAGTGAAGTAAGTCAGAAAGAAAAACACCAATACAGTATATTAACACATATATATGGAATTTAGAAAGATGGTAATGATGACCCTATATGCAAGATAGCAAAAGAGACACAGATATAAAGAACAGACTTTTGGACTCTGTGGGAGAAGGTGAGGGTGGGATGATTTGAGAGAATAGCATTGAAACATGTATATTACATATGTGAAATAGATCGCTAGTCAGGTTCATGTTGGACAGGGGACTCAGAGGCTGGTGCACTGGGTCAACCTGAGGGATGGGATGGGGAGGAAGGTGGGAAGAGGGTTCAGGATGGGGGACACATGTACACCCATGGCTGATTCATGTCAATGTATGGCAAAAACCACTACAATATTGTAAAGTAATTAGCCTCCAATTAAAATAAATTAATTTAATTAAAAAAAAAAATTACTTTCACCCCCCCCAATGCCAAGCCTCCCTATATTCTTTTCTACTTTGTGTGTGCATGCTAAGTCGCTTCAGTCGTGTCTGACTCTTTGCGACCCATGGACTGTAGATTCCAGGCTCTCTGTCCATGGGATTCTCCAGGCAAGAATACTGGAGTGGGTTGCCATGTCCTCCTCCAGGGGATCTTCCAACCCAGGGATCAAACCCACATTTTGTATGTCTTCTGCATTGGCAGGCGGGTTCTTTACCACTAGTGCCACCTGGGAAGCATTTTCTACCTTACTTATTATCTATACATCTACTATCTATTTTAAAAGTTTGTCTCTTTCCCTCATTCCTCTACCAGAATGTAAGCTCCGTGATTGAAGGTATGTTTGTTTGTATCATTGCTTTACCCTTAGCACCATAGAACAGGTTGACTGATGTGTGTAGGTGCTCAAATAAACATTTTGCTGAGTGAATGAAACCAAAAAAACAGTAATATTCCTTGTAGCTTGGGATGTCTACTTTAGCAGCTTAATTACAAACAAAAGAGAAAAACAATACAAAAATGCGGCAAGACTTCATTGGCTATTAATTATTTGGCAATGGGATGATAGAAAAGAAGTTATTTAACTCTAGAGTAATGTATCACATCATATAAATAATAAAATTTTCCGATGCATTAAGTAAAATGTAACACTAGTTTTTTTAAGAATAGGAAAAAAAATAACTGATTATCTCAAGTTTGAAGAGGTGATAAATTTTGACGAAAGAAAGGAAATAATATTATTAAGGACAAGACAGAAATATGAATAATGTAAGGATTATTTATAAAATTTTATGGTAGGATACGATACATATAAAAAGAGGCTTCCCAGGTGGCGCTAGTGGTAAAGAACCTGCCTGCCAATGCAGGAGACATAAGAGACATAGTTTCGATCCCTGGGTTGGGAAGATCCCCTGGAGGAGGGCATGGCAACCCACTCCAGTATTCTTGCCTGGAGAATCCCAAGGACAGAGGAGCCTGGACAGGCAATCCATAGGGTCGCAGAGTCAGACATGACTTGAAGTGACACGGCATGCACACACACATGCACACATAAATCAAGGCTATAGAAACAAAAGATACATGAAAAAATATAGTTATTAGCAGCTTATTCCAAAAATAGGGAAGAATAACCTGATACAAATATATAGTTTGTGTCTGGATTCACTCTGTAAGTAGCCGCAAGATGAAGTTTATTTCACCTAAATAAAATGGCAGGAACAAAATATCCATAGAAATATATACAGCCTTGAAGCAATAAAATATATATTTAAAACAACTTAATGATTATCTAGGACTATCCAACTATTACAGCAAATAAAAGTGATAGACTGCTTGTAACAGATTGTGGGGAATAGATACTGATATGTTGATGGTGACCAATATGAATTTGTTTTACTTTCTTATCCATTTAAAACAAATCAGGTGATTGTATCGAAAGCTACACACAATGTTTATCTTTCTTCCAGACTCTGCTATTTTAGGAAACTTATCGTTCAGGAAGTAAGTAAATGAAAAAATTATAGCAAACAAACAAAAAAAGTAATTCAGTTTTTAGTACTATGTCAAAAGCGAAAAAAATTGGAAATGGCCCAAGTGCAAATAGTTAAAGGAAATTTCTAAGCAAACTTTTTATAATAACATGTTGGACATTAAAATTGGCAATGTGGGGACTTTTTTTTAACACTGGGAAGGTGAATGTTCAACACAGCATAGTTACATCCAAAGGGACACACCCATCACCAAAAATAAAGGCTAAAAACAAAAGATACATGAAAAATAAGTTATTACACTTATTCCAAAATGGGAAAACGAACAAATATATTTTTTGTTCGGGGATCCCTCTTAAGTAGCCAAAGAGAATTTTTATTTCCAAATAAAAGGGGCAGAAAAATATCACATAGAAAAATATACAGCCCTTGAAAGCAATAAAAAATATATATTAAACAACTTAAAGAGATATCTAAGACTATCCAACTATTACATACAGCAAATAAAAGGTTGATTAGACTGCTTGTTTAACAGAACTGTGGGAAAATAGATACTGATATGTTGCTGGTGACAATATGAATTTGTTTACTTTTCTTAAACATTTAAACAATCAGGTGATATGTATCAAAAGCTACAACAATGTTTATCTCTTCCAGACTCTTCTATTTTAGGAAATCTTATCGACAGGAAGTAAGTAAATGAAAAATTAAGCAAACAAACAAAAAAGTAATCAGTTTTTTATACTATGTAAAAAAGCGAAAAATTGGAAAATGGCCCAAGTGCCAAATAGTAAAGGAATTTCTAAGCAAACTTTCTTATAATAACATGTTGGACCATTAAATTGGCAATGTGGGGATTTTTTTTTAACACTTGGGAATGTGAATGTCAACACAGCATAATTACCATCCAAAAGCATTGAACTTAGGTGTGATCTTTCTATAATTAAGCAGAGGTCAACTTTGGGATCAGAATTCCCACCTTTGGGGCAAGGCATCCAGCACTAATTGTAGCAAATGAAGGACCGGCCTTACACAGAGTGATGCTAACTCTCCAGAATGAAAAATCTAAGAAATTCCTTGGTGAGACTTGAGGCTGGAAGTCAGGATTTAACTTAGGCTCTTGCAAGCTGTTAACTTGGTCTTGTGGACACACTTACCCCTGCAGTTAGTTGAAGGGAGGAGGAGATAGGAAAGACTGAACAGTTCAGAGGCTGAGCCCAGCCTCCTTCAGTTCAGTTTCAGTTCAGTCACTCAGTCGTGTCTTACTCTTTGCGACCCCATGGACTGCAGCACGCTAGGCCTCCCTGTCCATCACCAACTCCCGGAGTTTACCCAAAACATGTCCATTGAGTTGGTGATGCCATCCAACCATCTCATCCTCTGTCGTCCCCTTCTCCTGCCACCTTCGATTTTTCCCAGCATCAGGGTCTTTTCAAATGAGTCAGTTCTTCACATCAGGTGGCCAAAGTATTTGGAGTTTCAGCTTCAGCATCAGTCTTTCCAATGAATATTCAGGACTGATTTCCTTTAGGATGGATTGGTTGGATCTCCTTGCCATCCAAGGGACTCTCAAGAGTCTTCTCCAACACCACAGTTCAAAAGCATCAATTCTTCAGCACTCAGCTTTCATTATAGTCCAATTCTCACATCCATACATGACTACTGGAAAAACCATAGCTTTGACTAGACGGACTTTTGTTGGCAAAGTAATGTAATGTCTCCTTAGAGGCTGAGAACCCAAAGAGGAGGAAGCAGTAAACCATCTCAAAGGTTCTTGGAAACTAGAGGATCTCACAGGGGAGCCCTGGGCTTGGGAGCTGCACTCAGAAGTTACAGGGGTGGCAAACCTGAGGATGAGAAAATGCCAGAGGAAGAGTCCAACATTAAGAAATTTCATGTGGCTCCCAGAGCCCTCTGCGTATGAGGCAGGATCCCTAAAAGCTTAGATAGAGGACACGGCAAGATGGAGAGAAGCAGCAGTTTATTTGTCCAGTTCACAACCCAGGTAGCCCTGAAGATAAGGTGTTTGCTTAATGTTGCCAGGCCTGCCTGGATTTGAACTCCCTCTCCACCACTTGTTAGTTGAGTTGCCTGGAGCGAGTCACTTAAGTTATCTGTGGCTCAGCTTCCCCCTGTGGGAAAATGTGGGATAACAATAGTACCTACTTTCATAGGGTCGCTGTGAGGATTAGATGCAACAAAAACAGGTAAAGCTCCTACACTGGAGTTCTTGTCATTTTTAGGCACTTGGGGTGACTTCTCTCATACAACAAAGTGTCTACGAGCACAGCTTGGAGAATCAGAAAGGGCTGGATCACGTGGGAGCATAAGGAATTTAGAGCTGAGAGTTACAGAACCAAGTGAGATTTTATCCACACTCATTTTGTTGTTGTTGTTGCTGTTGATATGACATGAACTTGGGAGGAGGAAGAAGGAATGCCTTCAAGGAGTTCACGCTGGAGATGCTGTGCTGGCTTGGGGAGGTGGGGCATCGCAGAGCGTTAAGGCTGATGGGCTGTCAGGCAGGTTTCTCTCCTCCCCTGACTCCTCCTTGGAGTCAACTTCTGGGCCCTGGCTGGAGGCAGTTCTCCTTGAATTTCTTCTTGTGACTGAGGACTGGTCCTAAATATGTCCAAATGGGACCACTGGGAACTCAGACCCCTGCTGGGTGGCAGACAGATCCAGGAACATGCCCAAGAGTTTAGGAAGTAGATGGTGTTTTTCTTTTTTTTTCTCCCTTGATAGCCTGGCCATTGGTTAAAAGCGAGTACTGTCAAAATTAAATCCTGATGCTCCTGTGTTTTCCCTGGGGAACAGTTACAAATTTGGCTGCCTGGGGCAGTTGGATGGGCAGGCAAGTGGAGAGACTGAGTGAAGGGCCTGGAGGAGAGGGAGGCATGTCTCCAGGGCATTTTTAGGAAGCTTTGCCATGTAATGTTCTCCTCCTCTATGTCTGCAAGAGAATTTTGCTAAAGACTGACTCATCTTTTTCAGGCTTCTTTAAAGTTAGATTTCATTGGAAATGTTGTTCCGTGGAAACAAATCCATAGATAGAGGGTTATTTTATTTGTATAATTATTTATTAAGCACCAACTGTGTGTGAAGGGCTTCCCAGATGGCTTAGTGGTAAAGAATCTGCCTGCAATGCAGTCGATGCAGTTTCAGTCCCTGGATTGGGAAGACCCCCTGGAGCAGGAAATGGCAACCCACTCCACTATTCCTGCCTGGAAATTTCCATGGACAGAGAAGTCTGGTGGGCTACAGTCCATGGGGCTGCAAAAGAGTCAGATAAGACTTAGAGACTAAACAACAACAACTATGTGTCAAACACCATATTAGAAACAGAGATAAATAAGGCAGACACTTTGCTCTCAAGTTACTCACAGCCTACTGGAGAGACAGGCAAATATACAATGAAGAGGTGAATTTGTAAGTATAATGATCATCAGTAGGCTGTATGATGGCTCCTAACAATATTCGGTTCTAATCCCTGTGAATGTTACTTATCTAGGTGGGCCCTAAATATAATCAGAGGTGTCCTGAGAAGAGCGAGGCAGGGGGAGATTTGGCCACAGAAGTTAAGGTGGTGATGTAATGGTGGAAGCAGAACTTGGAATGATGTAATTTAAAGACAAAGGAAGGAAAAGGGCCACAAACCAAGGAAAGCAAGTGGTCTCTAGAAGCTGAAAAAAGGCAAGGAAATGGATTCTCCCTTCAGAGCTTCTTAAAGGAACCAGTCCAAATGATACCTTAATTTTAACCCAATGAAGCTGATTTTTGTCCCCCAAAGCTAAAAGAGAGTAAATGTGTATTGTTTTTAGTTGATTAGTTAATTATTTTTGGCTGTGCTGGGTCTTTGTTGCTGCACTTGGGGCTTTCTCTATAGTTGCAGTGAGGAGGGACTCCTCTCTAGTTGCAGTGTGCAGGCTTCTCATTGCGGTGGCCTCTCTTGTCCCACGGGCTCTAGGGCTCTGCAGACTTCAGTAGTTATAGCACATGGGCTCTGTAGTTGTCGCCTGAGGACTCTAGAGCACAGGCTCAGTAGTTGTGGAAAACGGGCTTAGTTGCCGTGCGGCATACGGAATCTTCCTGGAGCAGTGATCAAACCCATGTGCCTTGCATTGGCAGGCAGATTCTTAACCACTGTACCACCACAGTAATCCTGTATTGCTTTAAGTCACCAAGTTTGGGTCATAGTTTGGTACAGTAGCAATAAGAAGTGAATACACAAGTGTTGAGTGACATAAGGGGCACATAATGGACTGGATGACCTGACTACTGCCCCATTGACATGCAGTACCCACAGGTGTTAGAAGAATTCAGAGAGGCATTGCCATTGATTCTTCCCAGTAAGGAAGGACTATTCAGGCCATCTTCCTAGCACTCTCAGGTGTGGAGAGGTGAAGGGATTGTCCAAGGTCATACACATTCTTTTACTAAGCAAACATTTAATGAGCACTGCTCTGAGCTAGATCCTGTATTGAGTTTGTTGGGGATCTGAAAATGAGTATGGCAAAGTTCTTGTCCATAAGAAATTTGCAATCCAGCAGGGAATAACTTGGCATTAAAGCCCTGGGTTGTCATTACACTGGACCAGTGACTTGACCTCTTTAAATTCAGGTCCTTCTGTGTAAATCATACAAAGAGCTACTTCACTAGATGTTGTGAGAACCAAATGATAAAATATATGCAAAACTGTTTTGTAACCAGTAAATCATTTTGTAGGACAGAACCCTGATCTTTCCATAAATACTTCTTAATCTGAAAATTTCTCTAGGCTTCCTCGCTTCTACCACCTTCACCTTAGAATGGGTCCTGGCTCCTCATTAAGACGTCCAGAATTAAACCCAGGTGACGTGACTTCAATCAGGGCTCATCCCATTATCAATGCTATCTCAACAACAGGCACAGAGTTAAGGGCTAGTCTTTGTTGGCATTTTCTTTAAAAAAAAATACTGCTCAAATTTAAAAAAACTTTTTTTTTTTAATGAGAAAGCTACTCACTCTCAAAGCATGCAAAGGATGAAGAGAATAGCTTCTGGGAGAAATGGTCTGTTATTCTGAGCCAGAAATCAAGTGCTGTTTTAAAGTATGTTCTATTTGGATCTCTGCTGATATTTCCATATCATATTACATTGTGTTGAAAAATTGATGGAGAATGTTTGCACTAGAGCAAAAGTCCCAGCTCAGCATTTGGTTCCTGGTTAAAAATAAAGAAGCAAATAATTGATTTATAAGTTGTATTTGTCTTCTGTTTCTGTTTTGTCTCTTCCAGCTCCACAGAGCTGAATTGAATACCTTCTCTGCCCATCCTCTGGAGAAGGAAATGGCAACCCCCTCCAGTATTCTTGCCTGGAGAATCCCATGGACAGAGGAGCCTGGTGGCAAACAGCCCATGGGATGGCAAGAGTTGGACACACCACCACTCTGCCCATCCATATGCTATGCAGTGAGCAGGCTCTGTGAATGGAGTTCAAGTCTGGTGAGGCTGTGTGTCAGGTGTGTGCCTCCTCTACCTCAGTATTTGAACTTTTAAAATCAAAGGGTTATGAGTTTTTTTTTAAAAAAGGATTATGACTTTTAAGGAAGATTCTAAAGGAAAGATTCAAATCTTTCCTTCTCTGTGTGCTCTTCATGGAACATTAGCTATGTTCCATAGCTAATGACTATGACTCTCTGTGGTTTCTTTTTCTCTGCTTCTGTCTCTTTTTATCTCTCTGTCTCTCTATCCCTCTCCCTTCCCCAATCCCTTCCTCCAAGGGTGCTCAGTCTCTCAGCTGTGTCTGATAGAAGATAAAAGAATAAATAATATTATGAAAATTATAATAATATGAGAAAATTGTTCATGATTATGATATTAAATATAAAGTTGATATAAAACAGTAAATGCATTATGATACTAACTATGTAAAAATCTAAATAGACTGTTAAAAGACTGGAAGGAAATACAACAGAATGTTGGCAGTGGTTATTGATCAATGGTGTGGGTAAGGGTGATATTATTTCTTTATTTGTACTTTTCTGGATTTTCTCATTTACCTGTAATCACCTTGTGATAATTTTATGAACAGAAAAATACAAGTTTTGAAATATATCATCCACTTAAAGGAAAGCAAGGGCAACATGGAAGAGACTGGTTGATTGGAGGGTCTCCTCAGAGATTGAGCTGCATGAGTGGAATTGGGGTTGTGGTGTGGCTGTCACAGACTCTGTGTGTGTGTGCGTGAGTGTGAGAGAGAAGGACAGAGACAGAAACAGAGAGAGGTATCTGTGTCACAATCCAGTGGTTTGTGTATGAGGACATAGTTTAAATGATTACTTATGAACTAGGAAACAAAACAATTTCTCTCCTTGTTATAGTTCAAATGGCCCATGAACTTTGGAGGAAACATCCCAGAAAAGATTAATATGTCAGAGTGGGAATGAGGCCACAGAGATCTAAACTCAAATCTCACAGATCAATTTCTGATAGCTACTTTGTTTAGTACACTGATCTGGGTTGAACTATACCAGGAAGGAAAAGGTTGAAATCAGAAATAGAATTCTCACATCTTCCTATGTCCAGGTCAGACCTGCAGTTTTGTCCTGTTGCCCTGGAGTAGGGACCCTTAGGCGTGCCTCTGATCGTGGGCTGTTGCACTGGTCTAGCTCTGCACAAGGTATCTGTCGTTGTCGCTGATGGTTCTCACTTCTGGGGGGATCATGTCTCTGTGGCTGTGTGTGCGTGTGTGTGTGTGTGTGTGTGTGAGAGAGAGTGTGTGAAGTCTTGAGTGATTTGGGGGAGAGCACAGGGCAGCGGGACTGGGCTTTCCGAAGACCTAACTCGCTGGCCAAGCCGGCTAAGCCAAAGAGTCTGCCCTGCTGGCCTTCCTGATGAACTGTTCTCCACTCCTGCTGTGCCCATGTGGCTGGCAAACTGGGCTGTATGATCAGAATGACCATTCAGAGACATCAAACAACCAGTGACCAACCAGTAACTAACCAGTAATTTGTTCAGTTGGTCAAACGGCTTTGTGTGTTTAGATCTTGCTGCAGAAGGTAACATTTTGTGGTCCTGTGGAGGATTTCAGGAAAATCACAACTTCACACACAGAAGTAGAAGTTTTACAAACTATTTAAATAACTCATTCTGATTGTAAAAGAAATAAGAACGTTCTAAGAATTGGAAAATACAGAAAGAATAAAGAAAATAAATCCCCCATAATTCTAATCCTTAGTAATAGTTTCTATTAACATAATTTTTTTCCAAAATTGCTTCATTGCAGAGACTCTTTAATTCTCCAAGTGATATGTTTGAGTAATTACAAATGTCAGAATCATCACTTAACAACTTTCAATTATCTGATATCCTTTTCAGACTATTTTCTTTTATTTATTTATTTATTTATTTATTTATTTATTTATTTATTTAATTTTAGTTGGGGGCTAATTACTTTACAATATTGTAGTAGTTTTTGCCATACATCGACATGAATCAGCCATGGATTCACATGTGCTCCCCCTCCCAAACCCTCCTCCCACCTCCCTCCCCCTCCCATCCCTCAGTGTCATCCCAACGCTCCATCCCTGAGCATCCGTCCCATGCATAGAACATGGAATGGTGTTCTGCTTCACATATGACAATATACATGTTTCAATGTTATTGTCCCAGAACGTCCAACCCTCACCTTCTCCCTCAGAGTCCACAGGACTGTTCTATGCATCTGTGTCTCTTATTCTGTCTCACATATAGGGTTACCATTACCATCTTTCAAATCCCATATACATGCATTAGTATACTGTATTGGTGCTTTTCTTTCTGGCTCACTTCACTCTGTATAATGGGCTCCAGTTTCATCCATCTCAATAGAACGGATTCAAATGTATTCTTTTTAATGGCTGAGTAATATTCTATTGTGTATATGTACCACAGCTTCCTTATCCATTCGTCTGCCGATGGACATCTAGGTTGCTTCCATGCCCTGGCTATTGTAAACAGTGCTGCGATGAACATTGGGGTACACGCGTCTCTTTCAATTCTGGTTTCCTCGGTGTATATGCCTAGCAGTGGGATTGCTGGGTCATATGGCAGTTCTATTCCCAGTTTTTTAAGGAATCTCCACACTGTTCTCCATAGTGGCTGTACTAGTTTGCATTCCCACCAACAGTGTAAGAGGGTTCCCTTTTCTCCACACCCTCTCCAGCATTTATTGCTTGTAGACTTTTGGATAGCAGCCATTCTGACTGGTGTGTAATGGTACCTCATTGTGGTTTTGATTTGCATTTCTCTAATAATGAGTGATGTTGAGCATCTTTTCATGTGTTTGTTAGCCATCTGTATGTCTTCTTTGGAGAAATGTCTGTTTAGTTCTTTGGCCCATTTTTTGATTGGGTCGTTTATTTTTCTGGAATTCAGCTGCAGGAGTTGCTTGTATATTTTTGAGATTAATTGTTTGTCTGTTGCTTCGTTTGCTATTATTTTCTCCCATTCTGAAGGGTGTCTTTTCACCTTGCTCCTAGTTTCCTTTGTTGTGCAAAAGCTTTTAATTTTGATTAGGTCCCATTTGTTTATTTTTGCTTTTATTTCCAATATTCTGGGGGGTGGGTCATGGAGGATCCTGCTGTGATTTATGTCGGAGAGTGTTTTGCCTATGTTTTCCTCTAGGAGTTTTATAGTTTCTGGTCTTACATTTAGATCTTTAATCCATTTTGAGTTTATTTTTGTGTATGGTGTTAGGAAGTGTTCTAGTTTCATTCTTTTACAAGTGGTTGACCAGTTTTCCCAGCACCACTTGTTAAAGAGATTGTCTTTTCTCCATTGTATACTCTTGCCTCCTTTGTCGAAGATAAGGTGCCCATAGGTGCGTGGGTTTATCTCTGGGCTTTCTATTTTGTTCCATTGATCTATATTTCTATCCTTGTGCCAGTACCACACTGTCTTGATGACTGTGGCTTTGTAGTAGAGCTTGAAGTCAGGCAGGTTGATTCCTCCAGTTCCATTCTTCTTTCTCAAGATTGCTTTGGCTATTCGAGGTTTCTTATACTTCCATACAAATTGTGAAATGATTTGTTCTAGTTCTGTGAAAAATATCATTGGTAGTTTGATAGGGATTGCATTGAATCTGTAGATTGCTTTGGGTAGTATACTCATTTTCACTATATTAATTCTTCCAATCCATGAACACGGTATATTTCTCCATCTGTTTGTGTCCTCTTTGATTTCTTTCATCAGTGTTTTATAGTTTTCTATATATAAGTCTTTTGTTTCTTTAGGTAGAAATATTCCTAAGTATTTTATTCTTTTTGTTGCAATGGTGAATGGTATTGTTTCCTTAATTTCTCTTTCTGTTTTCTCATTATTGGTGTATAGGAATGCAAGGGATTTCTGTGTGTTAATTTTGTATCCTGCAACATTACTATATTCATTGATTAGCTCTAATAGTTTTCTGGTAGAATCTTTAGGGTTTTCTATGTAGAGGATCATGTCATCTGCAAACAGTGAGAGTTTTACTTCTTCTTTTCCTATCTGTATTCCTTTTATTTCTTTTTCCGCTCTGATTGCTGTGGCCAAAACTTCCAAAACTATGTTGAATAGTAGTGGTGAAAGTGGGCATCCTTGCCTTGTTCCTGACTTTAGGGGAAATGCTTTCAGTTTTTCACCATTGAGGATAATGTTTGCTGTGGGTTTGTCATATATAGCTTTTATTATGTTGAGGTATGTTCCTTCTATTCCTGCTTTCTGGAGAGTTTTTTATCATAAATGGATGTTGAATTTTGTCAAAGGCTTTTTCTGCATCTATTGAGATAATCATATTGTTCTTATCTTTCAATTTGTTAATGTGGTGAATTACATTGATTGATTTGCGGATGTTAAAGAAACCTTGCATTCCTGGGATAAAGCCCACTTGGTCATGATGTATGATCTTTTTAATATGATGTTGGATTCTGTTTGCTAGAATTTTATTAAGGATTTTTGCATCTATGTTCATCAGTGATATTGGCCTGTAGTTTTCTTTTTTTGTGACATCTTTGTCTGGTTTTGGAATTAGGGTGATGGTGGCCTCATAGAATGAGTTTGGAAGTTTACCATCTTCTGCAATTCTCTGGAAGAGTTTGAGTAGGATAGGTGTTAGCTCTTCTCTAAATTTTTGGTAGAATTCCGCTGTGAAGCCGTCTGGTCCTGGGCTTTTGTTTGCTGGAAGATTTCTGATTACAGTTTCGATTTCCGTGCTTGTGATGGGTCTGTTAAGATCTTCTATTTCTTCCTGGTTCAATTTTGGAAAGTTATACTTTTCTAAGAATTTGTCCATTTCTTCCAAGTTGTCCATTTTATTGGCATATAGCTGTTGGTAGTAGTCTCTTATGATCCTTTGTATTTCTGTGTAGTCTGTTGTGATCTCTCCATTTTCATTTCTAATTTTGTTGATCTGATTCTTCTCCCTTTGTTTCTTGATGAGTCTGGCTAATGGCTTGTCAATTTTGTTTATCTTCTCGAAAAACCAACTTTTAGTTTTGTTGATTTTTGCTATGGTCTCTTTTGTTTCTTTTGCATTTATTTCTGCCCTAATTTTTAAGATTTCTTTCCTTCTACTAACCCTGGGGTTCTTCATTTCTTCCTTCTCTAGTTGCTTTAGGTGTAGAGTTAGTTTATTTATTTGAGTTTTTTTCTTGTTTCTTGAGGTACGCCTGTATTGCTATGAACCTTCCCCTTAGCATTGCTTTTACAGTGTCCCATAGGTTTTGGGTTGTTGTGTTTTCATTTTCATTCGTTTCTATGCATATTTTGATTTCTTCTGTGATTTGTTGGTTATTCAGAAGCGTGTTGTTTAGCCTCCATATGTTGGAATTTTTAATAGTTTTTTTCCTGTAATTGAGGTCTAATCTTACTGCATTGTGGTCAGAGAAGATGGCTGGGATGATTTCAATTTTTTGGAATTTACCAAGGCTAGATTTATGGCCCAGGATGTGATCTATCCTGGAGAAAGTTCCATGTGCACTTGAGAAAAAGGTGAAATTGCTTGTTTTGGGGTGGAAAGTCCTGAAAATATCGATTAAATCTAATTTGTCTATAGTATCATTTAAAGTTTGTGTTTCCTTGTTAATTTTCTGTTTTGTTGATCTATCCATAGGTGTGAGTGGAGTGTTAAAGTCTCCCACTATTATTGTGTTATTGTTAACTTCCCCTTTCATACTTGTTAGTATTTGCCTTATATATTGTGGTGCTCCTATGTTGGGTGCATATATATTTATAATTGTTACATCTTCTTCTTGGATTGACCCTTTGATCATTATGTAGTGTCCTTCTTTGTCCCTTTTCACAGCCTTTATTTTAAAGTCTATTTTATCTGAAATGAGTATTGCGACTCCTGCTTTCTTTTGGTCTCCATTTGCATGAAATATATTTTTCCATCCCTTCACTTTCAGTCTGTATGTGTCCCTAGTTTTGAGGTGGGTCTCTTGTAGACAGCATATGTAGGGGTCTTGTTTTTGTATCCACTCAGCCACTCTTTGTCTTTTGGTTGGGGCATTCAACCCATTTACATTTAATTAGGTAATTATTAAGTATGGTCCCGTTGCCATTTACTTTGTAGTTTTAAGTTCGTGTTTAAACATCCTTTCTGTGTTTCCTGTTTAGAGAAGATCCTTTAGCATTTGTTGGAGAGCTGGTTTGGTAGTGCTGAATTCCCTCAGTTCTTGCTTGTCTGTAAAGCTTTTGAATTCTCCTTCATATCTGAATGAGATCCCTGCCGGGTACAGTAATCTGGGTTGTAGATTTTTCTCTTTCATTACTTTAAGTATGTCCTGCCATTCCCTTCTAGCCTGAAGAGTTTCTATTGAAAGATCAGCTGTTATCCTTATGGGGATCCCCTTGTGTGTTATTTGTTGTTTTTCCCTTGCTGCTTTTAATATTTGTTCTTTGTGTTTGATCTTTGTTAATTTGATTAATATGTGTCTTGGGGTGTTTCGCCTTGGGTTTATCCTGTTTGGGACTCTCTGGGTTTCTTGGACTTCTGTGACTATTTCCTTCCTCATTTTAGGGAAATTTTCAACTATTATCTCCTCGAGTATCTTTTCATGGCCTTTCCTTTTATCTTATTCTTCTGGGACTCCTATGATTCTAATGTTGGGGTGTTTCATATTGTCCCAGAGGTCCCTGAGGTTTTCCTCATTTCTTTTGATTCTTTTTTCTTTTTTTCCTCTCTGCTTCGTTTATTTCCACCATTCTATCTTCTACCTCACTTATCCTATCTTCTGCCTCTGTTATTCTACTGTTGGTTCCCTCCCAGCGTGTCTTTTATCTCCTTTATTTTCATTATTCAAAATATATTGACTCCTTTTTATTTCTTCTAGGTCCTTGGTAAACATTTCTTGCATCTTCTCAATCCTTGTCTCCAGGCTATTTATCTGTAACTCCATTTTATTTTCAATATTTTGGATCATTTTTACTATCATTATTCTAAATTCTTTTTCAGATAGATTCCCTATCTCCTCCTCTTTTGTTTGGTTTGGTGGGCATTTCTCATTTTCCTTTACTTGTTGAGTATTTCTCTGCCTTTTCATCTTGTTTAGATTGCTGTGTTAGGCGTGGCCTTTCTGTATTCTGGTAGTTTGAAGTTCCTCTTTATTGTGGAGGTTCCTCACTGTGGGTGGGGTTGGATGGGTGGCTTGTCAAGGTTTCCTGGTTGGAGGAGTTTGTGTCGGTGTTCTGGTGGAAGATGAAAACTTTCAAGACCTCCCTAGGATGCCCTCCAACACTGCGCTGGTCTCTGGACCTTCTGTGGGGGCAGCTCAGATTCTAATCTGGTCTGACTCCTGTGTGTTCTTGCCTCCAATGTCCACAGCTATCATAACTACTGCGTTTTCTTTTGTAGGAGCTCTCAATGTCCTTTTATATATTCCGTAGACACAGAGTCTGCCTAGTTGATCGTGTGGATTTCATCTGCAGCTTGTACAGCTGGTGGGAAGGTTTTGGGTCTTCTTCTTTAGCCGCACGCCCCTGGGTTTCAATTGTGGTTTTATTTCCACCTCTCTTCTGCTTTTATCTGCCTCCTCTCTCTTGCCTGGCTTCCTCTACATAAACCTGAACAATCTGCTCAGACTATTTTCTAAGAATTTTATTTGCATGACTTACATAGTATTAAGATTTACAAAAACTGGTTATTAATTTCACTAATAAAGAAGTATTTGCATCCTATAAAATCCTGCTGCTGCTTAGTTGCTCAGTTGTGTCCGATTCTGTGCGACCCTATGGACTGCTGGCTCCTCTGTCTATGGGATTCTCCTGGCAAGAATACTGGAGTGGGTTACCATGGCCTCCTCCAGGGGATCTCCCCCACCCAGGGATTGAACCCAGGTCTCCTGCATTGCAGTCAGTTTCTTTACTGCTAAGCCACCAAGGAAGCCCTATAAAATAATAACAGCTTTATTTACATATGATTGTATATAATATATTGCACATATTAAATATGTCATTGTATACATTTTGTTGTTGTTCAGTTGCTAAGTCATGTCCAACTCTTTGTGACCCCATGGAATGCAGCACAGGCTACTCTGTCCTCCATTATATCCCATAGTTTGCTCAAATTCATGTTCATTGAGTTGGTGATGCTATCTAACCATCTTATCCTCTGCTGTCACTTCTCCTTTTGCCTTTGATCTTTCCCAGCATCAAGATCTTTTCCAGTGAATAGACTCTTCACATCAGGTGGCCAAAGTATTGGAGCTTCAGCTTCAGCATCAATCCTTCTAATGAATATTCAGGGTTGATTTCCTTTACGATTGACTGGTTTGATCTCCTTGCAGTCCAAGGGACTGTCAAGAGTTCTCCAGCACCAAATTTGAAAGCATCAATTCTATAATACTCAGCCTTTTTTATGGTCTTAACTCTCACATCTGTACATGACTACTAGAAAAACTATGGCTTTGACCATATGGACCTTTGTTGGCAAATTGATGTCATAGCTTTGTCGTAGCTTTCCTTCCAAGAAGCAAGCGTCTTTTAGTTTCATGGCTGCAGTCACCATCTGCAGTGATTTTGGAGGCCAAGAAAAGAAAGTCTCTTACTGTTTCCATTGTTTCCCCATCTATTTGCCATGAAGTGATGGGACTGGATGCCATGATCTTCATTTTTGAATGCTGAGTTTTAAGCTAGCTTTTTCACTCTCCTCTTTCACTCTCAAGAGGCTCTTTAGTCCCTCTTCACTTTCTGCCTTTAGGGTGGTGTCATCAGCATATCTGAGGTTATTGATATTTCTCCCAGCAATCTTGATTCCAGCCTGTGCTTCATCCAGCCCAGCATTTCGCATGATGTACTATGCTTATAAGTTAAATAAGCAGGGTGACAATATACAGCCTTGTTGTACTCCTTTCCCAATTATAAACCAGTCAGTTGTTCCATGTCCCGTTCTAACTGTTGCTTCTTGACCTGCAAGCAGGTTTCTCAGGAGATAGGTAAGGTGGTCTGGTACTTCCATTTCTTTAAGAATTTTCCACTATTTTTTGTGATCCACACAAAGTTTTTAGCCTAGTCAATGAAGCAGAAGTAGATGTTTTTCTGGAATTCCCTTGGTTTCTCCATGATCCAACGAATATTGGCAATCTGATTTCTGGTTCCTCTGCCTTTTTTAAACCCAGCTTGTACATCTGGAAGTTCTCAGTTCATGTACTGCTGAAGCCTATCTTGAAGGATTTTGATATTTTGACATATGTCTATACTTGGACGATAATCTCCACAAATAATATAATACATTCTTCATCTCCATAAGTAAAATCACATTTGAAAAATATTTCCTTAAAAGAAGTATCCAGCTAATAAATATTACCATATTAAAAAAGCAAAGCAAAACATAGTTGTTCCTTGCAATTAGTGGTTCCTTCTAAACTTTTTTCTCTGTGTGCATATCTACATATAAGTATATATTTATATATGTCTACATATAGAGAGACATATATGTGTGTGTGTGGTGTGTGTGTGTGTGTGTGTGTGTTTTGTCATGCCACATGGCCTGTGAGATCTTAGTTCCTTGACCAGGGATTGAACCCATACCTCCTGCATCAAAGCTCAAAGTCTTAACCACTGGACCACTAGAAAGTCCCTTTATTTTTTATTCCTGCTTTTTTCCATTAATATTATATGATAAGCATTCTCCATATCCCTCAAAATTCTTTGAAAAGTATGATTGCTAATGACTGCATAAAATTCCATGGTAACAATTAACATTGCGCAACTATTCTCCTTGTATAGAATAATACATTTAAGCCATTTCTAAGTTTTAAAGATAAAAATTTATAATATCATTTATGTTCAAATTATAGGAAATATGAAAGTCAGAGGAACACATTAGTGGCACTTTAGCACTAAAATCAGCAAAATCCAGATTCCAGGAAACTCTGTAGGACAAATGAACCAGTTTTTTATTTTTATTTTTTCAGTAAATAAACTACTGGGCCAAGAGATCAGGGGAAGGGATCCTGTAGAGTCTTACGGATGAAAAGAGGTTTAAGAGACATATCAACTAATTGCAATAGATAAATGATATTTGGGTCCATATTCAAACTCTAAAAAAAAATTAAGAGAGAGAGAAATTGAAACACTAATACATATTTGATGATATTTGTTGTTGTTTTAGTTGCTAAGTGGTGTCTGACTCTTTTGTGACTTCATGGACTGTGGCCTGTCAGGCTGCTCTGTCCATGGGATTTCCCAGGCAAGAAAACTGGAGTGGGTTGCCATTTCCTTCTCCAGGGGAATCTTCCCAACCCAAAAATTGAAGTTTCTCCTACACAGGCAGACGGATTCTTTACCACTGAGCCACCAGGGAAACCCTTGATGATATTAAGAAATTATTATTTTTTTCAGAAGTGATAAGAGCATTGTAATTATGTTTCTAGAAACAAATCCTTGCCTTTTGAAGACACAACTGAAAATTCCACATTTTAAAAGATTTATTTGGGATTTGCTTCAAAACACTGGGAAGGAGGACAGGGGAGTGTATGGAGATACAGATAGGTCAAGATTGGCCACAGTTGTTTAAACTGAGTAATGGGTATCAAGAGATTCATTTTTACTATCTCTTTACTTTGGTATGTGCTTGATATTTTATGTAATTAAAATACAGGAAAAGAAAGGAAAAGAGAGTTGGCATCTCTGATGCCAAGTGCTGAACTTTGCTGTGGAGGAAGAGGCCCTATACTTGAACAGGACAGACTTCATTTTAGTCTCACCCTTCACACTTACTGGCTATGCATCCTTGGGCTGCTTCCCTAACCTCTTTGAGTCTCAGAGCCCTCACTCACAAAACTGATACTATAAAGCCTGACTCACAGGGTTTTTGTGATGAAAAACATGGTCTTATCTGGGAAGTGCTTGGAAAATTAAGGAACATTGGGTCTTTTATCTTAGGGGCTGAGTAGAGCATGAGGTCAAAGGGCAAGGACAATATGTACCTCTTTCCTTCTCAGGGAATTAAGGTTCCCCAATTTTTCACTGAGAGCTGGAGGGTGAGGCTTTTATAGAAAAGTATTTGGGTATACCGTTTTAATTCCCTTGTAGTTTCTTTTATTATGTATTTTTGGTTGTTTTCTTAATGGTTGTCCTGGGGAGTACAGTTAGCATCTTAAATTACAACAATCAGTTAAGATTAACACCAGCTTAATTTTCATGGTACCAAAAAGTTTCCTACTATATAGCTCCGTTCTTTTCCTGCATTTGTGCTATAATTATCACAAATTACATCTTTTTACATTTTTTTACCCACCATCATAGATTTACAACTATTGCTTTGTTCAATTTTAAATCAAATAGGAAAAAAGTACATTCATACTTTTATATTTACCTGTGCGGTTACTTTTACTGATACTTTTACTGATATTCTTCATGTGGATTCCAATTACTATCTATTATATTTTTATTTCAGCCTGAAGAAATCTCTTGGTATTTCTTGCAGGTCAGATCTGCTTCATGACAAACTCTCTCAATTTTTGTTTATCTGGGGATATCTTTTTTCTTTTTTAAAAAATTTGTTTATTTTTAATTGAAGGATAATTACAATATTGTGTTGGTTTCTGCCATACATTAACATGGATCAGAGCCATAGGTATATGTACAACCCCTCCTTTACCTTCAGATTTGAAGAATAGTTTTGCTGTATATAAAATTCTTGGTTTACAGTTTTTCCTTCAGCACTTTGAATATGTCATCTCACTGTCTTCTGGACTTCATGATTTCCTTTTCCTAAGATAGGTTAAGTTCTGTATTTGAGATTTTATTGTTTCTTGAGGTAGGCCTGTATTGCTATCAGCTATCAACTTCCCTTTTAGAACTGCTTTTGCTGCATCCCATAGATTTTGAAAAGTTGTGTTTCCATTTTAATTTGTCTCAAGGTATTTTCTGATTTCCTCTTTGATTTATTCACAGACCCATTGGTTTTTTTTAGTAGCATGTTTGTGCTTTTCCAATTTTGTTTCTTCCTGTATTTGATTTCTAGTTTTATATCGTTGTGGTCAGAAAAAAATTCTTCAGATAATTTCTGTCCTCTTAAATTTAATGAGACTCATTTTGGGGCCTAACATGATTTCTGATGAAAAATCAGCAGCTAATCTTAGTGTGGATTCCTGGTACCATATGAGTCACTTTTTTCTTGCTGCTTTCAAGAGTTTCTGCCTTTTGAAACTTTGCTGAACTTTCTTGGATGAGCAAATGAATGTTTTTATCAAATTCAGAGAGTTTCAAGCATTATTTCTTCAAATATTCTTTATACTCCTTTGCTTCTCTTCTCCTTTTTGGACTCCTACTTTGCATATGTTGGTATGCTTGTTGATGTCCCCTTGGTCTCTGTTCTTTTTTTCTTCATTCTTTCTGTTACTCAGTCTTGATAATCTCAATGAATTTATCTTAAAATTCACTGATTCTTTCTTCTGGATATTTAAATCTACTGTTGAGCCCTTGTGGGGAAATTCTCATTTCAGTTATTATAGTTTCCAACTCTAGAATTTCTGATTCCTTTTTTATAATTTCTGCATCTTTGTTGATATTCTCTGTTTGGTGAGACATCGTTCTTATATTTTCCTTTAGTTCTTTGGACATGGTTTCTTTTAGTCTCTGAACACATTTAAAATACCTGGTACCATATGGGTCACTTCTCAGTTTTTGCCTCTAAAGTCCAATATCTGAGCTTTCTTAGGGATTGTTTCTATTGATTGCTTCTTCTCCCTGTATATGGACCAATTTTTCTTGTATTTTCACATACCTTATAATTTTGCTGCTGTTAAAACTAGACATTTAAAATGACATAATGCGACAACTCTGGAAATCAGCTTTCTACCCCCTCCCCAGGATGTTGTTGCTGCTACAGAAAAATACTCTGAACATGATACAGGCCTTGGGCCAAATTCCCTCCAAGCCTGAAGTTCTTCTTTGGGTAAGTAGACTGTCACAGTGGGGTTTTGCCTATGGACAGGGAGCTCATTTTAGGAAGATCAACATGGATTGAGCACCCTCAGTGCACTCTGATCATGATGCCTCTTTGAGGCTCTCCCAAACATCAGATGCAGCAGCAGGGATCTTCCCCCTCCACTCTTCAGTCTTTGGCCTGTCTCCCCAGAATCACTAGAGTGTATTGAATCTGCAGATGTTGCATTCAGTGGTCCTTATCCAGCCTGGCCCATACAATCCAAGCCAGGCCTGGATGACCTCCCCTGGATGTCTGGCTGGATTTGTGAAGAACAAGTTTTTAGCCTCTTCGTCCAAGAAGGTCATATTAGGCAAAATAAGAATGACGCCAAAGCCTGTTACAGTTGGAATGATCAGTGCCCAGATGTCACCTGGGCCAATAATTAACCAAGGGCCTGGAAGATGCCCAAAAGGTGGGCATGGAGAAAACATATGAGCTACAAAGGGTCCAAGCCAAAGGAAGACAGTGGGAGGGCTGACAGTCTAGAAGGGCCTTTCCCAGAGGCACAGATGGTGGGCACTTTGCCCAGGAGGGGCCTTCCTCCTTTCTAGTAGATTCAGGGTTAGGAAAAGAGCTGAAAGAGCAGAAGTCTGTCATAGGCACACCCCCTACCCAGTGCCAGACTAAACAGTCCTGAGGGGAAGAAGGGGAGGATGCTAAGGCTCTGGGGACCTTCAACCCCAGGCTGACACAAGCTATCTGTTTGTGCAATAAGCATCTGTTAAATGCCTGAGAGGCATTTAGTTCTAGGTGTGTGATGTGACAAGAGAGTGAACTTGGAAAACACTCAGACCTGGATCCAAATCCAGACTCTGCCACTTACCAGCTGTTGTCACCTTGGCCAACTTTTAGGTTTCTCTAAGAAAAAAAAGAGGATATTCACACCTAGCTCATGAGGTTGTCATAGGGTTGAATGAGTTGTATTTTTATAGAGTGCCTCATGCATACTAGGTAGTTGATCAGTGAAAACTGTTCAACCTTGTTTGCAGCACTGAATAAAGGAGAGAAATAGACCATGCCTTGTTTCCTGAAACCCTTCTATGGCTTCCTCTGCCTTAATCATCCTGCAGGCCTGCCAGGACGCTTTCCAGGCTAGCACAGTCCACCTTGCTCCCTCAGCAGTCTAGCATCCAGGGGGGCAGTTCCTGGTCAGCCCCCTTCCAAGAAACTGGACCAGGAAACCAGGGAACAAAAGTGTTGCTCTGGTAAAGGGTGCCTTCACTGGAGGCTGGGGGGACTTGCCAGGAAATGTGGGCTCTTTCCCCAGGGCTGCCCTGCAGCTGACCTGAGCCTCAGGCTGCCCAGCCACTGCTCACCCCTAAGAAATTTAGCTCCTCTTTCAGGGGGTCATCAGACACCCACCCAGGCCCTGCCCAGACCCCAGTCCCACCCCCACCAACCCCTTCCTTGTCATGGTTTGCAGTCTGCATGAGGTTAACCTCAGCTTCTTCCTGGTCGCCTGTGATTCACTTTCCTGGCTTTGGCAGGATAATGGTTTGGGGTTTGGCTGGGCCCTTCTGCTTGTATACTCGAAGCCAGAGTTCCTGACCCTGCTGCTAACAGACACCCGCTGCATCCCTGGGCCATTCCTCCCTCTGTTTCCCACCTGTCCTGCCCTTTAGCCAAAAATCCTTGGGCTACAAGGAATCTGAATCCTCACCCTGGCAGGAATCGCCTGGCTCTGCTGCCTTCTGCTGAGTACAGCCAGGCTCTGGCAGCACCCTGGGTCCCCGGTGCCTGCCCAGAGAGGAGCTGTGTTTGGCCTGGGCACCATGGGACCAGCTGGCAGCACAGCATCGGAACATGCTTTATCTGAGGGCAGCCTTTGGAGTCCACAAGGTGCTTTGGGGTTCGTCCCTGCATTTGAACCTCAGATCAGGTATTTTGTTTTTCATTCGCAAAATCATGTCTGACTCTGCGACCCCATGGACTGTAGCTTACCAGACTGCTCTGTCCATGGGATTCTCCAGGCAAGAATACTGCAGTGGATTGCCATTTCCTTCTCCAGGGGATCTTCCTGACCCAGGGATCACATCCACGTCTCCTGAGTTGGCAGGCAGATTCTTTACCACTGAGCCACCTGGGAAGCCCCAAATCAGGTTTATCTGGCTTGTATTCTTAAACCAGTTCTAAAGATGAGGAGAAACCTGAGGTTCAAAGAGGTTGAACACTTCCTCAAGTTCACACAGTTAGGTAGGAAGAGATCCAAGCCAATGGCCAGAGTTCTTTGGCTCTGAATCTGAAGTTGATAGCTTTCCACAGATACAACTGAAGCAGTGCCTGCAGCACATGAAGCCCAAGAAAGGCCTACTGAGATTTCTGGATATCTCCTGGGGCCTCCGGAAAGGAAAGTGAGGGACAGGGGCATTTGTTTGTTTATTTGCCAACTCTGGCTTAAAGGCCTTGAAATATGCATTCTATCTGCTGCACAGGGATCATTTAGGGTTTTAACAGCCTCATCTCCAGCAGAAGCTGGGGACACCTGCTGAAAATATCTCCTCTGCTAATGAGTTGTCGTCATTAGAAATACATTCCATTAGGCTAATACCAGGGAAGCCCCTAGAAAATGTCACCATTATATCTGGCCAGAATTTGCCTTACTATACTTCTGTTCATGCATTCAGTATTAGCTGTTTGATGCACATTTATTGAGCACATACTGTGTGCCAGATACTCTCAGGCACTGGGATGCGAGGAAGGATGCAGCACAGTTCCTGCCATAGTCAGTGGCCTGGTGGGACAAATAGACAGGCTCTCAGTCTGTGGGAGCACAGGGGAGGAGGGAATTGAGCCAGGGTGGGCCTCCGGGATCTGGGTCAGGCTGGGAAGGCTTCTCAGAGGAGGTGACTTCTAAGTTGCGACTTGAAGGAAAAAAATATGAATAAGTTTCTTCAAAAATCTTTTCTGAGGAGCTTTGGATAGAAAGGGAAGAGTTAGCTTAAGAGAAATGATGAGAGACAGGGTGGTAGTGGGGACTTGGGACACAGAGAGAGGTAACTGAGTTGCCTGGATACTTGGTTTCTGGCATGTTCACTTGGTGCCCATTCTTACCCTAAAACCTTGGTTTCCTAAGTCCGGGGACCCAAGCTTTCATGCAGTGCTGTCCAATATGATTTTGGAGATGATACAAATGCTCCGTTTCTGTGCTATCCAACGTGGTAGACACATGTGGCTATTCAAATTTGAAGTGTGGCTAGTACTACAGGAAAACTGAATGTTTGCTTTTATTTCACTTTAATTAATTTAAACCCAAATAACCATCACATCAGATAGTGCAGCTCTACATGCTTCTGATTCTAAGTCACATGTGAATCCCTTGAAATGTCTTGGAAAGCTTCTGAAACCTGGTGCCTGAGATTCCAATTTTGTTGATCTAGGATGGGGCTTGGGTACCAGTCTTTTTGGAAACAACCCAAGTGAGTTTCAGGAGAGCCCGAGTTGAGAACCATTGATTCAATACTCTTAGCAGTGGGAAGCCCGCCCCCCACCCCCCCGCGCCTTGTCCCAGCCTTGCCCGGGGTGTGTGTTTGGGCTCTACTGGGCCTTCAGTCACTCTAGACCTTCCCAGCGCCCCGCTGCCCCTGAAGGGCTGCATCTTTGGTCTCCTCTCCAGAAGGAAGCTCAGGATTTAGGGCCACTCACGAAACTTGCTGGCTCTCTTTCCTCCTGCCAACCTCACCTTGTTCCCAGTCCACAAACAGGGCTCATTCACCTCAGAGCCTGCTAGGACCTGCACAGTAGAGCTCAGTGGTCCAGGAGCCTCATCTTTACAGCCCTCGGGCCCTTGGACAGAGCCCAACCAGCTGTTTTCCTGGGCTGGGCTAGGCTGTGCTGGGGCAGAGGCTGGTGGCCAGGCATGAGGTTTGGCTGGTTTTTGTCCGTTTTCCCTACTAAACAGATATGCAAATGAATGTGTTTGGGACAGCGATAATGCAGGAGGTTTTAGTAACAGGAAGGGAACTTGGAGAGACAACCTTCCTTCCCCAAGTATCTTGAAAAATGCTTGCTGAGCTGGAGCTCCCCCAGTAGCTACTGGCCACCCCCACCCCCCATTTTTGCCACCCACACCCCAAAAGCAACTTTTTCCATGACTCACACATGGCAGCTTGTGCACTTCTTTTATTATTAAATATAAAAGCAGCTTCCTATTTTTTAAATAGATATTTAAATGACTTCATATAAAATAAATCACCACTTCCAAGTATAAAAACAAAATCTCACAGTGTGTGAGCCAATGTTCCCTCTCGACTTTCTCAGAGAAAAGAAGGTTCCTGTGCAGGCAGCAGGTAGCCACCCAGAGGGGGTGCAGGGGCCCCTCCCACTCCTGGGTCACCAAGAGCGCACAGTTTCTGTGATGGGTTGGATTCGCTTTCTTGATCTTTAAAATACTATACGTTCAAGGGGTGGAGGGTGAGGGAGGAATGTTTTTTCTGTTTTTTTTTTTTCCCTTCAACTTTTAAATACAGAGTTTTTAGTATCAAATATAGAGTCTGTGACTAGGAAAATGGGCCTGCTGGGGAAAGTTCTCCACTGCCCTTTCCTCAACTGATAGCAACAGGGCAGGCAGGGACCAGAGGACCCTCACTTTCAAGGACAGGAAGGGAAGCTCATAGGCCCCGGTCCAGCGGCCAAGTCCAACAGGATCTCTTGGTGGAGGGCCCGGAGCAGCAGGAGAGGAGGGACACAGTAGCATGAAGATTGAGGGCAGTCTACTGGCCTGTCACCTGATGCCCAGAACTCAGAGTCGCAGCCACTGGCAGGTTGAGGGAGCTGAGGCCCTCAAGGCAGACTGGAAGCAGCTGTCTGGACTCTCTGAGTCCCTCTCCTACCCTGGCTCACCTGGTTAGAGAGATGATGCTAGTGAGGGGTGGAACGAGAGCTGGAGGGGACCACTGCCTCCCTCCCTGACAGGGACACCGCTCAGCCCAGGTGTCTGCTGACAGCAGCCTTTGGACTGTGGTGGGAGCAGGGGCCTGGACAGGGAGAGAGGCCGGCTGGGGGAATCAGGGGTGCTGACCCCTTGCCACACCTCAGGGGCAGGCCCTCAATTTCAAAGACCTATTTGCCGTCAGAGCTCACCCTACAGTCTCTCTCTCTGTGTCCCTCCCCTCCTTTTCTCCCTCCCTTTAGTCATGTCCCTCTTGGGAATGTCAAAGTGCAAGATGCAGAAACCTGGGTGAACAACGCAGCCTAAAGACCAGCTCTGGCTGCTGGCCCCGGGAAGTTCTCCCACCCTGATCCATCCCAGGGAGTCAGAGCCGGGTCAGCAGAAGGTCAGGGCTCAGGGGCTCCCTCAGTCGACAGGCGAGGCCGGCTCGGGCGCTCAGTGCAGGAAGCTGGGGAGAGGCTGAAGGGGTAGGGGGACGGACAAGTGTTTCCTCTCCGGGATGGATGGGGCAGGCTGTTCAGCAGGCAGGTTCAGTATTCACAGTGCGATGGTTTCCTTCCAAGGAGAGGCTCTGCATGGCCTCCTGCAGGAGCTCTGGCAGGCCTTGGGGGATGGCGGGGCAGAGGCCAGCGCTTGGTCTTGCCCTGGGCATCACGAGCCAGGCCAGGCAGGTCCTGAGGGTTGGCATCCCCTCTCTGCCTGGCTGCTGGCAGAGGGCACTGAGGCAAGTGGAAGGTACAGACCCGCTCCAGGCTATCAGTGCAGACCAGCAGGCCTAGAGGCCTTCTCTTCCCGTCTTCTGGGCCTTTACGGGAAATCCAACAACGCTGTCCCACCCTGTGAATCTCATGCTTCTCTCTCTGGAGACAAGTCCCTGCTTGTCGGTGCTGGGATCCCTTGGAGGCAGGCAGGTCCTCTGACACGAGGGCTCTTCCATTCCTCAGTGCCCACCCTGCTCTCCCATGTCCCGTGAGCCTCTGGGTCCCCGGCCCAGGCGTCGGCCTAGAGGGGAATGGGCAGAGGACACGGCCCCTGAGGGGCAGAGGGTCCCCAGCCAGGCTTGGCAGCCTTCCTTAAGCAGATGGGAGCCTCCAGGGCCCCTGATAAATATCAGCAGCGTTGGGGGCATCCTCCAGCCCTCTCTTAGTCAGTCCAGAGTCTGAGGGTCAAGGGTGGAGGAGCCCCAGCCTGGCTGCTCTGGTCTAGCCCTGCTCTCCCGAGTCCAGGAGCTCTCATGGTGGGCAGGCCACATTCCCGGGAGAATAGTTGGGGAGGGGTGGTGGTGGCCATCCCCACAGTATCTCCTCCCATGGAGAGACTGTCCTGTGCGCCCAGCTGTAGGGGAGAGAAAGAAAGGCTGTCAGCTGAGTGGGAGTCAAGGGAGGGGTCGCTGAGGACATGGGTGGGAGAGCTAGAGCGTTCCTGTGGGCTCCTGGTGGTGCTGCAGACAGGACTTCCTCCCATCCTTTCCCTAGCCTTCCCCGCCATCCCAGACACCGCAAGGGCCCTGGGCAACTTTCTCTGGCGGCAGCCCAAGCCGCTGGACAGACTGGCCTCACCTCCTACCTCCTCCTGGGGAACCAGGGGCCACAGGGGGAGGTAACAGGGCCTAGCAGAGGTCTGAGCGGAGCTGGGATGGGCGTTACTCAAGTGGAGGGGTCTACCAAGGAGGGAAGGGGGCACTTGAGTGTCCTTAGATGCACCCCCTCCCAGGTAAGACCATCTCACTATCTTTGGTCTAAAAAAATCAAGAGCGAATCCTGCTAACTCTAGCAAAGAAGAGGAATTTCTCATTCCCATTCCACACCATTCATCACAGAGGTCATCACACACAATACTCAGGGCAGCAGGGCAGAGGTGTCTGAAGGGAAAGAACTGGAGGCAGTTCCAGACAAGGAAACTCCCACCCTGCCATTTGGCCTGCTAAGCCCTAAGCAAGCTAGCCTCCTTCCGGATGGGCCAAGGGACTTGCCTCCCTGCATCATGCATAGGAGTCAGGGCCCTGCTGTCTCCCAGCCTTCCCCCATCCTTGTCTTCAGAACGCTTTGTTCCCAGAGCAGAAATCCCCTGGACTCCATCCAACAGTTTGACTTTGGACCCTGTGCGGAGCTTCCCTCCCTGACTATCCCTGGGCCCTACCAGCAAAACCCGTGATGGATAAGCAGGAAAAATGGGACCATAGCTTCTGGCCCCCAGCCCATTCCCATGCTCTGGAAGGCAGGCGGGCAGGACCATAAACTGGACATGAGCCATGCTTGGTATGGCTGGGCCACAGGCCCTGCTGGGGCCAGAGGGAAGAATAACCAAGTGGGCAGGCTCCAGCCCACTGCCCCTATTTCTTGGTTCCTTGGAGTGGAGGGGTCAGGGTCCACATTTCCTTTCTGAAGGTCCCTCTCTCATACCTCTGCCTCTGTGTTTCCCCCTCTCATTAGGGCAGCAGTCTTCAGTTGGCCCTAAGGCTCCTGCTGCCTGGCCTGGAGACCACTTTAGGGCAGGATCCAAGTAGGGGTCTGTATGTGGCCCTGGCCCTGGATTATTCTCTAAGTGAAATCTTAAGGGGAGGAAGAAGAGAGCTTGGGAGGGCCTGAGATTAGGCAGGCAGAGGGCCAAGACCAAGGAGGGAGGCGGGCGACCAGTCAGAGGGTGGTGCAGCATTGAGCCATGAAGTCCCCAGGGGCCTTGTTCCATCCTCTGCTTGCAAGTTCTGAGGGGTCTGCCTCATTCTTACAGCCCTGCCAGTTTCCCATCTGACCCATCTGAGTCCACCTTACCAACAAGATGGACCCCAGGAAGTGTTATCTCTTTCACATGTGGAACACATGTGTTACATCTTAAAGAAAAAAAGAAAGTGAAGTCGCTTAGTTGTGTCCGACTCTTTGCGACCCCATGAATTATAGCCTACCAGGCTCCTCCAGCCATGGGATTTTCCAGGCAAGAGTACTGGAGGGGGTTGCCATTTCCTTCTCCAGGGGATATTCTCGACCCAGGGATCAAACCTGGGTCTCCCACATTGTAAGCAGATGCTTTTGCTGTCTGACACTGTTCTCTAAATAGGCTCACCTGGTTTTGAGCGTTTGGCAGATCCCTTATCTCTCTAGGAGTGGCCCAGACCTGTCATTCTACACATGAGAAGGCCTGAAGTGCTGGCTTGCATTTGGCATGGGGTGTGACTAGAAATGTGAATGGGTTCTCCAGCTAGTCAGCCAGCCTGCCAATCAGCAATTCAGGCAAGCAGCCAGCTAGTCAGTTAGCCAATCAGCTTCATCAATCAACTAGCTAGTTAGGCAGTGACTAGCTAGTTAGTTGGTCAGAGTCATCCATCTAGTTGGCCAGCCAGTCAGAGTCAACTAGTTAGCTAGTTAACTGGTCAAGCAGAAGGCTGGCCAGTTAGAGACAGCCAGCCAGTGTCAATCAGCCAGTCAGCCCTGAAACCAATCAGTCAACATCTATTGAGTTCTTAGTATGAAGCATGAAGAGGCCCTCTCTGTTTAGGACTCAGGATAGAAAAGAAAATGCAAAAAAAGTAGAAGACACAGTCCCTGTGCTTCAGGGGCTTACAGACTCCTTAGGGGTACTCATACGCATAAAGATTTTAAAATGTATGAAAACAAAACAACATCCAAGGAAGTGCAAATCAATATAGCATGTTAAATACAAAAAAGCAGATGAGTAGGAACTAAAGGAGCAACCAGAGGATGATGGAGACCATCAGGAAGAGCTGATTCCTGCAGGCTGATTGTGGTTTGAGGGGAAGGAAGGGAGGAGGGCTATGGAGTGCCTGGAATTGGGCCGCCAGGGGTGAGGAGTGATAAGAGTCACATGTTTATCAAATACATGGGTGAAGACAACAGAAGACACTCACTGATGTGCAGGAGACATGCTGGGAGGTCTATGAATACAGAATTAGGATTCAAAACAATTTCAGTTGGCTCGGGTGAGGGGCTGAAACCAACAAGGTGGTTTTTAACAAGGATGAATATAAATTCCTGCACACTGGTTAAAAAAAAATTAAGTTCTCCAAGTACAGGATAGAGTCCACAGGTTTAGGGGAAATGGAACTAGGGGGTTCAGTATACCACAAGCTTAACATATAACAACAGAATGATGTGGTGGTTAAAAAAACCAAAACAAAAGAGCAATGCAGTCTTAATTGGTACAAATAGAAGAACACTGTCCATATCAAGGAAGGTAACAGTCCCTCTGAACTCTGAGCTGGTCAGACAAGATCGGGAGAACTATGTCTAGAGCTGAGAGTCACATTTTCAGAGGGACATTTACAAACTAGTGAGTCCAAAGGAGGATGACCAGGATGGTGAGGGGTCTGAAAACCATATCATACAAGGAATGCTTGAGGGTCTTCGCCACCCTTAGCCTAGAGAATTCTTAAAGGGGACATGGACATGTGAGTTTAAATATTGGAAGGCTCTCATGAGGGAGGATGGGGAGGGGGCAGGAAGCCAGTTACATTCAAATAAGGAAGGACTTCCCCACGGTGCTCTTGGGACAGGGCAGGGAGCTTGTCTGTGGCTGAGAGTGTGTAACCAGAAGCTGGCTGACTCCCCATCAGGGATGCAGAGAGGGGAGGCCCCTCTGCAGTGGGATTCTAGACCAAATGACCCCCCAAGAGCCCTTCTAGGACCATGCTTCTATGTCTTCATGGATCTAAAAGCAGGGAGGCAGAAACGGTCTTGGTTGGAAGGAAGGCTCCAATCAGGGTGCACATAGAGAGGAAGCTGGCAAGAGATGTGTGTGAGGGGCTGCTGCTGGAGGAGCTTGGGAGCCAAGCTGAGAATGTTGAGTTGAAGTGGTTGGTGATGCAGAGCTGCTGAAATTCCCCTGGAGGCTGAAGACTTTACACAAACAGTTTGGTTGCTCTGGGATGAAAGATGGCAGCAAAAGTCAAAGTTCGATGCAGAAATACTAGCCTGATTCAGAATTAACAGTGCCTGGCCTCAGATGGGGTGGAGGGAATGAAGCGGTGATGGGAGACCTGAGGACCTGGGGAGAAGAGGGTTGGCCAGACTTGGCGATGAATGGAAAAGGGAGTAGGAGAGAGAGAGAGAGAAGGGAGTCAAGGGCGGGAGCCTCAGAAGAGTTGGTGGTACCACAAACAAGTTAGGGTGAGTGGAAAATTTGGGTTTAACCAGTTTTAAGGAGTGGAGAGAGCTTCAGATCAGAGTTTTACCTTAGGATTCCGTCTACACTGGCAGTTCCTCCTGTCTGTCCTCCTCCTGGGTCAGGAGGCTGTGGGCAGAGCACAGGGCTGGAATAAGACTTCAGCAGAGGCCAAGGAGTGAGGGAACCCCAAAACTCTCACCCACATGCTCCAGCCCTCTCAGATTTGGGAGACCAGAACTGCCTAACCCTAAGAAGAAATTAGGAAAAATCCAGATATCTAGGGAAGAAGAGACATGCTTTCTTCTCTCCACCCACCCTCGCATCCTGTTCCAAGCTTCATTTCCTTAGAGCAAGCGGCAGAAAGTCTCCTCCAAATTTAGATGGAAAATAGATGCCAAGACAGGCCCCCCACCCCTGCCTACCAGAGCCCCCTCCCCCAAACCCTCACCTGCCCTCTGGTTGCTCCATGGGAGAATCCACCATCTGTGGCTCTCGATGGCTCTGGGGGCAGAAAAGAGCTGGCTCACTGAGGAGCTGGGGGAGGGTGGGGGACCATGGCCCCATCCTCAGGCAGGGCTGCTCTGGGGCTCTATGAGAGAGTTACCCAGGTCTTCCCTCAGCCAGAGGGCCAGAGGGCTTCCAGAGGCCTCTCCTATCCCGGGGCTCCTTACCCTCCAGCTCTGCAAAGTTTCCGGGAACGCCCTGCCCTGCACAGGCATCACTTTCCTCCTCCGTCTCCCTTCCGGGTTCTCACCGCGCTGTAGCCCAGGAAGAATGTCTCCTACTCTGCCCCAGTCGCTCCAGTCGATCTTGCAGCCTGAGCCTTCCCCATTCTTGAAGAAACCCTCCACTTCAACCTCCCACCCTCTGTGCTCAGTTAACTTCCTGTCTCTCAGAGTCTGAAGAACCCAGCCTGAACCCAAGTCGTCCTCTGCCCTGCTCCTGCGCCCAGGCTGTGCCCCACGCCACGAGATGCCCTCCTCTCCCCCATGGGGCTCTTCTTACCCGCCGCCGCCGCCTGTAGAACAGGAGCCCACCGACGGCCAGCAAGACCAGGATGATACTGGGTACCAGCAGGCGGAAGACAAAACCAGGGAGCTGGGGGTCGGAGGCTTCCTTGTGCTGCCTCTCATGGCCTGCGTCAGTCAAAGGAACGGAGTTAAAACGGGCCGGGGGCCTGGCCGCCCCCTCACTTGCTCGTCCTCCTTTCAGCTCTGCGGGACTCCTCCGGTCCCTGGTGCTCCTCCTGCCTTCCAGCTCCCCAAGGGACAGCACGTGGCCCCAGGAATGGCTTCTGGGGAGCTTTGGCTGAGAAGAGGGGGCGGAGGGACTGCTGAGGCCTTGCGGGTGCAGTGCTGGGGTCTTGGCCAAGCCTGGCTCCTGGTGGTCTCTGGGCGAGGCAGAGGGATGGTCTGTCTTCTCAGGTGTGTGACTCCAGGCCTCAGTGGGTCTCATGGGGCCCAGTGTGGGCAGGTGTGTGCTAGTTGCATCCGCAAGCTGCAGCCCCTTTCCTGATCCAGAGAGTGCTGAAGATGCTGGGAGGATGTGACTGGGGCTGGCAGGCTCTGCCTGGACACTGCGTCCTCCCAGACTGGAGGAGGAAAGCTCTGCCCCTTGGGGTATAGGGTCCTCACTAGCCTCTCCAGAGGCCTCTTCCAGGGCCATGTTAGCACCCAGCAGAGAGTCAAGAATGTCTTCCATCCCAGTGACAGGGGCTCCAACCGAAGGGCCGGGCTGAGGAGAATCTCCAGTGGGGTGGCCCTCAGCGCGTGGGGTCTCTGGCGACTCAAAGCTCTGGCAGGTGCTCCTGGGTGGTCGCTGCTTCGCACTGCCCGGATCCACTGTGCGAAGGGCCTGCTCTCTGGGCAAGAGGGAGCTGCCGTCTGTTGCCTCAGAGTCAGCCCAGGTCAAGCCAGCCATAGGGGCTATGGAGGGGGTGGGGAACTGCTGAGGGGAGACAGAGGCCAGGTCACTGCTAGGGGTGGCTTGGGGGTACAGGCAGTTGCAATCAGGCTTGGTCACCACATCTGAAAGAACCACAGAGAGAAGGAGAGAGAAGGATGGGGAGGAGATAGAGTCACCAGCCTCCAGCACAGCTTTCCCAGAGGGATGGAGAGGGGGTGTGGGTCTGGGGGGTCCCCTCAGGCCCTAACTCAGCCCTGGGGCTGAGGTGAGGACAGGACTGGAGCCAATGCTCATGACACAGGCTTTAGACAGGAAAGGAACAAACTTCAGGAAAAGAGCAGAGTGGGGTTTAGACACACAGGTTGGGGGATGGGGTCAGGGAAGACCAGAAAACTGCCCTTTCTGGAGATCCAGCTGGCCAGACGCCAAGCCAGGGGTGACAACAGCCAGCCAAGATGTTGAATAGTGGCCTCTAACACAAGACACCCTCAAGCCCCAAAGACACTGTTGGTTGGAAAGCTGCAAGGTGGTTTCATGCACAGCAGGGGGCTACGCAGCCACGACCACAGGCAGGAACAGGCTGGGGCTGGCATGTGGCCAAGGCTTGAGGCCTTGGGGTTGAAGCGACGAGACTGGACTTGGCCATTGGCAGGTCGCAGGGCCTCAGCCCTTGCCTCGGGGAGCAGGTAGGCGGGTACACGTGGCATAGGACGTAGAGACGAGGACAATGCAGGGTACATATGTGCGCAGCTGGGCCAGCACTGCCAGGGTTCGAATGATGCTCAGACTTCAAATCCAATCTTGTCCCTTGAGGGGACACTCAAGGCGTCCTGGGGACTTCTGGAGCCAGGCTATCCTGGTGATTCACAGCAGGGCTCCTGGAGCAAGCCCTGACTCCCGGATGGAGCCTCTGCTCTGTCCACGGAACCCCCCATACGTTCAGCCAGCCTGCAGAGCCAGTGGGAAAGCTGCCATGCCTACAGGGCTCTCTGAGAGGGCCCCCTTTTCCATTCCCTGATCTCACAGCCACCAGCTTGATCCTTCTTGATGCCTCAACATGCAGACATACGTAGGTGTGCATGCACACACATGTCAGAAAAGACATGTGCCTAGGACCACTCAGAGGTACACGAAGCCACATACGTACACAAAACAAGCACGTCTACACACACAGGAGCACGAGTAGCAGCCAGGCTGCCTCCCAGGGGTCCCTCCAGCCCAATGTGTCACCCCCCCAACAACCCAGTGCACCTCTGTTCCACTCACCCTGCCCCAGCCGCACACTTGCCGGCCCCTTCCGTGCTTACCATGGCTGGAGCACTTAGCAAAGCTGTTGTTGCAGTTCTTGCTGAAAACGTTCCAGTCCTTTTTAAGGAGATTTTTTGTTTCATTAAAGACATTCTTGATCTTCTCCAGCAACTGGAGAGGCGTCTCATGGAATGTTCGGACACAAGCCTGGAAGGAGAGCAGAGCCCCCTTGAAGAGAATAAGCACTGGTCCCATGTCTCTAGCTTTTTTTGTCAAACTCCCTTGGCCTTTCTCACATCCGTCTTTTTTTCTCTTGTTTTCTCCCTGCCCTCTACCCCTGTTTATAGGACCCCCTATGTCCTGATAAATGATTTATCATTTATTCATGGCTCCATTTAACACATAGTTATGTGCCAGGCATATGGTAACTACCTGGGAATCATGTAATGAATCAGAGAGAGGTGGTCCCTGGCTAAGTTGGACATTGAGTCCATCAGGTCACCAGCATTGTTACAAGTGCAGTGAGTCCTAAGAAGAATTATCTGAGAGTGTTTAACAAGGGGAACTAAGTGAGGGCTTGGGGGAATCCCCAAGGAACTGACTAAAAGATGAGCAAGAGTTAACAAGGAAAGGAGGTGCAGTTGGAGAGAGCTGTCCAGGTAGTGGGAATAGACTGTGCAAGAAAGAACCTGAAATGTTAAAAGATGAAAAAGAATGCTAGAGTAGGCTATAGCATAACCATCTAGGAGGAGAGTGGCCAGAGATGCAGCAGAGAGAGGTGAGCGAGGACCAGGTCCTGTGGGGCCTTGTTGGCCGTGTCAAGAACCATTAACCTTATCCACAGAGCAAAGAAAACTTCTGGGGCATGTTGGGGCGGTGGGTGGAGCCCAAGACTCTAATCCTTTAAAAAGAGCATCTTTTGTGGTGAGGAGAAAGGCCTGGACGAGGCCATGGGGCTGTGGGTCCTTCTCCGGCATTGGTGTGTCTTGGCAGGAGAGCCCAGGATGCCCCAGTCCTGTCTGCTGAGCTGCTATTTTCTCTTTTGCTCATAGGACCTAGGCTCCCCATGCCCACTGGGTATCTGAGAACACTACACTCCAGGTTTTCCTCCCTCCCCTTGAGCTGCTCAATTTCAGTCTCCTTACTAGGCTGCCCCCCTCCACTTGACTTCCACAGGCTGGCATTCCACTCACCCCCAGACACTGTGCCCATGGCTTCAGCGCATCTATAGCCCGCCTTCTGATGACTCCCAAGTCCTTCCTTAAACTGAGCTGCACAGGGAAGAACTATGCGCTTTACTAGGCACTGAAGCCCTTGAAAGCACCGCTGGATGCCCGAGGGCTGTGCACAGTAGGTCCTCAGTAAATGTTTATCAGCTAAAGGAGAGGGGAATGCTAGAATGGGAAGCCCCGGGCTTGGCTTCATTACTCACCAACTCAGCAACACTGGCCAAACGAACTTTCCAGCCTGGGCTCATCTCCTGGTTTGTCAAATCAAAACGACAATCCCTGCCTGCCTCCCTGCCAGGGCAACTGTAGGGAAGAGGTGAGTTCTCTTCCTCTTGTCTTTCTTACAATGTATCTGTGTTCTTCATACTTCACCTCATACGTCACAGAGAAAACAAGGACAGAATGTCCTGGTGTCTACCTGTCTCAACAGAGGCAGTGGTTTTTCGCCTCTGGAGCTCTGAATCCCTCCCCTGCCAGCTCCTCAGGAGACCTGCTCCTCTAGCTTCACCCGCACCCCACCTCCCAGCATCCCTGCAACGTGCAGGGCAGGTGGCTTGCTAAAATACAGATTCCAAGGCCCACCCACAGACCTAGTGAATCAGACTTTCTAGGGATACATACTGGGAATTTGCATTTTAAAGTTTTTTTGTTTTTTTACTAGAAGTTATTTGAGTTTTTATTTGTGTAAAAGGAAAGTTGTTTTGGAATTGGCAATTTTTAAATGAAGACTCCCTTTTGCTTTTATTATTATTATTAGCCACACCGTGCGGCATGCAGGATCTTAGTTCCCTGACCAGGGGGATCGAACCCACACCCCTTGAAGTAGAAGTGTGAGTCCTAACCACTGGACCACCATGGAAGTCCAGGAATCTGCATTTTAAACAAGCTCCACAGATGATTCGTATGAACCTCAACCCTGGAAAACCACAGATCTAATACTTCTCTTATTTAAAACTCTTTCCTCTCTCCATCCCACCCTCCCTCCAGCTAGCTCTCTTTTTCTACATTTTTTTTGAGCCAGGTTCTTCCACAGTGCTGTCTCCACTTCCTCACTCTCTGTCCACTTGCTCTGGCACCTGCCTCCAACATCCACGTTGCCAAATCCATCAGACATTTTTCAGCCCTTCTCCTGCTTGACGTCTCAAACCCTGATTGATAAAGGTGACTACTCTTCCCATCCTGAAACGCTCTTTTACATGGGCTCAGTGATCCACACTCTCCTGGGTTTCCTCCCACCCCTTATGCTGCTCTTCAGTCTCCTTGCCAGGCCCCCTTCCTGTGCCTGACTTCTAAATAAATGCTGAGATTCCTGGGCCTATTTCTCTTCTCACAGTTGGCAATGTTATGAAGACCCCTAGCTTCACAGATGACCTTCAGACCGACACTACTTCCGTCTGTCAATCACCAGCCAAACTCCAGACTCGTACATCCACCGACCTACTCAACATCTCCACTCAGCCATTTCACAAACATCTCAAGCATAATGTGCCCCAGCCTGAAACTCCTGCCCTTCCCCCAAACCTGCTCTGTCCCACTTCAGCATCACCAGAACTCTATGGGCTGCAGACAAAACCATTGTCTTTCTTCTCTTCCCTCAGCTCCACATGGCCACTGCATTACCAAATCCCCTGGCTCTTTCTCTAAACTCAGAAGGTGTCCCCTGGCCTCACCTTCACTGCACAAAGCTAGTCCAAGCCGCCTTGGACTTTCATCTCCTGCTGGCTGCTCAGCCTCCATCCCTGATCCCTACACACCCTTCCCAGCACAGCAGCCAGAATGGTCTCACAGTGCAAGTTAGACTAGGTCCCTTGGAGAAGGAAATGGCACCCCACTCTAGTACTATTGCCTGGAAAATCCCATGAATGGAGGAGCCTGGTAGGCTGCAGTCCATGGGATTGCAAAGAGTCAGACACGACTGAGAAACTTGACTCACTCACACTTTAAACAAAATCCCACATTTTTTAGACCCAGCTGATCTGGATCATCCAGCTGGGAGACCCGGGCTCCCACCTCTGTGGCCCTCTTGCCTTCACTCCCAGGCCTTGACCATGCCAACCACGCTGGGAGGGCCTGAATGTGTGTGCCCCTGCTCACTTAGGGCTCTGTGCCCAGGGTTCTCTATTCTGGAACACTCTGACCACCTTTCATGCTTCCTAACTCTTACTTATCTTTGAACCTCAAGTGAATATCTTTTTACTCAGAAGCCTTCTCTGTCTCCACTTCCCCACTGCCTTTTAAATCTGAGTCCCGTTTCTCTCTTCTGGAGCCCCACGTACTTCTCCTTCCTGGCTCTCTCCCTCACCTCCTCTGGTCTTTCCTTTCTGGTTTGCTTTCTGCAATGCAGTTATTGGCACTGCTGTTCCCCAGAGTCTAGAACAACACCTGGTACACAATAGATACTCATTGATTCTTTGTTGACTGAACGAATAGTCCTCATGGGTTAAAATTCTATCCACTTGTGTCATTGTTTGTTTAGTGACTGCCACTCTCACTTAACTATAAGCTCCCAGAGGTTGGGAACCATGTAGTTCCTGCTCATGAGGAACGTCAGCAAGGCCTCATACTGTCCCTCCTGCACAGTGAGTCCTCAGCAAAGGTTTGTGGAATGAATATGTGAGTGAGAGCACAACTGAGCAATGACCTGGGGTGATGCCAGTGAGCATCTCTGTGCTTACAGGCAGGGATGGTACCACCGCAGCTGCCCTCTGCCCGCTCTCCCTCAGTGCTCCCAGCTCCAGGGCCCTCCTACCTTGTCCTGATCATCATAGTCCATGGTGAAGCAGCTCTTCAGCCTCAGAGAGAGTTCCTGGAGCTGGACAATGACTTTGGCATTGGGGGTGTTGTCTTTGAAGCGCATGGTATCCTCCATTATGTCTTGCACCAGGGGAAATGCCTTCTTAAGGTAGCACACGGGATCATCCTGGAAAGTAACAACCTGGAGTTTATGACCTGGCTGATGCCACCTGGGAGCCCAGGCTCTGTGCCGGATGGCCCCCGCCCAGACAGACTGCCCTATCACTGTTTCTGAGGAGAGGACTGTCCACTCCAGAAGACGGAGAACACTGCCCTCAGCTGGCTTTCACTCTCCCTTGTTGAGATCTGACACTACTGGGGATTGCATTCCCAACTGATTCCCTTTCCTAGAGGGAAGGAAATGTGGATTCTGACCAGAGTAGTCCTTGGATTTCTGAAAGGTGAGCTCAGATTGAGGTTGCATAGGTAGGTTGGGTTCTGAGGAACTTCTCTTTTTTTGTCTCTGATCCTCTTTTGGCTTGCTTTCACAAGAAGCTCTTTACCATATGGCTCCTTCTAATCCTCCCAGCCACAGGGGTACTGGAGACTACCCCAGGGTCCAAAGAATAACCTCAGTGTTTTGTCTCCCTGAAAAGATGGTGGATGCCTCAATGAAGATTCTGCTTTAGCTCTATATTCCTAGTACCTGGTCTGATAGGTTCCTTGTAGTAAATGCTTGGTGAGGTGGGAGTGTGAGTGGAACACTGAGGTTACTCCTTGGACCGTGAGATTGGTCTCCAGTTCTAATGGAAGTGTGTATAGGTCAGGTGTGCAGAAGCTCAGAGATGGGGGCAAACTCTGGCCATGATGGTGATGTTGTATCAGGCAAGAAGATGAATAGATGTGGCATAAAGGCTGGGGTGTGGACAGCTGGAAAGGCATTACAGGCATCAGAAAGAGCATGCATGTGCAAAGGCTTGGAGGCAGGAAGGAACACAGAATGGGGGTAGTGGGTTGGGCTGTGTGATGGAGACCGGAACTTGTAAACCCAGGCTAGACAACCAAGGCTTTATCCTGGAGTGAGAGGGTCTCCAGGTTCAGGAAAGGCAGTGAAAATAACAAGTTGTGGTTCAGAGAGCTCCCCCCAGTGGTGGGATGAGGAGTGCACTGGAGGAGAGGAGGCCATTTAGGAGGTTTTTGAAATTGTCCAAGCAACTGATGGGGTGGGGTCCCAGAACCCAGAGATGCTGAGAAGTAGAACCAGCATCACTCGGTATCTGGTTGGGCGTGGGATAAGGAGGAAGAGGGAAAGGGCTGGACTGATTCCCTTGGTTGCTGGTCTGGCTGTTAAATGGAGGTGACGTTCTTAAGCAAAGCATGTGACCCAGAAGAAGTATTGGTTTGCCTTAGGCCTTAGAGCCTGCCTTCCTGGGTTCAAATCAGGCCTCCACTATTTCTGAGCTATGTCCTCTCCCCTGACCTTTCATATACAAGATGAGTGAACCACATAGTCGGGATCAAAATTGCCTGACACATTGTAAGACCTTGACATGTGCCAAGCCAGGAGCAGGGCACAGCAGGGGACTTGAGCCCAGGACCCTGTCCAACCCTGGACCCTGGCACCCCAGACTTGAGCACCCAGGTGTCCTCACATGCATACCCTGCGCAGCTCTAGGATTTCTCCTGCCCACATACACCCACCCTGGTAAGTGCATACATATGGGCCCATGGGCTTTGTAAATAGCCATAACTCACCAACTGCTCCTGGTCTACAAACTCGAAGGAAATTTGGCACGAGGTCTCCATCTGACTGTCAATCTGTAAGAGAGAGCTGGCTAGTGGTGGCAGGTGTCTGCAGTTCCACTGAGCTTGCCTAAGAATGGGGACTAGAGTTTCTGGATGGAAACTAGAGTTTCTGGGGTTTGATCCTCATCCACCTCCCCCAACCATACATAAGAAAACAGAGCTAAGGCTAGGGGAAGACCTGTGACTTCCATATGGCCAGGGGAGGGCTGGAGAAAAACAAGAAGTCTCTTCTTGTACCTCCTACTTTATGAAGTCTGACAGATGCCAGTTTGTTATCAGGAAGAACTGTCTAATACAGGATAGAGGACATAATCTCCTGTGGGAGGTAGTGAGCCCCCTGTCCTGGAAGGAATTTAAGCAGAGGTTAGACAAGCTCTAGGAATTCAGGATATATACGGACTGGGGCTAGATGCCCTTATAGCCTCTGCTGCCCTTCAGAGCTGTGATTCTGAGCCTCAAAGAATGCAGCGATTCTTGGTCTACTTTGTATTGCTACAGCAGCTACATACAGGAGGAAAAGCATAGGGGGTAAGAGAGACAGGAGGCCAGCCCACAGGCCCCAAACTCAAGGCCCTGGAGCTGACCTTAGCCAGTGGGGCTCCACCCTGCCTTCCTGGCCAGAGGGATGGCAAATTCTCTTTTGAGTGGGACAGCAGCCATGATAGCAACCTGATTCTGCCTGGCTGAACCATGCTAGGAATTGTTGACATCTCTGCTGGCCTGATGAGGGTGAGGCATGGGTTACTTCAAGGCCCGAGTAAGCAGGCCATCCCAGCCCCAGGGTTCGGGCAAGAGCCAGAGAAGTGTCGGGGTAGGGCTGGGAGTCAGCCGGGAGCCTCCCTTCCGAATCTGGCTGAGGCTCTGGTGCCAGGCTGGCGGCACATCTGGGAGTCCAGGAGCTAGAGGCAACATTTGGACACAGAAGGCAGACTGGTCTGGCTCCTCGAGGGAAGCATCCCATTGAGGGATAGCAGGCTTTACAAGCCTTTTCAGAGTCGTTGATGGACATTCTAGGCCATCATTAACCCAGGCAACCAGCTAGAAGCCCACCCTGTCCAGTGCCTGCAGGAGAGCTGGAGAGGGCTTCAGGATTGGGGGTGGGGGAGGGGTCAGAGGCATTGACCTTTAGAATGTCAATGAGAAGAACATCTGTGGAGCTAGTGGGAGCCACAAGCCACATCCTGCACAGCCGTACCCCTCTGCCTACAACCCCTCTCTTCAGCCCTGTTCCCTGCCTCCGTTTCCCCAGTGGGAAGAAGCTGGGGTAGGCAGGGCCATACACTCACCAGCTGCTGCAGGAACAGCAGGTGTCCATTCCCAATCATGTGGCTACAGTTCTCCGACACCTCCTCGGTAGCACCACTGCTCACCAGGAGACAGGCCAGCAGCAGCAGAGGGCCCAGCCATGTCTGTGATAGAGAGGGCATCATTTCTCCCCAGTTCTCTCACACTCCCCAGGAACCACCCTGCCCTGCTGAGGATGGAAAAACAAGGACCTCATACCTACCATGCTACAGGCTTGGCCTCTCATCCCAGAATACAGCATTCCCAAAGCCACCTTCCTCAAGATTTCCTAAGAACCACGCACAACCCTACTCTCCCTTGATAACAACCCAAATGTCATCTCCTCCAAGAAGCTTTCCCAGATTAACCCAGGCCAAGCCATTCTACACACTGACATGGGAGTTGTGCCTACCAGTCTAAATGCCAGTCACAGGAAACTCCTTGAATGCAGGACTTGTTTCTACCCATTATTCTGACTCTGCAACATCAAACATTGAGCCAGGCATCTTGGGAGCTGCCCACTCCTCTCAAGTTCATGTTGCTACACTGGCTGGCTTCTACACTTGGAGCCAGAGGCATCTCTCTGGGCCCAGCCCTTCCTCCTACCTGATTCCATGCATGTCTGGCTCTGCTAATGGAAAAACCAGGGGCCCAAACTCAGTTTCACTGGGAACCTATCCTGCATCACAGACCTTTGGAGCCCTGGGGGGGTGTGTCAAAAAGAGCCTAACTGATTAATCAGAGGCAGCAGTGCCAACTCTAGACCATCCCTGGCTGGCACTTGCCTATCGGAGCCCCATCAGGCTCTGCATCCAGCCTGACAGCTCTTATCATTGCAAGAACATTTTCTGAGATCTCTCCCCTCTTTCAGCAACCCCCTGACCCAGTAGCTGCTCGTCCCCAGAGTGATGGACGAGCTCCTGACACCCTATCATTCCACTTCCCTCCTCCTTGCCAAGGTCCCCTTAGCCCTCTCCCTGGCTCTAGGTACCCCCTTCTCCAGCCAGAGGCAGAGAAAGACCCCTGGGCTGTCTCACCCCAGCTGGATGTCACCTCCTGGTAGGTCTAGGAAAATGCTGTCTGGGTGGGGTGTGGGCTGGTACCTTCCTGGGTTCTGGGTTCTGCCTTTTAATTCAGATGCTGAGACAAATAGTGCAAACAAATAGCACACTGGAGGCTGTGAAACAGCCTACAACAACATGCTGATTTACATAGAACTAAAAGCCTAAAATGTTTGTCAGCTCTTACCAGGGAGGAGAGAGGCCCTGGCTGGGCTCCAGGGAGGTTGCAGGGAGGAGGGGCCACAGTAAGACCGTCAAAGATGGGGAGGTGGCGGGGGGAGTGATGGCAGAGAGAGGAGGGGGAAGGGTGGCCCGGAGGAAGGAGGCTCAGGACGGCCCAGTGCTGTTCAGCACCAGGGTCTGGTGAGGGTCTTGGTCTGACCTGGGAGAGGGAGACTGTGGAAAAGGGAGAAGAGTCATGGAGGGAACACCGGGCTCTGTTGGGTAGTTGAGGAGGGAGTTCTGGGTGGGAATGGCTGCGCCAGCCCTCAGGAACCTGCAGTTCAGGACCCGCGGGAGGAAACTGGGCCATGCAAGAAGGTATGTCTCTGCCCCAGGCTGGTTGCCCCTGAGGCTCCAAGCCTCAGGTGTCAGTGGTTTGGAGGAAAGGGCCCATGGGGAAGGGGATGCTCAGGAAGACAGCCTTGCCACAGACAATTCAAGATATTGATGTTCGAGGGCAGCCAGGAGAGAGCAATGCTTAACCCCAAGGGCTGCCTGGCTTCTGGGGTTATTTCAGGCATCAGTGTGGGGAATGTACAGCCACCACGTGGGAGGCTGACTTTGAAGGTGGCAAAAGGGGACCACTCCTGCTTGACTTGGCCTCAGAGGAGGAGTTGGACAGGTACCCAAGGGTTAACACTCGAGCTTGCGTCTGGCTGGGCCGGCTCTTCTCCCCCCTCCTTTCTTCTTCCCACCCACCAGCTTTGGCCTCTGGGGCAGCCCTAGGAATCTCTGCTTCAGGCTCAGAGAGACTCTGGGACATCTCAGCCCAGCCACCCATCCTCACCTGCTTCTCACCCTGTCCCAAATTCCCCAGCAAAATGGTCCCTGGAGAGACCTTAGCATGAGTGGACCCTCAGGCTGCTCCTGTCTAAAATCAGCTTCTTTCTTTCCACATTTACCTTCCTCCTCTTTCCTCACCGTCTCACTTCCAGCCCCTATTTGTCTTGTTGCCCGTCACCTCACCCTTCCTGACTTCCCCTCCTAACCCCATCTCATCTCTCTCAGCTGGCTCTTCCTCCTCGTGGAAGGGCTTGTCCCTATCACCCTACTTGCAACCTCCCTCCCTTATCCTCTGAATATTTTTCTGCTTCTCTCGCTGCCCACCCCGCCCCCACCCCCGCAACCAGGTTTCTCCTCTAGAATTCCTCAGAAGCAAACCCATTGGCAGACCACTTACTGTTCATTAATGGAGTCACTCTGCACCATCTAGCAGCTGCCCCAGCTACAGCCCATGGTTAGGGCAGGGCAGTGGTGAACAGCCTGCAGCCCCTGTCCACAGTTACGCAACCCCAAACTTTCCTTCCACCTCCTCTACCATCATCAAGCCCAGACGCTCCCCGACTGACTGAACTCGAATCTGCAGGAAGATCCAGAGCCGGCACCAGGCAACTCTGGGACCCCCGTCCCCCACAATAGACTTGACCCAGCCACCCAAGTGCCCAACAGCTCCTGTCTGTGAGCTGGAACAAGAAGTGGCTTGCCCGGCTCCTTCCTTCTGCCTTGCATTCTATAAGCTGGATGGCACCTGAACTTTCCCCATTCAGAACCGCCCACACCCCAACAGGACCTAGAAGCATGCGTATGGCCCGTGTGGAATGCCCACTGGGCAGGCGCCACCCTCAGGCGCACAGCCATTCCGCCTGTCCCTTAGCGGTGGAGAGAGTCTAGGACGGAGCTTCTGCCCCTTGACTGCAAACCTCTCTTCTTTGCCCGCAGGTAGCTCTGTGTGCCTCTCCCTGCAATGGGGTGAGCAATCTTCCCTTCCCCAAGGAGGTGCCGCAGCCCCAGGAGCAGCTGCAGGGCCGCCTCTGGTCCCAGCCCCAGCGCAAGAGGGGCCTCGCACAGTCGGCGTGCAAAGATGGGCCCGGTGCCGGGGGACGGAAGAGCCTCGGCAGTCGGCGCGCGCTGAGGCAATGGGCTCCGAGGAGCCGCGCCGCGCCGCCAAGCTCCAGTCCCAGCCCGACCCGGGCTCGGCGCCGCGGCGATCGCTTACCGTGGGAGGGCAGCGCCCGGCGGCGCCCCGCGCGGTCATACGGGCAGCTGGGTCCCGGCCGGGCGCGTCGGCCGCCCTCGCTCTGCTGCTCGCTGTCTTGATCGCTGGCCGCTGCAGAGTCCGCGCCCTGGCCGAGGGCCGCGCTGCTGACCCGGGAGTGTAGAGGGACCCGCGGCGGCGCGCGAAGCACCCAGACAAACTTTCACTTTCCCCGAGCCGGGCTCCACTGGCCAGCTCCTCGGCACAGCCTTTTAAGCGGACTTGTGAGGCATGTGGTTTATGGGAAATCACCTTGGACAGGCGCCAGACACACACACACACACACACACACACACACACACACGCACGCACGCACACACTCACACACACACAGGCGCGGGCGCACTGACACAGACACACACACTCCGGAGGCCCACTGAACGCCTCCCCGCCCCCACCCAGCGGGCCGGTCTTCTCCGTTTGTCTTCCAGTCGCCCTGCGTGCCGCGCTCAAAGCCAAAGCCTTCAAGAAAGTAACGCGGGCTCCGCCGCCTCCCGCCCTCTAGCGCGCGGATTTTGGACAGAGCCTGGTCTTTCCTTCCGCGCTCTCCAGGCGGATCCGGTGCGCGTTCTCTCTCTTTCTAATATTTGTCTCAAGGGACTTTCCCTCTGGGTCTGAAAATTCCCAAATCTGAGCAGGAAATGGCCTGAGAGCAGGGGCAAACACTGGAGACCGGGGCCTCCCCGACTGCGCTTGCTGCGGCACCTTGTGGAGCCTTAGTCAGCAGGTTTGAGGGCAGCCCTCTCCTTATGCAGCCCCCAAAGCACCCACCCAGCCTCTGTCTTCTCTTCTGGGGGCAGGGTACAGGCAGACAGGCTACTACCAGGCCAGAAGGGAATGAACTGTGTCCTGTGACGGGGGCTGGGACACTCTGCTGTGTCCCAGGAGATGCTTCCCACACCTGACCTGCAGGTGATGTAAACGCTGGCTGGAACCCAGGTTCCCTCCTGAGCCTCAGACCTGGGGAGATTGGCACCCAAGCCCTACATTTCCCTGATGCTTTTGAAAATGCATTTACTGAAATGATTAAGCTCATTTTGTCTCTATATGAGAATGAATCTAAATGAGGCTAAATAGGTCGAGCCTGTTAATCATAATGTCACATTCAAGAGCTTTTCCTTTCTTCAATTCACTAGGATTCAATGTTTCAGTCTCTCTGTGGCTCCACCCACCCCCAGCCCCGGGGAAATACATGATATGCAGCCATGTCTGGAAGGGGCATCTCTTGTCACTTATTCCAGCCCCAATTAGTAATTTTACACCTGCTTTCTCTTTTTAATACTGGTGCCTCTGTTTACAATGCTCCTTTCCCAACTGGTGCTTAAGGCAAACACTTCATCTGTCAAGGCTTAAGTCACACCACATCCTTCACCAGCAGAGCCTTTTTTGACTCCTCAGGCAGATCAATGATTCCTGTCCCTGTGGTCTCAGTGAATTTGGCTCCTTTCTCTGTAGTTTCTCTGATAAATTGTCATTCATTCATTGTCCACATTATTCTAAAAGTGTTTCAAAGGGTACTGATAGCTATATTCTGGAGCATCAGACTGAAGCTTCAGCGCCACTGAGATTGAGACTTCCTCCAAGCTGGTCCTGTGTTTCAGTTCAGTTCAGTCGTGTCCAATTCTTTGTGAACCCATGGACTGCAGCATGCCAGGCTTCCCTGTCCTTCACCATCTCCCAGAGTTTGCTCAAACTCATGTCCATCGAGTCGGTGATGCCATTCAACCTTCTCATCCTTTGTAGTCCCCTTCTCCTCCTGCCTTCAGTCTTTCCTAGCATCAGGGTCTTTTCTCATGAATCAGTTCTTGGCATCAGGTGGCCAAAGTATTGGAGCTTCAGCTTCAGCATCAGTACTTCCAATGAATATTCAGGACTGATTACCTTTAGGACTGACTGGTTTGATCTGCTTACAGTCCAAGGGACACTCAAGAGTCTTCTCCAGTACCACAGCTCAAAATCATCAATTCTTCAGCACTCACCTTTCTTTATGGTACATCTCTCACATCCATACATGACTACTGGAAAAACCATAGCTTGTCTTGTGTTTACCTCCAAATTGAAAGTGCCTAGCACATACTTTGTACCCAGTTGATAGTGACTGAATCACATGAAGTCATTAGAGAAGAATTCATTCATTTGCCAAATGTGCACCATGTGGCTACTACGTGCTGGGCACTGGGCTACACCTGGGAATGTGATGATGGACATGTCAGCATATCTCTGCTTTCATGAGTTTGGGAGTAGTCAGAGCTTAAAAGGTGTGGGGCAGCCCTGGATGCACAGAGACTTGAGGAAGGAAGGCCAGAGACTGAGCCCAGCCAGAGGAAGGAGGCTAAGGACTTACTTCCCCTGGGCATTGTCAAGTGGTCCCAGTACAAAATGATTTAAGATAACATGTTGACATGACTTGTTCTTAGGACTGATAAGAGGTTAGAGGAAGTGATGTGATGAGATGAACCTCTTGTCTTGTTGAGCTGGGAATAAAATCTTACCTACTCCCTCCTTCACCGACAGCCGCTGCCCCAGGCTCACGAAGGTTGGTATTAGAACACAGTTCTGCATCTGGAAGGTAGCCATTCTCTGTCAGCATAAGCCTTAAATTCTTGCTCCCCCTTAACTAAAATTCTTTACACACCCAGGTTTGAACCCCAACTCCATCACTTAAAAGCTATCTGACCTTACACCTCTGCTCAGTCATTCATTGTGTGACCTGAGAGATAAACCTCTCTCGGCCTCAGTGTCTTCATCTAGGAAATGGAGACGTTATCTTTCTCACCAAAGTGTTGAGGATTTAATGGGATGATGCCTGTGAAGTGTTTAGCACAGGACCTGAAGGTAATAAATGCTATTGATATTAGCATTAGTATTAGTATTATCTGTCCACTCACATGGGACTGAAGCAGTGGCACAACAGTAGCGCAGTAAACTTGGAAGTCCCAATGCCAAGCTTCAGCCCCAGCTCTGCCATTCACTTGCTGTGTGATTTTAGACAAAACCCTTATGACTTTTGAGCCACACTCTTTTTTTCTTTTGACAAAGGCAACAATAATAAGCGCTTTACCCAAGGAGTGGTTTGAGAGGTCAAATGGGCGACATGTGGGGGTCTTTAGGGCAACAATCAGCACAGAATCAGTTCTGGTTATGAAAGAATGCTTTGGGATTATAGGCTGTGGGACGTTGGGAGGCTCTGCCTGCGTGGAGCTGCAGAAGGATGAACAAGGTCCCAGATAACCGTAACTCCGCAGTAGGGCTTGCAGCTGGCTCATCTCTGTTACCTTAAAAGGAGAGGTTGTCAATCTTCTTGGCCTCAGGCAAGCTTTACCACCAGACATGGGGAAATTGAGGCTGGAAATTGAGACATGGTGTGTCTGCTGGGGGACCCCAGACAGCATCTCCCTTGGTCTCTCTTGTGCTAGGTGGATACTCCGGCCCCTCCCTGTCTGACTGGGAGACCTTGGGCAGGTAGGTTCTGGCTGGATCTCAGAGCCAAGTCAGCAGGATGCTTTCCATCTGCATATGGTTCCTTAGCTGTTCACACCCGTGCAAGCCTGTGTGTGTCCATCTGTGGTCATGCAGTGTTGGAACCACAGACCTGACCCGGAAGCTGTTCTATCCATTTTGTCTCAAAGGAGCAAGCAGAGGCTTAGGCAGGCGAAGTCACCTCCTCCAAAGTCACACATGATTGGCAAAGTGCAGGGGGCAGGGGCAGGACTCAGGAGTGAGACCTGACTCTGGGTCGCCTATGTTCTCCCTGGTCAGAGTAGCAGCTGTGCTCCCTGCTGACTACTGGTGGAGTCATGTCTGGAGTAGGGTCCTGGGGGAGGAATGGGGGAATTTGGAACAATCCAAGATTTGGGGTTTTAATGGTTTCCTAATGTAGCATCATCAAGAAGGCAGCGCTCAGCTGACCCTGGAGGAGGGCACAGGGAGTACCAGAGGGATTCTGCTTGCCAGAGGAATGAAGCAAGGGTGGGAGGAGAGAGATTGAAAAGAGAGGCATGGAGACGGATGGCAGGAAGTGGGAGGAAAACCTCATTTGCTCATTGTCAAAATGTCATTTCCTTGAAATTATTTGACAAGCAATTTCCCCTTGAGATCTCTTCTAGGGAGTTGACTTCTATCACAAAAGACTCCTTTCTTTCTCTTTCATTTTCTTTCTTTCTTCCTCTCTGTCTCTTTCCCTCTCCTCCTCTTTCTTTCTTTCCCCCTTCATTCCTTTCTTTTCCCCTCCCTTTCTCCACTCCTTCCTTTTCCTTCTTTCTCTCCTCTCTCTCTCTCTTTCTTGTTCTTCCACTGAAATGGCCCAGGGCTCTTTGGGAAATGGACTGGGGGTGGATAGAGTAGCCTTGGAAGCTTGGGGCTGCAGAGGAAATGCCGCTTTCCTGTCCCCATGCTCCTGGCAAGGAGCTGCAGAGATGGCCAGAGTGTGCTAAAACCCGCAGCTAACCCATCTCCTCTGCTACCCACCAAGGTCTTTTACTCTGCGGACTGCCTTCCTAGTCATGCCTCCTCCCTTTATATAGAACAGTGATGGGTGAGGCAGGGGACAGCAGGAAAAATGGTAGTGTAGCTACAGCTGTAATGGAGGGACCCTTGAACTGGGTTTCTCATCAATTAAACAGGAATGGTAACTCCCAGCCAGCTGACTTCTCAGGGCTGCTGTGAAGACCTGGTATTTGGTAAACTACCAGGTGCCAACATTTGATACTTTGGAAAATGACTGATAGAGTTGTTGAGACCAGTTGTCCCCCTTGTCCTTGCAGGTACAAAAACACTTGTGCTGGCTTCAGGGCCATGCCACCAGGAGTCTTGCCCCTGGAGGTTGGCATTCTGGGAGGCTGTCTGTACCAGGGGCCCAGCTCTTTTGTCTGCCCTGAGCTTCCTGCCAACATGAGACTGGGCTCTATCTTCTAGACCTGGACAGGCTCTCTCAGGCGCTCACGAACTCCTCAGAGCTGATCAATCTATCCTAGAATTGAAGAAGCAATTTATTTGCAGTGAATTTTGGCTTCCCAAGTACACTGCCTTCCCCTAGAGTTATAACCCCTTAGCTGAGGACCCTTCTAGAATGAAAGTTTATCTGAACTTTCATCGGAAAAAAAGAATCACAAAGAGGATCATATGTCTACTGGTTTCCAAGCAACAGACAAGCTTACTTCCTATCTTTGGCCCTGTGTGACTTCAGAGCAAATAAGTCAGACAATTACCTGGAAACAGGAAGTGAAAGTCTGTGCCATCTGTAATCATTTGTTAATGCAGTAGGCATTTTTGAAATGTCTGCTGTGTGCTGGGCTCTGTGCTCATCTTGATCAAGTGAATCACATATCCTCTCTGCTCACAGACTGCCAGGGGGGACAGCCACCCTAGGGACAAGCCTGCTTGAGGCAGTGAGTGTGATGATGGGGAAATGTATGAAGTGCCCCGGAACCAGAGTGACTTGGCTTCTGGATGTCACTGAAGGGAGCCAGAAACCCGGAGCAGAGAAGGGTCTGAGGGTTGGAAGAGTTCTAGTCGCAGGGGAACTGGGGGGCAGACCCCTTTCTCCCATCTCTTGTGGCTCAAGATTAATTCTCTGGTTTGCCCAGTGTCAACTGGGAAGTTCAAAAGGAGGCTTCCTTATGTGAGAGACCAGCTAGGTAGGATGGGAAGGCCCAGAGCAGGGACATGAGTGAGAAGGCTTCCACTCAGAGTGCTTTATGTGAAGAGAGGAAAGGCGAGACTGACTCGCACTCCAGTCTGCAGCTCTCTCATCTCTGTGGCTGCCCTCAGTCCTGGGCCAGGGTTCTAGCCCAGCCCCAGGTCCTTCAGCTAGATGGCAAATCTCCTTCCCACTATCTGGTGCTGTGCACTTTTCCCCAAGGAGTAGGAAGGGTCTAAGCAGCCCTCATGAGTGGAGTGGTGAAGTGTGATGAGTAAGAGCATCAACTCTGTAACTATACTGCTTGGGTTGAAATCCTAGCTCTGCCTCCTGCTAGCTCTGAGTCCCTGGGTAGTTTGCTTAACCTTTCTGTGCCTCAGTTTCCTCATCTGTAAAATGGGGATAATAATGGCATCTTCCTCATAGGGCTTCTGTAAAGTTGCATAATTATGTATAAAATGCTTAGGACATTGGCTGGAACATAGTGGGTACCATATAAGGGGGAGAGCTCTATCATTGTTAAGGAATAGTGAGGCCAAGAGGGCACTATGCCTGTTGTCCAGTCTGGGCTACTACAGGCTCCATTAAAAGAGGACTCCAGCCAGGAGACAATGGGGGCGGGAAGGGGGCAGCACATGGCCGAGGCTGCTTCCACCCCAGGAAAGCCCCTCTTCTACTGTGGACATTCCTCTGGATCCTGTTGTGAAGAGAGCCCTGTTCTGGGGGCTAGGAGGGTGCTGAGTCTGTGGGGCTAGGCCTCATCCTGGAGCCAAGCGGGTGGACAGGGCCTGTACTCCCAGCTCCCACTTGGAGTGGCTGACGGGAAGAGGAATGCAGTTTCTTGGGAGCCTCTTTCCTTCGCCTAACCACAATTGGCCCACAGAACCGCAACTACCAATCGGTCCATTCATTAGAAAGCCTCCTGATTATCCAGCTCAGCCCAGCTCCCGCCCTCTCCCTCACATTCCATCTCCCAGGCGTGGGGCTGCCGCAGCCTGCTCATCAGACCTGGAGTGCCCTTCCACTCTCCCCTCCCAAGAACAGGAGTCTGGGATAGAATCCAGGCAGGGCCATGATGATGCCTGGGGGCTCCTTGGGGCTGTTAGATAAGAGTTGTGTTCCTGGGAATTCCCTGGCAGTTGAGTGAATTAGGACTCTGTTCATCCATTGCAGGGGGTCATGGGTTTGATCCTGGTTGGGAAACTAAGATCACAGCCACACGGCACAGCCAAAAAGAAAAAAAAAAAAAAATTCTGTTCCCAGAATTAATTCCTTCTAAGAAACTGCAGTGCCCAGCTCTGTGCTAGAAGGCAAGAGAGACCAAAACTAGATGATCCAGTCCTCAATGTGGGGTTGCAGATTTGGCTTCGCCTCAGACAGCAACCTTGGCCAACTTGCTGGAAACTTCCGCACATCAGTTTGTTCATCTGTAAAATAAGGATTATAACAATTGTTAACTCCTGTGAGTAGTGATAATATCAAATTAGAAATTTCCTAGAAAATACTCTGAACTGGAAGACTCCTGCAGATGTTGGCCATCACTAGTAGAGAACTCTGGGTTTAAAATCGGATTTCAAGTCCAGATCTGCTTCCTAGCTGCAAAACCTAGAGCATTGTAGGAATCTCTTTTTGAACCTCAGATTCCTCATCTGTTAAGTGGAAATTAAGTGGACGTACTGCTACCTGTCTTAGTTTGTAAAAAGTCAATACCAGAAATAACCAGACTCTTGTCGCAGAGCAAATGTTCAATGAATGTTAATTATAATCATTCAGAGAAGTAGCAGTGGTGATATGGCCAGAGGGAACTGGCCATGGGAAGTGAACCAGATTCACACACCTCTTCTCTTCCACACAGCTGCAGTTCCCCATGCTATAGTCACTCAATAAATATTTGCTGATTCATCAAGGATGATTGATCCTAGACTCTGGCATCAATATTCCTGCACCAGGCCCGGGGCCTCTTTCAAGGGACATGGAACCATCCTGCCTGGAGTCCCTCTCCCCTCCCTTTGTCCCCTTCCTTAGGCCAGATATTTGCTTCCCTTAAAGCTCATAAAACACGATTTCACTTACGCAAGAAGGCTGTCATGCCAAAGCTATTTTATGAAGAAAGCAGAAAACCATAAAAAAATATTTTTAGAACACAACAGTAGAACTCATGTTCTGTTTCTTCCTTGAATTTGAAAAATAAGATCATGGAATATATGCCTAATTTTTAAGCCAACTTCAGTGGGGTCTTCCTAAAGCTGAATTTTGAGGGGGTGGTCCTAGACTATGGACCCATGTCATCTTGGACACTCTGGCCCACTAGGAAGTTTCACCCCTTTTTGCAGGTGGGAAACAGCCCTCTAGAGGAAAATTAGACATGTATCTCTGAAACTACTGACACTTTTCCAGACATTAATTAACTTGTTCACTTAATGAATATTGGCACCCACTGAATGCCAAGCCCTAGTCACTAAGACTAAAATGACTGAAGAAGATCCATCCTTACCTACAATGCACTCTTGGCCTGTGAACACACTGCTCCCACACAGAGCAGCAGTGTTAGATGGTGCTCTGAGCAGGTAAGTGGGTGGGGAGTCAGGAGGGCTTCTAGGAGGATGAGACCTTGGAGTTGCATTGAGAGCAATACAGAATACCTGTACCTGTATAGCAATACAGCAATACAGGTACAGAAATGGAGAAGGGAGAAAAAAAAGTAAAAGGTAACCCACCTGCCAGAAAAAAAAAAGAAAGAAATGAGGAAGAAATTCCAGAGAGAGGAAACAGCATGCACCAAGGCTAGGAGAAGTGAGTGACAGTGCAGTGGACTCTGGGTAGTACAACTATTTTGGAATGATTGGAGCTGGGGAGGAAAGGTAGAAGTGGGAGAGAGGCCCAGAGGTCATACACACAACATTTGACTTTTTCATGAGGAGCTGCTGAGGAAGCTGGTCGGGGGGAGGGCGGGTGACAGGATCAGATCCTTCCATCCATTCATGTTGGTGCATGTTTTCTGAGCCTAGGGTCCTGTCCTTAGGTTCTGAGGGGCCCATAAAGAGATGCATATGGTACTGAATGGACTCTTGTCCTCAGGAAATGCAGCATCTAATCAGGAAGTGTGGAGGTTTGGGGCTGACAGAGACTGAACTACATTTATCAGCTGAAGGGATGTTGCCTAGAGAGAAAGAGGCTAAACAAATGCAGAGACAGAGGCCACTGGAGGAGCAGGGGTCCTAGCGGCAGGCAGGGGCAAGATCAAGGATGCAAGGAAAGATTTGTGGGGTCAAGAGAAGAGATGTTTTGCCTTTGATGTCTGTGGTGTGGGTTTGGCAGAAGAAAAGGGGTTCAGGAGACTGAATGCTGTTGAGCGAGAAGTTTAGGTGATCAGTGATGAGTCTAGGTGGGGAGGCAAGGTGGAGGGGCCAGGAGAAGTTCATTGCCTCACTCAGGAAACATGACACCGGATTATTGAGCCCTGCAGGGATCAGGGACAGAACAAAACTGCTAAAGTTCCCGCCCCCTGAAGCCCACGGCCTTCTGCCTGGCCTGCTGTGCCTTCCTACTCCTCCTGGGTCCTCATGTTGAAATGATATCTTTCATGGTGCTGCTGCAATGGGCCTACTCAAGAGGCCTTCCCATTGCTCTCAGCAGGAATGCTTTTTCCCTCTTCTGGATTCCACAGTGCTTTCCTCTCTGCCTCTCCTGTGTTTGTGTCTCCCTTTGCATGTATAGTTCTTACACTTCTGCCAACGAAACTGAGCTTCTAGAGACAGACTTTGGTCTCCCACAGGACCCAAGTATACTAGGTGCTCAGTAAAAGTTTTGTTGAATGGATGAATTCATCAATGAATGAGTGAATGAATGGATTTCAAGAGCCCAGGTCAATCCCCCTGCTGGAAACAACCTCCCCTCCCTGTACCTAAGCTGAGCTCCTCTTTCCCCATCTCACTGTGGCCTGTCCCCGAGCTGGCTGCTGGGTCACATGCTAGTCACAGGCCCTCTGCGCTTGGTTGAGGTCATGGGCTCAGGCAGGATGCCAGAGCTGCAGGGTTGGAACTCACTGTGTTGGTGAGATGAGGTGTGGGCAGAGGCTGGGGAACCTGTGCAGACTGCAGAGAGCTGCGTGCTTACCAGGATGCTAGAGCAAGCCTCGGGCCTTCCTCCCTCCTGGCCTCTCATTTCTCTGCTCTAGCCCTCATGTCTCTGCAGGGCAATCCTGTCAGTGGGCACCATCGGCCACTGTGGCTCACTTAGTGCCCCAGTGGCTCCACACACGCCTCTTCCTGGTGGCAGGGCCTTCCTCTGGTTGGTCCAAGCCTATGCTTCAGCTTCTTCTCCTATCATCCACCTGTAGGCCCCACAAAGATTGGATACACATCTGCTCAATAAATCTTTACTGAGTGCTTACTATGGCCTGGCTCAAGGTTAGTTGCTGAAATTTTCACAGTAAAAGACAGTCTGCTCTCAAGGAGCTCACGGCCGAGTAAGGCTAGAGGAGGTTTGACAGGTAAGTAGCCAGCTCTAGTGCCCCAGCCTGCAGTTAGTGCCCTGGACAGGAAGCCCAGGTTGGGACCCACAAGAGAGGGTGGGAGCCTGGAACAATTTGTGGGGGAGGGGAGGGGAGAGCCAAGGGAAGAAGAGAAGGGAGGGGCATTTTGAGGAGAGAGAGCAGCAAAGGCTGAGAGCAAAGAGGTGTGAGGTTTGGAGTGGCCATGTGTGAGTGACAGGGGTTTGGTGGGGTGAGGACTAGTGAGGTCAGAGGCCTGTCACTAGGCCCCCATCCCCACCCACAGAAGTAAACCTCCCAGCTGCCACCTTCTCTAGGAATTCCTGTTTCTCCAAGTTGTGTGCTTTCGTCCTTGTCAGAAGCCCATGGCATTTTGTCTCCATATGGGGGTCTTTTTCCACATTCCAGCTTATTTTAAGCTTATGTGTGTAGCTGCTCTGCCCTCTCCACCAGACTGGGGGCTCCCCCAAAGTTGAGACCTGTCGTTTCAATACTCTCCACAAACACTGAGCCAGGTTTTGGATACTGAGAATGCAGCAGAGACTTAGATGGACACATTGAATTCAAACACAAAAGTGTCCACCAGACTGCCTCTGTCCCTTCATCAGGCCCTCCGATGAATCATCAGGAGGTCATTTCATGAGTAAAGAATTCATTCAGATGGACGAGAGTCATCTGGTGCCACTTGTTATGTTCAATTCAGTTCTGTTCAGTCGCTCAGTCGTGCCGACTCATTGCGACCCCATGAATCGCAGCATGCCAGGCCTCCTTGTCCATCACCAACTCCCAGAGTTTACCCAAACCCATGTCCATCGAGTCAACGATGCCATCCAGCCATCTCATCCTCTGTCGTCCCCTTCTCCTCCTGCCCCCAATCCTTCCCAGCATCAGGGTCTTTCCCAATGAGTCAGCTCTTCACATCAGGTGGCCAAAGCATTGGAGTTTCAGCTTCAACATCAGTCCTTCCAATGAACACCAAGGACTGATCTCCTTTAGGATGGACTGGTTGGATCTCCTTGCAGTCCAAGGGACTCTCAAGAGTCTTCTCCAACACCACACTTCAAAAGCATCAATTCTTCGGGGCTCAGCTTTCTTTATAGTCCAACTCTCACGTCTATACATGACCACTGGAAAAACCATAGCCTTGACTAGACAGACCTTTGTTGGCAAAGTAATGTCTCTGCTTTTTAATATGCTATCTAGGTTGGTCATAACTTTCCTTCCAAGTAGTAAGCGTCTTTTAATTTCATGGCTGCAGTCACCATCTGCAGTGATTTTAGAGCCCCCCCAAATAAAGTCAGCCACTGTTTCCACTGTTTCCCCATCTATCTGCCTTGAAGTGATGGGACCAGATGCCATGATCTTAGTTTTCTGAACGTTGAGTTTTAAGCCAACTTTTTCACTCTCCTCTTTCACTTTCATCAAGAGGTTCATTAGTTCCTCTTCACTTTCTGCCATAAGGGTGGTGTCATCTGCATATCTGAGGTTATTGATATTTCTCCCGGCAATCTTGATTCCAGCTTGTGCTTTTTCCAGCCCAGCGTTTCTCATGATGTACTCTGCATATAAGTTTATAAGCAAGGTGACAATATACAGCCTTGAAGTACTCCTTTTCCTATTTGGAACCAGTCTGTCGTTCTACGCCCAGTTCAAACTGTTGCTTCCTGACCTGCATACAGGTTTCTCAAGAGGCAGGTCAGGTGGTCTGTATTCCCATCTCTTTCAGAATTTTCCACAGTTTATTGTGATCCACACAGTCAAAGGCTTTGGCATAGTCAATAAAGCAGAAATAGATGTTTTTCTGGAATTCTCTTGCTTTTTCGATGATCCAGCGGATGTTGGCAATTTGATCTCTGGTTCCTCTGCCTTTTCTAAAACCAGCTTGAACATCTGGAAGTTCATGGTTCACGTATTGCTGAAGCCTGGCTTGGAGAATTTTAAGCATTACTTTACTAGCGTGTGAGATGAGTGCCATTGTGCGGTAGTTTGAGCGTTCTTTGGCATTGCCTTTCTTTGGGATTGGAATGAAAACTGACCTTTTCCAGTCCTGTGGCCACTGCTGAGTTTTCCATATTTCCTGGCATATTGAGTGCAGCACTTTCACAGCATCATCTTTCAGAATTTGAAATAGCTCAACTGGAATACCATCACCTCCACGAGCTTTGTTTAGCAAATCTCGTAACCTCTCTGTCAGGGATGAAAGAAACCCCTGTCTCAGGGTGTGGTCATGAGAAAATGCAGTTAGAAATGTGGAGGTGCCAGGTAAACTTTGCAGCAGGCTCCAGAGGCCAGAGGTTTGAGGGTGGGTGTTCTTCCACTGCTCCCAGCAGAATGCACCTTCCAAGAGTTGCTCACTCTAGATCTGGACTCCCTGCCTGGACAAGGCCCATAGGGTCAGCTTGGCTCACCTCAAGTAAGTCTCCTCTCCAGCTTGCCTTGATTCTTTTTTTTCCCCTCAATAAGGAAAAGCTCCTCACCCTACTAGGAGACCGACCTCACATGTGAGGGTGTAATTTCCAAGACATAATTTCCAAGACTGCAGTTTATCCTCTGATTCTACTTCTTGGTCCCTTTAACTTCTGTGTTGTATTTCATCCAAATTTCACATCAGAAGAATGGCAGGTTCTCAAGCATGTTCATATGCCAGAGCCCCTAGAAGCTGGCACATTTGTGGAATTGAAAAAAAAAATTAGTATGTACAACTTCCAATCACCCTTGAAAGTGAAAAAGTGAAAGTGTCAGATGTTCAGTTGTGTCCAGTTCTTTGTTGGACTATAGCATGTCAGGCTCCTCTGTCCATGGAATTCTCCAGGCAAGAATACTGGAGTGGATAGCCATTCTCTTTTCCAGGGGATCATCATGACCCAGAGGATCAAACACACCCAGGTCTCCTTCATTACAGGCAGATTCTTTACTGTCTGAGCCACCAGGGAAGCTGAGCTAAATCAGAGATCCCTGAGTCCTTGATTCTCATGGAGATAAGCAGAAGCTGAGGCAATGGCAACCCACTCCAGTACTCTTGCCTGGAAAATCCCATGGACGGAGGAGCCTGGTAGGCTGCAGTCCACGGGGTTGCAAAGAGTCGGACACGACTGAGCGACTTCACTTTCACTTTTCCCTTTCATGCATTGGAGAAGGAAATGGCAATCCACTCCAGTGTTCTTGCCTGGAGAATCTCAGGGACGGGGGAACCTGGCGGGCTGCCGTCTATGGGGTCTCACAGAGTCGGACACGACTGAAGCGACTTAGCAGCAGCAGCAGAGGCAAGGGTTTAAGATTTAAGAAGAATGTCAGAATCTCATATCCTAAATGGTGATTGAAGGAAGGGGGTCATCATTTATGTTTAGGGATGGGACTCTTGCTCTAGGGAACAGAATCTGAGAGCTCTGGATCTCAGAATTGAGCCTCAAGAGCAAAGTCCCAGTGTCATAACGGCTGCTGGCCTCCCAGCTGCCCTAATCTTCTCTATTTTCCATTTTCCTTTCTTTTTTAGGAGGCTACACCCAAATGCCTATGACTTCTTGACTTTCCCTTTCTCTTCCTGTCCCTTCCTAGAAAGGTCATGGAACATGGCAGCTAGCTAGGAACATGGGCTTCAGAGCAATACCGTTTGGGTTCTGTATCTTTGTACTTACTTTTATGTGACCTGGGACAAGCCTTCTGTGCCTCAATTGCCTTACTTGTAAAATGGTGAGGATGATAATAAACTGGCCTCACAGGCATTGGTGAGGGGTCAATGAGTTAACACAGGGGTCAGCAAACTGTTCTGTGAAGGGCTAGGTGGTAAATATTTTTGATTTACTGTCCATACTGTCTCTGTCATCACTGTTCAACTCTGCCATCATGTTTATCTCAAAGGCAGCCATAGACAGTTCTTACATCAGTGGTGTGCAGGACAATAACGCTTTGTTTATAAAAGTAGACAGGGAGCTGGATTTACCCTGAGGCTCACAGTTTACCAAGTTAATACACAAAGAAAGTGCTTGGCTTGCCGTAAGCACTCAAAAAATGTTAGCAATTATTATTCATTTATGAATAAACTGAATTTGAGCAGTTATTCTGTGCAGGCGCTGTCCTCACAGCTGAGAGCAACATAGACAAGGTCCCTGAGCTGGCGGAGCCTGTGTTCTGGTTGGGGAGTGGGAGTAGATGAGGAGAAAAATGACAGGAAATAGCAGATGGTGTAAGAGCAGTTGTGAGAAGAAGTAGGGGCTGAGATAGTGACAGTCAGGGAAGATCTCTTAAACGCCATGATGTTTCAGTCAAGACTGTGACAAGGACGCAGCACGGTGCCACTCTGAGAAAAGAGTTCCAGGCAGAGGGCCCCACTAGCTCTGGCTCCTACTTATGAACCAGCTGCAGGGTCTGCAGTACTGGGAGGACTGGGAGAAAGGAAAGGAGAAGGAAAGGACAGAAAGGAAAACAGGGCTCCCTTCTGAATGGCCACTCAGGGTGCTGCAGTGGCTGTGGGGAAGGACCTACAGCCCCTCTCCTGGGATACGTCCCTTTCCTCGATACTCTATTCCTCAGCCCAGCTCCCCTCTCACCTTTTCTCTTCTCACTGTCTGCCTCAAGGCCCTCAGCCCAGGCCTGGCAGCCATATCTGCTCTCCATACCTACCTCTGGCTCCCAGGCTTGCTAGCTCCAGCTGCTCACTACTAAGCTGGAGGGGACCCCTTCACGCCATCCAGCAGGTGAGCAGCAGGGTCTGGCTTCTGCTACCCCCTGCGCAGGGGAGATGGGAACTCCAGACAGGAGATGAAGTGGATTTCACTGGAGCCACTCCTAGACACAGAGCCTGGAATCCAAAGGGAACTGAGAATTCCTACCTTCTGGTTCACGGTTCCCACAACCTTTGGTTGAGAAAACACCTGTGTGTGTATGGATTCTGGACTCCAAGTTCCCTCTTTTCCCCATCTCCACACCCAAACTTGTGGCTTGCTCTCTTTTTTCCTTTTAATTAATTATTCTAATTGGAGGATAATTACTTTACAATATTGTGATTTTTTTCCATACATCTACATGAATCAGCCATGGGTATACATGTGTCCCCCCCATCCTGAACTCCCCCACCCCACTCCCTCCCCACCCCATCCCTCTGGGTTGTCCCTGGGTGCCCTGATTCATGCATCAAACTTGCACTGGTCATCTATTTTACATATGGTACTATACATGTTTCTTGCTATTCTCAAATCATCCCACCCTTGCCTTCTCCCACAGAGTCCAAAAGTCTGTTCTTTACATCTGTGTCTCTTTTGCTGCCCTGCTCTCTCTCTCTTTCAACATCTATATTGAAGTGTAACTGATATACACAAAACTGTACAAATTTAATGTACACAATCTGATGAGTGTGGACAGATGCATATACCCATGAAACCGTCACCACAACCAACATATCCATCACCTCCAACAGTTCCTTGTGTCCCTTTGTGTTTTGTTTTGCTTTGCTTTGCTTCTGTGGTCAGAACATTTACTAGGAGGTCTACCCTCTTAACCAAATTGTAAGTGTATGAAATGGCATCGTTAGCTATAGGCACCTCAGCCTTCTCTTACTAAACATTCTGGCTCCCACTAGAATCTTGTGGGATGACCTAGCCGAGGAACTAGGCCACCACGTGTGATGTCCGTCTCCTATAGAGAACAAATTCTAAACTCCAGCGACTTCAGGGGTTGGAGCCAGTCTGCCTCACGGACCGTCACAGAGAGTTCACTCTCGCCAGCTTCTGTGTCAGAGGGATGGGTTACTTGACCCTGTCCCAGTTCCAGGATACACCCTTCTGGGAGCCAGTGGCCGCCTCCTTCAGTTCTCGCTTCCTTAAAAAGCCTTGCCAGATTTTGTCCCCACGCTGATGCCCTCACTGGCTCCAGAGTCCACCCCGCCTTCACCCCAACCAGTCTGCCAGGGTTGGAATGGCGTCTCCTTGCTCCTTCATGGATCTTGCACCTCTCATCTGGCGGTGACAGGGTCTCCAGGGCCGCATGACTCACCAGCAACTGGTGTTGTCAGCCTGGCCGTCATGTGGCACTGTGGGTCCCCAGCAGGTGGGCGGGCAGCGTGGGTCAGGCCGGCTTGCTCCCAGCCTGTTCGGGGGCCTCCCTCCCCACTCTTTGCTGTCCTGTGTTGTTGTCTTGGTGCCCAGGAAGCCTGTGGGGGGAAAGAAAGTCTGGCCCCTCTTCCTGTCAGCGATGACTTTCTGCTTGGAGCTGACCCTCCGGGGTGAGTCACTGGGAAGGGGAGGCAAGCCCTGCAGGGGAGGAGGAAGCCCCAGAGTGCAAATTTCCTTCCACGGCCCAAGGCTGCTGGAGGTCTGAGGCTGGATGGGGGTCTCCCAGTTGAAAGAGGGGCTTGGAACAGGCTCCCCGGGACCCTCTACTGGGAATGGTCTCCAGACTCCTGTCTCCCCCAAACCCCTGCAGGCCATACCAGATTAAACATGACTTTGACCATGTCACAGCTTTTGCTTTTAATCTTTGGAGGCTCCTTATTGCCTCTGGGATAAAGTCTGAGTGCCTTAACTTGGCCCTACCTGCCTTTTGACCTCATCATCCTTTACCCCACTCCTGCCCTCCATTCCCATCAGCCAGCCTCCTCCGCTCCTAATTGTAGCATACCCACAGCCATCCACACCTTTGTCTTTGCCATGCCCCTTCTGCACCACTCCCTGTGATGCCTTTTCTTTTCTAGATGCACCCATACTCTAAACCCCATTTCCATTCTCACATCATCCATCAATCCATTCAAAAATATTTGTGGAGCACCTTCTACTAGAGTGCCAAGCCCTATGCCAAGAGCTGAGGTTTCAACCACCAGCAAGCTAGACAGATCAGCACTGAAAGACTTCCAGGCTTGTGGATGAGACAGACTTAAAAAGGCAATGGCAACATAGCCAGGTGAGCTCAGGGTGCTAGGGGAACACCCGGGAGGGGCACCTTATCCAGCCTTGAGAAGATGATGGTGATCTTTCTTTGTATGTGTGGACCTTTTTGAAGTCTTGATTGAATTTGTTACAATATTGCTTCTGTTTTATATTTTAGGTTTTTTGCCACATGGGATCTTAGCTCCCTGGCCAGGAATTCAACCCACACCCCCTGCACTGGAAGGCAAAGTGTCAACCACTGGACGGCCAGGGAAGTCCCAAGCATAATGGTCTTGCTGGAAGAGGAGATGCTGCTGATTTCTTGAGTATGAGTAGGAGTTAGGTAGGCAAGAGAACCAGGGAGGGAATCAGGCAGCAAGGATGTTGGGGCCAGAGAAAGCAAAAAGTAGGAAGGCCTGAGGCAAGAGAGTGCATTCTAGGAACTGAAAGTTGATCATAATGTTTGGAGTAGAGAGTGTGAGAGGGAGTGTGGCAAGAGGAGAGGCTGAAAGTTACCCAGGGGCCCTGGAGAGTTTAAAATTTATCCTAAGAGCCACAAGAAGCCAGTAAGAAGTTTACAGTGGAGGCTCTCAGTGAGCAGATTTGCACCTTAGCTGGTCCAGAATGACCAAAGTGTAGATTATGGGTTGGAAGAGGGCAAGGGACGGACTCTGTGATCTCTTAGGAGGTGATTTACATGGTGTGAGTGAGAGGGTAGTGGTGGCTTGAACCAAGTGATGGCTGGGAAGCTGAGGCCAAGAGAAAGGGTCCAAGGTCCTTTCCAGCTAACAGGACTTGGAGGTTGCTTAGGCATAGAGGTGGAGGGGAGAATAGTTAAGCGTGCCTCCCAGGCTTGTGATTCTAGCAGATGGGCAGTGGGGCTATTCTGCTGAGAGGAGCAGGCCTACTGTCAGGGGATGATAAGTGCAAACTTGGGCTTGTTCAGTTTGAGCTCCTGAAGGGGCTGTTGAGGGCAGGCAAGTGCCAGAGAGCGTGGACAAGTCTAGGTTTCTGGAGAGAGGTCTGTGTTGGAGGGATAGTCTTGGGGGACCAGATGTACTTGGTCATTGAACTCGGAGAATATGTGCTTTCCCTCTTCCGTGAAGCCTTCTCTGCTTCCTCCAGTTGCCCACACCCAGTCCTAGCCCTCCCTCCACACAGGACATGCTGATTTGTGTTACTGAGCTTTTCTCTAAGTGTGGATCATTTTTCTGTTTAGAGAATTATCAGAGGTTAGCTTTTACAATATCCTCATGATAGGGGTGAGACCCCGACCCCAAAAAAGAGGAAACGGATGCAAGAAATATTTTAAAACAGGGTTTAATGGACTGGTAACTGACTGGGTGTGTGGAGTGAGGGGACAGGAGGAGTCCCAGCTGTGTGTGTGTGTTAGTTACTCAGTCATGCCTGACTCTTTGAGACCCCATGGACTGCAGCACACCAGGCTCCTCTGTCCATGAAATTCTTCAGGCAAGAATACTGGAGTGGGTTGCCATTCCTTTCTCCAGGGGATCTTCCTGACCCAGGGATCGAACTGGGATCTCCTGCATTGCAGGCAGATTCTTTATCTTCTGAGCCACCAGGGAAGCTCAGAGTCACAGCTACCCCCAGCTTACCAACACAGGGGACTATTTAAACCGGAGGGCAGGAGGAGGAACAGGTGTCTGGAGGAAGAAAATGGATTAAGTTTTGGATCCACTGAGTTTGTGGTGATTCCTATAGAACCTCTAGCTGGAAAAGCCAGAAAGACACAGGAATTGGAGTCTGAGGTTTGGGTCTGGAGTTACATGTGAGGTGGCCTCATCCACCACTTCTCTCCATTCTCCAGCCACATTAGCTTTCTTTACAAGCTCAGTTATCACCTCAGGGCCTTTGCACAAGTTCTTTCCTTTTTCTGAAACACTCTCTTCTCAGACACATGGTTTATGCACTTAATTCAGGTTGCAATCTGGAGTAGCCCTTTACCCTATCACTCTCCATCTGCTTACCCATCTCTAATTTTCATCATAGCATTCATCACCCACCAATATTCCATTGTGAAGTTGTTTAGGTGTTCTGTCTCTACCACTGGAATATAACTTCCCTCTGGGCAGGGGTTCAGTCTGTCTGGTTCACTCACTTAGAAGGCACCTTAGGAGAGCTCAGAGTGGGAATCTGGTGAACACTGGTGAAGGAATGACTCATCAGAGGAGTGAGAACTGTGCCAGTGACAGGGGCAGGAGGAGGGTTGCAGTGGATGCAGTCAGAGTAGAAGGAGAAGGGGCCTGGGGCAGAACCCGGAGAGACCTCAGGTCAACCTCCTGACACCTAGGCCTGGGGAGAGGGCCCCAGGTAGCATATGCAGGACCAAAATGCCCAGGGAGTGGAGAGTCCTGGCAGGAGCAGGGGCTGAGATTATGGAATGCCTCAGAGAGGTCTCCTCTGAGAAAGCCCCTGGGAGGCTGTCTGGTGGTAGCTTCCAGGTCGTGAGGGACAGACTCCAGATACAGTGAAGAGTAAACCAGGAGAGGGGCAGAGGCGAGGAGCTGGGCACAGTGTGCCAGGCTCTGGAGTGATAACTGGGGAGGGGGATAGAGGCAGGGGACGGGGGTCACTTGTGATGAATGATGATCACAGCCTCCTAACTGCCCTTCTGGCCCCACTTGGGCGGTGAACGCCCCCATTCAGAGTCAACTTGAAAGCATACATCAGATCAGTTCACTCCCCTGCTTATTGCTTAGAATAAAACCAAACTCCCTAAAGTGATAAACAAGGCCCTCCGGTCCTGCCCTGCCTTCTCCTCTGACCTCATCCCTCCACACGGGCCCTGTTCACTCCACTCCAGCCACTCGGGCTCCAGGCTGGTCCTTGAGCCAAGCATCTTCCGGCTCCAGAGCATCAGCCCTGCTGTTTCCTCTCCCTGGAACAGTCTCCCAGAGTGTGGCTCAGCCCTCTTATCATACTCAGGTTTCTGGCCAAATGTAACTTCCTCCAGGAGACATTTCTTGAGCATCCTGAAGTGGAAATTTCCCACCTTCTGTCACCTTCTCCTTGCACAAGAGAAAATTATATCTATTATATAGTAAATGTTTATTTATTTGCTGGTTAGCTTCTTGTTCATCTTCCTCACTGAAATGTAAGCTCCAGGAGGTCAGGGGTGTTTGTCTGTTTTGTTCCTTGCTACATCCTTAGCAACGGAAGTTTGCCTGTCACATAGCGTCGGTAAGTACTGTGTCGAATGGAGGTCTGAATCAATGAACAGCTGAATGTCTGAAGCAAATTTACAAATAGCCCTTATCCTCAATGGCTCTTCAAGCAGCTTTGAAAAATGACATCCTCATTTTAGAGAGGAGCAAGCTTAGGCTCAGAGCAGCTGAGTGACTTGCCCAGACAGAGCTCCAGTGCATGCCTGCTGCAGGCAGGGGAGCACAGACCAGACCCCAAGCTCTTCTCACAGTTCCTATGGTTCCTCCACAGAGCTAGGCACTGTCTTGGCTTTTTCCTGGTCTGGGAGTGGGGAGAGATGAGAGGAAGACTGAGGGGAATGAAAAGTACCAGGAAGAGCATTGGGAGGGGAGGGAAAGGAACCCTGAGGAGCTAGGAGGGGTGGGGAGGGAGAGGAAGGCTTGGTGTGGGGCAGCCTTCCTCCCGTAAGAACCGAGCACCTTGCATCCCAGCCCTGAAGGGGCACCTTGGATCTCCCAACAGCCCACTTCTACCTCCCAGGGATAAGCAGGGACTTCCCTCAGGAGGGGATGCCCTTGCTAATGCAGCCCTGAACCCCCGGTTTGGCACCCCTCTTCCCCTTCCCCACACACTGTGGGGAATTCCCCACTTCCTGGTAGGAACTGGGGAGATTTTCTTCAGCCCAGGAATTCAGGACATTGTCCAACTTTTATCATAACTTATTCATCCTCTGCATACCACACCACCCCTGCCGACACACAGTAGAGGGGAGGGTTACAGGAGGAGTGGAGAGTCTCCTAGAAATCTCTGCACTTGCCCCCAGGCAGGCACTCCCACCTCGCATCTCCCCAGAGCCCTTTACCGAGTCATTTTGAAGTCACACGGAGAAAATGGACCCCCTCTGTCCTCTTCATAAGGTGGGTGACTTGATGGCTGGCACCACAGCTGCTGAACACAGAGCCCCCCCACTTCAAGATGGGGCCCCATTCACAGTGGTGGGGGAGTGGAGGGGGTGAGGTTCTGCTTGGTGCTGCTCAGGCTGCCTCTCTGCTGTCTCAGTGAGTCACTCCAGCCAATCCCTGTAGTTCCTGATCCTGCCCTGCTGGCTGGATGGGCCTTCCCTGCTCCTGGCCACGTGCGGAGAGAGTGGCTAGGGGATGGGCGGGTGCTGGGAGACCTGATCAGTCAGCCAGACACGGAGAGTCCCACTGGGATCAGCAGTGATTGCTCGGTGCCTGGGTCTAGACAGCAGTCCCATGGATGGTGAGCGCTTGTCTGGCCTGAGACGCGACAGGCCAACAGTTTACTCACAGGTCCCCAGAGCACCTGCTGCTTCTGAGCATCTTGTCCTCTTCATTCATTTCAGCAGACGCTGGCTCTGCCACGCCAAGTACAGGGCACTGGAAGAATGGAGAATAAAAGCATGAAGGAGACAGCCCCTGTCTTCCAGGAGCCTGAAGTTCATCCTAACAAAACACTCACGGATCTCTGATAATCTGCCAGCCTCTGGGCAGGGGCATGGAGACTTGGAGATAAGCAAAGCATTTTTCCGAGCTCAAGGAACTTATATTCTAGCTAGAGAGACAGGCACAAGCCAGTAATTCCACTCCATGGTGAAATTATCAGTCCCTCGCCTATCTCAGTGAGCACCATGAACCTCTGTCATGGCCCATCCACTCGCCCAGCACCCCAGCACCCCTGCCAGCACATGAGCACCTTGAAGGCAGGACCAGTCTTCTCTCTTTGAATTCTCAGTGTCTCCTACAGCTAAGCGTACTTGCAGTGTAAGTGCTACATGAACAGCTTCTAAACTGCTTACAAAACCGAAAATACATGCTAAATAAAGATGTAGGCACAGCCTCCTGGCTTTGTTACAGAGGAAGGGCTGGTTATTTCTGAATGATGAGGCTCAGATAAGGCACCAGGAAGAAGGTGTGATTTCAGCTAAGCCCTACAGGATGCAGATGGAGAACGGCAAGAGGGACTTCTCAGGCTGAGGGGATAGCAGAGCCAAATCTCTAGTCAAGAAAGAATATTGTTTATTTCGACCATCGTAAAACACCCCAGAGGGGCTGGCACACAGTGCATGGAGGGAGGAGCTGGGCGGCAAGGAACATGGGGCCAGGTCAAGAGGAGTCTTCAATACTATGCTAAGGAGTTTGATCTTTGTTCTGCAGTCTCAGAGATCCCTGGGAAATTTTGAGGATGGGAATCATGTAAACTAAGCAGCATTTTAGGAAGATTATACGATGGCTGAGTAAAAGGAGAATGCCTTGCAAGGAGTGTCCTCTCATTGGCCTTGGCCTCTTGGGAAGGGGGCATAGCTGGGGAAAACTGAGGGGAGATGTGGTAGGAGGGAAGCAGAGAAATCATTTAAGAAGCAATTGCAGTGGTAGGAGGCAGATGACAAGAATATGAATCAGAGCAGGGGCAGTGGGAATAGAAAGAGGCAGAGTCAATGGCCAATTGGCTAGGGATGTGAGGCTGAATTTTCTAGCTAGAGTGGCAGAAAGAAGACAAGGGAAGGGGCAGGCTCTGGGGATTTGGGGGGAAAAACCACTCTGGGTTATGACCAGTATACTAGTTCCTTGGGCTTCCAGAATAACACCGAGAAGAGGAAGAATCTTAGATTTTCTCAGTCTTGATGCATACTGATGGCAGGCTGTGGATGCCTTCAGGCTGGGAAGACTCAAAGAAATCCATTTAGTTCCAAGCTTCTATAGAGTCTCTTTCTACTGTGGAAACATTTCACAGTCCCCTCCCAGTGTGAGCCACTACCAGCTCCCCTCTGCCCGCCTACCACCATAGCAACCCATGTGACCTGACAAACAGGGAAGCATTGCCAGGAGAGGTAAGACATGCGGAGGACACGGGAGGCCTTGCCATCACCACGGATGACTTCAGTGTCCATGAGAGTGACCCAGCCCACACCCCAGCCTCTTGGCCACTCGGCTTCTCCATCTCTGATAACCTCCTGTCCTGCTGTCTTGGCCACCCACTCTTCAGACATAGTCATCTCAGTTCACTCCACGGAACTCACTCATCTCTGAAATTACTAATTCTGACATCTTTTTAGCTTCTCAGCTTATTCACTCAATCACCCAGCCTTCACCTGTCCTTTGACCCTCTCAGGAGCACCTGACCTCTCCTCTCTCTTCCAATTCACCAGTGAATTTTATTCTCTCTTGCCTTTCACATAAACTCCCCTGGGTCACACCACCCAGCAAAACCCAAGCTGTGGATGAATCAAATTACCTTGCCCCCTGAACTGTCCCTTTGTGGTGGGTGATTTCTGTTGGAGAAGAATCGCCATACAAGCAAGCTGACTGGATCTACCATTCCTGGTGCTCACCAAGCTTTACTGGGTCCTCACCTCTGCCCGCTATGATTCCCCTGTGCTGTGCTGTGCTGTACCGTGCTTAGTCACTCAGTCTGACTCTTTGTGACCCCATGGACTGTAGCCCATCAGGGTCCTCTGTCCATGGGATTTTCCAGGCAAGAATGCTGGAGTGGGTTGCCATTTCCTACTTCAGGGGATCTTCCCAATCTAGGGATTGAACTCGCATCTCCCAAGTCTCCTGCATTGACAGGGGTTTCTTACCACTGTGCCACCTGAGGGGCCCCAAGGGAAGTATATGCCCAGATCAAAACTTCATTCCCTTTCAACCTATATTGTTGTTGTTATTTAGTCACTAACTCTTTGTTGGATTTAGCAAATAAAAATACAGGATGTTCAGTTCAGTTCAGTTCAGTCGCTCAGTCGTGTTCAACTCTTTGCGACCCCATGAATCGCAGCACTCCAGGCCTCCCTGTCTATCACCAGCTCCCGGAGTTTACCCAAACTCATGTCCATCGAGTTGGTGATGCCATCTCATCCTCTGTCGTCCCCTTCTCCTTCTGCCCCCAATCCTTCCCAGCATTAGGGTCTTTCCCAATGAGTCAGCTCTTCACATCAGGTGACCAAAGTATTGGAGTTTCAGTTTCAACATCAGTCCCTCCAATGAACACCCAGGACTGACCTCCTTTAGGCTGGACTGGTTGGATCTCCTTGCAGTCCAGGGGACTCTCAAGAGTCTTCTCCAACACCACAGTTCAAAAGCATCAATTCTTTGGTGCTCAGCTTTCTTTATAGTCCAACTCTCACATCCATACATGACTACTGGAAAAACCATAGCCTTGACTATATGGACCTTTGTTGACAAAGCAATGTTTCTGCTTTTGAATATGCTATCTACATATGTATATATATATGTGTGTGTGTGTGTGTGTGTGTGTGTGTGTGTGTGTATATTTTTTTCCTCCTGTTCCCTCCAGAATTGCTCAGATCTACCTGCTCCTGCAAGACCTCAGTTGCTTGCTCAGTGAAGTGACTGGCCACTGCCCTTATTACCTTGTCCCCAACACACTGCCTAACTTGTCCTCCACCAGGATGAAGCCTGGACTAGAACCACAGTTGCATTGGTGCCCAGATCTTAAAGATGTAGTTCCCTCCTCTTTGGACTCAGATTGAGCATAATGCTATAGGACATGGAACTTGGTGAACTTCCAGATGTTCAAGCTTGTTTTAGAAAAGGCGGAGGAACCAGAGATTAAATTGCCAACATCTGCTGGATCATCAAAACAGCAAGAGCATTCCAGAAAAACATCTATTTCTGCTTTATTGACTATGCCAAAGCCTTTGACTGTGTGAATCACAATAAACTGTGGAAAATTCTGAAAGAAATGGGAATACCAGACCACCTGACCTGTCTCTTGAGAAACCTGTATGCCAGTCAGGAAGCAACAGTTAGAACTGGACATGGAACAACAGACTGGTTCCAAACAAGAAAAGGAGTACCTCAAGGCTGTATATTGTCACCTTGCTTATTTAACTTATATGCAGAGTACATCATGGGAAATACTGAGCTGGAAAAAGAACAAGCTGGAATCAAGATTGCCGGGAGAAATATCAATAACCTCAGATATGCAGATGACACCACCCTTATGGCAGAAAGTGAAGAGGAACTAAAGAACCTCTTGATGAAAGTGAAAGAGGAGAGTGAAAAAGTTGGCTTAAAGCTCAACATTCAGAAAACTAAGATCATGGCGTCTGGTCCCATCCCTTCATGGGAAATAGATGGGGAAACAGTGGAAACAGTGTCAGACTTTATTTTTTTCGGCTCCAAAATCACTGCAGATGGTGACTGCAGTCATTTCTACTCCAGAAAATTTAAGACACTTACTCCTTGGAAGAAAAGTTATGACCAACCTAGACAGCATATTAAAAAGCAGAGACATTACTTTGCCAACAAAGGTCCGTATAGTCAAGGCTATGGTTTTTCCAGTAGTCGTGTATGGATGTGAGAGTTGGACTATAAAGAAAGCTGAGCACCAAAGAATTGATGCTTTTGAACTGTGGTGTTGGAGGAGACTCTTGAGAGTCCCTTGGACTGCAAGGAGATCCAACCAGTCCATCCTAAAAGAGATCAATCCTGGGTGTTCATTGGAAGGACTGATGTTGAAGCTGAAACGTCAATACTTTGGTCACCTGATGTGAAGAGCTGACTCATTGGAAAAAACCCTGATGCTAGGAAGGATTGGGGGCAGAAGGAGAAGGGGATGACAGAGGATGAGATGGCTGGATGGCATCATCGACTCGATGGACATGAATTTGGGTAAACTCTGGGAGTTGGTGATGGACAAGGAGGCCTGGCGTGCTGCGATTCATGGGGTGGCAAAGAGTCGGACACAACTGAGCGATTGAACTGAACTGAACTGAGGTTGGTCGTAACTTTCCTTACAAGGAGTAAGCGTCTTTTAATTTCATGGTTGCAATCACCATCTGCAGTGATTTTGGAGCCGAAAAAAATGAAGTCTGACACTGTTTCCACTGTTTCCCCATCTATTTCCCATGAAGTGATGGGACCAGATGCTATGATCTTAGTTTTCTGAATGTTGAGCTTTAAGCCAACTTTTTCACTCTCCTCTTTCACTTTCATCAAGAGGCTTTTTAGTTTCTCTTCATTTCAGTTCAATACAAATTTCAAATAAACAAAGAAAAAAATTTTAGTATGTCCCATGTAACGTTTAGGACAGATTTATACTAAAAATTATTTTTTGTTTATCTGAAATCCAAATTAAACTGGGCATGTTTATTGTATCTAGCAAAACTTGCATGACTTAAAATCTTTCTTTGAGGCTCCAGAGGCATCCCCACTTCATGGGTCCACAACCAAACTTCCCATGGAACAATCTTGACCATGCCCGGAGTTTTACAAGTGAAAACAGCAAATTTGGGGAACACCTGGCATGAGGGATTCAGGAAGAAGAGTAAACTGCACAAGAAGTAGAGAAAGAGGAACTAGAGCTATAGAAGGAGAACCACGAAGATGCAAAGGCCGGAAGCCCAGGGGATAAGGTCTAGAGAAGCAAAGGTTGCACAAGAGTCAGCGCCCTGAGAGCATGAGCTCTGAGAAGTGGAAACTGGGGTTGGAAAATAGGACGTCAGTGGTGACCTAGGAAGAGGAAATTCGCTTATCTCTCTGGTTCTGTCTTCACTCTGTTGGCCCCTCAATGGGCAGGGAGAATGCTGTCCTCTCTCTGCCCATTTTGACGAGCAGGAGAATTGTTTAAGATTTGGGAAATGGTTGGGGAAAAGGAGAAAGTCAACCCTGGTTGAGCAAAGTCATGGCTATGTGTCCAGCGTTTCGAGCCTGGGACTGTGGGCTGAGGAAGGTGGAAGTGTGACCCCCAGCCTCTGGAGGGTGATGATCTAATGAGGGTGTCCAGGCGCTGCTGCTCAGCTCCACACCTTCTCAGGCTCAGGGGCCTCCTGGCTGGCCCCCTTTCTCTCTATTCCCTTTCTTTCCACCACTCATGCTTTTGCCTGGAGTTTGCCTCCCACGTCCCCCTTCTTGGACCCCCAGAAGCTACTTACAGAAATAGCCACAGTCTCCCCAGTTCTCCACTTCATTCGATCCCCTAAGACAAGCCGCAACATACTTCTTTACTTACATCCATTTCGAGGACACAAACAGCAAAACAAGTAACCCGTCTACCTCAGCTTGGGAGTTATGAGGTCTGATAGCTCTCTAAAGCTCTTCCAGCTGCATGTGGGTCCTGACCCCTCCTGGGAGACTTCATGGGCGTTGATCTCAAGGATTTGATCCTGAGGGTACAGCCTCTTTCTGGTGAAGGCGTTGGCGCTCAAGCCTCCTGACCTCTGGGCCACCCCACTCCCCTCTCAGTGCCCCCTACTTCCATCTTCAGAGGGTACTCTGTCCTGTGGAGCCCTTGGTTCTATCCACAGAGCTTCCAACTCATGCAGGAGTGTCCCAATGCGAGGCATTCTCTCCCGGAAAACACAGGACAGATTAATTTTCCATGACAGCATGTTATAAATAACATTTTCATTATAACACTCAGATGCTCAAAAACTTTCAATGACTCCCTTGTGGCCTTGGAGCTGAGGGGGAAACCCTTCACTGGTGTGCAGACAGCCCAAGGCTGGCTCCAGTGGGAGAAGTGCCTTCTTTTTTGGAGAGAGAGGTGGGAGGAAGTCCACCTGTTTCTCTGCTCCTGAGGCCTCACTGAACCTGGGCATGCACCCCTCCCCTGCACAGCCCCACTGTGGGCCTTCTGAGGAATGGGAGTTTGGACAGGAGGAGAGAGGGTGGGTTGGGGTAAGAATGAGCTCAGAAGACCTTGGCCTTGGGCTCCTGCGAGGCCAACTCCAGATAGTACAGGATTACTATGACCAAGTACAAGTTCAGCAGCTGGGCAGCCAAGGCCCTTCTGAGCATCTGGCCCCAACCTATGGCCCAGAGGTCAGGAGGCTTGAGCGCCAACGCCTTCACCAGTCACTCCCAGACCTTGGACAAGTACTCTTTTCTCTAGCCTTAGATTCTGTAAGTGAGAATGTGGGAGTTGGCTCCTCTGGTCTGTTCTAGCTCTGCCATTGTACAGCTCCTCAACTCTGCCCTTCCTCTCCAGTCCACACACAGCATCCTGGTTCAGCCTCAGGCCTCTGGACACTCCAGGCCAGAAAGGCCCATACACTTATTTCCTCGTTAACCAGTTGGTGAGAGCAGCATTGAGAAGGAGTCTGCATTCAGAGTTGGTGGGAGGCAGGGCTACAATCAACAAAGTCATCCACAGACAAAGCCATAGCAGAGTGGTCCTCACGGGTGCCATCTGTTTGCCAGATTTGATCTACACTCTTCCACCCTTTGACTCCAGCAATCCCCCCTTTCTGAGTTCCCTCCCTTCTTTGCTACCGCTTCAAATTCTTTCAAGACCCAGATTCTTCAAGAAACTGAAGGATCTTACAGGCCTCAGAAACCTCTTCCTCCTCTGGGCCTTTTAAAGTGATTTGGGGGGAACATTTGGTTTGTTTTTAAAGGTGGTCCATAGCGCTTCTATAAACAAAATTAATATATAAATAAACCAAAGCCAAAGAAAGGTGATGACTCTTGTGCTCATTTGATATCGAACCCAGGCTGCTTTGCAAGGTTAAGTCCGTTCTTGTGGCTTTATGTGTTCTCGCCGTAACGAGACGGTGGGCTTCTGAGCAGCAACGCCTAGCTTATCCTGCTTTGTCTCTGGCTGGCGTAGCCCAGAGCCAAGCCTGGAACAGATGCTCAGGAGAGTTTAATGAAGGAAATCTGCTTGTACATAGGACAGACCTGGCAGTTGGACCCTGGTGCCTCCAGACTGACAGTCAGGTGCCTGAGCTGAATACAGAGAAGGGACAGAGACGATGGGCTGAGTCAGACGAGGGGCCTGGGGACTGTTTCCCTAGAAATCAGTTTCAAAATAGGGGAGGGCCTTGTTGGGGGAGAGGAGGTGGGGAAGTTCCAGCTGTGAGGAAAGTGTGAAGGTTCAAAAGTGGGAACCAAACAATCCACTCTGGGAAATCTCACTGAAGAGAGGTTCTCATCCTTTCCCTTCTATGTACGTGAAATTGTCTGTGCTTTGCCAAGTTGCTGTCTGTTTTTTCCTGCCTGTGTGCCATCTCTCCCTTAGCTGTGTGTGCTGGCTGCTCCCACACTGATAATCAGCCCATCAGTCAATAAATTTAAGATGTTGGTGGTGCCCTGGGGTTGGTGGCCAGCAGTGTGAGACCCTGAGAGCTATAAATTCAGGACTGGAGCTGGGATGTCGCCAAGGCCTCACAGAGTCGTGATTTATGGGAAGTTATTCTCTAGTCTTCACTGTTGGCCTTGCTATATAGGGATGCTGCATATGTGTGTATATATTTAGAAGGGATGGTAGAGTGTGTGTGTGTGGTGTGTGGGGATGGTAGAGTGTGTGTGTGTGTGTGTGTGTGTGTGTGTGTGTGTGTGTGTAGGGGGGCTGGTAGAAGGAAAGAAAGGAAATAAAAGACCAGATGCCTGGTGTTTAGGCGCCGTGGAGAGGAGCCTCCCCCCTCTGCCTCCTATTGTATTTGGTCACCCATCATCTGCTATTTAACTATTCTAATCATGATCTGATTTGTATGTGCTTGTTTGCTCTCCCTGACTATTTCACAGACTCCTCGAAGGCAGACATTGGCTCCTCTTTCTGGCTTCTGCCTCCCCACCCCTCCCAGGCTCCTAGCACCACACAGGGTTCATGGGAAAGCTGATTTACTGGCTGAGTGGAGAACAGCAAGGGTTAATTAATCCTCGAAGAAAGACCTCCCGGAACAGTCCTACTGCCTGTTCCCCGAGGGCCCACAAATCTCTCCTGGCACCTTCTGCAGCTCCATGATTCCTGTGCCTCGCAAACCTCTCCTGGCACCTTCTGCAGCTCCATGATTCCTGTGCCTCGTCTTGCCGCCTGCCGCTGCCGGTTCCGCCTGTCCTGTCCCCTGCCTCTCTGGGGAGACATCGCTGGCTTTGAGTTCTGAATATTTCAGCTGGTTCTGTGATCAGGGCCTGCTCCGAGGCCAATCTGAATGAATTCAGCCACCTCCCTGTTTTACAAGTCGCTGTTCCTCCAATCATCTCCTCTGCCTTCCTGCACAAATTGTTGCTCTTTTCCTTCCGAGTGGGGAATAAGCCTGATGTCCTGAGCCCGTTTCTTCTCCAGGCCCCTGTACATCCCCTCCCTCATTGAGCAAGGACTTTCTGGACCCTGATTCTGGGCCTGGGTGGGGGAGTGACCTAGGCAGTGGTCTGGAAAGCAGGGAAGGCTCCTGCCCTCCAGCAGCTCCATGTCCAATGGGGTGGCCAGAACACAAGGCTCATTGCAAAACCCTGCGAGGCAATTCTTGCTTGATAAGCACCACGTGTGTGCAGACGAGTGATCAACCCGGCCCAGCCTGGGCTCCCCTTGGTGGGCTGGGGTCTTGGAGGGACCCATACAAAAAAATAGGAAGAGGATTCTTCCAAGAGTCAACCAGTTCAGCGGTTCACCAGCTGTGTGACTTTGGCCAAGTCACTTAACTTTTCTGGGCAAGTCACTTAACCTCTCTGGATTTGGGTTCTTTATCCACATGCCAAACCTACTGGATACTCTGGGATTCTGAGAGTGTGTGGCACAGAGCTGCAGCCCAGTTGCTAGACAAAGAGAAGGGCCTGGAGAACTTGTAAAGGTGGAGGCAGAGGCCAAGGCCAGTAGGGATGGAAGTGGGGCCTGTGACCCTAAACACAGCTTCCCACGACCACCAGGTAAGAGGGGTCACACTTCGGAACCACATCCTCTTCTGGGGACTAGGTGCCTCAGGCGGAGGCTTCACTTCTCCCCTGCTCTCCCAACCTCAGTTCCAAGGCTGCAGTGGGCAAGGAGAGGAGAACCGAGGGGTGAGGGCTGCAGGACCCACATCAGCACCAACCAGGACAAAGATCAGCTGTTCCCCTCAGCCTGAGGTTGTTTGTTTGCAAACAACAGTGTTTGCGCTGGCCACTGTTCTCCGCCTCCCAGGCCAACAGAGGCTGTCTGTGTGCCTGCCCCGCCCCCCTCCCAGGCTCCATCTCTGGCCTCCACCAGGGCCCACGGTTTGTGCAAATCCCCCAATCTTCACAGCGGCTCTCCACAGATGCAGTGTCAGCAGACTTCTCCAGACCGATGGAATGGTCAGTGGCAGTTTAGGAGGAAGCGTAGAAACGGGGACACCCAGCTCTTTGGGGAGAGCCCGCCACTTGTTAAGTAGGGGAGGTGTTTGTTTGGCCACGTCCCAGAGGCCTGACTCTGACCACATCCATCCCAGACCTCAGGGCCAAAGCTCAGAGATGGCTCTGGTTATCACCTAGCAGTGCTGGGAATCTAGGGACCCAAGTACCTCTGAATTGACCTTCTGAGGTCCTGAAGCTCTTAGTCCAGAAGAGCAGATCTGCCCAGAGTTTTGGCAAAGTTAAGGGGCAGGGTCTGTTCAGAGGATCCCTGTGTGAGGTCAGACAGCCTCATCCTAGCCCTTCCGTCTTTTGGAAACACCTTCTATCTCACGCCTCATCAAGTAGGCAGCTACCTTTGGGAAGGGTGGCCCAATAACCAAACAAAAATGTGCTTTCTTCTCTGAAGAGAGACACTGCCCTAAGATGCTGGGTAGGTCCAAGGGCCTGGCCAGAGGGGAGATGCTCAGGGCCAGTGGGAAGGAGTCTCAGCAATGGGGCCAGTAGAAATATCCAGTTTCTCCTTTGCTGAAAGAGAGCCCTGGGAGACAGGTGCCTTGCTTTGCAGCAGAGGGTTGGAGGTGAGATGGGATACTGGAGGGGACAGAGTTGCCCTATTGAGCCCCGAGACCACCGCCTAAGGAGAAAGATGTCTCTTCCTTGCCCACATGCTCAGTCCTTATCTGCTCTCTGCCCCAAAGGACAGGGAAGTCATAAAACTCCGAAGACGGGTCAGCACTACCCCCTCCTTCCCCATTTCCAAGGCTTAGGCCATCTTTGCAGGCTTACCCCCATCATCCCCAGACCGGCTGGGAGGCTCCAGAGAGGACGAAGCCTCTGGTAAGAAAGCCAGGTTGACCCAGGACTTCTCCTCAGCAGACTTGTGGGCCCAGAAAGGAAGGGAAATTGAGGGGAGGGCCTAGGAATGGGTGCTGGAGATGTCCAAAACCTTGAGCTTCAGGAGCTTTGAAGTCAGACAGCTAAGGGTACCATCAGGGACCTCAGCTGTGTGGCCTCTGGACCTCTCTCAACCTCTCTGAGCTTCAGTTTCATTCAAGTGGGAATGATCCCCATTCCATAGTCAGGAGAATTAAAGTAGGTGTGTGCATGTGTGTGTATGTGTGACATGTGCGTGTGTGGAAGTGCCTGGCCTAGAATAAGTGCGTATACATGTTTAAAGCCTCCCTTGTATCTCAGGTAGGTGGCAGAGTTTTATAACCAACTTTCTAGCACAACTGTAGCAAGGAACCCTGAGTGCATCCAGGAACCCCTAGCCCAGGCTGCTGACAAAGCTGGCTCTTAGCTGCCTCGCGCTGAAGCTTTGACCCAGAACCAGGCCCTGGAGGAGCAGAGCTCGTTATGTAGGAGGAGCTGATATGTAGGAGGAGCCACTCTGTGACTTTCTTGAAGTCACCCTTGAAAGGAAGTCCAGGATGTGCCTGGGATAGAACGGTGGTGTTCAGACTCCCGATGTCACCCCATGCTGGTAGACTTCCACCCCTCCAGTCAGTCCCCCTTCTCTGGACCCACACAGAGAATCACACAGGCACACACGGTCCCTGTGTCTGAGGGCAATCAGGGTCAACTCTCTGAGTCCACATGTTCTTCCGGTAAACTGTGAGCCCAGTGATCTAGCAGGATGGGGTAGCAGCCCCTCCAGTGTGGGCGCTGTGATGGTGGGGAGGGATGTTTCAGAGATGACTGTGTTGACAAGAATCCCACATTTTTGTTGAGACAATCACTGAGTCCCCTGTACCCTCTCCCACCTGTCGCCTCCCTGACTCATGGCTCACCTGTTAGCCCAAGGCCTCTGAGGAAACTCCCAAACACCCTAGTTTTGCCCCACCCCCCAGTTTAATTTCAGATATCCAAATAAGGAGTTTTAAAATGTGTCCAAGAGAAGTCCCCAGCACACAGAAAACATCAGGCCTTGGGAGCTCTGTCACTTTGAGGCAGCTTGATGTCAGGATGAGTGGGTAAAGTGCAAGGCCAGCTAGGGTCAGGCAAACCAGGGGGACTAGTGTCCCAGGGACAGGATATGTACATCCACCCCACGGGATCAGACCAGCCTGGGACATCCAGGGTCTGCCATCTACTGAGTGACACGGTCAGTTAGGTACCCTCTCTGGGCTGAGGGGTACTAATTCCTACCTCATGGGGTTTGAAGGATTGATTTGGAGCAGGGTACAAAGTGGATGATCCCGGACTCAGCCCAGAGAAGGTGGTCAGTAGCTAGAATAACACACATGATCTCAGTTAATAGGAACTCCACCTTTCCAGGAGCTCAGGCCAAAAACTGTGGCATCATCCTTGATGCCTCTTTCTCTCACATCTTCCACCAAAACTCTTAGCAAATCTTGTCATCTCTTGCCTAATCTGGCACCCCACTTCTTCTCATCACCTCCTACAGCTGCACCCAGGTCCAGGCTGCCATGGCCTCTCCCTTGGCTTATTGCATTGGATTCCCATCATGTCTCTCATTGGACCCTCCAGTCTTTTCCCAACACAGTAGTTAGTGGGATCAAGCTATCCTGGCACCCTGTTTCACTCACCCAAGTCTGTGCCATGGCCAGCAAGGCAACTCATGATTTACTCACCTCCTCACCTCTCTGGCCTCTGCTCCCACCAAACTCTCCCTCACTCTCCCTGCCCCAGCCTCCCTGAATCACCCTTGTTGCTCAGCACTCAGGCATGGTTTCCCCCTGCCTGGAGTTCACATGCCCTGACACCCCTGCAACTCAGTCTCCCCTTCCCTATGAGACCTGCTTTGACCATTGCAGTTGACATCACTACCCACCCCACCCAGCACCCACTCACCTCTTACCCTCCTCCTACATTACTCAACACCTTCTAGCATACCATGTAATTTACTGATTTATTCTTTAATGTCTGCATTCTGTCTTTTCTCATTACAGTAAAAGCTGCAGAAGGGCAAAAATCTTTGTTTTGTCCCCTGGTATATCCAGGCACCTAGAACTCAATGAATATTTGTCATGTGAATGATGGAATCTCATCATTATGACATGGTTAAGGCAACCAACTTCTTCTAACCATGAGAAAAATCCAGGTTTTCTACAGCCAAGTTCTGATCTTCTGAAGGTGCTTGAGGTGAAGGTAGCGAGGACTGAAAAACTGGCTCCCCTATGCCCTTGGCCTCTTCCATTTTTTAATTCTACTGCCCTGGGGTGCTTCCCCCTTCAACATGCTAGCAGAGATACAAACTCATTCCTTTGGCTTCCCTCTGCACAGCAGAAGCTTCCTTGGTGGCTCAGACAGTAAAGAATCTGCCTGCAATGCAGGAGACCCAGGTTTGATCCCCTGGGTTGGGAAGATCCCCTGGAGAAGGGAATAGCAACCCACTTCAGTATTCTTGCCTGGAGAATCCCATCGACAGGAGAGCTTGGCGGGCTACAGTCCATGGGGTCACACAGAGTCGGACACGACTAAGTGACTAACACTCTCTGCACAGTGGAGGTCAACTGGAACTTGAGTTTTTACTATTTCCTACTGTGGGAGAAAATTAATACAGAAAACACAAGAATTATAAAAATGGTCTGGTTTAGGGAGTGGGTGTAGGGGTGCTCTTGTTTCCAGTTCCTTCTGAGACATCTGCATTCTTGCCTCAGGTGCCTGGTCTGGGTTCCCTCCTTCCCGGGTCCTAATTGCTCACCTCTCTCCTTCTCCCTCCTGACCCTGGAGCTAGAAACCTAATCCTCTGTTTCCCAGTCATGGTCTTGAGAAGGTCACTTCTTTGGGGCAGTTTCCTCTTCTGTAAAACTGGACGGCTCATGCTCTGGCCCTCAAGTCCTGTTTGCAGGCACAGATGAAATAGCAATATGATGGACTTGGAGAACTTTTGAACCTTACAAAAACCTAAGGTAACAAGGAGGTGTCAGCACTTTCCCAGAGGCAAGAGGACTAATGAATCTGAAATAGGAGGCAGTGGGGGCTGTTGACGCAGCTGGTGTCTGCAAAAGCCACCTTTACAGGTCAGGTCACTCTTGCCAGGAGACTTGCATTCTGATCACAGACAAAGGAGCTTTAATTTCAATAAAACAATGATCCTTTGGTCTCCTGACTCCCTGGCTGTAGATGAGGCTGACAGTCTTGGGTGGGCTGGGGGGAAGAGGAAGGACCCAGGGAAACTGAGGCTCCAAGTGGGGCCAAGTTGAGGTTCCATCAAATCTGAAGGGAATCCCAGGGGAGCTCATGTCCTGGGAGGGGCAACTTTGGGGGCAGAATTCTTATACTTCCTTGGGAAACTTTGCTTGGCGTAATGAAATGCATAAAGTACCTACTACGTATCAAGCACCGTGCTAGGTACTGGGGATATATAGCAGTGATACGATAGACAGGGCTCTTGCCCTCCAAAGGACATGCTGTCTATCAGTGAGAGAGACGTGGAGCAAATACACAAGTAATTATTATTAACCACAGAGGAAAGAGCTCAGAAGGAGAGGAATAGGGTGCCATGAAAGTGTATGATGGAAAACCTGATTTTGTTTTGCACTTGATGGTGGTGGGTATCAGGAGGGTTTCCCTGAAAGTTCTACTTGAGCTAAGAACTTGTTGCAAGACATCAGTGGGACATTTTAGGCAAGTCAAAACGGCTCTCCGTGTGTCCCTGCAGGCCCCTGGAAGCTGGACAGAGCATCACCCTGAGGCCCTTGGCAGAAGTCAGGCCTCAGGGGCAGGGCACACGACCTGGCAGTGAAGGGGCAGGGAGGTCCCGAGGGGAGAAGCCTGGGATCTTTGCCCCTCAGTCCTTCCAGACTCCACCCATCCCCTGGCACATCCAGCTAGCACCGTCTGCGAGACCGATGGATGGAGGCGGCGGGGCAGGGCCCCATGACCTCACTGTAATGGTGTCCTGTAGCCCCGCAAGCAGAAGGAGAAAACAAACACTGAAAAGTCCCCCAGCGCTCCCAGATGCCTGCTCAGGAAGACTCCGGGCTCCAGGCTATGGGCTGCGTGCCCAGCTCAGGAGGCCAGAACGGAATTCGAAAGTGCTTGTTTCTCACTGAAAAATTCCAAAGATTGCTCAACATTCCTTTGACCCCAGGAGCTAGCTTTTGGCAGGAGGTGCTGAGAGCCGAGGATCCGGAGCCCGCAGGCGTGGCTCAGGACTGTCAGGGAAGAGCTCCTCTGTCCTGCTCCCTGGTGGGCAAAGGGAGAGGGGCTGGGGAGGCCTGTGGAGACACCAACTCTCATCTGGACCCGGGGCACTGATGGTGGAGTGGATTTTGTAGGTCTGAAAAGAGGATGGGGAAACCAGCAGCCTTCAGTACAGGGAGCGGACATTCCTGGTCTTCCAATGAGAGCTGCCATGTTCCTGAAAGGCCCTGACATTGGGGGACCAGATTCTCGGACTCTGGGGCAAAGGCTCCTGGAATAACTCACTGAGATCAACTCCCTGTGACCACTAGGAGGGTTAGCTCCCTCTTCCCAGCTTTCTGTCTGAGGATGTTGGCTCAGACGCCCCCTCCTCCAGGCAGCTTGCTCCCTGCCTAGATTTAAGTCCTCTCCTCTGAAAAGGTGCTAACCACACTGTGTCTCACTTTGTAGTTGTTTCTCTAAGTGTCTGCTCTCCTCTGCAAAGGGGGAAATGCCCTGGAAGACAGGGGCTGTTTTGGCACAGGCTAGTATAATTCCCACAGGACTCAGCTGGCATAGAAATGTAGGTACCAAGGTAGTCACTGCAGCACTGTTTACAATAGTGGAAAACAGCAAGTTCTCTAAATGTTCAACAGTGGGGGTTGATTAAATAAGCTGGAGTGTATCCACAATGGAATGCTAAGCAGCCATTGACAATTACATTTTTAAAAATATTTAAAGATACAGGAGTATGTTAAAATCAATAAACTTATCCTGCAGAGCTAAGCACTAAGATTTTGGTGTGTTTCCTTACATATTTTTTGTATGTAGATATAAAAATGTATTAAAATCCTACCCAAATGGGATTATATGTGGGGGTAAAAGTTAAATTGTGTTAAGTGTGGATTGCACACTTGTGAAAATTTGCATTCTGGTGAAAGTAATGGGAAACAGCAATTGGAGGGGAGTCTATATTGTCACAGAATGTAGAGTATGAAGATGTTGAAAATTATCCTGCACTCAGCATTCTGTACACTGAATTAGAAAAGCCACAAATGACCTTGAGGCTGTCACTTCCTAACCGCACCCACCTCATTCTCAGAAAAGACCATAGTGGGGAGTGGTTTGAGAATGGAAAGAATGAAAGTCTATTGATCATATCAAATTTTGCATAATCACTGAATTTCACATATATTTTAATGCATTAGAATCATACTGTGTACAAATGTTTCATATCATCTCTAATGTTGTATCTTAAGCAGCACTCCATCTTATTAAATATTATTTTAAAACATATTGTTATGTACATGTTCTTGCTTTTTAAAAATGTTCTTGGGACTCCCTTGGTGGCCCAGTGGCTAAGATGCTACACTCCCAATGTGGGGGACCTCGGTTCAATCTCTGGTTGGGGAACTAGATCCCACATGCTGCAACTAAGACCCAGCACAGCCAAATAAATAAATAAAATTAAATATTAAAAAAAAACTTTGCCCCTTATACATCAGATGCAATTGCTGGGTCAAAAGGAGAAATATTTGAAAGATTATTGAAATATATTTCCTAATTCCCTCCAGAAATGTTGTTCCAAATTACACTTAGCAATGAATGAGAGTGTTGCCTGGAGCCCTGCTAATGGGTGGGTTAATCATTGTTAAAGTGAGGAGATGGAATTGAGAGCTACTTCCACAGGTAGAATTGATGGGATCTGATAGCTACTTGGGTACTGGGGGTGATGAAATCAAGAGCAGAAGCAGTTGATGATACTGAAGTCCTTGGCTTGAGTGTGTATAGAGATGGGGAAGCCTTTGGTGGAGAAAGGGAGGAAAGGAAGAGGATTGGGATCAGAATAGAAATTTGGGTTGGGAATACAGGGGATTCCCTGGTAGCTCAGCTGGTAAAGAATCCACCAGCAATGTAGGAAACCCCAGTTCGATTCTTGGGTGGGGAAGATCCACTGGAGAAGGGATAGGCTACCCATTCCAGTATCTTGGGCTTCTCTGATGGCTCAGCTGGTAAGAATCCACCTGCAATGCAGGAGACTTGAGTTGGGAAGATCCCCTGGAGAAGGGAACTGCTACCCACTCTAGTATTCTGGCTTAGAGAATTCCATGGACTGTATAGTATAGTCCATGGGGTTGCAAAGAGCTGGACACGACCAAGTGACTTTCACTTTACTGTATATTTAAAAGAAACAAACAAAAAAATCACATGAGACCCAGAAGATAAAGACATTTCCCCTAAAGAAAACATGCAAATAGTTAAAGAATAACAAAGTACCCATCTTATCATTCTGTTAACTAAGATCCATTTGATTGAAAAAGAGTAGACATTTAAGTTTTGTAAGTTTAGTTAAAGGGGAGAATCCAGGAAATATTCATTTTAAAAACCCAGAAGAACAGAGATACAACTAGGACCCAATCTTTCTCACACATTGACAGGATTTTCTCTCTTTCATCTTTGTTTTTCTCTACAGATCAACCTTATTCTCTCTCAGACTGGCATTATCCACACAGCAAGAAGCAGGCTTTTGAGAGCGCCTATGACTTACCTCTGGAGAAGGCAATGGCACCCCACTCCAGTACTCTTGCCTGGAAAATCCCATGGATGGAGGAGCCTGGTAGGCTACAGTCCATGGGGTCGCTAAGAGTTGGACAACTGAGCGACTTCACTTTCACTTTTCCCTTTCATGCATTGGAGAAGGAAATGGCAACCCACTCCAGTATTCTTGCCTGAAGAATCCCAGGGACAGCGGAGCCTGGTGGGCTGCCGTCTATAGGGTCACACAGAGTCGAACACGACTGAAGCGACTTAGCAGCAGCAGCAGCAGCATGACTTACCTCTCAGATCTTTGCTACTGGGATTTGGTCTCAAGGTCAAAAATCTCAAGGAAAGGCTCTTATTCACCCAGCATGGTCCTCAACTGAGGTTTGGGGTGAGCTCTTATGAGTGGTTGTCTTAGCTCAAGTACCCTTCCTTGGGCTAACAGTGTCTGGGAGCAGGATTTAGAAGAGAATGGTGTATACACATGTGAACCAAAGGGTTAGACAGGACAGAGTGCTGTTCAGAAGAAGGATGCTTTTCCAGGTGTGTGAAACAATGAATATTCTTCCTAGCATACCCACATAATTCTCTTTCCATACAAATAATGCCCCTGAGTGTCCTCTCTTACCTTAATACAACCATCCTCTTCCCAGCGGGACATAACTCAAAGTCATTCAGATACTGCTTCTCACTTCAAGGATAGAATCTATAATGGAAGATCTCTTTCCTCTGGTAATTTTTATTTTCTTGTTCACTCTTACTGTTTTACAGCTTTAGATCAGCATATGTAAGTGTGGATTTAGTATTTATTCTGCATGCTCAGTTGCTCCGTCATGTCTGACTCTGCGATCCCATGGACCGTAGCCCACCAGGCTCCTCTGTCCATGGGATTCTCCGGGCAAGAGTACTGGAGTGGGTAGCCATTTCCTCCTCCAGGGGATCTTCCTGACCCAGGGATTGAACTCATGTCTCCCTCATCTCCTGCATTGGCAGGCAGATTCTTTACCACTCAGCCACCTGAGCATTATTTATCCTATTCATTCAGTGGATACCTTCTTTCTGAGGATTCTGGAGAATTTTGCACTGTTATCTCCTCAGTCTTCTCTACCATTTTCTCTAATCCTTTCTTCTTTTGAATCTTTTCTCTGATGGATCCTCTCAAACTCTTTTCCCTATCTCGTAATTATCCTTTCATCATTTTCAGTTTTTAAAAAATCCTCTGTGCTGAGTTCTGAGTGAATTCCTCAGCCCCATCTTCCAAAGCACTGATTATTTATTGAACTATATTCGGTCCAGAACTCCCCCCTAGCTATTCAGTTTTTAAGCATTAGATTTTTTCCTTTTCCAGGGTTTCTAACTGTTCCTCTTCCATATCCACTTACTTATATTCATTTCTCCCCTCATCTGTTGAGGATTCTCAACTTGCTTATTTTACCATAATTTTCCTCTTGTTCTACTATTTTCTTCTCATCTGAAGGGAGTTTATCTCCTGCTGATTGTTTTTGTTGGAAAGGCTTTCTTCACATTAGTCTTTTTATTTTTTTTCTGTTTCCTATCCTTGGACATGTTTATCTTCTTTTGAAATGTGGCTGTGTCCTTTTATTTCTTCTCTCTCATATGTTTCTCTTTCAGAGAGGTGGCATAGAGTTATGTTAAGAACTCAGAATCTAGAGATTGCCTGTGTTCAGATCTTAGCCCATGACTTAATAGGTGTACAGCTTGGGGCAGGTTTCTTCACCTTATCTGTAAACTAAAGAAAAAAAATTATAGCACCCACATAACAGGGTTTTGGGGAGGCTTGAGGGAGATGATGCACATAAGCCAATTTGACAGTCCCTAGAACACAGTGAGTATTTAACACATGTTTGAGCAAGCTCTGGAAGTTGGTGATGGACAGGGAGGCCTTTGCGTCCATGGGGTTGCAAAGAGTCAGACACGACTGAGCGACTGAACTGAACTGAACTGAGATATTTTTCTACACACTTAGAGAAAAGCAGTGTGTCCAGATGTGGATAGGATTGGTGCTCAAAGTATCAACTTAGAGGGTCGCTTGACAGCAAGTTCAAGTCCAGGATTCCTGAGTATGTCTATTCCTCTTGGTCAAGACTTCTCATTGCTCCCCATGACCTTGCCCTCACTGGGTTTGTGATTACTACCAACCACCTCCCACACACCTCATGTACAATGCTGGTGGGAAACAGGGTAACTGTTATAAATGCTACTGTTGAAAATGGGTGATAACAAGGCAACACACCGTGGTCTCTGGCCCAGCATTTGAACCACATCCAGCCGGACAGTGATGGTGAGGTCAGGGCTGTGGCTAGTGAGTATCACTGGATCTTGGCCACGACTGAGTTGTCTGGTCACCAGTCTGACTCCAGGTTTTGCCTGTTGGGAGCATTTCCCTTGCCCACATCCACCATACCCTTCATGAGCAGGGTGGTGGAGAGGTTTCCTCTACTCTGGGTTGTACTGCCTTACGAAACACTTCCTATTGGTCTCACTACCTGGGAATTACTTCATGATAGAGTTTCCCAAATCCTTTGGACGATAGAAATCTCCTGGAGAATTTGATGAGAGTTGTCAGTCACAACCCTGATGCACTGACTCTCCAGAGGGAGAGGCTTGGGAATCCGTCCTTTAAATAATAACAATCATCTCAGGTGATGCTTATCATCAGGAAAGTTAGAAAAATTACTCCCTTAGTGGTTGAGCAATCACACACCTCAATTTGGCAGACGTGGACTTTTTCTTAGCATTTCAACATTGAAAACCATAATCATTTGACCATGACTTTCATTCTGGGAGGTCTCTGTTGGCCAATTTCCAATTCCAGAGAGTTGTAAGGCAGGCATGAAGGGTACTTTGGGCTCTGCTCACATGACTCCAGTCTCTTACTACAGAGGAGGCTCTGCCCCTCTCCTGGGGCTCAGTGGGAAATGTGGGGAGGAAGTGCATGCCTACCCTGCCCTCAGTGTGGTCCGTGCTCTGTGACGTCACACTGGGGTGGGGTAGGGAGAGGGTGCAATTCCTCATGAGGCAGGGAGTGCACAGCATGAGGTGCTTGGCTGGTTGCAATCCTTCCCAGGTATCACTGTTCCAATTTCCAGGATTCTATGGCTTCTTAATCCATGAAGAAACTTTGGTGTGGGGCAGAGCATTCAGCTTTTGCATTTGAGCAAAGGGTATGACTCTGTGACCTTGGCTACTTGGGACTGCTGGTTACCAATGGAAAGACCTCTCTTAAAGTTGTATCTGAGCTCATGAGGGAGGGGATATATGTGTGCACATACAGCTGATTGACTTTGTTATACAGCAGAAACTCATAAAGCATTGTAAAGCAATTATACTCCAATAAAAAAAAAAGAAAAACAGTATCAGTCTGTCCAGTGGCTCCCTGACTGCTTCCGGGTCTTCTCTTTCTCTCCCAGCACCTATCTAAGGCTGCAAGAAATTATGACACATTCTACTATCCTGATATCTCATACCAAGTCTCCCAAAGTATAAGTCTGAATGGCCCATCATCTGAGTCCCAGGAGCCCCTGGAAAAGAGTCTAACCAACTTCCTTGATAGCATAAAAATAGGGAAGGCCATTTTCCCAGGCTAGGATCCCTGGATGCTCACAGCACACACAGTCCAACCCCCAACCAATCTTGATTCAGCCATTTGCGGGCTCCTCAATTTCCACATCCCTGTTCATGTTCCAGTTTCTATATCAAGATTCTTTTTGTGGTAAGTAACAGAAACTCAGGCTTCCCAGGTGGTGCTAGTGGTAAAGAACCCCCTGCCAATTAAGGAGACGTAAGAGATGCAGTTTTGAGCCCTGGGTTGGGAAGATCCCCTGGAGGAAGGCATGGCAACCCATTCCAGTATTCTTTCCTTTTTTTTTTCATTTTACATATTCTTTTATGCTCCAGTATTCTTGCCTGGAGAATCCCCATGGGCAGAGAAGCCTGGGGGACCACAGTCCACAGAGTTGCACAGAGTCGGACATGACTGAAGCAACTCAGCATGCTGGCACACAGCAGAAACTCAGTTCAAACTGGTTTCTGCAAGAGAGACATCTACTGAAATGGTCACACGGTGGAAAAAACTGGGAATGTATCAGGGATCTCCAACCTCCGGAATCTAATACCTGATGATCTGAGGTGGAGCTGATGTAATAATGATAGAAATAAGTACATAATAAATGTAATGCACTTGAATCATCCTGAAACCATCTCCCCCTCTCCACCAGCTGTCTTCCATGAAACTGGTTCCAGGTGCCAGAAAGGTTGGCTTCAGCGACCAAAACCACTGAGACGTTCTCCCTGCCCTGTTTTCTTGTTGTCCTCTGCATGGCAGCATTGTTCTCTTGGACAGGTTTTGTGTGGATGGCAGAGACAAGCCCTTGGGAGCAGCTGTGACTCACCTCTGTTCAGCACGAGTGCAGAAGGATGGCTTTACTTTCTCTAATCATGGAATTTCTTTAATTACAAAGAAAGGCTCTGAACGACTTAGCTTGGCTCAGGAATCCAACCCTACATTGGACCACATGTTTAGAAGGAAGAGTAAGAGCACTTCCCAGAAGAGTCTTTTCCAGGTAGACAGAACCAAAGATGTGCTCTATTCCCCAAATCAAAGAAATACAAGTTAAAACAGCCACGACATGCCATCAGAATGAGACAAAATGAAGATACTCAATGCAGTTTTCTATTGCTGTGGCAACAAATGACCGCAAATTTAGTGTCCTAAAATAGCCCAAATGTATTCTATTACAGTTCTGTAGTCAGAAGCCTCACGCTGGGCTAAGATCAAGTTGTTGGCAGCATTCTTCTGGAGGTTCCAGGGAAGAATCTGTCTCCTTGCCTTTTCCAGCTTCTAGACATCTCCCACATTCCTTGGCTCATGGCCTCTTCCTTCTTCAAATCCAGCAACATGGGGCTGGGTCATTCTCATGCAGCTGTCTTTCTGGTTCTCCTTCTGTCTTCCTTATCCATTTTTAAAGACCCTTGTGATTACATTTGGACCCCCAGATAATCCAAGATCAACCAATAAGCAGTCTTAATACCCCTTTGCCATGTAAGGTAACCTCTACATAGGTTCCTCATCTTTTGTGGGGGTGGAGGCTGTTAGTCTGTCCACCATGGCTTGAAAGAGGGCAGTAAATAGATCCTCTCAAATTCTTCTGGTCAACGTGTGAATTTGCATAAAGTTTCTGCAAATTGGTAGATGTCTGAAAAGGCTTGGGAAGGAAGATGTTAACAATGGTTATGCTATGGGTGGTGGGATTATTTGCAGGTTACTTTTTCCCCTCTAAATAAACATGTTATTTTTAAATTGGCCCTCAGGTACATAGAATTGTGTTAACAGTGATCCTTATTTCCTGACACACTCTTATCATTATTCCAGGCAAGGCCACTTCTATTTGTTTATTTGGTTGGTTTCCTAGCTATTTCCATAATGGATTAAGTACCCACAAACTTAACACTCAAAACAAAAGCCTCTCTAACCATAGCCTCCCCCACACAACCTCCCTGTGACTCTCCCTGTTCAAGATAACCATGATGCTCAATCTCATGTTTATCTTTTCATTGCTTTCATTTTTGTGAAGTTTTATTGTATCTATTGTGGGATCACCACTCCCTTGCAATGTCTTCCTCTCATTATTTCCTGAGAGTCTTGCAAAGGGACAATGTTTTTTTATTCCTAGACAAAAGAAATTCTTCTATACTAAGGCAGAGGGTGTTCATACAAGAGTAACCGATGAAATGCCATTTTAACTATTTTTTTCTTCAAGCCTCTGTGGTCACTCCAATAATACCCATACATGGTTCAGAAGTTGCAGTTCAACACCTAAATGTATGGTATTCAAATCCCACACTCCTCTTGAAGGGAGGTGTTGAGGTGCCTTTGAACTTCACTGGGACCCAGGCTTCCTTTGAAGGAAGATCCACTTTCCTTGGTCTCATTCTCTGGTATGTCTCAGGATGTTTCTGGGCCATTTCTGCCTTAGGGGACACAGCTGACCCACCTGGAGTCCAGGTGAATAAATTGAAGTCCTCTGGCCCAAGCTTCCTCAGGGTCTTATTAATCCCAGGGCCCCCAGGTTGACTTCTGATTTCAGGAATTTCATTTTTAATCAAGCACCTGCTGAATATCTCATCAAGAGATCTCCCTTGAGCAATAGCTGTCCATCTTCAGGCCCGTAGGTCTTAACCAAGGACCCTTTTATCAGCATCTCCTGAGAAGCTTTTAAAAAATGAAGATGCCTAGAAACAACCCCACCCCCAATAGACTCTGTAAATCTGCTATCAGCAATTTTAAAGCACTCCTCCAAAAACCAGATATGCACTCTTGGTTAAGAACCATATCGTCAGACAATGCCTAGCCAAGGCCCATACCTGCCTTGGTCTTCAGCAAATTCTTCAAGGTAATGCCAGCTAAAACATAGCCTTATGTTTCAGGAGACAGCTGTTCATGTTTCATTTTCCTCATGCCTCCCAGCAAATTGACATCCACTTTCTGACTATCAGGAAAAAGGCCAGCTGTCTTTGAGAGATGCTGGCATCAACTGTTTTTCATGTTTTGGCTCTTGTGGTTTCCTGCAGACGTTGTAGATCTGTTTCACTCTCTCTGGCTTTTCTCTGCCTATCGCTCTTTTTCTCTCTCTGTCTCCTTCTGTCCCTTTCTGTCTCTCATCTCAGTTTACCCTGAAGTTCAACTCTGTTCTTTTCACCATGAAACATACACCTGCAGACTTCCATCCTTCACTTCTGACCCAAGAGGTAAAAGGATTTCTCTCTGTAGGACCAGTTTGAAATATCCTGCAGAAAGACCATGTTTGAGAGGCAATTCTAGTAATGGCTAAGAGCACTGACTCCAGAGCCAGAGCTCAAATTCTGGTTGTGTGAACAGAGACAAATTACTTAACCACCCATGACTCAGTTTCCCCATCTGTAAAATGAGGAGGATTACTGCACCTACTCCACTGGATTGTTGAGAGGATTCAGTGGGCTAAGATGCTCTCAGAACAGTGTCTGGTATGCAGTAAGTACTATCTAGTCAGGGGGCTCCATGTGTCTTGCAGGCAACCCAAGAATGTTTAATTTGCTTCATGAACTTGGCTTTCTAAAAGCAGGAGAAATAAGATGAGCTCTTTTGTCAGACTTGATTCTAAAATATGTGTCAATATTGGTATGACATGGAAGTGAATGAACCTTGGGAGAAAGAAATCACTTTATCAAGGATCTCTTTATGATACGTAAGGGACCTGTCTTCATAAGACATGTTTAGTCATGTTCACTTCATTTAGGGAAAGTATTTCAACAAGTTGGGAAATTTGCATGAGTCAGAAACTTTAAAGGAGACTATGGCTAAAGGGGGATAGAAATCTCCAAGGACTACACTCCTTATTATAGAACCAGGATTAACCAAGGAAGCCTGCTGGCCTCTCCCTCGCCTCCTCTCCTCTGTTTCATCTCCTTTCAAGGACTATTCATTTTACATTCCTGATTTGGCTTGCCTTTCTTCCATTCTCACATCACCCACTCTCATTCAGGGTACCTTTATTTTTCAGCAAGTCTACAACATCAGGTTTCCCTATTGGCCTCCTCACATTGACTCTGGCCCCTTCTAGAGTTCCAATGCATCCTCCACTCCCCTCAATGGAGCCAGAGTGATTGTCTTGAAATGCAAATTTGACTGTGCTCCTGTTGTCCCTAGCCCACCTTCACATCTCTAAAACCACTCCCTGGCTTCCTATGAAAGCACTTCCTGGTGTTTTAATAATAAAGAAAAGCAGTTTTAACAGCCTAATAGCAGGCTCTGTAGAGTATGGCCCTCACTTGTCTCTCCAGCTCCACCAGTTCCATCTCACTTGCTCTACCCATGGTGGCCTTCCTCCCATTCTGCATAATGACCAAGCTTCCCTGTGCCACTGGGCCTTTGCGGGTACTAGTTTCCTCCTGGAAGGCTCCTTCTCCCTACGTCCACTCCCTTTACTTTTTCTTTCGTTCACAACAGCCATCAGTTTTTCTTTTTTAAAAAATGTATTTATTTATTTGGCTGCATCAGGTCTTCATTGCAGCATGAGCACTCATATGTGGCATGTGAGATCTATTTCAGGACCAGGGATCAAACTGGGTCCCCTGCATTGGGAGCACAGAGTCTTAGCCACTGGATCACCAGGGAAATCCATCTACCCTATTTTAAAGAAAAACACTTAAACTTTATTTTTTAGAGCACTTTTAGGTTCACAGAAAAATTGAGTGGAAAATATAAAGAGTTCCAAATACCCATCTTCCCACCCTCCCCACACCTCAACACATAGCCTTCCCTACCATGAACACCTCACACCAGTGTGTGCATTTGTTATAATCCATGAACCAACATCAACACATCATTATCAACCAAAGTTTATAGCTCATATTATGACTCACTCTTTGTGCTGTATATTCTGAGTCTGGATAAAGGTACAATGACAGATACCTAACATTATAGTATCATACAAAGTATTTTCACTGCCCTAAAAATCCCTTGTCCTCCACTTTTCACCCTGCTTGCCTGCTAATCCCACAGCAACTGCTGATTTTTATCATCTTGATAGTTTTGCCTTTTCCAGAATGCTATAGTTGGAATTGTATGATATGTAACCTTTTCAAATTGGCTTCTTTCACTTAGCAACATGCTTTTGTAAGGTTTTTCCATGTCTTTTCATGGCTTGATAGCTTGTTTCTTTTTAATGCTGAATAATATTCCATTGTTTGGATGTACCACAATTTGTGTATCCGCTCATCCACTCAAGGACATATTGATTACTTCCAAGTTTTAGCAATTATGAATAAAGCTGCTATAAACATTTTTTGTATGTGTGTGGGTATAGTCTGCAATTCATTTGGGTAAGTACCAAGAAGTATGATTGTTGGATACTATGGTAAGAGTATGTTTGGTTTTGTAAGAAATAACCAAACTGTCTTCTCCCACTTCAGTGGCTGCACCATTCTGAATTCCCACCAGCAATGTGTGAGTGTTCCCCCTGCTCCACATCCTTGTCAGCATTTGGCATTGTCAGTATTTTGGATTTTGGCTAGCTGTGTATACATCTATCGGAGAAGGCAATGGTACCCCTCTCCAGTACTCTTGCCTGGAAAATCCCATGGACGGAGGAGCCTGGTAGGCTACAGTCCATGGGGTCGCTAAGAGTCAGACACGACTGAGCGACTTCACTTTCACTTTTCCCTTTCATGCACTGGAGAAGGAAATGGCAACCCACTCCAGTATTCTTGCCTGGAGAATCCTAGGGACGGTGGAGCCTGGTGGGCTGACATCTATGGGGTCGCACAGAGTCGAACACGACTGAAGCGACTTAGCAGCAGCAGCAGCAGTATACATCTATATTAGTGTATAGTAGTATTTCACTGTTGTTTTAATTTGCAATTTCCTAGTGACTATGACATTGAGCATGTTTTCAGATGCTGTTTACCGTCTGTATAATATCTTTGATGATATGTCTGTTCAGTTATTTTGCCCATTTAAAAAAAATAATATTTATTTTTGGCTGTGCTAGGTCTTTGTTGCCACATGGGCTTTGGCGAGCAGGGGCTACTCTCTAGTTGTGGAATGTGGGCTTCTCATTGCAGTGGTCTCTCCTTGGGGTGGCTTCTCTTGTTGCAAAGCATAGACTCTAGGGTACATGGACTTCAGTAGTTTTAGCTCATGGTCTCTGGTCTGGGGGCTCAGTAGTTGTGGCACATGGGCTTAGTTTATCTGAGGCTTGTGGGATGTCCCTGGATCAGGGATCGAACCCATTTGTCCATTTTTAAATTGGATTGTTTCCTCCTCCCTTTCTGACCTCAATATATCCTTCTTTCTCAAATTTAGATCTTAATCCAGCAATCCCTTCTTTGCATTTTTGTCTAGATTAAAAAAAAAAAACACCTCAAATTCCTGGAGAACTATTTTACCTCTTCTTCATAGTTATCAGAGTTGTAATTTAGTATTATTGGAATAATGTCTGTAACAGTAGGTACTATGTCTGGTTTCATTCCCTGGTATATTGACATGCCCAGCACTGTGCTTAATATAAAAAACTGTGGGATGAGGAATAAACTAATAAACTCAGTGAGAAAGAAGGTGGAGAGGGAATGCTGCTGCTGCTAAGTCGCTTCAGTCATGTCCGACTCTGTGCGACCCCATAGACGGCAGCCCATCAGGCTCCCCTGTCCCTGGGATTCTCCTGGCAAGAACACTGGAGTGGGTTGCCATGTCCTTCTCCAATGCATGAAAGTGAAAAGTGAAAGTGAAGTCGCTCATTTGTGTCCGACTCTTCACAATCCCATGGACTGTAGCCTACCAGGCTCCTCCATCCATGGGATTTTCCAGGCAAGAGTAGTGGAGTGGGTTGCCATTTGGAGAGGGAATGAGGGGTCATGTAAAGAAACCACTGCAAAAAACAGAGTGAGGCCAGAATTTCAATGAGCAGAGGGGGCAGAGGGCCAAAGAGGGCAGAGGGCCAAAAACAAATGCCAAAAGTGCAAACCTGTAAGACTGGTGTTAGGAATACTAAAGTGTAAAATGAGCTGAGGCTTCAACAAATGCCTGAGACCACAGAAAGACTATTTTAGAAAATTATTTGGAGCAAGAAAAATAACAAGGAAGAGCCAGACCCCACACTTAGTGCTGCAGAATGAGGCATAACTTTTCATGCATAATGTTTCTCTCCCTCAAGAAGAGTAATTCTCAAGCCAGAATGTGTAAAGGCAAACTCCAGAAGAAGAATGGCAAGCTCAAGATCAGTGAAGAGTTTTGGGAGCAATTAGCCACATTGCGTGAGCTCCGGTTTTGGATGAATCTCCACAGGACTTGGAAATATGATTGCAGAGTCACTGTCCATGATTTCTGAGAAATTTGGGAAAGGAGCCAATAGCCAGGGAAACGTGAAACATTTCTCAGTTTTTAAACAGGGAAAGAATGTGCATTTGGGTAAATTTATTGACTTCTGACTTCCAAATATGACATTGATTCACTGCATAAGTATGTGCTAGATTTGTAACTGGTTGCCTAGAAAGTAGGATTTTATATTTGTCTACCTCAGTAGGCCACCATTTCAAAGTCACTAGGCAGCTAGATGGAAGCAGAGAATTACCTTGGAGGAAGTGTTCGTTCCTGGAAAAATCACACGATTGATACCTTCAGTGGTGTAAATGTAGGCAGCTAGGCACCCAGTAACCTCAGAATAGAGCGTAATTGGACCTTCCCCCTAGAGTAGAGCTCAACAAGGCTGTTCTCCAAATTTCTTGGTGTGAATAGCTGGGTTGCTAGAAGCAATTGTGCAAATTTATACAGCTACAAGGAGCCTTCTGGAAGAAAAAGGATCAGACTCATTCCCTTCTCATTTGAGGCTAAATACTATTAGATCCTCTCTGACGTGCTGAAATGGCCACACCTGAAAAGATGACCAAGCACCTCCCCCACAGGGGGGACACTAACCATATGGTGGGGGAGTGTGAAACTGTGACTTGTTTGTCCTCTAGCACTGTGTGTGGCTGAGGCCATAGCACCCACCCAACCCAGCCACCCTAGCAGAGAGGCTTTGCAGTAGTGAAACAGGAGGGAAGGGGGCAGGGAACAACCTTTAAAAGAATAACGTATCTATAGGACATGACAAAAACTGATTAGAGCCAACTAGGTCTAAGATGGTGGAAGACTCAACTTCCAGTGGACCTTGAGCCTCATTATATGCTCATCGTAATGTATTAGCATAAGCTAAGTGACACAGCCACCAGCACCATGACAGTTCTGAGGCACCATAAAAGGTCAAAAGTGGGCGGAGGCCCAATTTCTGGAAATCTCCACCCCTTGCCGGAAATAGTTGAAATAATCTTCCCACTCATTAGCCTGTGACATTACCCACCTCATAAAAACTAACCACCCCATATTTCAGGGCCTCTTGCCTTCTGAGATGGCCCACGCTCTTTCTTTGGAGTGTGTTTGTCTCTAAATAAATCCACTTTTTAACTATCTCTCTGTCTCCCACTAAATTTCTTCCAGGATGAGACATCAAGAACCTGAGCTTCATTAAGTTCTGAGACCAGGTGTGTGATTTCAATGAAAAGACAGTGGGTCCAAGCCTCAACCTGGGTTTTGGGTTTGAGTCCCATCTGAGTTGCATGGTTTCAATATGAGCCCGTGTCTGGCACATTCTCTTGTAATCGTGATGCTAGGGAAGACTGGCCATGGCCTGTGAAGAGAGCTGGGTGGGCTGTTGGCATTAGTGTGCATGAGCTGGGTGGGGCCATCTGCATTATCAGTGATATGGGCAGCTGCAGAGAGAGCTTGGGTCCCCCTTGGTCAATCACAACCATGCACAGGGAGCCCAGAGATTTTTTACTGATATGGTGTACTGGACTGGAAAGTATTTCCCTCCACCCCCCAAATTCATGTCCACTTCAGGATGAGGTCTCATTTGGAATAGGGTCATGGTAGATGTAATTAGCTAAGATGAGGTCACACTGGCCCTAAATTTAATAAGACTGCTATTTTTGTAAGAAGAGAGGATTACATATAAAGACCTCAAGGAAGGAAGGCCATGTGACCATGGAAGCAGAGACTGTAGTAACGTGGCTGCAGCCAAGAAATGCCACATATTGTCAGGAGACCCAAGAATCTAGGAGAGAGGCATGGAACAGATTCTTCTTGATTTCAGACTTTTGACCTCCTGAACTATGAGAGAATAAATTTTGTTGTTGTTGTTGTAAGCCAGCAAGTTAGTGGTACTTGGTTATAGCAGTCCTAGAAACAAATTGATTCAAGAGATTAATCTGAAAAATAAGAAATGATATGAATCTTATTTGAATCCCAATCTGGTAAAGCAAGTTATACTAAACACAGCTTATTAACAGCTGACTTATCTCTTGTGATAAACAAGAAATTGCAGAGATGACACCTTATAGTATTTTTATGGATAAATTAGAGAAATGTATGTTAGATGACAATACAAGTATGAGGGTTGTCAGCCAGCTTAACACTCTTTGGGAAGAATTGATTGATGATTGAACATTGCATGCCTCTGTGCTTTTATAATGACTTAGATAAGATTTTGAATGTGTTCTTACCAAATGTATAAATAATATGAAGTTGATAGGAATAATATGATAGATATGACAGATACCATGCTCAAATTAATCAGAGTGGCTAGAATGATGAGCCACAGGCCTCAAGATGACATTTTATGGGGAAAAATGTAAAATTAAACCTTTAGTTTCTCAAAGTCAATTGCAAGAATGAACTGGAAGTGACCTAACTTGAGAATAATACACGGGAGATTTATAGTTGACCCAAGTTTAAAAGGAGGCAGCAAAATGACATGGTTACTCAAAAAGGTAATAAAAGTTTAGATCACACTGCTACAGATGTACTAATAACAACTAATTCATTAGTCAAATTCCTTACAGATAGATTAAAATGATTTGAATATAGGTCACCCAAGCATTTCCTGTGAAAACCAGATGATTAACAACTAGCTTTGATACACAGGAGTAATGACTGAGTGTATTGACAAGGGGAGGAAGGCAGTTTCTAGAAAAATGCTCAGCATATATTAAATATGAAAAAAGCAGCCTCAAGTTTCCAAACTGTTCTTTCCCAATACTATTCTTCCACGCCAAGGAGTCAGAGGAGCTGAAGCAGATCAGGCAGTAGCTGTGGATGTGGCCACCACCCCTCGCCATCAAGGGAAACCAGCAGATAAGCAGTACCCACAGAACCTGCGAGCACTCCTCACCCTGCCTTCTCCTGCAAAGGCTGTTGTGGCCCACACTGACTGCGACATAAGCAGAGAAGGAATGTTTGGGGACTACAGCTCCAGCTCGATAACATGCAAATCCTACACAACATCAGAAAGACTATCTTTGAACTTTTCATTTAGAAACAATATTAGACTTATTAAAAGTTGCCAAGGAACTACCCTGGTGGTCCAGTGGTTAGGAGTCTTCTTTCTAACGCAGGGGACTCGAGTTCAATCCCTGGTCGGGGAACTAAGCTTCCACATGCCACATGGCAGCTGAGACCACGCACCACAACTACTGAGCCCATGCACTGGAAAGCCCACAAGAGAGCCTGCCCACCTCAATCAAGTTCCTGCAAGTCAAAGCGAGGATCCTGAGTGCCACAACTAAGACCCGATGCATCCAAATAAATAAATATATATATATATTTTTTAATTCCACAAATATTATTATTAAAAAATTGCCAAAAGAATTCCTGTATATGCTTCACCCAGCTCTTCCAAATGTTAACATCTGATGTAGGTGGAGTACAATGATCAATAGCAGAAAATTAACATTGATCCTGTTAACTCGTTTGCAGGTCCTACTGAAGTTAGCTCAATGGTCCCACTCATAACCCTTTTCTGTACCAGGACTGGAGCCAGGCTTCCACATAGCAGTTATTAATAGTTGTTGTGTCTCCTTGGTCTCCTTCAAACTGGAACAGTTCATCAGTCTTATGAAAGAATATTTGAGGGTAAATTTGACAAACCAGAAAATGTCTAGAATAGTGTGGGTTGGAAAGCAAAAACCCCCAGGAAACTTTGCCAGGACTGGAGCTGTCAGCCTAGAGAGAAGTCTTAAGGGGACATGTTAGTTGTTTTCAAGGTTGTTTTCAAACACTGGAGGAACCTCATGCAGAAGATGGAGTAGATTTATTCACTGTTGCTTCAGGGAATGAAAATAGAAGCAAGAGGTGGTGTTACCACAGGAAGATTTCAGCTTGGTACTATGCAGAATATTCTATTAGAACTAACCAACCATATCCTGGACCTTGGCAGCACTGAGCTGGATCAAGGCAGATAGATAAGTCTGAGTGATAAGAAGCAAGGGAGAGGCAGGTCAGTGGTGGGTGGCAGAGTGGGAATGACTGTAGGGCAGCTGGTCAGGGCCCTCATGGCTGTCTTGCCATTCATTCATCTGACCCTTCACTCATCCACTTATACCTTCATCCATCAAGTCAACATTTGCCTAACTTCCACTATGTGCCAGGTTCTATGTTGGACACTGGGGGTGTAATAATGAAAAATACCATCTTTCCTGTCCCCATGGTGTTTATGGCTTAGCAGAAGCTTGGAGGATGGAGGTGACAAAATAATGAAGCTGTCAACTAAGGAAGTTCAGGTTTGCATTTAAAACTCACCCAACTGAGCAGTTTCTAAGATGATTCAAATCATCTGTAAGGAGTACAGAAAAGTTATTTGAATTTCCACAGACAGGTTCAGATTTTATGTGAGTCACAAGAAACTCTTGGGATTGGAATCAGATTTAATGAAATTAGGTGTATTAGGTATTGTGTGCCAAGGCGGATGAAAGGAATCACCACCCCAATCCCTCTCCTTTTCAGACTCAAGATTATGAGAACCTCTCTAGTGAGCTGACCTGCTCCCACCAAAGGACCACTGGTGGGGAAGACCACCAATACCCCCAAGAGAAGGGAAAGGGCCTGTAAAGAGGTGACTTAACTATCACCTCCCAATCCAATTGCTCTAGGAGGGCAAGCCTGTGTGTAGAAACCCGAGTGTCATACTTTCTTGGCTGCGCCTGACACTGAAAGCACAGGAGTGTACTCCTTTGAAAAACCACCATGGCCTGTGCAGGGATCTGAACTGGGCGCCATTGCAGCCATGAACTGGGTGGGACTGTCTGTGATCAACAGCCACTGCTTGTCGTCATAAAAGGACCAGAATTACAGGCACTCCTCTGTCACTCACTGGCCATCTGAGTTGGCTCAAGTCCCCACCCATAAATTGGGGACATTATAATTTTCTCCTCAACAAAGTTGTTTAAAGGCTTAAAGACTAAATGGAGAGACTAAGTGGGAAGGTGCTCTGTTACTAGAACAAGAGTGTGCTTAAGGAACCAGCTCCAGTCAGAATTCTCACATCCTTAGATGGCTAGTCAAGCATCACCTCCTACTAATTTTCACTTTGACTTTGGGTGAGACATTGTTGACAGGACATTAAATCATAGACTGTTTTGCCCTATTTTAGACAGTAGCATTCTTTGCTCTTTTTCTTAAACCCCAACAAGTCTAAGCCTAACTGTGATATGAAATAGGATAACACAATGTTCCTTAATGGGGTAATTGTAAACATTAAATTAGGTATCAAGTGTCTACCACAAGGCAGAGCCTGGCACTGGCTTTGCCTGTGAAATCAATTCTTGCTTCCCACCCACACTGCTCAATCTTTAGCGTTAGTGAATACATGCAGAGAGTAGTTCTCAAAAACAGTTAATAACAGCTAACATTAATTGAGCACTTACTATAAGCAGGCACTGTGTGATGTGCCTTTTTTGTGTTATTTCATCTGATTCTCAACAATAGCCCAATGGAATGTACACGATCACTATCCCTGTTTTACAGACAGGAACTAGGGGAACAGAGAAGTTAAGTAACTTGGCTAAGGTAGCACAGCTGGTAAATAACAGAGCTGGTGTACAAGCCCGCACATTCCAATCTCAGAGCCCTTGCTCCTGACTGCTATACTCTGTGCCTCGTTACTGGGGTAGAGACACAAATTCAGTTCAAATTCAGCTTGAATAAGGCTGATAGTAATAAATTGTAGGTTACTTCTAATTTGTGCTAAACCTTGACCAAAAGCAGCTTAGTTCCACCTGCTTTTCTCTGCCCATATAAACCATCTCAACAATGTGTTTCAGTCTGCTTATCTCCCTTAATTTGTTTATATCAGTCACCTAAGGCAGGAGTAATTTGACCTTTTACACTTTAATAGTGCTCAAAGAGCCACATGCCTGAAAGAGGGCGGGGGGGAGAGAGAGAAACAAGGTTAACATAGTATCATGTATCATAAATAGTAGCCTGGGTCCAGCTGGACATGGAAAAAATCAGGGCAAGTGGAGGGGGAAATGGGAGGATTCTCTTTTGAGTAATAAACTTAGAAGCTAACATTTTGTCCTGAGAGTCACAGTGCAACATAAAATTTCCCATATTAAAGAAGCCTGGGAATGATACAAACTGTGGCCCCAGATATGATCAGTATGAAACAGAAAGAGAAGTCTGATGCTGTTGGTTACCAAAGTGGAAGATGGAAGTAAGGAAAGACATATAAGCAGCGAGGAAACCAGAGTCACCATGGAAACCCACAGTGCTGGGAAACGCAGCTCAGAAATACAAGGGAAGAGAGAGCCCAGGCAAAGGATGTGGGCAGGTGGGACTTACTTAAAGGGGATCTGCCTGGCTCTTCCGGCTAGTGCCGGAGCCAAGAAGTATCCTGGTTTTCACAAAAACTGGGGTGAACAATCCTACACTTATGCTTTGAACACTGATTACGCATCCGCCCTTTAGTGAGGGCCAGGATGCAAAAATGCACCAAAGGTCACAATTGGCCTCAGGAAGTTTACCAGCTACTGAGACAGACAGACCGGCAGGTGTGTGATGGGCGAGCTGTGTAATGGATGCTTCTGTGGACCTGGGGAAAGAGTAGCAAAGAGAGGGCAGGTCCAGTACAGGGAGGGTGATATCAGGGATGCAGTTTGGGGAACGATGTGGTATTTTCAAGTGTGGTGCTGAGTGTCATCATTCCTGGCAGGGGATCCTTCACCTACAGGCACCTTGGAATCTGAGCTCGTTTGGTGTGTTTGGGAAAGCATGTTGCAGGGTATGACTGGAGACAGGGCCTCTGTGGAAACACAGTGAGTGATGGGCTGGAGGGTGGGCAGAAGTCAGATCACAGATTATGCCTTTAGTTTATCCTGAAGATGCCTCTTTTCTCTGATGGTTTGTTGAGAACCCTGAACAGAGCCAACTTTGCCTGCCTGGGTGCTTCTGGGCTCAAGACAATACTTTTTAGTATTTTTCAAACTATCACTTGTGTATAATGAATTTTTTTAAAAAAAGAAATGGACTAAACCAGTGCCTTTCGCATGGATGGCCTGCTTTTTTAAAAATTCCAATCTGTCATGGACTGATACTTCATAAAATACAAGGCAATAAAAATTGATTACTAGAAAAAGGATCATGCTCCTGGATGTCACAGTGATATCAAATTACTATAAAAGTTTCTAAAAATACCTACTTTATTGAGATATAATACCCATACCATAAAATTCACTCATTTATACTATACAAGTCAGTGTTTTCTGTATATTCACAGTTGTACAACCATCACTACAACCAATTTTAGAACACTTTATCACTCTTGATAGAAGCCTTCTATCCCTTAGAAGTTAATCTACTTTTTCCTCTAGACCCACTCTTCCCAGCCTTAGACAGTCACCAATCTACTTTCTATCTTTAAAGCTTTGCTTATTCTGGTCATTACATACAAATGAAAGCATACAATAATGTGCTTTTTTTGTGACTGGTCTCTTTCTTTAGCATAACATTTTCAAGGTACATGCATGTGGTAGCATGGATCAGTACTTCATTTCTTTTTATTGCAAATAGTATTCCATCCTTTGAGTATATCATGTTATTTATCCATTCATCAAGCTTCCCAGGTGGTGCTAGTGGTAAAGAACACAACTGTCAATGCAGGAGGGATAAGAGACATGGGTTCAGTCCCTGGGTTCGAAAGATCCCCTGGAGGAGGGCATGGCAACTCACTCCAGTATTCTTGCCTGGAGAATCCCCATGGACAGAGGAGCCTAGTGGGCTACAGTCCATGGGGTCACAAAGAGTCGGACACGACAGAAGGGACAGCACCAACAGCATGCATCCATTCATCGATTGACAGACATTTGGGTTGTTTCCATCTTTGGGCTGTTTCGAATAATGCTGCTATGAAGATTTTTGCGTGAAGGCATGTTTGATTTCTCTTGGTATATACACACCCAGGGGTAGAATTGCTGGGTCATATAACTCTATGCTTATCTTTTTAAGGAATCGCTATACTATTTTCTATAGCAACTGCACCATTTTACCTTCTCAAAAGCAGTGTATGGGGGTTCCACTTTCTCCACATTCTCATCAGCACTTATTACTTGAGCCATCCTAGTGAGTGTAAAATGATATCTCATTGTGGTTTGTGTTTGCATTTCCCTGATAGCTAATGATGGCAGGCATCTTTTCATGTGCTGTACACTTAACTTCTGCACTTATCTCCTTCCTGGCTGCTGATAAGCAGCTCACAGACCACTCTTCAAGTAGCACTGGACTGGAAAATGTGAGTGCATTACATCGAGTGAGGTTAAGCATTATTTCAGAAAACTTTTGTTTCGGTTAGGCACATGTGTTTACGTGTTCGGGACTGAGATAATAAAACGTACTTCTTATTGTTTGAATCCCTTCCTGACATCCCTCTTTATCTAGAGTGACACAGGCCATCCTAGAAGAGGGACATTGTCCTTCCAAATATGCCTCATGGCTAAGTGCCACTGCTGGAGCCCTGAGAAAATCTGACTGGCAGCTTCAAAATATGAAATTAATAAAAAAGGGTTTAAGTCCCAAACCAATTTAATTACTAAAATAGATTCACTGTTTTGAACTCAGTGAAATATTAAAAAAAAATTTAAAGACTCTCCATTGTATTTTAATGCTCTATTAATTTGATGAGGGTTTTTAAAAACCTGACTTTATTCCATGAAAATGTGATTGCTTAAAGGAGTTGGTTGGCTCTGAAGTATAACCAAAAGGCAAGGTATGCCTGGGTCGTCCTCGGTGGAGACATAAGTGCACACCACTCAATTGTGAGTGTGCTCATGCCTTCCTGTACATGAGTACCCATGCAACTCTCTTTGCTTCAATAGATGCTGCTGTTCACTCTTGTTCATTGCAGCATTATTCACAATAGCCAAGTGGTAGAAGTCACCCAAGTGTCCACTGACAGAAGAATTAAAAAATGTGATGGGTCAGTGTGCTTTGTGTCTGCCTCTTTGCGACCCTATGGACTGCAGCCCCCCAGGCTCCTCGGTCCACGGGATTTTCCCAGCAAGAATACTGGAATAGGTTGTCATTTCCTCATCCAGGGTACCTTCCCCACCCAGGGATGGAGCCAGTGTCTCCCACGTCTCCTGTATTGCATCTCCTTCATTGTAAGTGGATTCCTTGCCGCTGAGCCACCAGGGAAGCCCAAAAAGCATGATATACACATATAATGGAATGTAATCCAGCCTTTAAAAAAACAAGGAAATCTTGGCACATACTGCAACATGGATGAAATTTGAAGACACGCTGCTAAGTGAAATAAATCAGTCACAAAATGACAAATACCGTATGGCTCCACTTAAATGATGTCTCTAAAGTAGCCAGACTCGTAGATACAGAGAGTAGAATGATGATGGGTAGGGCTGAGGGGAGGGGAAAATTAGGAGTTGTTCTTCCATGGGTACAGAGTCTCAGTTTTGTAAAATGAAAAAGTTCTGAAGATCTGTTGCACAGCAATGTGAAAATGTTTACTACTACTGAACTGTATACTTATAGATTAAGAGGGTAAATTTTATGTTATGTAAAATTGAAAAAAATTAAAGTTAATGCCGCTTAGAAGCCACACCACTTAGCAGACAGAACTGGGTGTTGGACTGACAAATCCGGATTTACATCTCCACTCTGCCTCTCCAGAGCTGTGCGACTTGGGTGATTGATGTCAACCCTTGATGCCTGAGTGCTTTCTACAAGAAAATAGCTAGTTCTTAGTGCCAGCAGGAAGGTTAGCTGCGAGTGAAGTGCCTGGCAGAAATTGAGGATAGTCTAAAGAGCGGTGTCTTCTGTGAGCAGTATGCAAATTACAGCCCCCTCCCGCTGCACTCCTGTCTGTCCATCCTCTGGTCTACAGGAGCCAGTTTGCAAAGCTGTGGCGGTAGTGCCTGGATCTCCCAGGGAAATCAGTGAGCTCAGCTCTACGGACAGCTAAGTTTGTTGTTGTGTTGTTGTTTAGGCACTAACTCGTGTCCCACTCTTTTGTAACCCCATGGAGTATACACCTTCAGGCTCCTCTGTTCATGGGATTTCCCAGGCAAGAATACTGGAGTGGGCTGCCATCTCCTTCTCCAGGGTATTTTCCTGACCCAGGGATCAAACCCACGTCTCCTGCATTAGCAGGCGTTTTCTTTACCACTGAGCCACCAGGGAAGCCCAAACCTAAGTTATACCCTCTGACAACAGAACTTTCTGCTGCTCTGAAGCTCTGAGGGATCCAGTTTTGGGGTTCCTTGAGAGAGCCTTTTACCAGCTCAGCCTAGCTTCTGGTCTCACAGAAGGCAGCCAGACACAAGTTGTGGGATTTTAGGTATGTTCCAAGAGAAGCAGTGGGGACTTTCTGTACCCAGGAAAACTCCCCAGCCAGTCAAGGCCTCATCCCTTGGCTCAAGGCTTTGCACTCATAAAACACACACATTTCTGAGATCATACTAATGCCATTACAATTAAATAATTTTACAGTTTCCTAAGAGATTTCACATACAGAACATTCATCCAAACTTATTATCTCTGCTTTTACAGATGAAAATTTTAATGAGCACCTACTTTATGCCAGGCCACTTTCCAGGTTCTTTCTCCCAAGTTATCTCCCTCTGTTTCATAAATGGCCCAGGAAGGACATGAATGGTGCTTTTCCCACAGCACCTCAGCTCCCTTCTGAGTCATCAGTGAACCATCAGGCCCTTGCAGAGAGCAGGTTTTCCTGGGGCAAAGAGCACAGCAGGAGGTACCTAAAAGAGACAGATCTGCCCAACAGAGAAGGGTGCAGACAACAGTGGCAAGATAAGGGGCTATCAGAATGTGGCACCCAGGACTATGATGGTCTCGACTCTGGCCAGCCTGCTGGGCTTCAGTTTCCTGGGCTTTCTTGTTCTCTCGCCTCAGAATCCCTCCTCACAGCCCCACCCCACTCCCATAGTGGGCTAGCTCATTGGCTTTGGGAGGCACAGACATCTGGCTCCAGTCTCTGCTAAGCCTCGGCCTCCATCGGTACAATAGGGACAGTATGTGGAGCTGGTTCTTAGGAGACTGTGAGTGTTCCAAGAACTGCTGTGCATGAAGTGCCAGGGCTGTTCCAGGCATGTGGTAAGAACTCAGTATAATCTGCCGTGGTGCTTCGGCCCTGCCCTTCAGGGGCTCCTACCTCCAGAGCCACTACGAGTCCCTCTTTTCTCACTCAATCCCACTCTAGCCAAACCCCCACCCTTGAAAAAGCCACAGGGAATTGCATAAGAAACAGAGCGCCAGCTGGGAGTGGAGGGGAGCTGGCAGCAACAGAGAGTCCCTACCATCTCCCCTTCCTCCTAGAGGACAGGCTGACCCTCAGGCCGGCCTCAGAGACTAAATCCAAACTCCCTCCTTCCTGTTTACTCTATCAGCATCCTGGCATTTAATTAGGCCCCAGGGAGAGAAGCTGTGGGTTCAGCCTTAGGAGCGGCAGAGACCCTGGGCTGGGAAAGCCACTGGTCTGAGTCTCCCAGTGGGGCCATCTCATCCCACAGACAGGCTCAGAGCAGAGGAGGTGAGAGGTGGCAGGCAGAGGGCAGGCCTGCTGGACTCCCACCACCCAGGGAGCATTCTGCACAAGCTCTATCTGATGAGGCTTCCGGCAGCCTCCTGCTAGGGCTGCTGGTGATATCCCAAAGGAAGTCACCGGTCCTTAGAAGTCCCACTGCTCCCCCTCCCAGAGTCCCACTGCCTTGAAATTTTCTCACCCTGTGGGAGAGTGTCCCACTGTGACTGCCTTTCTGAGATTTTTGAGGAGATGCTTAACTCACACTCCCTCTATCTTTACATCTCTTCAGCAAGACCACAAAGAATGGGTATTATGATGAAGCTCTCATAACAAACGGAAAGACTGTGGGCTTAGTAGCGAACAGGCTATCATTCAATCCCCAGTCACGCTATTTACTCAAAGTTCTTCAGCCCCTTTGAACCTCAATTTCCTCACATCTATAATGATTCTGATGACACTTAGTCCAGAAGATTACTATGGAGATTAAATCAGGTGACATGTGAAAGTACCTAACATGCTGGGCACATATAAAACATGCTTGATAAATATTGTTTCCTCCCACTTTTTCCAGAGGGAGCATCATGGACTATAGCTTAGTCAATCAGCCTTTTAGCATCCTGTACTTATCAGTAGCATTCAACATCTATTTGATTTTGGACAAAGCAAGAGAATTACAGAAAAACATCTACTTCTGCTTCATTGACTAGGCTAAAGCCTTTGACTGTGTGCCTCACAGCAAACAGTGGAAAATTCTTAAAGAGATGGGAATACCAGACCACCTTATCTGCCTCCTGAGAAACCTGCACGTAGGTCAAGAAGCAACAGTTAGAACTGGACATGGAATAATGGACTAGTTCCAAATTGGGAAAGGAGGCTCTATATTGTCACCCTGCTTACTTAACTTATACTCAGAGTACATCATGCAAAATGCCAGGTTGGATGAAGCACAAGCTGGAATCAAGACTGCTGGGAGAAATATCAATAACCTCAGATATGCTGATGACACCACCCTTATGGCAGAAAACGAAGAGGAACTAGAGAGCATCTTGATGAAAGTGAAAGTGAAAATTTTGGCTTAAAATTCAGCTTTCAAAAAATGAAGATCATGGCATCCAGTCCCATCATTTCATGGCAAATAGATGCGGAAACCATGGAAACAGTGACAGACTTTATTTTTTGGGGGGCTCCAAAACCACCGCGGACAGTGACTGCAACCATGAAATTAAAAGACGCTTGTTCCTTGGAAGAAAAGCTATGACAAACCTAGACAGCATATTCAAAAGCAAAGACATACTTTGCCAACAAGTGTCCATCTAGTCAAAGCTATGCTTTTTCCAGTAGTTATGTTTGGATGTGAGAATTGGACCATAAAGAAGGCTGAGCGTCAAAGAACTGATGTTTTTGAACTGTGGTGCTGGAAAAGGCTCTTGAAAGTCCCTTGGGCTGCAAAATCAAACCAGTCAATCCTGAAGGAAATCAACCCTGAATATTCATGGAAAGGACTGATGCTAAAGCTGAAGCTCCAATACTTTGGTCACCTGATGCAAAGAGCTGACTCACTGGAAAAGACCCTGATGCTGGGAAAGATTGAAGGCAGGCGGAGAAGGGGACGACAGAGAACAAGATGGTTGGATGGCATCACCAACTCAATGGACGTGAGTTTGAGCAAGCTCTGAAAGATGGTGATGGACAGGGAAGCCTGGTGTGCTGCAGTCCAGGGGGTCGCAAAGAGTCGTACATGACTGAGCAACTGAACAACAACAATTTAGAAATGATTAGAGTGGGGAGGAGATATTGTCTCAGCCCTGGAGCAATTCCCAAGTGGGTGAGGAAAACCATAATACACGTGCTTTACTAGCAAACCAAGATGGTGTGACCAATGCCTCCTCTGGGTCTTGAGATATTGAGAGGTCACTGCTGCTCTCAGGGACCCTGCCAGCATAGCTTCAAGGCATTGGTGTCTAATAAGAAGTGGAAGAAGGTGGGAGGGATATTCAAGTGGGGTGGTACATGGTAAATCTATGGCTGATTCATGCTGATGTTTTGTAGAAACCAACACAGTACTGTAAAGCAATTATCCTTCAATTATAAATAAATAAGTTTTTTAAAAGGGGAAGGCTGCAATATTAATTTAGAGCACTCCGTTGTTTTTGCTCAAGAACTCCCCAAATGGGCCCTCTCCTGAAATGGAGCTATGATTTCGAGAAGACTCTGACTTGTCTACTGAAGGCAGAGTTGCAACTTTGCAAACGAAGCTGCTGTGGACAAATGTATTCTCACCAAGGAAGAGACAGGACTGATGAATGGCTATGGAAATTTTCCTCTCCTTTTGCTCCCTGGGCTGAGAGTGGGGCCCTGGTGTTAGTGGAATAAGGGCCAGAAGCTGCTGACTATATTGTGAGAGGCTGTGTGAGACTCTGGGCACAAGCTCAGCTGCTATGGGACACAGGTGACAAAGTGAGGTGCCAAAGTTGGAAATGCCACTACCTCTGATACTAATACGTCTATATTTTACCCTCCTAATATATCTTGAATGAAGTAATTGCTGGTACATAGGAAAGTTGTTAATGGCAGAGTAGCCAAGAAAGCAGACCCAGGGACCAAACCACCTGGGTTTGGGGCAAACCACTGAACTTCCCTGACTTAGATTCCGTGTCAACAAAATGAGGACACTGGTTCCCTTCCCAGGCAGCACATGTAGGACACTTAGAAGGGGGCCTGGTATGGGGTATGTTCTATATAACTGTCAACTGTTATTTATTTTTGGCTGTTCTGGGTCTTTGCTGCTGCTCATGGACTTTCTCTAGTTGTGGTGTGTGGGCCTCTCATTGCGGTGGCTTCTCTTGTTGGGGAGCACAGGCTCTAAGGCATGCACTGGCTCAGTAGTTGTCACCTGTGGGCTCTAGAGGGTGGGCTCAGTAATTGTGACCCATCAGGCTTAGTTGCTCTGCAGCAAGTGGAAACTTTTGGGACCAGCGATCAAACCATGTCCCCTGCATTGGCAGATGGATTCTTTTTTTTTTTTAAATAAATTTATTTATTTTAGTTGGAGGCTAATTACTTTACAATATTGCAGTGGTTTTTGCCATACATTGACATGAATCAGCCATGGGTTTACATGTGTTCCCCATCCTGAACCACCCTCCCACCTCCCTCCCCAACCCATCCCTCTGGGTCATCCCATTGCCCCAGTCCTGAGCATTTGTCTCATGCATCGAACCTGCAATGGTATTCTGTTTCACATGATAATATACATGTTTCAATGCTATTCTCTCAGAACGTCCCACCCTCACCTTTTCCCTCAGAGTCCATAAGGCTGTTCTATGGCAGATGGATTCTTAACCACTGGACGACAAGGGAAGTACTCAACTGTTATTTTTGAGCCACATAAAATATTTACCTTTCAGTGAATGCACTCATGTTTTCTAGGTTTGCAATTATATCCTCAGTGAATAATGAAAAACTGGTCAATTCTCTTTTCATTATCTTACTTTCTATTTCCTGCCTTACTTCTAGGCCCTGGCTATAATGTAGGACCTTTGGGGGAATGGTAAAAACCATGTTGAATATTCAGGCATCTATGGGAAGGATGGATATGGATGTGAGACAAGAATGGCCAGAGGCAGAACGCTGGCTAGGAAGCTGCTGTTCTAAGTTAGCTACAATGTAAAGATGATTCAGCTATGGATAACACCCTAGAAAATGGTAAGGGGTACTCCAGCTAAGAGACGTGCATGTGTGCATGCTCAGTCTCTTCAGTCATGTCTGACTCTTTGCAACTCTATGGACTGTAGCCTGCTAGGCTCCTCTGTCCATGGGGTTCTCCAGATAAGAATACTGGAGTGGATAGCCTTTCCCTTCTCCAGGGGATCTTCTCGGCCCAGGGAGCGAACCCACATCTCCTTACAGCTCCTGTATCGCAGGCAGATTCCTTACCTCTGTGCCACTGGGGAAGCCCCCAGCTAAGAGAGCCTTTAGAGGAAAAGTCGATTGGATTTAATTGTGATATGAATCACAAAAATAAGTGACTAAAATTGACCATCAAAGCAATTCTATTATAATATTCATCCGGAAAGGAGAGAAAGAAGGGGAAAAAATCATATGGTTAGTTTTGAGTCAATGGATTTGGGGGAAATTTGCAAACACTTTTTCTTTCTACTCTATAGTTAGCTATTTCCAAAATACTCTATAGTTCATTAATGTTTGTAAAACTCAAGTTTACAAAGCAAACATACATTTGACCTTATTTTGCCTTCTCGAAATCCTATGGTAGATGTTACTAAGCACCAGATATGAAGCATTATAATATAGTAGATAAAAACATGGCTCTGGTGTTTGAAGCCTGGCTTGCTAGCTGTGTGACCTCTGGTAAATCACTTAACCTGTCTGTGCTTCAGTTCTGCGTCTATGAGATGGAGGTAATAATATGCTCCCTGTCACGGTGCTGCTTAGTAATATCACTAAGTACCCGTTACTATGAATATAGGAACTTCAGGACTTGCAAAGTTCTCTTCTTTTCTTACCTGACCTTCTTTAATGCTCATACACTTGTCACACACTCCCTTTCAATTCACACTGCAGTTAAACCATGGCCTGTCCGGTTACGGTATGCCTCATGAGCCCACCTCCATCTTGAAACCCTGGTTCAGTCAGGAGAGTGATGCCTCCTGGGTGGTGAGGCTGAAGGCTCAGTCTGGTCTTTCAGAGGGAAGAGGAGTAAACCTGCTGGACCCTGGAGGCATGACAGGGGCTCAGTTCCCATGCACTGAGCCCCTTGGCAGCCCCTCTGCTGGGGGTGGCTGAAGGACCTATAGGGCTATTAAATAATTAGTCCAGGGTGACAGCCCTGAGCCAGACCTGCCCTGGGCAAACAAGGTGTGTGGTCACCTGGCCTATGAAGGAAAATCTTTCTCCCGAGACCAAATCTCTGTCTCCCCAGACCAAAGTCTTTGTCCCACATCTCAGCCTGACACTGGCCCTCTGCGCTTCTATCACCCAGGGGCACTTGCAAAACTCCATGATAGATTCTGCCCCGGGCCTGTTCGCCTTGGTCACACCACCGGGGCTTGCACGGAGGAGGGACGAACAATGTAGGAACAGAAAGTAGAGACCATTAAGCACCTGCAGGCGCTGCTGTCAGAGCTCCTGGACAGACACGGGGCCAAGGGGAGGCTGGGGCTGGTGGGGAAGGAGAGGACCTCTGCAAGATGGAGGTTTGGGGGAGTGATCTGAAGGGGTGTCTGAGAAGGGAGAGGGTATGGTAGGAAAGCGAAGGAACAGCGTGTGTACAGGCAGACACAGAAGCGTGTTAGGCCCACAACAGAGCTGGGAACAGCTATGTGGCTGCAGTGGAAAATCCCAACTAGAGGCAAGAATTCCATTCAACAAATATTTATGGCACCTACTCAGTGCAAACAGGGCCAGACTGAGTCACTGGGCACGGCCCTGTCCTGGCACTACTGCATGGCTGACTGAGGGACCTCAAGGGCCACTGGCGCAGATGAGGGGCTTAGAGAGGGTACCAGAGCCAGGCCTGGTGCTGAGGACCACCTGGCTCTAGGCAATGCCTCAGGGGGACCTGAGCTCTGAAGCCAGCTGGGGCCCCACCCACTGGCAAAGAACTACTGAGTCACAGATCACCAGGGCTACTGCCCAGGCTGGAGGGGGACCATCAGATTCATGGGGAACTGAATCTCTACCATAGTACAGCTTGCATGAGGCACGAGAAGAGGCATCAACAGGCCCTTTCCTTCCTCCCTGCCAGAGGCAGCTCCAGAGCTGAGGATGCTGAGACCGGGGTGGGAGTGGGTGGGGGAGGGGTGAGAGAGGGTCAGACCTCTGCCCGCCTCCCTTGTCTGTTTCTCACTCTGTCCTTTCCTCCATATCCCCACAGTTCCCCCATGTCTCTAAACCACTCCTAGCTTCACTCACTTGCTGCCCCATTGCCACAGGGTCCCTGTCCTGCTGTCCTACCCTGTCCTACCCTACACTGGCCCTACCCTCTCATGCCTCATTGTCCCAGCCCTCATGACCCAAAGACCAGAAGTAGAGCTAGAACGTCCTCCAGTTCTAGATTCAGGCTTCCGGTCCCCTTGCCTCCAAGCTCTTCACAGCAGGCCCCTGAGACTCTGGGCAGGCAGCAGCTGATCCCAAACAAACTGACCCCATGGAAAGTATGGTGAAAGTCAAAAACATCATCCTCTGCCTGAACACTAGGCAGCCTGGGTGAGAGCAGCCATCCATGACCACTCCCCAGGAAATGACACCCCAAAAGGTCAATGCAGAAATGGGCTCCTGCTGAGGTGCTACCCCAAGAAGGCCTCAAGTTTGCAGAGCTATTGACAGCTTGCAAAGCATAGTGACAGCTGATTTTTACAGAAACCCCAGAGTCACAGTGATCCCATTGTACAGATGAGGAAACTGAGGCTCAGGCATATTAAGTGCCCAGCCCAAATTTGGCAGCTAAGTGATAAAACTTGGACTGGAACTCAGGCCTGTCGTATTCTGGTCCTTACACTCTACATTAAACCAAGATTCTTGCTCACTCTTCACCTGACATCAAGTCCAGATGACAGGCTGTGATAGGTGGTGACTCCCTCCTCACCTAAAGCAATCACTCCTGCTTATTCACATCCTGACACTCACCACCCTGCAAGCATTCCTTCCTGTGTCTCCTTTAGTTACCCTCACCCGAGTGGGCCCCTGCCTTTTGCCCAGAAAGTTCCTTCCCATTTGCTCCTTGAAACCAGCCACCATTCCTTTTTTTTAGGAAATGTCACCTCCTCTATGAAGCCCTCCCATCATGACTGAGCAGAGCCACCCCCTCTCTGCAGGCCCCCACATCTCTCTGTCCCTGGACCTCTGCAGGCTCTGATGTTAACCCACCATGAGAGAATCACCCATCTGTGTATCTGCACCCTCCACTCCCCCCACCGGCACAGAAGCACTGCTCTTTGTTCTTCTCAGTGGCTGCTGGTGGAAGGAAGAAAGTAGGGAGAGAAGGAGGGAAGGAAGGAAGGTTGGCTGTCCAGGGAGTCTGATCATGTATCTGTAAGAGGAGCTTGCATCAGGAGGGCACCCGGTCATCTTGAGAGAATGGAGAAGCCGAGGCCAAGAGAAGGAGTGACTTCACTGGCCCTTGAGCCACCCAAGGGTCACATGTCCTCCTCATTTCTGGCCCTCCCCTGGGAGGACATTACTCAGCAACTCCTCAGCTCCACCCACTCCTCCTTGCTTTACTCAGGAAACAGACATCTCATGCAGTCATCTTTCCTACCTCGGTGTATTTTTTTCCACTGACCATGGAATCTCCCTAAAGCCACCTTCTCCCTCACCCCTGTCCATGTCCCCCAACTCCAGAGAGGCAAAGGGGACTCCCCAGGAAAGGTCTCTCAGGCCTCTCTTCCACCCTCAGATGGAGCCAAGGGAGCAACCAAGCCTGAATCAGGGACTCACTCTGACCTTTGGAGGCCCATGTTTAATAAAGACAATGGCACCAGTGGTCCTCCTGCCCTCCCTCCTTTGAACCAAGGCCCCACACCCTAGCTCCCTGCTCTGCAGAGGCAGCCCCCTCCAATGTGGGGCCCTCAGAACACAGCTCCAAGGAGCCTCAAGAGAAGGCTACCCCAGCTTGTTGTCCAGACCTGCTGGTGTCAGAGCCTCTGACAGCCCCAACCTGCAATGATGGCAGGATTCTACCATTAGAATCTGTTCCTCAGACGGAGTCCAGACCTTCCGCTACCTTTCTGGGAAAGCCAGCTGATCATGGTTGCTTATTTAACCTCTTTGCAGAGCCACTTGGCAGAGATGGAGTCTACCGGAGAGGGCAGGTGTGGAGGAAGGCGCTGGCTCCTGGCCACAGCATCGAGATGAAGCGTAGCTCCAGGATTCTCAGGCTGGGAGAGCTGGAAGCCAATGTTCTGTTGACCTGAGAGAGAAAGGAAATGAAGGCTTGACCTCCCAGTCCTGCTTTGGGGCACCCATGGAGGCTTGGGCCAGGGGCAGGGGGGCAGGGCATAACAAAGTTGGCACTGGAGGGGTTAACCTGGGTTGCCCAGCCTCTGTGCTCAAGCTGTGCCTTCTTGTTGTAAGTAGAGGTAGAGCCAGGGCTGGCCTGGAGCATCTCAAGCCACAGCCTCCCCGAACCGGCTCCTGCCGCACTTCCCCACCTCCCGGCCCCCTCACACCCCCACCCTTCCTTGAATCCTCGTCCCAATCCCAGGAAGCCACTGGTGCTGGCACGGGACCCAGGAGACTGACTCATCCACAGGACCGGTGGCCTCCCCAGCCGCACTCACCCCAGCCACATCTGCTCTCTGTGCCTGCTCAACCGTGCAGCCAAACTGGCGCTCCCACTGAGGCGAAGGTGACTGGCCCGGCCCAGGCCCGGAAGACGGCAGGCAGCACTGTGGTCCCAGCTGCTCGGAATTCTTCCATGAAGTGTGTGGACCCCACTCTGACTGACACCTCCTACACACACTGACACCTCTCCACACGCCACTCACGGCCCCACTCAGCCTCTGTGCCCAGGCCATCAGGCCCAAGAAGCACATGCCAACCCTAGCTCCTGATCAGCCACAGAGAAGATGAAAGACAGGGCCACATGGCAGCCCCCAACTCATCCTCTTAAAGGCTCTCTCCACCGCCCTGGTACCCAGACTCCTAGCCCTCGACCTTCTCCCACTGTCTATCCTGTCCTCCCTCCACTTGGTGTCCCAGAAGCTGGCCTCTTTTCCCTACTGGGCACATTTACCAGCCTCACTTCCTACTGGCAAGTGGGATGGTTTGGAGCTGCCGAGATCATGATGACTTGATCTCTCATGGTCTTACATGCAAAGGCCAAAGTGTTCCACGACCCTGTGGGTTCCTCAAAGCCATTGTCTAGTGCTGGGGGAGGGGACTCTTCTGCACTTGCCTCACCCTTAAGGCCCACGGTCCTCCCAGCAGGGGAGTCAGGGTGCAACACTCATCAGAGTTACAGCTGAGGCTCGGCTCTCCGCTGACTAGCTGGGTGGCTCTGTGTAGATATCCTGCCAGTATGGATGTGGCCATGATTTATTAATATGACAGCAAAGGCTTTACCAAATGGATGGGAGGCATGTCCATCCCGCTGAGGGGCAGCTATTAGGTGGTCTGAAAGAGAGAAGGGGAGTCTGTCCTCTCTGTGCACAGAACCAGCTGAAATGGATCTGCCCACCCAGACTAAAGGGACACATCAGAGCCAGGCAGCAGGTCTATGCCCAGACAAAGGTCACAGGACAGGGACAACACTGGGAGCCCTTGTTCCTGGAGACAGATCCAAGAAGATACAATCTTTTAATTACATACTCAGGCTTCCTGGGCTGCCGGCCAGGGTACACTCAGCCCTCAGCCTCCTCTATGGGCCCAGCGGGAATACTGCCTCCCTCTGCCCTGACCCTCTCTGGGGAAAGAGGAGTCCAGGGACCCCCAAGACAGAGGACATGAGGCAGCAGGTCTGTCAGAGCTGGACTTGGAGCTCTGGCAAGCTGCCCTCACAACATACCCACTTGGGCTCTGCCAAGACCTGGATGGGGAACAGGGAGAGTGCTGCCCCCCAGGGACAGCCAAACTCTCTGGTCCAGATTCTTCAAAGGGCCACTCATCAGCCTATTGGATCCAGGCAGTTACCCAGTGTATGAAGCAGCCCTGACTAAGACAGTAGGGAGAACTGGCTCTGTGTGTGGGTGCAGGCAGCCTCAGTCACTCAGGCATGTCCGACTCTTTGTGACCCCATGAACTGTAGCCTGCAAGGCTCCTCTGTCCGTGGGATTTTCAAGGCAAGAATACTGAAGTGGGTTGCCATTTCCTCCTCCAGAGGGATCTTCCTGACCCAGGGATTGAACCCACATTTCCTGCATTGGCAGGCATATTCTTTACCACTGAGCCACATGGGAAGCCCTGTAGGCGCTATGAGGTGAGAGCTGAAGAGGGGGACCCATCTTCTCCCACCCAAAGTACTCAGAAGTCTTCTTATGTGCTATTTTTGCTGGGCAAGAAAAAAAAATCCAGACCTGATCAGTTTGTGATTGATCTCTTCAGCTGATTTCCTTTCATCTCCCAAGGATCCCAGCCCCTCTGAATCCAGGTAAACAGGAGTCCCTCTCTGGCAGGTCCCAGGGAGCGGGGCTCCATCCTTCCCAGCACCTGGTGCCCTGTCTCTTTAAGACAGGCAACAACTCTGAGATGGGTAATCTTTAACCCCTATTTAGCTAGTAAGGGAACAGAGTCTAAGTGAGAGGTGATAACACACAAGTTCCAGAACATGAGGGTTGGATTTCGCTGTATAGGGTTTGCTTTCTCCCTCAGGAAACTCAGGAAACCAACTTGGATTTGTAGAGCAGTTATGCATTTATGAGTGGCTTTCCCATATCAAAACACATCTAATCCCTTGGCTTAGAGAGGGGAAGTCTGGGATGCAGAGAGAATAATGCCTCATCTCAAACCTGGGTGAACTGGGACTGGGGACCAGGTCTCCTCACTCAAGTTCTAGGTTCTGTTCATCTCAACTAGCCAGGCTGGCCCTGCATTGATGCAACTGGTGTGGGCACTGGTCCTCTTCACCCATTCTGCTCAAAGTCACCACCTTTGCAAAACCCTCAGCAGGGAGAGAAGATGGATGGCACCAAGGGAAAAAAATGTGCTGGGCATTGACCTCTATGGGCCACTGTGGCCCCGACCATGAGAAAGCTGGATGGCTCCTCTGCTGGTGAGGCCCAAGTCTCAGGCTAGGTCCTGCTAAAGACAGCTCACTTTATACAGCGATAAGGACTTGGTCACTGGTCAGATTAGCCTCCCCACTGCCACTCCAGCCGGCAACATACAGAAGGAGGGGAGAGTACATAGCCTAGAGTCTAGAGCCTTTCATCCTGGGCTCAAACCTCAGCTCAGCTACCTGATAGCTGTGCGGCCTTGGGCAACTTCTTAACCTCTCTATGCCTCAGGTTTCCCATCTATAAAATGAGAACATTTGAAAAAAAAATTGAGAACAAAATGCAGTACTTACCACATAGGATCCTCACGAGAAGTATATAAGTTAATATGCATAAGGTACTTAAGACGATGCCTGGCACATTGTAAGGAACATTGTAAAGCAGTTGATTTATTATTACTATTAACTTATTATTTTATGTCCCAAGAGAGACTATGGATAAAGCAAGCAAAACCATAACACCCTTGAAGAGTTTCCATGGGAGGAAGGGAAAAGGCCTGTTATGCAATGGATGCAAGGGATTGTCACCCTCCACGGGCGAGTGGGTCATCAACGGGGTTACATCAGGTGGAAACTGCCATTAATAGCAGTTCCCTCTTGGGCCAGTCACAAACCCACAGAGCACGAGGGGGTGAGAAATTTTACTATTGTGGGAGTGAGAAATGTTACTACTGGGCACAATTCCATTTTTAGAATGTGGGAAGTTATTTTGAGCAGAGGGTTGCTGTTTGTTATTTCTTTAATAGCTTTTGCACTTTAACAATACAGACACGAAGGGGCTCTGACTAGAAACCAGGGCACAGTGGGGAGCCTTGCTGCGCTTCTAGGGTTGCTAGGCAACCCCTCTGGCCTCCCACCCCAGCTGAGGCCTAGTGGAGAGCCAAGGGTGGGCTCCACGAACCCTCCACAATCCCTCGTCAGGAGTGCCAGAGCTTTTCATATGCTTCTGGGATTCTCTCAAGGGTGTCTAGAGAAAGCAACCACCTTCTCTTTTCAGCCTGAGCAGTGTCCAGTGAGGCAGGCAGATCTGCAGGGAAGAGCACTTGGTACAGTTACAGTTATGCCTCTCTTTCAAAAGTTATGTTAGTTTCCTATTGCCCCTGTAACAAACTGCCATGAACTTGGTGGCTTAAAACAACAGAAATCTGTTCTCTTATAGCCCTAGAAGCCAGAAGTCCAAAATCAGTATCACTGGGCCCAAATCAAGGTTTCCATTGGGCTATGCTCCCTACAGAGACTTTAAGGAAGAATCTGTTCTTGGCCTCCTATAGCTTCTCATGGTTGCTGACATTCCTTGGCTTGTGGCTGAGTCACTCCAGCCTCTCCTCCATGGTCACATTGCCTTCTCCTTTTCCATCTGTGTCAAATTTCCCTCTGCCTCTCCTGCTATTACACTTAGAACCTCACTGAATAATCCAGAAAAGTATCCCTCCATCTCAGAACCCTTAACTTAATCTTACATCTGCTAAGAACTTTTTTCCATATAAGGTAATGTTTATATATTTCAAGGAATGAAGATCTGATATCTTGGAGGATCATCATCCAGCCTACTGGGCTTCCCTGGCGGCTCAGTCGGTAAAGAATCTGCCTACAATGCAGAATACCGCCTACAATGCAAGAGACGTGGGATCGATCCATCCCTGGGTTGGGAAGATCCCCTGGAGAAGAAACAGCAACCCACTCCAGTACTCTTGCCTGGAGAATCCCCTGGACAGAGAAGCCTGGTGGGCTACAGTCCATGGGTTTGTAAGAGTCAGACATGACTTAGTGACTAAACCACCACCACACATTCAGCCTATTATCCAAGCCAATGTCTTCCACCAACAAAAACAGATAACAGGTTACCACTGAGCCCTGGCGTGCTGCCCTATCACTGTCTCCCTGGCACCAAACACCAGGGTAAGAACAACTGAAAACTCAGCACTGATCCGAAGCCCTGCCCATCCTGGAGGTGCTTTGTATAGATCTGCGAACAGGCCAGGCCTGGAGTTTCTGGGAGGAATGGGGGAGTTGGACTGTACACTCAGGCAATGACAGCTCCTTGAGGCCTCTAGTTACCACCACAAAAGGAAACAGGGAACCATAGACCAGATGCCAGGATTGTAAGAATTCAATAAGGACATGAAAAAAACAGAAAACGCTAATCCTTCAGAATGCCAGCCTCGGGAGATTTAAAAAAAAAAAATTGTCCTGTAAAGTGATCTTCTTTCTAGAACTTTTTCTATTCAGATAGAAGCATATACTTATAATTTTAGAAAGCAAAAGTGGGATTATACAACTCATCCTATTCTTCAATCTGTTTTTTTTCAATAAATGAAATATTTGGGGTGTCTTTCATGGCAGTCCATGTAGCATTTCCTCCCTATTTCTAAAGGCTGCTGACAAAAGATGGTAAGTAGTTACCCTATTTGTGGGTATTTGGATTGTTCTTAATTTTCCAGTTGAAATAAATGTGGCGCGATAGTTCAGTGAGATATTAATAGCTGACTTGCCAACATTGCTACAGGAGGCTCACAATGATGGGGAGGCATTTTCTCTCTCCTTCACACACCACCCCAACACACCTCAAAGTAATCAAGCCTTCGGTGAAAAAAATCTGGGGCTTCCCTACCTCCTAGGAAGAATTAGTCGGCCCTTGTTTTCCAAGACTGAGCATCACAGAGACAAAGAACCAGATTGTCAGAGAGGAAAGGAGCTCTGTGTTTGTGGGAGCTTCCACTGCAAGCACACAAACATCTCCTCTCCATCTGGCTTAGACAATAGAGAGAACGTATTGCTTCCTCTGTCAGAAAAACCTAGGGGCTGAGTGGGATTCAGGTGTGGTTTAATTCAGAGGTTCTCAATAGCCTCAGGCTCTGGTTCTGTTTTCCTGTGGTTCTCTTGACTCCGTCCTGCTCTGTAGGTTAGCTTTGTCCACAGAATCATTTTTTTCCCTTATAGTGACAAGACTTAGTTCAGGGCCCACATTCACTCATGACACTACTCACAGGAAAAGAAATGTCTCTGTCCTAGTCTCTGTCCAGTAAAACTCCTGAGATGCATCTTGACTGGACCAGTTTAGGTCATGTGCTTACCACTGAACCAATCGCAGTGATGGGAAGATGGAATGTCCTGACAGATCTAGTCTGGGTCATGTGTTTCCAGAGAGTTTAACCCTCTGAGGTTATAGAAGCAGATGGTTTTCCCAAAGTCAGAGGTATTTTTCTAATAAAAATTAGAATGTTGGGAAAGGGGAAATAGGAGAGTAGAAACTGAGGAGGTAACCAACAGGGATTCATAAATATCTTTAAGGATGAATGGGTTCAAAGTGGTCCTACTCAGGGAAAAGCAAGTGGGTTTTCTGGACTGTATAAACCCCACACCCTGGTGCCTATAGAATCCCAAGGAGGTAGAGCGCAAGCACAAGTATATGAGGAGCAAATTCATACCACCTCCCCTAAAATGCACCATAAGCATCCTGATATGTGAGCATATACCTGAATGTAAGGATAAATTCCTAGAAATAGAACTGTTGGGACCAATGGCTTGCATATTCAAACTTTAATAGACATTGCTAAATTACCCTTCACAAAGATTTTACCCATTTCTCCTTCCAACAATACTGTCTATGAAAAGCTCCATCAACCCTCTTCTTGTTAGTGTTAATACATACTCAATATTACCCATCTTTCTAATGTTGGCTATACCAGTGGGGCTTCCCTGGTGGCTCAGTGGAAAAGAATCTGCCTGCAATGCAGGAGATCTGGGTTCGATCCCTGGGTAAGGAAGATCCCTTGAAGAAGGAAATGGCTACCCACTCCAGTATTCTTGCCTGGAGAATTCCACGGACAGAGGAGCCTGGTGGGCTACAGTCCATGGGGTCGCAAAGAGTCAGACATGACTGAGCGACTAACATACACAAAGAGTTAATTTGATTTTTTCAAACTATAAAGTAGAGTGAACATCTTTGCACACACTTATTAACTGATTACAATTCTTCTATGGATTACCTGCTCGTGGCCTTTGTTCATTTTTTTTATTGAGTTGTCTTTCTGCTGTTGATTTGTGAAAGCTCTTTGTAAATTAGGGATATAAGCCCTCTGTTTAATCTGTTGCAAATATTTTCCCCAGCTTGTCCTTTGTGTTTTGACTTTTTATAGAGAGCTTTTGTTGTCAGAACTTTACAAATTTTGTGTGGTTCGGCGTATCAGGCTTTTCTGGTTTTCTGCCTGACACACAATAAAACGTCAACCGCGGTTTCCTTAATGGCGTCTGTGGTTTCTTTTTTATGTATTTAAGTGCTTCACCTATCTGGAGTTTTAAAAACTGCATTATACATGCAAGGCAGGAGAGAATTTTCTTTTCTTTCAAATGGAGAGTCGGTTGGGATGTAAGAACTCTGCGAGATTCCAGGACTTTCATAACTTCTCTGCTGTTCTCATTTCCATGGAGTGATTAGAAGGGGTTAAAAGGAACTTGGCTGATGCTTGTCTTTAAGCTCAGGGACAGCCAGGAATGGGGGATGAGATGAGGCTGGGATGCAGTCTTCAGACAATGCTGGGAGGATTCAATGTGGTACCCAGAGGAAGGGAAGCAGCTGAGCTCTGCAGTGAAGAAGAAAGGATGGCACGAAGAGTCAGGCTCCTCTTGAGAAGAGTTCAGGGAGCAAGAGAAAGACCCCTGAAGCGTCCACCACCCCCTAAGCCCCATACCCATACCTAGAAGTCTTTGGAAATTTTTCCGCCTCTTTCCAATCTTTCCACCCAGAGGTCTGGGCTCATTAGTGTGTGTTTGTTTCTTCCATGAGTATTTTTGATCACCTCCTCTGAATCCAAGAAAGGACCGCTATATATGGCCTGGTATGAACGGAAGTTTGTGATATAACCCTGAGACAGCAAGGAGAATGCTTGTGGGGACTCTTCTGAGTTGCAGGAGGCAGGAAGTCATTTTATAAAAATTTCCTTTGGATGTGGCATTTAAAATGTTGTCCTTCAGATCTGAGAAAGTATTTTCCTGACTCCTGGGAAAATGAAAAGGGCCATATTGTTAACACTTGTGAACACTCATGCCTTTCCTGAAAGAGCCATCCTGGTGTGCTACCTGCCTCGTTTGGGAGAGGTCAGAGGTCAAGAACACCCTAAGGGAAGGACACCACCATCAGCAGCCATCCTGGCCTCTGTTGCAGGGGCTGGAGGTCAAGGGCTCCAAGCAGCCAGCCCCAGCAGCTTTCACAAAAGCCTGTGTACATCTCTGTCCCCACATTGACCTGGAATCACCTTTTAGGTCACCCTCCCCACTGGAAGGCACAGATCATGCATCTTGGTGTAGTCAGTGCTCCGTGAATGGTTGAATAAACGAATGAGTCCATGACAGTGGAGAGCAGGGTATGGTGCTGGGGCCGCAGCACTGATAGGTGGCCAAACCCAGCTGAGGACCATGCAGAGACAGAGCCCACGGCAGGCAACGGAGACCTGAGGGTAGTCTGTGGGGGAGCATGGCCCCTTCCATCAGCTTCTTCACACACAGAGTTGGCTGAGAAATGCCATCACCACCCAGTCCCAAGAATGTAACCCTCTCTTCCCTGGAGGAGTGACCTCCAATGGACAGCCCCTCACAAGAACGGCAGCCATTCCTCGCTCAGAAGCTTCAGCAACTGCAAACCCAATTCCCTGAGCCCTTTCCTGCTGACTCACCACAGTCCCCCTAGGTCCGAGCTTCCTACCAGAAGCCCAGTGGACTGGAGTGGAGGGAGGGAGGAGGCTGCAGACACTGCATCAGGACCCAGGAATGCTCCGCTGGAAGGGAAGCGGAGACGACTAACTTCCTTCCCAGTTTCGGCTGCTCCGAGGGATGACCAGCAAATGGGCCATCTGGAGGGTTGAGTGGACTCCTCTGTCCCTGACTCAGTCACAGCCAGGCCCTCGCCGACCCCCATTTCAGAGAACAAGGCGCCCCCAGCCCCCTGCCCTGCCGCTTGTGTTAAAGCACATTTGGGACCTGCGGGTCATTCCTCTGATTGCCGGCGAAGGTGTGTGGTTGTGCCCAGTTGCCTATGACTGTGTGTCCTCACCTGCCTGTGAGTGTGGCTGAGTGTGTCTGTGGTTGTATAAGGTGGTATGAGTCTGTGCGTGACCATGCGGATTCAGAATCCCTGCATGTCACAGCGTCCAGTTACGCGATTACATGCAGATGAGCAGGAGAGTATCAATGCCTGCGGTTAAGTCTCACTGTGCACTGTGTGTGTGTTCTCATGGGCTTGTGTGTCATAGTGTGTGACTGCATGGTCGCCTTTGGTGACATGTGACTCTACGTGGCTGTGTGCTGCTGACAGTCCTGGTGTGTGACAGAGTGTGTTTGTGGATGGTTGTATGTGACTAGGTGGGCTTCGTATGATTCTGCAGGCCCAAGGAGGTGAGGGGCCTGAAGCCCATATTTCATGGTAGGTGAGGAAGAGGTGTATGTGTGTGTTCTGTGTGTGTGTATGTGTGTGTGTGTGGTGTATGTTGTGTGCTTTCTCTTTTTCTAGGTTCTACTCCTATAACTTTTGAAAGGAAGTATAACTAGGTTGCAGGATGTTCTTCCCTGGGTCACTGACTGGTCCTAGAGTGTTTTCTCGGAACAGACCAGGCTTAGGGGCAGTGCCAGCCTGTCTGAGCCCTCACGCCAGCTCCCAGGGCTCCCAGCGCAGCCCTGGCTCAGGCCCCGGCAGCTCCCCCTTTCAGGGGCACAGCCAGCTTCTCTCAGCCTAGACATCTTCCCCTAGCTCGCCCCAGACCTATTTTGAGTGCAAAAGTAACATCAGTTGTCAGTAATGCCTAACGCGTCTCCCGACGTTAGGCATTACTGACAATTGGTACCCAGCTCTCTTTTTCCCCCCACCCTCAAGACCTGCCTTTAAGGAGTTCACCCCCCCTCAACACACTCCTTCAGGGAGAGTGGAGGGGGGAACTAAAGCACCCCAGATGAGGGACCAAGGGGTGTCTCAGACTCTCACAGGACCTGACAGTCCTGGCCCGCCAGGCTGCTGCCTCTGGGCTTCTGGCCTCCACTTTTCTACTAAGGAGGGTGGGTGAACCTCCCGTCTAACCGGCCCCAGGGCAGGTGACCTTGCCCACCACCTTCCACCCTCTGCAGATGGGCCTTCTGCAGAGACTCCAGCTCTTGGGGCCATGGCTCTGCCCAGGAATGATGACATGACCCCTCTGGTTTGTCTTCTACAGATCCAAGTTGGGCAACAGCTGCCCAGGTATGTGAGCCTCAAACTGCTTCTGCCCCTGCTGGAAAGAATGTCTGCACTCTGGGTTGGATGGGTTGCGTGGCTGCTCCAGTGCCAAATTGAGGTTAAGCGGGGTGCCACCTACCGAGTCAGCAGGAGTCTGGAGCACCCCAAGCAGAGAAAGTCCTGTAAGCAGAGGCAGAGGGGAGGAAGAATTGAAGGTGGGAACCAGGGCTCTATAGGGAGAACTGGGCCAGGGCCAGGAGTGCGCTACAACACCAAGGCCCCTCCAAGGGGGAGCACTGTTGAGAGGAAACCCCGGACCAGCAGCTCAGGATGCCAACGTTCTGTTCTAATTCTGCCTCCCAGCGGCTGTGTGACCAGAGGAAGCCACTTTCCTTCTCTGGGCTTCTGTTTATCTACCCTGAAGGTTGAAACAACAGAGGAAATGAAATATGTCAAGTGTGGAGCCCAGAGGCAGGAGTAGGTGCTCAATAGACATGAGTTCTCTTCCCTTATCCTAAACATGGCTGTTGATCCCTTTCCAGGGGATAACTAAGGCTCTTCCCAGCCCAGATAGTCCATGTCTCTGAAGGAATCCCTCTTTTCTTCCCCCATTAACACTGGCAGGCCCACCACACCCAGATCCCAAGGAGACCCTACTTGGAGTGGGTGAGGTGGGGTGGGGAGGGGAGTTGAACACTAAGAAGGGGAGAAAGCTAGGGGTGGATGCAGGTGGGCAAACATGACAACAGGAGCTGGGGTCTCCCCATAGCAGGGCCTGACAGGTGGCTCCTTGTCCTCCCTGACTCAGCCACTCAACCTATTCTGGTTCCCTCCCTCCCACCCGCCACCACGTGCCCTCTGGGTCTATATAGCTCCAGATCCAAATTGTTCTGGTGAGTGTGACAGCTCAACACTTGTGAAACATTCAGACTGAATTCAACATCCTAAGCCCAACAGCTTACCCATCCTAAGCTTACCCATTCTTAGCCCATCCTAAGCTAAGCACCAGAGGCTGGAAAAGGTAATAAGATACAGAACTGATCTGCCGAGATCTTTAAGCTACAATAACAAGAACACCTATTGATCATACTGCTGCTGCTGCTAAGTTGCTTCAGTCGTGTCCGACTCTGTGCGACCCCATAGATGGCAGCCCACCAGGCTCCGCCGTCCTTGGGATTCTCCAGGCAAGAATACTGGAGTGGGTTGCCATTTCCTTCTCCAGTGCATGAAAGGGAAAAGTGAAAGTGAAGTCACTCAGTCGTGTCCGACTTTTAGTGACCCCATGGACCGTAGCCTACCAGGCTCCTCCGTCCATGGGATTTTCCAGGCAAGAGTACTGGAGTGGGGTGCCATTGCCTTCTCTGATTGATCATACTATCTAATGCCATTTGGCAAATTTAAATGCCTTCAAGAGCCAAACAGATTTTACAAATGGCTGAAGCAGCTTGATGGGCATAGTAAGGCCTAGGGACCAATTATGGATCAACATTTCCTATTCCCAAGCAGGCCAGAGAAGAAACAGCTGCTTATAGCTGTCTTTTATGGCATTTTCTAAGTTTTCACTAAGTGCCAGGAACTGTATGAAGTGCTTTTGTGCTTTCTTTCATTTAACTCACTCAAGAATTTTGACAGATTAGTGTCATAGGAGACAGATTCTAAGGTAATCCCCATATCCTCATGTTCGTGCCCTTGTGTAATACCCTTCCCTCGAGTGTGGGCAGGACCTGGGATTTGTTTCCAATCAATGGAATAACCATTATGCCAATATTTAACCAATATTGTTAAAGGGGATTGGATGTCCCTTCCATGACTTCCCTGGTGGCTCAGTCGGTAAAGCGTCTGCCTGCAATGTGGGAGACCCGGGTTTGATTCCTGGGTAGAGAAGATCCCCTGCAGAAGCAAATGGCAACCCCACTCCAGTACTCTTGCCTGGAGAATCCCATGGATGGAGGAGCCTGGTGGGCTGCAGTCCATGGGGTCGCGAAGAGTCGGACACGACTGAGCGACTTCACTTTCACTTTTCCATGATTACAACATGTTACAAAGATCCAGTCTCACCAGCAGGCTGGTGCTAAAGACTTCCTCTCTCACTGACTCTGAAGACATAAACTGCCTTGTCTGGAGAGGGCCTATATAGAGGGTCTTATGGCAAGGAACTGTGGGTGGCCTCTAAGCGCTGAGAGCAGCCCCCTGCCAATAGCCACCAAAATTCCAGTCTTTTAACCATAAGGAGATGAATTTTGCCAACAACCTGTGTGAGCCTGGAAGTGAATCCATCCTCACTGGAGTCTCCAGATATGAATGGAGCCCTGTTTGTCATCTTTATTTTTTATTTTTTATTGCAAGATATTTGCTTTACAATATTGTGCTGGGTTCTGCCATAGATCAACATGAATCAGCCAGAGGTATACATATGCCCCCCTGTCCAGCATCTTGACTGCAGCCTCGTAAAGGACCCAGCTCCCGACCCATGGACGTTGTAGATAACAAACATGTGCTGTTTTAAACTGTGAAGTTTATAATAATTTGTTATGAAGCCCCAGAAAACATTAGAGTAAGTATTATCTCATCTTAATAAAGAACCTAAAGCCCAGAGACTGATTGGAGTCTCCTGTTACCACAAGGCACAGCAGAACCAGAGCCCCACCTCCATCCTCTTCAGGCTGATGTTTTCTTCAGCCTGCTGTGGCTTTTCATTGTTCTCTCAGTTTCTACCAAGAGACAAGAGGGGTAATCTGCATGGTGTGGTTTGCAGCGTTACTTTTCCATTTCAATTCACCAATTTGCTGAACCGCTACAGTGTGCCCTGCACCGTGCTGGGGGTACAGTGGTCAGCAGCACAGCCACAGGGCCTGCTCATAGGGAGAGGATGGAGCACTAGAGGATGTAGACGATGGACAAGTGATGTTGGCGTGATGAAAGTTACAAAACGAGGAGGGATGGGGTTTGCCTGGAACACATCATGGGACAGCCAGCTTCAGCCAAGGGCTAGGGAGAGTCTCCTTGAGGAAGTGACATGCAGGTCCCTCGGGGGTGGGCTTAGTAGGGAGTGGCCTCTGTGTGGCAAGTGAGTGAGTGGGTGGGTGAGCTTTCCTGAACGAAGAGTCCCCAGGGAAGAGGCTTCTTCCAACAATGTGAAGTCACCCTGTCTCTGTGCACTGGCTTCCAGGACACCTTGTCCCAAGGACCCAGGATCTCTTTGACTGGCTTGTGATGTCCAAGACCTCAGAGCATCACTTGCCAAATGTATCATGGTTGGACAGGGTAGGGGTGAAAGTTGCTTAACTGTCACTCTCATCCCTTAAACATCCTCAGACATCTGGCAGGGGAAGAATGACAGGTGGGGGCTGGAGGCACAGCAGGCAGTCAGGGGAGGAGTAAAGGTGTGAGCAGAGGCAGAGAGAAGAGCAGAAATTAGAAAGCGCAGCTCCAGCCCCCATGAGCCCCCATCTGTGATGACTCAGCAGACCCAGGGGTCCTTGCTGATGAGCTGGCAGGATAGTATGGATCAGGAAGATCCTAGCAGGAAACAGGCAGCATACTTCAATTGGACCGTTAGAGGAGCATTCAGTAAAGAGATTCTTTTCAAAGGTAAGAGCAGGGTGTAGGAAAGGATTGCAGGAACCTGGATCAAGGGCAGCCATCTATTCCACTGCTAGGCCTGCTGGCCTGGGGAGGTGACCAGAATGCTTTTGAGTGGAGAGGCTGCCTGAGCATCTCTGTGGCCTCAGCTGAGGGCCGCAGCCAGACTGTGGCAACCCCACAGAGGGCATTAGGGGGAATAAGTGCTCTAATTCCCTCTCCTCTCTGCCTCCCATCAGCTGGCAATACTCCCCACTGGTCAAAGCAGAGGGTAAGGGTACCCATCAAAGCAATTCCACAAGTCAATATCCCAGGGCACCACAGAGTAGGGTGGAGAAGTTGGGGAGCAGACCTGGAAGTGAGAGGAGACCCAGTCCCAACTCCACCCTTTCCCAGACACCAACTCTGGACAAGCCCCTCAACTTTTCTGGGCCTCAGTTTCCCTCTCTGTAAAAAGGACAATGAGTGTGCTTATATTGTTCCAAATTTGAAATTCAATGATGAATTTAAGGATTCCAGCTTGGAGCCCTGAGTGCATTGACTGGCGGCCAGCACTTGGTTTCTAAGGGTTAGCAATGAGAACACAAAATCGAGGCCACTAAGGAGCCAGACACCCTGGACATCCAGCCCAGAAACCCTGGACATCTGAGCACCGCACCAATGAAAGGCTTGCTCAGCAGGTCGTGGAGGCCTGCCAGGACTAGAACCCAGAAGCAGTCTCTCTCTCTCTGCAGGGCCCTGAGGGGTGCACATACACACACACACACACACACACACACACACACACACACACACACACACAGTAGAGCTGTAGGAAAGGCCGTGTCTCACCTCGCCCCTCTGGAGAGAAGCAGCAACAGGCTTGTCACAGCCCAGGGTCTGTGCTCTGGATGGCTGAGGTCAGTGGAGGGACAGACAGCAGGGCCAGGCCTCCTAGCTCTGCCCAGAATCATGGGCCCAGCTAGAAGGGAACTTGGCAGCACTAGTCCACCTCCCTGTGAAGAAATCCTCCCAGGCACCCTAGACACGTGTCATCTAGGTGGGACAATGGCAACCCACTCCAATATTCTTGCCTGGAAAATTCCACGGACTGAGGAGCCTGGCGGGCTACAGTCCATGGAGTCGTAAAGAGTTGGCCACGACTGAGTGACTGAGCACACAGCCCACTGGCAGCAATGGGGAAGGAGCTCATCACCTCACAGGGCACCCTGGGCAGCCACCTGCCCCTGGACATCCAGGGCCCTCCGGGGCAGCCCTTGGAACCTCAAGGTCAGACTCCAGACCCTGACCCCACCTCTGTCTGCCTAAGATATCGCTTCCGTGCCCAGAACAAAGGCCCCTGGTGAAACCCGCAGCCCTCTGCCCTTTACTTCTTTATCACCCGCATTTCAAGTTCACAGGAAGAGGGTTTTCAAAACATCAGAGTCAGAACGGCACTGTGGTCAATTTTTTCAAAAGAAAGGAAATCAAAAAGGATCAAAGAACTGCAGGTGCAGCAGATTAAGGCCCTGCAGGGTGGGCAGGGGCCGATGGCAAGGAAGAGTGTGCCCACCTGAAGGGGAGGCCGCTGCTTGCCCAGATCCCCAGGGTAGGAGCGGGCGAAGGGGCAGGGAAGGGGGCAACTGCGAAAGGACAGCAGGGCTCCCGCATTGCTTTGTAGGTTGAGAGGAGACAGCTCACATGGCCCGGGTCCTCACCAGCTCTTGCCTGCACCTGTGACAGTCTCTTAAGTCTCTGCAGCGCAGTGGCAAATTTCCTTTTTCCGAGCAATGCCAGCCGTGTCTCTTGTGCACCTGACATCTCAGCGTCCTGAGCTCAGAGCAGGAAATGCTAGTGTGCACATCTCTGCTGAGACTGTCGTTGAATTTACCAAGCTGCTCATTAAAGGTGTACACCATGACATTGTTCCTTTTACTGCCTGGAAGTCCCTTTTGCTTCATTTTTCTGGTTTCCTTTCCCTTTATTTTATCTTGTTTATTGAGTGAATCCATTTAGAAAAAAAAGGTGTGAAATGTTTTTAAAACGTGAAAAAGCAGAGGGATTATATAATGAGCATCCTAGTATCCAGATTTATCAGTTCGTAACAGATCGTCATTTTTTTTTTCTCTTTTTGCTGTGGTACAATATACTAACACAAAATTGACCGTTTTAACCATTTCAATCTCTTTTAGAAACATAACATTACACATATAGCTAAAGAGCCCTACAGCTTCTTCACCATGCCCTTCCCTTCTTCCCTAGAAAAGTGAAGTGAAGTGAATTGGTTCAGGCATGTTCAGCTCTGCAACCCCATGGACTGTAGCCTGCCAAGCTCCTCTGTCACTGGAATTCTCCAGACAAGAATACTGGAGTGGGTAGCCATTTCCTTCTCCGGGGGATCTTCCTGACCCAGGAGTCAAACCCAAGTCTCCTGCATTGCAGGCAGACTCTTTACCGTCTGAGCCACCAGGGAATCCCTAGAAGTAATCACTATTCTGAATTTGATTCTCCTATAGAAGTGATGCATGAATGTTATAAAATAATCCATGTAGTGGAGAAGATACAGAGCCAAAAGTAAACCTTCTCCTGCTTCTCTCAGCCTTAAACTCACTTGTCCCTTGAAGTAACCATTGTTAAAACTTTCTATGAATCTTTCCAGGTATCTTTTAATACAAATGAATATATTAGTTTTTTCTTTCTTTATACACGTGAGCTTACACTATGCATAATGTTCTCCAACATGCCTTTCGTTTCCAGTTATCACTGTTCCTTGGAATTTTTCTGTGTTAGTACTAACTCTACTGTGTTCTTTTTAACAGCTGCATGAGATTCTACTTTATTTGATAGTTTCCCATGGAAGGGTATTTAGGTGGTTTCCAGAGGCTTAGCTATTCTAAACAAGCCTACATGGAACATTCTTGACATATAGTTTTGCTCACTTGTGGGAATACTGTATATCTGTATAATAAATACCTGAAAGTGGAGTTTCTAAGTAAAAAATACTGAACATTTGACACCTCGAATGACGTGCCTACCCACGTCTAAAAATGATCAACCCAAACACCAACAAACTACATGTGAGAGTTTCTATCTCCCCACATCCTCGACAGCATGCTTTTTCATACCACTTTTGGTCTTTTGTTTATTGTCTTCTGTAAGCTGTCTGCTCTTACCCTTTTCGAACCCTAGCATTTTATGGGCTGACTTTTTACACTTGAATCTTTGATCCATCTGAAATTAATTTTAGTTGATATTCTTTTCAATGAACATTTATTGATGTTCCCACTCTGTAAATAGATTGAATGAAGTACTGAGATAAAGGTAAAAGCAGATTTCTCTCCATTCAGCAGGCCACAACTAAATGATTTTGCCTTCCCACTTAGAACTAGCTGATGTTGAGGCTCTAGGTTAAGAAGTGGACTATCCATAACGGATGAGTGAACAGAGAGGCAATGCAGACATCCAATCAGTGAGTTGTTCTATAAACAGGCAGCAGTGGATTCAGTCACTAGAACTTTGTTTTTTTTCCTGAAGAGATGTGTATTGCATGTGGGAAGAGGGGTACACACGTGCATGGTGGCCAGAGGAACAGACTGTGGCAGAGAGGAAACAGTCCACCAAATCCATTCTCTCTCTTCCACTATGATGAGCTTGAAGCCAGGAGCATGGCTGCCCATCTGGGGATAGTATTTCCCACCTCCGTGCATTTAGAAAGGGCCATATGACTACACGGGCTTCCCTGGTGGCTCAGTTGGTAAAGAATCCACCTGCCAACACAGGAGATGCAAGAGATGTGGGTTAAATCCCTGGGTCAAGAAGGTCCTCTGGAGAAGGAAATGGCAACCAACTCCAGTATTCTTGCCTGGAAAATCCTATGGACAGAGGAGCCTGGTGGGCTACAGTCCGTGGGGTTGCAAAGAGTCAGGCATAACTGAGCACACACATGTATGCATGCACTCGTATGACTACATTCTTACCAGGGGAATGTGAGTGGAGCTGGTATTAGCCCCTCCGTCTATAATGATTTTAAAATATGACACACATTCTTCGACTCTCAACTACCAAGTGACAGGTGTCTATGACCCCTCCGCTTGAACCTGGGTGGTCTTCATCCCAGAGGAAAGTGGAAAGTCACGTGATCGCTGAGACTAAGGCATAGAAGGCTGGGCAGCTTCTACCTTTTGGGAAGACTCACTCTTGATGCCCCAAGTCTCGGTAAAAGAAGTCCAACTCCTGTGAGGACCCCAAGTTAGGGAGGCCATGTGTCCATGCCGTGGAACAGGCCCCACTGAGCCCAGTCTTCTAGCCAAGCACCAGGTGAGTGAAGATACCCCCAGACAATTCAACCCCTACCACTGGAATCACCCCTAGCCATCTGAGTCTTCCCAGCTGAGGCCCCAGACATTGTAGAATACAGACAGAAGCCATGGTCCAGGAATTCTGCCCCAACCCCTAGCATTCCTCACAGACCCACAAAATCAATGAGACTAATGAAATAGTTGATATTTTATAGCACTATTTCAGAGTGGTTTGTTATCCAGTAATAGATATCTGGAACCAAGCCAAGACCAAGAAAACTCTTTCCCTTCCTGCTGACTCCAACCCAGATGTGGCAATGATCCAGCCTCCACAATGCAGATGACAACTCCTAGGATGACAGAGCCACTGGAGGAAAGGACCTGGGTCCCAAAGGACCACATGGAGCACTGTTGCCAGCTGATAAGAAAAACTTACCTCAAGGGGTATTGAGAGAGGAACACATGTCTTTATCCTTTAAGCCAGCGGTCCCCAAACTTTTTGACACCAGACACCAGTTTCATGGAAGACAATTTTTCCACAGACCAGAGGGGATGAGGGGGATCGTTTCAGGATGATTCAAGCATATTATATTTATTGTGTACTTTATTTCTAATCTAACGCCACACTGATCTGACAGGAGATAGCTCTCCGCAGCCCGGAGGTTGGGGACCCCTGCCTTAAGCCAAACAAACAATATATGCTGTACACCTGAAACTAACACAACATTGTTCATCAGCTATACTCCAATAAGAAACAAACAATACAAAGATACAACAGTGAGCAAGGCACACCACGTCTGGGGAGGAGGATGGAGGGAGGGATCACAAGGACAGATCAAACCCCGCAAGAGGATGCAGTTGGTTATTTAATGATAGTTGTAATCAGTTCTTTGCGGAGATATACAGGGAGCTGTGAAAACCATTCAAAGGGCTCTCACCCAGTGTGGGCGGACAAGGAAGGTAGCCTTGAGGAAATGATGCTGCTTTGAGACCAAAAGGGTGAGTAGAAATTAAGCAGAAAGATGGAGAGGGAAGAGAGGAAGACTGCTATGGCACCAAAAGTGGGTGGAACATGTACAAGGGCTCTGAGTCAGGGAGGAGATGGTGAGTTTGAGGAACTGGAAAAAATAAAAACCTCCGTGGGGCTCATGGGTCAGGCTGAGGACTTCAAATCTGACCTCTAAGAAATACAAATCCATGGGATAGTTCCAGCAGGAGACTGACTTGATTGGATCATCCTCTGGAAGCTGAGGGGAAGATACAGGGGCAGGGAGACCAGTGGGAGGTACATGAAGACCCTGTCTATGGCGGGGACTGTGGGGAGAAGTGATTGGGTCTGACGGATATTTGGGAGGTGGCTGGTAGGACTTGGAGGGTAGGGGGAGATGGGTGCAAGAGAGATGAGTCAAGGACGAAACACCAAGGAAATGATGTCTGGTCTATAAGTAAGTTATGACGTCATGGCCAGAGAAAACCTAGACAGGGCCAAGTCCAAAGGTAGCTCAGATCAGGAGAATGGGGATTGGATTTGTTGGTGGGTGGCTTTGAGCAAGCCATTTCCTCCATCTTTATAAATTGTCTATGAAAACAACTTACTACGCAGAACAGCTTTTGTGTAAGGACAATGGCTGCCTTCATTCACCCCAAAACACTTAGTGAGTGGTGCCTATGATGTGCAATAAATAATATATAAAGTACATGTACCAAAAAGTACATGGTGTGTTAGTGACAGTGCCAAGGAGAGCAAATAAAGTCGGGAAAGGAGACAGAAGGCAGAAGCAGAGTTTTAGATAAGATGTTTAAGGCATACGCTCATGAACAGGGTGTCCAGGTTCTATGGAACCTGAGGGAGGCTTTCTTCTGGAAAATAAACATTAAAACATCTTATTTTTTCAAATTTCACAAAAATCGTGGCTCTATGAATAGACCTCTAGGGCTTGGAAGGGGTAGGTGTGAGTAAGGGGGCCCAGAGCATAGGCATCAAGAGTTTTCTCAGTAATTCCACCTCTGCTCATGAGTAACAGAGCCGTAGGAAGGGTGGAGGGTGACTGTGGGTGTCACCAAAAGAACCTGCTTTATGTGACTTACAGTAAGTCACTCAACTACTCTGACACCCAATTTCCTGAACTGTAAATGTCCTTATAAGGTTTTAAGGAGTAAATAAAGGCATGTAAATCAAATTTCCAGCTCAGAGTAATACATGGAAGCTAATTATTTTAATTTTTATTCCTATCTGACACAGAGGGAAAACCATGGTCTTGGCTGTGGGAAGTGACCAAAATAAAAGGAGGATGATGAGCCCCACATTGCCTGTGAAGGCTGGGGTCAGTGGCTGCAGGAGGTGCACATCGTGTGCATGGTTTTGACCTGTGGAACTGGTGTGTGGCAATGGCCCTCATGTGCTGCCTTCTGGAGAACAGTCTTAGGGAGACCACACATTGAGTGAAGTCCTAGCTGCCCCTAGGGATTTGAATGCATGAACAAGATGAACAGAAAGAGGGGAGGCTGAGCACACGGCTAACATTGCACATTAGTCGTCCTTTACACAACTATTACAACTATCTCCCGAGCCTTCTCTCGCCTGTGAACAAGGGCAACTCTTAAGGAAAAACTGATTGCATAGCTGCAGGAGAGGAGGCAACAGTCGCAAACAATAAAATCATTGCAGTGGGTGTTGGACAAGTAAGTATGGCATGTGCCATCAGCATTCTGGGAAAGTCCCTGGCTGATGAACTTGCCCTTGTGGATGCTTGGAAATGCATCTGCAACATGGGAACATCTTTCATCTGGCAGAGAACAGATCACCCTCTGACTGTGGGGATAACTGCAGGAGTCCACCAGCAAGAGAGAGAGAGTCATATCAGTCCAGTGCAGAGGAATGTTTTCTTCAAATTCATTATTCCTCCGATCATCAAGTACAGTCCCAATTGCATCATAAGTGTGGCTTCCAACACAGTGGATATCCTCATATATATTACCTGGAAACTAAGTGGATGACTCAAGCACCATGTGATTGAAAGTGGGTGTCAAAGGTTTCACTATTTTATGGCTGAAAACTTGGCATTCATTCCAGCAGCTGTCATGGATGGATTTGGGGAGAACACGGCAACTCAAGTGTAGCTGTTTAGAGTAGAATATATGTGGCCAGCATTTCTGTTCGGGAACTGAGCCCAGAAATGGGAAAGAACAATAATAGTGAAAATTGGAAAGAAGTATATAAGGTGGTAGTGGAAAGTGCCTGTGAAATCACCAAGCTAAAAGGGTAACCAACTGGTCTGTTGGATGACATGTGACGGATCTCATTGAATCCATGGTGAAAAATCTATCCAGGATTCATCTGGTGTCACAATGGTGAAGGGGATGCGTGGCATTTAGAATGAAGTCTTCCTCAATTGTCCATGTGTCCTTAATGCTCAGGGGTTAACTAGTGTTATCAACCAAAAGCTGAAGGCTGATAAGGTTGTTCAACTCGAGAAAAGTGCAGATACACTGAGGGACGTCCAGAAGGCCCTGTAAGGCCTGTGGCTTCTGGGTTCTAAGCTGTAGAAATTTTAAAACGCCTATGTGAGGGAATTCCCTGGTGGCCCCATGCTTCAGACACTGTGCTTCCACTGCAGAGAACATGAATTTGATTCTGGGTCAGGGAACTAAGATCCTGCATACTGCATGGAGTGGCCAAAACATAAAAATAAGAATAGAAACAAAAACACTCCACTGTGATTATCCATGAGCCTTTGGTATTCATCCATGTACATGGATCACAGTTTGCTTTTTCTCTTCCTAGATGTGTGAATTTGGGCTCAAAAAATCAAAGGCCATGCTTGTGGTTTAATGTTTGCAATAGGAGACCTTGCTCTAGGAGTATTAACTATCAAAAAATAAATAAATAAAAAGCAAGATGGAAAGAGAGAAAGAAAGGATGGAGGCTGGGAGCTTGGGCAGGTCTGGATTCTAATCCTGCCTCTGCCTCTGCCAACCTGTGACCATAGCTGGTGGCTTCATATGCTCGAGCTACCACTTCCTCAGCTGTCACATGGCAGGACAGTCCTGACAATGCTGGGCAGAAGGGTTGTGATGACATAAACTGCAGACGTGCACAGAGCGAGGGGTCACTGCTCCTGCCCCCTCCTCTTTCCGGTCAGACACACACTCTGGGACCTGTGCCAGGAGGAGACATGTCTAGGACTGTGGCTCTGGGCACCCGGTGACTGAAAGTTCTCCAAGGCCCTGGGTGCATGGCCGTCACAGCATATGCTCTCCTCCATGTCACAAAGCAAGCCCGGCTCGTGGTGGGTGCTGGTGACGTTCGATGACCTAAAACAATGAAACCCATAATCAGAGGGTGCTCCGACTTGGCTGCTGTGGGTTTGTTTGCCCATGCACAGGGCACAATCATCTCACTTGGAGTTGCATCGGCCGTTAGCCCTCAAGTTCTGTTGCTAAGAGATTATGAACCAAATGATGTTTCCAAAAAATAACCACTACAGGATGTTTCAGGATAGAACCATAATAACAGCCTAAACAGAATGGGTATGTTGTTATTGATAAATCCTTATGAAGAGCCAAGGAATGGGGTGACTGGGGGGTAGCCTGGCCATACACATCCTATGGAAATTACTGATTTGCCAAGGTCTTGAGTATAACAAAATAGACTCAGGGATAAAACTGTAAGGGACATAATGTCCTCATGATTCCCAAATCAATCAAGCAAGATGTATTTGTTGGGGACTTATTATTTGCCTGTTTTGTGTGTGTTTACAACGATGTCAGCCACATTAAGTTACAGGCGGCAATGACTAAGTCTGGCAAAGCTGTAACCACCCCTGGTTGGCACAGTGCCTGTGGGCCACAACTGATTAAGTGATTTAACAGCCGTTTGCTGCCACCTCCACTATTGCTGTGTTGCTGGAGCAACAGGAGGCAGTCTACTAACAGAAGCCCACGTTAGAGCAGGACAAGAGATTCCATCCACAGGGAAGTCAGCAAACAGGGCACTTGTAAGGGACTGATGATTGTCATCTGGTGCCTAGACCAGTGCTACCTACAGGATTTCCCCGGGAAGATGGAGCCATTCCACTGTAAGTCCTCACCTCCAGGTGATCTCTGTGAGGCCGATGGATTAGCGCAAAACAGGTGTTATCTGTTAAGAAAGTAACCCCTGATCTCTGCCCGCCCCTCTCCTGACCAGGGAGCTGAGCAGTGTGATGCCAGCCCCGCTCCCCTTTCCTCCCTGCTCCCACCGCCACTGGCTGGACCCCAAAGGAGCCCCTCTGCTTGCTGTCTGGCTGGTTACTCTGGCTGCAATGGCCTAATGGTCTACATTTCATCTCACTGGGCAGATTAATGGAGGGTAAATTGTTGTGTTCTTCTTTCTCACTTTACAGGTGTGAGAGCCAGGGTCACAGAGGGACAGACTAAAGTGTCAAAGCCACAGAGCTAGTAAGTCAAGGGCAGACCCATGTCGTCTAGCTCCAAATCCCAGGATCCTCACTGCTTGCCAGACCCCGAGACCCAGATGCTTTGCGCAGGAAAGCGCCGAGTGTTGCAACGGCACCCAGAAAGGGGTCAGTGTTTCCACGGGTCAACGCTGGTGACCCTGTCACTATGTGGCACCCAGGGGAGGGGGCAGAGCCGCCAGCACTCTGACTTCCTCTTTCCCCCAAGGGGCAGAAGAAGGGGGTCACGAACCAAGCAAATCATTAACATCCCAGCCTCAGAAGCTTATCCTGCCACTCAGTACCTGGGTGACCTCAGGCAAGTTAATCTTTTGCAAAGCTGTTTGCTTTCTTAAAATTAGGAACTCAGTACATATCTACTTCGTATGGAATTTATGAGGAATGCATGAGATTGAACAGGTAAAGATGGTTAGCAGTATGTGCGGGAAACACTTGATAAATGCTAACAGCAGCAGCATCTCGGGCTATAACCTTCATTTTCACCACCACCATCATCCACTTCTGCTCGGGACTTGGGGTGCATGTGGGTAGAAGGATGGCACCAATTAGAGTCCCATTACAGTCCCCAGTAGTGACTAGCCTGTGCTATGAAGGCCTCCGCTGACAAAGGGAGACATTTATCAGGGTTCCTGGCAATAGATGCTTCGTTTTTCATAAGCTAGACTCAAGGAACAGAGAAGTAGCTTTGCAGGTTTCCATGGCTGTCTAAACACATGTGCTTCCAATTGGCTCTCTCGGGCTGGAATTCCCCGGTGCCCAGCCCAGGCCAGCTCTCTCCACTGCCCAGTGCTCCCCACCCTGAATTGTGCTGGGCATCTTCCCACGACCAGACCTAGGGGCCTCAATGGCAGATTGCGTCCTACCCATCATTTTTCAATTCCATCCCTTGGAGTGGAAAGAGCTGGGATACCCCCCAAGTTTTTCTGAAGGTTTTTACTCTGAGAGTCTTAAAACTCCAGCCCAGAGAAGGGCATCTGAAGGCAGGCTGGGTGGAGGGTGGAGATGCTGGCTGAAGTGGTGGGGTCATGAATTCACCAGCCCTGCCACTTGGCACCCACCCCCATGCAGCGGCTCCAGTTATCCTGTGGGGTCAGGATGCTGTTTCTGCTGAGTCATCCTTTCTTGCCCAGAGGGATCTTGGCCCAAAGCCACATTCCTGGTGGGGTCTGAGTGCCACAGAATACAGAAACTTCCTTTCTCACCAGCCCCTTGGCTCTCCAGCCCCGCACAGAGGCTAGTCTCTCAGCAACCTCTGCCAGCAACAAATACCCTCTGCCAAGTCTATGTGTGTCCCCCCAGGGCTCCGGCCCACCCTGGACCCTGAGCTCCAGGAGCAAAGAACATCCCACAGGGAGGGAGGCAGCAAGTGTGCCAGTGCAGGAGGAAGGGAGGAGAGGCAGGACCCAAGGGGAGGAGCCCAGAGAGGGACCCAGGAGCTACTTAAGCTAAAATTCCTGCCTGTCCACTTGGTGGGCCCTCCTGTCAATGCAGGTCCAGCAGCCGCATTGAGAAGGAGCCTATGCCCCAGGACAGGCCTGGGCAGAAACCACATTTCATGCCAAAGAAGCAATGAGACAGTCTAGGCTTCAGCCCTGGGCCCATACTGCGCCCCCACCCAGAAAGTCCAGCATCCCCTGATCGTGCAAAATTTCAGAGTCCCCAGATAAGCACCTTCTGCAGAGCCCAGGTTTCAGGAACATCTTTGAGTACCCACTGTGTGCCAGGCTCCATACCAAGCACTGGCCCTACCAGAGAGGACAAGGTAGACGTGGCCAAACCCGTGATGTCTCTCTCATCTTTTCCAGGCCCACTGCCCTTACCTTCACTCCTGTTCTCATTGCAGACTGCTTGGGTTATAATCTGGGCTCCCCACTTTCAGCTGTGTGATCTTGAGCAACTTACTTTACTTCTCTGGGCCTCCATTGCCTCATTTGTAAAATGGAGGCAGGCTAGTACCCATTTTATAGGGATATTACAAGAGATAAATGAGTTTACATGTGTAAAACATATAAGACAGTGCCTGGCACAAAGAGCTCAGTGTGTGTATGTGTGTGTACACGCGTGCGTGTGAGTGTGTCTGCATTCCTGACCTTGAGCGTTTGCTCAGGCTGTCTCCCTTTTCTGTGGAAATGCTTCCTCCCTTTTCTGTGGAAACCTGGGGATTTAGACTTGGCAGAGTTTCCACAAGGGAGGACCATTAGATCCTGAGGTCAGGCACAGCCAGGTGAGAGACCTTAAAACTTGCAGAGCATTTTCCTGTTCGACCAGGGTTTTACGCCCTGTGAGGCAGACGAGGGAAGGGAGCTCAGGGATGTTGACACCTGCCCGAGGTCACAGCCCTAGTCAGCACTGGAGCTGAGGGTGGAGGCTGGGACTCCTGACTGCATGTAGTACAGTCCTTGCCCCAACCTCACAGCGCTGCTCCCCAGGAAGCTTCAGACACCCTGAGGCCAGCGCCAGGATAGCAGAGCTCCCCCAAGGCTCAGCATCCAGAGGACAGGACCTTCTTGGCCCTTCAGGGACTCGGGGGTCAGTGGGCTTTGTCTCTCAGAGCCAGACAGGGCCACGGAGGGCCGTGAAACAGGGGCACTCGCTGGCAGAGACCTGAAGAAGGCCCGGCAGGAAGGGCTCAGCCCAGGAAACTCTGAGCTATGCTGGCAGACCACAGGGCCCCCAGGCTTCCTGCTCCCTCCTCACAGGCTGCCCTGTCAACGTCAACGGGTTTGTGAAACCCTGCCGGGCAGGCAGTGGAAACTCAAGGGGCCCCAGGGTTCACTGGCTGTGGTCACCCTGTTCCTTCGTGGCCCAGGAGAAGGTGGCTTTCTAAAGATGGCCCTCCACACTGTAATGGGATCCAGCTGCTGTGGGAGACAGGCACCTGACAGAGGCCCCATCTTGTTAGGCCCCGAGGCCTCCGATGCCAGGGTTCTTCCCTGCAGGCCCAGATCTCCCTGGCCTCCACAGATGCAGGGAACCCTTAGACGCAGATATAGGGGGTATCTGTGATTGAAAGACTTTGGAGTGAGAGAGAATGTGGATTATGAGCCAGCTCATAGCTTTGCTAGCTGTGTGACTTTGGGCAAGTTGATTAACCTCTCTGTGCCTCTGTTTCCTCTTGTGTAAAATGGTGATTAAAAAAAGCACCTATCTTGTTTTGAGAATTAACTAGAATAATGTATATGGAAGGTTTGGCACAGTACCGGGCACACTGTAAGCTTTTGGACCACAGAAGCTGCTACATTAGTAACCACCATGTGTGGCAACAGAATGCAAATACTATGGCATTCTTTGATTTTGGAATTTTACTTTAAACCATCTAGACCCAATCTGCTATACTTGAAGGAAGTGTGTGCCTTCCTCTGGAAGCTTCCTCTCCCTTTGAGTTGTCCAAGAACCCCAAGTCTTATGTGCTCCAAAGGGAGAGGTGGAAGGTCCAACTCCCCAAAGGGGGCCAGGAGCACTGGGATCCTGACCAGTCCGGCTGCCTGGTGACACTATTCCCCCATGGTCAGAAGGAGAAGCTCATCCTGTACTCTCGGGCCGCATGGATCTCCCAGGGGGTGACTCCAGCTATGGCCCCAGGTGCCCCCAGCCCTGCTAGCTGAGGTGCTCCCCACACTCATGCAGTTCATGCTTACACGTGGTCATTCCGTGCTGCGTCTGCAGGGCTTCTGGGTCCACTCCCTGCAGACAGGAGTTCAGTCCCTTTTCCTTCCCCAGGATCCCTGCTGGGGTTGGGGCTACTTCTCCTTTTCAGACCATAAAACACAAACAATCTCACTACTCCTCTATGTCTGAGGGTCCCCGAAAGCCACACACCTTGGCCACCTTCCACGCTTAGCCTCAGTGCCGATGTACCTGCCCACAGACTACCAAGGTAACTCTCACATGGAACAGAAAAAAATTGGTCTCCGTGGGGCATCCTGCTGGATCAATGTTCTTCTCAGTAACTGGGCAGCAGGGAGAAGCCAACCTTAAGGCCATGGCAGCAGAGTAGCCTTTTCTCTTCACACCCTAGAAGCCCCAGATGTGAGCTCCTGGAACCAGGGACGCGAGAGAGTTGCATTACAGTATCCCTGGCCGCTGGCTCCAGCTCCTGAGCTCTTGCCAATATGTCCATACGGTTCAGTGAATGCTTGTTGACTGACAGACTGACCAATGGAGAGCAAAAAGACCTATCTGAAGGAGGGGATCAGGCAGAGGTGCTGGCTTGGACAAAAGAGGGCGAAATGGACAAGGGACACCAGGGTAACGGGGGAGCAGATGGGTCTGTGGGGGCGGTGGGTGGGCTCCTTGTGGGGGCCAAGGAAAGAGGATGCACTTCCAGGGCTACCTAAGAGCGTGGGGCAGTCAGGGTGGCACTGGGTTTGCTGAGAGACCCAGGAGGCGTCTCTGGAGATCCCATACTCCTCCAGGTACACAACAGGGGCTGGGGAATGTGATAACAGGAGCCAGGGAGGCAGCAGCTTCAGAAGGGGAGGTGGGCAGGACCTGCTCCTGGGCAGGGGGGATTCAGGGGCAACCATCAAATTGTAATTCCTCTCTCAGAAGGGACAGCTGGGCTCCTGGGGGGGTGGGCATTCAGGGGCAACCATCAAATCGTAATTCCTCTCTCAGAAGGGACGGCTGGGCATGGTTCAAACCGTGAATCGGGCATACTGCCCTTGACAATGTCCAGAGCTCAGGTTGCTCAAGAGAGGGGCTCCCACTGCCCAGAGGTGGCTCCAGCACTCTCTGGGTCTGTCTCAGTGCCCTGTGCTAAGACCCTCAGGGGCCTCTGGACCTTGAGCAGCCTGGACCTGAGCTGGGCTCCCTTGGGAGCAGCAGACACAGGGAATGTCTGAGGGGAACAGGAAGAGCCAGGGCCCACTGGCCCACTGGAGTCACAGCCTTTAGAACCCAGTACCTGGGCTTCCCTCGTGGCTCAGCTGGTAAAGAATCTGCCTGCAGTGCAGGGGGACCTGGGTTTGATCCCTGGGTTGGGAAGATCCCCTGGAGAAGGGAAAGGCTACCCACTCCAGTATTCTGGCCTAGGGGACTCCATGGACTATATAGTCCGTGGGGTCACAAAGAGTCAGACACGACTGAGCGACTTTCACTTCACTTCACTTCCCCTGGGTCCAAACCCCAGTTCTGCCACCTACCAGCCATGTGACAAGTACCCTCTGTGAGCCTGTCGTGCACCTCAAGGAGCTGCTTGTGAGGATTTAATGAGGATGTAAAGCATTTAGCACAGAGCCTAGCCCAGGGCACAGAGAATAATGGTGCCCCCACTTGGCATGACCCTGGTACAGGTGTGTTGAGGAAGTGGGTAAGGGTGACAGGGACCTCTCTCAGGCTCGTGCCTTTCTAAGAACCTTCTTGGCATCTCTTCCTCCTCCAGCCAGGGCTCCAGGCCCAATTAGAGGAGGCTGAGCCTTGGCTCAGGAGCACAGGAGGTTTCTCACCGTGGCAGAGAAATTGCCGGGTTGGGGGTATGGGCAGCCACAGTGACCGTCTCCAGGCAGGACGGATGCGGCTTTGCTGACAGAGAGTCTGCGGCCAGGACATGCCAGCGGTGCAGGTCTGAGGTCAGCAGTGGGGAGCCGGCTTCGCCGCTCCCGCCAGGGCCCCACCAGGGCAAGGCGTCTGCTTTCAATCAGCTGCCCCTTGGCTCAGGGAGGAGAGTAGGGGCCTGAGACCTCTTCCTCAAGCCCAATTTCTCATCACTTGGAGTGGAGATACTCCGGGCAAAGAAGGCAGGGAGAAGCTCCAGGGACCCAGGACAAGGAGACAGGGGTTGGAGATAAGGTTCATTGTTGTTAGGTCACTTAAACTCCTTCACCTGATACCTCGCAAGGCCATCCTAATCAGCTGTCAGTCCACCTTCCCCTCCCACTATGTCCTGTCACAAGCCTCTGGCTTACTCCCCACGCCAGGACTTTGCACTCGTGCCCTGTACCTAGAGGCCCTTACCTGCCCTGTACAAGGCTGACCACTCCCTTCTCTCAGCTTAAATCTTATTTCCTCAGGAAAATCTCCCTGATCCCACGTTTGATCCCATTAAATAATCTCGTAGGGCACAATTCATTTGGTACTGAAGTATTTGTCTGTGCCACTATTTCATGCCCGTCTCCCCTCTAGATGCTAAGCCCCACGCAGGTAAGAACTGTGTCTGTCTTCCTTGAAACTGTATCCCTAAAATCTAATGTATGGCCTGGCATAGGTTATGTGCTCAATAAATACCTGGAGAATGAATGAATGAATCATGCCATGAAATTTTTCTAGCAGTTTCCTTCTGTAATCTTCAATTTTTTGATCTCTACTAAGTCCCTGCAGGATAGTCAGTGCTTATGCCTATTTTGCAGACCCGAAGTCAAGGTCACAGGTGAATTCCTGGCCCCTGGCTCCTAATCCAGTGCTCATCCTTTGTCTAGAAGCAGACGGTAGAGGCATGAGCCATGGACTCAGAGATCAGAGAGAGGGCTGGGCAAGGGCCTGAGGAGGGTGGGGTGCTGCCAGACTCCTCCAGCAGTCAGGCATGCCCACAAATAATACATAAGTCAGCTTGAAGCACTCCCCATTTCCAGAGAAAGTCCAACAGAAGCCCTGAGGATATGCCTTGGCAGCCCCCCAGCTCTCACACCCCATCCCTGAAATAGCCTCCACCACCACCTCAGGCTGGCCCTTAGCCGACCCCTAAGACTGAGGGGCATGCCTCAACCCCATGAAGGAAATGGGCTTGGCAGTCAACCCCCCTGGTCAAAAAAAAACAAAACAAAACAAAACAGCTATGCCATGTCAGGCTGGTTATTCATGTCTCAGAGCCTCAGTCTCCGCACCTGTAAAATGGTACAATAACAAGGCTTAATGGGTTGTGGTGAGATTCCATGAGCCCATGAAGGTCAAGTGCCTTGCACTAAGAATTGGGTCTCTGCTGTCCCATAGCCCTCATTGGCTTCTGGGGACCATCTTAAAGGCATTAAGTGGTTTTTCTGTGGGTGGTGGCCGGGCCTTACTCTCCTCTCCTGAGACTGACTAGAGGACAGACACCAGGTCCCGTGTGGACATTCCTAGACTAGCGCAGGCCCAGGCTGGCTGCTCAGCCAGCTGCATGAGCATGAGAGTGTCTGCTCGGGTCCAGAGTAGAAGTTCTGCTATTGTCCTGTTGATGAGAGGACTGGGGACTGGGAGGAGGCTCCTCTCCCACCGGGATCTAGCAGCTGGAGGATGCATGTGGAGGGCAGAGCTATAGCACAAAAAGAGCTTTCAGAGAGCCTACAATTTCCAAAAGAGGCAGAAGTAAACTCGAAGGGAAGGGGGGATTACCCACTGGAGTAGGGGCACAATCCAGGAAAGAGGTTGTGATGGAGGTGGTTTCGGCCTGGGACCCAAAGTATAACCCTGGGGTCCGCAAAGACAGAAGAGGACGCCTGGGAGGGAAGAGGAGACAGCCTAGACCTTGGCCAGCAGGTGGGGAAATCCGGCTGAAGGAGGCAAGGAACCCGGAAAGCAAAGACATCAGCATGCAAGCTTGAATGCCTGAGCCTCCACCCGGGGGAGTACCTGTAATATACATATATATATACACACATATATATATACACACACACATATACATACGTACATATAAACACACATATATCAGTTCAGTTCAGTTGCTCAGTCATGCCCGACTCTTTGCGACCCCATGAATCGCAGCACGCCAGGCCTCCCTGTCCATCACCAGCTCCCAGAGTCTACCCAAACCCATGTCCATAGAGTCGGTGATGCCATCCAACCATCTCATCCTCTGTTGTCCCCTTCTCCTCCTGCCCCCAATCCTTCCCAGCATTAGGGTCTTTTCCAATGAGTCAACTCTTCGCATGAGGTGGCCAAAGTATTGGAGTTTCAGCTTCAACATCAGTCCTTCCAATGAACAACCAGGACTGATCTCCTTTAGGATGGACTGGTTGGATCTCCTTGCAGTCCAAGGGACTCTCAAGAGTCTTCTCCAACACCACAGTTCAAATGCATCAATTCTTCGGCGCTCAGCTTTCTTCACCGTCCAACTCTCACATCCATACATGACCACTGGAAAAACCATAGCCTTGACTATATGGACCTTTGTTGGCAAACTAATGTCTCTGCTTTTAAATATGCTATCTAGGTTGGTCATAACCTTCCTTCCAAGGAGTAAGCGTCTTTTAATTTCATGGCTGCAGTCACCATCAGCAGTGATTTTGGAGCCCCCAAAAATAAAGTCTGACACTGTTTCCACTGTTTCCCCATCTATTTCCCATGAAGTGATGGGACCAGATGCCATGATCTTAGTTTTCTCAACGTTGAGCTTTAAGCCAACTTTTTCACTCTCCTCTTTCACTTTCATCAAGAGGCTCTTTAGCTCTTCTTCCCTTTCTGCCATAAGGGTGGTGTCATCTGCATATCTGAGGTTATTGATATTTCTCCCGGCAATCTTGATTCCAGCTTGTGTTTCTTCCAGCCCAGCATTTCTCATGATGTACTCTGTATATAAGTTAAATAAGCAGGGTGACAATACACAGCCTTGATGTACTCCTTGTCCTATTTAGAACCAGTCTGTTGTTCCATGTCCAGTTCTAACTGTTGCTTCCTAACCTGCATACAGGTTTCTCAAGAGACAGGTCAGGTGGTCTGGTATTCCCATTTCTTTCAGAATTTTCCACAGTTTATTGTGATCCACACAGTCAAAGGTTTTGGCATAGTCAATAAAGCAGAAATAGATGTTTTTCTGGAACTCTCTTGCTTTTTCGATGATCCAGCGGATGTTGGCAATTTGATCTCTGGTTCCTCTGCCTTTTCTAAAACCAGCTTGAACATCTGGAAGTTCATGGTTCACATATTGCTGAAGCCTGGCTTGGAGAATTTTGAGCATTACTTTACTAGCGTGTGAGATGAGTGCAATTGTGAGGTAGTTTATATACATATATACTTTAAAGTGAAAGTCGCTCAATTGTGTCTGACTCTCTGCAATCCCATGAAATGTACAGTCCATGGAGTTCTCCAGGCCAGAATACTGGAGTGGGTAGTCTTTCCCTTCTCCAGGGGATCTTCCCCACCCAGGGATCGAAACCAGGTCCCCTGTATTGCAGGCAGATGCTTTACCAGCTGAGCCACAAGGAAAGCCCATATATATATATACATACACATACTGGACATGCGTTCCAGCCAGGCACTCTTCTGGGCAGTGCTACTAAGGGGACACCCATACATATATATATTTAACAAAAATGGAGTTCCCCTCTGGGTGTCCCCTTAGCAGCACTGCCCAGAACAGTGTCTGCCTGGAACACGTGCCCAATCAACACTCAGTAAATGAATGAATAAAGAGGAAGATTTTTTTCTTTCAGCTTCTCAGTTGGTCTCTTGGCCTCCCTGCAGCCTGCCCTCCTTACAGCAGTTCCAAGATGCCCCCATGGGGAGCAGACCCTGGCCACTCACTCCCACCCCGAACCTCCGGTACCTCCCGTCCCACCCCAGCCTGAGGTCACACTTGTGGCCTCTGAGCCAAATCCAGCTGGCAGACCTTTTCTGTTAGGCCTGCCTGTGTGTTATTGTTTTGCTTATGCGTTAAATTTGGATTAATTACTAACATCTAAAAATAAAAGAAACCACATAAAAATCTCGGTTTCCAGCTTCTCTGAAGACTGAGCTCAGCAACACATTGACTGTGCTTGTTGGCTCACCTTGGGGAAAAGACCTGCCCACCTCAGAGCAATATCTTGCGTAAGCATCTTCACACCTCCACCCCCTATCCGGGCCCTGCAGGCAGCTGAATGGGTGTCCTCACCATGGACTAAAGTCCCAACCCCTCGGCCAGGCCCCGGAAAAACTGAGAGGTGACCCTCAAGACAAGCATCTCTGTCTCCACGGTCTTTGTCCCCAAGGTCTGGCCACCATGCTTCCTCTAGTTCTCTGACAGCCCAGGCTCTTTCACACCTCAGGGACAAGTGGGATCTCTGGCCACAGTGCCTCTCCCCTTCATGGGGACCTTGCTGATGTTCATCCACGGTGTAGAAGGTGGCACCTCCTGCTGCCCATCCCAGACAGAGCAAGCACCCCCTGCACCCTCTGCAGCCTGGGGGAGGCTCCCTCAAAGCGCCTCCCTGCTCTCTGCATCGTACTGTCGGCTGTGGACTTGGGGCTGTGGGAGTCATGTCTTATTCTCTCTCTATCTCTGGGACCCACAGGCCCAGTCTCTGACCTAGACAAGTCTCCAGGGCCTCACTCAATGCATTCCTTGAGAAAATGAATTAAATAGAAGTCCTTAATTTCATGGGTGGCAGAAAAATTCCCCAAACAACACCAAAGAAATTGAGAAGGCTTTGCTGTGACTTTATCAAGAGCCACAGTGATGACATCTACCCCAACACACACACACACACACACACACACACACACACACACACACACACACACACACACACACTGCCCTGGAAGTTCCAGGACAGACTGCCCCAATCAGGCCTGCTCTAGAAAAACAGGGAAATAGGACAAATGTTATTTTTAAAGATGTACACACACAAAACCACATAGAAACACACACGCAGATGCATGCACGCACACTACTACACATATGCACACACATGTCCCATGTCAACTACCCTCAAGTACCTCCTCTCTCACCTCCAGCTGGGGGCCCAGTGTCTCCTTCAGGTTCTAGGCCTTTGCTGAAACCCTGAAGGACCCACCTTCTCCCCCCACGGCAGCTATGTCCTAGGCCTACTCTTTGAACCCAGCCTGCTAAGTTGACTGTAGAGTTGGACAGCCCAGACCCAGAGCTAGTGGGAGATTCGGGTATCAGACTGGAGAACTGAAAGGGATTTCAAGGCCCACCCATGTTCTGGGTGAGAAAAACCAGCCTACAGTCAGACTCCTCCCAGCCCTTCTCAGGTGGGCAGAGCCTGGCTGGGAGGAGAAGGGCCCCTCAGCCTTCTGCTGAGCCTACACACCGGGGTCACCCAGTCCTCATAGGAGCAGGGCATCCTGCCAGGCCCCGTTCGCAGATGCAGAACCAACCCACAAAGTCAGCTCTGGTGAGGCAGGTCCCTCTCCTCACCTCTCTGGTTCTGGCTCTGGTGCCCTGTTCTTCACCATATTCTGAGTGTCACTGATACTCAAAAACTGGGTTCACCTCTTGGTAGGTGTCAAACCAAAGGATAAAACCAAGCCAAAGACTTGGAGAAGGAAGGATTTATTACTTGCAGCAACCAAGGAGAAGGGGTGACAGAGGACGACATGGTTGGATGGTATCTCTGACTTGATAGACATGAATTTGAACAAACTCAGGGTGATAGTGAAGGACAGGGAAGCCTGGCATGCTGCAGTCCACGGGTGAAGGGTCAGACACACTCAGCAACTGAACAACAGCAACAAGAACACCGGATATCTTTCCCAAAGCAGTGTCTCCCTGAACAGCAAATTGGGGAAGTTTTTTAAGCTAAGGGTACATGTATGTTGATGAAGGGTCTTGAGAAGAGGATGATCCAGTATAGAATTAGGGCAAATGTGGACAGAGTCCAAGCTTTAGTTGACTGAAGTCAGGAGAGTCAGCATCATCACTCTGCCCTCCACATGTGCGGGGACCTTAGTTCCTGCAGAACTCAAAGACAGGCATTACAGATAGTGATGTATATCCTTGAGGAAGATCCAGGACTCTGTTTTATGGCTGAACTATTATTTCTTGACTGCTTTCCCTTTGTTCCTGCATTTCCTCACTTCCCTTAAGATCATTAATTACTGAGACCTGTTCAAGGGCAAGCATTGTGGTCAGACTTAGATCAACCAAACTGGCTTAGGACAAAAATGGCTTCTCTTATATCAAGAAAGCCATGCCTGGTTCTCTTTCTCCAGGGCCCCCTACCCTATCTGCTTACATTTTCACTGGCTGTTGACAGGCATGAAAGGGAAACAAGCTGATACACCTACTGACTTGCATTGTACACCGGAGCAGCATTCAAATTTGTCACCTTGGTAGCTCTGTATATTTACTCAGTGAATAATCTTCTGCAGGTCAACATAAACCACGTCGAACAAAGCGTGGCACTTTCTCACAGTCTCCCCAGAGACTTTGTTTGGGTCCAGGCCTCACTGGTTGAGGGTGTTCACGAGATAAGGAGGGTTAAGGAGAGCAGAGCCAGCCACTATCTATAAGCTAGCTACCTCTTGGCCCTGTTTTCAGAGGAAGCTCAGGCTCCACGGGATGAGTCACATGCCTCAGGCGCTTTTCCAGGACAGAACCCGGGTAGACCTGCCCCTGGCCCTGCCCTGGCTCTGTCCCCTCCCAGCCTCAGGTCAGTTTGCCAGGCAGAGAACAGGGCCCAGCCTAATGCCCTGGAAGAGAAGGGACACCTCTCCTTCTCCAGCCCTGGAGGGAAGCTGGGTTCCACAGGACCACCACTACCCTCTGGGGTGCCCACCACAGCCCTGGGAATCTGGGGCCTCAGGGTGTCAACTCAGGTTCTTCTTGGCTGCCTCCGCCTCCTGCTGCTCCCGCTACCAGAGCCAACCCCATTAATCACCTTCACTCTCGCCAATCCCCAGGAATGTGGCGGTCTCATGAAAGTCAGCCCTGGGTTAAACAAACAAACAAACCTGGAGGCTTCTAAGTCAGCTGTGAGGCTCGAGGAGGCTTCTCCTTCCCTGCTCTGCATGCCACCCCTGCCCATCCCCAGCCCCTCCCACTGGGATCTCAGAGCCACCTCCCACATACCCCAGGACTAGGAGGGAACAGCACAACTCCAGTGAAACAACCTTTAGACTGAGCAGGCAGGGGCTGCCCAGAAGCCTGAAACCCACCTCCCCCCTGCCCAGGGCCTCCCCTCACCACCTGCTCCACCCCCCAAAATCTCTGCCTCTTACTCCTCCATATTTGGTGTCTAGCAACCCCACTTCCCAATCTCAGGCCCTGCAAACCAGCTCTTATCCTGCCTGGGTCCCTACACCACACCTCAAAGGAATGGAACGTGTCCCTGGGAAGGTTCCCCCAAGGATGTGGAGAAGCCAGAGAGGTTGGGACCAGCTGAGAGCCTCTTCCTGCCCTACTTCCTGCTTTCTCCATCCCCTCCTCCATTCCCAGGACTCAGCACCAGTAATGTCCCACTGAGCCTGGCCTGGGAGCAGGCTCAGGGACTTTCTGCTAAGGGAAGAGGGACCCACACCCCTAAGTGCCTGTAAACAAAGAGGAAAATATGCAAACACTCAGCCCACTCACAAGAACACAAGAATCCACAGCTGGACTGAGGGATGCGCACAGGTGCAGACCACACTGCTGCTCAAATGAGCTGCACTGACGGGGCCAGAGCTGCGGCTGCGGTTCCCACGCTAGGGCCCCCAGCCTTACGGTTCCTCAAGCCACTTAAAATATTTCAGAAAGCCAACAGACAGCCTACATTTAGCCACAGTGAGGCTTCTGGGACTAACAAAAAGTATAACGCTTTGCTTTTAGCCAGACTTACATCAACTCAATGCAGACCATTTCATGCTGATAAACATTCTGAGGGTCCATGTACCAAATTAGATTGAGAAAATGGAGAAAGAAGTAATAAATTAGCAATCATTATTTAACAAATTTTTTTCCAAACATGGAGTATATAACAGATAATAAAATGGATCTTGTATGCTTATTTCCTTAATATACAAAGAGCTCCTACAAATCAATGAGAAAATGATACATAGGCCTCCCTTGAAATGGTCAAACATCAATAACATGGGATTCACAAAAAGAGAAGAAAGAAATTAAAATAGTCAACAAATATAGGAAAATATGCTCAAACTCACTCTTAAAGGTACTTAATTTTTAATGAGATATTATTTTTCACCTATCAAGTCAACAAAGATTTAAAGGTTTGCTAATACTCATATTGGTAAAGATGCAAGAAAATGGGCATTCTCATACACTACTGATGGTACTGTAGGTTGTTACAGTGTTTTCAGAAGTCAATTTGGTAACAAATATTCAAATTTTAATCAGCAGGCAATTAATCTACAAATATAGCTGTTCATCTCAGCATTATCTGCAATAGTAAAAACTGGAAGCATCTTAAATGTCCAGTAAAAAAGGAACTGGTTACTTGAGTCTTTACAGTGACTTTGCAGTCAGTACAAAGAATGGGTGGATATATAGACACTGACATGAAAAGGATGCCCAAAATATGACATTAAATGAGAAAAAAAGCTAGCCATAAAATAATATAGTTATGATATGTTTCAACTGTGTTAAAAAAAAACAGTGATGTGTATCTATATATGCTTGTTTATAAGGAACATGCCTTAGGGATAAACAAGAAATTGTTAAGAGTGGTTCCCTGGGGAATAGGATGGGAGAAGGAGCAAGGGTGGACAGAATGCTCTTAATTTTTATATGCCTTCCTTTGATCTTATAGTATTTATCAAAATTTTTATAACTTTTAATGATTTTTATTGAGAAAAATTGACATATGACACAGTTTCAGGTGTACAACATAATGATTTAATATGTATATATAAATTGATTTTTGAGGAATGGCTACTGAAACTCCAATACTTTGGCCACTTGATGCGAAGAGCTGACTCATTGGAAAAGACCCTGATGCTGGGAAAGATTGATGGCAGGAGAAGAAGGGGACGACAGAGGATGAGATGGTGGGATGGCATCACTGACTCAATGGACATGGGTTTGGGTGGACTCTGGGAGTTGGTGATGGACAGGGAGGCCTGGAGTGCTGAAGTTCATGGGGCCACAAAGAGTCAGACACGACTGAGTGACTGAACTGAACTTCCTACTCTAGTGTTCTTGCCTAGAGAATTCCATGGACAGGGGAGCCTGGCTACAGGCTACAGCCCATGGAGTCAGAAAGAATCTGACACAACTGAGTGACTTTCTCTTTCACTTGGCAAGGAAAAGATGCGAGCTCCCAGTTTAGAAGTACTGGGTGATTCCTAAGAAGGGGCCTTCAGAGGATGGGAGAATGGCTGTCCCAAGGTCCAGAGCGGAGGCTTGGAGGGTTCCCTGCAGAGGAGGGGAGCCCTGTAGGAGCAGGCCTGTCTCTCATTTGGAAGAAGATGTCAGTGGAGGGAGGTCTTCTTTCTCAGCACCTCACCCCACTCAGGCAGGGAGACAAGCCTTAGAGGGGCAGGCTGACTTGCCCTGGGGTATGGTCCAGCCCCTTCTCCTCTCCCTCCACCCCAGGGAACCAGGCCTGGACAAAATCTCTGACCCACAAGAATACAATTAGAACAATAACTTTTCTAAAAGGAAAAGCAAAAGTGACAAGACCATCAGATAGACAGCTGTTTGAGAGCAGAGTGTTTGACCGGAAGATCTCAGAGCCTGGCCAGGAATGCTAAGACCAAGGGTGGGGTCCTCTGGAGGAGGAAGACTTTTCTGGTCTTTGTGATATTCCTGCAACCCACTCACCCACATCTTGACTCCAGTCCCATGGAGGCAGAGTAGGGTCACATGGTTCTTGACTGGTAGGTCAGCTCCTAAGTATCTTATCAGGGCTGTCACTTTGCTTCCCTGGCCATCAGTCTCTTCATCCATAAAGTGGGTATCAATGGGTTGATGTGAGGATTAGAAACATAAATAAATAATATAGAAGGAGGAGTGCCACATAAAAAGCATATGGTTAACTACCTTTATGTGGTAGTAATTTTGCAATAATAATTATTAATTGCAATCGCCACTGTAATCATTTTATAATATATACATATATCAATTCATTGTGTTTTGCATCTTAAATTTATACAATGTTACATGTCAATTACATCTCAATAAAGCTGGGGGTGAGGAGCATATATAACTCTCTTCATCAGTGTTCTCTTATCACAACCTTACCTCTGTGCTTTTGCCCTGCTGGTTCCCCTGTTCCAGATGCCCTTCCTTTTTCTCCATCTGGCAAAATTATACTATTTTAAGGCTTACCTCCAGTATCACCTCCTTTGAATCCACCCGCCAATTCAGGAGGCCCAGGAGATGCGAGTGTGATCCCTGGGTTGGGAAGATCCCCTGGAGGAGGAAATGGCAAAGCCCCTGAGGAAAGTGCAGGGCGCTGCCTGGCCACTCCGCTAGGCATTATTCCTGAAGACAACGACCACCCCAGCCCCAACCTTCCCGCTGTCCTGTGGGTCTCACCATTTGACCTTAGTTACTGTTCAAGTCCAAACTTTTTGGCTGGGCAAAGTCCTTCAGGACCTGGTTCCAAAGTCCCTTTCCCATCTGACTTCCCACCACTCCCTCCCCAAGCCCTGGAGCCAGCAAAGCATCTGTTTTTTGGCCCCTGGAATACACTCACCAGTGTGTCCTGACTGCTGGCCTTGATGCAGGCTATCCACTTCCGGCAATGCCCTGGCCCTTTTCTCTCTGCTTCAAGATCCTGTCAAGTCTCACCTCCTGGTTGACCACCCCAACTCCAGACATCCTCCAGCACTCCGCCAGAGCTCATCCCTGTCCCCTGTGGCTTGTGCCCACCCTAGTCCCATCTGCAGCTAGACAAAAGATGGTCACATCGAATGTACACAAGCTCAGGGCTTCAGCAAAGGGCCCTGCACACAGCTGGTGCATATATTCAGTGCTGGGTGGGATAGGTGATCAGTCCCAGCACCTCATGTTTCCATTTCTCCCACCAGCCCCAAGGGCTGCGGGGAGGCTGGCAGGGTCCCTCGGGAGGGGAAGGGTGCTCTCAGTTTAAAGTGTAGGTCCCTGATCATCCTCCAGACCGCTTGCCTTCACAGAACTAGTATCTGGACGGCACCAGCTCAAGGAGAGGCGGGAAAGGGGAGGCCCACTGACGTGCAGCTGGACCTGGGAGAAATGTTTGTCCAGGGGATGCTGACATCCTCCTCCAGGTCACTCCCTCCTCTCCCAGCCACTTCTGCTCTCCTGACTTCTGGTTCCTGTCTATCTTCATTCACTCACTCACTCAGTGATCCTTTGTTAGGTGGCAGACACTGGTTTGGTTGTGAGTATTACACAGATAAGAAAGACACAAAACCCTGTCCTCAAGTATTTCCTTGTCTAGTAGAAGAGAAAATGAAGGTTTTCACCAGTATCTCGCATTAAGGGTTCTGACAGAGATAGAATAAGCTGTGTGTCCTCTCAGACCACAGCTGAACCAGATGAGAAGCAAGGGGAATCCAGGGACCCTTCCAGGATGTGGGCGTGTTGGAGATGAAATGGGAAGGAGGCACCCAGGCATTAACCAGGCAGGAAAGATGGGAAGGCAGAAAGTGAAGCCAAGTCTGGATTTCTGGGCACTTCTTTGCACATGGATTCAGGGTAGGAAGGGTGGGGAGAGGAGATTTGCAGAAAGCAAATCTCAAGTGCCATGGGCAAAGATAAGGACTTTGATTTTTTTTCCCTTAAAGCAAAGGGAGCAACCGTAGGATTTATAAGCAGGGAAGTGATGTGTGTACATCTGAATTTTAGGCAGATCCGTTAGGCAGAGGTGGGCCAACAGCAGAAGGGAGCATCCGTAGGGAGGTTTGGGAGGCTACGGTGGAATAAAGGGGGTGGGGGTGGGTCTGATTTAAGGCAGTAACAGCAGGGATGGAAAATAGCAGATTCTGGAGTTTCAAACAAGGAAAACATATGACTCAGTGCCTAGATGTGGGGAGTGGATGGTGGGACCACAGACTGAGATGAGGACCCTGGAGAAGGAGCAGGCTTAGTTTGGAGCCCAATCTCTGGGGCCTCTGTCCTCCCCAAGGACAGTGTTCTCTGCATGGATGCCGCAACCCTCATGACCCCTGCCTCGCCCTTCAAGACCTTGCCTGGAACTGCACCTTGCTGGTGGAAGGATATAGCAGGAACCTCAGCCTCTGCCCTGTGTCCTCCCCACCACACGGGATCCTGCCCTTCTTCTTTGAAGCCCCAAAGGAGTGAGGTGGATGGGATAAAAAAAAAAAAAAGTGGAGGTGGAGGAGCCAGGGAGCCCATTGGGACTGAACCCTTCAGCTCCCCTGCAGGAGAGGTGGGGGGCTGGGAAGCTCCCCGGGCCAGGAGCCATGAAGACAAATTCTATCCAATGAGGTGGCAGCCTTGGCTTCAGTTTCCTCAGCTGTAAAATGCCCAGCTCTATGGTAGGACAGCAGGCTGTATGGTGGGGCTAACGGCGACCTCCTCCAAGAGGACTTAGGCCAACACGCTGTGCCTCCCAAGACTGCTGCTGCCAGTGCCCCTGTCCCTGTGGCAGGCCACTGCTAACTCACACCTCACAGAAGACCCTCAAACACTCACAGGCAGGACTCATTGCAAAAGATCCCGATACTGGGAAAGACTAAAGGCTGGGGAAACGGACGACAGAAGCTGAGATAGTTGAATGGCATCATCAACTCAGTGGATGAGTTTGAGCAAACTCCGGAAGATGGTGAAGGACAGGGAAATCCATGGGGTCGCAAAGAGTCGGACACAACTTAGTGACTCAACAACGACAACAAAAATGCTCAGCGGGGTCAGGCCACCTTCGAGATCCCACCCACCGAAACTGCCTATGATTCCACCCTGGCCTGGCCTTTCCTGTCTGCAATTCACCTACTGGCCAGCAGAGGGGGCCCACACCCTTCCCAGCGGACCACATTCTGAGAGGACTGAAGGGCCTAGTGCAGTGGGTGCCTGCCCTGTGTCACGGAAGCCACTGCCCTTCTGCGGGCTCAGCTCTCTCCGGTGCCTTGCAGCTGTCCACACTCTCCCCGGGACCCGATCAGCCTCAGGGCTGGAGAGGCCCAGGGCCTTCTCTGCAGGCTCTGGATCCCAGTCACGAGCCCAGGGGCAGGCCCACTCCCACCTCCACCCCACCCCCACCCCCACCTCTGGCTGCCCCACAGCTGGCCCCTCCCTCTGAGGCTTGTTCTGGAATCCAGGGCAGGCCTCTCAGGGCAGGGTCTCTGGTGGCCTGAGTTCTGTGCTCTTTTCACAGGGTTATGGCCCTGCCAGTCTGCTGGGGAGGGCAGCCTGCCACAGTTAGCAGGCTTATTCTGGGAGCCCCGCGAGGCTGTGGCTCCGGCCTCTCTTTGGACAAGTATTCTGGGTCCGAGTTGGGGAGGCCAGGATTCCTGGCCTGAGCCACTGTCCAGTTTCAGAGCAGACCGTGGTGGGTCCTTTCTCTAAAAGGATGCTCTCTGTCTATGGCACAAGCGCATCCCATGGGGCACACCCAGGGAACTGAGAGGGAAGGGGGGAGGCAGACAGGACAGCCTCTCAGGTCCAAGTCAGTCAACAGCAGCCCAGCACGGGTCTCTTCTGGGTGATACACTTAAGGAAGGGCCTTGCCAGTTGGTTCCCATGAGAATCACTGGGGAGACTGTGAAACTGTAGATTCTGGGACTCGTTCCTGGACTCTCCATGGGTGGAGTCTAGGATTTTGTATGTTCAACCAGGCTGCCCAGGGATTCCCACAAAGCCAGGTATTTGAGACACTGCTCTAGAGAGACCAAAGTGGCAGCCTGCCTGGCACCGTGCTGTGCTTTTCTGGGGTGGCTGAAAGAGCTTGGGAAGGCCTGCCAGGGAAGAAACACCTTGGAGGTATGGAGTCTACTCTGCGTGGCTCCGCAGGGAGAGCTTGGGAGCAGCAGGACTTACAGGGAGGCCAGTGTTGGGAGGCAGATTTACAGAGCCCCTTCCCTGCTCCAGACATGTGACCTATGATATCTTGTGTAATCCTTAGTCATCACCAGCCCTTCTGACAAACGATGAACCTGAAGCTCAGAGAACTCAGGTTCCAAGGCCACACAGCTAAGAGCCAGAACTAGGGTCAAACCGAGTGTTTCTGGCTCTGAGTCCCTTGCTCTGGACTGTGTAGAGTCCCACACGGCCTACATTGCTGGTGAGGTAATGAGGGACTGGTCACTAAGAGGGTCCCAACAGCAGCTGGGTGCTGCAGAAGGGAGCCTTGCTCCCTGTGGAGGAACCACGTGGGGTGGGAATATGTAGTGGGGGTGGGAGGGCCGGGAAACCACAGAGAGGCTTCTAGACTCTCCCACCAGTCCCCCACCCCACCCCCATACACTCAGCCCTCCCCAGGGCTCGGGAAGGACAGCACGGCCTGTCCAGTGCCTCTCAAGGGCAACCAGGGTGTGGGCTGGACCCAGCCCACGCTCTGGGTGGCCTCCATGAAGAGACCTGAGATTCTTCAGGGGCACAGCCCAAGGCCTTTGGGACCCTCAGGGACCACGTGGCACAGAGGAGAGGGTTAAGACCTCCCACTGGCCTTCCCAGGGTGGGGTGGGGGGTCCCAGGCCACTGATCTCACCCTCCAATAGCCAGCTCTGGGCAGGATTGAGTCCCAGGGTTGCAGGAGCAGCACTTTCCTGGGACAATTTTGTCTTGTTTTGTTACTTTTTAAACTCCCATTTATTTTGTGTGGGGTGGAGAGGGAAAGGAGAGGCACTGATTACAAAAGTAACATGCTTTTTTGGAAAAAAGTTGAAAAATACAGAAAAGCACAGAGAAAAAATCAAGTAGAAGCCGCCCTCCCACCCCCAAAACCCTAAAGAGAACTGACATTGTTTCTTTTAGTACCTTTTCTTCAAGCCAAGCGGCTGCTGCTGCTAAGTCCTTTCAGTCGTGTCCGACTCTGTGCAACCCCATAGATGCCAGCCCACCAGGCTCCGCTGTCCCTGGGATTCTCCAGGCAAGCTGCGTAGGTTCAAATGGCTGTCCTGCCATCTCTGGGGTGTGACCCGGGATAAATGACCTCTCGCCTCTTTGTACCTCAGTTTCTTCTATCTAACCTGGAGATGAAAATAACAGAACCTACTTCAAAATGTTGTTGTGAGCATCAACACATAGGTGCCTGTCACAGAATGGATGCCAAGAAAGTGTTTAGATTCAAACGCTGATGTTTATGTTTAGATTTTCATGATTACAATTGTTTATAAAATTGAATATTAACATTTTATAACAAGCTTTTTTCACCTAATACAACCTCACGAACATTTGCTATATTTAAGATTTACATGATTGCAATGCTTTGTTTCAATTTATAAGATTACGTGTGTTTTGTTTAGATTTTTTATATGTTTTTATTTATATGACCTCAGTTTATGTATTTATTTGTTTATTCCACTAAACTAGTATCTACACAGTTTCTACCACTGTGTGACCTGCCTTTCTATCTTGTGCTGCGCCATGAACTTTCCCCCGCATCACTGAATGGCTGCATTGTGCTCGCCTTGGGCAGCAGATTGAAATGCAGACAGGAACAGAAGTGTGTGATGGAGGCACTGGTTGAGTCCCCTCCCCTGTACGCCCATAGCAGGCAGCCAGGTCAGGCCCAGGGAGGGTAACCCAGGGCACTGCCCCTCATGGGACAGTGAGCCAGGCATATATCCATCCCCTCCCTTAAGATCACAAAGGACAGGCCCTTCTTTGAGGTTCCGCTTCCTAAGCAGCCCTCCCTAGCCTGGCCTGGGGTTCCTCTCCACCCCAGCTTCTCTGGATGCCTGCTCTGAATCACGGTCCAAGGGTCGGGCCTCTGGTGAAGAGGTTTCCAAGCGTCCCTGTTGGCCTTTCTGCCAAGGCTGTCTGGGTGAGAGGAGGCTGGAGGAATCTCGTCCCTTGGGACCACGGATCTCCCTGGATGAGGGGTGGGATGCAAAACAGAGGGGTGGGATGAGGAGGTATGTGTGGGAGTCACCCGCCCCATCTAAGGCTGGAGGAAGGCAGAACCAATTGCCCAGAAGTGGGGGAGGGACACTGAGAATGTCATCTGGAGGGCCATCCTGCTGCCAGGGACAGTTAGGAGAAGGATGGAGAAACAAGCCCTGAGAACTGGCTTGGGCTGTGGGGGCTTAGGAAACTGAGGAACTCAGGGCGAACAGAGCAGATGAAGGCGGGCCCTAGGATTCCGACCCCAGCCTCCCAGCTCCTGAATGGAGCTGTTTCCAGGAGTACCTAAAGCCCAGCCTTCTTTCCTGAAAATTTAATCCTCCAAAACCACCCTGGCTGCACAGTGCTTGCCTTCAAGTCACCTGCTCCCAGGCTCCCCCAGTTGCAAACACCTTTCCTCTGTATCTGTGGAACAGGAAGGTGGAGGTGGAGGCGGGGAGCACAGCAGAGCTGCTCTTGGGAACCAGGCCAGAGGCCGTATGTGTGCAGGAATCCTGGGCCAGCTCAGACCCCTCCTCTCCCAGTGAGGTCAGCCCCTCCGTCTACACTCTGGACCCCACGCTGTACATGTTTGTTTCTTCTGACCCCTGGAAGGTAAGCTCCAAGTGCAGGGACTTCATGGCTCTTGCTGACTCCTCTATCTGGCTCATAGAAGCAGCTTGCCCTGAGTACCAGTGCTGGGGGCAGCAGAGAAGCACTGTTTCTGTGACTGCCTGGCAGCTCCGGGACTATCCATCAGCCCCAGCCAGGACCACCGTGACTCGGGCCCCACCCCTGATCTGACGTGGAGGCTGTGCCTTGTCTGTGCAGGGTGCCAGCAGACCTCCAGCTGGACTCTGCTTCTGGCATCCATTCTGTGAGCCTGAGACGCTCCTAGCTGGCATCCCACCCCCGGAGCCTTTCAGCGACAAGCCGGCCTCTCCCCCCAGATTCCAGAGCCCTGGCCGGTCTCCCTCATTTCCCTTCATGAAACCATGGCACTCGTTCCCCAGAGTCCTCCAGAATTGCCCCCTATTGACCAGGGTCTGCTCTGGAGTTTCCAAGAAGCCCAGGACGGCTTCCATGGCCAGGCCAGGGTAGCCTGGAGGGGCTCCTTGGCCCCTTCAGCCTAAAACCTATGCAGCTGGGTCCATTTCTACCTTGATGCCTCAGTAGCCTCTCTCTAGGCCCTGATAACCAGCAAGTGGCAAGGCTCTCCCAGGGGTCGGGGGCGTGGGGGGGGGGGCGGGGTTTGGGCAGGAACAGCAACATCTTTGTCACATCTTTGTGACACTCAGTGACTTAAAGCACTCAGTGACTCCACTTAACCACCAGGTGATAAAGACACAGATATTCCCTGTCACCTGCCATCACCATCTTCTCTCTCTCTCTCTCACACACACACACACACACACACACACTGGCCACTCCCAGTGTCTACCACTCCATTTCACTCATGCATCCAACAGGATTTTTATTCCCTCCACCTGGCATTCCCTTCCCACTTCATCTCTGGGCCTGACTCTTGTGTGATTTTTAAGCTCTGGCCCCAGCATTCCCTCCTCTGGGAAATTTTCCCTGATGCCCCCAAAACGGTATATGGTCTTTTGTGTCTGGGGTGCCACAGTTCATGTATTTGTCCACAGGTCCTTCTCTCCCCCTGAGGTCTCTGATGTGGATTTTCCCTCAATGTGACACATGCAGTAGTGGAGGGACATGTGAACCAGGGCCTGGTCCCCACCAGTCTCAGCCAGTGGGAAGGCTTCTAGAGAAGGTGGAGCTTACAGGTAGACACGAAGGACAGTGGGCGTTTCCCATGGGCAGGGAGAATAGCAGGTAGGAAGGTACCAAGTCATGACGCATCTAGGAACCCATCATGAATCATTGTCTAAGCTGAGTGTAAAGTACAAGTGGCATGAAGTGAGGGGAGAAAGGGGCTGAACTCAGAGGCTGGAGCCTCAAGTTCACAAAGCTCCCACTCCATTAAGTAGGAACTATGGCGCTGTTTGCTATATCTGGGTGAGAGAGAATACCAGTCTCTCATCTAGCCACCATTTCATGTGCTGCTGCTAACTAGTTTATCAAAGCGATGGTTCAGAGACAAAAGGATACCTAAAGTGGTCCAAGTCCCAGTTTAATATTTCAATATTAATATAATATTGAAAGCTTTTAGAAGGAATTCTTTCTAAATCTTTTGAAATCCAGTCCCTCCGATTCTAGATTTCCCAAAGATAATTAGAATTTATCCAATAAATTGTTAGATATCTCCAAAGTTTGAATAAATTTATGCATCTTTTTTAAGTGCTGTGATGAGGAATTTGGATCTCGTCCTGAGATCAGTGGGGAGTTAATGATGGTTTTTATACAGAGGAGTGGATGATCAAATTTCCAGCTAAGGAAGATCCCCCGCCTGCAAGGACGAGGGGGGCTAATAAGAACAAGATTGGAGGCAGGGGGTATAGGAGGGTACAGTGCCCTCACAGGCAGACAGTCTGACAATGGGCAGGACTCAGGCCGCGGAGGCGGGATGGGAGGAAGGTGGACCTGTTGTTGTTGTTTAATTGCCTGGGAAGTTGCTAAGGAGATGGGACTCACAGGATGGGTGACGGACAAGGTGCAGAGGTTGTGCCCTGCTTGGACACTTGACCAGTGATAGTGCCTTTGCTGAGCTGGCAACATGGGAGGAGAGGCTGGGTGGTTTGGAGGGAGATACTGAACTCAAGCTGAGTTCCAAGGTGTCCCCTAGCATGTAACACAGTGTCTGGCAGACAGCAAGTCCTTAGTATATAGCTGTGAAGTGAATATGTAAGTGAATAAATGAATGAATGAATAAGGTCCTCCAAGCTTCACAGCCTTGTAATTCAAGGAGATGCCTCTGAGCCCCTAATCCCTTCCCCTCACACCTGCGTCCCAGCACCTGGTGTCCTAGTCAGGATTACTTTGCCAAAGAATTGCTTTGACACCTGGAGCTTTTTTTATGGAAGCATCGGTTATGTCCCTCTTGTCCCCAGGGATGAGGGGCTTGGCCTCTCCATCGCTCCAAATGCCCCCTTCCCTGGAGTGGTTCCATGATGCCTGGCACTGAAGAAGCCCCAGGCCCAGCCCCACCCAAGCTGCCAAGGGCTCCTGTTTGAGGAGACCTGCCCTGCTCCCAAGGGCACTGCTACAGGGCCCTGAAGGCGCAAGATGCTGAGGATGCAAGAGGAGCTCCTTGTTTCTCCACCTGAAGATTTCACAGGGATCTCTGCAGCAGGCCAGGCCCCTCTCCCAGCCTCCGCTCCCAGGCTCCATGAGAGTACCCGTAGTGCTTGCCCCCCAAATGCATGGAGAGGCCTGTGGGAAGGACAGGGCCCAGCCTGAGCTGGACAGGAACGCAGTCTTGGTGGGGCACTTGGACCAGGGCTGGGGCTGGGGTTGGGATAGGCTGTCCTGTCCTGAGAGAAGCTGAAGGACCAAGAGCCTGAGACCCAGGGAATAGAGCAGCTGGGGAGGTCAGGAGAGCAGGATCCATGAGGCCACGGCTGGGGCTGGCTCAGCAGCCACGTGACCCCTGGGTCTCTAAAGCTGGCTGCCCAATGGACTCTCTCTGCTGTAAGGCCCATGGACAAGATCCCATCTCTGGACTCCAGGCCATCCAGGGCTCTGTTGGCCGGGGTGAGGGCAGGGGAGTAGGCTGAGATCTCCTGGGATGGCCCCAAGGAAGCCAAGTGTCGGGGGGCTGGACACAGTCTCTGCTCCCAGACCACAGGACTCTCCAAGCACAGATCCTAACCCTACAGGACCAAGTCTCTGACCACGAGACCCACCACCACACAAACACAGGCATTTCCCTCCCTTCTCTCCCCTCCTACTTTAGCATTCCAGTCCCCTATAATGAAGAGGACATCTCTTTTGGGTGTCAGTTCTAGAAGGTCTTGTAGGTCTTCAGAGAAACGTTCAACTTCAGCTTCTTCAGCATTACTGGTCAGGGCATAGACTTGGATTACAGTGATATTGAATGGTTTGCCTTGGAAATGAACAGAGATCATTCTGTTGTTTTTGAGACTGCATCCAAGTACTGTATTTTGGACTCTTTTGTTGACTATGACGGCTACTCCATTTCTTCTAAGGGATTCTTGCCCACAGTAGTAGATCTGTCATTAAATTCTGAGTTAAATTCACCCATTCCAGTCCATTTTAGTTCACTGATTTCTAAAATGTCAATGTTCACTCTTGCCATCTCCTGTTTGACCACTTCCAATTTGCCTTGATTAATGAACCTAACATTCCAGGTTGCTATGCAATATTGCTCTTTATAGCATTGACTTTACTTCCATCACCAGTCACATCCACAACTGGGTGTTGTTTTTGCTTTGGTTCCATCTCTTCATTCTTTCTGGAGCTATTTCTCCATTCTTCTCCAGTAGCATACTGGGCACCTACTGACCTGGGGAGTTCATCTTTCAGAGTCCTGGCTTTTTGTCTTTTCATACTGTTCATGGGGTACTCAAGGCATAGCATATTGGGCTCCTACCAACCTGGGGAGTTCATCTTTCAGTGTCATACCTTTTTGCCTTTTCATACCGTTCGTGGGGTTCTCAAGGCAAGAATACTGAAATGGTTTGCTATTCACTTCTCCAGTGGACCATGTTTTCTCAGAACTCTCCGCCATGACCTGTCCATCTTGGGTGGCCCTACATGACATGGCTCATAGTTTCATAGAGCTAGACAAGGCAGTGGCCCATGTGATCAGTTTGGTTAGTTTTCTGTGATTGTGGTTTTCATTCTGTCTGCCCTCTGGTGGATAAGGATAAGAGGCTTATAGAAGTTTCCTGATGGGAGAGACTGACTGAGGGGGAAACTGGGTCTTATTCTGATGGGCAGGGCCATGTTCAGTAAATCTTTAATCCAATTTTCTGTTGATGGGCAGGGCTGTGTTCCCTCCCTGTTGCTTGACCTGAGGCCAAACTATGGTGGCGGTAGTGAAGATAATGGCAGCCTCCTTCAAAAGATCCCCTGCACACACTGTTGCACTCAATGCCCTCGACCCTGCAGCAGGCCACCGCCGACCCATGCCTCCGCTGGAGACTCTTGTACACTCATGGGTATGTCTGGGTCAGTTTGTGGGGTTACTACTGCTCCTTCCTCCTGGGTCGTAGTGTACACAAGGTTTTGTTTGTGTCCTCCAAGAGTCTGTTTCCCCAGTTCTGTGTAAGTTCTGGTGGTTTTATGGTGGGATTAATAGAGACCTCCTCCAAGAGGGCTGATGCCATACCCAGGTCTGCTGCACCCAGAGCCCCTGCCCCTGCAGCAGGCCTCTGCTGACCCGTACCTCCACAGGAGACACTCAGACACAGTTCTGGCTCAGTCTCTGTGGGTTGGGCATGCGTTTTGTGCCCTTTCCATGTTGAGCAGCTCAGGCAAGCAGGTGCTTGGTGAGCGCACTGTCCCAGGTGAGCTGCGTGTCTTAATCACCTCCCTGGTCCCGGTTGCTCAGTTTCCTGGGTGCCCTGTAGTTGACTCATTGGAAAAGACCCTGATGCTGGGAAGGATTGGGGGCAGGAGGAGAAGGGGATGACAGAGGATAAGATGGCTAGATGGCTTCACCGACTTGATGGATATAGGTTTGGGTAGACTCTGAGAGTTGGTGATGGACAAGGAGGCCTGGCGTGCAGCAATTCATGGGATCGCAAAGAGTCAGACACGACTGAGCAACTGAACTGAACTGAACTGTGAGAGCACCATCTCAGGTGTGCTGTATGTCTCCTCTGGAGAGCTAATCTCAAGCTGTGACCCTCCTGGCAGATGTCAACCATCCAGGATCTCAGGAAGATGTGGTTAGCAGCTGGGAGCCTGCTCATAGCCTTCTCTGGGGATGAGATTGCAGCAGCCCCTTGCCTTCTGACTTGTGCTGTCAAAAGTCTGCCTCTCTGCCTCCAGGTGGGGAGGGGCCAGTATGCAGCTAGCTCTCCTTTGGTATTTGCTCAATCCTTTGTTCTCTGAGCGGGCCAGGCTGTTAGGTTAGAGCCTTTCGCAGGAAAGTTCTCTTTTCTGCAGTTGCAGTTAGGTGTGTATTCGGTGGGTTTTGTTTTTTTTCCTCCTGGTTATGTTGCCTTCTGAGGTTCCAAAACTCCCCACAGACCCCCCTGTGAGACAGTTTCCTACTGTGTGGAAACTTCTCCTCCTTCACAACTCCCTCCCCAGAGCCAGACATCCTGGAATGCAAAGTCAAGGGGGTGTTAGGAAGCATCACTAGGAACAAAGCTAGTGGGGGTGATGGAATTCCCGTTGAGCTATTTCAAATCCTCAAAGATGATGCTGTGAAAGTGCTGCACTCAATATGCCAGCAAATCTGGAAAACTCAGCAGTGGCTCACAGGACTGGAAAAGGTCAGTTTTCATTCCAATTCCATAGAAAGGCAATGCCAAAGAATGTTCAAACTACCACACAGTTGAACTCATCTCACATGCTAGCAAAGTAATGTTCAAAATTCTCCAAGCCAGGCTTCAACAGTACATGAACCATACTATTGCTTCCAGATGTTCAAGCTGGATTTAGAAAAGGCAGAGGAACCAGAGATCAAACTGCCAACATCTGCTGGATCATCAAAAAAGCAAGAGAGTTCCAGAAAAACATCTATTTTTGGTTTATTGACTACGCCAAAGCCTTTGACTGTGTGGATCACAACAAACTGGAAAATTCTTAAAGGGATGGGAATAACAGACCACCTGACCTGTCTCCTGAGAAATCTGTATGCAGGTCAAGAAGCAACAGCTGGAACCAGATATGGAACAACAGACTGGTTCCAAATTGGGAAAGGAGTACATCAAGTTTGCATATTGTTGCCCTGCTTATTTAACTTATATGCAGAGTACATCATGTGAAATGCCAGCCTGGATGAAGCACAAGCTGGAATCAAGATTGCCAGAAGAAATATCAATAACCTCAGATATGCAGATGACACCACCCTTATGGCAGAAAGCAAAGAAGAACTAAAGAGCCTCTTGATGAAAGTGAAACAGGAGAGTGAAAAAAAGTTGGCTTAAAACTCAACGTTCAGAAAACAAAGATCATGGCATTCTGTCCCATTACCTCATGGCAAATAGATGGGGAAACAATGAAAACAATGAGAGACTTTATTTTCTTGGGCTCCAAAATCACTGCAGATGGTGACTGCAGCCATGAAATTAAAAGACGCTTACTCCTTGGAAGAAAAGCTATGACCAACCTAGACAGCATATTAAAAAGCAGAGACATTACTTTGCTGACATAGGTCTGTCTAGTCAAAGCTATGGTTTTTCCAGTGGTCATGTATGGATATGAGAGTTGGACTATAAAGAAAGCTGAGCGCCAAAGAATTGATGCTTTTGAACTGTGGTGTTGGAGAAGACTCTTGAGAGTCCCTTGGACAGCAAGGAGATCCAACCAGTCCATCCCAAGGAAATCAGTCCTGAATATTCACTGGAAGGACTGATGCTGAAGCTCCAATACTTTGGCCACCTGATGTGAAGAACTGACTCATTTGAAAAGACCCTGATGCTGGGAAAGATCGAAGGCGGGAGGAGAAGGGGACGACAGAGGATGAGATGGTTGGATGGCATCACCGACCCAACGGACATGAGCTTGAGGAAGCTCTGGGAGTCGGCAATGGACAGGGAAGCCTGGCGTGCTGCAGTCCATACATTCACAAAGAGTCGGACACGACTGAGCGACTGAACTGACTGACTGACTCTCTCCTCCTGCCTCACTCCCTGTTTCTGTCCTACCTACCTTGTTAGACTGTGAGCCCCCAGAGGGCAGGCAGCCTGGACGCCAAGGAAGGCTTTTAAATATAATGAAGCATGAGGACTGGACCACAAACAGGGACAGAGGAGGGTCTCAGTTTCCCATCTCTGTTGAAGCCTCCCAGGCTCAATCAGAAGTCTGAGGGCATGGGGTCGGGTGGGGAGGAAAGAGTGGAGGAGCGAGAATGGTGAGGGAAGGGCTCCCTGCTGGGTCAGAGGGGAAAGAAGAAAGGGCAGGATGAGGTGGGCCCTGCTGAGAAGAAATCTCAGTCCTCCACCTAATGCCCATAGTGGTCCCAGCTCCCAGCCCCCATAAACTCTTATGAACCCCACATCCTGCTCACAGGCACCACTTGAGCACCCATGACCACACACCCCCATGGGCAGCACACACAGGCACACATGCCAGCCACACTGCCCCCAAGCCTGCGTCCACCTCCACCCACCTGTGCCCAGGGTGCCCTCTCCTGCTTCCTGCCCCAGTGCCTGATGCTGTCCTGGGCCTCAAGGGAGGCACCCTCAGGCAGAGGGAAGAGCGGGCTGCAGGCTAATGGCAGAGGCAAGTCGAGCAGGAAGCCTGGAAGCAAGGGGCTCTGGCTAAGCTAGGGACACCTGTCGGTGCAGGCACGGCCACAGGCCTGGTTTCTGGCACTGGGCAGGTGGTAGCCTTGGAGGCCGCCCCACCCACCAAGAGTCCAAAGAGCACAGGTGTGGCTGCCTCCTGGCCTCCGCACCGTAAGACCGGCCTGCTTCAGGGCTCACCTGACCACAGAGCCTCTGCCCAGGACTGCACCACTAGCAGAGAAGCCACCATCTTCCCACCACCAGCACCAGGCCACCAGCTCAGACACCAGCCCCTTTGGGGGCACCAGCCTCCAGGCCTCACTGGAGCCCAGGTAAGGGCTTGGCCCTTGGGAAGATCAGGGCCCAGCCAAGCCCCAGGAGGCCCCGATGTAGTGTGGACAGCTAAGTGGCTTCCCGGGCCAGGGCTCCAGCCCATTCTCAATGTGGAGGCCCTAAGGAGGGCTTGGGACTCAGGCGAAGGCTAGTGGGCCAGGGAGCAGGGGGTGGGGGGCAGGCAGGGCTCCAGCAGCACCTCTGGCCTGCTTCTCTCCAGGGCCCATGATGCAGACATGAACTCCTTCCCTGCTCCAGCTCCCTAAACTTGGGGGATAAATGGGGAAACTGGGCTGCCACAGATCCCCCCCCTCCCAGGGGCAAGACAGACCAAAGTCAGCCCCTGTTCCTCCACCCCCTACCTTTCATCCCCCATCTCCATCCCACCTCATTGTTGCGATGTGGAGCAGTAGGTGTTGCTTGGACCTGCCAAGAGAGACTGTTGCCAGAATCCTGGCTCCCTGTCTACCTATGCCAAATAGAAATAAGGAGACAGAGTTTGGAGAAAGTAGAAAAGAATAGCTTTATTATTTTTGCCAGGCAAAAGGGAAACACAGCAGGCTAGCACCTCAAGAACTATGCCCCCCTTTCTCGAGAATAGGGAGAGGTTTTATATCCTCTTGAAGGTCTTGCATTTTCTTTTTCTTTTGCAACATTTCAAAACGGCCACAGTTGCCATCAGGTCTTGTGTTCCTGAAGTTATCAGCCCGTGACCTTCTTTCTGAAATGCAGAATGCTACAAGAGAGTGGAGGGGGAGAAGAATGCCAGGTGCTGAGTATAATCTATATGGAGTCAGAGAGTAATCAGCTTTGTGAAGGACAAGTCCAGCTACAAGTGTTTGTTACTAGTAACAGCTAAAGAATAACCAAGATTGTTTAACTCTTGCAGGCCTGTTTGGCTGGTATGTGCCACAGGCTGTTTACTCATTTCTGTTTTGCTGCAATAAGATCCACAGGGACCATCCTGTGTGAAGGGGCTGGCAGGTAGGGAGGGGTGCTAACAGAAACGAAGTTCATTTTCTATTCTTTATCTTCTGCATCTAGAAGCAGGAAGTGTTGCTGCCTGTGGGGTGCAGCTGGGGAGAGGGGGAGCAGGCTTTTAGAACCCCTTACCCTTGGAGAGGAAAGGTTCCTCCCAAACGTGGAAAACACAGGCCCATACACAATCCCTTGTTTACTAGCAACTCATTTCCCCAACACTGAGTCATCTTATCAGATCTTCTATTTTCATAGCAGTCCTAGTTACAGGGGCGTGGGCTGCTCTCTGATACTTTGCCCAGGATGTTCCAGGGTTTCTGTACAACTCAGATGCATCACGGAAATGCAAGGACACCCACAGAACTGACACCTATCCATGATGTATACACACATCATTAAATTAACACATACCCTTGACCCACACACTCAGCTAACTCCCGCCACACCCCCACATATCTCATTTACCTCCATTCCATTTCAATGTATGTATGTATTCTAGACTCCCTCTATGCCAGGAAGGCACTGGGGGAACAGCAGGGGCAACATAAGTCCACTCTCAGGAGGGCACAGCCCAGTGACAGAGGCACATACATAAACAGTTAAAGCATGGAGCTTGTAGTCAGACCCAGCTGAGTTCATTCTCTATAAAATATTTACTTGTGATCTCAGACCTGTTATCCTCTTGGAACTGCCACATCATCCTCATCTGGTCAAAGGGGTAATAATAGTACCCACCCAGCAAGGTTGTTTTGAGGATTAAACAAGTTTTTGGGTTTAGCATCTGTAGATAGCACTCAGCACATAGGATCAAGGAAGTATAAGTGATGGTGCTGTGCTGTACTATGCTTAGTCGCTCAGTCATGTCTGACTCTTTGCGACCCTTATGGACTGTAGCCAGTCAGGCTCCTCTGTCCATGCGGATTCTCCAGGCAAGAATACTAGAGTGGGTTGCCATGCCCTCCTCCAGGAGATCTTCCCAACCCAGGGATCGAACCCAGGTCTCCCACATTGCAGGCAGATTCTTTACCTAAACCTCCAGGGAAGCATAAGTGATGGTAGTGAAAATTAAATGACATAAAGTTCATAAGGCACTTGACACTAGGCTCACAGCACTAATCAGGGTGGTGCTGTTGTTACAGAAGAACTTATAAGACTAGGTGTGGCATTAGGAAGATGGGCAGGGTTGAGTGTGGTCAAGGAGGGCTTCAATGAGGAGGTGATCCTTAAACTGTAATATATTTATTTTAACTTACTTTTTTATTGCATTAACCTTGGTTTATAACACAATATAAGTTTCATGTGTACAACATTATGTTTTTAATTCTGTACACATTATAACATGCTCACCATCAAAATTTACTTTGTGCGTCATCACACAGTTGATCCCCTTAACCCATTTCACATTCCCTCCTGCCCCTTCCTCTGTGGTAACCTCTACTCTGGTCTCTGTATCTATTATCTCTATTTTCATTTGGTTTGGTCTATTCATTTATTTTGTTTTGTTTATTTCTTATATTCTACATAAGTGTGGAGTCATATGATATATGTCTTTCTTCTTCTGTCTTATTTCATTTAGCATAACACCCTCAAGGTCCATGCATGTTATTGCAAATGACAAGATTTCATCTTTTTATGGCTGACTAATATTCTTTTGTATGTACTACATCTTTATCCATTCACATGTGGATGGGCACTTAAGTTGTTTCCATATTTTGGCTATTGTAAAGGCCAGGACGAACATGCCTGTGAGTGTGCTCAGTCACAACCAACTCTTTGGGACCCCATGGATTGTAGCGCCCCAGGCTCCTCTGTCCATGGGATTCTCCAGGCAAGAATACTGAAGTGGGTTGCCATTTCCTTCTCCAGGGGATCTCCCCCACCCAGAGATTGACCCTTGTCTCTTGGGACTCCTGCACTGGCAGGTAGATTCTTTACCAATGCACCCCCTGGGAAGCCCCCATGATGAATATAGGGGAGTGGATATCTTTTTCAATGAATGCTTTCATATTCTTTAGATAAATAACCAGAAGTGGGATTGCTGGATTATATGATTGTTCTATTCTTAGCTTTTTGAGGAGTCTCCATGCTACTTTACACAGCGGCTGCACCATTTTACATTGCATTTTACTTATCAACAGTGCACAAGGATTCCCTTTTCTTCTTTACCAACATCTTTTATTTCTTGCCTTTTTGATGATAGTCATTCTGACAGGTATGAGATGATAGCTTATTGTGATTTTTGACTTGCATTTCTCTAAGAATTAGTGACGTTAAACATCTTTTTATGTGCATGTTGGGCATCTGTATGTCTTCTTTGGAAAAAACATCTATTCCCTTGAGCTAGAATTTACAGGGTTGGGTGGGGAGGGGCTCTGGGCAGAGGGTTCAGAGTATGGAAAGGCAAAGAGAGCAGATTTAGTAAGACATTTAGGGAAGTGCAAGTCACTAACACATCCTACAGAGCTCCATCATAAACGTGCAAACATATGTGTGTGCATACGCACACACGTACACCCCTCCTGAGTGGCTCCCCAGCATAAGAGCCAACACTGGCCTCCTCCCAATTTGCAGAGTTGAAACAGGCTTGGTCAAGAGGCTTTCTGTGACAGGGAAGGCTGCTGACCCTCATGCCTCCCCTCCAGAAGCCAGGCACACCCATCCAGCACTTGTTACACTCAGGCCCAGGATGGGATCTGGTCCCAGGTACCTGTCCACACAGCTTCCCTGGGGCCATCAGGATGAGCATTACTGGCCAAATAATGGGAAGTTGGGAGCCTGCTTGGGGGCCTCCGAGGCCCAGCCAAGATGGAGGGCTCCTTGCAGAGGGCTCGGCTGGAGACGGATCCAGAAAGACCTGTGGTCTGAGCCCCAGACCCAGGTCAGGGATGGGCTGTGACAGCGGCTCTCCCACCCAGCTCTGCCTGCTCATCCCTCTCCCTAGCCCTGATCGCTGTCTCTTCTGCTCAGTTTGGGTTTTAGGGAGTCATCTCAACAGCGTCAGCATGTCCCGGCCAAGCAGCAGAGCCATTTACTGTAAGTGGGCCCCTTCTCTCCCTCTGGGTTCCCTGAACCCCCTGCCTCCAGTCTCTCCTTCCCCACACTGACCACCCCCTATAGTTGTGCCCATCTCAACTCCTTCTTCTGCCCTCACCCCCTTGCTTCATGCCATGGCAGTGCACCGGAAGGAGTACTTGCAGAATATCGCCTTAGAGCCCACCCACCTGCAGCACAGGGTGGAGGTGAGTAACCCCAGGGCCCCATACAATTTCCTGATTCAAGCCGAGTTCTCCTATGTGCCCCCTACCCTGACAAAAAGCAGATATTTGAGATAAGTCTGCCACAGAAGCCAGTGGCCTGACCCGGCCAGAGCAGGTGGGCTCAGGTCCAGCAAGCCTACCTGAGCATTTGCTAAGTGCAGGGGAGGAGGACGGGGCAGCTGGGCATGGGCAGGGGAAGCTAAGCCAGTGGGCATCCCATCCCCAAGTAGCAGAGGGATGGGCCGGGAGTCACCTGCCACCACTCCATCCTGCCCCTTCCTGTCTCTCGGCTCATCCCCTGCCCCAAGAAACTGCTCTTTGCCCAGGATCTGGTACAGCTGGAGGACAGAATGTGTGAAGTCAGCCAGCGGTCCTTGTGCAGGGACTTGAAAGGACTACTAACTGAGAGCAGAGCCATCTGGGCTTGAGCTCCCTGTGCGCAGCTTGGAGCCTGGAATGGAGGCTCTGGTGCTGCCTGGGAGAACGACACTGGCACTGCCAGATCTAGTTGCCAGGACAGCTGTTGACACTATGTGAAAGCTCAGACTGGAAGGGTGTGGCAGGGAAGAGCAGACACTGCATCAGGCTGAAGGTCTGGGTAGAAACCACCCCCAGGCAGCAGTAGATTAAGCACTCACTCCAAGAAGAGGCAGGGAGGGATGCTGAAGCAACTGTCTGGAAGAAGTCAGGCTTCCCCAGTCAGGTGAGCTGGGACTGAGATCCCTGGGCTTCATGGAGGGAATGAAGATTGGGAACTGGCTTTGTTTAGGTCTAGGAGGCAAGAGCAGGGGAGGCGTGTCCAGGGTGCCAGGGCATTTGCTCATGATATCAGGGCTCCTGAATATGCTGGCCGAGTGAACTTGAAGAAGAGCTGGGAGCTATGCAGAGGACAGGGCAGTGAGGTCAAGGGGCAGGAGGCAGATGGCATCCTCCCAGCAAGGGCCTGGAGGGGAGCACAAGGGGCAGGACTGTGACTTTTGAACATGGATGGTAGAAGCGAAGGGTATCCTTGAGGAGGAGAATAACAGCAAAACCCTGTGTAGTGATCAGACTAGCAGGGGACAAGGGCCTAAGTGGGGACTGAGGTCAGTATGGACCTCTCTGAGAAAGAATCAGGGAGAAGGGTGGTGGGCTCGACTTATTCCTGAGAGACTGGGAGGTAATGGATTATCAGAAGTGAGACACGAGTTCTGGGCGTGGGGAGCAGCATGAGCAAAGGCATGGAGACCGGAAGGCTAGGTCAGGGAAGAGATGGACCAAGCTGAGTGGGTGATTCTCAAAGAGAGCCAAGAAAAGTAGGGGACAGAATTTGAGCATCCTGTATCCTACCTGGAGAAGTTAAGACTTATTTGTTGGATAGCTGAAGCCCACACCCCCTCCCCACATTTGCCACCATCTAGACTGTTACAGGCCATGACTGTCATTCCTCCAGAGTTCTAAACCCCCTCCTACAGCCCATCAGTCCCCACCTTTGGGGCCCCATACTAGCCTGACTGCCTCCAGCCCTCACATTGTCTCTTGAAGGCTGCTTTATGGGGATTGTCTGGGGCATCCCCAGTAAGGAGGCCACAGACATGTCTTCCCCCTCTGCTGCCCTTCCCCCACCCCCAGCCCTGTCTATCCCCACCTGTGAGCCCCCTCTCCAAACCTTCTCCCAGCCCAACTCCTCCTGTCCCCTCAGCACCTGATGACATGTAAGCTGGGGACACAGAGAGTCCAGGAGCCCAAGGATGCTCTGCAGAAGCTGCAGGAGATGGACGCTCAGGGCCGGGTGTGGAGCCAGGACTTGCTCCTGCAGGTCAGGGATGGCTGGCTCCAACTGCTGGACATCGAGACCAAGGTCAGCCTCCCACCATTCCCTGCGAGGGGTCATAGCTAACCTGGGCTGTGGGAAAGCAAGCCCCAGGGCATGAACACCATTCCACCATGCCCCACAAGGCAGCCACCCCTCCCCTCACAGAATACATACCCAGGACTAGGAAGAAATAGGGGATAGAGGCACAGGGGTCAGGGGAAAGGACACCCCATTCCAGGCCATTGGAAGGATGGAGCAACCCAGGTCAGGAGCACCTAGGGGCCTGTCGGGCTCTCAGTGACCTCACAGCCAGTCTCTCTGCTCGGCCCAGGAGGAGCTAGAGTCCTACCGCCTGGACAGCATCAAGGTCATGGACGTGGCACTCAACATCGGCTCCTACAACTCTGTCCTGTCCATCACTGTGCAGGATTCGGGCAAGCGAGGCACTAGCACTCTGCTTTTCCAGTGCCAGGAAGTGGGGGTGAGATCTAACAACCATCGCCAACCCCCACCAAACCCCTCCCCTCCCCCACCCCCCAAGCCTGCCTGATTGCTGCTTCCTCCAGGCAGAGCGACTGAAGACCAGCCTGGAGAAGGCTCTGGAGGAGGAGCTAGAACAAAGGTAGGCAGCCTCTGCCCCAGCCCACCTGCAGAACCCTAGAGCTCAGGTCTGGGTGGGCTAGACTCTGCTGCACACCTGGGGGAGCTCAGGGGCCTGTGGCCCAATAACACAGACATTGACTTGGGGAGTGGCGAGGCTGGAAGCAGGACGCAAATGGGCAAGGGGAAAGGGCTGGTGCTGGGCCCAGGGGCCACTGTAGACTACCCTCAGAGACTGACATGGGACCAACTGGTCCCAGAGGGCAGGCTGATGATGCAGGGGAGAGTCAGGGAGGGGTTTGGATGGAGACCAGGGGCAGGACTGGTGGGGCTCCTAGAGAGGGGCAGTGGTATCCCCTGGGTCCTGGGGCAGAAGTGTGGGCAAAGCCTCTGCCCCAAGAACCCAGTCAAAGCTGTGTCCCTGTCATGTGCTCGACAGGCCCCGGTTTGGAGCCCTTCGCTCAGACCAGGACCGATGGAGGGAGCCTCCTCTGGAAAGGCTGCTCCCTAAGGAGCAGGCACCTCCTCTGGAGTGGGGACCCCCTCCGGAACAACACTACTTGATGAGCCCAGAGCATGGTAAGTTTGGGCGTGGGGGCCAGTGGGAGGAAAGTTTCTCATCAAAGAAGTTCTGGGCCATGGTCCCCTTCCCCTGCAGACAACCCACCACCACCTCCGAGGCCCCTGCCGTACCGCACCAGCATCCGAGAGTCAAGCACCTTCTCGCTATCTCCTTCAAGGAGGTCTCCATCCCCCGAGGACCCAAAATGGGATAAGGTAACTGCAGACTGTCTTGGGCTTGTTGATGTTTTTGCGGTCTAGCCAAACGGAGAACAACAGTTGTCTCCCTCACCTCAAGGAGCCAGGTCCCAGGTCGACCAAGGCAGGGCATGGCCTGAGAGGGGACACAGAGGCTTGGTCAGGCCCTGGGCTTGGCCTGAGGCTCAGGCTTGTGGTGGAGGCGGGCAGGGTTGGGAGCTCCAGGGCAGGTCTAACTGCCCACTCAGCCAGGGGTTGTTTGGGGCCCAGGAGGTGCTGGACCACGTCCTAAGGGACATCGAGCTGTTTGTGGGGAAGCTGGACGAGGCCCAGTCAAAGACCAGTCGTAAGAAGAGTCGCAGGAAGAAAAAGAAAAAGAATAAGGGAGGTGAGTGCAGAGGGCCAGGGGAGAGGAGTTGGGGTTTGGGGGAGGGGGGAAGTCTTGGGATGATACACGACCCGCCATCTACCCCCTTCTTGCTATAGAGATAACAGAGGCACATTACATTGACTGCTTCCAGAAGATCAAGTACAGCTTCAACCTCCTGGTATGTGACTCCCCACAAGTTTCCCAGCTCTTCTGGTCCCCTCCCTTCCCTCCCCCACCTCAGCAATCCCCTCCTCTCCCTCCCCTCTTTCCCCCCAGCAATCCTGTTCTCTCTTCTCTCCATGGACATCCCATGCTGCTCCAGCTTCTCCCCCTGGAACCGCCCCTCCCCACTCTTGGGTTACTTTGGGAGAATGCCAGACTCCCCACCAAGGCCCAGAACAGTTATGGGGCCCTGGGGTCCTGGTGAAGGTGGGGTGGGAGGAAGGCTGGTGACGGGCTTCACTCTGTGTCCTCAGGGAAGGCTGGCCATCAGGCTTCAGGATACAAGTGCCCCTGAGTTTGTACACATCATCTTCAAAATTCTGGACTCCGTGAGTCAGGGCAGGGGTGGTGGGGGTAGCGGGGAACAGGGTGGTGCAGAAGGATGTGCTGAAGTTAAGATGAGACAGGCCAGGGTGGGAGAGAGGGGGCAGAGGGAGGTACGGGTCTGCTCCTTGCTCACCCCCAGCACACCCTCTTCCTTGACCCCAAGACACTACCCCACTGTGCACAGCAAGTACCTCTCAGCAGACTGGGTGCGCTGGGGTTGGAGCCAAGGACACCAGTGAGGGCAGGAAGAAGCAGGCCTGGGGCAAAGTAGGAAGCCAGGGACCCCGGGCCCTTTCCCACTCCTGCCTGGCCCCGAAGAAGCCCAGGCTTCCTGACACCTTCCATCCTTCCCCAGATCCAGGCCCAGTGCCCTGAGTCTGGCCTAGCAGCCCGAGTGATCTCACCCCTCCTCACCACCAAGGCCATCGAGCTGCTGCAGTCCTGTCTAAGCCCATCAGAGAGTAATCTCTGGAAAGGGCTGGGCACAGCCTGGACCACCAGCCAGTAAGTGACAATAAGGCCTGAATGAATTGGAGGCGAGCAACATGGAGGTGTAGGGCAGGAGATGACAAGCTCTATGTTGTATCTTAAAACAAATTCTATACCCATTACAACTATACCCATTCCTCCACTCCCCAGCTCCTGGTAACCTCTACTCTATGAAATATCTCAAAACAAATCAGGGAACTCTACCTGGAGTTCCCAGCTTTTAATCAGGCTAAGCACAATGGAAAAAAAAAAAACCAACACACTTACCATTGCCCACCATTGCAGGAAAGCATTATCTCAGAAAATAGAACAATTCTTCCCAAGAAAGGAGCACTGGCAACCTTCTACTAAAATTTTTCTCATTTTTGTCAAGGACGAAGTGAAAACTTTGTCTCAATGCAGCCCAGATTTTAACAATTACTGATATAAGAGATGCTGCAAATGTAGCATCACTAAGATTTGCAACCAACCGGCCAAGGAGCTAAGAGAAGAGATATTTCATGTGGGTGGAACGGTGGCACGGGCAGTTGGGCAGCAAGGCCAAGCTGATGAGAGCAGGTGGGGTGGGGGTGGGATGTGAAATCAGTTTGGATACCCTGAGCTGAGGTGTCCACAGAGACTGGGTGGCCTGGCCCTGCAAGGAGAGGTCTAACCTGGCGACGAGGGTTTAAGAACAGTCAGTACAGAAATGATAGTTGGGACCCCCTGGAGGTAAGCGCTGCAGTAAAGTAAGCAGAACTCACTATAACAAGCATGGCCTGCTCTCCCCACAAGAGAGGGGCCTGGGAACACTTGGAGGTGGCAAAAAGAAATAGGGATAAGGAGGTAAAGGAGGCAAAGAGAAATTCCAGCGAGTTAAAAGGAGAAGCAAAAAAGCAGAAGCATGAAAACCAAGAGAGAATAGGGTTTTAGAAAGAGAAATCAACTGGGGGAAAAGCCAATGGTTCTAGGAGTCTTTTTGCCTAACGAGCAGTTTTGTTTTGTTTTTCAGTTCAGCCCCATTAAAGGACTTCTGTGTCCATTTCATCTAAAGACATAAAATATAACTTAACATAATCTATTTATTTTATTGTGGTAGAATATGCATAGGATAAAATTTATTTTAACTATTTTTAAGTGTATAAGTCAATGCCATTAAGTACATTAACAATATTGAGCAACCATCACCCCTATTAATTTCCAGAACTTTTTCAGCATCCCAAATTGGAACTCTATACCCATTAAACAACCAAAAAAACTCTTTAACCATTCCTTTCTTTCCCCAGCCCCTGGTAACCTCTATTCTATTTTATGTCTCTGTTTATCACTTTAAATATAAAATTAAAGTCAAGTGTGCCCCGAAATGTTTTCTCATTCCTTAAAACAACCAAAAATTAATGAATGAATGAAATGAAAGACAGGAACACAGAGAACAGAATTAACTAAAGAGATGTGAAAACCTTCAAAGGAGTTAAAGTTCAGGCAAATTTTATTCAAACTATTTGGCTTGAAGCAAATTGACCCAAAACTATAAATGACACTAAATTCTGTGGTAATAGAAAGATACAGATCATACAAGGCCATTTGGATTTGGCAATCAGAAATTATCAGGGCTTTAGAAGAACTAGTTTCAGCAGAGTAATGGCAGAGGTAAAAGTCATGTCATAAGGAATAAAGAAAGATCCAGAGGTAAGAAAATGTAGGCAGGGCATATGGACATATCCTCAAACAATTTGATAAAGACAACATAATAGGATGGTATCTTAAAAAGCATAGTAACAGAGTCAAGAGCAGACTTGAGCATGTTTTTAAGGCAAAGAAAAGGAGCCAATGGGGACTTCCCTTGAGGTCCAGTGGTTAAGACTTCACCTTCTGATGCATGGAGGAGAGGGTTCTATCCCTGGTCCGGAAGCTAAGATCTACTTGCCTCCAGTCAGAAAATCAAAATATAAAACAGAAGCAATATTATAACAAATTCAATAAAGGTTTTTTAAAGGGTCCACATGAAAAAAGGAAAGAAAGAAAGAAAAGGAGCCAATAAAAAAGATTCAGAAGAGGGAATAATTTGTCCCCATTGAATAAATATTTATTAGGGGTTCCCTTTTGGCTCAGCTGGTGAAGTATCCACCTGCAATTTGGGAGACCTGGGTTCGATCCCTGGGTTGGGAAGATCCCCTGGAGAAGGGAAAGGCTACTCACTCCAGTATTCTGGCCTGGAGAATTCCATGGACTGTATAGTCCATAGAGGGTCTCAAAGAGTCGGAAGTGACTGAGCAACTTTCACTTCCATTGCCTTCTCTGTCCCTTGTGCACTATACTCTGGAGACAGCTATCAAGGAGTTCAACATAGTAAGAAACACAGATAAGTGAGAATCATGTGCAATTCAGAATGTGTGTGCACAGTGAAAAGCAGCAGCGTTCACTACTGTCTCTGGGAGGTAGGGAGAGACTTCCCCCAAGAGGGGACTCTGCGTTCCCCAGGCAGGCAAGCAGAGCCAGCCTGGAGGCCATAGGGAGTGCTGCTCCTCTGGTGTCCTGGGCAATGGGTGAGGGGGCAGGTTGAGAGGCAAGTACCAGTCCCCACCCTAGAGCCAGCTAGAGTGCTCTGTGGTGATCACAAGGGGGAGGTCCACACACGAACCAGCTAGAAAGAAAGATCTGCTGCTGGGGAACTGAAACAGGTTAGACCCCAAAAGTGTCTTCCAGCCCTAACACTGCAGTTCTGCCACTTTCATTCAAACCCCCCATCAGTGAGTTAAAGTACCCATCTCTTAGGGTGTTTATATGTCTGCACTTTCACGAGCAGAGGTGAGGCTGGCCCACAGATACTACACCGTGGGATTTGTACATGCTTAGCTGTTCGCTCCTATGTGGATGTCCTGAGGCCTTTCAACTGTGCACATGGGCCACTTTCTCCATTACCTAGAAGATCCCCCAGGCCAGCTGCTGTCATCTCCACCGTCTCCACATCCCACAGTCTGGCACAGAGTGGACTCAGCCTTTTTCTTTCCCTAGGGCCAACTGGACAGGCAGCAAGCCCCTGCCCTACCAACCCACATTCTATGATGGTTGGCAGCTTCCAGAAACTTCCTACCAGGTAAGGGGAGCTTAGCACAGAGCCCGAATCAAAGCCCTAGACTGTATCTAGTTTCCACCATCTCAGTCCAGCCATGGTCATGTGACACCTCAGTGGTAAGTGGGTTCTGTGTGGAAATCAGACAGGCGAGGGGATATGGGGCAGCTGTGTGCAGGTGGGTCTGTGGTCTCACACCGCTGCTCTCTACCACCGTGCAGCTGACGTCCTGCTCTCACTTTGTTCTGCCCCTACAGGCGCTCTCAAGATACCAAGACCCTACTTCCATCCGGTATGCCCTGGGCTTTGTCAGGACCATGTGGTTCTGGGGAGGGAAGGACCAGGCTGATCCTGTGGATCTGCAGAGTCTACACCTCACTGACCTCTAGGCTCTCTTTTAGTCAGACACGTACAAGCACATCTCTCGCCTACTTTGGGTGAAAAAGCAGTTTTTTATCTTCCTAGGTTCCAATCCCTCTTCTTTCAATACTCCCCACACATAGCTCTGATTTCTCAGAGATTGAGTATGAAGTGCTCAAAGGAGTGCTTAGATACCGAAGACTCCACTGCCGGAAGAGTCTCGAGAAATCACCAACATCTAGACCCCTTCTAGATCCCACATCCCAAGCCCACCTAACAGTGACCTGCCCTCAAGTTCTGTGGAAACCCCAAAAGTCACTGCTAGACTCCAAGGGGGAGACATCTGGGGCTGAGACAGGGGCCGGATCTCTGAGGCCCCACTCTCCAGCCATCCTGACTCTGTCTCTTGGGGGGTAGGGGGGAAAGCCCTAGGTTAAGGAGCACCTCACACTTTACTCAAGAGGAGACACACAACCATGGCCCCAACCCTGTGCCCTCCAGACCTGGACCTCTCAAGCCAGCCCTGAAAATGCAAGTCCTCTATGAGTTTGAAGCTAGGAACCCACAGGAACTGACGGTGGTCCAGGGAGAGGTACTGGAGGTGAGGCATGGACTTGAGCTGAGGAAAGGAGGTGGTGGTTGGTGGTTGATGGGAGCTACTGGGAGCACAGCGGGGTAGAAGGATTGGCCTGGAGAAGGTGAAGGAGGGTTGGGAAGGGCCCAGAGAGAGAAAGTCCAGTGGGGGAGGGGAAGGCTGACTGGAGAGAGGCTCGGGTCACTGACGTAGTGACTCCCTGGCAGGTTCTGGACCAGAGCAAGCGGTGGTGGCTGGTGAAGAATGCAACGGGACAGAGTGGCTACATCCCCAGCAACATCCTGGAGCCCCTAGAGTCAGGAACCCTCAGGAGCCAGAGCGAGTCACGCACTCGGGTACTACCATGCCTAGACTTCAGAAGCTATAAAGCCTGAATCAGAGGTGGGGGCAGGGAGGATTCTTTGACAGGTGGAGGAGATGGTCTTGGTTCAACTGAATCAGTATTATCACGTGCTTACTGTCTACCAAGTTTATTGTGGGGCCAGAGCAGAGAACAAGCCTTGTGCTTGTCAGACAAGCAAACCATGGAGTGAGACACGTGGTTTGATGAAAGTCCAGAGAAGGGACCCTGATGAGAGGGGCTGTGGGTAGCTCTGAGATGAGATGGCTTCTGACTCCCACTTCCTCTGGTTCTAGGCTCCGATGCTTCGACTTAGCTCAAGGCCTGAGGAGGTCACAGCCTGGCTACAGGCAGAGAACTTCTCCACTGTGTGAGTGCCAAGTCCCACAGCTTTATCTCTGTAAAGGGCGCCGATAACAACTGGCCCCCTCCCCTCCACAAGTGTCTCTTCCAGGGCACTTGTCCCTTCAACCTCAGGAGTTTATGGAGTTGGTTTAAGCCAGTATGTTTATCTTACTCCTTGAACTCCAGACACTCTTTCTGTGAATTCTCCCATCACCCCAGCCCTCCAAGCCCAAATAGCCCCTTCTCCACCCAGATATCCGGGGCTGGGTCTTCCACCCCACCACCGACAGTTTCTGCTATTTTTGTTTCCAGGACCGTGAAGACCCTTGGGTCCATGACAGGGAGCCAGCTGCTTCACATGAGACCTGGAGAGCTACAGATGCTGTGTCCACAGGAGGCCCCCCGGGTCCTGGCACGGCTGGAGGCTGTCAGAAGGATGCTGGGGGTGAGAACACCCAGGGTCCCAAGCCCTGCTGGAAATGTGGGGTGCTCCCAAAGTGAGCATGAGAGTCCCCGGTGGACAAGCTAGCAGGCCTGACCCTGGGGCGGCACTCACTGTGGCAGGTCTGGTACAGGACCGTCCCCCAGGGGCTTGACTTCACGTGCACAGGCACACCTTGAAGCTCCTAACTGACTGTTGGCATGATCTCTGGGGTCCCTCATCTGGCACTGGCCTCACCTCAACCTTTTCTTTCCCCAGATGAGCCCTTAGGCAGCAATTCAGACACTTCCAAGACCAAGACTTTCTCACAAGCAAGATGGCGGATCTGATACTCTTTAGAGCCCTGAGAATTCCTCTTCCAAGCCCCCAGGTTGCAGCAAACCCCACACCCCAGCTCACACAGCAAAGAGGATGAACAAGACCAGAGGTTGAGACAAACCGTGCCCCTTCTCGTTGTGTGGAGAGGTCTCCCCAGTTGCCACCTATTTATTGCATCTCTCTCCTGAGCTTAGGGCATTTATGCCTAGATTTGTCAGGACTCTGTTTAGACCCTCTCCTCCCCAATAAAGGTATCCTCAAGCTTGTCATGTGCCTCTCTTGCGGCTTCCTCTGGCCCTGGTGGAGGCCAAAGGCAGGGAATCAGGAAGAGCTAGGATACTGGGCATGAAACAGCAGTAGCCCTACATCCATCACTGGGCCAGACTATGAGTGGGAATTCACTGGAGCAGAGTCAGAATTCGATGATTATGGCCCAACTCTCCTTAATTTCTAAATAAACTTGAAAATAAGGCTATACTCGACATTTTTATCCTTCTGTGTACATTTCTCCTGGTATATTCCAAGACACCCCGTACAGGTGAGGGCAGAACATTGGAGCAAGTAGTACTGAGGCTGACAGTTGCAGGTTTTGATCAGCCACACTGGCTGATGATGCAAAGACACACTAAAAAGCATGTCAGGTGGTCTAGGCTCTACTTGGCAACTTCCTCTTTTAATACTTTTGTCACTTCCTGTTGCGGTGAGCTAATTTTGAGCCCCCCTCCCCAGCTTGTCTCTTTAGTGGTGGAGCATAGGGAACATTGGACTGGCTATGTGAACTCAGGGCAAGTCATTTCACTCTCTGGCTCTCTTTTTTCTCTCAAATGTTAAGTGAAGAGTCTGAACTATCTGTGGCTTCAAATATTTAGGATACATAGCCTTCTTTAATCTCAGAACAGTCACAAGACTCCCCTCCTTATATAACAGAGGTTCTATTTTCATTCAGTTAGTCTGCAGATAAAGTTTGATGTACATATGGATTAAGGGCCCCTTAAGAGTCCTTAGAAGATGTTGCCTTAGTACGATATCCAGAACATGGAAGCAACCTAGACGTCCATCAACAGACGAATGGATAAAGAAGTTGTGGTACATAGATACAAAGGACTATAACTCAGTCATAAAAAGGAACAAAACTGAGTCAGTTGTAGTGAGGTGGATGAACCTAGAGTCTGTCATACAAAGGCAGAAAAATAAATATCATACATTAATGTATATATATGGAATCTAGAAAAATGGTAGTGATGAACCTATTTACAGGGCACAGATAAGAGACACAGATACAGAGAATGGACTTGTGGACACAGTGGGGGAGGAGAGGGTAGGACGAATTGAGAGAGTAGCATTGACATATATACACTATCCTGTAAAACAGATAGCTAGTGGGAAGCTGCTGTATAACACAGGGAGCTCAGCTTGGTGCTCAGTGATGACGTAGAGGCGTGAGATGGGGGTGGGATGGCAGGGAGGCACAAGACAGAGGGGATCTATATACATATAGTTGATTCACCTTGTTTTACAGCAGAAACTAACACAACATTGTAAAGCAATTATGCTGCAATAAAAAAAGAAGAACAGATCTTCCCATAGTCACTCAGTTGAATCTGTCCATGACCCTAACACTTCCAAAATATCCTATTTTTTGACTGCCTATCTCATTCCCTCAAGTTCCTGGCCTCAGAAAATCATCTCTCCTAGCTAGTAACACTGAATAAGAAAGCAAATACTGTCCCTCACAAAATAGAACAAAGGTGAGACCCTTAAGATTTGACTGTCAAGAGCCAAAGTTAACCAGAAAAGTTAATTTGGGGGAATGAGGAGAGGAGATATTGACACATTGTCTACTAGGGCTTCATGGAGCTGAAGAAGTCCTAGAAACAGGGAAAATGTCCAGAACCAGGTAAAAAAGTATTTTAACCCAGGGCTCCCCAGATTTCCCAGCAAAGACTGCGATGAGGTGAGACTGTTTGGATATCCAAGTGCAAAGGATCTAGCACAAGTTGGGCTATTACACAGACCTAGTTTTGAATTCTAGGCCACCCATGGACACTTGAAATTAGAAAGGCAACTCACCCTACCTCTCCACGCCTCACTAATCTTCTATAAAATTGGTGTAACAGCTACTTCACAAAGTTGTTGTGAAGCTTAAATTGGAATAAATTAGCTAGCATACATGAAATACCTAGACTATTGACTAGCATATCATAGGTTTTCAATAAGCATTAGTCTTATACGCCAAGTTAATTTGTGACTGGCCTGTTACCTTAGGAAGAGAAATCCAAACATTATAAATTCATCTGTCCCAATGCATTTGTACTTTTTTCCTTTCTTCTTTTAGTGAACTGTCCCTTTAAAAAGTTTTATCTTTGCTACACCCAAACTAGGGCGAAATGTGATTTCCCACGCCTGGCCTAAGAGGTTTAGGGGCTCTGTGTTCTAAGTGTCTGTGCTGCAGAGGCCAGGCCAGCCACCTACCCAGTGGCTTAGAACTCCTCGCCATCCACACTTTATGCACACGCCAAAGAGAGTGATTCCCTGGTGGCCAGCCTCTGTCGACTCCTGGTGCTTGCCCACTTCCCCCTAGTTTATAGCAACTAGGGTAACAGGGTCCTCACGGCCTGGACTGATAGGGCTCAGCCCCATCCTACTCTTAACTGAACTATTAAACAGAGTGCGGCTTCACGCGCGGAAAGTACAGAGACTCAATCACAGGGCCCGGCCATTCTCCTCAGGGGTCTAGCCTCGGGAGTATCCTCGCTCAACGCCAGGAACTGCAGAAGTCGCGCGGGCACGCGGCCAACTGGACACTCGGAGAGTGGGGAGGGGGCGAGGGAGGGGGAGAGGACGGTGGGGGCGGAGTCAGGGCGCGCACGTTGGCACCCCCTACCTACGTCGGGTATAAAGCCGTGCGCGAAGGCGCACAAGCGACATCGACATGGCTTCGTCAAAGTCGTCTATGCTTCTAGGTTACTGGGATATTCGCGGGGTGAGTGCTGTCTCAGCGGCCAAGCCGCTCGGTCTGGGAGACTGACGCGGAGGTAGCGGGGGTCCTCTTGTTCAGCGGTCTCCGAAGCCAAACCTCCTGCGCCGCGCTGCGCAACGGTGCGCGGCCGGCCCTCTGCTAGCTCCCGGGCCGCGGAGACGCTGTCCTGGGGGAGAGGGGCTGAGGGCAGCAAGCCAGCCCGGGGTAGGTCTCGGGGAGCTGCTTAACCACCCCCATCCCGGCGGGATGCGGCGTCTCGGCAGCCCTGGCAGGGACGTTGGCGGGTGGTGGGTGGAGGATGTGGGGGGTGGGAGTGAAATGGCGCAGATGCTGACCGAGAGCTTTCCCCCACCCCCACCCCTCTGCCCCGACCCATCAGCTGGCGCACGCCATCCGCATGCTCCTGGAGTTCACCGATACATCCTATGAAGAGAAAAGATACACGTGCGGGGAAGGTAATGCCTCACTAGGTGCCACTGCAACGCCGCGTTGAGCCGAGCAGGTCTTCCAACTGTTCCTGTCTTCTTGGGCCCAGAGGGTGGCATCACGGCAGGATCTGGTGGGACTTCTGCCACCAGTCACCTGGGAGCTCTCTGCTGTGTTTAGTGTGGGGAGAGAGCTGGGAATTCTCTTGCCATAGCCCAGCTCTGCCGTAACACTGATGGTAATGGCTAAGCTTTTGGGGTCTGGATATGTGAGGTATTGGGCTTCCCAGGTGGCGCTAGTGATTAAGAACCCGCCTGACAATGCAGGAGACATGAGATGTGGGTTTGATCCCTGGGTCAGGAAGATCCCCTGGAGGAGGGCATGGCAACCCACTCCAGTATTCTTGCCTGGAGAGTCCCATGAACAGAGGAGCCTAGCAGGCTACAGTCCACAGGGTCGCAAAGAGTCGGCCACACTGAGGCGACTTCGCACGCTTGTGAGGAATTGGAATTAGAGCGTGTCTCTAAATCTTTCCACGCTCCTCAGGTGGGATATTAAGCTGGTTGGATCCCACTTTACTCTTTCTTTTACAGCTCCTGACTATGATAAGAGCCAGTGGCTGGATGTGAAATTCAAACTAGACCTGGATTTTCCTAACGTAGGTGGTTTTAGGAGAAGAGGGGGCAGAAGGGAGGGCCTTCAACTATATCCTTGCTTCTTTCCTCTCTACTCTAGTGGTTTGCAGAATAAGGGCTCTTCATCTCGATAGAATAGATAGAATTCAGGGGGTCCTTATACATTTGCATTTCTACTAATCACTAGCTAAAAGTTAACAGTACCTTCTGTTGTGAATGTAGGCAATGTGACCTTGATTATTAGCCAAGCCTGTGACTTTGGGTACTTTTGTATTATATGTGCTGCAAATATTATAAATAAATATTATTTACACTTATCATACTTTGAAAGTATGATAGTCATTACATCTTCTTGTTATTTAATCCATTATAGGCACATATTACTCTTACAATTTTGTTCAATATTATATAAGTTATATAAATATGTGTAATTTGCTTTATGCATTTAAAAGCCTAATTCAGAGAAAAAGTCCATAGTGTGCACATACCCATACACAAACACACACAGTAAAGCACTCCTTTCTAGAATCAAGTGTAGACTCAGTTGCTACCTTTTACTTTCTTTCTTTCTCCTAACACAGCATTTTCTCTCTACTCTTCTCTTCCCTGCAAGTCTTCTTTCCCAGGAGAGAGAGGCAGGGAGGCAAGAGTCAGGTTGTTCATTTGGCCTGTCCTTTCCTTTCCAGCTGCCCTATCTCATGGACGGTAAGAACAGAATCACCCAGAGCAATGCCATCTTGCGCTACATCGCCCGCAAGCACAATATGTGTGAGTGGGGTAGGGCTGGTGATGTGAGGGATGCTCACCTGGGAATGGATAAGGCCAAGGGTGATGGCTGCATGTCATTTGGCCTACAGGTGGTGACACTGAAGAGGAAAGGATTCGAGTGGACATCATGGAAAACCAAGTAATGGATTTTCGCATGCAGCTTGTACAACTCTGCTACAACCCTGACCATGTGAGTTTCCTGAGCAGAAAGGCATCAAGAAAAAGAAGCCTTTATGAGCTCAAGGGTTAAATCTGCCCCATTCTACTGCTGCTACCTTCCCACCAAGTCTGTCAGAATAGGAAACAGAACCCTTATTTCTGGAGGATTTGTTTATCATGTAACTCTGGTGTTGGCCCTTCTTCTTTCCACATCCCTTCTTTCCATCCTACCACCTCTCCCTGAAGGCATGGAGAGGAAAGCACCGGGAGAAAGCGCTGCTAAGTGTCTATCACTGGCCCATGCCCTGATTCATGGAGATGATGGCAGCTGTTCTCACTTTTGCTTTTACTTCTCCCCCAGGAAAAACTGAAGCCTCGGTACTTGGAACAGCTACCTGGACAACTGAAACAGTTCTCCTTGTTCCTGGGGAAATACTCGTGGTTTGCAGGAGAAAAGGTAGAAGAAGGGAAAGGGAGGCGATCCTTTTCTGTCTCTGCAGGTATTAATAAACTCCCCAGACCTGATGATCTTATTGTCCCTGTAGCTCACCTTTGTGGATTTCCTCACCTATGATGTCTTAGATCAGAACCGTCTGTTTGAGCCCAAGTGCCTGGATGAATTTCCGAATCTGAAGGCTTTCATGTGCCGTTTTGAGGTGATGCCCCTTGCACCTTTCTCTTAAAAAACAGACTGCCTTGGGCCCTCAAGGGACCACATTGTTGTATATGCTTGCCTAACACCAACTTTTGCCTAAAGGGATCAGTGGTTGGACACCTCTAAACCTTTAAGTCTTGGGAAGGCCCTGGCTTCTATACCTTGAAGGCACTGTTTACAAGAAGTGGTGGGGATGAGGGACGTGGGGGTGGAGTCAGGCAGCATGCGAGTGCTACTGTTTTGAAATGGGTCTTTTGGCCTGGGTTGGAGTCTTTATAAGATTTGGTGTGCTTTCCCTTCAGGCTTTGGAGAAAATAGCTACCTACATGCAGTCTGACCGCTTCCTTAAGATGCCTATCAACAACAAGATGGCCCAGTGGGGCAACAGGAGAATCTGCTGAGCAGGAGGCAGACTTGCACTGCTTGTTTTGTTCCATTCCATGCCTTCCGTACCTGTACTTCCTCTTTCACGCTCTTTTCAATAAATAGCATTCAGGCTACTGGTGTCCAGCTTGATTTCTGTTGGGAATAAAGGCTGAAGGAGAGTAAGGGCTGTACCCCATGTGAAGACTTGGTGAAGTCTTCAGGTAAAATTGTGTGGTAGATTTGGAAAGATTTCAAGTAAAATTGTCAGGGATAGTTGTGGAAGATTTCAAGTAAAATTGTGTGGTACTATGGACTCGAAAGAACTAGAGATCAGATACAGACCCCTGTGTATGTGATAAAGATATTTCAAACTGGTGGACTAACCAGTTTATAGGAATAGGATAGTTACTTAGCAATTAAAAATAATAGATTCCTACCTTATCCCATTCACTAAAATTAATTCATCTGGAGTTTAAGACCCGATGTTAAACACAAAGCTCTAGAAGTATTAATGAAAATGTATGAAAATTTGTGACCATAAGGTAGAAGAAGTTTCTCTACAACATTTTAAAAGCTATAAAGGGAAAGATTTTATAGATTTACCATTATTCCAGATTATAAAAATTTTTTATGACAAGGGATAACTAAGCAAAATTAAATGGCAAATGAGATAAAAGACCAGTATAGAGACTATTATATAAAGAACTCTTAAATCATTAAGGCATTCCAGGTATTTTTTTTTAATTGACATAATTCATCATGCCATACAGTAGGTCCTTATTATTTATTTTATATATAGTAGTGTGTGTCTGTTAATCCCAAACTCCTAATCTATTCCCTCCCATTGCTCCCAACTTTTCCCTTTGGTAACCATAAATTTATTTTCTGTGTTCATTTGTATCAGTTTTTTAGATCTACATATAAGTGATATCATATGATACTGATCTTTCTCTGACTTATTTTGCATGATAATCCCTAGGTCCATCCATGTTGCTGTTATAACAACAAATAGGGTTGTTTCATTCTTTTGTTCTGTCTGAGTAATATTCCATCGTGTACATGTACTACATCTTCATCCATCTGTCGGTGGACATTTAGGTTGTGTCCGTGTCTTGGCTGTTGTAAATAGTGCTGCTAGGAAGATTGCAGTGCATATATCTTTTCAAAGTAGAAATTTCGTCTTTTCTGGGTGTGTGCCCAGGAGCGATACTGCTGGATCATTGCAGCTCTAGTTTTTTAAGGAACCTCCATACTGTTCTCTGGGCTTCCCTGATGGTTCAGACAGTAAAGAACCTGCGATGCAGGAGATGGGGTTTGATCCCTGTGTTGGGAAGATCCCCTGGAGAAGGGAAGGGCTACCCACTTCCAGGATTCTTGACTGGAGAATTGCATGGACAGAGGAGCCTGGCGGACTACAGTCTATGGGCTAGCAAAGAGCTGGAGACAACTGAACTACCAACACTTTCATTTTCATGCTGTTCTCCATATTGGCTGCACCAATTTATATTCCCACCAACAGTGCAGGACGGTTCCCATTTCTCTACACCCTCTTCAGCATTTATCATATGTAGATTTTTAATGATGGCATTCTGACTGGTGTGAGGTGATATCTCATTATGGAGGTAACTCAGGTTTTTAAAAGTGAACAAAAGCTATGGACAGATGATTTATGGAAATAGAAATACTGATGGCCCAAAAGTTAAAAACATGTTTATAACTCAAGAAATTGAAATTTATATCAGTAAGAGGACCATTTTTCAGATGAACAAATGTAAAGTTTATAAAGTATTGGAAAAGCTTGGGAAGTTGACAAGGATTTCAATGGCACCCCACTCCAGTACTCTTGCCTGGAAAATCCCATGGATGGAGGAGCCTGGCAGGCTTCAGTCCATGGGGTCACTAAGAGTCAGACATGACTGAGCAACTTCACTTTCACTTTCATACATTGGAGAAGGAAATGGCAACCCACTCCAGTGTTCTTGCCTGGAGAATCCCAGCGACGGGAGAGCCTGGTGGGCTGCCGTCTATGGGGTCGCACAGAGTCGGACACGACTGAAGCGACTTAGCAGCAGCAGCAGCAAGAGGACCATTTTTCAGATGAACAAATGTAAAGTTTATAAAGTATTGGAAAAGCTTAGGAAATTGACAAGGATTTCTTGCTGGTGTACACTTTTTCCCAGGACTCATTTCTCCAGGGACTGAAGGGTCAATTTCCCATTTCTTTGCCTCTTCCCTGTGGTGCAGACTTTAAAATGGCCCTCATAATCCCACCTTCTGGTACTCAGGCTCTTGTGAAATCCTCTCCCTTTGAGTGTGGGCAGGACCTATGACTTCTAATAAACTACAGCAAAAGTAATATGATGGGGAGATGTGGCTCCCCCAGGTCCCAACTGCCCCTGACTCTAGTTCTAAGATGGGCAAGAAGAGAATGCTCTCACGACGGCCGCCTTCAAGCAAAGAAGGAAGGTGGACACCCTGTCACCCCAGAGGCACAGAGATTGCACAAGTGTGAAACTAGTCGACTAGTGATGGGTTTGTGCAAGAAGCATCAGTAAGAACTTTTTAAAACAAAAGACTTGTGATAGCTGAATGTGGTGGAGAAGTTCCCCCAAAAGTAGAGAACTTCATTTGTATTCACTATTGAGCAACTAGATAAAGGCATTTCCAGTTCAGAAGGAAATAGCTTATGTGATTCAAGAAAAATTTGTAGAGTTATTTCATGGATGGGATAGGTGATGTGTACAGAAATTGATCTGCCTTTAAAAGTAGTTTAAGAGCTTATTAAAACACCTGGACTTGGTACAGAAATTGCATTTTCCTTATCCCTCAGCTGCAGGACTAGGTGGTACAGTGAGCCATGTGGATCAAAGGGATTTTAGGAGTCCAGGTGGATGGTAGAGGAGAAGGGAGGAAGTAACATTTAGCCAGTGATTTTTCTAATGTGTAAGTTTGCTCACGTCACTCTGCTGCTTGAATATGGCTAATGGCTTCTTAGGCCTTTGGAAAAAGACAGTCTCCTCCAGTTTGCAAAACCCTTCATAGCCTGACCTCTGCTTCCTCTCCAGCTACATCTCTTGGCAGATGTCTGTCCCTTTCCCTGGAGCACTGGGTTCTAGCTTTTCTGAATATCCTAGACTCCAGAGTCAGGCTGCCTGGGTTGGGATCCAGGCCTTGCTACAGTAAACTCTGACCTCCTGTGCCTTCTCTGACAAACGAACCCCCCCTCACTGGACCTTGTCAGGAATAAGTCAGTATTTCTAAAGTGTTTAGAATGGATGAATGTTACATAAACTTACAAATTATCTAAAAGCACCATGTTCTTTTATCTTCACGCTTTTGCACTTGCTGTTCTCTGCGTGGAATGCTTTTGCTCTGGCCAACTAAGCCTACATAATGCCTATTCACCATCTAAGGTAAACTGAGAAGCCCCTACCTGGGGGGAGCCACAACTGATAATCCCTCTGGGAAGTATTAGTGATGGTCACCAATGATTTATGATTGTTTTCCTTTTTAGAGAAGTGTCACTCCCTCTTGAACTTACATGTAACATTCTGACTTGCTTTGGCCAATTAAACGCAGTGGAAATTACACGTTTTCCAGGCAGAAGCTATAAAAGCCAGTGTTGGAGTAACCATATCTACTTCAGACTTCTATGGAAGCCTCCGTCAGTCTGGGTCTCTGACAGACCACGAAAACCAGGGGCTGTTGACCACAGTGGACAGGGTGAGCAAGAAATAAACATTAAGCCCCTGAGATTTGGTTTCTCCTGAGTGACATTCCTCTACCTCCCACCCAGCTAATTTCAGTGCACTGACTTTAAATTCCTGTTCCTATAGGAGTCAATGTTTTCCTCTGTCAGCACTTACTGAACTCTAATTGCTGGCTTAAATGTCTGTCTCTGCCATTGAACAATATGTTGCCTGAGAGCAGGGACTGTGACTTAAGCAAATTTTATTTGGAGTTTGTGTAGAGCCTGACACAAAGTAGACACAACAATGCATTGATTCCCTTCTAATGAAAATGGAAAGAATAAAGAAGAGTTTGCTTCAGAAAAGTACTTAATGGTCTCAAGGAACCTTAAGAATTTCACTCTGTTCTGGTTGGGAGATAGAACACAACATGGAATGCCCTGTTCTTGAAGCAGAAAGCAGAAGTGCTTGGAGTGAGCACAGAAGATCAGGTTCAGGGAGTCCCAGAGATCAGCAAAGAACTCTGAGGCTGGAGAGTGGGTGATGAGATTTCATGGTCTGGTCTCTGCTTGCTTAGGCCAAATTGTAATGAAACATTGCTGAGGACCAGCAGGTATGAGCTCTTTGTGTTTTGGGAGGATTTTCAATAGAAATAATTATAGGTGTGTCACACGTGAGATTTAAATCCAGAAGAAAAGATTGAATAGATGTATGTATGTTTGAATTTCAAATGAATAGGTGCTGCTGTGCAGAGGATACGTAAAGACAGAGGGCCAACCTGAGGTTATTGTCACTAGAAGGAGTGTTTACAGTGGTAGGGAGAGGTGGGACTAGAACCAACAGGATAATTTGCACGCTGGGTGAGACTTTTGAGGGAAAATTAGGCTAGATCTATATTTTATCTTCTGGGGTGTAATGTTTCCAATAGTACTAACAGATTTTTGTAAACAATGTCTGAAACCCTATCTGCTTCTTTCCAGAATTATGATTAAAATGGAAAGAAAAGTAGAATGTAGGAAATGCAGAGTGGCTGTTGGGTCTTTTAGACAGAACTGTGCTTTGTCAGGGGCTTGTGTTGGGAAGAGTTGGGAAAAGCCAGATCTGATTAACAGGAATAGAATAATGGTCATATTCTGGAAGACTTGTTCTGGAATCCACCAGGACTGGACCTTCTTCTTTGCTTCCAAGTCTTGAGTTGCTATATAGAGCAGCCTGGTCTCTGTGTGTCTGTCATCAGTCAGGTGGTAGACTAATAAAGTGGGATGACAGTGAACCTGAAAGTGAGGTCTCCAGAGGGATGGACACAAGAGCTGATCCAGGGAATAACTTTAGTTTGCTGATATCGATGTTTAGTGGAAAAGCTTTATTATGCAGTATCTCTTTGGAATCTCTCACCATAGAAGGGTATATGTATGGTAAAAAACAAAAAAACAAGTGCTCAATCATGTCCAACTCTTTGCAACCCTATGGACGGTGGCCTGCCAGTCTCCTCTGTCTATGGGATTTTTCCAGGGAAGAATACTGGAGTGGGTTGCCATTTCCTCCTCCAGGGGATCTTCCCAACCCATGGACTGAACCCACATCTCCTGCATTGGCAGACGGATTCTTTACCACTGAGCCACCTAGGAAGCCCCTATATGCGTGGTAGATAAAGGCAAAACAGCTTATTTGCAAATATGAGTGTAGGCTGTTTTCTATTAAATTACAGAGCTCATCTAATTTTGCCTTTTTTCTACCTCCTGTTCCCTTACTATTTCATATGGGCTGAATTGGGAGTCATTGACATTATGCTTTAGTCTGGCATTTTCAGAATATCAACATGAATGTTATCCCAAGATGCCAGACTTGGAGCTGGATGCAGTAGTTGATGACACTGGGTTGTCCCTGTTTTGGTGAAAGAGGGTGGGTGCATTTTTGTTTGTACAGGGATGGTTGTATTATGGTAGGCATGAATATCCTGTTGTGGTGATGGTAGTGATGATTGGAAACGCACATGTGCAAAAGGATGTTTCTGTTAGGCATCTGTCCTCTGCATCTTTTAAACATCCTTCTCACAGGTGGGAAATTTCTCACATTACAGGTCCCACCTCCCCCAGGTAGAAGACTGCTAGTTGACTCTCGATATCCATGTCCCCATCTTCTGTTGTCACAGAATCTCATGATGAAGTTCTAGCCAATGAGATATAAATAGAAGTGTTATATGTTACTTCCAGGAAGTTTTTCTGTAAGAGGGAAGAGCAAGACCCACTCATCTTTCTCCCTCCTGCTGTTTGCAAAGCAGATGTGACAGGGCTTCAGCAGCTGTTTTGTGTCTATGAGGTGACATAAAGAATGGAAAATACCCATTCAGGATGATGAAGCATAAAGTTAAAAAGCTAAGTCACTAAGACTACTATGAAACCAACATTCCCAGTGCTTAACTATCTACCTTCAGAGCTTTTTTTCACATGAGAAATAAACTTCTGTCCTATTTGAATCGCTGTTTTTATATATATATAATTTTTGGCTGTGCAGAGTCTTTGTTGCTGTGTGTGGGCTTTCTCTAGTTGTGGTGAGTAGGGGCTGCTCTATACTTGCAGTGTGCTGGCTTCTTGTGGTGGCTTCTCTTGTTGCAGCTCATGGACCCTAGAGCACAGGCTCAGTAGTTGTGGCACATGGACTCAGTTGCCCTGCAGCATGTGACATCTTCCCAGACCAGGGATCACACCCATGACCCCTGTACTGGTAGGTGGACTCTTAATCACTGGACTGCCAAGGAAGTCTGTAAGCCACTGTTATTATTTAGTTATATAGAGCAGAACTTAATCCTAATGAATTCATCTGCTTTTCCAGCCTCCTTTGTGGCTGAGGTACAGGCCTGTGACCCAGGTTCTATTAACTGCACACATTAGTACGGGACCTCAGTTCTAAAGAAGCAGACCCTGAGCATTTACCTGGCACAGGTAGTGGTGGAGGAATCAGGATGTTGGAGGCAGCAGTGATGAGACATTCACATCCGGTACCACATGACACAGGTAGGAGCTCCAGCATCTGTGCCCCGCAGTGGCTGTTGGGTCGTCTCTAGGACAGCCCTACATGTGGTTAGGCATATTTCCTAGTTACCCAGCTTCCAATGCCAACTCTTTGGCCTCCCCAGGATTCAGTGAGCTACCAATATCTTTAAAAAATTATTTTCCTGTTTCAACAAGGGACACTAAAGGATACGCCACTCCCCTTAGGTCTATCTGAAGATAGAGATCTTATCTTTAATACTTTGGTTTCTCTCCTCCCTGCTTGAAACCACTGCCTTAAACCCAAGGTTTCTCCTTGTCTTGGGTTTAACCTTTATCCTCTCTTGCCTGGGTGTGGGAGAGACTGCAACTGGCCACCAAATCTATTTTTCTGATGAAATATGTGTCTACCCTTGTGACTAGGTAAAGCCACACCTCTGATCACAAATGGAATGTGATCAGTTGAGATGTTTGCGACTTCTGCCTCACTTGTATACTGGGAAGTTGCTTCCTTAGGTTTGTTCTGTTTTCTTTCCCATACTCACATTCCAGCTGCTACCAAGGAAATAAGGAAGCGACCTTGCTAATAGCAGAGCCGCAGGATGGAACAAGCCTGAGCTCCTCAATAACTTCATGGAGCATAGCTGCCTCAACAGCCTGGCCTATTCGTCATGGGACATGAAAGAAGAATAAACTTCCATTTTCTGTAGGCTGATGGCTCGGGATCTCTATCAGCTTCGTCGTTCTCAGCTGAAAGAACAATGATGGAGGAATACTAGGCATGGAACTTGTATTAATAGCAGGTAATTTCAGGTCAATGCAGGAGACACCAATGCACATGATGGTCAGGATCCAGGGATAAGCCAGGAACTTCTTGTAATGCAGCCCAGTCTCTTGACTTGACACAGACCACCTCCTAACTGTGCCCCTTGATTCTGCTTTAAGAGTCCTTGGGCATCTGTGATAGTGTAAACCCTTTAAGAGTGAAATCCCATTTCCCCCAGGCCTATGGGGCCCCTGCAGTTACTCCCCACTGGCCTTCAAAGCCAGATGCTCTAGGGGCTCATCTTCCCAGTGCTGGACTCCCAGGCTGGGAGCCTGTTGTGGGGCTCAACTCTCACTCACGCTTTACAAGCAGTCTCCTGCCCTCAGCTGCAGAGTCATGCCACAGTTCTGGGGACCTCACAACTAGGGTGGAGCTCAATATGTCTACCCCATCACCCTTTAGGATCTTTATTAACTTTTAAATAATGTCATACATTTATATAATGTTAGATTGTTTTTTTAAAAAAAAACCTGTTTATAGTCCATATTTCAATAAAATTATGTTGGTAGTGAACAAAAACAGTTCCCCTATGGAAGAACCTGGGCTTCCCAGGTGGTGCTAGTAGTAAAGAACCTGCCTGCCAATGCAGAAGATGCAGGTTTGATCCCTGGGTCGGGAAGATCCCTTGGAGGAGGAAATGACAACCCACTCCAGTATTCTTGCCTGGAGAATCCCATGGACAGAGGAGCCTGGTGGGCTACAGTCCATGGGGTCACAAAGAATCAGACATGAGTGAAGTTAATTAGCCCACAGGCATGGGAGAACCTATGCAATATAATGATTCTCAAGTTAGTGGGTCACCCCCATGGGAGGTATGGGATTTCATGATATCAGGAGTCCTCCCCACCTACCTGTCTTATTGTGGTTCCTTCTTTACGTCTTTTAGTTATAGAAGATGTTTTCTGGTAGGTCCCAGTCTTTTTGATTGATGCATCTTCTGCAGATGGTTGTGATTTTTGTGTGCTCGTGAGGGAAGGTGAGCTCAGAGTCTTAATACTACACCATTGGCTGCTCTCTTTTACTGGACTTTTTTTTTTTTTCTATCATACCAGTTTTATCTTTAATCATTTAATTCTTAAAGATTTACAATTATTCTTACTGTTATCTGTTTGTTTAAACTGCAAGGAATAACCATCTGGAGAACTGCTCAACAGAATACTTCTCTAAAGTTAATCCTTGTTTTGAGCTAAGACTTGAGGCTATGCCTCAGGTATCAAGGCAGTACTTTTGCAGTTTGCAGGTCCAGGTATCCTGATATAAAATGGCACTCCACCTCTGACCACACAGAGTGGCTACACTAGACTTGCCCACTTCAGGTCAAGTTATACAAGGGCCCGTTACAGACTTCTCAATGCTTAAGTTAATGAGACCTAATGGCTTTCCCCCAGACTTGTAGATTTTAAATCTTCTGAAATTTATTCTTTACCTCAAGTGGCTGAAATAACTATATCCAGACCTCTAAATCCATATAATGACTGTACACTTTGCAGGGCTTTAACTAGAGATAATTCTTTCAAATTTCCAACTTTCATTAAATATTTATTGTGTGCCAGGCAGTAGAATAGATATAAGAGACATAAAGTCAAATAAGACATGGATTCTTTCCTCAGTGACTTTATGGTCAAGCTGGAGAGGAAAACAAGTAAAACACAATTATAATATAGTAGGGGCAAACTTTACTGAGATATGTTTTAAGAATACACATGAAGAGTATCTAAAGCAGGGTAAACTTCCAGGAAAGGGTGATAGAAGAAAATCCACCAGGATCCCACATCATCAGTACACAACTCAGACTCCTTCCCCAACACCCAAGAATCCCCTGAACCATGACACAGAATACTGCAAGCTAACAGGAGGCATCCCATGAATGCTGAATTAAAGAGGAAACCAGGCCCAGAAGGGCTCCCCTTCTGCAGAGACCTGATGCTAAGGAACAGAGGTGCATGAAGCAGAGATAGAAATGAACAAGCAAGCCCCACCCCCTCTACACACACATGCTTGCCTATCCATGCGGCCCTGCAACGGACAATGGAAGAGAAAATGGACACCCCTATATGCCCAACACAGTTAGTCATGACTCCAGGAAACCAGGAGGGAATAAGACAAGACACAGCAGGTGTGAATAAGGCTTTCCTGGGCATCAGACAGGCTGGGCAGGAACCACACTGGGAAGCATGGACTGCACACCAGGCCAGGTCTGGTCTTCAAGGCAGTGCTGGGAGCTCAGAACAGAGCTCCAAGGCCAGAGGTCTGGCTGGGCTGTTCACAGCAGAAGCAACCATGAAAGGGAAGGACAGCCTGGGTGGCTTCAGTGCAGGAGAGATAATGTGGGGTGGAGGAGGAACTTTGCTCAAAAATAGTGGGAAACTTAATCTTTAAAGTAGGGGTGGAAAGGGGTGTGGGAGGGAGATAAGGGGGCCAAGAGGCATCTAGAGTGAACAGAAGGAGAAAGAAAAAAACCGATGGTTCTGTGTGCAGGAAGGTCCTTCTGGTCTCCAGGGCACTGGCTCCTCACGTCCATCTCCTGGTTGGAGGCATTACTTGTTGCCCCACACGGCAAGCTTTAGAAATATAGGGTTTGGGTGGAAGCGGCTAGACTTCATGTAGGCAGAGATTCTCTTCAGGCCCTGATGGTGGGAAAAAGAAGGTCAGGCCTCAGGTCTGCTGCCCCAGTAGTGTTCATGGAGTTCTCCCTAGGTTTGGAACCTAGATATAGCCCTTCCATATGGGGTCGAATATTGGGAGAAAATAAAGGCCTCCTGGTGTCCCCAGCTCTGCAAAGTTAACTTTTCCAATTTCGTGTAATTCAAGTGGTATCTTGATAAGACATCACATATGGAGACTCCACCCACTGCTGGGTGCCAGAGATGATGATACAGGTTTAGAATCTCTATGCCGCTATCCTGCAAGATGGGTTCTACTGTCACCATTTATCAGAAGGGGAACTAGCCACACAGAAGTTAAGGACCACTGTCATGATCACACAATTCATAAATAATATGGCTAGAATGCAGCCTTCTCCCTCTCTTGCCCCCTTTCTCTCTCCCCATTCTGCTGCACCCCCTTCCTCACAGTTGAAAACAAAAAGAACCAGAAGGCTCACTCATCATCCAGTTATACAAAGAGTTAAGTCACTACTCAAGGAAGTCACCCACCAACAGTGTGCCAGGAAGACAATTCAGGATGGGAAAAAAAAAAAGATGAAATATTCTGTGTTTTGGATACATGGTTCCTAGACCATTAAGATGCATCTAAGGAAGAACTCTAATCACCCAAGATGTGCGCATACATACACCTAAGATCTTTTCATATATAGAAAAGCACTAAAATCACTAACTAGAGATCCCTGGCTTTTGGTGATTGGCAGTAATCTTTTACCAAGATATATAGTTGATTACTCCTATTTCCCAGACCTCCTCCCCTACCTCTTGAGAGCAGTTCCCCCAGAGCTATCTGAGAGGCTGTGTTCTAGGATATAGTCCTCAGTAAGGTCCCCAAATAAAAGGGAAACTCACTGCTTTGCATTATGTGGGTTTTACTTTCCAGTGGACAGTTTTGCTGACCACAGAGGGGTCCAGAGGAGACTCCATCCCCTCAACAAAACTTTACAAGGATCTGGAGCCTTGCTACTAGCAGGTCCCCTTGTGCCGGCCCACCTCTCTACATGTGTGTACACATTTGGGTAAATCTCTCATGATCTCAGATTTATCATCTTGGTTCATGATTCTGAATTTTATTCAGTGGTAGATGAAAAGGTACCTCACTTCTCAGTTCAGGGATACTGAGAAAGTACCCAGTGGAGAGACCCTGGGAAGGTTCAGGCTGGGTGAATAGGTTAGGGGCTGACTGGTGTCTTTCCTCGAACTGACTGCTTTAACACCATTGTCTGGAATATAGTGCAGATACCATATGAGAGCTCTTAGCTCCATAGAGAAGGAACAGAGCTCCTAAAGGCCAGGTATGGCTTTCTCAGGCAATCGAGAAGCTTGCAGCAGAAGTGGAGGCCAGTCCTCATACCACACAGCAGTCCCGTAGGGAAAACCACTCTTTAAAGAAACTCGCCCATCTCGGGAATGCACACAACAAGTTTGGCGATCCTGGGTTCCCAGTGCTCACCATGGCTTTAGACTGTCAAAGAGAAAAACTGAGACATGTAAAAAACCTGAAATGACTATAGGATGACAACTAGGAGAGCTAAGCTCACAAACAGCAGAAGGGCCACCACATACAGTTACCAATAGCAATTTGTCCTGACAGACTCTGAAATGGGAAAGCTTTCTCGACAAAAGAAAGATGAATGACAGATTGCTAACCAACGACTAACATCACAGTCAGGTTTAGGTACATTACATATGAGCGTATACTTGAAAATACTTAATTGGGATAAAGGGCTTCCCTGGAAGCTGAGACGGTAAGGAGTCTGCCTACAATGCAGGAGACCTGGGTTCAGTCTCTGGGTTGGGAAGATCCCCTGGAGAAGGGCATGGCAACCCACTCCAGTATTCTTGCCTGGAGAATTCCATGGACAGAGGAGCCTGGAGGGCTACCATCCATGGGGTCACAAAGAGTCAGACACGACTGAGAGATTAACACTTTCACTTTACTTAATTTGGGACACTATACCAAAGGAAATCTCAACCTAAAAATCACCAAAATAGGGTTCTTTTGCCATTTCAAGATTGCGGGTTTTTGGTTTTTTTTTCCGTGAACACCAGCTAGAGAAAGCAGACTATAAGATCAGACTGAATGGAAGACCTCTTTCGATTGGTATTTAGAAGCTTTTCAAAAAGGAAATGAGAAAGTAACTTCTTACGGAAAACTGAAAAAAGATTGCTTGAAATTATATCAGAATTTTTAAAAGGCTCCTGAAGTTGGCCCTGCTCTCCACTGCTCCTCCCTGCTCCTCTAAGTATCTCCTTCAATGCTCTCCTACATGGTGTTCAACTCTCTCTGAACTTCTTTTTTATAACACCAAAATTTATTCCCATGAAAGCAACAATAATTCAGAAGGCTTGGTAAAGTTGTAATTATTTTGGCCAAAGAAGTTTTAAAACCCTTTTTTTTTTTTTCAAAATTCTGACAATAAAAAAACCAAAGCCCTTCTAGGAGGAACTTGAATCATTTCCCTGTGCCTTTGAGATACAAATGTTCTACCTAATCTTAGGCACCTTCTACTTTGTTTGGAGAGCTTGGTCAGCCATCAGATAAGTATACATATAATGTACATTTGGCAACTAGTCAAGTAGAATGGGATTCTGAGCAGTCTCTTTGTCCAGCTAGGCCAGGTTTAGGGAAATGTGTCATATGGAGTGCCAGTCTGTAAAAGGGCCTTTATTGTCTCAACCTACTTTGTATCTGCCTATACAACAAAGCCTTTATTTTCTTAGCCTATACTAGGGAGTAAACTTTCTGGGTCTTGTGAAGGCTGTATAATTGCACCCTCTTGTGAGAATGCCTCTTGCATCTTAGTGGTTTAAGTTACTATTGGTATATCCTAAAAGACGCTTACTCCTTGGAAGAAAAGTCATGACCAACCTAGATAGCATATTAAAAAGCAGAGACATTACTTTACCAACAAAGGTCCATATAGTGAAGGCTATGGTTTTTCCAGTAGTCATGTATGGATGTGAGACTTGGACTATAAAGAAAGCTGAGTGCCAAAGAATTGACGCTTGTGAACTATGGTGTTGGAGAAGACTCTCGAGAGTCCCTTGGACTGCAAGGAGATCAAACCAGTCCATCCTAAAGGATATCAGTCCTGAATATTCATTGGAGGGACTGATATTGAAGCTGAAAGTCCAATATTTTGGCCACCTGATACAAAGAGCTGACTCATTTGAAAAGACCCTGATGCTGGGAAAGATTGAGGGCAGGAGGAGAAGGGGACGACAGAGGATGAGATGGTTGGATGGCATCACCGACTAAATGGACATGAGTTTGAGTAAACCCCAGGAGTTGGTGATGGACAGGGAGGCCTGGCGTGCTGCAGTCCATGGGGTCAAAAAGAGACATGACTGAGCAACTGAACTGAACTGAACTGATCCTAAAAATTGAGACTTTAAATTGGAAAAAATTCTAAGTTGGTAAACTTTTAGAGAGCTTATATTGTAAACAGCCGTTTTACTGGTATCACCTATGGAAGTGAGTGGAAGTCGCTCAGTCGTGTCCAACTCTTTGTGACCCCATGGACTATACAGTCCATGGAATTCTCCAGAATACTGAGTGGGTAGCCTCTCCCTTCTCCAGGGGATCTTCCTAACCCAGGGATCGAACCCAGGTCTCCCGCATCACAGGTGGATTCGTTACCAGCTGAGCTACAAGGGAAGTCCAATACCTATGGAAAGACCAAACTAAAAGGTAGATACAAAGAAATATAACAGCTAACCTTAAGGACTCCCTTAGTTTAAAATAAACAAACAGGGTTTGTGGTCTCAGCTTCCTCTCAATGAGTCTTACAGATGCTAATAAAAACAATATGATAACTAATGGTAATTAGGTTAATTAACAAGAAAATAAATAAAAGCTGAGGGTAAGTCATTTCTTCTTACCAATATGGAAATTTTAAAGGGACTGGTCTCAGCAGCATGGAAGTCTTTAGATGATCATTAAGAAATGGGATAAATAAAACAGACTTTGATGGGATTAAAACCAAGGTTTTGATACAACATTACCTAATGTTCTGTGGGCCAAAGGAACCCTGTATTGGCTACCTCAACATTAAAGGACCTCCGACAAGGCTACTCTATTTATCCCAGTTAAGAAAAATAAATAACCAGACAAACAATTGCTTGGGCAAGAGGCCAGTTAAGGTCCCTTGGTTCAACCCTTCACTGGGTACCCCAAAGCCTTTTATACAGAAATGAGTAAAATGGCTGGGGGATAAAAAGGAAAGTTTCTGGGACTCCTTGTAAGACCAAGACTTGTTAATAGGGTCCTAAGGAGATCTATGGTTAAAAGTCTAAGTAAGAGTTGAAAGGACTGGGATGAAAATTTATTAAAACTTAATGTGGTTGAATGGGCTTTATATAAGATGGTTATATCTATTTTATCCAATTATATTATAGGAATATACAATATATTTCACTGAGGAATGCTTCCCATGCTTGAACAGGGCATATAAATCTACCCCTCAGACAATGTTAGTTAAACATCATAAGGAAACCTACAGGATTACATGAACCCACAGAGTATGAGGGCTTCCCTGCCAGCTCAGATGCTAAAGAATCCACCTGCAATGTAGGAGACCTGGATTTGATCCCTGGATTGGGAAAATCCCCTGGAGAAGGAAGAAGGGAATGGCTACCCATTCCAGTATTCTTGGACCTCCCTGGTAGCTCAGACAGTAAAGAATCCACCTGCAATGCAGGAGACCCAGGTTCAATCCTTGGGCCGGGAAGATCCCAGAGAAGGGTATGGCAACCCACTCCAGTATTCTTGCCTAGAGAATTCCATGGAAACAGGAGCCTGGTGGGCTACAGTCCATGGGGTCGAAAAGAGTTAGACACGACTGAGCAACTAACACTTTCACTTCACTTCTTCACAGAGTATGAGGTAAAAACTGAGGGGCTAATATCTAATAAAAGAAATAATAGAGTGGGGTTTTTTGCTTGTTTATTTTGCCTCCAGGGTTACTATGTGTCTTGGCATGTTCCTCCTTAGGTTTATCCTGCCTGGGACTCTCTACATTTCCTGGACTTGTAAGACTGTTTCCTTTCCCATGTTAGGGAATTTTCAGCTATTATCTCATCAGGTATTTTCCCCGATCCTTTCTCTCTCTTCTCCTCTGGGAACCCTATAATGCGAATACTGGTATGTTTAATATTGTCCCAGAGATCACATAGACTGTCCTCACTTCTTTTCTTTCTGTTTTCTTTATCATGTTCCACAAACTCACTTATCCATTCTTCAGCCTCATTTATTCTATTGATTCCTTCTAGTGTATTTTTTCATTTCAGTTATCATATTGTTTATCTCTGTTCTTTAAATCTACTCTTTATTAAACATTTCTTATTTAATATCTTCTTGGTTTGTGTCTCTGTTCCTTTTCCAAGATCTTGGATCATATTTACTGTCATTACTCTGAATTCTTTTTGGAGTAGATTGCCTACCTCCACTTCACTTAGTTGTCCTTCTGGGGCTTTGTCTTGTTTCTTTGTCTAGGACAAACTCCCCTGCCATCTCATTTTGTCTAACTTTCTGTGACTGCAGTTTCCATTCCACAAACTCCAGGCCTGTAGTTATTCTTGTTTCTGCTGTCTGCTACCTGGTGGATGAGGTCTGTCAAAGAGACTTGTGTAAGCTTTCTGGTGGGGGGGACTGGTTCCTGCCCAGTGGTGGGTGGAGCTGGGTCTTATCCCTCTGGTGGGCAGGGCCTTGTCAAGGGGTGTTTGTTGGTTTAATTAATACAGACATGTCAACTTTACTGCACCTAGGTTTGGTGGTGATGGTTTAGTCTCTAAGTCGTGTCCGACTCTTGCGACCCCATGGACTGTATAGCCTGCCAGGCTCCTCTGTCCATGGGATTTTCCAGGCAAGAATACTGGAGTGGATTGCCATTTCCTTCTCCAGGGGATCTTTCCAACCCAGGAATCGAACCCAGGTCTCCTGCATTGCAGGCAGATTCTTTACCGACTGAGCTATGAGGGCCCGCACCTAGGTTTACTAAAAGCCAAATGAAGTCATATAATCTCTTTTAAAAATTTCATCAGCAAGAAAACTAGCTTGTGAGGATGGCTGACTTGGCCTTATTTCTCATGAAACTTTCATGGGTAATGTAAATAACAAGTGGTGTAAAAAGATGTAAGTGGGGTAAGAGCTTTAAAGTGAACTCTTTAAGAATAATTATGTTTTATGGTATGTCTACTTAAAAATAGTTTCTCCAGATCTTTGATAACTTGAAACTTTGGAGCTTTACTACATTAAGTTAAATGATGAAAATTTATTAAATAGCTAGGTCATTCCCAAGAGAAATAAAATACTGAAACATTACAGAGGCTTCCTCTTGGAGGGCACAAACAAAACCTTGTGCACACCAGGAGTCAGGAGAAAGGAGTAGTGTCCCCACTAGAGACTGAGTCAGACTTGCCTGTGAGTGTCCAGGAGTCTCCAGTGGAGGCCTGTGTGGACAGTTTGGCCTGAGGCCAAACAACAGGGAGGGAACACAGCCCTGGCCATCAACAGAAAATCAGATTAAAGATTTACTGAGCATGGCCCCGCCCATCAGAACAAGGCCCAGTTTCCCCAACAGTCAGTCTCTCCCATCAGGAAGCTTTCATAAGCCTGTTATCCCTATTCATCAGAGAGCAGAGAGAATGAAAACCACAATCACAGAAAAATAACCAAATGGATCACATTGACCACAGCCTTGTCTAATTCCAAGAAAACAGAATTCAAGGGCTCTGGATATAAGCCCTGACTTTGTCTTGTAGCCTCAGGGCCTGAAGGTTTAAGCCCAAGGGCATCCCACACTGTGCAGTGGAGCAGAGACCTACCCACACCCTCTGAGCTGATATGAAAAGGCAAAATGGTATGACACTGAAAGACGAACTCCCCGGGTCGGTAGGTGCCCTATATGCTCCTGGAGAAGAGTGGAGAAATAACTCCAGAAAGCATGAACAGATGGAGCCAAAGGGAAAACAACGCCCTGTTGTGGATGTGACTGGTGATGGAAGTAAAGGCTGCTGCTATAAAGAACAACATTGCATACAAACCTAGAATGTTAGGTCCATGAATCAAAGTAAATTGGAAGTGGTCAAACAGGAGATGGCAAGAGTGAGCATCGATCGACATTTTAGGAATCAGTGAACTAAAATGGACTGGAATGGGCGAATTTAATTCAGATGACCATTATATCTACTACCATGGGCAAGAATCCCTTAGAAGAAATGGAGTAGCCATCATAGTCAACAAAAGAGTCTGAAATGCAGTACTTGGATGCAGTCTCAAAAACAACAGAATGATCTCTGTTCATTTCCAAGGCAAACCATTCAGTAACACAGTAATCCAAATCTATGCCCCAACTGCTAATGCCAAAGAAGCTGAACAGTTCTATGATGACTTACAAGACCTTCTAGAACTAATACCTAAAAAAGATGTCCTTTTCATCATAGGGGACAGAATGCAAAAGTAGGAAGTCAAGAGATACCTGGAGTAACAGGCAAGTTTGGCTTTGGAGTACAAAATGAAGCAGGGCAAAGGCTAACAGTGTTTTACCAAGAGACCACACTGGTCATAGCAAACACCCTCTTCCAACAACAAAGGGACAACTCTATACATGGACATCACCACATGGTCAACACCAAAATCAGATTGATTTTATTCTTTGCCGCCAAAGATGAAGAAGCTCTATACAGTCAGTAAAAACAAGACTGGAAGCTGACTGTGGCTCAGAACATGAACTCCTTATTGCAAAATTAAGACTTAAATTGAAGAAAGTAGGGGAAACCACTAGACCATTCAGGTATCCACACAAAGGCTTTGGCATAGTCAATAAAGCAGAAGTAGATGTTTTTCTGGAACTCTCTTGCTTTTTCTATGATCCAATGGATGTTGGCAATTTGATCTCTGGTTCCTCTGCCTTTTCTAAATCGAGCTTCAGTATCTGGAAGTTCTCAGTTTATGTACTGATGAAGCCTCACTTGGAGAATTTTGAGCATTACTTTGCTAGCCTGTGTTTGTGTGTGTGTGTGTGTGTGTGTGTGTGTGTGTGTGTGTGTGTGTGTATGTGTGTATGTTAGTTACTCAGTTGTGTCTGACTCTTTGCTATCCCATGGACTGTGGCCCATGAGGTTCCTCTGTCCATGGAATCTTCCAGGCAAGAATACTGGAGTGGGTTGCCATTCCTTTCTCCAGGGGTGAGATGAGTGCATTTGTGTGGTGGTTTGAACATTCTTTGGCATTACCTTTCTTTGGGATTAGAATGAAAACTGATCTTTCCCAGTCCTGTGGCTACTGCTGAGTTTTCCAAATTTGCTGGCATATTGAGTGCAGCACTTTCACAGCATCATCTCTTACGACTTGAAATAGCTCAGCTGGAATTCCATCACCCCCGCTAGCTTTGTTCATAGTGATGCTTCCTAAGGCCCACTTGACTTCGCATTCCAGGGTGTCTGGCTCTAGGTGAGTGATCACACCATCATGGTTATCTAGGTCATGAAGATCTTTTATATACAGGTCTTCTGTGTATTCTTGCCACCTCTTAATATCTTCTGCTTCTGTTAGGTCTGTACCACTTCTGTCCTTTATTGTGCCCATCTTGGTTATTTCTTAGTTTTCACTAGAAACTAAGGTATTAAAGGTTAAGAATTCTAATTAATATATGTAATTAAAACTATTAAAATAAGGAAAAAACCTTTTCAGCAAAGGAGGAATTATAAAGAATAAAAATATGACAACTATATACCAATAAAAGGGACAATCTGAAGAAATGAATAAATTCTTAGAAAGGTACAGTCTCCCACAGTCAACCAGGAAGAAATATAAACTATGAACACACCAATCACGGGTACTAAAACTGAATCTATAAATACAAAACTCCCAACAAACACCCAGGATCAGATGACTTCACAGGTAAATTCTACTAAACATTTAGAGAAGACTTAACACCTATCCTTCTGAAACTATTCCTGAAAATTTCAGAGGAACTACTGAACTCTTTCTATGAGGCCATTATCACCCCCATCCCAAAACCAAACAAAGACATCACACAAAAAAGTATAAGTATATAACTGATGAACAGATATGTAAAAATTCTCAGAAAAATACTAGCAAGCTAATCCAATAATACATTAAAAGGATCACACACCATGAATAAGTGAGATTATCCAGAGATACAAGGATTTTTCAGTACCCATAAATCAATCAATTGAAACACTGTATCAACAAATTAAGAATAAAAACCATATGATCACCTCAATAGATGTAGAAAAAGCTACTGATGAAATTCAAATTCCATTTATGGTAAAAAAAAATAATAATAATAAAAGAAAAGAGATTCCCTGGTGGTCTAGTGGTTAAGAATTCACTTGCCAGTGCAGGAGACACAGGTTTAATCCCTGGTCTGGGAAGATTCCACATGCCATGGAGCAACTAAGCCTGTGTGCCACAACTACTGAGCCAGCAGTCTAGAACCTACAAGCTGCAATGGCTGAGCCCACAACTACTGAAGCCCATGTGCCTAGAGCCTGTGCTCCACAACAAGAGAAGCCACCACAGTGAGAAGCCTGTGTACTGCAACAAAGAGTAGCCCCCACTCACTGCAACTAGAGAAAGCCCATGTGCTGCAATTAAGGCCCAACAGAGCCAAAAATAAATAATCTTTAAAGAGATAACATTCTTAAAAAAAAAAAGCTCTCCACAAAGTGGGCATAGAGGGAACATACCTCAACATAGGCTATGTGTAACAAACCCACAGCTAGCATAATACTCAATGGTGAAAAGCTGAAAGCATGCTCTCTAACATTAGGAACAAGACAAGGATGCCCACTGTCACTGCTTTTACTCAATATAGTTTTGAAAGTACTAGCCACAAGCAATCATGCAAGAGATAAAAGGAATCCAAATTGGAAAGGAAGAAGTAAAACTGTCACTGTTACTATACATAGAAAATCCTAAAGATGCTATCAGAAAACTAGTAGAGCTCATCAATGAAGTCAGTAAAGTTGCAGGATACAAAATTAATAAACAGAAATCTCTTGCATTCCTATACACTAACAATAAACTATCAGAAAGAGAATAAGGAAACAACCCTTTTTGCCATCACATCAAAAAGAATATCAAAAATATCTAGGGATAAACCCATCTAAAGAGGCAAAACATATGGACTCGGAAAGCTATCAGATGCTGATGAAAGAAACCAAAGATGACACAGATGGAAAAATATACCATGTTCTTGGATCGAAAAAAATCAATATTGTCAAAATGACATATTACTCAAGGCAATCTACAGATTCAATGCAACCTTTATCAAATTACCAATGGCATTTTTCATAGAAATAAAGCAAAAAAAAAAAATCTTTAAATTTGTATGGCGACACAAAAGACCTCAAATAGCCAAAAAAATCTTGAGAAAGAAAAATGGAGCTAGAGAAATCAGGTTCCCTGACTTCAGACTATACTACAAAGCTACAGTCATAAAAACAGTATGGTACTGACACAAAAGTAGAAATACAGATCACCGGAACAGGATAGAAAACCCAGAAATACACCCACACACCTATGATCAATTAACATATGACAAAGGAGACAAGACTACACAATGTTGGAAAGACAGTCTCTTCAACAAATGGTGCTGGGAAAACTGGACAGCTACATGTAAAAAAATGAAATTAGATCATTCTTTAATACCATACACAAAAATAGACTCAAAACATAATCAAAGACCTAAATGTGAGACTGGACACTATAAAACTCCTAGAGGGAAACATAGGCAGAACACTCTGACATAAACTGCAGCAACATCTTTTTTGATCTGACTCCAAGAATAATGGAAATAAAAACAAAAAATAGGCAAATGAGAGCAACTTGAAAGCTTTTGCACAGCAAAGGGAACAATAAACAAAATGAAAAGACAACCCACAGATTGGGAGAAAAATTTGCAAATTATGTGACCTGACAAACGATTAGTCTCCAAATTTTATAAACAGTGCATGATGCTTAACAGCATCAAAACAAACAACTCAGTCAACAAATGGGCAGAGGACCTAAATAGACATTTCTCCAAAGATGTACAGATGGCCAAGAGGCATATGAAAAACTAATTATTAAGGAAATGAAAATCAAAACTACAATGAGATATCACCTCACACCAGTCAGAATGGCTATCATCAAAAAATCCAAACAATAAATGCTAGAGAGGGTGTGGAGAAAAGGGACTCCTCCTGTACTGTTGGTGGAAATGTAAACTGGTACAGCCATTATGGAGAACAGTATGGAAGTATCTTAAAAAGTAAAAACACAGCTACTATATGACCCTGCAATCCCATTCCTGGGCATATATCCAGAGAAAAACTTGATCTGTAGGGATTCATGCACACCAATATTCATTGCAGCACTGTCTACAATAGCCAAGACATGGAAGCAAACTAAATGTCCGTTGACAGATGAATAAGAAGACGAGGTACATACATACAATGGAATATTACTCAGCCATTAAAAAGAATGAAATAATGCCATTTGCAGCAACATGGATGGACCTAGAGAGTGTCATACTGAGTGAAGTAAGTCAGACAGAGAAGGAGAAATATCGTATGACATCCGTTATATGTGGAATCTGAAAAGAAATGATACAAATGAACTTACTTATGAAACAGAAAGAGACTCAAAGACTTAGAGAATAAACTTAGGTTGCCAGGGAGAAGGATGGGGGTACGGAATAGTTAGGGAGTTTGGGATGGACATGTACACAGTGCTATATTTAAAATGCATAACCAATAAGGATCTACCGCATAGCACATGGCGGAGAAGGCGATGGCACCCCACTCCAGTACTCTTGCCTGGAAAATCCTATGGATGGAGGAGCCTGGTAGACTGCAGTGCATGGGGATGCAAAGAGTCGGACACGACTGAAGTGACTTAGCAGCAGCAGCAGCAGCCCCTTTGCTATTCACTTGAAACTATCATGACACTGTTAATCAGCTATCAGTTCAGTTCAGTTCAGTCGCTCAGTTGTGTCCGACTCTTTGCGGCCACATGAACTGCAGCACACCAGGCCTCCCTGTCCATCACCAACTCCCAGAGTCCACCCAAACCCATGTCCATCGAGTCGGTGATACCATCCAGCCATCTCATCCTCTGTCGTCCCCTTCTCCTCCTGCCCTCAATCTTTCCCAGCATCAGGTTCTTTCCCAATGAGTCAGCTCTTTGCATCAGGTGGCCAAAGTATTGGAGTTTCAGCTTCAACATCAGGCCTACCAGTGAACACCCAGGACTGATCTCCTTTAGGATGGACTGGTTGGATCTCCTTGCAGTCCAAGGGACTCTCAAGAGTCTTCTCCAACACCACAGTTCGGAAGCATCAATTCTTCGGCGCTCAGCTTTCTTTATAATCCAACTCTCACATCCATACATGACTACTAGAAAAACCATAGCCTTGACTAGACGGACTTTTGTTGGCAAAGTAATGTCTCTGCTTTTTAATATGCTGTCTAGGTTGGTCATAACTTTCCTTCCAAAGAGTAAGCGTCTTTTAATTTCATGGCTGCAGTCACCATCTGCAGTGATTTTGGAGCCCAGAAAAATAAAGTCAGCCACTGTTTTTCCACTGTTTGCCCATCTATCTGCCATGCCCAATATAAAATAAAAGGTTTTTAAAAAATGGTCAGAAGACCTAGACATTTCCAAAGAATACATACAGATGACCAACAGGAACATGAAAATATGTTCAATATTGCTAATTATTGGAGAAATGCAAATCAAAACTATAATGATACATCGCCTCACACAAGTCAGAATGCCCATCATCAAAAAGATCTATAAATTGTAAATAATTATATAGAGGATGGAGAAAAGAGAACCCTCCTACAGTGGGGTGGGAATATGAAATGGTGCAGATGCTATAGAGAACAATATTGAAGTTCCTTAAAAAAGTAAAAATAGAGTTACCATATGATCCAGCAATCCCACTCCTGGGCATGGATCCAAAGGAAATTATAATTCAAAAAGACACATGCACTCCTATGTTTACAGCAGCATGATTTACAATACCCAAGACATGGAGCCAACTTCAGTATTCATCAACATATAGATGGATAAAGAAGATGTGGGGTGTGTGTGTGTGTGTGTGTATACACACACAATGGAATACTACTCAGGAATAGAGAAGAATGAACTAATGCCATTTGCAGCAACATGGATGGACCTAGAGATAATAATACTAAGTGAAATGAGTCAGACAGAGAAAGACAAATGTCATATATATCACTTATATATGGAATCTAAAATTATGATAAAAATGAACTTATTCACATAACCGAAACAGACTCACAGACATAGAAAGTAAATTTATGCTTACCAAAGGGGAAAAAAAAGGAATAAATTAGGAGTTTGCCACTAACAGATACACACTACCATATATAAAATAAACAACAAGGACCTACTGTATATCACTAGGGACTCTATTTAATATCTTGTAACAAACTATGATGGAAAAGAATATGAAAAAGTATATATATATATATATATATATTCTGAATTATATATATCTGAAACACTTTGCAGTACACTTGAAACAGTACAAAACTTGAATCAACTATACTTCAATTTAAAAGTAAAATGGAAATTTACTTTGTTAAGGGAAAATAAAGTGATTTTGTGCTAAAGCTGGTTATTTCTCTTTTTTTCTTTTTTTTAAAAAAAAGCTGGTTATTTCTAAATGGGAAAGAAAACGAGAGATAAACTAATATGGATATAGAAAGTTGTAAAAGGCTTGTGATAAAGAAAAGATAACTTTAGAAAGCAATTCTATGTGCGCTCCAGTCTCGCTAAGATTAGAATGAGTTTAACTAAGTAAATAAAGTTCAGTATTAAATGTCACGTGGTACAAAACTAGAATCTGATTTTTCTCTCCATTGAGAGGACAAAGTTTTCTTGAAATATTGATCTTTTGGTAACAATGTAAAAAGTTTCTTTACCTCTTAAGTGATCTATTATAATTTCACATATTTTGACTTTAAAATCTTTTACTGTCTCTTTGGTTAAGTGAATAAGTATTTACTGGGACCTATGATCCTACTTTATCAAGTGCTATAAAATCTTGATATCTTTGACAAACCTTCCCCAAGTCAAATTCTAAATGAAGTTCTTTTGACATCTAACTCACTTTGGAATGCTTCAGAGGGCCCTAAAATAACTCAAAGCGAGATACTAATTATACTTTTCGGTATGTTAAGTAACATGGGAAACGTTGTCAAGTGAGTTGTAATGAACACTTTTAGATTACACTATATAGGTAATTATTATTATATAAAATTACTAAAAGTGTCCTGGTATCTTATGTGTCATAATTCTAGTTGTTGTATTAAAATTTTGTATGCCACAGAAATAACCAAATTTCGCTGACAGTTATATTGTAATCAGATCATTTGTCTTTTGACATTTATGGGCAGTTATTGTTTTACTCTGATTCTTTTTAAAAGAATGTAGATCTTGAAGATTCATAAAAAGGACCTTTTTACAAATACACATTTCTGGTAACTTTTAAATGATTCCGCTGAATTGAGTGAAAAATTTACAAAACTGTAAATAGAAAACCTGATGGCTTCATAAAACTACTAACAAAAAAAAGTCAGGGTCAACAAGATTTAATTCCATGGCACTGAATGAACTGAATTTATAATTTTATGGCTGTTTGAAATATTGCTGGCTTTTAATCTTTGTTCTCCAGATATGAGGAAACATTTCCTTGTATGCCTACTATAACTTGCAGCAAGTTGATAAAGTATACCTTTGCAAACAAAAATGGAGCATTTATCTTTTTCTTTCTATCTAATCCCTCCAGCATTTGGCCTTTCCCACTGGCCCCACTCTGGACTTGATGGCTTCTCGTGATCTAGACCGCAACCAGTTATATTAATCATTGTTTTAATTTGTTCTCTGTTTGTTGTTTTCAAACTATTCATGCTTTGTTTCCTTCATTGCTGTACTGTGACCTTAAAAATGTTACTAGCTATATTACTTATACCTTAATTATTTTATAAGATTATTGTTTCTTGCATTACCTTCTGTGTAGCCAGGTCTCTGATAAAATTAATGATGCCTTAGCAAGCATCACTATGAAAAAAGCTAGTGGAGGTGATGGGATTCCAGTTGAACTATTTCAAATCCTCAAAGATGATGCTGTGAAAGTGCTGCACTCAATATGCCAGCAAATTTGCAAAACTCAGCAGTGGCCACAGGACTCAAAAAGGTCAGTTTTCATTCCAATCCCAAAGAAAGGCTATGCCAAAGAATGCTCAAACTATGGCACAATTGCACTCCGTCTCACACGCTAGTAAAGTAATGCTCAAAATTCTCCAAGCCAGGCTTCAGCAATACGTGAACCAAGAACTTCCATATGTTCAAGCTGGTTTTAGAAAAGGCAAAGGAACCAGAGATCAAATTGCCAACATCCGATGGATCATCAAAAAAGCAAGAGAGTTCCAGAAAAACATCTATTTCTGCTTTATTGACTATGCCAAAGCCTTTGACTGTGTGGATCACAATAAACTGTGGAAAAGTCTGAAAGAGATGGGAATGCCAGACCACCTGACCTGTCTCTTGAGAAACCTGTATGCAGGTCAGGAAGCAACAGTTAGAACTGGACATGGAACAACAGACTGGTTCCAAATAGGAAAAGGAGTACGTCAAGGCTGTATATTGTCACCCTGCTTATTTAACTTATATGCAGAGTACATCATGAGAAATGCTGGGCTAGAGGAAGCACAAGCTGGAATCAAGATTGCCGGGAGAAATATCAATAACCTCAGATATGCAGATGACACCACCCTTATGGCAGAAAGTGAAGAAGAACTAAAGAGCCTCTTGATGAAAGTGAAGGAGGAGAGTGAAAAAGTTGGCTTAAAGCTCAACATTCAGAAAACTAAGATCATGGCATCTGGTCCCATCACTTCATGGGAAATAGATGGGGAAACAGTGGACACAGTAGCTGACTTTATTTTTCTGGGCTCCAAAATCATTGCAGATGATGATTGCAGCAGTGAAATTAAAATACGCTTACTCCTTGGAAGGAAAGTTATGACCAACTTAGACAGTATGTTGAAAAGCAGAGACATTACTTTGTCAACAAAGGTCCTTCTAGTCAAGGCCATGGTTTTTCTAGTAGTCATGTATGGATGTGAGAGTTGCAATATAAAGAAAGCTGAGCGCTGAAGAATTGATGCTTTTGAACTGTGGTGTTAGAGAAGACTCTTGAGAGTCCCTTGGACTGCAAGGAGATCCAACCAGTCCATCCTAAAGGAGATCAGTCCTGGGTATTCATTGGAGGGACTGACGTTGAAGCTGAAACTCTAGTATTTTGGCCACCTCATGCGAAGAGCTGACTCATTTGAAAAGTCCCTGATGCTGCAAAAGGTTGAGGGCAGGAGGAGAAGGGGACGACAGAGGATGAGATGGTTGGATGGCATCACCAACTCAATGGACATGGGTTTGGGTAAACTCCGGGAGTTGGTGACCGACAGGGAGGCCTGGTGTGCTGCAGTTCATGGGGTCGCAAAGAGTCGGACACAACTGAGCGACTGAACTGAACTGAACCTCTGTATATCACATATATATCTCCATATTGGTTTCTCAGGTGGCTCTAGTGGTAAAGAACTGGCCTGCCAGTGCAGGAGACATAAGAGATGTAGGTTTGATCCCTCAGTTGGGAAGATCTCCCAGAGGAGGGCTTCAGAGCCCACTCCAGTATTCTTGCCTGGATAATCCCCATGGTCAGAGAAGCCTAGCAGGCTACTGTCCATGGGCTCACAAACAGTCAGACACGATTGAAGCGACTTAGCACACACATAGCTCTATATAAAATTAATTGTAATGGTGCAACTCTAGATATGGGAAGAAGTGACAAAGGGAAACATATCCTAGGTCATAATAGACTAGTTAGTAAGACAGATGATCCAGAGAAGTTTTAGTATATTAACAGGGTCCAGATATAGCATAGAAATGACCTATCAATGAAGTCCTTGTCTGGCCTAAGAATGAGCCTTCCTAGCACCATGGGACAAATTGGTGATGAAATGCCTCCCAAACCTTGGTCAAATTTATGGCCTAAAGAAGTTGTAAACAAAAAAGAACAGAGTCTCACTCACTACCTGGTTAAGGAAAGGACTAAGCTGCAACCCACTGCAATCACTCACAGACTGTGTGCCTTAAGGGGAGTTTAGGATGAAGAAAACCAGGATGAAACATTCTGTGTTTTGGACACAGGGTCCCCTAGAAAGCAGGGTTGCATCTTGAATGAAGAATTACAAAGACCAGAGATTCACCCATTTTCCTACACATAGAAAAGCATTAAGATCATTAACTTGAGATGTTGGTTGTTTGATGATTAGCCGCAATCTTTTACCAACATGTATATTTGACGATGTCATGAAAAAAAATGTACAACCTAAAAGTTGAGAATTATGTTTTATACTTTAATTCTTTGAGGACTTCAGAGCAGTCCCTTAGAGCTATCTGAGAGGCTGCTTCCTGGGCTTGAAGAGGTAAGGAAGGAGCCAGGATATATAGGAGTTTTGTAACAAAACCAAGTAGTTGGAATATCAAAAGATTACTGTTAATTAAAGAAAATCAGACAGCTCAAGTTAATGAATTTAGCACTGTTCCGGGTATAGGAAGCTACAACAGTCTGGGCTCACTGAAATCATTACTTTGATATGTACCTCAGCTATCTGAGGCCAGTATCCTGTGTTTTCCCATCCTGAGTCTCTGCTGGGTACACTGCTGGGTGCGGCTGCAGTGGATGATGGCTAGGTGGTGGGTACCGGGTTTCCATCTTAAATTCCCTTAGGGCCCACCACAGGGGACAACTATAATGCAATGGCTTGATGGCTGCAACATCCTTTGTTTACTGCCTTTGGCAGGCAAATTTTTCATTCTCAACTATATGTATTTTCAAGGTGAAAATTTATATATCTACTGTCTTCTACCTTACCTCTTCATAGCAGTTACTCAGAGCTCTCAGAGAGGCTGTCACATAGGCTACAAGTCCTCAGTAAGACCCCCAAATAAGACTGAAACTCACAGCACTTACATTGCAGTTTTTTATTGTCTCCTCCCCCCACTCCCCAGGGGACATCTCCCTACAGAATCACTTCTTCTCATTCTGCAAAACAATTCTCTTTTCAGAAGGAAGCTCTTGGCTTCCCAGGGCTTGACCACAGGTGGACCCCAAGCACAGTAAAGGGGCTTAGAGAGTAGATAAACAGCTTGAAAGAGACACCAGATCTCATCCAGCAAAACATGGATGAAAGGTGATAGGAGCAGCAAGACTAGGCCAGGCTACACTCTAATTATTCCACTTAAAGGACACAGGCCAACTGCCTGGCCTAGGACCTGAGCCCATTCTCACTGAGCCCCAACCTCCCTCATCCCCAGTCCTGCTGCAGCCAACCAGGTGGTGAGATGCTCAGGTGCACCTGTGCACCATCTTCCCAAAACAAACAGTGCCCGAGAGTTCCCAGGACACCAAAGACCTAGGGCTGCCTGTACCCCACAGCCCAGGCCCCAACAGGCCATACACTGCAGCCCACATCTGTCCCACATCCTCCCTACTGGGCAGTCATCCCGGTTCTTGCAAAAGTCTCAGGGCAACAAGCCTTGGACCAAAACCAGAGCTGAAGAGAACTGACTGAGGAAGCAGATTTCATGATGGGAGTGGGAATACAAAACAAGATTGTAGACTGAATAACATATTGGACTAGAGCTTCAAATTCCCAAATCCATCATAAAGAGACTTTGTTACTCTCCAGTTGGTAGATTGAGGGTGAATGATGAGCTGGGAGGTGCAGTCAGACTGAACTCCTCTAGAACCAAAGTGGCTCCATGCACACCACACAGCTCCGGGTTCCTATAGTTCTCCAGCTTCACTGAGCCCCAGAGGCTGCGTGACAGGACTATGTGACTTCTGCATCCCCCTATGCCTGACATAGTGTCTCATACAAGGAAGAGGATCAGATCAGTGAATGTAACTTACAATGATATACTACCCCATCTCTGAGATGGAATCTTGGGTAAGTGGAAGGAAGAAAGAAGGAAGACATAGAGGGAAAGAAAGTGTCCATCATAAGAGGCATCCTTACAAAATTTTCCCAAGAAGGCACCTACATATGGAAGAAAATCCCAGCACCAATTACATTCCTGGAAATCTCAGTACAACCCCAGAGAGGGAGCCAGTAGCCACAGAGCCTTCTGGAGAGCAGAAGAAAATATTGTTTTTTGTTTTTGTTTCAAAATATTGTTTTGAAAATATTGTGTTTTTATTGCTTCATATCAACCCTATTGTGTCTCAACTCTACAAATGCCAGCTGCATGCAAGCTCCTGAAGATTCTGCTTCATCCACACTTTCCAGAGCTGTGAACCCAGTCAACAAAAGAAACTGAACTTTTTTTTTCATTTTCAAACAAGAAACAGAGACCCACTGACTGCTGCCCATAGAAGCCAGACACTCTGACTGGAGCCCAGCACAGTCTGTACTGGTTCTGTGACCTTCAGAAACTACTTACCCTTTCAGCTTAATTCCTTATCAGCAAAATGGAGAGGATAATTATTCTACCATGTAGGAATGTTATAAAGGTTAAATCTGACACAATATATGCCAGCTGCTGAGCAGAGATCCTGGAATAAACCAAGTTCTCAATAAATTCTATTTCTCATTATAGTTCCAACTAGGAAAGCATCAGAAAGTAGAGTGAAGAGAAGAGAGATATAAACAGTAGGAAGGCCAGGGGAATCACCTCAAAATGGGTAATGAAGTCTTTCAAGTTTGGAAATTCATCCAGACATGTGGGCTCAAATATGCGGTGCCGGTCAAGGACATCATAAGCCAGGAAATCCACGTAGGTGAGCTGCAGAAAGACAAAGCATGAATGCACACCAAACTCTGAGTAAGAAAAAATAGCAGTTCTCCCTCCTCTGAAGCCATCCCACTGACCTTGTCCCCTGCAAACCAAGGCCTCTTCCCCAGAAAATCTGAGAAGAGCTTCATCTTTTCAGGGATCTCCTTCAAGTAACCAGGCTTCAGTTTCTCCTAGACAAAAAACAGCTGTCACCAACCTCAGACACAGACTCACTGACAGAGTGCAGGCCTCCCAGGGTTGTGTCTGATCCCAGCTGCGGGTGAGCAGCAACGTCCCCTGACTGCACCTGGGTTCGTGCCCACGCTGCAATTCAACCCACCTGTGTTCACTAAACTCCTATGAGTACCACCTCCCATCTGTGAGAGGTGATGGGAAAGCAAAGGGCAAAACCACACTGTCCCTGAACCTGTCACCACTCAGCTCCAGACACCTGCCCTGGGTCAGACAAGTAGCGCTGTGAGACTGGCGGTGCTCGGTCCTCAGACCTTAGGCCAATCAACACTAAAATGACTAGGAAAGAAGTCCTACATTCCAGTGTGGGTGACGAGAATGGTGTGGATGCCTGGGAAGTTTCTGGACAGTTTCTGGACAGTTGGGGACAATTTGAGAGCCTGAAAGGAAAGAGGGAGAGGAACAAAGTCTGGCCCTGGGCTGTCTACAAGACACACATCCTGAGCCCTGAGATGCTAGGAAGGAGGAGGACCTGGGCTAATGAGGTAAATACCATCTAGGAACTAAATTTCCACCCAGGGGAGGCTGGACTCTTTCTAAGATTGGTGGGAATTAGAGTTTGCATTTTTACGTTCTAGGGGTTCTGAGAGTCACACTGGGGACTCTGTAGGGACAAGCTTGGTGGATCAGTAGCACCAAATGGTTCAAATGGCAAAAGGACTAGTGTAGATGGGACCCTGTCCTGCATTTAAACTCTGTGCAACCCAGCCCAGTGGGAGGGGACTCACAAAGTCAGGGCTGTAACAGATCCTGGCCATGTGCAAGCGGACATCCATAGTCTGGTTCTCCAAAATGTCCACACGGATCTTCTCCTCCTCTGTCTCCCCACCTGTGGCCACACAACAGAGACTCAACCTCAGCGTCCCACTCCAGCCCAGCCCAGGGGAGTGGGCACGTGTTCCCCAGCCCCACTTACACAGGTTGTGCTTGCGAGCGATGTAGCGAAGGATGGCATTGCTCTGGGTGAGCTTGTGAGCTCCATCAATTAAGTAGGGCAACTGGAAGAACAACGGGGACTTTGTTGTGCAACACACAGGAATCTGTGTTTGGAACACCAGACTCCCCTGCACCCCCTCCCTTGACCAAGGGTAGAGATGAAACCTGGCACTCACAGAGCCTGGCCCATGGTAGACACTAAATAATGTGCTGTAAAATAGGGGGATGAGCTGGAACACAGAGCATCATAAATGGGCAGAGGAGAGAACCAGGAAGCTGAGAGACAGAGCAGAAGGCACCAGATTCTGAAACCTCTAAGCCGGGAAAGGAAATGGATGGAGACACTGTCCACCTCTTCCCACAGACCCCAGCTTCTGCACCTACATTGGGGAAGTCCAGGCCCAACTTGAATTTTTCATTCAGCCACTGGCTTCTGTCATAGTCAGGAGCTGTGAAAAAGAACATACAGTGAAACAAATTTCCCCAGAGTCCAGCCCTCCTTCCCATGGAACCTACCGAGGAGTCAGAGACAAAACTCCCTGAACTGGTGGATGTGAATTCAGAACCACCAATCTCACATGGAGATTTAGGGGAAAGCACACTTATTAGGATTTGGAACCTACCTAAGTGAGGCCTACAGAGAGTTAGTGCAACACTGACAAGAGCCCATGACTGATATAGGGCCTAGCTATGGGCTCTCATGTCCTTCCTTGGAGGCCAGCGGCACCCTCAAAGGGTTTGGGAAGGGGCAGGCCTCTGCTCCAGCTGGTGGAGGGCAACAGAGGCAACAGGGACAAGGATATGAGTGGCTTGGCACCAAATCAGCATGACTTGGCCAGAAGTCAGGACATGAAAAGGATGCCATTACCGTCCCCCATCGTGTACTTCTTCTCCTCATAGTTTGAGTCTGTGTACTCCAGGAGCAGGCGGATGGCATGGGCCAGCTGGGAGAGATGCCAGGACAGAGGGCAGTTGTCAGGTCTTGAATGCCAAACTCTCACTGCTCCAGGTTGCTTCCACACTCCCAACCCTCTCCCTTCACCACCACCCCCAACCCTGCATGGGTGCCATCCACCCACCCACACACACAGACACATACCAACACCCAGGTAAGATGGTGGGGCTAAGGGAAGGGGCTTTGCTGCAGCAAGCCCTGTGGAAGCTTCTGGTTGAACCAGTCCCACTGCCCGGGATTTCCCCACCCGCTTCCATCTTCCCAGCCCTTGTGGACCCCTGCTCACCCCACGAATGTCCCAGTAACCCAGGATCATGGGCATGGTGCAGGTTATGATGCTCAGAGTGCAGAAGCTCCAGGACAGCTGGACTTGAAACTTATCCTGTGACCGGGGGGGGTCAAGGCAGGCCCAGAAGCACCAGCCCCTCTTTTTGGTCCCACCCCCAGCACAGACCCTGACTCAGCCCCAGACAGGCAGAGCGAGGACTATTCCTGTGTCTTAGCAGAAGGAATTGGAAGCCAAGCTCTGGGCGCCTAGAAGACTAGGGCCACCTGGGTCGGGCTCGCCTGGTTCCTGCCTCGAGTCAGCCCTTGACTATTCAGGGGAGATGGCAGTGCCCTCGGGGAAACAACCCTGAATCATAACAAGAGCAAGGCTCCTCCCTCTCCACTCCCCTCTCTGGCTCAGTTCAGCCTTAACTCTGGGCTGCAGAGTTCCTGCGGGCTCTGGGCAGCTCTGACTGCCAAGTTTAGGCTAAGAGTCATGCGCCTGAAATGGAGACATTAAATCAGTCCCTGGGGACATTCCTCGTCGTCCAGTGGCTAATATTTCCCACTCCCAGTGCAGGGGAATGAGGTTAGATCCCTGGTCAGGGAACTAGATCACGAAAGCCACAATTGAGTTTCTGCATGGCTGCCAAATAGCCTGCATGTCTCAACAAAGATCTGAGATCCCAGTGCCTCAACTAAGAACTGGCAAGCCAAAATAAATAAATATTTTAAAAATCAGTTCCTATTACAGGAAGATCAAGACTCCAGGCCATCCTAACACTCCCCCATGATTTATTACTATAACCCATGATAACTGCAGTCTTCCAGAACAGAATATCACTGTAACAGGAAGAGGTGAAAGTGAAAGTCGCTCAGTCATGAGCACTCAGACTCTTTGCGACTCCAGGGACTATATAGTCCATAGAATTCTCCAGGCAAGAATACTGGAGTGGGTAGCCTTTCCCTTCTCCAGGGGATCTTCCCAACCCAGGGATTGAACCCAGGTCTCCTGCATTGTGGGCAGATTCTTTACCAGCTGAGCCACCAGGGAAGCACAAGAATATTGGAGTGGGTAGCCTATCCCTTCTCCAGGGGATCTTCCTGCCCCAGGAATCAAACCAGGGTCACCTGCATTGCAGGCAGATTCTTTACCAACTGAGCTATCAGGGAAGCCCAAGATATCTCAGGGAACCCCAAGATAGAAAGAGGTGAAGAGGCAGAAAAAGGAAATGTGGTCTCTGTGTTTTCCTTTCAGGGACTATGGATGTCCCTGCCATCCTAATGTGCCTAAAAGTAGTGATACAACATAAATTAATCAAGTAGTTTATGGCCTCACTTGTGAATCTAAATCCAGATTCACTCACAGCAGAGAGGGTACCCAGGGGCAGCTTCAGAGATGTCCTGACAAACAGCTCCATGTCCCTCACATTGATGGGATAGTGATGGGGAGTGTGGTGGGAATGTGACCCAGGGGAGCAGACCTGTCCTCTGTGTGGATGGCTAGAGAGGGTGGCCAGAGAGGGGTGGCAGCCTGGAAAACTCCACACAGGACGAGTCAGAGCGGCCCAGACACCCTTGGCTGCCTAGATCCACAGATTTCTGCCCTCATCCTACCTCCTGACCCACTGTGATTTTAGGAGAGTGACCTGTGCTTTAAAAAAAATTATACTGAAGTATAGTTGATTTACAATCTTGTGTTAGTTTCAGGTGTACAACAAAGTGATTCAATTTATATATATATGTATATATTCACTCTTTTTCAGATTCTCTTCTCATATAGGTTATCACAGAATATTGAGTAGAGTTTCCTATGCTGTACACTAGGTCCTTTCTGGTTACCTGTCTTATATATAGTAGTGTGTGGGCTCAGTGTTCTTTGAAGTCACTCTGTGATCCGTGACCTGTGGTACAACATGCACAAGAATAATGTCCTACCTGCCAACTTTCCTCTTTGAAGGCAGAAATTTATTTCAAAATTAGGAGGACAGGATGTAGGAAGGGCTGTGATTTCTTTTCTTTATTGAAAGGATATTACAAAGTAACAGCTGTAGGAAACAGATGAGAGCAACATTAAAAAAACAAATGAAGTTTATAAATTGAAATACAAAGTTGGTACAAGATAAAAAATGTGTTTAAAAATAGGTAACACTTTGTTAGGATAGAAAGGTCTGGACCAGTGTTCAACAAAGATTCAAATAACTAAGATACTGTATGGAGTGTGGTTTCAAAGAAAGATAGCCTTTCTCTAATCCCTGTTAAATCACAGACTCAGAGTCTGCTCATCTCTGCTTAGCTGGGGAGCAGGGCGAGTGTGTCAGCAGAGACCAAAAGAGCTCAGTCCCTCTACGGATACTCCCAGCCATTCCCACCCTGCCAGTCCTCAGGGCTCAGCTCTGGGTCCAGGCTCAGGATGCAGCTCAGGGTCAGGTAGATAACTATTTTTGTTTGCCCACAGGGAGATGATGGTGTCTGTGTCACACAAAATGCTGGCTCACACAATAGTTACACATTTCACAATACATTAAGGAGCTGCCATTTTGAGTTTTATACATCTTGAGCTTAGAACAGAAACAAAACTAGATTTCACTGAGAAAATGATTTTAAAAGCTACATTAAATAGAATAATAATATTTAAAACAGGTAAAGTGATATTGTAATATAATATAATTCATCCATCCATCCCTCATTCCTTTTTTGAAAAAACAGTCACTATAATCCTGACATATAGCAGCATCATAAGTAAGACCATCCTGGGTAATAAAGTCTGGAAGTCTTCTGGGAAATACAGGGAGGAATTTTTAAATATGGAAGAGATTCTCAGTGTTCAAACACCAAGGGGCACTGAGAAGGAGGGAGGTTGAAGGCAGGAGAAAGAGGCAGTGCCTGGTAGGACAAGGAACTGAGGACCCAGGGATGGGCCCCAAGCACAGGTGGCCCCGTCAGGAGGAAGACGTCAATTCTGCAGGAGGAGGAAGAGGACTGGCTGAGCAGACTCTCAGACTCAGCCCCCAGACCCAGGGGTCCCACCGGTGGGGGCAGTGGGTGTGTGGAAGGGAGTAGGGGGCAGGGGGACTCGGGAAAAGGGAGAGGGGGCTGAAGGGTGTGATGCAGCCAGTGGTTGCCTTGCTGATATTCAGTGTTAGTGTGGTCACATCTTCTGGATTTACAAGTGCTCACTTGACTGTAAATATTAACAAGTTCTAGTATTTTAGAGAATACCGTGCAGGACATCAGAGCATACAGAGTCCAGTATCCAGTTGAGAATTCTGCCTCTGATTTGACTCTACACTGCATTCCGTTCTTCCAGCTCTACTGCTGACATTCTGAACTCTCAAATAAATTAACAGAAGTTCTACACGAAATAGCCTCAGAATACAAAATTATATAGTGTAAATAAATACAGTAGAATTTAAACGTGTCCTTCATCTTGGTAATTTTTTAAGGTTTTAAATATTGTCTGTGTAAGCGTAGGATATTCAGGATACAAAGAATATTTTTTAACCTCAAAATAATAGAAGTAACTGTTCACAAGATACTACAGAATTATATATGAGGCAAAAGTTTTCCACTGACATAATATTTTTAATAAGAAGAGGTAAACTAGGGTTTCAAGAATTTAGAAAAGGAACCAAGTTCAAGATGAAACATATGAAAAACAAGGAATACTAAGAGGAAAAATTTCACATTTAAAGAAATGTGCTTACACTTCATCTGTCTTCATTATCACATATTGCCTGGTTTTGAGCGTCACCTTTTACAACTGAATCTAAGATTTAAGTTTTAATATAGCTATGCCCTTTTAATTTGAGCATCTAAATCTGGAGTAGGGGAAATAAGTCCATCTGTTTTTGAAGTTCTGCTGTCATGCAGCCCCTTCCATTCATTTATGTATGGTCTATGGTTGCTTTCACACTACAGAGATAAAGGTGAGCAACTGAGACCATATGGAGCAATTTGAGACCAAAATGGAGACCATTTGGCCTGCAAAGACAAAAATATTTACTGACTTATCAGTTTCATTAGCTTTTAGTTTACTGGACTTTTTTGTTAGCCGTTTCACTTTTTTAAATAATCATTTGTTTCTTATTTCTTAAAATAATCATGTGTTTCACATTATTCCTTTGCTATCTTTTTATTCAATGACTGCAAGAAATGACTGTCTAGACAAACATCCAACAGGACTCTTCTCTGAAGCTCAAGGCCTATCAGACTGCAGGCCAAGTCAAGACTTCAGGCCAAGCCATAAGAAGGTCCAGCTCCTCCATCCAGCCACTCTTTGAGCCTGCTAATCATATTGTTATCTGATGAGTCCTACACTTTGTAGGTATCCTAACATAAAATGGCACACCACTTCCTGATTGCACAGATAGGCTACACTTTGGCCCAGCACAATAGACCTGCCCATTTCAGGTCAAGTTATCCAAGGCCCAGCTACAACCTAGTAAATGCTTAAGTTAGTGAGACCTAATGTCTTTCCCCAAGACCTACAGATATTAAATCTTCTGAAATGTATTCTTTATCTCAAATGGCTATAACCATATTCAGACCAGTAAATCCATATAATGACTCTAGAGTTTGCCAGGGTTTTAACTAGAGATAATTCTTTTATATTTCCAATTTTAATGAATATTTACTGTTTGCCAGGCAGTGTAATAGATATGAGATTTAAAGTCATATAAGATATTGATTATCTCCTTAGTGTCTTTATGGTCAAGTTACAGAGGAAAATAGGTAAAACAACAATTATAATACAGTGGGGGTAGGTTTTATGGAGATATGTTTTAAGAAAGCAGGGAAAGCTTCTAGGAAAGGGTGACAGAAATGAGTCCACCAGGATCCCACACCATCAGTAGACTACTCAGACCCCTTCCCCAGCACCCGAGAGGCCCCTAAACCATGACACAGAGTGTAACAAGCTGAAAGGAGGCATCCCATGAATGCTGAATTAAAGAGGGAACCAGGCACAGAAGGGCCCCCCTTCTGTAGAGACCCCATGCTAAGGAACAGAGGTGCATGAAGTGGAGATAGAAATGAACAAGCAATGGTATAATTCCACCTGTGCCCAACCTCCCACCACACACACACGCATGACCATCCATATAGCCCTGCAGTGGACAACACTAGGAAAAATAGACACCCACACACACCCAACACAGTCAGTCATGACTCCAGGAAGCCCCAAGAGAATAAGAGAAGACACAGCAGGTATGATTAAGGCTTTATTGGGGATCAGACAGGCTGGGCAGGAACCATACTGGGAAGCAGGGCTTGCACACCAGGCCAGGTCTGGTCTTTAGACCTGCAGTGCTGGGAGCTCAGAACAGAGCCCCATGGGTCAGGGGTCTAGCTGGGCTGCTCACAGCAGAAGTAATCATGGAAAGGAAGGACAGCCTGGGTGACTTTAATGAAGGAGGGATAATGTGCGGTGGGGAAGGAAATTTGCTCAAAAATAGTGGGAAACTGAATCTTTAAAGTAGGGATGGAAAGGGGTGTGGGAGGGAGATAAGGGGGCCAAGAAGCCATCTAGAGTTAACAGAAGGAAAAAGAAAAAGACTGATGGTTCTGCGGGCAGGAGGTCCACCTGGTCTCTGGCTCCTCATGCCCATCTTCTGATTTCAGGCACTACTTGTTGCCCCACAAGGCGGTTTTTAAAAACAGAGGAGCTGGGAGGAAGCGGCTGGACTTCATGTAGACAGAGATCTTCTTCAGGCCCTGAGGGTGGGAAAAAGAACACCAAGTCTGCTGCCCCACTGGATCCTAAGCAGCTCTCCCCAAGTTTGGGACCTGGGGTACAGCCCTTCCATGTGAGAATCAAATGTTGGGGCAAAAGATAGTCTTCTGGGGTCCCCAGCTCTGGAAAGTTACCTCTTCCAATTTCCTGTAATTCATCTGATATCCAGACTCACCACATACAGAGACTCTATGCTGTATTAGGTGCTACCTATCTACTAGACATGATGACATAGGTTCAGAATCTCTACACGACTCCCCTGCAAGATGGGTTCTACGGAGACTATTTATCAGAAGGGAAACTGAGGCACACAGAGGATAAGCACCTCCCTCATGATCACACTGCACATAAGTAATATGGCTAGAATGCAGCCTGCTCGCTCTCCCTCTCCATTCTGAGTCTCTCCACTGCACCCCTTCCCAACAGCTGAAAACAACAAGGAGGCTCACTCATCATCCACTTACACAGTTAAGTGACCCTCAGGGCAGTTGCCCACCACGCTGTTACATTGTGTGGGCTTTCCTTTCTGGTAGACAGGTTTGGTGACTCCAACAGGGCCCAGAGAAGACTTTTTCCCCTCACTGGAACGTTACCAAGATGTGGAACATTGGTACCAGCAAGCCCCCTTGTGCTGGTCTACTTCTCTATTTATGAATACGAATTTGGCTGAGTTCTCTAGTGATCTCAGATTTACCATCTTAGTTGACAATCCTGAGTTTTCTTCAGTGGTGGGTGAAAATGTACCTGACTTCTCAGTTCAGAAATACTGAGAAAGTACCCATTGGAGAGAATAGGTCAGGATGAATCGATCAGGGATTTGGTTGGTGTCTTTCCTTGAATTGACCACTTTACTAGAGTTGGTAGGAATACAGTGTAGATACTACAGGAGAGCTCTTAGCTCTAGAGCTCCTCTTGGCTAAGCAAGGCTTTCCCAGGCAATTGAGAAACTTGTAGCAGAGGTGGAGGCCAGTCCTCATAGCATGCGGCAGTCCCGTAGGGAAACCCACTCTTTAAAGAAACTCGCCCATCTGGGAGACGCACACAAAAGGTTTGGTGATCCTGTGTTCCCAGTGCCCACGGTGGTTTTAGACTGTCAGAAGGAAAAACTGAGACATGTATAAAACCTGAAATGACTATAGGATGACAACTAGGAGAGTTAAGCTCACAAACAGCAGAAGGGCCCATTACATACAGTTATCAATAGCAATTTGTCCAGACAGACTCTGAAATGGGAAATCAAACTTTCTAGGCAAAAGAAAGAGGGGTGATCAGTTGCTAACCAGTAACTAACACCACAGGTTTGGGTACATTACATATGAAGCTTAAACTATACCAGAGGAGATCTTGTCCTAAAAATCACCAAAGTGGGGTTCTTTGACATCACAAAATTGGAGGTTTTTTCACGTACACAGCTAAAGAAATAGACTACAAGATCCAACAGACTGAATAAAAGGTCTGTTTGAATTTGTATTTAGAAGCTTCTAAAAGAGGAAATGAGAAAGTAACTTCTTGCAGAAAACCAACAAAAAATTGCTTGAAATTTTATCAGAATTTTTAAAAGGCCCCTGAAGCTGGCCCTGCTCTCCACTGCCCCTCCCTGCTCCGCTGAGGATATTCTGCAATGCTCTCCTTCATGTTATTCAACTCTCTCTGAACTTCCTTTTTATAACACCAAAATCGATGCCCACAAAAGCAACAATAATTCAGAAGTCTTGGTAAAATTGTGAATATTTTGGCAAAAATAGTTTTTAAAACCTTTCTTTTTTTTTTTGACCTTAAGGAAACAAAGGCCTTATAGAAGGACCCTGCTTCATCTCCCTGTGCCTTTGAGACATCAGTGTTCTACCTCATCTTCTTAGGCATCTTCTAGTGCATTTTGAGAGGTTAGTCTCTGCAACTGTAAAGGAACACATATGGTGAACACTCAGCACCAAGCTGCATAGGCTGCGATTCCAAGTGTTTTTGTCCAGCTATGCTAGCATTAGGTAAATGTGTCATTAAGGGTCCCAATTCATAAAGGGTGTTTGTTGTTTCAACCTTCCTTGTGTCTCCCTGTACAACAAAAGCCTTTACTTTCTTAGACTATATTTGGGAGTAAACTTCCTGGTTCTTGAGAAGGCTGCATCCTTTGCACTCTCTTGTGGGGATTCCTCTTGCCTCTTACTGGTTTGAATCACAACTAAGAATCCTAACAATGGATCTTTTAAACTGGAAAAACTTCTAAATTGGTAAATTTTTAGAGACCTCTCATTGTAAACAGTTGTTTTATTGGTACCCATGGAAAGATAAAATTAAAAGGTAGATATTCACAGTATTGATAATCAGCTATACTCCAATAGAAAATTAAAAGTTTAAATTAAAAAATTTTAAAGGGACTGGTCCCAACAGGATAAAAATCTTTATATGGTTATTAAGAGATGAGATAAATGAAACAGACTTTGATGGCATGAAAACAAAAGTTTTGATACAACACTACCAAAAAGGATGTTTTCGATGGGCCAGAAAGACCCCTTTATCAGTCCCCCAAATATTAAAGGGACTCAAATAAGGCCATTCAACTTACCCCAGTTTAGAAAAATTTTAAAGGTAAGAGGGTAAAAAAATTACACTGAGATACTTGACCAGCAATTGCATGGGGCAATAAACCAAACAATCCAGTTAGAGACTGACAAAAAGGCCTGGATCCCTTGGCACAACTCCTCACTGGAGCTCAAAACCTTTTATACAGGACTGGGTATAAAATGGCCTGGGAAATAAAAAGGGAAGTTTCTATGACTCCTTATAAGACCCAGAGTTGTTAACAGAGTCCTGACAAGGGCTACAGTTACAGGTATAACAGTTGATAGAACTGAGATTTGTTACAGATAAAAACAAAATCTGATGCCATGTTGGATCTGTTTCTTTTACTTTAAGAATTGCTTCTCATTGCTTTTGTTCACTAAAAAGACACTGCCTATACATATCAGCCTACACAGGGGAACCCTGCCCCTCTGCCTGAACGCTAAACCAAAGCACCTTTGTTCAAGACCCTGGCTACCTATGGATGGCTACAGGAAAGAAGAAATTAACACATCCCCTCCACGAGGCCGGTCATTCCAGAAGAAATTTGCAAGATTAATGGCCTTTTTCCTTTACTTTCTCACCTACCCGCTCTCAGTTCTATAAAACTGAGGCATATGGGCATCCAGACCCTGATAAGTTGGTTATTTTGGGACATTTGTCTGCCATTTTCTCAGTCTGCCAGCTTTCTGAATAAAGTCACATTCCCTCCCTCAACACCTTGTCTCTCAGATTATTGGTCTGTTGTGCAGCAAGCAGACCAAGCTTGGATTTGGTAACATATTTAAAAGTGGTATATTTGAACAGGCTTTATGTAAGATGATTACATCTCTTTTACCTGATTATACTGTGGGGATATACAAACATGTCTCACCGGGGAATGTTCCCCTGCCTGGCATAAGACAGGGCATATAATCTGCCTCTCAAACAATTTTAACTGAACATAATAAAGGAAACTAATAGGGTTACCTAAGCCAACAAACTATATCAGATAAAAATTGCAGCCTAATATTCAGGGCCCAAGGAGAAGGAAATGGCAACCCACTCCAGTGTTCTTGCCTGGAGAATCCCGAGGACAGGGGAGCCTGTCGTCTGCGGTGTCGCACAGAGTCGGACACGACTGAAGTGACTTAGCAGCAGCATTCAGGGCCCAACAGAAGCAATAGCGGAGTTTGGTCTGGGGGTTTGTTTGGTTGGTTGGTTTTATCTTTGTTCCTACGATAAATTGGCCTGAGTTTGACTTGTGCACTCAGAAAGATGGCCTTCTGCAAACATTTGAAGACATGATACATTGATCCCTATAGTTCTAGAATACAGAAACCTTTTGATTTCCAGTTTAGTTGGAAATTTTCCTACTGATATGAAAAAGCAAATTAAAGAAAACGTAGTTGGGAAAAACAATCTTTTGACATCATTTAGGCGGCAGCACAGTTCTTCAGAGAATTAAAAGCAACTGTGTTTGTCTTGCAAATCTCCACATATCAAGGGACTTCCCTGGTGGTCTAGTGGTTAGGAATCTGCCTTCCAGTGCAGGGACTCAGGTTCAATTGCTGGTCGAGGAACTAAGATCCCACATGCCCTGGGGCAACGAAGCTCTCACATCACAACTATTATTAAGCTCATGAGCTCTAGAGCAGGCATGCCATAACTGGAAAAGGCCCAAGTACCACAATGAAAGATCCTGCATGATGCAACTAACATGCTATGCAGTCAAACAAATAAATGTTTTTAAAAAATCTCCACATACCAGAAATGTAAATACAGCTCACAATGACCTGAAACAAAGCAGGATTAACTTAATAAGGTAGAACCTGACACCAAAGGGAAGACATAACAAAGAGGCCTCTTTAAACTCAAATGGTTGGAAAGGCTTCTTCACTCACAGTATACTTAACAGCCTCTTTAAGGGTTTATCAAAAATGAATGCAAGGTCTTCCCTAGTGGTCCAGTGGTTGAAAATCTGCCTGCCAATGCAGGGGACATGGGTTTGACCCTGGACTGGGAAGTTTCAACATGCCCCAGCGCAACTGGGCCCATGTACCACAACTACTGAGCCTGGGCTCTATAGCCAGAGCGGCAACTACTGAAGTCCACACGCCTAGAGCCCATGCTCCATGACAAGAGAAGCCATTGCAATAGAAGCCGGATGACCACACTAGAGATTAGCCTCAGCGAGCTCCAACTAGAGAAACCTGTGCCCAGGAACGAAGACCCCAGCTGAGCCTCTCTGAGAGGCTGTCTCTTGGCCTACAGTCCTCAGTAAGGTCTCCAAATAAAACTATAACTTGCTGCTCTCAAGTTCTGTCAAATGTTTTCCAATCAACATCTCATTATAGGAGTATTTGTTCTTCTCTTTATGCAAAAATATTCTCTTTTTCAGAAAAGGCTCCTAGGTTCCCAGGGTTTGCATAGACAGGTGGGCCCCTAGCAAAACAAAAGCGTTCAGAAAGTGCCCGAGCAACTTGCAGAACCACATCTCACCCAATGACTCAGCAAAACATGGATGAAACATGATAGGAGGGTGTGGAGCACCAAGAGTAGCCCAAGCCACACTCTAATTATTCCACTGAAAGGACACAGTCCAACTGCCTGGCATGGGACCTCAGCCCAGTCTCACTGGGCCCCAACCTACCTCATCCCCAGTCCTGCTGCAGCTAACTAGGCAGCAACACTAAGGTGTATCTGTGCACCACCTTCCAAGACAGACAATGCCCAAGAGTTCCGAGGACTCCAATATCTAGGGCTGCCTGTGCCACACAGCCCAGGGCCCAACAGGCCACACACTGCAGGCCACATCTGTCCCCATCCTCTCTGCTGGGCAATAATACCAGCTCTTGCAAAATTCTCAAGGCAACAAGTCTTGGGCCAAAACCAGAGCGGATGAGAACTAGGTGAGAAAGCAGATTTCATGATGAGGAGTGGGAATACGAAACAGATTGCAGGCTGAAAGCCTTTAGGACTAAAGCCTCAAATTCCCAAATCCATCACAAAGCAGACTTCTTTGCTCTCAAATTAGTTGACTGAGGGTGACAATGATGAGCTGAGAGGTGAGGTCAGGCTGTGCTCCTCCAGGACCAAGGTGGCTCCACCCACACCACACAGCTTGGGGTCCCTGTAGTTCTCCAGCTGCACTGAGCCCAAGAAGCTGGGCGCCAGGGCTGCATGACTTCTGTAACCCCCTTGTGCCTGACACAGTGTCTCATACAGGGGAGAGGATCAGATCAGTGAATGTGACTTAAAATGAATGCACTATTGCATCTCTGAGAAGGAATCTGGAGTTAACATGAAGGAAGAAGGGACAGGAGATGAGGAATGAAGGAACTGCCCACCATAAGATGTGTCAAGATAAAATCCTTGCACCGGACACCTCTGTTTGTACCCAAATCCCAACACCAACTACAGCCCTGAGAATCTCAGAACAACAGGTGGGGGCTCAATTGCTGCAGAGCCCTTTAGAGATCAGGGGAAAATATTGTCTGTGTTTTTACTACTTGATATCAATCCTACTGTGTCTCACTCTACTAATGCCAGCTTCATACCATCTCCTGAAGGTTCCGCTTCCTCCACACTTTCCAGAGCTGTGAACACAGTCATGAAAGGGATCTGAGGTGTCCTTTTCCTACAGAAATGATGAGATGCTGCCTGTGGAAGTTAGATGCTCTGACTGGGAGCCCAGCACAGCCTGCACTGGTTCTATGACCTGCAGAAACTACTTGTTCTTTCAGGTTGACTCCTTATCTGTAAAATGCAGAGGATAATTCTTCTACCATATAGCAATGTTATATAAAGATTAAATTTGACACAATATATATCAGCTGCTGAGCAGAGATTCTGGCATAAACCAAGTTCTCCATAAATGCTATTCTTCATCGTAGTTCCACCTAGGAAATCAGGGAGAATAAGAAAGAGAAGAAAGATGTAAATACTAAGGAGTTCAGGAGAATCACCTCAAAATGAGAAATGAAGTCTTTCAGGTTTGGGAATGCGTCCAGGCACTTGGGCTCAAATATGCGGTACGTGTCAAGGACGTCGTAAACCAGGAAATCCACATAGGTGAGCTGCAGGAAGACAAAGCATGAATGCAGACCGAACTCTGAACCTGGGGAAAATGACAGCTATCCCACCCCCAAAGCCGTCCAACTTACCTTGTCCCCTGCAAACCAAGGCCTCTTCCCCAGAAACTCTGAGAACAGCTTGATTTTCTCAGGGATCTCCTTCAAGAAACCAGGCTTCAGTTTCTCCTGAGACACAAAACAGCTGTCATCACCCTCACACACAGACTCCCTGGCAGAGAGCAGTCCTCCCAGGGCTGTGTCTGATCCCAGCTGTCAGGTGAGCAGTCATGTCCCTTGACTGCACATGAATCAGGGCCCAGGGGCAATTTAACCCACCTCTGTTCACTAGACCCCTGTAGGAACCATCTCCCATCTGTGAGAGACAATGGGAAGGCAAAGGGCAAAAGCACACTGTTCCTGGACCTGTCACCACTCAGTTCCAGACACCTGCCCGGGGTCAGACCAGCAGTGCCGTGAGACCTGGCAGAGCTCGGGCCTCAGACCTCAGGCCAATCAACACTAAAATGACTAGGAAAGAAGTCCTACATTCCAGTGTAGGAGACAGGAATGGTGTGGACGCCTGAGCAGTTTCTGGACAGTTGGAGAGAACTGGAAGCTGAAAGGAAGGAGGGAGAGGAATGAAGTCTAACCCTGAGCTGCCCACTGGGCACATGTCCTGATCCCTGAGATGCCAAGAAGGAGGCTCTGTGTTAAGGAGGAAAACATTCTGTTTACGAATTGAATTTCTATCCAGGGGAAACTGGACTCCTCTTAAGATTAGTGGGAACTAAGTCAGAGTTTCCAAGGAAATGTCTTGGTGGATAAAAAGCTCCAAGAAGATCAAAATCTAAAAGACCAGTAGATGAGATCCTGACAAGCATCTCACACCCTCTCCAACTCAGTGGGAAGGACTCACAAAGTCAGGGCTGTAGCAGATCCTGATCATGGCAAAGCGGACATCCATAACCTGGTTCTCCAAAATGTCCACACGAATCATCTCCTCCTCTGTCTCCCCACCTGTGGACACAAACAGAGACTCACCCTCGGCATCCCATTCCAGCCCAACCCAGGGCATGGCCACCTGTGTCCCTGACCCCAACCCCAGCCCTACTCACACATGTTGTGCTTGCGAGCAATGTACCGAAGGATGGCGTTGCTCTGGGTGAGCTTATGAGTCCCATCGATTAAGTAGGGAAGCTGGAAGAACAATAGGGTCTGGTTATTTGGACCACCAGACTCCCCTGCACTCCCTCCATTGACCAAGGGCAGAGATGAAATCTGGCACTCACAGAACCTAAATACTATGGTGGGCACTAAATAATATGCTGCAAAATGGAGGAATGAGTTGGGACACAGAGTATCATGGAAAGGCAGGGGAGAGAACCAGGAAGCTGAGAGACAGAGCAGAAGGCACCTGTTCCTGAAACCTCTAAGCCAGGAAAGAAGATGGATGGAGACACTGTCCACTCTGCCTCCCAGCACCTCAGCCCCTGCACCTACATTGGGGAAGTCCAGGCCCAGCTTGAATTTTTCATTCAGCCACTGGCTTCTGTCATAGTCGGGAGCTGAGAGAAAGAAGATGCAGTGAAACAACCTCCCACAGATCCAACCTTCCTTCCCGGGGAACCCACCAAGAAGTCAGAGGCAAGACCCCCTGAACTGGTGGATATGGATTCTGAACTGCATTCTAATCTCATATCCATGTGAGATTTGGGGGAAATCTTTAGGGGAAAGCACACTTAGAAGGATTTGGAACCTCCCTGAGTTGAGGCTTACAAAGAGCTAATGCAAGCACTAAGCGGAGCCCAAGGGGCTCTCATGTCCTGCCCTGGAGGACAGCTGCACCCCCAAAGGCTTTGGGAAGGGGCAAATCCCTACTCCAGCTGGTGGAGTTTTAGGAATGGGAGCAACAAAGGCAGAGCATGGGTTGCTAGGCAACAAATCAGCATGAGTTGGGCAGAAGTCAGAATAGGAAAAGGATTCCATTACCATCTCCTACCGAGTACTGTCTCTCCTCATAGTTTGTATCTGTGTACTCCAGGAGAAGGCGGATGGCATGGGCCAGCTGGGAGAGATGGTGCGACAGAGGGTAGACGTCAGTCTTGACTGCAAAACTCTCACTGTTCCAGCTCACTTCCACACCTCCAACTCCCTCAGCATCACCACCTCCACCAGCCCACCCACGCCACACACATACATGCCAACACCCAGATAAAATGATCGGGCTGAGGGGAGAGGGGTTCCGCTGCAGCAAGTCCTGTGGAAGTTTCTGGTTTGAACAGGCCTCAGCTTTGCAGCATTTTCCCAGCGGGGCGCAGCATTTCCCCACTCGCCTTCACCTTCCCCGCCCTGGGGGACCCCCGCTCACCCCGCGGATGTCCCAGTAACCCAGGATCATGGGCATGGTGCAGGTTATGACGCTCAGAGTGCAGGAGCTCCAGTGCAGCTGGGCTTGAAACGTGTCTTCTGAATCCGGGAGAAAGCGGGCCCGGAAGCACCCACCCCTCTTCTCGGCCCCGCCCCCAGCCCAGCCCCTGAGTCAGCCCCCGGCAGGCAGAGCAGGGTCTACTCTTGTCTCTCAGCAGATTCCTTTGGGAGCCAATCTCTGGGCGCCTAAAGATCAAAGGCCGCCGAGGTCGGGCTCGCCTGGTTCCCGACCCCAGTTAGACGTCAGCTAACCGGGGAAGTTGCCAGTGCCCTTGGGAAACAAGCCAGAATCATAACATTAAATCGACCCGTGATTTAATGAAGATGAGAACCCAGGCAATACTAACACTCCCCCATGATTTGCAACCCTAACGCTCCCCCATGATTTACAATCCATGATCGCTGCAGTCTTCCAGGACAGATATCAGTGCGATAGAAAGAGGCGAGGAGGCAGAGAAAGGAAATGTGTCCTCCATGTCTTCCTTTCCGGAACTGTGGAGGGCCCTGCCCTCCTCACGTGCCTAAAAATAAAAATATAACATAAATTAATCAAATAGTTTATGGCCTCACTTGTGAATCTAAATCCAGATTCATGCACAGCAGAGAGAGTACCCAGGTGCAGCTCCAGAGATGTCCTGACAGACAGCTCCATGTCTCTCACATTGATGGTACAGTGACCCAGGAGAGAAGACCTATCCTCTGTGTGGGTGGCTCCAGAGGGTGTCCAGAGAAGGGTGACAGCCTGGATGACTCCACACAGGACCAGAGTCAGAGTGGCCCAGACACCCTTGGCTGCCTAGATCCACAGATCCCAGCCCTCACCCTGCCTCCTGACCCAATGTGATTTTAAGAGAGTGATCTGTGCCTTTAAAAAAAATTTTATTGAAGTATATTTGATTTACAATCCTAGTTTATTTCAGATGTGCAACAAAGTGATTCAATTATACATAAACATATATTCATTCATTTTCAGATTCTCTTCTCATATAGGTTATCACAGAATACTGAGTAGAGTTCCCTGTGCTGTGCTTAGTCTCTCAGTTGTGTCTGACTCTTTGTGACCCCATGGACTGTATGTGCCTACCAGGCTCCTCTGTCCATGGGGATTCTCCAGGCAAGAATACTAGAGTGGGGTGCCATGCCCTCCTCCAGGAGATCTTCCCAACCCAGGGATCGAACCCAGGTCTCCTGCATTGCAGGCAGATTCTTTACCATCTGAGCCACTAGAGTCCCCTGTACTGTATAGTATATCCTTGTTGATTATCTGTCTTATATATAGTAGTGTGTGAGCTCAGCGTCCTTTGAAGTTATTCTGTGATCTGTGACTTGTGGTACAAACTGCACAAGGACAATGTCCTACCTGCCAACTTTCCTCTTTGAGGCAGAAGGTTATTTCAAAATTAGGAGAATAGGACATGGGGTGGGCTGTGGTTTCTTTTGTTTGTTGAAAGGATATTACAAAGTAGTGGATGTAGGAAAGAAATGAGAGGAACTTTGAAAAACAAATGAATTTTATAAATTAAAACACAAAGTTGTGCTATGTGTTATATGCTAAGTTGCTTCAGTCATGTCTGACTCTTTGCAACCCCATGGACTATAAGCCCACCAGGCTCTCTTTCCACAGGATACTCCAGGCAAGAATACTGGAGTGGATTGCCATGCCTTTCTCCAAAAACACAAAGTTGGTATACTACAAAAATATATGTTTAAAAATAGAGTTTCCCAAGTGGCTCAGTGGTAAAGAATATGCCTGCCAGTGAAGGAGACTCAGGAACCATGGTTTCGATCCCTGGGTTTGGAAGATCCTCTAGAGGAGAAAATGGCAATCCACTCTAGTATTCTTGCCTGGGAAATCTCAGGGACAGAGGAACCTGGCAGGCTATAGTCCTTGGGGTCCCAAAGAGTCGAACACGACTAAGCACAGCACAACACAACACTTCGTAGAATAGAAAGGCATGAACCATTATTCCAAGAAGATTCAAATCACCATGGTATAGTATGGAGTGGGGCTTGGAAGACAGATAGACTTTTTCTAATCTCTGTTAAATCACAGACTTAGAGTTTGCACATCTCTGCTAAATTTGGAAGCAGAGAGAGTGTGTCAGCAGAGACCAGCAGAGCTCAGTCCCTCTATGGATGGTCCCAGCCATTCCTACCCTACCATTCCTCAGGGCTCAGCTCTGGGTCCAGACTCAGGATGTGGCTCTCTTGTCCTTCTGCCCACAGGGAGGCGATGGTAACTATGGTCACCAAAAGTGCTGACCTTCACAAAAGTTACACATTTCATAATATAATATGGAATTACAATTCTGACCTTTCTACATCTTGAACTTACAGAAACACCACTAGATTTCACTGAGAAAATGATTTTCCAAAGTGACATTAAACACAATAGTAATATTTAAAATAGGCAAAGCAGATGCTGTAACATAATGCAATCTAATGCATCCATTGATCATTTTCCTTCATGAAAAAACAATCACTATGATCCTGACATACAGCAGGACCATAACTAAGACCATCCCGGGTAATAAAGGCTGAAAGTCTTCTGGCAAATACAGGGAGGAATTTTTAAATATGGAAGAGATTTTCAGTGTTCAAACACCGAGGGGCACTGAGAAGGAGGGAGGTTGAAGGCAGGAGAAAGAGGCAGTGCCTGGTAGGACAAGGAACTGAGGACCCAGGGATGGGCCCAGAGCACAGGTGGCCCCGTCAGGAGGAAGACGTCAATTCTGCAGGAGGGGGAGGAGGCCTGGCTGAGCAGGCTCTCAGACTCAGCCTCCAGATTCAGGGGTCCCACCGGTGGGGGCAGTGAGTGTGTGGAAGGCAGTAGTGGGCAGTGGGGACTCGGGAAACTGGAGAGGGGGCTGAAGGGCGTGATGCAGCCAGTGGTTGTCTTGCTGACATTCAGTGTCAGTGTGGTCACGTCTTCTGGCTTTACATGTGCTCTCTCTCTTGACTGTAAATGTTGACAGGTTCTAATATTTTAGAGAACACTGTGCAAGACATCAAAACATACAGTGTCCAGTATCCAGTTGAGAAGTCTAGCTTGTGGTCTTTCTTCTGTACGGTCTTCCATAATTCCCTCCAGTTCTGCTTCTGACCTTCTGAATTCTCAGTGAGTTAACAGTGTTTCTATATGAAATAGCCTCAGAACACAAGATTAATAGTATAATAAATACAAAGAGTAGTATCTAAATGTGTCTTCATCTTGCTAATTTTTTTTGAGTTTGTAAGTGTTGTCTGTGTAACTTTAGGTTATAGAGAACACTTTTTAATCTGAAAATAAAACAGTAGAAATAACCATTGACAAGATACTGACAAATTATATATAAGACAAAAATTTCCCACTTGCTTATAACATTTTGAATAACAAAATGCAAACTAGGATTGCAAGAATTTACAAAAGGAACCAAGTTTAAGATGAAAAGTATGGAAAACAAGAAATGCTATTAAGAAGAAATATATTCACATTTAAACAAATGTGTTCAAACTTTATTTGCAACTGTCTTCATTATCACATATTGCCTCATTTTTTTAAAGGATTAAGTTATTTTGTTCTTTATGTTTTTTTGATGGTCACCTCTTATGTCTGAATCTAAGATTTAAGTTTTAAGATAGCTATTTATTTTTTATTTGGAGGATAATTGCTTTATAATATTATGTTGATTTCTGTTATATAATCAACATGAATCAGCCGTAGGTATACATATGTCCCCTCTCTCTTAACCCGCCCTCCCACACTAGCTATGCCTTTTTAATTTGAGCATTTAAATCTGGAGTCAGAGAAATAAGTTCACCTGTTTTTGAAGTTCTGTTGAAATACAGCTCCATCCATTCATTTAGTTATGTCCCATGGCTGCTTTCACACTACAGTAATAAAGGGGAACAATTGTGATGATGGAGACCATATGGTCTGCAAAACCAGAAATACTTACTGACTTATAAGTTTCATCAACTATTAGTTTACTGGACATTTTTATGTTAGCAGTTTTACTTTTTGAAATAATCATTTATTTATTTAAAAAATGATTTACTTCCCATCAATCCTACTTTTGCTTAATATTTTTTGCTTAATAACTGCAAGAAATGAGCACCCAGACAAATACCCAACAGGACTCTTCTCCAGAGCACCTGAGGGCTATGACTTGAGGCCAAGTCAAGACTTGAGGCCATGCTATAACAAGCCCAACTCCACCATCCAGCCACTCTTTGAAGGACCTGCTAATCATATTGTTATTTGATGAGGCCTACACTTTACCTAAAATGGCACTCTCCCTCCTGACTGCACAGAGTGGCTACACTTTGGCCCAGCACACTAGCCTTGCTCATTTCAGGTCAAGTTATCCAAGGGCCATCTACAGCCCACTATATGTTTAAGTTAGTGAGAACTAATGGCTTTCCCCTAGACCTATAGATTTCAAATCTTCTGATGTTGATTCTTTATCTTAAGTGGCTCAGGAAACTATATAGTGCTGAGTCGCTTCAGTTGAGTCTGACTCTTTGCGACCCCATGGACTGTAGCCTGCTAGGCTCCCCTGTTCATGGGATTCTCCAGGCAAAGATACCGAAGTGGGTTGCCATGCCCTCCTCCAGCGGATCTTCCCAACCCAAGGATCGAACCCTGCATCTCTTACATCTCCTGCACTGGCAGGTGGGTTCTTTACCACTAGTACCACCTGGAAGCTAGGTACCTATATGCAGAGCTCTAAATCCATAAAATGGCTGTAGAGTTTCCCAGGGTTTTAACTAGAGATACTTCTTTCACATTTCCAACTATTATTGAACATTTACTGTGTGCAAGGCAGTATAACAGATGTGAGATACAAAGTCAAATAAGAAATGGATTCTCTCCTCAATGTCTTTATGACCAAGTTAGAGAGAAAACAAGTAAAACAATGATCATAATACAGTGGCAGCAAATTTTACTGAGATATGTTGTAAGAACACAGATGAAGGGTATCTAAAGCAGAGAAAACTTCCAGGAGAAGGTGACAGAAGTGAATCCACCAGGATCCCACACCATCAGTAGACTACTCAGATCCCTTAACCAGCACCCAAGAGCCCCCTGAACCATGACACAGAGTACTACAAGCTGAAAGGAGGCATCCCATAAATGCTGAATTAAAGAGGAAACCAGGCACAGAAGGGCCCACCTTCTGTAGAGAGCTCATGCTAAGAAACAGAGGTACATGAAGTGGAGATAGAAATGAACAAGCAATAGTATAATTCCACCTGTGCCCAACCTCCCAACACACACACACACACACACACACACACACACACACACACACACACACACGCCCATCCATGTGGCCCTGCAGAGCACAACAGAAGGGAAAATGGACACCACCACACACCCAACATAGCCGGTCATGACTCCAGGAAGCCAGGAGGGAATAAGACAAGACACAACAGGTCAGGTGTGATAAGGCTTTACTGGGGATCAGACAGGCTGGGCAGGAACCACACTGGGAAGCACAGACTGCACACCAGGCCAGGTCTGGTCTTCAGGGCAGTGCGGGAGCTCAGAACAGAGCCCCACGGGCCAGACATCTGGCTGGGCTCCTCACAGCAGAGGCAACCATGGAAGGGAAGGATAATCTGGGTGGCTTTAGTGCAGGAGGGATAATGTGGGGTGGGGGAGGACCTTTGCTAAAAAAAAATGACAAAAAAAGGTGGGAAACTGAATTACAGGATGGATGAAAAGGGGAGTGGGGGTGGGAGGAGATAAGGGGCCAAGGAAGCATCTAGAGTGAACAGAAGGATAAAGAAAAAGACAGATGGTACTGTGTGCAGGAAGGTCCAGTTGGTCTCCAGGGCACTGGCTCCTCACTCCCACCTCCTGGTTGCAGGCACTACTTGTTGCCCCACACGGCAAGCTTCAGGAACAGAGGGCTTGGGAGGAAGCGGCTGGACTTCATGTAGGCAGAGATCTTCTTCAGGCCCTGAGGGTGGGAAACAGGTCAGGCTTCAGGTCTGGGGCTCCACTATGGTTCATGTAGTTCTCCCTAAGTTTGGAACCTAGATATAGCCCTTCCGTGTGGAGTCAAACGTTGGGACAAAATACCATCCTCCTGGTATCCCCGACTCTGGAAAGTTAACTCTTCCAATTATCTGTAATTCAAGTGATATCTTGATAAAACCTGACATATGGAGACTCCATCCAGTTCTTGTTGCTAGAGATGATGACATAGGTTCAGAATCCCTAAGTGACTCCCCTGCAAGATGGGTTCTACTGAGACCATTTATCAGAAGGCAAACTGAGGCACACAGAGGATAAGCACCCCCCTCATGCTCACACTGCACATAAATAATATGGCTAGAATGCAGCCTTCTTGCTCTCCCTTTCAATTCTGAGGTCTCTCTGCTGCACCCCCTTCCTCACAGCTGGAAAAAAAAAAAAAAAGGAGACTCACTCATCATCCACTTGTACATTTAAGTGACCACTCCTGGCAGTTGTCCACCAACAGTGTGCCCACAGGGGAATTCAGGATGGGAAAAAAACAGATGAAACATTCTCTGTTTTGGATATATAGTCCCTATACAGTTAAGATGCATCTAAAGAAGCACTCTAATCAACCCAGGTTTGTATAGTTTTCTATGCAGAGTAAAGCACTAAAATCAGTAACTTGAGATCCCTAGCTTTTGATGATTAGCAGTAATCTTTACCAAGATGTATAATTGATTACTCCTATTTCCCAGACCTCCTCCTCCACCTCCTGAAAGCAGTTTCCCAGAGATATCTGAGATATCTGAGAGGGTGTCTCCTAGCATACAGTCCTCAGTAAGGTCTCCAAATAAAAGGGAAACTCACTGCTCTTACATTGTGTGGGCTTTGTTTCCAGTGGACAGTTATAGTGACCACAAAGGAGTCCAAATGAGTCTTCTTACTGGTACTGGAACCTTATAAGGAGCTGGAGCCTTGGCACCAGCAAGGCCTCTTGTGCCGGCCCATCTCTGTACGTGATCATATGAATTTGGGTGAATCTCTCATGATCTCAGATTTACCATCTTGGTTGACAATCCTGAGTTTTCCTCAGTGATACATGAAAAAGCTTCCTGTCATCTCATTTTAGAGATACTGAGAAAGTACCCGGCTGAGACCCTGGGAAGGTTTAGGTTGGGTGCGTAGGTCAGGGGCTGGTTGGTGTCCTTCCTTGAACTGACTAATTTACCAGAGTTGGTTGGAATATAGTGTAGATACCACATGAGATCTCTTAGCTCCATAGTAAGGGACAGAGATCCTCCTGGCCAAGCAAGGCTTTTTCAGGCAACTGAGAAACCTGCAGGAGTGGTAGAGGGAAGTCCTCATACCACACAACAATCCCATAGGGAATCCCACTTTTTAAAGAATCTTGCTCATCCAGGGACACACACAAAAGGTTTGGCCAACCTGTGTTCCCAATGCCCACAGTGTTTTCAGACTGTCAGAAGAAATTGAGACATATCAAAGACCTGAAATGACTATAGGGTGACAACAAGGAGAGTTAAGCTCACAAATAGCAGAAGGGCCCACCACACACACTTATCAAAAGAAATTTATTCTGACAAACATACTGTGAAATAGGAAACAAAAGCCTTATAAACAAAAGAAAGAGGGGTGACAGATTGCCAACCTCAGACTGACACTACAGGCAGGTTCGGGTACATTACATAAGGAGTTTATACTTGCAAATACTTACTTAATTGGGGAAACTATACCAAAGGAGATCTCATCCTAAAAATGGTCAAAAAAGGGTTCTTTGACTTTCAAAATTAGGGGGTTTTTTTGTGTGTACACAGCTAGAGGAATGGGTTATATGATCAAACAGACTGAATGATTCAGAAGGCTTGGTAAAACTGTGATTACTTCGGCCAAAAATTTTTGTTTTCAAATTCTGACCTTAAGGAAACAAAAGTCCTTCTAGGGAGAACTTGCATCATCTCCTTGTACCTCTGAGATGTAAAAGTTCTACCTCATCTTCTTAGGCACCTTCCAGTGCACTTTGAAAGCTCAGTCTCTCTAATCGTGAAGGTACACATATGGTGTATGGTTGGCAGCAAGTTGCATAGACTGTGATTCCAAGAGTCTTTTTGTCCAGCTATACTAGCATTAGGTAAATGTGTCATTAGGGGTCCCAGTTCACAAAGGGTCTTTGTTGTTTCAACCCTCCTTGTGTCTCCCTACACAACAAAGGCCTTTACTTTCTTAGACTATATTTGGGAGTAAACTTCCTGGTTCTTGAGAAGGCTGCATCCTTTGCACTCTCTTGTGGGGATTCCTCTTGCCTCTTATTGGTTTGAATCATAACTAAGAATTCTAACAATGGATCCTTTAAACTGGGAAACCTGCTAAATTGGTAAATTTTTAGAGACTTCTCATTGAAAACAGTTGTTTAGCTGGTACCTACGGAAAAATCAAACTAAAGGGTGGATACAAGATATATAATGGTGGCTAACCTTAAGAACTTCCTTAGTTTCAAATCAACCAACCAACCAACAAAAATTGTTCCTAGAGTTTTATTTGTGGTCTCAGCTTCCCCTCAATGGATCTTACAGATGCTAATAAAAACAAAAGAATAACTAAAGTTAATTAGGTTAATTAACAAGGGAATAGTTAAAAGCTGAGGGGAAAGTCAAGAGAGTTCTTCCTACAAAGTAGAAATTTTAAAGGGACTGGCCCCAATAGGATGAAAATCTTTGGATGGTTATTAAGAGGTATGATAAATGAAACAGACTTTGATGTCATGAAATCAAAGATTTTGATACAACACTACTAAAAAAGATGTTTTGGACGGGCCAAAAAGACCCCTTATCAGTCCCCTTAAATGTTAAAGAGACCCAAACAAATCCACTCTATTTACCCAGTGTAGGAAAATTTTAAAGGCAAGTAAGTAGAAAAATTCACCAGCAATTGCTCGGGGCAATATGCCAAACAATCCAATAAAGATTGACAAAAAAAGCCTGGGTCCCTTGGCTCAACCCCTCACTGGGGACAGAACTGGGTAAAATGGCCAGGGAATAAAAAGGAAAGTTTCTGGGACTCCTTATAAGACCAAGACTTGTTAACAGGATCCTTACAAGGGCTATGGTTAAAGGTAAAATATGAATAGTTGATAGAATTGAGATGAAAGTTTATTTGTTACGGGGAAGAACAAAATCTGCCTCCATGTTGGATCTGTTTCTTTTTTCTTTTTTAAGATTTGTATCTTTTTTTTTTTTGGCTGCACTGGGTCTTCATTATGAGCCTGGGCTTTCTCTAGCTGCAGCCAGTGAGGGCTATTCTTCATTATGATGCACAGTCTTCTCATTGCAGTAGCTTCTCTGGTTGGGGTGCACAGACTCTAGGTGCGTGGGCTTCAGTAGGTAGTTGCAGCACATAGATTAGTAGTTGTGGGTTTCAGGCCCTAGAGCCGAGCTCATTAGTCGTGATGCAGGCTTAGTTGCTCTGCATCATGTGGAATCTTCCCAGAACAGGGATCGAACCCATGTCCCCTGCAATGGCAGGCAGATTCTTATCCACTGTACCAACAGAGAAGTCCAGATCTGTTTCTTTTACTTTAAACTTTGCTTCCCATTGCTTTTGTTCACTAAAAGGATACCCTCCCTACATAATGGCCTGCCTTCGGGAACCCTGCCCCTCTGCCTGAATGTTAAACCAAAGTGCCCTTGTTCAGGACCCTGTCCACCTGTGGATGGCTACAGGAAGGAAAAAATTAACATATCCCCTCCCCAAAGCTGGCAATTCCAGGAGATATTTGCAGGATTAATGACTTTTTACTTTACTTCCTCACCTCCCCCATCTCTGTTCTATAAAAGAACCTGGCATCCAGACCCTGATAAGATGGTTATTTTGAGACATTAGTCTACCATCTTCTCAGTCTGCACCTCATCTCTCAGATGATTGGCCTGTTGTGCAGCAAGCAGACTAAACTTGGAACAGGTTTTATGTAAGATGGTTATATCCCTTTTACCTGATTATACTGTGGGGATATACAAACATGTCTCACTGGGGAATGCTCCCCTGCCTGGCATAAGACAAGGCATATAATCTGCCTCTCAGGCAATGTTAATTAAATATAACAGAGGAAACCAATAGGGTTACCTGAGCCCACACACCATAAGGTTAAAATTGCAATCTAATATTCAGGGCCTAATAAAAGCAATATTGGAGTTTGGTTTGGGGTTTTATTTGGTGGGTTGGTTTTGTTTTTGACCAAGGGTAAATTTGGTCTGAGTTTGACTTGTGCACTCAGAAAGAGTGCACTCTGCAAACATTTGAAGACATGATACACTGATCCCTAAAATTCTAGAATATAGAAATATTTTGATTTCTAGTTTAGTTGGAAAATTTCCTACTGTTATAAAAAAGCAAAATTTTAAAAAAGGTAGTTGGTCAAATGAATCTTTTGATATCATTTAGGTAGCAGCCCAGTTCTTCGGGGAATTGAAAGCAACTGTGTTTGTCTTGCAAATCTCCACATATCAGGGGACTTCCCTGGTGGACCAGTTGTTAGGAATCTGCCTTCCAGTTCAGTGAAGGCAGTTCAATCCCTGGTCAAGGAACTAAGATCCCACATGCCCTGGGGCAACTAAGCCCACACACCACAACTGCTGAGCCCATGTGCTCTGAAGCCCACGCACCATAAGTAGAAGCCTGAGTATCACAATGGAAGATCCCACATGACACAACTAACATGCAATGTAGCCAAAAAAATTATATTTTTAAAAATCTCTTCATATCAGATATGTAAATATAGCACACAATGACCTGAGACTAAGCCTGATTAACTTAATAAGATAGACTCTAACACCAAAGGGAAGAAATAACAGAAAAGAGGTGTTTTTAAACTCAAACAATTGAAAAGGCTCCTTCACCCAAAATCTAATTTACAGCCTTTTAAAGGATTTGTCAAGAATGAAGGACTTCCCTGGCGGTCCAGTGGTTGAGAATCTGCCTGCCAAAACAGGGGACATGGGTTCAATCCCTGGTCTGGGAAGATTTCATGTGCCCCGGGGCAACTGAGCCTACGCTCTAGAGCCTGAGAGCCACAACTACTGAACCTCAAGTGCCTAGAGTCCGGTGCTCTGCAACAAGAAAAGCCACTGCATTAGAAGCCAGAGTACCGCAACTAGAGAGTAGACCGAGCTCCCTGCAACTAGAGAAGGCCAAGGCCCCGCAATGAAGACCCAGCCCAGCCAAAAATAAATAACTTTTTTAACTTTATGAAAATAAAAGAATGAATGCAAATCTTACATCATTTCCATGAACAGTAAAAAGCCTGAAGATATTCCCTCCTAACTGGTTATAGAAAAGGGTAAGCTACAATCTACTGTGGTCAACCACAGACAATCCCCTGAGGAGATTTCAGGATGAAGAAAACCAGGATGAAACATTCTGTGTTCTAGACATGGGACCCCCAGAGAGTTAGGATGCATCTCAAAAAAAGAATTTTCATGACTCCAGATTTACCCATTTTCCTACACAGAGAAAAGCACTGAGATCATTAATTAAATTGAGATGTTTGTTTTTCAATAATTAGCACTAATCTTTTACCAAGATGCATGCTTGACTATATGTATATCCCAGCCAAAAATTCATATATCTATTGTCTCCTACCCTACATTTTCAGAGCTCTATGAGAAGCTGCCTCCTGGGTTCCAAACAGAGTTGAAGGTCTCCAAATAAAGTCAAAACTCACTGCTCTTAAGTGGTGTTGAATGTTTCTCCATCAACATCTCATCATAGGAGTATTTGTTCTTCTCATCAAGCAAAAAATAATCTCTTCCTCAGAAAAGGCTCCTAGTTCACAGGGTTTGCCCACAGAGGGATGAACGTCTAGCAAAACAAAAGGGCTCAGAGTGGCCAGGCAACATAAAGAAGAGACCACATTTCACCCAATTACTCAACAAAACATGGATGAAACATGATAGGAGAGTGTGGAGCAGCAAGACTCGCTCAGGCCAGACTCTAATTATTCTACTTAAAAGACACAGACCAACTGCCTGGCATGGGACCTGAGTCCACTCTCACTGGGCCTCAACCTACATCATCCTCAGTCCTGCTAGAGCCAACCAGACAGTGAGACACTCAGGTGTACCTGTGCACCATTTTCCCGAGACAGACAGTGCCCAAGAGTTCCCAGGACTCCAAGATCTAGGCCTGCCTGTACCCCACAGCCCAGGGTCCAACAGGCCACACACTGCAGGCCACATCTGTCCCCATCCTTCTTGCTGGGCAGTCACCCAGCTCTTGCAAAATTCTCAAGGCAACAAGCCTTGGACCAGAACCAGAGCTGATGAGAACTAGCTGAGAAAGCAAATTTATGATGGGGAGGAGTAGGAATACAAAACAGATTAGAGGCCAAAAAATCTCTTGGACAAGAGCTTCAAATTCCCATATCCGTCACAAAGCAGACTCTGTTGCTCTCCAGTTGGGTGAATGATGAGCTGGGAGGTGAGGTCAGGCTGTGCTCCTCTAGGACCAAGGCAGCTCCACCCACACCACACAGCTTAGGGTCCCTGTAGTCCTCCAGCTGCACTGAGCCCAAGAGGCTGGGCGCCAGGACTGCATGACTTCTGTATCCCCCTTGTGCCTGACACAGTGTCTCATACAGGGGAGAGGATCAGATCGGTGAATGTGACTTAAAATGAATGTACTATTGCATCTCTGAGATGGAAACTGGGGTAACAGGAAGGAAAAAGGGACTGGAGATGAGGAGTGAAGGAACTGCCCACCATAAGAGGTGTCAAGATGAAATCCTTGCACAGGACACCTCTGTATGTACCCAAATCCCAGCACCAACTACAGATCTGACAATCTCAGAACAACAGGTGGAGGCTCAATTGCTGCAGAGCCCTTTGGAGATCAGGAGAAAATATTGTCTGTGTTTTTACTACTTGATATCAATCCTACTGTGTCTCATTCTACTAAAGCCAGCTGCATATCATCTCCTGAATATTCTGCTTCCTACACAATTTCCAGAACTGTGAACCCAGACAATAAAAGGACCTGAGCTTTTCATTTCAGTACAGGAAATGGAGAGGCACTGACTGCTGCCCATAGAAGCCAGACAGTCTGACTAGGAACCCAGTATAGCCTGTACTGGTTGTGTGACCTTCAGAAATTACTTATCCTTTCAGCTTAATTCCTTATCTGTAAAATGGAGAGAATAATTGTTCTACATGTAGGAATGTTATAAAGATTAAATGTGACACAATACACGTCAGTAACTGAGAAGAGATTCTGGTAAACAAAATTCTCCATAAATGCTATTCTTCATCGTAGTTCCAACTAGGAAATCAGGGAGAATAAGAAAGAGAAGAAAGACGTAAATACTAAGGAGCTCAGGGGAATCACCTCAAAACGAGAAATGAAGTCTTTCAGGTTTGGGAATGCGTCCAGGCACTTGGGCTCAAATATGCGGTGCATGTCAAGGACGTCGTAAACCAGGAAATCCACATAGGTGAGCTGCAGGAAGACAAAGCATGAATGCAGACCGAACTCTGAACCTGGGGAAAATGACAGCTATCCCGCCCCCAAATCTGTCCAACTTACCTTGTCCCCTGCAAACCAAGGCCTCTTCTCCAGAAACTCTGAGAACAGCTTGATTTTCTCAGGGATCTCCTTCAAGAAATCAGGCTTCAGTTTCTCCTGAGACACAAAACAGCTGTCATCACCCTCACACACAGACTCCCTGGCAGAGAGCAGTCCTCCCAGGGCTGTGTCTGATCCCAGCTGTCAGGTGAGCAGTCATGTCCCTTGACTGCACATGAATCAGGGCCCAGGGGCAATTTAACCCACCTCTGTTCACTAGACCCCTATAGGAACCATCTCCCATCTGTGAGAGACTGTGGGAAGGCAAAGGGCAAAACCACACTGTTCCTGAACCTGTCACCACTCAGTTCCAGACACCTGCCCGGGGTCAGACCAGCAGTGCTGTGAGACCTGGCGGTGCTTGGTCCTCAGACCTCAAGCTGATCAACACTAAAATGGCTAGGAAAGAAGTCCTATGTTCCAGTGTAGGAGACTGGAATGGTGTGGACACCTGTGCAGTTTCCGGACAGTTGGAGAGAACTGGAAGCTGAAAGGAAGGAGGGATAGGAATAAAGTCTGACCCTGGGCTGCCCAATGGACACATGTGTTTAGGCCTTAGATGTGGAGAGGAGGTGCTGGGGTAAGGAGGAAAATGTCCTGTCTAGGAAGTGAATTTCCATCTAGGAGAAGCTGGACTCTTCTTAAGATTTGTGGGAACTGAATCAGTTACCAAGAAAATGTCTTGGTGGATAAGTAGCTCTAAGGAAAGTAAAAATCTAAAAGACCAGTAGATGAGATCCTGACGAGAATCTCACACCCTGTCCCGCCAAGTGAGAGGACTCACAAAGTCAGGGCTGTAGCAGATCCTGGCCATGGCAAAGCGGACATCCATAACCTGGTTCTCCAAAATGTCCACACGAATCATCTCCTCCTCTGTCTCCCCACCTGTGGACACACAACAGAGACTCAACCTCAGTATCGCCTCCAGCCCAGCCCAGGGCGTGACGACCTGTGCCCCTGCGCCCAACCCCAGACCCACTCACACATGTTGTGCTTGCGAGCAATGTACCGAAGGATGGCGTTGCTCTGGGTGAGCTTATGAGTCCCATCGATTAAGTAGGGAAGCTGGAAGAACAACAGGGTCTGGTTATTTGGGCCACCAGGCTCCCCTGCACTCCCTCCATTGACCAAGGGCAGAGATGAAATCTGGCACTCACAGAACCTAAATACTATGGTGGGCACTAAATAATATGCTGCAAAATGGAGGGATAAGCTGGGACACAAAGCATCATGGAAAGGCAGGGGAGAGAACCAGGAAGCTGAGAGACAGAGCAGAAGGCAACAGATTCTGCAACCTCTAAGCCAGGACAGGAGATGGATGGAGACACTGTCCACTCCGCCTCCCAGCACCTCAGCCCCTGAACCTACATTGGGGAAGTCCAGGCCAAGCTTGAATTTTTCATTCAGCCACTGGCTTCTGTCATAGTTGGGAGCTGCAAAAAAGAAGATGCAGTGAAACAACCTCCCACAAATCCAACCCTCCTTCCTGGGGGACCCACCAAGGAATCAGAGGCAAGACCCTCTAAACTAGTGGATCTGGAATCTGAACTGGATTCTAATCTCACATGGTGCTTTAGTGGAAAGCACACTTAGAAGGATTTGGAACCTCCCTGAATTGAGGCTTACAGAGAGCTAACGCAAGCACTAAGTGGAGCCCAAGGCTGCCACAGGGGCTCTCATGTCCTGCTTTGGAGGACAGCTGCACCCCCAAAGGCTTTGGGAAGGGGCAGGTCCCTTTTCCAGCTGGTGGAGTTTAAGGGATGGGACCAACAAGAGCAGAACATGGGTTGCTTGGCAACAAATCAGCATGAGTTGGGCAGAAGTCAGAATAGGAAAAGGATTCCATTACCATCTCCTACCGAGTACTGTCTCTCCTCATAGTTTGTATCTGTGTACTCCAGGAGAAGGCGGATGGCATGGGCCAGCTGGGAGAGATGGTGCGACAGAGGGCAGATGTCAGTCTTGACTGCAAAACTCTCACTGTTCCAGCTCACTTCCACACCTCCAACTCCCTCAGCACCATCACCTCCACCAGCCCACCCACGCCACACACATACATGCCAACACCCAGATAAGATGATCGGGCTGAGGGGAGGGGGGCTCCGCTGCAGCAAGTCCTGTGGAAGTTTCTGGTTTGAACAGGCCTCAGCTTTGCAGCATTTTCCCAGCGGGGCGCAGCATTTTCCCAGCGGGGTGCAGCATTTTCCCAGCGGGGCGCAGCATTTTCCCACCCGCCTCCACCTTCCCCGCCCTGGGGGACCCCCGCTCACCCCGCGGATGTCCCAGTAACCCAGGATCATGGGCATGGTGCAGGTTATGACGCTCAAGAGTGCAGGAGCTCCACTGTAGCTAGGCTAGAAACGTCTTCTGAATCCGGGAGAAAGCGGGCCCGGAAGCACCCGCCCCTCTTCTCGGCCCCGCCCCCAGCCCAGCCCCTGAGTCAGCCCCCGGCAGGCAGAGCAGGGTCTACTCTTGTCTCTCAGCAGATTCCTTTGCGAGCTAATCTCTGGGCGCCTAGAGATCAAAGGCCGCCGAGGTCGGGCTCGCCTGGTTCCCGACCCCAGTTAGACGTCAGCTAACCGGGGAAGTTGCCAGTGCCCTTGGGAAACAAGCCTGAATCATAACATTAAATCGACCCGTGATTTAATGAAGATGAGAAACCCAGGCAATCCTAACACTCCCCCATGATTTATTAATATAACCCATGATCGCTGCTGGAGAAGGCAATGGCACTCCACTCCAGTACTCTTGCCTGGAAAATCCCATGGATGGAGGAGTCTGGTAGGCTACAGTCCGTGGGGTCACTAAAAGTCGGACACGACCGAGCGACTTCACTTTCACTTTTTCCTTTCATGCACTGGAGAAGGAAATGGCAACCCACTCCAGTATTCTTGCCTGGAGAATCCCAGGGACGGCAGAGCCTGGTGGGCGGCCGTCTATGGGGTCGCACAGAGTCAGACACGACTGAAGCGACTTAGCAGCATGATCGCTGCCGTCTTCCAGAACAGATTATCGGTGAGATAGAAAGAGGTGAGGAGGCAGAGAAAGTAAATGTGGTCCCCCTGTGCTCCTTTCAGGGACTGTGTAGGACCCTGCCCTCATCATGTGCCTAAAAATAAAGATACAACATAAATTAATCAAGTAGTTTATGGCCTCACTTGTGAATCTAAATCCAGATCCACACACAGCAGAGAGGGTACCCAGGTGCAGCTCTAGAAATGTTCTGACAAACAGCTCCATGTCTCTCACATTGATGAGACAGTGACGGGGAGTGTGGTGGGAAAGTGACCCAGGGGAGACCAGTCCTCTGAGTGTGTGGCTCCAGAGGGTGTCCAGAGAGGGGTGACAGCCTATACAACTCCACACAGGACCAGAGTCTGAGTGGCCCCACACACCATCAGCTGCCTAGATCCACAGATTCCAGCCCTCATCCTGCCTCCTGACCCAATGTGATTTTAAGAGAGTGATCTGTGTCTTTAAAAAATTATATTGAAGTATAGTTGATTTACAATGGTATGTTAGTTTCAGGTATACAACAAAGTGATTCAGTTATACATATACAGATGTTCCCTCTTTTTCAGATCCTCTTCTCATATAGATTATCACAGAATATTGAGTAGAGTTCCCTGCACTGTACAGCACATCCTTACTGATAATCCATTTATATATAGTAGTGTGAGGGCTCAGTGTCTTTTGATGTCACTGTGTGATCTGTGACCTGAGGTACAATCTGCACAAGAATCATGTCCTACCTGCCAACTTTCCTCTTTGAAGGCAGAAGTTTATTTCAAAATTAGGAGAATAGGACATAGGTTGGACTGTGATTTCTTTTCCTGGTTGAAAGGATATTACAAAGTAGTGGATATAGGTAATTAATGAGAGGAACTTTAAAAAACAAATGAATTTTGTAAGTTAATACATAAAGTTGGTATACTGCAAAAAAGTAGCTAAAAATAGAACTTCCCAGGTGGCTCAGTGGTAACGAATCCTCCTGTCAGTGAAGGGGGCACAGGAGACTCAGGTTTGATCCCAGGGTCGGGAAGATCCCCTGGAGAAGGGAATAGCAACCCACTCCAGAATCCTAGCCTGGAGAATCCCATGGACAAAGAACCCTGGCAGGCTAGATCCATAGGGTTGCAAACAGTTGGACACAACTGAAGCAACTTAGCATGCATGCACATACACATGCATGTTGTAAGAACACAGATGAAGGGTATCTAAAGCAGGGTAAGCTTCCAGGAAAGGGTGACAGAAGCAAATCCACCAGGATCCCACACCATCAGTAGACTATTCAGACCCCTTCCCCAGCACCCGAGAGCCCCCTGAACCATGACACAGAGTACTGCAAGCTGAAAGGAAGTATCCCATCAATGTTGAATTAAAGAGGGAACCAGACACAGAAGGGCTCCCCTTCTGCAGAGACCTGATGCTAAGGAACAGAGGTGCATGAAGTGGAGATAGAAATGAACAAGCAATCATATAACCTACTCATCTCCAACAGTCTACCCCACTCTCCCCCACACACACCCATACCCATCCATGGAGCCCTGAAGTGGACAACAGAGAGGAAAATAGACACCTCCACACACCCAACACAGTCAGTCATAACTCCAGGAAGCTGTGAAAGAATAAGACAAGACACAGCAGGTGTGATAAGGCTTTACTGGGCATCAGCAGGACCTTGTTGGTACAGCCCTTCAGGAACATGTGGGAGTCAAATGCTGGGGCAAAAGATAGTCTTCTGGGGTCCCCAGCTCTGGAAAGTTAACTCTTCCAATTTCCTGTAATTCATTTGACATCCAGACTTATCACATACAGAGACTCTATACTGTATTAAATGGTGCTGTATATCCACTAGACATGATGACATAGGTTCAGAATCTCTACACGACTCCCCTCCAAGTGGGTTCTACTGAGACTATTTATCAGAAGAGAAACTGAGGCACACAGAAGATAAGCACCTCCCTCATGATCACACTGCACATAAGTAATATGGCTAGAATGCAGCCTGCTCACTCTCCCTCTCCATTCTGAGTCTCTCTGATACACCTCCTTTCCCACAGCTGAAAGCAAGGAGGCTCACTCATCATCCACTTACACAAACAGTTAAGTGACCCTCAGGGCAGTTGCCCACCAACAGTACCTGCAAGGGAATTCAGGATGGGAAAAAACAAGATGAAACTTTCTGTGTTTTGGATACATGGTCCCTAGACAGTTAAGATGCATAAGCTCCAGAAAGAATGAAGTGGCTGGGCCAAAGCAGAAACAATGCTCAGTTTTGGACGTATCTGGTGGTAAAAGCAAAGTGTGATGCTTTTAAGAATAATACTGCATAAGAACCAGGAATGATAGGTCCACGAATCAAGGCAAATTGGTTGTGGTCAAGCAGGAGATGGCAAGATTAAACATCATCTTAGGAATCAGTGAAATAAAATGGATGGAAGAGGGAGAAATTCATTCAGATGACCATTTTATCTACTGCTGTGGTGAAGAATCCCTTAGAAGAAATGGAATAGCCCTTATAGTCAACAAGACTCCAAAATGCAGTACTTGTGTGCAATCTCAAAAACGACGGATGATTTTGGTTCGTTTCGAAGACAAACCATTCAACGTCACAGTAATCCACACCTACGCCCCCACCACTGATGCCGAAGAAGCTGAAGTGGACTAGTTCTGTGAAGACCTACAACACCTTCTAGAACTAACATCAAAACAAAGCAGTCTTTTTTCATCATCAGGGATTGGAATGGAAAACTATGAAGTCAAGAGATACCTGGAATAACAGGCAAGTTAGACCTTGGAGTACAGAAATGAAGCAGGACAAAGGCTAACCGAGTTTTGTCAAGAGAACAAGCTGGTCATAGTAAACACCCTTTTCTAACAAACCAAGAGACAACTCTACACAAGGACATCACCAGATAGCCAATACCAAAATCAGACTGATTATGTTCTTTGCAATCAAAGATGGAGAAGCTCTACACAGTCAGTAAAAACAAGACTTGAAGCTTACTGTGGCTCAAATCATCAGCTCCTTATTGCAAAATTTAGGCTTAAATTGAAGAATGTAGGGAAAACCACTAGGCCATTCAGGTAGCACCTAAATCCATTCCCTGATGATTATACAGTGGAGGTGATTAATAAATTCAAAAGATTAGGTCAGAGTGCCCTAAGAAAGTGGATGGCGGTTTATAACATTGGACAAGAGGCAGTGACCAAAATCATCTGAAAGAAAAAGAAATGCAAGGAGGCAAAGTGGTTGTCTGAGGAGGCTTTACAAATAGCTGAGGAAAAAGGAGAAGTGAAAGGCAAAGGAGAGAGGGAAAGATATACTCAACTGAATGCAGAGTTCGAGAGAATAGCAAGATCTATTAAATGAGATAAGGCCTTCTTAAATGAACAATGCAAAGTAGAGGAAAACAATAGAATGGGAAAGAATGGGAAAGACTAGAGATCTCTTCATGAAAATTGGAGAGATCAAGGGAACATTTCATGCAAGGAAGGGCACAGTAAGGACATAACAGAAGCACAAGAGATTAAGAAGAGGTGGCAAGAATACACTGAAGAACTACACAAAAAAGGTTTTAATGACCCAGATAACCACAATGGTGTGGCCACTCACCTAGAGCCGGACATCCCGGAGTGTGAAGTCAAGTGGGCCTTAGGAAACATTACTACGAACAAAACTAGTGGAGGTGACAGACTTCCACCTGAGCTACTGAAAATCCTAAAAGATGATGCTGTTAAAGTGCTGTACTCAATATGTCAATAAATTTGGAAAACTGATCACTGGCCACAAGACTGGAAGAGGTCAGTTTTCATTTCAATCCCAAAACAGGGCAATGCCAAAGAATGTTCAAACTACTGTACAACTGCACTTATTTCACATACTAGCAAGGTTATGCTCAAAATCCTTCATGCTAGGCTTCAACAGCACGTGAACCAAGAACTTCCAGATGTAAAAGCTGTTTAGAAAAGGCAGAGAAACCAGCGATAAATTGCCAACATTTGTGGGACCATGGAAAAAGCAAGGGAGTTCCAGATAGACATCCACTTCTGTTTCATTGACTGTGTGGATCACAACAAACTGGAAAATTCTTAAAGAAATGGAAATACTAGACCACTTATCTATCACCTGAGAAACCGGTATGCAGGAGAGTTAGAACCTTAGATGGAACAACAGACTGGCTCAAAACTGGCAGAGGAGTAAGACAAGACTACATACTGTCAGCCTGCTTATTTAACGTACATGCAGAGTACATCATGCAAAATTCTGGCCTGGATGAATGACAAGATGGAATCAAGATTGCTGGGAGAAACATCAGCAACCTCAGATAAGCAGATGATATCACTCTAACAGCAGAAAGTGAAGAGGAACTAAAGAGCCTCTTGATGAGGGTGAAAGAGAAAGAGAAAAAGCTGGCTTGAAACTCAACATTCAAAAAAATAAAACCATGGCATCCGGTTCCATCGCTTCATGGCAAATAGAAGGGGAAAAAGTGGAAACAGTGACAGATTTTACTTCCTGGGCTCCAAAATCACTGTGTACAGTGACTGAAGCCATGAAATTAGAAGATGTTTGCTCCTTGAAGAGCTCCCCTGGTGGCTCAGATGGTAAAGAATTCGCCTAATGTGGAAGACCTGGGTTCGATTCCTGGGTTGGGAAGATTCCCTGGAGAAGGGAAAGGCTACCCACTCCAGTATTCTTGCCTGGATAATTTCATGGACAAAGGAGCCTGGCAGGCTACAGTACATGGGGGGTCACAAAGAGTCAGACACGACTGAGTAACTTTCACTTTCCCTTGCTCCTTGGAAAGAAAGCTATGACAAACCTAGACAGCATATTAAAAAACAGACATCACTTTGCTGACAAAGGTCTGTTTGGTCAAAGCTATGGTTTTTCCAGTAGTCATATATGGATGTGAGAGTTGGACCATAAAGAAGGCTCATTGCCAAAGAATTGATGTTTTTGAACTGTGGTGCTGGTGAAGACTCTTGAGAGTCCCTTGACCTGAAAGGAGATCAAACCAGTCAATCCTAAAGGAAATCAACCTTGAGTATTCACTGGAAGGACTAATGCTTAAGCTGAAGATCCAGTACTTTGGCCACCTGATAGGAAAAGCTGACTCATTGGAAAAGACTCTGATGTTGGCAAAGATTGAGGGCAAGAGAAGAGGGCAACAGAGGATGAGATGGTTGGATGGCATCATCGACTCAATGGAGAAGAGTTCGAGCAAACTCCGGGAGATGGTGAAGGACAGGGTGCAGCAGTTCACGGGATTGCAAAGAGTCAGACACAACTGAGCAACTGAACAACAACACTGTTCTTAAGTTGTGAGGGTTTTTTTTCCAATTGACATCTAGTCATAAGAGTATTTGTTCTTCTCATTTTCCAAAATTATTCTCTTTCTCAGAAAAGGCTCCTAGTTGCAAGGGTTTCCACAGAGAGATGGGCCCTAGCAAAACAAAAATGCTCGGAAAGTGCCTAAGCAACTTGCAGAAGAGACCACATTTCACCCAATTATTCAGGAAAGCATGGATGAAACATGATAGGAGGGTTGAAGCAACAAGACTAAGCTAGGCCAGACTCTAATTTTTCCACTTAAAAGACACAGACCCATTGCCTGGACGGGGACCTGAGTCTACTCTCACTGGGCCTCAACCTACCTCATCCTCAGTCCTGCTGCAGCCAGCAAGGCAGCAACACTCAGGTGCACCTGTGCACCATCTTCCCAAGACAGACAGTGCCCAAGAGTTCCCAGGACTCCAAGATCTAGGGCTGCCTGTACCCCACAGCCCAGGGTCCAACAGGCCACACACTGCAGGCCACATGTCTCCATCCTCCCTGCTGGGCAGTCACCCCAGCTCTTGCAAAATTCTCAAGGCAACAAGCCTTGGACCAGAACCAGAGCTGATGAGAACTAGCTGAGAAAGCAGATTTCATGATGGAAGTGGGCATACAAAACGGACTGTAGACTGAAAAACCTCTTGGACAAGAGCTTCAAATTCCCATATCTGTCACAAAGCAGACTCTGTTATCTCTAGTTGGGTGAATGATGAGCTGGGAGGTGAGGTCAGGCTGTGCTCCTCCAGCCCTAAGGTGGCTCCACCCACACCACACAGCTCAGGGTTCCTATAATAAAGGTTTTGCTTCTTCCACACAGCTGTTTTTCTACCGTGTAGTAATGTTATAAAGATTAAATTTGACACAATATATCATTGCTGAGCAGAGATTCTGGCATAAACCAAGTTTTACATAAATGCTATTCTTCATTGTAGTTCCAACTAGGAAATCATCCAGGCTTCCCAGGTGGCACTAGTGATAAAGAACTCATCTACCAATGCAGGAGATGAAAGAGATGCAGGTTAGATCTTTGGATTGGGAAGATCCCCTGGAGGAGGGCATAGCAACCCACTCCAGTATTCTTGCCTGGATAATCCCATGGACAGAGGAGCCTGGCAGGCTACAGTTTGTAAGGTCAGGAAGAGTTGGACAGGACTGAAGCAACTTAGCATGAGTACACGCAGGGAAGCATCAGGGAAAGGCGGGAAAAGAGACATAAATACTGGGGGATCATGGGAATGACCTCAAAACGGGTGAGGAAATCTTTCAGGTTTGGGAATTCATCCAGGCACCTGGGCTCAAATATGCGTTGCAAATCAAGGATGTCATAAGCCAGGAAATCCACATAGGTGAGCTGCAGGAAGACAAAGCATGAATATGCACCAAACTCTGAACCTGGGGAAAATGACAGCTCTCCCTCCCCAAAAGCCATCCCCCTTACCTTGTTCCCTATAAACCAACACCTCTTCCCCAGAAAATCTGAGAAGAGCTTCATCCTTCCAGGGATTTCCTTCAAGTAACCAGGTTTCAGTTTCTCCTGAGACACAAAACAGCTGTCACCACCTTCAGACAGACTCCCTGGCAGACAGCAGGCCTCCCAGGGCTGTGTCTGATTCCAGCTGTCAGGTGAGGAGCCATGTCCCCTGACTTCACCTGGGTCAGTGCCCACACTGCAATTCAACCCACTTGTGTTCATCAGACTTCTATGGGTACCACCTCCCATCTGTGAGAGGTGATGGGAAGACAAAGGGCAAAACCACACTGTTCCTGAACCTGTCACCAGTCAGCTCCAGATACCTGCCCAGGGTCAGACCAGCAGTGCTGTGAGACCTGGCAGAGCTCGGTCCTCAGACCAATAAACACTAGAATGACTAGGAAAGAAGTCCTATGTTCCAGTGTGGGAGTCAGAAATGGTGTAGATGCCTGAGCAGTTTCTGGACAGTTGGAGAGAATCTGAGGGACTGAAAGACAAGAGGGAGAGAAATAAAGTCTGACTCCGGGCTGCCTACTAGGCACCTGTGTTTATGCCAGAGATGTCGAGGAGGAGACACTGGGTGAACAACCTAAACACCTGTCTAGGAACTGAATTTCCACCCAGAGGAAGCTGGAGTCTTTCCTAAGATTCTCCAGTGTAGAGGACCGTGTCCAGCGTTTCAAACCCTGTCCAGTCCAATGTGAAAGGACTCACAAAGTTAGGGCTGTAGCAGATCCTGGCCATGTGCAAGTGGACGTCCATAACCTGGTTCTCCAATAAGTCCACTCGAATCCTCTCCTCCTCTGTCTCCCCGCCTGTGGCCACACAACAGAGACTCACCCTCAGCATTCCACCCCAGTCCAGCCCAGGGCATGGCCACCTGTGCCCCTGCCCCCAACCCCATGCCCACTCACACATGTTGTGCTTGCGAGCAATGTGGCGAAGGATGGCGTTGCTCTGGGTTAGCTTGTGAGTCCCATCAATTAAATAGGGCAGCTGGAAGAACAACAGGGCCTGGTCACTTGGGCCACCTGCATCTCCTCCCTTGAGTAACAGCAGAGATGAAACCTGGCACTCGCAGAGCCTGGCTCACTGCACACACTAAATGCTGCTGCTGCTAAGTCGCTTCAGTTGTGTTCGACTCTGAGCGACCCCATAGACGGCAGCCCACCAGGTTCCCCCGTTTCTGGGATTCTCCAGGCAAGAACACTGGAGTGGGCTGCCATTGCCTTCTCTGCAGACACTGAATGATATGCTGTGAAACGAAGGGATGAGCTGGGACACAGAGTACCACGGAAAGGCAGGAAACAGAACCAGGAAGCTGAGAGACAGAGCAGAAGGCACCTGTTCCTGAAACTTCTAAGCCAGGAAAGAAGGTGGACGGAGACACTGTCCACTCACCCTCCCAGCACCCCAGCCCCTGCACCTACATTGGGGAAGTCCAGACCCAGCTTGGATTTTTCATTCAGCCACTGGCTTCTGTCATAGTCAGGAGCTGTGAAAAAGAAGATGCAATGAAACAACCTCCCAGGAATCCAACTCTCCTTTCCAGGGGGACCCAGCAAAGAGCCAGAGGCAAGACCTCCCTGAACTGGTGGATCTGGAATCTGAACCACCAAGTCTCACATGGAGCTTTGAGGGGTAAAAACCAACTTAGAAACTTCTTGAAACTAGATGAGTTATCCTTACAAAGGGTTTAGGTAAGCACTAAGGGGAGCCTGTGCGGATGGCTGATACAGGACTCAGCTGTGGACTCTCATATCCTTCCTTGGAGGCCAGCTGCACCCTAAAGGATTCGGGAAGGGGCAGGTCCCTGCTGCAGCTGGTGGAGGGCGACAGATGTGAACAACAGGGGTCAGGACATGGGATGCTTAGCACCAAACCAGCATGAGTTGGGCATCATCAGGACATGACAAGGATGCCATTACCGTCCCCCATCGTGTACTTCTTTTCCTCATAGTCTGAGTCTGTGTACTCCAGGAGCAGGCGGATGGCGTGGGCCAGCTGAGAGAGACGGCCGGAGGGAGAGCAGATGTCAGGTCCGAATTGCCTGACTTTCTGTGTTCCCACAATCTCAACACCAGCCCCCACCCACACTCCCGCGCACAAGCCCTGCTTCAGAAAAAAGGGCAGAGGGATAGGACTTTGGGCTTGGCTCCACCAAGTTCTGAAGAGGAATATTCTAGTGAAATCAATCCCCATTGCACAGCATTTCCCACCCCCAACCCTCCCTACCCTGCCGGCCTCCATCCTTCCCGCCTTGGTGACCCCAGCTCACTCCGCGGATGTCCCAATAACCCAGGATCACGGTCATGGGGCTGGTTTCCGTGCTGAGTGGAAACACTTCACAGGGGCTGGGCTGGAAATTTATCCTCTGACCCGGCGGTGAAGGCGCGGCCGGAAGCACCCGCCCCTCTTCTAGGCCCCACCCCCAGCGCGGCCCCCAGCTCGGCGAGGCCTTACATGAGACCTATTTCCACCTCAGAGCCAAGGGGTCTCCAGAGTCATGGTGTGGGCTCTGAGATGCCAAGAACCCCTGGGTCGGGCTCACCTGGTTCCTGACCCCAGTCAGATCTCTACTAAGTCGGAGTTGGCGGCACGCTCAGGAAACAAACTGGAATCAACAGCAGCAAGGCTCTTCTGCCTTCCCTTCCCTCTCAGGAACCGCTTAGTTTTGCCCCTGGGCTTCGGAGATCCCGCGAGCTCTGGGTAGCTCTGACCACCAAGTTTAGGCCAAGAGCAGGTGCCCCTCAAATTGAGAGTTTAATTGGCACCTGTCACAGGAAGAACGGGACTCCAGGCAATCCTAAAGCTCCTCAATCAGTTATGATGCCTAACAGCCTCAAGTCGGGGAAGAAAAGCCTATCACTGGGATAGGAAGAACCACCCAGGTCAAGAAAATGTGTCTCAGTCCCTTTCTTCAGGGTCTATGGAGGACCCAGCCCTTCCCTGCTGTTCTTAAGAGTGATACTGATCAAATGTAAATTAATCAACTAGTTTATGGTTTGGATTGTGAGTCTAAATCCAGTACCAGGCCCAGCAAAGAAGATATCAAAGTGCAGTCCAGAAATATCCTGACAACCAGCTAGATGTCCCTCATATGATGCAGTGATGGGGAGAATGGTGGTCACAGGAGGAATGTGACTGAAAGGGGGAGAGCTGTCCTCAGAGTAGTCAGTCTCCTCTCTTATAGCAGAGAGTTGCCAGAAGGGATGGCAGTCAGGAACCTGAAGGATGGTGCACAGGACCACAGTCAGAGCGGGCCCAGCACACCCTCAGCTGCCCAGGTCCACAGATTCCAGCCCTCATCTTGCCTCTTGACCCCTGTGTGGTTCTGTGTATGAGAGGGTGGTTCAAGTGTCCTTTGAATTCACTCTATGATATAACCTCCAGAAAACCAGCTTCTACCTGTCAGTGTTCTTGGAAGTTTGAAGACTATTTCAAATTTAGGAGAATAGGACATAAGTTGGCCTGTGTTTCCTACTCTTTGTTTAAAGAGTATTACAAATTAGTGGATATATGAAAACAAATTAGAAGAACATTTAAAAACAAATGGGTCTACAAGTTAAAACACAAGGTTGAGGGACTTCCTGGGTGATCCAGTGGCTAAGACTGCATGCTCCCAATGCGAGGGGCCAAGGTTTGATCCCTGGTTGGGGAACTAGATCCCGCATGCCAAAACTAAGAGTTTGCATGCCACAGCTAAAAAAAAAAAGATCCCCCATGCCACAACTAAGACCCAGCACAGACGAATAAATGAATAGATATTTTTTAAAATAATTCAAGGTTGATGCACTAGAAAAATAAGTTAAACTAGGTAACACTTTGTTCAGATTGAACTAATGTGAACCAGGTATTCAATAAAAGTTTCAAACCACCAAGGGGTTGAGGATACAGATAGACTTTATCTAATTCACATTAAATCACAGAATGTGCACATCTCTGCTAAGTTGGGAAGAAGGGAGAGTGTGTCAGCAGAGACCAGCAGAGCTCAGTCCCTCTATGGATGCTCCCAGCCATTCCTACCCTGCCGGTCTTCAGGGCTCAGCTCTGGGTCCAGACTCAGGATGCAGCTCAGGTCAGGTGGATACCCTGGTAGGTTTGCCCACAGGGAGATGATGGTGGCCATGCAAACACAAAAGTGCTGGCCCTCTTGATAATTATGTTTCATAGCACATTAAGGAGTTGCCATTCTGGGTTTTACACATCTTGAGCTTAGAACAGAAACATGACTAGATTCCATGAAGAAAATGGCTGTTTCAAATTAACAAAGAGAATAATAACTTTTAAAGTAGGTAAAGCTGATACTGTAATATAATGTAATTCATTCATCCGTCCTTCATTACTTTTTTGCAAAAAACAATCATTGTGATCTCGTCATATAGTAGCCACGAGTGTAAGACAATCCTGGGTAATAAAGGCTGGATGTCAGCTGGGAAATAACGGGAGAAATTTTTAAGTATGGAAGAGATTTTCAGTGTTCAAACACCGAGGGGCACTGAGAGGGAGGGAGGCTGAAGGCAGGAGAAAGAGGCAGTGCCCGGTAGGACAAGGAACTGAGGACACAGGGATGGGCCCCGAGCACAAGTGGCCTAGTCCAGGGGAAGATGTCAGCTTTGCAGGAGGAAGAGGAGGGCTGGCGGAGAAGGCTCTCAGACTCAGCCACCAGGCCCAGGGGTCCCATTGGTGGGGGCAGTGGGTGTGTGGAAGGCAGTAGGGGGCAGTGGGGACTCAGAAAACTGGAGAGAGGGCTGAAGAGCGTGATGCAGCCAGTGGTTGCCTCATTGATATTCAGTGTCAGTGTGGCTAGTCTTCTGGATGTACATATGCTCTTGCTTGACTGTAACGTGTTGACAAGTTCTAATATTTTAGAGAACACTGTTCAGGACATCAGAACATATAGTGTACAGTATCCAGTCAAGAAGTTCAGCCTCTGGTCTCCTGCATGGCCTTCCATAATTCCCATCAGTTCTACTATTGCCCTTTTGAATTCTCTAGTGAATTAACAGAAACTGTATGTGAAATAGCCTCAGAATACTAAATTATACAGTATAAGTGAATACAAACAATAGAATTAAAATGTACCCTACTTGTTAATTTTTTTAAGACTTGGAAATAGTCTGTGTAAGCTTAGGATATCCAAGATATAAAGAACATTTTTTAACCTGAAAATAACAAAATAAAAAACCCAGTGACAATTTACTGCCAAATTGTATGTTTGACAAATTTTTACTACTTGCTCATATTATTTTGAATAAGGAAAGACAGATCAACTCGGGTTTCAGGAATTTAGAAAAGGAACCAAGTTCAAGGTGAAAATTATGGAAAATAAGAAACAATGCTAAGAACAAAAATTCCACATTTAAACAAATGTGTATAAAACCCTTAGTTAATTGTCTGAAAACATTAGTAAATCAATACAACAGTAGTCTAACAACAAAAACAAAAAGTTTTATATGCTAGTAAAAATCAGGACTGAGGAAGATACCTAAAAATTAGTCAAACAATTTCTAAAGTGGGGGAAATCTCGTAATGGCTAATTAATATTACCAAACAAATGGAACAAACATACACACATCAAAACAAGTGCTAAAGAAACAAAGATTCTGAATGAATAATAGCATCATAAAGAAAAATAATAACCCAAAAGGACACTTGGTCCTTGGAAATTTTTTTGGTAGTTTTTCAAAACTTTCTAAACAGAAATGCAATACAGAAATTGTCACAAACTGTAGACAAGTGTGGCCTGAATACTCTGGAAAGGACAAGACAGGTGAGGACGAATATAAATCACTGTCACTTGTGAACCTAAACCCAAACATTAGCAATGACAGCTTAGAGCACAGAGGGTGGTGTTTTGGTATAAAAGGCCCCTGTGCTCATAGGGAGCATTTGAGAAACAGAGAGAAGATGGAAGGAGAAGGCAGAGAAATCAAGTGTGGAAAGTTAGTATCCGGGGTCTACACAAGTTCTTTGTACTTTTGAAAAATTACTAAAAGTCTGAAATGTCAAAGCTTAAAAAAAATTTACCAGATGATCTAGGACATACATGGATATATTATTAATAAAAGGAGAAACTTCATCAAGGAAGACTGACCTTATCAACATGTGTTGATTTCTTATTTTCCTTTCTTCTTTTTTTAAAAGTTATTTTTACATGTATACACTTCTATATTTATTTATTAATTATTTTGTTTACTTCTGGCTGCACTGGGTCTTTGTTGCTGCTATGGGCTTTCTCTCATTGCAGAGCTTCTCAGTGCGGTGAGCTTCTCATTGTGGTGGCTTCTCTTGTTGCAGAGCACAGGCTCTAGGAGCACGGGCTTCAGTAGTTGCTGTACGAAGGCTCTGTAGTTGTGGCTCCCAGACTCTAGAGTGTGTACACTTTAGTAGTTGGGCACACGGGCTTAGCTGCTTCTCAGCATGTAGAATCTTCCCTGACCAGGGATCGAACCCATCTCCCCTGCATAGGCAGGTGGATTCTTATTCACTGCACCTCCAGGGAAGTCTGATTTTCCTTTCTTTTTAAATGCTAGCCTCCATTCACTACATCATTTGTCTTCCTTTGGGGCAGGGGGTGATTCTTTCCCTCAGGGGATATTTTCAGTGTCTATGGACATTTGTGATTGTCACGACTGGGAAGTGCTACTGACAGCTAATGGGTGAGGGGTTGGGATGCTGCAAAAAACCTCAATTTGCATAGGACAGCCCCCGACAATCTAGAATTACGCCATCTAAACTGTCCGTGGTGCTGAGGTTAAGATATTCTAGTCCACGACCATACGTCAAAACCTGCAGCTGGTTTTCCTCCTACTGCCCTGGCAGGAGGAGCCAGAGCACCCACGAGCCTGGTCACAGACCAACAGCAGGAAGGGCTGTCTGCAGGGACGACCTGAAACTGTCTTGCTCTGGAGCTTGTCTCCGCAGGCACCAGGCAGCAGATCAGGACAAGAGCAGGAGAGCAGGACAGAGAATGTGGTGCTGGGCTGGCAGCCTGGCCCTCCAGGGTGCAGGGTGTGGTGTGGGGTCGCTCTGGTTGTCAGACAGTAGACTCATGCGGAGCTCCCCAGGTTCATTCCAGGGCTGCAGCGCTGACCTCCGCCAGGACAGTGAATTCTCCAGGAGCTGCTGACATGGCTACACGGGAAGAACTGAATGGATTGTTAAACCATGTCCCCCAAGGGGCAAGTTTGGGGGAGGTCTTTGGTGTGGCTCTCACAGCACAGCCCTGCTTAGGTACCCACTTAGGCTGGGGGAGCTGGGTCAGGTGGTTATCAGGACCCCCGTGTCTGAAAAGCAGTGGCGTGCTCAGGAGAAGCCTAGACAGCCATGCTCCCCACAGCCAGGCGCTGGTGTCCACAGCTCCTGTGACAGTCTGAAGGCCATCTTCCAGCCCCTGGGCCAGTGGGGTGGCCCTGCAACAGAGGTGGAGCAACCCCATTACACCAAAGGTGCAGGGCTGAGATTGACCAGCCAAGTTTCTGGGGGCCCTGCTGGGAACTGACCTGGCCCCCAGGAGAAAGGGAAAAAGTTAAAGGAAAAAAAAAAACCATCCACATGACTGAGAAGGAAGTACAGAAAATTCTTACAAGTTACTGCTTTAAAAATAAAATAACATCCCCTAAGGAAAGGAAAATGAAGAAAAATCCATAAAGGAAAACATAGAAAATGGACCCCTGTGGCTAATGAGGACCCAAAATAAAATGAAGCTAGGCAGTTACGATGGACCTGGGTTTCAGTCATGTGCTCGTTTTCTTAGAAAACTGTCAGGAGCCGCGTTAGGCATTACTGACAAAATGGAGGCATGGCCCCAACCCCCTCTCGTCATCCCACAGGCAGGGTCCTGGGATGAAGGAGTTACGTCTTGTGATTCTGACTTGTCCTTTCCTTCCTTCTGTTGAGTTGGCTGGAAAGTATGTTAAGGTGCTTATTGTCCTTGCATGAGAAAGCACAAAGCCTCCTGCAGTTGCCCAGGAAATGATTCATAAAGTTACATTTGTTCAAGGACCTTTATAAAGAATGTTCCAGGATGAGCACATAGGCCGCAGCTTGAGGCCCTGGGAGACATTGTTATCTGAAACCTGCTTGTAAGGGAAATGTTTATGGCAAAAGCAGTTTGCTGAGTTTAGTATTTAGGAATAATTAAGAATAGTTAGAAGCTAAAAGTTTAAGGTATGTTGTAGTGTTGGCATATTTTACTATAGCTTATAGAAACTAGGAATTTTAGAGATACTAATAGCTAAAAGCCTTTCTAGGAGATATTGAGCTTGAGTTACTAGGGGCCAGCGGGATTTAGAGAGATAAGAAATAAACTGAGGAATGTGGTATACAGCCCAGAGACAAACTTGAGTTACAATGTCATCACAAGGACACTTAAGAGGGAACTCTGAAGGACAACAATGATTTATGGAGACAGTAAATCTGGGTGAGGGGAAACTGAAGATGTCATACCTCTGACCTAATGCTTTTGTAAAAGTATAAAAGAAAACCTGATGCTTAAAATAAACATGCAGCCCAGTGTTTTGAGTGAGAGGTTGCATCATTTTCTCCCCCGACCCTTCAGCGTTTCCCTGGCTGTCGGAGCTGGACTCCGGCAGAAAAGCACAAGCAAATTCTACAAGGATGCCTGTTTCTGCGAAGGGTCCTATCTTAAAAAAACAAAAACCCTAACAGGAAGCTCCGATGACAGCCAATTAATGAAAACAATCTTGCCATCACTCGGCCAGGATTTGTGGCTGCAAGGACCATCTGGTCCCATTACAAGTCTCTCAAACTATGGTTTCTGCGTTTTTTGTTTACAAAAATCACTCACTCCCTCTCCCTGCGCCCTGCCTCCCAACATATTTTCTGTTCTAGCCAAAGACTGAATATCCTCAGTTTGCAAACCTTGAGACTAATGCTGTCCTTTTGCGTCAAGATATCCCTGATTTTTCTCTGGGTGTTATTTCTATTAAGGATGACACTGGCAATTCACGATGTTTAGACCCGGATCCTCTCTGTTTTTAACGCCCTTATAGGGTGATCACAGTTGAATATGTCAGCACCTAATGACTGCCACACACATGGATATCAGTGATGGAAGTAACCATAGAAACAGCTCCTTCTCCATATTTTATGTACCACTCAAGGCCTTCTAGAGACACTGATGCACACACATCAAGTGGGCAAAACATGCAGGCAGACATGTTTGTGACTTGCTCTTTCTTTAAAACAGTCCCTATGGTCGAGGAGACTGACCAGTAGAAAAAAGGACCTCTTCTCTCTAGGCCTCCTTATAGTTCTATTATAAGACATCTCAGCCAGTCCAGTTTGATAGAGAAGACTTCAAAAAAACAGGGTGCTTTAGCTTTTTATATTATGATTAGTTTTACAAACATATTCATTGATTATTATAATTAGTTTATATATTTATTTGCTATGTGGTAAGAAGTGCAAAATAAAACCACAATTAGTTCCACTTTGCCTATGAAAAAAGGTTGTGACTGCTGCCACCTCATCTTTTAACTATGATCCAGAATTAAATAAGTCATGGATGAACAAAGTCAAACAGCGCTGGACATGGGGAGATTCATAGACAGGGATTCATTCATCAGCTGGAAACAAGCAAAGCCAATAAACACCAAAAGGTAAAGGTGGAAAACCATAAGGTGTGATTATGAGCCCATAAAACTAGCATAAGATGAAATTGTGACACCCCACCTGCCTAAGATACTGCAGAAAGAGGTCCACATGCCTTGTTGGGGGCATCATCATGTAAATTACTCTCTCTGCAGAGCAATAAAATAATCTACTATCAAAGCTTAAAACCGTTCTCACCCTTTGCCTTCTAGTATCTGCTTGGGGATCTACCAAATAAAGGAAATAAGACAAAGGAAAACATCAGTTTAAGATAATCCTATAGTGTGGTAAAAAAAAAAGGTAAAAAATTAGAAAACTCCACATGTCCAATAGTGTGCGACTGACAAGGCAAACTTTATCTGTTAGAAAGAATGAAACATATCCAGTAAATACTTAGTAGTATGTGGACAAGCGTATGGCCAATAGGTATAGATTTAAAGGGAAATGTTAAAGGAAAAGAAGAAGAACCTAAGGGTGTATGTACACAGGTAGAAGTGAACATAGACAGAACATCCTCTGACATAAATCATACCGTTTTCTTAGGTCAATCTCCCAAGGCAATAGAAATAAAAACAAAAATAAACAAATAGGACCTAATCAAACTTACAAGCTTTTGCACAGCAAAGGAAACCATTAAAAAATGAAAAGGCAGCCTACAGAATGGGAGACAATATTTGCAAATGGTGCGACAAGGGCTTAATCTCCAAAATATACAAATACCTCATACAACTCAGCAACAAAAAAACAAACAACCCGATCAAAAAATGAGCAGAATACCTTAACAGACATTTCTCCAAAGAAGACATACAGATGGCCAGTAGGTACAGGAAAAGATGCTCAACATGACAAATTATTAGAAAATTGCAAATCCAAGCTACAATGAGGTACCATCTCACACCAGTGAGAATGGACACCATTAAAAAGTCTACAAAAAAACAAGTGGAAAAAAAAAAGAAAAAAAATAATACATGCTGGAGAAGGTATGGAGAAAAGGGAACCCTCCTACCCTGTTGGTGGGAATTTAAGTTGGTGCAGCCACTATGGAAAACAGTGTGGAGATTCCTCAGAAAACAAAACATAGAACTACTCTGTGATACAACAATACCATTCCTGGGCATGCACCTGGGTAAAACTGCGATTTAAAAGGATACCTTCACTCCATGTTCATAGCAGCACTGTTTACATAACTAAAGTATGGAAACAACCCAAATGTCCATCAACAGAAAAATGAATAAACAAGATGTGGTACATATATGTATTCCACATACATGTACACCTAGGGTTATATAAACCTAGTCCTACGGGCCTCTGCCTTGGGCTAGGAGGAAGAGAAATTCCACTCTCAGGTCCATGCTCTGGCTGAAGCCTTACGGAACCTATATTTTGAAAAGAGTTGTGGCAGTCTGCCCCTCCGGTGTACCTAGCAACTCCCCCCCAGCCCCAACTCAACCGGGGGTCTCATGCCTCACACTGCCCTCCATCAACATCTTAAAATAACAATTGTGCTGAGCTTGTAAACAACACAGCTTTTCTGGGCCACCTCAACAGGGTCTTGGCGTGTCCCTGGAGAGGCATGGGTCCTCTGCTTCCTGTAGACAGGGCTCAGAACCCCTGCAGCCTGTTTCAGACACTTGGGAAGCTGGCCTTACTGCCCAGCCCACCCCAGGGAACGAGCCCCACTCAGGCAGGAGGCCAGGGGCCCCAAGGCAACTCTGGATTTCCCCTTTCAAGCAATGATAGTGTGCTGTCCAAAGTGGGCCACAATAGTTTCAAAATCCCGAGTAAAAACTAACAGCATTTGGGAATCTCACCGTGGTGCTGCACCTCTGTAACCTGGGACCAGCCACAAGCAAACGGGAGGAAGAAGCTGGGGTGAGGATGGGGAAAATGAAATAATGCCATTTGCAGCAACATGGATGAACCTAGAGATTAGCATACTAAGTGAAGTAAGTCAGAAAGAGAAAGACTAATACCATAAAAAAGTATTAGTTGCTCAGTCGTGTCCGACTTTTTGCGACCCCATGGACTGTAGCCTGCCAGGCTCCTCTGTCCTTGGGATTCTCTAGGCAAAAATACTGGAGTGGGTCGCCATTTCCCCCTCCAGGGGACCTTCCCAACTGTACATAAAGGAGACTTCATTAATGTGCATTAGAGGATACCCCAGGTTAACCTGTTATATAAAACTGTCTCTTGAGTCTTTAAATTCTGTACCAATTCTATACCTCTGCTTAGCCGATTATTTCTTTATTTAGGTTTTAAGGTGAATGACCTGGGGCTATTTGTTTCCATCAACCTGATTGCAAATCTAAAGGCACAGTTGAAACGTCTATTTTTCTTGCTATCCTCAGAAGAGATTGCTGCAAACCTACTCTATGATTCTCATTCTTTTCAGCTTACAATACAAATAGCTTATTATTTTTTGCAACCTATGTCTTATAATAAAGCAGTGCTGAAAAATTAAATAGAAGAAAGTTCAGTTGCCATATAGGGTATGAAAATGATTTGCTGGTAGTGATTTTTAAGCTTGATTCTAAATAGATTTATGAAGAATGGCACTTGGAAGACGTGGTTCAAATTCTGCTATTTAAGGTATCTTGAAATTATAGGCTCACTCTCCCTAAAATTTCAAAAAGCATAGAGCTTAGGCTCTTAAGGGTATAGCTTTGATAAAAGCTTTCATAGTCATTTCTAAAAAGCAACACTTCATAGTTTTCTCTCTCCAATGGTTCTCTAACATACTTGTAGAAGGAAGGCAACAGAAAATCGAGAATAAAAATAGCTGAGCTCTCCACAATTGGGCTTCCTGCTTACTTTCCCTGTTGAAAGAAAAGAGGAGACACCATCTTGCCATAGAGGCTTCATAGACAACTGGGCTTCCCCAGTGACAGCCGGCATTTGATGCCCCATATCTCTTGGTTCTTCTTGTTGCCAATGGTCGGCCTGGCGATGGTGGTGAAATGGGAGCAATTAATCTGTAGATGAGGGAGGGCTTCCTTTAACAGTTGAAGGGTACCCTCTGGCACGATTCCAAAGACTTGTAGTGTTTTTCATGTGGGAAATTCTCCAAGTTCAAGTAAAGTTTCAGGTATTATGTCATAGCACCGACTGAGTGATAGGTGTTGGAGGTAGTTGAGTTGGTAAAATTCTGGAAAGCAGTCATTTTTCAGCATGACACTATAGCTTAAGTCTAGGTGGACAAGATTGGGACATCTTCCAACTAAGGTAGTTAAACCTGATCTCTGCAGATTCTTTCGGTACCCACTGAGATTCATCTGGGTGATGGTCTCTGACACATGTGCAACAGCCACCTGTACATGCTTTTCAGTGAAATCATAGCACCAAGAGAGGTTCATTTCATCCAATCTGGAACAGCTGCTCAGCAAAGTCTTCAGGGCAGCTTCAGAGAATCCAGAACACCCAGAAAGGTCTAGTCACAGTAAATTTGTGTTCTGAGCAAGATTATCGACAATGGGATCTGAAAGTCGGAGGCCTTCCAGGCTGAGATTCTGCAACTTGGAGCAGTGAGACAGAAGGCCATGCAGGGTAGACACACCGATCACAGAGTTCGACAGGTCCAGGTCTGTAGGCGAAAAGGGCTGAAATGTTCAACTAATGGTTGGTCCATAAATGATCGTGGACAGCGAAAGGCAACCACCCCTCGGGACAAGAGCCGACCAACCACGTCTGGGTAGAGGTTTCTGCCCGCGAGGTCTACAGTCTGCCAGAGAGACTCGTCAAACGCTAGATGATACCATCTTTTACAAACACTGGAGACTTTCAGGAGTTCAGGGAGGCACAGACAGGAAAAGATTCCTAAGAGCAGCTCGTCTGGAAGGGAGTCCCAAGAAACACCTGGAAAGTTCTCCAGTTTAGCTTAGATCTGCGGACAATCACAAAGTCCTTGTCATTTCCTTTGCTTTTCAGCCGTTTTCGTGGGGGGCTCTGTGGGTGGCCCAGGTTTGAAAGCAGTTCCTGGGGGATGTTCTCACTGTCCACCTCCTCCTTCTCCAGGGCGGAGACCCCCATGCCTGAAAGCAGTTCAGAAGTCTTGCTAGAATCCCATCCCCACGTGAAACTGGTGGTAATGTTGCTACTCTGGTCGGGTATCTCCTGGAGGTGTTTCCTGTGCATGGCGTCCGCAGGTTCGGGAGTTTTTAATACCATATGTGGTATATAAAATATGGCACAAATGAATCAATCTACAAAACAGAAATGCTCATAGACATAGAGAACAGATTTGTGGTTGCCAACGGGGTGAGATGGGGGAGGGAAGGACTGGGAGTATGGGGTTAGCAGATGTAAACTGCTATATATACAACGGATAAAAAACAAGGGCCTGTGCTATTGCATAGCACAGGCAATCATACTCGATATCCCCTGTGATAAACCATAACGGAAAAGAATCTTTAAAAAAAGACTGTTTTTTACACAACTAGATTGTGTATAATTGAGTCACATTGCTATACGGTAGAGATTGGAACAACTTTGTAAATCAACTATTGTTGTTGTTCAGTCGCTCAGTCATGTCCGACTCCTTGTGACTCCATGGACTGCAGCACACCAGGCTTCCCTGTCCTTCACTATCTCCTGGAATTGGCTCAAATTCATGTCCATTGAGTCATGATGCTATCTAACCACCTCATCCTCTGCTGCCCTCTTCTCCTTTGCCTTCAACCTTTTCCAGAATCAAGGTCTTTTCCAATGATTGGCTCTTCACATCAGTGGTCATAGAATTGGAGCTTCAGCTTCAGCATCAGTCCTTCCAATGAATATTCAGTGTTGATTTCTTTTAGGATTGGCTGGTTTGATTTCCTTAAAGTCCAAGGGAATCTCAAGAGTCTTCTCCAGCACCACAATTCAAAAGCATCACTTCTTCAGTTCTCTAACTTCTTTATGGTCCAACTCTACATCCATGTATGACTACTGAATAAACCATAGCTTTGACTATAGGGAGCTTTTTTGGCAAAGTGTTGTCTCTGCTTTTTAATACACTGCCTAGCTTTGTCATAGCTTTCTTTCCAAAGAGCAAGTGTCTTTTAATTTCATGGCTGCAGTCACTATCCACAGTGATTTTGGAGCCCAAGAAAATAAAATCTGCCACTGCTTCCACTTTTTCTTCTCCTGTTTGTCATGAAGTGATGGGACTGGATGCTATGATCTTAGTGTTTGAATGTTGAGTTTTAAGCCAGTTTTTTCACCCACTTCTTTCACCTTTTCCAGAGGCTCTTTAGTTCCTCCTTACTTTCTGCCATTAGAGTGGTATCATCTGCATATTTGAGGTTGTTGATATTTCTCCTGGCAATCTTGACATCTAGCCCAGCATTTCTCATGATATACTCTGCATATAAGTTAAATAAACAAGGTGACAATATACAGCTTTGTGTTACTCCTTTCCCAATTTTGAACCAGTCAGTTGTCCCATCTAAGGTTCTAACTGTTTCTTCTTGACCTAAATACAGGTTTCTCAGAAGACAGATAAGATGGTCTGGTATTTCCATCTCTTTAAGAATTTTCCACAGTTTGTTGCGATCCACACGGTCAAAGGCTTTCAAGTAATCAATGAAGCAGAAGTAGATGTTTTTCTGGAATTGCCTTACCATTCCTATGATCCAACAAATGTTGGCAATTTGATCCCTGGTTCCTCTGCCTTTTCTAAAACCAGCTTGTACATCTGGAAGTTATCAATTCATGTATTCCTGAAGCCTAACTTGAAGGATTCTGAGCACAACCTTACTAGCATGTGAAGTGAAGGCAACTGTACAGTAGCTGGAACATTCTTTGGCATTTCCCTTCTTTGGGATTGGAATGAAAACTTATCTTTTCCACTCCTGTAGCCACTGCTGAGTTTTCCAAATTTGCATACATATTGAGTGCAGCACTTTTGCAGCATCATATTTTAGGATTTTAAACTACTCAACTGGAATTCCATCACCTCCACTAGCTTTGTTCTCAGTAATGCTTCCTAAGACCCACTTGACATCACACTCCAAGATGTCTGATTCTAGGTGAGTGACCACACCATCATGGTTATCCTGGTCATTAAACTTTGTTCGCATAGTTTTGTGTATTCTTGCCACCTCTTCTTTATCTCTTCTGCTTCTGTTAGGTCCTTACCATTCCTGTCCTCTATCATGCCCATCCTTGCATGAAATGTTCCCTTGATCTCTCCAACTTTCTTGAAGAGATCTCTAGTCTTTCCCATTCTATTGCTTTCCTCTACTTCTTTGCACTGTTGATTTAAGAAGGCCTTATCGCTCCTTGCTATTCTCTGGAAGTTTGTATTCAGTTAGGTATATCTTTCCCTTTCTCCCTTGCTTTTCACTTCTCTTCTTTCCTCAGATATTTGTAAAGCCTCTTCAGACAACCACTTTGCCTTCTTGCATTTCTCTTTCTTTGGGATAGTTTTGGTCACTGCCCCCTGTACAATGTTACGAACCTCTGTCCATCATTCTTCAGGCACTGAATCTGCTTGTTGCCTCCACTGTTAATAATAAGGGATTTGATTTAGGTCATACGTGAATGGTCTAGTGGTCTTCCCTACTTCAATTTAAGTCTGAATTTTGCAATCAGGAGTTCATGGTCTGAGCCATAGTCAGCTTCCAGTCTTGTTTTTGCTGATTGTATAGAGCTTCTCCATCTTTGGCTGCTAAGAATATAATCTGTCTGATTTCAGTATTGACTATCTGGTGATGTCCTTGTGTAAAGTTGTCTCTTATGTTGTTGGAATAGGCCGTTTACTATGACCGGCATGTTCTCTTGACAAAACTCTGTTAGCCTTGGCCCTGCTTCATTTTGTACTCCAAGGTCAAACTTGCCTGTTACTCCAAGTATCTCTTGACTTCCTGCTTTTGCATTCCAGTCCCCTATGATGAAAAGGACATTTTTTTTTGGTGTTAGGTCTAGAAAGTGTTGTAGGTCTTCATAGAACCAGTCAATTTCAACTTCTCTGGCATCAGTGGTTGGGGCATAGACTTAGATTACTATGATATTGAATGGTTTGCTTTGAAAATGAACCAAGATCATTCAGTCATTTTTGAGATTGCATCCAAGTGCTGCATTTTTAAGGCTACTCCAATTCTTCTAAGGGATTTTTCCTCACAGTAGATATAATGGTCATCTGAATTAAATTCTCCCACTCCCATCTATTTTACTTTACCGATACCTAAGATGTCGATGTTCAGTCTTGCCATCTCCTGCTTGACCAGGTCCAATTTACCTTGATTTATGGACCTAACATTCCAGGTTCCTATGAAATATTGTTCTTTACATCATCAGACTTTACTTTCACCACCAGACACATCCACACCTGAGCATCCTTTCCACTTTGGCCCAGCTGCTTCATTCTTTCTGAAGCTATTAGTAGTTGCTCTCTGCTCTTCCCCAGTAGCATATTGGACACCTTCTGAACTGGGAGGCTCAACTTTCAGTGTCATAACTTTTTGCCTTTTCTTACTGTTTATGGGGTTCTCGCAGCAAGAATACTGTAGTGGTCTGCCATTCCCTACTCCAGTGGACCATGTTTTGTCAGAACTCTCCACTATGACCCGTCAGTCTTGCCTCCACAGCATGGCGGATAGCTTCATTAAGTTACGCAAGCCTCTTTGCCATGATAAGGCTGTGATCCATGAAGGGGAAAATCAACTATACTTCAACCTAAAAAATTAAATTTAAAAAAAGCACTCTTTTCTGTTCTTCTAATTTTTGTCTATGTAGGTATGTAATAAGATCTGAGTTCTTAACTTCTCCAGTATCTAATGATGCTAAACACCATTTCATATGCTTATTGGCCTTTTGGATATTCTCTTTTAGGAAATGCCCATTCAAGATTTGGGCTTTTCATTGTATTATATTTTTAGATAAATGTCCTTTGTTGATTTGCATTGTTTTCTCCCGACTGAGTGTTGCCTGAATACCATACCCACAAAATCAGCAGCTACTTACGTATTGTAGGACAGTTTGGGGACTCCTGAGATACTAGAAACTTCCTCTTAAGCAGACCATTGGGCAGTGTGATTTGAAATTCCTTCCAGTGGATGCAATGCAGAGAGATGAATGATGACTGGTAAATTATGGTGGAGAAAACTTGTAGTTAAAATATTCATGGAAGGGTGTAATGGAAAAAATTTTCACCTATTTGAGGTTAGAGAAAGTCATTCTGGCTTGTATGATTTAAACATTATGTCAATAGAACAGCCTATTTTGTGATCTGTCAAACATGGATTGTATATCTGCTTTAATATTTAAAGAAAAGAATGCATCTACAGATCAAAATGCAGTAATTGTGGTTCAGGCATCCAAAATGGAGCCCGATGGCCATTGTGGATATCATTTCAGATATGTTCTTGTGCTGCTGAGAATTATTTTTCTGAGCAAAATCAGACTCTAGGACACTAGCCCTGCCAGCTGCAACCTTATGTTCTCAAGGTCTCCCCTCATAACTCTGCAACCATTCTGGACTCCAATCAATCCTTGCTTAACAAGTACCCTTACTTCTTGCCAACTTCAATTATAATTCTTCACAAACAACTTACATAATTTTGTGGGGTTTTTTTGCCTTTGTAAGCCTCCCCTATTTTGTAGTTTAGAGGAACACAATTCAAGTACTTCTTGAATCTGTGTCTCCTGGGCTAAATTGCTCAGTTTGCCTCAAAGAAAACTCCTTTCTATTATAGATTGGATTGTTGATAATTTCCACAGACATTGCTTGGCATAGTCGACAAGATATCTGAAAATCTACCTGAGGGCACCTGGAGTCTATGTGGTAGACTTAGTATAGCACTTGGTACAGTGCTCAGTACTAAGCTTGGGCCTTCTGAGTCCCCCTCCCTTTAGCCTTATAGAACACTTCAGGTGCTTCTGGGAGTTCTTCCTGATATCTGGACCTCCTTATGGTAACTTTATTTGAAATCTTAGGATAATTTCACTTAATAAGGACTCTTATTTGAAATCTTAGGATATTAAGACTTGAAGTCTTTAAGTTCTGCTTTGTTTTCTCTAGCTTCGTATCTTGCAGGATCTTAGTTCCCTGACCAGGGATCAAACTTGGGCCATAGCTATGAAAACGCCAAGTCCTAACCACTGGACTGCCAGGGAATTCCCAAGACCTGAAGTCTTAATACGGTACTAGTACATTTCCTAGATCAAAGTACCCTATGAGGAATCTATAGGCAGGAAAGGTCTAGAAGAAATTTTTCACACATTTCCTCAGTGAAATAAGCCTAGGAATCCCTAGGCAAAAAAGCCTGGGGGAAAAAAAAATCTGGATTGATTTACTAGGCAAGGACCTAGAAGTGATTTCTAAGCAGGAAACTAGAAGGAATCCAGAGACAGGAAAAGTCTAGAATGAGTCTTGGAATGAATTTATCTGGCTGACTTTTTTTTAATATGGCTTAAAATTGGAAAGATTTGTACTTTATAAGAAAATGAGAAATTGCGTTTCTAAAGTCTATCAAAATTGTGTTTCTGAAAGCCTTCCTAAGTGATCAATGCAAAGAAATAGAGGGAAACAAAAAATGGGGAAGATTAGAGATCTCCTCAAGAAAATTAGAGATACCAAGGGAACATTTCATGCAAAGATGGGCTCAATAAAGGACAGAAATGGTATGGACCTAACAGAAGCAAAAGATATTAAAAAGAGGTGGCAAGAATACAGAGAAGAACTATAAAAAAAGACCTTAATAACCCAGATAGTCACAATGGTGTGATCACTCACCTAGAGCCAGACATCCTGGAATGGGAAGTCAAGTGGGCCTTAGGAAAAGCATCACTACGAACAAAGCTAGTGGAGGTGATGGAATTCCAGTTGAGCTATTTCAAACCCTAAAAGATGATGCTGTGAAAGGGCTGCACTCAATATGCCAACAAATTTGGAAAGCAGCAGTGGCCACAGGACTGGAAAAGGCCAGTTTTCATTCCAGTCCCAAAGAAAGGCAATGCCAAAGAATGCTCAAACTACCACACAATTGTACTCATCTCACATACTAGCAAAGTAATGCTCAAAATTCTCCAAGCCAGGCTTCAAGAGTACACAAACCATGAATTTCCAGATGTTCAAGCTGGATTTATAAAAGGCAGAGGAACCAGAGATTAAATTGCCAACATTCACTGGATCATCGAAAAAGCAAGAGAGTTCCAGAAAAACATGTATTTCTGTTTTATTGACTAGGCCAAAGCCTTTGACTGTGTGGATCACAACAAACTGTGGAAAATTCTGAAAGAGATGGGAATACCAGGCCATCTTATCTGCCTCCTGAGAAATCTGTATGCAGGTCAAGAATCAACAGTCAGAACTGGACATGGAACAACAGACTGGTTCCAAATCGGGAGAGGAGTACGTCAAGGCTGTATATTGTCACCGTGCTTATTTAACTTCTATGCAGAGTACATCATGAGAAACACTGGGCTGGATGAAGCCCAAGCTGGAATCAAGATTTCCAGGAGAAATATCAATAACCTCAGATATACAGATGATACCACCCTTATGGCAGAAAGCGAAGAACTAAAGAGCTTCTTGATGAAAGTGAAAGAGGAGAGTGAAAAAGTTGGCTTAAAACTCAACATTCAGACAACTAAGATCATGACATCTGGTCCCATCATTCATGGCAAATAGATGGGGAAGCAATAGAAACAGTGAGAGACTTTATTTTGGGGGGCTGCAAAATCACTGCAGATGGTAACTGTGACTGCAGCCATGAAACTAAAAGGCGCTTTCTCCTTGGAAGAAAAGCTATGACTAACTTAGACAGCATATTAAAAAGCACAGATATTACTTTGCCAACAAAGGTCCTTCTAGTCAAACTATGGTTTTTCTAGCAGTCATGTATGGATGTGAGATCCCCAAACCTAATATGTTTATAAAATAGTTTGTTAATTCTCTGAAAACATTAGCCTAATCAATATTTCATTTGTCTAACAACAAAAACAAAAACACTGCTACCATTTATTTTTTTATATAAATTTATTTATTTTAATTTTAGGCTAATTACTTTACAATATTGTAGTGGTTTTGCATACACTGACATGAATCCACCACGGGTGTACATGTTACCATTTAGAAACAATCAGGACTGAGCAAAAGTCCTCAAAGTCAGTTACATTTTCTAAAACTGGGGAAATAGTTTTCTCAGGGAATGGCTAATTAACGTTGCAACCAAATAAAGTGAAAGTGTTAGTCACCTAGTCGTGTCTGACTCTTTGAGACCGCATGGACTGTAGCCCGCCAGGCTCCTCTGTCCACGGAATTCTCCAGACAAGAATACTGGAGTGGGTTGCCATTTCCTCCTCCAGGGGATCTTCCCAACAACCAAACAGAGCTAACACAAATGTATTCAAACACGTGTTAAAAGACATAAATATTTTGAGTGAAGATCCATAAAGAAAAATGATAACACAAAAGGACACTTGGTCCTCGAAAATTTTCTGGATTATCACTCAAAACTTTCAAAAAAGGAATGGATTACATAAATTTTCACAAAGTGTAGACAAGTATGGCCTGAATGCCCTAACCTGGAAAGGACAACACAGGTGATGATGATTATAATCACTGTCACTTATGAACCTAAATCCAAATATCACAATGACAGCTTAGAGCACAGAGGGTGGTGTTTTGGTGTAAATGCCCTGCGCTCACAGGGAGCATTGGAGAACCGGAAAAAAGATGGAGGGAGGGGGAGGGGAGAGGGAGGAGAAAGCAAGTTTGGAAAAGTAGCATCCAGGATCTACACAAGTTCTTTGTAATATCTGAATATTTCTAGAATTCTGATACATCAAACCGTAAAAAATATACTTATCACATGATCCAGAACATACATAACTATGTTATTATTAATTGAAAAAGTTTTATTAAGAAAGACATACCTTGTCGATATATGTTACATTTTGATGTTTAAATTCTATTGCCTTTTTAGAGTGCTCACCTCCACCCACCACATCTGTTGTCTTCCACGGGGAGCGAGTCACAAATCACTGGTAGAGATTTACAATTGTCACACTGGGAAGTGCTACTGACAGCTAATGGGTGAGGGGTTGGGATGCTGCAAAAATCCTCACTATGCATATGGCAGCCCCACCACAATCTAGAATTACGCCATCTAAACTGTCCGTGGTGCTGAGGTTAAGATATTCTAGTCTATGACCATAGGTCAAAACCTGCAGCTGGTTTTCCTCCTACTGCCCTGGTAGGAGGAGCCAGAGCACCCACGGAGCCTGGTCACAGACCGACAGCGGGAAGGGCTGTCTGCAGGGATGACCTGAAACTGTCTTGCTCTGGGGCCTGTCTCCGCAGGCACCAGGCAGCAGATCAGGATAAGAGCAGGAGAGCAGGGCAGAGAATGTGGTGCTGGGCTGGCAGCCTGGCCCTCCAGGGTGCAGGGTGTGGTGTGGGATTGCTCTGGTTGTCAGACAGTAGACTCACGCGGAGCTCCCCAGGGTTCATTCCAGGGCTGCAGCGCTGACCTCCGCCAGGACAGTGAATTCTCCAGGAGCTGCTGACATGGCTACACGGGAAGAACTGAATGGATTGTTAAACCATGTCCCCCAAGGGGCAAGTTTGGGGGAGGTCTTTGGTGTGGCTCTCACAGCACAGCCCTGCTTAGGTACCCACTTAGGCTGGGGGAACTGAGTCAGGTGGTCACCAGGACCCCCGTGTCTGAAAAGCAGTGGCGTGCTCAGGAGAAGCCTGGACAGCCATGCTCCCCACAGCCAGGCGCTGGTGTCCACAGCTCCTGTGACAGTCTGAAGGCCATCTTCCAGCCCCTGGGCCCGTGGGGTCGCCCTACAACAGAGGTGGAGCAACCCCATTACACCAAAGGTGCAGGGCCTGGTTGGCTGGCCCTGTCTCTAGCATCACAGCTAGAAACATCCCTGGCACTGAGAAATAGGAAAAGAAATTGGAAAAACACGATAATAATAATAAAAAACTCACATGACTGAGAAGATTGTACAGAAATTTGCAACAAGTCACTGCAAACTCAGTGTCTAGACATAGACCTCTGTTTTTATCACCCTCGTAGGGTGATCAAAAGTTGAATATGTAAGCATCTAATGACTACCACACAACCATATTGGTGATGGACAGGACCACGGTGCATCTCGATTACCACTGTTTGCCCATCACTCAAGGCCTTCTAGAGACACTCATATACACCAAGTTGGCAAAACACGCAGACTGACACATGACTTGCCCTTTCAAGTCCTTAAAATAATGACAATGTCAAGGAGATTGACCAGTGGAAAAGAGGACCTCTTCTCTCCAAACCTACTTAGAGTTCTTTTATAAGGCATCTCAGCCAGTCCCCTCTAATTCATAAGTCCTGTAAAAATGGATTGCTTTAGCTCTTATGTTTTGCTTTAGAAACATATTTATTATCATATTCTATGTGTGTGTCCATTTGCTTTAGATAATAAGCTAGAATAGAACCACAATAAGTTCCAATTTGGCCGTTGAAAAAAGGTTGTGACTACCATCACTTCACCTTCTCACTGTGATCCAGAATTAAATGAGTAATGGGGCGAGCAGAGGACACAGGGAGATTTATAGACTGGGATTTAATCAGCTAGTGGGAACATGTACAGCCAATAAACAATTAGAACAATGTGAAGATGGGAAACGGCAGGGTATGATAATGAGCCCGTAAAATTAGCATGCGATGAAACTGTGACACCCCAAGTGCCTAAGATACAGGAAAAAGAGGCCCACATGCCTTGCTGGGGGCACCATCAAGTAAATTACTCTCTCGACAGAGCAATACAACAGTCTGCTATTAAAGCTTAAAACCATTCTCACACTTTGCCTTCTAGTATCTGCTAGGGGATCTACCAAATAAAGGCCATAAATAAGAGGAAAACATCAGCTTACGATGACACTATCATAAGGAAAAGTGAAAAATAGAAAGCCCCACATTGCCCAGTAGTGAGTGACTGACTAGGCAAATTACACTTCATCTACTGGAAGCAATGAGACATATCCAGTCAATATTTAGTAGTATGTGCACAAGTGTATGCCTAATAGGTATAGATTTTTAAGGAAAAAATTAAAAGAAAAAAGAGCAGAACCTAAAAATGTATGTACACACAAATTACATGTACCCACAGAAGTAGGCATGAGTAACAATCAAGTGAATACTGGAAGTGAGCCCCCTAATATTAAATACAACTAGCTTAATAACTCTTCATTGAACACTCCGTATCTCCCAGGTACTGCTCTGGTTGTACACAAACACCTGTAAGACCAGGAACAAGAAGAGACAGAAATGCCTGCTTTCGTGGTATTTATATCCCACGGCGAAGACTGATGATGAAGAAAAACATAAGCAATGTAACAGTGAGACCACGTCTATGTCCATCACAAGCAGTAAGGTGCACCATCTTAAGTGGACAACTCAATGGGTTTTCAGATATGTATACTTTATGGAATCACCACCTGGACCAAGATAGAGAATATTTAGTTACAGTCCCGCACAATCTCTTCAACAAAGACAAGCTCACCATTCAGCTGACCTCTGTTACCCTGGACTTATGTTGCCTATTAATGATCATGTAACTAGAAGGGTGTAGTAGGTGCATTTGGTGTCTACATCCTTTTGTCCACATTGTGTCTCTGGGAGTCATCCATGTTATTGTGTGTAGCAGTACCCCTTCATAATATTTTCATCGTAAGTATATACATTGTATAATACTCCATCATATGAATCATGAATTGGTATAATGGACTTATATAACATATCACAGCTTATCTGTGCATTCTTACATTGCCAGACATTGGAAAGTTACCAGTTCTTGGCTTTTTCATATAAAGCTGCTTTGAACAATATGGTACATGTCTGTTGAAGACATAAGCACACATCCCCATTTGTATATAACAAGGCGTGGCATTCCAGGGGCATAGGATAGATGTTATGTTTAGTTCCAGGAAGTGCTGTTGGTATTCCAAAGTGGTTGTTCCCCAGCAGTGAGTGATGGTTCCAGTTACTGCACATATTTGTGAACAATTGTTGGTCCTTTTAATTTTAGACTGTGTGGGTATATAATTGGATTAACTGTGTTCATAACTTCCCCAAATCCAATATTGTTGGGCACCTTTTCATATGCTTACTGGCCTTTTGGATATCCTCTTTTGTAATGCCCAATCTAAACTTGGGCCTTGGAGTTCCCTAGTGTTTAGGATTCTGGGCTTTCAATGCCCGGGCCTGGGTTCAACCTCTGATTGGGAACCTGGGTGCTACAAGCCACATGATGGGGCCAAAAAAACCACTTAGGCCTTCTTTTCATTGGTTATATGTTCAGCTAACTATTTTTGGATAAAGGTCCTTTGTGATTTGCAATATTTTTTCCCAACTGAGCCTTGACTGGATACCAGACCCCAAAATAAACAACTATTTATGGTAGTATGGTCTGAGAACTCCTGAGGTCCTAGAAACTTTCTCTTAAGCAGACCACTGGACAGTGTGATTTGAAATTACTTCCAGAGGTTGCAAAGCAGAGTGATGAATGGTGCCTAATGAAAAGGAGACCAGGAAACTTAGTATACTCATAGAAGCGTGTGAAGTAGGAACACAACAGCCCCAAGATCTCTATATAGACTCTGGACTTGGATAACTCACATTGGCAAGAACTGAAAAGCAAGTGCCTTAAGTTAAAAATATATACATCCATCAGATATTCAAGAGAGACTGGCATCACCCTTCCCGTGAACACGGCTTAATTCTAGCTGTGTCGAATTGCATCAGAGGCCTGAAAGTCTTTATCCTAGAATCGTATAACCAACACAAACATTACCTCAGTGTACACTAGCAACACATCTTCAGATATGCGAGGACTAGAGAAATTTACCTCCTGGATAGCTCAGAAAATGAGGAAGCAACCCAGAAGGAAGGTCCTGAATAACAGCTGCGCAGCAGCCAACAGAGGGCGCCTGAGCTCTTAATAAGAAGGAGGACTGGATGAGAGATGGAGGCTCAGGAAGAGGCCTCCCTTCTATTAACAGAAGAAGCCCTCTGAGGACTCCTGCTCTGAGGGCCTCAGAAATGGGAACAAGAAGTCTCAGAACATCTTCCTACCAGACAGGATCCCCATGCACCCAGCCACTGCCAGCATCACCACTCCATTTCTAGGAAGCAGCAGGGCCAGTTGGATAGTTCAGATGGTCAGAAGGAAAAAAGATAAGACATAGCAGGTGTGCTTAAGGCTTTATTGGTGATCAGCAGGGCTGGGCAGGGCCTACACTGGGAGAGCAAGGCCTGCACACTAGGCCTGTCCTGGTCTTCAGGGCAGTGCTGGGGGCTCAGGCCTGAGCTCTCCAAGCCAGGGGTCTGGTCAGGCTACTCACAGCAGGAGAAAAAAAAGAAAAACATGGAAAGGAAGGATGATCTGGTTGGTTTAGAGCAGAAAGGATAATGTCAGGGGGTGACTTCAAAGAAGAAGAGTGGGGTGCTGTAGAGCTTAGAGATCCTGGATGAATGGAGTTGGGAAAGAGTTGGGGCCAAATAAGGCCTAAGTGCGACCAATGGAAAGAAAGAAGGAGAAAACAAGACATCTGGTCCTGGGGTGCAGGAAGCTCCAGCTGTTCTCCACACACAGCACTGGCTCCTCGCTTCATCTCCTGCTGTCCAGAGCACTACTTGTTGCCCCACACGGCTATCTTTGAATACACAGGGCATGGGAGAAAGCGGCTGGACTTCATGTAGGCAGAGATCCTCTTCAGGCCCTGAGTGTGGGAAAAAGAAGGTCAGGCCTCAGATCTGCTGACCCACTAGGGCTCACACAGTTCTGCTCCATACTCTGAGTTGGAACCCCGGTCCAACCCTTCCTTGTGGGGTGAAGCAATCAACAAAAACCAATCTTCCTAGGGTCCCTAGTTCTGATAAGTTACCTCTTCAGTTTCCTGTTACTAATGTGGTATCTTACTAAGACCTGCCACATGTGGAGAACATGCTGTGTTAGCTGCTGTATATACCCAGAGATGAGAATACACAGCCATCCCTCATTCCAGTCCACTTCAAATTACTGTGATTCGCACATTTTGTGTATTTTACAACTTGAAGCTTTGTGTCAACCATCATAAAGCAAGTCAACTGATGCCATTTTTCCACATTTGCTCACTTTCTCTCTCTCTGTCATCTTTGTTGATTTTCCCAACATTTCTACTTTTTCATTATGGTTATGTTTGCCATGTTGATCTGTGATCAGTGATCTTTGATGTTACTGTGGCAAAAAAAATCAAACTCATTTCAGACTCAGATGATGGCCTCAGCATTTTTCAGCAAGAAAGTTTCATTTTTTTGTTCGTTTGTTTGGCCAAGTTGTGCAGCATCTTAGATTCCAGACCAGGGATCAAACCCAGGCCCCTGGCAGTGAAAGCATGGAGTCCTAACCACTGGACTGCCAGAGAATTAATGCCCAACAATAAAGGATATTTAAATTGAGGTATATATATATAAGATATATTGCTATTGCACATTTTACACGCTACAATATACTATAAACAACTTTTACATGCCCTGAGAAACCAGAAAAGCTATGTGACTTGCTTCACTGTATTGTGGGCATCTAGACCCAAACCCTCAATACATCAGGGAGGGTTGTACCTTCAAGTCTCTATAGTGGGCAATTTCCTGCCCTCTCTTTCCCTCTTCCAGTTAGTTACTCATGATTCTCTCTCAGAGACAGGATCGTACATTCATTTTAAGTTACATTCACTGATCTGACCCTCTCCCCTGTATGAGTCACTGTATCAGGCCCAGAGGGGATGCAAAAGTCACATAGTCCTGGCGCCCAGCCTCTGGGGCTCAGTGCAGCTGGAGAACTATAGGAACTCTGAGGTATATCTGAGAACCTCCACAGAAGTAACCTAAGATTGGTTCTAGTGTCTCTTTATCTGAGGGGAAACAGGATTACAGAGGTTAAGCACCTTCCTCATGTTCAAGCCACTAATAAGTGATAGCATGGAACACAGCCTGGCTCTCTCTCCAACTCTGTGCTCTTGGCAAAGCACTCCCTTCCACCATTTCCCCACAGGAGGGCTGGTCTTGACCCCTGCACACAAACCTGGTTCTTTTGCAGAGGGAAACTCCAGGCTTTGCCCACAGAGGGACTCCTAGCACAACAAAGAGGCTCAGTAAGTACATGAGCAGCTTGCAGAAGAGACCAGATCTCACCCAATGACTCAGCAAAACCCAGAAGAAAGGTGATAGGAGGGTGTGAAGCAGCAAGACCAGGCTCTAATTATTCCACTTAAAGGACAGAATCCAACTCCTGGCCTGGGACCTGAGCCCACTCTCACTGGGCCCCGACCTACCTCATCCCCAGTCCTGCTACAGCCAACCAGGCAGTGAGACACTCAGCTGCACCTGTGCACCATCTTCTCAGGACAGACAGTGCCCGAGAGTTCCCAGGAGTCCAAGACCTAGGGCTGCCTGTACCCCACAGCCCAGGGCCCAACAGGCCACACACTGCAGTCACATCTGTCCCCAGCCTCCTTCCCAGGCACTCATCTCAACTCTTTGTTGCTCTCCAATTATTAATAGTTGACTGAGGGTGACGATGAGCTGGGAGGTGAGGTCAGGCTGTGCTCCTCCAGAACCAAGGGGATTCCACCCATACCACACAGCTTTGGGGTTCCTGTAGATCTCCAGCTGCACTGAGCCCCAGAGTTAGGACTCCAGGATTGTGGGATTTCTGCATCCCTCCTGTGCCTGACACATTGCCTCATACAGAAGACAGGGTCAGATCGGTGATGTGACTTAAAATGAATGGACCATCCTGTCTCTGAGACAGAATTATGAGGAACTGGAAGAAGGAAAGAGAGGGAAGGAAACTGCCTACTCTAGAGACTTCAAGATAAAATCTTCCCAAGAAGCCACCTACCTATGGAAGAAAATCCCAGAAGCAATAACATTCCTGGAAATCTCCGTACAACCCCAGAGAGGCAGCCAATAGCCGCAGGGCCCTTGGGTGATCAGGAACAAACGTTATGTCTTTGACACCTAAGATCACTCTTACTGTGTCTCAATTCTACTAATGCCAGCCACATCTAAACTCCTGAGATTTCTGCTTCCTTCACACTTTCCAGAACTCTGAGCCCAGACGACAAAAGGACCTGAGCTTTTCTCTTCCACACAGGAAACGGAGAGCCACTGACTGCTGCCCATAGAATCCAGACACTCTGACTGGGAGCCCAGCACAGCCTGTACTGGTTCTGTGACCTCAGAAATTACTTATCTTTTTGGCTTATTCCTTGTCTGTAAGATGGAGGTGGTACTTCTTTACCTTGTAGAAATAAGGCAAAGATCAAATCTGACACAATGTATGTAAAGTCCTGAGCAGAAAACCTGGCATAAACCATGTTCTCAATAAATGCTAGTTATACTTTGTTTTAGTTTCAATTAGGAAAGCTGCAGGGAGAAGAATGTAGAGAAAAGAGATGCATTAATAGTAGGAGGATCGGGAGACTCACCTCAAAACGAGCAATGAAGTCTTTCAGGTTTGGGAATTCATCCAGGCACTTGGGCTCAAACATGTGGTGAATGTCAAGAACATCATAAACCAGGAAATCCACAAAGGTGAGCTGCAGAAAGACAAAGCACGAATGCGCACCAAACTCAGAACCTCAGGAAAATGACAGCTCTCCCTCCCTTAAAGCCATCCCACTTACCTTGTCCCCTGCAAACCAAGGCCTCTTCCCCAGAAACTCTGAGTAGAGCTTCATCTTTCCAGGGATCTCCTTCAAGTATTGAGACTTTAGTTTCTCCTGAGACACAAAACAGCTGTCACTGCCCTCAGACCCAGACTCCCGGGCAGAGCAGGCCTCCTGGGGATGTGTCTGATCCTAGCTGCCAGGTGAACAGCCATGCCCCCGACTGAATCTGGGTTGGTGCCCAGCTGCTATTCAACCCACCTGTGTTCATCAGACTCCTGTGGGTACCACCTCCCATCTGTGAGAGGTGACGGGAAGGCAAAGGGCAAAACTACACTGTCCCTGACCCTGTCACCAGTCAGCTCCAGACACCTGCCCGGGGTCAGACCAGCAGTGCTGTGAGACCTGGCAGAGCTCAGGCCTCAGGCCTCAGGCTGCTCAACACTAAAATAACTAGGAAAGAAGTCCTTTGTTCCAGTGTGGGAGACAGAATGGTGTGGATGCCTGGACACTTTTTGGACAGTTAGAAAGAATTGGAAGCTGAAAGGAAGGAGGAAGAGGAATAAAGTCTGACCCTGGGCTGCCCACGGGACACATGTCCTAATCCCTGAGATGCCAATGAGGAGGCACTGGTTGAACTCATAAACACCTATTTAGGATCTGAATTTCTACCCTGGGCGGATGGTCTCTATCCTAAGACTGATGGGAACTGAGTCCAAGGTTGCATTTCATGAACTGGGGGTTCTGAGGGTCACTCTCAGAACTCTGTAGGGACTAGCTTAGTGAATCAGTAGTTCCAAGGAGTTTAAATGGCAAAAGTTCCAGTGTAGATGGGACCCTGTCCAACTCAGCAGGAGTGGACTCACAAAGTCCGGACTTTAACAGATCCTGACCATGTAGATGGAGACCCAGCCCTGCCCCCCAGGGAAAAATTGGTTTATGCCTGAGATGCTGAAGGGAGGCACTGGGCTAACAAGCTAAATACCCTGTCTAGGAACTGACTTTCCACCTTGGGGAGTCTGGATTCTATCCTTAGATTGGGGGGAACTGAGTCAGAGCTTCTATATCCTGAATGAGAGTTATGAGAATCACTCAGGGGACTCCGTATAGACCAGCTCAGTAGCTCCAAGGAGATCCAATTACAAAATAATCTGTGTAGAAGGGGTAAACTAATCGAGTCTCTTTTCAAAGCACATCCAGCCCAGATCAGCGGGAGGAGACTCACAAATGCAGGGCTGTAGCAGAGTACAGCCAAGTCATTAGCAGTGTCCGTAGCCTGGTTCTCCAACACGTCCACGCGAATCTTCTCCTCCTCTGTCTCCCCACCTGTAGCCACACAACAGAGACTCACCCTCAGTATCCCCTCCCAGCCCAGCTCAAGGCATGGCCACCTGTATCCCTGCCCCCAACCCCAGCCCCACTCACACATGTTGTGCTTGCGAGCAATGTAGCGAAGGATGGCCTTGCTCTGGGTGAGCTTGTGAGCTCCATCAATTAAGTAGGGCAACTGGAAGAACAACAAGGCTAGGTCAGGTGGGTCACCAGGCTCCCCTGCATCTGCTCCCTTGAGCAAGGGCAGAGATGAAACCTGGCACTCACACAGCCTGTTCCATGGTAGGCACTAAATAATATGCTATAAAATGGAGGGATGAGCTGGGACACACAGCATCATGGCAGGGCAGGGGAGAGAACCAGGAAGCTGAGAGACAGAACAGAAGGCACCTGTTCCTGAAACCTCTAAGCCATGAAAGGAGATGGATGGAGACACTGTCCACTCCCCCTCCCAGTACCCCAGTCCCTGCACCTACATTGGGGAAGTCCAGGCCAAGCTTGAACTTTTCATTCAGCCACTGGCTTCTGTCATAGTCGGGAGCTGTGAAAAAGAAGATGCAGTGAAACAACCTCCCAGGAGTCCTACCCTCCTTTTCAGGGACCTACAAAGGAGTCAGGGCAAGACCCCCCTGAACTGGTGGATCTGGAATCTGAACCACTAATCTCACATGGAGCTTTGAGGGGAAAAACAAACAGAAATTTCCTGAAACTACGTAAGTAATCCTTACAAAGGGTTTAGGTAAGCACTAAGGGGAGCCTGTACCAATGGCTGATACAGGACCCAGCTGTGGACTCTCATATCCTTCCTTGGAGGCCAGCTGCACGCTAAGGGGTTCGGGAAGGGGCAGGTCCCTGCTCCAGCTGGTGGAGGGCGACAGATGTGAACAACAGGGGTCAGGACATGGGACGCTTGGCACCAAACCAGCATGAGTTGGGCAGAAGTCACGACATGACGAGGATGCCGTTACCGTCCCCCATCGTGTACTTCTTTTCCTCATAGTTTGAGTCTGTGTACTCCAGGAGCAGGCGGATGGGGTGGGCCAGCTGAGAGAGATGCCAGGACACAAGGCAGACGTCAGGTCTTGACTGCAAAACTTTCACCGTTTCAGTCACTCCCATACTCCCAACCCTCTCCCCCTATCCACGCACTTCCGAGCGCGCGCGCAAACACACACACACACACACACACACACACACACACACACACACACACACACACACACACACACACCTGGGAAGTAGGCGGCGGCGCGAAGGGGCTAGGCTGCAGCGAGCAGAAAACATTTCTGGCTTACCGGTCCCCAACTGCGCAGCATATCCCCGCCCGCCTCCAACCCACCCGCCCTAGCGGACCCCCGCTCACCCCGCGGATGTCCCAGTAACCCAGTGTCATTGCCATAGTCAGCGTCTGTGGATCGAGTTTTCAGCTCGGCACCGTTGATTTGAAGTTTATCCGGTGCCTGGGTCAAAATCTAGGTGTGGCCTGGGTGAGGCCACGCCCCAGCGCCTCTCTCCGCCCCGCCCCCAACTATTGCCCAATCTCCGAAGCTTCCTGGCACTCGGGGCACCCGGGACTATTGAAGGAGGCATCTGCGCCCAGGGCAGTCGAAATAGTCCATTTTCCCCTCCAGCCTCACAGCTCGGGAGCCGAGCTCTGGACACCAGGACGCTGAGGGCAGCCTGGTTTCCGTCGCCAGTCCGATCTCAGCTAAATCGGGGGAATTGGTAGTGCGCTCGGGAAACAAGCCTGAATCCTAACGACAGCACGAATCTTCCACCTCCCCCGCCCTCCCAGGATCACTCAGACTTGCTCCTGGGTTACCGGATCACTCAGACTTGCTCCTGGGTTACCGACTTCCCTAAATGGGAAGCTCTTAACTTTGTAAGGCCTCCTCAGACAGCCACAGAGTCGGACACGACTGAAGCGACTTAGCAGCAGCAGCAGCAGCAGCTCAGACAGCCATTTTGGTTTTTTGCATTTATTTTTCTTGCGGATGGTCTTGATCCCTGTCTCCTGTGCAATGTCACAAACCTCCGTCCATGGTTCATCAGACACTCTGTCTATCCGATCTAGTCCCTTAAATCTATTTCTCACTTCCACTGTATACTCGTTAGGGATTTGATTTAGGTCATACCTGAATGGTCTAGTGGTTTTCCCTAGTTTCTTCAATTTCCGTCTGAATTTGGCAATAAGGACTTCATGATCTGAGCCATAGTTAGCTTCCGGTCTTGTTTTTGCTGACTGTATAGAGCATCTCCCATCTTTGGCTGCAAAGAATATAATCAATCTGATTTCATTCAGTGTTGACCATATGGTGATGTCCTTGTGTAGAGTCTTCTCTTGTGTTGTTGGAAGAGGGTGTTTCCTATGACCAGTGCATTCTCTTGGCAAAACTCTATTAGCCTTTGCCCTGCTTCATTCTGTACTCCAGGGCCAAATTTACCTGATACTTCATGTGTTTATTGACCTTCTACATTTGCATTCCAGTCCCCTATATCGAAAAGGACATCCTTTTTAGGTGTTAGTTCTAGAAGGTCTTGTAGGTCTTCATAGAACCATTCAACTTCAGCTTCTTCAGCATTACTGGTCGGGGCATAGACTTGGATTACCGTGATATTGAATGGTTTGCCTTGGAAATGAACAGAGATCATTCTGTCGTTTTAGAGATTGCATCCAGGTACTGCATTTTGGACTCTTTCGTTGAGTATGAGGGCTACTCCATTTCCTCTAAGGGATTCTTGCCCGCAGTAGTAGATCTAATGGTCATCTGAGTTAAATTCACCCATTCCAGTCCATATCATTTCACTGATTCCTAAAATGTCAACGTTCACTCTTGTCATCTCTTATTTCATGAAAAGATGGGCTCAATAAAGGACAGAAATGGTATAGACTTAACAGAAGCAGAAGTATTAAGAAGAAGTGGCAAGAATACACCGAAGAACTGTTCAAAAAAGATCTTCATGACCCAGAAAATCACAACGGTGTCATCAATCACCTAGAGCCAGACATCCTGGAATGTGAAGTCAAGTGGGCCTTAGGAAGCCTCACTACGAACAAAGCTAGTGGAGGTGATGGAATTCCAGTTGAGCTATTTCAAACCCGAAAAGATGATGCTGTGAAAGTGCTACACTCAATATGCCAGCAAATTTGGAAAACTCAGCAGTGGCCACAGGACTGGGAAAGGTCAGTTTTCATCCCAATCCCAAAGAAAGGCAATGCCAAAGAATGTTCAAACTACCACACAATTGCACTCATCTCTCACGCTAGTAAAGTAATGCTCAAAATTCTCCAAGCCAGGCTTCAGCAATACGTGCACCATGAACTTCCAGATGTTCAAACTGGTTTTAGAAAAGGCAGAGGAACCAGAGATCAAATTGCCAATGTTGGATCATTGAAAAAGCAAGAGAGTTCTAGAAAAACCTCTATTTCAGCTTTATTGACTATGCCAAAGCCTTTGACTGTGTGGATCACAAGAAACTGTGGAAAATTCTGAAAGAGATGGGAATACAAGACCACCTAATCCGCCTCTTGAGAAACCTCAGACCTTCTGAATGCACACAAGGCCCAGTTCCAGTCTGCTGGAGCCAAGCCTACAACCTGCTTTGTGCTCCCACCAGACCAATTCGTTGCCACTGTTGACTGAAAGAAAAACGCATAAGGCAAGAGTTGTGAGTGTAAGTTTTATTTAGCAGTGTACTGAGGACTATGGCTCAGGAGAAATTTGCTCAGTAAATCAGTACTCAGCTCTGAGTAAACCACCAGTTTTTATGTGATTTTCAGCTAGAGCCAAATTTGCTCAGTAAATCAGTACTCAGCTCTGAGTAAACCACCAGTTTTTATGTGATTTTCAGCTAGAGCCTATGTGCAGTCAGGCGTACATCTGGGTGAAAGATTAACGCTAGTCACAAAGGACAGATATCTCAAGTTAAGGTTTGTAGTGTTTTCATATATATGAAAGAGTACAAGAATCTGGAGTCATTAAAATTCTCCCTGAGATGTGCGTCTAACTATGGGCCTGCTTGTCCACATTGCAGAACATCCTGTTACTGTCTTCGTTTCCTCGGTCTGAAGCACAATGTGCCCTGGTGGTCAGTGCAGTGGGTTAATCCTTGTAGAAATGGCTGATGAGCGATGCTCTCCGTTTACTTACAGTTTCTCCCCTTTTGGTCATAAATTCTACCAAGGTTTGAGAGACATTTCCTGACCAATTTGTCCCGTGGTGCTAGGAAGGCTCATTCCTAGGCCAAATGAGGATTTTGTTGGCAGGCCACTTGATGTGTTATGGCTGGACTGGGCCCTTCGAATGGTAGCCATGAAGGTCTCTGGACCATTTTTCTCACTCTTATGGTCTAGGACATGATTCTGCCTTGCTGCTTCTTCCCATACCAAGAGTTACAGTACTACAATAATTTTAATCTTATAGAGAACTATATATTTGATTGATGATTTCTAGTAGCTTAGTAATCATTGTTTTTGTCAGAGGCTCACATACACATCGGGAAATACAAGAAACTATACTCTTGGGTTTTCCTGGTGACTCAGTGATAAAGAATCCACCTGCCAGTGCAGGGGGCGCGGGTTCAATTCCTGGTCTGGGAAGATCCCACGTGCTGTGGGACAATGAAGCCTGTGCCGCACAACTACTGAGCCAGTGCTCTAGAGCCTGTGAACTGCAACTACTGAAGCCTGCCTGCCCTAGGGCCTGTGCTCCACAACAAGAGAAACCACTGCAATGGGAAGCCTGCACACCGCAGCTAGAAAGTAGCCTGCAAAGCAGTGAAGACCCATCACAGCCGTAGAAAAATAAATCTCAACAAAAAGAAACAACAATCTTATAAAATAGAATACAAGTCTTACAACATTAATAAGGTCATAAGTGAAAATTTAAGTCAAAAACTCCCATTAGGTGCGGCCTAGTATATCCCTGGTTACCTGACCCAGTCTGTCCTATACCAACTACTATCTTTAAGGCTAATTATATATTGATATGGTTCATAAGGTGGGGCTTCCTAGGTAGCTCACCTGCTAAAGAATTGGCCTGCAATGCAGGAGACCCCGGTTCAATTACTGGATTGGGATGTTTCCCTGGAGAAGCGATGGGCTACCCACTGCAGTATTCTTGGGTTTCCCTGGTGGCTCAGACAGTAAAGAATCTGCCTGAAATGTGGGAGACTCTGGGTTCAATCCCTGGGTTGGGAAGATCCCCTGGAGAAGAGCATGGCAACTCACTCTAGTCTTCTTGCCAGGAGAATCCTCATGGACAGAGGAGGCTGGCGCGCTACAGTCCATGGGGTCACAAAGAGTTAGACATGACTGAGTGACTAAGCACAATGTTCATAAGGTGCCCAGTCCAATTTTCTACTGTTATTAAGCTGATGTATGTATTAAACTTAGTGTGATTTAAGGAAACATTCAGCTCTATGTAACTAATTCTTGTTGATATTAACCTTCTGTTAACAGTTTTAGGAAACCATCAGGAGTTCAGTAATTTCCAAGCCTGTTCAGTGTTTGATCTAAAAGTTATCAGAAACCTCTACTTGTCAAGAAGTTCTTTCTATGAATTGTCTTGAAGACAAAGCATTTTGTAAGAGCATCAGAGTAAAACAGTAACTATTTATAAATGTCAAAACAAAATGGCATGGTTAAAGATTGGATTACAATGTGATTGACAAAGAAATTTGGTTATTTCTATGACATATGACATTTTAAGATAATAACTAGAACTGTGATTGATAACATTATGCCAGGGCATATGCAAATTTCATATCAAATTCCTAGAGCATTTATATTAATAATATATATCCATAAAATATAAATTAAGAAGGTTTATTATCACTCATTTGACAGTGCTTCCCATGTAACTTAATATATCAAATAAGGCTTGTTTAATATCTTTCTTCGAGATGTTTCAGAGTCTTGCTAAAATGTTTCAAAGTTAGTTAGAGGTCGAAAGGGCTTCATATAGAATTTGATTTGGGAAAGTTTGTCAAAGATATCAAAAGATTTTAAAACACTTGACCAAATAGGATCACTGGTCACTGTGAAGCAATGCTTATTCACGTAACCAAAGTGACAATAAAGATTTCAAAGGCAAATACAGAAAGTTACAACAGGTTACTTCAAACAAGAAGAAACTGTCCAAACTGTTATCAAAAGCAGATTGATATGCCAAGAAACCTTTGTCCTCTTAATAAAGAGAAAGCTAGTTTCTAGTTTCGCACTATCTTACTTTCAATATACAAAAGTCATTCATTCAATTAAATTTATTCTCACCTTAGCCAGTCCTGACCATGCACAAAACTCTTTTCTCAGGGTTTCTCTCACAAACTTTTTACAACATTTTTACCTTCAGATTTTGTCCTATGTTTTCCCTTTCTCTCTCTTACTCTTTTTAACCTTTCTTAATATAAAATTACTGTTTTCCCTTAACAAACACATTTTCATTTCTTGCTTACCAAGATGTTTTTCCTTACTAATTTTAGTAGTTTTAATCACACATATTGATTAGAATTCTTAACCTTTAAAAATCTTAATTCCTGGTGAAAACTAAGAAGCAAGCAATTGTAAATTTACTTGCACATTTGTTGTTAGTGGCTAAAGTCGTGTCTGACTCCTTTGCAACCCCATAGACTGTAGCCTGCCAGGCTTCTCTGTCCATGGGATTTCCCCAAGAAGAATACTGGAGTGGGTTGCCATTTCTTTCTCCGGGGGATCTTCTCAACCCAGGGATCTAACCTGTCTTTTGCATCTCCTGCACTGGCAGGCAGATTCTTTACCTCTGAGCACTGGGTAAGCTCTCACTCACTTTCACATTAGCATTGTGAGATTGGCAAGCTTATGAACACATTCCACAGCCTCTAGAAACACACATGTCCTCAAAGCATAATTTATTTCCTCATTGTGGTACAAGATGTGTGTCTGAGAAACCGAAACATCTTTCTTTTTGTTTTTCTCTACTAAAAAGATAAAAAAAGGTAATCTTAGACTTGTTTAGCAATTAATGCGTAAGTGTTTTGTCTTATTTTGGAAATAATCTAGACATTCAATGAATTCCCAATATTTAATTTAATGTAGCAAAACTCAAAACTTTCTAGTTATCATAAAGATTTGGAGAAAGGTTTTTTTAAATTCAGGATCTCCTTTCCTTTTTTTTTTTGGCCATACTGCATGGCTATCATGATTTTAGTTCCCTGACCAGGGATTGAACCCGAGCCTGTGGCAGTGACAGCATCGACCAGGGAATTCCCTGGAGAAACTATTTTTAAGTAGATATACCATAAGACATAATTATTCTCAAAAGTGAAAGAAAGTGACATTGCTCAGTCGTATCCAACTGTTTGCAACCCCATGGACTTTAGCCTAATAGGCTCCTCTGTCCATGGGATTTTCCAGGTAAGAATACTGGAGTGGGTTGCCATTTCCTTCTCCAGGGGATCTTCTCAACCCAGGGATTAAACCTGGGTCTCCCCCACTACAGGCAGATGCTTTACCATCTGAGCCACCAGGGAAGTTATTATTCTCAAAAGTTTACATCAAACTCTTATCTCACTTACATTTAATTTACTTATGAAAATACCATCATACCAAGTTATTTTTCTTGCTGACAAATTTTGTTAGAGATAACATGAACTTATTTCACTTTTGGTAAACCTAGGTAGAATAAAGGTTTTAATACTGATAACTCTGTAGATAAGATAGGCCTATGTAAATTAAGCCAAGCAACAAACTTGTTTTGATTTACTAAGTATTAATCTTAGATCGTGCGTGTGGGCTGGCTCAGTCACTTCAGTCGTGTCCGACTCTTTTGCGACTCCATGGACTGTAGCCCACCAGGCTTCTTTGTCCATGGGATTCTCCAGGTAAGAATACTGGAATGGGTTGCCATTCCTTCCTCCAGGGGGTCTTCCCGACCCAGGGATAAAAACTGCATCTCATATGTCTCCTGCATTGGCAGGTGGGTGCTTTACCACTAGTGCCACCTGGGAAGCCCCAATCCTAGATCACATAATCTTAAAAATAATGTGTTGGTTTCTGTTACATTTAGAAATAGTTAATTCATAAGCATTTACTTTTAAGACAATTAAATAGAGCTGCTTTACAAATTCAGATCGGCAATACTGCCAGGAGTTAGAAACATAACTTATCTATAAAATATATAAGACATAATAGATAGACACAACCAGAGATCACATAGCTTTCATTTTAAGGCTTTAGTTATGAACCAGGTATAAAACAAAACTCACTAGCTTATAAATAATTTTTTAATTTATAGCTGTGCTGGGTCTTTGTTGCTGTGTGGGCTTTTCTCTAGTTTCAGAGAACAGGGCCACTCTCTAGTTGCAGTGCACAGGCTTTTCACTGCAGTGACTTCTTTTGTTGCAGAGCACCGTTCTAGGGTGCGCACGTTTCAGTAGCTGCAGTGCCTGGGCTTAGTAGCTGTGGCTCCCAGGCTCTAGAGCACGGCCTTGGTAGCTGTGGGGCACAGGCTTAGTTGCTCTGAGGAATGTGGCATCTCCCTGGACTGGGAACCGAACTTGTGTCTCCTGCATTGGCAGGTGGATTCTTTACCACTGAGCCACCAGGGAAGCCCACTAGTTTATAAATAACAGCTGGAATAAATTAAGGCTCTCGCCTGAGTTTAGAAAGGCCTTTTTCCCTCTCAGTCTCAGGAATTGGAGATGGTCTAGATCAGAGCATCCTGAGAAGACTTGGAGAAACATCCACATCTCACAGGCACAGGAAGATAAATGTAATTTCCTCCCAGAAGGACTTTTGCTCCCCTAGGGTCAGAACGTGGAAAAGATGCTTTTCTCAAGCTGGCTTGCTCTAGCTGCGTACACAAAAAACCCATTTGGAGCCTCATCTTGACCATTTCAGGGCCAGATCTTCTTTCGTTCCCATTTAAGTGCTTATAAGTATATTCTCTGTACATACATAAACCCAGCTAAGGTGGTCAGGGTTTGACCATCTATCTGTCATCCCTTTTTTGTTCAATCTGAAGCCTTTGCCTCCCATCTCAAGGTGGTTTGTCAGGACAGAATTACTGCAGAAACCTGTGCGGGGCTGGTGTGCTGTTTGGAGCTGAACTCCTCTAGGTGTCACTCAAGAGTCGATTCTTCTCCCTCCAGCGTCTAAAACCAGCAGGGGCTCTCAGAGCCAATCTCAACATGGCTTCTCACATGGCCAATCCTAATGTGTGTGTCCCTCAGACAAGCATGTTTTAAACTGGTGAGTGGTTTCCCCTGAGGGACCCCTGCACAGGCATAGGGCTCACCTCCACCACTTCTGTAAATTTCTCAGTTGCCTGAAAAATCTGTACCTGGCCAGGAGGAACTCTGTCCCTTATCTTTGGAGCTGAAAGCTCTCATATAATATCTTCACTTTTATTCAAACAAACTCTGTTCAAGTAGCTAATTAACAAAGAACACCAGGTCACTTTTATCCAGGTCAGCCCCCTACCTAAAAACCCTCTCAGTGTCTTTCCATTGAGTGACCTGCCTTCCCAGTGTCTTTCAACTGAAAGTCCAGGTACCTCTTTCTGAACTGCTTTAAATTCAGAGAAACTTTCTCCTCATAGTGAGGAGTTTACCAATCATGGAATAAAACTCAGGATCATCAACCAAGATGTGAGATCTGAGGCCAGGAGAGACATCCAGTTATCAGGACTCGCTGAGGAGGTGAAGGGCACAAGGAGACCTTACTAGCACCAATGCTCTGGATCCTTGTAGATTCAGGTGAAGAAGAGAAATTTGCTCTGGGTCCCTTTGTGGTCACTAAAACTATTAACCAAAAGGAAGACACCTAATGTAAGCGATGTGAGTTTATGTTTTATTCAGTATCTTACTGAGGACAACAGCCCAGCAGAGAGAGTCGTTCAGTATCTCAGAGTAAATGAATCCAAAGAGGTACACAGAGAAGCCAGTTTATGTGTAATTTTTAGCTAGAGGCTATGTGAAGTCAATCACTGAGGAAGGCTTTCTGATTGCTCCTCGATATTCTTTGGAACTCTGCATTCAAATGGGTATATCTTTCCTGTTCTCCTTTGCTTTTTGCTTCTCTTCTTTTCACAGCTATTTGTAAGGTCTCCTCAGACAGCCGTTTTGTTTTTTTTTGCATTTCTTTTTCTTGTGGATGGTCTTGATCCCTGTCTCCTGTGCAATGTCACAAACCTCCGTCCATAGTTCATCAGACACTCTGTCTAACCGATCTGGTCCCTTAAATCTATTTCTCACTTCCACTGTATACTCGTTAGGGATTTGATTTAGGTCACACCTGAATGTTCTAGTGGTTTTCCCTAGTTTCTTCAGTCTCAGTCTGAATTTAGCAATAAGGAGTTCATGATCTGAGCCACAGTCAGCTTCCGGTCTAGCTTTTGCTGAATGTATAGAGCATCTCCATCTTTGGCTGCAAAGAATATAATCAATCTGATTTCAGTGTTGACCATCTGGTGATGTCCATGTGTAGAGTCTTCTCTTGTTTTGTTGGAAGAGGGTGTTTGCCATGACCAGTGCATTCTCTTGGCAAAATCTATTAGCCTTTGCCCTGCTTCATTCTGTACTGCAAGGCCAAATTTGCCTGTTACTCCAGGTTTTTCTTAACTTTCTACTTTTGCATTCCAGTCCCCTATATCGAAAAGGACATCCTTTTTAGGTGTGAGTTCTAGAAGGTCTTGTAGGTCTTCATAGAACCATTCAACTTCAGCTTCTTTAGCATTACTGGTCAGAGTATACACGTGGATTACTGTGATATTGAATGGTTTGCCTTGGAAACGAACAGAGAGCATTCTGTCGTTTTTGAGATTGCCTCTATGGGGTCGCACAGAGTCGGACACGACTGAAGCAACTTAGCAGCAGCAGCAGCAGCCAAGTACTGCATTTTGGACTCTTTTGTTGACTATGAGGGCTACTCCATTTCTGCTAAAGGATTCTTGCCCGCAGTAGTAGATCTAATGGTCATCTGAGTTAAATTCACCCATTCTAGTCCATATTATTTCGCTGATTCCTAAAATGTAAATGTTCACTCTTGCCATCTCCTGTTTCATGCAAAGATGTGCTCACTAAAGGACAGAAATGGTATGGACCTAACAGAAGCAGAAGTATAAAGAAGAGGTGGCAAGAATACACAGAACAACTGTGTATTAAAAAAGATTAAAAAAGATCTTCATGACCCAGGTAATCACGATGGTGTCATCACTCACCTAGAGCCAGACATCCTGGAATGTGAAATCAAGTGGGCCTTAGGAAGCATCACTACAAACAAAGCTAGTGGAGGTGATGGAATTCCAGTTAAGCTAATTCAAATCCTAAAAGATGATGCTGTGAAAGTGCCGCAGTCAATATGCCAGCAAATTTGGAAAACTCAGCAGTGGCCACAGGACTGGAAAAGGTCAGTTTTCATTCCAATCACAAAGAAAGACAATGCCAAAGAATGTTCAAACTACTGCACAGCCTTACTCTTTTCACACACTAGCAAAGTAATGCTCAAAATTCTCCAAGCCAGGAGGCTTCAACAGTATGTGAACCATGAACTTCCAGATGTTCAAGATGGGTTTAGAAAAGGCAGTGGAACCAGAGTTCAAATTGCCAACATCTGTTGTATCATCGAAAAAGCAAGAGCATTCCAGAAAAACACTTACTTTTGCTTTATTGACTATGTCAAAGCCTTTGACTGTGCGGATCAAAACAAACTGTGGAAAATTCTTCCAGAGATGGGAATACCACACTACCTGACCTCTCTCCTGAGAAATCTGTATGCAGGTCAAGAAGCAACAGTTAGAACTGGACATAGAAAAACAGACTGGTTCCAAATTGGGAAAGGAGTACATCAAGGCTGTATATTGTCACCCTGCTTATTTAACTTATATGCAGAGTCCATCATGCAAAATGCTGGGCTGGATGAAGCACAGGCTGGAATCAGGATTGCCGAGAGAAATATCAATAACCTCAGATACGCAGATGACACCACCCTCATGGCAGAAAGCAAAGAAGAACTAAAGAGCTTCTTGATGAAAGTGAAAAAGGAGAGTGAAAAAGTTGACTTAAAACTCAACATTCGGAAAACTAAGATCATGGCATTCGGTCCCATCACTTCATGGCAAATAGATGGGAAAACAATGGAAACAGTGGAAGACTTTATTTTTGGGGGCTCCAAAATCCCTGCAGATGGTGACTGCAACCATGAAATTAAAAGACGCTTGCTTCTTGAGAGAAAACTTATGACCAACTTAGGCAGCATATTAAAAAGCAGAAATATTACTTTGCCAACCAATATCTGTCTAGTCAAGGCTATTTTTCCAGTAGTCATACATGGATGTGAGCGATGGACCATAAGGAAGGCTGAGCACTGAAGAATTGAAGCTTTTGAAGTGTGGTGTTGGAGAAGACTCTTGAGAATCCCTTGGACTGCAAGGAGATCAAACCAGTCCATCCTAAAGGAAATCAGTCCTGATTATTCACTGGAAGGACTGATGTTGAAGCTGAAACTCCAATATTTTGGTCACCTGATGCGAAGAGCTGACTCACTAGAAAAGACCCTGATGCTGGGAAAGATTGAAGGAGGGAGGAGAAGGGGACGACAGAGGATGAGATGATGGGATGGCATCATTGATTCAATGGACATGAATTTGAGTAAACTCCAGGGGTTGGTGATGGACAGGGAGGCCTGGCGTGCTGCAGTCCATGGGGTCACAAAGAGTCGGACATGACTGAGTGACTGAACTGAACTGACTGATGGGCAGTCAAGCGTGCATCTTGGGAAAACATTACTGCTAGTCACGAAAAATAGATACCTCAAGTTACTGATTTAAGTGCTTTTCTATGTATGGGAAGGTAAAAGAATCTGGGGTCATTAAAATTCTTCTTGAGATTAACTAATTAATAAATTAATATTAATACATCTAAGAGACCTGCTAGTCCAACACACGGGGCATCCTGTTATCATAGTCATTTCTCCTGTCTGGAGGGAAGAGTGCTATCAGCCAGCAGCTGCAGTGGGTTAATCCTTGCAGAACTGGGTGATGAGCAATGCTGATCATGAGCAATGTTTCCACCTCACCCAATCACACCCTTTCTCTGACACTTTCTTTGTATTTAGAAGTTCACTAATCTTATCATTGTGTGCAAAAGCCCAAAGGTTAGATACAAGGAGTCTTTTGCAGCCCAGTGAGGTTTTGGTGCCCCAGTACCCTGTTTTGAATCTTTCCAGCACATTCTTTCTGGCTTATTATGGTCTCCCTCGGGTGTATCAGTTATCTTGTTCACACCACTCCAGGTATTTATAAGATCTACTAACTTTCACATATTCTGGCCTTGCGAAGTTGCATTTCTTGCTGATAAGGAATACAAAAGACACAAGGCATTCTAAGAAACACCCACTATGTTTGTTGTGTGAGGGCCCTTTGCTTATGCAAAGTTTGTCTAGTATCAGCTCCCACGGTGTTTGGAAACACTCTTGAGTTGTTGGATCTTCTGGTCCTGTGGTTTCAGTTTACAGCCTTTGTGGGCAGGGTGGTGTCTTGGGTAGAAGTAGGACTTGGGGTGATCTGGACTGAGCCAAATATACTTCAGTGACTTACTAGCTATGTGTCCTCAGGTAAGTTAGTTAATTTCTCTGAGACTTAGTTTCCTCATCCATAGAATGGGAGAAGAAATATATAATTTAGAGATGTTTGATGGTTATCCATTTAAAATATAGCAGTGTGTACATATCCATTCCAAACTTCTTTAAAATGGATAGCATAGGACCTCTATATAGCACAGGAAGCTCTGCTCAATGTTATGTGGCAGCCTGGATGGGAGGAGAGTTTGGGGGAGAATGGATACCTGTACATGTATAGCTGAGTCCCTTTCCTGTTCATGTGAAACTACACAGCATTGGTAATCGGCTATTACTGCTGTTCAGTCAGTAAGTTGTGTCCGACTTGTGGTGATCTCATGAACTGCATCATGCTAGGCTTCCCTGTCCTTCATATCTCCTGAAGTTTGCTCAAACTCATGTCCATTGAGTCAGTGATGACATCCAACCATCTCATGCACTGTCACCTCCTTCTCCTCTTGTCCTCAGTCTTCCCCAGCACCAGGATCTTTTCCAATGGATTGGCTCTTTGCATCAGGTGGCGAAAGTACTGGAGTTTCAACTTCAGCATTAGTCCTTCCAATGGATATTCAGGATTGATCGCCTTTAGGATTGACTGGTTTGATCTCTTTGCTGTCCAAAGGACTCTTAAGAGTCTTGTTCAGCCCCACAATTCGAAAGCATCCATTCTTCAGTGCTCAGCCTCCCTTATGGTCCATCTCTCACATCCATGCATGACTACTAGCAAAACCATAGCTTTGACTATATGCACCCTTGTCAGCAAAGCGATGTCGCTGCTCTTTAACACACTGTCTAAGTTTGTCATAGCTTTTCTTCCAGGGAGAATGCGTCTTTTAATTTTGTGGCTGCAGTCACAGTCTGCAGTCATTTTGGATCCCAAGAAAATAAAATCTCTCACTACTTTCACTTTTTCCCCACTTATTTGCCATGAAGTGATGGGACTGGATGCCATGATGTTAGGTTTTTGAACGTTGAGTTTTAGGCCAGCTTTTCCACTCTTCTCTTTCCCCCTCATCAAGAAACTCTTTGGTTCTTCTTCACTTTCTGCCATTAGAGTGATATCATCTGCATATCTGAAGTTGTTGATATTTTTCCCCGAAGTCTTAATTCCAGCTTCTGGGTCATCCAGCCCAGCATTTTGCATGATGTACTCTACATATAATTTAAATAAGCAGGGTGACAATATACAGCCTTGACATACTCCTTTTCCAGTTTTGAACCAGTCCATTGTTCCATGTCCAGTTTTAACTGTTACTTCTTGTCCTGCATATAGGCTTCTCAGGAGACAGGTAAGGTGGTCTGATAGTCCCATCTCTTTGAGAATTGTCCACAGTTTGTTGTGGTCCACACAGTCAAAGACTTTAGCATAGTCCCAATGAAGCAGAAGTAGATTTTTTCTTTAAATTCCTTTTAAAAGAGGGCAATGCCAAAGAACGTTCAAACTACCGCACAGTTGCACTCATCTCACATGCTAGCAAAGTAATGCTCAAAATTCTCTAAGCCAAGCTTCAACAGTACATGAACCGTGAACTTCCAGATGTTCAAGCTGGATTTAGAAAAGGCAGAGGAACCAGAGATCAAATTGCTAAGATTCGATGATTGGGATCATCGAAAAAGCAAGAGAGTTCCAGAAAATCATCTACTTCTGCTTTATTGGCTATACCAAAGCCTTTGACTGTGTGGATCACAACAAAATGTGAAAAATTCAAGAGATGGGAATACCGGACCACCTTACCTGCCTCCTGAGAAATCTGTATGCAAGTCAAGAAGCAACAGTTAGAACTGGACATGGAACAACAGACTGGATCCAAATAAGGAAAGGCGTGCGTCAAGGTTGTGTATTGTCATCCTGCCTATTTAACTTACACTCAGAGTACATCATGCAAAATGCCAGGCTGTGTGAAGCACAAGCTGGAATCGAGATTGCTGGGAGAAATATCAATAACCTCAGATATGCAGATGACACCACCTTCGTGGCAGAAAGTGAAGAACTAAAGAGCCTCTTGATGAAAATGAAAGAGGAGAGTGAAAACGTTGGCTTAAAGCTCAACATTCAGAAAACAAAGATCATGGCATCCAGTCCCATTACTTCATGGCAAATAGATGGGGAAACAGTGGAAAGAGTGTCAGACTTTATTTTGGGGGGGCTCCAACATCACTGCAGATGGTGACTGCAGCCATGAAATTAAAAGATGCTTGCTCCTTGGAAGAAAAGCTATGACCAACCTAGACAGCATATTAAAAAGCAGAGACATTACTTTGCCATCTAGTTAAAGCTATGGTTTTTCCAGTAGTCATGTATGGATGTCAGACTTGGACTATAAAGAAACCTGAGCACCAAAGAATTGATGCTTTTGAATTGTGGTGTAGGAAAAGACTCTTGAGAGTCCCTTGGACTGCAAAGAGATCCAACCAGTCAATCCTAAAGGAAATCAGTCCTGAATACTCATTGGAAGGACTGATGTTGAAGCTGAAGCTCCAATACACTAGCCACCTGGTGCAAAGAACTGAGTCATTGGAAAAAACCCTGATGGTGGAAAGATTGAAGGCGGGAGGAGAAGAGGATGACAGAGGATGAGATAGTTGGATGGCATCACCAACTCAGTGGACATGAGTTTGAGCAAGCTCTGGGACTTGGTAATGGACAAGAAAGCCTGGCATGCTGCAGTCCATGGGGTTGCAAAGAGTTGGACATGACTAAAAGACTGAACTGAACTGAACTTCTTGACGTTTGATCCAATTGGCTATACTGAATTGACGATACCCCAACAAAAAATTAAAAAAATTTTTTTTCAAATAAATGTTTTGAGAATTCAGTGAGAAAGTATATGTAGTAGATGTGATTGGCACTCATAAAATATTGGTTAGGGTTACTAGTCAATTTGTAATTAGTACTAGGATTACAGGCTCCTCCTTTAAAAAGGAACACAGCTCTTTACTAAACACTTTGCCAAGAAGTTGTTGTTCCCCCAGACATCTAGGAGCAGAGGCTGGGGAAAAGGTTATTTCAGGGAGCAGGGGAGAGGGGCTGCCCTGTGGTGCTAGGGATCTGTAGCCTCAGACAAAAAGCAGGAGAAGGGCCATTTCCAGCTTCTGCAGTTTGAGGAGCTGAGCCCTCCACCTGGGCCAGGTGAGGCAGAGGCAGGATGTTCTGGGGAATTATGCAAAAGGACTAAAGCCAAAGATGGGGTCCAATCTCAGGGAACAGCAGAGCTTCCAGGAGCCTCAGGTGAGAACTCAGGCCCCAGTCTTAGGAGAGCAGTTGAGGCTCCATAGGCAGTGAGCCAGGCTGGCCTGAGGATGACACACACACACTCATGGAACTTGTGCCATGTGCAGAGCACTGTTCAAGGTGCTGTTCACATGTGAGCAGATTCCATGCCCCAAACCACCCGCCATGAATGCGTTTTGCAAAATTTGTCTATTTTGTTCACTGCGGAATTTCTCAAGAGTTCCTGCCACATGATAGATACCTGATACACACTTGGTGAAGGAACAAACCCTGTGAGGTTTGTCAGCAGCGCTGGAATCAGGAAGAAGTTCGAGTATGCAGAGAGCTGATGGTGATTGCAGCCATGAAATTAAAAGATGCTTATTCCTTGGAAGGAAGGTTATGACCAACCTAGATAGCATATTTAAAAGCAGAGACATTACTTTGCCAACAAAGTCCGTCTAGTCAAGGCTATGGTTTTTCCAGTGGTCATGTATGGATGTGAGAGTTGGATGATGAAGAAAGCTGAGCGCTGAAGAATTGATGCTTTTGAACTGTGGTGTTGGAGAAGACTCTTGAGAGTCCCTTGGACTGCGAGGAGATCCAACCAGTCCATCCTAAAGGAGATCAGTCCTGGGTGTTCACTGGAAGGACTGATGTTGAAGCTGAAACTCCAATACTTTGGCCACCTCATGCGAAAAGTTGACTCATTGGAAAAGACCCTAATGCTGGGAAGGATTGGGGGCAGGAGGAGAAGGGGACGACAGAGAATGAGATGGTTGGATGGCATCACTAACTCTATGGACATGGGTTTGGGTAAACTCCGAGAGTTGGTGATGGACAGGGAGGCCTGGCGTGCTGCGATTCATGGGGTTGCAAAGAGTTGGACACGACTGAGTGACTGAACTGAACTGAACTGAAGTAACTTGCCCAAGATTCCCCAGCTGGTAAAGGGCCAACTCGGGATTGGAACCCAGGCCACAGGGAGAAGCTGCCTGCAAGCCTTCAGATCCCCAGTCTTCCCTCTGCCTGTTTTCATAGAGTGTCTGACCAGCTTCTTTTCTTTCTTGTGATCTGCTTACCTGGAGCTTTTCCTACCTTGCCTGTCTGTAGATGTTTGTAAACTCAGACAAATTACCTTTGGGGCACTTGATTTCCCATTTTCACAGCATATGTCCCTATACTTCAGTAAAAGAGTCTGGTTTACATGTTTGCAAACTCTAGTTTTTCCTGATGAGGAAGGTGTTCAGAGAATTAGACCTCCAGGGTTGAAAGCTGGTGATCTGAACCAAATCAGAAAGCCTTCTGGACTGTTCAGGCGTGTTCTGCACATTCAGTGAAGATGTGAGAAATGGCAGTGATGGTGTCTGAACCTGCCCTTCTTCCAGGTCAGCCTGGAAAGAAATCAAGAACAAGCTGGAAAGAAAGCAGTCATCTTCAAGATGTCTGGGTCTCGGCCTCAGTTCAGCAGCTCTCCTGCTCCTTGCCTTTCCCACTCTTCCATCCTCTTTTCACCATTTCCCCTCCTGCCTAAGCTAGATTGCTTCAGGCCTTGTCCTGCCCAGCCTGAGGATGTCCTCTCAGGTCTGGGGCTCTCAACACTTGCTGCCCATCAGCAGCATTTGTGAGTCTGGAATAAATATATGCAAGTGCCCTGTACCACCGCCCTCCCCAAACTAGAATTCAGCAGGTCTGGTGGAGGGTGGAGGGGTCTGCATTCACAGACTCTGCCCACAAATGATTCTCATCAGGCTTTGACTGACACATTGCCCTTTGATGTTGCCAGGTTTCCTTAACTTGGGGTGATATGAAAAAGAAATGAAAGGATATGTTTGAGTTACTGTGCTGTTTCTGTGAAAAGAACTATTGCACTCAGGAGGTTTACTTGGAATATCCCCGCAACTTCATTAAAATAGATGTAACTGACATAAACCACCTTACCTGCCTCCTGAAAAATCTGTATGCAGGTCAAGAAGCAACAGTTAGAACTGAACATGAAACAATAGACTGGTTCCAAATCTGGAAAGGAGTACGTCGAGGCTGTGTATTGTCACCCTCCTTATTTAACTTAATGCAGAGTACATCATGTAAAATGCTGGGTTGGATGAGGCACAAGTTGGAATCAAGATTTCCGGGAGAAATATCAATAACCTCAGACATGCAGATGACACCACCCTCATGGCAGAAAGTGAAGAAGAACTAAAGAGCCTCTTGATGAAAGTGAAAGAGAAGAGTGAAAAAGTTGGCTTAAAGCTCAACGTTCAGAAAACTAAGATCATGGCATCTGGTCCCATCACTTCATGGCAAATAGATGGGGAAACAGTGGAAACAGCCACAGACTTTTATTTCTTTGGGCTCCAAAATCACTGCAGATGGTGACTGCAGCCATGAAATTAAAAGACGCTTACTCCTTGGAAGAAAAGCTATGACCAACCTAGACAGCATATTAAAAAGCAGAGATATTACTTTGCCAACAAACGTCCGTCTAGTCAAAGCAATGGTTTTTCCGGTAGTCATGTTTGGATGAGAGACTTGGACTATAAAGAAAGTTGCGTGCCAAAGAATTGATTTTTTTTTAAATAAATTTATTTATTTTAGTTGGGGGCTAATTACTTTACAATATTGTAGTGGTTTTTGCCATACATTGACACGAATCAGCCATGGGTTTTTGAACTGTGGTGTTGGAGAAGACTCTTAAGAGTCCCTTGGACTGCAAAGAGATCCAACCAGTCCATCCTAAAGGAAATCAGTTCTGAATATTTATTGGAAGGACTGATGCTGAAGCTGAAGCTCCAATACTTTGGCCACCTGATGGGAAGAACTGACTCATTGGAAAAGACCCTGATATTGGGAAAGATTAAAGGTGGGAGGAGAAGGGGACGACAGAGGATGAGATGGTTGGATAGCATCACCAACTCAATGGACTTGAGTTTGAGCAAGCTCTGAGAGTTGGCGATGGACAGGGAAGCCTGGTGTGCTGCAGTCCATGGGATCGCAAAGAGTTGGACACGACAGAGTGACTAAACTGAACTGACATAAACTATTGCATAAGTATAAGGCAGACAGTGTGATGAATTGATATGTGTATATATTGTGAAATGATTGCCACAACAAGGCTAGTTAGCACATCCATCACCTCACATAGTTACTGCTTTCATGCAATGTGTGTTGAGAACATCTGAGGTTGACTCTGTTAGCAACTTTCAAGTGTACAATGCAGTATTGTGTACTATGGCCACCAAGCTGTACATTGGGTCCCCAGAACTTGTTCCTCTAACAGCTGTAAGTTTGTACCCTTCAACCAACAACTCCTCATCTCCCCCACCTCCTGGCTCCTGGCAACCACCAACCTATTCTCTTTCAATGAATCTGGCATTTTTAGATTGCACATATCATTGAGATCATACAGTATTTGTCTGTCTCCATTTGACTGCAAGGAGGTCAAACCAGTCAATCCTAAAGGAAATCAACCCTGAATATTCATTGAAAGGACTGATGTTGAAGCTGAAGCTCCAATACTTTGACCACCTGATGCGAAGAGCCCACTCATTGGAAAAGACTCTGATGCTGGGAAAGGTTGAAGGCAAAAAGAGAAGGGGGCTGCAGAGGATCAGATGGTTGGATAGCATCACTGACTCAATGAATATGAATCTGAGCAAACTCTGGGAGATGGTGAAAAGACAGGGGAGCCTGGCATGCAGCAGCATAATATATAATATTTTCTTTATCTATCTGTCAATAGGCATTTAGGTTGTTTCCATGTCTTGGTTACTGTAAGTAATGCTGCAATCAACATGGCAGCACACGTATATCTTCGAGATAGTGATCTCATTTCCTTTGGATAAATACCCAGAAGTGGGACTGCTGAATCATATGCTAGGTCTATTTTTAACTTGTTGAAGAGCCATCATATTGTTTTCCATAGCAGCTATGCCAATTTACATTCCCACCGACAATGTACAAGGGTTCCCTTTTCTCTATATCCTCACCAGTAATTGCTGTATCTCTTTGATGATAGCCATTTTAACAGGTGTGAGGTGATATCTCACTGTGGTTTTGATTTGCATTTCCCTGATGATTAGTGATGTTGAGCATCTTCTCATGTACTTGTTAGTTATTTGTATACTGTCTTTGGAAAATAAAAACTGGGCTCCCTGATGGCTCAGATGATAAAGAATTTGCCTGCAATGGAGAAAAGACAATCTCTTTAACAAGCGGTGCTGGGAAAACTGGTCAACCACTTGTAAAAGAATGAAACTAGAACAATTTCTAACACCATACACAAAAATAAACTCAAAATGGATTAAAGATCTAAATGTAAGACCAGAAACTATAAAACTCCTAGAGGAAAACATAGGCAAAACACTCTCTGACATAAACCACAGTAAGATCCTCTATGACCCACCTCCCAGAATATTGGAAATAAAAGCAAAAATAAACAAATGGGACCTAATTAAAATTAAAAGCTTCTGCACAACAAAGGAAACTATAAGCAAGGTGAAAAGACAGCCCTCGGGATGGGAGAAAATAATAGCAAACGAAGCAATGGACAAAGAATTAATCTCAAAAATATACAAGCAACTCCTGCAGCTCAATTACAGAAAAATAAACGACCCAATCAAAAAGTGGGCCAAAGAACTAAACAGACATTTCTCCAAAGAAGACATACAGATGGCTAACAAACACATGAAAAGATGCTCAACATCACTCATTATCAGAAAAATGCAAATCAAAACCACAATGAAGTACCATTTCACACCAGTCAGAATGGCTGCTATCCAAAAGTCTACAAGCAATAAATGCTGGAGAGGATGCAGAGAAAAGGGAACCCTCTTACACTGTTGGTGGAAATGCAAACTAGTACAGCCACTATGGAGAACAGTGTGGAGATTCCTCAAAAAACTGGAAATAAAACTGCCTTATGACCCAGCAATCCCACAGCTGGGCATACACGCCGAGGAAACCAGAATTGAAAGAGACATGTGTACCCCAATGTTCATCACAGCACTGTCTATAATAGCCAGGACATGGAAGCAACCTAGATGTCCATCAGCAGACGAATGGATAAGAAAGCTGTGGTACATATACACAATGGAATATTACTCAGCCATTAAAAAGAATACATTCAAATCAGTTCTAATGAGGTGGATGAAACTGGAGCCTATTATACAGAGTGAAGTAAGCCAGAAAGAAAAACACCAATACAGTATACTAACGCATATATATGGAATTCAGTAAATCAGTAAAGATAATCTTGTATGCGAGACAGCAAAAGAGACACAGATGTATAGAACTGTATTTTGGACTCTATGGGAGAGGGCGAGGGGGGGATGATATGGGAGAATGGCATTGAAGCATGTAAATTATCATATGTGAAATGAATTGCCAGTCCAGGTTCTATGCATGATACAGGGTGCTGGTGCACTGGGATGACCCAGAGGGATGGGATTGGGAGGGAGGTGGGAGGGGGCTTCTGGAAGGGGAACACATGTACACCCATGGTGGATTCATGTCAGTGTATGGCAAAACCAATTCAATATTGTAAAGTAAAAAAATAGATAAATAAATAAACTAAAAAAAAATAAGAAGCACTACCATAAAAAAATTAAAAAATAAAACATAAAATAAACTATAGGTCACTAGTGATTCATTTCTTGAAAAGATGACCCATGCATTTGTAGATGTTTGGAACCCTGAACCTCTCTAATCTAGTCTTGTCCCAGACTGACAGAGATCAGTGGATTAAACTCTTCTACTTTTAAGCTATATGACGTAATCATTTAAAGTCTTGATCTTTTTTTCACATTTGTAAAATAGCACAAAACTGGAAAATAAGTTGCTGGTATCTCATAGGTGCTCAGAACCTGCGAAAAAAAAAAAAAAAAGAATTTGCCTGCAATGCAGGAGACCCGGGTTCAATCCCTGGGTCAGAAAGATCCCCTGGAGAAGGAAATGGCAACCCACTTCAGTATTCTTGCCTGGTGAATTCCATGGACAGAGGAACCTGGCAAGTTAAAGTCCATGGGGTTGCAAAGAGTCGTACATGACTGAGCGACTACACTTTCACTTCACTTTTGGAAAATATGTCTATTCGGGCCCTTTGCCCGTTTATTTATTTATTTAAAACTTTTTATTTTGTACTGGGGAATAGCTGATTAACAAATAATGTGGTAGTTTCAGGTGAACACTTTTGCCCATTTTTAAATTTTTTTTTTTTTTTTTTGCTATTGAGCTGTATGAGTTCACTATGTTTTGGATGTTAACTTCTTATCAGATATATGGCTTGAAAATGCTTTCTCCCATTCTGTGGGTTGCATTTTCATTTTGTTGATTGTTTCTTTTGCTGTGCAGAACTACTTGGGTTATTGTAACTTGTGTGTTCTCATTCTGATTACACTGAGGTAACGCTTGATTTTCACACTGATTGGTGAATAGCAGGAGCCTCTTTGACCCAAGTGCCAGATCACATATACTCTCTCTCTGCCAGCTGCCCATAGCACTGCGTCCCCTGCTCTGACCCCATGTGATGGCCTTGAGCCAGGCATAGCTGGTGACATCCTTGATAGCCCTGTGTTTCCACCTCAGAGCCTAGGAGTAAAAACAGGTGGAAAGCAGTTAACCAGACTTTCCTCCAGGTGTAAGGAACATGGAAGGAATTACCATCATCGTCATCGTCATTGTCATCTTCACAGCTAACAATATGTGCCAGGCAGCTCCAACTGCTTCACTACATTTCATCCTCCCAGCAATCCTCTGGGGTAGGTACTGTTGTCAACCCCATTGAACAGATGAGGAAACTAATCTCTCAACATTGGGCAACTAAGTAAAGCTAGTGTGTCTCTAGCGGGGCTTACTTGCAGCATCCCACAGGCACGAACAGTACTGAGAGTCCCATGTAACTCCCAGAAAACTTTAAACCAGAGATGCAAATTCAGCCTCTGTCAACATGGCCCCTCAAATCTGGGATTCCAGGTCAAATTGCTTCCCTCCCCACTTCATCCTTGTCCCATTTTCCCCTTCTGGTCTAATACAACCCTCTCTGACCATTAGTGAGAACAAATATCCCCTTTGGGGAAATTCTCTCCAAATGCAGAAGACATAGGTTTGATCCCTGGGTCAGGAAGATCCCCTGGAAAAGGAAATGACAACCTACTCTAGTATTTTTGCCTGAAAAATCCTATGGACAGAGGAGCCTGGTGGGCTATAGTCCATGGGGTCACAAAGAGTTTGACACGACTAAATACGCACATACACATCATTCACCATTACTTTTCTCAAAATTTGAGCTGGGGACTTAAGTAGACGCCAAAGAGGGACATCCCAGACTAGCTCTGAGGCCCTCACTTTCTCTGGGACACAAAAACTAGCCATAAGATTAAAGCACAAGCATCCACTAACCCCAGAGTATGCAAATAAAGGAGGGCATGCATTCCACGGTAAACAAATGATATTTTTAGACAAAGAGGACAAACAATTTCTCATGGGAGTTCTTCTGTTTCTGATCTTCAAAGTCTCTTTAAAATGCTTAACCGAAAGTTCATGCAGTGGAGTGATTTGCCAATTTTGGTTTATGTTTTGACATTAAACCATCAATAAAAAAGTGGAAAGGGAATTAGAATAACTTCAAGAGCTAATTCTATTAAAGTCTTAAGGGGATTATTAGGGAGACAGTTTCTCACATTTTGTAATTGCTTTAGCTAAAGAATATTTTGGAGAGGCAATTTTTGAGTCTGAATTATGTTTAGAAGCTGGCTTCCTATCACCAATGAAAGAAAGCCGACTTGTGGACAGATGGAGCTTTTGCCTGTTTTATTTGAAGGTGCCTCTCAAATGAACAATTTGTCCATCTTAAAGTTCCCCCAAAGTGGCCAGTGTAATTTCAAATTGTCACTGATGAAACTGTGTCAGTTAGAAAGATACACAGGAGGGAGCATTATAGTGAGAAAAAATGAAAGGGGCAGGTGTCTGACTTGGAAGTGGGCACAGTTTCAGATGGAAAAGCCCCCATGAGAACTGTGGTGTGACCATCCACAAGAACGTTCAGCATGACCTGCATCTCTGGGACTTGGTCAAAGACTAAGAATCTGCCCCAGCTGGGGTCAGACAAGAGCTCCTGATACCAGAGAGACGGAAATAAGGTGGTTTCTAAGCAGAGTGGGAAGATACAAAACATTGGTTACTAAACATAATTTTATTTTGTCTTTATTTCTTAAAATGCCAGACAATAACAGAATATGGATAATGATGCATATGCAATAAAATATAATGTATATTTCCTTTGACCTTCTCAAAGCATTTACATGCTTTGAGATAAATGCTCATTAAAAAACAGCTGGATGGTTTCTAAACTTTCCTTCCTCTTAGTGTCTCTTCTGTCTAAAAAAAAAAAGAGAAAATATTGATTACTCTAATTAAAGATAATAATTAGTGTAGATGGTTAATTGTCCTGGTTATTGTAATTGCAAAGAGATATAGGTATACATACAAAATAAGAGGTGATTTTCTGCTTAATTAGAAAAATTCTTACAGTTTATTCAAATGATAAATTTAATATGACACATTGCTTAATTTAATATACTGAGAAGTTAATTATATTTTAAAGCTATAGTTAAAAATTTTAAATTATCATCTGTTTCATAGTTATATATCTACATTTGCCTAAATACATACAAATAAAGGAAAGTTAACAGATAATTTACTATAATCTGTTTCAAAAATAATGTACCAAAGCAGTAAAATTAGAATTTGGATATTTCATGTAAAATGACTAAATTATTTTATGCCCAGAATAGCAAAGTTTCCTTTTTTTTTTTTAAACAAAATCATTGTCATAACTTTTCAGTGCTTTTCTCACACTTTGAAATAACATTGTTAGAAATTCTCTTGGTTAGCCCTCACATAATTTTGTTTGTTTGTATCTTAAAATGCTATCACAGACCTAAATTCACCCTTAAAATATAGACCAGCACAGCAATTAAATCAGCTCCAAAGACTAAAATAATTGCCCTCACCTGAGTCTGCCAGCTGGTAAAATGTAAAAGAACAAGCATGTATACTAATAGTAGGTGTGCTTGGGGAGTAGTCTGTAAATTTGGAATTCCTTAGAAATGAAGAGTTTTCTAATTTCAAGAAAACATATAAAACATATAAAAACATAGCATCACCAACTTAATGGACATGAACTTGAGCAAACTCCGGGGAGATGGTGGAGGTCAGGGAAGCCTGGTGTGCTTCAGTCCATGGGATTGCAAAGCATCAAACATGACTTAGCAACTGAACAACAGCAACATAAAAGTTGGACAAGTTAAAAAAAACTTTTAGTTGATTTGCTATTACCTAAAGAAATAGCGATGATAAAAGTAGACCCGTTCAAAGCACCAAGACCCACAATCTCCTGGTAATGCTTTAGTTGGCCATTCTTCTACATAAGCAGTGGTAACCAAGACAATGGCTCCTGTAATTGTGTAGAAAAGAGAGATCCTGGAGGAATTCAAAGATGCTATTCTTTCTTTTTTTTAACATTTATTTATTTATTTGACTGCGCCAGGTCTTAGCTGTGGGATCTTTAGTTGCAGCATGTGAATTCTTAATTGTGGCATGTGGGATCTAGCTCCCTGACCATGGGTTGAACCCGTATCCCCTTAATTGGGAGTTCAGAGTTTTAGCCATTGGAACATAAGGGAAGTCCCTAAGAGGCTATTCTTAACTGTCAGAGACAAATTTCTAACTTGGAGAAGTGGAAACTGGAAATATTGAGATGTGGGGAAAGTTACATAAAGATAACTTCTGGTGCTCTCAGAATGGCTGACTGATAACACCAAACAATTTAAAATGGAGCTGAGCAAAAATGCTTCCTGATATTACTTACAGTAGCATATACACTGCCAATAGTACGAAACGTACAATTGGTGGGTAACTTTAAAGATACTGACAAGGACCGAAGTCTGATTCTCCAAATGGACTTTGTACAAATGCCTCTTGCAGTGGATTATAAATACCATGTTCTGGTTATTTTCTGATTTCTTCTCAGAGTAGGTTAAAGCCTTCCCTTATTAGAGAGCTGTGGCTCTAATTGTTGAAAAAAAATCTTTTCTTGCTTGATTTTGTTTCTGGCCTGGAGAATTTCTACCTATCTCTCTAATAATGATACTCCCTTATTTTACTGGTACCATTACTAAGGAATGCTAGAATGTTTGCCTTTTACCCCCCAAATCTTACTGTTTTCTATCATCCATTGTCTTTAAGAAAAATAGAGAACTAATGGCATTCTAAGTACTAAAATTAACAAGCTCCTTTGAATGTGCATGGCCTAAAATATTGCCATTGACTTTAAGGTGTATGAGATTAATCCCCTCTGGGACTCACAGTTTATCTCCTTATGAATTAATTAAAGTCTAGTCCATGCCTTTGAAAACTTCATGCTCAGTCTAAGTTCTATCCTATAGCAATGATACATGATCAAGCACTAGGAGGAATGCATACAATACCTCCAGCTTTATCATCAGCGATTACAAGCTACATTTCCAAACCACTCACTTGTCATTTAGGGCTTCCCTGGTGGCTCAGATGGTAAAGCGTCTGCCTGCAATTTGGGAGAGCTGGGTTCAATCCCTGAGTTGGGAAGATCCTCTGGAGAAGGAAATGGCAACCCACTCCAGTACTCTTGCCTGGAAAATTCCATGGACAGAGGAGCCTGGTAGGCTACAGTCCATGGGGTCGCAAAGAATCAGACATGACTGAGCAACTTCACTTTCTTTCTTTTATTTGTCATTTACAACAGGAGCTTAAGTGTTCTGGAAAAGATACCTGAGATAAGCTGCCTTGATCTTTGATAAAAAAGGACCTATTAAGGTATTGTTAACAATTGACTCACTAATGAAACTCCAAAGTATTGATCCTTAGGTTACTATTTCTCAGTTCCAAAGATTAAACACTTCCTTTTGACTATGCCACCAGAAATCTTAAACTGAGATTATGAGGAGATGCTGACTTCAGGAGTGGACAATTTCTGCTCAAGACTTCAGATCAAGATTAGTATTCTGATACTGGGACTTCCCTGGTGGTCCAGTAGTTAAGATTCTGTGCTTCCACTGCAGGGGTGTGGGTTTGATACCTGGTTGGGGAACTAAGATTCCTCATGATGTGCAGTCAAAAAAATTTAATATTTTGATATCATCAACTTATATCAATTAAAAAACTAAGGCTTTCCCAGGTAGCTCAGTGGTAAAGAATCTGCCTGCAGTGCAGTAGGTGCAGGAGACTCAGGTTCAATTCCTGGGTCAGGAAGATTCCCCTGGAAGAGGAAATGGCAACCTACTCCGGTATTCTTGCCTGGAGAATCCCATGGACAGAGGAGCCTGGTAGGCTACAATCCATGGAGTCCCAAAAGAGTCGGACATGACTGAGTATATATATATATATATATGAACAGAACTTAGAAAATTTAAAAGCTAATAGCATCAATTCTATTTAAGAGGATAATTTAATTCCTTTGTTTTCCTGAAAAGGGAAGTAGCCCTTTACCTTTCCGTTTGGAAATGTATTACAAGGACCAAAAGTCATTTAGTTTCTGACAACTGCCTATTTGTTAGTTGGCTGATGTTCATGTACTGAGTCTTAAATGTGACTGCACAGCCATTGTCACATCATGTAGTTCAGCCATTCATCCTGTAACAGGAGAGGAAAAAGAGTAACTTCAGTTTAATTAGACTGCTCTCAATGTACATTATTCTTCTCTTAGCAAAATCTTGACACTGGAGGAACTCTGGGATTCCTGGATAAACATCCTGTGGTCTGACTTTGTCTGTGGCCCAAAGATGGGGACGGGGAAGGCGGAGGGGCAGTGCTGAGAAAGAAAGGAAGCAGTACCTGGTGTCTGGAACTGATCTGACGTTTAGAGCAAGGCCTCAGTGTTATTGCAAGCTGCTCTGATGCTCACAGCAGGGCCCTGTTCTCCTCTTGGACAAGTAATCCCCACAGAATAACAATCTCATAGTTACTTTGAGATCATGATAAAATGAAACAAAACAAGACCACCTTATAATTTTACCTAATCACAGACAAAAACAAGATCACTGTGTAACTCACAAAATACCCAATCACAGAATCTACTGCCCGCTTTTTGACAGCGTTAAATCTAGAGGTAGCCCCTGCTTCCTTGGACCTCTCCCAAATCAGCCAACCAGAACCCAGATTCTGTGATAGTCTTTCTAACCCTCTTCCTGAGACACTCTGGCTTTCCAAGGGTTTTCCTTGGCTGTGAGGGTCAGTAAACCTGTCTTACTACCATGGATGTCTTCCTGGTTGTCTCTGGCTGCAGTGCAGGGAAGAGACAGTGTCCACCAATTAAAATTCTTGGCCCATCTTTCAAAACATTTCTGTGTCTGGTGATGTACATTGTCCAGTGCTGCTTTCTTTTGTAACAGTTGTTCTTCTCAGGTGCCCATGTCTCTCTCTCTCTCCCACTCTGGTCTCTCCTTGTTTCCAAGAGGCATTTTCAAGAGACATAAAAAGACACAAAATTTTTTTTTCCCCTTTTATGCAGTTTTTATCTTAAAAAAATAAATAAAAGTCTTCTGGGCAGGAATTACTGATTAACTGTTATTACAACCAAAGCAGACTTTAAAACCCACCATGGATGCTGGGTGGGAGCAGGAAAGGGTGGGCAGAAGATTCACCTGCAGACCAGGCAGACGGGAGGCCATGAGCCTGTGGCCACGCATTTCCACTGCATGATGGCTACTGGAAGAGGAAGAGGTGGCCCTCACAGGCAGGGTCTGCCCCAGAGCGACAGGGTACAGGGGTCACCAAGAGCTCCCAACCCAAAACATGGGAGGAGCAGGAACAAAAAGCATTCAAGGAAGGAAAAAAGAAAGCTGGATGGTAGCAGCGAGCCCTCCCACCCCCTCGATTCTGGGTGATGATTCAGAGGCACCTAGTCCTTCTACCACAGTGGGGGCTGCTGCAAGGCGGCAGGGTGAGGCCACACCATGCCTCCACCAGGAGACTGGTTTTAGCCCACAGAGCACCAGCCAGTCTCCCTTTCTCCAGGGAAACCTGGTGCTGAGAAGCTTCCTGGGTCAGAGACTCCAGGGCAGCCGCCCCCATTTTGCCTTCAGGGCTGCTGAGGTGGGGCACCGTCACAACAATCTCGGCTTCTGAGAGGGCTGGGGTGGGCCCAGGCCTGCCAGCAGGGCCCAGGAGCCCTAGGTCCTGGGGAGGCTGCACATTTCGCAGTGGCCGGTGCCTAGCTGGTTCATGAAGGTGCAGTGCTGACAGCCCCACATGGTGGACGAGGCGGCGTGTGTGGAGCCCCCAACGGCTCCCTACTCTTGGAGGCCCGGAAGCTGCATACCAACTGTGCTGCAGAGTGCTCAAAGGTGGCCCATTGCTCAGACTTCTTCCAGGTCTAGGCAAGCTCCTCGTTTCTGGTCCTCACGACCTCCAGCAACAAGCTGATGCTGTCCTGCAGGGGCATGATGTCGTTGGTGACCAGGAACAGCAGGAGGTGGAAATCCGAGATAGTGTCCAGGAATAGGTAGGTGGCCAGGCTGTGGAAATCCTGTGCCTCACCCAATACATCCCGGTTTTCAATAGGAAATGGATTTTGTGAAATAGAAAAAGTATAAACTGGATCCTTGGGGAAAGTTGTGATATCTGTGATCAGATACTCCACAGGCAGGGGGTGGGCCAGCTGGGTGATCTTGTTGCCAAACTTGTCTATGTCCTTATAAAACATATCAGGCATGTACTGCTTGCTGCTGGACTCCTTGGCATAGCCGAGCTCAGGGGCGTCCTTGCAGGGCAGCAGGCACTCATCTCGGACCAGTGACATGCACTGATTGGACACCTGGTACCCTTCAAAGTGGACCTGGTCGTTGGGGCCACCTGTAGCCACTGCAGTAACAAACCTGGATCCCAAGTATCCATCCGGAGATAGTCGACATATGTTGGGATCCTTGTTTTGGAAGTCTCCTGTAGTGATACATTCTTTTGAACTCAGGAAATAGGTGTCCTTATTTCGACTGTATCGAACTGTACCCTTCCGAGTATCTTCTGAGACAAGGTCTGTAAATATCCAGCCAACTTTCCTCGGGCCAAGTTTGGCAGCAATTTCATCAACCACCTCGGCCTTTGGGTCTTCAAGAAGCTTCAAGCTATTCTGTGTACCAATCTGAGGAGGCTCATAAATTGCAGCTACTTCAGCCCTGATACAAAGAGGAATGTCTTTGTGCTCTGAGTACCGTCCATACAAGTACCCGAAGTGCTAGTTCCCCGTCTTCCTCCAGAAGCCAAGGAAGCGGTCAGCAACTGTATGATTCTCATACATGAGGCTGTCCACATGTCTGTATTTCTGTCTGTTCAGCGTGATGGCAGTTGGCTGGCACTTAGGACAGATGCCGTTAGGCCATAGAAGGTGTCCCTCACACCCTGATTTAATCTTGCAACTGATGTTCTCCAGGGCAACAAATTTTCCCTTGTCAGCCCCTCCGGTCAGCTTCCGGATGTAGGCGTGGAAAGACATGTGCTTCACGGGAGGCTCCAGGTGGTTTAGGTAGTCCTCGTCAAACGGCTCGAGAGGAATGCAGTGCACGCACTTCCCCAGAGGCCCGTGCCGGCACAGCTGTGGGTCGCGCCTCCTGTAGATCTTCCCGTCCTGGTCGATCTCATCTTCCTCCACGTTGGGAGCATCACAGGCCTTCAACGCCTGCGGGGCCGGCGTTTCCATCTCAGATGACGGTCCTTCAATGTTCGAGGGAAACAGGAACAACAGATCTCCATGCTTGATCTCCAGCAGGTTGAGGGATTTGTTAGATGACGCTGTTATTTCTCCAGTCTTGTTTCTATTGATGTAAACTGAGAAGCCATTATTTTGGAAGCCAAACTCCTTTGCGACCATTTTGCAGCCATTTCTCTCTTTGTTGCCGTGATCCGCTTCACCCAATCTAGGGGCTGGACACGTATTATCCGACGCGCTTCCCCGGCCGCGCGGCGACATAGGGAATTTTTAAAAGTGAGGTAATTGCGGGGAAAGTACAACAAAAGGAAAAGAAACACTGCTGAGTCAGAGGCCAGATTAATACAGAATGAACAATGTGAGTCCTTGTGTTCTTTCCAGATGACAAAATTTGGCTGTAAATTTCCTAAAAGTAAAGGCAAAGAGTGGAGTACAATCTGTTATCCAATTATGGGTCTAGAACATTTTTTAAAAATGAACAAGCGGCTTGGGGAAAGTGCACTTGTTCTGGTAATGACCCCTTAGAGGAACGTTTCCTGGAGGATCCTGTTAGAGTGAATGCTCTCCACATTACTCACAGGGGAAAATTCAGTGACAGGTTTCAGGAGGCTAGTTCTTCCAACATCCTTCTAAAGAACTTGTTTAGCATCCACATAGATGAGGACTGCCTCTCCCTCCTGGCCAGGCTTTACTGGGCCTCTCATGAGCACAATGGCCAGGGCATCACAGGGCTCCCACCACTCGTCCCAGTGCCCACCCTGCCCTCTCCCAGGAGCTGCAGTTCTTCCACTGTCTGGATGATCCAGGCCTGACTCCATCCACTGGACTTTGTGGAGTGACTGGTCCCTGTCGTGTCCAGGCCTCCACAGGACACCCTGGGCAGCTCACAGAGGTGGAGGACTGTTGGTTTCCTTAGCAAGCATTGTGGGCAGCAGGTGACAGCCAGTCACACGGCCCTCACTTCTTCCTGGGCTCTGAGCTACAGTGTTCACCCTCTTCTCAAGTAAACACACAAAAAGAGTGGGACTGAAAACACTTTAGTTCACTGCTTTGTCAAAAGTCTATAATAAGCAGTCTGGAAAGGGACACACAATCTTTGAGCATCTTTTGTAAGAACAATAACTCACATCCACAGGCTGGGCATCCCTTCTGCTTCCCACAGCAGAAGCATCTATCTTTTGGTGATGTCAGAGGGTCTCCAGTCCATAGAGGGGACTTTCCCCAGGTTCTCCCGTAACAGCAGGCACTCGACAAAATGCCAAAGCTCTGCTGGGTTAAAGCAGTTTTATGAGAGAGTAGTGTGGTCAAAGTTAAGATGGTGAATTTTATATTAGGTGTATTTTACCTCAATTTTTTTTAAAAGTATGGTCTAAAGATTCCGTTCCTGAAAGTCTGTTTTAATGTAGCATTATCAGTATCTAAAGGAATGAATAAAGTACAGAAATAATCTAAAGAACACTATTTCTTGCAGTGGAGCATTTGATAATTATCAAGAGCGTTTAGACTGACATCGGTAGAAACCCTGGAGTGCAGATATCCCATGTTTCTGTTGAGGACAGCATGCTCTGTGAAGCTACTATTCAATCCTGGCTTACGAGAGAATCACCCAGAGAGCTTTTAAACCTACAGATGCCACCACATTCGGAGATTCCTAGTTCACTGGCCTGTGACGTTGGACCCAGTATTGTTTTAAAAGTTCTTCAGGTAATTCTTGTGCAGACAGATTGAGAATTACTGCCTTTAAAAGTCAGAGAGATTGAGGAAAGGTTGATTAATTAAAAAAAAAAAAAGTAAGCATAGAACTTCCCTGGTGGTCCAATGGTTAAGAATCCACCTTCCAATGCAGGGGATGCAGGTTCAATTCCTGGTCAGGAAACTAAGATCCCACATGTTGTAGGGCAACTAAAGCCCCTGTGTGTGCAGCAACTCCTGAGATCTCAAGTTCCAACTAGAAAGAAGTCCACGCATTGTAACAACTGAGATCTGACACAGCCAAAAATAATAAATTAATAATTTTTTTAAAAAGTTAAGTAGTACATACAGGGCATGTGCCTAGATTAGAGGATCAAGGATTGCCTGTGTCTTTCTGATACAGTTTCTATCTTTTAATCTTAGTCAAATCTACTTAAATGACAACCTCCCTTGCTTATACTGTAATTGGGTACAATACTTCAGAGTTTGCAGATCACTGTCACTTGATTCACATAGCCACTTTGTGAGACAGGATGGGTTTATCATCCTTATTTTCCAGGTGAAGGAAATCTTTATTCAGCCTGAAGGCACCAATTAACCAACTAGCCACTGGGTGTGTGTGAGAGGTGAGATAGAAACACCCCACTGATGGCCCATGTCCTAAAATCTCGTGACACAGCCCACTGTCACTAGCTTGGATGAGTGTTCCCCACACCACTGTGGCCCTTGGCTGTTTGGTCCACTAAAGGAACCTGTGCAGTTCTGTGTCTGTGCTGAAGTGTTCTTTTAGGCCCTACACACACTCTGCATAACAAAATATTAACGAAATATACAAATCTGCTCTAAGAAGCAGACTGTAACCAAAGATGTCAAAGTGGAGGAAAAAAGCACACAGACTCTATCTCCTCAGTTGTGAGATGCACTGTTACTTTATGGACAAATAAGAAGTTTTAGAAACCCTATGGCAACCCACTCCAGTGTTCTTGCCTGAGATGCTCATGGACAGACAAGCCTGGTGGGCTATATAAACCATGGGGTCGCACAGTCGGACACGACTCAGTGACTAAACAACAACAACAGGGTAAACAGCAAAGTGTTGCTGATTGTAAGACATTTTCATTTTAGAGACGTTAGAATGTGCAAAAAATAAGTGCATTTAAAATATTTTATTTATTAATATTTTTGGCTAACAACTGGTGACTGAGGCAAGGTTTTGGATTTTCTTTATCTCAAGCCAAGATCCCTGCACTACCTTTAGACATAGGGTGTAGCTCACATCCTCAAGTGTATGTTGAAATGTATAGATAGACTTCAGGACCCAGTAGTCTCTCTTGATTTGGGAGCCCAAGGAAAGCAGCACAAACATGCTCTCAGATCGAGGGAGGCCTAAGTGTCGGGGGAGAGGGGCAGCCCCCTACCCCCAGCATCTGCCATTGCCTTTGCTTTCCTCAACTGCCTCCTTGATTATGGGCTGTGGCTGCCAGTGCGGGGTGAACTGAAGAGCCCTGCCTCCTCTCTGGCCATCACTCCCATCCCCCTGCAGTTCCTGAAAGTGCCTATTGCATTCTGTTTGTGTCCTTCCTCCCTCTGCTCAGAATAAGTGTACCTTCCAAGGTCCCACTCACAGTTGGCTCTTCAGACTTCCCTGACTATTCTCTCCTGGTCCTCCAGACACTGCCACACCAGTTGGCCCTTCTTCTCGGATTTCCTCAAGCTCTCTACCAGCGCCATCCTGAGGAAATGCAGACAGTTCCTCATTTATGCTGGTTCAATTTTACGATAGCGGGAAAGCCATAAGGGTCCAGTGGAAACTGGGCCTTTTTTTTTTTAAGATTTATTTATTTTCAGCTGCACTGGGTCTCCATTGCTTTCTCTAGTTGTGGTGAGCAGAGGCTGCTCTTCGTTGTGGCATGTGGGGCTACTCATCGCGGTGGCTTTTCTTGTTGCAGAGTGCAGGCTGTATTGCGTGGGCTTCAGTATTTTCTGGGTACACGGGCTTAGCTGCTCTGAGGCATGTGGGATCTTCCCAGACCAGAGGTCAAACTTGAGTCACCTGCATTGGCAGGCGGATTCTTAACCACTAGATCACCAGGGAAGCCCAGAAATGGTGCTTTGAATTTTGTATTTTGCTCTCTTCTCAGGCTAGTGATACGAGGTATGACATCCTCTTGTGATGCTGAGCAGTGGCCGGTCAGAAGCTCCCAACCAGATATATGCATAAACAACCTGATGCACTTGCCACCATTTGGTAGCAGACGACCATTCTGTTTTTCACTTTCAGTATGATAGTCCATAAATTACATAAGATATTCAATACTTCATTATAAAATAGGCTTTGTGTTACTGATTTTGTCCAACACAGGCTAATGTAAGTGCTCTGAGAACTTTTAAGGTAGGCTAGGTGTATTAAATGCATTTCCAACTTACAGTGGATTTATGGGGACATAACCTCTCCTAAATCGAGGAATATTCACATGATGCTAGCCACTTGTCTAATTTTAAGTGTTCTAGTAGCCTCATTAAAAAGTTTACAGAAGTAACTTTAACAATATATTTTATTTAACCAAATATCAAAAATATCATAATTTCAACATGTAAATCAAATCAAAATGATTAATAAGATATTTTACAAGCTCTTTTTGTCCCTACTAAGTCTTTGAAATCCGAAGTATATTTTATAGTTAGAGCATGCCTCAGTTCAGATACTAAACTTTCACTGGAAACATAAACATTTACAGTTGAAAAAAATTGAGTCACATACCCAGATGATCCCAAATATACCTAAAAGACTTAAATGATGGTGTTGTAGCCATGCGTTCCAGGAAACAAGCTCACTCAGAAGGACAATGCAGATAGTGAAGTGCAGTTTATTACATCAGTGGGCCCAAGGCAGAGTCTCCTCCTAGCCAAGGACCCTGACCAGAATTTGTGAAACTCTTTTATACCCCATGTGTACGTGTCTGAACCCACCACCCCAAATTCCTTGAGACTTACATAAGCAAAGGAAAGGTAAATACAATCACAATAACCCCATCATTCATGTGTTATGTGTTCAAACAGTCAATAATCAATAAGCCCGAGGTTACATTCCTATAGATACAGAAAAATTTATGACCGGTCCGGAGGTAGGGGGATCAGTGTATGTTTTCTCTTAGGCGATGAGTAACCTGGATATAATTTTCAAGATTCCCCTGTCCAGAGGGGGTCTTATCCTTCTATTGTGGTTCCATAGGCACTAAGCACAGAGTTCAGAGTCCAATGGAGAGGTGGCCGAGCATGATCAGCATGAACAGGCCTAAGATGGAGTCCAGGCCCTATGAATTCCTTCTTCAATGGAACTGAGTATCAGCTTAAAAAATGAAGTTAAGGGGACTTCCCTGGTGGTCCAGTGGCTAAGATTCCGTGCTCCCAGTGCAGGGGCCCAGGGTTCAATCCCTGGTCAGGGAACTAGGTCCCACATGCCACAGCTAAGATTCGAGGCAGTCAAATGAATAAATAAATAAATAAATATTAAAAAAATGAAGTTAATTAAAATTAAATAAAATGAAGATCTGAGTTCCTCAGTGGCACTGGCCACACTTCAAGTTCTCAGTGGCCACATGTGGCCGGTGGATCCCCAATGACTCAGCACAATTCTCAACCATAGGCTTCCTGAGGGTAGAGATTGTTTCTTTGCATTCACAGAGTCATACTCCCAGCCTCACACAGAGATACTGAAATATTTGTTGAATGTGTCACTAACAGACCTGGGACTTTTAAGAAAGGGAAAAGCAAGAGGAAAACACCATGTTTACAGATCAAAGGCTGCTGGGGTCAGTGCTGCTCACCAGGGCATTTCTCTGGAATGCACTTCTCTCTCTTAAATCCTTTTAGGTTTTAGAGAACATTCTCCCCAGCACCAACCCTGCTCTTGTTTCCACCCTCTCATTTGTCTTCTAAGGCCTTCCAGAGTTTGGCTTTCAGATCCCTAGGGTTGAGAGGTAGAAACAGACTTTCTTTCCCAGATGTTTCCACAATAGAGGCTCTACCTTTCTAGGGTCTCAGAGTGCCTGGCAGGCCAACGGGGCAGGAGTTAGTGGAGCCACCCTCGCAGCCCCTCGAAGGACCATCCAGAAAGAGTTTTGTGCTCCAGCCACAGCTAAGGCCAGTGAGTGCTTCCATCCCATCATTGATGGCCCCTCAGGGACAAGAGAGCGGAGAAGACTGGGATAGGAGGCATGTCCTCCAGGTCAGTCCCTGCAGAGAGGAGCCTAGTGTATGTTTAGGTCCTTTCTTTCAAGCCAGAATGTTCTTCTTGGGAGGAGGGTGGAGGACAGCCAAAGATAGGAGGATTGTTAACTCCATCAAGGTCAGTGTGGGAGAAAGTGGTGTGTAAACCAGGCTAAGGAGTTTCACTTTCTCCTCTAAGGGGAATAATTAGAACCTGGCCTGGCACCTCGTCCTCATCCAACTTTATCCAGTTTTGCTGTGTCATTCAGCCTCTCTTGCAAGTTGCATAGGCATGTTCTTGCAAGTTTGTTCTTCTAGGGTCCCTCTTGTGCTTGCAGCTCTTAAGGAACTATGAGCCTCCTTCTGAAACAGAAGAATATTGAAGAGATAGAGTGAGGGATAGGGCAGCCTGGGACAGAAAGTGGTTAGGGGGCAGTGAGGAGTGTCCAGTGGAAAGAGCATAGACCTCAAGAAGAATCAAATCCTGTGGTTGCCTCTGCCCTGAAGAGCTCAACTGGACCTCTCATCTGCTATATTTGTTCCTGAGGTTGCTCTCCACTGTCCTTCCAGGAAAGTACCAGCCTGTGTGGAGGCCTCCTGGCCAGCTGGGCCCTTCACTACTCTCAGTTGTAGCAGCTAGCCTGGTCCTGGTCCCTGACATGTCTGATCACCAGGTAAAGACTGGCTAATACCTGCTGTGTCTTGTCTTTTTCTCTCCTGGATACTTGGACTCACCAACTAGCCCTGCTGCTTTTAGGAGATTTAAAGGGCCAGCTCCATGTTTCCCCATTCTTCATTTTTCACTTTTAACCCTTTTGGAAGCCAGACATTTAAGGTCTAGGATATTCAAAAGCAAGCATATATATGGGGGGATTTAGAAAGGTACCACACAGACCTTACAAGTACATCTCAGACTGATCCCTGGTATAGAGACACCATATAACACAAACACACATACACTGCAGCTAATTCTAAAGAAGTGGCAGAATCTGATATCCACAGTTACCACACTATAAGATTCAAATATCCATTTTAAAAAGTCACAAAGCATACTAGAAACAAGAAAGTATGGCCCACTCCAAAGGGGAGGAGGTAAATCAACGGAAAAGCAATGGAAACTATTTCTGAGAAAGATCAGATTGTAGACTTACTAGACAAAACTTTAAGCCAATAGTCTTAAAGATGCTCAAAGAGCTAAAAGAAGATGTGGACAAAGTTAAGAAAACAATGAATGAACAAAATGGAAAGATCAAAAAAGATATAAAAAACATAGGAAGGAACCAAAAGTAAATTTTAGAGCTGAAAATTACAATAACTGAAATGAAAAATTCACTGGAAGAATTTGAAGGAAGATTCAAGAGGGAAGAAGAAAGAGTCAGGGAAATTGAGGACAAGATAAGTGACTTGATTGACTTTGAGGAATAGAAAGAAAAAAGAAGAAAACTGGATGGAACGTAAGGGACCGTGGAACACCTATACATTGTGGGAGGCCTAGAGGGAGATGAGAGAGAAAGAGACTGAAGAGTTTTGAAGAAATAATGTCTGAAAGCTTACCAAATTTGGTGAAATACATGAACATAAACACTCAAGAAGCTCAAGAAATTCCTAGTAGGATGAATTCAAAGAGATGCACACCAAGACACATTGCAAATTATTGAAAGACAAGATCTTAAAAGCAGCAAGAAGGAAACAACACATACATGAGATTTTCAAAAAGACTGTTATCAGATTTATCTTAGAAACCTTGGAAGCCAGAAGCAGTGAATTGATATAGTCAAAGTGATAAAGGAAAGAAAAACTTGTCAACCAAGAATCCAATATCTGGCAAAACTGTCCTTCAATTATTAGGTGAAATTAAGACATGCCCAGATAAGTGAAAGCTGAGTTTGTCACCAGTAGACCTTTCCTGCAAGAAATGCTAAAAGGAGTCATTCAGGTTGCAGTGAAAGGACACCTAGAGAGTTATGCAAAACCATGTTGAAGAAGTAAAGAATCCTGGAAAAGGTAAATATATGTATAATGATAAAAGCTAGTACTATTGTAACTTTGTTTTATAACTTTTTATTTTCTATATGATTTAAGAGACTCAGTTCAGTTCAGTTGCTCAGTCGTATCCGACTCTTTGCTTCCCCATGGACTGCAGTATGCCAGGCCGGCCTGTCCATCACCAACTCCCGGAGTTTACTCAAACTCATGTCCATTGAGTCAGTGATGCCATCCAACCATCTCATCCTCTGTCATCCCCTTCTCCTGCCACCTTCAATCTTTCCCAGCATCAGGGTCTTTTCAAATGAGTCAGTTGTTCGCATCAGGTGGCAAAAGTATTGGGGTTTCAGTTCAACATCAGTCCTTCCAATGAATATTCAGAATTGATTTCCTTTAGGATGGACTGCTTGGATCTCCTTGCAGTCCAAGGGACTCTTAAGAGTCTTCTCCAACACCACAGTTTAAAAGCATCAATTCTTCAGTGCTCAACTTTATTTATAGTCCAACTCTCACATGCATACATGACTACTAGAAAAACCATAGCTTTGACTAGATGGACCTTTGCTGGCAAAGTAATGTCTCTGCTTTTAATATGCTGTCTAGGTTGGTCATAGCTTTTCTTCCAAGGAGCAAGCATCTTTTAATTTCATGGCTGCAGTCACCATCTGCAGTGATGTTGGAGCCAAAAAAAAAAAAAGTCTGCCACTGTTTCCACTGTTTCCCCATCTATTTGCAATGAAGTAATGGGACCAGATGCCAGGATCTTTGTTTTCTGAATGTTGAGCTTTAAGCTAACTTTTTCACTCTCCTCTTTCATTTTCATCAAGAGCCTCTTTAGTTCTTCTTCACTTTCTGCCATGAGGGTGGTGTCATCTGCATATCTGAGGTTATTGATATTTCTCCCAGCAATCTCGATTCCAGCTTGTGCTTCATCCAGCCTGGCATTTTGCATGATGTACTCTGCATGTAAGTCAAATAAGCAGGATGACAATATACAACCTTGACACACTGTTTTCCCAATTTGGATCCAGTCTGTTGTTCCATGTCCAGTTCTAACTGTTGCTTCTTGACTTGCATACAGATTTCTCAGGAGGCAGGTAAGGTGGTCTGGTATTCCCATCTCTTGAATTTTTCACATTTTGTTGTGATCCACACAAAGGCTTTGGCATAGCCAATAAAGCAGAAGTAGATGATTTTCTGGAACTCTCTTGCTTTTTCGATGATCTAGTAGATGCTAGCAATTTGACCTCTGGTTCCTCTGCCTTTTCTAAATCCAGCTTGAACATCTGGAAGTTCACGGTTCACGTACTGTTGAAGCTTGGCTTAGAAAATTTTGAGCATTACTTTGCTATCATGTGAGATGAGTGCAACTGTGCAGTAGTTTGAACTTTCTTTGGCATTGCCTTTTTTTTTAAGGGAATTACAAAAATATCTACTTCTGCTTCACTGGGACTATGCTAAAGTCTTTGACTGTGTGGACCACAACAAACTATGGACAATTCTCAAAGAGATGGGACTATCAGACCACCTTACCTGTCTCCTGAAAAGCCTATATGCAGGACAAGAAATAACAGTTAAAACTGGACATGGAACAATGAACTGGTTCAAAACTGGGAAAGGAGTATGTCAAGGCTGTATATTGTCACCCTGCTTATTTAAATTATATGTAGAGTACATCATGCAAAATGCTGGGCTGGATGACCCAGAAGTTGGAATTAAGACTTTGGGGAAAAATATCAACAACTTCAGATATGCAAATGATGTCACTCTAATGGCAGAAAGTGAAGAAGAACCAAAGAGTTTCTTGATGAGGGGGAAAGAGAAGAGTGAAAAAGCTGGCCTAAAACTCAATGTTCAAAAAACTAAGATCATGGCATCCAGTCCCATCACTTCATGGCAAATAAGTGGGGAAAAAGTGAAAGTAGTGAGAGATTTTATTTTCTTGGGATCCAAAATGACTGCAGACTGTGACTGCAGCCACAAAATTAAAAGACGCATTCTCCCTGGAAGAAAAGCTATGACAAATCTAGACAGTGTGTTAAAAAGCAGCAACATCACTTTGCTGACAAGGGTGCATATAGTCAAAGCTATGGTTTTGCTAGTAGTCATGCATGGATGTGAGAGATGGACCATAAGGGAGGCTGAGCACTGAAGAATGGATGCTTTCGAATTGTGGGGCTGAACAAGACTCTTAAGAGTCCTTTGGACAGCAAGGAGATCAAACCAGTCAGTCCTAAAGGCGATCAATCCCGAATATCCATTGGAAGGACTAATGCTGAAGTTGAAACTCCGATACTTTCGCCACCTGATGCAAAGAGCCAATCCATTGGAAAAGACCCTGGTGTTGGGGAAGACTGAGGACAAGAGGAGAAGGAGGTGACAGTGCATGAGATGGTTGGATGTCATCACTGACTCAATGGACATGAGTTTGGGCAAACTTCAGGAGATATGAAGGACAGGGAAGCCTAGCATGATGCAGTTCATGAGATCACCACAAGTCGGACACAACTTACTGACTGAACAGCAATAATAGCCGATTACCAATGCTGTGTAGTTTCACATGAACAGGAAAGGGACTCAGCTATACATGTACAGGTATCCATTCTCCCCTAAACTCTCCTCCCATCCAGGCTGCCACATAACATTGAGTAGAGCTTCCTGTGCTATATAGAGGTCCTATGCTATCCATTTTAAAGAAGTTTGGAATGGACATGTACACACTGCTATATTTTAAATGGATAACCATCAAACATCTCTTTAAATTATATATTTCTTCTTCCATTCTATGGATGAGGAAACTAAGTCTCAGAGAAATTAACTAATTTACCTGAGGACACATAGCTAGTAAGTCACTGAAGTATATTTGGCTCAGTCCAGATCATCCCAAGGCCTACTTCTACCCAAGATTCCACCCTGCCCACAAAGGCTGTAAACTGAAACCACAGGACCAGAAGATCCAACAACAACTCAAGAGTGTTTCCAAACACCGTGGGAGCTGATACTAGACAAACTTTGCATAAGCAAAGGGCCCTCACACAACAAACATAGTGGGTGTTTCTTAGAATGCCTTGTGTCTTTTGTATTCCTTATCGGCAAGAAATGCAACTTCACAAGGCCAGAATATGTGAAAGTTAGTAGATCTTATAAATACCTGGAGTGGTGTGAACAAGATAACTGATACACCCGAGGGAGACCATAATAAGCCAGAAAGAATGTGCTGGAAAGATTCAAAACAGGGTACTGGGGCACCAAAACCTCACTGGGCTGCAAAAGACTCCTTGTATCTAACCTTTGGGCTTTTGCACACAATGATAAAATTAGTGAACTTCTAAATACAAAGAAAGTGTCAGAGAAAGGGTGTGACTGGGTGAGGTGGAAACATTGCTCATGATCAGCATTGCTCATCACCCAGTTCTGCAAGGATTAACCCACTGCAGCTGCTGGCTGATAGCACTCTTCCCTCCAGACAGGAGAAATGACTATGATAACAGGATGCCCCGTGTGTTGGACTAGCAGGCCTCTTAGATGTATTAATATTAATTTATTAATTAGTTAATCTCAAGAAGAATTTTAATGACCCCAGATTCTTTTACCTTCCCATACATAGAAAAGCACTTAAATCAGTAACTTGAGGTATCTATTCTTCGTGACTAGCAGTAATGTTTTGCCAAGATGCATGCTTGACTGCCCATCAGTCAGTTCAGTTCAGCTTCAACATCAGTCCTTCCAATGAATAATCAGGACTTATTTCCTTTAGCATGGACTGGTTGGATCTCCTTGCAGTCCACGGGACTCTTAAGAGTCTTCTCCAACAGCACACTTCAAAAGCATCAATTCTTCAGTGCTCAGCTTTCTTCATGGTCCAACTCTCACATCTATACATGACTACTGGAAAAACCATAGCCTTGACTAGACAGATATTTGTTGGCAAAGTAATGTCTCTGCTTTTCAATATGCTGTCTAGGTTGGTCATAACCTTCCTTCCAAGGAGTAAGCGTCTTTTAATTTCATGGCTGCAGTCACCATCTGCAGTGATTTTGGAGCCCCCAATAATAAAGTCTGCCACTGTTTCCATTGTTTTCCCATCTATTTGCCATGAAGTGATGGGACCAGATGCCATGATCTTAGTTTTCTGATTGTTGAGTTTTAAAACAACTTTTTCACTCTCTTCTTTCACTTTCATCAAGATGCTCTTTAGTTTTTCACTTTCTGCCGTGAGGGTGGTGTCATCTGCGTATTTGAGGTTATTGATATTTCTCCTGGCAATCCTGATTCCAGCTTGGGCTTCATCCTGCCCAGCATTTCGCATGATGTACTCTGCATATACGTTAAATAAGCAGGGTGACAATATACAGCCTTGATGTACTTCTTTCCCAATTTTGAATCAGTCTGTTGTTCTATGTCCAGTTCTAACTGTTGCTTCTTGACTTGCATACAGATTTCTCAGGAGGGAGGTCAGGTGGTCTGGTATTCCCATCTCTTGAAGAATTTTCCACAGTTTGTTTTGATCCACACAGTCAAAGGCTTTGGCATAGCCAATAAAGCAAAAGTAGATGTTTTTCTAGAATGCTCTTGCTTTTTCGATGATACAACAGATGTTGGCAATTTGAACTCTGGTTCCCTTTCTAAACCCTTTTCTAGATCCTTTCCTTTTCTAAATCCAGCTTCAACATCTGGAAGTTCATGGTTCACATACTGTTGAAGCCTCCTGGCTTGGAGAATTTTGAGCATTACTTTGCTAGTGTGTGAGATGAGTAGGCAATGGCACTCCACTCCAGTACTTTTGCCTGGAAAATCCCATGGACGGAGGAGCCGGGTAGGCTACAGTCTATGGGGTCGCTAAGAGTCGGACACGACTGAGTGACTTCACTTTCACTTTTCCCTTCATGCACTGGAGAAGGAAATGGCAACCCACTCCAGTATTCTTGCCTGGAGAATCCCAGGGACGGCGGAGCCTGGTGGGCTGCCGTCTATGGGGTCACACAGAGTCGGACACGACTGAAGCGACTTAGCAGCAGCAGCAGAGATGAGTAAGGTTGTGCAGTAGTTTGAACAATTTTTGGCATTACCTTTCTTTGGGATTGGTATGAAAACTGACCTTTCCCAGTCCTGTGGCCACTGCTGAGTTTTCCAAATTTGCTGGCATATTGAATGCAGAACTTTCACAGCATCATCATTTAGGATATGAAATACCTCAACTGGAATTCCATAACCTCCACTAGCTTTGTTCGTAGTGATGCTTCCTAAGGCCCACTTGACTTCACATTCCAGGATGTCTGGCTCTAGGTGAGTGATGACACCATTGTGATTATCTGGGTCATGAAGATCTTTTTTGTACAGTTCTTCTGTGTATTCTTGCCACTTCTTCTTAATACTTCTGCTTCTGTTAGGTCCATACCATTTCTGTCCTTTATTGAGCCCATCTTTGCATGAAACAGGAGATGGCAAGAGTGAATGTTGACATTTTAGGGATCAGTGAAATAATATGGACTGGAATGGGTGAATTTAACTCAGATGACCATTATATCTACTACTGCGGGCAAGAATCCCTTAGAAGAAATGGAGTAGCCCTCATACTCAACAAAAGATTCCAAAATGCAGTACTTGGATGTAATCTCTAAAACGACAGAATGATCTCTGTTCATTTCCAAGGCAAACCATTCAACAGCACAGTAATCCAAGTCTATGCCCCGACCAGTAACGCTGAAGAAGCTGAAGTTGAATGATTCTATGAAGACCTACAAGACCTTCTAGAACTCACACCTAAAAAGGATGTCCTTTTCGATATAGGGGACTGAAATGCAAAAGTAGAAGGTCAAGAAACACCTGGAGTACCAGGCAAATTTGGCCTTGGAGTACAGAATGAAGCAGGGTATAAAAAAAAATAGAGTTCTGCCAAGAGAATGCACTGGTCATAGCAAACACCCTCTTCCAACATCACAAGAGAAGACTCTACACATGGACATCACCAGATGGTCAACACCGAAATCAGATTGATTATATTCTTTGCAGCCAAAGATGGAGATGCTCTATACAGTCAGCAAAAACAAGACCAGAAGCTGACTGTGGCTCAGATCATGAAGTCTTTATTGCCAAATTCAGACTGAAATTGAAGAAACTAGGGAAAACCACTAGACCATTCAGGTATGACCTAAATTAGATCCCTAACGAGTATACAGTGGAAGTGAGAAATAGATTTAAGGGACTAGATCGGATAGACAGAGTGTCTGATGAACTATGACGGACGTTTGTGACATTGCACAGGAGACAGGGATCAAGACCATCCGCGAGAAAAAGAAATGCAAAAAACCAAAATGGCTGTCTGAGCTGCTGCTGCTGCTGCTGCTAAGTCGCTTCAGTCGTGTCCGACTCTGTGGCTGTCTGAGGAGGCCTTACAAATAGCTGTGAAAAGAAGAGAAGCAAAAAGCAAAGGAGAAAAGGAAAGTTATACCCATTTGAATGCAGAGTTCCAAAGAATAGCAAGGAGCGATAAGAAATCCTTCCTCAGTGATTGACTTCACATAGCCTATAGCTAAAAATTACACATAAACTGGCTTCTCTGTGTACCTCTTTGGATTCATTTACTCTGAGATACTGAATGACTCTCTGCTGGGCTGTTGTCCTCAGTAAGATACTGAATAAAACATAAACTCACATCGCTTACATTAGGTGTCTTCCTTTTGGTTAGTAGTTTTAGTGGCCACAAAGCGACCCAGAGCAAATTTCTCTTCTTCACCTGAATCTACAAGGATCCAGAGCATTGGTGCTAGTAAAGTCTCCTTGTGCCCTTCACCTCCTCAGCGAGTCCTGATAACTGGATGTCTCTCCTGGCCTCAGATCTCACATCTTGGTTGATGATCCTGAGTTTTATTCCATGATTGGTAAACTCCTCACTATGAGGAGAAAGTTTCTCTGAAATTAAAGCAGTTCAGAAAGAGGTACCTGGACTTTCAGTTGAAAGACACTGGGAAGGCAGGTCACTCAATGGAAAGACACTGAGAGGGATTTTAGGTAGGGGGCTGACCTGGATAAAAGTGACCTGGTGTTCTTTGTTAATTAGCTACTTGAACAGAGTTTGTTTGAATAAAAGTGAAGATATTATATGAGAGCTTTTGGCTCCAAAGATAAGGGACAGAGTTCCTCCTGGCCAGGTACAGATTTTTCAGGCAACTGAGAAATTTACAGAAGTGGTGGAGGTGAGCCCTATGCCTGTGCAGGGGTCCCTCAGGGGAAACCACTCACCAGTTTAAAACATGCTTGTCTGAGGGACACACACATTAGGATTGGCCATGTGAGAAGCCATGTTGAGATTGGCTCTGAGAGCCCCTGCTGGTTTTAGACGCTGGAGGGAGAAGAAACGACTCTTGAGTGACACCTAGAGGAGTTCAGCTCCAAACAGCACACCAGCCCCACACAGGTTTCTGCAGTAATTCTGTCCTGACAAACCACCTTGAGATGGGAGGCAAAGGCTTCAGATTGAACGAAAAAGGGATGACAGATAGATGGTCAAACCCTGACCACCTTAGCTGGGTTTATGTATGTACAGAGAATATACTTAGAAGCACTTAAATGGGAACGAAAGAAGATCTGGCCCTGAAATGGTCAAGATGAGGCTCCAAATGGGTTTTTTGTGTACGCAGCTAGAGCAAGACAGCTTGAGAAAAGCATGTTTCCCACGTTCTGACCCTAGGGGAGCAAAAGTCCTTCTGGGAGGAAATTACATTTATCTTCCTGTGCCTGTGAGATGTGGATGTTTCTCCAAGTCTTCTCAGGATGCTCTGATCTAGACCATCTCCAATTCCTGAGACTGAGAGGGAAAAAGGCCTTTCTAAACTCAGGCGAGAGCCTTAATTTATTCCAGCTGTTATTTATAAACTAGTGGGCTTCCCTGGTGGCTCAGTGGTAAAGAATCCACCTGCCAATGCAGGAGACACAAGTTCGGTTCCCAGTCCAGGGAGATGCCACATGTCTCAGAGCAACTAAGCCTGTGTCCCACAACTACCAAGGCCATGCTCTAGAGCCTGGGAGCCACAGCTACTAAGCCCAAGCACTGCAGCTACTGAAACGTGCGTACCCTAGAACGGTGCTCTGCAACAAAAGAAGTCACTGCAGTGAAAAGCCTGTGCACTGCAACTAGAGAGTGGCCCTGTTCTCTGAAACTAGAGAAAAGCCCACACAGCAACAAAGACCCAGCACAGCTATAAATTAAAAAATTATTTATAAGCTAGTGAGTTTTGTTTTATACCTGGTTCATAACTAAAGCCTTAAAATGAAAGCTATGTGATCTCTGGTTGTGTCTATCTATTATGTCTTATATATTTTATAGATAAGTTATGTTTCTAACTCCTGGCAGTATTGCTGATCTGAATTTGTAAAGCAGCTCTATTTAATTGTCTTAAAAGTAAATGCTTATGAATTAACTATTTCTAAATGTAACAGAAACCAACACATTATTTTTAAGATTATATGATCTAGGATTGGGGCTTCCCAGGTGGCTCTAGTGGTAAAGCACCCACCTGCCAATGCAGGAGACATATGAGATGCAGTTTTTATCCCTGGGTTGGGAAGACCCCCTGGAGGAAGGAATGGCAACCCATTCCAGTATTCTTACCTGGAGAATCCCATGGACAAAGAAGCCTGGTGGGTACATTCCATGGGGTCACAAAAGAGTCAGACATGACTGAAGTGACTGAGCCAGCCCACTCGCACGATCTAAGATTAATACTCAGTAAATCAAAACAAGTTTGTTGCTTGGCTTAATTTACATAGGCCTATCTTGTCTACAGAGTTATCAGTATTAAAACGTTTATTCTACCTAGGTTTACCAAAAGTGAAATAAGTTCATGTTATCTCTAACAAAATTTGTCAGCAAGAAAAATAACTTGGTATGATGGTATTTTCATAAGTAAATTAAATGTAAGTGAGATAAGAGTTTGATGTAAACTTTTGAGAATAATAACTTCCCTGGTGGCTCAGATGGTAAAGCATCTGCCTGTAGTGGGGGAGACCCAGTTTTAATACCCGGGTTGGGAAGATCCCCTGGAGAAGGAAATGGCAACCCATTCCAGTATTCTTACCTGGAAAATCCCTTGGACAGAGAAGCCTGGCAGGCTACAGTCTATGGCGTTGCAAAGGAGTCAGACACGACATTAGCCACTAACAACAAATGTGCAAGTAAATTTACAATTGCTTGCTTCTTAGTTTTCACCAGGAATTAAGATTTTTAAAGGTTAAGAATTCTAATTAATATGTGTGATTAAAACTACTAAAATTAGTAAGGAAAAACATCTTGGTAAGCAAGAAATGAAAATGTGTTTGTTAAGGGAAAACAGTAATTTTATCCTAAAGAAAGGTTAAAAAGAGTAAGAGAGAGAAAGGGAAAACATAGGACAAAATTTGAAGGTAAAAGTGTTGTAAAAAGTTTGTGAGAGAAACCCTGAGGAAAGAGTTTTGTGCATGGTCAGGACTGGCTAAGGTGAGAATAAATTTAATTGAATGAATGACTTTTGTATATTAAAAGTAAGATAGTGCAAAACTAGAAACTGGCTTTCTCTCTGTTAAGAGGACAAAGGTTTCTTGGCATATCAATCTGCTTTTGATAACAGATTGTACAGTTTCTTCTTGTTTGAAGTAACCTGTTGTAACTTTCTGTATTTGCCTTTGAAATCTTTATTGTCACTTTGGTTACGTGAATAAGCATTGCTTCACAGTGACCAGTGATCCTATTTGGCCAAGTGTTTTAAAATCTTTTGATATCTTTGACAAACTTTCCCAAATCAAATTCTAAATGAAGCCCTTTCGACCTCTAACTAACTTTGAAACATTTTAGCAAGACTCTGAAACATCTCGAAGAAAGATACTAAACAAGGCTTATATGATATATTAAGTTACATGGTAAGCATTGTCAAATGAGTGATAATAAACCTTCTTAATTTATATTTTATGGATACATGTTATTAATATAAATGCTCTAGGAATTGATATGAAATTTGCAGATGCTCTGGCATAATTTTATCAATCACAGTTCTAGTTATTATCTTAAAATGTCATATGTCATAGAAATAACCAAATTTCTTTGTCAATCACATTGTAATCCAATCTTTAACCATGCCATTTTGTTTTGACATTTATAAATAGTTACTGTTTTACTTTGATGCTCTTACAAAATGCTTTGTCTTCAAGACAATTCATTGAAAGAACTTCTTGACAAGTAGAAGTTTCTGATAACTTTTAGATCAAACACTGAACAGGCTTGGAAATTACTGAACTCCTGATGGTTTCCTAAAACTGTTAACAGAAGGTTAATATCAACAAGAATTAGTTACATAGAGCTGAAGGTTTCCTTAAATCATACTAAGTTTAATACATACATCAGCTTAATAATAGTAGGAAATTGGACTGGGCACCTTATGAACAATGTGCCTAGTCACTCAGTCATGTCTAACTCTTTGTGATCCCATGGACTGTAATGCGCCAGCCTCCTCTGTCCATGGGGATTCTCCTGGCAAGAAGACTAGAGTGAGTTGCCATGCCCTTCTTCAAGGGATCTTCCCAACCCAGGGATCGAATCCAGGTCTCCCGCATTGCAGGCAGATTCTTTACTGTCTGAGCCACCAGGGAAACCCAAGAATACTGCAGTGGGTAGCACATCCCTTCTCCAGGGAAACGTCCCAATCCAGGAATTGAACCGGGGTCTCCTGCGTTGCAGGCCAATTCTTTACCAGGTGAGCTACCTAGGAAGCGCCACCTTATGAACCATATCAATATATAATTAGCCTTAAAGATAGTAGTTGGTATAGGACAGACTGGGTCAGGTAACCAGGGATATACTAGGCCGCACCTAATGGGAGTTCTTGACTTAAATTTTCACTTATGACCTTATTAATGTTGTAAGACTTGTATTCTATTTTATAAGATTGTTGTTTCTTTTTGTTGAGATTTATTTATTTGCGGCTGTGATGGGTCTTCATTGCTGTGCAGGCTACTTTCCAGCTGTGGCGTGCAGGCTTCTCATTGTAGTGGTTTCTCCTGTTGTGGAGCACAGGCCCTAGGACAGGCAGGCTTCAGTAGTTGCAGTTCACAGGCTCTAGAGCACTGGCTCAGTAGTTGTGCGGCACAGGTTTCATTGTCCCACAGCACGTGGGATCTTCCCAGACCAGGAATTGAACCCGCGCCCCCTGCACTGGCAGGTGGATTCTTTATCACTGAGTCACCAGGAAAACCCAAGAGTATAGTTTCTTGTATTTCCCGATGTGTATGTGAGCCTCTGACAAAAACAATGATTACTAAGCTACTAGAAATCATCAATCAAATATATAGTTCTCTATAAGATTAAAATTATTGTAGTACTGTAACTCTTGGTATGGGAAGAAGCAGCAAGGCAGAATCATGTCCTAGACCATAAGAGTGAGAAAAATGGTCCAGAGACCTTCATGGCTACCATTCGAAGGGCCCAGTCCAGCCATAACACATCAAGTGGCCTGCCAACAAAATCCTCATTTGGCCTGGGAATGAGCCTTCCTAGCACCATGGGACAAATTGGTCAGGAAATGTCTCTCAAACCTTGGTAGAATTTATGACCAAAAGGGGAGAAACTGTAAGTAAACGGAGAGCATCGCTCATCAGCCGTTTCTACAAGGATTTACCCACTGCACTGACCACCAGGGCACGTTGTGCTTCAGACCAAGGAAACGAAGACAGTAACAGGATGTTCTGCAATGTGGACAAGCAGGCCCATAGTTAGACGCACATCTTAGGGAGAATTTTAATGACTCCAGATTCTTGTACTCTTTCATATATATGAAAACACTACAATCCTTAACTTGAGATATATGTCCTTTGTGACTAGCATTAATCTTTCACCCAGATGTACGCCTGACTGCACATAGGCTCTAGCTGAAAATCACATAAAAACTGGTGGTTTACTCAGAGCTGAGTACTCCTTTACCGAGCAAATGTCTCCTGAGCCATAGTCTGCCGGGAGCCGGCCCATGAGATCCCACCTGTGACAGAGTCATGAGGAAGAGGACTGATGTGAGCACGGCTTCTCAGCCCTCAGGGATTCTCGGAAGGCTGCCTCAGTGCTCACCTTAAAGATAATATCTGTCTTTCTGATGTTTGCTATAATAAACCTCTTCTTATTTTCTGTGACTGAGGCAAAAGGCTTTTGCTGATTCTCTTCTAAAATAGATCAATCTGAAGCCTCAATCGACAAGGCCCCTGAACGATAGCACCCTAATAAAATTATCTAGGATATAGAGTATGCTAATCTAAATTCCTCTTGCTAGCATATTGGTTTGCTTAATAAATATACCTGTGCCTTTGGAGCTAATGTGTATGACTGCTCCTTGACAATAAACAGCATTGAGAGCCTCCACACAGAAAGCCCCAATGGGCACAGAGCCCTTTGTAGGGAAGAAAGGCTTATTAGGAAATATAAGAGGTATTGCTTTATGAAACTGTTACTTAGTCTATACTTACTCACTATGTTTTTGCTCTTAACATATTTAGCCTATATAATGAAAACATAATAGTTAGAGATTTATATAAATAGAAGTTTAGCTTTAATACAAATAATAAGACGATTGTTAATTCAGCTGGCGATTTTGCTAAGCACTGACCTTGGCGCTTTCAGCTGCTGTGCCATGACTTTATGGGACCACATTCTTCTCTGTTAGGCTCAAGGCATAAGATAGAGTACAGAGAACAGGTTTTACCTTGAAACTCTGAGTTTGTGAATCCTTTCTTTGTCGTAAACTGCTGTGCCTGTTTTCTTTAAAAAATGTAACCCTGATACTTTCGGTGCCTGATGCAAAAGTGTCCTGGCTGATCAACCCTTATCAATAAAAGAGTCACCAGATGTTAGCCGGCCTCAAGGCCGGAAGATGATGTAAACAACTTTAAACCTTTTGTAATTAAAAAACACGAACTGTGTCTTGGTTCCGATAAGGGTCAAAAACTGCTGACCCACTGATTTGATTTGGCGCGACTCTACACTTTACATTCGTCTCTATGTACAACTAAAAATATAAAAGCTGTCTTGTAAACAATAAAGTCGGAAGACACTTGGAAACACCACGACTCGCTGTGTCTTCTCATTCTTATCGCCGACGCCGTCCATCCTGAGGGAACCCTGTCCAGCTGGAGCAGGTCTCCGGCAATAGTCCTCAGTAAACTGCTAAATAAAACTTACACTCACAACTCTTGCCTTATGCGTTTTTCTTTCAGTCAATGGTGGCAACGAATTGGTCTGGCGGGAGCACAAAGCAGGTTGTAGGCTTGGCTCCAGCAGACTGGAACTGGGCCTTGTGTGCATTCAGAGGGCCTGAGCTGAGGTGGGAGAAGCAGGAATCTCTAAGTAGTGCTGATGTAATAGTAGTGGTGGTCTTGTTTCTGCCCTTGGTAGAGCATCAGGAGTTGGGGATACCCCCAGAGGAGGGGCAATGAGAGCTGTGGTCTCACTGGGCAATCTGGGACACCAGGTCAACTCCAGCCTGGCTGAGAACTAACCAATTAAACATGAAGCAGAGGTGACGCAGACTCACGCAGAAGTGGCTGGGAGAGAAGGAAAGGCTGTGGCTGCAGGACACAGAGGGGTCAGATACCCCTCACATCCCCAGATCCCTGAATGTCCAGCAAGGAGACCAACCCCAACCCACCAGTTCCTGGGTCTGAGCCTTCCCACACTGGTCCTGCCTCAGCACTGGCCAGGCCTTGGAGTCAGGGGCAAGGCCAGAAGTGCAATAGCTGGATCGGGTGGGTGGAGGGGTGGGCCTGGGAAGGGCCTGACCTCCACTCCAAGCCCACCTCCCTCCCTGCCAAACACACAGCAACCTCTATTCTATTCAGGGTATAGGCAAGAGAAGGAGAGGCGAGGAGCCTAGAGGGATTGCCTGACTGTGGGGGAGGAGGGTTTTCCCCTCTTTCTCCTCTCAGTTCTTCTGGCAGGCATAAGGCAGATTAACAGGAGAAAATCAAGTTTATTATGTGCACACAGGCAATCCACATAAGTATGAAGAATTTCTAAGACAGCAAGGCAAGATTAGGTATATGGACACGAGCGTGCTCAGTCATTTCAGTCTTGTCTGACTTTTTTGTGACCCTATGGACTGTAGCCCACCAGGATCCTCTGTCCAAGGGGATTCTCCAGGTAAGAATACTGGAGTGGGTTGTCGTGCCTTCCTCCAGGGGAACTTTCTGACCCAGGGATCAAAGCCGCATCTCCTGAATTGCAGGTGGATTCTTATACCACTGAGCCACCAGGGAAGCCCAGGTATATGGATATATACATTGATATTTGGTCCATCTCCTGGTGGTCAGATTTGCAGGTCCTGGGCAGGGGAAAAGCCATGCCTTACCTCTTGCCCTGGGAATGCCCAGCTTCAGCCCCTCCAGACCTCCCACAGAACACTCACTTGTTCCCCAGTGGCTCCACTGCTCTTGCAAGGGGCATATCTTCATCCACATGAGAACAATATCCCATTAGGTGCCATCTCACAGCTAGAGCTCTTCGGAATTTTTGCCCAGGGAGGTAAGCCACAGCTCCCAGGAGCCAGCAGGGAGACTGGGGCATCCCTGATGCAACCTTAGAAAGTGGCATTCAGAGAATAACAGGCACCTTTTATTGAAGAGCTGAGCAGGAGCCACTTTGTACATACTGCTTTATTCCTTACCACCTCCCATAAAGTAAGTAGTATTTTAGCCTCTTTTTGCTAGTAAGAAAACTGAGGCTTGTTATTTCTTCTCACATTTGTTTTATTTTGAGGTGAAATTCACCTAACATAAAATTTAACGTTTTAAGGTGAGCAATTCAGTGGCAATTAATACATGTAAAATATTGTGAAACCGCCACCTCTATCTAGTTCCAAGGTTTTTATCACCCCAAAAGCAAGCCCCGTACCTCTTATGCAGCTGCTCCCCATTGTCCCTCTTCCGCAGCCCCAGGCAACCACCAATATGCTTTCTGTCTCTATGGATTCACCTGTTCTGGATATTTCATATAAATGAAGTCACACAGTATATGATCTATTATATCTGTCTTCTCTCACTTAGCGCAGTGTTTTCCAGGTTCATCCATGTTGTCACATGGTTCAGTACTCCATTTCTTCTTTTTTTAATTAATTAATTTATTTTATTTTGGAGGATGGATATTTATTTTTATGGCTGGATAATATTCCATTGCATGGGTATACCACTGTTGTTTTTCTGTTGATGGACCTTTGGGCTATTTTTGCTTTTAGGTTATCATGAGCAGTGCTGCTATGAACATAAATGTTCATGTATTTATTTAAATACCACTTTTCAATTCTTTTTTTTTTTTTTTGAAATATGGAAGCATCTTTTAAATACTCTTAAGGCATTTATTTATTAAAACGTTCTCTGCCAAGACTTCACATTAACTTAAAATTCAAATCAGTCTTTACATTTCTCTACTGAGGTCTCCACCTTCTCCAGCTATCAGTGCTACCAGCATCCACAAAGTGAGCCCCATGGTCAGCCTCTTTGTTCCCTGGGTGAAGCAACTAGATGTTAATACTGCTCTGCTACAAGGTAAACGCTCCTAACTCAAACTTATTGGAAAAGGAGTGAAACTTCTGCAAAGTGCACTTTTAGAAGAGGTACTTTTTGCTTATGAAAAGAAACCAGTGAGTCCTCTAAGAATAATAAAAGGGAGTATGTTACAGTTAAGCACATGATTTGGAGTGAAGAATTCGGATGTTGCTCGGCTGGTCCAGGCTATTAATACTCTTCCTGTTCCTCCTGTGGGCCCCCTTCATCAGGTATCACGAAGCCTTCATCTGTGGCGTAGAGAATGTCCACGATCCTCTGCAGCACAGGGTTGTTCTCCCCCTCGTTCTCCTGGCAAATCAACTCAATGTTCCTCAGCTTTCCAAAATAGAAGTCTCTCTCCTTCTCCAAGTCTTCAACAGTAAGCTTCAATACATTGACCTGCTGCATCAATTCAGCTGCTTCGTCATCTCCATTCCCTACACCAGGATTCTTCCTCACCACACCCGGGCCAGCCTTAGGGGTTGCAGTAGTTCTGTGTGTTGCAATGGGCCTCTGTGGAGCTGCACTGCTAGAGCTGAGAGGTTTCTTCGGTTTGTTCAGAGCAGGAGCAACAAGGGAGGGGGCCACTGCAGTTTCTTGACCTACAGGATCATACTCTTTTCCATCATAGTTTGCATCAAAAAACTTCTTGAACCACTGAACGAATTCAAAATTGTCCTGAAACTTTCCTTTTACTAATTTGTCCACAGGAATTATTTTGTCAACACCCATCCTCTTAAAACCTGCTTGTAGTATTTTGAAGTTCTGGATGTATTCATGTTCTAGCTTAGCTTGGAATTTCACTTTCTTCAAGGCAATGGAGCCAGGGAACAACATGTCCATAAACTGACAATAGGCAGCCCCTGAGCACAACTGTTCAATCTTTGTCAGATTCAACTGCAGAGACTCATTGATCCAGGCCAGCATGTCATGTCGACTGAGGTTATCGCTGGTGACCGATGTTGAGTACACGTTCACTGCCATCTTCGGCTCTCGGTTGGACCGCGTCCGCTGCCCGTACCCGGCTCCGGTTCCGTCTTCGTCTCGTTCAAACCGCCTGACCTCAATTCTTTCGAATATGTATGTAGAACTGCAATTGCTGGGTCTGATGGTAATCCTATGACTCACTTTTTGGGAAACCACCAAATTGTTTTCCACGGCGGCTGCACTATTTTATACTCCCACCAGCAATGTATGAGGGTTTCAACCTCGCCACTTGTTTTCTATTTCTCCCTTCTAATTATAGCTATCCTTGTGGTTGTGAAGTTACACTGAGACTGATTTTTTTAATTATTATTATTTTTTTATTTTCATCAAATACAACGTTAACTTTTTCCCTCCTGCACAGCATGTGGGATCCCCAAGCAGGGATCAAAGCTGTGCCCCCTGCATGGGAAGCACAGACTCTTAACCACTGGAACACTAGTGAAGTCCTGAGATCGTTTTTGGTTTTTGTTTTTTCACATGAATTAATTTTAAATCAATTTTAGGAAAAGAATATAACTTGGCTGTTTGTGGACAGTGTAGGTAAGGCTGGCAAACACAAAGCCTGCATCCTGAAGGCAGGAAAACAGATTTTTTTTTCTGGTTTGTCTCTCCACTGGCTCACATTGCCTCCCCTGTAGCACCCTCAATGCCAAACCCAACCCTGACTCTGCAAGAAGCCTCCGAATCTCCTCTGTCCCCTACATCGAGGTGAGCCCCAGGTTGAGGCAAATCTCCTCTGGGTAGAAGGGCCATCATTGTGTCTCCCACCTTAATATCAGGGACCTGACCACCGAGACCGAGTCTCCTTTGCAGGCTCTACCTGGTCCTGCGCATGAGAACGCCCTGACTCGGATCACAGGGTTTCCCAGGGCAAGTCTGTGGGTTAGTCCCACCCTTCCCCATGATTTTCATTTTTAACTTCTTATTCTTATTTCCTACATGTATTAAATATGTATAGGAAAAGTACACAAATTACAAGTATACAATTCAATGTATTTTCACAAAATCCAGATTCTGGATAACAGCATCGAGAGAAAAGTAGGACATCATTTACACCCCCAAACAGGCCTAAAAGTCTGTACTACCCTGCCAAGGGTTACCACTAGCCTGACCTTTAATACCATGGAGTGGTTTGGCCCCGTTTGAGGATTTCGTAAATGGAATCACTTGGCCTATGTGTCTGGTTTCTTCAGCAGCACTGCTTGTGTGGTGTTCCTCTGTGTTTGTGTGTGACTATGGTTTGCTCATTTCCCTCACTGTCTGACATCCCTTTGTGTGATTCAGCCACATCCATTTCTGTATTCTGCAGTTGACTGGCACTGAGTGGACTCCTTGCTGAGCTACCTGGATGGCGCTGCTACGACAGTCTACCAAGGAGTGGGGTTCCTGGTCACAGGGCGTGCCTGTCCTGCTTTGCCAGATACCACCAAACAGCTTTCTGTATCCACACCCATTGACACTATCCCCAATAACACAGGACAGTTCCAGCGGCTCCACACCCTCATCAACACTTGGCACCACCAAGCTTTTTCCTTTTGGGCCAATTTGGCAGGTATCTGGTAGTAGCAATCTGAGGTCTTAGTTTAGATTTCCCTGATTGCAAATGAAGATGAACACCTCATGTGCTTATTGGTCATTTAGATGTTCTCTTCTGTGAAATGCCTGACTAAGACCTCTGTTTATTTCTATTGTTACGTTTCTATTATCACTTTTTAGGAGTTCTTTATTCTAGATGCAAGCCCTTTATTTTCTGTTCTCATCTTGTGGCTTTTGATAAATAGAATTTCTTAATCTTAATATAAATTTCATTTACCATTTTTTCTTTCATGATTAGCATTTTTAGTCTCCTGTTTAAGACATCTTCGCACTCCGAGGTCATCAAGATGTTCCTCTATATTTTCGTACAAAAGCAGATCTTCAAGACATGTAGAATTGACTTCTGTACCTAGTGTGAGGGTGGAGTTGGCCTTATTTCTTTATGCATATCCAGTTATTGAAAAAGCCATCCTTTCCTGACCCCCAGTTTTCAGGTAAGTGATAACAGTGGTTTCTCTTTGACTCACAGGAGCAAGTGGAAGGCATTCTGTTTTCTCCAGGTTTTGGATAAGGTGGCACTTAGGACTGTATCTGTCATAGCCATACAAATGGTAAGTAGTCCCTAGGAGAAAAAAATTCTCCCCAGGAGCCAGGAGGCAGTAAGGAAATCAAAGGCCCTAGGGGCCAGAAGAAGAACATAGGTGGGATATTCACAGGGAGTCCAGGGGATGGACTTGGTAGGTATGTGACAGAAAATGGGGACAAAGAGTTGACTCTAACTTTGGGTTACAGAGACAGGGCAACCCCAAATTACCATCCCAGAGGGTAGAGGTTGTTGCTCAGGTCCCGGGCTGCAACCACATCCTACATTCTGGGGCCCTGCCATGGGCACCCTTCTCTTACAGTCTAAGGGATCTGCCCCCACCTTAGCCATAATGGGCTCCTCGGCCAACTCATCCACAGAAGCCAAAGGAAGAAGGTAGTGGGACACAACAGATAGAGCCAGACATCCTGGGTTGGCATCCTGCGTCCACCACTTTCTAGTTGTGTGACCTTGGGAAAGTTACTTAACTACTCTGTGCTTTTTCCCTCTATAAATGGCAATAATAATAATGCCTACTTCACAGGGCCAATTTGAAGATAAATGAAATCATACATGTAAAATTCCTAAAACAGTGACATATGGAAAGTGTTCAATAAGTGTTAGCAATTGTTATCATTATCCTGGACAACTGAATTCAGGACCCCAAACTCCCTGTCAGAGCTATATGCTGAGCACCCATGGGAAGTACCCATTGAGAACAAGCCTCCCATTCCAGCTGACTCAGCCCCTGTCTCCAAGAGCCAAGGAGACCCCTCCAGGCCTCCCCCTAGGGAGGCACTCCCCGTGTGGCCTTCAGGACACTGACCCCACACCAGAGGATGAAGGGGAGATGCCCCACAGCCAGCCCCAGGATGCCTTCCTCCCTCCCCCTCCTCCATACAGGTTTTCCCCATCCTTGCAGAGCCCAGTCAAAGCCCACCTCCTCCTTGGAGCTCAGAGCTTCCTCCTTGCTGGCCACCACAGCCTACACCCCCCTCTGCCGGCACTCTTAGCAAGAGCCTTGTCTCCTTGACTAGGACCAGGGTACAGCCGGAACGTGTCAGGGACGTACACCTTCCTCAAGCTCTGAAGGTTACAGGAAAAGCCACTCAGAGGAGATGAAATGAACTCCCGCAGTGCTAGTTGCTCAGTCATGTCTGCCTCTTTGTGACCCTGTGGACTGTAGCCCGCCAGGCTCCTCTGTCCCTAGGATTTCCCAAGCAAGAATACTGGAGTGGGTAGCCATTTCCTCCTTTAGGGGATCTTCCTGACCCAGGGATCAAACCCACATTTCCTATGTCTCCCGCATTGCAGGTGAGCCACTGGGGAAGCCTAAACTCCTGTAGAAATCATCTTAAAACTAAGAGGTGTTCCAAATGAGGAGCCTGGGCAGCCAGGAAAGCCAGTCAGGATCTGCTGACTGTAACAGGACAGGGGGCCTGACTACATGTGGCCCATAGACCTGAAAGAAGAGTGTGGTGACGAGAGGGGTGGGGTGGAACGGGGTCTGGAGCAGCCCAGCAAAAGGATTCAAATCCTCGTGCGGGAGACAGGGTGTCCACACCAGCTCACCCGGGGCAGCTCTCCTCCTGGGGGAGTCCTGGCTTAGCCTAAGCCACATCTCAATGGGAGGATTCATATGTGAGCCAGCCTGCCTACTGGGCTAGTGGGATGGGGCCCCATAGGTGCCAGCTGCATGAGACAGTGATATGGGTGCCTGGAGAGGGTGCTCCAGCCCAGCCTCAGAGCCAGGAGCTGAAGCTCTTGCACGTCTCACAAGGATCTCAATACCGCCACCGTGTGGATCTGTTTGAAACCGCATAGGGCTACCAGTTAGTGGGGCAAGTGGAAGCTGAAATTCAGTCTACACTCTGCTCACCAAGGAACTTGCCCTGGTACGGCTGCCTGGGCCGGCGAGGGGGACCAGGGGAAGCGGGGGTGGGGCAAAAACTCTTCTCTACCCCACAACACTATCAGGGCTACGTCTGCCCAAAGGGCCCACGTTTTCCTATCTCCCACAAAGGTGACACGTGGGTAAACATCAGCCCTGGGTTTGTGCGTGACCCAGTGTTCAAGCAGTCCAGCAAGGCCCCTGCTGTACAGCGACAGTATGTGGCAGAGGGGGAGGAAGAGAGCCACCCGATTCTTCACAGCAGAGGCTCCAGCACCCAAGGCAGACTGTCCTAGGGGCACCGTGACACAAGTCTGTGTACCCCCACAGAAGCACCGAGGCACTGGGGCAGTGCCGTGGGCACTGAGCTTTGTTCAGCTATAAGACAGGGATGGATCAGAGGTGACTGCAGCTTCATCTGACTTATAAGCTCAAGTAGGATGCTGCCAGGAACTCCCAGATCTGGCTGGGTGACATCTTCCAAGGGCAGATACAAGAGCCAGTGGCATCAGTGACAAGGTGGCTGCACACACACCCTTAGGTTGCAGGTGCCCAGAGGCCAGTGTCAGTCTACCACCTCCATCCAACAGGGTATCCACTGACAAGAGTTCCTGGGTGATCACGGACCAAAAGCCAGCCTACTGTCTGCTCACAAAGCTGTGCTCCCCAGCACGAGGCCTGTCTCTTCAAGGAAGGAGCATCTTTTTCTAATTACACAAAGGCACTCTATGAGCTAGCATGGCTCTGCCCGGGGGCACATGGCTGCAGAGGAGAAGGGGGTCCAGGGCCAACGGAGGCTGTTCAAAACCCTGGTTCCATCTCACTACTCACCAAGCCATTGCAGGTGGACTTTTGGGAAAACCCTCTGCTGGTGTTTTGATTCCCTGTTATAAGCTGGTGAGCCTGGTCTGCTGCAGGCCTCCTGTAAGCTGGGTCAGAGGGAGTCAGTTTCTGTGCTGTAGTCATCTCCAGACATTGTGACAGATCCAGGATCTGGCCTACAGGGTCACCTTCTCCAGCAGCTTTTTGACTACCAAACTACCATCTCCATCTTGACCTCTGCCAAGATGTTCACCCACCGAGGCCCTCAGCAAGTACTCCCTCCCTTCTGCTCCCCTCCCCCACCTCTGCCCCAGTACATGCCTCTCGCCCAGCAAATGTCTTTGCTGACTCTGGGATGTGAGCAAAAAGCATCAGCAGGAATCGGACTCCATGGTCTGCTGGGGAGAAGGAGGGGTGGGTAGAGAGATAGAGACAGGAAGCATTAAGGCTTCATAAATTTCACATGAACACTGGCTTTTCTGTGTGCTGATCACCCAGCTAAGAGCTTTATTGAATGTCCATGATAACCAGTGCAGGATACCTTGGTATCTCCATCTTACAGGTAAGAGAACTGAAGCTCAGAGTTCATACAATTTGCCTAAGATCACAGCAATAAAGTGAAAGAGCTGTATACCACGAAACAGTGATTTTAACCAGGGATCACAAAGTTAACCATCTCCCTGACACTATATAGATTGAGCCAGGTGAAAGGCTCAGGCAGGGGTGGGGCACTTTCAGTCCTTTCCAGATGCTGCATCTGATTCTTGGAGGCCCCATCCTTATTGAAACAAACATTAAAATTGCACGCACATCCCTCATTAAATAGAACCCTCTTTGCTTGAAATGTGAAAGGATTTTCATGAATTTCCTTTTGAAATGACTTGCCTCTGAGTAACTCATTCAATTTACTATTGGCTATGATTTCTCTTCAATCATACTGCACAGTCTGGAACTGTTGCCAAAACTCCAACTTACAAATTGTTTTCAAATATAATGACATGTGTATGGATACCAAACTTCAATATTAAAGTTGATGTTACTTTCTGAAAGCACGTTGTTAAACATTCAGCAATTTTGACATTGTCTTTTTCATAGTTTGCAGCCCCCAAAGATTTTCTTTCAAATCTCCAACATTCCTGGGCCTTTGGAGGTCCACCCTGGCCCCTAAATAGGAGGCTGCGTGCTAAGTCGCTTTAGTCGTGTCTGACTCTTTGCGACCATATGGACTGTAGCCTGCCAGGCTCCTCTGTCAACAGGATTCTCCAGGCAAGAATACTGGAGTGGGTTGCTGTGCCCCTTCTCCAGGGGATCTTCCCGACCCAGGGATGAAACCCATGTTTCATCTCCTGCATTGGCAGGCAGGTTCTTTACCACTAGCACCACCTGGGAAGCCCTAGGGTTGCTCATAAAGCCAGGACACTTGGCTCCTCCCCATCTCCAGACACACAGGCTGCCCCAGCAGGCCCAGCTGCAAGATCACCCACCCCAGATGTTCCAGGGCATCCTAATTTGGGCAACTTGGGCTTCCCTGGTGGCTCAGACGGTAAAGAATCTGCCTGCAATGCAGGAGACCTGGGTTCGATCCCTGGGTTGGGAAGATCCCCTGGAGAAGGGAATGGCTACCCACTCCAGTATTCTTGCCTGGAGAATTCCATGGACAGAGGAGCCTGGTGGGCTACAGTCCACGGGGTCGCAAAGAGTCAGACACAACTGAGTAACTAACACTTTCTTCATAGATTATTCTCATTTTGAAAGCAGAATGATTTGCCAAATGTTGGGTTAAATGTGATTTAATGCGTAAATCTTTCTTGGAATTCCATATAAGTACATTTATGAATGAGGCAATGCTTTGATGGAGTGAACGTTCTTACAAAAGGTTTGGAAATTAGGGTCACTGTCATCCTAACCAAGCCTTACCAGCCCCTCCCATCTAGGGGTGCAGCCAGTGGCCCCCCCTGGTACCCTCAAGTCCCACAGGATGGGGCACAGGAAAGTGAAGTAGGGCAGGCCAGGATGTGATATGTCCTGGCACAACCTGCCCAACCACAGTGTTTTGTGACTGACAAGGGACAGTCCCCCGGTGCAGACTTTATTCAGGGCTGGCCCCATTCAAGGCAGACTGGCCAAGGCAAGCTGACTTGCCTATTTTATTGCATTCTGTTTGGGGCCTTTTGGAGCAGACTAGTTTTTTAAATTCCCTCTGCCATCCACCATCACTCCACTCCCTTCTCCATGCAAGAGGCAGAATCCCTAAGGAGGGAAGATGCAGCCTTTTCACAAAGCATTACATGCATGCCTCCCGAGCTGGTCATGGGGAGGGGCTCAACATGATCCCATGAAAGGGAAGGAGGCAGGACTGCACAGGAGGCGTGGAAGAGGTAGAAGGCAGGAAAGAATTTTAACTGTGGTTTACATGCTTTGCTTCATTCTATCAAGAAGCAGTAAGACAGATAAATGATAGATTCCTTGGACCTGGTCATTTTACTCATGGGCATCGAGATTCGGAATATTCTGTAAAGCCTTATTTGCATGTTAAGTCCCTTCAGTCATGTCCAACTCTTTGCGACCCTATGGGCTGTAGCCCACCAGGCTCCTCTGTCCCTAGGACTTTTCAGGCAAGGATATTGGAGTGGGTTGCTATGTCCTTCTCCAGGGGATCTTCTTGATCCAGGGATCAAACCTGGGTCTCCTGCATCTCTGGGGTTGGCAGGTGGGTTTTTTACCACAAGAGCTACCTGGGAAGCCCAAAGCCTTATATGGAGAAATAATAATATCTAATACTTATTGAGCACTTAGTGCTTTATATCCAGAGACTCAATGAATCTAGAGTCAACCTGTGAGGATTATTATTATTGATTGCTATTATTATTATTTTTGCTGCTATTATCCCTATGAAATCAGTGAGGACATGGAGGCACAGAGAGGGGAAGTAACTAGTCCAAGGTCATACAGCCAGTAAGCAGTAGAGCCAAAATTCAAACCCCTGTGGTCTGGCACCACAGCAGACAGTGGTAGCTATGACATTAGGCCAGTTATTCCTAAAAATTGATGGTCAATTATGGTGAGGCTCACCATGGGACAATGTACAGTAATTAAAATTTATGAAGAATATGAAAATATTAATGAAATGTGGAAAGACATAAAAATATTTTTAAAATATAAAATAATACATGTATGATCTCATGTTGATGTAGGGCAGAAGCCAACACATTATTGTAAAGCAATTATCCCCCCCCCAAAATTAAAAATTTTAAATGTCTTTTAAAAAAGAGCTAAAAAATATGTAATATAAAATATATAAAATGTATTTTAAACATACACATGTATCTCAGAAGTTGACCAAATATCTGTTGAAACTGGTGGATTGTGAGTGGACATTTTTCTTCTTCTTACTTTTCTATATTTTCCAAATTTCTTTCAGGAAAATTATCCTTTTCAGTTAGGAAAAAGTATTAAGGGCTGATTTAAAATTATTTGCTCTCAATAAGTATTTAAAAGAGAATTTCTGAGAAACAAAAACTCCACAAGCAAGTTGTTTTTAAAAAAAATAATGGGGGGGAGATGCTAAGAAACTTTTTAAACTGGTAATATGCTTACAGCGAGGCCTCAGAACACTGAGAAGAGTGTACAAGAGATTAAAAAACGGAATGAAGGAATCTATGATAAGACAAGTTCACTTACTCATTTACAATGAGTAAATAAAGAGTCTTTGCTGTCCTAAGGCAGCTCTTGCCTTTAAGGAACCCTTCTAGAAATCCTTTTTTATCTTACAAATGAAGACACAGCATGTTTGTTATTAAATATTCACTTCTTTGAAAAGTAAGTTCCCATCAGCCTGTTAAAGATCCTCCTGTGGGCAGATTCAGGCCCAGCATGGGCCCCAAGCTCCCCTGGCTCCAGTTCAGACTCAGCCACTGGCCCATTCCATCTCCTGAGCCCATTCCATCCCTAACAGAAATCAGCCAGACTTGTACAATCTCTTGCTCATCATCCAGCTCTAACACTCTGCTCTCCACTGCATAAATGGCTAGAACAAATTGGCTAGAGATGCCTTCTGAAGACAGAAGAACCTTGGGTCTTGGCCAGGAGCGAGCCTGTAGCCCTCAGGAGGTAGCGGCATCAGGGAGCCTCTGCCCAGAGGTACAGATGCAGAAAGAGAGATGGGGCTGGAGAGGCACAGGCTGACAGAGAGTAGGGAGGAAGCCAGCCTCCTGCTCCCTCACCAGGCCCTCAGTCACACAGGCTCATGCTGTTCCAGGGCTAATTGAGTCAGAAGAGAATGAATAGCGTGTCTTTCTCCCCACTCAGCAGCAGCAGCAGGAAACAGCTTCTCTATCACCAACCCAAGACCCTGCACAGCACAGGGCACATTCTACTCTCCTCCTTACATGAGCAACAGACTCCAGCAACCTCTGTGCCCAAGGAGGTGCTCCCGAAAACCATGCATTAACCATGGGACTGAAGCCAAGTTGCTTAAGTCTGCATTCAGAAGGCACAGGCTTGCTCCAACCCTTTGCAAGAGAATCTGCTAGGAGCATGCAGGTTTCTGCACTATGCCTCCCACCTACTGACTCAGAATCTCTGAGGGCAGGACCTGGAAATGGCATTTTAAACAAGCTCCCCAGAAGAGCCTGATGCTCCTGGAGTTGCAGAACCACTGGCCTCAGGGATGCATGTAAGCGCATATTCCCACATCTACCAGAGGCTGGGAGGGAGGAGGATGGAGAAAGTGGAAAGGGGATGCTACTCCCCAAAATTATGTGATATGGATGTGCCCCAGACCTGGAGCCAAGTGTCCACTTCAGAGGGGGTGGGCCAGGCTGGACGAGGGCCTAGGGGCAGCAGTCAGGTCCCCGGTGGGCCTCTCCTCCCACCCCGCTTCCTCTGTCAGTTTCCACATGCATAAACAGTCAAGTCCATTCATTCCTCTCAGAACTTGCTGTCCCTCCATCCACAATGCTCCTGGATCTGACCTCAGCCACTGTCCACCACAGCTCTCTCTCTCCCAACAGAGACTCCACCTGCCTCATTACTTAAATAATCTTTATTTCTCATGCACTAGGAAAGATGAGATTGTATGAAACACTGCATTTCACAGCAAAGGCTTCACTCCAGATCACAACACAGGGGATCAGGGGGGATCCAGGTGTGGTCAAAACTCTGGGGACCACAGTGGGGTTACTACCCTCAGGGCTGGTGGCAGATCCGGGACCCTTCCACTACAAGGGCCCTGGACATGGCACAGGGCGGCTGCCCCCTCCCACAGAGGCACAGGAAGCTGACACCAGAGGAGCACACAGACCAGAGAAAGGACAGAGAAAGCTGCTGGGCAGTGACTTGGCAGAGGTGATGGTCCAGCACCTCCAGGGCCCGAGTACAGGCAGCCAGGGCTGGGACTCAGACGGTCCCAGCTGCCGTGGAGCTGCTAGAGCTCACAGATGCCAGGCAGCCCATGACCACAACAACATACATGTACAGGCCACACCTGACTACCTTCTCGGCCACATAAACAAGACGGGGGCCTAAATTCAAACCCCAGTCAAAGCTTGAATTTGCCCAAGCAGGACCCCAAGGGCTAGAGGGGCCAGCCCCCCCACAACCATCCTGAGTTCTCAGATGCCCAAAGGACCAGTCAGGCTTCAGAGGATCCTGGGACAGGGCTTCCAGTAGGGCAGACCTCAAGCCTGGGCCCTCAAGTGCCACGTGAGCCAAGACAAGGGCAAAGCGGCTCCACTCGCCCTGGGGCGGCACAGGGACAGACACAGGTAGAAACATGCAGGACAGAACAAGGAAGAAGGACACATGCAGAGACCATAACAGGCTGGGAGGGGTCTGCAGACAGAATGTGGGCAAGGTGCCGAGACACAGGGCACTGCGGGGGCCGGGCTCACTGAGGCCCGGGGCTCATGGTTATGCCCGCCTCCTCCGGGATAGTCTCCAGCATCTCGCTCTGCACGGCCTGCGTGATGAGCGCCAGCTCCTGGCACAGGGTCTCGTGGCGGTAGCCCACGCGGATGTCTGGCACATTGGTGCGGCGGATGTCATTGCCCTCGGGGCCCTCCTTGGTATAGTTGGGTCCCAGCCAGTGGCTCTTCACCTGGAGGGGCAGGGTGAGGTGCAGGGCTGCAGCTCGCTCTGAGGGGCCAGCAGCCCTGTGTGTCTGTGTGTTAGTCACTTGGTCATGTCTGACTGTGTGACCCCATGGACGATAGCCCACCAGGCTCCTCTGTCCATGGGATTTCCCAGGCAAGAATACTGGAGTGGGTTGCCATTTGCTCCTCCAGGTAATCTTCCCAACCCAGGGACTGAACCCGAGTCTCCTACATTGCAGGCAGATTCTTCACCTCCGAGCCACTGGGGAAGCCCAGCACTCCTGGGACCTTCCCAAATGCAGAGCAAGGGAGGAGAGGGATGGCGAGGGGGTGTGGTACCTTGTGGGAAAAGCCACTCATGAGCACGCTGTTGCGTGCCAGCTCGCACATGTCACAGGAGCTGAGCTTCCACACCTGGGTGGCGATGCTGTACTCCTCCATCAGTGGCTCCTGCAGGGGCCAGGTTCCCTCAGGCAGGTGCACCAGGGCCTGCTGCCCAGCCCCTCCCAGGGGCTGACCACTAGGCACGCTGCGCTCCACCAGCAGAGGGCAGCACCAGCCCCAAGGCCCCTCAGTACCGGTGGCCTTTGAGCCCCAGGACACCCGCCTGCCTGGCTGCCTGCCGGGTGCTGACCTTGGTGAAATGGAACTGCAGGGGATCGTCCGTGGACAGCGAGACCATGAGGCCGCGGGACAGGTACTCAGGTAGCGGGTTCCGGTGGTAGCTGAGGAAGAGGCTGTTGTTGCTGAGCGGGGACATGGCAATGCCAATCTGGGCCAGGTAATACAGGTACTGCAGGACTGGGGCCTGGGTGGGCGACAGGGAGGGTGGGCCTGTCAGGTTGGGGAGGACACCTGGCTCTGGGGGGGTACAGGCCACAGTGCAGGTTGGGGGGCAGTCCAGGCTGGGCAGGAGTTGCAGAGGGTCGGTTACAGCCAGGTTCTGAATTGGGGCTTTGGTGTGGAGGCTGGGGTCCCAGCTGGGGGTGGGTGAGAAGGAGGATCAGCTGCTGAAGAGGCCTGATGGGCAGGGAGGAAGGGAGCCTCTGGGATGGGGGAGGCAGGGGTGCAGAGCCTGACCTTGCGCAGAAGCAGCCCGTGCGAGATGTTCTCAGCCAGCATGAATGCCGACACCAGGTGGTGGATGGGCCCCGCCTCCCCGCAGTGCGGCCTCAGCACGAACGTATGGAAGCCCCTCTGCCTGGGGGGCCAGAAGACAGCGTTGGGTCCCAAGCCTGGTGTGCCCAGGCTTCTGAGCCCCCACCCAGTGACTCTGTGGGCCGAGGACCAGGGGTCAGGGGTAGATTCTTGGCTGTGAGGGTTGAACGACAGAGCCCCGGGGGCAGAGAAACAACCTGTCAGATCCAAGACTGGGGGTAAGAGGTGGGTCAGGTGGCCCCAGCAGGCCCCAGGGCAGGCCCGGAGCAAGGCCTGCTGACTGAGAGCTAGCCAGGCGGGTAGAGACGTGGCACCTGTGGAGCCCAGGGCAGGCACCTGCGAAGGTGGTTCAGCATGGCCATGTTGGCGAAGGTGTAGTACAGGTAGTAGGCGTAGGGCGGGTTGTCCTCCTCCACCCAAGCCTCAGGGAGCGGGCTCTCCAGGTTGAAGACATGGTTCTCGGGCTTGGACTCATCATCCACACTGTCAAAGCCGTCCACCTGGCCCAGAACCCTGGGTCAGGCCCAGAGCTATAGCCGAGCCTGAGGCAGTGTCCCCTCCCACACCCAGACCTGGGCCACCCCCTCACGTGCTCCAGGAAGAGATGCAGCTCCGGGTGGCTGGCAGGGTGGATGGTGGCCTCGAACAATGGCAGGAAGATGTTCTCCAGCATCTCCTGGAAGTTGGCCAGCTGGCCCTTGGTCCGGTACACATCACTGTGGGCGAGATGTAGATACATGGGCGCGCGCGGGTCAGGGCAGAACCACAGAAGCACTTCTGAGCCATACTGATTAAGAGGGGCTGGAGAGACCGTGAGTAGAGCCAGGGCTCCCTCCTGTTCCCAGGGCTCCCTCCTGTTCCCAGGGCTCGGCTGGGATGGGGGAGGGTCAGCCATCCCAGAGGGCAGGAGGCCAGCCCTGGCCCCATGACCTCTGCCCCCACATTCCCTCCCACGCCCAGGGACACTCACAAGAGGCGGGGCACCTGCACGAGCCAGCGCACATTGGGGGAGTGTACACGGTGCATGACAGCCCAGCGCGCCAGCTTGTCCCACTCATCCCTTGAGCGCCCGTAGATGGAGAGCCGCAGCTCTGCATTCTGGTACTTGCTCTCCTCCAGGTCAGACATCACCTCCTGAGCGGCATGCATGGGCAACTGTCACCCTCAGGTTTCTCCCCGATCCCTGTCCCCATGCCCATGAGGCACACTCCATCAGACCTCTTCATGCCTCTCACTCACCCCGCAAGCCCCCAGCCACCCAGGCTCTCGTTCAGTCAGGGAGGGCTGCCCTCCTCCTCACCTTGATGATGTGAGCAAAGTACTTCCCAGAAACCCTATTGTCCGTCTTAATGAAGATCTCTCGGAGGACGGACTCCCCAATGGGGTTGTATTTGGCATTGAACTTGTCAAAGCGATGGAAGGTGTTTCTGTCCTGGGGGCGAAAGGCCAGCCCAGGTCATCCCTGAACCCCAGCCCACACACCAGCCCAGCCCCTCAGCCCCCATGCCGCGGACTGACCGCGTGCACATCGAGCGTGTCCACACTCAGGTCATAGGCCGTGAGGTTCATGCTCTCGAAGACTTCCCGTAGTGTCTGCTCACGACCCTGCTCCACGTGCACGATCTCCTCCAGGTGCCGCTTCATCGCCCGTTTGATGAAGCGCAGCAGATGCTTCTGGTTCATGCAGGATGAGGCATGGATGTGCGTGTCCACCTGCAGTGGAACGGGGACTGCTGGGGCCTGGGCGATGGGATGGGAGAGGATTCTCCAAACTGGATGCTGGGGAGGCGGGCAGGCCGTGGAAGGTGAGGCTGGGCAGGGGTGCTGGGTCAGCTGTGTGGGGGCCCAAGCCCCAGGGGGGAGGCTGGGCAGGGGTGCTGGGTCAGTTGGGTGGGGAGGGCCCACCTTGCGGATGTTGTAGAAATCTCGGTGTGGCACCTTCTTCTGCGCAGCCAGCTCCTTCATTTCATTGAGCAGCACATGCATCTGGAACTTGGAGCTCAGGTACTGGAGCCGGCGGTAACAGAATGATTTTCTGGGCAGGAGGAGAACCAGGCAGGGGCTCAGGCATGCGGGGAGGCACCCGGGAAGGCCTAGGCGGCAGAGCCGAGAGGGAGCTGGAGGGTGCAGGAATGGGGCTGCCAAAGGGACAGCAGCCGAAGACAGGGAAGTCTAGGACTCAGGGACTATGAAAGGGTGAGACTGGGTGACAGGTGTCTGGGGCCAGACTGGAAAAATCCGAGCTGGGAGGGGAGCTGAGTGTCTGGGACAGGCGTGGACTCACATGGGGCCATTGATGATCAGAGCCATCAGCACATTGACATCTGCCACAAATTCCTGCAGGTCGGGATACGGCAGCTCCACCTCTGAGCAGCTGGTGTGTAAGGGGAGCTTGAGTGAGGAGAGCAAGCCAGGAGGCCCTGTGGGCCCTCCTGAGCCAATGCCGTCCCCCTTAGTTTCCGCCCCTCCATGGCTCCCAGCACACCCTACACCCCTCTTACTGCTCATCAGGTTCCCTGCGGGTGTACACGTGAACCACGCCCCGCACCATGCGCAGACCCAAGCCCAGGTCCCCTGGCATGGTGCTCGGCTCACAGTGTTCATAAGGGTGCTGCTCCAGCACTGGTGGGTGCACCGGGGCATCTGCAGGGGCAAGGAGGGCGGAGTCAGGGCCAGAGCTCTTCCAGGCCACCTGCTGCCTGGCCCAGAGGCCCCAGCAGGACAGCTCCTGCCCCTGCCTCCCCGCCCTGCACGCCAAGAGGCTGGGAAGAAGGAGCCAGGCTGAGGTTCCTGGGCACCCAGCTCAGGGAGGCTGGGATGCCAGGGCACATGGAATAGGACAGGGATGGGGGGTCCCACCAGCGGACACGGGGGTGTCGGGGCCCTGCTCGTAGGTGCGTGTCTCCAGGGGCTTCTCGGCCAGCTGCTGCAGGTACCGGCGGGTGGTGGGGCAGAAGCTCTGCAGCGACAGGGCCATGTACTTCTCCCGGACGAACAGTGCCCGCACCACGCTCTTGGCCGCATCCAGCAGGTCTGTGAAGGGCACCTAGAGACAGAGATGTGGACTCACTCTCCTTGGTCCCAGACCCAGCCCGCTCTCACCTCCTTCCTGAGGCCTGTACCCCAGAAACACTCAGACCATTCTATGCTCAACAGGGTGACTAGCTCCCAACCAGAGCCTCTGCCTCTCCAGCTTTTAGGAAGAGAAACAGACCCTCTAGCCTCTATCCCCATAGCCCCAGACTAGGGGAGCCCAGCAGGATGCAGGGACAGGGACACTCACCCCACACTTCTCCTCCCCGGAGATGGTCACCCGCTGAAACTCCCGCTCCAGCACTACGTCGCGCTCCCATAGGCCCCGGTCACCCTGCCCCTCACCCTGCTCCTTGTAGAGCCTACAAGTGGGGAGGACAAGGGAGGGGCTAGAAGCAGCAGAGGGACAGGCCCCAGCCCCGCAGCCCCCGTGCCCCTCTGCCCTCCTCACTGGAAGTCCGAGTCACTGTCAGTCTTCAGGAAATCTTGCTTGGCCCGAAGCAGGATGTCCGGCTCCAGCCTGAAGGTAAGAGGAGAGGGCAGGCACATGATGAGGCCCGTGCCCTAGCCAGGGCCCTGCACCAAATGAGGTGCCGTGCGCATGTGGTCACGTGTGGCCCTCACACAGGGCTGAAGAACTCTGGGCCATGCGGGCTGCTCTCGCCCCACGTCAGAGATGAGAAAACACACCCAGAAGTTAAGCAACATGTTCCAGGACACGTTGGTGGGCAGAAGACTGAACCAGACAGAGCCCAGAAGCCTGACTCCAAAGCCTATGCTTCTGTACACCACTACTCTGTGCCACCTCCCAGGGGGTGGCCCAGAGGGAGGACTGGTTGGAAGAGAACAACGATGGGGCTCTGAAAGAGTCCAGATGGAAACAGAGGGATGCTGGGCGGACTACCCTGTGCCCCTCCCCACAACCCTACAGCCGCCGCCTGGCTGTGCCCCCGCACCCTGCAGTGGCCCGGCCGAGCCCCCACCCTGTGGCCGCCTGGCTCTGCAGCTGGGGGCTTACTTGACATCCTGGCTGATCTGCCGCTCCAGGCGCTGCCTCCGCTCCTCCAGCTGCTCGATGGGGCTCTCCTCGGGGAACTCGTAAGGGGCGCTGCGGAGCTCACTCTCAGCCAGGGAGCGGCTGAACAGCTCCTGGTGGGAAGGAAGGAAGGGTCAGTGTGGCCGAGCCGTCAGGGTCCAGTGATGCGGGGAGGGCACAGGGGCTGGGGATTCTTGGGACCACCTAGGGATCAAGGCACAGCCAAATATAAAGTAAGGGGACAGCTGAGGTGGAGGGGTGCAGGGAGAGGGGACTAGGCGTGGAGGCAGCAACGGGGGTGGGTGGGGGAAACGCAGGGTGTGGTGCCAAGCGATACCTCGGCGATCTCCTTGCATTTGCCATCCATGGACGTGCGCAGATCGAGCGGGAAGTGCTTGAGGCAGGGGGCAGGGCCTGGCAGGGATCGGGCAGACTGTAGCGGAGGGGCCCCCAGCCCACCCCGGGCCTCTGTGGAGACAATGATGCGGGGTCAATGGGTGGAGGGCAGGGCCTGGGTGCACTGGAAGCCCTGGGCCCTGGCATTATCCCAGGCCAGCCCCAGAGAGAGGCCAGCCCCGCCCAGAGGCTGAGGCGTAAGCCTATCTGTGGACCTCACCTGCAGTCTGGCCTGAGGACCCCTCACCCATTCCAGGTTCAGGGGCGGGGCTAAGAGTCTGCCTCTACAACAAACGGACTCATTCACTCCAGAAATAAAAATCTGAATCCTGGACTAGGGGCCACTCCATCAGGCCATGAGAGAACCTCCAGGTGAGTACCTGCTACAGGCAGCACCCACATGTCCATGTACACATATGCACACTCTCACACTCTCTCTCTCTCTCCAGGCGCTCATCCACACCAGCGAAGCCCAGCGTACAGCTTCCACGGCAGGCAGTCCAGGGTCAGACCTGCCTCTGGATAAGCAGACGGCCTCTCGAGGGCAGGCTGACCTAGACCTACAGAGCCTGGGGGAGCCACAGCTGCCACTCAGCTCTGGCCTGGGGACCAGCCCCCAAGGGAAAAGGAGGAGAGGAAGTGGGGGACCTGGTTGGGAGCAGGACCCCGACCTCCTCCCGGGAGGCCTGCCTTCTCCCCCAGGACCCCAGGGCTGCCAAGATGTGGCCTGGCCTCAGCCTGCCCCTCCCACTGCTGGCTGCCCCTCCAAAGGGAGCTGCCACAAACAGTCTGCGCCACTCAGAGGCCCCAGGATCTGGGCCGGAGGCCCTGGGGAGGGCCTGGGGAAGGGAGGATCGGCAGCTGGAGTCTCTCTCCACAGAGGGAAGGATTCCTCAGCTTCCACAGGAGGCTGGCACTAAAGACTTTGAAGCTGAAGAGTCTAGAGAGGCTGCCTGAGCTTCCAGCCCACCCTCAAGAACCCTCCCTGGGCTCCCCAACCCACCCTCCCCAGCAGGAAGCTCTCCAGCCAGCTCTGGGGTACTCCCCTTCAGCACCCTCCTTCTTCCTCCCCACTGTGGCTCAGGGATGGACTGGAGGCTCTATCCAGGTGGTGCGCTTTGAAGTCTCCAGGCTGCTTCCCAAAAACCTGAGTCCTGTCCCACAGCTGGACAAAAAGAAGAGGGGGTATCTGTCCCAGATCTAGGATCTAGCCCCCCACACACACACCCTGCTGCCTGACTGGGTCCTACCTGCAGAGTCAGGCAGTGCCGGCCAGCAGCCCTGTGCCCCTTGCCTGCCTGTTTGCTGAGTGGAGCTGCAGCCAGTCCCCCAGGACAGCTCAGGGGCCGGCACGGGCTGTACCAAGTGCAGCTGAGTGCAGGGGAGACCCTGGGATGCTGGCAAGCAGGGGGCTGGGGAAGCTCAGGGGAGCACAGAAATCAAGGGAAGGAGTAGCAGAGCTGGGAGATAAGAGAAACTCCCAAACTGAACAGGGCCTTAACCTCTACAGTGCCAGGGCCCAGCCCAAAGTGGGACGCCCAAGGAGGAGGAGCAGGGCAGGCTGATATGGGCAGGGCGGGCTGGCAGGGAAAGGACAAGCCCCCTTAAAATGCAGTGCCCTGGGGGATAGCATGCAGGGCCTGGCTGACCAAAGGGCAGGAGGGGGCAGCAGCCCTCCTGGGCTCCACACCCCAACAGCCCTAGGTCAGCTTCCTCTGCCCAGTGGCCTTGCTTTGCTCACCACTGTCCCCTGGGCCCCTGACTATGGGGTCCATTGGGAGAGACGGGACCTCTGCTAGGGAGATGTGCTGGCTGGCAGCTGGGGTAGACACTTAGTCCAGGGAGCAACCTGTTTATGGAACTTCCCTGCTGCCCCAGAGACCAGTTCATGGCCCCCTAGACCTCCAACTCTTCTCCAAGCCTATTGTCGGGGACAAAATGCTCGGGAGGAGAGGTTCAGACATAGGACTAGAATTTGGAGGACTTAAGTTTGACTCTGTTCCCAATTACTGGTGAGTCTCTACCATCTGGAGGCTTCAAGTCTGCCTACAGTGGGGTGATAAGGGGTCCTGCCCTCCCTAGCCACAGCTACCATAAGGCACACAGAGATATGGCTCTGCAAGCATTCTGGAAAGCCCCATCATCTGTGATTAGGAACTCCTGGGACCCTGCAAACACTTCACACACGCAGTCCCGCCCACTGGGGGTGGGTGGAGCTTCGGGTCCCCGCGCAGACCAAGGCACAGAGCACTGAGAGCAGGAAGGGAACAGAATGGGTGGGGTGGGGACACTATCTCTCACTTGGAAGAGAGCAGAGCAGAAAAAGGAAGGAAAGATGGGCACTAGCTCGGCCCTCAGAGTTTAAGGCAGAGCCTAAGGTTCTTGCATTCCGCCCAAGAACCCTGATCCTATACAATCTTCCCTGTTTCTAACCCCTCCAGAGAGGCCAGTCACAGACCCCCAGGACTGGTCTGTATCAAGTCAGCAGAACTGACACAGAGGCCCTGATCTCAACCACCTCTCCTAGCAGGGTGACCCAGGGCCTCCTCGGAAATGCTGGGGTGGCCCGGACAGGTCCTAGCAAGCAGCACCATCCCCTCAGCCTGCTGGGCCACCACAAAGGACTGCCAGGGCTCACTAGAGGTGACAGACAGGCAGTAACCACCACACTCCCTGAGGACCAGCTGCTTGCTGGTCACTTTTTCCCAGGGTCTGTGCCACAGCACCACACACACACACACCACACACGCACATACACACACACACACACACACACATATACACGGCGTGGGAGAGGTGGCCAAAAGTCAGAGGAGACTATGCCCTAGCCATTCCCATTAACTCCAAGATTCTTGCCAACCTGTCTACCCACTTGACCAGAACCCCTCACTCACTGCTGCCCCAGGAGGCAGAGACTACTCAAGGCTTTGACCTACAAGTATCAGCTGCTCCCACCACGCGACCACCCGAATGTGGACAAATCTAGCCTCAGGGGACACACCCTCTGGGGGCACAGAACAGAACCCCTCAGGCCAACACAGAACTCAGGTCAGCATCTTCAGGAGCATAAGAAAAACAGAAGGTAGGCAAAAGAAAAATCACGCTACGAGTACAGACAGCTGCTGGGGGGACGGGGAACACTGGCTTGACCTGGTCATCAAAGTAGAGGTGGGCTTCCCTTAGCCACAGGCCTGAGACCAGCAGACAGCAGGTAGATTCCCTCAGCAAACACAGATCTGGGCAGTGGAGCCCTCAGGAAGATGGGCACAGCTGCACCATGCTGCCAGCTCCAAATGGTGCAGAGATGTCTACTGGAGTGGGAGCCGAACCAAAGGGTGCAGGAGCACATGCAGGCGAGCAGCAGCCCCAGCCTGAGCCCCAACACTGGCCCGGCCCAAGGGCACCCCACACTTCTGAGGAAGCTCACAAGACAGACCAGAAATGAACAAACTGCAAACAATAGATATAGCTAAGCCCTCAGCCCCTGGATGCCCTCAGCAGTAAGTGTGCCCTAATGTCAGACATCCAGTAAGAGGGTTCGAGATCTGGGATCCTGGAAAGAGAAACTAACCTCAGGAGGACAGCCCAAGTCTGCCTGGTAACCACACAGCCGCCAGCAGTGTGGCCAGTCCGCAAACCAGTCAGTCCCACACATCCCCCACTCCACACACACTCCACGTGCAAACAATCTTAGCACAGGCACACACAGACACGTGTGCAAATACACTCTTGCTGCACCCACACCCACGCCCATTCCTCATTACAGAGGACCGAATCCCTGACACAGAAACCAGTCACCCTGCACCCTACCTCTGTCCCCAAACCGCCTCCCAAGCCAGCTGTCCCTGGGAAGAGGACAAGCGGCATCACTGCCGAAAAGGTGTAGGAGAAGTCCCCCTCCTTAGGGGACCAGTGGCCTGGGTGAGAGGTGAGGGTGGGGAGCAGGGCCGGACTGGGGACAGGAGGCATACACTCACCTGGTACTGCAGAGGAAGCCTGGAGGCTGACCCGCTTCTTAAAGGGATATTGGGCCTTGGGTTTGCTGGGGCCAGATGAATAGGATGCCATGGCTCAAGCTGCCGCGGAGCCCGCGGGGGTAGTCTGAGCCGCACCAGCTGGGCCTGGCTCTGCCACATCCAACCCCTTCCTCCGCCCCGCCCCCAGCGGGAGTGACTGATGCAGGAAGCAGAGGCCCCGCAGGCGGAAGAGGCCCTGGCCACGATTTCTGATGTTGTCTAGGCAACCTCAGGAAGGGGGCGGGGGCCTCCATCCCTGCCCCTTATCCCTCCCATCCTCTCCTCAATCCCTGGAGTGACTCGACTGATTGGTAACTGATGGGCCTGAGTGGGTGGAGGTGAGGAAACATAATGGGGATGGGCCAGCCCCAAACACCCTAATAACCCCGCTATGAGCCAGGGCTCTGGATAGTCCAAGTTCAGGCTAACTGGTCCAGCCAGCCTGGGAGAAAAAAATAATAATAGAGAGAGGGATCCAGCGCAGGTAGCCCAGGCTCAGAACACATTTCTCTCAGGGTCAGCGACTCCGTGAAAACACAGCCCCTCTGGGGCAGAATCCCCTTTTTGCCTTATCTGAACCCCTGGCCCCAGGTGGCCCAGTTCTGGGAGGATGGAGTAGAACTGAAAATCCCAGTCCAGTAAGGAGGAGCCTGTCTTGGGAAAATTCCACTGTCCACAGAAGCTGCCCTCTTAGAAGACAAGGAGTCCAGGAGGCAGGGGCTTTCTCTGGGGTCTGGGAAAGAGAGCCCAATGGCTTCTGACGTTTCCTTCTGTCTTTCCACACTCAGGCTCTGCTCTCCTGGCCGCTCCCCGGGAGCCGGCCGCCTTCCCTAGATTTGAAGGCAGTGCCCACCCTATTGTCACTCCGGCCACTGCACTTCTCTGTCCCAGAGACCCTGCCCCTCTACACACGCACACACTCACCTGAGGCCATGCTGCCCGAGCCCTGGGGGGAACCGGGGAATCTGTTCTCCAGGGTCTGCACCGCCTGGAAACCTGGTCACGAGGGAGGGGAGGAAGGCTAGGGTCCAGACCCTGCCAAGTGGCTCCAAGGGCCCCTGCCCTGGCACTGAGATGGGAGAAGTAAGACAGTCTTTCAAAATTGCCGGCTGGTTGGAGGCGGGGCCCCTGCCGACCTGGGCCGCTGCACTGGCCTTGTAGACCCCGGAGCCCCGACCCCCCAGCCCGGCACTCGGGAGGCGGGCAGGCCACGTGCTCTCCAGACAGCGGCACCCGGAACTCGACTGGACTTCTCCTCACACTTTCAGGGTATTCGGGGTCGGATTCCGGTAGCTGAACCGTGGGGAAGTCACGCAACAGGTGCGACCCCACCAAAACCTCCCCAACGACCGCGCTCTCCTCCGCAGCCCCAGGCCCCGCCAAGTCCGTGGCCCCGCCCCTTCCCGGGCCCGCCCCCGCCAAGCGGCCCCGCCCCCGTCATTTTGCCTCTCCCCGGCGCCACGTGGGCAGCCGCCACTCAGCATCCGACCGGCAGTGTCTTGGGCAACTTCTGTGTGTCAGCTTCCTCACCAGTAAAGTGATGGGGTAATCGCAGTAGCTCACTCAAAGGGGTTATTGTGAGAATTAAACGTTAAGCACCTTTGCACGATGCTGGGCAAAAAGCCAGTGCCTAACAAAGGACAGATAGCTATTATTATAGTGCCAGGATTCTCTTTTAGCTGAAGCCCTTCCGCGCATTCTTATTCTAGGTCGTCTGTTTTCTTATTCAGGCAGGCGTAGCTGGGCAGGGTGTGCCCTGCAATTCTGGCTCCCATTCGCACATTTGTGTACTTGTTGGTCAAGAGCTCAGGCTCTGTAGCTAGAATGCCTGGGTTCAGTTCCAGACTCCACCTACTTCCTGACTGCCCTTGGGAATATTGTCAACTTCTCTGTGCTTCTTCTATTTCCTCTATAAAATGAGTGTGAGACCCTACTTTATAAGTTGTTAGGATAAATGAACTAACAGAAGTGCCCGGCTTTAGTTACACTCAATGTTTCCTATTATTGCTGTGTCCTTGGCCTTGGTCCCCTTTACACTCTCAGTTGAGTCACCTTGTAGTCTATAAAGGTGTGTTGGGCTATTTGGGGGACTGCAGATACCCCACCCAACCAGCACCCCTACTCCCAAGTGGCAGAGAATCCTACCACCAGGTTTAAAGGAAACCTGTGGGGGAAAGGACCTAATGTATTAGCAGCTCAGTCTGTTTCCTATTCTCCAGGAATAGGGAGAGCCCTTTGTGGGAGCCCTTTGTCCCCCAAACCCAGTTGTATTAATGCTGTTTGTCCAGCTCCTCCCAGTCCTCACCATCCCCGCAGCCAAATTCCTTCCCAAATTCTGCCTCCTCCTCCACCCGCCTAGGCTGGATTGTGGACCCTGAACCCTATTCTCTACCTGAATCTGGTATTGCCTCCATTGATCCCTGCCTAGTGCTCTTCACCCTGGACAACTAAACAAGGAGGGAAAAGTTCACCTCACAAAGAATCAATAAAACTAAATAGAGAACAAGGAGAAACCATGCTAACCCATCAAATTAGCAAAGATTAATGGGAAAAGAGTTCTAAAGCAGGCAAAGGTGTGGTTAGTGAGATGGGACACACATATGTCCTACTGGTGGTCGTCAACACTGGTAGAATTTTTCTGAAAGCCATTTGGCAACCTAAAAATCAAGAGTCTTAAAAAGGTTCATATTATTTGACACAGTAATTCCACTTCCAGGAATTTGTTCTTAAAAAAAAAAAGCTGCAAGAAAAATATACACAGAATTGTTCATAACTGCAAGGTTTATCACATAGAAAGGTTGGAAACTTAAAAGTCCAACAATAGGAAAATGTTTATATTATGTCATATGCACACAATGAAATACAACCATTAAAAATTGTTCTGAAGAATTTCTTAATAAGGTGAAAAATGTTTACAATGTAAAATTAGGGTGGGAAAAAATGGGTGCAAAAATCTGTACAATACAGTATGGTCCTAATTAGGTGACACATATGCATAGAAAATAACCACATCAACAAATTTAACAAATGATTATCTGTGAGTGGTGGAATTATGGGTTATATTTATTTTCGTCTTTACGCTTACTTGCATTTTAAAAACTGTCTACAATGCATATCCATTATTTTTATCATCAAGGAAATGGAAAGCAACAGAAGTCTACGAAAATCTGTAATAGCCTCTACACCCCACCCACTTAATACTCTTCTATGTTTTAACCCCAGACTAAATTGGTTTGGGAGGCCTTTAAGAATTTTGAGGCTGCTGGGCTCTCAACAATGAATAATAAATCTTAAAAAAAAATTAAAAATCAAGGACCAGGTAAACCACGAAGAATGTCATCTATATTATGCTTGCACTAAATCACTTCTGTGGTGTCCGACTCTTTGCAACCCCATGAACTATAGCCCGCCTGGCTCTTCTGTCCACGGAATTCTCCAGGCAAGAATACTGGAGTGGGTTGCCATGCCCTTCTTCAGGGGATCTTCCCAGCCCAGGGATCAAACCCATGTCTCTTATATCTCCTGCATTGGCAAGCGGGTTCTTTACCAGTAGCGCCACCTGGGAAGTCCCTGGGAAGTCTTCTATATTGATACAATGCAAATTTTGATATAGTTTTAAGGGGAGGTATCTTGCATTGGGCCAAGTCTTTTTAGGACGCCCCCTTAATTCAGACCTACCTACCTAACCAGCCCATAGGTGGCAAGGCAAACCAGTTCACTAGTCCCTTCCTGTCCCTCCCTAGTCCTGTCTACAGCACACCCTTCACCCTGTAATCCTCCCTATTTCTACGCCTTTCGGTATGCTGTCCCTGCTAGACGTCTGCACTGATTACAGTTAAGCAGCATTCTCCCCACCTACATATTATCAGCAAGAATCTTAGTGGGATTTCACTGTCTATGTAGAACAGTTTGGGAAATGAAGGAGTGAGTCATTCTCTCCAACCTCTAGCTGTTTTCATGTTGGGGACTGAATGTTGTGTTTGAGCCTCTGAGATCTTCCTTAGCTTGAAGCAAGCTTCCTTACCTCCTAGCCTGTAACCAAGATGGTTTCTTGAATGGCTCTCCCTGAGCCCCAGGCCTCACTGACAATACACTCATCTCTGAAGAGCTGCTTCTCTTATCTTCTTGCCTGATGCTCACCTGTGATGTCAGCCTCCTACCCAGGCCAGACCACTCTCAGCAGATGGTAGGCCTGGGAGAGAACACCTGCAGCCTCAAAGAGATCATTGGCCATGACTCTTTCCCAAACCATACCTTACGCCTAGATCCTTCTAGAATCAAACTGTTCAGTTCTTTATCTCAGCTTCTACCAGAAGCCAGCCCCCCACCCAGCCACCCAGCATTGTTTATGGCAACATGCAGCAGTATCCAACTATATTTGTTTGTAAGTCTTCCTTTTACAAACCTTTTAGCCAAACCTTTGTCATTCAAGGCCCTTCTCTGGCTAGCCTCACTTTTCCTCGTTTTCATCTCCCAGCCCTTCCCTCCATGCACTTTTCACTTTTACTCCAGTCCTATCACATCAAACTTGCCAGTCTTCTCCAAGCACTTTGTACCTCATGCCTCCATGCTTTTTCTCATGCTCTTTTCTCTCTTCCAAGTGCCTATCCTCCATTTCTGTTGTTCTGCTTTCTGTTGAAAGTCGGTTTATTTTATAATTTTCCTCCCTTCTTCTACTATAGAATTTATCCATCTGCCAGTGAGATGTGTGTATAATTGTCTTTCCTACCAGGAGTCGAGGCTAGGTTTTAAACAGCTATGAATTCTCCAGCACTAGCTGGAGTGTTCCTTTAACTATGTTGTTTCTCTGTGAATTTACATCATCTTTTCCTTTGGACTGTAAGGTCCTGAAGGAAGTTCCTCCTTCTTCATGGCCCCACCCCCAAACTCCAGCTGGGTAATAAGGCTTTACCCACAATCCCTACCACTGGGTATAAGACAGATCTTGAGATTTCCTCTTAACTCAGAAAGCAGGACTTAGGTGGAAAATGGTGATTTTTTTTCTTTCATTCAGAATGATCTGGTTATGCAAATATTCAAACAGTAAAGTCTGGTGCTAAAGAAGATAAAAATTTTGTTTCTGTTATAAGGGCTATGAACTAAAGGAGAACCAGCCACAGGAAAGGCACAGGAGCTGAAGACAGGAGGCATCATGGTGGTCCATGCACAGGAGCAGGTCTACACAATTAAGAGGGCAGGCGATGGCCAGGAGTTCCCATACTCAGGTTAGCAGTGGAAACTGGGAGCCCAGCAAGCTAGGAAACAAGCAGAAGCAGCACAGAAGTTTGCAGAGGTGGTAGATGAAAAAGAAAGTGAAAGTGTTAGTCACTCAGTCATGTCTGACCCTTTGCAACCCCATAGACTTTAGCCCCCAGGCTCCTCTGTCCATGGGATTTTCCAGGCAAGAATCCTGGAGTGGGTAGCCTTTCCTTTCTCCAGGGGATTTTCCCAACCCAAGGATTGAACCCAGGTATCCTGCATTGCAGACAGATTCTTTACCGTCTGAGCCACCAGGGAAACCCAGATGAAAAAGGAACAAGCACAAACATTTTCCCCACTTGTGAAACAAGTTAGCACTTCCTTTAACAATACAAGTGCGGCTGTTATTGAGCTCATGCATTTGTTCTTTTTTGCCCAACATTCTTTCACTGGCTGCTTTTATGGGGTGGTGGAAAGAAAGATCTCCTGGTCTGTTTACTAAGCTATATGACCTTGAACAAGTTATTGATACTTAACCCTCAAGTCGCAGTTATCTGGTCTGTAATTTGGGGACAAGAGCACTTACCTTGAAGTTAGCGTGAGTTAACTGAGATGAACCATGTAAACTGTCTAGCCCAGTTCCCAGCAGCCCCTTGCTCTGAACAGTGCAGGCTGCAGCACCGCTCTGCCCTGGGTATATGTTGCTGATATTGTGGGTAGGTTAGGCAGGGCTGGTGAGGTATAATTACTGAAACTTTATAGCCAAGATTCCAAGCCGGTCACAATTTCAAAGACTCTCCTGTTTTCCCTCAGTAAGCACTTGCCAATTTCTGATTGGGAAAAGATGATCACTGTGGAAGGAACCTTGGCGGCTGCCTTCTTCTTCATCAGCCCTGAGAGTCTGGGCCCCAGGCCCATGGCTTCTCAGCCAGATATCCAAATATGCAGGCAAGAAGCAGTAGAAAGGAAGAAGATGATTAGGGATGGCTTAGAGTACCTAACAGGTAAGGAGACCTAGGTTCTGCCTCCCACTTTCTCAGTCTACCTGGCCACTGCTTCACAATTCCACTCTAAGAGGAATAAGCAAGTTAAATCCTTCAAGGTCAGTGGCTCTCCACATTGGCTGTACGTTAGAATCACCTGGGAAATTTTTAAACTTTTCATGCCTGGACTGCACTCTAGACTCATTAAATCAGTAATTTTTTAAAAGGCTTTCTGAGTAAATTTCAATCTACACCAAAAGCTGAGACCACTGTTCTAGATCAGGATTTTTCAAACTCTGTTAATTTAGAATACAGTTTCTCAGGCTCTGGGATTGGCATTACTACTGGAACACAGGGCTTCCCTGGTGGCTCAGTGGTAAAGAACCCCCTCCGCCAATGCAGGAGACGTGAGTTCAATCCCAGGATCAGGAAGATCTGCTGGAGAAGGAATGGCAACCCACTCCAGTATTCTTGTCTGGGAAATTCCAAGGAGAGAGGAGCTGGCGGGCTACAGTCCAAGGGGACGCAAAGAGAGTCAGACACAACTTAGCAACTAAACAATAACAACTGGAACTTATTGATTCAAAAACATACTCTTTTTAAAACATGTATGTATTAACAACTTTGAAATCAGAATGATCTTCCAATCAGTGCCATCTAAGATTTGATGAAATACAGAAACAAGCATCTCAGGTAATTCTTATGATTTAGCCAGTCAGAGGGGGGAAAAAAAAACGGTTCTCTACTACTCCCTGCGGCAGAGCTTTCCAATCTTTAGTATCCTTCGAGTCACCTGTGATCCTGTTAAAATTCAAGTTCTGAATCGGAAGGTCTGTGCTAAGCCCTAAGATTCTGCATTTCTAAGAAGCTCCTCGGAGAAGGCAATGGCACCCCACTCCAGTACTCTTGCCTGGAAAATCCCATGGATGGAGGAGCTGGGTAGGCTACAGTCCATGGGGTCGCTAAGAGTCGGACACGACTGAGCGACTTCACTTTCACTTTTCCCTTTCATGCACTGGAGAAGGAAATGGCAACCCATTCCAGTATTCTTGCCTGAGAATCCCAGGGACAGCGGAGCCTGATGGGCTGCCGTCTATCGGGTCGCACAGAGTCGGACACGACTGAAGCGACTTAGCAACAGCAGCAGCAGCAGCAAGAAGCTCCTAGGTGATGTGTGGGGGCCCTTGCACAACACTTTGGGTAGCAATATTCTACAGTATGTCCCTCTGAGGAGCTTCCACAGCAACTTATTTAAGTAAACTGAAATAACTGGCCTAGAGCAAGATGACCAAGGAGAGTCTTCAATATGTCTGTGAGGCAACTTTAGGATGCCACACTCTCATTTCTCCCTGGGAAGGGGTAGTTGGGATGAGAGCCAGAGGAAGGGTGGCCTGGATGTTTGAGGAGCCAGAGGCTAGAGTCTAGCTTCCAAAGAAGCACTTTGTTATGTGAGGCAACACAAACCCTCCACAATAAACACCAAGTTCACGCGCCAAGTGAAGATAGGCCTCAGGTGAGTTTAGTAGGTAAGCAGCCCCATTCTTCGGCTCCCCTCATAGCTCAGTTGGTAAAAAATCTGCCTGCAACACAGGAGACCCTGGTTCGATTCCTGGGTTGGGAAGATCCCCTGGAGAAGGAAATGGCAACCCACTACAATATTCTTGCCTAGAGAATCCAGTGGACAGAGGACCCTGTCAGGCTACAGTCCATGAGGTCGCAAGAGTCAGACACAACTTAGCGACTAAACCACCACCAGCCCCATTCCCTCTACCATATACTCATTTTCCTTTCTTCTTTCATCCATCAAACCTTCACGGAGGATCCACAAATAAACCACAAGATCTGAAGGATTCAAAGATGAATCAGATTTGGTACCTGACCTCCAAGGGGAGGAATTCAGTCTGGGGAAACCCATTTGTAAAACCAACAATAACGAAATGATTAAGTGGTAGTAACAGGAGGATGTAAAAAGAGATGAACCAACATAAAGGAACACTAATAGCTTCCTAGTGCAGCAGCCACTGGAGGAGCTGGAGGGAACATTTCTAATCTTTCCAAAAAAGGGCAAACCCTAAACAAAGATTCCTTGCCAGGAACCAGCCTGCTATGATGGAAGCAGTGTTTTGATGCCTTGAAGCCATGAATTCTGGAGTCACAACATGGGGAGAGCTTCCTCTTCACCTCTAATCTCTAGCTCTATACAAGTGCATCTAGGAAGAGACTTTTAGGAGATCAGCCCCTCCAAAGTATGGGGCCAACCATTATCTTACTCCAGAAAGTTCCAGTATCTGCATCCTAACCTCCTGTGTCAGAATCCAGCACATCATTTCCCTAGTTACAGAAACGCTTGAGTCTTTGCCCTTTGTCATACTGAGCTCTTAATTGGTTTAGCCCATCACACTGCTAGATATAAAGGCTACAATCCCTAGACTTAAGTAGGTTTGTGGCTGGGGTAAGGAGTCTCAGGCAAGGCAGGCAGGGTACAAGAAGATAGCGCCTGCTCTCTCACCCAGCTTCCTACAGACTGGCTTTTCAGGAGGACCAAGAAACTGATACTCGATCCCAATTTATTTTTCCTTATCTTCCCATCTCTCAGATAGGAAACCCTGGAGGAGAAGCTTAAGGACTGGAGGAAGCCGCCAAGGAGACGGATGAAAGATGGGGAGTGGAGCCAGTGCTGAGGACAAAGAACTGGCCAAGAGGTCCAAAGAGCTAGAAAAGAAGCTGCAGGAGGATGCTGACAAGGAAGCCAAGACCGTCAAGCTCCTATTGCTGGGTGAGCAAGATGGGACGATGAGCCAGAGAAGGTACTGCTCCTTCCCGCTTATTCTGGATGGTAGGTGGGTTCTAGCCTACCATGTGGGGAGGAGGGATGGAAGGTTATTTGTCTTTCCCCCATGCAGTCTCAGGCTAGGAGATCAGGAGCTCTAGGGCTGAGCACAGCCGCCCCAAGATGTTCTACCAAAGTTACTATGGAATCATTTTGCTCTTCCTTGAACCAGGAACAGTGCAAGGGCCAGGGTGGACCCACCCATTTCCAAATCCACCAAACCTAACACCTAACAGCTTAGCAACTACCATGAACTCTGGGCTCGCAGACACTTAACCAAGTCTGCAGTCAGACTGGGGAATTCAAGAGGATAGAGAAGTCCTACCATATAGTCAGTGTCATGTAGACTCAGGAATATGATTTTTACCGGTTCCTTCTCCTTGCTTTCAGTAAAAAAAAAAAAAAAAAAAAAAAAGCTTTAAAAATGTTAGAAGTGGGGAGCCCTGAGTGGGAAGGAATGGAATCTTTACAGAAGTCCTTTCCTGGCTTTCTATTCAGTGACTGCCTCTAAAGCCCCTGTCAGATGGGAGGCTCATCAGCTTGATGAGCTCCTAAGCAGATCACAGGTTCGTGCTGAAAAAAGAAAAGCACCTCAGTCAGAAACTGATCATGGCTGTAAACAGAACTAAGACACTAGAGTTTGGGAAACCTGGCCTAGAAAAAAACCCAGTGGTAGTACAGAGGTAGGCAAGCTGGAGCAGCTAAGATCTTTATAGCAGAAGACTCGCTGGCTGGCTAGGTGTCCAAGCCCATGAGGTGCCTGGGAACTAGAGCCCCAATCTAAGGCACCTCCTTTTCCTCAGCTAATCTGTGGCATAGTGCAAAGGACACAGTGAAAAGCACACCTCTCTAAGCAGACTGGCTACCAAGGGGAGAGACGGCAAGGCCACTGGGAGAGCTTTTAAGCCTAAGCAGCTTTCTTCTACATTCAGGATAAGAAGCTTAGAGGAACCAAGCACAGGATAAGTAGTGGAGTGGGGATGGGGGGGGGGGGAGCAGTATTAAGGCATCAGGGATAGTATAGACTGGGGGAGAGGGTTGAAGGGTATGCAGGTTTTTGATGGAGGGAGAGTGAAGTGTGAATGAGGATATAAGAACATTTTAGTCAATAAGGGAAATAGTGAGATAGTAAAGTGTTTCAGTGAAGTGATCAAGTTCTCCACAATCCTGCTCCAAGATCATTCCTGAGTAAAAACAGGCAGAGCAGAACTGTGTTGAAGGAATTTCTCTGAATCTACCAGTGATTCTCAACAAGGTTTTGCATACCTGCACCCCTACCGCAAGATATTTGGAAACGTCAAGAGCATTTCTGGTGGTTACAACTGGAAGAGTGGAATGCTACTGGGCTCTAGTGGGTATTGGCTGGGGGCACAGGACAGCCCTCCACAGAAAACTCATCCACTCAAAATGTCAACAGTGCAGACGCTAAGAAACTCTCCTCCAATTCCAGATCAAATGGCCTGAGCTCAAGGCTGGTGCAAAGTGAGGTAGTCAGCATCCCTGTATGTTCTCCCCTAAAAAGGCTCCCAAGTGAGCAGTGGCTTAGACTTCTCACAGGCCATGTACTGGAGGGTTGGGGAGAACTGGTGGAAATCTGAAGCATAAGCATTTCTCCCTGCAGGTGCTGGGGAGTCAGGAAAGAGCACTATCGTCAAACAGATGAAGTGAGTAGGAACAAAGCCCCACAGGACTGACTGAGGTAGGGTGAAGAAGTCAGTGGAGTCAGTAGAGGCCGAGGATAAAGGGCTCTTTTTTAGGATCCCATATGTAAAGAATATAAAGTATCTTATTCCCAATGTCCCTTATCTTCATGCCCCATGTCCCTCACTCTCCACTCTGGGACAGCAGTATGAATAGAAAGATTGGGTTCTTACAATCCTTTAAATCCTCCCCAATTCCCAATCCCTTAGGTCTGGTTATTTGGGTCCAACTAATAGCTGGGTGTGTTCTTGCAGGATCATTCATCAGGATGGCTATTCGCCAGAAGAATGCCTGGAGTACAAGGCCATCATCTATGGCAATGTGCTGCAATCCATCTTGGCTATCATCCGGGCCATGCCCACACTGGGCATTGACTATGCTGAAGCGAGCTGTGTGGTACGTGGTTAATGGTATATGGTTATGGGTGGAAGGAAAGGCTAATGAGAAGAAACAGACCAGTAGCCAACAAGCTATGAGCAAACATGCGTCAGAAAAAGGTTTATGTCACTAACATCCCACTTGAAAAACGTGAAAGTGTTAGTCCCTCAGTCGTGACCAACTCTTTGCAACCCCATGGACTATAGCCCACCAGGCTTCTCTCTCCATGGGATTTTCCAGGCAAGAATACTGTAGTGGATTGCCATTCCCTTCTCCAGATCCTCCCAACCCAGGGACTGAACCTGTCTCCTGCACTGGCAGGCAGATTCTTTACCATCTGAGCCACTACGGAAGCTCATTTGCTGAGCTTCAAATCTTTACTTCAGTCCTAGCAAAGCATGCAGTTCTTACCTTAGTAAGTGCTCATTAAAAAATCTGCTCTCAGCTTCCTCTGCCTTTTTGTCTTATTTTACCATTTAAATTGCTCCCCTCAGGTTCTGTGCCTTGAGTGTGGAACTTTCATAAGCTAAATCCCTAGTTCCAGTATTATCCTTTTCCTAGATTTGAATAATTGAAGAAACAAAGGGGTTGAGTTCCTGTCTACCATCTTGTCCACTTCATGGTCAGTCTGGTCTTTAAATCAATCTCCCTGTAGAAGAGGACGCACATTTACTGGCAGGACCCTCACATTTGGACCAAGGATGGAAGATGAAAACACCACAGAGGAAGCCCCTGGGATCTCTGCTATCCACCAGACATCCCAGGGCTGGATATACTGCCACCCTCCACATCACAGAAGCACCCTCAGAAAATAATCAGTGTGTTTACTTAGAATCTTTGTGGAACACTGCCTCCACCTAAGGCTTTGATAGAATGCAAAATGCTTTCCTTTCAGAATTCCCAAAAGCCTCCTGGAAAGTCATTACTCCCATGTAATTCTGATCCTGGTTTCTGCCTTACAGGATGATGGGCGACAGCTCAACAACCTGGCTGACTCCATTGAAGAGGGCACCATGCCTCCTGAGCTAGTGGAGGTTATCAGGAAGTTGTGGAAGGATGGTGGGGTGCAAGCCTGCTTTGACAGAGCTGCAGAGTACCAGCTCAATGACTCGGCATCTTAGTAAGACTCTGACTGGGGGCAGGGTGGGATGAGGTGTCAGCAACATTCTGGGAGAAATCTCAGCCAGTTGAAATTTTCTGGCGCTGAAAAATGGAGATCCAAGGACTGAATTCAGCCTGTATACCTGTCTTGTTAGGCTTTGAACAGTGTTTTACTGTGCTCTGAATTTAATGCCTTTGAGACCTTCGCCCCAGTTCCCTTCATGCTGTATTGCTTTAACATTGGTCCAGTGCAGCCTACAAAGCTGAAGACTCAAAATCCAAAACAGAGGTGCTCTGTTAACAGCCCTCAGTCCCTGTCTTAAGTCAAACACAGAGCCTCTTCTTTCAAAATCATGAATACTAATACAGCCCTGCAGTTCTGCCACATACTCCTTTAGGAGGCATGATTCATGATGGCCCTTTCAGTGCAACACAGGCTCTACTTAAGTCACTAACCTAAACTCTCCGTCACCCCTAGTATCTTATGTCAAGGTGCCAGGGCAAAGGACACAAACAGCCACAGTAGTTTGTGGTCAGGGGTTAGAGAGCACCAATTTTGCAAAGCTGCTTTCCAAAACATAAGGTACAGAGTTTATCAATCCTACTCAGACAGCACGGTCTCACAGACGGGCATAAGCTTCAGCGTCAAAAAGACCCGGATTTAGCCACTGTTCTATCACCTGGTCTAATAATAAAGTTATCATTTACTGTCCTTGCAGCCCTCACTCAGGCCTAGACACTGCTCAGTGCATTAGGTACATCTTCTCATTTAATCTGTACAATATGTCTTCATGGTAGATAGTAGTTTTTATTAGTCCCATTTATAGAGGAAAAAAACTGAGGTTCAGAGAAATAAATTAACTTACCCAAAGTCGCACAGATAAATGGCAGAGGCTAGATTTAAATCTAGGTCTATCTGACCACAGAGTTGAAGGTTTTTTATAACACACCCACAATGCCTCTTGTTCTGGACCAGTTATTTAACTTTTCTGGATCTTTCCTTCATCTGTAAAATGGGATATGAAACCTGAAGGTTTATGAGGTTAAATGAGAACTTAAATGTGAAAAGTCCTGGCATATATTTACTTTTCTTCTTTCGCTGTCATCTCATTTCATATCTGCCTTTTTCAACTTTTAATGGTAACTGTCAAACATATACAAAAGAAGAATACAATCAATCACTTGGCTTCAGCAGTCACCAACTGATGCCAAGTCTTGTTTCATTTTATATCCATTCGCCATTGGATTATTTAGAAGTAAACTCAGATATACCATTTCATCCTAAAAATTTCATTATGTATCTCTAAAAATATATTCCTAAAAAAAAAGTTACATCATCACACCTAGATATTTAGTAAGTCCTTAATGTCATCAAATATCCAAGTCAGTGTTCATTCAACTTTCTTCAGTTATCTCAAATGTTTTCCCTTCAACTTGATATACAACATCTATGCATTGCACTGGTTCATGTCTCATATGTTTATGAAATCCCTTTTAATCTACTCCTGCTTCCTGATAGAACTTTTGACACCCATTTAAACCAGAGGCTCCCAAGGACCAGTTTCATGGAAGATAATTTTTCCATGGACCCAGGGCACAGGGGGGAGATGGTTTCAGGATGATTCAAGTGCATTACATTTATTATGTACTTTATTTCTGTAATTATTACACCAGCTCCACCTCAGATCATCAGGCATTAGATCCCAGAGGTTGGCGACCCTTTATTTAAACCACCAAGTCTCATTCAAGAGTCTAGAAAACTCTGTAGTCAGATGAAACATAAGGAAAAGTTATCTGACGACCTAACTTCCTTTTGTAAGGACACGTGAGAAGGGTTTGAAGTAAACACTCCTAGATTTAACAATACAGATTCTCGTGCTGGTTCTATCACCATATTACAGTTATATGCCTTTGGGTCACACCCTTCACCCTTCTTGACTTCGGCTGTGGAAAATTTAATATCAATGACAATCCCTTTTCTCCAGCTACCTGAATCAGTTAGACCGAATTACAGCCCCTGACTACCTCCCTAATGAGCAAGATGTGCTACGATCCAGGGTCAAAACCACAGGCATCATTGAAACCAAGTTTTCTGTCAAGGACTTAAACTTCAGGTGAGTACATTGTTCCCTGGGAACATGTCAGATACCCCAAAAGGGGGCATAGGAATGCTTCTTGGCCTTCACTAAAGCCCAGTCTGAACTACTACTCCTTCCCCCCCTTTCCTCTCCACTTCCCATCTTACTGCTAACTGGCACCAAGATGGCCATCTCTCTGAGGTAAACAGCAAGTGCATGTGGCTCATACGTTGGGTATACATTTAAGAACAGGTGTTTTTTCTCTCAGGATGTTTGATGTGGGAGGGCAGAGATCAGAGAGAAAGAAGTGGATCCACTGCTTTGAGGGAGTCACCTGCATCATTTTCTGTGCTGCCCTCAGTGCCTATGATATGGTGCTGGTGGAAGATGACGAAGTGGTGAGTGACTTTTGCACCAAGCAGCTTTGACAGATAGATTCCCCATGACCCTTCCTCTAAGCTTTGTGTCACTCCAATGGCGCAACCTGGGTAATCTCCGCTAACACTAATAGTCGAGCAGTCTTCTAGCAATCAATGTCTCAGGCAGACAATTCTAGAAATACCTCTTCTTCTTCAGGTTCTAGGTTAGCACTTTAGAGCTCCAGATTTACTGAGAGCTTGGTCTCAGATGAGACATCCGAGTACTACTTGGGACATCAAAAAGTTCACCAAAGAAACTGAGTATTAAGGAGATAAGTGATCATTAACTCGGCAAAGCAAAAAGAGTTGCACTTAGTACTCTCCCAGGCTGCCTATGGAAGTAAAGGAGATGAAAATGACAGAGCAGAACAATGTATGATGTGCATCTTTATGCAACTTGATAGAAGGGTTGAACTAGTAAACTCATTTGGAAGCCTAAATATATACTCAGTGTCAACAGGACTACAGAGAGACTGGCAAACCAGGTTTCTCACATGCCACTTAAATTGGCAGCTGGAGAACTACCTGAGGGTGGTTCTCTTGAGCCTATAGAGTTTTACAAGGCAGAAGCTCTGTAGGATAGTGTCAGCCCATCCAGGTAGCATCTGAATTTTAGACAGAGGATGTCAAAGGCATGGAAAACCCCAAATTCACATAAACATCTGCTCCACAAATGAAGGCCCACAGTTAACTGACAGAAGGCAAAGCTTCTATCCTCCGATCCCCTGCTCCAGTTCTTCTGCCTTCTCCTTAGTACCTCAGGTTCACATTACAGCACTCTTGAATATCCACTAGCCAAAATGTCTTAGAGAGCCATTCATTTTTCAAGAACTCTTCTGTCCTTAACCTTAAAGTTTACAAGGTCTTAAAGGATTTTGTAGGAGTGTTAGCAATGAGCAAAGGTTACAAATTAAATTTGTTCTATCAGGTGAAAAGATTGAGCCCAAGTCAGCTAAGAGCACATTCCAAGACCCTAAAGGCCTGCTCCCTAAAAAAAGGCTGCTTTGGGGGCACTGGGTAACCTCTGGACTCCACAGATTACAGCACTACTTCTCACTCATTCCAAGTGGCAATCAGAAAAGGAAATAATGCAGAAGTGCTTGTGGTGTGGCACTGGAAAATTTTTTAGCCCTTACCATTTGGCACCAGGGCCAAATAATCCCCATTATGTTCCTACCCAAACTGAGATCTGGACTGTCTAACAGAAACCTATCAAAATCATCCTGGAGATGGAAGTGGACACATGTTAACTGGCACCCAGTTTCAACCCTGAATCAGCAGCCCTTAAGGATATCAAAGTCCTTACCTATGCCCTGGCTGCCAAAGATATCCAAAACATTTATTGTACACCTATATGCCAGCTACTATCATGGACACTTAGAGAAGGAAATGGCAACCCACTCCAGTATTCTTACCTGGGAAACCCCATGGACAGAGGAGCCTGGAGGGCTACAGTCAATCGGGTTGCAAAGAGTCAGACATGACTTAGTGACTAAACCACATCATCATCATGGACACTACAAACACATGATCTCATTTAACTTTCATAATAATCCTATGAAATAGGGAAACAGTGACTCAGAAAAGCTCAGTAATTTCCTCCAAATCATACAGCTGATATAAAGATCAGAAGGAAGTCAGATCTCTTTGGCTCTACTCTATCACACTAAACAGAGATAAGCTGTTCCCTATCTTTCCTTTTACATTTGGAATGCAGGTCTCTTCAAGGGGAGCAACAACAGGAAGCCAACAGGTATGCCATAAGCCCAAACTGATATTTCTGATGGTATTTCCTCTCACTAGAATCGTATGCATGAGTCACTGCACCTGTTCAACAGCATATGTAACCACAAGTTCTTTGCGGCCACTTCCATTGTCCTCTTTCTCAACAAGAAGGATCTCTTTGAGGAAAAAATCAAGAAAGTCCATCTCAGCATTTGTTTTCCAGAGTATGATGGTAAGTGCCAAAGGCTGGAGACAATTCTTTCATAGTAATGATGGGCAATTGCCTCATTTCCTATACCAAGAAGTTCCTACACTAAGGAACTTGTCTTTAAGGAGTAGTAAGTGTAACTCCTTTGCTTTGCTGAGTTGATGATCCCTTATCTCTTTAATATTGTCTTATGAATTTTATGATGTCCAAGAGATATCTGGATGTCTCACCTGAGTATTTAGTTAGAGGTTTAAATTCAGATATCTCTGGAATAGAGCAGACATTAAATGCAGATGAGCCACTGATTATTCAAATGATACCTGCCAGAAATCAAAGGTGTCTAAGGAGACAGAGACACCTCTCTCCTCAATTCCTTTGCTCAAGTGTGAAACACTGGAGTGCAACAGAGGAGAGGACCCACCCTCCAAAACTAAACCCCCAACCACAGCTGTCTAACACATTTTGAGGATCAAATCAGTCACTTAAAAAGTAAGTGAGCAACTAAGAAGGCCTAATTTATCCTACTTCTTCACTATTTTTCTGGAAAACCAGGGAACAACTCTTATGAGGATGCAGGGAATTATATCAAGAGTCAGTTCCTTGACCTCAACATGAGAAAAGATGTCAAAGAAATCTACAGTCACATGACCTGTGCTACAGATACACAGAATGTCAAATTTGTATTTGATGCAGTTACAGATATTATCATCAAAGAAAACCTCAAGGACTGTGGACTCTTCTAGTTCTCACCATTCCTCAAGTATGTTCTATAAACAGGCTCCGAATCTCGGTAATTTTAAGCAGAAAATTTTAGGTCAATGTATTATGACAAGAATGAATCCATTCTCCCTTGGAGATGGAGTATGTATGATTGCAACTGTGTCTCATTTGTTCTTTTAAAAGCTGGATAGCTAGAGCAGTTTAAAGAATGCAAGACCAGGAATCAGAAGACCCAGGATCCATTACTGGCTCTGCAACTTACTGTTGAGGCAAAAATGTAAATATTTCATTTCTCTGAGCCTTGAGTCCCTCATCTATAAAATAAAGGTAACTTCTCTACTACTTCACAAGGTTATTCTAATGATCACAAATGTAACTGAAGGAAGACACATAAAAGCTGTGTGGTGACACAAAGAAATCCTACATAAAAGCTCCACTAATAAAATTCAACACCAAGGTTTAAACAAATTATCCCAAACAAAAAAGCAAACCTTCCCTGCAATCTGCAAAAAACCCTAAATTAGTTAAAAACAGAATTTCAATAAACCTACCACCCTTTTTTACTCTAAGACCTTTATGTGCCTTAGCTAAGAGATCTGAATCATCAGATAGAAGATTTGAGTTTGTGAGCTCTAAGGCACACATTCAGTTTTTGTTTTGTTTTGTTTTTTTGCCACATGGCTTGCTTTGCAGGATCTTAGTTCCCCAACCAGGGATTGAACCCAGGCCCTGGTCAGAGTAACCACTGGACCACCAGGGAGTTCCCCAAAATGATTTGCATTAAATCATATTATCCCTCTGTTCCCAAACTGCCAGACTGTGTTCCCTATATCTCTTTAAGTATAGGGATACTTATCCCTCTAAGTAACTCTCAGCTATATAAGACACTTTCTGAATGAACCTGGAGGACAGAACACACTCCCACTTGGAGTATTAATGATTGTATTGCTGCTACTTCTCTGTCACAGAATTTAGAACAAGTGAGCAATCCTAAAATTCAACTGCTACATGTTTCAGAACAAAAAAGGCAGCTGATTTTGCTTTAGGCACTGTAAATCTTTGCAGTTGGATCTATGTGATGCCTGGCTGAAAACAACATCTCCCCAAACAGGCCAACAATTAAATTATCCCTTGAATTCCTTTGAGGGGAAACAAAGCTTGTATTTATCTTGACAGGAGGTGGTGAAGTCAAGTATAGATTTAGCATCTAGAACTACTAGTGAGGAAAGCTCTTGGCATCCAAGATTTAGTATATAAAAGAAAGTGTCAATTAAAATGAAAATCTGCTCCTTGCCAGAAAAACACATTCACACTTAGGCTACTACTAGCAATATTGATACTAGAGAGCCATATGAGCTTGAAATATACTGAAGAATAAATTTGCAGGTGTTAAAATTGGATTCATTTAATAGTCTTTGTGATTCTTTGAAAAGAAACCAACTTGGGAAAATTACCAGGGAAATAAGGAAAACTACTGTCTACTGCCGATTAAAAAACTTAAACCGATGAACAAAATCTGGGCATATTTCTTGTATCCAAGCACTGTTCAGGGACTGTAAAGGGCATGCTCTAATGCTCACTAACCTCTTTGCTTTAACTCAACTTATAGGGGTTCCAAGGTGTTTTTTTTTCTTTTGGTATCATAAATCCCTCTAGCAGTCTGATGAAGCCTATGGATCTCTTTCTCAGGATACTTTAAAATGCATAAAACAAAATTCAGAGAACTACAGAGGAAACCAACATGCTGAACCAACAACAGTTCTATCTTTGGCGTTCTGAAGCCCCAGGTTAAGAATTTTGCTACAGCTATGATCTTAGCTATTCAAGGCCCAAATGTAGTTTTTCCCATTTATTCCACCTTCAAGTAGGGTAACCCCACCTACCCCCAAATCACACTAAATCGTTTGCTTTTCTAAATTACCTTTTCCTCGATCTTTGACTCTAGGCAGGAATTGGTTATAGGCCAAACTATAGAAGCTCAACCCAGACTCTTTGGTTATTAATGTTCATATAGAACTTGCCCTACAGTACTAGCAGGAAAACAGAGTCAGCGGGACAGGTCTTATGGTAGAACAATCTCTAGCAGAATAAAACACAGTTAAATTTCAGTTTTCTTTTGCTCTGGTAGACATCTCAACTTTTAGCTGGTTTATAAACAAATTCCCACAAGCCAAAAGATGCCCTATATTCACTTTGCAGAAAGGTTATCTTGGAGGCTGGATAGGGAAGTAGCAGTACTTAAAAGCAACACTTCTACAGCTGCTTTACTCAGGTTAGAATCTGGTTATTCACCTTATAATGCTTTCAAGCTAAAACTCTTCTGGTGAGTCTACAGAGAATAAAAATTAGGGGCCTTGGTCATCCACTCACCTGTTCCTTAGAACAAAGTCAAAATGATTTCCTAAAGCTCTTAGCAAACACCAGGCTCTTCTCTGAGTAAAGGTAAGAGGATTTGACTTCGAATGTTCTGGATAGGCTTCCAAGAAATGTATTAATCCCTACCGCAGCTTAATTGTTTGTCAGACCCAGAGATGATTCCTAAACCTTACACTATTAGAGACTACACTGGTACTTCTCCTATCCTACTGGCTTATTTTTATCTCATGGACATTTTGATTGTGTCCATGAAAAGTTCTCTTTGCATAAAACAGCTGCTGCTGCTGCTGCTAAATTGCTTCAGTCATGTCCGACTCAGTGCAACCCCATAGACGGCAGCCCACCAGGCTCCCCCGTCCCTGGGATTCTCCAGGCAAGAATACTGGAGTGGGTTGCCATTTCCTTCTCCAATGCATGAAAGTAAAAAGTGAAAGTGAAGTCGCTCAGTTGTGTCTGACTCTTAGCAACCCCATGGACTGCAGCCTACCAGGCTCCTCCGCCCATGGGATTTTCCAGGCAAGAGTACTGGAGTGGGGTGCCATTGCCTTCTCTGAAACAGCTGCTAGAAAGCTTAAAACCAAAATTATGCTATATACTCACTCTGCTGTCTGTCTTCTTTTGCTCCATTTTAAATTTACATTATACTGTTGAATTTTATGTTATCACGAATTCTTTTCTGTAACAAGATAGGTTAGAAACTAATACTCAACCTTGTTTTCATATACTGCAACCTTAATGCTTAGGATGATAAAGCTAAAGGAAACTCAAAATATTCCAGGTCCATCACTAGCAATTTATAGATAAGAAACTAAGGCCAAGGGAGGTGGAGTGTCTTCATCAAGATCACCCCGCTGGGAAGTAACAGAACTTGAACTCCAAAACAGGTCTTCTGAATCCAAAGCCAGTGGTTTTTCTATCTGTACAATACCAACAGTCCACCAAACACTGTAACGTCAAAGTCAATTTTCTCATTCGCCTAAGCTCCTTCTAGTCCCAAACAAGTCCTGGGTTATTTTTAAATTATGCCAACTCTAAATCATAGCTCTTTAACAAAACCATCTCCAAACTAAACACAAACTGGCCTCAAAATGGATGTGATATTAGCATAGAATAATAAAAATATAAATAGCTTTGTTTGTTGAAGGTATAATTTCCTGTTCTTATCTTAGAGGGCAGAGACCATGTTTTCCTTGAATTGCGTGATTAGACATTGATGAAAGCAAGCCAAATGTAAATTAAGTTCCATTTCATATTAATCTGATGACAGTTGCTTTTTTTCTTACAAAAATATGACACATAAGGACAAACACAGTATGATTTCACTTATATCAAGAATCTAAAGTAGTCAAATTTATAGACAGAAAGTAGAACGGAAGTGAGGAATTATTATTTAATGGGTACAGTTTCAGTTTGGGAAGATGAAAAAAGTTCTGGAGATGGACGGTGGTGATATTGCATAAAAACGTGAACGCACCTAACACTACTGAACTATATACTTAAAAATAGTTAAAATGGCAAATTTTATGTTATGTACATTTTACTACAATAAAAAAATAATAGAAAAAATATAACTGGAAATGTGCTTTTATGTTTCTGTCAATTAAAGGATGGATAAAATGAGCACAAAAATTCAGTATAAGAACCATATAAAAGACACATTTACTCCCAATAGTTTCTACTCTGATAAAAAAAAAAAATTCACGTACATGTACCCCAAATAGTCAAAATCTGGGTGGCCCCATCCCCAAGGTGAAAAATAAGAACCTTCAAAAACCACGCTATACTTGGAGATGTGCCGTAGACCAAAGTGTGCTGGCCCTGCTGGGTGGAGAAGGTGGTGAAGGGTGAAGAGCTCTTACCTCCCACTGCCCTCTCTACCCGGCACAGCCCCCGGAGCACAGATTCCAGCAGGACTTCAGGGTTGGGCCAGGGACTGCAAGTGTGCCAGAGCCTCTGGTGATCCTGCTAGGCAGAAGTGTGAAGACATCTCTGTGAGGTCAAACAGATAAACTGCAGATTGTAGGAACTTTTCTGCCCTTTGGTCATGGAAAAGCAAACACCGGTTTGAATAAGAAATAGAGCACTGGATTTAAATGCAAAATCTTTACAGACCTTTTCACCCTGCTTCACAAAATAAAATTTGTAGTTGAATTTGTAGTAATTTAGTTCATTTTAGGTTTTTGAAATGAGTATGGGAAAAGTGATTCTGAGAAAAGGCAACCAGCAACAATGAACAATATTTGCAGGTATTGTCTTGAGACTTACTTTTTCTTTTTTTGGAGTAGAATACAATTTCGAGTATCATAAAGAATATTTATGAAACATTTCTAATATGCTATTTCTATTTGATCAGAACCATAGTATATCAGAGATGGAAGGAGTACTTCAGTCTGTCTTTAGATAAGGGATATAAGACTGAAAGATTCCATAGCTAGCTGGAAGCAGGGAAAAGACCAGAACCCAGCACATCAAGCAACTCTCCAACCTCGTAAGAGGACCCTTCATCCTATATAAGCAAAGATGAACAGTTAGAAAAAACAGGTAATTTCTTATAATTTGTTATGTCCACTGGGATTCTCTCTTACATATAAACAAGCCTCTTGGTAAAAATGTTTGGATAACTCAAAGGAATATGGCCAGGGGGGTGGGGGTAAGAAGACAGGATATCTGTACAACAAGGTTGTACAGAATTTAATATTCCAGCTGTAAATGACCTTACAGCTTAGTGAATGCTAACACATTGAGATGGTGTACCCCAAAATATTTACTAATATTTGATTATTTCTCCTACCATGTTGATTCCCCCTAGATTTCAGGAAGGGAAAACATATACCACTGGGCATACAGAGATATATATTTAACTCCTCAATCATTCCCTGTACCTACCTTATCCCCAAAAGACTTGCATTCTATAGCTAGTTTTGTTCTTTATCTACCAACTGTAAATGGATATTCATGTTATTATAGTTATCTTTGTTATAGGATTTTATCTTTACTTTTGTGTATCTTTCTATTTTCACTGAAAATAAATGGAGTGAAATAAATGAAATAAATGTTTAGAAATCCCAAGTTTCTTGTTTTGTTTCAATTTTATATAAAAACTAAATACTCTTATCCAAAATGCAGTAATGTTCTTTGGCTACACAGTCCTCAAATTAACTTTTTGGGTGAAAGGCACTTTAACTTATGTACAAAAGGTGCTTTGTACTTACTGCAAATAAAAAATAACTCAAGTCATTCACTAGTGCTTTAGAGGTTGTTTACTATCCATGTTGATCTTTAATATAAGGTCTATTCAGCTGTCCCCAGGATGTTGGCCCAGTTTAGTCACATCAGAACCACCAGAGGAATTTATTTAAAAATACATATTCCCAGGACCTGGTTTGGACATTTTAATTGAGTCGAGGTTAGCCAAAGAATCTCTATGTTAATCTTACACCACAGGTATCTACTGCTGTATAATAGTCCATATTATCTCTTATTCCTGAGAAGACTTGAGTAAAGCCAGGTGCAGGCCTGACATAGTATCAGAAAATAACTGTCCTGCCCTGATTTGTTCTGAAATATGCTCTCCTCAGCAGAAGTAACTCATAAAAGGTTGTGAGAAAACTGAAGGGTGGGTGGTGAGGGGGAATGGGGATCCAAAACAACGGTAAAGGAACAAGGATCCTGACCATCCTGGAAGTCTGTTCTTCAGTATGCCTCACTTAAATTAAATCTTTTATTTTCTGATAGTTGATAGCAAGAGGTATCTAAGTTCCAGGTCTCTAAGCAGCTTGGTTTTCTTTTGTTTGGACAATCATAAATTTATAAGGAGACCTGTGGCTGGTTCCAGGTCAGATCTCTGATTTGTACTTTGAAGCCTAAACTGGAAGAAGAAAATTACCTGGTAGTACTGGGAAACAGAGATAATTTTATTCTTAAAGTCAGTATCACATATGAAAGATTTCACAGGTAATCAGTAAAAGGAATTAGTACTATTAATATTTTAGGTTTGTATCAATGAGTATGGGGCCATTGTTTTTTGAGCATCTAGAAGGAAAAAAAAATCATTCAAAGGCAGCTTTTTGACTGAGTGAGAGACTAACTTCCCCTTGTATGTAACTGCCAATGCAGCAAGGAGCTCTGCAACAGGAAATACCAGAACTATGCTAAGCAAATGGATAAATATAAAAAAGTAACTAGCCAGATCAGGCCATCAAGGTCCAAACATAGTTACAGCTACAAATCAGAGAAAATGGCCACACATCGGTGGCCAAAATGTAAGAATATAAGGTGAGCAAATACATTTGAAGAACCAGCAGTTATTTTTAAATACTCCAAAATGTGTATATAATAAAACACAAACAGAACACATAAGAGAATAAAAAATAAACAAGGCAAGGAAACAGGTTTTAAAAATGTGGTCCATCTATTCTTAGAAAGCAGCACCTTGTGAAAAGTCACAACCCGTCAGGTACAATGCACTGAACTAGAGGTCTAGAGCTCAAACCATCCAAGGTGAAAATGACACTTCAAGATACACTTATGAATAACTCTAACAGTTCTTAGAATTTTCACGCCAGGAGGTGAAATCTGTTGAAAGGCTGAAATCCTAAGGTTATTTATTCCCTAAGATTGACCATTAAGGAGCAGAATACTTCCTCTTTACATAGGAGCCTAACAGATGGCAATTTTACAGCCCAGAGTTTTAATCAGGTGGCGAAGATGTGACTGTCAACAAAATAAAGCTGCTGTTACAGTCCTTCCTGCTAACAGCTATTTATTGTTATTTAATTTTTTAATTTTCTTAAATGTTTTTTAAATTTTCTTAGATGTGCTGATTTCTTAGATGGTCAAAAGCCTGGCCAACTAAATTCTGAAACATGATCCATCACAAATTTCCAGTATTCTCCACCAAAAAGACACAGGCAATTTTTCATTTCTTTGATTATAAATATCAATCCTTTTTCTCCAGGCTAGTAGATATGATGTGTCATCCCCACATTTTGGCTCTGCTATCAGAAAAGATCTTTTAATTCAAAACACAATAGTGGTTTGTAAGGCAGACCATCAGATTCATCAGATCAAATCACCTTTTTAAAATTATAGACTGCTAGCCCACCAGCCAAGAGTCAACCTCTGAGATGGATCCAGGTGATTTTGACTGAAGGCATATTTGAAAACCACTGACTGAAACTGTGTCCTCAACAAATGTGTATTTTGATAAATTATTTGGGATGGAGGGGTAAGAGGTGATCCTCACATAAATATAGGACAAATGTAAATGGTGTAAGGTCAAAAAAGTGGAGAATTACTATTTTTCACTAATGAAAAGGCTAAAAAATTAACACATCAGATAGACATATTCAAATGAAAATACAAAATACATTTCAAGTTAAATTAACTTTTTTGGATTATCTCTTGCTTTGGGTTATCAACACCATCCCACTAGCCCAGACTATAGAAAGACTACAGTTAAAGTAACATTCTACCAGTTCTCATTTCCAAATGATTCTACATCACAGAATACAATAAGGAAAAGATATATTCAAAATGAACAAGAACTATCCCTTATTTACACTGTGGGCATAAGTCAATCACCAATTGAAGCTGATAATTTTCTTTCTTTTAGATCCAGTTTTGCCAATCCTAAAAAAAAAAACGTTGTTAGATAATACAGTTATACCACCTGCAGAGTTATAACTTTCCCAAGAAAGCAAAAAGAAAAAACCTACCAATAAAGGCACTAAAGTGCTGTGGCTTGCTTTCTGAACCAGCTTTGATGACCACCAACCTTATTTTTTTTAAACTACTGAAAGGTCACATCAAAAGATGAAATAGAATCCAATCCAAAAAGACTGGACCCCAAAAGGCACTGCTCAAATTACTGATTTGGAATGCTCAAACTGCATTCTCTTCATTTGCCTTCCCCTAATGAACCATTCAATATTTAATGACATTTGCAGTACATTGCACAAAAGGACCTGCAGGCTGAGGTGAAAAGAGCTCTTCACACAACCAAAATGTAAATCTGGAAAAGGGGATTTGACTGTGTATCACTTATACAGATGTGACATAACAACCTCAGTCAGGCCAAGACTCAACAATACTATTACATCAAAAGACTTAAGACCTTCAGAGAACCCTTCTACCTAAACCCATTCTCAGACAAAGGCCTAAGCACATTCAGCAGGGGCAAAAAACAGCAGAAGAAAGTATTTCCAGAAAGGACTAATTACAAACAGGAACAAACCTGGACTCTTTACTCACCATTTTAATACTGCTGCCAACTATAACAGATTAAAATCTGTACACACAACAAAGTAGAAAAAAGTCCCCAAATCAACAGTTTCAGCAAAACAAGGTACTGACTAAGGATTACTAACAATCAACATTGCTACAGTAAAAACAATGGCAAACAGGGATTTGGCACCATATTTACAAAGTAAAAGCATGCACTTTTAAGTTTCTCAACAGAAAAGGCCAATGGAAGATGGAAAACATGGGGCATCTTTTACAGAACTCCCTATGACTGAGACAAACAAGCAAGAATCAAAGTGATCAATTTAGCAGATATGTAGCAGCAAAGTCACTGGTTCTGTTTGGAATTTAGCAATATGCTTTTCTAACTGACAGCTGTCCTGGGTGTGTTGTATCCAAGAAGCTGACTTTATCATACTACATTAGCATTTATCTAGTAATTTGGTGATCAGCATAAACTAGGTTAACCTTCAACCACAAGCTTAAAAAAAAAAAAAAGAGAGAGCTAGAATCTTATTATAGACTTCTTCAATGTAATTGCCATTTAGAAACCATAATGGTACTCTGAGCAGGATAGTAACATAAATTTCATCCAAAAAACCTATAATTAGAGCCCAAATAACTGAAAAGAATTAAGTTATTATGGAAATATTATATTCTGACCATACCTAGAGTTAAAAACAAAGAGTTCCTACTAAGAGGAATATTTTCAAGATGATCTGGTCACATCATGTGCATAGTTAAGATTGTGTTTTAATAAAGATTCTTTCACAAAAAAATAAAATTCAGTGAAGTTATTCTTCCCTTGATGAAAAAAAATAACTTGAAAAAATGAACTACTGGTGGTTTGTCAAGAGGGAAAAAGAAAAACAGTAAGCTACATATTGAAGTTCTGGAATGCAGCACCTCAACTTCACATCTGCCCTAAACATCTGAGACTGAAATCCAAGTCATGTCTCGAGGATCAAATCATACTTTACAGTTGCTCCAATTCCAATGTCTGACTTTAGCATCTCATGTCAATTAAGAGTTCCCTAATACAGAAGATTGTGCTAAAAGAGTGCTAGGATTCTGCATGCTGCTGCCATTCCCTGGTCCCGTTCATGCTTGCAGCTGCCCAATGAGGCAGCAAAGGAAGTCTGGTCTCAACACTCCACACCGTAATAACTAGAAAAGAAAAACAGCTGTAATTAGAAAAAGTTTACAAAGTCAAGAGACATCACTACAGCATTATAACTAAACTGTTCAAAGTTTTACCTTTTATTAACATCCACACTCTTTAATAAAGTCCACATTCCTTTAAGTTGTTTTTAATGATGACATCTGTTACAGCATCAAAAACAAACTGCACATTCTTGGTGTCCGTGGCACAGGTGAAGTGGGTATAGATCTCCTTGGTATCTTTCCTTCTGTTTAGATCTTCAAACTGGCACTGAATGTATGCAGCTGCTTCTTCATATGTATTGGAACCTGAGGCAGACACCCAATATTCTCAGTTCAAATTATAACAGCTGCCTGAACTCAATTACATCAGGCCATCACCATTTACTTATGGAGAGAGAGACTATAACCCAATTGAAATAAACGTGTTTCTATTTTTTCTATAATCATTAGGTTTTTCTATCATCACATGTTTCTTGAGTACACAATCTCATTGTTAGTAAACTTATCACAAAGATCCAGGAAAACAAAACGTATTTCTTTTCTTTTTCCCTTTTATTTGCATTTTTTAGCTAAAAAATTTAGAACGTATAAAAAGAAATGAGGGAAACAGGAGGATGCATTTCCAGAAGAAGACAATTGCTTAAAAAGTTAGAGAATTTATGTTCCTTGGATCGATGTTGAACTAAACAATTCAGAAGGGTAACTCATGCTTCTTTTCAAAATCATCCAGTTTTAACAGAGCTTAGCCTCAGAGCCTTACAGCAATAGTTAAAATAACCAAAGGTAATACAGTAGATGCAAAAGGGAAAGGGGCTTGAACTGCACACTTTTAAGTGGTGCATTTTATGGTATGTGAAGATCTCAATCAATCTGTTATTTCTTCAAAGAGGAGGTTATCCAAAGTAACCCTATTTCAACATTTAAAATTAACACTCTTAATCACCTGCTTCCAAAACAATCTTGTCTACTTGTGAGTGTTTAGAATAGCCTTAGAAATTGGCTGCAGAGCCAGGGAAACTCAACAAAGACAACACACAGTTGCCTGAGAATTAGGGGCTATTTTCAGTGATATTAAGCATGGCAATAAAAAAAATCAACAACCAAGTATATAAAGAAGACTAAATAACAAAGGAAAGCTTAAGAAAAAAATGACTATTACTTAAACAATATTTTAAAAGAGGAAGGAAGATAGCTTGGTAGGTGCTTGAATAAGATTTACTGAGATGTACAGAATCTCTGTAAATTAAAGCAGCTGCTGTTGTTCAGTCACTAAGTCATGTCTGACTCTTTGCAACCCCATGGACTACAGCATGCCAGGCTCCTCTTTCCTCCACTATCTCCTAGAGTTTGCTCAAATTAATGTCCACGGAGTTAGTGACGCCATCCAACCATCTCATCCCTCTGCTGCCCACTTGTCTGCCCCATGAGGAATATGAAAAGGCAAAAATTTAAACAGATGACCAAAACATGATTTTAGTTTGGTAGGAAGAGATACTGATACCTGGGAAATCAGGACTGTGAAAATTCTTAAAAAGAATGACGGCAATGGAAAACAGGCTTGGAAATTCACCCCAACCCCTACCGAAAAATGGATAAGATATTGACAACTCTTTGCTGTGTGTGAAGATTCTCAGCTGAAACATTAACATCAATCCTTTACTTGTTTTAAGATTTTTCTCCCATTCTAAAATCTGGCTACCTTCTATAAACTTAACCAACTCTCATCTTCCTCCTCACTTTTAACAGAGGCTGCAGTTCTAAATTCCCTAAGAAAAGAGAGGCCTCAGGGCTTTAAAACAACATCTCAACTTTTTAAGTTGAAATGAAACTCACGTAACATGCAGTAAGTTTACAATACAGTGGTATTCAATGCAGCCACATGTTATACAATCACTACCTCTCTCTAGTTTCAAACTTTCCTACCACCCCAGAAAAATACTCCATTCCCATTAAGTAACCATTCCTCATTCCCTCGTGTCAATTTCCTGCCAACCAACTTGCTTTCTGTCTCTACGGATCTGCCTACTTGGGATATACCATATAGAAAGAATCATACAAATGTGACCTTTTCTGTTTCGCTTCTTTCATTTAGTATAAAGTTTATAGTATTCATCAAAGTTGTAGCATTATCAATACTTTGTTCCTTTTTATAGCTAAACAGAAGCCTGGCAGGCTGTAAGTCCATGGAGTCACAAAGACAGAGACGTGACCAAGCACACACACACATACCTAAATAATATTCCATAGTACAGACATACTAATTTATTTATCCATTCATCCTACCTAGACTCTGGATTCCTTCTTTTCCCACCTGCTTACAAACTTTGCTTCATCAATTACATCCACTTTTAACAACTTCTCTTGTGCTTTAGGATCTCACCTCTAAGCCTATAACATTTAAAGATCTCTTCTTCCCCTGTAATCTAAGCTGCTCAAGAGGAGGCTACACTTGTCTTTATTTCTTCACTTCCCACTCAGTAACTCACTGGTCCTGGCTCTGCTCTCATCATTCCACTGATAATGCTCCCCATTAACAGTCAATGATCTTCTAACTGCTAGCTCCACAAGACATTTTTTCAAAATGCATTTACTTTACTTATCTGCATATGACATTGTTGACCACGCCGCACTATTTAAACTCTCCTCTTAGTTTATGACACTTTAGCTTTCCAGATTCTTCTCTTTATATCCAAAACAAACCTTTCTTTCTCTCCTGCCAACAGAGGCTGGTATTTGCTCCCATTCTATTCTTTTCTCTCCTCATTCTATATCACCACCCTAGGTCATCTCATCCATCTTCATGTTGTATTTACACATGATCCCAAATCAGTATCTGTTACTAACCTTAAACCTCTCCCCAAGCTCCAAGGCCATATATGTAACTATCTATTAAATATCTCTATCAGAATGTTTCAGAAACTTCAAAACCAACATTCCAAAATATGAACTCATATTCAACATTCCTAAATGAATTTATATTTAGGAACATACCAAATACCAATCAAGAGTACCTCTGACTCTTTCTACTTCCTTACCCTAGCTACACCCTTTCACCTTATTATATAAAGCATTTACAGCATCTGCTCAGCTAACAAGAGGTCTCCTTTCCTAGAAACACTTAATTCTGACCTAAAGGTCATAATGGTACAACCCTAGTGCTCACATTTGTTGACCCTAACCTCAACTGACTGAGCTAAGGGTTTTTGCCTTACTTAACCTTGGCCAATCAATCTGAACCTTGGGCCAACCAATCCCAATCTAGCCTGGTTTTTTAAATGGAGGAGATACGGTAACCATGACAGGGCCAACTTTTATCATATAAACTGAACAGGAGAGAGTTGGTAAGGAGAGAGAGAAGAATAGAGAAGACACAGGAGAGAAAAAAGATGGGGAAAGAAGGACTTCCAGGACTTTTGACAATATTTTCTAACTGCTTTCTTGAGAACCATCTGCATTCTTGTCCCTGAATTCTATGACACATCTCTGTACCTTCACCAAAAGTTTCTATGTGCATACTGAAAGTCCTTACTAATTCAACTCCCCTACTTTCTATCTTTATTGGCATCTATTATGTAATCTTTTAAAATCAGTTTCTACTGTATCATGTACCCCAAAGAATATCCTTCAGTAGCTCCCCACTGTCTCAGCATGGCATACAATGCCCTCCACGAGCATCCCTGCCCATTTCTCTAACCACTCCTCCCCACAGTCTAAGCTCCAGCAATATCAAATTCCTCCTAGGTTTCAGAACAAATCATGTCTTTTTCTTTTTTTGGACATGAAGTTAGTTTATTAATGACGACATTTTGAAGCCAACCATTTTGATCCAGTATTTAAATAACAAGCTGTTTAATATTAAAGCAGAAGGTACTGTCACAATGCTGCAAAAATACAGCTTTACCCATAAACTTTTCACACAATTATACATTAAATGCTATTTTTATTTAAGCAAGGCACCCCCGTTTGTTCTAAAATATGAGATGTGCTCTCCACTGAAATAGCAAATGAGGAGACAGATTTTTTCCCTATCTAGAGCTGGTTTAAATTCAAGTGAAGCCACTGATGTCCTTACCAGTCACGACAGTTATGACAAATCATGTCAATTTTAACTGCAGATTTTTATATATGCTATTTTCTTTTTCCAAAATGTTTTTACTCCCCCACCTGCCTGATAATTTCTAGTTCATCCTCCTATTCTCTCACTCCAAGTGTCATTTCCTCTAGAAAAAAATTACACTGATCCCACTGAGGTAACCACTTCTTTGGTTCTTATATTAATGAACATTTCACACTAAATGAAACTCTTTACATGTGTCTCTCTCTCTTTCTATAACTAATGTCAGTTTCTTGAATGCAAAACTCTATCTCATCCTTGTTTTTTGTGAATATATTTATACCAAATTTTTATCTTTCTTTGCCTCAAAAAATGAGGACAGAAATATAGACATCATAAATATGATTATATCTGGAATAGCACTTTAGACTTAAGGGGTCTTAAGCACTTGCTTAATGTTGATACCACTACAAATGAACACTCTCCACAAGGAGATACATACAATATTCAAAATGAATGACAGCTGTAGGAAGGTCACGAAAGTTTTGATTCAAGATGTATACCTCCAACAAAATCTTTCATGACCCTTTACCTGTGTATTCTGGATAACAGATAGTTAACGAACTCCTCTTTATTTTTTCCTCAAAAAGATCTTTCTTGTTGAGAAACAGAATGATCGAAGTGTCTGTAAACCATTTGTTGTTACAAATGCTGTCAAAGAGTTTCATGCTTTCATGCATTCGGTTCTGAGAAAGAAACAAAGGATGATATAGGTCAGTAGCAAAAAGTAAAAGTAGATTAGCTGTTAATGAAAAACAGACCAAAAAGAGTTTATTTCTTTTCTTTGACTATGCCACACAGCATGCAGGATCTTAGTTCCTTGCCCAGGGATTGAACCCATGCCTCCTGCAGTGGAAGTATGGAGTCCTAACCACTGGACAACAAGAGAAGTCCCAGACCAGCAAGTTTTAAAACCACTGATGGGCAATCATGGAAACTAGTCAGATACTATAAGTCAGTCCTTATTTTTATAATTCTTGAAGGTTGGGAAGTGGGAGTAAGGACTGGCTAATAAGAGACCTAATCCTGTCCATATACTCAATGTGCTGTCATATCTCCTTATGGTTAATAGGGTATAGATCAATAATTTGAAAATTTATTCTCAATGACAAGGAGAAAACTTAAGACTATTAGGTTCTCGTTCAACGAGTAAATGGATGCACAAAGTCTTCCTAAGAGTTATTTTCCATTTCCTCCTTGCATTAGACAGGTCTTTTATTTACCAGAAGCTCCAACATACCATCTCCTCATCTTCAGCCAGAACAAGGTCATAATCACTGAGGGCCACACAAAAGATTATTGCTGTCACTCCCTCAAAACAGTGAATCCACTTTTTTCGTTCTGATCTTTGGCCACCTACATCAAACATCCTGAACAAGGGGAAAGAATGCACACTTTTAGCAAGGTCACACACACACAGTTCTAAACTGAAATGGTTAGGGAAATTCCCACTATTGCATTTTCAAAACCCCATTTATAATTAAAAAAAAAGACAAACAAGAAGCAGATAAAAATTATCTGTAGTTAAATGTAAGAGAACAATATGAGAAAATAAAGTTGAAGAACAATCAAAATTCTCATTTTAGAGAAACAGTGGAGCCTCCTTTCTATCAAAGCTTGTGCCAGACGTGCCAAAATTCAGCAGAGTGAGCACTGAAATAGATTAAAGGAAGGAGGGGAAAAAGACAGGAAAAATGAAGAGCTGAACAATACTGAACAATCTGAGATAGTAAAAATAATAACTAACATTTGCCAGACACTATCCTAAACACCTTTAAGTACACTAACTCATTTAACCCTCATAACACTCCTGTCAGTACTATTATTATCCCCATTTTACAGATGAAGAAACTGAGGTGCAGATATGTTCATTTGCCCAAGGGAACACTACTAACAAATGGGGATTGGAGCTCTAATTCCTGTACCCAAGCTGGTACCCACAACACCACTCTACCTCTCAAAACAATTTATCTCTTTAGTTAAAAGAGATAAAAAAAGAAAAAGAACAATGAAAAACATAAATCCCCAACTTGCATCCTGCTTCCATAACTCTACTGATTCAAAATTTTGTTTTCCTTACTTTTTCTTGCTTTAAATTGAGTTATAACTGAGATATGTTTTTCTTACTTTAAGGAAAATATTTTCAAAATTGCAGAAAAAAGTAAATTATATTTTATGGTAGAACTCTAAGAACCCAGTATCTAAACACAAAACTTAACCAGTATTTTCCAACTTCAAGTCTCATTCAACCTAATTAATAATAACAAAGCCTCAAAACTGTTCACACACTTGATGTTCCACTTCTGATTAGTTTTAGTCCACTAATCCCTTCCAGGAGACTTACTTGATATTCTGAGTAAACTGCTCAACTTCTGTCAGCAGTGTCCTCTTTTACCACCTACAGTAAAAGGAGGACCTGCACTGCTTTGTTTTTTAACTGGTACTAGGGTCTGAGGAGGCAGGTATATAAATGGTTAGCAACTCTTAAGATATGTTTGATGACAAAGATAAAATGTTTTAAGGTTAACTCTGCCAAGCTGGTTCAGTGTGTCAGATCTACAGGGACTAGGTGTCTATTTCCAGAGAATATTTCCTATAGAGATTGAGAGAAATTTAAGACATAGTTAAGTAATTTTTCAGTGTATGTTTGAAAAGAACAGTCATCTCATCTCTTCATGACCCAACTTTCACTTTTGGCTGATCCTACGCAGTTTTTTGAAACTTTAGTCCTGACCCCTGAAATGAGGCAATCACAAGTTGGCTCTAATACAAGGTCATATTATAAGTCTTAGAAAAGTTAACATCACATATTTCACCATGGACCTTTCAAGGGCAGACACACACTGGTACACCAATAATTTCAGTATGCTCTACCATTTCTTTCTATAAGATCTGTAAAACTGGTAGAACACTGTGAAGTTCCCAAAGTGGGCTTTTCACACATATTAACATTTATAGTATCATTCACTAACATCAACATTTTATAAACATTACCTCATAATTGAGAGGCAAGTAAGCAATTACAGAATGCCTTGCATATAGCAGACGCTCAATAAATGTTTGAATAAATGGATAGTGGTTTTTGCCTAGAGAGAGGAGGAAAAGGAAGAAGTGATAGTACTTCATAACAAGATATCTACATGCCAACAATAAAGTGTGTGCAGAACCTTAATTAGATCAGGCTGTTAATCCTGACATAAAGAGACCAATAGGATTTACCTAACTAAAGATCACCTATGACATTGACAAGTTTCCTACACTAAATAAGTAAAGGTCATGACATATAAATGGATTACTAATCTTATAGCATACAGTCATCTCATTTTTACGGTTTCATGACTTATAATCCATGGAGACTCTGCTATTCTTGTTAATAAATTCATCAGTACTATGATAAGCAGCTCTTCTACTCTATAAATATTCAGCTGAACTGCTATTTTCCTGCATCAGGTTTCAAATCCGTTTTGGTGTATTATAGACTTCAAGACCTCAACTAGTGTCTAGTAATAGCTAAACTCTGTATGGATTTTGCAAATCCTATGAAGCAATTTTTTTCAGAGAAAATAAAATTGAGAGAATCTGAGCTAGAAGTTACATTTGCATGCAATAATGCTGAATGTCACATTCTACATATAAGCATAACAAAGTAGCTAAAAAGGACATCATATACTGAAGAGGGAAAGTTTACTCCTAAGCTCAAAGGTCACAAAAGCAGAAAACAGGAACCAAAAAAATAGGTCTATTATTAACACAGAGACAAGCTGAAGCCTATTCTAGAATTACTAATGCTGATGAGAAAATCCTCTGTATTAGAATACTAGAATTTTCTCTCTCTAAAACAGTGACTGTTTATAAATCATCTTACTTCTGAAAAATAACTCTACCCCTAGATCAATATTCCACTCTGTACATAGTATTAAGAATTAAGCTGTGCATTATACCATGCCCTGAAATGGCAACCCACTCCAGTATTCTTGCCTGGGGAATCCCAGGGACAAAGGAGCCTGGTGGGCTACAGTCCATGGGGTCACAGAGAGTCGGACACGACTCAGTGACTAACACAATCAGTCAAAGGCCATGACAATATTAGCTTCATTCCATTAAACTTAAAGAGAAGTGAGATCCAGTAAGAAAACGGTTGACACTGGTGAGAAAAGCATTTCTATTTTAATATCAAAATGCCAGAACAAAGCCACATAAACTAAACCAAAACACTACTTTCTGTCCTTTTAGTATTGTTGCTATCCTTCTAAACAACAAACATTCAATACCTGTTTTGGTGATTCCAATAAAAAAGCAGCTGAAAAGGATAAAATTAAAGATAAAATAAATTGGTAACCACATGATTACTTTTATTGATACGTAAGTTCTAATTTAATTTTGAATTCAAATTGCTTCAAATAGAAAAAATATTTGATGCTATTTGGAGAAAGAAGAAATACTTGGACCCCCATTCACTTAAAACAGCCAAATACTAGCAGATGAATATAATTATAAATTTCTGAATCAAAGAAAGTTGCCCAGATAAATTATACCCTGATTAACAGATACTAACTAAAGGAAAGATATTTGTGTTTGGCATATCTAGAAAAAGGCTAGTGACTTACTTGAAGTATAGGTCTTTGAAAGTGAAATGTGTTTCCACAATGCCTGTGGTCTTCACTCTGGTCCGCAAAACGTCTTGCTGAGTTGGAATGTAGTTGGTTTGGGATATTCTATCCAAATCATTTAGGTAACTAAGTAAGTAAAATACACATTTATTTTTACCTAATGAAGCCAACCATGTGCAAAAGCAAGTCAACAGACTAAACTAGTTCCTTGCTGATAGCAGAATCTGTACCTGACACTAAAGTGGCAGAACAAATCAGATCTTCAGTATCTCAGAAATGATAATGAGGGAAAAAAAAGGAACCTAACACAGGACAATTAAAGTAGATTCCTTATACACTACACAAAAGTGGTATTAATTCTACCAAAATTTAACTGTGAAAGCCGATTTAAAAACATGAAAACACTCTTCTTAATAAAGACTCCTAAAATTTAATACTAAATCAACTGTGCACTGCACAGGACAAAAATCCAACCAAACAAAAGCCCTCAGACATTTAAATTAATGGGTCATTGTCTCTTTAAACATTTGCCAGGACACTAGAAATGCTGTTTGAATTATTAAAATTAAAAAGAACTACTAAGCTCAGTAAAAATGAGTATTTCCTCCTGTTTTCATTCATGACAGAAAAGTTAAAGATTTATTTTTAATCTAAGCCAAAAAGAAACAAATACCTCCAAAGAAACTTCACTTGTTCAGTGAAATAATTTAAAAACTGCTTCAAAGCTAAATTTAAATTCTTCACAATTTCAGGCCCCCCCCAATTTTTTTTTTTAAAGAACAGCTGATACCATAGTAAGTGAATCATTAATGACCTTCTATAAAACTTAGTAGGAAATGACAACCAACTCCAGTATTCTTGCCTGGAAAATTCCATGGATAGAGGAGCCTAGCAGGTTATAGTCCATGGGGCTGCAAAGAGTCAGATACGACTCAGCATGCACACACGCACAAAACTAAGTACCATCATTAATGTTAGGGAATCAGTCAAGCTTAGATCAACAATTACGAAAAAAATAAAAACACTTTATAAATCATGTGTCTTCAGGTATAGTTAGAGGATTCAGAGCTTACTGAATGCATGTTTTAAAAATTACAATCTAGCTTTGATGACTACAGAGAGAATTATAGAATCCTGACATGTTTCTAAAGTCAAGTTTTCATTTAAAAAATGCTTCTCAAATATCATTTAATTTCTTCTTATAACAATTTAAGCTAGAATGATAGGAAAAGTAGGAGAATATTGGAAAAAATACCTTAATGCTTAGAAATGCCTTCATTTAGTACAGAGATGAATACAGGTAACAAGAGCACATCAAGACCCCAAGACAACATTAAGAAAAAACCCACACATTCTGAATATAGGTCTTATAAACACACTGTAAAAGAAGCAATATAGGACAACACGTAATAGCTTAACAGAAGTATTAATTACAAATTTTCTAAAACTATGTAACACTTCAGAGAATTTTCTTAACAAACAGATGCTTCAACTTTGTCCCAAGACTCAACATTCTCCTTCTACACAAAGTCTATTATTGTGATCTAGACAAAAGATTTTTAAGTGGTGACGAGTACCAGAGAAATCCATAGTGCAGCCCAGCCACAGAGAGTTGTGTGCATAAAAGGGATACCACAATTTTAACTTCTCTTGTTAGCTGGCAATCAATGGAAAGTCCTTATGCAGAGAGAACTTACTGAGTTGAAAGAAATTAAAGACTCAGCTGCAATAGATTTCTCTCCTCTCAGTTATTTACTATAAATGACCACAGAGCTACTTTAATGACGCCAAGTCTCCCATTTACATTCCAAGAGGAAACATTTTTCTCCAAGCCACACAAAATGACCAATGGCTCTATAACCCTAAACTTAAACAATTTTTATAAATATATCCTACAGAATTCTAAGAGTGTCTGTTCCTAAAATATTTCCTTAAGAATCGGCACTGAACTGTCGAAAGGGTCACTGAGATACTTTCTGTTTTAGTTTCACAGGAAAAACTACTTACTATGAAGCAGAATCATTGAGCTGATATTCCCTGGATCTGCTGAAGCAAGCTTGCACCCCACCATCTCGCCATAACCGTTTAATCACTCCTGCTAATTCTGGTGTCATGACTCCTTCTTCGGCACTGCCAGCTAAAACAAACAATTGCCGGGCATCGTCCTGAGGAAAGCATTTAAGGGAGAGAGAAAGATGATTCTCTATTTCTTGAAGACTTAATAAGTGTCTCTTTAACACACACATGCAAATATACAATACATGGTAACTACTTCTTAAAAAAGACATGAAAGAGACCTTTCCTGGCAGTGTAGTTTGAGAGAATTTACAACGAAACCTGTCTCCTCCCTTCTCACTCCACTGCAGTCAGTAGTGCAGAGCAGAGCTGAGGAATGACTTCACTCCCACTCCCACTTCTCACACCACCACTCCCTGAAAAGATCTCTCCTGACTGTCCTACAAATCTCCATGCTGGTTACTCGTGATTTCTTTGACAGAAAAAACTGGTCTGTGAGACAGGGACATGGAATACATCCCCATTCTGTTAAAGGAAGCCTACAATAAAAACAGAAATGAAAAGACTAGCAGATAAGAGGTGAAGTCTAAACACATAAAAGGGAGTAAAACATTAATCAAGTTTAAGGCAACAGTGTTCTCTTTTTAGCCCCTAAATCTCAGACAGAAGAACCAGAAAAAGAAGAGACTGAAGCATTTAAGGAGTCTGGATGTCTAGTGAGGGAAATAAATCCCTAAGAGAAAAGTCTCCAGGTTTCCCCAAAGTATAATAATCTTCTAAATAAGAAAGAGGAAGAAAGGTAGAAGAGGAAAAAGAAAATACCACAAAGAGATCTGATCAAAACTTCCTGAGTCACAGGCACAGCTTTCTAAGTGGTTATAGTTTTAAAAACTAAGACACGTGAGAAATAAAGAGGACACAAAGGGCTGTGAGAATTGTGACTGCCTTGCTTTATTCTACTCAGCCCTGCTTGTCAGATACTTTAAAAATAAACACAGATCTCATGGGATGATTTCCCTGCCTTGAATCTAATATTTATCTGTCTCAGGAGATTTTTAATTAACTGCAAGAATGCAACTGCTAAACAAATCTGTAAAGAAGTAATAAAGGGGGAAGGGGAGCAATCAACTATATTACAAGTAGTCAGGTAACATCCTTCTTTTGCGATTCTTTCCAGTATGTTTCCCAGTAATACTTTAGACCCATCCCTCTCTAAGAAACTTTATCTAATATCTATATTCCCCTCCTCTATTTTCAGAGATAATAACTTTATAAAAAAGGAACGAATGAGAAAAGCTCAAAAATTACACAGACTGGCAATGTACTCAACAGTGGGCATGTCCTTCTATGTATATGGTATAAACCCATGGACTATAGCCTACCAGGCTCCTCTGTCCATGGGATTTTCCAGGCAAGAACACTGGAATGGGTTGCCATTTCCTTCTCCAGGGGATCTTCCCAACCCAAGGATAGAACCTGGGTCTCCCACACTGCAGGCAGATGCTTTATTATCTGAGCCACCAAGGAAGTTAGATATGGTATATTGCCTTACTTAACATTTAAAGATTTTTATAGGGACTTCCCTGGTGGCTCAGTGGTAAAGAATCTGCCTGCTAATGCAGGAGACACAGGTTTGATCCCTAATCCAGGAAGACCCCACATGCTGCCAGAGCAACTAAGCCCATATGCCACAACTATTGAGCCTGTGCTCTAGAGCCTGGGAGCCACAACTACTGAAGCCCACACGCCCCAGAGTCCGTGCTCCACAACAAGAGAAGCCACAGCAATGAGAAGCCCATGCACCACAACTAGAGAGTACCCCCTCACTCACAGCAACTAGAGAAACGCCTACACAGCAACAAAGACCCAGCACAGCCAAAAATAAAACTAAAATTTTTTTAATTAAAAAAAAGTTAAAAAAATAAAGACTTTATAGTCCCTTGGTTCTGAAAATTGACCTATACTCATGCAAGTATTCAAAACCTCAATAAGTATTAAGTTTTTTTAAATATCAGGATTCTAATTTTAGAAACTTTAAAACAGATACTGCTACATATTTTTGCTGTCTTGACTTTTTGTTAAGTTTTAGGAGGAAACATCTTTCCCTTAACCCCTTCCAGAGACCTACTCCTGCTTGTCCACAATAAACCCTCTTTTATAGGTCCATAAAGAGGCCCCTCTTTTCAGTGATTATCATACTTCCATCTATAAAGCAGATATGAAAAAGCAACCTATCCCACACCAGCGCTATGCTTTTCCATTCACTCTCCTACCAACTACAAAAAACTAGCAAAAGATAAGTGAGGAGCTATAAATATAAATCCTTACATATGAAAGAAAAAAAAGAGAAACTTCAAAAAATTATATAGGGTTGTAGATTATGATAAGTTGGTGCTGGAGGGCTAGGTGATTCAACAGGCATGAGAGGAATTAATAATGTCAACTGCATCTGGTGACACAGGAGTGTTAGGACCTGTAGATTAATGGTACTGATCTGACCAAGAAAGAAATGAAAGGAAAAGGGATAGTATGGTGTGAACGTTTGCATCCCCCTCAAATTTCTATGTTGAAATCCTAATGTCCAAGTGATAGTTTTAGGAGGTAGGTCCTCTGGGAGATGCTTAGGTCATCAGGGTGGTGCCCTCACGAATGGGTGAATGCCATTATAAACGAGACTCCAGAGAGATCCCTTCCCCTCCTGCCTAGTGAGGACACAGCAAGAAGTCTGCAACCTGGAAGAGAGGTCTAACCAGACCATGCTGGCACCCGGTTCTCAGGCTTCTAGCCTTCAGAAATATGAGGAATAAATTTCAGTTATTTATAAGCTACTGAATCTGCGGCATTTTATTATAGCAGCCTGAACATTCTAAGACAGAATGTCAACTGCATCTGGTGACAAAGGAATGATGGGGCCCAAAGATTAATAACAACTACTTTGACAGAGGAAAGAAAGGAAAGGAGAAGGAATGGCCAGGAGGATAGAAAGGAGGTCAGATAGAGAGTGAGAAATAAAAAAGGAGGAAACTAAGAAAGGAAGCAAATAACTGAGATGGAAAAAAAGCCAACAAAGAGAGGGAAGAGAGTAAGTATTACTAACCAATTATTGGATGCAGCAAATATGACAGAAACAGAGTTGGGTGATAAGAAGGAATGAGAAAAGAGAGGAAGAAAGTAAGAACATGAGAAAGAACTGGTAGATGGGGTGGGGAAGAAGGAAGACAAGCTGGTGAGAGAAGGGATAGAAAGGAATAAGACAAATATAAAGACTTTGTTTATTCTTGTCTCAGCTACCACATTTTTCCTGCTTAGAGGGTTAGAAAAACAGTCTCTAATTTCTGTGATATGGAATTTCTACAAAAATGTCAAAGTCATGCCCCACACATTCCTCTTCACTTTTTCTTTTGCTCTCTTCTCTCCAATCATTTTACAATCCTTATTACAGCTTCCCTTCATACATGGCACCACTAGACTTCCTAGTCTAACATTATCAATTATAACCATCCTTTTACTATGATTCCCTCCAATACTTTTCCCACTTATTTACTGAATATTAGTTTGCATTTGAAAAGTTGACAGTTGCTTAGAAGAGTTCCTAAGCTACTTTACAGACATAGAGGCTTTGCCTTTCCAGGCAGTCTCCCGAAGTCACTTCCTTTTATTGACCATAGCACCTAAGTATGACAATGAACACAGCTGATGACTCCCTTAGTTCTAGGAAAGCATTCTATACATTCCCAGCCTTCTCTTGGAATTTAGCTAATGATGATATGAAAAATCCTGCACCTTCTATTTGGCCCTCTCCCCACTGTATCAAATATCTTAATTTACAAACTATACTTTCAGGGCCCAATAAGTATTATAATCAATCAACACAACTTATGAATATCTGACATTTCAAAAATTATACTAAGACATGATAAAACTCAATTCTATAGCCTATAGTACAGTGTAGTATAAGGATATAGTATTCTTGAATACCAGAAAATCGCTTCTAAAATCAAGACTTAGTATTCATGTCCTTAGCAAGTTTATCCCGGAGACATATTTGTTTTTAATCTCTACACCTCAGAAAGCAGAGCTATTTATCATGACAACCTCTTTTAGATCATTTTATTATCATTTACTACTACAAAAGTCAACAGCACTGTAAAACAAGCAAGTGAATAAGACAGTTACCACAAAAACCTACAGTATATCCACACAATCCCATTTCCTAGATTTATATTTGTGGCAGTAATCAAATATCTCCTAAAGTAGATTGTTAACACATCTCAAATGAGCAGACAGTACTTTGCTACATCTTGTCACTTAACATTTATTTCCCTAAAACATGAAGCAGATTTTGCTTAACTGCATCTACTGAAAAAAAGAGCAAGTAAAGGGGAAATGAGAAACACTTACTGCTCTGGCAGCTTCCCCAAAGTCAATCTTCAGCCGTCCCATGGCTCTTATGATTGCAATGATGGACTGTATAGTATTGCTGTAGACAACTACTTTATATTGTTTACATTCTTCCTCTGAATAGCCATCTTCATGAATGATTCTTTAAAAAAAAGAAAACCACAAATCATTACCATGGAACTAAAATGAAAGACACTATGGACTTTTACGCATTTTGAGGAAATGTATTGAACAGTTTTACAAAATACCATGTTCCAACTTACTTCATCTGTTTCACAATAGTGCTTTTGCCAGATTCTCCAGCACCTGAAAGAAAAGAAAACCAGACTTTGAATTCATCTGTAATCCAGCTCAAAAGTCTGAAGTCAATATGAGTGATAATTGCAGATTAACAGAAACCACAGGTCCCAGGGAAAACTTTGATGAGGTTTTTCTATCAGGAAAAACTACAAAGCTTCTCCATTAGAGATTTCACACACACACATACACACATATGTTTTTTACTTTCTTCAGCAACCAAATATAATTCATTGAAAGTGTCCCAGTGCCATCTTGATATAACTTGTATAAAGCAGGCCCTCTAAAGGAGATATGACAACATAAACACCTCTACAGACTCATCATCTACATGAAACATCATGCATGATACAGATACTGAATACAGGCAAAAAGGAAATGATTATTTTTTGGCTTATTCACTTTCACTAATTCCTCTGTCGATATCCATGAACCTGAGAAAAAAATTCCATCTTAACAAATCCAGTGGTCAATTCTCAGCCATGGCTAAAGAGTTCAAAACAGAAGCAGAGGGGGCACTGTCTCTACCACCTTTCCACTGTATATTCCCTCAAAATCACATTTCCCTCCTCAGCCACCTAGAATCACTTTAATAACCTCAGATGGGGCCCCTGAACTCCTTGACATTCCACCTGCACTTCCCTAGTGAACTCACTCTCTTACTTCCCAAGATGCCTATCTGACACCACCTCCTCTCTCTCAAACTTTACAAACCCTTTCCCACTCTGACTCTCAGCTAATGATTCCACCTCCTTCTTATGGGAAAAGTAAAGCACTCTGAAAAAATTATCTCATTTTTCCACAACCAAACCCTTCAATCTCAGTTCAGCTCAGTTCAGTCGCTCAGTCGTGTCCAGTATTTTGCGACCCCATGGACTGCAGCACACCAGGATTCCCTATCCATCACCAACTCCCGGACCCTGCTCAAACTCATGTCCATTGCATCGGTAATGCCATCCAAACACCTCATCCTCTGTCATCCCCTTCTCTTCCTGCCTTCAGTCTTTGCCAGCACCAGGTTATTTTCCAATTAGTCAGTTCTTCACATCAGGTGGTCAAAGTATTGGAGTTTAAGCTTCAGCATCAGTCCTTCCATGAATATTCAGGACTGATTTCCTTTACGATGGACTGGTTGGATCTCCTTGCAGTTCAAGGGACTCTCAAGAGTCTTCTTCAACACCATCGTTCTTTTGAATTCTTCAGCACTCAGCTTTCTTTGTAGTCCAACTCTCATATCCATACATGACTACTGGAAAAACCATAGCTTTGACTAGACAGACCTTTGTTGGCAAAGTAATGTCTCTGCTTTTTAATATGCTGTCTAGGTTGGTCATAGCTTTTCTTCCAAGGAGAAAGCGTCTTTTAATTTCATGGCTGCACTTATCATCTGCAGTGATTTTGGAGCCCCCCAAAATAAAGTCTGCCACCGTTTCCAATGTTTCCCCATCTATTTGCCATGACGTGATGGGACCGGATGCCATGATCTTAGTTTTCTGGATGTTGAGTTTTAAGCCAACTTTTTCACTCTCCTCTTTCACTTTCATCAAGAGGCTCTTTAGTTCTTCTTTGCTTTCTGCCATAAGGGTGGTGTCATCTGCATATCTGAGGTTATTGATATTTCTCCCAGCAATCCTGATTCCAGCTTGTGCTTCATCTAGCCCAGCATTTCACATGATGAACTCTGCATAAAAGTTAAATAAGCAGGGTGACAATATACAGCCTTGATGTACTCCTTTCCAGATTTGGAATCAATCTGCTGTTCCATGTCCAGTTCTAACTGTTGCTTCTTGACTTGCATACAGATTTCTCAGGAGGGAGGTCAGGTGGTCTGGTATTCCCATCTCTTGAAGAATTTTCCACAGTTTGTTTTGATCCACACAGTCAAAGGCTTTGGCATAGCCAATAAAGCAAAAGTAGATGTTTTTCTGGAATGCTCTTGCTTTTTCAATGATACAATTTGATGTATGGCAATTTGAACTCTGGTTCCTCTGCCTTTTCTAAATCCAGCTTGAACATCTGGAAGTTCATGGTTCACATACTGTTGAAGCCTCCTGGCTTGGAGAATTTTGAACATTACTTTACTAGTGTGCGAGATGAGTAAGGTTGTGCAGTAGTTTGAACATTCTTTGGCATTGCCTTTCTATGGGATTGGAATGAATACTGACCTTTCCCAGTCCTGTGGCCACTGCTGAGTTTTCCAAATTTGTTGGCATATTGAGTGTAGCACTTTCACAGCATCATCTTTCAGGATTTGAAATAGCTCAACTGGAATTCCATCATCTCCACTTTGTTTGTAGTGATGCTTCCTAAGGCCCACTTGACTTCACATTCCAGGATGTCTGGCTCTAGGTGAGTGATCCCACCATCATGTTTATCTGGGTCATGAAGATCTTTTTGTATAGTTCTGTGTATTCTTGCCACCTCGTCTATCTGCACTTCCATTAATCTTCTCTACCTTCATCAATGGATGAACTATCTCTGCCAGTATGTCTAAGACTAACCCCTCCAACTTTGCACTTATCCACCTTATTTTATCTACTCAAGGTCTTGGCTGCTACAATTATTCCATGTCACTCAAACATCATTGAGTTTTCTCTACCCACTGGTTCACTCTCATCAGTATACAAACTTGCTATACTACCTTCCATCTTATAATCAATACAAACACACCTCACGCATGCATGCGTGCTAAGTCACTTCAGCTGTGTCTAACTCTTTGCGATCCCGTGGACTATAGTCCACTAGGCTCCTCTGTCCATGGGATTCTCCAGGCAAGAATACTGGAGTGGGCTGCCATGCCCTCTTCCAGGGGATCTTTCTCACCCAGGGATCAAGCCCATGTCTTCTGCACTGGCAGGCAGGTTCTTTACCACTAGCGCCACCTGGGAAGTCCCTCAAACACACCCCACTTCCTACCTTTCCTTGACTCCACAAATCTTTCTCTAGCTACCACTTCATTTTCTTTCTTCCTCTCATACCCAAACCCCTCTGAGTTGTCTATATATATACATATTGTCCAATTCTATACCCCCAATTCTCCTTAACCTATTCCAATCAAGTGTTTATGCACTACTCAACTGAATCCACTTCTCAACGTCTTCAGTAACTTCCATCTTAACTAATCCAATGGTCAATTCTCAGCCCTCATCTTACTCAAACCCTCAAAAGCAGAATTTGTCCAAGCTGATGACTTCTCCTGAAATATTTCCTTCACTAGGCAAGCTACTAGAACCCACATCCTATTGGTTTGACTCCTACCCCATTCCTTCTCCGTGTCCTCCCTCCTGTCTCTGAATTCTAAAGGTTGTATTGCTTCAGGGCTCCTTCCGTGGATGGTTTCTCTACCTACACTCATTCTCTAGGCCATCTCATCTAACCTCACAGTTTTAAACACCATTCATAAATTGGTAACAGTTAACATCCACTGAATACTACATGCTAGACATTGTTCAAACACTTTGCTTGTGTTAACTTATTTAATCCTTACAATAACCCAGTGACGTACATATTATTACTATCTCCATTTAACTTCTCCATTTTACTATCTCCAAATTAACTTGTCCACCATTACATAATGAATGCCAAAGTTGAAAACTGCATTTACACAGGATGGTTCCAAAGTTCTTGTACACTGCCTCTTTGCTAATGATTCTCAAATTTCAATCTCTAATCTAAATCCTGGCTTCTAACCTTGACTCCAGGGTCATAAATGTAAATCACTTACCTGATAATCTCGTATTGCTAGCAGACATCTCAAAATGTCCAAAATGAGTTACTGCTTCCCCACCCTTATCCACAAACAAACCTTGTTCTACCATGTTTTCTCTTCTCAGTAAATGACATCAGCATTTTCCCACTTGCTCAGGCCAAACCTGGTGACATGTAGCTAATATATAGATGGAGTGTGGGTGCCAGGACAGATGTGTATACTGAATCAGTAGAGCTTAATTTTTAAAAATTAATATAAATATACAGCTCTAACAGTTTCTTCTTGCACCACAATGGATGGTCATGAGCACACTGGAAACCACAGATCTAGATCACTGCAAAAGATTCCCAAATGGCCGAATGCTTCAGATCTCACCTTTCCTATGGTCAGTTTTCCACTCAGTAGGTGGAATGAATTTTGTAAAATGCAGATCAGACCTTGGTCCTCAAACTCTCCTATAATGTCCAATTACACTCAAAATAAAATTCAAGGGCAATAAGGCCCAATATGCTCCAGCCCCTGCCTGCTCCTTCATTCTCAATTCCTATTATTCTCCACTTTGTTCTCTGCACTTGTCAGACCAGCTTTCTTGCTTTTCCTCCAACATACCAAACTGGTTCTCAATGAGCTAGATCCTGACTCATGATTTTCACATTTACCATTCCTTCTGCCTGGAATAAATTTTTGCAAGATCTCTGCATCGAGGTTTCTGCTTCCCTCAAAACAGCCTTCCCTGACTAATCTATCAAAACAGCCCCCACTTGATCACATTCTCTCCCTTTACTCTGTTATATATTTTACAAGCTACCAATCACTTCTTCACATTATTTATTTGTTCATTTCCTGTCTTCTCCACAAAATATAAGCTCCATGAATGTTTACTCATCCTTGTATTCCCAGGGTCTAGAACTGCGCTTGATATAAATTGGTTACATAGGTAAGTAATCCTTAACAAATGAATAACTTTGGTTTTAAAAGCATAATCCTTTATAATCCTTTGTTAATATTTCTCAACTTTATCAACTAAAATTGTTGGTTAAAGTAACGTTCAAATCATTTTAAAATTCCAAATATCTACATTTTTACAGAATCAAAAAGGACATTTATATATGGTTTTATTTCTGTTCCTACCACTTAATTGACAATCAGGGGTGGCACTAAAATAGTTAATAATCAAGTAGCACACAAAGAACTTTCTTATGGTAGTGAAAGAAGCTGAAGTTGAATGGTTCTATGAAGACCTCACCTACAAGACCTTCTAGAACTAACACCTAAAAAAGATGTCCTTTTCATTATAGTGGGCTGGAATGCAAAAGTCAGAAGTCAAGAAACACCTGGGGTAACAGGCAAATTTGGCCTTGGAGCACAGAATGAAGCAGGGCAAAGGCTAACAGAGTGTTGCCAAGAGAACACACTGGTCATAGCAAACACCCTCTTCCAACAACACAAGAGAAGACGCTACACATGAACATCACCAGATCAATACTGAAATCAGATTGATTATATTCTTTGCAGCCAAAAATGGAGAAGCCTCTCTAGACAGTCAGCAAAAACAAGACCAGGAGCTGACTGTGGCTCAGATCATGGACTCCTTATTGCAAAATTCAGACTTAAACTGAAGAAAATAGAGAAAACCACTAGACCATTCAGGTATGACCTAAATCAAATCCCTAACGATTATACAGTGGAAGTGACAAATAGATTCAAGGGGTTAGATCTGATAGACAGAGTGCCTGAAGAACTATGGACAGAGGTTCGTGACACTGTACAGGAGGCAGTAATCAAGACCATCCCCAAGAAAAAGAAATGCAAAAAGGCAAAATGGTTGTCTGAGGAGTCCTCACAAATAGCTCTGAAAAGAAGAGAAGCAAAAGCAAAGGGGAAAAGGAAAGATATACCCATCTAAATGCAGAGTTCCAAAGAACAAGGAGAGATGAGAAAGCCTTCCTCCATGATCAATGCAAAGAAATAGAGGAAAACAATAGAATGGGAAAGACTAGAGATCTCTTCAAGAAAATCAGAGATACTAAGATAACATTTCATGCAAAGATGGGCACAATAAAGGACAGAAATGGTATGGACCTAATAGAAGCAGAAGATATTAAGCAGAAGTGGCAAGAATACACAGAAGAACTATACAAAATGATCTTCATGATCCAGATAATCACAATGGCGTGATCACTCACCTAGAGCCAGACATTCTGGAATGTGAAATCAAGTGGTCCTCAGGAAGCATCGCTATGAAAAAGCTAGTGGAGGTGATAGAATTCCAGTTGAGCTATTTCAAATCCTGAAAGATGATGCTGTGAAAGTGCTACACTCAATATGCCAACAAATTTGGAAAACTCAGCAGTGGCCACAGGACTGGGAAAGGTCAGTATTCATTCCAATCCCAAAGAAAGGCAATGCCAAAGAATGTTCAAACTACTGCACAACCCTACTCATCTCACACACTAGCAAAGTAATGCTCAAAATTCTCCAAGCCAGGAGGCTTCAACAGTATGTGAACCATGAACTTCCAGATGTTCAAGCTGGATTTAGAAAAGGCAGAGGAACCAGAGATCAAATTGCCATACATCAAATTGTATCATTGAAAAAGCAAGAGCATTCCAGAAAAACATCTACTTTTGCTTTATTGGCTATGCCAAAGCCTTTGACTGTGTGGATCAAAACAAACTGTGGAAAATTCTTCAAGAGATGGGAATACCAGACCACCTGACCTCCCTCCTGAGAAATCTGTATGCAAGTCAAGAAGCAACAGTTAGAACTGGACATGGAACAGCAGATTGATTCCAAATCTGGAAAGGAGTACATCAAGGCTGTATATTGTCACCCTGCTTATTTAACTTTTATGCAGAGTTCATCATGTGAAATGCTGGGCTAGATGAAGCACAAGCTGGAATCAGGATTGCTGGGAGAAATATCAATAACCTCAGATATGCAGATGACACCACCCTCATGGCAGAAAGCAAAGAAGAACTAAAGAGCCTCTTGATGAAAGTGAAAGAGGAGAGTGAAAAAGTTGGCTTAAAACTCAACATCCAGAAAACTAAGATCATGGCATCCGGTCCCATCACGTCATGGCAAATAGATGGGGAAACAATGGAAACGGTGGCAGACTTTATTTTGGGGGGCTCCAAAATCACTGCAGATGATAAGTGCAGCCATGAAATTAAAAGACGCTTTCTCCTTGGAAGAAAAGCTATGACCAACCTAGACAGCATATTAAAAAGCAGAGACATTACTTTGCCAACAAAGGTCTGTCTAGTCAAAGCTATGGTTTTTCCAGTAGTCATGTATGGATGTGAGAGTTGGACTACAAAGAAAGCTGAGTGCTGAAGAATTGATGCTTTTGAACGATGGTGTTGAAGAAGACTCTTGACAGTCCTTTGGACTGCAAGGAGATCCAACCAGTCCATCATAAAGGAAATCAGTCCTGAATATTCATGGAAGGACTGATGCTGAAGCTTAAACTCCAATACTTTGGCCACCTGATGGGAAGAACTGATTCATTTGGAAAAACCCTGACGCTGGCAAAGATTACAGGCAGGAGGAGAAGGGGATAACAGAGGATGAGATGGTTGGATATCATCACCAACTTGATGGACCTGAGTTTGAGTAAGCTCTAGGGGTTGGTGATGGACAGGGAAGCCTGGTGTGCTGCAGTCCATGGGATCACAAAGAGTCGGACACGACTGAACTGAAATGAACAGTAGTGTTGGAAAGAAGTGATTTTGCCCATGCATATCTAAAAAAACCTTAATCATTTCATTCTGAGTAAAAGAATACAAAAGCATACCAGTTACATTTTAAATAGTCTCAAACACACAAAAATTCCCAGATTATCCTATGTTAGCAACAACTACAAAATTAACTATGAAAAGTAGCGATTAATGAAGTTATGTGTACCATTCTTTTACATATTGAAAAAAACATTTCAATCACTGATGTTGGATTATTTTGAGTGAAGCTTATTTATCTCAGAATCAATTTCTACTCATCCCACTAAGTTCTACCATATGAAGGTGCTGATTTTTTAAATGTTGCTCTCTCTCATGTTTTTCCAAAGCTACTGATAAAATGTCAGTTTGTCTTCTCTTTATCATACAACATTATCACACAACATACAGGTTTTTATCAGGCATCTAGTTCTATCTCTTAAAAGAAAGCACCTCTTACCACAGAACTAAACACAGGATCTGTTTCAGTGGGCATTCCATGGCACTTCATACAAGTAAAGAAAAGAATCACTTTCTACCAAGTCTTTGACCCATTCAGTTTCTAGATCACTATGAAAAGCACCACCATCTTATCTTTCTTCCAAGTACGAAATCTAAGAGTCATCAGGAAGCCACTCACCCTTCTCTCTTTACATCAGGCTGTAACAAAATCTTCTTCTTATGCATTTCTCAAATTAATCCTTTCTATTCTTCACATGTCTGAGCCTGACATTACATCTATTGTATGTTACTGCTATAATTTTCTCAACCTTCTAGCTTAAGGCCCGTCTTCCTTCTCATCATCTCCAAATGGCTCTATTTAAAATAAAATTCAGTTTATCTAATAATTCTCCAAATTCTTATAACATTTTCTATAACCCTTTTTCTTATTAGTCTGAACTCTTTACTTTCACCTCAATCCTCCGTGCTCCACTGCTTCAATAGTAAGTTCTCTAGTAACTTCTCACTCTGAGGTTTTCCCTAAACTGCTTCCCTTGTCTCACCTTCTTCCCCCAATATACATGTGGTGTTTGAAACTTCCTAATTTTATCTACATCTTTTTACATATCTTCTTTCAAAATTCATCAAGTTTAAGGAGAGATTCATTTAACTATCTCCAATTTTCAATAGTAAGGATATAAAGAATGGAGTAGACATAAAGGAATTGCAAAGACCGACTCTATGGCTTGGAGAGGAAGGAACTGAAGGTGACTTTGTAGGCAGAAGAGGTAAAACTGGGCAGGCGATAGGATATATAGGAGGAAAAAATCTGAAAGCTTCCAGAGACAGGAAGGCATGGAATAAGTTCGGCTTAAAAGATTTATCCTTATAACAATATTTACCTAAGGGATATCCTATATAAAAAGGAAAAAAGGCTGAGAGCTGAAGTTACAGAGATTTTTGAGAGAAAATGAAGACAAACAACTAAGTTAGACGGCCCTGTTCTCAATAAAAGAAGCAAGGCAGTCTGCAGAGAGTAAAGGAATAGAATTATTAATAATTTAAAAATCATGTTATAAACTGTCAAACAGAACAAGAAAGAAACATGTACTGCTTAGCACACACAATCACCAACACTGTAAAACCAAAAGCAATTTACCAGTGCATATTCTAATGCAAAATCACTGTAACTACCTAAATATATTCTAAATTTTACTTTAAAGGAGCTCCTTGAGAGCAGGTATCACATCAAAGGCCCCTTCTACTTCTTCCCACAACATATACTATATTATGGGTGTGAAAAGTAAGAGGTGGTGGTGATTTCTCCACAGGTTTTCTTTTCTAAGGTTAGTGAATTGCTAGCATAAATAAATCATTATATATCAGTAAATACATTTAGCTTACATACACAGTGATTTTAAAAATTAACCCTCAAAGATGGCTGACACTCAAAAACACCATGTCACCTGATACCTGCTCTTTTTCTCTTTCAATTTTGACTAAAAGAAAACTTTAAACTCAGCCCAAAGAAGGTACATGAGTATATTATGCTCTTTCATATTTGTGTGCCATCAGGTGTAATAAATTTCCTCATCTGTAAAACAGGGGTCCATAGGAGATCCTTAGAGCAGTGCCCAGTACATACTAGGTATTCAATAAATTTTAACTAGCCATTATTTGTGAATGCTGTTTTTCTCTGTTCTGAGTACCACCAAGTGATGTTAAGGCCCAAAGAGCTTAACTTAATAAAAACTTGGATACTGGATATTGATGTTGATTCAAAATCGCAGCAGAAATGGTGTAACTACTTAGCTGCTCTCTCACAACAATACCATAGATAGAATCTGGATTCACACACTTAAACAGCAACTTACAACCTAAAAGCTACAGTAAACTACATCAAAGCATTAGTCATTTTCTCTGCCCCACCCTGAGGAACAAAAACACTTTCTTCCTTAAATCTATTTTCAGTCCTAGATACTCCTGTCTGCTATCTCTTCTCCCACACTTCTCACCCATCTGCACCTTTGCAGCTTTTTCTTTACGATTCCCCACAGGTCTCTGCACTACTGCCTCCTACTACCTCATATACTAGTAGTTATTCCAGTGGCATCTGAAAAATCTCTTTTCCTTTCAAATACTTGTTTCTGTGGAGAAACATGAGACTTCTAAAAGCCCAGGATTACAGCTGAAGCATAGCCCCTTTTCTAGAGGTCTGCACAGCCCCCAGCATGTCACTATTTTTGGATAACCCTCTAGCCAGTGCTAGGCCAAGATACAGCTCATGGACGCTCCACAGGCCTCCATAATCAGACTATGGGAACATATAACTGGAGCAGGTACAGACAGCGTCTCTCCCACAGCAAATTGAAAGCTTGGTCAGTAAATTTTATTTTTCTTTCTAAATTATTTTCACCTTTCATTTACAACTCAGGCACTTAAAAAGATTTTTTTAGTTAAATGCCTTTCTCCAGGGGATTTTTCCAACCCAGGGATTGAATCTGCGTCTCCCACACTGCAGGGAGATTCTTTACCATCTGAGCCACCAGGGCAGCCATGGAGTAACAAACTCGATGCAAGAGGAGACTTTGGTCCTAGCTCTGCCATGACTAGCTCGTGACTGTGGGCAAGTCACCAAATTTAATGCCCAGTTTCCTTATACATAAAAGGTGAAGGACTTTGGCCAAAATGTGCTTTATGGCTGTATGCTAATATTCAATGACTGTATTATAATACTAAAGCAGACTAATTCTGACACACAGAGGCTTCAAATCAAACCATGGAGCCACATCTTCCCTATTAATCCAACAATCCACAGTACTACCATAATATAATGATCAGCATGTTCTCCAATTATGCACTCTAGTCAGGAAGGAACAAAGAGCAGAACGAATTAAAGAGCGCAACAACAGTGAGAAGGTAAGAGCTGTCTAGCAGCCAAGCTCCTATATTCATGCTCAAGGATATTCTGTATTTATATAGTCTCAAACTGGAATAACATTGAAGTTGATTACTATTCTTAAAAAAAAAAAAAGTGAATATCTATAACTAAAGATCACAGATGCACAATTCATGCTATTTCCAATAAGATTATCTATTGGGGGAGCGGTCTCATGTTGATGTTTGGCAGAAATCAACACAATACTGTAAAGCAGTTATCCTTCGATTAAAAATAAAATTTTTAAAAAAGATTATCTATTGTTCATACTGATTCTTTTCTATTAAGGCATAAGTAGCTAACAGAATAAAAATTCAGATTAAGGTAAAAAACTGACATTTCATCCAACATGCTTTTCAAGGTACCATACTTAACACAAAGACTAGTTCCCAGCTTTCTAACTCAGTAAAAGAAACAGTTAGCAAAATTACAGATGGGGAAAACGTCACAGAACAAACAAAAATTGTTATTCAGCCTTTGAAACAAACAAACAAAAAACACAAACATATCTTGCATTGCCTGGCACTGCTAGACACTGAGACTTCAAAGACAAATAAGTTTAGGAACTATTTATGGTCTTGCAGGAGAAGTTAAATCTATTTTTCTTGTGAAATTAGCAAGTTTCCTTAACCTAAAATATAATTTTTTCACCCAGCCCACTGTCCCTCTAAGCATGCCAGTCTTCTGCATTTAAACATTCTTGAAAATACTATTCAATTCAAACTCAACTCTTTGCTGAAGCCTCCCCTATTTCCTCTGAACACAGTCAATTAATACTCCCTGCTCTGCTGGCTGGTACAGATAATTCCCTTTCAGCATCAGCCCTACAGGTTCATTTCCAAAATTAAGCCCCAAACTGTCCTTCTCAGTCACAGCATCTCATTTTATCTCTAGTCAGCTCTGGCTACTCAATAAGAAAAAAATGTTTGACTCTCTTTCCAGCTCCTAATCTCATTTTATCTCTAGTCAGCTCTGGCTACTCAATAAGAAAAAAATGTTTGACTCTCTTTCCAGCTCCTAATCTCATAAACTACTAATGGGTTTTCTTGATTTTGATTAAAACGGTAATGAAACTTTTTGGTACAACCTGAAAATCCTTCCACATCTATGTAATTCTCCCTCAAAGTGACTCTGACCAGGTTCAATCTGACCCTACATAGGCTAATGTCAAACACCGAAGCACTAATACTTGAACAAATTATTTTAATTATTTGGGTTGGGGTTTGTTTAGTATTCCACTAGCCCTAAACTCAAAAGCACACTCCTCGAAAGCACAAAAACAGTGGCTTCTTTTTGTGTCTCTATCCCCAATCTAGAGCACATTCCAGGACAGAGTAGACACATAATAACTGTGGGGAAAATGGCTTGAGTTTCTATGAGATTCAGTGGTTGCCCAATCACATTTTGCAAATGCCAGTTGCAATAGATGGAATTTTCAATGTGGGCAGTTAACAGAAACAGGACATTTCCACTCCTCTGCTATCTTTAGTCGGCCCCACACCCATTCGTGGTTACGCCTCCAACTCTCACCTCACAACTATACTTGACAATAAATTTGGACTCACTCACAAGTCTCCTATTCTCTCTGGGCTGTACTTAGTCATTCAGTCGTGCCCAACTCTTTGCAACCCCATGGACTGTAGCTTGCCAGGCTCCTCTGTCCATGGGGATTCTCCAGGCAAGAATACTGGAGTGGGTTGCCATGCCCTCCTCCAGGGGATCTTCCCAACCCAGGGATCGAACCCAGGTATCCTGCATTACAGGCAGATTCTTTACCATCTGAGCCACCAGGGAAGCCCCCTATTCTCCCTATTCCCCTCTAACTTTTATTCTCAAACCCTGTTCCAGCTCTCTTATACCCATTATCCGCTTCAGTGAAATTAACTGCTATCAATCTGTCCCATCCACTGTGTATCCAACACCTGAAAGAGTGCAAGAAATGTTATGAGTGCTCATTACATATTTGTTCACTGAATGAATGAATGAATATCTTAACAATAAAAGATGGCAGTGAGTTGTGAATAGGACAAAGATAAAGGGTCTCCTCTTTGAGAAAGATTTTTCTAGGAAGTAACTATATACCAATCACCAAAGAGGCTAAAAGTGCACTAAGAAATTTTTATTAAACTTAACTGATATATTAAGAGTACCTGCCTGCCCATAACCTCTTCTGGAGACATCCCTATTTCATTTGGGGGTTGGGGACTACAGGATCTGGGCCATGCCCCTCTCTACGACTGGATAATCAGTAAATACCTCACACAGGACCCACCCAGTCACAGGCTGACAGAAGGCCTACACCCTGTGTGACCTAGCTCCAAAAGATGAGTAGAACCAATCAATTATTGGAGGACTCTGCACTAGAAGACACAGAAAAAGTCATCGTAAACTACAAGGTCACAATGTGTGAAAACTCAGACTACCATTATAGCACATCAATACCATAAAGGTATGTTAGTCGCTCAGTCGCGTCTGACTCTGCAACACCATGGACTGCAGCCTGCCAGGTTCCTCTGTCCAGGAGGAATTTTCCAGGCAAGAAGACTGGAGTGCGTTGCCACTCCCTTCTCCAGGGGACCGTCCTGACCCAGGGATCGAACCCAGGTCTCCTGCACTGCAGGCAGATTCTTTACTGTCTGAGACATGAGGGAAGTCCCCCCATAAAGGAAAGGATTCAGAAAGTTGGTCTGGAGAGAAAACAGTATAAACAAATGCATAGAGAGACTCAGAGATGTCATGAGAGAGAGACTGCACAAAAGAAGAGACTAAAAATAACTGAGAGAAGAGAGAATGTATGGGACCAAGGAGACAAAAAAGAGAGGAAGACACAAAGGAGAATTAGTAAAGACAAAGTAAAAAGAGGCAGAAATAGTGAATAATGAAGACAATGAGAAAGAAACAGAATAAAGGCAGACAATAGGTGGCCCATGCCAGTACTGCTTCAGTTTCTGCAGCCTGATTCTTCAGCTCTTCCTGCACTTTCGTAAATCTCTCTAGTTTAACAATAATTCCCCTCTTCAACTCTAAGCTAGTTTAAGTGAGTTTTCTATCCCTTGTGACCCATCAAAACAAAACCACCACCACCACCTTGAATGGAACTGACTTAAAAAGTTAATTATGATCAATTATTCCTTTTCTGGCCTTTAAAACTTTTTAAGTTGCTTCAATTAAATATTGAATATAAAGAGAGATATTTATGACATGTGTGAGACAAAACAAATGTATGTGTCCCTATCACTCATGTAAAAAGTTAACCATTACCAGTTATCTGAAGTTATCTATGTGTCTCCTCCCAGTATCAATTACTTTTTCATTAAATATTTCTAGAAGGTAAATATGCAATAAGGGATGGAGAGAATTTTTTTTAAATCTCTAACAACCAAAATCTGTCTGGCTTGCACAGTGGTACGCGGTTTGTTCCACTTCACACCTTTCACGGACATGCTCCTATCATTTCACAAGCCCTATTATAAACCACAAAGTAGAAAGATAACATTCATAAACCACCTAGATGGGGACAAAATATTAAAAAAAAAGAGGCAGCTCACTTAGCCAAGTAGCTCTCCTCAAAATATTTTCACTTGAGAATATGAACAGTGTTACTAATGCTGTGTTTTCTTTGGACAACAAGTCAATTAAAAGGGGGAAGTAGGCTCTTTTCTTCACTTTTATGAAATATAACAAGTATGCTTAAGGGATCAGTCATTTGTGAGCAAGAAGGGGGCTCATTCTCTGACTGCTGCAATGTTTTAATTCTGGCTTCTGGTGAGTCACTTTCCTTTTATTTCTTTGAAAGCAGAGCAACATAAAGTCACTGTGGTGCTAAGGCTAAATTACATGGTATGTACATGTGACCTGACTGAAAACTATTTTTGAATAGGCATATTTCTTACCAGCTCTGCCTCAAAATTTTCTTGTGAGACAGAAATGTGAAATGCACATTTAACCCATACAAATAATTCACAGCAGTGATGTCCTACAAAGTTAACTGTAATGTTACATCCATTCATCAAATTTTCACATTTAAAAATATTAGAATCATATCGCTACCTAAGTCTCAAACATTGATGGCAGCATTACGGCACTTTTCTAAATGCCTATTTAATTGAATGCAAATACCTATTTAATTAAATGCCTATTTAATTGAATTTAAAAATTCACCAATAACAAAATATAAATTCAGTTGTCTACAATTTCAATTCAGTTTCAATTCAAATTCAGTTATACATCCCTATGGATGTCTACAATTTTAATTTCCTTTACCATATAAATGCTCACCAATGCTGGAAGTTGAAACCCCAAAAAGTCTGGGTTCATACATGTATTTCCTTCTACTAACCTTTATTACAGCATGAGTTAGTAGTAGAAAGGCAAAAAAGAGAGTTAATAAAAAGAAGAATGCAAAGTCTCTAGATGATTTCCCCCAAATTCTATCTATCTTTATCTTTATCTAGGGGCTTCCCTGGTGGTTCAGTGGTAAAGAGTCCACCCATAGTGCAGGAGATGCAGTTTGATCCTTGGGTCTGGAAGATCCCCTGGAGAAGGAAATGGCAACCCACTTCAGTATTCTTGCCCGGGAAAACCCACGGACAGAAGAGCCTGGCTGGCTACAGTCCATGGGGTCGCAAAGTTGGACTAAACAACAACAAATCTTTATCTATTTAGCTATAGTAAAATGTAGCTTTTTAAAATACAGCTAGTAAAAATTCAAATCAATACTCTCCAAATCCCCTGTACAGCCTTACCTCCTACACTTCTCCCGCGCCAACCCTTTACTCCAGGGCAAATCTATTTGCTCACTCATATTTCTGAGTCTTTGTACATACTATTCCCTCTGCCTGGATGTGCTTCTCTCTACTCTCTGCCTTAACAGTTCTTATTTATCTTTCGAAAGTCCATCTCAAGTCTCACCTCAGAGAGGACTTCGCTGGTATGTCTCTCCCTCCTCCCAAAACTGGCTATTCTTTCTGTAACAACATTCCATTACCACTGTTTGTGTATCTCCACAACTTGAACTGCTTAAGAGTTTTGTCTGTTTCTCACTTATATCTCCAGGCTAGCAAAGTACCTGTGTACACATAAGACAATCAGATACCTAATCATAAATAAGTCAATAAACAAGCCTCCTTCTGAACACTGAAAACCAAAAAGCTTAATAAAAAGTAGCCTTGACTAAATGCAATGCAGTATCCTGAACTGGATCCTGCAGAAGAAAAAGAACATTCATGGAAAATCTGTTGAACTTCAAATAAAGTATGACGTTAAGTTAACATTAATGCATCAACATTAATCTCTTAGCTCTGACAAATAAACCACAGCTATGTAACACATCAACACTAAGGAAAATCAAGTGTATACTATACAGGAACTCGCATTATTTCTGCAGCTTTCCTACAAACCTAAAATTATTCTAAAACAAAAAGCTTACTAAATAAACTTTTAAGTAGTCTAGAAAAAGTTGAAAACTACAAAATCAATGAGAACATGAATGTAGACTTTAATAACAAAAATAAAAGAATAAGAAACATACTTGTCTTCTTAGACATAGACAAAGAAAGGAAATTATTTTCAATAATCTGAAATGAGCCTAAACATGTGAGGATTTATTAACGCTGCAAAATGGTTAAAAAAAAGAAAAAAAGACATCATTAAACTGAAGTAGTTCAATTTTTATTTTCAGAAATACATACATAACTCAATATTAAAATACCTTGCACAGAAAGGTTAAGACTGTGCCATCACGTCACATACATCAGAACTACAATATCTACATAAATCATTGTAGTATTTATATCATTACTTCAAACCGAGTCCTGTTCTGAAGTTAATGATTCTCATGTTCTAACTGCAGTAGCTAGAGGGGGAAATGTTCTATTAAAGGTATCTCACTCTAAAACAATCCTTCTATAATTTACAGTAATTTGTAAAATATAACTTCAAGGTCCAGGGTAAAATTCATTTCCCCATTAGTTCAAAAGCAGTGACTAAAGAGGAGCTTTGCTGCTTCTCAACTGATTTTAAAATATTTTTAACCTAATGATTCTAAAATTATATTGATAAGTTCCAAGGTCATATCTTAGTATAAAATACTATCCATTAAATAAAACCTATAAAAACTAGGGATTTCAATACATGACTAAAACAGAAATCCAAATACAATGTTTAAAGATAACATGTTTGTAAGTTCTCAGAATTCAACAGAATACTATTTTACTTTTAAAATCCAACTTGAAAGGATAAAGGAAATTTTGAGTATTTAACCCAGTGTAGATAGGTCGCACGATCAATCATTATACGAAGATTAATCACAATATGACAAGAATCAAGTTATCTTGCTCATTTTAAAGAGGTCTGATTTAAATGGTCCCTATTTTACAAGTGTAGTAAGTGTTAACAGCAGGCCATGTGAATAAAAGCAGGAAATACAAGAACAATTTAAATATACAAATATGTTTCAATCCTGGTGAGACATGCCTGCCATGCCAGCTGTAGATTTATACAAGCAGCTAGAAAAAATTAGAACACTGTCTACTTTTAAACAATGAAAATTTTTTGAGATGTAAAATACTAACAACACTCAAAAGACTAAGACTTTTATATGAATATTAAAACATTTACCTATTTGAGATACAGACATGTGCCTACAGCAAAAAACAGTAATGGAACAATGTATCTCAGCTAATCCTTAGAAGTCTTAAACTTTAAGTACCTTCCAAGTTTAACTCAGAAATCAAAGGAAACTCATGTCTGAAGACTATATCTGGAAATTCCCTGGCAGTCCAGTGGTTAGGACTCTGCGCTTTCAGTGCCATGGGCCCTGGTTCAATTCCTGGTTGGAAGCTAAGATACCATAAGCTGTGCAGCACATCCAAAAAGAAAACAAAAGACTATATCCTCCTGAAAACTGTTTCAAAGATCACCTAGGCCATTATTCAGGTACAAATCAAACAAATTCGGTCTTTCTGGTATCCTTTCCTTGCTTGGTTCTTATCAGATATGTTCATTTCTGTTAGCAACTAATAGCAAGACATCAAAAATAGTGTATTCTATTTACACACAGTGCTGCATCAAAACTGGAACAATTAAACAGTGATTCTAACACACTGTTATTCAGTTCAAGCAGCTTGAATTACAGAAATGACACGGATGATTGCTACGTAGGTAAAACAATAGCCTGGATAGATAAAGGTTTAAAGATAACTCTAACTTGCCCAACACTGATAAAGAATTCTACCAAAATGAAGATAATTAAAATAGGTGGGAAAATCAAATACTAGAAGAATTTATTTATATCCTCTTGAATATTTACATACAAGTACTTCATGAATTTATGTCTTTCAAGTTTTAAACTTGTTTTTAACTATCTTCCTAAACAGCTTTATTAGTTACACTGCCTTCAATCAAACTCAAAAAGAGAAATAACACAAATATAGTCTTCTTAATAACTTGCTAAAATATTCCATCTAGCTGACAATATTAACTTCACAGACAAGGGACCCCTGAGGTTGGGCCTCACTGTACAGAAAAAGGAAAATGAAGCTCAGAGATGAGGATGCTCTTCCAGTTTTCAGTCTCTGCTCCGTGCCCTACATTACATGCTATCTCCTATTTCTCAATTGAGTTACTAGTCCAACTGGATGGATTTTATTAGTGCTAGTCTACTGTATTCTGTTGACTACAAAACAAATGTTTTTAATTAATTTTTATTGGAGTATAGTTGCTTTACAACGTTGGGTTAGTTTCTTCTGTACAGCAAAGTGAATCAGCGGTACATATACATATCCTTTCTTTTGTGGATTTCCTTTCTTTTCATTTAAGTCACCACAGAGCACAGAGTTCTGAGTTACACAGTAGGTTCTCATTAGTTATCTATTTTATACACAATATCAATAGTGTATATACGTCAATCTCAATCTCCCAATTCATCCTACCCTATGGGCTTCTCAGGTGGCTCAGTGATAAAGAATCTGCCTGCCAAGCAGGAGATGCCGGTTCAAACTCTGGGTCAGGAAGATCCCCTGGACAAGGAAATGGCAACCCACTCCAGTATTCTTGCCTGGGAAATCCCATGGACAAAGGAGCCTGGTGGTCTACAGTCCACGGGGTTGCAGAGAATCAGACAGGACTTAGTAACTAAACAGCAACAACAACAACATACTACAAACTGGTAATCTGAACAAATTTAGTGTCCACTACTCTAGACAATTCTTATAAGACCCACGTTTTAATTTTTTGGTCTTTACTGCTAATATTCTAGCTCCTGAATACTTAGAGCATATCTTCCTTCCCATTTCCCCTAACAAGTCCCACCTCCGAATTAAATCAAACAGAAGGAGACACAGCATGGATAACTAAAATTGAAGAGCAATCTCTTTGACAAATGTTTTTACCTACTCCCTAACAAAACCTCTAAGCAAGGCTATTAACAAGGAGAAAAATGGTCCATTTTCCCTCCTCCCTTAGCTCTGGACAATTTTCTGGTGCTTATAAAAATAACAGGGGGAAAAGTTAGCCAGGAAAAATAGGGACAATGATGTATAGATTCTGAACTGATTATATGCATTCAAGAAAATTAATTCCTGAATTAAAAATCAAAGGTAATTAAATTCAGGTGACATTATCTATTCTAGTTGGATGTGTTGCGGTTTTGTTTGGCCTTGCCATACACCATGTGGGATCTTAGTTCCTCTACCAGGGATTGAACTCAAGCCCCCTACAGCTGAAAAGAAAATTTCTGAGTTGGATATGTTGATAATGGGAGTTTAAAATCTTCCATCTACCCGAAGTTGAATTTAACTACATCTCCCAACCACACAAAATGACAACTTGATGTTGAAAATTAGCAGCCATGCTCTTGTGAATTAAAGAAAAACTAAACAATGATATGTTTAGCTCTTCAACATTTTCACCTCATTCCATTAAGTTCAGCTGACATTTAACGAGTGTCTACTAGGTAGGCATTATCATCTATTAAACATTAACTCTCTAGCCACGCCTTCTTAATAGAGAACCTGGCCCACCTAGTCCCTGAAAGGGTCAGCCTTATGAAACTCCTGATACCCCACAACCCTGCCATATTCCCACCACAGGCAGGCACCTGACAGGGACGAGCCAATCTGATATTCTCCTCCAGGAACCCAGAATAAGAATCCTGGGAACGTGAGTCAGATGGTATGAAGTACCTGAACTACCAGATTAGGCAGTGTGTGAGCCGGAGGTATCACAGTAAGTCAAAATTGAAGACGTGGGGAAGGGAAGTAGGAGCAAAGAGGTCCTGAGTGAGCAGAGAAAGCTGATCTGAAGAGATGACTTCACAACAAAACAGAGCAAGTGACCGGTCTCCTCTAGGAGAAATGGGGGGAGTGGACAGGTATTACATTCCACATGCATTCGACCCGCTTGTATTTCATTTCTTATCTATCCTTGGATGTCTGATGCCTATAAAGTTGCCTACTGTGTCTTCTCAACAAAGACCTCCTTGACTGGAACAAGTATGAATGAGTTTCTATTTCTTACAGGCAAAACACCTTAGCATTATATTAGGTGCTGCAGCAGATATAAAGATATAAAAATACCAAGTTCACTAAGCCCTCAAGGACCATACATAGTTAGGAGCTGCTAAGTATACAAATAACCATAATATAAGGTAGATGACAGCATAAAAAGTACCATGAGGTTTCAAAAAGAGGGATACATCATAGCCAACTCAGAACATCAAAAAGGTTTCATGGAGGAAAGGAAACTAAAATAGTAATCATAATAGATGGTGCTTGGGATAGTTAAAAAATATATTTACTAAGAAAAATACAATATTGGAGACATTATTCAAGTCAATAAAAAAATTTTACTGGTCCAGGAAATACAAAAATCTGGTTAAAAACTGAGTCACAGAACTTGGCAACTGACTGGTTATATGGATGAGAGCAAGTCAGGAGTTTAAAAAAAAAGTTCAGTTTTCAGGGTAGGTGATTTTGAGAATGACAATGCCAGAACAGAAAGGTTCACAGGAGGTGGATTTGGGGAAGAGAAATGAAGGGGGGAGGCAAGTTCTGTACTGGATATATTGACTTGAGGCAAGTGGCAGTGAGCAGTTCATTAATCAGCTAGGGAACTGCAGAAAGAGAAGCCATCTCAAGCACAGAAAACGGTTGTCTCAAAATTCCAAGTAAAAAACCTTAAGAGAAAAGTAAAAGATTTTTCACAGTGTCTAGGTTTTTTCTTTTGCATTTTGAATGTCCCATTTTTGCCCAGCTACTGATTTTCCTGGTCCAAAGACAGACTTTTAGGAGGTTAGGCAGTATCATAGAAGAACTTGATGAAAATATGGTTCTTCTCTCCAGAAAACACCATGTAACCACAGATTTTGCTAACAATTTTATAAAGTTCATGGATCTTCTGAAGCCCTAAGGAGTACACGCATCCCAGGTTTTTTTTTTTTTTTAAAAAGGCACGATGTGAAAGACCCTGTGAAAGAAGAGAGTGGGTTGGAAGAAAAAGAGGATTCATCTGCAGGGACTCATCCATTCCCTTTTCCTTTCCAAGCAACTAGAGCGTGAAGCAGCACACCATGGGGGAGAAGCAGAGTGAAGAGCACAGTGCTCGAGGTCTGAGGTTTTACCAACCATCTGTAAGAGAATGAACTACTTTTATCAGAGATAACTGCCCCCAAACTAAAAGATTTTTTGTAGTAGTCTAATAGACTAAAATATGTTTAATATGCTAAAAATTATTTTTAACGAAACACAGTTGCAGCAATGATTAAAAAGTTATAGGCCCCATCAAATCCAGAAGTACCAAACACCCAACTCTATGGTCATTCCTGTACTTACTACAGAATTAGCATACTCAGGCAAGATCACAATATTGTAACTGCTGAAAAGGATACCACACTTTCAGACTGCAGAAGTGATGAATGCCAATAAAAGACACAAAGAATAGTAAGTTCTTATAAGAAACAAACCAACCTATTCTTGCATGTGAATTTCTATTTTTTATGCCAGTTTCTTTTGCCCAGGCATGAGACGCATAATCACAAGAAATCGAAGAACTGTCTATGAATCTTATGCCAAATAAATAGCAAACATTATAAAGAACATCATCTTATAAGAGTTTAAAATAATAGCATATTTATCAAAGGACAGTCTGATTTTCAATAACAAGCATATGCAGTCAGTAACATGAAGATACTTAAATATAAATAAATTATAAAATGTAGGGTTTAAGTGAATTAGGTGGTTCCAATACTCTGCATGCAACTTAATTTTTGCCCTGCCGCTACCAGCAAAATCCTAAAGAAAAAAGCATTAACCTCATTTTGTATAACAATGCTTTCTCAAGATCTGCTAAGGGGAACTATCAAGAAATGGATACAGAGAGCACAGGAGTAGATCATTCAATAACTCACAAAACTAAAAGATAATATTTAATTCCTTTTACCACAAAGTGAAAGTGAAAGGCGAGTTGTATTAAAATTCTTTGAAGGTCTTTGAAAAGGGTTCATTAATATTAGAAAAATAATCAAATATCTGTCTGAAACACCCTTGAAAAAAGCAACTAAAATGATAAGTTTTCCAATCATTGTAATAACAGAAATCACCATTTAGTTAATATTTACTTGCTAAACATTTTACATGTATTATCTCATTTGAGCCTTAGAAATAAGTATCACATACCCACTTTACATGTGAAAGTAAGACTCATATGGTTAAGTTATATGCTTTGGGTCTCACAGCTAGTAAATGGAGGTGGGAATTGAATTCAGTTTTATGTGACTCCAAAAGCAGTGCTCATATCCATTATACCAGTGATTCCCAACTTTGGCCACATCATGCTGCATGCTTAAAATTATAATACTTGTATAGATTACCGAGGTAAACTGGAGGGACCCGGTGAAAATAACATATATTTTCTTTATATTATAAAATTATGACATGAAAAATAAAGTACAAAATGTTACAGATGATATTAAACACTAATTGGTATAAATCTTCCAAATCAAATATTTTCAATTGCTAAATTCAGAAAGTGTACTGGTGGAATCACACCAACAATGTCCAAATATCATTCTAACTGCTGTGAAATTTGAAAAGTTAAGTTACAAAATGATTTAAAATCATAAAAATGATTTAAAATTTCAAAACCATAAAACATTTGCAAACAGCACACTGCAAGCCTTCCTATGCACTACACTCTGGTTAGGAAGCCCTGTATAATATAATTTTGTTTTTTACAGAGTATTATGATTAGACACTAGTATATCCAGAGCTTCTCAGTAACACATCTAAAAGAAATTTAAACAAAAAGTAACGAAAGAATTACAATACTGTATTCCTCCTGAATTTCTATAGAAACTTTAATTGGTAACATTCATTTTGTTAAAATAATAACAATGATTGCAACTTAGACCAAGTTTGATAGTTGTACAGAGAGGAAGTGAAAATGACTTGCAAGTATATCAAAGGAGGTATTCAACAGCAAAATTTTTGGAAAATGTGATGAGTACACTTTGTTTATAGAAAGATCAAGGAAGATAACTTTAATTGCATATGTGTGTTATGTCATGACTCAAGCAAATGCATCTCTCTCTGCAACCTATTTGAATCTGTTCATTTAACTTGCTCAAGAATATAAAAAAAACTTACTTAAAACAATGAAATTGATGAAAAAGTAAAAGGAAATGTTGTAGTACTTTGATTTTTACCTACTGCTTTTGAAATTTCCTAAGTGATCATGTGTTTAATTTTGTTTTTAATTAAATGCACTATTTATAAAATCCTGTATTACAACAGCCTAATATCCTGAGGGGATCTCTGATTATGAATGTAAACCAAAATAATCATAGAAGATAAAAACAAACCTTTACTTTCATAACCAACTGATCAATAGAAACTATGCTAATGCCTTGAGTACTATAGTTTATATCAAATATCTGAAAGGCCCCAAGGAGCTATGTCCAACAGTAGCTGGCACATGCTGGTTAACAGTTTATATTTAAGCATCTACTATGTACCAGGGACCGTGCTCATTCACAAATGATACCTGTTATATGGAAGAGTAGCAGTTTGGAACTTCAATTTTTTTTTTCATACATTCTATAAGATCAAGTATTCAAGGCTCAAACTCCAGTGCATAACTTCCTCTCTTTATTCAAAAAGCTGTTACCAGGGCTTCTGCAATCTACAAACTGTCAAATATGTTAACATGAAAAGACTAGCATGGGCACCCTGAACACCCTAGAGTACAAAATAAACCCTGAGTTATGGTGGTGCATTCTGTCCTCTGGAGCTTCACACCACAAAAATTTGGCACTTCTCCTAAAGCAACTTCTTTTTCCCAAAAGTCAATCGTTTTAAAAAGCAAAGTTCTATTGCTTAGAGAAATCATTACTTCCACTTATTCTTCCCTAACAGATCCCTAGAAAATACTAACAGTGAAGAAAAAATGTGGCCTGATTTACTGGTAAGCTGACATCAGGGTATTTTATATGATACACTGAGCTTCTAGAAAACAATCTCTCAAAAATTCTAAAACTAATCAGGCTGAGTAAAATGCATCTGACTGTACATAAAAACTACTTAAAACGAATGTCAAGTAAAATAAACAGTGATTCCTGAAGCCAGTATTTTTCGTTTGAAGAAACAAACAAAAAAGCCCAGCTTAACAGAAGTCTGTCACTATCATATCTTTTACAGTATGTCCAATTTCATAATTTATCCTAAGATAACTGCATTCCCACAGAACATCATCCCCAGCAAATATTCATCAACTCCCGCTGCGTAATCTATTGTTATCATCACATCCTATGCCACAAACCTCAAACAAGCCAGTCCTTAAATATCCTCAGCTCACACCAGCTCCCCCTTTATAAAAACAATGGGAAGGAGTTATAAAAAGCCTTAAGAAAATAAAAATGATAGGAAATAGTAGTTAAGTACACACAGCCTCTACACTCAAACTCTTCTCCTTTACACCTGAGAACTTGTCAGTTATTTCAACCATACACCTTTATGTTCCTGGATAACCCAGCGTTCCTCCACCTCAGCGAGAGCTCAAAATGTCCACTCTCTAATAAATGACAGGGTCCAACGTGACCACTCTGTCCCAGCCCCCCTCTCTATTATTATTTACAATATAATATATCTATTAGTTATTCAGGCCCCCCAGCTCTAATCTGTCATAAAGTATCACCACGCTCCAAACTCACAAGCCATTATACAAGCCCAACACACTCTCCCGTCCTCAATACCAACTCACTCTAACACTTGAAAAACCTTCTCTAACATCAGCTCTTCCTTTATGAGCTTTTCCCATATTCCTAATACAGTCTCAATGTCCTACTGAACCACATTTCGAAGCTCCTTCGCTGAACACAATCCCAGCATGGTGGCACACCCTCTTTCCAGCCTAATTCCTACAACCCCAAAACCCCACCCCCTCATCACGCCCTCCGGCATCAGCCACCAACCCCACACCCCGCCCCACGTCCGTCACGCCCTCCAGATTCTTCAGGGTCCTCTCCTCCCGCCCGGCCTGACCCCCCAATAGGACTCTCAAGTGCCTGGGCCCTCCAAATCACCCAGCCAGCCCCGCCCCCAGCCCCTCACCGAGTAGCAGCAGCTTCACTTCTTTGGCCGCTTTCTCCCCGTCCTCCCGCAAATTGCGGTCGATCATCTTGCTTCGCTCCACCGCCGCCTTGTCTTCGGCGCTCAACGTGCACCCCATGGCGGCGGCGGAAGAAGGGACCGGGCCGGGGCTCACTCACAAACCGCGGAGACTGCGGCTTGGCAGGCGGAGACAGAGTCTACTGCTGGGCGGCGGCCCTCTCCGTCAGCTCCCAGAGCGCCCAGAGGAACCGGATATCCGGCGTCTTACGACACTTCCGGCAACGCCCGCGGCCGTTACTTCTTCGACCTCCCTAGCTGGGGTAAAGGAGGCGTGACCAAAAGCGGAAGTACGGAGAGAGAGAGGGAGGGAGAGAGAGAGAGAGAGAGAGACCAGGACGCCGAGTGTCGGTTCCGTGATGTAGGGCCGACGTGTCGAGCTTATTGGGTGCCGCTCGACTTTAGTCCCCTTTCACCTTTTTGGCTGTCTTATTTGGATGAATATGGAGATACCAGGGACTGGTTTCTCCGGTTCAAGTCACCCTCCCGAGGTCGCACGGCCGATTGGGGTGGGGAATGGGAATTCCCAAGTAAAAGCCCGCAACCCGCACAGGAATTTCTGCTGGGAATTTCTCACTGGCCAGAAAGCTCAATTAAATTCTGGCTGTGGAGATCTGAGACCAAGTGTAGGATAGTTTGTCTGTTGGCGTCGTCCCAGCCAGAGCTATGGGATGAGAATTACAGAGTCTGGGCCTCGCCGCGGTCACGCTCCACATCTGGAATAAGTTAAGACCCACCATGCTTGGGACTTGGCAGTCCCTTTCTGCCCTCTCCTCTGGCTTACCTACTGGTACCCAGTGGGCTTGAGAGTTGCCCAGCTACTATGTCGGTAAAGGATCTCTTGAAATCGGTAACAGATCTTACATTACTTGAAAGGTAAGAATGTGGTTTTTCCATGAAATTTCCATGCTGCCTTTCCCCCCCACAAGCCATATTTAGCGCTGACATATTGTCGTGCGTTAAGGGCTTAGGACTTTACCAAGATTAGTCAACCGAAGTTCCACACCCTAAAACAAACCAGTGCATCCTGTGAATCTCCTATTAAAATATCCTGTTGTGGTAACACACGAAAAGAGAAGTCATAGTAAAATTTGTTTATCAGCTATAGTATCACCTGGGAGTCGATAAATCCCCCAAGAAAGCCCCACACTGATAGTCTTTTTACTCACAATCCTGGATACTATGGTGAAAGTAGCCCTACATTGAAGGCAATGGCAACCCACTCGAGTACTCTTGCCTGGAAAATCCCCTGGATGGAAGAGCCTGGTAGGCTGCAGTCCATGGGGTCGCTGCAAGTCGGACACGACTGAGCGACTTCACTTTCACTTTTCACTTTCATGCATTGGAGAAGGAAATGGCAACCCACTCCGGTGTTCTTGCCTGGAGAATCCCAGGGACAGCGGAGCCTGGTGGGCTGCCGTCTATGGGGTCGCACAGAGTCGGACAAGACTGGAACGACTTAGCAGCAACAGCAGCAGCAGCCCTACATTACCGTTACTTCCAAAGAGCCCCACAAAAATATTCGCTGTACATTCTAGGGAGGGGAACTCTTGTAGCCCCCAAGACCTTTCCCTATGATTAAATATTATTTCCCCAACCGAACCTAGACCTTAGAATATAAGATCCCAACAGAAAGATGTATACGGTGACTGGTGATCATTAGAGGGATTTCTTGAAAACCACCTTAAATAGCCTCATGCACCTTAATTTATTAATGCCAGTTCTTCAAAGTTCCAAGTCTCCTACTCTTCCTAGTGACTGTTAGAATATAGACGGCTGCTCTCCCATAATCAATACTTACAGGGGGAAAGGGAGAAAAAACAATATTTACTGAGTACCTATTTGCCAGGAATGGCTAGGTACTTCGATGTGTGTCATCTCGTTTATTCCTCACAACAACCCTGTGATTGTGGGTTGTTATCCACATTTTTACAGATAAACAAATAGGCTCAGAGAAATTAAGCATCTTTCCAAGTTCACACAGTGAGTTAAGTAGATCTGACTCCAAATTCACTCCTTTTCTACCATGCCATTATAAGATGTTACCTGGGAGTCCTGACAACAGCTTTTCATCTAGGATTGAGAGTTACTCCAACAACACTGGGGTGAGGAAAAAAATAACTTGAGAGCACTATTTTCTCAACCTGTTGATTTCTTCAGTGGATTTATAAGTCAAATTTTGCCTAGGAACTGCTTTCACAAGCTTAAGAATTACATATGGAACTTTACCAAGTGTTCCTGGTGATTAGAATATTCCTCGAAGGTGGTCATGACAGAAATTGTTGGGAAAGTTCTCAGCATAATAGAAGAGAAAATTTTATTTCCTTCATGATCAACTCAGGGAAAAATAAATGCAAATAAACCAGCATATGTCAAATTCTGTAATAAACGCCAGTGAGGTCACAGTGTCAAGAAATTTCAGCCTAAATTAGCAATATCCTTGCACTCAAGATTTTCTCCTTTGAAGTATGGTGAAGGAAGGGTTGGAGGGCAAAGTCAAAGGAAAAGGCAAAATAAATTAACAAAATGGCTGCCAGGCAATACTCCCCCTCCCCACCTGCACGCATCTTTCCTATTTCCACTGGACTCACACTGCCACCTGCTGGTAACGCTCAGTCTACTAGTTCAGTGATGTTTGGATGTTTTCCCCTGTCTAGAAATGCGATTCCTCATGAATTTATCTTAAAAGGGAGGAGAGAGTGGAGGAGAACATGCCTTCAATCGCAAAAGACTCTCTTCCATGTATAAATTATCTGAAGGATCTCCTCAGTGCAATAGGCCTTGTGCTAAAATAAGTCTAGCAGCAGGAAGACAGAAACCTGGAAATTTCCCTAGATCTGAAGAGGAAAAAGCTGCCCTATTTCATTTAATAAATCATTTTCTTCAACTAGAGTTTCATCTGCAACCCCCACACTTTCCAGTCTGCAGGAGGCCTCCATGTAGACATCTTGCTGCAGTGGGCTGAATTCTGAAGTTAGAACCATGAACATATTTTTCAATATATTTCTCTAAAATTCTATAATGCTTTACTATATATGAATGCTCTGTCAAAATGTAAAACAAGGTACCTTATCAAATTAAGACTGTTCACTCCTTTAAGGCAGTGACTATAAATCTGTGTGATCCCAGAGAATGGAGTATTCAGCTATTATGCACTGGGTTGAATTGAAGGAGTCAATGTTGATATCGGCATAAATTTTTTATAATAAAAATTATTTATTAGCTGTTCAAAGGGGAAGCTATCCTGCTCCCACCAACCCATCTTCCCCCCTGAAGCTCAATAAACCAGGAATTTGTTCAAATACAGATCACATCACCATCTGGTCCTGCCTTGACTCTTTAATGTTACCTGATTGAAATGAGGGGAATGGATGAACAGGTAGTCCCAGATGGGTGTCCTGTCCAGTTTTGCAGTTATTCCCCCTCCCTTGAATATACCGCCATCAGTACCACCTAACACAGTTCCTACAGTCTCAATCAGTGAACAGCTGAGCCCAGTTCCTGTGCCCCCTGTCCAACCCAGGGCTGCAGATAGGAGAGAGATTTAAGTCTTTGTCACTGAAGCTAATTTTGAGAGCGATGAATGGGAGTAAGGAAGCATTTAATGAACCATGGAAACCCCACCTTTCCCATTCCCAACCTTAGTCTCTTGTACCCGGTTGTCCAGGGGGCTGGCGATGGGTCACTGCCATGAGGAGAGAGATCAGGGAGGCCAGTTCTGGAAAATAAAGATTTACAGTATTATTGATCAGGGTTATTATGGGCCTCTCTGTATCCAACCACCTTAGCAATTCAAATGCTAACCCCCACTTTCAGCAATCCAACCCCCAATCCTTCCACTTCATCCTAAAAGACAAGGAGAAAGAGCCATCATGCTTTTATCTTGCCTCTGCTAAGATCAAGTCCCAAAACTGATCTCTCATGTCTAAGAGAGAGAAAGAAAAAATACAGTAGAACAGCTGTTCCTGGAAGGTGGGAGACAGAGCTGCAGTCAGCTTTCCTGTCTTCTACTCTATGGGCCCTGATTACTACTTCCCCTTGCTCTGACCGAACTCAAGAAAGGAATAAAGCTGGTCCTCTCACTTCACGGAAACCTCAGGTTTAAAACTAGAAAAAAGTCTTTTAAATGGAAACACTTGGATGCAATTTTGTCCTTTTTTTAAGCCTAGCAAGGAAATGAGAAGTCAGGGGTCATTTTCTTACCTTGCCTGGGTGCAGTTTCTACCATTGGACTATTATACTGAAAAATGAAAGATCTAAAGAGTCCTCAGAATAACTCCACACCTGGCCTGCTGCCCTATATCCTCCAACTCCTGCCCTTAGAATTTCCCTGCTTCCTGAAGCATGGAAAGTTCACTGGTTGAAAAGCATCATCATCATCTCACCTTTGTGACCCTTGACTCTCGTCACCATCTCACCAGGTTCCCTCCCCCAGTAGTCAAAGATCATAGCCATGTCCAAGGCTTTTGCCACATATCCATCCAGTTGGCTCTGTTGCTGACCCAGAAAACATTAAGCAAAAGCTGTTTGCAGAGACCCCAGCCCCAGCTAGCCAGGAAAAAGTGATCCCACAAGGAGTTCCTTGCAGTTATAACTGGCCCCCAGCCCCATCACCCTCCAAGTGTCCACCAGCCCATCATGACTCCAATCGTGGTGAGGGGGCGGGATGGAGGTAGCTGTCCGACATGATGATATCACTGGTGAGTTGTTGCTCCAAGAACTCAGAGGTCTCCTCAGCTATCTGGCCAGGGATTCGAAAGTCAACTGCAGGTGGATCCTGCTTGGGGCTGGGTACAGGTTGGGAAGCCCAGGACTCCGTGGGACAGCCAGTGCTCTGAAGAAACTGCAGGAAGTTCTCCTCAATGGAGCCCTCCCGGCTTGGCAGCCTCAACTCCTCCTCTGGAGCCTGTTTGAAGAAGCAGACAAACTGCTTGCTGAGCTCCCCCCGGATCTGCCGATTGAGACATCCATAGAAGAAAGGGTTGGAAGTGAAGCAGAAGTAGCCAATCCAGGTCACCACATTCTCCACCTGCCCCGTCGAAACGGGCTGAGCACTCAGGGCGACGTAGAGGTGAAAAGAAAAGTAGGGCAACCAACAGAGCAGGAACTGTCCCCCCACAGCCAGGAGGACCACTGCTGCCTTCCCTCCCCCAAACGTCCGGTGTGGCGTGGTCTGGGGGGCCCCCGAGCTGGTGACCATCGTGGAGCGGCTGCTGAGAGACTCAGAGCGTTGCCGGGGGGTCTCCATCCATGTGGGCAGCGGTCCGTGCTGCATGGCAGCCACACGGGCTACTCGGAACATGCTGCAGTAGACCACTAGGATGAGGAGCAAGGGCAACAGGAAGTAAAGGACAGCAAAGACCACGACAAAAAGCTGGCAGTAGGCACTGTGGCTCCATTGGAGTGAGCAGCCTAGGGGGATGCTGGGAGCTCCCTCGTCCCGCGAGACCCTTCCCAACACTGGCACAGAAGCCATGGCCAAGGCCTTCACCCACACACCCACCAGAACAGAGGCCACCAGCCCCAGCGTCATGCGCACCTCATAACGCATGGGGTGGACCACGTAATAGTAGCGCTCCACGTTGATGGCCGACACTGAGAGAATGGCCAGGCTAACAAAGCATACGCTCAGGAACAAGTAGAGGCGGCAGGCGACCTCCCCAAAGAGGTCATGGTCAAAGAGGGCGGAGCTGGAGAGCATGGCAAGGGGCATGAGGGTCAAGGCGGCCAGCAGGTCCACCAGGCAGAGGTGGAAGACAAAGACAAATTTTCGAAGGGCAGGTGTCTTGGCAATAACAGCCATCACAGCAGCATTGCCAGCCACAGCGGTCAAGTCCAGCAGGAGCATGAAGAAGAGGGCCACGGATTCTGAAGCCACGTCCCGCAGCCCTGCCTCCGGGACCCCACTGGCAGTAGAGGGACCTGGGGTCTGAGGGGCCCTCCCCAGAGTGGAAGAGTTCCCTGATGACTGAGGGATGGGTGAGGACTCCATGGGGCCGAAAGAGGACACCCAGGGCACCTCCTGTCACAGACCCATCCCCCATCCTAGAGTCCAGTGCCCCTGGGATGACAAGCCCAGGCCCAGGCTTCCCAATTTTGCGTGTGCAGATCTGGGAGAGAGAGTGCCTCCTGCTGGAACCTCTCAGCAGGCTCCTGTTGCCAGCCTTCAAGGTCAGTGACTGAAGGCTCAGGAGGCAGCTCCGGTCCACCTTGGTGACTGCAAAGAAGCAAGAGACGGAGCGATGCAGGAGCCTCACCCACTCAACACTCCATCTTCTGAGTGGTCTCCAGCTCCTTTTCCACTTCCTTTTCCTCTCTTTTCCATACCCGTATCCCCTTTCAAGCACTGTTGTCCAGAGTCTAAATCCTCTGTCTCCCTTTCTCAGGGTCCCGCTGAGCCCTGGGATCGTGCCCCAGTTTTAAGGTTGCTTATGTAAATTTCCTGATTTCTTGTCTCCTCAGAATGGCAGGAGTCGTTTCGGAGAACGAGCACGAGATTCAGTGTCCAGTCCCAGGTCTGGGAATTACTAACTCTGGCTCTTCTCAGCTTCAGTTTCCTCATAAAGCCATCTGTAAAATGAAAGGAATAATACCTACTTCACAACTGTGTTTGGAAGATGCTGCATGATTTATTAACAAAAATCCTAATAAGCAGAAATGTGTATATGGTGCTTTCCACATGCCAGGCCCTGTTCTCAGCACTCCACATATATTAAGTCATTTTAATCGTTATGCGACCGTATGAGGTAGATATCCTTTCCCTATTTTGCAATTGATAAAACTGGGGCCTACCAGAGATAAAGGAACTTACCGAAGGTCACATAGCTAGTAAGTGGACAGGTCCAGTTACACACCCAGGAGGCCTGGCTCCAGGGCCAGGACTGCAGCCCACTGTGCCATGCTTCTCCTGAAGGTGCCCTCCACAGTGGCTGCAACACAACAGACATTCAGTAAACAGTTGTTGAATTTGAAACATCTCTAAAAATGTCTCTCGGGCTTCTCTGGGAGCTCAGTGGTAAAGAATTCCACCTGCCAACGCAGAAGACACGGGTTCCATCCCTGGACCATGGAAGATCCTACGTGCTGCAAAGCAACAACTGCAGCTACTGAAGCCCGCACATCTTACAGCCCATGCTCCACAACGAGAGAAACTACCCACGATGAGAAGCCTGTGTACCACAATGATTAGTAGCCCCTGCTCACTGCAACTAGAGAAAAACCCACACAGCGACAAAGACCCAGTACAGCCAAAAATAAAAATTAATTAATTAATTAAAAATAAAAATGTCTCCCACTGAACTGGAGCTACCACTGGGAAGAGATCACTTGAAAAGGGGAAAGACTGTGCTTGAGTTTGCTCTAACATCACCACCCCCAAGCCAAAGAGCTGCCACTTTGGGAGTGAAAACGACCAGTGAAAACAAAACATCCCACTGCCAGGAAACTGGGAAGTCAATTCATCAAGCCTCCATTGCTCCCAAAGCCAGAAGGGCATAAGTCATATGAAAGCTGCCCATCTCTACCCACTCATTAACTTCCTAAAGTCACTGTGCCCCCAGAGGTGGGAGAGGAGCTGCTCCTAACCTCCCCCTCTCCAGGGCCCTTTATCTCGGGTCATTGAAGCTGACCCTGGAGGGACCTCTGGCCAAAACCCTCCTGTTCCTGGACTGTTACCACAGACCCAGAACAAGAAGGGGGAGTAGGCATCTGTATAAAAGGTATAGGGGGTGAAGGTAGGTGAGCATAAAGCAGATAAACTGGAAGAAACTGGCAAAGGAAGAAGTCTCCGGGTTCAGCGTCTCTCATTTCTCTGATGAAATCTGTTTTATGTGTCTCATTATCCATGCTGAGTTCGCACAGAATTGAAATAAGTTGCCCAATGTACAGTTGACCCTTGAACAACATGAGTTTGAATTGCGGGAGTCTTCTTACACGCAGATTTTTTTTTCAACAGTAAATACTACGGTACTACAGGATCCCATCAGCAGCATGGGATGCGGAACTGCAAGACAGAAGGCCGTCTACAGTTTATACCCGGATTTTTCACTGCTCGAAGGGGCAGCACTGCTAACCCTCACATTGTTCAAGAGTCAGCTGTAATTTTAATTTTTTTGATTTCCATATGCCATTCTTGCAGTCCAGAGTCCCTCAGCATAGTGTACTAAGGTATAAAAATTAGAGGCAAACTGTGGCCGTGCCAAGTCTGATGGGCTTTTTGCAGACAAGTCAGAAGTTTCCTGGGTCACTCTCCTCGTGTTAAATGAGAGGGTTTGACTGGAAAAACTTCAAGGTTTCCATATGTGATAACATTGGATAGCTCAGTGAGTTCCTGAGCCATGGAGGGCCTGGTGGCTGCTCAGTTAAAAAACCCCATCATTCTCTGACTGAAGTAAAGAGGCCCACATGGGGCAGATGGGTCCCTTGCCCGTCTATAGCTACAGCCTTACAATCACCCTTGGTTTTTGGCATTACCATCAACCTTGCACTAATTTAACTTGTAGCATGCCATGCATGCAGTAGGTGCTCAATAGAACTTTGTGACCTGAATCAAACTCAGATTGATCAGTTGAATCCCTTTCTCCAGGATATACTTCAAGAACACTCAGTCCATTAGTTGTGTGCCAGCCAGGAGCCTCTCTTCTGGAATGAATAACTTGGGCTCCTGGACTTGAGGGAGTCCTGACTTTGAACTAACTACCTAGAGATGTGCCTCTCCCAGGGAATAAAAACTCATATCACATAGACTCAGAGTCTGTGGAGAAGGTGAAAGAGAGGGCTCAGAGTAGAGACGCTTATCATAAGACAACCTTCCAGAAAAAAATGTGGGAAGAAACACCAGGAGAGGCAAACTTCCCATTTTCTTTCTATGCCATGACTCTCCCCATCCCTTCTACCTGGGAGTGGGGCCCAGAAGACATGACTCTGGGCCCCTGGGAGCTAAAGGAGTCAAGGCCCACTGCATCTGCCCAGACATCAAGAGTCTGCCAACAGGGCCTACCCAGGGTCCCAGACTGCAGGAAGCAGATGTCTGTTCCATGTGGAGTTGGAGAGGTGCTGTACAGCCATAATGGAGCCCTAGGCAAGAAGGCATTGAACATTCCTCTTTTTCGCAGCCCCTCTGAGCCTTACCAGTATCTCCGCACTGCTCCCTAAATTCCAGCATTCCCATTTACCTTCGAAAGAAAAACAAGTATACCTGCTCCCCAGCACTTCCTCACTGATGGACCAGGGTAAAGGCTGGGAGGGACATGGGGTAATAGTTTCACAGTGGAAGCCCAGGGAGCCTCGCTCCACTCCTTGCTGGATTATCGTGGCTTCTCGGATGCTCTTATCCTCTCCCTGCTCCCTTCTAGCAACCCTTCCTTCACCTCCAGGACATCTCAATACCTGGAAGGCTTTGCCATCCTGGAGGCTGAAGTCCGGGCCTCTAGCAGGGGTATGGTCAAGTTACAAATAGCCTTGTCTCAGGAGGCAAGATGTACATAAGCACCCAGCCCAAGACCACAGAGGTGTCGGGATTCACATGTACCCGTTTCTTAGTTACAGAGCTTCCATCCCGAGGACCCAAGCCTGGCCTTCCTTCGGATAAGAGCATGCCCCCCCAGGCCAGGAGAGATTTTCAGGGGGCTCTGGCACCTCCCCCCAGCAGAGTTGCCCATGCCTAGGACACAGAGTCGCCCGTCGGCCAGGATGCCAAAGGACCTATTCCTAGGATGTAGGGGACCCGTTTCTATGACATGGAGCAAGATAGATGGGGAACCCTGTCTGTCTTCAGGATGTGGATACTCCTGCTGGAGATCAACCCCCATCTCTAGACTTCAGAGATGCCCACACCCCAACATTTCCTTCAGGATACCTAGGGGCCCATCCCCAGACAAAACTGCCCACCATAAGGGAGGGTGGGCTGTACCCTTCTGTGGGGTACCTCAACACTCATCATCAGGCCTGGGTCTGGCCCCCATTTCTGGCCTAGTCGGCAACTCCTACCTTTGCTGAGCAGCTCCCGGCTCCCATGTGATAGCGCCTCTCAGCTGATGCTTCTCCAAGGCTGCTGAAGCCTGAACCACTGCAGTGATCAGTGAGAGGCAGCCGGCAGAGCAGGATGCTCTGAGAGCTTCTGGGTCCTAATGGCCTCCTGCTTCCCACCCAGACCCTTGGAGCCACTTCTGGAGCCAGGAGCCAGGGACCAGTGCCCCCAGGCAAGGTACCCAGGAGTGGCCCAACCCCTCCCACTCCTCTCAGGCCGCTGGAGTGGTAGCTCAAAAGCCTGGTGAGGCCAGGTGATGGCAGGCTGGGGAGACCCTCCTGGCTAACCTGATGCCATAAAAAGAGCATTCAAAGTCCGGAGATCCGGGTTTAAGGCCTGATTCTGGCAGTTCCTAACTGTGTGACCTTAGGCAAGTCACTTGTCATTTCTGGCCTTGGTTTCTTATTTGTTCAAAGGGAATGAAAGTGAAAGTGAAAGTGTTTGTTACTCAGTTGTGTCCAACTTTTTGTGACTCCACAGACTGTAGCCAGCCAGGCTCCTCTGTCATGGAATTCTCCAGGCAAGAATACTGGAGTAGGTTTTGCCATTTCCTACTCCAGAGGATCTTCCCCACCCAGGGATCGAACCTGGGTCTCCTGCATTGCGGGCGGGTTCTTTACTGTCTGAGCCACCAGAGAAGCCCTCAAAGGGAATAGAAGACAGATGATCCCTGAAGTTTCTGACAGCTGTGCCATTGCCTGGTTCTGTGACATCAGAACCAAGGCACTTCTGTAGTAGGCCAGTCAGTGCAGACACAGGGCCCCAGGGTCAGGTCTGACGGGCTGTGGCTCTAGAGCATGCCCAAACTTGGGCTCCTTTGGAAGCTGCTTCCTGTATAGAGAGAACAGGTTTGGAGGAGAGCTAAGAGCCTTGTCCTAATCCTGCATTTTCCCCTCAAAAAGTGCTTTATTATTGTCTTCTTAGATAGTATGTTTTTGTGGTATGGGGCTGCAAGAGCTTGTGGAGACGGAAGAATTGAACATCCTCATAAGCCACCCTGTGGTACCAACACAGCACTGCTCCCTCAAGGCAGGGTGGGAGGCAGGCGCTTGGGGAGGCTCTGATTGTTCCAGATCTGTGGGGCTGAACAGAGCTGGGAAACATCATTGGCAGAAGGGCAAAGAACAGATGATGAGCCTTTGGAAGTGACATGAAGGGGCATGACTTCCCACCAACTATGAAGAAAACAGCTCCCTCAGGATTGGGGCTGACACCCAAGGACAGGATCCTAAGACTATAGAGTTGTAAGACATCCTACAGGCCAAGGCATCTGTGCTTCTGAGGCCCAGAGAGGTGAAGAGATTGCTCAGAGTCACGTATGGCAGAGCCGTGCGCCTAGACAAGGAATTCAGTCATGATATCTGCTCCAGAGCCCTCTTCCCTGAGACTCACCTGTATGGGAACTCCTTCTGTCTTGAAAAGGGAAGAAAGGGAATTCTGGAACTGTTTACCAGACCCCAATCAAAGAGTCATAAGAACAATGAATTACCCAGGGAACATGAAGAGGGCAAGGTGGCTGTCCCAGGCCACAACAAAGAGTCCGGTGACCAGCTCAGACCCACACTGTGATCTCCACTGTTCCCATACACCCTTTCTTGAGCTCTTACGAGTGCCAGCCCCTTTACATACAAGGCCTTCAATCCCCACACCAATTCTATGAGGCAGCCATCATACACCTTACGTCACAGACGAGGAAATGGGTACCAGAGGTGAAGTGACTTTGCCCAGATCACATAGCTAGTAAAAACCAGAGCCAGTATTTGAACCATGTCTGTTTGAAGTCAAAGCATTTACTTCTTCCCCCTTACCCTCATGGCTTCTCTAGAGGCCTGAGATGAGACTCTGGGCTGAGGCCCTAAAGCCAATTCCACAGAAATGGCCACTACCTTCCAGGAAACAGCCTAAAACAAAATTAGATATACCTGAGTATAGGGAAATCTAATTAAAATGTCAAATTAAACTCAAAGATAGCAAAATGATTTTTATAAAACCTTGTGCTATCATATTGGCAGGATCATCCTGGCATCAGTCAGACCCTCTGGGATCAGGTAAAGCCTATCCCTGATCAGCGCCCACATCATTCCTGCAGGGGCCTAGCTCAGAGTGACGTGGCCCCCGTCCAAGGATTCACAAAGAACCAGAGACTACACTTAGAATGGAATTATAGGAGGGACTTCCCTGGAGCTTTCATGGCTGGAACCCAGATTCAGTCCCTGGTTGGAGACCTAAGATCCCACAGGCCACACAGTGTGATCAGGAAAAAAGAAAGAAAGAGCAATGGATTGGTCAGAAGTCCTTGGTTCTAACTGGGCTTTACTCTGTTGGTCAACAGCAGGAACTTGGCCCGTTCCTGAGTATTTCTATCTATAAAATGGATAAAATTCTTTACTTCCTACTTATCCAATAGGGATTTGTTGTTGTTGTTTAGTCACTAAGTCATGTCCAACTCTTTGGGACCCAGTGGACTATACCCACCAGGCTCCTCTGTCTATAGGATTTCCCAGGCAGGAATACTGGAGTGGGTTGCCATTTCCTTCTCCAGGGGATCTTCCCATCCCAGGGACTGAACCCATGTCTCCTGCTTGACAGGCCGATTCTTCACCCCTGCACCCCTTGGGAAGCCCATCTAATGGGAATAAGAAGCCTGCAATACATAGCCTGCTTCTCAGGCTTGGGGAAGCTAATACAGTTACCCTAGCTGGTCAAACAACTGGGGTGGTGGCCAGCAGGCAAAGTCTCCAGGTCCTGAAGTCCCTCCCAGGATCGTGGCAGGGTCCTTGGTACTGAAGTCTGATTTAGTACTGAGGTCTGATTTCATCCCAGGCTTGCTTCTTGCCATGCCTGACCCTTGCCCACCATCACCCCTTTTTTATTTTTGGCCATGCCACATGGCTTGTGGGATCTCAATTCCCCAACCAGGGATTGAACCCAGACCCCAGCAGTGAAAGTGTTGAGTCCTAACTGCTTGATCATGGGGCGGTTCCCCACCAGCACCTCTTGATGGGGTTCTGTCCACCCCTCCCACTCTCTCCTGCCTCTGCAAGATGAGGCCTTGAAATGGACCAAGTTTATCTTTCATTCATCCACCCATGTGTTCAGACGTCTCTCGAATGTTCCGTATGTGCCCATAGCCCCCTTCCATAGCCTGCTTAGTGGCACCCGCTGCCCTCCTCCTCTCCTCCCTCTGGGTCTGTCAAAACTTGCTCTCAGGAAAGAGGCTGATAAATCCATTCACACCGATAGCAGCTTAATGTGTTCTCTCTCCCAGGAATATTAACAATTTAACAGGGAACAAAGGGAAGAAGCCGGATGTTGGGCTTCCAGCATCGACAAGGGGTGTCCCCGAGATCCCACAGCAAAGACTGGTGTTGCTCTCCAGGACACCGTGGTGCCCTCCCAGCCCCCACCACACCCACATGGACATGCAAGCCTCCCCATGTGGAGAGCAGGCTCACAGCTGGGACCTCCCCACCGCAGCTCAGCTCCCGGCTCTCCAAAAGCCCCCTGTGCCAGCACCAGCCACACCTGCTCCCCAGGCAGCCAGCCCCCTGCCCACCATCTGTGGCCAAGCTGAGAGGCTAAAGAGGGAGTTGGAGGAAAGCAGAGGTGAAAGCCTTTCCATTCCCTTTATTCCCCCACAGTCTGGCCTACACCCCCTGCCAGGAGCCAAGATCCGACAGTATATTCAGCCTGCAGCTGCCACTGGTCATGTGAGCCCATTGCTAGGTTACAGGGACCCAAAAATAAATCCTTCCCAACCAGATTAGAAACTGAGGGCCTTGGATGAACCAGACTCACAAGAGTGACAGGAACACCCACAGTGCCTGTGCAGGCTAGGCCTGCTATGAGACCACAGAACCTTTCCCTTGCTGCCCACACACCCTCATCCATCAGCTGGGGCTCAATGCTGGACCTCCAAAGAAAAATTCCCAGAGAGCTGCTGGGCCCTTGCTAATTGCACAATAAATAGGTATCCAGGCAGAGTGGCCCTTTCTCACTAGTATCAGGGCCTGGTTGGGCGATACCTCTCTGCCTCTTCTTCCCATCCAGCATCCTCAGCATCAGCCTGCCCCCTCACATGCCCTGCCCCATCCAGTGTACCTGCAAAGCACCATTAACCATTTGCCCTGTGGCCAGAGGGCCGATCTGTGCCAGTTGCCTTTTTCCAGACTCCAGGAGGAAGGGAGATCTAGCAGTCACCCCAGAACTAGGCACTTTGACAGCAGAAATGTCACAACAATCTTCTGAGTTAGTTTCAAAAACTCCATTTACACATGGGGAAACTGAGGCTCAGAGAGGTAAAGTGACTTTCTCAGAGCCACACAGCTAAGCAGCTAGAAATCCCAGATCTCTATTTACTGAGTCTGGAGATGGGACAAGGAAAAGGACAGGGAAGCACAGGGAAGGGAAGTAGGGGGTCCTTGAAATCCCTTCCCTGGAGCCTGTAGCTGGACACTTTACTTACTCTGAGTTGGGAGTGCTGTCTCTTTCTGCTACCCACCTCCACATCCTGAGACCAGCCACAGCTGACCCAGGCCACCTGCCTCCTCCTTTATGGCTTTGGGCTCTGTCACCTTCTCTAGTCTAGGACCTAGATGGGGTCATTCCTAATGCTCAGGCCTGAGGAGGGTCATGCACAAATCCCCAGTAATCATTACCCTTCTACTTCAGAACCTTGACCTCCAGTCAAAATAGCAGAGCTTTGAGGGTCATCATGGGTACATTCTCAGTTGTGTCTGACTCTCTACGACCCCATGAACTATAGCCCATCAGGCTTCTCTGTTCATGGAATTTTCCAGGCAAGAATACTGGAGTGGGTTGCCATGCCCTTCTCCAAGGTATCTTCCTCACCCAGGGATCAAATCCACTTCTCTTGCATCTCCTTCATTGGCAGGCAGCTTCTTTACCACTAGTGCCACCTGGAAAGCTCCCAGTGGCTCAAACAGTAAAGAATCTGCCTGCAATGCAGGAGACTGGGTTCAATCCCTGGGTCAGGAAGATCCCCTGGAGAAGGGAATGGCTACCTACTCCAGCTTCTTTCCTGGAAAATTCCATGGATAGAGGAGCCTGGCGGACTACAGCCCACGCAGTCACAAAAAGTCAGACACGACTGAGCGACTAACACACACTTGAGGATCATAGGGGGCTTCCCTGATAGCTCAGTGATAAAGAATCCACCTGCAATGCAGGAGACCCCAGTTTGATTCCTGGGTCTGGAAGAGAGGGTTATAGGAGGTCAAATAGCAAATTTACAGATGAATAGGCCCAGAGACAGGAAGTAACTTTCCCAAGGCTACACAGCTAGAGGGCGAAGGAGAAGTGACCAGAATCTACGCTTCTGGATTCCTATCCCCTTTTTTTTGTGCCTTTCACTAAGGACAGTTGGGGGTCTGTCATACTTGGCACTGGAGCAAACCCAAAGTTCCCCCAATACCAGGCTCCCTTCCTCGACCTGCCACATTTCCAAGGCCCTCCCACCTGCCTGTTCTCTTCAGGAAAGTGCTCCTCCTCCCCAAGCAAGGGTCTAAAGAGGCCCAGACCCCCCCTCCCCCCCCCCCCCCCCCCCCCCCCCCCTCAGCTCCTTGCACATGTCTTGCCTCCCCATTCTGATGACACTCCTATCATCGCCTAAAGCCTTGGAGCATCCCATTCTCACTTCCTGTAGCTCCCAGCAGCCCAAACTACAGGCTTCATGTTGCTCAATTCACAAAATATTTCTTGAGCACCTTCTATGTGCAAAGCTCTCTTTAGGAGGTAAGAGAGAGGGTACAAAGGTGAAACAAATACAAACATTGCTCTCTTGGTGCTTACAGTCTAGAACGGAGATGAAGCAGGTTATCACCTTCAAAGGAGAATCAAAGTGCTGTGGAGGTTCAAAGGAAAAAGTGAACCCACTCACTCAGGAAATCTGGGAAGGCTTCCTGAAGGAAGTGACAGGGGTCTTAAAGGAAGAGTAGGGTTTAAACTCCAAGTAAATTGAAAAATTGATGCTTTTGAACTGTGGTGCTGAGAGAAGACTTTTGAGAGTCCCTTGGACAGCAAGGAGATCAAATCAGTCAACCCTAAAGGAAATCAACCCTGAATATTCATTGGAAGGACTGATGCTGAAACTCCAATACTTTAGCCACATGATGTGAAGAGCCGACTCAGTGGAGAAGATCCTGATGCTGGGAAAGATTGAGGACAGGAGGAGAAGGGGGTGACAGAGGATGAGATTGTTAGATGGCATCATCGCCTCAATGGACATGAGTTTGAGCAAACTCCAGGAGATAGTGCAGGACAGGGAAGCCTGGCATGCTGCAGTCCATGGGGTTGCAAAGAGTCAGACATGACTGAGTGACTGAACAACAACAACAATTGAAAGAGGAGAAGAGGAGAGTAGTTCAGGTGGAAGGAGCAGGTCTTGGGAAAACATGGAGACAGGCAGGTTTATGGAATATCGAGGCAAGAGAAGTTGTCCAGTTTGACTGAAAATAACACATGTGTAGGGAAGAAGTGAGAATAGAGAAGTAGACTGGCTAGACTGTGAAGGCCTGGTAAGCCAGACTGAAAAATTAGCACTGAAAAGTGTTTTGAGCAGGGAAGCACAGGGCCACAAATGTGCCCTACCTCCAGTCTTTCAGTGAGTCAGTTGATAAGTATTTACTGAACCCACAAGTTCCAGAGTGAGGGGTTGAACTCAAGGCTGGAAACTTTCCTTATCATTCCGGCCTAGAGAGAGGCACAAAAAAACACATAGATCATCATGGAGACGGTGCCTGTGAACGTATGACAGCGTGAACTCAGAGGAAAGGGGCCATCAGCGGTGAAGGCATGTAGAGACCAGATGATGCCCCTGCGTCCCAGGTGGGGCTCTCACGGGTGACCTGCATATCTATTCTGTGGGGGAGGTGAAGAGCGGAGGGGTAACTCAAATGCCTGGAAACGCTCCCTTCTAGATTAACGTGTCATAAGATGCTTCCCAGCCTGATCTGCAGGGACAGGGCATCCTGGACCACCCAGCTAGCTGCTCATTCCAGGGCAGGTTGCCCAGCTGCCCACTCACTGCCAGGTCCTGGGCTCTGACCTAAGAACAAATAGCTGAGCTGGGTTTCCCAACTTGGGTTCCACAGAGTACTTTCAGCAGTGCCTGGTCTCTGACTGTAGGGGGCATCCCTGCTCTACATCTTTGGGACAGTGCCCCCTAAATGACGTGTACTCAGCCCTTTGGGACAAACTGAGAGGTAAGGTAACCTGACCCTTTCTTCTCCAGACTGGGCATAGCTGGGCACAGGGATACGAGCCTTAGGCTTCTTTCCTAGTTTTCTTTCCTCCAAAGTCCTCTCCCTCCATTTCTGACCCACCTAAAAATAGGATCCCCATCCCCATTCAACTCTCATGCCCTTACGTCCGAGGAAGGGCCAGACTTCTAGAGCCAGAGCTCCTTAGGGATGGAGAGACAGCCTGTGTGTAGTCCCTCTGGGCAAGGTGGAGAGGGACGGATTGTCAGCCCTGGCCGACCCACGTGAGGACCCTATTGGAGAATTATGTGTGAAAGCTTGCTCTCTCAGATGGCCTAGCCTGGAAGGGTAGCCCCGGAGGGTCTAAATCAGCCCTGGGAACAGGGGATCCTAGATAGTGAGGACCTGAAGGAGAGATGACATCAACTGCTTGCTACATCTCAGGGCCTTTAGGCTGCTCTGACAGAAAGTAGCCACAAGAGGGTAGTGTTGATCACAGAGCTGCAAATAGTCAACTGAGTTGTTTCCAGGTAGAGGCGCCTCACTTCCAAACCCTCATCAGCTGTATCCCTCCTGGGGGATGCTGTCTTGTGGGCCCCAGTTTTCACCTTTTAGACACCTACAGTATATGCATGGAGAGCCAGGTAAGCAGGCCAAGGATCCCAAGAGAAAAATCTCTCCTACTCCTAGGAGGTGGGTAGGAAGATAGGCAGGCTAGCATCCTGGAAGGAGCACTGATCTCAGAGTCCAAAGGCTGCACCCGCGTGAGTGAGCAGTGCACTTGGGGCTACTCTCCCCACTTCTCGGACCCCCAGCTCCAAATGAGGGTTGACTAGACCTGTAGGTGCTCTCTAAGGTCCTTTGCAGCGCTAGATTTTGAGTCTGAGTCTTCACTGCTGTCCTCAAGTGGCTTCTCTCTCCAGGGCCCTGGCAGCTTGAGAGAATCAGGGCCTGGGGGTAAGGGAGTGGATGCAGGAAATAGCAGTGAGCACTTCTACTCTCCACCAACCAGGTCATTTCTCTGGGAATTACAGCCAGAAAGAGATTCAGTCCTAAGACTGGGAAGGGTCCCAGGAAGGGATGAATGGCATCAGCCAGGCCCCAGAAAGACTCCTCTAAAGGGTTCCATCGGATTGGTTTGTGTGTGACGGTGTGAATGGTAGGAGGGCTGGAGGCTGGCTGAGCAGTGTCGCCTCCCAGGCCCAGGCTACCCAGAAAGCCACAGGGCCAGATTAGACAGACCCAAAATGGAGGCTACAGGAAGCCTAGACCCCTTCCCTTGGCCTTTTCTCTCCAAATCCCCTAACAGTCACCTTGTCCCCTTCTCCCCACATTGCTCTGACCCCTGCCCTGCTTCCAGCGCATACCCTCATCCCCAGAAATCAGAGTTCACAGCCTCGATTCTAGGGGAGGGTCCCTGCCTGACCGACCCATCTCTGTGGGCAGGGACTCCCTGCCCACCCAGCATCCCCCTACACCAGCTCTGTTCCCCTGTGCCTCTTTGTCCCCAGACAGTGTCTCCTGACTCCGGTCATTTCACACCAGGCCCCTGGACACACTCTGCCCAACACCTCAGCTTCCCTGATGGCCATCTGATCCGACACCTGGGGCCTGACCCTACCTAGTACAGGGTGTGTTCTGCTTCTTGCATCCCATCTTCTCTTTCTTCCCTGCTGGCCCCATTTCTCACTGTTTCATCTCTTATTTGGCTTCCTTCCTTCGACCTCGCTCCTCTGCCCTCCCTAGCCTGTTCTCAGAACTCTCTAAGTCTCAGAGCCTCTTTGCTCTGGGCGTCTGCTCCCCCGCCTCTCTGTTTCTTTGCCTCAGCATACACCTTTCCTTTCTATCTCTCTCCTCCTTCACTTCCTCCTCTGCAGTGAGTACATTGAGAATCCGATCCATTCCTCCCTGGACTGAAGGTATAAATAGCAGAGGGAGGCTGGGCTAGGAGCCAGACTTGCTACCAGCCTCTTCCTTGCAGCCCCAGGCTTGGGCATTCAGGACCAGTGCTGGAAAGGGTCCAGGGCAGAGAGTTAGAGGATTGGGATTGAAAGCCAGCGTACAGAGTGGCAGACCCAGGCAGAGAGAGGATGTGACGGGAATCTGGGTGTGTGGATCTTCGGGTCCTCCCCACCAGCCTATCCACCTGCACTAACATGGTTACCGAGTTCCTTCTTCACTGCTGGAGAAGGAGCTCTGGGTCAGAAGACTCCCCAGGGCCGCTCAAAGGCCTTGTTACCTCCTCCTGGCCACAGATGCATGGGCCCAGGTGGCAGCCAGCAGACAGCAGCTGGGGACTAGAGTGGAAGTGGTGGCCTCAGGAAACAGGCCACACTCTCACCCCAGCCAGCTCCCCGGCCTAATTAGAGACCGGAACAGGCATTGATCGTCCCTGAGCTCATTATGTCACAGCTGGGGAACAGCTGGCCAGTTTTTTCCAGGCCATTAGCTGCGCCATGAAGTGGAGAGAGGGAGGGGGCGTGTGAGCAGGATCAATACCCTGTCTGTCTGCGGGGGAAGCGCGTTGTGGCTGCCTCCTTCTGCACTCAGGGACAGGCTTCTCCTCTCTGGGGCGGCCTGCCTGTGTGCTGAGCTCCTTGGAATTCACACACCAGGCTCAGCTCCTTCCAGCCTGGAGGCAGGAGAGACAGACTCTGACCTGACCCTGATCTGACCCGCGGGAACCCCCTGAGTCTTCTCTCTCTGGGGATGAGAAGGGCAGAGGAGTTTCAGGTTACCCACGCTGGGCTCAGAAGGGACCTTTAAAGTCCAGCTTCTCTCCACCCCCTAGGCAAGATGACACCTATGGCAGCTGTTTCTGCTGGCCCGGGGCCCACCTCTCTGGGCCCCTGGGCTGAGCCAGGTTTGGTTTCCGGGGTGCAGGGGTGGGAGGAGATGGGAGGGGACACTCCAAACCTTGGGGAATGGCAGGTGGTGGAGGAGAGAGGCAAGCAGGTCAGCTGAGCGGGACCCAAGACAGGAGGCAAACTGCCCACATGGCCTGACCCCAAGGAGGCCTGCTGTCAGAGGGGAGTTCAGCTTTATTCAATGAACTGGCTTTTTACTTACAGAGTTAGAAGGTGTCAAGACCTAAAATCCCCCAAACGATACTTCTCGGTTTACAGAAAGAGAAAGCAAACTCGGCTGCGGCTAAGTTGCCTCAGTCAGGTCCGACTGTTTGTGACCCTATGGGCCGGAACCCCCCAGGCTCCTCTGTCTATGCAATTCTCCAGGCAAGAATACTGGAGTGGGTTGCCATGCCCTCCTTCAGGGGATCTTTCCGGCTCAGGGATTGAACCCTCATCTCTTATGTCTCCTGCATTGGCAAGCAGGTTCTTTACCACTAGCGCCACCTGGGAAGCCCAAGCAAGCGCTAACATTCCTTAAGCTTTCTATGCCTGGCCAACTACTCTCAGCATTTCGCTTCAGTTCTCTCTGTCCTTTCCTACTGGTTCTATATGAATTCTAACGCAGCCCTGGGGACTTTCAGTCACATGTCCTTAGGCCACCAGTAGAGTTGTGGGAACCACCGGGTTCCCCTCCATCCTGTCTCCACCCCACCCCACCCTGAGCACGACCCTGGGTCCAGCTGCTGCTTCCTGGGCAGTTCCCCTATCCCGTGAACAGAGGCCAGGATGTGCCACACCCTCTGCTCCCCAGACGTCCCACCCTAGCCTCTGTTTCCAGAATCAGCAGTCAATTGAGCCTGGGAGTCAGAAGGCCTGAAGTCCAGTCTTGGGTTCCTGCTAGGCTCAGCTCCAGTCATGCAGAGCTGGCAGATTGGTTTGACTAGATGGGCACAGAGGACAGACGACCCTTAAAATGCATTCCTCATGTTATGGATTAGGAACCTGTGTCCCAGTGAGCAGAAGCCGTTTGCCCAGCTGGTTAGAGCAGATCTGAGACTGAGTCTGCCAGCTCCCAGCTGGTCAGTGTTGGTTCTATTCCACCACAAAGCCTTAGCTCTAAGTTCCCAAAGCCACGTATCAAAATCTAGTGGATCACCCTTGACCCATCCAATGCGCCTGTGTGTTCAGTTGTTCAGTCATGTCCAACTTTTTGTGACCCCATGGACTGTAACTCTGTCCATGGGTCCAGGCTCCCCTCTCCATGGAATTCTATAGGCAAGAATACTGGAGTAGTTGCCATTTCCTCCTCCAAGGGATCTTCCTGACGCAGAGATCGAACTCATGTTTCCTACGTCTCTTACATTGCAGGTGGATTCTTTACTGCTTGAGCCATTGGGGAAGCCCCTGACCGATCCAGCACATCCTGACAAATCCAACAAAGTGATTCCTAACAAGCCCAGAGTGCACCCTCTTCCTCAGGCCTCTGAGAACCAAGCAGAATGCAGGTTGGTCACCACTGCTGCCAGAAACAGCCTCTTCTCTTGGAGCCTCCATCCAGTCAGGAGCAGCTGCTACCAAGGGAGCTGATGGAGCAGAGACCAGCTGGGCACTGCGGTGTCTGATGTTCATCCATCTGTCTGTCTGGGTCCAGGAGGTGCCGTGAGCAGAGAGAGTCTGGTGGTAACCTGGCCTTGCCAAACTTCCTCCTGCCTGAGTCACAGAGACAGAGCAAATTGGAAGGAATTAAGTATTGCTCCTTCTGCTGGCGTCGTGAGGAAAGAAATGCCTATGTGGACTTGAAGATGACACAGCAACTGGCCTCAGAATCAGGAAGAGCACAGGAATGAGTTCCAGAGGCCAGCTTCCCGGGGCCGTCGGTGGGATGGCCTCATCCTCATCATCTTCTCCTTTGACTCCAGAAGGAAGAGTGACAGCCTTAAGCATCAGGGGCTAAGATGCTGAACCCCATGGTTCTAGCCAGAATGTAGGGGGGCAGGGGTGGTAGGACAGCCTAGTGAGGGAACCCTAGCATAGGGTGCCTCAGATGGGGATCTTGTGGCAAAAGAGCTCTGAGAAGCCAGGGGCACAGGAATCAGCCCCTCTGAGCCTGGAAAGGGACAGAGCGGCACCAGCGCTGAACCATCTCCCATCAGAGTGTCCGTCAGAACATCCATGATGAGGAGAGCCCTTGTCCTGGCTGAGCATTCAATGGGTGCCATCTATGAGCCCTGTGGACTGGGGCAAGGCCTGGTCTCTCTGATCATCAGACTTTGCTGATCTGTGACAAGATGCAGAGAGCAATGTTTGCCTCACAGGTTGCTGCAGCTTTAAGGCTCATGGGAGGAATGTCTGTGAGAGGCTTCAGAAAACAGGAATGATGATTTTCATTACCCTACACTGCCGTCTGTCAGCACCTGTACAGTGTGTGGCGCTAGGACCCTGATGCCTGAGTTGCCAGCAGTGGTTTGTATCACAACATTGTGTACACAAGGACTTCTGTCAGGAGGGACAGAAGCAAAGGGCCTTTCCTTCTAGAAGGAACTACCCTGGCCCCACCAGCAGATGTTTATGAATCTGTAACAGCATTCATCAGTCCCCCCAGGGTCCATCTGCTCACAGAGAAGAGGCCTAAAATTCAAGCAGCCAGGATGTGAGTGCGTACACACACATGCCCACACATGCACACACAGGGACACAGGCACACGCATCACAGCGATCCGTGGCTTTGCCATCAATTGTCCTTCCTTGCTAGGCGCTGGGCCTTCTCAGTTCACAGTCCGTTACAGAATCAGTCTCTCTGGGTATAATATGTTGTGATGGTAACTGGTTGAAGAATTAAGAGAAATGTCAGGACTGAAGGGACAATTTTGCATTTATTAGTTTTAGTTTTCTGGGAGAAAGATACTACTAATGATTTATATTTGGTATCATATTTTATGACTTAAAAAAGAGTGTCACATACATTACTATTTAAGCCACATGGCACTCTTAGGAGATACATACTATTATCTGAGGCTCAGAGAGTTGAAGGGCCTTTTCTTTTCTTCATATTTCATGATCTTGATATTTTCAAACATTACTGTCCAATTATTTTGTAGAATGTCCCTCAGGTTGGGTTTGGCTGATGTTGCCTAATGAGTGGATTTGGGTTATGCATTTTTATCAGGAATGCTACAGAAATGATGCTGTATTCTCAGTTCATCTCCAAAGAGACACAAATGTTGATCTGTTTCAGTCATGCTAACTTTTTTTTTTTTTTGGCTGCACACTAGCTTTTCTCTAGTTGAGGCACCTACGGGCTTCTCTTGTTGCGACCCATGGGATTCTCACTGCTGTTTGCATGCTTCTCTAGTTGCAGTATGCACGGGCTTAGTTGCCCTGCGGCATTTGGGGTCTTAGTTCCCCAACCAGGGATCAAACCCATGTCCCCTGCATTGGAAGGCAGATTCCTAACCACTGGACCATGGTTCCCATGGCCAGGGAAGTCCCCAGGCATGCTAACTTTTATCAGTTGGTTAGGATCATGTCAGCCAAATTTCTCCACTGTAAATACAATTATAAGTACTGTAGTTATAGATTAATAAGCATTTGTGGGGAGATACACTGAAACTGTGTAAATATCAGGTTCCTCATCAAATTTTCACCCACAGGTTTTAGCAGCCATATTCTTATTACCTAAGTCCTTTATTACTATGATGGTGGCCAAATGGTGATTTTTCTAATTTCCTCTCTTTTCTGTCTTTATCAATTGACATTCCAGTGTAAGTCAGTGCCTTCCCTTCTCACCATGTATTTATTTGTATCTGTATTAACTCATCCATTCCTGTTTTATTCAGTGGGTTACTATACTGAATACTAATACTAAAATTAGTTACTTTGATGTCTAAATTGTCCCAAACTTGGCCTGCATGTATCCTTTCTATCTGGATTATATATCCTTTTGTTTCCATCATTCTTTGAGGACTTCCATACTTTCTTAGCACAAGGAGATGCTCCAGGTTCAACTATAAATTTTTAGGCTGATCAGTCTTGGTTCTTTTTAGTGGAAAATGGTCTTTAGAAATAAAGAGCTGAGTGATTGGTTTGTTCACTGCTATTTGGGTATCATTGCTTATAGGACCTCTCAGCAGACAGAATGGAGAAGGCGATGGCACCCCACTCCAGTACTCTTGACTGGAAAATCCCATGGATGGAGGAGCCTGGTAGGCTGCAGTCCATGGGGTCACAAAGAGTTGGAAACAACTGAAATGACTTTTGGAGAAGGCAATGGCATCCCACTCCAGTAACCTTCCCTGGAAAATCCCATGGACGGAGGAGCCTGGCAGGCTGCAGTCCGTGGGGTCACTAAGAGTCGGACACGACTGAGCGACTTCACTTTCACTTTTCCCTTTCATGTATTGGAGAAGGAAATGGCAACCCACTCCAGTGTTCTTGCCTGGAGAATCCCAGGGACGGGGGAGCCTGGTGGGCTGCCATCTATGGGGGTCGCACAAAGTCGGACATGACTGAAGTGACTTAGCAGCAGACAGAAACAGAAATATGTATGTACACACATACACACCTACATCTATGTATCAATTTTTAAAACATCGGTTCAAACTAATTATGCCAATACTGATAGCTTATTTCCTTTTTATAAATGTAACTCCTTTCACTAAGAAGCCATGAGAAATATGGCTCCCATTATCCTCAATATATTATTTTCTCAAGTCCTCTACTTGCAATCAATCTCCTAACCATACAGGCCATATTCTCTGCCCCAGCTTCACCAAACATTCTTCTGGTTGGACTGGCCAAATTTTGACCCTAGTCTCACTGACCACATCAACTATGCTGGCTGTATCCTCCATCTATATCAAAGGGAAATAGCAGAGGAAGGGCACATTTTACAATTTTTTTAAGGATTGGATTTATCGAAGTTTTTCTTAATCACACAGTGAAATCAGTTACAGTCATTCAGACACATCATATAACCTAAAGATATTTGTTCCAATAACAGAGCACCTTTAATGTTTCTAATAGAGCCAGTATTTATGAAATTATTTCTAGATGAATCTGAAAAATAGATTATAATATGTATGTATTCTTCATTCTATATTTTTAAAACTCTTATAATTTGTTTTCTTATTATATATTGATTCTAACTTTGTAAAGATGACAAAGAAGAGAATCTTTGTCCTACTGATAAATTCAGGAACAAAATTTCAAAGAAGGTATGTCAGAGACTAGTTGTTTACCAAACCACTTCTTTTGTGTCCTGAGTGCAAGCTGGACTACATTTCCCAGTTTCCCTTGCAATCAGGTGTGGTCATATGACTGAGTTCTAGCTAGTAGAATGTGGGCAGAAGTCATGAAAGCCACTTCTAGACCCATAAAACCTTCCACATAGTTCTGCAGGCTCCCAGTCTCTACTCCATCTGCTGACTGAATACAGAGGATTCAGTAGAGAATTCCAAAGCTTAAAACAGTTAGCAGAGCCACAAGATGGATAATTCTAGGTTCCTGAATCACCCTGTGGGAGGCCATCCACTGAACATCTGCATTCAACCCTTACGTGAATGTGATGTTGATTTGTATTGTGATAAGCCACTGAGACTTCAGGGTTATTAGTCAGGTCAGCTAGCTCACCCTAATACAGAAAGTAAATGAATTGCCCATGTTTACCCTTTAGAAGTGGTAAAGTATCATGTGGAACGTGACCTTCTGATCCCTACTTGAGTGTTCTTTCCATCAGATTGTGCGTGTGTGTGTGTATGTGTGTGTGGGTGTGTGTGCTCACACACTCTTTTCGACTCCATGGACTGTAGCCCACCAGGCTTCTCTGGAGTTTTCCAGGCAGGAATACTGGAGTGGGTTGCCATTTCTTCCTCTAGGGAATCTTCGTGACCTAGGGATCAGACACAAGTTTCCTGTATCTCCTGCATTGGCAGGTGGATTCTTTACCACTGAGCTACCTGGGAAGCCCCTTACTATCAATCAGACCAAGTTAAAAGTAGCATTTTCCTTTTAGCCCAAGCATGACACCAGACCCCCTTCTAGCCCTTCCCCTTTCCCAAGGGAACCATGGCCCACATTTACTGTTTCATGGATTCATCTTCACCAAATGAAAACACCTCACTTGCCTAACACCTGACCTCTGACAGGAGACTTACTCACCCTGTAGAGGTGAGTCTCTAATGAAAGGTGACCGCCCTTTCCTGCAAGTAGACTATGTGGTTGGTGTGGCAGTGGTAACAGAGCCCAAAGTTGGGATGGTCCAAAGGGCTTTGGGGGCAAATTGATTTCCTCTTCTGACACAGGAGGCCAGCAGCAGTTCCTGGTCACTCCTACATCCTGGCTTATTCATAGGCTGATAGCTACTGGTTCAGTGTGTCAGCACAGTCCAGGCTGCTAAAAACATATATCTTCTTGAACAGGATGTTCCTCACCTTCCTCTCTTCAGACAAGACAAATTTTAGAGACTCAGAGAGCTAGAGAGATTAGGTCAAGTGGGTGGGGGAGGGTGGGGAACAATGCAGTAATACAGGGGAAAGAAAACCTCTGACTGGAGATGTGGACATGAAAGGCCTTGGGAGTTTTCTCAGTATCACAGTCTAAATTTTATAGTAATTCACAAACTCATATTTCCAGAGTTGGGCAAAACTCCAAGGTTTGCCTAGCCTTCATTTCATAGAGAAAAGCCTAACTATCATTTCACAGAGAGAGAATTGATGACCTGAGTGATTAAGGAGCATGTTTAATGTCACAGAGATAGTCAAGGCTAGGACTAGACCCCAGAACAGTGCTCTTAGCACTTTTCTACTTTGCTTGCAGGTCTGATGGGAGCCACTCAGTTCAAGCAGTTGGAGCAGCAGATGTAATTAGGATACTAAGTGCTGGAGAGTGTGGTCCCTGTGGACACATCTCTCCATGACCTTGGCCAATCCCCAAGCCTCCCTAAAAGCCTTTCCCTGCTTATATGAGAAGCCAGCGCCCATCACCCACCAGCATCTGACACAAACATGTCTGGGGTGAGTCGCTCAATTCCAAGGTGAAGCAGGAGTGGGAACGTCTCCAGTTAGAACTCCAGAGCATCTGGGAAGGGAAAGAGTCTCCAGACTGGAAAGGCATGGAAATTTCCCTGAACCCAGAAGCATGTTTGGAATAGTACCACTGCATCACCACTCCAGCCCGGCCTTGTTAGTGAGGCAAGCCGCAATCAGGAGATAATTAACTTGCTGTTATTTATTCCCTGCTCTAATCAGCAGCCCACTGCTTGCACAGTGGAGAGGGCTCCCACCCCCAGAGCAGTGGGGGTTCTCGGGGATCTTTAGTTACCAGCCAGGAAACAAGTGGCAGAAGACAAAGGACTGGGGAGATGAAAAGAGAGAGGGAGAGCCTTGACCACAGGACCCAGGCACTGCTGGGCTCTACACAGCAGACAAATCCCTAGGGAGAGGCAGCTGGGAATCACCAGGAGCCCCAGGCAGCATTATACTCTGCTTCATTTTGTTCCTGGAGTTGGGCTCTGGTCAATAAAGGGCGGCTGGTGTTCAGCAACCTGTTCTGCCTCACTGCAGTCAAATTGCCTTTTTCCAAGGTGACTTTCAGAAAAAAAAGATGACATTTATCAAAGCCTGCTGAGTGGTGACCTTGATGGGAGGGAGACAGGGCGGGTGTACTGTCTGTGGAAGCAGGCAAAGAAAATGAGGAAAACCTAGAGGGAAGGAAATGCTTTCAAGCCTCAAAGTTGTTGGAACAAACACAGAGAGATGACTCGGGGTTGGAGGACGTGCTCAACCACGCTCCCTCCTGGCCCCTTCCTCATCCTCAGTAGCTCATTCTCACGGGCAATTCCTGCCTTTCCAGGCCCAATAGTAGACTGAGGATGCTCCATCAAACAACAACCTCTGGAAAGGGGTCAGACCTATGACTTGATAACTGCAAGATACACAACCTTAGAATCAGTAGCAGTTCCAGAATTTCTGCATAGGGCAGGCTACGAGGCTGCTATTTGATTGAAGGGGCAGGAAGTGAGGGAACCAGAAAACTTGTACTTTGCATAGCAAATACATTGGTGTGTTTTTTTTCTACATATGTCATACATCTGTAGGGCATGGAGGGCATGCATAGAGCCTTCCCAAACTATTTATTGGTCCCAGTGCTACATTTGTTGTTTTTCAGTCACTCAGTCATGTCCAACTCTTTGTGACCCCATGGACTGCAGCATGCCAAGCTTCCCTGTCCTTCAACCAACTCCTGGAGTTTGCTCAAACTCATGTCCTTTGAACTGGTGATGCCATCCAACCATCTCATCCTCTGTTGTTCCCTACTCCTCCTGCCGTCAATATTTCCCAGCATCAGGGTCTTTTCCAATAAGTCAGTTCTTCACACCAGGTGGCCAAAGTATTGGAGCTCCAGCTTCAGCATCAGTCCTTCCAATGAATATTCAGGACTGATTTCCTTTAGGATTGACTGGTTTGATCTCCTTGCAGTCCAAGGGACTCTCTAGTGCCAAATACTACATAGGATCCCAGAATTGGAAGAGAACTTAGCAGTCATCTATAGGACCTTGGGTCCTACACAGGATTCCTCCGTAAGTCTTCTCCTTTCTCTTCTCTGGCCTCATAAGCCCTTTGCACACAGGATGTTATAGCACTTGTCACTACGCATTGTAAACATTGATGTCTCAGTTTCCTTTACCAAACAATGATACTTGAGAACAGACAAGGATTCTTGTGCCTTCACCTTTGTATTTCACTTTTCTACTCCTAAACACTCACAGGAGTTCTTGCTATATGTGAATCAGGGTATGTGTGATAGAATGAATGAACAAACAAATGAAGGGACATCTGAGCAAAACAGTCATCCAGCCCCTGCTTTAACACTTCCTGTAGTGAGGAGTTCATTACCTGAAGATGGAAAAGATCCGTTACGGGACAGTTGAAATGTCAGAAGATGTTTCAGGACATGGAATGTAAATCTGCTCTTATGACACTTCTATAGAACAATTCTTCCCTTTAGAGGCCCAGAAGCACATCCTCAATCTAGGATTCTACATGTAAGTCTTATAAGATCCCTGCCCCTTAGAAATTGTGTAAAATTCTGTGTGCGTCTGCCCATGTACTTAGGGGTAGGGGACCCATGGCTCCACAAAGGAGTCCTATTGCCACATTTTATTTTATTTATTTTAAATATTTATTTATTTATTTGGCTGCACCTGGTCTTTGTTGCAGCATGCAGGAATCTTTAGTTGTGGTATGTGGGATCTAGTTTCCTGACCATGGATCCAACCCGGGCCCCCTGCATTGGGAACACAGAGTCTTCAGCCACTGGATCACCAGGGAAATCCCTGTGTTTCCAAATTTTAGAGCCACACTTCATTTGTTTGCTCCCCCATGAAATGTATACTAGACAAATCAAGAGTCCTCAAAAATGCTTACTTTTTAACATTTTTTCCCTCCTACTTTTCCAAAGAAAGCAGACTCCTAGGTTGTTATGTATCTTGAGCAAAACTAGCTCTGCTACTCTAACCACTGATGATTAGACAGGGATTAATTCACATACTGAAGTTAACCATGAATGGGTGGGGCACACAGGAAGCTGAAGGAAAGAGTTTGATAGGCATTGTGATCAAAAGGGTGCACCATGTTGGACGGTAGCAATTTGACTCATTCAGAGGCTCTTCCTGGGGAAATAAACATCTTTGGTGATACTCACATGAAGTGGGTGACTTTGGAGTTGCAAGCCTCTTCTTGCCAATTCAAATCACTTTTTCAATTCTCCAAGCCTTGAAAGCACTGGGCTCATAGTAACTACAGCTAATAAGGCAACTCCCCAGTTACAATAAACCTCTGTGGGTTCCTGCAATAAACCTGTCTTCCGGAAACCTATTAGGTATGACTCTTCTTTGCAGTTTCAAAGATTCTGACTAATACACAACCCTCCAATTTTCACAAGTGGCTATTATGACTACCTTCTAAAGTATAAGATCCTCATTGCTAAGCTATCCTTCATATATGAGCTGCCAAAATAAGTATTCACACACATTCTCATTAAATCCTTATAAAATCCTACAGTAGTCATTCTCAACTTGAGTAGGGTACAAAGAACCACCTGACTCCACCTTAAATATAGATTCCCAAGCCCCCATCTCCACAACTTCTAAGCAAGTCTGGGGTGGACCTTGAAATTCATTTTTTAAACAAGTTACTTGGAGATTCTGATGTTGGTAGTCTAAATCCCTCACAAGAAGAACACTGCCCTGGGGGTTTTTCCCAACTGCCTTGATGATCAAAATGCCCCTCAGACTCTGCCCATAAAAGTTCTGATTTAGTGGATAAGGGGCTCTGGAATTTTAATAGGGTAGGCGTCTTAATGTTCAAGACTTCCCAGGTGGCACAGTGGTAAAGAATCTGCCTGCAAATGCAGGAGACCCAAAAGATACGGGTTCAATCCCTGGGTCAGGAGGATCCCCTAGAGGAGGAAATGACAACCCACTCCAGTATTCTTGCCTGGAGAATTCCATGGACAGAGGACCCTGGTGGGCCACATTCCATGGGGTTGCAGAGAATTGGACACGACTGACCATGCACCAAGCATAATGTCCATTTTATCTGTGAGAAAACTGAGCCCCAGAGTAACTTATCCACAGTCATACAGATAGTTGATGACAGGGGTGAGATTAGAATCCAGCTCTCTTGACACTCGGTCCCACGCTTTTTCTGCTGGGTCACAAAGGCCACACCACCTGCATAGAGGCCTGGACATAATAGGCAATTGATAGAGGTTTGTTCGGAGAAGGCAATGGCACCCCACTCCAGCACTCTTGCCTGGAAAATCCCATGGACAGAGGAGCCTGGTAGGCTGCAGTCCATGGGGTCGCAAAGAGTCAGACACAATCGAAGCGACTTAGCAGCAGCAGCAGCAGCAGCAGAGGTTTATTAAATAGAACCCACACAGGTTCCAGAGGGAAGAAACTATTTCTATAAAGCATATTTGCATCTTGTTCCACCCAGCCTCACCCCAAGGCACATAGTACAGTGGTCTGCCCTAGGGGCTCAACAGATGTTTGTGAGAGAATGCATTATTGTATAATTACTGGACTCTGTGCTGCTCTATCAGCTACCTCTGGCTGTGCTCCAGAACTGAACTTGATACACGAGTGATGGTCTGACCCAAACTGAGGACGGCAGGATCTTCTTGGCCCGTGTTTTTATAGGAACTTCTGTCTGTTCTGGGGAACAGGATCTTGCCCTTCCTGCCAGTCTGGGGTGTGCCCTCATGAAACCAAAAGGAGCTGACAGCTCTATTACTAGCCCTGGGCCTCCTCCTTCCTTCAGCCTCCACTGTGGCTTCCTAATTCTAGCTTCCCATCCATCAACACTTAGAACTCTGCTATACCCATAACCCTGCTTATTTAACTTATATGCAGAGTACATCATGAGAAATGCTGGGCTGGAAGAAACACAAGCTGGAATCAAGATTGCCGGGAGAAATATCAATAATCTCAGATATGCAGATGACACCACCCTTATGGCAGAAAGTGAAGAAGAACTAAAGAGCCTCTTGATGAAAGTGAAAGAGGAGAGTGAAAAAGTTGGCTTAAAGCTCAACATTCAGAAAACTAAGATCATGGCATCTGGTCCCATCACTTCATGGGAAATAGATGGGGAAACAGTGGAAACAGTGTCAGACTTTATTTTTTTGGGCTCCCAAATCACTGCTGATGGTGATTGCAGCCATGAAATTAAAAGATGCTTACTCCTTGGAAGGAAGGTTATGACCAACCTAGACAGCATATTTAAAAGCAGAGATATTACTTTGCCAACAAAGGTCCGTCTAGTCAAGGCTATGGTTTTTCCAGTGGTCATGTATGGATGTGAGAGTTGGACTGTGAAGAAAGCTGAGTGCTGCAGAATTGATGCTTTTGAACTGTGGTGTTGGAGAAGACTCTTGAGAGTCCCTTGGACTGCAAGGAGATCCAGCCAGTCCATCCTAAAGGAGATCAATCCTGGGTGTTCATTGGAAGGACTGATGTTGAAGCTGAAACTCCAATACTTTGGCCACCTCAGGTGAAGAGTTGACTCATTGGAAAAGACCCTAATGCTGGGTAGGATTGGGGGCAGGAGGAGAAGGGGACGACAGAGGATGAGATGGTTGGATGGCATCACCGACTCGATGGACATGGGTTTGGGTAAACTCCGGGACGTGGTGATGGACAGGGAGGCCTGGCGTGCTGCGATTCATGGGGTCACAAAGAGTCGGGCACGACTGAGCAACTGAACTGAACTGAATTGATACCCATAACCTTGACAGCTTTCCCCCAGTAGTGCTTTGCACTACTCCTAGAAAAGAACCCTGCGTTGAAAAGAACCCTAAACAAGAATAATGGGCACAGGACCATTCTTACCTCCCCACATTTACAGAATGCATACTGCATGTTACATACTCCATAGGAGCATGCATGCTAAGTTACTTTAGTCATGTCTGACTCTGTGTGACCCCTATGGACTGTAGCCTGCCAGGCTCCTCTGTTCATGGGATTCTCCAGGCAAGAATACTGGAGTGGGTTGCCAGGCCCTTCTCCAAGGAATCTTCCCAATCCAGGGATCAAACCCGCATCTCTTACATCTCCTGCATTGGCAGGAGTGTTCTTTACCACTAGCACCACCTAGGAAGCCCTCTATTAGGCACATGAGCTTATTAAATACACAACACCATTAGGTAGATATTTTATGCCCTTTTTACAGGTTAAGTAATTGGTTCAGGTCATCCAGTGTGTGACAGAGCCATGATTTGATCCTGAGGAGCCTTGCTCCAAACACTATGGTCTTAACCACAAAGTTATACTACCTTTCAAGGTTAACTCAGTTCTGCCTTGACCCAGCTTGTGAACTTGACTGCTAAGGCATCTTCCAGCACTGGTAGTCTAAACTCTCATCTCATAAATTAGTACCAGCAGGTGACAGTGTGATTAGCCTGAGAACAGGCTAAGAACAGTAGACTGTAAGTGGTCAAAGAGTAGAAAATTCAGACACAAATGAATAGGTAAAGACTCAAAAAGTATGATTATAGGGAAACAATTTATTAATTCAAAGAGTTAGCCCAATGGCCTTAGATAAGTAAAAAAAAAAAAATCCTTAACTGTAAGTTTATCATTTAGTTTAACTATAATCCTTTACAAAGAAATAAAAATACCAACTTCTACACTGGAATATTAACTCCACATATAATAAAAACTAATCAAAGATTCATACAATATGAACTAGCTTAGAAGTCTCATGTTAGTTAAATTTTAATTTTAAATATAAAGCCTTTCAAAATCAAAAGAGAGTGTTGCATATGCAGGAAAAGAAAATATTTTCAGACTTTGACAAAACTTCTTAATGAAAAAAAACACCGAATTCCTTTTGGAGTACCTCCCGGTTATCCAGACTTCCAGGGAGGAGCTCCAGAGTAGTCTTATTTGTCACAATGTCTTGGAAAAAAAGTCTTTCATTTCTGAGGTATATGGTCAGCTTCAGGCTCACTGAGGTAGGAGAACCCCACTGCTAAAGGCTAAAATAACATTCTGAACCATGAATTTATTTGTCAGCAATATTTCAAAGACACGTCTATCTGATGACCTGTTGCAGGACTATTTTGAGATGTCCATATGTGGATGTCAAAAGTCAAGAAAGTGTTTGTGATTTAGCCATCAGGAATGATCACCTCTATGGAAGCAGAATAACCCTGACCAAGAGCATGTACTACAGATTGAACAAGATGACTTTAGAATTATTAGACAATATATATGTACAATGAAATATTATTCAGTCATCATAAAGAATGAAATAATGCCATTTGCAGCAACATGGATGGACCTAGAGATTATCATGCTGAGTGAAGTAAGCCAGACAGAGATGCTGAAACATCATATGACATCCCTTATATATGGAATCTAAAAAGACATGATACAAATGAACTTATTTACATAACAGAAACAGACTTGCCGACTTAAAGAATGACCTTACGGTTGCAGGGAATTGGAGGGAGAATGCGGGGGAAGGGATAGTTAGGGAGTTTGGGATGGACATGTACACACTGCTATATTTAAAATGGATAACCAACAAGGTCCTACTGTATAGCACAGGGAACTCTGTTCAATGTTATGTGGCAGCCAGGATGGGAGGGGAGTTTGGGGGAGAATGGATACATGTATATGGATGGCTGAGTCCCTTTGTCTCCACCTGAAACTATCACAACATTACTAATTGGCTACACTCCAATACAAAATAAAAAGTTTAATAAAAAAGAATTATTTGACAAAACTGAAGATATCAAGACACTGAAAGGTGTCTATGGCACTCTCCTACCCACACCAGTGATTCCTCTTCTGCCGCTGGTCAGTATTCACATCCCTGCACTCCCTGCAGACCAAGCAGAGCTTCCAGAAAGTGTGCAGGGTGGAGGTGGAAAAGAGTAAGGAGTAGCAAAAAGAAAAGAATAAGGAGTAGCAAAAAGGGAGTTGGATGTCAGCTGTCCAAAAAGACATTAAACAAAAAGACAGTAAATAATGGGTGAGCATGCTAAAAGGCAAGTTAAAAGAATCAGAGAAATGAATGGCAGTTTAGGACTGAAGATGGGAGGAACAGGAATCCTCCAGATTGAGCGCCTTCAGAGACAAACTAGAAATGGAAACATTGGGCAATTGCTAGATATGAAATGGCTCAACTCAAATGGGAAGGGCTTAAATTTCAACCCTTTAAACAATACTTAACAAAGCACTCATCTTTATTGCTAATCCTCCCAGAAATGGCTCCACCCTGCTGCCCCCTCTTTTTGGAGATACTCTAAGAATGACAAAACTCATGTCAATAGCAGCAATACCACTGAGGTTCTCCACAAAATGAATATTTTTAAAACTAAATTTTTAAATTTAAATTTGTAAATATTTTTAAATTGAAAAGATAGCCCAGAGAGTGAGAGCTTCCAAATATGAATGAATGCTCTAAACAGGCAAAACCCTAGAACGTGGGAACAAGGCAGACAGGCGTGCAAAGTGATCTGTACATTTTTGGGGGGAGGGGGTTGGGTATTTTTACTTTTGTTTATTTATTTATCTTTGATGTTTTGATCTGTACATATGTTGACATCAAGCCCAGGGGATCGCATAACTCTCATGGAGAAAATTAGGTTTTTAAAAAGCTAATACTTATAAATAATAAAGTACATTCACAATTATTAGCTCATTTGACCTCCCAAATAATCCTATGAAATAAGTTCAGGTGCTATTATTGTTCCCATGTTATAGATAACGGAATGAGATTCAGTAAAAATAAACTGAAATACCGAAGGTCACAGAGCCAGTATACTGCCCAAGACCAAACGTTATGCTTCATCCTTACCTACCGTATGGTCAGGCCATTCAACACGAGTGTGGGGTTCTTCTTTCTCTTTTTTATGGCTGTGCTGGGTCTTCATTGCCCTGAGTTGTGGAATCTGAGTTCCCTGACCAAGGATTGAACCTATGTTCCCTGTATCGAGAAGGTGAATTTTTAACCACTGGACCATGGGGAAGTTCCCCAAGGTGGCTGTTATCTTGCTCTCTTTATATCAACCAGTCCCTGCTTTACTTACATGACTGCTGCTGCTGCTAAGTTGCTTCAGTCGTGTCCGACTCTGTGCGACCCCATAGACGGCAGCCCATCAGGCTCCCTTGTCCCTGGGATTCTCCAGGCAAGAATACTGGAGTGGGTTGCCATTTCCTTCTCCAATGCATGAAAGTGAAATCGCTCAGTCATGTCCGACTCTTAGCGACCCCATGGACTGCAGCGTACCAGGCTCCTCCACCCATGGGATTTTCCAGGCAAGAGTACTGGAGTGGGGTGCCATTTCCTTCTCTGACTCACATGACTATCCAAACTTAATTATAGGGCTTAAACAGTAACCGCCTATGTGTTTGCCCCTGACCCAGCCGCTAGTTTCCTTGGTAACTGATGAACCAACCTGATGTCAATTCCCCATATAAATGGTAGCCTCCTGAGGCAGCCTACCCTGAGTAGCAAAGATAGATGCCATGTCCTGCCTGCCGCCTGCTGTACACAGTGGGGGTGTAGCGCCAAGATATTTTGCTTCAGGTGTGTAAGACTCCCCTATCTAATAAACCATTGATGTCTCTGTCTCTGGGCTCTTTCTTCAGTCTCAAGGCTGGGTAGTTACAAGCCTTGCAGCCCAACAGCCCTACACTAGGCATTGAGACTAACATATAATGAATGTGCTAATTTAATGCAATTATTAATTAATGAATTAATTCAACAAACATGCTTTAATGCCTATTAGGAGCCAGACCAAGGGTAAATCCCTGCTCCCAAGGATCTTACAGTCTAATGGGAAAGCAGATATGTAAATAGAATTGTAAATGAAAAGTTTTATAATATATGTGTGTGTGCTCGCTAAGTGGCTTCAGTCACGTTCGACTCTTTGTGACAGTATGGATTGTAGCCTGCCAAGCTTCTCTGTCCATGGGATTCTCAGGCAAGAATACTGGAGTGGGTTGCCATGCCCTCCTCCAGGGGATCTTCCCGACTCAGGGATCAAACTGATGTCTCTTACATCTCCTGCATTGGCATGTGGGTTCTTTACCACTACACCTGGGAAGCCCATAAGGACATATATATAAGAAAAGAACATCTAAGTGTGCTCAGCAAATTAGACTATGTTGTCCTAAAACAAGGGTGGCCAACTGCCTGGAGTCTTTAGAAAGAAGTCAAAAGGTAGCTTCCTAACAAGGTGTCTTTCACCAGCACTGACTGAAGTGCCCAGTACTAGTTATCGAAAAAGAACAAAAAAAAACTTCTAGTACAGAGAAAAGCAATTAATCCAGTTTCATAACCTAGTAGACATATCCAACCTTTTTTGTTCAAATGCTGAGCTGACCAAACAACCTTTCAAATTGTACTTAGGAACACTGGCTTGACGCATTCTGGCAAGAGGAAATAAACACTCACTATAAATAACCTGTTGCTATTTATCCTGCCAAAGTCCTCTTTTTGTTGTGAATTAATAGATGGTTGTTCTGGTCTAGAAAGCACCTGTGGCAGACCTATCATGAGTCACTTTTTATACCAGTGCCATCCAGTGGAACTTTCCATAATTGTGTTCAAAAGGGTAGCTAGCCAAATGTGGCCACTAAGTGCTTAATACAGGGCAACTAAGGAAATGATTTATAATGTTATTTAATTTTAATTAATTTAAATAGCCACGTGTAGCTAGTGGCTACTATCTTGGACATCATAGCTCCAGATCCTTGGTACTCAAAATGTGGCCTGTGGATCAGCAGAGTCTGCATCACAAAAAGTTATTAGCTTCTTAGAAACGCAGAATCTCAGGCCTCACCCCCCTCTCCGCCCCCCCTCCCCCCCCCCACCTAAGGATTCAGAATCTGCATTTTAACAATATCCCCAGGTGATCTGTATGCACATTAAAATTTGAAAATGGCAAGGTTACTTCCGAATGACCTAAATTTTTTTTTTTAAAAAGGGATTGAACTACATATCTGCGGTGACCTCTTCAAACTGCAGACACCCACATCTGAGACCAGTGTCCAGCATAAAAGACTTTCTTTGAATCTGTCTCTCATCCATCCATAAACATAGCAAAGAGGAAAAGGAGAAAGCCTGGTACACTGGGTCTAAGGAAAGTTAGTACAGGATACTGGAATGGGGTGGAAAGAGCAAGAGTTTCTCAGGGATACCTCTACAAAATAAAATGATGAAATTTCCTTGATGATTATTAAATATGGATGATGGGTATGTGGGCATTCATAGGACTATTTTCTTTGGTATATGTTTGAAATTTTTCAAAATTGAAAAGTAGACATGATTTTTAGAGATGATGAATGTGATATTCAGCCTCCAAGAATGGCCTCCAAAGATCATCTCCTTCTGTATTCATACCTTTGTGTAGTCTCCTGCAAAAATGAATCGGGACTGGTCTTTGTGACCAAAGTGGAGGTGACAAGTGTGACCTCAGAAAGCTAGGTCATGGTGACTTCTGCCTTGTTCTCTCTTGGATCTCTTGCTCCGAGGGAAATTAGCTACCGTACTGTGAGGACACTCAGTCAGTCTCATGGAGAAGCCTTTATGGACAGGAGTCAAGCCCTCTGGCCAAGAGCCAGCCCATTATACAACTGAGCCTCTGCAGAAGTTGATTCTCCAGCCCCAATCAAGCCTTCCATTGACTGTAGCTCCATTTGACTGCAGGAAGGTTATGACCAACCTAGATAGCATATTTAAAAGCAGAGATATTACTTTGCCAACAAAGGTCCGTCTAGTCAAGGCTATGGTTTTTCCAGTGGTCATGTATGGATGTGAGAGTTGGACGGTGAAGAAAGCTGAGCGCCGAAAAATTGTTGCTTTTTAACTGTGGAGTTGGAGAAGACTCTTGAGAGTCCCTTGGACTGCAAGTAGATCCAACCAGTCCATCCTAAAGGAGATCAGTCCTGGGTGTTCATTGGAAGGACTGATGTTGAAGCTGAAACTCCAATACTTTGGCCAACTCATGCGAAGAGTTGACTCATTGGAAAAGACACTAATGCTGGGAAGGACTGGGGGCAGGAGGAGAAGGGGACGACAGAGAATGAGATGGTTGGATGGCATCACCGACTCAATGGACATGGGTTTGGGTGAACTCCGGGAGTTAGTGATGGACAGGGAGGCCTGGCGTGCTGCGATTCATGGGGTCGCAAAGAGTCGGACACGACTGAGCAACTGAACTGAACTGAACCAAGTCAGAACTGCCTTTCAAGCCACTCCTGAATCTCTGACCAACAGAAACTGTGAAAGGCAATAAATGTATATTCTTATATTAAAACACTGAGTTTGGGGGTAATTTTTATGCTGCAATAAAGAACTAATACAATGTGATTTCAAAATTTCCCACCCCCTCAATACCTTCCCTATCTTATCACTGATGCCTGAAATAAACAGGAAAAACCTTTTCACACTGTGCATAGGGTTAACATGCTAATACCCCTAGAAGGCTGGGAGACAAGAAATTGACGCTTTCAAATTGCAGCGCTGGAGAAGACTCTTGAGAGTCCCTTGGATTGCAAGGAAATCAAACTAGTCATCTCTAAAGGAGATCGGCCCTGAATATCCATTGGAAGGACTGATGCTGAAGCTGAAGCTCCGATACTTTGATGCAAAGAGCCCAATCATTGGAAAAGACCCTGATACTGGGAAAGATTGAAGGCAAAAGGAGAAGGGAGCGGCAGAGGATTAGATGGTTAGATAGCATCACCAACTCAATGGACATGAATTTGAGCAAACTCTGGGAGATAATGGAGGACAGAGGAGCCTGGTGTGCTGCAGTCCTTGGGATCACAAAGAGCTGGACATGACTCAGCAACTTAACAACAACAACATAACCCCTTGAAGAGATAATACATCCCTTAAATTTATGGTAAAATGTGTGACAGATATAAATTCTTTCCTTTTAAAACTCTTAGCAGGCTAATGTATTGAGACATTAATTTCAGTCTTGCTCTTGCTATTGTAAGAAACTAGAAAGAATAGAAAGGTAAATTCTTCCTTAGGTTCTAGCATCTGAGGAACAGCTAAAGTTTTAATTATAAGATCTAGACTCTGCTTGTATATATGCCCTTCTTCCCATGCCCTAAAACCCACACTGGTTAACAGCTTCTTGGTGTTTCAGGGATTACCCTAAAGATGACAAGCCTCCCACCCTCTTCATTTTGAGGATTAGGTAACAGAGAAACTATGCTGGAATTGCCCTATGAAGGAAGGGGAAAGAAATTATACTGGTTTAGGAAGAGGGCAAGTGGCCAGGCCTAAGGGAGGAATGAGTTCCCCCAGGCTGGGAAAGATTTTTGAGCCTCCAGAAATGGAAACTTGTCCCTGGCTTGTACGAAATCGGGTTGTGTGTGTGTACGTGCGTGTGTGTGACAGAGAGCGAGAGGTTGCTTCACAGGGTGTACCCCTACTCCTACCCGTCCAGCTTGTAGGTTGTAGAGCTGTACCCTTTCAGTGGTACCCCACGGGTCGTGGCATCAAGTCTGAAGAAAAAGGCCCTTCTCCAAATCTTTCCCCCAAATGTTGGAACTTCACAACCCTGGCGAGAGGGGAGGGAGGACCTCGGAACGTGACTAATGAATTTCCCGCCAACACTGACAGCTGGGAACTGAGCCAGATTTTTCTAATTTGTAAAATTAGAAGACATGTGAGGCGTCTTGGCCTGGAGTCAACTGCAGCGAGTTCACTTCAGTTAGACCTACTTTTCCTGAGAGCGGTTTTGGTAAGTAGAAGGGTAGGGGGATGAAGGGGATGGAAAAATGTGAAAGAAGTAATAGGAAAACTAAGGGGCCAGACAGTGTTCTTCTCCAGGTCGGGACCCGTTCTAAGACAGAATGAGCAGCGCGCGGCCCCCCATCCGGCTCCGACACAAACACACGCACGTGCGCCCCGCCGCCCCGCCGCGCGCACGCGCCCGGAGGCTCGGCGGCGGCGACGGGCGCGCGCGCGCGGTGCTCGCTGCCCCCACGCCGCTCCCTGCGTTCTGATCGCTGCGTCTCCAGCTCCCCGCACCGCTGCACGCCTGCCCCGCGGATCCGGAGACCGCGGCCGTGATCTGGGGGCTCCGACGGCGCGGCGCTGGGGGAGCGGAGCGGAGCCCAGCGCGTCCCTGGGAGGCGATGTGACCGGGAGCGGACCCCTGCGTAAGGCGGGCGCCGGGGCAGGCCAGCCGCTGAGGCGCTGCTGGGGGAGGCCGCGACGGAGCTCCCGGACCCGCCATGGGCTGAGACACGTCCTCGCCGAGCAGGTGCAGTGATCGGAGGTCCCGGGTTGGGGGAGCCCGCCCCGACAGGCCCCTTCTGCCAGATTAGGACTCGCCCTACCCAGCCTGTGCGGGGTCGACCTTCCTTCAGCTCCTCCCCAAAGGCTCTGCTGACCCCGCCTCCGCCTCCAGACCTGGGCCCTGCAACCCCTATGACCCCAACAGCCCCTGACATCCCTGGAGATCCCGGCCCTCCACTCCTGTTACTCCAGCCTGGTAGGCCCTTGTGCCCACCTTCTCCTCGGTCCCAGTATTTTGAGCCCACTGCCCGCACGGTACCTGGAAACAACTCAGCATCACTTCCTTTCTCTTCTAGCCCTACGTGGGGTGGTGCGGGGTGGGTGGGGGGAGGAGAGCGGAAGGAAGGAGACTGGGTCCTTCCCTCCAGAGACCCTGATGACCACAAACCTAAACTCTCTCTTAAGCCTATAGTGAAAGTGACCCTTCCTTACCCCACCAGAACATGCCCGGGTGACTTCCTCCCAGATCTTCCTTGTGGCCTTCCTCGCCCTCCGCAGTGACACTATGCAACCCCAAAGAGACCTGCGAGGCCTCTGGCTCCTGCTGCTGTCCCTGTTCCTGCTCCTCTTTGAGGTGGCCAGAGCTGGCCGGCCGGTGGTGAGCTGTCCTGCTGCCTGCCTGTGCGCCAGCAACATCCTCAGCTGCTCTAAGCAGCAGCTGCCCAACGTGCCCCACTCCCTGCCCAGCTACACCGCCCTCCTGGACCTCAGCCACAACAACCTGAGCCGCCTGCGGGCCGAGTGGACCCCCACACGCCTGACCCACCTGCACTCCCTGCTGCTGAGCCACAACCACCTGAATTTCATCTCCTCTGAGGCCTTTTCCCCGGTTCCCAACCTGCGCTACCTGGACCTCTCCTCCAACCAGCTGCGGACGCTGGATGAGTTCCTGTTCAGCGAACTGCAGGTCCTGGAGGTGCTGCTGCTCTACAATAATCACATTATGGCAGTGGACCGATGCGCCTTTGACGACATGACCCAGCTGCAGAAACTCTACTTGAGTCAGAACCAGATCTCCCGCTTCCCTCTGGAACTGGTCAAGGAAGGAGCCAAGCTCCCCAAACTAACACTCCTGGACCTTTCCTCCAACAAGCTGAAGAACTTACCATTGCCTGACCTGCAGAAGCTGCCCGCCTGGATCAAGAATGGGCTGTACCTACACAACAACCCCCTGCACTGCGACTGCGAGCTCTACCAGCTCTTTTCCCACTGGCAGTACCGGCAGCTGAGCTCCGTGATGGACTTTCAGGAGGACCTATACTGCATGAGCTCCAAGAAATTGCACAATGTTTTCAACCTGAGTTTCCTCAATTGCAGCGAGTACAAGGAGCGTGCCTGGGAGGCCCACCTGGGTGACTCGTTGACCATCAAGTGTGACACCAAGCAGCAGGGGATGACAAAGGTGTGGATGACACCCAGCAATGAACGGGTGCTGGATGAGGCAGCCAACAGCACGGTGACTGTATCCAAGGATGGCAGTCTTCATTTCCAGCGGGTGCAGATCGAGCATGGGGGTGTGTATACCTGCTATGCCATGGGGGAGGCTTTCAATGAGACCCTGTCTGTGGAGTTGAAAGTGTACAATTTCACCTTGCACGGACACCACGACACCCTCAACACAGCCTATACCACCCTTGTGGGCTGTATCCTCAGTGTAGTTCTGGTCCTCATATACCTGTACCTCACCCCGTGCCGCTGCTGGTGCCGGGGTGTCGAGAAACCTTCCAGCCATCAGGCAGACAGCCTCAGTTCTTCCATGCTTAGTACCACACCCAACCACGACCCTATGGCTGGCGGGGACAAGGATGATGGTTTTGACCGGCGGGTGGCCTTCCTGGAACCTGCTGGACCTGCGCAGGGTCAAAACGGCAAGCTCAAGCCGGGCAACACCTTGCCAGTGCCTGAGGCGACAGGCAAGGGCCAGCGGAGGATGTCGGATCCGGAATCAGTCAGCTCGGTCTTCTCTGATACACCCATTGTGGTGTGAGCAGAATGGGTTGGTGGGGAGATTCTGCCCCAGGAGAGGTAATGCGCCCTTGAAGGATGTGAGGGGATGGAAGTGAGGGCTAGCTGCCCAAGGGAGTGGGTTCCCCTTGAACTCAAGGGAATTGGCCACGGGTACAACAGCAGGCAAGACCCCAAGCAAGGTGTGGCTGCCATGATTTTCAAATGTGGATATACTAATCCTCAGGCAAATAGGACACCCCTTTCCAGAGCCCTGACAGTTCTCAAGGTGGTGGAAGAAGAGGGTGTCTGCTGGTGGGAATGAGGAAAGGGGTGAAAGAGCAGATCCCCTAAACTTTTTTGAGGTCGTCCCTAGCTCCTTCAGAGAAAATCATTCGGGAAAAAGAGTCACTTTTTTCCTTTCTCTGCCCACCCACACCTGTGATGTTGTGTGTACTGGGGGGAGCTTCCACAGGAGCCACGTTGGGGAAGAGCTATTGTCTTCCTTGGCCAGTAAGTCACACGTCACAGCTGGGGAAATGGGAAAACTTTGGGAAAAGAAGTCAGAAAAAGGCTGGGACCTCAATAACATTCCCCAAAGCTGTTGTAAGACTTCCCAGGAACACCTTCCTCTTTCCAGAGGAGGCCTGGGTGCATGGGTCTTTTGCAGGAGCTTGGCCTGTTGCCTGTCAGATATGGCAACAGTATGAGATGTGGTATCTGTGTCTTGTCCTGGGACCAGTGGTGCAGAGGGGTGCAGCATGAACCAAGGGGTCCCTGTGACAGTATAGATGCCAGCACAAAACCTGTAGGTGGGGGATAAACTCCAGATTGGAACCGGTTGGTGAAACTCTTGGTTAGCACCTGGTTCCCAGCACCCATGTGTCGGGTCAAGGTGTGGGGTGCTGGAAGCAGAGTGTCTGTGGATGCCTGCCACAGACGTGGGATAAGGGCCTCTTTGCACAAGGAGGTGGAGGGTAAACCAGCCACTGTTACATAGCATCCAGCATCCAGCGGGCTCTACCTGATTTTCTGTCTATGCCATCTCTTCATCATTCTCCTGATAGGCTCAGGTAGAATTCTGAGTGTTCCCTAATATGTTGCTCTGCAAAAGAAGGAGTCTAAGAAGTCTGGCCCCAGCTGGGTTAGCTTGGGCTCAGGGTTGGAGGGGACCAGGCAGACATCTCCTTTGTGCTGACAAAGCCACCTTGCTCCTCTCTTAGAGATCTCACCCCTGCTGCAAAGCTGGAGCATGGGATTCATCACCTGTGGAGCTGGAATCAAATGGTCCCTGCCACAGAGGAACGGCGGTTCAGAGGGTGGCTTAGAGTTCTGCCCTCTTCGCAAGGTTCCAGGCAGTCTTGTAACAGAGACAGTCAGTGGCACTAAACTTTCAGAAGGAGACCCTCTCAGCCAGAGGTGTGCACAGTTGTCAGGCCAGAGGAACTTAAGAACAAGCCCAACATTCCATTCCATCAAAGTGGCAGAATACTTTGGGCATAGAGGTGGCCACTTCCTTTGACTCTACTGCAGGCCCTGGGGGTTGGTGGCTCTGAGCGTTGGCAAGGGGACATGAAGGGCAAAGGTGAAAATGTTCTCTGACGTTGGTCTTTTCAGTCTGTCCCCTCTCTCCCACCAAGTCCCCTGTCCTTGGAAGTTCTCCAGCTCTTCCAGTTTTCCGATCTGCTGTTTAGGTTCCAAGAAGTGTCATTTACCTGTGGGTGAAGGCTGCTTGCTAGGAGGTCCTAACTCCCACTGCCTGTTAAGATCCGAGGTGGGGACTAGAACTCAACATCTTCCCCTTGTCTGTTCCTGGGATGTCAAGACCACTGTCCATCCTTTATTAGTAACCTAGCTTTGTCAAGAGAGGTGCAGCGTTTCCCTCAAGTACTTGCATGCTCATAGGGATGCATGCTTATAGGTCTGCATGCACCCCAGCACCTTGACTTCCACCAGGATGATTCTTCAGTCCCCACTAATGTCCATTTCCAGAGTGGTTTCTACTTACGTGCACAACTTCATGCACACAATTTTCTTGCCCTGTAGGAGAGACCGTGACCATGCCAGGCTCTGCAGATACAAACTTTAGTACTTTTGATTTCTGAACTGCCTAAATCTTCACCCACATCTCTGTGGCACTCCGTAAAGCCCAGAGTTAGGAGAGCTGCGGGTTGAAGACCTTGAGAGAAGGGTTGATGAGGAGCAAGCTGGCTCTTCAGACTCCTCAGAAACCTTCCTTAGAGTAATGGTATGTCAGAAATAAATGTAAAACTAGGTCAGTGACAGATCCAGAAGAACACTGGCAGGGGACCAAGCAGCTGTAAGTTGTTCTTCCTATGTTAACTGCCCTAGTAAGCCAGAGACTGGAGGGAAAAGTTGTGTGGTCATATTCCAGAAACTTCTAAAGATTCTGACACTGAAGCTATAGGAACCAGGACCCCCTCCTTGGACTTAGCAGAGAAAATCTCACCTCCAGGCAGCAGCCTCCCCTCTAGGCATCATCTAGGGCTCTGAAAATCTTTCAAGTGGATGCCAGATGAAGTAGGTCCTCTGGACATCCTAACTGAGTTCCCAAGGACTAGGAAGGCCATTTTTTTCCTAAGTACTACCTAGTTTAGGGCATGAGGCTCTTAGTCTCCCCACTGTATCCACTAGGTTAGCCAGGACCTACCAGTTTGAGAGCCTGGTAGGTGTGCCTGGCTTCCCCACCAAGAGACTGAACTGATTGGCCTCTTCCCATGGTTTCAGTGACTAGAACCCAAAGGTAGCTTTCTACTTGAGGGATTGGGTACTCAGCAGATGGAAGCTCACTGGAACCCTGTGTAGGAAACTGCCAGGTCTGGTTATAAGAAAAGGTCAAGTGATCACCCCCACCCCCATCAGTCAACCAGACATGTCTCCCAGGAAGCAGGTGTCCCTGGAGACAGAGTATGTCAGGGCTGTACAATCTGTCTGATTGTTTGTGATCTTCTTTCTTTCCCTGTATTTATGAGGCTCCTAAGAAGGAGCCAGGAGTGGGGAGACCCCAGCTGGGGAGAGTGAAGGGGACTGATTCCAGTTTTCCATGTGTCCTTACCTCTGTACTTTCTTGTAGCCCTGCTGGCGAAGCGAGCAGGCCTCCCCATGTCCAGGATCCTAGTCCTTCCACTTGTATACTCCTAGGCTGGCAAACCTTGGAGCCTCTGGGCTCTGAAAACTAGATAATGATCATTAAAACCTGGCTCGAGTCTCTGTTCTGGCATAGTCTGTGACTGGTTTTATCTTTTCAGCCTGTGGGGAGGGTTCACAGTACCTCAGGAAGGTGCAACCTGTCTAGGGGGAGAATAGTTAAATGCTGTTATGAGGGCATGGGTAGAGTCCACATCGCGGCATGAAGATAGACCAGGGGTCAGCCAGCCTTTTCTGTGAGGAGCCAGACATGAAACATGTTAGACTTTGCAGCCCGTATAGTCTCTGTTACAGCTCCTCAGTGGTGCCGTTGTGGCAGGAAGGTATAGAAAGTGCACAGACAGACAGTGGCTCTGTTCCAGTCAACTTTATTTATGGACATTGAAATGTGATTTTCATATCATTGTAACATGTATTTGACGGTTTTTTTCAACCATATATAAATGCAAAAAACTCTTACTGGCTCACAGACTACAAAAAACAGGCAGCAAATTGGTTTTGGCCAGCAGACAAATTTGCCAACCCAATGTTCTCAAAAGAAATGTCATTGACACTTTAGCAGGAGAGAGTCTAGAAATTCCATGACGTAGGGCTAGAGACTGTAGATAATGAAGGCTTTCTGGATCCCTGGGGAGGAGGGTTGTCTCCCGGAAGAGCCCTCTTGAAAGTCTGGATCAAGCCTACAAACTGTACCGTGGAAAATGTTTGAATTGGGTTAAAAGAAATGATGGTGAGTAGCTTGGGTCCATAGTATTTTGATTATTACCAATATATGTTCATGTTGTGAGTGGTAACCATCTTAGTTTGGCTTAAAGTATATTAGTCTAACGGGCAGGTGAATATTCATTGACAATGTAATGTGTCCTAACATTGCATTGAACAGAGAAATGCAGTACCCGCTTTCTTGGTATGTAAGATAGCCTATCAGAAATTGGCCCAGATTCTACTGAACTCTGAATAGGCAGTTTCTTTGGCTACTCTCTTGGTACTTCTGGAAGGGGATTGTCATGGTAGATTCCCAAAAGGGAGGGGAAATGGTATGACAAAAAAAGAAATGAAAAGAATCAAAATTGGGGGAATTCCCTGGCAGTCCAGTGGTTAGGACTTGGCATTTTCACTGCCCAGGGCCTGCCTGGGTTCAATCCCTGGGTGGGAAACTAAGATCCCGCGAGCCGCGCAGTGCGGCTGAAAAAAGTAAAGAATCAGAATTTGAATAATTACCTCATTTATTACACTGATAAAATCTTGACTGAAGGGCGGTCCTCTTCTGTCTGGAAAGTGTTTTTCTTTTCATGAGGGAGTAACTAAAGAGTGAGGGATGGAGACACCTCACAGCCAGTCACATCAGACATATCAACCATGGCAGTCAATGAAATGACAGATGTTGATGCCAGGGCGCCCCCAGAGTCTACACATATTTCGTATTTTTTAATCTTTTCAAAGCAGTTTTTGCTATGGCTGAGCTTAGCCAAGAGGATGAGCTGGTAAAAAGAACAGGTCTGGGGAAGAAGACTACTGAAAATCCTCCCCTCTGTTTTGGCCTGTGTCAAGCCCTGTCTCTGCGCCTAGGAAGTTTTGATACTCCTTTCTCCATCATCCCAAGGCTGCATCTCTTCAGCCCTCCCCATCCCCCTGCCAGTTCCCCAAGAAGATCCATAAATTCTGGCCAAGATGTGCCATTTGGTCTGCCGTGTCTTGCAGCTCTTCCCCTAGCGCCTCTTAGGTGGCACTGCGGGAGAATAGAAAAGGTTAATATGATGGTTATCTTTTAGAACAAAAAATGAGAGTTCAGTGGGTTGGCCAGCCTGGTCTCTCTCCCATCTGATCTCTCAACTCCTTCCCTTTCTGCAGTTGTAACTCTTGGACCCCTTATCTTGTCTCTAAAGCAACCACTGGAGAAGCTTCACTCGCCCCACCCACACTGCAGAAAAGGCTCAGGCCCATTCAGTGGTATGGTCAGCTTGTTTGGTCTGGCTACAGGGAGCCTACGCTGGATGCTTCCTCTCCCCGGGGTTGAGAGAGGAAAGCTAAAGCAGCTGCCACATCAGGCCCCATCATCAGGCATATAGCCTGTTGTGTGGAAAACATCAAGTGGTGATGATACTTAGACCTGCCCTGAGGCCTTCCAGTTGACATCAGCGTGGTTACAGTCCCAGAATTACAGCGGGTGTGGAGAGAACCAACCTTTAAGACATAGGACCCTGCAAGGACTTTTAGGTGCCCTAAAGCACTAGCCTACATAAGAGTCATTGACCCCAGAGTTGGAGGCTTGTATGCATGTGTCTGCGAACACACACAGATTACGGAGCGCTGCAGCTGGATAGAACTTCATGCTGCTTTCCCTTCACCTCCCACTGCTCCTTCCCTTGGCCATAGTTTGCTTTAGGTGTGGACCTCAGCAGAAAGGTCTAGCCCAGGCCTGGGAATCCTTAGAAAGCACTGGGAGATAACAGGGGATCTGCCTCAAAGACAGGGGTGCCGGGGAGCCTCATGAATACTCAGTGAGACAGAGTTGAATCCTCTGGTACCAGAGGATAGAATCACCTGAAGTAGCTACTTAAAATGCTTTCAAAAGAGGTTTTACAAAATCTAGGAAATTCTGATAGAAGCAGGTAGATTTAAAACTGGGACTTATTCCCTGCACACTGGTGAGTTAGTCAAGGCTTCTGGATGAGTGGGTGGGTAGGGAGAAGGTTGTCTTACTGGAGGGAATCTGCCTGCTTTAAGCTGAGCTGGAGACCATCTACGTTAAATCACCCTCCGGAGCAGTTCTGGGGCACTGTCCTCCTGCCTTTCAGCTGTGTCTTCCCTGTGTCTACACTGGTGACAGTCGTTGAAGCCATGACCACAATGCCTGATCAGTGTTTCATTCCTGGATCCCAGGATAAGGGGTGGGAAAAACACCCAAGATTAAAAAATACTGAAGCCTCTGTGCTACTATGGTGCCTGCCTCTCTGTGTCCACTCTAGGAAGGCTGCCGACTGTTCTCAGACCAATGGAATGGAAAGTATCTTCAAGTTAAACCTAACTGCTTTCATGGTGCATGTGCAGGTGTGTGTGTTAGTTCCAATAATGTCCTTTGAGTAGGAAAGGATGGTGATCCTTCTCCAAGAGCCTGAAACAAGGAAGGAGAAACAAAGCTGTGAACAACCCAGAGGCTGTGCCTCACAGCTTCCCACCTCCACCCTGGGTGAGGGCCTGAGGCAGCCTGTGGCTACGGGGGCAACCAGAGAGTTGATGTGGCAGTGTGGGTCCACTGCTGCTCCTGCCTTCCTGGCCTGTCTGCTCCACCTTTCCCTCAGAAGAGCCAGGATTAGCCAGGAGAAACTTAGACAGAATTGCAACCAGGAGCTCCAGACTAAGACCAGCTCCAGGAGCTCCAGGCTGGACCTGGGGCATAATTGGACTGACTCCAGATCTGCAACCCACCCCATGACTTGAACACATCAGCTGGCAGCACTTACGACAAGCTTCACTAGAGTCACAGCCTCGGTAGCACTCCTGACCTTGCATCTAGGAGGAAATGTCTGTGTTCTCTGACGGTGGCCAGCAACACAACCTCTCTGAGACTTGGGTCCCCTAAGCATCATTATCCATAACTGTCCATTGCCTCCCTAAAAGAAGCATAAAATCCAGAGCCAGGCTGAGTAAGAGATAAGGACAGGAACATAATAAGCCACCTGTTTACATGGTTACTACTTTGAACATCCCAATGCCTGTTAACATGCATTCTGTCATCTAGTGCTCACAACATCCCTGTGAGACAGTTCATGCAGTAAGTGATTTGCCTGTGGCCACACCAGTGTCAGGGGCTGGGTAAACTCAGACTGCAAGTTTCCTAGCTCCTGGATCGATGTGCTTTTCACTTCATGATACATAAGCCCTTTATGCCAACCAGACGCAGGGGCAGTGGGAGCACTAAACCAGGAGCCTCCCTGCTCCCTAAGCCTGCAGTCATCAGAAATGCTGGGGGAGTCAGGGGTGTCCCCTGGAGGCCAAGACAGGTCAATGTAAGGCTAGGCAGGAGTCCTAGAGATTCAAGGTCAACAACCACCAATGCCACTACCAGTGTCAGCAAAGCATACACTGTGTCCTTTTGTCAGGTGAAAAGACCTGATTGGTTTACTCAGAGGATGCTCAGGGATGCTTCCAAGAGGAAGGAAGGCTCAAAGCATGGCTGGGAGGTGAGACTTCTGACCCCTCCTCCCTCTGCAGCCCAGGAAGAGGGGGACGGTGAGGGCTGGCTGACTCAGTCTGCAAGTGCTTGGAGGTCTGGAGCTGAAAGGCCCCAGCCCTGTTCAACTAATGATTATTATTAACTCTGAGCAGGCCTTGGCATAGCAGCCAGCTGGCTCTGGGAGAATGCCTGGATCTCCGACAGTGAGGTTTTAAAAACAAGAACCATGGCAGCCATGCCTGGAGTGGTGGGGGTGGGGGGGAGGACAGGCTAGTGTTAGGGAGTGGGGAGGGGTAGTCTGCCCTGTGAGAGGGTGGGGCCAGGAGGCGGCACAGGTTGGCAAGATACCTTTAATGCAGTTGAAAAGCCCAGAAGGTGAGGCTGGGAGACTTCCCCACACAGAGCTCCTGCCATTCAACACAACCCCCAATGGGGGGTAGGGGGTAGGGGAGTGGAGTATGGAGGGGAAAGGGTGGCCAAGGGAAAAATGGAGGCTTGGGTGTGGTATCTGAATCCAGAATGGTAATCTTGTTACCATTTGGATTTGGATACAAAAACCATCTATATTCCTAATGTCCTCAAGGTTCAGTTGGAATGTAATCATATTTGGAATCAGGACTTAGTGAGCCTGATATGCAAATTTGTGCAAATGACACGGAAATTAAAAAAAAATCTCCAGCACCATGGCTTTTATTTTTAAAGGCAAAAGAGGCTGGCTACTAGCAGCTTTGCTTAGCCAGACAAGGGCAAAAGGGCAGCCGTTTGTTTCTCCTTCAAGACCTCTGCCTCATTTCTGAGGAGCCCAGGTAATACCCCAGATGGGGAGACACTGGATGGTGGGAGGGACAGAGGGTGCAGGGGGAGGAAACACAAGCAGGAGGCATATGCAGCCACCAGCCACCGAGATCCCAGCTGAAGGAAGAGTGCCCTGGCGCTGAGGTCTAATGGCTGTCCAGCTGCTGCCGTGGGATGGGAGGGCAGATGGTGATGGAAGGAGCAAGGAGGGGAGGGGAGGGAAGTCCCTCCACAATCGGGCCAGCTGGGAAGAAGGGCTCCTCCTGGTGACCTCCTCCCAATACTGCAAGCAGACTGGCTAAGCAAGTGGAGACCACCTGTGCCCCCTTCTCTGCCCTGTGCCCCTGTCCACCCCCACCCGGGGCCTACCGGCCAGAGAAGTGACAGCTGGGACCCCTTCCTCCTGCAGAATATAAATGACTTCCCCCTTCCTCCCAGGGCTGGGAATAGACATCAGCTGGCACTGCCCACGCAAACTGCCGGCTGTCAGCCCGCCTGCCCGCCCACCATCCCCCACACCACCTGGGAGGAGGCAACACCTCAGGCAGGCTCAGGCTCTCTGGTGTTGCCTGCTTGGCTCCCCGAGCAAGCTCACCCGGCCTTCCTACCCTGCTGGAGACACAGCAAGACTCCCAGCACTGACTGTATGGGCCAGCAGAGAGGGACTCCCTGGCCAGAATGACCCAAGGTGACAATCTCCTCCATGCAACCCCAGTAGCCATCTCTCCCAAGGTCAGACCACAGTGGAGAGCTGGAAAGCAGAAAAAGGGCAATGAAAGAGACAGGAATAATCAGCAGGGGCCCCCTTGAGATGCTCAGGGTCTGGGTTTGCTCCTAGGAGATGCCATCTGACCCAGCACAGTCTGCTCTGAGGACCCTTCTGCCCCTGCCATTCTCATGCCTGTCGTGTCGAATCATACCGAACTCCCTAGTGCTGAGTCACCCAGGGAGGAGGTCTGGAATCTTCTAAAGACCTGGGATATACAAACTATTGCTATCTAGGAATACATACCCCTGCTCCTGGGACCTCAAATTCTAGGCCCTACTCTGCAGGTCTCCCCGAGTCCCCACTGAGCTCTCTCTACCTGCCTCAACACTGCTTTCCAGGCTCGGCCATTCTCAGTTTTCGCCATGATCTATGGAGGTCCCAATCCAATGGACAGAGGAGCCTGGCAGCATACAGTCTATGGGGTCACAAGAGTCAGACACGACTTAGCAACTAAACCACCAACCACCACCACAATGGAGGTCCCAACTCCCTGAATCAGCCAGACCACACTTAACCAATGTAACATCCAGCTCTCACCAACGAGGGATGAGGGCAGTCTGCGGAACTACTTTCAGTCTGGAATGAGGAGGGGTCTCTACAGGGAAGAAAGTCCAGCCCTCATTTGCCAGCTGGCACCAAATTCAGCCCCCTCCTGGGCCAAAGAGCTGGCAAGAGACGACACTGAAGGGAAGCTTAGCTGATGAGGGGAGAAGAAGAACCAGGGAGACTGTTTTCTCTAGATCAGAAGTGCCCTGCCCCATTTCCTTGGCGCTTAGTTTGTTCTGAAAGCTTTGGAATAGCTCCAGGAAGCTATGGGCGAAGGCAAGGACCCGAGCCCTAAGAACGGCAAAACACAAGATGATCAGGACTGCTCTGCCACTGAGAATGGACGTCTTGCGGCCCCAAGCCCAGATCCCAAGATTAGCTGAAGGAAGTTCTTAGCTGGGCTAAGACGCCCAGCCAGGAGCCAAGGTGTGGTTAAGCCAATGCCTTTCTGCTCCTCCAAAAGTTTAAAGTGCCTTTAGTGCCCTTACTGTCTTGGTGTTCTGGAGACCTTCACCTGGGCCCTTTCTCTCCACAGCCCCTGATGCCTTGTCTCCTGGTGCAGGGGTCAAATCAGCACAGGTTCTTGAAAGGCCAGGAGACCATACTGGTCCCTCTGGAGGGGTAAGGAGACAATGAATGTAAGAATTACACCCTGAGTCTGATGAGTGGTCCAGCCATGGTTCAGAGCTGGGAGGATGCTCTGTGACATCAACTGGACAGACATGGAATGCTAGGAGAGATTGTTTAGAAACAATCACCCATTACACAGATGAGGAAACTGAGTCCCTGAGACATTGGACTCACATAAGTTTGCACAACAGGGCCTATAAGGCCAATACCCATTAAAAAAAAAAAGGTACATTGGCTCTCTCCACTACACTGCTTTCTCAAAGTGACCCAAAGAGCTGCTGCCACTCATAAGTTATAGGAATCCAATTTTTCATTAGGCATACAAGCAAGAAATGACTGCCAGCACCATCAGCACCACCCAACTCTTCTCTCCCATCAAGAGTGGAGGCTTCAGGATCAAGCTCCCCATCACCTGTCACTTGTGTCCCATCCATTTCCCCATTTTGGCCCACTGAGTCATCTGTCAGCAATGGCAGCTTGGGTTTCTGCAGCCTCCACCCCAGCTAAGACATACAAAAACCCTACCCCTTCTGAAGTGGATCCCTGAAGGTCACTAAAGGAGCCAGTGAAGTCCAAGTCAAGTGTCCCATTTCGCTTTAGAGTTTGGAGGAACTCACATTTCCATTTTCTTCCTTGGCAAGTAGGAGCTGGAAATCTGGTGCATTATTACCAGGGCTGGATAGAGGGGCAGTACCAGGCACAGGTACCAGGCTGCACCTTTGATCTGAGCCTGGAACCACACAGAGTGCATGCCCAGAAGCACTGTTACTGTAGCCATCAGGTAGACCACCAGTCCACATGTCAGATGGTAGAGCTTGAGGCGAGCCACCCTTGAGACCCTGGCTGCCCGGGGACACAGGAGGCAAAGTCCACACAGTGCCTGGCCGATAGTGGCCAGCAGCGTCAGAGCCCCTACCCAGCTGTGCCAGGACACCAGGTGGGGCAGCTCACTGCGAGTCCTGCTGGAGATGATGAAGCCCAGGCCCAGCGCTGCACAGAAGGTGGCTAGGGTCTGCCCTGCCCAGTGGAGTCGGATCCGGGCCTTTCGGGAGCAGAAGAAGAACAGGGGGTGCTCGGGTGAGAAGAGCAGGATGGCCTCAGCCATGCAGAGGCAGAACTGTGAACACAGGAGAGGGCCAGTGAGCCTCAGGCCTGGCTCAGAGGCCTGAAAAAAGGGAAGTGCCCTCATACATCCAAACAAGAAAGACAAAGGGTGGGGGCTAAACTCCCACCAGGACAACCTGCCTCACAGGTAGGCAGTTGTGGGCAGAATTGGGAATCCACGCTTGAGTGGAAGTGTCATCATTCAGGCTGACATCCATGCCCCACCTCCACCCCCACCCCCACGTCCTCAACAGCAAAGACTCTCATTTCTTGACCAATGGGAACAGCAAAAGTTAAACTTTCTCCTGAACTCTGGGTGTGGGGAGCAACTGGATATCGCCCTTTCCACTTCCTCTCTTTAGGCCCAGAGTGGAGAAAATAATGGTATCTTCCATGCCCTCCTACCCCATTAAACCACCTGATTACTTATAGCCCAGCCCTCCTTGTTTCCTAATCTCAGTGGCTGCAAGGAAAGACCGGGCCCTGGGTATTTCCCCCCACCTCTCTGAGCCACAGAAAGGTTAAACCTTCTAAAGGCTAGATGCTGCCTTAGGGGCATATCCAAACCAATCACCCAAACTCACCGCCAAGGCCATGAATACAGGGTGCCAGGAGAAAAGACCTAAGAATCAAAGAGAACAGACTGACGGTGGGGCACCATTGGTTCTGCCCCTGTGGCTGGCTGGAGCCCAAAGAATCTGGCTGGAGGGGAAAGGTCAGTGTAGTGTCTTCAACCCTAATCAGTCATCAGGACCTCCAGGCAAAGTGGTGCAGCCAAAGGGCCTTAGACTGAGCAACCAAGAGGGCAAACATACCAGTTTGGCCTGGATTTCCCATTCAGCACTTCGCAGCTACCAGCCCAGTCCTAAAATAGACTTGGCCTCCCTCCTTTACTTGTAGCATCCGTAAGGGGCTCTGCTGCTGACGAACTAGCGAGTTCAGTTAGTTCACTTCTGGCTTCTCCTCTGCTCCCAGCACCAAAGCCCCACCCTTCCAGGACCCACCCCCAGGGTCACGCCTCACCACGCCCCACCACGCCCTTACTACCCCTCCACAGTCGCCCATCCACTGCGAGTCCCCACTCCACGCCTCTTAGCGCTCCCAAGCGCAGCCCCTCCGACATCTCGGCTCCGCCCCCTTTCCTGGCCCCGCCCCTCCCTGCACACTCACTGGTTCCTGGCCGGGACAGCACAGTCAGGAAGATGGTGAAGCCCACAGCGACCAGATGCGCCAAGATCCCACTACCTCTCCGCAGCCAGCGGGTCAGTCTCGGCTCCCTCGGCGGAGCGAGAACTAGACCTACCTCCAGGGACTGCATGGCGGCGCCCGGCAGCCGCACACTCCCAGCTGCCAGGGCAAGTCTTCCGGGTTTGCGATCGCGGAGGCGGCCGCGGATGCGGGAGAGGCTCCGCCCCGGGACGCCGCCGACAATGCGGCGGCTAGCCCACAGCGCCCTCTGCAGACTGGGGGAAAGCGCCTCGGTCCTGGAGAGCCCCGAGGGCAGGAAGCGAGTGGACAGCTCCGGGCCCGCTGTGTTTCTTCAGCCAGCCTCATTCGTATCTTTATGTCTACACGGGCTTATGGGGCTTATGTCTCAAATAGCCTGTAAAAATTACTTTTATGACAACTGATTCCACCCAAGTCACAAATCTGGTATACAGAACCAAGAGTCTGAAACCAGTTTTGAGCAGTTTTCCAAAAATACTGGATTTCCCTGGTTGCCCACTCTCTCCCGCCACCCCTCCTTCCGTCTTGTTAAGGGAGTAAGAGTCCCCTCTGCCTAAAAGCAGGCAGACTGAAAAGGAACAGATAAAGCTAAAAACTAGTGCCTCCTGCCTGGTGAATTAGGGTTTGCGGACCAAAGGAGGGACACGCGACAGTCGTGTCCCCTATCTGCACAGTAGCTGTTGTCCCCAGTGAGACAAATGGAAAATCTAGGGCACTCCCAGCCCTTGCCGCCTCCACACCATCTGCTCAGCCCTGGGGAGCCAGGTGATCCTGAGGGACTAGGGCCTCCCACACGTTGGCTGCCTCCCACACCAAGGGAAGTTCTGTAAGTGATCTTACCTTTTCCCTTTCTGCCTCCAGAAAAAGTGTGCTTCAGCTTAAGGAGGCCCACCTGGGAGAGGGTGCACCCCTTCCTTAAGGGTAAACCCACAGGCCATGGGACGAGAGACCAAAACAGGCAGTCCCACGGGAATCAGGGACATCCTGAGAGCAATTACTGACTCCACTTCAGCTCCAGTGGTTGAGAAAATGAGGCTACTAATAAGAGGCAGGAGGAGCTAAAGAAACTGAGGCAGTAATTCAGAGACAGGATGGAGGCACCGGGTTGCTGGAAGACCAGAATAGGGCCACAGGCTGATTCTCCTAGACCTTCAAGGCGAAGCTCCAAGAGTAGACCCGGAGGTGTGGCTCCCCTCCCCCATCAAGTTTCCTTCCCCAGTAGGACTGTAGTCCCCTTGCTCACTAGGAGCCACATGCCTCCTTATCCTAAGACTCCCCCAGTGACGCAACCCTTAGCCATTTCCAGAGACTAAAAGTACAAAAACATATGAGCATAAGAGATTATTTTGCAGGCAAGTGATAGGAGCTGGAGGCTGGCTGCCTATCAGGTCAGCCTCCTGAGGTGTAGCTGGGGACAGTAAGGACACTCATTTTATTACACTTCTTTCCTTCCTATGTTTCTGTTTTTATATTTTCTTAGCAGCAACAGAACAGGAAGACAGTCTTGAGGTATTTTAAAGAGTTTTTTTTTTTTCTTAAAAAAAATAATATAAAGTTATAAAAAGCGGCAGCAGCCTGGGGCCCGGATCTGGAGGGGAGGAGGTGCTGGCGGCTCCAATGCAGTGGGCAGGCACTTTCTCGTTAATGGGCTTTTGACTGCAGGAAGACAAGAGGCAAGAGACAGGGTCAGGCTAGGGGGTCTACCTGTCCTCCTATCCAGTGAACTATGTGGGCCATAAAAGCTAAGGTTCGATTTCCTCCTGCTGGTCTGCTGAGTAAAGCTAGGCGTGGGGGAGGATAAATGCCTGCCCAGCAGAGGCAGTCTGGAGATCACCCATGCAAGCGGGGGACACAAACACACTCAAGCCCTGGGCAACTGTCAACTTATTACTACTCTCATATGGATGCCAAATGTGTTGGGATGCATCTGGTCAGTGCCTAAACCAGGAGAGCATCCCCCCTTCCCACCCAATTCATCCCCCCTGGCTAAGATCATATGTATAGCTCAGAGCATGCTACTCCAGGGCTCCCATCAGAAGAGGCAAATAAATCTGGCTGCTGGCTTTACTGGAAACCCTGGAGAGTTTGCCTGACACCTGAAAACCTGGCAGTGGACACATGTGCAAGGTGGGCAGACATGCATATGGGGACCTTGGGTGGTGTCCCTGCCCTTTCAGGCCCTAATGCCCAGACGCGAAACCAACGAACAAGACCAGCCCACCCACCCTGTGCCCAGTGTGTTAGGCCACAGCTCTGGGACCCCAGCTCAACCCCACTGCCCAAACCTTTCTTATCAGAGCTCATGGAGTCCAACTTCCTTTCCTTCAGGGAACAGAGGTAGCTCCAGTTCCTGGAGTGAGGGCCACAGCAATTCAGAAAGTGGCCCTTTAATTAAAGCAAAAGTGGGGGAAGGGGGAGAGGCAGAGGCAACACCTCCTTAGCCCAAGAGAGAAGGCTGGGGACAGGGGAAGGCCCACCAAGCAAGAGCTGTGGTCACCTCTCCCTAGAGAAGATGGCCCAGGAACTCTCAACTTCCCCAGTCTTCCCCTCCCTGCACAAAGTTTTTACCTAGGCACCTCTTTCTGTCAGGTTCCTGCTGGGCATGCCAACCTCGTCCATCCTGACCCTTCCCCACCCCCGCTCTTCAGGGAGCCGGGCTGGTACCTTCAGTGTAGAACACTTCTCCTCAAAGGCCAGGGCCGGACCCGGCTTCTTGCGGCGCACAGAGCAGGCCACGTCGGCAGGGGCACTGGCCTGGCAGTGCTTGGCCTTCACTGGCCGGCAGTAAGTGGCCAGGTTTTTCCGCTTCTTGGCTACCTCCTCCTCAGAGAGGCAGCTGGTCGGCAGGGCTTTGGCCGTGTGTCCAGCCGCACCCTGGCTGTCCAGCTGAGAGGCCTTGACTGGCATGGGGGGCTGATGAGGGGAACCCCGACAGTCCAGGTGCCCTGCCCTCTTCACTCGTGGCCCCACCGTCCCATTAAGCCCCAGGCCCAGAGCGGGTTTAGTCTTGGCTGCGAGGCCCCGGCATCCAGAGGGTTTGCCCTTTCCAGTGGGCTCCAGGATGCAAGTCCGTTTGAAAGTGGTGGGGCCGGGTGATAACTTTCGCTTTCGAGAAGGAGCCTCCACCTCAAGCCTGTCCTTGCCTTTGGACGACTTGCTGGCCTTGGAAGGTGGGAGCTTGCTGAAGGACGGGGACGGCGTGTTGGCAGGCAGTGGTGAGGTGATGGCCTGGCTCCCGCCCATGCACTCCGCCTGACTACAGGCGGCTGCCACGTTGGGGGAGCCTGCAGGGTAGCTGGGGACAAGGCTGTCCTTGGTGGGGGGCGTGGAGGCGGGGCAGGCGGGTCTGGGGGGTGGGCCTGGAAGGCGAGGGCTGCTGCCCGTAGGGGATGGGCTTAGGGGAGCAGATGGGAGGGAGCTGACAAGGTGGGATGGAGGCTCAGCCGCCGGTGGGATCTTCCTGTGGCAAAAAGAGAGCCCCACTGTGATGCCAAGCAAGCCAGAGGGCATCCCCACCAATATACAACAGCCTTTCCGCCCCACGGAGAAATGGCCCAGAAACCCTGGCAATGCTGCCATCTGCTGGGAGACACTGGAACTGAGGAACATGAAGAAGGACCAGGGACAGACAGAGATGGAACTAATATATAGATGCTGTCAGAATCTCACTTTAAATCTCAGGTTAGCCATCCTCTATCCCTACTTACCTAAAAGATACTGGAAGTGACAGGTAAGAGTTAAGATTCACTCCCAGACAACCCATTCATGCCCGACCTTAGCCTCGCTCCAGGCCGGCAAGTTCCCCCACTTCCTCTTCATCCTACTTGGGTGGGGGCTTCCTGGCCAATAGCCAAGCCACGTCTCTAGGTATGTGTGAAGAATTAGGGCTTCTGAAGCCCATGAGTGCCTGGGGCCCAGGGAGGGAAGTTCTGGGGCCGAAAGACTCACTTCCACATGTGGGAACTGAGGTGCCGTTCCAGCATGGAGCTCAGGGCCGAGCAGAACCGGTCCAGCCGGCGGCTAAACACGTAGCATCCTGGACTCACCAGCCGGCTCCCAAAGGTGCAGAACTGGAGGCAGAAGGAAGGTACATGATTACCGGTGCCTGAAATACAGGGAGGGTACCTGCGCACAGAATCGGACCTCCTTCCCACACTCTGGGTCAGGAGGGCTGCCCCCCACCCCCAGCCCCCTGGGTCCTTACCGCCTGTGGCCGAGGGGGCCGGGTTGCATAATGGCAGTCAGTGGGGAGGTGGAGTTCATCAGATGTCCCCTCCTCCTCACTCTCCTCGCTGGAGGCCTGGGCCCCACCCCGGGGCAGGGGAAAGGGGAACAGGCCTGGATCCCCATCACCACCACAAGGGCCTTCATCATCCAACTCACTCTCAGAAGAGGCCCGGGACCTGGAAGGGCCAAACGGGATGTGAGGGCAATGTGACAGAAGTGGGGCGGGGTGGGGGGGGGTTGTCCCTGAACCCGCCAAGCTCTAAAAGCCAGGGCAGACACCCTGTGGGCCATCAGACAAAGAGGAAGGGGGCCAGGGAGGGAGGGGACAACAGAGCTCACAGAGTTAAGAGCAGGAAAGATCAGGGGCCACAGCTCCCAAGGGATTCTCTCCCCAGCCCCTTCACTTCCCAGGCCCTGCCTCCTCAGGGGGAAAATCTGCTCCAGATTCGCCTCCTCCAGAAAATCTTCTGAGTGTAACTGCACTCAGCTCGGGTCAGCCCAGTCAATTTTCTCAACCCCCTTCTTGCATCACATATTCCTGTGAGCCTGTCTGTGAGCTGAGCCTGTGTTTCGTGTCTGCCCCTCGTGTTACAGGCAGAGATGGGTGTGTGTCTCCTTCGGCAAGGCAGGCTCTCCCCCGGGTCCAGCGCAGCCTCTGCACACGAAGGGGCCAGTGAATAAATACACAGAAGGACTGCCTCACCCAGGACCCTGACGCTTCTGGCTCCCCGGTGATGACTTTTCGCCTGGTGGAAGCAGCTGGGAGAGTGTTTTTATCCTGGGTGTTGGATCGCTACAGAGAGGCAGGGGTACTGCAGTATGCCAGGTTAGCAGTGGGGGAATCACCTGCTTCCACACCATTGCCAGGGCTCCTCCCCCCACATCAGGGTGGAGTGAGCAGTATCTTCCAGGACACCCCCGGGCCTGTCTCCAGGGGTCCCTGATGGTTTAGGGCCAAGTGTCCCCGGGTCAGATGGGTGCTGGCTCTTGGACCTACCTGGGCAGTGCACAGTAGGGGTAGATCGGCTTGGCACGAGCAGAGAAGGCGCCGCTGGGAGCAGCCACTACTGCCACAAGTTGGACTGAGGCGGGGGACTCCTGGGGGGGGCGCTCAAGAGCTGCCTCCTTGCGCCCTGGGCTCTTCTCCTTGGGAGACTCCCCTTTGCGGGAGTTGGCCTTCAGCTCTGCCACCAGCACGTCAAAGTCCTTGGCTCGGCCCTGGACCTCCCGGCGCTGGTGCACTGAGTGGATCTAGAACACAGCAGGGTGGAGGGTGGGGAGGGGGTGTGAGCTGAGCAGGGGAAGGGGCAGCAGTGTGCTCTGGCCTCGGCAAGCGGAGAGATTAGGGGGGGGATCTGGGAGCCACCACCAGCCTGCTGTCCCTACCTTGGGCCCACTGGGGCAGCCCCTTCTCCCCATCCATCCCTGGTCTGGGCTTAACCCCCCCATCCCTTGAGTTGGACCTTGGATAAGATGGCACTTCCTCTCCCTGCCCAGGGCCCGTGTCTTCCCTCACCAGGCAGGGCGAATAGAGGTTACCTTGCAGGTGAGAAGGCGGGTACAGATCTTTTTGGTCTCTGGATTTATTACCCCACACTGCCTGTTGAGGTCGCACTCCTTCCCTGTGGGGAAAGCAGGTCCCATGAACCCCACAGCCACTTAGAGGAAGCCCAGGGGAAAGTCTGGCATCTTCATGCCAAAGGCCTGGGAAGAGCTGGGCCTAAGGCAGGAGAGCCTCTGGCTCTCAAGTCTGCGTCTGTAGCCTTCCAGACAAACTCCCCTGGGCATCAGCAGCTCTCTGCTGGCTGTGAGAACCATCCCATCCCCATTACCAGCCCAAGAATCTTTTGGGGGGCTCCAAGTCCCAAACAGAGCAACATATACCAAGAAACACAGGCATCTGGAATGCCAGGGAAACCAGCTATGGGAGGTTTCTGGTGCCCTGAATCTACGTGAGAAAAAAGATAAAGGTCCACAGCCCAGGGTGAGGAACAGTACCTTCACCTACTTGGGCACAGGCTCCCATAGCCTTAATCAGGACAGCTGGACTGAAGAGAATCTTCCAAGAGAGCAAGCAGGTCAAGTGAGTGCCCACGTCAAGGGATGACCAGGGGTCCCTGTACCCCGGCAATCTGTGATGGCCAAGCCCCGTCTTCGCTGACCCCCTCTCCATCAGACCCAAGGACAAAGCTGTCCAAAGGAGTCCCCACTCTACCTTCCTGACCCCCAAGACCATGACTACTCACGAGCCATCTTCCGGTGGGTTTTGGGGGGCAGCTTGGCCCCACCAAGCTCCTTTTCAGAAGGGCTGCCTTCAGTCCGGTGACTGGGGCCCTCGCTGGGGGCTATCTCGATGCTCTCTCTGCCAGGAAGTTCTTTAGAAGGGGATGCCATGGGATTTTTTCCAGGGGAGTCCTTGGTGATGCCACCTGGCTGGCTGAGGAAAGCAGAGGGCGGGGCCACCCTGATTCCATGTCCATCGGGCTTCGGAAGACTGGACATCTTCTCCAGATTCACCACAGGCACGAAAAGGCTATACGTGGAGAGAGGGTGTAGGCTGGGAGGTAGGGAGGCTAGGTCTGGGCCCCGGATTCTAGCCCAGGACCATCTCCTTTCCCAGAATGTGGGTGGGCTCCCGCAGGGGTGCAGAACTCGGGACAAGGGAATCCCATATTCCCTGGAGCAAGCAGAAGGGAGCTGCAGAGAGAGCTAGCTCCTTCCCACTATGAGCAGTGCCCATCGCCCCATGGCTGCTTCCATTTGTGTCAACCCCTCCTTGGGCTGTGTGGTCAAGGCTTGTCTCAGGGAGTCTCCAGCCTTTCCTTACCAGAGGTTGTCCTTCTGGGTCTTCTCAGGAGGCTGGTGGCCACGGCTGCGAGACCCCTGGCCCTTCTCCCTGGAGGAGGTTTTGGTAGAACCTGGGGCCCTACAAGCAGGGCCCTGCCCATTCACTACATGGCATTTCTGAGAGCTGGCAGGGGCTGGAGGTGGAGGTGGGGCCCGGGCGTAGAGCTTGCTGAGGGGCCCATGTCTTCTTTCTGTTGCCAGGAGGTGGAGAGAGCAATCGAGGTGAGTGCTATTAACTGCCTCCTGCCCCATCCTCCTAACCCAGCTCACAGATTTATGATAGAGAATCTGCTGTTTCCGAATGTTAGGTTTTAGATTTGCCTCTTTCCCCTTTGAATCTGCATCTTCAAGACTGAAAATTCTAGGACTCTGCTTCCTGAACCTCTTAGCTCTTCCCAGATGCTAGAACTTTACTCCACCAGATGCTAGAAGTTTGCTTAAACAATAATCCCAACCAACCACAATGTCTGAAGCCCCACCCCACCCCACCTTCCTATTCACAAAGCCTCCCTCCATTACCCATGTGACCTCCCAATTGGCCCTGTCCTCAGAGTTCCAAGTTCCACCTTCCCCTGTTCCCTCTATCTCCTCCCTAGGGCTCCCCTCACCGCAGTGCTTCTGGAAAGCTTGAGGCTTCACCACTTGGCTGCAATGGTTACATACAACCAAATAGAAGTCGTCATGGGCAGGGCAGTGCCCGAAGATGGACATGTCTGCAACGACAGAAGCCCTTATCACTGGGGCTGGGGATGCCAGGGTTTCCCTGTAAGATCAGAGAACAGATCCACCCACCACTTAGATGACACTTCCCCTCCCAGCTGATATAATAGGCTTTATAATGGATGCTTCCAGAGTTCAATCTAACCAATCCCTAAGAATGCAGGCTTTCAGGTGAGAGAGCACCAAACACCAATGATTAGGATCTCCCTTAGTAAGTCACAGAAGCCAGAGGAAGAGGCTGACTCAGACCTATCAAAGTGAGAATGCCCAGACTGGCTGCTTCACTGGCTGCAGCCACCTCCTGGGCTGTGGTGGAAGAAGGAAAGGTGGTCCTGTCTGCCCTGGGCCCCACCCCTAACGTGTGCCGACTCCCACCTTCTTTAATGAGGGTCATGGCATCCAACTTCTTCGGGTTTTTGTTACTCTCCTCCAACTCAGCCCCTGAAGGAGAAACACAGCTCAGAAGGACCACTCCCATCCCAGATGCCCATCTCCAACCCGACCAGGTGCTGTGGCCAAGCAGGAGGAAGCCCTTGCTCCTCGACAAGCACCCGGTGCTCAGGACCACCCAGAGAACCACTCAGTGGATCTTTCTCAAGTGGTCATTCTTCCTTCACCTGCTACCTCTGGAATAAGCTGGCTCCATCAGGAGGATCCTTTCGTGTGGCTCCTTCATTCCAAGGTGCAGTTCAGGATCCCATCGCTGACTAGCTGGGTGACTGTGGGTAATTATCTGTTTTCTGGGCCTGCTTCCCCATGTAAACAGGGAACAGTCCTTCACTTATTTTACTACAGATCCCTGAGGCCCTTCTTGAGATTTCTCAGATGCGTTCTTTCTGCTTTTCTGTGGCATCCCAAACAGATACTTTCCCAGGTCCCCAATCTCAATTCTGTTTCACTTGGGTTGCCATGGCATTGTGAAAGTTACACCCAGCTGCTCAGGTCCTGCACTGACAGGATGGCCATAGAGCAGAGACACTGCTATCTTGGAGCCCTTCAGCATCTTCAAAGTCCCCTCGGTCAGCTACGCAAACCCTTTTCCTCTTAAGGGGGTTTGGGCAAGGGTTGCCCTTGTACCTCAGTTTCTGGGTTGATGACAAAAACATCTTAGCTATGCAAAGCAGCTCTTTCCCCATCCCCCTACCTTACTGCTTTCCCCTCCCTCCTCTACGCCCCCTCCCTGTCCCTTGGAAAAAAAAATCAATTCTGAGTCACCAAACCCGTCTGATTCCATTTCCGGTTCTCAATGCACCCAGACCCTAACAATGGCCCCATCCTTGCCCACCCAGCATGGGGCAGTTCTAGGGTGGCCTGACATTCCCACTTAGGTCTGCTTCTGACACCTACTAACAGACTTGCCCCTTTCTAGAATGAGAATACTGACAGTCTTATATAATCTCCAGATATGAGGGGCAGTAGGTTAGGTATGCAAGAGACAAGGGGCAGCCCCCACTCTGAAGTCCGTTAAAATGCAGTGATGGACAGAACTGAGCTGGGAGTTGGATGTCTCAGAGGAGAACAAGTGTCATCAGAGACGGCTCCATGTGGTCTCCTCCTCCACCTCTTCTCACTTGCAAACTTCTTCAGGGGCGTGATGCCTGCTGTCACCCCAAAGGCCACGAGGCCAGATGCCCCCTGGGGCCCAGGAGACAAAGATCAGGAAAGGGGCTGTCAGCCCGCTCCACCAAAAGCACTCAGGGGCCTAGAGAAGGTGGATGTCAGGGGAGAGAGCCCGGGAGGTAGGGCAAGAGGCCCGGGAAAGGACGCGGGGTTGGAGGCATGGATGGATGGACAGAAGGAGGGAGGAAGGGAGGATGGATAGATGGATGGACCGAGGAACTAATGCGGAGGAGGCGGGGGTCCAGTGGCACTGCAGTCGACAGGCAAACGCCGAAAAGGAGCAGAAGGTGTGGGGCAGAAAGCGACGGAACAAGGGGGGTTGGGAGGGGGGCACAGAAGTGGGGTGCGTGGGAAACACGTGGAGAGGACTGTTGCGGATGGGGAAAGCCCGAGGCAGGTGCAGGAGGGGCGGAAGCTGGAGGACAGCAGGCAAGAAGAAACATAAAGGAAAGCAGATGTAGGGGCAGGTATTGGGCGACGGCAGAGGCAGAGGTGGGCAGGGTGGGCTGCTGGCGAAGAGCCGGCGCTAGGACCCGGAGGCGCGAAGGTGGGGAGAAGGCGGGCACTAGGACCCGGCGGGTCCTTTGTTTGGGGGGGCCGGGGAGCCGGACGGCGGCTCCCGTCGGCAGCTCCCCTCTGCTGGCGGGGGCCCGGAGAGGGGGAGGGGAGACAGGGATGGGGTGTTCAGACTCTAGGGGAGCTTCACTCACCGTCGGCTGCAGGCAGATCGGCCCGCTCCACCCACGAGCTCCAGCTCTGTCCCGCGAAGTCATCGAGACTCGGCACCCGCCGCTCCAGAGCGGCCATTGCTGCCGCCGCGCGTTCACGCACCGCCATCACCGCCGCGGACGCGCGCCCGCCCCGGCGCCGCCGCCGCGCGGCACCCTCCCCTCATCCCCGCCGCGGGCACGCCTCCCCTCTCCCTCCCACCTTTCCAGCTCACTCTTTTGCGCAAGCGCAGTACTGTTCGTCTGCCTCTCAGTCTCTCGCCCACATAGCCTTCTGGGAAATGTAGTCAGCCAGGTGGTGCTGTTGCCTACTGAGCTTGCCGCGAGAGCCCCTCCAAAATGCATGATTGCAGGGGGAGAAAGAGACCAAAGCCTCAGGACCTCCTCTCCTAACCCTTATGAACACATTCTTTCTGCTACCAGCCCCTCTCTTAAACTCGCTGCACGCAGACCCCAGTCCCAAACCTCTCTGTCCAAAGATGCCCCTTTAAGCCGTGCCTCCGCCAGCTGGCTGGCGCCCCTTCCCGGGCTGGCGGCCACGAGCGACTTCGCTTCCCTGTAGATCGAATAGGGTAGGTGCAGGGAGGTGGGCGCTGTGAATCAAAAGGGCAAAGGGAGGGGGTCTGTAGGATGTGCTGAAGGACACAGGGGTTGGAAGTAGGGGAGGATCCTCAACTCTGGTGTTGTGCCTGTGTGGGAAACCCACGCTGCCCTGCTGCAGAGCAGAGGGTTGGAGTAGCGTTTTCTGGATTTGGTAGGACCTAGCTGAGCTGAGCTGACCAAGATCACCTGTCAGGATGACAGAAGGCTATCTGTGAGCCAGAGCCAGCCCCGGAACTGGGGTGGCCCCGAGGCTGCTGGTGTTTGCAGCATCTCTGCTGATCCGTCTCTCCCCTCCTAATAACTGCGATCGATACCCTGTATCGCCTCTTCCCAAACCCTGGTTAGACCCCTGACTCCATCCATCACTTTGGCTTCTTTTTCTAACAGAATCTTTTTTGTGCTGGCAGGGCTGCTACCAGAGCTTCGTCATAGGGTGATTTCTCATCATATCTGTTATTTTCCTTGCTAAGGCCTGGAAACTATTGATACCTTAATCATCCACATCTTTCTCCTCAGCTGATAACATTCTTTCTCACCTTCATACACTCAAGAGACAAAAGTCTTTCCCCTACCCCATCACATCGGAAAAGAGATACTTATTCTCTTTTCCCTTACACCTCACCCGGTATTCATTCTTTCATCTCAGGGGAAACCAAACTGGAGGCAAATAAGTCAAGGTCTGTGACTTCAAGACCTCTGAGTGTCTTCTCATTTTCGCCCAAGGAATGTTAAAGCACTTCAAGGATGATCTCTGATGGTAGAGCTTCTTAACCTGAAAACCACAGATGATTCCTAGGAGGTTGGCAAACCTGGTGACATTGAGTGTAATATTGTGCCCAAGTGTATTTTTCAAGGGAATATAAATTAAGCCTGTGACTGTCTGTCAGAAGGGGCATAGAGGTGCAAGTTTGTAAGGTTAAGAGGGCAACACATAAGGCCCTCAACTCCTGACAGGAAGCTAGATTAGGTCACAAATGGTAGGAGAGCACATGGAAACAGCATTGTGGAAGCCACTATCTCCTGCCTTTTGAGTTTGCTCTAAATTTATTAATAAGTCTCAGTTACTTTGGATTGAGATGTCAACAGGCTGGGGTCTACCAGGAACAACTCAGCCTTCAGACTCTTATCGCTGGGAGTGCAGAGTGGAGAGGAGTAGAATGATATTTTGGTTGAAAATGTTGATATTTGTCCAAGAACTTAAAGCAAGGGGAGGAGGAAAAAAGAATCCCCTTAAGGGCTACATTCTTGGCTCCTTCATGGCAAATGCTTGAAGCACTGTTTATTCATATGTATAATGACAAGCACCAAAAACCAACATGCAACATTCTCCCCCCGCCCCTGATCTGCAATCCCAGAAGAAGGACATCTACGACCACGATAGTGGAGGGAACTCGTGTTCGGAAAAGGTCCAAGGTGGGTGGGCATCCCAGCAGGGTCAGAATTTACTAGGGCAAAGGCAAGTGCCCTGCCTGCTGGCATCCTCCCAGCAGCTGGAGAAACCAGACACCTTCTCCTACCTCAGGCCCCACTAGGAAAAGTGGTGATGCCAGCCCTGTTTGGAGGGAACATGAGTCCTCTGAGGACAGTCCAGCCCTCTGAAGGTAATGAGGTGAAGAAGCCTTTCCTTTTAAGATGGCTATGAAGAGAGAGGCCATAGCCTAGATCAAGGTTCTTCTGGCTGAGAACAAGCCAGCCACTTGAAGAAGATAAAAGAACCTTCTTGGCCTAAGGGAGGCCAAGCTCCTTCTGGGCTAGGAGGCCTAAGGGAGGCCCAAGCTCCTTCTGGGCTAGGAGTCCTTGGCAGGAGTGTATACCTACCCACCCCCTTTCCCTAGCTGAAGGGCCAATTAGTAACTTATGCCCCCCAAATGAGAACACTTTATCCATCACATTTCAGATAAATTATAAATACGTACACAGAATCAAACATAGTTCCAGTAGAAGCTGCTCACAGACCTCACGGGTCAGCTTGAAGAAAAATGAAGGAACCCCTTTGTTCTCTGTGTCTCTGGAGCTGTAGGCAAAGCTGTCCCACCTTTTCCTTGAGTAATCATGGGGACAGCTCAGGACAAAGAGAGGTTCAGACTTAGAAACACCCTCATCCCCATCTCCCAGCTTCCCTCCTCAAATCCTTTCCCTGAAAGCTAAAAAAACAAAATACCTAATTTTTCACTGAAGGACTCTGGGGTATTTGAAGATATAAATCTCACACTCCCCTCTCAAGCGGGGAAACTCTGACCCAAAGGATTGGCCCAAAGTCAAAGGTCCTGCCACCCGGGTTCCCCAGTAATGCACATGTTACTGCAGAGGGTGCTGAGGAGGTTGGAGGGGTTGACTCAGTCCTGAGGAGAAACTGGCCCAGGACACATCCACCTTTGGGATGACAAATGGGCTAACTGGCACTGGTTTGGAACATGGCTGGATTCTGCCTTTGTTATTCTTCCCTGGGCAGCTCTATGGCCAGGGCAGACTGAAACGTTTTGAGTGGCATGGGAGGCAGGTGGCCCTTATCCAGTCAGCGGCAGCTCTTGGGCCCTGGGGTCCAAAGAGGAACTGAAGGAGGTGTTAGGAAGAGGAGACACACCAAGGACAAATATGGAACTGGGTCCCGAAGTGAAGAAGCACCAATAGCATCAGCCTGCCCTGGACTGAGGTGAGAGTGAGGGGTGGGAGGATAGAGCCTGGAACAAATGAGGAGACAGAGGAGGGATGGAGGGCAAAGTGAGAGGGCATATTCTTTCATAAAGGTGAGGAGGGGAAATGTGAACCAGGGTCCAGAGAAGGAGCAGGAAGGATAAAAAAAAAGGAGAGTGAAGGGGAAGTGGGCCCATCCATCCATGTCCTGGGGCTCTGGGGCAGCTTAGACTCATGATGGTCCTTTTTCCTCCTTCCAAAGCCCCTAGTTGGCCCCACAGGAATGAAAGGAAGGCCTGAACAGACTCAGAAAAGGATCTTGAATGCTTCAAATCCAAGAGTCTGAGGAAGGGAGCTGGACAGAGGGGCAGGAGGTGGGGAGGGCTGAAATAGAGAGCCTCCTAGCCCCCTCATCTTGTGTCCCAAGTGTAAGACAAGCCCAAGAAGGAGGACAGGGAGAAAGGTAAAGAGTTTCTAGGGCAACTAGGAGTTGAGAGTGTTGGTGGAAGGTGCCCCAGCAGGGAGGGGTGGGAGAACTAAGGGAATAGAAAAAAACTGATTCCCCAGCAAGTTTCCTGGCTACTGTTTCTTGAAGTTGCAACTCGGTTGCAACTGGGGCCCTCTGGAAGGCTGTTTTCTAGGCAAGTCAGCCTCCTAGGTTCAAACATGATGGACTCTGTGGGCAACAGGGGCCAGAGGAGGGAGTGGGGAACATACTGAGCTCAACTGATGTCAGGTCAGTGCAGACATGGGGCCTTGATGACAGCCATTGAAGAGAGGTCACTAAACCACTGGTGGGCCCTCCATGCAAGGGAGCAGGGAGAAGGCTGCCAGCCAATTTCCCCTCCCCCCACTTTTATTTAAGCTGGACAGATCAATAGAAGTGGCAGCAAGGAATCAGTCTCGGGTCTCCTGACCCCAACCCTTGCCTGCAGCAGAGGCTGGTTCTCAGAGGCTGTGAGGGTACGTGTAAGACCCCAAGGAAGATGCATGGGTCCAGGCAGTAGACAAGAAGCACTGAGCTCCTGCCATCTGGGACTCCAGGAAGAGGAGGGATAGGAAGGCACTGGGAGGGCTGCCCAGGTTTCCGACAGCTGGTGCCTGCCCATCAGTGAAGACGTCTCAAAGCCCAGAATGATGGGGGAGGGAAGTTGGAGGAGAAGGAAGAGGGAGGTCCTGGAAGCCGGAGGTGGTTGAAGAGGTGCTGTCCTGTTCGGGAGTAGCTGGGGGCTGCTTACTGCTTCTCCACCGCTCCCTGCTCAGCTGTGCTCTCCGGGCTGGCGTCCTGACCCTGGTCCTGGCCCTGCCCATGCCACGGGGTCTCCTTGAACACAAACCAACAGTTCCCGGCCCACAGGAAGAAGTTGATAAAGCCGAAGAGCTGCAAAGACATGGTAGGAGGAGGAGGGAGGTCGTGAGAATAGGAAGGAAGGCATTGTGGGAACAGGGAGGGGGAACACCTGTGTGAGGTTGGGGGAAGGGAGGCACAGAGGGTTAGAAAGACTAAAAGACAGAGGACTGGCTGTAGAAGCATGGTTTAGGGCCATCACCCACTAAGGGGCTCTCTGATGAAGGTATCTAACTCTGTCTGCAGCATGTACCCAAGTTGTGGCTTGGTCGCTGGGAGAATGTGATTCCTGGAGTGGAGCACCATGCAAAGCAGAGCAAAGAGCAAGGGCTCTCATGGTGCCTCGCCCAGCATCCTTGGGGCCTCCTGGGGTGGGCAGGGCCAGAGCTGTCCAAGGTGCTCCTTTCCTAGGGCAGCCACCCAGCTGGCTCTATCCAAATATTTATTCAAAATACTTAAAAACCTATCAGCAGGAAGTATTTAGGGGAGGTGTATGGATGTCTGCAATTAACTTTGAAATGCATTAACAATAAAATGGATTGATAGGTGAATAGAGGCAGATAGATATGTGATAAAGCAAGTCTAGTAAAATGTTAATGGTACAGTCTAGTTGATTAGTGTGTGGGTGTTCATTGTAAAAATTCTTTCAACTTCACTGTATGTGAACATTTTTACAGTACAATCTTGGGGGGTGGGGGAGCAGGGAGGTGGAAACAATCATGAAGATTCCAGCAAGGTCTAGAAAGCTCCCTGGTGTACCAGCCATTAAACCTTTCCGTTACTGGGCCTTGGGGATGTTTTGACCATTTTCAGGGAGAGATTTCCCTAAGTAAAAGTCTTTCAGTTGTGTCCAACTCTTTGCGACCCCATGGACTATACAGTCCATGGAATTCTCCAGGCCAGAATACTGGAGTAGGTAGCCTTTCCCTTCTCCAGGGGATCTTCCCAACCCAGGGATCAAACCCGGGTATCTATTTGGGGATCTTTAAGCCAAAGTTTTCCAGGGCAGGGCTGAGGTGGCTGGGATGATAGGGGTGCATTTGCAAAACTCGAGGCCTCAGCTATTTACCAACTGATATAGAGATATCTTGATGTTCTAACAACTAAGGTGGCCAAATACATACATACCAGCTGGACCCACCACTGCCCAAAACTCTTTTCCAGCCTGGAGCTCCTTCTCATGCACTCTAGGTCGGCTCCCAGCTTTGAGCCCCACCACAGCCCTAGGCGCCCTCTTCATGTGCTCGTGTGTGTGCACCCACACACACATAACGAGACAGGAGGAGTGGGAGGTGGTCACAGAGAGCATGCCAGGAGGTGGGGAGAACAGAGGGAAGTGAGAGGCAGAGGGCAGAAGGGGGAAGAAACGGGAGGTTGAGTGGCCCTTCCCAAATGTCCCCTGGGGTCAGCCAGGGGCCAGCAGCCAGCGTGAAGCAGAGGGGACGTGCTGGCTGCAGGTGCTAGGGATACCAGCTGTGGGGACACCCTCTCTGTTCTTCTCAGCCCCCACTGCTGTGACTGGTCTGGGTGTCAGGGACAGTGCTGCCTCCCCCAGACCCCATCAGTGGCCACAACTCTCACCACGGAGATGTTGGCCAATCCCATGGAGGGTGTGGCCCCAGCACTGCACACTGCTTCCTCTCCATGGCACACAGACATGGCGGCGGTCAGGCTGGATGGCCGTGTGGCTCCCTTGACATCAGTCAGGCCCTTGCCCCAGGCAGCTGCAGCTACCAGCCAGAAAAAGGTGAAGGAGACAGTCACACAGAAATCCTGGGAGGAGCAGAGGGACAGGAAATACAGTGAGAAAGGACTCCATGATTCTGCACTTCTTTTCCTCTTGCCCTAATGCACTGTGATCCTGGGGTCCCAGGACAGCTGCCTATTCCCATCCTACCCGACACCTAGAGCCTCAGAGAGCCTAGATCATTCTGGGAAATCTGCCATAAAGAGAATCCTGCCAGCCAGGGCTACCCTTGCCCATGCCCTCAGAACTGAGGTCAGGGAACAAGTCATCTATTGGTCAGTGTCATCCCCAAACCCAAGCAGCCTAAACGCACCACTCTCCCCTGCCCCAGCCTTTGCTTTGATCACCATTGCTCAGTTACACCTGGTGGCAGAGTTAGGGCAGACTGCAGGAGATAAGTGGGGATCCCCTAAGGCACCCTTTCCACCTTGCATGCCTAGGATAAGGAGAAAGCAAAGGGGAAATAGTATTAATGACAGCACTTATGGAGGCTAACTATATACTAGATATTTTTATACCAGATATTTTATCCTTCCAAAACAGTGAGATAGTTATTGTTTTCTTTCCATTTTCTAGTCGAGGAAACTGACATTTAGAGAGGTTAAATAACTTGTCAAGAGCATATGGGTAGTAAGGGACAGTGCTGGGGTTAGAACCCGAGCAAATCTGACTCCAGAGCCTGCTTCTTGAAGCTGTTGTGCTTCCTGTGGGAAGAGCAAGTGATGGAAGTCGGTAGACACAGAGCTCTGGGACATGAACTTCCACAGGCCCAAGGACCTGGCAGCCCCAGCACCCAAAGGGACCAACAGCAAAGAGCTGGCAGGGAGATCGAGGAGGTTTACATGCGAGTGTCAGGGACCCAGGAAAGCAGCCATGCTTGCCCTCAGCCCAGGACATACACCTCCTCAGTATCTCCTCCCCACCCCATCCCTCCTGCCTGTGCCCACTCACCACCAGTGGGAAGCGCCTATTTTCTGTATAGAGTTTGTGAAAACGCAGGTAGATGACGAGCGCAGCTATGGTGTAGAAGAAAGAAAAGATGCCCAGGGTCACGAAGAACTCGGCGGGGGCAGAGAAGTCTCCCATGAGGTGCATGGTCTTGGAGGTGGATTCATCGTCACAGAGGGGCATCTCATACTGGACCCGGTTCAACCTGCAGGTGGCATGAAGCCAACCCTAAGCTCAGGGCGATCCTCTCCCTGTGCAAGCAGCAGGCTCTCCCTGCCCAGGGGTAGTCCTGCTCCAGTTCTCACCCAAGGACTCTTGCAGAGCCGAGAGAGGGGCATGTAGGGAGGAAAGTTTCTGGAGGGAACCTTGCAGTCAAGACAGGAATTTCCCTGGAATTCTGGCCAAACTCTACCTCCCGCTCGGCCACCACCCCACACTCATCCACCCTGCCCAGACACAGTGACCCTGTATTCCCAAGTATCTCCAGGACCCTTTAGGTCATAACCACAATATATATAGTTCATCTATTTCTGTCAGCCAAACCATCAGGGGAATCAGCTTCATTCTGCCCCTGGGAAAGCACTATGCCCAAGTTAAGATCGGAATCACCCATTCTCAGACTTTAAGTCCCCCAGTGAGACTACATTAGACAAAATCAAGAGAGGAGAACAAACACACTATTATGTGCAAGAGATAGCTGATCTAACTTGGATGCTGCTACTAGAAATTTCTGAAGAGGTGAACCCTGTCCCTACTCCCCTCTGAACACTTGGGCTCCCCCTTCTCTAAGCTCCTAGATACCCAGGAAAGAGTATTCCCTTCTACCTCCTGGTCAAGGTGTGCCTCCTTGTATTCTGGTGGTACAGGTGACTATCCCTCTTCACTTCTTTAGGATCTGAGTACTGACAAGCTTCCTAACCTTCAAGGCAGGGAGGAGGCTGCTGAGAGTAGACGAGACTTGCCCAACTAGCCCAGATGCCTATAAGTCTCCACCCCACACAGTAGGGTTCTTTCTGTAGGAGCTGTCATTACCTGCTATTGGTTATTCATGGACTGGAACATTATTAAAACAAGGATTTATCTGAGTTTCCCTTATATTTTTCTCTGGCTAGTGTGTCTGAAATTCCTAAAGGGCAGGAAGGACCTGTGCCTTGTAATGCTATTTGAAACTGGAGTGGCACACAACAAAAGGTCTTTAGGTTTCTGGAGGAGGAAGAGACCACGCAGGTCCTGCCAATCCAATGAGAGAGGATGTGCTGGGTCAGAATCAGCTCATGCTCACCTGAAGGGATAGCCGAATGAAACAATGATGGCGCTCACATCCTTGGCTTCGTTGTTGCAGCGAACCGTTGCTCCTGTCTCCCCGCTGTAGGAGCCGCAGCACCCGAAGGCGAAAATAGCAAAGAGCTGAAGGAGAGTGAAGCCCCTTTGAGAGTCAGAAGGTCTCAACTGGCCAAGATCTACTCCTCTGAACCACCCTCTCACTCCTAGCAGGTGCAGATATAGGATGGGGCCAAGTGAAAGCAAAAATGAAAGTCACTTAGTCATGTCTGACTCTTTGCGACCCCATAGACTGTAGTTCACTAGGCTCCTCTGTCCATGGAATCTCCAGGCAAGAATACTGAAGTGGGTAGCCATTCCCAGGAGTCCCTTTAACCAAGTCCCTTCTGGCCAGGGACCCATGGCTTCTGTTGGTCTCCCATCCTCAGGGTGCTCTGTTCACTGCAGAGGATGCTGGACCAAATAGCCAAATGCATAGGGTTGACTTTGACTGGTACCTGGGAGGGAAATGAAGAGGGAGAAATGGGCAGTTTCTAGGTCTCGCCACTGGATGTGACATTGGAGACCACAGATAGCCTCCTTAAGATGATGACTAACACAAATCAATTTAGGCTTTGGAAACTTCTATCTCAAAGGTATACTTGAATTTCCTCCCCAAGGGAGAGGCATCCTAGAAATTCCCCTGTGCAACCTAGATCAGGCATGCACAGAATTCTTTCCATTTCTCCTTTGAAGGCATCATTCAATCTTGTCATTACCTTCTTGCTAACTTACAGTGACTTCCTGCCTCAGTGGAGATATAGCTGGAGGGGACCACTTCTGCCAAGTCTTCAGAGGGGCCAAGGGGGCAGGGGCCGGGCTGCGGTCCCACGGTACCACCAGCTAACTTTTCTTCCCCTAAAGGCACCTTTCCTTCAGCAACAGTGCTGGCTGGGTTGATGCCGGCAGTCCTGGCTCAAACCCAGAGAAAAGTATCCTCCACTTGCCTTATCAGCCTTTGCTATTTCCCCAGCAGTGTTTCCCTTTATAATCTGTTGATGTTGCCATTTCTCGGTGTTGAGAACCAAAGGCGTTTCAGATTACTTGAATTGTTTTCCTCTTCACCTTTCATCACATGTTACTAAACCTCCTATCTTGAGTGAAATGGAATTACTTCATCCTACAATTTTCTAATTTCTTCCTGGGGACACACACTTTGGTTAGAAAAGGAGGTGAGAAATTGGAATTTCTTATTCTCCCACATCATCTGTTGAGGCCCCACTTCCTGTGTTCTTACCATTGGCTTGTGCATGATGTAATCCTTTGTGTTAAGCAGTGAGCTTATTCTGTTAATTGTTCACTTTTTGTATGTTTCTTTGTGATTCAGTATCTCAGACATGAATTTCCTAGAAGACAGCTAATTCACATCCCAACCCTGCATCCAGAGTTGATAGAATAGAGTTGTGTGCATGGTATCTTGCTAATGCTCGATAGTGTTGTGGAAGGAAAAGAGACCTGGGTTAGGAGTCTGGAAATCTGGGTCCTAGTCCTGGTCCTGTCACTAATGAGCCAGCAACCTCTGACAAGCCATTCTGTTCTCTGCATCTCAGTTTCCTCATCTGTAAAACAAGAGATTTGGAGCAGGCCATCCAAAGGCCTTTTCCAACTCTGTGGTTCTCTCACTCTGAGGGTAACTCTCTCCATGTGCTCTTGGCTGGGCTTGCCAGCAGCTGCACTCTGGCCCTGGGTGGTGTCCGGTGCCACTGCCCCGCCTTGCATTGCCTGGCCTGGCAGATCTTCTCCAGGCTGGAGCCATTGACCCCTCTCTAAAGGTCATAATCGGTACCTCTCTGTTTCTAGGAGGTTTAATTTGAACAAACAAGAATTGTCTCCATCATACTCCTCTAGGAAAGGAGATAGTATAATTCCTCTCCAGTGCCTGAATAACCTCCTGATCTGACTTAAATTACAGAGGCCACAGTAGAACCCTGTTTGCTCATCTTCTTGACATAACTGAAGAGCAGTCACTCAAAACCTCTGCATCATTACCTTTACATACTCCAAGTTGCCTCCCTGGCATAATCGTGGCACTTCTCTAGCTCATCCTCATAAGGATTCTCTAATCTTTTGTCAGCTCTGTGGTTCTCTGAGTCCTCATGGAAGTTTCTTTGTTCCTCTTAGCTTCTGGTGTCCAGAACTGGACACAATTAGGACGTACCATTCTAGGAAGGGCAGACAGTTGGATATATTTTTACTGTTGGCAGTTAGTGAGTGGCTCTGTATAGGTTCCCCCTAAAAGTTGGTACTTCTCACCTGGGGCAATGAACAGTTAGTTATGGAGCCTTCTGTTTTACCAGCACTCTCTTGACTGGCACTCCTGACCAGCTACAGAAAGATGTCATTTATTGAGCATCTGCTATGTCCCAGGCATTGTTCTAGGCAATATGACTTATTAGTGAACAAAAGAGAAAAACAAAATCTCTGCCTTCATGGAGTTCGTACCCTAGAGCTTCACTATCCACTATGGTAGCAATTAGCCAAATGTGGCTATTTACATTTAAATTAATTAAAATTAAATAGCATTTAAAATTCAGTGGCTCGGTCACAGTACCCACATTTCAAGTGCTCACTAGCCACATGTGACTAGCAGGTTCCATACTGAACCACACAGATTATAGAACTTTTCCATCATTGCAGAAAGTTCTGCTATGTCCAGAAGACAGCCTTGAGGTTCTAAAAATCCTGAACCCTGCTTTATGATTCCTCCATGGGCAAAATATACCCATAGTAACTTTAGTATTAACTGTATTCTCCTCTGTTCTGATTCGTTGAAAGTCAGGAGTCTCTAAACACCTATATAATTTTATTAACCAGAATATATGGTTAAATCAGAACAACACAGTCAGAAGGTGTCAGATAATAGATGACAGTTTGCTATTAAATGAATGGACAGTGGAATCTCAGGAAAATCTCTCAGGTTCACAGAACAGCAGAGCAAAAAGGATCTCAGAGATTATCAAGTGCAACAGTCTCATTTCATAGAGGTGGAAAATGAAGTCCCAAAAGATTAAGTGACTTTCCCAAGGTCACATTTAGCCAATGTGAGAGCCAGGCTTAGAATTCACAACTCCTGATTGCCGGTTCAGTGCTCTTTCTATGTCATCCATTCATTAATCAACAAAGAGTTATCGAGCATCTACTTTGTGCCAGACGCTGCAGAATCCAAGATGAATAAGACCAGTGCCTGCTCTCAAGAGTTTGCATCCAGAAAGGAGTCATGTTCAAATAAAAGCCAAAATATAACCCAGGATCACAGAATTATTAAGGCTGAAAAAAGAGATCTCCACTCTGTGCAGGGAGGATTGCAAAGAGGGAGGAAGTAGCTGTGCACCTTGGGATGCAGGATCAGAGAAAGATGCTTTCCCAGCTCCTTCCACCTTTCTGCACCAGATATGCCTTTTTCCTGAACTGTGTCAGGGGACTGAGCCACAGGGAAGAATGCAGAAGACCAGTAATCACCCCTGTTACTAAGCACCAAGCTAGTCATAAAGAACAGAAGCCAAGGAAAGATGGAGACCCTGAGACAAGGGGCATCTCCAGGGCTCTGATACCAACTAGCTTTCCTCCTCGTGGACCTGCATTGCTGGGAACAGCAGTGGTCATACACTCTCCTCCTCCTCCTTCTTTTCCTTTTCCTCCTGCCTCTGCATTTCTTTTGGAAAGATGTAAGAATAATCTTGCTAGTTTAAGGATGAGGCTCCACTTTGGTGCTGACTTGCTTTTTGGTGATAACCTTTGTTAATCCTGAGAACACTAACATTTCCACTTAGCGCAGAGCACAAGGAAGACAAGTTCTCCCCCAAAGCCAATTCCCACAATCATGTCATTGGTTGTTATGGAATCTGATGGTGTGCTTTTGAATTCTCCATATTTATTGAAATACCTTATTTTCACTACTGAGACCCCAGAGCCAAATAAGTGACTTTGGTACCTCAAAGGTGAGTTACTGATCAAGGGCATGCCCAGTTAAAAATAATATGACATTATTGGAACAGTGGGCTTCCCTTGTAAGAGTCCACCTGCAATGCAGGAGACCTGGGTTTGACCCCTGGGTTGGGAAGATCCCCTGGAGAAGGGAAAGGCTACCGACTCCAGTATTCTGGCCTAAAGAATTCCATGGACTATACCCATGGGGTTGCAACGAGGTGGACATGACTGAGTGACTTTCACTTTCACTTTCATTGGAATAGTGACTGAATAATGCAAGAGATTCATACGTTACCCTCAGAGTGGGATAAAGGGGAGAGGGAGGATAAGGAGGGAGGTAAGAAGGAGGGTAAGGAGGAAAAGGGGGCAACAGAGGATGAGATGGTTGGATGGCATCACCGATTCAATGGATACGAGTTTGAGCAAACTCCAGGAGATGGTGAAGGACAGGGAAGCCTGGCTTGCTACAGTCCATGGGGTTGCAAAGAGTTGGACACAACTTAGCAAATGAACAAGAACAGAGTAGGTATTTGGCAGTAACATCTAAATGATCTTACCAAAGGACAAGTCTAGCTGACAGTCTGCATACAGGGGAAAGTTAGGGAGAAGGAGAGGTTTGGGAACCAACACTTACTGAATACCTCTTGGATTGCCAGGCTCACCATGGTCTTCTCAAATGCTCCAGTGCTTTACAGATATTACTTTCTGTAATCTTTCCAGAGAGCTCATGAGATGGATCTTACCCTCATTTACAGATAAGAAACTGAGACCCACGAAGATTTCATCACTTACCCCAGCTTCCATAGCCAGAAAGCCAAGAAAAACTAGTTCTCCAATAATTGGTATGTGCCCATGTTCTTTGCCCAGCTTAGTGTAGACTCACTGAGACCCCAGAATTGAAATTGAGGTGAGATTAGTTCATTTTAAAATTTTAAAAAGATACGCTAATAGAAGAATAACATTACTTTATCTCACCAGGATTCCAGGAAAAGCTTTGCTTTTTTTGGTAATAGTGACAACAGAGTTTTACAATAAAACAGAGTGATAACAGAGTTATCATTACAATAACTGCAAGCTTTGTGTGTGGGGTTTTTTTCCCCTTGTCGAGACAGGAGTATTTGATCCCTCCAAACAGGAAATATGCAAGCCCCAAATGATATTTTCACTGTCATTTTGGTGCTGGTTCCTGGGGCCAGTTCCTGTGTTCACCTGGAGAGACTCAGGGCAAGTGAAACTCACTTTGAATTCAGATTACCAGGATGGCAGTAAAAACAAAGCATGTTTCTTTATGAGGCTACCCTTTGAATGAAAGCTGAGTTCAGAGCCTAGCCATGGACCCCTAGATTGAGTTTTATGAGAGAAAAGCATAACTTCCTCTCTAAGAAATTGAGGATCTTAAAAGTCAAACAGGTTTTAACTCTTAGGGATCAGAGCTGACTGTGGACAAGACCAGGCATTGCTTTGTGCAGCCTTACAGAAATGTTATGGGTGTGTTGGCTGGGGGAGGGTTGGGAAAAGGAATAGAAAGGTTGAAGAAAGAAGCCTTTCAGAATCCCCCCCATGGAGGATGATTCTGTGATCTAATAACCTCATTGTTTTCCTCATCCCTTGACAGTCTTTCTCAAATTTCCCTTAGATCCAATTGTCTAGTTTAATGATAAAATCATACTCTTTTATTTCTGGTTCTGCTCCTCTGGATTGCTCATAATGGCTCCCCAGCTCTGGATGGCAGACACATGGAGCCTTAAGATCACTCTTCCATGGCCCCCTCAGGTACTCAAGGGGTGCGTCAGAGCAGGGAAGTGAGGAGAGGTGAAAGAGCTCAGTCAGCAGTCCTTCCAAACGCTCTTGAGTCAGTAGGGAGAGTGGAAAAGTCCCCGCTAGGTCCCAAAATTTGCACTTAGAATTTGCTCCCCAGGCTGGCCTGTAGCCCCAGTCAGGGTCTCAGGTATCTGAAGATAACCCCAAATGAACTATGGCTCCTGAATTCCAGATCTAATGATTCTCATCCAAAGGATGATTTACGAATCAATGACACAGTGTTAACTCCTGTCTCCAGCGAGTTAAAAGCCCTTTAGAACTCAATCCTCCTCAGTATTAATGGTAACTTATTCCCCAGCTGAATTTTGTGCTGAAAGCACATTAATTAAGTTATTCACACACCATTTGGTGCGCGGATTGTCTAACAAATCTCTTCTGTGATAGTGCGCTAAATGCTCCCGACAGGTCTTTATAATTTGAAAGAGTGACTGCACCTGTCCAGGTTCCTAATTTATACATCGGGAAGGACAGAGAACATGCTAAGGTCTCAAAGTACCAGTCAGGCGAGAAGATGGTGTTTCCCCTATACCACTACAGGGAAACTGAGGCCCTGGGCAAATGATTTCTTCAAGGTCACAGAATAAGTCTAATCAAGGGTAATGTTCTAGCATGCCAACCAATTTAGAGCAGAAAGGGACCCTAGGAACGGTCTGATCAACGTTTGATTAATATTGGAAACTGAAGCCCAAAGAAGAGATTTTTCCCAAGGTCAAGTAGGTAGAAAAGGCGGGTCCAGGTCTGTAACCTAAGGCCCCAGCTTTCCAGCTCAATGTTCTATCTTAGTCTACAAGGCACGTTTTGGCTGACTTTTATTGTTTTATGTTTCTTTTCTTTTATTTCATCCCAGAGCCATGAAATCCATTCATTCATTCACGCACTTGCTCCCACAGTTACAGCAATGCAGATTACTCTAGTGATCTCAACAGAGCAGGCCTGCCAGCCAGGACCCTGTCCCTTGAGTCCACCTCCAGGATCAGTCAGGCCCTGGCAGGTCTGGGGACAGGATGGTACCCGTCGCCTGCCTCCTACCCTCCTCTGCCCTCCGCAGCTTTCCTCGTCCCCCTTGTCCTCCTCCCCCCTCCCGCCACCCGGGAGTGGTATGTGCAGGATCAGAGTTCTGGAAAGGTTACACCCGGGTCCTCTCGCCCGGGTGAAATGTGAGCGCCCTGGGCAAAGGCTCCTTGCACATAGAAGGACTGAATCCGGGACTCCGCATGCCTCTTTCCTCACCCTCCTGCCACCAAGTGCTGGAGAAGCAACCCCAGCCCGCCCCTCCCCCGCCCACCTGTCGCCGCCCCCCACCCTTCCGCCCGGCCGGCCGCAGCACCTCCCCACCCCACCCCCCAACTCCGGCCACATTGCTTAGGGTCAGCGTCACAGCCCAGGCTCCCGAAATAGCCCTCGGCTGGGGCTGCGACTCACCCACTGGAGAACTTTGATGAAGCCCAGCGGCTCCTCCAGCCGCCGCCAGCGAAGCCCCACGAGCAGGCGGTCCACCTGCAGAGACACAGCCCGCCCGGGGTCAGGCCGGTGGAGGACCTGGGAGGGCGCTGCCCCCTTTCTCCCACTCACGTACGGGAGAAGGGGCGGAATAAGGGTCGGCACTACACCCCAGTAGAGGAGGAGAGGCGAGAGGGAGCCTCAGGGGCGTGAGGGGAGTACCTGCTGGCGCGGCGACTTGTCCGCGGTGCGGCTGGAGCTCTCTGTCGAGGACATGCTGGCGCAGCGGGCCGGGGGGCGGCGCGGGGGCTGCAGGGGCTGCGGGGACGGTGGTGGGGCTGAGGGCTGCTGACCCGCGGCGCGGGAAGCGGGCGGTACCGGAGCTGGAGCGGCCGTCGGCCGCCCGGGATCCAGGCTGGCTGGGTGGGTCGTGGGGGGCGCTGCTGCTCGCGCTCTCCGAGGCCGCGGCCGCCGCTCTGCTCAGCCGGCTGCAGAAAGCCCCCGAGTCCAATTCAAACTTCTGTCAAACTCGCGAACCAACTTGGCAGCCGAGTCACGTGGCGCGCCCTTGCGAGCCCTCCTCCCGCCCCCTTAGCTCCCGGGTCCCTGCCCGCGGGACGCCTTAAAGGGACCTGTGGCCTCTGCGGTCAGTTCGGCCGCGAGGGGGCTCCGGTTCTTTGCCAGAACCTCCAGGGCTCAGCGAGACACCACGGCCACCCCGATCCACAACCCAGGTGGGGAACTGGCCTGGCGCGCTGGCAGTCACCGGCTCCCAAATTTATCTTTCCCAACTTTCCTGCAGTGCTCAGTGCCTTTCTTCTTCTTCAGCATGATATTCAGAACCTAAAGCATTCTCATCAAAGCATTACTATCAGTACTGAAATAGAGTTCTAAAACTTCTGGTTAGCAAACTGCTTTCTCCCACAATCTTCAAAGCCAGAACAGATGAAAAGGGCAATAGAAGAGACCCAGTTTTTGCTGTCTAGTTAGGCGTTGCTGTAATTTTTTAACAGGAAAAGCCATTCTTACCTTAGTGATGTAAAAGTTATGAATCATTGAAAAGTATAAACTCAGTCTCCTTGGAAATAGCCACTGCCATTTAAATGAGAGTGGAAAATGGTCTCTGAGGAATGGAGGGGGCTCAGAAAATTTGAAAATTTGACTTAACTTAGTTGTTGCTTAGGATCCTCCATAAATCGGTCCCTAATTTTCAAATTGGGTTCTGGCACAAGCCGGAATGAGTAATGATACATATTACACGTTCGGTTTACAGGAGTGTAAATGTTAAGTACTGAGAGGTTAAGTAATTTGTCCAAAGTCACTGAGCGAGCCAGTGGCGATGGGGGTGGGGTGTAGTCAAAGAAACTGCCTTCACCTTCTAAAAATTGGCTGTAAATGTGTATCCATCGCCTGAGTATCATTCCTGGAAGTCCCTTCTGGTACTTCAGAATGACTTTTGAGGGAACATTTAGCTATTATTAATGCAATTTGTCCCCTCACTAAGTAAGTGCCTTCCAAGCTTGGAGATGATCAATGAGGGGGGTCAAGTCACCTGGGCTTGAAGGGAATTTCTCCAGTGGACTTCCATGCAAGTCTAAGCTAAGCAAGGAACTGCTGAGTCCCCAATCCATGCGCGCCTACATGCTCAGTTGTGACTGACTCTGTGGCCCTTTACACTGTAGCCTGCCAGGCTCTTCTGTCCATGGGGTATCTCAGGCAAGAATACTGGAGTGGGTTGCCATTTCCTTCTCCAGGGGGTCTTGCGGACCCAGGGGTTGAACTTGCATCTCTTGCACTAGCAGGTAGATTCTTCACCACAGTGCCACCTGGGAAGCCCCCCCACAATCCAGTTGTTAATAAATTATCCTGCAGTCTCAGAGATTCCTTTTCTATGGAATAGGGAGAATAATTTCTGTCTTTATTTCATAAAGTGATCAGCAGCTTAAGTGGTATAAGGTATGTAAATACCCACACTACACACATGAAATAATAGACTCATTATCAATGTCAACAACAATATGCATGTGGAATACAATGCAATCAGAAAAGAATCAGAATAACACAGCAAAAATCCACATACCCACCAATCAGCCTTGTGAAATTTTAATACCCTTCATCATTTGTCTCAAATCTATTCTTTAAAAACAAAATTAAAATTGCATGTAAAATTGAACCCCTGGGTGTACCCTCATATCATTCTCTCCCTTCTTCCTTGCTATAAGTAACAACTATCCCATCCTGCATTTGTTTTTAGTTAGCCTCATGTACATTTTAGTGCTATATATATATATATAACTATATACATGGCTGTATCTAGAAATAATACACATTCACCATAGTATTGTTTTTCAGATTGTTTTAAACTTTATGTAAACAATATCATATGTTAGGTATCCTTCCTCTGCTTTTTTTTTTTAAACATAATGTTGTGTTTGTAAGAGTCATCTAGCCTGATGCACGTACCTTTAGTTCATTCCTTTTAGCTATAAGGTATTCCACTACATACACATACCATATGTACTCACTTATTCTCATATTGATGGACATTGAGGTTATTTCCAAACATCTATTCTCACAAAGAGTCCTGCATCACATCTGTACATATGTCCTTCTGCATCTGTGCCTAGGTTGCTTTACAGCAAGACATTTCCAAACTTTTCTTTTTTAATACAAATGCTGGTAAGAAATACCTTATTATGTCATGATCCATGATATAAATGGAAACAAAAGTTTCACAAAAAGCTTTCATATTTTCTATTCCATTTCATTTTTTAAAAAATTCTGATGATCCAGAAGCAGATCCAGGTTTTGTGGGGACTAAAATCTGTACACTTTGGGCACTCTCTTTAGAAAATGAATACAAAATTATGAATAAAAATATACTAGCCAGGTATTGGAAGAAGCTTTGCAAGTGAAAGGTCCTTAAGCTTAAGCTTCATTAGTTTTAGGGTCCCTCTGAGTAGACACACTAGATTAATTTAATGATTCACTTATAATGATGGATCTCTACCAGCAGTTTGAGAAACATCACTCTATACCTAAAAGTGAGCTAGCTGGGTCACGAGATGTGAACATTGCAATTCTGAGTTTTTGATAAATGTTTACACCCATGTAACCACCACCATGATCAAGATAACAAAAGCTTCCATCATTCCCAAGTGCTTCTTCCTGCCATTTTGCTGTCAATCCCCAGTCAACCACTGATCTGCTTTGTCATTATAAATTTGCTTTGCTTTTTCTAGAATTTCAGATCGATGGAATTATACAGTACGTATTCTTTTGTGTTTGGCTTCTTTCATGCTGCATAATGTTTTTGAGATTTATCCATATTATCGCTGCACTTATCAGTAGTTCACTCCTTTTTTGTTCCTGAGTTCCATCCCATCACTGTTTATTCACCTGCCAAAATATTTTTGGGTTATTTCCACTTTATTTTTTAATATTATGAGTAGAGCTGCTAAAAAAAATTTTTGTGCAGGTTTTTGAGTAAATGTAAGTCTTTATTTCTAGGGTAAATACCCAGGAATGGGATTTCTAGATTATATATCTAACTTTATATAAAACTACCAAACTGTTTTCTAGAGTGGGCTTACCATTTTGCTTTCTCACCAACAATGTATTCCAGATGCTCTGCATCTTCTCCAGAACTTGGAATTGTTAGAGGTTTTTTCTTAGCCATTGTTTTTTTCTTAGTCAGTGGTACCTTATTACTGTTTTAATTTGCATTTCCCTAATAGTTACTGATGTTGAATGTGATTTATGTGCTTATTTGCCATCTGTGTATCTTTGGCAAAGTGTCTGTTCAAGTTCCTTGCCCATTTTTTAGTTGGGTTGTTTGTTTCTTATAATTAAGTTCTGAGAATTCTTTATATATTTTAAATGCAAGTCCTTTGTTGGATATGTGATTTGGTAATATTTTCTCCCAGTCTGTAGTTTGTCTTTTCATTCTCTTAACAGTGTCTTTTCCAGAGCAAAAGTTTTACATTTTGGTGAAGTCTAATTTATCTTTTTTAAAAAATGGATCATAATTTTGGCATCCTATCTGAAAACTCTTTGCCTAACCCTAGGCCACATATACTTTCTCCTATGTTTTATCCTAAAGGTTTATAGTTTTATGCTTTCCATTTGGATATTTTTGAGCTTTTTTTTTGTATAAGGCATGTAATTTAGATCAAGGTTCTTTCTTTCTTCCTTCTTTCCTTCCTCCTTCTCCTCTCCGTCCACCCTTTCTAGGCATGTAGATATTCAGTCATTCTAACATCATTTTTTGAAAAGACTATTCTTTCTCTATTTAATTGCTTCTATGCTTTTGTGAAAAAAATCAGTTGGTCATATTTGTGTGAGTCTATTTCTGGACTGTCTGTCTAATCTGTGTCTCTATGCCCTTGCCAATACCACACTGTGTTGGATACTGTAGCTTTAAAGTAAATCTTAAAATAGAGTGATACAATTCCTCCAACTTTAGTGGTCTTCTTCAAAATTGTTTTAGCTTTTCTAGTTCCTTTGCCTTTCAAAATAAATGTTAAGATCAGCTTGTCCATATCTTTAAAAAATCCTGCTAGGATTTTGATTAGAATCACATTAAATCTACCTGCCTAGATCAATTTAGGCAAAACTGACATGAATTTTATGTTGTATTTTTCAATCGAATGGACATGCTTCTCCATTTATTTAGGGCTTAAGTTTCTTTCATCAGCATTTGCAGTTTTCAGCATACAGATCATGTACATGTTTTGGTAGATTTATTCTCAACTATTTAATTTGTGAGAGGAGCCATTATAAATTATATTATTTTATTTTTTTAAATATAATTTTAAATTTAAGTTTCCTTTTGACAATTGTTAGTATATAGAAACATTATTGATTTTTTTCTGTTAAGGTTGTATCCTGTGACTTTTCTAAATTCACGTTTTAGTTCCACGAGTTTTTTGTAGGTTCCTTGGGATTTTCTATGTAAATAATTATATCATCTGCAAATAGAGAAAGTTTTATTTCTTCCTTTATAACTGTATGCCTTTATTTATTTTCCTTGTCCTACTGCACTGGCTAGGACTTTCAATACGATGTTAAATAGGACTGGTGACAATGGACATCATTGCCTTGTTCCTGACCATAGGACAAAGTATCCAGCTTTTCACTACTTCATGTGATGTTAACTCTATGTTTTTTATAAATGCCCTTATCAGCTTGTGTAAGCTTTTTTCTATTTCCAGTTTGCCGAGAGTTTTTAATCATGGATGGATGTTGAATTTTGTCACATGCTTTTTCTGTATCAATTGATAATGATCATATATTTTTTCTTCTTTAGACAATTATGACAAGTATGGTATTGATAAATATTTTAGAATTTTTTTTTGGCTACACAGGGTCTTTGTTGCTGCACACAGCCTTTCTCTAGTTGTGACAAACCAGGGCTAGTCTCTAGTTTTGGTGCACGGGCTTCTCATTGTGGTGGCTTCTCTTGCTGCAGAGCACAGGCTCTAGGGTGTGCAGGCTTCAGTAGAGCCATGTGGGTAGTTGCGGCTCGTGGGCTCTAAAGCACAGGTTCAGTAGTTGCAGCATGGAGGCTTAGTTGCCCTGTGGCATGTGGAATCTTCCCAGACCAGGGATCGAACCTGTGTCTCCTGCATTAGAAAGCGGATTCTTAATCATTGGACCACCAGGGAAGTCCTACTTTTTAGAATTTTAAAAGGATATGTAAATATATGTCTATATAAAATTATATAGAAATATATATATCATTTAAAAATAAAGTATTAATACATGTATACACACATACATATATGTGTGTGTATATATATATATACATACATACATTTTATTTTTAGAGCAATTTTAGGTTCACAGTAAAATTTGGCAAAATGTGCACAGAATTCCCACCTCCCTACCCTGTCCCTGCACACAGCCTCTCCGATCATCAACAACCCGAATCAGTATGGTACATTTATTTGTAACAATCAATGAGCCAACATCGACACATCATTATCAACCAAAGTCCATAGTTTACATTAGGGTTTACTCTTTGTATAAAATTATTTAGTCTATGGATTTTGACAAATATATAATGACATGTATTCACTCTTATAATATTATGCAGAATAATTTTACTACCCTAAAAATATCCCAAGCTGTACCTGTTTATCCCTGCCTTCCCACCACCCCCTGGCAACCAACTACTTATCTTCCTGCCTCCCTACTTTTGTTTTATCCAGAATATCACACAGTTGGAATCATTCAGTACATAGTTTTTACAGATTGACTTCTTTCACTGAGTAATGTAAGTGTTCGTTTCAGTTCAGTTGCTCTGCTGCTGCTAAGTTGCTGCAGTCGTGTCCGACTCCGTGCGGCCCCATAGATGGCAACCCACCAGGCTCCCCCGTCCCTGGGATTCTCCAGGCAAGAACACTGGAGTGGGTTGCCATTTCTTTCTCCAATGCATGAAAGTGAAAAGTGAAAGTGAAGTCGCTCAGTCATGTCTGACTCTTTGCGACTCCACGGACGGCAGCCTACCAGGCTCCTCCGGCCATGGGATTTTCCAGGCAAGAGTACTGGAGTGGGTTGCCATTGCCTTCTCCATTCAGTTGCTCAGTCATGTCCGAATCTTTGCGACCCCATGGACTGCAGCACGCCAGGCTTCCCTGTCCATCACCAACTCCCAGAGCTTGCTCAATGTCCATGTCCATTGAGTTGGTAATGTCATCCAAATATCTCATCCACTATCATCCCTTTCTCCTCCCGCCTTCAATCTTTCCCAGCATCAGGGTCTTTGTCAATGAGTCAGCTCTTCCCATCAGGTGGCCAAAGTACTGGAGCTTCAGCTTCAGCATCAGTCCTTCCAACGAATATTCAGGACTGATTTCCTTTAGGATTGACTGGTTGAATCTCCTTGCAGTTCAAGGGACTCTCAAGAGTCTTCTCCAACACCACAGTTCAAAAGCATCAATTCTTCGGTGCTCAGCTTTCTTTATAGTCCAACTGTCATATCCATACGTGACTACTGGAAAAACCATAGTTTTGACTACACGGACCTTTGTTGGCAAAGTAATGTCTCTGCTTTTTAATATGCTGTCTAGGTTGGTCATAGCGTTTCTTCCAAGGAGCAAGCGTATTTTAACTTCGTGGCTGCAGTCACCACCTGCAGTGATTTTGGAGCCCAAGAAAATAAAGTCTGTCACTGTTTCCATTGTTTCCCCATCTATTTGCCATGACGTGATGGGACCGGATGCCATGATCTTAGTTTTCTGAATGTTGAGTTTTAAGCCAGCTTTTTCACTCTCCTCTTTCACTTTCATCAAGAGGCTCTTTAGTTCCTCTTCGCTTTCTCCCATAAAGGTGGTATCATCTGCATATCTGAGGTTATTGATATTTCTCCTGGCAATCTTGATTCCAGCTTGTGCTTCATCCAGCCCGGCATTTCACGTGATATACTCTGCATATAAATTAAATAAGCAAGGTGACAATATACAGCCTTGACGTACTCCTTTCCCAATTGAGAACCAGTCTGTTGTTCCATGTCTGGTTCTAACTATTGCTTCTTGACCTGCATACAGGTTTCTCAGGAGGCAGGTAAAGTGGTCTGGTATTCCCATCTCTTGAATAATTTTCCACAGTTTGTTGTGATGCACACAGTCAAAAGCTTTAGCGTAGTCAATGAAGCAGAAATTTTTCTGGAATTCTCCTGCTCTTTTTTTTTATCATGATGTGTTATTCTTTATATATTTTCTATTATATATATGCATATATTATATATTATTGAATTCAATTTTTAAATATTTGTTGAGATTTTTTTTTTTTGGCCGTGCCACTGCTTGGCACGCAAAATCTTAGTTCCCTGACTAGGAATCAATCCCTATGCAGCAGAAGTGTGGAGTCCTAACCACTGGACCACCAGGAATTCCCCCACTGGGGATTTTTTTCACCTGTGTTCATGAGGAGTATTGGTTTGTAGTTTTCTTTTTTGGACTCCCTTTCTTGGTTTTGTTATCAAGGTAATGGTAGCCTCCTAAAATGAGTTAGAAAATGTTACTTTCTCTTTATGTTTTCTGGAGAGCTTTTTAAAAAGCTGAAGCTGCATTGTAGCCAAATCAGCTGATCATTCAAGGTAACATAACTCTCTCAGCATTTTTTAATCCATGAAATTATTCCACAGCAGATATTTCATTTTTTAAAAAATTATGCCTGTTGAGGGGAGAGGCACCCTACAAAAGGAGACTGACTACTGCCAAATTTCTGTCCTGAATAGTGTTTTGTTTTGTAATTTTAAATAATCTTGGATTATCTAAATTTTAGATAATCTTTAGGGGAGACCCTAAAGACTTGTTGGACTTTTGGTAAAATGACTTCTACTATTTGGAATCCTAATTCTGTTGGATTTGGATTTTTAAACAATTTATAAAGGCCTAATACATTTCAAAACCACTTAATCTTTGTACATACTTCAGAAGAAAATAGTTTATTTTAAGGGAAGAGATACACATGTGTGTATATATTTGTATACATATAAAAATCAATTTGTATATATGTAAAAATAAAAACCATGACAATTATTGTGTGAAACAATGATTTAAATATTTCTATTTTTTTCTGGAACCAGTGACACAGAGAAAACATTCTTACATAAACAAAAGCATGGAAGTGTGAATTGCTGAGGGATATTGGTGTTCAGCAAATGCTTCTATTTACCCTGAAAATCAGATGTATGAAGGGGCATAGCAGAAAATAAAATTGGAATGGCAGTTGAGAGTAAGGGTCAGCCCTTAGACTTTACTGACTGCTCACTCAGATTCTGAACAGATGAGGTGATAAAGAACAGTGGATAAGGACCCAAGTGAAGTGAGAGAGATCTGAGTTCCAACCCTAGTTTTGCCATTTAGTAGCTATATTTCCTTCCCAAGAGACTTAATTTTCCTAAGCTTCCATTTTCCTATCTACAGCATGGGGTTAATGATGGTACCTACTTTGAAGGGTTGTTATGAAGATTAAATGAGATAATATAGAGAGAGCCTGGTGCCTGCCACATAGCAAATATTCAGTAAATATTAGTGACTACAGGATAAGAGCTGTGCTTCAGGAATATTAATCTGGCAGCAGTGTGTATAAATGATGTAAGTACATGGTTTTCCTTCTTAAAACAGAACCAGAGCCTTCCAAGATTTGTGCCAAGAATATTTCAGAAAGCTGAATCTCTAGGTGGAACGGCATGTCTCTGCAATTGAATTACCAAGATTTAGAGGCTACTCTGCGACTTAGCAGCAGCAGCAGCAGCTGAAGGTCAGGGAAGAGGGAGTCATGACTGCATTACTGTTTTCTATATTCCAGTGTTCCCGTACACTGTGCTATTTTTAAGCACTGAGATTCAAGTATTTTTGTTGGTGTAATACCATTGTTCTAGACATTTGTCGACAACTTTATTTACTTTCTTTGAGTCCTCTTCAAATCCTCTTTCCTTCTCCTGCTCTAACCCCCTCCTCATCACTACCACCATAAACTCTCCCATCCCCTCCTTACCATCCAGTTCCAGTAACTCCCTATCTCTGCTAACTTCTTCATCCTTCACTACGCTCTCTCAGCAAAAATACTGAGTGAGGATTAGACAGGAGGAGCCTCTGAAGTAGGAAATCTCCCCACAGGAGATGAAGAAGAGTCAGATCCAGCTAGAGCTCACAGGAGAGAAATCATTTTCAATCAGAGGAAGTAGCCCTGAAAACTCCATGGGTTGCTAAATTGGGCAGGAAAATTTAGAAGCTCTTCCAGACTAGCTACAACAGAGATGATGTATGTGTGTGAATGTGTGTAGGGGTATAGATGGAAGAGCAGTAAAATTGCAAAAAGCAGCAGAGCCGGTAGTGGCTAGAAGGATATTTTGTCATTTTTTAAAATATATTAAATAATATTTAGTTACATTAATATTTTTTAAACTTTGTAAATTCTAAACATGTAAAAAATCCAATATTTTGACTTTGCAGGAAATCAAAACAGAAACATTAATAACATAATTTTGTTCTAGTATTGTAACTACTCACTAAGAGAGGAATCAAAGATAGTTTTAAGTGTGAAAAACCATTGAGGACAGGTATAAAAATAGGGAACGTCACAGCAGGATTATCAAACATTGTCCTGTACTATAAAATATGATGTCATAATATGGATCCCAAACTGTTTTATTTATATTTTCTTTCTTTCTTTTACTTTCACTCTTTTTTAAACTAAAGAGAGAAAGTGAAGAGAGAGAATTTTATAGTTTTCTTTTGCTTTCCTTTGGTATCCACACCAAGTATCAAAATATTGGATTTTATTTCATCACGTGTTCAGAATTCATAACATTTTTTTTTAATTAGTGAAACTGCTAATTCACATTGTTGTTGTTTAGTTGCTGAGTTGTGTCTGATTCTTTGCGGCCCCATAGACTGTAGCCCACCAGTCTCCTCTGTCAATGGGATTTCCCAGGCAAGAATACTGGAGTGGGTTGTCATTTCCTTCTCCAGGGGATCTTCTGGACGCCAGGGATAGAACCCACATTTCCTGCATTGGCAGGTGATTCTTTACCACTGAGCCACCTGGGAAGCCCTTCTCAGCTCAATAAACTTGTCTAAAAAAATAATAATAAATAGTGAACAGGGAAAAACAAAAGGTGATCGCTATATCACATAACAAATCTGTTAGAACTGCACCTAGAATCAAGGCCAGTTGGCTCTCAGTGAGAATCGAAGAACATTTCCCATAAATGAAGTCCATGAACTCTGGTATGTAAACTTTGTGACATCTATTTTGGTAGCTCCAGGTGGTTTTCCAGACCTGAGGGCATAGAGATGTTCTGCAGAATCATCTTCTTCAGTAAATGTGGGCACCTCTTAGGGTTTTAGTCTCTGAACAATTGAGTCATCACATAAATTATCTCTAGAAGATGAGTTGTACCATAATCTAACAAGGGACATATCTCTCTTCCAGGATTGTACCAGCAAATCATTAGGTTGCAAAGAGAACCTCACAGGATATTTAAGCCACCTGGAGTACAGACAATAACTATTGAGTGTAGAATTTAAGAGCTAAAGGAATCTGGGATTGCCTTGCAGAATGCAGCTAATTTTCAAAATGAGGAGTCAATTAAATAAATATCAACTGAACACTGTTCTGTTACTGATTCCTTCCACCGCATTCATTTCCCCATTTTTCCAACAGTGGTACCCAGATTTTGCTTAAGGCACACCATTTATGGCCACGTGGTTTAAGTAATATAAATGATATGTCTGGTTTTAGAAGTAGGTTCTGATTGACTTTTGGCAATGTTTCTGGTCATAATAATTCATTCAAGGATGGGCATATGACTCAATTTAGGCCAATTACACTCAGTTCTTAAACATCTATTTGAATGAATAAGAATCTCTCTCTTAATTGCATACAAATCCATATACACCTAGTTTCAGGCAGCCATCCTGCACCAGGAAGGGAGAGCTTGCTGAGGATGAAGCCAGTCTCAAGAAAAACTGGAAGAGAAAAACCAGGTCCTGGTCACATTATTTGAGCTGCTGGATCAAGCCACACCTGAAGCCATACACTTGTGGACATTTTGGTTATATGCACAAGTAAATTCCCTTTAACTTTCAAAGTCAGTTTGAGTAGGATTCTCTGTTTGTTACTTGTTGTTCTAACACAAACCCCAACTGAATACAATTCTAATGCTAACCACGTGCAGTTGGTGAAAGACTACATAAGTTTAAGGGCACAGTTCTCAGCAAGACTGCCCTTACATCAGATGCCAGCCACACTCTGAGGGTCCCCAGGTCACCCACACTTCTGACCAATTGGCAAAAATTCAGGGATTCCTATGATCCCCTCAGGTTCAGTAAGTCACAAGAATAACTCACAGAACTTAATGACTCAGGAATGCACAGGTTAGTCAGTTCAGTTGTGCCTGACTCTTTGCAGTCCCACGGACTGCAGCATGCCAGGCTTCCCTGTCCTTCACCAACTCCCAGAGCTTACTCAAACTCATGTCCATCGAGTCGGTGATGCCATCCAACCATCTCATACTCTATTGTCTCCTCCTCCTGCCTTCAATCTTTCCCAGCATCAGGGTCTTTTCAAATGAGTCACTTCTTCACATCAGGTGGCCAAAGTATTGGAATTTCATCAGTCCTTCCAATGAATATTCAGGACTGATTTCCTTTAGGATTGACTAGTTAGATCTCCTTGCTGTCCAAGGGAACTGCAAGAGTCTTCTCCAACACCACAGTTCAAAAGCATCAATTCTGCAGCACTCAGCTTTCTTTATAGTTCAACTCTCACATACATACATAACTACTGGAAAAACCATAGCTTTGACTAGACGGACCTTTGTTGGCAAAGTAATGTCTCTGCTTTTTAATATGCTGTCTAGGTTGGACATAGCTTTTCTTTCAAGGAGCAAGCATCTTTTAATTTCATGGCTGCACTCGCCATCTGCAGTGATTTTGGATTCCCAAAATATAGTCTCTCACTGTTTTCATTGTTTCCCTATCTATTTGCCAAGAAGTGATGGGACTGGATGCCATGATCTTCGTTTTTTGAATGTTGAGTTTTAAGCCAGCTTTTTCACTCTCATTTTTCACTTTCATCAAGAGGCTCTTTAGTTCCTCTTAGCTTTCTGCCTTAAGGGTGGTGTCATCTGCATATCTGAAGTTATTGATATTTCTCCTGGCAATCTTGATTCCAGCTTGTGCTTCATCCAGCCCAGTGTTTCTCATAATGTACTCTGCATATAAGTTAAGTAAATAAAGTGACAATATACAGCCTTGACGTACTCCTTTTCCGATTTGGAACCAGTCTGTTGTTTCATATCCAGTTCTAACTGTTGCTTCTTGACCTGCATACAGATTTCTAAGGAGGCAGGTCAGGTGGTCTGGTATTCCCATCTCTTGAAGAGTTTCCCATCTCTTGAAGAATTCCCATCTCTTGAAGAATTAAGTGCAGGAACACACTGCACTTAACAGTTACAGTTTTATTTAAAGGATACAACCAGGGCCAGACAAATGAAGGGACAGGGTGAATTCTGGGAGGGTTATGAACACGAAGCTTGCATATCTTCTCCCTGGGGGCCCAAGACGTGTCACCTTCCCAGCACACCTATATTTACCAACCAGGAACTCCTCTGAGCCTCAGCATCCAGAAACAGCAAATTTAGGATGTTTCTCACTATTCTCTCATCTTCTTGTCAAATTTGTCTTTTTGAGGTCCATGTCATCTCTCCATTCATCTTTTATCCCTTCTGAATACAATGATCTTCCAAACGCTTGGCCATTTTCCTCACCTGGCTCATGGCTTTCCTGTTTCTTTCCTGGGCAATTATAAAGTCCATGTGGCCTCTCAGCTTCCTGTTCTCATTATCTCCAATCCAATTTTTTCTTAACTCCATGTCATCCACAATCCTCTTCTGTTATCATACTGCCATGTCTCCTTAGACACTCTTATTAATTCTTATGGCTTTAGACACAGTCTGTGTACCCATGACTCCTAGTTACTCTTCCAGTTCAGGCTTCTCTTCTGAAATTCATACCTCCATATTCAGTTGCCTGTTTAGCATATCCCTTACATGACTCACACTCAGGTATCTCAAACTCAACTTCTCAAAACATATATTGCTTCTTTGAACTTCCTTTGGCAAATCTGCTACATTTCAGCAAATGATACCATCAGCCATTCAATCGTGCAACCTACCTTTCTCATCCCCTCATTTATTCTATTAAGTCCTGTTCATTTTACCTCCAAGATATATCCTGAGTCTGTTTACTTCTCAACATCCCCACTGCTGCCAACCCAAGCCAATGTATCATCCCTTTTTGCCTGGACAATTGCAGGAGTGTCCAACAGGCCTCTAATTTGTTCTTGTATTCTTTCAACCCATTCTATACATAGAGAACATGTATGTAAGTTGTAGTGTTTTTTTAGTGTACAAATTTTATCTTTATTCTCCTCCTTAAAATATTTTAGAGGCTTTCTGTTTTCTCAGAGGATGTTGTTCAAGATCTTTTGCATGTTCAACAAGGGCCTTGCATGATCTGGTTCCCTCAGTCTTTCTGGCTTTCATCCTGCCACTCTCCTCTTTGTTCACTGGGCCTGTCACACAGGACTTGCTCTTTTCTGAAGATACCAAGCTCCCTCATGTCTCAAAGATTTTATACATACAGTCCCATCTACATTGAACCTTCTCGACACCCTACTCCCATCTCCATCTACCCCTTAGAATGTGACAGAAGACACAACTAAATAAAATACAACTCTCTTTCCTTGAGAGCTCATGGTTTAACAAGAGACTTGTGCTGTGCTGTGCTTAGTTGCTCCGTCGTGTCCAACTCTTTGTGACTCCATGGACTGTAGCCCGCCAGGCTCCTCTGTCCATGGGGATTCTCCAGGCAAGAATACTGAAGTGGGTTGCCATTTCCTCTTTCAGGGGATCATCCCAAACCAGGGGTTGAACCCAGGTCTCCCGCATTGCAGGCTGATTCTTTACCATCTGAGCCACCAGGGAAGCCCAAGAATACTGGAGTGCATAGCCTATCCCTTCCTCAGGGGATCTTCCTGACCCAGGAATTGAACCAGAGTCTCCTGCATTGCAGGTGGATTCTTTACCAGCTGAGCTACCAGGGAAGTCCAATAAGAGACCTACATGGAAGCAAAAAAATTAATAAATAAACAAAAATTCCACTGCAGTATAATAAATGCAATAGAAGTATGGCCAAAGGAAGAAATATTTATCTATCTCTGAAAGTCATGAAAGGACATTTAAGTAGAAGAACCGTATGTCCCCAAGGACAAAGGCAAGGACTCAAGGTGATATAAGCAGTTTGGCGTTGTTGGAGAGTAAAGGCAAGAGGGTTGTGGGAGATGACTTGGATGCTGTGTTGAGGGTTTTATCCAGTATGCAAAGAGAGTGTCCTCTATAAAGGATTCTATGTAGGAAAGATATGAATACATATTAACTACAGTGCTATCAAACTGGTAGTGATGAGAGAGAAGGTCCTCAATAGAAGAAGGTGAAGGCAGAAAGTCAAGTAGGAGAATGCTATGATAGTCTTGGCAAGTGGGGATGGCAACTGAATTAAGGCAAAGGTAGTGATAATGGAAAGGGAGATGGACAGAAGATATTTTTAAGGCGAAGAATTTGATAGGACTTGCGGACTGAACAAAATATGAATTCTTGCCTTTATGGAGTTTGCATTCTACTGTAGAAAGCAGGTAATACGTCCAATAAACAAATGCATACATGACACAATCCCTGTCATGCTACAAGCTATGAAAGAAAATAGAGCAGAGTAAAATCCCAGCAAATGAAGGAGTTATTTTAGATGAAGTGGTCCCTGTGAGGGGGTGACACCTGAACAGAGAAATGAGTCATGTGACTATCTGGAGAAAGAGTATTTTATTTTAGGTAGAGTGAACAGCAAGTATAAAGGTCCAGAGATGAGAATGTTCTTGTCATATGTCTGAAGAAAAACAATGAAACTAGTGTGATTGAAGTACAAAAAAAAAAAAAAAAGAAGGGGAGAATGGAAGAAGATAAGGTCAGAATATAGCAAGAGGCACATAGATCATGGAAAAAACCTCAGGTTTTAAGTGTGATGTGAATCATTGTAGGGTTTTGGAATAGGGAGTAATAGGAACAGTGTATCTTATACTGTAAAAAGATCACACTCAGAAGACTACAGCTGGGTAGCCAGTTAGAAGGAAGGGATCTGGGTGAGAGATGATGGCAGTTTGGACTAGAGAAATAGTGATCAAGTTGGTGATAACTGATCAGTTTGGTTTATGTTTTGAAGGCAGAGATGATGCAATGTGTGGATGGATTAAATGAGGGTAGCAGAAAAAGAAAGGAGTCAACAACGACCCCAATGTTTCTGGCATGAACAACAGGCTGAATCACTGAGCCATTTACTGAGATGGAAAAGACTGATAGTCAGGAAGTCAAGAATTTGATTTTTAGACATGTTTAGTTTGGAATACTATTAGACTCCCAAGTAGAATAGCTATTGGAGATATGAGTCTGGAGTTCAGGGGAAAGGTTAAGATATATATTTTTGGATTTATTGGCATATAAATGATATTTAAGATGATAGAATTGGTTAAAATGAATATAAGCAAAAGCTGAGAAGTCCAAGGATGGAACAGTAGAATACTCTAAGGCTTAAAGTTTGAGAAAAGAAGGAAGATCTAACAAAGAGACTGAGAAGGAGTGTCCAGTCAGGTGAGAAGAAACTCAGTAAAGAATAGAAGCCAGGTAAAGGTAGTCTTTCAAGAAAGAGGAAACAATCAACTGCTTAAATGCTGCTATTAGGTCAAGTGGTTTGAAAATTGGATTTGGCAACACGAAGGTTATTGGTGACCTTGATAAGAGAAGTCTCAGAGAAGTAACAGGGATAAAAGTTTTTAAGTATCATAAAAGGTTAATATACAGTAGATAAAAAGGAAGTGAGAAGATTCTCTACATAAAGAGGAGCAGAAAAGTAATGCAGTAGCTGAAGAGACATATTGCGTCTAAGGAGGGTTTCTTCAAGAAGGGAGGGAAGACTGGTGATGCAGGAGAAAGAGGAGCATAGGTGAAGAAGTAAAGTTCTCGAGTAGGTGAGTTCTCTGGATATTTGAATATTTAGGCCTGGAGCTCAAGAGAGAGGTAAAAGCAGGAGATACAGATTTTGGAATGATTAAACTATATATGAAAGGGGAAAATGTGAGACTAAAAGAAATTGGGACGAAGGAAAAGCAGAAGCCAGGAAATAGCCACAGGTATCAAAAATTAGAGGAAATAAGGGGAGTAGATTCAGTAAGGAAGATTAAGAAAGAATATCCCCTATTTTCCAGCTATTTTTATGCTCACAGCACATGGCATATTGTTTCACTCCTCATGCCTGTAAAGCATTTCCTTCCCTGGATTCATACCCATCTTTCATAGTACTTTATAAAAATCTTCATTAGCACTTATTTCACTGCATTTACATTATACGTCTGCTTCTTCCACCAACCTGAAAGCTCCCTCTGCCAAAAACTTTATTCATCTTCTTAGCTACAACTCTTAACATAATGCATAGAAAGTGCTAAATGAATGAGGCATGGAGCAGGGGGAAGTTAATCCACAAATAGAGTGTGTGATATATAAGCATAAGAAAGTGTGAATATGCCTTTTATGCCTTTCTGAAAGAAATAGACATGTTGGAAAGAATTCACCAGAGAAGCCATCTGGCATATTTTTTGTAGAAAGGTTTTGAATTATGAATTCAATTCCCTTAAAATAGAATATATGGAATTTTCTCTTATTATTGTTTCAGTTTTGATAAGTTTTATTTTTCAATAAAAATTTCCACTTCATCTGAATTGCCAAATTTATTGGTATAAAGCTGTATTCTGTTATATTTTTAATGTCTATAGGACCTGTGGTGATGCCCCTTTTTTATTGTTGATATTGGTAATGTATTCTCTTAAATTCTTCTTTGATTAGTCTTCCTAAGAGTTGATTAACTTTTTTAGTCTTTATGGAGATCAATAAGTTTTGCCTTATTGATTTTCTCTCGTTTTTTTGCTTTCTGATTTTATCTTTATTTCCTTTTTAAACTGTCTTTGCATAAATTGCCTTTTTCTGAATTTCCATCCGCACTCTAAATTCTGACAGTAGTTCTCTAGCTAAAGCAGCCCACTGGAGAAGTCTCAAGTCCAGAAGGAGTGAGCTTGCATTATTACTCCACCATGCTCAGTCATTAGCTAGGAGTAAGTTGTGGGAAGTGTGGCCTCAGTTGTGAACACATTGGTGGATCTACTTCAATATCTGAGGTCATTAATTAACTGTGTACCACAGCAGGAAATCCAGTGGCCCATTTTCAGAAACACCACAACCCACTCCTTTCCCCACAGATCTACTTCTTTTCCCTTTCATGCACTGGAGAAGGAAATGGCAACCCACTCCAGTACTCTTGCCTGGAGAATCCTAGGGACGGCGGAGCCTGGTGGGCTGCCGTCTATGGGGTTGCACAGGGTTGGACACGACTGAAGCAACTTGGCAGTGGTGGCGGAGGCTACTTCTTGTTGGTTTGGGGGAAAGCTCTTTCATGGTTTCCATGGACCTCTCTTCCTAAAGAGAAACTTGGAAGAGGAAGGTTAGTGGAATGAACTACAGAAACTGGTCTGGAGGCCACGATTGATACTCATTCTCTCCCTTTTCCACCACCTACCCTAAATTCTTCTCACCCTCAGTTACCAACTTAGCAGGTCTTGGTGGCTTATGTGGTGGTGTGGTTCAAACTTCAATTCCTGTGAAGACTGAGCTCCTAGTAACCGTATCCTTCTTAGGCCAGAGTTGCTGCATGTGTTCACAGTTACAGTGAGGCCAGGGAGTATCAGGAGATACCCAAGAGGATCACATGGAATCTGTAAAAAGCAGTGATATCTTCTACTGATCAGGGTCAGTTTTCCCTGTCATGATGGTGACTTCTCTTTTCATCTACTGGTCCCTTGAATAATGAATTCAAAGTGCCCTGGTGCAATCATAGCTCATAGTTCAACAGAACCTTTGTTATGACCCTTAACAGGAGTGCAATCCCTTTGGGGACCAGTACCTCCAACCCTACATATTCCAGATTTGTGGGTATTGGAAACCCAAAATCCTCTAGTGGGTCACTGGTAGTAAAGGTAAGTGGAGCTATTTCTGCATCCACTCTTTGGTTAGTAGACCCATGTATTTTTCCTACCAGGTTCATAAAGCCAGGATTTAATGTGTATAACATATCCTGGATGATAGCATCTTGCTTTTTCAGAGTTGCCACACACTGGCATTTCACTTGAACTTTTAGAAATGTCATTCTAACTCTTTTATCAGGTCAGCTTTTTCTGATTGGTGTGGTACTGATGAGGTCATAGGTCCACTCTCGCATTTTTTTTTTTTTACCATGAAACAGTTGCCCTGTTTGGATGCTACATTATGCAGGATTCTATGCCTGTGGATTGGACATTGCACAAACCCCAAAACAGTTATTATGAAAATGAACTATTGGCCCCTCCAGAATGGAAGGAACCCAATGTAGCCAACTTGTCACCAAGTAGCCAACTGTCTCCTTGAGTTATTAATAGATCCAAACTGGGGGCTCAGCATTGGTCTCTATTGCTGATATGTTGGGCATTTAGGCATCAGCAGCTAGACTGACCTTAAAAACTTGGAGTCCAAGCTTTATGGGCCCACAGCTAGCTTCTGTCTTTCATGGTGGCTCATTTGGTAAAGAGTCTGCCTGCAATGTGGGTGACCCAGGTTCAATACCTGGGTCGGGAAGATCCCCTGGAGAAGGAAATGGCAACCCACTTCAGGAGCTAGCTTCTGTCTCTACCACTGTGGACACACCATTTGTGTGCCTGCATTAGTTTCTTAGGGCTGCATTACCAAAGTGATTTAAACAGCAGAAATGTATTTTAAACAATTTTAAAAATAATTTATTTATTCATTTATTTATTTTTGGCTGCACTGGGTCTTCAGCAGTTGTGGTGCATGCATTTAGTTGCTCCAGGGCATGTGGAATATTCCTGGATCAGGGATTAAATCCGTGTTCCCTGCATTGGCAGGTGGATTCTTATCCACTGTACCACCAGGGAAGTCCTGAACAATAGAAATATATTGTCTCACATTCCTGAAGCCAGAAGTCTGAGATCAAGGTGTCAGTAGGCTTGAGGCCTTCTAAGGGTTGTGAGGGAAAACCTGTTCCACATTCTATCCCCTAGCTTCTAGTGGTTTGCTGGCAATCTTTGGCATTCCTTGGTTTCTACTGCATCACTCTCATCTCTGTTTTTATCTTCACATGGCATTTCCTCTGTGTGTCTCTGTCTTCATATGGCCTTCTGCTTATAAGGATACCAGTCACATTGAATTAGGGCCCATCCTACTGCAGTATCTCATTTTAACTAATGACATCTGTAAGAACCCTATTTCCAGATGTCACATTTTGAGGTATTTGGGATTAGAACTTTAACGTATAAATTGGGGGGAGGAGGCAGATGGGGAGTGCATCCCAGGAGAGACCACGGCGTCGCTCAGCTGCTGTACCCGGCCTCTGCGTTATCTGTTTGGAGAAGCCCAAATACCGCTGCCCCGCCTGCCACATGCCCTACTGCTCCCTGCCCTTCTTCTGGAAGCACAAAGAGCACTGCAAGCCTGCAACTGGTCCTGTTGAGAAAAAAATAAGATCAGCTCTTACTGTAAAAACTAAAAAGCTTGTGGAAAACGAAGATGACGACGACAACTCTGTAGCTGATTTTCTCAATAGTGATAAAGAAGAGGACAGAGTGTCTTTGCAGAATTTAAAGAATTTAGGGGAGTCTGCAGTGCTGAGTAGCTTACTGCTTAACCTGCACCTCAGACAGTTGATGGTTGACCTTGATCAGGTGGATGACAAGGCCAAGCTTATGCGGGCCTGCATGCAGGAGCCCTTGTTTGTGGAGTCTGCGGACTGCTGCTGGAGTATCGTGGAGCCGTCTCAGAACGAGGATCCTTAAGGTGGATGACTGTGCTGTCTGCTCCTCCTGGGAGGCCATCATGTGTGGGCCTTGCCCAGGATGGCGCTTCCAGGACTCAGAGGCTGACGTCAGGTGGGCCCCCCCAGGCCCCTCTCCAGCACTGTAGGCCGGAGCACAGGCAGGTGGAGGTATTCACGGTGGCAGACCCATATGGAGAGAGAACTTGACATTCAAATGGTTGTTTTTAAGTGTTTTATTTTTGGTACAATTAAGACATAAATATTCACTGAGTTTCCACACCCATTTGAGTAAAAACTTGCTCAGTGTTTCTAAATAAAATTATGGTGTGGTGGTTCCAAAAAAAAAAAAATTGGGGGGATGATACAATATAACCCACAATAGTGCCCATCAGACTGGTTCCAAGGTAGCCAGTGATTAAGGTCGGTAATGACAATTGGATGAGTTATTCTCTCTACTTCATTGTTTAGTACCTTTTCCCTGGGAAGTGAAAAATGTGTTACAAAAATCTTCACAATTCATGCCCACTCCTGTATATCCACCCACAAGACTCTACCCTAGACCTTCCTGTCTTTGATCTTTCAGGCCTTTTTCTTCCCAGCCCCCTACCAGCGAGCCAGGCCACTGACATATGCCCAAGCATCTATATATATTTACTTCAGTCTGCTTCTCCTAATATACAAACCAAATGACCAGGGACAATGCTTGTAACTCTACCCATTAGGAAGATTTTTCCTCTTCTCTATTTTTCGAAGCCTATCAAGTATGTGGCTTTAAAGGAGCCACTATCTAATTTTGGCTTACACCCACATACTAAGCTGACTCATCCATAAACCAAACTCAGCCTTTATCCCTTCTCCTTCAGCTGGTCAGCTGTTGGTGCAGCTATGGTGGGTGACATGGGAGTCTGGATTACTTGGTCATACAGCTTACAAGTATCTCAATTGTGCTTGAGCTCCATCTCAGATGTACTATTTCCATCTTACAATAAATGCTACTGGGTCCATCTGAACACCAAAAGAACCTAGACCATAACGGGCAGTTCTGGGCAGATGGTCACTTGGAGTCCCATGGTTAAGTGTTTGGTTTCTACCAAGGTGCAGTATCACACTAGGAGTTGTTTCTTAAAATTTAGGTAACTTTCTGCTACAGATAGAATGGCCCTGCTCACATCCCAGGGACTGCACTTTGATTTTTCCACTAAGGCGTACCATAAGTTCTGTCTTAATTGAGTTTGGGCCCTTATAATGAAATACCATAGATTGGGTGGTTTAAACAGCAGAAATTTGTTTTTTGACAGTTTTGGAGGCTGGAAGTCTGATATCATGGTGTCAGCATGTTCAAGTTCTGATGTGATCTCTCTTCCTGATTTGGAGACAGTCACCTTCTCATTCTCACTCTGCCTTCATGGGGGGTGGGGGCGGCCAGGGAGAGTGCTATCTGGTGTGGCACTCTCTTCTTCACCATCACATTGGGAGTCAGGGCTTCAACATACGAATGGGGATGGGGACAAATTCAGTCCATAACATTCCACCCCTGGCCCCCTAAAATTCATGTCATTCTTGTATGCAAAACACATTCACTCCATCCCAACAGCCCCCAAAGTCTTAACTCATTCTAGCATCAACCAAAAAGCCTCCTCTAAATATTATCTAAATCAGATATAGTGAGACTCAAGGTATGATTCATCCTGTGGCAAAATTCCTCTCCAGCTGTGAATCCGTAAAATCAGACAAGTTATGTGCTTCCAAAATACAATGTGAGGGAGGGGGACAGGCATATAGGATAGGCATTCCCATTCTAAAAGAAAGAAACAGGAAAGAAGGAAGGAGCGTTGGGTCCAAAGAAAGTTCAGAATTTAGTGAGAAAAACTCCATTAGATCTTAAGGTTTGAGAGTAATTCTCTGGCTCAGTGCTCTGCTGTCCAGGTCCTATGGGGTGGCATCACTCCCAAGGCTTTGCTGTCTAGTCCCACTCCCAAGGCTTCAGGCAGAAGCCACCTGCCTGTCAAAACTGAGGCAGTGGCCCTGACGACCATCTATTATTCTGTCCTGTCCAATTCAATAAATCCAACAGCCGTCCTTTATTTTTTTCCAGCTCTGTCCTCTTCAGTTCAAATTGGCAGTGTTTCTGCTCATGTAATCCCATATACTCCTTTTCAAGTAATAATCTAGTAACACTGTTGGTTTTTTCATTCAAACACATTTTCTCATTTTTTGCAATATGGGTACGCTGAGAGTCTTTTAAGTCATCAAGTTCTAGTTTCTCTTTGCTTACAATTCTTTCTTTAATGGACCTCTCTCCTTTCATGTTTTACTCTAAGTAATAAGGTGAGACCAAGCCCTTCCTTCAGTACTTGGCTTAGAAGTCTCCTCAGCTGAATATTCACTTTTATCACTCAAATTCTACCTTCCACAAAACACTAGGACACAATTCAGCCAAGTTCTTTACCATTTTATAACAGGAATCACCTTTCCTTCAGGTTACAGTAACATGTTTCTCATTTCCATCTGAGATCTCACTAGATTTTCCCTTAATGTCCATATTTCTAGCGTGTAACTTAAAATTATTCCAGCCTTTACCCCTTATCCAGTTCCAAAGCTGCTTCTGCATTTTAGTTACTTGTTACAGCTGTACTCCACTGCTCATATCTGTCTTAGTCAGAGTCCTCCAGACAAACAGAATAGGAGTTAGGTATAGATGTAAATTTATTATAAGGAACTGGCTCACGTGATTATAGAGGCTGAGAAGTCCCAAGATCTGCAGTCAGCAATCTGATGACCTAGGAGAGCCAATGTTCACGTCCAGTCTGAGTTCAAAGGCTTGAGAACCAGAACACCTATGGTGTAAGTCCAAGTCTGAAAGTTGGCAAGCTCAAGATCCAGGAAGAGACAAGGTTTCTGTCCAAGTCTGAAGGCTAGAAAAGACCAGTGTCCTAGCTATACAGTCAGGCAGTTGTAATTCCTTTTTACTCAGTTTTTTGGGGGTTCTATTCAGGTCTTAAATTGATAGGATGTGGCCCATCCACATTAGACAGGGCAATCTGCTTTACTCATTCTACCAATCTTATGTTAATCTCATCCAGAAACAAACCCCCACCCCACCCCAGACACACCCGGATGTCTGACCAAATTATTTGGGTACTTCATGGCCCAGTCAAGTTGACACAAAATTAACCATCACAAGCTCCAAACTGCATCTTTTCCCACTCTTGATCCCTCTAATACAAGAGTCTACTGGAATATATGGCCAAAGTGACAGAGATGCTTGTATAGGAGACTGGAACATTTGAACAGCCCTTCTGTTCTGGGCCTCAAAGCTGGAAATCTTCTGTTACCTAGCATATAAGCTGGAGAAGTATTCCCAGATATGGAATATACTGCCCCAGAAGATGAAGAGAGATACAAAGCCCTGTGCATTCTTTGTGGTAGGGGATGCAAGATGCAACAATTTGCTTTTTACGTGGAAGGATGGACCCTTAAAAACTTCACTGAAGTGACAAATCCTTGAATCTTTGCAGCATTTTTCTACTCTCTGGAGCATGGGTCTTAACCAATGCCTCCAGCATACCAGCCACCTCTTGCTTGCACTTGTCTGCCCAGCATAATATCATCTCTGTAATGGGTCAATGTGATATTCTATGAATTGTCCAGGTGGTCCAGATGTCTTTTGACTATATTATGACAGAGGACAGAGTTAACTTATCCTTAAGGCAAAACTGTACATAAGTATTATTATTTATCCCACATGTATGTGAACATTTTCTGATGATCTTCTCTCATTAGAATGGAAAATAATTCATTCAACAAATCACTGGCCATACACCATATCTTGATGCTTTATTAATCTGCTCTAGCAACAATATTATGCCCAGCACAGCAGGTGTGATTAGAGCTGTTACTTGCTAAAGCCTGCAATAGTCTACAGTCATTCTCCAGGATCCATCCCGTTAAGTTTCTGCAGGGGCCAGACTGGCTAATTAAATGGAGACACGACAGGGACTGGGTTTCCCAGGGGTGCTAGTGGTAAAGAATCTGCCTGCCCATGCAGGAGACACAAGAGATGTGGGTTTGATCCCTGGGTCGGGAAGATCCCCTGGAGGAGGAAATAACCCACTCCAGTATTCCTGGAGAATTCCATGGACAGAGGAGCCTGGCAGACTACAGTCCATGGGTTCATGAAAAAGTTGGACATGACTTAGAGACTAAACAACAACAGCAGCAAATTACAAAGTTGGTGCCAAAATAATTGTGGTATTGCACTGTTGAAATGTGCCATTTGATACTGGAATATATACTTAAACGTGGTTATGTTATTCATCATTTTAATGCACATTTCTTGCTCTATGTTTTTTGCTAATGAATTATTACTTGCTATGTATTTTATATATATTTTAAACTATGGAAATTATGTTAGACCAAAAAAGTAAATTCAAGTGATTTTCTTATTCAAGTTCAAAATGGGTCATAAAGCAGCATAGACAACTTGCAAGGTCAACAACACATTTCTCCCAGGAACTGCTAATATACAGTGCAGTGGTGGTTCAAGAAGTTTTGCAAAGGAGACAGGAGCCTTGAATATGAGGAGTGCGGTAGCCTGCCATCGAAAGTTGACAATGACCAGCTGAATCATCAAAGCTGATCCTCTTACAACTACATGGGAAGTTGCCCAAGAAATCAACACTGACCATTCTATGGTCATTCCCCATTTGAAACAAATTGGAAAAGTGAAAAAGTTCAATAAGTGGGTGCCTCATGAGCTGACCACAAATCAAAAAGAACTGTCATTTTGAAGTATCATCTCCTCTTAGTCTGTGCAACAACAATGAACCGTTTCTCAATCAGATTGTGACATGCAATGAAAAGTGGATTTTATATGACAACTGGTGATGATCAACTTAGTGGTTGGACCGAGAAGAAGCTCCAAAGCACTTTCCAAAGCTAAACTTGCACCAAAAAAAGGGTCATGGTCACTGTTTGATGGTCTGCTGCTGGTCTGACCCACTACAGCTTTCTGAATCCCAGCAAAACCATTACACCTGGAAAGCATGCTCAGCCAATTAATGAGATGCACTGAAAACTGCAACGCTTGCAGCCAGCATTGGTAAACAGAAAGGGCCCAATTCTTCTCCATGACAATGCCCGACCACACATTGCATAACCAATGCTTCAAAAGTTGAATGAATTGGGCTACAAAGTTTTGCCTCATCCACCATATTCACCTGACCTCTTGCCAACTGACTACCACTTCTTCAAGCACCCTGACAACTTTTTGCAGGGAAAAGGCTCCCACAAGCAGCAGGATACAGAAAATGCTTTCCAAGAGTTTGCCTAATCCTGAAGCACAGGTTTTTACATGACTGGGATAAATAAATTTATTTCTTGTTGGCAAAAATGTGTTGACTGCAATGGTTCCTATTTTGATTAATAAAGATGTTTGAGCCTAGTTACAAAGATTTAAAATTCAGGGTCCAAAACTGTAATTGCTTTCGTACCTAACTGTCAAATAGATCAACTCCAATTGCACACACAGGAACTGGAGAAATGATCATTGGGTGGGCCCACAGACACCATAGACCCACTGTTACCTACTTTAGCAAGGACCCCATTTACTACAAGGCCCTCATAAGCTTCCAGTCTAACAGGGGGCCATGACAATGCTTGGGTCTCAGGGTACTGATATCCATATTTTGAGTCAATTTTCTGGTTATCCCTCTTCCACATTGTGTACAGTCACTATAGTAAATGGCCACAGGTCTCTTTGGGGAAGGACTGGAGAATTATTACATGTATAACTTACTGAAGTGATGCAGGATCTGCCATCTCTTAAAGTCAATGGATTTCAGATCTGAAAAGTGGCCCAAATCCAGACATTGAACAAGGGATAATAACTTTTTGGCTAGGGTTGGGGGTGAGGGGGACCATCTTCAGTCTCCTATTTTTCCATCTTGGACTATTTTTCGTTGTAGATGTTAACTTTACCTCTAGAGATGCTAGGCTCTATATCCATCTCCATAATTCCCTGCGGGTCAAGGCCCTTGGCTGCCAATCTTGTCAGATGTTGCTAATCTTTTTAATATTTGTGGCCTCCTGGTGACTAAGTGCCACCATCTGGCCTGTATTACTTGGGGGAAGGGGGATATCATTCCCATAGTTATTAATCAATCCCAGCTCTGTTTCAACTCCAGACTGTTCCTATGTCAGCCCAGACCGCAGAGCACTTCTTGGTGATGCTCTTGCTCCTCACCAGAGGATTTCTGACGGCCTCAGTGAATGGTGTGTTTCCTGGGCCTTCCTGTGGAACATAATCCTCTGATGGGTCCTCTGGCCTCACACCTATTCCTGCATGCCCATTTCCCTGTCTTTTTATTCATTCTTCTACCACATGCCAGGGCAACTGAGACATTTCTACTTTACTCAGCACTGGCCATCACTTTCTCTAGGTTCCTAAAAGCCCCCCTGCAGTTTGTTTCACCCCCAAGGGTTTTTGCTACCGTGTTAAATCCTGTGCCTCCAGAAAGTGCTCCTAATTCAATGAATTCCTAATTATACAGTCTTATACTCCAACCCATTTGATCAAGCAACCTCAAAATTCAACTGCAGGATACTCTCCTGGCTTCTGTCTGTATATGCTAGCTAATTCTTACAGCTCTTTGTATATAATCTCTTTTCTTCTGTATCAGGCCAAGTATGTTCTCAGCTGGGTTTCGCTAGGATTTAACTCTCGTTACTGCCCTGGCAGCCAGTAGACGAGGCAGGGACAACTTCTATGTTGCCTTGTGGGGCAGTGGCTCTGCAGTGTCTTTCAGCATGAAGAGAGTAATAAGAGGTAAACCACCTCTGTAAACTTTGAGAGTTCACGCGGGGCTTGCAGAACTAACATCCTTACAGATGTCCATTCAGATGCACTATCTCTTGTTTCAGGTTTTCTCAACCAGGGCCCTGACCTGTTGCCTCTTTGATGTCCTGAGTCGGTGGCTTAACTGTCAGCTCTTCCACTATAAGAGATAAAAGCCTCTTTGAAAGCTACTAAAGAGGCCCTCTGTCTCTCATACTTAACCATTAACCAGGGGAGAACCCTTGCTTTCTCCTTATTCCTTTCCAGAGTGTCACTACAACTTGGCAGTAACCAGCAAACTCCACTGCCCTTACAGGCATGTTTCTCCCCCAACCCCCATGGATTCCACATGCTTGAAATTGTACCTGCAAGGGCTTTCTCCTCCATTGGTATGTTTTCCCAGGTTGTTCTTAGTCGCTCAGTTGTGTCCAACTCTTTGCGACCCCATGGACTGTAGCTTGCCAAGCTCCTCTGTCCATGGGGATTCTCCAGACAAGAATACTGGAGTGGGTTGCCATGTCCTCCTTCAGGGGATCTTCCCAACCCAGGGATCGAATCCTGGTCTCCCACATTGCAGGCAGATTCTTTACCGTCTGAACTACCAGGGTAGCCAGGTTACTAATGATTAAACCTTCAGCAACTAGACCACCAACTGTGTTAGTAACCACCCATGCCCCTACACTACTCAGGAAAGCATCATCTTTGCTTACAAGGTAGTGAGTGTGGCAGTCACACTTTCTCAACTTTCTATGTTTTCTTGGAGCTCTCCTGGTACCACCTGTGCTAGTTTGGGCCCTCTGAGAGGCAGTTGCCAAAGTGTGATTTGACATGTACATTAGCTAGGGCTGGGTGGCTTAAACAATAGAAATGTATTTCTCACTCTTCTGGAGGCTAGAGGTCCAAGATCAAGATGTCAACAGGTTTGGTTTCTTTTGGGGCCTCCATCCTTGGCTTGCAGATGGCCACTTTTGCAGCACGGCACTTCTTCTGTACACATAACCCTAGTGTCTCCTTACGTGTCCAAATTTCCTCTGCTTTTAAGCAATCAGCCAAACTGGGTTAGGGTTCACCTTAACAGGTTCATTTTAACTTAATTGTGTCTTTCAAAGACTCATCTCCAAATACAGTCACATTCTGAGGTACTGTGGGTTTAGGGCGTCAACAAATATAAGGATCCTTCAACATATGGATCTTGGGGATATCACAATTCAACCCATAACAACGTGCAAGATATTTATTAGGGGAGCTAGCTGTCAAAGACACAAGGGAAAGGAGAAGGGAAGGTGGGAGAGTCTGCAAACTGTGACTATGAAGTCACATACCTGACATCTATGCAGAGAAAAAAGAAAGGATTGAGTAGGCAGGTCTCAGACTGCAGCACAAATTGAAGAAACTCTAAGTTAGGCTGATGGGTCCTCCAGTCAAAACTGCCCATCAGAGGAGTCCTAAATGTTACAGCAATAAAGCACGTTAGCAACCATGTGCACTCATTTATAAGTTAGACAACTATAGGCACATAAAGAATTCCATTTAGGGACCAGTTCTTACTGGTTTTTTTGTGTAGTGTTTCCAGTCCACTCTGGCTATTCTGCCACACTTTATTTTGCTCCAGGACCCATGTGCCTAGCTCTCCAAGATGTTTGTATATCTTTCTTATTTTTTGAGTCCAGCTCATTCTCTTGTTTACTTCATTCCTCTCCTTTCTGTCTTCTATGGCTTATTATTTTTTTTTCAGAGGGATATCCAGTTCAACTTTTAATGAAACATTTATTGAATGGGATTGATTATGGGCAATAAACTATAGTAGGTGCTGGATTTTTATGCCCTAATGGTCCACTTTCTTGGGAGAAAACAAGATTTCCCTTCTTATCCACAATCAGAGCTACCTGCAGCTTCCTTCACTTATGATATATAGGGCACAAGCACATTTACCCTGAGAATTCTACATTCAAATAATTTTTTGAGACATTCACCATAATATCTGATATTAATAAGGGCTGCAGAGCACCCTGCATCCCTGGGTGTTCAGGAAATATTATTATGCTTGAAGTGAGCTTCCCTGGTGGCTCAGCAGTAAAGAGCATGCCTGCAATGCAGTTCGATCCCTGGGTCTAGAAGATCCCCTGTAGAAGGAAATGATAACCCATTGCAGTATTCTTGCCTGGGAAATCCCATGGACAGAGGAGCTTAGTGGGCTGTAGCTGTAGTCCATGGCGTTGCAAAAGAGTCAGACAGGACTTAGTGACTGAAAAACAACAACAATCTATTTAGGTACATAGGTAATATTTATGTAGGTATGTATAAATAGTTACTATATATTAATTTCAAAAGAGCTTCAGAAGAGAAAGCATAATGAACTTAACTAACATTTTACAACAGAAAGGCCATATTAAGCTGACCAGAAACCTGAAGGATACCATTCTTTCTCAGAAATCTAAAAGATGCCTGAGGACTGCTCTTGGAATTTCCCCTCAGTTTTATCAGTGTCAAACTTCTTATTGGCTAGGGGCCACAAAACAAAATTCCAGTTGAACTCATGAGGGAAGAACATAAAAGGATGGGGAAAACAGATATCAATACTCAGAAGGCTTGTTTCTACATTTCCCTTACCACTCAATTGCCTTGGTCATTTACAAACCTAATCTGTGGCCAAGTTAGGAACTTGAGAGAAACAGGCCTGGAGAGGTTGAGGCCTTGACCAGTGGTATATATTATTAACCAGAAATGGAACCCTGGCATTTCTCTTTCAGTCATACACCACCCACTAAATGACTTCCTAACTGGCTATCTTTCTTGAACATATAACTCATTTACAGTCTTTCTATGAAGCTGTGAGTGTGCTCTCCTACACTTAGGGAAGGGAAGTTAGGGGAAGGGAAGTTAGAAAAACAAAAAAGACACTGCTGCCAGTTAATTCATGGATAATAGACAAAGCAGTGAACAATTTGAATCCCAGATCCAGAGCTCTAGGTCACTAGGTCGAAAGCCTGTAGTACTAGTGACTGGGGGGTAAGAATGGAAGTCCCCTACACATGAATGAGTTCCCTTCCAGGAGCGTGTTAGTAAGTCCAACGAAGTTAGCCTAAGCACCCAACTAACACAATCGGCTATATAGTACTGTACTGTAATAGGTTTATAATACTTTTCACACTAATGTATGCTGCTGCTGCTAAGTCGCCTCAGTCGTGTCCGACTCCGTGCGACCCCATAGACGGCTGTCCACCAGTCTCTCCCGTCGCTGGGATTCTCCAGGCAAGAATACTGGAGTGGGTTGCCATTTCCTTCTCCAGGGCATGAACGGGAAAAGTGAAAGTGAAGTCGCTCAGTCGTGTCCGACTCTTCGCGACCCCATGGACAGCAGCCTACCAGGCTCCTCCGTCCATGGGACTCTCCAGGCAAGAGTACTGGAGTGGGTTGCCATTGCCTTCTCCGACTGTAATAAGTTTATAATACTTTTCACACTAATATATAAAAACACAAAAAATAAAACACTTTTAATCTTATGGTACAGTACCTTGAAAAGTACAGTAGTACCAGTTACATCACCACTGCTTTAGCTCGCTTCAGTATATCTTGGGCTTGAAATAAAGATACTATACTACTGCACCCTATATAGTACTGTAAAGTACACAAAAGCAAAACCACTTGTAAAGGACGCACGTATGTGACAATGTATGCCAGACATGTGAACTAACTTAGGTAACTGGACATGCGAAGGCACTTCCCACCTTTGAAAGTTTGCAGCTTTCAACTTTGAAATTTCCTATGTAGGGGACTTACTGTAAAATTACCTTGGCCATGGGGAAACTTCAAGACTTCCGTACCAACTAAAACAAGCGAGCCATGGGAGGGGTGAGCTGAAGTGAATGGACTCGCTCACAGCACCGGTTCAGACGCATCCCATTATTTCCCAAGTTCAGTCCTGGAGGCAGTCACAGCACCTGGAGGAAGTCTGCGCCGGAGCCGGAAGAGCGGGGAACACAGCTAACAGCCGAGCGGGTGGAAAGCGAGGAGAGCCTGGGACAAACGCTCTCTGATAGGGAGCCATCAAACCAGGTTTCAGACAGTCTGGCTCCCCATAAAATTCCCCAGTTGATAATCTTGGGACGGGTTCACAACAACTCTAAAAAAGTAAACTCTCGCCACACGCCTTCAGTTCCGAGCGACCCTGGCAACTACTAGCGATTTAAAACGGAAGAACGACCTTTGTCCCGCCCTCTCTTGGCCACCCGAGGCCCGGCGGGTTAGCTCGTTGGCCCAATCACCTCGGCGGGAACTCCGACCAACCAATAAGAGACAGGTACGGGAGGGAGGGGCTGAAGGGGTGGCGAGCGCACGCGCAGCTGGGAGAGTGGCCCTAGCAGTGTGGCGGTGTCGGTGAGTTGGTTGCAGGTGGACTCGTGTTGGCTCTGAGAATCCCGGAGTAGCCACTGCCGCTTTCTCCTGCCCTTACCATGTTTCTCACCCGGTCTGAGTACGACAGGTCTGTATGGCTGGGGGGAATGGGGTCAGGTAACGAGTGGGCGGACTCGGGGCCCGGTCTGGGCCTGGGTTCTGCCTTGTCATCGGGGCACCGCACGAACCCGAATTCTGGCCCAGCCGGGGGGTCTCCTCCCTTCCCCAGGCGTCCGCTGTGTTCCGCAGGCTAGATTTGCGCCCATCGGCCTCAGTTGTCCTACCGCTGAGTCACTCCTGGGTCCCAAGTCGGTGCGGAAGCGTGAAGCTCCGTTTTGTGCTCCGGCAAAGAAGGCTGCTGGGGCCTGAACTCTGACCTTTAACTTGGGGAAGGCCAGGAGTCACCCTCTCTCCCCTTCTTTTTGTGCTGAGTATGACTGCCTTTTAAAAGATGTAAACGCGCTACCTGGAAGAAAAAGCGATTAGGGATCACTTAATGGGTTTGATGATTTCAGCTCCCTTTTCTTTCTAGGAGGACAGCCTCGTTTTCCGTTTATTAGTTGTGGGAATAAAGCAGCTATTCCTTTGATTGAGATGTAGTAGGGCGTCCTGGGATGTTTAGTTTCTACAGAGGATCGAAGGAAGTCTCAGCTTTGCCAAGATACAGAGTCTGAAGTCTGATTTTGTGGAAACTGGAATTTAGAGTGATTCTCAAGAGTTTTGTCATCATGCTGATTCAAATTGCCTTTTTGACTTTTTAAAAAGTTTAAGGGAAGTTGCTTTAAGTGTGTCGAAAACCAAACCTGTTTTTGAAATCAAAGCTGTGAGATTGTTGTATCTATTTAAAAGAAAAAACCTTTCAGAGCTTGGGAATGTTAATATTAAGTTGTATCTTCTTATGCTGTAGACATTTTTACTTTCAGTTTCTGTTTTGATCAGTTACGATTCACATAGCTATTAAGTTGCTTAAAAATTTTGAGGCCAGCAAAGGCAGATGTTTTCTCTTTACTAGATGGCTTTGAGAACTTGCATTTCTTCTCAAGTATATGTTGAACGTGTTGAAAGTTTTATCACTTAGAACTGCTACTTCTAAAAAAACCTTTTTACTGACTCAGAAGATGTATGTGAGGCTTTAAAACTGACTTTTTCCTACCGTCCTATAAAGTGACTTTTGTTGGTCGGTATTTATTTTCTAGAACATTGAAGAGAATTGTCTTTGTGTGATAAAATTTTGAGTAAGGGTGTGTATGAGGGAAATTGTTGTCCTTATCAGAAAACCTTTGTTAAGGTTTTTGTGATCATTTTCTTAACAGCTTTATTAACTTAACAGCTTTGTGTTACTCATTTTTGTATCTTCCTGCGTGCGTGCTGAGTCGCTTCACTCGTGTCTGACTGTTTGTGACCGCATGGACTATAGCCCACCAGGCTCTTCTGTCCATGGATTCTCCAGGCAAGAATACTGGAGTGGGTTGCCATTTCCTCTTTCATTGTATCTTCGTAGGAATGCCTAAAATATAGTCTGCTTAGCTAATATACTTAAATGCTTGCTGTGTACAAGGCACTGTTATAGTTGCTAATCATACAGCAGTGAACAAAAATCATGATCCTTGTTCTCATATGGGAGACTGTCCTTTAAAAACTACTTAATAGAATTTTCTGGTGGTCCAGTGGTTAGAATTCTGGGCTTTCACTGCTGAGGGCACAGGTTAGATTCCTGGTTGGGGAACAGATCCTGCAAGCTATAAGGTATGGCCAAAAAAACCCCACCACTATTTACAAAAGTAACTACAGTATAAGTCAGAAACGTGTTCATGTCATTGGAGAAGCTGAAATCAACACTATGGGAGTTTTAATGACAGAGGTTGCATTTGATATTATAAGGGGATTATGGAAAACTTTAGAAGGAGTTGATATTTAAACTGAGTTTAGGGGTAAGAATTTAATAAATATGCACAGTAAGAGTCAATAGTTTTGAGGCAGAGAATATAAGATGAACGGAGGAGGGGCCATGGAAAAGCACAGTTCATGTTTGGGAAAGCTCTAGGCTTCTGGCACATATGATATAAATATGGGAATAGGGGGAGTTCGGAGAAAAACACTGGTGCTAGGTATTGGGTGGTTTTTAATTTGAAGTTGAAGGGTTTGGGTCTTATTTTGTGCCATTAATTATCATTTTAAGTTACATAGTCATGATTGTATTTTATAGAAATCAATTGACTGGATTAGAGGAAAGAGTCAATACCTGTTAAATGGCTGTTATAGTTAGGTGAAAGGTAATGAGGGCATTGAGAATGGAAGGGAGAGTTGAGTTACTGTGGGGGAGGAACTAATTTAAATTGATATGACTTGGCATATGGTTAATATGGGAAAGGGCTTCCCAGGTGGCTCAGTGGTAAAGAATCTGCCTGCCCATGCAGGAGCTGGAGGTTCATCCCTTGGTCGGGAAGATCCCTTGGAGGAGGAAATGGCAACCCACTCTAGTATTCTTGCCTGGAAAATCCCACAGACAGAAAGGAGCCTGTTGGACTACAGTCCTTGGGGTCGCAGAGTCCAATAGGACTGAAGAGACTGAGCACTCATGCACTAATATGGAAAAAGGGAAGGATTGAGTCAGATCATTCAGAACTTTCTAGCTTGGGAAACTGGGAGATGGGAGGTGTTTTAAAGTAAAAAAAATGAAGTAGGAATGGCAGCAGGTGGAGCTGGTTTCCAAAGGATGACTGGATATCAGATTGGAAAGTGTTAAGTGTTTGGTATTAATGTGATATCCATGTGGAAACGCTCAGAAGACATTCAGATTAACGAGAAAAGAGGTCAAACTGGCAGTAGAGATTTGGAAGTAGTTAGTGCTTAGCTAACTACTGGAGAATCCCAGGGATGGCAGAGCCTGGTGGACTGCCATCTATGGGGTCGCACAGAGTCGGACACGACTGAAGCGACTTAGCAGCAGCAGCAGTGCTTAGCATAGATGAAATAACCCAGGGAAAGTTTGGAAAGAGGGCCAAGAGCAGAGCCCATATTAGAGAAGATATGGGAATACTTCACCAGGATGAAGTTTCCTGAATTAGAGCGAAAATACTGTATTCATATTCACAGAGTAATTTGGTGGCTCAGACGATAAAACGTCTGCCTATGTGGGAGATCTGGATTCGATCCCTGGGTCAGGAATATCCTCTAGAGAAGGAAATGGCAACCCACTCCAGTATTCTTGCCTGGAAAATCCCGTGGACGGAGGAGCTTGGTAGGCTACAGTCCATGGGGTCGCAAAGAGTCGGACACGACTGAGCTACTCAAGTTTCACTTCCATAATATGTGCCATTCAATACCAATTGTATTGTGACAGAAGCAGGGTAGGTTTTTTTTTTTTTTTTCATTTGAGAGAAGAAAAGTTAGTAGGTGACACAACTAGAATTTAATCCCAGATCTTCTGCCCTAACTTCCCACTCAGTGATTTTTAAAAAACTGTTCTTTAGAATCATACATTTCCTTTTAAACGACCTTAGGGAAAGCACCTCTGGGGAAAATGAGAGGCTGGAATGGTGAGATTCTCCTTTGAGTCCTGATAGTTAGAAGCTTTGTCTCTGTAGTCAGATTGCCTAAATTCTCATTCCAGCTCTGCTTCTTATATGCTGAGTGACTTTGGGCAAATTACTCAGCCTCTTTGTGTCTCAGTTTCCTCTTCTCTAAAATAGTATCTGCTTTAGTTTACTTTATGGGATTGAGGATTAAGTGTGTTGTCATTTCTAGGATTATAACAGTGCTAGGAATATAGTCCACATGCAGTAAACATCAACCTTTATTATCTGTTTTATATTTGGGAGGTACACACAGACACATATTTCTTTTAGGGGGAAAAAAGTTTTTGATAAAACAAATTTGAAAACACTGCTCTTTATCATGATAGTTACATGTTATAAACTCCAGATTCCATAAACCAAGGAACACAGCTATTTGCTTTTACTTGTTCAAATATTCTTAGTGTCCATCACATGCTGAAAGCTTGTATAGCTAAGACTATGCTGCCTCTTCTCCAAAGGAATTTCTAACAGACTGGAGCAAGGAAAGGTTGGGAATTGTTTAAGGGAGAAGAGCATTCTGGCATATAATTAGTATAGTATATTGAGTGAATTAATCAGGTTAGGTTTTAGGAACCACACAGATCTGTCTGTTGTTCCGATAACAATACTAATTCATACAAATAAACAGAGAAATGTCCTTGTGGCTGATTTCTGCTAAAGAGAAATGTCAAATTCACATAATGGAAAGAGGATACGAATAAATGCACATTTTCTTAAGAATTGCCTGATAGTTTGGGGGCATGAGTTTACCAAAGGGATTCCAAATTGATTCAGGCTTGAGGCAGAAAGTCACCTACTCTCATTTGATCAGCTTGAAGATACTCCGGGAGTGGGACAGAAGTGTTCTGTATATAGGTCCCATTCTCTTGAAAAACTGTTAATGAACCAAAAAAACAGAAGATTGTTGTGGTTAAAAGAGAATAATGACAGTAGTAATGCACATCTGAGCTAGATGTCAGGGAACTTGAGTTTAATGTCTCTACTTTTTTTTTTGTTTGTGTTTTTTCCTTTTCTCTGAAAATTTTAATACCTTTTTTTTTTTTTTAATTATAGGGGTGTGAATACTTTTTCTCCTGAAGGAAGATTATTTCAAGTCGAATATGCCATTGAGGCTATCAAGGTATAGTATCAAGTGGGGTAGTTTTTGAAATTTCATGTTTAATCTCTGCTGGCAGAGCATTTGGAGTAAATGTATTTAAATAATTTCTTTAGAAAATGTTCTTTATCTCCCTTTAATCAATCACAGTTAACCATAAAAATATTTTAATTGAAGTATAGTTGATTTACAGTGTTGGGCACAATTAACCATTTTTATAACAGATTCAGTCCCACTGCTTCACAGTTAAGTAAGTAGCTTTTTCTTAGTGGGGTTGGAAGGACATGTTTGTGTTTGTAATGTTCTTAACTATAAAGAGAGGGGTATAGAATTCCCAAGTTAGCACCTGTGAGATATTTTGTCATCTTGAACAAATTGTTTAACTGATCACCTGTATTCTTGTTGGTAAATTTGTCAATTTGTACTAGATATTTTGGGGACTGAATAAGAGATGTGTTATGTAATCTAACAACAAAATTGAATAGTTCAAACCAGTTTTCAAAAAATTAGTTAGAAAGTAAACTGTATACTGGAGAAGGCAGTGACACCCCACTCCAGTACTCTTGCCTGGAAAATCCCATGGATGGAGGAGCCTGGTAGGCTCCATGCAGTCCATGGGGTCGCTAAGAGTCAGACACGGCTGAGCGACTTCACTTTCACTTTTCACTTTCATGCATTGGAGAAGGAAATGGTAACCCACTCCAGTGTCCTTGCCTGGAGAATCCCAGGGAGGGGGAGCCTGGTGGGCTGCCGTCTATGGGGTTGCACAGAGTCGGACACGACTGAAGTGACTTAGCATAGCAAACTGTATACTGAAATTTAGTTATGTGGGATCTTCTCTTTGTTGGATTGTGGATAGTCTAAATTCTGATTTAAATCTAAATCAGGTCTAGGAGAATGAGGTCCAGGCATCAGTATTTTAAGGACTTCCTCGGTGATTCTAGTGTCTAGCAAGGGTTGAGAATTACTGATCTAGTCCAGCTCTTCACTGTTTCAATCACCTCTACATCCCCAAACAGGTTCTGTTTTTGTAGTTCTAGTGACAGAATGTTTTCTCACTAGATAGCTCATTCTGTTTGAAAATAGATCATAATGGTTTAGAAATTTATCCTGTATTGAATCAAGAGTCTAGCTTCATGAAATTTTCTTCAGTTGGCCCTAGTTTTACCCTTGAACCATACAGGATGTTTAAACCTCTTCCATAAGACAATTCCTCACATATTTGAAGAGAACTATTGTGTTTCCCTCTAAATTACCTCTTGTAAAAAGTGTGTATTGGGGGAAATGGTTGTATGACAGTCTGGAAAAGGGCAAAGCAGATTCTTAGTTGAAGATGTAGAAGTGAAGGTGGAAGCATTGTAATAGATAGTGGGCAGAAAATGATGGACCAGCTACCAGACCTGTTTTTCTGTTCCCTCACAATATCGTTTTCCTCATAATTCTTTTTAAAAAATTTGCCTGATTTAGTATGTAAATATCAATAATTCATCCCCAAAGTCTCCAAATTATGTATATCCTCTCAAAACACCCAGGCACATGAAGTATCCCGTTAAAGATTCTTAAAGAAATCTTTGAGCCTCTGACCTGCTCCAACCTGGACTGACTGTCTGGGCCTGCTGCATAGCTGTACATCTAGGATCTTCTGTTGTCATCTTCCTTGAACTCCCTCTTGCATTATTTTATCATTTTGTCCTTGAAATGGTATGATATAAATCAGGTCGCTTCTGGACTTTCTTTACTTAGCTTAGGATTTGGATTTCTCGTGTCTGCTTCATGAAAGAATTAAGAATCCTTTAATTCTTCAAGGATTAAAAAATTTTTTTCTTTAGATTTTTTTCCCCTTGAACTAGCTAGATTCTTTAGATACATTTTTTTGAACTGCAGATCTTGAATTAGTGGGCATTGGGTCAGTTTAGCAGGTAGTAGGAGCATCTCTCTTTTTAAGTGGAATGGAGCAATGGATTTCAGGATGCCTTAGCCGTAGTGTTGGTGATTTCTTTTTTTTTTTCATGAAACTTTGTTTCTATTTATTTCTTTATATCTATTTGCACATTTTGGTCGTGATATAAAATATATTTCTTAATGTAGATTTGGATTGGAAAATTTGAAAACTCCTGCTGTAGAGAAAACTGCCTCTTCTAATGTCATGCCTGAAGGGTATTTTTGGCTACTCACTTCTGAGAGCTGTGTAGGGGAAGAAGGCTGGGATTTGTACCATCAAGCTTGTCAATTTTTACTTAATCCCCTTGTTTTGACAGTAGTACTCCTGCCTTTGAATGTGCTTCGTGTCCTTCAATGTAGACACCCTCATTTTATGCTTTCCAGAGTCATCTGCAAGAGTGGGAGTCGGGGGCATACTCTAGCTTTACAGGGTGGAGTAAGGGATCTGGAAATCTGTTTCTTAAGCACACACTGAACTAATCTTGTAATTTTTAGCTGTTCCACTTCTATTCCCAGAGGTCCTTGTTGCCATCCTTCCCTTTTTGAGCACCAGTAGTGGGGTGGTCCTGTGATAAAAATCAGGTTGCTGCAGTACTTTCTTTACTTAGCTGAGGATTTGGGTTTCTTGTGTCTGCTAAGTAAATTATCACTTCTCCACCTTTTTTCTTGGAAATTTTGTCGTTTCTGTGGCTTTGCCTTTCTCTTTGTCCTAGTATATTTATCCTACCCGTGCTTAAGCCCTTTAATCTCCTATCCTCAGACTTGGGGAAAGAGTGGAGCTAAGGTACCTATTCAGTCTACACCTTTACTCAGAAGTAAGAGCATTCATTTTTTACATAAAATTCTTTGACAGTTAATTTCCTGCAGTTTTGCATGTACTGTGGATTAAGAAAATATACAATGAAAAGCAGGTATATACATTTAGTAACACTTCTAAATAATGTCATGGCAACCCACTCCAGTATTCTTGCCTGGACAACCCCATGGAGCCTGGCATGCTACCATCCATGGGGTCGCAAAAAGTTGGACATGACTTAGTGACTCACCACCAAAAAATAAGGTCATAACTTTGTATATTTGAAAAATAACACAAGAATACAGATATGTATGAGCTATGATCATTCAGTCTGCATGTGTGTTGAAAGCATGTTATGCACAATGATTCATGAAATTCATTTGAATACTTTGCGATAACAGACTCCAGGAATCTGATGCTCACACTGACAGTCATGGCTTTGTAGAACTAAGTGAAAAAAATGATTACTTAGAGGAGTGAGCACATATAGTCCTGGGAGACTTGATGAATGATGGGGTGGGATTTGGATTGGAAAAGGGAAGAGTGTACTCCAGGGGTGATGGCATGGCAGAGGTGCAGATGCAGGGGATGACATGGCATGAGAAGATGGATTTGGCTGCAACGGGGGGATCTGGTTAGAGGATAATGCATAATAAAATTGGAAGAGAAAAGTATGATTAGGTTTTGAGATCTCTGGAAGCTTGCTTGGATTTTATGTTGTAGGCAGTATAGAGAGACATTGGTTCTTCACAGAGAAGTATAATGAAAATAGCATATTATTGTATCAGTCAGGCTATCCATGAACAATGCATTGGGAGAGAGGTTAAAGATGGGGAGACTAAGTAGGAGGCTGTTGAAGTCATCTTGGCACATAAAACAGCTAACATCTGTTGCTCATTTATTATGTGAAGTTGCCATTTTAAGTATTTTATATATTAGTGTGTTTACCCTTCTTGATGTATAGAATTGTTAGTATTATCCCCATTTTGCAGATGTGAGATGAAGGGTGGGTGACTAGGATGGTGTTGTGCCTCTGGAGGGATGAAATCAAACTATATTGTAGACTGCTAGTGACCTTGAGAGAGATTTTTATGTTGTTGTTGGTGTTTCCTTTTTCTTTCTTTCCTTTTTTTAAAATTTTTTTAAGTAAAGGACTTTTCTGGAGGTCACACAGATTTGAGGGATATCACTTTTTGGGATAATTCAGGGTAGCAGAGATAAAAGGATGCCAAGCCCAAAAGAAGCATTACAGTTGTATTATTTCTCATCCACTATGTTTAAGACTTTAGAACCTGCCCCTCTCCAAAAAAATTGGTACTAGAGTTGATTGTTTTCCAGACATTTTGAAGACCTTATTGAACTTCCCCTTTACAAGCCCAGAATTCTGTAAATCAATGATCTTGCCACTGACAGGAATAGTACATTATTTATTAGGGGACTCCTGTTCTCTCTGTGTACTAGATATGGCTGATTGAAGCGTCTATCCTGTGAAGATGTACAGAGAGATTTCTGGTAAGTAGGTGAGAATATTCTTTGACTTCTCCATGATAACCATAACCTATTTTTCTTTAGCTTGGTTCCACAGCCATCGGGATCCAGACATCAGAGGGTGTATGCCTAGCTGTGGAGAAGAGAATTACCTCTCCACTCATGGAGCCCAGCAGCATTGAGAAAATTGTAGAGATTGATGCTCACATAGGTAAGAAGTAGGGGAAGATTGATCTGTAGGATCTTGCTGAGTTCTTCAGTCTTCTTTGATGTTCCAAGGGAAGTTCATTAGGTGAACATCTTATTCCCTTGTTAGCTGTTGCTTTCCAGGCCATTGTGCATAATATTGGTAGTAGGAAGCAGTTGTAAGATTCACCTACTCCCAGAAGTTCCTTTCTCCCTCAAATTTGGCAAATGTGATGGTTATTGAAATATGTAAAAGTTGAATCATAGGCCAGCTCCCTATGATGGCTGAGTCTTCATGGATGTATAACATTAGGAGGCCACCTGGAGCAGAATTATCGTGTGGGAAGCTAGGGGTGTCCACTGAGAAAAGAGAAATTCTTAACGATCTTCAGAGTGACTAAGGTGCAGAGAGTATAAAGATAATAGACTTTGACCCAGATCACTACTCTTCCTCTGTTTTCAGATTTATCATTTTATTCTATCTCCCCCTGCCTTCCCTTCCTCCCCTTTTGGGTCTCTGATAAATTCCCCTCCTGTAGCTTCTGGCATCATTGTAACATAATGAGTAGTTCTACTTATTTATAGCATGGCATTTTAGTTGACTGCCCACATTTTCTTAACCTATCTAGTCATCTACTTAATGAAACATTGATAAAATAATTAATTGCTTAAAGATTTCAGAACTAAATGCCATGGTGACGAAGGAAGCTTGACATTATCTCTTTGATAGATACAGAAACTGAGATTTAGACTTTAAGGATTAGAACATTGTGTCTATCTCAAGCCATCTCATCTACCTTTTGGAGGCAGGTCAGGGTCACTTCATTCAACAAACTGACAATCTACTATGTGCCAGACTTTGTGCTAAACACCCGGGACACAGAAAAGAGAGAGACATAGACATAGTCCTTTGTGTTCTAGGAGCATACAGTTTAATCACAGAGATAGACATGTAAATAAGTCAATGCAATTAAGTGATGTAGATATTAAGAAAGACTGTGGCATATGCTTAGTAGGAGTATAACTGGGGAAATACTTAGTTTTGCCTGGAGCCTGTGGTAGTGAGGCTTTCAGAACATAACTCCATAAAGGTGACACTTGAGCCGAGCTGAATTCTAAAGGATAAGGAGGTGTTTACCAAGTGAGTAAGTGTCTGGGTGTAGCAGGGGAGAGCTTTGTGATCAGAGGGTATAGAAAAGAGCAAAGCTGTGATGGTGTAAAATATAAAATACCCTGGTACCGGCAATTTGGGATGACTGGGAGGTGGAACATGGTAAGAAATGAGTCTGGGATCAAAGAGTGAAAGTCCTTTTTACCATACTAAAGAGCTTAACCTTGGTCCTTTTGCATTGACATCAAAGATTGTATGCATTGAGGTGATATGCTCAGATTAGGATTTTAGAAAAACCATTCTGACAGTAGTGTTGAAGGTAGAGTGAACGGGACTGAAACTGAAGGCAGGGAGACCAGGTCAGAAAATTTTTTAACAGTCTAAATAAAGAGATGAGGAGGGCTTTAGCCAAGGAAGTGGCCAGACATTGGCGAGGTAAGGATTAATACCACACAGGCTAATCAGGTAGTGATCGATAGAATTTGGGATTTTTGATTGGTTAAGAGAGCCAGAGAAGAAGATGGAGTCAAGAAGGGAAATGAGTTGAATCTGTGGTCTCTCCATGCAGATATATTAGGGGAGTCATTTGGCTTTATAGGTCTGAACTGTGGGAGTGAGACCTAGGCTGGAAATTTGGATTTGAGTCATGACATGTTAAGTAATTGCCATAATCTCGGCTTCCTGGGCCATCTCTACTATAACTAGTTGGTGTTTGACCAGGAAGTGAGAAGATTTTTTATTTTACTTTAGGGTGTTACACTGTAGCTCATAGCGAGATAGTTATTTTTAAATTTTTTTTCCTTATTTTTCTATTGGAGTGTTAGTGCTTACATGGGCTACAAAGAGTGCTAAAGGAATGTCTGAGTATGTAAATGTGAAAATTCATGTTTGATTAGCTGTCCTTCTCTGTCTCCTCTCTTAATAGCTGAACTTCTGTGTCACTATGGATGGTTTTTGTTAGTGATATAATTATACTTGTGTTCAGTGCAGATACTTGCCCATTTAATCTCATGTGTATAGTGCTGTGGGATTGCTGGTTGGCTGCCGTGGTTTCACTCCAAAATTTCAGTATTTCCTGAATGGATGAAAGAGTTCTACAAGGATTCGGCTTACTGGGTCACTGTTGCTTTTACATTGCAGGTTGTGCCATGAGTGGGCTAATTGCTGATGCTAAGACTTTAATTGATAAAGCCAGAGTGGAGACACAGGTAAAATCAGCATCAACTCTCCTTTTTACCATGATGCTTGGGTTCCTTGTTTAGTGATGATACAACTGCCTGGGCTGTACTGCAGCTATGTGTGTTAATATCTGATGTAGCTCTTGGGAGTGATTTTGAGCAGAATCCCTGGTTGTAACTTTCTGAGGCCTGGAGTCTAGCCATCCAACCATTACAGCTCTAAGGAAGCCCTGGTAAATAGTGCTGACAGTCTCTTGCTTTTTCTTGATTCGCCTTATGTAAAGTAGGCATTGCACTGCATTTTGTTCCCTAATTGACTTTCTGTGGGAGCACCATAGCAGGAGGTAGAGGTAGCTAAAGGAGTTTTGCCCCACCTGCCCTTTGCTGCTAGGCTTGCAAATGACAGCTTTCCAGTGGTGAGTAATGATATATACCAGGTGATAAATGCTGCTTAGGAATACTGCTTTTTTTTTTTTTAACTGAGCTCTTGCTGCCTGCAGAGTAGACTGGTCAAAAAAAATACCTGATCGGTAAAAATTCTTTGTGCTTATTTGCAAGTTTGCTGTCAGTACTTATGTAAGAATAAGTCATTCAGTTGAAACTCCAGCAGAATAATAAAATAGAATCTTTGAGGGAAAGTGGCACTGAGCTGTTAGCTTTCACTTTGTGAAGAGACTAAATTTGGTTCTTTGAAGGGTTAGCTCTTTTTCAAGGGAGCGATCCTCTAGCCATCATTGCCCAGAGTCCTTTTGGTATAACTTTATTTCCAGAGCTATTCCTCTTCCTCTCATGCAGTCCAAAACATTTGAGTTTAGTGTTAAGGAAAACACCCGTGCTTGAGCCTTCAGTTTTTAACCACAGTTCAAAGGGATGTGTGTAGTGAGGTGGTGGGCTGCTTTTAATGCCCTTCTTGTGAAAGGTAGACCACACATTGCTCTTCTTTTAGAACCATTGGTTCACCTACAATGAGACCATGACTGTGGAAAGTGTGACTCAGGCTGTGTCGAATCTGGCGCTCCAGTTTGGAGAAGAAGACGCAGACCCAGGTGCCATGGTGAGTGTGGTGATTGCACCAAGCTGTCTTGCTGTCCTGTGGGACTTAGGATGTCTGTCCTCGGAGCATGTCTTTCCCTGGTCTTCTTGCCCTCTTACTTCACTGCTGTTCATCTTAATATCTTCTGATTTGTGGTTCTAGTCCCGTCCCTTTGGAGTAGCACTGTTATTTGGAGGAGTTGATGAAAAAGGACCCCAACTGTAAGTACCATTTTGCCATTTTTCTCCTGATTCCTTTTCGGGAGACTTTTTATCATTTGGGATGGGACTGTTTGTTTATCAACTGAGAAAGATTATTATAGAGTTGTAAAAATGAAGGGCTTCTAATTCTATAAAATTGAGTGATTCTGTGCTGCTTACACAAAGACAAATTTGGGGATTTTATGAAGAGCACCCCTATTGGAACCAGTGCTACTTCTGGAAAAAAAAGAGAAGTAACTTTGTTACTATAGTCAAGATATGTTTTAGAGCCTTGCTTTGGAATATTGATTTGATCTTTATCCTCAAATGGTATTTGGAAAGTCATACATAAGTGTCATATTTATATATACTGTATGTATAAAGTATATTTATATGTACTTCTCTAAATCCCAGAGGAAATTATTATTTGTTTTCTTAAACACTTTTTAAAAGATCTAATTTCTCCAGCCATGGAACATCTTTTGGATGTATGCCTTGGTATTTCCTGGCTGCAGGGCCAAGCATTTATATTTTTTTAGAGAGACGTCTGTAATGGAAAATATCACCATTCTTAAGCATTTTAATCCTCTTCTTTTTGGTGGTTTTGCAGGTTTCACATGGACCCATCTGGAACCTTTGTACAGTGTGATGCTCGAGCAATTGGCTCTGCTTCAGAGGGTGCCCAGAGCTCCTTGCAAGAAGTTTACCACAAGGTAATTAAGTATTCTCATGCCTTTATTATTATTTTTTATATCAGGGTAGAATTTACATACAATAAAATGTACAGACCTAAGAGTTCAGATCTATGAATTTTGATGATTGTATATACCCTGGTAATCACCACTTAAAATGTAGAACACTTCCATCAGCCCATCCCAAAATGCTTGCCTCCTCTCCAGTCAGTCTCTCCCTCCCTTTCAGCCACATATGCCATTGTAGATTAGTTTTGTCTGGCCTTTTTATAAATACAGCCATACAGTTTGTATTTTTGTGTCTGTGTTTTGTTCAACATACTGTTTTTGAGATATGTTCATGTTCTTGAACATTTCAATAGTTTCTTTTTATTGATGAGTGATATACACCATGGTATAGATATACCACAATTTGCTTATCCTTTATCTTCATAGCTTTACTTAGCATTTTATATTGACTAGTCTGGCTCTTCAAGCAAGTGGGCTTTTTACCTTTGTGGGATGGGAAGACTTGGTTTTGGGTGACTCATTGTAGTGGCTGAAGACTGCCATACTTGTTGTCATTCAGGTGGTTCATACAGGGATGCCTGCTTATAACAACCCTTCATAGTATTGCTTTTACATGTGCAGGAAATTAAGTATAAAATAGGGTAAGAAAAGAGCAGATTTTCTAAACTGTTGGGCTACCTTCTAGATCATTTGGGAATTATTCATAGGATATCACCAATATTTTCTTGTTTTTAAATTAAAAGACAAGGACTGGAGAATTTTAACTCTTTCTCCTTCAAAGATCACTTACTGTATTAAAGTTAGGAACTTTGTTCTGGTTCAGAAGAAGGCTTTTTTTTCCTCTGAATAAATGTACTCTACTTGTATACCACTTACTTGAATTCTACAGATAATGCATTGTACTTACTAAGATGTTTGATTTATTAATATTTGCTGAATCATTTTTTCAGAAAGATGGGGGTTACAAGGGGGATCTGTGTAGGAAAGAGGAGTTATGTACAATTAATGGCTATTCTTCTTACCCTCTTTGTTTCAAGTCTATGACACTGAAAGAAGCCATCAAGTCTTCACTCATAATCCTCAAACAAGTAATGGAGGAGAAGCTAAATGCAACTAACATAGAGGTACTTTTCTGTTTTATTGATTTTTATTCAGATATCATAGCTCTCATTGCTAAAGATTAAATAGATCAAGACAGTCACATTTTTATTTGCTCAGTTCTTAATAAATTATTGGTTTCCTTTGAGTAAGCAATTCTACTAAAGTAGTAATGGCAGAAGCCAAAGTTTGATGAAGAAGAAAAGGGAGTGATGGAGGGGACAAAACAAGAATATGCTGCCTTCTCAAGAAGAAATTAATGTCAGCAGCAGCAGGCAGCATTAAATAAAAGGATTTTTGTCTTTTTAAGGATACGCGAAGACTAGAAAATACTTTTATAGTCTGAAAAGAAGCAAGAGAATAGAAAAAATGTTAAAAGAATTTAAAGCAGAAGTTAGTGATGGAAAATTTCTCAAGAGAGAAGACATGGTACAAATGAAGGAGTTCATTTTGGAAAGTAGAATTGATTCAGCATTATAGAGAATACCCATTATATGCCAGGTACTATGTATCAGTAGATGCCAGGGATATAGACACAGAAAGTCCAGTTCCAATTTAAGTGTTAATAGTATACTGTGTGGTATAGAGGACATACAGATAATTACAGCTTGGGTTGATACTTCTGTGATAGCATTAAGAATGGATTGACACGGTAACATATAACTTACACTGGGGCATTAGGAAAGGTTATTGGAAGAAGTGATGTTTGGAAAAGGAAGAAGAGAATGGTATTCTGGAAGAGGAAATAGCAGATGTAAAACATCATCGGGCATCAAAGGGAACCTTGAGGATTTTGTCTTATTGTTGGAATGTGAGATGTAAGTAAGATGGGCAGATGATAAGAGATGACACTGGAGAGACATGGACTAGATTCAGAATGCCGCAATTTAGCATCCTAAGAGTAGACAGGAAGAAAGGAAGTAATGATAAGATAAGGTAAGTTCGGAAATGAATTGGGAGAGAGGGATTATATTTCCCTGGTGATTGTTGGATCACCTTCTGAGGGTGGGTGAATGCCGCAGTGAAATTAAGAAGAATGGGAAATATTTGGAAAAGTGTTTTCAATAGGGAAGAGAGAAGACAGGGATGAGTAAAAGGATTGCTGAATCACATTAAAAGACTAGCTAAGGCTGGAATCACAAATTATTGTAAAAAGTCAGGATAGTGGTTACCCTTGAAGGCATGGTGTGTATGTATGTTGTAATTCAGAAAAACTTTTAAAGGCCAACTGAGGCTGGAATCACAAATCAATAATTAAACTAGTCAGCACTTAACCAGGATACTTTTCAGCTGTACTCTTCATGGACTGAGAAAATGTATGTTTGAATTAAACCTCTGAAGGAGGATTGACCGGTTATGGGCAGAAGAATGGAGAGTATTGTTATCAGTCTGTCACCAGTAGAGCCTGGTTCTGTGGCGGCAGGGAAAGGGGCAAAATTGGATGCCAAGACAAGGGGCTGGCCTAAAGGTGGGATGGTCTGAGAAGAGTTGAGATGTGGGGGTTGGGGGGCATTTGGCTTGCTTGGATTCTTGACCACTGAGCCACCTGGAAAGCCCCTTATTTTCTCTAGAGAAATGTCTGTTCAAATCCTTTGCCCATTTTTAATGTGGGTTATTTGGTGTTTTATTGTTGAGTTATAGGCTCAGTGGGATATTCTTGATTCTGAAATGCATAATGCATTTAATAATAATTTATATAAGTTCCTCCCCGCTTAAATTTGGATTGACATCCCCTTGAAAACTTTACCTTGGTTATTCCTTTGTCTTTCTCTTCCTATCACCAATTTTCAACCAAACCTATTAGAATAGGTATTTGTCCTCAGTTTCTCAATTATGTTTATAACTTTTGTTCAGTCATTAAGCCATGTCTGATTCTTCATGGACTGCAGCACGCCAGGCTTCCCTGTCCATCACTATCTCCAGAGTTTGCTTAAAAGTGAGATTTTAAGTGAGTTTGCTTAAAATGTTCATCAAGACAGTGATGCTATCCAACCATCTCATCCTCTGTTACCCCCTTCTCCTCCTGCCCTCAATCTTTCCCAGCATCAGGGTCTTTTCCAATGAATCTTCTTTAGAAAAACAAAAAAATTAAACTCCTTTGTCAGCCTCTCTCTCTACCTAGTATCCTTTTTGAAAGATCAACTTTGTTGAGGTATAATGTACATGCTATAATGGGGACCTATTTTAAGTTTACAGTTCAGTGAATTTTGACAAATGAATTACCCTTGTGTCTACCACCACAATCAAGATACAGAACATTTCTGTCATCCCTTATGCCCCTTTTGAGTTACTGATCTGCTTTTTGTCACTATAGGTTTGTTGTGCATCTTCTAGAATTTCTTATAAGCGGATCTACAGTGTGTATTCTTTTTGTGTCTCACTGCTTTCACTTAGCTTCATAATTTTGAGATTCAAGAGCCTGTTACATTTTATTGCTATTAATAGTCTTTTTTAACCTTTAGTTGCCAGATGATGAATCTGTGTTCATCGTCCTCATTGCCTCACCTCTCATGTATTCCTCAATCACTGCCATTGGTTTCTGTTATTTTCGAGACTGTCCCTTGCTAACATACTCCTCTTTATCAGATTTCATGGTCATTTTTAAGACTTACTATATGACTTTTTCTGAAGCAGACACCTCAAATTTTCGACACTTCTAAAACTTGTCATTTGTCCTGAAAAACATTTCCTCTTCTCATATTTCTAATCCTGGTTGATGACACCTCTAGTGTACCTGTCATTCACAGCAGAAACCTTGAAGACATTGACCTCCCTTTGTCTTCACTGATTTGTGCCTTTGCCTCCTTAAATAACTCATATCAGTGCCTCTTCTTCATCCCTTCTCCCAGGGCCTTCTCTTGTTCAGTCTCTCATTTTTCTGCTGCCTTGTATATTCTCAGAGATTTCCTAACTAGTCTTCCTGCCTCTAGCCTTGCCCTCCTCGTTTTCATTCCATTTCCCCAGCTACTTCATTGTGCTACTGAAGTGGATTTTCTGAATTGTGTAGCTAATCTCGATTGTTCTCCACTTTTAAGAAGTCTTTTCTAGGGGGCTTCCCAGGTGGCTTAGTGGTGAAGAATCCATCTGCCAATGTGGGAGATGCAGAAGACACTGGTTCGATCCCTCGGTGGGGAAGATAGCCTGGAGGAGGAAATGGCAACTCAATCCAGTATTCTTGCCTGAAAAATCTCATGGACAGGAGCCTGAGGGCTACAGTCCATAGGGTCAAAAAGAGTTGGACATGACTGAGCACAGCACACACGTATGGGCAGCCAGCTGCTAAAAAAAGTCTTTTGTGACTCTTATTGTCTGCAAGATAAATTCCAAACTTCATTTCCTGCCACAATAATTCACTACCTCTTAAGGCATATGTTTAACCTGTTAGGTTAATTTTACTTGAAATTATCATTACATGCAATTAAAAATTGTTAATTTTACATGTAGGAGTTGCAAGAGACACAGGTTCGATCCCTGGGTCAGGAAGATCCCCTGGAGAAGGGAATGGCAACCCACTCCAGTATGCTTGCCTGGAAATTTCCATGGATAGAGGAGCCTGGCAGGCTGCAGTCCATGGGGTCACAAAGAATCGGATGCAACTGAGCATACATTGGAAGGTTAAATAGCAAGTGTGCTGGTACCAGGGCTTCCCGAGTGGCTTGGTGGTAAAGAATCTGCATGCCAATGCAGGAGATGCAGTTCGATCCCTGGGTCAGGAAGATCCTCTGGAGGAGGAAATGGATACCCACTCCATTATTCTTGCTGGGATAATCCCATGGACAGAGGAGCCTGGGGGGCTACAGCCCATGGGATTGCAAAGAGTCAGACGTGACTGAACACGCATGCACAAGCAAAGAAAAAAAACAATTTTACATGCAATTATCTTTAAATCCTCACAGTAGCCCTATGGGATAGGTGTTCCTATTTCCATTTTACAGAGGAGGAAACTGCGTCTTTGAGAAGATAGGACCGCAACCAGAGTAATAGCATTGGTAAATGGTGGGGTCACGGTTTGAAACCAGGCCTTATTTGGGGATGTGTACTTTTAACCACTTTAATATACTGTGTCTCTGTGAGCTCTCACTCCTAGTACCTCTCCATTTCGTCTCATCTCGTATGCAACCTCTGCTCTAGCCATTCAGAATTACTTTCAGTTTTGCAAATACATCATCTTGTTTCATGCTTTTATGTATTTGCATATTCAGCCTTCCCTCTGCTACTTGAGATTGGTGTGCTTGAAGCCTTCCTGGACTCTCTAGATTACTCCTTTGTCCCTTTCTCTGTGTGCCAGGCTCTGCTACAACCCTTACCTGACATTAAAAGCATTTGGCCTCTATAATCCTTAGTGACAGACTTTATCTTTGGATCTCTAGTGCCTTGTACAACCATAACTTGTACACAGGTGCTTAGCAGTTAATTATTGATCACATCACTAAAAGAAAATAACTCTTTTACCTGCCTCACAGAGGTTCTTTGAAAGTGAGATGAATAGAAAAGTAGCTTTCATATTCATTATGTAAATAAATGTATCATTATGTAAATGCAAGGGGTTATTTTTACTCATCTAGTGATGAGTACCTTCCTGAAGGCAGTATTTGGTTTAAGTCCTATTACTATTGATTTGCAGCCTGGTTTTACGGGACTACTCTAATTCAGGATTACCCAGTTTCTGGTTTTTAGCCCCTGTAATGATTTAGGAGGAGTAGCTTTTGAGCCATCGATGACTTGACAAAAAACTCTCTAGCCCCTCACTCTTCCTCTGGTTTATTGACTTTGTATCTCTCTGTCCTCATGTCCTTAAGAGAAGTGTTTATATATTTTAATTTCCTTGAAATAGAACTTATGGTCTATATGGACATCAGTAAATTATTTGACATATATTTTACAAATGTGTTTGGGACTCTTCTGACATTTCAGGTACTTGGATAGATCTTTTAGGAGAATCTAATGGAGACTGCAGGGTTTTTCTAATCTGTCCCCAGACTAGATCTTCAGGTGTTTTGAGATGTGCAGTTGTAGTCTTTTTCTAAATTTTACCTGTAGTTGAGGCAGAGTTCCATGTTCATACCATGGAACTGGATGGGCTGATTGTGGTAGTTTTCAAGTTATACTAAATACCAGTAGTGAATATTACTCAAAAAATGCCCTACTATGTTCAATTTTAAAGTTAAAAAATAAAATGTAAGGAAATGACATCTCAAACAAACACAAAAGCTGAAGGCAAAAATGAGGGGCAAAAATGCCCCTGTTCCTCAGTATTGCCCTAGAACACGGGACTGTGTTGTCAGTAGAGATGCTGGGAAACCTGGGGGTTTGGTTAAATTTGAAACTAACCATCTTCTGCTCCTAGTCTTATATTGCTTAAATATATTATAACCTGGACTACTGGATTTTACAAATACCTTGAGTCACAGCTGATTTCCTATTGTCAGTGTTAATGGGATCTTTTCATGGCCAGTCCTTTTAAAAAACAAAACAAACCTTTTTCTTACTAAGTTAGCATACAGACAATTTTATAGAAAATAGTACCCAACAATAATAGTTAAATTAAGTGGTGCTTATTACAATGTTTTAAGCACTGTTCTAAGCATTTTACATAGATTGACACATAGTCAGACACGACTTGGCAACTGAACAACAGCAGCAACCATATGAGTTAGGTGCTGTTCTTATTATTACCTCCATTATACCGATATAAATTGAGGCACAGTGTGTCCAAGTATCCCAGGGTCACACACAAGCTCAACTTGCAAGTGTGTGAATATGCTTGTCTATTTTGGAATCTAACCTATCTAAAGAAATCTTCAACAGAAAAACGTACTGACCCCAATTTACTGCTGCTTTTGTGATCCTTGTTGAAGTAATCTCAAGAAGTGACAATGACGCCAGGCATTTGGTTAACTATTATGTGGTTGGTTAACCTCAAAATAGAAAATTTGGTCAATAAGAGTTTTTATTTTGGAGTCAGAGAGCTATTTTAGGGACCTGCTGCTGGAAAGGCTATCCCTGGGACAGCAGATCCCTTAGTTCCTAATGAACAGCTGCATCACCAACAACTCCTGACCATGCGAGGACTAAAGCAAGGTAATTGAGCCCAGTTTATTAACCCTTCTCTGTTTTCTTTCCAGCTAGCCACAGTGCAGCCTGGCCAGAATTTCCACATGTTCACAAAGGAAGAACTTGAAGAGGTTATCAAGGACATTTAAGGAAGTGTGATCTGTAGAATTTCTTGGGGACAATTTCAGTTCTTCTAGTTGCCCTTAACTTTTATTTCCAGCTCCAGTTCCTTGGGAAATCTCCAGTGTATGTGCATTTTTTTATGATGTCTGTACATAAAAGCAGTTCTGAAATAAAGAAAAATTTAAAATATTTGTTAATAGACTATTCTAATGCAGTCTTATGTATGAAATGCTTATATTAGGGGCAAAAAGGATAGTGGTATTAACAGCCCTGTCCTACCAGAGTATTCTAAAATTGTTTTAGTGGCTCTCTACAACAGAATCAACTTATTATCAATTCCTTGGTGTTGACAGATGAACTTCCAACTAGTCCAACTCCTTCTCATGTGTAATAGATATTAATACCACTGTGAACACATTTCAGTTCTGTAGTTTTTCTTGAGTAAATAGGTATTTTTGCTGCTTTCCTTATATGAAGAAGATGCTACTAACTGACCATCAAAAAGAACATGTTTTGAGGTCCTCCCCAAAACACTGATGGAATAAGCCAGCTACAATGTTGTACTAGTTCTTGTGCCTTAATAGACAATTTGGAATGAGATTTTTTTTTTTTTTTTATGAAGTCAATCACTATAAAAGAAATGAATTCATGATCTTGGTCTCACTGGCAATCAATTACAAATCAGTAAGTGGGTTAAATTCAGAAGTAGTTTACATTAGACTTTGAAATATACTATGAATTTCCCCCATTAGAGCTGCCATTATGACTGGTTGAGATTATTTAAAGAATCAATCTATTGGAGCCTAAAAAATGGCCTTGTGAAGTAGGTATCTTTACTTATAACATCATACTTAACAGATGAAGAATCTAAGGATGTGTGACCATAGACACAAAAAATTAAACTCTTGGGACTTGAACACAGATTTTTCTGGTTTTAAATCATCAGCTCTTAATTTTAAAGTGCCAGGTGTGAGAAGCCTAGATACCTAGTGAGTAAGAGGGAAACCTAAATGAGATTTGAGAATATACTACCACAGCATGATTAATCCATATCTTTGAGTAATGCAGAATTGATTGTGTATTGTTTTCATTAACATTTCTAGGAAATTTTACTCTAATGACTTAAAATTCTGATCATTTGAATAGGCTGAATTCATATTAAATTCATACCTTTTTCCAGCAAAAAACGTATGCTTATATACATTTGGAGACTGCAGTGATGGGAAACATTTGGGGAAAAAGCTTTGCTTGAGACATACACACGTAAAGAAAATAGGGAACTATAGGTATATTGTCACCAATGTTCTGGAGACAGTTCTAGTGATACATTAAATATAGCATAATCATGAGATTAGCTTCTCTCACATTCACTTCTTAAATACTAACAGAGAATGCCATTGAAAATAGCAAGGAGAGATTAGAAAGCCTTCCTCAGCGATCAATGCAAAGAAATAGAGGAAAACAACAGATTGGGAAAGACTAGAGATCTCTTCAAGAAAATCAGAGATACCAAAGGAACATTTCATGCAAAGATAGGCTCGATAAAGGACAGAAATGGTATGGACCTAACAGAAGCAGAAGATATTAAGAAGAGGTGGCAAGAATACACAGAACTGTACAAAAAAGATCTTCATGATCCAGATAATCATGATGGTGTGATCACTCACACTCACCTAGAGCCAGACATCCTGGAATGTGAAGTCAAGTGGGCTGTAGGAAGCATCACTACGAACAAAGCTAGTGGAGGTGATGGAATTCCAGTTGAGCTATTTCAAATCCTGAAAGATGATGCTGTGAAAGTGCTGCACTCACTATGCCAGCAAATCTGGAAAACTCAGCAGTGGCCACAGGACTGGAAAAGGTCAGTTTTCGTTCCAATCCCAAAGGCAATGCCAAAGAATGCTCAAACTACTGCACAATTGCACTCATCTCACATGCTAGTAAAGTAATGCTCAAAATTCTCCAAGCCAGGCTTCAGCAATACGTGAACCGTGAACTTCCAGATGTTCAAGCTGGTTTTAGAAAAGGCAGAGGAACCAGAGATCAAATTGCCAATATCCATTAGATCATCGAAAAAGCAAGAGAGTTCCAGAAAAACATCTATTTCTGCTTTATTGACTATGCCAAAGCCTTTGACTGTGTGGATCACAATAAACTGGAAAATTCTGAAAGAGATGGGAATACCAGACCATCTGACCTGCCTCTTGAGAAACCTGTATGCAGGTCAGGAAGCAACAGTTAGAACTGGACATGGAACAACACACTGGTTCCCAATAGGAAAAGGAGTACGTCAAGGCTGTATATTGTCACCCTGCTTATTTAACTTATAGGCAGAGTACATCATGAGAAACGCTGGGCTGGAAGAAACACAAGCTGGAATCAAGATTGCCGGGAGAAATAATAACCTCAGATATGCAGATGACACCACCCTTATGGCAGAAAGTGAAGAAGAACTTAAGAGCCTCTTGATGAGAGTGAAAGCGGAGAGTGAAAAAGTTGGCTTAAAGCTCAACGTTCAGAAAACTAAGATCATGGCACCTGGTCCCATCACTTCATGGGAACTAGATGGGGAAACAGTGGAAACAGTGTCAGACTTTATTTTTTGGGGCTCCAAAATCACTGCTGATGGTGATTGCAGCCATGAAATTAAAAGACACTTACTCCTTGGAAGGAAGGTTATGGCCAACCTAGATAGCATATTTAAAAGCAGAGACATTACTTTGCCAACAAAAGTCCGTCTAGTCAAGGCTATGGTTTTTCCAGTGGTCATGTATGGATGTGAGAGTTGGACGGTGAAGAAAGCTGAGTGCTGCAGAATTGATGCTTTTGACCTGTGGTGTTGGAGAAGACTCTTGAGAGTCCCTTGGACTGCAAGGAGATCCAATCAATGCATCCTAAAGGAGATCTATGCTGGGTGTTCATTGGAAGGACTGATGTTGAAGCTGAAACTCCAATACTTTGGCCACCTGATGCGAAGAGTTGACTCATTGGGAAAGACCCTAATGGTGGGAGGATTGGGGGCAGGAGGAGAAGGGGACGACAGAGGATGAGATGGTTGGATGGCATCACTGACTCGATGGACATGGGTTTGGGTAGACTCCAGGAGTTGGTGATGGACAGAGAGGCCTGGCGTGTTACAGTTCATGGGGTCGCAGTCGGACACGACTGAGCGACTGAACTGATTATTCAGATTTAGCAAATTTGAGTACTAAAAATATAGTAAGGTGTTAGGCATTGAGCTGTGGTGTAGGTATGGTCTGTGCTCCCATGAAGCTTCTAGTAGGGAGAACTAGACAATAAATACCCATTTAACTCAGTGTAGATTAGTGCTGCAATGGACTAAACATGCTTTAGGGAGAGATGAAGTTGTGTCTTGGAATCATGTATATTATGTAGGGAAGAAAAAAATACTAAGGAATAAAGTAGCTCTCAGCTTCAGCTTACACTGTACAGGTGAAATAAAATTCATTCCCTCTGTAATCCCAATTACAGAATTATTGAAAGAGATCGACTGCAGTTTTCTGCAGAATTTTAAAATTTCCTTTAAGGTTTTTTGTGTCTGTTTAAATAGAAGAGACATAATCTTATTAACAAAAACGATGGTTGTGTGATGTGTACCTGCTTTGAATTCATCTTTCTGCTATAGGATTTATCTTGGAGAATAGTATGGTTTTAGTAATAGGATAAATTTACATATTTTAGTCTTGCAAGTAAGGTAAGATCTTAGGTGTGGTATTTCACAAAGGAGATCTGACAATGCAACTTTTGTATTTAGTGCCTGTGTCATTAGACAAAAGTGAAATACTGAAATAATTCATTCACTCACACACTAAGTGCCATATGCCAGGTACCATATCCCCAGCAGCTAGTACAGTTTGAAGAAGGCAACATATTCTGTAAGCATATAACGAAAACTAAAAGCAATATATTAAGTAACTGCAACAATTTAATGAGTTAAATAGTGGGGGTATTTAGTAATTTCTCCAGGAGATGGCACTGTTGAGTTGGCTTTTTTCTTTACAGACAGTAAGACAATAGACCATTCATGTATTGGCCCAAACAAAGAAATATTCCTGTATAGCCGGTCTTCTCTCTCCAGCTAATCACATGCTACTGGAACTGACTGTCTTGTGATCTACTCCCCAGTTGGCATAGACTAAAAAATAATCTGTATTTTAAAAATCTGACACATTGTAGTTAATGGAAAAGAACAAATTGTTCACCAGTTTTCATGGAGCTTTATCTTGTCAGTTCAGTAGCTGAGAACTTGGAAGACTATTCCAGTGATTTTAACTTTCAAAATTATGTTTTCACTTGTCACATCTTACTATGGTTGTTCTGGCAAAATGTAAATTTGTAAACATTAAAAACAGTAAATTTTTGTTTGCAAATTAACGTGACCAGAGGACTTTAATGTAACACTTGGGTTGGGGGCACTGCACCATTCATTTTGCTCTACAATAAATATATTATCATTTGGGTTTACCTGCAGTAATTGGAGAAGGCAATGGCAACCCACTCCAGTACTCTTGCCTGGAAAATCCCACGGACAGAGGAGCCTGGTAGGCTACAGTCCATGGGGTCGCTAAGAGTCGGACACGACTGAGCGACTGCACTTTCACTTTTCACTTTCATGCATTGGAGAAGGAAATGGCAACCCACTCTAGTGTTCTTGCCTGGAGAATCCCAGGGACGGGGGAGCCTGGTGGGCTGCCGTCTATGGGGTCGCACAGAGTCTGACACGACTGAAGCGACTTAGTAGTAGCAGCAGTAATTGTTAAAAGTAATTTTTAGTGACTTTATTTGGGTGTAATGTTTTGTATATTTTTTGTCTTTATATTTGTTCCCTATTTTACAGAACAACTGGCATTCTGAAGGGATGGAGTCAGTAAGGAGAAAATCCAGAACTGGTTTTACCTGTACTTCATGTTCCAGAATAAAGTTATGTGTGCAGTTTCTGCGATAAAGGCAACAGCTTAGGGATTTTGTTTTATTTATTGGAGGCAGGATGCTAAATTAGGGGATGTCATATATTGAAAATCAAACTTGTGCCGTGCACTCACTGCAGGGTTAAAGTACTTTGATAAAGATAAATGTGCATTTATGAAATAATGTCTAAAGTAGGCACTGGGCAACTGCACCCTTTTACCTGCATTTCACCCCTTTACCTGCCCCTAACGTCTAAGCTACTTTCTAACTCCAGGAAAACCAGTAAGCAATTCCTGTTTTGGCCTAACTCTCTGCCTAAAAGGAAGGTGAGTGAGAAGAGATTTCACCAGGCTTGCGTGAGTCACGGGTGTCCTGATGTCTGTGCCTCGCAAGACTCAGCCCACACAATTCGCATTCACTTTAGTCAGCAAGGCGGCTGCTGCAGTAGACAATGGGCGCTCCAAAGTGCGGGGGTTAAAAACTAGAAGCACCGGTTCATGAAGGAGCCCCCTTTTCCAGATGAGCGAGCTCAGGGATTCCCTGAGAAAATTTTCCAGGCGCTGCGGCAACCCAAAGGAATTTTAGGGGTGTCTCTAGGGGAGAAGAGGGGACCAACCCAGCCCCAACTTGAGGGTGCCAGAGAGAGTAGAGGGGGGTCGGGGCGCCACGGAGCGGGGGAGATTCTTGTGAAGGAAGGAAGCTCCTCTTAACTCTGGAAGCCCGGCCTTGGAGACGCGAGGCGAGCGGGGGATGACCTCAATCGTCTCTGCCACGTTCCAGCCAATCAGTCCCGCATCTTGGCATCCGAATCCAGGACCCCCGAAGCCAGAGGCGGCGCGAGCCAATGAGCAGTGGGCCAGAAAAGAAGGACAAGCGGCCAGCCTATGGGGGCGGAGAGGCCCGGCTCCGCGTACCCAAGGAGCGCCGGGCTCGGGCTCGGGCTCGGGCTCGGGGGTGTGGCGCGGCGCCGGCGGGGGTGGGCGGGAGCGCCCGGCTGCAGGTGTCCGCGGCGTAGGCATTCGGCGGCGATGGAGCGGCCCGGGGGAGCTGTGGGCAGCCTCTCGCGCTGGCCCCACGGCCTCGGCCTTCTCCTCTTCCTCCTCCAGCTGGTGCCGCCGGCGACCCTCGGCCAGGACCGGCTGGACGCGCCGCCGCCGCCCGCTGCGCCGCTGTCGCGCTGGTCCGGCCCCGTCGGGGTGAGCTGGGGGCTGCGCGCGGCCGCTCCCGGGGGCCCGGCTCCCCGCGGCGGCCGTTGGCGCGCAGCGCGCCCGGCGAGGACGAAGACTGCGGCGGGATCCAGGACTTCGTTAGCAGGCTGGCTAACAACACACACCAGGTGAGCGGGCGCCAGGTCCGGCCACCTCCCGGACTGCGAGGTACCGACCCTCGTACCCCCGGAGGCCCGTCCGCCAGGCCCGCGCAACCGGCCCCTCTTTCTCTGTCCGCGCGCCTCGCGTCCCCGAGGAAGAGACCCCGGCCGCACGGCGCCCACGCTTACCGGGCCGAGGCCCCAAAACTGCGGCGGCAGGAGGGCCGAGTCGCGCCAGGGGAGCGACCCTCGGTTGTTGCGGCCCTGGCGGCTGTGTTTCGTCACAGGGGAGGCCGGCTTAGACTTTGACAGCATTCTTTTTTTTTTTAAGTTGTCAAAATATGTCGAGCGTTGTTGTTTTCCGTGTGTATGAATAATTAGGATCGAGTAACGCTATCCCTCACCAGGAAGCTGCAGGAGTTAATTACCTCTTAAGTGGTTGGAGAAGTTGGGGCTGCGCAGAAGCAAAAGTGTGCCTTCGTGGGGTCAGTACTTTCAGGGTCGGTCGCGGGTGTTCAGAAGTACCAAAGCAGCAATCAGGTTCCTATGTGTGTTTTAATAGCTAAAGGAACAAGGTTGTCTGTGGAATTACAGTATGTGATCTGTCTTACGCCTTCAATTTGGTATTCTGTCTTGGTATTGGACTCGAACCAGGATGTCTCGATACTGTTGTAACAATGGTTTTCGACGGTGAAGCAACACTGCAGAGATTTCTCCTTTGAGCCAGGTCTTAGGCGAAAACTTTAGAAATTGTGGCAGTTCTGTCTCGGGACAAGCAGGTCAACCTTTGCACACTACTGGATTGACAGTAGTCAGTGTCCTGGCTACTTGCTCTAGTGCAACCTGGGCATCTTCCTCGTATTTTTTCCTAGAACTAACGATTTATTTGTTGCATAATGTCTTTTCAGTTCAGTGCATTTTCTCCGTTATACCTCTTCCTCTTTCAGAGAGAGTTGCAGTGGGGAGAGGGGTGAGTGGCTGACCGCACTTGTCTTTGTAGAAGCACATTCTGTATCAGCCCAACTTCAGCCTCCCCTTCATCTTTCTTCCTCTGCCTGGACTAGTTATCTGTGCAGAATTCTTTGTTCTGGGGACCCAGGGCAGTTGCAGCCAAAGCACAAGCAGTCAGGGAATACTCTTGCTAAATGCAGTCCAAACAACAGCTGTAAAAAGGTGGCCAAGCTAATGCTGACCTGTGGGACAGGTTGGGTGCACATAGGGCAGAATGAGAACTGGGAAGTCTTCCTGTTTGACAAGGAAAAGAAAAATGTTGTAGACTTCCATCTCACAGTGGGGAGTGGAGAAAGGCTTTACAACACCAATGCCTAATTTATAACAGGACCACTTCCCAGCCAGCCAGCCACAACATTCTTACTCCAGACACAGCGTTCTTACTCCATATTTGGATTCTTCTCTTGCTGATTGACCTACCTTTAGGACCTGCTGCTGCTCCTGGATTTATTCCTTTAGTCAGAGTCTTCCCTGGTTGGTTTGAATTGATATGTCATTTGTAATATATTGGTTTCTAGAGCAAAAGGTTGAAAAAAAACTGGCTCAGGAGGTGCTTAGGCCAGATCTACTCAAGAGCAGATCTGAAATATCATTCTTTGAAGTCTCTCTCTCTCTACATATTTTATTCCCCCTTTCTTTCATTTTATTTAGTTACTCCTTCCAGTGATTTTTTTTAAAAAACTTGCTTTTTAAGTCTTCTTTCAGTGACCTTCTTTAAGAGAACTATTTTTGAATTTCTTAATCGTCGACAGTTTCTTCAGAGATCCCATCTTTTTTATAGCATGTATATGTAAGTGAAGCCACTGTTAATAATAATCACCTTAGAAACGGTTGAATAAAGCAGTTCTTATCGGTGCATCCACTTTAACCATGGATTGTTATATAGTGGTCTCTTCTGCTTTGCAATTCTGTATTTTTAGAAGTCATAATGAATCATCCTGAACTCTGTTGAAGAGATCTAGTGTTGTGAGAGCCTTTATAGACAGTGTGGAATAAATATATCAGCATGACTGAACAACTTTCTAACCTTCTATTAGAAATATTGTATACTTTGTACAACTGGGAAAGTGCCATTTAGAGTAGTTTTTTGTAAGATAACAGGGTTCAGTTCCTAAGAAAAATCAAAAGTTCCTGGTTCTCTTCTTTCTTGTTATAGGGATAACCTGCTGTTCATGTCAAGCCTCCTTCATGTAATCAGTGTAGGTGAATGTTTTCCACTGTCCAAGATGTGTTAGATATTGGAGGTGCCAAGATACAAAGAAGAGATAATTCAAACTGGAGAATGAAAAGCCTCAAAGTTTTTAGCATATCTCCTAGGCCTGTTCCTGTGGCCTATTTAGCTTTGTGAGACCATGCTGGGGTTTAATCTTTAGAAAGCAAAGTAGAACTAAAGCATGAGAGTGCTTTTATATTCTTCAAGTTTTAGGAGACCTTGTGCTGTAATGACCTATATAGACTTGGTCTCTTCAGTCATGAAGTCCAGCAACTAAGTGTGTGTGTGTATTTATAAATGCTTTTCTTCTTAGACTCACTAAATAACCTTCCTTTTGCCTTTAATCTCAGGCTCTTTTCATGACACACTTTTAACTGATTCTTTCCTTTAAATGCTTAGAGTGTTCATGACATGTATAACCTTTGTGCAAGAGAGAAGTTGAGCAAGCCTAGAAGATCTTATTAATGTTGGTTGCTAAGTTGGATTGCTTCAAAACATTCCTTCTATAAGTACCCCTTTGAGGTTAGGCCTGAAACTCTGTCTTAAAGAAACAGATGAAATGCCTTGGCCAGAGTTATGGCAGTGGCTGACATAATTTCCTTACTTCTCATTCCTGAGTTCAGACCTTTTGACGATTTCCTTAAAACTTTTAACACTCAGGATTAATAAAGCCAGGAACTGTGGTTCATTCTCTGTCCTTCTGTTCCTGTCATTAACTCTTTCTTTACGTGTAACTTCACAACTTCTACCCCAACATCAAAGCGTCTGGTTTCTTAAATAAAACAGGTCCTGTAGTGAGGCCCTGTTGTATGGGGTGTCAGTTCTGAGAAGAATGTGTGTGTTTGTTTGCTGGTGCTGGCAGGACTGAGTCCAGGCTGACAGGACTGAATGTGCCTGTTGGAGGCTTTATGGAGCGGCTGCTCATAGCCTGTTGCGGATCTTTGTCACACCCGGAAATCTGAAGGTCAGTGCCTTTAACTGCCCTGAAACTTTCTAACTGCCTCTTTTATTGCAGTACCCAGCCTCTCTTTATACTACCTTTATACTACCTTCCCTAGCACTCCCTCTAGTTAATCTTCTCTTGAGCCCTGTTTCATCCATTCGTTTTGAGGTCAAGGAATAGGAATTCTCTAGGCTCTCCTTCCTGGTCCTGATTGAGCAGAATGAGCAAAATCCTGTTGAGGACCCTGCACCCATGCAGTATATCCATCAGAGCTGTAACCCCTAGGGGATGTTAAAATGACTTTTGTGTCGGGGATTTCGGTTAGCAGTATCAGCCAAGTTGATGAAGTATACTTGTCTGGTATCATCTGAGGTTTGGTTAAGGTGAGGGTCGAGAGCTAGCCATATAGAATAAATGGCTCAAAGGGGATACAGGGTAACAATTAGGTAAGTTCTCTGCTGACTCAAATATTTGGCTCTGCGCATAGTGATTTTTAATTAGAAAATTAAAAACACTGATCAGTTTCTACTGGCAATTTTCTTTTTGTAACGGTGATAATAATAGGCTCCTCATCCTGCTGTTTTGATCTGATATTTTGTGTTAGGTGCACAGAAGCAGTTAACAGCCTCTTTTTCACTCTGCTGATTTCACATCAACTCTTGCCAGTAAACGTTGGGTTCTCAGTGAGTGACTACAGAGACCGTGCCCCACAACTTTGCCCTAGTTGGCCTGTTACTCTCTTGTGATCCTCAAAGAAAGGGCAGTGCTTAATGCTGAGTTGTAGTGGTCAGATCAGGAGAGTCACATTTCCTCTTCCTCCTCCCTTCCTACTCCTCAAAGTTCTCTCTTCTCAGAAAGTGGACTGTGCCTTGAGACTGGAGAAATAAAGTGCAGCTGTTCTATACAATCAGAAGCTAAGTTAGACCAGAAGTTGAGGTAGACCAGATATCAAATTTGACATGTAACTAAAAACACAGGCTTTTTAGCAAAAGGCTGTGTGCCAGTGGCTCCAAATATATTATAAAACAGATACTGCATTTGTAAATTTCTAAAAAAAAAAAAAATTTTTTTTAAATTATCTTTTTATCTTTTTCTAACCAGTGTTTCTGTTATATCTTATACTCCTTTTTAAACACTTAGTGGAAAACTTGTTCTTCCCACTGTCTTTGTGGCCTCACTGATATGTATGTAGGTAGTTCTGAGGAGTAATGGGGCTTGAGGAACAAATTGGTCAATTTCAGTCTGTCCTAGGCAGGTGTTTTTGGTTCTTTTTTTACCTTCTGACACTGTAATGACTACAGTCAGTTCAGTTCAGTTCAGTCGCTCAGTCACGTCCGACTCTGAGACCCCATGAACTGCAGCACACCAGGCCTCTCTGTCCATCACCAACTCCCAGAGTCTACCCAAACCCATGTCCATTGAGTCAGTGATGCCATCCAACCATCTCATCCTCTGTCGTCCCCTTCTCCTCCTGCCCCCAATCTTACCCAGCATTAGGATCTTTTCCAATGAGTCAACTCTTCGCATGAGGTGGCCAAAGTATTGGAATTTCAGCTTCAACATCAGTCCTTCCAATGAACACCCAGCATAGATCTCCTTTAGGATGCATTGATTGGATCTCCTTGCAGTCCAAGGGACTCTCAAGAGTCTTCTCCAACACCACAGTTCAAAAGCATCAATTCTGCGGCACTCAGCTTTCTTCACCATCCAACTCTCACATCCATACATGATCACTGGAAAAACCATAGCCTTGACTAGACGGACTTTTGTTGGCAAAGTAATGTCTCTGCTTTTAAATATGCTATCTAGGTTGGCTATAACCTTCCTTCCAAGGAGTAAGCGTCTTTTAATTTCATGGCTGCAATCACCATCAGCAGTGATTTTGGAGCCCCAAAAAATAAAGTCTGACACTGTTTCCACTGTTTCCCCATCTATTTCCCATGAAATGATGGGATCGGATGCCATGATCTTAGTTTTCTGAACGTTGAGCTTTAAGCCAACTTTTTCACTCTCCGCTTTCACTCTCATCAAGAGGCTCTTAAGTTCTTCTTCACTTTCTGCCATAAGGGTGGTGTCATCTGCATATCTGAGGTTATTGATATTTCTCCCGGCTATCTTGATTCCAGCTTGTGTTTCTTCCAGCCCAGCGTTTCTCATGATGTACTCTGCCTATAAGTTAAATAAGCAGGGTGACAATATACAGCCTTGACGTACTCCTTTTCCTATTGGGAACCAGTGTGTTGTTCCATGTCCAGTTCTAACTGTTGCTTCCTGACCTGCATACAGGTTTCTCAAGAGACAGGTCAGGTGGTCTGGTATTCCCATCTCTTTCAGAATTTTCCACAGTTTATTGTGATCCACACAGTCAAAGGCTTTGGCATAGTCAATAAAGCAGAAATAGATGTTTTTCTGGAACTCTCTTGCTTTTTCGATGATCCAGCGGATATTGGCAATTTGATCTCTGGTTCCTCTGCCTTTTCTAAAACCAGCTTGAACATCTGGAAGTTCACAGTTCACGTATTGCTGAAGCCTGGCTTGGAGAATTTTGAGCATTACTTTACTAGCATGTGAGATGAGTGCAATTGTGCAGTAGTTTGAGCATTCTTTGGCATTGCCTTTCTTTGGGATTGGAACGAAAACTGACCTTTTCCAGTCCTGTGGCCACTGCTGAGTTTTCCAGATTTGCTGGCATAGTGAGTGCAGCACTTTCACAGCATCATCTTTCAGGATTTGAAATAGCTCAACTGGAATTCCATCACCTCCACTAGCTTTGTTTGTAGTGATGCTTCCTAAGGCCCACTTGACTTCACATTCCAGAATGTCTGGCTCTAGGTGAGTGATCACACCATCATGATTATCTGGATCATGAAGATCTTTTTTGTACAGTTCTTCTGTGTATTCTTGCCACCTCTTCTTAATATCTTCTGCTTCTGTTAGGTCCATACCATTTCTGTCCTTTATCGAGCCTATCTTTGCATGAAATGTTCCTTTGGTATCTCTGATTTTCTTGAAGAGATCTCTAGTCTTTCCCAATCTGTTGTTTTCCTCTATTTCTTTGCATTGATCGCTGAGGAAGGCTTTCTTATATCTCCTTGCTATTCTTTGGAACTCTGCATTCAGATGGGAATATCTTTCCTTTTCTCTTTTGCTTTTCGCTTCTCTTCTCTTCCCAGCTATATGTAAGGCCTCCTCAGACAGCCATTTTACTTTTTTGCATTTCTTTTCCTTGGGGATTGTCTTGATCCCTGTCTCCTGTACAATGTCACGAACCTCTGTTCATAGTTCATCAGGCACTCTTTCTATCAGATATAGTCCCTTAAATCTATTTGTCGCTTCTACTGTATACTCACAAGGGATTTGATCTAGGTCATACCTGAATGGACTAGTGGTTTTCCCTACTTTCTTCAATTTAAGTCTGAATTTGGCAATAAGCAGTTCATGATCTGAGCCACAGTCTGCTCCCTGTCTTGTTTTTGCTGACTGTATAGAGCTTCTCCATCTTTGGCTGCAAAGAATATAATCAACAGTCAAGGTTGTGTTAATAGTATGTGGCTTTGAGTTAGCTGGGTTGGGTAAATCTTCATGATAGACTCTTCATACCTGTAGAGGCTGTTAGGTGAATGCCGGACGTGTAGGGGTGTTTTGGTTGTGTCTTCTGTTTTTCTTTTTAAGATTGGAGCTATTTTTCCTTCTCTGTTCTCAACCACAGTCTCAGGAAACCACAGCAAAGATAGAATCTTGCATTCAGAGCCCGTGGTGTTTTGCTGAGAAGGTTTTCTATTCATGTAATTTATTTTCTGTTTTGCATTTCAATATCTGGCCCTCAACTTCTCATCTACAACATGAGAAGTTTTGGACTAGATTGAAAATGTCTAATAAATTCTGTGATTCATATAGAAGACGAGGAGGCCAGAGGTTGTGATCACAAATGTTTATTGGTTGATTCCAAGTTTAGAAGCAAATTGTGGCTGTTCTGCTTCCCAGTTGAACTTGAACATGGCCTGGATTTCACATCTAGGGTAATTTGTTACCACCTCCAGAGCTTGCTTCAGTGAGTGTTCCTAAAGATAATGGGCGTATTTTTGTCCATGTATTTATGAGAAATTTAACTCTTATTTGGGCAAAAATACGTTATTGTTCCTTGTTGATTGGAAAAAATCTAATGCTAATCAAAGCTACTACCTTGGACAGTCCAAAAGCAAACCAAATAGATACCTAACAGTAAATTTGTTTTCCTTTTCCTTCCCTACAGTACTCTGCCAAAAATGAGGCTTTTTTTTTTTCTTTTTGTGATGGCTGCTTGTGTGTTTGAAAATAGATGGTCAGCCTCCTATAAATATACTCGGCCCTGTGCTAGTTAGAAACTTAACGTATGATTAATTGGCTTGATTTAGATTTAGATTTCTTCTTCATTAGAAGAAAATGTATGTTTTTTTCCTTCTAGGGCTTATGTATCTCTCATGTTTGCTTTTGTTAAGAATTTTGCTCTTTTTTCCTGAATGTTCTAAACAACTAAGTTCTAATATTGTAGTTGAGCCTATTTGCAAATAGTTCAACAGTAAGATCACCCTGAAGTACCAAGAGAAATTGAACTGGGAAGGAAATTTTTAACTGACTTTACTACTTCTCAGATAATTCAGATCAAATGTTTATCTGGTACCTGCTCTTTGTCAAAGGGATTCCCATCATAAGCATGTTATATACAAAATTCAAAAAAGAAGTCTTAATACCCAGACTTCCCTCATGGCTCAGACAGTAAAGAATCCGCCTGCAATGTGGGAGACCTGGGTTCAATCCCTGAGTCGGGAAGATCCCCTGGAGGAGGGCATGGCAACCCACTCCAGTATTCTTGCCTGAAGAATGAATCCCCTTGGACAGAGGAACCTCGAAGGCTACAGTCCATGGGGTCACAAAGAGTCAGACACGACTGAGTGACTAAGCACAATACTAGATTTGAATCCTGACTCTGCTGTTTCATAGTTGTATTGTATGATCATAGATAATCACTTAACTTCTCTGACCTTTATAGTTTTGTTGTTGTTTATTTGTTTTACTAGAGAGTCAGCTTTAGGATTATTTGTAGGGTCAAATGAGAAGTTTTATCAAAATGTTTGTTAAAAGTAAAGTATTGTGGGGACTCCCCTGGTGGTCCAGTGGTTAAGACTTTGCCTGCCAATGCAGGGAGTGCCTGGTTCGATCCCTGGTCGGGGAGCTAAGATCCCACATGCCTTGCGGCCAAAAAACCAAAAAAAATATAAAACAGAAACAATGTCATAAAAAATTCAATAAAGATTTTAAAAAAAAAAAGTAAAGTATTGTGTAGGTATCCTTCACTTAAACACTTTTGGAGTTCTGGCCTGTGCAAAAGAGAATTTAAACATTAAAAAAATCTGTATTGTTGTCATCTTAAGGATTTAGCTGTTCGGTGATGGCTTGCTGAGAGTTTGAAAGAATTTTAGAAGAAGGCATGATGACTGCCATGCAGTAGTCTGGAAAGGCCTCATGGATGAAGAGAGAATCAAGGTGTGGAGGGAATTCTTAGGGAGACCTGTAAAGGCTTGGAGGTAGGGAAGTCCATGATATGCTCAGGGGATGATCAGCAGAGACTTTCTGCTGGGGAGAAGTAGTTGATGAGTATGAATAAGGTTTCCAGAAAAACCTAGTTAAAAAGATAGCTCATTGTAGAGGAAGGAATGAGCCAGGAAGTACGGGGAGGGAGTCTGCTAATGGTACTTACTGGGGAAAGTGTTTTAACAGTTAGTGGTTGACATGAGGCTAGAGCTAGATAAACCAGAGGTGGAAATGGAGAGCCAAGAAGAGTTATCCTTTTAGAGATCGACCATTACTGTGGTCTTGGAAGAGTGTGTCCAGCCCAGAGCAGGACAGAGGGCAGGGCAGACCATCTTTTGTCCTTGAAGTGCTCAAGGTTTCAAGGAACACTCCAGGACTCCTGGACCTTATTGAAGGGGGACATGAGCCCAGAGATGAGAAGTTCAGAAGCTAGAAGACAATGAAGCCTGCGAACAGATTTTTCTGAACATCTGTCAACAAGGATAAAATTGAACTCTTGCTGATAATGTGCTTAACAGTTTGAATCATAGATTGTTAGGCTGATTAGCTGGTCAGCTCTCTTACCAGCGAGGCTAAATAACTTGCTTACAGGCCAAGAGCTGGGGGTAGAACATGTATGTCCCGTGGCGCTGCATTTGGAAGGTTGCATAGAGATATTTTAAGTCAATTCATTTGCTTTAGAGGTAAGGCAAGATTATAGACCCTAGCTGTAAATCATGTAGTTGTGAATTAATCTCTGCTCCTTAAGGTCATAGTTCCCTCAACAGAGCTCAATTAGCCTTTCTAAGCTTCAACTCCCCATCATGTAAAATGGAGTATTATCATAAGACTTTGAAGAGAAAACATTTTGAAAACCTTGAATCCTACCATATATGTAGGATTTATGTCATTTCTTAGTAAGCCTGTTGATCTGTTTCTGTGTCCATAGAGCCCAATTGTCAGCCAAATGATGCTGGTAAATACCAGCTCCCAAGGAACATGTGCATAAAAGGAGACAGATGCGGCATAAATGTATTTGGTTTCATCACTTGGCAGGGTTGCGTGACAGCCTTGGGTGGGGGTGGCAAGAATGAGAGTGAGTCAAGATTGGCAGAAGTGTAAGAAGCATATGTGTTCTTTTTTTTTTAACCTTCATGATTACAGCAAAATTTAACTTGTTAATATGAGTGATACTAACAAGTAATATTAATTTGAGTCCTTTTAGGTGTTGATTAGGAAGGAATGTGATCTCAGGTTAGACCTGGATTCAAAGTTTAGTGGTGACTAGGAACAGATGAATCTTAATGAACCTTAGTTTTTTCATCTATAAAATGGATATACTAATACCTACCTCTTAAGGTCCTTGTGAAGATTAAATACCTACCTCTTAAGGTTCTTGCAAAGATTAATTAGGATTTGGTGTGTATTCCTCCTTTATTAAAGGTATTTTATGATGATTATCTTCACAAATCTTCTAATAGATTACTAGTTAGACGCTCAGATATTTGTGTATGCACTAAAAATTTTTTCTCATAGCTGAAATATTCGAGGAGAATGAGTATGGTTACTCACAAGAACCAAATCTGGATTAAGGAGTACGTTCTACTTATGCTCTTGGACTTGGAGTTTAAAAAAAACTAGATCTGATGAGGGAGAAACTGTCTATCCAAAGTGTCTGTTTTTTTAAAATTTTATTTATTTTTAAGTGGAGGATAATTGCTCTGCAGTGTTGTGTTGGCTTCTGCCATACCTCAGCGTGAATCAGCCATAGGTATAAAAGTACATAATAACCCTAAAGCTTGGGGCTTCCCTGGTGGCTCAGTGGTAAAAAATCTGCCTGCCTGCCAATGCAGGAAACATGGGTTCAGTCTCTGGTCCAGAAAGATCCCACATGCCTCAGAGCAGCTAAGTCCATGTGCCTCAACTATTGAACCTGTACTCTAGAACCTGGGAGCCACAACTGCTGAGCCCAGGTGTCACAATTACTGAAGCCCGCATGCCCTTAGAGCCTGTGCTCAGCAATAAGAGAAGCCACCACATTGAAAAGCCTGTGCACCGTAACCAGAGTAGTGCCTGCTCGCCACAACTAGAGAAAGCCCGTACAACAACGAAGACCCAACACAGCAAAAATAAATTTTTTAAAAAGCCTAAAGCTTAATGAAGGAGAAGAGAAATATTATTGAATTATTTTTTATTATGTTCATATCTCTTTGAAGTAGCATTGCACCACTTCCTGGCCTACATTAACTCTCTGCTCTAGTTGAAGTTAGCTTCTCACCAGTCGCTTTAGCTTGCCATGTGCTCTGTTGCTCCTCCATCTCTGTTCTCGAGCCATTGCTCCTGTCTGAATGCCTTCCTAGCTCTGCTTGGTGTTTTCTGGTCTCTCCTACGGCACTTAACAATGCTATGAAACCCCGCACTTTACTCTAGCATTCAATTTTGTATTTACTTTCACTTATCCCATTGGTATTCTCCAGATTATAGACTCCTTAAAGATAGAACAGGCAGGCCCCTTAACTTCACCCTTTGCCTCACACAGTGCTAGAGAAAGAGTGGTCAGCAAACGGTTAGTCTGGAGTCAGACAGACATTTGAATCCTTGCTCTGCCACTTATCAGGTATGTAACTTGGGGCAAATCACTTAGCCTCTCTGATCTTCCTTCATCTGTAAAGTAGCAGTGATGCTTTATATATCATGAGTGCTCAGTAAAGGTCAATATTATTATTATTATTATTATTATTCTTTAATTCAACCATTTTTTATTGAGCACCTACCACATGTTAGGTAGGTGGATCCTGGGAACTGATATAGAACACAACAGACAAGATCCCTGCCTTTATGGACCGTAGACAAAATAGACATTAAATAAGTATGTAGTTATAAATACAGTGAGTATCAAGAAGGAAAAAAGCAATTGATAGAGCTCCTGAGAAATTATTTAAGCTGGTGCTTAAAGATGAATAGAATTTTTCCTGTAGGAGTGTCCCAGGCAGAAAGAACAACATGTTCACAAATGTGGGGCTAAAAAGAGCATAATGCCTCCAAAAATCTGGAGGAAGGCACATGTGATTGTTGCAGAAAGAGTCTCAGGGGCTGGCCTCCACACCCTGTCGGAAGCCATGAGCTTTTATGGTTCAGTTAGCTGGCAACTGGTGCAGACCCTTTCATCACTTTCTTTCTTTGAAATGAGACTAAGATGTAAAAATTAAATCCTAACGGTTTTGAAATTTAACTGATTTATTAGGCATGAATAGAAATGAATTATCCCATGAAAATGAATTTTTCAAAAACTATGCCTACCCTTTTAAGTGCCAAAGTTTTTGTTTGTTTTTTAATGGATATCTTTCTAAAATACTTCTGTGCCTCCTTAGTCAACAGTATGATCTTGGATCGTTAAGGAGATTAAATTATGCTGTACCACGACTCACATTATTTTAACGTGATGTGGCATTAATACCCTCAAGGTCTGTTGAGATTTGTGGGGCTATTTTCACCCATTTCGAATGGCCCAGATTTATAAGCTTAGTGAAATGATCTGCCTTGCTGAAGTTTACCCTTTTTATCCTGTAAAAATGATAGTCCCTTTTCAAGATCCTGTTCCTTCTCACTGCTGTTCCTGTGTCTAGAAACACTGTCCCCCAAATTTAACTTCTATAAACTAAAAAATTTTACTTAGCTTAATTTTACTTCTGTAAGATGCTTCTGTAAACTAAGAAAACAGATTACTAATTTTAGACAGTCTAACAGGTTTAGCAAACTGATTTAGTGTGATGGTCTGCAGGTTTCTCTTAGTGGTCAAGTCCATAGGTTTTTACTGCATGGACAGTGGCATCAGAGATCTCTCTCCCTTGCTTCCTTTCAGTGAGTGTCCAGGTTGTTGAGTTTTCTAGACACGGGATTATTGTTGCCCTTTCCTGCTGACACTAGACTATTGTGGAACAAGGAGCTGATTTTTTTTTTCCCCAAACGAAGACAGAGCAGTAGAAAAACAAACTGAGTTGTGAAATTATTGATGAGTCATAGAATATTAAAGCTTACAGGAATTAGAAATGTTGTTGTTCCAGCTTCGTCACCTTGGTGGTGAAGTTAGGTTGCCCTGGTCAGATTTACATAGCTATTGGCAGAGCCAAAAATAAAATTCAAGTTGACCAGGTATTAAGCCAGTGCTCTCTTCTGTATCATCCAGCCTCACAGGAAACTGAATAATTGAATTGGTTTGCAAGCTTGTATGCTATTTTATGTTTAGCCCTTTTATTTCTAAGGATAGTCTCCAGGAGAACTGGAACATTTGTGATCTTATTTTTGGCTCACGTTGTGTGATCCTAGCGGTGCCTTATTTAATACAACTGTCTTCTGTTAAGGTTTTCTTCCTACCTGCAAGAGCTTTGCCCGGGTTTGTCCCAGACCTCTCTTACACATCACTATGTCCTCTCTGTCCCTGTGTTTCCTGGTTGGGTTTGGAAGCCTGAACCTTCAACTCGCAGCCTTTATGGAGTCACCAGTGCCTTCTTACTTCATTTGACTCTCATTATTCCAGTGAGTGAAGGAGCATAGTACAGTTACATTCCTGAGGAAATCTAATAGATTCCCAAGAGAGAAAATGATTTGTGCCTACTTTCCCAACCAGCTAGACCAGGTTTTAACAGTCTTTTGCAGTTTTATTTTCAGTGACAGGTTGTCTTCTGTAGATTGAATATCTCGCATGTTCAGTCTTCATTTTTAGGCTTCTGTTAAAAAGTGTGTTCACAGAGTACAAACTTCATGAGCACAGAGTATGTGTTATCACTGCTGTGTCCCCAGTGCCCGAAAGAGGGTCTGGCACATGGTAGGCAAGCAGATTTTTTGTGGAAAGAAGGAATGTGTGTGAAGGGTGACATCATTCACTCCCTGTTTATTTGCCAGAGAGGCTGTTCCTGATGGCCAGACAGTCGGGTCATCTGCACGTGGCTTTTAAACCGGGTCCCCTCTTGTGAAACTGACCCAGGCTCAGTTGTGTTGGTGTGAGTTCTTTCAGTATTTTACTTTCAATCAGGTGTGTAACTAAAGATAGACAGAGATTTCTCATTACTAAGTATTTTTTTTTCCAAGCTACAGTGACTCTTGGGACCAACTGTGAGTTCTCCTAGCCATAGCAACAGTAATTTAATTAGGCTTCTAGTTTAATTAGATGTGAAGACAAAGTTATTTCTGTGAAGAATGTTGTGTTTTGTGGCCTTTCTTTTTTTCCAGATGAAACTGAAAAAAAATTTTTTTTTAATTTTAGTCACTCAGTCGTGTCCAACTCTTTGCGACTCTTTGTAGCCTGCCAGACTCCTCTGTCCATGGGGATTCTCCAGGCAAGAATACTGGAATGGGTTGCCATGCCCTCCTCCAGGGGATCTTCCCAACCCAGGGATTGAACCCAGGTCTCCTGCATTGCAGGCAGATTCTTTACCACTGAGCCACCAGGGAAGACCAAGATGGAACTAGGGATGAGCCAGATGAGCGTAGAAATGGACATTTGTGTTCATTCATCATCTCTTAAATATGTGAACCTCAGGCTTTTAAATGGTGGGCATTAAATGTGTGGATGTGTCTTGCATTATCCAATGTCAAGGTGAATGTATTTCAGAAATCTGTCACCTACTTTCTAACGTAATGAGTCCCTGGAAGCCAACTTGGTTGTAAATGCCCATCAGTGACTCCCTTCTACCCAGAGCTCGCCTGCTGGGGTCAGTATATGGCTATCAGTGCCGCCTGGGACCCGAGACATCACAATCTTTTCAACAGATGATGAAGTGTAGAGTAATCCAGTCACTCCAGAAAAACTATAAAGAAGAAACATCACCATAAATTCTACCAATAAAAGATAGTTTCTGTTAGTATTTAGAAGAATTTGTTTTTAACCTAAACATAAGCACATGATTTTACCTGCTATTCTGTAAATCTGCTCTTTACTCAACATGTTTTGAACCTTTCAAAGTCAGTAAATACCTGAACATTTTCAGTGACACCTGGTATATTGTTTTATTGCCTGAGATAACTTACTTAACAGAGCGTCAGTTCTTCATCTAGAATACACAGATATAGTAATATGGGGTTATTAATGTGGATTAAATGATAATGTGTGTAAGGCCTTGAACACAGTAGATGGCCTGCAGGATGTAGTGAACATGCAGGTGTATACCGTCTTCTGTGAAGATGTGTAATTATCCCCGATGATAAATTCCTGAGTGGGATTGCTTGCGTCATGTGGTTTGGACATTTTCAGTTGATTCACATCACCAAATAGCTCTCCAGAAAAGTTAACTGCAGTTTATATACTCCACTTCCACCCACAGTGCACACAGGCGCTCTGGTCTCCACCTCTCCCTGGATGCCTTTTGTCAAGCTTTTCCAAACGGTGGAAAATGTTATCACATTCTTTTCTTTTATTACTAGTGAGATTGAATAACTTTTCAAACGTTATTGGTCATTTCTGTGTCCATTTGTGAATTGCTTGTTTGTGTCTTTTACCTATTTTCTTTTGAGGCCTTAGTCTTTTTTTTTATTGACCTGAACACTTTGTATATTAACCCTTTGTTGTGTTGCAGATGGTTTTTCCAGTTTTGTTTCAACTTTATGTTCAATATTTTGCTATTAATTTTTTATATAGTCAAAGTAATTGATATATTAAGGGTTCTGGCTTTTGTATCATTTTTGAAATGGCCTTCTCATTCTAAGTTTGTAAAAATATTCACTCATACTTCTAGGATTTTTGTGGCTTAACTTTTTGTATTTAAATCTTTGGTCTTTGTGGAATTTAGTTTGGAGTTGGAGGGGGGGGTGGTAGGAAGGAAGTTAGGAATCCAGCTTTTTATTTTTTCCAAATAGCTAGCTTTACCAACTCTCTTTTACCAATGATTTGAAATGCTTGCTTTATCATACATTAAAAGAAAGTTTGTCTAGTCTTGGCCTTTGTTTTGTTCTATTGATCTGTCTTGTCTATTCCTGTGCCAGTAACTGTGCTATGGGATTAATAAATCTCTCACTGGATGTGGCCAAGTTTCATGCTCATCTGCTCCTGATTGAATCAAGCTGACATTTTACATAACTAGTCTTAAATTTCTTGGTTTCTGAGCTTTCTATGATAGGGTATGATTATGTAATCTGAACTACTGTATTTACTCTGTGGTCCCTCTGGATGCTGGTTTTGGACTGCTGATCACACAAACAGCATGTTTACGTGGTTTCCCTTAATTCTGACTTGCTTCTAGAGCCTACATTTGGCTGGCTGTTTAGCAATATGTAGTGGCCAGATCATGTTGTCTTTCTGCTAAATAATCTACCTCTTAGGCATACTACACTGGGGCAACACAACTATTGTTTATCGGAAATAAAACAGGCCTCAACTCTCTGCCACCTTTTCCATTTCAATTGTCATGTATACAGCTAATACATAACATCTTTTTTTTGTAGCAATGCTTGAGGTAGATTCTCTACCTTCTGTTGGCTGGACTCCTCAACTCCTAAATGTTTTTGTATATTCTATTGTAGGATGTTCAGTGGAAATACTGTGCCGGAGGTTTGGGGTTTTCTGTTCCTAAAGGGCTTATTCTGTCTTGTGGTTCTTTCTATCCACAGAACTTTGTCCTCTGCTCTTATTTCTCTTATTCGTCTTACTTTGCCTTGATTAGAGCAGATGAACCATAACTTATTAGTTGATTATGTTCTGCTGTATATACTATTGGAAACCTTCCTTGTGTGAGTAAATGATCCTGTGGTCTCGTGTCAGTTTTCTTTGGGTGTTTCAAGAAGTGATTTTCTTTTTACACACATTTCCTTTTCTCTGTTTTCATTATCCTTCCATTCCCACCATAACTGTGTTTATCCTTATCTTGAAGTTCTTATTTTACAAGTAGTTGATATACTGTGTATTCAGAACTTTACTAGTTGGTGAAATTAGTATGTTTTATATAATTTGTTTTATCAGTGTTACCCTTTGAATTTTTTCAAAATAATTGCCTATATCTTTGTGTTTGTTCTGCCTGCACAACCCCCTCTGCCATATCCACTATTATTTATATCTGTTCCCACCTCCGTAAGCCCTGTTTAAATCTCAGTGGACAGACTTATTTCTTCATAGTCAAATATTTGAATTTCTCTTCTGTATAGTCTACTCCTGGCCATTGTCTCTAAACACTTTGATGTGTTTGGGGGAACTTCACCAATTTTTGACTATATGGAGTTGATGGTAACTACAGTGGAAGGAGAGGAATAAGATCACTATTGTACATGTGAACACTCAAGAATACACACTAGTGTTTAATAATGTTTTGGCTGGCAGTAAGGGCATGGGAGGAAACCCTATTTAGCCATTATTTACCTAAATGGTGGAAACCACATTGGGGGGGTGGTTACACACAGGTCAATTTTGGTAACAAGGCTTTGTGAATAGACTTTTATGGAGATATTCATGGAATACTTAATATCTATAAGATCTTGTGCTAGGCCTGACAGGTAATACCAGATCATACTATTTACCATCTAAGAAGTCCCAGCATAATTTGAGAGGTAGACAGATATGTAAATATTTACAGTACAAGCAGCATCCATAAGCACTGTGGAAAGTAATACCTAAGAAAAGATCATTCAAGCTCTGATAACTAGGAACTAGAATGGTTGGTTTTACCTGGAAAAATGGGATTTCAGCTGTCTTTCAGATCTTTTGCACTGGTGTAGTCCCTCTCTTGTGGCTGTCAAAAAGAAACACCCACAATATGGGAATGTAAATTGGTGCAGCCACTATGAAACAGTATGGAGTTTCCTCAGAAAACTAAAAATGGAATTGTCATATGATCCAGCATTCCCACTCCTGGACATACACCAGACAGAACTATGATTTGAAAAGGTTCATGCACCCCTGTGTTCATAAGCAGCACTATTTACAATAGCCAAGACATGAAAATAACCTAAATGTCTATTAGCAGATGCATGGATAAAGAAAATGTATATGTGCAATGGAATATTGTGTATATGTGTGTGCTTAGTCACTCAGCTGTGTCTGACTCTTTGCAACCCCATGGACTGCCAGTCTCCTCTGTCCATGGGATATTCCAGGCAAGAATACTGGAGTGTGTTGCCATTTCCTCCTCCATGGGATCTTCCTGACCAAGGGATTGAACCTGCATCTCCTGCATTGGCAGGCAGATGCTTTACCACTGCGCCACCTAGGAAGCCCTAATGGAATATTACTCAGCCATTAAAAGAATGAAATAATGTCATTTGCAACAACATGGATGGATCTAGAGATTATCATACTAAGAGAAGTAAGTCAGAAAGAGAAACACAAATACCATGATATCAATTACATGTAGAATCTAAAATGGGACACAAATGAATATATCTTCAAAACAAAAACACACTCACAGATATGGAAAACTGACTTGTGGTTGCCAAGGGACTGCAGGGGAGGGAAAGATTGGGAGTTTGAGATAAGCAAATGCAAACTATTGTAGAAGAATGGATAAACAACAAGGTTCTGCTGTGTATAGCACAGGGAACTGTATTCAATATCCTGTGGATAAACCACTATGAAAAAGAATATATACATGTTTAACTGAGTTACTTTGATGTATAGCAGAAATTAAACTCCACATTGTAAATCAACTATACTTCAATAAACTAAACTAAAAAAAAAAAAAAATCCTGCCATATAATGCTGAGGAGCAGTGGGAAAGTTCAGAACAGAACCCTTCTTTAAAACCTGACCTTTTAAAAGGTATTCTCACTGGGTATAGATTTCTGTCTTTACAGTTTTTCCCCAGTTCTTTAAAGATTTTGATACACTGATTTGCATTGTTTCTGAAGAGAGATCTTCTATGATTCTTTATTCCTTGGTATGTAATATCATTTTTTCTTCTGGATACTTGTAAGATTTTTATCTATCACCAGTTTTAAACAATTTGAACATTATTTGCCCTGGTATAGTTTTCACTGTGTTTCTTGAGCTTGGGGTTTGTGAGGTTCTTGGATCTCTGGGTTTATATTTTTCATTAAATTTGGGGAAACTTTGGTTATAATTTCTTCAATTTTTTTCTATTCCCACCCTCCACATCTTCCAGACTTCAATTATATATGTGTGTGTGTGTGTGTGTTTACTCATTTATGTATAGTTGCTTGAAGTTCTTTAGCTCAGTGGTTCTCTGTTAATATTTATATTTTTGGCCCTTTTTTTTTTTTTTTGCTGTGTTTCTCTTTGGATAGTTTCCACTAGGTATGGCTTCCAGTTTATTAATCTTCTTTTTTGCAATGTCTAATTTCCTGTTAATCCTATTCATTGTAATTTTCATCTAGGATGTATACTTCTCATCTCTAGAAGTCCAATTTGAGTTTTTTAGAATAGTCTTCCATATCTTTAGGGCTCATCTTTGCTCAGTCTATTCTCTAACTTCTTGAGTGAACATCTGGAGTATTATTATAACTTTTAATGTCCTTAATGTTACTATTTGTGTTATTTCTGGGTCAATTTGATTGATTTTTCTCCTCATTATAGGTCCTGTTTTCTTTGCATGTCTGGATTTTTTTATTGTTGTTGACTGTTGGACATGGTTGAATTTTATCTGCTTGAGTGCTATATATTTTAATATTCCTATAAGTATCCTTGAACTTTTTCTGGGTCATGGTTAGGTTACTTGACAATAGTTTGATCCTTTTCGGTCTTGTTTTTAAGTTTTTTAGGCAAGACTAGAATCGTGTTTAGGGTTAATTTTTCTTCATTACCAAGGTAAAACTTTTCTGAGTATTCTATCCAGTTCCTTGTGAAATATGAGGTTTTCTGTATGGTTGTTGGAAACAGGAATTGTTTCTGGTCCTGAGTAAGGCCCTGATATTGTTTCCTTCCATTTTTACCCTGGCCTCTGGTAGTTTCCTAGGGTTCATGTGATGATTAGTACTCAGATGAAAGCTTGGCAGGGTAGTTAGGGAGCCCACATCTGTAGATCTCCATTGTTCTCATTCTGTACAGCTCTCTCCTCTGTCACACACTTCACTATGAACTCCAGCCTCTTTGGCCTCCCCAGACTGTCAGCTAATCTCTTCAAGGGAGAAAGACCTCTGGACTCTGCCTTGTCTCCCCTTCCCTGTACCATGGTCTGAAAATTATTTCAGGACAGTACACTAGGGCAGATGTAGGCCACCGTTTGCTGCTTCTCTCTCAGGGATCATTGTCCTTTGTTGCCAAAAGTCCAGTGTCTTGAAAACTACTGTTTTATATATTCTGTGTTGGTTTTTATTTTATTGTATTTTTAGTTGTTTCAGGTGGAAGGTAAATCTGATCCATGTTACTCCATCTTGGCTGGAAACAGAAGTCCTCTCAGAATAGAACTTTGACATTTCATACTCATTTCTGTCTTGAGGAAATAAAGTGGATCTGGCCCTATCTTTTCACTCCATTATACTCCCTTTCAGAGCTCTGAAAGTAGATCTTCTAAGAAATGAATTTAATATTCATTGTCTTCCATGTGCTTTGCTGTTTGTGCCGCACTCAGTCGCTCCATTATGCCCAACTCTTTCTAGCCCGCCAGACTCCTCTGTCCATGGAATTCTCCAGGCAAGAATACTGGAGTGGGTGCCATGCTTTCCTCCAGGGGAATCTTCCCAACTCAGGGATCAAACCCACGTCTCCTGTGTCTCCTGCATTAGCAGACAGATTCTTTACCGCTGTGCCGGCAATAAAGAATCTGCCTGCCAATGCAGGAAACGTGGGTTCAATCCCTGGATCAGGAAGATTCCCTGGAGGAGGAAATGGCAACACATTCCAGTATTCTTGCCTGGAGAATCCCATGAAAAGAGGAGTCTGTAGGCTACAGTCCATGGGGTAGCAAACAGTCAGACACGACTTAGCAACTGAGCACACTATGCTATGTATTAGTTGCTAAAATGAATAGGCTTGGTCCCTGCACCAGTTGGGCTTCAGATCTAATGAGGGAGGTAGGCATGATTCTTGTTGCTGTAATTAGAAGTAATACATGTTTTGAAATGTCTAAGATGCTACCACAGTGTAGAATGACATGTACATTTTGTTAAACATGATAAGTAAGCGTAGAATTAATGGCCTTTTGCTGACACTTGTAAATTCTGTCTCCTAACCATGACAAGATTGTCCACACTTTTCCTGGACATCTGTAATCTTCCTGTTAAAGGGGTAGGATTGAATCTGTGGTCTTGGTTCCCCAATTCTCCTGGATTTGTTTCCTTTCCATATGACCTTTTCTTTCTATCTGAGCTTTGGTCTGTTGTTAGATCTTATTTCATTTTTTTCTTTTTTTTACAGCACCATAAGAATAGTGAAGACTGAAATATAAAAAATTAATTGCATTTTCTCTAGGTGGATGAGTTTTCTCAGTGAATTTGTGCATTTTCAAAAGTAAAATGTAATTGATTGCTGGGAAGGGAAGATTAAGGGTAGCAGAAGGCCACTATTACAGTTAATAAATTTCACTTCCATTTTCCCAGAGGAACTCTGGATGGTGAATGAGGTCAACTATACTTTGATTTGTTTGGGTTAAGTTGAGGGTTGCTAGTATCATCTAATAGTCCTCTTTCTGTGACTAAGCAATAGAAGATATGAGCCATGCCAGTGTGTCTGCTGACTGGGTCAGGTGTATAGAACATTGCCTGAAAAGTGAAAGCTTGATCAAGCTAGCAAGAGCTCCAGTGATGGAATTTTTCTTTTATCCTAATCAGCTCTTGTGCCCAGAGCCTGTCTTGGAAAGATAGCCTTTGTTTAGATAACTGTTAGCCCATGCAGTCTGTCTGCTATTTGTGGAAACTCTGAATATCCCTGTTTCTCCTCAAGGAGCTCATTGGTGTAATTTCAGACACTGTATCCTCACTCAAGAGAACATGCTGTCTTGCTCTGTGTGGTATCTTAGAAGACGCTCTGCTGTGTCAGTTTTTAAGCTTCTGGTTCCAGATGCTCTAGCAGCAGACCTACTTTTTCTCAGATGCTTGGCCAGCTTACATGTATGAATAGCCTCTCTGTCCTGCAGTGGCTCTGAGAAGCTCTGAGCATTTGAGAGTTAGCTAGCGTTTACTGAGCAAGCCGTCTATGTGGCACTGAGTGTGCTATTTATAGAGATTGTACAAGAGATTCTGTCAACCTCAAAGCTACTTACAGTACAGGGGAAAATAGCATAGGTGAATTTAGCGACCCATCTAGTAGGACCAAAAGAAAATTAGAAGATAAGCCAAACAGTTAATGTGTGAGTTCTGTTTCTTCAGACATCTCTGTTGGCTTGGTGGCTTGAGTGACCATGCAGCTGGAATCCCACCATTTATAGACATGCTGTATTTTGAATCAACTTTGTGGTTTGGGAAGGATGTATAATTCAACAAATGCTTATTGAGCATGCAAAGTATCATGGTAGGCACAGGGCATACCACGACTATAAAATTATATCCTCGGCTCCTAAGGAACTGCTCATATTTGGAAAGGCAAGGCATATTTAAGATTTTAAAAATCTTTGTAACATGTTTGCTGCTAAGCTGCTAAGTCGCTTCAGTCGTGTCCAACTCTGTGCGACCCCATAGACGGAAGCCCACCAGGCTCCCCCATCCCGGGGATTCTCCAGGCAAGAATACTGGAGTGGGTTGCCATTTCCTTCTCCATGTAATATGTTTAAGTCTTCATAAAAGAAAAGCATAGTCATCAACAAACTACTCACTCCTCTGGGTGGTGAGGCTGTGGCGGGGAAGAGGAAGGATCTTCACTTCTTACTGTATACATTTCTAATATCAATATATGTAGTAAGAAGTTTTTACCAAGTGCCAATGTTGCCTTTTTGGTATTATTTCTTTATCAGTTAAAAAAGTGATAGAGACTAGTAGATTATACACATAATGTTAACCTTGAGTATCTCTGTGTGATAAGATTTATATTTTCTTTGTTGTCTCTCTCTATTATTGTCTGGACTTCCCACGTGGCTCAGTGGTAAAGAATCCACCTGCCAAACAGGAGACATGGGTTCGATCCCTGGCTTGGAAAGATCCCCTGGAGAAGGAAATGGCAACCCATTCCAGTATTCTTGCCTGGAGAATCCAATGCACAGAGGAGCCTGACAGGCTCCAGTCCATGGGGCTGCAAAAGAGTCAAACAGCACTTAGCAACTAAACAACAACATTATTGTCTACATTTTTATATAATGGATATATATTATTTTATAAATAGAGAGGAAAGTATTGGATAAACAAAACTCAAAAGGACCTACAGTAATTATTATAACATATACCAGCTTTCCCTTTTTTGTCTCCTCACTCTCACCACAACTCTATTAAGGTGGTTCTATTATTATTAATATTATTACTGTTGTAGTTATTATTATTAAATTAAGAGGTGAAACAAGGACATTTACTCTTGCTTCTTTCCCTTGTCATTTGGATGTATTAGCCTAGAAACAAAAGGAATCCAGCTATTAGCTATTTGGCTGTACTGTGAAGGCTCCTTAGAAAAATTTAAATTATGCTGATTGGGTTACAATTATATCTGTCATTGTGGGCTGTGATCTCTTGTTTTAAAATATCCTAAGAATACTTTCTATATCTTTATATTTAGTTCTGTTGGAGAAAGCAAATAGATGATCCCATCTCCCCATCTGGTACAGTGAAGAGAACTCATCTGCTTGGCTTACTTTGTGTGAGAGAGAATTAAAATTTCCAAGTTATTTGTGATTTAGGTTAAGTAGTTAAATGCTGTTTCTTCCAAAGTTTGTTCCAGAAATCCATATCCCCTTTTAATTGTAAAGATAATTACTTTGAAAGTAATAGCGGTCTGTGTTATTTAAAGAAGTCAAAGATTGAAGAGGAGATGTCATTTCTAAATGAGTTTTTTTTTCCCCCCCTTATAGCATGTATTCGATGATCTCAGTGGCTCAGTATCCTTGTCCTGGGTTGGAGACAGCACTGGGGTAAGTAATGTTTTGACTTTGTTGATTCAGCCTACCAAGAAGATGGTGTAGATTTGGGGGAGTTTAAGTGCTAAATGTTTTACCTTCTGAAATTGTCTCCAACTTCAGCTGTAGGAAATGCGTGTTTGTAGGACAGACAGACTTCCAGAAGGCTGTGGTTGGTTTGGTTTTGCTTTTAGAACTGGGAACATCTTGTGACCACCTTCTTCCATAGTAGAAAGCTAGACACCTCTTTAGTCTTTGGTGGCTGCTTGATATCGAGATGAGCAAGAAGAAGAAAAGAGGAGAGTGCTGTGTGAAAAGGGAGCCTTACAATTCTTGGGACAACTTCTACATGGAAGCAGAAAATGGCACATTGCACATGTTGGCATTTTTCCTCCAAACTGTGTTGTTCCTGTATCCTTTCCCATAGTTAGTGTTAAAGGACTGTGGCAGCCATGGGTTTATCATTATTCAGCTCCATCTGTTGTCCTTTCCCCAACCACAAAGGAGGTAGGTACTGCCAGGATTGGGGAAATGAGACAGTCAGTAAGCTTCTCCTTAACCCTCCTAGCATGTAACCTGACTCCCAGTAGGAGATTTGCTGAGGATTCATTGGCCTCAGGTCTTGAACAGGGCTTGACATGACCTGGCTCTGTTATTATCCTGCCTGAGGAAGGGCAGGGACCACAGCTCATGCCCTCCAGTATTCCAGTAATGTATGTACAGAGCACTGAGGCACATGAGGCTATATCAGAAGTCAAAAGAAATACAATTTTACTAAAGAGCAAGTTATTAATTTTTAAATTACTGGTAGAATTTCTTTAAGCATGTCTCATTTGCTTCTAAAATTTGAGTTGTTCCCTATTTCCCATGATTTATCACTTTATCTAAGATAGTTAGTTGGTATCTCCAAGATTTCTTGCTATATGGCTGTATGAGACTCCCTAGCCTCTTATTCCAGTCTGTCACAATCATATCTTCATGCATGTTTTCTCTAGAAAAATACTTATTTAAAAAATTGATTTCATGGAGAAATAATAGCAGGGAGAAGAAGACAAGGACAGATGTGACATAGCAACCTCTGTTAGAGCATTCACCCTATTCTAGCCTTGTAAGTGGAAAGAGATGATTCTTGACTGAGAATATCTTAGAATAATGTGGGTACAAAGTAGTTAAATTCTTCCTTTACTGTTGTTTGGAGTTGATTAGCTCTGTTTCACACTGCTTCAGGTGTAGGCAGTGGGACCATCTCAACAAAATAAGCTGAGAATTTGAGTCACTGTAAGCCATAATCACTTGGTCCTTCTTGGTTTTCAGATGTATTACAATATAGGCTACTGTGAAGCAGAATTATTGGCAATCTTTCTGATACGCAGATGTTGCAAACATGTAACTGGATTATGTTTCTTATTGACCACATGCTTTTGTCTCTCTAGATCATTCTAGTCTTGACCACCTTCCATGTACCACTGGTAATTATGACTTTTGGACAGTCCAAGCTATATCGAAGGTGAGATGCCTAGCATGTGATTGGGGCATTTGATTGAGTAACATATTGTGAATGTAAGTTCTCTGCTTTTCTAGGCATGATGGGATCTAACAGTTGATTTAAAAGATCTTCTGGCCATCTTAAATTTTCACCAGATTGTCACCCTCAGCACATTTTTTAATATCTCTCTAGTTAGCAACCTAAAGCAGCATGAAAAGGAATCTAGTTCCAAGGAAATAAGGTTGACCTGACTGAGTGGCAGAACAGTAAAAGAAGATAAAGGAAGTGTCTATAGGAGTGTGTGTATGTTAATTTAAATGGATATTTATTTGTGGGGAGGTAGCATAGAGTTTAACCATCTTTCTATTTATTATTAGCACAAAATGGTTTTATACTCCTGAAGTAACAATCCTTACTGTACCTTCCAAGTGATTTTTCTTTTTTGGCCCCACCATGTGGCTTGAGGGATCTTAGTTTCCTGTTAAGAGATTGAACCCAAGCCCTGGCAATGAGAGTGTGGAGTCCTAACCACTAGACTGCCAGGGAAGTTAGATATCTAATATCTAAGATATTAGATAAACATTTTTCATCTAACGTTCTGAGCCCCAGACAGATTGTTTTTAGGTCCGGAGGAGGTTCTCAGGTCATTAACAAAGTGCTTGGTAATGATGATAGTAATGTATGTTCTGGGACTATACTCTATACTGTGACATTCACAAAATCTGAGAGTTGTCTTTTCAAAGGTCCAGCTTGGTTAAAGGGTAGGATTCTTTTCCTTATCTGTAAGATTCAAAGCCAGCTAACTCTCAGAAGTTGCTGCTTGTCTTCTCAATCATGTGTGTCTATCCCATTTTCTGCCTAAGGACCTAAAGAAATTTGACATTTCAGCAGATAACAGAAATTACCCTCTGGGCCAAAGGATCTCCCAGGAGCCATCATACTTTCTCAGGGTTCTTGATTGTTGACCTTGGCCAAGGTGGGAGTGAACCCATGTTGAAACTCTAATATATGTATCAGTCCAGCCTCCCTTTCCCAATAGGTGACCCTTGACTGCTGCTCCTGAGTCTGGAGCCAGTGCTTTCTGCCCTTCAACACAGAGACTTTAGTTTAAAAATAGGTCAAGAAAGAATTGCCATCTTGAAATTGTTGTACACTGCATGAAGGCAGGTTATTGACTAACTTGGGGTTCTCCAGCACCTAGCTAAATGACTGACACATAATAGACAGGCAGTACATATTAATTGAATGAATGCCTTGCCCTCTCTAATAATTCTTAGGCTAATAGTATTTTTATTTGTTTGATAAGGATTGACAAGGTATTACAGAATCCTAATTCTAGAAGGGACTGTAATTTATAGGTGATTTTGTTTGTTGAGTTAGAAAACTAGTTGAACCATTTCAGGTAGATGAAAAGTATCCTGTTTGGGAAGGAAAAAAATGCATTAAAAGTTTTGTAACTTTAGTAAACTCTTTCCATTTTTTAAGAAACTTTGATGCTGTAAAAGTCTGTGTGATACAGTTTTTTTTACCAACTTACCTTTCATTAAAAAAGCAATGCAACCATATTATAAAACACTGGAAATTTTAAATGAAAAAAAATTCACCTTAAAGTCAAGTAATCTTATTTACAGTTTATTATCTTGACTTTTCCCCTTTAATGTTACACCATATAACTCTATAGTCTTAGGAAGCAACATGGTACAGTGTAAAGTTGCCTCTTGGCATATAGGCCTAGGGTTGAATCTCAGCATTATTTGTGAGCAGAATGAACTTGGGTAAGTCATTTAACCTCCCTGAGTCTTTTTGTCATCTGTAAAAGAAGGATGATAATAACAGCCACCTTAGAGCCATTGAGAGTTGCGCTTTGCAGCACCTATCATGGAATAAGAACTTGGTACTGTTAGCTGTTGCCTAGCCAATGGCCAGATACGGCATGTAACCAGCATGTACTGGCATTGTGTTACTATTAGTAGTTTTTTAAATGAATTGAAAGCCTTCCATACCAGTTGATAAAATGTGATTCCCTGCCTGCCCCCAGATGCCTCCATAGCTTCTACAAGTACACACACACCCCCACCCCAGCCAACATGCAAGTGTTACGAACGCCTGATGTTATGAACTATAACCATTCTGTGGTCACTGCTCGTACAATAATATTTGTCAAATTCTCATCATTTTTGTTAGATTGAAAGAATTTACTTAATCGTTATTCTCTTGGACACCTAAGTTGTAGTTTTTTCACTATTGTTAATGCTGCTGTGATAAATATCACACATGTATGTCATCAGTTCAGTTCAGTTGCTCAGTCGTGTCTGACTCTTTGCGACCCCATGAATCGCAGCATGCCAGGCCTCCCTGTCCATCACCAGCTCCCAGAGTTTACCCAAACTCATGTCCATCGAGTCGGTGATGCCATCCAGCCATCTCATCCTTGATCGTCCCCTTCTCCTCCTGCCCCCAATCCTTCCCAGAATCAGGGTCTTTTCAAATGAGTCAACTCTTCGCATCAGGTGGCCAAAGTATTGGAGTTTCAGCTTCAACATCAGTCCTTCCAATGAACACCCAGGATTGATCTCTTTTAGGATGGATTGATTGGATCTCCTTGCAGTCCAAGGGACTCTCAAGAGTCTTCTCCAACACCACAGTTCAAAAGCATCAATTCTGCGGCGCTCAGCTTTCTTCACCGTCCAACTCTCACATCCATACATGACTACTGGAAAAACCATAGGCTTGACTAGATGGACCTTTGTTGGCAAAGTAATGTCTCTGCTTTTTAATATGCTGTCTAGGTTGATCATAACTTTCCTTCCAAGGAGTAAGCGTCTTTTTAATTTCATGGCTGCAATCACCATCTGCAGTGATTTTGGAGCCCCCAAAAATAAAGTCTGACACTGTTTCCGCTGTTTCCCCATCTATTTCCCATGAAGTGATGGGACCAGATGCCATGATCTTAGTTTTCTGAACGTTGAGCTTTAAGCCAACTTTTTCACTCTCCTCTCTCACTTTCATCAAGAGGCTCTTTAGTTCTTCACTTTCTGCCATAAGGGTGGTGTCATCTGCGTATCTGAGGTTATTGATATTTCTCCCGGCAATCTTGATTCCAGCTTGTGCTTCTTCCAGCCCAGCATTTCTCATGATGTACTCTGCATATAAGTTAAATAAGCAGGGTAACAATATACAGCCTGGACCTACTCCTTTTCCTATTGGGAACCAGTGTGTTGTTCCATGTCCAGTTCTAACTGTTGCTTCCTGACCTGCATACAGGTTTCTCAAAAGGCAGGTCAGGTAGTCTGGTATTCCCATAGAAAATGCCTATTTCCAGTTTATATTATGGTAGCAAATGAAAACCTCCTCTCTGATCTCTGCATGCTTTGAATCCTTTACTAAACTGCTTCTCTTGGTTGCATTATGTTCTGAACCTGTTGCTTCAGCCGCTTTTTTGCTTGCCTTCTGAATTCACGTGTTAGTCTCTATAGTGCTCTTCAGTCACATGGCTAGAACTGGAGCTGACAGCCCAGAGCCATACCCCCAGAGAGTGAAGTGTTTTCATGACTGCTCTTCCTGTCCTTTCGCTTTTCAGCATTGTGCTTACTTTGAGACAACCCCAAACAAAACAAAACAGTATCACTGTGTGACTGCTTAAATACCTACCACCCTCTGACTCAGCCTTTTTCCATCCTATATTTGTCTAGTCTTATAAGAAACCACTAACACACACTTTACCAGAGAGTAAAGTGAGTTGTCTCTGGTATAGTATGTTACTAAGGTTCTTTTTCTTCATTTTGCACACCAGGTTTGTTTGTTGGGTTTGTTTGGTTTTACCAAGGATATTTTGAATATTAATTACTTCCTCCCTGCTGTGAAATGAAAACTCTTCCAAAATTTGGGTGGACACTGTAAATATGCCTTGTTGCCTCTCCAGCTAGGCTGGCCTGGCCTGGTCTAAAGTGACTCATGTTGTTGGACACACCAGCCAAGAGGCACGTGTTGCTTCAGAAATGGGAAAGGGAGGGAGCAATTTGAGCAAAATGAGTCCTGAATATGCTGAGCTTGCTCAACTGAGAAATCACATAAAAGCCTGTTGAATCTGCTCTGAAGACTCTTCTGTTTTTCGCAGCTTTAATGATTGTATTATTTATTGGATTATCTTTCTCTCTTAAATCTTATGTGGCCAAAGGTTCATTTGGGATTCAAATAGAAGGAAGCTAATCAGATGCCACCTGCCATAAGCAGTACCGCATGGGGCTGTGCATGAGGAGAAGGAAGTTAGTTGTTTCTGTTACCTGTACCGAGTTAGAGGGAGCACACTTCAGAAAGAGGATCTTTAAAAGATTTGGGAAATAAAGTCCCTGGGTATTAGTGATTGGATAGAATTGAATAACATACTAATATCTTCAATTAAAAGGAATCATATTTGAATAGTATAAATTTTGATTCCCTGTTCAGGAATATTAATTCATATAACAGATAAAGTTCATTTACCTCTCACTTGCAAATATGAAATTAAAAAGGAAATAACTAGCTATAGTTAAGATGATAATTTGATTTTCAGCAACAAGTGTTGTGTGTCTTTTTGTTTTATGGCCCTTTGAGTCTAACCTTTCATTGTAAGATTAACTTAGTGAAGCACATGTAAGCTTTATGTACAGCAAAATTCTATACCAAGTTAACAGAAAACTGCTGGACTATTTTACTTGTGATTTCTGTTTCCTATTGAAAGTTGTTCAAATTTTGGAAATTGGTAAGGGAGTCTCTAAGAGATTTCACATTAAAGTTTATACTGTAGTCAGTGTAAGTTTTTCAGGATGTTACCTGAGGTTTAATAAAAAGGATAACTTAAAAATATGCAACAGAAACTTCCCTGACAGTTTAGTGGTTAAGACTCCGTGCTTCCACCACAGGAAGTGCAAATTTGATCGCTGGTCAGGGTACTAAGAACCCACATGGCCGATAAATAAATAAACAATAAAGATATGCAGCAGATGTTAAAGCAGAGTTCAGTAAACCAGGTTCTCCAAGGCATCTCATTATGACAACCTTTTTAATGATATGCTTGGCTCAGTTTTCACCGTAGTAGATTATTAGCAATGACTGCATATTCTAATTACAAGGTTATCATAAATTCTATTTACAGAATATATTTTTCTGCTTTTTGTTTCTTAAAGTTTATTGAAATGTATGGTGATGGCATTTTACTGCACCTTCGTTTTTACAAACTTAAGGCACATAAAAATTATGAAGCTAGGTATTTCACCCTCTTTATTTTCCTACTTGTATTTTCAAAATTTCTATAGAAAACATGCATCCTTTTCAAATAAGGATAAAACACAATGAAAATTAAATTAAAACACATAAGGTAGCATCAGACAGGGTTAAAACAAAGAAACTGAAGTATTGGGAATTCAGTTTAATGTAGATTCAGATTCTGCCCATCTCACCCTGCAGTGGTTTCAGGTCTATAAGTCTTTTGGAACATTTTAATAAGCTACATTCTCCTTATTGCTCTTTTAACTGGAAACCTCAATCCAGTTAGTTCTCATTCATGATAGTTATGTTCTCCAGTCTCCATGAATACTGAATTAGTGAATACTGAGCCATTGCTTCTAGGGGAAATACAGAATTAGGTTCCTGCAAAATTCTGGCCACAGCATTCATTTTCATCAGTTGATCAATCTATTACCTTGTTTTATGTGTGTTTTTGTTTAAAGATACCTTATGTGTATTATTGATTCATTAACATTGAGCTCACAACCAACTGTTGCAGAAAGAAGCTTATCTAACTCACATATTTTCTCCAGAAACACTAAACAGCACTTCATAACTATGCTTGGGGACTATTTAAATAGCAAAGCAGCAACAGAAGGCACAAAAATGCAAAATGCAGAGCAGTAAACAGACTGTGAGGAAGATACTCATGCACAGTATGAGAGCTGAAACAAAGAAAGCAGGGTAGCTGCTTGTTGGACTTCAGAAGGGAACAGGAGCCCCAGGTGACTCACATTTTTTGCTGCCCTGTGTATATCTGCCAGTGACTAGGAAAGTGCCATGAGTATTGATTTGGGGTTACAAATGTGAGTAGGCAAATTTATAAATATGGAATATGTAAATAATGAGGATTAACTGTATAAGCTTTCTTGATTAGTGAAAACTACAAAACTAATTTTTTTGGAGTTTGTCTTCCTTTTTGCTTTTATGTAATAATTTGTGGTGACTTAATCATGGCAAAAATGAATTAAAGCAGTAAAGAGGTGGTTAGACCTGAAAGTCAACCAAACAAGGATATTTATGCTTGTTTGATTGTTGAAAAAAGTAAAATGTAAGATTCTCTGAGATATTGTAGGATTCTTTTATTGTCACTTTTCATTGAATGTCTGCAGGTTAAATGCCCAGTGTCACAGTTCCTCTATATTATAAATGAAAAGTGGTCAAAAATGGAAGTGTGATTCTTAGTTATTGGCATTTGGGTTGAGTGTCGGTCAACATGTTAGTCTTCTGGAAAAATACCCTCCTGAGTCCTTCATCTTAGGAGGAATTTTAATGCTATGTCTTATCAGAACTCCATGTGATGATTACTTTTTTTCCATTTATTTAAATAATGTCTAGATTTTTCATGTTCTTTGGTGGTATTAGGCTTTATCCCAAAAACGTTTGTACTCCAGTACTATTTTTTATTGTTACAAATGTACATATTCTTATACATGTTTACACCACAGATATAGCTGCTGCTGCTGCTAAGTCGCTTCAGTCGTGTCAGACTCTGTGCGACCCCATAGACGGCAGCCCACCAGGCTCCCCCGTCCCTGGGATTCTCCAGGCAAGAATACTGGTGTGGGTTGCCATTTCCTTCTCCAGTGCATGAAAGTGAAAAGTGAAAGTGAAGTCGCTCAGTCGTGTCTGACTCCTAGCGACCCCATGGACTGCAGCCTACCAGGCTCCTCTGTCCATGGAATTTTCCAGGCAAGAGTACTGGAGTGGGTTGCCATTGCCTTCTCCGACAGATATAGCGAAAGTGATCATTTATTTTTGCTAACCAGAAAGAGCTTTTGTTAGGTTTGATGTATAGAATTGTTATTAAAAAGAGTTACTTCTAAAGCAGATGGTTTCACAGGGCTTTGTTAATGTTTCCTGTTCATAACTCTTAATTATCATATGGAATTTGAAAAGTGATTTATTTTTCAATGTGTTTCATTGATTTCCTCTCCATGATATATGATGTATGCCAATATATATGCTGGTAAAAGATAAAGCCACTTTAAAGCAAAGTGCCATATTAAAATATATTCCTGGGCCCAACATGGCCTTGACAAAACACTTCTTAAATCCCAGCGGGTTGACACTGGTCTATCATGCTCCATTTGTTTATCTGGCTAAAGTACCAGAGTGTTGTAGCAGATGATTTTTTGTTTCCCTCATGTTGCTTTCTTTTTCTGAAGGGCAGGGATGTGTTTGTTGTGCCAAGTTCTTGAAAAGCAAGCACACTTGCCAGCAGGTTTGTGGAGGTTCCCTGGGATGTCATGAAGGAGGGGTGATTTGTGAACTGGTGATAATCAAGCTGCTGCAAACCCTTTAGGCCATGGCCTGAGCTATTGGTGATGTCTGCTCTGTAGAACTAGGACTTGAATATGCATATCTCTTGGCCTGCTGTCGAGAAGATAAGAACTTTTCTTGTACTCGGAAGTCAAAGGAAGGGTAACAGGAATCTGTTGGGTGGTTTCTAATCCCTATTTTATTTAGTTTTCTCTGTGTGTGTCCTAAGAGATGGAAAGACAACTTCAAAGTCGCATGTAGTTTGCTTTAGCATCATGGAGGGACCTGTACCTTCACTCAGAGATACTTCCCTCCTATCTCTCTTCAGTTTCCTCTAAGCTGACCTTCCCTGACAGCCCACAAGCCCCAGCAAGAAAGAGCAGGACCACTGGTTGCCAAGGAAGAATTCCTTACACATAATTAAAAGTTGTCTCAAATTTGGGGCTGAGAGTTCAGAGAATTAGATTGTAGTTTCAATTTTGCCCTTAATTAACTGGTTGACTTTTGATGAATTGCTTCCCCCTGAACCTCCTCTGTGAAATAAGGGAGTTGGACAAGATGTTCTCTTCAGTTCCTTGCCTCTCTCATGGTCTGTGGTTCTGTGATTCTTTTTCTGTTGAGGCTGATAGCAAAACTGTACCACCTTTTAAGTCATATATTCTATCAGTGAAGACCACTGTACATTGCATTTATCATGGGCAACTGACTTGCAGTGCACAGTGGTCATCACTTATGGATACTGAAATTTAATTAATATTAAGATCTAGCATTATATATCATGTTAGAACTGTGCATAGTATTAAACACTCCTGACTTTTTTTTCTCTTACTTTTTTAAATCTAAAAATTGACTTTAATACTTCTCAAAGATATTGTTGAAATGAACTTTTGGGAAAAACTTTAAATAACCTAGGAGTTGAGATTAAGTTTATCTGTCTTCTTTGCCTGTATGTTGCATGCATTAAGAGATTTGTGCCTGGGGATGGTAACTTTGGGGGAAGAGGTACTCAAGATCCTGCTACTTAACATACAAGCTTTATCATGAGTACAATACAATGCATTGATAAATTAGTTAGAAGGCCTTTGGCTACATTTAGCAGAGAGCCCAACTCAAACTTTTAATATAATAGCTTAAATAATAAGGGAATTGGGAGTTCTCTGGCGGTCCAGTGATTAAGACTTCACCTTCCAGTACTGGGGGTGTGGGTTCCATCCCTGCTAGGGAAGCTAAGATCCCACATGCCTCAGGACTGAAAAACCAAAATAAAAAACAGAAGCATATTGTAACAAATTCAATAAAGACTTTAAAAATGGCCCACATTAAGAAATCTTAAAAAAAAAAAATAATAAGGGAATTCATGGCTCATAACTAAATACAAAGGAAGGATGGGTCGATTCAGTGCAGGGTCACAGGCTACCTCTCTGGAATCCCAGAACTGTTTCAGCAGTACTGTCCACTTATGTTGGCTTCTTCTTCAAGTTGGGCTCTCATTGTATCAGAATGCCTGTAGCATTTTTTTGTTTTGTTTTGTATTCACATACTACAACATGGGAGTTTCTCAACATTGATGCTATTGACATTTGGGGCCAGATGCCCCATTTGATGCCAGATGCTGTGGCCCTCTCTTTTTTGGGAGACTGTCCCATGTATTATAGGATGTTTAGCAGCACCCCTGGCTTCTGTCTACTACGATGCCAGTACACTGCCAGTAGCACCCAACCCTGAGTTGCGATAATGAACAACGTCTCCAGACATAACCAAATGTTTGTTTGGTGGGGTGGCGGCATGGGGCAAAAATACCCTAGTTAAGAACCACTGATCTTTAAGGAAGACAGACCGTTTCCTTAAGTGATTGTCTTAAGTGTGTTTCCTAATAGACCCCAATTCCCCCACTTTTGTCTTACTGGCTCAGCCTGGGTCCTTTCCTCATTCCTGACCCCGTTACTCATGAGGAATTGGAACTTCCTTCCACTAATTAGGCCCACCACTGTGGGTAGGGGTAGAATCAGTAGGGTGAGTGCCTCGATAAAGTTGCAGGAGAGTGAGGGAAGCTGCGTACAAACCCAGCAGTGCCCATGACCTCTGCATTCTAAATTTGTCCTTTTTTTCCCTCTCAGTGAGGACTATGGAAAGAACTTTAAGGATATCACAAATCTCATCAATAACACCTTCATACGGACTGAATTTGGCATGGCTATTGGTCCTGAGAACTCTGGGAAGGTGAGACTATTTCATACATGTACAAAGCTGTGCATAATACCATATGCAGGGCTGTCAGATGTTGATATTTGAATGGTCCAGTGATACACAGCAACGTATACAAAGCTGTGCGTAATACCATTTGCAGGGCTGTCAGATGTTGATATTTGAATGATCCAGTGATACACAGCAATATATTTAGTTTACTTTTACAATATAATAAAATGAAACAATACTGATCACAAAAGAATGGAATTTTGCACATAGATTCTTTTTTTGGACCTTGTCTAAGATGCACCAAAACTCTTCATAATTATGTGGTGGTGGTTTAGCTTTAGAAGGTATACATCTAAAGACAACATTCTAGTCTTTGGGGAAACTGGCTAATCTCAGACTGATCAAGCTCGTCTTCATAGATACAATGCACTGGCTCAGGACAGTATTTTTTTTCGTAAGACTAATACTTCAGGAAGAGAGTGTATCAACTAGTCTGTTTTTATAACTCTTCTTACTTTTGGAACTAAAATTTTTGAACAAATGTCTGGTGAAAATGGTGGAGGAACTTCATGTACTTTTATAGTATTATACCCTGATTCTGAACTTCCTTCTCCCTTATCAGGTGATTTTAACAGCAGAGGTATCTGGAGGAAGTCATGGAGGAAGAATCTTCAGATCATCAGATTTTGCAAAGAACTTTGTCCAGACCAATCTCCCTTTTCATCCTCTGACTCAGATGATGTATAGCATGCAAAATTCTGATTATCTTTTAGCTCTCAGCACTGAAGTAAGTCTAGTGAAGAACTTGTCTTGCCTTTTGTGTTTTTATAATCTCAGAATATACTGTCTTAAAAGGACCGCATAGGTGATGCTTTTTATGTTGGACTGTTTTCTAGTGACTTCTTATGGTATGAAGGGTGGGTTTTTTGTTTTTGTGTGTGTGTGTGTGTTTTCCTGTATGGTAAAGGACACAATTTTCATATGCTGTCTATACCAGATAGGTATGTGTCTAGTTATCATTACAATTTTTTAAAAAGTGAACAGATACTTACTATTAATGAACTAGGAAACAGTTTAATCATTCATGTTCTGCAAGAGACAGACATAAATTGTTAAACTTTAAACATTGTTATTGTTTCTTTCCTATTGCCAAACTACATCTTTATAATTTTTTCTTGTTCAGTTCTTAGTATAAAAACCTGTTGATGTCTGTCTTTGATGCCCATGTGTTAAATATCCAGAGTCTTAATTCCCTGCACCCCCTACCCCATTCCTGTACTCTTCCCAGAAACCACGGGTGGCCCTCCCACATTCGTTCTGAAAGTTTCCTGAGGAGCAGCTCAGCTTTACCATTCCTGGAGGACCAGTCTGTTTTATCATGGATGTTAAGGGCCCAGAGTGGCTGAGTTGCCAGACTATGATAGTAGTCATAATTACACTCTGTGTTTATATGGCTGTCTCTCATCCTATTGCTCAGAGTGTGGTCTGCTGACCTGCAGGATCAGATAGAAACCCCTGGGAGCTGGTTTAAGATGCAGATTGCTTGGCCCCGATCCATATATAGTGTGTCAGTGAGGTGGCTAGTGTTTTTAACAAGCTCCCCAGCTGAGCCTGCACACTTAAGTCTGAGAGCCATTGCTGTGATGACCATTCTGGGAGTAGAAATAGGATTATCAAATATAGACAAGTTGGGCTGAGCAACAGGATGGCATAGGGAGGATGAGAAGGACACTTGGAAGAGAGGTCTGGGTTCTGGGCCTTCTGGGGGCAGAACTTTCAGCTGAGGTCAGGCTGGGAGGCTCAAGGAAGGTCAGAGTTAAACTCAGCCAGAGGAGGAAAACTAGCCTACCAGATAGGCTTCATGTCTGAAAGAAACAATTCCCGGGATTTGGCCTTCAGCAGCTTGAGCTGAAGGCCCTTCAAGGGAACAAAGAGACCCCCGTTGGAATGGACAGAACCATTGATCTGCCTTTGACAACCCCATCACCCTTACCAAGTATCTTAAGTTTATTAAAACAGCTATCCTAGGGAGAGGCAAGCACTATCTGCCTTTAGACCTGAAATTTCTTCCCATTAAGAGTGAGTTTGAAGTACAAACAATCAAGGTGGAGAGATGGACCAATTTATACTAAAATGCAAATAGGTGATATCAGACCCTCCTCTATTTCTAGGTAGGATTAGGTTAATTAGAAATGCTGCGAGGTGAACATTACTAGAGGAGGAAGAGTTAAAGAAGAATGATGGGTGAGAGTGGAGGACCACTGAAGTTATTTCTGCCTAAATCATCACCATTTCATTTGAGCTGCTCCAGGATGTTTCGGTCCCACCTCCTTTGGGTCTGGGCTCACTAGACTCCTATTGCCAATGTCACTGAAATTGTCAGTCTTTATCTTATGAAGTCTCTGCTGCACTTGAAAGTATTGACCTCCTTTTGGGAATTCCACTTGCTTGGCTTCTGTGGCTTTCACTTTGGTTCTTTACCACCTTCTAACCATTGCTTCTTAGTCTCTTTTTTAAATTCCTTTCAACCTCCCCTTAAATCCCTATTGCTCATTTTACTCTGAGGAGTCTCTTCCACTCTTTACCATTTTGCTACCACTGTGATGTGTAAGATTCTCAAATCCCTACCTCTTGTCCTGGCTTCTTCCTAGGGCTGCAGATGCCTGTCTTGCTGTCTCCTGGGTATCTCTAGGTAGATGTCCCATAGGTCCCTCAAACTTAACCTTTCTCAGACATATTGTTCTTCCCTTCATCCTTATGCTGGCTAAAGATTCCACAACACTGCTTTCCCCTCACCCAGAACCCCAGAGTGTTCAACTTTCACACACATGCACACATATGCACTCCATCCTGCCCTACAGGAAAGTGTCTAGTTCTACTGAATCCAGAGTCTATATTCTTTCTGAGCCTATTCCTCACAGCTGTGGCTTCAGGCCTCACTAACTCTTAATGCAGCAGTTAGTCACTGCTTTCCCTGCTTCTATTAATAGTTTGAACCCTCTGAAATCCATCTTTCCCACTGTCATCCAAGTATTCCTCTTAAAAAAGTAAAACTGATCGTGTCATTCCCCTCCTTCAAGTATCTCATATAAAATAAGGACTGGATTCCTCAGCCTGGCACAGAAGGAGGGCTCTGCACAAGCTGCCACCCCCTCCCCAGCACTGGCTCCTCTCTTCACCTTGGAATGTTGCTCCATCTGTGTCTGAAGGCTTCAGCTCCCGGCACACACTGAGATGTTTCATTACCTCTCCGTCTTTGCTTGTACTAATCTCTTTGTGCAATGACATCTCATCTCCCATTTGCCTTCTTTTGGTTACACTGCTCATCATTTAAGACTCAGTTTGGCTGTCTTCTTCACAAGTCAGCTCTGATGCTTTGTCTTTTCTTTCCCAGCTCTTACCCCAGAGACCATGTTTCCATAACACTTACTGTGTGTATTGAACTTTCTTATGTGTACCCTTATTAAACTGTGAGCTCCTTGAGAGCAAGGAGTGTGTCTTATTCATCTTTGTATCCCCAATGCAGCGTCTGGTACACCTGGCAGATAGTAGGCACTTCGTAAGCATTTGTTATTATGAACTTGTTCCGAGACCCTAGAGGGGACCCCATAAACTGTGTGTGTCTATGAGCTCAGGCAGCTTGGCTGGAATTTCAGTGTGTGTTTTTACTGCCCTGAATGATTGGATATGAATTATTAAAAGGTCATACAAGCAGCTGCACATGATAAAGCTGAAATTTTGATAAATCATTTATAATCTTTCAGAATGGCCTGTGGGTGTCCAAGAATTTTGGGGGAAAATGGGAAGAAATCCACAAAGCAGTCTGTTTGGCCAAATGGTGAGTAACAGAAGATTCCATCTGTGCAGAGCCCTAAACCTTTCCTGACGATGCCGCCAGAAGTCACACGAATCAGTGTTGAGCACTTAATATGTGCCAAGTGCTCTTCAGGGTACCATAAGGGATGTGAGAGAGGGGTACAGCATAGACCTTGACCTGGAGGAACTTCTAATTCTGCTGGGAAAGAAGACTTGTCTGACTAAATGTTAAAGTATAAAACAAGACATGTCACTGAGTAGCTGCTGCCTGCAAAAGGTTTATTCTGCGTGAACGGTGACATCAATTGCAATAGCATAAAATACAGCTTTGATTGGGGGACTTACATGCTTCTCTGCGTGCACATTTATCCTCCCTCATGTATAGATCCATGTCAGTTAGGTGGAATGTAGTGAGGAATCGGGAAGAAAGCTCAGAGAGCTTCCAGGCTGCCCGAGGCACACTGTCCATACACCACAACTCATTCACTTCTCTCGATTACCCACCCCGTCTGCTTACAGAGGATACAGTGGAGTCAGGTCACCTTTGTTCTAACCTGGATTGGCTGCTACTCAGTGGCTTGACTTCTCTGGGATTTAGCTTGTTCCTTCTATGAAAGGAGATTTATTTGGGGAGTTTGGGGGATGGTTGAGCAAGAATTAAGAGCTGTCATACCTCCAAACTCTGATTAGGCTCAGACTCGTGTTTAGAGCCTCTTTCTTCTTTCTCTTTGACTAATTTTAGCAAGTTCATGGATCTAGTTTCCCAGTTGATAGCAGCTTGCTGCCAGAAGTGGGGTATGTGAGTGTAAACAGCAAGCACAGACCAGCCTGAGAGTCCGCTGCCTGGGAGCCGCACAGAGGCAGGCAGAGCTCTAAGAACAGGCAGAGACAGAGAACAAGACAGAGAAGCAGATAGGATGGAGGGATTTAGTGCTGTGTCAGGAGAACACAGAAGCCTCAGTAACTTCTCATGGGAATACTGCATTACAGTTTCATACAGTTGGTGTTCATGACAGTGATCCATAATCCCAAGGAAGAGTTTGGTATTTATTGTTCTCTGCTTAGGGAGGTAGGAGAATGTGTGATATAGACATTGCCAAATATGTCCATTGAAATTAACCAAAACATCTTAAAAATGATGCTTAAACAAGCATCCTTTTTTAGAAAATGCTAGTTAAATGAGGTTTTTATAGCACTACCATGGTACACATCGCGTGTCTGATTTCGTTTTATTTATTTTAATCAACTGTGTTTATATCTTATGTGATCTTAATCAGGAAGAAATTTTTAAAGTAACAAAGTTAACAAATTATTTTGCTCCTGATAGACCTAAAATATGTAGTGTGTGTTCAAATAAGACTATAATAATTTTGATCATTAAAGCTCACCTTTACATCCATATATCAGATCACCGCAATGTACATTTTAGATATCTTACAATTTTATTTGTCAGTTATACCTCAATAAAGCTAAAGGAAACAACAGAAAACTCATCTTTAAAACTAAAGAGTTATTTTTAAATGGTATTTTGTTTTGTATCTTATACAAGAATTTTTACTTTTGTTAACTTGCTTCATTGAATAGTGTCTAAATATAAGATCTGGGCTGCTGATAACTCTTTACTCACCTTTTAGATCTTTGATTTCTAGAAATTTACAGTCTAAAGCTCTGAAAGAACATGCTCAGACCCAGCACCTTTTTTGTTTTATTGAGGTACAGTTGATTTATAATATTATAGTCATTTTAGGTTTATAACATAGTGATTCAAAAATTTTATAGGTTATACTCCATTTATAGTTATAAAACATTGGCTTTGTTCTCTGCACTGTACAATGTATCCTTGTAGCTTGTTTATTTTATACATAGTAGTTTCCACCTCTTAATCTCCCACTCCTTTCTCGCCTCTCCCCCACTCCCTTCCCCCAGTGGAAACCCCTAGTTAGTTTTCTATATCTGATACCTTTTGCTGGTGCTATCAAGGTTTGAATCTAGTTCCCTGGAACTCCCTTTCCAAGTTAGAGTTTAAATAATTCAACTTCTGACCTAGTTGTCTATTTCAGATGAAAGAACTAAATTATTTAGTTCATACAAAGCACTGAACTAGGTTCTAAGGAGAAACAACAAAACTTAGTACCTGCTCTGAAGAACTCAGTGGTGTAGTAGGAGAGGTAAGGCACACAGTATGCAATTAAAATAGCCAAACAGGAGACAAAGGAATGGCCAGGCGGCTGACACAGAGCTGCACGGGCTCTCGAGCCGCATTCCTCAACCTAAGCACTAATGGCGTTTGGACTGGATAGTTCTGTGTTGTGGGGGACAAGCCTGTGCATTGCAGGATGTTTAGCAGCATCCTTGGTCTCTCCCCAAGTAAGAGTCATAACATCTCCCCTCCCCCAGTGGTGTCAACCAAGAATGTCCCCTGGGGAGCAAAATCGGCCCTGGTTGAGAACCACTGCTCTAGAAGTTTGCAGCTAAGAAGTCTTCAAGTTAGAGTGACAGGAAAGTTCACGGAAGAGCTAGATTTTAACCTGGAGCCTAAAGATTGTGAGGGTAAGATTTAGTCACGTAAGAGAAAAACATTTTAAGAAGGAAACAGTCAGAACCAACGCAGGAGGCAGGCTTGGAGAACGTAAGGAGACCAGTTTGACTGGCTGGAAGAGTTCACATAAAGAAGCAATGGAGTGTGGAGAATGCCTGGGAGCAGACTGGGGGGACCTAGATATGATGCTGCTAAGAATCAGGTGTACAGCATCCGAGAAGGCTATTTTGGCTAATACCCATGCGTGACGCTTATTAGACCTGCCTGGAGCTGAGTGACTAAGGTTGACACAGTCTGTTAGCAGTCTTGAACCGTGTCTTTTCCCTGTCTTTGCCTCATTGTAGGGGATCAGAAAACATCATCTTCTTTACCACCTATGTGAATGGCTCCTGCAGTAAGTATATTTTAGTCCCAGAAAAGAGTGTCCTGGGTCCATTCATTGTAGAATATTCTGAATTGTAATAGGTAGAAGCATCAAAGATCCTTCCATTCTCTCATAATTTTAATAGCTAAAGATAACTAGCTGTTAGTGATTTTTAAAATCTTGGAAGCACAAACAACCAAGTCTATACTGTGCCTTGATCAAATAAAAAATGCAGGCTATACACAGAGACAGTATACTTAATTTTAGTGATGTACATAAAGTAAATATTAGGCTACAACCAATAACAAATTGAAATGCATAGTGATTTCTGCCAAAGATCACGGGCTGTGTTTGTTTTGGTGAAAGCCACTGGCTTTCCAGTCAGTGACACAAAGCTGAAAGCATAATCTTCCATTTATTCATTCAGCAGATTCATTTCACTTATTCATTCATTCGTACACCTGCAGTAGTATGTTAAACATTCTTCTCAGGATGGTGAAAACAGAACACCCAAGGCCTGCTCTCATGGAGCTTAAATTCAAGTAGACATGTTGGATGACCAGCCAAAATCAAAACTCAAGTGATACAACTTAAAACACAATAAGATAATTTCAAACTGTGTCATGAAGAAAGTAAAGCAGGATGCTGTGGTGTCTTTATGCAATGCTGTACTGAAATTAATTCTCTCTTCCTGTCCAGTATAAAACTTAACATGTATAAAGATAAAACCAAAATGTGAATTTCCTGTGTCAATTGCTATATCATTTTATATTGTTATCTGATTAATATGCATAGCATTGAAAATTCTGTTGCTATAAAATAAGAGTAGTTCTAAAACATTTGTTTTGAACTAGAGGCTTACCAGTAAGTGAAATTTTAATTAATATTTTGTCTTGTTTAAGAAGCTGACCTTGGGGCACTGGAATTACGGAGAACTTCAGACTTGGGGAAAAGCTTCAAAACCATTGGTGTGAAAATCTACTCATTTGGTCTTGGGGGACGTTTCCTTTTTGCCTCTGTGATGGCTGATAAGGTGGGTATTTGCCTCTTTTCTTTGGGTTCTGATATTCTGTAAATATGCCTCAAACAGATAGCTTCAGTACATGTACTGATGGAGTTTCTTTCCTTTTGTAGTATTTAGTGTTACTGTTAGAATTGGAGGTGATTCTTTTTACTGGGGCTGATTGAGTCTTCTGGACCTCTCTTCACTTTGGCCTGTGTCATCAACTGAATTCTGGTGTCGGTTTAGGGTATATAGACCCAGTGTTTGGGCTTTTCTCACACATGGATTCTGAAAAAAAAAAAAGCAATCTCCTTGCTCATTATCCACTGAAAATAATGGAAACATGTAATATTTTTTGAGTACCTACTATATACTAGGTACTATTCTGGGTTCCGGGAATATAGCAGTGAACAAAACAGATAAATGTCTTGCTCTATTTCTTGCAGAGTTTCTATTCAAGTAGGGAGATAGATACTAAACTAACAAATATAATATAATATCAGGTAATGATTAAAACTATGAAGAAACCTAAGACAGAGTAAATACATAAAAAATGGCAGGAATTGGAGCAGCGCTGTTCCAGATAGGGTGGTTTGGAAGGGCTCTCTGAGACCCGACTGAAGTGAGAGGATAGCTGCATGGATATCTAGGCTGAGGAAACAGTGAGCGCAGGGAGCCTCGGGCTGGAGCGTGCTTGGAATGCTGAAGAAGAGTGAGAAGAGCAGCATGGCTGGAGCACGGGAAAGGGTGGTCCAAAGATGGGCAGCCAGTGGCCAGATCACACAGGGCCTCTGTAGGTTGTGAGGAAGACCTTGGCTTCCACTCTTCATGTGTTGGGAAGCTGTGAAAGGGGTGCAGGCAGGGGAATGGTTTAACTGGCTGTTTCTTTTGACGGAATAGGTGTGCATAGTGTCACCTAAGGGTCAGGAATGGAAGTAGCAGCAGCAGCAGTGAGAGAGACAGTAGGTTGGACCAGGCTGTTAACAGTGGATGAGGGGAGACATAGTAAGATCATGGATGTATTTTTAAATGCATCACCAATAGTGTTTGCTGGTAGATTAGATGCAGATTGTGAGAGAATGAGATGAACCAAGTATAATTTTAGACTCTTTGGCCTGAGCAACTGCGTGAATGGTGGTGTCATTTACTGAGATGGAAAGGACTGCAGGAGAAGCAAGTTTGTGGGAAGAAAATCAAGAATTCAGCTTTAGATACGAGATGCGTATTAGACATCTAGGTGAAAATGTTAGGTAAGCATTTGGGTATATGAATCTCCCAAAATTATATAGTATAATTATATGAAATGGTCTCATCTAGCTGTGTGACTAGATGGTATCTTGTGGGGGAATGAGTAGGTTGAGAAGAGGTGGGAGGGCTGAGCTCTCGGTGCCCTGGTGCCCCTCACGGAATGGTGGGAAAAGACTGAACAAGCCAGCAAAGAGGACTGAGAGGGAGGGACTAGGAGGTGGGGAGAATAGGACCTTTCATAACAGTTGTACACAGTGAGGAAATGGATAATGAGATGTGTAATTATTAATAATAATAGGCCTGTTAATGTCACTGCACATGGTGATGTCATGAAAGCCAAGTGAAAAAAGGTTTCAATGAGGAGGAAATGGTCAGCTGCTTTAAATTCAGCTGAGATTTTGAGTTAGATGAGTTCTGAGAATTATCCACTGAAGTTGCCAAAGTATAGGTTGTTGGTGACCTTGATGAAAGCAGTTTCTTTGGAGTACTGTGGTTAAGAGACTGATTGGAGTGGGTTCAGAGAGAATTAGAGATAAGAAAAGTAGACAAGGTAACTACACATCATGCCCTTGAGCAGTTTTATAATAATCCTCCCAACAGCCCTATAGTTCATACTGTTATCTCAGTTTAGGAAATTGAGTAACTTGTCTAGGTGGAACTCTGGTGGAAACCAGACTGTGTAATTCCAGAGATAGCTACCTGTACACTGCTGCTGTCTGCAAAATTGAAATTCTACTATGTGCTTTTGAACTCCAGTTTTTACCTATAGCAGCGAGTATAAGATTCAAAGTAAACATCTAAGATGTAAGTTAGAAAAGTAAGTTAAATGGACTTATCACTGAACTTTAAAGAGACTAATTCTCGTGCCCTGGCTGAACTGTGTCTAGAAGCTATTTTAAACTATTTATCGGATAGTACATGTTAATTCTCTCAACCTGTGCCTGCGTGCTAAGTTGCTTCAGTAGTGTCCGACTCTTTTCGACCCTGTGGGCTGTTGCCTCCAGGCTCCTCTGTCCATAGGATTCTCCAGGCAAGAATACTGGAGTGGGTTGCCATTCCCTTCTCCAGGGGATCTTCCTGACCCAGGAATCAAACCTGAGTCTCCTGCACTGCAAGCAGATTCTCTACCATAGAGCCATGAGGGAAACCCCTTTTAACAGCTAAATATTCCCTGATCAGCTTCCTTATGTTAATTTCTGATTCTCCTTGCCCTCTTCCCAGCCTGGCCTGTTCCCTCCATCATGGCTGTTCTGAGAGCCTTTCTTAAAGAGGAAACGTTCACATTTTGACTTACTTCATGATCTTCCAAACCTGGGTTTCATGTCCATTTTCCAGACCCATTATCTAATTCTTTCGATGAGGCCAGAGCTATCTTAAAGGAACCAAACTTCTATGCAGCAGCCATCATTTTAAGAATTATCTGAGCAAACATATGTGAATGGCTGCAGAGCCAAGCTCATAATGGTCCCAACAAACTCTTATCTCTGTTGAAGGAAATTGGCATGTCAGAGGTTAGAAGGATAATATTGGTATCTTAGAGGGCCACACAAGAATGAAGAAACCAAAGAGAAAGCCAGGATAACCTTACTTACAATAGAATGGATTGTTCTAGTGCCTGGATCTTTGCAAGAGGTTAGAAAAAGCTTGGATAATTGGTACTAGGGCCTTTCATTTATAATAGATGTACCTAGTGAGGAAATAGGTAATGAGTGTAATTATTAAATAATAATGTGCCTATTAATGTCATTGCATATGGCATCTTGGTGGAATATTTAAAAGATAAGTATTGGCATTTGTTCCAGGATACAACAAGAAGGATTCATGTATCAACAGATCAAGGAGACACATGGAGCATGGCCCAGCTCCCGTCTGTGGGACAGGAACAGTTTTACTCTATTCTAGCAGCTAATGATGACATGGTGTTCATGCATGTAGATGAACCTGGAGGTAAGAGCTTTGCGAATGGTTCATCCTTGACTGCATAGAGACTTAAACTCTGAACCCTGTTTTATTAGCTTTCTTTCTTAGTGTGCATGCTGAATCATTTTTGACTCTTTGCGACCCTATGGACTGTAACCTGCCAGGCTCCTCTGTCCATGGGATTCTCTAGGCAAGAATGCTGGAATGGGTTGCCATGCCCTCCTCCAGGGAATCTTCCCAACCCAGGGATCGAACCCACATCTCTTATGTCTCCTGCATTGGCAGGCAGGTTCTTTGATCTTTCTTTTCACCCCAGGAATTTATTAGTGGCCTACTTGTTTTAGAGATGATAAGTAGCCTCTGTTAAAAATGCCACTTTCTTTGACCCTCTAACATGGTTTGTATGTACGTCCAGGTGTTCTGGAGCAGTGCTGCTCAAAGAATGGTCAGAGAACTAGTACTGATTTGCAAATTCTTTATTACTGAATAAGTGCAGAAAGCAGCAGCCAGCATTTAGAAACTCTTATAGCTCTTTGACAAAGAAATTTTGTATCTGTTAACTCTAATAATAAAAAAATTTGAATTTCGTATTTTTTCTTTCTTTTGTATTTCATTTTTCTAGTGATAAATTTTTTGTTATATTTACAAAAGCATCAGTTTGTGACATAATTAAAATTTTAAAATTCATCCTTCATCACAGAGAGTTTGAGAAGCATTCAGAGTAAAAAGATTTAAAGATATGTAAGATATGAAGCTAAATGCAATGCCTCTGCTACCAAAATATAACTGATAAGAGCTTTTCTGTAACATCTGATTAAATTATTAAACAAATTCATCATCTGCTATATTCAGGCACTAAGCTGGGTACTAGAATTAAAGATGGCCTCGAAGTTCTTAACTGTCAATCCTTGATTAACTCTCAGGTCTGCATCTGCATCATGAAGAGAGACAATTGGCTGATGTGTGCATGTGTATGTGTCATGTGTATGATTAGACTGTTGTTTTTTCTCTGTTCCCTCCCAAGACTTGGTGGGTTTTTTGTTTGTTTGTTTGCCTATTCCAGACACTGGATTTGGTACCATATTTACCTCGGACGATCGAGGCATTGTCTATTCCAAATCCTTGGACCGACATCTCTACACCACCACGGGTGGCGAGACGGACTTCACCAATGTGACCTCCCTCCGTGGGGTCTACATGACAAGTGTGCTCTCAGAAGGTGGGTCCTTCAGCTGAATATGTTCAGAGTTGAGGCTTTGGGGGAAAATTATGGTCCTGTCCCCTCAGTAATGGTGCTTGCCTGGCCAACAAGCCTGTCTGTGTGAATCCTGGCTCTCTATTTTAAGTAAGTTACGGCGATTATAACTCAGAAAGAACAAAGCAACAGCAGGCAGAAAGAAAAATTTGAGGTTATTTAGTTTATGAAAAATAAGTCTTATGTATTGGGGTGTTCAGGCCTGTGGGAAGGAGTTTGAACCACTTACTGCTTTTCTGATTGTCAAGGATGGAGCAATAGCCAGCCCAGATTTTTCCTGTGTTCTCTTCAGTGGCTCTGCAGAGCCCAGTTGAACAAATAAACACATTATTCTGAAGTACAAAGGCTTTTAAGGTTTTATTTATTTATGTATTTACTTTTTTGGTAGGAGGTGGGGAATGTTTGCTTTAATTTTGTAAACACCTTGCAGTTGTCTACAGGATCTAAGTGATTCTGGCCCCTAGTTCATCCTGCACATCACTTCCAGCTCCTCACTCCTTTGCTTACTCTTGCAGTCACTCCAGTCTTCTGCCAGTCCTTAAACAAATCAGGTTCACACACTCTTGGCTGAGAGATTTGCAGCGACCTCTTTCCCCAGATGTCTGCATGGCCAACACTTTCCCCCTCCCAGCCATTGGTCATGTTACTTTCTGATGAGACCTGCCCCGACTATCCTGTTTTAAATGTCAGTCTGCCTCCCTGCTACACATGCACACTCTCATTGCCCGTTATCTATACAGGATTTTTCCATAGCATTTATTTTCTAACACGCTATGTAGTTTACCTATTTACAGTGTCTAGTGTTTGTCTGTCTCACCCTACTAGAATATATATTCCACAGAGTGTTTTTTTTTTCCTAATTTGTTCACAGATATATTCCCAAAGCCTTACAGCAATTTTCATATAGTGGATAGGCAATAAAACATTTATTGAGTAAATGAAATTTACTTTATTAGCGTTCTTTTTTAAATTTTCCTTAAGAAAACTCAAAGCATCTCTTTTAATTTAAATGTGAAACAGTTTATATATCATTAGCAATAGAGAATAGGGAAGACACATGACGAAAAAAAATATGTAAGAGAAATAGGATATGGCGTGGTAAAGAGACAAAAGCTAGGAGTTATTCATTGAGACTTAATGCAGATACATTCAAATCTTGAGATTTCCTAAAATAAGCCTGGTATCATGGCCTTATCTAAATCCAGATTAGAGTGCCTTCCCATTATAGATTTTCCTCCAGGGCAAGCAAGCAAGGAAGAATAGAATTGTGTTGATAAGGAGATAAATGGTATCTTTTTTCAAGAGTATCAGTCTAGATGATTTCTGGAATCAGTTGAATCCTGTTCAGGTGGGACCCTCCTTCAGGTATCATACTCACCAGTATTGAGCCATTTCACTGGATGTCAGCAGCTTATGGGACTCCAGGGTTCTATTGGTATTATATAATCTCTGTTAGAGAGTTATGCAATGATAAACTGAATTGATTAGAGTGCTTCCTAATCAATATATCAAGATTAATGTCATCCTTTTCCTATTCAGATAATTCTATCCAGACTATGATCACTTTTGACCAAGGAGGAAGGTGGAAGCACCTGAGGAAGCCTGAGAACAGTGAATGCGATGCTACTGCAAAAAATAAGAATGAGGTTTGTTTTACTCCTACTGTCATATGTATTTGGAGCAAAGCAACCATTCTGCTCTGCTCTTATTGCTGCTGCTGCTGCTGCTGCTAAGTCGCTTCAGTCGTGTCAGACTCTGTGCGACCCCATAGACGGCAGCCCACCAGGCTCCTCCGTCCATGGGATTCTCCAGGCAAGAATACTGGAGTGGGTTGCCATTTCCTTCTCCAGTGCATGAAAGAGAAAAGTGAAAGTGAAGTCGCTCAGTCGTGTCCGACTCTCAGCGACCCTATGGACTGCAGCCCACCAGGCTCCTCCGTCCATGGGATTTTCCAGGCAAGAGTACTGGAGTGGGGTGCCATTGCCTTCTCCTGCTCTTATTAGTGCCAGGCTTTTGAATAATGAAGTTTTGTACTTGCTGAGGGTCCACAGATAACAGTGGAAAATTGGAAAATGAGAGGTTGAAATTAACTAGGATGTAGGAAATTGGAACTGTGAAGAAAGACCAAAATATTATGGTGTATTTGTCTTTAAAGAAAAACAAAACTGAAGGCTAACAATTTCAGTCAGTTTAGTTCAGTTGTTCAGTCATGTTTGACTCTTTGCGACCCCATGGACTGCAGCACGCCAGGCTTCCCTGTCCGTCAACAACTCCCGGAGCTTACTCAAACTCACGTCCATCAAATTGGTAATGCCATCCTACCATTTCAACCTTTGTCGTCCCCTTCTCCTCCTGCCTTCAATCTTTCCCAGTATCAGGGTCTTCGCCACTGAGTCAGTTCTTTGCATCAGGTGGCTAAATTATTGGAGTTTGAGCTTCAGCATCAGTCCTTCCAATGAATATTCAGGACTGATTTCCTTTAGGATTGACTGGTTGGATCTCCTTGCAGTCCAAGGGACTCTCAAGAGTCTTCTCCAACACCACAGTTCAGAAGCATCAGTTCTTCGGCACTCAGCTTTCTTTATAATCCAACTCTCACATAACTGCTGGAAAAACCATAGCTTTAACTAGACGGACCTTTGTTGGCAAAGTAATGTCTCTGCTTTTTAATATGCTGTCTAGGTTGGTCATAGCTTTTCTTCCAAGGAGCAAGCATCTTCATGGCTGCAGTCACCATCCTCAGTGATTTTGGAGCCCCCCAAAATAAAGTCTGTCACTGTTTCCATTGTTTCCCCATCTATTTCCCATGAAGTGATGGGACCAGATGCCATGATCTTAGTTTTCTGAATGTTGAGTTTTAAGCCAGCTTTTTCACTCTCTTTTTTCACCTTCATCAAGAGGCTCTTTAGTTCTTCTTCGCTTTCTGCTGTAAGGGTGGTGTCATCTGCATATCTGAGGTTATTGATATTTCTCCCTGCAATCTTGATTTCAGCTTGTGTTTCATCCAGCCCGGCATTTTGCATGATGTACTCTGCATATAAGTTAAATAAGCAGGGTAACAATATACAGCTTGGAATATACAATATACAGATTTGGAATCAGTCTGTTGTTCCATGTCCAGTTCTGACTGTTGCCTCTTGACCTGCAGTTTGTGCTAACAGTTTGTGTTATACTAAATTGCTGAATGAAAACAGGGTGGTCAGATGGGCCAGTGATTAGTTAGGAGTCATCATGGCAGCTATGAGACTTCAGCAACTCTACAGAAAGCCATAGCCCAGCCATTCATGAGCAGTGCAGAGCCGTACTGGCCAGAAACAAAGGAAACTTGGCCTCTCTTCCCATCTGCCAGGGCTCCACGTGTCCTGTGGAAGTGGGTGGTGACCTGGTGTAACGTGTGGATTCAAGAGCTGAGCCCTCTGAGGAAAGCCCACAAACTAGAGGTTCAAAGGCATTGCTGCAGGAGAGCCGGGTTCCATGAGTGACAGGTCTTGACAGGAAAGGAAAAAAGCAACCTTTGTGTCTGACTCTTAGAGAATTTGAGAGGAGCTTAGCAGAACCCTGGTAGTTTCCTTCAAAAGTGGCAGCATTGGTAATTCCAGGCTCTCTTCTGAGCACCTACCTATGGCTGGTATGTACTCTGCTGTCCTGACTGGGCTTTCTGTTTTGTTTTAAGAGATTCAACCAGTGGGAGATAAATGGACCCACACCATCCCCATCACACTCTCTCCCTTCTGTGTCTTCATGACTACTGTGGAGTCTCTCGCTTCCTGCTCCCCTTCCCATCCCTCCACCCTAGCCTTGCCCTGCTCCTGCCCTCCCCACCTCAGGCGCAGGTGCAGTGGCCTCCTTACTTACCCTGCCACCCTCCTGCTGCTGTACCGCTCCCTCCCTAGCACTCTTCACGGTTCTCTTTTGCCCATGATCTGGTGAATGAAGGTCCTCTCCTCCCCTGGTAGGTTCTCTTCTGCCTTTTCATTGTTGTTGCCCATTTCATTGTCGTTGTCACTGACACACGCCTTGTTGTAACCTCTGCTGCTCCCTGAACACCCTGCATGTGCCTCTAGCCCATGTTATTCCTGGGGAGGTTGTCCCTGTCTCCCCTCCCCCCAGTTCATTAGGGTTAGTGGAAATCCTGACCATCCTTCAGTTCAATTCAGTTCAGTTGCTCAGTCATGTCCGACTCTTTGTGACCCCATGGACTGCAGCACACCAGGCTTCCCTGTCCATCACCAGTTCCCGGAGTTTACCCAAACTGATGTCCATTGAGTTGGTGATTCCATCCAACCATCTCATCTTCTATCGTCCCCTTCTCCTCCTGCCTTCAATCTTTCCCAGCATCAGGGTCTTTTCCAATGAGCCAGCTCTTCGCATCAGGTGGCCAAAGTATTGGAGTTTCAGTTTCAACATCAGTCCTTCCAATGAACACTCAGGACTGATTTCCTTTAGGATGGACTGGTTAGTTAGAACTAATCGTTGCTCTTCATTTCATTAGCAGTTTACATGAAGCTTTTTTTACTGCAATAAAATTGCACATGGCATAAAATTAACATTTTAACCAATTTGAACCTCTTTGTTTACTTGTTTATTTTTTGTAATTTTTTGGCAACACCCTGTGGCATGTGGGACCTTAGTTCCCGTACGTTAGTTCCCTGACCAGGGATCAAACCCTTACTCCCTGCATTGGAAGGTAGGGTATTAACCACTGGACCACCAGGGAAGTCTCCCGAACCTCTTTTAAAGCATCTTTTAAAGGATTGCCATCCTGCTTTATAACTCAACTAATTTCTAAGAAATGTTTCTTAAAGACAGGACTGGGTTCTTATTTCATGTCACCACCACATCTTGTTCAGTATCTGAAATATGGCAGACGGTCATCAAGTTGGGAAGCCTCTCATTTGCTTTAGAGAAATGTCTTTTCAAGTCCTTTGCCCATTTTTAATGTGGGTTACTTGTTTTTTTGTTGTTGAATTATAGGCTCAGTGGGACATTCTTGCTTCTTAAATGCATAATGCATTTAATAATAATTTAATAATCAAATTTATAGAGAAAGAAAGAAGAATGGTGTCAGGCTCTGGGAAAGGGGGAATAGGCAGTTATGGTTTAATGGGCACAGAAGTTTCAGTTTTGCAAGATGTGGAAGTCCCAGAGATGAATTATGGTGATGGCTGCACAACAATGTGAATGTCCTTAATGCTACTGAACTGTGCACTTTAAAATGTAAGTTTTATGATATGTTATTTTAACCACAATTTTTTAGAAAAGAGTATCCCACTGAGGTCTGGGTTAATGAGTTAAAAAGCCTTATTATTAGAAGACTCTGTGAGATGAATAAAAAAAATTACACCTTTGGTTTTAATCTAAGCTTTGATTTCTTTCCACAGTGCAGCCTTCATATCCATGCTTCCTACAGCATCTCTCAGAAACTAAACGTTCCAATGGCCCCACTGTCAGAGCCTAATGCTGTTGGCATAGTCATCGCCCATGGTAAGCAGTCCTCCCTTACCTCTATGGCAAGAACTAGTTGAGCACATTGAAGCTCAGTCATATCAAGAACCTTGTGAGAAACCACCATCTGTGGCTCTTACCACTCTTTGCAAAATTTCTGGTGAGATAATGATACTGTGGGTTTTTCATGGACTTCCATCAGAGAGCAGCAGCGTGACCTCTTCCTTTACCAAATTGTCGTGGCCTTTTTTTTTTTTCCCCAAGAGGCCTGATGGGAAATAATCAGAATAAACTGACTCAGAATTCTTCTCGTGACAGTGAATCCTCTCTGTTTCACTGCTGACGTGTGCTAATGAGATGATGGGCTATATTGTAGGTAGCGTGGGAGATGCCATCTCCGTGATGGTCCCAGATGTGTACATCTCAGATGATGGGGGTTACTCCTGGATGAAGATGCTGGAAGGACCCCACTATTACACCATCCTGGATTCTGGAGGCATCATCGTAGCCATCGAACACAGCAGCCATCCGATCAATGTGATTAAGTATGCATGAGCTCAGCTCCACCCACACTGTCTCCCCAGGGGGCTACCACGGGAGGTTTTTCAGTTTGTGGGGAAGTTCCAGACCCTAATTCATATTTGGGCATTCTGCAGAGCTGCCGGGGAGGTGCTTGAAGGGGTTGCATTCAGAGCAATTCAAATTAAATGGCTTTGTGTTTTTCCTCTGACTCTGCTAGCTAACATTTTTTATCACTTAAAAATACTCTTCTCTCTTCCCACAAGAATATTATGGATGCATTGAAGCACTCTGGATGGGAAATGACTCCTTAAGTACAAGTTCTTTTTGTATAATTTCTGTTTATTGACTCAGAAGCCCATTCTTATAAGGGTCGCTATTCTTTCTTTCTCTCGGAAGAATTTTTATAAATGCATTTTCTTCCATACTATTTGAGTGAATCCCATTTCCCTGTTAACTGCAGGCATTAGAAATTAATATAATTGTCAGTCAGTAAGCCATCACCTAAATATGAGAGTTCTCTGATTTGGGATGAAAACAGCTGGAGTGGTTTCCTGATATTCCAGTAAACGTTGATCCTCTATCACGATCTTCCTCTAACTGTGGTTTCAGGTTCTCTACAGATGAGGGTCAGTGCTGGCAAACCTACACATTTACCAGGGAGCCTATCTACTTTACGGGCCTGGCTTCAGAACCCGGAGCTAGGTCCATGAACATCAGCATCTGGGGCTTCACAGAATCTTTCCTGGCTCGCCAGTGGGTCTCCTACACCATCGATTTTAAAGATATCCTTGCAAGGAACTGTGAGTGTCTCCTTTGACCTTTTCTATCAGAAACTTGTAAGCCCATTTTCCTAAATAACCCATCCAGTTCAATTTCTTCTGACTGGAATAAGAAAATCATGTATATGAAAGAGGATTAAAGTATGTTCCACATAGGTGAGCAGGCAGTGAAATGGTACCAGAAAAGCACTTCCCTGTTTGGATTAGCACTGTTCAAGAGAAATAGCATGAGAGCAACATATATAATTTAAATTATTCTGTCAGCTAGCTATATTATACAAGTAAGAGGCAAAATTCATTTTAATAATATATTTATTTCAGTATGTCTAAAATATTATCATTTTAACACGTAAAACAATATTTTATAATTATTAGTGAAATACTTTACACTCTTCTTTTTTAAAGATTTTTTAAAAAAATATTGGAGTATAGTTGATTTATAATCCAATATTTTGGTTCATGGGGTCACAAAGTCGGACACGACTGAGCGACTGAACTGAACTGAACTGATTAGTTTCACTATACAACATAGTGAATCAGTTATACATATACATATACCCACTCTCTTTTATACTCTTTCCCTATATAAACTGAGTATTGAGTAGAGTTCCCTGTATGCTACAGTAGGTCCTTATTAGTTATCTGTTTTATATATAGTTGGTGTGTATATGTCAATCCCAGTCTCCCAATTCATCACTCTCCCCACTTTCTCCCTGTAACCATAAGTTTGTTTTCTATATCTGTGGATATTTCTATTTGTAAATAAGTTCATTGTACATTTTTTTAGATTCCACATATAAGTGATATCATATGATGTTTATCTTTGTCTGACTTACTTCACTCAGTACGACAATCTCTAGGCCCATCCATGTCACTGCAAATGGCATTATTTCATTCTTTCTTATGGCTGAGTAATACTCCATACTTTATATGTACCACATCTTTTATTTATGTGTGATGTACCACATCATACATATATGCTATGTACAAACGTAGTATATATGTACCACATCATTTATCCATTCCTCTGTTGATGCTTTTACTTTTATGTCTTGGCTATTATAAACAGTGCTGCAGTATGAACTGCAGTATGCCTCTATGAGCATAGGGGCACGTGTATCCTTTTAGATTATGGTTTTCTCTGGGTGTATGCCCAGGAATGAAATTGCTGAATCATATGGTAGTTCTGTTTGTAGTCTTTTAAGGAACCTACATACCATTCTCCATAGTGGCTACACTAATTTACTTTCCCACCAACAGTGTAGGAGGGTTTTCTTTTCTCAACACCCTCTCCAGTATTTATTGTTTGTAGATTTTTTGATGATGGCCATTCTGACTGGTGTGAGGTGATACCTCATTGTAGTTTTGATTTCTCTGAAAATTATGATGTTGAGCATCTTTTCATGTGCTTTTTGGCCATCTGTTACATTCTTTTTCTTCTGAGTCCTCAAAATCTGATGCATATTTTACACTCACCCTTACTGTAAATCTCAATTCACACCAGCCGCATGTGGATATCTAGAAGAGTTTAGTTTTGCACTTTAGATATCTGTAGCATTTTCTGAGAGTTTTTTTTCTGCTGGTAAGGATAATGCATGTTTATGTTTGTCTTAAATTATTTCATAAGACTTGAGGGTTTTTCACCACTGGTTACAGCAGAACTATAAAGAGGAAACTTTAGAGGAAAATGTGTTGCATCTAATTGATTATGTCATTTATTAAAATGTTGAAGTAAGGAAGTTTTCATGCAGAGTTTGGCTTGAATGTCAGTCACAACTGAGACTCTAGACTGGCTCCTGAGCAGGCAAGAAGCCCACACTGACCATTTCTGAATGCTGTGACTTCAAACTGAAAGACATGTTAAAGACCCAGAAAATGGCTTTAGAGAAGGAGTTAATATATTCATTGCATGATATTCCTAAAGAATCACAAGCAAACCCAGACCCCCAGTACTAAAGATGCTGACACTGTATTGAAAATAAGGATAAAAGAAAAACTGGACAAAAAGTGACCACCTGTGACCCGTGATTGCTTGGCATAATATGAAAGAAGATATAAAGTTTCAAGATGCTTGGGTTAAATTTTGGTCCTGACTTTTTTAGACTGTGTTAGGGGCCCATTTCCTTAGCATGTTAATTTAGTGACTCCTACAGGAAGTAGAAGCACTTGATTTGGACCTTTTCTACAAGATGTTTCAATGATTTAAAACCAGAGAGTTATTATAATCTAGATTCATTAAATAGACTGTAAAAGAGCTGGCTTATGAGTTTTCCCCTCTGCAGATGCAGGCAGCTTCTACAGTTATCCCTGAAGTTTAACATCATTAAAAGATTGGTTAAGCACTGTTCTTTAACAGGCTGGGTGCTAGTCTTCATATCCCGAAGGATAAACGCCTAACCCACAGTCTTTAGGCCACAGCCTTTGAGTCATTTTTCCAGGAGTGGATGACTTGACACACTGAGCCAGATCGACTGGCATCAGCAGTCTTCATCTGAAAGCCAGTCAACAAGAGTTAAAAGACTAGAGAATGTTTGTGCTCACTTCATCAGCATGAATGCTAGAAAGAGAATGTTTCCCCTTCCGTTTGAAGCATACTCACCCGTAGTACAATTAAACCCTTGCTTTTGGTTAATTGGCGTCTTGCCCTAAAGGCAAACATCTGGTTGCTTACCTCTGACAGCTCCTGACCGAGAGCACAAGTGTACAAGACTTAAAGACAGCAGCTTCTCAGTCTGGAAGTAACTTTAGAGGTTCTCCATCCACCTTCCTGCTGCACAAGAAGGTTTTTCCTAGAACTCAGATGGGCTGTGAACTGCAAAGACTCCTCCCTCAGCTTGAGGAAAGGCCAATTGCTAGTAGGCTCCCACTAAAGCAACTTTCTTTTGCAGTTCCAAAGTGAAGCAGTAGGTTAAGTCAGACATCTGTACTTTTCCTCTCCTCTCTCTTTCTGTTGCCTGGCAGCTGTCTCACATGGGTGGATTCATGCCGTTTCCTGAAGAGCCTGTCTTTCTTTTAGGTGAAGAGAAGGACTATACCATCTGGCTGGCTCACTCTACAGACCCTGGAGATTATGGAGATGGCTGCATTTTAGGCTATAAAGAACAGTACCTCCGGCTACGCAAGTCATCCGTCTGTCAGAATGGTCGAAACTATGTTGTGACCAAGCAGCCATCCGTCTGTCCCTGCTCCCTGGAGGACTTCCTCTGGTATCCGCACCCCTCAGATCCCTGTCAGCCACTTCCTGTGCTAAAGGAGGCAAAAGACAGTTGAAAATTATTTCAGTCCTTTTCTTCCCCTTTTTCCTCAAGAATGGAAAACTGTTGCTGCTTCTTTCCTCAAGGAAATTGAGGCACAGGGGAAGGGAAGCAGAATTGTTAGTAATTGGACAAATAACATTATTGTATTATACCATTAATTATTGTGCAGAACCAGCAACAACCCCCGAAATCCTGACTTACCTGTGTGAGGAAGGAGAGGAGTGTAGAATGAGGATGAGAGTAAGAAAGTAGAGAGAGAAGGCGATAGGACAGAAGCACCAAGCAAAGTGGGGCAGGAGCTGAGAGCTTAGAGGAAACTGGGCTTTAGCAAACAGCCTGATTGCCTGGGTTCAGCAGGAAGGGCTAGCTTTGGGGTTGTCTGCAGTGCTGAAGGCAGAGAGAGGGTGGCTCTGTCCTGAGAGAGAAGATGACATCAGAATGTTTGGTCTCTATGTCCCATCAAGGCTCAGGAGCCATCATGGTGGACCCCTAGAGTTCAGAACCATCCAGGCTTAAGGATTAGTTTCGTGGCTGGCACAGGGTTAGTTGATTATACAGGGGCGAGGGAGTCCCTTGGTAGCCTAGCTTAGGGCAAATAAGAGGAACTGCTTCACATCACAGGTAATAATCTTATGGAACTTGTTAGCTGCAGAAGGTGCTGTCAGGGAGGTAAAAGTGGATTTGGAAAAGAAGACAGGAAGATAGCCATCCTATCCTCCTACAATGTATTCTCCCGAACTGTAGGTGACCGAGTATGGGACTGAACAAACCCTAGTCTGACCCAGTGTGTTTCCTCCTGTGTGGGTCACATCTGTATGTGGAATGGCCAGGGGCCCTCCCTTCTCTATTTCTACAAGGGAAAATGGCACTAAGGTCACTTGGATGTTATAATAGAGCTGGAATTTGTGGATACTGTCAGACTCTGAAGTCTGACACCTAATGGCACACAGGCTGACTCTTGGTCACTTGAACTACTTCTGTTTTCCAAACATGCTCTGCAGCTTCAGAGCTCCATGCCATTGTGCATGCTGCTGCTTGACCCCCAAGCCTGGCGAATTCCTCCTTGGCCTTTAATACTTGAGCTCAGATGTTGCCTCCTAAAGCCTTGGGGAAGTTTTTCCCAAGTGGGGAGTTTTTCCTCATCTAGGCTCCCACTGCACTTACTATATTTTTACAGCACTTACTGTATGTTAATTCTTATGTATAGATTAGATTCCACCCTTAAAATCTAGACTCCCTGAGCACATATTGTATTTGATAATCACATAGTCATAATGATAGCGGCTGACGTTTTTAAACATTACCTCTGTGCCAGGCACTGTCCTAAGCAACTTACACTTCTCCTCAGCAGCCACATGAGATAGATAGGTGCTGTGGTTATTGACCCTTCACAAAGGGAGAAACACAGGTTATGGCTCACTTGCTGTCACCTGAAAGAGCTGGGATGTGAACCCGGCAGTTCTACCCCAGAGCCTGAACACATACCCCACGTGCCTGAGGAACGTGTACTTTGTGAATGGGGAGGGTGTGGTCCCTGGAATTTTGGATTGAACACACAGTTTTTGCCAAAAATTTCTCCTTGCTTTTGGAGGCATGATGTCTTCTCTTGTTCTTCCTACCCTCTCCCTTCAGTATTTGTCAGAGAACCCTGAAGTCCAAGCAGCATCTGTATATTCACCAAATATTCATTATGCGTAGAGCAGTGCAAAAATGATAACAGAAATTTTATTATAGACCCTTCTGGTAAGAGTCACATGATTATGTTTGAAAACAGAAAGTGGTAAGTACCTTATGGATTTAGAGAAGGGAGAGATTCTTCCACCAGATCTAAAAGGATTTGGATCAGAGAGGCTTTGTAGAGGCGGTGACATCTGAGCTGAGCCCCGATGAGCTGTAAGGTTTGACCTGTACATCTGGAAAGAAGCAGATCATTAAAGCCAGGGGACTGATGTGAGCATAGACCCCCAACAGCATGATCAGGAAGGTTGTTCTGGGGCTTCCCTGATGGCTCAGCGGAGAAGAATCCACCGGCCAATGCAGGAGACATGGGTTCAATCCCTGGTCTGGGAAGATCCCACATGCCTCAGAGCTACTCAGCCTGTGCATCCCAACTACTGAGCCCACATGCTGCAGCTGCTGAAGCCCTGGGCGCCTAGAGCCCGTGCTGCACAGCAAGAGAAGCCGTACAGTACAACAAATAGGAGCCCCCATCTGCCGCAACTAGACAAAGCCCACCTGCAGCAACAAAGGTCCAGAGCAGCCAAAAATAAATAAGTAAATAGTTTTCAAAAAGAAAGAGTATGCCGGAAGATAGGCTGTGAGGGGAAGCTGTAGCTGTCATAGGAAAGAAGTGAGGGGGTCCATATGGGGGTGCTCGGTCTTAAGTTTCCAACTTCCACGGTGGGGAGGAAGATAGTGCCCTGGACAAATGTAAGGAAATGACAGGAGAGGCCAGCACAAAGGAGGAAACATGATACATTTTGAACATTTTTGTTTCTTTGAAGTTCTGTCAACAGATTTATGTGGCAGTGTTCAGCAAGTATTTGGAAATGTAGGATTAGAGCTCAAGAGAGGTAGAACCTGGAAGTTTTATTAATTTTTAAAAGTTTTTATTTATTTGTATTTTTGGCTGAGCTGGGTCTTTGTTGCTGTGTACAGGCTTTCTGTAGTTGTGACGAGCAGGGGCTACTCTCCATTACAGTGTGCGGGCTGCTCACTGGGGTGGCTTCTGTTGTTGTGGAGCACAGACTCAGTAGTTGTGGCTCCCGGGCTTAGTTGCTCCAAGGCATGTGGAATCTTCCCAGACAGGGATCAAACCCACGTCCCCTGCATTGGCAGGTGGATTCTTCTCCACTGGACCACCAGGGAAGTCCAAACCTAGAAGTTTTAGTTGCAGCAAATAGTTAAGCTCACGAAGGGAGAGGAGATACAGAGTAAGAGAATGAATGATAGAATCTTGAAAAACATCTGCACCTACATGTTAGGAAGAGAGCAGAGCCAACAGATGAGTGCAACTCTCGGGGCTGCACTGGGTGGGGCACAGTGGTGTGCCAGGTGGCCAAAGGGAACAAGACAGAGAAAGCCCCCAAGGTTGGATGACTGGTGATCCCGCGGGGGCACAGACATTCATTTTCAAGGTTGCAGTGGGGGTTCAGGCCAAGATGCAGAGAATAAAAAGTCAATGAGTAAAACGGAACAAGTAAAAGAAATTTAGCCAATAAGGGAGAGGGTCGTGAAGGAAGAGTACAGGTCCAGGCTAAGGAGAAGCTGCCAGGTGAGGGGACTGGCGGTCCCTCCACACTGTCCATGAAGCAAGCCCCCACCTAGGGGCACGAGGTGCCAAAGCCCTGCATGTCCTTTCTTCGGGGAAAGCAGAGAAAGGAGAACAGGTTGGGGGGCACTATGGAGAGATAAGATGGAACGGAGGGCAGGGACGGGCATTCACATTGGCGTCAGGCACCATCTAAGAGGCTGAGAGGGACACAGATTTGGGGAAGGCAGGAAAGGTTATACTCATATGGGTATAACAAATGAATCATTTGGAGAGGAGAGAATTGCTAAGTGTCCCTGCATTTAGGTCTGTGACTGACGCACTATTTGTCTCAGTTGCATGTATACCCACCCCCTGGAGACTGCACACTTTCCTTCCCTGAGCGTGAGCTGTCTGTGTGGAACTCCTAGCTACTGAGTCCTCAGTTCACCAGGCCCAATCCATAAGCCATCCGCCCCACCCCACGCCACCCTCCTGCAATTAAGTCCTCTCTGTGTGCTTTTGTTCCTAAAGAGACCTCTTTATATGTCACAGACTTCCTTAGCTGCTTTCTGGGAACCCAAGCCTGGAATATTAACCATCCTCTGCCCCACATAAAGCCTTCACTGCTATTTGCCTCCTGTCTTTCAGCAACTTTGAAAGATATGTTCTTTGCTGATTCTTACAGTGATTTTGGCTACTTCCGTCCAGAAAATGAGTCCAAATGTGTGGAACAGCCGGAACTGAAGGGCCATGACCTCGAGTTTTGCTTGTACGGAAGAGAAGAGCACCTGACGACAAATGGGTGAGGCGGCTGCTTCTCCCATACCGGACCTGAGTTATCCACTGTGCAGAGAGCAAGTTCCCTCCACATACTTCTGAGTATTTGAGAGAGTCTAGAAAAACACTGTCCGATAGAACTTTCTGTGATGGGGTAAATGTTCTATAATCTGCTGTGTCTGATACAGTGGCCCCTAGCCCTCTGTGGCTATTGATACTAGAGTGAGGAACTGAAGTAATTTTGATTAATTTAAAAGTAAATAGTCACCATAGCAGAGAGTGGCGTTCTAGAGGAGCCGGACTGCCTGCTCCCCTGATAACTCTCCCCTCCCCTGTATCTACACTGCATATTGACGGGCTTTCCCTGGCAGTCTCATAGGGCAGAAAGCCGGCATGTCACTGCAGCATGGCAAGGGATGTGTGGTCTGTCCAAGGACCAAAACTAGACAGAATATCCCCCCAACGCCCCTGTGGATCTCCCCCAAGGCCTGAAAGATGGTGTAAGGACCAGAAGTTTTTCTGCAGCTTTTCAAAACTTGTTTTTAGGAAGTAAGCAAGAATCCAGAAGTGCATCCTTGTATTCTGTCAGCACCTTTTCTCTGCCCCTCAGGTACCGGAAAATTCCAGGAGACAAATGCCAGGGTGGCGTGAATCCAGTTCGAGAAGTGAAAGACTTGAAAAAGAAATGCACAAGCAACTTTTTGAGTCCAGAAAAGCAGGTATGTTAAAGTAGATCTGGTGTAGATACAAGTGGGGTTTTGAGTTCTGCCAGGAATAGTTAAAGTTACAGTGTGTCGAGAACTTTATCACCTAATACAAGTGGCCAGACCACTTATGTCAGGCTTCCCGTTGCACAGGAAACTGTTAGGATGAAGGATGGTCACTTAAGCCAACAATAAGCTCATCTACTGAAAACTTTTTTGGGGGAGTGAAAATGGTGCTCCGTATTTATCCAAGTCTTAGAAGCTTAGGGTTGAGAAAATTTCTGAGGCTCAGAGTCACTTAGGAAAAAGACTCAACAAGTCCTGCCATCAAGCGCTGGGGTTTTACACGTGTGGAAGGGAAGGGCATGGGACCCTAGTTAGTGCGAATCTCTGTACTGAGTCATGTCAGTTGTGTTCAGAATGAAAACCTGAACTGCGGTAATAAGGGGTTGGTTTTCATTTAGAAGCAAGTTTGGGGGCTGATTCCAGATCTGTATCGCTGAACTGTCTGGCCAGGATATGGGGATCTGGTAAGAGGAACCCTCTTGATAAAGCACTGGCCCAGCAGTGTGACTGGGAACAGAAGACTGTGGACCCCAGGTTCCTAATCTGGAAATTGAGAGATGGGCAGTCTGCAGTCCCTCCTGTCTAACATTCTCAAGAGTGAGGGCCTGACAGAGGGTGGAAGAAGGCAGGGGGAGAAGAGTGTGTGGGTGTGTGTACTTGTTAGGGGCAAGCTCCTGCTCCTCTGCATGATTGCCCTGCACTCCTGGCGGCTGTCCTCAGAGTGTTTGTGTGTGTGATTGCACAGGACTCCCGCCCACAGGGACACAGCTTGTCCCAGAATCCAGCTCTGCCTCCTCTGGGATACACTGAAAACATACACTCCCTATCTCCCACCCAGAAGCAGGTAGGTCACACTCAAACAATGATATGACAAAGCTTATTTATAACAACATACCAAAACTTAAAAAACGAATCTTGGTGTCATGGGAGGGCCTGCCTGACATAGCATTGGCACAGCTCCTTCCCAGGTGATGGCCCTATACTAGATTCATTCAACCCACTTACTATCATGGTCTCCCTCTCTGCTCCACCCTTAAAAGCTCCAAGACTTATAACCAGTGGTCACAGGGAACAGTCACAATTATATTTGATCTAGGTAGTTGCCATAGCTTCCAGTGTAACTTTGACATTGAAGCCCCTGAGTTTGCACTGTTCTGACAGCTTCAAGGCAGCTCAAGTTTTGATTACCCTCTGCCAGCTGTGGTATTCTCCTGGTAGCATCAAGATGGTCATCTTGAGGGGTTTGGGAACATTTCATCATTAGGTGCCTAGAGACTACAGATCATTGAACAGAGAAATAGGAGAATGAGCAGCCTCTTTGAATTCAGTCCTAGAATATGCACGCCCCAAATTGTTTGTGTTTGTGTTTTAATCTATCAAGAATTCCAAGTCAAATTCTGTTCCAATTATCCTGGCCACTGTGGGATTGATGCTGGTCACAGTCATAGCAGGAGTGCTCATTGTGAAGAAATACGTCTGTGGCGGAAGGTAAGGAACCAGAGTCGGTCAAACCCATAAGTCAGCCAAGGGCAGAGTCTGCCGGTGGCAAAAACTGACTAATTGAAGTGACGTTAACTGAAGCATCAGATGCCAATCTTTCCTTCCATTTTTCATATGCCAGCTATAGACTGTGCTTACTATATGTGCGACTCATTCTGTGAGTGTATAAAGCTTGGAAAGTCCACAGCCCTATAAGAAATGCATTCTTCCTCACCACATGAGGGTTGACAGCAGTTTCCACCCCCAGGTTCCTGGTACATCGATACTCGGTACTCCAACAGCACGCAGAGGCTAATGGTGTGGATGGTGTGGATGCTTTGGACACAGCCTCCCACACTCAAAAAAGCGGTTATCATGATGACTCAGATGAGGTGAGACTGTTTCTTCTTGAGGGGTGGTCCAGAAGTTTTTAAAAAGAGTGATTCATTTCTTAACCTATGACCAAGGTATGTTTGAAGCAACGGAGGGTATAAGCTAGAAGCAGCAACTTAATGGCTGTAAGACTTGGCCAACCCAGAAGCTATGTAATGGCTTTCAAAATAAGGATTAGGGATGTTTTTTTGGTCTGTAAATAATATGGCCCATGTCTTTTTTTTTCAGGACCTTCTGGAATAGCTCCTCAAAACAGCTGGGACCGAGTACAAATGATGGATCCGCAGTACCTCCTACACTCCCTGTGGCTCTGACTTAGGGAAATAAATTTCCCATTGCGAAGGACCCAGCTCTGTTTCTGCTGCTTCCATCAAAGCCAAAAGGACCTACACTAAAGAAATAGGGGGTGGGGACCTGAAACACTCTTGACAATTGGCTCAGAAAAGAGAGGGGAAATTTTTAATTCTTTAACTTTACGAGTTTTGTGTTTTTGCAAGATATGGGCCCTTTTTGGTTTTGGTTTTTAAGGGAAATGAAATGGAATTGAAGGGAAGTTTTCACTAACCCCACAGTCGCATGTTTTGCATGGCACCTATCCCAGGGCACCGGCCAGCTTCGTCATCAACTCTCATGAAGCCCTCGGTGCCATCCCTGGGCTGTGCCGTCCCTTGACAGTGCCAGCACCACGAAGCAGCTGCAGAGATGAGCAAAGAGGCTGCGATGACTGGCACAGACTGGGCAGCCTCTCTCCCTCTTGGGCCAGCCCTGCTCCAAGAATAGTGCACACCAGCTCCTCACACAGATCACTGCTTTTTGTTTTTATTTCTTTCAGGAACCATAGGCCACAGTGATTTTTCTTTTCCCCTGTTTAATTAGGCAATACCCTTGTTAATTGCCCTTTGGCAACTAACTTACATGTGCTTCCAAGACACTAAATCAGGAAAACTTAAAGGGCAATATTTTTAACTTGGGGCAGGAAGAAGGGAACAGCAGAGAATTGACTAGATTGAGCACCTATTAAAGGAGAAATTCTTGCTTCTTCCGAGATCTTTCAAGCCATGCCTTATGTGTGTGCCAGTGGACTTGCTCAAGGATAGGGCTCAAGCTGGGTACCCAGGCTGAGCAACCTCTTCGCTGGAGTGGCTGGTGGCGTTTGCAGTGCAGCCCCTGAGGACGACTCATCCATGAATCATTAGAATGGCTGCTTTTTCAATTCCTCTTAGGTTGCTGCTCTACATGGAGCCATGTCTAGACATGTTTTCAGATTTAGGCTTTTTTTTAAAAAAAAAAAATCAGTTTTGTTACCAACTTCTCCTCCTTACCCCTGCACTTCCCCAGCTTTGCCATGTAATTTGTTGGCTTGAAACTTTTAGCCAAACCAACTGAAAAACACACTTCTAGTGCAGATTGATGTTTTGTGTGATACATTAAGTTCATATTTTAAATTTAAAAAAATGTTCCCTTTGACATTTTTAACAAATGAAATAAATTAGGAAATGTAGCGAGGTGGCCAGACAGTGATGGAAAGCTGTAATCATTAGTTTTAGTACAGCTTGACTGTTTGCTATGCTCGAACATAGTAGTACGTTTTCAGTCTTAGCACACCTACTGTGCTGTCACAGTTTCTCCCAATAATTATGATTGGGACATTCTTTGGCAACTGCCATTTTGCTGCTAGTTCATTTTATGGCTAGAAAGTCAGGAAAAAGTAAATGTGCCAAATGAACTTTTGTCAGAATGTGTGAGCAGATGGCTGAATTGTCTTCTCACCAGAATGGATTAACAGCAGAAGGGAAAGCAGGGGACGGAGTGGATGGAGAATTTTAGAGAGACTTTGAAACTGCAGTAAGATTAATGTAAGTCAGGGAACTATAAAGTTAAGGCAGTTTTTGTGAAGAGAGTTCATATTTGTTAGAGCCAGAGAGCACTAGGTTTTTAGGAAAATCTCATTCCTTTTGTAAGGTTTTTAAATTGAGAGTAATTCCAAAGACACACCAGCTCACAAATGATTAAAAAGTCTCATCTTTTATCCCATTCACCCTCACCTCCTGCCCCATGTGAATTTGATACCCAGAGAAGACCTACTTAGAGCATATGCTCTTCTCCCCACATATACCCACCGAAGTAGATGTGCCAACATACAGTAATTCTCTGATTAGTTTTACATGTAAGAGAGTTAATACTCTTCTCTAACCGTGTAAGACTAGGGCTCTTTACCTACAGTGATACCTGGGATTTCTGTAGAACTTGGTAGTTTTCATGGCACTTTTTCACTTGCGTTATGTCATTTGAACCTCACAGCATTCTTGTGAGATTAAAAAAAAAAAACAAAACGCAGGGTTTGTAATCCCCATTAGAGATGGAGCTGAGGTACAAAAATGGATTAAAGGTGTCAGGGTCCCTGTGTGTCACGAGTGGTGACGGTGATCGTCTTCGGATCTCATGCACTTTGATGGATGTTCTTGCTGCCACGTGGGAGCAGGCTGTGTTCTTACAAATGTCTTGCAGTTCTTCAGGGCACGGGTCAGTGGCCTTTCTTTCAGAGCAGCACGTAGAGCTCTTTTGTCACTTAGTAAACAGAAAATTTTTTGTGGTTTCTTGTGTACTTCCTGGCTGAATGCTCTGGTAATGGTGGATTTGAGTATGTGTAGAAACCTCAGCTTACCTCATGGAGAATCGCAGTGATTCAAGAATGTGGGAATGGAGTCACCACAGATGAGTCATCCTCTCCATTTCCCTTGTCCTCCCACCCATGACTGACTGGAGAGCTTAGTTGGTATGAGGACTGCTAGTAAGCCTGGCTGGCTAGCCTTCCGCATCTCACAAGGGTATGTCCTTGGCCCAAGATGAAAACAGCCTAATAGATCCACGATAGCGCCTAAGAAAAAAAGATTTCTGATTGTCCTACTGATGTCAGGTTGGAGCATTATCTCTGAAGATAAAGCTGTGTAGTCTCAGGCTTGGAGAAGGAAATGGCAACCCATTCCAGTGTTCTTGCCTGGAGAATCCCTGGGACGGAGGAGCCTGGTGGGCTGCCGTCTGTGGGGTCGCACAGAGTCGGACACAACTGAAGTGACTTGGCAGCAGTCTCAGGCTTAATAGCAAAAGGGGTTGTTTCAGTAATAGAAGTTAGCGTTGTAAGGTAGGTTGGACATAGCAGACTGTCCAGAGTGATCTGAACTCTGAAATCCAGGTGGCGAACTCACCATCTTTTGTGCTCTATGGACAGGTGTCTTGGACTTAAGAGGGCTTTTGGTTTTCAGTGAGACCTGAGACCAGGGATGCGTACACCTAAGCTGTTTATCAAATGGGAACGCCACTTAGAAGAGTGAAAGTGTTTGGAGGACTGTGGCAGTTCTAGGCTGGGCTCAGGAGATTCAATAGATTAGCTGTAACTAAAGCTTTAGAATTTGTCATCTGCCTCTGAATAGGCTTTCCAGTGTGTCTGTCTCATTCTTAGGTTTACCTCAGGCTTCTGCATGCCGAAGCTGGCCTTTCATCCCTGGCAGATCAGTAATGTGCTGGCCACCACTGGCTCTGTCAACCACAGCTGGTTCTCCCGTGGCCTTCACCATGGGACAAGGATAGAGTGCAGGGCCGTCCACATCCATCCCATGTGGCAGGACTGGCCTGGCTTCAGTCTTTATTTTCTAAGCAAATGATCCCAGTAGAGAGTTTCTTGTTTCCTCTTATGAGAGCTTTAAAGAGCCCTGCTTCTGTATGCAGTGGCTTGGAGCTCACCCTGCTCACTGTTGGTACTGCCCCCTTGCCCCACATTAACCTGGATACTTGGAACTGCTAAAATAGGAAGAGCTTCAGCTTTTCAACTTTGCTACTACCTTCCCTCAAGCAGGTAGATAAACATGGACTTACATGTCCTTCAAACAAAAACCAAAGTTTAAGATTTCTACATGATAGTGATACGGAGGCCATACTGTTCCATCTGCCACCAGTTTGCCCAGCTCAGGTTGCGCCAGGGACACCGTCCTGCCCCAGGAGGGCCAAGGCCTCGCCCTCATGGAGGATGATTGAAACAGCAGGAACATGTTGATTTCTTGGCTACTTTGCATTATAACGATAAGAATCCGAACACTTACTAGAAATTGTCTTCAACAGCATCTGTATGCATTTTTTTTCACACCGGTACATTCTTAAGCATCCTTGTTTATATAGAATAACATAAACTAATCTGTACCTTTATATATATGTGTGTGTGTGTGTGTGTGTGTGTGTACATATATACATGTATAAACTGTATAGTGTACATGTTAATGATATGCCCAAATCCTTAATGCAGTTCTCATCCTCCGCATGCCCTCAGTTTGTGGTCACGTAACTTGAATGTTCCTGATGATTTTGCCCACCTCCTGTGTTTGGACGTCTAGGGAGGAGGGTAAGGTTTTGATGGTACCCTCCTTATCCTCGTGCACAGATATGCTCAGGGTCCCCATGTGTGCCTGGTATCCATCCCTCTCTTGTTTCCTGTTCCTTGTCTGAGCATGTGGTCCCTCCTGGTTCTGTAACTTCTCTGCCTCCTCCCCAAGCTGTCAGATAGCCTTCCTGCTCAAGTCTAAAGCAGTATTAAGATCATTACTGCATGTGCGCTAAAAACCCAAGTTTTCTGCTCCCTTGGGACAGAAAATTGCATGTGAGGTGGGATAATCAAGTTTCAATGACCTATGTCAGTTCCACAACAAAGCCAGACCCCAGAATAAAATTCCACAAAATGGAAATAAAACTCAAATTTCTTTAGCACTGTGTAAATAAATCTGGATGTGTTTAACTTTGTACTGGTAATTTTCTGTATATTTGCAATATTTGGGTTAGAAATAAAACAGACTGGACTTTATTACCTGACCTATTAAAATGACTAAACTACAGTTTGTTAATATGAAAGTTTCTCCACTTTTCTAGCTTCAAAAATCAAACCCCAGCGATCAGAAAACATCAATTAATGAGCCAGCACTATGCATCTGTAAGTCCTACATGAAGGGTATTAGTAATTTATGGGAAAAACTACTCACTTTTTTCTTCTTCATGCTCTCGAAGATCTACACCCCCCCCCGCCATGAGTGTTTGTAAGACCAGATTTCTTTTTCTTCCTCCCTGGAAGTATAGTTGACCCACCCCGGTACAGCTTCTCAGCTTTGATTGCTATATTCTTCCTTCTGGATGCAGCCACATGTCATTACTCTCTTGAATTACATGATCCTTTAGCAGGTTCGACAGGCAACAACACTGAGGAGTTTACCTTCAGCACTTGCCCACTTGCCCCTCTCACATTTCTGTTGCTACTCATAGTCCTTCCTAACCCGTTTCATTTAAGGACCTTCAAAGAGTTGCAGCTTGAGTCCAAAATATTTCTTTTACTGGAGGTTACTGCCCACCCCCATTTAGCCTTTAGCCAAGCCAGACAACAGCTTAGCCTGCTGTCCTGGGCTGGGGGTGGGGGTTGGGGGATCTTTCCATGTAATGCTTACTCTGGGGCCATGGTCTGAAGATGACCAGGCAGAAACCTTGCTCCTGAGGACCCCCTGTCAGCTGGAAGAGTCCTCCCCCTGGGAGGTTATCCAGGGTGGTTTATTTTCAAGAATTCTATCTAATATGGTGTTCTCAGACTTCCTGCGACAGAATCAGTAAGTTACTTTTTTAAATGCATATCCCACCCAGACCTACTAAATTAGCCTTTCCAGTGGATAAACCCTAGGAGTTGGCCTTTTCTATTTGATTCTTTCGTAACTTCAATTGCAACAAGGAGCTAAGACCAAAAGCCTGAACCAATCTCTTCATCAAAGCATGGGGATAAGAGGGGTGTTTGGAGTACCCTGGTATACTGTCTGGACTTGTAAGGGCTCTGGCTGGTTCAGATAAGAGAAATAGTCAGAAAGGCCTTTACACCTGAGAGTCCTGACAACACAGCACAGCTTCTCACCACCAACCCCAGAGGTCAAGCTCCATAGTCACCCTCTTCAGCCATCCTACCTCCTAATAAAACAGTTTCCTGGATCCCAAGTGGGTCTACAAGTTGTCCTGGCCCTCAGCCCCCAATACAAGTTGCAAAGATGAGTTCTGGGCTTCTGTCCCATGACCCAAGGTAGTAACTCAGACTCCCAGGATCCTATTGGCTGCCCCCAACTTGAGGGCCAAGGGGGAAAAATGAGTAAGGAGCTCATTCATTCAACCATACTCATTGGTTTCCTTTAAAGAGGGGAAAGGGGGTATGTGGAAACTTGCTGCTTTTACTCAGCTTTGCTATGAACCTAAAACTGCTCTTTTAAAGTCTACTTTAAATATATATATATATATTCACATAAAATATATATATTCACAGAGGAGATTCCAGCTTCTGGAAATGAGAAAGGGAGAGTATGATAGGAAATCTGATCTATCAGCTGGACTGCGTGGAAGATGTAAGTGATGGTCTAGTGAGCCTAGAAAGCACACAGGACCTTTAGTATGTAACTAACACCTACTGTGCTCTGGCCACTTTCATACACTTTTACCATTTTATCCTCAACACGATCTTGGCATCATCATGCCTTGCTTCATAGACCAGGTACCTAAGGTTCAGAGTCCATGATTTTCCCGGGGCTGCCTAGCAGAGGAGTAAGTAGCAGAGCCAGGGTCACACTCAAGTCCTCTGACTCCCCTCTCACAACTGCTGCCTCTCACTTTACTTGTACTTTTATATCATAGTCAAGGGAGCTTTGAAAGGGCTAAGTGCTGGCCCAACCTAAAAATAGCTTACATTTATCCAGCACTTAGTTGGTTACACTCTGCTAAGCACTTTACACAGATTACCTCTTTGAATGCTCACAACAGCCCTAAGACTTATCTCCATTTCACAGATGAGGAAACAGACCCAAGAGAGACTGTTGTTACAAGGCACACAGCCAATTGGTGATGGAGCCAAAGTGAGTTGGGGGTCTGGCTCCAAGGTGCAGACTCTCCTTTCCACTTCCATGGGCAGGGTGGGTGGGGTGGAAAGGAGAGGATGGGGCCCCTTCCTGTGGACCCGGACACCCTTGGATGAGCTGGAGATCAGGAGCCGAGATGTCGCCCAGTCCTCCCCCAAGAAGCCAGAGTCCCCCTGTGAATGGTCTGAGCAGGGAGCGACTGTTTGAAGCTCAAGCGCTCCCCTCCCTCCCCAGTGCTGTGTGAGAGGTGTCCTGTTTCTCCCAAGATAACAGGGCCACTGGCCCTCCTCCTGCAGCTATTCTGGGCTGCGATCTGCTCCCCATCTTCCTCTAGCCCCCGCTTCATCCCTCATGGGAGTTGCTGGGTGGGAACAGGACAGCCCATTTACATGACCCTGGGGAGGCCAGGCTGGAGAGCAGGTGCTCAACCCCTCCCTCACCATCAACAGCGAAAATCTTCCCGTGGAGCCCAGCCTCTGGGTGGCCCAGCATGGAGGCAGCCTTAGGACCCACACTGCAGGTGAAAGAAGCCAGCCCAGCAGATGCTGATGGACCTCAGGCTTCACCCCGGTGGGGGGCCGGCAGCCCCCTTCCCCAGCTCCTGCCCCCCATAGAAGGTGACTGGTGGGGAGGGGGTAGGCTGGGCAGTGGGTATTGTCCACGGGTTTTGCAGAGCTAAATGCTTTCATGGGATGGGGACTTAGGATGGAGGAGCATCCACTGGAACCCCCACCACCTCTTTGATGAACTCTTGCTGCTCAACTGCCTCTGCTGGGTTTTTGCGTTTTACCTGAGAAGTCAGTGAATGGTGTTTGTGATACTCTACAGTAACTAATACTGATAGGCTTATATTTTTACCTTTAAAATGTGTTGGTCACAGGGACTAGGAGGACCTGATATATTACTAACATCAGTCAGAGAGGGAATGAAGGGTGAGATGGTATCCATCTGGACCAGGAGAAGAGGGAAATGAAAAGCTTGGAGCCAGTGGGAGGCTGAGTGCTGAACAGATGTGACACTCTGCCTCGCCCTCAACAGGGCCAGGAGTCCGAGACCTATCCCAGTACCCCCACCAGCTCCCACGGGAAACTCTAGCCTCTCCTAACCTGAGCACCACGGAAGCAGAGACCTTCGAGGTGAAGCATTCTAAGGCTCCTTCTCTGTGTTCTCTGTGAGCCTCTCAGCAAAGAGGTGTTTTTGATCTAAGAGGTGGTGGGTGCCCGGGCCAGCCCTGGAATTTCCTGCCTGCAGCCCTGCTGCTTGCCCCACACCTGGCCCTGCCCCCACAACTGGCCTCTGTAACTAAGAGACTTCAATGGAGTGGCTCCCATTGCGCCTGGCTCAGCCAACCAAGGGAGACTGGTTTTTGCCCTCTCCTGCAAAGAAACACTGAAAAACGTTCCCTGTACAAAGTCCCCACTTCTGGCCCCTCGAAGCCCTAAGTGCAGAGGAGGCAAAGACCACAAATGAGACAGCATGGAATGCCAGGGTAGGGAGAAGAAGAAAAGACAGGGTCTAGACTCAATTCCCAGGGCCGCCTCCAGCAGCTCCATGACCTTGGTCAAGTCAATGGACTTCAGAGTTTCAATTCCTCTCTATAAAATGGTGATTATTAGTATCTACCTGGTAAGGTAATTGAAAGGATTGTTCAGATAATCCAAAGTGCTTTTGAAGAGGCCAAATCAAGAAGTGAATAGATAAGGTATTATTTCCAAGTCAGGAGTAAAGGCTGAGTTCTACCTGTAAACAGGGTTGTGATGGGAAAGTCCACCTCCTCTTATCATCCTGTGGAAGACAATGGGTCTTCAGAAGCTATTTGAATGTCAATGGCACAGAGCCAACCGAGTTTACCCCCACTGAAAAACAGATAAAGAGAGGCGAAGTTATTGGGAACATGTTAGGTTGGAATGGTCTTGAGGCAGAAAGCCAGTTTCTTCCCCAAAAGACCCAGAGAGTAAGCCACAGGGTGAGGGAGAATGAGAGCCAGGACTGCTGACTCCTTGACCACTGGTCTCCACAAAGCCCTGGGAGAGGGCTCTCATCCCCCCATACATCCCCCTCCGGCCACAGGGTGGATGCAGTGGGCTGTCATCTCCTGACAGCCCCAGCCCATAAGTGAGGCCTGAGGACCACATTCTTGTGTGTGGTCTCACCCACTGGCATCCCAGAGGCCCCTGACAGTAAAGCCTCCTGGTGACACTGTGCAAAGTGTTTGCATCTGTTACCTGCTTGGAAAAAGAGTTCAAATGCTAGCTCTGTCCCGTGACCCTAGGCAAGTCAATCCACCCCTTTGGGGTTCCATCTCTCACCTGTATATTGAGAGGTAGAATTAAATCAGAGTTCTTAACCCTTGGCTGGATATGGATCCCTAGGAAAACCTAATGAAAACTGTGGGCTCTTGCTTCAAGAAAAATACTGAACAAAGCTCAGGAAGTTCACAGAATTACTGAAGTCTATCCAGTCTATCCAGAATTACTGAAGTCTATCCAGAGGTCTTTAGGGGGTGCCATGGTGCTGGCCTAGATGGCCCCCAAGTTCCCTATGAGCGCCAAGGACTTCTCCTTCGTCTTAATGCCTCCTCTTTCTCATGGGGAGTTCTATGGGACCTAGAGAGGCACAGTGGTAAGCATGTGAGCACATGTGAAATAGAGCAGGCATCAAAATATTTGCAACATCAAAATAAACTGCACTGGCCAACACTGAGCTTTTAGTCAAGAAAGTGCTCTCCATGACTAAGTAAGTAAGTGGAAGTAGGTGGCTGGCACTGGGAAAGCATCCTTTGTCACTCTCAGCCCACACAGAGGCACTGTGTCCTGAAGGCCACACTGGGCAGGGGCCAGAGGAGAGCGTTCATGATAGTGAGAAGCCCGCATCCTCATCTGCCTGCCTGCCAATGCAGGAGACACAGTCTGATCCCTGGTCCAGGAAGATCCCACATGCTATGGAGCAACTAAGCCCGGGCACCACAACTATTGAGCCTGTGCTCCAAAACTGCGGGGGGCTACAGCTACTGAGCTCAAGAGCCATAACTACTGAAGCCCGTGTACCCTAGAGCCCATGCTCAGCAACAAGAGAAGCCACCGCAATGAGAAGGCCAAGCACTGCCAACTACAGAGTAGCCCCTGCTCTCTGCAACTAGAGAAAACTCACTGCAACAACAAAGACCCAGCATAGCCGAAAGTAAATAAATAAATAAAATTTTAAAATAATAATAATATGAGAACATGGGACAGGCTGCATCCTGACATGGAGAAGGCGGGACCCTGAGCCCCAGAGGGAGGGCCCATCTGTAGATCTCAGCTCGATTGCTTCCTGCTGACCCCGTGCCCTCTTTCAATCTGGACCGTTCTGTGTCTTCACGCTTGGGAAGCTGCATGCCTGGCCTTGAAGCAACCATCCTCCCTCCCTCCCGCTATCCCTTCCTATCCTCTTTCTTCCTTCTACAAATATTTATTTTGTATTTATTATGTGCCAGGCACTGTTACAAAAATGCACAAAATAGGCAAAAATAATTTCCTTGCAGAGATTACATTCTATGAAAGGAGACAGATAATAAATAAATAAGCAAATAAAATGTATAAATAGTGATAAACTGCTGTGCTGAAAAATAAGACAAAGAAAGAAGGTAGAAAATGCTGGCATGGGAAGAGTGCTTGCTGTTTTTTTAATAGGTTTGCTGTTGTTTTTTTTTAATAGGTTTGTCTCTTTTTTTCCTTATTTTTTTAAGATCTATTTATTTATTTTATTTTTTGGCTGTGGTGGGTCTTAATTGCTGTACTCAGGCTTTCTCTAGTTACAGTGAGTGGGGGCTACTCTTCATTGAAGAGCTCAGACTTCTCATTACATTGGCTTCTCTTGTTGCAGAGCATGGGCTCTAGGACACACGGGCCTCAGTAGTTGCGGCTTGAGGGCTCTAGAGTGCTGGCTCAGTAGTTGTGGCACACAGGCTTAGTTACTTTGGAGCATGTGGGATCTTTCTGGACCTGGGATCAAACTCATGTGGCCTGCATTGTCAGACAGATTCTTATACACTGCGCAACCAGGAAAGTCCGCTTGCAGTTTTTAAACAGGATATTCAGTGAAAGCCTTGCTGCTTTGAGCAGCAACTTAAAGGAGACGAGAGACCAATACATGCAGATAATTGAGGAGAAGGTTTTCCAAGGAGCGAGAACAGTAAGTGCAAATGCCCTGAGGTAGGATTGTGCCTTATGGACTGGGGCTGCAGTGGCAGAAGCAGAGTGAGGGAGAGAATGTCAGGTTTGGAGTCCACAAGGTAGCAGGACCATTGTGAATACTGGTTCAACTATGAGACAGAGGGGCAGCCAGTGTAGGGTTTTAGGTGTAGGTTTTAAAACTTTTCTGGCTGCTGAGTTAAGAATAGGATGTGTTGTTGTTGTTCAGTCGCTAAGTCATGTCCAGTCCTTTGCGACCCCATGGACTGCAGCATACTAGGCTTCCCTGTCCTTCACTATCTCCCAGATAGGCTACAGGCAAGTCTTAGACACTAGCAAGATCATTAATTAGAATGAGGATTTTGGAGAAGGTGTGGAAGTTTTAGAAGAGCAGGATGTGCAACAGTCACCCAGGAGAATAGGAGATTGAAGGAATTAGGGAAATCTGGCAGAAATGCCAGTGTCTATTTCGAGGTAGTGGCCATCCATTCAAATTGCTTTATTTTTTTTTTGGCTGCGATGGGTCTTCGTTGCTACACACGGGCTTTCTCTAGTTATGTTGCGAGGGCTTCTCATTGAGGTGGCTTCTATTGTTGCGGAGCATGGCTCTAGGCAGGCGGGCTTCAGTAGTTGTGGCAGGTGGGCTCAGTAGTTGCAGCTTGAGGCCTTAGTTGCCCTGAAGTATGTGGAATCTTCCCGGATCAGGGATCGAGCCATTGTCCCCTGCTTTGGTGGGCAGATTCTTAACCACTGGGCCACCAGGGAAGTCCTGGCCATCAATTTAAAATCAGCACAGTTTTGTAATATTTTCCCCAGCCATGTGGGGTTGTGCAGATGCAGGCACCGAGGAGGTGGTAGTTAACTGGGGCTGGGTGTTATTAGGAAGTGGGAAGGATTAGGGATTTGAGTGGGTATGCAAGGAGTGAATCTGATGACTACCATGGAGTCTAAGCTGGATGAGAAAGAAAATGATAACATTGAGAGGGGTGATGGAGAATGCAGGGGTGGGAGGATAATGGATCAGAGGTCTCATTGGGCTGAAGGGTCGCTGCTGGTGAAGCACTAGAGGGAGAGAGTTGAAGGGATAGATAGGTGGTGTTGAGAGAGTGGGCTGCTTGAAATTCAGATTCTAGAGTGGCTAGGCTCTATTCTATTGGCCTCGACAATGACTAAAGGAACCAAGGGCTGAAGCAGGGGAGGATGAAATCTTTGGAGGAGTGGCAGGCAAGGCTGTGAGGCGGCCCTGCAGAAACTGGAAGGCTGGGTGTTGAGATGACCAAGAATCTTGACTTTAGCTGTGTTGGAGAGAGTGACACTGAATCAGTGTTACCGTCATCAGCATGAGGAGGAGAGGGTGGCAGAGTCTTCTCCTCAGAGAAGTGTGAGATGCATGTTATATCCTGTGGATCAACTAATGTTTCTCTAAGAAATGCTGGTACTTATTGGATCCATGGAAATCCTTGGGGTTACTGGAAGCCGTAGCTTGCCTTGTGGATTTGCTCTCTCAGTAACCATTTACTCACACGGGCCTGTGCACACACATGCCCTCACAGTCTTGCACTCACGCACATGTACACTTCACTCTTTCAATGTGTCCATCTTGTTCCTTCACTCTCCAGACCATAATTAACACCATCATTCTGAACTGCACAGTCCTTAGGGAATCAATGAAGGAAAGTCTTTAGCCATGTGAAACCAAGTTAAGTGAGGATGTTGACAGTTAATTCCCATGAACAGAGAAGGAAACCTCAGCAGGATGAAATTAGGTAGAATTAGGAGGGATTTTCTTTCTTTTTTCTTTTCTTTCTTTTTTTTTTGGGGCCCGAAATGCATGGCGTGTGGGACCCTAGTTCCCTGACCAGGGATCAAACTCATGCCCACTGCATTAGAAGCACGGACTCCTAACCACTGGATCACCAGGGAAGTCAGAAGGGATTTTCTATTCAAGAGGAGTCAAGATCTCTGGACTTTAAGTAGCTTCCTTCTCCACTAATTTGGGTTTTTTCTAATTAATTAATTAATTTGGCTGTATCAGGTCTTAGCTGTGGCACGAGGGATCTTTTGTTGCAGCACACAGACTCTCTAGTTGCAGCTCTTGGGCTCAGTTGCTCTGTGGCATGTGTGATCTTCCCCAAACCCACGTCCCCTGCATTGCAAGGCGGATTCTTAACCACTGGACCACCAGGGAAGTCCCATTTCTCCACTAATTTGTAAGACAGTATTCTGTCTGAGAAAAATTCAGTGCTGAGAGCAACACAGCTCAGAAGCCAAGGGCTCTCACAGCACTTTTCGAAATGCCTTTTTCCTAAGACTCTGTGAAGGGAGAAAACCAAACTACCACTGTCTCAGAACTGGTCTCAGGAAACCAAGGTTGTGCTTCAGGGCGGTAGTCTTTGGTGAACATCCCTCCTGGCATCTGAGGAGGAGAAAGACCTTGGGTAGTAGGAAAAGCCAGGTTTCTCCAAGGTCAGTATAATTAACACCTGGCCTGACTGTGGATGTGTGAAAAGAGAGGCCCCAGATGAGCCCTGCTGTTAACATTCTTAGCAAGGGTCAGATTGCTCTTTTTTGCTGGGCAAACCAAATCCTGGGGTGCGCTGGGGAAGGGCTTGCTGCAGCCCAGACACCTGGAGCTGTCACACACTCCTCTGCCACCTCATGCACTTTGTCAGCAGCTTTAGCTTCAAGTCCATCCTCTGCCCTCCCTCCCACTGGAGCTGAGAGACTGCTGAGAGCAGAATCTTCGCCTGTTAGTCCTCAGACCTGGAACATTCTTGTCACTTAAGTTTGTCCCCTCTTGATTCATTCTCTTGTCAGGGAATCCCATTTCTTTCTTTCTTTCTTTTTTTATGTGGACCATTTTAAAAGTCTCTATTGAATTGGTTGCAATATTGCTTCTGGGTTGGGTTTTTGTTTTCTTTTTTATGTTTTGGGTTTTGGGCCCCAAGGCATGTGAGATCTTAGCTCCCTGACCAGGGATCAAACCCACACCTTCTGCTTTGGAAGGTGAAGTCTTAACCACTTAACCAGGAAAGTCCCAAGGTCCCTCCTATGTCAGAGATTCTATAAGCAGTGCAAGGGACATCAGAGCTGGCTTCTCCCCAACCCTCTGCCCAGCAAGCGTGAGGGGTTTGCTCCCCACCCAGCAATGGGGAAGCAAGGCCCACAAGATGAGGTTTTGAGCCTCCTTTTCAATTGCCACTCTCTTTTTTCAGAAAACCCTAAAGTCATATCCGCCTGTTCTCAACTCCTTGGTCACTTGCCAAGATGGCCACAGGAGAGGAACACATCACACAACACTTCTTCTGTTCTTCACGCCCCTCCTCCACCAAAACCGCCAAAGTCGAACAGAGGGCAACTGAGCAGAGTGGGGTCATTCAGCTGCCCAGGCTCTGAGCTGCCCAGTCCTTGCTGAGGCTTCAGGCCCTGAGCCACATGGGCGGCACAGCACTCAGAACACAGCCCCCGCCCCCAACCTCACCGTGCCGCTCAGTTCCGCTGGTGTAGAGGGCTGAGGAGCAGCCTAAGACGGCACAACCCAGGTTGAAATGTAAGCCGCTCAGAGATAAAGGAAACTAGGCAAATTAAATGGACAGAGTTCACTGAACATTTCTGTCTATATTCATCTACAAAGTCCAAGTAACCTCGTGATGGTGATGGGAGTGGACGTGCTGGGAGCCAGCTCACGAGATCCCACCCATGACAGAGTCATGAGGAGAAGACCTGACGAGCAGAGAAACTCAGGCCTCAGGGATTCTCGGGAGGCTGCCTCAGCGCTCACCTTAAAGATGATATCTGTCTTTCTAATAAACCTCTTCTTATTTTCTGTGACTTAGGCAAAAGGCCTTTCCTGATCTTCTCTCAAATAGATCAATTTAAAACCTTAATCAACAAGGCCCCCGAATGGTGGCACCCTATTAGATTATCTAGGATATAGAGTATTGTAATCTAAACTTCCCTTGCTAGCATTTTAGTCTGTTTAACAAGTGTGCCTGTGCATTTGGAGCTAATGTGCATGACTGCTCCTTAATAATAAAACAGCATTGAAAGCCTCCGCACAGAAAGCCCCAATGGGCACAGAACCCTTCGTAGGAAAAAAGGCTTGTTAGGAAATATAAGAAATATTGCTTTATGAAACTGTTACTTAGTCTATATTTACTCACTATGTTTTTACTCTTAACGTTTTTAGCCTATATAATAAAAGCATAATAGTTAGACATTTATATAAATAAAAGTTTAGCTTTAATACAAATAATAAGACAATTGATGATTCTTACTTAGAGCTGACCTTCACCTTGCTGTACTATGACTTTATGGAGCCACATTCTTTTCTGTTAGGCTCAAGGCGTAGGATAGATTACCGAAGACAGGTTTTACTTTGTACTTTGAAACTTTCTGTTAATGAATTCTTTCTTTGTCATAATCTACTGTGCCTGATACAAAAGTGTTCTGGCTGATCAATCCTTATCAATAAAGAATCACAAGATGTTAGCAGGCCTCCAGGCCGGAAGATGATGTAGATAACTTGAAACTTTGGTAATTAAGATATACAAATAGTATTCTGGTTTCGATAAAGGTCAAAATTTCTGACCCATTAAACTGATTTGGTATGACTCTACACTTTACATTTGTTTCTATGTACCACTAAAAACATAAAAGCTGTCTTGAAAACAATAAAGTAAGGAGACACTTGGAAACGCTAAGACTCGCTGTGTCTTCTCATTCGCATCACCGACGCCGTCCATCCTGAGGGAATCCTGGACCAGCTGGAGCAGGACTCCGGCATGGAGTGTGGGAGTGAAGTTCCTGGTCTCTAAGAAAGACCTACCAACTGAGGGGTAGGAAGAGCTTTGTAGAACCTTTGTTTGTTTTATTTTCAACTCCACCATTCCAGTTTTGCATTATGTAATGTACATTTTAAACAGTTCTATTTGTGAGTAGCATACATGTATTGGGGTGAATGTTAAGGAATGTATTTACAGGGACATGTATGTTATCATAAAGGCTGGAATCTGCTCTCAAGCTGCTATCTGCTGGAGAAAGGAGGAGACAAGGGAGTTCCAGAAGCCTGGAAAATAGAGTAGATTCCAGCCAGGACCCCAAGGGAATCCAGCCAGGACCCCAAGGGAACCCATCCTCCAACCTTACATTCAGCACTTTCCTGAGCATCTCCTGTCTTCATCCTGGAATCCAATAAACATAATCTAATCTCTCTTTCACTGGAACAGCCTGGAAAATCAAGGGGGTGGGGTGAGCAGTGGACCTAATCTTTCCCAGATTCTGATTGTACAAAGTGATCCTCCACAGACTGGAAGACACTACACAGGCCCCTGAACAGGGTGGCCTTGTGGAGGAAGGGACCTAGGAGCCAGTTCCCTCCGCAGTGACGTCAGTGCTGTCCTGGTGGGTTCAGAGTGTTGACTACCTGCAGAAAGTAAATCTTCCTCCTCCAGGTCTGGCCCCAAACTGGGAAGTGGGGCTGACACTTGGGGGCCAGGATTGACACTGAAAGTGACCTTGATAAAGGGAGTGTTGTTGAGGACAAATGTAGAAAAGGAATGGAAAGACAAACCACTCAGGCTAGATTGGTCTATGGACAAACAAAATATCTCAGTTGATGAAAAGTTGGTGGTGGAGAGTTACAGATTAAAAGAGGAAGGAGTCAGGCTCACCCTTCAGTGCTCTTTCTGCCTAGACTTTAATGCTCTCTCTCTTGGATCCTTCAGCTGGTTGCTTACCCCTAAATCTCAGTGAGACAATGGGTGCCCTCTTCTCATTCCCTGAGGGAGGGCTGAGTTACCTGAGTGTTGCCTGGGTCACCCGCCTATGGAACACAACTCGATGCAGCATCCACGTCCTCTAAACTCTCCTCTTCCCCCTACAGGAAGCTCACCACCCCCCTCTTCTCTCTCTTTCCATCACTCAGAGCACCCCAAGATCTGGCTACCTCGGGCCCTGAGGCAAACCTACATCAGGGAGGTTGGAGATACTGTGAACCTTCTAATCCCATTCCAGGTGATCATACCAGGCCCACGTTGAGTCCATGACCAGAGCCAGGCCAAGGTTTTGATTTGGAAACAAAAACCAAGAGTTCTGCTAGTGGTGGGGCAGCCATCCTAGCCTTGAATGGAGGGTGTGTGTCCCCCAAAGTCTGAGGTGGCCCTTCCATCAGCAATCCTGAGGGGGGTTGGGATCAGGTCAGGTCAGGCCAGGCATGCCTAGGGGTGCTGTGAGGCTAATCAACACCCTTCAGTCAGCAGAGATCTGAGAGCTCTCAACTTGTGGAGCTCTCAGGAGTCTGACGGGCATCTCAGGTTGCTCAGTGGTAAAGAACTCCCCTGCCAATGCAGAAGATGCAGGAGACGTGGGTTCGATCTCTGCATCAGGAAGATCCCCTGGAGGAGAAAATGGCAACCCACTCCAGTATTCTTGCCTGGAAAATCTCATGGACAGAGGAGTCTGGCAGGCTGCAGTCTATGGGATCACAAAGAGTCAGACACGATGGAGTGACTGAGCACACATGCATGGACAAGAGTCTGGGCAGCTATTATTAGTCCCAGCTGCCCTGAGTGTCCATGACCTAGACTCTCAGAGGGTGGGAGATGCAAAGCCCTTTCCCATGATCCTGAGACTGTTGCTGAGAGATGCAAGTCCCCTGGGACAGTTCACCAAGCTCTCACGCAAAGAATTTGCAGCTGTGAGTCAAGTCACCATGTGGACCTGGTGGATCTAGCCCTTACTGCAGCTGGGAGGGGCAAGAGGCCTCTGGGGGCCACTCATAGTCATCTCCCTATTTCTCAGGGCAAACCCAAACCTCATGCCATCTGGACGCTTGATGGCTGTGCCTTGGACACCAGTCGTGTGAGTGTGCAGAATGGGGAGCGGGACTCTATCCTCTTCATCAGAGAGGCCCAGCGTGCTGACTCGGGTGGCTACCAGCTCAGTGTGCAGCTGGGCGGGCTGGAGGCCACCACCACCATTGACATCCTGGTGATTGGTACTTTAGGGGGAATGGGAGACTGGGTGGTCCTCGGGGCTCCTGCTCCAGCCTGAATGGGGATCTGCACAGAGAGCTGGGAAAGCGGGACTGTGGGGTGCAGTGGAAGGTGGAAAGAGGGCTGGCATAGCAGAAGCCCCTCCTGGAGTGATGTCATGGCATGAGAGGCGTGTCATGCCCACAGTCATGCTTAGCCCTTTCAGAGAGGCCGGGCCCTCCTCAGAGCATCAAGTTAGTGGATGTCTGGGGCTCCAGCGCTACCCTGGAGTGGACTCCTCCCCAAGACATGGGCAATGCGGCCCTCCTGGGTACACGGTGCAGAAGGCGGACACCAAATCTGGGGTGAGGCTTGGCTGGGAGAGAGGGAGGGAGGAACACGAACATTCTGGAATGGGGCTCTGGTAACTCTATGCGGTTGGCTGGGGATCAGTGAATTCCCTAAACAGGGGTTTCACTCCTGGCGTATTGTGGGGGCACCGTAGCTGTGGTTCACTGTGCTGGAGCGCTATCACCGCACCAGCTGCACGGTCTCCAACCTCATTGTCAGCAACTCCTATGCACTTCGAGTCTTTGCTGAAAACCAGTGTGGGCTCAGCGAGAATGCCCCCGTTACCGCCGACCTGGCCCACATCCAGAAAGCAGGTAAGGCACCACCAGGACTCAAAGCTGCGAAGAGTTAAGCAAAAAGAGTTGGAGAGGGATGGGGCCCTCAGGCATTTCTTGGTCCCCTCAGCTACTGTTTACAAGACCGATGGCTTTGCCCAGCGAGATTTCTCTGAAGCCCCGAAGTTCACCCAGCCTCTGGCGGACTGCACTACAGTCATTGGCTACGACACCCAGCTCTTCTGCTGTGTCCGTGCCTCCCCCAAGGTGAGCAGGGAGGTCTGTGCATGGCTCGGCTGCATACTTCCTGCCTGCTGAGGAACATTCTAACCAAAACATTTATTCCTGTCACCGTCATCTGCCTCCTGCACAGCACATTAGGTAGGAACACTCAGGGCACTGGGGTTCAAGACAGGCCGATGGGGATAATGTTTCCAGTTTGCCTTTTACCATTTGTTCCTCATACATGAAGATGTCACTTAATGACCTGCTAGCAACTGGGCACGAGGTTCCAAGCTGTCTCTCTGGCAGGGGTGATGGAGTTGGGTTGGTTTCTTCTTACTCTCCCCCCTCATCTTTATCTTCCAGCCGAAGATCATCTGGCTGAAGAACAAGATGGATATCCAGGGCAACCCCCAAGTACAGAGCCCTTACTCACCTGGGAATCTGCTCCCTGGAAATCCGCAAACCTGGCCCCTTTGATGGAGGCATCTACACCTGCAAGGCGGTTAACCCCCTGGGGGAGGTGTCCGTGGACTGTCGGGTGGATGTGAAAGGTGAGGGCAGACCCGTCACCTTAGGGTGCAAGCACCTCCTCTCTCCTTAGGTGGAAAATCTGAAGGCAGAGACACAAGCCTAGACGGAGAAGGGCTTGGGTGGCTTCCCCTTCAGGCCTTCTCATCACTGTCGCCATCAGGATGTATCTGAGGAGCCATCTTTATTATCCACTTTTTCATTTTTCTCCATCATAATGCTGTAATTTAGGAAGAATCGCTATTTCCGCTTTGCAAAGGAGAGACCTGAAGCACAGGCAGGTGACCGATCGGTTTACCCTGGATTTCCAGTGTCAGTTAGTTGAGGAGTTGGCACTTTGGTGGAAAGAGGCCAAGTCTCCTGGACCTCACCCAGATTGTTTTCATTAAACTGTACAATCTTCTGACTCAATCCCAGAGAGCTACAGCTCTTTGCTGGGCATTTAGACAAACAAAAGGACTTTCATCTCCAGTTGTTAAACAGAAATACTGCACAGTCTCTCTACCTCTTTTCAAGCATTCACTTATTTATCCATTCCTGTCACCTTGCTCAGATTGCCATCATTACATTTATTTTTATATTTATTTTTATTTATTTGGCTGTGCCAGCAGGATCTTCCATCTTCATTGTGGCATGTGGGATCTTTAGTTGTGGCGTGTGGGATCCAGTTCCCTGACCAGGGATCAAAACCAAGCAGCCTGCATTGGGAGTGTGGAGGCTTAACCACTGGACCACTAAGAAATCCCCATCATTGCATCTAGAATATTGCTTATAATGATCTATTTACTGATATGTTTCCCCATAAACTACGAGCACTTTGAAAGCAGAGACCATCTTATTTGCCTTTGTCCCCCAGTGTTTAGCCCAGTTTATGACACACAGTTGGCCCTTTCTAAGTGTATCAGCATGAATCAGAGCTGAACGGGCCATTACATGTCCTGTTCTTCCCTCTGCATAGATTCCTAATTAGCCCCATAGACCTCCCAGACCTGAAAGTATATCCCTTCTTGACGTTCTCAAAGGTTTTCCAGAGATTTCTGAGATGTTAACACTGAGAAATGTCTGAGTTCTTGCAGCTCCTAATTGAGGCACCCTAAGCGGAAATGGGTAACCCTGAGGAAGGTAAGGAAAGAGGGACGTGGGGTCCGAGTGGAGTATTTTATGTTTATGGTTAGTGTTGTTGAATCTGGGACAGATATGTATTCCTGAGCCTTTCAACCACACACTCACTGGCAACCACTTTTTTAAAAATAGTTTAATGTATTTTAATAGCAAACATAGCACAGGAGACAGACAACATTAAAAACATGTACTTGCATGTAGGACAACTCAGAAAAGTATACTGAATGGATGGAATCTACTGTATAATTAAAATGCTATAAACACCATTTAGTTGAAGTCAATAAGAAATTTGCTTGTTTTAAAAAATCCAAATGCTGGCATTGTCCAGAAAAATTTAACTGGTTTATTTATTTACTTATTCTCTTTCATTTTTATTTTTTGAATTATGGAAGTATGATAACACATTTACAGAAGACTTGGAAAACACAGAGCAAAGTTACATATAGTTCCACTATGACAGGTTTATTTATTATTGTTATAAAGTTGAACTGCTGAATCTTGTTTACCGAAACAATTTGACTTGCATTAATGCTTTATGGTCCCACATTTATGTTAAAAATTCACACAGAAATGAGAATGGAGAAACTACCAATACCTTATTTCTGTCCCCCATTTTCCACTTGCAAACATATACTTAGGTACTTTTTGACTCAATAGAAAAAAATAATGTTCAGAACTACCATAAATTTATTAAAAAAATAAATTTATTAAAAAAAAACCAATTCAGGAAAAAAAAAAATAGAACTACCAATAGCAGGAAGAAGAGAATTTTTTTTTTTAAAGAATGAAATGTATCCATCATAGTGCATTCTTAAGTAGGTTCTCCACATTTGTGGTGTGTTAGCTGGATGTCTTTGGTATAATTGTTACACGTTTGGCATGGATAACACACAGGTCGGTATTTTCAAAAAGGCCGACCAGATAGGCCTGGTTTGCCTTCCGTGAAGCACCAATAGCTGCACTCTAGAGGCTCAGATCTGTTTTGAGGTCCTGGGCAATTTCCTGCACCAGACGCAGAAAGGAAAGTTTGCTCATCTAATGACTTATAATGATGTCTCATTTCACGGAGTGCCATAGTACCAGTCCTGTTAACGATGAGGTTTCTTTCCCCCTCCAGTAGAGGGCGCAGCTTTTGTAGCCAGTTGCTTTACCAGCCATGGATTTGAAGGCAGTCTTGAGCCACAGTATAGAGACTCCGTAATTATTTCCTTCTCCCTGGCTGGAGCTCTTTGACCTAGAGGCAGTGCTGGCATTTGAGAGAGATGGCGGAGCAGCTGCGACTGTGTACACAATTCTTTTCTTTTAACCACTTTTTTTTGTAAGTGAATAAATACTATAATCCATGTGGAGGAAATTTACTATAGATGAGGTCTACTTTTGTCTCAACCTCCATCTATCTGTACTGCTCAAGCTGATGTTAGGAATTAAACTTAATGGTCTGAAGAAGAGTGATAGCATCTACCTAATTGTAAGGGGGGTAGGAGGTAGGGGGTGGTCTGTGGGAAGAAGTGAATAGATACTGTAAGAAAAGGCATCAAGGAAACAGTCAGGAGTGGAGGATGGTGGAGGTCACGGCCACTATACGGCAGAAAAAGAGAGAAGAAGATGTTCCTGTCAATAAGGGTTTCTACCACAGTATGTTAAGCATGATGAAAAATAGATTAGTTTGCTTGCTTTTTACTTTGAAGCTTTGGGGTTCCTTCCCTTTCAAGAGAAGAAAACCACTGTTATCCTCATATGTCAATAATAATTGAACATGTGGGTTATGTGGTCCCAAGCAGCACATTATTGACAAAGGGCAACTCAGATTGTCATGTAGAACTTGACAGCTCCTTCAAACTCGACATCATTCACAGTAGAAATGCTGTGTACAAGCTGATGAGTGGGGTGAAAAGGAAGCTCATGAGAAAATTAAAGAGAACTGGTTCCCAACGTCTCCTCTGACTTGCAGCTCCTGGCTGATGAAACCCAAGAGTGAATTCCACCCCAGAAGCCATTTATTTAAGCCTCTCACTGCTCTATAGCAAATGAAAACCCTGAGGGATGTATTAAAATGCAAACTTCTCAGGAGAGCTTTCTCTGCCAGTTGGCTTGCACAGTCAGTTCTCTCGCCATCCCTCAGTTCCCTCTCTGCATTAAGGTTAAGGTTAATGACATTGTGTTGGTGTTATCCTTGTTACTGTTAGTTGCCCTTTCCCATCTCTCCCAGTCAGTGCCAGCAACGAAGCAGGGTAAATGGAGAATTCAGAGCACAGGATGCAGAGAATGTGAACGAGTTGCCTCAGCAGCCTCTATGCACTCTGGCTGTTGGCTGTTATGGCCACAACATACCCTCTCTTTTCTGTGCCTCCAGGAAGCCTGTGGCGAGACTGTGTTCTTAAGAAGGTCCAGCACAGTGTCTGTTTGGACTAATCTAAATAAAAGTGTGGATCCTCAGTGCAAAAGTGTCCATCTGTTTGAGGCTTTCTATATAGAAAACCACTGAAAAAATTGCAATCCTCTAGCCAGACTTATGGAATCTGTGGACCCCCAAGACTCCTCTTTCTCTTCCTATATCCGTGTTCTCTTCCACAGAGATCCCTAACACTGTCTTTGTCTCTAGGCAGTCATGACAACGCTATACAGTATCAGGTGCTCAAAGGGATGTTAAAGATGACCTGCCCTCTGCCACTCTGCGCTTTCCAGTATAAGTTGGAAAACTGGATGCAATTCTATCATAGAGAAACAGACAACAGGATACATGAACACACGCATAGCTAATTAAAGACAGAGTACTAAAACCTGAGGGCTGGGAGACAGGGAAGAAAGTGAAGCAGAGTCTCAATAAGCCCTAGAGAAAGAATAAAGGTGATGTGCTCTTGCTTACATATTTTCATTTCTACAACAAAGAACATACTGAAGGCATTCTGTGATGGAATCTGCAGAAGACAGCGATAATTCCTCCTATCCTGGTATGGGCATGGTGCTCTTCCCATCCATAATTGGAGTCTGTTTCTTCCCTCCTTGAATCTGGCTGACCAGGTGACCTGTTTTGACCAAAAGAACATAATGGAGGTGATGCTGTGCCAGTTGAGAGGTCTACTAGTTTCTGTTTTTGCTTTTGGAAGTCATTGTGTACATAACTGACTGGCTTCCCAGCCAGTCATGTGCACAATTAAAGAATTGTCATGTTCCCAATTAAAGAATCTCATCGTAGATTGCTGAATTATGGGAGCCCCATCAAGGACAACCAAGAATCCCAGCTGACAGCCAGCACCAGCGCCCTAGACATGTGGGGCCACCTTGGAGCCCACAGCTCTAGACAAACCCAATCTACTCCTCGTGTAAAGACAGGCTGTCCTTGCACAGTCCAGCAAAATTGTAAAATCATGAGCAGATGAATAGTTGCTGTTGTTTCAAACCACTAAATATACACATTAATACATGATTGAAACAGCCTTCTATGCATGAGGCTCTGAAGGCTTTATCTCTTTTAACCTTCATTTAACAAAGAGTGAGTTGAAGCTTATAAATTGCTCCAAGTTATGCAGCTGGAAAGTAGAAGCTCTAGGATTTGAACTAGGTCTGTTTGACTTCAAGTTTTCCATGTTTCTTCTCATCTCTTTCACCCAGGGACCCCCACTGTTTGGGTCTGGGTTGGAATCATGGGTTTAAGAAAGAAAACATTCCTAGAAGACAGTAAATATAAGGCAAAGTTTTGAGAAAGGAAGGGATCTATTTCGGCTAAGTATGAAGAGCTTTTCTGTTCAGACTAAATGCTTATTTTCAGTTGAGACCAAGTATCTGTTCCAGCCTTTCTCAACTGCAGTTCTATGAGAATTAAGTTCCAATGTCCCAAGGCATTCCTTGCATGTGATAAATTAACTTCTTCCTATGCATCCAGAATGTCACTAGTTATCTAGCATCCTTGGGATAACTGAGAAAATAGTCATACTAATCATATGTAGGGTCTAATGCACTTGCTGAGAATGTTGGGAGGACCATTAAGGAGCAGGGGCCAGAGTCCAAAGCCAGCCAGTCATGTACACAATGACCAAGAGACTTGCCTGCATCCAAGGAGAACTGCACTGGAATCCTAAATTTTTCATTTATGCACTCAACACTATGCTCAGAGTACCTTCTGAACTAAGGCTTACCATGTGCCTAGGAGGGAGTATGATTTCTTCATTAATTGATCTCTTCATTATTTATCCAAAATCTTTAATACCTATTCATACATATCATTTTGGGGTTGACCTGAGAGGATCACAAATTTCCCAGATTAGAGGGCTTTATGCCGAGTGAAGAATTCTTGTGCCTGGAATCTACATTTTCTGCCTTCGTTGTCATTCTGATGGAAAAGAAAGTAAATCCATTGCTTATTTCTCTACAACAGCTTTCAAAATCATAATTTGGTGATAGAAAATTGAAGATGAGTTTCCTTAGGAGGAATTAACTCCCAACTTTCTAAAACTGCCTCCTTCACTTACCTGAAGGTGGGTGAAGAGTTTCCTTCCTCAGGCTGCCCCTAGGGGAAGAAGGAAGGCAGTTAATTAACAGCTTCTTTCCCTCTGATCTCTACTTTGCCACTACCTGCCTGGAGAGAAGGAAGCTACTGGCTTTGGTTTTCTTACCTCCAAAGACTCTGAACCCTGCAAACAACTAAAATTCCACCTTCACCAGGAACCCATGGCAAACGAGGCAATCCTCTTGTCTCAGCTCTTCCTCACATAAACTTGCAAGTTCTGGGCCTCCCCACCCTCTCCCTTTATCACACTACTAAACTTCAAGGCTCCTTCCTTCCTGTGGCATTTATTGCAATAACATCTCACTCTTGCAAACCCCACCACCTCAACTTTACAGCTGAAGCCTGAGAAGTAAACAAAAAGCCTATAAATAGCCAAAATAGTGGTCATAAACTCTGGCGACTGAACGTTCAGGCTCTTTGTTAATTGGAGAACTCCTTAACCATCTTTTGAAAGTGAAAGTGAAGTCGCTCGGTAGTGTCCGACTCTTTCTTTTGAGGACTTTTAATTTCAAAATTTTATAATATTTCTGAGCTCTATTAACGGATGGCCCAGTCTATTCACAGGCAACCCTCGGAAGCAACAAAGAAAATCCCTAACAAGTAGGCTTAAACTTTTTACAACACAGCTTTTAATTTAGAGGAAGTTAGTCACAAATATTACCCTCAAAGGCTCTTAAGGCACACGGTATAAAACTCGATATTCATAATTATCCTCCTAACCATGTACTGTGACGATCACGATCCTCTTAGATAAGCGAGGGGTCAAATATAAGCTCAGAGAGGTCAAATGTATTCAATATTCTTGTCAACAGGGGAGCTACGGTTGAATCTGAACCCAAATCTCCCTGTCTGAAAAACCAGTTGTTTTCTTCACACTTTGAATGGCTCGGGATCCGAATGTTTTTGCCCAAAATGCCCGTGGAGATGCACTTCTTAGAGAACCTCAATATACTTAAAATATAAATGTTTAGTTGCTTCCGTAAATTTGGAAAAATGACAACTGAGGGATCGGGCTCCCACGGCGCTTCCGAACGGAGTGAGCCTAAGAAAACGAATTTCCCCAAGCAGAGCGTTAATTTCACCGCTTTAAAGCTCAGCTCTGAGCCGCTGGAGAAGGAGGGGGCGGAGAAGAGAGGGCGGCAGGGCGTGAAGCCCTCGTTCACTGGGCCGTTCCCTCGCGCGCCGCCGCGAGGTCCAGGCTGCTGGAGGGAATCCAAGCAAAATTTCCCGGGCACGAGCGCGCGCTCGCGGCCTCCCCGCCTTAGCCCTCCGGATGGAGTCTTTCACAGAACGGCTTTCCATTCTGCCCCACCTGCAGACTTCCGGCCGACTGCCCCTCCGCCGCCCCGCCTCAGGAGGGCGTGGGGATGCCGGCCTCCACCAATCCTTGAGCGCGTGTGGGGGAGTGGGTGGGACCTGAGAGATTCGAAAGGAGCCCCGCCCCCTCGGAGCTGATTCCCGGGACTAGGTTGTGGAAGGAAAGCACCTTCGACGGGAGGTGAGGCGGCTCGGAAACTGAAAACTGAGGGTGGCCTGTAGAAGTGGTGTGGATGCGGTGCTGCGGAGAGTAATAAGGTGGCTTGGGGAGAGGAAGAACCCGGAGGATGGCGGCGGGGAGGAAGATGGGACGCGAACACCGCTCCAGGGAGAGGAGGTTGGGTCGCAGTGGGGCGGGGGCCAATGTGTGGAGGGAGATGGGAGTGCGGGGCAATCTGCCCGTACATGCCCGGGTGGTAGCAGAGGTAGTTTACAGAGGCAAGTCCTACTGCGGGAACGCTTGCTTTACCTTCATGATTATTCCCAACCCTTGGCTTGCACCCGGAGTCTAGCTGGGAGGCCTTGGGCAGAATGGAGACGTGAGGAAAGGTGTTTTCTCTCCAGCTCAGGTGTGTAAGCTGACTCTTTCCTGCCGTCTGGGACATGGAAGATTTAGAAGAAGGTAAGGAAACGCTGGAGGGAAGAATGGGGCCCTGTGATTGAGAGCCATGTTGGGGACCCAAAGGTGGCATTCCTTCTTTCCTCCCCTACAGACGTAAAGTTTATAGCGGATGAGACCTTGGACTTTGGAGGGCTGTCACCATCGGACAGGTAGTAGACTCTTTATCCTGTTTACTTTTTTCTCACAATGGTTGTTTCTACTTACTGCTGAATTATTGGCCTCAGGTCTGGATTGGTAATTTAGCAAGGTTGGGTGCACTGGGGCTTCTGGGTGGCTGGGTGACTAGGGCCCTGGGACACTGCTGGGGATGGGGGGAGTGATAAGCTGGAATGAGATTTCAGGGTGTTAAGAAGAAGGGTAAGTGGATTTGTGGCATCTTCACCCCGGCATAATTTCCAGTGTCACGGAAGTCCTCATAGAACCAGGTGTTTCATCACTTAGATCTCACAGCCAGTATGGGCTTCAGGGTTTGCAGTTGTGTTCTTGGCTCTGCTGTGGGGGATTTGCCCAGTCCCCCTTGCAGTCTTCTCCTGTGGGCATGATGCCTGGTTTGTTTTCTGTCTCAGTCGAGAGGAAGAAGATGTAGCAGTGTTGGTGACTCTGGAGAAACCCCTCCGACGAGGCCTCTCCCATCGAAGTGACCCAAATGCAGTGGCCCCCACCCCCCAGGGTCTGAGGCTCAGCTTAGGCCCCCTCAGTCCAGAGAAGCTGGAAGAAATCCTCCATGAAGCCAACCGGCTGGCAGCTCAGCTGGAGCAGTGTGCCCTGCAGGAGCGGGAGAACACAGGCGAGGGCTCAGGGCCTCGAAGGGTGAAGCCCAGCCCTCGGCGGGAGACCTTTGTGCTCAAGGACAGTCCTGTTCGAGACCTGCTGCCTACCGTGAGCTCTTTGGCTCGGAGCACCCCCTCTCCAAGCAGCCTGACACCCCGACTCCGGAGCAGCGATAGGAAGGGGTCCGTCAGGGCTCTTCGAGCAACATCTGGAAAGAAGCCCTCCAGCATGAAGAGGGTGAGTTGAGAGGGCTTGGCTTAGATGTGTGCCCCTGACACTGTGTGTGACCCAGTACAGGCATTTTCCTTGTCGGTAAGATGGAGATAGTCAAATTCTACCTTGTAGAATTGTTGGAATTAAACAAGGTGCCATAAGCAAGGCGTGTACCACAGCATCTGTGTATAAGCTCTGTAATGTCTATAATAAGCTGTCAATAAATGGCATTGGTGGTAACGCTGCTGTTGTTGGCAGCTAACTTCTGCTGTTCTTCCTGGGATCTAGGAAATTCTCCACCTCTGTCCCTGAGTCAGCTAGCAGAACAGATTCTTTTTCCACTTTAGTCCTTTTTCTCCCTCTGTGTGTTTCAGGAGTCGCCCACATGCAATCTGTTCCCTGCCTCCAAAAGCCCAGCTTCTTCCCCTCTTGCCCGATCAACTCCTCCGGTCCGGGGAAAAGCCGGGCCCAGTGGGAGAGCGACAGCAAGTGAGAAGACCTGGGCAGTGTGCTATGGGTGGGTGGGGTGTAGGGAGTGGGGAGGATGTGGCACGAACCCTGAAATTCCTCCACTCCTCTCACCAGGTCCACCTACACCTGTCAAACCAGTCTTGGCCCCACAGCCTTCTACCGGCAACTCTCAGCGCCTATCTAGGCCCCAGGGAGCAGCTGCTAAACCTTCCAGTCGACTGCCTGTTCCGTCGGCCATTCCCAGGCCTGGCAGCAGGATGCCACTCGCCAGCCGGAGTGTCCCATCCAGCAAAGGTGCCCCTCCTTCAGATTCCCTGTCAGCTCGGAAAGGACTTCCAAGACCAAGTGCAGTAGGGCACAGAGGTGAGGAAGAACAAAGGGTAAGAAATCAGGAGGAATAATATTTGCCCTTGCCCAGCATGCACGCACTCTCCCAGTTGGTCACAGCGACTCTTCCACCCTCATTACAGCTCTGTCTGGAGATGGGGAGACTGAGTTAAGGAGAGGATGTGGGCCTGAGCAAAGCGTTCAAGCCTTGGTTTTTGAATGCCTCATGTTTTTTACCTTGGGGAAGAAAGGCACTATCCCAGACTCACTCTGCCTTGACTACACTATTTCTTTTTGAGAAGGTCTCTTGAACTCTCTGCTAACTCATGTCTTTTGTTGACTCCCATCAAGCTTCTGTTTCTCAACGACCAAATCTTCCCATTTCTGGTGCTGGTCGCAGCAATTTGCAGCCTCCCAGGAAAGTTGCTGTCCCAGGACCTACCAGGTAAGACCCTGAGATGCTCTTTCTTCCTTATCATCTAGGTTTCTGAGCTGTTTTGCCCATCAGCCCCAAATCCCATGTGGCAAGATGGGCATGAGGAGGGGAGCCTGGAGGGGCACGGGGTCCCATTGCTTCCTACCCTGAGGGACTTGAATTCAGCTGGTGACAGATGGGCTTGTGAAAGAAGGGCAATTTAAAGCAGTTCCTCCTTTGTCTCCTTAGGTAAAGGGATCGGGACAGCAAGCAAGAATTCAGTAGCAAACCACTACAGCCACTGCCTGGACTCACCTCTGTTTGGTTTTCCAAGCCCTCTCCTTGGAGGCAGGGCTGATTCTAGCAGATCCTGGCCCAGGGATAGAAGAAAGAGCTGCCACCCCAGCTGGTGCTTCAGGACTAGAGACTGTGGGAGATGGGGTGGATTAGGGTTGAGCTGGAGGAGAATCAAACTCCCTGAGTTGAAACTAGATAGGAAAAAAGAGGTTGTCTCCCAGTGGTGAAGTTCACACAGAGAAAATAAGAAATGCTGGAGAATGTTTGTCCTCATTCACCCCCACTCTTGTATCCTAGTCCAAAGTTTGATTTTCTTCCCGGGCTTTGGTTCACTGGACATTTACATGTGAATGGCCTCTGTGGCCAACCTCCCTACTCTCCGAGGAGCAGTCCTCCGGAATCACATCCTCTCCTGGACACAGGCCTGTTTGGAGAGGCAGAGGCAGGCATCTGGTCTCCAGAACTTGTTTCCTGTGGATTCTATGACTCCTAATGGGCCAGTTTATAATAAGCTTACTCCATTGGTCTGCATTTTTTTCTAAAATAAAATGCATATATTTTTATATTCTGTGTACATGTGGAAGTAAATACTCCTCCAGTTTCTAACAGATTTGGAGTAAATTCCTACGTAATTTCAATGAGGAAGCCGGCGGGGTCTGAATAGGCCCGAGGGCCTTGAGATTCCAGCTCATCAGGCAACGAGTAGCCCCCTTGCTGGCATTCAGTGGCAATAGGCTGCCTCTTCCCAGGCATTTCTTGGCTTCTTATGTTATTGTGGGTCCAGATCAACTTAAGTATAGTTTAATTCACAGTATGTGAGGCTATCAAACCAGGGTCTTGGTAAATTATGTATATCCTAAATGTGAGTGTCTTTTCCTGGTAAGAGGATAGAGCTGCCTGAGAGTCAAGCATCTTGTCTGCTGTACTTCAAGGATGAGGGAGCCCTTGGGTGGGTACTCTGGTGTTCAGGTTTGCTGGTTGTCTCAGGCAGAAAATACCTGATCACCTCATCATGTTGTGCCTTACATCTTTAGAAGTGTGAGTGTTCTCCTTTTCTTTCCCCTACTAGAGGGCTGGCACCAGGTTTTATAAACTTGTGCTGTGCCTCGTGTTGTGAGTTGTACGTGGTGGAGGATTTCATTCATTTATTGAAAAAATAATTGAGTGCAAGATGGGGGTGTTTGTTAAATGAGTGACAAAAAGTTTAACAGATTTAACTACAGGTCTCCCTTTTCTCAGAGCTGTTGATTCTTGCAACCAGAACCAGCTCAATTCCTTGTGAGTTTTGACAGGACTTTCCTCCTTGGAGGCCAGGCCCTGACTTAAGGAAGCCTGCAGGCAGCTGGATAGAGGGAGTGAGTTCTAGCTGGTGCCCTGCCCACCAGGTTTAAACATCCATAGGCCCCTTTCTGAGTCACTAACAGGCCCTTCCCCTTGTTCCCAGGGCCAGCCACCACCCCCCACCATGGCTTCCTCCTTCTTATGGCTGATTGTCAGGTTCATTCACCTGTAGCACCATGATAGCTGCCTACACGTCACCTTTCCTGAGCCTCTTGCAGCAACTCCTGCAGCCTCTGGGCTTTTGAGCATTGAGTTCAGGGATGGGGTGTGGAGACAGACACTGAGTATTCAGCTCTGGAGAAATTTGGCAGAGGCAAGAAAACGTCAGGTGTGCATCCCAACTGCGTCCTGCACTGGTGTCTGACAGAAGCAAGTCCAGGCACACACTTAGGTGTGGCCAGCAGATGGCATGTTTGTATGGCCTGGGTGTGGGCCAGGTCCTGTGGATCCTGAGGCAAAATAAGCAGCAGACCCGTGTGTTATTGCCACCTGGTGGCCAAAGAGGACAAGACACGTTCCTTTTCCCTTTAGGTCAGTCTGGGGTTTGGTTAAAGGTTAACAGCTCTTCCAATCCCACTGCAAATCTGCTTAAGCAACATTGCAGTGTTAAGGAGGCAGTGTCAGCTGGGGAGGAGCCCCCCCATGCCCCCCAGCAGCTGCTCTTCTCCTTTGCTACCTGCTTACTTCCTTCCATTTTGGTCAGGCTTTCTGTTTTTTCTCTTTCTGCACTCTACCTCCACTGCAACCCGGTAGCACCAAGAAGGGAAGCCAAGGTTTGTTGGCCTCTTACTATGCACTGTGAACTGTTCAGAGCACTTACATGTGTTAACTCATTTAATTCTCATAAAAGCTCGATTAGGCAGAAGCCATTATCCTCATTTTGCAGGCAGGGGAACTAAGGCTCAGAGAGATTAAGTCACTCAGTCTGGTTCCAGTGTTTGTGTTCTAAACAGCTCCCCTCTGTGGCCCCCATGTGAACTCCCTATCTAGCTTGTTGAACATATCAAAAAACACAAAACTTGGGAACACAAGTGATGTGGCAGAGAATACAGCTGGTTAGAGTGTGAATGGTTGCTTTATTTCCGATGCAGAGAAACACAAGATGGCCCAGAGGAGCAAAGTCAGGAAGTACCTAGTCACTGAGCACCTTTCAATTCCCACCAGCCAACTTAGCCCTCTCTACCTCCTGAATTCTGCTCCCAGAACAGGACTCAGCTGGAATCCTGCCTGCTCTGTGCAGCCTCTCCATCCATACAAGTCCCTCCTGTCCTGGTGAAAAGCATATTTTCCCTGCTATCAATCACATCTTCCTTGGAAATGCCAGGACATGGGCTCAGTACTGATGAGGCTACTCGGGGGTCACTGCTGCAAGTGTCGATAGAGGATATCTGAGTCCCCTGACCTGTGCCCTCCTAGGGCCCTGCCTGCTTTTGTTTTCCAGAGACCAGGCCAACCCCTCTGGAAGGACAGGGCCGCACACAGGAGGACACAGTGACGGTGCTCAGCCCGCACAGAACTAGTTTATTCAGTAGTATGGAGAAATGAAAAAACAAAACACAAAATGCTACCATATTTACAGTAACAATCAAACTGTACAATCAGATGGTTAGTATCAAGTTAGCATCCAGCATCTTTGTATTTTTTTAAGTCAAGTCATCAGTAGTAAAAACCAGTTAAGTTTTTAACCTTTTGCAGGAATTGCCGAGGGGAGAGGCCAGGGGGGGAGAATCCATGGCAGAAAAGCCAGAGACCAGCCTTACAAATGAGAAATAAGGAATATTTTCTCTACTCAGAGCCTCTTTTTCTAGCCACCTGCTCCAGAGGAAAGTCGGTGACAAGTCTGGAATACATGTTTAGTGTAAATGGTGACTCCAATGAATAGCAGCTGGCAAAACCAAGGAGGAAGAGGAGAGGTGGGGAGATGGCAGCCTGGAGCAAGGGCAAGGGCCTTAGGCCCCCTTGCCAGGACTGCTGGGTACACACCCAACCTGTGATGGCCACGTCAGACCCCCTGGGACTGGACCCATCCCAACACAACAAGCAAATAAATAAAAAATATATATTAACTCTCTCTTCGCAGGGAGCTGGGTGGTGAGGGGGAGAAAAAGGAACAGGACTTGGTCTTTTGAAGAAGAGAGCCAATTCCAAGGAGGAGATAAAAATAGAACATGTCTCAGAGGCCACAGCAGGTCAGTGGGGTTTGTCTGGTCCCGGAGGAGGGAGAGTGGACACGGGATCCCGGACTCCAGACCTGGGCTGGAGACGGCAGGGGCAACCCGACTCCCATCAGTCTTCCTCCTCCCTGTCCCACCCACACAATAGCAAAGAACGCAACTTAACACGTGACTGGCCTTCCCCAGCACGGGGCAGGCAGGGAAATGAAGCACTTTTGGGTCAGCGAACTGAGCAAACACCTGGGCTGCAGCGCTCGGCCGGAGTCCAGGAAAAGGAGAGGGGCGGGGGTGGCCCGGCCGCCACCCAGGGGCACGGGTTCCCCTCAGAACGTGTTCATGCAGCATTTGGGGGTCTGGGGGCGCCGAGTCCTTCTGCCCCCTCTCCGGACAGGGCTTTTGCAGTTCCTGGAGGTGGCAGCACGGGCAGGGTGTGGAGCGCCCTCCATCCTGCCACCCTTGCCACGCTGAGGCCCACCCAGTGCAGCCCGCAGGGCACGATGCCCTGGGTGTGTGTGGCTTCGTCCTTTCCTTTTGGTGATGGCAGACGAGGGGCAGGCCCCCCAAGAGTCCCTCTCCTCCCAGAGGCACAGCAGATGGGAAACTGAGGAGAGGCTGGGAGAGCATCCTGGGGTGGGGGGCGGTCCTAGCCTCTTAGGGGAGGGAAAGGGGAGTCAGTTTCCAGCATGTAAAAAAAATTAATCCCTGAAGTCATGAAGAGTGGAGATCCTTTTTTAAATTTCTTTTTTTTTTTTTTTCTCTTTTCTGAAAAACTTTGTCTTGGAGATGTTGGCCCCAGGGGTCCAAAGTGCAGTGAGGGGGATGATGGGGAAGGGAGTTGGCACTAGATGGCCTGGGGTGGGGTGGGTGCCCCTCCCGGCAAGGCCCAGGCTCCTCAGATGGATGTTTCGTCGCTGCTGCAGGCAGGCAGGCAGGCGGGGGAGCAGGGGCAGGATAAAGCACAAGACAGGAGTAGGGGCATGAGTGCAGCTGGGGAAGGTAAGGGAGCCTCAGGGTGTAGGAACCACGGCCCAGGGTTAATGCAGGAAGTTAAAGAAGAGAAATCTGGAGAGGCAGGAAAGCAAAGTGACAGACAAGGCAGACAGAGGGTTAGTCAGAGCAGAGGAGACAGGGAGAAGCTTTCCCCAAAGAAGGAAACAGAAAAGCAACCCCAGCGCCCTGCCCTCCCCAACTCTACCCGATGCTGGGCTGGGCCGACCCTGCGGGGCACCATGTCTGTGGGCACGTGGCCTGAAGGGCCCCGGACCACAGTCTGCTGCCAACCAGGGTGGCCTGGGGGAGGTCTGGAGGCAGGGCCTCTGAGGGGCTGCACCCTGATCCGCCCACCCCGCCACACTCACTCGGAGCCTGACGAGTCCTCATCCACCGTGCCCGCCTTGATGCTCATGGCAATGGGCATGACCCCATTCAGCTGCTCCTGGAGGCTCTGCCGGGGGGGAGGGCGGGGAGGGGGCCCACCCCGGCTGCCCTCGCTGGCTGAGGAGCCCCGGGAAGACGTGGTGCCTTGCTCGGGGGGTAGCCGGAGGAGGCTGCTCTTCTCACTGATGGTGGGCAGAAACTTCTTCTTGAGGATACCTGTGGGCCAGAGGGTGGGCACCATGAGGGGCAGGTGGAAAGAGCATGCCCACTGACCACAGGCTGGTGTGAGGTGGGGGGCTGTTGATGGGGAGCATGCAGCTGTGCATACCCCACTCACCTTTGTGAGGCTGGGCAGAAGGGCCTGGAAGGGGGCCCAGGGACCCCTCCCAAGTCAGGGCATCTCCATTCTCCCGTGGCCGCTCCTCAGAAGCCCCGTTGCTACCACCTTCCTTTGCTGTGGTTCCAAAGTCTCCTGGCCAGGGGACCTTCCCGGGCCCCAGGCCCCCATCTGGTGGACAGAAGAAGTAGATAAGGCACAGAGAAGGCACCCTAGTCTCACCTCCCAGGAATCCCAGCCCCTCTGCCCTCCCACTGTCCCCAGAGGCCACAGCCCTACACTGGCCCACCCTTGGGGGTACTGTGCAGGGGCAGTCTCTCGGCCCCAGGCCCCAGCAGGCTGTCCCAGCCCGGTTCTCCAGGGAAGGCTGCCTCCCTCTCCTCTTCCTCTTCCTCCTCCTCGCTGTCTGATGAGTGGGTAGATGCATAGGAGCCACTCTGGTCATCCTCCAGGGACAGGTCACTGTCAGAGTCTGTGTCTGGATCTAGCAGGCGGGGGAGAGATCACGGACAGCCCATCCACCACCACCCACCCAGTAAAAGCTGGGTGGCTGGGCCTCCACCCGCCACTGGCCATCAGGAGGTTCCGTCCTCACCATGCTGCTGGTTTTGACCTTCCAGGAACAGACCACCGGGGTCCCCCAGGCCAGGGGGCCCTTGGCTAGGGTTCAGTGTGGACTCCTCCCTGAGAAGACAAGACACACTGGAGGCATCAGCCTGGCTCCTCACCCTGTGTCCCATTCTCTTGTCTGTCCTGGGTTTTTCCGTTCTTGTCCCATGTCCCTCACCACTTCTAGGTTCAAGCTGCTACCGTGTCAGCCACTCCTAGCCGCCTGGCCTGGGTCTAGCAGGCCTGGTGCCCTTCCTCTCTTCCCAGCCCGCCACACCCCACCCCGCCTTGCCAGACCTCACCTCAGCAAGAAGGGGATATAGCTGGGCTGACTCTTGCCCGAGCGGCTGGCACTGTGCAGGGAGCCGGCTGAGTCTCCATAGGGCTGGTACAGCCTTCCATCCCCGTAGGGGCTGGGGCAGTTGTAGGACTAAATAGGGAACAGATAGGTCAGTACATTGGGGAGTGGGACGGGGTGGCCCAGGCTGGGAAGTGGAAGGGCTGAGGGAGCTTGCCCTAAATTCTACCCACCATGTACCAAGGACTGAAGAGAGAGGCACTACGTCTCTGCTGCCCCCCATTTCAGGGCCTAGTAGTGATTGTAGCTCTGCTGTAGCTGTGCCAGTTCTGTGTACCCCAAATACCCTGGACTTGGCTGTCTAAGGGCTCATTAGCAAAAGATGGGTCTCCTGAGAGCATCCTGGTAACTCCACAGATTTACCAAGACACACAAGGGACTCTCAGGTGTGGGGCATTTATGACTGATTACCTGTCTTGGCCACTTTCTCCAATGCTCCACTCCCATTTCTCTCAACTTAGCATCCCCCACCCCCACCCTCAAGCATGCCCCTTCTTCCCAGGCCACACACACCATCTCACCACCCCTTCCTCCTTTCAGGAAAGGATGTAAGGATGGAGAAAAAGTGGGACAAAGCACAGAGAATGGGCTCCTTGGGCCTCCTGCCTCTCCCCTGCTTCATACTCCCCACGACCCCTCCACCTCCCGGACCCCTGGCTCCCTCACCGAGGTCAGGGTGGACTTGGTGGTCAGAGCAGGGTCAGGGCTGGGCTTGCGGCTGCAGGCAAACTTGAGTGCTTTCCGGACCTCCTTGCTAAGCACCACATAGGAGAGGAAGATGAAGGGGCCCTGACAGGTGAGAAGCAGCAACTGTAAGTGCTGACTAAGGTACCTCCTAGTCAAGCTTCCCCCCACATACAACTCCAGCGGCCTCCCACAGGGCATGGGCCGGGCCGGCACCTGGACACAATTGGAAGCAGCGAAGAGGTAGTGGAAGAGGAGGGTGTCACTGTTGACGGACAGCAGTGCCAGCAGCCACGTGGCACTCAGCAGCAGCAGGACAGTGAAGGAGGGCCGCAGGCCCGAGCTGGGGACAGGGGTGGGCTGTGAGTCTGGCTGTGAGGCCTCCCACGCTGGTGCCCGTCCACTGCCCAGGCACCCCCACCCCATACTCACACGGGGCCTTTCTTCTCAAAGCCCTGCCGCTGGGCAGCACAGGAGGCCCGGGCCGCCAGGATATACAGGAAGACACTCATCTGGCAGGGGAGGAGGGGGTGTGAGGGGGGTCGTCAGGACACAGACAGCTTCCATCCCACCCCTCGGGAGGCCTCCGCCATTCCTAAAGGGGAGCCAGAGGTCACGCTTAGCCTGCTCCGCCCCACCCCTAGGCACTCTCTAGCACTTACGGAGACCGCAAAGGCCACGGGGCCGGTGAAACTCCATATGAGTGTGTCGTAGATGGAGAGCCAGCAGAAGTCGGGGTTCCCATAGCCCTCCGGGTCCAGGCCCACGGCTAGACCTGGGAGTGCAGTGACAGCAGCGGGGAGGGGTGGTCAAGGGACTTGGGAATCAGTCAAGCGGTCAAGTGGGCTCCAAGGGCCAGGTGCAGGGGAGGAAGGGTTCTGTCCATCCTCTGTCCATGCCATCCTCTCCAGCCTAGGGGACCCTCTCCCTGGCTGGGGCTCCCAGGCACCGAGTTAAACCAGAGAGACGCTTGTGGAGAACTTGGCCCAGGGCATAGGAATGTGGGGCCTCCAGGACTGGGATGTACGTGGGAAAAGGTGGCATAAAGGTGCACTGAGGCCCTAGGGATGTAGACCCTCAAGACCCGGGCTGGGGGTGGGGGGTACCTGTGATGAAGGCGGGTACGCCCCAGCCCAGCATGTAGTAGAATCGCATGGGGCCGGCGTTGACATCGCGCACCTCGGTGAGTGCCCGGTACAGGTGCAAGGCCTCCAGCAGAGCCCAGGAGAAGGCGCAGAGGTACAGGAAGTGCAGCAGGATGGCAATGACTGTGCAGGCAAACTGAGGGCCCAGGCCGTGCCCGGTCAGTGCCCAGGCCACACCCAGGACGTGGGCTCTGCTCGCACCAGACTGGAGAGGAGAGCCTGGGTGCTGGACGCTGCTCCCGGGGGGAGTCTGGGCTATAGGAAGCTACCTCTAGGGTGTGCTGGGGAACCAGGGGGAGCTGGAGCGGCGGAAGCCATGGGCTAGGCCCCAGGCTGGCTCTTTACCCCTCATGGCAGCAGAAGCAGGGATTGAGGGGAACGATGGGAAGGACTGACATGGGATCATGAGAGCTGGGGACACTGGGGAAGGTTTCTGATGAGGAAGAACATCTTACAGGGAGGTCAGCCTGGTTGATTCCCAGGAGGAAGACCAGCTGAGCCAGGCCCAGGGCAGCCGTCAGGTTCCGTCGGATGCCATGCTGGTTGGAACGCAGGGTGCGCAGGACAGCAAGGAAGAGGAAAGTGAGCAGGAGGGCGGCCAGGGTGACTCCGAGGGTCACGTATGTCAGCGTCTTCAGTGGCAGGATCTCCCCATTCTGCAGGGGTGGGTGGCAGAGAGCCAGTGGGATTAGGAAGGGCAGGGTCTGAGCACCCAGTGCAGAGCCCTGAGCTCCCGCCCCCAGCCCTGCGGCTGCCCATCCCACCCCTGTGGGCCCAACCTCGCGCCGAGACACGTCCATGAGCACGGCGAAGCTCGTCATGTGGTTGCACTGGCAGCTGACATGGCTCTCGTTGCGGAAGACGACTTCGCAGCCTCGGGCTGACCAGCCACCAGTGCCACTGACCCTGTGTGAGGGAAGCAGGGTCAGGAGACAGGAGGGTGGGGTGCACTGGGACCTGGGGGTTCTGCCCACAGCCCTGGGGCACAGGGCAGTGCAGGCTCACAGGATCGAGTGGTTCCAGAAGACACAGATGGGTTTTGTGCGCTCCTCGGTCTCCAGCAGCCGGAACTGTACCGTGACTGGCTTGTCCAAAGCACGGGGCAGGAGCTCCTCGTCGTCATGGACGCTGATGCTCACCACGGGTGTGTTGATGACGGGGCGTTTGGGAACTCTGGGCAGGCAGGCACACAGTCACCATAGTATTCACATGAGTGGCATGCAGGCATACTAAGTTGCTTTAGTTATGCCCGACTCTGTACGACCCTATAGACGGTAGCCCACCAGGCTACTCTGTCCATGGAATTCTCTAGGCAAGACTACTGGAGTGGGTTGCCATGCCCTCCTCCAGGGGATCTTCTCAACCCAGAGATCAAACCCACATCTCTTATGTCTCTTATATTAGCAGGTGGGTTCTTTACCACTAGCACCACCTGGGAAGCCCTGTGTGACTGGAGGACCCTTCTCATCACTCTGAGATGCCGCCAACCCCCGGTCCCTCTCTGTGGCTCACCCACTGACTGGCACCCCCACCCACTCCTTGTCTCCCTGGCCGCTCACCTCAGGCTGCGCTTGTCTGGGTCGTAGTTATGGGGCAGCAGCCCGGCCAGGGTGCGGTAGATGATGACGCTGGCCACAGCCTCGCCCTGACTCAGCTCCGGGTGCCGCCGCTGCCGCCGAGCCAGCTCCTCTGGCTCCTGGGGCTCTCCGGGGCCCGCGGGTCTGACCACAGGGAGCGTTTCTGAGATAGGGACACTGTCTACTCAGCTGGGTCCTTCACAGACACCCCAGCCTGGCCCACCGACCCACCCCTTGGCCCCCACTGACCTCTGAAGACAGACTCGGGCAGAATAACCGTTGTCTCCAGGTCTGGGGGCCGCTCCCCGCGCAGTGCCTCATAGCGGGGCAGCTTGGCCCCAGCGAAGTTCCCCTTGTCCAAGCGAACGACAGAGATGACTAGGGAGAGGGCACAGGTCAGAGCCGAGGTGAGGGGGGCAGGCCCTGCATACACCCTCTCCAGCCTGGCGGCAGCCTCACCGATGTTGGGTGTGACGATGGTGAAGGGGCTCAGATAGGTGTGTCGCATGTTCTGGGCCAGAGCGCTGGCATAGGCCTCATAGTGCTGCAGCAGCCAGGCGGTGCCACCCTCCGTCTGCTGGATCAGCTCCCAGTGACGCTGGTTGGCCGCATCCAGGAGGGCGCTGCCCACGCGCAGCAGATTCTAGGGTGGGCACGGTCACAGCAGGCTGTGCCCACAGCCTCACTCCTTGTCCCCACCAGCCTGTCATAGACCAGCCCTGGCTCACCCCCCACCATGCCCCGCTCACTAATCCTTCCTCCTCTGTCTCTAAGAGCTTCCCAGGGCCTGTGCCTATGTCCACACGGATTATTTGATGCGGGTCCCTCCCTGTCCTGGCCCAGTGGGCAGGGACCCTCCTCTGGTGAGCCTGGTCAGACCGGGTCCTCGTACAAACATCATTCTCCATGCATACCCTGCTTTGAGAAGGGTCGGGAAGAGGTGCTCTAAATGACCCAATTGCTGGGCCATGGCTCAGGGGGTCTCATGGAGGCCTCATGCCAGCTGGGAGCTCCCTAAAAGCAGGGAGGGGAGTGCCCCCCACTCTGCCCCGAGGTTACCAGGAGTCAGCTCGCTCACCATGACCTCCTCCCACCCTACCTTCCCTGCCCACTCTGAGCCCCACCTCGGTGAAGTGCACATCCTGTGTGGCAGACAGCCCAAAGCCTCGCTGGGCACTCTCGTGGGCCAGCAGCCGCGTGGCCAGCTGGTAGGCCACCTTGACGTCACTGCCAAAGTAGCCAGCAGTGTGTTGGGTAGCATTGCGCAGAAGCAGGGCCAGCCGCTGGGAGCGCCCCGAGTCCAGGCCTGACTCGTTTCTCTGCAGCCGCTCAGCCTGGGACCAAGACAGGCAGGGTGGTCAGCACAGGAAGGGGACAGCGAGGTTCCCAGAGGGCAGAACTGGAACTCCAGAGTAAAAGGACTCGGGAAGGGGAGAGCCAGCCTCTGGGCAGGGGCCCCTGGAGGAAGAAGCTGGAGTTGGAGTACCCTTTCTCAAAACTGCGGAGGCGGGCAAGTCATCCTGGGTGAAGACGGGGTGAGGGGCAAGGAGATGGAGAGGAGAAGGTTCACTTACAAAGCCCTTCAGCTCTGAGAAGGTGACCGACGTGCAGTTGAAGAGGTTTGGGGGAAGCCACCCTCTGTGCTCGTCACAGTGGCGCACAGCAGTCCCTAGGGGAAGGCAGCCAGGAGGGCAGGCCTCAGGGAGGGACCTCGCTGAGTTCTGCCGGGGGCCTGCCCCCATGGACCAGAGACAGGAGACTAGCAGACAAGGGCCCTGCTGTCCAGTACCCCAGCGTGTGTGGAATACCACAGCCAAAACCTCTGCGAGACCAACCCATAGGAGGGCTACAAGAGTGCGGGGTATATGGCCTCCCTGAGCCCCCGGACTCGGCTGCCCTACTCCGGCCACCACCTTGAACCTTCTGCCACACTCTCTGTTTCTGATCTCTGCTCATGGTCAATCCAAGGGCCAGCACCAGCCTGCATCCTGCAGCTCCCCTAGGACAGCACCCCATGTCCCCTGCTCCCCAGGCCATCTCTCTAGTGGTATAACTCCAGTATGAGGTGGCAAGTTGAGAATAGCAACATATGTGACTCATCTTTGAACCTCTAGTACCCAGCCCCGTGCCAGGCATGCTGCAGGTTTTCAGCACTTTTGTTACGAGTCCAAAATGTAGACACCTTTCATCTAGGCAAACCTGGGAGCAGGGGAGCAGTGAGCCAAGGAAGCATGGGACATGGAGTCCCCTAGACCTGGAGGCCAGAAGTTGGGGTCGCAGGATCTACAGCCAGGGGCTCCCCACCCTCACTCTACTGATAAAGGCCAAGTCCTCTGTTTCATGTTCCAGGCCTCCAGCACCTACCGAAGGAGCCTTTGGGACAGGGGGCAGCGGCAGGCAGCCCAAAGCGGGTACGGGGCCACCAAATCCCAGCCTCGATGGCCCTCGGGCAGCTGTCGTAATTCACTGCAAGGAAGTGCACCGTCACTCAGGAGCAGTTGTCCCCCTACAGCAATGGCCGGGCTCCCCAGCCCTCCCAAGGCAGCCTCAGGTCTGCAACCCCAGGTCTGCTCCTGGCCTCCCCAGGACACTCGGGCCTGGCACACAGCAGGGAGGGCCACCCACCCATCTCGAGAGCCCTACCTTCACAGCCGTTAGTGGTGACCTCAGCAAAAGGGTTGTCACAGCGATCACACTGGCGCCCAATGACACCTGGCTTGCATGGACACTGGCCCTCCTCAGGGTCACAGACTCGGGACAGAGAGCCCGTGGGGTAGCAGTCACATAGGAGGCAGGCGGGGCTGCTAGGGGGCCGGTAGTGGTTCTCCTGAGAGGGAGAAGGGACCCGGGGTCGCTGGTTCAGGCTCTCTTCCCTGGGTGCTCACAGATCCTCTCACTGTGGCCCCTCTGGAGAGAGGCTCCCTGACCCCCAAGAACAGTACATTCAAAGTATTTATTAACTGGTCACGATTCAGAGTTTAACCCACCAGTGAGACACCAGTCAATCAGAATGGGCTGCAAACAACAAGTACAGCTGGCCCAGAGCTCACTGATTAAGTATAGGTCCTGGCCCCTTCCCCACCCCAAGACACACAAGGACAAATAACCACTGGCCCACCCCAGTGGATCAAAGGCACGTAGCCCTCAGCGCTCTGTGGGGACGATTCTTCCACCGCCCACCCTCAAAGGGCGCAGGAGGTACAGAACAGCGGCCGAGGCAGCCGCTATAGAGGCCTGGGTCGGGGCAGTCACCTTGCAGTGGCACTCGCCACTTGTCTTATTGCAGTCTGGATCGAAGCCTTTGCTGACATCGCAGTTGCATGGGCCGCATGTGGGGTGTCCCCACCAGCCTCGGGGACAAGGTTGGTCAATCCTGTGGAGAAGGGACCAGGGAGGAATAAGCTCCTTCAGCCACACTGTAGCCACGTGTGGCCCTTCTGACCCCAGCCGTGGCCCAGCCAGGCTCTCAGAGCTCTGAGGGACACAGTGGACTTTGGCAGTGGCCCCTGGGGCCTGCTGCTGCCTGCACAGATCCACATACCTGGTCTCACAGTATGGCCCAAGGTAACTGGGGGGACACTCGCAGGTATAGCCATGGAGAGCACTGGGCTTTCGGGTACACACGGACTGATGCTCACATGGGTTCAGGTCACACACATTAGTGCAGTTGTCACCATAGTAACCTGGGGCCAACCAGAAGGACAAGAGAGGCTCAGTCCCCACCTTCCCCTGGCATTTTCTTCAAACCTGCCTTCATTCATCTCCTTCTATTCTGAGCAGCTATACCAGCTGGCTGTGGCTCTGCAGTGCAGGATGAGAGGCTCGGAGGGGTGAGGTGACTAGCCCCAGGTCACATGGCAAAGCCAGAGTGAGCCCCCGCCTCCACTCCACACCTGCTGACCTGTCCCATTTCCCTGGACCCCTGGCCTACCTGGATCACAGCTGCAGGAATAGCTGTCCCAGTCATCACTGCAGTAGCTGTTGGCAGGACACGGGTTTGAGTCACAGGGGTCTGGCAGGCTGCAGCCTGGCTCCACGTTGATGCTCTCCCCATGGCTGGGATCCAGACTGCTGACGCCCTCGGGCGTCTCGCTGACCCGAACACCCTGGGAGGGAGAGAGTAGTGGTATTGGTCCTTTGTGGAATGGGCTTCCCAGTGTCGGAGGTGAGAAGGCAGTGCAGGAGGCTTACCTGCAAACAGCCCCGGAAGCCTCGGGCCACACCACTGGCCGGCCCTGGAACACCCCCAACGGTAATGTTGCTCAGGTGTAGCCCATGCAGCCGGGGGCCCAGGTTGCCCTCTGTCTGCTGCTGCCCATAGTCAAAGGACAGGATGGCATGGCCAGGGCCTCCACTGGCTCCCAGCGCCAGCTGTGCATGGTGCCAGTCACCATCATTGGCCCGGCCGGGCTCCAGCTGGAGAGACGAGGCCTGGAGCCCTGTGCCCTCCACGCTCAGCACCACGTGGCCCTCCCGAAGCTGGCACCAGAAGAAAAGAGGGTCAGCAGACTGCCTCAATCAGCTCATCTTCTAGCCCACTGTCCTTCCTGAGCCACCAAACCCATCCTGCTGCCCAGCTGAGGCCAGAGAGGAAAAGGCATTATTTCCTGTGGGCCCAAGAGATGGCAGCAGCGATCCACCAAAGGAACCCAGCTGCCTTTTCTCTCCCAGGAAAGACCCCGCCCAGCCAGCTCTGACCAATAACCTGTGCCAGGGCCCGCCTGCCCCAACCCTCCCTGCATCACCTGCAGAGTGATGGTGCTGCGCCCCCTGGTGACAGCTTGGAGCAGGATGCCGTTGGCCTGGCGTGTGCGGAACATGAGGCTGAGGTGCCAGGGCTGGGAGATGGGCAGCGAGAGGCCATGCCAGGCCAGCAGGCTGCTTCCCAGGAAGCGCTGTGGGTTGGCCATCTCTGGGGAGGCAGATAGAGGCAGACTCTGAGGGGCAGAGTGGCTGAGTGCCCCAGGGGGTATGATGTTCAGTGGGGGCAGCTCTGTGGGAGGCAGGGTACTGCCCCTCCTAGTGCCCAGGCTCCCCAGCTGCCCCGCCCTCCAGAGCATCTACCTGCTCTGGGTCCACCCCACTCTGCCCAGGCCTGCCTCTGACTGGGCTCTTTGTCTCCCATGCTAACCCTCTCAGGGCGCTGCCCAGACATGCTTTTCCACCCACAGCCAAGCTCAGCTGAGCCCTGCCCAGGGCCTGGCCTGACCCTGCTGGGGTTCCCAGCACTGCTGACAGCTCCCAGGCCCCAACCTCTGACAGCTGCCCCAATACCTACCTTGGGCACAGCTCTTGCCCCCGAAGCCCAGAGGGCATTCACAGCTGAACGCGTCCCACTGGTTCACACAGGTGCCCCCGTTGTGGCAAGTGTTGCTGTCACACACATTCTTCTTGGCAGGGCACCCTAGAATGGAGAGAAGGGTGCTCAGGCAGAGGCTCCCAACAGAAAACCTGTGGCAGTGGCTAGAGGGGGCTTTGAGCCCCCCACCTCCAGGGGCCCCCACACCAGGCACATCCCTCCTCTCTGCATTCAGCCTGACCCCGGCTCCCATACCAGGCATGGTGCCGTTGTTGGCAATGAAGTCGGCCATGTCAACGTGGCGGCTGTCCACCTGCAGGTTCCTCATGCAGCCCACGAAGTGCCGGGTGCGGACAGGGAAGCTCTCGGGCAGGTCAGGCACCCCACCCAGCAGCAGGGGCCCTGTCAGGTCCAGAGACCTGGCAGGCAGGGGGGGTGGGCGGGGAAATGGCCAAGACGTAAGGGCGAGTGGGATGCTTCCAGCTCTTCCTTCTCCTTGAGCCTGGCCACCAGGCCAGGGGTCTTAGGGGCCCTGCCGAGCAGCCAGGGGAAGGGGAGCCCCACCCTGGAGCTGCTCTTATCAGACAGCTGCCCAAGGCTAGCTCGAACCCCTAGACTTGCTGGCTCTGCCCCCCACCCAGCCCCTGTGCAGAGGGCTGAGCAGGGGCAAAGGGAAGCCAGGTGAAAGGAATTGGTTCCCATTTCAGGGCCCCCAAAGTCCCCCCTTACAACCCTCCCTCCCTGTGTAGCCCCACACCTCGCTGCATCCCCAGCCCTCGCCCCGCCTTACTTCTTGCTGCCACCCTGAGTGCCCTGGGCAGCGCAGGAGTAGTTGCCCAGCATAGCTCCAAAGCGTAGGGCTACCCCTGTGTCACAGCCATCCACGGTCACCACAGCCACCTTCTGCTCGGATGGGCCCTGCGGGAGCCCCGTCTGACCCAAGAGTGGCTGTGGACAGGGAAGGGCAGAGAGGGGAAAGAGTGGGCCATGGCCACTCATGGGCCAGCAGGCAGGAAAATACCAGCATGTACACACTCCCTTTGTATACTGCTACACACGCATACACATGTGGTATACACATGTACACACGCACACAGATGTGTGCTCACATGACCATTTACCTTCCTCAATGTTCATTTGTGTTTGTACCTAGCGGAATAGGAAGTGTCTGCACCACCCAGCAGGATGGGAATGCCCGGTGAGGCAGCAAGTTCCACGCCTCCCTTCCTCCCCGTCCAGCCAGACGTACCACGACACCCCCCCCCCAGCAAGGCAGTGCCACTCAGGTCTGAGAGAGCATCTGAGCCCAGGACAGAGCCCTCTCCCTTCGTGACCTCTCCAACACCCACCTTATTGTAGTACTTCAGCTGCACCGTGTGCCACTGGCCGTCACTGACCCCTCCAGGCACGAACGGGGACACGGTGGTGGTCGACTCCCCTGGGGAAAGGACCCAGGTGAGCTGGGACACCAGGTGAGGGCTGGGAATGGGGACAGGGCACTCACGGTTGGGCTGCGCCCAGGTTTGGCTGGGAGAGTGTGTGACTCGAGGTCAAGGGCGGAGAGACACAGGGACTTGGGGAGATGGGCGAGGACGTGGGGCCGCAGGATCACCTGCAGAGAAGGTGAGCTGGACCTGCTCCTGGATCACCTCGAGGGCCACGAAGTCATGCTTCTCATTGAAGCGCCCGTTGTACAGTAGCAGCCCGTCACGCTCCTTGGTGGCAAACCTGAGTGGGAGTGGGGGAGGGAATGGGGCACCCACCTGGATGCCAGCACCCGAGCCACCTAACCAGCCCTGATCCTACTCAGAAATCTCCCAAGGGCTGACTACTGGGCAGAGGCTGTGGGCCACATGGCTAGAGCGTGGAAGATGAGCACAAACCAGGAATGGCGGCACAACTAGGATGGGTTGGGAGGAGTGTAGGTGGCCCTGGTGGGTGAGGGGCCTTCCAGCCAAGGGTACAGGGCCTGCCAGCCGAGGGTACAGGGCCACTCCAAGTACAGACCTGGCTCTGCCGACAACCCCCCCTGCCCTGCCGCACAGCATCACTGCCTAACTTCCCACCTCGTCCACAGAACAGGAGGCCCCCTAGGCTGTCCCTGGCCCCTATTCCAAGTGCCCAGGTACTCACGAGAGGGCCAGGGTGAAGTGGAAGCGCTGGCGCAGGCCCCGGAAGGTGATGAAGGAGCGGGCAGGGAAGCTGCGCGTGGTCACCTGGCAGAAGGGCTTCTCGAAGTCTCCGGATGGGCAGTCGCACTTGAAGCCGCCCACCAGCAGGTTGACACAGGTGCCCCCGTTCTTGCAGACACCTGGGGTGCAGCGGCCTGAGCGGGCACTCACTTCGCAGTGCTCACCTGGACAAGAAGTAAGGCAGGTGAGCACCAGGTGCCTGGGAAACTGGGACTCCTTTGCACCCAGTGATCCCTCTGTGGTCTCCCGTGACTCCTATGACACTCCAAACCCAGCACCTCCACCTCCTCTCATGTGCTCATCCCTCTGAGCTCTGTGAAACCCTGGCTCCTCTGATGCCCTGCTTGGCGCACTGGGCCATCCTCACCAGAGTCTTATATACCACTGTCCTGCAAGTTCCCGGAGGCTCCCAGTCCCTCCCATGCCCCTGTTTGGGCCTTAAGAGCATAGGCCTGTGAGGTCCCTGATCACAAGGTCCGAGTCCCAGTGGCCTTTGGTGTGAGGGCTAGCCAGCAAGCATGGGGGTGTTCTAGCCCCATCAGGGGACATGCCTGTGGATGAGAGGGCCTGCAGGACAGCACAAAGGCTGGTGCCAACCCCCACCCCACACTGGTGCTTTTGTCCCTCACAGGCACCAAGATCAGCTTCCCTCCCTGGGGATGAGACCAGGTTTCCACTTGGATTTGTCGGAGTTATGGAATGGTGTGGGCGGGAAGCTGGGGACTCTCCAGAAACGGGGCAAGGAACTCCCACCCTGAGCCCTGGTGTTCAGACTGAGGACCTCTGTGCACTTGAGAGATGCTGAGACAGTAGGGATCTGAGCCCTGGGAGCAGACCAGGATTCAACGGAGGAGCTGAAAATTCCAACATCAGATGGAAAAACCCACCCTTTTCTCTCCCTCCCCATTCCCAGATTCTAGAGATAGGTTCTCAGCTCCAGTGCCTAGTGACTAGCTCTAGTTTCCATGGAAACTGTTGTTCGCCTCCTCTAAGCACCCCCCTACCCCATCCTCTTGGACAAAGACTTCCCTCCCCTCCCCCAAGCCCACCCCTCTGCTCCCCCCTACCCACAGCAGCAGCTGAGAGGAGTCAAGTCTGGCAAGTTCTGGGCAGTAAGATGCAGCGGGGGAGGCAGCGAGGCTGACCTACCACAGCTGGTGAAGTGGGTGGGCATGGCTCTGGGGGAGAGGCAGCAAGGCCTAAGGCCCCTGGGAAGGAAAGGCATGGAGAGCAGGGGATGTCCTAAGGGAAAGCAGGAGCCTGCAGGAAGGGGTCCAGAGCACGAAGCAGAGGCAGTGAGATCCCAGGGAGAGTCTGGGGACAAGATGTGTAAAAACCCCTGGAAACAGGCCCACAGGCCTCTTGGTCAGGCCCTGCTTTACACACCTGGGCAAGGGTGGAGCTCCACATCACACAGGTGTGATGATCTGAAAATCCCTATCCCCACACCTGAACCCCCACCAGTTTCCCGAGCTCTTCTGTGCCTTCCCCTCAATACCTGGGGAGAAAAGCACCTGCTGCGGCTATGAAAAGTAACTCACTCATCAGTTGGGAGAGTGCATGTACTAGGCCCAGCCTCACCTCTAATCCAGGTGAGACCTGGGGCAAGTCACCTGATCTCACTCAGTATTTCCTTAAATCACAGCCAGCACTTCCCACAGGCCAGCTCTCTTACCCGTATTAAATTCAATTAATCCTCACAACCACCTTGTCATGGGAGTAGATTCATCACCCATTTAAAAATTCTACCACACAGAGAGGTTAAGTAACTCGCCCAAGGTCACCCAGCCGCTCTTGTCAAAGCTGGGATACAAATGCCAGCAGACTGGCTCCAGTGCCAGCGCTGACCTCAGTTACACCATCTGGGGGTGGGGGTGGGTTGGAGACAGAGAAACAAGGCTCCCCTCTTCCTTCCTCAACAGGTGATTGTGAAAGAGCAACTGGGACTTGTGAATGCCCAGTGTACCCTGTGTGAAAGAGCAACTGGGACTTGTGAATGGCAGAGGCAGGTGTAGCCGCCCTCGCGGCTGCGGCAGCGTCCGTGGGGGCCGCAGGGCCGTGAGTAGCAGAGGTCCACCTCAGTCTCGCAGTAGTCGCCGGTGAAGCCAGGCGGGCAGCGGCAGCGCAGTCCCCCCACCGGGTGGATGGGCCGGAAGAGCACGGAGGAGGAGGCGATGAAGGGCGCGGAGGAGTCAAAACGCAGCACGGACACGCAGCGCATGTAGTTCTCGCAGGGCTCACGGAGGCAGATATTGTCATCGAAGGGCAGTACGCGCTGTGCCGAGATGGCTGTGAGCAGGCTGCGGTTGAGATATAGGCGCTCCTGCAGGTCCTCGGAGGGCAGGAAGGGTGGCCCGCCCCCGGGCCCCGGCGGCTGGCCCACCGACAGGCTCACGTTGAGGATGTGGCTGCTGGGGGCATCGGTGTCCCGCTGCACGTTGAAGATCACCACGTGGTCTGGGGGTGTGGCCAGCGTGGCGGCCACAGCCTGGATGAAGAGACCCAGTAGGGGTGACAGGAAGCGTTCGGGTGACATGTCTTCCAGGCGCAGCGTGATGCTGTGCGTGAGCATCTCGTCGGTGATGATGGTGACGCGCAGGGAGCACTGAGCGGTCACGCTGTGCACGCCGTCTGTGGGGAGGCCAGACGGTCAGCACCCAGGGAGGGCAGGGGTCCCAAGCCATAGATCTGGCTCCGGGTAGGAGCACCCAGAGGAGGGCATGAGTGCGGGCTGGAACCCTGCTTGTACACTCCTGCACTGCCTAGTTGCCAAGAAAGGCTCTTCTTTTCTAACTGGCATAACGGAGCCCTTAGGACAATGTGTACCTCACCTGAGGGAGAGTTACTCCTGGAGGGCTCAGCCCCCAGCAGCACTCAGGGGGATTGATTTCCAGAAGTCCTCTTTGCATACTTTCCAGAAACCCTCTGTTGTAAAGCATGTGTGTGTGTTAGTTGCTGGGTCCTGTCAACTCTTTGCACCCCCATAGACTGTAGCCCACAAAGCTCCCCTGTCCGTGGGATTTCCTAGGCAAGAATACTGGAGTGGATTGCCATTCTCTTCTCCAGGGGATGTTCCCCACCCAGGGATCGAACCCAGGTCTCCTGCATTGCAGGTGGATTCTTGATGGTCTGAGCCACCAGGGAAGCCCGTTGGAAAGCATGGACACATCTTTTAATGTTTGTGCATCTTTCCCTGCCCCAAGCTACGGACGGGTATGCTCCCTTATATCAATACCAGACCAGGTGCTTCCCTGCATAAGAATCTTATTTTGCCTTTTTCTTACCTCCCTAGAGGGCCCAGAGCACCATGAGAGACCACAAATATAATCCTCCTGCCCCCTCAGCCTCTATATCTCAACACTACTACAACCCTGACCCTGGTTGTGTTCCCCCTCCCCCACTGCAGTAGAGAATGGAGGGTGAACTGGGTCAGTGGGCCACCCAGTCCCCCTCTCACTAAGCCCCATGGCTGCTTGGGCGCAGGCCCGCTATCCCCATGGCAACGCCCCACACAAAGCATTCTTCCCGCCCAACTCTCTGAGTTGCTGAGGGTAGCCTGGGGGGTCCTACCCCAGGAAATCCAGCTGAGCCACCTTACCAGTGGCAGCACCACCCACTGCCCTGATGTTGTGGGGTTCTGGGGGCCACAGATGGCCAGGACTGGACAGCTCTCCACCCTGAGCCCCAGACAGAGCCCCACTGAGCTGACCTCTCCTTCGGGCCTAGACCTCCAGCTACTCATCACCCACTGGCTCATGGCATTAAACCCAGTGCCTGCCACACCCCCGGGCCACACACTCACTTATAAACAGCTAAATACTAACACTCTGGTGTCTCACCCCACCCACACACACTAAACCCAGAAATACCGGGCACACCTGAATGCACAAATACATGGCAATGGATTTTATTCAGCTCAAAATGAAAGCTGGAGGCCAAGCAGCAAGGGAAATGGCTTGGTTGGGCTATAAACGATATTCTTATTGTTTATTTACTACAATGTTCTATATACGCATAGTAAGTATTCAGTCAGATGTTCATGAGAATCTGTTTGATCTCCATAATGAAGAAATGGTCTTTAAAATACAGCAGGGAGGCCCAAGTAGTTATTTAAAAGGACATCCTAGCAGAAATGGGGTGGGAGTTAGTATTTCTCAGGTGGGACAGAGGTAGGAAAGGACTTCCACAGTGGCTCAGTTGGTAAAGAATCCACCTGTAATGCACAAAATGCAGGTTTGATCCCTGGGTTGGGAAGATCCTCTGGAGAAGAGCATGCCAACCCACTCCAGTATTCTTGCCTGGAGAATCCCATGGACAGAGGAATCTGGCAGGCTACAGTCCATAGGGTCGCAAAGATTTGGACACAATTAGCGACTAAGCACGCATGCGCACACTCACGGGTGTAGGAAAGGGATCTGAGAATAGATTCTTCTGCTTCTATGTCATAGCACCTTGAGGTGGCTGACTGCGCCGGCAGCTAGGAAGGCTGAAGCCAGACACCCATCTCAGCCGTGTCCTCGGCCCCCTGCCCACCTGCCCTCCAGCCTCACTGCTTGAGAATGTGAGGTCCGCCTGCTCTCATCAGCAAGCCTGTTGTCATCACTCACCTCTGCTCCTCCTTTTCCTGACTGCTGCTGAACAAGCTGTTCCTTCCTACCTGGACTATCCAGACACCAGGCCACATTCCTCCTAATTTTCTAGCCCACCCTAAACTCACCTTTTCCAGGGAGCCTGCCCAGATTTATGACCTCAGGCTCTACTTTCCTCCCTCTTTCAGAGCCCCCTGCACTTAGTTCTGGAGCCAGCCCAGGGCCCTTGTGTACCCGGTGCCCAGGGATTCCTTGGTGTGAGAGTCCCTCTGGGCAGGAAGGAGCCCAGAGTCCACACCGAGTCCTCCTAACTGACCAGGGAGGGGCACAGCAGGCAAGAGAAACCTCTCCACCATCAGCCCTGGGAACATGCACTCCTCCCTGCGTTGCCCCTCTGCCGGCCCAGGCCCCGCCTGCACCCCTCACCCAGTGTGTCTGTTGCTTCCCATCTGGCCCACCATCTGTGGCCACCTGCCCCTTCTGCTGTTGTCCCCATCCCAGTAGTCAACGGACCTCTCTCTCCTTCCTCTTTGTTCCTTTCTCCTGCTTTGACCTGGGTCACCCTTCAGGTGCAAAGGCAACGGTGGAACCAGGGTGGGGGGTGCATAGCCTGAGCCATCCTCCTGGGCAGAAGAGGGTGGGGATGGGCCCTGACCCCAGGAAACACCCTCTGTGACGAGACCCTCGCCTGCCACACCTGGAAAAGTGCCAAGCCCCAGACTGGGGCAGAATTAGATGCCAAGCCTCCCTTGCCCTGGCAGATGCACTAGTGGGAGTTGTAGGCCTGGAGGGGTCTAAGGAATGACCAGGCCATGGATGGGCACTCCTGTGTGTCCAAGCAGAGTTCGGAAGAGGCAGAGTTAGGAGAATTCAGGCCGCAGGAGAGCCACCTGGCTGATGCTGGGGCAGCTGAAGTCCCAGGGAACAAGAGATGGGGAAATCAGAGAGGCAAAAACACAGAGACCAAATAGGGGAAGACAAAGGCCCAGGAAAACAGCCAGCAGTGGAGAAAGTGGGAAAGGAGGAGAGAGTCACACAGGAGATGGGGAGAGGACCATGGAGGAGACAGTGCAGAAGGGCCCCCAAGGGCAGACATGGGAAAGAAAGAAGAGACAAAGAACAAGAGAGGGAAAACAAAGGGCAGTAGGAGTCGATCCCCCTCGCCCCAGCCTCCCCGAACTTTGGAGTTGCTGTGGTGACTGCCTCCAAGGGTCAGGGCCTAGGGGAAAGGGTGGGGCTGGGCTGGAGGGCCAGCCAAGGCCTCCCCCTCTGTTCTAGGGGAGCCGAGGTCTGGGGCTCTGCATGGGTAGGAGCACGAAGGCTGGGTGGGGCCTCCTCTGCCCACATCCCTCGGTCACCTAGGGTGGACTGGGGGAGGCAGGAGGGAGAGGCCCTTCCCCTCCAGCTCTCCCCACTGCCTCCCAGCACAGAGAAGGACGCGAGATAGTAGAGCTCCAGCCCCCACCTCCTCCCCCTAGAGAGGAACTAAAGCTTCCAGAGGCACGGAGCCTGTCCATGACCTCTAAAAGCTCACGTGCCCTGGCTCCAATGGCCACCTGAGGATTGGGGAGGGGAGTTGAATCTGTCCCGAAAGGACTATGAATGGGGAGGGGGCTGAAGCCACGCCCTGTGTCTTGATCGACTCACTCCTCTCCTGGCCCAGACTCCTTGGGCTGGAAGTGAGGCTCGCTAGGCGGCTCTTTCTCCCCTCTCTGATGTGTCCGAGTGAGAGTACCCTGACCCACCCATCCCCAGGCACAGCTAACAGTTAGTCCTCACAAGGGTCCCAGCTGTTCCCAGGCTCAGGGAAGGGGCTCGGCAACCCGGGGCCGGCGCCCTCCTTGCTGCCGCTGTTGTCCACTCCCTGCTCCCGACAGAAGGGACAGAATGTCGCCCACCCCCTCCCCCCGACTCTCCTCCCCCAGCCCTTCTGTCCAGGAGTCTGCAGGCTGAGCGCTTGGCCAAGCAGCTGGAATGCCCGGCCTGGGTCCCGGCCAGGCTCCCATGCCCCAGGATTCTGTTCTCTTGCCACTGGATCCGGGGGCTCTGCCCTCAGAGGCCACTAGCACCCTGGCTCATCGTGGTCCCCACAGCCCATCCCCTGAGCCCAGGCTCTCACAGGCCATGGGGAAGCCCTGGCATCTAAGAACAGCCAGGCCGCGGGGAGGCAGGGGGCCTAGGAGGGCCATGGCCTGCCCCTGGCTCTGCTGCAGCCCCTCCCCCAAGCCGGACCCCGAACCACCACCTCTGACAGTGGGGTCTGTTTGGACAGAGACAATGAGCTCTGGCCTCACTTCCTGTGGGAGCTCTGAAGAGGGTAGCCAGGCCAGGCTCTTTCTGCCTGGAGGGAAAAGAACGTCCTAGACAAAGTCCCCCTCAGCTGGTCTGTGGCTCAGCCGCGAGCCAGAAGGGGCCCGACCGCAGGGTCCTGACCCCGTGGGGGCAACCCTGTGCCCCCACAGCCTCGGCTCTGTCAGAGGCTGTGTGAGATCACAGGGACGCGCCGGCGGGCGGGCAGCAGGCGGGCATGAAGGGGTGGCTCGCTGCTCCGGGTCACAATCCCCTCCATCCCTCCCCAGCTCTCTTGGACCCCAGAGCCTTTTTCCATAATTCTCAGCAGCCACGGAGAAGACGGCCTCATGACACCTCCCCCACCACATCACAGGCTGGTAGGCAGGGGGCAGCGGACCGAAGCAGCCCTGCCCAGCCTGGAATGGTAGGCAGGGCCCACACAGCTGCCAGGATTCCTCAGGCTCTGTCCCCAACTGCTTTGCACCCCTCAACCGCTGGGCCAGCCCCAGGTAGAGAGATGGGTCAGCAGTTCCTCCTCAGAAGGCCGCCCAGGCCCTCCCCCAAGGCCCACCTCCACCCCAGTATCGCCTGGGCCCTTCCTTACCTGACACCAGCACGCTCATGACAGCCTCCAGAGGTCGGTTGTTGTCCAGTGCCCGACTCAGCCTCAGCTCGCCCGTGGACGCATTGAGGAGGACCAGGCTGAGTTCATTCCCCCGCTCGAAGCTGTAAGTCAGGCTGTCTGAGATGTCAGGGTCGTGGGCAGGCACCCGGCCAATGGCACCCCCTGGGAAGCTGCTTGATCGGTTGGTGACATAGTTGTTGAAAAGGATCTCAAAGTTGCCCAGCACTGGAGGGTTGTCATTGCGGTCAAGCAGGCGGACGTGCACCGTAGCCCGGCTCACCAGTGGAGCCGACGTGGCCTGGATGACCAGGACATATTCAGGCCGGTCCTCATAGTCCAAGTCCACCAGAGCGGTCAGCTCCCCGGAGAAGATGTCCAGTTGGAAGACCTCAGGGATGTTGCCCTCCACGATCTGGTACATGATCTGGGCATTGGTGCCTTCGTCAGGGTCAGTGGCTGTGACCCGGGCCACCGCCAGCCCAATGGGGCTGTTCTCTTCCACAAACACATCAAACTCATCCTGCTCAAAAACAGGTGGGTTGTCATTCACATCCAACACTGTGACTGTCACGTCCATGGGCGTGCGGGCTGGAGGCATCCCCTTGTCCACTGCATATGCCCGCAAGACGTACTGGGCCACGTTCTCACGATCCAGCCTCCGGAGCGTTCGCACAATGCCTGACGTGGACTCTATGATGAAGTCCCCGTCTCCATCATTGCCCCCTTGGAAGGTGTAGAAGACCCTGCCATTCAGGCCGGAGTCACGATCAGTGGCTGAGATCTGCAGGACACTGGTGAAAGGGGGCACGTCCTCATAGACACTGCCCTGGTAGGAGTCCCGCAGAAACTGAGGGGCATTGTCATTCACATCGTTCACCAGGATCTCCAGGTAGGTGGTGTCGGACTTCTGGGGAATGCCATTGTCCCGGGCAGTGATGGCCAGGGTGTAGGACACCTGGTCCTCATAGTCCAGCTCAGCCTGGGTGGTGACAGCCCCTGTGTCCGCATCAATGCGGAACTGGGGGATGCTGTCCTCCATAAAGTAGGTGATACGGGCATTCTCACCCGTGTCCTCATCTGTGGCGCTGATGAGCACCACTGTGGTGCCTGCTGGTCGGTCCTCGTTAATATTCACCGTGTAGTGGGAGCTCTGAAAGACAGGGCGGTGGGTATTGGCATCGGTGACGTTCACCACCACTTGTGCCGTGTCCTGCCGCGTGCCATCGGAGGCAGTAACAGCCAGCACGTACTGCCGCTCAAGTTTGTAGTCCAGTGGCAGGGCAAGGGACACCAGCCCCCCACCGCTCTGGCTGGTGATGGAGAAACGGTTTCGGGTGTTGCCACTGGTGATCTGGTAGGTGATGACACTGTGGGCATCTCGGTCCACAGCCGACACTGTCACCACGCTGGTGCCCACAGCCGCATCCTCATTGAGCCGCACCGTGTACTCTGGTTGGGTGAAGGTCGGGTTGTTGTCGTTGACATCCAGGATGGTCACGCTGACACTGGCTGAGGCAGTGAGTGCTGGGGTGCCATGGTCGCGGGCTTCCACTCCAAAGCTGTAGAAATCAACCTCTTCCCGGTCCAGCTCAGCTGCCACAGAGATCCAGCCTGTGCCATTGTTGATGGTGAAGGGAAAGTCGTGTCCGACCCCCGCAAGGCGGTATTCCAGGCGGGCATTATCACCCGCATCAGCATCAATGGCCTGGACATGGAGGACCAGGTAGCCTAAGGGGACACTCTCCAGAACAGTAGCCTGGAAGGGGGTGCTGACGAAGATGGGAGCATTGTCATTGATATCCAAGACCTGCACTGTCACCAAGCCGGAGACATTGGAGAGAGGGGGGCGGCCACCATCCTGTGCCCGAACCCGTAGGGTGTATTCCTTGGTCGTCTCATAGTCAAGAGGGCTCACCACGTCCAGAGCCCCAGTCTGGGCATCTAAGTAAAACTGTCCCCGAGCATTGCCACTCATGATGCTGTAGTGCACCAGAGCATTGCTGCCCTTGTCTCTATCTGAGGCTGTGACCCGGAGGACTGGGGCTCCTGGGGTCACATCCTCCCGCACCTGGACCACGTAGCGCTTCTCACTAAACTGGGGGGCATTGTCATTATCATCCTCCACCGACAGGAAAACGGCAGCTGTGGCAGTCCGTGGACCGGGGTCCCGACCCTGGTCACTCGCTTCCACCGTCAACCGGTAGGATTCCACCTCTTCCCGATCCACGGGGCCTCGGGTTCGGATGACCCCAGAGCGAGGGTCAATCTCAAAGACTTCAGAGGGGCTGCCCCCAGACCCCTCCAGCAGGCGGTACAGAATATTGGCATTGGGAGGGGCGTCACCATCTGTGGCTCTGACAGTAAGCACCTCATAGCCGACTTCCAGGTTTTCCCTGAGGCTCTCCTTGTACTCCTGCTGTTCAAACACAGGGTCGTGATCATTGGTGTCAGTCACCAAGATGGTGAGCGTAGCCAGGGCACTGCGTCGGGGCATGCCGTGGTCCTGCGCCGTGACCCTGAAGACGTGCGTGCTCTTGGTCTCACGATCCAGCTCTTCGGCTGTGGTGACTGCACCAGTGATCGGGTCCAGGGAGAAGAAGTGGTTGGAGCGGCTATCGAAGAGGGCATCCATAGTGTACTCCAGTCGACCTGCCTCACCTTCATCTGGGTCGATGGCCCGCAGAGATGCCACAGGAGTACCTGCTGGCTGGTTCTCGGGCACTGTGGCCTGGTAGCTGGGGGGCTGAAACTGGGGGGCCGTATTCACATTCCTCTTCCGACGTCCACCCATGGACTCTTCTGCTAAGCTGTCCCCTGCCCTGAAACCTGGGGCCTGCACCAGCTTACAGGACTGGCATCTCAGCTGTGGGGCCTTTAAGCACAGGTGCTCATGGGGCAGGGTGAGCTTGCCCTGTGGGGAAAGGTGGCCTCCTATGCCCAGAAGACGACAGCTCCAGGGGCAGCCTTCGGGCGCTGGCGGCAGGGGGATGTGGGCCCCGGATTCTGGACACCAGACCCTCAGACCATCGTGGTGAGGCACCAGGTGGCCAGTCAGTTCCGTACCCGCATCCCTGCAGCGGCTGGTGTAGAGCCAGAGATTCGAGGATGAAGCTGGACAGAGCCAGCCCACGGGAGCGCAGGCCCCCGAGGAGCCGCGTCCGCCGGGCCCCAGGGAGCGACAGGGCCCCACTTGGTCTCCCAGTAGTGGCGGCAGCAGCAGCAGTAGCAGCAGCGGCGGCGGCAGCGGTGTTGGAAGTGGGGCGCGGGCCGCCGGGCTCCGCATCTCTCCCTCTTCTCGGCCGGCCGGGTCAACGGCGGCCGCGGCTCCTCCTCCCGCTCTTGCGGACCCCGCCGCGCCTCATGCCCGGGCCAGGGCGCCAGTCCTCGGGGCTACTTTTGCGCCCCGCGGGGCCTGCTCCGTGATGCCTCACCGGAGTCCCGGCGCTGCCCGCTCCCACGCGCCCCGGCTCCCACCGATCCCTAAGCCGGGCCCACGCCCGGGTCACCCAGACCACCACGGGCTGGCGCCGCGCTTCCACCAGCACACCCGGCTCTCGCCACCTGCGCCCGCGGGGCCCGCGCGCCCTTGGCCCTGCCGCCCCGAGATCCTCTGAGTGCCCCTCGCCCCCGCGGGATAGCCCACCTGCTCCCCCGGAACTGCGCACCCGGACCTCGGCCCGGCCCCGGGCGCCTCCGACGGCCCCGCGCCGGCCGCTCGTGCCCCGCGTCCCCGCCGCCGCTGCTGCTGTCGCCGCGGCCCCGGGCCCAGCCCCACGCTCCCTCGCCTCCCCGGCGGGCGGGCGAGCTCTGCAGAGCGGCAGCGGCGGCGGCGCCTCATTACCATAGACCTGCCCGCGCCGCCACCGCCTTAAAGTGGCGACGCCAGCCGCACCGAAGGAGGTGGGTCCCACCTAGCGCCCTCCTCCATACCAGTGATGTAGAATTCGCGCATTACTGACATTCCCCCATCCCAATCCCAGGCCAGGCCTGCCCCTGGGCCAGATTCCTACAACAGTCTACAAAGGAATTAATAATCAGAAGCCAGACAGCAAATGATAATAATGGTGGCAAACCCTAAGAATGTTTAGAGGTTTTCAAAACATTTTGAAGGACTTTCAGAGGATAAGTGCCCACCCTGACGCACCCCCTTCCAAAAGGCTGGATGCTGATAAGAGTCCTTGTTGCTTCCCTTCCACTGGTCTGGGTCAGACTGAGCTAAAAATGGCCCTGCTCAATAGTATAAAGCCGCCCCCTTGTGCCAGAGAGACACCCCACTTCCCCAGGAACACACAGTGACCATCCTGAGCCCCCACCCCCACCCCCGTGCCCCTCAGCAAAGTTGTGGTCTATTCAGGCTGCTCCTTGGAGTCCAGCTGCAGAATGCAGTGCAGAATGACCCCAACATCCACCTGGATGCCACCTGGGCTTGTCAGGGGGAGGTAAGCTGGGAATGTCAGAACAAAAGCCAGTGGGTATAAACATGCTAATACTAGCAGGTTCTGAGCCCAGAGAGGGTGAAACTTGTACAGATCATAAGGCTGGAGAGGGGTGGGGCCAAGTTTTAACTCAAGCTTCCTGGGTCCTAGACCAGTGGTTTTCACTGCCCCTTAGGGCCTCTTGTCCAGAGAGATGACCCCTTGCCCCCTCCCCACTTCCCCATCCACATCCAGCTCCACTCCCCTCCTTCCACCCTCAGCTTTGTGACAGTAAACAATCCTGCCCAGGCCACAGGGCTCTGGAACCTCTCCACTCGCAGGCTTCAGACTGGACCTGCCACTTGAAGGGGCGTGGGAGATTCCAGGACTCCTGGGAGAGGGCCAGGCACTGGGAGGTGGAGGGTGATCCAAAGGGACTTCCCTCTCTCATACCCTGTCCAGAGGCCCAGGGCCAACTGTGTGAGCAGCGAGGGGCTGGGGCCAGTGGTATGAAGGCTGGCCTGGGGAGGAGGTCCAGCCCACCACCGTCTAGCTGTGTGACTTTGGTCAAATGCTTGTGCCAATTTCCTTTTGTAAAATGATGGGATAGAATAAGCTCAATAACGTCAACATTTTATTTAACAGTAGAATCCCTTTTTCACTGAAATATAAAGTAGAAGCCCAGATGATAAGCCAGATAAAAGTAGTCCTGCTACCATTTATAATAGCTAGGACATGGAAGCAACCTAGATGACAGTTGAATGGATAAAGAAGTTGTGGTACATATATAAAATGGAATATTACTCAGCCATAAAAAGGAACACATTTGAGTCAGTTCTAGTGAAGTAGATGAACCTAGAGCCTGTTATACAGAGTAAGTCAGAAAGAGAAAAACAAATATCATATATTAACACATATATATGGAATCTAGAAAGATGGTACTGATGAACCTTTTTGCAGGGCAAGAATAGAGACTCAGACATAGAGAACAGGCAGTAAGAGAAGGGGAGGAGCTGAAAAACTGAGAAAGTAGCGTAGACATATATCACTACTATGTGTAAAGTGGATAGCTAGCAGGAGACAGATGCATAGCACGGAACTCAGCTTCATGCTCTGTGATGACCTCGTGGGGTGGGAATGGCAGGGGTGGGAAGGATGGTCAAGATGGAGGGGATATGTGTATACTTATAGCTGATTCACATGGTTGTACAGCAACACAACAATGTAAAGCAATTATCCTCCAACTAAAAATAAATTTTAAAAATAGTAATCTGAAAAAAAAAAATGTGCTCTGGGGATGAAGTAGGAGTCAGGGTCTTGCACATCCCCACTGGGCCCCTGTGGAGCTTGAGGGTCTGGAGGAACCCAGTTGAAAAGCATTGGGTCAGATGCTCGCTCTTTTCCAACAAGACACTCTGCTCACATCAGTATCACTCTCAGTGCATCACAGCAGGAGACCTGTGTATCGCCTCTCAGGGGCTCTAGGCCCAAGGAACGTCCATGTGACCACAGAGTAATGCCAAGAATGAGAAATCAGATTTCTACTTTCTCCCTGGGGAAAAGGAAAGGCGATGAGCTTTGGTGACAGCAAGAGGCATTCGGGTTAGCCTACACTCCTGGCCATGGTGGTGGATGGGAGGAGGAGAAGGAAGTGGGCAGGGGAACCCCCGGTTCAGGGAAGTGCCCTCTCCTCTGACAGAAGACGAACAAGTCCAAGGAAGGCTCCAGAGATAGAAGGTGGCTTAAGAGGCCTCTGCGGGGCTCCGCCTCTCCAGGCTCCCTTTGACTCTGTGGTTTGGAAGGATCTAGAGGCTGCGTGGGCATCTTGCTCTTCACCTAATAGCCATGTGGTGCAGAGAATGCTCGGAAATTATACCATCTGTTAATTATCCCTTGAATTGGGGTTGGGTAATGAGACTCATTTCTGCTGAAGGCCCAAGCCAACACATGGAGAAACTGCAGCCCTCCATTCATCTCTCTCCCTTTGTGCTAAAATAAGCTTGCTGGGTGGGAGAGCGTGGCAGCCTTGGCTGGGGAACTTGATTCTGGAGCCTAGAGCTGAGGCAGCATGGGCTTGGGAAGCCCCCTTCGTTGCAAATGGCCTTTCTGCCCAAAGACAGACCAGTTGGGGATGTGAGGAACCCCTTCCTTCATCTCCAGGCAAGTTTGGCAAATAGTCTCCTCACCCTGCTCCCAGGGACACAGGACAGAGCTGTCCCCCCAACCTACTCTTACCCCCTCAGCAGCTTTCCCCTCCCCAAAGCAGGAAGGAAACTTCAGTGTCTTCTGTGCATCCTTGTTGTTGTGCTCAGTCACTCAGTTTTTTTGCAACCCCATGGACTGCAGCCCACCAGGCTCTTCTGTCCATGGGATTCTCCAGGAAATAATACTGGAGTGGGTTAGCCGTTTCCTCCTCCAGGAGATCATCCCGACCCAGGGATCGAACACATGTCTCCCGCATTGGCAAGTGGCTACTTTACCAGTGAGCCACCTGGGAGGCCTCGTCTAAGCATTACGGAGTCTCAAACTCGGGCTTGTTCTGGTGGTGTCCTCCTTGACCCCTAAGGGAAGGCCTGCCTATTTCATAGAACTTTCCAGCTTAAGGAACCTTTAGATCTCTCTCCCACATGGGAGAAATCCAAGGTACAGCAAGATCCTAGAGTCGGTTCAAAGGGAAATTACTGCTCATCTAGGCCAGATCTTAGGAGGGAAAGTGACCTGCGGGGAGAGCCTGGAAAATATGCATGTGCATAAGACGTGGTTCTCAACTGAACAAGGTAGCATGGGTGAAGTGGTCCAGTAGTGTGAGTGAAGTGGTCCAGGAGCAAACAAGACAGAAAAGGCTAAAGGAATTCAGAGGAGAGAGCAGGGAGGGTTGAAGAAATCGCAGTCGGCCTCTTGGAAGAGGTAGGACTTGGTTGCCTCTTAAAGAATAAGGAACTGCATTCCTGGCCAGAGAAATTCATCAGCAAACTCCTTTAACCTACAGGTTAAGGGTTCTCTCTTGAGGTGACACAGCTAGTACATGGTAGACCTGGGACTGGAACCCAGGCAATATGGCTCCAGATTAAGCAGTATAAGCTATGAATGAATAAAATGTGAGGGTCACGTTGGCTGAAGCCAAAACTGGGGTAGGTGTGGGAATTGCCTGCTGGTCTGTCTTGTGGTTAGGATTCTGTGCTTTCACTACTGGGCTGGGTTCAATGATCATGCCACTAGCCAAGCTGCATGGGCAAAAAATTTAATAAGATTGGAGTGGGTATTGTGGCCCAGCATACTAGGGCAGACAGGGCCAGACTGGGAAGAACCTGGTGACCTCTGTCACAGGTAGTTCCTCGTGGGCTCAAATTCTGGGACCAATGACCTGCTTGGGAGGAGGGGTGGGGAGGGAAGCTGCTGATGGCAGAGGTGGGTGGGCAGGGCAGTTGCTCTGACAGGAGAGAGGTGGGGAGAAGCCCTGGCTGTTGCTCTACAAAGGACACAGAAATGGGGAGGGGAGAGCCTGGCCTCAGGGAGCTCCAGACTCTGCTGCTCAGGGACCATGGGCTGGTGGCCTCCGGCGGGCTGGGACCTGCATGTTCTCCTGTCCATACTTGCCCGTGTGCCCAGCTGGCTGCCCTGCACTTTTCTTCAAAACTAGAGGACGTGTGCCTCGAGGGTGGGCTCTTTATTTTATTTTTTTTTAAAGAGGAGAAGGAAAGAGTGGCTTTATTTCTTTGCCAGGCAAAGAGGGAACACAGTAGGCTAGCACCTCAAGAACTGTGCCCCCAAGGGTGGGCTATTTCTGAGCATCCCCACTCCATGTCTGGCACTCAGGGGGCGCTCAGCTCAAGTTGTATGGATTCTTCCTGAGGTTGCTTCCCCTCCAAACCAGTCACCACTCAGTCGCCTAAGTAATCTTTTAAAATTTTTAAATTAATACAATTTTTTTTGGATTGAAAAACATCTCCCCCAAGTTTTTGTCTTGGAAAATGTCTAGCATTCAGAAAAATGGCTGAAATGGTACAACATACCCCCTAGATACTCTCCACTTAGTTTCGATAATCATCAACACTGTGCTTTCTCTCAGTGTTTGGAGAACAAAGTGAAAGTGAGGTGCAAACATCATGGACTCCCACCCTCCAGTGCCTGAGTCAGAGCCCTGTGGGACTGGGACCGCTGCCACGCCCAGGAACAGGATGATTCCTGTGTTATCTTGTGTCCAGTCCGATTCAGATTCCCTCACAGGTCTCTGATGGCTGTGCTTTTAAACCAGAAGCTTATGCATTATGTTTGGCCATACATTGCTTTAGTTTCCTTTCTTCTTTCTATCCTTCCTTGCTACCTTCCTTCCTTCCTTCTTTTTTGTGGTATTGACTGTTTGAAAAGTTCAGACTAGTTTTCTTGTTGAATGTGCCACTTTCTGGACTTTTCCAATGAAGGGACTCCTCATGGTGTCCTTCGCAGAGTAATACTGCAAAGTCTGAATCTGAGCATGTTGCTCCCTTCCTAAACACCTGGCACTGAACCTTTTGGTTGTGCCTTGAATAAAAGCCAACTTCATAGGGGTCCACAAAGCTTGGGATGAAATGGCCCAGACTCTTCTTATTCCTTCCCCTTCACTCTGTTCTGGGCACCCTGGCTTCCTTCCAGCTATTGAATATGGTGGTATTGAATGTCCCCTCCTTTATGGCACGTATTGAAATTTGTAGTACAAGGAAGTATTTATTTGTTAATTTACTTGGTTAACATCTGTCTTACCTACTAGCTGTGAGCTCCAGGAGCAAGGAGAACATGTTTGCCTTAAACACCTAGTTAGGATCTAGCACGTCTGCTGATATGTAGCAGGCATTCAGTAAATATTAGTCAAATGAGTGAATGGATGGGTGGATGGATGAACTGATGAATGGAACAGAGGGGTGACCAAGTGTCATTCCTGGAGCCATCATTTGGGGGCCAGTTGAGTCTCTAGGTTTCTTTTTGCGCAGCCCTGAACCTATTCACGTTAATCACAAAACTGTATTCCCAGTGCTAGCTGCAGTCAGGAACTGCAAGCCTGATGTCCCAGACAAGTTAGATAGATTTTCTTGGGGACTCAAAAGATGGCACTGGATGCCTTAACCCATGATAGCTTTGGCCGCCCAGTTGCTGTTTGCGGATTCCATACAGGTGTATAGTCCATCTGAGATCTGGTTGAGATCACGTTTGGCTCCTGAGCAAGGGAAGAGACAGAGCCTGGGGCTGAGCTGTGCCCAGCAAGTCCCAAAGCAACATCTTCAATAACTTAGTTATTAATAAATTGGAGTAGGCTGAGGAGAGAGCCCTCTCCAGCCGTAGCCAAGCTCCAGGCACTGGGCTAAGTCTGAGAAGCACACAAATAGACAAGACTCCAGCTCTGGCCTCAAGGAGCAACCAGTCCAATGTAGACAGAGACAAGTGCCCTATTCATTAATATCTGTGTGAGGGTGCTAGAAGTTAGGGAAGGCTTTGTAGAGAAGGCAGCATTTGAACCACCTTGAAGGAGAAGGAGGAGTTCCAGGGACAAGCCAGAGGAAAGGCATGGGGCAGATGGAACAGCAGGAGCAGATAAGGAGGGGTGTAATGTATGTCAGTGCTGGGAGAGGTGAGCAGTTCCCTGGGGCTAGAGCAAGAGACAAGAAGAGCAGAAGAGCCTGCTATTCTGAACTGTGGCCACAGTTTGAGGAATCTGGATCTGGCTGAGAAGTCTGGACTTGATTTCATAGGTGGAGGAAGCTATCTGAAGTGTTTGGGCGGGGTTGGGGGTGGAGTGGGAGCAGGAGTTCTGCACCATCTGTCACAGCGGGAAGGCTGTACCTGAAAGAGGGGCTGGGGTCAAGCAGATCGGCAGGAGGTGGCTGTAACAGTCCAGGAGGAGGGAGGTCTGCGCTGCAGCTGAGGAGCAGGCTGCCAAGCGGCCAGATCTGGGTGATGAAGAGAGCGGGACTGTGAGAATTTGGCTGCTGGAGAAGAGGAGGGAGTGGCCCAGGGCGAGACTTCCAGGTATTTGTTTTGGGCGCCTGACTATCCAGAGGAGGGTGGAGACAGAGGATCAGATAGAGGGTTAGACTCTGGACTTAATAGTTTGGATCGTGGTGGTGATGCTCAGTGTGTATTGGGGGTAGGTGGGTCAGAGCCAGAGATGTGTGATGAGAGATCACAGATTTGGGATGTACAGCAGGAGAGCACATGCAGAGAAAGCATGTAGGTGAGAGGCAAGAGCCCCATGGACCCAGCCTTTAGGGGCAGCATTGTCTCCTTATCCAGACCACTTCTCTAGCCCCAACCCAACCCTCCTCACCCTCTGCACTCCAACTATTCAGGCCTTCCTCCTACCCCCTTATGCTGTTCCCACTGTATGGAACATTCCACCTTCCTTTTGAGGGGGTGGGTACTAGGAGGTTGATGAGGTCACAGATCCGACAAGTGTCCAGGGTTTATTTTTCTTTGAGGGAAAGGAGCCGACTGGGATCATAATTTGATAGCAAAGCCTGGATGACAGGAAGACTGTTTTAAGTTGGGAAGTGTGAGCAGGTTGGTGGTTGAGGGGAATGGGTGGGGAGGGGAGGCTCAGAAGAGGCAGGTTGAAGAGAGAGCTGGCTGTAGAAGAGGGGCTCAGGGATTCCGAACAGGGGCCAAATCCGGGGCATAAGCACACAAGCACTGGTCTTGGAGGAGTAGGTAAAAAAAAAAAAAATTCTTTTTTTCCCCCTCTAAGACAAGATGGAAGGAGGAGAGGACAAATGCTACTCTAAACGGGAGCTCAATTCTTCCCTTTTTTAGGGTTAGAAAAAAAAAAAAAGAAGTCTCCCAGAAGGGTCACCCCACCTTATCAGTAATTTACACCTCATTGAAAATAATTTTCCAGGCCATTTCTAACAGCAGGTTTGTGCAGTGGAGGGACGCCCTGGTTCTGTGATGGGGGGCCCTATCGCTCTCCAAAATGCAGGGCTCACCCGCCAACCAATGAGAACAGCGCAAAAGAGAAACATTCCCCTCTAGAAGAAAACAGGGTTTTCTCAGAATCAGAGGTCCCTGGGACCCCCTACCTCTGCCCGCAGGTCCGGGGACTTAGAGACTGAGAACTGGCAAGGTTGGCTTTCCGTCTCCTTTCCGCAGATGGGGAGCCACACTTACTGGTGTTCTGCAACAGGAACCTGCCTGCCGCACCCCCGCCCCGTTGGGGGGGGGTGGTGAGCTCTTAAAAGGGCAACGTCAGAGGCGGCCGTCTCAGCACCACTATGATCGCCCCCACTGGAGACACCGGGTAGCGCCCCCTTTTGTGCATATCTGGGAGGAGCTTTGGGGGAACCCCTTGCTGGAAGGCGACTGGGGGAGTGGGCAGGCCCCTCATCCTGGCACAGGCTCTGACTTGCAGTACATTTCTCTGAGGCCTGTCCCAGCTCTGCCAGACTCACCCTGGGAGTGCAGCCAGGGCCGCCTCAGGCCCCCAGTGGGAGGTATGGGGAGGTAGGAGGGGAGGGCTGTTCCCAAGACCCTGGGTAAACTGGAACCGCTTCAGGAAAGGAAAAGCAGGACCAGTCACAAGGAAAGTGTCAGTTCCCAGGAGCGGTTTCTTCACTAACCCTGTTTGGCCGATAAAGTGACCTTCCCAGGAGACTGTGAGTTCAGGGCAAGCAGCCTGGCCTATTGGCCTCACAATTGCCTAACTCTTCAGATAAAATTTTCTCTCTGGAGGTCTGGCTTCTAGCTGTCTTTCTCTTGCTAGAGAGGTCTGGTGGCTCCTCTTTCGACTGAAGCACCCAGCCTGCATCTTGGTCCCTGGGTTCCTGGGTGTGGGAACCAAGGGTTGATGAGAGACCCAGAGCTCTGACTCACTCCCCTACGCCTGTGGGGGTTTGCTGAGGTAACCTGGGTAGCTAAGGTTGGAGATGGGGCAGGTCAAGGTGCCAGGGATGAGGGCATCAGCCATGGGTTGCGGAGGCAACAGTCAGGGTGGAGTCGAGGTTATCTGGGCCCACTCCCAGCCCTCAGCTTGCAGGCTGGCTGGCCTGTCCTCAACAAGACTTACATCAGCCCCATCCCACCACTCAGGGGAGGGAAGGATCTTGGTCTTCAGCTCGCTGGAGGAAGGTAAGCCACACTTTTCCCAAGGACTGGGAGTTCCTTGAGAGCAAGGACTGTGTCCCATTGTTTCTGTAATCCTTGCTCCTTATTGCACCTGGCACAGGGCAGTACATGAGTATGTGTGCCTATATATGTCTCCTGCTTGTGTGTTCTCGACCCCCTGGGGAGGGACCTCAGCCACGGGATCATCCTTTCCTTCACGATGACTACTTTTCTGTCCTGTGGCTTCAGGAAGAGGGTTTACACTTTCAGTTAACAGAGCAATTGGTCCACACAGCACCTATTTTCCAGGCCTCCACTCACTAGGCAGGCTCCCACGCCAGCCCACACACTGCTCAGCCGCAGGGCAGGTAGGGAAGGCTGGGCAGGGGGTCTAGGTCCCAGGGGCAACCAGGTCCAGAAAACTAGTCAGGAAAGAAAGTAGGTCGGCTAGAGGCCAGGGGGTGTGACGCAGGAGCTGTGCCTGGGCCCCCAGGGGCTCAGACTCCCAGCTTCTGCCCTCCCAGAGTGCTTTCAGGGCCACAGAGAAAAGTGGTGCCTCCTGATGGAAGGTTTCGGGCATCAGCAGCCAGGAAGGTGGGAGTGGGGAGAAGAGGAGGCAGCTACAGTGACCTCTAAGGCTAAACGGGGGTGTTCAGGGCCACTGGAGTCTCTAACCCCAAAGTACAGTGAGCTTTTCAAACAAGCAAGAGCAGTGTGTGGTGGTGACCAAAACCGGCCTTCTGCTCACCGTGTAAACTGCCTTTCTTCAAATCAAATAATTGAGGCTACAGGAATGTGAATACCTCGTCCTTCCAAGAACATGGGAGCAGCTTGCTCTTTTGTTCTCTTGCCCTGGCTTTGTCCAAGTGGGGGCACTGGTTAGAGTAGGGCCACTGCGGTCACCCTTTCAGGTGCCCCAGTTTTGATGGGGTTTCCCAGCAGCAAGATCCACAGGATCAGCCCAAGCCCCCAGTGGAAAAGCAAGCACATGGCCTCTTTCCTGGGTGCTAAGCAAGCTCCAGCAGGCCCGGGGAAGTTGCTGCTTAGGGACTAGGGAAAATAAAATAAAGCTCCCACGTGGCAGGCCAGAGTCCTGTTCTCATCCTACCGAAGAAACACAGCAAGCATCAAGCCCTACTGAGAAGTCAGGACTCCTGGCTTCCAGGCGGCCATATTTTCTCATCTCCCCTACCTACCTTGTACTGTCTTCCCTGTGATGGGAGAGATATAATCATGCCCCCACCCTCCTGTCTGGGACTGCCACAGAGATAAAAGAGATCATCTACAGGAGGTATTTTAGGCTCCTAGGGGAGAAGCACTAAACTAACAGAAGGTGTTATTAAAGAGAAGTGTTTGTAGATTGCAGATGAAAGGCTGCAGGTAAATTAAGAGCCTAAACAGCATCCTCCCCAGGGAAAGGGTGAAATGGCCATCAGGCCAATGGTGGAAGCTCCAGAGAAAGGAATACAACCTCGTTCCCACTAGCCCCATCCTGTGGGCTCTATCGATTCTCTAGAGCTGTAGCAACAAGCTGCCAAGCAGTTAGTCTCCCATTTGGGGATGACTGGAGAGAGGCAGCTGTGAATAAGGCCCTCCCTGCTCCATGTGTCTTGAATCTAGGGCTTTTTTGAGATTAAATATAGTCTCATCCACTGTGATGTCTCGCCGCCTCCCTCCCTCTCTCTCCGTGAAGCCCTTCCCAGGGAACAGATGTGCTATGCAGCTTTTTATATCAACTCAGGTCTCTAAGCTGGTCCTACCTAACTGCTTTAACAAAGCAGGAGCGCATTTACAAAGGAGGATCCCGCCCTTACCCAGCAAGCCTGTATGTCTTAGACTCAAAGCTTTCACTTTCCCCTTGAGCCTTTACGAAAGCTCTTCCTGACTTCCCCTACCTCCTCAAAGGCTCTCTTTGCTACATGGACAACCTTATATATAGCAGGACAAGCAGAGGTGAATATGGTTCCAGGGAGAACTGTCAGAGACAGGGTTCGCCCCAGGCAGAAGACTGAGGAAGAGTCCTGGCCTCCCTCAGAGATGCTTTATTACATGGTCTCATCAGTCACTGGTGATGAATCCTATGCCCAAATGAGAAAAGAGAATGTCGCACTGTACGTGGCAGATGGTTCTCCTTTGAGTAATGCAGTCAGACGGGGTGGGCGATGCATGCGTGCTTGGCTTCCCTGCCAATGAGCAGGCTCTGAAATTGCATCTGATGGCAATGGAAGCCTGGTGGAGGAGACAAAGGAATGTTCAGGCATCAGTGACCTCCATGTTCTGCAGCTGGCTTTCCAGGGCAACATCTCTCGCTGCCCCTTTCTTCTTGCTGCCCTCATGCTGTTTCTTCTGCTTCTTCGAGGGCTCCTGGTCGATGGGCGCAGCCTTCACAAAGGGGATCAGTTCTTGGAGACCTGAAAGGGAAGAGTCAACCAGATAACCTGTCATTCCTCAAGGGTCAAAGCCCAGGGACCTCTGGGGAAAGTTCCACGAGACAACAGTGGGCACCACTTTCCTTTGTTCCTTTCTTCTCACAGCCTGAATTTTAGCTGCATTTAAATAGACTAACATACCTGTACTGGCTACTTTTCAACCTTGCCCCTTGCAGTGCCTGGCACCAGAGGACAAGGCAGAGTTTTGGGGCCAGTGAATCAACAAGAAAACTTGGTGCAAGAGTGGGAAGATGCACAGAGGAGGAAGGCAGGGAGCCTCACCTGGCGGCATGAATTCCTTCAATTTCTCAGGCACGAGGATGCCCTTCTCTGTCTGGTAGTTCTCCAGGATGGCACAGATGGTGCGGGTCGTGGCGCACATGGTGGCATTGAGCATGTGGACAAACTCCACCTGCAAGGAGATGGTCCCCAGATGGAGCAGTTATACTCAAGCCCTTGCTGGCCCTCTGAGGGAAGGAACAGACTACCCAATGGCCTCCTTCTTTCAACCCATTTCAAGCCCCTGACCTGGAAAAGATGAGGGCCTGAAAACTGGGTTTGGAAAGATAAGCCTACAACCCAGACCTTCCTGCATGAGAAGGAAGACCTTGCCTCCACCTTGTTCTGTGTAGACAAATAGGGATAACTCTATCTGGAGTTACGGAGAACAAAACCAAGAGGAGAAAAAACTAGAATTATCTTGTAGAACAGAGCTAGATTCAGGTTTCCATCTAGAAGGACTCAGTCCTGATTCAGTGAAAGTCATTTTCAGATTCCCTCTTTGGCCTATAGTGAGCAGCTCAGGTTTCCCCATGACGCTGGGACATGATGTCCTCCAAGGGCCAAAATAAGGTGGCTCCACTCTGAGCTAAAAGGCCCCGCTGCCTGCCTCCTCAGGGACCATCTAACCTTGTCCATCATCTTCTTGGTCTGCCCATATCGGATTCGGAGCCGGCGAGCCTGATAGTCTGTGCAGTTAGAACAGGAGACTAACTCACGGAAGGCCCCCGAGCCCGGAAACCAGGCCTCCAGGTCAAGCTTCTTACTGGCAGCGTGATTCAAAGAACCTGTAAGGAAAAACCCCTAGAATTCATGAAGGAGGGATGCTATTTCAGAAGGCTAACCTTTAGCAAGCCCGAAGAATTCTTTAATTCATATCCTATCCACAGAAGAAAAATCATGCCCAGATATTCTTATCACCAAAAGCTCCCAAGGGAGAAGAGTGTGATATTTTAATTAACATGGGCAATTAACTGGATTGTGGGCTGTTTGTGGGGCAGCCCCACTGGTCCGGGTGGTGTCTGTGGGAGGCAGGAGAGGGAGGCAGATACCTGAGACGATATTCACGATGTGGTAAGGGATCCCCAGAGACTGGTAGAACTCCTCTGCGGTGGCGATCATCTCCTCAAACATCTCCCAGGACTTGTTGTCGTGTGGCGAGGAGTAGACAAACTGCTCTATCTGCAAGGACAGACCCGAGGAGGCGGGGACGACAGGGTGGGGTGAATAAACTGAACACTGAGGTGGGAGCTATGCTTGCAACAAAGACCTATTCCTACTCCACTGGGAGTCAGGTGGGGCGGGGGCCCCCGGCGAGCGATAGGGGCTGCACTGGGCTGGCTGGGACTGCAGCAAGAACGACTGCTGGTGTAGATAGCACACCATAGATGTGCTGGGTACTGTTTTAAGTACTTTCCATGTGATAACTGGTTTCATCCTCACAGTAGCCTAATGAGGCAGGTGCTACTATTATCCTCCTTTTACAGAGGAGGATACAGCACAGAGAATTTAAGCAACTAGTTCAAGGTTACACAGCAGTAAGTGGTGGAGTGTGCCTTTGGACTCAGGCCGCCTGGTTCCTGAGTCTGTCCTCCAGCCCCTCCACTATGCGATTCTCAGCCTCTTCCCTACAAACACAGATGGGGGCAACGAGAGAAAAGACTGGAGATGGGATGGGGCTGAACAACACGGACTTTGTTTCTCCACTAACCACCCTGGAGAGACACACAGAAGAGTCCCATTCCTCGCCCTGACACTCACCTTCTCAAACTGATGGACTCTAAAGATGCCACGGGTGTCACGGCCATGGGAGCCCACCTCCTGGCGAAAGCAGGTGGACAGGCCGGCATACTTGATTGGCAAGTCCTCTGGCCGAAGCCACTCGTCCCGGTGGAGAGCAGCAATGGGTTGTTCAGAGGTAGCAATCAGATATTTCTCCTCATAGGAGTTATCATCAGACTTTTCACTGCCTTTGCCAATCACCTATGGGAGGAGGGTAATGTTTACTAGTTAAGACTGAGGGAAGAGAACCTCAGCTCGAGCAAGAAGCCACAGAGAAGATGTGAGTGATGAGAGGATGAATTTTCTTTAATCCCTGCCCGAGAGTGAGCAGGAGATGCTAAAAAGATACGGGAGTGAATGGGTTAGTCCAAAATGGGGTCCCTGCTGCTGCTGCTGCTAAGTCGCTTCAGTCGTGTCCGACTCTGTGCGACCCCATAGATGGCAGCCCACCAGGCTCCGCCATCCCTGAGATTCTCCAGGCAACAACAATGGAGTGGGTTGCCATTTCCTTCTCCAATGCATGAAAGTGAAAAGTGAAAGTGAAGTCGCTCAGTCCTATCTGACTCTTCACGACCCCGTGGACTGCAGCCCACCAGGCTCCTCCTTCCATGGGATTTTCCAGGCAAGAGTACTGGAGCGGGTTGCCATTGCCTTCTCCAGGGGTCCCTACTAGAGATCAAGTAATGCAAAAAGAACATAAAATAGTCTAATACTATGTTTTTCTCTTGGGTGCAACGTGACATATGAAATCTCAGTTCCCCAACCAGGGATCATACCCACGCCCCCCTGCAGTGGAAGCATGGAGCTCTAATCAACGGACTACCACGGAATTCCCTGTGATACTGTCTTGACTTTCCCTAATAAATGCTGCTGCTGCTGCTAAGTCGCTTCAGTCGTGTGTGACCCCATAGACGGCAGCCCTCCAGGCTCCCCCGTCCCTGGGATTCTCCAGGCAAGAACACTGGAGTGGGTTGCCATTTCCTTCTCCAATGCATGAAAGTGAAAAGTGAAAGCAAGGACGCTCAGTCGTGTCTGACTCTTAGCAACCCCATGGACTGCAGCCTACCAGGCTCCTCCGTCCATGGGATTTTCCAGGCAAGAGTCACTTATAAATGAGGTATAATGGCAAAGGATGGCAGGTATGCAATAAAACCTGTGCTGGTAGCAATATGAATTAATCCACTTGACAAATGTTTGTGAAGCATTTAGTAAGAGCCAAATTCTTTTTGCCAATGCTGGGCAAAAGGAGATAGTCTCAGCTCTCTTGATACTTGTGGGTTAATCTAGGGTTAGAATCCTTAAAGAATCACTTTGGTACTTAGCTGAAGTAAGTAATGCAAAAGAGAAAAAAAAAGCTATACAGAACAAAGTTCACTGTAACTTACTGATAGCAAAAAAAGGAAGCCTCATAAATATGTATTTCCTACTCCAGGGGATATTTCTAATCCAAGGATTGAACCCTTGTCCCCTGTATTGGCAGGAGGGTTCTTTACCACTGAGCCACCAGGGAAGCCCCCTAAATATTCAACAGGGGAAGAGTTGGGTAGCCTATATCCATGCCATGTAATATTATGTAACCATTAAGAAGTTATGGTTATGAAGACCATGCAGTTACACTGAAAAACGCTTCTGATACAGTGTGAAATAAAAAGACAATCTATACAGTGTGATTAGAAGTATGAGAAAATAATATATGTATGAAAAAAGGCACCAAAAGAATATTAAAAATGATAACTGTATTAGGTAATGGGAAAGAAGACTTACAAATTTCGTCATGTGGTATTTAACTAAAATTTTTTTAAAAAAAGAGGAGAGCAAACTTTTTCTGGGCCAGTGTTCGGAAATCTGGGAAACTACCTTGCTAATTAACGGTGGGAACTTAGCCCCATGTGAGGCTATTCATAGACAACATAAAAACAATAGAGCTTGTTGTCTAATATGGTACAGCCAGTAGCCACATATGGCTATTTAAATTAAAAATCAATTCCTGGGTTTGCATGAACCCCATTTCAAGTGTTCAAAAGCCACTTGTGGCTGGTGGCTGCCACACTGGATAGGACAGAAACAGTGAACATTTCTACTACTACAGAGAGTCCAGTGGGACAGCACTGCTCTAGAGAATTAATAAACTGAGGTTAAGAAGTGCCAGCCCAAATCCCTCTATATGGAGATCTGTGATTGTCCCTGCCTATGGATCCAAGAAGCACCCGGATAAGAGACAGAGAATGTAGGGAACACAGGGAGCACCTGCTACCTAATATTTCTCATAATCCTTCATATAAGCTTCTCCGTGGTATTACCTGCAGATTGGATCACTCATCCAATCTTGGGGGTTAAGATGAGAGAAAAAAAAAAGAGAAAAGACAAAAAGAGGTCCCATCTGATAATGCACATGTTCCTCTCATTACAAGGAAGAAGAGGAGGGCCCCAAGGTGGTATTAACGTTTGGAGAGAGCCTTTTGTTTCCCACTGCATCTTGAAAGAAAACATAACTTTGAACTCACCAACAGGACCTAGTGGGAAGAAGGTTCTGATTAGTAAACTTATCTCTCTAAATAAATAAATCAGATGCGGCCAGGAGCACCTGTCTAACTACTTCCTACATGGATTTAAGAAGGAAATAGCCAATAGAAACACAGTCCCTCTTCCAACCCTCCACCCCTGAAAGAACGGTGTTGAAGGAGAGGGACAAGTGAGAAGTGAACTCAGGTGTGACGGGCAGCCGTTGGTAGAGACACCAGAAATTCTGAGTGTTGGGCACAGAAAGGGGAGCGATGGCGTATGTTAAAGCTGACTGATTCAGAATGACCTTCTGTACCTCAACTCAAATCCTCTGGCTCACCCTGAGATGCCTCATGGTTGAGAAAGAGCCACAAACTGGAAGCTACATCCATCCAAAGGAAAGTATACCTCCCCCATGGAAGCTTCCCGTCTGGGGTCAGGAGTGGGAAGATCAGCCACTCAGGCAATTTCCTTCTGTCCAAGCTTAATAGTAATCTACGAGCTTCTTTTCTAAGCTCACGGTGCTGAAGATCAACTTCAGTGCATCACATAAACCACGTAGGGAAAGGAAAAATAGGCTTTACATCTGGACTTCCCAAATGGTAGTCACACGTAGTTATTTACATTAAGATTAAAATTTTACTTCCTCAGTTGCACTAGCCACCAAAGTGCTAAACAGCCACTATATATAACATTTCCATCCTCCAAGGAAGTCTTGCTGGAGAGCACTGCTGTGTCTTCGAAATTAAACTTCTTACCTTAAGGAGATTCTGCTACACTGCCACAGGCTACTCACCTTATAAAGTTCTTCATCAAACTGGCTGAGCTGCGCCACTTCCTGCATGACCTCCTTCCTCATGAAGAAGGGGGTATAAATGGGAGTGTAGCCCCGACTTCCCAAGGTCCGAAGGGCAAGCTGGATGAGTGCTTGTTCCAGGAATACCAGGACCCCCTAAGGGAGCAGAGACACAGCACTGTGTGACTGGGTTCTGCCACCATCACATTCATCTGCTAGTGTTTACACCCAGAGGCAATGGGGGACACAGGAGGCCACGAAGACTGCAGATCCAACAACTGACTCAAGAGACTCTTTCTTAACACCAGAACTCAGCATATCATCTGAACAGCATTCCCTCTAAGATACAAATCAAAGGGAAAGGATTACACACGCAAGGTACATGGAAGAGTTTCCTTGTGCGAAGTCTTAAAACACTGGACTTATTTGTAAATGCAAAACAAACCTATATGGACAGTATTTTTGAAATGACTTTATCATGTCCTTTTTAGAAGGCTTTCCTGAAGGCATCTTCCCTCTGTCCCAGCTGATCTGGGTTTGGTGCCTCTGCCCATCCATTCCCACAGCACCGTGGGCTTCTCACACCACAGCACTTATCAGAGAGGGTATCTGACTCTGCTACTTGTCTGACTGTCCAATTACACTGAGCTCCTTAAAGGCAGACACTGTTCTAATTCAGTCAACAAAACATATATTCATTATGGAGGATCACTTAGTGGCTTTTGTTCCAGGGAATCCTGATAAGCACTCTCGTGCTTTAGAAAGAGAATTGCATCTAATTGCCAGTAAGTTTGTGATAGAAAGGCAGATGTGTGGGCCTCTTTAAGTGGGTTATGTTTTCTGCACTTCTTTTTTGCAGTTCTTTCTTTATAACCGACCTCACTGGTTATAACCAACCTTTATAACCAACCTCAGTCTTACCTTCAGGAAGTACCCTCGACTCCCAGCCACCACGGCCCCCTTTTCGCCTTCAAAGCCATCTACCATCACCACCAGGTCCACGTGAGAGTACTTCTTCCTGACCGTACAATCACCCCAAATCCTCTCTACTTTGTTGTCAGCATCCTAAGGAAACAAGACCAGGAGAGAGAGATTCATGAGCTCTTAAGTCTACAGCCTCCATTTTCCAAACCCTAATCTCCAAGAACAACCCAGGGCTCTGTGATGTCTCCGCTTAACTCAAACACTAGGTTTTGGCCCTTGTGTACAGGGACTAGAGAAGGGAATTTGCTACAGAATTTGCCTTCAACAGAAAAATAGTAATTTATCAATTCCTAGAAGCAATTCTAGCCATGGAACTGAAATCATGATTTTCCAAAAGATCTGTAGTATTCTTTCTCTCTTTTTTTTAACCCTTCCAAATGACTCCTGGAAAATCCTATACAGGGAAAACCCTCTCCTGGACAATCCTCATTGCCTGGGGTACAGAGGAGAATGTAGAGTTCTTTTTTTCCAGGCTCTCCTTGGTCCTGGGGCCACATGAGGGCGGGCTCAGGGCTCTGACCTCCTGAGTCTGCCACCCCAGCTCTCAATGAGTTTAATGTTCAGTTCTCCAGGGAATGAATGAAAGAGGCACAGATGGGCCCTGCCACTGCTGGGGTGTCAGGGAACAAAGGCTGGGTTCTGAGCCGCTTTGTGCTGGGGAAGCTCCCACTCAGCAGGAAACTTTTATCATGCAGATTTCCCTTCAACCTGCGGCTTCCCAGCAGGGTGTGGGTGAGGGGTGAGGTTGATTCTGCAGATCCCTCCCACAAGGCGAGCTGCTACCAGGGGCAACACGCAGTGGATGGGGCAGCAGCCCGATTTAGGAGAGGTTTCCGTGCCAGGAGTCTCCACCTACCTGCTGTCTCTGCTATTTCCCAATCAGGCGGGGATCTGACTCTTTCACAGTTCTCAATTGGTGGGCAGGGCAAACACACAAAGAGCCTGCTTTTCTTAGACCGAGAGTGCCAGCTTTCACTGTCCCCCTCCCACCCCGCCCCCTTTCCCAGTGGAGAGGGGCGACACTAGGCAGCCGCTAGCGGTGGTGCTGACACCTACCTCGTCATTGCTGATGGGCACCGACGGGTGCAGGAGGTTCCCGATCTCGCGAAGATTCTCAAACCGCTCAGCTTCCAGCTTTATCCGCTCGGCATCACACTTCAGGATGGCTTCGTCGATGAGGAGGCGGACTTTTTTGATCTGTGAGACTTTCAGGTTCTGTAGGTGAACAAGGCCAAGCCCGCCCCAGGCCACAGTAAGTCAAGGACCGGGTAGGGAACAAATTCTGTTGCCTCAACCCTGTTGCGCTCTAGTGACAACTCTTGTGATAGCATTTTCAAAATTGACACTGGAGGCTTTCAAAGAACTGAGACTCATTTCACACAGGGATATATATAGTCTTGCCTGACAAATCCACTGGCATTTTCTTTTAGGGTGTCTAAGGCAGAGATGGATAAATTCCAGCCACTCCTCTTATTCCCATGTGTCTCAGGAGTGTTAATATCATAACTCTTTAAGAGCTCTTTCCCTTAACTTGTACTTTCCTTTTTCTTTCTTTAAATTTTATTATTTTTAATTGGAGGATAGCTACTTTACATCATTGTGTTAGTTTCTGCCACACAACAAGAAGCAGCCAGGGATTTTCTGAGGGCACCTCTCAGTGTTCTGATTAAATCAACATACTAAACTTTTCATTGCTCCCTAGAAAAAGCACAAACTTATTAGGAGCAAGAGAACTTGTCTTAAACTTATTTTGTATTCCTTATTGCAGGGGTTTCAACGTGTACTCTGATTTCTTGGGGAGACCCTTAGCAGGTAGGGCAGGTCAGGAATAGCACCCCCAAGTGAGCCCTTTAAGCACAGCAACTTTGCTTTTTTTGTGTTTATGCTCTTGTCACGCTTCTGTGTCGCAGGTTTTGTGTTCAGTGACTAAAAACCTTGAAAATTACTGCTTTACTGAATTACAAGACTCTGTGGAAATGGAGTTATAGAAACCAAACATAATTCAGCTCCTGTTTTCTTCTCTTTCTACTCTTTTTTTTTGTCTTCCTAATCTTGACTTTTCCACTCCACCTGTCTCATCTCTAATACTCAAGTATCAAGATTAACAAGGTAGATGAGGCTACATCCCAGCTGCAGAAATTCAAGAATGCAGCAATGCTGGATGAAGCATAGTGTCAGGACTTGCTTGTCCAGGAACAAAGTTAAGATAAAAGAACACAATCCCAGTCCAGAAAAGGACAATAACTTACAGTTAAAGTGTCTGCAGTGAGGTCATCGAGATTTAATACATCTTCTGGAATGGACTCATCATTTCCCACTGGCTCTTTTTTCTATGGGAAAGGAAAAAAATTAATTATAAAAGAACATTTCTGACGTAGTTTTATAAGTGCACACCAAGTGCACTAATCACAGAATTCTACATAACCTAGAGTCTCTAAAAGAGGCAACAGATGGGAGAAACATCAGTAAATTAGAAATAAGAAGTCAAGATTTCAAGTCCTCATCCCGCCACTTCCTAGCTTTCTGATCCTGGACAGATTAACCCATCAGCGTCAGAGTGTTGACAGTATCAGGAACTCGAGAAGAAAAATGTCTGACACGGACACAGAGTGTTATGGTCCCAAGATCATGTGAAAATGCTCAGTGCTGGTCAGGAGCCAGCGGTGGGCAGATGCCTGTGTATCAATTTGTGAATCCCCGTCTACCTGCTAAGAACAAACCCAGCCCTTAGACCTGAGGCTCAGGATAAAAATGGATGGGATGATAAAGTATCAGGAAGCCAAAGAAACACAATTTTTGAGGAAAAAAGCCACAGAATTCAAAACTAAGTTTAGAGCAATCAATGTGCCTTAGCAAAATGGCAAGGGTGTACCTATGACTAGATTTTTTTCCCTTCTGATTTCTCTCCTTGCCCTTCTTCACAATATTCTACCAAATCATCATTTCTGAACTTTGCCCAGAGCTAAGGAGAAGATAATTTGAAGAGTCAAATTCTTCCTAAATTAAATGGAGATAAAGAATATTACCAAAGCCCATTATAACAAGACCTGTAAGACCTCAGGAAAACACATGTAAAAATAAGTTGAGAAGAATTAGGGTCTGCTTTGTAAGTATAAATAAAATAATATATAGGCCATTTTTTCATGTTTTTCTAAAGATTTAGGCTTCCGTGGTGGCTCAGATAGTAAAGAATATACAAGAGACCCAGGTTTGATTCCTGGGTCAGAAATATCCCCTGGAGAAGGGAATGGCAATCTACTCTAGTATTCTTGCCTGGAGAATTACAAGGACAGAGGAGCCTGATGGTTTGAGCCTATAGTTTGAGTAGGCTCCGGGAGTTGGTATGGACAGGAAAGCATGGTGTGCTGCAGGCCATGGGGTCGCAGAGTCAGACACGACTGAGTGACTGAACTGAACTGAGCTGAGCAATTTTCACTTTTCACTTTCATTAGACATTCCATACACCAAAGTGAGAAGTCAGGATTCGATCAAAACCCAACTCACACCCTTCAGCGACTCAAGAAAAATCACCTTTAAATTTGGAAAAGTCTGACAGTATCAGAATGAGTCTTGATAAGAACAAGCATAGACTACCAAGGTAGAAAAAAAATGGCCTAAACCTCAAGATGTTCAAGATGTTCCATTTGGTAGCTAAGATAGCTGAGGCCCTCTTGCTCTCTGATAATCCCTCAGGGTAGCAAATTCAAGTTCTGAGTTCAAGTTCTGGCTCTGCAACTAACTTATGGCATGATTTTAGGCAAGCTCCTTAATTTCCTAAGCCTATTTAGGAAGGGTATTTCCCTTTCAATAGGGCTAACAAATGTACTACCTATACTCCAGGTTTACAGCAAAGATCGAAACCAAAATGAGATGTATGTGAAAGGATTCTGACTGCTTTCAGGTGCTATACAAATTAAAGCACTGCTAGTACTGTTTAAATGGACAGCGAGAGAGAACACTCGTAGGACGAGCAGCTAGGGATCCAAGAATGTTAATGCAAATGAAAATACTCCCATCTTCTTGCTAAGAAAAATACTTGGTTGGCACTATCTGTATATATGCCCCCAAAAACATTCAGGCAGAAGTATATATGAAAATTAACATTATTATGGTGTCCCTGACATGCAACTGATTTAGTGTCAAGGGTTTCGCCACAGAAGAAAACTGTACCATTACCATCCATGTCAATTTCTATAGCCTGTCACATGCTGAAAGTGTAACAAAACAGTGTTAAAGAGAAGGATGCAGAATATCATGAAGGATAAGGTGTCAGAATCCAAGGGAATCTTTTTGTTATGATCTTTCCTGGTTGAGGTTCCTAAATTTCATAATTTTTTTGTTTATTTTAGAGGTTTACAACTTAAAAACAATACAGATTGTGGCTTACATTTAACATGTTTTTTGAAAAATGATTAAAGAGCTAACAGGGTATTTTTGAAGAAAGATTAAAAACATGAACGGATCTGGTTGCCAAAACAAAGTTGAGCTGAAATTTAACATTCTTCAGGACAGGAAGAGTTTTTTCTTGGATGAAGGCCAGTAACTACTTGCCAACCACTGCTACTCTCAATTGCTAAATAACTACCACGGTCTAGGCATTGTGCCAGGTTTTCTGTATTAAAAAGTTTTAGTTCTCACAATTGTATTCTGAAGGTTAGTGTTAGAATTGCCATTTCACAGATAAGAACACTGAGGCTCAGTAGTTAACCTGCCTGAAGTCACATAAATCAAAGTCTAGGATTTGGACTCAATACCAATGTGTTCTTTTAATTAAAAAGTATGATGACACTGGGATAAAGAATCTGAAATCTACCACAGGAAAACCTTTCTGGCATTGTAGGTGGAGCTCAAGAAATAACTGGAAGGGATTACTGGTGGAATTCACATTATTAAGAACAGAACAGACAATGAATGACTTGTGTGGCAAGAATCTTGTTTTACAGCGGACTGAGTATCTGTGTCCTCCAAAATTCACATGTTGAAACCCAATCCCTAATGTGACGGTATTTGGAAGTGGGGTCCTTCAGCGGTGATTAGGTCATGGGATCAGTGCCTTTATGAAAGAGACTCCAGAGAGCTCCATTGCTCCTTCTGCCATGAGGACACAGCAAGAAGACTCTCAATGAACCCGGAATCTCCTGGTGCCTTGATCTTGGATTTCCAGCCCCCATAACTGTAAGAAATAAATTTCTGTTGTTTGTAAGCCATCCAATCTGTGGAACTCTGTTACAGCAGCCAGAACAGACTAAAACATACTTGCAGACAGAAGATAGAGTCACTAATTCTTGAAAATGCCTTTTTAGTTCCCTTCCTGCCTTCCTCCCTTTCTTTTTAAAATAACTTTCCCTCTTTGCTAAGAAATCCAGTAGCACATAGAATTAAACACTAAGCTAGAAATTATATATTAACTAAGAATAAGATTAAATACCTCTGCTCAAGCTCTCCAATCCCTTACTGAGTTCTCTTACCTTCATTTTCTCTCCAATCGTCTTGCTGCATAGGTTCTTCAGCTTGTTCAAGTTGTCTGCCCGAAATCTGCCTGAAGAATAAAGAACCCAAGAATGTACCAAAGACAGGCACATAATTAAGATACCTCATTCCTAATCATGGTTCCTTGGGACCGATCTCAGCCCAAGGCCAAACTGCAGGCAGAACTAAGTGATGTGCCTCATGAAGCTGTGAAATCTTAGCGCTTTAGAGCCCCAAACATAGACAGCTTATATTGGTGATTACAATAGGATTCCCCAGCACTTGGCGACAATGAAAAGGCCATTCCGGGACCAAAATTAAAAAGGATCATAACTTGGATGATACCACTGTAAATAAAGTAACAAATCTGAGAAACCTGGAAATTACTTATGTAACTATAACCTGTTCAATTATCTTGAATTCATTTAAGGAAAACTATGTGGTATGCACCAGGATCTAGAAAAAAGGCAGTCAAGTTTCTATTTCCAAGAACTTGGATGCTACATCTCTATGCCAGAAATGGTTAACTTCCTTTGCTTTGATGCAATGCTCACCTGTCAGCCTTGAGAAGAATTCAATTTCTTACATTTTGTTTTCTTTTGTGCATTAATCAGCCTGCATAGGTGCTCTGGCCCAAATTAACATCACGGTATTGCAATACATCAGTCTAACTCTGATTAGCAATAGTTGGACCTCCTGAATCTAAGCTTTAGCAACAATATGTCCTTTAGCTTTGGACAGGTAAAATGATGACCAGAGATGAGATCATGAACTCCTTATTGCCAAATTCAGACTTAAGTTGAAGACAGTAGGGAAAACCACTAGACCATTCAGGTATGACCTAAATCAAACCCCTTATGATTATACAGTGAAAGTGACAAATAGATTCAAGGGATTAGATCTGATAGACAGAGTGCCTGAAGAACTATGGATGGAGGTTCGTGACATTGTACAGGAGGCAGTGGTCAAGATCATCCCCAAGAAAAAGCAATGCAAAAAGGCAAAATGGCTGATTGAAGAGGCCTTACAAATAGCTGAGACAAGAAGAGAAGGGAAAGGGAAAAGAGAAAAGGAAAGATATATCCATCTGAATGCGAAGTTCCAAACAATAGCAAGGAAGAGATAAGAAAGCCTTCCTAAGTGAACAGTGCAAAGAAACAGAGGAAAACAATAGAATGGGAAAGACTGGAGATCTCTTCAAGAAAATTAGAGATATCAAGGGAACATTTCTTGCAAAGATGGGCACAATAAAGGACAGAAATGGTATGGACCTAACAAAAGCAGAAGATATCAAGAAGAGGTGGCAAGAATACACAGAAGAACTATACAAAAAAGATCTTCATGACCCAGATAACCACAATGATGTGATCACTCACCAAGAGCTAGACATGTTGGAGTACAAAGTCAAGCGGGCCTTAGTAGTATACATCACTACGTAGTATAACATAGTATATATCACTATGAACAAAGTGATGGTGATGGAATTGCAGCTGAGCTATTTCAAATCCTAAAAGATGCTGCTGCTAAAGTGCTGCAATCAATATGCCAGCAAATATGGAAAACTTAGCAGTGGCCACAGGACTGGAAAAGATCAGTTTTCAATCCAATCCCAAAGAAGGGCAATGCCAAAGAACATTCAAACTACTGCACAATTGCACTCATCTCACATGCTAACAAAGTAATGCTCAAAATTCTCCAAGCCAGGCTGCAATAGTATGTGAACCGAGAGCTCCCAGATGGTCAAGCTGGATTTAGAAAAGGCCGAGGAACCAGAGATCAAATTGCCAACATCAGCTGGATCACAGAAAAAGCAAGAGAATTCCAGAAAAACATCTACTTCTGCTTCATTGACTACACCAAAGCCTTTGACTTTGTGGATCACAACAAATTGTGGAAAATTCCTAAAGAGATGGGAATACCAGACCACCTTACCTGCCTCCTGAGAGACCTGTATTCAGGTCAAGAAGCAACAGTAAGAACCGGACATGAAACAACGGACTGGTTCAAAATTGGGAAAGGAGTATGTCAAGGCTGTATATTGTCACCCTGCTTATTTAACTTACATGCAGAGTACATCATGCGAAACGCTGGGCTGGATAAAGCACAAGCTGGAATCAAGATTGCCAGGAGAAATATCAATAACCTCAGATAGGCAGATGACACCACCCTTATGGCAGAAAGCAAAGAGGAACTAAAAAGCCTCTTGATGAAAGTGAAAGAGGAGAATGAAAAAGCTGGCTTAAAACTCAACATTCAAAAAACGAAGATCATGGCAACTTGTCCCACCACTTTATGGCAAATAGATGGGGAAAAAATGGAAACAGTGACAGACTATTTTCTTGGGCTTCAAAATCACCTCAGATGGTGACTGCAGCCACGAAGTTAAAAGATGCTTGCCCCTTGGAAGAAAAGCTATGACAAACCTAGACAGTATATTAAAAAGCAGGGACATTACTTTGCTGACAAAGGTCCATATAGTCAAAGCTGTGGTTTTTCCAGTAGTCGTGTATGGATGTGAAAGTTGGACCATAAACAAGGCTGAACGCTGAAGAATTGATGCTTTTGAACTGTGTTGGAGAAGACTCTTTAGAGTCCCTTGGACTACAAGAAAATCAAACCAGTCAATCCTAAAGGAAATCAATTCTGAATATTCATTAGAAGGACTGATGCTGAAACTGAAGCTCCAATACTTTGGCCACCCGATGCGAAGAGCCAACTCATTGGAAAAGACCTTGATGATGGGAAAAACTGAAGGCAGGAGGAGAAGGGGATGACAGAGGATACAATGGTTGAATGGCATCTCTGATTCAATGGACATGAATTTGAGCTCCAGGAGATGGTGAAGGACAGGGAAGCCTGGTGTGCTGCAGTCCATGGGGTCGCAAAGAGTCGGACATGACTGAGTGACTGAACAACAAAGAGATGAGACGGCACCTAGAAATGGCTATTTTTTTTTAAAGTTGTGACAAACTTTACCTAAACTAAATTTAAACTTAACTTCAGTAAAAACTATGTAACTATTTTCTCATCTACTTATTCACACTGATTACAGAGATGGAGAACAGATTAGGAGTTGTCAGGGGTTAGACAGGGCAGGGGAAGGGAATGGAATACAGAGGGATGCTAGCAAAAGGATCTTTGTGATGATGGAACAGTTATGTACCTTGAGTGTGTCTGTGGTTATACAGCTATACACATACAATAAATTCACACAGAACTACAGGCACACACAAACAAGTACATGTAAAACTGGTGAAATCTGAATAAGGTCTATGGGTGGTAGCAATGCCAAGTTTTTGGTTTTGATATTGTATCAGTTACATTAGATGTTTTCAATGGGGCAAACAGTGAAGGATTTCTTACACTATTTTTGTAACTTTCTGTAAATCTATATCTACTTATAATTTTTTTTTTTGATGATTTAATCCCACCTATTGGCAAGGCCCTGTGCTAAGTGTTGGGAATATAAAAGAAAACACTGTACCAGATGCTGGGAAATAAACATATGACAATTAAAAAATAATAACGCAGAATGTTTCAATCAATGAATATAGCATGTTCCTTCATTATCTTTAATCTCTCCTAGAAATGTTCTGTAGTTTTCAGTGTAGGGATCTTGAACGTCATTTATTAAATATACTTGTAGGTATCAGATGCTTTTTAATTGTTACTTGTATATATAAACAGCATTATTCATTCTATATATTGTATGCAGTGATCTTGCTAAATTTATTTAATATTAGTTCAAATTTTGCATATACAAGCAAGTCATCTGCAAATAATGACAGATGGCAGTTTTACTTCTGTTTCAATCTTTTGTCTTGCCTTATTTCATACTCTTCAGAACCTCTAACATGATGTTGATGAAACTGATGACAACAGACATCCTTGTCTTGTTCCCAACCTCATGAGTAAAGTATTCAATACTTCATCATCAAGAATAATGTTAGTTACGGATTTTTGATAAATACCTACTATCAGATTAAGGAAGTGCCCTTCTTTTCGTACCTGGCTGCATTTTATCACGAGCAATTAGGTTTCCACATAAAAAAAAGAGCTTTGACCCCTCTCTCACATTATATACCAAAACCAATGAGATAAATCTACCTAAATGTGAAATGTACAGTGATGAAACTTCTAGGAAAAAAAAGGAAAATCTTTTTAGTACTTTGGGATATGAAAAGATTTCCTAAACAGAACATAAGCAGCACAAATTATAAAAGAAAAAAATCAATAAATTAGACATTATTAAAATCGAGAATTTCGATTCATTAAAAGAAAGTGAAAAGACAAATCATAGATTGGGAGACAATGTCTGCATTGTATGTAATCTATAAGATCTTGTATACAGAATAAAGAATTCCTACACGATAAAGACACTCAAATAAAAACTAGTCAACAGGCTTGAACAGATACCTCCCAAAACAGGCTGTCCACGTACTATATGAAAAGGTGCTCAATATTTTTAGTTATCAAGAAAATGTACATTAAAACCATGAGATACCATTATATATCCACCAGAATGGCCAAAATTAAAAGGACTGCCAATATCAAGAGCAAGATTGTAAAGCAAATAGAGTTCTTATATGGTGCTTATGGGAGGATCAACTACTTTAACTATTCTGGAAAACCATTAGGTTAAATCTGATCATATGCCTACCCTACGACCTAGCAATTCCATTCCTAGTTTTAAAAGGGCGTATATAAAAAAGAACATAAATGCCACAACAGAAATAGTGTATATGGATCACATGTCCCAGGTGTGGGCCTGAACAAGTGAGACTGGGGTGAAAGGGAAACAGAAAGTTACTCCAGTGGTAAGGGCCTGGTTTAAGGCAGTGCAATAGGGTTGAGAAGAAATAACAACTTCAACTGATAATTCCTGCAGTTAGTGGCAGATGATTTCAAGATACATGGAAATTTAGTGACTTTGGAAGTAGTCGAGACAAATGCCTATTATATGCCCAAATGTGTCCTCATTATATTACTCTGAAATAAAAGCAGAACTCACAGTTCAAATCCTTGAAGTTAGAAGAGATGTAGTAAACTCCAATATGGTGCTCTGACTCTTAAGTCATACCAGCTTTATGTTCTACACAGAGCCCTCGACCTTGGAGGTCTACAGGCAGACAAATAGGTATAGTCATAATGAAGGGCCTTATGAAGCTTGCTGTGTCCTCAGTCAGGGAACGTGATCTGAGTTCTTAATGTGGCTCTGGGGTGCAACTCCTTGTTGCAGTTAACGATAGAAGAACCCTAACTTCTGATCAGAGGTTCAGATGTAAAAGAATCTTGAAACAAGACCTCTCAATGTCCACCTTGAGCAGCCAGAAATGGGAAAAATCATTAACTCCCCTTAGCTATAGAGACTATTGGTTAGGGATGTCAAATAGAAAAGAATCAAATCAATAGATTTGTGGAAAATAAACTATGTGAACTACTTTTCATATGGATAAGTGCCCTGAACACAGACTTCAACAAACCTTTGTCAAGTCCTTACTAAGGACCAGGTACAGTGAGGGGTACTGGGATTATATGTACACATGTGTATATGTATATCTTGTATGTATATGCAGGGGCTTACCAGGTGGCACTAGTGGTAAAGAACCTGCCTGCTAATGCGGGAGACACAAGAGACCCCAGTTGGATCTCTGGGTCAGGAAGATCCTCTGGAGAATGGCATGGCAACTCACTCCAGTATTCTTGCCTGGAGAATCCCATGGACAGAGGAGCCTGGTGGGCTATAGTTCATAGGGTTCCAAAGGGTAGGACACAACAGAAGTGATTTAGCACGCACGAATGTCTATGTACATCCTGGGTACTGACACACAGATGATCAAAACACAACTTTGTCCCTGAAGAATCTATCCCCTCACCACATACCCACTCCTCAGGTACAAGACAGAACTTCTCACAGACCTGTACATTATACTCAAGAGATTAGGTAACACATTTGAAGTCATTCAGCAACTGGACAATGGCTAGTAGTAGTGTTAGTTGCTCAGTCATGTCCAACTCTTTGCGACCCTATGGACTGTAGCCTGCCAGGGTTCTCTGTCCATGGGATTCTCCAGGCAAGAATACTGGAGTGGGTTGCCATTCCCTTCTCCAGAGGATCTTCTGACCCAGGGATCCAACTTGGGCCTCCTGCATTACAGGCAGATTCTTTATGGTCTGAGCTACAGACAATGGCTAGACTGATATAAAAATCTGATACTTCTGACATCTGACTCAGTAAACAGTGTCCAAACTAGTTTTTCCCCCTCCCATTTAATTCAATTGCAACTCAAAACTTCACATATGCATTCAGGTGGTGGGATTTCACAGTCAAACCAACCACCAGAATCAGCAGACAACTTGAGCTAAACAAATATTCGCCTGGTACCCAATATCCTCATATCACCAACTCTTCCTTCAACTCCTTCCCTACACGGGTGACACTAAAATGTAGGAAAATCAACTTTACTAACAGAAATCCACCATATTTTTGGACAGCAACTGCCTATGCAGTACGCTGTCATAAACCTGGCTCTCTAGCTGGTTGCAGACCTATTGCATCAGACAGAATAAATCACGTGTTTGACAGTATCCGGCCAATTAGTGACTACTCCGGCTAGCCTAGGCAGATTGATAGGCAGAGGGTTCTACGGTTTTATTTAGCATCATGAAGGATGCCCGGTCCAGTTCCAGGTTCTAGCCCAACTCTGCCAATGTCTTTCCCGGAAAACTTCCACAAATCACAATTAAACAGCCTCAATAACCACAACCGTTTCCTTGCTTCACCACACCCCTATGCCCATGTCTGATCTACCAAGGAAGATTATTCTCGGTTCTTAAAGGTTTGCCCACAGTTCAGGGGGAGCCCTTCCCCAAGGCTCCAGGATCAGTTTTTAGCCAGGAGCGGCCTCCTCAGTCCCAAAATGCTTCCAATATGGACGGAGTGAACCTATTGCGCTGTAGATGTGACTCAGGTTGAAACCTTCGATTATATCAAGAGAGAAGGAGATCACTACGACCTCGCTGAAGATGAGAAAAAGACAGAAAGCGACCAAAGACAAGTGTTCGGAAAGGGAAACTCTCCAAACCTCCCGCCCAGGCTTTCTGGCTATCCTTGCCGCCGGAAGGCTTGACAGCTCTTGATGCGCCTGCGCCACGCTCCTTTCCCAGACTCAGAAGTAGCGATCGGCACGCGGCACGCCGGGAAGGGAGGTGGCACAGCCCCGGCGGAGGGGGAAAGTGGGATAAACCGGATCCCGGGTGCGTTTCGAGGGGGACAGAGCTTCGGAGCCATCGCAACCTGGGAGGGAGTCTTAACGAAGGGTGGAAGTTCAGGAGATCCGAGAGATGAAGTTGGGGGTAAGCTCCGGGGATACTCCGCGCGTCCCGGTACTTACATCGTCGCCACTCGCTGTCTGCCTTCACCAGCTGGTCCACCAGTCCCGGGTCCTTGAAGCGCTTCTCCTGCGACTCTCGGATGAGCGCTGGGTCCCCCCCTTTATCCACCCGAAACAAATCCAGATCCAGCACCATCGTCCCTTCTCCTGGGTCAACACTAAGGGAAGTGAGGTTCGTCCCACAGCCGTCAGCCTGTGACCGACGCACTGCACCCGCCCGCTGATCCGCCCTTCCTGCGCAGGCGCGGCGGGAGCGTGGGGACGCCCCACCTCTGGACCGGAAGCGGCTGTATCGGAGGCGGGTCCGCGGATGGGTGGGCGTGGGCTTCCTGGGGTGTGTTCAAGTCCCGCCCACGAGCGGGTTTTACCTGCTCCTGTGCTTTCTTTCCAGCTCTGCCTGCTTCTTTAGGGGCTCTAATTGTCCCATAGAAGAGAAATGAGTGCCAGTTTCCTCCTCGTATTAACGGGCATTTCTAAGACAAGGCCTGTCAGTATAATCACTGGCTTGGAAGCTGGGGCCTCCAGCAGATTCCAGTTTCCACCTTACAAGCTTCTAAGACTTACAAGTCCTAAGACTGGACCCTGTCTCTGAACCTCTACTCTTTTCTCCATCTTGAGTCAAGAGAGGGGCAACATGTTTTAATCCCCAGATTACTTCAATTCAAAATTCCTCCTCTCTTGCATGAGTTAGGATACCTTTCTTAATCTGGTTATTGAGTAAACCAAACTGTCTCTTTTGCAACCCTTCAGATCTTGCGGTTGGAGGAGTGGGATTGAAGTCTTTCAGAGAGACACTTGAAGAGACTTTTCCAAGGGGAAAATAGTTAGGAGATTTGAAGGCAGTTTAAGATATTGAAGTCATGTCTTAGATCTATGTGAAAATTCCTAGAACAAAGATTTCATCATATTTTAATTTTTTAACATTCAGGTCTTTACAGTGAAGTATTCTGATTGCTGATTGAAGCCAAAGTTATCCAAAAATCTCCCTGATAACAAGAGTTTTATTTGAAGGATTTGGGAATGGGCATACTCTTCCCTGGGCTTCCCAGGTGGCGCTAGTGGTAAAGAACCGCCTGCCAATGCAGGAGATGCTGGTTCCATCCCCGGGTCTGGAAGATCCCCTGGAGGAGGGTATGGCAACCCACTTCAGTATTCTTGCCTGGAGAATCCCATGGGCAAAGGAGCCTTGCAGGCTACAGTCCATAGCATCGCAAAGAGTTAGACCTGACTGAAGACTTAGCACGAACGCACACATACTTTTCCACATCCTGCCCACTTTACCAAGAGTTGAGAGTCCCACCCTCAGTGCCCCAAAGCTAACTGTGCTAAGACCTTGGTCTTACGCCATTTGCTTGTGCACCTGTCGAGGGTATGGCATTGCTGTCCTACTCCCCAGCAAAGCTCTACCAAGCCAACTTTGAGGTGTAGGGCATGGCTAATACCAGTGGTGGAGCTGACTAGTAGAGACTCAGGGGGAGACTTAGAGAAAGGCATTTGTCTGGGTTTGGCCCCCTAGGTTCTGTATACTGAGGATGTAAGATTTAAAACCAGTGTAAAGGAAGTATTGAGAGCTACAGTCACTGAAGAAAGTGTGTAAGAAGACTGTCCTCAAAGGGTTGGGTTCCCTGAAATCTTCTGAGGGCAATTCTTTGATGGGAGCTGACTGCTTTCCTGTCAGTGAAGGCAGTGCCAAAGTGTTTTGTTTGCTAAATTTCAAAACAGTGATGGGTATTCCTGAGGCTTCAGGGGCCCAGGCTGAGGGGAGGAGAGTCACTGAGCTAACACTTTAAGGAGGTCATCCATCGATGTAATTGGAAGGATGGCCTTAAAATTCTTATCTCTCCGAACTGGAATTTTCACCATTAGTTTTATCATTAGATTACAGACATCTAAAGTGGAAGGATGAGGAACAGTATGCCTAGTCCCAAATCCTTACAGACATCTTCCTTTAAAATGCTCACGCTACCTGGTAAGTATAATAAATTAACATAATAGGATATTTCACTTATCAGCTTAGAATAACAGGATTTTTAGAGCTGGAGATAACTTTATTTACTAGCCTAGTCCTAATCTTTGCATCCCCTTGTCCCCCATGTTTTGAAATATTTTTGTCTAACATAATTTTTAAAAAATGATTCATTTTCCCTTCTTGATAATCAGCCATGTATGGCTGCCAATTAGGATTTTCTTATTAGCAGGAAATACCTATGTTATTACACTGAATAATTCCTGTCAGAAGCTAACACAGATCAACATAAATACTTTTGTTACAGAGTGATGGTGTGATGGTGTGAAGCCATACCACTTTCAAATGGGTGACTTCTATTAGACTTTCATACTGAGAATAGTTCTCAGTATCTAGTATCTGAGGACTCCAGGGTTCAAGGAACCCCTTCTGGAAAATAGTTAGCCCAACTTCTTTACCTTTTGTATGAAGAAACTGAGGCCCAGGGAAGCTAAGTAATGGAACCAAAGCCTGACGACTGGTAAGTATCTTGCTTGTGTGTTAGTCATTCAGTCGTGTCCGACTCTTTGCAACCCCATGGACTATATAGCCCACCAGGCTCTTCTGTCCATGGAATCCTCCAGGCAAGAATACTGGAGTGGGTTGCCATTTCCTTCTCCAGGGGCTCTTCCTGATCCAGGTATCAAACCCAGGTCTCCTGCATTGCAGGCAGATGCTTTACCATCTGAACTACTAGGGAAGCCGGGTAAGTATCTAAGATAGTCCAATGTTTGGGCTTGTCCCTTTGTTAGCATTCCTTAGCAGAAAACAGGGCCTTGAGGAATCTGGCCAAAAAAAAAATGTGACTTTATCTTATAGGGCAGAAACCATTGGATATTTGCATCTTTATCTCCACAGGACCTAGGATAGCATCTTACACTTAAATGCTCAGTCGCTTCAGTTGTGTCTCTTTGCAGTCCCATGGACTATAGCCTGCCAGGCTCCTCTTTTCATGGGGATTCTTCAGGCAAGAATACTGGAGTTGGTTGCCATGCCCTCCTCCAAGGGATCTTCCCAACCCAGGGACCGAGTTTCCTGCATTGGCAGATAGGGTCTTTACAACTAGCACCACCTGGGAAGCCCCACACCTTACACTGGTGGGTGGTACTTACTAAATCCCTGTTGAGTGAATGAGTTGCAGGGAGTAGAGTGAGGGGTTAGAAGCTTGGTACAGGTTCAGGAAACAGAATCCTAGGTGAGATAGTGCCATGGGGGTCATGGGCAGCTTTTGGGCAGTCCAGGGGGAACAAGTACATGCAGGGAGGGAGCTGGAAAAGAGGGTGGGCACCCAGGCAGAGATGCCATCCAAGGTTTTCACCAGTTCAGAGCTGGCTAATGTGGGAGGGCTCTCCTGGGCCTTGCCTTAGTACCTCCTTGCTCTTCTGTCACTCTTTTGAGTTTGGAGTAGAGCTTCTCAGGGTTTGACCAGCAAGCCCTGACTTCTCACTCCTCTGCTGGAAGGAAGCCTTCAATTTCTACCTGCCGGCCTCAGGAGATGTTCAAACAGAGCTTGCAAAGCCTTTCGTGATCGGCCCCCTACCAACTTCTCCAATATGGTCCCTCTTTCTTTCTCAGGCGTTTCCCCCTCAAGCTCTGCAGCCTGAGCTCTTTGTGGTTCCACTTCCTGGCCTTGAACCTTTGTGCAAGTTCCTTGTGCCTTGAGCTCTCATTTCCCGCTCCTTTCTCCAAACTGGCTAATTCCTCCTTCCTCTTGGAATCTTTCTCTGCTACTTTCTTCATCTCTCCCCTCAGATGGGTTCAGCACCCTTCTAGGTTCTCATTGTCCAGAAACCTTGATCAGATTGTTTCAACAGGAACTAACAGCACCACCTCCAGTTCTACTGCCCACTTTCTCCTGTTAGACACACAGTAACGGGAAGGTGATGTTGCTGTCCTTGGGCAACAAGGAGGAACCATTTAAAAATAGTAAAGGTCAGTGAGGGCTGCCTGGACATGGGGGACTTTGATCCTGCCTCTCCCTCGGTTCAAATTGGAGTGAGGTGTCAATTCTCCCGTCACTCTGTATCATACTTGTGCTCAGTCACTCAGTCGTGTCCGACTCTTTGTGACCCCATGGACCATAGCCCGCCGGGCTCCTCTATCCATGGGATTTTCCAGGCAAGAATACTGGAGCGGGTTGCCGTTTCCTCCTCCAGGGGATCTTCCCAACCCAGGGATCAAACCCGCGTCTCTTGTGTCTCTTTCATTTGCAGGCAGATTCTTTATCACTGCACCACCTAGGAAGCCCCTGTATCAAATTGAGAAAGCCTCAATTTCTCTGTCTCTCTAGTACCCATTGTGGCTCTGTGGTTCTTAATTAAATGTCTTCTTTAAGTATTAGACCAAGTCCTTAGTATCTTCTTGCCTGGTTACCTGACAATGTGTTTCACTTCACACATTCACCCCTTCCACTCCCCCAGCCCCAGTTTCAAGCTTTGTCATGTCTATTGCTTATGTGATACCCTGGGACACAGTACAGTGTGTGGCTGAATTCATGTCAATGAACTGCAGCACTCCCATGTAATTATTTATCCACTATTGCATCTCCAGTGGGTGAGTCAGGAAGGGTTTCACAGTGAAGTGACTTTGAAAACTGGATGGGGGTCTATCAGGTGAAAAGGAAAGCAAAAGCAGAGGCATACGTCAAGGCAGGGAGGTATGACAGAGCTTATGACTGAGGAACACTGAAAATTTCGATGTGGTTAGAGTGTATGGTGTATAATAGGTGGTGCTAGTGGTAAATAACCTGCCTGCCATTGCAGGAGATGTAAGAGACTACAGGTTGGATCCCTGGGTTGGGAAGATACCCTGGAGCAGGGCATGGCAACCCACTCCAATATTCTTGCCTGGGAAATCCCATGGACAGAGGAGCCTGTAGGGCTATACAGTCCATGGGGTCACAAAGAGTCAGGCACGACTTAGTGGCTAAACAATAATGACAACACCCAGGTACCATCCAGTCAAAACAAATGTGGGTCACACCAACCAGCTAAGGGAAGTCTTTCTAGGGACTAAGTGCCCTCAACTGGAGTAAAGAAAAGCACGGAAGCAGGAAAATCCAGCTGCACTGGGAAATGGTGGGTCCTTGATTTCCTCTAGGATTTTATCCACATCTAGTCCATACGAATCAATATCATACCCAAATAAGCTAATTTCACCTGTCTTTGTAGGCACATTGTCATGTGGCTGGCCTCAGTGCCACCCAAGAGAAAACTGAACTGGAGGGGAATGGAACTGACATGCTCAGTGTTTTGTGGGTTCTCTTTTTCGATCCTCACCCAGTCTTGGGAGGTAAGGCATCATCGGGTGTGTTTTACTATTGTGGAAACTGAGGCTTTGATGGCTGATTCCTCAGCAGGTGGTGAGATGCTTGTAGCAGAGGTCCCTCTTGCTCCCAAGTGTGCTCCTGGGGTTCCAGAGTCCTCCTCTTCAGCTTAAGTTTTAAGGGCATTTACCATTTCTCACTCACTCACCCAGCCATCAAACCTGCTTAAGAAAAACAGCTAAAAGGTATATTTTTATTTCACAAAATAAGTGTGACACGCGATACCCATCCCCTAACAAACTACAAACTCTTGGAATACAGAGTAAAAAGGAGATCCAGTCAGTCTTGATGAGATAAAAATTTGGTTTCACAAAGTTGAAAAATCCATTACAAAGTCTCTGTTGTATAAATATAGTCAGTCTTAGAATGAGACCAAAAGAAAAAAAAAAAAAGGTTTGTTGGCATAAGAAATCCCTTGGTCCTTGAAAACACCAGTCTTCATTTGTACTCTCAGCCAAATGCAGGTGACATCTACATGATGAGAGTTACATGTGTATTCCTGGACTCTAGGTAACTAAATGGGATTTAATATTTTATCTCCTGAGCCCACTCTCCCTCCCCTAAAAGCTTGTGCAAAACACTATAGTCTTAGTTTAGTAAAGGTTTTTCCCATATAAAATAACACGTGTGTGTTCTAAGTTTGACTATGGTAATAGGTGTACAATTCTGTGAGTATACTAAAATCAGTTGAATTGTATGTTTTAAATGAGTGAATTGCATGGAATTTGAATTATACCTCAATAGAGACATTAAAAAATATCTATCATGTCTAAGTTGCTAGGGGAGCAACAGATGACCCTTATAGCAACCCAAGGAGTTCCTGGCAGGATGCAAGGAATATTTGCAGAAATCAGTACACTAAGGGATATAGAAAGGAGATCTTTGAAGTATTATGATTGAGTCAGTGGAGTCTGAGGTTGCTCTAGGATCACTCAGTTTCAAGATGTCAGAATAAAGAAATCAATGGGGTAGGTATTTTTTTCTGATTGATTCTAGCACAGTCTGTGTACCTTCTGTGGCCTTTGTCACAAAATAAAGTTATTTGGTGGAAAAGCAGATGCCCGGGGCATTGTTGAGACTACGGATAACTTTACGCTGGCATTCAGAAGCTGATTATCTGCCTCCATTGGGAGAAATTCCACCATGGCCACAGGTTCTGAGAGCCTGAGTCCCACAAGAGGAGGAAGAAATTAGATACCAAAGAAAAGCTTCTAGATTTATTGAATCAAAGGGACTGCCTGCCTTCAGTGATGCTGTTTCTGGCCAGAAGTCACAGCAGGGTTCCAGTTCTCACAGACCCTTCTATAAGACCTTTGCCAGGGCAGCAGGGGTGGATCAGAGCAGCCAACCATTATGCAGCAGACAAACCATTTACAATTGTCATCTCCAAGCTTGACCTACCAGCTGGTCACCGAATGGCCATTTGAGAAAGGAGACAGGCACAAACCATGGGCAACCAGGCCCTTGAACCAGGACGTCACTCTAGCCAAATAGTGAGGGGAGGAGAATTGCCATTAGTCGAAAGAAAAAGAGAACTTAAATTCTTGCTCTGGTTCTACCATTCTAGTTAAAAGTTCATCACTTACATTTGTTGTGAAAGTCGAGAAAAGGGGCAAAGAGGCCATTCGCTTTACTCCCCTTTCAGAACGGCTGCTAGCAGAAGGCTGGGCCAGGAGTCATTTTATTTTTTTAGCACACAAAGGAAAGGAGAACGAAAGAAGGGAAAGACAGGGCCTTGAAAGTGTGAGGGTTCCCAGTTTGGCGAACACCTTCTCCAACTCCCCCAGTGTTTCCTCCTTGAAGACTGATCTGGATCTACTTACTGCTGGGACACGGGCTAGAAGTCCATGCCTTTCTTGGCCAGCCTACAGGTTGTTTATTCTGTGGCCGAGCAGATGAACTAAGCTTAGCAGCAGGCACCATGGCCACCTCAGGTCCATCCCATTGTGGGCTGGCTTTCCAGTGTGGCCCCATTAAAACCTTGACCTCCTTGTGTTCTTCCAAAATATAATACGCTTGTTCCCTAATATGGTCCAAGCCTTTAGGTATGGGGTACTCAAGGATGAGAAATTTTCCCCACTGGAAATGTTTTGTCATTTTTGGGTAAAAGCAAATAGAGAATAAAGCTAAAACATCTGGGACTTGGGCTTACCTGGTTCCCTTTAGTGTCACAGGGAGAAGGTGGGAGGTTTAAAAAATGAAAAAACAAAAAGGCAAATGCTAGGGGGAGAATAGATCCATCAGGGCTTTGGGCATTTTCTCGACAAACTTTTTCCTTTGGCTCCAGTGAGAACAGTTGTAGCTTACTCAAGAAAACGGAATGAAGTACCCAGTTTAAAAAACAAAATAAAACCTTCCTTTATTGCCTCTTTGTGCTTCTCAAGCCTTTTCTTACCCAGGGCTTACTCAACTGGTCCCCAGCCTGTCCATTATACCAGTTGGAGCCAGTTATCCAGGAGAGATGAATCCAGACAACAAGGAAGATGGTCCATCAGGGGATGCCAATACCCTCCTCACCCAGCTCTCCCAAAGAGGTCATGAGCTGAGGGCAATGATCAGGGGAAACTCCTGGCTGCTTCTGCCCTGAAATAAGAGGACAGGGGGAGTCGTTTCTATACTTAAAAAGAGAGAAATACTTTTGTTCCAGAGCAATAAGAAATATGAGCAGATGAAGCTATGGCTCTGATGGCTGGTCCATTTTGGGAAACAAGATGCAAGTGAGGGAGTAATATATAAACAAAGTGTAGGTATATTTGGCAGGTTTGAGGCAAGCAAAAGGAAGGTTTGGGTACTCTATAAAAACAAAACAAAGATCTGGAATTCAAACTTCTTCTGATAAGGCCACAACGAAGAGATTTCCAGCAGTGGGTGTTGCAGGAAGGTGGCACCCACATTGCCACAGGCTTGCAAGGTGATGTGCCCAGGTGAGGAGGCAGGTGAGGCAGGGCAGTGTCCCTCACAGGTCCATGTCTGGGCCTCCTGAGGATGTCTTCAGTGGCACCGAGTCGAATCCATCAGGAGTCCTCTGAAAGAGAGATGGTGACAGGAGCTGGCTGCTGCACATGGGCAAGTTTGGGGAACAAAGGAGAGAAATGGAAAAGAGGTGACAGAAAGAACCCTCCTGAAATTCCTGCTTTCAGTGGCTTTGTGGAAACATGGACATAAGATAGCCTCTATTCTTCTTGCTCCCTTCGGTCAGTCAGAGGATAAGAAATATCTTTAAACCCCTTGCTTTGCATCTTTGTTGAATTCTAGAAGTTCCAGAAAGACCTAAGCGTCCCAGGGTAAACTTATCCCATTGGTTAAACAAAAAGCATTCAAGGTCTAAGGAGGCCAAGGGAGTTATCCTGGTAGGTCAGCACAAAGGGAATGAGATTTGGCCAAGTAAATACCTACCCACCTTCGTTTCCTTTTCTGTTGCCACCCTCCCCACCCAGTTTGGATAAATTGGTCAGGGCAGCAGTGAACTGTGTGTGCTGGCAGAGTAGGGCTTCAGAGGGCGATGGCCCTGGAGGAATCACTGGAATGCTCTCTGCTTGCCCCAGGCCCAGCGACAGTGTGGTCTGTCTTATGTTTATGAGCTTCAGACTCATTCACCCACCCATACAGAGTCAGCTCTCCCAGTTCAGAACTGTTCAAGAGTGAACAACTTAGATGAAGCTGTGACCCAGCCCCCAAAGGACAGGGGCCTGACATCCAGGGGACAGCACCTTCCACTGGCCAAAGGAGAGCCTCACTTCTACCAGAAGTTGATCCTAGAGGTTATCCCTTCCCCTCGCTCCAAAATACAAAAAGGTTTTTGGTTTATTGTTTTGTTTTGTCTTTTGGGGACGGGAGGTGATTCTGAACCTCAACATGGGTGGTTCAGTACTCCTTCTGGAAGTTAAAAGGCCCAAACAGCCGATCCACTGGTGTGCATGTTGGCAGAGAAGGAGCCTTGTGCAGAGCAGTCTTGGGCCTCAGGGGAAAAAGTATTTGTGTGAAAATACAGAAGACAGAAGCCAGGATTCTCAAGGCAGGAGGATAGAAGAGTATGGAGGTTAGAGAGCAGAACAGTGGTCCCTAAACAGTGGGGGGTCTGAGTGTCCTAGGACTGATGTCATCTCCTGACCTCCAGGGTGACCTCAGTGCACTGGCCATTCTCCCTACCTTGGAGGTAAATGATTTGATCTTCCCAAAGAGTGACTTTTTGCTGGTAAAGATGAGGTCATCCTCCACGTCCTCGCCTTCCATGATGGCACAGCTGTCGGCGGCTGGCAGGTCACAGTCCTTGAGGGTAGCATTCATCACCAGCTTGGAGTACTTGTACTCTAGCCTATGAAACAAGGGAATGGGGAAGACAAGACACCAAAATGTAATAAAAGGAAAAGGAGAAAGGTTGGGCTAAAGGGATATATTCCCTTACCATGGGTGATGGAACTGAAACACAGCAAAATGATGTTAGGCTGGGGATTTGGCTAGAGAATCTGATTCCCAAGTCAGGGATCTTTTGCCTTAAATGTAGGTGTTTCTATGATCTCAAAGCTGAATAGAAATCATGAAATTGCAAAACTATTTTTATCATTAATAATAGCAAATTAAGAATTCTCTTTGCATTTCTTTTGAGATCTAACAGCTTTTTGTAGACTGCCATGTGGTACCATCCCTGTTTAGGAGTTAAGATGCGTATGTGTGTGCTGAGTCGCTTCAGTCGTGTCTGACTCTTTGTGACCTCATGGCCTGTAGCCCGCTGGGCTCCCTTGTCCATGGGATTCTCCAGGCAAGAATACTGGAGTGAGTTGCCATGCCCTCCTCCAGGGGATCTTCCTGGAGGAATTGAACCCATGTCCTCTGCATGGCAGGCAGATTCTTTACTGCTGAGCCACCAGGGAAGCCCCTAGGAGTCAGGATAACCAAGGCATATACTGGTTGAGTGGCTCAACAAGCCTCTGGCCAGAGTCACAGGGACTGTGGCCAATACCAAAGAGCAGCCCTGTGAATTTATACTCTCAGATACTCTCCTCCCAGCTCAATGATCCAGCCCTGGCCATCCCCAAACCCATCACGTACTTTTGATTCTTTTTCCAAAAGTAACAGGTCAAGACAGTGAGCAGGATGGCAGTGCAGGTGCCTGCGGAGATGCCCACTTTCAGCCAGAAGTCTATTGTTTTGCAGATGGTGACTCTCTGCTCAGGCAGGGAGATGCCACCAGAGCACAGCTTTGGTTCTCGCCACACGTAAGTAGTTTTCTGTTGGGGAGAAAAACAAGGAACTCAGATATCACACTCGCCTGTCTCCTGGGAAGTCCCCAAGCAGAGACGCCTACCTGGATGCCAGCCACACAGCTGCTGACGATAGCATGGTAGTCAGCAGTTGAGCAGAGGGGGCAAGCGGCCACGCTCTCCCACAGGAAGTGGAAGTTACAGCCATCGCAGGTCCCATCGGAGCACGTGCTAACAGAGCAGAAAGGAGACTTAAGCGCACGCTCGCGGGACTGTTGGGAAGATCTGGTTGGAGTCTTGTCATTTCATAAATTGCCTGATCCGTCTTCTCCTTGTTAAACTGTCAGTTCCATTGTGACCCTTCCAACTAGTCCTTAGCTTTAGTTTTGCTCTCTGATTTCCCTGATGATAAGAGGCCTTTCCAGCCTTCATCAGGGCCCCCACCCTCTGCCCATATGTTTCTGCCGACATCAGGTGAGAACTCATGTAAGCTGTCTGAGCTCTAGCCCAGCTGCCCAACTAACGCCTCAGAAGCTCCTGTTCTCCCCATGGACATGGGACATTTTGCAAAAGTCACTTTTTTCTTTCATTTTAAAGTTTTTAGTTTCTATTGGGGTATAGCCGATTAACAAACAATGTTGTAAGAGTTTCAGGTGAACAGTAAAGGGACTCAGCCATACATGTACCTATATCCATTCTCCCCCAAACTCCATCCAGGCTGCCACATAACATTGAGCAGAGTTCCCTGTGCTGTACAGTAGGACCTTGTTGGTTATCCATTTTAAATACAGCAGTGTGTAGAGCTTCCTGTGGAGAGTTAAGTGTGAGGGGGCAGTGTTCGGAAATGAACTTCAGGTCACTGCTGTCTGCAGTGTACTTTACTGTAATGTTTGCAACAAGAAGAGTGACCATACATTTTGACACCACTGCTGGGTCACAGTGTGCCTCTTGGCTCCCCATCTCCCTGATCAGTCATTGTCCAGCAGCAGCATTTTCCAAACCATCTTCCTCAAGACATGGGTACCCTCAAGATGTTAGTGTTATGTGAAAAGAGGAAGGTAGAGGAAAAGGTTGTTGTTGTGTTTAGTTGATAAGTCATGCCTGATTCTGTTGCAACCCCATGGACTGTGGCCCACTAGTCTCCTCTGTCCATGGGCTATCCTAGGCAAGAGTACTGGAGTGTGTTGCCATTTCCTTCACCAGGGGATCTTCCTGGAGAATTGAACCCTCATCTCCTTCATTGGCAGGCAGATTCTTTACCACTGAGCCACCAGGGAAGCCTGGGGGAAAGGGTACTGTAATCAAATTAGTTCAAGAGTTCTTCATTTAGTGCCCTTGGCTATTAAATTCAGAATTGGGTCTTTCAGCTGTAGAGAGATTCTTAGGATTCCCTAACCTTTACTAATTTGATAGTAGGAAGAATCTGTTATCTCATTGAGCTTCCTTGGTGGCTCAGATGGTAATGCACCTTCTTGCAGTGTGGGAGACCCTGCAGGGGTCCATCCCTGGGTTGGGAAGATACCTTGGAGGAGGGTGTGCCAACCCACTCCAGTATTCTTGCCTGGAGAATCCCCATGGACAGAAGAGCCTGGTGGGCTACAGTCCATGGGGTCACAAAGAGTGACTGAGCGACTAAGCACATTACCTCATTATCTCAAGTCTCATTGTCTCATTTAATCCTCATAACAACCCCTTGAAGGAATTTATTATTATCCCCATTTTGTAAATAAAGAAGAAGAGGCCTAGAGAAGATAAGAACTATATCAGTAACAGAGCTGGCAAGTATAGGAGAGGAATTGAATCTGGCCCTCAGCCATAGCCATTAGTCACTCTGCTACGAAGCTGCCCACACGCTCTAGGAGAGTGAGGGTAGCTTCTACTCTTCTGCTCCATCTTTGACATCTAAAGATCGAGGGTTTGGAGCCATGACTGTATCCCCAAGAGCCCATTAATGGAGCTCAGATGGTTTTCTCTTTTGCTCTTCTTCAGTAATCTCTGTTTGGGTCTTGGGATGGAGTGATGCCAAGAAAGGGAGACTGTATCACATCCCTTTACCTTGGCAGTGACAGACTTCCAGGAGCAGGCTTGAGTGGATTGCATCTGACTCGGATGGTGGTTGATCTCCCAGAGCTGCAAGACTGGGTCACATCATTGGACCTGCAGAGCAAACAGCCCCCATAGGGGAAGGAGTCACTCATTGGTGCCATTGGAGAGCTACTAAGTGAAGTCAGCATGGAACAGATACCCTGCTGGGGAAGTCTGGTCTGACACATAGGGGAGAGTGGGGGGTCAGGGAGATCTGGTCAAGGGAAAATGCACTGGTCTAGAAAAGGTTGTGCTGTGCTCAGTTGCTCAGTCATGTCTGACTCTTTAGTGACCTCATGGACTGTTGCCCACCAGGCTCCTCTGTCCATGGGATTTCCCAGGCAAGAATAGTGGAGTAGGTTGCCATGCCCTCCTCCAGGGCATCGTCCCAACCTGAGGATCAAACCTGTTGTCTTCTGTGTCTCCTGCATTACAGGTGGACTGTTTACCACTGAGCCACCAGGGAAGCCCTAGGAAAGGCTAGCAGATGCATTAACACTGGAATCTGCTTAGGCGGGATGGGTTGTCCACCCCAGGTCATCCAATATTCCTCACTGCTTCCAGGGGCACATCTGCCTCAGTAACACCCAAGTAGCTGGGCTGGGGAATTCTCAGCCTTTAGAGCTCTCTGCTGGGCGGGTCTGCTAGACCTTGTTCTGGCTTGATAAGCAGGAGGTGGCTAAAGAGGGAGGGACACCATAGAGATTGCTGAGGAGCCCTGGGTTTCACTTGCATTAGCCTGGCCTCTCATTTTCACCTATAAAAGAAGATCACGTCCGGTATTCCCAGGGACTCCGGGTGGAAAAGTTCAGCTGGGGAGGTGATGCCATCCAGAGTCATATTTGTTGTCACCCCTGCCAAATTAGAGCTCCTAATTAGTTCTCACTAGTAGCATTTACCTGGCAACCACTTCAGTTCTTCCAATACCTGTTCACATCCCACCTTCCTTCATCTCTTCACATCCCTGAGTGGCTCAGGAGAGGGCAAACCAAAGGTTTATCAGTGGCCCCACAGGTCCTTTGTACCCCAGGATGGAGTGGGAAACAGAGGTCAGGAGGTTGGGCCCCTCACCTGGGGTCTTTTAGCTCAGAATCTGGGAGCCTCTTTCACTCTCTCTTCACACAGACACATACTCAAACAGGTGAGAAAGACCGAGTTACTCACCGATAAGCCGGTCTGCGAGGCTGACAGGCTGCGAGGACACCCCGGCCTTGTAGCCTGTCACCTCTGGGGGAATGATGACCGCCTGGCACACGTAGGCTGTGATGGGTTTGGAGAAACCTGACTCACCCTCGGGGATCCGGAGGTCGGTGACATTGTCAGTGCACACGGACAGTTTCTTACCCTGGGCAGAGGGGTGCGGGAGGAAGTGGGAGGGAATGAGTGACCACAGAAGAACTCTCGAAAGGGAACAGGGAACAGTTTTTCCACATTTACAATTTTAGCCTTCTAAGAGCATGCTGCAGTGGAATGATTCATCCCCATTCTAATTACAAGACAGATTTTAAAAGATAAAAAAGCTAAGAATAAGGCCTAGGTGTCCTAGTTTCTGGAACTCTGGCCCAGAGATCCCCAGTCTTTTGTTTCCTCGGAATCACCTGGAGCCCCTTATGAGCAGGGTTTGTGATGGTGGCAAACTGATTGGCAGATCTAATCTACCAGTCTACCAGTAAGGGCCTTCCTTATCCTAGTCAGATTTCTAGGCAGATCCTGAAATGTGTAACTGATCTCATGAAATTGATTTGGGCATCTGGCCTACTTCCCATTCCCTCTCCATGTCTTCCTGTGATTCTACCGTACTTATCTTGGGAGAGGAAATGGCAACCCACTGCAGCATTGTTGCCTGGAAAATTCCATGGACAGGGGAGCCTGGTGGGCTACAGTTCATGGGGTTGCAAAGAGTCAGACAAGACTGAGTGACTAACGCTTCAAGACTGAGTGACTAACACTTTCTTTTCTTATCTTGGGAGGACTTTTCAGAGTTTCCTGGGGGTTAAAACAAAACCCATAACCAGCTGTCTCCCTGCCTTGAGGTAGAACATCTTAGGACCAATTGGAACCTATTCCATTTAAAAATATTTATCAGAAAAAGAAAGACTGCTTCTCCTCCAGTGTGTAACAGCGCAAACTCTATAGAGTAGAACTCAGGAAAACAGTGGGAACTGGACTCCTTCCTCAAGATTTTGTAATAGAATAAATATTGAGATATTTTTCCTTCAAAATCCTTTAAATTTATAGAAGATGAATTGTAACTTGTTTGCTAATATAAGGTCATTTGTTCAATATTTTAAATTGAAGTGGACTAAGCATTTAGAATGTAGGATTTTCAAAATGATAAATTTAATTAGAAATAGACTCAAGTTGCTAAATCTGGTGTCTACTTTATTTTCAAGATTGTAAGGAACAGAAAAGGAACATGAGAACAGAAAGGTATCTTTACATTATATAAGAATAAGGGAGCAAAGAAAATAAAACTCACAGACTCTCCAAATTCCCATCTTTTCTCTCCCAACTCACTGAATGAACCTTTTGCTACATGGGGCTTGCTTTAATTAGTCTCCAGTTCCCAAGTTATCACTAACTGTCACTTCAGAGGCTTTCTTTTAACTTCTTCAAAGACTTTTTAAAAACCGGTGACATTTGTCTCTAATCTTTCACAGATAGTTTATTTCTTGGCATGTTCTCTCTATAAACACAAACCAGCTATTTTGCATGCTGCAGAAAATGGGTAGAAGCTGTGTGGTGTAAAGGCCTTACCTCTACACAGAGTCACAGAGTAAATGCTCAAGTTGCTCAAAATATTTTGCAACATTTAAAACTAACTTTCCAACTGCTGATCATGGCTTGTTAGTAATTTAGTCAAGTGCAGTGGTGGTGTGATTACCCTTTACAAATATTTCCACCTCTTAAATTTACATCCAAAATATTTGCAGCATCCTGAAATGCTAATGGTAACGTGTAGTGTCAGCAAAGACACATGTAGATGAAATTATGAGTAGTTTATTTTATCCAGCTTCTGGAAAACAAAAGACAGATGTCATGATTTCTGAAGACTACTTTTTCAAGGAAAAAAAATCTTTCTCTTGCATAGTTTTTTTTTTTAAATCGAAGTATAGTTGATGCATAGGTGTAATTTTTATATAATCATTTTGAGGGAATAAAGGTCAGGGATGGGTTAACGTACACCTTATTCTATTTTATTTAAGTAATTAACTTATTTTGGCTGTGCTGTGCGGCTTGTGGGATCTTAGTTCCCTGACCAGGAACCGAACCCAGGCCCCAGCAGGGAACACACCAGGTCTTACCCACTGGACCGCCAGGGAATTCCCCACACCTTATTTTATTTATTTTTTAATTCCCCTCATCTGATTTTAAACACATTCATTTTCCTAAATGTTTATAATCCAAATGATTTGATTTTAGAGGAGAAAGTCCTCAGGGAGAATAATAATCATTTGAAAATCTCTGAATCTGCCCCATCCTCTGCTACCTGAACCTCCTATGTCCTCTGCCCTCTGATTCACTGGCGTCCCCTTTCCATTCTCATGCTGTCAGTACCTACACAGCTTACCTGATTTCCGCAGAGACTGAGGGTAAAGTGGTGGAAGTATTTCAGCCCTTTGGAAGTAAAGCTTGGCCCTCCAGCCAGAGTGATGGTGTTTTCCAAAGCCAAGAAGTTGTAGTCGAAAGTCCTGGTTGATGTGCTGACCGAGAAGGTGCAGTCGTTGTAGCACAGGGAGTGGATCTGAGGGGAGAGGGGTCCATCAGGCCGGCTTCACAGGCAGGGCCAGAAGGGGCCCCTGTGGAGAGTGGCATCACTCTCCCCAGCCTGGTCTAGCCCAGGCGGGGTGAGAGAAGAGGAAGTGTGGATTAGGGGTGGGCATTGAAAGATGTGAAACAGGAGCTAGGGAGGCTGTGTGCATCCTGCCATTCTAGTATTAGCACATATATGATGTACAAACCTCTCATTTTTCGGTAGGTAGTTGGATCAGATTCTGTACTTTGTTCCTATGCCTGGATTATAAAACTCCCTCAAGACACAAGATAGCCCTTCTAACATTCAAGCAGAAAACAGCACTATATACTCACCTAGAGCCAGACATCCTGGAATGTGAAGTCAAGTGGGCCTTAGGAAATATTGCTATGAACAAAGCTAATGGAGGTGATGGAATTCCAGTTGAGCTATTTCAAATCCTAAAAGATGATGCTGTGAAAGTGCTGCACTCAATATGCCAGCAAATTTGGAAAACTCAGCAGTGGCCACAGAACTGGAAAAGGTCAGTTTTCATTCCAATCCCTAAGAAAGGCAATGCCAAAGAATGCTCAAACTACCACACAATTGTACTCATCTCACATGCTAGCAAAGTAATGCTCAAAATTCTCCAAGCCAGGCTTCAGCAATACATGAACCGTGAACTTCCAGATGTTCAAGCTGGTTTTAGAAAAGGCAGAGGAACAAGAGATCAAATTGCCAATATCCGCTGGATCATCGAAAAAGCAAGAGAGTTCCAGAAAAATATCTATTTCTGCTTTATTGACTATGCCAAAGCCTTTGACTATGTGGATCACAATAAACTGTGGACAATTCTGAAAGAGATGGGAATACCAGACTACCTGACCTGCCTCCTGAGAAATCTGTATGCAGGTCAGGAAGCAACAGTTAGAATTGGACATGAAACAACAGACTGGTTCCAAATAGGAAAAGGAGTACATCAAGGCTGATTGTCACCGTGCTTATTTAGCTTCTATGCAGAGAACATCATAAGAAATGCTTGGCTTGATAAAGCACAAGCTGGAATCAAGATCGCCAGGAGAAATATCAATAACCTCAGATACGCAGATGAAACCACCCTTATGGCAGAAAGTGAAGAAGAACTAAAGAGCCTCTTGATGAAACTGAAAGAGGAGAGTGGAAAAGTTGACTTAAAGCTCAACATTCAGAAAACAAAGATCATGGCATCTGGTCTCATCACTTCATGGGAAATAGATGGAGAAACAATGGAAACAGTGTCAGACTTTATTTTTTTGGGCTCCAAAATCACTGCAGATGGTGACTGCAGCCATGAAATTAAAAGATGCTTACCCCTTGGAAGAAAAGTTATGACCAACCTAGACAGCATATTAAAAAGCAGAGACATTACTTTGCCAACAAAGGTCTGTCTAGTCAAGGCTATGGTTTTTCCTGGTCATGTATGGATGTGAGAGTTGGACTATAAAGAAAGCTGAGCGCCAATGAATTGATGCTTTTGAACTATGGTGTTGGAGAATACTCTTGAGAGTCCCTTGGACTGCAAGGAGATCCAACCAGTCCATCCTAAAGGAAATCAGTCCTGAATATTCATTGGAAGGACTGATGTTGAAGCTGAAAGTCCAATACTTTGGCCACCTGATGGGAAGAGCTGACTCATTTGAAAAGACCCTGATGCTGGGAAAGATTGAAGGAGGGAGGAGAAGGGGATGACAGAGGATGAGATGGTTGTATGGCATCACCAACTCAATGGACATGAGTTTGAGTAAACTCCAGGAGTTGGTGATGGACAGGGAGTCCTGGAATGCTGTAGTCCATGGGGCCGCAAAGAGTCAGACACGACTGAGCAACTGAACTGAACTGAACCAAAGTGGAAGAAGTGTGCCCAGGATAGCAGAAGAGAAGCTACAAGCCTGTCCACCCTCCTCCACTTAAAATTCACCAACCCTCAGATTCCTTTTTCCAAGTCTCTTTATAGGAAACTGAACCATAAACCCCTTTCTTGCTCATTTTGAGGTCCTCATATGTTAATGGCCTAACACAACTGTCAGTCCCTCCCTTCACAGCAGAAGAGGCTGGGGGGAGGAAGTTTGTGACAAGAGTCCAGGGTGTCCCAATGAGGTTGCCAGAGATCTGCAGAACTGCTGCACTTACTACACAGCTAAACTGAGCAATGTCTGTAGACTGCATAAACAGTGTCTTACAAATGTATAGCCACGGGGTTGTGATCAGTAAAATACAAGTTCATTGAAAAGCATTAATGAATAACTAACAACTTCTGGTCATAGGATTCACTTTCTCAGATTCAGAAAATGCATGGGGCAACAGCACTGCTGTTCCACTTTAGAAGAAAGCCCTGGGAGAGGAGACAGCAATGACAGTTAACTACATGTCCCAGCAAAGGTGGGTTACCATTCCCAAGAAGGGGGGGGGGTGCAAATTCCCACGATAACAAGCTGGAATTAAGTAGGCTGAATTTGAGCCACAAGTCCCATTACTGCTTCCCTTTGGGTCTCTGTACAGATTGCCAAATAACCCTCTGGAGCAGAGGGCCACAGATCTCCATTACCCATCACCTGAAGATAAGACTTGTCGATGACTGAGACCCAGACCCTGAAAACCAACCAGTACAAGCTGAGAACTCTCCATCTATGGTCACAGCCTGGATGGGTTTCCTCTAGGACTATAACCTGGGAGTGTCCTAGGGGGATTGCTTGGGTGTCAGCCCCTTAAGAATGCCACCCAGGACCTGGCACCATCTGAGCTGGCCCATTCAGAGACACAAAGTTAGGATGCTTAGCCAACTACTGGCACCTTGTTGCTCTTGGTCCCTGGACCACAGGGCATGCAGGCCTGGGCACCATAAGGCTGATGGGCTTTCAGGATCGTGTTAGGGGGACAGGAGTGGCAGGTTCCTGAATCCCGATCAATATAGTAGCCAGCAGGACAAGAGGTGCAGGAGGAGCCCATGTCAGAGGCTTCCAGGGCACACGGACGGCAGTAGGAAGCCACTCCGTCCATGACATTGGTGATGTTGATGGAGTAGATCTTGGCGACATCACTGGTATACTTTCTTCCCTGGAAACAAAGACACAAGAGGAGAGTGAGTATGGCCTGCCTTGGCCTGAGAAGTAGCAGTTGAGTGTTCTGGAAATAACAGAGTATTACTTAATCTTTTTTATCCTGTGATACTTGAGAAAAATCTTTAGAAGCACCCTGTTCTTTTTACTCACCTAACAGTATCTTTTAATGTACATTTTGTGTCATTTTAAAGTAAGGACTGAACAATTTAGATGATGTATGAAAATATTTAGTACCATGGGGAAATATGTAGTAGGTATTCATATTTTTTAAAAAGCAGATTTTTCCCCTTATAAAAGAAAAAAAGTATTTATAGAGAAATAAAGACTGTATAGAAGATACTCCGTATGCTAACTGGCTTATCTCTGGGTAGTAGGATTATGGGTGGTTTTCCTCTTTTTGCTTATTTCTAAGTTTCCTTCCAGTGAACTTACATTACTTTGAGTTAAGATAATAAAACCAGAGTTATTATTATTAAGGCAAGAACAGGACTGAACGGGGTATACCAGGTCAGGTACCACATATATCCTCAGGACATATATCCTCAGGACAGGTCTCCTGAGGAGGGACAAGTAATCTTAGGAGTTTCCAGGGTCATTTGGACAAAGCTGGATGCTCCTCAGGGGCTGGCATAGGCAGTCCTCTGCTTGACTCCGTACAAGTCTTCTAATCACTGGATTCTGAAGCTCAACTGCATACTTAAGCTAAGGTAGGAATCCTTCCAGGTTAGGAGGTCTCTCTGGGCACTAAGCATCTGAGGAAGGGGAGGAGCTTACTGTCTCATGGAAAGTTGTCCTCTGGAAGGCCCAGGTGAAGCTCATGGTAGCATTCTCCTCGATGATGTAGGTATAGGACTGTTTGCCTTTGGAACCTTTCCACGTCTCCACGGGACTGTTGGTCCTAGAATTCACACCCTGAAACCAAGACAGACAAATGAAGAAGGCATGATGGCTGGGCAACTGTGGGGAGAGGGTGCCGATACCACTGCCATCCTGGGAGCCGTCACAGTGGGCTAGACCCATATTAAATGGTGCAGTCCCTGACAAATAGTTGGGCTCCTTGTTTGCAAAGTCACTGTAAGCAGGGGTGTCAGTTATGTTGATGCACCAACAGGGCAGAGGGGTCAACCTTCTCGGAAGCCCCAAAGCAGACAAAGGAAGGAAAACATACCACCATGAAGTAGAGCTCGCAGGTCACAGAACAGATGGTCTCAAAGACAAATGTGATTCTGGCCACCTCTTTGTTCTCTGTGTCTGCCATCACTGACTGTGGAGGTCTATGGGGCAGAAATCAAAAGTCGGTTCCAGGGGCCAAACAGTGCTAGTGAACAGATCAGATGGCAGCAAAGGGTCTGCTGGGGGACAGGATTAAGTTCTGAGTATGTTGGAAAGAACATGAACTAAATCCAAGTCTATCATCCTAGCTGTCTGACCTTGATATAGCTAAACTGTACCTTTCTTATCTGTGAAAAGGTGATAATATCTTTCTTATTTACCTCCCATCATTATGCGTGCTAAGTCACTTCAGTCATGTCCAACTCTTTGTGACCCCATGGACTGTAGCCTGCCAGGATCCTCTGTCCATGGGATTCTCTAGGCAAGATACTGGAGTAGGTTGCCATGCTCTCCTTCAGGGGATCTTCCCAATCCAGGGATTGAACGTCTCTTGCATTTCCTGCGTTGGCAGGTGGGTTCTTTACTACTAGCGCCATTGGGAAGCCCATCATTGTGGTGTGATCCAAAGGCATAACAGATGTGGAAGTACTTTCTAAAATGCTGAATAGCCTCGCTAGCAGAGTGAGGGCTTCAGACCCGCTGAATTAGAATCTGCAGCTTAACATGATCCCCAGGTGATCCATGTACATGTTAAAGTTGAAGAAGGACCACTAGCGTAAGACATCAATTGTCTACACTCACTCAGCAATTCAAACCCCCTCCCCGCCCCCGCATGAACTATGGGGGTTTTGCCCTGGTCACATGAGCAGGTACTTCGATTCATAGCTTTTTTTAGCAAAGTTCTCATCCTGGTCCTTCTTTGGGGAAAGAGAGAGCCATGTCTGATAGGTGGGGATGGCAGGGTGGGGCGAATGGGGTTAGAAAGTGCTTTACTGCTATAATCATACTTGCAAATTGAGAAGTATTTTGGTGAGTGTTATCTCCCAAAAGTCTAAGAGGTTTGCTTCCCTCAGAAACATAAGATACAGCTGTTCAGCTCTGAGTAATGTAGATGAAGGGAAGGGAATCTTTCGAGCAAGTACTGTGGCTGAGCACTGTGCCTGGGATGGAAGGAGGGAGCTTGAAGGAGGGAATGGAGAAGCCAGATTGGCAATAGGGATGCTGATTCAGTGGTTCCCCCTCATCTTTAAAGCACATACAGGCAGAAGAGTTCACTTGGGCTTTGAAAACCCATCTGTGGCTTTCTTTTTGTGTTTGGGCATATGCTTGACTTCTGAGGACCTCCAGTTCCCAGCTACTGTCCACTCAGTGGTGTGAACCGATGGGCTGGAAGAATCATCTCCATTTGAAGTTAGGCCAGAATCACAGACTGTCAGTCCCTTTGTTTTACAGACAAGGAGCCCAAAGTCTAAAGGGGCACATTGGCTTTCCCAAGTTCACCAAGCCAGTAAGTGGCAAGATTCAAGTGCCCTGTCTTTTAGTCCAGTTTTCCTTATGCTGTACCACTCTGCCTGCAGTGGCTTTTTTAATGGCAAACAAATTGCTTATTATTCTAACTGTTCTTGGGAGATGGGGATAAATATAACAATAAGAGCAGTCCCCCCCAGAGACTTCACTGGTGGTCCAGTGGTTAAGAATCCACCTTGCAATACAGGGGACACAATTCGATCTTTGGGAACTAAGATCCCACGTATTGTGGAGCAACTGAGCTCACATGCTGCAACTACTGAAGCCCAGGCGCCACAACCAGAGAGTCTGTGCACCAGAAGGAAAGATCCCGTGTGCCACAACTAAGACCCAATGCAGCCAATAAATAAATAAAACCAATCTTCTTGTCCCATTGAAAGGTGAACTATCTATGGGCACTTCTGGCCCTATTTTTTACAGGTTTTAAAATCTTACTTGATGCTTTGAGGAGGAAGAATTTGAGTAGAATGTGGCCAAATGGTAGAAAAGCTAGATGGGTTGGGAGAGCAGTAGGTAATCAACGTGGGCAACAACTAAGAACGTGTCAGCATTCAGGTTAACTTTATCAGACCATTACTGTGGTCTCCTCTGTTCTTTTCTTGTTTTTTAGACTTTTTTTAATTTTTAAAAAATTTTATGTATTAATTTTGGCTGGACCTTACAGCATGTGGGATCTTAGTTCCCCAACCAGGGAATTGAACCTATATCCCCTGCATTGGAAATGCGGAGTCTTAACCACCGGACCCCTAGGAAGTCCCATTCTCTGTTCTGGACTGACACTTCTGCACACCAGAAGCCCTCTCGTCTACAACACTCCAAGCTGTGTGGGACTGGGATGTGGCCAAGGGTGGTGTGGTTTCCCCTTAGCTTTGTGCTCCTCACCTGAATCCTGGCACGACCAGGGTGAGAATCATGAAGTCATTGTCTGAAGCTCCAACAGCTGAATAAATGTGATCACCCGCCACTTCCCAGCCTGGAAAAGGAAAAGGATATGAGTTAATGCCCAGTGGTCTCAGGTGCAGGGCAAATGTGCACCCAGATGACACTCTGGAAGAGAAATAACACCATCCTTTGAGGCACCCAGAACCGTCAGCCAACACAAGCCATGTTACTTATCAGGCTACTTTGGTCAAAAACCCTGAAACTCTCAGAACAAGACCTCTGCAGTGTGTGTATTGTTTCTAGTTTGTCTCTAAAGCTTAAGTTTGCAGAATATATGTTCTTTGTCCATGGGGAGTGGAGCATTCAAGGGAGTGTGAGCATGATCAGCTCATTTTTCTCTAGACATCACTGTTTTAAAGAACTGTGAGTTAGGAAGAACCCCTTTGGCAGGGCAGCTAGCTGAGAGCTCAAGGTGGGGGGAGGTAGTTACCTGTCATGCCCTTGTACTCAAAGTTGATCCCGCTGAGGACGGTCGTCTCCATGTTCGTGGGCAGCGTGTTCCACCATTTGTATTCAAATCCCACAGCAGGTTCGGTCCCTGCTGGGCAGTGGCTACAATCTGGGGGAGCCACAAGATCCACGCATTCAGTAGGAAGGCTGCAGCCACCCTGACTGGAGCTGTTGTTGCACAGACAAGTGGCAACAGTGGCGGGCAGCCCCACAAAGGTGTTGCTGAGCACAGTTAACAACAAGCTAACTCGAAAGCATTCTGACAATGTGTTTAACAAACTTGGGGTGTAAAGGCTGACCCTTCATTCCATATTCCAGTATCCCACTTGTCCATCAAATTATTAATTTCAAAGCTTAAGTGTATCTTCTAGTCTAATACATATAGTTCATATTATTTGTCACATTGTCATCAGCAAATGCCTTCACATTAATAGGTATACAGATCTCCCCAGCTCCTCTCCTGCAAATTCTGATTGTGTCAAGGTGGCCATCCCAGCTCTCCAAACCTTCTAGCTATCCTCCCTGCCACATGCAGGAAGCCTCTGCTGTGAGGAGCATGCCCCTTCAGGCCTGAGTCACATTCACAGTTGGAATGAGAAGGGAGGCAGGCAGTTCTCAGGTGGACCCACAGACAGGGCCCACCCTGACCTCTTTTCTGAATATGGTCCTCAGAGGGGGCCTGGGCCTTACTGCCTCCCTTGGAAGGACATGGTGTGAGTTCAGTTGATATGCTGAGTGCCCATGTGGCCCACCCATATGTGTGGCATGGGAATGGAGTGAGGCCGGGAGTGGGATGGGAGAGGGGTTACCGGAGCCATTGGAGTATGAGCCATAAGGGCAGGGCTCGCAGGTGCTACTGTTGGTCTTGAAGAAGCCTGGGTTGCAGGGTGGGCAGTGGGTCTTCAAGCCAGAGGCGGGAAGCTTCACCGCGCCCTCCAGATCCTCGCTGCAGATTTTTGGCTGGGCCCATTTGTACATGAGCTGCGTCTGCAGAAACAGAGCCCGACTCAGCCTGCTGTGTGGCATTAGTACATCTTCAGGAAGTTACCTTGAGGATGGGGGGATTCTGGGCTCTAGTGAAAGCTCCAGCAGGGTGGGGAACTTGGTTTGGGTCACCAGCGTATCCCTGGCACGTGCTTAGTGCCTGGCTCGTGGTCATGCTCAGTGAATATCTGTTGAATGAATGGACTGGGATGAAGAGGCATAGGCTTGTGTGTTGGATGGGAAGAGGGGACCAGTTTCCTCCAGAGAAAGCCCTAATTCCAGTGTAGAATCTTATTATTAATACTAAAATGTCACAGGAAAAGCAGCTGGTGAAAATCCCAGAACACAAAAAGGCATGGAGTGGAAGTGGCTTATGTAACCCCTGGGGGAATAGAGGATGGCTGAGGTGTCTCAATTTGTCTTCTAAGTATTTTCTTTGCTTTTTCACTTATTCAGTAGACATCTATAGAAGGTCTAATATAAACATGTGACTCAGAGATGAATGACGTGGCCCGTGCCCTCAGGGAGCTAGCTCACTGTCTAGCAAGGGCATTGCGTTGCATTGCATGCATGCTCAGTCGTGTCCAACTCTTTGTGACACCATAGACGGTAGCCCACCAGGCTCCTCTGTCCATGGGATTTTCCAGGCAAGGATACTGCAGTGGGTTGCCATTTCCTTCTCGAGGGGATTTTCCTGACCCAGGGATTGAACCTAAGTCTCCTGCTTTGCAGGCAGATTCTTTACCGCTTGAGCCGTCAGGGAAGTACCCTAGCAAGGGCACCATAATAACAATCCCCCATGGGGGTATGAACACTGTGTTCCCTGGGACATAAAGACAAGAGCAATGAGGCTGGTTAAAGAGTACAAACTTCCAGTTATAAGATCAAAAAATTCTGGGGATCTAAGGTACAGGCGATTAGAGTTAGCATGGTGATTAGAGTTAATAATGCTATATTATATACTTGAGAGCTATTAAGAGAGTATATATTAAACATTCTCACCACAAAAAAGAAATGGTAATTATGTGCCCTGATGGTAGTTAGCTAGCTCTATGTTGGTTATCATCTTGCAATATTTAAATGCATCAAATCAACTCATACACCTTAAACTTCCACAATGATATGTGGCAATTATATCTCAAAAAACCTGAGGAAAAAGGCAAGAGAACTGATCAGCCTCCAAGTCAGTGAGCAAAAGAAGCACTGCATCTGTCACTTACTAGGACCATCCCTAGTCTTTTGATGGAGGCGTTGGCTAGCGAAGAGCAGATGAACTGCAGGAGGCCCCTGGTGAGTCAGGGGTGAGGTTGGGCAGTGTCAAGCTTCCTGTGTGGTCCTTGGGCAAAAGACAAAAGGATTGCATTGAGGTGATGATCCAAATGCGCTATGTAGCATACCATACATGCAAGAAGGTGGGTGAACAAGGTATCAGTCCATTTTATTCAGGATAAGGTCTTGACAAGGTCTTAAAAGGGCCTTTGTTGAAGATGAGCCCCGGGACAGACAACTTGTGCCCCTGCTCAGTTCAGCCTTTCTCTGTATAAACAGCAGTCAGTGACCAGAGACCCAGACTAGTGACCTAACCTTATCTCCCCCAGCTCGTCTCCTTGAGTCTTATAGAGAGAAGTGTCTGGGGAGCCCGCTGGACTGACTTGGGCCACCTCCTGGAGCAGCACAGTCAGCAGCCCCAATGGATCAGCAATCCGAGTCCCTGAGAAACTACTGAGGCACAGCAAAGGCCATAAAGGCAATCACAGGAGTCCTTTGATTTTAAAATACAGCTTAAAAGACAAAGTGAAATTCCAAGACTGAGCAGAACCAGCATGAGCCTGAGGGCTGACACTTCCATAAGACACTCCTGGTGACCATATTTACTACAGGGTTCCCCCCTGAGCCGTGCTGTGGCTGGGCTGCAAGGTGGGAACACCAGCTCTGGTCCCACACATCTCTAGGCCCCCAAGGTGATCAGAGGATGGCAGACACCCAGGCTTGCAAGCATCAGAGCACACTATGGATCTAGAAGTCCTTGGCCTGAACCAGGAGGGAAAAGAATGGGGCAGAAGGAAGCAAAGACAGCCACAATCGGCCACATGTTACATCCTAGAGGGAGGAGAGGAGCAGGATTGTCCTCTTAATTAGTGGGTCAACTGAGACCAAGAAAATGACAGTAATTCCTTACAAGGTCATGAAGAAGGCCAGACACTATAGAACTGGGGCTAAGTACAACTGATAGGATTAATCATTTTGCTTGGCTGCTGGGGAAGGGGATTTTGCTCAAAAAATGAGAATGGGGCCGGCCAGTATGCGGCGGTAAGATATAAAAACAATCGGTGTTAAGGACTGAACTTCATCCCACGCTTAATTAGCAGAAAGAGAATTCAGCCAGCCGTCCAGCCAGCAAACATGTATGCATCCTAATAGCCAAGCACATGCTTAGTGCTGAATGATGCAGAATTCCCTACTCCTGTCTTCTTGGGAGGTTCTAGTTTAGGGATACAGACAGGACAGTTCATCCAGAATTGCTGATCTAAGGCAGATCCCACCACTTGTGCCATTGAGTCATCCTTGCTCTCTTCCTCAAAGTTTCCAGGCACTTGCCTGCCTCCTCCACACCTGCTGCATTCCCTGCCTGGGTACCACTCTGGCTCTTTTCCACCTGACTCAGGTCTCTGCTCAGAGAGGTCATCCTTACCCTCTCTAAGTAGGATAGAGACAGAGATGTGGAGAAGTAGAGAACAAGTGTATGGATACCAAGGGGTAAACAGAGGGTGGGAAGAATTGAAAGTTTGGGATTTACATATGCATACTATTGATACTATATATAAAATAGATCACTAATGTGTTTTATACTGTGTAGCTCAAGGAACTCCATTCAGTGCTTTGTGATGACCTAGATGGGAAGGTAATCCAAAAAAGAGGGATTGTGTATCTGTTTATTGTTTTTCTGTTGTCTCTCCCTTCACTCACTGCCCAACAGTAATTAAGTACCATGAGAGTGGATGTTTCCTTGGCTCTGTGAACTGCTGCATACCTAGTGCCCAGCACAGCACCTGGCTGTACACAGGAACAAATGACCTCCTCTGAAAGACCGGCCCTGGCCCCACCCTCCAACCTGGTCACTACTCTCTGGGTTCCCCCAGTGCCCTGCATACAGTCAGGCCCATCTTTCTCCTCCCCACCATCTTTCTCCTCTCCCCCTTAGGGCAGAAGCCCATCTTATTCATCTTGGGTTCCCTGACTGGAGTCCAGGGCAACAACTGATACTCAAAAATGCCTGCTGACTCAGTGGTGGAACAGACTACAAAGGAAAGTCTTTCTGAGGCAGAAAGCCTGCGGGGGAGAGGAAACGGGCAGAGACGGAATAAATCAGACAGTTTTCCCGTGAAAAGCAGGGAAGCAGGAATCACCCCCTATGCCGGCCTACAAGAGCAGCGCTGAGGGGACAAGTCTGATGAGAAAGAAGAAATAAGTATGTATGGACAGGCAGTCATGGCCCAGGGAGTGAAGCGAATGGAAGAAACCAAGCAAAAAAAAAAAAAAAATGAAAGCTTTTTTTAAAAGCAGAACATACGTGAGTGAGCAGCGGAACAAATGTAGCAAAAACAGTTTCTGACCTGAAAATGAGTGAGGTCATCTCATTTTGCCTCCCCACTGGCCCCGGGGTCACTGCAGAGGTCTGGGGGGTTTTCTCAGGTGACAGCTTCACTGACCGCTGGAGCTGCAAATCTGGCAAAGCCCAAGGGGCAGGCTAAGGGGTCCGAAGACCGTACTACCCACCTCTCCTTCGGCATCACAGGCCGTGTGAGTGTAGAAGTAATCTTTATCTGTGCAGGCTGGCCGTGCTTTGCAGGTGGAGGATCCTTTCTCTAAAAGGCAGAAGCAAGGACAAATATTTGAAGTGAAGAGAGCAGAGCTCTTGACCACTTGTACACGATGCTCTAACACCCCAGACCGTGGGGTGCAGCACAGCACGGATCTTGCAGAAAGTAGACAGTGCTGCACACACACCTTCCCTTTGCCCGAGTGGCTTCATTTCCAGTCCCTGAAGACCTGTTCAGATACCCACTTTGCTTCCCACCCTGATGCTGATGAGAAACCACTGGGCCCGCACTGCGGAGCAGGGCAGGGGAGGTGGGCTGGCCAGAGGACCATTGAGGGGGAAGGTGGCCGGAAGGAGCATCTGCAGATTTTTTTACCACCAGCCCAATTCCCTAGAACCTGCCATCTTCCAGGTGCCTTAGAACCCTGACTGTGTGGGTGGTTTTTCTACTCCTAAAGGGTTGAAGCAAAACATAGGAAAGCTTAGGACAGTGCCTCTGAATTTTCTCTCAATATGTGCCTAGAATGAAGGCCTCCCACGCTGCATTTCCTCTTCTCCATTCAGCCATCCTACACAAATAAAGTGATGGTTTAATCCCACTCTTTCCACTTTTTCCACCCACAATCTTCACAGCACTCTCTTTAAGCCTTGAACCAGACTTAATGAAAAATGTTATGAACTATCATTTTATTTACTTTACTTTCTGTGTGTTCTTATATCTAGGTTGGCTCTGCTTTAACCCTATGAACTCCTGGATAGAAACAACTGTTTCAATGGATCCCTCTTTATTTTTTAAATGGTGATGGTAAACTTTATTTTATTTTAAAATATTGATTATTTATTTGGTTGTGCCAGATCTTAGTGTGGCATGCAGGATCTTTAGTTGCGGCATGTGGGATCTAGTTCCCTGACCAGGGATCGAACCCAGGCCCCCTGCATTTTGAGCACAGAGTCTTAGACACTCGACCACCAGAGAAGTCCCTGAATCCCTCTTTAAATCAATGGATTTTACCTTTTTTGAATTACAAATCCTTTTGAGAGTTTGAAAAAAAAGAACTGTTTCCTGTATCCTGAAAAATATACCTAATTCATACAATATTTTTTAATTAATTAATTTATTTTAATTGGAGGCTAAGTACTTTACAATATTGTAGTGGTTTTTGCCATACATTGACATGAATTAGCCATGGGTGTACATGTGTTCCCCATCCTGACCCTCCCTCCCACCTCCCTCCCCATCCCATCTCTCAGGGTCATCCCAGTGCACTGGCCCTAAGCACCCTGTCTCACGCATCGAACCTGGACTGGTGATCTATTTCACATACGGTAATATGCATGTTTCAATGCTATTTTCTCAAATCATCCCACCCTCACCTTTTCCCACAGAGTGCAAATGTCTGTTCTTTACATCTGTGTCTCTTTCGCTGTCTCGCATATAGGGTCATTGTTACCATCTTTATAAATTCCATATATATGCATAAATATACTGTATTGGTGTTTTTCTTTCTGACTTACTTCACTCCATATAATAGGCTCCAGTTTCATCCACCTCATTAGAACTGATTCAAATGCATTTTTTTAATGGCTGAGTAATATTCCATTGTGTATATGTACCACAGCTTTCTTATCCATTCCTCTGCCAATGGACATCTAGGTTGCTTCCGTGTCCTGGCTATTGTAAACAGTGCTGCGATGAACATTGGGGTACATGTGTCTCTTTCAATTCTGGTTTCCTCGGTGCATATGCCCAGGAGTGGGATTGCTGGGTTGTATGGCAGTTCTATTTCCAGTTTTTTAAGGAATCTTCACACTGTTCTCCATAGTGGCTGTACTAGTTTGCATTCCCACCAACAGTGTAAGAAGGTTCCCTTTTCTCCACACCCTCTAATTCATACAATTTAAAAAAATTTTCCAGGGAATTCACTTTCTCTGGAGTGAAAACCACTGCTTTATAGAGTGCCAGGACAATACTGCTCTGACTGCTACTGTTCCTGGTATGACTGTTGTGTCACCTGCAGGTAAGAAGGTGACGATGGTGAGACTTTCTCTCTACATATACTGCTTGATGGGCATTTTAGTAGAATGCAATGAGATTCTTAAGTCAGACAGATCTGGATTTGGATCCTGCGTAATCACTTAGTAGCTGTGTCACTTCTGGCAAGTTACTTAACCTCTCTGAAACTTTGTGCTCTCAACCTGTACAGCAAGAAGAGTAACATCTACCTTGCTGGAATCAGCACATACCTGACACATTGTAAGTAGGAACTTGCTAAATGCTGGTAACTATTATCACCTGGATTTATAAGAAATCTTTTTATTTGATAACCGTCATGGGACTTTTAATAAGCATTAAAGTTTCCCTTCTCTTCCAGTTAAGGCTTATTTCTCAACTGGTCCTTTCTTCCCAAGGCAACAAATGAGTTGCTAGATCTGAGAATCTCCTATTACCATGTTGTTGGTCTGCACTGGGGCCTCTTCTGTCCCCATCTTGTTATCCTGGGTGAGAGGAAGCTACTGGCTGAGAAGCAGCTGGGGTCTTCTGAGCTTATTTACTCAGTTAACAAGCAAGGGCCTATTTCAACATAAAGGGATCCAGGGACTCCTGGTTTTGACAGACCTGGCCAGGAGAAATTTGGGGGGAGATGCTGAAAACAAATCAATTCCCAGGACCTTGCATATTAGATTTAGCAAATTGCAAGTTACATGTTAGAAAATGTGTTCCACATAAGCACCTTTCTCTGCTTGTCAAATATTTATTCAAACTGACACCCCAGCTCTGGGTTTCAGCAAAAATGGTCCAGCTGTTTACACACTGACAACTGCTAGACTGGTTTTAATAAATGATTAACCCAAATGCTGAGCCAGACCTCACTTTCCTAGCTCAGGTTTCATCAAGGTGTTAAAACTGGGGACTGGTCAAGTTTGAAAGATTGGCCTAGATGTTTGGTGAGAAAATGAAAAGTGATTCCTGTAGGATTGGCCCTGGGCAAAACTGTATGAAGATAAAGTTTATTTTGGGGGGCTCCACCTGCTCTTTTTGAATCTTCTTCCCACCTCCAGAAGTACAACCTTCTCATTCTGATCCTTTTTATCCAAAGAAAACGTTTCCCCTGACCATTTAAGTACCTAAATGAACAAAAAACTCAGCTCTGACCCCAGCACAGACTCTGGGCGAATCCCTAACCTCTCTATTGTTGTTTAGTCACTAAGTCATGTTTGACTCTTTGTGACCCATGGACTGTAGCCTGCCAGGCTCCTCTGTCCATGGGATTTTCTAGGCAAGAATAGTGGAATAGGTTGCCATTTCCTTCTCCAGGGGATCTTCTGACCCAGGGATCAAACCTGAGCTTCCTGAATTGGCAGGCAGCTTCTTTACCACTGAGCCACCAAGGAACCTCTCTGAGCTTCTGTTTATTCATTTGTAAACGAGGAAATCATTCCTGCACTGTGCAATGAGTAATAAATGAGATCGTTTTGTAAACTGTGAAGTGCTATATCGTGACTTTACTATTGCTACCTATACCCAGAGTGTTGTCACAGTAGAAGAAGACTGCTAGGACAGGCCTTAATGAAAATGAATAAATAAACTAGCTCTTACTATATGCCAGACACTATTCTAAATTCTTTGTTTTCACCAATCCACACAATGACACTATGAGGCAGATACAATTATTATCATTCCCATTCTAGAGGTGAGAAAACTGAGGCACAGACAAGTGACTTGCCTAAGGTGGCACAGCTAGTAAGAGGTGCAGCAGGGATTTGACCTGTAATGATTTTGTTCTTGGAGCCCATGCTCTGAAACACTATGCTATTCTACTAGGAAATGAGTCCCTAGTATTAAACATAACACAAAGGAATTAACCCTAATGATGACATTTAAGCTATCTGTATCAAAGACACTTTCCATCAAGGCTTTGTCCTTGACATCTCCACCCCCGTCCACTCCTCCTTAGTCTAGGTCCTGGATATGGACAATGGCACCTGCTGAAAGAAATCTGATTGTGGTCTCTGTCTCCAGCTTTTCCTTTCCTCATACCTTTTCCAAATGGCAACCAGAGTGGACTTCAAAAGTACAAGCCAGATTATGTCATTCTCCAGTCTTAAATTCTTTTATGTCTTCCGTTGCTGATAGGATCAAATCTCAGTTCGGTAGCAATGGCACAGAAGGGTTCATCCATAACCTATTCCTTGCCTACCTATTAGCCTTCAATGCTAATTCTCTCCAAGTAAGCTCCAGTGATGCTGAGTTACTCCTGGATCCCTGAGCCTTCTGGCCGTGGCTCCTTCCAGAATATCCTGCCTCCATCAAATCACCAACTCATCTTTCAAAACAGTTTATCTTTCAAGACCACACCTAGTGCAGCCTGTCCTCCCTCCCCAGAGAGGACTGACCACTCCCCTCTTTCTCTTCCACCACATACTACACTCAACACTCCTCTATCAGCACCTCCTGTACCGAGGAGTTACTACACTTGGTGTTTTTTTAACGTTTCCACTTTTGACATAAGCTGGAGGGCAGGTTCCAGCTCTAACCCCAGCCCAAGCCCTGGCACTCAGCCTGGTGAGCACTCTGAATATATTTACAAATGAAAGACTAGCTGGTCACAGGGTCTCCTGTCACTCCCTTCACGTACATCCCACCGTAGGCTCTCATCATACTCCGCATTTTTGAAATCTCCCACTGACTCTGTATTCTGGAAGAACCGAGTCCCCAAGAAATTCAATGCTCTTTGTACCCCTGAGTCGAACATATTCTTCATAGTAAAAACTCACTTTCCAGTCAAAGGGGTGGATTGAGAAATCAATGGCAAAAGAAGACCAGATGGCAAGAATATAAACTCCCAAAGTAATACTTTCATAACAGCTCTGTGGATAGACATCCATTTACATAGCGTTGATCAAAACACCCGTAGGCACTTTTTCTAGAACCACCTTGTCCTTCAAATCCTGTACCACAGCAGGGCTGGAACGGGAGCTGGAGAAAATGACTAACAAAGGCTGCTATTGATAGAGCAGGGAAGAGAAATAAGAAATTCAAGTGAAAAAACAGGAATTTAGACTTGAAGATAAAAACTTCCTCTAAGAGCTAAACATCTCTGTTGTTGCTGAAAGCTACACTCATTTGGCAAGATCTGAGTAGATAAATAGGACTTTTGTTTTAGGATTGGTGTAGAAATAAGTAGTTCACAAGGTCAGTGGCTGGTCTTGGCTGAGCAAACATGTACTGTAATGCATGTGCGAAGGGCGGGTGTGTCTGTGTAAAGATGGGGGGAGGTCTGCTTAAGAGAGGGCCTTGAGCTGGGTTTGTGTAGGTTGTTGTTTAGTTCCTAAGATGTGTCCAATTCTTTTGCCACCCGATGGACAATAGCCTACCAGACTCCTCTATCCATGGGATTTCCCAGGCAAGAATACTGGAGTGGGTTGCCATTTCCTTCTCCAGGGTATCTTCCCAAGCCAGGGATCAAACCTGCATCTCCTGCATTGGCAGACAGGTTCTTTACCACTGAGCCATCAGGGGAGCCTGGATTTGTATGTAGTTCTGTGTGAAAAAGGACAACTGGAATCGTTATGAGCATTTGCAGGGGAAGGGAGAGGACTCTTTTACTTTCCCTATCTGTTTGTTTCAGAACCTGCCTTGGAGATTGGTCCCTGGGCTATTGTCTGAGCACAGGGCCCTCTGGGGACACTGCCCATCTTATACCAGAGCCCTGCTGCTCCCAAGATCCTCTCAAGTAGCCAGGTTCCCTTTCTCAAGTTGGACTGCTTCAGGAAGTTATCCAGGGATAACTTCTGCAGAAATAGGCTGCTACTCGCTGTCCCCTTATTTTCCTTTAGAGGAGTGGTTTTCAAACTGTGTTCCAAGGAACCCCAGATTTCTTGACAAGGCCTGCTTTAAATTCAGTGGATGCTTTGAGTTCAATGGATAAAAGATTATAGCTTCTTGCTATCAAAATGTTTTATGCATCAATTCAACCTCATGGCTCTTCTAAATTAACTGATAATAATTGTTATAAATGAAAAAACATAAATTTATACCTCTTTATCTACTGTATATAATATTTATAATCTTATTTAAGGTTTTATTAAAAAACAAAAAACAACTGCAACCCCTTTCCCTACCTTTTCTAATTCCTCTAATTCTGAACTGCTTTTTCTTTTTGCTATAGTACCCTGCACTTTTTACTGTCTAATATACAATATACTTTATTACATATTTATTATTTAGTTATTATAGTTATTACTTATTCCATTTACATTCCAGGATGTAAATTCTATGAAGACAGAAAGTGGAAATGTTAGTCGCTCATTCACGTCTAAGACTCTTTGTGACCCCATAGACTGTAGCCTGCCAGGCTCCTTGTCCATGTAATTCTCCGCAAGAATACTGGAGTGGGCTGCCATTCCTTTCTCCAGAGGCTCTTCCTGACCCAGGAATCAAACCCAGGTCTCCTGCATTGCAGGCAGATACTTTACTAACTGCACTACCAGGGAAGAGAATGAAGACAGGGATCCTTGTCTAATTTGTTCACTGATGTATTCCAAACACATAGAATAAGGCCTGGAAGATAGCAGTGGCTTGATAAATACTTATTGAATGATTTCATTTCAAGAGTGATTGGTGGATTAGCCAGGCTCTTCCAGGGCCCAGAAAGCAAGGGCTCTAGAAGAATCATCTTCAGCTTGGCTGAAAGGATGGCTCCACTTCCTTTTCATCTCTGTATATATGTTGGTACCTCCCCCCACCCCACCATACCGCCGCTCCCAAAACACCAAACTCTTCCTGCCCTCACCTGAATATTTGTCAGGGTCACACTGGTGGCAGGAAGTTTCTCCCTTATTGGAATAAAAGTTGGCTGGGCATAGTTTGCAGGAAGAGGAGCCCTGCTGGTCTGCATAGGTACCAGGTTTGCAGGGGAAGCATTCTGAAGTGTAGGCCACCCCTGGGGAGGAAGAACAACACAGAAAGGCAAGGATTGAGCCTGGAGACTGAGGGTCCTGGGGACTAACCCCACCCTCCCTGCAGAAGTCAGCGTCAGACCCCAGACCCAACCCCATTGCTACAATCTGTACCTGTTATGGCAATGTTTCTCACCAGCACGGGCTTGGAGACTTTGGACCACACTGAGAAGGCTGTGGTTCTCCAGTAGAGGACGTTATTGCCTCGATTTAGCTCGACCTAAAAACCACAAACAGGAAAGAGTTCACTCACAGAGACAGATGCTGCTGGTCCATTGTATTAGCCTCCTGGGGGAACCCCTCATGTTGCAGCCTAGCCTGCATGGCAGCTCCTGTTCTGCTCCTCTCCCTCCGCCTCCTCAGCATTGCCCTTCTGCCCCCTTGGCTCAGTTCATCTCTCCTTCTAAGCCTCCTCCTCCAACTCTCTCAATGTCCTCTCCCTTGTCTCCCTCAATCACATATATCATGAGCATTTCTACGGTGAGACCAATGAAGGAACCTGAAGATACTGACAACAGCAAGGAGGAATCTCCCTCCTTTTTCTTCTCTGGTTCTGTTTATCCATGCCCAGCCCCAGGAAACTGGGCCCTTTAAACCTGCAGAGCTCTGGTCCGTGGGGTCAAGCCAGAGGAGCGAGTCAGTTCACATCCATATTATGTCAACTCACAAGGAGAGAAACTACAGCATCCTCATGTTGTCAGGCTCCTGCCCTCCAAGGAGAGAAGGGTAGAGGCCCAGACTGGGAGGAAGAGGCCTTTGTCCTTGGTCCCTTTTCTGGGGTCTCTAGGGAGAAGGCTGCTCTGATACTCACACTGTGAAATTCCCATCCTTTCTCTGTGGTTTTCATCCACCTCGAGTCATCTGCGTTGGGCTGGCACTGGTCATTCTGAACCTGAGGCAGCAGGAATTTGAGATTAGAGTCTCAGCTTCCTAAGGAAACAAGTGTCTTACCCCACAAAGCACCAGCCCTCCACAGGGCCCCTCTTATGGGAGAAAGACAGTTCAGAACTCACGAGCCTTGAAGTAGGGCAGGAGCTAGTTACACACACAGGATGTCGGTACATTGACACTAAAGGAATTTTGCAGAACTCAGAGCTATTTTCATGTTGGAACACAGGAAAGCACCTAGGACTCTCCCAGACTGTACTGTTGCCCACCAGGGTTCTTTGACTTCCATCTTTTCTTTAACTCTTGAAGCTTCAGCTCATTTTGACCACAGTTCTCTCCAGAGGGAAAAACAACTGTGAAAATTTCCTAAGCGGGACTGTGTGTGATTTCTGTAAATGCATCTGAGCCTTATAGGGTCTTTACCTCCCACCTTCCCCCCTCCCCCGTCCCCTCGCCCCCCAGCCAGGGGCTTACAAAAAACTCGAAGATGATGCTGGAGTCTGGGTAGTAGTATTCAAAGTTAACAGTGCCAGACTGCTTCAGGTTGACAGCATACATCAGCGTGGCTGTGCACTCGTCTGTGTTGGAGGCGATATAGTCTCCCAGCGGAACCCACTTGGACCTGTGAGGAAATGGGAGCCAAGTGCACAGTCAGGAGACCAGCCCACCAGGGCTTGCGCAATCTCAGGTCTCATGTCCTGCTAGGTCTCTGCAGAATTTCAGACTTGTGATTCATAAGCGGAAGCTTACACCTGAAAATGCTCAGTGAAGAATGACCTCTAGGTCAAGGAGCCTGGAGGTATAGCCAAGAGGAAGTCAGGTAGGTGCACTCCTGCATGATACAGAACTACCCAGAAGATAGACCGCAGGCAAGGTTGTGCAGGTGGAGAGTGGGGGGGTGGGGCGGGAGATAACATTTATTGGTTGCTTATTATCTCCCAGATAATGAACTACATATTTTGTGATCATGATTTCTTTTTATCAGTAAGAGGAAGTGCAATTTTGTCCCCATTTAATGGATATAAAACTGAGGCTTGTTGAGTGTCTTGCCCAATATAACACAGCCAGCAAGTGACAGGGCTAAGATTCAAACCCAGGTTTGCCTAATTCACAGTTGTCAAAGAAAGTAGATAAAGCTGTTTTGTAGAACTCAGAAATCTATCCAGTCTCGTCCATCTGTTTTTTGTTTGTTTGGTTTTTTTTTTTTTTTTAATGTCCACTTTTAGATGCTACTAGGAACTGGTTTTATGGGAAGGTGGAAGGGAGAAGGCATGTTGATTTTATTTTCTAAGTATCTCTATTCTGTCTACCCACCCAAGGGCTCTTCCTTTTCCTCTGAGTCAATCCCAACCCACCTCCCAGCATCGTCCTGCCTCCTCCAATCCCTTCTCCACAGTGTGGCTGGAGGGAGCCTCCAGAACAAAAATCAGCCCATATCACTTCCCTGCCTGACACTGTGGCTGTGTTGCCCCCAGTTGCACTCAGTCTGTGGCTCCCTGTTGCCCTCAGGATAGTTTACAAACCCCTCACTCACTCTCTATACTCTGCTGCTGCTGCTGCTGCTAAGTCGCTTCAGTCGTGTCCGAATCTGTGCGACCCTATAGACGGCAGTCCACCAGACTCCGCCGTCCCTAGGATTCTCCAGGCAAGAATACTGGAGTGGGTTGCCGTTTCCTTCTCCAGTGCATGAAAGGGAAAAGTGAAAGTGAAGTCGCTCAGTCGTGTCCGACTCTTAGCGACCCCATGGACTGTAGCCTATCAGGCTCCTCTGTCTGTGGGATTTTCCAGGCAAGAGTACTGGAGTGGGGTGCCATTGCCTTCTCCGTCTCTATACTCAGCCCTACAGAATTTCTTTCAATTCTTCTGCTAAACTTTCTCTCACCTCTGGGTCTTCCCATGCACTGTCCTCTGCTTCAACAAATTTCCTCCTCCCTCCACCTATTGAATTCCTGCTCGTGTCTTAGAATAACTGTCACCTAATCTGAGAAGGCCTCCTTGACCTGCCTGTGCTATGTGTGCATTCAGCTCTTACTATTTCCCTCTCATGATCACAATTGTTGATGGAGATTTAGGTTGTTTCCAATTTTTCGCTTTGTGCACACTCTTTTAGGAACATTCTGGCATTGGTCTCCTCCTACACGTGTCTGAGTAGAAAGCCTGGGGTGGGGGGTAGAACCACTGGGTCACAGGGTTTGTGAACCTCCAACTTTACCAGCTACAGCGATGTTATGTCCCAGAGTAGCTGTTATCAACTTCTCCCACCGGCAGAAAACTCCTGTTGCTCCGCATCCTCCCCACATTTAGAATGGTCAGACTTTACGTTGTTGCTAGCATGATATGATAGAACACGGTGTCTCCCTGGGCTTTAAACTTTATTTCCTTGATTATTAATGAGGTTGAACATCTTATCTCATCTCTTCTGATCACACTTTAAGTTTTCTTGAATTGCTTATCTTCCTGCCTGGCTTGTCGATGCTATGAGGGCACAGACCAAACTTTATTTGCTCACTTCTGTGTCATCAGCACCAAGCCATGGATCTGGCATGAGAGAGGGACTCAGGGCATTAAACTGATGAATGTAAGAGACAGTGATCAAAGACAATCGTGCTATTTCACTGCTCTGCCTGAGAGCAGCCCTCGTCGCCAATGACTAATAATGATCAGTTAAGGTTTCCAATCCTCATCACCGATTCAATGGGCATGAGTCTGAGCAAGCTCCAGGAGATGGTGAAAGACAGGGAAACCTGGCGGGCTGCAGTCCATGGGGTCGCAAAGAGTTGGACATGACTGAGTGACTGAACAATGACAAGGGAACCTCAGATTAGTTCACTGTTTTCCCCCCTGTGTTTGTCAGAATAATATGGTACTTCCAGCTCTTCAACAGTTAGTGTTATTCTCAAGTGAAAACATATCCAAAATGCCTCAGCTGAGCTCATTCAAGATACCCAGCTAACCTAACGGTATTGATTTCTTCTTGTTAAAAGAGACAGCACTTAAAGCTGATGTGCTCTGGCATCAGCTATAAATAACTCCTGAAGGTGGATGAATAATTAAAAGGATGCCATAAGTGGGTTACGTTTGCAAAATGCATTACAATTCTGACTTTTGTCAGAGCTGTTCCTAGTGAAGATCATTTCATGTTTAATAGTAACAATCTGTCTTGATTTATTTCTAATGCTAGGAATTGCTCCAAATCTTTCCAAGATCGCAAATCTTTCCAAGTATCATCTCATTTCCACCTTGCATGCATATGTGCTAAGTTGCTTCAGTTATGTTCATCTCTGCAATGCTACGGACTATAGTCCATCAGGCTCCTCTGTCCATGGGACTTTCCAGGCAAAAATACTGGAGTAGGTTGCCATTTCCTCCTCCAGGGGATTTTCCCGACCAAGAGATTGAACAATGTGTCTTCTTGTGTCTCCTGCGCTGTAGACTTATTCTTTGCCATTGTAGACCCTTGTGTCTCCTGCGCTGTAGACTTATTCTTTACCACTGAGCCACTGGCGAAGCCCTTTGACTCCTAATACTGAACTCTAAAATAATATGAACATTGGACTGTTAAAATACCTGCTGCCTGGCTCGGACAATGGTGATTCGAGGATGTTTAAGTATAGGAATGGGAGACATTGCTCTAACCTTTAAAAATTCAGGTGTAATACAATTAATTCTTTTTTATCCTTTTGCTTGTTTGGATATAAGAAAAACATTCATGTACTTTTCTCCTATATTCTTTGTCAATATTTAACAAAGAGTAGCGGACGATTGTCTTTTACATGCATGCATCCCCCCCCCCTTTTCCTAAGACCCAAGTATTGTCTTGAACACACTAAATGTTATTTGAAAGCGATGGCATGGGGCAGTGGAAAGCTTGGGACTGCGGATGAATTCTAGTCATCCCCAGCTGTAAGCTGGATACCAAAGGACATGTCATTTAACCTCTCTGAGCCTCCAGTTCCAAATCTGTGTAATGGGAACAACAATACCTGTTTCACCCTCACAAGGGTTCTCGTGAGGATGAGAAAAAATAATGTATGCAAAGTATCTAGAATAGTGCCTGAATCAAGGTACATCATTTGATTCTTATCTGTAGAATTAAATATGTAAAGATTGGATAAGGACAGCTCACCCATTCTGTAAGCACCTTGGGCTGAGTTTTTCCAATTACTGAAAAGATTCTCTTCTGGGCTGGAGAATTCTCTGGTCACCAAGGTCTCAAAGGGTTTGGAACATCTCACCCATGACTGACCAAAGCTCTGGTCCTACTTTATCCCCCCAAACCCATAAACTCAGGATTAGGAGACTAGATTTAGAAGTTGACACTTCTAAAGGAAGTGTACTCAAGGAAGATACTCAGGAGGATACTCAAGGCTTTGTACATAGTATTGCAATCAAATTAAGGAAGTGTTTTGGGTGATCCAAAATCCATGGTAGAATTCAATTGGATTTTGTCCTAAGCAGACTGGGCCATTTGACCCTTGTCCGTCTTATCAATGTCTACGTCCTAGTGGTTTTCACCTGTCACAAGTGCTTATCAGTCTCTGGTAAGCTTAGGTCAGTAAGGCTGGGCTGAGGTGGGCATCACATCCAGCAGTCCAGGGGGGCCCTGCTCCAGCCCTCACCCCAAGGAGAAGGAGAGGAGGCTGTGGAGTGCTCTCTGCAGCCCCTTCTCCAGCATGGGGAGCAGGGAGGTAAGGGAGGTGAGGGCTAAGGGGGAGGGCATGGGGCAGGGGGAGAGGGGCAACTCACGAAGTACAGTTTTCGGTGGACTCCAAGGTGCTGTCCTCGATCTCCATGTTGGTTGAGAGGCTGGCAAAGCCATGGGGCAGTTCATCCCACTCATCGAACCGGATGCCTGTGCCAAGGGAGTAGCGGCCCTCAGCACACGGCTTACACGACTGGTCCTTCATGTCTAGAAACTCCCCGGCTTTACAAGAGAAGGCTGGAACACAAGAGTGGGGACAAGGGCAGGTGGTGAGGCTGTTGCCACCTAGGAGAAGTGGGCGGGTGTGGGCATCCTAGAGGAAGTAGCAGAGGATGGAGACCTAAGGGTTTCACGCACTAAGACTTAGAGCCATGGCGCATCTTCTATGACCCTGCTTGTATGGACTGTCCAGAACAGGCCAATCCATAGAGACAGAAAGTAAATCTGTGGCACCAGGGACTTGGGGGAGGGGGCATGGGGAGAGATGGCTAATGGATATGAAGTTTCTTTCTAGGGTGATAAAAATATTCTGAGGTTAGATAGTGGTGATAATTATGTAATTCTGTGAATATTCTAAAAACCACCAAATTTTAGAACTTACAGGGGTGAATCATCATTGACTTATCTATTGGCTGTGCCATATGGCTTGTGGGATCAGTTTCTACACCACGGATTGAACCTGGGGCATGGCAATGAGGGCATGGAGTCCTAACCACTGGACTGCCAAGGAATTTCCAAAGCTGTTATTAAAAAAAAAAAAAAGACGTAGGACTTTGTTGCAGGACTTCAGGCCATTATTTTCATTTCCTGAGGGGACCCTTGGCCATTCTGAGAGCTCTCCAGTAAAAGAGGGTACCAGAGTCTCTCGTTCTGACCCCTCTGAAGGGCACCTGGCCTTTCGGCCTTGGATTTCCTGTTGTCTCTGGCCTCTTTCTTCCCCTTTCTGGTCCCACTGCCACCATGCTAGTTGGGATTATTGTGATCTGTTAGGTTAGCTCAACCATTGCAATGTCCTCCTAATTAGTTGCCTATTTCTTGTTTTTGCTCATTCTGTGGTCAGAAGTATCTTTCTAAAATATGGATACATACTTATTTCTTTTTAAAATTTTTATTTTTGGCCGCACTGGGTCTTTATTTCTCTCGTGGCCACCGGCCGGGGCAACTCTTCTAGTTGTGGTGCGTAGACTCTCATTACAGTATCTTCTCTTGTTGCAAAGCGTGGGGTCTAGGCAAGCAGACTTCAGTAGTTGAAGAGCAAGGGCTCAGTGGTTGTGGTGCACAGGCTTAGTTGCCTTGCAGCATGTGGGGTCTTCCCAGTCCAGGGACTGAACCCGTGACCCCTGCATTGGCAGGTGGATTCCTAACCACTGAACCACTAGAGAAGTCCATACTATTATTCCTGTTATTTAAAAAATAATCAGGCAGCACCCACCAACTTTTGGTTATAGACTTAAGCTCTCAACCTGGCATTCAAAGTCTTTTACAATTTTCCCCCAGCCTAACCCCAACAGGCTTAATCTCGCACTCCAGACCCTTCCCCACCCTACTCCCATCCATCCCCTCCCTGTGTTGTCTCCACCTCAGGCCACATGCTTTTCTCTGAATGTGTCTGATGTTCTCCCACCTCCAAGCTTTTGCTTGAGTGGTTCTCCCAGCTGTTCCTGATCCCTAAGCATCCATAAGGCCCATTCTTTTCACCTCATATAACACATCATATTGATGTGTGCTTCCTACCAGGCTCTGAGCTCCTCTAGGCATGGTGGCTCAGCAACCGGCACAGCCACAGCAGGACCTCCACTAAGGTTTGCTGAAAAAACGAATGCATAAAAGGATGTCTGCTCTTCCCACCAGACTGTACACTTCTGAAGGCAGAAGCTGTGCCTTATTTATCTTCGTGGTTCACGTCGCAGGTGCACATATTAAGAACACTGGCAAAGTTTACTGAAGATGGCTCATATGTTTCTGTTAGTCACACCTCTGTTCTACTCAGATCTTAGCAATATCTATTCATTGATTTAACAAGTATTTATTTGCTCACCTACTGAACCAGGCACTAGGCTAAGCATATTTTAGATTTTAAATGCCCTCAATCTCCTTTCCAAATCTTCAAAGATTCCTTGATTCTGGTCCCTGATCTTTATTGTTAAAAATTAAAAATATTTTGTTTTTGCCTTTTCTAAAAGGAACAGCACAGGGGAAATAGCTGCTAGTGATAGGAAAGTTGTAGCTACAGAGTCCTAGAGGAGGGAATGGGAACTGCAGGCAAGTCACTGCCTTTCCGGTTTCATGGTCAGCTCCCCAATCAGGGAACATTCTTGTTCCCTGAAGTGATGCCCAGTGCGTTTTAAAGATCTGTCTCTGCAGAAATTTATCTTCTCTGGCTTCCTTTTCAAGAATGACTGCAAATCACAGTGTTTCCTAATGAGTGACTGTGGCTGGAGAGTGTAGACTGGAGAGAAATGCACAGACCAGAAAAGAAAATGTATGCAAACAGAGAAAAATATCTAAGTGACACACAGCTGGAATGATTTTTACTTTATACTGTGATGGGATTTAAATTTGAAAAAAAAATAAATTGAGATTCCCAGTTTGCATCCATGAAATAGCACTCCTGCACCAAATCTCGGGATTTATTTGGTGGATGGGGAGGCAAGTGTGGGGAGATCTGATTCCTTGAGGCAGCCGCACTGTCAGGAAGGGCCTAACTCAGATGGTAGGAGGCTTGGGGCAGAGGTCAAAGCTGAGAGGCAGGACTGCTTACAGCACTTGGTGCCCTTGACAGGGTCGGGGAGGCTGGTACACAGGCCTGGGGTGTGCGGCACGGCGACCCTCCACCTGGAACCTGTGCTGTCACACGCGGTGTACTCATAGTGGTACTCAGACTGCAGGGGAGAGAAGGGGCAAAATATGCATTAGCATCTGTCAGACATTAACAGCTTCCCACCTACTTCCTGCCTAGCACTACTGATGCTACCAGGCTACTGATGCTCACCATCACAGTAATGGGCCCTGGGCCCCAGGGGAGGGGGTTGCAACAGGGAGGAGCAAGGTATTGTGGAGCCGAAATGATCTTTATCAAGAACATACAGGATCTATATGGCTATTTGGATCATTCCTCTCCACCGGCCATGGTCTGGTCCCTAGAACCTCCCCCACCCTTTTTCATGTCTCTCTGCTGTTGTGTATAAATAATGTCCTATTAGGCCAGAGCAAAGTGAGAAGGTGACTAAAGAACAGGCTAGAAACAGGTGGATTTTTTTCTTGTCCCAAACTGCAGAATTTACAAACAGGGACTGGTCCATGAGAAATTACAAAGGATTGTCACAAAAGCTGTATTTCTATTTCCCCTGATTTCCCTGCATTCTTCATGCTCTCTTCTGCCCTGAAAAAACTATGAATTCCTGCCTCGAATTTTAAGAAAACATCATATTTAGCCCAGGCAGGTGATGGGTTCTCATCACATCAGCCTATTCACGCCTTCTCTGTGCAATGAAAATACATAGTTCACCTGATCCAAGAATAAACTGAATAACGACAACAAAACAGCCAAATCAAGCATATTAAATAAAACAAGAAGCACCACAACAAAAATCACAGGAAGCACTACTTGGGAAAAAGAAAGCACCATAGATGTGCAAATACTCAAACATTTCTTATTCTTTTAAATCTTGTCACAAACAACAGGCCACAGAATTCATGTGATTTTGGCTTTGACAAGCATTTCACAATCTTCACTTAACCAAAAACTATATTCAAGCCCTAAAGTAGTTTGTATTACTGTATCCATAAGAAAAATAGAATTAATGTCCCCCTTCTACCCATATGGAAAGATGATTGCCCATAAATGTAATGTAAGGAGTGGAGCTGGGGCTAAAACTGAGACAGTTTGAAGTGGGCTAACCTAAGAATTCATCAGAATCAAAAGGAGAATTTTTTACTTTTTGGAAGGGGTAAATAGACTGCATTTCATCTCTTCTAAGATGCATATTTCTTTCACATTTTAACACCTGTGAAATCAAGTTGTGGCTTATACCAGACACAAAAAGGAAGCACTGTGTCACGTTTTAATTGATGGGGTTTTCCTTTCTTTTTGGTACATAAAAACTGGTGTGCCTTAGAAGCTATGTTATTTCAGACTTGTGGAAATGTGGTAAACATTGTTTTTGATCTGTACTTTAAGAAACTTAGGGTAATGAGAGAAAAATTTTAGAGCTCCATTTCATTGTCTTCTATTATAAATATTTACCAAATATCCATTGTCTGCCCAGCACTTAGAGGTACTAGAGGTTGTACCCAGCATGGCTCAGGACACCAAAGTGTAAACTGGGCATTTTTATCCAGAGGGAGAAGATGCAAAGGAGGAGGAGGAGCTGGGGGAATTGTGAGTCTAATTTAGGATGAGAAGCTTTGACTTTAGGTTAGATGTCAGTGTCATCTAGGAAAGAAAGAACACCTGGGTGGAAATTCTTTGTGCCCTTGGGCTACCATCACTCTGGGTCTCTTTTTTCTTTTAATTCCACTCTTTTCTTTATCCCAGAGGACTGTGAGGATGAATAAGGAAACTACACATTTTCAATTTCGGGTCGAAAAATGATATTCTCCAGAGGATTTTGCTGCAAGAAAGGGGGGTAAAATCCACAGCATGTAAATTACATAGAGTTGAGTGAACCTGGTAGAAAAGATTCGATGTTCTGCCTGTGAACGTAATTACGCCTGTCATTTGCATAGTGCTTTTACACTATTTCATTTGATCTTCAAACTCCCCAGAAGGCAAGCAGAGCAGGAGGTGTTTCCTCCATTGTACAGATGACAAAACACTCCCCATGGGGTGAAATGGCTTGTCCAAGGTCACACAGAGCTAGAACCCAGGCCTTCCTACCAGGAATCCTTCATTCTCAGAAGTCCCATCAAACACAATCTCACGCTGGGCCAAATTTAACAGCCAAATCTAAAAATTAAGTAAGACAGTATTGGTTGTCTGCCAGCAGCCAGGCTCTCTTCTGAGGCCTGATAATTAGTGTTAAAACATGGAATCTGTTTGAGCAGATCATTTCAGTCACTCTGACCGCATTTGGCCTGTTGGAGACTCGAGGGCCACGTCTGCCTCTTTCCATCGTTTTTCATTTGGTGTCCCTTGTGTCCCACTTGGGTGGGAGGTTTGCTGGGAAAATGGTGGTTCTGGGCCTTAGAAAATTTCCCTTCAATATGTGCTAATTTACTTCATGTCCCTTGGGGATATTCACACCATCCAACACAGGTGGCTCTGCTGCAGCTGTTTCAGATCCGAGCTATAGTTGATCTCACCATCCAAGACGTCAGCTTAGACAGTTAAATCAGAGATATAATTGGCAGGACTCCTCAATTATATTCAGAGTTTTATGGACAAATCACTTCCCCAACACAACCTCAGTTTACCTAGTGACCTGACTTGAACATACGGTCTGCATAATATGCACATTCACAAAAGAAACACGTGAATATGTTTTTTAAAACATAGATTTTAATCTTTCTTTTTTAAATTTGGCTTTTTAAAAAAATCATTTAAAATTTTTAAAGTTTATTTTATATTTGGCAGCACTGCACAGCATGTGGGATCTTAGTTCCTCAACCCGGGAGCAAATCCATGCTCCCTGCAGTGGAAGCACTGAGTCTTAACCACTGGACCACTAGGGAGCTCCCAGGAGACACTCAAATAGATCTCATTCGTATGTCCGGCATATCATTCTTTGCTCTCCCCAGGCACAATGACATGACATGTCCCCAAGCCACAATTTTAAATGGGGCACAGGAGGAACATATGCCCTAGCTGCCTAGAAGTAACCTTTGCCGAAGCAGAGCTGAGAAGACAGAGATGGCCAGCTACGACCGTCTGAGGGACAAGCTCTAGGTGATTAGGGGGTAGTGAGGTCTAGCGTTTCACTGGCCTTCTTTCTGACAGGGAATTCCTCCATCCGGACTGGCTGAGGACACTGGCAACAGGTGGCCCAGACTAACTGGAGAATCCAAGGACTGCTCCCCAAACAGGCCTCCAGGGGTTAACATCGGGGGTACAGCCCAGGCTGTTAAGGTCCTAGCTCAGTGAGCTGCTAAAACAACCAGTTAGAGAGACTAAGAACAAATGGCTTAGCTGTACACGCAACGCTCTGGGCCTCAGTCTTCTCATTTGTAAAATGAGAAAGTTGGACTTAGGTGACTTCAAGCTTCTAAGATTCCTTCCAGTTCCAATACCTTATTTCACAGCTGCTATGTGCATGAAAATCTGTTTTTCTTTCCATCTTTCCCCCTGTTCCTTCAAAATGGCATGACTCAGTTTTTAAAGTAATTATCAAAGTAAAAAATGTTAATTGTAGAAATGATGAAAATTCAGGCTTGAATTAAAAAGAAAATTAAAATCTTCCATAAGCTTACCAAGCAGAGGTCGATACTTCTAACATCTTATTACATTTCTTTACAGATTTTTTAAATATGTGCATATGCATTTATTGGGGCTTCCCAGGTGGCGCTAGTGGTAAAGAACTCGTCTGCCAGTGTGGGTAGATGTAACAGACACGGGTTTGATCCCGGGGTAAGGAAGATCTCCTGGAGAAGGAAATGGCAACCCACTCCAGTATTCTTGCCTGGAGAATCCCATGGACTGACAGCCTAGTAGGCTACAGTCTGTAGGGTCCCAAGAGTTGGGCATGACTTAGCAACTAAACCACCATAGCTGAAATCATACAATGTATGCATTTATTGATTTGTCTGCTTTTGGCTGTGCTAGGTCTTCGTTGCTTTGCACAGGCCTTCTCCAGGTGTGGCAAGCAGGGGCTACTCTTCATTGTGGCACGAGGGCTCCTCTTGCTGTGGCACATGGGCGTGAGGACCTGTGGGCTTCAGTAGTTGTGGCAAACAGGTTAGTTGCTCTGTGGCATATGGAATCTTCCCGGAACAAGGATCGATCCTGTATGCCCTGCATTGACGGGAGGATTCTTACCCACTGAGCCACCAGGGAAGTCCATGCAGATGCATTTTTAAACAAAATGAAGATCCCATGATACATAGTTCCTTCTTCTGACTTTTTTTTTTTTTTTTTACGTTTTAGGTCACGAGCATGCTCCTGTGTCTTTAAGGTTGCACCACAGTTGCTCTAACCATTCTCCTGTTATGGGTCACTGAGTTTTGTCCAATTTTTCCTTATTTTAGATAGCACTACAATGAAGCTTTATGTGTATCTTTGATTATTTCCTTTGGAGAGATTCCCAGAAGTGGAATTACTAGGGTAAAGAGTATGAGTTTCTTTGAGGTTCTTGACCAGGGAGGGAGATTTCTAAGTCTTTTTTAATTTCTTCATTTCTTATTACAATAAAATTCAAATGTATATTTTAAAAAGACAGAATTGATGACCCCCATGTACCCATCACCCAGCTTCTGTACTTATAGTTTCTGCCATTCCTGCTCATTTACTTCCACTCACTCCTCCCCACTCAAAGTTGTTGTAAGTTTTTCTAGGTTTATTTATTTTTAGGGAAAAATTATATACATTGAAGTGCACAAATCTTGTTCAGTTTGGATAAATGGATCCACTTGAGTAAAGCAATGACAAGCTAAGAATCACTGCCCAGAGACTGCTGGCCAGAAGGGTAACCACTCGGCCACTGCCCCTGCCCTACTCCCCAACCCCCTCACCGCCCGGAGACAGAACAGACAGAGCCAAGCGGAGTCTCAGATCCTGAGTCTTAAGGTCACTGAGCCAGTGCTACACAAAGTCACAGCCACCAAGGAAGCAGGGGATCAACATGACTTGGGTTTGTCTTGGCTAGGACAGGGCCTGAGTCAAGAAACAGGTTCTTAAGTAAACCTGGGTTCTGACTAGGGGCCTTGGGGTCTGGAAGAGTCCCCTCCCATTCTTCTGCCAGCTTCATGTTCAGCTCCTTCTCTTCTCAGCATCCCTGAAAGGCAGATCCTTTGGGGGAGAACGTCAAGATGGGGGCTGGGTGCCCCAGGCAAACACCTGAGCTGGTACAGTGGGGTCAATAGGTATTTGTTGGTACAGCTGCAAATGCCTCTTGGCTGAGAAAGCACGTGATGCAGACAGGAGCAGATCCCATTAAACAATCCTGACTGCCAAGGAGAGACCAGCCCTTCCCTGGAAGGGGGGAGTGAGCTCTGCTTAGCACAGAACAAGGAGATCATGGTGAAATGTCAGAATTGAACATCAATGCCCCCAAAGAGACTTTCTCCGTGGCCCAGCCCTAACTGAACGGTTCCCTGAACTGTTCTTTGTTCTTTCTGCTCTGGAGTGCTCTCATTCAGGTTCCAGGTGGAAGGTCTGCTAACACTCAGCGACACAGTGACCTTGGCCTTGCAGGACCTTTCGATTGTTCTCTGTCAGACTGGACAGACTCCCTCTTTGCTCCTTTCTCTCCCTCCTTCCCACCCTCTTAAGACTGCTGGCTCAGTAGCAGTGTCTCCTGGGTCCTAAAGTGTGAAAGTGATAGTCGCTCAGTTCTATCTGACTCTTTGAGACCCCCATGGACTGTAGCCTCTGTCCCTGGAATTCTTCAGGCAAGAATACTGGAGTGGGTAGCCATTCCCTTCTCCAGGGGATTGAACTTGGGTCTCCCTGGGTCTCCTGCATGGCAAGCAAATTCTTTACCTTCTGAACCACCAAGGAAGCCCTGGATCCTAAAAAAGAAGTGAAAGTGTTAGTCGCTCAGTCATGTCTGACTCTTTTCGACCACATGGACTGTACTATAGCCCACCAGGCTCCTCTGTCCATGGATCCACTTTGGAGTGGGTTTCCATTTCCTTCTCCAGGGGATCTTCCCAACCCAAAGATCAAACCCAGGTCTCCCACATTACAGGCATCTGAGCCTAAAGGCCTAGACATATTCAGCCCTCGACCTCTGGTGGCTACATCTGCCTAATCATAACAACCACCTGAAGATTATGTTAAAAATACAGATTCTTAAAAAAGAAAAAACAAACAAAAAAAGATTCCTGTGCTCTACTCTAAAGAAAGGCAATGCCAAAGAATGCTCAAACTACTGCACAATTGCACTCATCTCACATGCTAGTAAAGTAATGCTCAAAATTCTCCAAGCCAGGCTTCAGCAATACGTGAACCGTGAACTTCCAGATGTTCAAGCTGGTTTTAGAAAAGGCAGAGGAACCAGAGATCAAATTGCCAACATCCGCTGGATCATCGAAAAAGCAAGAGAGTTCCAGAAAAACATCTATTTCTGCTTTATTGACTATGCCAAAGCCTTTGACTGTGTGGATCACAATAAACTGTGAAAAATTCTGAAAGAGATGGGAATACCAGACCATCTGAACTGCCTCTTGAGAAACCTGTATGCAGGTCAGGAAGCAAGAGTTAAAACTGGACATGAAACAACAGACTGGTTCCAAATAGGAAAAGGAGTACGTCAAGGCTGTATATTGTCACCCTGCTTATTTAACTTATATGCAGAGTACATCATGAGAAACGCTGGGCTGGAAGAAACACAAGCTGGAATCAAGATTGCCGGGAGAAATATCAATAACCTCAGATATGCAGATGACACCACCCTTATGGCAGAAAGTGAAGAAGAACTAAAGAGCCTCTTGATGAAGGTGAAAGAGGAGAGTGAAAAAGTTGGCTTAAAGCTCAACGTTCAGAAAACTAAGATCATGGCATCTGGTCCCATCACTTCATGGGAAATAGATGGGGAAACAGTGGAAACAGTGTCAGACTTTATTTTTTTGGGCTCCAGAATCACTGCTGATGGTGACTGCAGCCATGAGATTAAAAGACACTTACTCCTTGGAAGGAAGGTTATGGCCAACCTAGATAGCATATTTAAAAGCAGAGACATTACTTTGCCAACAAAAGTCCATCTAGTCAAGGCTATGGTTTTTCCAGTGGTCATGTATGGATGTGAGAGTTGGACGGTGAAGAAGGCTGAGCGCCGAAGAATTGATGCTTTTGAACTGTGGTGTTGGAGAAGACTCTTGAGAGTCCCTTGGACTGCAAGGAGATCCAATCAATCCATCCTAAAAGAGATCAATCCTGGGTGTTCATTGGAAGGTCTGATGTTGAAGCTGAAACTCCAATACTTTGGCCACCTCATGCGAAGTGTTGACTCATTGGAAAAGACCCTAATGCTGGGTAGGATTTGGGGCGGGAGGAGAAGGGGACGACAGAGGATGAGATGGTTGGATGGCATCACTGACTCGATGGACATGGGTTTGGGTAGACTCCAGGAGTTGGTGATGGACAGAGAGGCCTGGCGTGCTGCAGTTCATGGGGTCGCAAAGAGTCGGACACGACTGAGTGACTGAACTGAACTGACTCTAAAGATTCTGATTCTCCTCTAGATCCTTTTCTCCTTTCAACTCACTCTTCTATGGAGACTTAAATAATTATCCCATCAGGAAGCAAATCATGTAAGTACTTCTCATGGGGGAGGTCCCTTAATCTAGGATCTTGGACCATTTTCCTACACAACCAGATGCAGAATTTTAGATATATGCATTTTTCTGGACACAGTTTTCATCAGATCCTCTAAGGAGTCTGTTATTCATCCCTGCACATACAGGAAAAATCATTAAAATCTGTAATAATGCATTCATAGTTTTTAAAGTTTTTAAGGTTTTGTTTAAATCAAAATTCTCACATCCCAAAAGGTTTAACACCAGTCTTTACTTGAAAGAACAAATCCCTGAAGGTGAAACTGCATGCATGAAGCAGAGTTTCACTGAGTTAAGGCTGCATTTTGGTCTTCCTTTAATCACCTCATGCAGTCAGTGGTTTCCTCTTACCTACAAGCAATACCCTCTCTCTCCCAGAGCAGACACAAGCTGACAGACCCCAAGCAGGCTGGCCCCTGCCCACTGTCCTCAATTCCTGTGCTGTTGCCTAGCAACATAATGCCTGGAGCCCTGGGACTCCCAGTAGTATGCGGGAGCCCTGGCCTTACGCTGCCCCTTCTTTCAGTATTTTCTATTCAACTCTGGACTTACAGAGTCCATTTTGATCAAAAACAGCAGAGATGGTGCTTGATCTCTGTGACAGGACCTGCCTTGCTGGTTTGGCCATGGACACATCACAGAAAGCATACACGGGGACTCTACACCCAGCTGGGGCAGTTTGTGGCACCATGCTCCGGGCCAGACAGGCCCCTGACCTCACCATCTAACCTGTGTGTTACTAAGCTGCTGTCCACTTTGGGCACAGCTTTGGTCTGGAGCTCTTGGGAGATAGGACTGGTATGGTGCTAACAGCTGCCACAGGTATGAGCACACACGCACCAGGCTCCGAGCCAAGCACTTTACATGCATCTTCCTTTTAGTCCCTACAAGCCCCCCAGTACTACCCCTATTGCCTCGACCTCCCTATTCACAATTGTAATTCAGTCCCACTGATCCTCAAAGCCTGAATGACTTGTTCTTTCCATAGTACATATCACCTTCAAACACACTTTATAACATATTTATTCATTATGTTCATTGTCTATTTCTGGCCCTGCCTCACTCCAGATCAGATGTAAGCTCCAGAAGAGCAGGGATCCCTGTTTTTGCTCACGGATGTAGCCCAAGAGCCCAGAAGAGTTCCTGATGCATAGTAGCTACCGATAAGTATTTGTTGAGCGATTGAATTGAGGGCAAAAAGCATGCCTTGAGAGCAGCTGTGGAGCTATGCAGGCGTTCAAGATCACAATCAAAAGATCTAGACTCTCTTCTTGCCACCCCGCACTAAACAACTGTGACTAGTTGTTAAGTCTCCACATACCACAGTTCCCTCCCCCATAGAACAGGGATGCCAACACGCTGCTAAGATGACTAACAGAGTCCCCCTAAACTGAGTAACATCAAACGGTCAAGACAACTAGGAGATTAGGTTCAGGAACACTCTTTGTAAACTGGTTAAAAAAGAAGCAGCAGCCAGCTATTGCTATGGCCTAGCTTGGAGGGGGCACATGGAGGGGGCACCCAGGCCCTCCTCTCCTCTTTCTGGCAACAGGACAGGGAGAAAGGAGTCAGGTCACATTTCTAGCCTAACAGCGACGTGACAGCAGCAGTTAGATTCTCCTCTGTTCTGCTGATGTTTACCACCTGCCCTGACTCACCCCCTTCTCTGATCCCAGTCTACTCATACATATGAAACAACATCTGTCCTTTTTCACTTTATCTCCCCAGAAACTCCCCCATAGCTAATCTCTCCAAGAGAAAGGCTGGCCGTTGACATTTATGACAGTTAGTAACTGTGGCCATTTCATCAGGTGCAGTGGGCTTTTCATATTGCTGGTGAATATCCCTAGGATTGAAATGGCTTTGTAGCCAGGAAACAAAATGTCCCTTTAGAAATTCTAATCCCTTTCTGGTGAGTGAGAGTTTGGTACATATATCTGTCTACAAAGTAGGGCTTTATGAGATTGTATTTTCAAAGATGTGCCTTTCTTGGTTTTTAATAAGGTCAAAATGTTCCATTAAATGCTTTCACCTGAGCTTTTAATCACACATGAAAAAATCATGTCAACTAGGTCCTGGTCTATGCAAAACTCTCCAAGGACAGCTTGGTGTTTGGATGTGCTAGCTTGTTATGATGGAGAACTTGAGCCTGGAGGACAGACCTTTAGCCTAGAGAACAAGGCCAACAGACAAGGCTTCTGTAACTCCAGTGGAAGAAATACATATGAGCAACAGCACAATCTCCTGGTACACTGTTTCTCAAACTCTTACTCATTAGCCATTAGTCATCATTTTCCTTATCCCCAGCCCCTGGTAACCACAAATCTACTTTCTATCTTTATGGATTTACCTATTCTGGACATTTCCTATAAGTGGAGTCATACAATATATGGCCTTTTCTATCTGGTTTCTACTTAGCATAATGTTTCCAAGATTCACCCATGTTTGTAGGATGTATCAGTACTTAATATTATGGTTCAATAATGTTCCATTATATGGATATGCCACATTTCATTTATCCACTCATCAGTTGATGAATATTTGTGTTGTTTCTACTTTTGGTGGCTAGGCAGTAAAGAATCTGCCTGCGATGCAGGAGATGTGGGCAGATGTGAGTTCGATCCCTGGGTCAGGAGGATATCCTGGCAAAAGTAGATGGTAACCCACTCCAGCATTCTTGCCTAGAAAATCCCAATCCATGGGGTTGCAAAAGAACTGGACACAACTGGGCAACTTAACAACAACAGTGCTGTTAGGAATATTCATGAATAAGTTTTCGTGTGAACATATGTTTTCAGTCATTTGGGAACAAACTTAGCAGTGGAGTTGCTGGGTCAAACAGTAACTCTATGCCTAACTTTTTGATGAATTACCAAACTGTCTTCCACAGTGGTTGCACCATTTAATATTCCCCCTAGAAGTGTATGAAGGTTCATAGCCACCCCATGGCACTGTGGCCACACCAGAAGCTTCATGGCCACATCAGTGGCTCACTTTCTCTTTTAGGTGGATCCTCCACTACCGCCTGACAGTCCTGTTTCCATCAGGACCACATCCAGCTGTGTGCTAGAGTTCATCTGAGTTCACAAGAACTGACTAGGTTCATCTCTTCCCAACTCCATGCCCAATGACACTGGTAATTTGAAACTGGCTATGATGGGAGTATTCATACCATGGCAGTCAGCAAACACTGAAAAGCAGGACTGCCCTTCCCCTCCCTAGAGAGTCAGTTGTTAAATATTTACCAGCACAGCACTGACAGCATCCACTTGTTCCGAACTCCATAGCTTTCTCTGACTTGCTTGTATCTTCAGTTTGTAAATCCACCCTTCTCCCTACACATCCTCTACTTCAATTAAAATCCTAGCCTTTTCTAAGGTTCAGTTCAACTCTCTTACACAAAGCTATTTATTATAGTTTCAGTTGCCTTCATGGATGGATGACTCCAAGTTTTTATCTAGAGCTCAGCTCTTACCTTGAGCTCCCAATCCTTATTTGTAACCGCTTATGCAGGATTCCTCAGGGACATCAGATCCAACTATTTTTTTATTAATTAATTTATTTTAATCAGAGGCTAATTACTTTACAATATTGTAGTGGTTTTTGCCATACACTGACATGAATCAGCCATGGGTGTACATGTGTTCCCCATCCTGAACCCCCTCCCACCTCCCTCCCCATCCCATCCCTCAGGGTCATCCCAGTGCACCAGCCCTGAGTACACTGTCTCATGCACCGAAACTGGACTGGTGAGATCCAACTTTTAAAAACAGTTCTCAGCCACTCTCCCCACTTCTGTTCTGTATCTAACTGAATTATACTATCATCCGCTTTGTGGTGACAATACTGGTCTTCAGCATTTTGTTATTGTTGTTTTTAAATTAATTTTTATTGGAGTATAGTTGATTTACACTGTTTCTTCTGTACAGCAAGTGAATCAGTTATATACATCTACTCTTTTAGATTCTTTTCCCGTGTAGGTCATTACAGAGTACTGAGTAGAATTCCCTGTGCTATAGAGTGCTTATTAATTATTTATTTTATATATGGTAGTGTGTATATATCAATCCCAATCTCCCAATTTAGCCCTCTCCCCTTTCCCCTTGGTAACCATAAATTTGTTTTCTACGTCTGTGACTCTATTTCTTTTTGTAAATATGTTCATTTGTACCTTAGGTCCCACGTATAAGCAATATCATATAGTAGTTGTCTTTCTCTGTCTGACTTGCTTCATTCAACATGACAAACTCTAGGTCCATCCATGTTGCTGCAAATGGCATTATTTTGTTTGTTTTTATCACTGTGTAATATTTCATAGTATATTTATGTACCACATCTTTATCCATTCCTCTGTCAATGGACAGTTTGGTTGAGTCCATGTTCTGGCTATTGTAAACAGTGCTGCAATAAACATTGGGGTGCATGCAGCTTTTCAAATTACGATTTTCTCCAGATACATGCCAAGGAGTGGGATTGCTGGATCATAAGGAAGCTCTATTTTTAGTTTTTTAGGGAACCACTATACTGTTCTCCATAGTCACTGTACCAATTTACATTCCCACCAACAATGTAGGAGGGTTCTCTTTTTTCCCACACCCTCTCCAGCATTTATTGTTTGTAGATTTTTTGATGACGGCCATTCTGACCAATATGGGGTGACATCTCATTGTTGTTATGATTTGCGTTTCTCTAATGGTTAGTGTTGCTGGGCACCTCTTCATGTGCTTGCTGGCCATCTGTATGTCTGCTTTGGAGAAATGTTTATTTAGATTGATTGGGTTGTTTGATTGATATTGATTGGGTTGTTTTTTTGATATTGAGCTGCATAAACTTTTGTATATTCTGAAGATTAATCCTAGGTTGGTAACTTCATTTGCAAATATTTTCTCCCATTCTATGTGTTGTCTTTTCATCTTGCTATGGTTTCCTTTCCTGTGCAAAACCTTTTAAGCTTAATTAGCTCCCATTTGTTTATTTTTGTTATTTTTAATACTCTAGGAGTTGGGTCAAAAAAGATCTTGCTGTGATTTATGTCAGAGAGTGTTCTGCCTATGTTTTCCTCTAAGAGTTTCATAGTGTCCAGTCTTACATTTAGATCTTTAATCCATTTTGAATTTATTTTTGTGTATGATGTTAGAAAATGTTCTAATTTGATTCTTCTGTGTGTAGCTGTCCAGTTTTCCCGGCACTACCTATTGAAGAGATTGTCTTTTCTCCATTGTATATTCTTACCTCCTTTGTCACAGATTAGGTGACTATATCTCTGGGCTCTTCAGGATTTTTTGAATAACACTTCCTATTCATTCATTTTATCTAGCTAGCAATTTATATTAGATTGATAAGTAATGTTTGCTGCTGCTGCTGCTGCTAAGTCGCTTCAGTTGTGTCTGACTTTGTGCGACCCCATAGACCGCAGCCCACCAGGCTCCGCCATCCCTGGGATTCTCCAGGCAAGAATACTGGAGTGGGTTGCCATTGCCTTCTCCAGTGCATGAAAGAGAAAAGTGAAAGTGAAGTTGCTCAGTCGTGTCCGACTCTTAGCAACCCCATGGACTGTAGCCTACCAGGCTCCTCTGTCCATGGAATTTTCCAGGCAAGGGTACTGGAGTGGGGTGCCATTGCCTTCTCTGAAGTAATGTTTATATTTTTATAAATGTACATTTTACCTGATGTGTTATAGAAAGTATACTTGAACTGTTTCAATATTTAGTTTTGCTTATTTCTTTAAAATATTTGAACAAATATTTCTTTAAAAAATAAAATACCAGTTTTGGCATGGTCCTTTTGCTCTGATATTGACGCTGTTACATTCAGCATCTCTTCAAGCCAGGAACCACGTCCTTGACACCTTTCTCTCTTAGGTTCTGTGTCTAATCACTGACACCCTATCTATTTTCTGCCTCCAAAATATCTCTTGAATCAGTCCCCCTGTCTCCACCCACACTACTACTCAGACAAGTGAACTTCTTGCCTAGAGGAGCCTCCTCATTGCTCCCCCAGGCTTTGCTCCCTCCTCTTCTCCAAGCCACCATCTAGACTACAGCCAGAGTGACCCATCTGAAATGCAAATCAGATTGAATCACTGCCCCAGTATTGCCCTCAGAGTTGGCACCAGACTCTTTGCCAGGTTTACAAGGGCCTTCACTTCCAAGCCCCTTCTTACTTCTCCAACCATCTCTCTCCTTATACTGCCATAGCACTTTGAGATGGAGCCTTCTTTACCTGAAAGTAATTCAATTAAAAATATTCACTAAGAAAATGGTGAAGGGATACAAATATCATCAAGGCAGTCCTGGCCTTTACAGGGACCGCTGCATACAGCTGAGTAAGTTGTGCACTGCACAATCCCAGGGAATGCTATTCACATGATAGTCTGCTAAGGTGCTAGTATATAAAATACATACAACAAAGTGAGAATACTATAAATATATACAGACATATAGTATCAGGGAGAAAGCGACAGCTGAGAAATAACATGCTTTAAGAATCTAAAAAAGAAGTGCTTTCTTCAGTGCTTCCTAGCTTTCTTTTTACCTCCAATCCATGTCTATAATCTGGTTTATAATATCTGGCATTCAGTCCCAATCTGAATAATTAAAATGAAAGGAACCCCATCATAACTTGCATGTGATACTCTGATTTTGTGACCAGCATGTTGTTCCATGAGCCTTCTCCTGCTTCTGATTTTATTCTCCTAGACTCAGGTTTGCCATTGTGTCCTCTGTGTGCCCCAGGCTACAGGCTGCCCCGGGAGTGCAAATTAACTTCAGTAGCAAGTCTGAAGGTAGCAGGGATCACTTCCTGGCAGAAGAACTAGGTGGTGGGAGTCAGGGGTGCGGGGGACATTTACTTTTTATTCTGTATCCCTTTCTAACTTTTTGAGTGGACTACCATGTGGATGAATTACCTGCTCAAAAAATTAAATCAAGTTTTTTGCTTCTTTGTTTGTTTTTACGTTAATGCCTCCCTTTGAGAGACGTTGGTTTTTCTGTTGCTGTTTTGGGTTTTGACAGGATTCTTAGAAGGGAGATGTAGGGAGTTCTTGGCAGGGGAGGCTGAAGCCACATTCTACCACCTGGGCAGGAGCTGACACTGTCATTGTGTTTCTCAAACGACTCTGACCCATGGGAAAATGTTCTTTAGAGGTAAAATTAGGAAATCAGGAAATCTCAGCCTTCAGGTGGAGGGAGGGTGACAGAAGCCTAGGGTTTCTCTTATTATGTTTGATGTGTTTGGTGTGTCTCACCCAGAGGTCTTATCAGCTATGGGCTCTGTGAGTGCTGAGAACCAGAGAGGCTGAGGAAACACCTGGGCAGGTGCCTCTTGTCCTGTGAAGTGAAAACTGCCGGTGACAGGTGTAGCTGTGGGCGTATTGTTTGCAAAGGTTCTGAATAAGTGCCCCAGGCCCTTCTCTGAAACAGTCTGACCCTCAGTCATTGCCAAGTGTCACCAACAGAGACTCTGGCCCAGGCTTCTGCCATCACTGGGAAAACTGGAGATGGATGAGTAGAGAATCAGCTCTAGAATGTCTATTCTGCTCTGGTCACCTGAATCCTAAAGGCAAACAGAGGCCTGGCTCTTGTGAGGTAGACTTGGCTGTAGATCCGGGGCCAAGATCCGGGGCCAGGAGTGCCTGGAAATGTGCTTGGGCAGGTGGTGGTTTTGTTGTTTTTTTAAGATTTTTTTTTTAATGTGGAGCATTTTTAAAGTCTTTATTGAATTCGTTACGATACGAATCTAATCTAAGTCTGCTAATCCAAACTCCAAGCTGGTGGGCACATCTCTGCTTTACGTTTTGGTTTGGTTTTTTGGCCACAAGGCATGTGGGATCTTAGCTCCCCAACCAGGGATCGAACCTTCACCCCCTGCATTAGAAGGCAAAGTCTTAAGCACTGGACCACAAGAGAAGCCCTTGGGCAGGTGGTTTTAGAAAAGACTCCCAGCAGTTAACCAAGTTTCTGCACCCACAGACTCCAGTTCCTGTCACATAAAGCTGGAATCAAGTCACCCTAGGCCTCCATTAACTTAATCTTCATTCTAGAAATAACTAAGAAATCAGAAAGTCTGTTCACATGTGAAGGAAGAGAATGCAGATCTTTCTTGGGTGTCCTTAAGAGCTTTTGGATTGCTTACCATGTGGCTGTATTACCTGTTTAAAAAAATAAATTTAAAAATAAAAAAAAATTTAAATGTATCACCCTGTCATTGTCACTTACTCCTTCAGAGTGGCCTGGGTTTACAATTGATCCCCAAGTAAAAGGGTCAGAAGAGAGCATTGTACTGTCTCCTCTGATCCCACAGAATGCCCTGCCTCACCTTCTTCACCCCACCCCTCCCTCCAGTCCAGGAAGCACCCTTTCCCAGGCCTTCAGGAGACTATCTTGATCCTTCTTAAAGGTGAGACCTCCACTCTTCATACCACTTATGGGGCAATGATCATCAATTGCCTTGTTCTGTTGTTACTTCTCAGTTCTCCAGTCCCAACTGGATAGTAAATTCTCTGACTCATTTCTGTGTGACAATGCCTAAATAACTGTGTTTTGCCTGCAACAGACACTCCACAGGTATTTTGGAAAATGTCATATTGTTGGAAATTGAAGCGAAGTTTGCTAATCCAAACTCCAAGCTGGTGGGGACATCTCTAATTGACCTGACAGATGGTTAGAGCAGTTGGTTAACGGAGATTCAGAAGATCTAGAGGCAGAGGTATGTACTCTTCAAATTATTTAGCAGTAATTATATCTATACTAAAATCATTATTTTATTTTAGTTTAAAATCTTTTCATTATTAGCATGTGTATTTAAAAATTCAAATAAGGGGCTTCTCTGGTGGTCCGGTGGTTAAAAATCTGACTTCCAATGCAGGGAACTCAGGTTCACTCCCTTGTCAGGGAACTAAGATTCCCACACGCCTCAGGACGATTAAGTCCACATGCCACAACTAGAGAAAAACCTGTGCGCGGCATCAAAGATCCTGTGTGCCAAAGAAGATCAGTATGCTGAAACTAAGATCCGATGAAGCCCATAAATAAATATTTTTTAAAAAATAAGAATTCAAGTAAAGATGTGTGGGATAAAAAGTAAACGTCCTCCTTCACCTTTTCTCACTGTACCCATGAATGATGCCATTTTGTCCTTCACAGGACCTGTGTCAGTCTGCTAGGGCTACTGTAACGAGGCGCCACTAGTGGTGTGGCTGAAACCACAGAAATCCATTCTCTCACAGTTCCAGAGGCTAGAAGCCTGAAATCAAGGTGTCAGCAGGGTTGATTCCTTCCAAGCCGTGAGGGAGAACCTGTTTCAAGCCTCCCCCGCCAGCAGTCCTCGGAGTTCTTGGGTTCATGGCAGCATAACCCCAGTCTTCTTATGGTATTCTCCCTGTGCGTGTCTGAGTCCAAATTTCCTTTTTTTATAAGGAAATCAGTCATATTGGATTAGGGCCCAACCTAAATGACCTCATCTGAGCTTAACGACATCTGCAAAGACCCTATTTCCAAATAAGTCATATTCTGAGGTGGTAAGGCTTCCCTGCTGGCTCAGATGGTAAAGAATCTGCCTGCAATGAATGAGAGCCGGGTTTGATTCCTGGCTTGGAAAGATTCCCTGGAGGAGGAAATGGCAACCCACTCCAGTATTCTTGCCATGAACAGAGGAGACTAGCAGGCTACAGTCCATGGGGTTGCAAAGAGTCTGGGGGTTGCAAAGAGCTCAGAGCTCAGACACAACTGAGCAACTAATACTTTCACTTTTCACTTTCAGAGTACTCAGGAGGTGCTCTAAGGTACGTACGGATTTTTGGAGGACACCAGTCAACACACAACAGTGCCCATACTTCAGATTTTCCATCTAGACCAGGAAAAACTCACAGCTCTAGGTTCAATGCTATGAAATTTGAGAAATTTCCCTTTTTGGACAAGAAAAAGTAAAAGCAGAATTTGTTTCCCCTTGCGAGGGAAATAAATTTAATGCTTACTATGCTTCTTCCATGGTCCTCAGACTTTGTGAATTTTCTCTCTTTAATCTTCACAACCACCCAAATTCCTTGACATCAAAGACTGTCCCATCTGAAGTCATGTCCCCACTGTGAAGCTTAGAAGCTGGTGCTGCGCAGTCATAAACAAATATTTGTTGAGTCAGTGAACTGTGTGGGGTAGATGTTACTGCTTCCATTTTAAGGATGAAGAGCCCAGTGCAAAGATACTCACGTACATCCCCCAAAGTCACACAGCTGGTAAGGAAGCTAAGGTTTAGACTCAAGCCCAAGCCAGCCTTTCTTCAAAGCTCTTGTTATTTCCATCAAACTTAAGCCAATAGTTCTTAAAGTATGTTTGCAGGATTGGCAGCCCCAGCAGCACCTGGGAACTTTTTTTTTGAAAGTCGTTCAGTCGTGTCTGACTCCTTGCGATCCCATGGCCTATATAGTCCATGGAATTCTTCAGGCCAGAACGCTGGAATGGGTAGACATTCCTTTCTCCAGGGGATCTTCCCAACCCAGGGATCGAACCCAGGTCTCGTGCGTTGCAGGCAGATTGTTTACCAGCTGAGCCACAAGGTAACTTGCTAGAAATGCTAATTCTTAGGCCTTTTCAGAATCACAACCTCACGGATGGGGCCAGCAACCTGGGTTTTAGCAAGCCTTCCAGGTGACCCATTGCAGTTTGGCAGCCTCTGCACTAAACCAGAAAGTGGCTTAGAGAAGTCAAGAGTGGGTGTGGACTTAGAGATTGACTTGGTCTTTTTTTTTTTTTTTGAGTCACTGATGCAGTTCCAGGATTTCCAGAAACCTGGCTTTCCATTCCAACCATTGTTATTTTTTGATGCTGAAAAATTACTTTATGCCACTATTTTTAGAAAGGAAGGAGGAGAGAGGGAAGAATGCCCAGAGGTAAGTATTCAAATCTGAACTCTTTCTTCCAATTTCTTTCCTCTGCTGGAAATGATGAGACACCTGGGAGAAGTTCAGATGAAAACGCCAGGAGAACTCTCAAGTTCATTTCAGCTCTTCCACCCAGAAAAGAGCCCTGACATATTCTCGAGCATAAAGTTGGCAAGATGCTTTGAAAGCTGCCAAAGGACTTCCAAGTTTGAGTGAAGTAGTGATAAAGGTGGAATCGACTCAGCTTTGTAGAATTTCATCCACACAGTCATGAAAAGAAGAGACCAGAGCAGCAGGTGCAGTTTCCCGCTGAGCAGACATCCATTTCTTATCAGTAAACTAACAGGAGAGGGTCATAAAAGCCAGGTGTTCACTGGGCAGAGGGTCGGGACTCAGGAAACGCTTTGCAAGAATGACCTTGTTCTTAAGAATGGCACTTTTCTTCTTGAGGGGCTTGATGGCAGAAGAAGGTGGCAGCCAGATGGCAATGGGAGGGGAAAAGTCTGGGGCCCTGTGAGGTGAAGGCCTGTGTAAGGACCACACCGGGGTTCTGGCCCTGGGCTCTGCTTGGAGAAGGTTAGGGGGCTTTGCGGCTAAAGCAAGAGGAGGGAACAGAGCTGCTGCTTCACCAGCTCTGTTCTCCTTTGGGAAAAGGTAGTTCTATCCATCATGAAAATGGGAGGTGGGGTTGGGGGGAGGGGAGCTGGAAGAAAGAACAGGATCTAAAGCAGAAGGCTCAACTTCAAGCCTTTTGGCTAAGTTCACTTTCTTGGGTGGCTTCTGCTACAAGGTAGAAAATGAAATGCTTCTTGATGTGCTACTAAGATTGATATGAGCATTCCTCTGGCCCCTCCCACGGTGCCCCCACCCCGGGGCCAGGCATCCGACAAGCTAGAGGCTCTGATACACAGTCATTTTCAAAGGCTCCCCTGGGCCAGCCTGGGGCACCACCACTGGGAACAGAGTCCACATCACCACCTCTTGCTTTGCCAAAGCAGAAATGGCCTGAGGCCAAGAGTGAAATTTGGTGGAAGAAATTAAGGCATTCTCTCTCATTTTCAGGAAGACCTCAGATGATCCTCTTGCTTTTTTATCAGCCACAAGAGGAAATAGGACAAATCTTCCCACTTCTTTATTTTTATACCTACTGATAAACAAACTGTCTCATTTTTTCTTCCACTCTGAGCTGTGCCAACTTCTCTAATGGTTAATAGATAGTAATTAAACATCAAGTTCCCTGCTATTTCAATTTGAGACCAAAAGAAATTATTCTGGTTTAAAAACTAAGAGTCTCATTCTCTCTCTCTTCCTGCCCAAGTCAAACCCCCTAATACGTGCTGTCATTGCAACATGTACCTTTCCTTTGTACCACCTGTAATTTTATCTCTGTGATGATTTCATGTATTTATAAATATATATAATATAAATGATTCCTATTTCATATATACATGCTTTGTGTTGTGCCATGTGCTCAGTCATGTCTGATTCCTTGTGACCCCACAGACTGTAGCCCACCAGGCTCCTCTGTCCATGGGATTATCCAGGCAAGAACACTGGAGTGGGTTGCCATGCCCTCCTCCAGGGGATCATCCCAACCCAGGGATTGAACCCAGGTCTCCTGCATTGCAGGCAGATTCTTTACCGACTGAGCTACAAGGGAAGCCCATATTGTATTAGAGTGGGCCCTAAATTCAATGACTGATGTCCTTATAAGAAGGCCTTGTGAAGACAGAGCGAGTCATGCAGGGAGAAGGCCATGTGATGATTCAGGCAGAGACTGGTGGGATGCAGCTGCAAAGTCGTGGCCTGCCAAGGATTGCTGGCAACCACCACGAGCTGGGAAGGGGCAAGGCAAAACTGCACCCTAGAGCCATCAGAGAGAGAGAGCATGGCACAGCTGACTCTCTGATTTCAGACTTCTAGCCTCCAGAACGGTGAGGAAATAAATTTCAGCTGGTTTAAAACACCCAGCATGAGACTTCCCAGGGGGTTAAGACTCCATGCTCCCTATGCAGGGGGTTCAGATTTGATCCCGGGTCAGGGAACTAGATCCTGCATGCAACTAAGACCTGAAACAGTCAAATAAATAAATATTTTTTAAAAAATAAAACATTCAGCATGTGATACTTTGTTACTGCAACCCTAGCAAACTAACACAGCTAGTTAATGCTCAAATCTTCTTTTCTCATTTTCACAACAATCCTTCATGTTAAATATGATTAGCTTCTTTGATAAATGAGTCCCATAGCCATGAAAATTTCACCCGGGCTATGAATCTGTGCTCTGCCCACTGTTCCTTCCTACGTGGCCTCCCTCCATCATGCACTAGATCTCTATTTGTAATCGCTTGTTTCTTTAAAGGTTGTATGTGTGTCAGCGTGAGCCTCATATCATATAATACTCTACGTCTCTTTTTTAGTCCATTATGTCCAATATATTTGATAAACAAATTATTTTAGATTTCAGTGGATTGAAATTTTAAATATAAGAGAAAAGAATAAGTCTTTGGTGTGGAAAGTATGACAATGGCCCATGGTCTAGAGGAAATCTGTCACTGATGTTTTCAAACTGTCAATACTCTGATAATCCCTGCTCTCTAGAATCAGGTACCAATATGGACAATATTGCCAGTATTCCTCAGAGGGGTTAAAAAAAAAACAGAAAGGGTATAAGCTAGAGGAACTAGATGTCAGAAATGATGGACCACAAGGTACCCAGGTGTTGCTTAACAATTACAAATGTTTAAAAAAGGATACTTGTTGCCACCATGATATGGGTTAACACTAGAAACGGTGAGCTTCTCATTACCCAGGGTGAAATATTCCCTTTTAAACACTGGTAATTGCTAGACAACCTAGCCCATCTGAGGATAAGCACCCATCCAGCTATTTTAGGGAGCTTGTGAAGATGCTTCACGTCTGAATGGCTACTGAGAATCCACCCTAAAACCAGCACTTTACAAAGTCACATTTATATCTAAAATACATAGAATGAACCAACCTGTTAATCTCCTTGGTCCTTAGTTTTTGTGTGTATAAAATTAAGATTTACACCTGAAATTAACACAATCTTGGAAATCAACTATAATTCAATACTGAGAGCTTGTTTGGGGGTTCGAGCAGGGGAGCACAGTTACTAGTATGCTGGTAGACCCTTGACTGAAGAACGGTCCTCCTCTACCGGGGAAGGGCATTCTCTTCCACCAAGCACGCATTTCGGAGAGGGACACACACAGAGTGGTGAGAGAAGAAGGCGCCATTTGCCTAGCCAGCCAAATCGACACTGGCCATCAACGGGGTGATCACAGCCAGATCACCCTCACATCCTTTAATCAATTTTTTAAACATTTAATAAATATGGGATGATATCAATGACTTTTTACCAAATGCTAGATTTTCAAGTTTTCGGAAAATTAAAAGGCTGTCTCCTCTTGCAGAGAAGCTCCTGAGAATCTATTTGCATTCTCCCAAGGGTGTCACCTTTATCTGCTCATGCTCATTCATGTCCTTGTCCTTCAGCTAGTCATCTCACCAACATGAGAATGTGTAAGCAATTTCTGTATTAAAGAGATAATCGTATATAGATATGTCACTACATGGGAAAAATGAGCTGGTGAATACAAGGATCCGGAGTAGTCTTTTAGATAATCCAGGACTAAAACCCTATATGTTCTTTTTAAAATATAACTTTTCCTCCCATAGTTCTTTGTTTTCTTCTGATGTTCTGCTAATCTGTTATTTACTTTCTGTTTGGGCACAGCTCCTTCTATTCACAGATGATTTACACAGCTGAATTAATATTTGTAAATGGAGGCTCTGGCCCTAATCTTTTAAAATTTCTTTACAAGGAAAATAAGTTGATCCATTAACTGAAAATGTAAGGAGTATGGGATGGAAGGTGGGAGGAAGGTTCAAGAGGGAGGGGACATGTGTATACCTATAGATGATACATGTTGATGTATGACAGAAACCAACACAATAGTGTAAAGCAGTTATCCTTCAACTAAAAATAAATAAATGTATGGAGCATCTAGTCTGTGGGTAGCACAGGGCTTAACACGCTGACTTTTCCCAAGTGCTATCCTGAGCCAAGGGCTTCCCTGGTGGCTCGGTGGTAAAGAATCTCCCCGCAACGCAGGAGACGTTGATCCCTAGGTTGAGAAGATCCCCTGGAGAAAAAAATGGCAACCTACTCCAGTATGCTTGCCTGGAAAATCCCAGCACAGAGAGGACTGGTGGGCTACAGTCCATGGGGTCACAAAGAGTCAGACGTGACTTGGCGACTAAACAATGCCAATCCTGAGCCAGAGCCATTCTTATGAGAATTTGAACAAAGTCAGATGAACAGATACAACTCATGCTCCCTTTATCTTTTCTCTTAGTGGCTAACTAGCCACTCTTATTGTCAGATGATTGGAGCTGGAGGGTGAAGTAATCAATTTCAAGCAGAAAATTAGCCAATTTCAGTTTTCTTTTGAATTCAGAAACAGCTTTCCTTTATTGTTCAGCACGGGGTAAGAAGAGGGATGCCCCAGTTAGCATGCAGGCTTATTATATGAAAGTCCGATCACTTTTTTGTGTTTTATTTTGTATCATCAGTAAGAATCAGATAATCACAATCAGATAATCAGGCCTATGAAATGCGATTAATTTATTTATTTTTCCTGCTGCATAGTTCTATGGGTCTTTTAAAAAGTGCCTTTAATGGTACAAGACAAATTGAAGAAGAAAAATAGGTGATAAAGGAATTTGAACAGTGGAGAGCCTAGGAAGTATGAAAAATATATTTTCTTTCAGCGGCTGTCAAGCGCTAACTATAATTATCTGTTCTGTGCTTTATCTGCTGTGACATAGAAGGAAAGCTTAAGAAGAAATGTGACAAATGGCACAACTTTTATCACTTACTGGAGGTACAATACAGACTGAGAAAAAGCTATGAGTTGGATCAACTTATTTTCGGGAAATTTGGCAAAATTAGCATCAGGCCCGGCTGTGCTGCCCAGGACCAGCTGCCAGCTTGGTAAGGCCAACAGGCTCTCCAGCAGGGCCTTCCGGGTTTCTGTGATTTCCTGGTGGAAATGAACTCTGACTGCCCGCCCTCCTCACAGCCAAAGCCTCCCTCCTCCTCCATCAACTGCTGATGGAGGAGCCTCATGCTCTTTGAAAATCCATGCTGCCAACTTGACACACATTAATCAAAGTGTTAAACACTTGGGCTCTTTGACCCATGATTTCTACTTTTAAGAATTTGTCTATCAACGGACTCAAACAAGTATGCATCAGGATGTTCACAGCAGCACTCTTGCCACAGAAGCAGCTGTAATCAACCTATTCACCAAGTTTCTGTTTCAATAAATCATGATACACACGTACAATGAATCACAGTAGAACTATAGTGATGAAAACAGTAAAATAAAGAATAAGACAAATATTTTGATCTGATTTGTACAGAAAGGGCAAAAGAAAAGCCAGATGTGCTTGAATAGGCGAAAAACATTTCGAGAAGACTATGTTTAAGCAAGTGTTGACAGAGGTGAGGGTGAGCCTTTGGGGATTTGCAGGTGGGAGGGGAAACTTGGACGTCTTAGCTTATACCCACAGCACAATTTGGATTGTTAGCTAGGACAGGCAGGGAATAGCAACGGTGATTAACAACTCAGCCGCCGGAATTTCTGCTCTTTTATAACAGCAGCCAAGTCACGTTGGGCAGGCTACGCTCTCTTTGCCTTAGTTTCATCATCTATAAAACGGGGATTCATTCAGGAAACTTTTTGAGTATCTACTACATGACAGGTACTGGAAATATAGAAGTGAATAAAATATACAAGAAGAACTTCCCTGGTAGTCTAGTGGTTAAGAACTCGCCTGTCAGTGCAGGGGTCACGGGTTTGATCCCTGGTCTGGGAAGATTCCACATGCTGCAGGCAACTAAAGCCCCTGCGCCACAACCAAGGAGCCCCTGTGCCACAACTATTGGAGCCAGTGCACCTAGAGCCCGAGCTTCACAACAAGAGAAGCCACCACAGTGTGAAGCCCACGCACCACAATGAAGAGTAACCTCTACTCTGCACAACTAGAGAAAGCCTGAGTACAACCAAAAATAAATACCCAATAATACCAAGAATAAAATAAATATATTTTAAAATAAATAAGACATACAAGAATATCAGCCCTCATAGACTTCACATTCTTGTCAAAAGAAATGAACAATTAAAATACATATACGTATGTATATGCACAGCTTCCCAGGTGGTGCAGTAAAGAATCCTCCTGCTAATGCAGGAGATGCAAGAGATGCAGGTTCTACCCCTGGGTCAGTAAGATCCACTGGAGGAGGAAATGGCAACCCACTCCAGTTTTCTTGCTTGGAGAATTCCACGGACAAAGGAGCCTGGTGGGCTACAGCCCACAGGGTTGCAAAGAGTCAGACACGACTGAGCAGGCATGTACACATGTATATGCACACATATGTATATAAGTAAAATATATGTCAGATAGTAAAGAGTGCTGTGGAGAAGAATAAAGCAGGAAAGAGGAGAGACATAATGGTGTGGAGGAGGGGGAAAGGGGTGGGGTGTTAATAGGACCTACCTCATAGAGACTCAGTGAGTTAATGAATATCTGTCACTTAGAACACTCAATAAGTGTGAATTAGTATTATTATTATGAGCATATATTACTTTAACTTGTAAAAGTGAAAGGGTTGATAATAGGGATTAGCCAAGGTAGGTAGTTCATTCAATTCCTCATTAAAATGATGCCATTCAAGACCATCTAATGATTTAGAATAATGTTCCCATTATGTTTTTTAAAAGCAGATCATAAAACAGTAAAAAGTCAGGGACAGAGAGAGTAAAGGGATAAAATAGGTGATTATATAGTTAATCCCACTAGGGGTTGTAAGTGGAAAAAATATGGGAGACCCCTGTTAGTTAATGATTACTCAAGAGATTAATCACAAAACCATGCAGGCTTAGTAACAAAACCATGCAATAGAAGCAAGAGACATGCTGCAAACAATAAAACGATGGTGGCATGACACCCACATCCTGCCCAGTGAGCTCACTAAGTTAATGATCCCTAGCACATGCTCTCTGCACACATGAAAACAATAACTTGTGGACCTAGCTCGACCATGAGGGACAAGAAAACTCCCCTGCTCAATCTGGAGGAAGAGCTGATGATGGAAGCATGACATCTACTCAAGAAAGACAAAGAAGTCCTTCTCCCCCTCCCCACTTTTCCTCTGATTATAAAACTATAGCCCAGTAAGTTCTTGGGGTGTGGCATCTCTCGCCTACCTGCTTGTAAGCCTCACAAGCATCCTATTCTAATAAATCACTTCTTATCTATCACTTTGCCTCTCATTGAATTATTTTCTTCACTGAGACATAAATTGTGGTACGGAAGCTCTTTGGAGCCACTGAAACAGGGCCGAACGGTTTCAGAAGCACAACATTTACTAAGCACTTACTCTATGCTATGCATTTTGCAAAGCACTTTAAGCATTATCTTGCCTAATCCTCCCACTGACCCACTCAACTCCTTTGTTCAGTTGCCAAATTCTCTAACCTCTGCCTTCAGCATGTTTTTCATATCTATGTCTTTCGTTCTTTTTTTTTTATCATTTTAAACTTTTTAGTTTGTATTGGAGTATAGCTGATTAACAATGTTGTGAGAGTTTTCATGTGGATAACAAAGGGATTCAGCCATTCATATACATGTATCCATTCTTCCCTAAACTCCCCTCCCATTCAGGGTGCCACATAACACTGAGCAGAGTTCCCTGTGCTTTACAATATGTCCTTGTTGGTTATCCATTTTAAATATATCAGTGTGCACATGTTGATCTCAAATTCCCTAGCTCTCCCTTCTCCCAGTCCTTCCTCTCCCTCAACCATAAGTTTGTTCTCTAAGTCTATGAGTCTATCTCTGTTCTGTAAATAAGTTCATTTGTATCATATCTTTTTAGATTCTGCATATAAGGGATCTCATAGGATGTTTCTGCATCTCTAACTTATTCCACTCAGCATGACAATCTCTAGGTCCATCCAAGTTGCTGAAAATGGTATTATTATTCCATTCTTTTTGATGGGTGAGTAATATTCCATTGTACATATATACCACATCTTCTTTATCCATTCCTCTGTTGATGGACATTTAGATTGCTTCCATGTCTTGACTATTGTAAATAGTACTACAATGAACATCTATGTCTTTCTATTTATCCCACTGCCACCATCCTAGTCCAGTTCCTTTGTTAGCTCCCCGTTGACCTTCACAAGAGTTTTTGAACTAGTCTCCTTGCTCATATCTCTCTGCTCTCACTTTTTGGCTTACCTCAACCTTACTTACTTTATTTGTTTTTTTAAAGATTTATGGACCATTTTTAAAAGTCTTTATTGAACTTGTTACAATAGTGCTTCTGTTTTATGTTTTGGCTTTTTAGCCACAAGGCAAGTGGGATCTTAGCTCTCTGATCAGATGAAACCCACACCCCTGCAATGGAAGGTGAAGTCTTAACCATTGGACCACAAGGGAAGCCCCAAACTTATTTGTTTTATATTCAAGCTAATCCACTATCTCTGCTAGAAATCAATTTTTCACTTAGTTTCCCATTTTCCAACTTTGATTTCTATTGTACCTCACACCTACTCCACCTTTCACCCATGAGGTTTACTTGCAATTCTCAGGATCTTTTCCTCCGACTCCTCTCTCTATGGAGAAAGCACTCTCTCTCTCCATCTCTGCCCACTGAAATTCTACTGATTATTCTAGAAGCAGGTCAAGTGCCAACTATTCAAATATGTTTTCTTCTTTTCCTGTAAAACTCTAGATTGCCACTCCTGCATTGCTTACCACATGTTGACCCCATGTCATCATTTATATGTCATTATTTATGGGCTTACCTTTCCTGCCAATCAATATTTCTGAAGTACCTATGACACATCAAGGGTATATACTAGGCATTTTATATGTGTTGTCCTATTTAATCCTCACAACAGCCTTGTGAGATACCTGCTACCATCCTGATTTTAGAGATCAGGAATCTGAAGCTGTCAGAAGTTAATTAACTTGCTTGAAGTAGCATCCTCAATAAGTGGCAGACTCATCACCATCCATTTACCAAAGTTTATTTTGATCTGTGTCTGCCAGATTCCGAAGCCCTATGGGCTCTTCAACACAGAATGGGAAATCCCTTTGGGGGCAATTAGCACTGAAGCCTCAGGACAAGACCACTCTGGGAAAGGCAGCTTTTTCCTCCTCTCTCATTTGATTTGGATTCACTGTACTATAGGAAATGCTCTTTTGACTCTCAGTTAGCACTGAACCCGGGCTAGCACAAGGCTGAAAAATGATTCGTGAGGACAAACAGCACCCAGGATGTTTAGTTCCACTGGTGACCCTGATTATTTTAAAATTGTGAAGGGAATGCCAAGCCCCAGCACATTTATAGCAATCTAGAACTCCCAGCTCTCTATCTCCTCAGTTGAGGCTTTACCCTCAACCTCTTTGTTCCCTGATTCAGCCCAGATGGATGCCTCGGATTTCAGAAACAAGGCAGGAACAGCATCGCTGTCATTAGACTTGGCCTTGGCTGATAAGAGTACTTGACTCACAAGAAATTCATAGGAAGATTAAGAACAGGGAAGAGTTAGTCTACCCTGGATTGGTTTTTCACCATTTAGGATTGGAAGCCCCCAAAACCTGTTGAGTCAGTTCATACTGTCAAACAAAGAATATTATAATAATGGGTTTATTCTCTTCCTTATGGTTTTGGAGTCAAGGGTGTTCAGCAGCCACTGTTTGCTCAGGAAGAGTGTAAACAAGACTTGCTGATGCCTGTGGCCAACGAACAGGACTCCTAAGCTACTTTCACTTCAGCATGGGGTGTGGATCTAATGGTAAAGAAGCTGAATGGGAAAGGGGGTTATGTAACTTGAATTTGTGTTTTAACTGTATTTTCTCTTTCAATCCTCAAAGCAATCTTTTTTGAGCTGGGCATTATTGAAATACCCATTCTACAGATCTAAAAACTGGGTAGTAAGTAACAGGCAGGAACTGGAACCGTAGTATGTTGAGCTCCATAGCTTTCCACTGTCCTCAATTTATGCTCTGTGGCAAGGCCTTTTGCTTAGGCAAATGTCAATCATTTTAAAAGAACTAAAGGCAAAATTTGTACACAAGTTAGAGCTCTCAAATATCAGTATTCTTCCTTTCCTAGGAAGCAAGATGATACAATGTGTTTAATTTCTTAAATGTCTCATATTTTTCAAAGATCTCAACAAGAAGTGGTAGTTGAACTGTAAGATTCTTACCTTCCACTCAGGGAACTCCAGTGTTGGATTCTTAGGCAAGTAACTTTGTTTGATGGAACTGGTTATCTTGATTGGTTAGACCACAGATCACCAAGGCCAGTAAACCACATTCACTGACAAAATCATCCTATTCCCAGTCATCTTTAAAAACAGCTCATGAAGTGGCTGAGTGAAAACATGGATGATCCAGGGCAGGACATTGCTGGGACTCACACAAGTTACCAAAATTTCCACTGGTAAATTTTGGAGTGACTGGAGTCACTCATTCACATTCATGAGTAAAGCCAAGTATATTTATTCACACAAAAAACTCTTTTCCCACCCTCTCAGTTCTTCATGATCTATTGCGTTGCAGATGGTCTAATGGTTAGAATGTTGTTGTTTAGTCACTAAGTTGTGTCCAACTCTTTGCAACCCCATGGACTGTAGCCCACCAGACTCCTCTGTCCATAGGATTTCCCAGGCAAGAATACTGGAGTAGGTTGCCATTTCCTTCTCCAGGGGATCTCCCTGACCCAGGGATTGAACCTGTGTCTCCTGCTTGGCAGGCAGATTCTTTACCACTGAGCTACACTGGAAGCCAAATGGTTAGAATACCTTCATAATAATACATTTCCATATGGGATGGGGTTGTTGTTGCTAATCAATAGTTAATACTGATAACTTACAAATATTTCAACCTCTCAAAACCTTAGCTAAGTATGACACTTCAAATTAATTATACAGAGCTAGACTCTTAATGTATTATGAAGTCTTTCACATTTCACACAGATAACAGTAATTTTTACCTCCCCCATTCCCCTCACGCAATTCTTGTAAATGTGTTGTTGCTGCCTCTGCCATATGTTTAAAAAAAGTTACTCAAAACACAACAAATTATTGTTATTTCAATACTATAGAAACTACTGAGTTTCATTACCCCTTCATACCTTTTTGTACCCCTCCAAAAGAATGTTCAAAGGCATTTTTGGTTGGAAGACATTCACTACTTATTCTCTGAATTATGTTGGCAACATTTTAGAAACACTTGAAAAAGACTTGCGACATATGTTAGCAAAAGTCCAGAGAAGGAAAGTAGAGATTGGCAGGAAGCAAGATATTAAGGAACTCAACAGTCTGACCAAAAGTGGGTCACGCACTGTCAGGTACAGTGAAGAAAGCATACCGGGGGTAGGCAAGCTATAAACAGGATCCAGATTTATCAGCCCACAAGGTAACCAGATGTTGACTACCAACGGGACAGAGGTGATGGGATCCTCCAGTCCCTCTCGCAGACCTCCGACCTTTACATGCCTTCCTTGAAGCCATGATACGATCACAAGTATTCCCACTTCCATTCATTACTTTCCTCTAGCCTTCCAAACTCCTTTCTTACACCTTCTCCCCTTTTCCAGTTTCTATTTTGCCTCTCTGTACATAACCTTTTGTTTTCAACCACTTTTAAGGTAATTTCATTCCAGCTGGGAAACAACTCTTGTCTTCTTCCCTCGTTCCGAGCCCAGGGACTCGAGTCCCTCCTGAGCTCCTTGGAGCTGGGACCTTTCCCGAGCTCAGCAGTCCAGGCTGTGAGGGTGATCTATTCTGTGAGTCCTCCAACGGGGTGGCCTCTCCATGACGCCAGTCTGCTCCTCTTCCTTCTTTCCCCTATTCCCAAAAACCTAAACTCCGTGCCCTCTGAAACTGTGTCCAAGTCCCCAAGATCTCTGCCGGGATCCAAGATTTTTTTGACCTAAGTGGGGTCGGGTCGGGGAGGACAGTACCTCTTTGCAGGCGTGAAGCTCTGGTCCCGCTCCCTGAGTCACCTGGAAGGCGGTCCCAACCCAGAGCAGCAGCCGCAGAAGCCGGAGTGTGCGCTGCTCAGTTCTTCCCCTGCCTCTGGCAGAGGGATGGAGGCTGTGGCCAGGCTCAGCCATAGTGTTGTTCCGAGCGAGCGACAGCAGTGGCTCAGGTGCTGCGGCTGCAGCTACTGCTGGCAGAAGGCGGAAAAAAGGGGAGGGAGATTCACAGGGGGAAGGATGTAAGGGGCTGGGCTCGCTTCAGTCACCTCCCTGCGGCTACGCCAAGGCCGCCCATCCTTCCTCCTCCCTCCTTTCTCTTATCCTCCTCCTACCCAAGTCGCCTTGGCAACCGCCTCCTCTTTCCCTTCGCGCGGGTGGGGCAGGGACCACGCGCTCCTCTGCCGCTCACCTGCCGGTCGCCATGGCACCCGCCGCCGCTAGCGCGCGCGGCGCAGAAACGCACGCGCCCAGGGTCTGCAACCGGCCCAGCAGGCGCGCACAAGGCTCGTGCAAAGAACGCGGTGGAAACAACCTCCAAGCCATCACCACCAAATTCATTACTTCGGGCCATCGGCTACCTACGGGCATCACTAATTTTGCAGACGTGGCGTTCTACATATACTTATTAAGCACCTTGTTAAAAAGCGACAGAAAAATGACCGCGATGATGTCTTTCAGGGATTATAGCCTGGAAGACTGGCCCGGGTAGGTGTTACCTACTGTAACAGCTGCTTCTGGAGGTCTTACTTCCACCACGCCAAATCCATTTGTGAATTTACAGCCAGTCCTGTGCGAAGCCCTGGGACTCATATAGTTAGGCCGAGTTTAAGCAAGGAGAGTTTGCCTTAGCTGGGCAATTTCCCAAACACACCTGGACTCCTCTGTCTTTTGACATCCCCATTCTGTCAATGCTCTGAGAAATCCTCTCGTAAGATTCCAAGGAGAAGAACATTTCAGGGCTGGCTATCTTTTACGAATTCTTTCCTAAACTGAAGTCTTTTGCAGAAGATCTGTAAGATGGGAGGCGGCGTTTTTCACAGACGGCTCACGAGTGCAAATCCAGGGCTTCGAGCACACTCGGCGGCTCTTTCCCCTGGGCGTTCCCAGTAGCTTCTTCCCGAGGGGCCTCCCGCGTTAGACCGCCAGGTGGCGCCCTTCTCGGAGGGAATTCGCCTCAGTCACAGAAGGCCGAGCAGTTGCCTGGCAACTGAAATTGGGCGTTCCAAACAATTGGGACCCGGGCTCCTCCGAGTGCTAGGTTGTGTGCGGCTGCGCGGGCCTCTCATCCCTCTTAAGAGCGTCTCGCTCGGTGTTTTACCATGTCTCTCACCCGAGACCCTTTCCAGAACCCTGCGTTGGATAAGGATGATTCCTACTTGGGAAAGTCGCGGGCTTCCAAGGTACTGAGGTTTCTTACGCAGGTACCCGGTAGGGTCGACCTCGCTCTTCTGTCGGCCTGACCGGAAAAAGTGGTAACTTAGCCCTGGTGAGGACACTGAGTCAGGTAGGGAGAGGTCTGTTTTCTGCCCGCCTCCATAATCCCATACTCAGGTCTCCGCACCTTTCACAGGTGCTTTTGAGCAGAGGGAATGGGGCTCTAGTCCAGAGGAACGAGGGGCACTCACTGACCTAAGCAATGATTGGTATGACGGGGCTCGCACAGGCCCAGATTCCACCAGGCAACGCTTTGCCCTATTTGGGAAACTCTTCTATGAAGAGACGTGAGGTATATAGAGTGGGAAAGAGGTATCAAACACCAGGTCATGCTTTATACATCTGTCTTTCATTCATGTTGGAATGCGTTTGTGTATATATGTGTGTTTCATGATGGTCCAGGAGGAGTAATGGACCCTAAAGCAGTGATGCAGGGAGTGGCGGTAAGATGCAAAGGGCAGGACTGATGGGGCTTTGTGGCTGACTGGACATGGGCCCAAGAGAGTGGCCAGTCTAGGAGGGCTCCTAGGTTTCTGAGGGCTTAGCTGATATCATTTACTGAATGAGGTATCCAGAAAAAGCAGATCTGGGGAGAATGACGTTGCGATCAATAATGTAGCTGTTGTTTTTTGGTGCCTGTGGGACACTTCTGTGGAGATGAAGAGTAGACAACACTGTTAGGGCTGTGGGTTGATGAGATGTGGAAGCCACAGCATTCATATACTTGAAGCCGTAGGAGGGAATGAGCTCATCCAGTGAATGTGAGAGTCAGAAAGGCAGAAATGAAATCCCTGGAGAATCCCACTTAGGGGCAGAGAGAGAAAACAGAGCTGAGAAGGAAGCTGAGAAATAATAGCCAGGTGCAGGATAAAAACCAGGAGGAGCTAGACCCATGCAGGATGGAGAGAACATTTCGTGGAATCAGAGTTGTGGCGCCAGAAACCACTGAGGTCAAATAAGATCAGGTCTGGAAATGATCCACTTGACCTAACCACAAAGGTCATTAGCAAGAGTAGTTTCAGTGGATGCTTGAGGCAGAGGTCAGACTGTATGGGGATGGAAAGGGGACAGAAAGTGGGTAGAAGAGGAAGTGGAGAGTAGTATGTGTTGACTCTTAAAGAAGGCTGGCTCAGTAGGAACATCATGGAGTGGTAGCCAGACAGTGACAAAAGGATGAGGAGAAGCTGGGTACAGGAGATGCCAGGATAGCACAGGTCCCTAAAGTACCAGGAAGGGCTGGGTTCAGGAAGGAAGAGTTATTCTTGAATAAAAGGGACTTCCCTTTCTCTGAAATGGAAGGAAAATGGATAGTGAAGATGACAACTCATGCTTGACAGGCTTGATTTTCTCAGTGAAAGACCATCTCACCCTTCTGCTTATAGAGATGATGAGGCTTATGCAGCCTTGGAGGACTGGAAGAACTGCCTGTGCTTGCATCATATGTAATATTCCCATCTCCTTTTCATCTTTCTTGGTGATAGCATAGTGGCTGGTCCATACCATTCAATTAATGCCTGATTGAGCTGAGTCACACAGCACTGTGTCATATACAGGGGATGAAGAAGGTTCCAACATCAGATAGGATGAATGAGATTTCTGCTAGGTTGTAGTTGTCCTCACTGGAATTCAGTCATTGGTTCAATTAGCATCTCATTTTAAAAAAACTATGTTTTAGGTCACTGTGCTGGGTACTGGGGACACAGTGGTGAACAATATGGCATTTTACATGTAATGAAGAAATCAGCTATGTGTTTTTCATATTCATACTTGTGGGGTTTTAATGAGAGAACTGAACATTCAGTGAACTTTTTGACATTCCCACAGAAACAATGACCCTTCCTTGCTTACCAAAATTTTTTTCTCATCTGTCTAGACACTGTTCTCTCCTGATTCTCCTCTCCCGATTCTCTCGTCTCTGACTGCCCCCACCCAACCCCATTATAATATTGTGCAGTCCTCATGAACCACCTCTTTCTTTTTGGTCAGATTTGGGAGGCTTCAGCTGTTACTCCAACAACTGCATATTGCGTTGGAATATCTTACCTCTTCTTCAAACTCAGGACTTCTGAACCTGAGCTCATCTTGCCTGTCTGTTCTTCATCCTTCATTTCATGTCCCACTTCACCCCCTTCCCTGTCTTCCTGGCCCATTTCTGTCAGTTCTAAGAGAAAACAGGAGAGTCAAAAGGCTGGGAGGCTTGCCCCATATCATTCTTCTCATTTAGATGTCTCAGTTCAATTAAAATGGAATGGCAGGAAGGGATAGATGTCACTGATTCTACCACATCAGCAAGGCCGTTGGTAACCAGGTGTGGGTGTGGTTTCTTTTGCAGAAACTGCCATATAAGAACCCAACTCACCTTGCTCAGCAACAGGAACCCTGGTGTCGACTCAGCTCAGCTCCCACAATCGCCTCCATGAGACGGGATGTTTGTTTTTTTGATTCAGAGGTACCTAGCATTGAAATGCTATTTCTCATTATATCCACTTAGGACTAATGACTATCCTTTTTGAAAGGCAGTCTGTCCCTGACTTCCTTAGCAGCTTTATCTTGCCCCCAATCCAAGATCCTATCAAATCTAAAGCCAAATACCAACTTATCAGGCCTCTGGTAAGGCAAAAGGCTTGAGTTTTGCTGCAGTTAATTATTTGGAGCAAATCATTCTCTCACTAGACTTCTCATTATAACCATGAATGAGGTAAGGCCCATTAAGCTCAAGTGGTTCCCATGTCTCCAGGAGAGCTTCCCACTCCTTAGACTTTACCACAGGACAATTCTGTATGGACAAGATTTAAGAAGTCATCATGTACAGTAATTTGGTGTGTAAAGAGCTGGTGGGTCTCAAGCCCAAAAAGGGTTCACTCTGCTTTGGGAGAAGAGTAGAGCCCAATAGAACCCAACTAGAATGGGTGCACAGGTGGCAAGTTAACCCTGAGGGGGTTGGCTTCCTCTGTAGATACCGAAGGATGACCTGGATTTCCACTTATCAGCCTTGTACAACCACCACACAGGGACATTCAAGAACAAAAGTGAGATACTCACACACCAGGAGACCATCCAGGATACCCACAGGTAAGCGGTGGAGGCAGAGCCTCTCCCTAAGAACAATGCCATCCAATCAAGTAAGGTAAACTGTCACCTGGGAAATAATCACTAGGTTCCTGTTTGTATAGATTTTTGCATTTTTTTACTTCTGTATCTGTAATACAATTTCTGTGGTTTTTTTTTTTTTTTCTAAAATGAAGAGATCTTCCAAAATAGGGCTCATCTGTATAATAAAACATTTGGTTAATTCAAGAGGCTAGAAAGGGCCTTTGGTTGCTATATTTTTGAGGTTGCATGCAATTCCTTCCCTCCTTACCTTCTTCTCTTGATTGATTTCACTCTCCCCTGTTCTTCCCACATCATCTTCCAGAATCAAGACCCAATTCCCTGAAGAATTTTTACCCCCTCCCCAACTACCCTCCATCACTTCCAGAGCTAACATCAGACATTGGATCAACCCTAAGAAGGAGTCTATTCACAGCATACAGGGATCCATAGGTAAGGGTTAGAAGACTGAGGAATGGGAGGAAGATGGGTGGTGCAAGAGTTTTTCTCAATGGACATAGGAATCAGGGAGTTGAGGTGGCTGGCTATTAGGGAACATGAGGGATAACTGAGTCTGGCACATATCAGACTAATGCCAGGGGACCTGCTGACTATAGAGCTAGGAAATGAATTCAGTTTCAGAGCCTCTGCCTCAGCCTTAGGTCTAATGGACAAGAATTTTCAGCAAAGGACAGAAACCTGGGAAAAGACCTATAGCTACCTCCCATCAGTCTTCTGTTTCCCCAGCTGTTAGAACCTTCTCCATGGTCCCCATGAAAGTATGGGTGACAAATTCCCAGAAAAGGCAACAGATCTTAAATTCACAGCCCATTCCTTCTTTTCTCCACAGTGTCCCCTCACACTGCAGCCACCAATGGCGGGTACTCCCGAAAGAATGATGGTGGCTTCTTCTCCACGTAAGTGTTGACAGGCCCCTGGACTACTTAATCATTGTGGAACATCCTGCCGCCCATCTCCATTAAATAGATTTGTGTAAGTTGAAGCCTGGAGTATCTGTTACCCACAGACTACAAGTTGCCACTTGACTACTCTTAAAATATGGTAGTTTCTCGACTTCTAGAAACTAACCCTATTGGGCAATATTTGCAACTCAAGAGTCATCTTGCTGAAAGATAAGGATTTAGGACAGAACAGCACTGTTTTTGGCAGGAGACAGGTATTCACATTTTGTAAACTGGAGTCATTCCAACCATACAGATATATAGCCATTCAACCTTTCTTGAAAACTTTTCGTGTGTCAGGTGCTGAGCTAATTGTTAGGGAGACAAGAATGGGCATTTTCCATTCTCTCAATGAACTTACAGACACTAACTTTAGTAGCTCTTTGTGGCATTAATATTTATGCAGAGGTCACACTTAACAGATTTCAGACCTTCTGGATTTAGTCATTTGCTGGGCTCTCCTCCATGAGAGCTCATTCTCCCTGGTCCTTCTTCCTTGTCCTTGTTCATTCTCTTAACTCTGCTGTCTCCTTGCCTGGGAGTCGATTCTTTTTTCATCGCCTTGATTTATAGCCCCTGATTCTTAGAAACAGAGCTTAACAATCTGATCCTAGGGTCTGAAAGTACCTAAAACCTAATGCATTAATGTGGTTTCTAAAATTACAAGCCACTCACAGGAACCTGCTGTCAGAATGAGCAAGAAATGACAGACCCTTTACAATATTGTAAATAAGTTCCCATTTCTAAACTTGGACAGCATATGCACTGTTGAATAAATCAGACATGAAAGGGCTTCTCTTTGGTACTCAAGTGCAGGGTCCTTAAGTTCCACCAAACTAACAGGCCCTCTTCTACAGAGATACTCCAGTTTATGCAGTGTTTGCTGGTAAGTGGCAGTATTTTCAGTTCTCATTATGTAGAAGGACTGAAAGTAGCAGAGAGGGGTGACTCTCGGGATAATCACCTCATGTGAGTTGATACTAAACATCAAAAAATTTATTACTGCGATCCATGCATGGAGGCTTTAAATAATACAGATTCCTAGACCTCTCTGATAATTATAATTCAGTAAATCTGGTGCAGGTACCTGGAATCTGAATTCTTATAAGCTTTCCAAGTTCTCTTATGGATATATACACATATATTGTTGTTTAGTCACTAAATTATGGCCAACTCTTTTCCACCCCATGGACTGTAGCCCACCAGGCTCCTCTGTCCACGGGATTCTTCAGGGAAGAATACTGGGGTGGGTTTGCCATTTCCTTCTCCAGGGGATCTTCCCAACCCAGGGATCGAATCAGAGTCTCCTGCACTGCAGACGAATTCTTTACCACTGAGCCACCTGGAAAGCCCTTATATACACATATATAGACATGCGTATACACCTACATGCCTTCACGGGCAGGCGCTGTATAGTGTCTTTAGACCGGGGGCACCAGTGTTGGTATCACACGCAAGAGTCATGATGACAAGGCGGGCCTAAAGAAAAAAAGGAAGAAAAAAAAAAAAAAGGAGGCTCCTAGAAAAGTAAAACTGCAGCAGAGAACAAGGCCTCTGTCCCCTTTCAGCTTCGGCGCCTGCGGGCGGGGCGACGGCTAGTTCGACGGCCCGCCAAAAACCCCGGCCCGTTGTCGAGTGTTGACAAGTTAACCCCAACGCCACGGGTGGCCGTGCCGGAGGGGGGGGGGGCGGGCTCAGATCAGAATCGCCTCGATAATCAAAGGCGCGGGACAAGCCCGGCCTCGTCTATCTGATCAATTCATCACTTCTGAGCGCCGGGCCCCATAGGACCGGCTCCGGAACCTCCGGGACCACGGCGTTGCCACCGCCCAAGGGGCCTCGCTGCACAGCGCCCCGAGGAAGGGCTTCGCAGGAGGGAAGCTTTTCATTTCAGGTCGGACCGGCGGGGCTGGAGTCACAACCCGATCAAATAAGATCAACGTGTAGGCCGGGGGAGGGGCGCAGGGGCGGGCGCACGCACTCATATTCACGCATCCACTCACACATTAAGCATCCACTCACACACTCGGCCTACATGCGCCCCGTCCCCCAACACACACCACCACACACACCCCACCACCACACAGCAATTTACAACAACCACGCTTCCAGCACGCTCTCCCTCCGGTGAAGGAACGGAAGTTCGCACCGTCTTTTATAGCCCCCGGCCCCGGAGGCTTCTGGGAGGAACTACCAAGCACAGGCCCTCTCCAAGTGTGCACTTTGCTGCCCTCGCGTGGTTCGGAGGGGAACCAAGGGCCCTGGTTCAGTTCAGTTCAGTTCAGTTGCTCAGTCGTGTCCGACTCTTTGCGACCCCATGGACTGCAGCGCGCTAGGCTTCCCTGTCCATCACCAACTCCCGGAGCCTACTCAAACTCATGTCCATTGAGTCGGTGATGCCATCCAACCATCTCATCCTCTGTCGTCCCCTTCTCCTCCCGTCTTCAATCTTTCCCACTTTCAAATGAGTCAGTTCTTTGCATCAGGTGGTGAAAGTATTGGAATTTGAGCTTCAGCATCAGTCCTTCCAATGAATATTCGGGACTGATTTCCTTTAGGATTGACTGGTTGGATCTCCTTGCTGTCCAAGGGACTCTTGAGAGCCACAGTTCAAAAACATCAATTCTGCGGCAGTCAGCTTTCTTTATAGTCCAACTGTCACATCCATACATGACCACTGGAAAAGCCATAGCTTTGACTAGACGGACCTTTGTTGGCAAAGTAATGTCTCTGCTTTTTAATATGCTGTCTAGGTTGGTCATAACTTTTCTTCCAAGGAGGAAGCATCTTTTAATTTCATGGCTGCAGTCACCATCTGCAGTGATTTTGGAGCCCCCACAGAATAGTCTGCCACTGTTTCCATTGTTTCCCCATCTATTTGCCATGAAGTGATGGGACCAGATGCCATAATCTTCATTTTCTGAATGTTGAGTTTTAAGCCAACTTTTCCGCTCTCCTCTTTCACTTTCATCAAGAGGCTCTTTAGTTCTTTACTTTCTGCCATAAGGGTGGTATCATCTGCATATCTAAGGTTATTGATACTTCTCCTGGCAATCTTGATTCCAGATTGTGCTTCATCTAGTCCAGCATTTCTCATGATGTATTCTGCATATAAATTAAATAAGCATGGTGACAATATACAGCCTTAACAGTACTCCTTTCCTGATTTGGAACCAGTCTGTTATTCCACGACCAGTTCTAACTGTTGCTTCCTGACCTGCATACAGATTTCTCAGGAGGCAGGTAAGGTGGTCTGGTATTCCCATCTCTTGAATTTTCCAGTTTGTTGTGATCCACACAGTCAAAGGCTTTGGCATAGTCAATAAAGCAGAAGTAGATGTTTTTCTGGAACTCTCTTGCTTTTTTGATGATCCGACAGATGTTGGCAATTTGATCTCTGGTTCCTCTGCCTTTTCTAAATCCAGCTTAAACATCTGGAAGTTCAGGGTTCACATATTGTTGAAGCCTGGCTTGGAGAATTTTGAGCATTACTTTGCTAGCATATGAGATGAGTGCAATTGTGTGGTAGTTTGAGCATTCTTTGGCATTGTCTTTCTTTGGGATTGGAACGATAACTGACCTTTTCCAGTCCTGTGGCCACTGCCGAGTTTTCCAAATTTGCTGGCATATTGAGTGCAGCACCTTCACAGCATCATCTTTTAGGATTTGAAATGGCTCAACTGGAATCTCATCACCTCCACTAGCTTTGTTCATAGTGATGCTTCCTAAGGCCCACTTGACTTCGCATTCCAGGATGTCTGGCTCTAGGTGAGTGATCACACCATCATGATTATCTGGGTCCTGAAGATCTTTTTTGTACAGTTCTTCTGTTTTCTTGCCTCTTCTTAACATCTTCTACTTCTGTTAGGTCCATACCATTTCTGTCCTTTATTGTGCCCATCTTCGCATGAAATGTTCCCTTGGTATCTCTAATTTTCTTGAAGAGATCTCTGGTCTTGCCCATTCTATTGTTTTCCTCTAGTTCTTTGCATTGATCACTGAGGAAGGCTTTCTTATCTCTCCTTGCTATCCTTTGGAACTCTGCATTCAGATGGGTGCATTCAAATGGGAACTCTGCATTCAAATCTTTCCTTTTCTCCTTTGGGCCCTGGTAAGGCAGGACAAATTCTCAGAATGCTGAATTATAATTGCCTTTGAATCTTTGTGTGACATATTTATAACCATATCTATAGTTTTTCTCTGATCTTTGATTCATGTTCTGGATATAAGATGATACAACCTCAGGATCCCTCTAGGTGAATGAGTTCTTTCCCAGAAGGCAAATTCTGATCATTCCAACACCAGCTTTCCCAGGATCTCCTCCCAAGGGAGAAGGCAAACATCATTTTACCAAAGGGAAAGGGTGAGAACAGATGACTTAAGAAGGACTGAGTGGTTAGAATATCTAATGAGTAAAGGTAAGAAGGCATATCCCTGTCCCTACAAAGCTGCTACCCTTCACTTGCTTTTACTTACTTTCATACCCACTAAAATCTTTCAACGTCTAGCATCAGTGAAAAAGAAGGAATGATTATGTAAATTACAATTAGCTCCTTTCACATCAGAGAGTATAATTTTAATGTCTCATTTCCTTCTTTCTTTTTCAATGAGACATGTATGTGAAGGGGGAAGACAAATCAGAATTTTGTGAAGTTATCATTTGTGACAGTCCCATCATGCACTTGGAATAAACAAATAGGGGGAAAGTATCCACTGTATGTGTCAGAAGCCCAAGAAATTTCTAGGTATGTGGCTGGGTAACCTGAAAAGCTCATTTCACAGAAGAAATTTAATGACTGGTAATGGCAGTTGACACTTGTATTTTAATAGCAGTAGTAGGTAAAATATATTGGGAAATGTTATCTACATTACTTAACACACCTTAAAATGTACTAATATATATGCTTATATATATATATATATGTATATAGATGGTATAAACATATAGTGTGTGTGTGTGTATACATATATAGGCTTCCCAGGTGGCATAGTGTGTGTGTGTATACATATATAAGCTTCCCAGGTGGCACAGTGGTAAAGAATCTGCCTGCCAATCCAAAGCAAGAGACAGGTTCAATCCCTGGGATGGAAAGATACCCTGGAGTAGGAAATGGCAAACTGCTCCAGTATTCTTGCCTGGAAAATTCCACGGACGGAGGAGCCTGGCAGGCTACAGTCCACGGAGTCACAAAGTTGGACATGACTGAGCAAATGGATAGACACACATATGTATATATAAACATGTATAAATATATATGCATGTACACACACACACCCTCAAAGGAGAAAGCTATACCTTCATTGATTCTGAACTATATCATACATACATCATACATTCAATGAGCATCACAAGGAGTTAACAGGACTGACAGTATTCACTAATGCAAACTAACATGGTATACTATGGGCAGAACCCAGGAGAGTATTAAACAAAGTTCAACAATTCAGTATGCACGTGACAAAAATGGACAAAAATGATAGAGAAAGAAATTTTATTTTCAAGGATTGTGCAGACAATGGTGAATAAAAAATTTTATTTCAACTATAAAAAGCTGACTTCATTCCACCCTGGCATATAACATTTATGGTGATGCCAGTTTGAATCTGAGGCAATACTGCTATCCCCATTCTTCCACCCCTAAAAGACTCTCTTAGAGGAACAACTTCCTAAAATTTTCAGTCAAAAATTAATGACACATCAATCAAAGTAATGAATAAAACAAGTTTCTGCTTATCTGCTTATATAAAGAAATGAAACAAGCTGTGTATTTGTTTCTTGCTGTAAATTCCCTTCACTCTGTGCACTTTTTGGTATATCCTGGTATGAAAACATCTCAAAATATAACAATTCAAGAGTTTAGGTCAAGATGACCCACCCAGGAGGCTGTAAAAATTGATTTGAACTGTGAAATGGAACTAGTTTAAAATATGAAGACGCTCTAGCATCAGGCTTAGAAATATTAGCCCCATTAGGAACCAAAAGTCATCAAAGCTACAAAGTAACAAGTGCAAAACATGCTGAACCTGTATTTCCAGGGAGTGACGTTCCTATTGGCCAACAAGTTCCAAACTGACACCCACAAGGTGTGACTCTTCTTTCTGTTCCACTAGCTTTCCTTTCTCTGGTGTGAAAAAGCCTCAGAAATGACAATGAAAATATAGGAATCATTGAAATTTACCCTGTAGACCAATTCCTAGAGATAACAGCCACAACACTGAGATGATTAGACATGTAGTGTTTACTTGATGACTTTCTATACTTCTAGGAACCCTCAAAGCACTAAACTGAGTGTTTCAGAATCTAAACTCCCTAGCAGCTTTTGTTCTTTTGGAATAAGACAAAAGACAATTTACTGCCACAAAGGGATCAACCACAGCCAACTTGTCCATAGTCAAGTTTTACTTTAATGAGCAATTCAACTGGTAGACCTATGTCTATGCTTGCTCTTTACAATAATTTAATTTTAGACCAATATTTTTTTAAGAGAAATTTTAGGCTTCATAAATGCAACAGTTAATCCTTTTGTAGATATAAGAAGGAGGGAATGGAGAAGTCTTCCCTTCAAATGTAAGAGTCATCTAAAACTATTTGCTCAGTTCCCATACTCCATGGAAAAGCTCATCAATCAATCTCAATTGGAAACCTGGGTTTTCCTTTACTTTAGAAGACACTCTCATTTTATTCATGGATTGTATGAACTGTACAAACATGCATATGAGTGCCATCAACTTCTCATTAAAATTTCTCATGTTCTTATAATTTCCAAGAGACCGCTAAAGAGTACTGCAACATGAACAAAATTAAAAATGAGCCAAAAAACACAAGTAATTAACTGAAAACTGCCATAATAAACCAGATTTAAACAAAGAATAAGTTTGTATCTTGGGTAACATGACAAAACTTCCACCTAACATCACAATAAATTCTAGATGACTTCACTAGTATATGAATTAATATACTAGATGTATTTATTTCTTCTACCCCAACTGCAAATGTATTAAATAATTATTTCTTCAATAGTTTCTCTTTCCCCTAGTGGTGGCATTAAAACTGAGTAACAGTATTTAGCACTCAGTCATTTAGAAAAAATTTTAAAAGTTTTAGGAAAATAGCAACAGTTTCCATACACCATTTGAAGGGGTGAAGTTTCCTTTTGGGAATGTTGGTGAATGGAACATTGTTTCTTGTCTAAATTACTCCTTTCAGGTCTCACCATAGACAGATAATTTCTAAATCTTATGTAGGCCCAGATTCTTCTGGCAAAACTCTTGAGCTACCAGCACACAGCACAGCTATTTTCATCTGTTTCTTTTTGAAGTGAGGATCATGCCTATCTCCTATGTTCCCAGGTGGGTATGTGAAAGATAAATTTCCAAAGCCAAAAAATTTCTTGGCATTGTTTAACTCCTATTTCCCATTCAGCCTCCCAATCCCACCCTCCCAGCCCTCCTGCCCATTTATCACATCCAAATAAAACAGTAAAAATAAAAGTCAAGTCTTAAAAATTATCTCTCTTTCCAAGAAGTTTGAACACAGCCTATATCCTCCCCTAATGAGCCTCAGTTTGAAAAGATCCTGATGAGGGGCTGAAGAACAAAATAGGTAACAGTTCTTAAGCAGGAGGTATGGAATCGTATCACCGAGGGGAGTAATTTATCTGGACATTATATGCTCTCTGCTGAGGACTGATTTACACACAAGTCAAACGAAGTTTGCTTTCTGTAGTCCCCTGAAGCATAAATAATGTTTGTAATCATGAGGAGTCTTCCCCAGAGAAGTTAGGGGCAGATGCTGTAGTGTCATCCTGGGGACTTTGATGATTTTAGCTGCGCTTTCCTATGCTGGGCCCAGGCTCCCGACAGGTTCTTCACCTTCGTTCCCTTGGCTGACGGTTGATGAAATGGATGCTTCAGAATTCATTTTATAAACAGGACGTAGAAGGCCATTACAACGCAGGCGATTGCCACAGCAGCATGCAGCCTGGTTCCAATTACAGCAGCTAGCAGGAAATAATAAAAAGAGAAAAGGAATCACACCTTGCCCTTCATATAAGTCCTCACTTTCAAGGCGATATTTGGAAATCTTTAGTCACAGATGAAGAGACCTGTTAAGGGTCTCAAGAATCAACCCATTCAGGAATGTATTTAAATACTACTCAGGACTTCCCTGGTGGTCCAGTGGTTAAGAATCTGCCTTGCAGTGCAGGGGACTTGGGTTCAATCCCTGGTGGAGGAACTAAAATCCCACATGCTATGGGGCAACTAAACCCATGCACCGAAACTGCCCATGTGCCGCAACTGGAGAGTCTGTGTGCGGCAACTCTCATGACACAACTAACACTCGACTCAGCAAGTTAATAAAACTGGAGAGTCTGTGTGCTGCAACTCACACGACACAACCAGGACTTGACTCAGCAAAGTAATAAGTAAATAAAAATATTAAAAAAAATAATAAGTACTACCCTTAAGCTCTAGGTTTTACGTGAATAGACCGTTAGTTAAAACTTTGCCCTATTTTGAAAAAATATTTAGGTAAATAAGATTCCAGATGAAGGTGCCCAAAATAAAAAGTAAAAAAGCATCTGAGTTAAGATCAATACTTAAAAAAATCTCCAATATATTCTTCCAGAAATTCAGAAAAAAAAAAACAACAACTTTTCACTGGGAAAATATTACTCCCAACAATTCCAGTCCAGTCTAAAATTGTTTAAATTATACACTTTTAGGCCACGGGGAATATTAAAATTACTTTGTAGCTAAAACAAACAATTACGTAAAAGTTGAACCAAATACAATCCCAGCCCGTCCCATTCTCACTTTACAGCACCTCACTGTCCAGAGATGGCAACCTCCTCTCTCTAAACAGATATGATCTTACCTTTGTAAAACACACCCCAAACTCCCTTCTTTTCTGAGAGCAGCCAGGTTTTGAGACGAGGTACTTTCTTGAAGTAGGCACAGGTGCAAACAAACAGCAAACCAAACACCAGAATCCCATCCAAGGAGTACACTGTTACAGAAAGAGAAGAAAGCCTTGGGTGCTAATCCAGCTTGGGACAAGTAATGCCACTGGAGAACACAATATGGTATAATACCAAGGTGGTGGCCTCAGCTGTAGTGCCAGCTCTGGCAAGAGGGAGCCAAGGTCCTGGGACTAACAAGGTTACCTCTGTATCCCCTCAAACCATGGAGACATGCCCCTTACAAAGATCTCTCTGCCCTCTTCCCTCTCCTTTCAAGAACTGCAAGTTCTGAGAAGAGTGTGCCAGTTAATGTGGAATCAGCCTGCCAGGAATGGCTAGTGTGGGCAACGTGTTGAGAGAAGTATAAGAATCCTTGGTGCCTGAGCTGAGAGATTGAAATGTGCTCTTACTATAAATCACTCATGTGATAAAGAAGAGCTAGATATTTAGCCAAGTCTTTCAGAGCTTCATCTGTTGGTAAAGAATATGATAAGGCAAATGCTTAATGGAAACGGCAAAAGTTAGAAATTATATGACTACAATTTTCCTGTGTTTTATCTTACACTTCATGCATCACGCTCTACTTACAAACCAAATTTCTGCCACAGTAACAGATTCTTTAAAACAAACAAGCCAAAAAAAAAAAAAAATCTGAGGCTTCATCGTGGTGGAACAATTGTGGGAAAAAAGCTTTGAACACATAGTTCTATTTCTTACATATGTAAACTGAGCTATGTCCAGTAAGCACAATGAATCATCTAAGTGGGGGAAAAAAAAAACCAATCAGACCACAAAAGGGGGAAGGGTGACTAAAATTTATTCATTAATTACTATGTGTTCAATTGCTTCCTTATTTCTCATTTCAGATGACTTCTTCCTTTAGGTGATGACCCTTCCTGTACTGTGCCTAGCAACCTTAGACCTCTGACTGCCCAGAAAGCTTCAAAAGAATATTTGACACAACCAGCATCTCCCAGTTCTGGACCACTCCATCTCCCTCTCTCCCTCCAGTAAAACTACCTCACAGCTAGATGTCACACAGCAACAGTCCAGCAAATTAATACATATACCAAGTTTTTAGGAGGAACAATACCTTTACCTGCTAATCTTCTCCCGTAAGTTTTTGCAAAGCCAAAAGTCACGCGGTGCAATTTGAATTTTCAGTATCAGGCTTACAGAAAAGGTACTTTTTGAGAAATACTCTCCTATGCCCCTCTAATCATACTGTCTAAGAGGCCTTGTCATCTTTTTTCCAGTAAGATGGACTCTAAAGACCACAAAGGCCTCGTTTCCTGTCCTTCGCTGAAATGTGGAAATCGTGTCTATATAATCGTGTTCGAAGAGGCCTGCAAAACTAGGTCAGATAAACAGGGTGGCAACTGCCACAACAACTTTAGAAGAGGCAGTATCCAACCCTTGCTACTTTCGCTGCGGTCTCCAGATGGGATCGCCCAGGCAAGACTTCAGAATCAAATAAAAGAAAGCTTTCTGGCATATTAACAAAATAAGAACTTTTTTTTTTTTTTTAGGATCCACGTTCACCTCCCAAAAATGTGGGCCTTAAAAACCCTCTATGATTTTTTGGTCCTCCCAAGGAGCCTACTGTCCGAAAGTATGAGAAAACAGAGGGCTGTGAGGAGGATTCCCTCATTTCCCTGTTGCTACAACAATAGCTCAATCAGGACAGGCCTCGCGAAATGGCTTGTAAGGGTCAAAACGAACTTCTAGAAGAGAAAGGAAAACACAGGGTAGGAACCAAGGACTCGGGGTGTGGGCACAAGAAGCACTGGGGGTTCTAGAAGGGCACGCGACGGGGGAACCCGCGGAGTAGTATAGGAAACAAGAGTTAGGGACACCGAGAGGCCAAAGGGAGGACTCCGCTGGGAGGGGGCGGGGAGAACGGCAACGTCAATCCCGCCTCCGCCCGCCACGTTTTCCCTAGTGTACTGGACTCCCATCCTTTGCTCTGGGCATTGGTTCTTACCGTTCGTCATGGCGGCTGGGCCCGGTCCTGGATAGGGAGTCCGGGAGATCAGTGGCGGTAGCGGCGAAGGCGGGGGGAACCCAGCTCCCACTAGACACTTCCCAATCCGGGCCACGGGGACGGGCAGGAGCCGTAGTACGCAGGCGCAAGGGAAGGGAGGCGAGCGCCAAACGCAATCAGGCGTGGCTAGGAGATTGCCGAGCTAGGGGAACCTGCGTGGGTGCAGCTCGCAAGAAAAGGTGTGGTTGAGAAGAAAGCTGTCCAGAAGGCATCCGTCATGGCCATGGTAACCAATATCTTCTGAGTGCCCCTGCAGATTTAGTGCTGAGGCCAATCTGACCTGCTCCTGTCGTTGCGTTTGAAAAGGTAAAGTGAAACAAAGTGAAGTTGCTCAGTCGTGTCCGACTCTTTGCGACCCTATGGACTGTAGCCTACCAGGCTCCTCCATCCATGGGATTTTCCAGGCGAGAGTACTGGAGTGGGTTGCCATTTCTTTCTCCAGGGGATCCTCCCGACCCAGGGATCGAACCGGGGTCTCCTACATTGTAGGCAGACGCTTTACCGTCTGAGCAGGGAAAGGTAAAGGTTTGCAGTTTTGCACTTTATTTTGCGCTGTGGCAGCTGCTCTGGTTGTGTGTGTGTGCAGCAGCCCACCTGCAATGGAGAAGTCTCTCTCAAGCTTCCACGTAAGAGAACGCGGACAACTGGGGTCTTGAGGCTACGCCTGCAGCCTCTGGGACTGAGTTTGCTGCACGGATCTTTCTTACTCCATATGGAAATGTGGATAATGAGGCTGCATCTGAATTTTCAAATGAAATTAGGAACCTTTTAACAAAAACAAGTTTCGTATTTCATGTACTGAAGCTCCACGTTGTCGGGAAACGTTTTGGTAATTGCCGGTTTGTATGAATTTTACTTTGAACTATCAGGATGGTCTCGGTTATCTCATGTATTTAGATAAAATGGGGTCACCTCAGCCACTGTAGCCAGGAAACGGCGATATTGGGGCAGCCTTTCTCACACTTTCACAACTTGACGAAAAATACCTTCAGTTTAACGGTGGCGCAGAACGGAGGAGACAAAGCTCCAGATGCCGTTTTGTACGTTGAAATCCTTAATTCCACACAACTCGATCTGCTTTGTTAGAGTCAGGGCGAAAGTGCGACTGTGTCATTCGAGGTTGAAATTGGAAGGTTACAGCTAGTTCGCAGGTGTCAAGGTCCTGAAGGGACCCTCTGCCCCTCTTGCTGCAGTGCCATCTGCTGGCTGCGACCTGCTTGGTTGCTGCTGCTGCTGCTGCTAAGTCGCTTCAGTCGTGTCCAACTCTGTGCGACCCCATAGATGGCAGCCCACCAGGCTCCCCCATCCCTGGGATTCTCCAGGCAAGAACACTGGAGTGGGTTGCCATTTCCTTCTCCAATTCATGAAAGTGGAAAGGGAAAGTGAAGTCGCTCAGTCATGTCCGACTCTTCGCGACCCCATGGACTGCAGCCTACCAGGCTCCTCCATCCATGGGATTTTCCAGGCAAGAGTACTGGAGTGGGGTGCCATTGTTGGTTACGCCGAAGAAAAGCTACCAAAGCCTCCTAGGAGCTGGAGTAGAGGGGCAAGTCAAAAAAGGCCTGATGGAGGACAGACTCCTTGTGAAAATGTGCTTAAATGCAGAAACAAAGGAACAAAAAACGAAGAGGACATACAGAACAAAATAAGACAAAGCAAATGATTTTGTGCCCATACACACAGACAAATCCCCCTGCCCCAAAGAACTGCTAAGGACTACTCGAAAGCAAAACAAAACCGAAAAGTCCCTAATTGCCTTGGCCTTTGAACTTTTCATCAACAGTTATCTAAAATAGTATCAGCACTATCATCACTGGCCACCAACTGTTAGTTCCCTACGCCAAAGCTGGATAAAATCCCCAAACTATTCTATATGCTAAACAAATTCATGTTCACTAACTTAGACTGAACCATATAGTTCATCTTCATCTTGAAAAATTCTCCTTTCTTACATTCTATGGAATTGTGCTATTCTCCTTGACCTGCACTTCGTTGTTCTCTTTACCCAGGTTCTTTTTTCCATGTAAATATAGATGTTCCTAAGATACCCACACCCTGTTTTTCTCACTATTAATTCTTACTTGGTGACCTATTCTGTTCCATGAACTAAACTATCACCTCTGTGTAGAGTTTTGTTTTGTGTTTCATGTTTGTTTTTTTGCCACTTGGCACAACTGAGCTCTCTGCAATGAAAGCGTGGAGTCCTAAACCACTGCACTGCCAGGGAATTCCCTGTATACAGGGAATTAAGTTGATGGTCTTAAGTTGATGTCCTATCCAAGTTCCAGTCCTATATTTCTAGCAGATTTTCTTCTGACATCTGAAATGTTGAAAGTCAAACTTGCCCCCTTCTGACTTTCCTGTTTCTATGATTAATATTCCTTTCCCCCTAATCACTGACTTTAGAATTTGTAAATTATCTTTGAATCAGTTAACTCCTCTTTTTTTTCCCGCAGAATGTTCCGACTGCCCACATTTCAATTCTACATCCACCACTATAGTGGATGTTATCACTTCAGTCTTTAAGCATCAATTAAATCCTCATAACAGTGAAAACTTACATTTGTATAACATTTTTGACCTTTTTGAAGCAAACACACCTTCTCATAATATTTAATCCTCACAACTGTGTTATCACCCCTATCTTAGAGATAATCTAAGGCTTAGGGTAAGGACTGCTCAGTATCAGATTTGAACAATAATTCTGGTCTTCTGAACTCAGAACTAGAAAATGTTGCTTCAAATCATGACTGTGGTTTCCTTCAACAGCAGCCTCTGCCTCCTGAATTTGTATTTAACTCCTTACCCTGCTATTTAAGGCCTTCCTGCATGCAGACTTCAAGCTTCAGCTGTGAAAAGACTGTTCTGTGTTCTTCAGATGTACTCTTTGCTGTCATATTTTTGCTCATGATATCTACTCTTTTGGAGGTAACTTCATCTCATTTTTCACTAGATGGAACACCATTCCAACTCTGAAAGATAAGTCTTTTTTTCCCCACCACTCTCAGAGTTTAAGAACAAAGTTTTAGGATAAAGAAATCACAGTTGAAGAACTAGGAAGGGTAATTAGTTGTTTACTGACTATTTCAAAGGACAGTGATATTCCACAGCATCTTACTGTTTCTTTTTTTCCCACATGTCTCTGTTTTTCTTTCCTACCCCTTTCTTCCCACTCTTACATTTATTTCCTTCCTTCCTTCTCCCTCCACCATAATTTTTCTTTTCCAAACTCAAAAAAGTGTTCTGCCTAAATGAGCCTCACCATATTTTTATTTCAAAGTTAGTTATACCAAGAATTGTATATTTTTTAAAATTATATTCTGCTTTCTCTCTGTAAAATTGGGTTAAATGATTGCTCCTTTCTAGGGTTATTGAAGGATTAAACAAACTACTGTTTACAACAATACGTGGCATGAAATATGTTCTCCATAAGTGTTAGCTATTACTGTTGTTCTTTGGTTTAAAAAATAATTATGATTGTCTACTCTGTGTTGGGCACTTTGCTAAATTTTGCAAGAATAGAGGCAAAAAAAATGAGTCCCTGCCCTCAGGAAACAAAATATATTGGGGAAGATAGATGAATAAACACATTTTAGTAGAGCACAGACATTGTGCGTGAAAAGATATTATCTTTGATCTTCACAACTGCTTTGCAGAATAGTTATTCAATGAGAAATCTGAGGCTCAAAGAAGGCACATGAGTGAAGTCACAGAGCTAGTCTGTCTGACTTCAAAGTTCCCTTCCCCTTGTTATCACAATGCCTCACATTAGGATGCTGTCCACTGATACTGATCTTCAACGATCATGTTCCAAGCATTAGTGTTTCTGTTGTCCTGAAAAGTCCCAAAGTCTCACGCTGAAGTCTAGGTCACTGGCTCTTGCAGCCCAAATGCAAGGAATAAATAGAGCCCCACTGCCTGGGGACTCAGTTCAGACAGTCCTTCGTCAGTTGATTTCAGCCTGCACTGGAGGACAGGCAGTTGTTGCCAAAGACCTGTCAGTCAAGAACAGTGGCCCGTTTGTTAAGACTGTTGCAGTGCCTGTGACGAACACTAATCAGTCATGGGGACCATGACTGTGGCATTCTGGTTTAACCAAAGAGTAAGTCCAGTCTCAAAGGCACAGCTTGAAACGATAGCCTCATTTGAATCACAACGTATTTGAAAAGGGATGTCAAACAGGCGTTAATTTATGCTTCAAATATTTGTTCTGGAACTTCTAAGTCTAAGGAATGTGTGAGCCTTTGGGAGCTCAAAGGTGAATAAGAAACAGACTCTGTTCTTAATAAGTTTTAAGATTTAGTGTATGAGACAAGCTGTGTGTATAAGTAATCAGAAAATACAGTAGAAAGGAGTGTTGAAGGAAAAGGAAAAGTGCTGTGGGAGCGTAAGAGAGGAAGTGCTTTCAGCTGGAGAGCTCAGGGAAGGCTTGAGGGAGGAACAGACAGTTTAGCTGGATTTGAGAGGCATGTAGCATTTCAATAGAAAAGAAAGGTAGCCTAGTGGGAAAGTAATGTAATCAGAGCTTTGAAGATGGGCCAAGTTTGGGGCACAGCACCCTTTTCCTTTCCTCTTTCACTGCCTAACTCCAAACATCTCTCAGGTCTCAGCTCAAACATTATTTGCACAAGGGAGGCTTTGCTGACTTCTTGGGTCCCTTTTCCCCATCATAAGCTTCTAAAGCATACAGTATCTATTTCGTTCATATCTCCCTCCTACACTGTAAGATTCATGAACCCAGAACTGTGGTATTTATATTATCGTTTTTGCCACAGTCCCATTAAAGCGCTGTTCACCACTTGGTACATATTTGTTGCATGAATAATTGACAGTGGCCTTGTGGAAATGGATTATAGAGTTCGTGAAGGTAATACTGAAAAACAACTTATTGCAGCAAGTATTTATTGAGAAAAATCCACGTATAAGTAGACCCACACAGTTCAAACCTATGTTGTTCAAGGGTCAGCTGCATATTCTTCATCTTTATTTTTCTTCTTTCATCTTTTGTTGCCTTGTAGACCATTTCTTTTCTCTTTGTCCCTTGAAGTCTGTTTCTGAGGACCTACCCAATGCCTCCCTTCTCTCACTTTTGTTTCTGTGTAGTGTCTAACATCACTGCTGTGTTGATGTCCCCCGTGCCATTTTCTTAGTCCTGATTTCTCTGTGGATTTCCAGACCTGCACCTCCATTTGCCTACAGGACACCTCTGGACTCTTAAGTTCAGAGTGAACTCATTTCCTTCCCTCTCCAATTGCTTTTCCATTTTACTTTCCAATTCATATTAATAGCATTCCATCTGGATATAAACCTCTCTCTCCATAGCTCTCAGATTGATTCAGGTGCAAAGTCCTGTGAATTCTATTCCTAAAATTCCTCTATCTTAATTCAGGTTCTAATCAGTTCTCATCCTAGGTGGCCTCCCTGCTAACATGATCTCTTTTTTAAAGATGGGTCATGTGACTCTTCTGCTTACCGGTCTCTCAGGAATTCTGTACTCTGAATGAAGTTCAGTCTCTGAAGAGAACATTCAAGGCCACTCACAAACTCAAACTCCAGTTTCCTTCCAGCCTCATTTTCTGCATCTCCACCCAACAAACTTGACTCTGGCAACCCACCTGAAACATCTTGTAGAAGCACACCCTGCCTTTTCACTCTCTGGGCTTTTTTTCTTTTTTAAATTTATTTGTTTTTCACACTTTAAGCTTTTTATTTTGTATTGGGGTATAACCAATTAACAATGTTGTGGTAGTTTCAGGTGAACAGTGAAAGGGACTCAGCCATACATATACATGTATCCTTTCTCCTCCAAATACCCTCACATCCAGGCTGGCATATAACAGTGAACAGAGTTCCATGTGCTGTACAGTAGGTCCTTGTTGGTTACCCATTTTAAATATAGCGGTGTGTACGTGACCTTCCCAGAGTCCCTAACTATCCCTTCCCCCCAGCAACCATAAATGCTTTTTCTAAGTCTGTGAGTCTCTTTCTGTTTTGTAAATTCATTTCTATCATTTCTTTTTAGATTCCACATATAAGGGATGTCAAAGGATATTTCTCCTCCGTCTGACTTATTTCACTCAGTATAACACTCTAGGTCCATCCACGTTGCTGCAAATGGCATTATTGCATTCTTTTTAATGGCTGAGTAATATTCTGTTGTGTATATGTACCACATTTTTATCCATTTCTCTGTCGATGGACATTTAGATTGCTTCCATGCCTTAGCTATTGTAAGCAGTGCTGCAATGAACACTGGGCTGAATGTATCTTTTTGGATCATATTTTTCTCCAGATGTATGCCCAGGAGTGGGATTGCAGGGTCAATGGAAGTCTGGGCTTTATTTCTGCTCTACTCACAACACTGAATTTTTTCCCCTTTACATTTTGGATCTCAGGCTCAGAATGCTGACTTAGTCACCACTGCACTGTTGATGACATACTATTGTAATTGACTCTGCCCAAAAGTCCTTCACTTGTCATGTGTCTTATGTACTGTCTTTATCCCTATTCTCATTTCTCCTCCCCTGCAACTGTTGCAGGAAGAGGGACCCCTTCCAGGGCCCGAAACTGAGCTCTTGTCTAACACTTGGAAATTAATTGTCCAAGGAGACACATATGCTGACAAAGCAAGAGATTTTATTGGGAAAGGGTGCCCAGGCAGAGAGCAGTAGGGTAAGGGAACCCAGGAGAACTGCTCTGCCATGTGGTTTACAGTCTCAGGTTTTACGTTGATGGGATTAGTTTCTGGGTTGTCTTTAGCCAATCATTTTGACTCAAAGTCCTTCCCGGTGGTGCACACATTGCTCAGCCAAGATGGATGCCAGTGGGAAGGATTCTAGGAAGTGGTTGGATACGTGGTGTCTCCTTTTGTCCTTTCCCAAACTCTTCCGGTTAGCGGTGGCTTATTACTTCCGTGTTCCTTAGCAGGACCTCCTGTCATAAAACAACTCATGCAAATGGTTACTAGGGTGCCTGGCCAGGGTGGGTGGTTTCAGTCAGTGTGCTTCCCCTAACACAACCTTTCTAATGTATTTGATGTCTATGCTTTTTTTATATGATCCTATAAAAATGTGTATTTTGTGTATGTATATGTGTGTTTGGTCTTTTGTTATACTCTTATTGTATTTCTTACTTTTTGAATTTAGCACTATATTTCTAAGCTCTATCTATGTTGCTAGTCTATTGCTTCTGATTGTTGCACAGTATGCCTTGTTGCACATCCAGCACGTTTTACCTATCCATTCCTCTGATAATGAACACTGTGGATATTTTATACATGATTGCCTGGGCAAAGCCAGTGTTTCATCAATACCTAACATAGCAGTTCTCAACTCTTTCAGACATAACAATCCTCCTTAAACAAAAAATAGAATGTCTCCTTTATTATTCTGAAATGAAATTCACAATTGATATAACTTACTGCAGTAGGCAGCCTCTCAGATATTTGCCTCCTGCTAGTCTCATCCTTGTGTAATCACTTCTTCTTGAGTGTGGGCTGCACTTATCGACTTCTAGTGAATAGTATAGAAGAGATGGAATGTCATTTCCAAGGTTAGGTTGCTGCTGCTGCTGCTGCTAAGTCGCTTCAGTCGTGTCCAACTCTGTGCGACCCTATAGACGGCAGCCCACCAGGCTCCACCGTCCCTGGGATTCTCCAGGCAAGAGTACTGGAGTGGGTTGCCATTTCCTTCTCCAGTGCATGAAAGGGAAAAGTGAAAGTGAAGTCGCTCAGTCATCCGACTCTTAGTGACCCCATGGACTGCAGCCTACCAGGCTCCTCTGTCCATGGGATTTTCCAGGCAAGAGTACTGGAGTGGGGTGCCATTGCCTTCTCCAAGGTTAGGTTAGGTTACCAAAAAACTGTGGTCTTGGGTGTTCTTCCTGGTTCTCTCCCTCACCTTCTCTGAGAGAAGCCAGCTGCTGTGTTGTCAGCTACCCTAGGAAGTTGACATGGCAAAGAATGGAGGGAGGGCTCTGGTGATAGCCAGTGAGGAACTGAGGCACTTAATCTGACAAACTGAAGTAACTGAATCCTGCTGACAACAATGTGAGTGATTTTGGAAGTGGAACCTTCTCCATCAATACTTCAGATCAGACTGAGGCCCAACCAACGCCTTGACTGCAACATAAGGACCTTGAGCCAGAGGCATCCGTCTGAATTGCACTCAGATTCCTGACCCACAGAAACTGTGTGATAAATATTCACTGTTTCAAACCAAGTTTGGGGATAATTTGTTTCACAGTAATAACTAACCTAACTACCCACATAACTACAAAACTACAAAATGTAATGTCCTCACTATAATGTAAAGGTAAAATAAAGATAGTAAATTATAATAAAATGTGTTTCAATAGGGTTTCCCGGCTGGCTCAGCAGTAAAGAACCCACCTATCAATGCAAAAGATGAGGGTCTGATCCCTGGATCAGGAAGATCTCCTGAAGGAGGAAATGGCTACCCGCTCCAGTATTCTTGCCTGGAAAATCCCATGGACAGAGGAGCCTGGTGGGCTAAAGTCCATGGGGTCGCACAGAGTCGGACACAACTGAGTAACTAACAATTTCCCTTTTTTTCAGTGTCAGACCCCACTGATCAAGGGGTCAGTCCTACAAGAGTGCTCCTAACTTTAGATGCCAACTGATAATAGTAGGGCCCCAGGCTACCTACAACTTCTGTCTGACTTGGCTAAAAATCAGAGTCTTCCATGACCTCCTCCCCCTTGGATTTGGTTATTTCCTAGAACAACTCATAAAATTCAGGGAAACACATTTGCCAGTTTATGAAAGGGTATCATCATAAAGGATACAGATGAAGAGACACGTGGGGCAAGGTCTGGGAGGGTCCTGAGCACAGAGCTTCTGCCTCCATGAAGTTGGGGGTGCATCACCCTCCAGGTAAGTGGATGTGTTCCACAACCTGGACACTCTGAACCTCCTACTACTGGAACTGTGGTGCCTTGTATAGGTATGATTAATTACTAATTCCATTTCTAGTTCCTATCCCCTCCTCTGGAGAGGGCTGACAATTCCAAGCTTCTAATCATGGTTTGGTTTTTTTGGTGACCAGCTCCTATCCAAGAGCCATCCAGGAGCCCACCCAGAGTTGCCTCATTAGAACAAAAGATGCTCCTAATGCTGTTATCACTTAGGAATTTACAAGGATTTTAGTAGCTGCGTGTGTGTGTGTGTGTGTGTGTGTGTGTGTGTGTGTGTGTGTTGAGGGACTATAGAGTGGATGTCAAAGACCAGCTCTAGAACAGAACTGTCCTAGTGCTCTTCTTGGTTGTTGTTCAGTTGCTAAGTCATATCTGACTCTTTGTGACCCTATGGACTGCAGCACTCCAAGCCTCCCTGTCTGCTCTTATCACCTAACAAATTGTAAGCGTTTTAGGAGCTCTGGGCCAGGAAAGTAGCGGGGGAGGGAGGAGGTGGTTTGGGCAGAGACCAATATATATACTTTCTACCATCTCATAGTTGCATTCCAGGAAAATTCAATGTACCTTAAAAGCATAGGAAAATGCTTTGTATTTATATGTTCACCAAGTTATGTTCCAGACCTAGCTAATTATGAGCAGATTTTTTTATTCACAGGGATGTTTAGCAGGACATTCAGAAATACTGGATTGTGGCCAATCTTTACCTGCATGACATCATCTCTTGTATCCCTAACTTTAGCCTTCTAATGCCCATGGTTTTCCCAAGCACTGTTCTGTTTAAAAAGAACAACAAACCCATAAAAATTAAATCTTCAGTCTAAGGGGAGATAACACTCCTTAGAGAACTGGTAACGAAGTACAATATCCCCAAAACCAATAAAGAGTTTGGCAATAAATCATGTGTGGGTTAGTTGCTCAGTTGTGTCCAACTCTTTGCAACCCCATGGACTGTAGCCTTAAAAATAGCTGAGAAAAGAATAGAAGCAAAAAGCAGGGGAGAAAAAGAAAGATACACCCATTTGAATGCAGAGCTCCAAAGGAAAACAAGGAGAGATAAGAAGGCCTTCCTCAGCGATCAATGCAAAAAAATAGAGGAAACAATAGAATGGGAAAGACTAGAGATCTCTTCAAGAAAACTAGAGATACCAAGGGAATATTTTATGCAAACATGGGCACAATAAAGGACAGAAATGGTATGGACCAAACAGAAACAGAAGATATTAAGAAGAGGTGGCAAGAATGCATAGGAGAACTGTACAAAAAAAGATCTTCAGACCCAGATAATCACAATGGTGTGATCACTCACCTAGAGCCAGACATCCTGGAATGTGAAGTCAAGTGGGCCTTAGAAAGCATCACTATGAACAAAGCTAGTGGAGGTGATGCAATTCCAGGTGAGCTATTTCAAACCCTAAAAGATGATGCTGGGAAAGTGCTGCACTCAATATGTCAGCAAATACGGAGAACTCAGCAGTGGCCACAGGACTGGAAAAGGTCAGTTTTCATTTCAATCCCTAAGAAAGGCAATGCCAAAGAATGCTCAAACTACCACACAATTGCACTCATCTCACATGCTAGTAAAGTAATACTCAAAATTCTCCAAGCCATGCTTCAGCAATATGTGAACCATGACCTTTCAGATGTTCAAGCTGGTTTTAGAAAAGGCAGAGGAACCAGAGATCAGATTGCCAACATCTGCTGGATAATAGAAAAAGCAAGAGAGTTGCAGAAAAACATCTATTTCTGCTTTATTGACTATGCCAAAGCCTTTCACTGTGTGGATCACAATAAACTGTGAAAAATTCTAAAAGAGATGGGCATACCAGACCACTTGACCTGCCTCGTGAGAAACCTGTATGCAGGTCAGGAAGCAACAGTTAGAACTGGACACAGAACATCAGACTGGTTCCAAATAGGCAAAGGAGTATGTCAAGGCTGTATATCTTTACCCTGCTTATTTAACTTATATGCAGAGTACATCATGAGAAACGCTGGGCTGGAGGAAGCACAAGCTGGAGGAAGCACAATCAAGATTGCCGGGAGAAATATCAATAACCTCAGATATGCAGATGACACCAACCTTATGGCAGAAAGTGAAGAAGAACTAAAGAGCCTCTTGATGAAACTGAAAGAGGAGAGTGAAAAGGTTGGCTTAAAGTTCAACATTCAGAAAACTAAGATCATGGCATCTGGTCCCATCACTTCATGGGAAATAGATGGGGAAACAGTGGAAACAGTGTCAGACTTTATTTTGTTGGGCTTTATATCACTGCAGATAGTGACTGCAGCCATGAAATTAAAAGATGCTTACTCCTTGGAAGGAAAGTTATGACCAACCTTCAGTTGAGTTCAGTTCAGTCGCTCAGTCATGTCCGACTCTTTGCGACCCCATGAATCGCAGCACACCAGGCCTCCCTGTCCATCACCAGCTCCCGGAGTTTACCCAAACCCATGTCCATCGAGTCAGTGATGCCATCCAACCATCTCATCCTCTGTCGTCCCCTTCTCCTCCTGCCCCCAATCCTTCCCAGCATTAGGGTCTTTTCCAATGAGTCAACTCTTCGCATGAGGTGGCCAAAGTATTGGAGTTTCAGCTACAACATCAGTCCTTCCAATGAACACCCAGGACTGATCTCCTTTAGGATGGACTGGTTGGATCTCCTTGCAGTCCAAGGGACTCTCCAGAGTCTTCTCCAACACCACAGTTCAAAAGCATCAATTCTTTGGCGCTCAGGTTTCTTCACCGTACAACTCTCACATCCATACATGACCACTGGAAAAACCATAGCCTTGACTAGACGGACCTTTGTTGGCAAAGTAATGTCCCTGCTTTTAAATGTGCTATCTAGGCAGGTCATAACCTTCCTTCCAAGGAGTAAGCATCTTTTAATTTCATGGCTGCAGTCACCATCAGCAGTGATTTTGGAGCCCCCAAAAATAAAGTCTGACACTGTTTCCACTGTTTCCCCATCTATTTCCCATGAAGTGATGGGACCAGATGCCATGATTTTAGTTTTCTGAATATTGAGCTTTAAGCCAACCTTTTCACTCTCCTCTTTCACTTTCATCAAGAGGCTTTTTAGTTCTTCACTTTCTGCCATAGGGTGGTGTCATCTGCATATCTGAGGTTATTGATATTTCTCCCGGCAATCTTGATTCCAGCTTGTGTTTCTTTCAGCCCAGCGTTTCTCATGATGTACTCTGCATATAAGTTAAATAAGCAGGGTAAAGATATACAGCCTTGACATACTCCTTTGCCTATTTGGAACCAGTCTGTTGTTTCGTGTCCATTTCTAACTGTTGCATCCTGACCTGCATACAGATTTCTCAAGAGACAGGTCAGGTGGTCTGGTATTCCCATCTCTTTCAGAATTTTTCACAGTTTATTGTGATCCACACAGTGAAAGGCTTTGGCATAGTCAATAAAGCAGAAATAGATGTTTTTCTGGAACTCTCTTGCTTTTTCTATGATCCAGCGGATGTTGACAATTTGATCTCTGGTTCCTCTGCCTTTTCTAAAACCAGCTTGAACATCTGGAAGTTCATGGTTCACGTATTGCTGAAGCGTGGCTTGGAGAATTTTAGCATTACTTTACTAGCATGTGAGATGAGTGCAATTGTGTGGTAGTTTGAGCATTCTTTGTCATTGCCTTTCTTTGGGATTGGAATGAAAACTAACCTTTTCCAGTCCTGTGGCCACTGTTGAGCTTTCCATATTTGCTGGCATATTGAGTGCAACACTTTCACAGCGTCATCTTTGAGAATTTGAAATAGCTCAACTGGAATTCCATCACCTCCACTAGCTTTGTTTGTAGTGATGCTTTCTAAGGCCCACTTGACTTCACATTCCAGGATGTCTGGCTCTAGGTACGTGATCACACCATCGTGATTATCTGGGTTGTGAAGATCTTTTTTGTACAGTTCTTCTGTGTTTTTTTGCCATCTCTTCTTAATATCTTCTGCTTCTTTTAGGTCTATACCATTTCTGTCCTTTATCGAGCCCATCTTTGCATGAAATATTCCCTTGGTATCTCTAATTTTCTTGAAGAGATCTCTAGTGTTTCCCATTCTGTTGTTTTCCTCTATTTCTTTGCATTCATCGCTGAGGAAGGCTTTCTTATCTCTCCTTGCTATTCTTTGGAACTCTGCATTCAGATGGGAATATCTTTCATTTTCGCCTTTGCTTTTTGCTTCTCTTCTTTTCCCAGCTATTTGTAAGGCCTCCTCAGACAGCCATTTTGCTTTTTTGCATTTCTTTTCCATGACCAACCTAGACAGCATATTAAAAAGCAGATACATTACTTTGTCAACAAAGGTCCGTCTAGTCAAGGCCAAGGTTTTTCCAGTAGTCATGTATGGATGTGAGAGTTGGACTACAAAGAAAGCTGACCGCGGAAGAATTGATACTTTTGAACTGTGGTGGTGGAGAAGACTCTTGAGAGTCCCTTGGACTGCAAGGAGATCCAACCAGTCCATCCTAAAGGAGATCAGTCCTGGGTGTTCACTGGAAGCACTGATGTTGAAGCTGAAACTCCAGTACTCTTTGGCCACCTCACACGAAGAGCTGACTCATTGGAAAAGACCCTGATGCTGGGAAAGATTGCGGGCAGGAGGAGAAAGGGACGATAGAGGATGAGATGGTTCGATGGCATCACCGACTCAATGGACATGAGTTTGGGTAACCTCCGGTAGTTGGTGATGGACAGGAAGGCCTGGCGTGCTGTGGTTCATGGGGTCGCAAAGAATCCGACACAACTGACCGACTGAACTGAACTAGACTGTACCCCGCCAGGCTCCTTCGCCCTTGGGATTTCCCAGGCAAGAATACTGGAGTGGGTTGTCATTTCCTTCTCCAGGGGATCTTCCCTACACAGAGATCGGACCTAGGTCTCCCATTGAAAGCAGATTCTTTACCATCTGAGTTACCTGGGAAGCCCTGGCAATAAATCATAGTGGAACTCTTAAGTTGTTCAAATTGTTTAAATTCACCCATGGATAGCCCCTCAAAGATCCAAAGCTTCGCAGTACCGAATCTGGAAGCGGTGATCTGATACGCAGAAGCAAGTTCAAGGTGACAACGAGATACACGCCATCTAGCTCATCCCTTTTCTATGCTAATATTTAATTCCCACTTTCGGAGACTTTATCCTTCTCTGTTCCAAGCATTGTTCAGGGTTCGCCGCTAGGAGGGACACGCATGCTACTTTTCCATAGGTGGGGTTCCTGTAGCCCCCGCCCCGGCCCCGCCCGTTACCGGAAGTGAGGCAGCGGAAGTAGTAAAAAGCTCTCCGAGGGAGGCGGGCGCGCCGCGGAGGTAGCTGGCTGGTGGGATGGCAGATGAAGAAGAGGATCCTACCGTGAGTGACCGCCTCAGTTTCAACCCGCTTTTTTATTTACTACTTCGAACACAGTGGCGGAAGCACAGTGGAAAATTGGGTTTTTTTACCTCAGTGAATTCAGCCGAGAGAATCGGGGACTTCACCCCGGGCTAGCCTTTTACTTCTGATTCATCCTTTTAGTACGCGGGGCAGGAGGAGTAGGTGATCCCCGCCCTTTACTTTTGGTTCATATTTGCCAGATACCCTTTGAATCACCTAGAGAATCATCAGAGGATAAAGCTAGTATTTTTTAGGGCTCGTTATGGAACAACAATTCAAGTGCTAAGAAAACTGTATACTTACTGTAAAGTAGTGGAAAAATAATGGACTCAAAGTCACTGAGCAAGTTGAGCCTCAGTTTTCATGTCATAAGATAGGCCTAAGGTTTACTTGAGGAAAGTTTTTAGCACTGTGAAAGAAATGCTTAACAAATACTAGTTTTGCTTGCTTTGGTTCAGTATCAACTCTTTTAATATTATAACTAAAAATAGGCCAACTTAGTTTAAAAAAAGAATTGTATGGTTGTTGGAACTCCCCCAGGAGAGGCAATACGATTGTTAGAGGCATTGTAGAAACCACTCCTGCTAAAGTTTCATTGTGTTTTGCTGCTTGCTTTAGGCTTTCTGGCATGATATTGGTGTTGAAGATATAAAAAAAAATGTTAATTATTAAAATGTCAGAAGCAGTGCTTGACATATCTATACATTTTAACTTCCAGTTTGAGGAAGAAAATGAAGAAATTGGAGGAGGTGCAGAAGGTGGACAGGGTAAAAGAAAGAGACTTTTTTCTAAAGAATGTAAGTAGTACTTGACAATGATTTTTTTCATAGATAAAAGCTTTTGGACATGTCAGTTCAAAATATATTTATTGTTCTGAATGTGTTTCCTTGCAGGGACAGTATTTTCAGACTTGTGTATAAATTCTGTTTAACCTGTGATCCATAGATAGTAATGATCCTAACCCCAATTTATGAATTTATATATATGTGTGTGTGTGTGGGCTCACACACACATACGTTTTTAAATTTTTTAAGTAAATACACGTGATCAGTGTTTCAATTCAGGTCCTAAGTAAGAAGTACCTCTGTTACTTTACCTGTCCCTTACCTTTCATCAGTTGGAGCAGGGACTCCTTTGACTGTAAGCTGAAGGTTCTGTTGGATCCTGAACAGGTCTGAGGGTAGGAATTAAGTTGGGGCTTTGAACTAAAGCAACAGACAAGGCAGGAAGATGGTGAACAATGTGAGGCAGTCCAGTGGCATGGAGATCATAAGGTTTGGGGTCTATTCTCCTCCCTCAGTAGACAGGCTTGACCTTTTGTGGCAGTGGCAAGAAGAGCTGCTTCTACTACTGATGATCCAGGCCAGTCCCTGAAAGGCACCATGAGAATATGCTCTCCATTTCCCAATCCTGGTCCTTTATACCTAGTTATGGCTGAGTGTAGATCAGGCAACACATGGAACACTTGGTTTACTTAGGCCGGTTCCGACATAAGCAGTTCCTAAATGCTCTTGAAACTACAGAGTCAAGTAGTTTGTTTTTTTTTAAGCCATTCAAATCCTTTCCTATATCTCAATTTCTTACCTAAAGTTGACCACTCATTATTCCATCTCTGATGTTATTTACTCCATTTGTATATGGTTTTACTTCATATGGAGACTTTGTAGCTCAAATGGTAAAGAATCTGCCTGATAGGCAGGAGACCAGGGTTCGATCCCTGGGTTGGGAAGTTCCTCTGGAGGAGGGAATGGCACTCCACTCCAGTATTCTTGCCTGGAGAATTCCATAGACAGAGAAGCCTGGCGGGCTACAGTCCTTGGGGTCGCAAAGAGTCGACACAACTGAGTGACTAACACAGTTACTTCTTAGGTAGGCATAAGAGGATTAATACACCAGAGCATCACAGAGTGATGCTTGCATACCAGAGCCTTTGTTCCACTTGGATTTCTCTATTTTTATGATGACAAGAATTTGGAATCTTCACAGCTGTTTCTTTGTCTTACCTGAATTTTCATGTATCTTACTTGACCAAGATCTGTTCTCCTAGACCTTCTTTGTTTTAAAAAAATTTTTTGCTAATACAGGGTTTCAAAGTATTCACTTATTTGTTTATGTCTTTATAGACTCTATAACCAAATCCAGTTTACATACTTCCTATTTAATAGGTTTTTCCTTTTCCAGTGAGGTATATTTCCCTACTGATGAATTCTCCCCATCACAATGTTAATGACAGAGTATCTTCCTCAAAATATTTAAGAGAAAATATTAAATTTATAGTGGAGAATCCAGTCCTGGCAGACATTACTTTACTCAGGTGATCAAAGTTAATATCGCCAGTAATATATGTTGACATTAGGTACCCCTGATATGGTGCATGAAGAGGTACATCATCACTGTGATTCCCTTTCTAGTAATGCATAACCACAACCTAATCATGAGGAAACATCAAACAAACCGAAGCTGAAGGACCTGCTACAAGATAACTGACCAGTATTCTTCAGAAGTGTCAAAAGATAAGGATAGTTTGAGGAACTGTTACAGAACAGAGGAAACTAAGGAGACACAACAACTAAATAGTGTGGGATCCTGGAACAGAAAAACTACACTAGTGGAAAAACTGGTACAATCTGAGTAAGTTCTGTACTTGTACCAGTGTTAATTTCTTAGTTTTGATAAATGTCTTTGGTTGCGTAAGATGTTAACATAAGGGGAAAACTGGATATAGGGATTCTGGAACTCCATGCTATTTTTGCAGCCTGTCTTTAAGTCTGAAATTATCTTAAAAAAATTTTTTTTTTTCCCCAGAATCCCCCCCAAAAAAGAGAGAAAGGAGAAAATACTGGCTCTTGTGTATGTTTCTCCCTCCTGTATCTGAACCTAAAGATTCTTGCCAGGATAAACCCTCTGGGGCACTTCTTTATCCCAGATTGGCTTCTGGGTCATCCTTTTCTTTTCTCCTTTCTTTTCTTCCACAGGCCTGGTCTGCTTTCTTCTTAGTTCTGCCTGCTTTTGCTTTTCCTAAGTAGGAATTATTCTTTTTTTTTTTTAGGAATTATTCTTAATGTACTCCTTCCTACTTTTAGAAGTGTTCTAGGAGTCCCTTCCTTTTTTTTTTTTTTTTTCTTCTTTCTTTTGTTATTTATATATTTGCCTGTGCTGGCTCTTTGTTGCTGCACTCTGGGTCTTTAGGTGCAGCATGTGGGATCTAGTTCCCTGACCAGGGATGGAATCTGGGCCCCCTGCAATGGGAGCGTGGAGTGTCTTAGTCACTGGACCCCCAGAGAAGTCCCCCCGCTTTTTTTTAAACATAAAACTTACATACAGTGAATTATACTAATCTTTACTGAACAGCTTGATGAATTTTATATATACTTATAACCAGCAGTCAGATCAAAATAGAAAACATTGCTAACATGACAGAATTTCTTAGTATTTATATGCCCCTTTCGGAGAGGGCGATGGCATCCCACTCCAGTACTCTTGCCTGGAAAAATCCCATGGATGGAGGAGCCTGGCAAGCTGCAGTCCATGGGGTTGAGAAGAGTCAGACACAACTGAGTGACTTCACTTTCCTTTTCACTTTCATGCATTGGAGAAGGAAATGGCAACCCACTCCAGTGTTCTTGCCTGGAGAATTCCAGGGACGGCAGAGCCTGGTGGGCTGCTGTCTGTGGGGTCGCACAGAGTCGGACACGACTGAAGCGACTTAGCAGCAGCAGCATATACCCCTTTAGGGCTTCCCTGATGGCTCAGATGGTGAATCTGCCTGCGATGAGGAGACCTGGGTTCAGTCCCTGGGTTGGGAAGATCCCCTGGAGGAGGGCATGACAACCCACTCCAATATTCTTGCCTGGAGAATTCTCATGGATAGAGGAACCTGGCAGGCTGTAATCCATGGGGTTGCAAAGAGTTGGATATGACTGAGTGACTAAGCACATACACATATATACCCCTTTGAGAATCTGATACAAATTGATTCTTCTTCCAGAAAAAGTGCACACATAAATAATGTATAAAATTTTTCCATATAATTTCAGTAGGGTTCCAGGACTTCTCAAAGCTTGTCTGTGGACTGATTGGAAATTATAGACTATAGAATAAGAATCCATATGGATTCCATCTGCCCTAAATTACCAAGAAATGTAATACTGTGTGGGTAGGAGTATAGATTCTGAAGCCAGATCCTCTGAGTTTAAATTCAAGTTCAATCTCACTATCTGTGTGACCTTGGGTAAATTACTTAACTCTGTGCCTCAATGTTCTCATCTGTATATAATGGGGATAATAGTGGTTTCTATTTCAAAGGATTGTCGTGAGGATTAAATGAGCTTACAACAATGGCTGGCATGTAGTAAGGGATATATAAATGGTTGTGACAAAGACTTGAATTACTGTGATATTGAATGGTTTCCCTTGGAAACAAACCAAGATCATTCTATTGTTTTTGTGGTTGCACCCAAGTACTGCATTTTGGACTCTTTTGTTGATTATGAGGGCTTCTCGATTTCTTCTATGGCATTCTTGCCCACAGTACTAGATATAATGGTCATCTGAATTAAATTCGCCCTCTCCTGTACATTTTAGTTCACTGGTTCCTAAGATGTCGGTGTTTTCTCTCTGCCATCTCCTGATTGACCACGTCCAGTTTACCTTGATTCATGGACCTAACATTCCACGTTCCTATGCAATACTGTTCTTTACAGCGCTGGATTTTACTTTCATCACCAGACACATCCACAGCTGAGTATTGTTTCCACTTTGGCTCAGCTGCTTCATTCTTCTGAAGCTATTAGTAGTTGTCCTCCCCAGTAGCATATTGGATACCTTCCGACCTGGGGAACTCATCTTTCGGTGTGATATTTTTTTTTGCCTTTTTATACAATTCATGGGGTTCTCAATGGCAAGTATACTGGGGTAGTTTGCTTTTCTTTCCTCCAGTGGATCACGTTTTGTCAGAACTCTCCACTATGACCCATCCGTCTTGCGTGACCCTGCGCTCATGACTCAGCTTCATTGAATTATGAAAGCCCTTTCACCACCAACCACCGAGAAGACAGTGATCCATGAAGGGGTTTACCTATTAGCAGTTACTTTTATTACTTTGTATTATACTTTTCTTCTCTTTTGCATTTTCTATGAAGCCTAAAAGGGCTTCACTTGCAGTTGCTTTGATCCAGGGAATAAAATGTCAAGATTCTGTATTATAAGCCCTTGTTTTCTCCTTTTGATTAACCAGTTCTTCCTGTTAGAAGGTAATTGGAGCTTTCTCTTATGTCCTCTTATAGTTGTATCATTATCCCTAAAGTTGTATTAAATCCCCAAAGGATTTTGCCTTCTTTTTTCCAACCCTCCTCCCCCCGAAAACATAGGTAAACCATTGCTACTCATCCTTTTCCTGCCAAGAAGTTTCCTACTTAAAGGTATTCTGGGGTTGTTGGTGAGTAGATTAAATAGAGATTAGGGAAGAATATTGGTATCAGGGTTCAGTAGCTAGGTGAGAAGGGGAGTTTCTACCTAGGGAAGGCTAGATAAGAACAGTTGGTTATGAGCTAATGGTTAATACCTTTCACACCAAAATTCATACTTGGAGACAACAAATACAATGTAAATTTACTTTTATACCAATATCTTCTATACATTGGTTCAATTCTAATGTGAAAAAAGTATATCAAGTTTTTTTAAGTAAACAAAAGTGATTGTTCTTTTTACAGTACGGTGTATGATGTATGGGTTTGGAGATGACCAGAATCCTTATACTGAATCAGTAGATATTCTTGAAGACCTTGTCATAGAGTTCATCACTGAAATGGTAAGATTTTTTTTTTTTTTGTAATTGGTCTTAGTTAACTGAGGAATGGATTTGAGATTCTTACTTTTAGAATAGAACTCTGACATTCTTTTGAAAAACTATTCATTTGAGTGCCTCTTTTGTGGAAGTTACTGGTTACCGTTTGTCATTAAGGATGGAGAGAGATATACATGTGTGTATATGGGTATATGGAGCTTGGCTGTGTTCAGTTCCTATGAATATTTACCCTTTGTTTTGGATTATTTCCTTCATAAAGAATAATAGAAGTAAAATTACTGAGTCAGAGAGTATGCATTTTTAAAAATCTTTTTCTGCTTATCAAAGTAATATTAAATTTAGAAAGTATTAAAGAGTGCCCAGAGGAAAATAAAAAGCTATAACAAAAATCTTTTTCTGCTTATCAAAGTAATATTAAATTTAAAAAGTATTAAAAAGTGCCCAGAAGAGAATAAAAAGCTATAACGCTTCTACCAAGGGATAACTGATGCTGAGATTTTTATGAATGTTCTTTTGTCTTTTTACACATATTTTAAAACTTTACAAAATTGAAATCATGTAGTACGTACAGTCGTAGAGCGTGCTTTTTCACTTGGGTAAGTCTACCACATTTTCCCTGTGTCACTGCATAATACTGTAATATTTTTGATGGCTTCACAATATTAATTGACTAGATGTACTCAAATTTGTTCAGTGCCTTATTAAATATTTAGTTTTTTTTCTTTTCAGTCATTAGAGATAATGCTGCAAGGAATTTTTGGTTTTGCACAGTATGACTATATAATGGTAGGGGATGAGATTTGTCTAAAGGAAAGCCACCAATATTTATTAGCTACCAAGATGGACACAAAGTTTAAATGAACTGGGTGGTTACAGAGAAATTACCAAATCATTTTATACAAATGAAGATCAACTATGTATATCAAAATACAAAAAGAAACATCAATGGATTTAATAGTTTTAATGTCTTTAGTGTAAAAAACGTCTATAAAGCACTGAAACATTGTTAATAATGGTAGAAAGTGGACAAAGAACGTTAATAGAAAGACAATTAACGAATGCTATAATAATTAGAAGAGAAGGCTTCAAACTCACCATCATTATAGTTAAAAAAAATAAAATGTTAGATTTTTGAAAAATTAACTGAATTTAATATGTTTCTTTGTAATAGACTCATAAAGCAATGTCAATTGGAAGACAAGGTCGGGTACAAGTTGAAGATATCGTCTTCTTGATTCGAAAGGACCCAAGAAAGTTTGCTAGGGTTAAAGACTTGCTTACTATGAATGAAGAATTGAAACGTGCTAGAAAAGCATTTGATGAAGCAAACTATGGATCTTGACACACCTTTTGTACTTTCTGAAGCTTCATTATCTTCTGGGGAAACTATACTTAGTAACTGTATTTTCCACAGTAAGGCCCTGATACCTAACCATGTGAATGAAAAATGGAGAACCACACAGTTTTCAGGCTTTATTTTCACGTCTTCAATTTTAGAATGATATATGAGCCTTTAATTGCCTGCCATTATATTACCCTACTTGAATTACATATTAGATTTTAATGACCACATGTAAGTCAAAGTACCTTTGGTTTGCAAACCATTCAATTTCTTCTGACTCTTGACCATCTCAATGATGAATTAATATTTATGTGTACTAGTGCCATTGTAGGTTGTACTGTAGCTGTTTAATATGTGAAATCTAAATGGCACCTTTGACTTTGATAGCTAAGATGTGTTTCATATATTTCTAAAGCTTTTAGACCACAGTAGTGTAAATTATTAAAAGATGGTGAACTGGTTTGTGTTTCTTTTAAGGAGAAAATGATATTAGAAAATACAGCCTTTTGTAGCAGTGTTTATGTGTCTTAAAGATAATTTGTTTTAATACTTTTCTTTAGATAACAAGAGTGATTTAATTTTTTATTTTTTGAGAAACTTAAGAATTTCCTGTGAATGCTTCTGTGTTGGAAGACATACTGGATTAAAAATCTTTGGGGTTTATAATATACTGTTTGTCAGGTTTTAAAAGAACTCATTTCCCTAGGTCAGATTAAAACTTCTGAAAGTGCTTTCAGTAGCAAGAATGGCATTGCTGAAAAAGTTGATGGCAGGTAAGCATTTGGGGTAGTGTTTTATTAACATATTTGTTAGTATTTATTTATTGTGAAAATGTGTACTTGACTAAAACCATGTGTGGCTATGGAAACCGCTTTTGAAGTTCAGGATATACAAAGTTTTGTGTGTATTTAGCTCATTGTATTCTCGCACTTAGCTGAAAGTTAAGGATTAAAATTGCATTTAAAGGGATCACTGGATATTACTCTTTGTGAAACTGAATGTTTTGTGTGCTGCTTATAAACATTATGAATCAGTACTTAGGAAGATTTCACTTTCTTAACCTATCAATATAAGGAATAAAGTATGAAAAATTAAAAAGATTACTGCTTGAGTTTGACTGAATGATTTATCAGCTTTTCTCTCCCTTATAATTCTGTTGTTTCTCCCTGTTATAAGGCCACCAGTTGTGTGGGATAAAGGTTCCACCCTTATGACCTCATTTAACCTTAAACGTCCTTTCTGCAGTATAGTCAGCTGGGGATTAGGGGGACACAGTTCAGCTTATAGAAGTGCCACTAGTCTTGCTATTTTGCTAATGACCCTGGCATTAAGAAATTTTTTTATGAGAATTTGTATTAAAACCTTTTAGGTTGTGAGTGTTAGGACTTAAAAATAACATAAGCAAAAAAAAAAAAAAAAAGAATTTATTGGCTTATCCAATTGAAAGGAGAGAAAAAAAAAGGATGGAGTTGACTTCATTGTTCACTGGGTATAAAAGCTTGAAGAGAATCATGACTCTGCCCATCTTAATCCTAATTTTGGTTTTACTCTCTTAGGTGCCTCAGTGTGTCAAGAATAAGATAGCTAGCAGTTCTGGGGCTCCATCCGTACAACTCCTGATCAAGAGAGTACTGTACTTCCAAATACAGAAGATTTCAAGCAAAGGGTGTGGTTGTCCTGGCTTTGGTCATTATTCTTCAGCTAGGAAGATGTTGTGTTATAGCTTGGATCTCATGCCCTACCTCTTTGTGAAGAAGGGGTTGGAGTGGGGCTGGGAGCTAGGTACTGCTATTAGCAAGAAAGGGAAAGAGAGACTGGGCAGATAGAGATAACAAGTGTGCACTGACTTGATTCATGAGCTTGCTTATTAACTGAATTCTAACAGGCATCGTGGCTCTTTTTCAATATAGAGAGCTGCACTGTGTAATATGGTAGCCACTAGCCATAGGGGCTGTTTAGTCAATTAAAATTGAAATTAAAATTCCTCAGTTGGGAGAAGGAAATAGCAGCTCTCTCCAGTATTCTTGCCTGGGAAATCCCATGGACAGAGGAGCCTGGTGGGCTACAGTCCATGGGGTTGCAAAGAGTTAGACGTGACTTAGTGACTTAGCAGTAGCAGTAACAGCAACTCTTTAACAGCTCATTCACAGTTCATGCCACGTGCCGATATGCATTTAATAAATGTTTTGATGAAAAAAGGCAAAAAAAAATCTTCCATTGCACTAATATTTCAAAGGCTCAATAGCCCCGTGGCTAGTGGCTACTGCACTGAACAGTGCTAATACATTTCATTACACACAAGTTTGAATAGTGCTGACCTATAGCATTCGGGTGCACTCTCCTAAGTTAATTTACTTTTTTTTTTTAACTTACTATGAAAAATCTCAAGCATATACAATAGTAAAATAGTATCTTGAGCCCCGAGCTTCAACAGTTAACCAACCTAATGTAATATCTTCTGGGAGGGGCAGTGTTATTTTAAAGCAAATCACAGGTACCATTGTGTCATTTCATGTATAAGTACTTCAGTATGTTTCTCTAAAAGGCTAAAAAAGCCCAAATACTGTTACCATATCCTAATAAAAATTAACCTTAATTCCTCAATATTCCAACTCATGCCCAATCAATCCCTGTTTGACTCTCATTTGTCTCAAAATAGCTTTGAGTTTGTGTATTAGTTTTCTATTGCTCCTGTAACAAGTTACTGCAAATACAGTGACAAGACAAATTCATTATCTTTCCAGCTTTCTAGGTCAGACGTGTTTGATGTGGTCTTTACTGGGCTAAAATCAAAGTATCAGTGTGGCTGTGTTCCTTTCTGGATGTCTTAGAAGAGAATCTGTTCACTTGCCTTTTCCAGCATTTAGAGGGTACATTCCTTGACTTAGCGTCCTCTTCCATCTTCAAAGCTAGTAATGTTGCATCTCTCTGACCCTTCTTCCATTATTGTAGCTCCCCTAATCCCCAGCTGGGAAAGATTCTCTGCTTTCAAGGACCCATGTGATTATATTGGACCCACCTGGAGAGACCAGGCTACTCTCCTTATTTCAAGGCCTTGATCACAGCCAAATCTCTTTTACCATATAACATTCCCAGGTTCTGAGGATTAGCACATGGACATCTTTGGGGGGCTGTTATTCTGCCTACCATAGTTTCTTAGTAACAGGATCTAAACACGGTGTCACGCATTGCATTTGGTGAGTATGTCTAAATTTCTTTTAATCTCTAATAGCTCCCCTACCCCATTTTCTTTAAAGTGAAGCTCTTTAAAAAAAATTCATACCTTTTTTTTTTAGCGAGCATGTTTATTAGTTGCTGAAGTAGAGTGTCTGATAGCTAGCTATGATACACTTGAAATTGTTGGTTTTACTGTAACCTGGTTTCCTTAGGTAAAAACTGAAATATTAATTCTAAGTGTAGAAATTTTAAAATGAGGGAAAGAGTTCACTTGGCCTCTCTCCACCGTGGAGAGAGGTGTTGTCTGGAGAATCATTTGGCTGCTTCCCAAGATGCCTCAGGAGGTTACTTGGGAGAATGTATTGTAGCTGAGTTTGATTGGCAGGATGGCAGGCTTGGAAACTGATTTCATCAGCAAACAGCACATCCATCTCTTGGGGAGACTCAGACTCAAAAGAAACCAAATTCATAAGACCATGGTTTGTAAATGGATGCTAATTTACAGATCTAAAGTAAAACTTGCATTGTGTGGCCAGCAAATTCTTCCCTTCTCTAGGCAGTGGGAAACAGAAACATTGATTATGAGGGTGAACCAGAATTTGGGGAGTTACATGAATGCTTTACCTAGAGCATCTGGTAAGATAAGGTTAGGGCTGATACAGAAACAAGGAAAAATGGCTCCCCAGGGCTTGAAGCAATACAGAGGGGGTATGTTGCCTGGGATCTACCTTCAAGACTGCGTTGTTGGACTTACCTGGTGGTTCAGTAGTTAAGACTTTGCATTCCAATGCAGTGCGTTCAAACCCTGGTTGGGGAGCTGAAGTCTGACATGCCTCCCAGCCAAAAACCAAAATGTAAAACAATATTGTAACAAATTCAATAAAGACTTTAAAAATGGTTCCCCCCCCCAAAAAAAAAATCTTAAAAAAAAAAGACTGCCTTGTTACTGACACTGGAAACTTGTCTTTGAGTTCTCATTTCCATTGACAATACCCATCCAAGCATCATCTGTTTGTCAGCTTTAAGGTGACTTTGTTTCTACTCTAAGTAGTTTAAATGTTCATTTCAGAGATCGTTCAAACAGGGCAATTTTATTTTTAAATTCTTCAGGGAAGCTTCATAGTTGCCCGTTAGAATTGACAACACTGAGCATTGGTGCCTGACAATCAAGAACTTTTCAAGAGCCCCACCAGCGTCCCAGAACATTCTCAATTCTGTAGGCCTGATTATCTTAGGAGCTCTATGCTTCCCTTCTTATCACAAATAGAGACTGAGGGTGGATGACCAGTGAGCAAGATGTTAAGTGTGTTGTTGAGGCTTCTGCTTTTCCTGGGTCCTGGTGATGGCTACATGAGCTAGTTGGACTTAGGTTATGGGTTGGATCAAGGAAAACATTTTGATGTATCAGACAAGTATGAATTAAGTACCTATTATACTTGAGGCATAGCACAGATACCATTTTGCTTTACGGTATCTGGATAAATGGGATTCTAAAGTTATAGAAATAAAGTCAGGAGCATATTTTTTATGTTACCAGTAGATCAGAGTTTCAATTTGAATTTTTGTATAAAATCCAAATTCATATGTTATTTGTAGCACTGAGTCTTTGCACATGCTTGCTTTATTATACTTACACAGAAAGCCTGGCAAACTGTTACAAAATCATTGGGTGTATTCTTTAAAATAGGAAGAACAATAGCTAGAGGAGAATTTGTTTTGTCGTTTGCCTTTATGTGGCCATTTTAGATAAATAAATAAAAATTTATTAGAAAAGAGCCTGCTTAGATATGGACCAAACTCTAAAGAAATATTAATACTCTACTTAATTTTTCTGAACTTGGCTTTTTGTAAGTATTTGGAGGGCACATGAACTTATAAGATACCTACCTAGATTTTGGTGAATATGCTTTTCTTCAATTTTTATAGGAAGTTCTCAAGCTTATTGCTGGAGACTAACTAGCTTTATCCTGAAACACCCATCTGAAATTACAATGTTTAGTGTGCTTTATATATTTATAGGAGAGCAAAATTTGCCACACTGAAATGTATCTCGGGCATGAGGATTATTTTAGGCTGATTATTTTTAAGAAACAAAAGACTCAGGAAGTCTTTCTTATCTCTCCCTTAAATACTTAGAGGAACTTAGATAAAGGACCTGGTCCAGGAAGAACACTATTGCCAGTGATGTCTACGCAGTGTGGGCTGTGGGCTAAGTGTCGTAGGGGGAGCTCTGCAGGGCCTGAAGACCCAAGTTCCCTTTGTGTCCTGCTGTCACTGCATGACCCAGCAAACATTTGTTTACCAAACATTTCCCTTCTTCCTATAAATTGTTTTCTTTCCATTTGAAGTCCCAAACCCTAACCCCTTCTCTTTCTCAGATATCATATAAGCCTCAATTGCCTAACTTGGTTTGGAGTCTCATATTCTTATGGAGCCCCCATACATAAGTAACTCAGTTCATTATTTTCTCCTGTTAATCTGCCTTGTGTCAATTTAATTATTAGGTCAACCAAAAGAACTCAACAAGAGTAGGGGGAAATTTCCCTCTCCCCAACAGCAGGCATTTCACTTTCTCCTGAGAAACTGGAGACACTGCAGTATACCATTCTTGGCACCTGTGATAACAGAGGCCTTTGCTTTCTTGATGAACTCTGGTAATGAACTTTCTGTATCTTATGAGGGTTACATTCTTTGTGCCTCTTGCATTTTTGGTTAAACCATAAAAAGGCTTACTGGTTTGAGTCATATTTGAGATTAATATTAGATCCTACTCATCAAAGGCCAGATGATGGATCATTAGAATTGGCTATATTTAAAAGGAAAAATTTTAGAGAACTCTCATTCAAAAACCAAGTTTAAAAGTGGGTTAAAAAATATACATATATAACGGCTACCTTAAGGGACTCCCTTAATAAGATGGAAGGACAGAAATTAGAACAAAAATCAGAATCTGCTCAGATTCCTTCCTATTTGCCTTCAGCTATTTGCAGATATAAAAAATTAGGACATTTGAGGTTTGATTGTTCTATACTTAATAAAAAGAAGTAAAAAAACGATTTGGAAATTGGGGTGACAAAACATTAAATGACTATAAACTAGTCCTGGAAGCCATAAATAGCTACAAAAAAAGGACAAAAATATGAGTTGTACCCCATTTGCAGCTAGATATGGCTGGAAAGAAAATGTGGGTTATGAGACTTCCTAGTGATCCACGGGGTTGCAAAGAGTTAGGTACAACTTAGCGACTGAACAAGAAGAAGCGATTCAGTGGTTAAGGCTCTGCGCTTCCAATGGAAGGGATACAGGTTGCGATCCCTAGTTGGGGAACTAAGATCCCACAGGCTGTGTAGCCTGGCCAAAAAATTATATATTAAAGAAAGGATCCCGCCAGCTTGGGCTTGCTCCCTGCCCACTCCCGGGGGTAGGGTGTGGGGGGGGGGGGGGGGGGGCGGGGGACGTTCCTGCTGCCGCCGCCGCTACTTTCACACTTTAGTTGGGAGCCACGCGCTGCGCTCAGTTACTGGAGAGCTGGCAGCGCGCAGGGACGCACTGGCCGGGCTTCCGGGCTCTTACCTTACCCCGGCCTCTGGAAGGAGGGGGAGACCGGGACTCACCGTGGGGAGGAGGAGGGAGGAAGAAAACCAGAGAGGAGGACCGGGTGTGTAGGAGGGCAGGCGCCCCCACCCCGCCCCCATCCCCGCCCCCCAGCGAACACCCAAGTTGGAAGTGGATTGAAATTTCTTTCAAAACTTGAAAACAAGAAACAAAGTGTTGTATGGATAGAAGGTTAAGATGCATCATGTCGGGAGTGCTTTATACTAAATAATATACTACGAGCAGCAGATCCATAAGGAAAACTCTAGAAATTGCATATAGGGTGCACATGTCTTGACCGACTCAGCAAGAAGGTGGATTTTCCTTGTGTCTAAAAAAAAAAAAAATGTCCCCGTGTCTGTAGAGATGATTTACAGTTCAGCCCGGCTGAAGCTGACGGAATGAGACTATAGGCTGTGCCTCCGCCAAGCATGTTGCTACTGTTCAAAATGAAGAGGAAGCCCAGAAAGGGAAGAACTACCAGAACGGAGACGTGTTTCGCGATGAGTATAGGATCAAACCGGTGGAAGAGGTTAAATACATGAAAAATGGGGCAGAAGAGGAGCAGAAAGTAGCAGTCAGGAACCAAGAAAACTTGGAAAAAAGTGCCAGTTCAAATGTAAGACTTAAAACTAATAAAGAGCTTCCAGGATTAGTTCATCAACCCAGAGCAAGCATGTACATCTCTGAAAGCCAACAAGAATTCTTCAGAATGCTGGATGAAAAAATTGAAAAGGGTCAAGATTACTGTTCGGAAAAAGAAGATACCACATAGCACCAATCCTACCACTTAAAGCGGGAGCTGCTACTGTGTAAATAGGTTACACCCCAGTTGAAATCTTTGCAAATGTCGGTTCTCTTCAGCCAACAGCACTATAGCAAAAGAAGATTGTTCCATATTGTATGCCCCATTAAGTTAGTGTTTCTTAATGAACTTGCAAAGGAATATTGCTGAAAACAAACAAAAACTGTTATCGAACTTTCTTTGTTGCTGCTAGTTAAAACTTGCTGCAACTTTACACTTCTCTCAGTGTCCAGGTCTGTAGCAAAATTCTGCAATTTCACCTTAAAGATACCGTTTTACAGATGCTCTCCAACCTGTTTTGTATAAGATGAGGTAGTGGTGAACTCAGATATCCAACTTCTGTTCTGGACTGGTTTTGCTTCTAAGACAAGCGCCTCCTTCCCCCTTCCCTTCTCCCTGCCTCCTCGGAGCAGTCCAGAGTCTTGCTTCTCACTGGAAGTGTTGTGCTTTGGAGATGGGAGGGTTGCTATGGCAAGCCTAGTTTCTCTGCTAAGAAGAAGTAAAGACACTATTGTCGATTCAAAGCATGTCGTGACATGACTCCTGGAAGTGACATAGGAGTGAGCGGCAGGTGATTTCATTTCCTGGGTCTCTTAATCAAAGATCAAGCTTGCAAGATTAGTTTTGCTCAGATACAGTGGAATTGTGATCACAATCATTTTGAATCCCTCTTGCCCACTTTTTTTCCTAAGAAAATTAAACATTTTACTGTTTTTATGTGAAAAAAAATGTGAGTTACACTCCATTTGTGACTAGCAAACTGCTGCCAATCTTAAAGGAAATTACAACCTAGGATGACAATGGCATTGTGAGGAATGTTCCAATTAGATAAGATCATTTAAAAAGTGTACTTAAAAGCAAGGGCTTCCAAATCAAACAAAGAGAATTGGATAGCTATTTTAATTGGTATGCAGGAGCTGCCAAGAGGCCTCCAAATTCCAAAATAGCTTCATTGAAAGATTTGTTATAAAAGGCATAAATAAGATGGGAGGTCAACGGTCTGACTGAACTTGTGACTATAACTCAAATTCAGAGCGTAATAGGAAATTCTTTTAGACCTTCTCCCCTGAGCTAAATATACCCAGATAGAAAAGCATTGCAGCATAAGTGGATGGGCAAATCATTCCTATGATAAGCAACTAACCTTACTGCTGCTGCTGCTAAGTCGCTTCAGTCGTGTCCGACTCTGTTCGACCCCATAGACGGCAGCCCACCAGGCTCCCCCGTCCCTGGTATTCTCCAGGCAAGAACAGTAGAGTGGGTTGTCATTTCCTTCTCCAATGCATGAAAGTGGAAAGTGAAAGTGAAATCGCTCAGTCGTGTCCGTCCGACTCTTCGCGACCCCATGGACTGCAGCCTACCATGCTCCTCAGTCCATGGGATTCTCCAGGCAGGAGTACCGGAGTGGGGTGCCATTGCCTTCTCCGAACCTTACTGATTTCTCTCAAAAGGTTTGTAAGTATTCTAGCCTTAGAAAATCAAACTCCTTCTTGGAGGAACTTGCTTTCCTTCCCTGTGCCTTTGGGATGTAAATGTTCTACACAGTTAAGGGAGGTATTTTTTTTTTCAGTGTAGTATAGTTGATTTACAATGTTGTGTTAGTTTCTGCTGTACAACTAACTTATATATATATATATATACTTTTTTATTATGGTTCATTATAAGACATTGAATATAATTCCCTGTGCTATACAATAGGACCTAATTTTTTATCTATCTTATATATAGTACTTTGTATCTGCTAACCTGTATCTCCTAATTTATCTCTCTCCCACCTCCTTTCCCCTTCGGTAACCATAAGTTTGTTTTCTATGTCTGCGAATCTGTTTCTGTTTTGTAAATAAATTCATTTGTTTCATGTTTGAGATTCCACGTATACGTTTTATCATATGGTATAGATATGTCTTTCGCTGTCTGATTTATTTCACTTAGTATGCTAATGTCTTGGTCTATCCATGTTACTGCAAATGGCATTATTTCATTTTTTTTTTTTATGGCTGAGTAGTGTAGTATTCCTATGTGTGTGTTTGTGTGTCTTTATCCATTCATCTTTCGTTGGACACCAAGATTGCCTCTGTGTCTTGGCTATTGTAAACAGTGCTGCTAAAAACTGGATATTTCCCAGATGGCTCACTGATAAAGAATCTGTCTGCAATGCAGGAGGCACAGGTTTGATCCCTGGGTCAGGAAGATCCTCTGGAGAAGGAAATGTCAACCAGAGCCTGGAGGGTCACGGTCCATGGGATCGCAAAAGAGTCAGATTCGACTTAGCGACTGAATAGCAACAAATAGTTGTTTTCACAAGTTCAGTAAGAATCAGTTCTTCTCATAACAGGACATAATTGGACATATTGGCTATATTACCAAGTCTATGATTGGATTATCATATTTGAGAGAGACATACATAGACCAGAAATATGATCAGAATGCTTTAAGAAACTAAAGTTGACTTTATGTAGTCAATAAAATCTTAAGGAGAAACAGACTGCTGTCTTGCTTACAGGGTTTTCAGCAACCATACTGAGTAAGGAAGGTCAATTCCTGACAGATTACAGGAACTTCAGGTTATTGGGAGATCTTGAAAAGGTAAGAATTCACCCCAATATATATGAATTAAAGGCAGTTCTAATGGTAAGTTCTCAACTTGACTTCCTGGCCTCAAGAGGCGTTTAAAAGTCCAATCTTAAATTCCATGTGAAAATTTCCAACAAAGCAATTTAAGAGAGCCTAGATGGTCAGTTCCTATTCTTGCTGTATTTAAGTAGATTAAACAGGCCAAGTTATTGAAACTAAACTAACTTTGCAAACAGGTTTGTCTTAAGTGGTAAAAATGAGAGTGATTTTAGAAAATTATATTTTAGTATTACACTGTGAATATTAGATTCTAATACTATCTATTGTCTTTGAGGTTTGTTTTATACCTATAAACTGGACTAGATCCTCCGTTTCCTCATATCTAGCTACAACTCTGAACTAATGTCTGATTTTTCCCATTCTTTTGGTTTGGAGTTATTGAGAACTGCCCTTTTTCCTGAAGCCCTGCAAACTAAAACTAGAAAACTTGATGTAAACTTCAGAGAAAACACCACAGTTGCTCATGTTTAGAAAATCTTTTTTTGCATCTTCCTATGTGAGTCACTCAAAGTTTACCAGTATATTTGATGACATCACCAAAGACATTCAAATAACAATTTGAAAATCTATGAAGTTGTCACTGCCTGCCCTATTCCAGCTGAGTATGCTTTGAGCCAGACATCTAGAAATCTCTATTATCTGCCTTCAGATCCCAGGAATTGGGATTATGTGTCTGCTCCAATCATTAATCATTGTTTTTATTTTGTCCCCATAGAAATGCCTCATTAAATACATGATTGCTTCCACCATAGCCCTAATTTAGGGAGCCCACCTGCATCACCTCCTCCTGAGATGATTTAAAGGTGGGACTGTAGGGGAGCAAAATTTGCCACCCTAAAATGTGAAATGAAAGTCACCCAGTTGTGTCTGACTCTTTGCAACCCCATGGACTATAGTCCATGGAATTCTCCTGGCCCGAATACTGGAGTGGGTAGCCTTTCCCTTCTCCAGGGGATCTTCCCAACCCAGGGATTGAACACAGGTCTTCCACATTGCAGGCAGATTCTTTACCAGCTGAGCCACAAGGGAAGTCCTCTCTTTGGCATAAGCATTATTTTAGGCTAATTATTTTTAACAAACAGTTGACTCCGGAAGTGTTTTTTTTTGTTTGGCCTCCAGCTTAACTGCTTAAAGAATTTAGATAAAGGTCTGGTCCTGGAAAAGCACTGTCACTGGAGATATGGACACAGAGTATGGGCTAAGTGTGGTAAAGGGAGCTCTGCAGGGCCTGGAGATCAGTGTCTTCTTTGTGTCCCATTGTCTTTGCATGGTCCAGCAAACATGGGTTTACCAAACGTTTTCCTATCTTCCTGTAAATTGTTTTCCTCCCCTTTAGAGTCTGAATCGCTAACCCTTTCTCCTTCCCTCAGATGGTGTATAATAAGCCTCACTTGCCTAACTTGGTTTCAGGCCTCCTCTTCTTGTGGGGGCCCCATATATAGGTCGTGCTCACGCTCAGTTGTTCAGTCGTGTCCGACTCTGTGATCCCGTGGACTGTAGCACGCCAGGCTCCTCTGTCCAAGGAATCTTCCAGGCACGAACACTGAGTGGGTTGCCATTTCCTCCTCCAGGGGATCTTCCCAATTCAGGGATGAAACCTGTGTCTCCTGTGTCTCTTGCATTGTTAGGCAGATTGTTTACCACTGTGCCGCCTGGGAAATCCCACCATACGGAGGTAATTCAGTTCATTTTTTCCCCTGTTGATCTTTCCTGTACCAATTTAATCATTAGGACCCGCCCCCCCAAAAAAAAAACTCAAGAAGGATGGGGGGAGATTTCTCCCTTACCAACATATTATTTACATTCCTTACATACAGTTTCTAGTTTTTAAAAAATGTTGAACTATTAATTTAAATAGATTATTTTCTTTCCAAAACAAGTTTTTCAATTTATTTTTGTTTTCAATATAACATTCAGATATTTACTTATTTACTTTTCATCCTTGCTTCATATATTCTTTTGTTTTTTCCTTTCTCTGTTTTTTTAAATTTATTTATTTTTTAAATTGCTTTTATTTTTTTATATTGTAACAAGAAGGTTTTTTACGAGGTTCAACCATCCACATACAATTTAAGCTTTTTTTTTTCAATTTAAGCTTTTATTTAGGAGTGTGGAGAGGAGCTCTGGTAGATGCAGTATTCTTCCTTCATAATCTTTGACCTGTTTGAAGGAGAAGCAGCTGCGGTGGTACTCTGTTCTCCTAGAGCCACTGCTGGCTCTAAAGCACACAGCTCTGTGGTGTGCATGTATGAGTGTGCATTCTAATGAGAGTGAAACTTTTAAAACAAATTCCGTTACACCCACTGATCATTCCCTGACCAGCTGAAGGCAAGATTTCTTAGGTTTGTCCTCAGCTTCCTTTCTACTTTTGAGGAAAAACTAAAAACTTTTATTCCCCCCCCTTGGCAACCCACTCCAGTATTCTTGCCTGGAAAATCCCATGGACAGAGGAGCCTGGTAAGCTACAGTCCATGGGGGTCGCAAAGAGTCGGACACAACTGAGTGACTTCACTCACTTACTTTGGAAATGAGATTTGAGGATCAGATTAAAAGGAGTCCACCTTAGCCTATAGGGTTATTTGAGTCACAAGACATCATGAATCATTCTGTCAAGTTAGAACCTGCATTTTCAAATGATGCTTAGCCTAGTTGCTGATCCAGAGAGGGCACTGTAAATATTTGGTGAATGATTGAGGCAGTACCTTTCCAAGTAAGGACAGCCTTTCATCTAAGAAAGCCTTGTCCTTTCTGAACAATTCTCTGCTTTTCAGCAATTACAGTGAAAGACAAGAAGACCTAATCTTAACCAGGGGGGCTGAGTGTAGAAGGAAATGTGGTATCTTAGGCTAACAGCTATTAAAGTTGTAGTGTAAAACTTGATGTTACATTAGGAAGCAAATGTATAGTCAATGCATTTATCAATGTAGAAGTAATAAAATGTACCAGATGTCTTGTATTTCAGTGCCTGGTTCTGTTCCTCTTCCTACCCCCGTTTTCTGAAAATATAATGGTTGTATACTGCTTCCAATAATTTTGATTTCTCTAAACTAAAAACTTAGATGCAAATAACACTATGTCCTAGGGCATGGGGGATATAAACATTAATGACCTCTTATTCCCTCTGCCTTGTCAAAATAAAGTCCATTTTCTTCAAGCTAAAATTCCCAGTTATTACATGGTGGAGTAAAAGTAGATAAAGAAGGTTTTAAGATTCAGAATAGTTAGAATCTTGGCTCTGCTACCTGTCAGTTGTTAGATGACCTTGGGTGAGTTATTTCCCTTAATCTCTAAAATGGTAGTAATTAACAGGCAGTTTAAGGGAGATGGTGAGGCTTAAATGAGAACAAAAACAGCACATTTTGTTTTTTACTTGATGAATACCAAACTTTTCTAGTGCCAGAAGGTCAGGTTATCCCCCCCTTTTTTTTAATAGCACTCAGCCCCTAATAGGTGTTAATATGTTTTGAAGATTGTTCTTGATTTGCAATTCTTAGGTGGTAAGATGTTTTACAGATTGTTCTTGATTTGCAATTCTTTGAGATTTAGATGAAGATTTACATGATGCTGTTCTTGCTACTGCTGTTGTTTGAGAATTAAGGTTGAGAAGCTGTTTGCCAGGTAAACTATAGTGGTAAAATAGTCAACAGACTATTTCCAAGATATATTTGCCCACTTTTTCATTTTATACATTCTGCAAAGTTGTTGTTGGTATTGTATTTAACATCAAGACCCTTGGTTGTTTAGTCGCTGAGTCTTGTGGAAACCTTGAGGACCCCAGGGAGTGCAGCACACCAGGCTTCCATGTCCTTCACCACCGCCCAGTTTGCTCAAACTCCTGTCCGTTGAGTCCCAGATGCCATCAAGATCCTGGGTAACACTAACTTGTGTTTACATTTATTTTTCTGTCACTTATCATTGGGAGGGTTCTTAATGAAGACTTTCTTCTAAGAGTTAATCAAGGCTAGGCAATTGAAGTTTGCAGTTAAGCATCTGTGCTTAAATTGTTTACTATCAATTTGTAAATATTTTTCATAGCAACTTTTCCTCAAGCTATCACTTCTTTTATCTTGAACTGGCTCAAATTCTTCCTTTCCGGAAATGTTTTTGATGTTTATTACTAGCCCCCTTTGTCACATTTTCCTTACTTTGGGAGGCCCAGCTTACTCTTTTTAGCCTTTCTGAGAACGAAGTTCTTACGGGTTTGTGCTCTGTATTCGTTCCTGAGTTCTACGTGATTATACCCCTGAATGCTTAATTCAGCTTGGTTAAGCATCAGATATATTTGTGGAATACTGCTGTACTGATAGGGTGGCAAGTAGTGAGGTAGTGGGGCTTACTACCAAAATGGGTAATGGAAAACAGTGAATGTGTTGTGTTAAATAACAAAAATGCTTTAAGCATCAAGAAGCGGGTAATTAAACTGCTGGAATTTTCAGGAAGTACGTGAGACCTAAGAGAGAAGAGAGAAGAGAAGGTGGCGAGTTTATTTCGTTATCCTTTATTAATAGACCATCAGGGAGGAGTCTTAAGAGTCATTTCTAAGGCGCAGACAACTCATTCGAGGGGACAACCCCCTCCGCCCTACTTCGGGACGCGGGGTCACCGGCCGCCAAAGGGTCTGCGTCCCAGCTGCCGGTCTCTCACGCAGTCGCCGCGCTGAGTCTTCCTCCGAGTCCAGCTGCTCCTTGGAGAGCTAGCAGGGAGCCGGTCCATCAGGCCTGTCCCCACCGCGCCCCGCGTTGGGGCCCGCCCAGCCTACTCTCCCTTCGGCGCAGGCACCTGCCTGGCCGCCCCGCTCGGCGGGGTCCTGAGGCGCCTCGGGGAAGCGCGCCGATTGGCTGCGGCTCGGGGCTGGTGCTTGGCTCGGGCGCCGCTTGACAACCGCAGTGTGCGAGAGGCTGAGCCGAGCGGTAGCCGGCTTCGGGAGGGGCAGACGCGAGGAGGGACGGACTGACGGGCTGATGGATTGACGCGCTGGGGGCAGAGGCAGGACCAACGCCGAGCCCGGACCGCCGCCCTCGCGCTCCCTCTCCAGCCCGGAACCCGCCGTTTCGGGGACCCGTCCTCTGCCCTCCCAGCCGCTTTCTCCTCGGTGGTTTCTCCGGGCTCGACCCGGAGCCCTCAGGTGAGCGACTCCTGGAGGCGGGGTCGGGCTGCGCTGCACACCTCGGGTTGTCATGGTCACCCGTCGCCGCCGGCCACCACCTGACAGGGCGGTGACCCTGGCGACCCCAAGGGCGGCGTTCCTGGCACGGGAGAAGGGTCTTGGGTAGGCTGGGGTGCTGACTGGGTGGGGACTGGGGTCGTGGGTGAGGCCCCGGCGCCGACGGATGGGGGCCAGGCCGCGACTGGAAGCCGCCGCTCCTGAACCACACCTTTGCCTCGCTGCCAGTCCGGCTTTGCCGACCGAGCGACGCCCCTCGCCCTGGCACTGTCCGCTTTTGAGCACGGTGGGTGCCCACCTCGCTGCTGCTGTGGGGCGGGAGGGCGGCTGCCGACGCTGATTCTTTCTTCCTCGCCCCTCTGCCAAGCCCGAGCGACAGCCGAGAGGCGCGCTCGCGTCCCTTTCTGGGAACGCCTTGGCCCGGAGGAGGGGAGGGCGCTGCGGGGCCGGGGCAGCCCCGCGGGGGCCGGGTTGGGCCTTCCTGACGTCAGTGGTCAGTGGCTGCAGGCCTTTGGGGGTCTGGGCGGAGTCGGGGAGAGTGGCCGCGACTAGATTTGGAACTGGGGTTGGACCTGAGCCCCGGGGGCGCCTGCGTGGGAGAGGAGAACGGGAGCTTGTAGAACTCATAGGGTTAAGCCGCTTACTTATGTTGGGGAGAAAAGAGATTGGGGCTCCAGCTGTGGAGCGAGGCCTTGGCCGAAAAGGGGCAGGGGCAACAGGGGAGGCATTTGACCAGCATTTGATTTTTTTTTCCTCTCTGTACCCAGACGTGCAGTCAGTAACTACGCATGGTATCTCAGCAGAGCATTTTTGGCAACTTGGTTCTCTCTGCATAATGAGAGGAGTCTTTGTTCCACCCAGATTCATAGGTTGTGATCCTAACACTTATTTTCCTCCCCTTGTTGCTGACTTAGAGTGCTTCAAGAAGTTAATGGCACAGAGATTAACATGTAAGGCTTGAATATGCTGTAAATTTTTTTTTTCCACAGTAAATCCAAGTAGAATTTTTTTTTTGTCTCCAGTGTTGGCATGTGTTGCCTTGAAATTTTACTGTAATAGAATGGAGAAACGCCTAAGAGCCTATTTTCCTTCATATAGGGTATTCCTGGGTCTCATTTAGAAGGAAAATGTAATGGAACAGTTTTACCTTAGGTTTTAGTGGATAGATTGCTTATAAATAGGAAGGAAAAATTATTCTAATGACCAGCCAATTAAGCCATAACAGTGTATTGTTAGGGGAAAACACACACACACACAAACGCTTGAATTTGATGCCATTATAAATATGCAGTTTTTTGTGAAGGAATTTTAATCTGTTTTCCTCCTACTTTCCCACTTCCTAATTGTCTTTTTTCTTTCTGAAGCCAGTACTAGGATTATATCATAAGAGAGCAGGGTACTATCCGTTCCTAGTTACATAATTTGTTCAGCTTTTTCTGTTTGTGAAGCCCAGGTTATCAATTACTTACTAAATAGCATTTCATATACTTGACATATGCTGCAGTTTGAGAAACACTTCAAAATAAATGTGAAAAGATGCAGTTTTCCTTCAGAGCTTAGTAAGCTGAAAATCAGATTGCCTGGATTTAAGTTGCCCTTTGCTACTGATTGTAATCTTTGAAGATCTGCTTACCCACTGTTGAATAGTCTAATTTCCAAATGATAATACCTGCTTCTGTTTTAGTCTGGGAATGAGCTCTGAAGCTGAACAAAATAAAGTATTTGAAAGCACTTTAGAAACAAAATTTAAGACATCTGTTAATTACCTTTTAATAGAATGGAGCATTGACAGGATAATTAAAAATTTCTGAATGATCTATTTAGTATTTCTAGGTCCAAGACCTTATTTCTTAAAATGGCCTTAAAGGGCTCATAGAAACTATTAAAATACATCTTTACTCCTTGGCAGAGGTTCTTGATTACTGTGGTGACATGGTGAAAGGGTGTGTTCTTTCTATATGTGGGTCAGGATTGCTTTCCTGGTTTCAGTAGGATGTTCTCATAGTTTAGAAAATAAGGCTATGGCCAATAACTCTTACTTGAGTTTCATTTGGTATTAAATAATTCTTAGTGTACATCATTGATTCTTGATCAAGAAATAGCTTACTTTATCCCCTCTGACCTATGGTTTTCAAATAGGAGTATTCGAGATAAGCTGAAATGTGCCAATCTGTGGCCACAGAATATGACACACATTTATGGAATTGTCATCAATTTCTTGGATGATGACTTGGATAAAAAATAGTTTTTTAAAAAATATTAAACAAGATATATGGAGAATGTAACATTGACACTAATTTCTAAGGTAAAATTCAAAGAAATTTTATGTCTGTAGGCTCTGTGGGGATGGGTTCCGTTTCTTTTGTCGTTTTAGAGAAAAGTTTTAGAAGAATTGCCTTAGGCTTACTCAGCTAATGAATGAGAGATTACTTCATAGGACTGGAAATAAGTTGAGTTCACTTTCTGAAACTTTGACATTAAGCTCCAGATTACTTGAATCCTAACTATCCTCTCTTGTTTTCACCCCTATACAGGCCTGAATGCTATAATGGAAAGGTCACAGGATTTTAGACCCAGTTGTCCCATTCTTGCTTCTGTACTTTTTGCAGTGTGACCTGAGACAAGTAACTAACATCTCAGAGTATTAGTGTAATCTTAGGTAAAATGAAGTTGGAAAGTTGTGAGAATTAATATAGATGATGTATGGGAGTATTTAGCACAGGACCTGACATAGTGGCTGCACAATAAATGTTAGTATGTTTTTCCCTTCCCATCTCTGCATGTTAGGATATTAACAATCTTTCAGACACATTCTTAGCAAGATACCTCGTTATTCCTCTGAACTTCCATGGAATTTTGTCATTTTTTATCTTTACTTTATATTTTATGTATAATGTTTTTGTACAGAAGACTTTAATCCAGGTCTTCAGGCTATAAATCCATTGCTGACCCTTGTCTGAGAATACTTGTTTTTTTTGCCATTTAATTTTGAGACCATTACATTGAATAGCCAAAACTTACATATTTCAACTGATTTTTCTTTTGAATTTGTTTTTGTTTGAGTAAAAAGATACCGTTACAAGACTCCACACCCTCCTTTATAAGCCCTTCTTCTGTGTTTTATCTTCTTGTTCACCATAGTAACTCAATCATTGTAACCCAGTGGTGCAGCATGATGCTAGCACATGGTAGACACAAGTATTTTTAAATGAATACTTCAAACATGTGTTTCTACAAGTAGGAGTCTCTCCATTCGGCATCTTGAACATAGTTGATCTAATCAGGATTCCCAGTGTTTTAAAATTACACCTAGTTTTTTTTTTTAAAAAAAACAAGGTAAACTTTTTCCAGATTAAATTTTTATATTTTATTCACAGCACAGTAGCTCTTCCAGAAAATTTTCCAGAAGATCCCCTGGAGAAGGGAATGGCAACCTACTCCAGTATTCTTGCCTGGAAAATTCCATGGACAGAGGAGCCTGGCAGGCTACAGACCATGGGGTCACAAAGAGTCAGACATGACTGAGTGACTAACACATATAACACACAGCTCTTCCATAGCATGTTATTAGCAGCCCTTTTGACACACTGTCCTTACTGAGGACAATGTCCTTACCTTATGAGTTCTAAAACGGGAGAAATTTACGTTGCACCAATCACATGCATGTCACTCTGTTAAGAAGTTGATCTCATTTTACAAGTCAGCACTATTTTAGAGAAAAGTACTACATGAAAAATGGCATAGAGTTTTTATACTATTTATAGTTGATGCATTTGACTCAAATAATGAATTCAAATAACTCATTCAAGAAATGAATGAAATTCTATGACTAAGTGCCAAGTTTTGTGAAACCTACTGAAAAAGAAAATGGAACTTATATAAAAATCTTTGAGAAAGCTTTATAGAACTGAGCTAAAATTGGTGCCTTAATGTCCATTTTGATTTAACATTTTTCCTTTCTTTGCTTCCAGTTTTATTGAGATATCATTGACAAACAGCACTGGATAAATTTAACACCATAATAAGTCTAGTCACAATATGTCACTCTATAGAGACATCACATATTAATAGTTACTATCTATAGTCCCCACACTGTACATTTCATACCCATGACTCATTTATTTTGAAACTGGAAATTTGTACCTCTTAATTTCCCTCACCTGTCTCTTCCTCCCCTTACACCCTTCCTCTCTGGCAACCACCTGTTTGTTCTCTGTATGTATAACTGTTTCTGTTTTATTTGTTGTATAGATTCCACATATAAGTGAAATCATTCAGTATTTACTTTTCTCTGCCTGACTTATTTCACTTAGCATAATACCCTGTAGGTCCATCCTTGTTACAAATGGCAAGATTTCATTCGTCTTTTTTTTTTTTTTTAGATTTATTTATTTTATATTTGGCTGTGCTGGGTGTTCGTTGCTGCTCAAGGGCTTTCTCTAGGTGTGGCAAGTGGGAGCTCCTCTTCATTGTGGTGCATGGGCTTTTCCTTGCAGTGGCTTCTTTTGTTGCAGAACACAGGTTTTAGTGCAGGGTCCTCAGTAGTTGTGGTGCTTTGGCTCAGTAGTGGCTTATGGGCTTAGTTGCTCCACGGCATGTGAAATCTTCCCTGACCAGGGATAGAACCCATGTCCTCTGTACTGACAGGTGGATTCTTAACCATTGGACCACCAGGGAAACCTTTCATTCATTTTTTTGGCTGAATAATATTCTATTGTGTATATGTGTGTGTATACCACATCTTTCTCCATTCATCTATTAGTGTGCACTTAAGTTGCTTTCGTATCTTACTTTTGTAAATAATGCATCAATGAACATAGAGCTGCTTAAATTTTTTCTAACTAGGGTCTTCGATTTTTTCAGATAAATATCCAGGAGTGGAATTGCTGGGTCCTATGGTAGTTCTATTTTTAATTTTTTGAGGAATCTGTTTACTGTTTTCCATAGTGGCTGTACCAGTGTACATTCCCACCTGCAGTTCACAAGGGTTCTGTGTTTTCCGTATCCTTGCCAACAGTTGTTATTTGTTGTCTTTTTCAATAATAGCCACCCTGACGTGTGTGAGGATGTCACTGGTTTTGATTAGTATTTCCCTGATGATTAGTTGAGCATCTTTTCATTGCAGTCCGTATGTCTTTGGAAAAATATGTTTAAATCTTTTGCCCATTTTTTAATCGGGTTGTTCATTTTTGATGTTTTATGAATTCTTTGCATATTTTGGATATTAACCCCTTGCTATATATATTGTTTGAACATTTTTCCAAATTCTGCTTTTTTAAACATATTATTAAAATAATATTTTGAGAGCTTGGAAATTGGTTGGTTGTCTTTCTAACTTTAGGAAGAGCTTTTGAAATGAAATTCTGGGAAGTACAAAAAACAGTATCTCACAAATAGATGATATAAAGCAACTTTAGGTGTCTAGTTGTGCTCATTGTATACTACCCACATTATGGGAATTGTTAATTTCATTGTGTACAGTTGTTGACCAGACCACACCTGGAGGGAGTATTGTGTTCTATTTCAGGTGCTTTAAAGTGAGGTTAACAGTTGTTCAGAGGAGAATGACTAGTGTTGTAGGGAATCTGGAAGTTATGTGAAGACCGGTTGAAGGAAGTAGGGGAATAGACATGATTGTCAGACTCAAATGTGTAAGTTTTTAACATAACAAATTTTTATTGTGCTGACCCTGAAGACATACCTAGATGAAAGTAGATTTCAATGCAATGTTGGAAAACAAAATAAAATGCCTTTTTATACTTGTGAAAAATTACAGGAATTCTGCATTATCTATTGCTGTATAACAAATTACCCCCAAACTAAGTGGCTTAAAACAACAAATATTCACCTTACTGTTTCTGGAGATCAGGAATCTGGGCCATCCCAGCTGGGAGCCTCTGATTTTAGGTCTCTCTTGAAGTTGCAGTCAAGCTTCTCTAGGAACTATGGTCTCACCTGAAAGCTAGACGGGAGAATGATTTCCTTCCAAGCTCAATGACTCGGACCTCGTTCCTTGTTGGCCTAGGGGCTTCCACTCTTCACAGACTCCTAACTGAAGACTTCCTTCAGTTCTTTGTTACTTGGATCTTTCCACAAGATTTCTTCGTGACGTGGCAGCTGACTTCCCCCAGAGAGAGCAGTTTGAGAGAGGGCACACACCTGCTCTTGGAATGGATGTTACCATCTCGTTATAAATCTTGGAAGTGACACCTTGACACTTCCAGCCTGCACTTGGGTACAAGTGAGTTACTAAATCCAGTCCACACTCAAGGGCTAGGGACTACGAAACGGTGTAAAAACAATAGTAGTCTCACTGGTGACTGTTTTAGAGACTGAGACAGGTACCTTGGGTGGGGTATAGAAATTTTCTGTCATTGGAGGCATTTATGTAGACATTGGCAGACCATCTGTCAGAGATGTGTTCAGATATTCTGTACTAAAAAAGAGAGTGGACAAAGGTGCCTCCCACTTAATTCTATGGTAAGTTTATAAATGCTAAGGAATTAGAAAAGCTAAGGATGGAAAACTCAATTAAGTGGGTAGTTATATAGTATATGTGCTTTTGTACTTCTGTCAATAGTTAATACTTATATAATTTGTGGGGTTTTTTCGTACGTTTTCAAGTTTTTGTGACTCAGTACATTTTCTTTTGTTTCTAAATACTCTGCTGTATAGTAGATACAGTTGTATACCTACTGACAAATTATTTTTTGTATGTTCAGTTTTTGAAGCATATTCAAATATCCTAAGTTCTACTTTTCTCATTGAAAACAAGTGTGGGAGTAAAAAAAAAAAAGAACACAAAGGATAATTTTAATCTACTTTATAAAGATTACTTTGTCTTTAGGTGTGACAGAAAACTATACTAGAGATAGTTATATTTCATTATATAAAGAAAAGTGAAATTGTGTTCTTAGATAAAGCATCTCTTTACCACAAATAAGGTAAAACACACAAATAAGCAAATAAATAAAGAATTCTATATAAATTTATATGAATATTCACTTTGATCTTAATTGATAAGCATTAATTTGTGATTAGAATTTTAAATTAATTTTTATTATAAATATTACGCTTAAAAACATTTTGCCTATCTTTTTTTCATGCCTATCTTTTTTACATGTGTTTTTATAGATTGAAATTTTACTTAATAAACATTTGAATTTTTACCATAAGCTGCTATGATAATTTAAGGAATAAACTATTTAAAATATTTTTAATTCTTTGCATTATTAATACCTAAAACTTTTGACTCTGAGTCAGGAGACCTTGAGTTTCTTATGCTTAGCTCTGCCTAATGTCCAATAATAATTCTATAGTCAAGTGGTGGCATTGTTTCTCATTAGTAAGAGTCACATTTTGAATAGGTCTAAAGAAGTTACTTGCTTAGGTCTGATCACTTACCCCTCCATGTTTCTCTTGAAATCCGTGACACAATTTATGAACTTTGTCATTGGAAAAGTATTATGTCTGAGACTGGAGAACTCAGCAGAGATCCAGTAGACCTTAAACAAACCCACTGAACCATGTTGTAAACAAGTGATCTAAACCAGTGTATTATTATTAATATTTTGTCACACCCGTGTGGCATGCAGGAGCTCCCAGACCAGGGAGGGAGCCCATGTCCCCTGCATTGGGAGCATAGAGTCTTAACCACTGGACTGTGGATTGCCAGGGAGGTCCCTAAAAAAGTATATTATTTAAGAATAAAATAAATTTTTCACGTATTTCCTTTTTAGGTCTAAAATTCATTTGCTTTAAATTAGCATCATGATTTTGCTTTTGGTTGTGCTCCAGAAACTAAGTTTTGTTCAGCAGCAAAGCATTGTAGCAACACACTATTGAAATTTATCTAGTTTCTTCTTCCTCTTCTGGGATGGTATCTAAAAGCATTCAGAATGGTACAGCATTTGACATACCATTGTCTTTTGTCCTGCAGTACAGCCTGTAACAAAACCAGGCTGTCCTGAACCCCTGGTAATAGAATTATTCACCTTTATCCCAAGAAGGTTGGGAAAGCACCAGAATCTGCATGTTGAGTGTGCCCAGGCCAGCTTCCAAGGAATTCATGCTGTGAGACCTAAAGTTCTTATGAAAGTCAAAGTGTACCCCAATGTTCATCGCAGCACTGTTTACAATAGCCAGGACATGGAAGCAACCTAGATGTCCACCAGCAGACGAATGGATAAGGAAGCTGTGGTACATATACACAATGGAATATTACTCAGCCATTAAAAAAAATATATTTGAATCGGTTCTATTGAGATGGATGAAACTGGAGCCCATTATACAGAGTGAAGTAAGCCAGAAAGAAAAACACCAATACAGTATACTAATGCATATATATGGAATTTGAAAGATGGTAACGATAACCCTATATGCGAGACAGAATAAGAGACACAGATGGCATAGAACGGTCTTATGGACTCTGAGGGAGAAGGTGAGGGTGGGATGTTCTGGGACAATAGCATTGAAACATATATATTATCATATGTGAAACAGAGCACCATTCCATGTTCGATGCATGGGACAGATGCTCAGGGCTGGGGTGGTGGGATGACCCAGAGGGATGGGATGGGGAGGGACGTGGGAGGGGGGTTCAGGATGGGGAACGCATGTGGACCCATGGCTGATTCATGTCAATGTATGGCAAGAACTACTACAATATTGTAAAGTAACTGGCCCCCAACTAAAATAAATAAATTTATTAAAAAAATAAAAGAAAGAAAGTCAAAGTGAAAGTTTGCTCAAGTTGTGTCTGACACTTTGTGACCCCATGGACTTATACAGTCCATGGAATTCTCCAGGCCAGAATACTGGAGTGGGTTGCCATTCCCTTCTCCAGGGAAGCTTCCCAACCCAGGGATCGAACCCAGGTCTCCCGCATTGCAGGCTTATGAGGTTGTCTAAAAAGTATAGACCAACATGTAGTGGTTCCATATGTGCTACATGTGTTTGTGACAAGATTAAATGCACTTTCCTTATCGAGGAGTAGAAAATTGTTGTGAAGGTATTGAAAACACAAGCCAGAGTCAAAAAGCTAAATTAAAAAAATGAAGCTTTTTTGAGTAATAAAGATCAAAAAGACAAAAAATTTTTTAATTAAAATAAAATTCATTTAGACTTCCCCATATTTGATATGGCTTTTCAAAGGTACTTTCAAATCTGGTTTGTTTTAAATTCAAAAGTTAAACAGCTGAGGGGCTCCCCTGATGGCTCAGTGGTAAAGAATCCGCCTACAGTGCAGGAGACACAGGAGACGTGGGTTCGATCCCTAGGTTGGGAAGCTCCCCTGGAGGAGGGCATGGCAACCCACTCCAGTGTTTTTGCTTGGAGAATCCCACTGACAGAGGAGCCTGGCAGGCTACAGTTCATAGGATCATACAGAGTCGGACACGACTGAAGCCACTAAGCACGCACAGATGCAAACAGCTAAACTCTTGAGTTCTTTTGATCTAATTTTTTTTTTTCATTTTGGAGGTTTCCTTCCCTCCTGTCATTTTCAATACTGCTCGTTTTTTGATGGCAGTATTCATTTGGATAATGTAATTTAAAAATTAACTGGAGTTTATTAAGTAAAGGTTAGGAATTATATTTTACTAGATGTGGAGAGATCTTTTAAAATAAAAAAAGTAATCTTTAAATTCAGTTTAGTTTCTTACACAGTTGAGCTAATAATTTTGTCTCTCTAGCTAAAAGGGTATGTTTAAAACTCTGATTAGATTGTTGTTAATGTAGACTTCTAGCTTATTTACCCACCCTATTAGCATTGTTTAATAGAAAAACAATATGAAAAATGATAGAACTGTGGACCTCTGTTGTAATAATTTTTTATATTATTCGAGTTCAATGAAGGTTTTTCATTTTGGCATATTTAGATGACTATGTATCCATTTTATGTTTTTCCTTGTGTTTGTATTGTTGCCCTTTCTTGGAAATCAATGTGATACAATAGAAAGAACTTTAGTCAACTTATGGTTCCAGTCTTGTCCTAGAGTTTTTGTCTACGGTCTTTTCTTCCTTCTCGCCCTTCCTGTTTCTGTGTCTCTCTTTGCCTGTCCTCTCTGTCTCTGTATTTCTGTGTTTCACAGTTAAAAATTCTAATTTTCATTGTTACAAAGCTTCGGTTCGGGATTGGGGAGGAGGACGCAATTTCTTGCCTGTCAAGATAAGGCAATGCAGATGTTTTAAGGAATTAATGAAAAATTGACCTGAAAATTAATCTAAGTATATGTATTTGCCTCCTTTTTACCCCTTTGTTTTTTGTTACACAGTTAAATAGGTTCCTTCAGTTACTTTAAGAAATTTCTTGGATGGCATTGACATCGATGTTGATATTGGAATTTATGTCCTGACATGTTTCTGAAAGAAGTATTCAGCTATTAGTGAGATGTTCAGCCTATATATAAATGCTGGGCTAAGGTTTTGACCATACAAAGCTTTGTGTCTTCATCTGTGAAATGGAGATAACATTGTCAGTCTTATGATTGTTATAAAGATCAATTAAGCAATACAAGATCCTGCAATGGTTTTTGTGCCCAATAATTTTTGCATTGTAAATGTAGCAGTTAATCCTGTCTTTGGACTTTCCTTGTGGCTCAGCTGGTAAAGAATCTGCCTGCAATTCTGGAGACTTGGGTTTGATACCTGGGTTGGGAAGATCCCCTGGAGAAGGGAATGGCTACCCACTCCAGTATTCTAGCCTAAGAGAATTTCATGGACAGAGGAACCTGGCAGGCTACAGTCCATGCGGTTGGGATTCTTCTGTACCTGGTACCTTGATATAGAACTTTTGAGATCTCATTCTGTGACTTTTTTTTTCATTTTCATAGTTTTTTTCTGTTAAATTAAAACTTTTATTTATATAAGAAATGTATGTATAATTAAGTAATACATGAATATATATTGGTTATAAACCATTCAGATGATTTGAATGATGAAGAGTAAAAAAATCTCACTTCAATTCTTTCCTAGTGCCCTGCCCTCCATCCAATCTCATTCTTCTTTTCAGAGGTAACCACTCTGAACAGTTTGATATGTATTCCTCTAGCCTCTCTTTGTCATTTATTTAGATACAGAGATACTATGCTCTCCCTTTTAAAAGAGATAAATAGGCCTATTTATATTCATTGATTCATCAAGTATTTGTTGATAGCTATATTTTTCTGTAACGTGTCTTTTTATTGTTAAGGTACAGTAGATCTACATCACTGCATTAGTATTCTATAATATGAATTTACCAAAAATTAACAATTCTCCTATTGATGAGAGCTCAGTTTATTTCTAATTTTTCTCTATTACAAGCAAATCTTAAGGAACATCTTTGTATATATTTGTATAGTTTTGCAGAATAGGTTCCTAGAAATAGAATTGGAATTGGTGAGTCAAAGAGCATATGCATTTAAAATTTTCATAGATGAAAATTTCATGCTGTCAAATTCTCTCTCCAAAAGTCTGTCCCAGTTTATATTCTTTCTTTCATTATGTATTTTTAAAGATTTTTGGTCATACTGTGTGGCATATAGAGTCTTATTTCCCCAACTAGGGTTTGAACCTGTGCCCACTGTGGTGGAAACATGGAATCCTAACCACTGGATCCCCAGGGAGGTTCCAAGGGGCATTTACTCACACTCTTGCCAACTCTAGATACTATCAGGTCTTTTAAATTTTGCCATTGTTGATATCTTATTTTAATATTACTAGTGAAGTTGAACATCTTTTCATCAATATTTTTGGTTATTTGTAGTGCTGTGAATTGTTGTTCAGCTGGAATTTTGGGGGAGATACTGATTTGAAGATGCTATTTTTATGTTCTGGATGGTAATCTTTTAACCGTTTGTATTCTATTTGGTCCTTGTCCCTTATCTATTACCTTGTTCATGGCAACTTCTGTTAAATGGAAGATTTACATTTTACATTTTTAGTGCCAAATTTAGCAGTTTTTTAATTTACCTTTTCTGGTTTTTATGTGACTGAATTACACAGCATGTGTCTACCTATCTTGTACATTTTTTTAGTACTTTGGTAATTAAACTATTTAAAAAATATTTGTGGGTTTGAATATGAAAATAATACAAATACTTTCATCTCATAAAGAAAGGTTGAAATAATATTTGAATAGAATCTGGGGAGAGGGTCTCAGTTTATGAAAAAAATACAAATCATTCTGAAATGTTATTGCTTTATTATATAAATAATGAATACATTATATTCCTTATATGTCTAATTATTTCCAGTTATTTGCAATTGGAAAGTCATTATTTATGTTTCATGCGTGTGCTGTTTTAGTTGCTCAGTCGTGTCTGATCCATTGCGACTCCATGGACTGTAGTCCGCCAGGCTCTTCTGTCCATGGGGATTCTCTAGGCAAGAATACTGGAGTGGGTAGCCTATCCCTTCCCCAGGGGATCTTCCTGACCCAGGAATTGAACTGGGGCCTCCTGCAGTGCAGGCAGATTCTTTACCAGCTGAGTTACCAGGGAATATATGTTTCATATGTAATATTTAAATTATAAATATAATATATAAATTTCATATCAAATATTTAAAAATTTTGGAATAGGTAATAATTGCACATGGTCCAAAGTTAAAAAGGTACAAAAGAGTGTATAGGGACACCATTTTTCTTCTTTATTATCCTTTCCATTTCTGTTCTTTATTATCCAATTTTCCCTCTTAGAGACAACCAGTTTTATCAGTTTCTTGTGTCTGTTGCATATATACAATGTGTTTTTATGTTAATTGGTTCTTTTCTTTGTATAGCTATATAAAGCTGCACCTGCTTTAAATGTAATTTGTTCTTCAGGCTAAAAATCATTCACAGTTCCAGAAGGTAAATTAAAATAATTGATGAATAGAGAACAGCTGTCAGCAGTAAGAAGGGACACATGCTGCATCCATGCTAGCTGATTAGTAGACTTGACAGAGCCTTGCAGTTAGAAGGGCTTTTCTTTTGTTTACTTAAATGATCTAAAACAAATCTTTCTTTCCTCTTGTTAAACTGACCTTAGAATCAGAGACTTCTGATTATTCCAGACTTGATATTTCCCCCTAAGAAAATATACTTCCTGTTATTGAAATGTGAGTTAAAACAAATATAAAACTTGAAGGGAAATCGTAGAAATTAGCCAAACTAAATAACCCTCTTATTTTATGTGTGAAGAAATTGAGGCCGGTAGAAATTAAGTGACTTGTAATGTCACATTGATATTCCTGAAGGACCAGATATTTGCAGTTAAGTAATCTGGCAGCAGCGTAAGTTTTTGGAATGCTCTTTTATTTAAGAGCTAGCAAGTTTTTTCCTCCCTCTTTTTTTTAAAGGAGAAGTTACAGTAGTCTTACGTTGCAGTTTGATATTTTATAAAAAATCTTCATAGTACTTCATTTCCTCATCTGCATTTTTGCCTGTAAACTGGAATGGTAAAGCACTATTGTTCAGTGTTAGGCACTCTGTAATTCTTGGAAAGTTAAAAGAAAGTGGTGTTTATTGTTTAGGATGGAGATAGGGATTAATGGAGCCTTCTTAAACACTTTTTTTTTCTTGACTATAAAATATTTAATGGATGTGCCTTAATTCCCTTAATCTTATGCTTTGAATCATTCTTAGCCTTCTGCATTTTCTTCCTTCCTAATTTGTATTATAAGTAAGTGAAAGTACCTCATTGTAAAGGGACATTTAAATATCTATTTATGTTTGGTTAGAAAGCTACTACTGATATTTTTTCATGAAACTTTTCATATCTGTGTATGGAAATATACATAGAAGTCAATATATTTCTATTACCATTCTTTTTTTCTTATCTATTGCTAACATTTTACCTTTAATCTTAGATTTCTAAAAATAATTTTATTTTTTTCCCTCTAATATATTCTTTTAATCTTGATTCACTTAGATAGTAATCAGCAGGAGTCCATATAGAGACCCCCATCTGGAATTTAGTTTCTATAGATGTTAATTGTATCTTAGTACTAAAATACTGACCTCTGTCTAGCTCATCTCCAGATATATTTACTTTTTAAAAAAACTCTTTTTTCCTTCATTATTGAATATAAGTAAACGTTTATTTCGTAGAGGAAAACTCATAGAGTTCATATTCTGTGATTTATTTTTTAATAGCAAATCTATCTTTTAATATGAAAATACTGAAACAATCTGATCCTCCCTACCCCAATTTTTTTCTGTTTTTGGTGGAATACACTTTATTGTTGGCCCTATATATTATAAATTCTGCTTGGTGAGCACACATGTTCATGGGCTGGCATATCAACCTGTGATGTTATCAAGGCTGATTTGGCTGAGTAGATTGCAAGGCTGGAGCTTTATCCTTTAGAATGACTCTTTTTGGCCTCGCCATGGTCAGGGATCAGACCTGGATCATCGGTAGTGAAAGCATGGATGCCTAACTACTGGATCGCCAGAGAATTCCCTTGAATGGGTTTTATTTTATTTGTTTATTTATTTATCTAATAAGTAGATTAAACATGGATTTCAAGTACTTATTTTAAATGTACATCTTTTTTTTTTTTTTTTCCAAACTTTTTCTTTTGTGTTAGAGTATAACTAATTAACAATGTTGTGCTAGTTTTAGGTGAACAGTGAAGGGACTCAACCATACATATACGTGTATCCATTCTCCCCCAGACCTCCCTCCCATCCAGGCTGGCACACAACATTGAGTCAAGTTCCATGTACTATACTATAGGTTCTTGTTGGTTATCCAGTTTGAATATAGCAGTGTGTATATGACTTTCCCAAACTCCCTAACTATCCCTTCCCCCTGGCAACCATAAGCTAGTTTTCTAAGTCTGTGAGTCTCTTTCTGTCTTGTAAGTTCATTTGTATCATTTCTTTTTAGATTCCAGGTATAAGGGATGTCATACGATATTTCTCTTTCTCTGTCTGACTTACTTCACTCAGTATAACACCCTCTAGGTCCATCCATGTTGCTGCAAATGGCCTTATTTCATTCTTTTTAACAGCTGAGTATGTATGCTCAGCTCAATGAGTACATGCTCATTGCGTGTATGTACATCTTCTTTGTCCATTTCTCTGTCAGAGGACATTTAGGTTGCTTCCATATCTTGGCTATTGTAAGCAGTGCTGCAATGAACATTGGGGTGCATCCTTTTGCATCATGTTTTTCTCCGGATATATGCTCAGGAGTGGGATTGTAGGGTCATATGGTAGCTCTATTTTTAGTTTTTTAAGGACTGTCAGTACTGTTCTCCATAGTGGCATCACTGACTTGATGGACACGAGTTTGTGGAAGCTCTGGGAGTTGGTGATGGACAGGGAAGCCTGGCGTGCTACAGTCCATGGAGTCTCAAAGAGTTGAACACGACTGAGCGACTGAACTGAACTGATAGTGGCTGTACCAATTTACATTCCCACCAACAGTGTAGGAGGGTTCTCTTCTCTCTACACCCTCTCCATCATTTGTTGTTTGTGGATTTTTTTGATGATAGCCATTGAATGGCTTTTAGAAGAGTTGCAAACAAAATCATCTACTCTGTAATTTTTTTTCCTTGTAGGATAATTGCTTTACAATGTGGTATTGGCCTCTGCCATATATCAACATGAATCAGCCACAGGTATACATAGGCCCCTCCCTCCAGAGTCCCCCCTCCCTCCAGAGCCCCCCACTCCCATCTCCCACCTTATCCCATCCCTCTAGGTTGTCACAGACTAGTGGGTTGAGCTCCCTGTATTAAACAGCAAATTCCCACTGGCTATCTATTTTACATGTAGTAATGTATATGTTTCCATGTTATTCTCTCAGTTTGTCCCATCCTCTCCTTCCCCTACTGTGTCTACAAGCCTGTTCTCTATGTCTGTCTTCATTGCTGCTCTGCTCCTCTGTACTTTTGAAGAGACATTTCTTCATTGATTTTTTTTTTGCATCTTAAATTAATTCAGGTAATAATTATGAACATTTATGTCCTGTCTGTCTCATTAAAAATAATGTTAGTGGTTCGTAAGCTAGTAGAATCTTACTGATTTATAGTCCCCCTGAGGCGAGAGGAAGAGGCATTTATTACTGAATTCTACTTCTCTGAATTAGAGGAAAATATTAGCTTTGTAGTGATTAATAATTTAAGGAGATTAAAAAATGTTGATGAATTATGCTTTTATATATTATCTTTAAAAATATATACAGCTAGGATTTTGGGAGCTTCTACAAATGCTGCAGTAACACAGGGTGTGTTCAAAAAGAATAATTCTAAAATATAGTCATTGTGTACCTTATGTTTTATGTTGTATCTAGCAACAGTAAAGTTTATAAGAGTTAAAATTCTGGGTTGGGTAATTAAAGTATACTTTTCTACTGGGAATTCTGCAGTATAGAATTAAAACTTATCTTTTAAATTAATGTTTTAAAACCCTGAATAATTCTGGTTAATTAAGATATAATTTTTGCATCTATTCAAAATCTTAAGTATAAAATCATTGTAAAATATGTATTGTTAGAATATACTACTTCTCTTGGGCTTTATTGATAGATCAGAAATGATGCAGTGTGAAAGTTGTGGTTATGATTTAAATTTAAGTGGGACTGTTGCCATAGATTCATAGTATAATGACTCCAGAGTTACTTAGTACTAAACTGAATGTTGAATAATATGAGGCCTATAAACTATTTAATATCATAGTGTGTATTGAATATTAGAAAGTTATGGTCTCAATTCTGTATTAGGTGGTGTAATTGGTATATGGTGGTTTAAATGAAGTGCCCTCTAAGAACTTCTGAGGCAGCTTTACAGTTATTTTTCTGGGAGTTAAACTAGCAGTGGCTCATTGGTAAAGAATTCTCCTGCCAAAGCAGGAGATGTGGGTTTGATCCCTGGGTCAGGAAGATCCCTTGGAGGAGGAAATGGCAACTCACTCCAGTATTCTAGCCTGAGAAATCCCATGGACAGAGGAGCCTGGCAGGCTCTACAGGGTTGCAAAGAGTTGGGCGTGACTTAGTGACTATAAATGACAACAATTCTTTTCTAATAAGGACTATCTGAAGATTTGGGGAATGCTAAAATCAGTGTGCTCTAGGAGTAACCTCAGAGAGACAGTTGTGAAATATGATCAGAATTTATTGAATGGAAATATTAATTTTATCGTACAAAGTCTTTTGAACAATGTCTATGAACAGAAGGGTAGTCAGCTCAGAAGACACCCAAGGGAAACCCAAAGCATAAGGAATTGGGTGACTGGCCTGTTGGGGGAGAATTTGTGATTTGTCTGTTTCCTGATGTAGGCATGTCCTTATTGTGGAGATGGATGTATGAGATTAGCTTAGTCTGATGTCATTACATATTTGAGTCATAATTACTTTCCCATGCTCTGTCCTTTGTTTACTGCCTTCTCCACCTGAGAGAGAAAATACACTCATCTGATGAACATTCTAGTCTGCCACATGATTGTAATTTTCATTATGAGAAATAAAATTTCAAAATAGTAAACAAAGTGAAAAAAATAAACCTGTATGCATACATGTATATATTTATGTTTCTGTGAATTTGGTTAAAGATAATTGGTCCTGTGAGAAAGATGCTTACAGTCTGTTTTATCTGATCAGGTTTGTTTGCAGCTAGTCTCCTTAGCTTGCTGTTCTTTTGTATTGCTCTGAGCCTGGACTTTTGAAAACTGCAACAACTTAGGGCATTTAACTTGTGTGGTCTCATCTTTAAAACGAGAATGTTGACCTAATACTCTTCAGAATTCCTCTTAGTTCTTATTCTTCATGATTAACTTGTGAGCTCAGTTGTATCACTGCAGACTTAACAGGTAAGAGAAGGGATTTGAGAGAACTGAAATATCATTGATGTTTATGTTGATAGTACCAATATTACTTAAAGTTGCACATTTCAATCAGCCTTGTTTTGTTGGCTCCAAAATATAGAGTACAACATTTTACGTGTTGCTGCTTCATTCTGTAAACTTTTTAAGGACGGAGTGAGTACAGGACAGTGTATATCACAAAGAAAAGATAGCCAGTGCTTATTGAAAGAATATATAGGACATAGCTAAACATGGTTTGGTTATTTGTGACTTTAAAAATATTCTTTATTATGGCAAATTTTAAACATAGGTATGAGTAGACAGAATAATATTATCTTAGTTCATCTGAGGTGCTGTAACAGGATACCATAGACTCAGTGATCTATATATAGAAGAAATTTAGTGCTCACAATTCTAGATGCTAGGAGTCAGAGATAAGGGTGCTAGCATGGTTAGGTTCTGTGAGAGCTCTCTTCCTAGTTGTAGACTGCTGAGTCACGGTGTATCCTTCTAAGAGAAGGCTAAGCTAGCTTTTTGGGGTCTCTTTTACTTTTTAATTATTATTATTTATTTTTTAATTAAAATTACATTTTAGTTTTTAATTTTTATTTGGCCATGCCGAGAGGCATGCAGGATTTTAGTTCCCCAACTAGGAACTACTGGTTGCCCCTTGCGGTAGAAGCGTGGAGTCTTAACCGCTGGACCACCAGGAAACCGCGATGTCTTTTACAAGGGCACTAATGCTAATTGTAAGGGCTTCGTCCTCATTACCTAATAACCTCCCAAAGGTCTTTCCTCCTAATACCATCACTTATATGAATTTTGGGAAGACACTAATGTTCAGACCATAGCAAATATTATGAACCTCCATTTACCTGTTACCCTACTTTAATAGTCATGATTATTATTTCTTTACTTCTTGCCATGTGCCTTTTGTATTATTTTGAAGCAAATCTCAAACTTCATATCAATCTGTAATTACAGTGTATATCTCTCAAAGATAAACATTTAAAAAAATCATAGCTGTACCTATATCATACCTCAAAGAATGACTTGGTTTTGACAAATATTACATTAATTTCACTTTGAATACCTGTACTAATTATTTCCAAGAAACTTGTTATGTGTAGTTTCCATGTAGTTAATCATGCTTAGAAATAAAACAGTAGAACTAATTTTTGTTTTTATTTTGTTTAATATTTAGGCTATCGACATGACGGCTGAAGAAACAGTGAATGTTAAAGAGGTTGAAATCATTAAGCTAATCTTAGATTTCTTGAATTCAAAGAAGCTTCACATTAGTATGTTGGCCCTTGAGAAGGAAAGTGGAGTCATAAATGGCCTATTTTCTGATGATATGCTTTTCCTGAGGTATGATTTCATTATCACTGTAATCATTCCAAGAAATGTTAAGTATTAATAAGATAACAAGTACAATATAGGTAGGTCTTTATAATCATGAAAAGTAAGTATAATTTTTTAATGTTTATTATTATAATGAGCATTTACAAAATAAAGTTTTCTATAGAATATTTTCAGGAGTAAGATCCAAAGATTCATTAAAAAGAGTCACAACTCTATTATGATTGTGGCATCATGTAAAATTAATAAAATTAAAATTAAAAAAGGAATCAGAGAGGGTAAACTTAAAATATTTCTGAAATATCTTTTGTAGCTGCAGAAATAAAACATACTCATATAAACATATTCTTTGTAGAAAATATAGAAAAATAAGGAAGAAAAGTCACCTCACCATCCACACATAGTTTTTGATGCATATTAAAAAAAAACCCAGCAATTCTGTTTTGCGTTTATAATTTGTATCCTGCTTTATCCGTTAACATCATAAGAATTCTCTGTGTGATTATACATTTATGCTTTTAAAGTTTTCAGTTTACTTAATTTCCTAATAATTTCCCTATTTTTAGACAATTAAATTGTTTCCAGGTTTTCTTAAATGCTCTACTGAGCATCTTTCATACATATGGCTTTTTCTGTATCTTGGATTATTTCCTTAGAACAAGTTTCTTGGAGATGGAATTGCAGAGAAAAAGGGGGTTAACATGTTTGCCAAAATGGAAAGCTAAATATATCCTTCCTTGAATTGGATGGAAAAAGAAAAACCCAAATTTCCAGACAGAAATGTATTCTGTGCTTATGTGGTACCAAATGTCCTTGACAGGGAGTACAGATTTTTGGATATGTAGCATTTTGTGAAATGAAAATGAAGTGTTTCTAACTCATGAAGAAAGAACTTTTTAAAAAGCTTTATTATATCAGGAAAGTTTATTTAAATTCATCGCACTTCCCTGTATTTGATATTATGAATGTCACTGAGCCCTAGGGAGCTTAGTCAATGATATGTGTAGCAGGAACCAATACTAAGGCAGTATTCTCTGGGCTTTGTCTTTCAAGCGTTGCTATTCCTGGAATTTAGTAGTGGCTCTCTGATATCCCTCTGCAGAAACCCATTGATTTGTGGTGAAGTTTTACTGGTCTAAGGTGAAATGCAAAGAATTAAAGAATAGTAAATTTTTCATTAAACTAAATGTATATTCTTCTAATGTATTCATCTTAAAGGGCTCACCTTTGAAATTATATCCTTCCTACTTTTTAAATGTTAAAATGTCCCTTTATAAAATGATTATGTTATATATTGTGATTACTTTTTATTACTATTCATTCTTTGTAGAATTTTAAAAGTTGGCAATCTTATGTAGATCTTCTTGCCTGTTTCTTCTTTTTTAAATTTTCTGTTCTAAAAATGCATAAGTAGGGAAATAACTTTTAAGAAAGAACAGTAATCTAAAAGCCTTATAACTTTTGGAAGTTCCCATAGACCACTTAAGTCAGAGAAACCTGATATTATTCATTACTGTTTTCATTCTCAGGATATAAATTTTAGTGTTAAATGCCTCCAAGATGTTGAAGTCACATTTAGAGCAGTTTTTCAGTCTTAGTACTGTTAAAACATTTTGTTGTGTGAGTGTGGGAGTTGTCCTGTGCATCGTAGGATGTAGGATATTTAGCAGTTCCTCCGACCCTCAAGGGTCCGACCCTGTAAATGCTGGTCACACCCCAGTTGTTACAACCAAAAATGTCCCCACACAGTGCCAGATGTCTCCAGGGGGCAAAGCTGCCCCAAGTTGAGACCCACTGACTTAGGGAGACTGGGACATACCCACACACTGGCCCCTAAATAATACAGAATAACTGTAAACTATAAGATTAGTGGGGAAGTAAATAAACTTTTAGATTTAGTTCTATGTTTTTATATAGGTGAAGAAAAACACATTTTAGAGTGAGGAGTGGGTGCAGGTTCACAGATTCTTCTCAAATAGCATATGTTGTTACAAATAATTTGTGGGAAAAGTTAATTTTATTATAGTGGTTGAGGAATCAAGTAAAATGTTAAACTTATTAACTGCTTTGTGATGTTCTAATGCTATCTTGTCATCTATTCTGCTTTTAATTGGTGTTAACACAAATTTGATAGCATGCATGGATTTTTCTTTATATAGGCAACTAATCCTTGATGGTCAATGGGATGAAGTTCTTCAGTTCATTCAGCCTCTAGAATGTATGGAAAAATTTGACAAAAAAAGGTAAGATTTCATCTGAAACTTTTTAGTATCTTATCATTGGTAGAAGTTTAGCAAGACAAAGCAATAAACAAAAATTTAAAAATAAGACTGTTAGCTTTCCTAGCACATAGTACCCTCAGTCCCATTGAGTTGGAGCACTTCTAGAGGACAGCTTGCATGTACTTCAATTAGTTGACTATCTGATATATAAAATTAGTCAACATTGTCTACATATAAAACATCACAAGGGCCTATCTGAAGCAGTTGTTTCTTTGTAATACTACAAAGATTTTAAAGATGTCATTCCATTGTTTCCTGACCTCCATTATTTCTGACAAAGAGTTATTGTTAATTCTCTTGTATATAATGTTTCTTTTTTTCTTCTTCTACTAGCTGCCTTCAAGATTTTCTCCTTGTCATTAGTTTTCAGCAGTTTGATTTAGATGTACCTAAGTGTGATTTCCTTGTATTTTTCTTGCATGGGGTTTACTGAGCTTTTTGGATCTATAAGTTTATGTCTTTCATCAAATTTGAGAAGTTTTTGGCAGTTATTTCTTCAAAAATTTTTTCTGCTCCTTTCTCTTCTCCTTCTAATTATATAGTATTAGATTGATATTGTTCCACAGTTTTGAAGCTTTGTTCCTTTTTTAAAAACATTTTTTCTGTGTATTCTTCAGTCTTGATTTACCCTCAACGTTTATTGACACTTTCTTCAGTTAGTAACCTGCTCATAAACAATAAATTTTTCATTTCAAATATTGTACTTTTTGTTTGCAGAATTTACTTTTATTTACAATTTTTCTGCTGAGATATTCCTATCTGTTCATTGTGACTATATTTCCCAATAAAGTCCTTGAACTTATTTTTAGTAACTGCTTGTTCACTAATAGTTCTTATTTGCTAATTCCAACTTCTGGGTTATGTCAGGCTTGGTTTCTATTGATTGCCTTTTCTCTTAACTGTAAGTCACTCTTTTTTTTCACATGTCTCATCATTTTTTAAAATATATTCTGCACATTGTGGATTCATTGTTGAAACTCTAGATTTCTGTTATCTTCTTTTGAAAATTATTGATGGGGAGTATACTTTGTTATACTCAGAATGCAAAGTCTGTCCCTCACCTAACAGACATCAGTTGGAATCTCTGCTCAGTTATTTAACCTTCAGTCTGTTGCTTTCCCTGGGCTCTTTGGAGTCTCCCCTGCATCTTCAGTTTTAGGGATGGCCAAGGTTTTAGGCACAGTTTATAAAGTAGATTTTGATATATTTTTCATTGTGGTTTCCTCTTGTTTTGGATCCTCCTACCCTCTCTACCACTTTTCAGCTGTTCTGGCATACCAGACCTTTTTCTGACTTTTCAAAAATCTGTAAAACTGCAGCTTTCTGCTTGAGTTTTAGCTCACGCTGTGTGGATTGGGAAGTACCTCAACTGGAAGGCCCTATACCCTTGAATCTCACTCCCTAAAGTTCCTTTTTTTCATGTGTTGACTTTCCTCTAGTTGTGCTAGCCTTTTTTTTTTCCCCTTTGGTGCTTTCAAATAGTTTTTGTGTTTTATCTAGGGTTTAATTGTTATTTGCAGAAAAGTTAGCCAGATACAAATTACTCCACCATCGTCAGAAGTGAAACTTCGTGTTAGTTTCTGATTCTCCATAATTCATGCTGTTTGATACTTTTTTGCTTTTGTACATTGTTTATTTACCTGGAATACTGTTTCTTACATCATCTTCTGTCTTTACATAGCACATGCTTGATCATCTTCCAAGAGTCAGTTCTTATAAGACCCTCACCATTACTTGTAGACTTGGTTTCATACTACTTCAAAATCTTTCTCTGTGTTAGTTACTCAGTCATGTCCGACTCTTTGAGAACCCATGGACTGTAGCCCTCCAGGCTCCTTTGTCTGTGGAATTCTCCAGGCAAATACTGCAGTGGGTTGCCATTCCCTTTTCCAGGGCGTCTCCCCGACCTAGGGATTGAACACGGGTCTCGTATTACAGGCTGATTCTTTACTGCTGAGCTACCCAGGAAGCCCAAAATCTTGGTGAATCCTATACATATTCCATGGAATTTATTAGATGATTCTCTTTTTTTTTGTTTTTTAAATTGAAGTATAGTTGATTTATAATACTGTGTTAGTTTCAGGTATATAGCATAATGATTCAGTATTTTTGCAGACTATATTCCATTATAGCTTATTACAAATTCTCTGTGCTATACAGTTATCTTTGTTGCTTATCTGTTTTATGTATAGTAGTTTGCATTTGTTAACCTCATACCCCTAACTTATCCCCCGCCACCAACTTGAGTAACCACGAGCTTGTTTTCTATGTCTGTGAGTCTGTTTTGTGTATATATGTATATTCATTTATGGTATTTTTAGATTCCACATATAAATGTTATCATATAGTATTTGTCTTTTCTTTGACTTATTTCAGTAAGCGCAATATTCTCTAGGTCCATCCATGTTTTTGCAGATGGCAATATTTTTTTTTCCCCTTCCTTACATGACTTCTTTTTTAAAATTTTTGTTAGAGTATAGTTGGTTTATGATGTTGTGTTAGTTTCAGGTACACAGCAGAGTGATTCAGTTATACATATACATATGTCCACTCTTTTAGATTCTTGTCCTGTGTGAGTCATTACAGAATATTGAGTAGAGTTCCCTGTGATAAACAGTAGGTCCTTGTTAGTTATCTGTTCTATGTTTAGTAGTGTGTATATGTCAATCCCAATCTCCCACTTTATCCCTCTTCCCCTTTCCCCACTGTTAATCATAAGATTGTTTTGTACATCTATAACTCTGTTTCTGTTTTTTAAATAAGTTCATTTGTATCATTCTTTATAAGATTTCACTTATAAGTGATATCATGTGATACTTGGCCTTCTCTGACTTACTTCACTCAGTGTGACAATCTCTAGGTCCATCTGTGTTGCTGCAAATGGCATTATTTAATTCTTTTTTATGGCTGAGTAATAGTTCATTGCGTGTGTGTATACATACACACCACAACTTCTTAATCCAGTCATCTGTTAATGCGCATTAGATGAGTTGCTTTCATTAGATACCTTTCTTCTTAAAGGCAGGGATTTTGTTTTATTGGCACATATTTGCTGTTACAACAATGGTTGGAAGAATGACTATGAAGGTTCATTGTTATTTTCTTTCAGCCCTTAGAAACACTTTTCTTTAAAGTGCTTAAGGCACTCAACATTTTTTGATTCATAGACAAGTCAAGTAGACTCTCCCTTTTCCCTCTCTGTAAAGTACCTTTTAAAGAGTTTTAAATCTACAGTTATTTTATGGCTTTTTAGCAGTGTTACTCATTTCATTCTACCCTTTCAGCTCTATTTTTATAAGACTTTTCTCATGTTTGAAAAGAAAAGACATATTTTGGAAATAAAATATTTGGAATATAAAATATTTTGATTTCATGTTAGATGACTTTTGACATCTTCCGTAAAAGCTTGATTGTTTGCTTAGAAATAATATTTCAAATAAAAACCCTTCCTTTGAGTATTAAATTGTGATTACTTGCTATCTTTTAATTATGGCTTATGAGTGATTGAACACACACTCACACATGGCTTCAGTGTGAAGATATTTTAAGAATTTTCTGAAAGCAGAGGTATTTACAGTAACTAGTAAATACATTTGATTTATGAGACATTGGGAAGTTAATGTTTTAAAGTCTCTTTTAAAAGGAATAATTGATCCTGTAAGAAAAACTTGGCCTATTTTGCTTTAGGAGCTTGAGTTTAATTTCTAGTCATTGACATTGCTATAGTGAAAGGCAGTGAAAGTGATAGTCACTCAGTTGTGTACGATCCCATGGACTGTAGCCTGTGCTATAATTCAGCTTTTAATCATTTTAATGTTTCATATTTTATTTTTCACAGGTTTCGTTATATTATCCTGAAGCAGAAGTTTTTAGAAGCCTTATGTGTTAACAATGCAATGTCAGCAGAAGATGAGCCCCAGCATGTAAGATTTTTATTCCTGAAGGTTTGCGCCATAGTCTTGTTTCAGTCATAAGTATTCTCTTCACTAAAACAAAAGATTAGTATCATGAGTTAAAGTTTTTATGAGTAGTGGTGGGGCAAGATCTGTTGTTTTACAGGTGTAGTATTTTCAATCTGTAGTGCTTCTGAATTTGTTCTGTGATTTAGGTAAAGATGATACACATGAGAAGGCAATGGCACCCCACTCCAGTATTCTTGCCTGGAAAATCCCGTGGACGGAGGAGCCTGGTGGGCTGCAGTCCATGGGGTCGCTAAGAGTCAGACATGACTGAGCGACTTCACTTTCACTTTTCACTTTCATGCATTGGAGAAGGAAATGGCAACCCACTCCAGTGTTCTTGCCTGGAGAATCCCAGGGATGGCGGAGCCTGCTGGGCTGCCATCTCTGGGGTCGCACAGAGTCGGACACGACTGAGGTGACTTAGCAGATACACATGAATGGCTGTTTGGTTGGAGGGTGTGTGCCCCTCTTGGTTAAGGTGATCAAGATAGCCGAAGATGTTTGACTTGATGACTATATCATTGCTTCTTTTCTTATCCCAGAAGTGAATTATATTTACCTCTTCTTTCTGTCTTTTCAGTATTTTCTTTGATCCAGAGGTTTGTTTTTCTTTTTTTAAACCCTTTATTTTTTGGCTGTGCAGTACAACTTGTAGGATCTTAGTTCCCCAACTAGGGGTTGAACCCAGGCCCTTGGCAGTGAAAGCACAGAGCCCTAACCACTGACAGCCAGGGAATTCCCCAGAGGTGTTACTTAACAGAATGTTTATTTTTTAATGACAATTTAGATTTAATGATATTAAATTCTTTTTGGTTAGAGAGTTACTTTTAAAGTTTTAATATTAGTATTGTTGCATCCAAAACCAAAGAAATTTGATTAAGTGCTAGTAAGTAATCATTGATAAAGTACAGAAATGCTTGCCAGGTAATGATGTTTAAAGGTGGAAAGAGGTACTTACCTGGTAGTCTTAATAGTTAAGACTCAGCATTTCCACTGCAGACGACTTGGGTTTGACCCCTGGTCAGGGAACTAAGCTTCCACATGTCAAATGGCATGACCAAAAAAAAATGTGGAAAGAACACTGGAATATGAATGAGTCAATAAGAATTTTCATTCTGTCTTTGTCACTAATCAACTGAATTACTTAGGTTAAATCTGCACCCTACCTTTTCCCACAGGTAAGATATAGAAGTTGTGCTATGCAAATTCTGAAGTTCCTTACGTCACTGAAAGCTTATGATCCTAAGATAATATTCACTATACAAATTACTTTGTCTTTTAGCTAAGCTTCCTTTTGTTCTATCTGCACCATTTTTGTAAAAGTGAACTGTAGATGTTGCCTTTCTTGATTTGCTTTCTTTCCCCACATACATTTGTCCTAACGCAAGTTTGAGAATGGCTCTTTTGCTTTTTGGGTAAGCTGGAGTGATGGCAGGCTATAGTAAACAGTTGAATATTGGCATGCTTCAGTTTCATTGCTAGAAAACGTTATTATCCTTACTCTTAAAAATTATGTGTTGAAAATAATAGTATAAAGTCTGAATTACCTTACTTTTTTCTAGGTAAAAGTTTAATGTGCTAATAACCAAATTTTAAAATCTTTATTTTAGTAGTAGAAAACATTTTGATTCTTCACTTGAAAGTTGTTATATAGCCCACCATTATATGCGTATTCTTTGACACTAGTTTATCCCTTTGCAATTGAACAGTTTGTGAAAGTTTATAAAGTATTTTTGAGTAAAATACTTTCATTGTTTTCACATCTCATAGGATCTCTCTTTATAGCACTTGTTTTTTTTACAGCTGGAATTTACCATGCAAGAAGCTGTGCAATGTTTACATGCCCTGGAAGAGTACTGTCCTTCTAAAGATGACTACAGCAAGCTCTGTCTGCTTTTGACTTTGCCTCGTTTGACCAATCACGCTGAATTTAAGGACTGGAATCCCAGCACTGCACGAGTTCACTGCTTTGAAGAGGCTTGTATCATGGTTGCAGAATTCATCCCTGCTGATAGGAAGCTAAGTGAGGCTGGTTTTAAAGCAAGTAACAATCGTTTATTTCAGCTTGTAATGAAGGGCCTACTTTATGAATGCTGTGTAGAATTTTGTCAAAGTAAAGCAACAGGAGAAGAAATTACAGAAAGTGAAGTACTACTTGGAATTGACCTCTTATGTGGTAATGGGTGTGATGATTTGGATCTGAGTTTATTGTCGTGGCTCCAGAATCTCCCATCTTCGGTCTTCTCTTGTGCTTTTGAACAGAAAATGCTTAATATTCATGTTGACAAACTTCTAAAACCCACAAAAGCTGCATATGCTGATCTTTTGACACCTCTTATCAGCAAACTTTCTCCCTATCCATCATCTCCAATGAGAAGGCCTCAATCAGCTGATGCCTATATGACCCGCTCTCTGAATCCTGCTTTAGATGGCCTCACTTGTGGACTGACCAGTCATGATAAGAGAATCTCAGACCTTGGGAACAAAACTTCTCCAATGTCGCACTCCTTTGCTAACTTCCATTATCCAGGAGTACAAAACCTCAGCAGAAGTCTCATGCTTGAGAATACAGAATGTCACAGTATTTATGAAGAATCCCCTGAACGGTAAGTATTTGCTTATAAAAATTGGCAAATCTCCATAAGTGTGAGATAATCGAATTGGGGTGTGTCTGTGTTTTCTAAATCTTCAAGTCTCTTTAGTTGAAAGTTAGTCTTTACAACTTTATTTTTAAGGAGTTTTAAAAATTTTGATAATTAATATTATCTAGGAAAATCTTTATTTTTATGTCCTGTATTATCATTTAGCTGGTTATAAGGCAGTGCATATGTATTAAGAAATTTTGGAAATATGGAAGATTATCAGTAAGAGAATTAAAATCCCAACACAATCTCACACTTAGATGACCAACGTTTTTCCTATGAATACGTTTTTAAAAATTGGGAAGGTGCTATATATATTTTCATACAATTTGCTTTTTTTCACTTGATAGATCATGAATTGTTCCCATATTCTTAAATGTTTATTGAGGTCAGTGATTAAGGGTATGTGCATTATTCCTTTGTATGGCTGTATCATAGTTTTACCTAATTCCTTATTGTAGGAGAGTAGATGGTTTCCTGTAAATACTACTGTATTGAACATGTATATATATAAAAATCTCTGATTATTTCCAGTTATCTTTAGTAATTCTTTATATATATATATATACACACACACACACACACACACACACATACACACACACATAAGGAATTTAAGGGTTAAAACTACCACTCAGTTTTTCTTTCAAATCTGGCATGAAATAATAATTTCCTGATTAGCAGTTCTTTGTATTAAGGCTTAAGAAACTTCCTGTCTCAGTTTTCCAGGAATCCCATTGGGACACAAGGCTGGTTTCCTATACTCAGAGTTGATACTATGAATCATTACTATTGACTGCAATAAAGTTATTAAAAGAGCATAAAAATGAAAACTTTTACTATTCACATAGGATAGTTGACAGCATTCTGATTGAGGAAGAAGCACTGGACTTGGAATTTCTGTTTCTAATTAAAACAAGAGGAGATATTTAGTTAAGGCATAAGAATTACAGGATAAATATTTATGGAAGCATTTTCTGTTAAGTTGCTGTGAGATTGTTGAAGGTGGTGGGTGTGATTTTCCTTAATGTTCTTTAAAGAAAGGAGAGGATTCTAGGATCATTTAAGTGAGGGGACTTCCTAAAGCCTAGGGTGATTTCCTAAGGCATCTTACTGCTCTGTATTTTATATTTGAAAGATAAAGATGGTATCTAGTGATGAAAACGAATGAGTATAATTTAATATAGGGCATCCTATTATTTAAATCCTAAAGGAATAGAGAATCTTGAGTATTGGTAGAGACTATCTTAAAACTTTTCTTTGACTTTTCAATCCCTTTAGAGAAAATTTTTGCTGTCTGGGATGCTGAGCTTCTGGGAGAACTAGTGACATTTTTCTGAGTATATGAGATGATAGGAGCTTCTTGATCAATATAATGAATAGCATGTTTGGGATTGTGTACCAGTGGGATTGTCTTTATAAAGAAAAAAACACAAAAATCTGGCCAAATTTGCCTCTACATGTGCTGTTTCCTATGTAAAGAAAGTACTACTAATTGAGAGTTGACTAAATAAAGATGGAAAGAAGTGAAGTTATTAGACCATTATAGAGGGGTAAAATGTAACTTGTCAAAAGGTAAGTAATACATGTGTTTTTAGCTGAGCAGTAGTAATAACCCAGAAAACATCTGTCATGTCTCTGAAATTGGAAAACTTATGAGGCAAAGCAGTGTAGAACAGTGAATAGAACATGGTCTTTGGAGTCAGACTACGGTTTGAATAGTAGCCTTGCCATTTTCTAGCTGCATGATCTTGGAATGTTACTTAATCTCTCTGAGCCTCAATGACCTCCTCTATAAAATAGAATGTTGACTTGTAGAGTGAGATAAAGTTCCTAGCAGAGTGGTAAGCATGTGCTTGGTGCTTAATAAATACAGATTTCCCTCCTTCAGGGCTCATACCCTTGGAAAGGACAGTGTCTCAAAAGGGCTACTACTAACATGTTATGGAAGAGCTATTTGGCTGTTGATAAAGTATAAAAATTTATTTTGGAAAAAGTTTACCTGATTTTGAAAAATGTTTTAGGTATAATTAGAAAATATAGGAAGCTCAGATCAATTATGTTAAAATGCCACATAAAAAGACTTTTGCTTGTGGTAATATATGTTTGAATTCAGTATTTATTTAAAAATATTTGATTGTCTACTCTGTGCTAGCACCATGCTGCATCCCCAGGATATAATGATTGAGTTACTATGGTGAAGAAGATAGAAAAGTTTATAAAAGAGTATGTAGTGTTTTGAAGGATATCTTTTCACTTGAACAGAAAGCAACTCAAAATAAAAAAGGAAGAAAAAGCAGTTGAAATATGCAAGCCGTGACTATGCAATATAATGGTCTCAAAATTAAATGATAGGAAAAAAAAATCTATTCCCAGACTTGGGCCAGCATTGGATTTGGAGTCCAAAGACCTGGATTCAAGTCCTAACTTTATTTACTAACTATGCAGTTTTGGTAACATGCCTTTTTTGAGTCTGTTTGCTTGTCTGTGAAATGGGAGTTTTAATCTATTTTACAGGTCACTGTGCAGATTAAATGAGATAATGTATATGGAAGTGCTGTATATATTGCAAAGTTAAATGTTACTTAATAAAATTGTTTTATTCTATCTACACAGTTAATAATTCTTACAAAGTCTACTTTTGGATTAAAATGGATTTTCCTTTGGTCATTAGCAGCTTACAGCACTGTCAGTCCTGTAACCGAAAACTCTTCCCAGATCTTTCTACTTCCTCCTCAGGGTGCATGTGTGTGTATATATGTCTAGATATTTATGACTACTAGGCTCCTAACTAATGGTACCTTTGTGAAGATGACTATCTAGCTCTGCTTTCCTAAACCCTAGACCTCTATTTTAATGTCTTATATACTTATGCCTGGAGAGGTCATTATGAAGTCATCTCATAATCAAATTAATTGAAGACAGAATTCACTTTACTTTTGTACTTGTTCCCATGGTATCTGTTACTGATAGGTAATCTTTGTGAATGTGGTATTTGTCATCTTTGGATAATGTTAGTTATTAAAATTTTTAAACAGCGTAACTATGAAGAGTAGAAATTGCCAGTGTCTAAGAAGACGACAAGGAACAACCTGACATAAGACATCAAACTTACTAATTAGTATGCATTAAAAATATTTGAAAGATGTTTTACTTTTATGTTAAGTGCAAATAAATCAAAGGAAGCCTTTTAATAAAATCTCAACTATTCTTAACTTTTTATTGAAATATATTGGAGGAAAGAAAATTGATGTTTGAATAACAGAATAACATTGAGTTCTTTAAGAGAATTTAGGCTTTAGATCATTTGACCTATTAATTTGTAGATGAAGCTGAGCCACAGAGAATGTAAGTGATTTCCCAAGGCCACATACACTATTTTAGATGGGAGTCCCTACCCTCCTTGCTTAATAATCCAGTGCTTTTTCATTATTAGCACATTCTATTTTTTAAAATCCCTTACATATAGTACTTAAGAGAAAAAAGTAAAGTTTAAAATCTGTTTTTGTGCATTTAATATATACTTAAGCTAGATATGCCTCTTTTAAATTAAAATTTATCTAAGTACATTACATTTTTCCTTACTTCTTCCTTTTCATTTGTTACCCCACAGTGATACACCTGTTGAGGCACAGAGACCTATCAGCAGTGAAATCCTGGGCCAGAGTTCAGTTTCAGAAAAGGAGCCTGCAAATGGAGCTCAGAATCCAGGACCAGCTAAGCAAGAAAAAAATGAGGTAATGTTTACTACATCTCAGGTCTTTTAGAGTTATCCATTTTGTAAGAAGTAATACTATTTGCTTGGATAGAATTTAAAAAGAATTTTCTGTTATTTCAAAGGAGGAGAGAAAATACCTAGATTTTCTTATTAATTAGATCATTTCTCTCCTCTTCTTTAAGAACTTGTAGTGTTTTTATTTTTATTTTTTAGTTATCATTATATATTTTAGAGCATTTTTAATGTATGAATTTATTAACAATTTAAAATATCACAGTTGACACTGCTTCTGCATGTTTGAGCATTCATGTAATTGAATTCATATTAAAAGTAGACAACTTGTATTTTAAGATATGTGCTCTATATTTTACTAAGTAGATTTAATGAGCAAGAAATTATGACATTTATAATATAGAATAATACCTTATCTCTACTTCCCTGATGGCTCAGCAGTAAAAGAATCCACTTGCAATGCAGTAGATGTGAGTTTGATCCCTGGGTTGGGAAGATTCCCTGGAGGATGGCAACCCACTCGACTATTCTTTTTTTATTTTTTTTAATAAAAGTATTTATTTATTAAGCTCTGCTGGTCTTCATAGCTGTGTGGGCTTTTCTCTCATTGCAGCAAGTAGGGGCTGTTTTCTGGCTACTGTGCACAGGCTTCTCATTGCAATGGCTTTTCTTGTGTAGCATGGACTCCCTAGGGTACATGGGCTTCAGTAGTTGTGGCTCCTGGGCTTCCAGCACACAGGCTCAAGTTGTGGCACATGGGCTTAGTTGCTTCTCAGCATGTGGGATCTTCCCAGACCAGGGATTGAACCCGTGTCTCCTGCATTGAGAGGTGGATTCTTTACCACTGAGCCACTAGGGAAGCCCCCACTCCAGTATTCTTACTTGGGAAATACCATAAACAGAGGAGCCTAGCAGGCTACAGTTCATGAGGTCACAAGAGGTGGACGTGACTTAGCAACTCAACCATCACCACCACCACACCTTATCTAAGCCTTTAGAGTTATAGTTTATTTTTCTGTGGTGCTTTGAAAAAGAAATTGTACTGTGAAATAAGGTGCAAATTTTATCATATATATAATATCCCATTTATAAGGAGTGAGTAGATTTAATAAGTTGAATACTTTTTTTGTGTGTTTGACTAAATATTAAGAATGAGGTTGAAAAATTACCCTTAAGTACATATGGATATGTACCAAACAACAGTATGCCAAAATATATGAAGCAAACATTGGCAAAGCTGAAGGGAGAAATAGACTGTTCTGCAATAATAGTTGGAGATTTAAATACCATACCTGCAGTAATGGATAGAATATCTAAACAGAAGATCAGTAAGGATATAGAGGACTTGAACAATGCTGTAAACCAATTAGCGCTAACAGACATCTCTAGAGCACTCAACAGTAGTGGAGTACACATTCTTCTCCAGTGCACATGCAGCGTTCTTGAGGATAGACCATATCTTAGCACTGAATACATTTTAAAAGATTTAAAATCATGTAAAGTATCTTGTTTGACCACAGAGGAATGAAGCTAGAAATGAATAACAACGAAAATTTTTAAATTCAAAATTTGAAAAAATGAATCAGCACATTCTTAAACAACTAGTGGGTCAAAGAAGACATCACAAGGGGAAATTAGAAAACACTTAGAGACTAATGAAAATGAGTACAATGTAACAAATATACAACAAGCTTATGGAATCAGCAAAAGCAGTGCTCGGGGATAGATTTGTAGCTGCGAATGCTCACATTAAAAAGAAAGATCCCAAATTAATAACTTAACTTTATGCCTTGAAGAGCCAGAAAAAGGAAGAGCATGCTATATCCAAAGTTTGCAGAAGGAAGGAAATAATAAAGATTAGAGGAGAGAGAAATAAAAGAGAAAAGGGAAACAATAGGGAGAATCAACAAAATCAAAAGTTGGTCCTTTGAAAAGATCAACAAAATTAATAAACCCTTAGCTAGACTGACAAAGAAAAAAACGAATAGCTAAAATAAATAAAACTACCTTACAGGACTTCCCTTACAGGTGGCACTAGTGGTAAAGAACCCACCTGCCAGTGCAGGAGACACAAGAGATGTGGGTTTGATCCCTGGGTCGGGAAGATCCCCTGGAGGAGGAAATGGCAACCCACTCCAGTGTTCTTGCCTGGAAAATTCCATGGACAGAGGAACCTGGTGGGTTACAGCCCATAGGGTCGCAGAGTCGGACACTACTGAAGCGACTTAGCATATCTACCTTACAACAATAAAAAGGATTATAAGAGAATACCATGACCATTTGTAAACCAGCATATTAGATAACTTAGTTGAAGTGGGCAAATTCCTTAGAAGCAAATTACTAAATTCATTTGGAAAGAAATAGAAAATCTCAACAGATCTATATTGAATAAAGAATTGAATCAGTAATCAAAAAGCTTCCCAACAAAGGAAAGACTAGGATCAGATGACTTTACTGGTGAATTCTACAAACATTTAGGAAGAGTTAACAATACTCCTCAGAATTTTCCAAAAAATAAAAGAGGAGGGAACAAACACTTCATAACTCATTCTATGAATTCAGCATTACCATCACAGCAAAGCCAAGTGAAAATATTAGGAAAAAAAACTACAGACCAATATGTATTATGAATATATAAGCAAAAATCAACAAAATAGTAGCAAGCCAAAACCATTAGCATATTAAAAGGATTATACATCTTGACCAAGCGGATTGATTGCAGGATGCAAGTGTGGTGGTTCAACATAGAAAACTTTCAGTTTAATAATCACATTAATAGAATGAAGGAAAAAAATAAACAACATGTGATTGTCTCAATTGATGCAGAAAAGACATTTGACAAAATCAAACACTCTTTGCTGTTAAAAACTCTCAGAGAACTAGTAATAGAATGGAACTTCCTCAGCATGGGGAAGATTATTTATGGAAAACCCAAGCTAATATCATACTTAATGGGGAATTGACTAAAAGCTTTCTCTCTACGATCAGGAACAAAGATAAGGATGCCTGCTGTCACAATTGTTACTTCAACATTTATTACAAGTTCTAGCCACAGCAGTTAGACCAGAAAAATAAACTGGGAAAGAAGAAGTAAAGCTGTCTCTATTCATAGATGACATGAATGTTATATATCATCAGAAAGAATCCACATGACAGCTATTAAAACTTATGAACAGGTTCAGCAAAGTTGTAGGATACAAGACCAACACATGAAAATTGTTTGTGTTTCTATATACCAGCAGTGAACAATCAGAAGAGGAAATTAAGAAAGCAGTTTTGTTTACAGCAGCATATAAAAGGATAAAATACTTGGGAATAAATTAAGGAGGTGAAAAATTTGTATGCCAGAATCTACAAAACATTACTGAAAGAAGTTAAAGAAGACCTAAATAAATTAAAAGACATTCTGTGTTCATGAATGGGAAGATTTAATACTGTTAAGATGTCAGTACTACCCAACATTATTTGCAAATTTCATGTAATTCCTGTAAAAAATTCCATTGCCTATTTTGTAGTAATGGAAAAGCTAATACTCAAATACTTGGAATTGCAGCAGGCCTTGAATAGCCAAAACAGTTTTTCAGAAAGAAGTACAAAATTGTAGGACTCACACTTCATAATTTCAAAACTTACTATAAAGCTACAGTAATTAAAACTGTGTAGTTCTTGTATAGGCATATAGACCAGTGGAATAGAATAGACTGAGAGGCCAGAAGTAATTTCATATATCTGTGACCAGTTGATTTTTTGGCACAGGTGCCAAGTCTACTCAGTGGGGGAGAAATAATCTTTTCAACTGATGATACTAGATAACTGGATTTCCACATACAAAAAAGGCAGTTGGACCTTTGCCTCACACCATATATAAAAATTAACTAAAACTAGATCAACAACTTAAGTACAGGACCTACAAAAGTATAAAACTCAGAAGAATACATAGGGATTAATCTTTACAACCTTAGATTTTCTAATATGTTCTTAGGTATTTTACCAAAAGCTTAAGCAACAAATGCAAAAATTCAACTTCATCAAAATTAAAAACTTTTTTGCATCAAAGGACATTATCAATCAACTGAAAGGACAGCCTCCAGAATGGGAATAATATTTGCAAATTATTTATCTGGTAAGGTTTTAGTATCTAGAAAATAGAAAGAACTACTACAACTCAACAATAAAAAAATCCAATTTAAAAAAAGGAGTTGAATAGACAGTTCTCCAAATTGGCCAGATGTCTATAAATGGCCAATACATAAATGAGAAAAATGCCTAACATCACTTGTTGTTAGGGAAATGTACATCAAAACCACAATGAAATATAACGTTACAATTACTAGAATGGCTAAAATGTGAAAATCAAAGCAGTAGAAAGTAATGTGTTAGTGAGAAAATAGAGAAATTTGAGGCCTCATACATTTCTGGTTGGTATGTAAAATGGTGTAGTCACTGCTTTTGTGGTACCTCAAAAATCTAAACAAGAATTACTATATGACCTAGTCATTTTACTTCTAGGTATATGCCCAAAAGCTTTGAAAGCAAAGGCTCAAATAGATAACTGTACATCCATGTTCATAGCATCATTATCAACTGTAGCCAAAAGGTAGAAATAACTCATGTACATCCACAGGTTAATGGATAAACAAAAGTGATGTGTCCATACGATGGAGTATTACTCAGCCATAAAAAGGAATGAAGTCTGACATATGCTGCAACTTGGATGAACCTTGAAAACGTTGTGTTAAGTGAAATAATCCAGACACAAAAGGACAGATATTGTATGATTCCATTTACATGATATATCTAGGATAGGTAAATGCATAAGACAGAAAATGGAATAGAAGTTAGCAGGCGTTAGGGGGAGAAGGAAATGGGAGTTATTGCTTAATGGTTATAGTCTCTGTTAGGGGTGATGAAAATTTTTGAGAATAGATAATAGTGGTGGTTATGTAACACTGTGACTCTAATGCCACTGAATTGCACACTGAATGGTTAAAATTGCAATTTTTATATTTATTTTACCACAATTTTTTTTTAAAGGATGTAGGGATAATTTTGTTTCAGAGTTATTGCTGTAAGTTATGAAATAGAGGGGGACCATTACTGTTCTCTGGGAAAGGGAGACAGTTTTAGCTTTAGTCAGTCAGTCATACAGGACTCTTGGTTAAGCTTACTGTCAGTGTTGGCCAGTTTTAGAGATGATCCAGTTCATATGATCTCTATAATTTGGCCACACTGTAGCTTGGCAGAAGGGTCTTTCTTTCTTTGCCAATATTGGAATTCACTATTATATCTAAGTCCTTTAAGTTGACTACTATATAGTTCTTTTAGAAGAATGAAGTAGGAATGTTGAGACTGCTGAGTTTAACATCTATTTATTCTATTTTCTTGTGAAGAGCCATTTGAATTAAAGTGTTGTTTTTGAAGGAATTTTTATAAGCTTCCTTCCAGAGTAACCTATTAGGCCACAATCCACTTACATGCTTAAATTCTGTTAGACAAGGTTACCATTTTATTTATTAAATATTAATGTAGTCCCTCAGTATTTTTTCCTAGTAATATAGATTTGTGCTAGTCTGTACATTTGTATTCTATATTCATGTCATCTTTGTGATAACTGTAGTCTGTTTTTATTCATGTTAGTCAGGGGTCCAGGATGATCATTTATTTTGGTCAGTCATTTACTGTGGAATAGAGCAAATTAATTGATCTGATCTATTTGACTGTTAAGACTCATGCGTACTATGTTATTTTTCAAAGATCCAGTATATTAAGTATTTTCTGATTGTTATTTGTAGCCATCTATATGTTTTATGCAGCACTTATGGAAGTTACTGTTGAGTGATGACATATTCAATCATAGTCTGCTCAAACATATTATTTATTTTTTTTTATTTTTAAGCTTCGAGATTCAACAGAACAGTTTCAAGAATATTATAGGCAAAGATTGCGCTATCAACAGCACTTAGAACAGAAGGAGCAACAGCGACAGATATACCAGCAGATGCTGCTTGAAGGAGGTGTGAATCAGGAGGATGGTCCTGATCAGCAGCAGAATCTTACTGAACAATTCCTTAATAGGTCGGTCTTTTAGTCACTTTTTTAAATATGAGGAATTATTTAAAAGCTATTAAGAGCATGCAGTAACTGCTACTTTCTGTGTATAGCTTGAAATTTTAAGGCTTTTTAAGGGTTTCAAGTAGTGTGGAGTTACATAATCTCTTCAGTCACAGAAGTCTGAGGGCTCATCCAGTTTTGTCCTCCTTCTGTTAAATGGCTTTAACATCTGAGCAAAGGGAGCAGTGAGCATGGTGGTTTCAGCACACAGGCTGAAAGTGGACTGCTTCTGGATCTGATCATGTCCCTGGGTAGCTGAAGACCTAGGGGAAATTACTGTCTTTCGTTTGCTTGTTTCCTCATCTATTTCACAGGGTTGCATGAAGATTAAACGAATTAACCTACGTAAAGTACTTAGAACAGTACCTGGCATAGAGTAAACACTGTATTAAGTGGTAGCTGTTATTTTTATTGTTATCTTGAGAGCTTAAACTTTCAGATTTTATTGAATTCAGAATATTAAAATGATTCTTTCTTATTAATTTCTTCCAAAATATATGAACTTATTATTTTTGATTATAGGAGGTAAATACATGGTAACTTTTTTTTTTTTAGAAATCTGTAAACCAGAATATGTATACTTAATTGAGCTAGAGTTGTTGGAAGATTTAGTTAACGTATATTAAAAAATTACTTAGAATAATTTCTAGCATATAGGAGGCATGCCGTAAATGTTGGCTGTCATCATGATTTGGAGTAGGAAATGGCAACCCACTCCAGCATTCTTGCCTGGAGAATTCCATGGACAGAGGAACCTGGTGGGCTATTATATAGTCCATGGGGTTGCAAAAGAGTCGGGCACGACTGCGCACATGCACATGCATGCATCACCATGATTATAATTGGGCAGTACAGTGGTGACTGTCCTTACTTGGTTCAGTAATATTGGAAGTAATCTGCTTGACATTCTGTGTGTTATGCAAGTCAGTGAGCTTGAAACTGATCCTGTCTTCAGACCTTCACACAAGGAACATTTATAGTGGTATCTAGAGTCTAGGTAGTCCTCTGAGCATTCAATTTGAAGATCATTTTCTTATCACCTCTGATCAAGTCAGTGGCTTATCAGAATTATACTGATATGATGAACTGCTACTTCTGGTTCTTGGATGTTGTCTTCATATCAGTAAAAGTCATGGTTGCAATTTGACTTCCTGTCTTCTTTTTTAGTGAAAGCAGATACTTAACATTGTCAGAACATAAAGTGACAAGGTTCTGTGATTCCAGCAGTATGGATATCCTTGCTCAGAAAAAAAGTTAAACTATTCAAGATGGTTTATTTTTCCTTAAAGATAATTATAAGTAGAATTCATTGTAATAATAGAATTCAATATAGATAATAGAATTCGTTATCTTAAAATTATAAGAATTTTTTCTTATAATTTAGGTTCAGTTTAGGGCATAACAACTGTTCTCAATTTCTTTAGCGATTAGAATTTTTAAATTATACTAAAGGTAAGTATGTTATAAAAATCCATAGAATAACCAGGTCTGTTATAAATATCAATGGCTGTTTATCCTAAACTTTTATAAATTAGTTTCATATAAAATTTCTGTTGTTTTCTTAACCTTTCCTTATCTATTCTTTTTTCTAACTCTTTAAAATAATACTTCTATTCGATCTGTTTTTCTAGACCCTCACTTTTATGTACCAGGACATTAAAATATCTGACTAATACCAAGGACAAATTAAATAGAGATAGAAACTAGAAATTAAAATATATCTTTTCCCCCTTAATGTTTTAGTCTTTCAAGTCATTCTAGCAGCAGAACACTGTTTCTAAAATTAAATTTTGCTTCTTCCTTTCCAGAGGCATAGAAAGAGTTAGAGAAATAAAAGTCATGTTATGTAATAGAACTTACTGAAAAAAATCAACTAAAGTATGATAGGCTTATTATTAACAGTATTATATCACTACTACTGATATTTTCTGTTACTAATAATTGGCTCTTATTATAGGCATATTCTTCCCCTTCCCCATCTTCCCTAACATTAGTGAGACAAAATTATGTTAGCATTTTAGGCTCTTTATACTTAGCATTTCCCACATTTATTTGACTGAAGACTTTTTTTTTTTTTATGTGGGGAGCATTTCACAAGATTAGTGTTTCATAGAAATGCTATTTACTTAAAATTTTTAACAGATAAATATTTAGTAATGGCTGCCAATTCCTTTAATAATTTTAAACTGATCTTTTAAGGTCTTTTAAAAACCCTAAACCCACACATGCACGCATGCACAAGTGCACATGCATATACACATACATGAACACTAAATGTTTAATTTAAAAAATTAGAAAATACAGTGAACCACAATACCTCTTGGTAATCACATCCCTTATGTAGTCCTCTCTCATATTATATCCAGGCTGGAGAAAGTGATTCTGGGCCGGTTCTTGGCTAAATCTTGAGAGTCTGAGAGCTTCCTCCAAAGTGCCCTTTGGAGCCCTGAGTCCAGCATAAGGAGTCAGGCTACTCTGACTTCCAGTGAGGGAAAAGCGCTCAGGCTACCTTGTTTTGCTCCCTGTTTAATCTCCCTGGTGCCTAGATCAGAGCCTGGCAAATAGTTTTTGCAGAATGAATAAATGAATGAGTGAATGTGTGAATAATGGGGATGCCACTTGACTTTGTCCCATCATACTTTGCACTAGTCATCCATTTCCTAGTTGATACGATATTACTAGACAGTAATATTACATTTCATGAAATGAAAATGGCTTGTTTTGTTGGTGAGAAATTTGGTATTGGTGATATTTTTATTATTTGGGGAAATTAATTTTCATGTTGCAAATTGAACCAAAGTTATACTGGATATGAAACAGATTTTTTTTTTCTGTTTGGTAAAAGGTACTTTTAAAAATTCAGTGATACCTGTTATGTCTTATCTCTTTTACAGTGGTATCTTATAGGAAAATATGGATCTTCTTTCAGTTTCTTGATTGTGTCTTATACTGATGATGGTAATTTTTAGTACTAAACTTGTCATATATGTTATATGTGCATGTATTTACCATCTCAGACTTTCAATATTCTTTATGTTAGGAATATGACTGTTTTTATTTTAATATAATTATTTTTTTATAGGTCCATTCAAAAGCTCGGAGAATTAAATATTGGAATGGATAGCCTTGGTAATGAGGTACCAGCGCTCAACCAGCAATGCAATGGAAATAAAGGCAATGGATCTAATAATTCTTCTGTAACTAGTTTTTCTACACCACCCCACGACTCTAGTCAGAGATTAACCCATGATGCTTCAAATATTCATGCAAGTACTCCTCGTATTCCTGGATCAGTAAATCATATACCTTTTCTTGAGGAATCACCTTGTGGAAATCAAATGTAAGTGCTTTGCTTTGTAAGACCTGGAAATGTTAACTTCATACTAATAAATAGAAACTTAGAAGGTTGAATTTCTCTTTTGAGCCTTACAAATCAAAGTTTTTACAGTTCATTACTTATCAGTTTTTTCTAATATGTCTTCATTTATCTATTCTCTTCTACTAACTTCTGAGTCTCTTAATTGTCTTTATTCTCCTATTTTTCTTTTTGCTTTCTTACCACCACCAAGACAATTCTATTTTCTATAACGCATCTTACTCAGAAATCAAACAGCTTTAGGCTTTATATTCTCCCCAGTTTTTTCCCCTTGCCATTGGTATCTTTCAACAAATAATCTTTTAATTCACAGACTTCCAGGGCACAAAAAGATGTTTTATGACATGGTGGAGTGATTGCAGTAGAGTCTTGGCAGCTCTGGTAGTTACAGCAATTGAGACTTCCTGCATATTTATGTTTTCACTAGTCAGAGAAAAATTTTCATCTTGCTATCATTAGTAAACAGGTGTTAACTTATGCAATGGAAATAGTTGAGCATTTTCTTCATCTATTGTAGCATTAAACCACCTTAGAAGGGTTCATTTTAAAGTGCATAACTTGCTCCTGACATTTGTATAGAACTGGCTTTATAGATTTAGTAGCAAAAGCTCTAGTTTTATACTTAAGGACATAAATTTATCTAATACTTGCTTCTTTGTTACAGTTTCTATAAAACTTTTCCGTGTACCCCTAAACTAGAGCTCAAATTTTAAAATTTATTTTTATTTCTATCAAAGTAATATACATACATGGTGTAAAAGGACAAATAGCACTTTAAGGCTTAAGACAAAACAGAATCCCCTATCTTACCCATCTTTGTCCCTGACGTCTATCTTTAGTAGGCTGCCATTTTCAACCTAGATAGCTGTTTCTTTTCTATGTGTCTCCACATTTCTGAAAAATATGTTTCTATTGTTGTTTTTATTATCCTTTGGTTTCCTGCCAGTTAGATTTAGGCACCATACTGCTTACCCGCAACACATTAATTTTGTTTACACTTTCTAATATATGCTGGTTTTTGCTTAAAAACTAAACAAAATAGGTTAACTAGTGTTAGCATTACTATGGCCACATAAATGTTATTTACAACTGAGTCATATAATACGAATATATTTCCTTTTCACAGAACTTTTTATTTTTCATGGAGAGAGTAATTGCCTCATTTTTGGTGTGCATCTGTATGTGTGCTTAGTTTTCTTGGTACCTACTACTAAACTATCTGCTGATACTGTGACAGAACTGTAAAATCATAAAACTCCTCATTACAGTAAAAAATATCAGCTACTTTTTCTTTCCATTTTTCTTTCCCATCTGGCACCCTTCCAGGATCATTCCTGCTTCACTTTATGTTCATTACTTCTAAGCCATTTTATTCAGGCCTAGAGAGTCCTGGGATGTTCCTTCACTATTCTCTTGGGAGTTTCCTTTGCCTCTTCCCTGTATTGGATTCCCTGTGTTCAGGATCTCCTGTAGTTTCCTGAAAGGGGTACAACATCAGAGAAGTTTCTGAGACCTTGAGTGTCTAAATATTTCATTTTTGACTTTTTAGTATAGCTGAGTAAAGAATTCTACAATGGAAATCATTCCTCAGAGTTTCAAAGGCATCACTTCATGGTCGTGTACATATTGAAAAGTCTGATGCCATTGTGATCTGATCCTTTGAATGAGGACTGCTGCTTTTTCTACTGTGGAATTTTTTAGGACTTTGTCTCCCCTGATGTTCTAAAGCTTCATGATGATATACATCAGAGTAGGTCTGTTTTACTTCATTTTGCTGGATACCTCATGGGCTCTTTTAATCTAGATTCATAAATACTAGAATATTGAAAACATATTTATTTAGAAATTTTCTTACCTCTGTTTTCTATTTTTTTTTTTTGGTATTATTTTTATCTTCCAAGCTCTTTATTTTTCTCTAATTTTCCTTAACTTTTTAAATAGATATTTTTCTTGCATTGTTTCCTCTTGTATTTCTAAGGATTTTAATTATATTTTGGTAGCTTTTGTTTCCTTAATTGTCTTTAGTCTCCATTTGTAAATTTTGTTTTGTTTTGACTGTGTGCTATGACTTGCGATATCTTAGGTCCCTGACAAGGGTTGGAACCTGTGTCCCTTGCAGTGGAAGCATGGAGTCCTAACCATGGGGCCACCAGGGAATTTCCTAGACTCCATTTTTTTATTTAGGAGGCTTTCTTCAAGCATTTGTAAGAAGTGAGTTATTTTTTTAAAATGGCTAGTTGGAAGGAAGGGCCACAGGTATGGATGCATCCGTTTACCTGTTGTCCTCACAAAAAAGTGATTAAATAGAAACATTGTTTTATTGTGGGACCCTCAACTGTCTGCTGCTATGTTGCTTCAGTCATGTCCGACTCTGTGTGACCCCACAGACGGCAGCCCACCAGGCTCCGCCATCCCTGGGATTCTCCAGGCAAGAATACTGGAGTGGGTTGCCATTTCCTTCTCCAGTGCATGAAAGGGAAAAGTGGAAGTGAAGTCGCTCAGTCGTGTCCGACTGTTAGAGACCCCATGGACTGCAGCCTACCAGGCTCCTCCGTCCGTGGGATTTTCCAGGCAAGAGTACTGGAGTGGGGTGTCATTGCCTTCTCTGCTCAGCTGTCTAGTTTCTGTTAATTGCTCTAAAGAGCAATCCAGTTTCCTCCTTGGGTTAAAACTTAACCATAGTGACTAGGATTCTGGAACTAAGCAGGGAAAAGGTAGTGGACATCTTACCATGAAATTTGTACAGTTTGACTCCATCTTTTTCCCAGAATGGCTTCTCATTCCTTCCTTACAACTAACTATGCTTCGTGTTATGGAATCTAGCATCTCTTAACAAATGGCTCCAGAGAGTAATTATGACTGGGATCAGTGTGGGTTATAAATAAACATTATAATCCCCAAAGAAATAAATATTAGAGATTTAAAGGGTAAATTAGTTCCTGTTTTGATAATCAGAGTAAATGGTACTTGAATTTCTTTCTATTCACACAGTTCATCAGAACATTCGGTCATTAAGCCACCTCTTGGAGATTCTTCAGGGAATCTAACAAGATCAAGAGAGGAAGAGGTAATACTTAGAGGAAGGAGGTTTCATTATTTTTATATTTACTTGCAAAGGAAGTATATTTACTTGTCAAGGAATTCTCAGTTTAAGGAAAGAACCATCTTTAAGTAGTCCTTATTGTTAATGGTGGTAGTAATCTCAAGGGGTTGAGTTTTCACTGAGTAAAGCGAAGGGGTTGCTGAAAAATCACGTTTTGAGAGTATTCATATTAATGGTTCAGTGGTGATCTTGGTGCATGAGTTGGAGGTGTGTCACTACTCTCTGAACCCTGTGGTTAGTTAGCTAAGATACTTAATATCTTTACTCCTTTGGACTGTGCATCAATACATTCGTGTTTTGCTTTGGAACCAGATATCCTTCCCTAACTAGTATACACCTTCACTCTGTCTTATTTTCTCTAGTTCAAATTTTAATCCCATAAACAAAGTTATTATTTCAGATGCTTACGGGACCAAACAGGTGTCATAAATGAATAAAGTTGATTATTTTTGTGACAAGTTCATAGGAATATTTGTCCCTTGCACAAAGAAATATGCTGACCTAATGTTTCTAGATCTTTTGATTTTCAGGAAAAACTAGAAAGTTGGATTTTTATGTAAAATCTATTTTTTAAATGGCAGCCGATTTTTTAAAAATTTAAATACTCTGGAGAAGAGCAAGTAAGATGGTGGCTCTGCCACTTCTGCTATAAAACAACCCTTAGTAACTATTATTAATGTGCCATTGGCCATGTAATCAACGAGTCATTCCCCTCCATTTTTCTTATCTACCTGTGTTACTCATTTGGTAAATAGTCAACCTTTCTTGTATATGGCTTAATGGAAAATGTAGTATTTCTAATTAAATACATTAATATGAATAATATAAGAATTCAATTTGGTTACATAAGACAGAGTCTAATATATCAGGTTTATCTCCTACTCCCCAATGAGGATGTTTTGCTGAATACATAAAAGTTTGGGTAGGAAGATGCATAATCTCTTCATTGATATAATCACTATGGGTTCTAGAGCTCTCAGCATACAATCAGAGCTAAAGTGATTTGCCTTTGGAAAGTATGAATGTCAAGTATATACACAAAGACAAATTTTAGGTGGGTCTCTGCACCACACCCAGCCTGAAGGGCTTTGTTCCAGGTCCAGGATCCAGTCCTAGTCTGGGTAGCAGGGTGGTTTCAGATGACACCAATAGTAGGAGTCACCAAAGCTTTTATACAGTGTTGTTTGAGAGTTTCCCTTCCTCAGAGGAGGGATGTGAGCAGACAAGTTGACAGTTGAAAACAGAAATGAGGCTGAATCAAAGGTCCTGATTAAAACCATTTTTACAGTTTTAAAAGGGTATTTTACAATTTGAATTTGAGATGGTAAAGTATTCATTGCTGGAGATAATGGTAAACTTTTTTTTTAACCCTAAAGTGATTAAATAATAGTATATTATATTTTCTACTTTTAGAAACATGAACAGTGGTTTGTTGTAAGAACTATAAATGTGGGCTGTTTTTTTCTTGACAGTTGAAGAGAACTTAAAATGAGAATGCATATTCTTATGTTTTGTCATAGAAAAGAAGAAAAACTTGAATGTCTATGAGCTGTCCAAGCTTACTTTAGCAATGAGTAGCAAAAATAGAAAAATTCGGTTTATTTTAGATTTGCCATTCAAAAGAATGTATGCTTGTATCGATAGTGAACAGTAAAGTGATAAACTGAATAATACAGTTCAAATGAATTTAAAATGGGATAAAGATGAATTCTTTCAAATTCTTTTTTTCATAGAATGACTTTGATATTCATTCTCTCCATAGGATGACAAATCAAAGAAGCAGTTTGTTTGTATTAATACCCTAGAAGACACACAAGCTGTCAGAGCAGTGGCTTTTCATCCAGGTGGTGGTCTATATGCTGTCGGTTCAAATTCAAAAACTCTGAGAGTATGTGCCTATCCAGAAGTAATTGATCCAAGGTAAGGAGAGATGGTTTGTAGTGCCATTTTTGCTTTAGTTTTTAATTTAGCTATATGGCCCCCTTTTTAAGAATTGCCTTTTCAGTAGTGTTTTTCTTTTCCTTTTTTTAAGCTTTTACATTTTTGTTTTCAATACTTAGGAAATATATATAAGAATCACCAATTAACTTTATAAGTTGTTTTTCATAAAATGTTTTTAATTAGGCTGCTGTCCACTCAGTAGCCTAGTTTCCTTTATTTCTGTTGTTTTTTCTAATTTTTAAAAAAATCTGCAATATCCTTATATTCTAGTTAAATATATAAAGACAAAGTAATGCTAGTTATAGACTTGGAGAAAAATTTAAATGTCTCATACTAATAGCTTCAAAGAAGTACTAGATTGAGGTGTGTGATATTTAACCATTTTGACCTAGGAAGATTCAGTTTTCATTTGGTCGACCTAACTATGATTTTACTCTCTTGTTTTAACAGATTATGGGATTTGAATAAGGGATATATCTTTAAAGGCATATGTTTCAAAAAAAAAACAACAACAAGCATATGACCTTATGTATTAGGTATACAACTAATTCTTTAAAGTTGCTGAGAAAGCAAATATCTTAGATGTAATCTCACAGAAAACTGGATTTGGGCTCTTTTTTATCGATTTATTTGTTAAGGCTTTTACTGTCAAAATGAATGGGCATGAACTATTTGGTAGATTTTGTGGCTAGAGAAATGGCCACAAATGGAATAGTTTTCATACCAGTAGACAAAAAGATTTAAGCAAAACAAGCCACAGAGCTTTAAAATTTTAAATATGAAAAGCAGTACATGTCATAATGTGTTTTGGAAATTTTTTACAACCCTTAAGCCTTTTTGTATTACAACCCCAGTTTGGAGAACAGAGGGGTGAGTGTATTTATTTATTTGCATTTTTTGGTATATCTCTGTATCTGAAACTAGAAATTTAGGCTTTTGGTCTGTAGTATCATTTAAAAGTTGAGAAAAGGAATATGGATCATGTTAGGTGATAGTAATGTCATTTATTGGTGCTATAGGATTATATGAGAGAACAGGCAGAAATCCAGATCAGAGAGTGGAAAAGAGCAACAGTTAGGAGGCAGAGCCAAAGACTTTATATATATTTAGGGTTCATCTTATCTTAAATTGACTCTCCCTTTTTGTGTTTTTCATGCTGACACAAGTGTTTTAGAAGACTCTTCTTGAGGAAACCGATTTTTATGAAAAATAAATTCATTTATTTAACAAATATATTTTGAGTTCCTTCTCTGTGCTAGGCTTTGGGGATAGTTGTGAGTAAAACAAATATGTTTACTGACCCTATGGAACTTCTGTTTTAGTGGAGAAGGTAGACATTATCCAGATAGACACACTCATAAATGTAATTATACATTGTGATAGGTGCTATGAAGAGAAGGTACAAGGTGCTGTAACAGTAAAATGGGGAGATGAGGAAACTGGGGAATCAGAGGAGGACCTCTTTGAAGAAGAGGTGTTAAAGCTGAGATCTGTGGGTGAATAGAACCTAGCCATGTGAAGACAAAGAAGAAGATAAGGTTAGAGGGAACATGAAGTGAGAAAGAGCTTGGCATTTTAAGGAACCAAAGCAAGTTCAGATCAGCTGGAGTATGGTGAGCGGAGTGTGATAAGGGTGCAGAAGCAGATGTGAACTAAATTATGCAGAGCTTTGTGTCCATTTTGGATTTTATGGTGACTGTGGAGGGAAGCTGCTGAAAGTTTTCAACAGTACAGTACTGTGATATAAACTTTGGGTCAGATGACAGTAAGATTAAATGTTAAGAGAAAGGTAGGAGGCTGTTGTCAATGGCTGGTGTGATGGCAGTGGAGATGGAGCAAAATGGATGAAGGTAAAATCCATTTAAAGAATTAGTTGGCCCTAGCAATGAACTCAATATGCAACTTAAAGAGAATCTTTTGATCTGATTTGTTTTCTCTATCACTATTCAACACCTTCTAAGAATTGAAAATTTATCAATATTCTTTCTTGTTCTTTAAAAATTTCTTAATTATGAAAATTTTAAGCATACACAGAAGTGGAGATTAGTACACTGAAATGCAATAATTGTCAAGATTTTTGTTGGCTTCGCTTCATCCTTTTTGTTTACTGAAGTATTTTAATGGATATGTCATTTCACCCTTTAGGATGGATCTCCAAAAACATGTATTAATACTTATTCTTACAGACTTGCTATTATCATTATACCTAATAGGGTCTTAAGTCTATGTTTTAAAGTACAGATAAGAGGCTACTACTCCACTAAACCAATGTTAGCTTCTCATTTAAGGCCAAGTTCTCAAGGAGCATGGCATTTAAGACCTTCCTCAGTTGGACTTGCAGCTGCTCACCTATCCTATCTTTCTCAGTCTCTGGAACGCCCCAGGTTTCTCCCAGCCCCACAGACTTTTTCCCATGCTGCATGCTGGACCAGTCTCTCTACTCTGTTTTATCTTCACTGAAGCAGTTCACCTGCCTTCATCTTTTTGTATAATAATTCTCCCTGTCCTTTAAGGCCTAGTACCTTGTGCTGGACTATAACATTTATATTCAATACTTCCTTTACTGTATGTGGATAGTCATGAAACATCTGTCCCTGCCAGATATTAAACTCAGGACAGAGCTCTAGCTGCTTTTATTTTTTCTCTATCCTTTGTCTTCTCTTTGCCCCAGGAAGTTACTCATATTATATGTTTAATAAATGCTTATCGAACTTTTTAAATTTGGAAGCATTATTGGCTCTTTTTTAGAAATCTTTTGAGGACTTCCCTGGTGGCTCAGATGGTAAAGTGTCTGCCTACAATGTGGGAGACCCGGGTTCAATCCTTGGGTTGGGAAGATCTCCTGGAGAAGGAAATGGCAACCCACTCCAGTATTCTTGCCTGGAAAATTCCATGGACGGAGGAGCTTGTTAGGCTACAGTCCATGGGGTCGCAAAGAGTCGGACACGACTAAGCGACTTCACTCACTTTGAGTTTCTGAATTAAAATCCATGAAAAATATGTGAAATGAAGACTTAAAAATATCCTGTTCCGTATGTGGTCTGAAATAAGACTCAAGATTAGTATAATAATGGTTAATAATTTTATGTTTGGATTTTGGTTTTAAATAGGCTTTAAATTTGTTTCATCTAAGATTTTGAAAAGTGTTATTAACATGTTGTCTGATATATTTTTGCTCTCTCCCTCAAGAACAACCATAATACAGAAACTTCACATTCATTTACTAAGCAAGAAATTGAAATATCTTTCTGCAATTTTTCTTTCAGTGCACATGACATACCTAAGCAGCCAGTGGTACGTTTTAAAAGGAACAAACATCACAAAGGATCCATTTACTGTGTGGCCTGGAGTCCCTGTGGGCAGTTACTTGCGACAGGGTCAAATGACAAATACGTCAAAGTGCTGCCCTTCAATGCAGAGACTTGTAATGCAACAGGTAGGGGCCGAGTATGTAAGCAATAGCTTCCTAGTGTGTTCTTTATGTTTCCCCATGTGTGTCTCTAATACAGCTCTGTACTGTTTTTAGTAAAATCTTCTAAGAATATACCCTTAAGAGTTGTTTTACATTCCAATTGCTTGCATTCATGAGGCATTATTCTTTTTTAGTAAGCTCTTACAAGGTGGCTGGGTGAATAACTTCCGGAATTGTATTTGTGAATATTTTCTAGAGTATCTGATTTTTTCTTTCATTTTCTTTTGAGATAAAAGCCAAGAAGGTAACTCTGCATATGGCTCTGTTTTAGTGATGGTGGCTAAGTGAGTTGATATTTTGATTTCTTGAAGACTTTTTTTTTTATTCACTAAAATGAAATTGAGTATTATATCAATCCCCAGATAACTGTAGAGCATACCATTCTACCATTCTCCTTCTCTTGGTCAGTTTGAAGGCAGTTTAACAATCTTTAAATTATCACAGGAAGTTGAGCAGCGTCTTTTTTTAAAATTCTTATTGCTGTTTCAGGACCGGATCTGGAATTTAGTATGCATGATGGGACAATTAGAGACTTGGCATTTATGGAAGGCCCAGAAAGTGGTGGAGCTATTTTGATAAGTGCTGGAGCAGGAGATTGTAACATTTATACAACCGACTGTCAGAGAGGACAGGGCCTCCATGCTCTGAGTGGACACACTGGTATGTGGTATCAGTCTCAGATGCTACTCTTCTTTTTGTTCATCCCCTGCTTTTTTCCCCAGTGCATTTTCATTAGTGAGGGTGTATTGCATCAAAAGGGATTTCTTCAGGAGAAGAACGTTTTATTTCAAAAACTAAGTCATGAACTTTGGATAACAACACAGTAACTGTAGCTGACATTCTCCTGTTTGCTAAAGCCTTTACTTATACACATAATTCCTTAATTTAACTCTCACAACAACTTTATAAGCCTGAAGTTCTGTCTCCATTTTATACGTGAAAAAAGCAAAATTTAAAAAGGCAAAATGACTTGCTCATTATCTTACGGCTGAATATGACAGAACAGAGGTATCTCTCCAGGTCTCTCCCTTCCAAAGCTGGTGATGTAACCCTGCAATCCTGTGTGTCCTCTTTGGAAAATTTGCCATAATTTCAAATGGTACTTTTTTTTTCAGTACTAGTTATGATGTCCTGAAATATTTGACTCACCAAAAAAGGTTTAAGTTTATGATTTTGATACAAATTTTACTGAATTTAATTTTTTGAAAATTGCCAATATATTTGATATATGTGGAAAATCTCTACCACACAGTTTGAATAACTAAATTATAAACACGCTCAACAATAAAGAATACTTAGCTTTGAATGTGTTATAGAAAATTATTGTCCCACAGTAATAACTGACTCTGTGATCTTTTATAGGGCATATTTTAGCACTTTATACTTGGAGTGGCTGGATGATTGCATCTGGTTCCCAAGATAAGACTGTTAGGTTTTGGGATCTTCGAGTACCAAGCTGTGTTCGTGTTGTTGGCACAACATTCCATGGAACTGGTAGGTTTTTCTGGAATTTAAATACATTTATATGAGAAAGAAACTTTATAAATTGCATTGACCTACTTCTTCTCCCCTGCAAAATATGTTAAAAAAAATAGGAACAATATAAACTAAATACTTGGTATTTTATTGCGTAAATTCTTACTTTAAATTTACATTAAATTCTTAAATGCCTTCATCTTTTATTTTATTTGTAAAAATAATATTCAACTAAGGAAACTGAGACCCAGGAAGATTAAGTATCATGCCCTAATTATTCTGTAGCAGGGCATTTTAGAACTCAGACCTTTTAAAAGAACATTTTTAAATGCATATATGTGGCAGAAATTGAAATTGAACAAAAGGTTATAGATCATTTTCTTCCTACTCCCATTTCTTGGTGTCTTTCCCTAAGGGACCAGTTTCTTATTTATTATTCTAGAAATACTCTGTAAGTATATAACCAAAATGTTTGTGTATATTATAATTTCCCTTCTCCTTTAAACATGCATATACACAGACACAGATTGTAGCATATGATAATTTGCCTTACTTTTTTAACTTAACATGGATTGCTCCATGTAAACTGAGGTTACTGCTCTTTGTGTTATATAGATCACCTTTTAAAATATTGGTATCTTAAGAGTGACACAGTATTCTGCCATTATTTTTATTTTAGAGTCCCTTTTCTGCCTTTCTATTTTTTAATATCAATTCTAAGGTACTTTTTCAAGTGAAAACACCTGTCTTACATTCTTAATTTTTTTGTTTTCTTTGAAATGCTTTTTCCTCTCAGCTTTCATGGACATTGTTCTGTAGTTTGAATCAACTCAGATATGTTCTTCCACTTGTCTTCTCATGGTCAAGTGCTTCTCATATTTGGTCTTAGCTCTTTCTAGCACCTAACCAGAAAAGTCTTCTTTGCCTTAATTGGGACCTTACTGTTATTTCTATCTTTGAACTTCATTTATTTCCTTTAGACTTTTTATCAGTACTTAAGATTATATATTTGTGTGTTTTTTGCTGGTCTCCTTCAGTATAAATAGATTTTAAGTTTCACAAAAGCAGCAGTCATATATATTTTTTTTCTTAGGGTAGATTTAGCACCTACCATGGTATAGTGCCTGGCCCAAAGCAGTAGTGTTATAATAACTATTGAATAAATGAACCTAGATTTCTGTTGTCACCATAAACTTTGCATGTGTAAAGCTAAACTCATTATATCCTCTCTTCTTCCCATTTTCTCTGTTTTTGATAATGGTTTTCTTATTTCCTTGTGCACCTAGATTTGAAATCTGGGGCTCATTTTTGACTTCTTTTTTTTGCCCCCAGTCAGGCAGTTAATTGCCAAGGCTATTGATTCTTGATTCATTTTTTTCCTGAAATCTGTGTGTCATCATTCAGGCCCTTGTTCTCTTGATTATTTTGCTATTCTATCTTATCTTCCAGTGGGCTCCCTTCTGTAGTCTGTCCATTTTAATTTGATACACACTTTCACATAGATTAGTCTTCCTAGAGCACTCCTTGGATCATGTAAGTCTCTTGCTTAGAAACCTGCAGTGATGTTGTGCTCTGTACAGGAACAAACTCACACCCTACAGTTTGGCTTTCAAGATGCTTGACAGGTTTAGCCCTAACCTGCCTTTATGTCTTAGCTACAAGCTACCTTTTATGTTAACATGTTAAATCAACTACTCCAGCCAAACTAAACTACCTATCCTTAAATGTCTTTATTCTTTTCCTTTAAACCTCTTCTCATGTAATTCTTCCTGATAGCCTCTTTTCTCTATCAAAAATTCAAGCAAAGATTATTTTTAATTACATGTATGTGTAATACATGTAAATGCATTCTCTTATTTTTACTGTTTACTGCTCTTCAGGATCTAACTTATGTCCCCTTTTTCTGTGAAGTCTTCCCAGGCCACTTTGGTCTACAGCAGTGTTTGTCAACCTTATTTTCATTATTGCCTCCCCTAAGGGGAAAAACAAAATTAATTTTTTTCCTAACAAGAGAAATTAAATACTAAGGAATGAGATTTTGGTTTGGTAGGGCTAAATTTTAAAGGGCTACAAACCCTTGTTAACATTTAGGATTTTTTTTTGTCCCCTGAGAACCATTTTGCACCCCCTTGGAGGCATTGTTGTGTGGCCTAGAGTAAAGGGTCTGATCTGTGGACTCAGAACTTATTTTTTGTTCAGTTCCTGTTGGTAGTTAATCATGTGTTGCTTAGAGGTATTTCCCACACTGGGTCCTAAAACATATTTTGTTATTTAATCTTTTGTTCCCAGCTAGACTCTGAGCTAGGCATAGGAGAATTCTGGACGCTTAATCAGCAGTGAGAACACTGCACTGGGAAAAGTGGCCCATCTATTGCACTATAGGTAATGCTCCAGGGGGTTCTCCCGAGGGCCAAAAAAAAAAAGATCTCTCATTTCTCACAGAATCTTGCTTCTAAAGATGCAAGTATTTATTAGTTGACTATTGGATTCTTCCATAACTGAACAGTCTTAACAAGCTGTATTAAATCTTTATGTATGTTTCAGTGAAAATAAATAGCTGTTGAAGTTTAACTATATTGATTTTTGCATATTGAAACTTTCATTCCTCCTGCTCTACAGGCAGTGCAGTGGCATCTGTAGCTGTAGATCCCAGTGGCCGTCTTTTAGCCACAGGACAAGAAGATTCCAGCTGCATGTTATATGACATAAGAGGAGGAAGAATGGTACAAAGTTACCACCCTCATTCCAGTGATGTTCGCTCTGTTCGATTCTCTCCTGGAGCTCACTACTTGCTAACAGGATCCTATGATATGAAAATAAAGGTGACAGACCTACAAGGTGATAGAAGTTCTCTTCCCCCTTTTTTTTTTAGTCTTTCCTATTGTATTTGGGATCTTTCTTTCATGTTAATCTAGTGTGATTGACTATACATCATTTTCAAGTTTTAGTTTTATAGCTTTTGTAAGCAAATTACTTGGTAATGTATTGTGATGAATTGTGACAAATTATTAAACCAAGTTAACAGTCTTATTTTTATTGTTAAATGGTTTCTAAAATATTTAAAAGAATCAACATTTATTATATTGGATCATTTTGAGTTCAATGATGGTAAATGTTAAAATATACATTTATGTACTCCTATTTACTCCTACTTTAAAATACTTAAGGTGTTAATATAATCTGTATATTTCCAGTGTCTGGTTTTGTTTTTAAACATACATTAAGCAGATGTTTATTGTATACCAACTAGGGACAGATAGAGAGATGAATAAGATAGGTAACTTTCTTACGAATGGAGCTTACACTTTAGAGGTCAATAAAAAGCAAGCTAATAAACAATGTAATTGTAGGTTTGGTTAGTGCTATTAAAAAATTATCAAGGTAAGAGAAAGTGACAAGGTAGACAGGGGAAAACTATGCTAGACAGACTAGAGGAGGTCTCACCAGGAAGTGCCATTTGCACAGAGACCTGATGAGAAGAACAAGCCGTGGCAGGACCCTAGGAACAGACCATTGGTCAAGGTGCTGAGGCAGGAATGGGTTTGGTTTAATCATGACACCACAGGAAACCAGTGTGGCTGGAATTTAGTGAACCAAAGGAAAGAGAGGCAGGAGAATAAATCAGAGGCAGGGTTTTGTGAGCATTTTAAAAAGCAGAATAAGAATCCTTTGGAAGATTTAAAACAAGGAGTGATATGGTCTGAAATTTTAAAAAATAATTTTGAGTTATAGAGACAGTAGATTATAAGTATAAATATTAGTGAGAAAGCAACTGGACCAGTTCCATGGATGATGGTGGTGGCTTGGACTAGGGTTGTAGAGGGGGAGGTGTAATAGTAAGAAGTGACTGAATTAGGAATGTATTTTAATTTGTTTTCATTAGATTTGGGCAGGGAGGGAAAAAGGAATCAGTGCTGATTCCTAGGTTTTTGGCATGAGCAAAGCAGATGGTACCATTAATTGAGATGAAGAAGACAGGTAGGGAGAGAAACAAGTTTAGGCAAGAAAATCAAGAGTGTGCTTTAAACAAGTTAAACTTAAGTTGACTGTTAAGGCAATCAAATGAGATGTCAAATAGCTACTTCTATACTAGCCTGAAGCTCAGGTGAGAAGTCAAGGTTGGAGATGAAATATGCATGGATGGTGTAAGTATGTAAATGGCTATGGTAGCATGATACTAGATGAAATTTCGTAGCAGGTGAGGTAGAAAGGAAACATTTGAAAGCTAACTGCTGGGATTCACCAGAATTTAAGTCAGGAAGAAGCGGGCAGTCATCAAAGGAGACTGGGGTGTAGTGGCACTGAAGTCAAGGAGATACGAGGAGTGAGTTTCAAGGAGAGAGTGGCAGCTGTGTCATGTTGCTGTGTAGGTGTTACCAAATACTGCTCATGTAATTAGGTCTTCAGTAATTTAAATTGTTTAAACTTTTCAATGTACTATATTAATGTGTTAGGCTTTTATATACTGTAGTGTCTTAAAGTAATAGGAAGCCTATGAAATCTGTACATATTCTATAATGTAAATCAAATCTCTTTTCTTTAATTTAGGAGACCTCACCAAACAGCTTCCTATAATGGTGGTGGGGGAACACAAGGACAAAGTGATTCAGTGCAGATGGCACACCCAGGATCTTTCCTTCCTGTCATCCTCTGCAGACAGAACTGTAACCCTCTGGACTTACAATGGATAGAGTACAGCCAATGTCAGTCTATGCAGTGAGAGCAGAGACTTAAGACTACTGAGTTGTGAACATTACAAATTTGAAGAACATGGATTGACCTGGAAAGTGGCTTAGCACGAGGAAGCCCCTTATTACCATGTACCCCTGTGATAGGAGCTGTTGCGTGGTGTTATTCTGCAGTGCTTTGAGTCTTCTATGTGAGCTCGTGCTGCTGTGACCTGCTGTATGTAGTCTTGTTGCCAAAGTCTGCGGAAGAGCTCTTATGTTGTCAGTGTGTACTCAAAGTCAAGGTGGATGATGTGTGTTTGGTTTAGTATTAAATGCATTCCTTGGTCTTTGCCTAAATAACAGTTTTACATACATACTGAAACTGAACTATACTTTAAGCATATTACTACATGTAATGCAACCAAGTTCTACACAGATTAAACATAGGTATTCAGAAATTACTTTTGCTTTTCTCACAACCCCTGAGGATACTGTATCACTTTTCAGCTAGAGGTCAGAATTTTATGTCTCTCCAGAGTTACATTGTTACTTTAACTAAGGATCATTATGGAGTTTTGAAATGGATGGAAAACTGCTTCTTAGTGCATTATGTGGTATAGGCCTTTTCTTTTTTCTTAAACCCAGGGATATAATTATTACCTTGTCATATTATTTTGTTTCAGGCTTAAAAGGTAAACGTGTTTGCTTCAGAAACTTGTTCATTTCAATTTTTTGAATGCAACAAGATACCTCCCTTTTAAACTGTACTGTAGGCAGAGCAGCAACATTATGTGATGCAACACTTGATGGTACAGTAAATTTACTGGCTAGCATTTTTCCTCTTAAAAATTTAAAACTTTGCCATAGACTATAGCGTGGCTTGAAATGCTATGTCTGCATGATAATTTAAAATGGGAAATTTAAATTTTGCACTCAAAAAGCTTATTTGGACTTTTTTTCTTGCACTGTTTTGTGTAATTCAGAATAATGGTTTTATTTCTATGGTATTGTAGATCCTAACATTTATGTACCTTTATTTTCATATTGTACAGTAATTTTACTTTAAATTATTTAATAGGCTATTTATTTTAAATGCATTTGAGTTGGTTCTAATTATTCAACTGTCTGTGCACTGTATGTAGCAAGCATTTTTAATCTATTGTATACAAGTGGAAAGGGTATTAGAAGTGTAACTGTGCTATTATTTCAATAAAGACCTCTTCACACCTAAACTATTCCTGTCTCTCAGTGTCTGTGGTTTTAAGTCTATAATGCTGTTTCTCCAGCTTACTTGGCAGTAGTGTGGCCAGTGGATGAGCCCCACAATCACTTTCTTTTTAAATTTCTTGTAGTAATTTACTTTTTAATCCTTCCCAACTGCATAACTTTTGTGTCTTCTCTTTTATTCACTATCCAGAGAACTTCCTACCCTGAATATACTGTGAAAGTTGATTAATAAAAGCCAGGCAAAACATATAAATTCTAAGTTAGACTGCAGCTACATTGAATTGAGTACTTTAGAAATGAAATCTGATTAGGTTGTGGCTATTCAATAGTACCATTTTCCTACCTCTCAGTTATGCAGAAGGGAATTCTGCTAAAAACAAGCCAGTATCCTTTAGTGTACTTTCATACTTAGTATTACACATTCTAGATATTACAGCAGGTCATTAGTGTTAGGTTTAAAAGTAGGGGGAAAAAATGGGCAATTTCTTGAGGTAAACCAGATCAACTTCATGGTAAAAAGTGTTCATCAAATTATGTCTTCTGCCTCCATCACTGTCAGGGAGAAAACTTGAAGATCCTCCCATATGTTGGGTATTCATTTTCACTTTGCAGTGCATTAGATAGTAAGGACTAAAAGTTACCTTATTTCAATAGCTATCTGGTTACATGTCATTTTTCCTGTGCATCCACACTGTCTTCTGCATGGAAGTAAATAGATTCTTGGAGGTTCATGTGAAAGAGAAGAGAACTGGAGTATCTACGTTCTCTGAATCCTCAGTTGGGGGTTCATGGAAGGAGAGTGGGGATGGGGAGGGTGGTACAGACCTTCTTGATTTCTCCCTGGCAGAAGCTTCAGAGGTCTTATTCAAGTTTCATTTTTATTTTTTTGGCCATGCCATGCAGCTTGGGGGATCTTAGTCCCCTGACCAGGGATTGAACCTGTGTCACAGCAATGAAAGTGCTGAGTCTTAACCACTGAACTTCAGGGAATTACCCAAATTTCATTTTTAAATGTTTAAGTGTTTTTAAAAATTGAGATAAGCCAAAAGACATAACAGTGAAAGGGTAACCCATGAAATTAGAGAAAATACTTGCAAGTCATGTCGATAAAGGATTAATATTCAGAATATATAAATATCTCCTATCAAAAATCTAATTTAAAAATGAGCAAAAGATTTGAATAGACATTTCTTCAAAGATGACAGACAGATGGCCAATAAGCACATGAAAAGATATTCAATATCACTAATCATTAGGGAAATGCAATTTAAAACCGCCTCAATCCCAGTAGGAGAGCCACTATCAAAAAAAATTACAGGGACTTCCCTGGTGTTTCAGTGGTTAAGACTGCTCCCAATGCAGAGGGTACAGGTTTGATCCCTGGTGCGGGAACTAAGATCACACATGCTACGCAGTGTGGCCAAAAAACAAAAACAAGTAGGATGTGGAGAAATTGGAACTCTTGTGCACTGTTGAAGGGAATACAAAATGGTGCAGCCGTTGTGGAAAACAGTATGATGGTTCCTCAAAAAATGAAAAACAGAATTATTGTTTGATCTAGCAATTCCACTTATAGGTATGTATGCTCAAAATAATTGAAATCAGGGTCACAAAGAGATATTGTACATTGATGTTCATAGCAGCATTACTCACAAGAGCCAAAAGGTGAAAGAAACAGATAAATAAGCTGTGGTACAATGGAATAATTTCAGCCTTTAAAAAGGAAGGACATTTTGATACATGTTACAACATGGTTGGTCCTTGAGGATATTATGCTAAGTGAAATAGGCCAGTCACAGAAAGACAAATATTGTATGATTCCACTCAAGGTACCTGGAGTAGACAAGTTCATAGAGATGAGTATCTTTGGTAGTTGCCCTGGGCAAAGAGGAAATAATGAATTTTAAAATGTGCACCGAGTTTCAGTTTTGCAGGATGAAAAGATTTATGGAGATGGGTGGTGGTGATACTTGCACAATATAAATATCAATGACAACTCTATTCTTAAAAATGGTTACGATGGTAAATTTTGTGTCAGGTGTATTTTAGTTTAAAAAGAAATTGTGAAAAGCAACACGCACACTCAAGTATACTACATAATATGCCAAATTTTAACATACTTTGAAATTTGCTGCCAATAACTTATGTACACCTTTCATTCTTCCTAATGTGTAAAATTCCTAATGTGTAAAATTATTTCGCAGAACTCAAGTCAAAGCAAAACTTACTATTTCCACTACCATAATCCTCCCCAGTACCCAATGCCAAATTGCTCCAACAAAAACTCAGAACAGATTTATTGCCCGAGGCAGGCCCCCAGCTGAAGTGCACGGCGGCTTGCGGGGCGGCTTGGCCATCTTCACTGCAGCGGGCGGGTTCCCCGGGAGCGGCGGCGCCGAGGCGAGGCCAGGGGCGCTGTCGGGGTTTGTGCAGCTGCGGGGGACTTCGGAGCGCGGCGTCGACCGGAGAGGGCGGGCGACCTGCCTTCTTATCTTACCGGCCAGTTGGCGGCCTTAACTCTGGTTGCCGCGCGGTTGCTCTCACTTTACGCGCTTCGAAGAGCGTCCTCGGGGAAAAGGGGCAAGACGCGCAAAACGAGACGCGAGCAAACGTTGACTTTTGTTGGCTTCAGTTATCTCTGAAAACTTTAAAAACAATCTGCACGAATACCGTCAGCCGAATGGCTCGGATTTGGTTGTAGTTAAGTTTTCAAAAACTCCAAATTAATTTGCATGTTAAAATTAGAGATGAATATTTATGAGTGGGTGGTGAAAAACAATGACATTTTTCACTATGATGGTGGTTATGAAGGTGTGGTCCCCAGACTAGCTTTATCATCATTACTATCATCGTTGTCCTCATCTAAGAACTGTTAGAAATGCTCTTAAGTTTGAGAACCACGGTTCCAGGAAACTACACAAAAGCACGCGAACTAAATTGCAACCCCCTGATTTCTATGCCCTTCAGTTGACTCTAATATCCAAGTTAATTTTCTTACTCATTTCACCTGTAAACTCGTTGAACTCAGATGCGCCTCTTTTATGCCGATTTCCATTCAGTGGCTGGCAATCTCTTTGGAGATCTCTTTGTTGGTAGCTGCCCAGTCTAGTATCTCCTGTTAGAGCCCACGCTCTGCATTTGCCACTTTGTAGAGATGTGATCGTGCAGTTCCTCTCCGCCTTCTCAGAATAGCCCCTCAGGACCTTTGGCATCTTGCCCTGGAGAGGCAATTTTTAGGTAGAGCCAGTCTGGGTTGGAGGGCTTCCCTAATGGCTCAGTTGGTAAAGAATCCGCCTGCAATGGGGGAGACCTGGGTTCGATTCCTGGGTTGGGAAGATCCCCTGGAGAAAGAAAAGGCTACCCACTCCAGTATTCTGGCCTGGAAAATTCCATGGACTGTATAGTCTGGGTTGGACCACATAATAGCCCATTGGCCTTGGGCAAGTTACTTGTTTTTCTAATCTGTGAAATGAAGATAACAATAGTACTACTTGTAAGAGTTCTTGTGAGGATTAAATGAATGAATGTAACAGGTTTTGGCACATAATGAAATACTTGCTACTATTACTTAACAACTTTGGGATTATTAGCATCAAAGACTGACAGATGAAAACAATGATTAAAAAAATAAAAACTAGGGGAGAGAGACTAATTACTGACAAATAGAATCACAGGTAGCGCCACTGAACTAAACCTATATAAGGTACTTCTCCTTAACACTTTGGGTGAGATGGTAAAGAATCTCCCTGCAATGCAGGAGACCTGGGTTCAATTCCTAGGTTGGGAAGATCCCCTAGAGGAGGACATGGCAACCCACTCCAGCATTCTTGCCTGGAGAATCCCTTGGACAGAGGAGCCTGAAGGGCTGCAGCTCACGGGGTCGCAGAGTCGGACACAACTGAATGACTAACACTTTGACTTCACTCTTTGCACTCATAGTTTAGTCTGTAGGCCAACATCTCTGCCATCACTGGGAGCTTGTTAGAAGTGCAGAAGCTCATGCCCACCTCAGATTTACTCAATCAGAATCTGTTTCTTAACAAGATCTCCACCAGGTTTGGATGCGGCTTTGTATGGAGGACGTGTGAGATCACCTGTGAGATTTCTCAAGGAGAAATCAGGGACCGGAGGGGTTTGGCAGAAGGGCTTGACTTCGCAGTTGCTTCCATTCTGCTTCACCTCCTGGTCTTTTCTCATTTATGCATTGCTAACCCCTACCCCTAGGGCTGCTGATCACTATTGGAGAAAATAGCATAGCTGCCAATAGCATTACCTTGTGGGGTTCATAGTCAAAACTCAGCTGCTTGAAAGTCTTTTGATTTATCTCCCTTTGTGGAATGCCTCCTATTTTTCCAAATCTCCATTCTCCATCCCAGCCTGTGCACACAGAAACACTCCGGGTTTTCCAGTGGTCTTTTTCTCTGCTCTCTTAATAATCACAATGTGAACTCTGAGCTTCTCTTTTTGCTCTAGAGCCTTTATTTCCATCCTTCCTCACTCATTTCCATTGATGTGCTCAGTCACTCAGTTGTGTCCAATTCTTTGTGGCCCTATGGACTGTAGCGTGCTCTCTGCCCACGGAATTTTCCAGGCAAGCATTATGGAATGGGGTGCCATTTCCTTCTCCAGGGGATCTTCCTGATCCAGGGATCAAACCTGCCTCTCTTGCATCCTCAGGTGGATTCTTTACCACTAGTGTCACCGCAAAACAGTTGATTCAGACATTTCAGGATCTAGGATCTGCACCCTTCTTAAATCCCAGGGAAATCACAAGAGCAGTAAAGACTCAGAGGTGGCAAACTGTCCTACCAGAAAAGCTCTATTGATGAAGTCATGTAAAACCTTGTTGCCTATGAAAAGCGTTAAGTGTAGCCTTGATTTCATACACTGCCATCTTTTCTGAATCTCTGCTCAGTTCAGACTCTCCCTGTCATTGTCAGCTACTTAGTTCTTTTTTTTTTCTTTACTCACGCCTTGCAGTTTGGTGGGTCTTAGTTCCTTAACCGGGAGAAGGAATGGCACCCCACTCCAGTACTCTTGCCTGGAAAATCCCATGGATGGCGGAGCCTGGTAGGCTGCAGTCCATGGGGTCGCTAAGAGTCGGACACGACTGACCGACTTCACTTTCACTTTTCACTTTCATGCACTGGAGAAGGAAATGGAAACCCACTCCAGTGTTCTTGCCTGGAGAATCCCAGGGACAGGGAAGCCTGGTGGGCTGCCATCTGTGGGGTCGCACAGAGTCGGACACAACTGAAGCGACTTAGCAGCAGCAGTTCTTTAGCCAGGGATTTTTCCCCGGCCCATGGCAATGAAAGTGCAGAGTCCTAATCACTGGACTGCCAGGGGATTCCTTAGTTCTTTTATTTTCATTGAAAATGGTTGATTTACATTGTTGTGTTGATCTCTGCTCTACAGAAGAGTGGTTCAGTTATATGTATATATATTCACATTCTTTTTTTTTTTCCATTATGGTTTATCATCAGTTCAGTTCAGTTCGGTCGCTCAGTCGTGTCCGACTCTTTGCAACCCCATGAACTGCAGCACGCCAGGCCTCCCTGTCCATCACCAACTCCCGGAATCTACCCAAACCCATGTCCATCGAGTCGGTGATGCCATCCAACCATCTCATCCTCTGTCGTCCCCTTCTCCTCCCGCCCCCAATCCTACCCAGCATTAGGGTCTTTTCCAATGAGTCAACCCTTCGCATGAGGTGGCCAAAGTATTGGAGTTTCAGCTTCAACATCAGTCCTTCCAACGAACACCCAGGACTGATCTCCTTTAGGATGGACTGGTTGGATCTCCTTGCAGTCCAAGGGACTCTCAAGAGTCTTCTCCAACACCACAGTTCAAAAGCATCAATTCTTCAGCGCTTGGCTTTCTTCACCGTCCAACTCTCACATCCATACATGACCACTGGAAAAACCATAGCCCTGACAAGATGGTGTAAAAAAAACCAACCCCCCAAATCTTAGGACTTACCCTAAAATAAATTAATTTTCATTCACATGAAAGTCAAAACATGTTCCCACTTAACAGGTGGCCTTCATGTGGTTGTTTAGGGTCCAGCTCCCTCCATAGCCAGGCTGCCCCCCTCCAGGGCTCAGGGTCCTCCCCATTCCCTGGTGGGGGTGGGGGGCAGCTGATGGAAGTTCAAGCAGGGAGGCTTTCATGGATGTGGTGCGTATTTCTTCCACTGCTGTTGTGCTGACCAGGACTTAATTGTCACAAACTTAACTGGAAGACACCACTTGTTATCGTGTGTTCAGAAAGAAGAGGTAATGTGCTTGGTGATCTGTTAGCTGGGCTTTGCCATGTGTCTTCTTTTTAGCTTCCTGCTTTTGCCCTTCTGTTCCAGCTTCCGCGTAGCAGCTCCAGTGATTTTAGAATGTAGTCCTGATTCTGGCATTTCTGTGCTTAGAACTCTCTAGTGGCTGACTTCCTGTTACACTTAAGTAAAAACCATACTCGTTACTATGGCCTAGTCCCCTTCTCCCCTCCAGCTCATTCACAAGATGTAGTTCAAAAACCTTGACTTCATCCTGAATCGTTTCTCATCCAATTTACCAGCAATTTCTGCAGTGCATTTCTGTGTTAATGAGGATAGCACAACCTCATGGTGTAAAAAACACAGTTGTTCTAGCCTTCTTGCCCATTCTTTGAATGCTTCAAACATAATCCCTACCTGGGCCTTTATGCTTGCTATCTCCTCTCTCTGAATTTTCTTTTCCCAAATCTTTCTACAGTTAGTTTATTATTTTTCTGCCTAATGTTGTGGTTATGTCCCACTGTGTAACAAACCACCCCAAAGTTTAGAGGCTTTAAACAACCATTTTCTCATCTCATAATTCTGTGGCTTATGGGACTCTATTGGACTCAGCTGGGTAGTCATTTTTTCCCACATGATGGTGGCAGATCACCAAGTCAGTTACCAAGGGACTGGACTGGATCCACCAAGAGGACTCACCTACATGACTGGTTTTTGATGTTGGCTGCCAGTTGGGAGATCAGTGTGCCCCTACAACGTGGGGTCTCCTGGTGACTTAACCTTTTCACAGCATGTTGGCTGAGTTCCATGGGATGGTTCCCAAAAGCAAGTGCTCCAAAGTAGTAAAGTAAAAGCAGCTAATCCTGGTATAGGGTGGGCCAGGCCATCTACACCTTTGTCTTGTGTTATTTTCCTCATAGGACTTATCACTATCTGAAATTACTTTTTTGTCAGTTTATTGTCATCTCCCACTAGAATGTAAGTTTCTTAAAGACGACCTGACTGGTCTAGTTTCCTATTAGACCCATCACGACAGTGTGCAGAGTCCAGCAGATATTTTGTAAATGTTGAACAAAGGAGTGCTGAACTTTTCTCCAGGCCGTATTCTCATTCTCAATTTCTTGAAGTTAATGATATCACCGTTTTTGTTGATGGTGAGCCTTGGAATCTTAGAGACCTGTCTGTCATCGTTCTCCTTCTTTCCTTCTACATGCATTCAGCTGCCAAGGTCTGTAGAATTAATCTTTAAAATGTGTCCGGTGGGTTCTTTCTGGTCTCATTGCCACCACTCTTTCAGATCAACATCCTTTTCTACTTCAGCCTCCTTTTGAACTAAGTGTACATTTAACTCTGGTTTCATCTTCCCCAAATATAGCTCCCATCCCCCTTGAAAACTATTGTTAGCAGGTAAAGTTAGTTATAAGTTTTTTACTTTGGCAGAGTCATTGCAGCCCACCTCTCCAGCTCTGTGTTCCACCATGTGCATCCTCATGTTTCCAGTTTCTGAGACGAACATGTTGCTTTCTGCCTCCCATGTCTCACACTCTTAGAATGTTGCCTGTACTTCAAAGTCTATTTCCCGTGCCCATTCCTCCATGAAATCTTCCCAGTTGCTCCTAGTCAGATGTGCTGTTTCATCCTTTTAGCCCTTGAAGCTCTTTGAATCCCTGCTGAGGCCTTGATTGTTTGCATTTGCTGCTTGCATTACTGAATGTCTTTCACTTGCTGGCCACTGGGCAGGGTGCTGGGTTTGGAGAGGGGTGGGGCAAGATGGAGGAGAGGGCATTAGGAAGGTAAATTCAGACTTGAGTAAGGAGTTAACCTTCCCTGGAAAAGTTCACATTATAGGGCTATGGTTGTCTACCTTCATTGTGTGATGGAACCAGCAGGGGAGCTTTGAAAATCCCTACACCTGGTTTCAACTAAAAGGATGCACAACGTGAGAATTGCGAGTTAAGTTTTTGTTTAGGACAAAATGAGAACTGCAGCCCGGGGACAGCACCTCAGGTAGCTCTGAGAGACTGCTCCAAAGAGGCCCTCCAGGCTCCTCTGTCCATGGAATTCTCCAGGCAGGAATACTGGAGTGGGTTGCCATTCCCTTCTCCAGGGGATCTTCCCGACCCAGGGATCGATCCTGGGTCTCGTGCATTGCAGGCAGATTCTTTACCATCTGCGGCACCAGGGAAGCCCCCGGGGGAAGGTAAATGTATGATTTTGATGAAGGGGGAGTTCAGTGCAATCAGGTGCTTATTTTACAAAAGGATTTCTGCTAGTCACAAGGAGCTGATGTCGCTATGAAGGGATTTAGTGCTTTTCTAGATATGAGGAGATGAAAGGATTGGGATCATGAAATCAGTTCCCGAAAATATCTGTCTAAAGACCTCTTCCACCGGTTTCCGTGGAGCTCAGAGCGCCTCATTCTCTGCCCTGAATTCCCCTCGGGGTGTTGAAAGTCTGCAGCCGCAGCAGCACAGGGTTCAATCTTTGCAGAGGCAGATGGCAAACACCCTTGTTGTTTTTCAGTCAGTGGCAAATGCACTTGGCAAGTGCGTGTTTGTAGTTGACAATCGTTCCTTACCTAGAGATTCAGATTTAATTGACTTGGGGGGTGGCAATAAGATTGGAAAACTTCCCAGGTGATTCTAATGCAGGATTGAGAGCCTTTGTGGCAGGGGACGAGACTGACCAGTAAGTGGTTAATTTCAGCGTGTGTTATGCTTGAAGAAGATACAGAGGACACCAGGAACACAGAGACGTTTTTGGTTTAGCCTGAAGTCACTTTTATTCCTACAACTACACTGTAAGCCATTACTGGGCAGGGCCCAGGGCATTCTCATTTTGGAACTTCCTTACCTGATCCTTCTTCACAGAGGTTGTTTGACAGAACATTCTGCAGTGATGGTAATGTTCTGTATCCGCACTGTCCATTTTGGAAGCCACTCTGTCCAGTTTGGAAGCCACTAGCCATATGTGGCAATTGAGCACTTGAAATACAGCTAGTGAGAATAAAGCAATAATTTGCAGTGTAATTTTAATTTAAATAGCCAGGTGTGGCTAATGGCTGCTGTATTGGACAATGTTGAACAGAGGAGATAGTGTGTTGAAACAATTTGACAGTGTTTATGCAGAGGCTTAGATGAAGCAAGCTATTTTCTCTGAGAGTTTAGTCACCTCATTTGAATCTTAATTTTGCACCTTTTAAGTTTCCCATTTCCCACAGCTTTAGTGAGAAATTCACATACTGTACAGTTCATCCATTTAAATTGTACAGTTCAGCAGTTTTTTGGTATATTCACAGATAATGTACAACCATTTCCACAATTAATTTTACCAACTCACAGATATAGAGGGCAGACTTGTGGTTGCCAAGGGGGAGGGAGTTGGGGGAGGGATGGGTTGGGAGTTTGGGGTGAGCAGAGGCAAACTATTATATTAATATATAGAATGGATAAGTAACAAGGTTCTACTGTATAATACAGGGAAGTATATTCAATATCCTATGATAAACCATAATGGAAAAGAATATAAAATGGAATGTGTACATATATATAACTGAATCACTTTGCTATACAGCAGAAACCAACACAACATTGTGAATCAACTATACTTCAATGAAAAAAAAAAACTGTACCATTTAACTACCACCCCTCTGTCTCTTATGTCCTCAGATCTGTACACCTACCAGTGTCTGTAGACTTTACTATTCTGGACAGTTCATATCAATGGAATCATAATATATGGTTTTTTGTGACTGGCTTTTTCACATGGCATAATGGGGGCTCAGCAGTAAAGAACCCACCTGCTAATTTAGGAGATGCAGGGTTGGATCTCTGGGTAGGGAAGATTCCTTGGAGAAGGAAATAGCAACCCACTCCAGTATCCTCAGAGGAGCTTGGTGGGCTACAGTCCACAGGGTCACAAAGAGTTGGACATGACTTAGCGACTAAACAACAAGGTTTTCAAGACTCACCCATGTTGTAGCATGGATCAATACTTCATTCCTTTTTATGGCCTGATAATATTCCACTGTGTGATAGTCATTAGCTTATAGACATTTGGGTTGTTTCTCCATTTTGGCTGTTGTGAATACTGCAGCTGTAAATGTTTGTGTACAGGTTTTTGTGTTGACATATATTTTCACTTCTCTTGGGTATATACCTAGGAATGGAATTGCTGAATCATTTAGAAAATATATATATATATATTAGTCTTAATGAGACTATGTGTGCATGTATGTATGTGTTTATATGCAAATACCATTTTACTACATATTTTCATTTCAGTTATTAAGAAAGCATTATCTTAACACTAGAAGTAGGTTGTTTTTATTAAAAGTAATCATACTTCAATGTATATGCTAATTTTTGTAGCATTCATGCAGGATGCTGTGTTCTCTGCTCCTCTGTGAATGTCTGTGGCTGATAACTGCTTATGCTCATGATGATGACTGGATTGATCCCACAGACATGCTTAACTATGATGCTGCTTCAGGAAGAATGAGAAAATCTCAGGTATTTACAAAAATCCATGTGTGTATAATACCTTACCAGTCCTGTGATGGAAATAGTCTACATTTGTTATTGTTTTACATAGAGCTGTGAAAGAGTCCTATGTCAGTGATTAATGACCATGCAGAATATCTTTGTGTCTCTTAGCCTAAGATGATTTCAACCCCACCTGTTTATTTCTGTTTCAAATTTGAATATAAAGCTGATCAAGAAGCAAACCCATTTGATTTTAGTTCTTAGCTAGTATATAAATTTGAGGCTGTTACTTTTGTGGTGGTTTAATACAGTTGAAGAATATAACAAGCAAAGCCATAAAATGATGGAGTCAAAATTTTAGTCTTCATTAACTGTAGATTATTTTTACAACTGAACTATAAAGAAATAAAACCTCTCTCTGCTTTGCTTTAGGTGAAATATGGTATATCAGAGAAAGAAGAGGTCAGTCCTGACTTATCATATGCTGATGAATTGTCAGAATGTTACAACAGACTTGATTCTTTAACTTATAAGGTTAGGATTTTTTATTCATGATTTTTGTATTATTTATGGTATGTTAAATTGTTCTGTGTTTTCTGTCTTTGCTAACATTACTTGTGTTTCTATCTAAAGTACAATTTACAAATATATAAATTTTTTTTTCTTTAATTACCCTAGCCTTGGTTTCTCTTTACTCTGGCCTTGAGTTTTTAAAAATAGTACTTTTATTTTTCCTGTAATAACATTTATCTCACTATGTTGTAATTATTTCTTTACCAGGCTGAACCTTTCTTGGGACAAAGAATATTTTATTCATTCTTGATGCTCTGTCACCTGTCACAGTGCTGGACTGTAGTAACTCATGACAAGCATAGCAAATGAAGGAATGTCTCTACTGCTAGCTTATAAGCATAACAGTTGCTCCTACAAATATAAGGGATTATTATAATCTGGTGTGTGGTAACTTCATTTATTCGGTCCTTTTATTTCTGTGGCTGCAGTAGAGTTTGAGAAAGGGAGTAAGTCAAGATTGTTGGTTGGTTTGAGCACAGATTATGCTGCAAGAACCCACCTCTGTTGGTTTTGAGGCAGGGTGCTGGCGGCAGCATGGAGGAGGCTGGGATGGGGGGATGGCAGAGGTCCAGCAATGCTGAAGGCTCACAGTGAGGCTGTGATGGGGTGAAGAGAAAAGTGTTCAACTTTTCTGGGGTAGAAAAGGCAAGTTGTGGTGGTTGAGGATAGGAAAGAGCTAGAGTGAATGGAGGAGGGTTCCAGCTTGAGAGGCTGGGAGGGCTTGCTAATTGAGATCCAGATGTATCCCAGTGAGGTCTATAAGCAGCTGCTTGTGGTTCTTACCAAATGTGAATGTTATCTCATCTGAGTGCTATCAGAGAAATGCTGGGATAAAATTTCCTTCGTCTAACTGCATTTTGTGGTGTAGTGAGCTAATTTGGCTGCATGGTAGGAAATGGAGAAATGCCCTTGTACTGAAATTTTTCATTCCATTGTTTGTGACTTTGGGTCTGACAGTGTAAAAACATGATTAGTAAAATGAAGTCTTTAGTCTTTGTTTAAAAAATTTTTTCTTACTCTTAAAAAGAAATGACAAAATTTTAAAGTTGGTAAACCTTGCCTGAAAGCCGAGGAGTGTCCTGTGACTTCTCCAGTGTCTCTCTGTCCTAAGTCCGTGTGTACTGCTCAGTTATTACGTGTTTATCATCTGAAGCCCATTCCAGTGCTCCATTCAGCTTGTGGTCCACACTCAAGTAATAAGTGGAAGTTGCTTGTCGCAGGTTCTAAATGTCTTACGACGTGCACTACCCTCACTAAGAAACTAGCCGCTGTGGTGATTATAGACCTGAGTTCAGAGGAACTCTGTCCTAATGAGGGATTCTGTGCAGATGGGCTACCATGTGTGGACATCTGGAGAGGCTTTCAGTTCAGTCGCTCAGTCGTGTCCAACTCTTTGCGACCCCATGGATTGCAGCACGCCAGGCCTCCCTGTGCATCACCAACTCGTTGCTCAAACTCATGTCCTTTGAGTCAGTGATGCCATCCAACCATCTCATCCTCTGTCATCCGCTTCTTCTCCTGCCTTCAATCTTTCCCAGAATCAGGGTCTTTTCCAAGGAGTCAGTTCTTCGCTTTAGGTGGCCAAAGTATTCCTGCCATTTGGTAGGGCATGATTGATAGTTGACAGGAAAAATCAGTAAAAGGCCAAAAAGTAGTACACACATTCAAGAAAATCTTTGCTGTGTTCTTCATCTTCTAGCTTCATGTTGTCCCTGTTTCTCTTTGGCGGCGCTCTCTTTCTATTTTTTTCTCCCCCTGTCCTTTCTTTAAATCATTACTTTGGAATTAAGAGGGGGCAGATTGGTCCAGATGTTCTGCTTATCCACATCTCTACTTCCTTGTTTCATGATCTTCAGCTTTAAAACTGCTGAAAGTCAGCAAGAAAACTGCCAGTTGGTGCAGTGTGGGACTCCCGTGCTCTTTTGTTGCCTCCTTTTTGCAAAGAGAACCCACAGAAAGCAGGCCAGATCTACATTTTAATGCAACCCCATTTGAATGCAGAGTTCCAAAGACTAGCAAGGAAAGAAAGCCTTTCTCAGCGATCAGTGCAAAGAAATAGAGGAAAACAATAGAATGGGAAAGACTAGAGATCTCTTCAAGAAAATGAGAGATACCAAGGGAACATTTCATGCAAAGATGGGCACAATAAAGGACAGAAATGGTAGGGACCTAACAGAAGCAGAAGATATTAAGAAGAGGTGGCAAGAATACACAGAAGAACTGTACAAAAAAGATCTTCAGGACCCAGATAATCACGATGGTGTGATCACTCACCTAGAGCCAGACATCCTGGAATGTGAAGTCAAGTGGGCCTTAGGAAGCATCACTACGAACAAAGCTAGTGGAAGTGATGGAGTTCCAGTTGAGCTATTTCAAATCCTAAAAGATGACGCTGTGAAAGTGCTGCACTCAATATGCCAGCAAATGTGGAAAACTCAGCAGTGGCCACAGGACTGGAAAAGGTCAGTTTTCGTTCCAATCCCAAAGAAAGGCAATGCCAGAGAATGCTCAAACTACCACACAATTGCACTCATCTCACACGCTAGTAAATAATGCTTAAAATTCCCCAAACTAGGCTTCAGCAATATGTGAACCGTGAACTTCCAGATGTTCAAGCTGGTTTTAGAAAAGGCAGAGGAACCAGAGATCAAATTGCCAACATCTGCTGGATCATAGAAAAAGCAAGCGAGTTCCAGAAAAACATCTATTTCTGCTTTATTGACTATGCCAAAGCCTTTGACTGTGTGGATCACAATAAACTGGGAAATTCTGAAAGAGATGGGAATACCAGACCACCTGACCTGTCTCTTGAGAAACCTGTATGCAGGTCAGGAAGCAACAGTTAAAACTGGACATGGAACAACAGACTGGTTCCAAATAGGAAAAGGAGTACGTCAAGGCTGTATGTTGTCCCCCTGCTTATTTAACTTATATACAGAGTACATCATGAGAAACACTGGGCTGGAAGAAACACAAGCTGGAATCAAGATTGCCAGGAGAAATATCAATAACCTCAGATATGCAGATGACACCACCCTTATGGCAGAAAGTGAAGAAGAACTAAAGAGCCCCTTGATGAAAGTGAAAGAGGAGAGTGAAAAAGCTGGCTTAAAGCTCAACATTCAGAAAACTAAGATCATGGCATCTGGTCCCATCACTTCATGGCAGATAGATGGGGAAACAGTGGAAACAGTGGCTGACTTTATTTTGGGGGCTCCAAAATCACTGCAGGTGGTGATTGCAGCCATGAAATTAAAAGACGCTTACTCCTTGGAAGGAAAATTATGACCAACCTAGACAACATATTAGAAAGCAGAGACATTACTTTGCCAACAAAGGTCTGTCTAGTCAAGGCTATGATTTTCCAGTGGTCGTGTATGAGAGTTGGACTATAAAAGCTGAGCGCCGAAGAATTGATGCTTTTGAACTGTGGTGTTGGAGAAGACTCTGGAGAGTCCCTTGGACTGCAAGGAGATCCAACCAGTCCATCCTAAAGGAGATCAGTCCTGGGTGTTCATTGGAAGGACTGTTGTTGAAGCTGAAGCTCCAGTACTTTGGTCACCTGATGCAAAGAGCTGATTCATTGGAAAAGACCCTAATGCTGGGAAAGATTGAGGGCAGGAGGAGAAGGGTAGGACAGAAGATGAGATGTCTGGATGGCATCATTAACTCAATGGACATGGGTTTGGGTGGACTCCGGGAGTTCGTGATGGACAGGGAGGCCTGGCGTGCTGTGGTTCATGGGGTCGCAAAGAACCAGACACAACTGAGTGACTGAACTGAACTGAACTGATGAAGATAACCAGCTCCTGACTTTGACCTTGATGGGGCCACTAGGCTAGAAACTTAACCCTTACATTAAACTCTGACACTGACTAATGTATTTGTTTTGTGGTTGCAGATCGATGAATGTGAAAAGCAAAAGAGAAAAGACTATGAAAGTCAAAGCAATCCAGTTTTTAGGAGATACTTAAATAAGATTTTAATTGAAACTAAAAAGCTTGGACTTGTGAGTATTTGATGTGATACTAATCAGTGTAGTGGATATTTTTGTTGTGTGTTAATTTCACATTATATCAGCAGTGATAAAGCATCATTATGCTTCAACAGAGAATACCTACTCGCCCTTTTACCAGAACCTAATCCTGCAGAGTTGAAGGTGGCAGCCTGCTGGTTTGGTGGAAGGCAAGTGAGCAGTGCTGACCCTTCCTCTTTTTCTTATAGTTCATGGGGATTTACTTATTCTATGCACTGCTGTACCACCTAATTGAGCTGGGGGGAGAGGGAGATTGTGTTAAATTTGCTATTTGAACTTTGCTGATCAGTTGCAAACTTAAATTCATGACTTGGTAAAGAAATTCTCTTCCAGTCCTTACTTCTTTTGTATCATTTCCACACTTTCTTATTCAAATGATGTAATATCACTATATATTGAGAAAAAGAAAAGTGGATTTTAAGATTTTTCCCCTAGCTGTTTATTGTGGCAAGGGCTGCGTTATAGAACTGCATGTCATGGACATATTGTCATGATTAAAGTTAAGATTCCATTTTTTTCGAGTCATTGTTTTCCCTTCAAGGAGTCGAAACACCTAGAAAACTTTAAAAAAGGGAGTGTTAAATGAGCAGTAATCCCACCTTATTTTGGAGATGTAAAAGCAGATGTAATCATATGTATACCCTTCAGTTCGAGTCTTATGAGTGCAAGGTAGAAAAGAGTCTGTTTTATAGATGAGGAAACAAGTGGAGCTAGAAAATACTCAAGATGGAGAAGCTTGGAATAGTTTTTGGTGTTTTAGAAATGTTTAATCAGTGACTACTATTTTATACTTACTTATGATTTGTGATATTACATGACACTTGGGTTTTTCTCATTTTATACCTACTTTGTAATATAAAAATCAGTATTTACTGTTAGAAAAGATAATTTTCTCTTATGTTTATAGAGATTTTGCTAACCTGTACTTGCAGGAATAAAGATAGTTGTGAATGTCATGTATGTTTGTGGAAACCCAGATTTTGCTGCTCTTGGAGATCCCTGTTTTTCTTATTTGTACTCTCTGAATTTTAGGCCGTTTGAAAGCTGTGTCAGCAAATGGGAAGTCATGAACTGGATCATAAAATAATGATAGTTTATCCTCATTATTTGTGGATTCATCTTTTTTAATATTTTGAATACTAAACTTTATTTGTAACCTCAGAATCATTACTCCTGCTTTTGTGTCACTCTTAGACTTGCACAGAGTGGCAAAACATTTGACTTGCCTGATGAGCCCACTTTCAGTTAAGATGAAACAAGGCTATTTTCAGCTCCCATGTTATTTTGTGATCTCTTTATCTTTTCAGGCTATTTTCTAATTTTTAAACTTTTGCTGTTTAGAAATCTCACAGGTGTTTTGCTGTCTAGTGTTCCTAAGCACAGGGAGGCTGAGATGTGCCTTAGAGAAAAATACCCTTGTTAGATAAATTAAATTCAATCATGAGTCATAGTGCTATTGCCTATGAGCTCAGTGTTAATGGAGCCACAGTATGTATTAGGTGTCTTTAAACGGTAACATAAAAAGGTTATGAATTGATTGGTTGATGAATATACGGTTGCAGGAAACTAAGCCCATATTTCCTTTAGGAACCATGGTTCAGTATTTGCTAACTGGTTCAAGGTGACTTTATACAATGTAAGTACTACAGATAGCAGGAATCAACTATAATTTAGTAAAATGTACTGTATGTTACTTGCATAGAGTTTTATAATTTTGAAATGTTTTATAATTTTAAAAACATGTTTAAAACTTGAAAAGTTTGTGCTTTTGGAATGTTTTTCGTGTTTATCTTTGGTTTTCATGTTGGCCTGTGAGACAGACAGGTAGATATTATTACTCTTATTTTGTACCTGGGAAATATCGTGAACTAATTATATATTTAGTTCCAATTTGGTTTTATCTTAATGTTTCATTGAGTAATGATAAAATTCTCCTTTTCTGTTTGTTTGGGTTTTTTTTTTTGGCAAATTTAATTCAGCCTGATGAAAACAAAGACGACATGCATTATGATGCCGAGATTATCCTTAAAAGACAAACCTTGTTAGAAATACAAAAGTTTCTCAGTGGAGAGGATTGGAAGCCAGGTGCCTTGGATGATGCACTAAGTGATATTTTAATTAACTTTAAGTTTCATGATTTTGAAACATGGAAGTGGCGATTTGAAGATTTTTTTGGAGTGGATCCATATAATGTGTTGATGGTAAGGTGGGATGAGGGGGACATGATTAACAGTTTACTTGTTAAAATAATTTAAAAACTTCACCGTAATTATGTTGAGAACTCACACTAAGTCACTGATACTGGGTTGATGAACATGCAGCACAATGGTACAAATGATTTTGTATATTCAAGTCCAGTTCTTTTTCTTTGCTCTCAATCAGCTTTTTTTGATGGGGAGGATGGCTTGGCAGTGACTCTCTGTATTTCTGTTTCGAGGTGCTTCTGTGTCTGCTCTGCATCGTGATGTTAGTAGCTACTGAGCTCTGGACCTATGTTCGTTGGTACACCCAGTTGAGACGTGTTTTATTCATCAGTTTTCTCATCAGTTTGGGATGGAATTGGATGTATTTATATAAGGTAAATATAAGTAGAAGTTTCTAAAACTCTAAACTGTTATTTCATAATAGAAGACTAAGCTATTTAGAGCTAGTGTATAATCTTGCCTTCGGTGAGGGTGTGAGGCAGCAATTGGAGTGTTGGTGAGGAAATTGGCAGCTGCTCAGATGTCCCTGGTTTTTTGGGTTAGTGGACCAAGTTAGTGGAGGGAAATGTGCAGTCCTGATTTTCATCCTGCTGATGTGTGGCATCTGGACACCTAAATTAGAACAGAGTTATATAGAGACGTGAAAAATTCTCATGTTGGTAACTTGGGGTATATCTTTCTTATTCTTTGCTAGAAATGATGCCAAAATACTGTTTTCTAAAGTTAGATGATTTTATGACTATAAGAATGGTATATTTATAGCAGAGAATATAGAAAAGATAGAAAAATACAGAGAAATTTAATTTTTTAAAATTATCTAGGGAATTTCCTGGCAGTCCAGTGATTAGGACTTGGTGTTCTCACTGCCAGGTATCCAAGTTTGGGGAACTAAGAATCTTGCAAGTTGTGTGGAGTGGCAAAAAAAAAAAAAAAGTATATAATTTTACCACCTAAAGATAATCACTGTTGATGTTGTGAGGTATTTATAAACTTTTCCCAGATTTTTATTCTTTAAAAATCAAGACACGTTATATACTCAAATTTGAAAGAAGTGTTATTTTTCTTGACAAACTGACATATTGTTCCTGTCAAACTAGCATAATCATTGAAGAAAAATTTTAGACCTTGTTAGCAAGATGAGTCAAGTGGCCAACTATTTTCAGTGAATTCATCTGATTAAATCTTTGTGATATTTCTTTAACCTTTCTCTTGAAGTTCTATAGCTTCTAGAACTAATTATTTACAAATTAGAGGAAGGAAGAAAGTTTGGTTGAAAATTATCTGTGATTTCCCCCAGAGCTTTGATTTATGAAAGACATTTTGGCCATTTGTGCTGAAAATCATTCAAAGCAAAACACCATTTTGTCATGAATTCTTTAAGAGAGTGAGTAGGCACTTAATATGTTAGCTATGTTTTGGGGCATGACATGAGCTATATTTGAACTAATTTTTAAAACAATCTTTTCAGTAAAAAGGTTTTCTGGAATTCCTCCTCATAATTATTTTACAAAGAAAGCAATTGTAGTTAGTTCTTTACCTATTGAATGTGTTTTGCCATGAGTTGAAAAGAGCCACTCTTTTAAAATAATATGTATTTTTTTCTGTGAAAAATTTTTAAATAATCTGGTTTGGATGAATGGTGAAGACATGCTTTGAAGTGTGGTTTTTAGGGTGAGTAGGCATAATCTTCATTGTTAGTAGCCTTTCATGGTTCCCTTTGGTGTTGGTCAGCTCGCTTTTGCCCAGCATCAGGCTGAAGTTGCCAAGATGGAGCCACTTAACAATGTGTGTGCTGAGAAGATGAACTGGAGTGGAAGTCTCTGGGGTAAGATATTGGTTCTCTTGGCTTTATTTTGAGTAGAATTTCTGAGAATGAGGAAACATATTTTAATAATTACAAACAACTGATAAAATGCCAGAAGGAGGCTTTCCATGACTGAATCGTTAGTATCAGGACAGGCAGGAAGAGTTGTAGGCTTCAGTGACTTCTGTGTTTATGTAATGTCACAGGAAAGGGATAGAAAGTATGTATGTGCCAGCTCTGATATTATCTGTCTGCCTGCATTGGACTCACTTGTGTTCATCTAGTTCTTAGCACGTTCTGGGTCCTCAGCAGAAGTTTATTGGAGTGAACCAGTGTATTTTCCATGTTTGATTTCATCTCTGTATTGACTTGTGAAATCTTACATTGTAGCTTCACTGTATGTTTCTTTTCATTAAAGGGGAAATTATTTTACTATTCTTTTTCTTACAGATTTTATAAACATTCTCACTAATGTTGACTGCCTTTAGTTATATGTACCTAACAATGGGGGAGTGGTTTAATGATCAAACGCTGTTTGTAAATGAAAGTCCACACAATGACTGACTCAGAATAGAATTTCGGCAGCAAATCAAGGTGTCCAAAAAATTAATTTTCTTAAAAAGGTATGGGAGCTAAACCAGCCCAGCCTTACTTCCTGGCCTCAGGCAATAACTGAATGACTCCTGTAGCTCATACTAGTACATAAAGTATTATTCAGTTCAGTTCAGTCACTCAGTCGTGTCCGACTCTTTGCTACCCCATGGCCTGCAGCACGCCAGACCTCCCTGTCCATCACCAACTCCCGGAGTATACCCAAACTCATGTCCATTGAGTTGGTGATGCCATCTAACCATCTCATCCTCTGTCGTCCCCTTTGCCTCCTGCTTTCAATCTTTCCCAGCATCAGGGTCTTTTCCAGTGAGTCAGCTTTTCGCAGCAGGTGGCCAAAGTATTGCAGTTGCAGCTTCAACATAGTCCTTCCAATGAACACCCAGGACTGATCTCCTTTCGGATGGACTGGTTGGATCTCCTTGCTGTCCAAGGGACTCTCAAGAGTCTTCTCCTATACCACAGTTCAAAAGCATCAATTCTTTGGTGCTCAGCTTTCTTTATAGTCCAACTCTCACATCCATACATGACTACTGGAAAAACCATAGCCTTGACTAGATGGACCCTTGTTGGCAAAGTAATGTCTCTGCTTTTTAATATGCTGTCTAGGTTGGTCATAACTTTTCTTCCAAGGAGTAAGCGTCTTTTAATTTCATGGCTGTAATCACCATCTGCAGTGATTTTGGAGCACAAAAAAATTAAGTCAGCCACTGTTTCCACTGTTTCCCCATCTATCTGCCATGAAGTGATGGGACCGGATGCCATGATCTTTGTTTTCTGAATGTTGATCTTTAAGCCAGCTTTTTCACTCTCCTCTTTCACTTTCATCAAGAGGCTCTTGAGTTCTTCTTCACTTTCTGCCATAAGGGTGGTGTCATCTGCATATCTGAGGTTATTGATATTTCTCCCAGCAATCTCTTTCCGAGTTTTCCGCAGTTGAAGTATTATACATGAGTCTGATTTAGAAGAAGAGAACTAATGTTCTACTTTATTTTAGAAGTAAAGAACTGACTTTTTAAATTTAGTTTTATTTAGATAGTTGTAGATTCACAGGTAGTTATAAGAATAGAGAGATCCTGCAGACTCTTTACCCATTTTTCGCCACTGATAACATCTTGCATAATTATACTAGTGCAGTATCACAGCCAGGATATTGACTTTGATACAAGCCACCTATCTTACTCAGATTTTTCCTGTTTTTTTTCTTGGATTCCTTGGTGTGTGTAAAGGACTGTTTTTAATTATTTACCTTTTAGAAATCTTCATAAAATATTTTCTCTGTATAAGACTTATGTAATTTGAATGGATTTTTAAAATAAACATTTTGGACATGAGAAGACATTTTAGAAAATCACTATTAGTAGGAGTCTATTTGTAAACATAGTTTAAAATTGATTGGGGGTTGTAGGGGGAAGGAGAGTTAAAACTAAAATATTATTTGGGAATGAAATGCAACTTAAAAAAAAAACTATTTCTGTCTGTTTTCTAACAGAATGGCTTAGAAGTTCATGGACCTATAAGGATGACCCATGCCAGAAATACTACGAGCTCTTACTAGTCAACCCTATTTGGTTGGTCCCCCCAACAAAGGTTAGAATATATTTTGTGAAAATTACTTACATAAAGTGAGTAAAAAGTCTGTGTTTATTAAAAATTGTTTTTTTTAACTGTCACTTTGCTAATAATAACCTTTGTTCTAGGAAAATACTTCCATTACATAGTCATTTCCACATTAAAAGTATATGATAACATTTAAATGTGTGAAATTTTGTAATTTCAGCCTCAGCACAGTTGATTTTGACTTACTCTATACACCTCAGTCCTTTGAGGGAAAAAATTAAGTTGCTTTTACTTTTCGTTGTAGGCACTGGCAGTTACATTCACCAACTTTGTCACGGAGCCATTGAAGCATGTTGGAAAAGGAGCTGGTGAATTTATTAAAGCACTCATGAAGGAGATCCCAGTGTTACTGCACATTCCAGTGCTGATAATTATGGCATTAGCTGTCCTGGTTAGTACATAGCATGGTTAACAATTAACACGATTTACAGAAAAAGGCAATTCTAAGATTATTAGGTTTCTTTTATGTTGTAAATTGGGCTAAATCATGCTTAATGGCATGAAAAGATGATTTTTTAAGTGATAAACATTTGTTTATATTTGTCCGTTCCTCTTAGTAAGAAAATGGTTCTTAAGTATGATTGTAGATGTCAAAGTGGTGATTTGGAATAATACCCTCTTTTAACATTTGTTTTTTAAACGTTGTGAATTAATACGTGTGGTATCAGTTTCCTATGTCCTCTTTGAGAAAAGGGGCATTATTTCAGTCTGAGCTTTTTTGCCACACTGAGAACCGGAGAACACTGGGTTTAACATAGAATCAGAGAGGGATGTAGAAAGAGGTGCATGTACTGAGAAACTAATTTAGGGATTCCAGGAACAGATATTTATTAAGGAATCTTACAATATTATTTGTCATTCATCCATGGTCTCTTCAGCTCTTTTTTGGGTTGATTTTCAGTCCTTACCCTAATAAAGCAGTTGTCCCATAAAACAAAATGCAAAGAGCTCAGATGTGCCATGGGAACTTATTAAAGAATTCTCTTCCCTTAAGGATGTAAAATTTACTATGTTCTATTTACTTAAAAATTGTTACTCTTTTGGTATTGCTGTTTGGCTTGTGACCAGGATTCATTGGTTCAGGGATCTGGTTTTGTTAGGTGCCATTAGTTGTATAGTAGTAGTTTAGTCTCTGAGACTGAAGTTAATAGCAAAACCCTGTTATTGCTTGTTGCTTCATCTGCTGCCTTTTGCTGCTCCATCTTTAAAGAGTCATATCACTAGTACAGTGGTTTTCAAACTTTTTTTCTCAGGACCCTTCTGTAGTCTTAAAACTGAATACCACAAAAGCACTTGCTTGTGGGAGGTTTATTTATTGATATTTATCAGAAATTTAAAAAATACAGGTATTCACAAGCCCACAGTGCATGGGCCATCAGAGTGAGGGAGTCATTCTAGCCCCGCAAGACTCCACTGTACATTTCACAAGAGGAGAGTGAAGAAAACTTATGTCTTTGTATTATGAAAAGTTTAGACCTCACAGACTTGTGAAAGTCTCTGGGACCCCCAGTGGGTTTCTGGGCACACTTTGAGAACTGCTGCCTAGTTTTTCCTTGGAGTGTGACTCAAAACTTGTTGAATTTTAGCTGTAGCTAAAGCAAGTTTGTAAAATAAACCTACTGGAGAATATTTGTATAATGGTATGCAACTTTAATTTTCAGCATCTACCTTATATGATGGATGTGAACATAGACAACATATGAGCAATGATCAGAAAATTAGTACCTTTTAAATTTCTAGGCTTTAGCCTGCCATTATGATGTAAGTCAATAAAAATGTGTCCAGCTGATTGAAATGTCTACTTAATACTTAACAATTTCTCAAGTTTTGTTATGGGCTTCTCTGGTTCTATATTAATCTAGAGAAGAGATCTTTAATGAAAACCCAGTGAAACTAACATGTTTATGTCTATAAATAACACAAGTTAAATTACATAATTTTGTTGGCATCAAGGAGATCACCTCAAAATTTCATTGTCAGTCAGTCATTAAGTACTCAGGAATATGTATTTCTTTTCCTTCTAGAGTTTCTGCTATGGTGCTGGAAAATCAGTTAATATGCTGAGACATGTGGGTGGTCCTGAAAGAGAACCACCCCAGGCACTTCAGGCAGGTGAAAGAAGATGGCAGCAGGAAATTGCTCATAGACCCCATGGTGGAGCAGGTGATGCAGATTTCTATTATAGGGGCCAAATTAGCCCCATTGAGCAAGGCCCTAATGACAAAACATATGAGGGTAGAAGAGATGTTTTGAGAGAGAGAGATGTTGGCTTGAGATTTCAGACTGGCAACAAGACCCCTGAAGTGCTTCGGCCATTTGATTTACAAGAAGCAGAGGTGAGAGAGCATCCCAAGGTGGTACCCAGTGTAAGTCAGCAACTGTTTATTTCGCTGTCTCTTCATACTAGACTTAAGTGCTTCCTATTAAGGCTTCCTATTAAGCTTTCGGTTAAGTTTGTCTCTTACCTTTTGGTGGTTAATTATATCACCAGTGATGTAATTATTCACTGTTTCCCCCTTTCTGGTCAAGTTAGTCCAGCCTCAGAAGAAATGAGATTTAATTTTTATGTTACATACTAGTTAGCAGTAATTTGTTAGAACAGATAGCAATTTGTGTGACGTTTTATAGGAAACCAACCAACAAGTGACCATGACTGAAATTTCTGCCTTTGAATTTCTACCTCTCCTGATCAGAGAGAACTACCCCCTGAGGCTGGAGCCTTAGGGAGCTGGTCCGGAGGAGAGCCCTGAAGCCTTAGCTAGACGGGAGAGTGAGCTGGGGAAGGATCAAAAACCTTGCTTTCCCAAATCTTTAGACTAACTTTTTTATCTGGGGAATGGTCAAGCCTCTTTCCCACCATGATTGGCTATTTAAAGGGACATTTCCATTTCTGTTTGAGAGAAGGATTTGTATTGTCATTTGCAAAGTTTATGTTGCAGATGTAAACCTTTGAGAAACCGTAACAAACACAGTAGAATCTAGGAACTTGTAGAATCCTTCCTATGGAGTTCCTGAGAAGGAAGAACATATCTGCATCGATCTAGAAAATTAAGATGTTCCTTTCAGCTTTAATAAAGTGCACATGAAAGTGTTAGTCCTTCAGTCATGTCTGACTCTTTGCAACCCCATGGGCTGTAGCCCACCAGGCTCCTCTGTCCATGGAATTCTCCAGGCAAGAATACTGGAGTGGATTGCCATTCCCTTCTCCAGGGTATCTTCCCAACCCAGAGATCGAGCCCAAGTCTCCTGTATTGCAGGCAAATTCTTTACCATCTGAGCCACTAGTTATATGTCACTTAATCTCAGAAATCCTCCAGTTCCCAGCTCACTTGAAGGGAAAGCCAAAATGGCCTAGGGTCTCCCACTGCTCTCCCCTCCCATGCTCCCTCCATGCTCATTATGCTTCAGTCACAAGGGCCTCTTCCAGTCTACTCCTTGAGCTCAACCTTTGTACTTGTTATTCATTGTCTAGAATGCTGTTCCCATATATTCATAAGGATCATTTCCTCAAGCCTTTACTCATATCATCTTTTCAGACCATGCTAATTTAAACAGCAATTCAGCCTTCCTACCCCCAGCATGATACTTTAATTTATTGCCCAGTAAGTCCAGGGAAGGGGTGGGGATTTGTCTGCTCGCTGTCTTTTGTATCCCTAGGACCTATAACTTAAGGTGTGCTCAGTGAACATTTGTCAAATGAATTATTCTCTCGAGGCAAGAGGAGTTAACAGTACTGGTCACCAGTCTTCCTGACCCTTCCTAAGTTGGGTCACTAGACCACCTAAGCATATCCTGAGTGTCCTACTCGTCTATAGACAGTTCTTTTTTTTAATGTTTATTTTTAATTGGAGGATAATTACTTTACAAAGTTGTTGGTTTCTGCTGTAAAACAAGGTAAATCACCATAAGAATATATATATCCCCTCCCTCTTGAACCTCCCCACCCACCATCCCATCCCTGTAGGTCATCACAGAGCACCAGGCTGAGCTCCCTGTGTTATACAGCAGCTTCCCACCATCTGTTTTACATGTGGTAGTGTATGTTTCAGTGCTACTCTAGCAATTTGTCCCACCCTCTCCTTCCCCCATTGTGTCCACAAGTCTGTCTTCTATGTCCATAGACAGTCCTGTAAAGCTTAACATTTATATAATTACAGTCCAGCACTGGGACGAGGACTTGAAAGAATTCAATGTTTGCTAAAACAGATTTGTGGGAACTTGTTGAACATGTATATTACAAACCTTCATGTTATGTTAATTGAACAATTACAACACTGTAATTCTTTACTTTGTAGCTTAAATCACCTAATTTGGAATCAAAGCCCAAAGAGATGGGTGAAATCACAGGAGAAAGCACTCCGACAGAAAGCAGTACTGAAAGCAGCCAGCCTGCTAAGCCTGTCTCTGGCCAGAAGGTGTCGGAGGGTGTAGAAGGTTCCTCTGCAGTGGAGAAGGGCCAGCTTAGGACTGATGCCGCAGGCGGCCCAGAGGAAGGCAGCACAACCAGCCCAGCAAGCACTACAGTGGAAGTGTGTGGCTAGAGGAACACAGACATGGGCCACAGTTCTGAGGTCGTCTTCAAGTTCTGTAAAGTAATCTCTCTACAACTGTTTCTTCTGCAAATATTCTGATATTTACTACACAGGTGCCAGCTTTAAACATCAGTATTTTTACTGACAATCAGAATTAACAAGTGTGCATGTATCTCTGTTCAATTTCATTTCTTTGATATTAAGATGCATCTCATAAAGTTTTTTAAGTGTTAAGTTTGGAACAGGATCTCATAGATGAACATATGGCAGGTATTAATGATTTTGAATCATGAACAACACCATGTGAGGTAGGGGACATTGAAAAAGAAGTTGTTTACAGGCATTTATAGGAACCAACTCACCAAAGTATGTTTTGCCTTTTGGAAGTCCTGTGATACCTACTTTAGTTAATAGAATTATTTGTTAGTTGTCCATCGGACCCAGAATGTTTCTAAAAATGGTAGATACTCAAAAACAACATTTAAGGAAGCTCACTGTAGTCAAGTTTACCCTTGTCATGCACTTCAGCATTTTAGTGCAGCCATGGAGTCTGCGTCACCAGTGTCAGTCTAACCCACTGTAGGCTGCCCACAGATCAACCTTCATTTCTCAACTCTTACAGCTGTTACTGGGCTTGCTTCTTTATCACCCCTTTTGCTTTATCCTTAGCTGAGACAGAACTGAAGATTGTCAGGGGAATTTAGATTACATAGCTTGTTAAATTGGTAATCTCAGTTTTACATACTTGGAGAATGGCTTTATTTCCCCAGCAAATAAGTGCACAGGCTTTATTTATAAGGCCTGTTTTCCTTGTTACTCAGAATTCCAGATTTGAGGTTATTAGATATTACTGTATCTTACATTATAGTAAACCATATTGTCCAAGCCATATGAAGTTCTAAATTTTAGAGATCTATACAAAGAGAAGGATAAATACAATGATAACAGACAAGTGGGTTTTTAACCCTAGACAGGTGATATAATCCACACTTTAGTTATTCTGATTTTCAAGCTATTCTTCATTTTAACTTTAAAAAAAAAAGCAATTTATAAATTTTGCACAAAATCTAGCTAGGAAGCCACAATGACACACATTCGGGTATTCTTTGTTTTAACCTTCACACTACAAGTTCCAGTCAGCTGCTTGCTAAAAATGATACCATGAGTAGTCTTAAAATTTTCATGCAGGCATTTCTTTCAGAAAAGATTTAAAGCATTTGCTTTTCAATGTTTTTTTTACATGAAATGTAGAATACCCCTTCTTGGCTCCCAGAAGTGTCACTTAGATGCCTATAACATGTGTTAATATTATTTTCTAGCTTAATACTGCAAAACATCATTAGTATTTTATTTCATCAGAAAGGTAATTTTTGCCAATAAATGCAAAATGATTTATATAAAACTTTATAACACAGTAGGCATGTAAGGATGTCTGCATTTTGGGATAGACTTGTGAACATGGATGCATATAAAGTAGTCCTCTGGGGGCCAGATCTGTTTACTCTATTGGTGAATGTGCTCCCAAGGTGCTAGTTATCCTCTGAGCGGTGAAATGGATGCCTCAGTTGATAGAGTGTAACCGTGAGAGTAGAGTTAATGTTATTTTGCACTTCTGACTGCTGCTTATCAGTCCAAAAATGAATCTTTAAAAGAAAATTTAAGTAAAAGTTCACCTTTGTATTCTTTCATTACAGATAACCACTTGGGGATGAACTCTACTTTGACAGCTAGCAAGGCAACAAGGTACTGCTGTTGAAAGATAACAGCAGAGATCAGGGAAGACTTATTAAAGCAAATTGAATATTCAAGGTCAGTTTATAACTAAAAGAAATAGGCTTGTTTATTGTTTAGCCAACATTTATCATTGAAGTCAAGGATTATAGTAACAAGCTTTTAGGAATATCAGACTGAGCCAGACAGCTTTTTTAAAGCAATTTTTAAGTGGAATGGCTAACACTGAATGTTTATGGGGTCTAAGAGCTACCATCTACACAAAATAAACACTTATTTTTACATTATTGTGATTTGGTATGCTATCTTTGCTCAATAAATGTGCTTGTAAGAAAAAGCCCCATGAAATTTAAGTGCAGGTTTTGGTTTTAAACGGGTACTAATCCAGGACATTATACCCTATATATAATATATAAAACATAATGTAATCCGGGTGTTAACTGACTACGTTTGACAAAATTTGTGTGATTTTAGAACCAAGAATAATCTTTTTTTTTCCCCCTGAGCTCTTAATGTGAGTCCAGATTGTATAACTATCTTCTCATTTTTTAAAATATTGACCATTTGGAGAAGTGGTTCTCATTACCTATCAAAATCACCTGAAAGATTTTTAGAATGAACAGAGGCCTAGATCCCATCGCAGCTGTGCAGAATCAGAAGCAACCAGAAGTGAATGAGTTGCCAACTTGTTCCAGGTGTGGGCATTTGTATTATGCAATTCAATCTTAGTCCAGTCCCAGCTCAGTCCCATCCTTGTTGACTTGCTTTTGCTAAACTTACTTTTGTCATGTCACATTATGTCCCCTTGTAAAACACCTTCAGTTTCTGGAAAGAAGAGGAAGAGGCTTAATGAAAACTGAGGGCTTAACCTACATCTTTCATATTTAATTATTTTTGTGGCCTAGGTTTTTGACATAGTCACATAAGGGTTTGGGGGTTTTTTTGGACATTGGGTTCTAAAAAACTTTACAATAGTATTTTGCAACAGAACATACAATTTTAAACTGTTACATAAACACACACACACACAAATGTACATATATACATACCTGTACTTATATATGTGTATATATACATATATATATACACACACACATAAATTATTTTAAAAATTACACAAAGAGGCCAAACCACACTAAAAGAAGTTTATTCTTAAATTGTTTTATGATGGCTTTGGCCTAAAAATATATTGAAAATAGAGATTTTCTTAGTGGAAAAAAAAATCTAGATTCTTTAACAGACTATAATATTTTACACATTGGTCAAGTATATTATTTTTATGAAACAGCGTAATTTCTCACTACATCCATGGTTAGGTATAAAAAATTGCCATTATCAATTAAAGAGTAAAAAAAATTACCTTAACAAGAGGATTAAATCCTAGTCTAGATTCATTTTAACTTCCTACCTTACAAATACTAGGTAAAGGAATCTAACAAGTTGCCAAAGAACATAATCCCAAGCAGTAATCACAAAAGTTGATGAAGCACCTTTCAAGACACTTCCACTCAAAAACAAGTGAGTGTCCAGAGGAGTGTTAACACTATACTATTAAAGGTTAAATATTTACATCATGCTAAAAACATTTTAAGCTGTAGTACAGTGCTATACTTTCTCCTTTTGAGGAAAAAAGTAGTGGATTGAATTTCCCTGCAATGTTCTGAAAGGAAATAAGGTCATTAAAAAAAAAAATTCAACAGTATACTAGTGGTTTGCTTATTTTTTCCCAGAATTTTCAAGTTCCAACAAAGCATTACTCTGCAAAAGGTCCTTGACCCCAAATTCAGTGTCTCTGTTTTGATCTCTTTGTAAAAGAGCTCTCTGTTCATCCATTCTTTTTGCTTGAGACCGTAAAATAAGGCTAAGAAAGTCCTCATCTGGTACTGTTGGTCCCTTTGTGGCAGCAGGTGGTGGAGCACATCTCTGATCATCTAATCTGGATCCCTAGAAATTCAAAAGTAAGATTAAAAGACAAATAAGGAGAGCACCAAGGTATGTTATGTCTACCATTCACAATAAGAAATGTAGCTTTAAATGTTTACTGCCTCTTAGAACTGCTTAGAAGTTTAGTCAGTCTTTAGATCTGAAAACTAGTACGATCTTTTCTTTGAAATGACTTATATAATCAGAATATGCTGGTTATGTTATAGTATGCAGAAGTATAGCCATAGCTTCATGGCTTTGGTAAGAGTAGTTAAGACAGAAGGTCACCTGTGTCCATGATGACAGTTCAAGATTATAATCTTACCATAATAGGCATCACCAAATAAAACTTACCAAATCTTTAGGAATGTAATGTGAGGTACAAAAACTCTGCATCGCTTCCTTATAACACTGTCTTTGGCCAAGGGTCAGCAAACTGTAACTCTACTGCCCATTGTTTTTGTAACAGTACTTTGATTTCAACACTGTGCTCGTTTGTTTTGAACTGTGTATGGCGGTTTGTCTGCTACAATGGCCGAGTTGAGCAGTTGCAACAAAGGCCAAAGGGCCCCAAAAGCCTAAAATAGTTTCTCTATGGCCCTTTACAGAAAAAGTTTGCCTACCCTTGGTCTCAAGCATTTAAATCTTTAAGTTCTAGCTTATGGTTCTTGAAGTATGTTAGAAATGTTTTTGATCAAATAAAAAATAAAAGTGCTTTAAAAGTCTACAGGATAGCGTCTGGTATTGTGGCCCAAAAGGAAGAGTAGGAATGTGATAGCTGACATCTGAGTGTCCCCTGTGTTGCTAGGCGCTGTGTACTGATGTGCCTAAACATTTAGCCGCACGATCCCGTGAGGATGCAGTGGCTGACTGGCCACCTAGTCAGCACCACCCTGGTGCGCACACACATACCTGGTTCACTCTTCATCTCTCCTGTCACAGTTCTTGGTCCTTTCATTGTCCTCTAATTCATCCAGCACTCAGGCACTTCAGTTCCTAGACCTCCCCTCCCCTGGTGTTCTCATCCTTACCCTCTGCCTTATCCACTAGCTCCCATGGTCAGAGGCCAGACACAGTTATTCTCATAAATTGCACCATCTCTGAAATCACTTTAATATCCCATGTTGACCACTGACTCCTATTTTTCCAGATCAGGCTCTCCAGTATTCCTTCCAGAAATCATTTTTTAAAAAACTGAGGTAAAATAAACATAACATAAATTTACCATTTTACCCATTTTTAAGTGTACAGTTCAGTATCAGGTACATTCACATTGTGTGATTATCACCACCATCCATCTCCAGAACTTTTTTCACCTTGCAAGACTGAAACTCTAAACCTATTTACAACTCCCCACTCTCCCCTCCCTCCAGCCTCTGCAACCCCCATTCTACTTTGTCTCTATTAACTGAACCATGCAAGTAGAATCACAGTGTTTGTCCTCTTGTGACTGTGTATTTCTCAGCATAATAGCTTCAAGGTTCATCTATGTTGTAGTGTGTTTTTAAGGCCAAAAATATTCCATTGTGTAAGCACACCACATTTTGTTTATCCAATCATCTGTCGGTAGACACTTGGGTTGCTTCCAACTTTGGCTGTTGTGAATAATGCTGCTATGGATATGGGTGTATCATATTGTGAACAAATATCTGCTCATGTCCTTGTTTTCAGTCATACCCAGAAGTGGGATTGCTAGATCATATGATAATTGTTTTTAATTTTTTAAGGAACTGGCATAGAGTTTTCCATAGCAGCTTTACCATTTTATAATCCTACCTGCCATGCACAAGGATGCCAATTTTTCCATATTCACACCAACATTTGCTATTTTCTGCATTTTTTGGTTTGTTTTGATAGCTGTCCTAATGGGTGTAAGGTGGTATATCACTGGTTTTGATCTTACTTTCTCTAATGATTTGTGATGTCAAGCATCTTTTCCTGTGCTTATTGGCCATTTGTATATCTTCTTTGGAGAAGTATCTATTTGTGTTCTTTGCCCATTTTGAATCAGGTTTTTTGTTGTCGTTGAGCTTTTGGAGTTCTCTATATTCTGGATTAATCTTTATCAGTTACATGATTTGCAAATATTTCCTGTGGGTTGCTTTTGTGCTTTGTTGATAGTGTCCTCTGCATAGAATTTTTAAACTTTCATGAAGTCCAATTTGTCTTTTTCTTTTTTATTCCCTATGCCTTTAGCGTTATAATCAAGAAACCATAGCCAAATCTAAAGTCATGAAGCTTTCCCCTTGTGTTTTATTCTAAGAGTTTTATAGTTTTTTAGCTCTTATAGTTAGGTCATTGATCCACTTTGAGTTAATTTTTGTATATGGTATTAGGTATGTATGTATGTAGATATCCAGTTTTCCCAGCATCAATTGTTAAGATTCCTTCCATATTGAATGGTCTCGGCAACCCTGCTGAAAATTGTTTGACCATATATGAGTGTTTACTTCTGGGCTGTCTGTGTATCATGCTTGTATGACACTGTTTTGATTACTGTAGCTCTGTAGTAAATTTTGAAATCTGGAAGTGTGAGTCCTCCAATGTTGTTCTTCCTGTTCAAGACAGTTTTGGCTACTTGGGTTTCCTTGAGATTCTGTGTGCATTGTAGGATGGATTTTTTATTTCTGTAAAAAAGCATCACTGAAATTTTGATAGGGATTGCACTTTATCTGTAGATCACACTCTGGGTGGTACTGACTTTTTAACAAAAAAGTCTTACAGTCCATGAACGTGAGACTTATGTCATCTTTAATTTCTATCAGAAATATTTTGTAGTTTTCACTGTATGAGTCTTTCACCTTCTTGGTTAATTCCTAACTATTCTCTTTGATACTACTGTAAGTGAAACTTTTTTTCAATTTCCCTTTTGGACTATTCATTATTAGTTTCTCGAAACACAACTGATTGTGGATGTTGATATTATATCTTTTAACTTTGTGACTTTCTAACTTTTTTTTTCTTGGTGAAATCTTTGATTTTCTACACATAAGACCCTGTCATCTCCAGGGAATTTCCTGGTGGTCCTGTGGTTAGGGCTCCACGCTTTTACTGCAGGATCATGGTTTCAATCCCTAGTTAGTTGGGGGAACTAAAATCCCACATACCATGTGGTGCAGCCAAAGGAAAAGAAAAAGACCCTGTTATCTCTAAAACAGAGACAGTTTTACTTCTTTACCAATTTGGATGCCTTCTGTTTCTTTTCCTTACCTAACTAGCTAAAAGTTCTGGTACTGTGTTGAATGTAAGTGGCAAAGTGGGCATCCATGTCTTGTTCCTGATCTTAAGAAGCTTTCAGTCTTCATTCACTGTGTATGATGATCGCACACACTGAGCACTGATATGATGATACTGGGTAAATGATTTTTATTATGTCATGGTAGTTTCCTGCTATTCCTCATTGTTTATCATGAAAATGTGTTGAATTTTATCAAATAATTTTTCTGCATCAATTGAGATGATTGTTTTTTCCTTCATTTTGTTATTGTGGCATATTACATTGGTTGATTTCCAAATGTTGAAGCATCTTTGGATTCTAGGAATAAACCCCATTAGGTTTTATGGCATATAATCCTTTTAACATGGTGCTGGATTCTGTTTGCTAATATTTCGTTAATTTTTGCATCTATATTCGAAAAGGATATTGGTCTGTAGTTTTCTTATAGAGTCTTAACTGGCTTTGGTATCAGGGCAGTATTTGCCTCATAGAATGACATAGGAAGTGTTCCCTTCTCTTCAATTTTTGGAATTGGTGTTCTTTAAACATTTGGTAGAATTTACCCATGAAGCCATTAAGTCCAGGGCTTTTCTTTTGTCAGGAGTTTTGTTTTGTTTTTTTTTCTCTGTTTCAGTACATGGCACTGAATTTACTGAAATTTACTGCATTTATTGAAATTTACTCAGTTATTCAAGCCAAAAAGGTAGGAATCATCCTGAATTCTCTTTCTCATACCCTCCATCTAGTTTATTAACAGATCTTGCCAACCAACCATAATTTCAAAAATATGTCCCTATTTTGACCACTTACCATTATGCCCACCACACTAGTCCAAGTCACCAATATTTTTTGCCTTATTACCACATTAGTTTTCTTCTGACACCCTTGCCATCACATTCTTTCAGCAGTTGTTAGGATGATCCCCTGGAACCCTCCAATGTCTATCACATCTGGAACATAAGACCTCATCATGGCCTACAAGAGTCTATATGATCTAGGCTCTGATTACTTCTCCATCCTCATCTGTAAGCTCTCCTCTACCCTTTACTCTATACCAGTCACACTGGCCATCTTGCCATTCCTTGAACATACTGTCTCTGCATGGAATGCTCTTTCAGTAAATATTCACATGGCAGACTGCTTTACCTCATTGAGGTCTCTGTTCTGGTGTCTACCACAGCTCAGAGGGAGTCATCAGCAACACCCCACCTCACAGCCAAAAGGAACACAAAATAAGAAGCGAGCACAAGGGAGTGTCTCCCTGAATAATCAACTGATTGCCTCACTAATATCAAATGAGCTTTTCCCAAGTTAGAATCGTAACACTGCAAAAGTTCTCAACAACATCTGAGCTATATACAGAATGACAAAAATATGCAGACATACCTGACATTTGACAAGGATGTCAAAGAAGTCTTCATCAGGCTCTTTGTTGTCATTAGTCATCAGATGGCCAAGTACTGACTGAGTGTTGTTTTGTGTCAGACGAAGCCCAGGCAGATTACTGAAACTGGCCCTCTGGTCATCTAGACGGCGGCTCTGTGAGCTGGCAAGAAGGTCTAAAAACTCATCTGTGTTGGGGGACACCGTAGAAACTGGTGGTGCTATAGATAGAAGGGGAAAAATCCAAAAATAACAGTCATTTAAGCATATTATACACATATAATTTATTTCTGCCTTAGTCATTCCCAGCACCCTCCCTGCCCTCTTTAGCTCTGTTGCTGAGTGTCACTGATAGGCTGGGGTCAGACTAGATGGGTGGTGAAGGGAGAATCAATTTCAGAGTACTTCATATGGTTATTCGGATTTGACTGTACTTCCCTTTATCTAATAGCACCTAATATGTAACTTTATAAGATATGGGGCTAGATTTTGGAGGTAAATAGCTTTTCTTACATAATTTCTCAGCCCAGGATGAATAGGACAGTATTTTTATTTCATGCTCTGGTTAGGATATTTAGCTAACTATAAGTGCTGCTGGCAAGTCTTGGTCTTCAGGAGAGGAAGTCTTTTGGTAGCTGAAATAGAAAATTTTAAGTAGCCAACCTATTTTAATCTAAGGCTCAGGCAAGCCTTCAGTGCAGTTCAGTTGTTCAGTCGTGTCCAACTCTTTGTCGTGTCCGATTCTGTGGCCATAGTCACAGGTTCCTCTTCAGTCTGTCTGAGCTTTTCTTTTTTAAACCATGTATGAAGCATTCGTATTTTACATGTAGTCATAAGGTATGTATAACTAAAATTTTTTCCTCATTGTTGTTTAAGTTCGATTTTCTTTTCCCCAACCCCTAGGAAACTCAGGAGGCAGTATGATATAGTTATAGAAAGTGCACCACACTAGACAGAAATACAGATAAACTCAGGGGAACTGAAACAAAACCTTGTTTAAAACTGTACAAATTCCAGCATTTCAGATATACTTCGATTCAGGCTCCTTGATTGTACCTCCTATGATAAGAATTAAATTCTCAGAAATAACTACAAGAATATCAAAGAGAACTACTCAAACTGCAGGAGAGGCACAGATTACTTACTTTTTAGCATCCTTTTGGGGGGAGTGGAAGAAGCTGCCGCTGCAGCTGATGTAGAGTTCTTCTCTTGTAAGCAGCACCTCTGATCATCCATCCGATTGCTTTGAAATCGGCTTAATAGGTCAAAGAACCCTTCATCTCCAATAGAATCTGCACTGATTTTCTAAAATATTGAGAGAGAAAAATCTCAATATTCCAGCATTATCCTTAGGTCATCAGCGAAACAATATCATCTACCTCAAATGCAAAGGATGAAGATTTAGAGTAAAAGGTTGACATTTTCTTTGTGTAAGATGGCACCACTTGGTAATAGTTTATTTCAGTCCAACTAACAAGAAGCATTTCTAGTTATTTTACTTTTTGATCCTTGTATTTCTAAAGCTAAATAAATGTGCCTCAGACTTAGGGGAACTGTTATAGATAATGAATTACCCAAATATCAGTAATATGAACACGTACCCCAGGTTCAAGTTCAGCTCTTAGATTCTACAACAGAATTTAAGTAAACTAAGAACTGATAAACTAAGAAAGCATGTATATTTTCTTGATATAGTGACTTCTAAGGTCTTTTACTGTAAAGATTTGAAGATCTTGAAAAAATAAAAACTTCAAATGAATACTTGAGAAAGAGGGATAACTGTTATACTTTATTTGGAAAGATTCAAAACTAAAATGACTAATGTTTAATAAAGGTAATTTTTTCACAATTATAGTCTTTATTGAAGTACATATATACAAAATGTTATGAGCCTTAGGAGAAGGGTGCAACTAATTCTTAGGTGAAATAGCAGAAGCTTACGTGATATTTGAGTTCCTGAGCATAAGCATTTGCAGGGTAGAGATGTTTCATACTGATTAATATGCAATTCCAAAGATCTGTAGTGTTCAGGGGATAATGAACTGAAGGGCAGGCAGGAGTAGTGAAGAAGGGGAGAAGAGGCCAAGACAAAGCCCTCTGTATGACGGGCTAACAAGCTAATTAAGGCTTATCCAATGTGAAATGAGAAGAGCATGGTAATAGTCAATTTTAAGCAGTTTTGTACAGAAATAAAGCTGGCCCTTCCTGGTCTGAAGAGGTTAATAATGCAGGGAGAGGGATCAGTGTTGGTACCTATTCCAGAAATATGGGTAAGATAAAGTAGTACATTAAGCACTAATACACAGTAGCAGAGATTTCTTAGGGATTAACTGGATATGGTCAGGGAAGGAGGAAGAGTCTAGACTGACGTCTGCAGTGTACAGAGCATCCCTTTTACTGAAGTAAGGAAAACGAGGGCTTGAGGTTTGGGGATAAGTATGTGTATAAGCTACAGTCAAATGCATTAATCCCTAACAAAGGAGCATGAAGCCTCTTAATTCATAATTCTGCACACTGAAAGACAACAAGGCTCCAAAAATACAGACATCTTCAGTTAGGCTAATTGTGCTTGGTTAAGACCTCAAACCTTGAACAAAGATATTACCTTCCAGTTCTGCTCTGGATCTACAAAAATATTCCTGGGCCATTTCTATATACCCCATAATGTTTCCTTTTGTTAGTCATACATGTGTAAGAAACATGTAAAAAACTGATAGAATCAAGGCAAACAACACTGCAGGGTGCAGATACAAATAAAAGGCTGACAACAAGATCAACAGAAATCTGTTAAATAAAAGACTACCACAGTTTTTTCAAAGGTTCTCGCTGCTGGAAAAATGGACTTGGTAGCTTCTTTGTAACTTATCTGAACTTTTTTTTATCAGAGTGTAGGGTAGCTTAGTGATACCCCTGATACTTACCAGTAATCCCATGGTATTTTTCAGTTTTTAAATATTTTGTTATATTTAATATGATTCCAATGCTCACTTTTAAGCAAAATTGTTTTTAACTCTCTTAGAATTTTAGTAATAGAAATAAATAAAAGTTGATGCATGCAGACAGTTCTCACTTTAAATTAGTATTTAAAAATCCTTGAACATCTGAATTTAATTTGTTCTGACTTCTAAACTTAATGGAGGACATTTTAGTTTCCAGCTTTGAAAAACACAGAAAAAATAGGAAAATACAGAAGACCACTTTGAATAAGAAAGATATTTTAGATTGACTATCTAATAATAAATTATAAAAATCCAGTATGAATATAAAAAACTCAAAACACAATACTCAAAAACTTATTTTAAACATACCCTTTGAGAATTCGGAATTCGGTGATCAATGGAATTACTAGCGTCTTGGAGAACTTTAGTGGAGGAATTAGTTTTGTATTTTTTCCCCTTCAGTCTGTTGACAAAGAGGAGTTTTGCAGAAGGTTTGGCAATAAGAGGTTTTTGTTTAGCAAGAATTTCACTGTTCCAGTTTTGTACCTATAGAATTGTAAATGGAAAAACAGGACATCAAAAAAAATCAGTAACTGGGGGCAGGGTGAGTTAATAAATTTCTTTTTGACAATATATCGCACTGTTTCCAAAAGCTTGGACCAAATGTATGCTATCAATTTCTTATTATCAAAATATTAAAGTGGAGGTTTTTAGAAATCTTGAGAATAAAAAGTTTGCCAAAAGTCATAAAAATAAAATTTGGATGGTCAGAGAAGCTGAAGTTTTATTCTCAATGTGAGTTACCTGAAAATTACAACTGGAAAGTTTGAATATATCTAGAATTTTTAACCTTGAAAATTGACAACTAAAACTTACGAAGCAGTAGAAATTTTTTGTTGATAAAACTACTGAACTCTTTGACTTTATTATGAGGTAAAAAAAAAAATCACAACTTAGGGATAAAGCTTTATCATCATTTGTCTGTTGGAAAATTACAGGGTTGAATCTGATCAGCTTCTCATGGAATTACTGTTAGTACCATTTACAGACGCACCAAATTAAGTTTGCTTCTTATTACTAGGTTCCTACCTACTAAAAGAAGGAAGATCTAAACCGACTTACAAGTTTTTGGTTTTCTGTTTTTTTTTTTTAAATACTCTGTAGACTTAAAGATTTGAGAACCACACTCACAATATAAGAGGTAAATATTTGGAGAAAATCACAAAGTTAGAAGTTAACCAGAAGTTTAAAAAAGAAAAAGTTTGTAATTAAAATATAATGGAAATTAGTTCAAATCAGATGTTGGTCTCATGATGACTACTTACACAAAAAATGTCAATATTCAAAAATCATATGCCTATTATAATAATGGAGGAGAAGAATATTTAATGACACAAAGATGTTGATATAGTACTATGTATTATAAAATAGTATCTGTTAATCATATAAAATGCAAGATGAACAAATACAAAAACATTAATTTTCCTTTTGCAAGGTGTGATTATTGATAATTTTAATTTCCAGTTGGAAGTTTCCCAAGTTATAATAATAGATATATCTTATAAAAAGTGTTTTAAGAAATATCAATACACCATAAACAAATAAGAGCAAACCATAGCAATGTAAAATTAAGATAAATGGAGGTGGAAGAAAGCAGCCTAGATTTATTCTTCAGTAACCTTTTTCCTAATTATAAAGTCCCTTCTCTGTTACTTAAAAAAAACCCAACAAAATCCTAGAGAAGATGCATCTTGAATAAAAAGTTATTGCTTTGTTTAAAAAAGCTTTTCAAAAGTGCAGCCAGAAAAACTAGCTTGATCATAAGTATCATTAATCTTGCCAGTAATGTTGCTGGTATTTAGTTGAAAAAGCCTCTTAATCCTTTTTTTTATTTTCCTGATCTTCTTTTAATTAAAGAAAAACAAAATAATGCATGTACATGGTAAAATATTCAAATACTTCAAAACAGTATATAAAGTAAGCATTTCTTATAACCCAGACAGCAATTTTCCCAGAGGTAATCACTGTTAGCAAGTATCTACATACCCTTCTAGAAACATGCAATTACAAAGGATATATATGCATAAAACTTTTCTTGAACAGATGGCACCATACTGTACACATTGTTTTTGCACTGTACTTGATTCTTTTCAAAGGAAGATGTTCAAGTGATAACCATATGACAGGACTTAAATTGTTTCATTTAAATTAAAAGGGGTTCTGGAAGGGAACACATGTACACCCATGGCGGATTCATGTCAATGTACGGCAAAACCAATACAATATTGTAAAGTGAAAAAATAGATAAATAAATTTTTTAAAAAGTTGCTAAAATATTTTAACAGTTCAAGAAATTTAAAACAGAAAAACTGCCAACCTTTTCTGGTGTTAACTTCATAAGCTCCATGTTTTCCATACTGTGTCGGCGTCCAAACTTGGGGCGTGCACCTTTGGAAAAAAAAAGTTAATTCAATAAACCAAGGAGCCCTTAAGACTGCAAATTCAGCATCACTATGTTATTGAAAGTCTGCTACACAAACCCATATGGAAGGAGGAAACATGTATAAACATATATTCTTCAAGAATAATAATTTTCCACACCAACTAAATGAATAAAACGTTTTGATGTAGGAAGTTAAGATTTTGGTTGGAAACTAACTTGGGTTACTAACACTACCCCTTAATTTAGAAGAGGCATTTCATAATAACTGGTTTTATATGATACACAGTCTCCTAGAACCCACCCAAACGGTAGAGTAGTTTAAAAGTAAAAACATAAGGAAAGCATAAGGCCTTCAATTTTGAGGTAAGAATCAAAATAACATCCCCAATACACTTTTCTCAGTTATCTGTTTCCATTTTAAGATCTCCATTGACAATAGATTTACTGCCAGTCGGAAAAAATTTAAATAAAAAGATCTTCAAATATCCTTTTCAAAAAGGTATCATTAAATATGGAAAGTTTTTGTAGCCAAGAAATACATGATAATACCCAGTTTAAGAAAACACCATGACCAACACATTAACTCCCCCTTTTGTAACTCTCCCTATAATACCCCTCTTCCTCCATAATTTTTTGTTTTCATTACACGATACATCGCTAAGCAATGGAGCTTGTTATATAACATTATATAAATGGTCTCATACTATGTGTTCTCTAACTTGCTTCCTTTGAGCAACCTCATGTTTGTGAGACTCATCCAAGTTGGTATGAGTAGTTTAGTTTTCATGCGATTTATAGGACTAAGAAAGCATATACTGTTTCTATTCAGTTCAGTTCAGTCGTTCAGTCGTGTCTGACTCTTTGCGACCCAATGAACCACAGCACGCCAGGCCTCCCTGTCCATCACCAACTCCCTGAGTCCACCCAAACCCATGTCCATCGAGTCAATGATGCCATCCAGCCATCTCATCCTCTGTCATCCCCTTCTCCTCCTGCCCTCAATTTTTCCCAGCATCAGGGTCTTTTCCAATGAGTCAGCTCTTCACGACAGGTGGCCAAAGTATTGGAGTTTCAGCTTCAACATCAGTCCTTCCAATGAACACCCAGGACTGATCTCCTTTAGGATGGACTAGTTGGATCTCCTTGCAGTCCAAGGGACTCTCAAGAGTCTTCTCCAACACCACAGTTCTAAAGCACCAATTCTGCAGTGCTCAGCTTTCTTTATAGTCCAACTCTCACATCCATCCATGACCACTGGAAAAACCATAGCCTTGACTAGACGGACCTTTGTTGGCAAAGTAATGTCTCTGCTTTTTAATATGCTGTCTAGGTTGGTCATAACTCTCCTTCCAAGGAGTAAGCGTCTTTTAATTTCATGGCTGCAGTCACCATCTGCAGTGATTTTGGAGCCCAGAAAAATAAAGTCAGCCACTGTTTCCACTGTTTCCCCATCTATCTGCCACGTTGGTGACATATATTCAGATTGCTTCCAATTATTTGTTGTAAGCAATATTACTATAGAAATTCTTGGAAATACTTCATGTACATGAGCAAGGCTTTGGATGTCAGACGTGTAACTGGGAGTGGAGATGCAGGATCATACAGCTGATACATCTCCAACTCTAACAAAAATGTTGCCAGACTGCTCTTTTGAGTACAACTTCTACTCCCATCAACACTGCATAAGGATTTCTGTTACCTATTTATTTCAGTACTGGTATCAGGCCTTTTAATTTCCATCCACCTCATCCACCAATACTACCTATGATCTTCCCTGATTAAGTGAAAGTCGCTCAGTCGTGTCCCACTCTGTGACCTCATGGATAGTCCGTGCAATTCTCCAGGCCAGAAAACTGGAGTGGTAGCCTTTCCCTTCTCCTGGGGATCTTCCCAACCCAGGGATCGAATCCAGGTCTCCCACATTGCAGGCGGATTCTTTACCAGTTGAGCCACAAGGGAAGCCCAAGAATACTGGAGCGGGTAGTCTAGCCCTTCTCCAGGGGATCTTCCTGACCCAGGAATCAAACCAGGGTCTCCTGCATCGCAGGTGGATTCTTTCCCAACTGAGCTATCAGGGAAGCCCAACTTCTCATATATTTATGGGCTATTTGTATTTCTTCTATTCATTACTTTTGCCTATCTTTTAGTTAGGTTATCTGTCTTAATTCATAGGAGTTCTTATACATTTGAGGATACAAATCCTTTTTAATCATCTGTGTTGCAAATGTCCTCTAGGTTTGTGGTTTCTCTTATGGTTTCTTTTCATGAAAGGAAGTTCTTAATTTCAATGTCAGTCTTCTTAATGGTTTTGCTTTTGTGTTTTGAGAAATCCTTCCCCTCTCTGATATCATGAAGATACTCTCCTTTACTTTCAGAGATAGCATACCTTTGAACAGACCAATCACTCATTGTGATATGACCTTGAGCAATTACCTTTGTGTCATTCTGTTTTTCTCATTTGTAAAGAACAAGGATATCTACCTCATATATCACTGTGTGATGATAAATGCATCATCACTTGTAAAGGGGTCAGTCAATGCTGGTATGCAGTAAGCATTCAGCAAATGTTAGATGGCTGATCATAATTACTGCTTTAAATCTGTCTTTCATATTTAAATCTTTGGTCCATCAACAATTTTTATGTGATACTAATTTCCATATATGCAAGGTTTAATATATAGAGGCTCTATATTCCTGTTTGAGCTATTTGTCTCTATGCCAATAACACTGCCTTAATTACTGTAGCTTTATAATCTTTATATCTGTACAGAAAGCACTTCTCATTTCTTGTTTTTCATCAGGAATGTTTTGGCTTTGAGTTCTTAGCCCATTTTTCTTTCACGTAAATTCATGAACAGCCTCATCGAGTTCCATGAAAAAACTGTCATGATTTTCTTGGCAGCACAATGAATATATATCAATCTGGGAAGAACCGACATCTTTTATAATATTTAGTTTTTTGACAGGAGCAGTTCCTGACAGAAATGTGTTTAAGTTTCCCTTTATGCTGGATTTTCTCATTTCTCCTTTCAGTTTAGTCCGTTTTGCTTTTGTACATTGAAGTTTTGTTATTAGGCTTACCAGGTATCATACATACATATATAAGGCTTTTTTTTCCCCTGGTGAATTGAGTTGTTAACCGTTGTGATGTGACTGTCTTCATTTCTAACAAGATCTTTTGCCTTAAAAGTACATTTTATCTGTTATCAATACAGCTGTACAGCTGTACCAGCTTTCTCTTCATTAGTTTTTCCATGGTACCTTGTTTTTTCTTCAATCCTTTTACTCTCAGACTTATATATTTAGTTGGATTTTGCTCTTTTACCAATTGGATACTCCTGTCCTTTAAATGGAACATTTACATTTAATAGAATTACTGACATATTTGGATATTTGAGCTATTTTCTTCTTTACTGTGTTTACTAATATATAATATTAATTGATTTCCTGATATTCAGTCCACTTGAATTCCTGTTTATTTTAAATACATTGTGGGCTTGGTTTGCTAATATTTTGTTTAGAATTTTTCCATCTATGTTCATGAGTAAAGATTTGCCTGTAATTTTCCTTTTTTATATATGTTGTTCTTGTCTAGTTTGGATATCAAGGTTATACTGTTTTCAGAAAAACTAATAAAGTGTTCTACTTTTCCAATTACTTATATAATTTTACAGAAGGTTGGAATCAATTTTCTTAAATGTTTGGGAGATCACACTGTAAAATCCCCTTGGCCGGATATTTTCTCAGTGGAAGGATTTTAAATAATGGACCAAATTTCTCTATGGTTTTAGGCATTAGTGATGTCATCCATTCACATTACATTCTACCATTAGATTTTTCTAGATTCAATTTTGGTAAGCTTTTTTTTTTTTTTTTTTTTTTAGAAATCGTCCATTTCTTCTAGGTTTTCAAATAAAACTATTCAGGATAATCTCTTTATAATGTCTGCTGCATCTACATTATGTCCCTTCTTTCTCTTTTTTTTCCCCTCAGATAATCTTGCTGTAGATTTGTTAGTCTTTAACTAAATTTTTGGGTTTTTAAAAATTCTCTTGGGCTTCCCTGGTGGCTCAGTGGTAAAGAATCCACCTGCCAAAGCAGGAGACACAGGTTTGATCCCTGGTCCAGGAAGATCCCACATGTGGCAGAGCAACTAAGCCCATATGCCACAACTATTGAGCCTGTGCTCCAGAGCCTGGGAGGTGCAACTACTGAGCCCACTTGCCAGCTACTGAAGCCCGAGTGCCCTAGAATGAATACTCCACAACTAGATAAGCCACCACAATGAGAAGCCCGCACACCACAACTAGAAAGTAGCCCTGACTTGCCACAACTGGAGCCTAGCCCGCCCAGCAATGAAGACCTAGCACAGCAAAAAAAGAAAAACAACTCTATATTGAATCTTTGTTTCAATATCATTAATTTCTATTATTTCTTGCCTTCTATTTCTTTTGAGGGTTTTTTTTTTCATTTTTTACTTAAAAGCTGGATATTCAGCTCACTGAATCTTTTTCCTTTTTAAACATGATATGATGTAAGTTTTGCTCCAATGTAAGTTATGTATCCTATAAATTATAATTCAGTCCTAAATTATTTTCTAATTTTATGTTAAGATTTTTCCTTAAACCCATAAGGTTTAAGTGTGTTTCTAAGTTTTCAAATGAATATGTGTTATATATTATCTTCTTGTTAATTTCTAACTTAACTGCACCATGCTCAGGGCATGAAATCTACATGACACAGATTCTTTCAAATTTTTGGTTCGGCATGGTGGTTAAATTTTTGGAAGTGTTTCATGAATGCTTTCAAAGAATGTGAATTATCAATATTGTGAAAATGACTATACTACCAAATGCAATCTATAGATTCAATGCAATCCCTATCAAATTACCAATGGCATTTTTCACAGACCTAGAACAAAAAATTTCACAATCTGTATGGAAACACAAAAGACCCTGAATAGCCAAAGCAATCTTGAGAAAGAAGAATGGAGCTGGAGTAATCAACCTTCCTGACTTCAGACTATACCACAAAGCTACAGTCATCAAGAGAGTATGGTACTGGTACAAAGACAGAAATATAGACCAATGGAACAAGATAGAAAGCCCAGAGGCACACCCCAGAGACACACCCACACACCTTATCTTTGACAAAGGAAGCAAGAAAATACAATGAGGAAAAGATAGTCTCTTCAATAAGTGGTGCTGGGAACACTGGACAGCTACAGTAAAAGAATGAAATTAGACACTTCGTAACACCATGCACAAAGATAAACTCAAAATGGTTCAAAGACCTAAATGTAAGACCAGAAACTATAAAACTCATAGAGGAAAACAGGCAGAACACTGTAGGACATAAATCACAGCAAGATCCTCTATGACTTACCTCCTAGAATAATGGAAATAAAAGCAAAAATAAACAAGTGGGACCTAATTAAACTTAACAGCTTTTGCACAGCAAAGGAAACAACAAACAAGGTGAAAAGACAGCCCTCAGAATGGGAGAAAATAATAGCAAATGAAACAACTGACAAAGGATTAATTTCCAAATATACAAGCAGCTCATGCAACTCAGTACCAGAAAAATAAACAACCCACTCAAAAAGTGGGCAAAAAACCTAAACAGACATTTAGATGGTTTAATTGCTAAGTGGTGTCTGACCCTTGAGACTCCATGGATTATAGCCCAATAGGCTCCTATGTCCATGGGATTTCCCGGGCAAGAATACTGGAGTGGGTTACCATTTCCTTCTCCAGGGGATGGAACTTGGGTCTCCAGCATTGCAGGTGGATTCTTTACCATCTGAGCCACCAGGGAAGCCTTTAGCCACTAGCCACATGTGGCTTTAAAAACTTTAAATAATATTTAAAAATTGACTTCTTTTTGCATTAGCCACATTTCAAGTGCTCAACAGCCATATATGGCTAGAGGCTATTCTAGTGGATAGCACAGATACAGAACATTTTCATCTTCACCAAGTTCTATTAGCATGGATCTAGAGTGTAGGATAAGAGGGAAAAGGATAACATTAGAAATGAAGGAAGGAAGGATATGGATAGGCAGAAAATAGAAAAGGAGAGAGGAAAGAGAAAAGGTCAGCAACCAAACCCCAGGCACTACAGATGTGAAGAATGGAAACATAAGAGAGGAGAGTTAGGAAGACGGTGGTCAAGTGAGGTGGAGGCAAACCAGAAAGAAGTTAATCCTGGAGGCCAAATGAATGAAGTATTTGAAGAGGCAATAATCAGCTGTAGGAAATACTGCTGAGAAATCAAATAAGCTGACATCTAAAACTGACCATTGTATTTGGTAAAATGGAGGTCTCTGGTACCTTGAAAAGGTCTCAGTGTCATGATGGGGCCAAAGTCAGAGACCAGTGACTCTGAGTCAGAGTCCAGTGCGTTGAAGAGAGAATGGGAGGAGAATACGACAAGGAACAGTGATAGTATTTTCAAGTTTTGTTATAGAAGGACACAGGAATAGATCTATAGCTGGAGATCATTTGTTAAAATATGAGAGCTATTACAACTTAACCTACTTGAAAATTAAACACAGGAAAACCTTTTAGTCCATTATTCAATTACAAAGTACACAGTCCAGTTTACCATACTGTTCATACTTAAGTATCATTTTTCAACTAAATATTCTTTCAAAGTCTTAATCAGGTAACTAGCCACTAATGTTTTCTTTTCCTTCTTGCTTTTCTTTGTATGGGTTAGAGAAGGATATTGCAAAGATAAAAGCTCGATTTTTCACTGACTTTCAGGTTCAAAACATGTCTGTGTCAGTAATTTTTTTCAGACTGAGAATTTTTTCAGCCTAAGCTGAATGTTTAATGGAAATCACATAAAGTTACATACAAATGGTATTCCAAACTGATTCTAATCTTGTTAATTTTATTTTTTTAATCAAAAGGGTTTTTTTTCCACTCAGAAACAGAGACATTATAGCATATTTTTTCCTGTGATAACGTCAAAACCAAATCAGCATCTAAAGAAAATTTCTAGGTTTTCTGAATTAAAAAAAAAATCCTAGGAGATTTTCCCTTAGAAACGAAATGAGGGAAAAAAACCTAAACAAAAGTTAAATATGTAAAGACATTTGAAATTTAAAGGTTAAATAGTAAAATTTTTAAGTTTTGGTTTCTTCACGTTTATAAATTTTTGAACCAGCCTACAGATACAGAATTTAAATGTATTTTTACAAAACAACTATACCTTCACCATATTCATGATAAAAGCTATAAAATAGGGTATTCTATATTGATAAATTAATGGGACAGTGGTAAAGCAAAAAGGTATTAAAAGTTCCTATGTTATATATCTTTCTGGATATGGTAAACTTGAGATAAGTAATTTAAATATAAATCTTGAGGATAAAGAAATTGGGTTTTGAAGACCTAATACTTACCATGCAAACTGTTATCAATTTCAATATTTTCTGATATCATTGAATTGTTTGTGCTGTAGCTCAGACCAAGAACCATTTGAAGGTCTGAGAGATTCAGCCGTGCTGTAAGCTCACCACTTCTATCTCCAACCTACAACCACAAGCATTTATTTATATATTTAGAGTAGTATTTAAAGTAAAGAATGGTGAAGATTAGTTGAAAATATTGTGAACCTAAAACTGGAAGAAAATATGAAGAAATGAAAATAGTTATTTTAGAATTATAATACTATGAATGAAATGGTTTTTTCCATTAATACTATTTTAAAGAAGAAAGAAAAGGACAGTTTCTAAACTATGGCAGTAGGACTGATGAATAGATTCTATCAAGTCTTCTCTAAATATTAGACTACTCTTAATCTCTGTGATCAATTAAATAGTAATGTAGGTTATTCTGTGACATGTTAACTTGGCATCACATGAATAAAATTTCCTTATAATATTGTATTTCCATATTGTAGTAACAGTATTAAATAAGCACTAGACATTATACTAGGCACTTTTATATACTTTATCTCTAATCGTTATAACAATTTGCAAAGCAGTTATTATTCCCATTTTACAGATGAAAGAAATGATGCTCAGAAAAGGTTTCCAAGCTCAAACAGCCAAGCAAATGGCAGAACTGTAACAGCCGTTTTCTTCGTCTCATACCATGCTACTTTTCCACATAGAGATGGGGGACAGTGGAGATAGGTCAGTAATCCTCTCACTCCTCCATCCTACATCAAGGCCAGTGCAAACATACCTCTGATCTGTGTCTCACAATGCTTTCAGTTCCTATTCCTAGACAGCAATATATAATTACATTTATTACTCAGCCATATAGCAGGATTCTAGAGAAACAATAGGGCTGCAGATCTGTGAATCACAATAGCACAGATAACCATTTTTTAGTTTCATACCTCTCTTGAAATTTCCAAGTGTTTTTCAGCAAAATGCATTGCTTGGTCATGATTTCCTAGAGCTGTGTATGCATTTCCTAAGCTCCAACATGCTCTTCCTTCACCAATTCTACAAAATAGTTCAAAGTTAACATACAGTTATCTGAAAGGAAGTCTGTGTGAAGAATAAAATCTATCAGGTAGTAATTAAAGGTATAAAAGAATGCTTTGAATTTATTTGGTCTTTCTTATAAAGAACAAACTATCATAATAGTTTATAATAGAGATATACAGCTGGCCTGCTTCAGGTTCTGCAGCTGGGGATTCAACCATGATCTGAGAAACTCCTGGATATGGAGGGCCGGTTGTACTACACCATTTTACACAAGAGACTTGAGTCTCCATGGCTTTTGGTGTCAACAGGGGTCCTGAAATCTTAACCACCATAGATATCAAAGGACAACTGTGTTAGAATATCCAGTTAATACTGAACTCAGAGTCAGGTTTTAAAATGGAAAAGATCCTTTTTAAACATGTAGTGTATTATAAATAAAGTCTCAGGGATAGGTCTTGTAATTCAACTACCCCATTTTCTATGACAGCCTTACTGGATAATCACTCACCACGAGGAAGACAGAACTCGCTACCTCTTGAATTAGCATACTTCATTTTGAATAAGTATATAGAATTCTTTACACTGAAATAAAAATCTATCCTATTTAAAGCAAATGTCAGAAACTAAAGTTGTGCACAAATATTGTTTTTTCATATAGTTTTTTTTAAAAAAAGAATTAGCCATCAACATTTAAAAATCAGAATATTTTATATAAAACTCAGAATGCCTCCCTTCTCTTGAAAAAAGAGGCGGCTTTGGATCCTCATTCCTGGGCTTTGACACTTAACTAGAGTGAAATAGCAGCTGTCCCCTTAACATTAGGATTAATATCTAATTTCACCACAATTTCCACACTGATCTAGTAAGGAGGACCTTTGCAGGCAAGTGAGTTTGTGACCTATTTACTATCTTGGTTCAAGGTTATATGGAACCAGTCAAATCCTCTAATATGTGCTAGCCCTTCAAAACATATGTTAGCATACAGAGAATGCTACTGAAACAGAGAATATATCTTATAAAGGAATTAAAAAGAAAACAAAGCAAACCAAAAAAGAAACTTAAAGGAAAAATACTAGGGATTCAACAATATATCTATATTTTACCATAACAACAATAAAAAGGTGTAGAACTTACCTATCATTAAGCTCTTGAGCAATTGTTAAGTGCTTCAGATGATAATCAATGGCCTTTTCATAGTCTTGAAGTAAAGTATATGTGTTTCCAAGACTGTAGCAAGACTGTGCTTCTATAGCTCTGTCTTTAAGCTGGCGAGCCAATAGTAGAGTCTTTCTGAAAAAAAGAAATTAATTCTTACATAAAGATCATTTTTATTATTGGCTATAGTAAACATAAAACTCACTTTTCCTTCTGCCTTTAAAGTAAATCTACTTTAGGGCCTAATATCCCATACTTTCTCCACTACTTCTAGGTAAAATAAAAAGACGTCCTTGAAACACAAAAAAACAAATTCAGACTTTTAGAATAAATATAAGAGTCCTATTAATTCCCAAGATAAAAGAAGAATTGATGCATGAGATCAAGTGCCTCTAAAGACTAACAGTATTTTTAACATTTAAAAAACCTTTCCCTGTTGCCGAAGAATTGATGCTTTTGAACTGTGGTGTTGGAGAAGACTCTTGAGAGTCCCTTGGACTGCAAGGAGCTCCAACCAGTCCATCCTAAAGGAGATAAGTCCTGAATATTCATTGGAAGGACTGGTGTTGAAGCTGAAACTCCAATACTTTGGCCACCTGATGCGAAGAGCTGACTCAACTGAAAAGACCCTGATGCCGGGAAAGACTGAAGGCAGGAGAAGGGGACAACAGAGGATGAGATGGTTGGATGGCATCACCGACTTAATGGACACGAGTTTGAGTAAACTCTGAGAGTTGGTGATGGACAGGGAGGCCTGGTGTGTTGCAGTCCGTGGGGTCACAAAGAGTCGGACACAACTGAGCGACTGAACTGAACTTCCCTGTTGCAGTGCAATAACATTAAGTCAGTTTGTCTACATACATCATACTGTTGCCTTTATATTTTATCAAAACTGAAAATACTTAAATTGCTTTGTATAGGCCATAAATCACCAATTCATGAAAAATATTAAATGCCACATTTAAATATTAACCAAACTCTACCTTGTGGAATCACCAATGAGAAGCCAGTGTAGTAGTTAAGAGCATGGGCTCTAGAGCCAGGCTGACTGGGTTCAAATCCCAGCTTTGTGAGTTAGTACCTCTGTAACTGGGACAAGTCACTCACCCTCTCTGTGCACTAGTTTCCTCATATGTAAAAAATAGGTTTTGTTAAGATTAAATGAATTACTATATATAATGTGCTTAGCACAGCATCTTGCTCCCAGTAGAAGCTAATAAATATTAGTGTTTGTTGTTATTATCATCAGTGCTTCAATCTACAGATGCTTTTGGATCCAGTAATATAAATGACTCTTTCCTATAATTTCTGCCAAACAGTATAAATATTTCATATCATTATAACTCTATGAAAAATAAATGATAATGTGATAGTTTTATTAAGCAAACAAACCTGAAATTATATATTTAATGATGATACTTTCAAATTTGTCACCCAGCGAGGCTACACACTCTAACATTGCCTGTCCTTGCAAACATTTTTGGAAGATTTTTGGAATTGTCTTCTGACCCTGTGGCACAATCCTTTCTGGCATACTGTTATCCTTTGCTGCTGCTAAGTCGCTTCAGTTGTGTCTGACTCTGTGCAACCCCATGGACTGCAGCCCACCAGGCTCCTCCATCCATGGGATTTTCCAGGCAAGAGCACTGGAGTGGGGTGCCATTGCCCTCTCCGGTTATCCTTTGAGAATACAGTTAATTTGAAAATGGTTGGAAGTCTTTCTATAACTACTCTGTTACTAAAGTAGTAGGTTTACCAACTATTGTTTCTATCCTTTCTATTATAGACCTATAATGTTAAGATAGTTTTCCAGTATGGCTCTGAAAACAGTTCCAAAGAAGAGTTCCAAAAATATTTTTAACCAATATTTTTGTAACATGTATAAAGTTCTGAGTTCTCCTTTCTTGTGGGTGTGTGGGGCAGGAGTAAGTTTCATTACTTTATACTCATGCTTCTTTAGTCAAACAGCCACCATCTCTACTTTATTATAGAACTTTTCAGTATTTAATACAAATACATCATTTGTTAAGACTTTTCTATGTCTTTTGGATTTAAAATATAAGAAACTTTAATATTTAAAATCAAAATATATACTCCTTGTATAGTGATGTATTTTACTTAGAAGGTTATTTCACATCTAACTAGTCAACCAGCAAATATCAACCATTAGTTGAAGTTTAAATGGGATGACATTCTAGTGTTTAACGTGGACCTAAAGCAATTTTATCCTTTTTTTTTAGATGATAAACTTTCCAGATCGCTCTCACATTAGATTTTTTAACAAAATATAAATCAGTCACACCTGTGTCTTTGGTTCAGTCATATTGGCTTCTGCCTAAGGCCTGTATGGACCTTCAATTCCCACTAATTAGAGAAAACTCCAGACAATCTAGAAAGCAAAGATCAGGCAAAATGAAGCAGTCTAAACTTTGCTATCATGTATGTTTCAAGCCTACCAATAGCTTAAAAAGACCCTGTCTCAGAAGAAGCTGGGAGTGCTACTCAAGTTAAGTGAACAGGGGCCTCAGCTTACAGAGAAAACCAAAGATAGGCAGAGAGCGTGGGAGAACTGCCCTATAAGATGGTAGGATGAGGTGGGGGAAATTCAGCAATTGCTGGAGGAAGCTAGGGCATCTGTTGTTACCAGGCTTTCATGTGGCCTCTCTGCAAACCCGTAATTGGTTGGGGGCGGGGGTGGGGAGCAAGTAAATATATACACCATACATGCTGAACCAATGTAAAAGACTTTAAATGTTTAGAATGTCACTGAAAACAGTTTTAAAGATAAAACCTAATAAAAATATAAAGGGGCTATGCTGCTGCTACTAACTGTTAACAATAATACACATTGAGCACTGTGTGCCAAGTACTGTGCTAAATAAGTGCTTAATATATTCTTTCATTCAGTCCTCATAACAATCCCCAAAGCAAAGTATTGATATCTTTGATTACAGATGAGAAGACTGAGACTTAGAGAGCCAAAGGTCCTGCTGCTTAAATGCACCAAAAAAGTTATAAACCCAAAGCCTATGATTTATTGGACTGCATAACTAACCATTTTACATTTATCTACAGAAATATTAGACTAACTTGTAGTATTCAGAGGCAGTTTCAAATTCACCAAGAAATATATACGCATTTCCAAGGTTGCTGTATGCTCTTCTTTCGGCTGCTTTATCTCCAAATTCTTTTGCAATAAGGAGACGCTGAAACAGAAAGTTCTAATTAGATAAAACTAAAGAAAACCTGAAAGCTGTTCAAAACACTGATGAAGAAAATGATCTGGCTCCAAAGCCTTACTGTACCTGCTCGTGAGCTATAACTGCATCCCTGAAGTTGCCAAGGAGGTAATGCGTGTTTCCAAGGTTTCCAAAGGCACGTCCTTGGGCTGCTCGGTCACCCAAAGCAGTCACTAGTGATAGGTTTTCCCTAAGTGATAACAAAGAGTTGTAAAAAATAAAAAACAAGGTTGAGGAAACCATTTATTGACTTTTATTTACAAATCGAATTATTTAATTATTATTATTATTTTTTTTATGGGTGGGAGTAGTCTGAATTGGGTTATGAGGCCCCCATGCGGGGTACCTCACCTCAGCCATTGAACTCACTTTGCTGGCCGTGAGTCTGTTCCAAGCTCCGGCTAAGGAGGCATCTACCAGGCCCCTCTGCAAGGGCGGGGTCCATAGCATCTCCTGCCCAGTCTGCCCTCACTCGGAGCCCCAATTCCCTGGGAACTCACCTCCCCGAAGCTCAGGGAAGGCCCTGCTAGGGCCGCTCTATGGCCCTAGTCTCAGACCTTCCCAAGGGACATGGGATAGAGTGACTAAGCGCACTCAGTTCGTAGCCCCACTGATGAGCTTCCCTACAAATCGAATTCTTTATAGGAAAAAAATGTAAATAAACTTACAGCCATAATGTGCCATGTTTTAAAGATATGTCTATGCCGGAGGGTGGTTACAGGAAATAACTGGGAACATTTTACTCAACCATTCAGGTAGGTTTCTTCTCAGAGTCCAGGACAGAGTAATCTTAGAACCTGTACAGCTAAGAAGTTCTATGAAAGTCTGTTGATAAAAGACTGAATAACTTAAGACGCACTATTGATATTTCTTATTTGTGCCACTAAGTGGCACTGGTCTGCAGTTTAAATGAAAGTTTTCCTGGGGAGGGAGGAGATTACTACGAATAGAACACTATGACATTCTAGCAGCAACTTGACGGTTTATTTTACTTACTAGTCTATGATTTTAAAATGTCTGCCAAACTTAAAAACTTACTACTGTCTGAGGTGGACCACATGACTGCATCAGGGCTACTCACTCATAATAATCCACGGCTGCCTGCAGAGCCTTTGTTACTTCTTCTGGAAATTCTCCTACATCCTGAGGACCAGGGCAGCCAAAACTTTTCCCTTTGGCATGATACACATTTCCAAGATTGTAAAGTGCTCTTGCTTCTCCCACCTAGATGAAGATATCAGCAGTTTACATTTTGAAATCAGAGGCCAGTATTACAATGCTTATCACATACACTTATTTGTAACATCCTTGATATTATGGTCAAGAGAAAAAAATGTTTACATCAGCCATCCATACAGAACCACAAAACATATGACCATGTATGAAAGAAGGACCTCTTACTATTCCTTTTTCTCATCTATTAAAATTTTTTCTTTGTTTCTCTTCTCTCATTTTTCTATACTTTCTTTTTGGTATTAACTTTTGGATAAACTACAGAATAATTAAATAGGGTTAAAACACAAAGCAATTTCAATGAAAACATTTGGCCTACCATCTAATGTTTCCTCATTACCTTGTCATTAAGCTCTCTGGAAATATCCAGGTGTCGCTGACAACAAACTACAGCTTCATCAAAATTCCCAAGAACTTTTAAAGTATTTCCCAGATTACCACTAGCTTTAGCTTCCCCCAACTGGTCTCCAATAGTCCTGGGGTTTAAAGAAAAGAAAACGGTGTGTTAAAATATAAAGCAGCCAGAATACAGATTTCCCTAGAGAACAGTTGACATGCTTAAGGTAAGAAAGACTCATTATTCTTGAAACCTACTTTAAATAAAAATTTTAAACTTACATTTCTGTATTTAAATATAATTTTCATTCACTTAATTAAACTCTAACATCATTTCAACACTATTCATTTACTTAATTAAACTGTGTTCAGCCTAAAGATTAGTTTTAAAATGCAATGCTAATGAATTAAAACTCATTAAATGTATTATTAGTTTTTTTAATTGAATGAAAATGTTTTTTAAAGTGACAGTTAATTTAGGGAGAAAGTATGAAAAAGCTTAAATTAATTACCTTGCAAGAGTTAAATCATGATGATGGTATTCTAGTGCTTTGGCATAATCATGCAAATAGAAATAAGCATTGCCCAGCTGGCTGTAAATAGCGCTAAGAGTTTTTAAGTCTTCAGTTCCAACTTGAACTGCAGCTTCAAAGAAGGACACACCAGCACGGCAGTCTCCAGATTTACACAGACGCTCCCCTTCCAAGGCCAGTTCGAGGCAAGAGGCTTCCATTCTATAAAATTATATAGGACAGACATTTACAACATTACATTACAACTGCATCAGTGTCTTTAACTTCCAGCAATATAATTTCAATGTGGACTGTGGCAATTCTTGCTTACAACAGCTGCCTCTACAACTGAAGTATATACACACTATTGATAAAACAGTAAACTTTGCCTATTCAAATGTCTCTCAACCACAAAGATTTTTTTTGACAGGAAGTAGGATTTATTGGCGGGCGTGAGTGAGGAGGGGACGGCACTAGGCTCTCATGGGTGCAGGGCCCGCCATTTGTTCAGAGAGCTATGATTAGGGGTGCACTTAACCTCACAGCCATCTGGGAAAAGCCACTTTCTTGCCACCATGTTTTCAAATTCATCTACATTAAACTTAGTAAATCCCCACTTCTTGGAGATGTGGATCTTCTGGTGACCAGAGAACTTGAATTTGGCCCTGCAGAGAGCCTCAATCACATGCTCCTCGTTCTGTAGCTTGGTGTAGATGGACATTGTGACTTAGCCAACATGGACCGTGGCCACTGTGCCCTGGGGCTTTCCAAAGGCACTCGACATACCTGTCTGGAGCCAAGACTGGGGGCAGCATGCCAGTCATGAGTGTCCACTGGAAAGGGGTGTCTCTAAGGTCCCTTAGGACAACCTGGAGAACAACAGGCTGCATACACTACCAAGGAGGGTGCTGATGCAGCCACTCACTGCACACTAAGCCCCCATGGGGAAAAGAATACAAGAGGTCTTTTTTATAGGATAGCTAAACATCTCTATATGGAGCTGATGAAATAAATTCACATTTTATGGCAAGAGGAGGAAGACTTAATAAAATTTTTCTTCTGCTCATTTGGCCTCCTTCCTCCCCTTCTGTGTGTGTTGCACATCTGCATTAACCAGACCTCCTCAGGAAATAACACTCCTCAATCTCATTAGGGGTCACAATGACCCCTTAGGAACGTCTTGTAAGGGGCCACGGTGATCCATGACTCATTTCTTGCTTTGTACAGGTAGATGTGGATTGTGAAAAATGTCAGTAATATGTCATCTAATGTACAGTGCTTGGACCTCAAAGGGACAGAACAATTCTCTGAGTTTTCTGAGAGGTGTTCCCAGGTTATAATCCTCAATTTGACTTGAATAAAATATTTCACTTCTTTCTTAGGTCCATTGATTACTTTTTTTTTGTCAACAGAGCTCATTCTAATTGGCTCACCCAGAGCAACCTGTTTTATCAATGAGAGAATCTAAAATAGTGTTTCCTAAACTGTTCTGAGTTATAGCAGACTAACGGACTTTCTGGGAGTTTGGGGAGAAAAGGAATGCCTGTGGGAGGAGAAATCCTTTAAGTAATACTCTTTCTCTATCCAGGTATGCAGGTGATCTACTCAACCCCTCCAACCACATATCTCTACATCATACTCAGGTGAACTCTCATACACGTGCAGGCATGTGCGCGCACGTGCACGCGCACACACACACACTCCTTCCTTGTCTTACCACCACACACACACACTCTTCTTGTCTTACCACCACACACACACACACACACACACACACTCCTTCCTTGTCTTACCACCACACACACACACACACACACACACTTCTTCCTTGTCTTACCACCACAGGATCACCTGTACTGTAGAAAAATAGAAGAGCAAAATATCTTGAGGTACGAGGTACATTTCCATGAAAGAAGTGTTAAGAAACCTTATGTTAGAAAGCAATGATTTAAAGATTTGCAGAAATTCTAATTCTCAAAGTCTGTCACTAATTTTAAAAGCCAGAAAAATTAAGTACTATAAATATATCTAAGAGAAAAAACACCAATACTTCCAATTCTAATCCTACACTTTAGTAGGTGCTCTTCACCAAAGTTTCCATGGTGGTTCTTCAACATTTTCATGATTTCTGCCATGTCTATGTACCACACAATCATTCACTTAAATGTATTTCTGTATTTGGCAAATTCCTTTCAATTGGCACATGCCATTAACTGGCTTCCCTGGTGGCTCAGACGGTAAAGAATCTGCCTGCAACATGGGAGACCTGGATTCAGTCCCTGGGTTGGGAACATCCCCTGGAGGAGGGCATGACAACCCACTCGAGTATTCTTGCCTGGAGAATCCCCATGGACAGAGGGGCCTGGTGGGTTGCAGTCCATGGGGTCGCAAAGAGTCGGATGTGACTCAGTGACTAAGCACAGCACATTAAAAAAAAAAAATCTAGCTTCATCCAAAGCAGTATCCATGAAATTGAATTTTATGTGATACTCACTTTTCTAATGCACATCAAAACAAATATTTAACTATTAAGACAGGGTGCTTAGGGCTGGTGCACTGGGATGACCCTGAGGAATGGGATGGGGAGGGAGGCGGGAGGGAGGTTCAGGATGGGGAACACATGTACACCCATGGCTGATTCATGTGAATGTATGGCAAAAACCACCACAATATTGTAAAGTAATTAGCCTCCAATTAAAAAAAAAAGTGAGTAAAATAAACTTAGGTACTACCAGTGGTATAACACCACCCTTTGGAAGACTCTGATTTAGCTCATCAAGCATTTTAATTTTTAGAGCAGCACTAAATTACTTTTTACTAGAATTGTCTTTGAGCAACTCTATGGGAGTGGTGGTTCTTGATCCTGTCTACACAATAGTAGAGCTCACATGAAGCACTTTTTAAAACTCAACTCTGGGTCCCACTCCCCAGGGCATAAGGTATGCTCTCAGAATTGTTTAAAAGCTCCCAGGTAATTCCAATGTACAAGCCAGGGTTGATAATCACCTCTTTAACAGGAAATGTAAATTAAACCACCACTCACCCTAAACTCATTGAAATATGATTACACTGTATTTTTTGTAGCAGGTCAATTAATACATTTCTTCAGGTGCTATCTTTTAGCCTATAAAACTTCAAGGATCCTTAGAGTCACAAATTAAAATGGGGTTGTAAAAGTGGAAAATAAATCAGATAAAGATAGATGAAAAATCTAGACTAACAGAGCCAATTACAAAGGTTCAAAGTAGAATTCTCGCTCAGAATAAGTAGATGAAAGCAGTCATCTCTGAGAGGTAGTTTTTAAGTTTTATATCCAGATGTCTTTTTTTTTTAATAATTTAGCCAAAGGCTAAACTTCTTGTTCACAGTTAGACTAGTGACTCCACCCTCACTTTATAAATCAAGGTAAATAATGCAAGTTAACCTCTTTTTAACATTTTGCTTTAACAATAGACTGGGGGTGGGGTAGGGAGAGCTAAAGCACATAGAAAAATAAATTAGTTTACTGGAAATCTTAAATTGCTGTTTTATATTTCTTTATAGGTCACTTCAAATTAATAAAGCCTATTTTTGTCTTCCACAAGTGAAAACTTCCCTTTATTTTTGAATATGAAAGAATTCATAAAAGAAAAAAGATTACTTTTGTTTAAGGTCTTATGAGGTTACTGGTGTATCACATGTGTGAAGAGAAATGAGTCAGCAAAAGATTAATATGTAAAAATGCGGTTTTATCAAAGGGTTCTTTTGCCAGATGAGGTACTTGAGCTAGTTATCTTTATTTGTCTAAATACTGAAACCACTGAACTTCTAAGAATTATCATGGGGGAAAAATTAGAAAAGACATTTTTACACATAAAATACATTACTGTTTCTATTAACAATTTTAAGCATAATACCAATTATGGAAAAAATTATATGTTGAGCAATTTCACCACTAAGAATTTATCTTAAAGCTACATCAACACAAATTTAAAAGGATGGTCACAGAAGCGAAAAACCACAAACAGTTTAAACGCCCATCGACAGAGTACTGGTTTAAAAAATTACATGCCACTATACGATAGAATACTAGTGACGGCACATGGCTTCACCAAGGGAGAGATAGGGAAACTGTCATCACCTGAGGAACCATCAATCCAGGACGATTAGGTTGCTGGCCAGGAAATGAATAAAAGACAAGGCTATTGAAACAAATTTATTTTTAAAGCAGGACAAAAAAAATTAACATAAAAATTTCTCTGCCATTTGAGCCACTACCTTGTGCATTGTGTATCTGTGTAATACATTAACTGGATCCCCTTAGAAGACACAGGAATGCCTACTTTCCCCCACCCCCAAAAAGGCAATTACTCCTGGAGCTAGCACATAACTCCTTAAGAGAAAACATTTTTCTCAATCCTGTAAGGGGTCACAATAATCCACTACTCACCTGGTTGGATGATGTAAACTGTCAACATGCTACTTTGATGTAAAACTCTCCTTGTCTCAAAAACCTGAATTACTGTGCCTTGACTTCTCAGGCAGAGTAGTCCTTAAAGCTTTCTGAAAGACTGTCTCCAGGGTTATAATCCTCCAGTTGGCATAAATAATTTCCCTTTCCTTCTAAGACTGACTAGTGATTAACTTTTTTGTCAGAACTATTCATATATAGGATGTGTAAAAATTGGAAGTTAATAACAGTATATCCATATAAAACAGAGAAGCATCTTCTTCAAATAAATATCTTCGCCACAAATATTTGATGTTCTGAACTTAAATTTACACAACATTATAATGGAACCATCAAGCCAAATGCTGCTGCATCTCACAAAACTTAACTATAAGGCTGAATGGTATCCTAAGAACTACAAATTTTTTAAAAGGTATTTTACATAATTCTCATTGGAAACAGTGACAGCTATCTGGAACCCTGCTGGCCTTAAAGGTGAGACTGCCCTACAGGACAATCTACCTTAGAAAATCATTTCAGTAACAAATGCTCAAAATAAAGCTCAAACTCTCTAGCTTATGAGTTTATTTTGACATATAGTATAGTTCTGATATACTTTATTGGAAAAGAAGTCAATGTTCTGGCAAAATCTCCAACACCTCAAATATAGCTAATTGCAAAATAGCGAAGGAAGGTTGGTTTATAAATTTTTTAGAAGATCATTAAATAGTAACAGAGAAAGTAATTTCATATCCTCTCTGTCTCTATGAGAGAACAGAATTACTTCATCTGTTTACCAGTTGAGCTGAAAACAAAGAACATACGAAGATTAGAAGACAAGCCAGGAAAATATCTGTCCATTAAAATATATCCCACATATAAAGTTTTTTTCATTATTCCTAATGGACCATTGAATTATATAATCAAAAAAGCATATTTCTAGTAAGTATAAAGACAGCACTACTATCTTTGACCGAAATGTTTACATTTTTGTCAACAGATTGAACATTACAGCTTTAAATCTTCATCTTCTGTACACTCTCACATCATTTCAATTTATTTTAACTTTTATATTTTATTATTTTTTACTTTTCTCCTACAACTTGATTTTTTCCTTTACTTCCTTCTTTTTGGTTTCCTGTGTTTACAGTATATCAATGAAAGCAAAAGAGGATTAAAATCTTGATGCTACATTAAAAAAAATTAAGAACCAGTTCTGTCCAAATCTGACTTTCCTTCAAAGGCTTATATACTAATTAAGAATAAACGATGGGATTCAGGACTTAAGATCAAAGCAAGAGTGCCCTGCACCTTCTCCACTGTGCTGTCTCCTGTGGCTGTCGACTGGCTCACTGTAGCCCCTAGTTCCACCTTCTATGTGTTTCAATTGGGCATAAATCCTTTTATTACCAATCCTAGCCGCCATAAACAATTTTCATCTATCCAGTCTACCACATATATCTAGTTATTCTAGTTTGTTTTGTCAAAGGGAAAGCGCAAAACTATCTTGCATTAAATTTAAATTCTAATTGGTAACTTGGTTTTAAAAGTGATTATATATTATAATAAACTTCATCCTCAAAATGCTGCTGTGAGATGGGTATTATTATAGAAGGGACTAGTGATGCTCAGTGACCTGCTTAAGATCATACGATAACAAAGCTGAGACATGAAATCCTGTCTTTGTCTCCAAATCCAGTGTTCTTTGCACCACTCCACATTACCTCAAACTATTCTTCAGAAAGGATATTATTAATAATTATATTTATCTAGCAATATTGAAAAATTCAATACTAAAATTGCATTCCTTTACAACTTATGTGCAATAGCCTAATTTTTGTATTAAAGTATTGAAATGTTTTTCTTCATAGTACAGGTATAAACAAGGAAATTTCTTTGTTTACTTATATATATTTTTCACTTATATAATTTACTTATAAACTATATAAGTAAACGAAGTATAATTATATAAGTAAATAAAAATATTTACTTATATTTCTTTGTTATACTTAAACAAGTATATAACAAGTTAAAGAAATACAAAACTAGAGAAATTAATATAATGAACCTGATACATCTACCTTTCTACATCAACAATTACCAATATATGATACATTATCAATATATATTTCATCTTTACTTTCACCCTCACTCTACAACTTTTGAAGTAGATTCTATAAAGCATATAATTTCATTTGTAAATATTTCAGTATGTACCTCTAAAAGATATGGAGTCATTTTCAAAAAAATACAATCACAGTACTATTATCCTAAAAAATTTAATGACAGTTATTTAAAGTCAGTTGCACACTTTTTAAAAAGTTTAGAAACAAATCCCATTTTACTGTCAGCCTCCATTTCTCTCTACCTTCATAAATAAGTTGCAAAATATTTCATAAAGCATTCTGATATCTCTTAGGAGGTTTCTTAGTATCTGAAGAATTATTCCACGTCAAAATTTACAAACACATTGTGCCACAGAAACTCCTCCAGGGATAGATGAGGACCTCGATGAAAGAACCAGATGGATAAAACGTTACATGCTAGGTGTTTACCAGAATAGAAAAAAAACCTATACAAGGACATGATGCCTAAAAAAAGGGATACAAACTATTACCTGCAGTTATATACTAATCTAGTCAGTATACAGAATGCTAATTTTACAGCACTGACAAAACCAGAGATTTGTTTGGTGTAGTCTTACTAAAAATAGTTAAAAGTTTTACATTTCTTTTATAGGTGAGGTCCTGTATCAATATATAACCATGTTTGACCTATGCTATATCATGAAAAAGGATAAATCTAAGATCTTCCTATAGGCACAGGTACAATCCACTCCTCATCAATTGTTGTTACAGAATTAAAAACATGGAAATACATACACTACCGTATGTAAAACAGATAGCCAATGGGAATTTGCTGAATGACTTAGAGAACTCAAACCAGGGCTCTGTAACAACCTAGAGGGGTGGGATGTGGTAGGAGGTGGGAGGGAAGTTTAAGAGGAAGGGGACATAGGTATACCTATGGCTGACTCATGTTGATGTATGGCAGAAACCACCACAATATTGTAAAGCAATTATCCTTGAATTAAAAATAAATTTTTTTAAAAAGAAGTAAGCCACTCTTGAAAATATCTAGCAAGACAGATAAACATCTTACTACCTGTCTTTTTTTTTTTTTTTTTAATAAAGTTTTATTTTTCAAAATGTACAGTCGGTGGGACCTGTTCATGCATCTTCACCAGCAGCTGGGGCATCTCCACCCTTGGTGTTTCTGGTGTAAATCACCTGAGCTCTGTGCTTTGAAACCAGTTTAATAAGTCCTTTACTAAGGTGTTCCTGAAGGGCTGCCCTGGCCAGGGAGCCTCGAATCTTCAGTCTCTCAGAGATGACAGCTGGAGTTATAAGCTTATAGTTGGGAACTTCTTTATAGAGTTTGTCATATGTTGCTTTGTCAAACAAGACTAGGTTACTGAGCTTGTCCCGAACTTTGCCTTTGGAGCACTTCTTTTTGGCCTTGCCCCCAGATTTGTTCACGGGATCTTTGTCTTTCTTGGCCGACTTCCCGGCATCTTTCTTCTTCTTGTCGTACTTGGGCGGCACAGCGAAGCCCGAAGAGCAGCTGTGACCACTGCCACTTCACTAAGATGTTGGACAAAAAGCTTACTACCTGTCTTATTAACATTTTCAAGAACATCAAGTTCATTTGATGGTTATATCCAATGAAATTCAAAGGACATTCCATCAAATGTGGAGCCAGACAACAAGCTAGGCATCATGGCTGCCCAAAGGGAGCCAATAGTCAAAGTAGGGAGTGGCAAAGGAGGAGGAGACAAACACATACAAACAGGTACACTGAATTTTAATATAGTTAGTGCTAAGAAAGAGATATGCGCAGGATATGTGAGCACAGAGAGGGCACTTAATATATGGAGTTCAGAAACAGTGTCCAGAAGAATATTTTTGAGCTGAATTCCTAGATATTGAGTAGCATTAGCTAAACCAAGAAAGTAGGAAGGGCATTCAAGTCATAGGGTGTAGCACGAGCAAGGGCACTGAGTCACGTACAGGGAACCAGAGCTCAAAGTGCACGGTGAGGAATGGCAGGAAGTAAGGATGAAGGAACGCGTAGAGGCCAGGTAATGCCAGCTCCTGTGTACTATATTAAGCACGGCTCCACCCTGCAGGTGACTAGAAACCACCAAAGAGATTATGCAGAGGTTGTATGATTAACTCTACCTGCAGACTGAGCCCTCTAGAGGCAAATTTAAAAGGGATTTCAAGAGGATAGAATGGAGAATGGAGGAAGTCTGGAAGGAAGATGATGGGGGCCTGAACTTTCACAGTGGTTGAGAGAATCCAGATGGATAGATGAATCTGAGCAGCATTTAGGAAGTAAAACTGGCAAGACTTCACACTAGACACAGAGGTTTCTGTAACTATGCCCCAGAGGGTAGAGCGAGAGCATTTCTATTAAAAATTCATTTTAATTATATTGAATGTCTTCCATTTTCTTTCATTTGAAACTTTTAAATTTGCAATAGAAATGCCCTCAGCTTACCTATATAAAATTTCTTGGCACCATGCCCTAACATGGACCATCTGCTCCAAAGCAAATGACAGTAAATCGCACTATTTTCTATGCAAGTGCTAAGATACCTAAGGTTTGGTATCAAACATCTTCACTCATTAGGGATAAGAACGCTATTCAAAGCTAGAAGTTCTGATGTTTATTTAATATTAACTCATAACAGTTTTGATAAGGAATCTATTAATATATAATCACCTGATAATTAAGTCTTCCATTCTAATATTTGTGTTTATTTTACAGTTAAGAACAATGAGCATAACTTCCAAAATAAATGTTAAATAATGATGATGTAAATATTCTTGCTTTGTTCCTAAATGTCTCAGAAATGTCATTAATATTTTACCACTAAATATTAAACTGATTATTAGTTTATCATGTTTAGAAAGTACCCACCCATTCCAACATCAACACCCCTTTTCTTAAAAGCTCATTTATAAAAGATCACTATTTAAAAATTGTAACACAAAAATTAGGTCATTCAGCCAACCACACTACAAAACCAATTTTCTACCCTCGAAGATTTAGAAATATATTTCACTTTTATATTTGCATTATAAAAAGAGTAACAGAGTTTAAAGTAACTAATCATAAACTCTTCCACAGAACATTAATAAACAAACTACAGAATATAATTGTTCTCTACTACCATTTTCCTATAGAAAGGATATAAAAACTTACTACAACCATAACAAAAAGAAAACACTGTTTAAAGGAGATACTAACTATGGCTAGTATATTTTTAATATTTTCACATTTAAATTTCAAATGATCAGAGTTAAACACATGTTTAAATAAGTATTCAAATTACCCACTAAGAAAGCAGCAGTCTTACCTGTAACGAACATGAAAAGAATGGTCTTCTCTCATGCTTATCAAATTTTCCTCCATCGAGTCATATTATAAGCTGGGTATAATAAGAAATTATTTTATTTTGTGCCAATCCAGCTCTACAATGTAGAATTGTTGCAGAACATTGTCCAGTTAGTATATTAATGAGTTGGTGTTAATACATCCTAAGCTCCCGCTTCTTCTTTATTAATAATGAAAGGAGGTCAATGTCAGACAGCTTAAAGGTTCAAAATGTGTCCCAAATCCTTGCATCTCTGGCTCTTTCAGCAGCACTTCAGCAACGTTTCTGCAAAAGGAATACAAGATGTTTTGCTTGAAGTCCTATTTTCAAAGAATAACCTAAAGTAATTCCAAGTGTACATAATTACACAGCTAATTTCACAGACTGCTGTCATGTCAACTATGGCAGAAAAACAGCAAAGGGCTTAATCATCAGAGGGCTTCTAAATAAGGATGTGAACATATGATATTTACTTGAGACATGTACTTTTTAATTTTTTTAACTGGTTTAAAATAAATACAATAATTTTCTGTAACATTTTCCATTACAAATATAGAAGAATAGATATAATACTAGTATCTTAAAATTGTGATACTTTAAGATTTAAAAAACTACCATTAACAAGTAAAATGAAAATTCAACAACTCATTTGAACAAGTCAGTCCTAAACTCTATAAATTTATTTCTTCAAAGAAGATATTTGTGCTGACTTTAAAATTTTCTCTGAAAGTGATTATACTCACAATGAACAGCAAAAGGATGAATATGAAGATGTAAAAGAGGACATCAAAATCATAAAATGTGGGGGAGGAGAGTAAGAAAATGTAGATCTTTTCCCCCTGGAATGTATCTGAGCCTATATGACTACCAGTCTAAGGCAAGTAGATATACAAAAGAGTTAACATACTTGAAAAACAGAGTAACCACAAATCAAAAACATACAACAGATTCACAGAAACCAAAAGAAAGAGGACATAAGTATAATACAAGAAAAATCATCAAACCACAAAATGAAAAGCAAAAAGAAAAAGGGACAAAGAAGAAATATAAAATCAATGGGAAAACAATGTTTAAAATGGCATAAATACATATCTATCAATAACTACATTAAACGTCAATGAACTAAATGCTCCAATCAAAAGATGGAATAGCAGTCTGGATTAAAACAACAGACTACAATATGCTGCCTACAAGAGACCCACTTTAAGGCAGAGTGGACATATAGATTGACAGTAAAGGGATGGAAACGGATATCTCATGGAAACAAAAATGACAAGAAAGCAAGAGTTGCTATACTTAGACAAAATAGACTTTAAACTAAAAGCCATCAAGATAAAGAAGGATGCTATATGGTGATAAAAGGATCAATACAAGAAGAGGATTTTACACTTGTCAACATATATACATCCAGCAAAAGCAGTTATAAGGGGGAAGTTTATAATAATAAAATCTTACCCCAAGAAACAAGAAAAACATCAAATAAACAAGCTAAACTTGCATTTAAAACAACTAGAGAAAGAACAAACAAAACCTCAAGTTAGTAGAAGGAAGGAAATCATAAAGATTAGAGCTGAAATAAATGAAATAGAGACAAACAATCGCAAAGATCAATGAAGCTAAAAGCTGGTTCTTTGAAAAGATAAAATTGATAAACCTTTAGCTAGACTTATCAAGGAAAAAGGGGAGAAGACTCAAATCAGTAGAATTAGAAATGAAAAAGGAGAAGTTACAACTCACCCCATAGAAATTCCAAGGATCATAAGAGACTACTATGAACAACTGTATGCCAATAAAATGGACAACCTGGAAGAAATGGACAAATTCTTATAAAGGTACAGTCTCTGTAGACTGTGAACCAGGAAAAAATAGAAAATATGAACAGATCAATCACAAGCACTAAAACTGAAACTATTATTAAAAACCTCCCAACAAACAAAAGTCCAGGACCTGATGGTTTCCCAGGAAAATTTTATCAAACATTTGACTCTTTGCTACCCCATGGACTATACAGTCCATGGAATTCTCCAGGCCAGAATACTAGAGTGGGTTGCCATGCCCTCCTCCAGGGGATCTTCCCAACTCAGGGACAAACCCAAGTCTCCCACATTGCAGATGGATTCATTACCAGCTGAGCCACCAGGGAAGCCCATCAAACATTTAGAGAACAGTTAACAACTATCCTTCTGAAACTTTTCCAAAAAATCGCAGAGGAAGGAAAACTTCCCAACTCATTTTATGAGGCCACCATCACCCTGATACCAAAATCAGGTAAAGATACCACAAAAAAAGAAAATTACTTTTTATGATAAAAAAAAAAAAAGCTCTCCAGAAAGTGGGCATAAAGGGTACATAACTCAACATAATAAAGGCCATATATGATAAATCTGTATCCATTGTTTTCCCATCTAATTGTCATGAAGTGATGGGACTGGACACTGGAAACAGTGACAGACTTTATTTTCTTGGGCTCCAAAATCACTACAGAATGTAACTGCAGCCATTAAATTAAAAGATGCTTGCTCCTTGGAAGAAAAGCTATGACCAACCTAGACAGCATATTAAAAAGAGAGACGTTACTTTGCCAACAAAGGTCTGTCTAGTCAAAGTTATGGTTTTTCCAGTAGTCATGTATGGATGTTCGAGTTTTCCATTAAAAAAGCACCAAAGAATTGATGCTTTTGAACTGTGGTGTTGGAGAAGACTCTTGAGAGTTCCTTGGACTGCAAGGAGATCCAACCAGTCTATCCTAAAGGAAATCAGTCCTGAATATTCATTGGAAGGACTGATGCTGAAGCTGAAGCTCCTAAACGTTGGCTATCTGATGCGAATAACTGACTCACTAGAAAAGACCTTGATGCTGGGAAAGACTGAAGGCAGGAGGAGAAAGGGATGACAGAGGACGAGATGATCGGATGGCATCACTGACTCAATGGACATATGAGTTTGAGCAAGCTCTGGGAGTTGGTGATAGACAGGGAAGCCTGGCATGCTGCAGTCCATGAGTCACACACAACTGAGTGACTGAACTGAACTGAAGGAGACAAAAGACGTGTACTCTGAAAACTGTAAGATGCTGATGAAAGAAACTGAAGACAACATAAACAGATGGAAAGATATACCATGTTCGTGGATTGGAAGAATCAATGTTGTCAAACTATTATACTACCCAAGGCAATCTATGGACTCAATGTAATCCCTATCAAATTACCAATGGCATTTTTTCACAGAACTAACACAAAAAAAATCTCAAAATTTGTATGGAGACACAGAAGACCCGCATAGCCAAAGCAATCTTTAAAAGAAAAACGGAGCTGAAAGAATCAGGCTCCATGACCTCTGACTATACTACAAAGCTACAGTCATCAAAACAGTATGGTACTTGTACAAAAATAGAAATAGAGACAACATAACAGGATAGAAAACCTAGAAATAAGCCCATGCACCTATGGTCAATTAATCTATGACAAAGGAGTCAAGACTACACAATGTTGGAAAGAGTCTCTTCAACAAATGGTGCTGGGAAAACTGGACAGCCACATGTAAAAAAATATGACATTAGGTCACTCCTTAAGTCCATACACACGAAAAAGCTCAAAATGGATTAAAGACCTAAATGTGAGACTGGACACTATAAAACTCCTAAGAGAAAACATAGGCAGAACACTCTGACATAAATCACAGCAACATCTTTTTAATCCACGTCCCAGAATAATGGAAATAAATGCAAAAATAAACAAATGGGACCTACTTAAACTCAAAAGCTTTTGCACAATAAAGGAAATGATAGACAAAATGAAAAGAGAGCCCACAGATTGGGAGAAAACATTTGCAAATGATGCGACCAATAAGGAATTAGTCTCCAAAATTTACAAACAGCTTATTAGGCTTACTAGCATCAATACAAACAACCCATTCAAAAAACGGGCAGACCTGAATAGACATTTCTGCAAAGAGGACATACAGATAGCCAATAGGCACAGGAAAAGATGTTCAACATCACTAGTTATTAAAGAAATGCAAATCAAAACTACCATGAGATATCACCTCACACCAGTCAGAATGGCTATGATCAAAAAATCCACAAACAACAAAGGCTGGAGAGGGTGTGGAGAGAAAGAAACCCTCCTGCACTGTTGGCAGGAATGTAAATTGGTACAGCCACTATGGAGAACAGTATGGATTTTCCTTAAAAAACTAAAAACAGAGCTACCATATGACTCTGCAATCCCACTCCTGGGCATATATTCAGAGAAAAACATGGCCCAGAAAGATACCTGCACCCCAGTGTTCATTGCAGCTCTGTGCACAATATCCAAGACATGGAAGCAACCCAAATGTCTGCTGACCCAAGAATGGAGAAAGAGATGTGGTATACACATACAGTAGACTATTACTCAGCCATTAAAAAGAATGAAATAAGGTCATTTGAAGCAACATGGATGGACCTAGAGAAGGGCATACTGAGTGAAGTCAGAGAAGGAGATATATCATATGACATCCCTTATGTAAGGAATCTAAAAAGAAATGATGCAAATGAACTTATTTACAAAATAGAAAGAGACTCATAGACTCAGAAAATGAACTTATGGTTGCCAGGGGGAAGGGACAGTTAGGGACTTTGGGAAAGTCATGTACACACTGCTATATTTAAAATGGATAACCAACAAAGACCTATTGTATAGCACATGGAACTCTGCTCAATGTTATATGCCAGCGTGGATGAGTCGGGGGTTTGAGGGGGAATAGATACATCTATATGTATGACTGAGTCTCTTTGCTGTTCACCTGAAACTACAACATTGTTAATCAGCTATACCCCAATACAAAACGTTTTTGGTGTTAAAAAAAAATTAAACATATATGCATCTAATAAGGGAGCACCCAATACGTAAAACAAATGCTAATAAATATAAAGGGAAAAATGAATAGGAATATAATAATAGTAGGAGACTTTTCAACACTCTACTCACTTCAGTGGACAGATCTTTCATTCAGAGAATCAATATGGCAACAGAGATACTCAATAATATAACAGAACAGTTAGACTAAATTGATATTTTTAGGATAGTACATCCAAAAAACCAGAATATAGATTCTTTTCAAGTACATATGGAACATTTTCCAGGACAGATCACATACCAGGCCATAAAAGAAGCTTCAACAAATTTAAGAGTATAGAAATTAACTCAAGCATCCTTTCTGACCATAACAGCATGAAATCAGAAATTAACCACAGAAGAAGAAATGAGGAAAAAAATAATTACGTGGAGATTAAACAACATGCTACTAAAAAACCCCAATGGATCAACAATGGAATCAAAGAGGAAATTAAACTACAACCTTTAAGGTAACAGTTAAGAGAAACAAGGTGAAAATAAGATATATGTGCTTACATAAATAAAATTATACATCTATGTGTCTGTGTGAGTGTGTATGTATTCCTGAATCCAGTGTTATAAACAACCCCATAGGTCAGTTAGTCCAACATATTACAACATTCCCAGAAAGGTAACAAGGCAGTTGATCCTAATTTTGAATAGTCCTTTTAGCAAGCTATTCCATATTTTGAGCAATCTTTCCATTTCTACCCATTTCTCCCTTCTACTGCCATCCAGTAAAGCCTAACTCCTCTTCCACATAACATCCTTTTAAGTATTTCAGCTATAACATAAACTAGACTCTAAATAATATACACTCACTGCTTTGTTAATTAACTATAGTTAGAGAGGATAGTAGGGAACAGAGCAGGAGGAGAAAGGTAGAAAGGATTAGTCTAAAGGGACTTCCTAGAGCAAATGAGGTTTTCATATTAATAACCAATGTGGCATGTAAGAAACACAAAATATTATTCCTCTTATCCTCTCTCTTGGCCAACAAACGAAGCAGTATCTTAAGAAAGGAGGAAAAGATGGCTAATGGTTATTCAACCAACAAATCTTCTCTTTTTCCTTTTGTTTAGAATTCCATTGTACTTTTTTTCTTTAATAAAAAACATTAAGGGAACTGGGCTTCCAGGTGGTGCTTATGGTAAAGAACCCACCTGCCACTGCAGGAGACATAAGAAACATAGGTTCAATCCCTAGGTCAGGAAGATTCCCTGGAGGAGGGTATGGCAACCCACTCCAGTATTCTTGCCTGGAGAATTCCATGGACAGAAGAGCCTGGCAGGCTACGGTCCACAGGGTTGCCAAGAGTCAGACATGACTGAAGCAACTTGACACGCAGGCACATTAAGGGAATTAGTCTAGATATTCAGAGCAACAGCTCCAAAGTGCATTTAAATTATACAATAGCTAAACTGTCAATTAAACTGTTTTCCACTATCACTCTGAGGTTTAGGTTATTTATAGTATGGGGCAGAAGGTGAGGTATTAGAATTCAATTAAATTACAATTTAATTGAAATACTTTTCCAGTCGTGATATCATACTGAAATCCCCAAGCTCACCAAGTATTAAGAAAAAAAGTTAATTTCATACTTATTAAAATATAAGTATTTAATTAAATTAACAAATGTACATAAATGGAGCTGAAAAATAACTTTCTTGATTAGGACTGCATACAGAACTGTAAAAGAGTGTAATTCACCATTTTACCAAGACAATTTATAAATGGTTTTACTATTTTCAAGGGAGAGTATCCCCCAAAAGTTACTCTTAAATTCAATCTCTGTAACAATTAAGTAGTATTTATCTTACATTTAGTCACTGAACAAACAAGTAATTTTTTTTTGGCCACTTTTTTAATTGAAGGATATTTGCTTTACAGAATTTTGTGGTTTTCTGTCACACATCAACCAGAATCAGCCATAGGTACACCTCCCTCCCCAGCCCACCCTTGCAGACTGTCACAGAGCCCCGGCTTGAGTTCCCCGAGTCATACAGCAAATTCCCATTGGCTGTCTATTTTAAATATGGTATTGTAAATTTCCATGTTACTCTCTCCATACATCTCACCCTCTCCTTCCTTTCCCCTGCCCTGTATCCTTAGGTCTGTTTTCTGTTTCTCCACTGCGGCCCTGAAAATAAATTCATCAGTACCATCTTTCTAGATTCCATATATATGTGTCAGTATACGATATTTACACTTCTCTGAGTTCACTCTATAGAACAGGCTCTAGGTTCGTCCACCTCATTAGAAATGACTCAAATGTGTTCCTTTTTATGACTGAGTAGTATTCCATTGTATATATGTACCACAGCTTCTTTATTCATTCATCTGTCAATGGACATCTAGGTTGCTTCCATGTTCTAGCTATTGTAAGTAGTGCTGCAATGAACACTGGGGTACATGAGTCTTTCTCAGTTTGGGTTTCCTCAGGGTATGTGCCTAGAAATGAGATTGCTGGGTCGTATGGTGGTTTTATTCCTAGTTTTCTAAGGACTTTCCATACTGTCTTCCATAGTGGCTGCATCAATTTATATTCCTACCAGCAATGCAAGGAGGCTCCCTTTTCTCCACACTCTCTCCAGCATTTATTGTTTGTAGACTTTTTTGATGATGGCTATTCTGACTGGTGTGAGGTAGTATCTCATTGTAGTTTTGATTTGCATTTCTCTAATAATGAGCCATGCTGAGCGTCTTTTCATGTATTTGTTAGACATCTGTATGTCTTCTTTGGAGAAATGTCTGTTTAGGTCTTTTTCCCACTTTTTGATTGGGTTGTTTGTTTTTCTGATATTGAATTGTATGAGCTGCTTGTGTATTTTGGAAATAAATTCTTTGTCAGTTGTTTCCTTTGCTATTATTTTCTCCCATTCTCAGGGTTGTTTTCTCACCATGTACTTTTCTTTGCTGTGCAAATGCTTTTTTAATTTTAATCAGGTACCACTTGTTTATTTTTGTTTTTATTTCCATTACTCTAGGAGGTGGGTCATAGAAGGTCTTGCTTTGATTTACGTCATCGAGTGTTCTGCTTATGTTTTCTTCTAAGAGTTTTATAGTTTCTGGTCTTACATTTAGGTCTTTAATACATTTTGAGTTTATCATTGTGTATGGTGTTAGGAAGTGTTCTAATTTCATTGTTTTGCATGTAGCTGTCCAGTTTTCCCTGCACCACTTATTGAAGAGGCTATCTTTGCCCCACTGTATATTCTTGAACAAACAAGTAACTCTTTATTCAATGATTCATGTTGCAAAAATCTCTAACCAATTTATTAACAATATGGTCATTCATACTCCACATGGAGTTAACAAACTCACTGCATATTTTTATATATTACTAGTACAACACTAATAAAATTTATAATAATATTAAGTTATAAATTATTCATTAAGATAAGAAAATTGAATGACAGGACCAGGAAATGGAATGGAAATTGCAGGTTTGAAAGAATATTAAGAAGCCATCAAGTTTCACTTCCAACCTCCATTAAGACTTACAACTAATAATTTGCAAAGAACACACATGTCCTTAAAAGCACCTCCCAGGTTTAACAAGCAATGCTCCAAAAACCACACTGCTAACAAAACTGTTAACTTACAGCATTTTTTGGTCTGACTATAGATAAAGAGAAAGCAATAAGTATTTTCCATATCTTAGAAATTGACAGAAGCATATAGATTGCCTCATGTCTAATTACCTGATTAGGAAGTCAAAACAGGCAGACTCCCCAGTTAACCCAGTCAGACTTCTAGACACTGTCTAAGGTATGCAATCAGAGTAAACCATAAATCCCAGACTTGCTATACTCCACTGGCAACAAAGTATCTTCAAACTGGGTGACTAGGAAAAATGGGGGGATAGACAGTTACAATTACAGCTGATCTTTGAATGGGTCTGAACTCCACAGGTCCACTTATAGGAGGACTTTTTTCAGTAAATAGATGCTACAGTACTACACAATCCACACTGTTGGAGAAGGGATAAGATACCCACTCCAGTATTCTTGGGCTTCCCTTGTGGCTCAGCTGGTAAAGAATCCGCCTGCAATGCAGGAGACCTGAGTTCGATCCCTGACTTGGGAAGATCCCCTGGAGAAGGGAATGGCTACCCACTCCAGTATTCTGTCCTGGAGAATTCCATGGACTGTATAGTCCGCCGGGTCGCAAAGAATCGGAAACAACTGAGCAACTTTCACTTCACTTCACTTCACACATGTAGACCATGGATACAGAGGGGCCAAATGTAAAATTATTAGTGGATTTTCCACTGTGCAAGGGGTCAGCACCCCACACCTCCACAGTTTTCAACAGTTAACTGTGTATTTTTTGTCCTTATTTCAATTTACTGGAGAAGGCAATGGCAACCCACTCCAGTATTCTTACCTGGAGAATCCCATGGCCAGAAGAGACTGGTGGGCTACAGTCCATGGGGTCGCCAAGAGTCGGACATGACTGAACAACTAACACATACACATTTCGATTTATCTAAACTATCTACTCCTGATTGTAACCTAAATGCTAATAACTTTTGGTCTGATTCTTTCATTCATGTATCTCTATATACTAGTAAAACCCATTTGATGATAAATATAACTTACTTTTCTTGCCTCCAGGTTTGATGATTTAAATTCTTTAAACTTCTCTTATCTTAATAATTCCCTCTAAGGTACAATACGCAAACCCCTCAAATCCCTTTCAGTTGTAATGTTTCAAATCAGACATAGTAGCTGTTTATAAACTGGAACTGGAATAAATATTGAGGAAGAATGAAGGACATATTTAAATAAAGTTCTTCCACATTAGAATTCAGGGTGCAGGTTAGAGCAACAATACACATCCTAGTGCTAATGGGGTAGCAAAGCAGGATGCCAAAACATCCACTTATAAAATAACCTCAAGTAACTACCTTAGGTAAACTATTTTCTGTCAAATTAGGTATCTGTAAGTAGACACTAATTTATTTGTAGATGGTCTAAATATGGCTTTTTATCTGATCCAACCATCTATTCCTAGTTACATTTTATCTGAACAATATAGAGGCAACATGATGGCAAGTATAAGGAACAATGCATGTAAAATTAAGAGTAGGAAGGTAAAAGCAGGAAGTTTACTTAGAATATGCAGGTGTAAGAAAAAGCAAAAGCTATATAGTAAGTAAAGTCCAACAAGAGTTCAGAGCTTGAATTCAGTGTGGCAGGTGTTGAGGAGCCAATCAAAGAAAAATTATTCTGCCACCCGAATATAAGACTGATGTGAGAAATTAGTGCCAAAAGCAAGTGAAGTCAGGATCAAGAATGACTAGGTACTTGATTAAGTAACCTAGCTAAGAGTACCTACAGAAAAATGAAAATAATGCCCTATGGCTTGAAGAGGGGCAAAGGTCAAACAGTGACAGATGCTTACAAGACTTCCAATTCTGAGGATAGGTGGAATAGTAGCAATACGCACAATAACTGATGAACTGGACTGTAAGAGTCATACTTCAGAGGTGAAATACATGGAATATTTCTATTAAACTTGTGCTTGGTAAGTGCTAAGTTCACAAGAAACAAAAAGATATCAAACTTAAGATAATTTGAAATCAGATAAAACTTGATAAATGGGGAAGGATGGGGTGGGGGGAAATAGAATGAGAGATTAATATCTCTAGATTAAAATTTGTAAAATACAATGAGATTCAAAAGTTAAAAACTGTGATGATTCAGTGCAAAATTAAGGAGAAATTGCTAAGGGATAAAAAAATAAGGCAATACAAAAAAGGTCTGATTCTTTATTCAACATATTTCCTAAACCAATAATATAATAAAACTGTTGCATAATACTGTGAATTAAACATAATTTCAGACTATATGCATCTGTGTATCTATATCTATCTATACTGTTACATATAGTTTTAGTGTTAACTGATAACTGTCATATATATCAAATGTAAATTACATGATTCCAAATTAATAAAAAAAATAATAGTGCATAGTAAAGCAGATCATTTCTTTCCTTATCATTCTGGAGAAAGGAGAATTTGCCACAGAGTATGCTGTAAAAACTGTATCAATAAAGTTTTCTTTTAGCAAATATATAATCCCAAAGTACGTACATCAACCAAGGTTACATCTTAACTTATTGCTAACCTTTAAGTTTGCAACAATCAATGTAAGTCTATAAGATGTTAGGCTAAGTTAGGTTAAAAAACAATAACTAACAGTGTAACTGCTTATTAAATATATATTTTATTATAAAGACTTTCTAATAAGCTGCTTGTGACCACTGATCAGCAAAATAAAAAGAATAAATTCAAAGAATAGATTAGAATAATAGTTCTAGATTCCAAGTAAATCTATATCTTAAAGGCACACCACCAGTCAGAAGAGTTCTCATCTATTTTGAAATTAATCCTCATGGATCATTTTGAAAAACAGAAAATACACGCAAAGTCAAAGCACCATTGATTTTAAACTCTCGTATTTATTCTTGGCAAATCAGAACAAAAGAAATTTAGGTTCAGAGCTGTAGACATTAAAAGGCAAAACAATGAATGCAACTATTTCAAGGTGGTATAATCCAAAAACAATTTTAGTAATATAAGAATTCCCCATCATGTCTTCAAAGGTTTACACCTAAAAGTTCACCTTTCTAAACAACTAAACTATACATAACCTTCCATTCTGGTGAAGAATATTTATATTTCTATCCATCACATAAAGCTAAAAAGACTTCAAAGAATATGCTCCCTGGATAATCAAAATACTAATAAAAGTCATACATGGAATTTCAAATTAGATAGATACTAAAACAAAATGGAATCTAGAAGAAAGATTTGACTAGTTCAAGCCTTCATCTCAGCACTGGTGTTAAACAGTGAGAAAGGACCAAGTGTATGAGTCTACTTACAAGAGACATGCTGAATGTTTGTAGTTCAACAGTAGTTTTCAACAGTCTCTACATGAAGCACTGCAGATATAACCATTACTGCACAGGCAGCCTCTTAAGGGTCTTAGGGTTTGGCAGCCCATGATTAAGCAGAAAGAAGTTGAATATTGAATGTTTTCCTGAGGGGAAGGTGATAGACTAGAAAGGGGCTTTATTTTTAGATTATATATGGAGCCAATATGAATTATGCCAGTGACCACGTAGTCATTAAAACTGCTGAATGGGATATGATGAGGTAGTTGCCTAAAAATTTGAAGAACCAAAGGAAGTTTCTTTTATGCAACAGCTCTAACCTTGGTTATCTTTTTCCCCTGCAAAGCAGTTAATGAATCAAAAATCCTAATTCAACAAGACTACTTATTTACATTTAAAACTATAAATATGCCCAACTAAAGGAGAAAAGTCTCATCTGTGTTCATTAGAGTAAAATTAGTAGTTTTCTCCCTATTACTTGGTCTTATTTCTCCTCAAAGTGAAGTCCAGAGTTTACAAATAATGTTAATTTTCCCTCCTATAAAAATTTTTTAATATACTGTACTTTTTAATCATTAGTAAAATCAATAACCTTTTGGAAGAGTTTCAATTAAACATATAAGTGACTTTTAGTTAATTACTGTAAACATGTAAAATTGGATACAAAGCAGTATTTTAATATCAAGGTTATAGAAGACACAAAGATAATTTTTTTTTAATTCTAAATTCAATCAACCTCAATTATATTTTCAGTACATTACAAATGACTACTCAGGTTATAAGGCCAGGTAATCACAAGAAAAATGTCTGCAATCCAAAAACCCTATGATTCACACTAAGCCCGATTTCCTTAAAAAAATACCCTAAATATATACATTAATCCTTGCCCTTTCCAATCTGTATCTTTTGTTAATAAATAAGTTATTGGATAAACTTAATGCAATTAATAGGAGCTCAAAGAATACAAAATAAACTTCATCTTATGAACACATTACTATGACAGAAAAAAAATAAATACATATTTGTTAACAGTGGGGAGGAGAACATAACTTGGAGAAAAACTGGTCACCAAATCAGCAGAAAATATGACTCACAGCCCTTTACTACTACCAATGTTGATCAGCCATCAGCTTAAACCAATTAATATATGTAGGAAGAACTAAACAGTGAAAGAAAAAAGAAGTGGTTCCTTCTACTGCGCCTTGTTCTTGAGTTAGTAAATGACAATGAATCAGTTCTCTTAACAGAAAAACTCTGAAATGACAAAACTGGTTTCAAACACATTTTTAAGGAGAAATAAATCCCAAATGCAAAATGATTATATATGCCTTAAAAGAATCCCTAGAGAGTTTGAATTCAGAATTCCTCACAGGAAAATATAACTGCTTTCTCCTTCCAAAAGTTATCACCATTCTGTGTGAAAATGTTTCTATTCAATTCAGTAATGTTTTTAGATGATATTGGAAGAATGATTCTAAGTAAAAAGGACTACGAAAAGTTTTTTTGGAAGCAAGGAAATCTGTTCTGCAACTTGAAGGATGGGTAAACCTTATTACTAGGCAAATTGAGAAAAGACATTTCAGACCTGGGGAAATCCTCACACAAAAGCAAAGGGGGTGGGACTGTAGAGAAAGTGTGACACTTTCTGGGGTTAGGAGTCAGAAAAGAGAAGTCTAAGAAGGTACTAAATTGTGAGGGACTCTGAATATACATGTGGCTGAAGGAGTATTTATTTGGCCTTGTATTTGTACGATGAGAAATCTTGTGATTTTTTTTCAACAAAGGAATTGAAAAGTTGGATCTGTGTTAGGAAGATAAACTGACAGACAGAAGAAAGTTACTTCAAAAACTCCAGAAACCATTATTGAAAATAAAGCCTTCTCTCCTCATCTCACAACAGCAAGCAAATTGCTTTGCACAGAAGCAATGTCGAACAAACTTTTTTGATTTCTTGCCTGAAGAAGGTAAAAACTGTAAAGAGGCAAAGAATCCTATGGTAGTGAGAAAACCAGACTTGAGTACATTTCTGCTCCACAGTAAAAAGGATATTTATATTTATGTAAATAACTCAGGAAGAATCTTACTCTTATATTTTTACTGTTTTTATAAGGACAATTAGAAGGATATTGAAAGTGTTATGTGATTTATAAAGTATTGAAATGAGAATAGCTGTCCAAAAAGGGCTGAAATATTTCTGCATAGTTCACAGCAAAACACAGCACATAAAGGCATCTTAAAAGTGGGATTATGTTTCTACAAATGGAATCCAGAGACCTGGAGATTTAAAGAAACACACAGAAGCAACTGGGACTTGGCCATGGTTTGAATCTCTGCACAGTGACTAGTTACTACTTAGATGATCTAGTTAAACTCTCAGGGTTGGTTTGGCATAATGAAACTTATCCAACATGTGTCTTGGTGATTAGAGATACGATTTACAAAAAGAACCTCAATGCCTGGCTCTGGTACTTAACAAAAGTACTCAATATAGTAGCAATAATTATAACTGCCATTGTTATTTTAAAAATTACATGTCTATTAGATTTAGAATGCTAGTCTACATCTATGTCACGTTTTCAATTTTAAAATTCCAGAGATCTAATTACAAAGTTTTTATCTTTTAGGTAAATTAGAAACATTTTATGCTTAAGAACAAGGCCATTTAAAAAACTACTATATCCTATCTTCGTTTTAATCAGCCTAGTGCCAAGTCTGAGATTTATAAACATTGTTAACACTGCATGTCTGATTTAATAACAGAAGGAAATACAACTAAACAGCTTATGCAGCCAAAGAGGATTTGGAGGGAATGCCTTCTAAAACAGTTTTTACTCTGTATCAGCTTCAAGGTAAGCTGTCCCTTCTCCCCTGAGCCTCCACACTACACACACATTCACACTCACGTCAACCAAAAGCGATCAGTCCCCTTTAGACGATGATTACTGACTTCTAAACGGTCAACCAAAGTTGCTTCTTGAATAAGGACAAGCCAAGCAAAAGTGGTATTTATCAGGTAATCGCACAGGTGATTATCAAGCCGGAAATCTTCCGGGCACCCTTCTAAAGTGGCAGCTTCAAAATTCAGCTTCCCACACAAGCCACCAGAGACTCCAATACAAGCGACTGGAAGGAAAGCCAAGAATCTACTTCGTTTAATTCCACGGGACGGTTATATTATACATTAAAGCAAATAAAATTTCCACTCCTTTTTTCCTGAATCCTTTTAAGAGTTCAAATGATACTAGTTTAAAAATGAGCTAACTGGTTACCATTAAACAAGGAAACTATAGGTTTCTTATTATTCGAAGATACTCTATAGATTTTCAGTAAAGGGCTTTCTTGACATTCAATGCTTACTAAAACTTTTTGCAGCAACTATCAATTTCTATGGTAAAGCGACAGGTTGATTTCCCCAGAGTCCATTAACTTCAGTATGGTAAACGCAGGTGTCTGACAAAGGCTCTAGACAGCAAACTCACCACTACAAGAGACGCGATCCTTCTCGGATTTAATTCCACGGGGTTTCGCGTTTTTGTTTGTTACACTCAGAATACGTAAGTTGTTCTTGTATCCTACTGTACTTTTTATTAAACGAGCAAACTAGGGAAGAAAGCCCTTAGGATGTACTCTAGTTTTTAAATGTCCAACCTTAAAGAAACTGAGTGCTCGACCCGGAGCGGGCTACTCCTCACCCCGAATTTCTGATTTCTCGACTTGCGTCCCCGCGACCACTCCGGCCCCCTGCTGACGCGAACAAAGGAGATCGCCCCCAGACCTTGGACACAGAGCCCGCCCCCCACTCACTCACACGCCCCCCTCCCTGTCACCTCCCTCCGTCTGGCGTCCACAGACGCCCCTCCGAACTCACCTCCCGGGGGCCGGCGAGTGTAGGGAGCGCGGCGGAGACGGCGAAGCTGCAGCAGCAGCGGCCACCTGCGCAACAGGCGGGTGGCTGCGGCCGCTCCCGCGGCAGGTCCCCAGGCAGAGGCACCGCGGGAGGCCGGCGAGCGCCCCCCCGCCCCCAGGTCACGTGGGCCAGAAGTCCAGATTCCTCCTCACCGCCCCCAGCGTCGGCGCCACGCAAGAGTCCCGCAGCGCCGCCCGCGCGCTACCGCGCCCCCCGTCTGCGCCTGCGCCCAGCTCCAGGCGCTCCCATTCAAACCGACAACGCCCCGCGTCTTTCGGACCCGCCAATGGCCGGCTGGAGGCGGGGCGATCGGCGCGCTGCCTCCGCCCCCCGGGATGGGCCGGGCACTGTGTGTCAGATTGCGGGAGGGCCTGTGGGCTCTTAGTCCCTCCGTTGCTCAAGGGTCTGTCCTCAACCACCAAACCGAAGTTATTAATACTTTCCTGCCCTCCCGTTTCTTCTTCAGGCACTGGCGAGTGGGCGAAAAATATCGTCCACAAAGCGTCTTTCAGATGGGTTTGGCCGAGACCAGAAAGACCACTGAAAGACGGGAATCCCAAACAAGTGTCTCCTGCCCTGAAGGCTTGGTACCGGCCCAGAGACTGAGTCTCCAGCGGCATTTGTGGGATGTTTGAGAAAAAGAGGGCTCTGTGAAAGGAACAGAGGGCCCCGTGTGAAAGTTTGAACAAGGCAGCCTCAGTTCTTGAGGCTGTGTGACAATTTCTGGTGTTTCCAGCTGTTAAAAAAAGCAAACTTGTGTTGACTGCAGAATCGCTGGTTCCCAGGAAAATTGGAGGGCAGCTTTGCTGCGTTTTAAGCAGCTCCATTCCAAATACACGAGGAAGAATACGCTTTATTTCTGCTCATTTCCTCTTCATATCAAGTTAACTGAAAAATAGGTTTGTTCTTTACAAAAATACTAAGATTATAATCTCTCTTGGTTTAATTATCTGATGAATTTAATCAGATTATTTCCCAAATAGACATTTCTCCACTGAAATGAAGTTTAAATTTTTACAGGCTTAAGAAAGTGTTAAGAAAACTCCAGTTTCAGTATCTCTCTGAATGATGGCCATAACCAGTGATCCAAGCAACATTCCTCTTTTTAGGAACCTGTTACGGAAAAGTGGCTAAAATAACAGCTTTGGCATCAAACTAGACCTAGATTTGAGTTTTGTCTCTGCCACTTACTGGTTGATTGACCTTGAACAGGTGGGTGGTTTAGTCGCCAAGTTGTGTCCGACTCTTGCGGTCCCACGCCAGGCTCTTCTGTCTGTGGGATTCTCCAGGCAAGAATACTGGAGTGGACTGGCATTTCCTTCTTCTTGAATGGGTTATCTTTATCCTTTTTAGCCTTAGTTTCTGCAAATGTAAAACACAGATAGTAAATCCTCTTTGAATAAGGGTGGTTTCGATGCTTAAGTGAGTTTAAGTTTTAAGTGGTTAACCTGACTGCTCAATAAATGGTACCTATTATCATTATTGTCAACCACTACCCTAAATATCAGGAGCTTATAAACACCCGAATTAACTGGCTGTACTATTTCAGGTATTATAATCCCTTTTTACTCATCTTTTTGAGGTATTGATTCGAAAGCCACAAAGGAAGTACAGCAAATTCAACATGTCCAAAATGAATCATCATTTCCTCATTTCCCCCTTTCAAGTCTTCTCTTACACATATGACTTTCCTTGCTCATATTAGTTACCTCCATCTTACTCAAGTTGAATATCTTTAAAAGGTGTAAATCAGATTATGTCACTCCTCTCCTTGAAAACCTTTAGTGACTTCTCATTTAAAAAAAATCTAAATTTCTTACCATGAAAATTTCTTACCACAAAACCCTACTCCATCTTCCCCTGCCCATCTCTTCACTCTCCTGCATTTCTCCCTCCAGAGGGTTCACCTTCCTCCAAGTACACAGGACATTCCTCAGACCCTAGAATAGACTAAGCCTCAGGGTTCTCTCAGGGCCTCCCCTGCCAGTTGCCTCTGAGAGTTTTTTCCCCCAGGCTCTTTAAATGCTTGGCTTCTTTTCAGCTCTCAGCTTTCAGCTTATTCATCACAGTATTCAGCAAATATTTACTCAGTTTTTGCTATGTATTAGGAACTGTTCTCTCCGTGGGTGTAGCGCAGTTGTGTCTGACTCTTTGCAACCTCATGGACTGTAGCCCACCAGGCCCCTCTGTCCGTGGAATTCTCCAGGCAAGAACACTGGTGTGGGTTGTCATTTCCTCCTCCAGAGATCTTCCCAACCAAGGAATTGAACTCGCATCTCTTGTGTCTCTTGTGTCTTCTGCATTGGCAGGCGGGTTCTTTACCACTGGCGCCACCTGGGAAGCCCTAGGTGCTGGAAATATAGTAATGAGCAGGACAGAACACAGCCCTGCCCTCCTGGAATTCAACTAAAATAAATAAGAACGATATCAATGAGGAGAATTCAAAGCAGGGAAATGTGAGAGTGACTGAATGACAACTCTACGTTGAGTGTCAAGGTAAGACAGGCCACTCTGAGAAGACAGTATTCAAACTGAGATTTTAATAATCAAAAACAGACAAGTTTCCAGCACAGCTCAGGGAAGAGCACATTAGGCAGAAGGGAACGTCCAATGCAAGGACTAAATTTTAATGTGAGGACTAGCTTTGTGTGTTTGAGAAGCTGGAAGGAGGCTGAGGAGAGCTTACAGCTCCAGTAGGCCTTTGTAAACCAGGGAAATGTGTTTGGGCCTTATTGTTTAAATGTTATAGAAGCCAGTGAGAGATTTTAAACACGGGAATAACTTCATCTGTTTATATATATATTTTTAAAAGTACTATGGAATAAATCTAGAATTTGGGACATTTTGTAAGACAACTAGCCCAGACTCTTCATAAGCATTATTGTTTACAAAAAACAGACCAGGAAAAGTTCAAGAATCTTGATGGGATTCTAAATCAGAGGTCGGTAGGGAATAGAGAGAGAAAAAGAGAGTGGAAGAAGAGTGACTATAAAAGACATTTGAAAAGCAACTGGGAAATTTTGAATATAGACTGTATATTAGACAATATTATGGAATTACTGTTCATTTTCTTACATATGACATGGAATTATGGCTATATAGAAGAATTTTTTTATTTTTAGAAGATGCAAGCTGAAATATTAAGAGTAAAGAGCCATGACTTCTGCAACTTATATTCAAATGACTCAGCAAAAGAGAGAGAAACACAAGCCGAGTATTAACAATTGGGTCAAGATAAAGATATATGGGGAGGGGTGTGTGTGTGTGTGTGTCTAGATAAAGATGTATGGAGGGGTGTGTGTGTGTGTGTGTGTGTGTGTGTGTGTGTATGTGTAGGGCTTCCCTAGTGGCTGAGTGGTAAAGAATCTGTCTGCCAATGCAGGAGATGCAGGTTCAATCCCTGGATCATCAGGAGGATCCCCTGGAGAAGGGGCAACCCACTTCAGTATTCTTGTCTGGGAAATCCCATGGAAAGAGAAGCCTGGTGGGCTACAGTCCATAGGAGTAGCAAAAATTTTGGACACAACTTAGCAACTAAACAACAATATATAGATAGATAGATATTATTCCTGTACTATTGTATAATAGTATAAGATACTATTCTTGTCCTATAACTATACTATACATATATAAGTATATATGTATATATATACTATATAGTATATATACTAAACTATAGTATATACACACTATTCTTGTACTATACTATTTGTATATTATTGTTTTACCTTTTCTGGAAATTTGGAATTTTTCAAATAAAGAATAGGAAGAAAATCACTTTGTAGACTTCCATTTCTGACAGTAATAAAACAGTCCCACTCAGACTGAAAGCAACTTAAAATGGTTTTAAATATTTTTTTAAAAAATAGAAAATTTGTTAATAAGCTAGCATGAAAGTAAAGACTGATTACTCAGAAGCCAAAAACTAGTAAGAGATAAGTAGAATGCTGAAACCAAGCTTTGTCTTAGCTAAACCAGATGAATTTGAGTTTTAGTTGTCATGGTCTCATGAGGCATAGAAGAAACAAAGGCCAGGTTCCTGCCAAGATGAGAAATTTCATAAGAGACTCCACACATAAAGCCAGGATCCCCCAGAAGGCCTCTTCAGCCTTTTTCCAGAAGACTACAAGAGAAGTTACCTATTAGCAGCCTTAAAGTAGGATGGAGGGGGAAATACCTCCTCTGAGACTTTTTTTAACCAAAGGCAACAATCTCCTCTACCTGGGTTGTCTGAAAAAACTCAAGCACATAATTTACCTTAAAGTGATTTCAGGTTGGTGGTGCTCTCACATAGCTGGCAAAGGTAAACCAGGTCACGTTTAGAGAAATCTAAATGCTTTAGGCTGAATGTCTGCATCCCTGCAAAATTCATGTTTAAACCTAATCCTCAGTATGATGGTATCTGGAGATAAGGCCTCTGGGTGGTAATTAGGTCCTAAGAGTGGGGTCCTTGTGAATGGAGAATAGAGCTTTCGTAAAGAAGACCTCAGAGAACAACCTCACCCCTTCTACCATGTGAAACAAAGTGAGATGATGACCTTCTATGAATCAGAAAATGGGCCCTCACCAGACACTGAATCTGCCAGCACCTTGATCTTGGGTTTCCAGGCTGCAGAACTATGAGGAATAGGTGTTTTATTTATATAATGGTATCTTACTTTATGGTATTTTGTCAACCCAAGTTGACTGTAACATCAACTTAACCCATATCCCAAACATTTCTACAGAAAAACTTCCAAGAAATGTGAACTCTGAGTGAAATCACAAATCATACAAAGAGACAAGACATCTTGTACAAGAATTAACAGGAAAAAAAAAAAAACCAACCAAAAATGAATAAAAAAATTCTCAGATAACAGAATCAAATACATAGAGACTTTAAAACTGGAATTGAGTATAGCCATGGATTATAAATAAGTATGTTTAATACGATAAAAGAAAATATAAATAACAAAGTTCTGCAAAAATTGAATGGCAGGTTTAAAAAAACTTAGACTTAAAAAAAATTTTTTTTTAATCCATAATAATTAGAATTTAAGATTCACTGACAGGTTTAACGGCAGATTAGACATGCTGAAGAGAATCGGCAAATTGGAAGATAAAACTCAACTAGTTTTTTCATATAAAAGAATCACAGAGGATAGAGTGAGAAGATCTAATACATGTCTGATTGAAATTCTAAGATGAGAAAAGAAGCAGATAATACTTTCAGCAGGATTTAAAAAAAAAATTTACACCTAGACATGAGATAATGAAAACGCAGAGCATTGAAAACAAAGAAGTAACCTTAAAACCATCAAGAGTGAAATGACCAATTACCTCCAATGGAACAAAAATGAGGTAGACATGTGACTTTGCAACTGCAAAAAAAGAAAATCAGAAGAGAATATCTTTGATATTATGGTCAGAGAAAATGACTGTCAGTCTCAAATTATTTAACCAGTGGAAATGTCTTTCAAAAACGAAGATTAAATAAAGGCATTTTCAGGTAAACAAAAACTGACTTTGCCATTACAGAGCCTCACTGACTGAAGCTGTATGGGTTCTCCGTCAAGAAGGAAAATGATCTTAAATGGATAGTTAAGGATGCAGGAAGAAAATGGTGACTATATTAAGTGGTAAATGTTAATAAATACATATAAACAACTATCAATTGATGTCATTTTTCTTTCTCACCTTGTAAACTCAATCAATCATCTACTCAATAACATATAGGTTGAAGTGCCTATCGTGTGGCAAACACTATGCTGGGTACTAGGAAAACAGCAGTGGTGTTCTTACTGCACATTTCTAGATGACCCCCTGAAACACAGGCTACCTTGACCATTTTCCAGTGCCTTGAAGAAGGAAGAGAGCAATGAGTGTGTATAACCTTAAACCTGCTGGGTTTTCAGAATAGATCAAGCTTAGCTTTTTTTTTTTAAAGCTGAAGTTGGATAACTGGACTTTTCTCTGAGTTATAAATGACACCATTGAATCAACACAAATTTGAATAACCAGGTAGATAACACCTGTTTCTTCCATTTCCAACAAATCTATCAGAGAATAACAGTGCTCCCTTTACTGAAAGAAGGTCAGAATGATGGGTGTGGAGTTTCCTCGGCAAGACTGTAGGCATGGCAGCTCTACCTTTTGGAATAAAAGAGAAACAATTAAGAGGAAGGAGCTTTCTAAAGGAACACCTAAGAAAAGGGGCATGGGAAGGAGACTTCAAAATGCAGAAGGAAACAGCCTATTAACAGGCTTAATCTTTGATCTGAAATGGAGAGTTAATCAATCAATAATAATAACTAAGATTAATTGATGCTAAATATGCACCAGGCACAGTTCTAAGCACTTTTCATGCTTAAGGATTATACATGTACCTTGACTGATACAAGGACTAAATGAATTAATATATGTAAATTGCTTAGGACAATACCTAGTGTATATAAATACTATATACTTTTTGCTATTACTATTGTTTTAATTAGTATTTAATCTTCACAGCAATCCCATTTTACAGAATATAAGGTTGGCTTCCCTAGAAGCAGATCCTGAGACAGGGATTTAGATCCACAGGATTTATTGAGACCTCTACAGGAGGAACCTATAAAGCGAGCAGTGAAAGGGATAGGGGACAGAAAAGAGCTGAGCAAGAATAACTCCAAGGAAATCTTAGCCTTGGTCCGATTCATAGACAGCGGGCTCTAGAGTCTAGAGCATAAACCTCACTTTAGAGAAGGGTGCTGACTTTTTGTTCCCTCTATCGGGATGGGCCGAAATGTAACTTCCCCAGGTAGGGCAGCTAGCTCCCTCTAGTGCAAACTCCACCAAGAGGAGGGCAGCTGTAATCCTTAGGAGCCAGTCTCACAGCAGCTGAGAGATGTTTATTTAGTAAAGGGCCTCTGAATAGGGCCTCTATATAGCACCCACCACAGCTGGTAAATAGCAGAGCCAGTATAGTCTCTCCCTATACTGCCTCTTGTGAAGGCAAAAGGAAAATGGTAAATGGAGACATATGTGACTGACAAAGGGTTAGTACTAAATACGTAATATTTAAAGAGCTCTTACAATGAATGAAACAGCCCAACAGGAAAAAGAAAGGCAACAACCTGATAAAAAGGCAAAAGACTGGGACCAACACTTTACAATGGAAATTCGAAAAACCACAGTGAGCCCACAAATGAACTTCAGCTTCACTAGTGTTTTGATAAATGTAAATTAAAACAATGGGACATCTTTTTTGCCTATTATATTGCAGATTTTAAAGGATGATAATACTGTTGGTGAGAGTATGTGCAATTACTCCTTTCATGTGCTGCTGTTGGGCTGGAAATTGGTATTACCATTGTGGAGGGAGATTCTGTAATACATATAAAAAAACCTCTGTACATCTTGACCAAATAATTCCATTTTTAGGACTTTATATAAATGATTGGACAAGTGCACAAAATAAATGAGCCAGATGTTCATTACATTCACCACACAATCATTTTTAATATGGAAACATTAGACACAACTTACATGTCCAGAGGACTGGTGAAAACAGTTCTTATTAATCCCTATAATGGAATATCATGTAGCCATTAAAAATTATGGCTGGTTGGCACAGAAAGATATTCTCAATGTATTGGATTGAGTTCTTTAAAGAGCATGTTATGGACTTCTCTGGTGGTGTAGTGGTAAAGAATCCCCCTGCCAATGTAGGGGACACAGGTTCCATTCCTGGTTCTGGAAGATTCCACATGCCATGGAGCAACTAAGCCCATACTCACAACTACTGGAGCCTGCAAGCTCCAAGTTCTGCAAGTCACTACTACTGAGCCCATGCGTTGCAACTATTGAAGCCCACGTACCTAGAGCCTGTGCTCCATAACAAAAAAAAAAAAGCCAATGAAACAAGAAGCCTGCGCCTCTGCAAAGCAAGGAAGATCCAGTTCAGACAAAAATAAATAAATAAAACACTTTAAAAAAGCATATAATAAAACTCTATGTTCTAACATTTTATAATATGTTCACTACTTTGTAGTTACTTTTGTAATAAAATAACTGGTCATATTGTGGATAATAGATAAATGAGCAAACTACTGAAATAATAAGACTCTTCGCGACCCCGTGGCTGCAGCCCACCAGGCTCCTCCGTCCATGGGATTCTCCAGGCAAGAGTACTGGAGTGGGGTGCCACTGCCTTCTCCGAATGCACAAATAAAAAGATAAAAGTGGCCAATAAGCATATGAAAAATGTCCAACCCACCCCAGTTATCAAAGTACTTCAAATTAAAACAGCACTGAAGCTACTCTTTTGACAAAGATTTTTTAATTGTTACTATTTAGTGTTGCCGAGTATATACATCAACATATCACTCCCAGGTTGTTGATGAGAATATATGCCTTTTGAAACTAATTTAGTATGTATGCTGCTGCTGCTAAGTCGCTTCAGTCGTGTCCGACTCTGTGCGACCCCATAGACGTCAGCCCACCAGGCTCCCCCGTCCCTGGGATTCTCCAGGCAAGAACACTGGAGTGGGGTGCCATTGCCTTCTCCAGTGCATGAAAGGGAAAAGTGAAAGTGAAGTCGCTCAGTCGTGTCCGACTCTTAGCGATCCCATGGACTGCAGCCTACCAGGCTCCTCCATCCATGGGATTCTCCAGGCAAGAGTACTGGAGTGGGGTGCCATTGCCTTCTCCGTTAGTATTTATATTAAGAGAATTAACATATTTATACTCTATCCTAATACTTTCTCACCTAAGAATTATTTCAAGAGGAAATAATTTAAAATACAAGCAAGAATATTTACTGTTATGTTATTTTAAAACTTTGAAAAACTGGATACAACATAAATGTCTGTCATTAGGGAAATGATTAATTAGGGAAATTAATTATAGAGTGGATATAACTATTTTTAAAATGTATTTATTTCAAAGTTTTTAATAACACAGGGAAATATTCTTGGTGTTAAGTGAAAAAAAGCATGTTGCAAAACTGTTTGTATATTATGACCCCAACTATATAAAACATGTGGCTCAGACAGTAAGGATCTTCCTGCAATGCAGCAGACCTGGATTCGATTCCTGGGTCAGGAAGATCCCTTGGAGAATGAAATGGCAACCCACTCCAGTATTCTTGCCTGGGAAATCCCATGGATAGAGGCGCTTGGAGAACTGCAGTCCATGGAGTTGCAAGGAGTCCAACACGACTGAGCTACTAACACTTGAAGAAAGAATTTGAAAGAGCATTCTGACTACATTTTTTTGCTACTTTCACTTTTTTTTTTATTAAAGAAAAGCAGAAAAACAGAAAGGAATATTTTTAAGTTTAAAAACGAAGAAAAATCACTATGGATTTGTATATCCCCTCCATAAAGGCACATCTCTGTCATTTCCTTCTGGTGCCTTTGTATAAAAATTACTTAGATATGAAATGGGATTAATAGCTTAGGAGTGAGGGGATCACAGAGTTTAGGTGTCTGGCTGGGGTGAGAGAATGCATCCTAAGCTAGGATGACCAACCATTTCTGGACTGAGGGGGCTGCAGGATGCCAAACTCTTTCTCTTAAGTCCAGGACAGGATTGGTAAAGGCAGGTGAGCTTGGCAACCTTTAGGGCTTGTGGAAGAAAGAAGGTAAGTGTAAGAAGCCTGTCTGAGAAAGAGAAGCAAGTGGTTCAGGGCTTTAATCAGGAAACAATTGTGGTCTTTTAGAGTTAACTCCTGGGGTTCTCTAAAGTTTCGATAGATGGTTAGTATTGTAGCACAATAGCAGTTTTGGAGTCTGCCTGTTAGCAAAACAGTCAAGCGCTCTTACTTCACATGGCATCATGTGTGAAAGAAGTTGCATAATGAAACTTACTTACTACCCTATTATTCTGAAGGTCACTTAGGAGGGTGGATTGCATAGAAAGGAAGCAAGACCCTTATGACTCCCTTAGTGTCTGACTTCTAAGAGTCTATTTGTCTCTGGGATAGTCTGAGTACTCAGAAGTTCTCCTCTGAAGATAATACCCATGTTTTATAATGCTATTATCAGTTTTAATTATGGGATTGCAAATGTGCCCAGAGGTTCCCTTTGAGGAGGGAATCATGCAAATCTAAATTGTATTCACTTAGAATTCCTTCTACCTTTAATAATAACTAGACTCCACCTCAGACAGGTGTCACTGACACTTTCCAAACCATCATTTCATTTTGCCGAGTAGGACCTCGGTAGGACCTGGAACTCAGAGTCACAAAGGACTCAGTTAACTTTTAGAGATGCGTTACTTTTCAGTTAGCTCAAATTCCTCCCAAGAAGTCGGGTGTAGTCATCCTACAGATACTTTCCAGCTAGCTTGCTGGGGGGTTGTGCAGAAAAGAGCACATCTTTTAAGAATATTGAATTTAAGAATATTGAGCAACAACTCCACATTAGTGTCTATAAATTCCCTTCATTTCTTCTATTCACAGCCGACTACAACTGCCCACCTGCTGCCCAGTAGTTTCATTGTGCAACTTCTTTCACATATGACACCATGTGAAGTAAGAGCACTTGATTAATTGTTTTGCCAACCGGCAGCCTCCAGGTCTGCTGCTAGGCTGTAATACTGACCATCAGGCTTTAAGACATTCATGAGTTCTTAGAGTCCCTCAAACCTGTTTAGGTGGCTTAGAGATATCTCCACTCTGTCATGCAAGGTATAAAGGGTATAAAGGTATAAAGGTATAAAGTTTGACTAACTTCTAAGTCAAACTTTCTCAATTAAATTTCGATATGTATATGTCCTTCCACTAGGGAAGAGGAGGAAGGGGAAAGAAGACTGGACAGTCATTGAGCACCTCCCCACGTGTCGGACACTGAGCAAGCCATTCTCTATATTTACCTCATTTAATCCCCACGAATACCCTTTATCCTCATATTGTGAATGAGAAAACCAAAGTTCAGATCATTTAGAAAAGTTGGTCAAGGTCCTCAATTAACAAGGAGTGAGCTAAGAGTCTGTTTTTTTTTTTTTTAACATGTGTGCTCTGTCCCCTCTTATCAAACAGCCAAATGGGTCTGTCTCCTTCCTTCCTTCCTTCCTTCTTTCCCATCCTCCTCCTCACTCCCCTCCTTTCTTCCACCAATATTTCATAATTGTGATAAATGTCGTTAAAAAGATACACATGATAGGGACAGAGTAAAGGGATAAAGTAGGTGATTACATAGTTAATCCACTAGGAGATAGTAAGCAGAAAAATTATGGGAGACCCTGTAAGTTAAGGATTACTCAAGAGAGGCACACACAACCAAGGAGGCTTGCTAAATAACAAAACGGTGCAGCAGAGGCACAAGACATGCCCCCAAACAATAAAATGATGGTGGCATGAGATGCACATCCTGCCCAGTGAGCTCACTAAGTTAATGATCCCTAGGACATGCCCTCTGAACACATAAAAAACAACTTGTGGACCTAGCTTGACCATGAAGAGACAAGAAAACTCTCCTGCTCAACCTGGAGGAGGAGCTGCTAATGGAAGCATGATGTCTACTCAAGAAAGACAAAGTTTTTTTCCCCCTCCCTACTTTTCCTTTGATTATGAAAAAGACTGCTTTTAAGCCTCACAAGCATCCAATTCTAATAGATCACTTCTTATTGATCACTTTGCCTCTCGCTGAATTTTATCCACACTGAGGCATAAAGGCCTATGGTACCAGAGCTCTTGGGAGCCACTGAAATACTACCCAAATGGTTTCACACAGAGTGCTCTGAAGGCTTATATCACATGAACCAGAACTACTAGAGGACATGAGGGAAGGTTCTGGAGGAAGAGGAATACTAAGAGACCAGTAAGAAATATGCAGGTAGAAAAATCTACTGTATAGCACAGGGAACACTGCTCCATATTCTATAATAATCTAAATGGGAAAAGAATTTGAATGTATACGTATAACTGAATCTCTTTGCTGTACACCTGAAACTAACACACATTGTTAATCAACTATGCTCCAGTACAGAATAAAAATTATTTTAAAAAAGAAAGAAGCAGGTGGAAAGAAGATAGGACAGACACTTTTTAAGTAGAGTGAACAGCATGAAGGGAAGCCCCCAAGGTAGAAAGGAGAGGGGCTGTTGGAGGAGCAGAAGAAATGAAGTGCAGAGGGTGTGAGGGCAGAGTGGAGCTCAGCAGTCCACGAGGCAGACCGGGGCCAAGGAAAGTGAATGCTTGTTGCTGGGGGAGAGGATCCTGTCCTTCACTGAGTCATTTCACTCTGACCTGAAGCACTAAGGAAGAGGAGTATTTTCAGTCTTCACGAAGAAAACACGTTTTACCTTTGGAGTAGTGTTTCTTAATGAAGGCCCTATCGGCACTGGATGTGACTGATCTATGTACAAGACTGCTTTGTCCCTTTCTTTCAGACTGGTCTCCAGGTAATAAATGCCAGCAGCAACTTCTTCCCCCCTAGTCCAGGCACTGGACTTCCCTGCTAGTCCATGACCCAAAATACCCCACACATTTCTGAAACCTCCTGAGTGGTTCTGCCTCCCACTGAGAAAATTTGCTCTAGTTTGGGCTGCAGGAATCATTGCCACCAAATTCATGACTTCTTTATCCTTTCCTCTCTCAACATCCAAACTCCTCTTCTGCTACATGTCCTTCCTACAGACATTCTAATGGTGCTGATGTTTGTCTCTATGACATATTGGGAGTGTTTTTTAAAAATTATTTGGCTCTGCCAGGTCTTAGTTGCAGCATGTGGATCTTTAGTTGTGGCATGCAGAACTCTTAGTTCCCTGACCAAGGATGGAACCCAGGCCCCCTGCATTGCAAGTATGGAATCTTAGCCACTGAATCACAAGGGAAGTCTCCTGCGGACATTTTAATTCCATGCAGTAACTGTGGAGTCTGCTATATATCAAGGTTGGGAGTACAGACAGTCTAGTGACAGAGACAGATGTGAAACAATATCTGACCATACGGTGAGAAAAACTAAGAAAGCTTACACAAGGGTCAGAGGAGGCAGAGGAAGAAGTGATGACCTCTCCTGGCCCATGAGGCCAGGGAGGAAGGACATTTTACAGGTGGAGGAGGCAGCAGCACATTTTATGGAGACATAATATACCCAGTGAGATTCGCAGCTGTAAAGAGCTTGGCATTGTTGAAGCATGAATTTCAAGTCAAGGTGTGGCAGGAAGACCAGTTGGAGAGAGAGGCAGCCACAGTTCACCAAGGGCCTCATATGCCATGATTAGGAGCTGAGAGAACATGCAAAATAAACTCCTAAATGTGGTATACTTGCAAATTTTCAATCATCCTGAAATGACAACATCTGAATGAGATGTTTATGTTTTCTAGGGACTTCCCTGCCAGTCCAGTAGTTAAGACTCCACACATCCAATGCAGGGAATACAGGTTCAATCCCCAGTCAGGGAAATAAGATTCCACATGCCATACATCATGACCAAAAAATAATAAAAAATAAAATACAGCTTCCAGAAAATCTGTTTATTCATCACTCACAAAACATTTTTTTTTTAATTTTTCTAAAGAGCTATCTAGATAAGGTCATGGCAGTGTGACACAGTTTCTCTCTGACTCTATAACCTATGAAGATTTATGAAGTTGCTGTGTGCCTTGGTAGATTTTAAAGTTTCTTTTCATGAATTTTTTAAACAGCTTTACTGAGGTGTAGCTGACAAATAATAAAGAGCACATACTTTGAGTGCACAGTTTGTTAAGTTTGATGTTTATATGACATACATATACATTTATGAAACTATCAACACAGTCATCGTATTCATCCATAAAGATTTCTTCATGCTCCTTGGAAATCCCTCCCCCAACCTCCATCTCAAACTCAGGCAACCACTGATATGTTTTCTGTCACCTTAGATTAGTTTGCTTTCTGTAGAATTTTATATAAATATGTACTTTTTTTTTTTAATTTTGGTCTGGTATTGTTGCTCAGATGCTCAGTCATGTCGGACTCTTTGCAACCCCATGGACTGTAGCCTACCAGGCTCCTCCGTCCATGGGGATTCTCCAGGCAAGAATACTGGAATGGGTTGCCATGCCCTCCCCTAGGGGATCTTCCCAACCCAGGGACTGAACCCGAGTCTTTTACATCTCCTGCATTGGCAGGCAGATTCTTTACTACTAATGCCACCTGTGAAGCCCTGCTTCTTTCAAATAGCATAATTTTTTTGAGATTCATCCATGTGATTTCATGTATCAATAATTATCATTTTTTATTTTTTTTAAAAACTTTCCACTTTGAGCTATGCCCTCCTACAGTATTTACTGTATCTCCACAAATTTGCTCCATGGGATAACAAATTTGCTTCACATTAGGAGGTGCTTTGGGGATAATAATCCCCCCTGGAACTTTGAGATACTGCTTGAGGAAGAAATGATGAGGCATAGATCCTAGTTTTCTAAGAATTCTCCCAAATATGAGTACTGTAATAAACAAAATAATGGTACCAAAATATGTCCACATCCTTTTCCTTAGAACCTTGAAAATACTACTTTACATGTCAAAAGGGATTTTATAAACGTGATTAAGATAGGGCTTTTGAGGTGAGAAGACTATCTTGGGTTATTTGAGTGGGGTCCTTTTGTAATCATGGGGGTCCTTGTAAGGGAAGAGGGAGGCAGGAGGAACAGAGTCGAAAAAAGACTGAAGATGCTTTGATGTTGGCTTTGAAGATGGAGGAAGCGGTCACAGGCCAAGGAATGTAGATAGCCTTAAGAAGCTGGGAAAGGCAAGGGAATGGATTCCCCCCTAGAGCCTGTAGAAGGAATACAGCCTGCTGACCTTCATTTTAGCCCAGAGAAACCTATTCTTGGACTTCTGTCCTCTAGAATCAAAAGGGAAGAAATTTTTGTTGCTCTAAGACACTACATTTGTGAAAATTTGTTATAGCAGCGATATGAAACTGATACAAATACCAATCCTGTTTTTAAAAACGCAGAGTCTCTCTGTAACAACCTAGATGGGTGGGAAAGGGTGGGAGGTAGGAAGGAGGTTCAAGAGAGAGGGGACTGTATACCTATGGCTAATTCATGTTAAAAAACATTTTTTTTAAATGCTGAATATGACCACTTCTCTTTTCTCTTCCATTTTGTGACACGTGGTCTAATAGGAGTGGAAGCAGGTTGGATTTGGAATCTGACATATCACAGCTGCTCCTCTGAGCTCATTTCCTCATCCTAAAGGAGGGGAGATGCAGTATTTATCTTTGGGGAGCATGGAAAGAATTAATGAGATGATATACACAAATGATATTTCACATGCTAGTAAGGTTATGCTCAAAATCCTTCAAGCTAGGCTTCAACAACACATGAACCGAGACCTTCCAGATGTTTAAGTTGAGTTTGGAAGAGGCAGAGGAACCAGAGATCAAACTGCCAACATCTGTTGGATCATAGAAAGAGCAAGAGAATTCCAGAAAAATATCTACTTCTGCTTCATTGACTAAACTAAAGCCTTTGTGTGGATCACAACAAATTGTGGAAAATTCTTTGAGAAATGGGAATACCAGACCACCTTACCTGTCTTGTGAGAACTTGTATGTGGGTCAAGAAGCTACATTTAGAACCAGACATAGAACAACTAACTGGTTCAAAACTGGGAAAAAAGTATGACAAGGCTGTATACTGTCACCCTGCTTATTTAACTTACATGCAGAGTATACCATGGGAAATTCTCAGCTGGATGAATCACAAGCTAGAATCAAGATTGCCAGGAGATATGTCAATAACCTCAGATACACAGATGATACCACCCTAATGGCAGAAAGTGAAGAGGAACTAAAGCGCCCCTTGATGAAGGTGAAAGAGGAGAGCAATAAAGCTGGCTTAAAACTCAACATTCAAAAAACTAAGATCATGGCATCTAGTCCCATTACTTCATGGCAAATAGAGGGGAAAAAGTGGAAGCAGTGACAGATTTTATTTTGGGGGGCTCCAAAATCACTGCGGATGATGACTGCAGCCATGAAATTAAACGATGCTTGCTTCTTGGAAGGAAAGCTATGACCAACCTAGACAGCATATTAAAGAGCAGAGACATCACTTTGCCGACAAAGGTCCATCTAGTCAAAGCTATGGTTTTTCCAGCAGTCATGTATGGATGAGAGCTGTACCATAAAGAAGGCTGAGCACTGAAGAATTGATGCTTTCAAGTTATGGTGCCAGAGAAGACTCCTGAGAGTCCCTTGGACTGCAAGGAGATCAAACCAGTCAGTCCTGAAGGCAATCAACCCTGAATATTCATTGGAGGGACTGATGCTAAAGCTGAAGTTCCAGTACTTCAGCCACCTGATGTGAAGAGCCAACTCACTGGAAAAGACCCTGAAGCTGGAAAAGACTGAAGGCAAAAGAAGCGAGCAGCAGAGGATATGACTAAGCAGCATCACCAACGTCATGGACATGAATATGAGAAAACCCCGGAAGACAGTGAAGGACAGGGAAGGCTGCATGCTGCATCCATGGGGTCGCAAAGAGACATGACTTAGCAACTGAACAACAACATACACAAAGGGCCCAGCACATAGTATACCCTCAATAAATAATCATTTTCTTTACTTCCCACCTAACTTGATTGAAGAAACTAAATTCTCTTGCTAATGACCTGCTGTGAATTTTGGCTAAACTGCTTCTTCTCCTTCAACCTATTCCATGAAGTAAAAGGAAGTTCAGTTCAGTTCAGTTCATTTGAGTCACTCAGTTGTGTCCGACTCTTTGCAACCCCATGATTTGCAGCACGCCAGGCCTCCCTGTCCATCACCAACTCCTGGAGTCTACCCAAACCCGTGTCCATCGAGTCGGTGATGCCATCCAGTCATCTCTTCCTCTGTCGTCCACTTCTCCTCCTGCCCCCAATCCTTCCTAGCATTAGGGTCTTTTCCAATGGGTCAACTCTTCACATCAGGTGGCCAAAGTATTGCAGTTTCAGCTTCAACATCAGTCCTTCCAATGAACACCCAGGACTGATCTCCTTTAGGATGGACTGCTTGGATCTCCTTGCAGTCCAAGGGACTCTCAAGAGTCTTCTCCAACACCACAGTTTCAAAGCATCAATTCTTTAGCGCTCAGCTTTCTTCACCGTCCAACTCTCACAACCACACATGACCACTGGAAAAACCATAGCCTTGACTAGACGGACCTTTGTTGGCAAAGTAATGTCTCTGCTTTTTAATATGCTGTCTAGGTTGGTCATAACTTTCCTTCCAAGGAGTAAGTGTCTTTAATTTCATGGCTGAAATCACCATCTGCAGTGATTTTGGAGCCCCCCAAAATAAAGTCTGCCACAGTTTCCACTGTTTCCCCTTCTATTTGCCATGAAGTGATGGGAGAAGATGCCATGATCTTAGTTTTCTGAATGTTGAACTTGAAGCCAACTTTTTCACTCTCCTCTTTCAGTTTCATCAAGAGGCTCTTTAGTTCTTCTTCGCTTTCTGCCATAAGGGTAGTGTCATCTGCATATCTGATGTTATTGATATTTCTCCCAGCAATCTTGATTCCAGCTTGTGTTTCTTCCAGCCCAGGGTTTCTCATGATGTACTCTGCATAGAAGTTAAATAATCAGGGTGACAATATACAGCCTTGACGTACTCCTTTTCCTATTTGGAACCAGTCTGTTGTTCCATGTCCAGTTCTAACTGTTGCTTCCTGACCTGCATACAGGTTTCTCAAGAGACAGGTCAGATGGTCTGGTATTCCCATCTCTTGAAGAATTTTCCACAGTTTGTTGTGATCCACACAGTCAAAGGCTTTGGCATAGTCAATAAAGCAGAAATAGATGTTTTTCTGGAACTCTCTTGCTTTTTCGATGATCCAGCGGATGTTGGCAATTTGATCTCTGGTTCCTCTGCCTTTTCTAAAACCAAGATACCTGTTAAATCTCCAAGAGTGTTTATGAAGTCTCTTAGAGTTTGTAAGGTGGCTAGATACTCTTGATTAAAAAGTATTATTTAGATGCAAAGGGTTGTTATCTTTTGAGCGGTTAATTATTTCCTGTCCTAAATTGTTCAGCATTATACTAAAGTTCCATCTCTGAGATAATGATGTTGCTTGAGAGGGTGACAAGATACATCACCTTAGTGTTGTGAGTCTTAATTAACATTTATTAAGCCTACAGAAGAGGCTTCACTGGTGGCTCAAATGTAAAGAATCTGCCTGCAAATGCAGGAGACCCGGGTTCCATTCCTGGATCTGGACCTGGAGAAGGGAATGACTACCCACTCCAGTATTCCTGCCTGGAGAATTCCATGGACAGAGGAGCCTGGTGGGCTGCCATCCATGGGGTCACAAAGAGTTGGACACAAGTGAGTGATTTCACTTTCACTTTTTCACTTTTCAAGCCTACACAAACCCATCATAAAAAAGATAAACGTTGAGTATTATTTACTTTTTATATGGTGTCACTTCCAGTATTTTAATATAGCAACTAAAACTGCCCAATACAAGTTGGCATTTTAGCATTGGATTAGGCAATATTTACTTTACTTGGGGGAAGTCTAATTGAGAACTATTTAAAGAGCTTTGTGAACGTCCCTGGTTTTCCTGTGGTTAAGAATCTGCCTGCCAATGGAATGACCCAGAGGGATGGGATGGGGAGGGAGGTGGGAGGGGGGTTCAGGATGGGGAACACATGTAAACCCATGGCTGATTCATGTCAATGTATGGCAAAAACCACTACAATATTGTAAAGTAATTAGCCCCCAACTAAAATAAATTAATTAAAAAAAAAAAAAAAAGAATCTGCCTGCCAATGCATGGGACATGGGTTCTATCCCTGGTCCGGGAAGATCCCACAGGCCTTGGTAAAACTAAGCCCATGAGCCACAACTACGGCACCAGTGCGCTAAAGCCTGTGCTCCACCACAAGAGAAGCCACTGTAATGAGAAGCCATGCACTGCACCGAGAAAGTAGCCCCCACTCCTGGCAAATAGAAAAAGCCCTCATGCAGCACAGCCAAAAATAAATATTTTTTTAAAAATAAAAAGCTTTGTGCTTTTAATCAGTATAAGAAAAGGGTAAGGGAAATAGTGCTATTATTTTTCTACAAGGGTTTAGTTTTTAACAGATTTGAATTTCAAATGCTTACCTCTTAGATAACGCAATACAGATAGGTTTAAAAAGCTAAAATTTTGAAGTACTGAAAGAGATATTTTACGTAACAGTAAACAATATTTTTCAGCTAGCATTTATCAGACATTATGTGCTAACACTGTTCTGAACTCGATGCATGCCTGAAAGCTAAACTAAGCACAATCCAGCCACAACGTGCTACAGTGAGTTAGACAGCCTTGCTAACTGGTTCATCAGGATAAGTGTGAGGGTGGAGGAGGATTTATATAGCTAAGGACTTTGTTCCATAGTAATGGCTACATTTTTTCTGGACATACTACATGACAGACACTGGACAAAGCAAATACATTATCTTATTTTATTCTTACATTAATCCTTTGAGGTAGAGTTGTCATCACCATTTTACATAGTAGGAAAATAAGACTCAGAGAAGTCAATTGTCCAAAATTGTGAGTCTAGAGAGTGGCAGAACTAAGATTCAAACTCAAATCCTGCTGTCCCCAGAAGTGTCTGTGTGAGGTATAGAAACCTATCCTAAGTACTCAGAAATGTTATGAGACTACAAGTATGTTTAAACCACAGAACAACAGGCTCCAGGCAGGGTGATCACTTTTTATCTGTTTAGATAATCAAGTTTTCCTCGTTTTCAATGCCAGGTATATTTCCTTTTCTGTGAATTCATGTCCTTTTCTCTTTGGGGTCATTTCCTTATTGATTCAAATGATCTTTATTATAAAATATGTGGAAATATAAGAAAGCATAACCAAGGAGTCATGATGAATTCCTCCTTCACCTTCAACTACCTTCACAAGCACAGTGCTGGGTTCTGTTGATTTTCCTTCCAAATATGTCTTATGTTTTGAAAACATCCATTTCTTTCATCTTCACTTTCATTACCCACGCTAGGTCCTTTCAGCTTTCCCAACACAGAGTTTTTTTTTATCTTCTAGTCTTTGTGTACATTTCCCCTGTGCCCAGAACACTCTGCCCAGAGCTCTCTGCATGGCTGCTTTTGCATCCTTTAGGCTCCAGTTTGAAAAGTATATTTTCAGAGAGTTCTTCCCTGCCTATCTTATCTCAGGAAAGTTTTCCTTTCTTACATTCTTTTCCTATCTTTCATAGTACTATCACCATTTATAACACAAAATATTCTAAATCTTTTGCATGCAATTAACAAATTAATATTTGTAAAGTGCTTAGAACAGTATAAGGCACATAAGTACTATGTAAGTGATGATTAAAAAAGAACTTCCACAATCCTCACAACCCTACTTGTGCTATTAACGTCACCTTTTTACAGAGGACAAACTGAGGAACAGAGAAGTTAAGCAACTTGTCCAAAGCTGCACAGCTAATAAGTAACAGAGTCTAGCTACAAGCTCAGTCTGGGACCAAAATCTACACATCTAACCATTTTCTACATTTCCTTTTCAGTCCGGGACCTAGCATAGTTCATTGCACCTACTAGGTACTTTCAATAAATATCTGTTTAATAAATGAAGAGCTTCCCTGGTGGCTCAGATGGTAAAGAATCTGCCTGCAATGTGGGAGACCTGGGTTCAGTTGGGAAGATCCCCTGGAGAAGGAATGAAGAAACTGCTCTATTAAGAAAATAAAATTTACCTGTAATCCTACCACGTAGAGATTTTGGTATTCATACTTTAGATTTTTTTTTTAATGTAAGGTTATATTTTTATCAAAATCATAACTTTCAGAAATTATTTTGAGGAGCATAGATCAAGCATCAATATATAATGTATTTGACATTTTGTTCTTTAAAACATTTATAATTTCAAGTGAATTTTCTTCCTTTAGAAAGTAGGTGGAAGGTGGGGAAAAGACAGCTAAGTCTTTAAACAAAAGATAAAGAATTTCCTTAAAATATTCTGGCCCTTCTTTATCTCTAGGTAGAGGTTGCCAAACTACAGCTAGAAAGTCTAGGAAAAGCATGAGATATTTTTAAAAATATTACACTTCTTTAAATCAAGTATGTTTTAAAATTTGTCATGAGAATTATCTTTAGGCAAGAGTTTTATAAATATTCCCAAAGCACAGCAAAGGTCCATTGTTTACAAATCAACAGTTTATTATGATTACATGGCTGTGTCAATGGGAAAATTAGATAAAAAGACAGCGCTCACCCACAACAGGCAAGAAAAACAAGCAAAGGCTACTGGTAAACACCAAGAGGAAGCTTCTGCAGATACTGATTTGCTCAGTTTCAAAGGATTTTTTTTTGTTCCTTTAAAGTAGTTGCAGGATAAATAACTTGTAGCAGCTGGTCATCAAATTCACATACACTCATGGAAGGCCCACATCACTAAGACTGACTATGAATAATACATCAGCTCTCAAGGGAGGATTGGGTTGGTCTGTTGCTCCTTCGCAGTGTTCTCCTTCTGCCATTCGACAATAGCAAGATGAAGCCAGACCGCCATGTGGAATGGTGTGTGGTTACAGCCACAGACACTGCATTCATGAGCACTCCACATTTCTGAGATAGAGTTAGCAGATACGGACTACCAGAGCATAATCAAATGCAGTCATAGCAGTGGGAACCTTGTATCACATTACCTTTGAAAATGTTTTAATCTAGAAACACCATACATTGGATACAAAATCCACGACTTCCTGACCTATCCCAGGCTACGCCAAGATATCTCCTATTTGCTTTGGGTAAATACAAATCTTAAGCTAGGAATAGAGAAAATATGAAAATTAAAACAGAGTCAAACTAAGTATTTTTGAATGCTTTTAAAAGACAATGAAAAATGACAAGCTTAGATCACATCAGAGGCTCCTTATGTAGTCTTCAAAGCTGATTTCTTACAGTCAAAGGGACCCAGAAGCAGCAGACATGGCATGATTTTGACGCTCAGACTTTGTTCTATTATTCAATTGCAGCCAACTTTCAACTACTGAGGAAAGAAGAAAGATGATTTAGAATAACAGTATTGCTCATCTGTATCGCAAGATCCTTCAAGCAGCTCACTGCTTGATGTCCAGAGATCCCAGGATGGAGGTGAGTTTCTATTGCTACTGCTGTCATCTTATTGCTTCGTGTTGACTGCAACATGTGTTGTTTGAAGACTTAGAGAGTATTGATTTATGGGTTCAAAATATCATTGGATCTTGTACTTAAAGCTCCTAATTGTAATCTAGGCACATTCTTAACAGCACACATATAGAGAAGTAAGAAGATTTTGGCTTATTGCATCATTGCCTCCAACACTCAACTCCTATTTTCATTCCAGTCAGTAGGGTCAATCTTGGAAGAGTGGGGTTCAGGATCTGAGTGATAAGTTCCTTAGTGGAAGGAGGCAGGGAAGTGTTGGTGGCAAGAATGCCTGTTTTTCCTCTGCCTCTGGGCCAGATACACCCTGATAGAGGTTAGCAGAGGTCTAAACGCAGAGGGTAATGGGGACAAGGTTAAGAGACTGACACACCCACATGGCCCCACAGTTTTTCTTTGAAGATGAAAACAGTCCTCTGATATATAACATTGTGTGTAACATCTGTATTACCACTAAATGGGCCTGGTAAATAGAACAAACATCACCTACCAGCCAGAAACAACGATTCCCTGACCATCTTCAGACTTCTTCACTAAGGAGTCTTGGTTTTTCCATCTATAGACATTCTTAGTTGATTCCATCAGATTAACAATCATCCCAGCCATGGCTATCTTCTTCTCTTAAACTAGAGATATTAGTGAGGTCAGGTCAGTACTTAGGCACCAAATTCAGACTTCATAATAAAGTAAACCACACAGGGAATAGATGTCAGCATGGTGAGCACTTTGCTGTTCATTCCTGTTAGGGGATGACTGAGCTGTTTCCTCAGGGCCAGGTCACTGTGAGGTGCTGGCTGCGTTTGCTCCAAGTGTTCACTCGGAGGGTGATTTGTGAGCTATTGCTGAGCACATAATGGTTAGGATAGCTGCAAAAGCAGCTATGGCCCCACACAGGTTCGCCTGAACTCAGTAAATCAAATTGGGTTCTAGAGAAATGTTCTGTTGGGTTCTGATCAGAACCTCTTGGATACGCCTTTGGATTTCAAGACAGAGCTGAATACTGACATGGGAAGATGGTCCACTTCCTCCTAGCTACCTGTAAGGGGCCCTTTTCAATTCTAAGGATGTAGCTTGTCCTTTGGCAGAAAAAAAATCCTTTTAAATCTTGCAAGCAGACACAAAAATAATGGTAATAATAACAGAAGCTGTTTCCCTGTGTGTAATGGGAGATTTCTCAGGCTTCTAGCTTCTCTTGGTGGTTGCTCTTCTTTCTTTTCCTTAAGAGTCATAGCAAAAAAATAAATTTTATCAGTTTAAGCAGAATGATATTTTAGAAATTAGGATCTGGCTAACAAAGGGTCTTTTCCAGCAAGAAGGGCTTGGAGCTCAGCAATGAGCACTTCAAGATACAAAGAAGGCATGAGGATGAGTTTGTGGGCCACAGTTTGGGTCATGAGAAGTCCTGCAAATTTTAGAATTCATCTTTTTTTTCTCTGTAGGCATTTAAAGATGCTCTCCCTCTCAAAAATTAGACAACTTTTAAAAATTGAAATATTTTGACATATTACAAGGTATAATTTTAAGGTATATCATATATTAATTTGATACATTTACATAATATGATTACCATTGTAGTGATAACTAGACCGCTATCATGTTATATAATTATTATTTATTTAGTGGTTGGAATAATTAAGTTCTAGCCTCTTAGAAAGTTTGATGATTATAATATTGTTGTCTGTATTCCTTATACTTTACTTTAGATCTCTAGGGCTTACTTACGGCTTGTTGCAAGTTTGTACCCTTAAACAACATATGTCTTACCCCTCCATCCACCACCCACTGGTAATCACCATTCTACTCTTCATTTGTATGAATTTGGCCTTTTTAGATTCCACATATAAATTATATCATACAGTACCTGCCTTTTTCTGTCTGACTTATTTCACCTAGCACAATGGGCTCAAGGTCCGTTAATGTTATGGTAAATGGCAGGATGTCATTCTTTCTTATGGAGAAGGAAATGGCAACCCACTCCGGTATTCTTGCCTAGAGAATCCTGTGGACAGAGGAGCCTGGTGGGCTGCTGTCCATAGGGTCGCAGAGAGTTGGACACGACTGAAGTGACTTAGCATGCACACATGTGTTGGAGAAGGAAATGGCAACCCACTCCAGTATTCTTGCCTGGAGAATCCCAGGGATGGAGGAGCCTAGTGGGCTGCCGTCTATGGGGTTGCACAGAGTCAGACACGACTGAAGTGACTTAGCATGCACACATGTGTTGGAGAAGGAAATGGCAACCCACTCCAGTATTCTTGCCTGGAGAATCCCAGAGACGAGGAGCCTGGTGGGCTGCCGTCTATGGGGTCGCACAGAGTCGGACACGACTGAAGCGACTTAGCAGCAGCAGCAGCATTCTTTCTTACTATATACGTATGTATATGGCAGGATGTCATTCTTTCTTATTATATACGTGTGTGTGTGTGTGTGTGTGTGTGTGTATGACATCTTCCATACATGAACCCTTATTTTCATAGCTGCACTATTCACAGTAATCAAGGCAACAACCCAAATGTCCACTGACAGATAAATGGATAAAGAAGATATGGTGTGTATATATAGTGGAATACTACTCAGCCATAAATGAAATAATGCTGTTTGTAGCAATATGGTTGGCCCTAGAGATGATCATACTAAGTCAAGTAAGTCAGAAAGAGAAAGACAAATATCATATGATATCACTTATATGTGGAATCTAAAATATGACACAAATTAATTTATTTATGAAACAGAAACAGACACACCAACATAGAGAACAGACTTGTGGTTGCCAAGGGGAGCTGGGGAAGGGAAGGATGAGGAGTCTGAGATTGGCATATGCAAACTATTGTACATATAATGGATAAACTTTGTTGTTGTTGTTCAGTAACTAAGTCGTGTCTGACTCTGACATACCATGGACTGTAGCCTTCCAGGCTCCTCTGTCCATGGGATTTCCCAGCAAGAATACTGGAGTGGGTTATTTCCTTCTCTGGGGGATCTTCCTGACCCAGGGATCGATCAAACCTGTATCTTGTGCATTGGCAGGCAGATTCCTTACCACTGAGTTATCAGGGTAACTTAGACAATGCTTTATTTAAAATTAGCCTCCAACTAAAATAAATTAATTAATTAAAAAAAAGAAAAACAAAAAAATAAAACTAGTATACAACTCTAAAAAAAATTTTAAAAAATTATTTTGTAATGGTTTTAACCATCAAACAATAAATTCATTTACAGGTAGATTTTTTTTTAAGTAGTTTTGAGACTCTTATAGAGGTCATGTCTCATATATGCCATTTTTTCCTTTATCCTGACAATATGCCACAGATAAAGAGTACCTAGTTTTCTGTCCTGGGCATTCTTCAGTACTCCAACACTGAGACTGGGTGTGTTTTTCATTTTTAAACTACCCATTATTGATTGCTCACTCTGTGCCAAACACTATCTCAGAACTTTATATACCTTATCTCACATTCATCTAGCAATCCTGTGAACTAGGTATTATTATTCTTCTTTTTCAGAAGAGGAAACTAAAACTCAGAAAAGTGAAGTAACTTGCCTGATGGCATAGAGCTAATGAGTAGAGAAGCCAGAATTCAAATCCTGGTCTCCCAATCCCTACTTTCCCTCCGTGCTTTTGACCTTCCTGGGAAGCATTTCCCTTGTTCTTCAAGTTCAATTGCAGTAGCCTGTAATTCTGTTCATACACCTCACTTTACAGTAAATGTTAGACTGCTAAAGTAATCCTGCAGTGATGATGATGGTTCTTTTTCTTTCTTCCTATTTCTCTCTTTAAACAAAATACATTTATTTGAGTTCTCTAACATTGACACCTACCTATAAATTCAAATTTTTGTACAATGTTTTGTAGATACCTTTACCATATTTTATTTTTAGTCCTTTTTTTTTCCCCTCAGAGAATTTAGCTCATTTTTTTTGTCAAACATATTCCTTTAGCTTTTTAGGTTATATAATAAAGCACAAGTTATAGACTCCTAAAAATTTAGATGGGGGAGAAGACCTCAGAGATTGGCTTCTCCAACCCCGTCATTATATGGGCAAGGGAGGCCGGCCAGTGGTTTTGGTCTCTTGGTTGACTCAGAGCCTCAGTTACTCCAGCTAAAACTGGAGGCAATTTGACTACTTCTATAAAGTTGTCCCAAAATTTTATAAATCAAGAAGAGATATTTAAATGGATGCTTTCAATTTTATTTAAAAGAATACAGTGAAAGTGTTAGTCACTCAGTCATGTCTCTTTGTGACCACATGGACTGTAGCCCACCAGGCTCCTCTGTCCATGGAATTCTCCAGGCAAGAACACTGGAGTAGGGGCTTCCCTGATGGTCCAGTGGTTAAGAATCCACCTTGCAATGCAAAGGACATTGGTTTGATAATGGGTCTGGGAAGATTCCACATGCCATGTGGCAACTAAGCCCATGCGCCACAACCACTGAGCCTGTCGGCTGCAACTACTGAAGCCCTTGTGCCCTAGAGCCTGTCTCCACCACAAGAGAAGCCACCACAATGAGAAGCCCACACACTGCAATGAAGAGAGGACCTTGCTCCCCACAGCTAGAGAAAGCCTGCATATCAGTGAAGACCCACCACAGCCAATAAATAAATAGATTAAAAAAAGAAGAATACTGGAGTGGGTAGCCAATCCCTTCTCCAGAGGATCTTCCTGACCCAGGGATTGAATCCAGGTCTCCTGCATTGCAGGCAGATTTTTTACCATATGAGCCACTAGGGAAGCTCTCCAAAAGAATAAAAGACTCATACCAAATGGCAGCTGGTTTTGCTCTGAACATTTTCAGGAGTATCCCTAAGACATGCTACTACCACCAGATTGTGGCAGCTTGACAGGACTACTCAGAGCAAGGCAAACTCTTCTTTGTTGCAGTTGACTTACAAATTTATTTTAGCTTCAGGCATATAACATAGTAATTCAATATTTTTACACATTATATTCCATTTAAGGTAATCATAATATATTGGCTCTATTCGCTGTGCTGTATAACAGATCCTTGTAAATTATTTATTTTATACACAGTAGTTGGTGTCGCTTAATCCTCACTGCTGATTTGACCCTTTCCCTTTCTCTCTTCTTATTGATAATCACTAGATTGTTTTCTATATATGTGAGTCTGTTTCTGTTTTATTTCATTTTTTAGATTCTACATATAAATGCTAACAGTTATCTTTGACTTATTTCATTAAACACAATAAACTCTATGTCTATCCGTGTTGTTGAAAAAAGTTGAATTTAACTTTTATGGCTGACTAATATTCCACTATGCATTGTGTGTGTTGGTCACTTGGTCGTGTCCAACTCTTTGCGAGCCCATGAACTATAGCCCACCAGGCTCCTCTGTCCATGGAATTCTTCAGGCAAGAATAATAGTGTGGGTTACCATTCCCTTCTCCAGGGGATTGAACCTGGGTCTCCTGTAGTATAGGCAGATTTGTTAACTGTCTGAGGCTATATATATGTATCTATAGATCTATATATACATATATGTATGTATATATATACACTGCATCTTCATTATCTATTCATTTGTTGACCCCTGGATTGGTTTTTGTAAATAATGCTGCTATGAAGTTTGGGGTTCATTTATCTTTTTGAATTGATATTTTGTTTTCAGATATATACCCCAAAGTGGAATTGCTGGATCATATGGTAGTTATATTTATAGGTTTTTGAGGAACCTCCATACTATTTTCCATAGTGGCTGCATCAGTTTACATTCCCACTAATGGCACAAAGGTGAAGTGCTCTCCACATCCTTGTCAACACTGGCTATTTGCAGACTTTTTAAAAAACTTTTTATTTTATATTGAAGTATAGCTGATTAACAATGTTGTGATAGTTTCAGGTGGACTGCAAAGCGACTCAGCCATCCACATACATGTATCTAGTCTCCCCCAAACTCCCTTGCCATCCAGGCTGCCACAGAGCACTGAGCAGAGTTCCATGTGCTATACAGGAGGACCTTTTTGGTTATCTATTTAAAATACAGCGGTGTGTACATGTCGATCCTAAACTCCCTAACTACCCCTTCCCCCCATTCTTCCTCTCTGGCAACCATAAGTTCATTCTCAGAGCAAGGCAGCCTCTTGAACTGGGTTCTGTCTGGATTCTAATCAGAAAAGGAATGCTTGAAGGCAGACTAGCCTCCAGGTGTTCAAAAGATCTTTTTGTTCCTTGTTCATATTTCTGTCAGTCATTCTCTGCCTTTCGGCAACATATGAGGGAAAAGCAAAAGAAAGGGACCAGAAGGTCTAGGGGGAGACAGATGAAAAAGCACTAAAACAGAGAAAGTCGGTTGTTTGTTTGAGCTGATCCAGCTCTCAGTTCCACACACAGAGGCTTATCAGTGGTATATGGATAAGGGACAGCCATGGTACTTAAAAAAAAAAAAAACAATCCCTTACTTGCATCCCAAGCTGCTATTTTGGGAGCACAAATTTCAAATAGTACTTCCTAAGAGAAGTTGATAAACATTTGGTCATTAACTGGAAACCAATGTCTCCCTCAAAGTTTAATGAACAAAATATTTAGCCCCCCCCCTTTCTAATTCCTTGCTTATATACCATCAATTATGTTAATGTAATATTTAGGACCAGTTCCTCTTGGCAGAGTTTTCTGCCTTCATGTTATAACTGCATTTCTCTAAATGGAAAACATTCACTTTGATCTGGCATAGATGCCTGGATAAGCATAGTTTCATACATTACATAAATTATATTTAACAATGATGTTCTTTTCATTTCGCACAGATGAGGACACACAGTGAAAACAATTAATGAAACCCAGAATATCTATTGCTATAATTAAGAACATCAAGATCAGGAGCAACTGATAAAGGAGGTCAGGCTGCACATACATGGACAAAGCCTATTTCCTGGAAGATACAACTTCTAAGCAACAGGAGAATTTGCTTTATGATGAGGGTTTCTCCCAAGTTAAGATAGACCATGGTTACAATCTTACCTCAAGATATGACATCCTTGATGTCTCAAATCAAATGAATTTAACAGAAGATGAGTCTCAAGAAAAGGCTACACATAGAGAGACTTGCCAAGAGGCAAATATGACCATGACTTTGGATAAAACGACTGAAAATGCTGTCAGCAAAACACGTGATAAAGAGAATCAATGCACCATAAATCTTCCTATTCCAGCTAATCAGGAAGACACTTCAAAGTCAAACATTTCTGGTATTTTACTCCATTGCCTTTGCAAAGAAGAATTCTCCAAAGATCAAGGCATTAATTGTGAAACTCTCCCAGAGATCTCTCATAATGACAGTTTTGATGAAGCTATTATTAAAAATATTATTGTGTGGCATGTTAAGAATTCTTGGCCGACAGAACAATCCTCAGAACTCACTGACCAACTCAACTTCAAAAGCTATGATGAAAATAGCAATAAGTCCAGTTGTTCTTCGACCATGACAGAAGAAAACACCTCTGATTCAGATGAGTTAGTGGCTGCTGGAGAAAGCAACCATGAGGAAAATTCAAATTTTCTAACTAAAATCAAGAGTCTATGTGATAAACAAAAAAGTTGCCTATGGCAGACACCTCAGAAACAGGCTGAAAAAGCAAGCTCTGGCAACAAGTTCAAATATGGCCATAGTCAAGTTCATTACTGGTTCTCTAATTTCTCTAAGGTTGCTCCCAAAGTGAAAATTCCTAAAAATAACATAATCGACAAGCCACTTATAACAGATCCACAAGCCAGCTTTTCTCCTAAACTGAGAGATGAGTCAGCTGTTGGGCAAGATACTTCAGAAAGCACATCTAGATCAAATTATGTTGAAAAACAAGAGCACAAGTGGGAAACTACTGAACCTTCACAACTGGTAGAGGTAAGTGAAAGCAGTTTTCAGGAAACACACCCCCAGGACCGCTGCTCATCCATATGAGTGTGGGTCTTCAGAAGGTGCAGAGAACTAAGTTGTAGTTCTGAGGTTCTGAATTCTAGTTCTAGTCCAGTACCCTGACCTCTCAGGAGCTCAGTGGGTGTCCTCATGAGAAGAATCTGGAACTGAACTAACAAAAACACCGAATAAAATCCAAATGCTTCAATCTGGAATTGGCATTTCCCCACTTTTCCTGTCATCCTAGCCTTCTGAACTCAGCTCCCCTCCCCCAGGAGTCATCCTCAGTTAGTGGGCTGGCCCCATGCTCTCTGAGCTCCTGCCTTACCAGGAACATCCCACCTCTGCTTATCAAACCTCTGCTCATTTTCATGGTCTCCAACTCCACACTGGCCATAAGACTTTTCAGAATCCCACAACCAGTCTTTTCCATCCGTGTTTGTTAAGTATTCTGTCAGAGCTTATCTCAGCCTGCTTGCATCATTACAATTTCTAAACATCTGTTCCTTCTACTAGATTTCAAGGCTCTGGAGGCAGCTACCTCGTCTTCATCTTTCCATCACCCAAATTCCCCCAGAGGCCTGGCTAGGTGTTTGCATATATTATGCCCTTCGTTATGAATGCTAACTTGAATTATGATCTTTAATAACACATTTCAAGATTGTTATACAGGTAACTATTTAGTACAACATTTTGTTAACATTTAATTTATACTTTTTCCCCTTTCCCCATCTTTCCATCCTTCCACCCGCCTTCCCAAATGCTGAGGCTGAGGATCTCATTGACTATCTGAGGTTCTGTAGTTAAGTTCACATTAATGATCAAAGTAAACACTTTAGCTCTCCGGCACTTTGCCAGGACTGTATGATTTTCTTTTAAGCAGTCTATGAAGGGCACGCTGCCTGAACACTCTCCGCCTGTTTCTATTTCCACCCCTTCATCCACCTTTTCTTTTAACTGAAACTTCTGGGGAATTAGTTTTTTTTTTTTAATTAGTTTATCTATCTTCTGGGGAATTTGAATAGAACCTCCCTTATCTCTTGCAACACACACACACACACACACAAACACACACCTGGAATCAGCAGCCCACTCGGCCTTGACCGGGATGCTTCTCTCAGTCTTAGAGAAATCTGTACCCCTGTGACACTGGGAAGTCTCCACATTCCTCATTCGGCTTGCAGAAGAACGCTCTTGGGTGGGCACAGTTCTCAGTGCCCTGTGGGTAGTAGGGGCAGAATGAATATCAAGTCCATCTGTCTCTGGTAATGGGAGTCTGAATGTGGGGCATCTTCTTCTCTCTTGTCCTGTCCATTCAGGTTGGAGAACTGAACTCTGTAGTTACCATAGCCATCATATACCAGAGATATTCCTAATAACCACAGTCTAGTTTGACCACAGCATTGGCTGTCTCTAGTGTGTTTGTGAGCTGTGTGTGTTGGGAACAATGGGAAGACAATAAAGGTGGATCACTCTGGAATTTGAACTCTTATCCAGTTAGCCAGTGGTGAGTAGAAAAGGGTATGTCCTGTGTGAAGTCACTATTCTTGCTCCCTGACACTAGCCATCATGTATGTGGTGTTAGTGAGAGCACTAGCAACAGAATCAGTGACGAGACCAACAGAGGTCCCTGCCCTGGTGGAGCCTGTGGTCGAACTGTAGGAGAAGGGTTTGAGTATTCCATATAATAGTATCAAACATGGTAACAGTAACAGCTAACATATGTTGAATATTTACCATGTGCCAGATACTATGGTAACACTTAATTCTCATCATGGCACTATGAAGTAGGTTCTGTTACTATCCGCGTTTTATTGCTGAGGAATTTGAGGTTTATAGCAATGATGCAATTGCTCTGGATCACCCGGCAGATAAGTGTCAGAGTGGAATTCAACCTTGGCATCAGGGCTTCAGCTCTTGACATAACTCTGGGTGGCCTCCATGAGGACAAGAACACATTGGGTCATCCTGCGTAATGGTTAATATCAACAGTAATGTTTTCTTATCCTTTCATTGTGCAGATGGAGCCCACAGTACATATCCACCAAGAACATCTCACAGGTACTATCATTTTTAAACCTCTTTGACTTAGATATATACCTTTTGAAAAGAGATTTTTTAAATAGCAAATGGTGGTGATTGCCACAGACTTCCGTTTTCAGTACTTAACAAAACTGCAATGCAGTTGAGATGAATGGTAGCCAAAATTTATTCTTTCTTATATAGGAGTAGAATCTGAGCCGTGTCTCTTTAAGTTGCCATCGACTTCTCAGGAAGACCCTTCCTTGAGTTCTTCTTACATATTTCAAAAGATATCCCAGGGGAAGCAGATGTGTCAGAAGTTAAAAGAACAGACTGATCAACTGAAGGCTAAAGTAATATTTTTAAAGCTTATTATGAAAAATAGAAGTAACCAGATTCAAATATAAGACACGAGGCCCTTAATGAAATATTGCATTGTTTTCACTGCAGGTACAAGAATTTTCCAAATGCATAGCACAGGATTCTCCATATCATTTTCAACACAGAAGGCTGGTAATGAATTTTATCACATCTCAAAAATCTTTATTAAGGAATTTGACATGGGAAAATATGACAAATGACTTTATAGCATCATATTTTCTCTACACTGGTGGGGGTAGAAATGTTCTGGTAAGAAAAACTTTGCTGAAGATTGAGCTATCTTTGTCTTACAAGGACTACAAGAGAGTAGAGCTTTCTATTTCAATATATATTTAGCCCTTCCTCCTTCTCAGGGGGATCCGTATGGCTGTTTTTCCTCAGCAGTCATCCCATAATAAATCTGAAACTATGGTAGGTTCAAGAAAACAATATGTCAGCTATTGTAAAGGGCAAGAACAACCAGATTTGATGGGTCCTGGGGGACACAGGCTATAAAAATTGCCGGTATCTGCAAACTCAATATATAAAACTTAAAAAACCTTAAAGTCAATCTTGAATACATGCTTTTCAGATCAAAATCTTTGGCTTTTACATCCTTGCTTGTCACATTCTATCAAATCACTCCTTTACATTGGAACCCAAAGCCTCGTCCATCAGTGTCAGGGTCGTATGAAGTAGAGCGTGGCAATAGGGCAAAAGCTGAGACCGCTAGAACCAGGGATGTGTGAAGTTGAAGTTGTAGTTTAGGCCATTGGACCAGCAGTGAGATGGGTGGTCAGATGTGCTGACAAAAAGGACACGGGCAAAGGTCAGGACAGGCTGTGCTTCAGAAGCCAGACACAGACAAAAAACTAGAAAGATTCAAATGCTAAGACACACAGTTCATTATTCTTTCATCATATGAATTAAATAACTCACATTCATTCAACAACATTTGTGGGGTACTCCCTATGACTCAGACTCTGCATTAGGCACCAGGAATTTGAAGACAAAGAAACAGTCCCTTTTTCAAGTGAATTATAGACTCCCGGGAACAACAGACCAGTAAATCCACAAGTAACATGCAGCATGAGGAAGGTTACCTATGATTACATATGATGCTAACGGCAGCACGCAAGAGGCTCACCCTGGCCGGTGGGAGAGTACTTCGGAAGGCTTCCCGGAAGGGATTTCGGGACTGGACATGGTAGGAAGAATATGGTGGAGTAGGGCAAAGGGGTGTTCCAGGAAAAGGAATCAGCAGGTGCAGTGGCACAGGGGCAAGACAGTGCTGAGAGTGTAAGGAAGTGTGTGGCAGTATAATTGACCAGATGGAGCTCACAGGGGAGGAGACTGGAGAGAGGTCCTTAGATAAGGACTGTACCATAGCCTTTATGCTATGTTAAGGAGCTTAGATTAATTTCATCTTGAGGTGGCATGACAGGGCAACACTGGAGGGTTTAAAGCTGAGAAACAGCAACCACCATGGGGGCAAGACAGTAGGAAATAGGCTAGAAAATTATAACCCAGGTAACAAATTATGAAGTCCTAAACCAAGGCTGGCAATAAAGATGGAAGGGGGACACATCTAAGAGTTTAAGGAAGTGGTGGCAGACTGAACAGGGTAAATAAAGGGAAGGGAGGAGGCTTGGATGCATGCCAGATTTCTAGCTTGGCTAACCAAGGTCAGGAATAAAAGTGGAGGATCCGGTTCAGAATGGGTGTGGGAGGCAGGCAGGAGGCCAGATGTCAAGTTCAGTTGGGACATTTTGAGGAACCTGTAGGACATCCAATTGGAGGGGTCCAGTAGGCAATTAGAGCCATGGATCTGAACTTCAGAGGATGTGTTTGGGTCAGACATGTACATTTCGGTACAGCTGTAGGTTGAAGCTGTACAGTATAGAGATTGCTCAGGCAAACAAATGGAGTAAGCAGTGAAGAAATTCAAGGTAGAGTCATGGGCAACAGCAACCAGGGGCAAGTAAGAGATCAGTAAGGAGAAACTGGAATGGTCAGGGCAGACCTGGAAGGGGCAGAGCTACAAAGGCCAAGAGAAAAGAGGGTTCTGAGAAGGGGGGAGTGGGGCACACCATCCAGACTTCAAAGAAGGAAGGAAAGCAAGATGTGCATTGGATTTGGCCACTGAGAGATCATGAGGGACCTCGGAAGCCCTGATTTCAGTGAAGTGGTGGATCTACCGAAGCCAGATCACAGGAGTTAAGGAGTGAATGATAGACAAGTAAAGTGAGTGAGTGAAAGGTCGCTCAGTCGTGTCTGACTCTTTGCGACTGCATGGACTGTATAGTCCTGAATTCTCCAGGCCAGAATATTGGAGTGGGTAGCCTTTCCTTTCTCCAGGGGATCTTCCCAACCCAGGGATCGAACCCAGGTCTCCCACATTGCAGGCAGATTCTTTACCAACTGAGCTATCAGGGAAGCCCTCCTAAAACCCAGGCTTTCAGAAACCGGGAGAACATACATTTTTAAAGAGCCAAGCAAAGCAGAGGAAAGTGGTTCAAGGCACTAGCCTTCCAAGGCCTCAGTTCAGCAAGTTTCTTCCTATGTTAGAGGGAATGTGGGGATTCATGTTGGGACACAGAGAAAAGGAGAGGTGATCTCTGACAGTGTTAGCCTTGGCCTGAGAGTTCCAGGCCCATTTGGTTCAGTGAAGGAAGGCCAGACAGGGCTAAGACTAACCTCCTCAGCATGAGCAGCATATATAGAAAGCATCTGGATTTTGGAGCAGACATCCTGGTTCTATGTGTTGACTGTTCAAGCTTGAGCCTTTCACATACCTGCCTATCTCAGAGTCGAGTGAGTTAAATGAAGTACATTTATGGTAAGAAAACTATGTCCTAACTTCTTCTGAGGGTAGAACACAATTAAAATTCCGAGATTCCAAATTATAATTAATAATTGGCTTTCTTCACTTTTCTCTTTCCTTTGAACGCCTCATTCCTTCTCATGGCTTTAACCACCCTTTCCATGCTACCAATTCCCAATGACTAGTCCTCACTTCTCATCTATAGGGCCACATGCTGGTGCTGATTTTCCTTTGGATCTCCTGCTCTCACTAAACACTGTAACTTGTCCAACATTGACATCTTCATTCAAACTTGTTAGCCTTTTCAAATCCCTTGTTTTTGTCAGGGGATTCATATTCTTCCCACCTCCCAAGCTAGGAATCTGCATACTGTCTGTGAGATTTATAGTGTCAGTCAGGGTCCTGGCAAGAAAGAGATGACTTATTCCAATGGAGGAACTGAGGAGGGTTTAGGAAGGTATTATTTTATAACCACTTAAGGGACAGAAAGGATCACATGGAAGGAACAGTGGGGCAGAGGGATGGAGGAAGAGCAGATAATGGTGCATGAGGAGAGTAGCAATAGTTACAGGAGTAGCTGACAAGCTCCGCGGCTTTCGGTAGAGACATAGCCAATCCGTGATAATACAGGCAGAAGGAAATCAAGGAAATAAGGACCCTACCTCATCCTTCTTCAATTCCTCTCTCCTGCAGTTGCCTTCCATTGACTGAAATCAACCAAGGCCAAGGGCACTGGGGCCTGTTTGTACACTCCATTGAAGGCCAGCCTCCTGGCTGGGGCACAGAGAAAGATGGAGCATGGATCTGGAGGAAAACGGAAAACATGCACACATTTGCCATTTTTTATGCCCTTTGGCCAATATGCCAAACTTGTTTATTTATTTTAATAATAGTAAGAGTAACAATGAAGATGATAGTTACCATCTATTGAGTGTGTACCATGCTCCTGGTGCTAAGCAGTATCTCATTTAATTTTCACAATATGAGGTGAGGGCTATTATGCTCTGAAACGCTAAAATCGAAGCTTAGACTTCAAGGTGATTGAAATCATACAATTAGTAGGTAACAATCTGAACTTGAACTCTGGTGTATCTGATTCTCTAACCCCATGATGCAGCATTCTTGCCTTTGGTAATATCTCTCCAATTCAGCCTTTCCTCTCCATTTTCACCGATACTGCCTGGTCCAAGCCCTCTTGAGCATCCTTTAAGCTGAGTTAAGTCTCACTTCTTCCCTTGAGCCATGGCAAAGTATTCTATTCCACAGTCTCTTTTCCCAACTGGAATAAAATCTCTGAGACCAGAGACTGTGCCTGATACAACTTTTGTGTCTCTCACACTCTGGGCACAGGACTAAACATGGGCAGTGCTCAGGGAATGCTTAGCGACTGGGGCTGCACAGCTGTAGCCTCTGTACATCAAGACCCTGACCTGCACAGTTTAAATATTCATCTGCATGAGCTACATCTGGAGGACTTACTCAAATCTTCTGGCTAAATTTCCTGATATCCCTGCTCCATCACATCGTCCAAGTCATTCAATCCCAGGCCCTCTAACTTCAATTTTTTTTATTGGATTATTAATTTATTTTTTATTATCATTGCTTTACAAAGTTGTGTTAGTTTCTGGAGTACAACCAAGTGAATCAGCTATATGTATACACATATCTCCTCCCTCTTGAAGTGGTCAAACAGGAGATAGCAGGAGTGAACGCTGACATTTTAGGAATCAGCGAACTAAAATGGACTGGAATGAGTGAATTTAACTCAGATGACCATTATATCTACTACTGTGGGCAAGAATCCCTTAGAAGAAATGGAGTAGCCATCATAGTCAACAAAAGAGTCCAAAATGCAGTACTTGGATGCAATCTCAAAACGACAGAATGATCTCTGTTCGCTTCCAAGGCAAACCATTCAATATCACGGTAATCCAAGCCTACGCCCTGACCAGTAATGCTAAAGAAGCTGAAGTTGAACGGTTCTATGAAGACCTACAAGACCTTCTAGAACTAACACTCAAAAAAGATGCCCTTTTCATTATAGGGGACTGGAATGCAAAAGTAGGAAGTCAAGAAACACCTGGAGTAACAGGCAAATTTGGCCTTGGAGTACAGAATGAAGCAGGGAAAAGTCTAATAGAGTTTTGCCAAGAGAACGCACTGGTCATACCAAATACCCTCTTCCAACAACACAAGAGAAGACTCTACACATGGACATCACCAGATGGTCAACACTGGAATCAGATTGATTACATTCTTGCCAGCCAAAGATGGAGAAGCTCTACATAGTCAGCAAAAACAAGACCGGGAGCTGACTGTGGCTCAGATCATGAACTCCTTATTGCAAAATTCAGACTTAAATTGAAGAAAGTAGGAAAAACCACTAGATCATTCAGGTATGACCTAAATCAAATCCCTTACGATTATACAGTGGAAGTGAGAAATAGATTTAAGGGACTAGATCTGATAGACAGAGTGCCTGATGAACTATAGAAGGAAGTTTGTGACATTGTACAGGAGACAGGGATCAAGACCATCCCCAAGAAAAAGAAATGCAAAAGGCAAAATTACTGTCTGAGGATGCCTTACAAATAGCTGTGAAAAGAAGAGAAGCAAAAAGCAAAGAAGAAAAGGGAAGATATACCCATTTGAATGCAGAGTTCCAAATAATAGCAAGGAGAGATAAGAAAGCCTTCCTCAGTGATCAGTGCAAAGAAATAGAGGAAAACAACAGAATGGGAAAGACTAGAGATCTCTTCAAGAAAATTAGAGATACTAAGGGAACATTTCAGGCAAAAATGGGCTCAATAGAGGACAGAAATTGTATGGACCTAGCAGAATCAGAAGATATTAAGAAGAGGTGGAAAGAATACACAGAAGAACTGTACAAAAAAAGATCTTCATGACCCAGATAATCATGGTGGTATGGTCATGGTGGTACCTAGAGCCAGACATCCTGGAATGTGAAGTCAAATGAGCCTTAGGAAGCATCACTACGAACAAAGCTAGTGGAGGTGATGGAATTCCAATTGAGCTATTTCAAATCCTAAAAAATGATGCTGTGAAAGTGCTATACTCAATATGCCAGCAAAATTTGGAAAACTCAGCAGTGGCCACTGAACTGGAAAAGGTCAGTTTTCATTCCAATCCCCAAAATAGGCAATGCCAAAGAATGCTCAAACTATCGCACAATTTCACTCATCTCACACACTAGTAATGTTCAAAATTCTCCAAGTTAGACTTCAATAGTACATGAATCATGAACTTCCAGATGGTCAAGCTGTTTTTAGAAAAGGCAGAGGAACCAGAGATCAAATTGCTATCATCCGTCAAAAAAACAAGCGAGTTCCAGGAAAACATCTATTTCTGCTTTATTGACTATGCCAAAGCCTTTGACTGTGTGGATCACAACAAACTGTGGAAAATTCTTCAAGAGATGGGAATACCAGACCACCTGACCTGCCTCTTGAGAAACCTGTATGCAGGTCAGGAAGCAACCGTTAGAACTGGACATGGAACAACAGACTGGTTCCAAATAGGAAAAGGAGTACGTCAAGGCTGTATATTGTCACCCTGCTCATTTAACTTATATGCAGAGAGCATCATGAGAAATGCTGGGCTGGATGAAGCACAAGCTGGAATCAAGATTGCCAGGAGAAATATCAATAACCTCAGATATGCAGATGATACCACCCTTATGGCAGAAAGTGAAGAACTAAAGAGCCTCTTGAAGCAAATGAAAGAGGAGAGTGAAAAAGTTGGCTTAAAGCTCAACATTCAGAAAACTAAGATCATGGTATCCAGTTCTATCACTTCATGGCAAATAGATGGGGTAACAGTGGAAACTGTGGCAGACTTTATTTTGGGGGGCTCTAAAATCACTGCAGATGGTGACTGCAGCCATGAAATTAAAAGACGCTTACTCCTTGGCAGAAAAGTTATGACCAACCTAGACAGCATATTAAAAAGCAGAGACATTACTTTGTCAACAAAGGTCCGTCTAGTCAAGGCTATGGTTTTTCCAGTGGTCATGTATGGATGTGAGAGTTGGACTATAAAGAAAGCTGAGCACTGAAGAATTGATGCTTTTGAGCTGTGGTGTTCAAGAAGATTCTTGAGAGTCCCTTGGACTGCAAGGAGATCCAACCAGCCCATCCTAAAGGAAATCAGTCCTGAATATTCATTGGAAGAACTGGTGTTGAAGCTGAAACTCCAATACTTTGGCCACCTTATGTGAAGAATTGACTCATTTGAAAAGACCCTGATGCTGGGAAAGATTGAAGGCAGGAGGAGAAGGGGACAACAGAGGATGAGGATGGTTGGATGGCATCACCGACTCAATGGACATGAGTCTAAGTAAACTCCAGGAGTTGGTGATGGACAGGGAGGCCTGGCATGCTGCAGTCCATAGGGTCACAAAGAGTCAGACACGACTGAGCGACTGAACTGAACTGAACCTGCTTCTTCAGCCTTCCTCCCACTTCCCCACCACATTGCATCCAACTAGCCCATCACAAAACACTGAGCTGAGCTCCCTGTGATACACAGTAGGTTCCCAGGAGCAATCTGTTTTACACATGGCAGTTCACATGTCAATCCCAATCTCCCAATTCATCCCTCTGCCCTATCCAATCTTCATTCTCTACTTTTGCATCTCTATTCCTGCCCTGCAAGTAGGTTCATCTGTACCATTTTTCTAGATTCCACATACATGCATCAATATTTGTTTTTCTGACTTACTTCACTCTGTATGACAGATTCTAGGTCCATCCACATCTCAGCAAATGACCCAATTTTGTTCCTTTTCATGGTTGAGTAATATTCTGTTGTTAATATGCATCATATATTCTTTATCTATTCATTGGTTGATGGACATTTAGGTTGCTTCCCTGTCCTGGCTATTATAAACAGTGTTGCAGTGAACATTGGAGTATATGTGTCTTTTTGAATTATGGTTTTCTCAGGTTTTATGCCCAGTAATGGGATTGCTGTGTCATATGATAGCTCTAGCTTTAGTTTTTTAATGAACTGCCATACTGTTCTCCATAGTGGCTATGCCAGTCTACATTCCCACCAAGAGGGTTTCCTTTTCCCCACCCTTCTCAAGCATTTATGGTTTCTAAGTTCTTTGTGGCTTCTGACATACTTTCTAGAGCTTCAATTTCCTGCTCTATAAAACTGGGATAATAAACCTACTTTGTGACATTTACAACACTGATAGTGGATTAAATAAGATAATGAATGGAAAAGTGCTCTATAAGCTAAAAATTATTCTGCAAATATGTAGGATTATTAACGTCCCATTAACAAAATTCAAAGGCCTCTGAGTGGGTTCTAGGGGAGAAATCAGAAGTCACCATAACCCTCAGCTATGTGCTGTGGGGGTGTTATGAATGTTAAGATGGCTCTTGGGTTGTCTGTATTTTAGATGTCAGACTCTGAAACAAAACAATTGTCAGGAGAAGGATGGTAGCTTCATTTAACACTCCTGTAGGGTACACCCACATTGTGTTTTGGAGAAAAAACTACTACTACACACATGGGCTTACACGTGAATGATTCCTGTGTGTCACTGCTACAGGTCCTGGAGAAACTGCAGGGACACCTCGAACAGCTGGAGCAGGAGATTCTAGCCAACAAGGAGAAGCACCTGACATTGAAGGAGCAAGTCCACAAGCATGAATCCCCACCTGTCAATGACTTTGATCCAGAAAGGTCAGGCTTCACCTCGGTGAAGTGGAAGTGTCAGAGGTGAGCTCCTTCAGGAGGGATTCTGCTGGGGCTGCTGGCCTAGTGCCTGGAGAGCTACTGGTCTTGGGTCAGCAAAAACAGTGTCACCGTTGAATTGGTGTCACCCCATGCAGCAAGCAGTATGAAATTCCTGCTCTGTGTACGGTCCTGTGAGGGGGAACCGACCCAGGTGGAGTGTCCCAAATGAACAATCGTCCCTTGGAGGAGACATTGTGCCACTGCCTTGCATTTTCCTGGATGTCATGATAATTGGTCCTGAGACTCAGAAGAGCACAAGAAAACTCTAGAAATGCTCATCTGCTAAGCCCAGAGGACCCTCTCCTCCCCAGGTTCCCCCTGCCCTGCCCTCTCCTTTACTTCATTCCTGCTCTTATTTCCCCTGCCTGATTCTTTTCTGTCCCTCTTTTTCCCTATCCACAGACAATACCCAAGGGATAGCAGACAGGAAACAATCACTCTTAGGTTGGTTAATGTTGGGGTGAGGGACCCACAAATCCTGATAAAGGCAAAATGTTAAAACCTGAAGTCAAATGATTCCTGAATTAATTCACATTAGAAACTTGAGCGCACAATCATGTTGAGGATTCCAGCCAGCCATTTTGATGGCCCTATGCTCTGCTCTCTCCAATCCGAATAATTTTAAAGATATATTCCAGGACTCAAAGGCTAGGGTTGTTTCCATGTAATTTCCTGGTATGAATCTAAAGAACTCATTTAGTAGGCTTCATATTTGTAAATTCAGCTCTTTCTATTCATAGTATTTTAACACAAATTCATTCTTGATGCCAAAATATTTTAATGGTTTATATTTTGGCACTAGTGTCCTGAGGTAATTTTCCCAAAGTACAATCTTACTTCTTCAAAATGAATGACATCTCTGTCTATGGTTATGCTTCTCTTGTTCTCAAATGGGCAAAAAGCAGAAACCAGTCCAACCCTCAAGGTCTTGCCATGTTGCAAACCTTCTAAATGATGGCTACAAAGGCCATTGTCAATGGCTTTCTGTAAGCGAAAGAATTCTGCAAATTAATGGACAAACTGCTTAAGTCAGCTATTGTGTTCTTATTCAGTTCAGTTCAGTTCAATCGCTCAGTCGTGTCTGACTCTTTGTGACCCCATGGACTGCAGCATGCCAGGCCTCCCTGTCCATCACCGACTCCTGGAGTTTACTCAAACTCATGTCCATTGAGTCGGTGATGCCATCCAACCATCTCTTCCTCTGTCGTCCCCTTCTCCTCTTGCCTTCAACCTTTCCCTGCATCAGGGTCTTTTCAAATGAGTCAGCTCTTCTCATCAGGTGGCCAAAGTATTGGAGTTTCAGCTTCAACATCAGTCCTCCCAGTGAACACTCAGGACTGAGCTCCTTTAGGATGGACAGGTTGGATCTCCTTGCAGTCCAAGGGACTCTCAAGAGTCTTCTCCAACACCACAGTTCAAAAGCATCAGTTCTTTGGTGCTCAGCTTTCTTTATAGCCCAGCTATCACATCCATACATGACCACTGGAAAAACAATAGCCTTGACTAGACGGACCTTTGTTGACAAAGTAATGTCTCTGCTTTTTAATATGCTGTCTAGGTTGGTCATAACTTTTCTGCCAAGGAGTAAGCATCTTTTAATTTTATGGCTGCAGTCACCATCTGCAGTGATTTTGGAGCCCCCAAAATAAAGTCAGCCGCTGTTTTCACTGTTTCCCTATCTATTTACCATGAAGTGATGGAACTGGATGCCATGATCTTAGTTTTCTGAATGTTGAGCTTTAAGCCAACTTAACACCTTCTTATTGTTGCCTTTGAAAGGTAGCATTCAAAAATACTTGGATTTCATCCATCTTGTTTGTCAGAATGTAGTCTGATACCTATTTGATTCTTTCACACACTAGCACCAGAAACCAAGGAGTCAAGAAATGGAGTTCTATCTCCATCAATTCTTTCTCTCTGATACTATCTGCATATACTCTTGTCTTCTATTTTACAGAAAAGACCACAGATTTCTTCAAAAAAATGTCTTTTCTCTACCTCTGGATCTGCATGTTATCACCTCCTCTTTCTTCACTCACCTTCCAACATCTACAGTCTTTGTCCTTGAGCCCATCTCTTCCTGCTACCCTGAGAGTTTGTTCCATGATTTCACTTCCTTTAAATCTTTAGTGTCTCCTTGCTGCCTGCTGAATTTCCTTCTTCCTTCCAGACTAGAGCATATTTTCCTATATTTTATTTATCAGTCTGCCTTTCCATGCTTAGATCTTTGTCCCAATACTCACCAAACAGGGCAGCCTTTCCTTACTCTAGTGAAAAGCCACTTTAATCATATACAAAACCCCCATGTGTATTAATACACATGCGCATGCAGTGTGCTCAGTCATTTCAGTCATGTCTGACTCTTTGTGACCCCATGGACTGTAGCCCACCAGGCCCCTCTGTCCATGGGATTCTCCAGGCAAGAATACTGGAGCCGGTTGGCATGTCCCCTCCTTCAAGGGATCTTCCCAACCCAGGGATCGGATCGATCCCACGTTTCTTATGTCTCCTGCATTGGCAGGTGGGTTTTTTTCTTTACCACTAGCGCCACCTGGGAAGCCCAATTTTGGGATTGGTTTTATTCTCCCCGCTGATCTATATTTCTATTTCTGCATTAGCCACATAGTTCTAAATTACTATAGGTTAAGCATATTTTTTAATGTTTCTCCTTTTTTCAGCTTTCTTTAGCTATTCTTATTCATTCTTCTTACTAATTAACTTCATAATCAGCTCAAATTTATTTTTTCATTGACAGTCACTTTTATTGAGAAATAGTTTTAAGAACCAATTTTCTTTAATAAAATTCCATTTGAATTTTGTTTAGGATTTCACTGAATTTATAGATTAGTTCAGGAAAAGTTAAAATCTTTGCAATGAATATTCTCATCCTATTTCCATGAAAACATCTCCAGCAAGTTTTTTTCACATAGATTTTATACATGTTTTGTTAAATTTGTTCTTAGCTATTTTAGACTTTTCTCTGTGTTGTTAATAGATGTTTCCCATAATTCATATACAGGAAATAAAGAAAATTATAAATTTAACTTATGTGGGGCTACCTGATGCAATTCTGCTCTTAGTGGTTCACTGATCTTCAGTTGATTGTCTTAGTTTTTAGGTATGAAAATCATAGCGCCTGCAAATGATAGGCTCCCTCATCTTTCCTTTCCTTCCTAAATATTTATTTATCTTTCCTTCCCTCCAACTTTTCTATATCACATTTCTTAACTTCACTTTCTGTTTTTTCCAAAACAGTACTGAATAATCACAATACTAGTGAAAGCAACCATTCTTCTCATATTCCTAATGGTATTGGGAATTCTTCCGAATGGTACTGGGTATGAGGATTCCTGTAGGTTCAAGTAGATAAGCTTTATCAAGAAAGTTTCCTTCTATTCCTGGATTACTAAAATGAGATTTTTTTTTAATTTAGGAAAAAGTTTAATCCATGGGATTTAGAAATCTATTTAATCTCCTTTAATCTATTAATATAATGAAATATATTAATAAATATCCTAATGTTTATCTATAGAGTGAGTTGGGATATTTTCCCCTTTCTTTTTGTGTTCCAGAAGCGTTACTTAACATTTTTGCTGAACATGCATATAATCCCACTTGGATTTGGGGCCTTTGGGGAGGCAAAACCGTAAAACCCCTAAAAGATAACACAGGAGAATACCTGGATGAACTTTGTTATAGTGATTATTTTTGAGATACAACATCAAAGGCACCACCCATAAAATAAATAATTGATAAGCTAAACTTCATTAAAATTTAACAGGCGTGCTCTATGAAAGACTATGTAAAAGGAATGAGAAGACAAAACAGTGACTGGGAGAAAATATTGGCAAAAGCCTAGTCATCCAAAACACACAAAGAACTCTTACAACAATAAGAAAACAAACAACTCAATAAAAAAGTGCTAAAGATCTTAACACCTCACTGAAGAAAATACAAAAAAGGGAAATAAGCATATGTAAAAGATGGCAAAAACACATATGAAAAGATGTTCCATGTTGTATATCATCAGGGAAATGCAAATTAAAACAATGAGATACAACTACACACACTATTACAGTGCCCCGAATCTGAAATGCTAAAAACACCAAATGTTGCTGAGCATGTAGTGTGATAGGAACTCTCCCTTATTGCTGGTGGGAATGCAAAATGCTGTAGCCACTTTGGAAGACAATTTGGTGGTTTCCTTCAAAACTAAACATACTCTTACCATATGATCCAGCAATCACACTCCTTGGTACTTACACAAAGGAGATAAAAACTTATGTCCAAAAACATGCACACAAATGTTTCAAGCAGCTGTATTCGAAATTGTCAAAACTTGGAAGCAACCAAGATTTCCTTCAATAGATGGACTATACTAATAACTATGGTATATTCTGACAATGGGACATCATTTGTGCTAAAAGGAAGTGAGCTATCAAGTTAGCAAAGACATGGAGAAAACCTAAATGCTTAATACTGAGAAAAAAGCTGATCTGAAAAGGCTATTATATTGCATGATTCCATGAATTTATGTGAAATTCTGGAAAAGGCAAGACTATGGCAACAATAAAAATATCAGTGGTTGCTGGCGGTTGGGATAGGTGGAAGTTTGAATAAGTGGAGTACAAAGGATTTTCAGGGCAGTGAAAGCACTCTATATGATATCATAAAGATGGATACATATTATACATTTGTTCAAACATACAGAACATACAACACCAAGAGTGAATCCCAGTGTAAAAGTATAGACTTTGGGTGATTACGATGTGTCAATGTAGGTCCATCAGTTATAGCACGTGTACCACCCTGAGTGGATGTCAATAATGGTGAAGGCTATGCATGTGTAGAGGCAAAGAATATATGGGAATCTCTGTATCTTCCTCTCAATTTTGCTGAGAAGCTAAAACTGCTCTAAAAAAAAGTATTAACTGGGAAAATATTAACACATCTAAATAATTATTGCATTAAATAAAAATAGATATTAGGACTAATCTACAAGCCAATAATAAATGAGAAAACAACATATGAAAACCAACGTACTGTAGCTAAAAAAAAAAAATCAATACTTTGAAGAAAATACATAGTTTTAAAATGCATTTAATATGGGGGGGGGGGTGAAGTTCAAAATCAATAAACTAAGTACTCAATCCAGGAAAGCAGAAAAAGAACAATAAAATAAACTTCTAAAAGGAAGAGATTCATAAAAAGAAGCAATAAATAAAATTTAAAATAATTTGATCAATAAAATAAAATAGTGTCTTTGAAAATATCTATAAAATAGCCAATGGAAAGTTTGAGGGGAAACCATAAATAACATTAAGAATGAGAAAGGAAAAATACCAGAAGAAAAATTTTAGATTGACTGGGATTGAACAACTTCCTATCAACACATTTTAAAATCTGGATGAAACAGACAAGTCTCTGGGAAAACATAAATTATTAAAATCTACTCAAAAAGAAGTAGGAAATCCAAAAAGACTAAAAACAAGAGGAAACTAGAAAAGATTACAAAAAATCTCCCAAAGACGCCTAATCCAAGTGGGATTATGGGTGAGTTCAACAAAGACTTTAGGTAACTCTGCTGGAACATTAAAAAAAAAAAAAGAAAAATTTCCCAACTCATCCTATACCTAAACATGATCCTTTCCAAGTTGATTTTTGTGAAGAATATAAGGTCTGTATCTAGGTTGATTTTTTGTAATGAATGTCCAATTGTTCCACCACCATTTGTTGAAAAGACGCTCAATTCTTTGCTCAATTCTTTTGACTTTACTCCTTTGCCAAATATCAGTTGACTAACTATATGTGGGTCAATTTATGGGCTTTCTGTTCCGTTGACCTGTTTGTCTTGTGCTTCATCAATACTACACTGCCTTATTTCTACCGCTTTATAGTAAGTCTTGTGGTTGAGTACTGTCAGTCCTCCAACTTTGTTCTTATCTTTCAGTATCGTGTTGACTGTTTCAGGTCTTTTGTCTCGACATATAAACTTTAGAGTAAGTTTGTCAATAGTCACAAAAGAAGTTGCCAGAATTTTTTTTACTAAGATTGGTAAGATCAAGTTGGGAAGAACAGACATCTTGATACTATCAGGTCTTTGAATCCATGAATGTGTAACATCTCTCCATTTATTTGCTTTTGTGAGTTCACCCAGAGTATTGTAGTTTTCTCCATAATGATCTTGTACACATTTTGTTAGATTTATACTTGAGTTGGACAAAAAGTTCCTTCAGGTTTTTCTGTAAGGTAATATGAAAAACCCAAATGAGCTTTCTGGCCAATCCACATTTAATTTTTTAGATCTTAATGCAAATGATATTATGTTTTTAATTTCAAATTCCACTTGTTCGTCAAAGATATATTTAGCATGGAATTTATTGATACTTTTTTGGGGGGTAATAGATAAAATTTAATAATTTTAATGAATTTGGGGAAAATTCTTTGGGGGCAAAATATAGATACTTATATATGTATGTACATATGGAGTCTCCTGCCTTGGAGGCAGATTCTTTACCAACTGAGCCATCAGGGAAGCCCTAAACTATACGTATATACACATATACCTATATGTACATATACCTATGGATTGAGCTTATTAAATTATTCAGATTTTTCATGTTATTCTTTTTCAAGTGATGTAAATCATTATTTTCCTAGAATTATAGCTCCTAGAACTAACTGTAAAGGATCTCAAAATAATCAGATCCACATAAGTAGGGTATTATCTCATAGTTGAGACACAGAAAGATTAAATAATTTGCCCAAGGATACACAGCTAATGAATAACAAAATAAGAATTAGAAATATACAACATAATATAATTAACACTTCTGTATGTTATATATGAAAGTTGAGAATAAGTCCTAAGAGTTCTCATTAAACACACAAAATATTTTTTCTTATTTAATATTATGTCTATACATGATGATGGATGTTCACTAAACTTGTGATAATTATTTCATGATGAAATTCAAATCTTTATGCTGTACACCTAAATTTATCCAGTTCTGTATGTCAATTATATCTCAATAAAACGAAGAAAATAAAGAGAATGAGAATTCAGGCCTTTGAAGTGAAACTATAAACAGGATGTCTGTCAGGGTGCATGGCCATCATCCTTCCTGTCTGAAGACAGATCATGTTAAAATGTAAATCAATGCTATATTCAAGAACTGTTGTTACTATTAAGAATATGGACTGCATATCCAATAAGACGCCTGTTTGTTTATATTTACCTAGAAAAGTAGAAGGTGAAATCTTCAAGTTGGAGATGCTACTTGAAGATTTTAAAAAGAAAATTAATAAAAGCAAATGTACTTCAGCAGTCTCTCTCCTCATGAATTCTCCAATCAACCAGGATGACTTGTCATTCACATCCTCTCCACCCTCAAATGAGGTAATACAGCAACCTACAGCTTAATTTCATGCCAGGAAAAATGGTTTTTATGTATTTATAGAATCCTAATTCATGGAATCACTGAATTCTATCTTAACATTTCATGAAAATTTAACTTTCCAAAGGCCCGTGAATCATTATTTAAAGTAGAACCAGATTTTAAAAATAGGAAGCTATTTCAAGTGTTGGTTTTTGAAATTTCTTATTGGTTTAGGATGTAACAATGCAGCTTAAACAGATGAACTGCTGAAGAACTATTTCTTCTGGATGAATAATAACATTTTTGTAGATCGTGTGTGCCTGGAAGAAATCATTTTTCTTCTTAATAGTTTTGTACTCTCCCTGCTACATAATAGCACACTCACTGAAAGAACTATTTCCTATGAGTTCACTTCTACATTTTCTTCCTCTCAAGTTAAATTCTTTTGGATTGTCCATGTATGCAAGATCACGAATTCAAACTGATCACCACTGTCTTTCCATTCTTTTTGTAACCTCAACTATCAGACTGTTTCAGATTAAATTAAAATTCCGACAAATGGACTCATCTGAATGATTGTGGATGTTATTCAAACTTGAATAGATTTTAGTCAGAGTTAAGGACAGAATATTGTTCAGTTCAGTTACTCAGTCATGTCTGACTCTGTGACCCCACGGACTGTAGCACACCAGGCTTCCCTGTCCATACCAACCACCTGTCCATACCAACTTGCTCAAACTCATGTCTATCAAGTCAATGATGCCATCCAACCATCTCATCCTCTGTCGTCCCCTTCTCCTCCTGCCTTCAATGTTTCCCAGCATCAGAGTCTTTTCAACTGAGTCAGCTCTTTCTATCAGGTGGCCAAAATGTTGGAGTTTCAGCTTTAACATCAGTCCTTCCAATAAATATTCAGGACTGATTTCCTTTAGGATGGACTGGTTGGATCTCCTTGCAGTCCAAGGGACTCTCAATAGTCTTCTCCAACACCACAGTTCAAAAGTATCAATTCTTCGGCACTCAGCTTTCTTTATAGTCCAACTCTCACATCCACACATGACTACTGGAAAAACCATAGCTTTGACTAGATGGACCTTTGTTGGCAAAGTAATGTCTGCTTTTAATATGCTGTCTAGGTTGGCCATGGCCTTTCTTCCAAGGAGCAAGCGTCTTTTAATTTCATGGCTACAGTCACCATCTGCAGTGATTTTGGAGCCCAAAAAAGTAAAGTCTCTCCCTACAATGTTTCCCCATCTATCTGCCATGAAGTGATGGGACCAGATGCCATAATCTTAGTTTTCTAAATGTTAAGCTTAAGTCAACTTTTTCACTCTCCTCTTTCACCTTCATCAAGAGGCTCTTTAGTTCCTCTTCACTTCCTGCCATAAGTGTGATGTCATTTGCATATTTGAGGTTATTGATATTTCTCCCTGCAATCTTGATTCCAGCTTGTGCTTCATTCAGCCCGGCATTTCACATAATGTACTCTACATAGAAGTTGAATAAGCAGGGTGACAATATATAGCCTTGATGTCCTCCTTTCCCGATTTGGAACCAGTCTGTTGTTCCATGTCCATTTCTAACTGTTGCTTCTTGATCTGCATACAGAATTCTCAGGAGGGAGGTCAGGTGGTCTGGTGTTCCCAACTTTTTCATAATTTTCCACAGTTTGTTGTGATTCACACAGTCAAAGGCTTTGGAATATTCAATAAAGCAGAAGTAGATGTTTTTCTGGAACTCTCTTGCTTTTTCGATGATCCAACGGATGTTGGCCGTTTGATCTCTGGTTCCTCTGCCTTTTCTGAATTGCGCTTTAACATCTGGAAGTTCACGGTTCACATACTGTTGCAGCCTGGCTTGGAGAATTTTGAGCATTAATTTGCTAGCGTATGTTATAAGTGCAATTGTGCAGTAGTTTGAACATTCTTTGGCGTTGCCTTTCTTTGGGATTGGAATGAAAACTGACCTTTTCCAGTCCTGTGGCTACTTCCAAGTTTCCAAATTTGCTGGCATATTGAGTGCAGCACTTTCATAGCATCATCAGCAGCATCTGGAATTCCATCACCTCCAGTAGCTTTGTTCGTAGAGATGCTTCCTAAGGTCCACTTGACTTCACACTCCAGGATGACTGGTTCTAGGTGAGTGATCACTCCATGGTGGTTATCCGGGCCATTAAGATCTCTTTTGTATAGTTCTTCTGTATATTCTTGCCACCTCTTCTTACTATCTTCTGCTTCTGTTAGGTCCATACCATTTCTGTCCTTTATTGTGCCCATCTTTGCATGAAATGTTCCCTTGATATCTCTAATTTCCTTGAATAGATTTCTAGTCTTTCCCATTCTACTGTTTTCCTCTGTTTCTTTGCACTGATCACTTAGAAAGTCTTAATCTCTCTTTGCTATTCTTTGAAACTCTGCTTTTAAATGGGCATACCTTTCCTTTTCTCCTTTGCCTTTAGCTTCTTTTCTTTTCACAGCTATTTGTAACGCCTCGTCAGACAACCAGTTTGCCTTTTTGCATTTCTTTTTCTTGGGGATGATCTTGGTCACTTCCTCCTGTACAATGTCACAAACCTCCATCCATAGTTCTTCAGGCACTCTGTCTATCAGATCTAATCCCTTGAATCTGTTTGTCACTTCCACCTTCAATCTGTTTGTCACATCCCTTACAAATAATCATAAGGAATTTGATTTAGGTCATATCTGAATCATCTAGTGATTTTCCCTACTTTCTTCAATTTAAGTTTGAATTTTGCAATACAGAGTTCATGATCTGAGCCACAGTCAGCTCCTGGTCTTGTTTTTGCTGACTGTATAGAGCTTCTCCATCTTTGGCTGCAAAGAATATAATCAGTCTGATTTCGGTATTGACCATCTGGTGATGTCCATGTGTAGAGTCTTCTCTTGTGTTGTTGGAAGAGGGTGTTTGCTCTGACCAGTGTGTTCTCTTGGCAAAACTCTGTTAGCCTTTGCCCTACTTCATTTTGTACTCCAAGGCCAAATTTGCCTGTTACTCCAGGTATCTCTTGACTTCCTACTTTTGCATTCTAGACAGGATGTTGAAAATTATACAAATGTTAGCCCTTCAAAACAAGTTAGGTTTGCCGCCTCAGAACACTTACCCACCTAGCAAAATCCCCTTCATTCAGTCTTCATCTTCAGAGTTGGGCCACTTATATGACCCGAGCCTGATGCACAGTCACCTGCCCCAAGGCAGAATTCTTTGCTCCAGCCTGTGTCCCCATACAACTGTGTATCATTTGCCTTGTGCCTTTGTACCCATCTTTGCAGCCCAAACATCTAACTGAATGCCCAATATGGAGTGAACACTCAGTATAGTAAACTCTGGGCCAGGGTGGATTTAATAAATGATCTCAAAGGTTCACAGCTGGTTATCTCTCTCATCCTGAGCCACAGTTAGCTTCAGCATGGTGTGAACGAGCCTAATGAGGCAGCCCAGACTCCTGGTCAGCACTCCATGAGGTCTGGGTTTGCTCTTAACTGATCCCAAGTTTACAGCAACTGCCGCAAGATGATGAGGACTCCCTAACTTTGTGATAAATAGCCCTGAAAAGAGAGTCTACGGCTAGTATTACCCATTCATTCAGCAAATATTTATTGCTAAACGTTACGCACTTTTCTAATTATTGGGGATACAATATAAATAAGGCAGACAAATCACCTACTGTCAAGATGCTTACATTTCTGTGAGGGACACATACAATGAACAGGTAAAATTAATGTGGAACTCAGTTCAGTTCAGTTCAGTCGCTCAATCCTGTCCGACTCACTACTGAATGTTAAAAGTGTTATGCAGGTGCCAGTAATAATGCATTTTTATGACTCTGAAGTCAGACTGTCTGGGTTCAAATCCAGGCTCTGTCACTGATCAGCTTTTTAACCTTAAGAAAGTTATGTAACCTCTCTGAGCCTCAGTTTCCTTCTGTGTAAAGTGAGGCTAATAATACCTGCCTAAACTTCCAACTCCTCTTCAGCAAAAAGACTTTGCAAACTGTAAAGGTGTGAACCAGCAGAACTATTATGTTTACTATAATTTTGTCATTATCATTTTAGATCCAGGGGTTTTTAATTTGAGTATTTCTAGTGTGTTTATAATGAAATATCTCAAGGTTGGTCCCAAGACTAGCAGCATTGGCTTCACCTGGCAGCTTCTTAGAAACTTTAGCGATATAATGAGGATATTTAAGTGAGTTAATATATGTACTTAAAACAGGACCTGGCTCATAGTAACTGCATTACCTGGGGATAGCTACCTTGGTCATGATGAGATATGACCGAAAGTAACTCACTGGGGGAGGTTAGGGTCAGAGGTGAGATGTGAATTGAGTACTGGGGGGTGAGAAGGAGGCAGCTAGGTGAGGAGTCTGAGGAAAGAGACTCCAGGCAGGAGGTGACAATGCCTTAAGGACACAGAACTGATTTGAGTCCATTCCTATGGGACTGCAGCCCTAAGGGCAAGTCCTCTTGTGGCTCCCCAGTTCCTCAAGGAACACTCCAGCCATTCTGCAGGTCTCCCAGGCCCGTGTGTGTGAGAGGGGACAGGAGGCTCCCTATTCTGAGGAGCCGCCCTGCAGCCCTAGCAAAGAGTGCAGCGACAGGCTCCTCCTGAGGGTTCAAGAGGGAGAAGAGGACCAGGGGTTCCACGGGAGCCTGGCTGCCCGGGCTGGGGGGAAACCCTCTGCACAAAGGCATCTGGGGAGGAAGGGCGAGAAAAAGACGAGTGGTCGCTTGACGTCCCCACCACACTTTGCCTCAGGCTACTCCTTCCCATCATCCCCGGAGTACTGAAATTAAATTCTCAATGACTTCACCAGACTAAACAAAAGCCGAATAATCTCCCAAAGTGGGACTCAAGAACTGACTGATTAAAAAAAAAACCAACAGACTAACCAGAGCAAATGGCCATGAGGTTGTCTTCTGCTCCAGGGTAGCGTCTAGGAGCCCCGTCCTGGCTGCGTTCAGCTCATTGCCTGGGCATTTTTACCCACCAAGTATGGCTGCCTGTTATTCTGAAATTAGCATAATTAAGATCACTTAGCTCTTGTTCTAATGAGTGTCCTGGATGTTAGTGCCGGTGAGAGCTGCCCACATGGCTAACCCTCCCCACTCTCTGAGCATGCAGGAGAAACCTTCCTGAGGCACCTGTTCTAGATCAGGGCTTGTCTCCAACTGCAGCGTGTTGAGGACTCACCTGCAGGTCTTACTGCAATGCTGGCTTTGATTCAGTAGGTCTGGGATGAGCCTGCAATTCTGCATTTCTAACAAGCTCCCAGCTGATGTCACTGCTGCTGGTTTGGGGACCACACTTTGAGATAATTCCATTATAAAGGAATTTGAAATACTGGGATTAAAAACCCCTGGGCCTAAAATAATAATGGCAAAGTTATAATCAGCTGTAGACAGTAATAATTCTGCTGGTTCAGAGCTTTGCTGTTTGCAAAGACTTCTTGAAGAAAAAAGTTGAAAGCTTACAAAGGTGAAGAGACTTGTCCAGCACAAATGACAGGGGACACCGGATCCCAGGTCTCCAAACTCAGGTAGAAGGCACCCCTCTACATTCTTCTAATATAGTGAAAGTGAAAGTGTTAGTCGCTCATTTGTGTCCAACTCTTTGAGACTCCATGGACTGTAGCCCACCAGGCTTCTCTGTCCATGGGATTCTGCAGGCAAGAATACTGGAGTGGGTTGCCATGTTCTCCTCCAGGAGATCTTTCCAACCCAGGATCGAATCCAGGTCTCCTGCATTGCAGGCAGACTCTTCACTCTGAGTCACCAGGGAAATGTGAAGTGCAGAGGTACCCCCTGTAGGCCTACGAGTGACAAAAGAAAACACAGAGGGAAAGTGAAGTAAAAAAAAAAAGCCTCATTATTTTTTAAATTATAACTCTACAGTTTTATAGCAAAAAAGAAAAATCAGAAAACAGAGAAAAGTATAAAAAGGAACATTTCACTGGAAATAGAGAAAAACTATTGCCAATGTTTTAGCATATATCTGTCTGGTCTTTTTTCTCTGATACACATGCTTTTTGCAGAAGTAGGGTCATACATGTACTGTTTTAGAATATACTTCTTTTCATTTAACCTTATATTGGGGGCATTTCAACTGTTATTGAAAAAACCTACAGCTGCATTTTTAAGCATTGCATTGTATTTCATTGTATGGGTATACCCTGACTTATTAAACCAATCTCTTATTGATGGACATTCAATTGTTGCCGGTTCTTTGATAGGATAAACACTGCTTCAGTAAAATCATTTAACATGGAAACATTTGGCCAGAGTTGATTAGTTCTTTTGGATAAAAATCTAGGATTGCAGATGATGGTTCAAAAGGTACACAACGAAAATTTGATAAACTGGCCTTTAGCAAAATGGTGGCCACGTCAGTGCCTGGGAATGAAGGTGCCTTCAGCCTGAGCCAAACCAGGGCATCTGTTTTTTTTTTTCCAATCTTCGCTAAAGTGATAAGTGAAAACTGATATTGTGCTAATATGTATTTCTTTGACTGTTTGTAAAATTTACCCATTTTTGTATGTTTCTTGGCCATTTCTACCACGTCTTTGACAGTATCAACATTTCAACTAATGTTTGCAAAACCACAATCAATATTTTTAAGAAAGGCGGACAACCGAGAAAACACGTAGAGCAGACAGTGCTCACTATTGAGATCTTTATCATACAAAGTTGCTCTGACACAGGTACAAGAGAGCCATAGATGTGTAGTTAATGACACAAGTATATGGGAAGGGCTCAGATGCCAGCTAGGTCACTCACACTCTGTGTGACCCTGACAAGCAGCTTAAACTCTGAGTCTCAGATTATTCATCACTAAAATGGGGACCACCTGCCAGGATGGTGGGAAGGGATAAAGGAGACAATATGAGAGGCACCTGGCACAAGGAATGATCAACACATATTTTTACTAATAAGAAAACACTGAAACCCTCCAAAAAAGTTGATGGATAAAAAAATAACTAAAAGTCACAAGTAGGGAATACGACTAATAAATAAGCATATGGGGAAACATTTATCTGCTCTAACAACAGAAGAAATGCTAATAACACAAGGAGCCACCCCTACTTTGTAAATTAACAAGAACATTTTCAAGAGATAATTCCTGATGCAGAGGAAGGTGTGGCCAAGCAAGCTGTCCATGTTGTTGGCAGCATGCAATTTGTGCAGCTTTGGTGGAAAGCAATCAGGCCACGTGTATCATCACACAAACACGTTCACAACCTTTGACCCAGACACTTCCTAAGGAAGCAATTCAAAATATGGAAAAAGCTATCTGTACAATGATGCTTCTTTCTCACCATTGTTTGTAATGGTGAGAAAAGTGTTTATTTTTTTGTTTACATAAAAGGTAAAACCATAGCAAGGGTGGTGTCAGCCCTTTCAGTTTTGTAGTGTGATTTTTGGGTGTGTGTTAAACAGGGACATATAAACAATAATTTAGGCCTCTAGACAGTCTCTAAACCTTGTTTTAATTCGCAGTTAAATACAGTGCTTTAGAAAGGCTTTTAGACTCTGCTGAACAGAGATCAGATTGAAGGATTTAAAAACCATCATCTGTCTCTTCATCCTCCGGTGGAGCTTGGGGTAATTCGAAACTAAAGGAAAGAGAAAAAGGCTGGGTGGCGGGGGAGTGTTCTGTCATCTGTAAAATAAACTTTTAAATGTCTGGAGAAGGAAGGAAGTCAAGGCAGGGTGGAATCTTCTTTCTGTAAGCCCTAGGCCATTACAGCACAGAAACCCCGCTCCCCCGCCCAAGCCAGAAAGCAGAGCGGAGGTGTCCTGAGATGGTGAGTCTAGCGGGGTCCGCAAGCGTGCTGGGCTTTGCCCGAGCAGACGAGGGGTGAGTCAAATCCTTGGTCGTTTCCACATCTGTGTGTGTTTTGTGGTGCAGGAGGAGCCCAGCACCGCCTCGGAGAGGCAGGACCGTGCAGAGACGACCAGTGCAAGCTGTGCCTTCTGCCTCCGCGCGTTTGAGTGGTGAGGGTTCCGGCTGCTAAATTCCCAGGGTGGGTGGGAGCCTGTCCTGGGATAATAACTCCAGTGAGGGTGGGCATCAACTCGCTGAACGACCAGCAGCCACGAGCCAAGTTACAGAGTCACAGACCTCAGGGCTGGACACAGAGACCGGCCTCTGTCTCAACTGACAATGGCCCTCAACTGGGGAGAGCTTCAACCTTACAGTGCACGCTGAGATGCATCAGTCGTGGCCGATTCTTTGTGAACCCCATGGACTGTAGCCCGCCAGGCGCCTCTGTCCATGGGATTCTCCAGGCAAGAATACTGGAGTGGGTAGCCATTTCCTTCTCCAGGGGATATTCCTGACCATCTTGAATTAGCATCTCTTGAATTAGCAGGCGGATTCTTTACCACTTCATCACCTGGGAAGCCCTCAACCTTACCAGGGGACTTGAAAATAATGCACAATGCCTCAGCCCCCGCCTACTGTATTAGCCTTCTCCGGGTGGAGCCCTTGTGGGAATATTTTTTTTAAATTTCCCCTGACTCTGATAAGCCCCTTGGTTAAGAATCACAACTACAGCATATGGAGGGTGGTTTGGCCTGAAGGCTCCCTTTGAACCTTGCCCACCTGGGAGGTTATTATACACCACTGTATACTAGCTCCCACACTCACTACTCTCCCCTCACAATGAGTGAAAAATCTTTCCTATTGGGTCTCACTTCTGTCCCCCAATCCCACCAGAAATAAGCCTAATCCCACATCTCAGGGTTTACTTCTCTTCCATCCCTCAGCAAGAAATCATCCAGAGGTGACAAGCTGTAAACTGGGTAAAAAAGTGTAGATGTGAAATCCTAGGGAGAAACCCTTTGTGGGTTTGAAACACTCTTAAGTCAACTGTTAGTCCACATGGATTCAGAATCATTTAGTTGAAGCTCCTATCAATCAGCCAGACGTGCCTCCTCCAAGCTCCCAAGGTATGGTGGATAGAGGCCAAAGCTTGACTAATTGACCTTAGAAAAGTTGAAAGTCAGGGAGGGAGGGGCAGTTTAGCTACCACAATTATGTGTATGTAATGTACGCTAGTAAAGGCAGATGACAAGGTCTGAAAGACTGCAGTTTCCTATTAGAAAGCATTCTAGCATGGGAATAGGTACTTGTCATCATGGTTCTATTGAGTTTCCACCCCCTAAAAAAATCGCCATGTGTCATTTGGTGTGGACTATCACTCTAATAAACCATCAGCTTTGACTCTCAGGGATAGAAGGGCCGTGAATAATGCCAACCTCAGTCAACCCAGGCTCACTATTTTTATTTATTGAATTAAAATCTAGGTTTTGAGGATTTTTGTTTTTTTAGGTTTTAGTAAATATAATAAAGGGCTTTCCTGGTAGCTCAGTGGTAAAGAATCCACCTGTCAATGCAGGAGATGCAGATTTGACTCCTGGGTTGGGAAAATCCCCTGGAGGAGGAAGTGGAAACCCACTCCAGTATTCTTGCCTGGGAAATCCCATGAATAGAGGAGGCTGGTGGACTACAGTCTGTGGGATCACAAAGAGTCAGACATGACTTAGTTACTAAACAACAATAATAAAAACAAGTATAATAAAAAATAGTCTGACATTTAAAAAACACTCTGATTAAGCATTCAAGGCACTAGATACTTCTCTACGAAATTTATAGTCTAGACCTCACAGAACCACTTAAGTACCCATACAGGGACCAGTGTTCCAGACTACATTTTCTCTTTTATAACAAACAAGTTAGAAGGTAAAACACAACCAAGTGTAAAATCAGATCTAACAGTAAGTCTATTGCTGGTGATAGGCATGATTTATCATTTGAAATCTTGGTAAACTACATCATCCTTGAGGAATTAATTGAACAGAAGACTGTATAGACTCTTTACTCTTTTAGAAGATTAGAGTTCTCTCAGATGGGATGTATTCTTTATTTAGCCTACTGGTGCACATACTATTTGAAGGATATTTATATATGTGCAGATAAATAACAATTATGCTACATGTAAAATGTTTATCCCTTTATGTCTGATGCAGAAATTTGGATTTAAGAGATTTTGGATTTACATGTCAGCTACTTTGTCTTGCTGAAAACCTGTCTTCTCAAGAAGAGCTTCCCTTAGTTGTTTGGCAAGATTTTAGTGCACAAAGAAGTTTCAAAGAGGCAGAAAAAGAAAGTTGTGTATTAGACTGAGCTCACTTGAGTGCAATCCAAGTTTTCCACTTTGGAGAGCAGATGTTCACATGCCCCAGTGGAGGAGGGTGGAGACAGAAAATAAGGTGTGAGAAAATATGTGACTCAGGAGGAGAGCATGTTTTTCCAAGAAGCAGGAAAGTGCCTGACTTCTCAAGCCCTAGCCTCACAGACTCCCGGCAGGGCTGGAGTCCACCAGCAGCAGGCCCAGGCACAGTTGGATGAGCCTGAATTTGTAAGCAAGGTCTGAGGCTCAAACCCCATTTCCAGGAATCAGTCTCATTCCTGACTCACTGGCTATGCCCAGGATATCTTGGGCATGGTGCCCTCCACACTAAGAATGAGCAACGTTCCCTAGGGGCTTATTACAGAATCCTAGGGGCTGAGCTAGAACTTTCTTAAGAATTTTTATCAACGAAAATACCATTCAAGGAGTCAAGTTTCTGTGAAGGAGGGACACTGAAGCTACAGATGGCTCGGGGGAAGTGTCCCAGTATGACTACCATAGGGCATCTTTCTGATGCCCCCTGGTGGCCTTGCATCGCTAAAATGAACCCCGTATGGTCTCTACAAACAAAGCATCACTATGAACAAAGCTACTGGAGGTGACGGAATTCCAGCTTACCTATTTCAAATCCTAAAAGATGATGCTATTAAAGTGCTGCATTCAATATGCCAGCAAATTTGGAAAACTTGGCAGTGGCCACAGGACTGGAAAAGCTCAATTTTCATTCCAATCCCAAAGAAAGGCAATGCCAAAGAATGTTCAAACTACCACACAATTGCACTCATTTCAAATGCTAACGAGGTAATGCTCAAAATCCTTCAAGCTAGGTTTCAACAGTATGTGAACTGAGAACTTCCAGATCTACAAGCTAGATATAGAAAAGGCAGAGGAACCAGAGGTCCAATTGCCAACTTTCGATGGATCATAGAAAAAGGAAGAGAATTCCAGAAAAACATATGCTTCATTGACTACGCTAAAGCCTTTGACTGTGTGGATCACAACAAACTGTTGAAAATTCTTAAAGAGATGGAAATACCAGTCCTGCCTTACCTGCCTCCTGAGAAATCTGTATGCAGGTCAAGAAGCAACAGTTAGAACTGCTGGACCTGGAACAAGGGACTGGTTCTAAGTTGGGAAAGGAATACATCAGGCTGTATGTTGTCACCCTGCTTATTTCACTTCTATGCAGAGTACATCATGAGAAATGCCAGGCTGGATGAAGCACAAGCTGGAATCAAGATTGCCGGGAGAAATATCAATAACCTCAGATATGCAGATGACACCACCCTTATGGCAAAAAGTGAAGAGGAACTAAAGAGCCTCTTGATGAAGGTGAAAGAGGAAAGTGAAAAAGCTGGCTTAAAACTCAACACTCAAAACACTAAGATCATGGCATCTGGTCCCATCACTTCATAGCAAATAGATGGGGAAACAATGGAAACAGTGACCACTGTTTTCTTGGGCTCCAAAATCACTGCGGATGGTGACCACAGCTATGAAATTAAAAGACGCTTGCTCCTTGGAAAAAAAGCTATGACCAACCTAGACCACATATTAAAAAAGCAGAGACATTACTTTGCCAACAAAAATCCATCTTGTCAAAGCTATGGTTTTTCCAGTGGTCATGTATGGATGTGAGAGTTGGACCATAAAGAAGGTTGAGGGCTGAAGAATTGATGCTTTTGAACTGTGGTGTTGGATAAGACTCTTGAGAGTCCCTTGGACTGCGAAGAGATCAAAACAGTCAGTCCCAAAGGAAATCAATCCTGAATATTCATTGCAAGGACTGATGCTGAAGCTGAAGCTCTAATACTTTGGCCACCTGATAGAAAAGCTGACTCATTGGAAAAGACTCTGATGATGGGAAAGATTGAGGGCAGGAGGAAAAGGGGATGACAGGATGAGAGGGTTGGATGGCATCACTGACTCAATGGACATGAGTTTGAGCAAGCTCCAGGAGATGGTGAAAGACTGGGAAACGTGGCATGCTGCAGGCCATGGGGTCACAAAGAGTTGGACACAACCAAGTGACTGAACAACAGTGGTCTCATAGCCTTTAGCCCCATACTTGTCATTTAGTCACTAAGTCGTGTTCAACTCTATGCGATCCCATGGACTGTAGCCCACCAGGCTCCTCTATCCACAGAATTTCCCAGGCAAGAATACTGGAGTGGGTTGCTGTTTCCTTCTCCACAGGATCTTCCTGACCCAGGGATTGAACCTGAGTCTCCTGCATTGTCAGGCGGGTTCTTTACCAATGAGTCACCAGAAACACAGAACAAAATCCAGGACTTTTTGGATCACTCATCTTGTACTTCTGGATACAAAGTCATGTGATCCGGTACCAACAGGTAGCATAGCTTTTTCCCCTATAAGAACTGAATTCAAAGCATGAATATGAAGAAAACTCTAAGTTTTATAATTCTGTACTTCATATTTCTACATTGTGTATGTGTATATGATGACTAGATATTATCCTCAAGAAAACGAAACAGATTTAATGTTTGGTATACATGTTGCTTCCCTGGTGGCTCAGACAGTAAAGAATCCACTTGCAGTGTGAGAGACCTGGGTCAGGAAGATCCCCTAGAGAAGGGAATGGCTACCCATTCTAGTATTCTTGCCTGGAGAATTCCATGAACAGAAGAGCCTGGCAGGCTATAGTCCATGGGGTTGCAAAGAGCCAGACACGACTGAGCATCTAATATACACACACATACATGTTCTCACCAGGCCACATTGTGCTGGGTGTACTTTCTCATTAGGAAAGCTCTCAAACAGCCAGGCAGAGAGTTGAGGGTTGGCTGTGTTGAGAATGACATAAATCCTCCATTGTTACTGGCTCTGACCTAAGAAATTTCACATTTCACTTTTACCAATTCCTTCACTATCTCTATTAGCAATGTACTAAATGTTTATGGAATCTTATGCGTCTTTTTTAGGAAGCAAAAAATGGAGAAAAAAGATCACAGAGGAATTGATTGTGGAAGGTTTCCTGTTGCCATTCAAGACAAGGTGCTGCACCCAGACTCAGTTCTCGGTAAGTTGAGGGGTCTAAGGGCAGTCGTCATGGTTCCGGTCCCTCTTTGGGTTCTGCTCACTATGGGCAGAACACCTGCTACGCTAAATAGCTTTACCTAGACTAGGGTGTTGTATGTTAATTTTTGTTTTTGCAAAATGTAAAGAATTAGTAATGAATTGATTCAGGCGACATGTGGTCAAGCAGAGTGAAAGTGCCCACACCTGTCTCTGCCTGGAGTCGCAGGGCTCCGTGACTCAGTCATGAGGTGGTCTCAGTTCTGGGTGGAGAAGGCAATGGCACCCTACTCCAGTACTCTTGCCTGGAAAATTCCATGGACGGAGGAGCCTGGTGGGCTGCAGTCCATGGGGTCAAGAAGAGTTGGACACGACTGAGCGACTTCACTTTCACTTTTCACTTTCATACATTGGAGAAGGAAATGGCAACCCACTCCAGTGTTCTTGCCTGGAGAATCCCAGGGACGGGGGAGCCTGGTGGGCTGCTGTCTATGGGGTTGCACAGAGTCGGACATGACTGAAGTGATTTAGAAGCAGCAGCAGCAGTTCTGGGCGGCAGCCCCCCAGCATGAACCAGAATCTGCACCTGAGGAGCTCACCCACACAGGAGCTGCTGAGGACTTGTCCACATACATATCATAGGAGCAGAAAGAGTGGAGAGGAGACCCAGAGAGCACCAGTGCATGGAACTCAATGATTTTTAGTCATAGGGACCTTTCTCCAAAGATAGTTTAAGCAGAAAAACAACCGCTGGCAGGACTGCCCTGGATGAAGAGGAGGTGGGGCTGAGGCCTGCAGCTTAGGCAGCTCTGAGGGAGAAAATCAGCACCTGAGCCTAATCTACCCAGTTTATACAGGAGGAAACGGGGGGCCAGAGAACTAGGCTTGCTTACGTTCACATAGTCTGATAGCCAAGAGCCTTTCCTTCAGCTCAGTATTATTCCTACTCTGTCACATGTAGCTCTATTTCTTCTCTGTAGAAGACACATTTTCTAATAATAATAATAGGTTTCACTGACTGAACACTTACTCTATACACCAGAACCGAGCAGAGATTTTCAAAGTGTGGTCAGAGCACCCCTGGAGGGCCGTGAGGTCCTCTCCTTTCCCTGAAAGAACAATATTGCAACAGGTTGAATGGAGACACACCCGTGGAAGCCAGCTGCTTTCGGTTAAGCTAGATATTCTAGGTATTTGCCAAAACACAAAACACTGCCACTCTCCTCACTGGTAACTGATTTTTTAAATTTTCAAAATAGCTATTTTTCATAAAAAATGTTATTTTGTGAACATGAAATGATTATTGTTTTTCAAGTATTTTAAAAAATTTCTCAATTTAAAATTCTAAAAAAAAAAACAACCCTTGGGACTGCTCATTCAGTCTTAGGAAAATCTAAATGATTCTACAGAGTAAAAATGACTTGAAATTATAAATAAATACTTCTTTACTAATCCACGTTCAACCAACTGAATGTTGTATGACAGTTCTCCAGTGCAAGAAGAAGATAGATTTTTAGTGCAGGTATGAAAAACACCACATATTATGATATATGAAAATGTTAGTCACTCAGTGTGTCTGACTCCATTGAATGTAGCCTGCCAGGCTCCTCTGTCCATGGGATTCTCTAGGTAAGAATACTGGAGGAAGTAGCCATTCCCTTCTCCAGGGCATCTTCCTGACACGGGAGTCGAACCTAGGTCTCCTGCATTGTAACATCTGAGCTAACAAAACTAGAATAAGCAAAAGCTCCTTAGGGTCCTCAAATTTAAGAGTGTTAGAGGTTTAGGAAATTAAAAATTTGAGAATTGTTGACATATAGTGTACATCACTTAACTATCATAATACCCTAAAAGGTAGGAATTATTGTCTTTATTGTATAGATAAGTAGGAATCAAGCGACTTGCCAGGATCAAAGAGCCTGGTGTATTATCTATTGCTGTGTAATGATGTATCCCAAAACTTAATGGCTCAAAACAACAAACATTTGCTATCTCATTGTTTCTGTGGGCCAGGAATTTGGGAGCCATTTAGCTGGGTGGTTCAGGCTCAAGGTCTCTCATGAGGCTGCAGTCAAGATGTTGGCTAATACTACCATCATCTGAAGGCTTTACTGGGGCTAGAGAATCTGCATCTAAGGTTGTTCTCACACATGGCCATTGGCCAACGGTCTCAGTCCCTCGCCAGGTGGGCCAGTAGGCTGTTTGAATGTCATTATGATCTGGTAGCCTCCTTTCCCCAGGCAAGTGATCCAAGAAAAAGACTGAGATGGAAGTTTCAATGACTCTTACAACCTAGTTTTAGAAGTTATACACCATCATTACCACTTTATTCTATTTGTTAAAAACAAGTCACTAAATCCAACCACAATTGAGAGAGGAATTAGGTTCTATCCTTTGAGGAGCATATTAGAGTTTGTGACATATTATCAACCATCACAGTCAGTACGTGGCAGAATCAGGCTTCAAACTCAAGCCTACGTTCTTTTCCTTGTACAACACAACCAGCCCAGGTGTACATCTTTCTTCCTCTAGTTGTAATTTCCTTGAGTTCTGAATTAGAAGGCATTCAGTGACTACTGACTGAGACTTGGGAAGGAAAAAAAACCTTCCTAGAGCTCACTCCATTTGTGATTTACACTTTGGTAGATAATGTTACAATGAGTATAACCATGAGTGCAGCAAGGCATGTATTAACAGCACCGGCAGAAGTTTCGTCCCCCAACCCCTTCTCTGCTGCAACTGAGGTGTTGCTTGGACACCCAAGTGTGACATACTCACCTGCCGGGCCCAGGCCCCCATGCTCTGGCCTTACTGGAGAACGCCACTGCCCACAGCCTGCCGAACAAGACCCAGACCTACACCAGATACACATGCTCTCTACTAGCCTCTCTGTGGTTCTGATGAGGGCAAAGCTATGATTCAAGTTCCCATATGGGTTTATGAATGTGTTGTAGAGGAAAACCATCTTTCCAGTTCCCTGGTTAATAAGCTCTTGGCCACTATAGGGTCTGAGAAGAAAATGTGGATGTATCAGGGCAAATCTTGAGAAATAATTACAAATGCAAGATTGTCTGATAATTCAATGGGCCAAATTCTCGCAGATCCATCCATTCAGAAGACCTTTACTAAACACTTACATGTGCTGGGCAAATCTTGAGACTTTCCTATCAGAACTGTTACTTATCAAAACATCTCTCAGTTGTCATAAGGGGGGGGTGTCCTAAATGTCACCCCTAGGCTGGCAACCTGTGTGATAAATTTCCCCCTGGGAAAATTGAACACTCTGGGGCTAATGCATACTTTGCATGATCAGAACTCTACTGTCCAAAGCACATTTTAGGATTATAATAATATAACCTCACACTTCCTTTGCATAACTTGGGCTTTTTCAGGTTCTGATGCAGGACACAGCTGCTGTTCTGCATCTCGGATTGGACTGCAGAGTAATAAGTGTGAGAACTGTGGCACTAAGACTCATAACTCCCAGAGAGTCTGCAGTAAAGAACCACCTAAAGGTGAAAGCAACTGGGCCACCTCAGGAAAAAAATACAGGCTATATCTGGTTCTCTGTACGTAAGTGAGCACAACAGTTGTTTTCAGGCAATGAGTTGTGTTTTTAATCTTTTCTTTTCAGAATTTCATTATAGATATAACACCCCAGGACAGAATTTCTTTAATCATAGAGAAAGAAGTGCCTTTGCTCGGCTCCGCTATTTAAATGAAAATAATTCTTCACCTAGTAAGTACATCTCCTGCGTGATCCCATCTTTGTAAACAACCTAGACTCCCTCTGTGGGAGACACATATCACACTGGCCACTGTTACCATATGCTGAGCACCTGCTGAGTCTGCTGCCAGGTCTCCAGCACTCATCTGATACTTCCATATCCAGCCTGACACCTGGATGGCAAGGGGCTGGGCTGGTAGATATGCAGTCCTAGCAATAAAGGACTTTGAAAGTTACGAAGTGCTATACCAGTGTAATCTGGCAACAAGTCATAAATATTTGATGAACAAATGACTAACTGCCACTATTATTGTTATTATTCAGAAGGGGAAAAAGCTTTAAATATATCCCCAGTACAAGTCAGTATGTGAAGAAATAGACTATTTTCACACTCCTTAAATATCATGTTGCTAATTTCAATGCAAAATTTTGCTGTCTTTGGAAATACCTAAAATCCCATAAACATTTATTTATAAAGATGAATAAGACAATGGCTACCTCCTCTCAAGGAGTTTACAACATGTTGAAAGAAAGGAACTCATACCCTAATTAGGAAGGTTCATGGCAAAATGTGGTTAAGTGCTAAGAGAACAAAGTGGACTAAAGGAACACAAAGTGGTGAGGGAACACCCTTGTCTTGCTTCTGAACAACTGAGCCTGGTTCTCCGACATCCTTTCCTCATGGGTGAGTTCATGCCTTCAAAGCTCTTTCCATTGCTGGGGGCAGGGCACCAGAGAGAATGTTTCTGACCTTTCATAGTTGCAAAGCCCAAGACTAAAGAATTGTGTTTACCAGACTGACTTCAGCTCTGTCTCCCCTACCCACCCGCAGCTGCCCAATCCTCCAACTGGATGTGTTCTGTTGAGGTGACAGTCCCTAAGACTCCACAGAAGCAACAGGCACAGTTCTTTACTCTCTCCTTGGTTTTGGGGTCAACAGCACATGAGACTTCTCATTCTAATATATGAATGAGGAAAGCAATTGAGTCATTTGAAAAGTGATCTTGAAACGCCATTAGTAAATGTACAGTGGCCAAGAGGGTAGAAGTCTCAGGGAGGCGTCTTTTGTTCAGTGTTAAAGAGACCCTCCAGAATGGACAGAAAATGAAGCAGGCTGTTGCAGGAGGTGGTGAGTTCCACCTGCAGACTGAGATACACTGTACTTTGTCAGGATGTTGTAAATCTGTAGACTGAATGAGAATAGGACCAGATGACCCTATGACCCTTCCCAACTCTCAGTTTCTATGTTTCAAATAAAGAATGAGATGACCAAGGAATTAAGACTGAGCTCATTAGTACCACTGTTTGTCATGACAAATAAGTCAGGGTGTAGCGTGACTAAATTTGGACTTTCTGGTTCCTGCCTTGCCTTCCATGTCTGAGGGACAATCCCTCCCTGTCCCCTTGTCAAGTGGGACCCTCCTGAGAGGGAGTGAAGCCAAGATACTAGAGACCAGTGGATATGGCAGGAGACCAAGGGAGAAGAGGGGAAGACAGAGAAGAGAGGAGGAGAGGCAAGAGAAGAGGGGGAAAGGGAGCCTCAGTGACAGAGAAGGCAGATTTGTTGGCCACTGTGCTTCCCAGGTGGCTTAGTGGGAAGGAATCCACCTGCCAGTGCAGGAGACACAGGAGACATGGGTTCGATCTCTGGGTGGGGAAGATCCCTTGAAGTAGGAAGTGGAAACCCACTCCAGTGTTCTTGCCTGGAAAATTCCATGGACAGGGTAGCCTGGTGGGCTGCAGTCCAAGGGGTTGCAAAGAGTTGGAAGCAACTGAACACACACACATGCTTTGCCTCTCTTCCCTTCCCTGGAGCTATTCGTGTCTTCCATGGTGACTTTCCTACATTTATCTTATCTGTTTAGTCTCTATTTTCTAGGATTGTCTTAGTAACATAATTTTTTAGTTTCTGACTCCTAGAATCCTTGCTCCTAAAGTAGAGAGGACTTTATAAATCCATTTGATCCAAGCTCTTGAAAAATATTATCCCTCTATTTGCCAGATGAAGAAGTTGAACCCATAGACATGCCCAGGTCATGCAGCTAGCACCAAGGGAACTTAGACTCCTCGTTTCTTGTCTGCTAATAAAACTCCTTTTAAATGTTGAATTTCTTTTCTTGAATTCAGAATACTCTATGGCAACTTTCCATGTTCCCTAGGTTTATTTCCTTATTAAAACTTTATGAAATATTTCACTTACAAAGAAAAGTTAAGGAAAGGATAGCCATATACCCACCACTGGATTTTAGGATCATTTTTGTGCTCTGAATCTGACTACAGCTAACATTTTTCAACTCATTCAAAACCAAAATGGATCTGTTTCCAGAGAGCAAATCCAAAATCCTCTAATGATGGACGTGAATCCATACCAAGAAAGTAAGTATGATTAACAAAATGAATACCCATTTGGTGTATGCATTGTGCTTACTGCATTATTGTCTGCCCATGATCACCTACGGCAGCGGTCCCCAACCTTTTTGACATCAGGGACCAGTTTTGTGCAAGACAGTTTTTCCATGGGGGTTTTGGGATGATTCAAGCACATTACACTTATTGTGCACTTTATTTCTATTATTATTACATCAGTGCCACCTCAGATCATCAGGCATTAGATCCCAGAGGTTGGGGCCCCCTGACCTAGATCTTAAGTAGTAGAGTCAGGATTCAAACCTATGTCTGGCTAATATTTCAATCATTCAGTTATTCTTTCAACAAATATTTAAGTGTCAATAGCAGGACATTGTGCTTGTCCTGAGGACACACTGACAAAGTCAACTACTGTCTCTGCCCTTACTTTTTTGGCAGAGGAAAAGGGGGCATAGAGTACTATTACCTAATATGGGGGTTTGGAGAAGCTGAGTTCCAAAGAATAAGTATGAATGAGTCAGCAAAGATGGAAGAGCATGAGCGAAGAAATGCCAGTCTGAGAGAGCCTCCTGGTGTGGAAAAGCCCTTGGCAAGTTCAGGAACAATGTAGCAGGAGCCTAAAAGAGGGCAAGGCAGTGGGGCAGGATAGGACTGGTGAGGGAAGGCTGGTGGGGTGGGCATGGCAAGGCTTGCAGGGGCTTGTTGGCTGCAAGAAGGATTTCAGGCTCTTAGGTTAAATGGGTAGCCAATGAGATTTTTTTTTTTTTAACCGGAGTGTTTTTTAAAGCTTCCTAGTGCTTTAAAAGACCACTCTAACTATTAAGGGAGAGGGAATGGATTAGAGGAGTCAAGGACTGGAGCACAGAAGCCAAATAAGAGGCCAGTACAATAAGCCAGGTGGGATGATGGCAGCTTAGCTAAGCGTGGTGGAAAAGGAGAGAGAGAAGACTAGTATTTAAGAGCTATTTAGGAGGCAGGCTTGACAATGTAGAAGAGAGTTCAGGCTGTGCAGGCACACTCATTCAGTGTGAACCCTACTACGCACTGCCATGGTGCAGTGCAGTGTGTATGAATACAGCCACCAGGGAGTTCTTGGGTTTGCATCTTGCTTCTGTGTCATTGGGCAGATGGCGCAACAACTCCTCGCCCCCAACACACACACACACACACACACACACACACACACACACACACACACAGAGCCATTACTGAACCACAGAGTTGAAGAGGGCACTTTACACAAATATCATTGTGCTTTTGCCTTTTTCACAGGTCAGACCATGCTACACTCTCACCCCATTCCCACTCCTGCAAGATTTCTGAAAACACATCCTCTAGCAACTTTAGCAGTAACAAAGAAATGGAATCTGAGGTGAGGAACTTGCAGCTTGTAAGTTTGGTCTTTGTCACCACAAAACTGATGGCTTTTAAATTATTACAGTATGAGAGCATCAAAAAATGTTCTGCTGAAACAACTTGTGCTCAGCACTAACATAAAGACACACAGCCTGAGCAGCCACATGGTTTATATTATTCCTAAATTGGTTCCAAGGGAAATTTCCTGGAGAAAGTGTTTTGTGGGTGGTGCCTCAGCTATAGGATTCCCCAGTGTGCCGTTCACAAGTTTATTCCAGTGATGCTGGGGTTAGAGCTGCCAGCAGTTTTCTATTCTCAATCGGGTCACTTTCAAATGTTGCCACAAGCATGCGCTGCATCCCTGTGTGCCCCACAGTGGTTATGGGCCCTAAATCCCCTTCAATGCCCCTCCTCCCAAGAGCTTTTCTTCCTTCTCACAGATCTCTTTTTCCACAGCAGGGAAACAGCCCAGCAGATTGCTGACCTCATCCTCTGATTCATGCTCATCAGTCACGTGTTGATCTTTTTTTCTGTCCCTTTCTCTACAAAATATATTCCATCTCACACTGGTTTCCTAGGAAACCAGCTCTCAAAAACAGAAATAGACTGGGTGGAAAACAGAATACTCCAAAAATTCCATTTTGCAATGTTTAATAATGAGAGAACCCAATTAACAGGAGCAGTAGTAAATTTCTGGAACCAAAATGTGTGGACTTTTCCTCTGTAGATTTTAAACTCGTCTTTGGATCATGCCCTAAGGACAGCAACCATTTTGAAACAAACTACTGATCAAATGATTAGAACTATTGCAGAAGATCTTGCCAAAGTACAAAGATGGAGGAAAAAGTTGAAATACTAGTTTGACTCAAGGCAACCAAGGATTAAAAATAATACGCAGAGAAAATTTGGTCTTCCCTCCAAAGGTATTTTACTTATTATACAACTTATGAAGATGACTTTCTAGAGAAAACACCAAAATTGCAAGAAATGGAGGACACAATTAAAAAAAAAATGGACCTCTGATCCTTAAAAATCAAAGTCAACACATATTTGTTTAAAAATAAATGTTACTAACTCATAATAAAAGAGATGAAAATAGTAAAATATACTTTTACCTGTCAGTATGGCAAAAACTTATGTTTGAAAAACCCAGGCTGTGTCAGGCAAGACGGAGGAGATGAGTGCTGTCATACACTGTTGGCAGAAGTACACAGTGCAACTCTGTTGAAAGGCAACTTGATAATTGCTATCAAATTCTATAAATTCTAGAAGTATTTACCTTCTGAGCAGCAATTCCACTACTAGGATTTTGCTTTATAAGTCACTCAAACAATATGTCACATAATGTGTATGAGGATGGCCACTGATGGGAAGGGCTCACAAATGGAACACATCTAATACCCTCTGTGATGATTCAAAAACAATGACAGTTGGGACTTCCCTGGTCATCCAGTGGCTAAGACTCTGAGCTCCCAAAACAGGAGGCCTGGGTTCGATCCCTGGTCAGGGAATTTGATCCCACATGCCTCAATTGAAAGATTCCTGCATGCTGTAACTAAAGATCCTGCATGCTGCAAGGAAGATCAAAGATCCCACATGCCGCAACGAAGACTTGGAGCAGCCAAATAAATAAATAAAGGTGAAATTTAATTTCAAAAATGACAGTCATACAGTTAATACTTTGCAGCCACTGAAAAGAATAGGTTTATAATCCGTAAGATAGTGAAGAAAAGCAAGCTAATAATAAATATGTGTGACCTCATTTGTTTTTCAAACAGCATATACATTTTCTGGAAAGATACACAAAAATATTCAGTGGACTTCTAGGAAATTCAACTGGGAGCCTCAAGAGAGGCTCTTTACTTTTCATTTACTTTCAGTACTTAATGAAATTCTTATGATTGTTTTATACATTATTTACTTAGAGATCTCCTGAAGTCAGAAATATGGAAAACTAATAGTCCTGGATTGATGAAACTTACCTAGGCCAAAACTGCATGCAGGGATTAAGTCCTGATTTGCTGCTTCTAAGGACTGATGCTCAACCTCCTTAATGACAGAGTAGCAGATTACTGGCTCTTTCCCTCTTTCCTGGGACTCCATTCACTCCAAATACAATAAATATTTCCCGACCCCCAGAGCTTCACTTAGTGGTAAGGAGAGTTGAATCCATTCCCACTTTAAAGATTTCTGTGGTGATCAAGACAGCTACTGTTTGCCTAGCTGGCCAGAGGATAAGCTATTTTTAACTTTGGGGCTTGAAGATTAGTTTAGGGTGCGTCAGTTCAGTTCAGTCGCTCAGTCGTGTCCAACTCTTTGCAACCCAATGGACCACAGCATGCCAGGCCTCCATGTCCATCACCAACTCCCGGAGTCCACCCAAACCCATGTCCATCAAGTCGATGATGCCATCCAACCATCTCATCCTCTGTCGTCCCCTTCTCCTCCTGCCCTCAATCTTTCCCAGCATCAGGGTCTTTTCAAATGAGTCAGCTCTTCGCATCAGGTGGCCAAAGTGTTGGAGTTTCAGCTTCAACATCAGTCCTTCCAATGAACACCCAGGACTGATCTCCTTTAGGATGGACTGGTTGGATCTCCTTGCGGTCCAAGGGACTCTCAAGAGTCTTCTCCAACACCACAGTTCAAAAGCAACAATTCTTCGGCGCTCAGCTTTCTTCACCGTCCAACTCTCACATCCATACATGACCACTGGAAAAACCATAGCCTTGACTAGATGGACCTTTGTTGGCAAAGTAATGTCTCTGCTTTTTAATATGCTGTCTAGGTTGGTCATAACTTTCCTTCCACGGAGTAAGCGTCTTTTTAATTTCATTGCTGCCATCACCATCTGCAGTGATTTTTGGAGCCCAGAAAAATAAAGTCAGCCACTGTTCTCACTGTTTCCCCATCTATTTGCCATGAAGTGATGGGACCGGATGCCATGATCTTAGTTTTCTGAATGTTGAGCTTTAAGCCAACTTTTTCACTCTCCTCTTTCATTTTCATCAAGAGGCTTTTTAGTTCTTCACTTTCTGCCATAAGGGTGGTGTCATCTGCATATCAGAGGTTATTGATATTTCTCCCGGCAATCTTGATTTCAGCTTGTGCTTCATCCAGCCCAGCGTTTCTCATGATGTATTCTGCATATAAGTTAAATAAGCAGGTTGACAATATACAGCCTTGACGTACTTCTTTTCCTATTTGGAACCAGTCTGTTGTTCCATGTCCACTTCTAACTGTTGCTTCCTGACCTGCATACAGGTTTCTCAAGAGGCAGGTCAGGTGGTCTGGTATGCCCATCTCTTTCAGAATTTTTCACAGTTTATTGTGATCCACACAGTCAAAGTGTTTAGCATAGTCAATAAAGCAGAAGTAGATGTTTTTCTGGAACTCCTGCTTTTTCGATGATCCAGCGGATGTTGGAAATTTGATCTCTGGTTCCTCTGCCTTTTCTAAAACCAGCTTGAACATCTGGAAGTTCACAGTTCATGTATTGCTGAAGCCTGGCTTGGAGAATTTTAAGCATTACTTTACTAGCATGTGAGATGAGTGCAATTGTGCGGTAGTTTGAGCATTCTTTGGCATTGCCTTTCTTTGGGATTGGAATGAAAACTGACCTTTTCCAGTCCTGTGGCCACTGCTGAGTTTTCCATATTTACTGGCATATTGAGTGCAGCACTTTCACAGTGTCATCTTTCAGGATTTTAAATAAATAGCTCAACTGGAATTCCATCACCTCCACTAGCTTTGTTTGTAGTGATGCTTCCTAAGGCCCACTTGACTTCACATTCCAGGATGTCTGGCTCTACCCCATTGTGATTATCTGGGTCATGCAGATCTTTTTTTACAGTTCTTCTGTGTATTCTTGCCACCTCTTCTTAATATCTTCTGCTTCTGTTAGGTCCCTACCATTTCTGTCCTTTATTGAGCCCATCTTTGCATGAAATGTTCCCTTGGTATCTCTAATTTTCTTGAAGAGATCTCGTCTTTCCCATTCTATTGTTTTCCTCTATTTCTTTGCATTGATCACTGAGGAAGGCTTTATCTCTTCTTGCTATTCTTTGGAACTCTGCATTCACATGGGAATATCTTTCCTTTTCTCCTTTGCTTTCGCTTCCCGTCTTTTCACAGCTATTTGTAAGGCCTCCTCAGATAGCCATTTTGCTTTTTTGCATTTCTTTTTCTTGGGGATGGTCTTGACCCCTGTCTCCTGTACAATGTCACGAACCTCCATCCATAGTTCATCAGGCACTCTGTCCATCAGATCTAGGGTGCCTGGGAAGAGATAAAGCAGAGGCCAGACTGAGGATACCTCTGACTTCATGGCAAAATTTACTTTAAGCTGTGGCCCTGTGAGGAAGATAATGAAGACTAGTAATAGCATTTTAAGAGAAAAAGGGGAGCGTAAATTACATGTGCTAAGAGACTTCTAGATTCATCTCATATCTAGATTAATCATAACTTGATAACTCTTTTGAGTTCAGACATCACTAATTTGTGCCCAAGTTTAAAATGACATACTTCTGTCTTGAAGTGCTCTTACATAACTCATGAGTTCTTAAACTTTTGGGGATTCAACGCTCTTTGAGAATTTGATGAAAGTTAGGGAGCCTCCCTGCCCCATGCTCCTCTAAAAGTCATATGAACATGCATGATTTTGCACACAATTTTTAAAAGTTTGTGGAGACCTGAAGCAAATCCATGGTATCCAAGTTAGAAGGGACTGCCATAAATGAATGTCTTACCCCACAAATTAACCTTTATAGAAACTTACTATTGTAATTATTTATTTAAAAATATGGCCCATCCCTGCCTTATTAAACCATATTCCAAGTGTAATTTTATATTTCCTTGATGAGTGAGTATCATTATAAACAATCACTGAATCATCTAATCCAAGAAACAGAAATCAGGCCATGTCCTTAAGGAATTCTGGAAAAGAGCTCGACTCTGATTTACAAGGATAATTTTATATTTACTGACTCAGTAGTTTTTGGCTGTCTCCTCCCTCCTGACACTTCTTTGATAGATCTCTTCTAATTCTGCTGCAATAATAAGCCAGAAGAACAAGCTTCTAAAGTAAAAGTAATTGTAGCTAGGACTTCCCTGTTGGTCCAGTGGTTAAGACCTTTCCAAATCAGGGAGCACAGGTTCAGTTCCTGGTCAGGGAACTAAGATCCTGCGTGGTGTGTGGTGCAGCCAAAAATTAAAAAAAAAAGTAATAGTGTATCTAATGCTGAGTCCAGGGACTCAACAGCATGAGTGGGACTCTTGGTAGAAGGCATTTACCGAGTTAAATATTAGATTTTACAAATGAAAATTCATCTTTTTAACATTCCTTTCAATTGTAATCTTAGTGAATTATTTAAAATAAGCCAAATTCATACTAAACAGGAATATATATTTACATTTAATAACCAAAATGTTGTTTTGGTAATAGAACTTATACTGTGGGAGGAAAACATTTCTTGTTCCTTTGATTTTAAAAGAAATCCACCTGCATCCTGAAGGGACTCACAAAGGGTACAAATACCTATAGCAGAACTGAGTTACGGAAACATCACAAGCTACCAAACACACCACCAGGATCTGGCCCGCTTGGATTTAGCTCAAATTCAAGAATTGTTGTCAACTGCTATTTTTCTTATTTAATTTTTGTGAATATGACTGAATGATATGAATCCACTACACTTTACAAACCAAGTACATTTCAACAGGAAGCAAAAATGTGCTTCAGAGATTGTGAGTCAATCATTTCAGTTAGGAGCAACAACGAAAGTGTTTTTCAGGGTCTTTGTACCAGAATCTGCAATTGCTCAACCTAACAAGGGTGTGGTGGGTGGGGAATCAGTTTATACTAGGAATTTACATGTAATGACCCTTTACATCTTCAAATTCAGTAAGAAATTCAAGAAACAAAGGGTTTCTCCAAGTCTAAAATGTGTATGAAATGTAGGCCTAAAGGATCGCTTATCAGAGTGACAGGACACAGTGACCACTGAGGTCTGAAGTGACTGAACGGACCAGTGTTTGCTGTCATCACACTCTTAGTTCCATTTGTCACAGGGCATTGGATTAGTAGGGATCTGTTCCACACATGTACTAACCCTGGACAGATAGCTAGCAAGGCATATGAAGATCTCAGATAAAATGCAGACACCAAAAAATTAGCCTTCTCACTGAGAGTGTACTGTTCCCATGCTCAACATTCAAAGAAAGCTGTTTATTAGACTGGTGGTTGCCAAGGGAGAGGGGGTTGGAGGAGGGATAGAGTGTTGGGATTGGCAGATATAAGCTTTTATACAAAGCATAGATAAACAACAAAGTCCTATTGTATAGCACAGAGAACGATTTCACTATCCAAAAGAAGTGTACATGTATATATATTTGAATCATTTTGCTGTACAACAGCAATTAATACATTGTAAATCAACTATACTTCAATTAAAAACAGAAACAAAGAAAAGTTTATTAATGTCAAACCTTTCCTCTCTACATATACATGTCATCCAGGTTAAATTATATAAACTTTTTGTACCTTAGCTTTCCTAAGCTTTAAAATGGAGATGATAATCGTGCCTATTTTCAAAGGATTAAATGATGTAATATAAGCATTTAAAAACAGTGTGTCACATATAAAGCATTTGCACATTATTATTTTATTATCATTACTTAGTAAAATAGCAAGTTCTGAAATTAATATGTCAAAACAGTAACTTTCCTATATATAAAAAAGTCTGTCTGAAAAACATGATAGAAGATCCAACTTACGTGGAACCATGAAAAATACTATGGTGATATGCAATACCTGTATAAAGAAAATAATGATTCTTAAGGTCGTATTTTCCCTGAATTAACCTATAAGTTTACTATGAACCTAATGAAAATATCAAAATAACTTTTGGTATTAACAAAGTGATGCTAAAGTTCACTTTTTAAAAATGCAATACCTAGAGAATTTCTGAAAAAAATAACGATAATTCTGGTATGGGTGGAATACAGATTATGTCCACCGACTAACACAACATGAATTGAAATAGGAAGGGACTTCCCTGGTGGCCCACTGGTAAGACTCCACGCTCCCAATGCAGGGAGCTCGGGTCTGATCCCTGGTCGGGAAACTATATCCCACATGCCCCAACTAAGAGTTCGCATGCTCCAACTAAAATCCCCTATGCGGCACAAAGATCAAAGATCCTGTGTGCTGCAACTAAGACCCAGCACAGCCAAATAAAAATAATGATGATTAATAAATAAAATAGACAGAGGGACTTGCCTGGGGGCCCAGTGATTGGGACTTGACCTTCCAGTGCAGGGGGTGCAGGTTTGATCCCTGCTGGGGAGCTGGGATCCCACATGCCTTGTGGCCAAAAGGCCACAACAGAGGCACTGTTGTAAAAAATTCAATAAAGACTAAAAAAGCGGTCCACATTAAAAACAACAATCTCTAAAATAGGGAATAAACTGGGAGATTGGGATTGATATATACATTCTACTAAATATAAAACGGATAACTAATAAGGACCTACTGAATAGCACAGCGAACTCTATAATGACTTATATGGGAAAAGAAGCTAACGAGTGGATAGATGTATATGTATAACTGATTCACTTTCCTGCACACCTGAAACTAACAGCATTGTAAATCAACTATACTCCAATAGAAATTTTAAAATATAAAAGAGAAGAAAATAAAACAAACTCTAAATCAATAAAAAAGACTGTAGAAACAGACCAAAATTCAAACTTAGTTTATGAGCAAGGTATTTCAGATTAATTGGGGAAAGAGGGATTGCCCAATAAAATTTGGTACAGTATCTATTTAGAAAGAAATAAAGATGGATCTCTGTTAAATACTGTATCAGTCAGGGTTCTCTGAAGGAATAGAAACCCCTCTAGATATTTTAAGAAGAGAGTGTTTTAATATAGAGAATTTAGTCCTTAAAAATCATGGGAAAAGCTGCAGGGGAAGAAACTTGGGACTCTATTTTTAGTCTCACGTCGCATCACAATCTGACCCAGGGAATCGGAAGGAAGTGCCATCAGCTGCCACCAGACTGCCTCATATCCATGAAGCAGGTGACAGACACTAAAGCGTGGAATCTGCTTGCTACAAACAACTCCTGTAGGTAGGAACTTACTTGTCCACTGGCACAGCCACAGCAGATGGCCTCTGCCTCCTTTCTACCTTCAAAACCCTGACCAAATGCAAATATAAAACAGGCAGAATCTAACCTGTTTAGAACCCCACTTACCTTTGAATCTGGAAAAACTTCCTTTTTAGCTTTTCATCCCTTGTGATATGGAATGGGGAGGCATGGGACATAATGCCAAGTGCTAAGAGACAATATCTAGCAGACATTCTCATACTAAAATCAATTCCAGAGGGATGGTGAGAGTTACCTATGAAAAATAAAATGAACCTATCAAAATGCTCTAGAAGATCAATGGGTGAATTTCAACCTTGGGTGCAAAGATAGCTCTAAGTACAATACAAATTTGGAGGCCATAAAGGAAAAGTGATAGATTTATCTAAATAAAAATTTTAAATGGTGGTATCAGTATTTTAAATGCACAAACATTTTGACAGCTATGTCCTCACTAGAAATTTACATTAAAGAAATATTTGTGTAAGTTTGCAAAGGTATGTACCCAAACAATGCAGCATTATTTGTAAGAGCAAAATTCTGAAGATAAGTGATATATAAAATTAGCGTCCATTATATGACAGAACAAGACGAAGCCAGGTAAAAGGAGAGATCGGGAATGGAGAGGAGGGGTTCCCATTGTGTAGCATGTACACCCATATCCTCACATTATCCAACCTTATGCAAAGACTACATCATTATCTTCTAAGTCTAAAGGAGTTACCTGGGTGGAAAGACTATGATACATTCTTTTACTTCTTTGTAACTCTCTTAGAAATTTAAAGTTTCCCAATGTTCCCATCCTCCCTGCCAAAAAACAAAGATAATTTTTGTAAGTTTGTATTTATTTTCTCTTAGAATGTTCATGATTTTTTGTTAATTTAAACATTTCAAAATTATATAAAATTGTTTTTTAGAAATATCTATCAAGACAGTAAATGCTGTAAAATATTTCAGTTAATGATTGAATTACTTTACATATAAAAGAAGTCATGAATTTCAGTTGAAAGAAAAACTGCACTTTTAGGAATTCATTCTACTATACATACAAATTTACAGTTTTCACTTTTATAATCTTTTCATTTAAAATCATTGTTTCCCCAAAAACTATATTCCAGCATAAGACAGACAAGTATCTAATAAGTAATTAGTATGTGCACAGGTAGGCTGTGAAAAATTACCCACAACTGTAATATATTCTGTTCCAAAGCTGAAAACAGTTTCTTTTAGAAAGCATTTTAACATTTCTTCTCATCATCCACAAAACAGCAACAATATTTAAATTAAAAATGGCAAATCCAATGATATGTAATCATAAACAGTACCTTAAGAAATACATCTGAAAGTCATTATTCCTTAAAATATTTACAGTTTAAATTACATGAGAGCAACAATATCTCGATCTATTTTAGCTGAACAAATTAATAGGAATCTCTAAATTGCTCCCCACCCAAAATGTTATTCATCTTTAGTAAAGGAGACTTTATCCTTGGGCTTATTCAGCATCTTTATATCATCCAACAGCTTTCTGGGTGTTAAAATATGCGTGGATCCTGGAAGAGGAAAAGATAAATCTTCAGAGGCCAGCAGTCAAATCAATTTTCCCTGGCTAACTATATTGCCTTGTCCTTCAAATATACAAAGTGCAGTAGCTTGGGGCAGCTTAACAAAATTTCTATAGGATGCCTTCCTAAACTACAATATTTCAATCCTTTCTCTTCATTGAGCACACTCAATAACCTTTCACAAACAATGCCTACTACTATACTTTGTACTGTAGTTACCACTTTGTACTATATATTGATACACTGAAGAGCAAAATTGGAGGTTAGCCTGTCCCCCTGACAGAACAGCAAGAGTCACTGTGAATTCAGTCATAGAGAACTGTTAAGCAGAACCACAGACTGAAGCTTGATATACAAATGCTGCATCTCCATGGGTCAGGAGAGTCTAAGTATCAGTGGCTTTGACTGAAATTCTTAAAACTAAATTCCACACAGGCTCAGCCAACATCAGTTCCACAGCCACAAAAACTTTCAAAATATTTCTGTAGTAGAAATAAATGTTTCAAAAAGTATTTAATCATGAAAGCAAGAAAATGATAGGATGAAATATTTTTAAGTATATATTTAATGATATTTAAAGAACGCAATATTCCTGAAACTCATTCTCTCAACATCAGAATTGTAATTGCAAGAAATCATCAAAAGGTCAACCAGGAAAAAACTGGTACATCAGATAAAACACACTGATTTAAAAGATTTTTTTTTGCACTCAACAATTTAGTTCTAAATGTAAATTACAAAAACACCAATACAGTATACTAACACATATATATGGTATTTAGTTAATCGGTAAAGATAACCCTGTATGAGAGACACCAAAAGAGACACAGATAAACAGAACAGTATTATGGACTCTATGGGAGAGGGTGAGAATGGCACTGAAGCATGTAAATTATCATATGTGAAATGAATCGCCAGGCCAGGTTCGATGCATGATATAGGGTGCTCGGGGCTGGTGCACCGGGATGACTCGGAGGGATGGGATGGGGAGGGAGGTGGGGGGGTGTCCTGGAAGGGGAAAACATGTACACCCATGGTGGATTCATGTCAATGTATGGCAAAACAAATAAAAAATAAATAAATAAATGAAAATTACAAGATAAAGTTTTACATATATATTTTTGAATCTAAGAGTTTGTTTTAAAAAAATAGACAAAAGGAAAACACAAGTCTTACCAATAATAACTTCACAGGACTTATGTGCCTGAGAAACTTCATAAGCACAACGCATTTCAGAGTATGTAATTCCTCCAATCACAAAAACAATCAGCTTAGACCCAGTTTTTCGATCCTCTAAATAACTAGTTCTGGGTTTCTGCCGAGCACTAAAAAAAATAAACACGATAACATTAAAAATATTTCCAAAGCCATACTGCTTGTAGTCTTTTAAAAGAGCCTAACTCAGGCAAGCTCAAATTTGGCACCAACTGCATTGATTTTAAGAACATGACTTAACTATGGTATGACTGGAGCACCAAGAGCTTGGCAGGAGAGCCCCACTTTAAGTTCAATTTTGATCTGAGAGAGTTTGGACAAATGACTCATAATCTAGCTTAGCACGTTTACCTATAAAACAAAGCTATGTGTGTGTGTGTGCTCAGTCGTGTCCGACACTTTGCGATCCCATGTACTACATCCCACCAGGCTCCTCTATCCATGGGATTTTCCAGGCAAGAATATTGGAGTGGGTTGCCATTTCCTCCTCCAGGGGATTTGCCAACCCAAAGCTGAGTCTCTTGTGTCTACAGCACTGCAGGTGGATTTTTTACCTCTGAGCCATCTGGGAAGCCCAAAACAGAGCTAAGGGCCTGTTTTATTTATTTCAGATAAATACACAGTATACCTGGAAAGTCTGTGACTTACAAAAGTTAAATAAAAGCAGGGAAGGTTTCATTGAGACAGTAGTAGAGTTTTAAAGACAGAGGAAGTGGGGGAAGCACAGGTAATGATTTGGAGCTAACGTGGTACTGGAATGTCCCTTGCTGGAACTCAGTGAAGTACTGAGATATCCAGATATCCAGAAAGGAGAGATATCCAACACATATCTGCACGCCTGTGTTCACTGCAGTATTATTCACAATAGTCAAGATATAAAAATAACCTAAATGTCCATCAATGAACAAATTGACCAAAAAAAAAATTATGTATATATACTGTAGAATATTGTTCATCCTTAAAAAAGAAGCAAATTCTTCCATCTGCAACAACACGAATAAACTGGGAGGAAATTATGCTAAGTAAAATGAGGCAGACTCAGAAAGACTGCATGATCTCACTTATATGTGGAATCTAAAACAGTCAAACTCACAGAAGCAGACAGAAGAATGTTGGTTGTCAGGGAAGGCGGGCAGCGGAAGAAAATGAGACAATGTTGGTTAAAAGGGCACAAAATTTCAACCATGCAAGATGAGTAAGTTCTAGAGACTATAGCATGGAGACTATAGTTAACAAAATCATACTGTATATTTGAAATATGCTAAGAGGATAGATTTTAATTAAGTCTTCTTGCCACAAAAAAAGAAAGGAAAGAAGGAAAATGGTAATTATGTGTATGTGGAGGTGATGGATATATTAACTAGCTTGTGGTGATTTCACAATGTATATATATCAAAACATCAAGCTGTATACCTTAAACATATGCAACATTATGAAATCAATTACCTCAATAATGCTGGTTAAAAAAAAAAAAGAGCAATGTGGGTTGCAATTCTTATTCTGCTTCTTTTTAATGCTGTATGATTTTTAGCAAGTTACTTAACCTCTCTCTAAACCTCAAGGGTTGTTTTCAAGATTAAATGCAATAATGTATAGAATACACTGTATGGAATCTGATACGGGTAAACTACTAAATAAACAGCTGTTATTTCTACCTCCTCCCCCCTTAGAATGTTCTAGATCTGCACTGATCAAGCTAGTAGCCACTAGCCACATGAGGCAATTTAAATTTAACTAAAATTAAAAATTCAATTTCTCAGTCACACTAGCTACATATCAAGTGCTCAACAGTTATATATGGCTAGTGGTTATAAACATGACAGTGAAGATAAAGGACATTTCATCATTGTAAGAAAGTTCTATTGGGTAGCACTGCTTTAGGTAATAAAAATACCTATATTTGTTCCCATACACCACTGGTAAAAATTCTGAGCTTTTATTTGAAAACTAAATATTTTAAAATAAACATTTATGTAATCTATTAAAAATATGTCTAAATTATATACGTGTTCTAGTAAAATAAACCTTAACTTCTCCTTTTCCTAGTGTAAGAATAATATCCAATGTATTATCTTATACCCACCTTGGAAACCATATTCTAGATACCTCTAAGACCTACAATATAGGATATCATGGTAAACTTTTAATAATGTTCTCAGTCTAGCCTTTCGGACAGTAATTTCCATCTGCCATTGTAAGGAATGACGAGGTAGTAAACAACAGAAAAAGTAAAGAGATTTAGTAGCTGGTTTTGAAAGGTGAAAGAGGAATAAGACACATTCTTGGTTTCCATACAGAATAAATCAAGGACATACTAAAAGTACAACTGTGGTTTAAAAATGTCCAAAAAAGGCAAGATAAAGCTAGAAAGCAAAAGAAAAACAAGTAATATTTGCTCAAAATGATTACGTGATTCTAACAATTTTTAAACTTCTGAATAGCAGTTTCAGGACAATAGGATTACATTTAATGTGTTTCATATGTATGTCGAAGACACTGTGCTAGTTTTATATTCTGAAAGACACATAAATGATTAAATCTCTGTATCCTAGAAATCTCACTCTAGAAGCCACCTAGAAGCTCCTGTTTAAAAGCAAACATCTTTTTAAAAGCATAGCTGAAAGACGCATATGCAAAACCTCTCTGAAGGTAACACTCTGGATCCTGGGTACTGAAATAAGCTCAGAATCCAAAACAACAAAGCACATGAGGAAATAAGCAACCACAAGTGTCTGCAGAAATGAAAAGCAGTTAAAATTAGACCCCAAAGAATGTCAGATGTTGAATTTAGTAAATTTTAGTATTTATTATTTTAGTAAAAAATAGACTAAGTATGTTGAAATTGATAATAAAGTAAGAATAGAAAGCAAACAAAATAAGGACAAGGAAATCCAAGCATATCTGAAAAAGAAACAAGGACAACTTCTAAAAAAAAAAATATAAAGACAGAAAAATAAAGTCAATGAACACAGAAACTAAAAAATAAATAAATAGATAGCTTACTCAGCAGTTTAGGCACAAATTTAAGACAGAACTAAAGAATTGAAAATTAAATCCAAAGAAAAATTTCTAAAATGAAACACAAAAACTAAAAGAAATATTAAAACTCGAGAGAGATATTACAAGGCATGAAAATAATATGAGATGTTTGAATAAAACAAGAATTTATGAAAGATATGAAACCTCAGATTTTAGGAAATACATGTGAATCCCAGTGAACGAAATAAAAATAAACCCTCAGGTAGACACAGCATAGGGAATGTACAGAATATCAAAGACAAAAAGCAACCAGAGAGAAAAGGCAAATTACCTATATAAAAGTATGACAAAACTGAAAGAAAACACCCCACCTCCATACATACACCTGCCCAAGAGCTAAAATGGAAACCAAGGAACAGCAGAATAACACCTCAGGGTTGAGTGAAAATTACCATGAGCCTAGAAATTCAAAGCTATCATGTAAGAACAACAATAAAGACATTTTCAGACAGACAAAACCATAGAGACCCTACCACCGAGAGACCCACACTGAAGAAATTTCTAAAGGATACACATCAGAAAAGAAAATAACTGAGCTCAAAAAAGGGGATGCAAGCAGAAGTGGTACACAGCATAACTGGTTAACATGCACATACAACTAAAAAAAAAAAATAATGCTCATCATTAATTCTGGAAATAAAAAGGACATAAGGTAAAACAATAAAGAATTAAGAGAACATTTAAGGAGTGTGTAGTTTGAGTTAAGTTTTCCAAGGCTCTGTACTGTTCATCAAGAGGGCAAAGATACTAATCTCAGACTTTGGTGAGTCAAAGATGTGTACTATAATTCTAAAGATAACTGCTATGAAAGTACAAATAAGCTATGTAACTTCTAAAATAGGAGAAAAGAGAAAAATAAAACTAAATAAAAGGTCCTTAGACCAAGAGAATTACCCTAAAGAAATACTCAAACACACGTAAATGTGTTAAGAATGCTCACTGCATATTGTTAGGAACAGTGCTAGTTTTGACCTAGCCTAAATTTCCATTGTGTGGAAAATACATGAATAAACTGTGATAATCATATGAGAATACACCAAACAGTGGTAAACATTTATACATGTATCAATTTGGGATAAATATCACAAGGATAATGTTGAGAGAAACTTAAAAGCAAGTTGCAGGACTTCCCTGTGGATAAGAATGGATAAGAATCTGCCTGCCAATGCAGGGGACACGGGTTTGATCCCTGGCCCGGGAAGATCCCACATGCTGCAGAGCAACTAAAGCCCATGCGCCACAACTACTGAGCCCATGCTCTAGAGCCCTTGAGCTGCAACTACTGAGCCCATAAGCTATAACTACTGAAACCCACATGTCACAACTACTGAGCCTGTGTGCTGCAACTTCGGAAGCCCATGAACCTTGAGCCTATAGCAACAAGGGAAGCCCTGCAATGAGAAGCCCTTGCACAACAAAGAGTAGCCTCTGCTCACCAAACTGGAAAAAGCCTGTACACAGCAACGAAGACCCAGTGCAACCAAAAATAAATAAATAGATTAAAAAAAAAAAAAGTTGCAGGAAGACACATACAACATGACATCATTTATATTAAGATTAAAAACACAAAGACAGCTTGGGGTCATGATAGAGTAAGATGGTTAGAAGACTGCCCACCAAGAAAACAAGTATAAACCTGGATGAAATTGTGAGGGAAAAAATTATTTCAGATCACTTGGGGAAATAAGCCACAGGCAAACAACAAATTAAGAAGCATTTACTCTTAAAAAATGTTAGTATATAGGTAAGAATGGTGGTGGTGACTATGCAACCTTTTGGCCTGAGGCTACATCCAAACTGCACAGCTCTTCCAACTTAGCAAAAACTATAGCTTTACTGACCTGAAGCTGGCTGAGAGAACCACCAAGTCTACTGCCTGAGGCGGAAGACTTGATACAAGGTAGGAAGCAAAGTGAGTACATAATCCTATAGCTTTGCTAGTTAAAAATGGCAGACCTGGTTTAGAGTAGAAGACCTGTGGCTTTGGTAGCATAACGCCTTGGTCCCAGGATGGGATAGGTGGCATATCAGCCAGAAATTTAATGGGGAAATCCTGAGAGTAAGAAAGCCAAAGAAGACCAAGTCTTCCCACATCCTAAGCTGACTGCCAAGTTATGCCTGTGCCAGGGTAAGCCAGAGAAAGCCCAAGGAAAAAAATAGGAAAAAAGAAGGGGGATAGTGGGGAGAAGACTCAAGAACTGACTGTGACTTGTAATGCAGTCCTTAACCCACAATTGGATTGATCAGCAGACGATGGAAGGTTTATAGGCTGGAGGTGTCTAAATACAACCTCTGCCTAGATAACTGGCTGATCTCTCAACTATTCAGACATAGGGCAACTACTAGGAACCAAGCTAAAAAATTAAATTGAAAATAAAAAACGCCCTACAATGACATCAGTGGCTACACCGCAAGGGGGCATTGATCCCACAGCTTAAATCTATACAAGTTACTAAAACAAAACACAACTTAGAGTTGCTGTTATATAATGTAGTATCGTAAAGGCCTAATTTTCAGCCAAATATTAGATGTGTAAGAAAACAATAAAGGGTGATCCACATGCTGGAAAAAAATCCATCAACAGAAACTGACTCTAAGTGAATCCAGATGTTGGATTTAGCAGACTTCAAAGATACTATTATAAATATAATTAAATAATGAAAGAAAATTATGCTAACAATATGTTAATCAATGGAGAATTTAAAAAGAGAAATGGAAAGTAAAAAAGAAGCAAATGGAAACTCAAAAGGTGATTAGTACAATAATGAAATGAAAACTTCAGTAGATGGGCTCAGTAGCAGATTTTAGATGTCAGATTAAAGAATCAAAGAACTGAAGATGGACCAATAGATATTAGCATATCTGAAGAACAGAAAGAAAAAAGGTGGAAGAAAGGTAAACAGAACCTCAGTGACCCATAAGACAAAGTCAAACTTTCCAACATCTGAGTGATGGAGTTTCAAAAGCAGAAGAGGGAGAAAGAAGCGGGCAGAAAAAATTTGAAGAAACAGCAACTGAAAACTTCCCAAATTTTGATGAGAACTATTAACTTGTAAATCCAAGAAAATTCAACTAACCCCAGGAAGAACAAACACAAAAAGAACTCCACTCAGGCACATAAGAGTTAAACTGCTAAAAGCCAAAGACCAGTAGAAAAATCCTGCAAAACAAAACTCTATACATTGTTGAATATAAATACATGTAGAAAATGCATGAAGATATATATATAGGTCAATGATAAACAGCAAATTCAAGATAGTGAAGAAGGGAGAATAATAAAAATCAGAGAGTGATATATAGGAAGCTTGAACTGTACTTAAAATGATTCATTTGTTAATATGGGCACCAAGTATAGGGTATGCATTATAATACTATCTGTAGCTTTCTGAATGCTTCAAATATTTTCTCACCAAAAGTCATCAAAAAGGATTATGTCATCTGCTAATGTGAAGAAAAAAAAAGTGGAGAAACTCTTCTCTAGTTTCATGAAAATATTTTTTATAATAAAGCACATTTTCATATTGCTTATCTGTGTGTATGTGTGCATGTGTGTCTGTATGTCAGTCGCTCAGTCATGTTTGGTTCTTTGTGACACCATGGACTTTTCTGTCCATGGAATTTTTCTGGCAAGAATATTGGAGTGAGTTGCCATTTCCTACTCCAGGGGATCTTCCCAACTAGTGATCAAACCCAAGTCTCTTACACTGGCAGGAGGATTCTTTACCACTGTGCCACCTGGGAAGCCCCATTGCTTATCTGGATTCATTCAGACAGGTTACAGTTAAAGAAAAACTACCTTTTAAGCGACTACATGCTTCAAGCAGAGTTATCAATATAGGAATATCTGTGTACCATTTAAATTATTAGTCTGAAATATCACAGTGAAAATTTCACTGACTTTCATTTACAGATGTTACCTTACAGCTCCTGAGCCATTCCAGACTGCTGGGCACTGGGAACAATATGGCCACTCTTTTGAATCTAATCTATTATCAATGGCATCCTAGGGAAGATAAGAATTAAAACCATCAAGAAGATACTATAAACTCCAAGATTTTGTTTGTTTTACATAAAACTCAAAACTTGTATCTACAATTAAAGAACATTAGGATACATATTTAATAAAATAAGGTTAGCCCTCTTTTTGAAACTAACAAATCTTATTTGCTACAAAATTAATGCAATTATTAAACCAATATTTATTGCATGCCTACATTTCTTATTTGGAGGGTTCCCACTTTGGTGTGAAAATCCCAGGTACTTTATCAGGGTCTTTATCTCAAGAATGCTCGGGGTTTCTAAATACCATCTTAATCCTGACAGACCTCTTAGGCTACCAGAGTCCAGGCCCTGCCCTTCACAGTGACGGCTTTAAAACAAAACATGCATCCTGGCCTAGGTGTATTCAAGACCATCTGATAAGATGGAAGAAGCTTTCCTTTTCATTTAAAAATGTTTCCTTCTTTTTACGGTTAACATCTTAGGATATTTATGTGTATGTATATAACACACACTTAGTGTTTTATCAGTACAGCATTTATATAGCTTATAAATAAATGTATAGTGTTTTAATCAGTACAGCACTTACATAGTTTATAAATAGCCACATACTGTAGGCTCCTGATCACATTTATTATGAAAAAGTGTGCATAATTAAAAGTTTGAAGACCACCGATTTAGAACACTACAGCTTTAGAACATGGTCACACAAACAGTAACAATAAGTAGGAATGGACACAAGGTACTTAGTAATCCTAGGGTATTTCAATAAGCCTGCAAGATGTGAAGAATCAAAGCTTCAGCAGAACCCTAAAGGCCTTAGGATGCTAATGAGGTAAAGTGGATTTTTTGAATTTAACATGCAATTCCTTGTTAAAGGGTTTGAGAAGGTCAATTCTTATTTTTAAAATACTATCAATAGCAAAGAAAAACTCCTTAGTTCCACATCCTTGTTACAGATCAGGAAAAAAAATCTTACATTGCAGGGAAAAAAGTCTAAACTCTTTGAAATCTTCATCTATATCAAGCATGTGTTTATGACATAGAATTAGTCAAGCAAAACAGAAAAATCATGGGAATAAGCTGTACACAATTAATTTCCAAAGGAAAGTAGAAGTTAATGTTTAATAAGTTAAAGGCAAATTGTAATAAATACAACTATCTGATTATGACTGAAGAATCATGTAATGACTTTATTGAGCTCATAATGCAATTATTCGGAGAAGGCGATGGCAACCCACTCCAGTACTCTTGCCTGGAAAGTCCCATAGATGGAGGAGCCTGGTAGGCTGCGGTCTATGGGGTAGCTAAGAGTCGGCACGACTGAGCGGCTTCACTTTCACTTTTCACTTTCATGCATTGGAGAAGGAAATGGAAACCCACTTCAGTGTTCTTGCCTGGAGAATCCCAGGGAAGGGGGAGCCTGGTGGGCTGCCGTCTATGGGGTCGCACAAAGTCAGACACGACTGCAGCGATTTAGCAGCAGCAGCAATGCAATTATTAGTTCATTTTCTAATTTCCTATAATTGAAAATTATTTTCTAAAAGCAAACAGTACTAAAAGAATCAGCTGTTGATTATAAAAGCAAACTATAGTGAAGTTTACATTTTAATCACAAATCCATTTCTAAGAATATGGAATTTAACACTCCACTAGTGGTCACAAAAAATGTTATTTTGTTGAACTTTCATTCAACTAAATTATCTATATTTCTGCTACATAGTAATTTCAAATAACAGAGTTTTTTTTCATAAAGCATGTGTGTGCTTATCTTTTTAAATTATTTTGGGGCAATTAGTGATATGAATTTGCAGTCTTTAAGGCAGAACTTTCAAGAGCTTCCTCTCCTCCCTTGATACCAGATATAGCCTTCTTTTGTGACCCTCTCAGTACTGCAGATAATTCCTGACCCATAGATATGCTGACAGATAAATGGACAGAGAGTAAAAAATATTCTACAAAGGGCACTCAGAGTATAAATAAAATTTAATGATTTTTACCTCCAAAATATCTTTGATGAAAGGCGTCCATCTAGACAGTTGAAAAGTTTCTTCTGCAGACCGATCCTTTCTTGATGGTTTGCCTTGTTGAGACTAATACAATTAGACGAAAAAAACTAAAAATCAGTGATTTTATTTAGTGATGCTCTCTTTATCTTTTCTATCAAGATGTTTAATTTACAACAAATACTATGTTGCATTTGACTTAAAAATAAGAGTGGAAAAGTCCACTAAAAAAAATCTGAATAGGTGTAGTCACATAACTTCACAGTATTTCTGTACATTAATGATAAAATTTATGATAGTATCAGAAAGTATGTTTTCTCCAAAATGCTTATATAAAACTTGATAGGAAAGAGTAAGAGTCTACACAGACTTCTTCAAATTTTGCTATAAATAAATCATAGAAAGAAAAGCATAAATAGCAAATTACAACAGAAGCTAAAAGATATAAATTTACTAGAAAAATGTATTTGTCCAAATTACTCATATATGGAAAAGAAAATAAAATTTTTAATATTTTGCTTACCATATCTACAGAGAAAATTAAGAAGACTGTCCACATGGATTCCCACATAAGAAAACATATTTAATGCAAACAACCATGCACGCACATGTATAAGTATATACAGAATGTAAGATTTCTTACTGGAGGGACAATGGGAACACCAAGGTAGCTCCAGTTACGAATCATGTCACTCTCATTTTCTATCTTTACATTCTGGATCAATCTGTCCAAGTTTTCTTCTGTAGTTCCTTAGATAAATAAAAATTGATGCACAGTCAAATAATTGCTACCACAATCATTTCTAGGCTTAGGGACCCAAGAATAAAGCTTTTTTTAAAGAAAGCAAACATTTAAATTATATAACCTTCAGTTTGCTCCCAATTCCACATTTTTCCTTTTATTTATCTTAATCAACTTTAACCACTACTTTCGATTCTCCTGCAGGAGACCTGTGTTCGATCCCTGGGTTGGGAAGATCCCCTGGAGAAGGGAAAGGCTACCCACTCCAGTATTCTGGCCTGGAGAATTCCATGCACTGTACAGTCCATGGGGTCACAAAGAGTCAGACACGACTGAGAGACTTTCACTTTCATTTTAATTTTTCTAAGATTCTCTTATGACCAGTAGTAAACCACTTATTGTAAAGTGATTTTAGAGTTGAGTATCTTTATCTTAATATATTCATTAAAAAATAATCAATCTATATTACCATTAATACTGAAGATATAAAGTAGGATTGCTCTTATTTTATCATAATTATCATGATTTTTGCTGAGTAGAACAGGAAGGAGTACTCGCATAGCATCTTTGACTTTCTGTCCTTCTGCATCAGTTCCAAGTGCCAGGTCCTTAATGAAAATGAAATATAGTCAGTGGTCTATGACCTAAATTCATTTTTCAGTTAAAAATATTACTAAAATTTGCCAAATTTTAATGGAATATTGATGATATTTCATAGGAAATGTGAGCGTCACTTATAAACTATTACTGTATAAAATGCAAAAAGTCAAAAAAATTCAGAAAAGAACAAAATCATTAATCTAAACTTTTGCTAATATGGTAGACATGAGCTACATGGGCTACTGAGCACTTGAAATGGGTCTAGTCTGAATCAAGATGTGCTATAAGTTAAAGCAACAGAATTTGAAGATTTACATATGAAAAAAAGTGTAAAGTATTTCAATAATTGTTTTATACTGATTACATGTTGAAATGATAGTATTTTGGATGTACTGAGTTAAATCAAGTATATTATTAAAATTAACCACACTCATCTCATTTTACATTTTTAATGTAACTACTAGAATCTTTAAAATTACATATGACTTGTGTTCTATTTCTATTAGACAGTACTGATCTGAACAGTTTTGGCATCAGAGAGGAGCCTTTAATTAAATGTGCCTACACAGTACTCTGCAGAGTGCTACCTGAATTGCTACACCCACTGAAAAAGGCCAGCCAACAATGTTACCCTGAATTAATGCTCCAAACATCGAAATCATCCCATTCAACCAAACATGCAGATTAGGAGGGAGAGCCTACTATTAACATGATACTGTACAGCTACTTGTTAGCATTGGTAAGGAATATTGTATTAAATACCAAGTGGGTGTATCTCCTTCTAAAAGAGATTGTATGGTTTAGGGCACTATATTGAGCAAAAAGTTAGTTTTTACCTTACAAAGTTAATTCTGCAAATCTACCTTGAACATAGGTGTTTCTGACTCTGCACTTACCTGTTCAGTTTTGCAGAGCTTTTCTATGTTAGGCTTGAACTTATTCATGCAATCCTCTGCTAAGTTAAGATGAACAACTTGCTGAAAAACAGAAAAAAATCATTTATTTAAAGCATTTTCATTTCTTTCTGTGTAACTGATAATACTAAACTTTTGAGATGGGCCTGAAGGGAAGTATGAGCTTAGGTGGGAAGGAGGTACCATGTAAATCAAGGGAAACAACTCGAGAAAGAAAAAAAGTGGAAATTATCATGATCTGAAGGGGATAATCAACAGACCACAAAAAACAGAACGAAAGGGTTGAACTTGTATTGGGTTTACGAGTAGTGAAAAATAAAGTGAGAAAAAACCAGTGAAGTCCATAAAGTCAAGCAGAAAAAGTTTGAATTTATGTTATTGATTTTTGATTAGGGAGTAATATGATAAAAAAATTTAAATATTATTCTGACAATGACTTCTGAGAAGGACTGGAACAGCAAAAACAAAAAAATAGTTTACCTGCCCACACAGCTTTAATTGCTTTAAAATTTACTAATATATAACTATTAATTCAAAGAAGCAAGCCTAATAACAAGGACTTGTCAATCCAATGTTGAATTTTCTTATTAAGTTGATATAAAATAAAGTTTCTCTGGCTGTTCAAGACAAAGCTATAGAAAAGTTTTGGCTGGATTTGAACAAATATAGAGAACTCTATTGGGTAGCTTGGACATTTGGGGTATTTCTCAGACCTAAAGTAAAGGTTTAAAGGACAACTAATACCAAGTATTCCATGACACCCACTGCTAAACTTGACTACAGAACTGGGTGGACTAATAAATTAAAAATGATTTCTTATATATGATACCGCTTACCTTAGTAATCTGTTTACGGAAATGGGGCATCTTTTTCATCAGCTGGGCAAGAGCACTAAGCGATGTCTAGGAAAAATCAAACATTGTTAAAAACAAACTTAGGATTCAGTTATTTTATAAAATAATGTTTAAATCCTATAGTTTTAAATTTTTATTAATTTACTAAATATTTTCCAATTAAAAAAAAAAAATTTCAAGAGGTTTCCAGCTGCAGCCATGATAAAGGCAGCTGATATAAAAATTATTCTCCCTCCATAAACAAAACCAAAATTGGACAAAATAAAAAAAGACAACAGCTTTCAAGCAAAGGATGTCTTAAAAAGAGTTCAAAATTAGGTTACTTGAGCAAAGGGAAGCAGAGAAGGTGATCCCTGCACTCATCTGGCTCTTTCCTGGAACATTTTCCAAAGCACAGTGAAAGGTTCAGGTCGAGTTCAACTAGAAAAAAAGTCTCTCTGAGCAGAGGAAAAAGAGATCAGAGCTTGGGGCTACTGAGGCAGGGTTTGCAGTCCAGGGTACTAGAGAGTAAAAGCCAGTCACAGCATAACTCACAGGTGTGTAGAGGCGATGCCTTAGGATCCCTGGCCAAATACTAAGCTGCATGTGTACGGGGCATAAGTCTTAGAGGCCTAACAGAGAACAACTGTAGAGATTTCAGAGGGTCTTTACACTAAGACAGTATTGGCATTCTCTGATCCAGATAAAGTAAAGAGCTCTAAGTGAACATCCCAGACATTCAGTCCTGGAAGGACTATGTCTTTGGACTAAATGCAAAAGTGAAATACACTCAACGTAACAAAAGCCTCACATGAAATTTCCACACAATCTAGGGTATTCACCAGCAAATTAACTGACTGCCAGAACAGAACTCAGTACTGTCTGTAGAGAGAACATCATCAACAGCTTCTGCAACATAGCATCCACAAGGTCCAACATACGATATACAACTGGACAAGTAAAACAGGAAAAAGTGATACTCAAGTGGTAAAAACAGTCAATAAAAGCAGACTCAAAATAATCCAGATGCTGGAGTTAGCAGACAAGGAATTTAAAATAACATATTTATGTTAAAGAAAACAGGGGAAAAGATGAACTATAAATGAATGAAAAGATGGAGTATATCAGTAGAGAATCAGACTTTATTTAAAAAAAAATTCAATGAATGTCCCAGAACTAAATGCCATCTTTGAAATTAAAAACACAATGAATGACATACATTATTGGTAAGACTATAAAATGGTACAGCAAAACTAGTAAGTTTGGAAGTTTTCTCTATGATTAAATATACATTTACTATATGACCCAGCAATCCCACTCTTATTTAAACAAGTGAATGAAAACATCTGTTCACACAAAACCTGAATGTTCATAGTGGCTTTATTTGTAATTGCTATCAACCTGGGAAAAAACCTAAATATTCTGCAATTTGTGAACAGATAACATCCATACAATATATCCATACAGTGGAATACTACTCAGCAATAAAAATGTGGAAGCTACTATTATATGTCACATGGATGAATGTCAAGTGCAATAGATTAAATGAAAAAGCCATATTGTTGTTACTATTATGTTATTACATAAATGACACTTAGCTGTCATTCTGGAAAAGGCAAACTATAAGAATAGAAAAAAAGAATAGTGGTTCTAAGGTGGAAAGGTTGCCTACAAAGTGGCAGAAGGCAATGGGGGATATCGATGGAACCGTCTTATATCTTCGTTGTGGTTATATGAGCGTATCCATTTGTCAAAACTCACAGAATCATACACTATAAAGGGGAACTTTACTTTCTAACTCAGTTTAAAAAAGCACTAGTCAAAATAAAGCAGGTATGGCTATATTAAAAATCAGACAAAGTAGAGTTTAAGGCAAGGAATACTGCAAATTAAAACTAAAATGACATTTTATACTGATAAAAGATAAATTCAATAGAAAGAAAACTATCTTAAATTTATAAAGAGTCTAATTAAACAAGGCTGCATCAGTTGATATAGCTTTGAGAGTTGACAAGATTATTTAAAAAAATAGACCAATTTAGCCATACATTATACCATTCCTGGTAACTGATATAAAAAACATAAAAAATTAGCAAAGAAATAGAATATTTGAATAACATGATGAACCAAATTGACTTTATTCACGGAATTTGTATTCTTTTCAAGTACACATAGGGTATTTACCACAACAGATCATATGATAGGTCACAAGCCAAGCCTGAACAAATTTCAAAGGACTAAACTCATACAGACTCCATTCTCTGACCACTATATAATTAAATTACAACTCAGTAACAGTAAGATAAGTAGAAAACTCACAAACTCTTTGAAATTAAAAAAAAATTCCTATATAACACATGAGTCAAATAAGAAATTATAATAAGAGAAAATATTCTGAGCTAAATTGAAATAAAAATAGGTTATTCCAAAACTTGGGAAATGCAGCTACATAATGTTAAGAAGGAAATAATTAAATGTATATAGGAGAGAAAAAAATTGAAAATCAATGCTCTTAACATCTGACTCAAGAAGTTAAAAAAAGAAAAACAAGCCAAAGAAAGTTGAAATCAATTCAATATAAAACTAACATACAAAAGAAAAATCAGCAAAGCCAAAAGTTGGTTCTTTGAAATTCTAATAATATATAAATAGGGGATGTTAATAGTAAAGAGGCTAAAACACAAATCAATAAAATTAGGATTAAACAGAACATAGCTACAGGTTCTATAGACACTGAGAAGATAACAGGATATTTGAAAATGTAGATGTAATAGGCAAATCCCTTAAAAATGCAACATCCCAAAAGTGATACAAGAAAAAATTAAAATCTGAAGAGCTCTGTACCTATTAAAGACCTTATAATTAAAGACTTCCCCATAAAGAAAACTCCATGCCCAGACTGCTTCAGTTGTGAAGTCTTTCAAGCAGTGATGGGACAAGTAATGACAACGTTACACAAACACTTCCAGAGAATAATATGAGAGGGAAAGCATTACATTTTAGACTAATATAATTTTGCTACCAAAACTGCCTAGAACATTATCACAAGAACAAAAAGAATTATTGTTCATAAGTCTAGAAATACTATTGCTCATAAACCTAGAAGTAAACATTCTAAACAAAATATTGGCAAGCAGAATCCAGTGATATAGGAAAGGGATAAGGTACCATAACTTAATGGAGCTAATTCCAAGAACGCATGGATGGTTTTATGTTAGAGAACAATGAACGTAACTCATCACATTAACAGAAAAAAAAGGAAAAAATAATTTAATAGGTGCTGAAAAAGCATTTGATGAAATCTGACACCCATTGTTGATTTAAAAAACAAAAAAAAGCCTGTTGACAAATATGAAATAGAAGGGAACTTCTTAATCTGATAAAGGATGTACCTAAAATAACCTAAAACTACCATAATACCCAATGATGAAATACCAAACACATTTCCCCTAAGGTTGGGAATGAGACAAGGATATCCTGTCACCAGGTCTATTCTATATTTTACTGCTAGGAGGTATTAACTACCAAAAAAATTAGTGTAAAATGTATAAAGATTCAAAAGGACAGGCTAAATTTTCTTTATTCATAGATATTATTGTGCAACTTTCTGAAATGACAGAAATGTCCTATATCTTGATTTAGGTGGTAGTTCCACACGGTGTTTGTTTACATGTGCGTGTGTATGAATACATATATATGTATGTAAAAAGTTATTCAGTATACACTTAAGATTTGTGGATTTTATTTAGGTAAATTATGAATGTGAAAAGTGAAAGTCTTAGTTGTTCAGTTGTGTCTGACACTGTGTGAGACGCCCTGGACTGTAGTCCACCAGGCTCTTCTGTCCATGGGATTCTCCAGGCAAGAATACTGCAGTGGGTTGCCATTCCCTTCTCCAGAGGATCTTCCCGACCCAGGGATCAAACCTGGGTCTCCTGCACTGCAGGCCACTTCTTTATCACTGAGCCACCATACCTTAATATTAAAAACCCTAACATGAATACGTTTACGGAATTGGCTAAATGGTCTTTTAAAAATAAACTTTATTTGTAGCAAGACAAATAAAATGTTGCTAAGTGTTGAGGCTGGGTAATAGGTAAAAGAAAGTGTATTTTCTCTACTTTGTGTATGTTAGAAACTTCTCAAATGGAAAGTTAAAAAGATAAAAAATTTTACACAAACTTTAAAATTCACCTTTGTCATAACCTTTAAAGTTACATTTGGAGAAGAAAATGGCAACCCACTCCAGTATTGTTGCCTGGAGAATTCCACGGACAAACACTACAGTCCATGGGATCGCAAAGAGTCAGATACAACTAAGCGACTAATGCTTAATGCTTAAAGTTACATTAATATTCTTACCTTTCCTTCTGTTGCTTTCTTTGTTGATGAAATTTCCTTCATAAGCTTGGGAATTTCCCTGTCAAATTATAAGAAAATTCTTTAAATTTGGAAAGTGTAATTCACAAAAAAATCTTAAGATTAAAAAATGTACTATTAGTCCTATGTAATTAGCATTTTTTAAAAATATGGAACAAAAATTAAAACAGGTTCACATACTCTAATACAACTGCAATATGGCGATGTCGAATTTTGACCCAGAGGTCATCATCTTCTTCAAGGATTGCCTCCTTTTCCTTCCCATCTGTCTTATATCTACAAGAGAAGTATGAAACTTTTGGATTATTTTGCGTGTGATAAAGTACAAGAAAAATTTTTATAAGGAGCAATTTTAAGACACAGCTCAAGAGACTGAAGATTTTAGGAGGATAATGAATACCTACTCAAAACTAAGGCATATTGCTATCCATACAACAAAGATCAAAGTGCTATGCCCACCATGACCTTTTTACTTTCAATGTTATTTTTTGCTGTCATTATTACAGAGTTTTATCTCAGTATCTTGGAAACAAAAATTCAGTGTTCCACAGTCACCTTTAACAAGAGTGAATATATTAACAACTTGTACTCTAATTGCTCAAAACAATACTTTTGATGTACTAATAACCATCCACACAACTGTCAAACATCCATTAAGAAATCTCACTCCCTAATGAAGTCTATTAAGCACTGAAGGTGTTTCAGAGTTGGTACAAAATTCACAAACATATATATTTATCTATTTCTGTATTCTTTCCTTACCCTATAACCACAACTGGGAAGGGCAATGAGAGAAAAACTAATGTAGCCATTAAAAACTTTGATTACTTTAATGAGTTCTGCTGAACTGAGAGGCAGTTAAAGAGATTCAAGAAATTACTCAAAATGGAGACTTAGAAATTTCTGCTCTGTATTATTTGCATTAAATTAAAAAAAAAAATCCATCACAATTAGAGCAGAAATTTCTAAGTCTCCATTTTGAGTAATTTCTTGAATCTCTTTAACTGCCTCTCAGTTCAGTAGAACTCATTAAAGTAATCAAAGTTTTTAATGGCTACATTAGTTTTTCTCTCATTGCCCTTCCCAGTTGTGGTTATAGGGTAAGGAAAGAATACAGAAATAGATAAATATGGACACAATGGAATATTACTCAGCCATTAAGAAGAATACATTTGAATCAGTTCTATTGAGATGGATGAAACTGGAGCCCATTATACAGAGTGAAGTAAGCCAGAAAGAAAAACACCAATACAGTATACTAATGCATATACATGGAATTTGAAAGATGGTAACGATAACCCTATATGCGAGACAGAATAAGAGACACAGATGCATAGAACAGTCTTATGGACTCTGAGGGAGAAGGTGAGGGTGGGACGTTCTGAGAGAATAGCATTGAAACACGTATATTATCATATGTGAAACAGAACACCATTCCAGGTTCGATGCATGAGACAAATGCTCAGGGCTGGGGCAATGGGATGACCCAGAGGGATGGGATGGGGAGGGAGGTGGGAGGGGGGTTCAGGATGGGGAACACATGTAAACCCATGGCTGATTCATGTCAATGTATGGCAAAAACCACTACAATATTGTAAAGTAATTAGCCCCCAACTAAAATAAATAAATTCATTAAAAAATAAAAAAAATTAAAAAAAAATTGTGATGGGGCACAATCCTTAGGAAGTTCGTGCTTCCATCTAGTCTGATCCCTAGACTTTTTTGACTCATAAGAAAAGGAGTATCTCTGATTTTTTTGTTTTTAAATAAGTCTCTCCACTACCCTTAAAAAATTAAATCTTGCTTTCCTTGCCAGAAAACCTAGGGAGATAAATATTTTAAGTACTAGGTTAGAAATGTCTGAAAGTTAATGTCAACAGACTGGAATCAAATCCTTTAGTGTCCATTTCTTTAAGTCATTTCCAAATCTCTTGAGTAATGTAGGTTTAGAGACCTAAAGGAAAAGAGAGGTAAATAACATCCTTTCTGAAAATTTGGAATAAACTGCTTAAAACTACTTTTATACTAGAAAAATAGCTATGTTGCTCTGTCAGCTAACATTAATACAAATAACAAAGAAAAACTCAGAATTTGACTAGAATGCAAATAAAAATACAAGAGAAAATACAAAATTAGTTTAAACAATATTTAAGAAAAAATGTTAAATATAATTAGCACAAATTTTTGGATTTTTTAACCTATAAAAATTACTAAACATAAGATTTCAGAAAACTAACTTTCATTTTTATTACTTCAAAGCAGTAAATCTTGGCTGAAAAATGCCAATCTGGATTTTGAAATTATGATCTCAAATAACATGTTATATATATGTGTGTATGTGTACACACACTCAAATAACATGTTATATGTATGTGTGTGTATGTATATACATAAATGATATATAAAGGTGCAATAAATTGGTTCCTTAATAGAATAATAATTTCATTTTTCATTTAACTATTTGATATTACTTTTAATATGCTTATATCAGAGTTAAATCAATAATAGGTACCAAACTGGTAAAACTGCTTCTCTTCTCAATAACCATCCTATATAGTTTTCTAATCTTCTAGTATTTTTAAATACATTATGGTGACAAGATGCACATTTACATACTTTTGGATGTCCAATTCAGAATAATCACAGCCTAACCAATTTGAATATGTTTTCCATTTCAATAAATACAGTAGTGGGCCCGGTTTATTTACTGAAACATACAATTCCAGCTGTTTAAAATCTATTTTTGTTGCAAACATAGTTAAGGAAGCAAATACACCAAAAAAGCTTCAAAGCAGTTAAATTACCTATTAACTAACAAGGTCAGGATATTTTTAATAGATTATGATTATAGGTCTAAGAGAAAGATAAAGCCTTGAATAAAAAAGGTTATAGGGGCTTTAGATTTCTGTTGCCTACATGAATCATTAAATGCTAACATCCTATCCTGTTTGTATATGCCCTATATATTCCATCCAAGTTATACTTGCTTGTATGTATCATTCTCAATTGGCAGTAGATCGTATGCCATTGCCTGAAAGGTCAGTTCATGCACGACAGTGGACACAGGATCAAAGCCACGATCAATTATTATGAGCTGGGAATGAGTTTTACCCTGGAATAACAAGATAAAATTATCTTAAGAAACTTCCATTTCTTTCTGTGAATACATTTTTAATATCTTAGAAAACAAAATCAGACTTATCCTAAGTTCTGCCACATTCTTAAGAACATGAAGTTATATTAAAAGAGAAAAATATGAGAGGCACAAGAGGGGAAGAAAATAAGACTACAAAACCAACGCTTTCATAATTAGATTAACAGGCTTACTTAATAATATGATATTGTGAAAATTCCTTTAAAAAAATAACATTTGGTTTGCACTAAATCTATTTTCTTGGAATTCAGCTTCATAAACACTAAAACTGATCTAAGTTATGAAAGGAAGATATTACCTGAGCTCTTTATGTTACACATTGCACTAAACTAAGCTTCCTAGTCCTCTGACACCACCTCTGTCAGTCTACTCAGGCTCCTCACTCTCCAACCCAAGCCCAAATGCTGGAATTCCCCAGGTTCCAATCTTAGTCTTTGATTATATTATCTTGATAAGATAGTAGTAGCTGTCATTTATTAAACTCCTGTGTGTGCCAAACACATGCTAATCTGCCTAATCCTCATACCAACCAACCAAAGTACATATCATATGATCCATATTATATGAAAATACAACTCCGAGTAAATATGTCCAAGAATACAGAGAGGAAAATCATGTTGATTAAATGTTTACTCAGCTGCAAGGATTATTCTAAAAACTCTTTATGTATTAATTCATTTAATCCTCTATATTATAAAATAGGTATTCTCTTAACACCCCATTTTATAGATAAAAAACTTAACATAACTTGCTAATTGATATATCCATGAATTAAATTGCAGAGCCAGGATCTGGACAAAGAACTTAATTCAAAACTGTTATCTTCCCCACTAAACCACACTGTCTATTAAGATTTCTACTACCATTTATATCAGTGATATCCAAATCAAAATTCTCAAATCAATACTGGAAAATAAATGAACAACAGTTTCCTTGGTTTATAAAGGAATAAAACAGACTTTATGCACAACCACTATCTGTCTTTATATGTTACCTTTATTAGGCTCTTTTCATCAATCTTGTAGTAGTTTTCAAGCTTTTTTTCAACAAGCTGAGCAAGCTTACTGGCATTATCTAGAGGTTTACTAGAAACAGAAAAGATATTCAAACTATCTTTCTTTCAAGACACATTTTACATTATCAAGTTGAATTCTAAAATTAAACCATAAATTAATTTAAAAGATTTTATAAGCATGGAGAAATTTAGATAATAATATTAAACAAATATAATGCTGTATCAATTGTTTGGATTTTATCAATGTAAACCTTATCATATGTGCTTCAGATTTTCTTCATATGAAGGAAATATAGATAAAACTAGTTTCTTTATTCCCCTCCCAATTCCCAGTCTTCACCCCTACCCCTAGCCACCCCTGCCCCAAAGCAACTATTACCATAATTTATGTATATTCTTATCATTACAATTATACATGTATTTACTGTTTTATATGTATTTTAACAGTATATGTTTTTACTGTCATATGTTTGAGATCTATGTTGACAAACACATCAAAAAATATTTACTCATTTTAGTTCTATATAGTATTCTATCATATGATTATACTGGATTTACACATTCATTCCCCTAAAGATGGCCATTTAGGTCATTCTCAATTTTATACTATTGCAAACAAGATGGAAACAAATATCTTTATACATAAATCTCCATGTAAATGTTTCTCTAGGTATATTCTTTCTAAAAGTAGAATTGTGGGTCATACAGTAAGTATGTACATTTTCAACTTTTCTACCATATTACTTTCCAGATTACTTGATTAATTATCTCTCCCATTTCTATGAGATTTCCCTATATGCTAATATTTAGTCAATTTTCCAATATAGTTGTTTGTATAAAATCATACATCACTATCTTCTAAAATGATAAAACCATACTCTAAATTGTAACTTTAAGACCAGTGACATTAGTGTAACTTCTGAATCTATAAAGAAAATGTTGGAAAAGACTCTTCAATTAGCACACCAACCTCAAAAATGGAGGAACTCTTTGTAAAGGCTTCAAAGTGTTAAAGGACATTTAGATTTTATACTTCAAAAGTAAATAAAGCAGCAACTATACAGGATAATTTATTATACATTATGCCTTAAAATATTTTCAAAAGGAAATAATTTCATGTTAGAATTACACTTGAAGAGTTCATAAGGCATAAAAGAATACTTTGCAAAAGAATAGGATAGGATTTTAAAAGCCTGGATTATTATTTAACTATCACAATAACTGGTAAGCTTATTAAATTATACACTGGCTACAGTTATCCCTCAGGAGGGCTTCCCTGTGGCTCAGTGGTAAAGAATCCATCTGAAATGTAGGAGACCTGGGTTTGATCCCTGGATTGGGAAGATCCCCTGCAGAAGGAAATGGCAACCCACTCCAGCATTCTTGCCTGGAGAATCCCAAGAACAGAGAAGCCTGGCGGGCTACCATCCACGGGGTTGCAAAAGTTGGACATGACTTAGTGACTAAACCACTATCAGTATTACAGGGGATTGGTTCCAGGACCTCACTCAGATATTAAAATCCACTGATGCTCAAGTCTCGTATATAAAATGGTATAGAATTTGCATATAACCTATACACATACCCCATATACTTAAAAATCATCTCTATATTACTTACAACACTAATATAATGTAATGCTATGTAAACAGTCATAAATACTATGTAAATGCTATGTAAATAGTTGTCTGCATGTAGCAAATTCAAGTTTTGCTTTTGGGGACTTCCTGGAATTTTTTTTTTTTTTACATTTTCAATCCACAACTGGTTGAATTTGAGGATGCAGAACTTATGGATACAGGATAGTGGACTATATTACATATTCATTTCCCTGAACAGAGCCAAACACCAAAAGCAGAAGCTTAAACAGAGACTGAATCTAGCAGAAGATAAACCACTCAGTTCAGAATGTAATCAGCACAGCACCTATAAGAAAAAGAATGTTTCTAACACTTGAGGTATGAGTAAAGAGCTTGTTTGGTCACATCTGAATTAAGGAGATTTACAATATTTCTTCTAAGTAAATTAAGAAAACTTTTTAAATGATTAAGGATAATGAAACTTAAATATAAAGCACTACACGAATTTGAAATTGAACAATTACGCCAACTACCTTGATAAATGTCAGTGTTTAAATTAAAGAACCTTTTAAAACAGAAACAAGTTATATTACTTATTATTATTAGTAATAGTACAGTGTATCTACTTCTACCACTTCATTAGTGCCATGCACTATTTTGAGTGCTTTATAGATATTAACTCATTTAATTCTAAAAACAACTTTATGAGGTGAGTACTATTATTTTTCCCATTTCATATACAGAGAAATTGAGGGCAAAAGAATCACATAGCCAGTAAACAGCAGAGATTAAAATTCAAGCTGTTTGGCTATATAGAACAACATGAAAGTCTAAGAACGTAACACTGAGCAAAGCCAGAAACAAAAAATATCATGACCCCATATATATACCAAGTTCAATATCAGGCAAAGCAAAAAATATTGAAGTCAGAATAACAGTTACTTCTGAGGAGGAGACAGTGGGTGATGACTAGAAGGGATCATAAGGGGGGCTTCTGAGATGCTGTTAGTATTCTCTCTCTTGACCTGGGTGAAATTAGATGTCTATGTTCACTTTGGAATGATTTATCAAGTCACATAAATGTAATTTATGCACTTTATAGTAAACTTTACTTTTAATAAGGAGCAAATAAATAAAGGTACACAGTACTAAAGTCAAACTTTAACTTTTAAAAAAAAACCCAAATCTATTTAAAATGGCCCCTGGAATTAGTTACCATAGATATTTAGACACTATAACCAGTATCCAGATACTATGACTATTTCAATTTGGTGGAAATTTAATGAAACATTAAATGCAAGACAGTATTCCCCACAGGACAACAAAGACATTCTTCTAAGCATTCCTTAAACTCATGAAAAATATTCATGTAAACCATACCAAATTTAAGCTCTGAAATTCAGTAACGAGGCTATCAGTTACTCTGAAATTTAAGCCTTAAACTTTAAATCTCCTATGTGCACAGCATAATGTTATAAAGAAAATAAATTCTGCAAACACACACACAAAAGCATAGAGACATTACTTCTATACCAAAGAGCAAATGGACATCATGACATATAATGACACCACTGAGTGCTTTACCTTTTATATCTTACTCCAGGATTTTCATCCAGGGTAGCACATACTGTAACTATCTGCTCAGCCATTGCTTCCATGATGGTATCTTTTCCATTTGCATTACTTGGGTCTGGACTGTAACAGTAATAGAATGCATCTGGTACATCAAGAGTATATACCTAAGTTAGGCCAAAAAAGTCACACTGTCAATTCAGAAATTTAATGAAAAATATGTATCAAGAAAAGCAGTTATTCCTTCGGACTCTACAAAATACTTGTACTAACCATGCTATTTCCTGAAACAACTGTGTCTTTACCTTAATTAAATCTCATTTTCTCTGTCATCTTGATTTCATTCCTTTTCTCATTCACCTTTCCTGCTTAATCTACCTCTCTCCTTCAGTTCTTGTTTTATATATAGATTGTACTGTTGGATTTTCTCTACTTGTGCAGCAGATAAAGGGATCTGAGGTAGTCAAAGAAAAATAGAAACCTAATACCTGGCAAGAAGAAATAAAACCAAAATTGTTCTATATATCTGACATACACATTAAAATATCAACCCATCAGAGAATAACCTAGAAACTTCCTGAAGTTAATATATATCTTCAATTCCTTAGCTTATACTCTTGATATTAAGAGTATAAATTTCTCTCCTTAAAGCAGAAAATAATTCCCCAAAAGACACAACATTGTGCCAGACATAGTACTGGTCTTAGAATACATACAGTGAAATCTCACAGACATTTTTCAACTAACAAAAGCATTTACCTACATGCAAAGAATTGGGTTAGAGATTTACTATTGTGTTATTTGAGGAATACAAAAGAAAAAGCTCTCTAATTGGAGGTGAGAGTTTCACATTCAATTAGTTTTAATTTTGTTTTTAAACAATGGTAGTAATCCCTCTTAGTCTAACGTATTGAGTATAAAAGTAGACATGTAATAAATAATATAGGTTAACTAATAAATTATGGATAAACTTCCCTGCATTTCCTTTCACACAAAGTAATACATTTCTCTGAATATAACCTATCACTAACAGTAGGAGCCTGAACATGGACTGAGATTCAGCTAAAGCTAATGTGCTGTTTATGTCTGTCCTGCTCAAAGTCTTAGCTGCCATAACTGCCAGCAAGCACCCTACAGCTGGACTGTGGCTTTCTCACAGTATTCTATCCCATTGCAGTAAAAAACATCTGTTCAAAAATATTTATTGCCCTCTCCTTATGGGAGTATACTTCCCACTCATGGATATCAGGCTATCTACGGTCACTGGAATGTGAACAGAAGTGACATGTGCCTACTTCCCTGCAGAAGCTTTAAAAGCCATTGTATGGCTCCACCATTTCTCTTTTCTTTCTGCTAAGTCCCAGAAAAGGGTTAACTCCACTCCTTCAGCTTATATCCCAGAATGAAGAGGATATAGAGCAAAGACCTAGTCAAACCACAGTGGACAAGAACACGAATGAGAAATAAACTTTGTTGTTGTGAAACACTGAGATTTGGAGATTTGTTACCACATCTTCAATTAGTTTAAGTTATTATCTAATACTCCAGTGAACCAAGTAGAACTCTGGAGCTGGTTTTCTTTCTACACTCACATCTTCCCTTTCCTTCACTCTCCTCCCCCTACTTTCCATCACCACCATGATGTGTTCCTTTAGACTATTACTAAATGCTTTTTTTATCTCCATGACCCACAACCAGTTCCTTAAATACAGGAATTCTCCGCTACCCCCACTCACAACTTTCATTTACTTTTCTTGCTAAATTATAGCTGCTGCTGCTGCTGCTGCTAAGTCGCTTCAGTCGTGTCTGACTCTGTGTGACCCCATAGATGGCAGCCCATCAGGCTCCCCCGTCCCTGGGATTCTCCAGGCAAGAACACGAGCGGGTTGCCATTTCCTTCTCCAATGCATGAAAGTGAAAAGTGAAAGCGAAGTTGCTCAGTCGTGTCCGACTCTTCATGACCCCATGGACTGTAGCCCACCAGGCTCCTCCGTCCATGGGATTTTCCAGGCAAGAGTATTGGAGTGTGTTGCCATTGCCTTCTCTGAAATTATAGCTAGCTTACATCTATTTCTATCTAGACACAATCTAGCACCTTCTCCACTAACTATACCAGACTTTTTGTACTCCCTAAGGTCCACTGTCAACAAACTTTCTTATATTAATGCTTCCCATCTAATTACCCTAATTTATGTGTGATAGTACTAATTAAACCCTTTGAAAGGGAAAGAGTTTTCTTTACTCCCTTTGACTCATGGATTTAGGAGAAGTCAACCACTTTTCTCTCCATGTAACTTCTAAATATGTTTAATGTACAACTTCTCTTCTTTGGAAGACTATCATATCTGACTTTACCAATTTCTCTTCAATGATCTCCCAACTTCTACTTTTCCTTAAAGACTTTGCTACTCTTCTGTATCTGCCCTTTTTCTGCCATCATTCTTGATGGAACCTGGTGCCTCCTACAACTTGGTCCCACCCTACCTACAGACTTATCTATCATACCATCACCCCTAATAGTCCATAATCCTGCTGCTTTCTTGCACTTTTCTGCTTCTGTCTCTGCACTCAGGCTATTCTCACTTTCTAGAGTATTAAACTAAACTTACATAATATATTAAAGGAAAAAAATCTTAAAGTAACCTTTGGAAAACAGTTTAATGTTAAGCAGCTATCTAAAGATTTTACGATTTTGATTATGGCCTTCGTCAAAAACAGCAATAGCTTAAAAGAAAAATTCACTATCCAGGACCTTTTTATTTCTTAAAATATCAACCTTATGGTTCTAAGAAATAGTAAACTATTTCAATTCTACAAAATGTTAGACTCCAAACCCAGAGAACAGAGCTAAACAATATACTAGTTGTGTGATTAGGGCAAGTTACTTAACCACTTTGATTTCCCCATCTTTAAAATGGAGACAGAATTACCATCTATTCATAGGGCTACTGTGAAGATTACATGAATACAGTTATGTAAAGCATTTAGGAAAGCATCTGACAGAGAAAGTACTATGTGTTTACAATTATTATTATTAATTTTAGGCTCATTAACTATTCCAAAGGCAAATCAAATCTATGAGAATCCTTCATTTTACAAATTAAAATAAATGATAGTTTATATAATGTTGTATAAAAAGTTTTCTCAAGAATTTTGTTTTAATATCACAAATGGTTACAGAATATAAACATTTTTCTTTGGAGTCATTTAACAAAGATTATGCTCAAAATCTTTTGATTTCATAACCTAATAGGGCTGTACATCTTGACACACACAGGACTTAAGAGATGTGAAATTTAAGTTCACTTTTACTATTAATGCTATATTTCAATTTAGTACTCATGTTCCTCCCTTCATCAGAATAAATGCTTATTTGTGGACTGTTTAAAATTCACCAAATATGTAACACATAAAATATCATTATGATAAGTCTTTTTAGCAAATAAGTTCATAAAACTGCATTTTAAAATCATTATTACAAGGGTCAATCAAGGAGAATGAGAAGCTTGTGCTTAGAATAAAACTCCTTTTATTTTTAATTTTAGTTTATAATAATCTAAAATAAAAGGAGTTTTATTCTAAGCACAAGCTGCCCATTCTCCTTGCTTGACCCTTGTAATAAGCCTTTCACTGCTCAAAAAAAATGTAATAAAAAATTTAAAAAATAAAAGTAGAAAGTACCTGAGATTCAAGTGGAATGAAGGAAATATTTATTTCTTTACATCTTCTCACTGACTTGGAGCAAGAAGCCTTAATTTTGTTAAAAAGACTGTCAGGGCAAACTGAGAGGAGGAAAAAAATCAAAGTATATAACTGCATTTAAATTTTCATTCTTTTGAATAAGTCATTCCAACATTCAAGAATATTTATTTTTATATATAATTACTGACTTTCACAAAGTAATTTACTATGAGGACAGAGATAATATGTAAATACTGCTTTTCACTTTATACAGCAGATGAATTCTAGTAATGAGCACTGTAACAGAAATTTTCCCCATTCATATCCACCATAACCTAAGGTGTATTTCCTTACAAAGCTGGTAACACAGCAAGCTAAAATTGTCAGGAAGGAAAATCAAGTCCAAACTAAGGACTTAATAAACTTTTGAAGGACTTTCAGAGCTTCTTAGGAATTTACACTTTTCTATATCTGCCACTAAGTGTACCCACACCATACAACTTTTTCATCTTTCCTTGCATTATAGGGTCTTCTTCAATGTGAGGAAATTCTAAGCCTCCAAACTATAAGTTTTGCACCCTAAAGCCGTCTTCCCCTTGCCCTTGCCTTTTACCTAACTGCTTATAGTTTCACTAAATCTAGGTTGGAGTATCAACCATGGGCTTCTACTAGCTTTTAACACGATGTTCTTTAATTTCAAGATTTCTTAAATTAAAAGAGGCTTCACACATTAAAGGTTATCAACTCCATAAACATGATTTCTGTGTAACAAGGTTACTTAAATGACAAATATTTATGATATGGCATTTTCTAAAATGAAAACTGCTGCTAGGTATGAGACAAATAATAATTTACAGGAAAAATAATCTAGAAAGCTGCTTTTTATTTGAATGTACAGCACAGAAAAAGAAATGTTACAGATTTTCTCCCTTACTGTTAGCAAACAGATGGCAGTTTCTTCACTGCATCTCCCAAAGGGTCTTATAATATACTTTATTATACAGTCAAATCCCCAGTTGTAATTTTGATTTAAAGAAGAATTCTCCCTGTTATTGGAACAGAATTTGAGGGATAGCTCTCTCTGTCAAACCCCTCTCCCCTGTATAGCAGCAAAAATGACCATCTTTTGAAACTAGTTTGGAATGATTTAATTTTCTATCACCTTATCATGAATTAGGATAGAAATAATCTTACATTTTTAGATTCTTTCTAACCTAACTAGAATAAACAATAAATAGAAAGTCACTATTATTAAAATTAGCATGAGAAATATTTCATAATTAGTAGGATTTGAAATAATGAAGCAATAACTTTTACAAAGCTACTTACAGTCAGTGAAGTAGATATATGCTGCTTTGTATTTGTTCTCTGATTTACCTCCAAAATCACGTAAAAAACAGTCTACAGACTGAAAAAAGGTTGGATGTTAATATACATTTTATCAAATACTACTTTAAATGTGCTACTTTTGAAATAACTAAGATTATTTTGATGATAAAGTAAAACCTTAACTGTCAAAAGTATAACTTACAAACTGATTTTTTTGGATGCTATGTTATCTAGCCACTTTTGGTGAGAAGCGTAATAAGTAGTAAGGTAAGATGTATGAACAGAGTGCTCTTTTGGTGATGAGGAGACCTAAGAATGGTCAAGTGACTAAGAAGCTGAAGCAACATAGAAGACAAGACTACTGGAAGAAAATGAATGTACTGGGAAGTATTACCTACACAGATAATGAAACCATCGAGACTATTACTGGAGAAGTGTTAAAGAGACTGCCAGTGAGCTAAGAGCTAAAATTGTCAAGAGGGATTAGAATGAAAGACTAAAAGGTTAGCAGACTGCAAGGAGGAGGGAAAGCAGGTAATATACTCTAACAGTATCTGCCTCTCTGCTGGTAGTTTTCAAGATACAACAGTCTGAAAGCAAAAACAAATAATTTAATCTTCTCATCCATCTGTTCCTTTTTGTCTCCCTGCAACTCCTACAACCAGTATATTTCTGTTAGAGCTCATTAACCTATCCTGCAAGTCTCTTATCTTCCCCACCATGATTTCCATGATTTTTTTTTGCTTTGAGATACTTCGTTTTTATCTTCCAGACTATCAATTAAAATTTCCATAGTGATTATCCTCCTCTACAGTTAACTACTTAACTAAGAAAATATACTTCAGAGCTTCAGAAAGTTTTTACATGTTACACCAGGCTCTTCTTAAGTGTACTATTTTCTGTTCAGATTATCATCTTTCCTTCCAAGCTCTTGTATTGTGCTATAGGTATCCTTTTCTCATTCTTACTAAACCTTCTCTCTCTAGTCACTTGACCCACTTAGATGTGTGGTTGCTTCTTTGTCAGCTTACCTAACGCTTAGATTTAGTTGTTGGAGTATCCTAAAGAGAGAGGCAGTACCATAAGAAGAAGGTAAACAGGTTTCTCCTCGTGAGGGCTGTAGGTATAAAAGAAAACAAACCACCCCATCTGACCTTTCCCCTAGGGTTCACAGATCTCCTATAACCAAACTCTTCCTAAAATCTGTCATTTCATGACCCTTGCCTAAGAACTCTCTGAAGCTAGTCTCCAGATGCTTGCCCAGCCCCTGAGGAAGGAAATCTCACACCAAGTTTCTCTACAAGTGCCCAAAGAGTCCAAGGCCTCACATGCACCCATAGATCTATAGGACCCAAAAGTTAATTGATTTGGGACAGGAAGAGAAACTGGAGTTGATTGTGGGAGATAAAGGAGTCACATTTAGATATCATTTTCTCTGAATTCTTTGATCCTTTCCTGAATATTTAATTTTGTATCCTGCTTTCTGTCACTTACATTAAAAATGAACATTTACATAGATCATTAAAATTTTCTAGAAATCTCATTTTCAATGGTCACATGGTCTTTCCTACCATTATGTGTTAATACTAAGAATTTCTCTGGATTTTAGGAATTTAGTTTGACCATTTACTGATTTTTTTTTTTTAACAATAAATTTTACAATTCAGAACGTTTTAAGGTTCTTGATATGGCAAATTATTTTCCAAAAAGGTTGTATTAATCTATACTCCCACTAGCAGTATATAGTAGTTTCTGCTCCATTATGCTCCATAACGCATATTGAGAGCTAGAATAAGATACATAGATAAGACAGATAAATAAATAAATGTCTAAATATACACACACACTTTTGTTAATCTCTCTGCCAACTTAGTAGGTGAAAATAGTGCTTTTAACTTTTAACTTTCATTTTTTTTTCTGAGCATAAATTTTCTTATAAAATTATATTACAGATAAAATACAAAATGTCATTAAAATCTACCAGCAGCCAACATGAAGAGATTACACAGTAAATATTTGGGTTTTTCCCTACTGTCTGCTAGACTTAGAAGAAATGAAACTGGAACTGTCAAATTAACATTTTTATTCTAAGAATAAGCCAAAGGATGTGTTCGAAAATGCACTCTCAGATACTATACAGAATAAAGGAATCTGATACTTTATATGACTCCAAAAGCTTGACTTTAAGTATGAATTAAATCACGGTTAGATTATAAATTTTAAAAATTCCTTTCCCATAAAAAATATACATACATACATATATATGCATGTGTGTGTATACACATACATATGTGTATGCCATAGGGAAGTAACTAACATTAATGAAAGATTAATCCAAGACTATTTCTTTTACATACACTTTCATTCTAAAATCATGGTTGACTAGAAACTACATGAGTAACAAATTATTGAAAGAAACTTATTTTTTTTGAAACTCTATTGTTTTATACAAATAAATTCTGCTTTCATATAGGGGGAGAAAGGAATTCTTTCACATATATTCCCATTGAGAAGAATGCAAATCAAACAATCTTCTAACTCAGAAAGACTTTCTTACACAAACTAGTTTATAACACTACCTGTCTAATAAAGGACATTTTATTACTTTAAATTTTCTAAGAGAAAATCCCATCTATGGTGAAAGTTTTGAAGAACATACTGTTTAGATTCAAAACACTCACCTTTGATGTTGGAGAGATAAAATAAAGAGCTTTCATTTGTCTGACAGGTTCTCGATTTTTATAAATATTCTCCACAACTAACAAAAAAAAGTCCAAAATATAAACAAAGAATTATATTTGACTTGGAGTCTCAGTTTTCACATTACAAATTATGGTATTTAATATCTGTTTTTAAAAGACTATTATGAAGAGCAAATTTAAATAAATGAGTTAAACGATGATGAGTTACGGATGATAATATGATTATGAATGTTACAAGATATTGATACTTTCCCCAAAATGTAAGAGAAATTAAAATCTCATTAACACAATCCTGCCTTGTGGAAGACAGCAACTGTGGCAGTGTTATTTTTCATAACCTCACACTAAAGCTGATTTAAATTTACAATTAATTGCCTCATTTCTAGGTAATAAAGAGAAGCTTAAGAAGTCAGTATTACACACTTGGAAATATGCACAAAAGTTATTTTATGACATAAATCTTACTATCCTTTTAAAAACAAAACATGAAAACCACAAACATCAATCAAAATACTGAAGTAAACTTACTGCATCAACATACAAAACTATAACAAGTATATAACAATAAAAAATTTGAAGAACAAACTCAACAAGGCAACTGACTTAGTCTTGGTTAGGGGTACTTAATTATATGTCTCAGCTGAGGGGAAAAATTCTGACTTACAGAGATTATTCTGAAGATTCACAAAGAAAAGAGTGTCCACAATAATTATTATAGCTAGTGTTACTAAAAAAATAAGACATAATCCCCTGAGAAACACAATTACTAACTAAAATTTATTAATACTTTAAACTCTCCCTATCATAAAAAAAAAAAAAGTTTTTCATGGTGAGTATTTGAAACACTTACCAGTTATGCCCTCTGCTAGAAGATCTGTCATTTTGCAACATGATGCCAAAAGCTTAGTGGTAAATTCATCTAGAAGAATTATCTTAAAATAAATACAAATTAAGAAATAGTATAAGCATTTAACTGCCAAGAATTCACAAAAGACAGAATTTAATGCATTAAACATACTCAAATTCATAATCTTTTTATAACATAAAATTAAAATATCAGGATAGTAAGCAAAATTATCTCAACTCATTTAACTTTCATGACTTAGAAATTTATTTCCTCAATATATGGTCATATAATATTATACATAAGTAAGCAATATTTTCACTTTGAAGCAGAATTTGTTCACTTTAAATGTATCTTATGTTGAACATCAAATTTTCTTAAAATCATAAAATGCTGCTTGTGGTGGAATAATTGTTCTAGGCACTGTTCTAAGCAGTTTACATGAATTAATTCATTTAATATTTACAACTACTCTATGAGGTACTACCATCCCTACTTTACAGATAAAGAAACAGAGGCATAGAGACATCAAATAATTTGCTCAAGAAGCCACAGCTAACAGGAGGTAAAGCTGGAATTAGAAGGTAAACACTATGGTTCTAGACTCTGTACTTTTATACAAGCGTAATGAGTAAAATACATACAAGTCCTCAATAAAGGTTTCTAGCGTTATGCAAATTCTACGTGACTATGTAAATTCTACCTTCCATTCGCCTTCTTTTTTGCAGTCATCAAACACTGTTGCTTTTATCTCTGCAAAGAAAAAGAGAACTATTTAGGAATCTTAATAAATAGAATAACTACTCAAAATGTCCAAGATGGCTGGGAAATATCACTTGAAATTGCTCAGCTTCACAAAAAGTACATATACACGAGTAAAAATCCAGTTCTCTTTAATACTTAACCTATATGGTACATTTAAACTGTAATATATTTTAACTTTTTGAGACTAAAAATATTATTAAAAAGGCTAATATATTTAATTATTGTTCTTTACAGTATCGGGCTTTAGTTTCACCACCAGACACATCCACAATTGAGTGTTGTTTCCACTTTGGCCTAGCCACTTCATTCTTTCTGGTTGCACGCAGGCTCAGTCACTCAGTTGTCTGACTCTTTGAGATCCCACAGACTATAGCCCACAAGGCTCTTCTGTCCATGGAATTTTCCTGGCAAGAATACTAGAGTGTGTTGCCATTTCTTCCTCCAGCAGACCATGTTTTGTCAGAACTCTCACCACGACCTGTCCATATTGGGTGACCTTGCACAGAATGGCTCATAGCTTCACTGAGTTATGCAAGCCCCTTCATCAAGACAAGGCTGTAATCCATGAAGGCAATACGTGAACCAAGAACTTACAGATGTTCAAGCTGGGTTTCAAAGAGGCAGAGGAACCAGAGATCAAATTGTCTATGTTTACTGAATCATGGAGAAAGCAAGGGAGTTCCAGGAAAACATTTAATTCTGCTTCATTCACTACGCTAAAACTTTTGACTGTGTGGATCACAACAAATGGAAAAATTCTTAAAGAGATGGGAATACCAGACCACCTGACCTGCCTCCTGTATGTGAGTCAAGAAGCAACAGTTACAACTGGGCATGGAACAACTGGTTCAAAACTGGGAAAGGAGTATGACAAAGCTGTATACTGTGATCCTGCTTATTTAACTTATATGCAGAATACATCATGTGAAATGCCAGGCTGGATGAATCACAAGATGGAATCAAGATTGCTGGGAGAAGTATTAACAACCTCAGATAACAGAGATGATACCACTCTAATGGCAGAGAGTGAAGAGGAACTAAAGAGGCTCTTGATGAGGGTGAAAGAGAATGAAAAAGCTGGCTTAAAACTCAACATTCAAAAAACTAAGATCAGGGCATCCAGTCCCATTACTTCATGGCAAACAGGGAAAAACTGGAAGCAAGGACATATTTTATTTTCTTGGGCTCCAAAATCACAGTGGACAGTGACCACAGCTATGAAATGAAAAGACACTCCTTGGAAGGAAAGCTATGAAAAACCGAGACAGCATATTAAAAAGCAAAGACCTCACTTTGCCAACAAAGGTCCATATAGTCAAAGCTATGGTTTTTCCAGTATTGGATGTGAGAGTTGGACCATAAAGAAGGCTGAGTGCCAAAGAATTGATGCTTTTGAATTGTGGCGCTAAAGAAGAATCTTGAGAGTGCCTTGGACTACAAGGAGATCAAACCAGTCAGTCTTAAAGGAAATCAACTATGAATATTCATTGTAAGTACTGTTGTTGAAGCTTCAATATTTCCGCCACCTGATGTGGAAAGCAAACTCACTGGAAAAGATCCTGATGCAGAGAAAGACTGAAGGCAAAATGAGAAGCGGGCAACAGAGGAAGTGATGGTTAGATAGCATCACTGACACAATGGACAAGAATTTGAGCAAACTGTGGGAGTCAGCAGAGGACAAAGGAACCTAGAGTGCTGTAGTCCATGAGGTTGCAAAGAGTCAGACACAACTTAGCAAGTAAACAACAATAATATTTTATTATATAAACACATCTGGAAAAAATTTCTGAAAATATTATTTGACTTGGTTTTCCCAACCCTACTTAAATCCTAAGTAAACAAGATGGAAAAAAAAAAAAAAAAACCTGCAAGAAAATCCCTAACCAGCTCATTACTAAATTACATCTGACAAACGACACCAGGTAAGTAAGTTTCTTCCTGATTTAATTCATTACAATTTTCAAAAATGTGTTACAGCATTCAGTTCAGTTGCTCAGTTGTGCCTGACTCTGTGACTCCATGGACTACAGCACACCAGGCTTCCCTGTCCATCACCAACTCCTGGAGCTTGCTCAAACTCATGTCCATGGAGTCAGTGATGCCATCCAACCATCTCATCCTCTGTCGTCCCCTTCTCCTCCAGCCTTCAATCTTTCCCAGCATCAGGGTCTTTTCCAAGGAGTCAGTTCTTCGCATCAGGTGGCCAAAGCATTGGCGTTTCAGCTTCAGCATCGGTCATTCCAATAAGTATTCAAGACTGATTTCCTTTAGGGTGGACTGGTTTGACCAGCTGCAGTCCAAGGGACTCTCAAGAGTCTTCTCCAACACCACAGTTCAAAAGCATCAATTCTTCGGCGCTCAGCTTTCTTTATAGTTCAATTCTCACATCCATACATGACTACTGGAAAAACCACAGCTAGATGGACCTTTGTCAGCAAAGTAATGTCTCTGCTTTTTAATATGCTGTCTAGGTTGGTCATAGCTTTTTTTTCAAGGAGCAAATATCCTTTAATTTCATGGCGCAGTCACCGTCTGCAGTGGTTTTGGAGCCCAAGAAAACAGTCTGTCACTGTTTCCATTGTTTCCCCATCTATCTGCCATGAAGTGATGGGACCAGATGCCATGATCTTCATTTTCTGAATGTTGAGCTTTAAGCCAGCTTTTTCACTCTCCTCTTTCACCTTTATCAAAAGGCTCTTTAGTTCCTCTTCACTTTCTGCCATAAGGGTGGTGTCATATGCATGTCTGAGTTTATTGATATTTCTTCCGGCCAGAATACTGGAGTGGGTAGCCTTTCCCTTCTCCAGAGGATCTTTCCAACCCAAGGATGGAACCCAGGTCTCCCACATTGCAGGCTTATTCTTTACCAGCTGAGCCATCAGGAAAGCCCAAGAATACAGGAGTGGGTAGCCTATCCGTTCTCCAGAGGATCTTCCTGACCCAGGAATCAAACCACCTGCATTGCAGGATTCTTTACCAACTGAGCTATCAGGGAAGCCCAAGAAAGATAGTGCTGTCTTGCAATCCCATGAACTGTAGCCTACCAGGGTCTTCTGTCCACGGGATTCTCCAGGCAAAAATACTGGAGTGGGTTGCCATTTCCTTCTCCAGGGGAATTTCCTGACCCAGGATTGAACCCAGGCCTCCTGCATTGCAGGCAGATGCTTTACTGACTGAGCTATGCAGAAAGTCCACTGGAAATGTGGCTCACCTGAACTGGGATGTCCTGCAAGTATAAAATACACACCAGATTTCAAAGACTTAGTACAAAAAGAAATCTAAAATATCATTATTTTATTTGATTAGACATTTAAATGGTAACATTTTGGATATATCCGGTTAAACAAAATATATTTTAAAAATTAATTTCACCTGTTTTTTTTTTTTTTGATTTGGCTATCAGAAAATTTTAAGTAACACACGTGGCTTGCCTTTTATTTCTAACTAGATAGTACCACCTTAGAATCTGAGGATACCAAGCCAGTATCTCAAAAATAAATGATAAAGAGATAACTAGTATGTGGACAGAGATTAGGGGCATCCGAGAAAAGTGATTTGGTTACAGGTAAAATGTGTTTGGAGTAGTCCAAGGAAATCACATCAACTAATATTACAGAAATATATATTTCTCTAATTATTAATGAAAGTTATTTAACCTTATAATCCATTTCTCTAGCACCCTAAATATGGATACATCCCAAGATTCAATTCTCTTACTTTTGCTCTGCTTGCTCTATACTCTTCCTCAGAGACCATGTTCATCATCAAAGTTTCATCTATCAGATCAGTTCTTCAATTTTTTCCCCCAACTTTACTGCGATAAACTCACATATAACATTGTGTAACTTTCAAGGTTAACAAGGTATTGATCTGATACACATATATTGCAGTATAATTATGACTGCAGTGTTAGTTAACACCTCCACCACTCCACATACCATTTCTTTTTTGGGGTGAAAACATTTAAGATCTATTCTCTCTGCAACTTTCAATTATATAGTAAGGTATTTTTATCTATAATCACAATGCTGTACATTAGATCCTCAGAACGTAATCCTCTTCCAACTGGAAGCTTGTACTCTTTGACCAACTTCTCCCTATTTCCCACTAACCCACAGCAATCCTTCATTTTTCCACAAATCCTCATCTCTCCTTTTATGTCTCTCAATTACACAATACAGGTTTAAGCAGCTACATGCCTCAAATTGAGATTAAATGCCCTAAAAACTGCTCTAGACGTCTCCACTTCTATGAGTTTTATTGTCATCTTCTTAGTCATTGTCTTCATCTATTTCCTCTTTTCTCCATTTCTAATCACTAGGCAGTATCCACTGTTCTTTCTGCTGATTGCCACCATCACTACCACTGCCCTGATCCTTACTCTCTCTCACAGAATTACTATAATAATCTCCTATCTGGATTTCCTGCTCCCTATCTCTAACCCCTTTACCTTCCCCAGTATGTTTTCCACACTGCAGTCAAGAGTCCTCTTCCTAAAGCACAGCCCTGTCACTTCAATACCCACCTCAAAATTCTCTCAAATTCTGTTACCTCAGAATAAAATCTAGATTCTACTATTCAATATCCTCCATCAACTGGCCTTCACCCAATCTCTAAATTAATCTTCCACCAGTCCAAATGCTACTCAATTAATGACCTATTAATACCAATTACCCTAACTTTTCTCCTTCTGTTTCTTCTACATATGAAGTGAAATACATTTTAAATTGTAACACCAAAGAGGATGTGAAAATACTGATGGAAAAAATGAAAGGAGAACTAACAAAGTAGTGTATGGCATCAGCAATGCCAAATGTATAATCAGAAGGGTTCTGGGGTTAACGTTTCATAGAGGTGGTAGTTACATGAATAAAAATTTACCCAGCTATATATTTAGCAATAGTACACTTTACACTAGCATTACACTTAGTGAAAACTTTAGGAACAAAAAATGACTTCCTTTCAGCATTGTTCTAGTAAGTCCCCAAAATGCTGACAGCTGCTGTTAGAGGAGGAAAACAAACTTTTCATCTTTAATGGCTTCCCACTGCTAGAGCATTTTTAAACAATTTAGCTCCAACCTACCTTTTATAGGCTTCATCCCCCTATTCCTTGCAATAAATATCCTGTACTCAAACAAAAGGAATTATTCCCTCTTCCATAAACAATCACATACTTTGATGCCTTTAGGTCCTAGTTCAGATTTCCCTGTCTGGCAAAAACCTACTACCTTTCAATGTTACCTTCTATTTAGAGTCTTCTCTAAAGCAGTTCCAGAGAGGAAAAAATTTCTTTTTCTTCTCTTTTTCTATGAAACTTCTTCATGCTGCTAATATAGTACTTAGTACCTGTATACCTGTATCCTCCCACTGAACTGTGAATTCCAGGTCAAGGAATATGAATACAGAAGGGGGAAATGTGGAAACAGTGACAGATTTTATTTTCTTGGGCTTCAAAATTACTGTGGACAGTGACTGCAGCCATGAAATTAAAAGATGCTTGCACCTTGGAAGGAAAGCTATGACAGTGTATTAAAAAGCAGAGACATCACTTTGCCAACAAAGGTCCATACAGTCAAAGGTAGGGCTTTTCCATTAGTCATGTAGGAATGTGAGAGTTGGACTACAAAGAAGGCTGAGTGCAGAGGAAATGATGCTTTTGAACTGTGGTGCTAGAGAAGACTCTTGAGAGTCCCCTGGACGGCAAGGAGATCAAACCAATCAATCCTAAAGGAAATCAACCCCGAATACTCATAGGACTGACTGATGCTGAAGCTAAAGCTCCAATACTTTGGCCACCAGATGCAAAGGGCTGACTCACTGGAAAAGACCCTGATGCTGGGAAAGACTGAATGCAAAAGGAGAAGGGGGCGGCTGAGGATGAGGTGGTTGAATAGCACCAATGGACATGAATGGACTCAATGGACATGAATTTGAGCAAACGCTAGGAGATAGTGAAGGAAGGACAGGGAAGCCTGTGCTGCAGTCCACGGAGTCTCAAAGAGTCAGACACGACTTATTGACTGAACAACAACAAAAGGAATATATACCTAGAACAGTGGGTGGCACAGTTTACTCAATAAAAATTTGGTTTAAATGAATACATAATTCTGCAAATATCCAAAAAGGAAAAAATTGTGCTCAACAAGATAAAGAAGTAACCAGAATGAAAAAAAGCAATAAATATAACAGATTAAAACAGAAAAACAAAAAAATGTTTTCCATATGCCCGTGTGTGTGTGCGTACATGTTCAGTCATGTCTGACTCTTTGTGACACCATAGAGTGTAGCCCACCAGACTCCTCTGTCCATGTGATCTCCCAGGCAAGAATACTGGGTGACTGCCATTTCTTTCTCCAGGGGATTCTTCCCAGCAACTGAATCCAAGTCTCTTGCGTCTCCTGCACTGGCAGGCAAATTTTTTACCATGAGCGCCACCTGGGAAGCCCTATATTTGGGAAAAATAAGTTCTCAAGGAATTTTTAAAAAACCCGAGTGGTTGTCTCTGGGAAAGGAGTCTGGGCTCTGGGTAGGGATGAAGATTAATTTTATTTTACAGTCTTTTCTATTATCAAAATTTTTTGCCACATCAAGGTATTTAAGAATGATTAAAAATACTAATTACAAAGATTATGAAGGAAGAGGAAAAAGTTATGTCAATGTTAAGCATTTAAAAAAAGGAAGCAGCAAAATGACCAATAATACAAAATACATTTGAAGGTATATAAGGACTAGAAGAAAAACATGAAAAGCAAAAAGCTTATAATTTAAGGTATCAATTTTAATTTGTAAACAAATTACTTTGATTTGTAATTTTTCGAGATTCACTTTCTCCAACATTTCCTCTAAAATATACAATAGACATTAGACTATTGTTTATAATAGGCTGTACTGAATAAGGAAAAATAAAATACCATAAATGGCTTCAACTTGCTGCTTTACTTAGTTACTATATTTAGTTACTATTGTTTTGCTGTGTTTTTCAAATAAACTTCATCAAATTTTTATTTAAAATCTTTTATCAGTGATAGCTTTGCTACCGCTCTCCTACAGCAAAAAATGGCAAATGAGCAATACCAAGCAATATAAATTTTTACTGATATTAAGTATGGGAGTTAGTTTTGTAAATAAATGCAGCCCTTTGCAGTCAAAACATTAAATTTTTAAAAGGGGTTTTAATGTAGTCCCTAAAGGCTGATTCCTTCTCATGTTTTAGGTCTCAGCTCAAATGTTACCTACTCAGAGAAACAGGGCAAAGGCTAACAGACTTTTGCCAAGAGGATACACTGGTCATAACAAACAGCCTCTTCCAACAACAGAAAGAGACAGCTCTACACACAGACATCAACAGATGGTCAATACCTAAATCAGACTGATTATATTCTTTGCAACCAAAGATGGAGCTCTACACAGTCAGCAAAAACAAAACCAGGAGCTGACTGTGGCTCAGATCATGAACTCCTGACTGCAAAATTCAGACTTAAATTGACGAAAGTAGGGAAAACCACTAGACCATCAAAAATGAAAGTGTAAGTGAAAGTCGCAGGGTTGTGTCTGACTCTTTGAGACCCCATGGACTCCTTCATGGAATTCTCCAGACCAGAATACTGGAGTGGGTAGCCTTTCCCTTCTCCAGGGGATCTTCCCAACCCAAGGATCGAACCCGGACTCCTGTATTGCAGGCAGATTCTTTACCAGCTGAGCCACAAGGAAAGCCCTCTACACCATTCAGGTATGACCTAAATCAAATCCCTTACAATTATATGGTGGAAGTGACAAATACATTCAAGGGATTAGATCGGATAGACAGAGTGCTTGAAGAACTATGGACGGAGGTTTGCGACACTGTATAGGAGGTGGTGATCAAAACCATCCCCAAGAAAAAGAAATGCAAAAAGGCAAAACAGTTGTCTGAGGAGGCCTTGCAAATAACTGAGAAGAGAGAAGTGAAAGGCAAAGGAGAAAAGGAAAGATATATCCATCTGAATGCAGAGTTCCAAAGAATAGCAAAGAGAAATTAGAAAGCCTTCCCAAGTGACCAATGCAAAAAAACAGAGGAAAACAACAGAATGGGAAAGACTAGCGATCTCTTCAAGGTAATTAGAGATACCAAGGGAACATTTCATGCAAAGATGGGCAAAATAAAGGACAGAAATGGTATGGACCTAACAGAGGCAGAAGATATTAAGAAGGGAAGGCAAGAATACACAGAAAAAATATACAAAAAAGAGTTTCATGACCTAGATAATCATGATGGTGCGATCACTCACCTAGAGCCAGACATCCTGGAATATGAAGTCAAGCAGGCCTTAGGAAGCATCACTATGAACAAAGCTAGCGGAGGTAATGGAATTCCAGCTGAATTATTTCAAATCCTAAAAGATGATGCTGTGAAAGTGTTGCACGCAATATGCCAGCAAATTTGGAAAACTCAGCAGTGGCTACAGGATTGGAAAAGGTCAGTTTTCATTCCAGTCCTAAAGAAAGGAAATGCCAAGGAATGTTCAAACTACCACACAAGCTATACTCACCTCACATGCTAGGAAAGTAACGCTCAAAATTCTCCAAACTAGGCTTCAACTGTATGTAAACTGAGAACTTCCAGATGTTCAAGCTGGATTTAGAAAAGGCAGAGGAACCAGAGATCAGATTACCAACATCCACCGGATCATAAGAAAAAGCAAGAGAGTTCCAGAAAAACATCTACTTCTGTTTCACTGACTACACTAAAGCCTTTGACTGTGTGGATCACAACAAACTGTGGAAAATTCTGAAAGAGATGGGAATACTAGACCACCTGACCTGCCTCCTTAGAAATCTGTATGCAGATCAAGAGGCAACAACTAGAAGCAGACGTGGAACAATGGACTGGTTCCAAATTGAGAAAGGAATACGTCAAGGCTCTATATTGTCACCCTGCTTACTTAACTTCTATGTAGAGTACATCATGTGAAATGCCAGGCTGGATGAAGCACAAGCTGGAATCAAGATTACAGGGAGAAATAGCAATAACCTCAGAGATGCAGATGACACCACCCTTATGGCCAAAAGTGAAGAGGAACTAAAGAGCCTCTTGATAAAGGTGAAAGAGGAGAGTGAAAAAGCTGGCTTAAAACTCAACATTCAAAAAACGAAGATCATGGTATCTGGTCCCGTCACTTCATGGCAAATAGAGGGGGAAACAATAGAAACAGTTTGAGACTTTATTTTCTTGGGCTCCAAAATCACTGCAGACAGTGACTGCAGCCATGAAATCAAGACGCTTGCTCCTTGGAAGAAAAGCTATGGCCAACCTAGACCGCATATTAAAAAGCAGAGACATTACTTTGCTGACAAAGGTCCGTCTAGTTAAAGCTATGGCTTTTCCAGTAGTCATGTATGAGTGTGAGAGTTGGGCTATAAAGAAAGCTGAGCACCGAAGAATTGATGCTTTTGAACTGTGGTGTTGGAAAAGACTCTTGAGAGTCCCTTGGACTGCCAGGAGATCCAACCAGTCCATCCTAAAGGAAATCAGTCCTCAATATTCACTGGAAGCTGAAGCTCCAATACTTTGTCCACCTGATGTGAAGAACTGACTTGTTAGAAAAGACCCTGAAGCTGGGAAAGACTCAAAGTAGGGGGAGAAGGTGACGATAGAGGACGAGATGGTTGGATGGCATCACTGACTTGACGGACATGAGTTTGAGCAAGCTCCCGAGTTGGTGATGAACAGGGAAGCCTACTGTGCTGCAGTCCACAGGGTTACAAAGAGTCGGACACAACTGAGTGTCTGAACTAAACAGAGAATCCTTTCCTGACCTACCTATCCAGAGTAGCCTCTTTCTATATATAGATATCAAGGACTGAAATAACCACGTTTATTCTTTGTTTACATACTTATTTTCTATTATTCACCACTTGAATGCAAGATTCAGGAAGACTGGGAACTTATCTCCTCTCTATTGCTGTATATCCCATAGGAATTCAATATTTACTGAACAAATTGGGGGGCATTACAGAACTGATCTGTTCACTTTTTCTCCTGTTTACTTTTTAAAAATATTTATTCAGCTTCATTGGGTCTTAGTTGCTCACCAGCATGTGGGATCTTAGTTCAGGGATTGAACTAACATCCCTGGCATTGTAAGGCAGATTCTTAACCACTGGACACCAGGGAGGTCCCCTGCCTCCCCACCTCACCCCCACCCAACATTTTACTTTTAACAAGCATTATTACCCATTGCATTCTGCCATGGACTGTTTGGAATTTAAATCTCTAGAAGACACAATAGTGGACCTACCTTCAAGAAGCTTATTAAGAGTGTCTCATCAGGCACCATTTGCAAAGGATAAACCACATATGCTACAGAAATATGAGACATGCGATTAAAATGAGAAGCTGCTATGGAGGTAATTGTCCCATTTGTGCTGAGACTTAAAGGCTGGCTAAAACTTGGAGAGTTGAAGAATAGGAGTAAGAGGAGCATTCTAGACAGAACTGGCATCAAGATGTGGAGGCAGAAGATTTTAAGAAGAGTCAACAGGATGGAATAGCCAAACATCAATATTATACTAGGAAAAGCTACAAAGCAGGCTGGAGCAGGTTATAAATCTTCAAATGCAGACCAAGTGTCTGAAAAGATCTTTAGGTACAAGTGCAGGGTATCTCTCTGCAGGTCTTTTTAAGCAGGAGATCAGCATGATCATAGCTCAATACTATTACAGGAAAACCAGTCTGGTCAGATGAACTGGAGTGAGAAAGAACAAGGCTTGGAGGCTCAGTTAGGCTACTGAAACAGACTGGGCAAAAAACAAGGCTCTGAACTGAGGTTTAAACATTATAGAAAGTCATAGACAGGTCACACAGAAACTGCAGCCAAAAAGATCTGGGTTGGAATACTAAGTCTATATTTAACAGTTGTATAAGGTTTTTTAAAAAAAATGGCTTTATTATGATTTACATATCATACAACTCATCCAAAGTATACAATTAAATGGCTTTCAGTATATTCAGAGTTGTATGCTTATCACTGTAATCAATTTTAGAACATCTCATTACTTCAAAAGGAAACCCAGTTCCTTAGCCATAATCCCCACATCTCCCCAGCCTCCCCAGGCATAAGCAACCACAAATCTACTTTCTACTAATCTCTATATATTTGCCTATTCTGAACATTTAATATGAATGGAGTCATATGGTTCTTTATGACTGGCTTCTTTTCATTTGGCATAGTTTTTCCAGGAATCATCAATACTGTAGCATGTATCAGTACTTCCTTCTTTTTATTGCCCAATAATATTCCATTATATGGACATACCACATGTTATTAATCCATTCACCAGTTGATGGGCATCTGGGCTGTTCTGACTTTTTGCCTATTTAGAATAATGCTGCTATGATAATAGGTGTATCAGCTTTAGTATCTGTTAAAGAGATAATAATTCTTATTAAGTTTTAATGTTTGTAAAGAATAGTGCCTGGCACAGAGTAATGTTGAAAAAATATCAATTCCCTTCTTCCTACTTTGCAGGCAAATTGAAAGTTACTTATCTTTCTACCCTCATCAAACTGTACTACCCTAAACCTAGCAAAACCTTTTCCCAGTCAAATATGATTCTCCTACCTCTGAGGAGATTTCTTCCCCATTTCTTTCAGACTCCATCTTCTTTAGCTAACAGAATTCAGAGGCTCCTACTTCTCTTTCTCCACTTACTAAATGATGAATGAATATTATTCTGTCTTTTAGTTATGTTGCTATTTACACAAAAATTACAAAAACTATTTTTTTGAATCCTTGTAACACTTTTCTTCCCTTCATCATCCCCTCTTCTTTATCTTACACTCCATGTTTATATCTTGGTGCTACCTCAAGTTAACAGCACAAGAGGGAAATTTTGTTATCTGTAAACACTCTCTCTTGCCTAGTTTCCATGCTATCAACACTAATGTTACTAACATTAACCTTTTTCTCCCCTGATAAATGCTGATGTTAAGGACCATCTTGGAAATTATCTTTATAACATAATTCATTACCTATTTTCATATATATATGTTTAAATACGATTGTGATTTTAAAACATTACCAAATCTTAAAAGTGACCCATATAAATTTTGAAAAACAAAATGGTAACATTATAATTGTAAGTCGCTCAGTTGTGTCGGAATCTCGGCGACCCCATGGACTGTCCATGGAATTCTCCAGGCAAGAATACAGAAGCAGGTTGCCATTTCCTTCTCCAAACCTTATAATTATCCAATTAAAAAAAAACCTGTCATAACTTTTTTTCCCCTTTCCATTTATACACTTGTTTCTAGTACCTGATATGTTAAGGAATATGACAGCTACCGATTTGGAATTTTAATTTTACACAAGGAACTCTATAACCCCCAGAATTTTATTAACTCAGTCATTATTTCTGTTCCTTGCTCAACAAGCCAGAACCAGAAATACTAATTAGATGTTATACCCCTTTCCACTACTGGGCCATAATTACTTTGAACCCAGAAAAACCAAACGATGATGGTTCTTCCTGTCTGGCGGTTTCATTCTCTAAGGTGGCAGACATAGGTTTGGAGTGATATTTACGAAAGTTGTAGACGACACGGCAGAACAGCAGAGGATCAGTCACCAGTAAGCGGTGAAGCCCTAGGTGAAGGGAGTGGCTCCGAGAGTGTTAAGAAAGAAGTAAAGGTGCAACTTTGCCCCGAGATACACTCATTCCCGTGGTCCCTCCTCAAGAACTCTTAAGAAAGTGGGTTCTTCTAGAAAGAAAGAAGGGTCTATTTTTTTTTAAAAGGACAGGCATCGTAAGGTACCGCTGTAAAACTCTCCCAGATACTAAGACGAATGAGCAGAATACGCAGTCTTCGGAAACTCAAGTGTGGGGAGACGCGGAGGGACGAGATAAACAAACACAGTGCTCAGATTGTCTCGGGTGGAGAGACATCGCCGACTGGTGGGGCCCAGGCGAGAGCGCGACCGAGATCCGCGCAGGGGCCCCGGGCGGAAAAGCTGGGCCGGGGGCCGCTCACCCAGGACGGGACTTCGCAGCCAGGGCCCGGCCAAGCAGAGCCCAGAGAGTGACGGATGCCGGCGTGAAGGCCTCGTCCTCCCGCTCCCCGCCCATCCCTGGCGCCGCCAAAACTAGGGCTGGAAAGGAAAGCAGGAAGAAATCCTAACAGGAAAAGCAGGAAGAAATCCTAACAGGGACCTGGGAGCCAAAGCAACAAGTGCCCACCGCGGATCTCCAAGATACTGCTGGTCTGGGGCAGGAAAGCAGGGCCCGGCTCCCCGGCATGCTAGCCTTCCCTTTGTCAGCCTCTGCCCCACCGCACTCACTCTGCCACACGACGCTCTTCAGCCCCCTTTCCGTCACCGGCGGCGCCATCTTCCCAAACGCTATGGAGGAGCAGCCGCCGCCTCCCACCCGCAACCTACTTTGCTGTGAGAGGGAGTTCTGGCGGGCCCCGCCCCTCGCTGCGGGGACGGCCCTGCCCACACCCACGGGTCACGCCCACAAGTGACGTCACGAGCTTCTTACGGGATTCCCGCCCAACCCCAGACTGAGGCTGCGCAGTGTGGGTGAATTCTCCGTGGGCAGTTGCGCGCCCCTCTAGCGGGAGGCTCTCAGCCGAATTTCCACGCCTTGGGATGTCAGAACGGAGAAGGCAATGGCACCCCACTCCAGTACTCTTGCCTGGGAAACCCCATGGACGGAGGAGCCTGGTAGGCTGCAGCCCATGGGGTCCCGAAGAGTCGGACACGACTGAGCGACTTCACTCTCACTTTTCACTTTCATGCACTGGAGGAGGAAATGGCAACCCACTCCAGTATTCTTGCCTGGAGAATCCCAGGGACGGAGGAGCCTGGTGGGCTGCCGTCTATGGGGTCGCACAGAGTCGGACAAGACTGACGTGACTTAGCAGCAGCAGCAGCAGGGATGTCAGAAAGTGAAACAGTACCAATGGATTGTGAGCTAACACCACCTAAGAAACTCGAATTCACGCATACGATTCATGAAAAAGAGAGGGGTTCTTCAGTTTACAAAATAATTCACTTTGAGAAGCGATTTATAATAGACTTCACTCAGTCAGCTACCGAGTAGAAAATTTAGCCTCCAAAAAGTTTATTCACTTTTCAAGGACATAATAATTATGTAGAACCATGAGGTGCAGCCCACTGTGCCCAGAACTGTGCAGGACTTTCAGGCAAGTCAAAGAAAGGAGAGACCCACTTCTGAAGAATTAAAAATCTAGATAGCTCAGTTCCTGGCACGCTTGAAGGCAGTCAAATATTGGTTGTAATAGTGAATGCCATAATGATGAAAATATACATAAATGAACCAATAAAACAGTCCCTTCCACATGAATTAATGTTTGTTGACTAAGTATTATCAGTGCTTTAGATTTAAAAGAGGGGAATTATTGCTGATTCACAAAGGAGATGATCTGAGCTCAGACTTAGAGAAAGTTTAGGCAGAGATCTGTTTTTTGAGATGGTTATTTTGAGACTTGAAATCAAAGTAATCAATCATAGGGGAATTCCCTGGCGGTTCAGTGCTTAGGATTCCAGCACTTTCACTGATGAGTGGGTGGGTTCAGTCACTCCTCGGTAGAACTAAAATCCCACAAGCCCTGAGACCAACAACAAACAAGTTATCAATCATGAATTCAAGCAGTTTAGTTTCTGAAACTCTCAACTGTAACATAAACATCATATACACTAGCAAAAAGCAGACTTTCCTCACACTGATTTGCAAAGAACCAGAAGGCAGTGGCAACCCACTCCAGTACTCTTGCCTGGAAAATCCCATGGATGGAGGAGCCTGGTAGGCTGCAGCCCATGGGGTCGCTAAGAGTCAGACATGACTGAGCGACTTCACTTTCACTTTTCACGCATTGGAGAAGGAAATGGCAACCCACTCCAGTGTTCTTGCCTGGAGAATCCCAGGGACGGCGGAGCCTGGTGGGCTGCTGTCTATGGGGTCGCACAGAATCGGACACGACTGAAGCGACTTAGCGGCAGCAGTAGCAGCAGTAATAATAATGGCTAACATTTACTGCGGATGTAGTATATGCCAGGCAGCATGCTAAATGAATTATCTCATTGATCCTCAAAGCAATCCTCACAGTCAAGGAACCTGAGGCTTAGTGAAACTAAATAACTTGCCAAGGATGCACAGGAGTGGTGCAGTGGGAAGGAGAATAAGGTTTGAGTTACACAGATAGGGCAGGCTGTAAGATGATTTGCAATTTTTGATCTTTAGGAGAGAGAAGGAAAATCAAGAATAAAAACAACCGTAAAAGGTGTTCAAGCAAAAACCAATGGCATGAATGGCTTTCCATTCTAGACTTAACTGGGCCAAGCTGGGGTTCTGGCCTCTCAAATCTACTTTAAATAGACTTAGCTGCTCAAAATTTTAAACAAATGCACACATTATATTTCTCTCTCTTTTCAATTTTAAATCAGATTCTGCTTCGTATAGCAGGGTTGAGCCCCCAGCCATAAGAAAAAGTCCTGTTACAGACTCACACTTCTAAAATGAAGCTCCTTGTCCTCAAAGGTCAAACCAAGACAGAGGAATGAGGTGGGTTAAAGTGTCTTGAGGAGAATGACCACGTGCCAGGGGTAACACAGAAAGGACCTTCTGGGTTGGAAGTTTGACTTGGGTCACATGGGGTATAGCTGTGATTCATGCTCCTGAAGGCCAGATTCCAAGGTGGCAATGTGGTATAGTGGAGCAAATGTGGGCATTAGGAGCATGTAGACATGGGTCCACAAACCCTGGACTGGCCTCTTATTAGTAGTATGACTTGAAACACTTCAGTGTCATTGCATTTATATGTTGAAAGTTAGTATAGTATCTCAAACCTCACAACAACCCAACAAAATGATAATCTTTATAGCAATTTTACAAATGTGAAAACTGAGATTCAGAGGGAGACATTAAATTACATAAGACCTCAAGATGGCTCCCAAACCACTGGCTTTTCCATCATACTACGTTGTTTAACTTCACTTGACCCTCTAGTTTCACATAACCTCTCTGAGCTGTCTAGTCTCCTCTAGTTGGTTTACCTAAACAGATTGAACGAAAATTTTGAATTCCCTGAATAGGATATAGCAGAGTGGAAGACAAAATCCACTAATGCTAATCAGAGATGAAAAATCTGCATTGCATGATTTGTAGAGCAGATACACAGTTGAAATAATTGAGACTGAATGTAAAAGCTCTTGAGTTAAGGCAGATCACTCATTCACCATCCTATATCCAGGTCTTCTTCTCTAATAATTAATCAATTAATCATGATAACCCAGAGAAATATTTTCCATAAAAATACCATAGATGGGCAGGTCTGATCAATGCTACATACTTACTTGGCCCCCTGATAATCTGTGTTTCAACTGGTTAGCTGTGAGAACATGGATGAATTCCTTGACCTATCTGGGTCTCATTTTTGTTATATATATAAAGGAATATTATCATTTAGCTCAGAAAGTTGTTATGAGAATGAAATAGGAAATGCACTTAAAAGCATGTAGTATGTGCGACATCCATGTTTTGGTTTTATGTTCACCCGATGTGGACCACATTGTCTTCTGTGGAATTCTGACCAAAGCAGCCCAGACTTCGATGCCTAGCTGAGTAGACAGCCATTTCATTTTTTCTGTATTCTGGTATTTATAGGGTATGAGTGTACTGGTCCTAGCAGCCCCCTAGTGTCCTGGGACCAGGGATCCTGACTTTCCATTTGGCCTTTGCCCTTGGCTCTTTGCCTGTTCTAGTACAGCCATGGATACAGCTCTTATCAGAAGGCACACACTGCCAGAGATGGGGCTCAGCACACAGTCTGTCAAGGGCTCTGAACCACAACCCAGAACACTGCCCCAGTTCATTCATGGTCCCCTTACAGGGCATGGACCCACTCTGAACCCTCCTGATCTCGTCACCAATCTTTCATCACATGCCACAGCCTTCTAGCTTCTGTTAAATTAATTAAACAAGGAGGTCATTAGACTGAGGTGGCTCTGATACCTTAGCCACCTTTGTGAACAAACCAAAACCTAAGTCTTTAAGTGTCTCAATGTTAAGAAATCAAAATCTAAGGACAACTAATCACAAATAGCCAACTAAGATTTCCCAAATAAGACAACCACTATAGCTACATAGCCATTGGTTTTATAGCCAGTCAAATAATATGCTTGCTTTGCTTCCACCTCTTTTCAGTTAAAGTCTCCCCCTTCCTACCAAGCCCGCCCCACAGCTCCTGTCAATAGAGTACTCCTAATCATTTTGGTTTTGGTGCTGCTGAATTCAAATCAATTTCTGCTCAAATAAACTCTTAAAAATTTTAACATGCCTCAGTTCATCTTTTAACCTGTTTCAGCTTCCCATCGCTGAAATTTTGCTTCAAGGAAGAATGGGGCCAATGCAAGTCTTTTAATGTTCCCAAACTTGGCCACATGGCAGAAACACTTGGTGAGTTTGTTAAAAGTATAGATTCCCAGGTCTGGGCAAACCTGCTGAGTTAGAATCTCCAGGGGATGATACCAGGAAGTCTGTATTAAATAATGAGTTCCCCAGCTGATGTCAATGCACCTAGTCCGACTCCTGTTCATCCACTGGTATTTAGGAACAAAAGTGAACTAAATTTGGTCCTCTTCTGTGTGTACTGTCTGACTCAGCAATTTCTATTTTTCTGGAATCTAAGTTCTTTGACTTGCCTTCTTTTCAAGTGCAAATGCTCTTGAGTATCTCATCAGTGGCACATTTGTATCTCAGTCTCACACAGAAAGGGAAAGCAGACATAGAAAAAAGAAGTTTGCTGTTCCCTCCCAGTGTACCTCAAGCCTAATTCCATGCTCCAATTCCCTCTGGGCAGAGTTCTATGGTTGTTCCTAACTACAGACAGTCTTAGTTCCACAGCTAGGCTTCTGGGGAGCAAACACTTTAGTTACTTGTGTTACACAAGTCCGGCTTGCACTATCTTTTAATAAGGTTACTGGCACTCGAAAGACAATTTTTTTTTAGGTACAACAGATTTATCATTGCTATTTCTCTCCAAAAAAAAAAAAAAAAGCAATTACAGTGTGAGTGAGGAATAGAGCCAGCAAGATCAATGGTCCTTCCCTCCAAAGATGCATGTATGTCAGTCTGCCACAGTTTGGGGCTCTGGCCCTGACTGTCCCTCCATCTGAAGTCTTTGCTCATTCAAAAGCATGACTACAATCATTCCAGCAACAGGCTAGCAACTCTGCTTTCCCAGACACTCACACAGAGGTGTCAACACATGATGCTTTCTTTCGCTTGGGAAAGCCTGCAAGTGGCTTGGCTTCCTCTTAACTTTAGATGAGGGTGTTATTTCCTACAGGTGGCCCTGGCAGCTGCTGCTATCCAACCTCAGCCGAAGTCCTTGTCGAGTTCTGTTTTGGATGAGTGCAGTCAATGTGTGGTGGCTTGATTTTGACTTCTCTGGGAGTGGACACTTCCAACTCTTGAATGGCTAGAGAGCTGCATGGCAAGTGCTGGGTCGCTGAAACACTTATGAAGTGGGTGTGTTGTAGTCTGTACTATGTCTGGGTATAAGAAATCTCCAAGAATTTCTGCTACGCAGACCTTGCACATCTCCAGGACTTTCCCAGTGTGCTGGCTCATTCTGGCAGCCTTCCACAAGACTTTCTGGATTAATTTCTCCCCTGAGTCTTCTCTGCAGCAGATCTTGAACTCCTGTGCCATTGAGGACACACCTGACCTTGAACTCAGGAAGTGGAGTCAGAGCAGTTCTTCTAAAGGCCAAAAGAGCTTGTCCCATCCTAGAGGCATTTTGTATTCTAATAGACCTTTTCCAGCTCTAATCACACTAACAATTAAGGAACCTTTGCAAAAGATATGGGAAGAAATTTTTAGAGCAAAGAAAAAGTAACACTTTGCCTTTGAATTATAACATTTCAATTTAAATTACTCACTAGTCAAGTCTCTGTTTTCATCCGTGGTTTACTGTGTCATTCCACATTTCTCTTCCCTCTGTAAATCACTGAAAAGGCAAGGAAGCGAGGAAGCCACAAAATGCATTAGTATGTAGACATTTTCTTAAGTTAAAAAGCCCTCAGATGTCACTGAGGTTCAGATTAGCGTTTCGACTTGAAATGCTACTTTTGCAGCACTTCACAGCAAGTAAGCAGAAAAGTAAGATAAACTGAACCATTCAAAGGGCAAGAAGAAATTGACCATCAGGTTCTAACTAACCAGGATGTTCTCTCGCGCGCTTTGTGAAATGTGAATCCTCCCCAGGAGTCTCCTGGAGCTCAGACTACTGACCCAGGACAAAGGACTTTCGTCTCCACCCCCAAGCCTTTTATTTACTGAGCTTACTTTGAGCCTGTCATTGGGTCTAACAATTTATATCTCCTTTAATCTTTATAATATCTTATGAAAAGTTTGTTCCAATTTTCAGATGAGGAAACCTGTACTTAGAATTGAAGCACCTTGCCTGAGGGAAAGGGACAGTGGCAGGATTTGAACCCAGATCTGTCTCTTAAAAAATCCATTCATGCTGTTGAAAAGCTTTAGGATAATCCAAGAGTTAAGCAAGACCAAAAGCCTTAGACCAACAAGATTCCCAAGGCTTCCCTTAGCATATATAGAGGCCCCATGCCAGCTAGGGACCTACTCTGACTAGTCCTATGTATAGAGAGGAGAAATGCTGAAATTGGACAGCAATTTAGAATTTCTCCCTTAATACAGTGAATTCTATATGATGTAGAGACCCCCAAATAATCATTTTTGAGAGTCTTGCAGAATTTCTACAACAATCTCTTAAAGAAAAGGTCAGATCTCTTCAGGTTGAAGACTGAAACTCGCTAAGGAAGGAGAAGCAATAATCAAGGCCAGCCCAGAGGGACATAGAAAGTGGACAGCAGTAACCGAGAGCAGTGCTTCTCAAACTTGGAGAGTGTCAGAATCACATGGGAACCTGATAGAAACACAGGGGCCCACTTCAGTAGGCATGGGTCCTTACATCCTTTGCTAGCTCTCCAAGAGATTTTGATACACACCAAAGTTTGAGCACTACTATCTAAGCAGTAACCCACAAACCTGAATATGCATGTGAATCACCTGGGGATTCAGTATCTCTGCATAGGGCCTAAAATTGTACGTTTTGAACAAGGTTTCTGGCAACCTTGAATAGCAAGGTCTAAGAGCAACAGTTTTCAAGCATTTTTTTAATAAAAGTGTCATCTATTTAACAAGATCGTAGGGAAGACCAATATATAATACACCACTCTTCACCTCCTAGGTGTCCCCAAGATACTTCTACTACCCCTCTGTGGCTCAGGAGAAATATTGAATTAAAACCGCCATAATACTAGAAAGATGTTCCAAGAATGCAGACCCAGGCCCATGTACATTTTACTGAAGACCAGAGCTTACAGTCATTAGTACTTTAGGAGTTTTTTCAAGTAATTATAATCTAGAACTTTCCTCATAATTTATTTTTAATAAGCCAGGTCTGTTTCCCTATAATCACTGGAAATAGAAACCCTTTAAAAATTAATAGGGATTACTCTTATTTCAGAACTACTGGTGGGGCTCCCCCAGTGGCTCAGCAGTAAAGAATCCTCCTGCCAATGCAGGATATGCAGGTTCAGTCCCTGGGTCAGTAAGATCCCCTGGAGAAGGGAATGGCAATCCACTCCAATATTCTTGTCCAGGAAATCCCATGGACAGAGGAGCCTTGTGGGCTACAGTCCATGGGGTTGCAAAGAGTTAGACATGACTTAGTGACTAGACAACAACAGCAGGTGGGGCAAGAATTAGAAAACATGTGTCTTCTGTGCTCAGAGAAGTAATGGACTGGGAGAGGAAACAGAGAACAGGCAGAAAAGAGAAGCATGTGTCCTACTGGTGGAAGGAAGTGTTGGAAGGGAGCTGGCCCAGGCTGGAAGGCTATCCAGTGGAGTTTGCTCATAGGAAGGCTTCATTTTCTCTTACATCCTCTGAAGTCATCCATGTCTGACTGTGTGTGTGTGTTGTGTGTGTTTACGTGTCTGGTCTATATTTTAGGTTTTATAATATTCCCGAGGGGTATTCCCAAGGCCTCAAACCAAGCAATCCTCCTAGAAGATGGTAGCAAAGATTTCTCTTGAAGCACCACATGCTACTCACTGGGTCAGCACATACAGCTCTGTGATCATCTCCACAGCCCCAATCCAAGAGTAGCCCCCATGGGGCCCCCGGAATAGCCTAGATGAGATCAGTCCTGAGCACATCTGAGTGGCAGTGAGGGTTACCTTTACTCCAGATGCACTTTCAGCACTCGTTTACCTCTGCTGGCGATGTCTACTCATGCACACTGGAAGCAGACATCTTAGGACTCTGCAGGCTGTTAACAGATTCTAACACCTGACTACCAAAAGTGTGGTCAGACCAGCAGCATCAATGTCACCAGCATCACCTGGACCTTGTTAGAAGTGCAAAGTCTTAGATCTTTCCTACACCTGCCAAATCAGAATCTGGTTTAATAAGGCCCCAGGTGATTTCTATGCATAATAAGCTTTGAGAAGCTCTGCTCTAAAGCAGCAGTTCTCAGCCTTGGCTACACCTTAGAATCACCTAAGAAGCTTTTCCCTGGTGGCTCAGATGGTAAAGAATCATCCTGCAACGTAGGAGAACTAGCTTTGATCCCTGGGTCGAGAAGATCTCCAGGAAGATCCTAGAGAAGGGAATGGCTACCCACTCCAGTAATGTTGCCTGGGAAATCCCATGGACAGAAGAGCCTGTGGGCTACAGTCCATGGGGTCGCAAAGAGTTGGACATGACTTACCGACTGAAAAACAACAACAAATCGATCACTTTTAAGCTCTCTGGGTGACTCAATGTACAGCAGGGCTGGGAACCACTCTCTCAAATGAGGCATGAATCAGTTGCTTCTCTGAAGCATATTTTTATTTTCCTGTGGGACCCTGGAAGACTGAAATAATTTCAGAATCCAGTGGAGTTCCTCTCCACTGATGGAATCTGAGGGGAGGCAAGCTAAGAGGGGTGAAAGAGTTATGCAAGAGGAGAGCAGGGACCCCTTAAATCACAGAAAGAAAGCATTTGCCTCTCTAATTGAAGAGTCAGCTTTGATTCTGACTTCCTTAAGTCACCCTAAAGAACAACAATGAAGAATGAAGAGACGGAGCCAAAGCAAAAACAGCACCCAGTTGTGGATGTGACTGGTGATGGAAGTAAAGTCTGATGCTGTAAAGAGCAGTACTACATAGGAACCTGGAATGTTAGGTCCATGAAGTCAGGCGAATGGGAAGTGATCAAACAGGAGATGGCAAGAGTGAACATTGACATTTTAGGAATCAGTGAACTAAAATGGACTGAAATGGGTGAATTTAATCCAGAAGACCATTATATCTACTACTGTGGGCAAGAATCCCTTAGAAGAAATGGAGTTGTCCTCATAGTCAACAAAAAGAGTCTGAAGTGCAGTACATTGGGTGCAATCTCAAAAACAACAGAAGGATCTCTGTTCGTTTCTGAGGCAAACCATTCAGTACCACAGTAATCCAAGTCTATGCCCCAACCACTAATGCCAAAGAAGCTGAATGGTTTTATGAAGTCCTATAAGGCCTTCTAGAACTAACACCTAAAACAGATGTCCTTTTCATTAAGGGGACTGGAATGCAAAAGTAGGAAGTCAAGAAATATCTGGACTAACAGGCAAATTTGGCCTTGGAGTACAGAATGAAGCAGGGCAAAGACTAACAGAGTTTTACCAAGAGAATGCACTAGTCATAGCAAACACCCTCTTCCAACAACTCAAGAGAAGACTCTACACATGGACATCTCCAGATGGTCAGTATCTGGATTGATTATATTCTTTGCAACCAAAGATGGAGAAGCACTATACAGTCAGTAAAAACAAGACTGGGAGCTGACTGTGGCTCAGATTATGAACACTTGATTGACAAATTCAGACTTAAATTCCAGAAAGTAGGGAAAACCACTAGACCATTTAGACTTAAATAAAGTAGGGAAAACTACTACCATTGATTACCTAAATCAAATCCCTTGTGATTATACAGTAGAGGTAACAAATAGATTCAAGAGATTAGATATGATAGACAGAATGCCTGAAGAACTATGGACAGAGGTTCCTGACATTTTACAGGAGGCAGCGATCAAGACATCTCCAAGAAAAAGAAATGCAAAACGGCAAAATGGTTGTCTGAGGAGGCCTTGCAAATAGCTAAGAAAAGAATAGAAGTGAAAGGCAAAGGAGAAAAGGAAAGATATACCCATTTAAATGCAGAGAATAGCAAGGAGAGATAAGAAAGACTTCCTCAGTGATGAATGCAAGGAAACAGAGGAAAACAATAGAATGGGAAAGACTAGAGATCTCTTCAAGAAAATTAGAGATACCAAGGGAATATTTCATGCAAAGATGGACACAATAAAAGAGAGAAATGGTATGGACCTAACAGAAGCAGAAGATATTAAGAAGAGGTGGCAAGAATACACAGAACTATACGAAAGAGATCTTTATGACCCAGATAATCATGATGGTGTGATCACTCACCTAGAGCCAGACATCCTGGAATGTGAAGTCAAGTGGGCCTTAGGAAGCATCACTACGAACAAAGCTAATGGAGGTGATGGAATTCCAGTTGACTTATTTCGAATCCTAAAAGATGATGCTGTCAAAGTGCTGTACTCAATATGCCAGCAAATTTGGAAAACTCAACAGTGGCCACAGGACTGGAAAAGGTCAGTTTTCATTCCAATCCCAAAGAAAGGAAATGTCAAAGAATGCTCAAACAACCACACAGTTGCACTCATCTCACACACTAGCAAAGTAATGCTCAATATTCTCCAAGCCAGGCTTCAACAGTACTTGGACCGTGAACTTCCAGATGTTCAAGCTGGATTTAGAAAAGGCAGAGGAACCAGAGATCAGATTACCAACATCCACCAGATCATCAAAAAAGCAAGAGAGTTCCAGAAAAACATCTACTTCTGCTTTATTGACGATGCCAAAGCCTTTGCGTGAATCACAACACACTGTGGAAAATTCTGAAAGAGATGGGGATAATAGACTACCTGACCTGCCTCCTGAGAAATCTGTATGCAGGTCAAGAAGCAACAGTTAGAAATGGACATGGAACAACAGACTGTTTCCAAATCAGGAAAGGAGTACGTCAAGGCTGTATATTGTCACCCTGCTTATTTAACTTATATGCAGAGTACATCATGAGAACTGCTGGACTGCATGAAGCACAATATGGAATCAAGATTGCAGGGAGAAATATCAATAACCTCAGAGATGCAGATGACACCACACTTATGGCCAAAAGCGAAGAAGAACTAAAGAGCCTCTTGATGGAAGTGAAAAAGGAGAGTGAAAAAGTTGGCTTAAAACTCAACATTCAGAAAACTTAAGATCATGGCATCTGGTCCCATCACTTCATGGCAAATAGAGGGGGAAACAATGGAAAGAGTTTGAGACTTTATTTTCTTGGGCTCCAAAATCACTGCAGATGGTGACTGCATCCATGAAATTAAAAGACGCTTGCTTCTTGGAAGAAAAGCTATGGCCAACCTAGACCGCATATTAAGAAGCAGAGACATTACTTTGCTGACAAAGGTCCATCTAGTCAAAGCTATGGTTTTTCCAGTAGTCATATATGGATGTGAGAGAGTTGGACTATAAGGAAAGCTGAGCGCTGAAGAATCGATGCTTTTGAACTGTGGTGTTGGAGAAGACCCTTGAGAGTCCCTTGGACTGCAAAGAGATCCAATCAGTCCATCATAAAGGAAATCAGTCCTGAATATTCATTGGAAGGACTGATGCTGAAGCTGAAACTGCAATGCTTTGGCCACCTGATGCGAAGAACTGACTCATTTGAAAAGACCCTGATGCTGGGAATGATTGAAGGCGGGAATGATTGAAGGCGGGAATGATTGAAGGGGACGACAGAGGATGAGATGATTGGATGGCATCAATGACTCAATGGACCTGAGTTTGAGTAAGTTCTGGGAGTTGTTGATGAACAGGGAAGCCTGGCATACTGCAGTCCATGGGGTTGCAAAGAGTCAGACATGACTGAGTAACTGAACTGAACTGAACTGAACTGAAAGAGCAACAAAAAATTTCTTTCTATTTTATCCATGAGAAAAATGACTTACCCATTCCAAGTGTACTTCCAGAGCAGGTTACTGTAATAAATAAAAACAAAAGCATTTAAAACAGATTCATTGATGTATTTGAGACACAATTTAAGAAAGAATAATAGGAAAGTGAACAAAGAATTAATAAGAACCAGCTTGTGTAATAAGAGAAGGAGACACCTGCTAACAGTGTCAACTTGGATAAGTCATTTCACTTTTCTGTGCCTCACTTTGTTAGGTGGCAAGAATAAGAATGCCAGCCTCATAGGGTTGTTATAAGGATCAATCAAGCTAATGCACATAAAGCCCTTAGAATAGTGGCTAGCACACAACACTCAATAAATATTAATCATTGTTATCACTTATAATATCATCCTAATTATAAGATTAAGGCATCACTGATATTGGGGAAAGAAACACCAAAAAACAAAACCAACAAACTTCCCCCAAATGCATGGTTTTTATCAAGCAGCCAGAGCAAAGATAGATTCCCTAACTTGAGTCTGGACACCCAACCCTTACTAAAGGGCAAAGACTATAGGCTTGAGATGGCACCCCACCAAACAATATTAGAGTTCTGATGGTTTGTTAACCATCAGAGAAAATGTCTCTCTAAAGGTTAAATTGTGAGTATGAATTAGGAGAAGAAGCAAAGACTTCAATCACTCATTTACTGGCTGTATTATCATAGAGAAACACGTAAGCTCTTTTATTCATTCTTTTTTTTTAACTTAAAATATATAGGGCAACAGTTATATGCAAAGTACTGAGAGTCTAAGAGATTGCCATTTAGCAGAAATTACAGACATTCAACTCACAGAAATATGGTGTGGTGACAATAATGTGTGCTGTGGAGTTATAAAGGAAAGAGAGAGATGAACTCAGCCTATGAGAACTGGAGAAGACTTCACAGAGGAGGAGGAATTTGGGCTGGTGGAGTTCCCTTGGTTGAGGCGGGGGGAGCAGAATTTCAGGCAAAGCGAGGAGTGCTGCATTAGCCCAGAAGCATGATGTGGCATAGTATGCATGTGTGGTAAGGGCAGAGGGGTGTGAATGACTCCATGTGACTAGTGAATAGAATCCTCTCAGTAAGGATGTTGGGGAATGAGCCGAGAACTGTACTGTCCAATAGAGTAACCACTCACCACGTGTAGCTATGAGCACTCCAAGAGTGGCTGGTCTAAACTGACATGTGCTGTGTTAAACAAACACACACAAGATTTTGAAGACTTACTACGGAAAAAATACAAAATTTTTATATTGATTCCATGTTGAAAATTAGAATATTGTGGATATATTAGATTAACTAAAATATATTCAAATTAACTTTGCCTATTTCTTTTTACCTTTTTATTGTGGCTACTAGAAAATTTTAAATTTTCAGACTTACATTAAATTTCTGTTAGTACAGGTGTAGAAAGATAGAAGGGGACAGATTGTAAGGGATATTAAATGCCATGCTCAGAGGACTGTATTTTATCCTATGGAGCAATGGAAAACAGAATTTTGTAGCGTGAAAGAAAGACAATTGGGTCAGTGTCCTGGAATAATAACTCTAGTGATAGTATGAAGACTGGTAAGAAGGCAGGAGGACAGGACTGGTGTAATAGTATAGGGGAGAGGTAGTGAGACCCTGAAGTACTGAAGTAGCTATCAGAATGAAGAGAAGAAGTTGGATTTAGAAACCAGCACGGAGTGAAAAAAACAGAGCTTGGAGACTACTTAGATATGGAAGGTGAGGGAGAGGGGAAGCTGACTCCAGGGTTTTCAGGCTTGAATACCTGAAACAAGGATGATGGGAGATCAGAAACTGCATGGGATCAGAAGTTCCTTTTGGTCTTGAGGAATTGAAATGCCTGGGGTGTATCTCTAAGTAGAGATAACATGTTTGAATATGGATTTAGAGATCAGAAGAAGAGAAGGGTTATAGGTAGAGATTTGGGAGCCTTTGAGTCTCAGTTTTCTCATTTATAAATTGGAGAAAATAAAATCTGTTGAACCTACCTTATAGAGTTATTTTGAGCATTCAGTGAAGTATTGAATGTGAAAACACTTGATAAATTTTGAAGCATTATGCAAATACAATGAAGTATCATTATTGACCTGTAGGCTCTGCTTCCTCAGAGCTCATCTTCAACCCAACAACCTACTCCTGTCCCTTCTCATAGGGCCATGCTTTGGGCCAGCTTGTCCTCTGGACAAGATAATGAACAAGCAAGGAATCAGAGCATGACAGCCAAGGATAGTGAGAACACCCCCTGAAGAGGGACTGGCCTTGTTCCACCACCCGGAGCCGTTTGGAACCTTCTTGTCACCTACACAGAACTGGAAATTTTAGATTCCGGTTACTAGAAAAGCTTTCTAAGCCAACATTTAGTACTCTTCCTGCATTCCCCTGCAGAGTTATAGGACCTCATCATCTCTTTATTTTATAAATATATGAAAAAAATATGACAATGCCCTGGGCAAGGTAGCAGAAGGTGCTGGAATACAGAGCAGGAGAATTGCTGCTTTTTCTGTCAGCTCTGGTGAAATGGCAGTTGCTGACAGTCATGTTTTGTGATCACAGACTGTCTGCCCACTCGTATTTCCAAACCTAGCTTATGATTTATAAATTTGTTTTTCTCTGATCCTCCAACTCTGCCTCAATCATAAGTCTGAATCTGTGCAAATAAAGGTTCAAGTCTCTTAATTTCAAATATTCCATGTTGTCTGTCATTACCTCTAACCATGGTAAAAACCTATCTTCAAATCTCAAAGCAGAAAATTGTTTTAAATCTGTTTTACTGTTTAAGCAAGCATCTGGTCCTTTTTCTGAAGAGAGGGAGAGGGATGAAAGGAGCACCTCCAAATCAAATTATAATAAAGCATCACAATTCCAAAGGAGCTTGAGGTCCCCTGTTGTCAGAATCTGCCTATAGGATATAGAAATGTCATGCCGTTTTTGATCTTCCTACATAGCAAAGTGTGATTGCTCTTAGCCTTCATTCACAGACTGAGTCAAGGGTTAGTTTTAAATAAAGGGTCATAACTTTGTCTACCTGAATATATTTTTTTTGGACAGAAAGTAAGCTTCAGTCCTGTCTCAGCAACTGGTGAGACCATCACAGTATACACATCCCCGCAGGGTATCTCGGTAACATCACAGAAACTGAAGCCAGCGCTTGGGGCACATGTGAAAATGCCTTTGGAACCGTAGAGGTCGGTGCTGTAATTGGCAGAGCCCCTGGAGGCCTGCCAGTGGATCCGGATGCCATTAGGGCCCAGCCTATATAGTTTCACCCGTAAAGGGCAGCAGGCACCTGAAGGATAAAACAAACACATCACTATTCCACCATCACCACAAACCTAGCCTCTGTTACTATGGGAAACCGCATAAGTGTCCTACTCTAAATAACAACTGATTAGAGCAAGATTTGAGGGGGTATCAAGTTCCTTCTGTACTGGGCCACATGATTAGAGATCCATGTGTGAGGGTGAGGTGGGGCATGAATTTTCAATAGAGAACAGTGGTGAGTCCAAGTACTTGGCAGATATGAAGGATATATGAGTCAAATACACAGAATCCTTGTCAAGATCCTTCATAACATCCTACCCATAATACCCATAGTATGATTTTTGTTGTTGTTGTTTAGTCACTAAGTCATGTTTGACTCTTTGCAACCCCATGGACTGTAGCCCACCCGGCTCATCTGTCCATGGGATTTTCCAAGCAGGAATACTGGAGTGGGTTGCCATTTCCTACTCCAAGGGAGCTTCCCAACCTGGGGACTGAAGCTGCATCTCCAGCAAGTCTCTAGCATTGCAAGCGGATTCTTTACCACTGAGTCACTGGGAAAGCCCATAATGATTTTAGTGGGATTCAATTTAGATATAATTAACTGCATTCAGCTTTAGTTGAAAAGACCTAAAGTTTGCTGAGCTGAGTAACATGATCCTTGTCACTGGTCCACACTTCATCTGTGCTAGCTGACTGGGTACTTTCCCTTTTTCTTTTACTGAATACCTTGAGCAGGCTACACATTAGGGTCAAATGGTGGATTCCCCAGTAAACAAAATAAAGATGTTATTGTATAATAATTAAAAAAATTCAATTACAGATAATTAGTTTCCTTTGATTCATTCTTTAAAAAAGTTTTTTTTAGGTGTGAAGGTAAGCAGTGGACCATATTTCCAGAACTAGATATCAAGGTGAAAACTTAGGCAGCAAATATAATGAAAGAAATTATAAAGCAGATTACTTATGTGTTCTGGGCTTCCCTGGTGGCTCAAATAGTAAACAATCTGCCTGCAAATGCAAAAGACCTGGATTCAATCCCTGGGTTGGGACAATCCCCTGGAAAAGGGAATGTTTACCCCTCCAGTATACTTGCCTGGCAAATTCCATGGACAGAGGAGCCTTGCAGGCTACAGTCTATGGGGTCACAAAGAACAGGATACAACTAAAGCGACCATCCTAGTATTCTTGCCTGGAGAATTCCATGGACGGAGAAGCCTGGCAGGCTACAGTCCTTGGGGTCGCAAAGAGTTGGACATGACTGAGTGACTAACAAATGCACACAAAGCAACTTAGCACATAGCATGCAGCAGGTTTTAAATGCTTTCACATCATAATCATTCCTATTTCTCTTACCAATGAGGAAACAGAATCAGGGAATAAGATAAGGCAGGACAGTTTAAGAAGCCATATCTTTAGACTCCTAAATTGAAGACTCACTCTACTACCTTTGGTATGCCAAAATTTTATTTTTTTAATTTCTTTCTTTTTTTTTTGGTCGAAAGACATATGGGATCTTAGTTCCCTGACCAAGGATCAAACCTGAGCCCCTTGTAGTGGAAGCATAAAGTCTTAACCACTGGACAGCCAGGGAAGTCCTATGAAAATTACATTTCAACTCTCCCACCCCATGCCTCAGAGCAGATGCAGCTAACTGGTTGTGGTACTCACACTCCCATTAAGCCTGAGAGGCATCCCATTAATCTTGAGAGTTTTTTTTTTTTTTTTCCTGAAACAGTGTTCTAAACAGCCATTGTAGTGGACTAGAATCATACCAGTGAAATCTTATTTGCTAGCTCTGTACCACTCCTTACTTCCCCCGCCATTCCCTAATTGTTTGGTCTTGGTGAATAACAAAATGTAATACTTGCTCTTGAAGCCTGTTAAAATAAGATACCATAGAAGAAGCTGGAGTGGTTTAGAAGAGAGAGGTAGTAGCACAATAATATTGAGAAACAAAAAATTCAAGCCAAATAGAATATGTGATCTAAATGCTTTCTGAAAACTCTGCCAGACTGAGTTATTCTGTGCTGCAAGTAGCTAGGTCATATAAAAACCGAGACTTCTTTCAGAGAAAGTACACTTGAACCTTGTTATCAGAGAGTTCATTCACCAACTATCAACAGGGTTTCCCAGGTGGCGCTAGTGGTAAAGAACCCATCCGTCAACGCAGGAGACAAGAGACACAGATTTGATCCCTGGTTGGGAAGATCCCTGGAGGAAATGGCAACCCACTCCAGTATTATTGCCTGGAGAATCCCATGGACAGAGAAACCTGGCAGGCTACAGTCCAGGGGGTCGCAAAGGATCGGGCATAACTGAAGTGACTTAGCATATGCACCAACAGAAGCCTCTGAAGCTTTGAGGTTCTGAATCAAGAGGAAAATTGCAAACATTTTAGAAAGTAATCTGAATTTACCATGCAAGCTTGATGGAGATGCAGCATGCTTTTAAATGAGATGGAAGGGCTTATGTCTGGATCTATAATAGTCAAGGTCCTTGTTGATACTCTAGAACTTTAGAGTCTAGATTCATTAGAGTGATTCATACTCTAGAATCATTAGAGTCTAGATTTCACTTACTAGAGGAATAACTTTGATAGCCGCAGTCCGCAGTCAACCCAGTGGCACTAATTGCTTTTACTGCCACTGTGTAATTGATGCCGCATGTGATGCATCCCAGGAGGCAGTGGTTTTGATGGGTGTGACACTTTGACTGTCCCGTGTGTGACTGCAGAACCGTCACATAGGTTAGGGCCCCAGTCCCAACAGTCCAGCTCACGTTGATTACTGATTGAGTGACCTGAGTTATCGTCAGACTGGCTGAGCAGCACGGCGCTCAAATGGGGAAAAAGAAAAAAATGGGAATTTATTTCCACTAAGGGTTACTTGTGAAAAACAACCAAGCATGGTATTCTGTCTGTGTTTCAGTCAGTATCCTAGATTCCTCAAACCTTTAACTGTTAACCAAAATATCCTTAATAACTATAAATGAAACATAACTTTTAAAAATTGTGAATCACTGTATTGTGACTTATATGACATTGAACATCAACTATACTGCAATAAAAAATTTTAAAAAAAATTTAAAAATGTCCTTTTGTTAAGCAAAATCTCATTCTCTCTGATACATTATTTAACATCACTGTATATAGCAAGTGCTTTCCCCAAGAACGAAGTTCACTAACTGGCTGTGGGTAATTAATGTGAGGTTCTCCCCAAATTTTTTCAGTATAAGAAAGAAATCCTTTGTTGTTCTTCAGCTTTAATGATTCCAGTTGCAAATTTCAATGCAATGGTTGCATTTACCTCTTCTCCTAATATGTATTATCACATTTGCAATTAGATGTGTTTTGCCTCTCGCATGCATTTCATAGTACATAGTTGATCAGTCAGTTCAGTCACTCGGTCGTATCTAACTCTTTGCAACCCAATGGACTGCAGCACGCCAGACCTCCCTGTCCATCCCCAACTCCTGGACCTTACTCAAACTCATATCCATCGAGTTGGTGATGCCATCCGACCATCTCATCCTCTGCTGCCCCCTTCTCCTCCTGCCCTCAATCTTTCCCAGCATTAGGGTCTTTTCCAATGAGTCAGTTCTTCGCATCAGGTGGCTAAAGTAATTGCAGTTTCAGCTTCAGCATCAGTCCTTCCAGTGAATATTCAGGACTGATTTCCTTTAGGATGGACTGGTTTGATTTCCTGGCAGTCCAAGGGACTCTCAAGAGTCTTCTCCAACACCACAGTACAAAAGCATCAATTCTTCAGCGCTCAGCTTTCTTTATAGTCCAATTCTCATATCCATACATGACTACTGTAAAAACCACAGCTTTGACTAGATGGACCTTTGTTAGCAAAGTAACATCTCTGCTTTTTAATATGCTGTCTAGGTTGGTCATAGCTTTTCTTCCAAGAAACAAGAGTCTTTTAATTTCATGCCTGCAGTCACCATCTGCAGTGGTTTTGGAGCCCCCCCCCCAAATAAAGTCTCGAACTGTTTCCATTGTTTCCCCATCTATTTGCCATAAAGTGATGGGACCAGATGCCATGATATTAGTTTTCTGAATATTGAGTTTTAAGCCAACTTTTTCACTCTCCTCTTTCACTTCCATCAAGAGGCTCTTTAGTTCTTCTTCACTTTCTGCCATAAGGGTGATGTCATCTGCATATCTGAGGTTATTGATATTTCTCCTGGCAATCTTGATTCCAGATTGTGCCTCATCCATCCTGGCATTTTGCATGATGTACTGTGCATATAAGCTAAATAAGCAGAGTGACAATATACAGCCTTGACGCACTCCTTTTCCGATCTGGAACCCAGTCTGTTGTTTCATGCCCATTTCTAACTGTTGCTTCTTGACCTGCATACAGATTTCTCAGAAGGCAGGTCAGGTAGTCTATTATCCCCATCTCTTTCAGAATTTTCCACAGTTTGTTGTGATCCACACAGTCAAAGGCTTTGGTATAGTCAATAAAGCAGAAATAGATGTTTTTCTGGAACTCTCTCACTTTTTTGATGATCCAACGGATGTTGGCAATCTGATCTCTGGTTCCTCTGCCTTTTCTAAATCCAGCTTGAACATCTGGAAGTTCTCGGTTCACGTACTGTTAAAGCCTGGCTTGGAGAATTTTGAGCATTATTTTGCTACAATGTGAGATGAGTGAGATTGTGCAGTAGTTTGAACATTCTTTCGCATTTCCTTTCTTTGGGATTGGAATGAAACCTAACCTTTTCCAGTCCTGTGGCCACTGCTGAGATTTCCAAATTTGCTGGAATATTGAGTGCAGCACTTTCACAGCATCATCATGAGCATCTGTAATTCCATCACCTCCACTAGCTTTGTTTGTAGTGATGCTTCCTAAGGCTCATTTGACTTCACATTGCAGGATGTCTGGCTCTAGGTGAATGTTCACATGATCATGGTTATCTGGATCTTGAAAATCTTTCTTGTATAGTTCTTCTGTGTATTCTTGCCACCCCTTCTTAATATCTTCTGCTTCTGTTAGGTCCATACCATTTCTGTCCTTTATTGTGCCCATCTTTGCATGAAATGTTCCCTTGGTATCTCTAATTTTCTTGAAGAGATCTCTAGTCTTTCCCATTCTATTGTTTTCCTCTGTTTCCTAGCACTGATCACTTAGGAAGTCTTTCTTATCTCTCCTCACTATTCTTTGGAACTCTGCATTCAAATGGGTATATCTTTCCTTTTCTCCTTTGCCTTTCACTTCTCTTCTTTTTTCAGCTATTTGCAAGGCCTCCTCAGACAACCATTTTGCCTTTTGATATAAAACATGTCATAGTTGATATAAAAGCTTATAACATAGTTTATATAAAAGCTTGAAATATTCTTAGTCACCTAAGAGAGTACCACAGTCAATTCTCAACTCTTCAAAGATCCATTATCTGAAACCTTCCTGCATATTTGGCATTGTCTCTATTCTGCCTTTTATGTTTCAACTTATCTGGTCCAAAGTGCCATCTATCGTTATATATAAGAGAAAATAAGACCCAAAGGCTTTAAGTAATTTGCTATATTTTGTTCACACACAATTTTATCAAGCAATAACAGCTTTCTTTTATCAAGCTCCTACCGTGCATCAGGCACTATGCTAAGTGCTTTGCAGCATAAAAAATGTAATATTCACAACCACCCAATGAAGCCATTATCCTCTTCTACAAATTAGGAAACTGAAACTCATTAAGCCCCTTTTAGAGAAAGACTTGAAAGGGTGGAACCAAAGAAATAAATAATAAGCCAGCTCATTTGATCACTTGTTAGATGCTTTGGTAGATTGTGTCATGGGGGAATATGAAGTCAAAGAAATGTTTTTGCAGAGTCAGTGGATTCCTCCTTTGATGTTGGTGTATGAATATATTAGAGCCTTCAGATGATATTTATATGCAACCTGTGTTGAAAATTTTCTAAGACTGGGGCTCTTTGAAAGGCTTCTCTGAGATTAATGTATTTCTGTCACACTCAGGGTAAATCAAGTGATAAAGTTCATGTCCTAAAACAATTCCTAAGGACCCCACTGGAACTGAGGTTCAAGTTGCAGTTGCCACGTACCCATTTCTTTCTTTTTTTTAATTAATTTTTATTGGAGTATAGTTGTTTTACAATGTTATTCTAGTTTCTACTGTACAGCAAAGTGAATCAGCCATACATATACATATATCCCCTCCGTTTTGGGCTTCCTTCCTATTCAGGTCCCCATAGTGCATTAAGTAGAGTTCCCTGAGCTACACAGTAGATTCTCATTGGTTGTCTATTTTATACTTAGTATCAGTAGTGTATATATATATATGTCAATCCCAATCTCCCAATTCCTCTCACTCATTTCCCCTTTCCCCCTTGGTATCCATACATTTTTTCTCTACGTCTGTGTCTCTGTTTGGGCTTTGCAAATAAGATCATCTATACCATTTTTCTAGATTCCTCATGTAAATGATATCATACAATATTTACTTTTCTCTTTCTGACTTCACTCTGTATGAACCCTCTAGGTCCATCCATGCCTCTGCAAATGACCCAGTTTCATTCCTTTTTCTGACTGACTAATATTCCATTGCATTCCATTGTATGAAGCTACATACCTGTCTCTAGAGGCACACTGTAGCTGGGCAGGCTCCGTCCCGCAGGTGTTTCGGCCACAGCGGTAACAGAGAACACTGAGCCGCAGGGCAAGCCCCCCAGGGCGCAGGACTCTCCTGTGCTGCTGCACTGGTGCAGCCCTTTCTTTCCCTGGGCAGTCACCGTGTAAGTGGCCTCATCATTAGTGGATTGCCAGTGCACATTAATCATGGAAAAGTCATCCTCTGAAATGTTTTTGATTTCAGGACTGCAAGGAGCTAAGAGATTTTAGATTATGAACTGAAACAGAGTCAAGAAATATCACAAGTGACATTTGGTCTAAAACTTGTTTTCTTCCCTAAATGAGATGATTACTTTCAACCATACCTTGTGCTCAGGCCAAATTCCTAGAGCCTTTGTGTGGAAACCTTGCTGACATTGATAGATGATATTAGATTCCCATAGCGTTGGGCTAACTGGAAAATGTTAAGGAGCCATTTGAACTCCAAAAGCAAAAGTAATTAAGACAAACATTTGCACCTTCATGGTGTGACTATAGGCAGGTGCCCCAAAGCTAGGAGGATGTGCATGGCTGAGGTAATCACCAGCCAAACCTTCCACTCTCCCCAGGGTTTCCTGTTTCTTGCTGTTCTCTTTCCCTCTTCCACCTTCTCTTCTGCCTCTTCTTAGTAAGAGGAGCTCTCAGGATCCCTATCAAGAGTCATTAATGGCAGTTAACCTTTTTACCATACTTGCTGAATGCTTTTCCTGAGGGACATAGAAGTGAGCCATCCAGACTTCGGTGAACAAAATCCTTGCTGTATCATACCTGTGGTTATGAATTGGGAAGTACATGACGTATTGCTGCCCCGGACTTCGCTGAAGGAATACACCGTGATGTTGTACTTGGTGTCACACTCTAGAGCAGAAAGCGTGCAAGCTGGAGCAGTGTCGTTACACTCAACCACATTGAACCCATCCACAGCCTTTGTTTCATAAAGTTCAGCACCTCGGACGGGAGACCAGACAATCTCTACTCTGTCACTGGACACCAGCACAGGGTTAATGTCATTAGGACAACAGGGAGCTGAAAGCAGGAGGAGAGAGAAGGATGTCAGTACAGGAGCAGTGCTGTCAGAGGGGCGTTGAGTCCCGGCGTCTCCATGCCCAGGAGTCTCTGAAGTCACTGTAAGAATCTCCTACAGGTCTGTCCACCTGTGATCCTGGCCTGACACCCACTACATAGAGGGTAACTTCTCTCTGCATGACATTCAAGGTTATAATAAGCTCTACCCCGTCAACACATCCAGCTGCTCCCTACACCCCCTGCCTCACCTGACTCCTTAATTCCCCACCCAATGTCCATGTTTTTTCCCTGTGTTTCAGAGACTGTGTCCCCTCTGCTGGAATGTGGGACCCTCCTCCTGCCTGACAAAATCATATTTAGTCTAACTTCCAGATCCTATCAGTCTTTCCAGACACTAAACTAGATAAAACAAAGGGGTGGAGGAGAGGAGGCAGCATTGCATTAGTACATTTTAGAAGAGCCCTACATTACCTCATGGACAAATTGTGAGAAATGTCTGACTCATATGGGGTTTCTCTGGAATGCTCTTGCTCCACCGACATTCCATTCATCCTTAAAGATCCAGTTCAAAACCACTCCCTCTGGAAGGCCCTTGAGACCTTACTGATGACCTCTGACTCCAAATTCCAAAGGCACCAATTATTTGATTCCCTCATCCTGACAAAAATGTATGTAATCCAACTAGTATTGTTATTTATATAGTTGTATTATTGTATTCTTATTTGTACACATAGTTAATTTTAAGTCTCTCACTCCATTCATTCTTTAAAAATCGAGCATCTCCCATATGCCAGTCACACTATGATAAGCATTCAGGATGAAAAGATGAATGAGATATAATCCCTGCCCTGTAGAAGGCCCAAGTCTAGTGCAGGAGAATAACAGTAACAGCAATAAAGCTGCTAGTAAAAATATTTGCACTGTGCTTTTCTCACATACAAAGACCCTTTCATATTCATGTACTCCTGATTTTTTGTCCCATTTTGCAGTGGTGGATACTAAGGGACTTAACAAGGTAGACATCATTATTTCCACTTTACAAAGGAGTTAGTGATCAGGTTAGGACTTAAGCCCAGGTGTCCTACTCCAGAGCTCTCTACACCATGTGGCATCTTTGCAATTGCACCTCTGTCTTCTGGGCTTGGAGAAAGAGTGAACTGAGACCTAAAGATTGCCTCCCCTTCAGCATCCAGCACAGAGATGAAAAATGAGTAGATCTAGATGGAGGGTTCAATTTTTCAGAGCAAGCTTGAATAGCAACAATCTTTCCTTTCTTCTCACTCCTAAACCTTGTATTCTTGTTAAGGTTGAGTCCACTTAGTCCAAATTCCCCAGGAAAGAACGAGAAATAAGAGATTCACTTTCCATTCTTGGACCTAGAATGACTCCCATGTAGTCTAAGTCAAGGAGTCCAATGGGTGGTCCATTCTGCTACTGAATTTAGTGAACTCAGAACTCCCTTTACAAGCATCAAGCGCAACTCACCTGTGGTATAATTAAACACATCACCCAGAGGACTCTGCCCTGCCTTGTTATAGGCAAAAACACTAATAAAGTAAGTGAAGCCACACTCAGATAAGAAATTGCACTGGGTGAGGGAAGTGTTGCAGTGTACTTCCAAGCCATCATCACTTTTCACGAAGGCCACGTAGTAATCACCCAGATCCACATCGGACCAAGCTACAGACAGGTGGCCAGGAGGATCTTCTTGGATCGCCACTCTTCCAGGTGCACAAGCAACTAGGAAATGATAAATAAAAATGAGTGTGAGAGTGTACTACAAGAGATTTTCTTTGCAGCTTTGCATAGTAGCTGTTCACTAGATGCTAGTTCACATTCTCAAAACACACAAATATTTCTAAATTGAAGTGTAGACTTCCACATATGTATGTCTTTATCTCTTTGATAAGAATGAAAGAGGGAGGATATCTAAACGCATATTCCAAACTATAGACATTCCCTGTTTATCTTAAAGAATAGCTCCTGCCAGGTCTAGGTCTGTGAAACATGATGTAAATAAGGGGCTGCGTGGCTAGAGTTGTGTCTCACTCAAACCAGATCTTAGAATATTTACAACTTTACAAATGCAAAAGAAAATAGACTGATTAGTGAAAGATCTGGAAGAGGAAACAGGTCTCCTAATTTTCAAAGTGCTTTTTCCAATGCCCGAGATCTGGTTTCACTATCAACATTATTCAGATTCATCAGAATGTTCAACTCTATACTTTCATTTAGAGTAGGCTTTTGCTTTCATTTGTTCTAGAGCATTCTGGAACATTGTCATGTAATTATTTGTTTCCCTAAGGTCAGCCACTTGGGCTTGCCAGCCCCCCAGTGATCTTGCTCCTGTTTATATACCGGTTTTCAAAGTCACTGCTGAAGTCGATCTGCTAGATCCGGCATCATTACTTGCTGAAACTGAAATCAGGTACTTCATTCCACACTGGAGAGAGTAGATGGTGCAGGAACTGAAAGTTGTACTGCAGCTTAGCCGGGAAGAGTCACTCAAAGCCATCACAGTATAGTTGAAAGCTCCTTCTGTCAGTGCCCATGAAACAGACGCCTTTAGAGCACCACTATCAAAAGAGACTTGAATGTTGGCAGGAGTACCTGGACCTACATTTTTGAGAAACAATTGATATTTTGCAGTAGACTCAAGAACCCAAGTAAGATCTGGCCTAGCAATATTGTGGAGCTTGGAGGATGAAGTACTCCGTTAACAGGATAATTGCAAGAGTACAAAGCATAAAACTGGGATTCAGGGTACCTGAGAACTGGTAATACATCCACCATTGACTATGCAAACTCGTAACTAGCTATGACTTTGCCAGGTTATTTAATCTTCCTGTTATTTATTTTTTTAATGTGTAAAATTGACCTAATATCAGTCCCTGGCACATATAAGTGCTGAATAAACATATTTTGAGTTTTTTACAATTAATTTATTTGGCTATGCCAGGTCTTAGCTGTGGCGTGTGGGATCTAGTTCCCTGACCAGGATTCGAACCTGGCCCCCCTGCATTGGGAACATGGAGTCTTAGCCACTGGACCACCAGGGAAGTCTCAGTCAACATATTTTGAATATATGAATGAGTGAACACACAATCTGATAAGTGATTGAAGTAATTAAATGAAGTTATAAACACGACGGGCTAGGAGAGCCAAGTGGGTATGTCATTAAGAGGTAAATAAAGTATTCTATTACAGATTGACAAAGTTAGATTAGCTTCAGCAGCATTTCTTCTTTACTTTTGATACATGCTAAGATATGTAAGAGCTTTTAGGTCCCTGTTGTTAAAAGAAGAGCAGACTTCCTTTCATTCTAAACCAAAGGGAAGGAAGGAAAGTGTCAAGTGTGATGGCCACATAGGAAGGCAGTTTTTTATTGTCTCCAAAACAATTTCCTCTACGCTTAAAAGTAGGCCTTCCTTTCCTCAGGGTTGTCCTCTTAAAAAAGCTTGAGGAGTCTTCTCCTGGGATAGGAAGGAGAAAAGTTGGTCTCAGTCCTCTGGAATCTGTGCTATAATAAGGCCCACCTCACAAACCTTCATTTCAGTTCAGTTGCTCAGTCATGCCCAACTCTTTGCGACCGCATGGACTGCAGCATGCCAGTCCTCCCTGTCCATCACCAACTCCCAGAATTTACTCAGACTCACGTCCATTGAGTTGGTGATGCCATCCAACCATCTCATCCACAAACCTTAGAGAGCAGCTTATGTGCAGAGACTAGCACCCTTCAGACAAATATAGTGGGGTGGGGGATGTGGGATTAAACAGGAAAGGCTCTGTGTGAGGAAAATGGGACTCAGCTCGTCCTCTGCAAGGCAGACACGAGCCATGTTTCTCCTGTAGGCCGTCTCGACAGGCCCCTTCTTCTGCTGTATGGTCAGCTCATCTGCAGAGGCAGATCTGCTCTGGGGTAATGCTGGGCCCAAGGGTGGTAGCAGTCATCTGCAGTATTTCAGGACAATCTGATTTTCCCACGTGGGGCATGGGAAGCACCAAAAAGACATATGTCAAAGTCTTCACCCCTAGTACTCCAGAATGTTATCTCATTTGGAAATAAGGTCCTAGCAAATGTAATCAGTTGAGATTATTAGGTTGATCCTAACCCAATATGACTGATAATCTTATAAGAGAAATTTTGGGATGCCCTTGGTGGTCCAGTGGTTGAGAGTCCACCTGGCAATATGAGGGGAAACAGGTTTGATCTCTGGACTGGGCAGACTCCACATGTTGTGGGGCAACTAAGCCCAAGTACCACAACTCCTGAAGCCTGTGCGCTCTAGAGCCGTGCTCCACAATAAGAGAAGCCATTGCAATGAGAAAGAGAGCCCACACACTGCAACAAACAGTAGCCCCCAATTGCCACAACTAAAAAAAGCCTGCATGAAGCAACAAAGACCCAGAGCAACCAAAAATTAATAAATAAATAATTTTTTTAAAAAGATAAAATTTGGACACAGACATACACATACAGGGAGAATGCCATGTGAACACGAAGACGACCATCTACAAGCCAAGGAGAAGGGCCTGAACATACCATTTCCTCACAGTCCTCAGAAGGAACCAATCCTGCCAATTCCTTGATTTCAGACTCCTATGCCCTCCAGAGCCATGAGATAATAAACTTCTGTATCACCTACTTTGTGGTACTTTGTTGTGGCAGCCCTAGCAAACTAATTGCAGAGTCTAAGTCTAAAGTCTCTAAAACTTTTTAAAACATAGGGAAACAAGTGAAGAGGAAGGCTTTAAGAGATCAGTCATCTTTAGAAGATGGCTTTCCCTGTGCCCCAGCCTGATGTAGATGCTCGCCTGTGCCACCCTGTGCCTGTTAGTTAGTTAGTGTTAGTCATTCATCCATGTCCAACTCTCTGTGACCCCAGGGACTACAGCCCACCAAGCACCTCTGTCCATGGAATTTGGAGTGGACATACTGGAGTGGGTTGTCATTCTCTTCTCCAGGGAATCTTCCCAGCCCAGGGGTCGAACCCAGGTCTTCTGCACTGCAGGCAGATTCTTTACCATCCGAGCCACTAGGGAAGCCGCCCTGTGCCTGTGCATCTTTCCATCAAAGAACCTGTTACCCAGAAATGTAACCATTGGTTTACACATTGGCCCTTCCTGGGACACAATCAATTCTTCGGGTGTAGAAATCATGCCTTATTTGATTTTGTATGCTCATCAGCTAACAATGCCCAGCATATCGTAGGCCCTCAATAAATGTCTGTGGAAGGAAATAATGAGTGAATGCCTTGGAAGAGGCCCAGGGAGACTGGTTTATCATAGACATCCTAACTCACCAGGCCCATCATGAATCACCTTAGGGCCACCTTGTTATAATTTCTCCCTAGAGAAGTATTATAAAAGGCAAACTCTTCTCTTCTCCCTACATTTCAGCCTTGGCTCATAGACAAGGCAACTTTCACTGCCCTCTAAACTTAGGCACTGTTGGAGAGGACATTTCTGTTTTCTTTCCATCTTTTCCTTGGACATCCTCAAGAGATCAAAGAGTTAATCTGATTGGTGAGTCTGGCATCTATTAGGCTTCATTGTGGACTTCCCTGGTGGCTCAGTGATAAAGAATCCGTCTGTCAGTACAGGAAACGAGGGTTCAATCCCTGGATCGGGAAGATCCCCTAGAGGAGGAAACGGCAACTCACTCCAGTATTCTTGCCTGGGAAGTCCCATGGACAGAGGAGATTGATGGGCTACAGTTCATGAGGTTGCAAAAGAGTCAGACACGACTTGGAGACTCAACAACAGGCTTTATTGTCAGAGGATGGCTCGCTCTGCCTCAAGAGAAGGAAAAATCTCCCCCACCCCTCTCTCTCCCTCTTATTCTTTGGGCTCATAGCTGCAGCTCAGTTTGGGCTTCCAGTTGTCATGCAGTAGGAGGCCCTGGTTGGGTCTCCCTGGGATAGTGATGGTGAGAATGCACGCCGTGCTCCAGCTTCTCAGCCTACAGCTGGAAGAGAGGTAGTAGGAAGTCCCGTGTTGGCCTCAGGGCTACGGTGAGGGCTTTGGGAAATATGTCTGAAATATCAATTCTCACCACAGCAGGAAGTTTAAAATTCTCATCATAACAGGAAGTTTATTTTGCTTGCTGCGATGTCTCTAGGGTAATACCACCTCAAAATTTGGACACACTCATTAAATGTCTGCTGAATAAATCCTTGTTTGGCCCAATTCTTTTTGTCTATACTCTTGGTCTACACCTAGTAAGGGACAAGAAGTAACTGGAAAACTTAACAAGAATTGTCTCCTGCTGTGTGATATTGAACATGTATGCTGAATCAGCTATGGGGCGGTGGGGGTAAGGTAGACATGGGGTTACCATGCTCTGTGTATTGTGAGCAGCATTTCTTTACACATGCAGAGAGCATTGAAACTACTCGGGGGGAATTGCCAAGGCACTATAAATAAGCTCATAATAAGTTTACATATCTGCTGCCAGCTGCTCTGTACTTATCACTTATCGCTGTTCTCAGTGGCTGCAGTGCACAGCCCTTCCCATTAATCAAAAAGGAGAATGTCTGGGGCTGAGCTGAGAAGTCCTTACTTGTTCTCTGATTGCAGGTGGAGTCATCCCCAGGGGTTCCATTGGCATTCCACGCATAGGCCTTTATGGTGTAGAGAGTCCCGGCATCTAAACTGGTGAATGTCAAGGAGGTGTTGGTGGTATTCTCTTTCCATATTCTACCCAAACCATTAGCTTGCATAATGGACACAGAGAATCCAATGGCCATATATACAGCTTCCCACTGCACAAGAATAGAGTCTGAACTTGGAGAGCTTACTTGTAGAATAGGTGCTGCCAGTACTGCAAAGACAAAAACATGTGCATTTGCATTGCGAAAGTGCGATCAAGGATAATTCAAATTTAGGAATAGGAAATTTGAGCTTCATTATCCATATTATGAAAAAATTATTTGCTTTGCAATAGCATTCATGTCAGAGTTGTTATAATTGTTATTTAAATGTGTATTAATTACAGATGACTCAGCAGATGACTCAGAGTGTCAGGTGGCGCTAGTGGTAGAGAACCTGCCTGCCAATGCAGGAGACATAAGAGACGTAGGTCCAATCCCTGGATTGGAAAGATCTCCTCCAGGAGGATATGGCAACCCACTCCAGTATTCTGGTGTGGAGAACCCCATGGACAGAGGATCCTGGCAGGCTACAGTCCACAGGGTCACAAAGAGTCAGACACAACTGAAGCGACTTAGCACACACACACAGCAGAGGAAGGGGGAACAGAAATTCTAATATTGGGCATACCTTCAACTGGAAGTTGGTAAGAAATTAGATAAAACCTCTTAATCATAAAATAAATTAATAAGAGAAATGATAATTTATACTATTTTAATGTGCACACAACCTTTCAGAAGTATGCCGAGGTGTAACTTCATCAAACCAATTTAAGTCATGCTGATGACAAACTCGAACTGGTTTTATTTCAAATAAGTCAAAGAGCAGCAAAATCGCTCCTACATGTTCATCATAGCCCAAGGTCTTCATAGATAACTGAGATTAAAAACAGAAATCCATTTTTCAGAGATTTTAAAGCAGGGATGCTTTTAACAATGCCCCAAAATGGGTTTTATTTTCCAAAGCATCTGGAATTTAAATACCACCTCCTCCACAGTTATTTGAATTTCAAAAAAAAAAATGTCACTTGGTGGCTTTCACTTCTGGGCCCTGAATCATCAGCACTCACAAGACAAAGAATTACATCATGCATTTGCAGCCTCAGTACAATCGATTCAGGTCACAAGCAATTGCTCAGTAGAGGATGAGCATCCAGCTACCTGTCTTTGCCTGTTTTGGAGATGATGCCTGGCTTCTCCCCACAGGACTGATGGATCTGACGGTGATCTGGTACAAGGTTGCAGCTTTCAGGCCAGCCACAGTGCCTGGGGAATTGGCCACCATGGTCTCAATGACAGTGTTCCCGTCTTTGGCCGTGAGGAGGTAACTGGTGGCCCCTGGCACTGTAGCCCATTCCACAGTGATACTGTTGCTGATTTTTGAATAAGCCTGATCAATAGTGGGTATTTCGGGAGCTAAAAGAAAATTTGAAGATGTACATTAGTTAGAGTACCTATAAAGATTACTTCTTTACTCATTTTACTCTTCAAACTAAATCATTCTCATGCCATCCTTCAGGCATAAACTTTGCCCTTATTTTCCTGATCAAGAAAAAAAAAAAGAAAGATGGAAAAAAGAAGGGCAAAGCTACTACTCTTCAGAAGAGAGTCAGAAAGCTCAAAGTTCCCATTCAGGAATGAGGTTTCAAAGAGGTTTTTCCCAGTTGCCTCTTTTTTGTACTTTTAAAACAGTTAAGTAAGAATGGGGAATAATTTTGAGAAAGAACTCTGAGGGGAGGGGGAGGAAGGGAGGGACTTCACTCTGGAGGATTCTACTTCAACTTGGCATCTTGTGAATCCCCAGCCTGCTTTGTCCCTAATCTCACCTCCCTGCCCCACAACTGTGCTCCACTGCCTCCAGTGATGGTCCACCTCCATCCTCCATCCCTGCCATAGCTGTGATTTCCATTCATGCACTTGGCACACTTCCCAAGTGGTATTTCATCTAATGGAAAAGGAGGGAGAATTGAGTTGTTTCATAATTGCTCCACTGTACTGTTTTAATATTATCAGAGTGTAACAATTTTCAGATTCTTCTATATAAAATATTTAAAATTAAACTTTACTCTCTCCTTCTCTATCAAAATATCTGCCCTAGAATAAGAATGAGTTGATGTGGTCCCTCCTCACCTGGACCTGACCATGGTTTGCCAGGAGGCGATGAATGCTTATGTCATGAGTTTACACTAGGCATTCCTATACTTTGGGAATGGGGTAGGAGATACACCATGGTAATCAGACTGACTACTCTGCAAAACTCCACGGATACAAAAATGTTCTAGGTGTAGGAGGTCCAAGTGGAAGAAAAGATCAAACCAAAATTGCTGGGTTTTATGTTTAATGAACTGCAACTGTGGGCTTCCCTGGTTGCTCACTTGTAAAGAATCTGCTTGCCAATTCAGGAGATGCAGGTTTGATCCCTGATCCAGGAAAATCCCCTGGAGAAGGAAACGGCAACCCACTTCAATATTCATGCCTGGGAAATCCTATGAACAGAGGAGCCTGGCGGGCTACCGTCCATGGGGTCGTAAAAGAATCCAACACAACTTAGCAACTAAACAACAACAACACTGCATTTGCTGGGTAAGATCACTGTTTGCCAAATTCAAAACTAAAGGGCAAAACAAAACTCTAGGGCAAAGAGGAGAAGGAGTAAATACAGTGTGAATGTGTGATTTGCCAATATCAACTCCCTCCAGCAGACCCCCACCTGACAAATCGCCTTGTGCATGACACAGACAACCTTCTCTTTCTGTCCCCATGGCCAAGAGAGCTGGCTTTGGCAGCATCTCATAAATAACCATGCTGCAAGAATGGACAAAGAGTCCACTGTGCACTGGCCAGACATTCCTTGAACATCACCCAGGACTGTCTCCTTCACCATCAAAAGAAAACTCTGGGTTTATATATCCTGGGGAAAAGTTGCAGGGATTCATCTTAGCCATTTGCCAGCAGAAGCTGATTCTTCAGGAAGCGCCTATGTCCCTGCCCCCATGCAGGATAGAAAGCCCCCACAGGGGTCTCACATTCATTCCTCCTACACACTCATCCCCGTTCTGTTCCCCAGTTACTTGTCCTTGGCTAGTCCTTGGCCTTCTTTCCTCTGACTTTGTGGTATCTCTCAACCTCTGCTTCTTCCTTTGACCCCATCATTCATCTTATCTCCTGTTATCCAGTCCTGCTCATTGCAATGGACTGATTTCCTGGACAACAGACAACCAAACTAGACATTGTTGTGACAGTGCCTTCATGGAGTGGTTTGTTTGAAAGGCATCTAAAAGGCTGGCATGACACAGACTATCTCCCCACAGGAAGGTCAAGGAGCCTGAGGACTCCACAAACTTTGTCCTATTGAATTAATCTGGGAGGGGCACAGTTTCCCAGCAGAGTAGTACATGAAGCCAGTATCAGCAGGATGAAACAGAGTTTCATGGCAAGAAAATAGAAAAGGATTTAGATTCCAGAATGCTAGGTTTGAGCCTTGGCTCTGCCATTTACTTCTGTCTGTGAAAGTGTGCTGGAGAAGAGCGTGGCAACCCACTCCAGTATTCTCACCTGGAGAATCCCATGGACAGAGGAGCCTGGCGGGCTACAGACCATCAGTTCAGTTCAGTTCAGTTCAGTCGCTCAGTCGTGTCCGACTCTTTGCGACCCCATGAATTGCAGCACGCCAGGCCTCTCTGTTCATCACCAACTCCCGGAGTCTACCCAAACCCATGTCCATCGAGTCGGTGATGCCATCCAACCATCTCATCCTCTGTCGTCCCCTTCTCCTCCCGCCCCCAGTCCTACCCAGCATTAGGGTCTTTTCCAATGAGTCAACCCTTCGCATGAGGTGGCCAAAGTATTGGAGTTTCAGCTTCAACATCACTCCTTCCAATGAACACCCAGGATTGATCTCCTTTAGGATGGATTGATTGGATCTCCTTGCAGTCCAAGGGACTCTCAAGAGTCTTCTCCAACACCACACTTCAAAAGCATCAATTCTTCGGCGCTCAGCTTTCTTCACCATCCAACTCTCACATCCATACATGACCACTGGAAAAACCATAGCCTTGACTAGACGCACTTTTGTTGGCAAAGTAATGTCTTTGCTTTTAAATATGCTATCTAGGTTGGCCATAACCTTCCTTCCAAGGAGTAAGTGTCTTTTAATTTCATGGCTGCAATCACCATCAGCAGTGATTCTGGAGCACAAAAAAATAAAGTCTGACACTGTTTCCACTGTTTCCCCATCTATTTCCCATGAAGTGATGGGACCAGATGCCATGATCTTAGTTTTCTGAACGTTGAGCTCTAAGCCAACTTTTTCACTCTCCTCTTTCACCTTCATCAAGAGGCTCTTTAGCTACAGACCATAGGGTCACAAATAGTCGGACGCGACTGAAGCGACTGACCATGCATGCATCAACATGTACAAGCGATTTCACCTCTTCTAGTCTCAGTTTTCTGTCTTGAATATACGGAATACTAATAATTCCTACATCTTTGAGTTTACTTTGAAATGTAAAATATCTGCATCTTAAGATTGTAAAGATTAAGTGAAATAGTGAATGTAAGGGCACACTGAAAGGTAGGAAGAGTTAGTGTGTGTGTGTGTGTGTGTGTGTGTGTGTGTGTGTGTGTGTCTGTATGAACCAGGGCTAGCAAATTTGGGGTTTGGAAAAGACAGGCCTCATGGTACTGCCATGGGGGTGGGGCTGCTACCAGAGGAGGGGGGATTCTGGATGCTGTGGGGTAGGCACAGGCTGGAAAGACAGAATGCCTGTTTACATATGGCATCTAGAGCAGCATCTGACCAGTAATGGCAATGAAAAAAGATCAACACCGCTGTACTATGTTTCCCTTAAAAGAGATGAGATTGAGTAGGACGTGTAAGTCTCCATAAATTAGGAGTGGTTCTTCACTCTTCCTTAGCTCTATATTTGGCCCACTGCATTGATGAAAGAGAAAAATTTATTCCCTAGATTTGCAATCAACCAAAAGTGAAACACTTTGAGTCTCAGCATCTGTGCATTCTACAAACTCAGAGATCTAAATTATCCCAGCTGGCCCCAGTGATCAGACACAGATAAGTAGCTGATGCCAACAGCCCAGAGAAAATCAAAATACACACACACCAAATGAAAATTCCTATGCAGTATCAATAAAACACTTTGCATCTGTTGAAAAGACAGGATGAATCAATTGACAGCATCATCAGTATCTCAGTCTGTCCCATTCCTTCTCTCAAATAGTGTGGATAGTAAGATTGAAAAGGGGCCCATTTTGAGGGCTCAGTGTGTCTGGGTGTTCTGGGACCCTCTAAGAGATAGCAGAGCTAGATTTCATCCATTTAAAGGCCACTTGTTATTTTAAAAATTACTTCGCATATACGGCCAAACAGTTCTTCTCACAGCTTCCTAGTTGGCCCTGAAGGTGTCTTAACAATTAGTAAGAATAAAGCATGACATAATAATTTTTAAAAACCTATTTTATAAGCACAGATTTTTATGGCTCAGTCATAAATCTCTATCACATATTTTAATTGCTTTATTTACATTTCCTTTTCTGTGGAATGAACAAAATAATAAATAAAAACTGTTCTTACTTGTACCGAATTGAGAGTTTATTTGTGATATAATTGATATTATATGGTTTCTCCAGATAATCTAAATCTCTAAACATAAATTACCATTCTAGGGACTTAAATTTCTAGAATGTATGAGCCAGGAGAAGCCTGTAGAGAGATAATCCTTGCCTACAGTCATTTATTCAAGAAAAACGGTGATAAAATCTTCTAAAAGAAAGACTTTTTATAGCTCTGGGTTATCATTGTCTATATTTTATGGATACAATTTTAGAGGTATAAAATCTTTTTTATTAAAGTAGAGAATCTTGAAATTTTGATCAAAACTGTTTCTAGCTCTCTCCTCTAATTCCTTAGAAGACAAATAAGAAAACTTATATAAATTAGTCTCTTCACTTAAGTTTTGTTTCTTTGACTGGAATGATAATCATTGCAATATTTTACTAATGGGTAACTATGTCTGAGAAAAATCTATGACTGCATGACCCTATACAGCTCAAGATGAATATCTTATGATGATGTATCTTTAAAGTTTGATCGATGTAGTTGTCTTACCAGTTACACTCACAATGTGAGTACTCAGAAAATGTTGAATATTTTTCTTGGTATAGCCTTTCTATTTTAGGGTAGTACAAGAGTTAACAGTGGAAATGAAAATGAAATATGGGTAGGGTAAACTTGCATTTCAGGGAATGTTACCTGTTTTTGTTGAAGCAACCTGAAAAGAAAAGTTTAGAAAGTTAGAACCATAAAGAAAACACCATTTGAGGAAATACAAAACCTAAATCAGAGCAGTAATACACTTAGAACAACATGTTTATACATAATGTGAGCAATTTCCAATCCACACATAGTAGCAATTTGCACAAACTATTTCCCAATACTAAAATCTACCACAAAGCAATCCTAAACAGAATTGAGAGGCTGGAGGCAGATCATATTACTATTTCATTTTTCTTCCTGAATCAGCCTAGTGACTAATTCAGTAGCTGCTGACAGATTTTTTAGAAACCTTTGTCCTTAAAACATAATGATATTCTTGTTTCCTTTCACTAGTAAATTGCATTAAATTTCAAACACACAAACATATACAATCTTGGTATGGTCCCAAAGTATTTTGATTTCTCTCTCTCCACCCCCAAAGCCTTCAAAAAAAGAAAAAGATATTGAATGTACCCTTTTTCCCCCCCTGAATAGTTGCAGGTAGGTCAGATTGGTGAACTCACCATTTTAAGGCAGATTAGGCTGAATCCAACCACAGATAAAAATTTCACCGGTGCACCAGCCATCCTGTTGGACTGAGCAGTCACATGGCACACAACAAAGTAGGCAAGGTCTTGCTTGGTCTCCAGGTGGGCAGGACTTTTGGTTGCTGGGATGTGGGACTGCAATGCTGGAAACAGACCCTGGGAAGTAGCTCCTCCCCTTCTGTGTGGAGCTGACCTGTAACTAGGGGCACTTGGAGACTGGCAGGTACAGGTATCGCAAAGGCTGAAAGAAAGAAGAGAGTGGAAGTAAGCCATGCCAAGTGGGCCAAAAGGCTACTGTAACCTGGGTGTAGAATGCTCTCCTTTTCTATTAAAGTTTTTTTCTAAATAAAAATTTAACAAAGCTCTATAGAAATTATTGACATAGTGACATAGACTATTGACATAGACTATTTTAAACTCGGGGATTTTGACCAGTTTTAATTTCTTCTTTGTCACCTTTATTTGTTATTCTTTCTGTTGTTTCAATGCAAAGTGATCAGTTCTGCTGTTGGCCGGTGCTGGGGGGGTTGGGGAGATGTTGTTTATGGGTACAAACTAAAAACTAGTAGAAAAATATATTCTGGGGATTTAACATGCAACATAGTGATTATATTAATAGTTAATGATATAATATTTATAAACCTCAAAGTTGCTAAGAGACTAAATTTTAAGTGTTCCCAACACAAAAAAGAAATACTTATGTGATGTGATAGAGGTGTTAGGTCATGCTACTGCAGTAATCATACAATATGTAAATGTATCAAACTAACACTTGTACACTTCAAACTTATGTCTCAAACTTGACAGTGTTATACGTCAATTATATGTTTTAAAAAAGAAAGAGAGAGACAGAAAGAAAAAGAAAGGACAGGAGTATGTCCCTGCACTGAGAAAGACAGTGGGATGTCCTTGATGAGCACATTAAATTCATTCATCCCAGCACTGCCCTGCCATTCTAGTACCTTTTAGATCCAGGGCCATCTTTCTAGTTCAGGCCCTTAATAATAATTCGCATTTAATCCAAGCACTATAATGTTAATTCTAACAATAAACAAGGATGTAAATGAGTAATAAACGTTGTTAACTTGACTTGTATGAAATCATACTAGTATTAAATGGTAGAGCTTGGATTAAAACTCATCAGTCTGACTCCACTTCCAACCGAAATGGGGTAAAAGGAACTGACTTTACCCTCTCTGATTTCAAGACTTATTATAAATCTATAGTAATTAAGATAAGATTAATTATAAGGATTGGTATCAAGATAGATAAGTAGATCAACAGAGCAGAACAGTGTTCAAAAATAGACCAATACATATGTAACAATTGATTTTCAAAAAGGTGTAAAGGCAATCTAATGGGGAAGTCTTTTCAACCAATGATGCTGAGGGAATTCCCTGGCAGTCCAGGGGCTTCCATGGTGGTTCAGATGGTGAAAAATCTGCCTGCAAAGCAAGAGACTTGGGTTTGATCCCTGGGTTGGGAAGATCCCCTGGAGAAGGGAATGGCTACTCACACTCCAGTATTCTTGCCTAGAGAATCCCATGGACAGAGAAGTCTGGTGGACACCAGTTCATGGGGTTGCAAAGAGTCAGACATGACTGAGTGACCAAGCACACACACACACCAGTGGTTAGGGTTCCACACTTCTACTGCAGGGGACATGAGTTCAATCCCTGGTCAGGGAACTAAGATTCCCAAACTGAGCTGTGCAGCCAAAAAAAAAGAAACAAAAACAAAATCCCAAAACTCAAAAACAAATGATGCTGAAAAAACTGGACAACCATATGCTAAAAACATAAACATTAATCCATACCTCACACCATATAAAAATTAATTCAAAATGAATTATAGTCCTAAACATAACATCTAAAACTGTAAAACTTCTTTTAGGAAAAAAAATAGAAGAAAATCCTTGTGATGTTAGGTTAGATAAAGGTTTCTTTGATATAATACTGAAAGCATGATCCATTGCAAAAATTTGATAAATTGGATTTCAACAATATGAAGAATTTATGCACTATTCCAAGAATGAAAACACAAACCACAGACTGGGGGAAAGTATTTGCAAATCACATGTTTTACATAGGCCTTCCATCCAAAAATGTTTTGATCAAAATTTAGAAAAAATATATATGTGTGTACGTATGTGTATGTATATACTCCCAAAACCCAGTAATAAGAAAATAACTCAGTAAAAAACAGGCAAAGGATTTGAACAAACATTTCACAGAAGGTATATACATGAAAAATAAGCACATGAAAATGTCCTTAGGGAGTTCCCTAGTGGCCTAGTGGTTAGGATTCCAGCTTTCACTGCCGTGGCTAGGGTTCAATCCCTGGTCAGGGAAGTTTCTGCAAGCAGCATGGTGAGGGGAAAAAAAAAATCCTTAACATTATTAGTCATTAGGGGAATGTAAATTATAACACAGTGAGACACCACTGCATACTTACTACACATCTAAAATTAGAAAGACTAATGATACCAAATGTTAGCAAGGAAATCTCATTCCTGGTAGGAACATAAAATGACACAACCACAAAACAACTTGACTATTTCTTAAAAAGTTAAACACACACTGATTATATGACCCAGTCATTTCACTCCTAGTTATTCACCCAAGAGAAATAAAAGCATATGTTCATATAAAAACTTGCATATAACGTACATACAATGGGAAATTACTCAGCCATAAAAAGGAACAAAATTGGGTCATTTGTAGAGTTGTGGATGGACCTAGAGACTGTAATACAGAGTGAAGTAAGTAAAAAAGAGAGAAACAAATATATTAATGCTTACATGTGGAATCTAGAAAAATAGTATAGGTGATCTTATTTGCAAAACAGAAATAGAGACACAGACATAGTGAACAAATGTACAGACATCAAGGGGGAAAGGTGGAATAGGAGGTGGGATGAGTTGGGAGATTGGGATTAATACATATATACTATTGATACTATGTATAAATTAGGTAACTAATGAGTACCTATTGCATAGCTCAGGGAACTCGACTCATTGCTCTGTAGTGACCTAAATAGGAAGGAAATGCAACAAAGAGGGGATGTATGTATACATATAGCTGATTTACTTGGCTGTACAGTAAAATTCATACAGTCCAACTATACTCAAATAAAAAAATTTTTAAATGTACACAAATATTTCTAGCAGTATTTTAAAAATAGCACCAAAATGTAAGTACATCAAGTCCAACAACCAAACTGAATGACAAACAAATAGTAAAAAATTAGTAAAAAAATGAATGAACTATTGATACATACAACATGAATGAATCTCAAAATAATTATTCTGACTGAAGAAAAGCCAAGCCAAAAAATATATATGTAGATTGATCCAATTATATAAAATTCTAGAAAATGCAAAGTACTCTGAAAGCTGAAAGCAAATCAATGGTTGCCTGGGATGGCAAAGGGCAGAAAAGAGGGATTACAAAAGTACAATATATAAATGTATCAAACCAACACTGTACACCCCAGATTTATACTTCAAACTTGACAATGTTATATGCCAATTATATTCAAAGAAAGAAAGAAAAAAAGGACTGGAGCATATCCCTGCACCGAGAAAGATAGTGGGAGGTCCTTAATGAAAACATTAAATTCATCCATCCCTATTACCACCTGCAATTTCCAAGAGGGATTACAAAACTGGGGATGAAGCACATGTATGTTATCTCAATTATGGTGATGGTTTCATGTGTGTGTACATATGTCAAAACATTGAGTTTATATTATAAATATGTGCAGTTTATGGTATGTCAGTTTATCTCACTAAAGTTGTTTTAAAAAAATTAGTCTAACTCTACACTCTAAGATCCTTCCACTAAACCACTATCTTCTATGAGTTGACTACTATGAATTCCAGACATTTTCACTTGTGCCTTTTACAAGTTCCTATGGGGCTTCCCTGATGGCTCAGGTAGTAAAGAATCTGCCTGCAATGAGGGAAGACCCCAGTTCCATCCCTGGGTCAGGAAGATCCCCTGGAAGGGGTATGGCAACCCACTCTAGTATTCTTGCTTGGAGAATTCCGTGGACAGAGGAGCCTGGCAGATACAGTCCAAGGGGTTGCAAAGAGTGGGACACAACACGACTGAATGACTAACACTTTCACTTTCATAGAGTACCTACCGCATACCAGGCATTGTTAGGGGCACTGGGGATATAAACAGAAGCAAATCAGAGCTCTGCACTCATGGAGGACTCTAGTAAGAGGAAGACCAAAAGGAGCAGCTAATGTTAGAACTATTTAATGCCAGGTATTGCTAAACATTATGAAGAAAAACAAAGCAGAGTAACAGGAGAGAATATGGAAGGGTGGAGTTTAGTTTGTATACCACTGTCAGAGAGGACTTCTCCAGCAATGATGTGCTTGAGCATGGACATCAGGGAAGAGAGAGTAAGTCCCTTGGAAACAGGAAAAGAACATGCCAGGCAGAGGGAGGAGGAAAGGCAAAGGGCCTGAGGAACAGGAGGGCTTGGCCAGAGCAAGATGAGCACTCACACCCCCTAGCTGCGGAAGTATTGGTAGCTGAGCCTCTCTCAAGCTTGCCCTTAGCCTAGAGTTGCCTTGCTCAAAAATCACACACTCTTCCCTGGGGCAACCACATCCAAAGACTGGGAGATGAACAAATACAGTTTCTCCTTGCCTGATTCCAGGAGGGGAGATTTGCCAAAGTGAATGGTGCACTATGGCATCTACCAGGGTTGGATGAGGGTGAGGCCAGAGAGGCAGGAAAGGAGCAAAATTTGAGGCACCACTCTCAGGTTCACACAAGCCCAAAGCTCCACTCATTCATGGTCATGGTCATGAATTTAAAGAGATGCCAGTCAGCATAGTTGTGTATTTTTCTGGTCATGTGCAGGCACAGAGAAGATTGAGAGTTGTATTTAAGTAGGGTATTACTTCTAGTCCTAATTGGAGGCTTCTCTGGTGACTCTGATGGTAAAGAATCTGCCTGCAATGCAGGAGACCAGGGTTCAATCCCTGGGTTGGGAAGATCCCATGGAGAAGGGAATGGCTACCCACTCCAGTATTTTTGTCTGGAGAACTCCATGGGCAGAGGAGCCTGGCAGGCTACAGTTCATGGGGTTGCAAAGAGTTGGATGTGACTAACACACACACACAGCTATTATGAGGCAACTATGATGGAGAGAGACTGCAGCAAGGGAATTGAGAATGTTTACAAAGATGTGATTCCTAATAATGGACTGTGGAAACTAAGCTGGGTGGGCAAGAAAATGATACTTGTTGCCTTGTGACCATGGAGGTAGAAGGGACCACAGTGCAGAATGAGAATGAAAAGGCAGCAGTAACAATAGAATGAAAAGGCAGCAGTGGAGTTAAAGAATTGTTGGAAAGGATATGCGAGGGAAGTAAGCAGAAAATAGAGGAGTAGATTAATAGAGAATGGGATGTTTGAAATGGAAACTATGGAGAAGTTTGCTATTGGTGATGGTCCAGCTCTAAGATGTTAACCATGGGAAATGGCAGCTGAGTTCAGGTGGAAGAAAAAAAAAAAAACCATTGCAAGTCAGGTGATTAAGAAATTGAAAGGCCTGAGAATTGGAAAAATTGTTTGATGGGTACTGGAATCACTAAGAATTCTGGCAGTAGTGAGGAAAGAGGTATTGAGACATTTGTTAAGCCTTAAGTATTGACATGGGGCTTCCCCTCATGGCTCAGTGGTAGAGAACACACCCGCCAAGCAGGAGACATGGGTTCAATCCATGGGTTGGGAAGATCCCTTGGAGGAGGAAATGGCAACCCACTCCAGTATTCTTGTCTGGGAAATCCATGGACAGAGGAGCCTGGTGGGTTATAGTCACAATAGTCAGACACAACTTACCGACTAAACAATACCAGGGCTTTCCTGGTGGTTCAATGGTAAAGAATCCACCTGCCAATGCAGGAGACACAGATTCGATCCCTGGTCTGGGAAGATCCCACGTGCCCTGGAGTAACAAAGCCCATGTGCCACAACTACTGAGCCTGTGCTCTAGAGCTAGGGATCCACAACTACTGAGCCCATGTTCTGCAACTCCTGAAGCCCACGCACCCTAGAGCCCATGCTCTGAAACAAGAGCAGCTACCACAATAGGAAGCCCATGTGTGGCGACTAGAGAGTAGCCCCCACTCTACACAACTAGAGGAAAGCCCGAATAGCAACAAAGACCCAGCACAGCCAAAAATAAAGTTTAAAAAAAACAAGACAACCTACCACTCCCAACAAGTATTAAAATTGTCGGGGAATATCTTTTCTTTTGAGGTCTATGGATGACATGAACAACTGGGAGCAGATGATATAATCTATGGACATGAACATTAGAGGAGCTGGGAGGTTCAGAGAAGAGGGAGAAACATACAATGATTTTATGTCAGCAGCAACTGATTTCTGGCTAAAATCAACTTCTTAGTTGTAGTCAAATAGATTATGAGTGTTATTGCTGAACAGTTTCATTGGGAAAGAATCATATAAGGCAGTTGCTTTGTATAAATTTATTTTAAAATTTTGAATTACTTTGCTTACCAATTGTCTGAAATCCTCCTTTCAGAAATGGGATTCTGCAAAGCAGTAAATGCTTGAGTTTAGGTCCTAAGGGATATGGAGTCTGTTTAAACATCGTGGTGGTTTAGTTGCTAAGTCATGTCTGAATCTTGTGACCCCATGGACTGTAGCCTGCCAGGCTCCTCTGTCCCCAGGATTTTCCAGGCAAGAATACTGGAGTGGGTTGTGATTTCCTTCTCCAGGGGATCTTCCCAACTCAGGGATCGAACCCAGGTCTTCTGCACTGCAGATTCTTTACTGACTGAGCTATTAGGAAAGCCCTGTTACATTCTCAGGGCACTAATAGGATAATACTAGGAAAATCAAGGTTAGTCAGCCATCCAAAGGCCACAAGAAGGGTTTAAAATAAAAGATAAAAGAATGAGGGACTTCCCTGACATTTCTGTGGTTAAGACTCTGCATCCCCGTTTGCAGGTAGCTCAGGTTTGATCCCTAGTCAGGGAACTAAGATCGTACAGGCTGAGCAGCATGGCCAAAATATAAAATGTTAAAAAAGATAATGAAAGAAAGATAAAATTTTATGATTCTGCATAATAAGCATCATCAGCTTTCTAGCCCACAATACCCGTGTCCATGTTTCTTGACACCCAACCTCCAAGCTAATATTAAGTATTTTAGGTTTTATTGTTGTTGTTCAATTGCTAAATTGTATCTGACTCTTTTGTGACCCCTTGGACCATAGCCCACCAGGCTCTTCTGTTCATGGGATTTCCCAGGCAGGAGTACTGAGTGGTTGCCATTTTCTTCTCCAGGCAGATTCTTTACCACTGAGCCACCAGGGAAGCCCCTCGGTTTTGTTACTTAGTATACAATTCCAGATTTCAAATATATAATGCTAAGATTCATTTTGCTGAGAGTGACAGAAAACCTATAAAGAAAGTGGCTTAAACGGAAGTTTCTTTTAAGTTTCTTAAGTATTGGAGCAGAGCATCCAGGAGTTGCAATTCTAGTCCATGGAGTCCTCAGGAAGCGAGGTTCCCTTAAATTTTTTAGTCGGCCATGACTAGGATGAGGCCTTCTTTTTACTAGTCCAAGATAAAGCTCCAGCTGTCATATCAAAGTTCTAAGCAGTGGAATTCAGCAATGGTAGAGGGAAAAGAAAAGATGAAGTATATGCCAGTAAGCCCTTAAAGAAAGGTTCCTGCTGCCACATACATCCTGTTGGTGAGGAGTTGGTCTCCTGGCTATGTCAACTGAGCTGAAAGAAAAGAAAATGGCATACACAATCAAAAAATTCTATTGCTAGAGACTTTCTTGGTGGTCCAGTGTTTAAACTCCATGCTTCCATTGTGGGGTGGGGGTGGGGGGGTGGAACGACGACATGGATTCAATCCCTGGTCAGGAAACAAGTTCCCTCATCCCATCATGTGGCCAAAAAAAGAACAAATCCTATTGATAGAAAGGAAAGGAAAATGGATATTGAACTGGGGAAGTCTCTGCCACATGAATGAACAAATAAGGTATAAGCACAAGGCATAAGCTTCAGGCAAAATTTGCAACATTTAACAGATGGATAAAGAGAAGTAGGAGGAGAACAGGATAGATGTGACTGCAGTTCATCTTTTAGTTTGGAGGAGAAGGCAGCAAGTGCAGGAACGTCTTACTTGGTAGTCTCTGTATGTGAAAAGTGTGGAGGTGGAGTAGAGGACTTAAGAAACTAGTGAAGACCTAAAATACCCACTGGAAGGTAAATAAAAAGGTCTAGCGATATAGAAGGAATACAGAGCAGAACTGATTGTCCAGAAAAAGATTGGGCACTATTGAGATTTATGGTTGCCCTCATTCATACTCCATTCTTCCACCATTTCTGTACCTCCCCCTTGGGGAAATCATTTCTATCAAGGAAATGGAATTGTACCCAGGACTTCTTTGCCAATCCAGTCAAGTAGAGGACATAGTCTTACTTGTACCAAGCATAGACAGCTAAGAATTAAGTGTGAAGGAAATTGACAAGAAGACTTCCACTGATCAGGGATCCCTAGTGGTTACAATAAAACAAACTACAAGGCTCATGGGTTTCAAGGAAGAGAAATTGAGGTAATCTTATGGGGAACAGAGAAATTGCAAGAATATCCACTGAGCATAATGGAAAACAAAAAACAAAAGAAAGTCAGCCAGAAGCAAGGGAGCTTCAGGGAAGTTATTTATCATGGTATCCCTTTCACATGAGCGTCTTCATAATGACAACTCTACAAGTCTTTTCCATTCTTCTAAGGGCTGAACAATTCTTAGTTCTCAGGAGTCAGTATGATTCACTTATATAATTCTCAACAAACTTCTTGGATTCCTTCACACCAGACTACATCAAAAGTTATCAACCAACCTAATGAAGTGGCACCCTTTTGATTGGTATCTTAATCTACTATTAATGTATCAGTCATGGTCCAGTCAGGAGAGAGAAAACACACAGTAATTTGAACAAGGAAAATTTTATATAAAGAATTACTAACAGTCAAGTGGGCCTTAGGAAGCATCACTACGAACAAAGCTAGTGGAGGTGATGGAATTCCAGTTGAGCTATTTCAAATCCTGAAAGATGACGCTGTGAAAGTGCTGCACTCAATATGCCAGCAAATATGGAAAACTCAGCAGTGGCCACAGGACTGGAAAAGGTCAGTTTTCATTCCAATCCCAAAGAAAGGCAATGCCAAAGAATGCTCAAACTACCGCACAATTGCACTCATCTCACATGCTAGTAAGGTAATGCTTAAAATTCTCCAAGCCAGGTTTTAGCAATATGTGAACCGTGAACATCCAGATGTTCAAGCTGGTTTTAGAAAAGGCAGAGGAACCAGAGATCAAATTGCCAACATCTGATGGATCATCGAAAAAGCAAGAGAGTACCAGAAAAACATCTATTTCTGCTTTATTGACTATGCCAAAGCCTTTGACTGTGTGGATCACAACAAACTGGAAAATTCTTCAAGAGATGGGAATACCAGACCACCTGACCTGCCTCTTGAGAAACCTGTATGCAGGTCAGGAAGCAAGTTAGAACTGGACATGGAACAACAGACTGGTTCCAAATAGGAAAAGGAGTACATCAAGGCTGTATATTGTCACCCTGCTTATTTAACTTCTATGCAGAGAAACGCTGCTATCATGAGAAACGCTGGGCTGGAGGAACCACAAGCTGGAATCAACATTGCAGGGAGAAATATCAATAACCTCAGATATGCAGATGACACCACCCTTATGGCAGAAAGTGAAGAACTAAAGAGCCTCTTGATGAAAGTGAAAGAGGAGAGTGAAAAAGTTGGCTTCAAGCTCAACATTCAGAAAACTAAGATCATGGCATCTGGTCCCATCACTGCATGGCAGATAGATGGGGAAACAGTGGAAACAGTGGCTGACTTTATTTTTCTGGGCTCCAAAATCACTGCAGATGGTGATTGCAGCCATGAAATTAAAAGACGCTTACTCCTTGGAAGGAAAGTTATGACCAACCTAGACAGCATATTAAAAAAGCAGAGACATTACTTTGCCAACAAAGGTCTGTCTAGTCAAGGCTATGGTTTTTCCAGCGGTCATGTATGGATGTGAGAGTTGGACTATAAAGAAAGCTGAGCGATGAAGAACTGATGCTTTTGAACTGTGGTGTTGAAGACTCTTGAGAGTCCCTTGGACTGCAAGGAGATCCAACCAGTCCATCCTAAAGATCAGTCCTGGGTGTTCATTGGAAGGACTGATGTTGAAGCTGAAACTCCAATACTTTGGCCATCTGATGGGAAGAGCTGACTCATTTGAAAAGACCCTGATGCTGGGAAAGATTGAGGGCAGGAGGAAAAGCGGAGACAGAGGATGAGATGGCTGGATGGCATAACCGACTCGATGGACATGGGTTTGGGTGGACTCAGGGAGTTGGTGATGGACAGGGAGGCCTGGTGTGCTGTGGTTCATGGGGTTGTGAAGAGTAGGACACGACTGAGTGACTGAACTGAACTGAACAGGTCTACGAGGGTAAAGAAAGCTCTTAAGAATGGAGAAATAGCAGCTATAGGAGCAGTCACTGTCTCTAGGGCTGAGGCAGGGGACTTAAGGAAGGAGCAAATCTGGAAAAATTTCCACTGCAAGGCTGAGATTCAGATTTTGTTGGAGAGGGCGTGGCTGTGATCCACTGAGATCCAGGGTTTGAAAGATGTCAATGAAACTAGTTACGAAGCCACCCACTGGGAAGTTGCCAGCTGGAGCACCAGCAAGACATGCTGGGAAGTTGGCAGGGGAAGCAGTGTGCTTGCTAGGAAACCCCTCCTGTGAGGTAACACTGGGTGTCCTACATGCCAAAGGCCCCTACACACTGCAAAAGAAAAAAACATCAGAACCAGGAAGAGAAGCGCCTTCCTTCTGCAGCAACCCTCCAGCATCCATCGATAAGCTTAACAAAACTTGCCAACAAGCAAGAGAAGTATCTGAAGGGCTCAGATCCTGTATTACAAAGCAGAGCAGTGAAGGGTGGATTTAGCAGCTGGGAAATACGTAATTGACACACCCACAAATCAGTGGTAGTCCTTCAAGGCTCAATATAACTCAATTTACCGAAAACAGCAGTCAGAGACAGAGCACTTTATTCAGGAAGAAATGTTCACTGAACCAGTACTTGGACTGGGTGGAAGAGTCCAGCATCTAAGAAATCTCTTTTGGTCCTCCTTAGTATCAAGGCACTGGTGATTTCAGAATTTCTAAATAGGAGGCTAGGAGAGAGGGCAAGAGTATTTCTTTTGCATTTGCTCAGCCAGCATTGTCATTTTTTTGTTTTCACTTACATTGTTTATTCAAAATGTTAAGAATTTATTTGTAGGTGTCAGCTAAATCCACTGACTCAAGAGAGAAATAATTCGGCTTCCAAATGGCTGGAAAAAGTACTGACAAAGGAAAGCCCACTTTATAGATTACTGGACTTTAGGTATTTGCTGATCAGGGAAGCTTACTACTTTTTCGAATTTTTTTTTGGTCATACCAAGCAGCTTGTGGGATCTTAGTTCCTCAACCAGAGATTGATTCCAGGCCTTAGGCAGTGAGAGCACGGAGTCCGAACCACTGGATTGCCAGGAAATTCTACCAATTCTTATAATAAAATGCCATGGCTTGTATTATATGAAATGCAAAAACGGTCAGTTGTTGAACAAGTTTAACTCATTTTACACACCACCCTGCTTCCCAATCAGTAAAGAATCTGCCTACAGTGTGGGAGAGACTTGGGTTCAATCTCTGGATCCGGAAGATCCCCTGGAAAAGGGAATGGCAACCCATTCCAGTACCTGGAGAATCCCATGAACAGAGGAGCCTGATGAGCTACAGTCCAAGGGGTTGCAGAGTTGGACACGACTGAGCGACTAACACATACACACATACCCCCACCCCCACCCCGCCCGAGTAATTTTACCTGTGCAACACATTATGGATCATTATTATGAAACAGAAATCCAACAATCAATGCTCTGGGAAACAGAATAATGAATTTTAAGTCAGCTACGACGGTAATGTCTTTCAGTTGATTGCATTCATGTTGTCCTGTTTCCTACAGTAACAAATGCTGATGGCCAATTATCCTAAAGTGAAAAATGTCACTTTAGAACTATTTGCAAAGTTCAAGACTTCATACCATGAGATGGCGAAGGAATTTTAGACTATCAGATGCTCCCTAGTGCTCTAGTGGTTAGGATTTGGTGCACTAACCACTGCCTGGGTGGTTCAATTGCCAGTTAGGGAAGCCTTTCTTCTCGGGCTTCCCAGGGAGCACTAGTGGTAAAGAACCTGCCTGCCAATGAGGGAGATGCGGGTTCAATCTCTGGGTAGGGAAGATCCCCTGGAGGAAGAAATGGCAACCCACTCCAGTATTCTTGCCTGGAGGATCCCACAGACAAAGGAGCCTGGTGGGCTACGGAGTCAGACATGACTGAGGTGACTTGGCATGCACATGAGGAAGTGCTCTTCCATAAAATTAGCCGAGATACGGTCTGACCAATTAGTTGGTGTTTAAAATCAAGGCTGCACATTGGAAATCAGTTGAAAAACAAACTGCCAGTGTTTGGGCCTCATTTCTAACTGTCCAGATAAAAAACCATATTCAAAAAAGAATAACTTTCAGGGGGAAGGAAACGAAATAAATGCCATTAGCTTTTTCCAACTTCATCTTTCAAGTAAAAAATACTCCAGCAGCTATTGCCTTTGGGATACTCTCAGGTCCCAAATGTGTTGTTCATTACCAACTATGTAATACTGTTTTTTTAAACACAGCTTAAACCAAATGAAAAAAAAAACTGCACAAGACCTGGAACAACTTAGTTCTTTTGAAATCACGAGTGAATTTTAGAACACTTTTTATTTTTCTAGACATAATTTGTTGGTTTCATTAGATTCCAAGAAAGAAGTCTATGACTCAGGTTAAGAACCACTGCCTTAGAGGATGTAAGAAACTAAACCCGACTAATATAAATTGGGAGGTATTAAAATGTAAATTTTATATTAAAATCTCAAGACTGATAGCATACTAACTCATGTATAGGATTTAATTGCAAACTGAACATTAGAAAACAGATGCAAGATAATACATGGAAAAGTGAAATCATTTTAGTAAGTTGAGAAAACTGCATGGAGGCTGCTAATTATATTAAGCTCTATCAAAAGCTTTTTAATAAGTTTTCTCAAAATTTGCAAGAAACAATCCCGAGATATCTTTCAGAGCTGCTTGTTTCCAGTCTTTTAGAAAGCTATTCTCCAAATTAAGTCATGCATCTATCTGGCATTAATTAGTATTATTTACATGTTCTCCTATGTATCAAAATGCTCAAAAGCAAACTTAAAAAAAATGACAGGAATCTAAATGCAGTGATATTTTCACTTCTATTTGAAGTAAATTCTTTCCATGTTTTACCAAAATACACCACCAAATTAACTCTATTCAAAGGAGTAGCACCACCCATTTAGGTACGCTAAATATTTGTTAAATCTATTGGCTTTTGTCATTCAGGAATTTCCTAATTTCTACCTATCTAGTGTTCATTCACTTGACCTTTAGCTTAAAAAGATCACTGAATATTCTACTCTTAAAAGAAAGAGTATTTTCTTAGAATTCCTTCATCTAATGAGATTTTTCTGAAGTTAAATAAGTACAAACGTTAAGCACACATATGAAGAATTCTGCCAAATGTACTCCTTTGTCCCATTTAATGGTTTTTTTGCAAGGTGGCTTCTGAGTGCCCATCAGTTGCCCAATATGAACAGTGAGATAAAACAAATGTTAACATGGTCAGTTAATAATGTTCCCTTGTAGTCCTGCAATGACTGAACTTTGGGCCTCTATAATAAGAATTGGAAGAGTTATTTTTTAAAAGCTCAAGTCCAAATCTTAAATGTTTCTAATATATAACCTAATTGCAAAGTCCTGCAATAAGGACCTCTGATGTGAAACTAATTATTCAAACCAAAGAACAACCTATTGCTGCAAGTAACACCCAAGGATAAAGGGAACTGTCAGTAAGAACTCTAGTAAATATTACTGGCCATCATGTATGTCTAATTCCATCTACACATTTAAAATCCACTTGTCATCTGGGCACTAAGATATCCTTCTGCACAAAGTGTGACTCTACTAACACTGTATCTATTTCCACAATAAAAAATACTTAAAAAAAAAAAAGTTAACAAATGGGGGAAGCCAACACCCAGGATAAAGGATTTAATCCAGTAATTTATTCCACACTCATGATCGTTCTCTGTAATCAGAATACAAGTCATAAGAACAATCTATCAAATAATTTGCTGATAATCTTAAATAATGCAGCAAAGCATTACTTTTAATACTTCTCTGTTCTAGATTAAGTTTAAAAACTCAAACAGTAATCTTCATTTTCAATAAAAAAAGTTTTGAATTTAAAAAAAGAACACTATATCAAGCTGTTTCATAATTTAAGTATTTTCGATTTATAAAAAACACTTTGGAAGCTTGAGGCTTATACCTATTTCTCTACTCACCTGCCCCACCCTCTCCCAATCTCACGTTAGTACAGGGTTGCTGCAAGAATGCTAGGCTTTAGACATTACTCTCTCCTTTAATATAGTACTTTAAAATCTGAAAAATTCAAGAAAAAGATTACATGTCATGTATTTTTTTCAAATAAAAAAAGAAAACTAAGTGAATCAATTTTAGGCATACTAACAGTGTCCCTTTGAGGTAGAATGCTAAAAGGACTTTTGATCAAATCACAGCCTAATTGAAACCTCTGCATCAGAAACTAACTTCTCATAAATTCTCTCTAAAGTTAACTGTAGAGAATATTAGATTTAACATATTAACAAGAGCCTTCCAAGACAATATACAGTGGGCAAGAATGTTAATCCTAAAACTGCTGCCTTCATATACACTGAAAGCATGTAATTCTCCTACAATAGACATCCTAGATCCATTTTCAAAGTCTTTAGCATTCTATTACGAAAAGCACAGCCATGCTAACTTCAGTACACAAACCATAATCCCACACCTACAAAACAAAAATAGAATTAGTGGCAGTTTATTGCCTTATACAAATTTAACCAACATGGCAACCATGCCAAAGGAATTAAAACATTTTCAGGACATATGTACAGACTGTACATCTCAAAAACAGTTAAACAATAAAATGCAAGAACAATCTGTGCATCATGTATCAAACTGAACAACTGGGTGAAGACATCAATGCAATTAATGGGATTACAAAGGCACTTCCCTACAGAAAAGAGGAAATGAAAATGCAGCCTACAGGGAGCTTGAAGAGTGCATAACTACTGCACAATCTCAACTTGGGAGGGAAAAAAAAAAGCAGATTTAATCCAACATTTATAGGATTCAATGTGATCCACTTTTACAAAAAAAATTGTCACACAGTCTCCTCTTTGTCTTTATGTTGTTTTTCTTGGCTCTCTGTTTCTACGCTTTGGCTCCTTCGGGGATCACGTTTGTCAGACTGGTCCTTGCTATCACTGTGATCTCGTTTGTGGGAACGTTCTTTGCTTCTGCTACGCTTCCTCGATTTTTCTTTGCTGGGGCTATGTTCGCGTTTTCTTTTTTCAACACTGTCAGTTCTTCCTTGACTGCCACTTCTACTCCGTTTATTTGATTTTTCTTTACTTTCATTTTTATGTTTACTTGATTTCTCTTTGCTCCTGCTTCTACTTCGTTTCCCTGCATTTCTACTTCTACTCCTACTTCTATGTTTTCTTTCTCTGCTTCTACTTCTACTATGTTTTCTCTCTTTCTTGGAATCTTTTTTGTCATCTCTATGTCGCCTATCTTCTTTGTCTTCTTTATGTTTCTTTTCTTCTACCTCACCCCTACTTCTCCGTTCCTTGGACCGTTCTCGTGATCGCTCCTTTTCTCGGTCATTACCTCTTTCCTTATCATAGTCACGGTCTCGTCTTCTACCTCTCTCATTTTCTTTCTCTCTTTCCCGATCCCTGTCCCTTCTATCCCCTTTCCTATCACGACTTCGACTACGGCTTCTATGTCTTTCCCTACTCCTGCTATGCCTGCGTTCTAGCCCCCGATCAATACTCCGGGATCTTCGCCTTTCTTTCTCCCTTTCTTTGGCTTCACGCTCTAGTCGCTGGCGTTCTTTCTCTCTTTCTAATTCTCGGTCAAAACTAGAAGACCCATGGCCCTCTCGATGATGGCTTCTACTTCTGGATCTTCTTGGGGACCTTCGTGGACTCAGTGATCTCCTTGGAGACCTAATATTCAGAAAAAAGGGGGAAGGGGAGAAAAAAACTTGAATAAAACATAAGTGTTACACATCAAGAATAATTTAAGCAAAATATTTGCCTGTTCTCATTCACAGATGCATGATTTGTTGAACATGCCGTTAAGGGTAGAAAATGGGGAAAAGATGACAAATTATACATAGAATGTGATACTAATTTCTAAGAACTTTTGTGTAAATCACATTTTAAAGCTGTGGTAACTCAAGAATTACATTACCTTGAACGTCTGCGCTCAACATGTCTGTCTATTTCCTCAATGCCTTCCTTTCCATCCTTCTTGATTTTCCTTGGCCTGGTTTTAATCTGTTGATCAATATTTTTCTGAACTGGAACCGGAATTCTTGGAAACAAAGTAGAAAACCATTCCAGTTTCGTAAGAAAAGATCGTAGCATTTCTCCAATGGTCATTACGCAGCCTCCACCAGCCTTCACATCTAGGTCCTACAGAAACACAAAAGATATCCTGGCCGTCAAAAAATTTATCTCAATAAGTACAAGAATACTATAAAAAATATAACCATCTTTGGAATCTCAAATACAAAAAAAATTCTAACAGAAAAATTTCAATTTGTGTACCTTTCTAATCTGGTAATGAATGATACAGAGAAATATCTGGGCTCAGTGTGTGCATGCAGGTGAGAACAAACCCTGCAGCCTCACGGACAGAATGAGAAGTAACCTCACTCAGTTAAAAAAGAATGAAACACCCCCTTACATTACTCAACTATTCGGAACAATCAAATTTACATTCCACATACCTACTAACTATACATTTTATTTTTGTGGACACGTTTGCATACATTGTTCCTAGTAGTGTAACCTAGCTACATATGAACTACTTTAAACAGTTCCTGTCCAAAGATTATCTTTTAACAGCTCTAATATAAAATGAAGCCCTAATTAAACTGGAAGCAATAGCAAACCAACTGCCATGAAGCAGTGAGGTTTCTAATTTAGAGTTATGTAGAAAATAAATAAATAAACAAATAATTGGAAACGCATAATCCATGATGACCATTGTCTCTGAAAAGGGTCATTACCGCATGAAGGCCTTCTTGCTATGCCCTCTCACAGCTCAGGACATGTTAGTCAGCTATTGTCAGTCCCAAACCTATAGTGCAAGCACACAAGGAAAGTGAGATTTGTTATCTAAACAGGAAAACAAGAGCTAAAGGTAAAACTGCTTGCACTCACACACATTTAAGTGTTCAGATATACAGTATTTCCAAATATAATCGCTGCAGATATCTAAGGAAGAAAACAATAAGTTAGCTTAAATATAAAGCCTCAGGTTTGTAAATACAATAAAAAACAGATTAAACAGACGCATCCAGAAACAAGCCTAATACCAATTATGAAGCGGGACATGCTTTTTAAATATAGAATGGAGAAGCGCCCCAGCCTGAAAAATCTCATCTAAAAAGAAAAAACTTTAAAGATTGTGATTTATCATCTAACACACTTTTGGCCTCTTCTGAGATAATAAACAGACTGTAAATAGTCTGTTTACAAAAAAAAAAGTGCAGAGAAAAATTCTCCATGTCTACATGAGTGAGATTTTTTTTTATTTGTGCATGTAGTAATAAAAACACACCAAAAAGATTTCCATTAGGACTATCCTTTAATACACCAATTTTTTGGATACTTTTTAAATAGGACTACTAAAACACCACGCAGTTTACTTTATGAACCTTAAAACAAAGTATAATGGTGGGGATAGATATATGGACAACACTAATCATTAAGATCTTTTGTGATGCTGGACTTTAATACATGTATGATTTAAATCTGACATAGTAATGTTTTCCAAAGTACTTTCTGAACATATGTATCAAGCTCAACCTTAAGCTTGAATGCTAAGTTTCACATTAAAAAAAAAATTTCTAAACTACTAAAGAGGTTTCTTTCTGTAAACATGTATAGTATAGTTTAAGAGTTAGAAAGCTGGGACTGAAATAGTCTGATCACCTTGAACAAGTTATCTAAACCCACACCCTATTTAAATTCCACCCAGCTCAATTCTGCACTTCTATGCAAATGGAAATATTACTATTTGGAGGAAGTTATAGGGTAAAACACTGAAAAGTCCCAGGGGAAAAAAAAAAGCAATAATTACTATCTCTATGTGCATGTCTTACCACCTCAAAATCTTGAGCATAGCCAACTAAAAAGTCAGTATCAACTGTGCAAGTCAAGATCAAAACAATACACAGAACACAATTAGGAAGAGAAAACTTTCAACAGTTAGCAAAATAGATCTAAACAATTTAAAAATGTGAAAACAAGACTTTAAAAATTTAACCTAAGACATATAAAATCCACCCTAATCTTAGTAACAGGACATTAATTCCAAAAGTATGTGAGTGAAATAAATTTAGGTACAGAAAATTCTGGAAGATGTTAAATCATCAATAAATAAAAAATATTAAAAAAGAATAATCAGAAGAAAATTAATTATTACCCTTGTTGACATACCTCTTCATCATCAAGGAAGGATTCAAACCAGTCCCACAGATCTGTAGGGGGCTGTGTGTACCTAGAATTACAAAAGACTGATTAAGCTTAAGTCAATTAAAATAAGATATTTATTGAAAATGTAGAGAAACGCATGCTCACCTTATATACATAAATCCAAGGGCTCTAATATACGGAGAGTCTGTGTGTGTTATAAGACCCATCACTTGCTTGCGAGTTAATTTCAAAGTAAATAATTTGTATAACAGGCAAAAAGCTGTGGAAACAATTCCTCCTGTTCCAACACCTCGAACCTTTAAGGGAAAGAATTAAGAAAGTGGTAAAGTAATTAACAGAGATACTTAATACCAACTGATTAATCCTGTTAGGTATTAACAACATATAATCCAGACTGAGAACAGACCATTGAAAAAAAAAAAATGCTTTTCTAACCCCAGGGAGCACTTGAATTTAGATTTTTTTAAAAACATAAACTAATTGTAACTTGGTATGTAATTAACAAACTTTTAGTTTTCTAAATATAAACTTAAGCTATCAGACACAGAAAAACTGAAAAATGCACGTACTTCTACTTACCCCTCCGCACATCCCTGTTTGGCCAGCTGTTTTCCTGCTTCCTTTCTCCCACGGTTCAACATGCGTGACCTGAAAATAGAAAAGAGAAACACAACAAACATTCATGCTTTGAATTTTAAAAAAACCGATTCAAGTAAATCCCAATCCATAACAGAGCAGCTCTTCCAAAAGTTTGGAAGTTGGGCATTTTGACATATGTATATATTTTGTTTACATACATTTTAAAGTATGTAAACCATCTCTGAAAACTGCTTAGATATTTAAATAGCACCAATAAAGCAACTAGGGTTTAACAAAACCTCAACAACTTTACACAGGTGAAATCTCATTAAAGTAGCTTTGTAGGGAGCAGATACAGGTGGAGACATGAAATTTCTATTCTTACACACTTAAAAATTGATAATTTTGTATTATGAATTACTTAAAAAATAAAAATCTTCATTTTAAAATGGATTTAAAGCCCCAACTTAAAGCAGAAAGTATTAACAACGTTTAAGTATTTATTAAAAAAAAAAAACTTTAAAATACCCTTAATATTTCAATTTTGTGGTGATTTAAAATTCCACATTATAAGATAAAGAAAAAACTTGGAAAAAAGAAATTAAAAAATACAAAAAGAAAAAAACAAAGTATGCTAAAGTAGTAACAAATTACTTCTGATGCAAAATCATGGACCTTTATATTTACACATTTTTTTTAAACCACGATCAAGCATTATGTTCATTTCTGACTAAACATGAAATTACAAAGGCCATACCTACACATAGATCATTCTAGTTACTGTATATTTTCAGCCTGATTATATGAGCCAATTCAATTTTCCCCCAAATTATAACCTGGGTCAAAAACAATAAGTATAACTTGTATTGTCAAGTATACTCAAAGATACAGATCTTTGCTAAAGTGGGGTACCCTATAAAAACAATGTATTTCACCTAAAAATAGCAAAGAAAGAATATTAGCTGTACAACAGATATAACAAAGGTGTTTTGGAAAAATAAGATCCATATTTGTTTCTTAACTTGAAACAAAACCAAGTGAAATCCTGTTCTATCACTATGTACTTCTAAAACTTTACTTCCACACATCCACTATTACATGAAATAGTCCTTGTCAGTGACTCAGACAGAAAAGCATGCATTTAAATGTAAACACTACACTATTCTGCTCAGTGGACTAAGCTGCACTGCTTTAGTTTTATTTCCTTCCCCCACCCTGCTGTGAAAAGAGATGTTTCAATTCCTTAAAGGCTAACCAAAGGGGTGGATGCCATACAAAATCAACTTACAAAGTAGGAAGCCTACACATTTCAACGATTATTTGATTTGGATAACAAAACCCGAGTCTTCAGTTTTACAACTAAATTTAAATAATTTGTAGTAGAATCTTAAGTGTTTCAAGACACAGTATGCAAATTTGAAAACAAGCTTTTTCCTCAATCCTATTAACATTTGCCTAGGTTATTAAACAGAACCTGCCACACAGAGCAGGAACCCGATCTTCAACTGACTGAAGTTTATTGCATAAATAAAGCTAAGGGTTAAATATTCACCACATTGTATCCACACTGAAAAAGGCCTTACCTTAAAAAAAAAAAAAAATCTAGTTCACAGTATTACAATTACTTACAATACTTTATTAAGAGGACACCAAAATTTCAGTTTACTTTACATACCCAAAGTTGAACTATGTTCTCAAAATAAGATCTCCTATCAAAAGCAACTAGTATCTCAAAATCCTTTAATAAGTTATTCACTTATTAGGGGAAAAGGTGGACAAAATATAACCTAAAGGCGAATAAAGAAAATTTTCTCTCTTATCACCTCTACAGATATGTTCAGGTCAGGGAAGATACTTTATGTGGTCTCTCAAGTGGCTTTTAGGAGTTAATACAGACAAAACGTATTGTATGATGTCAGATGTTCTAGTTTAAGTATTTAAAGACCGTTAAGACCTACTGATACTCTTTAATAGTATTAATTTACCTTAGGAGGCCTGGAAGATAATTTTAAAACTACATAATTTTTAGGTAAATGGAGAAAGCCTATCAAATTCGTGAGGAAAAGACCAAAACCAATGGTCAAAAAAAAAAAAAATCTAAGTAGCCGTTCATTTAACCAGGGAAATGCATTTATGGCGATTGAGCATGATTAATAATGCATACCTCTACCTGCGACCCTGGGCTGCTCCGAGCCTCGCTGCAAGACTGAGTCAATCCTGCTAACGAAACAAGAACTGAGACAAGAGTGCAGTGAGGAGGCGCCAGGTGAGCTCCCCAGCACAGCCAAGCCAGCACCGACCCTGCCGCAGAAGCCCAGGGCCCAGATAATTCAAATAAGCCCAACGCACAGGTTTGACTGAAACCACTCACTCCTGACCTCCTGCTGCTAACATTTCCAGGCCTTCGGTACATCTTTTCCATTTGCACCTCTCCACCCTCGACCCTCCCACCCCACCCAACACACACACTGACCATTTCCCTGTCCGGATCGGATAGTGAATACCAACAACACGAGGCCAACACTGAAGTCAATACACGAACTGGCCCGGGGTGAGCGGGAGAAGCACCAACAAGTTGGCGCTGAGCAGATTCACGTCAAAAGAAAGACATTTAAACTGTAAACTGAAGAGGCTTCAGTTACTCGTTTCTCCTCTCCCCGAGTCCTCCCTTCCCAACTCCCCCCAGGGGCGGGCAGGAGGTTGGGGGAAGAGAGAGATCAATGGCGGCGGGCTCTCCCGGCCCTAAAAATCTGAAAAGGAAATGAGAGGGCGGCCCCAGTGTAACCCCTCCCTGGCGAACTACAGGCCACAGCTCCCCCTCCGTTCAACCTTCCCTCATCTACAGATTATCAGACCTCGAGGGCCGCCTCCGCCCGTTTCCTCCGTACCCCTTCCCCGGAACTTAACAACCCCCCCACCCCGCCAAGTCTAGACGCTTCGTACCTTAAAGTAGATCTCGTCCACCACCTCGTGGTAGGTCTTGAGCTCGTAGAGCTGCACTTTAAAGTAAGGCGACGACAGGATATTGGTCAAGATCATGGGGTTGAGGTTCATAGTCTTTTCGTTGCCCCACAGCGGCAGCACATTGCCCTGCTTGCCCGAGACTGCCGGCTTGGTGGTGCCGCCGCTGCCGCACTGCTGCTGCTGCTGGGCTGCGGCCGCTGCCGCCTGGTGCTGCGGCTGCGAGTTGCCTGTCAGCGCGGGGCTGTTGTTAGCCATGTTGCGGCGGAAGGAAGGAGGGAGGGAGAAGGGAGGGGGAGGCAGCCAAGCTCGATCTCGCTCTTCGGGACAACGGTCCGGGACCCTACTCCATGGAACGCCGTCGAAGAGGGGGCCGCCTCGCTGTGCCCCAGCTGGGTGAGGAGGGCAACCGGGACGTAAGAGACGGACCCCTGGTCGAGAGCAGAATCCGAATGGCAGGCCTCGAGAACTCCAAGCAGACACCGAGCCGGCGGCCAGGGAGCGCGCTCTCTTCCGCCAACTGCTCCTGGGAGCAAGATGGCGGCCCCGGCGGATATGACGCAACACGCCCCAGAATTCCAAGCTTAGCCGACGGCCAATCAGAGGCGCCCAGGTGGGCGGGAGATTCCTCTTGCTAGTTCCGCGAGTTCCGCGCGCACTGCGGTCTCGGTGCTGGCCTCCGCCGCCTAACTCTTCGGAGACTTACACTGGGGGTTTGGCGGCCAGGGGAGGGGGTTGTCGATCTGATCTGAATGTTGGACTGCGGCCCCGGTTTCTCCTTTTGAAAGCTGAGTGGGAAGGCGTTCGGAGGGCTGTGTGCTTGCAGATGGGTGAATCTTGATTCCTGTGGAGTCTCTTGGGTTCACAGTTTTCGTATTCTCTGATAGGACCGGACTCATTCATGTGATACCGATGTAAAGTCGTCCGCCAGGCTGTAGTGTCTGGTCGGAGGTCTTATTATTGGAGCCTAAATTTATTCAACAGTAAGGTCGAAATAACATTTTATTGGACTGTTTAAAAAAAAAAGGCATTTTAGCATTAAAAGAGCTGCTGTACCTGTAGCGCCGTTTTGTTACGTGCTTCTATTTGAGTACTTCCATTCTGCTGATGCACTCTGACTGGGGGAGGAAGAGGTGGAAGAAGCTGGTGGGTGTGAAAATGAGTCAGAATCGGTCTCACCTTTCAAAAGCTACTGTTAACCTAGAGAAGATTTATGGTGTTTGGGAGCTAAGAGAAGGCTAAAAAAGGCAGTAAAGTTTGTGCAAGTATTCATGGACTGGGCAGTTTTATAAACAGAAAGCAGCCTGAGTATCCATAGAAGCAAGGAAGATCAAGCTCAGTAGTGGGTAGTCTGGCCAACCGAGGCCAGGAAATACATTTATGGGGGAGTAACGACTGGATAGGAATTGGACCACCTAAATGCCTGGAATGCCAAGATGAAACATTAGGAATATAATGGCATTTAAACCCAAGGGTTACAGCTATGACTTCAAAGTCACCTTCGATGCTAATATGCGTAATATTCTCTGGTTCCAATTCATTCCTCACAGTGTTGCCAGAGTCATCCTTCGAAAAGTCCCGAACTCCTTACTCAAAACCTCGGATGCTCAGCGTTGTCCTAATTGCCAGAATCCAAGGACTTTCCATTCTCCATCCTATATGATTTCTCATTGTGGCACTTGAATCATTTAGTCTTGCCTAGAAACTGTTGAAGTAGGAAGTTTGAAGGTGGAGTTTTTTTTTTTTTTTAAGTTATTTAAACTTTTTATTATGTATTGGAGTTGTGTTCCTTTCAGGAGAACGTTGAAGGGACTCAGCCGTACGTATACATGTATCCACTCTCCCCCCAAATCCCCTCCCATCCGGGCTGCCACAGAACATTGAGCAGAGTTCCTTGTGCTATACAGTAGGTCCTTAGTGGTTATCCATCTTAAATGTAGCAGTGTGTACATGTCCATGCCAAGCTCCCAAATTATTCCTTCCCCCTATTTTTACCCCCACCCCAAGCTTAAGTTGGTTCTCTGTGAGTCTGTTTCCTAAGTTCATTTGTATTTCTTTTTAGATGCCATATATAAGGGATGTCATATATTTTTCCTTCTCTGTCTGACTTAATTGAAGGTGGAGATCTTAAGTTCAGTGGCTTAGACACAGAGTAGGGGAAAAGGATAAGACAGAAACTTTGGGGAAAATCCACACTTGGATCAAGTTGAACCAGTAGGAGACAGTGGTATGACAATACAAGGAAAGATGAATGAGAAATGAATGATTAGTGTGATTAATATTTAGAGCTGAACAGTATGTAAGTGATCATCCTGTCTAGTTCCTTTATTTATACAGGAGAACTAAAGCTTTCAGAAGTGTTTTTTAACTTCCTAGTAGATCTTGTTTTTCTATACATTAGTATAGACTTACTTCCCAAGGAAAATAGATGACCCCAACTTTTAATGAATTACTGTTAAAAATAGCATGAAAAAAATTTTGAACCCAGTTCTTCCTTTATGTGTATTTTTTTGCCCTGATAGTAAGTTTATTAAGTTTACTCAGTGACATTAATTGCCAAATCCTACTAAATGCTTAAATCTTTTAAAAATTCATTTACCTCTAGACTGAGTGAAAAGCTTAGTAGAGAGATTGGAGTTTGATGTCAAAGTTTCAGTGGCATCAAACTAAGTATTAATATCAAATCAGGTATTAGGATAAAGTGCTTGACATACTCAATGAGTCCCTAAAACAGCCTGAATGTATAACTAATATCTCCGTTTAAAAAGTTATATTTAACTTAGGAATACTACACTGCACATAGATAAAGCTGGGAAGTTTGGTTTGCTTCATTTTGATACATGTACACTTATTGTCTTAGTCTTCAGTTCAGTTCAGTTCAGTCGCTCAGTCGTGTCTGACTCTTTGCGACCCCATGAATCGCAGCACGCCAGGCCTCCCTGTCCATCACCAACTCCCGGAGTTTACTCAAACTCATGTCCATCGAGTCGGTGATGCCATCCAACCATCTCATCCTCTGTCGTCCCCTTCTCCTGCCCCCAATCCTTCCCAGCATTAGGGTCTTTTCCAGTGAGTCAACTCTTCGAATGAGCTGGCCAAAGTATTGGAGCTTCAGCTTCAATATCAGTCCTTCCAATGAACAACCAGGACTGATCTCCTTTAGGATGGACTGGTTGGATCTCCTTGCAGTCCAAGGGACTCTCAAGAGTCTTAGTCTTTGCAGGCTATAAAAAAAAAAAATCACAGACTGAGTAACTTATTAACAACAAAAATTTATTTTTCACAGTTCTGGAGAGTCCAAGGACAAGGGAAAATTCTCTTCCTGCTTCATGGTTGGCCCCTTCTAGCTATGTAATCACAAGATTGAAGTGATGTGGAAGTTCTCTGAGATTTCTAAGAGCACCAACCCCATTTGTGAGGGCTCCTCCCTCATGATTTAAGTACTTCTCATAGGCTCCACCTCCTAATGCCATCATCTTTGGGGATTAGGGTTTCAAATTCTAACTTCAAGGGTTAGAACTTTGAGAGGGACCCTTAGGTCTACCTCAGTACCCATTAAACTATCATCACAATCAAGGTAACAATCATACATCACCCCAGAAGTTCTCTTGTGTCCTTTTGTAATCCAGTCTCTCCTTCCATCTCTATCCCTAGCAATCACCTTCTGTCAATATAGTTTGCATTTTCTTGAATTATAATAAATAAATACAATCATACACTAGGTTCCTTTTTGCCCTGGCTTATTTGACCCGAAATAATTTTAATATTCATCCTTGTTGCCTGTATCAGTTGTATGTGTGCTTGTTTTATTTTTTTACTGTGTAGTATTCCATGGTATGGAATTACTACTATTTGTTTACCCAATTATCTGCTGGTGGGCATGTGGATTTCTAATTTTTGTCTATTACAAATAAAGTCACTATGAACATTTGTGTACTAGTCTTTGTGTAGATGTTTTTGTTTCTCTTGGTGAAATACCTAGACATAAGACTGACTTGAGTCATATGATAGGTATATGTTTAACTTTTTAAGAAACAGCCAAACTGTTTTGCAAGGTGACTGTACCATTTTACATTCACACCAGCAGAGTCTGAGAGTTCCAGTTGCCCCATAAACTCTTCAACACTTAGTATGAGGATTTTTTTTAATTTTAGTCATTCTAAAGGGTTTGCAGTAGTATCTCACTGTGGTTTTAAATTACATTTCCCTTATGACTAATGATGTTGAACATCATTTCAGGTACTTACCAGCATTCATATACCTTCTGTTGTGAAGTAACTTCAAATCTTTTGCCCATTTATTTATCTGGTTGGTTGTCTTATTGAGTTGGAAGATTTTTTTTTTTTACATGGTCTGGATAGAAATCCTCTGAAACACATGTTGCAAGGATTTTCAGTCTGTTTCCTGCCTTTTAATTTTGCTAACGGTGTCTTTCAAATACTTTTTCATCTTAATAAAGTCCAAGTTACCAAATTTTTGTTTTGCTGATGATTTGTGCTTTTTTTGTTCTAACACTTCCATCTTTAAGATTGCAATGATCCTCTTATGTAAAAGTTTTTTAATTTGAGAATTGATACTTAGGTTTGTGATCCATTTTGAATTAATTTTTGCCTATGGTGTAAGGTAGAGTTGATTTTCTTTTTTTTTTTTTTCCATGTGGCTATTTAATTGATCCAGCACCATTTGTTGAAAAGACTTATTTCCCTGTTGGATTGCTTTAGCATTTTTGTCAAAAATCAACTGACCCATCATGTATGAACCTACTTCTGAACTCTACTGTGTTCCATTGATCTTTATATTTTCGTCAATACCAAACTACCTTGATTACTGCAGCTTTATGGTAGGTTTTGAAATCAAGTAGGTTAGGTCTTCCAACTTCATTCTTTCTTTAAAAAATTGCTTTGGTTACTCTGGGGCCTTTGTGTTTCCATCAATTCCTTAAAAAAAAAAAAAAGCCTGGCATGTAGAAGGTGCTTGATAAACATTTATGACTAAATAAAAATTAAAATAATTGCCATGTGTAACTAAAATAACAAATTAAGTGTTCTAATATTTTGAAGATTTTATTGTTCAAAACAAACCACACACACAAAAAAACCCAACAACCACAATTCTAAAGTAACAAGCCATTGACTAAAGTACCCAAGAATAAAAATCTGATACTACTGGTAGGTTGTTATAAACAGTCAAAAGTGTTAGACAAAGCTATCCCTGTTTCCTTGGTTATGACTTCAAAGTACTGAATCAGATGAGGTACGAATTGAGATTTAAGAATTATTAGGTTTGGGGAAAAATGGATACATGTATATGTATAGCTGAACCCCTTTGCAGTTCGCCTGAAACTTACCACAACATTGTTAACTGGCTATATCCCAATACAAAACAAAAATTTTAAAGTTTGGGGAAAAAATTAAAAAAATAAAAGAATTATTAGGTGTTAGTAGAACCTGTCAATCGTTTCACAATAAACATAAATCAAACCATCCTACTATATGCCTTAAACTTACACAGTGATGTATATCAATTATTTTTCAACAAATTGAGAGAATAAAACAATCAATTCCTGATCCGGGAAGATCCCACATGCTGCGGAGCAATGAAGCCCATGTGCCACAACAATTGAGCCTGTGCTTTAGAACCAGGAGGCTGCAACTACTGCGCCCATTGTGCCACAAATATTGAAGCCCGTGAGCTCTAGGGCCCATGCTCCACAACAAGAGACGTCACTGCAATGAGAAGCCCATGCACCACTACTAGAGAGCAGCCCCCATTCACCACAACCAGAGAAAAGCCCTCACAGGAACGAAGCACCAGCACAGCCAAAAATAAAAATTATAAAAATAAATAAACTGACTGCTTGCAACACATCTGACACCAAATGTTAGCGGTTTCCCCCACCCCCACAAACCAACCAATTTTTCATCTCTTTGTACACTATGTGTCCTACAATTTAATTGCAGTCCTGACACTAATTACTCGGAGTTAGCACATACTGCACAGGTCAAGGGCTCAGTCCCATGTGACTTCCCAATTTAGGCATCAGTCACAAGTAGTGGTGAATCAGAGCAGGACCCTGTAGGGCTCTCCAGCTGCAAGTCTTTTCTGTGCCTCTTGTTTCCTGTTTGTAGAAAATAGGCTTCGTTCAACCTCCTTGACCTTCCCTGAATTCCTATCACCACTCACAGAACTCAGAGAAACACTTTGCCTATTACTACAAAGGATAATATAAAGGAATAGCCAGATGAAGAGGTACATAGAGTGAGGTTTAGAAGGACCTCAGTGCAGAAGCTTCTATCCCTGTGGAGTTTGGGGTGCACCAGCATACAGATACATGACTGTCTTCATCAATCTGGAAGTTCTCTGAACTCCATTACTTAGAGCTTTTGTGAGATTCTATTATTGATACATTGGAATGCTTGATTGAATCATAAGCCAAGGAGGTCAGAAAGAAAGAAAATGAAGTCGCTCAGTCGTGTCTGACTCTTTGCTACCCCATGGACTGTAGCCCGCCAGGCTCCTCCGTCCATGAGATTTTCCAGGCAAGAATACTGGAGTGGGTTGCCATTTTCTTCTCCACGGGAGGAGGTCAGGATAGGGCTGAAAGTTGCAACCCACCAATTACCTGATTTGGTTTATCTGGCAACCAGTTTGTATCTGAAGCTATCTAAGGGCCCAACCAGAATCACCTTACTAGCATATAAAGGATACTCACCAAAAAAGCAAACAAACAAACCCTCATCATTCTAGAGATTTGAAGGATCTTAGAAGCTCTTGTTGGGAGTTCCCTGGTGGCCTAGTGGTTAGGATTCTGGGCTTTTACTGCTGTGGCCTGGGTTCAATCTCTGGTTGGGGAACTGAGATCTTGCAAGTACTGCAGCATGGCCAAAAAAAGAAAAACAAAACAAAACAAGAAGCTCTTATTTTTGGAACTGAGGACTAAGAACCAAATATTATAACAAAAGATGCTCCTATTACTCCTATCACTCAGGAAATTAACAAGGGTTTTAGAAGTTCTAGTGCTAAGAACTGAAGACAAAGACCAAACATACATATTGCTCAATATACAATATTTATTAAATGAAGAAACAAATTAATAAATTATTGGTTCCACTTGGATAGTAAGCCTGATTCAAAGTCTTCAATAAATGTGAAGACAGTCCAGGAAATCAGTTAACTCCATGTCAGAGAAGGATAGACATGTGTCTCAAAGATGCAGCAGTGTTATTCAAGGATGAAGCAGTAATCATGATGTAATGTAACATTCATAAGAATGAACCTGAATTATTTAAATTATGGTTATGAAGGCATGGGATTATTTTAGAAGAGGTATGCAAATTTTTAAAAAAAATTACATAAAATTATTAGTTATTTAAGTTTTAAATGACTAACACCTAGTTATCTGGAAAAGCCTTATCTTCATCATTTTGTGCAAGTGGGAAGTTGCTGCAAAAAAAGGATAGTCAGCTGTTAAGAACACAAACTCTGGGGCTTCCCTGGGGGCTCAGTGGTAAGGAATCCGCCTGCCAATGCAGGGGACACAGATTCAATCCCTGCCACGTGCAGGGAAGTTACAATCAAGTTACAATGCTGTAACAAAACTCCTTTCAGATCCATCTACTTGTTTATATGAAAGAGGTTTTTAGTACTTAAATATATAAGCATGAAAAAAAATAGCAGGAATTCCCTGGTGGTCCAGGGGTTAGGACTTGGTGCTTTCACTGTGGTGGCCCAGGTTCAATCCCTGGTCATTGGGGAACTAAGATCCTTCAAACTGCACAGAATCGCCAAAAAAAGGATAGTATTGATATTATGCTGTGTCTCATCTTTTTTATTTTTATTTTTTGCCTTGCTGCACAGGATCTTAATTCCCTGACCAGGGATTGAACCCATGTCCCCTGCAGTGGAAGCCGGGAGTCTTAACCATTGGACCACAAGGGAAGTCCCATGTGTCTCATCTTAGAAATCAGCAATATTCATAAACAGCTATATGTACTAACTGTTTAAAAAGATATATCTTATTAAAAGATGTATTTCTCATAAAATGTTACTTTCATGTTTAATAATCACATCAATATTTATAGTATGTGATTTTTGATCAATTGTGCATTAATAGTAACTGTTGAAAACAGTCATATTAGAAGAAAAACATTAACACTTAGAGCCTTATAGTCCTAGGAAATGAAGTTATTTTCTTTAACATATATAGTTCTGTTTAGAGAGAAGTATGATAAGGTGATCACTAGAAGATGTGTAAACATAAATATGTCATTTGGAAAAATTTTTATAAGTAGAATGAAAATACTGGATAAAGGAGGAATGATATAAAGTTTACTTCATATGGAGCTTTTTCATGTCTTTTTTTTTAAATTGGAGGATAATTGCAATGTTGTGGTGGTCTCTGCTGTACATCAACGTGAATCAGTCATAATCTATATATCCCCTCTCTCTTGAGCCTCTCCCAACCCCATTCCACCCCTCTAGGCCATCACAGAGCACCAGGGGGCTCCCTGTGTTATACAGCAGCTTCTTGCTAGTTATCTATTTTACACATCAGAATGTTACTTTCTCAATTTGACCTGCCCTCTCCTTCTCCCACTGTGTCCACCAGTCTGTTTTCTATGTCTGTGTCTCCATTTCCTCTCTGTAAATAGGTTTCTCAGCACTATTTTTCTAGATTCCATATATATGCATTAATATACAATTTCTCTTTCTGACTTCACTCTGTACAATAGGCTCTAAGTTCATCTACCTCATTAGAACCGACTCAAATGCATTCATTTCTATGGCTGAGTTACATTCAACTGTATATATGTACCACAGCTTCTTTATCCATTCATCTGTCAGTGGACATCTAGGTTGCTTCCATGTCCCGGCTTTTGCAAATATACTGCAGTGAACATTGGGGCACGTGTGTCTTTTAGAATTGTGGTTTTCTCAGGGTATATCTCAGTAGTGGGATTGCTGGTTCATATGGTAGTTTTATTTCTAGTTTATTAAGGAATCTCCATACTGTTCTCCATAGTGGCTGTACCAATTTACATTCCCACTTCATGTCTTCTTAAAATGACTATTGTATCAGTTAGCTATAGTATTAAATTTCATTGAATACTTTTTTTTTAATTTATTTTTTGGTAACACTGCACAGCATGTGGGATCTTAGTTCCCTGATCAGGGACTGAACCTGTGCCCCCTGTAGTGGAAGCACAGAGTCTTAACCACTGGACCACCAGGGATGTCCCACACTGAATACTTTTAGTGTAAATATTATTTTCAAACATCAATATTTATAATACATAGCAAATTAGATCCATTACAACCACTTAAGCATTTGGTGAAAAATTTGACATCAGTTAAAAAATGTGTGCAATCAAGAAGACAAGCCACAAACTGCGAGAAAATACCAGACCTATATGATAAAAGACTTTTATCCAAAATATACAAAGAATGAAAAATTCAGCAAGAAAATTAACAACCTGATTAAAAAATGAGCAAAAGACCTAAGAAGACACCTTGCCAAAGAAAATATTGCTTCCCTGGTGGTTCAGTGGTAAAGAATCCGCCTGCCAATGCAGGAGACACGGGATCAATCCCTGTGTGAAGAAGATCCCCTGGAGAAAGAAATGGCAACCCACTTCAGTATTCTTGCCTCGGAAGTCCCTTGGAGAGAGGAGCCTGGTGGGCTAAATACTGTCCGTGAGGTCACAAAAGAGTCAGATGTGACTTAGTAGCTAAACAACATCAAAGAAAACAAACAGATGGCCAATAAACATATGAAGGACTTCCCTGGCAGTTCAGTGGTTAAGACTCTGAGCTTCCATGCAGGGGGTGCAGGTTTGATCCCTGATCAGGGAATTAAGATCGCACATTCTGTGTAGTGTGGCCAAAAGTAAAAAAAAAAAAAAAAAAAAAAAACTTACATATGTATGTGTATATATAATAAACATATGAAAAGATGTTCAACATTATGTCTTTAGGAAATCCCACTATACACTTATTAGAGTGGCCTAAATTCAGAACACTGACAACACCAAATGCTGATGGGATGAGAAGCAGAAACTCTCATTCATTGTTGATGGAAAGGCAAATGTTACAGCCACTCTGGAAGACAGTTTGGCAATTTCTTACAAAACTAAACATAATTAAGGATTCTGATTACCCTTTGCAATGTGTGTTGGGTGGGTATTTCTCCACAACATCAAGCAATGCTCAAGACACCAACTGGGTGTCCTCAGTTCAAGTTAACTTTGACAAGATCTACCTGGAGATTATGTCAGACCCCATAGGTTAAGGGCTCCTACAAGTCTGCCCACCTCTTCCTCTCAGTTAGACGTTGGTCACAAGTCTAGGCTGTTCCCTGTGCTGCTGCTTCTTTTAACATTTATTTATTTATTTGGCTGCTCTGGGTCCTAGTTGCAACATGCGGGAAAAATTTTAATTGGGATATGTGGGATCTAGTTCTCCAGCCAGCGATCAAACCTGGGAACCCTACATTGGGAACATGGAGTCTTAGCCACTGGACCACCAGGGAAGTCCCTGATAACTTCCCAGTCATTTATTTCATGTTAGACATCTATACCTGCTGGAATAGACGAGCCATAACAGAGGACCTCTATTGTTCTTTTTCACTCAAAACAGTACTTGGTCCAAAATAGGCACAACTGTACATACTTATCAAATAGATAATCTTAGTTATTTCTCTCTTTTCAACTGAAAAAACAGTTGACAGAGAGGGTAAGTAAGTTTCCAATATTTAGAGTGTAATAGTCAAATCAGGATTTTAGGTCTATTTGACTTAAAACTCATCCTGAAAATGTATAACATGTCCTGTATCTCAGTGGCATTTAGAATCTAATGGAGGAAGCTAAAATTAGGTATTCTGAGAAAATGAGATGACAAAGAGTAAGCTACAATATTGGCTGTGGGAAGGAACAGATGCAACTGACAGCTTGAAAGGGTCAAGATTTGGTGATTGTCCAAATGTGGGAAGGGTGGGAATGAATAGAGCCAAGGATGATGATCAGGCTTTGGGAGAGTAGAAGACCAGGAGAATGATGAAACAGGAAAATTTGGAGAAGGAACTGGAGCTGGATATGAGAATTCAATTTTATTAATGAGCCACCAGCAGGCAAGGCAAAAACTCTAAATCTAGGAATCCTATACAAATCATTTATTAATTTCTAAAAAAAAAAAATTCCTTTAAATGTTTGAATTGTGGTAAAATATACATAAAATTACCATTTATTTGATTTGGGTAATTTTTTTGGCCACACCATGAGGCGTGCAGAACTTTTCTGACCAGAGATCAAATCTATGCCCTTTGCAGTGGAAGCAGGGAGGCTTAGCCACTGGACCACCAGGGAAGTCCAAAATTTACCGTTTTTAAGTGTATGTTAATAGTTCAGTGGCATGAAGTACATTAATATTGTTGTGTAACCATCCCCATCATCCATCTATAGAATTTCTCCATCATTAATTGAAACCCATTAAACAATAACTCCCAATTCCCTCTCCCAGCCCCTGGCAACTAGTATTCTGTTAGGTAGTTAGTCAGACATGAGTGAGTCCCTGCCCCAGCCTGGATGGGGACATCTTTCCATCCCCCACCTGGACACTGGTGATCAGAATGTGCCCAGAGATCCTTCCTTTATTTAGTCAAGGACTGCTGAGTTTCCAGCCTTGTCATGACCAAGCTAGATAAAACTTGCCAGCACAGGTTGGTGCAGGCCCACCAAGACTTAAAAGGTGACTCAAAGTAACTTGGAATTCATTATGCCATATTTATAATAAATTAGCAATGCAGCTTTTGCATTACCCGCCCCTCCCCTCCAACACACACACACCATGGGTTTCGCTTGGGTGCTTATGGGTAAGTGCATGCAAACGAGGAGAAAAGTTATTATTTAACCTAAAGCTGCTAATCAACTTGCCAGTCAAATGATGCAGGACACAGGGAGGGACTTTCCACCACTCTGAAAAACCAACTCTACCCCCATTGTGGGGCTGCTTCTGGTTTCCAGACAGCCGGCTCTTAGCTTTTCTTGGGAGAGTACTTCCACTTTGCCAATAAAACTCTCACTCCTTAAGACTGTCTGAGTCTCTAGTCTGAATTTTTTCCCTCGAGAGAAGAACCAAAGAAATCATCGTTCCACTGGTGAGACTTCTACTTCCTGTCTCTATGAATTTGACTATTGTAGATATCCTGTATAAATGGAATCATACCAAAGAGGAGGAAAAATAACTTTTCCTTTACCTTTTTGAGTTCTTGCCTGAGATTCCTTGTAATAAAAGATGGATTAATGAGAGAAAAACAGATAGAAGCTTATTAACATCTATCTAGGAAGAATGAGTTACTCTCTGAGAAGGCCCAAGCTACCATCTTACATAATGTCTTCAGTAAAGATAAGGGAAAGATATTGGGGTGGTGGTGAGAAGAGGCCAGTTATGGGAGGTCACCAGGAAAAGCATGGGAAAAGGCGTAATGTTTGTTTTATAGATTTAAATCAGTATCTTCTTTCTCCAGTAAGATTTCAAGTGATTTAGTTATCTTTCTCTACCAGATAGAGGGAGCTGCTGCTGCTGCTAAGTCGCGTCAGTTGTGTCCGACTCTTAGCGACCCCATGGACCACAGCCCACCAGACTCCTCCATCCATGGGATTGTCCAGGCAAGAGTACTGGAGTGGGTTGCCATTGCCTTCTTTGAGATAGAGGGAGACACTCTCATAAAAGGAGATTTCCTTTATAAACATATATTTCCATTTCAAAACAGTAACATCTGTGTTTTCAGAGATTCTTATGTATCTGCTGTTTTTTTTAATTTTTATTTTTTTAAAAGGACCAGTATTTTCTTTTTAAAATATTTACTTATTTGGTTGTACCATTCTTAGTTTTGGCATGTGGGATCTTCACTTGCAGCACACGGGGTCTTTAGTCATGGCATGCAAGATTTTTAATTGCAGCATGAGAACTCTTAGTTTAGGCACATGAGATTAGTTCCTTAGCCAGAGATGGAACATAGGTCCCCTGGACCACCAGGGAAGTCTCTGTCTGCTACTTCTTTAAAGAATCAGCTAAAAACAGTCCTTATGCCAAAGAGGCATATTTTGGGGAGCCATTTCTGCTATCCTGCCTTTGCAACTTCCCTGAGAAGTTCCTGCCTTTGAAACATCCCCAGAAGCTGAGTTGGTACATTGCTCCATTTCTCATTGAACTAACCTCTTTATCCTGAGAATAGGGTCAGTTAAATTAAAGCGTGCTATCTAATGTCAGGAGGCGGTGATGCAGGTTGGCTTCCAAAGTCACACCTCTATGGTACAAGCAATCATGTATTCAGTAAGAGGCATTGCCATGGAAACGGAAGAAAAACAAAGTTAATAGAAACAAAGATCTTGAGTCTAGGGAGCAGTTAGTCAAGCTTTCTAGATGTGGGGCTTGAAGCATCTTCAGAGTGAGGAGAGGCAGCAGTAATCTGATAGATTTTCCTGTTATCTCTGGTTGATGTCAGAAGGCGTTCCAGTGAAATTTCTGAGTGGGCCACAGAACAAAAAGCACAAAGTTGGTCTGGATATGAGATGTTGTGGCTATTTCTCTGAAGTTTATATCAAGTTATCCAGCTTCAGCTTTTAGGTCTTTGAGAAAATGGCAGTTTTTGTCTTTATGATTTCAAGTAACAAGAGTGGGAGAAATGTGGAAATGTTAGTTTAGTGACAGATATTGGTGAAAAATAGAATTCAGGCTTCAGTATAATTTGCTGGTAGATAACAAAACCTCTTGGCAGGAAAGCAATGACAAACCTAGACAGTGTACTGAAAAGCAGAGACATTACTCTGCTGACAAAGGTCTGTATAGTCAAGACTATGGTCTTTCCAGTGGTCATGTACAGCTGTGAGAGCTGGACTGTAAAGAAGGCAGAACGCCATAGAATTGATGCCTTTGAACTGTGGTGCTGGAGAAGACTCCTGCAAGTCCCTTGGACAGCAAGGAGATCAAACCAGTCAATCTTAAGGGAGATCAACCCTGAATATTCACTGGAAGGATTGATGCTAAAACTGAAGCTCCAGTATTTTGGTCATCTGACGTGAACAGACAACTCATTAGAAAAGTCCCTGATGCTGGGAAAGATCAAGGGCAGAAGGAGAAAAGGGCATCAGAGGATAAGATGGCTGGACAGTGTCACCGATGCAGTGAACATGAACTTGGGCAAACTGCAGGAGAAGATGAGGGGCAGGGAGGCCTGGTGTGCTGCAGTCCATAGCATCGCAAAGAGTTGGACACGACTGGGTGACTGAACAACAACAACAAAACCTCAAAGGCAATGAACAAGACTAGAATCCAGTATCCACAAATCCAGTATCTATTGAAGATTATTTTTCCTTCCCCATCCACAATACAATATTTGTCCTTTTGTGATCACCCTATTTCACTTAGCATAATGATTTCCAGATTCATCTATGTAGCAACATGTCAGAATTATTCCTTGTAAAGGATATATGTGCCACTTTTGTTTATTCATTTATCCATTGATGGGCATTTGGGTTTTTTCCACCTTTTTCTATTTTGAATAATGCTGCTGTGAACACTGGTGTAAAAATATTCATTTCAGTCTCTGCTTTCAATTCTTTTGGGTACATAAATAGATAAACTGAGGCATATTGGAATTTTTAAGATTTTGATCGAACAATAAAAAAGAATTTCAGCAAACATCAGTTCAAATCTGGTAGCTCCTAGTCACTGTCAGGAACTAAAGGAAAGGCTTTTATAGGAAAGATGCCAAAGCAAAGCAAGGAAATTACTTGACTGGGTACCGCTTGTCGACAAAGAAATGCAGAAAGTTGCAATAAGAAGAGTTCATTTGGGGTCTTAGGAATTACAACTCAGGAGACACAGATTTGGGTAAAACCCAGTATTTTGGGGAGGAGAAAGTCAAGGGCTTATAAAGGCAAAAGCCACAAGGTTGTTAAATTTGTCTGCCAAAAATTATGTCTGACTGGACACAAAAAAGGAAATATTTGTTCTTTCAGGGTAGAGGTTCAATAAATATCTTGAGTCTTGGAACATTGGGCAGATGATGTGGATGCCTGAATTAAGAGAGTAAGTGGTGTTAAGTTCAGCCTCTACCTAGGCTCACACATGCATGAGTCACACTTCTTCAACAGTCTTCTGGCTCCATTTTAGAGAGCTTTCTTAGCAATATCTACTCCATTTTGTTTTTTGCTTTCACAAGCTTAAGCTGATGCCTTATTTGGGAAAGCCTACTTGCTTATGATTGGTTGTCCTTTGGTTGGAGAAGGCAATGGCAACCCACTCCAGTACTCTTGCCTGGAAAATCCCATGGACGGAGGAGCCTGGTGGGCTGCAGTCCATGGGGTCGCTAAGAGTCGGACACGACTGAGCGACTTCACTTTCACTTTTCACTTTCATGCAATGGAGAAGGAAATGGCAACCCACTCCAGTATTCTTGCCTGGAGAATCCCAGGGAGGGGAGCCTGGTAGGCTGCCATCTGTGGGGCTGCACAGAGTCGGACACGACTGAAGCGACTTAGCAGTAGCAGCAGCAGGTTTCCATTACTCTTCCCCACTGTGGGCTAGCCAGGTGTGTGTAGGATCTTAACTCCTCACACCAGGGACGGAATCCATACCCTCTGCATTGGGAGCTCAAAGTCTTACACACTGAACTGGCCAGGGAAGTCCCTAGGTTTCCATTTCTTAAAATGGAGGCATTTGCACGCTTCAGTTTTGTTTATACAGGCATTTCAGGGCATTAGAGCCACCTCAGTCCAACAGCCTCCTTATTTAATTGATTCAAAAATACACAGAAGTGGAATTAACTTACTCATACTTAAAGATCCTATTTAGATTATATATTCTGTAATAGTGCATATGCTCCTTCAAGGAAGGCTGTTGGTTAAAACTTTTGTTTCCTAGAGCCAACAGGAACCTGCTGAAGCTTACCTTAAGTTACAAACTTTCCTACGAGACTAGAACCCTCAAAATGTCAAAAATAAAAACTGTGCGATGTATTTTTGCGATACCCCGAAGGGGTCAGCATTGTCCGTTGCATACAGTAGGTGTTAAGTGTTAGAAAATATATTATTTCCCAATATATTATTTATGATGTATTAATGGGTTATTAATTCATTAGTAAAACCAGATCGAGTCTCTTAAAAATAGGACTAAATTCCTCTTTCAATCGCAAAGGCAGCTTCGTTTCTCCTTTCCTCTTTAAGCTCGTCGATCACATATTAGAAAGAAACAAGTTTTGAGGTGTTAGGCTGAATCTCTGCAAGGGAAAGGGAAGAGGATAAAGTAACTTTTCTAAGAGATTAGATACTTGTGTCCCCAACATGCGGTAGTTACCAGTTGGAGGTTTGCGGACTGTAAGGTGTCAAGGCTTTTCTGAGTTCAGATGTTACCCGCAGAGCTTTAGGCAGCCCAGAGTCCCCTTTAAGGTCCTTGTGGATTGTTCTGGGGATGGGAGTGTTGTTGGCCGACTCGGACGCGAGCGGCTGCTGGGCTCGCGCTCAGCCCCGTGGCTCCTCTTGGCACCTTCCATTGGCCAGGACCGTTTTCGGCTCTTTGCCGCGCACGCGGAGAGCCACGAAGACAGCAGCCGCCGGAGCCCGGCGCCCTGCTCGCGGCCCCGGACCCGCCAAGCGAGGTGCCGCCTCGGGCCAAGAGTCGCGGCTCCTGGCCGGCTGGGGCGGGTCGCAGCTGCTCGCGAGGGGGGATGTGGCAGGGACCGTGGTCCCCCCGCCAATGTGCCGATGGAGACTTAAGACATGGCTCTGGGGCATGAGCCACAGAGGCCGTTAAAAGACACAAACACGATGTCTTGGAGCCAGGAGTCTAGAGGAAAGGGACTGAATCCGGAGCTGGGCTCCGGACACCTCGGGCGGAGGAGTAGGGGGTCCTCGGGGCAGTGCCCGCCGCGCAAGTGTGGGCGGCGCAGGTGTGGCGGCGGGCGGGTAAAGTCACGTGGTGAGACCGCGCGTGCGCCAGTTTCAAGGGCCGGGCCGGGAGATAAATGCGGCCGCCGCTTTGCGGCAGCCGCTCTTCTCCGCAATGTCGGCTGGTTGCCCGCACGCGGAGATGCTTCTTACAGAAAGGTAATAGTTGCATCCACTCATGCTCTCTTGAGCTCTCTTGAGGAGAGTTTCCGAGTTACGATTTAGAGAATAACTCAAGTTAGGAGATCGATGTGTCTACATTTTAGACTGAGTTCTAGTTGATAGAGGCAGATGTGCAATAGAGAACTAAAGATGTAAAAGTCAAGGCCAGTAGTGAATTGGATATGTACCGGAGCATATATGCTTCCCTTGTGGCTCAGCTGGTAAAGAATCCGCCTGCAATGCAGGAGACCTTGGTTCAGTCCTTGGGTTGGGAAGATGCCCTGGAGAAGGGAAAGGCTACCCACTCCACTATTCTGGCCTGGAGAATTCCATGGACTGTATAGTCCATGGGATGGGTCGCAGAGAGTCAGACATGACTGAGTGACTTTCACGTAGGACACTTTTCTCTTTAAATTGCATTTTGACCACGATTGAAAGAGTAGAGGAAAGCAATATGAGTGACGTTGAGGGCTTTAATGAAATAGTCACAACAGATAGAATTGTTCAGTTTTAATCAAACTAGTAGTAAAAGGAAAGAATGGGTGTTATGGCGTGTGTTTGGTGGAGCGGAAGGTTACTTAGGCCTCTGTACTTTCTTTGCTATTGTCTGAAGCAGTGCCTCCTGGGTAAATTCTTTGGTTTAAATGATACTTTAATGTGGATTAAACCTAAAGAGAAGGGAGAAACCTCGCTCTCTTCCTTCCCAGTGATCTAGGCAGCAGCTACTTAGTCCATCTTTTCTTTTACAAAAACTGATACACTGTATTTACAGCCTAGTCATTGCTGATTCCTAGGGGTTGAAGGAGCCAGCTGCACTTTTGTTCCGATGAAACTTGAAAACAATGGCGGAAAACAACATGGAGGTAAGGCTTCCCTTCATGACCTGCTGTATGATTCTGAAGAGTCATCCCCGTGATATACTGTGAGGTACATTCTTCCCTTGCTAACCCTGGGATATAGGTTCTAGGACACCGCGTGCACACTAAAATTCGCAGATGCTCAAGTCCTTTTTGTAAAATGCTTGTAATTCACATGGTTATTGAGTACTTAGGCTGTGGCTTTAACAACTGAAGAATGGAACTTTGCTGCTGCTGCTAAGTCGCTTCAGTCGTGTCCGACTCTGTGTGACCCCATAGACGGCAGCCCACAGGCTCCCCCGTTCCTGGGATTCTCCAGGCAAGAACACTGGAGTGAGTCGCCATTGCCTTCTCCAGCGCATGAAAGTGAAAGTGAGGTCGTTCAGTCGTGTCCGACTCTTAGCGACCGCATGGACTGCAGCCTACCAAGCTCCTCACTTTAGTAAACTTCAAAATTAATTAAAAATATTTCATTATTCGGAGAAGGCAATGGCACCCCATTCCAGTACTCTTGCCTGGAAACTCCCATGGACGGAGGAGCCTGGTAGGCTACAGTCCATGGGGTCGCTCAGAGTCGGATACAACTGAGCGACTTCACTTTCACTTTTCCCTTTCGTGCACTGGAGAAGGAAATGGCAACCCACTCCAGTATTCTTGCCTGGAGAATCCTAGGGACGGCGGAGCCTTGTGAGCTGCCGTCTGTGGGGTCGCACAGAGTCGGACACGACTGAAGCGACTTAGCAGAAGCAGCAGCAGCATTTCATTATTGGAAAAAATGGAAGTATGTTTGGAATAACTTGGGTATGTGAATCTTTTTAAAGGTACCTTTTTTGACATTCAAATACAGATAAGGCATTTCTGATTTTATCTTGAAATATTTCAGATATATTTAGTTAATTATACCTTAAAACTGTTAAAAAGAGGCTTTGAGAAGGTTGCATATTTGCATATTTTTTGAACAGCAATGCTCTAGTGCATTTTGGATTCCTTTATAAGACTGGTATTGAGAAACATGTATACAAGTCAAGAAGCAACAGTTAGAACTGGACATGGAACAACTGACTGGTTCAAAATTGAGAAAGAAGTATAACAAGGCTGTATATTGTTATACCCTGCTTATTTAACTTCTCTATACAGAGTACATTAGGTGAAATACCTGCCTGGATAAATCAGAAGCTGGAATCAAGATCGGTGGGAGAAATATCAACAGTCTCAGATATACAGATGATACCACTCTAATGGCAGAGAGAGAAGAAGAACTGAAGAGCCTCTTGATGAGGGTGAAAGAGGGGAGTGAAAAAGTTGGCTTGAAACGCAACATTCAAAAAACTAAGATCATGGCATCTGGTCCCATCACTTCATGGCAAATAGAAGGGGAAAAAGTGGAAGCAGTGACAGAATTTTATTTTCTTGGGCTCCAAAATTACTGCAGATGGTGACTGGAGCCATAAAACTAAAAGATGCTTGCTCCTTGGAAGAAAAGCTATGACAAACCTAGACAACATATTAAAAAGCAGAGACATCACTTTTGCTGACAAAGGTCTGTATAGTTAAAGCTATGGTTTTTCCAGTAGTCATGTACAGATGTGAAAGTTGGACCATAAAGAAGGCTGAGAACCAAAGAATTGATGCTTTTGAATTGTGGTGCTGCAGAAGACTCTTGAGAATCCCTTGAACTGCAAGGAGATCAGAGCAGTCAATCCTAAAGGAAATCAGTCCTCAGTATTCATTGGAAGGACTAATGCTGAAGCTGAAACTCCCAATACTTTGGCCACCGGATATGACAAGCCGACTCAATGAAAAAGACCCTGTTGTTGGGAAAGACTGAAGGCAAGATCAAAGGCAAAAGGAGAAAGGTGCAGCAGAGGATGAGGTGGTTAGAAAGCATCACTGACTCAGTGGATATGATTTTGAATTTGAGCAAACTCTAGGAGTTAGTGAAGGACAGGGAGCCTAACATGCTACAGTCCATGGGGTTGCAAAGAGCCAGACATGACTTAGCGACTGAAAAACACCAACAATAATTTAGGAACAGCAGTAACAGTAGTTACAGATTAATCATGACATTATTTTGTAATGGGAGTCATGTCAAGGAAATTTTGACATTTGTAAAAGGAAAACTACTTAGGACTATTGCAATAAGAGCATTGCATTAGGGGAGAGAGGTGAGGCCCAACTCTATGCAATAGACAGCTGGGGATGAATAGCACGTGAGCAGAGTAAGGAAATCGGTGGATGGAAAAGAGAGGAGAACCCCTTCAAGGGTATGGGGTTCTTGCTAAACCTATTTGATAGGATCCTGAAGGTGGGCCAGTGTGATCACATATTGAGGTGGGGGATGAAGTGTGTGATCAGATATCAAGTGTGGGTGACTTAGCAGGATACCTGCTAACACTGTGGTAGGCCAACCAAAGACAGGACAGGGTTCAGGAAGGTGTAGTCAAAAGAGGGCACAGTCTAACTTCAGTTTGGTTAAGGAGAGCGTTTGTCAGTTAGAGACAGTTTCTAGCCTCCTGACCACCTGGACCCCAGGGCTTCCCTGGTGGTTCAGTGGTAAAGAATCTGCCTGCCAATGCAGGATATGCAGATTCGATCCCTAGGTTTGGAAGATCGCCTTGGAGAACAAAGTGGCAACCTACTCCAGTATTCTTGCCTGAAGAATTCCACAGACAGAGAAGCCTGGCGGGCTAGAGTCGGACATGACTTAGCACGTATGCACTAGCAGGACCCCAGGCCTTGCAGTTCAGTGTGGCTAGGAGACTTATGATTGTTTTATTAAATGCATTCATAAGTAATTTTCCCTTCAGCTGACCCTGAGTTATATGGGGCATTAAAGTCAGACAATAATTTAAAAGACATGAAAGGAGGCTTAGATAAAATGAAGTGTGGAGGAAGTACAGTGCCACCTAATTTTAGGATTTGAGGTGATTCAAGGGCCTATGTATTCTGCGAAGTGGTTGGGGGAAATAAAACTTTTCTCTTATTTAATTCCTGAAGTCATGCATGATTAGAACACTTACCTTTTTCTGCTGTTGTTATTTATAAACTTTCAGTGCAACAGTGTGGTTGATGGAAACGTTGAAGAAGTTCCCAGGAAGAAGGTAATTAAGTTTAATCCTCCATTATACAGACAACGCTACCAATTCGTTAAGAATTTAGTGGAGCAACATCAACCCAAGAAGGTAGGTATTTCTCTTTCCAGATATTTGCTAATAATGCCTTCTGTAATGCTTTGTCAAATAAAAATATCTTAATAAGGACCTAGCAAGTAAGCAGAGACTATACAAAAGGACTTTTGCAAGGAGGGAAAGGGTTTGCAATAGGGAGAGCATCTGTCTTCATGGGCAAAAAGGAATTTTCTTTTATAGAGAGGAGGGTGAGGAGAAGTAGGATAAAAGAGTGGTGTGATTAGATAGTGGAAGTGTGAACCCTGAAACCAGCCTATTACCTGGGAGCAGTCCTTGGCTAAGCAATGGCACCTCACTCCAGTACTCTTGCCTGGAAAATCCCATGGATGGAGGAGCCTGGTGGGCTGCAGTCCATGGGGTCGTTAAGAGTCAGACACGACTGAGTGACTTCACTTTCACTTTTCCCTTTCATGCATTGGAGAAGGAAATGGCAATCCACTCCAGTGTTCTTGCCTGGAGAATCCCAGGGACGGGGGAGCCTGGTGGGCTGCCGTCTATGGGGTCGCACAGAGTTGGACACGACTGAAGCGACTTAGCAGCAGCAGCAGCAGCTAAGAATGTATGTGAATATAAATTAAGGGGATTAGATTAACAGATTAGACTATCTCCTAGTATGTTTGGTCAGTGTCCTGTTTTAAATCTTGAAGCTTCTCAGAGGCACAGACCCCTCTTAGAACACTTGCCTGTCATAGGTGCTGTTCTTGTGCCAGGCCCCTAGAGTTTACCTTGAAAACTGAATTAGTTTATTTATTTCTAACTATTTAGTTTTGCTTGTGTTGGGTCTTCACTTCTGTGTGTGCTTCTCACTGGGGTGGCTTCTCTTGTTGCAGAACACAGGCTCTAGAGTGTGGGTTTAGGAGTTGTGGTGCATGGGCTTAGTTGCCCCTGTAGCATGTGGAATCTTCCCAGACCAGGGATAAAATCTGTGTCCCCTGCATTGGCAGGCAGATTCTTAACCACTGGACCACCAGGGAAGTCCATGAATTAGTTTATTGTCCAAACACTGTAGTAGGTCATGGGAAGTTAACAGGACCTATTTTTTCCCCCAGGTTTTCAATGTATCAGGTTAATTTCCTTTTTATTTTTCTACCAAAAAGATAGTATGTAATTTTTCTGATAACCAACTCTTTCTGGAAAAAAAATGCTGGATCATATGTGATTTCTGGCTATAATGTCTTTGAAATAACATTCTTTCTCATCTACAGGTTGCAGACTTGGGGTGTGGTGATGGTTGCCTCCTAGCGATCTTAAAATACCAAAAGTGCGTTGAAGAGCTTGTAGGAGTAGACATCAATGAGGGGAGACTTAAGTGGAATGGGTAATACTGAACTCTCTAAAATAATTATGCATTAATCTAAAACTAGTGGCACTACTAATTATAGTTAGATGAAGTATTTTTTTTTTTCTTGGCCATGCCATGCAACTTATGTGATCTTAGTTCCCCGACCAGGGATTGAATCCAAGCCCTTGGCAGTGAAAGTTTGGAGTCCTAACCAATGGATTGCCAGGGAATTCCCAGATGAAGTGTTTACTTACACCAGTTCTATACAACTTGTTTAAAAGAAGGCACTATGAGAGCCACATGCTCACCAAATAATGCCTTTACCATGACACTGGTTGTATGTTGTGAATAATACCTAGAAGTTCTGTTTACCTATGTAGAAAGTATAGCCTCAATTCAGTAATTAAAGCCATCAAAGCACTGTGAGTTCAGTTTCAAATGGAAAAGTCCAGTGCTGAACACCAAGATAACTTATAGCAGAGGATTTAAATTGCCACAGCACTGGGTCAGAGGCCCAAGACCTCCTTCAGTTTGAATGAGTTGCTTGCTTATATATGACTTCCACAGATCGTTTTAAGAACATTTTTCTTCTAAAGAACAAAAAATTGAAAATCACTGATCCGAAGTGAAGTGAGAGAACCAAAAGTATTAATAATGAGAGCAATATCAAATATTAAAAATCTTGTTCTCATCAGCCATTTATTGCCCCATGAGAGAGGAAGTTACCCTATGACCTTGTGCTTAATACCGCATTTCATGGAAACAGGCTATGTCAGACTTAACCAGTGTAGGCAGGAGATAATTTATCAGAGGATCCGAGTTTCTGTAGCTGGTAAGACATTCTACATTGATTATATGTGTTCAAGTGTTCCTTCTGTAATAATGCTTTGCAGGTTAAGGCTGTCCCCATGTGTAGGGGATCATCTGGATCCCCGAGAGCTGGATTTAGCGATTACCTTGTATCACGGCTCTGTTTTAGAGAAAGACTGTCGTTTGCTCGGATTTGACTTGGCAGCATGTATTGAATTGTAAGTATGAAACTAGTTTTACTATACACATTCACTTGAAAAATGTGAATGAATCAATCTCAGTAAAGTTAGTATCCTAAATATTTGTCATAATCTGAGTTATTTGTGGAGAAAATTGCTTGTCAGTTAGGACTGGGTTTTTATTGGCTTTTTCCAACTTTTTGTTTGGAGATGATTTCAGGTTTATAGGTTAAGATACAAAATGTATGTAGTACCACGAACACCCATATCCTTTATCCTGATTCACAGGTGAACATTTTCCTTATTTTCTTTATCTTATGTATATGTGCTCTCCTGTTGTTTCCCTCAGTCTCCCTCTCCCTCCACACATTTTTTTTTCTGAACCATTTAAGTGTAGCTAAATTCAGTATTAAATAGCCAGTTCCCTTTTTGTTACTGGTGGTGCCTCATGGCTTGCAGGATTTTAGTTTCCTGACCAGGGATTGGACCCAGGCGATGGGAGTGAAAGCGCCGAGTCCTAACCACTGGACCACCAAGCAATTCCACGGTTCTCTTTAATGGGAGTATTTTTCAGTTTTGGCTCTTAATGATCAGATTCCTGAAACACAGGAGAGCACTGAAGGTGTTATTTGGGTCCTCAGGTCATTCCATCTGGAGGCACTAATGTCTGTCTGTCCCTGGGGAGGTTAATTTTGATCACTCCAGTCAAGGTGTGTTTGTGCTTGCTTAGCTGTATAATTACTGCCTTCCAGCCCCAAATAAGCAGAGTGGAGACTGCACACCATGCACATATCTTGTTACTCATCCATATTTCCCCCCCAAACTTGCCTGTGTTATATGGTGATAAATGTTTTTTGCAGTTTCAGCACTTCTCTGTATTTACTAGTCAGGAGCCCTCCCACTTCAGTTATTTATCATCAGTGTGAACTCATGAATTCCTGTTTTTTTTCTTATGGATTGTGGCTTACTTTATTTGGTTATTCAGATCTTCCCATGATTGGTTAACAGCAGTGGAGGGGTCCTTTCAAGCTGGCATCTGTGTCCTTGTGATATGTCTGTTTTTTTTTTTTTTTTTGAGCACTTCCTGTTATAACAAGATGTACCAGACTGGTTGTCTACTTTTCCTTCCCAATCTGCCATTTCTGGTTCCTTTTAATGGGAAATGGTATTCAGAAACCAAAATGTGTCTCTAAATGATCTTTTAATAGTCGTTAAGAGTCTTATTCTAGGGTCAGTTTGCCTGCTCTTGTGTCCAGATTTCCAGTGTTTAGTAATGTGTTCTCTAGAGCAGGGTGTTTTTATTTTTTTGTATTTCCTATTGCCTGGCACACAGTAGGTACCTAATGTTTGAAATGACTGACGGAGAACATTAGAACATTGGTTGAAGAGCAAGGCGCAGTGATCAGTGTCATCCATGTGTATCCTGGGTCTGAATGTCGTTTTTAAGGTTGAATATCCATTGTATATATCAGTTTGCTTATCCATCATTTGTTTATTTTTAACTGCCTTTTGGCTATTGTGAAAAACGTCAAACCATGTTTCTCTTATCTGGTCTGAGAGGTCCATGGTTAGACATTGTTTTGCTAAATCAGTTAGAGAGCTACTTGCAAGTGAAGCTAGGTTTCATTATATCTTTCTCATTGACCACTTTAGAATAGAACATTTTGATTCAGAAGATCTGGCGAAGTTTCCTGAAGTTCTCTTTGGGTACATGTCTCCAGCCACGATTGTCATCAGCACACCAAACTCTGAATTCAATTCCCTGTTTCCACGCACAGTCTTTAGAGATTCAGATCACAAATTTGAGTGGAACAGAATGCAGTTTCAGACCTGGTGAGTTCTTAAGTGTCTTTTTTTCGGGTGTGACTACACTGGAGTTTTAAACCATATGAAATCTTAGTATCTACGGTTACCATAATAAGTTATTTCTTACTTTACTCCAATAAAATTGATTCCCAAAATGCAACTTAGCATATAATCATTAAGGAACTACCACATCTGGGCATTTATTTTCTCTGTCAAGTGTGGAAAGGGTGTGTGGGCACTGGTACCTTTCATGTGAAGGTATCAGGAGTTATCTCCCAGAATGGCATGACAGATGGTCATGTTCTGGCAAAACTGGAAACCCAAATAGGAGTTGGGATTATAGCCCTTCTGGTTTCCTTGTCCCTGCATGCTGTTTAATATTCTTATGGTTACTGGGAAACTGACACTGTCATTGCCTTAATGCTCTTTGCAGAAATAAGCAAACCCAGTGATACGGCCTTACGTGTTGTTGTAGGAATTGCACGTTATTTTAGCTTGTAATTTTTACGTTCTATCCTGCTGGAAATGGTTGTTTTAGTTGAGAAAATCATCTTTTCTCTTTGTTTTGACTTCTAGGGCTTTAGATGTGGCTAATCGCTACAATTACTCGGTGGAATTTACTGGTGTGGGGGAACCACCCACAGGAGCTGAGGATGTTGGCTATTGTACCCAGATAGGGGTCTTCCGGAAAAAAGCAGAAGCGGCTGAATTGGCTGTTTTGGAGCATCATGGTGAACATGTTTATAAAGTTGTGAGTGTTCTTGTATTCTCAGAGCAAGTTCAATTACTGGGATGGTGAGATGAGTCCCCACTAGAGAGAAGTGTGAATGACATTCTTTTGAGGAGAATCCCATGCCCTATGATCTCTCAAGGCATGTTACAGAGATGATCTGCTGGTGTCTTGGAAATACTTCTCCAGCAACCATGCACCCCACCCCCCAACTTTGTAATCTGTTAGGAAAGAGGAAAAACAGCAGTGGTTTCTGTGTAGCTTGACTCAGCACATGACTTGAAATTGAGTCTTGAAGCTTGTCAGACCGATTTTGTTTGAGGAGGTGTATATGGTAAAGAATATGCTGAAGAATGTCTATATGCCAGGAATTATTGACCCTCATAATTGGGACATTCACAATAGGTAACGTTTGACATGTTCATATGCTTAATTGTATATACAGTTAATTCTAATGTGCTAAAAAGTTACTAGTGGTTTTGAACATTTTTCTTCTATTCCAAGTCTTTTTATTTTTTTTTGCTCCTTCAGGTTTATACAACCTCATACCCAAGTTTACAGCAAATAAATTACCGTAGACGTGTGGTGATTTATCTAGTGTACCGAGAAGTGAGCAGATTGAGACAGAAATACAAGCTGAGTCTGAGACAGCGTGAATTAGAGCCTGAGTTCGTAGACCCTGGCAACCGGACAGGAAAATTCACGTCAGACCTTCCAGTTCCAGTACTCACTGACGATGAGAAAGCCATGGAGATGGCTCCCCAGCCTTTCTGTATTGAAGAAAAGTTTTATGTACCCCTGCAAAGAATCATTGCTTATCCCAGGCTGGGGCACTTATGCGGTAATGTAGAGAAGCTGAGAGAGTTCCTTGGTGACATGATTGAACTGAATTGTGATGGTTCTGCGGTGAAGGTCGACTTGAACGATTGTAGTGACTCTGGAGCCATCCTTACTTCCTGAAATTCAGGATCTTTGCAATAATTGGGCTCATATAGAATTTAAACTTTGTGCAGTCATAACTGAGGTAGCTTTTCATTTTAAAATTACCTAACTTTTATGGTTTTTGGTGTGTGTGTGTGTGTTGAATGTTGATATTAAAGAGTTTTAAAGAAAACTGAATTATCCAGTAGTGTTTAAAACCTTTGTCCAGGGGGTAGAGTAGCTTTAAAACCTCTCCGTCCTTTGGGCTTAATTCTAACCCATGATACTTAGCCTAAAACACATATACAACAGGAATGCAGGTATTTGAAGAGAACAAAACCTCAACAGTCAAAATATTGCCCATGGTTTTTGAGTTTTGCTCTCTGGAGCTTACTGGCTGGAATTGGGGTGGTAATAGCAGTAGGAGAGAGAGAAATGTAGTTTCTTGTGTTGGGCTTCCCTGGTGGCTCAGATGGTAAAGAATCTGCCTGCAGTGCAGGGAACCCGGGTTCGACTCCTGAGTTGGGAAGATCCCCTGGAGAGGGGAATGGCTACCCACTCCAGTGTCCTTGCCTGGAGAATTCCCTGGACAGAGGAGTCTGGCAGGCTGTAGTCTATGGGGTCATAAAACCGGACACGCACGTAATAAGAAAAAAAGTTGTTTAAATGAGACATTTTTTGCTAAAGCATGGGAGTGCAGAGGTTGGCCAACCAAGTATGACTGCTCTACCACACAGAGACCCCTATGCAAGCATATGTCCATCTTGCCATTCCACTGTACTTCATGTGCACCCTGGGGACAAAGATGGTTGTTTGAGCTTTAGCTACCACTTGGCAAGTTCCAAACCAGTGAAAAAGAAAAGGGAAGGGACAGAGGGCACGTGCCAGCTGTGTGGTAAGGATTGTTGCACTGCTCCAGATTCTTGGCCAGATGGAAGTCTCATGGCCAGGCCTTACAGCAGGGGATGCTGGGAAGTAGAGTCTTTTGTTTTGGGATGCCATGTGCCCATGTGGTAGGCTTCTGCCAAGGAACTCGGGGGACAAAGGACATTGTGGAAACCTGCCACAGCTGGAATGTCCTGAAACAAGCTGTGGCTAGGCAGACTGGGTACCTGGGAAGGGCTTCCTTGGCGGGGAGGGGGAGGACTATAATTCTCAAGCTGAGTTTTGAAGGGTTAATAATTAAGTAGATGGACAATGGATTTGGTGGGGGATGGTGAGTAAAAGGGATTCTGGGAGAGAACAGTATTAATCAGACGGTTCTATCAGATCCCCTCTGTGTACTTAACACTGATTTTACTCCCGGAGGCATGCAATCTAGACTTTTGCACCCCCACCCTGCCCAAAGGGCCCTCTGTCCTCACCTTTCTAGACCTGTGCAGCTTTCTAGGGTTTCCTTCTCATTGCTCTTCCGTTAGAGCCAAGATCTTCTAGCCAAGAATCCAAAAATCTACTTTGTTCAGGCTTAATCACCTCCCAGAAGTGTTTAAATGCCGATGATTGCTTTGAGTGATGGGAACATGTTCCCCACGGCTCCCCACGGCTCTGTGGCTCCTGTACCTGCCACCTTCTTGATTTATCTTTGCCTCCCTATCTTGATACAAGCCTTTATTAGCATGTTGAATGGTTCTAAGTTGAGGGTCACCAAATGCTTCTCTGGGGACAGAGTAACTTTCAGTGTTGCAACGTGCAACTGCATGAGTTGACTGGAAAAGTGAACACAGTTATTCTACATGTCTTTCTGAGACCGAATGATTAAATGTCTGATTTAAAGAAAACAGCACTGGCAACCCTACTCATATCTGTATACATGATGAGTTGCATGGTACTTCGCCAGGTTCTAAGTGTCTGATACCCACAGAGTGTGGGTATCTGCTGAGATGCAGTATAATCTCCTCCAGTCACTCCTCTGTTACTGTTGCCTCCTGCTTGCTTTACAGTCATGCCCAAGGGCAGCCCCCAGCTCACTGCAAACCAGCTCCCAGGGTGCAGGGCTGGAAGGCCTGTGGCTTTTCCTGAGGATAATTTGCTAGGAGGTTTCTGAGAAGTGACACAATCTTATCTGAAATTTCACAATCATATCTTGCTGGGAGTAGGTCCCTCCCCTCCCAATTTGTGGGCTGGATATCAGTAGGCAATTTGGTGAAGTGTTTTATGTAATTTAAAAATCTTTTCATTGATGGAATTTAAAGTAAACTTCATACACTTTTTTTTTTTGGCCATGCTGCATAGCTTGTGGGATCTTGGTTCCCTGACCAGGGATAGAACCTAGGACCTCAGCAGTGAGAGCACAGAGCCCTAACCACTGGACCACTAGGGCATTCCCTAAACTTTATTGACTTTAAACTTTATAAACTTAAAAATTTTTCCTTAATGCCTGCCTTTGGAAACACCACTGGGAACCCACTTCCTCTCAAATTCATTGCTTTTCTAAGAGAGTCCACTATTCCTTACAGAAGTTCAGTGGATAAAATATCTATTCTGATATCAATTATTTCATATAAATGATATTATACATTTTGATGCAGCTTTATCATTAGTAATATAAAATTCATTTTCATCTATTTGTATTCCATTCTTTTTAATGACTACATATGCTTTTTAATAAAGTGGAAATAGTAGTGCAAGTTCATGCTAAAACCCAGACTGCTCATAAAGGTGTAAAGAAGAAATCCCTCAACAGTTTGCCCCCAGCCCTTCCATTTCACTCCCTGGAAAACTATTAAAAGTGTTTTGTTCCCAATTAAGTACAAGTAAATTTCAATTTTGCAAAGACTAGTGGCCTTTTAGGGGAGCAGATTTTTTTTTTTCTCCTAGGAAAACCATTTGAATGGGCCACACTTTTGTAACTATAAAGGCCTTAAGAATAGCAAACTTTGCTCCATGAATTAAAAGTGCACTGTATGACAGTGTAAAAGGTTGTTCTGTAGGAGGAAGAGTTTTATTTGCAGATTTGCTTGGAAAGTTACCACCACCGCCACGATCATGGCCCACCCACCAGGTTAGATTGAAATTTATGCTATCTGGTATTAGCTCGAACTTACCGGCCCTTGTTCTGAGTGAAATTTGCCTGTAATTCCTATTTGCATGGTCTGGGCAACTCCAAAACCCCTTTAAGAATTTCTGCACAGCTCACAACACTCCCTTGTTGTGCAGTTGAGATGTGAAACTGAGCCCCTTCAGTGTCTGAAGACATTCCATACAGCCCCACTCTCAGCGCCCTTCTCTTAGCTTCTCATCTCCTCACCCCTCTTTCCTTCCTAACCCCCCTGTGTACAGCATACCCAGCAGTTCAGCTCTCTTTAGACTGCTCTCAAGCCTCTGGGGCTCATTTCTGTCAGGAAGTTATTCCAAATGAAAGTAATTTCTTCGATTGGAGTTTGGGTACCAACAAAATTACCTCATTATAGCTGGTACTGTGGAGACTGAGCTGAGCAGCTGTAGGCTGGAGGCCAGGGACTGAGCACCACCAGCAATGCCATAGCAGAGTCTTACTAGATTATACCTTCATGGAGCATGCAGGTGTTAACTATGGTCAACATGGTTTATCACTGAATGTGGTGCACATCTTTGGGGATATACAGAAGTAGGGAATATTTAAGAGTATTGGTAAGATCTAGCAAGCCAGCTGATAGGAGCTGGAAGTCAAGTTTGTACAGTAAATGTTAATTTCACCTCTTTTGCAACTAGTTTTTGATGCCAGCATCAGTCTAGTTATACACCTGTCTCAACTGTCAATGGCCTCTACCCATTTACCTGTTGGGTTCTAAGTTCCTGTTAAACTGTATGTACTCTGTGCCAGCATTGCTGCCCAGTCCATTTCATCCTGTAATATGTGCTGTGACCAGACCTGAAACTAGTCAAACTCTGGTCATTCTGTTCTTTCCTGGAAGTGCTGCATTGCTTCCTATTTCCACACCTCACTCCACACTCAGATATTTTGCCTTCATGGAATTGGCTGTGTTTTCCCACTGCCATGTCTTTGTCCAGCCTTGTCCCTCTGGAATCCCTTATCATGCTGACCTCCCAGTCTTTTCTAGGAGGAATTACGTCATTGAACTTACTGAATCTTTGGTTAATTCCATACTAAAAACAATTTTGCCTTGTTTAAGCAGAGTATGCAATGCTTTGAAATCTTTTAAAGTATTTGAAATTTTTAAATTTAGTACTGAGAACATATAAAATATGTTTTTCCTTTGGTCTTAACTCCAAAGACTATAGGAATATAGGGGAAAGAAGAGCCAGACACAGGCTCATGTGGGAGAGGCAGATTTGAACGGAATCACTTAAGTTCAATACCAGAAGGTGGCACACTTTCCCCACTTAAGAGCAAATGCATTCGTTTGCTTTGAGGACTCCCTATAAATAAAATGCAAAAAAAATTTCTAGTTATGCTCATTTTATTTAGATTTTGGAAGCTTTTGCTATGCATATTCAGGAAAATCACCGCTGAAATGGTTTCAAGATCTAGCGGTGGAGTCAGTTTCTTAAGAGAAATGGTTGAAGAGACATCTCCACTTAGTTGAGCTGTAGGGATGGGGTCTAAACTAATTCATACAGAATGGTCTTTGCATTTGGTTATTAGATGGTCCCTATGGAATAGAGATCACTGATTCATGGAATGTCTAAATTTAAGCCTTTTCTGTTTATGCTTCCTAGATTTGTGTTACATCTTGTGTAATGTGGGATGGGTTAGCTCCACCAAAGATTGCATTTGATGCAAAGGAAAAGAAAGGTTTCATTCCCTTATATCTGCTGCAACCAGGTATATGCTATGTATGTACAGGAAGGAAAAGGTAAAATAAGGTGAAAGAAGGGGGAAGATGTAAGGAGGAAGGGAGAATAAACTAGGTATTGAGGAAAGATGGGGCAAGTCATAAGAAGGCTGGGCCTGGGAACCCCTGCCTGAGACATGGGCAAGAAGGTCTGAGGGGACAGGACACAAACAGATAGATTGGAAGAATTAATATTGCTAAAATGACAACACTACCCAAGGCAATCTACAGATCCAGTGCAGTTCCTAGCAAGATACCAAGGACGTTCACAGGACTAGAACAAAACTTTAAAAATCTGTTTGGAAAAAAGAGACCCAGAATTGCCAAAGCAATGCTGAGGAAAAATAGCAAAACTGGAGGCATAACCCTCCCAGAAATCAGGCTGTACTACAAAGCTACAGGGTCAAAACAGTGTGGTATTGGCATAAAAACAGATATACAGATTAATGGAACAGAGTAGAGAGCCCAGTAATAAATCCACACAACTATGCTAAATTAACCTACGACAAAGGAGATAGGGATATATAATGGAGAAAGTCTCTTCAACAAGTGGTGCTGTGAAAGCTGGACAGCTACATGTTAATCAGTGAAATTAGAACACTCCCTCACAGCATATACAAAGATAAATTCAAAATCGTTTAAATACCTAAATTTAGGACAGATGCCATAAAACTCCTAGAAAAGAACACAGACGAAACATTCTCTGACATACTCATAGGAATGTTTTCTTAGGCCAGTCTACCCAGGCAACAGAAATAAAAGCAAAAATAAACAAGTGGAACCTAATGAAACTTAAAACTTATTATACACAGCAAAGAAACGATCAATAACAAAAAGACAACTTATGGAATGGGAGAAAACATTTGCAAGTGATATGACTGATAAGGGGTTAATAGCCAACATACATAAAGAGCTCATACAACTCAACATAAAAAAAAGACAACCTGATTAAAAAATGGGTAGAAGATCTGAATATTTTCCAAAGAAGACATACAGATGGCCAAGAGGCACATGAAAAGATGCTCAACGTTAATCATCGGAGAAATACAAATCAAAAACACAATGAGATAACCACCTCACACCTGTCAGAATGGTATCATTAAGAACTCAAATAACAGGTGCTGGTGAGGATACAGAGAAAAGGGAACCCTTGTACATTATTGGTGGGAATGTAAATTATGTGCAGTCACAGTGAAAAAAAATACAACAGTTTCTCAAAAAATTAAAAACTATCATATGACCCAGAAATTCCACTCTTGGATATATATTTGAAAAGAAAAAACTAATTTGAAAAGATATGAACCCTGATTTTCATAGCAGCATTATTTACAAGATGTGGAATCAATCAAAGTGCCCATCAACAGATGAATGGATAAAGATGTGGTATATATACATTCAGTGGAATACTACTCAGCCATAAAAACAAGATTTTTGCCATTTGCAACAACACAGATGGACTTGGAGGCTATTAAGTGAAATGAGAGAATGATAAATACTGTGTATTATGAATCTAAAAAATAAACTAATGAATATAACAATGAAATTTATAGAGAAATTATAGATATATACACTTACAGAAAACCAGCTAGTAGTTACCAGAGGAGAGGGGGAAGAGGGGAGGGGCAAGACAGGAGTAGGGAATTACTGTTTTTTAAGTATTGTCTATCTGCCATGAAGTAATGGGACCGGATGCCATGATCTTAGTTTTCTGAACGTTGAGCTTTAAGCCACCTTTTTCACTCTCCTCTTTCACTTTCATCAATAGGCTCTTTAGTTCTTCTTCACTTTCTGCCATAAGGGTGGTGTCATCTGAGGTTATTGATATTTCTCCCGGCAATCTTGATTCCAGCTTGTGTTTCTTCCAGCCCAGCGTTTCTCATGATGTACTCTGCATATAAGTTAAATAAGCAGGGTGACAATATACAGCCTTGATGTACTCCTTTTCCTATTTGGAACCAGTCTGTTGTTCCACGTCCAGTTCTAACTGTTGCTTCCTGACCTGCATACAGGTTTCTCAAGAGGCTGGTCAGGTGGTCTGGTATGCCCATCTCTTTCAGAATTTTCCACAGTTTATTGTGAGCCACACAGTCAAAGGCTTTGGCATAGTCAATGAAGCAGAAATAGATGTTTTTCTGGTACTCTCTTGCTTTTTTGATGATCCATCGGATGTTGGAAATTTGATCTCTGGTTCCTCTGCCTTTTCTAAAACCAGCTTGAATATCTGGAAGTTCATGGTTCACATATTGCTGAAGACTGGGTTGGAGAATTTTAAGCATTACCTTACTAGCATGTGAGATGAGTGCAATTGTGCGGTAGTTTGAACATTCTTTGACATTTCCTTTCTTAGGGATTGGAATGAAAACTGACCTTTTCCAGTCCTGCGGCCACTGCTATGTTTTCCATATTTGCTGGCATATTGAGTGCAGCACTTTCACAGCGTCATCTTTTAGGATTTGAAATAGCTCAACTGGAATTCCATCATCTCCACTAGCTTTGTTCGTAGGATGCTTCCTAAGGCCCACTTGACTTCACATTCCAGGATGTCTGGCTCTAGGTGAGTGATCACACCATCGTGATTGTCTGGGTCGTGAAGAACTTTTTTGTACAATTCTTCTGTGTATTCTTGCCATTTCTTCTTAATAGCTTCTGCTTCTGTTAGGTCCCTACCATTTCTGTCCTTTATTGAGCCCATCTTTGCATGAAATGTCCCCTTGGTATCTCTAATTTTCTTGAAAAGATCTCCAATCTTTCCCATTCTGTTGTTTTCCTCTATTTCTTTGCACTGATCGCTCAGGAAGGCTTTCTTATCTCTCCTTGCTGTTCTTTGGAACTCTGCATTTAAATGGGTATATCTTTCCTTTTTTCCTTTGCTTTTTGCTTCTCGTCTTTTCACAGCTATTTGTACGGCCTCCTCAGACAGCCATTTTGCTTTTTTGCATTTCTTTTTCTTGGGGATGGTCTTGATTCCTGTCTCCTGTACAATGTCATGAACCTCCATCCATAGTTCATCAGGTATTCTGTCTACCAGATCTAGTCCTTTAAATCTATTTCTCACTTCTACTGTATAGTCACAAGGGATTTGATTTAGGTCATACCTGAATGGTCTAGTGGTTTTCTCCACTTTCTTCAATTTCAGTCTGAATTTGGCAATAAGGAGTTCATGATCTGATCCACAGTCAGCTCCTGGTCTTGTTTTTGCTGACTGTGTAGAGCTTCTCCATCTTTGGCTGCAAAGAATATAATCAATCTGATTTCGATGTTGACCATCTGGTGATGTCCATGTGTAGAGTCTTCTCTTGTGTTGTTGGAAGAGGATGTTTACTATGACCTGTGCGTTCTCTTGGCAAAACTCTATTAGCCTTTGCCCTGCTTCATTCTGTACTCCAAGGCCAAATTTGCCTGTTATTCCAGGTGTTTCTTGACTTCCTACTTTTGCATTCCAGTACCCTATAATGAAAAGGACATCTTTTTTGGGTGGGAAACAGTGGAAACAGTGGCTGACTTTATTTTTCTGGGCTCCAAAATCACTGCAGATGGTGATTACAGCCATGAAATTAAGACGCTTACTCCTTGGAAGGAAAGTTATGACCAACTTAGATAGCATATTAAAAAGCAGAGACATTACTTTGCCAACAAAGGTCCGTCTAGTCAAGGCTATGGTTTTTCCAGTGGTCACGTATGGATGTGAGAGTTGGACTATAAAGAAATCTGAGCACTGAAGAATTGATGCTTTTGGAGTGTGGTGTTGGAGAAAACTCTTGAGAGTCCCTTGGACTGCAAGGAGATCCAACCAGTCCATCCTAAAGGAGATCAGTCCTGGGTGTTCATTGGAAGGACTGACGTTGAAGCTGAAACTTCAATACTTTGGCCACCTGATGCGAAGAGCTGACTCATTGAAGAAGACCCTGATGCTGGGAAAGATTGAGGGCAGGAGGAGAAGGGGACAGAGGATGAGATGGCTGGATGGCATCACTGACTAGATGGACATGGGTTTGGGTGGACTTAGGGAGTTAGTGATGGACAGGGAGGCCTGGTGTGCTGCGGTTCAAGGGGTCGCAAAGAGTCGGACATGACTGAGTGACTGAACTGAACTGAAGTATTGTCTTTACTTATTTGGCTGTGCTATATCTCAGCTGCAGCACTGGGGATACTTGATCCTTGCTGTGGCATGTGGGATCTTTAGTTGTGGCATGTGGGATCTGGTTTCCTGACCAGGGATCAAACCTGGGACCCCTATTTTGGGAGCTCTGAGTCCCAGCCACTGGACCACCAGGAAGTCCCTGGGGGGAGAGGTGGTTCAGGATTAAAATTTTCAAATTATTAAGTATAAAATAAGATACAAGGATATATTGTACAACACAGGGAATATAGCCAATATTTTATAACTATAAATGGACTATAAGCTTTAAAAATTGTGAGTCACTATGCTGTACACCTACAACTTAAAACTGTACATCAACTACATTGAAAAAAAAGAGTCTGAGGGTCAGATCAGAGGCTCCTGCCAGGTTCTGCTGTGATCTGGCACAAAGTCAGCTGAGATGATCCTGTGAACTGAGGAGGAGGTTGGAGGGTTTCCCCTAGAGTGGCCACAGCCCACCCCACTTGTGCCAGCAAGCAAGGTACTTTGTCCTTAACTTATGTAACCTTTCATAATCTGCACCATCCAGGGAAGTCATGACAGTCTACATGGATCTGGGTTCAAACTCATAGTGAACCGTAGTTCTTTATTAACTTTAAATTGCTGGTATAATTTGATTATCTGCAGAGAGAATGTGTTGACATTTTTCCTGTGAGGACGTTTTAGTCAAAAAGAACAGTCTGTACAAAGGTGTGGTGACCATGAATATCATTTAAAGCCATGATTTTAACCTCTAATAGTGCCACACTTATTGACCATCTTCTGTCTTAACACTAGAATTAAGATGTGTATGTAGATGCTACACAAAGACAAATTTTGGCTTGATCAAACACCAAGTACCTACTAAGTGGCATATTCCTAACATTAGCTTTTATGTTCTTCATCATAACCAGAAAGAGTTGGTGGTATTATCTCCATGCTAGATTAGAAAACAGGTTCCGAGGGGAGTTTGAATTCAAATTCAGGTCTGTCTTATTCCAAAGTCCATGCTCACAGGACTGTAGAGAAGTCTGTAAACCTGGTATACTCCTTGGTCATAAAGGGAAGCCCTTAGGGAGAAGTTACACACTGGTCCTTTCCCTTTGGTTTTCTTTTGTTGGCAAGAATATGGTAGATTTCTGACAGAATCTTAACTGAAATTTTAAAGGATAAACAACATTCTAAACTTAAAGATATGATTTTTATTGAACACGTGTAAGATTCACCTTTACATTACTCATATATTTTACAATAAAAAATTAGTTTTGGTAAAAAAAAAAAAGGAAAACATTTCCTGGATTAATAGTTGGGCAATTAACAAAAAATATAAATATGAAGGTCATTTTCCATGTATTAGAGATTGGAATACTAATGGAATCACTTCAATAAAATTTTATTCATAAGCATTTACATGATGACCCACAACTCTATCAACTTCCAGAGGACCAAGTAAATGTATAAGAAGAAGGTGATCCCCCAAATAAGACATATCTCGAAGAAAACCAAACTGAATATACCCTAAATGTCTTCCTGTACATGGGATTTGGTCAACGAGTATCAGTAAGAGAATTCTTTGTTACATACATAAGATGAACATAAACACTTGTAAATGTGGAGTTTGTTGTCCACATAAATTGAAAATGTCGCAAATTTTGTCACATGGAGAGTAGAGATCACCCACATGACCATTTGAAATATACTGTGTATATATTATCTTCTAAACAGTCATATATAAGGGAATAAGGCCTTTATATCCAAAGCAGTCTTAAAACAGGTTAATATAGGCATGTTTCATCCTTTGTATTTTTAGACTTCATATTCTTTAACATCTCAGCTATTAAGACTATGTACAGTACCTAAGCCAACACATAAGTAATGGCATAACCCAATTTCAACTGTAGTATAGGTTATATTAACACGACGTACCATCCAGGAGAACTGACCAAGCATAATTTCTGAACTGCCCCAGTTAAAGATCTGTTAAAATGCAATCCTGTCATATGAGCCTAGTCTCTTTCAGAACATTATCATATGTAATGGAAGCCTAACATTTCAGAGAACTTCAATGAAGCATTTAATAATACTATTAGCATGAACTTGCAAGTAGTCTGTTAGTATGGAAATCTTAAAATTCTAAAAATACTTCTGGATGTTTTAATATATTAAAACTCATTGACAACTGAATATGTTTTGACTGGAAGCTAGAAGATTATTTTCCCTTCTAGCAACAAATGGGCTAAGTGGTGGACACCTGTGGCTCATGGTTTTTATTTAAAAAACAAAAAGCACATACAGGAGAATCTAGTTTGGACAGTATTACTCTGATAGTATTTTGCTGGAATGGGTTGGTGGACTTAAGGATTCTTGGTCAAGACTTTCTCAGATTCTAAGTAACCAATCTGAATCAGTTGTCTGTATACAGAAGCCTTCACCACCACCATTGCAAAGGGGAGTCAACAGTCAATGTGTAAACTAATGGCCCAGGGTCTTCTCTGCCCTTTGCGACCCTTCACATCCTCTCTAATGTTGGTCACCAGCACAAGTCACAGGAAGTGCCCCCCCACCCAAGGTATTTAAGACACTTCATTATCTGATCAGAAATACTTGGCTTTAAAAGATCATGAATCCTTTTTTCGAGGGTAAGATTTGAAGAAGAAAATGCTATACATCTGCAAATTCTCCAAGACTAGGTGATTTAAATATTAGATTTTAATATTAAAAAAAATTTGTAATATTTAAGTTAAAAATGTATTAAGATTTAAGTTTTCAAATTTATTTTCTAAACTCAAAACTGAACCAAAAGTGGACTTGGTTTTTAATAAGCAGGATTTTTTGAATAGCTACATGGTTAAGACATTAATAGTACAATAGTTTAAGAAAAACTAGGAAGTAAGACACATAGGTCCTTCAACAAATAGTTTTGAGGACTCTAAAGAAATCTAGTTGCAAAGTATGCTGACAAAACACAAAATAGAATAAAATAAATCCAGACTTTCACTGACTACAGAGGACACTGTCATCTTTTTTTCTTCCTAATGTTTCTACTTATTAAAATATTGGTTATATTTACTACTACATTACTCAAGATGTATCTTGTGACTGCTCAATCAAAGGCACGATTTTCAAAATCTCTCCACATTTTGTTTTTTAAAAATAATTCTCTGTCATCTTAACTACCAAGAGCCAGTCTTGTATTGGGCCAAGGGCAGTCAAGGATGAGTAAGATGGGGGCAGTAAGATGCCTAACCATGGCATCTCTTATGTATCTGAAGAACGTCCTGACAGAACCTAACTCACAATCTAATTTTTATAATCACTTTCAAAACTGCAAAATCATCTGTAGAGACGCCAATAAAAAATATAGAACTAATAATTTGAAAATAGAAAAATACGTTTTTAAGATGTCATACTAAATATCTCTCTAAACAATATCTTCACATCTCTCTTAAAAACTTTGATTTTCTTCTTCCCATAATATATAATGAATGGATCAATTCGTTTATTCATAGGCAGCAAGTCTTTACCACTTAAGGTAGTATTTTCCTTGGTTAGACTAAAATGTTCAGGTCAGTGTTTTTCTTCAAAACAAATCTTAAGAAATAAGAAAGTTTAACTAATAAGTCAGAAAATTCTATCTTTCAACATTTAAAATATCCCCAAATAGGGTGTTATCTCTTTAAAAAAAATCAGAATCTATTTATAAAAGTAGTATTGAATTAATTTGGAATACCCAATCATTGAAATATTAAAAAAAAACCCTAACATGAATTATTCAAAAACTTTCACACTTCTAAATTTGGATATTAAAATAAATTTTCTTAAAAAATAATGTTTTTTCCCTTATTTTGCCGACATGGAAATACTAGAACAAAGTAATTCTAACACACTACATTTCTTGGATCTGATTTTGAAAGTTAAGGACTGGGAATTATTGGTTCCATAGCAGCAACATTCTTTTTCAGTGACTAATTGAGTCCAAGAAAACTGAGCTCTTTCTACATAGAAACTGTCATGTAAGACCAGAAAAACTCTTAAGGTTTATCTGCTGTGCTATTTAACTGGATCCAGATAAGATATTCTTACTTTAAAAGCTCTACTTGATGTATCTTGTATTCTAGTCTTGCCTCAAAATAACTAATTTCTGATGCAGCAAAGAAGAAAACTGAAAACAACGGGTCCATGTCAGTAAGGTCAACGGCTATCCCTTGTTCTTTATCCATTACCTCCTTGGAATAATTTTCAGTTTCATGTAAGCCTGAATCTTCGGAGACAAGGCAGTTTTGTTTCTGACCGTATCTCAATTTTCCTCCTGTTGTTCTAAATTTTGACTCCTAAACCCAGCAGATATTATTGTCAGTTAACAGAGCTCTTACATTAGGGCATCTTATGGAAGCTTAACATACTGAATCTTACACTTCTCTTAAGTCTTGCATATAGCACTAGTGTGAATTCTGCAGTTCATCTAATATTAACAAATAATGACACATACTGCATAATAAGAGCATTATAGTCATTCATGTATCTCAGACTTAAATAACACACACTTGTTTTTCAATTTATGACTGATTCGTTTAGAATTAAGCATTTTACATATTTAAACTGTAGTATAACACTTTCCCAAAGCACAAACACCCACATTTTATATCAATTATTGCATCAAGAAGAGTGAATGAATTTAGTACAATACTGTAGGGAGAATAATATGGAAGATTTCCTTCCCAGGAATTATATCTATTCTTGGCAGAATTTATAGTTTAAATTATTTTCACTTCTTGTCTCGCAAACACAAAATTTAAAAGCTAGAGCCGAATCTGTTGAACACGTCTATCACAGGTCTGACACTTAAACACTAAAACTATACTCAGATGTATAGTGTTTTTTCCCACTGGATGTTTTGACAGAAAAAGCAGGCTTTTCATTGTTATGTGCAGTGACCACAGAGGCTGTGTTCCTCTAAGCACACGTGGCACACTGCTCTGGTACTACCATTCCGATGTTCCCTGCTGGTAGGTGAGAAAGGAGAGTGGTGGGCACCTTCAGAGAAGAAATCAGTGTTGGCTTTCCTCTTGATAGACGCACATGCTTCATTTTTTTAATAGGTTCATTTGCTCTAAGTGCTTGAATAAAGTGCCTTATTAGCTCAATTGCCCACATCTTAAACCCATAGGGAAGCTTCAGTTCACCAGCTTGACTTCTAGCGTTTGATCACAACTTGTTCATAAGCTCCAGACCCCACCCTAAAAATAGGGAAAAGACAAAACAAAACTTCAAACTTGTGAGCTGCAGTGTTTCAGATTGTTCCAGTTAACCTTGTCCCCAAAGAGACAGTGCATTAGACATTTTCTACTTGATTTGATATCCACAAGGCTTATAGGTATCACAGAGAGGAAGTACTTTAAGTCTTAAATGTTTATTAACTGCTGCACTGGGATTAGTCTGGTCCATGATCACCTCATACTTATTCCCACATAATCTAGAAATGTTTCCAAATTCTTACTGTGTCAAGATACTGTGGCAAACATGTTTATATATAAATCCGAAATATATTGACTCTGGTGGTTCAGATCTTGCATTGAGTTAATGGATGACAGTTTCTAGTAGCATTAGTAGTGTGGTGGTGTCTTTACATACTTAACTTGGAAGTGCAAAAACTATTTTAGTCAAATGCAAATGTCTTTGTAAGTGGTCCATATTGTAAATTATATCTATGTAAATGCAGATTAAAAGGGAAAATGATCTTAAAGAGGGATTTATTTCTTTACAAGCTTGGTTTGTCAGACCACTGGTTGTCTCCCACATCTACTCTCCCCCTTTCCATGGTTTTAGCTAGGTACAGGTTGCTTGGCTTGACAGCACATTTCCTAAACTCTTTTGTGTGTAAGTGTGGTCTTGTGACTAAGTTTCCCCCCAGGTAACATGAATGGAGACATGCCAACTTCTTCCTCACTTGCTTAAAGGGAAATTGCTTGTGCCTTGGACGAGTAGCAATTTTGACAACACAGGTTAAGGAGAATGGTAAAGGACAAAACAGAGGTACCTGCATCAATGAATCACTTCTGGGGCAAAGTCGTCCCTCCAGGCTGGCCATTTTATTTTGGAGTCTATTTATTACAGCAGTTTAGCCTTTGTCCTAATATGCCAGGTACTATCTGACCTCTATTAATGAAATATGGGGAATACTAAAAGACTTAAAATTTGAAAGCTTTGTGAATAAAAGTATTTAGAAATACTTAAAGGCCTCATCAACAGGTATTTTCGCTTTTTTTTTTTTTTGCTATTTTTGATGCACCTGGTGCCTTGGCCTTATGTTACAATGGAATAAACATGCATGTTCCTTCTATTGTTTCTTGGTCTAGGAGGATAAGGTTTGTGTGTGTGTGCTGAAGGGAAGCATAGCATTTATCGCAAGGTACCAAGCAAGGAGTCCAGGGCAGGTAATACTTAAAACACCCAAACTAGGAATTTCCTGGTAGTCCAGTGGTTAGGGTTGGACTTCCCAGGTTGTGCAGTTGGTAAAGAATCTGCTGCCAACACAGGAGATGCAAATTTGATCCCTGAGTCTGAAAGATCCCCTGGAGAAGGGAATGGCTACCCACTCCAGTGTTCTTGCCTGGAGAATTCCATGGACAGAGGAGCCTGGTAGGCTACAGTCCACAGGGTCACAAAGAGTCAGAAAGTCAGAAAGAGTCAGAGTTGTGAGCACACATACTCACTCCAGTGGTTAGGACGCTGCCAATGGCATGGGTACAATTTCAATCCCTGTTGGGGAGCTAAGATCCCACAAGCTGTGGGATGCAGCAAAAAAAAAAAAAAAAGATCCACAAACAAAAAACCCACCCGAACTCCCCTGATAAAGGTTTTCTATAGCACTGTAAACAGTGTCTTTCTGTTGGCACTGGATTTATTTTTGGATGAGGATCTTTCTACCCTTTCCATGATCCCTCTTGAATGAGTAGGAGGAAAGCTAAAGTGGAGCTGCATGGACGGAGGGTATCACTGCTCAAAGTTAACACCAGGCTCCAATCTCCTCACTGGTCAAGATAACAGGGGTTACTACCTGACATTTCACTCTGAGCATGCCAGAGATCAGTAAGACCAGAAGTAACTACCATGACTGGTCTCTGCCCTTAATGGAATTTTAAGAGGAAATTTTAAAATTATAAAAAATGGAAGTAGTAGTAACCACTAGTAATGGTGGTTACTAGTCCACCATGGACTGAACTGGAGTTCTTAGGAGCTGGCTCAGGGACTTCTCTTCTAACGGATTCGGGCTCAGGGATGCCACAGGCTAGAATTTGTAAGTCCAGGGTATCAGAAGAAGTGGAGAAAAATAATGGCTGGAGTACTTCCAGTTTTGAAGAAAACTGTAAATCCACAGATTCACGAGGCTCAATGAACCCTAAGCAGAATACAAGCAAAGAAAAACACACCAAGGCACATCACAACCAAATGCTAAAAACCAGTGATAAAGAGAAAAGTGTAAAAACAGTCAGAAATGAGAGATAAATCACAGAGGAATGAAAACAGACTACTTGACAGAAATTAAATGTCCTAAGGGCAAGCAAGGAGGTGCATGCAGGGTTCTGTAAGCAGCTCTGAGCCAGCCAGGCTGTATCTACTAGACTTATAAAGGATTACTACAGACAGTCCTCCCCAAGTCTCTATCACTTGTTGCTCCATTCTCTTCAATCTCACAGGTTCCCTGTTGGAACTTTGGTTCACTTGTGCCTCTTCTGTGCCCTAGGTAAATGATTCTGGTTTTATCCTGCGCTACTAGTTTATCTTACATAATATATCTAAAACTAACACATTAGCTTCTCTGATGAAGACCCACTATATATGGACAGACCTATGTGTGCAAGTACCTGCTGGACAGTTCAAATAGATTAATTGCCATAGTAACTGTGAAAAATGGACCTTTAATTAGTAGGAGACGACAGAGGATGAGATGGTTTGATGGCATCATCAACTCAATGGACATGAGTTTGAGCAGCCTCTGGGAGTTGGTGATGGACAGGGAAGCCTAATGTGGGGGTCACAAAGTGTCAGACATAACTGAGCAACTGAACTGAACTGATTGAGTACTAAAGTGATTACTGCATGCCAGATTTTGTCCTAAGCTTTACCATATCTTATATCATTTAAACAGTATAACTCTTATGAAGTGGGTTATATCACTATTTTAGATGTGAGGACACTGAGGCAGAAAGAAGTGAAGTAACTTACCAAAGACACACAGCTCATAAATAGTGGAGCTTGGGACCAAACCCAACCCAGGCACCCATGTGTGTTGGGATGCAGCTGTCCTTTTGGTAGCAAGTGAGAGATGCAATATGTCAAGATCACTAAGGCTAAGCTGGGCAATCATGGCTAAGCCAGGACAGTGGCGCTAGTGGTGAAGAATTCACTTGCCAGTGCAGGAGACATAAGAGATGCAGGTTTGATCCCTAGGTCAGGAAGATTCCCTGGAGTAGGAAGTGGCAACCACTCCAGTATTCTTGCGTGGAGAATCCCCATGGACAGAGGAGCCTGGCGGGCTACAGTCCATGGGGCTGCAAAGAGTCAGACACGACTGAAGTGACTGAGCATGCACAGGAACAGAACCCATATCTGACTCTGGCCCATTCTCCTTTCACCATGACACACTGTCCCTGATGTTCTTCAGCATGTAATATGAATCTACTTCAACCCCAATGGTCCTTTTAGGCTTTCATGTACTGGGTGATAATATTCTAACATTTATTTGGAAGGAGGATAGGAACCAGAATTCTTAACTACACAAAACCTTTATATTTGGTATTAAAGAATTAAAAGAGTTTTTTAATTTAAAGAATTAAAACCTAAATTCTTTCTCAACTAGAAATTATCTTTCTTTTCTCTGTGTAACAACACAAATAGCTAGCATATATTGAGAGCTTTCTATGTGCCAGGTACTGTGTTAAACAACTTTACATCAATGATCTAACCCTCACAGAAAGCCTGTGAGTTAGATAACTTATTTATCATCTCCATTTTACAGGTGAGGAAACTGAGGCTTACAGGGAGGTTATTAACACTGTAAAGTCAATAGTGCCCCCTGGGCAGTCTAATGAGACAGCCCATGCTTCTGAGCATTTATTATTCTGGGTCCTTTTGGTTGCAACTGTGTCTTTTGCTGCTCCTCCTAAATAATACAGTGAGGGCTTCGTGAGTATAATCTAAAATAATAATAGCTAAGGCTTAGTGAGTATAATCATGCCATTTATATTTTAAAACAACTCCATGAAGTAAGCATATGATCGGATTTTTCAAGAGTTAAGTTCAATGGAAGTTAAATGGTTTACTCTGAAAGTGGTCTGGTTAGCATGTGAACTTGTCTCTTTAATTCAGAAATATATTTTCCTCTACCATACATATCACTGTCCTTATAAATTTTATTCTTCTACCTGTTCCCTACTACTAGACTCTGCTTGCCTCCAATCTACCCTCAAAATCATGGCCAGTTACTTTTCTAGAATGCCAACCTGCCAGTCCTCTGTTGAAGAGTGACCAGTGGCTCCCCAGTGTATACGGGAAGGTTAAACGTTCTGTTACAGCAACAGAGGCCCTTTATAATCTGTCTTCAAGATACTTCCCAGCCTTATGTCTCACAACTCCATTTCACATGCCCCACCTCCTCAGAAAAACCTGTTCACTGGTAATTCTTTACATAGGTCATATTAATCATGAGCCAGTAAGGTAAAATGATTAAGTACAACGAATGGGCTTTAGACTCAAAAGAGCGTGGGTGTGAGTCCTGGCTTTACCACTTACTAGCTTTAAGGCTTTCCTTGGGTAAATTACCTTAACCTGTTTTTATCTTTTTTCCCCTCTTTTAAAAAACTAATAATGGTATTTTTTTGAGCACTGAAAGAGATAAGACTTGAATGAAATATATATATATAGTGCTCAGCACATAACTAACAAATGCTCAGTAAGTACCACCTATAATTATTATACATTCACTATTATATAGTTATATATTATAATGATTATGCCTGTAAGTTCTTTCTATTTGTTCCTACCACCAGGAATATTTGTCTTCCACATACTCCCCGGTAACTGCTCACTTAATTTATTCTCCCAATGCTCTACCAGTTCTCTACTAATACACTCTAAAAACACATCTAAGGAAATCAACAAATAAACTTACAAAATACAAATTGTATTTTATACATCCTCAGGATAAGGAAACATACTCAGGATATGGAAAACTAAGCTACACTAAGAGCTGTAATTTTTCTAATGGAACTACTAATACTTTGCTTTCTAGACTCAGTCCGATACAAACTTTGTAACTTTCATCTTCCACTCATGAGCATTTAAAAGAAACAGTCACTCTACTCTTTAGTAAGATACTCTTTGGTCTACATACCTGTTTGGAAGATGACGACTACCGAAGGTTGCTCTTCCCCCAGGACCCACAAATAACCTCAGTCCTTCTTCTGCAAGACACATTGACAATATTTGTTATACATATGATGATTAGATTACTGTCAAATAATATTCATATTACAATAAACTAACATCTTACATTTCAGTTTTGTTAAAGAAATAAAAACTTAGAAAAAGAGCTACACACATGTTTTAAAACAGGCAATTTAAAAGAAATCCTAATAGTTACTTCTCATTAACTTTGTTTAAGCTATTTTTCTTAAAGCTGAGTAAAGACAGCTGTTCCTACAAATTTCCTCAAGTGGAGTTTAGTTATTTCTCTTCACAACCAGTTACATAATGAAACTAAGTCCATTGTTAACTGCTCTCTAGTCACACCAGCATGAATAATTATACTTTTTCAAATCGGTGGCATGTAAATTTTCAGCTTCAGTGAAAATGCTAAGGAGGGAATGAGGGACTGCCCCCCAGCCTCCCAAACTGCAGCAGTGGCCTGAGGTACTTAAGCCCCGTTATGACAAAGCAGATGAAGATGTCTACTGTAAAGGAGACATCGATACACAGTTAAACAGTACAATAAAAGCTTTCTTAAAAAGTGATATTTTTAAAGTTAATTCTTTCCCAAACTTAATGTCCATTAGCAAATAAATTATAAAGTTGTTGTTTAGCCACAAAGTTGTGTCTGACTCTTTGCGAAACCCCTAATTGACTGTAGCCTGCCACGCTCCTCTGTCCACGGGATTTCCCAGGCAAGAATACTGGAGTGGGTTGCCATTTTCCCCTCCAGAGGATCTTCCTGACCCAAGGAATGAACTCGTGTCTTCTACTTGGCAGGTGGATTCTTTATCACTGAGCCACCCGGGAAGCCCAAGTTATACAGTTATCTTCAGATTTTTAATGGGTGTGAAGTTTATTTTTACAAATATGCAACACTCAGTATCATGATGTATGGCCTATTCACTACTGACCACATGGATTATACAAACCTGGATCACATACATCTATATATGCGTGCTAAGTCGCCTCAGTCATGTCTGACTCTTTGTGACCCTATGGGCCATAGGCCCGCCAGGCTCCTCTGTCCATGGGATTTTTCCAGGCAAGAATACTGGAGTGGACTGCCATGCCCTCCTTGAGGGGATCTTCCCAACCAACCCAGGAATCGAACCCACATCTCTTACATCTCCTGCACTGGCAAGCAGTTTCTTTACCACTAGCGCCACCTGGGAAGTCCATATTTACATATACTTAATGGTTATCTACACACCTTCTGCACTGGAATCTAGGCTGAAGTCTTGACTCTGTAATATTTTCTCCACAATATCATCTGCATCCACTCTGGTATCATCAACTCGCTTCAGCTGAGATTCTACAGAATCTTGCTTCACTGGGCATCTTTGAAAATAATTAAAAAAAAAATTCCTCCCTTTATTAGGTCATTAAAATGAAGTTTTTTTTTTTCCCCATTTAAAGTGAGTCCAAAATGATACCTGTTGAGTATTTCTAAAGTTGTATCTTCTTTATCTGCTATATCAAGACTTGGTTCAGCTATCTTTTGCTCAACTTCATCACACGGCTCTAGAATACTTTCAATTCCTGTTGATGTACTTCCCACTGAGGTATTTCTCCTGTGGCAGAGCTCAGAGAAACTAGATGACCGGGAGTGGCAGGAGCTATACCCTGTCAGAGAAAATCACTCTGGTTGTTAACACTAGTATCAAATACACTGCAACCAAACATGCCCTCTCTGCACTGCTCTTAGCATCTACCTGATACTTTCGATTGCTGGCTTGCATAGCTTGATGTTCTAGAATGTCCACAGGCACCAAGTTCGTCTGGAACAGAGGCACTCTTTGCTGAGAGATCTGCAATACGTCATAACATGATGTTACTCTTATTGTCAACAAATCAATGGTCGATATGTATTCTAATCTATGGATTTTGCTGTTGTTTAGTCGCTAAGTCATGTCCAACTCTTTTGTGACCCTATGGGCTGTAGCCTGCCAGGCTCCTCTGTCCAGAGGATTCTCCAGGCAAGAATATTACAGTGGGATTACCAGTTCCTTCTCCATGGGATCTTCCCAACGCAGGGATCGAACCTGGGTCTCCTGCATTGCAGGTGGATTCTTTGCCACTGAGCCTCCAGGGAAGCCGTCTATGGATTTCAGAAGCTGCTAAATTCATTATCAAGAGTGAAATTCCTTTAAATCAGTACAATGTAAATAACTGTGTTGCAAGAACTATGTACCAAGAACTTAAATACCTCAGTTTACCAAAGTGCTATGGTATCTTTCATAAGATTTAATAGCATTCTATCTTAAATAAAACCATTTCAGTTTTTATATTTAGTATTTCTCTGATAAAAAGGAGTCGAATGATTTCTGGTGGTCCAGTGGCTGAGACTCTGCGCTCCTAATGCAGGGGGCCCAGGTTTGATCCTTGGTCAGGGAACTAGATCCCACATGCCACAACTAAGACTTGGCACAGCCAAATAAATAAATAATAAATATTTTTTAAAAAGGGAGTCAGATGGATTCTTCTAAATTCTCACAGAATTGCCAGCTTTTTGTGTGGTGTTTGAGGAAATCTTGCTTCCCGAATCTATCACGATGGGAGGCTAAAGAGTACTTTGTGACTTTTGTATTAGAGATGCCAGTGGTAGGCTATAATTTGTACAAATGTCTGTGGTTTAAAACAACACAGCATGTGATATACCACTGAGAATAAGGTTCTGCAGAAATTGATTATAGTATTCAGTTTCAAAGTAAATGTACAAAAAAAGCAGTGTCAAAGGCACTTCTACTATTTCCCTAATAATGTGCATAGTCCAGATGCCAACTGTGTATTTTCAGAACTAGGCTTCTTCTACAGAATGTGGAACTGTGGCCATTTTCATTAGGGTGAAATATTTGAAAACTAGAACTGTTTTTCACTTACAGGCAAAATAAAACCCAACTGAGTAACATAACAATTATAACAACAGTTCTATAAATGATATTGAATACAGATGGGCGAACAAATGCTGCCAAATAAGTAAGCTACTAGAGTGACCTGGACCTTCTGCAAAGGGTTTTTCATTTCTGGACAGACTGTAAGGTACAGATGCAAACCAGCATCCCTAGTCCTGCTTGACAGTGGTCCTAAGCCCCAGTACAGCAAATTCTGAATGAAAAGAGTTGGTTCATATCAAGAATTATACACTTTACTCCTAGGGTTAGCTCAGATCTTAATTCATCCATTTATTGGCTTTCAAAATATGTTCATTCAATAAACATTTATTAAGCTCTTACCAGGTCAATGCCCAATACTGTACAAGATATAAGGGTACAAAATACATAAAATATATGCTTCATGTGGCAAGTACCAAAATACAAGCACCAGAAAGAAGCTATCAAGAGCTCCAAAGGACAAACACATCGAACACTATGTGGTAATGGGGGGAAGACCTCTATTGGAGATTAACTACAGGTTTTTAACAATATATAGGAATTTCTTGGCTAGACTAGGCGGGAAAAAGCATGCCTTGTCTGTAGAAAGGCAAATAGTTCCGTAAAGCTGGCATATACCCAACTATGATTGAAGGAAAGAGAGATGAGCAGATACTTGATAATGAAGGACTTATCTCTATGAGTTTAGAAAGTGAAAGAAAGTGAAGTCGCTCAGTCGTGTCTGACTCTTTGCGACCCCATGGACTGTAGCCTACCAGGATCCTCTATCCATGGGATTTTCTAGGCAAGAGTACTGGAGTGGGTTGCCATTTCCTTCTCCAGGGGATCTTCCCAACCCAGGGATCGAACCTGGGTCTCCTGCATTGTAGGCAGATGTTTTACTGCCTGAGCCACAGGGAAGTCCCCTATGAGTTTAAGGAAGGAAATAATCCACCTTGCTTTAAGCAAGGGTGTGACTTGACTAGATTGACATTTGGGGAAGATCACTTTGGCAGCAGGATGAATAGAAGGTGAAGGAGTGAAGATTTTCATAATAATTCAGCTGAGAGATGCTGAGTAGGCACAAATGACAGTACTTCATTACTAACTAGAAGTGTGTGTCAGGATAACTGTGACAGAAAATACAGGAGGAAGAGTTAGGAAGACGTGCTGGGCATGTGGAATTTAAGACACCTGAGGACACCCGTTCACTGGTCACAGATTTCTACTGTGTCCCTGGCCATTATGCTGCTGACCCAAACATAAATTAAGACCTGATCATGAGAAACTTAGAGGCTTGTTGAGAAAAAAGTTCAACAGATGGGTTTCAGTCTAATGTGACATGATGTGGATGTTTCCAAAAAGCATTTGGGAACATACGCCTGGAGTCAGGATGAAGTTTTGGAGGCAACACAAATTTGTAAATCAAACACACTAACTCATATTTACATGATAGTTAAATTGACATTGACAGATGACATTGCCCAGGGTGGGGTGAATGGAAAGAACCAAGTCCTGGTGAGCATCAGTATTTTAAGAGGAAGGAGGAGGAAGATAAAGAATTTGCCTTTGAGAAGTTAGAGAAGAGAAGCGGGAGCTAAGGGAAGAGATTGTTTCCAGAAAGAATAAATGGCCAATTTATTCACATGAGAACAGAAAAAATGCCCACAAGATCTGACAGTCATATCCTTGGAGACATCATCAAGAGAGGGCAGAATGCAGAATGTAGAAGCCAGAATCCTATGTGTTTAGGAGTAAGTGGACAGTACATTATTCCTAGAAATTTGGCTATGAAAAGTGTGAGAGAAAGAGGGTGGGCATGGAGGGAGGAGGAGAGTACGAGCCCAAGGAGGAACAGGTGATAGAGAATGATGTAGGGCTGATGAGTGTTTGGTTTCCAATATGAGAAAGAATTCAGAATATTTAAATACTGAAGAGAAGGAGCTAACAGGAGAGTTAAAAGTCACAAAGGATTCACTGATCTCAAATCAGGAAATATCATAATCCTCATTACATATAAGAAACCTTATCTTTGCAATCTAAGGAGTGCTGAAAACATTAACTGTATCACTACACCTTTCTTCTTCTTTCACATAATAACCCTGGGTCACATGGCATAGGATAAAAAAGGAAGGTCATGAGTGCTTTTTCCCCAGCCAACTTGACATTCCCCTTACCTGCTTTACACTTGGGGGGCAGCCTATGATTGGGGGTTTGTCTGGAGAAGTGATCCCAGCAGCAACATCACCTGGGAACTTAGCCATGCAGTTTTCAGGCTCCAATCTGGATTTACTTAATCAAAAACTCTGGCTGCAGTGTCAGCAATCTATGGTTTAACAAGCCCATCAGGTGATTCTGATGTGCACTAATATTTGGGAACCAGTGACAGAGGGCATGTGATTCATGGAAGAGAAGCACCACCTGAAAGGTGACTGGCAGAAGCTACTGGGAATGTGGATACTCCTGTGGTATCCTATTGGCTTTGTGGGCAGCAGAGGCACACAATGGTGGGGCCAGGAGGGTCACTGCAACACTGAGCTTTTAATTCATCAAAGTGTGACATACCCTTTGGACAAAATGAAGCACTGGCTTAAACAAAAATTGCATGATTAAAACTCTGCTAATACTTATTGGCTCATTTCAAGTCACATATACTTACAGAATTACAAATCTGGGAGGGGCTTCGGGAATCTTTTAGGATAGTACCATTACTCACAAACTAGAAAACGAGTAAGTGACACATCCATACCTGCTATCCCAAGATGAATTTTGAGAGTCTCTCCACCTTTTCTATCTTCTTCCAGAGATTCAGATTCACCAGCAATTGGTATACACATTGATGTAGAAGGAGGCCTGCAAACAAACATTCCTAAGGATCAGAACTTGACAGATGGTGAATGTGAAAGTTTGAAATGTTGTTAAGGGATGGATTATCTAGTCAGTGCTCAGCTTCAGTAAAGGTGCCTGGTAATGTCACCTCTTTGAGGATGAAAGTGACAAAAATCAACAAAATAATGTACGAGCATTCCTCAAAACCTGATTAAAATTCATGAGGGAAAAAAGTTTTTTACACAACAAAAGAAGTGAGACCAGAAAGGACACTGCCTCCACAGAGTCGGATGGGAAAAGAGAGGAGGTGTATTCCAAGGAGTGTGGTGCAGGGGCTCCAACTGTCAGCTCAATTCTCAGGCCAGGCAAGGATGTGTCTGTGCTGTGGAGACATAAACCCTCTGTAGCTGAGGCTGCAGGGGATACCTCACGCCTCCGAAGCTAAGATCTCTTGTTGGCTCCATTTACTTTAATTATCTATGGTTTTATCTTCCATCTGCTTCTGTGTACACAGGCCACCTGCTTGAGGGAGAGTCAATAAAGAGCCTAGTTGTTTAGATTTGATTTTGGGGGCTGGATTCTTCGGGAGTAGGTGAGGAATATAGTTTCATTTGTTCACTCAAGGCGACTGTCTCCATATAGAAGCTGTGAAGCAGGGAGGGGCAAGACTGATTTCTAACAACAATTTTTTTGTTTTTAAAGAAAACATTCTTCATCTTTTGAGGTTGATATCTAGAGGAAAATCACATCTCTCTAGAGACTATCCCTTGGTGAACTGAAATAAAATAGGAAGGTGGTTGAAGGGGGATCATGAAGCTGACCCATTAAGTGGCAACTTAAAAACCTTACTGTGTTAGTTTACAGGAATCCTCATGCTATTTAGGTCCCTGGGATACAGACATTTAAGATTTGCATTCAGTTCACTTCAGTTGCTCAGTCATGTCTGACTCTTTGCTGACTCCATGGACTGCAGCACGCCAGGCTTCCCTGTCCATCACCAGCTCCAGGATTGCTCAAACTCATGTCTATCGAGTCGGTGATGCCATCCAACCATCTCATCCTCTGTTGTCCCCTTCTCCTCCCCCCTTCAATCTTTCCCAGAATCAGTGTCTTTTCAAATGAGCCAGTTCTTCACATCAGGTGGCCAAAGTATTGGAGCTTCAGCTTCAGCATCAGTCCTTCCAGTGAATATTCAGGACTGACTTCCTTTAGGATAGATTGGCTGGATCTCCTTGCTGTCCAAGGGACTCTCAAGAGTCTTCTCCAATACCACAGTTCAAAAGCATCAATTCTTTGGTGCTCAGCCTTCTTTCTGGTCCAACTCTCACATCTATACATGACTACTGGAAAAACCATAGCCTTGACTATACAGACCTTTGTTGGCAAAGTAATGTCTCTGCTTTTTAATATGCTGTCTAGGTTGACCATAGCTTTTCTTCCAAGGAACAAGTGTCCTTTAATTTCATGGCTGGAGTCACCATCTGTGGTGATTTTGGACCCCCCAAAAATAAAGTTTGTCACTGTTTTCATTGTTTCCCCATCTATTTGCCATAAAGTGATGGGACTGGATGCCACGATCTTAACGTTTTCTGAATGTTGGGTTTTAAGCCAACTTTCTCACTCTCGTCTTTCACTTTCATCAAGAGGCTCTTTAGTTCTTCACTTTCTGCCATAAGGGTGGTGTCATATGCATATCTGAGATTGTTGATATTTCTCCCGGTAATCTTGATTCCAGCTTGTGATTAATCCAGCCCTGCATTTAGCATGATGTACTCTGCATATGTTAAATAAGCAGGGCGACAATATACAGCCTTGACGTACTCCTTTCCCAATCTGGAACCAGTCTGTTGTTCTGTGTCCAGTTCTAACTGTTGCTTCTTGACCTGCACACAGATTTCTCAGGAGGCAGGTAAAGTGATCTGGTATTCCCATCTCTTGAAGAATTTTCCAGTTTGTTGTGATCCACAGAGTCAAAGGCTTTGGCGTAGTCAATAAAGCAGAAGTAGATGTTTTTCTGGAACTCTCTTGCTTTTTTGATGATCCAGTGGTTGTTGGTAATTTGATCTCTAGTTCTCTGCCTTTTTCCATGAACACCTGGAAGTTCATGGTTCATGTACTGTTGAAGCCTGGCTTGGAGAATTTTGAGCATTATTTTGCTAGCGTGTGAGATGAGTGCAATTGTGTGGTAGTTTGAGCATTCTTTGGCATTGCCTTTCTTTGGGATTGGAATGAAAACTGACCTCTTCCAGTCCTGTGGCCACTGCTGAGTTTCCTAAATTTGCTGGCATATTGAGTGCAGCACTTTCACAGCATCATCTTTTAGGATTTGAAATAGCTCAACTGGAATTCCATCACCTCCACTAGCTTTGTTCATAGTGATGCTTCCTAAGGCCCACTTGACTTTGCATTCCAGGATGTCTGGCTCTAGTCCATTGATCACACTATCGTGGTTATCTGGGTCATGAAGATCTTTTTTGTATAGTTATTCTGTGTATTCTTGCCACCTCTTCTTAATATCTTCTGCTTCTGTTAGGTCCATACCGTTTCTGTCCTTTATTGTGCCTATCTTTGCATGAAAGATTTGCATTAAACCTATTTAATTGATAGATTAGTCCTATTCCAGGGTCTCCTAAATTCCAAAACTGCATATTCTATTAGGATATCTAACTATTTATTCTGCAAATTTTTTGTCCAATTAAACTCATATTCTTTCCCCAAATCTGTTTTCTTCTTATATTCCCTATCTCTGTGAATGCCATCACAATTCAAAAGTCACCAAACTAGAATCTTAGGTTTTGCCTCTGTCTCCACAAAAAAACTATTAGAACTAATAAATGAATTCAACAGGGTAGCAGGATACAAGACTAATATACAGAACTCACTGTTTTTCACTAACAATGAAATATAAAAAACTTAAATCCCATTTAAAATTGGATAGAAAATGAAGAAACAAACCTAGAAATAAACTTAACTGAGGAAGTTAAAGAACTATTCACTGAAAACTAAAACATTGATAAAGGAAACTGAAGATGATTCAAAGAAAGGGAAAGATATACCATGCTCTTGGATTGGAAGAATATTGTTAAAATGGCTATACTACCCAAAGCAATCTACAGATTTAAAACAATCTGTATCAAATTACCCATAATATTTTCCATAGAACTGAAACAAATACAATATAATAATATAATATCATAATCTTTAAATTTATATGGAACCACAAAGACTCAAAATTGCCAAAGCAGTCCTGAGGAAAAAGAAAAAACAAAAAACACTTCCAGACTTTAGATTATACTACAAAGCTACATTAATCAAAACAGTGTGGTACTGGCCCAAAAACAGATATATAGGCTAATGAAACAGAACAAAGAGCCCAGAAATAAATCCACACACCTACAGTCAATTAACCTATGACAAAGGAGGCAGGCATATATGATGGAGAAAAGACAGACCCTTCAACAAGTGGTCTTGGGAATGCTGGGGAGCTATATGTCAGTCAATGAAATTAGAACACTCCCTCACATCACATACAGAGGTAAACTCAAAATGTTTTAAAGACCTAAGTGTAAGACATGCTGTCATAAAACTCCTAGAAGAGAACATAGGCAAAACATTCTCTGACATAATAAGCACCCTGATGTTCATAGCAGCACTGCTTATTTACATTATCCAAGACATGGAAACAACACAAGTACCCATCAACAGATGACTGGCTAAAGAAGATATGGTACATAAAAACAATGGAATATCACTCAACCAAAAAAAAAGAAATATTGCCACTTGTAGCAACATGGATGAACTTGGAGAATATAACACTCAGTGAAGACAGATACAGAAAGACAAACATGATATCACTTATATATGGAATTTAAAAAAATAAAACAAAATGAATCTATATACAAAATAGACTCAGAGACATAGAAAACAAATTTATGGTTATCAAAGGGGAAGGGGAGGGATAAATTAGGAGTATGGGATACATACAATTATATACACAAATTAGGTAAGCAATAAGAATTTATTGTATGGCAAGGGAATTATACTCAGTATCATAATTATCTATGGGAAAAACTATATAAAAGAAATACAAAGAACGGAGTGTATAGCCACAGTCACTAATCATTGATGGTGACTCATGCCTGCCTATCTAAACTCTTATCTTTTTAAAAAAGATCCTTTGTTTTGCCTTTCATAGGTGGCCAGTTTGCAGTGTCTCTACCACTCTACCTCTTAGACCTGCTTTCCAACCCTTCAAAACTCTCAGCCTGCAGCCTCTTCCCCTTCTCCCTTTCCATCAGTCTCCCTCTGGCTCTGCTCCTTCCTGTCCAGCCTGACTTCACAACCATAATATTTTGAGCTATTCCTTCTTCAACTTGGCACCACTTGTTCTGCAGTCTCAAAAAATATGAAGACCCCCAACCCTTGATAATTTCAGCCATCTGTACCAACTGCTCTAATACTGGGGCAACTAAGCATTATGGAGAAAACTCATCAACCACAGGGACTGACATTAAGGCAAATTTAGAATATGCAATCTCAGTCTCCCTAGACAACTCAGTTGTGTTAAATACATAATCACTGAGTGCCGATCATGTGCCACATTCTTATTCTAAATTACCCCTTTTGTTCTGAAAATGTTTTTATATCTCTTATCAAAAATTTTTTAATGTAGTTCAATTTCAAAATGAAAGGAATGGGATTATTTTGTGTGCTTAGTTGTTCAGTTGTGTCTGAATTATATTTCAAGTAATGTATGAGTGGCTTCCCTAGTGGCTCAGTGGTAAAGAATCCATCTGCCAATGCAGGAGATGCAGGTTTGATCCCTGGATCAGGAAGATCCTGGAAATACCCATAGACAGAGGAGCCTGGCAGGCTACAGTCCAAGGGATTGCAGAAGAGTCAGACACAACTCAACAACCAACCAACAACAATGTTAAAAGTATGTGAAAAATGATCTCCTAAAATGACACTACTACCTGCTTGGTATTTCATAAATATTCTCTCCATGCCCTGTAACAATGCTATAAACTTATGCAAGCTGTTTTCTCTTCCTGAAATGTCTCTACCTATCTCCCCTGCTTCGTGGTTTTCCTATTTATCCTTTAAAACTTAGCTCAGTGTCATCCCCTCAGTGAAGACTTTCCTGGCTTTCAAAGAAGAGTTAAGGACTCTATCCTCTATGCCTCAATAACATCCTATGTGTATGTCTGTCTCCCATATAAACAGTGAATACTTCAGAGCAAGGGGTTAGTCTTAACTGAGTTTGGTAAATGTTAGCACATGGTAGGCAATCAATACACATGTACTGAATCAGTTAATCCTGGGGCCATGGACAACTTAATTCCTTAATCTCTGACATGTCCTGACATTACAGAGTTAATAATATCACATCATAGAGTTCTTTCAAGAAATAAACTGGGAGACCAATATTCATTAAATCATTTTGAGAAATGGAAAACTCCCTTCCTTCTAGAACATGAACGCTCTAAAGCCCTAAGCTATTCAAGAGGGTTACATCGTCCCTAGATCTGCTTTACCACCAAATCATTAAATGCCAGTACAGTACATAACTTCTCTAACCAAGTATCCTTTTCATCAGCATTAGTGGTTGGCTTTCTTTTCAGAGTCAGCTTCATTCTTTTATGAAAGCTGGTGGATATTTGATGAGTTGTAGAGAACTATAAAATGGAGTTTAGGGCAAGTGGTTAGAGGTTGATATACCAGCTGTCTTCTTTACACATACGGGCTTTAGTATAAAATTTGTTTCTGAAAAAGTTTTTGATCTAAGTCACAGATCTTCTGCTCATAAAATATAAAAACTAGAATTTAACTCTGAGTGCTAAGGATCTGTATACTCGTTTATTTCTCTAGGTTTTTGAAAACTTATAAAAAATTTAAAGACAGACAAAAGCAGAGAGAATAGCACAATGACCCCTCCCAAAGTTATTTATATCTTTGTCTTGCAGACAAATAGGTTTCTCAACTGCTCTGTGGTTTAGGGTCCTCGTTGGTAAAAAGTGAACTTGGATTATACTCATACTTTTAAAACTGGTTTCATGAAGCTCTCTTAGCAACTTCAGGGGTAGTAGGGTACTACATCTTTTTCCCCTCAACAGGAAAATGGTATATAGGGGACTCATATTTGTGCCAAGGATTTCTGTGGGTAAGTATTCTGGGGAAAAAAGTCACCAGACAATTTCTAACACTTGTTTCAGCTCTGAAGTACTGTCATTTTACATATTTGATATACACTGAATATGCCAGAAAATTTGGAAAACTCAGCAGTGGCCACAGGACTGGAAAAGGTCAGTTTTCGTTCCAATCCCAAAGAAAGGCAATGCCAAAGAATGCTCAAACTACTGCACAATTGCACTCATCTCACATGCTAGTAAAGTAATGCTCAAAATTCTCCAAGCCAGGCTTCAGCAATACGTGAACCGTGAACTTCCAGATGTTCAAGCTGGTTTTAGAAAAGGCAGAGGAACCAGAGATCAAATTGCCAATATCCGCTGGATCATCGAAAAAGCAAGAGAGTTCCAGAAAAACATCTATTTCTGCTTTATTGACTATGCCAAAGCCTTTGACTGTGTGGATCACAATAAACTGTGGAAAATTCTTCAAGAGATGGGAATACCAGACCATCTGACCTGTCTCTTGAGAAACCTGTATGCAGGTCAGGAAGCAACAGTTAGAACTGGACATGGAACAACAGACTGGTTCCAAATAGGAAAAGGAGTACATCAAGGCTGTATATTGTCACCCTGCTTATTTAACTTATATGCAGAGTACATCATGAGAAATGCTGGGCTGGAAGAAACACAAGCTGGAATCAAGATTGCCGGGAAAAATATCAATAACCTCAGATATGCAGATGACACCACCCTTATGGCAGAAAGTGAAGAAGAACTAAAGAGCCTCTTGATGAAAGTGAAAGAGGAGAGTGAAAAAGTTGGCTTGAAGCTCAACGTTCAGAAAACTAAGATCATGGCATCTGGTCCCATCACTTCATGGGAAATAGATGGGGAAACAGTGTCAGACTTTATTTTTTTGGGCTCCAAAATCACTGCAGATGGTGATTGCAGCCATGAAATTAAAAGACGCTTACTCCTTGGAAGGAGGGTTATGACCAACCTAGTTTGCATATTTAAAAGCAGAGACGTTACTTTGCCAACAAAAGTCCATCTAGTCAAGGCTATGGTTTTTCCAGTGGTCATGTATGGATGTGAGAGTTGGATGGTGAAGAAAGCTGAGCACCGAAGAATTGATGCTTTTGAACTGTGGTGTTGGAGAAGACTCTTGAGAGTCCCTTGGACTGCAAGGAGATCCAAGCAGTCCATCCTAAAGGAGATCAGTCCTGGATGTTCATTGGAAGGACTGATGTTGAAGCTGAAACTCCAATACTTTGGCCACCTCATGCAAAGAGTTGACTCATTGGAAAAGACCCTAATGCTGGATAGGATTGGGGGCAGGAGGAGAAGGGGACGACAGAGGATGAGATGGTTGGATGGCATCACTGACTCGATGGACATGAGTTTGGGTAGACTCTGGGAATTGGTGATGGACAGAGAGGCCTGGCGTGCTGCAATTAATGGGGTCGCAAAGAGTCAGACACGACTGAGCGACTGAACTGAAATACAACCTGGTAAAAATACTTCACTTTTCTCATCAGGAGTTCAAACATTTTCCTATTCAATCCATACTCAATATAAGAAGTACATGTATGTATTACAGTGGCCCCTTTTTCATAGACAGTTGCATAATTTCAGATACTCAAAGAGAAAACATATATTAGGGGTTTGAGTCTTCTGAGAAATACTTTTATGTATCTTAGTATTAAGTAAAGTTTGTTTATTCTAGTGAGTCATGAAATCTTTCTCTATAAACTCTAGATTACCACAATTACATTTGTGGAGATAATACAGAATATAAGATGATCTATTTTGGACCTCTTCAGTACTTGAATTTCACAAATAGGTGAAATGGCAGAGAAAGGGCCAGAAAGGGAACAGCCATTAAAAAGCTCCTAAGAAGGAATAATGGATGTATTTTCTTCTACTAAATTTTGCTGTTCTTTTTCTCATTTCACTCTAAACTGATTACATTAGGAAAACATATTGTTACCTAAGAAACCAAAAATTGTTTAGTCCTCAAAGAGCAGGAAATAAGGGAAGAAGCCAGGAAATTATCATTTGGGAGAAAACAGCATAGGAAGGCTAAATTATTGGAAAATGCATAATTTTAATCAAGAACTGATTTGTGTTGTTATTGCTGTTCAGTCGCTCAGTCATGTCTGACTCTTTACAGCCCCATGGACTGTAGCCCACCAGACTTCCCTGTCCTTCACCATCTCCTGGAGCTTGCTCAAACTCATGTCCATTGAATTGGTGATGCGATCCAACCATCTCATCCTCTGTCGTCCCCTCCTCCTCCTGCCTTCAATCTTTCCTAGCATCAGAGTCTTTTCTTACAAGCCTGCTTTTTGCATCAGGTGGCCAAAATACTGGAGCTTCAGCTTCAGCATCAGTCCTTCCAATGAATATTCAGGATTGACTTCCATTAAGATGGACTGGTTGGATCTCCTTGCAGTCCATGGGACTCTCAAGAATCTTCTCCAACACCACAGTTCAAAAGCATCAATTCTCTGGTGCTCAGTGTTCTTTCTGATCCAACTCTCACATCTATACATGACTACTGGAAAAAGCATTGACCATACGGACCTTAGTTGGCAAAGTAATGTCTCTGCTTTTAAATATGCTGTCTAGGTTTGACATAGCTTTTCTTCTAAGGATCAAGTGTCTTTTAATTTCATGGCTGCAGTCACCATCTGCAGTGATTCTGGAGCCCAAGAAAAGAAAGTCTGTCACTGGTTCCATTGTTTCCCCATCTATATACCATGAAGTGATGGGACTGGATGTTATGATCTTAGCTTTTTGAATGTTGAGTTTTAAGCCAGCTTTTTCACTCTCCTCTTTTACCTTCATCAGGGGCTCTTTAGTTCCCCTTTGCTTTCTGCCATATGGGTGGTGTCATCTGCATATCTGAGATTATTGATATTTCTCCCAGCAATCTTGATTGCAGCTTGTGATTCATCCAGCCCAGCATTTTGTCTGATGCACTCTGTATATATTTTCATCTTTATAAAATATATATGGCATGGCGTGTTGTGTGTATGCTCAGTTGTGTCTGATTCTTTGTGAGCCCATGGACGGTAGCCTGCCAGGCTCCTCTGTCCATGGAAATTTCCAGGCAAGAAATACTGGAGTCAGTTGCCATTTCCTTCTCCAGGGGATATTTCCAATGCTATATATATACATATATACATATACATATATATATATATATAATTTTTTTTTCATCTTTAGATATAAGTAGAGAACTATACGGATGTTACTATTAAAAATATGAAGTTGATGCATAGTGAAGTAATTGTTTACTTTTCTAAACATATTTTTCTCAGATATTTAAGTGCTATCTGGTTAACTTTCATTTTTAATTATAAAGTGTTTTTAAGATTACTAACAGGCATCCTCCTGCCTTTTCCCATTCAGTTTACTTTCCTAATCCCTGAGAATACTTTCACACGTATTTTTCTCTTTCCTCAAACCCCCACCTCCATCCTTCCCATCCTTGCTTTTCAATGACTACCTTGTTTCCTATATCGTTAGGAAATAAGGAATGATTCTATAGTTACTTCTGTATGTTTCCACTTCTCATATATCTGCATCTGTAGCCATATTCTCTGCTTTCATCCCTCTTGATAATCCAGAGACACTATTCTAGCAATTGTCCCCTTTCTCTTTAGAACCATGTTTCTCCTTGTCTACTGGACTATTCATGTCAGGATACAAGTGTGCTGCGTTATCTCCCATCTTTAAAAAAGAAACCAAACAGAAACCTGCCCTTAACTCCACATTCCTCTTATTTAGGACTCCATTTTTTTCTGTTCCTTTTTCATAGCAAAAGTCCTCATAAGAATTGTTTATACTATCTCCAGTGTTTCTCTTTCAAAACTTTCTTTAACCTCTCCAGTGTGGCTGTAGTCTAAACGCATTCCACCAGTGCTTGTCAGAGTCACCAGTAGGCAATTCTCATCCCTCATCTTCTTTGACCTACTTCAGTAGTGTGGGGCACAGCTGATGACTCCCTCCTTTCTCCTACATGCTCATCACTTGATTTCAGGACAGTACTCTCCATTGGCTCCTTCTTCCTGTCTGTCTGGTTGCTACTTTGCTGGTGCTTCCCTACCTCCCCAGCCTCTAACGGGCAGGAGAGTTCCATACCTCAGTCTGTGGTCCTTTTCTTTATCTAAACTCATTTCCTCTAGGTCATTTAATCAAAGCTCATGGCTTTAACTAGTATCTATGTACTGATGATATGATGATTTCTGAATTTATATCTCTAGTCTGGGCCTCCCCACTGGACCCTGCAGTGATATACCCAACTGCCTACTCATAAAGTGGCTGGATGTTAAATAGGGATCTCACACTTAACATGTCCAACATCCAAGCTCCCAACCTGCTCCTCTTGTAGGCACTCTCATTTCAATAAATGTCCACCATTCTCCTAGTTACTCAGGCCCCAAGCCTTGAATTCTGAAATAGCCTCCTAACTCATGTACCTATTTCCACCCTTGGCCCCTTTGCTGGTCCCACAAATTGTCTATTCTCCACCTAGTAGCCAAAAGTCTGATAATTTTACTTCTCTGCTTTAAACGCTCCAGTATCCTTTTATCTCACTCAGATTATAAGTGGCCTATGAGACCATTATTATAATGGCTTACAAGACCTTTATCATCTGGTCTCATCTCCTATCATCATATTCTTCACTCATTCTGTCCTAGACATACTGGTCTCCTGGCAGTTACTCAAACCTGCCAAACACACTTCTATCTCAAGGCCTTTGTCCTTGTTACTGCTGTCTCAAATGCTCTTTCCCCAAATATCTGCATGGCATGCTTCCCACCTCCCTCAGGTCTCTGCTCATATATCACCCTAACCAAGAAGGTAATATATAAAATAGCAACACTTCTCCTCACCACGGCCCTCCTACCCTGCTTTATGTTTCTTCAAAATACTCATTGCCATCTTTATATCATATATTTACTTGTTTGCTTATTGTCTGATTTCCCTCTTAGAATATAAACTCCAAGATGTCAGGGACTTGATCTATTTTTTTTCACTGCTGTTTGTCTAGTGTCTAGATTAGGACCTAGCACATGGCACCTAATAGTTATTTACTGAAGAAATGATAAGTTCATAGAGGTCAAATTAAAAATTCTACTGTGTAATAATTTCACCCAAAGCCTGAAGATGACAAAAAACCCATAGCTTAATTAATTTAGTAAGTGGAACATTTGTTTGGTAAGAAGTAAGAGTAACTTCTATGAGGCTCAGGTCAGTCTCCTAAAAGAGGAACTATTCCTTCACTGGTATTAGTCTACAAACACTACAAAATATGAATGTGCAAATGTAAATAAATATACAACTATTATACTTTCAGACAAATAACTCATTTACTGAGTACCAACTTACGTTTTGAAACATGGGTCACCAGACATCAGTTGCATACTAATCCAAACCTAAACATGAGAAAAAGAAATTCCGTAATTATAAAAATCTCAAGAGGAAAAGCCACATTCTGCTAATCTATGCACCTTCCGCAGTACCTAATCCAGTATTTCCTGTTTTAGAAAGTATTAAATAAAATGATTACTGAATTGGGTTATACCCAATATTGAATTGCTGCTTTATACAGACATTGGTTAAAATATTTTTAACATTCAAAACTTTGTAACTGCAAAATAAGAGTGGAAAAGGTAGAAATGAAAAGCACAGACTTCACAGAACTTCCCTAGAGGTCCAGTGGCTAAGATTTCACCTTCCAATGCAAGGAGTGAGGGTTCGATCCCTAGTTGGGGAGCTAGGATCCCACAGGCTTCACGGCCAAAGAACCAAAACATAAAACAGAAATGATACTGTATCAAATTCAATAAAGACTTTAAAAATGATCCATGTCAAAAAAAAAAATGTTAAAAAAAGGCAAGGGTTTCACCAGTAATTATCCTCTGTGCTGTTCTGGTCTATTTTATATGTCTTTCCTCCCAGATTCCTGTGTTGTTTAAGTATCTAGAATGTTTTCCTCCAACACGTTTGTCATATGATGCTTCTAGGGGTGCTTGTTGGTAGCCTGTTAAGAGAAGAATGCTTCTGGCCTTTGCTCTAGCTTTGCACCAGAATGAATGCATTAATGCACTTTTTAAAAAATTTTATTCATTCATGCAGCAATTATTTTGTAAAGCTTGTACATTATGTGAGGCTTAGAAATATCTGATCTTCCTGACACCCTAAGCTATTCAATGCTTTTCACCAACAATAAAGGGATTTCCTCTGGAGGATCTCTGTACAAGTTTATCCTGAAGACTAAATGCTTAATGCAAGTCTCCACATGCCTATTAGCAGCATCTGAAATATGAAATGCACAGGGTCATCAATGAAGTTCCCCATTCTAAGAAGCTAAAGAATAAAAGGTCTCAATATTTGGAGAAATCTGGACTCCCATATACTCTGCTGATGGGAATGTAAAATGTTTCAGCCACTTGAAAAAGTCAGGTAGTTCTGCAAAAAGTTAAAAGCAGAGTTACCATGTGACCCAAGAATTCTGCTCCAAGCATATATACTCTTGAATGTATGCCCAAGAGAAGAGAAAACATATGCTCACACTGAAACTTGTATATGAATGCCCACAGCAGCACTGTTCGTAACAGCTAAAAAGTGAAGGACCATTAACTGATAAACAAAATATGGTAGAGCCACACAATGGAGTATTATTTAGCCATAAAAAGGAGCACAGTACTGATACATACTACAGCATGAATGAACTTTGAAAAACTATGCTAATTTCAAAGAAGCCAGACACAAAATACTACCTATTCTATAATCCCATTTATATGAAATGTTCAGAATAGGCAAATCCAGAGAGAGTAGGTTAGTGGTTGCTGAGGGCTGTGGGGAAGGGCAGAGAATTGGGGGAAAGTGGGAAGTGACTGCTATTGGGCACATACGAGGTTTCTTTTTTGGGGTAATGAAGATGTTCTAAAACTGATTATGGCAATAGTTGGACACACCTTTGAATATACTAAAAACCATTCAACTGTGTACTTTAACTGGGTGAAATGTATGGCAAGTGAATCATAGCTCAATAAAGCTATAAAAATTTAAAAGTATTCAAAGTCCCTGTCAAACTACCAGCTGGATCAGCTTCTCTTTCAAGGTACTAAGTGACTTAAACTAATGTCCTTGCCACTTTCTGGAAAGGAGGAGTTGGCACCTTGTTGAACATCCACCCTGTCCTGAAGCATACCATGAGGCTACTATTGCAAACACATTTTGGGAAATGTACCAGACCAAGACCTTTTAGACAAGGTCTCTAAAACAGCCTCCTCCACCTCCCAGATTTTGCTGGCATCATAGCAAGCCAATGCCACTTGGCAGCTGAAGTTCTTAGGAGGGCAGGGAGGCTGTGAGTAAGCACAGGAAGCTGGTCTGCAGACAGAATTTATAATGCAGAGAGCCAAGAACAGTCCCTAGAAAGATCCTTTAGTTCCTGGGAGTTCAGGTCTGGTTGTAACTTCCCATCCTAGGGCTCTGTGAAATGTCCCTGCATTTGAACTAAAGCTCTCTTTTACATGAGCTAACCTAAGGGATTTCTATTTCATACAACTAAAGAGTGTTGGCAAAATCACATTCAGTAACTCATTCAGACCTCAGGAACAGCCCCCCTGGGTAAGCAACTATTGAAATTCCCCTTTTATAGAGGAGGAAACAGTGGGGCAGCGGTAAAGTGCTTACACAGGGCTCCAGAGATCGACAAACACAGAGCCCTGATGTCACAATTCACCCTCCTGCTCCTTGGCTGTAATTATGTTCCTTAAGCTCCCTAAGCCTTTGGCTACTCAAATTCTGGCTGAAAGCTGAAAGAATGAAGGAATGAATACCTAGAGTGCTATTATTTGGAAATGGTGTTTTTTTGTTTTGTTGGACCAGAACTTAAAGCTTTGCTAATGCTTTTTGAAATGCTATTCTCTAGTTGCTGACTGCCTTTTAAGAATCAGCCATACTGCTATCAAAAAGTCTACAAACAATAAATGCTGGAGAGGGTGTGGAGAAAAGGGAACCCTCTTACACTGTTGATGGGAATGCAAACTAGTAGAGCCACTATGGAGAAAAGTGCGGAGATTCCTTAAAAAACTGCAAATAGAACTACTACACAACTCAGCAATCCCACTGCTGGGCATAAACACTGAGAAAATCAGAATCAAAAGTGACACGTGTACCCCAGTGTTCATTGCAGCTAGATGTCCACTGGCAGATGAATGGGTAAGAAAGCTGTGGTACACATACACAATGGAATATTACTCAGCTATTAAAAAGGACGCATTTGAATCAGTTCTAATGAGGTGGATGAAACTGGAGCCTATTATACAGAGTGAAGTAAGTCAGGAAAAAAAACATCAATACCGTATATTAATGCATATATATGGAATTTAGAAAGATGGTAACGATGACCCTATATGCGAGACAACAAAAGAGACACAGATGTAAAGAACAGACTTTTGGACTCTGTGGGAGAAGGCGAGGGTGGGATGATTTGAGAGAATAGCGTTGAAACATGTATATTACCGTATGTGAAACAGATCGCCAGTCTAGGTTCAATGCATGAGACAGGGTGCTCAGGGCTGGTGCACTGGGATGACCCTGAGGGATGGGATGGGGAGGGAGGTGGGAGCAGGGTTCAGGATGGGGGACACATGTACACCCATGGCTGATTCATGTCAATGTATGGCAAAAATCACTACAATATTGTAAAGTAATTAACCCCCAATTTAAATAAATAATTATTTAAAAAAAATCAGCCATAGGATCTTATTATGTTCTTCTGGAAATACCAGTGATAATGGTAATAACAACAACATCCTTAACAACAGTCATGATTTGAGAATCTATTATGTGCTAGGCTAAGTGAGTTTGAAAACCGTCAGGTATAGATAATTCTTTGCCAATTTCTGACTATTTAGTTTCACTCAGGATTATTTTCCTTTCTTATCATTCGGTAACTTACCATAAGACGGTAAACCTAACTAAAATACAGCAAAAGGTTCATCCAGTGGGTTTTACTAGATCCAAGTACTTTCCAAACATTTTCTCTACTGGTCTCATTTAATACCGGCACCAACTCTCTGAAGTGTGTCTTCCCTCTGGGTTCCCCAGGGTATAGAGCTCCTGAAGGTACTTGGAAACAGTAGGGCAGATGTCCAAAGTGAGTTCCACCTGTCACTTCACTTGTGAGAGAACCCAGTGACTTCTATATGCCCACCACAGCTGCGCTGGCAATCACCTCTTGGGAGCTGTAAACATTGAAAGGTATTATGATGTTCCTTCTGCTCAGTAAGCTCTCATGCTGTAGTTGTATGTATTCTTCCCTGAATGTTCTCAGCACCAGAGAGAAACACCTTAGGATCGTGAAGGTGAACATTTGTTACTTTTCAGTGCTCCTGTAATTTGGATTGTTTTTTCCTCCTAGGTGCTGTGTATTTCAGTGGTGTGGCCAGCTAATGATCCTAGTACTGATTCCCATCTTGACCTTATATTGTTTGTTGTTGTTTAGTTGCTAAGTCATGCCCAACTCTTTGTGATTCTGTGGGCTGTAGCCCACCTGGTTCCTCTGTCCATTGGATTTCCCAGGCAAAAATACTGGAGTGGGTTGCCATTTCCTGTTCCCAGGGATCTTCCCAACACAGGTAATCAAATGTGTGTCTCCTGCATTGGCAGGAGAGTTCTTTACCACTGAGCCACCTGAGAAGCCTGACAATATATACCTATGATTATTTAAAGGCAGAGAATCTCATTTGTTGAACATGTAAATCTGGAAATGTGCTTACTTTAAGAATGGAATTGTCCTGTCTTGTATTTTTGGTATCATAGCCTTCCAGTAAACAGCGACGAGTGGTATTTCCTGATCCAGCAAACTCTGCCAGGTTTAGATCTGCAAAGCCCAGGCCTTCTTCCTTCCTTCCCCACACCAGCCTTCTCTGCTATTAACTCAAAAACTACTTGGCTCAAAAAGATTATTATTCCTCCCTCTTATTACTACTCAGGTTTGGGCCCCGTTTTCTGCAGCTACCAAAGATTACTGTCTGGTCTTTCCTCTGATGTTGCTCAACTTTATTTCTCATTCCCAAGTGGTAAAAAAAAATTATCCCCCTTATATCATTATTTTTTGAACTAAATCTATTCTACATCACTAAGTGTATATAGTCTTTTATTAACAAAAAGTGTTTTGAGTTGGTAATTAATTAAGCACATCTCCCTGAATATATAATAAAAAGTATTATACATTTCAAATCCTGCTGTGATTTTTTTAAAAGGTTCCTGGGATTCCTTTTTCTTTTTTTAAAATAATATTTATTTTTGGCTGTGCTGGGACTTCACTCCTGCATGGGCTTTTCTCTAGTTGTGGTGTGCAGGCTTCTCACTGTGGTGACTTCTCTTATTGTAGAGCCCAGGCTATAGAGTTGCAGCTTCAGCAGCTGTGGCTCCTGGGCTCTAGAGCAAAGGCTCAATAGTTGGGGTGCATGGGCTTAGTTGGGCTTCCCTGGTGGCTCAGATGGTAAAGAATTTGCCTACAATACAGGAGACCAGGAGACCTGGGTTCAATCCCTAGGTTGTGAAGATCCCCTGGAGGAGGGCATGGCAACTCACTCTAGTATTCTTGCCTGGAGAATCCCCATGGACAGAGGAGCCTGGCAGACTACAGTCCATTGGGTTGCAAAGAGTCAAACACGGCTGAGTGATTGAGCACAGCACAGCACAGTACATGGGCTTAGTTGCTCTGAGGCATGTGGAATCTTCCCGGACCAGGACTGAACCCATGTTTCCTGCATTTGCAGGTGGATTTTTTACCAAGCCACCAGCAAAGCCCCCTGCTGTGATTTTAAAATGCCTGCTTTAACACTTTAAAGTGCATATAAATGCATGTATGAATGGCATTCAAGATGAAGATTTTACTTGTAGGCTGGAGCACTATTTTAGCAGTTTTTAATTGGTACAAAAAGAATGAAGGAAAGAACTTAAGAGATCAGTTGAAGGATACAAGCTCCAAAGGCAGTGAGTCAGAAACACGTTAAGCCACAAGAAACATCTACCTAATCTTCACATGATTACTCTGGCCCAAGAAATCAGCGAAAAGCCGGGAGATGTCCAGGGCAAAGCCACACCCAAATGAACATGTGAGGACTCCTGTGGTGGTGTGATCACACATCATCCACATGCCCTATCATATCATACCTATCATATTATGTCATTTCACATATGATCCTTCCTCTTTGAACCTCCAATATCTTTTCCACCCACACTCTTTGCTGATGTCTTGCCTCCTATTTCATTCACAAATAAAAGCAATCAAAAGAGCACTCAGCTCCATCTGTGCCCATGCACCCGCCTTCCCACTTACTCTAAGTGAGCTGGCTGTGCTCCCATCTGAAGTCAAGCACTCTGCTCTTGCCTATTCGAGTTATTGCTTCAGGGATTCTTCCCTCTCTACTGGATCATTCCCATCAGCACACAAACATGCTCGATTTTCTCCCATCTTAACAAACAGAAGGAAACAAAACCTCATCCCACATCTCTCTCCAGTCCACTGTACTATTCTGCTGCTCCCCTTCACAGCAAAACTCCTTGAAAGACATTTGCATTGATTGTCGATTCCTCTGTCCACGGCCACCTTGTCATTTCCCCTTCACCTCCTTATCTACTCTTCTAGCCACAAGATCCTTTTCCTTGAAAATGCCAAGACCACCTCAAGGTCTTTAGTACTTACTAGTTCTTTTGCCTGATGCATTCTTTCTTAAATCTTCTCTTAGCATTCTTTCTCACTCCATTAGGGTCTATGTTCAAATGTCATCTCTCTAAAGGGGGCTTCCATGACCATTCTAGAGCATGCCTGCCTCTTCCCTCCCCTACCCTCTAACCTTCATCTGCTTTATTCTTCGTAGTTATCATCACATCATGTATGTACACATTTCGTATCTACTGTGTATTGTCTGTCCTCCTCACTCAAGCCCTCATCATAATGTAAGCTCCCCAAAGGCAGGGGTTTTTGTCTGTTTTAGTTTACTGCTGTATCTCTAACACTTAGAGTAGTGCTAGGAACAATGCTTAGCACATGGTAGGCAATTATATGTATATTTTTGAATAAAAAACAGCCCTAAGGCTTACCATCCACTGCCAGAATGCTGGTATTACAGTGTCACTAAGCATAAAGCAAATTAAAAAAAAAAGAATCTGGTCAGTTCCATGAAGAAAAGCACACTGAGGTCAAAGTTTACTGAACACTTTTTATGTGTCTGACCTTGCTCTAGATACTGAAAACCAGTCATGAACAACACGGGTAAGAACTGTCTTGGGACTTCTCTAGCGGTCTGGGCTTCCACTACAGGAGGCATGGGTTCAATCCTTGGTTGGGGAACTAAAATCCCACAAGCTGTACAACGCAGCCTTAAAAAAAACACCCAACTGTCTTGAAAGAGCTTACATTCTAATGAGATACAAGAGTCCATATTTCCTTGTGATTTTCTCTTTGATTTCACTGAGATAACTGTCTCATTAAAATGGCATAGATACATACATTCTAGGTATAACTGTGATAGATCTTGTGCTGGATAAAGGAAAGCACAATTACAAGAAAGAGAGTGAAAAAGAACATTCCTCAGTGGGGAGGGATGACTAAGCTGAGTTCTTAATGATACATGAGTTGATAGAACCACATGCATGGTTGGGAAAACATCAAGTCACAAGGCACAAATGCTAAAACAACACAGCACATCCCAGGAATGTTCTGAGGGCAGTAGGTCTGAAGCATAAGGATGAGTGAGTGTGTGTGGGTGGGTGCATGTGTAGATGGAAGATCTGTAAACCAACATGAGTCTAATATACTAGATTGAGGACTTGTCATTTCATTGTCCTTTACAGGCAGTTGAGATCTGCTAGAGGATTAAAAGTGGAGGAAGGATATGATATCTTTGAATTTTAGAATGATCCCCTGGCAATAATACAGAGGATGAACCGGAGAGAGACAACAGAGGATGAGAACAAAAGATAGGAGGCCAATGCAGGTTTTAAATAAGAAATAATGAAGGCATAATCTAAGGCAGTGGTCTTGGGACCAGAGAGAAAAGATGGTTTCAAAAGCTTTTTATAAGAGGGAAATGAAGATTTGTCAATCACAGCAGACTCTTTTTTTTTCTTTTGCCTACCCACCATTTAATGCCTTGATATTCCTTGTGAGCAAGTCCTGATTTTATTCAAGTATCCACTCTTAGCTCATCCATGTGCACAAGGAAAGTAATTCAACTCCAGATGATTGTTCAATTGTGATTAGTTTAAGCCAACCATGGCAATCCATTCCTACTGCCCATGACTAGTTTAGGAGGGGGCATATGATCCAGTTGTGGCCAATCAGAGGTACGGGGAAATCCTCTGGAGGCCATCTAGGAAGTTTCCTCACTCAAAAAAGACATAAGTGGAGAAGCAGCTGGGCTTTGTTATATGTGAATATGTTGACTAAAACCTGAGCAGCTAGCTACCTCCTGACCGTGAAGGGACAAGCCAAGGACAAAGCCATCGCCTAGAGAATGTAAGAAAAAAACAAAAATAAAACAAAAAGTAACATGGGTTCTTGATGATATTCTCTAGTCAGTGAATCCTGGAGAAGCTCTATCTCATCTCTGCCTGTTTTGTGAGATTAAAAAAGCCTCTATGTGAGGGGACTTTTCTGTTACTTGTAGCAAAGAGCATCTGAATTGACACTGCAACCAACCAGTTTTAGGGAGTTAGGTAATTTGACAGTTGAAACTAGTGCCCTGGTTCTTGGCTTACATGACGAGGTTGAAGGAGACACCATCACAGAGGCTGGAAATACAAGAGGAGAGTGGGGAGTTCCCTGGTTGCCTAATGGTGAGGATTCTGGGCTTTCACTGCCGTGGCCAGGGTTCAATCCTTGGTAGGGGAACTGAGAACCCACAAGCATCATGGTGTGACCAGAAAAAAAAAAAAAGAGGTGTATGTGGGTTTCTGGTAGTATTATTAGTTACTAATTCTTTCTATCTAGCAAAAAGTAAGCACATTCATTAGTAACTCCATATAAAAGTATAAAAGACAGTATAGAGAGTGCTAAAAGAGCACAGAGTGGGGAGTCCTAACCCAATGAGGGTTGGGTGGGAATGAGACTACCTCCGGGGGAAAACCGAATTAACAGTTGCTATTGTTTAATGCAAACCAGAAACCAGAGATTGTCTTCTAGCAAGGAAGTTTAAACTTAATGACACCCCATAATCAGCATTTATAAAGAATATGCCTATAATTTATTGTTGGATCCAACTATTCAATCTCCAAATTGCTCTACCTGAAAACATCCACACTTGAACAGCAATTAGAAAAGCAAACCATTTAATTTTTAGGCTTATAAATAGCAATGAGGGATATTACAAATTCCAAAAGCGTTAAAGAAGACCAACTTACCTTTGCATAAGCTTTTCCACCTTTTAATTCCTGCCAAAGATAAAAAACACTATAAGGATATCATACGACTAATGATTTAAAATTAAATATATGTCAAATAGTTTTGAGGTAGGTATTTATTTATATGCTGGAAAATCCATTCCAGTATTCTCGCCTAGAGAATTCCATGGACAGAGGAGCCTGGTGGGCTACAGTTCATGGAGTCACAAAGAGCTGGACATGACTGAGCAACTACACTTTCACTTTCACTTCAAGTATAAACTAAAATTCTGATGATCTTAATTCCAACTATTTGGATGCCCCCCACGCCCTTCTGGCAAATAACCAGAGTTTTTATTTAGAATTTAACTTAAATTTGAAGGAGACAAATGGTGAGAAGACAAACTAACATTTAATCTATTTGCTGAAGAAGAAATTGCCAAAAAGTGTCCTGGACACATTGCAATAACCTGAATCACCAAAGAAAGGTTAAATTATTTACTTAGTTAAGCATATTAATAATACATTGCACAAAGATTTCAACAAGAGTGGAAATCCCCACCCCAGAGACAACCACTGTTAACAATTTTTAGATGTGTATGTGTGTATGTGTGTGTATATATATTTATTCCCCCTTTACTCAGATAATAACATACTACATATACCTTACTTTTTCCCACCTAAAACATGTGACATTGTTCCATGGTAATATAGTAGAAACTTCCTTATCTAACTCTTATCTTATGTGAACAAAACTGGCAAAAGTTAAAAATAATAAAAAATATATAGATGTCTTAACACTTTCCTTTAAAATATATAAACTACATTAATTTGCCAAATCTCTCAACTTGGGACATCACACAGATACAAGAATTAAAACACTTAGACACTGCTTATCTCACACAGTATATACTCTGTACATGTGTTTGCTGAATGGAGTTATCTTCTTATCTTTCTTTCATAAACCAAGATGCACAATGCATTATGTACCATTTCCATCTTTAAAGAGGTGAATTTAAATAAGTTGAGAGATAATCTATGGTAAACTCTATTGTTCATGAGTATTTGCTATCCCTCCCCTTCTCTGCCTCTTTAGTCATGCTACCAGATGTACTCCATTAGGAATTATCAAGTTTTCCTTTATTATAAGGTTACTGTCATATCTTTAATAGTGCCTTTAAACAAAGCAAGACAAAACTTTTTCTAGATAATCCTAGTCTCTACTAGCTAATTCTTTTCTTTGCTCCCCTCTACAGGCAGATTTTCCAAAAGACTTACCAAAATTTGCTGTACCCTACTCTCTCTTCAAAGTAACTCTAATTGGGTTTTTGCTCTCATTTTCCCTCTGCAGTGGCTCTTAGGATTACCAATGATCTCCATTTTTATTAAAGCCCAAGACTTTGGCTTCATCTTACTTAATTCCAAAACAGCATATGACAAACTTGACCTCTCTCTCTGCCTCCTTCCTAATAAGATTTTTTTTCTGTAAACTTCCAAGGTGCTACAATTGTCTACTTTTCTTCCTACCTCCCTGGCTACTTCTCACTCTCCTTTGCAAGACCTACTACTCCTTTATTCAACCTCTGTGGAAAGTATGCTAGCTGCATCCCAAATATCCATTCTTTTCCTCTCCATCATAATAGAATCCTCTATTTTTAGCTGGGCTTTGGCTACCCAAAATAAAGTAACTGACTACACTTTTCACTTTTTGTACTATGGCAGTGTGACTGGAGAAGGCAATGGCACCCCACTCCAGCGTTCTTGCCTGGAGAATCCCAGGGATGGGGGAGCCTGTTGGGCTGCCGTCTATGGGGTCGCACAGAGTCGGAAACAACTGACGCGACTTAGCAGCAGTAGCAGCAGTGTGACTAAGATCTGGCCAAAAGTATATGAGAAGTGATATATATGAATTCTTGCTCCTTTCTTGTACTTGCTAAGCAATTTAATACCACTTCTAAGTGTGTGGTCTAGGGCCTCTTGTTTTCTCTATCTACACTTTCTTGCTGACCTATCCCATTCAGGTCTATGGCTTTAAATAAGAATTGTATGCTGACAACTCAAATCTTTAGTCTGAACTTCTCCTCTGAGTTCCATATTAGTATTTTAAATGCCTACATGACATGTCCACTTGATGTCTCATGTGAGCTCAGCCACTTCAGTCACCTCCGACTCTTTGTGACCCTATGGACTATACAGCCTGCCAGGCTCCTCTGTCTATGGAATTTTCCTGGCAAGAATACTGGAGTGGGTTGCCAAGCCCTCCTCCGATCTTCCTGACCCAGGGATCGAACCCAGGTCTCCTACATTGCAGGCAGGCTCTTTACATGCTGAGCCATTGCGGAAGCCCCTGATGTCTCATAGACACTTCAAGTTTAATATGGTCAAAATAGGTCTACTGAGCTCTATTTATCTGCCCCCCAAATTGCTCCAATGCATGTCTTTGCCATTTCAATAAACAGCAGAATCATCTACCCATATGCTAAGGAAAAAGGTCTACGAGTTATTCTCAATTTTGTTTCCCACATTCACCATATTAAATCCATTAGTAGGGGGGCTACCTCCAAAATACATCCTGAATCATACCACCTCCACTGTTATAACTCCACACCAAAACATAAGCATTCCTCATCCAAACTATCCCAATCACTTAAGTGGCTTCTGCAATTCATCCTCCACACAGCAGCAAAGTCATCTTAGAAGATCATGTCTCTCCTTTTTAAAATCCTCAAATGGATTTCAAATTCCAAACAAATTGATTCCAAATATACAATTGGAATAAAATCTAAACTCCTATAAAGCCCTACCTGAAGGAAAGTTACATGGCTCAAAATAGCCTGGAGTTAAAACTCCCTTCCAGGTCCTCCCCACCATTCTATGCAAAACAAAGAACTCTCTCACCAGAAGAAAAAAATGGACATTAGGTTGATTACGCCCAGCTCCCAGCCGGTCCAGCCTGTGGCCGATCTCCAAAATTCCTTGCCCCAGCCATTTAAGAGATAACTACTTCAAACTACTTCTTGGAGAAGAACAGGCCCCCTTAAGACAGTAGCTTTCCACATACATGCCTATATATACTCACTCTTTTCTTGGGTAAGTGCAGAAGCTCACTAATCTGACTGCTGCCCCTTCTCACCTCATTAAAGGTGATCTGTTCCTGTAAAGTGCCGGTCCCATTCTTACTCTGAACCTCACCTTCTCTAACTCCCTTACTTTACACTACCTGATCCAGTGCCTCCAATCTCATCACCAAGAACTCCCCCTTCCATGTGTTCCATGTTCCAGCTAGGCTGGTGGTCTATCTTTAAACATGCTAGATTTTTTGTTTATCCTGCATGAGGTTCACAACACTTTTGAATATGTGGCTCAATATCTTTCATCAGTTTTAGAAGATTCTCAGCCACAATCTCCACGAACTCTCACCTCTCTTTTCAGGGCTCCATTGATATATATATATGGCAGACCTTTATATTGTTTTCTGCGTCTTACACTCTGTTCTGTGTATCCCACACTTATATTCTCTTTCTTCCTTTATAATTTTTTAAAACTCTTTTATTATGGAAAATATCAAACATACACAGAAGTGGAAGAAGTAGTATAATAAATCCCCAGGAACCCATCAGTTAGTTTTAATAATTATCAACACATGGCCAATTTCGTCTTATCTGTATCATTCCTTATCTATTTCTTGTCCTCTCTCCATTTTTTTTTTTTAAATAGTGGGTCCTTGTTGGTTATTTATTTTGAATATAGCAGTGTGTACAAGTCAATCCCAAACTCCCTACTGATATTTTCTTTTGTCTTATTTTCCAAAGTGTTCTTCAGTTGTGACAAACCTGCTATTAAATACATCTGTTGAGATTTAGTTTCATTTACTTAGCTTTAAATTTTAGTTACTGTATTTTTCAGTTCTAAAATTCAATTTAATTTTTAAAATAGTTTCAAGTTCTCTTATTTCCCATACTGTTGACTAATTACAATTATTGTAAAAAGTTTATTAGATCTTCTCCAAATCTGTATCTTCCATGGGTTTGTTTTTATCAAACGAGAGTTTTCCTTTTGATTTTGGTCATGCAGTCATGTCTTTTCGTATGCTTGGTAACTTTTTGTGCATGATAACTTGAAGAAATAATTTTAGGCTCAGAGTAATGTTATTCTCCCCAGAGAAAATATACATTTTTTTCTGGCAAGTAGAAAGGTCAGGACCTATCACTTTCATTTAAGCAGTGACTAAGCTGATTGGAAGCTGAATGTCAATTTTTGCAAGGGTTGATCTACAGCCATTATAGTCATTTTTCTAGGTTGAAACTCTTACGGAGTCCCAACTAGAAACTCAGGGTATTTACCAAGGCTCCTTCTGTGAGTGGGCTCTGGACTCCATTTTTGTCCCCTTAGTCCTGTAAAATTGCCAGAATCTCAGCTCAGCTACTTAGCCTCTCCATCACTGCTTTTGGCTCAGCTCCTTAGCTACTGCTTACAAATTAGCAACTGCTTTGATGGACATGGGTTTGGGTAGACTCTGGGAGTTGGTGATGGACAGGGAGGCCTGGTGTGCTGCGGTTCATGGGGTCGCAAAGAGTCGGACACGACTCAGCGACTGAACTGAACTGAACTTGAGGGTAAAACCAAGGCCAAATGTCAGGCTCATCTCTTTATGCTTCCCTGGTCTTTGATTCTAAACTTCTTAAATCCTTGCTGAAGGCAGCTTCTAATGCCTTCAAGCAGCTATTTTTAATATTCTGTATAGTTTTTCAGAAAAGTTCACCCTTCTGAGGGAAAGGTGGCCTGTAACAAGCTAGTCCATTAATTTGAGAAGCACAAATCCCCAAGTTTATTATAATTTTAGGGCCTGTTATGGATTTAAGTGTGCTCTCCCAAAAGAAATGCTGAACTCTTCATATGCAGAACCTCAGAATATGACCCTATTTGAAAACAGAGGAGGCTTTACACAGATAATCAAGTTAAAAATGCAGTCCTAATCCAATATGACTGGTGTCCTAATAAAAAACAGGAAATTTGAACACAGACACGCACAGCAGGTGGATGATATAAAGACTCAAAGGGAGAAGACAGCCATGTAACTGGAGTGATACAGCTCCAAGTCAAGGAAAGCCTCAGACTAAGAAACTAAGAAAAAGGCATGGAACAGTTTCTTCCCATCTTGCCTTCAGAGAGAGCATGGCCCTATTGACATCTTGATTTTGGACTTCTGGCCTCCAGAACTGTGAGACAATAAATTGTTTTAATCCACTCAGTTTGTGATACTTTGTTGTAGCAGCCCTAGCAATCTAACAAAGGGGTTTTTTACTTTCAGGGCTTCCCTGGCGGCTCAGATGGTAAAGAATCTGCCTGCAATGAGGGAGGGTACAGGTTCGATCCCTGGATTGGGAAGATCCCCTGGAAAAGGGAATGGCTATCCACTCCAGTATTCCTGCCTAGAGAATTTCACATACAGAGAAGCCTGGTGGGCTACAGTCTATGGGGTTGCAAAGAGTCAGACACGACTGAGTGACTAACAAACAATCTGTGACAGTTAATTTTATGTGTCAACTAGACTGGGTCATGGGGTGCCCAGATATTTGGTTAAAGATTATCTTAAAGTGTGTTTTGCAATGCAGGTAGTATTTCTACAGTTGGCTTTACTAATTTTTCTTAACAGGTTCTCACTTTTACATAATAGATAGGATAAGGTACAGTAAGTTCAGTAAGTACTTCCATATACCAAGCATGGTAAGAGAATACTAGTGGTCCGCTAGTATCTGTTCTTTCCTTCTTTAATTTGGGAATCTGACAGTCACTCAGCTAGAGACTACATTCACAGCTTTTCTTCTAGTTTGGCGTGATCACGTAACTAAGTTCTAATCAGTATGAGCACTTTTGAGTCATGCCCTAAAAAGGAATGCATTTGTTCTCATGTTGTTTTTTCTTCTTTCTCACTGGTGGAGAGATAACAAGACTAAAGCAACTTCCTTGGATCTAAAAATGGGCATCATACAGTGAAGATGGCAGAACTGCTCTACCAGCCCTGGATCCCTTGGCTATTACCTGAGAGAGACATACACTTCTATTTTAAGTTTACAATGTATTACATTGATACAGTATGAGATTACAATTTTTATAGATTATTGGTAATATGCTTCAATTTAGTAAGTAGAAAGGAAGTTAAAAAAAACCCATGGGTTTAAAATCAGAAAGATTTGTGCTTGAGTTCCCAATTTATCATTTATTAGCAAAGTGAGCTTGTGCAAGTAACAACCTCTTTGAGCCTTGGTCTTCCTGAAAAGGGAAAAGATAACACATTTTCAAGGCTGTTATTAGACACAAAATATGTAAAGTCCCTAAAAAACTGCCTAATAAAGAAGAGAAACAATGAATGGCAGGAAATAGACCTATTATGGCCCCTAAACTAATAGAAATAAGATTAATAATTATATGCATAGTGATAATGAGATGAAGGTTCTTGATAATATTTTAATTTATTTCTTCAGATTCCTCATCATATTATCATAGCAATTTAAACTATGAGGCAGGTATGAAGTGAAATTACATATAACAGTTTTAACAGTAAAGCAGAGCTAACTAAAGTGAGTCAGTGACTATGGAACTAACCACGGTTTCTGAAAGGAGAGAAGTAACAGGCTGTGTTTATACCTTCCTCACAGATACTCTGTAGATACAAGGGTCCAGGACACCTGTGGTGGCACTAGCACTCATTTTGCACATAAATGAGAACTTCTTTCTCCAGTGAACACAGTTTGCTTGCACCACCTCCCTGAGGGGGGAAAAAAAAAGAACCAGTTAATTAACTATGATAGTATTGATGACATGTTAAAAAGCACACACAGTATTTCACTCAAGTCCATAATGTAAATATTTGGAAACAGTGAAATATGAAGAAAACAAATTCCTAACCACATGATCTGAAAAATCTTCAGAAAGTTTTAATTATTCACAGGCAACTGAAAAATAGTGAATTTACTTATCAATTCAATCAATATAGAATGATGCTTCACCATTCATTCAACACACAATACACATTTGTTTATATTAGATGTGATGAGTATGTGCTAGGTGATTAAAATATGAATATCAGAATAACTGTTTTTTAACCAGATTAGGCTTACAGTTTAGTTAGTGTAAAAGATAGAAATATAAAAATACTTATTCTGAAACAAATACTGTCACAGCTTTACTCCTATTCCAGCCACAAGAGCAACAGCAGCTACAATTTATGGACAGTTCACCACATGTTATTTAATCTCACAACAACCCCAGGGATAACAACCTAGGCAGCTGGCACTATCCTCACTTTATAGGTAAGGAAGTGAAGAAGAACTAAAGAGCCTCTTGATGAAAGTGAAAGAGAAGAGTGAAAAAGTTGGCTTAAAACTCAACATTCAGAAAACTAAGATCATGGCATCCGGTCCCATCACTTCATGGCAAATAGATGGGGAAACAGTGGAAACAGTGAGAGACTTAATTTTTAGGGGGCACCAAAATCACTGCAGATGGTGACTGCAGCCATGAAATTAAGAGATGCTTGCTTCTTGAAAGAAAAGCTATGACCAACCTAGACAGCTTATTAAAAAGCAGAGACATTACTTTGCCAACAGAGGTCTGTCTAATCAAGCTATGGTTTTTCCAGTAGCCATGTATGGATGTGAGAGCTGGACTATAAAGAAAGCTGAGCACAGAAGAATTGATGCTTTTGAACTGTGGTGTTGGAGAAGACTCTTGAGAGTCCCTTGGACTGCAAGGAGGTCCAACTAGTCCATCCTAAAGGAAATCAGTCCTGAATATTCACTGGAAAGACCCACAAAAGTGTGGTTGCAGACCAATGGCATCAGTATCACTTGAAAGCTGATTAGGTATACAGAATCTCAGCATGACCATTTCTACCACCACTCCAGTTCAGTTCAGTTGCTCAGTGGTGTCCAACTCTTTGTGACCCCATGGACCGCAGCACGCCAGGCCTCCCTGTCCATCACCAACTCCCAGAGCTTACCCAAACTCATGTCCATCAAGTTGGTGATGCCATCCAACCATCCCATCCTCTGTTGTGCCCTTCTCCTCCTGCCTTCAATCTTTCCCAGCATCAGGGTCTTTTCCAGTGAGTCAACTCTTCCCATGAGGTGGCCAAAGTATTGGAGTTTCAGCTTCAGTATCAGTCTTTCCAGTGAATATTCAGGATTGATTTCCTTTAGGATGGACTGGTTGGATCTCCTTGCAGTCCAAGGGACTCTCAAGAGTCTTCTCCAACACCACAGTTCAAAAGCATCAATTCTTCTCCGCTCTTTACAGTCCAGCTCTTATATCCATACATGGCTACTGGAAAAACCATAGCTTTGACTAGATGGACCTCTGTTGGCAAAATAATGTCTCTGCTTTTTAATAAGTTGTCTAGGTTGGTCATAGCTTTTCTTCCAAAGAGCAAGCATCTTTTAATTTCATGGTTGCAGTCACCATCTGCAGTGATTTTGGAGCCCCCACCCCCCACCCCCCAAAATAAAGTCTCTTACTGTTTCTGTTGTTTCCCCATCTATTTGCCATGAAGTGATGGGACCGGATGCCATGATCTTAGTTTTCTGAATGTTGAGCTTTAAGCCAACTTTTTCACTCTCCTCTTTTGCTTTCATCAAGAGGCTCTTTAGTTCTTCTTCGCTTTCTGCCATAAGGGTGGGGTCATCTGCATATCTGAGGTTACTGATATTTCTCCCAGCAATCTTGATTCCAGCTTGTGCTTCCTCTAGCCCAGCATTTCTCATGATGTACTCTTCATATAAGTTAAATAAGCAGGGCAACAATATACAGCCTTGACGTACTCCTTTCCCGATTTGGAACCAGTCTCTTGTTCTATGTCCAGTTTTAACTGTCGCTTCTTGACCTGCATACAGATTTCTCAGGAGGAAGGTCAGGTGGTCTGGTATTCCCATCTCTTTAAGAATTTTCCAGTTTGTTGTGATCCACAGAGTCAAAGGCTTTGGCATAGTCAACAAAGCAGAAGTAGATGTTTTTCTGGAACTCTCTTGCTTTTTCGATGATCCAACAGATGTTGGCAATTTGATCTCTGGTTCCTCTGCCTTTTCTAAATCCAGCTTGAACATCTGGAAGTTCACGGTTCATGTACTGTTGAAGCCTGGCTTGGAGAATTTTGAGCATTATTTGCTAGCATATGAGATGAGTGCAATTGTGCAGTAGTTTGAACATTCTTTGGCATTGCCTTTCCTTGGGATTAGAATGAAATGATCATCTCTATAGATGCAGTATTTCACAAAATCAACACCCATTCATGATAAAGACTCTTTTAACAAAATAGGTAGACCAGAAACTTACCTGAATACAGTAAGGACCATATACGAAAAGCCTATAGCTAATAGCATAATCAATGGGGAAAAACAGGAAATGTTCCCTGTAAGTACAAGGCAAGAATGTTAACTTTCTAGGGATTAAGACACTATCCAGAGACATGAATACAACCTCCCAAGTAGTAGACTGACATATGAACTAGGACTCTGGGTCAGGTTCTCATGTGAGCGTAAGAAAGTCTAATAATGAGCCAAGCGACCAGGCTGGGATGAAATGGGCTATGAAAAGTGTACTCACCTATTAATTAACTCACAACATGGCACAATAAAGAATCCTTATTGGAGGAGAAATCCAAAAATGAAGGCAGAATAAGAACCTTGTATAATACTCTGCACAATATACTGCCAACCACAGTAAACACTCAATAAACATTTGTGGACTAAACACATAAATGTCATTCATGGGCCACAAATGAAGAGTCTCAATTATCAATTCCTGTCTATATTACTTCACAACTATTCCTAAATCAATCTCTTTCCTGTGTCTAGTCCCACTACCCTAATTTTGTCCCTCAACAATTCTTCACTGAAATATGGCAACATTTTCCTAAATGGCCCCCACTCAAATCTACCTTCCTCATGTTACCACAGAGCTCCTTCTAAAATACAGAAGGTGACATCATTCCTCTGTTTAAACTCTGTCACTGTTTCCCCATTTCAGATTTGGCCCTACCTCCTTAACATGGCATGTCCATGATGAGACCCCTTAGTCTTATCACGTGACCCTCTCGGTCTCATACTGATTGTCATTCTCCACTTACTTCACACTATTTCTCATTTGTATGCCTTTGTTCATGATGTTTTCTTTACCTTGTCCACCATCTACTCTCCCTTTCAACTACCGCATTCCTCAGTTTAGTTCTAACTCACTTCAGTTCAGTTCAGTTCAGTTCAGTCACTCAGTCATGTCCAACTCTTTGCAACTCCATGAATCGCAGCACGCCAGGCCTCCCTGTCCATCACCAACTCTCGGAGTTTACCCAAACCCATGTCCATCGAGTTGGTGATGCCATCCAACCATCTCATCCTCTGTCGTCCCCTTCTCCTCCTGCCCCCAATCCTTCCCAGCATTAGGGTCTTTTCCAATGAGTCAACTCTTCACATGAGGTGGCCAAAGTATTGGAGCTTCAGCTTCAACAGCAGTCCTTCCAATGGACACCCAGGACTGATCTCCTTTAGGATGAACTGGTTGGATCTCCTTGCAGTCCAAGGGACTCTCAAGAGTCTTCTCCAACACCACAGTTCAAAAGCATCAATTCTTTGGTGCTCAGCTTTCTTCACCATCCCACTCTCACATCCATACATGACCACTGGAAAAACCATAGCCTTGACTAGATGGACCTTTGTTGGCAAAGTAATATCTCTGCTTTTAAATATGCTATCTAGATTGGTCATAACCTTCCTCTAATCATTATCGCCTCTAGGAATCTTTGCCTAACTCAGCCTCCAGGTGAAAGCCTGGTGTCCTGTCTGACCTGGCCCGCCTCGGTTCCCTGAATACCTCAGCGTCCAGCATTCTCTCTCCTGGAGCATTGCCACTCCATGCTACAGGGTGGCAGAAACTGGCTGAGTTAGCCTACTCCATCATTCCATTCAGTCCTCATCCCCCAGGATGTGGTCCTAATTTCCTTTATTGCTTTGTTTCTGGCAGATTCTCTAACAATTAATATATATTTGAAAGGAATCAATATTATAAATGAATTTTTTAAACTTATAAGCCTAAGGTACCCCTGACTATGCTCTTTCTTAATAGAAATTCAAATAGAATATATTAATTCAAATAATCTTTTAGATTTTATACTATCAAAATAATAGCCTTGGAGTTTCAAACAATTTCTCCAAACAAAAAAAAATTTTTGTGTGCCTTCAACAATTTCTCAATTTTTTTGTGTGATAATCTCTAATGAACACACACACAGCTGTCAGAAAATGGTCCAGACCACACAAATAAACAAAAGTAGCCAAGTTAGTAGTGACAGTTTGTTATACTGATGAGTTACCATGGAAACAAATTCAGACTACTTGACAACTGAGACAAAAGTCACATTAGTAAATGCTTTCCGTTATGTGACTCATTAATTTCCTATGAGTCTTATATAGTTGCCTAACCATTTTCAAGAAACAAAGCAACAGAATATGATTTGTGTTGATACTGTGGAAAACCAAGTATTTGTAAGATAAAATGATAAAGCTGCTGATTGTGAAATATGTAAACAAGGGACTTACTTAACAGAAGATAAATGTTGCTATGGCCATTGTTTATGCTTCAAGAGAGTCAAAGAAAATCTAAAAAGTCTTAAACAAATACCAATAATATAAAATGAAGTGAACATTATGGATCCATTTTTTACAACTACTTAGAACTGTATTACTTAATATTCTAAGAATAACTTGCACACGTGTACTCTAGGCACATACTAAAATTATGCCATATTTTGCTAACTCAAAGCATTTTTAACTTGTTAAAAACAGCAGTAAAAAACGGTCATGAAGAATGCAAGCTTTCTGCCAGACAGCATTACTGCATGGATGTTAAGAGCTTATCTCCTGAGCCAGTCTGACTGGGTTCAAACCCTATGCGTTCTTCTTGCCAGTTATCACCCTGAGACAATCCTTAAACTCTGCATTTCCATTTCCTCCTTTATGAAACAGAGATGGTAACAGTACTTATACCTCATGGAAATTTTGGGAAACCAAGTGAATTATTACACTTGGTATTTGGAACAATGCCTGATTTATAATGGACCTCAATAATAGATGTTAGAAATTGTTACTATCAAGGATACAAGTAGTTCAAGTCCACTTACATTTGCCTTCCAGAGAGAAATAATGGTTAAATTTTATAGAGAATTTTCTTCAACAGTAATGGAGATTTCTATTTTATAAAAGATACAGATTCCTGAAAAAATGAACCTTTGGGAACTGAGGTAAAAACAGCATTTTGAGACTCCAAGGATAAATTAGGTCTATAAAGTTGTGACTTTCACATACAACACTAAGGATCAGTGAATGTCTCTTACCCCACAAATATTTTTGGCTTGAGGAGCTGAGTGTACTGTACTATCATTCAGTGGAAAAAACCGAACACAAGATTTTTTTCATTCATTCATTCACTCAATTATACATTCATTCATTCTGCTAGTAGTGTTAGTGAGGGAAATGACAATCCAGTTTTGGACATTTTGAGGCTAAGGAGCCTGAGAGTCCCTGTGATAATATAACTTAGCATAAATACGTATTTGTTCAGATGACCAAAATATATTTCTCATATATACTTGGTCTTCATCGACTGTTCCTGGCTCACAGCTCCCCAAACCCTTGGAATTTCCTAATTGTTGATAATAAAGGTGTCTTTTGTTATGTGAGTGAAGTGACTTTTAGATCCCGCCCTAGGGTGGGGGCTGGTAGCCAGGAGAACCAACCATGAGAATAGAGGATTGGAAGTTTCACTCCTACCCCATGATTTCTGTGGAGGGGAGAGAGGCTTTAAGGGTGAATCAATAGCAATAGACCAATGATTTAGACAATCAGGACTAAACAACGAAGGCTTCATAAAAACCCAAAAGGATAGCTTTCTGGTCCTTTTTCAAAGGGCTTCTACATCAGGGAAGCAGAACACTTCCATGTGCCACCATGCTAGAGTCTGGAACTCTGTGGAACACTGATACAAAAGATACAGGGCAAGAAGGGGGGGCAGGCAAAGGAGACTCTGGTGGCAACAGAGAGAAACAAAGGAGATCATGTTATCACCAAAAGATTTTTAAGAAGGAAGAGTTCAACAAAATCAAATGTGGCAGAGAGGTCAGGTAAGATAAAGATGAAGAAGAAGCAACAATGAAGTCACTGATAATACTGTGTAGTTCAGTGAAAAGGTGCAGGTGAAGGCAGATGACTAAGGGAAGTAGATACAGGGAACACGGACAATTGATTTCAAATATTTTAGTAACACAGTGGAAAAAATTAGGGTGGCAGCCCATATGGTGTAGAACAAGGATTTCATTTTAACATGCTTAGTGTTATAGGAGAGAACCAGTAAAGAGAAAGAGTCAGAGTTGAGAGGGTATGAACGATGGTGCCAGAAAGTCAAGAGGGGATGGGATTCAAACCATAGCTGGAGGGAGTGGCCCTGAATAGATGAGGCTCCTCCTGCATCATGAAGAGGGGTAGAGAAAGGACCAAGCTCTAATGCTGGCAAGTTTGTCAACAGATCATAGTTCAAAGCCCAGAACTGTTCTAGAGAAAAATTCCATGTAAAAAACAGTACTATTTGACATATAGTAGTCCTCAAATGTTTGCCAAATACTTGCTTGTTAATAATCTGCTGTACATATTACAAAAAACTGAAGGGTCATGCAAGAAAGACTGCCATTCAATGACTTGGCAGACGGCCTAATGAGAAATTTCATTTTGAAAAAAGTATGTAAAGTTATGCCCCATTTTTATAGATGATAATTGACTAATAATTGTTTTTGTGAGTAAAAAGTGTTTAAACTCAAAATATGAATTGATGTTTATCTAGAAAAACATGTATTCTTTAAGTTCCCTCACATAAACTCACAGGTGATTCTTTCTACATACTTTTGGATATTTTTAAACAATGAATACAATTAGAATAACATAAAAAAAGACTAGCACCCAGGTCACCTCTCAGTTTAACCTAGTTTTCTTTCTTTTTTTAATTGAAGTGTAGTTGATTTACAATGTTGTGTTAGTTTCTGGTGTACAGCAAAGTGATCCAGTTATATATATACTTTTTCAAATTCTTTTCCATTATGGTTTTATATGATATTGAATACAGTTCACTGTGCCATACAATAGGACCTTGTTTATCTATTTCTATATATAATAATTTGCATCTGCTAATCCAAATTTCCTAATCCACACCCTCCTCCCACCTCCAGCAACTACAGATCTATTCTCTAACATATACTTTTCTATTCATAACTTTTCAGCTTATTAGCCAGCCAAAGGAAAGCTGGATGGCATAATGGAAAGAGAAAAAATAAAGTATCAAAACCTTTTCTCATATAAACTATATTGACTTTGGACAAATCATTTAACCTGCCTGGGCCTCAATTTCTTTACTGAGAATCAAGTGTTGACCTAGGTACTATGTAGAATCAAAACGAATATTTTTGACAAATATTTTATCATACACAAAAAATAGTTTATTTTTCTATAAACTAAACAAAAAGCAAAGGACTAAACTAAACAAAAAGCAAAAAACTATCACAGGTACCATTTCTGATTAAGACACAAAGAACTGCACAAGAAAAAAAGAATTAAAAGTTGTATCTTCAGAATAAAAAAATAGGCCAGAAACCAATTCAGAGGTTACCTGTTCTCTAAAAAATATTTTACTTTGAACAAGAGGGCTTTTTTCCCCTTCCTGAATTGTCTAAAGGCATATGTGAAAATAACAGATACAGTTTCTCAGTCACTTATTCAATTAGCCAGTTTCCAAATCAAGAAATGAATGGCTCCTTTTAGTTTCCAGATCAAGAAATGAATGATTCCTTTTTGTCTGAAGACCAGAGGCCAAATTCTTCAACTATGCATTCATCCCTCCAAGGTTGATCTCTCAGCCTCTCAAACTTGACCCCCTCTGATTACCTTCATTAACTTCACCTAACTGAATTATACCTACTCCCTATCCAAGCTCTATGTACGTACGCCTGCCTAATGCTGTTCTATTCCTTTAGGATGCCCTCCTAAATGCTTTCTATCCTTTTCCTATGATCCAACCTCATCCACATAATGTAGGAAAGGGAACCAATCTTGGACTCAGAGGACCTAGGTCAACACTGAATGATGTTGCACAAATTACTTTCCTTACATAAGTTTTCTCTTTTATGAAGTGCTTTAATTTTAGCTAAACATATTAGTATAAATTATATATATCTACATATTTATATATTATATAAGTTGGCAAACATGTTGCCTGAATCTATAAAATCTATAAAAATTTACAGTAAGGGGTAATTTAGAAACACAAAGTACGCAGGCACACAGAGAGAAGCCATGTGAGAATACCGCAAGAAGGCAGGGATCTGCAAAATAGGACCAAACTTGACCACACCTTGATCTTGAACATCCAGCCTCCAGAACTGTGAGACTATAGATTTCTATTGTTTAAGCGACTCAAAAAACATAGTAATTTAAAATTAAATACATACACACACACACACACACACACACATATAGTTGTGTAGTCACTAAGTCATGTCTAACTCTTGGTGGATTATAGCCCACCAGGTTCCTCTGTCCATGGGACTTTCCAGGCAAGAATACTGGAGTGGGTTGCTATTTCCTTCTCCAGGGGATCTTCCCAACTCAGCGATAGAACACGAGTCTCCCGCATCACTGGCTCTGAATCTGCAGGCAGATTCCTTACCGCTTTATATATATCTGTGTAAACTACAAAGCGTTAACAAATCAAGACTTCACTCAAAAACATTCTATGATGCATTTCCTGAGCCCTGGACAAAATTATTCTCTTGTTCCTATAAACTCCTGGGACATTTTATATCCATGTTTGGAGCTGCTTTGCAAATGAAAAATACTGACAGCAAGAGAAATAGGACTTTAACGAAGTTTTGCTGTGTGTTAAAAAAGTACTCTGATATTTTCATGAGTGTAATTATTGAAAGGGAACTCTAAAGTATCAGAGGAGGTTTTCTGGTATAGTAACATTAAATAGTGAATTCCAAAGAACATGCATTGGCCATCAAAACCTATTTGGAGATACAGATAATGAGGAGAAAACTGCAGAAAGTCTACATTCTTGAGATCCAGAGGGAAAAAGGCCAGTGACTCAGCTGGTATGCGACAAAATGAAAAAAAAAGTGAAAGTGTTAAGTCACTCAGTCACGTCTGACTCTTTGCAACCCCAAGAACTGTAGCCCACCAGGCTCCTCTGTCCACTGAATTCTCCAGATAAGAATACTGGAGTGGGAGTGGGTAGCCATTCCCTTCTTGAGGGGATCTTCCTGACCCAGGGATTGAACCTGGGTCTCCTGCATTGCAGGCAGATCCTTTACCATCTGAGCCACCAGGAAAGCCCCTATGTGATGAAATAGTACAAAATAATATTAAAAATGGACTTCGAAGGCTCTACTCTGGCTATCTTGGTTATCCTTAATATAACGATACAATAATCAGGAAAAACTCATTCAAGTGAAGTAAATTAAAATCAAAGGCACAGCAACACACTCTGGCTAACTCTACTTGAAGGGAGGTCTGGGGGACAGACTGGGAGAGATCTGTGCAGCAGTGAAAAAATGAGATTACAAGGAGGCTGCGTATAAAAGGACTGTGCTGAAAATACATGGTGGGATATTTCTTGAGCGGCAGAGACCTGGTGCGTTATCTCCTGGTGACTCTGATTACAGCCAGTGTAAGTTTCATATTTATGCATCACATTGCATCACTTGACATGTCTGACACCATTCCTCACGTAGAAGGAAACCGCAGTGCAAGCAGAGTAGCTGAGCTAGAAAAACTGCCATAAATATCTTACACAGCTTCTCAATTGTTTTGTGTGCTGGTTTTTAAGGATTGCCTTAGCAGATTCTGGACTTACTATCAGTTGGTACTAATTTACAGTTTCTCAAATTAGGAAGCAGCCAGTGCTAACTAACTGTGTAGTTATTACTGAGTTCCTGGTTGCTTCAGGAAGCCTTACACTATACAATGAGAGAGTTTACAATTCTCAACTGCATATAATTACAAATGCGTATTATCTACATTGTTAACAATGATTGCTTATTGTTCCATTAACAGAAATTATGAAGGTAATTTATGATTGCTTATAAAACATTATTTACTGATTTAGCCTACAAGCAAAATTTTAGAACCAATCCCCTTGTTAGGCAAGGACCATGAACAATCTTTTCTAACTACCTTCCTTGGGCTGTTATTTCTAAAACTGCTTCTGCCTTGTACATAATGTAAATAATAACATCCACAGGACAGACCAAGTAAGATATTTATTTGAACTGGAAGTCATTCCTCAACCATAAGGAATGACCAAAATGGGGAGACCTTCATGACCAGATGGTACCCAGAGGTAATAATAAAAAAATACCTTTAGGGACTCTGAATTGGCCTCAAAAGATAACAGAAGATAAAATGTTAATAACTTTATGCTTAAACACCAGCACCAGAGAATTCCCAGAAACTGCTATAGAAATGTGGCTGCAGTCTATGAACAAGGAAATATATAAAATTATAACTAGAAAGAAAATGTCACTAAATAAGTTCACTCGAAAGTGAAATGAGTGATTACTCACTAAGAAGAAATGAAGCAAACATGTAAAGTCCAAAATCAAAACTATGGGTAGTTTCTCATTTGATTAAGATAAAATAAATCTTGGGTGTAAGCTAGTTTCTAAGCCATAATGCTTGGAGATAGAATTTGATTACTAAAAGCCCTAAAATTTCTTCTGAAACCAGTAAACAGCTTTCAGGAGAGAAAAAAAATATTTTTCTTTAAAACAAAAGAAAGACTTTCAGTTTGGGGTTTGTTTTTAATATTTGTACCCCTATTGTCTCTTACACTATTCTTTTGCCCCAACCTATAATCATTTTCAAATCTCTATCCTAAAAGTAAAAACATAAAATTGTTTGTTCCTGTTCCCCCTCCTTTACCTAATTGCACTTTTCTCCCTTTCTTAACCAACTTCGCAAAAGAAAAAAGAAATTACACTCACTGCTTTCAGGGCTTCACCACCTGCTCACTCCCTAATCCCTTAAAAGTGAAAAGTGAAAGTTGCTCTTTGCGACTCCACAGACTACAATTCATAGAATTCTCCAGGCCAGAATACTGGAGTGGGTAGCCTTTCCCTTCTCCAGGGGATCTTCCCAACATAGGGATTGAATCTAGGTCTCCCACATTGCAGGTGGATTCTTTACCAGCTGAGCCACAATGGAAGCCATGTAAGGGAAGTCAGAAGGGAAGCCACAAGGGAATCCGTTAAAACCTGGCATCTATTCCTATGACTCCAATAAAACTACTCTCCCAAGTTTATCAATGGATTTGCTGTGCTTAGTCCCTCAGTTGTGTCCAACTTTTTGTGACCCCATGGACTGTAGCCTGCCAGGCTCCTCTGTCCATGGGATTCTCCAGGCAAGAATACTGGATTGCCATGCCCTCCTCCAGGGGATCTTCCCAACTCAGGGATTGAACCCAGGTCTCCTACATTGCAGTAGGATTCTTTACTGTCCAAGCCACCAGGGAAGCCCAAGAATATTGGAATGGGTAGCCTATCCCTTCTCCAGGGGATCTTCCTGACCCAGGAATCGAACTGGGGTCTCCTGCTTTGCAGGCAGATTCTTTACCAGCTGAGCTACCAGGGAAGCACTCGAGAGTCCCATTCAAAAGAAGGCAACCAGACCACTATCTTAAACCGTATACAAAAATTAACTCTAACTGTATTAAACTGAATGTAAGACATGAAACCCTAAACGTTATTGAGGAAAACAGGTGGTAAGCTCCTTGTCATTGGTCTTGCCCATGATTTTTTGATTTAAAACCAAAAGCAAGAGGAAATAAAAGCAAAAATAAGCAAATGGGACTACATCAAACTAAAAAACTTCTGCACAGCAAAGGGAACTATCAACAAAATGAAACGACAACCTCCTGAATGAAGAGAGAAAATATTTGCAAATCATATCTGGTAATGGATTGATACCCAAAATATGAAACACACACACACACAATCTGATTAAAACCAAATAATCCAATTAAAAAATGGGCAGAGGATCTCAACAGACATTTTTCCAAAGACATCCAGGTTCATGAAAAAATGCTCAACATCACTAATCATCTGGGAACTACAAACCAAAACCACTGTTAGAATGGCTATCATCAAAAAGACAAGAAATAACAAGTGTTGATGAGCGTGTAGAGAAAAGAGAACCCTTGTGCACTGCTGGTGAGAGTGTAAACTGGTACAACCACTATAGAAAACAGTGAGGAGTTCTTAAAAAAATCAAAAACAGAACTACCATATGATCCAACAATTCCATTTCACGGTATTTATCTGGGGAGGAGGAAAAAAAGGAAATACTAACTCTAAAAGATATCCGCACACACAGTCCCCTGCCATGTTCATTGTAGGATTATTCACAATAGCCAAGATACAGAAACAACCTGTGTCCATCAATAAATTAATGGATAAAGAAAGATGCGAAACACACGCACACAATGGAATATTATTCAGCCAAAAATAAGATGGAAATATTGCCATTTTTTGACAGCATGGATGGACCCCAAGGGTATTATGCTAAGTGAAATAAGTCAGAGACATATGGACAAATAGTATATGCTCTCACTGATATGTGGGTGGGTGAAATTGGTGAGGGGATCAAAATGTACAAACTTTCAGTTATAAAATAAATAAGTCATGAGGTCATGGTGACTACAATTAATAACACTGTATTGCATACTGGAAAGCTACTAAGAGAGTAAGTCTTAAAAGTTCTCGTCACAAGAAAAAAAAGGTTTCCTGTAACTATGTATGATGATGAATGTTAACTAAACTGATGTGGTAATCACTTTGTAGCATATACAAATATCAAATGATTATGTTGTACATCTAAAGCTAATATAACGTTATATCAATTATGCCTCAGTAATTTATAAAAAAGTTCACCAAATACTTGCTGACCATCAAATAAAGAGTACAGCTCTCACATGACTCCATCTCTCCACTCTAGGGCAGGGCTGAACACCCTCTCCTCAAGTTTTTCTCTCTTGTTTAGCTTCTGTGATGTTAAATCCTCTCCAGTGTTTTGTTCTCATTTGTCTTCATTATGTCTTCTTATACCAAATTTCTATCCTTTGACTCTTGTGTTTTGTTCTATAGGCTATCTCAGGTCTTAATTATCTTGCCCACATGGATTATCCTAAGATCTAGGTATGAAAGAAGTCCCGACTACTGCGCTTAGTTTCAGACAAATTCTCAGCTGCCTATCACACACCTTGCTTGCACCTCACATTCAGATATTCACAAGAAAGAGCCTGGTACTGGCAAGAGAAGGCATTAACTGGAAAGGATAGGACTATCCAAAACAGAATTGTTACTTAATATACAGCCCATTCATAAAAGAATACAATGTATGGCACTACTAAAATAACGTGCTAAAGACTTTATTTTTTTCTAGAGACGTTTCATAACAAGGAAAAATGCTTATAACGTTCAGTTAAAAAAAAAGTGGGATAAAAGACTGTGCATGTAATTTGGCTTCAATAGTGTAAAAAAGTGAATTAGAAGAAACTAGAAAGGTATACTTCAAAATGTTAACAATGATTCTCTCTGATGGGTAACATTTTCTCCTTTATAATTTTAAGTATTTTTCCAAATGTTCTACAGATATCTTGAATTAATTTTAGAATCAGAAAAAAAGGGGGATTCAAGGTCATATTGCCAACAGAATAAAACCTAGTCTTCACAGAATGGCACCCCAAGCCTGCCAAAATCTGACTTCCAAAGCAGTCTTGTCCTTAGATACAGGCCCCGAATGTTCTCTGTTCTGCTCCACCACCTAGCCACCATGTTCTTAATGCGATCCATTTTTATGGTTCTGTGCTCCTGCTTATCAAGTCCATTTTTCTCCTACCACAAAGGAGGATATGTTGTTGACTTTGAACATTTTTGATCCCTAAACCACAATACAAAGTGGGAAAGTAACGCTCCAAGTTTTCTGTTCTATTAGCTAAGAAAGAAAAATTTTACAAATCTTTTATCCAACTCATAATGAATACTAATGGTAGCAACAATAAACATAAAATTAGCTAAAACAACTCACTGACTAAATAACACAAGATAAAGACTGTTCTTGACTATAAATTGCCACAAAAATTAAAAATTATTAACAAAATTTAGATAATGTAAAATCTGATCCTGAAAACTTGGGACTTAATAAAAATAATAGCTACTATACAGATTATGGCAGATTAATATAAATTAAGATAGCTATTCTAATCTTTGCAGTTGATTTATACCTCATGTTCATTGTAAAATATACAGAGAAGAGAATAAACACCAAAGAAAATAATTTCACAAAATAAAAAGTGAAGTGAGAACAGAAATAGTTCAATTGCATGGAATAGTGTCTGGCACACACACACAACAGGTATTTGTTAAATGAAAGAATAAACTGATACAGAAAACTGTCCAAGGAGTTAACTAGATTGGCTTAATGGAGTTTTGTCAGAAAATGCTTTTAAAAATACCATTATTGAAATATAATTCACACACTGTGCAATTCACCCATTTAAAAGTACAATTCAATGGTTTTAGTATATTCATAGAGTGTGAAACCACCACTACAATCAATTTTTGAACATTTTCATCCCTTTGGGAAAAAAAGCATCATATCCATGAGTAGTCAGTCCTCATTTCCCTCCAACCTCCCAAACCTAGGCAACTTCTAATCTACTTTCTGTCTCTGTAGACTTTGCCTATTCTGGACAGTTCATATAAATGGAATCATATAACAGGTGGTCTTTTGTGATTGGCTTCTTTCACTTAGCACAAAGTTTTAAAGTTTCATCCATGTTGTAGCATGTATTGGAACTTTCTTCACATTGCCAAATAATATTTCACTGTATGGATAGTCCACATTTCACTTATCTTCATCAGCTGACAGACAGTGGGGATATTTGGATTTTTTGGTTATTATAAATAATGAAAAATTCATGTCTAGTTTGGATAAGATGGTTTTGAACCTCGTGAGTCCACTTACACACAGGTATTTTCAATAGTAAATACTACAGTACTACACAATCTATGCTTTGCTGAATCTCAGAATGCAGAACTGTGGACATGGAGGATAAGGAGAGCTGACTAATATAGGTGGGTCTTTGGCTGTGCAGACTCTGCATGTAATAGAAAATAAAAAACAAAAAACCCCAAATCTGACTCCATATTAGATCTGTTCCTTCTGCTTTAACCCTTGTGCTTTGTTGCCTGTGCTTAGTCATGCTGGCTCTGCACTTTTTGTAAAAAGAATGTTGCCTGTTATCTGAAATACACAGGATAGCCCATTTTCAGGTACTGATCTTTAAGAGTCCATTCACAGAGATAAAAAGTTGCAGAATAGAGAATAATATTTGTTTTGTCCTAGGTTTACAAAACATTGCAACCCAACCTACCTGGACAGCTTCAAGAATAAAGGATTTCTATACAAAGAAGTTTGCAACAACTAACCACGCCCCTCCCTCACCAAGCCTTTAGAAAGGCTTTACTGAAACCTTTGGAGGAATTGGGGTTTGGGGGCATGGACCACCCACCCCCTTACATGGGCCTGCAATAAACTTTTTCCTGCTTTTAACTCAAGAGTTTCAGTTTGGCCTCATTGTGCACAGGGCAAGCACTCCTAACCCCCATGCCCCATGTTGTTCAAGGGTTCACTGTACATAGTATTTTACAGAACAAACTTGTGTTGACATGTTTTCATTTCTCTTGGGGCACATTAGTGGAACTGTCAGATCATATGGTAACTGTTTAACATTTGAGGAATTACCAGTGTTTTTTAAAACAGTTGCACTAGAAAATGTTTTCTTGATGAAGATTCAGTAGTGATGTGTGTGTGTGTGCGCTGAGTCCCTCCAGTCGTGTCCGACTCTTTGCAACCCTGTGGACTGTAGCCCATCGGGTTCCTCAGTCCATTGGATTCTCCAGACAAGAATACTGGCGTGGGTAGCTATTCCTTTCTCCAGGGGATCTTCCTAACCTAGGGATTGAACCCGTGTCTCCTGTATCTCCTGCAATGCAGGATTCTTGACTTTGGAGCCACCGGGGAAGCTCCCAGTATTGACCATTCTTAAAAATATTTTTGATAATAAACACAAGTCAAAATATTATTAAGAGTCAAAGTGACATTTTCATCCCTTTTCCCCCACTCCTGTCGGTTGCTGCTGCTACTGCTAAGTCGATTCAGTCGTGTCCGACTCTGTGCGACAACCCCAGAGACAGCAGCCTACCGGGCTCCTCTGTCCCTGGGATTCTCCAGGCAAGAACACTGGAGTGGGTTGCCATTTCCTTCTCCAATACATTTAAGCGAAAAGTGAAAGTGATGTTGCTCAGTCGTGTCTGACTCTTCGCGAGCCCATGGACTGAAGCCTACGAGGCTCCTCCATCCATGGGATTTTCCAGGCAAGAGTACTGGAGTGGGATGCCGTTGCCTTCTCTGCTCCTGTTGGTTAAATCCTACTAATCTTTCAAAGCTCAGCTCACAAAGCTTGCTTCCTCTTCTAAGCAGTCTTCTCTACCTTCTCAGTAAGAATTAATAGCACCCTTTCTCCTCTGAACTGCCATACAATTTTATTTACTGTATTTACTGCTACTCTGGACTTGGTCATTCTGCCCTATATTCCATGAGTCAGTATTTCCCACTAAACTTCACACTCCTGGATGGTAAAAATTATACTTTATCCCTATGTTTACAGTAATGATTATTATAAAGAATATATCATTTCAAATGATGAAAAGTGCTAACACAAAAGATGAAAGTAAGCATTATACATAGTATTTTACAAAAATTTTTTTCTGTAACATACTACGAGCAACAAGTAAGATATATCTTTAAGACTTATGAGCAAAAATAGTGGCTTAAATAAGCAGAAATCCAAGTGGTGGTGGTGGTGGGGGAAACTTGGACTTTCCTAAAACTGTTAAATAAAAATTACTATATAAGCCCATGCCTGTATTTTGTTAAATCATATTAGTTGGTAGAAGGGATGAACATACTCATCAATGCTATTGCAGAAAATTCAGGGTGCAACTTCCCTAAATTACAAATTTTTAAAAAGAGAAAACTTTTTTTTTTTTTATTAGTAATACCATCTAAACCTATCTAGCTTTTGAGAAAACTTTCTTTTTAATACTTTCACTTTATTTGAATGTGTGTTCAGTTGTGTCCAACTCTTGCAACCCCACGGACTGGAGCCCTCCAGGCTCTTCTGTCCATAGGATTATCCTGACAAGAATACTGGAGTAGGGCGTCATTTCCTTCTCCACTATTTGAATATTTTTGTTGTTCAGTTGCCCAGTTGTGTCCAACTCTTTGCGACCCCATGGACTGCAGCACACCAGGCCTTCCTGTCCCTCACCATCTCCCAAAGTTTTCCCAAGTTCATGTTCACTGCATCAGTGACCCTGTCCAGCCGTCTCATCCTCTGATGCCCTCAATCTTTCCCAGCATCACAGACTTTTCCAATGTGTTGCCAGTTCGCATCAGATGACCAAAATACTGGAGCTTCAGCTTCAGCATCATTTCTCCCAGTGAATATTCAGGGTTGATCTCCCTTAAGATTGACTGGTTTTATCTCCTTGCTGTCCAGAGACTTTCAGGAGTCTTGTCCAGCACCACAGTTCAAAGGCATCAATTCTTTGGCATTCTGCCTTCTTTATAGTCCAGCTTTCACAACTGTACGTGCCACTGGGAAGACCATAGCCTTGACTATATGAACCTTTGTCAGCAGAGTAATGTCTCTGCTTTTCAACACACTGTCTAGGTTTGTCATCGCTTTCCTGCCAAGAAGCAATCGTCTTCTGATTTCAAGGCTGCAGTCACCATCTGCAGTGACTTTGTAGCCCGAGAAGAGGAAATCGGTCACTATTTCCACTTTTTCTCTTCTATTTGCCTTGCCAGTAATGGGGCCGGATGCCATGATCTTAGTTTTTTTAATATTTAGTCTTAAGCCAGCTCTTCCACTCTCCTCCTTCACTCTCATCAAGAGGCTCTTCAGTTCCTCTCTGATTTCTGCCATTAGAGTGGTGTCATCTGCATAGCTGAGGTTGTTGATGTTTCTCCCATCTATCTTGATTCCTGCTTGTAATTCATCCAGCCCGGCATTTCTCATGATGTGCTCAGCATATAGGTTAAACAAACAGGATGATAGCAAACAGCCCTGTCACAGTCCTTTCTTGATCTTGAACGGATCAGTTGTTCTATACAGGGTTCTAACTGTTGCTTCTTGACCCACACACAGGTTTCTCAGGAGACAGGTAAGATGGTCAGGTATTCCTATCTCTCTAAGAGCTTTCCACAATTTGTCATGTTTCAACAGTCAATTACAGTCAAACTGCCAGGCTAAAGCCTTTGACTGAGTGGAACATGACAAACTGTGGAAAGCTCTTATTCGAACGTACTAACGTAAATAATCAGCTTGGCCTAATAAAAATTGGGGGGGGGAGGTGTAAGATATTTATTCATGTTTTTAAAATGTGGAAAAATATGTGACAAAATGTACTTTCTTAACCACTTTTAAGTGTACAGTTCAACAGTTTCAAATATATTCATACTGTTGTGCACCAAATCTCCAAAAACCCCTTTCATTTTATAAAACTGAAATCTATATCCATGATACAAAAACTCCCCAATCCTCCCTCCCCTCAGCCCCTGGCAACCATCATTTTACTTTGTCTCTGTAGATGTGACCACTGTAGGTACCATGTGAGTGGAATCACACAGCGAATGGTAGGTGAATAGATAAACTATGGTATGTCAAGAAAACATTATTATTCACTGAGAAAAAGAAATGAGCTATCATTTATCATGATAAATGATAGCTATCAAGCTATCAACATCAAGTCATGAAGACATGGAAGAATCTTAAATGTGTATTACTAAACGAAAGAAGTCTACTTACTAAATCTAAATATGGCTACCTACTGTATGACTTCAACTACACACCAAGCTGCTGCTGCTGCCGCTTCTGCTAAGTCGCGTCAGTCGTGTCCAACCCTGTGCGACCCCACAGACGGCAGCCCACCAGGCTCCTCTGTCCATGGGACTCTCCAGGCAAGAACGCTGGAGTGGGTTGCCATTTCCTTCTCCAATGCTGGGTCGCTTCAGTTGTGTCCGACTCTGTGCGACCCCACGGACAGCAGCCCACCAGGCTCCTCTGTCCATGGGATTCTCCAGGCAAGCATACTGGAGTGGGTTGCTATTTCCTTCTCCGTATACATCAAGAGTGAATCCTAATTTAAGCTATAGACTTTGGGTGATGATAATGTGCCAATGCAGGTTCTTCAATTGTAGCAAATGTACCACTCTGGTGTATGATGTTAACAGCAGGGAAGGCTGTGTGCATGTGTGTGCATGTGTGTATGTGTGTGCATGCATGGAGGCAAGGGATACCCAGGAACTCTGTACTTTCATTCAATTTTGCTGTGAACCTAATACTGTTCTTAAAGTTTGCTTTTAAAAAAGGAGGGTGGATAGAAGTGCCCTCACAGAATTCAGTGAAGGAATCAGAGAAATGGGAGGTTAAAGTAGAGAAAAAGGTTCTTGGATACCAAGATAGTCAAGTTTTAAGAAACAGCTAATTATCACAGAGTTCAGAATAGAGCACAAAGGCACAAATGAGAAAACAATGACTAGATACTAGACATGGCTGATAAAATGAGCAAGGATAATTTCTGCTAAGAGCTCGAGTAGAATTCAAAGTGTGGGGTTGAGGGGAGAAGAACACTTAAGAGATGGCAAATGCAGATTATTCTGTCATAAAGTGAGTCAACTCAAGAGGAAAGGGATATATGTATACTTATGGCTGATTCACACTGTTGTATAGCAGATACCAACACAACATTGTAAAGCAATTATCCTCCAGTTAAAAATAAATTTAAAATTAAAAAAATAAAATTTGGATCAGGATTGTACAGAGAGGGAGAGAAAAAAGGAAATTAAATGAAGATAGGATCAAAGGGCATCTAAAAGAAAGAACAGTTTGTTCTCTGAAATGAGTGAAAAGATCAGTGTGGATGCAAGACTAAATTTGAGTATGGAGGGTGTCAGACAGAGACACAGGCAAGGACTCCTAGGTAGTAAAAGGTATGACCTAACATGGCCTCATTCTTGCTCTCCTAGAAGGAGAAGCTGGGGAACGTGTCCTGTATTACCTCGTCCTTGGATACAATCCTAATTTATTTTATACCCATACTAGAAATCTTAAGGCCATTCAGTTTTGTGTATACCTTTCATTCCTGTAATCCACAGGGAAAGACTACAGTGCAAGTCCTGGTCACTTATTCTCCCTACATCTTCAGAACGCTCTTTCCTACAGTTCTGTTGCTGCTGCTCTCTTCCCCAACTCAATTCTACCACATCACATGAAACCCTGGTTCCAGGGCTAAACAAACTCCTACATTCTCTTCACTTAACAGTCCACTGCCTAACTGAACCCTGGCTGTCTCGTGAGCACACTAGTTGTGTGGAAGCCCCATAGGGTAGATATTTATCCTCCACTCCCATCTTCCACACGAAGCAGTGAGAGCATTTTCCCAAATCCTCGGTGCCACTTATAGGTTCTAACTCTACTACTTTCAGCATGAGGCACATGACATCTGGCTATGTAACACTCTTATTCCCTGGCTGTCTTAACATTATGCAAATAACCTAACATCCTAGACCCAGAGTCCTTTGCCTTATGCCTATCTTCACACCATTTCAGTAACACCGATACACTGGACCTTGCCCACTCTCTAGACTTTCTCCAGAGAAAGATGCACGAACATGCACGTTGCCATCACTAACAATCATGTTTGAAATTTCAGGTGGACCTTGTCTTTGATCATCTGCCTCTCCCATTCCTTACAGAAGCTTTTCTGGTCTTTAATCATTATCCTCATATCGCTCATCTTTTTGGATTCCTACTGAGAAAGCTGAGGTCCTCAGATGAGAATTCTCTTAAACTCCAGCCCTAAGCTAACCTACTAACTTTGCATAAGTCACTCCTCTGCTCTTGGTTCCCTGGACCTTACAGTATCCAAGCAAGCCCACTCTCTCTTGCTGCTTATGTGGCAGCAGTAATAGCCACTATACTCACAGGGCTTCCAGCACACACCATGCTGCTGTTCCTTGCCACTGTGCATAGCGTTTCTTCTACTATTCCGTTTATTCTCCAGCTAGACTTTTTTCAAAATCTTACTAAGGAATTATCTTCTATGATACTTCCCCTGACACTCCCCCACCCAAAACAAAACCAGGTAAACACTTTTCCTACCCTTTCTTGTATTTATTTCTACTAAAGAGATGGGAATGTGTAAACACACATTTATTTCTACTAAACAGATGGGTATGTTAAACACACATCTACTTCTGTTTCACTGACTACGCTAAAGCCTTTGACTGTGTGGATCACGACAAACCAGAAAATTCTTCAAGAGATGGGAATACCAGACCACCTTACCTGCCTCCTGAGAAACGTGTATGCAGATCAAGAAGCAACGGTTAGAAACAGACATAGAACAACAGACTGGTTCATATTGAGAAAGGAGTATGTCAAGGCTGTATTTTGTTATCCCGTTTATTTAACTTATAAGCAGAGTACATCAAGCAAAATGCCAGGCTGGATGAAGCACAAGCTGGAATCAAGATTGCCGGAAGAAATATCAACAACCTCAGATATGCAGATAATACCAATATAATGGCAGAAAGAGAAGAACTAAAAAGCTTCCAGATGAGCGTGAAAGAGGAGAGTGAAAAAGCTGGCTTAAAATTCAACATTCACAAAGCAAAGATTATCGCACCCAGTCTCAACACTTCATAGCAAACAGAAGAGGGGAAAAGTGGAAGCAGTGAGAGATTTTATTTTGGGGGGGTTCCAAAATCACTGCGACGGTGACTGTAGCCATGAAATTAAGACACTTGCTCCTTGGAAGAAAAACTATGACAAACCTAGACAGCACGTTAAAAAACAGAGACATTACTTTGCCAACAAAGGTCTAGTCAGAGCAGTGGTTTTTCCAGTAGTTATGTATGGATGTGAGAGTCAGACCGTAAAGAAGGCTGAGCGCTGAAGAACTGAGGTTTTTGAATTGTGGTGCCGGATAAGACTCTTGAGAGTCCCCTGAACAGCAAGGAGATCAAACCAGTCAGTCCTTAAGGAAATCAACCCTGAATATTCATTGGAAGGATTGACACTGAAGTTGAAGCTCCAATACTTCGGCCACCTGATGCAAAGAGCTGACTCACTGGAAAAGACCCTGATGCTGGGAAATATTAAGGGCAGGAGGAGAAGGGGGCGACAGAAGATGAGAGGGTTGGATGGCATCACCAACTTAATGGACGTGAGTCTGAGCAAACTCCGGGAGATAGCGAAGGGCAGGGAAGACAGGCGTGCTGCAGTCCATGGGGTCACAAAAAGTCGGATACAACTTAGCAACTGAACAACAACTGAATATTTTACACTGCATGGAACTCTTTATAGGTAATTAAGATAATGAATTTGGGTGAAATGAATGGTAGAAACAAGAACTACAGGAATTGAGTAAGAGGTGAAATCATATTGGGGATGGTGAGAAAGGATTTCATTTATTCAACAAATAATAAATATTTATTAAGACCACAGTATGTGGAATAAGTGTTGGAGAAAAGCTGTGGGTGGCTGTAGTCTGGGACAGATGTGGGCATAAGGCTGATGAGATATTTGATCTAGGTCTTGAAGAACGCCTGGAATATCACCTAGTAAAGAAGAGGTGAAAATAGGAAAGAGGATCAAGGAGACAGAAATACACACACATTTGGCACACATAGGAAGAGCAGTTTATTAGGAAATAAAATCAAACACTTAATCATATTGGGTTGGCCAAAAAGTTCCTTTGGGTTCTTCCATAAAATCATACAGGACCCTGAACAAACTTTTTGGGGTCCTGTATGATAGAAATCCTGGAGTTAGAGCCATAAGAATCATCTAGGGTCAACCATCCTTCTAATGAAGGATAACATTCCTGACAAATGGACAAGGTAGCCTATTCACTAACTACTATATTCCTTTAAATGCTGAAGATTATTTTTTCTGTTATTATATTGAATAGAAACATGCCGTCTTTAACATTTCCCCACTGGTTCCAGTTCTCTTCTCTGACCTACCCAGCATAAGTCTGTTCTCTCTTTATGGGACAGTCTTTCAAATATTTTTCATTTAATTGATGTGTGATCTTGAACAAATTAGGTTGCTTTCCTGCAGATCAACTTCCTCTTCTCTAGAAGAGAAGAATGGCAGAGGCTAACTGTCCCCTGATAACTGTCTTCCCCTTCTCTTTATCATAACTGAATCTTCTGCTGGGGAAACGGACACCCAGAAGAGATGACATTTCTCAACCTTTTTGGGGCTGGATGTATTCTCCTGCTCAAGTTCTGGTCAACGGGCTATGAGCAAAAAAGACCTCCCCTTCCCCTTTCCTCCTTCCTGGTGGCTGGAATTCGGATGTGGGGTGGGCCAACTTAGTCTCTGTGGAAGAGAACAATACCCTGGACCTGAAAGAGCAACAAGATAAAGAGTCAGGGCCCCTGATAACTTGACAGATCAGAGCCACCACATCAGCTTGGACTTCATATGTGAAAACATAAATTTCTATATAGTTTAAGCCACTTGTTATTTTTCAAATATATGTGTTACAGAACTTGATATATATCCTAAGCCAGTAGGAGGCAAAAGGGATTTTACCTCTATAAAAGGGATTTTGTAATAAATAAAACTAGGAATGTAAAATATATAAATATACATGCTCATTTCTTAGTATTTGAACACCATCATTTTCTCCTGAAACTCGCTCTCAGAATCTTAATATAGTTTCCTGGATCTCTACCTGATAATATCCCTCAAAGGCTGACACCCCAAAGTGAACATTAATTCTTATAAGCTGTGTATAGAGAACAGCATCTATTTCCCCATATGACTTCCTTATATATATAATTAGGGAATCTCTGTGTATTTGTCATTCCTAGCAAAGCTACAATTGATTTTTTCCACCAAATATCTGCATTCTTTCAATAAATATTTATAAACTGCCTAGTGTGCCAAGACTCAGTGATACAATAGCGAATGTTAACTTCCTAGTGTAAAGTGGCATTAATAACAATTTTACAACTATCCACTAATGAAACAATTTTGAGGGCTTATAGCTGAAAAGTCACACTTTGAAAAAAAAAAACCAGTATGTGCCTGAGTACTATGTTTCTCATCTTCTACACACAATAACCTTGGGCAAATCTAAACAGGCCAGGTCTAATGACTTGTTTAGAGGTGTGGCATGCTGGAACCAGTTTTCTGAGACTAGCATTCAGAAAACATATTATATATATTATTACTGGTTTGTTAAAACATAAGATGTTTAACACATAACATAAAAATTGAGAGACAGCCGAGTTTTGTGACTAACAGCACACCCTGGAGCCAGACTGACTCCGCTTGGCCACTTGCTAGCTGTGTTCATTTACAGCACCTCTTTGGCTTCTGTTTCCTTAGGAATAAAACGAGAGTAATAGCAGTAGTAACAGTGATAATAGAATGATAGTAGCTTCCTCCTAGGATTATTTTGAGGATGTGAAGGCTTAGAAAAGTTCTTATGTGTGTATGTTAGTTGCTCAGTCGTGTCCAACTCTTTGCAACCCCATGGACTGTAGCTCGCCAGGCTCCTCTGTCCGTGGAATTCTCTAGCCAAGAACACGGGAGTGCGTTGCCATTTGCTTCTCCAGGGGATCTTCCCAACCCAGGGATTGAACCTGGGTATCCTGCATTGCAGGCAGATTCTTTTACTGTCTAAGCCACCAGAGAAGCCCAGAAAAGTTCCTGACACATGAGTAAAGTTCTAGCTACTGCTATAAAGTGAACAGATAATCTCATTTCTGGTCAGTGTATAAATAATTTTGTGCCATATGGTCAAAGAGCATTTTCTAATGCTGGTTATTTTTTGTATTTGCTACTTATTAGTAATTCTTTCATCTTAAAGTCAATTTAATGTACCAAGGGGCAAGTTATTAATATATTAATATATAAATCAAAAGCCTTAAAAGTGCCCTTTGACTCATTTGACTCAATAATTTCATTTCTAAGTGTTAATCCTTAAAAAATAACGATGTGTGCAAAATTTGACTTTAAAGATGCACAATTTAGTGTGTTTATAAAAAGGCCAATAAAAAAAAGCAAAGAAGAAAGACTTCCAAACAGGGCTTTGCTCAGCAAACTAACTGCATACATTTATACAATGGAATGGTATATATCTATTAAAAATAAATTAATTGAATATTTAATGATATGTGAAGAATCATTAAATGAAAATAATCTAAGAATGGGATGACTGCACTTTGGTTTTAAAAATAAAGTATGTGATAAGTGTGTGGAGGGTGTGTGTGTGTGTATGTGTGTGTGTATGGATCAATAAAGACTTCTAGGTTATACATCAAAATACTAATAATAGTGATTATCTCTAGTTGGTTCACTTTTACGCAATTTTTGTTCTTTTTCTCTTCTATTTTCTAAGTTTTCCACATGAGTATGTATTATTTTTGCAATAAGGGAAAAGTTTACTAAAAAGAAGTACACAATGTGCAGAGAACTAAAATCTTGAAAACATGAAAATATACTCTGGCCAAACAGAAAAAAACCCCTTCAGTTTGTTTACAAAGTAAAAGATCCGATACAGATGTGCTCATTAGCTTCCCAGACACTCCCTGGATTCACGTGGTTTTCTGCCACAAGTTCATGTGAAACTTAGAAAAATATTTAGCTGTGAGTACACACACACACACACACGCACAAAAGGAAAAAATAAAGCAAACTTGGAAATCCTAAAAAATACAGGAAAATTTTATTATATTCTTTATTAAAGCAGACCAGAAATCAAATCTGTTCTGAAAGTCTCAGTAAACCTCAAAAGTGATTTGAATGCTTTTACAAAGTTAAGAGTGTTCTGAAAAGATTTTAGTGTAATATTCTTTTTGAAAGATCTTCAAAAATATTTTATTAGGTAATAATTTGGTTTCAGTTTATTAGATCACCATAAACATACAATGTATTTTTATAGATTTTAATAACATTTACAAATAAATATCCTTTAATCTTTATATTTTTTTCCTAAGCTCTTCACTGGATGATGTTGCTGCTCAGTTGCTAAGTCGTGTCCAACTTTTTTATGACCCCATGGACTGCAGACCGCCAGACTCCTCTGTCCATGGGAATTCCCAGGCAAGAAGACTGGAGAGGTTGCCATTTCCTTCTTCCAGGGATCTTCTTGATCCAGGGATTGAACCCGGGTCTCCTATGTGTCCTGCACTGGCAAGCGGCTCTTTACCACTGAGCCACCTAAGAAGCCCCTTCACTGGATATACCTTCTTTAAGAAGCTGGATCCTTTTAAGAATAATTTTCGATAACAATCTTTTTTTTAATTGGAGGATAATTGCTTTACAATGTGTTGGTTTCTGCCATATAACAATGGGGAATCAGTCATAATAATTATATATATATATATATATATATATATATATATATATATTTCCCTCTCTGTTGAGCTTCCCTTCCTGCTCCCATTCCATAGAGCACAATAATAATCTTTAAAAGGGCAAAATCATGTAAGGAAATTCTAGATGAAAAATTCAGTAAGCAGGCTTACCAGAACCTAAGAAATCCACAGTAAAAATGTCTCCAACTGCTTATCAGGCTGTCACTCAATGTAGTATGTTAAACATACAACTGACCTCTTCAATCCTCCCTAACAATATATATAAATATTCCCCTTAAGAAAACGAAACAAAGATTTTTGACTTCTTTACTCTGTCTTGTCATCAAGTCATTTGCCATAGCGTTATCATTTCATCAGTGATTTATTAATACATGAGAAGCCTCCACATTCATTTTCTTAATCACTTTGCCTGGGTTATTTTAATAGACTTGTAATTTGTCTCCTCATTTCTAATCTATTCCTATTTGAATACAAAGAACATCAGGCCAACAGCCAGCTTAAAAACCGCTTTAATCACATTACAACTTAGTGTAAGCATCTTAGATTGACTTTTATCCTATGAGCAGTGGAAAGTAAATTCTTTATAATGGCACTCAAAGTGTCTATATTCTGCTATAAGTTTAATGTGAACTCTCTGAGCAATCAGGCTGATCTATCACTCTTATTGCCAACTTGCTCAATCAGTCCAACCACACTTCCTCAACACAAATTCATCCTCCCAGCATGCACAACCGAAAAGCTGATGTGGTTTTCATAACCTTTACAGCTGTAAATAAACTCTACCTTCAGAATTTTAACAACATTCACATACTGTCTGACTCATTGATTAGGCACTAAATCATACTGTCTCCTACTGTCAAGCAATTATACATGTACTAATTTCCTTAAGTAGAGGTAACTGCCTTAAGGGCCTTTATATTTGTTGTACTTTTCATAGCCTCTGACAGACAGCTAGAAACTTGTTAAAAGCAAAATTAGTATTTGGTAAACAATGATCTACAGCTTTAATTTTTTCAGAAAACCAAGTATATTTATAATTTGCTGTGTACCTCCAAAGCTTTTCTTTAACAAAATGAATTATTAGTTTATGTAGGTTCATGCATCCATCAGGAGGTCCCCACAACCATCTCCAGACTCAGTGATCCATTAGGAGTATTCACAGGACTCAGCATATAGTCATACTCATGTCTAAGACGGAACTATAGCAAAAGGATACAAATAGAATCAGTAGAGAAAAGTTCATGGAACAAAGACCTGAGAAGCCAAGTGCAAGCTTCCAAGAGCTCTCTCCCAGTGGAGTCACCAAGAACCAACTTCTCAGGTATCAAACTGGGACAACACAGGTGTATACCAAGGAAGCTCATTAGAAATGCAGTGACTAAGGTTCCCCCCGTCCTCTTCCCCTGAGCGGGTCATGTGGGCACCCTCTGCCCAGCACAGGCCAAAATCCAAGACTCCCAGAAAGTATTCACCACAAATCACACTGTAGTTCAGGCACAATGAGTCACTCCAAAGTTTTATGTCAGTGTAGGCAACTATTGATTGTTGAGGTTCCCAAATGCCAACAAAAACACTGTAAGCAGGCCTTTCTACGGAAAGCCGTCTTGGGTCTGCTAAGTTAACCCTTTTCTACGTAATTCAATGAATATTTTTATGGCAGAAATGTTAGATGTTAACTATATTTGATGTTTGCCAAAGCACAGGTAATTTTTTAAACAATTAAAATCTAGCATTTATTTAGAGATACACTGCCTAGACTGGCATCCACGAATAAAAAGTTACACAATTTTTAAATAATTCATATCCTTTAAGTATTCCTGGTTTTCTTCCTTTTTTCTTCTAAAATGAGGTTATCTTTTTCAAGTCAACATTTTCATAGTCGCTGGGAGAAAAGAAGTATAACATGTAAGGGAAACAAACCTTCTTAGATAAGCTCCTTGTCTTCTCTTTAAATGTCAGTTGGGTGCCAGAGCATTGTGGTAGCTGTTTTAGGTGCATCATCTTACTAAATCCTCACAACACCCACATAAGCCAGCGATGGTTTCTACTTTATAGATCTGCCATGGTGGAGCTAGGATTTAGGTTCAGATCTGCCTCATTCCATACTCTTGGTCTTAGATTTACATCAACTACCTCTACCTAATAAGGAACAGGCTCCTTATTATAAATTGCTTCCCTTCAAACTACATGGATGTTGTCTGGTTGGTTATACAGAGCATTATTTTTAATCTAACTCACTTTGATTACAGCCACATTTTAGTTGGAAAAGAAAGGGGTAAATTTCATACAGGATACTCTACTTTTTCTTATTCGATCTTGCTAATTCCAAATCAAATTACACCCCTTGCTTGTTAACTACAATGGGAAACTCCCTATTCAGCACAGCACACAACTTTCTACTTTATCTGACATTAATCTGCTTGAAATTAGACAGACCTGGATTCCAATTTTGGCATTTCACTTACCAGATGTGGGGACCTCAGCAAAGTTATCCCAGTTCATTCACCTACAAAAATGGGGATTCCTACCTCACAAGCTTGCAGTGAGATAAGATAATATATTTAAAAGGTTTGCGTGCTTGTTTGCTCTATCACTTCAGTTGTGTCCGACTCTTTGTGACCCGATGGACTGTAGCCCACCAGGTTCCTTTGCCCATGGGGGTTCCCCATGCAAGGATACTGGAGTGGACTGCCACACCCTCTTCCAGGGGATCTTCCTGACCCAGGTATAGAACCTGCTTCTCTTATGTCTCCTGCATTGGCAGGCAGGTTCTTTACCACTAATGCCACTTGGGAAGCCCACTTAAAGGGTGTAGCCTCTTCATATTTGCCAAATAAATGACTGCCTACAACACCTGGATAACTGACTCATAATCGATATGAATCAAGCCAGTGAGGGAGAAAGCAGGGAGCAGAGAAGTACCCTGACCACCAGGTGTCATCACTGGCCCAGGAGAGCTGATCTAACTGCCACAAGCGGCGGGTGGGACCGTCTGTCACAGGACAGGGTAAGACTGTCACTTGCAACTACTGAACATTCAAAAACTGGCTTTGGCTTTCAACATTAAGAGCTGGTACAATGTTTATTCCATCATTCTGAGTAACACTGTTCTCTTACCAGTGTGTTAAAAATGACTGCAGTGGTTGTATCATCATATTAGTTTAATTTTTTAAAAACTGGGGCTTCCCTGGTGGCTCAGACAGTAAGGAATCTGCCTGCAATGCAGAAGACCTGGGCTTGATCCCTGGGTCCGCAAGATCCCCTGGAGAAGGAAATGGCAATCCACTTCAGTATTCTTGCCTGGAGAATTCCAAGGACAGAAGAGCCTGGCGGGCTACAGTCCACGGGGGTCACAAAGAGTTGGACACAACTGAGTGACTAACACACACACACACTTAAAAAAACTCCTCAGCTGATCTTTAAAAAAAAAAAAAAATTCTGAGAATCAATATTGCTTCATAACTCTTTTGCTTTAGTCAACAAGACAATTACATTTTCTGGCGTTCACAGGCTTCAATATTGCCCCCTTGGACAATTTCTCATCCCAACTCCACAAGCCACGGACATTATTTCCTCTACATTATTAATAGAGATGACACAAGAAAAACAGAGTATGTTTTAGGATAAAGTCCATGAACAGCACTAATGGCAAAATAAGCATTAACTAAAAGCCTTATTACTTAAAAGTTCATTTTTAAAAATTCTGCAAATTTTCTCTTTTCCTAAGGAAAACTTACCCTACGGGAGATCTGTCAACCTACAAATATTCTGACATGACTCAAGGAACACTATCACTCCTGACTTCATTCTGGAATCTGCCAACAACGCTCCCTGAGAGGCCCAGGGGCGCATTTCAAAATGAGAGTGATAAAACGAAAAAAAAAAAAACAACAACAAAACCCAACAGAAAAAAAACCCCAAAATGAGAACAGGGTCTGGGCTGCGCTTCTGGTTCTAAGTCCTCCACACTGAGAGCAACTAGCGGTCACTTCAAGACCAGTCATTCAGTGAGTGTTAGGGCGTAACTGGACATGCAGCTCTGAGATGAGACACAGACTTGTCCTGTCTCCAGCGAACACTTGACTCAAGTCTGACCAGGCCTGGCATCCTGGGCGCCCGAGCCCTCCAGCAACCGACAGGCATAAAGAGAAAGGCTAAATGCACAGGCAGATTCTGTTTAGAGCGGGCGCTCCTGGAACTCGAGCAGTTTGGGTTATTTTTGTTCTGACAACAGCTCGAGTTCCACTCTGCATCTCACAAACATGGAAAGGTCTGAAGAGAAACCAGAAGCATCCTCTCCCTTCTGACCATCGCTCCCATTCCTGGAGAACTGTGGAGGGAAGAGCAGATACCGGGAACCATCTGGAATCATGAGGGCAGGTGGCTACCCCAGCTGAAAACCCATTTGCGAAGCACTTTATGCAGATCGATACACTCAGACTGGTCCCTAGAGAAAGAAAAGCTCACGAGGCTGGCCGCCCTCCTGGAGTAAAGGGGCTGCGTCAAGAGATGTTGCCCATCCAGCTGCTCCGGAGCAGCGGGCGGCTCGGCGGGCGCGTTACCTGGGGGACTCGGCGGTGAAACTGCCGCCGTCCAGCAGCCGCATCTTGCAGAAGAGGACCCCGTTGACGAAGGGCACCGAGGAGAGCTCCTCGAGCTCGAAGTCCACCTTAAACTTAAACTTCTTCTTCTTCATCATCGTGAGAGCCAGACGCCGGCGAGCGGGGTGCGGGGGTGGCCCCAAGGGGCGCGCGGGCCGGCGCCGCCGCTTCAACTCGGCCGAGCCCCGGGCCCTCCCAGCCCCCCCATGGCCCGAGCCGCGAGCTGCGCGCGGGGGCGCGGCTGGGGGGCGCCGAGGTCCGGCCGCCGCCGCCTCCTCCTGCGGCAACTCGGGCCCGAGCGCGGCGGCGGCCGCAGCGCGGACCCCGCCCGCCCGCGGGGAGTGGTCGTGCTGCAGCTCGCCTGAGCGGTGGGAGCCCTTTCCGTGTGCAGCTTGCCGCCGCCGCCGCCCGTCTGGGAGGAGGAGAGGGCGAAGCTGGGAGAACCGCCGCTGCCGCCGCCTCCTCAGCGCCACGGGGCCAGAGGCGCCCCCAGCGGCCGCGGCCGGCAGCGCACCGCCGCCGGGCGGAAGTGGGGAGGGCGGGCGAGGAAATTCGGGGCGGGCGGGCGCTTCGCCGGGAAACTGACCCGCGACGGCAGTTAGGGTGTCACGCCTCTCTGGGGTTTAAAAAAAAACCAAATCCTACCAAAAAGGAACTTCCTTCTACAGCTTCCTCTCGGCCTTTCTTTAGTTATTTTGCTCCGCCTCCTTTCTCCCCCTCCTCCTTCAGCGATATTTTTTTTCCCCTTGGGTTTGAGAGTCATGGGTTAATAGAGTGAATCAGAATCTCCACGACGTTCTTTTCGTCAATTTGAAATCCTAAAACTAAAATTCACGAGCCTCCTCATATAAAATGAGGGAGGAAAAGAAAGGATTAAAATGTGCTGAGGACTCAGGCACTGACTGCTACAGACGTTTTCCTCTTGTTTATTCTTTAATTCCTGTCATCCAGGATAAAAGAGTACAGCAAAGATTAAAATAATACCTTTCTTTTTAAAATTTAGTCTGTCCAAACCGAGACTGAAAAGCCTAAAAATAAAGTGTCCATAGATGCATAGCAACTACCTGCCCTCTGTAGGCATGTGTGTGTTGTTGCAATGTGTCTTGCCTGCTTACTTACATAATATTCCTGTTTTCAGTCTAAGTTATAACCCTCGCAGTAATCTCTCTGAAAGGCTGCAACTGAAAAGATCCTCGTTTCCAGTTCACTCATTTATCCATGCATTCATTCACATAAAAATATTTTTAATCACCTAAAATGTTGGTCACTATCAAGACCCAATGATTTATTTAAAAAAATAACAACAAAACAAAAAAGCCACATAAAAACCCTGACCTCAACGGTTTTACGATTTAGTGAGATATTTATATATATATATATATATATGTATATATATATAAGTCGGTCGTTAAAAAAGAAAACCTACCATGTGTGTTTGTTTAGCATGAATACTCAGTTTGTCTCGAGCTCAGAAGGGAAAGCAATTAAAGTAATTGATATTAACCAGTGTTCTGAATTTCAAAGAATGAACAGAATTTGGGACCAAGTGGGCTGTGGGAATAGGGTGTGTTCCAGGCAGAGGAAATGAAGGTAAAGACCCAGGGGCAGCGTTTATGAGTCTCAGGTTGGGAGTTGGTAGTGAATATAGCTGTTTGGCCATCAGGACAAGGAAAGGCAGTGGGAAGAGTTAAAGGGAACTTTGCAGTTTGTAACTTGGAAAACTAGATGGAAGTAGGAGAGGGCGGATTGGGAATGGAAGAGATAATGAGTCTCTAAGCTGTGAGACATCAGGGAGAGAAGGGCAGCCTTAGCTCACAGGAAAGCTGAAACCATGTATTTGGGAATTTGAGTATGCCTTGATGGCTGAAGCCCGGAAAATAGATAAAAATGAGTTACTCTGAAGAATATTTAATGGGTAGATGGAGGAAGAGGAGCTTGTGAAGGCACCTGAGAACAAACAAAGAGGAGATCAAGGAAGATAAATGGCCTGGAAGCCAAAGAAGAGTTTTAACTATGTAACATTCATATTTATTAAGACCTATTGTGTGCCAGGCACTGTGCTGGGGACTAGAGATTAAAATGAACAAGGTACAGAGGGGCTTATAATACAGATGTGCAAGCAGATCAATTAGAGAGAGGGAGAGGGAGGTAGGTCTATGATCTATGGAGAGTGGAGGAGGGGAGTCTGCATTGCTGCAGAGCAATCCTGGAGGATATGGACTGAAAAGAAGCTATTAAACTGCAGTTCTAGGAAGTTATTGGTAATCTTGGCAAGTGAAGCCTCCATAAAAGGTGATGACGAAGTAAGATTAAAATGGTCTTATAAGCAGATAGGGTAGGGAGTCCCTGGAGAAAGAGAACCAGGCATTGTTTTCTTGACATAAGAGAAACCTTTTTTGGCCTAAGTAATTTGAGGATCTAAGCCTGGTGACTACACTTGCCCTTGAACAGATGTCAGTAATTAATGATCTTAAGGGAAGTGAGGGAATGCAAGAACAAAGGGAAAGCAGTCAAGAAACAATAGTTCAGCAATAAAAGAGAATCCTGGTTCCTCCTCAAGGGATATATGTTACAACTTAATACACATTTTTGAGTTGGGCAGGATATAAGCCACCCCCACCCCCCTCCCCCGCACCCAGGTGGAGGACAATAACTACATGCTGGGACCTCAGACTGATCAGAACCTAAGGAATGGTGACATAGACTTTTTCTGACTTAAACCAACTAAAGCCTGGACTCGGATCACCTTTGCCCCAATTCTGCACTAAATTCTCCTCTGCTCAAGCCCCTTCATGGGTATGCATATACCCTTAGCTTAAAACTTCCTCAAATTTGCTATTAGGGAGACACTGCTTCAGGAAAGATCCCCAGTGATTTCCTTACTTGTTGCAAATAATAAATCCTTCCCTCTCTTTGTGTCTTTTGGCTTGACACCTCCAAGAAGCAAACCCAGGTTTTGGGTAGCAGTCTGGGAAGTGAATGGTAGGTAGTAACGAGGAATGAGTGACAAATCTTTTTTCCTGATTTTTGCCAGTGAACGAAAAGAGAGAAGACAGTAGTAGCTAGGAGAGGAAGAGTCAAACTTTTTCAATGACATCCTGGAACTATCCAACATTTGTCCAGTGCTTAATATGTGCCAGGCACCTTTATAAGTCCTAGCTATCTAAGATGCAGTTTCTATTCCAAATCTTAGGGTGTCTTGGAGGACACAGGTAAGTAAGCAGGCTGTTGGAGTACAATGTAATATTGAATCTGTCTTCCTATGACAGTAGGTATGAATAGTCTTATGTGGGAATGTTGTTGTTCAATTGTCAAATTGTGTCTGACTGTGGGAATACGGTACATCTAACTAGGATAAGTAGGATTGTGGAAAACTTTCTAGGCTAAGTGACATTTGAGCTTCTGTCAGAGTGTTGAGAGTGGGGGTGGAGAGCAGTTTCCAGAAAGAAAGTACTGCGTGTGCAAAGGCTCAGAGGAAGAGAGACTGTGTTGCAGGAGGAACTGAAAGAAGTTCAGTCTGGCTGCAACTTAGAGTGGGGTGTGGTGACAGGGATATAATAGGGAGCCACTGAAGTTTTAAAACGGGAATGATATACTAGGATTTGAAGTATATAAAGATCTCCAGCTTCAGTAAAACAGAAGGAAGGAAGAGAGTCTAGTATTCTTATTTAGATTTGATTATTAAACACTGTGTGTGAGTCAAGGTCCAGACAAGAAACAGACATCATACTTAAAGTGTTTAAATGAGGAAATTTTAATGAAAAGATTCTTTATTGAACTGCAGAGTAAGGAAACCACAGACTGGTGGGGTGTTGAAAGGAGGAGTTTAAATATCCTGACCTCTTTCATCTCCTGCTTTCTGATCTCCTGATGCTTACTTTCCATGATTCAAAACCAACCGAAGTGAGAGGGCAAAGAAACCTGGAAGATGAAGTTGGTAGAAGATGGCCTCCTGAGGCACAGAGGAAGGCACCAAAGAGTGGAGAGTGATGGAGTTTAGGGGATAGAAAGCTATCAGTGCACACCTGGTTCAGCCAGGGTTCACTGTAGAAACCTGAAACAAACAGCTATGTCAAGCAATTCAGAGTCCTTGGAAGGGCTGGTGGAGTAGAAGTTAACAGACTATTGAATTCATTTGTGGCAAACATTATCAGATGCCACTATTATCTGGTCCTTTTTTACCTCTTGGGCATATGGGAGTTTACATTTCCCAGTCCCCTTGTGGTTCAGTAGGGCCATGTGATTAGCTCTAGCCAATAAGATGTGAGAGAAGGCAATGGCACCCCACTCCAATACTCTTGCCTGGAAAATCCCATGGATGGAGGAGCCTGGTAGGCTACAGTCCATAGGGTCACTAGGAGTCGGACACGACTGAGTGACTTCACTTTCACTTTTCCATTTCGTGCACTGGAGAAGGAAATGGCAACCCACTCCAGTATTCTTGCCTGGAGAGTCCCGGGGACAGTGGAGCCTGGTGGGCTGCCGTCTGTGGGGTCCTACAGAGTCGGACACAACTGGAGCGACTTAGCAGCAGCAGCAGCAGCAGCAGCAATAAGATGTGAGAAGTAATACATCATTTCCAAGATGAGACAGTGACAAACTTTTGAGCAATTCTCTTGCCTTTCTCTGCCCTGTTACAATTGTCATGGAGGAAACCTTGTGCTCAGATGTAGTAGCCACAATATTGAAGCAGCCCAGATCATTGAGTCAGCACCTGGAGAACAGCTGCCACATTTGCAATAAACTTTTATCCCTCCGTTTTATTGAGATATAATCAATATGTAACATTGTATTAGTTCAGGATGTACAACATAATGATTTGATAGAGGTTCAGTTCAGTTCAGTCGCTCAGTTGTGTCTGACTGTTTGCGACCCCATGAATCACAGCACACCAGGCCTCCCTTTCCATCACCAACTCCCAGAGTTTACCCAAACCCATGTCCATTGAGTCGGTGATACCATCCAACCATCTCATCCTCTGTCGTCCCCTTCTCCTCCTGCCCCCAATCCTTCCCAGCGTTAGAATCTTTTCCAATGAGTCAAATCTTTGCATGAGGTGGCCAAAGTATTGGAGCTTCAGCTTTAACATTAGTCCTTCCAATGAACATCCAGGACTGATCTCCTTTAGGATGGACTGGTTGGATCTCCTTGCAGTCCAAGGGACTCTCAAGAGTCTTCTCCAACACCACAGTTCCAAAGAATCAATTCTTTGGTGCTCAGCTTTCTTCACCATCCAACTCTCACATCCATACATGACCACTGGAAAAACCATAGCCTTGACTAGATGGACCTTTGTTGGCAAAGTAATGTCTCTGCTTTTAAATATGCTATCTAGATTGATCATAACCTTCCTTCCAAGGAGTAAGCGTCTTTTAATTTCATGGCTGCAGTCACCATCAGCAGTGATTTTGGAGCCCCCCAAAATAAAGTCTGCCACTGTTTCCACTGTTTCCCCATCTATTTGCCATGAAGTGATGGGACCAGATGCCATGATCTTAGTTTTCTGAATGTTGAGCTTCAAGCCAACTTTTTCACTCTCCTCTTTCACTTTCATCAAGAGGCTCTTTATTTCTTGTTCACTTTCTACCATAAGGGTGGTGTCATCTGCATATCTGAGGTTATTGATATTTCTCCCGGCAATGTTGATTCCAGCTTGTGTTTATTCCAGCCTAGCATTTCTCATGATGGACTCTGCATATATGTTAAATAAGCAGAGTGACAATATACAACCTTGACGTACTCCCTTTTCCTATTTGGAACCAGTCTGTTGTTCCATGTCCAGTTCTAACTGTTGCTTCCTGACCTGCATACAGGTTTCTTAAGAGATAGGTCAGGTGGTCTGGTATTTCCAGCTCTTTCAGAATTTTCCACAGTTTATTGTGATCCACCCAGTCAAAGGCTTTGGCATAGTCAATAAAGCAGAAATAGATGTTTTTCTGGAACTCTCTTGCTTTTTTGATAATCCAGCGTATGTTGGCAATTTGATCTCTGGTTCCTCTGCCTTATCTAAAACCAGCTTGAACATCTGGAAGTTCACGGTTCACGTATTGCTGAAGCCTGGCTTGGAGAATTTTGAGCATTACTTTACTAGCATATGAGATGAGTGCAATTGTGCGGTAGTTTGAGCATTCTTTGGCATTGCCTTTCTTTGGGATTGGAACGAAAACTGACCTTTTCCAGTCCTGTGGCCACTGCTGAGTTTTCCAAATTTGCCGGCATATCGAGTGCAGCGCTTTCACAGCATCATCTTTGAGGATTTGAAATAGCTCAACTGGAATTCCATCACCTCTACTAGCTTTGTTTGTAGTGATGCTTTCTAAGGCCCACTTGACTTCACATTCCAGGATGTCTGGCTCTAGGTGAGTGATCACACCATTGTGATTATCTGTGTCGTGACAATCTTTTTTGTACAGTTCTTCTGTGTATTCTTGCCACCTCTTCTTAATATCTTCTGCTTCTGTTAGGTCCATACCATTTCTGCCCTGTATCGAGCCCATCTTTGCATGAAATGTTCCCTTGGAATCTCTAATTTTCTTGAAGAGATCTCTAGTCTTTCCCATTCTATTGTTTTCCTCTATTTCTTTGCATTGATCGCTGAGGAAGACTTTCTTATCTCTCCTTGCTATTTTTTGGAACTCTGCATTCAGATGGGAATATCTTTCCTTTTCTCCTTTGCTTTTCGCTTCTCTTCTTTTCCCAGCTATTTGTAAGGCCTCCTCAGACAGCCATTTTGCTTTTTCTGCATTTCTTTTCCATGGAGATGGTCTTGATCCCTGTCTCCTGTACAATGTCACGAACCTCTGTCCATAGTTCATCAGGCAGTCTGTCTATCAGATCTAGTCCCTTAAATCTATTTCTCACTTCCACTGTATAATCATAAGGGATTTGATTTAGGTCATACCTGAATGGTCTAGTGGTTTTCCCTACTTTCTTCAATTTAAGTCTGAATTTGGCAATCAGGAGTTCATGATCTGATAGATCATGTGAAATGATTACCATCATAAGTTTAGTTAACATCAATCACCTCATATAGTTACAATTTTTTTGTGTTTTTAATGAGAACTTATAAGATCTACTTTCTTAGCACTTTCAAATACACAATACAGTATTATTAACTATAGTCATGATATTGCACACTACATCCCCAGAACTTATTTATAAGTGGAAGTTTGTACCTTCTGACCCTCTTTATCCATTTTTACCAGCCCTCCAAAACGTTCCTCTGTCAACTACCAATCTGTTCTCTGTATCTATGAATTTGGTTTTTTTCAAGTTCCACATATAAGTCTTTTGCTGTTTGGCTTATTCACTTATGATGAATAAGTGAATTCACACCTCGATGTTCATCCATGTTGTTTCAAAAGGCAAAGTGTCCTTCTTTTATATGACTGAATATACATTTATATACATATATGTATGTGTGTGTGTGTATGTGTGTGTAAGACATATAGCTTCCCAGGCAGTGCTAATAGTACAGAATCTGCCTGCCAATACAGGAGATACAAGAGATGTGAGTTTGATCTCTGGGTTGGAAAGATCCCTTTTAGTAGTAAGAAATGGCAACCCCACTCCAGCATTCTTGCCTGGAAAATTCCATGGACAGAAGAGCCTGGTGGATTACAGTCCATGGGGCTGCAAAGAGTTCGGCTGAGCATGATTTTGTTTGTTTGTTTGTTTTCTTTATCTGTTCATCCATTGATGGACACTTAGTTTGTTTCTATGAGTTGGCTATTATAAGTAATGCTGCAATGAATACGTGGGTGCAGATATCTCTTTAGGAAGGTGATTTTCTTTCCTTCAAATATAGACTCAGAAGTGGGTTCACTGGATCATATGGTAGATCTATTTTTAATTTTTTGAGGAACTTCCATACTGTTTTCCATAATAGCTGAATCAATTTACCTTCCCATCAACTGTGTACAAAGGTTCCCTTTTCTCCACATCCTTGTTAGCACTTGTTATTTCTTGTCTTATGATAGCCATTCTAAGTGTGAGGTGATATCTCATTGTGCTTTTGATTTGCATTTCCCTGATGATTAGTGATGTTGAGTACCTTTCCATGTAACTGTTGGCCATCTGTATGTCTTCTTTGGAAAAATGTATATTTGATTCTTCTGCCTATTTTTTTGTTTGTTTGTTTCATTTTGTTGTTTGCTGTTGAGTTGTATGAGCTCTTCATATATTTTGGATATTGACTCCAAATCAGATATGTGATTTGTAAATGTTTCTCCCATTCCATAGACTGCCTTCTCACTTTGTTGATGGTTTCCTTTGCTTTGCATGCAGTTAACTTTTGTCAGTGAGACAGAAACTTTTATTATATTTAGTCACTGAGATTTGGGGGATTGCTTGTTACTACAGCATTAGGCTATCCAATTCTGACTAATTTGCAATGTAGATGGAATGAGAAGTTGACAATAGGACACACTATTGTGGCTGCCACCACTATGGAGCCCATGTGAAGAGTCTAGATGCTGCAAACACATTATCATACCTTGCTTGCAAGTGGCCACAGCAGCAGGAAGATAGCCTCCAATTCACTTGCACCTATTTTTTTCATAAGTGCATTTATTTGGCAGACCTTATTTGCACCTAGAATTCAAGCGATGAAGGAGTCTTAGGAATATAATTTTTAGCTTTTCAACTTCTTCGAATAGAGTAATGGAATGGACATTGAAGCAGCAGATGTAAGTATCTACCCCAATACCTATAATAAATTTCCTCAAAGGCAGGAATGGTCTGTTAATCATCTTTGTATCTCTTCTATCTAGCCGGATACCTGGCATTAGTTGGTGTTCAATAAGTGCTTTTTGGGATTAGAATGAAAACTGACCTTTTCCAGTCCTGTGGCCACTGCTGAGTTTTCCAAATTTGCTGGCATATTGAGTGCATTCCAATCCCAAAGAAAGGCAATGTCAAAGAATACTCAAACTACTGCACAATTGCACTCATCTCACATGCTAGTAAAGTAATGCTCAAAATTCTCCAAGCCAGGCTTCAGCAATACGTGAACCGTGAACTTTCAGATGTTCAAGCTGGTTTTAGAAAAGGCAGAGGAACCAGAGATCAAATTGCCAACATACGCTGGATCATCAAAAAAGCAAGAGAGTTCCAGAAAAACATCTATTTCTGCTTTATTGACTACACCAAAGCCTTTGACTGGGTGGATCACAATAAACTGTGGAAAATTCTGAAAGAGCTGGAAATACCAGACCATCTGACCTATCTCTTGAGAAACCTGTATGCAGGTCAGGAAGCAACAGTTAGAACTGGACATGGAGCAACAGACTGGTTCCAAATAGGAAAAGGAGTACATCAAGGCTGTATATTGTCACCCTGCTTATTTAACTTATATGCAGAGTACATCATGAGGAACGCTGGGCTGGAGGAAGCACGAGCTGGAATCAAGATTGCCAGGAGAAATATCAATAACCTCAGATATGCAGATGACACCACCCTTATGGCAGAAAGCGAAGAAGAACTAAAGAGCCTCTTGATGAAAGTGAAAAGAGGAGAGTGAAAAAGTTGGCTTAAAGCTCAACATTCAGAAAACTAAGATCATGGCATCTGGTCCCATCACTTCATGGCAAATAGATGGGGAAACAGTGGAAACAGTGTCAGACTTTATTTTGGGGGGCTCCAAAATCACTGCAGATGGTGACTGCAGCCATGAAATTAAAAGACGCTTACTCCTTGGAAGGAAAGTTATGACCAACCTAGATAGCATATTTAAAAGCAGAGACATTACTTTGCCAACAAAGGTCCATCTAGTCAAGGCTATGGTTTTTCCAGTGGTCATGTATGGATGTGAGAGTTGGATGGTGAAGAAAGCTGAGCACCGAAGAATTGATGCTTTTGACTGTGGTGTTGGTGAAGACTCTTGAGAGTCCCTTGGACTGCAAGGAGATCCAACCAGTCCATCCTAAAGGAGATCAGTCCTGGATGTTCATTGGAAGGACTGATGTTGAAGCTGAAACTCCAATACTTTGGCCAGTGAAGAGTTGACTCATTGGAAAAGACCCTAATGCTGGGAAGGATTGGGGGCAGGAATAGAAGAGGACGACAGAGGATGAGATGGCTGGATGGCACCACCGACTCGATGGGCATTGGTTTAAGTATACTCCGGGACTTGGTGATGGACAGGAAGGACTGGCGTGCTAAGATTCATGGGGTTGCAAAGAGTTGGACATGACTGAGCGACTGAACTGAACTGAAGTGTTTCTTGAAATGATATGAATTTCATTTCTGGTGACTCAGATGGTAAAGAATCTGCTTGCAATGCAAGAGACCCACATTCGATCCCTGGGTTGGGATGATCCCCTGGAGAAGGGAATGTCTACCCACTCCAGTATTCTTGCCTAGAGAATTCCATGGATAGAGGAGCCTGCTGGGTTACAGTCTGTGGGGTCACAGAGTTGGACACAACTGAGCAACTAACACTTTCACAGTTTCAAGTGATTCACTTCTCAGGTAAAACAATAAAAGTGCTAGACATGTGCTAAGACAACTTGTATCAGAGATTTGACAAATCTTGTAATATCCTCTACTATGAGAAGGGAGTATTAGTAGTCTCCAACTAAAAGGAGTGGGCAGAAGCAAAAGTAACCATACCAAACAGTTACAGAATAGGTATGTAAGTTAAAGTTAGGTTTAGCTCCAAATGAAAGAAAACTTAAAACAACAGATGCTTAAATATGACAAGCTCATTTCTCTCTTAATTAAGTAAAGACAGGAGATAAAAGTCCAGAGGTGGGAGAAGAGCTCCATGATCATCAGGAACCCAAGTTCTGTTGCTCCATTGTCCTTAACATGTGGTTTTCACCCTATGGTCTAAGATGGCTGCTCAAGCTCTAGTCACCTCTCAATTCCAGCCAGCAGGAAGATAGAAGGAAGAAAGGTAGAAAGGTATGCTCCCTCCCTCTTGAGAACACTTCCTGGAATATGTACACTTTACTTTTACTTAATCCCATCAGCCAATGAAATGTGATCAGAAGTGATGGCACCAATTCCAGGTCTGGCCCATAAAACCTCCCACATACGATTCTCCCTCTTTTCTGGCATCTGCCGTTTGGAATTTGATGTCAAGGGAAACTTCTGAAGTTATGTGTTGAAGATAACAGAGCTTGTGTAAGAGCTGGTATAAGCCTACGTCCCTAGGTGACTATATGGCAAAGATTTATTCTCTTGCTCCTCCAGCCCTAAACAGGAACACTAACATTGAACTGTTATGTGACCAAGAAGCAAACTTTTGTGACCTTTGAGGTATGTTTGCCACAACAGCTAGCTTTACCTTAATTCAGAAATTGTTACAGAAATAGAGCACTATTGTTTAAAACTAATCAGACAGGCAGTGGGCAACAAGGAAACTATGGTTCGGAGCTGGAAATGGAAACCCATGGCAAAACGTTTGGTGAAAGAGTTGCCTGTGATAATTCAGAAGGCAAATAAGGTTGCTACAAAGTTCATATTTCTAGAAGAGGTTGGAAAATGAAATGTTTGTAGGTTATGTTTGAACCAGCTGGGCAGAGCTCAGCGTAAAGAATCTGCCTGCAATGCAGGAGACACAGGAGATGCGGATTCGATCCCCGGATTGGGAAGATCCCCTGGAGAAGGAAATGGCAACCCACTCAAGTATTCTTGCCTGGAAAATCCCATGGACAGAGGAGCCTGGCGGGTTATAGTCCATGGGGTCGCAAAGAGTCGGACACGACTGAAGTGACTTAGCACACATGGGCAGAGATTATGTTTACTGGCTGCATTTATCAAGATATTAGAAAAGTGAGACACACTCATGCAATAATAAACAGGTTTGCAAGCATAACTGAAGAGGAATATAGAGAGTACAGCCATTTGGAGACTCAAGGGATTGGAAAAGTGTACTACTCTATACTTCAAAGAATAGGAAATAAGACTAAAAAAGCTTTTGAGCAACAAGGGCCCATTAAAACTCAGCCATGCAGCAAAGATTAGATTTAGGGTGTGGCCTCCATTTAGGTCTGATGGTCTCTCATGTTGAGAGGAAGAGAAGCATGTGGTGAAAAAGCAAGGAAATCAATTAGGATAAAAAATTATCTCTAGGAAAGAACTTTAGTGTTAGTGGCATTATGAAACTGACTGGATGCAAACAGATCAGAAAGTCTTTCCATTTTTGAGGGATTGTATTGCTAAAGAAATCACGAGCCTGTATTAAAACTGTAATTTCCACAAGGAAGTCATAATTATGGACACCTGCTTCACATGTGGCCTTAGAAGAAAAATTTCAGAGGACAGAGTCGGTGACCAAAGAGGACAATGCACAAGGGGAAGTGGGCTCCTTGCAGAAAAGAGTAATATGGTCCAACGTAGAAGCTTTACCCACTGCCAGTTCAGGGCCATCACAAAGCCTCCATGCAGAATTTCATCTTTGCAATGGGCCAGTGCCTCCCCTTCTCCCATTTTCCACCTAGAAGTATTTACTGCAATACATTTGTTCCATCATTAAATACTGGGTGTGACTGGGGAAATATCTTATTATTCCATAGGTCACAGTGAGTTTCTCATCACTATTGACATGTTGGACCAGACAGTTCTAGGGTGGGAGTGGCGCTGTCTTGTGTATTGTACAATTTTAGTAGCATCCCTGGCCTTTACCCAACAACATGCCAAGAGCATCTTCCTCCTTCCCAGTTGTGACAATCAAAAATTTCTCCAGAACTTGCCTAATGTTTCCTGGGGGACAAAATCACCCATGGGTGAGAATCAGTAGGCCACAAGATGATGTGGAGTTACATCCAGACCTGATGGAGAATCCTGTGTGGTTACCTGGAGATCCTGTACTTTGAACTTGATGAAGTAACCAGGTGAGATTTGAAATGATCTCTCTTGGAGATTATCTATTTGGGGAAAAAAGGATGAAATGGATATCTTATGACCAAGTGGTGGGGCTATGGCCTAGAGTGCTAGGTCATCACCAAACCTGTTTTCTCTTCTTCCTGAGTATTTTCCAGTCTCCTTTGCAACTGGACGCTGCTGCAGACTGACTCCCAGCCAATGAAATGAATGCATCTTCCAGACCTGGTCCATACAAATCTCCTGAATGTGATTCTTTCACTCTTAACCCATCTGATGGCTGGATGTTGATTTAAGCTAGCCTTGGAAGCCAAGTATTGAAAATGAGAAAGCCTCTATCAGCCTGGGCATTTCTATTAGCAGCTTATAGCAGAGTCCCTCACTCATTCTCCCAAACCCACTGACCAGGATATTGGTTTGTGAGGTGGGAGAATTTAACATCTATTTTTAAAAATTGTGTAAAATACATATAACATAACATTTACCATCTTAATCATTTTTAAGTATACAGTCCAGTGATATGAAGTACATTCACATTGTTATACAACCATTACCGCCATTCATCTACAGAACTTTTCTGTCATCCCAAACTGGAACTCTTTACCCATTAAACAATATCTCCCAATGTTCCTGTCCCCAGCCCCTGGCCACCACCACCCTACTTCCTTTATCTATGAATTTGACTCTTCTAGGTACCTCATGTGAATGGACTGATGGTATTTGTCCTTGGGTGAGTGGCTTAATTCACTACATTTAATTTATAAAACCACTGAGATTAGGGGTACGTTTGTTGTACCAGCTAGTGTTATATACTCTGTGTCTGGAACAAAGTAGATCCTCAAATAAATGTTTGCTGAGTGAATATTCAACTATTGTCATTAATTTGAGACGTTGTTTAGCATATTATGATGCATTTAATTTGTAAATTACGTTGTTTTATAGTTATATAAAGTTACAAGGTCTAATTTTATGTTTAAAATACATTTATAAAATCTTTTAATTATAGTAATTTAGATTACCATTGAGAGTTCATGACATCTTTTTTCTATCTGTTATCCATTTCGGGGAAGCAATCCTATACTGGGTTGTTTGCAAAAGCATACATTATAAGAATGGTAAATCAAATACTTGCCTTAATTTTCTGTTGTCTAAAACCAAACTATGCTAGCATTATTGAGGAGAGATTATAGGAGAGTATGACACAGGAGTTTGGATACTAACATTCCCAGCCAAGCAAAATGGTTTTAATTTCACATCAAAGGAAATATGGCAATAAAAACACATCCTCCTTTTTTGGTTCTGTGGTTAAATAAGGTCGTTATTGATACCTAAGTACTGACATTTGACTGTCTTGACTACTAGTCTGCCTGAGGAAAGGATAAAAGCTTTCAATGAAAGAACTAGATTACTTTCTGAAGTGCCTCCTTTAATTCTAAAACTTGATCTCCTCAGTAGTTCTTTTTACCTTTTTTCAAGTTTCTATAGAAAGATAGCAAATTGCCTTTGTGGTTCTTTTAAAAACAAGTGCTAGATTGTACGCTTTTCTATCAGAAAACTACAATGTTTGTTCAACAGCTCCTTTCCAGTCAGAACATAACTAGAGTGGATTGAGAAGCGTTCTTTAACTGAGCGAGTGTGATAAGCCTAAGTGTCCCAAACTGCTAGCATTTGGGAACTCCTTAAATTTTCGTTTGGTCCTTCCTTTCCTTGTCGCCTTGATAGCCTAATGTTAAGGTAACTACATGAAGGATTATTTCCTCACCTCTTTATAATTATTCCTACTGGGTAGAACTAGATTTCTCTTTCCAGAGAACACTAAATACTAATTTCACAAACAAATACATTACAGAAGTTATAGAAAATAAGGTTCTTTCTCTAAGAGCATTTTAGAAGTTACTGATGCTCTCAAAACAGGTGAGAAAGTCTTCTAAAAAATTCAAGCCAAATCAACCTTGAATCTTAAATCTGAGCAAACTTTATTAATTTGTTGATTTAGATCCCAGTAATTTTTATAAATTAGTAAGTCAAAGAGGAACGCTTTAAAGAAATGAAACCAAAAAGCAAACATTAAACCAGAACCTATTCTATGCATTTTCTAATTAAATTGGCATAGGACCAGAATATTGTATTTTTTTAGATAGGCACCCAGAAAACATTTTAAAAATTGGTGTTATTTTCTCCTTTATGTCAGAGGTATGTAAAACTTCTGGGTACAGTTTTGTTTATAAAACCTGCAAATTGATCAATTACAATACAAAAATCTAATAACTTCTATGACAACCATAAGTTAAAGACTATGCTTGCCATATCACTGGCTCTAAGTTAGAATGGATCAGAGTTATGACTTAACAACAATGAACAGTGATTGAAGAGTTTCAGATTTTAATCCCAGTTCTGCTTCTGATGGTTTAACTTCCCTGAGCTCATTTTGTTCTGCAAAATGAGGGAAATAGTCTGGACCAGAATAGTTCAACAGAACTTTATGCAATGATGGAAATTTCTCTGTTCTATTTGGTAATGGTAGTCACTAAACCACAGCATTAGTGGTTACTGAACACTTGACATATGGCTGGGATGATTAAGGAACTGAATTTTAAATTTTATTTAATTATAGGTAACTTAAATAGCCACATGTGGCTAATTGCTGCCATGTTGGGTGTCAGAGGTCTAGATTCACTCTTATTCACTCAACAAGTATCTGAGTGCCTACAACCTGCCAAGCATCAGGCTACCTGGGGAAGGTGGGTCATCCCAAGGTCTTTGCCTTCAAGGAGTTAACATGGAGAAAAGCTAAATAAATACTTGCTAATACTGTGCTTCAATAAACAACTATACAAAAAGCACTGGGACACATAGAGGAAAGAACATTTACCAGAAAGCAGATCATCTCTAAGACCCTCTCCAGCTCTAAAATTATATTAAGTGAGTGAGTGACTACATGAAAGTCAATCAGTCAAGTTCAACTCTTTGCGACCCCGTGGACTGTAACCTGACAGGCTGTTCTGTCCTTGAAATTCTCCAGGCAGGAATACTGGCTTGGGTAGCTTTTCCCTTCTCCAGGGGATCTTTCTAACCCAGGTCTCCCACATTACAGGTGGATGCTTTACCATCTGAGCCACCAGGGAAGCCCAGGAATACTGGAGTGGGTAGCATATCCCTTCTCCAGGGGATCTTCCTGACCCAGGAATTGAACCAGGGTCTCCTGCATTGCAGGCAGATTCTTGATCAGCTGAGCTACCAGGGAAGCTCCCATATTAATTAAACTCAACAGATATTTACAGAGCAGCTATTTTCTGTCCAGCTTATTATTGACATGAATTCTGAGTATAGCATTATCACTCAGAGTTAGTAGCTGACAAATAATATCAGCACTCTAATTTTGAAGATTCATTCATTCAATATTTAGTGAATGTTTCTCTATGTACTAAGCTCTTCGCTGGGCATGTGAGGAAAAAAGGGAATTTGATGATGTTTTAAAGGTGATCTCAAAGGTGTACAGTAAAACAAAAACAGACTTTGACTCTATTTTTCAGGAAATAAATCACCAGGCAATGGGTTTTGTTATATTTGGAATGATAGTATTTCAATTCAGTTCAATTCAATTTTGTGTTTATTGGTCTCAATATGAATTGATGATGTTTCAAATATTATTTCAACTACCTAGAGCCAAATCAGCAGCGCTGGTTGGTATTAATAATAAAGTATAGAAGTGAAGAATTAGGCATGGTTGTCCATTAAAAATGCCTCATAGATTTTGCATCAGTTAGAATAAATACTTTGAGGAGATATTTCTTAGAAAAGATTACTGTATATTATTGCCTAGATACAATTTTTTAAAAAGACTTATTTTTATGTTTTTTGGCTGTGGTGGTTCTTCCTTGCTGCACTCAGGCTTTCTCTACTTGGGGTGAGCAGGGGCTACTCTTGGTTGTGGTGTGCAGGCTTCTCCTTGCAGTGACTTCTTTTGTTGAAGAGCACCAGTTCCAGGACATGCATGCTTCAGTAGTTGTGGTACCTGGGCTCAGTAGTTGTGATGCTGGGCTTAGTTGCTCCACAGCATGTGGGATCTTCTCAGATCAGGGATCGAACTGATTCCCTTACAGTGCAAGGTGGATTCTTAACCATTGGGGATCACCAGGGAAACCCTAGATATAAATATTTACTCCTTTTCAATGTTTTTTTTTTATTGGTATCTAGCTATAATATCGTCCAGTGTTTTTCTGTGCATTAGATCATGTCTTCTTTTATATGAAACTCGTGCTTGTCTTAAATATGTCTTTTTTATTGGCTATATATATATATATATATTCTTCAATTCTTGTTTGTTTAGTTGACCAATGTGCAACCATTCAACTGAAGGATTAAAAAAGCAAATATGAATTGGATCTTCTCAAGGAGTTCAGAGTAGGCGAAATTAAAACAGAACCAAGTTGAGAAAGAGGCATTTTCATACCTACCAGTGTACCTCAGAGGAAGCAGTTACTTCCAGATGAGACATTAAGAGAAGGCTTTATGGAGGATGTGACAATGAGCTAGACCTTGAGCCTTGAAGGAAGCGTAGGACCTGCAGATGCAGAGGAGGAAGGAAAGGCATTTCCGACGAGCCAATGGAGAGAGGAAGGGAAGCACAAAGTTAGGCAGGAGAAAACTCTGAGCTGAAACACATGAAAAAGTAGCTATGAAAAGGAGTAGGGGAAAAAAAACAACAGGTTGAAAACAGACTGTGGCCAGAACCTGGTTTTAAATGCTAGGCTGGGTAGTCTACACTTCACTTTGTAGACTGTGAAGCATTTGAACAAGGGTATGAAAAATCAGAGTTGTTCATTAGGAACATTAAGCTGACAGGCACATATAAGATAGATTGGAGTTCAGCTCAGTTCAGTCGCTCAATTGTGTCCGACTCTTTGCGACCCCATGAATCGCAGCATGCCAGGCCTCCCAGTAGGGAGGGGCTAATGCAGGGGCCAGTAGAAGGCTGGTTACTATAGCAGTGCGGACATTGGTTATGTGGCTCTGAGTTAGGATATTAGCAGAGTTGTTAGAGAAGACCCATGAGAGGTTATTGTAAAGGTAGAATCAGAAGTACCTGGCAACTCATTGCGTATGGTGATGGAATAAGGAAAGAAGTAAAAAAAAAAAAGACTCAGCTGTTATAAACCTCCTTGACAGAGAGGATGGTGATAGTTTAAGCAGATTTAGGGAAGGAAGGAATAAGATTGATATAAAAAATATGTTCTTGCAGGGAAGAAATATATTTATATTATATTCTGGAAATTTATATATTCAATTCACTTTAACTGAGGCTAGTGATGAAAATGTGAAGTACACTGGGAGACACCTTGAATTTTGCATTATGGTAATTATGAGTGTCTAGATTACTTATATTCAATGTTGTTTCCTTTATTGCTTAAGTATATTTATGGTCTCAGATTGATGAGTTGGAGAAATGTCTCTTGCAGCCCTAGCCTGACCTTCTTGGTCAGCCAAGTGTCTGAGGTGTATAGATTTTTCACTGTGTTCAAAATCTTTAACCAAGGAGATTCTTAAAATAGCACAGAAGATTTTTATCTTTAACAACAAAAGAAGCACCCATCCATGGATGGACTGGACATAGATTTTAGCTTATGTATTCTTTGAACACTTAAACACAGGGGCTTTCTAGATTAAATGTCATGTAGTTAATATATTTCAAATAAATAGCCCCCAAACAACTACTGTCATTATCATGACTAATGGATCCAACATAATTTCCCAGTTGGAAAGTGTAATTTTTATTTGTATACTCTAAGAAGGAATATTCAGGTTTCAATATAATTGTTTAAGATGAAAAAGTATTTTTAAAGGCTTTAACAATTGTTTTGCCAGAGCACCTCCGAAGAATGTGGATAAGGAAGATCCATCATGAAAAGTGCATCTATTTATAGCACAAATTGTTCTAAGCAGAACCTTACTCCCTATCTGGTTTTTCGCTTTCAAGCTGAAAAGAATTACAGTAGGAATATGGTGGGCCTATTTAGTCTGATATTTTAAAGTTATATTTATCTTTACTCATTTAAAATTCTCTTTTAAATCTTAAAAGGCTATCTTTATAAAAAGCCCCTCTTATTTTTTTTGAGGGAGGAGCCAAGATTTAAGATACATTGAGACACACAGTATCATCTCTTTTCTTTCGCACAATTCAAAATACTAGCTAAGAGAAGATGGGAAGTTGCATTGTAGGAACAAGACCACCGCATACATGACAAATCAGTTTGACCAAAGGAAATTGTGTCAAAAGCTCACCCAGATGGTTTTACTATGAAGCAAGCAAAATAAAACAAAACAAAACCAACCCCTCCCTCAAACAAACCCATCATAATACTGTGGATAATAAAAAAATAAAAGAAAAAAATTTTTTGCATTAACACAAAAGAAAGGAAACTGAGGTGAATGCACAAACAACTCATTTAAAAGCAACTTTTATCAAAATTATCCAGTGATTTGCTTCAAACTTTGGCTTTATCTTTAGAGCAGATGATTTCTTAACACATATCTTAACTAATCAAGCACCTGCAGTTGTGGAAACCCTGTTTTTGGCCAAATATATCAGCTGTGCACTAATTTGATAAGCCTGGGTGATGGTGCTGACTCCCAGAGAGAAGTCGTTAGTAGAAGGGGGATATTGTGATTATGTGGTATAGAAGGGCAGGGGCAGGAGGGAAGGGCTCCCATCTGTCTTTGCTGATTAGAGGTGCTTTGGTATTGACAAACACAGATGTGTTTTAACTTCACACTGATGCATTCTTGAAAAGTGGTATATAAACTGATTTTTGGGGCTATCAATCAAATCTGAATGGCTATGTTATATTTTCAGAGTTCTTTTACTTTCATTTCTGATTAATCTTTAATTGGCAGAGCTTTCTAAGACTTTAATTCTAAATTTCTGTGCTATTTCTTACCTCTTACGTAGTCAAATCCATGTTTTTTGTTTATGATTTTTAAAATTCCTTTATGGAAATGGCAACCCACTCCAGTATTCTTGCCTAGAGAATCCGGTGGACAGAGGAGCCTGGTGGGCTGCTGTCCATAGGTTCACACAGAGTCGAACACGACTGAAGTGACTTAGCATGCATGCATGCATTGGAGAAGGAAATGGCAACCCACTCCAGTGTTCTTGCCTGGAGAATCCCAGGGATGGAGGAGCCTGGGGGGCTGCCGTCTATGGGATCGCACAGAGTCGGACACGACTGAAACAACTTAGCATAATGTGAAAAATATCTGTTTTCTCTACCTTATCAATTTAAGGCTGGTGAACCTGTCTCTTATTCCATATATTTGTGGATATTATTAGTTATTCTATAATAACAAAATTACATTATAACAATAATGTCAGCATTTTTGAGCACTTACTATGTACTAATCATTGCTCTAGTCTAAGCACCTTCATTTATTCACTCATTTAAACTTTACAGATGAAGAGAGTGAGGCACAGGGAGATTAAGCAACTTTCTCAAGGTTACACAGTCAGTAAGTGGCAGAACCCCTGTCAACCCAGGTTTCCTAGATGAGGTTCACAACTGTAATTGACTCAAACTTGGAAGGCTTTCAGGCCTGGAAGTGGTCTTTTTCTGCCAACATTCTACTGGCTAGAACTTAGTCACTTGGTTGCATCTAACTGCAGTGGAGGCTGAGAAATGCAATGCAATCGTGTGCCCAGGAGGAAAATGGAAATGCTTGGTAAACAGGTAAGCAGTCTCTGGCCATATATCCACAAACTAGTACACACAATTATACTGTGCCATCAGATTCAGAGGCAGAAGGTGAGGTTGAGGTTGGGTGGGGGTGGAAGTGTCCAGCTAAGATGGAGGCTTTGCCTTGCTTCAAGGAAGCTACAGTCAGAAGAACCCACAGGGGTATATCCAAGGTGCTCACAAAAACAACCCTGAGAGCAAGAGTGGATTTTAAATACCTGCTGCAGCCAGAGTATAGCAACGCTAGGTTACATCTGTACTTTTCAAATAAGGAATTTCCTTATCTCCCTTTTCTGGCTCCTCCACCCGTAGCTGGCCTGCTAAGAGAATGAGAAGGAAAAGAGCAGGAAGAGAGGAGCTGACCCCCTCTCTCCCCACCCATCACCCCCCCCCCCCCCCGCCAAAGCCCCCAACTAAGCAGTTTGGGTGGATGGTGGGAGGAAGCATTGACTATAATGAAATTCAGCTTTTGACAAACACACTTGATTGGATATTTTTATTATTGAAATGAGACGATTTTGTGACTAAAAAGAAGAATTTTTATTAACTGAGAGCACCAAGAAAAGCCAAGGGACTTCTAGGTACTAAGAAAGAATCTGTCCTCCAGAGCTGGTTTGATCAGGCTTTTGGGAAGAAAAGAATAAAACTCTTCTCTATTCTCACCTTAAGAGAGTTTCCAATTCTGGTAAGGGTTAAGTGTTTCAGACAATCACACAGGCTGCTGAGTGGACATGAGATCAGAGGATGACAGGTGTGAACGTGGAGTGTGAGTTAGGAAGTGATTGCTGGCTTCTCCACTTTGCAGATGGGTGACTTTGGGCAAGTCACTTATCCTCTGTGGTTGTGTCCTCATCCTAAAGGGGTAATATACTGGAATGCCTTATAGGGTGTGAGAGGGACAAATGAGCCGATATAATATATGTAAAGTACGCAGAGGAGTGCCTGACCCACAGTAAGTATAATGAAGTGTTTGTAACTATTTTCACTTTAAAAGTATTATTATAGCAGCCCAACTGAGAGATAGGAATATGTGTAACTAGGGAGTGTGAAAAGGTTCATGAAGTACTTTAGAATCATAGTCTAGGACTTCCTAGAGGACGACTGGATAGGGAGAGTTAGGTAGAGGGAGAGGGCAAGTCTTCGGGGCTCTATGAGAGGGGGAAGAATCAGGTTGCTCCCTGAGACGGTGGTGTCTAAGGTTACACCACCCACTGGGCTGGGCCTCATCCTGGTTTAATGATTACAGTATTTCTGTCCTAACATTCTTTTATGTGAAAGTAGTAAATCTCCTGCTGTTGAGTTACAGATACTTGGTTTGGCTTGTTGCTTTTGCTTTCGGCAAACCCACAAAGGGCCAACACCAATCCACATGATCCAGAAAGGAGAAAATAAGGCAAATGCTAAAGTATTGGAGTAATTTCTCTAGCAATGGACAGGCGCATGTGAGAGGAAGCCTTTGATTTCAAAGAAGAGACTATTTGAGATAATAGAGGAACATTTGGAAATCCATACATGTATATATTAGAAACTTAAAATGATTAAAACCAAATATTTAGTGTTATTTAATCTCATTTTATTTTTTCTGACCATGGTGATCAATTGGTAACACCCATCTTGGCCATCAGAGAAGGCGATGGCACCCCACTCCAGTACTCTTGCCTGGAAAATCCCATGGACAGAGGAGCCTGGTAGGCTGCAGTCCATGGGGTCGCTAAGAGTCAGACATGACTGAGCGACTTCACTTTCACTTTTCACTTTCATGCATTGGAGAGGGAAATGGCAACCCACTCCAGTGTTCTTGCCTGGAGAATCCCAGGGACGGGGGAGCCTGGTGGGCTGCCATCTATGGGGTTGCACAGAGTCGAACATGACTGCAGTGAGTTAGCAGCAGCAGCAGCATCTTGGCCGGGATGGTATTTGGGGAATCTGTTGGATATTTGTCCATGTGCTGGAGTGAAACTAGAACTGTTGATTATTTTCCTTCCTTTTTTTTTTTTTTAAATAATTTTATCTTTCAGTTTTATCACAGTAATACATGTACATAACAAAAATAAAATATCATTGAAGAATTTATACTGAAAAATAACAGCTGTCTGCCCCACTTCTCAATCTCACTTTCCAGAGGCAAACAACTTTCCTTTATTTGTTAACAGGTTTAAAATCATTATAAATACTTACTGATTTTTACCCTTTTATTACTTTTAATTTTATTATATACCCCTTTGTTTTCTGAGAAGTTACAATGGCAAATTATCTGGTATGTAGCCTTCAAGTCTTTGTTTCTGTATTTATACTACACACACACACACACACACACACACACACACACACACACACGGAAGTAGCAGCCACTTCTTAGGAACTTTTTCTTTTTAGTATTCTGTTAATTGTCTCCAGGCTTTCAATTTATATGCTGTTGCTGCCGCTTCTTAGTTTCTCCATTTAAAAGACATTATCTATTCACTATCCATAATAAAAATAAGAATTTAGCTATCCCTTCTGGATTTTGATAGTTATTATAGCTTTATTTTTGGCTGCTTTTATATTTCTGAATATATACTTAAGGCTTTAGATTTTGTCCCATCAGTCCCATATAATCTCATGATGCCTGAGCTATATTTACTCATTTTACGGTTACTTACTGAATACCTACTATGGTGACAGGCGCTATTCTAAGTGCTCAGTGAACAAACAAAGATCTCAGCCTCATTGGCACTTACATTCAACTGAGGAGCTGGATGTTGAGACACTTAGATTATACTGGAGCCAGTGATAAATTCAGTGAAAAAGAAAAGTAGAACAAGGTAAAAAGGGATCCGGAGTCAGACAGGTAGGAGTAACAATTTTAAACAGTGTGGTCAGATTTGGCCTCATTGAGAGGTGTGTGCTTGCGTGCTAAGTCACTTCATTCATGTCTGACTGTTTACAGCCCTATGGACTGTAGTCCGCCAGGCTCCTCTGTCCATGGAATTCTCCAAGCAAGAGTACTAGAGTGGGTTGCCATGCCCTCCTCCAAGGAATCTTCCCAAATCAGGGATCGAACCGTGTTTCTTATGTCTACATTGGCAGGTGAGTTCTTTACCACCAGCACCATATGACATTTGAACAAAGACTGAAAGGCAGGGAGGGAGTTCTGCAAGCGAATTATTTTAGGGAAGAGCATTCTGGGCAGAGGAAATAGCAAAATCCCCCCAAAGCTGAAGTGTGCCTGGCATATTTAAGGATTGGCATGGAGGCTAGCATAGCTGAAATGGAGTGAGTAAAGGACAAGGTGATAGACAATGAGGTCTGAGAGAATACAGAGGATAAGATGATGTAGGGCCATATGGACCACATAAGGACCTTCACTGTACTCTGGGTGCAATGGGAAGCCATTGCAGGGTTTTGAGCAGAGAAGTAACCATGGTCTGACTTGTATTTAGAAGAATTTGTATAGCTTCTATGTTGAGAATAAGTGTAGGAAGATGTTGTTGGAAGCAGGGAGACTAGTTGGGAAGGCTCAAAAATCACTGCAGATGGTGACCTTAGCCATGAAATTAAAAGATGCTTGCTCTTTGGAAGAAAAACTGTGACAAACCTAGATAGCATATTGAAAAGCAGACACACCACTTTGCTGACAAAGGTCCATATAGTCAAAGTGAAAAGTGAAAATGAAAGACACTCAGTTGTGTCCGACTCTTTGTGACCTCATGGACTATACAGGCCATGGAATTCTCTAGGCCAGAATACTGGCATGGGTAGCCTTTCCCTTCTCCAGGGGATCTTCCCAACCCAGGGACCAAACCCAGGTCTCCTGCATTGCAGGTGGAGCCTTTACCAGCTGAGCCACAAGGGAAGCCCAAGAATATTGGAGTGGGTAGCCTATCCCTTCTCCAGCAGATTTTCCCAACCTAGGAATCGTCTCCTGTATTGCAGGTGGATTCTTTACCAACTGAGCTATCAGGGAAGCCCATATTAGTCAAAGCTGTAGTTTTTCTAGTAGTCATGTACAGTGGGAGCATAAAGAAGGCTGAGTGCTGAAGAATTGATGCTTTTGAACTGTGGTGTTGGAGAAGACTCTTGAGAGTCCCTTGGACAGGAAGGAGATCAAACCAGTCAATTCTAAAGGAAATCAACCTGGATATTCATTGGAAGGACTAGTGCTAAAGCTGAAGCTCCAATACTTTGGCCATCTGATGGAAAGAGCCAACTCATTGGAGAAGACCCGGATGCTGGGAAAGATTGAGGCCAGGAGGAGAAAGGAGGGACAGAGGATTAGATGGTTGAATGGCATCACTGATTCAATGGACATGAGTTTGAGCAAACCTCTTTGAGATGATGCAGGACAGGGAAGCCTGGTATGCTGTAGTCCATGGGTTTGCAAAGAGCTGGACATGACTGAGTGACTGAATAACACCTATTGCAGTAACGCAGACAGAGACGATGGGAATTCTGAGCAGGGAGTGCTCATGGAATTGGTGAGAAGCAGTCACAATCTGGATTTACTTTGATGAGACTGGTAACTCCTTTTTTTCCAACTTTCTGCTCTTCTACCTACCATACGTTGTCAACTATACTTCTATTTTTACATTTACAAGGTTAACGCTAAGTTCATTTTTTATTGTAACCCACCTTTCATGTATTTTAAAATTAATTTTTGTTTGAGTATAGTTATTTTACAGTGTTGTGTTTCTGCTGTACATTAAAGTGAATCAGCTGTATGTTTATATATATTCTCCCTTTCGGATTTCCTTCCCATTTAGGAGTAGAGTTCCCAGTGCTACACAGTAAATCCTCATTAGTTATCTGTTCTATACACAGTATTAATAGTGTATCTATGTCAATCCCCATCTCACAATTCATCCCACCTCCTTGCTTGGTATCCATACGTTTGTTCTCTACATCTGTGTCTCTATTCTGCTTTGCAAGTAAGATCTCATGTATTGTTTATAGGTTGATTCTGAGAGTTAAAATTCAGCTTTTTTTCAATTTATATTATTATGCTTACTTAATTATTGTTCATTGCATAGCCAAGTAATGTACACAAATTGTTTCTTTTTTCAGACGTCCAAGGTCATGACCTCTGGGCTCTCTGAAGAAGAATGTTCTAGTGTCCAAATTTAATCATTCTTTTATAATTTCATAAATTGTATAAAATTTTGCCACATTTTATCTGGTTCCATATTTGAATCATGACTTTTTAGAAATGCAGTTCTTCTTTGTCTCTTTTGGAATTTCCAGAAGTCTTTCTTTTATCTTGTTGAAAAAAATATTTTCTTTACCATATTTCTGGTTTCATCTGTTTCCATGGTCATTCTATCTTTTGCAAAGACTAAATTTCATCTTTTTTCTTGAAGACATTGTGCTTGAGGCCCACTGACTTCTTACCATGATTTAGATCGTTTTGTAAACAGTGTCACCCTGGAATTGTTTGTCATTAGACTCCTGGGTTGATTCTACTCTATTTTATGTTCTACATCTCCTATTTGTTGATTTACACCTCATTTCCCTGGAATATATATCTAAAAACCTGCATCATATAAAACAGATGGGAGATGAAATCTCTAAGTACTTGTAAATCTGAAAATGTCTCTAGTATGCCTTTGTATTGATTTATAGTTTGGCAGAGCATGGAATTTTGTATTCAAACTTTCCTCCACCCCCAGAACTATGAAGGTATTGCTCCACTGTCTTCTAGCACAGGAATTACTGATAAGAAGTTAGATGTTGGTTTATTATTGTTTCTTGGTTAGTGACTTTTTTCCTCTTCCTCTCTTTTGTTGTTGTTTAGTCCGTAAGTCATATCCGACTCTTTTGTGACCTCGTGCACTGTAGCCGACCAGGCTCCTTTGTCTATGGGTTTCCAGGCAAAAATACTGGAATGGGATACCATTTCCTTCTCCAAGGCATTTCCCCACGCAGGGATAGAACCTGTGTCTCCGGCACACATCTCCTGTTTTGCAGGTGGATTCTTTACCACTGAGCCACCAGGGAAGCCCTCTTCCTCTCTAAAGGCTTTTAAAAATCTTCTCTCTCATGTTCACTGTAGCATTATTCATGATAGCCAAGATGTGGAAAGACCTTAATGCCCACTAATGGATTAAAAAATATAATAATACAATGGAATATTATTTAGCAGTAAAAGAAGGAAATTCTGCCAAATGTAACAACATGAATGAATCTTGAGGACATTATGCTAAGGGAAATAAGCCAGTCACAAAAGGACAAGTGCTGCAAGATTCCGCTTATATTAGGTATCTAAAATAGTTAAATTCATAGAAGCAGAGAGTAGGATGGTGGTTACCAGAGCCTAGAGGGAGGGGAAAATGGGGAGCTTCTGTTCAATGGGTATAAAGTTTCAGTTATGCAAGATGAATGAATCCTAGAGATCTGCTCTACAACAGTGTGTCTGTAAGTTAACGATTTGCTAAAAAGGTAGATCTTGTGTTATGTGTTCTTACCACAATAAAAACCATTCATTAATTAATTAAAAATCTTCTCAATATTTGTTGTTCTAAAGTTTTATGATAGTGTGTCTGGATGGTCTTTTTTCATTCATTTTGCTTGGCAAACATTTCTCTCCTTTACTAGGAATACTTATGATCTTATGATTTTCTTTAACTTTGGAGGATATATGCATGTATGTGCATGCTCAGTTGTGTCTGACTCTTGGCAACCCTGTGGACTATAACCTGCCAGTCTCCATCTGTCCATGGGATTCTCCAGGCAAGAATACTGGAGTGGGATGCTTTGTCCTCCTCCAGAGGATCTTCCCAACCCAGAGACTGAACCCACGTCTCTTATGTCTCCTGCATCGGCAGGCGGTTCTTTACTGCTAGCGTCACCTGGGAAGCCTGGAGATATATATATATATCATAATATATATGTATATATGTACATAATATATATATGTAATCTATATATTATGTACATATATACATTATATATATAGTATATATATACATATATATCATAATATATATATAATATATATAACATAAATATATATATAATTAAAATTTCATATATACATATATGTAAATATACTCATATATGTATAAGCAAAGCTTTGATTTTGCTCAAAACTTTAATTTTGCTTAAAAAGTAAAAGTTTTGCTTACACACATATATATAAGCAAAACTTTAATTATATACAGCATATGCTGTGAAGAGCTAAAAATTTGACTACTTGTTTTCTATTTTTTTTTCCTTAACAAAGTGGGATTCACTGTATTGAATATTTGATATTATGTGATTATCTAAGTGTTTTTTAAAAATTAGAATGAAATCTAGTGCGATCATGGTTATTGAATGGATTTTTTTTGAAATTTATATTTTATTTGTATTTTTAAAAAATCAGAGTGGTTATGAACTTGACTGCTTTATTCAACTTTTAATTATGTTGTTTGTTATAGTTATAATAATTGTGACCCACAGAGACTTACATTGACTAATACGATAAATTCCACATGCGTTTTATTTTCAGGTGAATTGTGTAAACTTTATCCTTATTGAAGCTTGTATGTTAAATCAATGTTGTAGCCTTATACCACTTCTTGAGAAGGAAGTTCCAATTTGAAACTGTATTTCCTTTAAATGAAACACAGTTCTTAGTTAGACTGATGACGTCTTTTGTACCATTTCCTCTTTACTATGTCTTGTTAAAATAAAATCTGTTAAGTCCTTTTGAAGAACTCTATGAGGGGTTCCAATAAACCATCTATTACAGTTAGCAGAATTAATTAATATATTTTTTCCACTCCTATCCAAGCTACTCAGCCTATCTGTAATTTTTCTGAGAATATTAGTATGTGTCGTCTTTACATTGCTCAGTAAACATTCTAATAAGTACATTTAGTGACTGAAAGCCCTCCTTGCATTTACTGGGTGAGAACTAATCATCTATTGCTTCTAGACAAATATATATACTAATATACATATTAATATACATATTAATTCTTCCCTTTTTTTGAACTTCTATTTGCTGGATATTGGACCTTCTCGATTTTTTTTCATCTTTTCTCTAAAGTTTTCTTGCATTTTGTCTTTTGCTCTATGTTCTAGGAGAGGTCCTAAACTTTGTTTTTCAAGTCTCTACTGATTTTTAAAACTTCAGCAATCATATGCTTAATTTCCAAGAAGTCTTTCTCCTTTTGGATTTTTATTCTGGTGTGTGGGAGAGACCAGGATGAGAGGTCAGAGCATTCAATTCTAACTTTCTGGAAGCAGTATCTTTTCAAATCTCTCTGATAATGCTAATTTAAAAATTCTAAAGTTTCTATGTCTATTCCACAGATAGTCTGTGCTTTTCTGTTAAGAGCAGCATTATTTATGTTGGTCTTTCTCTTTTTAAAAAGTTTTTGATGTGGACCATTTTTAAGCCTTTATTGAATTTGTTACAATATTGCTTTTATGTTTTGGTTTTTTGGCTGTAAGGCATATGGGATCTTAACTGCCTAACCAGGGATCAAACCCACAACCCCTGCATTTGAAGGCAAAGTCTCAACCACTAGCACGCCAGAGGAGTCCCCTGGTCTTTCTTCTTTAATGTTGTTGGTTTTCTTTCTTGTGATCTTGTGATCTTTAGTTGCCCATCATATTTACAAATGGGACTGTTCTAGATAGCTTTGGGGAGTTTCTCACTGTTGTATATATAGGTGTGTCCTCCTATGGGATAGCTCTGTGCATATAGAAGGGGTAACTGATTATTGCATTACCCAATAATCATTATTGCTTTGTGCAATATATGTTTGTTTCTCATCTGTCACACAGTCAAATGCAAGTTTTTCTTATTGGAAGGTGGCTTTCTTCCTTGTGATTCAGAGTCCTAGGCTTCTTCCACTGGTGCTGCCAGCATCACCTTGGGTCCTGGTGGCTTCTACTTCCTGTTGCAGAAGGTTAAACAGGAAACTGAAAAGGCACACCTGCTTTCTTAAAAGCTCTGGCCTGGAAGTGACACACATCCCTCCTACCCACATTCACTAGTTAGGGGACTACACCTGAGTCCAAGAGAGCCTGTAAAATGAAGTCTCTGGCTGGGCAGTGTCTTCCCAGAGGAAGTATCACATTAAGGAATGAGGAGCGCAAATTCTTGGTAGGCAGCCAGCTGCTGCCTCTATAAATAGACTTATCCACTGGTTGCCTTCATTTTAGGCTAAGAATACTGGAGTCTTTTAGCTTTTGTGGGGGAGATTTGGCCCTCCAAAATGCAAGAACGGGGAGAGCTTTACTTGTGGCACTGGCATCCAGCTTTAGCATTCCTAATTTGCTGCAGTTTATTCAATTTTTCAAGATAAGAAATGCTTTTTTGGGTGGTTGGGGGCAGAAGTCAAATGCTAGTTGGTATTCCATGCATTTAGGAATGGTAGAAGATGGGAGGGAGTGTAGGCAGGAGTCTGGCACAGTCTTATACTATGTACTAGACACATTTTCAAGCAGTCCTTCTGGTGTAGCCCCACCTCTGCCTCCTGTCCCCGAGGTACCCGCCACTCCACCTGAAGAGTCCGTGTGTTTCTGCCATGGAGACTGACCCCTTTTCCACTGACATTCCCTTCCTGCATATTCTGTGCTACCCACTTTTTCTTATCTAACCACAGGCTTCTAGGCTTTTTCCATCTTCCACACATTTGTTTTAACCCCTCATCGCTAGCAACTTTTATGTTCTCTTTATCACTCCAGGTTTGTTCCTATGTTATAATTAAGTCTCAGAAGGTAGGGAGGTAGAGAAGATAAAGGTTTTCGCTGGATTTACTGTACTGAAACTGAAGCCCCGAGAACTGTTTCTTGAGGAAAATCCTGAGTTTCCCTGCAGGAACTATTGGAGTATTTGTCCTGGTTTCTATTTCAAGTCTTTAATTTTCTTAAGAAATCTAACCTTACTATCTGCTCACTTGTTTTTAAAACATGTATAGATCTAGCAACTCAGGATATTAGTTTTCTGTATTCTCATCAGTGAAACATAAACTGGGAGACTGCCATCCTCTATCTACTTAATGGCCAGGCAGGAGGGTGGTACTTGGGGAGGCAGGTTTGAAAGATATCTGTTTCAGTTTCTCTTCTGTTTAACGTCTATCCTTGGAGTAAGCCGAAACAACCAACCATTGTGCTTGTGTTTTCATGGCTGTTCCACAACTGCCTTGGCTGAGTTGCATCAGTGTTCTGGCCTTCACTGTAACAAAACGAGTGACGAGAAGCAGGCTTTCCTGTTATTGCAATTACTGTAGGAATTTTCAAAGGACATTATCTTCTCCATTTACTCAGTGAGACATGTTTTTAAACAACTCACTGCTACAAAACACTTGGGTTCTCCAGAGAAGCTGGTGTATTTTCTCCCTTCTGATAATGAGAATGGTGCAAGGGACCATACTTCCCTTTTATCATCTGTGTTTCAGCATTATCTGATCTTGATTTTCTATTCTATCTTAAAAATGTGACAGTCTCTGAGATAATGCATGTTCAGACAGAACTCAGTTGACAATTGGTTCCCATCCTCCACCCAGCTGCAGTTCTCATCTAGGGATCAGTAGCATATTCTGAGGAGCGGGTCAGAAAATGACTGCTTTGTGATTATTTGGGGCTTTCTCAGTTCAGTATATGGTATACATTTCCCAATAATTGGTTTATTTCTTACACATCTCAGGTTGTTTAATCGCTCAATCATGTCTGACTCTTTTGTGACCCAATGGACTGTAGCCCACCAGATTCCTCTGTCTGTGGGATTTCCCAGGCAAGAATACTGGTGAAGTGAAGTGAAGTTGTTCAATCGTGTCCGACCCTTTGAAATCCCATGGACTGAAGCCTACCAGACTCCTCTGTCCATGGAATTTTCCAGGCAAGAGTACTGGAGTGGGTTGCCATTTCCTTCTCCAGAGGATCTTCCTGACTCAGGTATCAAACCTGAGCCTCCTGCATTGGCAGGCAGATTCTTTACCGCTGAGCCACTAGGGAAGCCAACTAGGCTATACCCAGTCTCACACATCCCATAGATGAAGATGAACAAAACACATAGTAACTGGAAAATGAATTGAAAAAGGATGTCTTCTTTAACACCGCAATCATCTGACTATGAATTTTCTATGATGGAACTTTTTGGATTCCACTTATAGAGAGGGTTTTTCTATATATTCCTTTACTACTAAATCTCTGACTCTATTGGGTCTCAGTAAAAAGTATACATTGTTTATTAACAGTGAGACACATGTATTTTATGTTGTGCACATTACTAATTAAATTGTTTTAGTTATAAGACAGCTCAAAACCATTACAAAGCAAGGCAAGGTATAAGTACATGAATATGAAAAAATGTAAAATAAAATATAATAAAAGTAAAGTAAATTAAAAAGACTCAGTTGAGTGTACTTTGGGGTATGTCTATTTTTTTTTTTTTTTGGCTGGGTGGCTTGCAGGATCTTAATTCCTTGACCGGGGAATAGAACCCATGCCCCCTGCAGTGGAAGTCAGGAATCCTAGCCATTGAACTGCCAGGGAATTCCTAAGGGATGTGTCTACTTTGAATACAATATATTCATTTTCCATAACAGAAAGCCATATTATTTTTCATGTCTATTCAGAATGTGATCTTACTGGAAACAGGGTCTTTGTAGATGTAATTACTTGAGATGAGGTCGTACTCTATTAGGGTGGGCCCTAAATCTAATGTCTGGTATCAGGATAAGAAGGCTATGTGTGAAGACACAGAGAGACACACAGAAGAAAAGGTCATGTGAAGACAGAGGCACCCATTGGAGCAATACAGCACAAGTCAAGTATTGCTGGCAGGCTCCAGAAACCAGGAGAGAGGCAAGGAAAGGATTTTCCCTCAGAGCCTCCAGAGGAAGCCAACCTTGTTTACGCCTTGATTTCAGACTTCTGGCCTTCTGAATTGTGAGAGTGATTTTCTGTTGTTTAAGCTGCCCAGTTTTTGGTAATTTGTTAGTTTGTTACGGCACATAAATTGAGCAGCTAATGAATGCTCCATAAATAACTGCCAAGTGATATCCTTCAAAAGGGAAAATGAAATTCTGTAATAATCTCAACAAGAGAGGGACTTCCACAGTAATTTTAAACAAAACACTTTCTGATGAAGAAAACTTTTCTTTTGGGGGAGAAAACACATTGGTATAAAATGCTTTACTATAGTTGTATTTTGAAAAGTTTTGATCTCATTAATATTACATATATGAATTATAGCCAAAGAAACTGACTTACATGAAAAGAATCAAATTTCATGCTTTAAAATGATGTTACAGATAATACAAAGACTTTATCATTTATCTTCTGTCAATAGCTACAGCTGGCTTAATATGACCATTGCATTGGGTTTCATTAACTTGACCGTTCTCGGAAAGATACTAAGGCAGACTTTATTTTCAACACTTATGATAAAAAAAAAGCTGATGCCGTACATTTTTTCAGCTGATGAGCTTTCATGATATTATAGGACATAGAAGAAAAAAATATAAAAAACAATGAGAAATAAAACATGAATAAGTAAAAATTGTTATTTATTTCACTAAACTTTTTCCGAATAATAATATATTTGATTCAGAATGACTTTATATGCTTCTGTATATTCATAGCAAAGTATCTCAATGAGTCTAGGGAAAAGGGTTTAATTGAATAAATTCTAGAAAAACGCCTACAACATGGTCCATAAAGGCATTTTAAGTTGTTATTCTGATGTTCTATCACCCTCTACTGATCAGTGAGCCAAATTACATTTAGCCTTTTCCCCCCTCCAAAGTGGATTTCTTCTCCAAAGACAAAAAAAAAATTTTGTTCACTGCTAAATCTACAAAATCTGTTCACTAATTTAAGAAAAAATATTGAAACTAAGTATATCAAATATCATTTGTTTATGTCTTTATCATTAGTCTGTGAGCTCCTTCAGGAAAGTCAAAGACTCATTATCTTTATATTCCTAGTGGTTAGTATACTACTTAGCACAGTATATACACTTAGTGAATGTTGGACAAATGGTCTGTTGGGGCAATTTGCACAGTTATAGCAATCTTCATTTATCATTATTTTATAAAGTTGTTTTATAATTAACATTATTGTCTAAATAGTGTCTAACTAGTCAGCATATTCAGAGACATTACTTTGTCAACAAAGGTCCGTCTAGTCAAGGCTAAGGTTTTTCCAGGAGTCATGTATGGATGTGAGAATTGGACTATAAAGAAAGCTGAGCGCAGAAGAATTGATGCTTTTGAACTGTGGTGTTGGAGAAGACTCTTGAGAGTCCCTTGGACTGCAAGGATTCCAACCAGTCCATCCTAAAGGAGATCAGTCCTGGCTGTTCATTGGAAGGACTGATGTTGAGGCTGAAACTCCAATACTTTGGGCACCTGATGTGAAGAGATGACTCATTTGAAAAGACCATGATGTTGGGAAAGATCGAGGGCAGGAGGAGATGGCGACCACAGAGGATGAGATGGTTGGATGGCATCACTGACTCAATGGACATGAGTTTGGGTAAACTCTGGGAGTTGGTGATGGACAGGGAGGCCTGGCGTGCTGTGGTTCATGGGGTCGCAAAGAGTCGGACACGACTGAGCGACTGAACTGAACTGAGTGCATGTGTGCTCGGTCGTGTCCGACTCTTTGCGACTCTATGGACTGTAGCCTGCCAGGCTCCTCTGCCCATGGGATTCTCCATGCAAGTATACTGGAGTGGGTTGCCATTTCCTCCTTCAGGGGATCTTCCTGACCCAGGGATTGAACCTGCATCTCTGGCATTTCCTGCATTGCAGGCAGATTCTTTAGCACTGAGCCACCCAGGAAGCCCAAATATCATCATTACATGGATTTATATAAAATTAGTAAAATCTTTTGACAACCCATTGATTTCATTTAAAATGCTTAAGTTGTTTTAACTGCAATATATTTTAACAGTTTTAAACCTATATTCATCATCATTTTGATTGTGATTTAACCTGAGCATTTTTCTGGTTAACTGTTATTTTTACTAGCTGTGTATTATCGAAGATTTTGTTGTTGTTAGAATTGGCTGTGGGGGACAGAGGGCTGAAATGACAGATGGCTGAAGGGCTGAGTTTATTTCCATTTCACATAAATATAGATAGTCCAGGGCTGACATGAAGGTTTCAGAATCCTGATTCCTTTTGTTACACTGCTCAATCATGTATAAGCATGCATTAGCTGTGTATATTAAGTAGAATAAATAGGTGCAGAGCCTTTGGGAGAGTAGACTAAACTCCAAGGCATAGCAAAATGGAGGTTGGTATATTAGTAGTTCTGACCAAAGATGCTGATCTAATGGGCTGGGTCCATTACAGTCTATGATGAGACTGGTGCCATTTCTGGGATACATGATATGCACATTAAGTTTCACAAGTGATATTCCATAAATTCATGACCACAAATTGGTACTTAAAATGTCTCAAATCTTACCTAGTTTCTCTTGTAACACAGCCTTCCCATGCTCTACAATAATCATCTTCCATCTCTTCAAACTTCTGGCCCTCACATCCTCTTTTTCTGACTCTCTCTCCCTCACATCTTTTTTGTTAAGTGGTAAAGATAGATTTCCCCCAATTTTATGATATAATTGGCTTATAACTGCATAAAACTAAGGTGTACAAACATAATGACTTAACTTTCATATATTGTGAAATGATTACCACGCTAAGTTTAGTTAACATCCACCATCTCATGGATTTAAAAAAACAGAAAGAAAAAGGAGAAAAAAATACACTTTCCTTTCCTTGTGATGGGACTTCCTGGAATCTTTCAAATATACCGATACAGCGGTGTTAACTATAGCCATCATGTTGTATATTTCCCTCACATCTTAACATCCTCATTTTCACCATTCCTTCATTCATTCATTGAAGAAATGGAAGTCATTCTTCAAAGAGCCTGGGCCCCCGTCATCTTTCCATGATTGTTTCTACAAACTCTCAACAAAACTTGCACTTGTTGTTGTTGTTGCTGCTTTGGAGGAAGGGCATCTACAGCTGTAGTCAGCCACAAATAAGGGGTGAAGCTGCAGGCAACGTGGAGAGCTGAATTCACTCAAGATATGGTTTTGCCAGATGAGTAAGGAAGAGGAAAAGGGACCAAAAATTTTAAAGGATATAAAAGGTATTGACCAAGATGATAGATTATAGCATCTAAGTGGAAGTAAAGAAGGGAATGACATGATGGGGTGAGGACACTGGCAAGGTGAAAATATTAATAGATTGTAGGTCTCAGTGTGATTCCATGTTCATTTTATTTGTCCATTTATGAGACTGTCTTTTTCATATCGATTTACAGGATTCCTTACATACTCTGAGTACTATTTTTGTCGTTTTTAAGCTTATATTTTCTATCTGTAACTCGTTTTTTTTTTCACATTTTAAGTGATGAATTCTGATGCACTGATGTTTTCAATTTTGTCAAATTTGTGCTTGATGGTTTATACTTTTTATGTCTTGTTTTGGAACTCCTTTTCTACACTGAGATCACAAAGATATTCTTCCAGATTTTCTTCATAACAGTTTCAGGTTTCACATTTTACTTTTGTATCTACTTCACCTGGAATTTATTTTTGTGCATATTATGATGAGGTGGTAGTGGTAGAGAATCCACCTTCCAGTGCCGGAGACATAAGAGACATGGGTTCGATCCCTGGATTGGGAAGTTCCCTGGAGGAAGGCATGGCAACCCACTCCAGTATTCTTGCCTGGAGAATCCCATGGACAGAGAAGCCTGGTGGGCTACAGTCCATAGAGTCGCAAAAGAGTCAGACACACTGAAGTGACTTAGCACGCACACACGCATGAGGTAAACATCCATTGTCTAGTCTTTAACTCTCCCCAACCTGGTTTGTGCCTCTCCAATTCACTAAAAATGCTGGTGCATTTCTTGCCAAAACTGAAAGATATTTTTCAGTCCCAGCTTTTAATTTTATTCAGTTTTCCAGTAGCATTTGACACTTTTGGCAGCTCTCTTTTTCTAAAAACAGTCTCTTCTTACAGTTTCTTTAATGCCTGCCTGTTTTCCCCTATGTCTCTGAAGGCTCTTTCTCAGTCTCCTTTAGTATAAATAAAAATAACAACTATCATTTGTAAAGTGCTTTTTTATGTGCTAGGCCCCATGTTAAGTTTGTTTTTTTTCTACTTAATCCTACAACAGACTGTTGAGACAGACCTGGTACTGATGAGGAAACTGAGGCTCAGAGAAATGATGTAACTTGCTCCAGATGACTCAAATGCAGGCAGCTTGAATTTGAGCCTAAACTTTGTACCACTATGCCATGCTGGCTCTGTGGCCTGCACTTGACACCGACATTTTAGTTTCCCAGAGCTCAATCTAGGGCCTTCTTCTTACTCCATTCTTTCTAAGTGATGTTCTTCTTTACTATATCTTTAAAAACTGTCTGTATACCAATGACTTACAAATTTATATTGATATTTCTAGCCTGGACCTCTTTTCTGAGCTGTGCATGCAATTTTGACACTTGTTTGATTCACAGTTATCTTAAACTTAGCATGTCTGAGATTGAACCCTTGATCTTATCTCCAAACAATCTCCTTCACCACAGAGATCGACAGTTCCATCTACATGGTGTCTCATGCCAGAAACCTAAAGGTTTTTGGTACTGTCTTTGGTACTGTTTTTGGTACTGTCTCAGCCTTGGAGTGCTGCTATAACAGAATGTCATAGACTGGGTGTCTTACAAACCAAGCTGGAAAGTCTAAGATCAAGGTACTGGAAGATTCAGTGTCTGGTGAGGGCCCTACTTCCTGGCTTGTAGATGCTATCTTCTAGCTGTGTCCTCACAAGGAGGAAGTAGCAAGGGATCTCTCCACAATCTTTTTTATAAGGGCACTAATCCCAGGGGATCAAACCCAGGTCTCCTGCTTTGCAGGTGGATTCTTAACTAGCTGAGCCACCAAGGAAGCCCTACTAATGGGATAAAGACTTCTAAATCTCAGCTCATATTAAATTCAGATATGTACAGACAAGGTACTTTATTTGCCTAAACTGGTCTTTCTCCTGACCCCACCTGTTAGATAATGGGGTGAAAAGTTAACCAAATATCTAATTTGTTTTAAAGCTTAGACTCAGAATTAGCCCCTTTAGATCAGTGGTCCCCAACCTTTTTGGCACCAGGGACCAGTTTTGTGGAAGACTTTTTCTCCTGGACTGGGGCTTGGGGATGGTTTCTGGGTGATTCAAGTGCATTACATTTATTGTGGACTTTATTTCTACTATTATTACATCAGCTCCACCTCAGATCTTCAGGCATTAGATCCTGGAGGCTGGGGACTCTGCTTTAGATAGTATCCACCTACTTTTGGATGAAAAGTATTCACCAATTCTCCCCCTAAGAGTGCATCTGGGGGGTCTGAGGGAGGGATGTGGCTTACTTGTGAATTCTGCAGCATTGAGACCGAGGGACAAAAGGCCTGTGCAGATTCTGAGAGCACACTGGTTGGCATCAGTTAGTCTCCTGTCTGTGTTCAGTGCTGGTCTCCACTGTTGCACTGCTGTGTCTTCTCTGTTCTTTCGGTTTGAGCAGTGCTCCTGATGGCTTTCCTTGACTGCTACTGATTTTCTTGCCAGCCCTTCAACTAGCTCACGGGCCCATTGACCGGGTGATGGCTTCCATTACACTAGATAAATTTCTTTGTTCAATCACCATCATTTTTGGTACACTTACTTAAATATTGTATATATGTGCAATTGTCAGTTCATGTTAAATATTAGAAAGCTTATTTTCCCCCTTTTATAAATATAAAAAGAAGTCCTCATATTTTCTCCCTTGGTTACTAAGAGGTGTGGATTTCAATAACTCCATGGGAATGGGAGATGTAGCTTTGGCCTAGAAAAAGGAAGAGAGAATGGACCCAGGGTAGCTTCATGGAGGCTGATCTCCATCAACCTCAGCTCTGAGCACAAAATCGAAAAAACAAAAACAAAAAACCCAACCCCTAAAAATTCACAACCCTGGGACTACCCTCAGTCACTTTAAAGTTTGAATTAAGACTGTGCTGTCTGGGAATCCCCAGCCAAACATGAACCTCAAAAACAAGAAGACCGGCAGACGTAAACCCGGAACCAAGGGGACGTTCCTCGCCCGCTGGCGCGGAACCCAGAGGCGTCGCACCACGCCTTCCAGGGGCAGTTGCTACGCTGCCTGCAGGGCGGCCCCCTCGGAGGCTCTCTGTGGCTCGGCCCGCGGGTCGTTCTTTCCCACTTCTCTGGGTTCCCTTGGCCCTGCGTGACCATGCTGCGCGGCAGAGGGGGCTTCCTGCTGCCCACCGTGGCTGGCCAGGAACACGAGTTCGACAACCTTTTTGAAGAGCTCTTCCAGAAGCTGGGCCGCCGCGGGGACGGGATGGTGGACATCGCGGAAATGCAGGAAGGACTGGAGGCCCTGGGCTTCCCGCCTGGCGGGGAGGAGGAGGTGGGCCTCGGTGCGTTCGGGCCTCGGAGCGTGCGGGGCGGGAGGCTCTGCAGGGGTGATATGGGGGCGGGGGCAGAGAAGACCCCTTCATCTCTTTGGGGCCCAATCCCCAGACGTTTTTTTGGTGTGAGCTGTTTCACCAGAGACAGCCCGCTGGTGGAACACTTTCCACACGTTTCTGTCCTATGAATGAGCTGCTCGGGTGAAACATGTAGCAGTCTTACCTAAAAATAGGGTCCAAGCCATCGAAACACAAAAGGTCCACTAGGCGTTCTTACAGGTTAACGGAACCCCTGCAGGAAGCCGACTGCCTGGGCCTGGGCCCAAGTTCATTTCGCTCTTGGAAACTCCAAGAGTCCGTCTTGATGGCTCCTCCTGAGCTCTACCCAAGGGCGTCCCATAGCTTGGGAAGTGGGGCTGGGACTGCAGGGCGAGGGCTCCCCGCCAAGACCTTTGGGAATTCCCTGTGTGTGCACTTGCTACTCAGAATCCTGGAGTGGGTTGCCATTTCCTTCTCCAGGGAATCTTCCAGACCTAGGGATTGAACCCATGTGTTTTGCTGCTCCTTCATTGGCAGGCGGATGCTTTACACTGAGCCACCTGGGGAACCCCAGTTACAATCAATACTTGCCCGTTTAACCCTACACTTAGAAGTTGCTGTACTGCATTATACCTTACACCGTAGAGTTATCCTTAAGCTCAACACATGACAGTATTCACTATTGTAATTTCAGAGGGTCCTCATTTCCACAACTGTACGTTTAACCAGCTGACTAACAGTAAAAATGAAGTCTTTGTTTTACTTAAAGCTTCTCGAAGAGACTAGCAGCTTCAGCAGCAGCATGGGAACATGTGTGCACATGAGTTTGAAAAGGTGACGGTACACCAGGCTTTATAGAAATCTTTTCCTTGTGAGGCGACTGAATTACATTCAGTTATGGGAAATAGAGAAAGCAATGGCACCCCACTCCAGTACTCTTGCCTGGAAAATCCCATGGACGGAGGAGCCTGGTAGGCTACAGTCCATGGGGTCGCTGACAGTCGGACACGACTGAGCGACTTCCCTTTCACTTTTCCCTTTCATGCACTGGAGAAGGAAATGGCAACCCACTCCAGTATTCTTGCCTGGAGAATCCCAGGGACGGCGGAGCCTGATGGGCTGCCGTCTATGGGGTCGCACAGAGTCGGACACGACTGAAGTGACTTAGCAGCAGCAGCAGTAGCATGGGAAATAGTATTTAATAAGTTTCCATCTGGTAGGCGTGAATTGCATGATGGATGTGAGAGCAGAGAACGTTGAATCCAGAAAAACCATATGTCAGCACAGTAACATGTAGTTTATGCACCATATTTCTTAGGATTTATACAATGTATGCCAGAGAAATGGGGGATGGGTTAATGCTATCTAACATTTTTGTTATGGAAACGATGGTTTGATCCCTAAGGCCCAACCAACCACAGAGTCCAGTCTTAATTTTATATAACATGTATTGCTTTCACTGGATTCTGTGTGTCCAAGGCTTTTTGTTGCACTCACTTTGTGATACACAGAATCAGCAAACAAACTGATGAAGTTATACTTTCCTTCAGAATGCAGTCCCAGAATCTTGTTATTCCATCTCTCTTCTCAGGCAAGAGCTGGGTCTTCTGCTTTAGCAGCCTGTCAGTTTTATCATCAATCCATTTATCCTAGTGGTTCTCAACTAGGGGTGATTTTGTCCCTCAGAGACATATGACATTTTGGATGGTTTTGACAGTGGGGGATGTATGTGTGTGATGTGAAGGATGTAGTGAGGGATGATGCTAAGCATTCTACAATGCACAGGACAACAAAGAGTTATCTGGTCTCAAATGTCAGTGGTGGCAGGGTTGAGAAACCCTGCTTATCCCAACCACAAGCTCCTTGCTCCTGCCTTCCAGTAGCTGACCATGCCCTTTACTTCACTGAGGAAGCAGAGGTGAACTGGCATGAACGTCTTCAGATTTCTGGCTTTCTTATAGTGTGTCCTGAGCTGTAAAATAGGGATCTTATTAGTGCCTGTCTTACCATTATGATGACTCTACAGTCTCTCGCCTGTTTGTAACAGTCTTATAACCAGTCTTCCTGCCCTTATCTCTCACCTGTTACTATGCCAGACTTATAACCAGTCTTCCTGCCATTACCTCTCACCATCACTTCTTCCACATTGCCATCATATGACATTTCTGAAAGTACATCTCATTAGCTCAGAACCCTCCTCTTCAGGGGTGGACAATGTTGGTGGGAAAAGTGTAAACCTCTTAGTATGGTATTGAAGGTTTCCCGATGGGTGTTGAGTTTGGTGGGACAGTTCTCCAACTTGCAGATATTCAGGGATCCAGGTTCTTTCTCACTTGTGACTCTGTTCTCTTCAAGGGTCTCATCATCATCTGCATTCAGCTGGTGAAAGGAATGAGCATGGAGGAAGACATGTGAGAGGATTTTATTAGCTAGGTCTAGAAGTGGCACACATTACTTTCACTTGTATTTTGTTGGAGAGATCTTGGTCACAGGACCATGCTTAATTGCAAGGGAGCCTGGGAAATGTAATCTAGCTGTATGTCCAAAGAAGGCAATGAGGAATTTTGTTGGATGGCTGGTGATCTTTGCTGCATTTCTCACACCTTCGTTTCTTTGTTTGCTCACCTTTTGCTATTCATTTTAAAAATATTTGAGTCCCTTCTATCTCCGTCCCTTCTTCAGAGCACTCACATCTTTGTTACCCTCTGATGCTTGATCATTTTCTACCATTGTGATTTTGGTGTCTTCTCTGTTAGCCTGTAAGCTTCTGGAGCTCTGGGATTATTGCTGACTCATTTCTGTTTCTCAAGCCTTTAGTTCCTTACATATTTATTGAGTGAGTGAATACATGCATGGCTGTTGAGTAGAAGAGTAGTCAATTGCTAAAGTTCTTTAAAATTCCAGTACTGAAAGATTCTATGTTTTCAGTGTTAGAAATTTTACTCTAAAACTAAGGCACTGGTAATTTGTGGCAGATTGATTTACATGTGATAAATATATAAATATTTAAATGCTGTAATTTGTTATCTACCTTGTGTGAATGAATCTCTAATACCATTTTTTCTTTCTTGTAGACAATTTTAAAATTTGTTGATGTTAATGAGCATAATCTGCTGGACCTTGGCACGTTTATGCAGTACATAAAAGATAATGAGATAAACATGAAATTGACTTTGAAGAGTTTGGACACAAATAATGATGGTTTGTTTTTATACAACTAGTAATTTTATCCAAAAATTAATCGCATTTTAGTAAAGGTTTATTTTTAGGTGTTTGGCTTCCCTGAAAGGTTATTGAAAACTCATTTATTTAATTCTGTCATTTGTTTTATTATTACTTTTAAGAAATATTTTTAAATGATGCCATTTTTATTTACATACTACCTTTCAAAAAGAAAACCAGCAACAAAAAGGTTATACCCTTCGAGTAATATGCTTTTTAGCTAAAGATCTGAGAAATATTTATCACATTTTGGTAAGGTTTTTACGTGAAGCTCCATGTGGCAATGGTGGTTAAGCTGAGTCTGGAAAGATCAGTAGAAGTTACCTTAGTGAAGAGTAGGGAAGAGTGGTCCAGGCAGAGGAAATAGCTTGTTGGGAGGCTGTGGTTACCTCAGGGGAGTAGGTCATGTCTGAGGAACTAGAGGAAGACCATTGAGGGTGAAGCTGAGAGCGAGGGCAAGTGTCAGAGATGAGGGTGGAATGCTGGCACAGGTGGGATCATGGAGGGCCTTGGGGTCTGGGAAGTTTTCTGGACTTGATCATAAAGGGGAATGAGGTGGGAAGCCTCTGAAGAGTTTTCAATAGTGGGGGTAGTAACACCATCATATTTGTGTAGAGCATCTTCACAAATGGACTGGCATCTTCAGCCACTGTGGGACTGGATTTATGGGAATAAATGACTTGGGAAACACTTAGGCACAGAACAGACCACATTTGGTGGTTCAATGTGTAGTAGGCTGAGGGAAAGGAAAGAGACAAGAATGACTTATTTAAGCAATATTGGAGGTAAAGTTTTTATTTATTAATATAGGAAATGTCATATGGACTTTCCAGTCTCTTTGTCTTGGCAAGTAGAAAAAATAATTGGGATGTTGATGTTTTATGGCATGTTGTGATAATGTGCTGAATACTGCTTTACTGTTTGCCTCTGCATATTTTCAAACCTTCCAGTTGATGCTTGTTTTCTTTATTCCTTTAAAGGAGTGATTGATCCTTCAGAAATTATTAATAGTCTCAACTTAATAGGTATACATATTTCTGAAAAAGAGGCATTGAAGATTCTTGAAAGGTCAGCTCTTACATATTATATACATTTTAAATTTTTATTTACTTTAAAACCTTTTGGGCTTCCCTTGTGGCTTAGACAGTAAAGAGTCTGCCTACAATGCGGGAGACCTGGGTTCAATTCCTGGGTCAGGAAGATCCTCTGGAGAAGGAAATGGCAACCCATGCCAGTATTCTTGCCTTGAAAATCCCATGGGTGGAGGAGTGTGGTGGGCTACAGTCCATGGGGTCACAAAGAGTTGGACACGACTGAGTGACTTCACTTCTTTCTTTCTTTAAAACCTTTTTGGGACTTCCCTTGCAGTCCAGTGGTTAGGACTCTGTGTTTTACTGCAGGGGTTGTGGATTCAATCTCTGGTTAGGGAACTAAGATCCCTCACACTGTACAGTGCAGTAAAAAAAAAAAATCCCTACAAGCAAACAAATAAACAAAAAACACAAACACCTTTTTCATTATGAAAGTTAAAACGATGGAAATTTTATGAAAACATGAATAATAGCTTGTAATCATCTATTTGCTATCACTCTTCTATATGATATATTATCTGCTTTAAGTCTCTTAAGACTTCAGAGGCAAAGTCTATTATTTTCCTTGTTTTACAGATGAGTAAATTATTGACTAGTGAGGTTAAGTAACTTGCCCAAGGTCACCATAATCCACCCCTGCAATATTAATCCACTGATATAATTTTAAATCTATTTTATATTTATGCATATATCTTTTTTTTGTAAGATCATATACTTTATACTATTAGTCAATCCATCAATCATCCAACCAATCAAGTCACCTATCAATCAGATATTGATTGATGCTTTTTGCCACGCATGCAGTAGCCAGTGAGGATTCACTGGTATAAACAGTATGGTCCTGGTGCCCATCCTTGCAGAGCTAATAGTCTATGGGGCTGAGGGGAACTGAGTTGCAAAGTGGCGAAAGTTATGATAGGGACACATAAGAAAACACCGAAGGAAAGTATCTCTATTAGGAAAGAGAGCTGAATTTTATCAACTATACAGCTTTTTTCACTTAACCTATTTTTTAAAAACTTACTTGCTTTTGGCTGTGCTGAGTCTTCACTGCTGCATGGGCTTTTCTATTTGTGGCGAGCACGGGCTACTCTCTAGTTGTGGTGCGCAGGCTTCTCATTGCTGTGGTTTCTCTTGTTGCGGAGCATGGGCTCTAAAGTGCTCAGGCTCAGCAGCTGCGGTTCCTGGGCTCTACAGCACAGGCTCAGTTGTGGCACACAGGCTTAGCTGCTCTGAGGCATGTAGGATCTTCCTGGATCAGGGATCAAACCCGTGTCTCCTGCATTGGCAGGTGGCTTCTTTACCACTGAGCCACCAGGGAAATCCTTCACTTGACTCATTATTTAATATACTATAGTAGTAGATCTTCTGACATTAAACATTCCTGAAATAAAGCTAACTTGTTATAAACTGTTTCATTCAAGAAAGCATACAGACCAATAGAGCATTTTATCACAAACAACCATACCATCACTGGGTTTGTCATATTTAACATTTTGTCATATTTAGTTCAGATTTTTCAAATAAATATAACATTACAGAAAGCTGAAGTTTTCAGTGTCTTTAAACCCATTTCCTTCTCTCTGCCAGAAGTAACTGCTATCCTGAACTTATCATCCCCATACACATTTTTACCTCTGTGTGTATTTTACTACGTACATATCCTTAAAGTATGATATTGTTTCTTATATTTGAAGACATTATTTAGGTGGTGGCATGTTGCTTATTTTTTAAATCACTTTTTCTAAATATTATGTTTTAGAGATTTGATGATGTTGATGCCTGTAGCATCAATCATTTTAGTCAGTGTACAGCTTCTGTTTAATGTATATGATTCAATTTACTTATGAATTCTCCTGATGATGATAGAATTTAGGCTTTTAAAAAATTTTGTTTTGTTACTAGTACAAAACAGTGCTGTAATGAATAGCCTCTTATACGTCATCTTGTTTATTACTTGCAGTCAAGTTGCTTGACTGTGAGGTATACAGACCTTTAATTAGATATTACAAATTTTTCTCCAGAGTGGCTGTACCAATTTAGTATTCTACTAGAAATGTATTTCTTTCCTATTACATGATACTGTGGTCTTCTAATATTTAAATATTTTCCAAACCCATGGGTCAGAAATATTTTCCTGTTGTTTAAATATAATTTGATTTAATTTACTTATATTCCTCATTGCTAGTGAGTCTGAACATCTTTTAATGTATTAGCTGGCCATTTGGATATTATAACTGCCTATGAATTACTTAAGTCTTTTGCCTACTTTTAAGCTGAATTGGACATCTTTTTCTTAATGGCTTGTAGCTGTTCTTTTCATAAATTCTGGATGTTAATCCTATGATGGTTATATGTGCTGCAAATGTCTTTTCCCAGCTTGTTTCTTATTCTAAATTCATTTTTTGTGTTTTTGTCATTGTGCAGAAAATTTCAATTTTAATGTAGTCATATTTGTCCATCTTTTTCTTTTATGCATGTACCTTTAACACCTTGAAAAATTCTTCCTTACCCTGGGATATAAAAATGTTAACCTATATCTTATTTTTACAATTTTGCATTTTACATTTAGTTCTTTAATTCATCTGTAATTGATGTTTATGTATTTTATAAAATTACATGTCCAGTTTCATTTTTTTCTATATGGTCTGTTGTTCTATCACCATTAATTGACTGGTCTCATCCTTTTCCCACAATTTGAAATGCTTACCTCTATCATATTAAATTTCCATCTGTATATGAATGTTTCTCATCTCTTTATTTTATTACATTGGCTGTTGTCTGTTATGCATCATTACCATCTCCTAATTGCTGTCACTTTAGAATACATCTTGATATCTGGTTTTACTTTCTTCATCTTCAATAATGTCAATGCTATTCTTGGCCCTTTAATCTTCTATATACATTTTAGAATCAGCTTATTTGGATACATATACAAATATGCACATGTCCATACATACACTCACATACCCCTTTTGAAATTTTTTTTGGCTGCACCATGCAGCATGTGGGATTCTTCGTTCCCCAACCAGGGATTGAACCCATGCCCCCTGCCCTGGAAGCATGGAGTCCTAACCACTGGACCACCAGGAATTTAATCCCCCCCTTTTGGAATTTTGATTGCAATTGCATATAATTTATAGATCCATTTGGGGGAGAAGTGATGCATTTATGATGTTACATTTTCTGTTCCATGAATATTATGTGTGTCTTCATTTTTTAGATCTTCTTTAATGTCTTTTAATAAAATGTTATGTATTCTCTATAAATCTCTTATATAACTTTTGTTGGATTTACTCACAGAAACATGGTTTTTGTTGCTCTTCTAAGTATACAGAGGAATTTGATTTGCTGTCACTTCATTTAGAATTGTCATATACATGTTAATAATCGATACCATTCCAAGGGTTAAGATGGAACCTTGTTTCCTTTCTGTGGTCTACAGGGCTCCACGTGGTCGGGCCCACCTCTCTAGCCTCGTCATCGAGAACTCTCCTTCTACCCTGTGCTCTAGGCCGACTGAGCTTTCAGTCTTAAACAACAACAATAACAACAGCAACAAACACCCTGGAGTCTCATTCCTTCAACCCTTGTACAAACTGTTGTTTCTGACTGGGAGACCCATTCTAGCTCCTTTACTTGGATAATCCCCTGCTTATTCTTTAGGTCTCTGTTCAGATGTGACTTTGACCTCTGAAACTTTTTTGGTTTTGCTGGTGTTTTATTTTACAACTTTAGAGAGGCTCATCTGTCATATTCCCTATTCCCAATAGACTATAAATCTGGGGCCAAAGTATATTATCCATTATTTTATAGTCAATGCCTAGTACAGTGTCTGGAATGTACTAACAGATCAATACATGTTTTCTGACTGATTTAATATTGTCACAAAAACCGGGGTGGAGAGTATCAGATTTAACAGGAGGGACTGGGAACATAAATACTGAAAAAAAATTCCTTGGATATGCTCATTTGAGATTTCTGGGCCTCTCCATGAAAACAGTTTCAGTGGGTGGTAAAGGGTTATGTCAGATTGCATAGGGCTACTGGATGAGTGGGAAGTGAGGAGGTGGGTAAGATGAACGTGGTTTACTGATTTGGAAAGTTTAGATAAGAATGAAAAGACAACTAAGCAAGTCTTTTTACATTGTATTTTTATAATTTTTTGAAGGATAGAGATTTGTGGAGAAGTAGCCATGAGAAAGAGAGACATTTGTTGGATATGTTGTAGAGAAAGGAAATTAATGATTGAGAAGGAGTAGGACCAATAGCTCAAGAGAGAGAGAGAGGGTCCTTGAATAAAAGTCAACATGTAATTCTCTGGGTCTAGGAACATAGGAGGTAAGGATAAAAGTGTGTACAGAGAAATTTATTCATTCATTTACTGAGTGCATGACATTTATCTAGATGCTAGGGATGTAGTAGTGAAGGAAACAGGCAGAAATTCCTGCTCTATGGAACACACAATAATCAAGAGGAGACAGTAGAAAAACAAATTATGTTAGATGGTGATAAGTGGAAAAATAATAGAAGGGAGGCAAGCAGTATGAATGTGTGAGTGATAGGGGAGTTGCAGTTTTAGGTATGCTGAGTTGGGAAGGCCATGATGGTGACATTTGTGTAGAGATTTGAAGAAATGAGGAAGGAGTCATGATGGTCTTTGAGGGAAGAGCAGTCTAGGCAAAGGAAGTAGCATGAGCAAAGTCACCAGAAAGGCAGTATATCTGACAAGGTTAGGACACTGAGAGGGGAGCAGTGTGTCTGAAGTAGAGTGAATGAGGAAGAGGTTGGTAGGAGATGAGCTTTAAGAGGTAACATGAGTCAGATCACATATGATCTTGAAGGAAATTACAAGGACTTTGGCTTTTGCCCTGGTAAGTCATTGGATGGTTTTAAACAGAGATATGACATGATTTTAGATTTTAGCATCATTCTGGCCGATGTGTTGAGAATAGGGGGGACAAGGGTGAGAGTAGAGAGGACAAGTATGCAATAATACAGACAACATTTGGGGGTGGCTTGTACCAAGATGGAGGAGGCAAGTAGTGATTGGATTCTGGATGTATTTTGACATGTTCACAATATTTACTGCTGAATTGTGAGTGGGGTGTAAAAGAAAAAGAATAGTCAAGGATAGTGCCAAGAATTTTGGCCTGAGCATCTAAAAGAATGGAATTGTCATGTATTGAGAGGGGTAAAACTGTGAGAAAAGCACGTTTAGGATGGGGTAGATATCAGAGTTCAGTTTTGTTTTCATTACGTTTCAGATGCTAACCAGAAATCTAAGTAGAAATGTTAGGTGGGCAACTTGAAATAGGAATCTGGAGTTCAGGGGAGCACTCAAGAGAGACGTTTTGAAGTCATATGCCCATAGATGGTATTTGAAGCCGTGAGGCTGGAAGAGATAACCAAGGAGAGAGTATAATGCTCTGAGTCCTGGTGTTCTCTAATGTTTAGAGGCAGGGGAGATGAGGGCAAACCAGGGAAGGAGACAGAGAAGGAGCAGCCAGAGAAAAAGGAGGAGGGCTAAGACAACACTCTGTTCTGGAAACCAGTTGAAGAAAATGTTTCAAGGAGGAGACAACTATCTTTGTCATATGCTGCTGATAGGGTAAAGATGATGAGGATAGAGAATGGATCACTAATTTGGTGCCATGGAGAATACTGGTGTAGCAATAGTAGTGAGAGCCTGATGGGAGTGGGTTCAAGAGAGAATGAGAAATTGGAGACAGAAGGTAGACAGCTCTTTAAAGTAATTTATTTATGTATTTTTTTTGGCTGTATGTATGTGCATGCTAAGTCACTTCAGTAATGTCAGACTCTTTGCGACCCCATGGACTGTAGACTGCCAGGCTACTCTGTCCATGGGATTCTCCAGGCAAGAATACTGAAATGGGTTGCTATGCCCTTCTCATTTTTTGGCTGTACCATGCAGCTTATGGGATTGAACCTGGGCCCCCTGCATTGAAAGCTTAGAGTCTTAACCACTGAACCACCAGGGAAGTCCCTAGACAACTCTTTAGAGAATGTTACTGCAAAGGCAGAGATCTAAGGAATGACTGGGGGGGAGGTGGGGTTAAGAGGTTTTAAGATGAGAACACTTCAACACTCATGTTTTATGGAGAAATGGGGGGCAACATGGCCTGAGAGTGAGAGTCAAAAATTGATTTGGTAACTTGAGATGTATGAAAATTACCAATGACTGAGGAAAATGAGAATGAGTGCTACCTCAGACAAGTAACTTTGACATTTTGGGAACCTCACATTTCAAAATGATATATTTCATTGTCTTTCTTCACATTCTTAATTTCATTCAAAGATTTGAGAAATTCCCCAATGAGAATTCTTAAAATTAGTTTACTATTATCTCATATTAATTAAAATTCTATTTCCATTGATATTTACATTTCTTATGACATTTTTGACATTAGATATTTTATATCCATAAAAAAGAAAATTGCTTTTTGAGATCCATAACCAAAAAGAGTAATTGTCAGCCATCATTCTGATTGCTAAAGAAGTTACGACATGAAGTTACAAATGGGAAAAAGGGGAAATATTTAAAGGTTGGGATGTAGTAATAATGACTTATAGCTTGTTAACTCTATAATTTACAAGGCCTTTGTACATACAACCCCGTTTAATACTCTAATAGCTCTGTGTTGTAGGAATTATTCACATATAAACTGAAATTTAGAGATGTGAGATGCACTTTCTACATCACAAAAGTAACAATGTGCAGAACTCAACACAGCCCAAATTTTCTGACTTTAACAATATGAGATGTCATTTTGATAATGCTTTTTAAAATGTATGAATTGTAATTTGTATTAATTTATAGCATGGATGCTGATGGGTCACTGACAGTGGATTGGGATGAATGGAGAAAGTATTTGTTATTTAAACCTGCAAGAAATATGGAGGAAATTGCCCATTACTGGAGCCGTTTTACCGTAAGTGCTCTCTTTTTAAGAATTTGTATGTCTTAGTCTATGAATCATGGGTATAAATGTAATGCATTACATACTCTTAGAAAATTGTGAGGCCAGAAAATTATTTAGTGAGGTTTTGCTGATGAAAAAAGTGATGCTATACTATACTATAAGTGATGTTTCCTCAGAAATTTGTATGATGCTAAAAAATCTGAGTTGACATGTAATATCTACTTCAACTAAAGTTTCAGCCTGCAAAAGGCACACATCTGTTGAGAGGAAGTACACTCTTAAGAGTTTATTACTCCTACTCAGCACCATCGTTTTGTGTTGTAGTTGCTTATTTTCTTGCCTGAAAAGTAGGGAGTGTGAATTGCAGATTGCTGTATTATATAACACTTCACTGATAAATATTTGTTGGAAGAATGAATAAACTTTGAACAGAAGTTTTTGAAAGAGTGTCAAAGCTTTAGGTTTTTTCATATTCATATATACCTCATAGTCGGCATAGGTCTTGTCTGTTGGTGCACTTAAAAATCTATGCTTCATAATTTCTTAAAGTTCTCAAAATTTCTTAAAATATCTTAGAAGTTTTGCTTAGTAACTACAAACTAAAATCTGTACTATTCTTCTATGTCTCATGATTATATGTATACATTTGAACCTTGCACAATGCAGATTTGAATTTCACAGATTTACTTATATGAAGATTTTTTTCCCAGTAAATATGTACTAAAATACTACATGATCTGTGGTTGACCATGGATCTGGAGGGCTAACTGTAAAGTTCTACATGGATTTTTGACTGTACCTGGGATCAGTGCCTCTAACCCCTGTGTTATTCAAGGGTCAAATATATACATGCATCCATATGTCCTGTCTCTGAGAAAGGGAGAAGACCATAGGATCACATTACTATTGAAAGATAGAATAATCTTACTGTCTTAGCTGTAATAGTGTGCCTTCTCTACTCATAATATGACCCTTACGAAACTGTCTAGTTAACAACATTCTTTTAATAAATATGTAATCATTAAGAGATTTTTTCCTTTAGGAAGTGTTCATTCTATACCTTCCTTTTAGAGATGATTAAAGCAAATTCAAGTCAATGAAAAATACATTTATTGTATGCCTGTGTGCGTGCTAAGTCGCTTCAGTCATGTCTGACTCTTTGCGACCCTATGGACCATAGCCTTCCAGGCTCCTCTGTCCATGGGATTCTCCAGGCAAGAATACTGGAGTGGGTCACTATGCCCTCCTCCAGGATATCTTTCCCACTCAGGGATTGAACCCTCATCTCTTATGTCTCCTGTATTGGTAGATGGGTTCTTTACCACTAGTGCCACCTGGGAAGCCCATTGTATGCCTAATATATGATAAGTTTTCTGTTTAATAATGAGATAAACAGCAAACAGGCATGGAAAGTGCCTATTTTGAAAATTAACTGATATAGTGTTGGTGATAACCTACTAAAGTCATTTAAAATGAACTCAATGAACTGCCTTTTGGGTATAGTGCTAACAAAGAGTGCTTCATTTGTTCAATGGGCAGGTCCACTGTTTGTATTATAGTAATTTCACAGGATACAAATGTGCTTGGCACTCTAGCTGTACAGCCCAGAGGTAGAAAGCAGCCAGTTCTTCAGGGTGGAAACAGAGTGACTGCTCTGGTTCAAATCCCAGCTCTGCCATTCACTATCTGGGTGAGCTGGAGTATTATTTAATCTCTCTGGGCCTCAGTTTTCTTAACTGTAAAATTGGGATAGTGATACTTACTTCTCTTAGGGTTATTATGAGAACTGAAGATGACACATATAACTGTTTAATACAGCACTGGGTTTGCTCTGCAAATGTCAGTTTTTATTTCGTAAACAGATATTGAGCTATTTCCTAGTCATATTATTGCTAATGACTAAGTGCAGCCAAGCACTTGGTGGCCTAATTGCTTTCAAGCACTCTATGTTTTGCAATTAATAATATTGGTAACTGACATTCACTGAGTGCCAAGCATTATGCTGAGTGCTTTATATGCTCTAAGTTACTTAATTTTAATAAGTCTACCCAGTTAAGTATTAGTATTGTTCCTCTTTGCATTTGAGGAAACTAAGTCACAGAGGGTTTATTCAATTAGGAGCTCGGGGATCCAGGATTTGAATCCCACCTGACTCCTGAGCCTAGGTCCTTAAACATGACATATGTGATCAAACTTCTAGACCCTCAAAAAAAAATCCTACTTGTGATATATATACCACAGAATTTATTATCTGCTCTGCACACTACATGGGAAGGCCCAGGTTTTTATCAATCACACAGGAAAGTGCTTCTAAATGTATTGTCATGTGTTTTATATTTGCTTTGTTAGAAGTGAATGGAACAACAGACTGGTTCCAAATCAGAAAAGGAGTACATCAAGGCTGCATATTGTTACCCTGCTTATTTAACTTATATGCAGAGTACACCATGCGAAATGCTGGGCTGGATGAAGCACAAGCTGGAATCATGATTACCAGGAGAAATATCAATAACCTCAGATACGCAGATGACACCATCCTTATGGCAGAAAGCAAAGAGGAACTAAAGAGCCTCTTGATGAAAGTGAAAGAGGAAAGGGAAGAAGAAGTTGGCTTAAAACTCAGCATTCAGAAAACTAAGATCATGGCATCTGGTCCTGACACTGAATGGCAAATAGATGGGGAAACAATGGAAACAGTGACAGACTTTATTTTCTTGGGCTTCAGAATCGCTGCAGATGATGATTGCAGCCATGAAATTAAAAGACGCTTGCTCCTTGAAAGGAAAGCTATGACCAACCTAGACAGCATATTAAAAAGCAGAGACATTACTTTGCCGACAAAGGTCTGTCTAGTAAAAGCTATGGCTTTTCCAGTAGTCGTGTATGGATGTGAGAGTTGGACTATAAAGAACGCTGAGCACCGAAGAATTGATGATTTTGAACTATGTTGTTGGAGAAGACTCTTGAAAGTCCCTTGGACTGCAAGGAGATCCAACCAGTCTATCCTGAAGAAAATCAGTCCTGAATATTCATTGGAAGGACTGATGCTGAAGCTGAAACTCCAATACTTTGGCCACCTGATGTGAAGAACTAACTCACTAGAAAAGACCCTGATGCTGGGAAAGATCGAAGGTGGGAGGAGAAAGGGATGATAGAGGATGAGGTGGTTGGATGGCGTCGCTGACTTGATGGACATGAGTTTGAGTAAGCTCCGGGAGTTGGTGATTGACAGGGAAGCCTGATGTGCTGCAGTCCAGGGGGTCGCAAAGAGTCTGACACTGTAGTGGGAATTCCTCGTAATGTACTTTCACAGCCTTGAGAAATTCCACAGAAACAGCACCTGGAAAAACAGCATATATTAAGAAACTGTGTTAATGATTATCTTTCATGTTTTTCTTAAGAATAATCTTGTTACAACCCCAAGACCAAACCCAGAAGGGAGTATGACTGGGATCATGAAAGCATGGACCTTGGAACACCCGGGTTGGCATCAGGCATGAACGCTGCCTATGCACTTGCTGATTGTTCCTGAGATTAGCCCAAAAGGGAATGGTCTGGGGTAAAAACACAGAGATCTGGACTGTGTCAGTGTAGTGTCTTGGGAAAGATAAGATCAAAAAATCTTGTAGTGTACAATTAGGAATAAAAGCTGGACTCAGAGTGGACTCTGAACCTCAATCCAATAGCAGCTGCAGGTCCCCTGAAACATTGCACCAGATTTCGTGTTCTGTCTTCATTCTCGTTGCTTGCTCCCGTCCTATTAGGGCACTACGACATGAGTGAGCGACTGAACTGAACTGAACTTGTTAGAAGGGAAGTCTGACTGAAGATAATAGGAGAATCCACTAGTCTTGAACACTGAAGATACTTAATACATTATTGCCTCTTAAATAACTATTCTCACCACTATTTGCATAGCCTGTATTTGACTATGCGGCATCCTCGATGGCTCAACGGGTAAAAAATCCGCCTGCAATGCAGGAGACACAAGGAGAGCTAAAAGTATTTATTAGAATTTGACAGATTGTTCTTTTTGTATTTAATCTTAGACAAATAGTTTTATATTGAAAATGGTATATAGATTTTTAAATGGTTGAACTGTAAAGGTTATGCTAAGCATGATACAAAAAACTTATCAATTTATATTTTTAACATAAATAATACATTAATTTATAATTGACAGTATTTCAAGCTAATTTATGAGTTATTTAAAGTTATATTAGTTGGTAAAGTACAAAATTCTAGGAAAGGCTGACATTAATTTGCTGTGGAGATGAAATATATAAAAAATTTAGACCTTATTAAGAGATAACATTTCCATTTGAGATCAGCTAACTATAATGTTATGTAAAATTTGTTTTGATAGGGAATTGATATGGGAGATAGATGGACTTTTCATAATTTAATTGATGAAAAGAGAAAATCTGGCCATCTATGGAAATATCTGTTGGCTGGAGGCATAGCGGGTACTTGTGCTCGAACATGTACAGCACCACTAGAGCGTCTGAAAATCCTCATGCAGGTGTGTTGCATAGTTCGTGTACATGTTTTTGAGTAATGTGAATAATGTTTTATACTTTTAAAAAGGAGGATTTCAGAAGTCTTAATAATATTTCTTGATTTTGTCATGTGCAAATTGCTTCATTGCCAGTAATCTAGACTCAGGTATTCAATAAGTTCCCAGACACTCAAATCACCTTGAGGGTGCAACAACCAAGTGATACCGTTCTCATTCACATGCATTTTGGAGTTTTGTGTTGGAGACAGATATGCAAATAAATAATTAAATACAACCTAGTACTAGTATTCTAGAGAGGGCAAAAATTAGGAAAATCTTTTTTTTTTTTGGTGGAGCCTGGGAAGGGAAGGCTACACAATACTTTTGATCTTCTCCCTGGACTGGAAATTGTGACGAGAGACAGAAAGTGGTTAGGGTTGCACTCCCCTCTTTATTTCTTATCAAATGCAGGGCCCTGTAGGTGGAATTCTTCAGTTTTCGGAATTTTCGGGTCCCTTTCAAATTGATGCAGGCAATGAAGAAATTGCCTGAGCCTCGTGGCCAAGTCTCTGGTTATGACTGTTCCATTGAAACCAGGTGAGAAGGGTGTCCCCCCTGTTCACTGCTCTATTCAAGGCAGAAATGATGGACCTATAACAACATTCAGTCACTGTCTCCTTTTAGCTTTTTTGGGTCACCACGGAATAAATCTGTCTCTAACTTTTATAGAAATATACAAAGCAAGGGAGCATATCTGGCTGCTGGTATTCTGAGTTCAAAGCAGGGGAAAGGGACAGGAGGCCTACTGTGTATATTTACTCACTTAATTCATCTGTCTTTAGTCCTATGCCTCACTGAATTCTTGAATTCTGTATTCCTGAGTTAAGATCCTCTCTGCTTCCTCCAGAGAATAAACCCTCATGATTTTTTAGGGAAAATTTAGTTCTATGTGCTTTCCGCTCCTCAGACCCTTAAGTTACAGCTTTTACTTTGCTAAATTAGTTATCACTTTTCCATTTGCTTTCTACCTCCCCCAAATCTGATGAAACCACTAGTACCCTTTTCCCCTGCAGATTAGTAATGAGGTGACCATATAATTTTCATTTGAACCAGGACACTTTTAAAGAAGAAAGGGGTGCTCAATAATCATGGAAGGACAGCTTTTGGGCAAATTGAGGACGAGGAAATAAAGATGTGGGGTCATTCTACCACTTTTGCTGAAAGTCAGTATCTTACATGTATAAAATTATCTTATTTTTCTTTTCTCCTTGATTGGCAGTTTAGCAGAATATGGACATCAAGGTCAAAAATGCTTTCCCTTAGAACTTCTTAAGGCATTATGCTATTATTTTTTCTAGCATTCAGTATTACTTCTGAAAGTCTGATGCCATTTTGATATTTTGTAGATTACCTGGTTTTCCTCTCTGGAAGCATTTAGCCATGCCTCTACCTTGGGCTTTCCCAGTGGCTCAGCATGTAAAGAATCTTCCTGCAATGTAGGAGACACAGGAGACGTGGGTTAGATTCCTGGGTGGGGAAGATCCCCTGGAGGAGGAAATGGCAATTAACTCCAGTATTTTTGCCTGAAAAATCCCATGGATAGAGGAGCCTGGCGGGCTACAGTCCAAAGCATCTCAAAGAGTTGGACATGACTGAGCAACTAAGTACTACACTGGGTGTTCTGAAATTTTACAATGTGAGTTTAGGTAGGTTCTTTTCAACCCCTTGTGCTTGACACTTGGTGGTCTCTTCTTAACTGTAAACTTAGATCTTTCCTCAGCATTAGTGTATTCTAGTATTTCCTCCTTAGTTTTCTTCACTTTATTCTCTCTGGAATTCTTCTCGTTGAATGGTTGAATGTGGTACCTCCCAGACTGACCTCAATGCAGCTTGTGTGTGTGTGTGTGTGTGTGTGTGTGTGTTAGTTGCTCAGTTGTTTCTGACTTTTTGTGACCCCATGGACTGTAGCCTGCCAGACTCCTCTGTCCATGGGATTTTCCAGGCAAGAATACTGGGGATGGCCTCCCTATCCATCACCAACTCCTGGAGTTTACCCAAACTCATGTCCATTGAGTTGGTGATGCCATCCAACCATCTCATCCTCTGTTGTCACCTTCTCCTCCTGCCTTCAATCTTTCCCAGCATCAGGGTTTTTTCAAATGAGTCACCTCTTTGCATCAGGTGGCCAAACTGTTGGGAGTTTCAGCTTCAACATCAGCCCTTCCAATGAACACCCAGGACTGATCTCCTTTAGGATGGACTGGTTGGATTTCCTTGCCATCCAAGGGACTCTCAAGAGTCTTCTCCGACACCACAGTTCAAAACCATCAATTCTTCTGCACTCAGCTTTCTTTATAGTCTAACTCTCACATCCATACATGACTACTGGAAAAACCTTGGCCTTGACTATATGGACCTTTGTTGGCAAAGTAATGTCTCTGCTTTTTAATATGCTATCTAGGTTGGTCATAACTTTCCTTCCAAGGAGTAAGCGTCTTTTAATTTCATGGCTGCAGTCACCATGTGCAGTGATTTTGGAGCCCCCCAAAATAAAGTCTGCCACTGTTTGCCCATCTATCTGCCATGAAATGATGGGACTGGATGCCATGACCTTAGTTTTCTGAATGTTGAGTTTTAAGCCAACTTTTTCACTCTCCTCTTAACATTCATCATGAGGCTCTTTAGTTCTTCTTCACTTTCTGCCATAAGGGTGGTGTCATATGCATATCTGAGGTTGTTGATATTTCTCCTAGAAATCTTGATTCCAGCTTGTGCTTCTTCCAGCCCAGCGTTTCTCATGATGTACTCTGCATATAAGTTAAATAAGCAGGGTGAAACTATACAGCCTTGATATACTCCTTTTCCTATTTGGAACCAGTCTGTTGTTCCATATCCAGTTCTAACTGTTGCTTCCTAACCTGCATACATATTTCTCAAGAGGCAGGTCAGGTTGTCTGGTATTCCCATCTCTTTCAGAATTTTCCACAGTTTATTGTGATCCACACCATCAAAGGCTTTGGCATAGTCAATGAAGCAGACATAGATGTTTTTTTGGAACTCTCTTGCTTTTTCGATGATCCAGCGGATGTTGGCAATTTGATCTCTGGTTTCTCTGCCTTTTATAAAACCCACTTGAACATCTGGAAGTTCACAGTTCATGTATTGCTGAAGCCTGGTTTGGAGAATTTTGAGCATTACTTTACTAGTGTGTGAAATGAGTGCAATTGTGTGGTAGTTTGAGCATTCTTTGGCATTGCCTTTCTTTGGGATTGGAATGAAAACTGACTTTTTCCAGTCCTGTGGCCACTGCTGAGTTTTCCAAATTTGCTGGCATATCGAGTGCAGCGCTTTCACAGCATCATCTTTTAGGATTTGAAATAGCTCACCTGGAATTCCATCACCTCCATTAGCTTTGTTCGTAGTGATGCTTCCTAAGGCCCACTGACTTCATATTTCAGGATCTCTGGCTCTAGGTGAGTGATCACACCATTGTGATTATCTGGGTCATGAAGATCTTTTTTGTATAGTTCTTCTTTGTATTCTTGCCACCTCCTCTTAATATCTTCTGCTTCTGTTAGGTCCATACCATTTCTGTCCTTTGTCGAGCCCATCTTTGCATGAAATGTTCCCTTGGAATCTCTAATTTTCTTGAAGAGCTCTCTAGTCTTTCCCATTCTATTGTTTTCCTGTATTTCTTTGCATTGATCGCTGAGGAAGGCTTTCTTATCTCTCCTTGCTATTCTTTGGAACTCTGCATTCAAATGGGTATATCTTTCCCTTTCTCCTTTGCTTTTTGCTTCTCTTCTTTACACAGCTATTTGTAAGGCCTCCTCAGACAGCCAGTTTGCTTTTTTACATTTCTTTTTTTGGGAGATGGTCTTGATCCCTGTCTCCTGTACAATGTCATGAACCTGTGTCCATAGTTCATGAGGCACTCTGTCTATCAGACCTAGTCCCTTAAATCTATTTCTTACTTCCACTGTATAATCATAAGGGATTTGATTTAGGTCATACCTGAATGGTCTAGTGGTTTTCTCCACCTTCTTCAATTTAAGTCTGAATTTGGCAGTAAGGAGTTCATAATCTGAGCCATAGTCAGCTCCTGGTCTTGTTTTTGCTGACTGTATAGAGCTTCTCCATCTTTGGCTGCAAAGAATATAATCAATATGATTTTGATGTTGACCATCTGGAGATGTCCATGTGTAGAGTCTTCTCTTGTGTTGTTGGAAGAGGGTGTTTGCTATGACCTGTGTGTTCTCTTGGCAAAACTCTATTAGCCTTTGCCCTGCTTAATTCTGTACTCCAAGGTCAAATTTGCCTGTTACTCCAGGTGTTTCTTGACTTCGTACTTTTGCATTCCAGTCCCCTATAATGAAAAGGACATCTTTTTTGGGTGTTAGTTCTAAAAGGTCTTGTAGGTCTTCATAGATCTGTTCAACTTCAGCTTCTTCAGCGTTACTGGTCGGGGCATAGTCTTGGATTACCGTGACATTGAGTGGTTTGCCTTGGGAATGAACAGAGATCATTCTGTCATTTTTGAGTTTGCGTCCAAGTACTGCATTTCGGACTCTTGTTGACTAAGATGGTTACTCCATAAGGCTTTTGGTATGTAGTCACATTTCCCTCCAGAAAGGTAATACCAATTGGTAATACCAATTTATCATACATTACTTTTCCTAGTACTGTATGAAACTACCTGTTTCCCTGTATCCTCCCAAACATCAGGTCATATTATTTTATAAAAGATCTTGCTGGCTAGAGACAATAATTGGTGCACTAAAGTTTCCAAAAGGATCTAAATACTCCAATGAATCTTGTCACTTGTATTTTTATCTTACTAATTAATACTCTGAACAGAGAGGCCAAGGAATGATGCAAGAGGGCAGTTGGCTGGTAGGAATGCAGGTAGGTAGGCTGATTAATGGTCACCTAGGCAGGCACCCATTTGAAGTGGAGTCCACCTGGGACTCCCTGGAGCTAGAGTGACTGGTGCAGGAGGGAGTGGGCATGAAGGGGCTTAGCTCAGTGACTGTATACAAGTCAGTTCAGAAAGATTTCCTTATGTTACATGTTGATTGAATTTCAACTCTCTTTTATAGATTTATTGCACAAATTAAAGTAAACCTATTTATTACTATGGCTGTAAAATACAGGTACCATTCTGAGTTTGTGTCTTTTTCTCCTCAATAGAGAGTTGGTAATTATCTTCTAGTTGCAACTTGCTTGGTAATTATCTTCATACTGGTTCTTGGTTTTTTTTTTTTTTCATTTTTGGTCAGTTTTTCCTCCTTTTCTCTTCATATATGTTTTACAATGAGCCTGCTGATCCCTCCACATTTACTAGGTATCCAACTACCATACTACAGCCATCAGACTGCTGCCAGTCTCCTTAAAAACAGATACATAGCTCTTTAATACCTCTTATTTTTAAGCCACTTTTGTAGCTTCTTTTACTGGACTATATTTGTTGAATTTATCTTTTATTTTTCCTGTTATCTTCACTCACATGTTGAGTCATATTGCTCTGTGTTTAATTTTTCTTATGTTAATGGAGTATAGTCAATGTCCAGAGCACATTCTCTGATACTGTCTTAAGGCTAAAGTGTATATCTCTTTTCTAATACATGCCCTGGAGAGAAGTTTCAGATCTTGGCCACAGAGTTAATTGGATTCCGCTTTTTTTTCTCTGCTTTCACTGACCACACTGATCACCCTTGTTAAAGGCCTCACAGCCATTTGTTAGCAATAAGTTCTCTGAGTTTCTGTGGCCTTAACTTTTCAGAAATGTTGCTTCCCTGACACATCTCTTGAAATATACACCCGATTTCACTCTCCTGATAGGAGAGTCATTTGTTCATCCCTCTGAGGAGGGGACAACAAAGCAACCATGTCTGTGGCATGATCTTGTGTCCCATGTGTAAGGTGTCCTCTTCTTAAGCTATAGTGCAGGGATTAAAATAAACATGCCTCCAAAGCTGTCTAATCACCTGAACAGCAGCTGTTTCCCCAACAGGAGAGACTTTCCATATTTGAGGAACTTCAACTCTGTCCTGCCAATCATATGAAAATTACAATATGTGGTTTTCAAAGTTCTTCAAATTGTACTGTGATTTTCAAAATTCTTCCTTTCCTTTTCAAGGCTCAGAGTTTAGAAACAAAGAATGTGAAGATAATGAGCCATTTAATAGAGATGATGAAAGAGGGTGGAGTCGTTTCTTTGTGGAGAGGAAATGGTACAAATGTTCTCAAGCTTGCTCCTGAAATAGCTGTTAAGATCTGGTCTTATGAACAGGTAAAACCACAGTGCCTATGACATTTATTAACAGGGGAATGTTATTCAGTTTTACTTTTTAAAAAATCGGTTGGGGTTATTACAAAGCAAAGGGAAGTAGTTGTTAATATCTATGTTGGAACATTACTATAAAGTTATATAATTACATTATTATTATATAATTGTGTGTGTGTGTGTTAAGTTGCTTCAGTCATGTCTGATTCTTTGTGATCCCGTGGACTGTAGCCCGCCAGGCTCTTCTCTCCATGGGATTCTCCAGGCAAGGATACTGGGTTTGTTTGTCATGTCATGTTGCTTCATTATAATATAGCATGGTTGCCATCAAAACATATTGCATAAGGTTCTCAGTTGTTTCCATCCCCAAGTTTTCCATTTTCTTTATATTTATTGCTTATCATAATCAACACTGTTGAATGTTTGCTATATACCTTATTTGCTGTATGTCTTATTCTAAGCAAATTGAGGTACAAGATGAAGTCTCTACTGTTAAGGTTGAGGCCTCCTATCTAATATACATGACTATATTTAGGTACTAGGTAATGCAAGAGACACGGGCTTGATCCCTGGGTCAGGAAGATCCCCTGGAAAAGGATATGGCAACCCACTCCAGTATTGTTGCCTGGGAAATCTCATGAATAGAAGAGCCTGGTGGGCTACAGTCCATGGAATCGCAGAGTTGGACATGACTGAGTGACTAAGCAGCACAAAAATGTGGATTATAGCTTTTAACTATAAATTGAATGCCTAGGTATTCATTGATATTGAATGACTTGCATGCCCCTTTGAACTTTTTCAATGCTAACATAGCTTTGAACTCTTGTTAATACAGTATAAGGAGTATCTTTCTTCTGAAGGAGCCAAATTAGGAACACTTGAGAAATTTGCTTCTGCTTCTTTGGCTGGTGCCACTGCTCAGTCTTTTATTTACCCCTTAGAGGTAAGTGCTATTGAAAAAGATTTATTATCCTTAATGAAAATTATGGCTAATATTTTTCAAGTGAGCCGACTCCTCTTATTATTAGTAGCTATTGAGTAGAGAAAATCTGTTGCTAGGGCAGTGTTACCAGAACTGTGATATCTAAGCTGGCATTTCTGTTGCTTTGATTTTTTTCATATTTTATTTTACTAAAGTATAAATATCACTTATATTTACTCATATAAGTGATATAGTATTTGTCTTTATGACTTTGCTTAGTATGATAATATCTAGGTCCATCCATATTGTTGCAAATTGCATTATTTCATTCTTTTTGATGGCTAAGTAACATTCTGTTGCGTGTATACACACACACACCCCCACACACACACCCACATGTTCTTTATCCATTCATCTGCCAATGGGACATTTTGTTGTTATTATTTTCTTACATTTTCCCTTCCATATGAACATTAGAATTGGCTTGCCAAGTTTCTTAACAAAACCAAAGCAAACCAAATTGGGATTTTGACTCTTAGTTGTATGTTAATTTTGGGAAGAAATGACAATTATAATATTTAATTTATTTTTGCCCAGGAATGAGATATGTCTTCCTTTCCATTTAGATCTTTTCTTGTATTATTTGATAAAGTTTATAATTTTCTTATACAGGTCTTATGCATTTGAGGCTTTTATATTACTAGATACATTGTGGTATTTGTTGCTATTAATGTCTTTCATTAGATTTTGCTAATGTTTATTGCTGGTATATATGAAAACTCCTGAATTTTTAAGTTAAACTTATATCCAGCCACTTTACATTACTCTTATTGGATAATCTGGAAACTCCTAAGAGTTTCTTTTAATTCTTGTTTTCCTAAAATTTTATCATGAAATGTGTAGATTCTGACCCTTTTTTTTCATCAGTTAATTTCAGATCTTTTTAATGATCTTTTTCCCGGCTCTGGGAAATCTTCTACTATTAAATAATTTTGGATTTTGCTTTTCTTTTTGATCTCTCTGTGTAGATGTATGATGTCTTCTTTATCCATTGATTTATTGAGGAACACTTTGGTTGCTTCCATATATTGGCTATTGTAAATAATGCTGCAATGAACATAGGGGTGCATATATCTTTTCAAATTAGGGGTTTTGCTCTCTTCAGAAAGATACCCAAAAGTGGTGTTGCTGGATTGTATGGTAGTTCTATCTTTAGGTTTTTTTGAGGAACTTCTGTACTGTTTTCCATAGTGGCTGCACCAATTTATATTCCCACCAACAGTGCTCAGGGATTCGCTTTCTTCACATGCTTGCTGACACTTGTTATTTGACGTCTCTTGATGATAGCCATTCTGATAGGTGTGAGGTGATATCTCATTATAGTTTTGATTTTCATTTCTCTGATGATTTGTGATATTGAGCATCCTTTCATGTTTGTTCCTTTGTTGTGAAAAAGCCCTTTAATTTAATGCAATTTCATCTGTTTATTTTTGCTTTTGTTTCCCTTTGCCTGAGGAGACATATACAAAAAATATTGCTAAGACTGGTGTCAAAGAGTACACTGCTTATATTTTCTTCTAGGAATTTTATAGTTTCAAGTCTTAAATTTAAATCTTTAATCCATTTGGAGTTTATTTTTGTAAATGATGTGAGAAAGTAGTCTTGGTTGACTCTTTTGCATATAACTGTCTAGTTTTCCCAGCACCATTTATTGAGAAGAAGCACCATTTATTGAAATGTCTTTTCTCCATTGTACCTCCAACATCTTGCCTCCTCTGGCATTATTTACAATTAGCCATGTAAATATGGGGTCATTTCTTGGCTCTCTATTCTCTTCCATTGATTTACGCGTCTGTTTTGGGTCCAGCATCATCCTGTTTTAATTGCTTTAGCTTTGTAGTATAGTTTGAAACCACGGGGTATGTTACCTCTAGCTTTCTTCTTCTTTCTCAAGATTGTTTTGGCTATTTGCAGTATTTTGTGTTCCCATACAAATTTTAAAATTATTTGTTCTGGTTCTGTGAAAAATGCCGTTGGCATTTTGATAGAGCCTACACCGAATCTGTTGCTTCCTGACCTGCATACAGGTTTCTCAAGAGGCAGGTCAGGTGGTCTGATATTCCCATCTCTTTCAGAATTTTCCACAGTTTATTATGATCCACACAGTCAAAGGCTTTGGCATAGTCAATAAAGCAGAAATAGATGTTTTTCTGGATGACATCTGGTCTCATCATTTCATGGGAAATAGATGGGTAAACAGTGGAAACAGTGTCAAACTTTATTTTTTTTGGGGCTCCAAAATCACTGTAGATGGTGATTGCAGCCATGAAATTAAAAGACGCTTACTCCTTGGAAGGAAAGTTATGACCAACCTAGATAGCATATTAAAAAGCAGAGATGTTACTTAGCCAACAAAGGTCCATCTAGTCAAGGCTATGGTTTTTCCAGTAGTCATGTATGGATGTGAGAGCTGGACTGTGAAGAAAGCTGAGCGCCAAAGAATTGATGCTTTTGAACTGTGGTGTCAGAGAAGACTCTTGAGAGTCCCTTGGACTACAAGGAGATCCAACCAGTCCATCCTAAAGGAGATCAGCCCTGGGTGTTCATTGGAAGCTCTGATGTTGAAGCTGAAACTCCAATACTTTGGCCACCTCATGCGAAGAGTTGACTCATTGGAAAAGACCCTAATGCTGGGAAGGACTGGGGGCAGGAGGAGAAGGGGACGACAGAGGATGAGATGGCTGGATGGCATCACCAACTCAATGGACATGAGTTTGGGTAAACTCTGGGAGTTGGTGATGGACAGGGAGGCCTGGCGTGCTGCTATTCATGGGGTTGCAAAGAGTCGGACACGACTGAGCGACTGAACTGAACTGAACTGAACACCGAATCTGTAGATTGCCTTGGGTAGTATAGTCATATTAATAATATTAATTCTTCTAATCCATGAGCATAGTTATCTTCCCATTTGTTTGTGTTGTCTTCAGTTTCTTTCATCAGTGTCTTACAGTTTTCTGGTACTAGTCTTTTATCTTTTTGGTTAGATTTATTCCTAGGTATTTTATTCTTTTTGATGCAATTATAAATGGGTTGTTTTTTAATTTTCTTTCTGTTAGTTTATTGTCGGTGTAAAGAAATACCAACAATGATGTTTCCACATGTCAATTTTTAAAAATTTATTCATTTTTGGCTGCACTGGGTCTTTGTTGCTGTGCATAGGCTTTCACTAGTTGCAGTGACTGGGGGCTACTCAGTAGTTGTGGTGTGCAGGCTTCTCATTGCAGTGGCTTCTCTTGTTGCAGGGCACGGGATCTAGGGTATATGGGCTTAAGTAGTTGTAGCACATGGGCTTCAGTAGTTGTAGCTTGTGGGCTTTCGAGCATGGGATCAGCATTTGTGGCACATGGGCTTAGTTGCCCCATAGCATGTGGAATCTTCTCAAACCAGGGATTGAACCTTTGTCCCCTGCTTTGGCAGGTGGATTCTTAACCACTGGGCCACCAGGAAAGTCCTGGATGTTAATTTCGTATTCTGTAACTTTACTGAATTCATTTATGAGCTTGAATAGTTTTCTTGGTGTCAGCTTTTTAGTATTTTCTATATAGTATCATCTCACCTGCAAACAGTGACAGTTTTATTCTTTCCAATTTAGATCCATTTTCTTTTTCTTGCCTGACTACTGTGGCTAGGACTTCCAATACCGTGTCGAATAAAAGTGGTTTAGTGAGCATCTTTTTTCTTGTTCCTATCTTAGCTTTTCACCATTGAGTATGATGTCGGCAGTAGGTTTGTCTTATAAGGCCATTATTATATTGAGGTATATTCCCTCTATGCCCACTTTCTTGAGAGTTTTATCATAAATGAATGTTGAATTTTATCAAAAATTTTTTCTGCATCTTGAGATGATCACATGATTTTTATCCTTCAGTGTGTTCATGTGTGACATTGATTGCTTTGCAAATATTGAACCGTCCTCCTAGATGAAATATACTCTTGAATTCCTCCGAGGATTTAAATTATTTTCGTTTTAAAGTCTCCAGTTTGTTTTGCTATGATTTGTTTTTTCTAAAGTCCAAGTTAATGAATACAAGGAACACCCAGAGACCCTGGATTAATCATGAAGGTGATTAATTTTAGAGCTATGAGTCAGCGCAGATGTATAAAATTTAAATATATTCAGAATATATTTTTCTGTCATGCTGATACTTATTTACTCCTTTATAAGAATGAAACATCCATTTTTTAAAAACAATACAGATTTTCCATGTGGTTTTTGAATTTTAAGATTATTTTCTCTTCAAAGTATAAATTGACCTGTGTGTTTATCTGGTAGTATTTATATATAATCTAGGATAAGCAGTATATCCTTTAGATTGTGTAGCTTTATATGTGCACAGTAAAGAAGCAACTGATTTAGTAGGAGATAAGGAGATTCCTGCAAATACATTTCTATCATAGCATTTCTCAGTGAAAAATGAATAAATAGTATAACAATTAAGGCCCACATACTTGGTAAAGAAACATAGCTTATTCTTTCATGCTAAACTTCAATGTCAGTAGAGTTTTCTGTGTTTTCCATTAGTCCAAGGAAACTCTGGATACTCTACACAAATTTCCAATAAACATTTTGCCTCTCTCCATACAGGTGTGTGTGTGTGCATGTGTGTGTGTTTGTGTAGAGAGAGAGCAAGTTGGAAACGTTGTGTCCCTTTACCTTTAAAAATTTCAGTGTGAATTTCCTTAGAACAAAGAACTTTCTTTTATATATTATCAAAATCAGGAAATTTATCAGCAGCACAATGCTATTATCTAATCCACAGTCCTTATTGAAATGTCATTAATTGTTAATTGTTCTAATAATTGTGTTTATAGTAATTTCTTTTTCCAGATCCAATTCGGACCAAGTGTCAGGTCTCTTTAACATCCTTTCATATGGATAAGTTCCTTAGTCTTTTATTTTCTATTTTTTGGGTCTTTATGTTGATATTTGTGTGTGTGCTCTTACATATATATACTTTAACAAACCTACTGCCATTCACAAGTTGTGTGTATATGTATACGTGTGTTGATGTTTGTGAAATCCTAATATCAGTTTGTTAGGATACTTATGTTGGAGATGGAGATTGTAGGAGCTTCATTTTTCCTTTAGGCTTCTTTTTTGAACATATCTGACATATAATATTATGTAAATTTAAGGTGTTCAACAGTTAATTTGATACATTTATATATTATAGCAATATTTAGCACTACAATCACACTCATAGTTATTCTTTCTTTTTAGTGGTTGGAATAAATAAGTTCTAGTCTCTCAGCAAGATGGTTGATTATAGTACAAGATTGTTGTCTGTATTCACTATATTGTGTGTTAGATCTCTAGAGCTTAATTATTACTTGTTGCAAGTTTGTACCCTTAAATTGCATCTATCTTACCTGCCCCACCTCTTATCCCCTGGTAACCACCATTTTACTCTGTTTTTGCAAGTTTGCCTTTTTAGATTAAACATATAAGTGATACTGTACTGTACTTGTCTTCCTCTGTCTTATTTATTTCACTTAGCACACTACAAATGGCAGGATGTCCTCCTTTTTCATGGCTGGATAACATTCTATTATAACATATACATATATGTGTATATATGAAAGGACAAAGAAGATATACATGTATATCTTCTTTGTCCATTCATCTGTTGACGAGCATTAAGCTTATTTCCATATCTTGGCTATTGTGAATAGTGCTACAGAATAGTGCTAAACATACAAACATAGTAGTGCATATATCTCTTTGAAATCCTATTTTCATTGCTTTTGCATATTATAACCAGAAGAGGGATTGCTGGGTCATAGGGTAGATCTACTTTTTTTTTTAATTTTTTGAGGAACCTCCAACTTGTTTTCCATAGTGGTTGAACCAATTATATTCTATTTGGGGTTCCTTATCTGACTTACAGTGCAAAAGCTGTGGCTACTCTAGTATGTAATTTGGACAGAAAGAACAGCTGGATTCAGATACTTTATCTTCCCGCAAAGTTAAGTTCAGGAATTTGGTAAAAGCATTTAAGCACTGTATTTGTAACATGTGTGTGTGCTCAGTTGCTCAGTTGTGTCCAACTTTTTGTGACTCCATGGACTGTTACATAGTAGTATACAAAAGTAAAATATTCCAAGAATCTGTAGGAAAATGATAGCAGGTATACTATAATTGAAATACAGTTTTACCTAAGATTGTTTTCTCTTTTTACTTCTGTAACTCACACTTTATAGGATTGCCCTGGGTTGGGTAACTGATCAATGACCTTATAACATTCTTTTACATTCAGGTTTTAAGAACTAATTTGGCTGTAAGTAAAACTGGACAGTACTCTGGGCTATTGGACTGTGCCAGGAAGATCTGGAAGCTTGAAAAGATTACAGGCTTTTACAAAGGCTACATTCCTAGTCTTCTGACTGTCATACCGTATGCGGGTGTAGATGTCACTCTCTACGAGGTGAGTTTGTTTCTATGATGGCTTTATATCAGATTTATTACATCTGAAAATATAATACAATTGAAAAATTTTTTAATCAAAAATACATTTAAAACTAAGTGAATAGAAGTCAGAAGTATTTGGCTGTCCAGTTTTGGGGTTCACTTTGGTCATTTTCTGTAGCTGATCCTGACAGACCATCAAGCATGACATTCCCTGTACAACTCCCTTCTTTTTTAGTAATCCTGAGTACCTTCCACCCCACCAAACTTCTTAATTCTTATGGGTTAGGATAGCAGTTAGGATCGTGGATTCAGACTGCTCGAGTACAAATTATGGCTTCACGATTTGCTTAACCTCTCTGTGCCTGAATCCTCTCACCTTAAAAATGAGGATGTATTCATTCAATAAATAATTATTGAGTTGCGTGTACCACCCTCTGTTCTAGGTACACCAAATAGAAGAGACAGAAAGTCCTGTCTGTAGGGAGCTCAGCATTCTTTCACTGCAGACAGACAATAAACCTTTAAAGCATGGCATATGGTAGTAATAGGGTTGTGGAGAAAAATGAAGCAGGAAAGGAGAGTAGATTAAATTTAGTGACTGGAAAGCCTTCCTGAAAAGATACCTTCTGAGTAAAGACCAGAGGATGTGAGGGGGTTGAGCCACACATGTACAAGAAGGACATTTAGGGTGGATGCATACCTGTCCAGCTGGAGCAGAGTGAGCCAAAAGAGATTAGTAGGAGATGAGGTCAGAGATCTGCTGGGTCGGGGCAGATTTCTCAAGGCCTTGCAGATCATAGAAGGGACTTTAATTTTTGCTCTAGATGAAATGGGAAACTGTTGGAAGGCTCTGGGCATAGGAATGCCATAGCTGACCAGATTTTTTAATCATAAAAACTTTATTGAGATGTAATTCATATACCATTTTAAAGTGTACAGTTAAATATACTCACAGGTTGTACAACCATCCCTAATATTTAATTCAATAACATTTTTATCACTCCTAAAAGAAACCCTGTACTCATTAGCAATCACTCCCCATTTCTAACTCCTCTACTCCATGGAAACCACTAATCTATCTTCTGTGTCTATAGATTTGTCCAGTCAGGACACTTCATATAAATGCAATTATACAGCATGTAATCTTTTACGACTGTCTTCTTTTCACTCAGAAATATGGTTTCAAGTTTCATCCATCTTATAGCATTTATCGGCATTTCATTCTTTTTTTCTGAATATTATTCCATTATATGAGTATACTATCTCTTGTTTGCCTCATTCATCAGTTAATGGACAATGGAGCTATTTCCACTTTTTTACTGTTATGAGTAATGCTGCTATGAAATTGAGTACAAGTTTTTGTGTAGACATGTGTTTTCATTCTCTTGGATATGTATCTAGGAGTATAATTGCTGGGTCATCAGAATTAGTAGAATTAGTAGAATTGCTGGGTCTATGTTTAACCTCTTGAAGAACTGCCAAACTGTTTTCCAAAGTGGCTACACCATTTAATTTCCACCAGCAGTGAATCAGGGTTCTGAGTTCTCCACATCCTTGCCAATACTTGTTATTATCTGTCTTCTTGATTTTGTTATCTTTGTGAATAGAAAGTGGTATTGTTGTCTATTATTAATTTGGTTTTTTCCTTGTTTAGTTGTAGTTCTTTGCATATAATAGATACAAGTGCCTTAGATATTTGATCTGCAATTATTTTCTTCCATTCCACGAATTGTCTTTTACACAAAAGTTTTAAATTTTGATGACTTCAGATTTATTTATTATTTCTTTTGTTACTATCGTATTTGGTGTCATATATAAGAAACCACTGGTTAATCCAAGAACACATAAGATTTATATCTTCTAAGGGTTTTACGTTTTTAGCTCTTATTTTAGGTCTACTATGCATTTTGAATTAATTGTTGAATATGGTGTTAGGCAGGGGTTTAACTCCATTCTTTTGCATGTGGATATCCAGTTGTATCAATACTATTTGTTGAAAAGACTATTTTCTCCACTGGATGGTCTTGGCAACATTATTGAAATTAACCATACATGTTAAAGGTTTATTTCTGAACCCTCAAATTCTATTTCATTGATCAGTATGTCTGTCCTTACACCAGAACCACAACTGCCTTAATTGGTGTGGTTCTGTAGTAAGTTTGAAAATTAGAAAATGTGACTTCTCTAGCTTCTTCTTTTTTTCTCTCAGCATTGTTTGGGCTATTGTGAGTCCCTTACATTTCCATATGAATTTTAGGATCGACTGAGCTACTAAGCACACACACAGTGTTAGAAGAAGTCCATCTAGGATAATGGACAAAGCTTGAAAAACTGGTCTTTGATATGTTGGGAGACTAAATGATCAAGGGAAATATGCACAGACAACCCAAATAAACATTTCTCTAAAGAAGACATACAGATGGCCAAGAGGCACATGAAACAATGCTCAATATCACTAACTATTAGAGAAAGGTAAATCAAACTACAATGAGGTATCACCTCACACCAGTCAGAATGGCCATCATTAAAAAATCTACAAATAATAAATCCTAGAAAGGATGTAGAGAAAAGGGAATCCCCTTACACTGTTGGTGGGAATTAAGTTGGTGCAGCCACTTTCTGGAGAACAGTATGGAGGTTCCTCAGAAAACTAAAAATAGAATGATCCCGCATTTCTGCTCCTGGGCATATATCTGGAGAAAATTATAATTCAAAAATATACATGCACCCCTATGTTCATGGCTTCCCTTGTAGCTCAGTTGGTAAAGCATCTGCCTGCAATGCAGGAAACCCAGGTTTGATTCCTGGGTGGGGAAGATCCTCTGGAGAAGGAAATGGCAACCCACTCCAGTATTCTTGCCTGGAGAATCCCATGGACAGAGGTGCCTAACAGGCTACAATCCATGAGGTCACGAGAGTCGGAGACGACTTAGTGACTAAACTACCACCACCTATGTCCATAGCAGCACTATTTACAATGGCCAAAACATGGAACCAGCCTGAACATCTATCAACAGATGAATGGATAAAGAAGATGTAGTACATATATACAGTGGAATACTACTCAGCCATAAAAAGAATGATTTGCAGTCATTTGCAAAAACATGGATGCAACTAGAGATTATCAGACTAAGTGAAGTAGCTAGAAAGAGAAAGACAAATGCCATATGACATCACTTTTATGTGAAATCTAAGATATGGCACAAATGAACCTATCTATGAAACAAACAGTCACAGATATAGAGAACAGACTTGTGGTTGCTAAGGGGGAGGGATGGTAGGGGAGGGTGGGACTGGGAGTTTGGGGTTAGTAGATGCAAACTATTATATATAGGATGTATAAACAACAAGGTACTACTGTATAGTACAGGAAACTGTATTAAATATCCTGGGATAAATTATAATGGAAAAGAATATAAAAAAGAATGTGTATATGTGTATAACTAAGTCACTTTGATGTACAGCAGAAATTAACACAACATCGTAAATTAACTATTGTCGATCAGTCTCTCAGTGGTGTCCGACCCTTTGAGACCCCATGGACTGCAGCATGCCAAGCTTCCCTGTCCTTCACCATCTCCTGGAGCTTGCTCAAGCTCATGTCCATTGAGTTGTTGATGCCATCCGACCACCTCATCCTCTGTTGTCCCCTTCTCCTCCTGCCTTCAATGAGTTGGCTCTTTGAATCAGGTGGCCAAAGTATTGGAGTTTGAGCTTCACCATCAGTCCTTCCAATGAATATTCAGGACTGATTTCCTTTAGGATTGACTGCTTTGATCTTGCAGTCCAAGGGACTCTCAAGAGTCTTCATCACCACAGTTCAAAAGTATCAATTCTTCGATGCTCAGCCTTGTTTATGGTCCAACTCTCACATCCATACATGACCATTGGAAAACCATAGCTTTGACTATACAGACCTTTGTTGGCAAAGTAATGTCTCCGCTTTTTAATACGCTGTCTAGGTTTGTCATAACTTTTCTTCCAAAGACAAGTGCTTTTAATTTCATGGCCGGAGTCACCATCTTCAGTGATTTTGGAGCCCAAGAAAATGGAGTCTGTCACTGTTTCCATTATTGCCCCATCTATTTGCCATGTAGTGAAGGGACTGGATGCCATGATCTTCATTTTTTGATTGTTGAGTTTTAAGCCAGCTTTTTCGCTCTCCTCTTTCACCTTTATCAAGAGGCCTGTTAGTTCCTCTTCGCTTTCTGCCATAAGGGTGGTGCCATCTGCATATCTGAAGTTATTGATATTTCTCCCAGCCATCTTGATTCCAGCTTGTGCTTCGTCCATCCCGGCATTTCACATGATGTATTCTGCGTAGAAGTCCAATAAGCAGGGTGACAATATACAGCCTTGATATATTCCTTTCCCAATTTGGAACCAGTCTGTTGTTCCATGTCTGGTTCTAACTGTTGCTTCTTGACTTGCATACAGGTTTCTCAGGAGGCAGGTAAGGTGGTCTGGTATTCCCATCTCTTTAAAATTTTTCCACAGTTTGTTGTGATCCACACAGTCAAAGGCTTTAGTGTTGTCAGTGAAGCAGAAGTGGAAGTTTTTCTGGAATTCTCTTGCTTTTTCGATGATCCAGTGGATATTGGCAATTTGATCTCTGGTTCCTCTGCGTTTTCTAAATCCAGCTTGAACATCTGGAAGTTTACGGTTCACGTACTGTTGAAGCATAGCGTGGAGGATTTTGAGCATTACTTTGCTAGTGTGTGAAATGAGTGCCAGCAGGTGAAATTAACTATACTTTGATAAAAAAATAAATTAAAAAATCCTAAGTAAATCTGATAATTAATCAAGTTGGGGAATCATTAAATGAGGAAAGGCCTTAAAAGTTGTGCACTAGTTTGTTAGGGTTGCCGTAACAAAATATCACAGACTAGGTGGCTTATGTAAGAGAAGTTATTTTCTCACAGTTCTGGAGGCCAGAAGCCGAAGATCAAAGTTTATCTGAGAACTCTCTCCCTGGCTTGCAGATGGCCAGCTGCCTCTGCCCTCACGCAGTTTCCTTTGTGTGTAAGCACATATGTATCGAAACTTCTACTTAAAAGAACACCAGACATATTGGAATAGGGTCCACTCTGAATAAGGGTTTCCCAGGTGCCACAGTGGTAAAGAATTTGCCTGCCAATCCAGAAGACAAAATAGACCTGGGTTTGATCCCTGGGTTGGGAAGATCCCCTGGAGGAGGAAATGGCAACCCACTCCAGTCTTCTTGCCTGGAAAATTCCATGGAGAGGGGATCCTGGCAGACACAAGCAAGCATGTGTGAACACAAACACTCCACTCTGAATACCTAATGAAATTAACTTAATTACCTCTTTAGAGAGTTTATCCATGAACAGTGACATTCTGAAGTCCTGAGGGTTAGGGCTTCAACATAAGAATTTTGGTGGTGTGGGGACACAATTCGGCCCACTGGAAGTAAACAGCATTGTCTAATATCTTTCGATTAAAATAATTATTTTGATATTTCAAAACCATTTAATCAGTCATTTAAAGCATGATCTGGACACTCTAGGGGTGAATTTCTGAGACCCTTTCTAAGGGTCCTTGACGCCTGAACTATTTTCATGATATGAAGATGTTATTTACCTTTGTCATTCTCATTCTCTTGTGATTAAAGAGGTTCCCCCCCCCCAGACTAGTGATAACATCATTCCTCTGCTGGTTAATAAGAACATATTCTTCAGTTTAAAATTTTTCTGTTTTAATGTCTCATATGATAGATAATATTGATAGATGTAACCTACATAAACAAAAACTTTTTGGTGTCCTCAAGGATATTTAAGAGTGTAAAGGAGTGCAGAAACAAAAATACTGCTGTAAGAAGAAATGCAATTTGACATAATAAACTTCCATAAAGACCAGGCAACCAAGGATCTAAAGTCCAGAGTCAGTTTCCAGCAATAAGGTGCTCTGATCTCGTGGTGTGTTTATGCATAGAGAACACCTCTGGATAATTTTGATTGCTAGGATAATGCTTAGGAAAAGAGATAATATTTAGATAATTTGAGTCCTTGAAACGTTGAAAAGAAAAGAAAGTGAAAGTTGCTCTTTCGGATCTGACTCTTTGTAATCCCATGGACTGTGCAGTCCATGGAATTCTCCAGGCCAGAATACTGGAGTGGGTAGCTGTTTCCTTCTCCAGGGGGTCTTCCCAACCCAGGGATCGAACCCAGGTCTTCCACATTGAAGGCAGATTTTTTACCAGCTGAGCCACCAGGAAAGTGAAATAATGAGGGCTTGATTAATTTACATTAAATTATGTGAAGAGTTAGCAGTTCAAAAATATATATCCTATGGCTCTTGCTACTCTCTACTGGATTACTGCATTCTGCATTTTATATACTTTGCTAATGTAACACAGAAGATAGCAAGGAGTATGACTATGGTGAGAAAAGATGTTAGCATTTTATCATTTTGGTTCTTATTTAACAGCTGGTAGAGTGTATTGTTACTTTGTTCTCTGTCAGCTTTTGAAGACTCACTGGCTAAACACTCATGCAGAAGACCCTGGATTGGTGATTTTGATGGGATGTTGTGCCTTCTCTAACTTTTGTGGTCAGTTTGTCAGCTACCCCCTGAATCTAGTGAGAACACGCATGCAGGTTCAAGGTGAGTTTTTGTGAGAAGGATGATAGTTACAAAGCCCCATATGATTTGGGATTTTTACTTTCTGCTCTGAATGTCTTAGAATTCTCGTCATTATCATCATTCATGTTGGTTCTTTTGAAAAGTCTAAATTAGGAAATCCTCCTCATATGAGTTTTAATGGTGCTATTTATTTGAAATTGAGTTTTAAAGATCAAATCTAAACTTTATAGCCACATGAAGATGGGATATTCTGCCTTGAGTGGTAGAATTAATGTCTCCATGCCAGAGGTATGCAGTCTATTCTTGAACTAGAGTTTACAAGATTGTGATAATGAATGATTCAAAATTTAGGTATTTATCTAAGTGACTTTTAAAGGATTTTTGCAAGGTGGTTTATAGTGATTCAACTTCATTTAAAAAGAAGTTGATAAAATATCTGCCAATTATAAGAAAAAATTTATCTATTGAATTCAGAAAGAGTCTATCTTTCAATTGACAACTGTTGATTGTAGGAATTTTTACAAATATATATATATATACATGAAAATACCAACTAGATTAAGACAGTACATTTTTAGCATTACAGAAGGTTTCTTTATACCTTTCCCAGTTAATAAACATTCCACGCCAAAGTAATTATTATTCTGAATTTTATCACCGTTTATTAGTTTATCTGTTCTTAAAAACTATGTACTGTCTTAGAGAGTCATTGTTACATGCAGTCCTTTTCTTTGATCTATAATATTCCACTTTATCCATTATACTATTGATGGCCATCTGGGTTATTTCTGTTTGGGGCTATTATGAATAAAATGGATATGAATATTCATGTACTTGTCTTTTGAAAAACATAAGCATCTTTTTTGATTATAGAATAAATGCATATTCAACTTTAGTAGATATTGTTAAATTTGTTTTCCAAAATGCTCATTTCAGTTTGCATTATAAAAGCAATCTATAAGTCCCAGTTTCTCATCTTTGTTAGCACTTGTTATTGTCAGTCTTACAATTTAGATATTCTGCTGATGTACAATAAAATCTCTTTGTGACTTTAATTTGCATTTCTCAGTATCTAGTGATTTTGAATATTTTTTATGCACTCATTTACCGTTTGTATGGTGGTGGTTTAGTTATTTAGTCATGTCCGACTCTTTGCGACCCCATGCACTGTAGCCTGCCAGGCTTCTCTGTCCATGGAATTTTCCAGGCAAGAATACTAGAGTGGGTTGCCACTTCCTTCTCCAGGGGATGTTCCTGACCCAGGGATTGAACGCAGGTCTCCTGCATCGCAGGCAGATTCTTTACCAATTGAGCCACCAGGGAAGCCCTTACCATTTGTATATCCTCTTCTATAAAGTGTTTTTGTCCATCAAAAAATAACTGGATTGCTTCCCCCCACCTCCGGATTTGTAGAAGTTGTTTATAGATTCTGGATACAAGTCGGTTGTCAAATTTGTATACTGCAAACATTTTCTTTCAAGTCTGTGGCTTGTATTTTCAGTCTTTTAAGGGTATCATTTGATGAACAGATGTTCCTAACTTTCTTGAAGTACAAATTACTAATCTTTTCTTTTGGTGTTTTGTTTAAAAAACTGCCTAACACAAGATCACAAAATTTTTCTCTTTTCTGCTAGAATATTTATCATGTTACCTTTTCCTATTTATGTCTGCAACTCAGGATATTTTGTGTGTATTTATAGTGATGAAAGTAAAAACTTATTTTTTTCTCATCTAGATCAGTTTATAGAAAGGATCATTCTTTCTTTATTGCATTGTGGTAAATCAGGTTACCCTAGTTATATGGTCCTGTTTCTGAATTCTCTACTCTGTTCTCTTTAACTACTTATATTAATAAGTATATTGTTTTAATTATTGTAGCTTTATAAAAAATCTTCATATGTATTACAAGTCATTTAATGTTGCTGCTCTTCAAGATTATCTTAGAAGTTTTTGGCACTTTGCATTTTTACATAAACTGCAAAACCATCCTGTTAATTCTCACATCAAAAAACCCTGCTAAGGTTTTGATTGAGATTATTTTGATTAATAATGATAATCTAAATTAATTTAGGAATAATTTATATCTTAGAAGTCCATGAACATGGTATCCCCCTTCACTTATTTATTTACGTCTTATTTACTTTCTCACAGTAATATTTTATATTTTTCAATATACAAGTGATGTGTATCTTTTCTTAGATATATTACTATACATTTAATTTTTTGTGTGTGATAACAAATGGAATTTTATACAATATTTATTTCTAAGTATTAGCTTTTGCCAGATTTTAGAAATACAGTTGGTTCTGGAACAATAATCTTGTATCCAGCAACCTTGCTAAATATATTTATTAATTATAATAGTTTATCTGTCAATTTTTCTTTTCATTTTGGGTTTTATATGTACAGAGATATGCCTTCTGTGAATATAATAGTTTGATGTCTTCCTTTCCAGTTTTTATACTTTTCACCTTTTTTTCTTGCCTCATGGCACTGGTTGAGACCTCCAGTGTAATGCTACAATGGTAATGGTAGGAGTAAGCATCTTTATCTCATTCCTACTCAGAGGAAGATTGTTCAGCATTTTACCATTGAGTTTGTTGTTTGCTGTGGGTTTTTGGAATATACCCTTGGGGAGATTAAGAAAGTTCCCTTCTGTTCTTAGTTTGCTGAAATTTAAATTATGAATTGGCATTGAATTTTATCAATTGCTTTTTCTGCGTTTATCAAAATAACACTGATTTCTTGCCTTTCTTCTGTAAATTACACAGTGATTTTAAAATGTTAACCTTGAAATCATGGGAAAAAATTTACTTGTTCATGCTGCATTGCCATTTTGTATAGGGTTTAATTTGATTGATAATATTTTGATTAAGATTTTTATATCTGTATTCATGAGAAGTTTTGGTTGTAATTTTCTTACCTTGTAATGTTCTTATTAGGTTTTGGTATTATGGTTACATTGGCCCCATAAAGACAGGAAATGTTCCTTCTTTTTCTATTCTTTGGAAGAATTTGTATATGATTAGAATTGTTTTTTCCTTAAATAGTTGGAAGAATTCACCAGTGAAGCCAATTTTTTCTGAATATTTTTGATGGAAAGTTTTTTTTTCCCCTGTATTTTAATTACAGATTTGAGTTCTTTAAAAGTTATTGATTATTCAGGCTTCCTATTTCTTATTTTGCCAGTGTTGAGACATTATATTTTTCAAAGAATTTATCTATTTCATCTAAACATCTAAATTAATTAGCTAAGGTCATTAATAATGTCCTTTTATTAAACCCTTGATAATGGGTGATGTCTCCTTTTTCATTTCTGACATAAGCAATTTGTTATTTTTCCTTTCTTTTTCTTAATCACATTTGTTGGGGTTTACTGATTTCATCTATTGACATTACTGATTTTTCTCTGTTCTTTGTTTTTTTATTTCATTGGTTTCTGTTCTTCTCTGTATTATTTTCATCGTCTTTTTTCTCTTTTAGTTTCTTGAGTTAGAGGTTTAGATCAGAAGTTGACAAACTAGCCCTCGAGGCCAAATCTGACTCTCTGCCCATCTATAGAAATAAAATTTAATTGGAACACAGTCACCTTCATTTACTTACATATTGTCTATGGCTACTTTCATGCTGCAGTGGTAGGGCTGAGTAGCTGCAAGAGGCCCCCGAAGCCTAAAATATTTACTATCTGGGCCATTATAGAAAAAGGTTGCTGACCCCTGGTTAAGATAATTGATTTAAAATCTTTCTTCTCTAATATATAAATTCTATTGAATAAGTTCATATCTCTGTAAGTACTGCTTTGCTTCTACACTATAAACTGACATTGTTTTCATTATTACTCATTTCAAAATATCATCCAAATTTCCACTGTGATTTCTTTGTTGACCCATTGACTATTTAGAATATACCCATTGGTTATATACAATGTACTCATTGTATGTTGCTTAATTTACAAACATTTGGGGATTTTCCAATGATCTTTTTAACACTGAACTTTTAGTTTAATTACACTGCAGAGAGAGAATATACTGTGCATGATTTCTATACTTCGAAATTTACTGCGATTCGCTTTATGGTCCAGTTATAGTCTATCTTGGTAAATGTTCACTGTACACTTGAAAAAGAAAGTGGGTTTTGAAATCATATTTAGTGTTCTATATATGTGTTAAAGAATCTGCCTGCCAATGCAGGAGACACAGGAGATGTGGGTTCCATCCTTGGGTCGGGAAGATCCCTTGGAGTAGGAAATGGCAACCTACGCCAGTGTTCTTGCCTGGGAAATTCCACGGATAGCAGAGCCTGGTGGGCTACAGTCCATGGGGTTGCAGAGTCAAATATGACTGAATAACTGAGCAATGTGTTATGAAAGGTCAATTAGTTAAATGCTTTGTAAATGTTTTATATTCTTACTGATTTTTTTGGTCTGCTTTTTCTATTGGTTACTGACAGAATTGTGTTTAAATCTCTAATAAAGATTGTAGATTTTTCCATCCCTCCTTTAACTTGGTCAACTTTGGCTTTATATATTCTGAAGCAATATTATTATTATGTGAATTATAATTTACATTGATCCTTTTCTTGTTATGAAATGTTCCTCTTATTTCTAGTAATGTTTTTTCCTTAAAAAGTCTACTTTGTCTGATACTATATAGTTATAATAGCTTTCTTTGGTTAATGTTTACTTGGTATAATTTTTAAATATCTTTTTACTTTTAGCCTTCTGTATCCTTATATATAATATATCCATTCTGAAGAGCATATAGTTAGATCTTCAAAAAACTTCAGTGTGAATATTTTGTCTTTTAATTAGCATTTAGTACATTTGTATTTTAAGGTACTATTGCATGTTAAGTGGAGACCACAAATTATATCAGATATGTTCATTATTCCTTCTCTATTATCTTGTTAGTTATATATTCTTTATTTTTCTTTTCATGGTTACCTTGAAGATTACAGTATGAATCTTTTGTTAATTACAGCCTACCTTAAATTAGTATTTTTACCAATTTCTAATATAACAGTTTCACTTTTCATTTATACTGCCTCCTTTTATGCTACTGTTGTCATATATTTTACTAGAACATATGTTTTAAACCCCATAAGACATTACTGTTTTAAAAATCAGCATTAATATATATTTTATTCTCTTTTTGCTACGTATCCTTTCCTGAATTTCCTTTCTTTCACTGAGGATTAAACTCTTCTACTTAAAGAACTCCACTCAGAAGTTGTTTTAGTGGAGATCTGCTAGCAATAGATTCTCTTAGCTTTTGTTTGTCTCTTTTTATGGCACATTAAAAGAATATTATTCCAATGTCTGTGAGTTCCAAAATTTTTGTTTAATAGTTAGCTATCAGTTTTATTGTTGCTCTTTTAAGATGCTGTATTTTCTGTTTTCTCTAGATGTTTAAGATTTTTCTCTGTCTCTGGTTTTCAACAGTTTATTGTGGACCTAAAGTATCATTTAGGGATTCCCAGGTAGCTCAGGGGTAACGAATCTGCCTGCTAATGCAGGAGACATGGGAGATAAGAGTTCAATCCCTGGGTTGGGAAGATTCCCTGGAGAAGGAAATGGCAACCCACTCCAATAGCATTCTTCCTGGGAGAATCCTATGGACAGAGGAGCCTGGCAGACTACAGTCCGTGGGGTCGCAAAGAATCAGACATGATTGCATGACTGAACATGCATGCAAAATGTCATTTGCTTTATATTTATCCACTTCCTGGTTTAAAAATATGCAATTTGATGGCTTTTGTCAGGTTTGGGAGAATTCTGAGCCAAAACTGCTTCAAATATTGCTCTATCCCATTGTTTCTCTTTTTCTGACATTCCAATTACATGTGTATTAGATTTTGTTCCTCATGTCTCATATCTATTATGTTCTTTTCTGTATTTCTTGTTCCCCCCACCCTCATGTCTGTGCTTCAGTCTGGGTGGGTTTTTTTTTCCTCTTGCTGAACCTGTCTTCTGGAGTTCACTAACTCTATGTTTTACTATGTCTAATCTGCTATTACGTGAACCGTGAACTTCCAGATGTTCAAGCTGGTTTTAGAAAAGGCAGAGGAACCAGAGATCAAATTGCCAATATCCGCTGGATCATCGAAAAAGCAAGAGAGTTCCAGAAAAACATCTATTTCTGGTTTATTGACTATGCCAATATACGTGAACCGTGAACCTCCAGATGTTCAAGCTGGTTTTAGAAAAGGCAGAGGAACCAGAGATCAAATTGCCAATATCCGCTGGATCATCGAAAAAGCAAGAGAGTTCCAGAAGAACATCTATTTCTGCTTTATTGACTATGCCAAAGCCTTTGACTGTGTGGATCACAATAAACTGTGGAAAATTCTGAAAGAGATGGGGATACCAGACCATCTGACCTGTCTCTTGAGAAACCTGTATGCAGGTCAGGAAGCAACAGTTAGAACTGGACATGGAACAACAGACTGGTTCCAAATAGGAAAAGGAGTACGTCAAGGCTGTATATTGTCACCCTGCTTATTTAACTTATATGCAGAGTACATCATGAGAAACGCTGGGCTGGAGGAAGCACAAGCTGGAATCAAGATTGCCGGGAGAAATATCAATAACCTCAGATATGCAGATGACACCACCCTTATGGCAGAAAGTGAAGAAAAACTAAAGAGCCTCTTGATGAAGGTGAAAGAGGAGAGTGAAAAAGTTGGCTTAAAGCTCAACGTTTAGAAAACTAAGATCATGGCATCTGGTCCCATCACTTCATGGGAAATAGATGGGGAAACAGTGTCAGACTTTATTTTTTTGGGCTCCAGAATCACTGCTGATGGTGACTGCAGCCATGAAATTAAAAGACGCTTACTCCTTGGAAGGAAGGTTATGGCCAACCTAGATAGCATATTTAAAAGCAGAGACATTACTTTGCCAACAAAAATCTGTCTAGTCAAGGCTATGGTTTTTCCAGTGGTCATGTATGGATGTGAGAGTTGGACGGTGAAGAAGGCTGAGCGCCGAAGAATTGATGCTTTTGACTGTGGTGTTGGAGAAGACTCTTGAGAGTCCCTTGGACTGCAAGGAGATCCAATCAATCCATCCTAAAGGAGATCAATCCTGGGTGTTCATTGAAAGGTCTGATGTTGAAGCTGAAACTCCAGTACTTTGGCCACCTCATGCGAAGAGTTGACTCATTGGAAAAGACCCTGATGCTGGGTAGGATTGGGGGCGGGAGGAGAATGGGACGACAGAGGATGAGATGGTTGGATGGCATCACCGACTCAATGGACATGGGTTTGGGTAAACTCCGGGAGTTGGTGATGAACAGAGAGGCCTGGCGTGCTGCAATTCACGGGGTCGCAAAGAGTCGGACATGACTGAGCAACTGAACTGAACTGAATCTGCTATTAAACACATACATTGAAGTTTTGAGTATTTATTTTTCAATTTTAGGCTTTCCATTTTTTATTCTTAAAAAATAGATTCCAGATTTCTTGTGAAAGTCTCCACATTTTTTCTAATTTCTTAAAAATATTAATCACAATTATTTTAAATTTAATATATGAATATTTTTATTGACTTTTTCTTGCTAGGTTTTATATGATTCTTTATTAAAATAGCATGCCTCATTATTTTGAATTGAATGATGGGCATTTTGTATGAAAAACTGGAGGCTCTTGATAATGTTATTTTTCTCCAAACAGGGTTAAGCTTTTTGGTAGGTAGCTACAGTATACATGGATCATCTAAATGTTTAGACTTTATTAAAGATGACCTATTTCTGCTTCACCTTTTCTCCAAGGAACTCTTAGAGGATGGTCCTTTACCCCTAGACAGTGACTCTTCATGGGCAATCTTTGAAAGCCTAGAGTGGTTATCACAGCCCCCCACCTTGTTGGGCTTAAACTCCAACCTCTGTTATCCAGCACTGTGTTACTGCTAAAATCTTTTCTTATACCTTTAGCCTTCCAGCTGCTCTTTTCTGCTGGCTTTATTGAAACTTCATTTTGTGCAGCTTTAGAGTTGGCAATGCTCCAAGGGAAAATTATACAGAGATCTTTTGGACTCACTTCACTAATACTAACTCTGTTTTATGATTTTGCTTCTCAACTTTCTGGCGCTTCTGTCCTCAGTTCAGTAACGTTGTTTTCTCGCTTGAACTCTATTCTCTGATGCTGAAAATGGCCAGCCAAATGGCCTAAGAAAAAACACCAGAGTGAATATAATGATTACTTCTATACTTCCTTCTCTCAGTGATCTTGTCTTGTTCACATTGATTGCTCTCAAACAGTGTTTTTATGTATTTGTGCGTGCGTGTGAATGCTAAGTCGCTCCAGCCGTGTCCAACTCTGTGACCCCATGGACTGTAGCCTGCCAGGCTCCTCTGTCCATGGGATTCTCCAGGCAAGAATACTGGAGTGGGTTGCCTTGCTCTCCTCCAGGGGATCTTCTCGACACAGGAATTGAACCTGGATCTCTTACATCTCCTGCATTGGCAGGTGGGTTCTTTCCCAGTAGTGCCACCTGGGAAGCCCTTTATGTATTTGGTTCATCTTTTAATAGTTATTTTTATTTGAAGGGTTAGTGGACAGAAATTATTCTGCTTATTTAACTTATATGCAGAGTACATCATGAGAAATGCTGGGCTGGATGAAGCACAAGCTGGAATCAAGATTGCAGGGAGGAATATCAATAACCTCAGATATGCAGATGACACCACCCTTATGGCAGAAAGAGAAGAAGAACTAAAAGGCCTCTTGATGGAACTGAGAGAGGAGAGTGAAAAAGTTGGCTTAAAGCTCAACATTCAGAAAACTAAGATCATGGCATCTGGTCCCATCACTTCATGGGAAATAGATGGGGAAACAGTGGAAAGAGTGTCAGACTTTTATTTTTTTGGGCTCCACAATCACTGCAGATGGTGATTGCAGCCATGAAATTAAAAGACGCTTACTCCTTGGAAGGAAGGTTATGACCAACCTAGATAGCATATTAAAAAGCAGAGACATTACTTTGCCAACAAAGGTCCATCTAGTCAAGGCTATGGTTTTTCCAGTAGTCATGTATGGATGAGAGAGTTGGGCTGCGAAGAAAGCTGAGTGCTGAAGAATTGATGCTTTTGAACTGTGGTGTTGGAGAAGACTCTTGAGAGTCCCTGGACTACAAGGAGATCCAACCAGTCCATCCTAAAGGAGATCGGTCCTGGGTGTTCATTGGAAGGACTGATGTTGAAGCTGAAACTCCAATACTTTGGCCACCTGATGTGAAGAGCTGACTCATTGGAAAAGACCCTGATGCTGGGAAGGATTGGGGGCAGGAGAAGAAGGGGATGACAGAGGATGAGATGGCTGGATGGCATCACCAACTCGATGGACATGAGTTTGGGTAAACTCAGGGAGTTGGTGATGGACAGGGAGGCCTGGCGTGCTGCGATTCATGGGGTTGCAAAGAGTCAGATACGACTGAGCGACTGAACTGAACTGAACTCTGTTATAACTGAAACTGAAAATCTTCCTTTGTCTTTTGAACATGTCCATATTCATTTTTTTTCTGGGGTCTTCTGTGATTTTTGGGAAATGATGTTTTCTGGTTGCTTGTATTGATACCTTCCCTGCTCTCAAAAACCCGTACTAAACTATTTTTCTTTTTAGTATTATACAGAGTAATGGTATTTCAAAATCAGTATCTGAATCCTAGGCTCATCAGGGAATGTTAAAACTACTAAGTTAAATGGTATTGGGGAATAGTAAATTCACATAATGCCTAAGTATCATCTATTAGATTTCTTGCTAACTGCAAAAAAGGAAAACAAACCTTGGCAATGGAGAGAATGGATAGTCATCACCCTTACCAAGTGACCAAACTTGGTGTTGGTAGCAGTAAAAAAACCTGGCATATGTGCCTTCTAATGTGACGTAATGTAATATGAAATGCATGACTTCTGATATGAAGTACTGTTGCCAAAAAGATGTTTTATTGGCATTTGAGTGTGCTTTCAGACCTGAAGGAAATACAGGGGATTGAGAAATAAGATACCTGATACTATTAAGAATCAATCAGACAAATCTAGAAAGTGAAATATTCTATAAGACAATTGGCCTGGGCTCTTCAAAAAGTCATTGTCATAGAAACAATGGTGGTGGTAGGAGACTGGCACTAACTAATCTTGATTAAGAAATTAAAGAAATATAATAATCAAGTGCAAGGAGTGAATTTTGTTTAGATTTTAGCTTGGGGAAAAAGCCTATAAGTGACATCTTTTGGATAATTTGAAAAATTTGAATAAGGAGGTATTTAATGATATTGGGAATTATTTTTAATTTTCAAAGGCATTGATCATAATACCATGGTTATGTGGACTGATGTCCTTGTTTTTAGGAGATGTTTCAGTATTTAAGGAAGAAGTGTCATAGTGTCTGCAGCTTACTTTCAAATGACATACACACATTTATACATATGTACAGAGAAGAGAAAAAGAGGCAAAAATAAGTATGGCAAAATGTCCGATTTAGGAACTAGGTGGTAATTATACAGATGTTCATTGTACAGCATTTCTGTAGTTTACAATTTTTATAATAATGAGTTGGGAGAAAATCAATAGGGAAAATAGGCTCAACGTTAGGAAAAAAGTAAGCATGTTCTACATAGGGATCAGGCACATGAAAAGATGCTCAAAATCTCTAATTATTAGAGAAATGCAAATCCAAACCATATGAGATACTGCTTCACATTGGCCATTATGGCCAGTGGCTACCATTAAAAAGTCTGCAAATAAAAAATGCTAGAGAGTGTGTGGAGAAAAGGAAACCCTCCTACAATGTTGGTAGGAATATAAGATGGTGCAGCAACAATGGAGCCTCCTCAGAAAACTAAAAATAGAGTTGCTGTATAATCCAGCAATTTGACTTTTGGGCATACATCTGGACAAAACTATCATTCAAAAAGATACATGCTGTAATATTCACAATAGGAAGTTCATGTAAACAAGCTAAATGTTCATTGACAGATGAGTGTATAAAGAAGATGTGGTGTATATATATATATATATACATATATGTATATACACAATAGAATATTACTCAGCCCCCATAAAAAAGAATAAAATAATGTCATTTGCAGCAACATGGATGGACTGAGAAATTATCATACTAAATCAGTTAAGTCCGAAAGAGAATGACAAATACCATATTATATCACTTATATTTGGAATCTAAAATATGACACAAATGTACTTATCTACGAAACAGAAAGAGATTCACAGACATAGATAGAGAACAGACTTGTGGTTGCCAGGGAGCGGGTGATGGAGGAAAGGAAGGGAGTTTGGGCTTAGCAGAGGCAAACTACTGTATGTAGAATGGATAATCAGAAAGATCCTACTGATTAGCACAGGGAACTATATTCAATATCCTGTGAAAAAGCATAATGGAAAAGAATATAAAAAATATATACATATGTATAACTGAATCACTTTGTTGTACAGCAGAAATTAACACAACATTGTAAATCAACTATACTTCAATTAAAAAAGTGTAAAACCACAGAAAAAAAGTAAGCATGTTCTCTATATTCCTTTACAAAAATAAAGAAGTTGAGAGAAATGTTATTAGCTTCTATTAAAAGAGCACAAAAAAATGCATATAGTAATAGACTATTCTCCAAGAAATTCCATGGCCAGTAAATATTTTTAAAATTTCGAGGGACTTCCTTAAGATTTCAAAAGAATTATTTTATTTTGGGGGGTAGGTGGTGAGAGGAAATGCTTAAACTAAAACTAAGAGTGAAAGACATATTTTTCAGTTCTTTACTGCTTTTTACACTCAGCTATGCCAATTTGAGGGAAGTGATGTAAGATTAGGGAGAAAAATGCTAACTAGAGAATTTAAGAATGTTGCCAAGTACTGTGCCGCAGTGTGCCATGCATGTGGTGTTTGAGTAAAGAAAAAGAAACGTTGGTCCCTGCTCTCATGGAACTGGTAACCCTATAGGGAAGATGGCTATTAATTAAAAATTCACACATATAAACTTTGATAAGAGCTACAAAAGAAAAGTGAAGTTCTCTAAAGACTATATGGGGAGGGTGGAATCTAAGGCAGATCTGGAAGACTTCCTCTGGGAAGTGTTGCTTAGACTGAGAACTGAAGGCTGAGATGGGGTAAAATAGGCAAAGGTAGGGGCAGTTACTTTCAAGCAAAGGGAAAAGCCAGTGTACCAGTTTGAAGAGGGAAGAAGCAAAAAGACATTTGGGAAACTGAATAGGATGTAAGGCTGGAGTGCAGAAAGCAAGGGAGTGGTTAACAAGTTAGGTGGGAGATGGAAACAGAGGCCACAGCATACTGTATTTAAGCATAATGGAAAATTACTGAAGCAGGACAGTAACATAATCAGATTTGCATCATTAATAGTTCTCTCTGGTTAAAGTATGCAGAAAAAAAATGAAGGGGGTGATTATGCCAATAGTTTAGACAATAATGATGGTAGTTTGAAGGCTGGAGGCATGTCAGTGGACATGGAAGTAAATGGATGGATTTGAGAGATATTTAGAGGGTAAAATTGATGGGCACTGGTTTGGATTTGTAACATGAGGGAAATGTCATGGATGACTTTCAGATTTCCAGTTTCAACAGCTAGATGAATGGTGTAATCATTCCCTGGGAAAAATATCAAATGAGAAACACATTTGAGTTTGTTTCTGATTTTGAGATGTTCTTAAGGCATGAGATACTGAATCAGATACCTCTGTATGTCTGGATAGTCTTTAAAAATTATAAGTCGATGATAATTACAAGTAAATTTCACTTCCAGTGGACAGAATTTGTTCCTAAAATAAAAGAAAATTAAATAGAGATAAGCATCAAATCGTTCCATTAGAGTCTCTGATTATGTACATAATACTATGAATCAGAGATGTTTCTTTGGGACTGCTTGTGAAATAATTTAATTAATTGTATTTTATTGTCTATTTTAGCATGTTTTACCTGAGTCAGTGTTTGAAAAAAAGCTAAAACATCAAATTAACTTGATTTTTCCCTTCCCTTTCATTTTCTAGGAGTTCCACAGCTAAATATGATTAGCGTCTTTTATAAAATTTATGAAAGACAAGGAGTGACAGGATTTTTCAGAGGCATGACTCCAAATTTCTTAAAGTTGTTTCCTTCAGTTTGCATAAGCCGTATGGTTTATGAATCAGTAAAACCACTCTTGGGAATAGCATAAAAATGAAGTCCTGAACTGCCATTTTATGTACATTTATAAGCATGAAAATGCCTTTGCTTTCTCATTAAACTTCAAGAGGTCTGTATTAAAATATGATGTATCTATTTTCCTAAAAGATAAACATATAAATTAGACTTAAATATTAAATTTTAATTTTATATAAGCCAGAATTAAAGTTTATTAAGTTCTTTATGAATTAACATGTTTAATTTTCATAAAATCCATTTAAGCTTCTCAATAGTTTAATGAACACTCAACAGAAATTTGCATTGAAGTGGATTAAAATTAATTTATATTACCTAATATAACATATAAAGAAAGGTTAGTGCAGTATGGTGGAGAAGGCAATGGCAACCCACTCCAGTACTCTTGCCTGGAAAATCCCGTAGACAGAGGAGCCTCGTAGGCTGCAGTCTGTGAGGTTGCAACAAGTTGGACATGACTGAGCAACCTCACTTTCCCTTTTCACTTTCATGCGTTGGAGAAGGAAATGGCAACCCACTCCAGCGTTCTTGCCTGGAGAATCCCAGGGATGGGGGAGCCTGATGGGCTGCCGTCTATGGGGTTGCACAGCATCGGACACGACTGAAGTAACTTAGCAGCAGCAGCAGCAGCAAACTGCACAGTATAGTTTATATTATAACCAGTAACTAGTAACTGTGTTGGATTTAAAAATACAAACTTTTCAAGTGTTTTATAGGACACAGATATTTCTGTCATTTTATAGATTATAGATTTTCATTACTCTAACTTGAAATTGGTCTAACTTTTCAAGGTTATTAACATTTACTTAAAACCTGCTGTTACTGTGAAGAGTATTAAAACTCAAAAGAATGATTGATACTGTTTTGTTCTGTTAGATGGCATGATTTAATTTTCTGTGAAATTAGAGGAGTTTAACTTCCTTATTATAGGATAAGAATAGGATCCTTGAGATAGGGCACTTAATAAACTAGTAATGATTGAATTAAATTGTTGAGTTAAATTTCCTAAAAATGAAAATTAATATAAATACACAAAGAGCATAAATATGAGTAAGAAAAAGAAGCCATTTTTTAGTCATATTCTTAATTTTTTCCTAATAGAAGGATTCTAATCAATAATTCAGCTTCTAAAATTCACATAATCAAGATTAAAATAAAGCAAGTGCCTCATGTGAAATTCATATGGCTTCTGTAATTTAAAACTGCTAGAAATTGAGGTTTTTAAAGTGACCTTTTCCTCTAAAGTATAGAGGAAAAAATAAATGGCAAGCTGGATCCCTTAATAACCCTACAGATCATAAAGATCAGGTATTGATTTAAAACAATGGCATATGGCAAAATAAATGCTTCAGTAGATCTGAAGCATTTAAAGTATTTTGCCATAATTTTTTCCTCTATATTTTAGAATAAGATTTATGAATGGCAGCATGGCATGTTAATTGGATCTGTTGTTACATGCATTCCATATTCCTGGATTTGGATAAATGGTCTGTCTGATCTTAACCTGTGAGTTTATGTATTTTCCCTTTATTTTGTTTACTAATAGAGCTAGAAGTATTTCTACATACTAAATGCAAAACAATTAATATATAAAAGATTATATATGACTATAGCAGCTAGAAGTATTTCTACATACTAAATGCAACACATTAATATATAAAAGATTATATATGACTATAGCCAACATTTTATTTATTTATTTATTTTTAATTAGTTTATTTATCTATTTTTTAACTTTACAATATTGTATTTGTTTTGCCATACATTGATATGAATCCACCATGGGTGTACATGTTTTCCCCCTCCAGAACCCCCCTCCCACCTCCCTCCCCATCCTATCCCTCTGGGTCATCCCAGTGCACCAGCCCCGAGCACCCTGTATCATGCATCAAACCTGGGCTGGCGATTCGTTTCACATATGATAATTTACATGCTTGAATGCCATTCTCCCATATCCTCCCACCCTCGCCCTCTCCCATAGAGTCCATAATACTGTTCTATTTATCTGTGTCTCTTTTGATGTCTCGCATACAGGGTTATCTTTACTGATTAACTAAATACCATATATATGTGTTAGTATACTGTATTGGTGTTTTTCTTTCTGGCTTACTTCACTCTGTATAATGGGCTCCAGTTTCATCCATCTCAATAGAACTGATTCAAATGTATTCTTTTTAATGGCTGAGTAATATTCCATTGTGTATATGTACCACAGCTTCCTTATCCATTCATCTGATGGTGGACATCTAGGTTGCCTCCATGTCCTGGCTATTATAAACAGTTCTGCGATGAACATTGGGGTACACGTGTCTCTTTCAATTCTGGTTTCCTCTGTGTGTATGCCCAGCAGTGGGATTGGGTAGCTTGATAGGGATTGCATTGAATCTATAGATTGCTTTGGCTAGTGTACTCATTTTCACTATATTGATTCTTCCAATCCATGAGCATGGAATATTTCTCCATCTATTTGTGTCTTCTTTGATTTCTTTCACCAGTGTTTTATACTTTTCTATATATAGGTCTCTTGTTTCTTTAGGTAGTTATATTCCTAAGTATTTTATTCTTTTCATTGCAATGGTGAATGGTATTGTTTCCTTAATTTCTCTTTCTGTTTTCTCATTGTTAGTGTATAGGAATTCAAGGGATTTCTGTGTGCTAATTTTATATTCTGCTACTTTACTATATTCATTGATTAGCTCTAGTAATTTTCTGGTAGAGTTTTTAGGGTTTTCTATGTAGAGGATCATGTCATCTGCAAACAGTGAGAGTTTTACTTCTTCTTTTCCTATATGGATGCCTTTTATTTCTTTTTCTGCTCTGATTGTTGTGGCCAAAACTTCAAACTTTAATTAAAAATTTTAATATTAATTTTTAAAATAAAAATTCAACCCATGTTAGAGGTTTTTATACTTTTATGAGCAAAGGATGGGGGAAATTCCAAAGGTCTCTTCAGAATTAATGAAGAAACAAAGGAGCTTGAACAGGTACTTTCATACTTCAGAAAACAGAGAAGTCAATTTAAACATTATTACCAGAGTGATAAATTACTATTTAAGATTTACAATTGTAGACTTTCAGGGGTTAAAAACACAGCGTAACCTCTGTGTTCACCTTTGATTATCTTAAAAAAAACACCTTTGTTGGGGCTTCCTTGGTGGCTCGGTGGTAAAGAATCTACCTGCCTACCAATGCAGAAGACACAAGTTCCATTCCAGATCCGGGAAGATCACACACGGCACAGAGCAACTAAGCCCATGTGTCACAACTATTGAGCTGCCTGGGAGCCGCAACTACTGAGCCCATGAGCCCTAAAGCCTGTGCTCTGTGGCAAGAGGAGCCAAAAAAACCCCTCCAAAACCCTGCTCTGTTAAGAAGCCATTGGAACTTATGGCTACTAAGGGAGAAAGCAGGGAAGGATAAATTGCGAGATTGGGATTGACATGTACATACTACTATACATAAAATAGATGACCAATGAGAACCTACGGTATAGCACAGAGAACTCGACTCAAATCTCTGAAATGACCTATATGGGAACAGAATCCAAAGAAGAGTAGATAGGTGTATAACTGATTCACTTTGCTATATAGCAGAAACTGACACAACATTGTAAATCAACTATACTCCAATAAAAATTAATTAAAAATAAAATAAAATCATAAAAAAGTCATTGAAACATCTAGTGGTCCAATGGTTAAGACTCAACGCTTCCACTACAGGGCCATGAGTTCTATCCCTGCTTGGGGAAGTTCTGTATGCTGTGCAGAGTGGCCAAAGAGAGGGAAAAAAAGGCATTGGATATTCTTTCTTTGAAGTGCCTGGGCAAGTCTTTTTTTTTTTTTAATCTAGATATTGTTTGCCTTTTTCTTACTGATTTGTAGGACTTTTTCAAACTTCTGCATAGGAGTCATTTGTTAGCATTATGTATTGTGAGTACCTTTTTTTTCCTGAGTCCAGGCACCAAAACTTATCTAAACTCTAATGTCCATGAGAACAACAGGAATAAGCAGCCTTGCTTATTCTTTACAAATTCTGTGTAAGGTTTTTGGGGAAACTAATTTTCATATAGAACCCTAACTTCAAAGGAGTTCAGAAATGCAGTTTTGAGCATTCCACAGTCTCCAAAGAAAAAATGTAGAATGAAGGTTGGAAGAGCCAGTCCAAAGTATCTGCCATAGCCCCCACATAATTCTATAAACAACTGATACTGTTACACCAAAATATCCCACTAATGAAATTTCCAAACTGCTTGTTGTAAGGATATGGTTTCTAACCAGGAAAGTAGTAATAGCAAACTTTTAAATGCTTACCATGGGCTAGTTGCAAACACTTTACATCTTTTTTTTTTTTTACTTTGATAATGATCTTATGAGGTAGGTATAATTGTTATCCCCTTTTTGCAAAGTGAAAAAATGGAGTCTTGGAGTAGTTAAGTAGTTTGCCTAAGGTTGCATAAGTGGTAAGTGGTAGAGGTGGGATTCAAGTTCAGGTGTGTCTTCTAGTGCTTTTAATCATATGGTTTAAAGAAGTTAATAAAGGGGTAGAGAGATGAAACAAACTTTGGAGAGATTCTAAATCCCTCACCAAACACAAAATACTAGAAAAAGTTAAGTTTATAGGACAATGGAATGAAAATCCCTCTGGAAAGTATAACTTTGTTTATAGATTTAATAAAACTTTAAACATATGCTGAAGTCTTTTTTCTGTCCAGAACTCTGCTACACTCAGGAAATTGAGTAAGACTCTGTTCCTGTCATCAGATAGGAATATAGTCAGCCATAATATGATAAATGAAATTTTTTCCTGGTGAGCAGTTTGATTACATTCCTACTATCAGTTCAGTTTAGTCACTCAGTCATGTCTGATTCTTTGCAACCCCATGGACTGCAGCATGCCAGGCCTCCCTGTCCATTACCAACTCCCGGAGTTTACCCAAACTCATGTCCATCGAGTCGGTGATGCCATCCAACCATCTCATCCTCTGTCGTCCCATTCTCCTCCTGCCCTCAATCTTTCTCAGCATCAGGATCTTTTCAAATGAGTCAGTTCTTCACATCAGGTGGCCAAAGTATTGGAGTTTCAGACTCAACATCATTCCTTCCAATGAACACTCAGGACTGATTTCCTTTAGGATGGACTGGTTGGATCTCCTTGCAGTCTAAGGGAATCTCAAGAGTCTTCTCCAACACCACAGTTCAAAAGCATCAATTCTGCGGCGCTCAGCTTTCTTATAGTCCAACTCTCACATCCATACATGACTACTGGAAAAACCATAGCCTTGACTAGACTGACCTTTGTTGGCAAAGTAATGTCTCTGCTTTTTAATGTGCTATCTAGGTTGGTCATAACTTTTCTTCAAAGGAGCAAGCATCTTTTAATTTCATGGCTGCAGTCAACATCTGCTGTGATTTTGGAGCCCCCCAAAATAAAGTCTGCCACTGTTTCCACTGTTTCCCCATCTATTTGCCATGAAGTGATGGGACCAGATGTCATGATCTTAGTTTTCTGAATGTTGAGCTTTAAGCCAACTTTTTCACTCTATTCTTTCACTTTCATCAAGAGGCTCTTTAGTTCCTCTTCACTTTCTGCCATAAGGATGGTGTCATCTTAATATCTGAGGTTATTAATGTTTCTCCCAGCAATCTTGATTCAGCTTGTGCTTCATCCAGCCTAGCGTTTCTCATGATGTACTCTGCATAGATGTTAAATAAGCAGGGTGACAATGTACAGCCTTGATGTACTCCTTTTCTGGGGATTCTCCAGGCAGAATACTGGAGTGGGTTGCCAGGTCCTCCTCCATTTAAATGTATACTACCTCACATATAATGTGAGAACCTTTTAATAGTATACTTCCATGTCCCCTCTCCCATCCTTTTTCCTACTGCTGTCATACATTTTACTTCTGCATAAGTTCCACATATATTTTGTTTTTGACAGTTAATCTTTTAAAGAAAAAGTCCTTAATATTTACATATGCCTATTGGAATATTTTCTAAAAGCTTTATTAATAGCTTTCTGTTTATTAACTCCTAAATCTCATTCATTTAAATAACATGTATTTTATCATGTGTAGTCACATCTTAGTTATCTTTATTTATATATGCTTTACATTAGATATAAAGTATATCTTTATTAGATTGAATTTTGTTTGTTTACACACCTAGAGCACACTAGATGGTGAGCTGCTGCTATGAGAGCAGATTCAATGTTCTTTACTTTTATATCTTTAACACTTATTAATAACAAATGGTATAAAACCTGATGGAATAAATAACATCTCAAACTGTTATTTTAAAAAATAAGTGAATTTTATTCTGTGGTCTGTGGAATTTTACAAGAAAACTTTTCAAAACACCGGTGGGCTTGTCATTAGACTATGCCATTGACTTTCAAAGGATATGACTAGGGATTGAGGGTGCAAAGCATCAATGCAACAAATTACAGAACTAGGTTTTTACCTACTCCCTCAACCCTATCTACCGCAATTCTGTAGAGCCTTAACTGTAGATGATTTCAGGCTCTTTTTGTGGGAGCCTGTAAGAGAGTAAAAGGAATGGCAGAAATATGTGATGTTCCAGAAGACAAAGTAAAAAGTTAAATATTTCAGGATGGAGGGCGTGGTCAGCAGTGTCTTAAACAGAACTGGGATTAAGTAAAGCAAGCATTTTCAAGTGTCCTCTGGATTCTGTGACGAGGAAGTTCAGTGAGGTAGGTGGTGGTGGCTGAGATGAGACTGCAGTGGATCCAGGAGAAAAGTGGGAGGTGAAGAGGAGACAGGTTCTTGGAAACAACCGCAGGTTCCCAGGGAGGGGAAGAGAGAGACAGAGACGAAGGCTGCTAGGGGGAGGACTCTTTAGCTCTACCTCCGCTGGGTCAGCGGAGCCCCGACTGCAAAGCGATGACCTACGCTGTGGCTCTGGGCGCTCTCAGCAGAGGTGCAGGTCAGAGCAACTCACTGACCTGCTGCCCCAGGTGCGCTGAGTTTGCCGGAAGATCCTTGACGCCGGAGCGCTCTTTAGACGCCGCCCGGGGGGAGGAACAGGGAGGCGTTCCTCCTCCCTCCCAAGCTCCGCTCGGCTCGCTGTCGACTTAGGCTTGGAAGGTCCCGGCCGCCGCGTTTGGCGCCTCAGTTTCCAACTTCTGGGAGGGCGGACCCTCCCGCGGCGTTCCGGCCAGGGCCTCCCCCACGCGGCTCTTCAAGCGCCGCCCGAGAGCCACTGGCGCGGACCCTCTCGCCTCAGGCGGCTGAGAACCGCGGTGGCTTGGGTCGGGCGGTTGCGGCAGCCCGGCTGACCGCGCGGACCCGCGGCCCTGAGCAGCCGCGGCGTCGAGGAGGCGGCAGGTGGCGCGGCCGCCAGCGGGACGCCATCCCTGGGGCCGGGAGGAGAGGCGGCCTGCGGTCCCCGCCGCCGCGGGGCAGCGCCGGCCGGACCATGCTGCGCGGGCTGCGGGGCTTCGTGCTGCCCGCGGCGAGCTGCCACACCGACAAGGAAGACTACTTACACTACAAGACCCTTTTCCAAGACCTGGACCACAACGGGGACGGGGTGGTGGACATCTTGGAGCTCCAGGAGGGCCTGAAAAACTGGAATCCCTCTTTGGCCCGGGAGAAGGTGAGTGGCCCGCCAGTCCGAAGAGGTGCTGGACAGAGGGTAAAGGTGTTACTGGACCAGGATTCTTGGGCTTCCCTAACCAATAAAAATTGATAAGAGGTCAGCCAGTAAATTCAGGCAAGGCTTTATTGGGGCCACTGCTGCAACGAGGGATAGTGAAAACAAGTTTTCCTTACTCGCTCCCAGAGGCGGGAGCAAGCTGATTGCTACTATGGGGTTAGGGTAGGAATGTGTTCAGGCATCAGGCAGGAGGGGTGGCTTAGGTGGTTTGCTCACCCTGTTGGCAGGGGGGCCTGTGTAGCATCTCTGTTTTTGCTCTAGGCACTTCAGAAGTGGCGGTTGGGTTTTTCATCTTTTTATACCTTGTCCATAATTTGTCCCAGCGTGCATCCACCTAGTTATTTTTAGTTCCTTATAATTTCTTTGTATTTTGTTGCTCCAGGAGATGTTTGTCCAGGAAAATGCAAGCACTTCCGCAAAGGGTCCCAGGTCTTAGCCTGTCTCAAATCCAGACTTGCCCTTTCCAGAGACGCTCCCAAGGGTCCTGGGTGGGCATAACTTCCCTGAGCCTCTCAGGAGGGAGAAGGCAGCCCAGCAAAACACCTCCATCTTCTTAAAGTGATCACTGTGAACAAACACCAGAGCCTTCTCTTGGGGTTTTTGGAAGATGCTGAGTGGGTTTCTGGTGACTCATTCACCGTTTACTGAACTGGCACAGAATTTCACAGGCCTCATTAGCCTTTGCGAATGCAGGAGTCAAAGACATTGTCTAGTCATTCACCACCCACGATTCATGCTTCAGAGTCTTCTTGACAGGCACACGTGGGTTCCCAGAGCTGCGATACTACACCAAAGACCGAGGGGGAGTCACACCTTGATCCATGGGTTTACACTTCTGCTGATTGTTTTAGTACCTTGCCTAAATTAGGGATGCCTTTTCTCTAGATGAGTCTTGACTTGATTAGTTAAAAACTGTTTAGATGAAAGTTTCAGAATAGCAAGCAAAAACAATCATTTTATTTCCAGTGCAAAACAGTCTTCTGATATTAACCTACTTGTTCAGCTCTGTAGCAGTGAGATGTGTGCGTGTGTGTATTATAGGTCCAAATGGTTCCCATGGCTCAGGAAGTTCCTTAAGTTTCTGTACTCCAAAAATGTATTGCTCTGGTTTGATTATCTCATCTCAATCCTATATCCTCCCACTCTGCTTAGTCTTTTCAGATTGATGCCAAGCAAACTGTCTCCTTGGCTTTATTTTTCTTTTGTCCCTGGATCTTGTCTCTTAGGACAGTCTCTGGTTATACAGCCTTAGGCCAGAATCCCAGGACCCTGTACCTCAGTCTGTCAAGTGTGTTAGGCTTCTGCTTACCTGAGAAGGGATATCAGAGAATAAACCTGAGAGAGAGGTAGGAATCAGAGAGGAGTGGTAAGAATATAGGAACATTAGCATGAATACTGATTTAGTATGTACAATGTGTCTTTGAAAATGGTATGCCACTCATGAAAGGTATTACCTTTAAGCCCTCACTTGGAAGAACACCACTTACTTGTTCTGTCTGTACTGCAGGCCAGCAGCTTCTGGTTAGTGCTTTATGTGACAGGCCTGGTGGGTCCTGGTATCATTATATGGCCCCTTTGGAGTATAATAGGATATTTGGTCCAATGCAGTGTACTCTATATACACATATTGTGAAATCAAGCACCCTTTATTGTTGGATTGTCCTGCCAGCTGAGGCTCTGCAGGCAAGTAAGGCAAACACATACTTAGAGTGTGTCAATTCCAGTGAAGATGAAACACTGTACCTTTCAGGGTAGAAAAGCTTCCGGTAATGGACTTGCTGCTCAGTGGCTGATAGGTTCCCTGAAAGGGTGATGTTATGTCTGTGCTTCGGTCTCTGATGGCAGTAGGTTGTGCATTTGGAAGCATCAGTAGTGATATTAGGCTTGGAAAGTGGAACTCATACTGATGGATATACATCCATGGATGGGGTCTATCTCTACCACCATGGCTGTTCCATCCCTGAGTCTACTGTGTCAGCACTGCTGTTCATTATGTCAGCTGATGAGAGAGTCTGGCTGACTTCAGCTGGCTGGGTCACTGTATCTACTTGGTTATTTTGTACCTCTTCCACAGTAGCAACTGTACAAAATGAAAATATTTTTACTTTGTGTTCACTCCCATATATCCATCCTCATGCATATTCCCCAGACCTCTGTGTCTCTGATCTTTTAATCTTTTTCTTGCCAGGTTACTGATCATCCAAACAAGCTACTCACCACTGTCCACAAGTCTCTATACCTTGTTATTTCTGTCCACTTCTCTTTCTATATAAAGTGAATGATCAGGTACACAACTTGACATTCTTCTCTCTTTCCTCTTATTGCTGTCTTTCTGGACTGTTCTTGAATGGTATTATAGTGCATATCAAGCTATTTTCCGTTTGCATTCACATACTTAGAAACGCATCCAAGGACCAAGCTCATCCTTTTTCCACCTGTGTTGGCTGGTAATAATGAACTTCCATGTATTTATAGGAATGAGTTTAAGGAGAGGTGATGGTATAACAGTGGTGAGGCTTGGAGATCTGAACCATCCTTTGTTTTGTTTGCACTCTCGTTCTGCTTGTGCTTGATCTCAGATGTTCTCTTCCATTATGTAGATTGCTCTTGGACTCACCAAAACTTATGACTTGGTGAGTCTGATAGAACCCAACTCATGATAGTCAACCATGGCTGTGTGTTCATTTTAATTTTTTTATTATTTTTTAACATCTATCTTTTTTTTTACATTTATATTTATTTTGGCTGTGCTAGGTCTTCATTTCTGCGTGGGCTTTTCTCTAGTTGCAGCGAGTGGGGGCTACTCTCTAGTTGTGGTGTGCAGGCTTCTAGTTGCAGTGGCTTCTCTTGTTGCAGAGCACGGGCTCTAGGGCACCTGGGCTCTGGTAGTTGCAGTTCTCGGGCTCTAGAGCACAGGCTGAATAGTTGTGGTGCCTGGACTCAGTTGCTCTGTGGCATATGGGATCCTCCTTTCTGGTCCAGGGATCTAACCCGTGTCTCCTGCATTGGCAGGCAGATTCTTCACCACCGAGCCACCAGGGAAGCCCTGGGTAATCATTTGAAGTCCCATATTTAAGCACTCTGTTTCTACCAGGGTCCCATAGCATGTCAGGAACTGTTACAGTTTTCTCCTGCAGACTCTCCTTTAGGGGCTCACTATAAACTTCTCATAATATCTTTTCATACTTCTGATACTTTCAATACCATAGAGTCTGCTGGGTCAGGTGGCCCAAGAGGCAGGGCCACTTGCTCTATAGCTAGGACATGTTGAAGAGCTCTTGCCCGTTATGGTCCCCATAAAATGCTGTTAGCCTTTCCTGGTTCTCAGAAGTGAGTCAGAGCAGTTTTCTCAGTTTTGAAATACATTACCTCCAGAACTCAGAAGCCTCAGATGTTGTGTTTCCTTCTTAGGGAGGTATGAGACTCAGTCATTTCCCCTTTATTTTGGTGGTGGTAGTGGGACATATCCTGATATACCCCAGACCCCTGGTTTTGGAAATACTTAATTGATGTGGTAGACCCCTGAATCTTTATTGACTTTATTATTTCTCATGCTCTGGAGGCATATATCTTACCAAGGCTTCCAACATATTGCTACTTCTTGTTTACCAAGTCCATTTAACATGTTTTCATCAATATAGAGGACCAGCATGATGTTCTATGAATGTGTAGTTGGACCAGATCCCTGTATGACAGAAGGTGGGAGATTTGAATGTATGTTATTGCCCATCCCATGTGAATGTCAACTGCTTCTGGTTATCCTTCTTGGTAAAGGGAAAACAGTATATCCGTCAGATCAGTGGACGTATGCTATGTCCTTGAGGCTGTGTTAATCTGCTTTAGTAAATACCACATCTGGATCTAGAGCTGCAGTTGGCTTGTCTGCTACTTGGTTGAGTTTGAAGTAGTCCACTGGCATCCTCCTCCTCATCTAGCTTTTGTAGAGCTTATACTAGTGAATTAAGTGGTGGGGACCGCCATCCCTGAATTTCTTAGTAAGTCTTTAGGGATGGTACTAATCTCTGCTGTTAGGAAGTGATACTGGTTTTTTACCGATTTTTAAAATTGTGATAAAAATTCATGTATTATAAAATTTAGCATCTTAAACCACTTTTAAGTGTACAGTTAAGTGGTGTTAAATCAGTTCAGTTCAGTCACTCAGTTGTGTCCAACTCTTTGTGACCCCAGACTACAGCATGCCAGGCTTCCCTGTCCATCACCAACTCCTGGAGCTTACTCAAACTCATGTCCATCGAGTTGGTGATGCCATCAAACCATCTCATCCTCTGTTGTCTCCTCCTCCTGCCTTCAATCTTTCCCAGCATCAGGGTTTTTTCCGATGAGTCAGCTCTTTGCATCAGGTGGCCAAAGTATTGGAGTTTCTGCTTCTATATCAGTCCTTCCAATGAATATTCAGGACTGATTTCCTTTAGGATGGACTGGTTGGATCTACTTGCTGTCCAAGGGACTCTCAAGAGTCTTTCCAACACTACCATTCAAAAGCATCAATTCTTCAGTGCTCAGCTTTCTTTATAGTCCAATTCTCACATCCATACATGACTACTGGAAAAACCATATCTTTGACTAGACGAACCTTTGTTGGCAAAGTAATGTCTCTGCTTTTAAATATGCTGTCTAGGTTGGTCATAGCTTTTCTTCCAAGGAGCAAGCGTCTTTTAATTTCATGGCTGCAGTCACCATCTGCAGTGATTTTGGAGCCCCCCCAAAATAAAGTCTCTCACTGTTTCCATTGTTTCCCCATCCATTTGCCGTGAAGTGATGGGACCAGATGCCATGATCTTAGTTTTCTGAAGGTGGAGCTTTAAGCCACTTTTTCACTCTCCTCTTTCACTTTCATTAAGAGGCTCTTTAGTTCTTCTTCACTTTCTGCAATGTGGTATCATCTGCATATCTGAGGTTATTGATATTTCTCACGACAGTCTTGATTCTAGCTTGTGTTTCACCCAGCCCGGCATTTCACAGGATGTACTTTGCATATGTTACGTAAACAGGGTGACAATATACAGCCTTGACATACTCCTTTCCTGATTTGGTACCAGTCTGTTGTTCCATGTCCAGTTCTAACTGTTGCTTCTTGACCTCCATACAGATTTCTCAGGAGGCAGGTAAGGTGGTCTGATATTCCCATATCTTTAAGAATTTGCCACAGTTTGTTGTGATCCACACAGTCAAAGGCTTTGGCATAGTCAATGAAGCAGAAGTAGGTGTTTTTCTGGAACTCTCTTGCTTTTTGTATGATCCAGTTGATGTTGGCAATCTGATCTCTTGTTCCTCTGCCTTTTCTAAATCCAGCTTGAACATCTGGAAGTTCGTGGTTCATGTACTGTTCAAGCTTGGTTGGAGGATTTTGAGCATTACTTTGCTAGGGTGTGAGATGAGTGCAATTGTGTGGTAGTTTGAACATTCTTTGGCATTTCCTTTCTTTGGTATTGGAATGAAAACTGACCTTTTCCAGTCCTGTGGCCACTGCTGAGTTTTCCAAATCTGCTTTCATATTGAGTGCAGCACTTTCGCAGCATCATCTTTTAGGATTTGAAATAGCTCAAGTGGAATTCTATCATGTCTACTAGCTTTGTTCGTAGTGATGCTTTCTAAGGCCCACTTAACTTTGCATTCCAGGATGTCTGGCTCTAGGTGAGTGATCACACTGTTGCAGAAACCAGTAATTGAGAAACCAAGCAGCACACTCAGAGAGTTGGAGAACTCGGGTTTATTATGTCTGCGGGCCCAGGGGAGTTAACACTCCAAGCTTTGAGCCTCAAATGAAGAGATTACAGAGTTTTTATAGACAGACTATAGTGGGCAACACTAGCTGCTAATAGGCTGGTTTAAACTAAGGGATTTCATGCGCGCAGGAACAGCAGTTCAGACAGGAAGGGGGACCTGACCTTTACACAGACAGGCATGTTTAAGCGGGTTTGCAGGGGCTGGGCGATTGCAAAGATCAGGACAAGGGTGAGGAGATAAGCTCCAGTTCCTAAAATTGTAAGTCCCCAAGTTCTGAGACTACATGACTTATGTGATCCAGACTTAGTAAGGAGTAAGCTGAGTTACAAAGGCAGAATGAGCAGAAGGTTATGTAAAATTTTAATTTTTCCTCTACAATACCATCGTGGTTATCTGGGTCATGAAGATCTTTTTTGTATAGTTCTTCTGGGTATTCTTGCCACCTCTTCTTAATATCTTCTGCTTCTGTTAGGTCCATACCATTTCTGTCCTTTATTGTGCCCATCTTTGCATGAAATGTTCCCTTGGTATCTCTAATTTTCTTGAAGAGATCTCTAGTCTTTCCCATTCTATTGTTTTCCTCTATTTCTTTGCACTGTGCATTGATCACTGAGGAAGGCTTTCTTATCTCTCCTTGCTGTTCTTTGGAACTCTGCATTCAAATGGGTATAAAATACATTTTTGTATTCAGTTCAGTTCAGTCACTCAGTCATCTCTGACTCTTGGTGACCCCATGAACTGCAGCATGCCAGGCCTCCCTGTACATCACCAACTCCCGGAGTTTATCCAAACTCATGTCCATTGAGTCAGTGATGCCGTCTAATCATCTCATCCTGTTTTCCCCTTCTTCTCCTGCCCTCAATCTTTCCCAGCATCAGGGTCTTTTCAAATGAGTCAGTTCTTTGCATCAGGTGGCCAAAGTATTGGAGTTTCAGCTTCAACATCAGTCCTTCCAAAGAACACCTAGGACTGATCTCCTTTAGGATGGACTGGTTGGATCTCCTTGCAGTCCAAGGGACTCTCAAGAGTCTTTTCCAACTCCACAGTTCAAAAGCATCAATTCTCTGGTGCTCAGCTTTCTTTATAGTCCAACTCTCACATCCATACATGACTACTGGAAAAACCATAGCTTTGACTAGATGGACCTTTGTTGACGAAGTAATGTCTCTGCTTTTTAATATGCTGTCTGGTTTGGCCATAACTATTCTTCCAAGAAGTAAGCGTCTTTTAATTTGATGGCTGCAATCACCGTCTGCAGTGATTTTGGAGCCCCCCCAAAATAAAGTCAGCCACTGTTTCCACTGTTTCCCATATATTTGTCAAGAAGAATGGGACCAGATGCCATGATCTTAGTTTTCTGAATCTTGAGCTTTAAGGCAAGTTTTTCACTCTCCTCTTTAACTTTCATCAAGAGACTCTTTAGTTCTTCTTCACTTTCTGCAATAGGGTGGTGACATCTGCATATCTGAGGTTATTGATATTTCTCCTGGCAACTTTGATTCCAGCTTGTGCTTCTTCCAACCTAGCGTTTCTCATGATGTATTCTGCATATAAGTTAACTAAGCAGGGTGACAATATACAGCCTTGACATACTCCTTTTCCTATTTGGAACCAGTCTGTTGTTCCATGTCTAGTTCTAACTGTTGCTTCCTGACCTGCATGCAGATTTCTCAGGAGGTAAGTCAGGTGATCTACTATTCCCATCTCTTTCAGAATTTTCCACAGTTTATTGTGATCCACACCATCAAAGGCTTTGGTATAGTCAATAAAGCAGAAATAGATGTTTTTATGGAACTCTCTTCCTTTTTCTATGCTCCAATTGATGTTGGCAATTTGATCTCTGGTTCCTCTGCCTTTTCTAAAACCAGCTTGAACATCTGGAAGTTCACGGTTCATGTATTGCTGAAGCCTGGCTTGGAGAATTTTGCGCATTACTTTACTAACATGTGAGATGAGTCCAATTGTGCGATAGTTTGAGCATTCTTTGGGAATTCTTTCTTTGGGATTGCCTTTCTTTGGGATTGGAATGAAAACTGACCCTTTCCAGTCCTGTGGCCACTGCTGAGTTTTCCAAATTTGCTGGCATATTGAGTGCAGCACTTTCACAGCGTCATCTTTCAGGATTTGAAATTGCTCAACTGGAATTCCATCACCTCCACTAGCCTTGTTCATGTTTACATTTAATTTTTATATTAAATACATTTTATATTTAATTATATTAAATACATTTAATAATAATATTCTTTTGTGAAATTATCACCAGTATCCATCTCAGGAACTCTTTATCTTTAAAAGGGAAACTCTATACCCATTAAATAGTAACTCCTCATTCCGTCTTTCTTCCTGGCCTTGACAGTCACCATTTTATTTTTTGTCTCTATGATTCTGACAGCTCTGTGTTTCTCATGGAAGTGGAATCACACAGTATTTGTCTTTTTGTGTCTGACTTACTTCACTTAGCATAATATCCTCACCATCCATCCATGTATCTTCCCTGGTGGCTCAGCTGGGAAAGAATCTGCCTGCAAAGCGGGAGACCTGAGTTTGATTCCTGGGTTGGTAAGATCCCCTGGAGAAGGGAACGGCTACCCACTCCAGTATCCTGGCATAGAGAATTCCATGGACTGTATAGTCTGTGGTGTCGCAAAGAGTCAGACACGACTGAGCGACTTTCACTTCACTTCACTTCCCTCCATGTTGTAGCATATGTTAGAGTCTTTCCTTTTTAAGACTGATTAATATTACATGGTATGTATGTACCCCATTTTTGGTTGTGTATTATTCTCAGCCTTTCATTGTTTTTCTCTAGTGCAGTGATGCTTCCATCAACATCCATCCAATTATATAGTTTTTATAATTAGCCAGTGCATTCTCAGGAGAAGGCAATGGCACCCCACTCCAGTACTCTTGCCTGGAAAATCCCACGGACGGAGGAGCCTGGTAGGCTGCAGACCATGGGGTCGCTAAGAGTTGGAAACGACTGAGCGACTTCACTTTCCCTCTTCATATTCATACATTGGAGAAGGAAATGGCAACCCACTCCAGTGTTCTTGCCTGAAGAATCCCAGGGACGGGGGAGCCTGGTGGGCTGCCGTCTATGGGGTTGCACAGAGTCGGACACAACTGAAGCGACTTAGCAGCAGTGGTGCATTCTCTTCCCATCCCAGTTCACCGTCTACCACCAGTGATGGTGTTTCATGCACAGTCAGCTTCCTAAGACCATTTCTGGTACCAGCTGCCATAGGTTGTATTCCATGAGAACTGCCTCTACTACTCAGATTCATTCTTGGCAAGTTTATTGGGAAGTGCTCCTAGGGACAGTACCTGAGAGGGCTGGAGGAAGCAGGACTGGACAGATGGAGAAGTTGAACTGTGACAGAATTACAATAGAGGCTTCAGATAATTCAAGAGGAACTCTGGATCTTAAGAGTTCCTTGGGAGCCAATGTGAGTCCAATATCTCAAGGAGGGAGTTATTACATAGGCCCTTAAGAATTGTCATATCTTGGGACTTTGCTGGTGGTCCAATGGTTAAGAATCCCCCATGCAGTATGGGGACTGTGGGTTTGATCCCTGATCAGGAAACTAAGATCCCACGTGCTGTGGAGCAACTAAGCCTGCACACTGCAACTAGAGAGTCTGAAAGATCAAAGATCTCTTGCAGCCAAATAAAGAAACAAATAAATATTAAAAAAAGAGTTGTCCCTTCTTGAGGCAGGAAGACCAGGCCTTTTTTACCTGTCCCCTGCCTCCTTTACCCCCTCCCCCATTTATTGAACATGGGATGCTCCTAGGGAATGACTTTAGGCAAGGTGAATCTTTTCAGCCCAGGGCGACATGAAGGGAGGGACTCAACTGAGAGCTGTCAGTTGTTAATACTGACAGCTGCTCTCAGTCCTGAGGGGGATTGGAGGGCAGCGCACTATAGAAGTTACTACAGTGATAAATTTTGAAAGTAATGCTGATAGGAGTCATTAGTTAATTGGATTTGGACTGTGAGGTATAAGAAGAAGTCAAGGATGATTCCAGGATTTTCAATTTGAAAAAATGAATGGATAATGGTGCCGTTTGCTAAAATAAGGCAGAATTGGAGGTAGGACAAGTGGTTAACAAAGAGTTCTTAATGTGAACATTGGAGATTTCTTCTAAACATCCAAGTGGATATATCAAATAGTAGTTTTGTATTTGAGCCTGAATCTCAGAGGAGATGTCAGGGTTAGAGATGTATATCATCAGCATTATATATGCAAAGCTTTGATATTGGATGAGATCCCCTAGAAGGTGTATATAGAGAAGTGATCTGAGGACTGAGCACTGGATCACTGCAACATTTTGAGGTCAGGAAGAGCCAATGTACAACTCTGAAAAGCAGCACTTAGTAAAGGAAAAGGAAATCAGGAGTGTATGATCTCTTGGGAGCCAATGTGAGTCAAATATCTCAAGGAGGGAGTTATTACATAGGACTGAGAGGTCTGTGGACATGACTGAGTGACTTCACTTTCACTTTTCTCTTTCATGCACTGGAGAAGGAAATGGCAACCCACTCCAGTGTTCTTGCCTAGAGAATCCCAGGGACGGCGGAGCCTGGTGGGCTGTCGTCTATGGGGTCGCACAGAGTCAGACACGACTGAAGCGACTTAACAGCAGCAGCAGCAGCAGAGAGGTCTGCTAAGAGGTCTTACAAGGTGAGGACTGATTTTAACTAAGGGATTTGTCAAGATGGAGGAAGTTTGTAACCTCAAGCAATTTCATGTAGGTGTGTACCTTGTTGTTGGTTGTATCTCTGAGGAATGTGTGAGGACCAGGATGCTATGATAGACATGCTGGACATCAGGAGGGAGGTACAACACAGAGGGCACTCCAAGCTGGGGCTTTGGTCCTTATATTATACCCTTCTCTGATGAGGAAAGCTGTGCTGGATTATACACTTTTTTTTTTTTGCTTCAAATGCCGAATGACCAACAAATGGTCAACATTCAGTTCTTCGGTAACTTCTCATGTAGTTGTAAGAGGATCAGCTTCAGTGATCCTCTCAGTTGGTCATTGTCAACTTCCGACAGCCAGCCACTGTGCTCCTCATCTTTTAGGCTCTCATCTTCTTTGCAAAACTTCTTCAACCACCACTGCCCTGTACGTTCATTAGCAGTTCCTGGGCCAAATGCATTGTTGATGTTGCAAGTTGTCTTTGCTGCCTTATGACTCATTTTGAACTCTTAATAAGAAAATTGTTCAAATTTGCTTTTTGTCTAATGTCATTTCCCTGGTCTAAAATAAACATAAAATATGCACCAGAATCATACAACTGAGTGACCAGCACTTTTACTTTTTCAATAATAAAATATAGAACAATTAAAACAATATGCTGTAATAAAAGTTATGAGAATGTGATTGCTAATTATTGTGCTTAGCTGCTCAGTCATGTCCAATTTTTTGTGATCCTACGGACTGTAGCCTGCTAGGTTCCTGTCTGTGGGGATTCTCCAGGCAAGAATACTGGAGTAGGTTGCCATGCCCTCCTCCAGGGGATCTTCCCAACCCAGGGATTGAACCCAGGTCTCCTGGATTGCAGGTGGATTCTTTACCATCTGAGCCACCAGGGAAGCCCTGCTAAGAGAGATGCAAATCAAAGCTACAATAAGGTATCACCTCACACCAGTCAGAATGACCATCATCAAAAAGTCTATAAATGGTAAATACTGGAAAGAGTGTGGAGAAAAGGGAACCATCCTGCACTGTTAAATTGGTGCACCACTATATAAAACAGTATGAAGTTTCCTTAAAAAACTAAAAATAGAGTTATGATATGATCCAGCAACCCCACTCCAGGGCATATATCTGGGAAAGACAAAAACTCTAATTTGAAAAGATATACGCACCTCAGTGTTCATGGAAGTGCTATTTACAAAAGCTAGAACATGGAAGCAACCTTAGTGTCAATCAACAGATGAATGGATAAAGAGGATATGGTACATATGTAATGGAATATTACTCAAACATAAAATGAATGAAATATGCCATTTGCAACAACATAGATGGACCATGGGCTTCCCCAGTGGCTCAATGGTAAAAAATCCGCCTGCAGTGCAGGAGAAGCAGAAGATGCAGATTTGATCCCTGGGTTGGAAAGGTCCTCTGGAGGAGGAAATAGCAACCGACTCCAGTATTCTTGCCTGGGAAATCCCATGGAGAGAGGAGCCTGGCGGGCTACGTCCAAGAGTCGGACGCAACTGAGCAACTTAGCACAGCACAAATGGACCTAGAGATTATCATACTCAGTGAAGTAAGTCAGGCAGAGAAAAACAAATATTATGTGGTATCACTTATATATGGAATCTAAAAATAATAATACAAGTTAACTTATTTGGAAAACAGAAGCAGACTCACAGACAGAAAACAAACTTATGGTTACCAAAGGGGAAAATTCGGGGGGGTGGGAGTAGATTAGGAGTATGGGATTAATAGTTACATATCATTATATATAAAACAGATAAACAGGATTTATTTATTTATTTAGCACAGGATCTGTATTTAATATCCTGTAATACCTGTAATGGAAAAGTATCTGAAGCTGTATATGTGAAACTAACACAATATTGTAAATTGAGTATAGTTTAAGTAATTTAAAGTTATGAATATGGTCTTTCTCTCAGAATATTGTACTGTACAATTTAATGCCTTTTCTGTCTTAACTAAGCACTTACCACACACTATGGCTGTAACTTTTGCAGTCTGAGGTGTGACAGCAAAACTAGCGTGAATTTCTTTTTCCTTCTTCACAATTTTACTGATAGAAAATTCATTCATACTGTAGATCTTAGCAACCTCAGTATACAGTTTTATTTTTTTTCTTTCCTTATTAGTCAAGAACTTTCCCCTTTTTACTTAAAGGAAGCATTTTATGGCTTCTCTTCGGCATATCCAAATTTTCAGCATTACCACTCTTGTATTTTGGGGCCATTACTAAGTAAAATAAGTGTTATTTGAACATGAGAACTGTGATACTATGACAGGCAACATGATAATCTAGATTGATGGCTAGTAAGTGAATAAGGAGTGGGATATCTGGGCAAAGGGATAATTCACATTCTGGGCAGGATGGAACCTGATGGAGTGAGATTTCATCACACTACTCAGAATGTGCTTAATCTAAAACTTATTAATTATTTCTGGAATTTTTCATTTAATATTTTCAGACTACAGTTGACCATGGGTAACAAAGTTGAAACATATCAACAACCTCAGATATGTAGATGATGCCACTCTAATGGAAGGAAGTGAAGAAGAACTAAAGAGCTTCTTGATGAGGGTGAAAGAGGAGAGTGAAAAAGCCGGCTTGAAACTTAACATTAAAAAAACTAAGCTCATGGCATCCGGTGCTATCACTTCATGGCAAATAAAAGGGAAAAAAGTAGAAACAGTGACGGATTTTATTTTCTTGCCCTCCAAAATCCCTGTGGATGGTGACTGCAGCCATGAAATTAAAAGACATTTGCTCCTTGGAAGGAAAGCTATGACAAACCTAGTCAGTGTTTTAAAAAACAGGGAAATCACTTTGCTGACAAAGGTGCGTATGGTCAAAGCTATGGTTTTTCCAACAGTCATGTACAGATACGACAGTTGAACCATAATGAAGACTGAACACTGAAGAAATGGTGCTTTCAAATTGTGGTGCTGGACAAGACTGTTGAGAGTCCCTTAGACTGCAAGGAGACTAAAGCAGTCTATCCTAAAGGAAATCAACCCTGAATATTCATTGGAAGGACTGATGCTGAAGCTTCAATACTTTGGCCACGTGATGCGAAGAGCCAACTCGTTGGAAAAGACCTTGATGCTGGGGAAGGTTGAAGGCACAAGGAGAAGGCAGCAGCAGAGGATGATGTGGTCCAATAGCATCACTGACTCAATGGACATGAATTTGAGCAAAGTCCAGGAGACAGTGGAGGACAGAGGAGCCTGGCGTGCTGCAGTCCATGGGATTGCAAAGAGTGGGACATGACTTAGTGACTGAACAACTGAAAGTGCAGAAGATGGGGGGAGGGGTTGCTACTATTCTTGGATTTTTTTAAAGTTGGGAAGTATTGAGGCTTATTGGCTCCAAACTGAGATATTCTCCATGATGTAATCAGAAGGGTTGGAAGACAATTAAACATGAATAATTTTCTTACTGTGATTTAATGTTAATATATTATCCCACTTATTGGGAAATACTATCTAAGAATTAATTTGGAATCCATTTTGTGACATGTAAGTTCTCATGATCTCTCCCCTGCCTACTTTATCTCCTACTTTTCTCCCTTGCATTTTGTCCTCAGCAAATTAGAACTATTTAGGGTTGTTATAATGATTAAATGAGATTGTATATATAAAGTGCTTAAAAGGAAGTGCTCAATAAATATTAGCTGTTACCATTATCATTATTACTGTATTCTTTCTAACTAATATATGTTATGCCTGCTTACAAATACTGTCACATATTCTTGGAATGCCCTGTCCCATTGGTCTGCCCAGCTAATGCCAATTATTCTTTGTAGTTCTCAGTTCAAGTCCCTCTCCCTCTGTGAAGACTCCCCCGAATCCTCCCACACACCACTGTACCTTGAATACATTCCCATCACATCACCTAACAAACTTTCTTTTATTATGTGAATGATCTCTACTAGTCTGTAATTTCCTTAAGGTCAGAGACTGCATCTTCTTGTCTTTTAATCCCCACCACATAGTGCATTGCTCAGTTCACAATATTAATTCAGCAAATATAGATTAAGGACCTTTGTATGTCATACTCTATGCTAGGCATTTATGGTACAAAGATGAATAAGACATGATCTATACCTTTGAGGTAGGAAACTTCTAGAAATATATATGATAATGCATTTTAAAATTATTAGTTTTTTGTTTAAAAAAGCAGAACAACAGACTGTTTCCAAATAGAAAAAGGAGTACGTCAAGCCTGTATATTGTCACCCTGCTTAGTTAACTTATATGCAGAGTACATCATGAGAAATGCTGGGCTGGATGAAGCACAAGCTGGAATCAAGATTGCCGAGAGAAATGTCAATAACCTCAGATATGCAGATGACACCACCCTTATGGCAGAAAGTGAAGAAGAACTAAAGAGCCTCTTGATGAAAGTGAAAGAGGAGAGTGAAAAACTTGCCTTAAAGCTCAACATTCAGAAAACTAAGATCATGGCATCCAGTCCCGTCACTTCATGGCAGATAGATGGGGAAACAGTGGAATCAGTGGCAGGCTTTATTTTGGGGGGCTCCAAAATCACTGCAGATGGTGATTGCAGCAATGAAATTAAAAGAAGCTTACTCCTTGGAAGAAAAGTTATGACCAACCTAGACAGCATATTAAAAAGCAGAGACATTACTTTGCCAGCAAAGGTCTGCCTAGTCAAAGCTATGGTTTTTCCAGTAGTCATGTATGGATGTGAGAGTTGGACTATAAAAAAAGCTGAGCACAGAAGAATTGATGCTTTTGAACTGTAGTGTTGGAGAAGACTCTTGAGAGTCCCTTGGACTGCAAGGAGATCCAAGCAGTCCATCCTAAAGGAGATCGGTCCTGGGTGTTCATTGGAAGGACTGATGTTGAAGCTGAAACTCCAATACTTTGGCTACCTGATGCAAAGAGCTGACTCATTGGAAAAGACCCTGATGTTGGGAAAGATTGAGGGCAGGAGGAGAAGGTGACGACAGAGGATGAGATGGCTGGATGGCATCACCGACTCAATGGACATGGGTTTGGGTGGACTCTGGCAGTTGGTGATGGACAGGGAGGCCTGGCGTGCTGCGGTTCATGGGGTCGCAGAGTTGGACATGACTGAGTGACTGAACTGAACTGAAACAGTTACTTAAATGTGAGACTCATAATTATTTGAAATGACTTTGACTTCAGTATTGAAGAAATTAAAAAAAATCACCTAATATATTTAGCTTTGTAGCTGTGACTGAAAAACTAGGACAATGGATGTGGGTAGAAATCGTAATTAGCATGAGTGAAATGTGCCAATGTTAACATGGTATAGTAGCATTACTTGCTATATATCTCTGTAATGAGTTTCTTCTTTCTTATAGGATATTTTAAAAACTGTAGATACCAAAGCTGATTCCGGATTGAACTTTTAAGATTTTATGCACTACCTTAAAGACCATGATAGAAAACTGATGCTGGCATTTAATAGTCTGGACAAAAATAATGATGGTGTGTGTGTGTGTTTTATCCACAGTTAGATTAAGATGAATGATAACTGTGAATACTAAAGGATGTTTTTACTAACTTTTAACTTACTCACACTATCAAATACTCAATTATGTCTATTACTTGTCTTGTAATTTTTTAATTTCTAAGAATAATATGTGAATGATATTTATTAGTATTAAAATTTCTGTGGGGTTAGTCATATTTTTAATAAAATTGTTTTCTGTCTTCTGAATTTAAAATTTCTTGGCTTGGTATGTAGACCTCTTTACTTTTTTGCAATATATGAGCTAAAAGTATCATGGTGATTAAATCATTACATTTGTTGTTTTCTAGCTGATTTTGAAAATATTTCAGTTGTAGGAAAGTTAGTTAACACAGATAGATAACAGAAAGAAACAAACAGTTACCTGTGACCTTGCTGTCCAGAGATCAGGCTTAACAATTTAATACATTTTAATATATTTTTATATTTCCTTTAGACTTTTTGTTTCTGTTTCTTTCGTGGTCTTTTTCTCTTTAAGTGAAATTGTGGTCACACCGTATGTATAGTTTGTATGTATAGTTTGATGTCCTACTTTTTTCTTTTAATGTCAGTGTAAGCATTTCACTTTATTTAATGTTCTTTGCAAGCATAGTTTTTAATGACTTTGAAATATTGTAGGTGAGTAGATATATCTAATCAATCCCATATTGTTAGACATTCAGAATGTTTGCAGTCTTTTATACATACAATCAATATCCATGCTGATTTGCAGAGGAAAGGAATACTCTTATTTTGTTACAAATCCTTAAATCAAAGAGACTAAAAGCAGAATACCATTTCTGCATTCACATATGGCTAATTCGTCATGGGTAATTAGAAATTGATTATACTTTATTTAGGAAACATACATACTAATTTTAAAATTTTGTGAAGTCTAATTTTTTAATTGAAAAATTCTAAGTATACCAGAAAAGATGTTTTAAGTATTTCACTGATGAATTCTTTGTAAGACAAAGTGTAACCTGAATGTCACAAGCTTTAGTGACCTGTAAGCACAAAAGTGGTTGCATTTCCCTTAATATCCAAATCATAGGTTTCAAGCTTCCATTTACCTTCCAGGAGAAAGTTTAGGCCTTTGTGGGCCCTCCTACTTAAATAGTATCCAGAAACTAGAAATACTACTCATTCATATCTGTGAATTAAACCTGGTCATCATTTGCTGTTGATCTAAGATTGATAGTTCTATTCTTGTGCTCTTCTGCAATTTCACTCCATTATTGATGGTTACCACCATGATCATCATTTGTAAGCTGAAAATACACTGTATCAGATAATCAGTAAAAGGAGAAAACCCCTAGTAAAAAAATATAATATTACTATTGTCTCTGAAAATCAGTGCTTTTAGCTCTTGGTAATAATAGAAAATACTTTTTCTGAGGCTAGATGGCCATCCAAAGTAATGTAATGACTAGCAATGGAGATCTTTTAATTTCTGCCTTGTCTGGTCAAACTGGAACATCACAGCCGAGTCCTGAAGTGGCACCATTCTGGGAGAGCTCTTGTCTGAATTTCCACTGGCTTCTTTTGTTTTGAGCATCTGAGCCATGACAGTAGGTGTGAAGCTCTACTGTGGACCAGAGCTGCTGCCCACCTGAACTGCAGAGCACAGGCCCTAGCAGACCTGCAGAGGCACTGTTCTGATTGAGGTGCCTGCTTTGTGTCATCATTGCTGCCTCCTCAGTGACCACACTTCTGTAAATCTCAGCCAGTTTACCTTGGTGATGATGCTTTTTGTGGGTATGAACGGGAATACCTCCTCTATTAGGGATTGAATTTGTTGTTGTTTAGTCACTAATTTGTGTTCGACTCTTTGCAACCCCATGGACTATAGCCCCCCAGGTTCCTCTGTCCATAAGTTTTCCCAGGCAAAATTACTGGAGTAAGTTGCCATTTCCTTCTCCAATGGAGTGAATTGTGTACCCCTAAAAGATAAGTTGAAGTCCTAGCCCCCAGATCTCAGACTGTGATCTTATTTGGAAATAGGTCTTTATAGAAGTAACCAAGAAAAATGAGATCATTAGGGTATGCCTAATACCCTCTGTCCATGGAATTCTCCAGGCAAGAATACTGGAGTGGGTAGCCATACACTTCTCCAGGGGATCTTCCCAACACAGATCAAACCCGGATCTCCTACATCGCAGGCAGATTCTTTACCATCTGAGCCACCAGGGAAGCCCAAGAATACTGGAGTGGGTAGCCTATCCCTTCTCCAGGGGATCTTCCTGACCCAGGGATCAAACCCGGGTCTCCTGCATTACAGGCAGATTTACTGTCTGAGCCACCAGGGAAGCCCAAAAGGGCAGGTGTCACATAAAGGGGAAATTTGGATACAGGGACAGACATGCACAGAGGGAGATAATATGAAGTAGCCATTTTTATAATGGAGTCAGGCTTGGAGTGATGTGTCTATAAGCCAAGAAATAACTGAGACTACCAGATGCTAGGAGAGAAATAGAACAGATCCATAGCATCTTCCAAAGGAGCATGGTCCTGCCAACACCTTGGTTTCCGACTTTCGGCCTTCATCATTTTTTGGCCATATTTTGGCCAGTGTCTTGGCCAATAATTACTTTTGGCTTAAATTCCTATTTAAGCTACCCAGATTGTGGTCCTTTGTTACAGCTGCCCTAGGAAACAGATACACCCCTCCCTCTTATTTATTTGCTTAATCAGAAATTGTCCAATGCCAGAATATTTTGGGCCTCAAAGTATAGCTTTTTCAATTCATATGAACATGCTGCCACTTTCTCCCAGAGTGTTTCCAGATTGGCTGGGTTAGGGTAATTTCTGATACCTGGTGTGCATCATTGACCATGGAGCCAATCTTTCCCTCCAAATCCTATTATTGGATCTGGCTCTGTACATCGTATCTTTTCCCTTCTTGTCCTTTCTGACAACATTGTTGAGACTCTCCCAGTTCATCACATTTAATGTGTGTAAAACCTTAATAGTAGGATTCAATTTTTACCACTGCATTTTGTGTGTCCCAGGAGGGTTTCCAGGCCTTATGCCAATTAATGGAGGCAAGAGGATGCTTGTGGGCTGGTGTACTATACTATCAAATTCACTAGCTGGAAGCATTCAAGGCCCAATGTGAACTGATCTGCTTAACTTCTCTCAAGAAGTATCTGAGTGCCTGCTTCTGCTGAGCCAGAATGTCCTTGGGATGTGGTCATAAACATGTGAAATGAAGTAATTATTAGACATAATTTCATCATTAAGATTCTTTTTTCGAAGGAGGGTGTTTTTTAGATTGGGAAATGGTGGGAGAGAAACTAGAATTTTTTGTACTTTACCATCTGTCATGCCAGTTTTAGCTGCTTTATCTTCTATATCTTATTTTTGTCTCATGCAGTCCTCATAGCAGCTACCTTTTACATATGAAAACAGTAATGCTAAGTAATACATTTGGTATCTCAATGAACCTCATCTAGCAGGGTTTATGCCGTTGTGTAACCTTGAGCCACATTGACCTGGGCTTGGCCATTTGACCTGCTTTAACCATTAGGACATTGTTGTTGTTCAGTCGCTGAGTCGTGTCCCACTCTTTGCAACCCCATGGACTGCAGCATGACAGGCTTCCCTCACTTTCACAATCTCCTGGAGTTTGCTCAAATTCATGTCTATTGAGTGGGTGATGCCATTCAACCATCCCATCCTCTGTCGTCCCCTTCTCCTCCTGCCCTCAATCTTTCCCAGCATCAGGATCTTTTCTAATGAGTTGGCTCTTTGCGTCAGGTGGCCAAAGTATTGGAGCTTCAGCTTCAACATCAGTCCTTCCAATGAATATTCAAGGTTGATTTCTTTTAGGATTGACTGCTTTGGTCTCCTTGTTGTCCAAGGCACTATCAAGAGTCTTTTCCAACACTACAATTCAAAAGCATCAATTCTTCAATGCTCAGCCTTCTTTATGGTCTAACTCTCACATCTGTACATGACTACTGGAAAAACCATAGCTTTAATTAGATGGACCTTTGTTGACAAAGTGATATCTCAGTTTTTTAATACACTATCTAGGTTTGTCATAGCTTTTCTTCCAAGGAGCAAGTGTCATTTAATTTCGTGGCTGCAGTTACCATTTGTAGTGATTTTGAAGCCCAAGAAAATAAAGCCTACAAGTTTCCATAATTCCCCATCCTTTTGTCTTGAAGTGATGGGGCTGGATGCCGTGATCTTAGTTTTGTGAATGTTGAGTTTTAAGTCAGCTTTTTCACTCTCCTCTTTCACTTTCATCAAGAGGTGCTTTAGCTCTTGTTCACTTTCTGCCATTAGGGTGGTAGCATCTGCATTTCTGAGGTTATTGATATTTCTCCCAGCAATCTTGATTCCAGCTTGGTATTCATCCAGCCTGGCATTTCACATGATGCACTCTGCATAGAAGTTAAATAAGCAGGGTGACAGTATATAGCCTTGAAGTATTCCTTTCCGAACTTTGAACCAGTCCATTGTTCCAGATCATGTCCAGTTCTAACTTGCTTCTTGACCTGCATTAGGACATTAGCAAGGCTTAATAAGTACCTGCACACTAGGCCTTGTCCTCTTGGAAATCTCCCTCTTGAACACCCTGAGCCACCAGAAAAAAGCCACCAGCTAATGAGACTGAATGGACAGAGATGCCCATTTCATTTCCAACTGTTCTACATTTCCATCTGATGTAAAAGACATATGAGCAAAGCCATCTTGGGTTTTCAGTTATGACCAAACCTCCAGATGACTGAATTCACATGAGTGACCCAGGCAAAACCAGCAGAAGAACCAATGTGTTAAACCAAACTCTGATTGCATACTATTATCAAATACATTCTTATTAAACCAGTTAAACTTGGGATGGCTTGTTAACTTAGCAAAATAATCTCTAGTATAGAAGTGGAATATTTTGCATTTCCCCCTGGAATTACAGGACTGGAATAGTCACAGTCTTCCTCTCCATACGTCTAACTACTGTTACTCTAGCAAATCCATTTCAAGCCTATCTTTCTCAGTGAAAACTTGCTGTATATAATTAAAGACAACACTGAATCTCCCATTCAGTCCATAGGTATTGATTATATTCTGAATTAGATTACCTAATTTTTCTCTACATCATAGCTTGAAGTTTTAACTTCTTTTGCATAAGGATTAATTCAGTTCAGTTCAGTTCAGTTGCTCAGTCGTCTCCAACTCTTTGCGACCCCATGAATCACAGCACACCAAGCCTCTCTGTCCCTCACCAACTCACGGAGTTTACACAAACTCATGTCCATCGAGTCAGTGATGCCATCCAGCCATCTCATCCTCTGTCGTCCCCTTCTCCTCCTGCCCCCAATCCTTCCCAGCATCAGGGTCTGTTCCAATAGGTCAACTCTTTGCATCAGGTGGCCAAAGTATTGGAGTTTCAGCTTCAACGTCAGTCCTTCCAATGAACAACCAGGACTGATCTCCTTTAGGATGGACTGGTTGGATCTGCTTGCAGTCCAAGGGACTCTCAAAGTCTCCAACACCACAGTTCAAAAGCATCAATTCTTTGGCGCTCAGCTTTCTTTATAGTCCAACTCTCACATCCATACATGACTACTGGAAAAACCATAGCCTTGACTAGACGGACCTTTGTTGGCAAAGTAATATCTCTGCTTTTTAATATGCTGTCTATATTGGTCATAACTTTCCTTCCAAGGAGTAAGCGTCTTTTAATTTCATGGCTGCAGTCACCATCTGCAGCGATTTTAGAGCCCAGAAAAATAAAAGCTGCCCCTGTTTCCACTGTTTCCCCACCCATTTCCCATGAAGTGATGGGACCAGATGCCATGATCTTAGTTTTCTGAATGTTGAGCTTTAAGTCAACTTTTTCACTCTCTTCTTTCACATTCATCGAGAGGCCTTTTAGTTCCTCTTCACTTTCTGCCATAAGGGTGGTGTCATCGCATATCTGAAGTTATTGACTTTTCTCCCAGCAACCTTGATTCCAGCTTGTGCTTCCTCCAGCCCAGCGTTTCTCATGATGTACTCTGCATATAAGTTAAATAAGCAGGGTGACAATATGCAGCCTTGACATACTCCTTTTCCTATTTGGAACCAGTCTGTTGTTCCATGTCCAGTTCTAACTGTTGCTTCGTGACCTACATACAGATTTTTTCAGGAGGTAGGTCAGGTGGTCTGGTATTCCCATCTCTTTCAGAATTTTCCACAGTTTATTGTGATTCACACAGTCAAAGGCTTTGGCATAGTCAAAGCAGAAATAGATGTTTTTCTGGAACTCTCTTGCTTTTTTGATGATCCATTGGATGTTGGCAATTTGATCTCTGGTTCCTCTGCCTTTTCTAAAACCAGCTTGAAGGATTAATTACTTAATGTAATTTTAGATCAATGAAGCAATGAGTTTTGGAGCAGTATATGTGAGCTAGTGCACTATGAACTGTGCTAACAAAGATTTTCAGAAGCAGACAGTTTTGGGTGAAATAAGAATGAATAGCCATACACAAGTTAGACTATGATAATTGCTATACGAGTGATAGAGGGAGACTTTAATTGTGCTCAGGAACAATTTAGTTTTCTTCTGGGTTAATATATAAACAGAATTGGAAAGAAAGGAGGTTGTTTTTAATTATTTTTTATTTAACATATAGAAATTAGAAGATTTCATGTAAAAATTCAGTTTTCCTGGTTTTCTTTAAAATGAAACAAATGATCACTTTACAACATGGTAAAAATCAGTGGGGTTTAGTAGCAATTACTCCATTTGTACAGATATCCACTCCCCATAGACCATAGTGTTCGCCACTCCTTATTATCTCCCTAATGTGAAGGTCAATACATGATACCATTCATCTCTGCTCTTCCATTGTATTTTCGTTTTTTTTTTTTTAATTTAAGTATAGTTGATTTACAATGTTGTATTAGTTTCAAGTATACAAAAAATTGATTTACTTATATATGTTCTCTCTCTTTATATATAGTTGTATATTATTCTTTTTTTCAGATTCTTTTCCATTATAGGTTATTACAAGATATTGAATATAGTCTGTGTTCTATACATGTAGGACCTTGTTGTTTATGTCCTCTACACAGTTAGAGTGTATGTGTTAATCTCAGCCTTCTAATTTATTTCTACCCTACCCTTTTCCTTTGGGATAACCATATATTTATTTTCTGTGTCTGTGAGTCTATTTCTGTTTTGTAAATAAGCTCATTTGAATAATTTTTTTAGCTTCCACATATAAGTGATATCATATGATATTTGTCTTTGTCTGACTTACTTCACTTAATATGATAATCTCTAGGTCTATCTGTGTTGCTGCAAATGGCAATATTTCATTTTTTCTTATGACTAATATTCTATTGTATATATGGAATATTCTTTATCCATATCTTTTTTATCCATCCATCAATGGACTTTTAGGTTGCTTCCGTATTTTGGCTGTTGGTAAAGTAATCCTGGTAAATAATGCTGCTGTGAACATTGGGGTGGAGAAGGCAATGGCATTCCACTGCGGTACTCTTGCCTGGAAAATCCCATGGACAGAGGAGCCTGGTAGGCTTCAGTCCATGGGCTCGCGAAGAGTCAGACACGACTAGCGACTTCACTTTCACTTTTCACTTAAATGTATTGGAGAAGAAAATGGCAACCCATTCCAGTGTTCTTGCCTGGAGAATCCCGGAACGGAGGAGCCCGGTAGGCTGCCCTCTCTGGGGTTCCACAGAGTCGGACATGACTGAAGCGACTTAGCAGCAGCAGCAGCAGAACATTGGGGTACATGTATCTTTTCGAATTAGAGTTTTCACCTTTTCCGGATATATGCCTGGGAGTGGGATTTGTGGGGATCATATGGTAACTCTATTTTTAGTTTTTTAAGGAACCTCCATACTGTTCTCCATAGTGGTTGCACAAATTTATATTCCCATCAATAGTTTAGGAAGGTTCCCTTTTCTCCACACCCTCTTCAGCATTTATTATTGTAGATTTTTAATGATGGGCATTCTGACTGGTGTGAGGTCTTACCTCTCTGTAATTTTGCTTTTCTTTAATAATTAGTGTTGTTGAGCATTGTTTCACATACTTGCTGGCCACCTGTGTGTCTTCTTTGGAGAAGTGTCAGTTTATGTCTTCTGCTTATTTATTTATTTTTTTTTTAAATATTGAGGTGTATGAGCTGTTTGTAGTTTTTGGATATTAATCCCTTGTTGGTTGCATCATTTGCAAATATTTCCTCCCAGTTCATAGGTGGTCTTTTCATTTTGTTTTGTGATTTCTTTGGCTGTGCTAAACTTTTAACTTTAATTAGGTCTGATTTATTTATTTTTGCTTTTGCTTCCATTACTCTAGGAGACAGATCCGAAAAACTATTGCTGTGATTTTTGTCAAAGAGTGTTCTGCTTACTGTTTCCTCTAGGAGTTTTGTAGTCTTACCTTTAGATGTTTAATCTATTTTGAGTTTGTTTTTGTGTAGAGTGTTAAAAATGTTCTAATTTCATTCTTTTAAATGTATCTATCCAGTTTTCCCAGCACCACAATTAAAGAGACCCCATTGTATATTCTTGTATTCTCCACTGTATATACCTGCCTCCTTTTTTGTAGATTAATTGACCATAAGTACATGGCTTTATACCTGGGCTTTCTATCTCGAAGAAAGGTGTTTTTTTTTTTTTTTTTTTCCAGAGAGAACAAAGGCAGAATTGGGAAACTGCCAGACATAGCTTGTTAAAATGCCATTTCAAATTTGGCCCTAACTTACTATTTTGGGGGGAGAGTTTCATTGATATATAACATATATAGCAAAGTGCATAGATTATAAGTAAAAGCTTCACAAGTTTTTCCAAGGCAAAAATACAACATGAAAACAACATACAGATAAAGAAGCAGAATATTAGTAGCACCTCAGAAACATCCATTTTGTATCCTCTCCAAATCACCACCACCCTCCAAAGTACCTGCTATCCTGCTTTCTACTATGTGTAAGTTCTCAATCTATCTTTGTTAAACAAATAAGTTTACCATGTTTATACTCTACCTTTTGTTGAAATGCTTTTGTTTCTTTGGTGGTCTCTTGCTTATCCTTTTATAGTACTTCATTTATGACTCTTGTTTTTCATTCCTTTATCTTTCCACTGCACATTATTCATAGCTCTTCTATGACATACAATAACACAGAGTGATATATTTTTAAAATAATTAGTGCATGCATACAAACTGGTAAACTCCTTGGGGTGGTTGGTTCATTGATCTTTGACTTCTTTCACATTTAGCATAGTGATTTGAATAGTAAACTTTAAAAAATTAAAAAAATTATTGTATAGTGTTTGAAAATTATAATGGGATATAATGAAATATAATGGCATAAGACAGAGGATTCAGCTTCCTCATTTGAAAAAAACTTTCTGGGAAGGCCAGTAAATGCCACCCTGTGTAAATTCCACCAGTAAATTCCACGCTAGGGACCTCAGAGTCATGGTAAAGAATCTGAGTTTCTATGTATGAATATTGGGCTTTGTTTATAGGCTACATAAATAATATATCTCATATATATGTATACTGTTTTGACTTATACATATTTTAAATGCATGCATATGCAGCTATGGTTAGTAAAGTATAATATAAAGTTATGACTGAATTTATGTTAGTTTTTTGACATTATATAGTTTTCATCTAGGTGACACTAAAGTTGTTTTTTTAAATATTTTTTTTTCATACTTGGTATCCTCAACTATTTGTTTCCATGGAAAGAATTAAAAGATTTTTTTTTCATTTGAGGAGTGACATGATTATATATGTGGTTTAGGGCTTGAGGACAGTATGGAATACTTAATTTTTCCTTCGGAACATCTAGCAGTGTGAGATTGAAATGCATGATAGACTTGTATTAAATATGTTAGTAGTTTTGAGTTATTTAACATTGGATATGCTTGTGTTAAAAAGAGTTTGGTGTTGCATCTTATTTTAAGTAGGCTATTTCTTTTAAAACTTACCTTATAAAATGTTGAGAAGCCTTATTTTCATCCCCTGAATCAGATCTTCAGAATTAGCTTTTTCTTTCCAAGTAAGTACAATAATCAATATCTGTTATAGATCTGTAATCTCTGATTAGAAGCCCTTGGGACCAGATATGATTAGAAATTTAGAATTTGGATTTTAGAAAAGCAATATAGCGCATATGTGATATGTTATATAATATTCTTCTTTGGAGAAGACTCTTGAGAATCCCTTGGACTACAAGGAGTTCCAACCAGTCCATCCTAAAGGAAATCAGTCCTGAATGTTCATTGGAAGGGTTGATGTTGAGGCTGAAACTCCAATACTTTGGCCACCTGATGCAAAGAGGTGACTCATTTGAAAAGACCCTGATGCCGGGAAAGATTGAAGGCAGGAGGAGAAGGGGACGACAGAGGATGAAATGGTTGGATGGCATCACCAACTCAATGGACATGAGTTTGAGTAAACTCCGGGAGTTGGTGATGGACAGGGAGGGCTGGCATGCTGCAGTCCATGGGATCGCAAAGAGTCGGACACGACTGAGCGACTGAACTGACCTGATATAATACTCCAGGTGGGGCCTGGAGCACCACTGTGCAATTATGTACATGAATATTTCTTTCTTCAGTGAAACAAGTGAATAACCACATTGGATTAGAAAAATAATTGACTAAGATTAACCTCACATCAGCTTAAGGCAGGTTTTGTCATAAAGTGAATTTTGGTGCCAAAATTTACAAAAAGTCTTTAAATTTTTAGAACTTTTTAAGCTTTGGGTTTTGAGTGTGCGATTATAGGCCTATAAAATATGTGGACTTTTAAAGGCTATTGCCTTCTAAGTATATTTTGCCTTGTTATCTTTTCAGATTTGTTAACTTGACATATTTTCACTTTTTTAAAGGAGTAATAGAAACTTCAGAAATAATTGCTGTTTTGAAATCACTGGGTATAAATATTTCTGAAACTCAAGCCAAAAAGATTATACAAAGATTAGCCCTTACCCTTATTTTTAATAGTTTTAATTTTTGTTTAATGTTAGTAACTGGTGGTTATAAGTGTAGCTTCTTTCTTCTCTTCCCTCATTTCTTTCCTTTCTTTTTAGTTCGGATAACATCACCTTTTATTGACAATGTTTTAAGAAAGATCCCTAAGAAATTTGTTGAAATGCTATTGACTAAAACAGGAAGTATTCTTTATAAAGTCCTCAGAAAAAGATTCTTCCTGCTTCTAGTTCAAAGAATGGCTTTAATTCTCTTAAGTAATTGATTTAAATTTTTTAAATTTTGTTGAAATACAAAAAAGTACATAATTATCCAACTTGATGAATTTGTTGCTAAGTGTATACCCAGGAGGGCTTCCCTGGTGGCTCAGTGGTAAAGAATCTGCCTGCCAATGCAGGAGATGTGGGTTTGATCCCTGGGTCAGGAATACCCCTGGAGGAGGAAGTGGCAACCCACTCCAGTATTCTTGCCTGGAGAATCCCATGGATAGAGGAGCCTGGCAGGCACAGTCCATGGGGTCGTAAAGAGTCTGACACGACTGAAGCGACTTAGCATGCACACACACATAACCATAATCTGTGCCATAAACATATCCGTCACTTCTTAAAGTTTCTTCCCACCCTCTTGTTTGTTATTATTTTTATGATAAGAACACTTTCTTATAGTTAAAACTTAAATTTACTTGTTTTTTTAAATTTGGGTATAATTGATATATAATATTATATTAATTTCAGGTGTAACAATGATTCAATATATGTATATAATGTGAAATGATCACCACAATAGGTCTAGTTAACATCAGTCATCGTATATAGTTACAGATTTTTTTATGATGAGAACTTTTAAGACTGACCCTCTTAGCAACTTTAAAGTATGCAAAATAGTATTATTAACTATAGTTACCATGCTGTACGTTATATCCTTGATGTTTTTATTTTTGTGCCTTTGACCATCCCATTTTCCCAGTTGCCATTTCATCTACTTCCTAACCTCCTCCACCGCTGGTAACCACCAATATGTTTTCTCTATCTATAAGGTCTTTTTCTTTCCTTTCTTTTTCTTTCTTTGGATTCCACATATAAGTGAGATCATATAGTATTTGTCTTTGTCTGTCTGACTTATTTTACTTAGCATCATGCCCTTAAGGTCCATCCATGTTGTTGCAAATGGTGAAATTTCCTTCTTTATGATAGAATTTTCCAGGGATACCATCTGGTCCTGGACTTTCTTTGTTGGGACATTTTTGATTACTGATTCAGTCTGTTCAGTCATTCCTCTGTTCAGATTTTCTGTTTCTTCATGATTCAGTCTTGCTAGGTTGTATATTTCTAGAAATTTATCCATTTTTTTTAGATTTTACAATTAGTTGGCATAACCCATTGTGTTCCTGTGGCATCAGTCTTAATGTCTCCTAATTCTTTTCTGGTTTTATTTGTTTGGGTCTTTTCTCTCTTTTTTTAGTTAGTTCAGCTAAAAGTTTGCCAATTTGGTTTACCTTTTTAAACAAACAAGTTTTTAATTTTGGTGATCTTTTGTTCTATGGTTTTGAGTTTTGGTATTTATTCCTGCTCTGATATTTATCATTTTTTTCCCTTCTGCTAACATTGGGCTTAGTTTTTTCTTCTGTTCTAATTCCTTGAGGGATGGATTAGGTTGTTTATTTGAGATCTTTCTTTTTTTAAAAAAAGTTGGCATTTATTGCTATAAGCTTGCATATATAAATTCAAGGATACAAGAAACATGAAAAATCAAGAAAATATGACACTGACAAAAGAACACAATACTTTTCAGTAACTGATCTCAACAAAATGGAGGTCTACAAATTGACAGCAAATTCAAAATAATTGTTTTAAGGAAGTTAAGCAAGCTATAAGAGAACACAGATAGACAACTCAATGAAATCAGGAAAAGCAATACATGGACAAAATGAGAAGTTCAACAGAGAGAATGTTCCATGTGCACTTGAGAAGACTATGTGTTCTGCTGCTGTATGTATTTTTAGGTTCATTTGGTCTAATATGTCGTTCAAGTTAATTATTTCTTCACTGATTTTCTGTCTGGATGGTTTATCTGTTGTTGAAAGTGGGAAAGGATTGACAGGATAGCTTGACATTAGGTTATTTCAGAATTGAGTTAAAGGAGAAGATGGTCAGGGGAAGAATACTACCAGAGAGAGTCAAAAGGTATAAGGTTAAACTTCAGTCCATTTTATTCATTTATTTATTCATTCAACATTGAGTACTTAGTGTTAAAGATGCAAAAGTGACTTAGAAATTGTCTTTCCTTTTGAAAGATCATAGGCAAGTATGAGAGAAACACATACAAGTAAGTAATTAAAAAGAAATACAGAATAAATTCCGTTAGAGGAGTATTCTACAAAATATCTGGATCAGCATACCCTGAAACAATTAAAGTTATCAAAAACAATGAAAATCTGAGAAACTTTCATAGCCAAGAAAGCCTTAAGGAGATTTAATGACCAAATGGCTTGTGGTATCTCAGGTGGGACCCTAAAACAAAAGAAGGACGTTAAAGGAACTAAAGCCTGAACTTTAGTTAATAATAATAATATATCAATATTGGTTTATTAATTGTAACAAATATATCATAATAATATGAGATGTTACCATTAAGGGAAACTGGATGTGAGGATATGTGGGAACTCTCAGTACATTCTTAATAGGTTGTATAGTGAATCTCAATAAATATTCTCTAAGATTTTCTGAAAGTCTTAAACTGTTCCAAAAAATAAACTTTTACTGAAGATAGGAAAATTGAAGCCCAAAGAAGTGGCTTCTATAATAAATATGTAGGAAGTGTTTAATTAATTTCTATGATGTTGCTAACTTTGTTATAAATGTTTTTTTGAATTTCAGCATTGATAGTGATGGAACAATGACAGTAGATTGGGATGAATGGAAGAACTACTTCTTGATTTATCCTGCAAAAAGTATTGATGAAATTGCTCATTTCTGGAAGCGTTCTACTGTAAGATTACTTTGTATTTTGCTCTATTTTAATTTTGCCATAAATGTCATACCTCTTATGATCATGTAATCTCTTTAGATCTCACTGTCTAAAGTAATAGTACTCTTAGCAAGAAGTGTGCAAACATAGCTATCACAATAACTTTGTTTGCTAAAACCTAGAACTTAATATAGATATCCATCTGCTGAAAAGGCCTACTTTGTGTTGAGAATAAATGACTCTTACACAGTTAATTGTCCTAGAAAAGTGGAAAAATAGTACACTCTCCTTTTTTTCACAGATATAGTGTACTCAATTAGGCCTTCTGTCATAGAAAATGTAAAGTTAAAGATTAAGATTCAAAATTTTAGAATCAGAAAGAATCAGCTACATAATCTGTCTGCCATTTTAATATAAGTATTTGATTAAGAGTTGTGAGAAACAAATGAAATTTAGTAATAAACCTTTTTTCTTTTTTAGATCTCAGGTGCAGGAAGTTATGTGCTTAGTCGCTTAGTCATGTCCAACTCTATGCAGCCCCATAGACTGTAGCCTGCCAGGTTCCTCTGCCCTTGGGGATTCTCTAGGCAAGAATAGTGAAGTGGGATGCCTTGTCCCCCTCCAGGGGATCTTCCTAACCCAGGGATCAAACCTAGGTCTCCTGCATTGCAGGAGGATTCTTTACCATCTGAGCCACCAGGGAAGCCCGCAGGGAGTTAAGTCAGTCATTTTTCAGGGCATAATATTTGCATCCACTGTTGTAATTTTATGCCTCCTCTTCATGTATATTTTGGGGAAGACTAAGAGCATAGCCTTTGATGTCAGATTGCCAAGGTTTAAACCCCACATCTGCCACCCACTAGCTATATAATCCCTCTGTGCCTCAATTTCCTTATTTATATATTGGGGATAATAATGGTTAGAGTTTTGAGAATTAAATTAGTACATTAGTATATTTAGAAATGAGTTCAGCAGGTAATATATGTGTTCAAAATGTTACTTATTGTGATATATATGTTTTCCATTTGTATTCTTGAATCTATATTCTTAAAAATCATATAATGTTTCATGTGTGTTTTAAATTTACATCGATAGTATTGTGTTGAAGTTCACATCTTATTTCTTGTTTTATTTACTTGTTATGATTTTAAGACATTATTATTGTTACATGTTCATCTAGTTTATTACTTCTAACTATGACATAGTACACATTGAATACATTTTCCTTATCCATTCCCCTAGTAAGAGATTGCACATATATGTGATAACATACAGTACTTGCTTTTCTTTTTCTGACTTATTTCACAAAGCATAATGCCCTCCAGGTTCATCCATGTTGATGCAAATGGCATTATTTCATTCTTTTTTTATGGCTGAGTAATATTTTATTGTAATATATACATATCCCACATTTTCTTTATGCATTCCTCTGTCAATAGACATTTTGGTTGCTTCCATGTCTTGGCTATTTTGAATAATGATGCAGTGAATATCTTTTCAAAGTATGATTTTTGTCCAGGTATATGGCCAGGAGTGGGGTTGCTGAATCACAAGTAAGCTCTATTTTTAGTTTTTAAAGGAACCTCCATAGTGGCTGTACCAATTTACATCCCAACCAACAGTACAGAAGAGTTCCCTTTTCTCCACACCCTCTCCACCATTTGTTGTTTGTATATGTTTTAATGATGACCATTCTAACCAGTGTGAGGTGATACCTCATTGTAATTTTGATTTGCATTTCTCTAATAATTAGTGATATTATTTTTTCATGTGCTTTTTGGCCATCTGTGTGTCTTCTTTAGAGAAATGTCTATTTAGATCTTCTGTCCATTTTTTGGGGGGGCCAGATATTGAGCTGCATGAGCTGTTCGTATATTTTGGAGATTAATCCCTTATCAGTTGCATCATTTGCAAATATTTTTTCCCATTCTGTGGATTTTCTTTTCATTTTGCTGTGCAAGTTTTTAAGTTTAATTAGGTCCCATTTTATTTTTTTTTCTTATTTTCGTTATTCTAGGAGGTGGATCAAGAAAGATATTGCTGCAATTTATATCAGAGAGTGTTCTGCCTATATTTTTCTCTAAAGATTTTATAGTATCCAGCCTTCTATTTTGAGTTTATTTTTGTGTATCTTGTTCTAAATTCGTTCTTTTATATGTATCTGTCTAGTTCTCCTAGCACCCCTTGTTGAAGAGACTGTCTTTTCTCCATTTTATATGCTTACCTTGTTTGTTGTAGATTGGTTGACCGGAGGTGCATGGCTTTATCTCAGGGCATTCTGTCCTGTTCCATTGATCTGTATTTCTGTTTTTGTACCAGCACCATACTGTTTTGATGACTGTAGCCTTGTAGTATAGTTTGAAGTCAGGGAGCCTGATTCCTCCAGCTGTTTTACTCTCTCTAGAGTGCTTTGGCTATTTGGGGTCTTTTGTTTTACCATACAGATTAAAAAGATTTTTGTTCAATTCTGTGAAAAATGCCTCTGGGGATTTGATAGAGATTGCATTGAATCTGTAGATTGCTTTGGGTAGTGTAATCATTTTCTGACAATATTTATTCTTCCAGCCCAAGAACATGGTTTTTCTCTCTGTTTTTTTCAACTTTGATTTATTTCATCAGCATCTTATAGTTTTCAGAGTACATGTCTTTTTGCCTCTTTAGGTAGACGTATTCCTAGGTATTTTATTCTTTTTGATGTGATGTTACATGAGATTGTTTTCTTAATTTCCCTTCTGATCTTTTGTTGCTAGTGTATAGGAATTCAACTTTTTTTATCCAGCAACTTTACCAAATTTATTGATGAGCTCTAGTAGTTTTCTGGCAGAATCTTTAGGATTTTATACGTGTAGTATCACATCATTTGCAAACAGTATCAGTTTAACTTCTTCTTTTCCAATTTGGATTCCTTTTATTTCATTTTCCTCTCTGATTGCCATGGATAGGACATCCAAAACTCTGTTGAATAAAAGTGGTGAGAATGGATATTCTTGTTCTGCTCCTGATCTTAGATGAAATGCTTTCAGTTTTTCACTGCTGAGAATGATATTAGCTGTGGGTTTGTCATTTTTGGTCTTTATTATGTTGAAGTTCGTTTTCTCTATTCCCACTTTCTGGAGAGTTTTTATCATAAATAGGTGTTGAGTTTTGTTAAAAGCTTTTTCTGCATCTGTGACATTATCATATATTTTTTAATTTTCAATTTGTTAATGTGGTATATCACATTGATAGATTTGTATATATTGAAGAATCCTTGCATCCCTGGAGTAAACTCCACTTGATCATGGTATATGATTTTTTTAATGTTGTGTTTAATTCAGTTTTCTAATATCTTTTTAAGAATTTTTTGTGAGTATGTTCATCAGTGATATTGGCCTTTAATTTTCTTTTTTGTGTGTGTGGTATCTTTATCTGGTTTTAGTATCAGGGTGATGGTGGCCTCATAGAATGAATTTGGGAGTGTTTCTTCCTCTGCAGTTTTTGGAAATAGTTTCAGAAGGATAGGTGTTAACTTGTCTCCAAATGTTTGATAGAATTCACATGTGAAGCCATTTAGTTCTGTGCTTTTGTTGGTTGGAAGTTTTTAAATCATATTTTCCATTTCAATACTTGTGATTGGTCTATTCATATTTTCTGTTTCTTCCTGATTCAGTCTTGCCAGTTTGTACTTTGTCCATTTTTTCTAGGTTGTTCACTTTATTGGCCTATAGTTGCTTGTAGTAGTCTCTTATAACCCTTTGTATTTCTGTAGTGTCATTTGAAACTTCTCTTTTTTTGTTTCTAATTTTATTAACTTGAACCCTTTCCCCTTTTTTCTTGCTGACTCTGGCCAAAGGTTTATCAGTGTTGTTTATCTTTTCAAAGAAGTAGCTTTTAGTTTTAGGTTAGGTTGTTCATTTGAGAGTTTTCTTGTTTCCTAAGGTAAGGTTGTTCTGCTATAAACTTCCTTCTTAGAACTGCCTTTGCTGTGTCCCGTGGGTTTTGGGTTCTGAGGTTTTTGTTGTCATTTGTCTCTAGGTAACTTTTTAATTTCTTCTTCAATTTCTTCAGTGATCCATTGATTGTTTAGTCTCCATGTGTTTGTGTTTTTTACAGTTTTTTCTTGTAATTAATTTCTAATCTCATAGCGTTGTGGTCAGAAAAAATGCTCGAGATGATTTCAGTTTTCTTAAATTTACCGAGGCTTGATTTGTGGCTCAAGATGTGATCTATCCTGGAGAATGTTCCATGTGCATGTTAGAAGAAAGTGTATTCTGCTGCTTTCAGATGGGATGTTCTATAAATATAAATTAAGGTCATCTGGTCTAACCTATCATTTAAGGCTTGTGTGTCCTTACTGCTTTCTGTCTGAATGATCTGTCCATTGAGTCCAAATATTAGCTTATAAGAAATGATGTTTTTATAAATGGTTTTATTTTCTTCTGTTTTCCAGTTTTACAGTTTCAGATCTTACATTTGAAGCGACTTAGCAGCAGCAGCAGTCATGTGAGTAGGGTGTGGATGAAGCAGGCACTGGTCAAGCAGGGTATGTACAGAGAGCAGGAGATCAAGCCATCTTGGGTGGCCTAATCATACACATACACATTTTAGGACTTTATTTTTTATGATTCTTTGAAAAATGTCATTGAAATTTTTCTAAGAATTACATTGAGTCTACAGATGTCTTTGGGTCATATGAATATTTCAACAATATTAATTCTTCCAATCCATGAGCTTATCATATCTTTTCATTTATTTATGTCTTCTTCAATTCTTACATCAGTGTCTTACAGTTTTTGATTGTCTTTTACCTCTTTGGTTAACTTTACTTTTAAGTATTTTATTGATGCTGTTATGAATGGAATTTTCTAAATTTCCATTTTAGATATTTCATTGTTAGTTAATAGAAATTCAACTGATTCTTGAATGTTGATTGTATATCCTGCAACTTTACTCATTTCATTGACTAGTTCTAACAGTTTTTTTGGTGGAGCCTTTAGGGTTTTTTTTTTTTTAATAATATAAAATCATGTTATTCCAAACAGGGACAGTTTTACTTTCTTTCCAATTTGTAAGCCTTTTCTTTCTTTCACTTGTTTAATTGCTGTGGCTAAAACTTTCACTACTATGTTGAGCAGGAGTGGTGAGAGTGGTCACCATCATCTTGTTTCTGATTTTGAGGAAAAGCTTAAAACTTTTCATCACTGAGTATGATTAATGTTATATATGACATATATATATATGTCATATATGACTTGTTATATATGACTTTTTTTATGTTGAGGTACATTTATTCAACACCCAGTTTTTTGAGGTTTTTTTAATTGTAAGGACTTTTTAATCATGAAGCATCACTACAAACAAAGCTAGTGGAGGTGATGGAATTCCAGCTGAGCTATTTCAAATCCTAAAAGACAATGCTGTTAAAGCACTGAATTCAATATGCCAGCAAATTTGGAAAACTCAGCAGTGACCATAGTGACCTCTAAAAGGTCAGTTTTCATTCCAATTCCAAAGAAGGGAAATACCAAAGAATGTTCAAACTACCGCACAATTGTACTCATTTCACATGCTACCAAGGTAATGCTCAAAATCCTCCAAGCTATGCTTCAATAGTAGGTGAACCAAGAACGTCCAGATGTACAAGCTGGATTTAGAAAAGGCAGAGGAGCCAGAGGTCAAATGCCAACAACTGTTGGATCATAGAAAAAGCTAGAGAATTCCAGAAAAACATCTACTTCTGCTTCATTGGCTATGCTAAAGCCTTTGACTGTGTGGATCACAACAAACTGGAAAATTCTTAAAGAGATGGGAATACCAGATCACCTTAACTGCCTCTTGAGAAACCTGTATACAAGTCAAGAAGCAACAGTTAGAACCAGATGTGGAACAATGGACTGGTTCCAAATTGGAAAAGGAGTACTTCAAGGCTGTCTATCATCAATCTGCTTATTTAACTTATATGCAGAGTACATCATGTGAAATGCTGGGATGGATGAAGCACAAGCTGGAATCAATTGCTGGGAAAAATATCAATAACCTCAGATATGCAGCTGACACCACCCTAATGGCAGAAAGCAAAGAGGAACTAAAGAGCCTCTTGATGAAGGTGAAAGAAGAGAGTGAAAAAGCTGGCTTAAAACTCAACATTCAAAAAACTAAGATCATGGCATCCAGTCACATCACTTCATGGCAAATAGATGTCGAAACAATAGAAACAGTGACAGATTTTATCTTCTTGAGCTCCAAAATCACTGCAGATAGTGACTTTAGCCATGAAATTAAAAAACGCTTGCTCCTTGGAAGAAAAGCTATGGTAAACCTAGACAGCATATTAAAAAGCAGAGACATTACTGCAACAAAAGCCCATCTAGTCAAAGCCATGGTTTTCCCAGTAGTCATATATGGATGTGAGTGAGAGCTGGACCATAAAGAAAGCTGAGCACCAAAGAATTGATGCTTTTGAACTGTGATGTTGGAGAAGACTCTTGAGAGTCCCTTGGACTGCAAGGAGATCAAACCAGTCAATCTTAAAGGAAATCAATGCTGAATATTCATTGAAATGACTGATGTTGATGTTGAAGCTGAAGCTCCAATACTTTGCACCTGATGTGAAGAGCCAACTCATTGGAAAAGACCCTGATGCTGGGAAAGACTGAAAGCTGAAGAAGAAGGGGTTGACAAAGGATGAGATGGTTGGATGGCATCACTGACTCAATGGACATGAGTTTGAGTAAGCTCCCAGGAGATGGTGAAGGACAGGGAAGCCTAGCATGCTGCAGTCCATGGGGTTGCAAAGAGTCAGATATGACTCAGCAACTGAACAACAACAAATCATAAAGGATACTGAATTTTGTCAAGTGCTTTTGTGCATCTATTAAGACGATCTAGTTGTTATCCTTTATTCTGTTAATGTGATGTGTCATATTTATTGATTTGTGTATGCTTAAATATCCTTGCATTCCAGAGATAAATCCCATTTAATTGGAGTATGTGATATTTTTAATATACTGTTGAATTCTTTTTTAACTACAATAATAAACAAATGTGCATTTGCTTAGAATGCCACCTCTACAAAACCTATGCTTCAGTAGATTATCACCAGATAATCTGTTGTTGGTCTCAGGGCCCACTCACCTCGCCATCTTCTCTAAAATTACATGATTTACTAGGTTTCTCATTAGTTATTACATTAAATTAATTAACAGACCACTAATTTAGAATAGCCTCTGACACAAAATAAGGACTTGACCACCAGAATGTGTTATTATTTGTCACTATAGTAACATTACCTTAATATATTACCAAATAGGAAAAGGAGTACGTCAAGGCTGTATATTGTCACCCTGCTTATTTAACTTATATGCAGAGTACATCATGAGAAATGCTGGGCTGGAAGAAACACAAGCTGGAATCAAGATTTCTAGGAGAAATATCAATAACCTCAGATATGCGGATGACATCACCCTTATGGCAGAAAGTGAAGAAGAACTAAAGAGCCTCTTGATAAAGGTGAAAGAGGAGAGTGAAAAAGTTGGCTTAAAGCTCAATGTTCAGAAAACTAAGATCATGGCATCTGGTCCCATCACTTCATGGGAAATAGATGGGGAAACAGTGGAAACAGTGTCAGACTTTATTTTTTTGGGCTCCAGAATCACTGCTGATGGTGATTGCAGCCATGAAATTAAAAGATGCTTACTCCTTGGAAGGAAGGTTATGGCCAACCTAGATAGCATATTTAAAAGCAGAGACATTACTTTGCCAACAAAAGTCCGTCTAGTCAAGGCTATGATTTTTCCAGTGGTCATGTATGGATGTGAGAGTTGGACGGTGAAGAAGGCTGAGGGCCAAAGAATTGATGCTTTTGCACTGTGGTGTGGAGAAGACTCTTGAGAGTCCCTTGGACTGCAAGGAGATCCAATCAATCCATCCTAAAAGAGATTAATCCTGGGTGTTCATTGGAAGGTCTGATGTTGAAGCTGAAACTCCAGTACTTTGGCCACCTCATGCGAAGAGTTGACTCATTGGAAAAGACCCTGATGCTGGGTAGGATTGGGGGCGGGAGGAGAATGGGACGACAGAGGATGAGATGGTTGGATGGCATCACCGACTCAATGGACATGGGTTTGGGTAGACTCCGGGAGTTGGTGATGGACAGAGAGGCCTGGCGTGCTGCAGTTCATGGGGTCGCAAAGAGTCAGACACGACTGAGCGACTGAACTGAACTGAATATATTACAAACTATACAATTTGATGAAAGGAAAAGAAAGACCCTGTGTCTTTACCACTAGTGCCACCTGGGAAGCCCTCATTAAGTAGTTGGGAAGATCCTTTGGAGGAGGGCATGGTAACCCACTCCAGTATCTTGCCTGGAGAATTCCATGGACAGAGGAGCCTGGCAGGCTACAGTCTATAGGGTTGCAAAGAGTCAGACATGACTGAAGCCACTTACCATGCACCCAACTACACTAGAGATATCTTCAAGAAAATTAGAGATCCTAAGGGAACATTTCATGCAAAGATGGGCTCTATAAAGGATAGAAATGGTATGGACCTAACAGAAGCAGAAGATATTAAGAAGAGGTGGCAAAAATACACAGAAGAACTGTACAAAAAAAGATCTTCATGACCCAGATAATCATGATGGTGTGATCACTCACCTAGAGCCAGAAATCCTGGAATGTGAAGTCAAGTGGGCCTTAGAAAGCATCACTACGAACAAAGCTAGTGGAGGTGATGGAATTCCAGGTGAGCTATTTCAAATCCTCAAAGATGATGCTGTGAAAGTGCTACACTCAATATGAAAGCAGATTTGGAAAACTCCGCAGTGGCTACAGGACTGGAAGATGTCAGTTTTCATCCCAATCCCAAAGAAAGGCAATGCTAAAGAATGCTCAAACTACCACACAATTGCATTCATCTCACACGCTAGTAAAGTAATGCTCAAAATTCTCCAAGGCAGACTTCAGCAATACGTGAACCGTGAACTTCCAGATGTTCCACCTGGTTTTCGAAAAGGCAGAGGAACCAGAGATCAAATTGCCAACATCCACTGGATCATCGAAAAAGCAAGAGAGTTCCAGAGAAACATCTATTTCTGCTTTATTGACTATGCCAAAGCCTTTGACTGTGTGGATCACAATAAACTGTGGAAAATTCTGAAAGAGATGGGAATACCAGACTACCTGACCTGCTTCTTGAGAAACCTGTATGCAGATCAGGAAGCAACAGTTAGAACTGTGCATGGAACAACAGACTGGTTCCAAATAGGAAAAGGGGTATGTCAAGGCTGTATATTGTCACCTTGTTTATTTAACTTACATGCAGAGTACATCATGAGAAGCGCTGGGCTGGAAGAAACACAAGCTGGAATCAAGATTTCTGGGAGAAATATCAATAACCTCAGATATGCAGATGACACCACCCTTATGGCAGAAAGTGAAGAAGAACTAAAAAGCCTCTTGATGAAGGTGAAAGAGGAGAGTGAAAAAGTTGGCTTAAAGCTCAACGTTCAGAAAACTAAGATCATGGCATCTGGTCCCATCACTCCATGGGAAATATATGGGGAAACAGTGGAAACAGTGTCAGACTTTATTTTTTGGGGCTCCAGAATCACTGCTGATGGTGATTGCAGCCATGAAATTAAAAAACTCTTACTCCTTGGAAGGAAAGTTATGACCAACGTAGACAGCATATTAAAAAGCAGAGATATTACTTTGCCAACAAAGGTCCGTCTGGTCAAGGCTATGGTTTTTCCAGTGGTCATGTATGGATGTGAGAGTTGGACTGTGAAGAAAGCTGAGCACCTCAGAATTGATGCTTTTGAACTGTGGTGTTGGAGAAGACTCTTGAGAGTCCCTTGGACTGCAAGCAGATCCAACAAGTCCATCCTAAAGGAGATCAGTCCTGGGTGTTCATTGAAAGGACTGATGTTGAAGCTGAAACTCCAATACTTTGGCCACCTGATGGAAAGAGTTGACTCATTGGAAAGGATCCTGATGCTGGAAAGGATTGGGGGCAGGAGGAGAAGGGGATGACAGAGGATGAGATGGCTGGATGGCATCACCGACTCAATGGACATGAGTTTGGGTAGACTGCGGGAGTTGGTGATGGACAGGGAGGCCTGGTGTGCTGAGATTCATGGGGTTGCAAAGAGTCAGACACGACTGAGCAACTGAACTGAACTGCTTAATAGTGTCTATTTGTTTCATAATACCGTGGGCAAAGAGATGCTTTCTGAAATTTCCTGGATGCCTCAAAATTCTGAGTTATACCACTGAAATAAGCCAATGAAGTAGAGTATGTTATTTGTTATCAATATGCTTTGGTCCTCTCTCCTTTGGACCCATCTGCAAAGGATTTCTCCCTGGACCCCTCTCTATAGCATAAATCTTCTTACCTCATTGATGTCATTTGTATGGGGTGATATATTTGTAAACTTCCCATGTCAAGTGCTTTACCTGGGCATTGGATTGGATTCCTCTCATTTGCTCTCATTTACTTTAACCAGTCTGTTGTTCCATGTCCAGTTCTAACTGTTGCTCCTGACCTGCATACAGGTTTCTCAAGAGACAGGTCAGATGGTCTGGTATTCCCATCTCTTTCAAAATTTTCCACAGTTTATTGTGATCCACACAGTCAAAGGCTTTGGCATAGTCAATAAAGCAGAAATAGATGTTTTTCTAGTACTCTTTTGCTTTTTCGATGATCCATCGGATGTTGGCAATTTGATCTCTGGTTCCTCTGCCTTTTCTAAAACCAGCTTGAACATCTGGAAGTTCATGGTTCATGTATTGCTGAAGCCTGGCTTGGAGAATTTTGAGCATTACTTTACTAGCATGTGAGATGAGTGCAATTGTGTGGTAGTTTGAGCATTCTTTGGCATTGCCTTTCTTTGGGATTGGAACAAAAACTGACATTTTCCAGTCCTGTGGCCAATGCTGAGTTTTCCAAATTTGCTGGCATATCAAGTGCAGTACTTTCACAGCATCATCTTTCAGGATTTGAAATAGCTCAACTGGAATTCCATCACCTCCACTAGCTTTGTTCGTAGTGATGCAGGTCAGGAAGCAACAGTTAGAACTGGACATGGAACAACAGACTGGTTCCAAATAGGAAAAGGAGTACACCAAGGCTGTATATTGTCACCCTGCTTATTTAACTTATATGCAGAGTACATCATGAGAAATGCTGAGCTGGAAGAAACACAAGCTGGAATCAAGATTGCCAGGAGAAATATCAATAACCTCAGATATGTGGATGACACCACCCTTATGGCAGAAAGTGAAGAAGAACTAAAGAGCCTCTTGATGAAGGTGAAAGAGGAGAGTGAAAAAGTTGGCTTAAAGCTCAAGATTCAGAAAACTAAGATCATGGCATCTGGTCCCATCACTTCGTGGGAAATAGATGGGGAAACAGTGGAAACAGTGTCAGACTTTATTTTTTGGGGGCTCCAAGATCACTGCTGATGGTGATTGCAGCCATGAAATTAAAAGACGCTTACTCCTTGGAAGGAAGGTTATGGCCAACCTAGATAGCATATTTAAAAGCAGAGACATTACTTTGCCAACAAAAGTCCGTCTAGTCAAGGCTATGGTTTTTCCAGTGGTCATGTATGGATGTGAGAGTTGGACGGTGAAGAAAGCTGAGCGCCGCAGAATTGATGCTTTTGAACTGTGGTGTTGGAGAAGACTCTTGAGAGTCCCTTGGACTGCAAGGAGATCCAATCAATCCATCCTAAAAGATATCAGTCCTGGGTGTTCATTGGAAGGACTGATGTTGAAGCTGGAACTCCAATACTTTGGCCACCTCATGCGAAGAGTTGACTCATTGGAAAAAACCCTAATGCTGGGTAGGATTGGGGGCAGGAGGAGAAGGTGACAACAGAGAATGAGATGGTTGGATGGCATCACCGACTCGATGGACATGGGTTTGGGTAGACTCTGGGAGTTGGTGATGGACAGAGAGGCCTGGCGTGCTGCAATTCATGGGGTCACCAAGAGTCAGACACGACTGAGTGACTGAACTGAACTGAACTTTACTCCTGTTATTGTTCCCTCTCTCCTGCGTCATCCGTATGAGAGATAAGAACCTATAGCAACAACATCCCAAAGACAATGACTTAAATAAGATAGAAATCTATTTCTTATTCGTGTAATAGTAAGGCTTGCTTAAGCTGATAGGGTACCTCTGTTTCCCGAAAGCCTTGAGAAATCCACGGGTTCTTTCTGTTCCCCAAGATGCTGTCCGCGTGTGCATAGTTGAAGCTGGGTCATTTCTTCCTTTTCAAGGATGTGAAGTGGAGGTTTTACATGTTTAGTCTGCTCATAACTAACTGGCCAACGTCTAGACTAGTGTCTACACAAGCTCCTAGGGAAGTGTGGAAATGTGGTTTCTATTTGGGTGGCCATTTACCCAGGCAAAATGCAGAACGTAGATGTGACTGGGTTGTCACAAAACAAAAGAAGAGAATAGCGTCTGTTGAGCAGTAGTCTCAGTCACAATCAATTTTTGCATCTCTGTTGTATCATTCCCATAGGTGTACAAAAACACTACAATTTCTCCCATTTAAATATACACCCTTGACCAGTGCCTCCTCTTCTAGTGACTGCCCGTATCTCTGCACTCTTTCACTGAAGCTCTTTTCTAAAGTGTCTATTTAAACTGTCATCACATCATCCATTTCTAGTTTTCTTTTTTGCTATTTCACAAAACTAAGCCTTTTCTTCTGTCACAATTCTGTGCCTTTGTCTGAAAAGAAGAGTTGGTCTGGCAGTAACACATGCCAAATGGGGCGGAAGTCAGTGTAGACGTTCCTTTTGTTTTTATAAAATTCTTTGTTATTGTGACATAGACAGCACAAATACAAAAAAGCATAAATAACATAAGTACAATTAGAAATGGTATCCTTAGCCCTATTGTACTCACTACCAGGTTAAGAAATAGGCATTCTCCTTACTTTAAAACCCTTTGTGTCCTCCCCAGTCATATGCCTCTACTTCCACCAAGAGTTAACCAATATACTGAATTTTCTGTAAACCATTTTTCTTTTTCTTTATACTTTGAGCACCTAAGTATTTATGTATAAGCAACATATTATTTGATTTTGCCTATTTTTGAACTGTATATGGTATTTTAACATTCTATTTATTTAGATTAAACTGTGTTGGTGTTTGTAACTCTATTCTATCCGTTTTCTCTCATATAGTATACCAGTGTATGAATACATATATATATATATATATTTTTATTTATCAGTTTCACAATTGTTGAACATTTGTGTTGTTTCTAGATTTTTGCCATTATAAATAATGATGCAATAAGCTTTCTTGTATATGTCTCCTGGTGTACATGAATAAGACGTTTTCTGGGAATATAGGGCATATATACAGGAATGGAATTGCTGTTTTGTAGAGTATTTTCTTTCACTAAGTAACATCAAAGTATTTTCCAAAATTTTTGTACCATTTGTTTTCACCAGTGATGGATTAAAATTACTCTTGCTCTATATGCTTGCAAGTAGTTGTTATTATCTAAGTAGAATTTTGGACAATTTTGTGAATATTAAATAGAATATCATTGTAATTTTAATTTGAATGATTTTGAAAATCTTTTGAAAATCCATTCTGACCTGAAACTTTACAAGCTTTCTTTTCAGTGACTTCTGAAGCAATGATCTCCATGTTCCAACTCCGATAGTCTATTCTTACATCTCAGCTTATTTGACCTCTCAGTTGTATTTGAATTAGTTGATCACTCCATCCTTAAAATATCTGCTTTACTTGGCTTCTTTCTTGTTTAGTCACTAAGTTGTGTCAGACTCTTTGTGATCCCATGGACTGCAGCACTCCAGGCTCCTTTGTCCTCCACTATTTCCTAGAGTTTGTTCAAATTCATGTCCATTGAGTTGGTGGTGCTACATAACCATCTCATCCTCTGTCACCCCCTTCTCCTTTTGCCTTCAATCTTTTGCAACATCACGACATTTACCAATGAGTTGGCTCTTTGCCTCAGGTGACCAAAGTATTGGAGCTTCCGCTTCAGCATTAGTCCTTCCAGTGAATACTCAGGCCTGATCTCCTTTAGGATGGACTGATTGGATCTCCTTGCTGTCCAAGGGACTCTCAAGAGTCTTCTCCAACACCACAGTTCAAAAGCATCAGTTCTTCCAATGAATATTCAGGACTAGAGGGCAGAAACTGATTTCTGCACCATTACATTACTAATATGTAGCCCAGGGCACTGGACTTTAATTCACTAATTCAACCACCACTGAGGGAACACTGTTATCTCCACTGACCAAGGTGCTAGGTTTATTGATGCACAAGAGAGACCAGTTTGATACTCTTATTAGGCTTACCTTCTAGAGGAAAAAGCAAGCAATAGAAATGAACTAATTAAGATTGTGCTACATATTAGGGAGGAAGCCATGGAAAGAGCCAAGGAGAAATGTTCTAGGCAGGGGGAAAACGAAAAACAAAGGCACTGAGGTGAGATGTTGCTTGGAAAGAGGGTGCTCAGTGAATGAATAAATGAAGGTGGGAAAACTAAGAAGCAGAGAAAGGACTTGTTCACTATGATTGCCTGGAAAATCCCATGGACAGAGGAGCCTGGCAGGCTTTAGTCTGTGGGATTGCGAGGAGTAGGACACGACTGAGTGACTAACACACACACACACTATGATTGACAAGTAATGGAACCTAGCTCCAATTTGGCCCTTTTTCTACTGAACCACACTGCCTCAACATTTAGCAAAAATATAGTCTTAGCAAAATCATGTATAATAACTGAAAATAAAGTGAAATGCAAAACTTGTTAGAGTTCAGATTTTTAAAAGGAAGACTGACATTTGAAGAGTCGATATGAATAATAGAGAAATAAGTGAAAACATATGAAATGCTACTCTTGAATTTTGACTCAGGTTAAGTAAGTGCACAGTGTAATCTGAGAGAACTTGAAATAAAATAGAGAAAAAAATTTAAGCGTTTATTCCTTATTTACTGTGTGGCAGACTCTATGTTGCATAACTAGGTTATCATCCCTGCATGGAGTGTTTAGATTTTTCATGAAAGAGATTAGTCTAATATTTGGGAATTCTCTAAATATCTTGAGAATTTAAAACTAAAACCTCCAGTTGGGATACTACATTAAATCAATATATGAATGTGCTATTAAAAATTATTTGGTCTAGTACAAGTGCTGAAGATGTTGTCAATCTTCATTAACAGGAGATGATATATGAAAAATAATCTTTAGGTTTTTGGTCTTTGTACAAAGTTATCCTTTTACTTATCAAGTGCTTACACTTGACCGTCTAAATCTGTTTTACGTTTTTTCAGATGGTTGACATAGGGGAGAGTATAGCTATTCCAGATGACATTACTGAACAGGAAAAACGTTCTGAAAATTGGTGGAAGCGCTTGGTGGCAAGAGGGATAGCCGGCGGAGTTGCAAGGACGTGCACGGCACCTTTTGACCGCTTGAAGGTCATGATGCAGGTTGCACTTTAGCCCTTAAGCATTAAAGTAACTTGAAAAAAATCTTGATGATTTTGAAAAGAAATGTTTTGGCACATTTCATACTACTTCTTCCTGAAGTTTTACATTTTTCTGAAAACAAAAATTTTCTTATTTTCAATATTAAAAGGTGCCTTAATTTTCTTTCAGATGCTTTTAAAATTAATTTTTATTTGAAATAATAATAGAACCAATCTTAGAAATTTTTTCTCAGGATTATAACTGAATCTATGAATGAAGTGTTTAGATGTACCATTAGTCTAACTTATTAGGTGTCTCGAGCCCCTGAAACTTAACATAGTAGTGTGGTTCTAATCTACTTAAGTACTAATAGTATTTGTAAGAATTGGAAAATAAGTTACAAGGAATGTGTTACTGACTAATATCTCATTAGAGGTAATATTATCTAATTTTATTTTACTGATTAATGGGTGGCCCAGTGAGTAGGACCCCACATGCCACATGGCCAAAAAAATAAAGAGTAAAAATATTAGAAAATCTTATTTTTGACTGACTCAGAATTAAAGATAGGGGCCCTCAGGGAGGACAGCCTCCATCTCTAGGCAGTCTGCTTGTGTTTTTCTTTGGCTTGCTTCATTCTCTTGGGCAAAAGTTCACAATATTCTTGTTGCCTCTTCCTTATTTTCCTTAGTATGCTATTTCTTCAGAGCAATATGCCAGTATCTGTGTTGCAGGGCACATGGAGGAACAAGACACTGAATCTTGTGTGTTTTGGTCCTGGGTTTCATACCTTCTTTGTTCAGGGGATTTCTGACAACATACTGGCGAGCATCATCTTCTTTTGTGACTGAAAAGTTTGCAAATTCAGCTGTTTTTTTTGGGGGGGGGGTGCGTGTGTCCCAGGCAGTGAGGCACAGTAGTATTAGGAATATCTCATTTTTGCAATAACCAAGTTGAGAACACTCACAATGGCATTCAGAGTGCAACTCTGAACAGATTTCACTTCCTTTCTCCTTTTCTCTCTGGTCTATATCAGATCTGCTTCTTCCTCAGTAGCAGGTAGACATGGCCATGGGTCAAGCCACCGTGCTTAATGGAGAAACCTTGTTTGTCATTCCCACCACTGATTTGGCCCACATAACCCTCCCATTCTTCTCCCAGAGCACCAGCAGCAACTTCTATGTCCATATGCTTCCCTCAAAAGGTAGGACATTTGTGTTCATCATTTATGTCAGTGAGTTTACAGCAACCAGTGGCTGGGAAGGAAATGTTCAGCTTCATCTGGAGGCAGCTGATTGCTTCCAAGATACCATGAAAATAAGCTGAATAGTTATAATTGTACACTGTGAATTAATTGGCGTAAGACAGTAAGGCAAATAACCTATCATTCTTCTGTATGTTTGATTCCATATGTAACCTATATTGTATTCTGTCAGGTGACTAAATTCAGTTAGCTTTTAGAAAAGAGCAGAAACTGAAAGTTCTCTTTTGCAGGTAGAAATAGAAGAGCTGGCTTCCTCAGTGACCAGGCCTGGTAGAAAATTAAAAAGTGAGGTGGAAAGGAAAAATATGTGGACACCATACAGAGCTACATAGAAACGGAGACATATAAGGAGATGAAAAAATGGGAAAGGGGCTCAGAGGGAATATAAAGAGAACAAATATGCATTTTAAGTGCCCATTGTTAATATGCTTGGTGCTGGATTAAAAGCATGTTTTCTTATACTTCAGAACCTAACAGAAATGTAGACAACAAATCTATATGCTGATGGTGCTGCTGAAAAATAATAATTATAACTTATGAGTACTTGCTATGTGTCCAGATAGATGGGTATTGTGGAGATACAGAGTAGGAATTTTCTCCTAGAGGATGAAAATAGGTGAGTGGATTAGGGAGAATGAAAAAGTATAGAGTAAATAGTGGGGGTGTTTTCAGAAAGAGTGAAAAAAGAGAAAAATTTAAGGGGGCTGGATAGATAGGAGGAAGAGGATGGGAGATTGAAAGATAGAAAAAGAAAATAGAGAAGAAAAGAAGTGAGAAAGAAGAGAAGCTATGATAGATGAAAAATGGGTTAGAAATGGAAGAGAAGAGTAATCTAATGAGAGGCAAGCCGCTGCCCTTTTTGTGCCACTCTGGCTTGGATCTCATGGCTTTCATTCATACGTGTATTTGACAGGGAGATGGGTTGACTAGAACGTGTCTCCTTTATTGATAGAGGTATTTCTCTGTGAGCTTCACACAACTGGAAAAGAACACTGCGAACAGAAGAAGGATGTGTGTTGTGTGGTGAGAAGTAGTTTACCGTCGTTTAAAAACAGGTCTCTGTAGAGTCAGAGAGCCCGAGGTTTTAATTCTGGCTTTGCTACTTACTTTGTAGCTGGGAAAGTCATTTGATCTCTCTTAATTGGGTCCATAAAATGAGGGTTATGATGCCAGGGTTATTTTAAGAATTAAAAAAAAATTTATAAAGTGCTTTGCATTATACCTGTCGTTGTCGTCAGCGCTTAAAATATGAGAGCCGTCATTTTTGTGGAGAAATAAGATGAAGAACTAGCACTGTTACTCTTCTGGCAAAACCACATTCTACTTTCTATAGTCACTTATTTGGTCTTTTAAAAATTGTATTTTTTAAATAAAGTGAGTATGTGCTTACTAGGGGTATTTGGAAAGTAAAAAAGTAGAAAGTAGAAAAATTATCTTTCTCACCATCCAAATTGATCATTATTAACACTGAGTGAATTTCTTCTTGTCCTTTGTCCTATATATTTTTTTACACAGTAGTGTTTACTTTATAATTAATTTACATCCTGTTTATTGCTTTTATGATTAATAGTGTTATCGTGAGCATGTTTTCATGTCACATTAAATATTCTTCAAATACTTCAAATATTTGTATATTCTTTAAATTCAGTTTTTAATGACTATGTAGTATTTTCATGGATGTCATAATTTACTTACCATTTTTTTCTATTCTTGAACATGTAGGGATTTTTAAAACTCCTTTAAAGCTATTTTAAAACTATTATTCATAATAGTTTATTAATTTTTTCATATTTAGAGTTGCCTACTTAGGATGAATTCTGAGAAGTGTAAGTACTGATATATCTTATCAGTACTTATATATAAGTGTAAGTACTTATATATCTTTAAGTACTGAATATCTTAAAGGCTGTGTGTGTTTGTGTGTGTGTGTGTGTGTGTATAGTTAAATGGTTTTTTAGACTTTTTCTGTTCATAGGAAATGGGAATGCCCATTTCACTTTGCTCTCTCATTATTATTCTCTTATAGACAGGAGGGTATTAATGTTTTAATTTTCACTTTGTTAAAATAACATTTTTCTTATTATAATACATAGAAAAATGGGAAAATATAGAAAATGTAAAGAAAGACATTAAAATGACCTGTGATCCTTGGGCACACTGCATGGCTTGTGGAATCTTAGTTCTCCCACCAGGAGTCAGACCTGGGCCCTGGGCAGAGTCATCACCACTGGACCACCCAGGAATCCCCCTGACTGATTCAAACAACAGAGATTTGTCTCACAGTTCTGTAGGCTAGAAGTCTGAGATCAAAGTGGTGAAAGGGTTGGTGCCTTCTGAGGGCTGTGAGGGAGGGATCTGTTCCAGGACTCTCCCCTTGGCTTGTAGAGGGACTTCACTGGTGGCTCAGATGGTAAAGAATCTGCCTGCAATGCAGGAGACCTGGGTTTCATCCCTGGGTTAGGAAGATCCCCTGGTGAAGGAAATGGCAACCCATTCCAGTATTCTTGCCTGGCAAATCCCATGGACAGAGGAGCCTGGTGGGCTACAGTCCATGGGGTCCCAAAGAACATTCATACTTGTGTCCAAATTTTCCCTTTTTGTAAGGATACCAGTCATATTAGATTTTAGAGCCCACTTAATGACCTTACTTTAACTTAATTATCCTAGTAAAGACCATGTCTCTAAATAAGGTCACGTTCGGAGACACTAAGCATTAGGATTAAAGATATAATTTTCCGGCTTCCCAGGTGGCGCTAGTGGTAAAGAACCTGCCCACCAATTCAGAAGACATAAGAAATGCAGGTTTGATCTCTGGGTCAGGAAGATGCCCTGGAGGAGGGCTTGGCAGCTCACTCCAGTATTCTTGCCTGGAGAATCCCATGGACAGAGGAACCTGATGAGCTACAGTCCTTAGGGTCACAAGAGTTAGACACAACTGAAGTGACTTGACATGCATATGAATTTCAGGGGACACAATTCAACCAATAACACCTCTCTACCCAGGAGTATTGAAAGTTTGATGTATTTTTATCCATTTCAATGCACTCTTTAATGAACCTGTAACATTTTAGCAGCAACAATACATCTTGTGTATGAAAAAATTCTCTGAAAACTAAGTTATACTTGTTTGTTTTATTCTTTCTTTTCATGTGTGAAATTAAAGTATGTATTTGGGGACAACAGCCAATTAATGTTATCAACTTTATATGTCTCTAAAGGAAAATTAAAATTATTTTGAAGATCATAAATGTGTACATATATGTATCATTATTTTATTAGTCATAATATCAATGCTATATTATCAGCAAAATAAATTTTAAAATAGATAAATTTGCTGTTTATTTCTAGGTTCATAGTTTACAGTCAGGGAAAATGAGATTGCTGGATGGGTTTAAGCACATGGTAAAAGAAGGAGGGATTCGTTCTCTTTGGCGAGGAAATGGTGTAAATGTTTTAAAAATTGCACCTGAGATGGCGCTCAAGGTTGGGACCTATGAACAAGTAAAATATTACTGTCTGTGGAATTTTATAAGACAGAGTTTAAATTTTAAAAATTTTAGACTTTTATGAGAGAAAACATAAAACATTGCTGGAGTGTACTCAAGCAACAGATGTGAATTTAAATATAAGTGACTTTATTTATTCTTATTTATTTTTGATATTTTCATATTGCTTTTATTTGCAAGAGGTAGTCCATGGACCACATTATAACTGTAATATAATCTATTCTATTGTCTATTAGTAGTTCTTTTAATTTCAGTTTCCCCGTGTGAGAGACCCTCAAAAACGTTTCAGTATTGTTTTTCCTTTTAATACTGTGAATATTTGTTTTAAAATTTGTTAATCTGAAAAAAAACAAAAAACAAAACAAAAAAATTGTTAATCTGATTTAGGATTTTACTTTTGCTCAAATAATTCACTTTGAGATGAGCTATGTTTATTTTCAAGTAATATAAATTATTAGCATCACATTAGAGTCTGAGTACCCTGTGCATCTCCAGTTTTCCATTTTCAGTGTAAATCTTATAGTAATTTTTTTTCTTTAAACATTTAATAATACATAGCAATAATTTGCTTCTTTGGTTTACAAAGTCAGATGACCTCAACATTTTAAGAAAAGATAAAAAATAAATAATATCCTTTCTCAACCCAAATCGTTTAAAAGCAAATGGATGGTTGTATAGGACACTAGACTTAACTTGTAATGCACATCTTAAAAACATACATCACTTATTTAAACTGGGATTTGCTTACTCATTCAAGAAATGTTTCTTTCAGCAACAGATGTTTCTTGAGCACTTAATGTGTTCTAGACCTTATTCGAGGTGCTGGAGATACAGCAGCAAACCAAACAAAAAAAAGAAAAAGCCTACCTGCCTTCACAGAATTTATATTAGCATATAAGTTGAAGGAGATGATAAAGAAACAGGTTAGATATACGGCATATCAGATGTTGATAAATGCTATGGAGAAAACGGATGATAGAAATTGGAGACAGTAAGAATTGACAACTCTTTCAAGGAGTTTTTCTATGAAGAAATGAGAGAAATTGAGTGGTAACTGTAGGAAGATATGGGATAGAGAATTTTCTAAAAATGGAAGCAGCAGCAGCATGTTTGTATGCTTAGGAGAAAGATCCAGTAAAGAGGGGACCATTAATGACAGGATAGAGGGGAGAATAGTGCAAGTAATGTAAATTATTATTATCCTTGAGTCTCTGAGAGGGTGAAAGAAGATGGGAACTAGTGCTCATGGAAGGGTTTGGCCTTGGGTAGGCACTTCATCCATAGTTCGAGGAGGAGCTCTACTATGTGGGCACAGATGCAGGTGGGTTTGTGGAAGATTTCTTTCTAGTGCTTCAACTTCTTCAATGAAATGGGAAGCAAGGACATGTGGAGGTATGAGGAAGGAGGAGAAGGCATGAGTTGGTATTCCCAGAAAGTGGAAAAGCTAATGGATAGAGGAAATTAAATAAGATTGCTGGAGGCAGATGGTCCAGGTGAAATTCTTTTGTCTGATTATACAAATCAAACAGTACTCAAGTGTGTATTTATTACTGCTTGAGTATAGCTAATTATCTGGCCCCTAGGAAGTCCATGGAGAAGGCAATGGCACCCCACTCCAGTACTCTTGCCTGGAAAATCCCGTGGATGAAGGCTTTTCCGTCCATGGGGTTGCTAAGAGTCGGACACTATTGAGCGACTTCACTTTCACTTTTCACTTTCATGCATTGGAGAAGGAAATGGCAACCCACTCCAGTGTTCTTGCCTGGAGAATCCCAGGGACGGGGGAGCCTGGTGGGCTGCCGTCTCTGGGGTTGCACAGAGTCGGACACGACTGAAGCGACTGAGCAGCAGCAGCAGCAGGAAGTCCATGGGTAATTAGCCATCAAATTATCCCTGTGGGTTAGGGTATCCTAGTTGCAACTCCAGTCTTACTGTCTTTTAAGATAATTATATTCATCTTGCATCTGATGAGGAAGTACCATCATTTGGATTCTACTATTCTGGAACTTTCCATTTCCTTTTATACCACTGAATCTAGTTCCGTGGCAGCATCCTCCGCTGTCAACCCTGATAACAGCTATCACTGGACTTCTCAACAAGGGCTCCGTCTCATCCTAGAAACATGCTTGACTAGTAGGTTTGTCAGTCTCATGATAAAATTCATTCTGATATTTCCACCTTCCTGAGTCTACTGATCCCTTCCTCCACACCCTACCAAAACTTTGGCATCTCTACCTCATTTACTGTCAGTCATAATTGTGTCCAAGCTTTTAAGGTCTATCCCAGTGGCATATTAGAAAAGGTTTCAGGTGTCCTGTGTCATGGGAGTGTGTTCAACCTGAATAAAGTCTCCCTTGCCCAGCATTATATTCCACTCCTGATAAGCCCACTATTCAAGACTTATGATCCACTTCTGTACATGTTCAACTGGTTCCTTCTAGTCTATATTAGCCAGGTCCCGCAACAATTTGATCAGAATGAAATTTATTCCTAGAACATGGGCTTTATTTCCTCACCAGGCTACCTGAGACCTAACCTTATAAAAATTATTGGTTAGGAGGCAATAAGAGGAGGTGGGAGCACACTGTGAGAGAGACAGGCATCATCTTGTACATCTGCCTCTTTGAGGCCTTTGCGTGGTCTCTGGACAAGGAGAGGCTGTTCAGCTTGAGCAGTGGGAAGAGGGTAATTTTTTGCTGAATTGAAAGGTTCTGGAGTATCCTGGAGTTCAGGGTTCTCAGGTGCATACTCCCAGATGTCCCCATCTCATGTATTAGGGACGCTCCCAGTGAGCGTCCTCATTTTAGCATAGGAGATCTTTTGAAGCTGTGCCTTCAGTTTCCTTTGCAACTCTGGTACCTTTACATTTATATGCTGGGTCTGATTTTCAGCAGTTTATTCTCCACCTGCAGGAGATTAGGGTCTCTTTAAATTGCTGCCAGGAAGGCATTTTAGTGTTCATGCTTCTGCTGCTGCTGCTGCTAAGTCACTTCAGTTGTGTCTGACTCTGTGCAACCCTATAGACCGCAGCCCACCAGGCTCCCCCGTCCCTGGGATTCTCCAGGCAAAAATACTGGAGTGGGTTGCCATTTCCTTCTCCAATGCATGAAAGGGAAAAGTGAAAGTGAAGTTGCTCAATCATGTCCGACTCTTGGTGACCCCATGGACTGCAGCCTACCAGACTCCTCCATCCATGGGATTTTCCAGGCAAGAGTATTGGAGTGGGGTGCCATTGCCTTCTCTGTTTAGTGTTCATAATAGGCTTTAAAATGATAGTTGACTGACCTAAACTTGACATTCTCTTTCTTCAAAGTTTCTAAAGCAGTGAATCATAGCCAGTCAGGTCCACAATCTTTACCTCATATTGTTCAAGTATTATGATACTTGATGATTTGATGCTTTTCTTTCTACTAGTACCTCAACCCAAGCCACTATGACTAAAAATCTTAGTAATGGTAACGCCACAGCATACCATAAGTTATCATCATCCCATTTACCACTAGTAATCATGTCTTTGTTGCCTGTGACTGGTGAGTGATTCAGTTCTAATAATATGAGCAGGCTTACCTTCTGGGACCACATTTCAAAAAACCAGTGTTTGATTTTTGTTGATTTTATCTATTGATTTCCTATTTTCAATTTCATTGATTTCTATTCTAATTATTATTATTACTTTTCTTCTGCTTACCCTCGGCTTGATTTGCTCTTCTTTTTCTCTTTTCCTAAGGTGGAAACTTATTCATTTTTATCTTTCTTCTAATGTATACATTCAAAACTGTAAACTTCCCTTTAAGTACTGGGACTGCTTCCTACGAATTTTGATAATGTTTTTATTTTCATTTGTTAAAATATTTTAAAATTTCTCTTGAGATTTCTTCTTTGACCAGTGTGTTACTTAAAAGAAGTGTTTTGTTTAATCTCCACATATTTTGGTATTTTCCAATTATCTTTCTATCATTAATTTCTAGTTTAATTCCTTTGTGGTCTGAGAAGCAGACGTTGTTTTATTTCTGTTCTTTTAAATTTGTTAAGGTGTATTTTATGGTCCAAAATATGGTCTGTCTTGGTGAGTGTTCCATGTGTGCTTGAGAAAAATGTGTAGTCTGCTGTTGTTGGATGAAGTAGTCTGTGGATGTCAGTTATTTCCAGTTGAGTAATGGTGTTGTTTAGTTCAGCTATGTTATTACTGATATTCTGCCCACTGGAAATGTCCATTTCTAATAGAAGATGTTGAAATCTCCAACTATTATAATACATCCATCTATTTTTCTTTGCAGTTCTATCAGGACTATTATTTAAGGATTAATATGTCATTTTGTAGAATTGACTCCTTTATCTTTATCCCTGATAACTTTCCTTGCTCTGAAGTCAGCTCTATCTGAAATTAATATCACTACTCCCACTTTGTTTTGATTACTGTTAGCATGGTATATTTTTCTCCACTCATTAGCATTTAACATATGTGTCTTTAAATTTAAAGTTGATTTCTTATAGCCAACATACATTTGGATTTTGGTTTTTGATCCACTCTGACAGTCCTTAATTGGTAGATAGGACCACTTTTGAAGTGGTACCAAATGTTTAGGTTTGGATTCACCCAGAGGTGAATTGGAATTCATTGGAAGGACTGATGCAGTAAGACACAGACGGAAGAAAAGCCAATGTAAGTGTACATGAATGAGGGTTCATCTGTAGATGGTAGGGGCTTGATTCTGCCAGAACTTGAAAGAAGTGGACAGAATAGTCCCCAGGATTATCTGTCTGAGGAAGGGGGCTAAGGCATTTATCTACCAATTTCTTGTTGTTTAATTGCTAAGTCATGTCCAACTCTTTGCAACCACATGGACTACATGATGCCTGCCAGACCCCTCTGTCCATGGGATTTCCCAGGCAAGAATACTAGAGTGGGTTGCCTTTTCCTTCTCCAGGGGCTGTTCCCGACCCCAAGGATGGAAGCCGTGTCTCCTTCATTGGCATGTGAGTTCTTTACTGCTGAGCCACAAGGGAAGCCCTTACCAGTTTCTATCCCCAGTTATTTGAAGAATGATCTTAGGACTTCAACTATCCAGACTTCTAGGTTCAGCAGGGTCCCATAGCTTTTCAGAAGGCCCTAAGGCATAAAAACAGAGAGATGAGAGGCTTTTTCTTTAGGTGGGATTCTGCTACCACTGTTGTTGTCGTTCAGTCACTCAGTCGTGTCCAACTCTTTGCAACCTCATGGACTGCAGCATGCCAGGCTTCCCCGTTCTTCACCATCTCCCAGAGTTTGTTCAAGCTCATGTCCATTAAATTGGTGATGCCATCCAACCAACTTGTCCTCTGTTGTCTCCTTCTCCTCTTTCCCAGCATCAGGGTCTTTTCTAATGAGTCAGCTCTTCACCTCAGGTAGCCAATGCTAGGAGCTTCAGCTTTAGCATCAGTCCTTCCAATGAATATTCAGAACTGATTTCCTTTAGGATTGACTGGTTGGATCTCCTTGCAGTCCAAGGGACTCTCAAGAGTCTTCTCAAACACCACAGTTCTAAAGCATCAATTCTTCAATGCTCAGCCTTCTTTATGGTCCAACTCTCACATCCATACATGACTCCTGGAAAAACTATAGCTTTGACTAGACGGACCTTTGTTGCAAAGTAATGTCTCTGCTTTTTAATACGCTGTTTGTCATAGCTTTGCTTCCAAGGAGCAAGCGTCTTTTAATTTCATGGCTTCAGTCACCACCTGCAGTGATTTTTGAACCCAAGGAAAGAAAGTCTGTCACTGTTTCCATTGTTTGCCCATCTATTTGCCATGAAATGATGGGACTGGATGCCATGATCTTAGTTTTCTGAATGTTGAGTTTTAAGCCAGCTTTTTCACTCTCTTCTTTCACCTTCATCAAGAGGTTCTTTAGTTCATCTTCACTTTCTGCATTAGGGTGGTGTCATCTGCATATCTGGGTTATTGGTATTTCTCCCAGCAATCTTGATTCCACCTTGTGCTTCATCCAGCCCAGCATTATGCATGATGTATTCTAAATAGAAGTTAAATAAGCTGGATGACAATATACAGCCTTGACATATTCCTTTCCCAATTTTGACCCAGTCTGTTGTTACATGTTTGATTCTGTTGCTTCTTGACCTGCATACAGATTTCTCATGAAACAGTAAGGTGGTCTGCTATTCCCATCTCTTTAAGAATTTTCCACAACTTGTTATGATCTACACAGAGGCTTTAGCATAGTCAGTGAAGCAGAAATAGATGTGTTTTTTTTTTTTAATTCTCTAGCTTTTTCTGTGATCTAACAGATGTTGGCAATTTGATCTCTGGCTCCTCTGCCTTTTCTAAATCCAGCTCATACATCTATAAGTTCTTGGTTCATGTACTGTTGAAGCCTAGCTTGAAGGATTTTGAGCATTACCTCGCTAGCATGTGAAATGAATGCAATTGTGCGGTAGTCTGAACATTCTTTGGCATTGCCCTTCTTTGGGATTGGAATGAAAACTGACCTTTTCCAGTTCTGTGGCCATCACTGTGCTTTCCAAATTTGTTGGCATATTGAATGCAGCACTTTCACAGCATCATCTTTTAGAATTTGAAATAGCTCAAATGGAATTCCATCACCTCCACTAGCTTTGTTTGTAGTGATGCTTCCTAAGGCCAACTTGACTTTCCACCCAGGATGTCTGGCTCCAGGTGAGTGATCACACCATTGTGGTTATCTGGGTCATTAAGATCTTTTCTGTATAGTTCTTCTGTGTATTCTTGCCACCTCTTATTAGTATCTTTTGCTTCTGTTAGATCCATACTATTTCTGTCCTTTATTGCACCCATCTTTGCATAAAATGTTTCCTTGGTATCCCTAATTTTCTTGAAGAGATCTCCAGTCTTTCCCATTCTGTTGTTTTCCTCTATTTCTTTGCATTGTTCACTTAAGAAGGCTTTCTTATCTTTCCTTGCTATTCTTTGGAACTCTGCATTCAGATGGGTATATCTTTCCTTTTCTCCTTTGCCTTTGTCTTCTCTTCTTTTCTCAGCTATTTATAAAGCCTCCTCAGACAATCATTTTGCCTGTGAGTCTGCACAAAACTGTCCAGATGTGATGGAGGCTTCTGGAAATATCTGCCATGGCCAGCTATCTGCCTGCTTATGTTTGAGGGCCTCAGAGTTGCATTAGAGATCAATAAAAATACAGGATTTTATAGGCTATGCTCATGGGCTTTCTAGCAATATAGTTCTTTCAAAACTTCTTATACTTCTTGTCTGTTTGTTTCCAGTCAATACCATGCAAAGTAACCACACCCCAAAATATTTTTCCTTATGTTTTATTTTCCAGTTCCTATGGTCAGTCATTCCTTTTCTTTGTCATTTTTTTATAGTATGCTATGTTGATGTTAACTGAAATAATAGCCTGACAGATGACAACACCCTCGATGTGATTTTTGTAGATAAGTTCTTTAGGACAATCTCATTACCAGCTTCTGTGCTGGTAACTTTCCCTACTTGGAAGCTACATGTGGAAGCTACATTTCTTGACTATTAAGTCAGGCAGTGACAACTCCCTTTGCAGAGCTCTATTTCCTTCCAACTGTGCTTACAAACTAGCTTTTGAGAAGGCCGTAATGCAGACAGGCAGAGAGATGCTTGAGCTCCTGTCTCAGAGATCTTGCTAAAAGCAGCAAGGAACAGGCAACACTGTCCAGCATTCTGAGGTTTCACAGTTAGTTTTCCTGTAACTTCAGGCTCAAAAAGCACATGGTCTTCCTTCTAAGTTATCACAGGAGGTAATTTTATCAAGTTATTTCCACAGAGCATTAGAAAGATCATCACCTTCTTAGACTGTAATATCTGTATCTTAATAATAAAGCCATTGCCGCATGTTTTAGTTTTTAGTTATGGCATCACTCTCCATCTAGTAACCAATTTTTGTACTCTTTAGGGTTCTTTCTAAGATGTTTTAACAAAGGGAGTTCAAAATACAGTAGCTTAAGTAAGATAGAAGCGAGTGGTCTGGGGCTAGCTGTACAACTCTGCCATCTTCGATATATGTGTTCCAAGGCTGCACCCATCTTTGCCATTTCCCAGGTGGAGGAAAAAGGAGTTTAGGATAGTTTAGTTTAAGGAGATGTCTCAGAATTTCCATATTTAACTTCCCCTCACATCTCATTGGCCAAAATTAATCATTTAAACATACAGTCTATTGCAAGGAAGAAGAGGAAAATGTAGTTTGTAGCTGAGTCAGCTGTGTTACACCAAAAGGAAGAAAAAGATAAAGGGTATTGGGAACAAATAAGACTGGGAATAGATAGTACTAGGCTTCCAAGGTGGTGCTAGTGGTAAAGAACCCACCTGCCAGTGAAGGAGACGTAAAAGATGCAGGTTCAATCCCTGGGTCAGGAAGATCCCCTGGGGGAGGAAATGTCAACCCACTCCAGTATTCTTGCCTGGAGAATCCCATGGACAGAGGAGCCTGGCAGACTAGAGTCCATAGGGTCACAGAGTCGGACACGACTAAAGTGACTTAGCACACATGCATGGGAACAGATAGCAGTCTCTGACATGTTAAGTGAACCATCACACTTTCTGATGGGGAGTTACTGATTTGAGGACCAGAGAGTTAGTTCATAGAGAGTGGCTGAATTGTGTTGATAAAAGACCATCAGAAGAGGCAAATGGAAAAACATTTTGCCTAGGAAGTAACAAGATAATCTGCTTGCTGAGGTTATCTTGGATCCTAAATGAGTTTCCAGTTTCAATTTTCATGAAACTTAGTTTAGTCCCTGTGAAGCCTGACCTTTACGCTGATATTTCTGTTTTCCTTATTTCCACATGTAATTCAATAATCTCTCTGTTATTAAGCTAACAACAGAAAACTGTTGTTCTTTGTAACAAAAAGCCTCTCACATAAAGTTACTATCCCCAATTATCTACTACCCAAACAATATGAAGTATGTTCCATGTGTAAGGGGTGGGATAAAAAGAGATAAGAGAATACAGTTCCTTTGTGTCATTTGCATGCCTTTTATGAAATACTGAATTCATGAATAGCTAACTTCACCTGCAGAAAAAGAGAGGAAAAGGAGGCCAGAATAGAGGGGTCTTACTTATTATCTTACACAATTAGTTGCATAAAATTAAAATCAGATATTCTACTAGATATTCTAATGTTGAGTGTCTGAAATACTTTTTCAAATAATTGTTATTAACATTAATGTTATAAACAAAGAAACAATGTATATTCCATTTCAGTAATTTTATACATTTTAATATTTTTATTTATACAGTATAAGAAATGGCTTAGTTTTGATGGTGCTAAAACAGGAATTATTGAAAGATTTATATCTGGTTCATTGGCTGGTGCAACTGCGCAGACCTGTATTTACCCTATGGAGGTATGTATTATTACAAAATTTTAACCAAAGAAATGTCTTTAATGCAAATTGTAATTTAAAAAAATAAGTGACTCACAGATCAGTATTTTATACAATAAGTAGCTTTATAGCTATAAGATTTGTCTCATGTGAAGTGTCAGTTGCCCTTAGTAACTGTCAGTTGCCCAGTCTTTTTTGGTTTAGGATAAAATTAGTATTGTACTAAGAAGATAAATAATTTCATTGATTAATTAATTGATAGAATCACTTATTCATTAATAAAATCAAATTTGTATCGAACACCCACAAAATTTAAAGTATTTCTCTGGATCCAGAGTTGAATCAGACAGGTATTTTGGTCATGGAGCTTATTATAGTCCAGAAGAGAAGATAGAATATGTACATCAGTAATGATGAAAAGTGAAAGTGAAAGTCGCTCAGTCATGTCCAGCTCTTTGCGACTCCAAGAACTATACAGTCCATGGAATTCTCCAGGCCAGAATACTGGAGTGGGTCCAAATATAAATATAAATTCTAGAAGGGAGATCAGTACCAAGTATTATGGAAATTCAGAAGGGAGATATTATTCCAGTTAATGGATTTCATGAAGGACATGAGTTGAATGTGTGAGTTTGACTTAGAATTTGGATGTTTGGAGATGATGAGGAAGTGGATTTTAAGTGTGAATAACAACTTGAGCAAAGGAATGGGGGTATAAGAGCAGATATTCAGGTGTAGATAGGACAATACTATAAATTGTATAGAATGGAATTCGATACAATTTATAGAATTGTATAGAATTCTATACAATCAGAATGACCAGATCAGAATGACTCTTCAATGCAATTTAAGAAATTTAGCTTTAATTTCTTTAAAAATAAGAGCCGTTAAAGACTTTGGAGCTTTAAGTGTAATCCTGGTAAAGTATTTTAGAGCAGCAGAGACTAGAGAAATGAGATGACTAGATACAAGATATTGCTGTCATTCAGAGAAGTGATAATAAGGACTTGACATATGATATTAACTAGGAGAAACTGACTCACATTAGAACAGTCATAAGAACTGGTCACTTGAGAAAGGGAAAACAGAAGAAAGGTAAAGGAAGATGGCAAAGTTCTGTCTGGGTTCTGTGCCCAAATGTTTAGGAGAGTTATGTCTGAGTTAGGTCTCTAACGGAGGTACAGAACAGAGGAAGTGAGCCAAACTCTGAAAGATGATGAGTTCACGTTTGCCTGTATTTAATTTGAGTTATTGGTGGGCAACTGAGTTATGATTTTCTACAGGCAGTTGCAAATGTAATACTAAGACTTGAGAGATTTCAAGTCTTGACGTGTCATCTGTGAAGAAGTGTTAGTTAAAGCCTTGATATTGCTTAGAAATAAGTCATAATTTTATTTTTACCTTTTGAGAAAATCATAGTTTAGAGAATGAAAAAAACAAAAAAACATGCCAAGGAAGCAGACAGAAAAAATTTACTTGGTTAAGAAGAGAGTGCACTGCCCTGGAGAAGGCAAAGATTTTTAAGAATGGGGTTCTCCAAAGTGTTGGGTCCTACAGAGAAGTTCATACAGAGGGCTCCCAGCTGACTACTCAGAGGAAGCTCCATCATGACATACAGTTGCCCGATCACGACAAAGTTTGTGTTTTTCTTGTCTTGGATATTTTAGAGAGCCATTTCTCCAGGTATATCTGCATGTGTGCGTGTTAAGTCACTTCAGTTGTGTCCAACTCTTTGCAACCCTATGAGCCGTAGCTGGCCAGGCTCCTCTGTCCATGGGATTCTCCAGGCAAGAGTACTGGAGTGGTTTCCATTTCCTCCTCCAAGAAGTATATCTGGAACTCCCTTAAATTAGATTAATAGAAATTAAAAGGACAATAAGTGAAGTTCTATCAGAAGAATTACACTAACATAGGAATATGGATCACAGACAGCCTACTAGAGGCTATATTGTCTTCATAACCCATGTTATGTTATTACTTTATGAGCGCAAAATGAACCCAAGTTATATTAAATTAGTTTATAGACCTTGTTGTTAACAATAGTTCCCAGAGTATGTACTTTTAGCATATTATAGAATGTTTTGTCCATACTTGTTGTTCACTTTACCATGACCATATACTTTTTTAAAACTTGAATTTTGGCTATAGCTGCTTTATTTTGGGCTTCCCTGGTAGCTCAGACAATAAAGAATCTGCATGCAACGGAGGAGGAGACCAGGTTCTATTCCTGGGTTGGGAAGATCCCCTGGAGAAGGGAATGGCTACCACCTCCAGTATTCTTGCCTAGAGAATGTTATTGCTTTATCTTAAATCAATAATGTTATCTCAGCTGGTTTGTTTTAGAATATGTTGCCTTATAGCACATGAAAAGTGTTTGAGTAGGTATATTAATTAAAGCCACAAATGCTTAATTATATTTTCCTGTTTAAATAATTTAAAAAACCTCTGTACTGGATCAGTTGTTTATAATTAAGAGTTAGCAAAAAGTTGAAATTATATTTGAGATTGCTTTCTTTTTTTATTTCTATTATAATTAGCAAACATCCTGACCTAATACAGTTTAATTGATTGCTAGGTGAGTTGAGTGAATCTGATCAATATATTTTTATTGTATTCTTTCACATTTAGGTTATAAAGACCAGACTGGCTGTAGGTAAAACTGGACAGTACTCAGGAATTATTGATTGTGGCAAGCAGCTTCTGAAGGAAGAAGGTGCTAGAGCCTTTTTCAAAGGTTATATTCCTAACTTGCTAGGAATTATACCTTATGCAGGCATAGATCTTTGTGTTTATGAGGTGAGCTTATTCTTATAACATGATGTTTTGTGTTAGATTTGAAAATTTGGTTCAATACTAGTTTTTGTTCTAAAAATCTGGCTATAAAGGAGTTTTCATGAAACAGCTTCCAACCAAGAAGTGAACTGAATTTGTTTTATTTGGCTTTTCTTTTTATATGTTAGTCGTCTGCTAGTCTAGTAATAATTTTTTGTTTTGTGTTTTTTTGTTTGAATTAGTTTTTGGTAATAATAAAGACCTTTCTGCGAAGCCACTGTCACCTTGATACCAAAATCAAACATACTACAAAAAAAGAAAATTGCAAGCCAGTATCTTTGATGAATATAGATACAAAAATTTTCAACACATTTTTGTTGCAAATCCAAACACATTTTGTTGCAAATCCAGCAACACATAAAAAAGATCACACACCACAACCAAGTTGGATCCAGCCCTGGGTCAGAAGGATGGTTTAGCATACACAAATCCATCAGTGTGATACAGCAGCACATCAACAAAAGAAAAGACAAAAACCACATGATCATCTCAATAAATGCAGAAAAAGCATTTGATAAAATTCAACATCCATTCATGATAGAATCTCTCACCAAAAGGGTATAGAGGGAATATTTATGACAAATCCACAGCAATATAATACTCAACAGTGAAAGCTATTATAAAAGCCTTCTTTCTAAATTCTGAAACAAAACAAGGATTGCCCACTCTCATCATTTCTATTCAACATAGTATTAGAAGTCCTAGTCACAGCAATCAAACAACAAAAAAACCTAAAAGATATGGAAATTGGAAGGGAAAATGTAAACTTGTCATTATATGCAAATAATGGGATACTCTATTTAGAAAACCTTAAAGACTCCACACAAAAACTACTAGAAATAATGAATTCAACAAGGTAGCAGGTACAAGATTAATACTCAGAAATCTGTTGAATTTGTTTACACTAACAATGAAATATTACAAAAAGAAAGTTAAAAAATATTCCTGTTTAAAACTGGGGGCAAAAAACCCTAGAAATAAACCTAACCAAGGAGGTGAAAGGCCTGTACACTGAGAAATATAAATCACTGATAAAGGAAACTGAAGATGATTTAAAAACTGGAAAGATATCCCGTGCTCTTGGATTGGAAAAATCAATATTGTTAAATTGGTCATACTACACAATGCTATCTACAGATTTAATGCAATCCCTATCAAATTACACATGACATTTTTCATAGAACTAGAACAAATAATACTAAAATTTATATGGAACAGAAAAGGCTCAGAATTGCATAAGCAATACTGAAGAAAAAGAATAAAGCTGGAGGCATAACCCTCCTAGACTTCAGACAATACTACAAAATTTACAGTAACCAAAAAGTGTGGCATTGGCACAAAAACATACACACACACACACACACACACACACACACACACACACACATATATATGTATGTATGTATGTATGTATGTATGTATAGATCAGTTGAACAGTAGAGAGCCCAGAAATAAACACACATACCTGTGATCAATTAATCTTTGACAAAGGAGAAAGGAATATACAATGGAGAAAAGCCAGCCTCTTCAGCAAGTGATGTTGGCAAAGCTGGACAGCCTCATGTAAATCAATGAAGTTAGGACACTTCCTCACAGCATACACAAAGATAAATTCAAAGTGGCCTAAAGAATTAGATATAATACATGACCCCATAAAACTCTTAGAAGAGGACATAGCAAAACATTCTTGGACATAAATCATACCAATATTTTGCTTTTTACAAATTTTTATTTTATATTGTAGGATAGTTGATTTATAATGTATTGGTTTCTAGTGTACATAAAAGTGATTCAGTTATACATATACTTATATCCCTTCTTTTTCAATTCTTTTCTCATATAGTTTCTTACAGAATACTGAATAGAATTCCCTGTGCTATACATTAGGTCCTTGTTGATTTTATATCTAGTAGTGTGCATATTTTATCTATGGTTCTGTAGTAGTTAGTTGTGATTTTGATGTTTTCCTGAGAGGAGGTGAGCTCAAGTCCTTCTGTTCCACCATCTTGTATCCCTTCCTGTACCAATGTTTTCTTAAATGAGTTTCCTAAGACAGAATAAATTAAAGCAAAAATAAGCAAATGGGAAATACTTTTGCACAGAAAAGGAAACTGTAAACAAAATGAAAGTACATCCTACAGAATGAGAGAAAATATTTACAAACAATGCAACTGACAAAGGCTTAATCTCTAAAATGTAAGAATACCCGAGTATCAAAAAAAGAGAAGAAAAACAACAAAAAACAACTTAATCAAAAAATGGACAGAAGTCCTAAATAGACATTTTTCCAAAGAAGAGGAACTAAAGAGCTTCTTGATGAAAGTGAAAGGGAGAGTGAAAAAGCTGGCTTAAAACTCAACAATCAAAAAACGAAGATCATGGCATCTGGTCCCATCACGTCATGCCAAACAGATGGGAAAACAATGGAAACAGTGAAAAACTTCATTTTTTTTCTGCCATTAAGGTGGTGGTATCTGTATATCTGAGGTTACTGATATTTCTCCTGGCAGTCTTGATTCCAGCTTGTGCTTCATCCAGCCCAGAATTTCACATGATGTACTCTACATATAAGTTAAATAAGAGGGGTGGCAATATACAGCCTTGTCATACTCCTTTCTCAGTTTGGATCCAGTCCTTTGTTCCATGTTCAGTTCTCACTGTTGCTTCTTGACCTGCGTATAGATTTCTCAGGAGGCAGGTAAGGTGGTCTAGTATTTCCATATCTTTAAGAATTTTCCACAGTTTGTTGTGTTCCACACAGTCAAAGGCTTTAGTGTAGTCAATGAAGCAGAAGAGAAGTAGATGTTTTTCTGGAATTCTCTTGCTTTTTCTGTGATCCAACGGATGTTGGCAATTTGATCACTTATATGTGGAATCTAAAAAATAGTATAAGTAATTTAATTTATAAAACAGGAACAGACTCAGAGACACATAAGACAAACATATGGTTTATTTGATCACAAAAGGGGAAGTGGCTACAAATTAGGAGCATAGGATTAGCAAATACACATCACTATATATAAAATAGATAAACAAGAATTTACTGTATGACACAGGGAACTACATTCAGTATATCTTGTCTAGTGGAAAAGAATCTGAAAATTTATATACATACAAAACTCTGATGTACACCTGAAACTAACACAATATTATAAATCAACTAGAGTTTAATTAAAAAAAGAAAGAACAATAAAACCCCCAAGCTGAGCTGAACATACTCCAGAGCTATTTGTGGCAATTACTCAAATTCCAAATATTCTACTCGAAACTTATCACTTCATTTTTTTACCTAGGAATTTACTCTTTATGATTGTCTCACAGTTTTCTATTGCACCAGTTACTTTAAACTTGAAACATCCCTATGAAGAATTAAGTTGACATCTGACATTTACTGTGGATTATAAGTAACATAAAAGCTACAGAATAGTTATGAGGTCATAGTTAGGAGGGGTAGGTCTGAAAAAATAATTAAGAATCTCAGTGCTGATAAAATAGTTGTTTTCAACTCTGTGTGCATATCAGAATCATCTGCCTGTGGATATTTAAAAAATAAGATTCTTGGGCTATACCCTAGGATATTCTGATTTCATTGTTCTTGGAAGAGGCCTGGAATTCAGGTTTTTCAGCTCCCTAGAAAAATATGATGTAGTATCAGTTAAAACTAAGAAAACTGAGATAATAGTGTACAGTTGTGAAAATGAGAATTGAGGAGAGTAGTAACTGGGGGCCGTGGAGGGAGAGGCAAGAGCGGTAGTGTAAATAGCCTTCTCGTGAAGTGTAGGTCGCTCCCCTTACTTCAGCCAGTCATTTCATCTGTTCCAGGTAGACCATTTTAACAATATATACCATGTAAATAACAATGTATACCAACCAGCAATGTCCTTGGTTATAAGGACATTGAGAGTATGTGACTAGATTAACTTAAATTCTTTCTCAATACAAGAAGAATGTCTCTCTAGGTACAAGCCTAGTGGTATTTCTGCTAAGTGGTACCACCATTATGTGAAAGATAGCCATTTCATTTAGCACTAAAAGAAATACAGTTATATTTTCATAGAATTTAAAGTATTCAACATTATACCATGTATTTATTTTCTTTTCTATGATCACATTAAAATAAATTCTTTGCCCCTGTTTATGTTGGGCTCCCTCCATTCTTTTATTTTTACAGCTAAATATTTTTTGCTGTTGTAACAGAGTGCCATTACACATTTCTCTCTTTATTATTGCATAACTCTAATAAATGCACACTGAGTAAGGACATTTTGAAATTTATTTTTTCAAAAGTGTCACATTATATATTTGATAGTAATTGTCCCAGTATATAATGGTGGAGTTGTATCCTTTAATTAATGAATAGTTCTAAAATCACCTAGTGATATTTTCAACCAATTATTTGTATATAATTTTTCTGGCCATTTTTACTCGCAGAAAAGCAAATCTAGAAAGATGAATCTTTCTTAAAATTTGAGAAAATATGGGTTTGTTAACTTAGAGTGCATTATTCAGTCTTCTCTACAGTGTCCTGTGAATCCCTCTGAGAATCTTCAGATTTTGCTTGAGTCTTTGAATATCCTTACAGACCAAAACAATCAAGCAAAACAAAATAAACAAAGCATGAACAGAGAGCAAACAGAGAACTCACACTGAGACTGTATGAATCATTGATTTGAAAACATCTGTGCACTCCATGCCCAGTAGGATGCCAGAGATGCCTCCTCTGTACAAGGAAGAGTAGGAACAATCTTTTGTGAAGATTTTGGAAAGAACAGTTACTAAAATCAAGTGACCAACCTTGATTTCTCATTTTTCAGCTTTCTGACCTGATAATTCCTTTAGTCTCTGAATTACTTTCTTCCTTTATAAAATTTATAAAATGAGGTGACAGTATTAACTTAACAAATTTCTGTAGGGATTAAATGAGATGACGTCGATGAAAATGCTCTTTATAATTCTTGAATCAAGAAGCTACTCAAAAATGTTTATTGAAACTGAGTGAGCAATGAACTTTGTTCTACTTAGACTTGCTGTGCTGTGCTTAGACTTGCATAGTAGTTAAATGATATTTACTACCCTTTTTTCTGCCAGCATTTGAAGAGTCGTTGGCTAGAACAACATGCAAGAGGCTCTCTAGACCCTGGAATAGTGGTTTTGCTGGGATGTAGTACATTGTCTCATGCTTGTGGTCAGATGGCCAGCTTTCCTCTGAACCTTATTAGAACTCGTATGCAGGCTCAAGGTGAGTCTTATATAAGTGAAATAATCATAAGTTTTAAAGGTTATTTAAAATAATTTTAATGAAACAGTAGTAAGAACTAACTTAAAACTGTTAAAAATAAATTGTTTTAAATGAGTAGAAATTGATGATTTCAAAAACAAAAATGGTAGAATTACTAAAGAAATCAAAAGCTAATTCTCTGATATTTAAAGCATGAATCTTGGATTTGTTGTTTTATTGCAGAGTCTTTTGTAAATTTTAGATTTTATTTCTTCTCCAAAGTTCTATTTGGAACACTCCACATTTCCTTCAATTATTGATGATTTCCACAGAGTTTCAAATTAGGCAGTTCCGTGTAGACCAATAGAAAAGATTTTTCTTTCTTCAAATTGAATCAGCATTTGCTCAATATGCACATATTTCCCCCTAGTTCTGCTCTTATCATAGTCTGCGTCAGGAACTTAATACACTTGTGGAAGTGAATGCAGTTATTTTGTATTCCAATACATTTAGCAAGAGATATTAAGTAGAGGGTATCTGTTTTGTTTCTCTCAAGTGAAATATTAGGAATTGAGACTATAAGAAAACACATGTGTCACTTTTTGATAAGACAAAGAAACCCCACATAATCCAATTGTCATCCCAAGTTAACTTTTCAAGGGGTCATGTGGTAAGTTATCTTCTTTTAAATGCTTTTTCTCCTCTTTTTAGTGAGATGTTTTAAATTTATTTATATTGCAGTTCAGGTGAAGATCTGTCTATCCCTCTATCAAACTATGTATGTCATACTCAATTCCAGATGCTCCTTTGAGGTCCTTTGTGAAAGAATTTCAAGTGCTGTCCAAGAGGGCTTTCTGCAGTGATGGAGTTGTTTTCTATTTGTGCGATCCAGTATGGTAGCCATTAATGACACAGGGATATCAAGCACTTGAAATGTTGTTAGTGCAATTGACAAACTGATTTTCTGGGTTTGCTTAATTTTAATTAATTTAAATGTGTAGCTTCATGTGTCTAGAGACTACAGTTTGGACTGCACAGGACAATTCTACAGGTAGGGAGAGAGGCATACTCTGAAGTAATTTCAACCTCTATAAATTCTCATTTTAACCACTGAACTATCTTTAGATTAAGTATTGAATTACATTGATTTTTTTCCTTTATAGCACTGGAAGAAAAAGGAACAACTTCTATGATTCAGCTCATTCAAGATATATATAACAAAGAAGGAAAAAGGGGATTTTTCAGGGGTGTCACGCCAAACATCATAAAGGTGCTTCCTTCAGCATGCAATAGCTGTGTGACTTTTGAAAAAGTGAAACGACATGTGGGATTCACTTAGAAGTGGAATATAAAATTGTTTTCTTTACTATAATTACCTAATTTATTGTAATTACCTAATTCTCCTTCATTTGTAAGGAGAAATTGACTTTTTTCCTGAAAGGAAAGAGATAGCAAGTAATGGTTAAAATGTTTTCTCTTTATCTATTACAGAATCTATATATTAAATAATTATTCTGTTATAGTTCTTTAATTTAAAATCCTTCACATCCACAGATTCAATTTACATTTCCCACTACTCTCAGAATCCTAACCTGAAACTTGTTTTTATTGGGTTGGAAGATACCATAGTAACACTGTATAAAACATTTGGTCAGGATAAAACATTTGTAGCAGTTTGTGTTAGCTTTTTTGTATTTAAACAATTTTTAAAAAGGCAGAGCTTGAAAATATTTTATACACTAGAAGAAAAATCAATGCATTTAAAATTCATATTGTAGTGAATGATCAGTCTAGTTCCCTTCTTTTAAGCAAAATAAAATGTGAGTTTCATAATTCCTTCTATCAGATTGTAGATGGAATAGTGATGACATGACAACACATTGCTTGCTTCTCTGGGTACTTTCATTTGTAAATGTTAACATTGTTGGTTCATTTTTATTCTTGATACTTGCAGCTGTTTAAAGGAAGTCAGCACTGAAAACAAATTAGCATTGGAGGAATTTTCTTTTATCTTCTGCTTGAAAAACATTTGAGTTTTTAAAATTAAATCCATTATTTCTAAAAGCAATTCTTATTTCAACTTAGGAGTTAATTGAGTCAGTTGAAATTCCGAATCTCTGTCCTCGGTTTTATGAAAAAAAGAATCATATTCTATGCTGGAATTAAAATTAAAAGTGTGATGAGACAGTGGTAATGGGCTGGTTGGCCACAACAGACTCAGATGAACTGCCGGGCTAAACAGACTACAGTCCAGGCCTGGAGACTTAGCCTTGCTGATACGGAAATTTGATTTTATTCATTTCCTCAAGGTGATCAGTTTCTTGGTGATAAACTAACCAAAATTACTCACACATCTAAGGTTTATACCATAATGCAAAGTTATTAATCTATAGTGGCACTTAATACTTTCCATTAACCAGAATACTTTCATCCCTTCTCTAGGGCACATCTTTTTCTGGTAGAGGAGGCCAAGGTAGCTTTTTAAGATTCACTGCTAAGGAGGACTACTTAAAATCGCTGCCTTTGTGTAGTCACATCTCCTCTTGCTGGGTTCTTAAACCCAGCCTAGTTAAGGACCCCTGGGCTTACACACATTCTTGATAGGATTCCATCACCAGAAAACAAAGTAATCACCTTCCAAGATGCTGCACTCTTAGCTTTAGTGTGTGGGAACTTGGTGAAATCTGCACCTTCAGAGCCTCAGTCCACCAGCATTTTCTGAACATTCTCTTTTTGCCTCTCCCCTTCGTGTGTCATATCCAGTTTCACTCTTGCTCAACATAGTTTCCTCTACACGTAGGGCCCTCTCTTAGAGTACAACATTTTGTGAAGATTTCCGAGGTCTCCTACTGAGGCCTCTCCTTCTACAAACTCCTATGCTTTTGAAACACAAGCTTCTAGAATTAAACAATGAAAATTAAAAACAGTGTAAAATGATAGTTACTTTCTTGAAATAAATGGTTTTGCTTGCACAAATGGCCAGTGGGATGTTTAAGTCATGTATGCAATATTTTCTACAGAATTGTACATCACATTTCAGGACATTTAGCATTCCTGAGTCCTCCCTTATAAATGTCAGAGCCACCCCTACAAACATTATGACCATCAAAAAGTGCTTCCACAAGTCTGTTAAAACTAAAGGCAAAAAGAACTGCGCATGAGCATTATGCTATAGTTGATAAAAATTGCTTCCCACAGAGGTACAATTCTGAAACCACAATACATGTAGGGGCTTCCCTGGTGACTCAGATGGTAAAGAATCTGCCTGTAATGTGGGAGACCCAGGTTTGATCCCTGGGTTGGGAAGATCCCCTGGAGAATGGAATGGCAACCCACTCCGGTACTCTTGCCTAGAGAATTCCATGGACAGAGGAGCCTGGTGGGCTACAGTCCATGGGGTCGCAAAGAGTAGGACATGACTGAGCAACTAACACATATATACATGTATACTGAAATCTGATAGTTAAGTACATGATGGCAGATGATGGGAGCCACTTTTCTCACTGTTGGAGTGGAAGGTTAGAGATAAACAGGAACAGGAGGCCCTATTCTATGTGTTAAGGACTACTGCTGGAAACATCAGTAAGAACTCATGTTTATCTTAATATAGATACAGATAGTTACATATAGGGAACATTTGTAGTTAGCTGTATTTACAGCATACACACCTATATTTCTTTGCATTATCAGCTGAAATTGCCCCAGAGAAACCCCTGTAGCAGTGAGCACATCTTATGCCCAAATCTTGTTTTCTAATACCATTCTCCAATAAGGAAGCAGGAATCCAGGAAATAATTGGTCCTGGGAATCTGGAAGTAAGTACCTGTGATGACCCTGAAGCATCTTGTAATGCCAGAAAGTAAAGAAGTGCTCACAAAACCAAATAAAACAAAAAACCAAAGCCACACACGTACACACACTGAAGGAGATATGTCAACGGGGCACAGGAGCCCACAGAAAGAGCTCCAAATCACCAAAGCTGGAGAAATTTGAGCAACAGAATGAAGTGGTATGGCATTATAATCCAACATAAAATATTCATGCGTCCACAATAATGTAAATTAATGATTGAATAAATAAATGGGAGAGAAGAGACAACTCTCCTTTGCAAAAGAGTTCCAAATAATTTATGTAGATGCTTCTCCCTCAACTCCCCACTCACTAAGTGTGGGGCATGCATAGTGACTTTCAATGAGTGTAATATGGAAGGGGGAAAAGTTACTTAGACTAATTGGAAAAATCTGACAAACATTGCTTCAGCCAGCTAGTGAAAGTCAGTATCAGCTAAGTTATACTGATAATGTGTACTACCAATACCGTGTGATGAGAATGGCAATTTACCTCTGTGTGTTCCTCCCCAAATCCCATAATTATGAGAAAGACATCAGAGGAATCTAAATTGAGAGAGAGTTTACAAGATTCTTTGATTAATACTCCGCAAAACTGTCATCAACTTTTTTCAAGATCATCAAAAACAAAGAAAATCTGAGAACCCTCATAGCCAAGCCAATAGGAAATTAAGGAGACATGATGACTAGATGGAATGTGGTGTCTTGGGTTGGATCCTGGAAAATGAAAGGTGCAGTAGATTAAAAACAAAGAAATCTGAATAAAGTGTGGGTTTTAGTTAATAATTTAGCAATATTGCTTCTTTGTGACAAATGTACCTTACTAGTTACAAATGTTAATAACAGGAGGAAGCTGGGCATGGGATACCTCAGTATTCTTCGTATTATCATCACAAATTTCCTGTAAATCTAAAACTATTCCAAAATTAATTTTTTATTAAAAATAATTTAAAAATTCTTTCATAAATTTTCAAGTTGCTTTCTAGGAGGTGGCACTGCTCTCATTGAACACCTACTGAGTTAATCCCATACTTTAAGCTCTGATGGCTTCCCTCTCCTGCTCACTTAGAAAAATTGAAGGTAAAGGGGAATGCACACATACGTTAGCTATTTAAAGGAATAGCGAATGACACTGTTTTCACTTGCCATAGGGTTTGTGTGAAATATTTTTATTAGATAATTTGATTTTCTGCCCAGTACATAATTGTTACGATGATGATGTTGTTAATTACATTAATATTGATGATGGGATATTAATGATAAACTACAGAGGGAGTTTTCAAGCCAGGCTTCAACAGTATGTGAACTGTGAACTTTCAGATGTTCAAGCTGGATTTAGAAAAGGCAGAGGAACCAGAGATCAAATTGCGAACATCTGTTGGATCATTGAAAGAGCAAGAGAGTTCCAGAAAAACAACTATTTCAGCTTTATTGACTATGCCAAAACCGTTGACTGTGTAGACCACAACAAACTGTGGAAAATTCTGAAAGAGATGGGAATACCAGACCACCTGACCTGCCTCTTGAGAAATCTCTATGCAGGTCAGGAAGCAATGGTTAGAACTGGACATGGAACGACAGACTGATTCCAAATGAGGAAAGGAGTACGTCAAGGCTGTATATTGTCACCCTGCTTATTTAACTTATATGCAAAGTACATCATGAGAAACGGTGGGCTGGATGAAGCACAAGCTGGAACCAAGATTGCTGGGAGAAATATCAATAACCTCAGATAGGCAGATGACACCACCCTTAAGGCAGAAAGCAAAGAACTAAAGAGCCTCTTGATGAAAGTGAAAGAGGAGAGTGAAAAAGTTGACTTAAAGCTCAACATTCAGAAAACTAAGATCATGGCATCCAGTCGCATCACTTCATAGCAAATAGATAGGGAAACAGTGGAAACAGTGAGAGACTTTATTTTGGGGGGCTCCAAAATCACTGCAGATGGTGACTGCAGCCATGAAATTAAAAGATATTTACTCCTTGGAAGAAAAGTTATGACCAACCTGGACAGCATATTAAAAAGCAGAGACATTACTTGGTCAACAAAGGTCTGTCTAGTCAAAGCTATGATTTTTCCCATAGTCATGTATGGATGTGAGAGTCGGACTATAAAGAAAGCTGAGCACCGAAGCATTGATGCTTTTAAACTGTGGTGTTGGATAAGATTCTTAAGAGTCCCTTGAACTGCAAGGAGATCCAAGCAGTCCATCCTAAAGGAAATCAGTCCTGAATATTCATTGGAAGGACTGATGCTGAATCTGAAACTCCAATACTTTGTCCACCTGACGCGAAGAGCTGACTCATTTGAAAAGACCCTGATGCTGGGAAAGATTGAAGGCAGGAGGAGAAGGGGACAACAGAGGATGAGATGGTTGGATGGCATCACTGACTCAATGGACATGAGTTTGAGTAAACTCCGGGAGTTGGTGATGGACAGAGAGGCCTGGTATGCTGCAGTCCGTGGGGTTGCAAAGAGTCAGACACGACTGAGCTACTGAACTGAACTGAACTGAACAGAGGGAGTTAGAAACTCCTGAATACACTTGAATTCTCAGACCTATTACTGGAAGGACAAGTGAAAACTGTCATTGATGTGATTTTCCTGTAATCAATTAGTGTAGTTGACTTTCCTTGCTGTATAGAGTAGTAACTGAGCTTTAAGAAATGTAATATTGTTCTGTTAGAGTTCATAGTTACACCAGCATCAGCAGAGATTTTTCTTAGCCAAGGCAGTGGAGCTATAATCAGAGAAGAAAAGCCTTAAGAGGAAGGAATGAATTTCTGCTGACATCTGCTATATCTCCTTTAAAGTAACTATAATCACTGAAAATATCAGGAAGGAAACAATTTAAAAGAGTCCCTTCTATAAAAGCTATGGGTTCTGTGAATGACTAAAAAGAAGTCTGGTTAAGGAAGACACAGGGCTATGTGAAAACAAAATTTTATCTTATCACTGGAAAAGTCAGACCAGTAGAACACTGCCATAGGAAAATAGAAGATTATGTCGAGGGAAGGACCATGTGAGTATAATGACCTCAGTAACCACAGAGGGAGGCTAGATTAAGAATACCAAGAAACAGTGGTGCTGCAGACGTACTATGAAGCACAAGGTAATATAAAGACTTTAGTGGAATAGCTCCTACAGGTGATCCTGGAAAGAAAAGTCTACTCTAAATTTTAGTGGGTCTATAAAAAAATTTTAAGGCATTGTGACACTGTAGCCTGCTTTAATTTTTCTTTTGCCAAAGTGTATATCTTGCTTAATTTTTTAAAAATAAAGCTTCTTAAGATTTTGCTTGTAAATTAAGGAGTTAATTCCAGAATATTGAACTATCCAGAGAAAAATATTTCCCCACGTTTCTTCATAGTACTTACTTAGAGATGTCTGGGTGTCCAAAAAATATGCAATCTCCCCTTCTTCCTTGAAACACACCTAAAGATTTCTCAGCATCCCCGGTAGTGAGGGTAAACATATGGTGAAGTTCTTTCCAATGGAATGTGAGTGGAAATGATAAGTACAATTTCTAAGCCTGAAATTAGATTTCCTGAAGCTGCACGGAGGAGAGCTAACTGTGACCTGGAACACCTGTGTAGTACTATTATGTGAGTGAGAAATAATTACTTTTAGACGGTTACACTTTTGGGTCTATTTGTTAAAGCAGTATAGCCTATCAGTACAAGCTTCTTGTTGAGTATTTGGTGAATTCATGAAAGAAAAACCCTTTATAGAGCTAATACCCTATTAAGATGTGGCCATTTTATGTAGGAAATATTCATGTAATGCAAAATAAAGCTGTAGAGGAAGAGAGGGGAAAAAAGGTTAAGATTTATCTTTTAGAGACTTTATATTTTTCATTGTTTATATTAGCAGAGAATTGTAATAATGAATATGTTTAACAAAATATTTAAACATAACACAGTGCAGTATTAAACAGTTACTTGATATAATGATACAGGAGTGTTAATGACATGGAAAAATGGCTATACTATATGAACTAGGAAAAGCAGTATTCAAAATAGTAATATGTAATCTGAGATTATTTTAATCAAAAGGAATATGCAGTAAAGCAGTTATACAAAAGACAGGGGAGGGAGGAAGTGGAAGACTTCATATCTAAGTTAAACCTTTGGACAGTGAGATCATGCTTACTTTTTTTCTTCTGTGATTTTCTGCATTTTCCATACAGTAAACATGTGTCATTTTATAATCAGAAATGAAATTGTATAGGTCAGTTAAAAATAGCAAAAGAAATTGGTATAAAGGAGAGAATTTTAAAATGGTTTGAAAATATTTTAGCATAACACAGGTGGCTAATGAAGCCTTGCATTTAAGATTAAATGCCTTCGCTTTTAAACAGAATAAAAAAGTAACTAAAATATGCATATTTTAATGCATTTTTTAAAACTTAGTAATTTTATAATAGTCAATTTTCTTAGTCATCCTCTCTTTCTCATAAATAACCTTTGTTTTCCTAGGGAGAGGATGGTGATGCCTCACTGCAAGTTGAAGTATGGTTTACAATGTTATTTAGTTACTTACCCTGACATATCACAAAAGGCTACCAGGAAGTCTATGCAGGATGTTGTGTGGGCAACAGAAAGTTATTCTGAGGCTTACCAAATTTACCCAAAGAAAATTCAAACAGGTGCACATAGTGGCCAGCCTTCCTCCACGTCATTCATGTACAGTCTGGATTACTGCAGCCAAGATAATTATTAAATTGGTAATGACTTGCATAATCCAAATACACTTTTTGTTTCATTGAACAAGTGAAAAAGGAATGATTTCCATTCTCTACTTTTGTTTTTTATGTTCATAGACCAGTAAACTTATATTTAAAGCAAGCATTTCTATTTTTAAATGTTTTTCAGAGAAGATATAATGGCTTTTAATATTTATGATCCCCTCATATGATTACCTCCAATATAAATCTGTCTGCAGAGGAAGGTACAATAAGGTATTGTTCCTTTCCTCTTTATAATGTAAAATGTATTATCTCATGATTCTTCCAATATCCTTAGAAGGAAGGAGAGAAGGCATTTTTAATCCAATCTTGTCCAAAAAGAAACTAGAGCTCAGAGATTTTTGATAAATTATCTGGAATTTAAAGATGTCAGAAATAGGAACTGATGTGACCTTTAGAAAGGACATGTTTGTTGGGACTGATAAACACGAATATGAATCATGACTCTGTTCTTTGTCACCTAGTCTTGATAGGCATCACATATGTGAAAAACAAAGAGGGGTTATTAATTCCTACTTTGGAGGATTGTTATAGGACTTAAATGAGAATTATATATGTAACGTGTCTAGAATTTAGGATGTTTTTCTAACAGCTGCCTCCATTCATTTTGAAACCAAGCAAGACCGTGCAGGGCCCTCCAAGGTATGAAAGCCCCTCTATGTCACCTGCCTCTTTGTTTGTAAAAAAATCTGTCGTTGCCCAGGACTCCTCTTAGTCACACACACACACACACACACACACACACACACACACACACACACACACACACAAAACAGGTGCTCAGACAGTTAATGATTAGGACAATAGCATCACAGAATCTTTATTTCCTCCCTGAAGGACATAGATAACAGTGTCTGATGCACATTCCTGAGTTGTCTTGCAATTACTATAACCAGAGAGAAAAAAGCTAACTCTATGATAACCAGACTATAGCCATGAGATAAGCTGCTCCATCTTGCATAGTTCTAAGAACTGGCCTCAAGAAAGTGGAAACAAATCAGTCCTAGAAATGAAGATTAACTAATGCTTAAAACAGTCAAGATGATGCTGATCAGACTACCACATGACCAATTTCAAGATGACTGTTGGAGCTCACTCTGCATGTATCTTTTTGATTAGTGTTTTTATTTTCTTTGGATAAATATCGAAAAGTAGGATAACTGGGTCATACTCAGTTGCTCAGTCATGTCTGCCTCTTTGCGACCCCATGGACTGTAGCCCGGCCAGGCTCCTCTGTCCATGGAATTGTCCAGGCAAGAATACTGGAGCAGGTTGCCCTTTCTTATTCGAGGGGATATTCCCGACCCAGAGATTGAACCTATGTCTTCTGCACCTTCTGCATTAGCAGGTGGATTCTTTGCCACTGCACCACCTAGGAAGCCCCAACTAGGTCATATGGTAGTTCTATTGTTACTTTTTTGACGAATATCCATACTATTTTCCTTATTGGCTGCACTGGTTTACATTCCCACTAATAGTGCCTGAGGGTTCCCTTTTCTTCACATCCTCACCAACACGTTATTCTTGTCTTTTTGTTAACAGCCATTCTAACAGGTGTGAGATTGTATTGTAGCTAAGTATTTTAAGTATGGGAACAAGTATAACTTGTGTGATGTAAAGGACCTTGTGACTTTTCCCAGAGTCTCTTTGAACTCATTTTGTGAGGCTGGTTCTTTGTTTGCTCTAGATGAACTTCAGGGCAAATCTCACAACTTTTCTTATCACTTTCAATTAATAAAATGTCTGGCCTAGCACAGTCATCAAAACTTCAATCTTGATTTAAACTAAAATTTCTTTCTCTATATCTGCTCAGACCTGCCACAGACAAAAGGCCTGTGATGAGAGAGAGGCATTTTTGGCTTCTTGTTTTTTCCCATCTAGGATTCATTTTCTCTAGCTTGCCAACCCCATCAGAGTCCCAGTAGAATAGAGAGGCGAGGAAAGGGCCAGCAGGCCAGTTCTTACCTACTACCATGGTGAGCAGCACTTGAGTTTTCTGCCCTGACATCTTGTGAAGCTCTTTCGTTCTCTTATCAGATCTTTTGTGGGTTCTTTGTAGACCCACCTAGTTACTAGGAAACTCTCTTCTGTAGTTTCTTGTTGAATATCATGCTGGTCACTTATGTCTCCTTCTTCAATCTCTAGATATCTGATGGTGCCTCCACCATTTTTTTTTTTTTTTTTTTCCTGCTGAAGTTAATCTCTTCAAACAGCGCTTTAGTCCTTTCAGACAGGATTTAAGACAACTCCACCTTGGTTCTCTTTTCATAGCCCACTTCTGGTACAAGAGAAATATTCACACATTCTTTGTTTTAACACTCTGAGGGTGTAACTTGCCTAAGGCACAGCTTCTCTTTCACTTTATTGTGAGAATGGTTAGCACATGTTTCCTAAGCATGAATCAGACACCAGTCCACTGTGTCTTAAAAACCATTAGATTTTTATATCAAACTTTTCAGGTAGTCTCACTGAAGTTCCTTGCCCTAGGCTGCAGGTGAGAGACAGGTACCCTTTTCCCTGCGTAGGAGGTGGGGGTGAGTGGAAGGGGACACAGTACAGTAGCAGCTCTCTCTAAATAGCTTCTTCTAATCCCAACCCAACCCCTTTTACTCTCAATATGGGTGAGGGGTTCAAGGGCCGCAAAACTGACTTTCTACTACATGTCCTTTGAAAATTCTGCTTTTATGGCTTTGTATCTCATTTTGTCTTAGGATATATATTGTCTTGGTATCTTAGCTAAATTTCTGTTTAACAGCTTGTTAATTCTACTTTATATAAAATTTATGTCCCTACAAGTTTGCTTATTAATTTGGTTTTTGTTAATTGAATCCCATTTTGCCATTGATTTAAGTCAATTTCAGAGATGCTTAATTTTTTCTGATTTGTTTTCAAACGGAACTAACTTTTGAACATTTGACAAATTACATATAATCTGGTATACTGAAACCCAAGTCAATTATATTTAATAAGAAAAATCTGTACATCTATATACTCTTCCACAAAATGCACTTCTCCCCTTTCTTATTTGGATTCACTGGGAACTGCAATGCACTGCTATAATCCTGGCCCATGGACATTGTTATTTGCTCATGGTGAGCACCTAACCTAAGTTGAGGAGTCCCTCAAGAAGATTTGGAAACTTAGTGCCAGAGAAAGTGTTACAAAAGGCTGTCTCTGGTGCCTGAGTGTCGGGAGCCACATTAGGCATTATTGACAAAATGGAGGCACAGCCCCAACCCCTTCTCCTCATCCCGCAGGCACGGTCCTGGGATGAAGGAGTTAGGTCTTGTGATTCTGACTTGTCGTTTCCTTTCTTCGGTTCAGTTGGCTGGAAAGAATGCTAAGGTGCTTATTGTTCTTGCGAGGAGCATGAAAAAGCACAAAGCCTTCTGTAGTTATGCCCAGGAAATAATCCATAAAGTTAACTATTGACATTTGTTCAAGGATCTTTACAAAGAATGTTCCAGGATGAGCACGTAGGCCGCAGCTTGAGACCATGGGAAAGATTGTTATCTGAGACCTGCTTGTGAGGGAAATGTTTATGGCAAAAGAAGTTTGCTGAGTTTAGGGTTTGGGAATAATTAAGAATAGTTAGAAGCTAAAAGTTTAAGGAATGTTGTAGTGTTGGCATATTTTACTATAGCTTATAGAGACTAGGAATTTTAGAGATACTAATAGCTAGAAGCCTTTTTAAGAGATAATGAGCTTAGGATACTAGGGGCTAGCAGGATTTAGAAAGACAAGAAATAAACTGAGGAATGTGGTATGCAGCCCAGAGAAAAACATGAGTTACAATGTAATCACAAGGACACTTAAGAGGGAACTCTGAAGGGCAACAATGATTTGTGGAGACAGTAAATCTGGGTGAGGGGGAACTGATGATGTGAAACCTCTGACCTAATGCTTTTGTAAAAGTATAAAAGAAAATCTGATGCTTAAAATAAACATGCAGTCCCACACCTTGAGTCAGAGGCTGCATCATTCTCCGCCGACACCACTCATCCCTTCAGGCCGATTCCGTGGCTGCTGGAGCTGGACTCCGGCACCTGAGGTAGTAAGATATGAAACTGGGAGATGTTACAACCATGTTTCCTACTATGTGAAGGAAAGGGATTTGCTTTGTGGGAGAAGACAGAAGCCGGAGCACAGATGGGAGCAGAGACATAAGATACAGAATCTTGAGGCTGTTCCAGTTCATGATTCTTGGTTTAATTTGTTTTTATTTTTTTTGGCCATGTCTCTGAGCATGTGGGATCTTAGTTTCCCAACAAGGGATCAAACCTGTGCTGTGGGAGTGCAGAATTTTAACCACTGGACTACAGGGAAGTCCCCATGGTTCTTATTTTACCTGAGTTCCAGCTGCAGTCCTTCCCTTCTTGCATAAATTAGTCAGTCTGGGTTTCTGGCAGTTGGACTCTCCAAACGATATCTCTTTATAGCCTACTAAGTTTCTTCAAGTATTTTTCTTTGAAAATAGAAAATATAGAATTAGGGTATTACCATAAATTGACTGTATTCACACAGATGTAATATAATGCCTTATACAGAGTCAACATCTAGAAGACTTTTAAAGACATGAAAATGAAAGTCGCACAGTCGTGTTAGATTCTTTGCGACCCCATGTCCTATACAGTCCATGAAATTCTCCAGGCCAGAATACTGGAGCGGGTAGCTGTTCTCTTCTTCAGGGGATTTTTCTGACCCAGGGATAGAACTGAGGTCTCCTGCATTGCAGGTGGATCCTTTACAGCTGAGCCACTAGGGAAGCCCAAAGACATGAAAAAGGAAGGTTAATTAAAATGAACAACAATAATGAAGAATCAACACTATAACAACTTTAAAAAGTGGTACATTTTGACAACAGAAGGTTTCAAGGGTTACTAAATGAACTTTAATCATTGTTCCCCCCTTTCCCGCCCGCCCCCCTCCCCCAGCACAAAGTTACATTATATCCTTCAGGGCTTAAATAGATGAACTGAGTCACTGAGAAATCATTCACAGGGATCATAAAGTTCCTGACTCCAAAGGAAACTTATTTTGTTATTGATGGAAGGATGTTGATGTAATAGATTGTTTTTGCAATATATAAAATATTTTTTTAAAGTAAATATGTTACATTAAAAAAAAAAACTAACATAATGGGTTTTAATATAAAGCATTCCTTTAGTTTTACTGGAGCACATAGTGAATGAAGATGGACAGAGAATATTTTTTAAAAAAGAAAAAAAATGTGATACCCAGGTTTGAAACAATATTTTAGTTCTGTATTTTTCTCTTGGTATATTTTAGGAATCCATAACTATATTGATGATTAAAAAATAAAGACCTACTAATCTTCCTTCTTTCCTTTGTTCTGCTGCCTGCCTGCATTCCCCTCTGTTTTTACTATTAATGTATATCCTAAAGCTGTTCTTCATCTGTAAGTTGGAGCACCCTCTGCTGAGTTGGTAGCAACATTACATTGTGGCCATTTTTTCAGTAGTGGATCCTTTTCCTTCAAAAGGAAAATAACACTTTGAAAATGTACTAAAAAGATGGACTTTCTGCAAATTGAATTGCTCTCAAACTATATAAAACTTGTTACAAAGATACAGGTTCAGTCAAATCACTACAAAGAAACAAGTGATCATGAGTTTGAAGGTCTTATGAAGATACAAGCAAAACAATGTAAAAAGACATTTAGTTTTTGAGTATACGTAGCAAAAATATATGAAAGAAATAAAACAAAAAGTCTCATTTTAAATATGAGTGATGACCCCTTTAAAATAAAAAAAATGTGCATTTGAAATTTCTCTATGCACTGCGAAACAGTTAAAATGAATGTTAGAAGAGCAAATTTTTTCCTTATTTTTATTGAAGTATAGTTGAGTTACAATGTTGTTAATCCCTATTGTATAGCAAAGTCATTCCATCATACATATATATATATATATATATATGTTCTTTTTTTAAATATTATTTTCCATTATGGTTTATCATAGGGTTTTTTTTTTTAATTGGAGGATAATTGCTTTACAATGTATTAGTTTCTGCTGTACAACAAGCAAATTTTTATTGTTTCGTAGATTCTTAGTTTTATTGTTATTATATGACCCATATTTCTTCTAGTTAAAGTTATCCTGGAGGTATGATTAACTTATTTTCTGTCTGCCCTGACTAAACTGTATGTTCCATGAGTACAGAGACCACCTCTGTATTTCTGTATCTAAAAATTTTCAAAACTGTGAATTCACACCAATACCACTAATTCAAATTCAACTCTGTAGGATTCATTCCAGCTTTCCTCTTGGTATATTTGTAACTCACTTCTCTGACAACAAGAAGCCTAGCTCTTATCCTCCGTATACTCATTTATTTGCCCTATCATTTTGTATGTAATCTGTCTCACAAACATTAGGCTACTGCCCTGCTTAGCTACCTTTTTCCTTTTTTCCTTGAGTTTTGACCCATGTTGGGCAGCTTTTCTCAAGCCTGCCTAGCTTTTAACTGGTGATTCCAGAAGGAAGAGGGAGAGGGAGGGTGGGAAATGGAGGCTTTACATACAAAAGTATAAGTATAGAATATTGATACAATTTCAATGATTATTGATTCTTCAATAGATGTCAAGTTTTTTTCTTGTATTTTTAATCTATCAGTCTTCAGAACAAAATTTACACAGATGATTACAAAATGAAGAAAGTCTGAACACAGACTGAAATATTTTCAAAGTTTTGAGATAGATATGTGGCTTTGAATCCATTTTGAGTTTGACACAACCGGTCTGAAGTGACAATTATTTACATGATTTAATAATAATGGTAGTTTTTCAGTAATTAAGTGCCATGTTTTTGTGATTGGGAATTGTCTGCATTTACCTTTTGAAGGATTGGGGATAGTGGATAGGCTAAGATCAGAATTCATCTTCTTTTCTGGATTCTGTCTCTTAGATGCCTTGGAAAACGTGGCGAGAATATTCACTTATTTTAATGTGATGAGTCAAAACGTAAAATGATTATTGTCTCCTAAAGACTACTAGAACATTGAAATTTAAAACTCACTGTATGATAAAATTGTCTTTCCAGTGATGGTGATAGCTTTATGCTGAGCCAACAGGAAGATCACCTGGAGAAGGAAATGGCAACCCACGCCAGTATTCTTTCCTGGAAAAACCCATGGACAGCCTGGCGGGCTTCAGTCTATGGGGTCCCAGAGAGTCGGACAGGACTGAGTGCATACACACACACACACACACACACACACTCAAACTCTTAGTTATCCCACTTTGTGAACACTTAAATTTGAGACAGCAATGACCAGGGTTTGAAATATGATCAGAGCCTTGTGGACCAGTTGAAATTTTGGTCTTATTGGAACTAAGTGCTCCAGTAGGTTTAAAAAAAGGGGGGGGGGGTAAGATTGTTTACCAGCAAAAAGTATGAAAATCTCAAATGATTATTTAAGCAGAACCCCTTAACTATATGGTATTCAAAAATAGGTATTGAAAGACATTTTTGAAGACCAAAGTAGATGAAACTGTTTAAGTTAGAAGATTGTGATGGAAGATAGTAGCACCTGAGAAGGCTAGATGTCAGGGAAAACAGAAGCAAGTTGAACTGGGCTGAACCCAGGCTCCTGTCCTGACTACAGAAATAAATTGAGCTAAGGAAGTGAATGAGTTCAGGGTTTCTGCTCTTGGCCTCTGTAGAAACACTAGTCTTAGGCAATTACCAACATACAAGTGGGTAGGGATGCCCTGCCTCATGCAGATGTGTAAATATCTATGTAACATTTTCTTTTCTCACATAGGAAGTTGCTGTTGTTCAGTTTGACAGTTCAGTCACTCAGTCATGTCTGACTCTTTGCGACACCATGGACTGCAGCACATTAGGCCTCCCTGTCCATCATCAACTCCCACAGTTGGTGTCAAACTCATGTCCATCGAGTTGGTGATGCCATCCAACCATTTCATCCTCTTTTGTCCCCTTCTGCTCCTGCCTTCAATCTTTCCCAGCATCAGGGTCTTTTCAAATGAGTCAGTTCTTCGCATCAGGTGGACAAAGTGTTGGAGTTAAGGCTTCAACATCAGTCTTGCCAATGAATATTCAGGACTGATTTCCTTTAGGATGGACTGGATGGATCTCCTTGCTGTCCAAGAGACTCTTAAGAGTCTTCTCCAGCAGCTCAGTTAAAAGCATCAATTCTTCTGTGCTCAGCTTTCTTTATACTCCAACTCTCACATCCATACATGACTACTGGAAAAATGATAGCTTTGACTAGATGGACCTTTGTTGGCAAAGTAATGTCTCTGCATTTTACTATGCTGTCTAGGTTGGTCATAATTATTCTTCCAAGGAGCTTCTGCTGCTAAGTCACTTCAGTCGTGTCCGACTCTGTGCGACCCCACAGACGGCAGCCCACCAGGCTCCCCCGCCCCTGGGATTCTCCAGGCAAGAACACTGGAATGGGTTGCCATTTCCTTCTCCAATGCATGAAAGGGAAAAGTGAAAGTGAAGTCACTTCAGTCGTGTCCGACTCTGTGCGACCCCACAGACGGCAGCCTACCAGGCTCCTCTGTCCATAGGATTTTCCAGGCAAGAGTACTGGAGTGGGTTGCCATTTCCTTCTCCACTTCCAAGGAGCAAGCATCTTTTAATTTCATGGCTGCAATCACCATCTACAGTGATTTTGGAGCTCCCCCAAATAAAGTCTATCACTGTATTGCCATCTATTTGCCATGAAGTGATGGGACCAGATGCCATGATCTTAGTTTTCTGAATGTTGAGTTTTAAGCCAACTTTTTCATCTCTTCTATCACTTTCATGAAGAGGCTCTTTAGTTCTTCACTTTCTGCCATAAGTGTGGTGTCATCTGCATATCTGAGGTTATTGATATTTCTCCCAGCAATCTTGATAAGTTAAATGAGCAGGGTGACAATATACAGCCTTGAAGTACTTGTTTCCAGATTTGGAACCAGTCTGTTCCATGTCCAGTCCTAACTGTTGCTTCCTGACCTGCATACAGATTTCTCAAGAGGCAGGTCAGGTGGTCTGGTATTCCCATCTCTTTCAGAATTTTCTACAGTTTGTTTTGATTCACGCAGTCAAAGGCTTTGGCACAGTCAATAAAGCCGAAGTAGATGTTTTTCTGGAACTCTCTTGCTTTTTCAATGATCCAACTGCTAAGTCACTTCAGTCGTGTCTGACTCTGTGCGACTCCATAGACGGCAGCCCACCAGGCTCCCCCGTCCCCGGGATTCTCCAGGCAAGAATACTGGAGTGGGTTGCCATTTCCTTCTCCAGTGCATGAAAGGGAAAAGTGAAAGTGCAGTTGCTCAGTCGTGTCCGACTCTTAGCGACCCCATGGACAGTAGCCTACCAGGCTCCTCCATCCATCGGATTTTCCAGGCAAGAGTACTGGAGTGGGGTGCCATTGCCTTCTCCCCAATGATCCAACAGATGTTGGCAAATTGATCTCTGGTTCCTCTGCCTTTTCTAAATCCAGCTTGAACATCTGGAAATTCACAGTTCACATACTTTCGAAACCTGGCTTGGAGATTTTTTGAGCATTACTTTGCTAGAGTGTGAGATGAGTGCAATTGTGTGGTAGTTTGAGCATTCTTTGGCATTGACTTTCTTTGGAATTGGAATGAAAACTGACCTTTTCCAGTTCTGTGGCCACTGTTGAGTTTTCCAAATTTGCTGACATATTAATAGAGTGCAGCACTTTCACAGCATCATCTTTTAGGATTTGAAATAGCTCAGCTGGAATTCCATCACTTCCACTAGCTTTGTTCATAGTGATGCTTCCTAAGTCCCACTTGACTTCACATTCCAGGATGTCTGGCTCCAGGTGAGTGATCACACCATCGTGATTATCTGGGTCATGAAGATCTTTTTTGTACAGTTCTGTGTATTCTTGCCACCTCTTCTTAATAACTTCTGCTTCTGTTAGATCCATACCTTTTCTTTCTTTTATTGTGCCCATCTTTGCATGAAAAGTTCCCTTGGTATCCCTAATTTTCTTGAAGAGATCTCTAGTCTTTCCCATTCTGTTCTTTTCCTCTATTTTTTTGCACTGATCACTGAGGAAGTCTTTCTTTTCTCTCCTTGCTAGTCTTTGGAACTCTGAATTCAAATGAGTATATCTTTCCTTTTCTCCTTTGCCTTTTGCTTTTCTTCTTTTCACAGCTATTTGTAAAGCCTCCTCAGACAACCATTTTGCCTTTTTGCATCTCTTTTTTTGGGGGATGGTCTTGATCACTGCTTCCTGTACAATGTCACAAGCCTCTGTCCATAGTTCTTCAGGCACTCCATCAGATCTAATCCCTTAAATCTATTTCTCACTTCCACTGTGTAACCGAAAGTAATTTAATTTAGGTCATACCTGAATGGTTTAGTGGTTTTCCCTACTTTTTTCAATTTAAGTCTGAATTTGGCAATAAGGAGTTCATGATCTGAGCCACAGTCAGTTCCTGGTCTTGTTTTTACTGACTGTATACAGCTTCTCCATATTTGGAGCAAAGAATATAATCAGTCTTATTTTGGTGGTGACCATTTGGTGATGTCCATGTGTAAAGCCTTCTCTTGTGTTGTTAGAAGTGGGTGTTTGCTATGACCAGTGCATTCTCTTGGCTCTTGTTAAAGATGCATTTATTAGGTGTGGTAACAGTGTTTTCTTAATTCATCACAGACAGATACTTATATTTAAAAGAGTAAAGATGAGTTATTAGAAAACTGAAGTAAAAGACAAGACTTGAGTTTTTCTTTTTTTTCCTTTAAACTAGATGCAACAAATAGGAAATTACTCTATCAAACTGCTGTAAGATTTCTGAGTGCTTCCTCTGACTTGCCTTGTGAATAGGTAATAGCATAGTCTGGCAGCAGTGTGCAAACTACTCTTTGAGTGGTGTTACTTTATATCAGGGGCTTCCCTGGTGGCTCACCAGTAAAGAATCTGTCTGTCAATGCAGGAGACCTGGGTTTGATCCCTTGATTGGGAAGATCTGGAGAAGGGAATGGTTGGCTACCCACTCCAGTATTCTTGCCTGGAGAATCCCATGGATGGAGGAGCCTGACGGGCTACAGTCTTTGCAGTCACGAAGAGTTGGATCAGCTTAGTGACTAAACTAGAACAACTACACTAGCAGAGATTTTCAAACTTTAACATGTGAAAGATGACCTGGGGCTCTGGTGTAAGTGCAACTCTTATTTAGTAGACCTGGAGAACTTTCGGATGCTCAGGCTGGTTTTAGAAAAGGCAGAGGAACAGGAGATTAAATTGCCAACATCCGCTGGATCATAAAAAATGCAAGAGAGTTCCAGAAAAACATCTACTTCTGCTTTATTGACTATGCCAAAGCCTTTGACTGCGAGAATCACAACAAACTGTGGAAAATTCTTAAAGAGATGGGAATACCAGACCACCTGACCTGCCTCTTGAGAAATCTGTATGCAGGTCAAGAAGCGACAGTTAGAACTGGACATGGAACAACAGACTGGTTCCAAATAAGAAAAGGAGTATGTCAAGGCTGTATATTGTCACCCTGCTTATTTAACGTCTATGCAGAGTACATCATGAAAAATGCTGGACTGGATGAAGCACAGGCTTGAATTAAGATTGTTGGGAGAAATATCAATAACCTCAGATATGCAGATGACACCACACTTATGGCAGAAAGTGAAGAGGAACTAAAAAGCCTCTTGATGAAAGTGAAAGAGGAGAGTGAAAAAGTTGGCTTAAAGCTCAACATTCAGAAAACTAAGATCATGGCATCTGGTCCCATCACTTCATGGCAAATAGATGGGGAAACAGTGGAAACAGTGACTGAGTTTGTTTTGGGGGGCTCCAGAATCACTGTAGATGGTGACTGCAGCCATGAAATTAAACGATGCTTGCTCCCTGGAAGGAAAGTTATGACCAATCTAGATAGCATATTTGAAAGCAGAGACATTACTTTGCCAACAAAAGTCCATCTAGTCAAGGCTATGGTTTTTCCAGTAGTCATGTATGGATGTGAGAGTTGGACTATAACGAAAGCTGAATGCTGAAGAATTGATGCTTTTGAACTGTGGTGTTTGAGAAGACTCTCGAGAGTCCCTTGGACTGCAAGAAGATCCAACCAGTCCACCCTAAAGGAAATCAGTCCTGAATATTCATTGGAAGGACTGATGTTGAAGCCTTAACTCCAATACTTTGGCCACCTGATTCGAAGAACTGACTCATTTGAAAAGACTCTGATGCTGGGAAAGATTGAAGGCAGGAGGAGAAGGGGATGAAAGAGGATGAGATGGTTGGATGGCATCACTGACTCTATGGACATGAGTTTGAGTAAACTCCGGGAGTTGGTGATGGATAAGGAGGCCTGGTGTGCTGCAGTCCATGGGGTCACAAAGAGTTGGACACAACTGAGCAACTGAACTGAACTGGGGTGGTGGTGGAAATGGACATGCTGAGCTTCTGTATACCTAATCAGCTTTCAAGTGATACTGATGCCTTTGGTCTGCAGCCACACTTTTGTGTAACAAGTCTTGAAATTTATGTACTTCCTGGGCTATTTTGATCTTTCACAGTGATCTTTTGCGCTAAGAATTATTAATCCATTTTACTTATTTTAAAAAGTCAGATTTTTTGAAGTGTGTTTCCACAGAGTAAAATTAAACCATTTTAGTACATAGTGCTGCATTTTAACAAGCTCGTACAGTTGTGTAAACATTGCTGTAATCAAACCATAGAACAGTTCCATCACTCTCCCCAGCTCCTCAGCACCTGACAACCATTGATCTGTTTTCTGTCACTATAGTTTTCCCTTTTCTAGGATGTCATGTAATGTATGGCTGCATGCATCAGTTCATTCCTTTTTATTGCTGAGTAGTATTCCATTGTATGAATGCAACATAGGTTGCTTATCTAACATTCACCCATTTAAGAACATTTTGCTTATTTATGGGTTTTGGTAATTATGAAGAGAACAGCTATGAACATTCTTGTACAAGTTTTGTGCAAACATAAGTTTGTCAGTTAAATTTTTTAAATTATTTATTTTAATTGGAGGATAATTACTCCAGTACATTGTGATGGCCTCTGGTATACCTCAACATGAGTCAGCCATAGGCATCCATGTGTTCCCTCCCTCCTGAACCCCCCTCCCACATCCCTCCCCACCCCATCCCTCCAGGTTGCCGCAGAGCACTGACTTTGCGTTCCCTGTGTCACACATCAAACTCCCACTGGCTATCTGTTTTACACATGGCAATGTATATGTTTCAATGCTGTTCTCTCAAATCATCCCACCCTTTCCTTCTCCTACTGTGTCCAAAAATCTGTTCTTTATGTCTGTGTCTCCTTTGCTGCCCTGCATGTAGGATGATCAGTTCTATCTTTTGAGATTCCATATATATGCATTAATGTACAGTATTTGTCTTTCTCTGTCAGTCAAAATGTTGACAAGCAATTCCTCTATTTACTATAAAAAAAAAAAAGAAGAAGAAGAAGAAAAAGAGAAGGAAAAGAAAAAAAAATGAGAGTCTGAGATGCCCATTTCAAGGAGCTTCTCTTCAAGTACAGAGTGTTCATAGTAGGGATTAAAATAGATTTTTCAAGGATGGATAGAAAATTTGATGATGTTTGAGGACCTTTCCAAAGGAAGAGGATAATTCTAACAAAACTGGAAATTGGGAGTAAAAGAAAAAGCATATAAATGGGTTTCAAGATGATTAGTACTAAACAGGCAGCCCTCAGTTTACAAACTCTAGATTTGCATATGTCTTAAATATACAAAATAGTATGAGGGGAGTAAATCCAAGGTCTGCGTTTCTGGGTTTTGTTTAGTAATTAGTCTGGACTAATTAACTAGCTGGAACTAGTCTTTGTTTAATAATTCAAAAGATGTGGGCAGATCCTTATTTACAAGAACAGATCTGTATCTCCTGCAGATAATAGGAACCCAGCGATAGTTTTTATAAGCAGCTGTGGATGAACAGAGCATTACTACAATTACTATTTCACCTGATTAGTACTTGAGAGTATTAGGATCTTTCACCTACAGTATACAACCCTGTTAAGAGGCAGATACTCATACTCTCGTTTTACTAATGAGAGGCTACCAAGGGAGGTTATGCCGCATCTCCAAGTTTACATAGCTGAAAGATTAGGACCCTGCCTGCTATTTTCTCTGTAAGTCCACTGTTCTTTTGCTTATCCTGGGTTATGCAGTAAGAGTTCTGAATTTCCTGGACAGTAATCCCAAGCCTTGTAGCAGCATCCATCTTGAGGAGGAGCGGCCTGAAGTTTTTCTGATATGTGCTAAGATGCTAAAACTCATCGGGCAGATCACACTGAGCTGTAGATCGAAGTAGCCCCATCCATCTGGATGGATGCTGACTTTTTCTGCGAAACAGTCTCCTCCACCCCCACGCCCACTTTTATTGAGCTACAATTATACAACACTATTAGTTTCAGGTGTTCCTTTTAATTTTTTAAATTGCTTTCAGATTTAACTCCTCTGCTTTTTAAAGCTTAATTCCCATCCCAGGTATGCAGCCACTCAACTCTCTCATTTCTGTGAATGGAAAACAGACCCAGAGACTGGATCTGTGGAGGTGCAGGAAAAAAAGAGATGTGTGCGAAACAAAACCCGAGAAGGTCCAATTTCCCTGCGGAGAGAACTACTTCTGGGCAGTTCACCAGGCTACAAACCGAAAGGGAGGGAGGGCTTGAAGTTAAGTAACCTGAGCGTCAGGCTGCCCCCCCGCCCCCGCCACCCCGACACACACACACCGTCACCCCTCTTGAACACGCTGACGCAGAATCCCACAGTCTCTGGGGCTTCCTTTTCGTACCGCGTCTCCGACTGCTCCACTCAGATGGAGCAGCGCTCACTCGCCAGGTCCCAGTGCCCCTCCCGGGCCCCACCCCGCAGCCTTTGCACTTCCTGCCCGTCCCAGGCTGCGCCTGGCCCGTCCCCCGCGCTTCTCGGGGAGGCCGGCGCCGGGGAGCTCCTCCCAGAGCAGCTGCGAGGGCGGCCACGCCCTGCGCGCCGAGGCGGCTCGTAGGGTCTCGGCTCGTCGGACTGCAAGCGGCAGTCCCTTAGCCGCCAGGCCTTGGGCCCCCTGAGCTCCCTCGGCTGAGCGGGCCAGCGCCTTCGGTATCATGCTGCGCTGGCTGCGGGGCTTCGTGCTGCCCACGGCGGCCTGCCAGGACGCGGAGCCGCCGACGCGCTACGAGACCCTCTTTCAGAAACTGGACCGCAACGGGGACGGCGTGGTGGACATCAGCGAGCTGCAGGAGGGGCTCAAGAGCTTGGGCATCCCCCTGGGCCAGGACGCCGAGGAGGTGGGTCGCTGCGAGTCGCGCGGCCCGGGGGCCGGGAGGGCCACGGGGACTCTGGGCGCTGCAGGACGAGAGCGGCGGCCCGCGGCTCAGCGGGAAGAGGCCGGACTTGAGGCGGCCAGCCCGCGAATGGTTCAGAAGCTCAGGGGTGGGGACCGCGGCCAGGTACCCCGGAACGGATGCTCGTCAGAGATCTGAAAGGCTACTGATGTTTTTCCAAAAAAAACGAGTGCGGCGGATACTCTAGCTCGCTCTTAACAATTCAAAATCCTGTACCCAGTACTTTTGGTAACCACCCCCCGCCCCCAACTTTTTGTAGCACTCAGCCTCTGCAAACAGTTAATGATTTTTTTTTTTAGCTCTCATACTTCCGTGGCCCCAAGTTGTGTAAGAAGGCTCACGTTTTGTATCTCTCTTCGAAACTGCTTTCTTAAATAAGATAGTTTGCTGTTTTAGAACCGTTTGAAAACCCATCGCATTTTCCCCCAACTTCCCGCTGAGGAGGAGAGGCAACATTCCATTGTTTAAGACGTTCTTAATACCCAAAGTCCACAAGTTGACCTGAAGGGTTGGCCCGTTGTCTGAGCAATTTCGGCTTCTCTGAGTCATAATTGTGTCCCTGAGAGCAGCTCCTATCAGCAGGGCGGAGATACTTGGAACCTTTCCAGCTCCTCAGAAAAGTAGGAGGACTCTTCAGCGTTCTCTATCCCAAGAGATAAAGTGAATACGCTATAAGAAAGGACAACTGTTTTATAGTGGTTGTATTTTAAGCTACTCATTCAATGCCTGTAGTAGTTACAGGCCTCTTCAAGTTGTTATTTCTTCTTGAGTCAGATTTAGTAAGCTACAACTTTTAGGAAATTGCCCGTTTTGTCCAAGGTTTATAATACTTAATATTCACTTACAGTTTTTAAAAAAAGTTCTGACTGTATCTGTAGTTGATTTTTTCTTTCCCCCAACCTTCAGTCTCACCAAATCTTTTTTTCTTGCCAGTCTTCCCTGTCCCCGCCCCTCTCCTTGTCTATACTATTCATACACTGAATATTTGGTATTTTTTGCTGATTGTTTGTGTTTTTAAATTTTCTTCCATTAGCTTTTGTTTATGTCTTTCTACTTTCTCTAGGTTTACTCATTTGCCCCTTTTCTGATTTCTTCAGCTGAATGTTTGATTCATTAACTGACTCTTTGTGACCCCATGGACTGTAGCCTGCCAGGCTCCTTTGTCCATGGAATTCTCCAAGCAAGAATACTGGAGTGGGTTGCTATTCCCTTCTCCTGGGAATCGTCCTGACCCAGGGATCAAACCTGGGTCTCCTGCATTGCAGGCAGATTCTTTACCATCTAAGCCACCAGGGAAGCCTATTTTGAGCTACAATATCCCTTTGATCACCTCTTTCGTCTCATCCCATAAGTTTGTATATTTGTTGTAACTTAGCTCCCAGTATTTTCTAATGTCCAATATGACTTCATCCTTGACCCATGAATTATTTAAATGTGTGCTTTAAATTTCAAAATGTATGCTTTCTTTGTTAGTTCTTTGAATGTATGAATAAAATAGATAAACCTCTGGCAAGACTGCTTAAGAAAAAGAGAATTCAGGAACAAAAAAATGTCTTCAGTTTTCCAAAATTTATATAAGAATATATTATAAAATAAGTTGTATAAAACTATGTGTATGCAAACATATAGAACAAGATGGCATATATTTGTCACATACCTAATATATGTATCTTATACATAAAATATATTTTACACATACGTATATATATATATACTATCGCTGTCTGTGCTCATGCCAGATATTATTAACTATTCTCAGTACTCTTTTTTGATTCTTCAGTAAAGGTTTAATAATGATTGCTTTTGGATGGTAGGAGTTAATTTACCTTTTTACTTTCTGCTTCATAATTTTTGTATTATTTCAGTTTTTTAAAATGATCATACATTATTATTTTTATGATAAGGAAAAAATATAGGACTAAAACATAAAATTAAATATCATCTCTCTGGGATGAGCTTTTCCGGACCACCCTCTATAGACGAGTTCATCACACCTTATTTGTAGGTCTCTGTCTCATGTATCACTATTGCTGTAATTTCCAAAAGGTATTTTTATTTATTGACTGTGTCCTCCACTAATACCAAACATCCTGAAGATGAGGATCATGTCTCATGATCTAAACACAGTGATACAAAAAGATTTAAGGCTTGTGATTTGAAATATCCTAAACAAGGCAGTGGCTCATTTGAAATAATTAGTTTCCATAGTTTTGCCAGATAAACATCTTTTTACACACATAGATGAACTTGTAAGAAAAGTCTAGCCAAACTATCTGGGTTTAAACTGCGATTGTGCTACTTACCTGATAACTTTGGGGCAAATTTTAAAATCTCTCTAGCCTCAGTTTCCACATCTGTGACAGAGGTGATATTAGTACTTATTTCATAGAGTTATTGTGAAGTATAAATGAATTAAAATATGTTAAATACTTAGAATAATACCTGGTACCTAATAAACAATCAACTAATTATAGGCTTTAAATTATCTAATACTGTTACTACAGTCACTATTAAAGAGAAGTGTCAAAATCTCTATAATTGTAGATTTGCCAACTTTGTAATTTTGTCAGTTTTCCCCTTTTATATTTTAAAAATAGACTATATAGCGGACTGTACTACTGGTGAATTCAGATTTAGCATTGTTATATCTTCTTGGTGAATTGCTTCTTTTATCTTTATGGTTTCTTGCCTGCCCTTGTAGCATGGCTCCCCCTTTATTTGTCAAATGCCCAAATCATTGCACTGACCAGGGTGTTTCCCACAAACAGGTTGTTTCCCCAGGTCACCACAGGAAAATCTTCAGTATTTGGGCTCCCACCTTGTACAGGGCATCATCCTTGACCCACATTCCACTCCAGGGCTCTTTGCCTTCTGGGTGGTGAATGAGCCAGTTCCCAAACCCTATCTTCCCACCTCTTGTCTTGGGCTAACCATGGTGCCAGTTGCAACTGCATCACTTCTGGTCTTCCTTGGAGCAGAAACCAAGATGGGATCGGGTGTGCAAAAGAAGGGTAAAGGAGAGGAGACAGGGGTGAACTGAGGGGAGTCTTCAGACCACGATGCAAGTTTAACCCCTGTTAGAAGAGTGCAAGAAAGAAGGAGGTTTAGGAGGAACTTCAGAGCCAAGCACAGCTCTTAGAAAGTCTCAGCTAGGCTAAGGAGAATGGCTGAGGAAAGGTAATCTGTTAGGAGAGCCCTGTGGTGGCTGCCCCTTCTGTGCTAGTCACTGGGTGGAACAAACCAGGGGGGCCTTGGCATGAGTGCTCAGTGGGTCCAGAGGTCCACAGGTGTGGCAAGTAGGCTGTCAGTCACCTCTGCTCCTATAGCAGGTTCCCTTGTAGGCATTCTAAAATGGTGTCCACAGGCCACTCCTTGGCCCCCACGTATCTGCTTCTCAGCATAGGTTTGGGAAGCGCACCTCACTGTTCTTGGCCTCTCTTCCTCGGTGAGGATAGTGGGACAAACTACAGTCCCCATTGCTTCACTTGACCACAGCTGCCACTCCTGATTTCTCCTCCTGACTGTCTGTTTTATTTTAATTTTTTATTGGCGCTACCTCCCAGTCATCTGGGAAACTAGTCTGGTCCAGCCAGCTACCCCTTCTCCCAACCTGCTTTGGGGGGATGGGATGGAGTGAGGGGCCACCTTCTGAGTGTACTGCGGCCCACGCACTCCCGCAGGGGAAGGGGGGCACTCAAAAACTATGTAAACCCCTGCCTCTGGATACAGGAGTGGGGGCCGGTGGCGGCACTCCTGGGACCTCCCTGCCCCAGGCGATGCAGGGGCTAGGTCGCTGGAATGGCCAGTCCAGGCAGGCCCCAGCTTGGCCTACTCCAAAGCACCGCGCTGCTCTCCAGTAGACACCGGGGACTTATTTTCTAACTGGGGGAAGGTGCAGGGTCTGGGTGGAGCCACACAGCCACCTCCAGCCTTTTTCTGCAGAGGCTCCGGAGACCACCCTGCTTCCAAAAGTTATGTCTGGCCTCCAACTCTAGCCAGGCTGAACCCTAGGGACATTAACTAAAGATAAGAAGGGGTGGGAAGGGGAAACTAGGATGTTGGGGGAATTGGATGGGTTGAGGTTTACATTTGTTGTTGTCTAGTCGTTAAGTCGTGTCCCAGTTCTTTGTGACCCCATGGACTGTAGCCCTGTAGGAGCTCGGCAGGCTCCTCTGTCCAGGGGATTTTCCTGGCAAGAATAGTGGAGTGGGTTGCCATTTCCTACTCCACTGACTGTCTATTTTAAACACCACTCACACTCAGCTGGAAACTGCAGGTCTTTGTGACTTTGCTGGTGGTGTGACCCAAACTTTCCTTCCTGTGGCGCCTGAGCTTCTCAGACCACTGTGGTTGCCTGTGCCCATTCACAGTGCTAAGTGGGCCAGGGAGTATTCGGTGGCTTTCCTGGTGTCCACGTGGGTCATCTGAATTCCATAAATTTTCCTCTCTTTCTCTGTGGTGTAGAAGCAGCTCTGCCTCCTGCTGATCAAGGCCAAGTTACACCTATTCAGAGGGTGACTTCTTTTTTTGCCTGTTGTCCCTGAACACAAGATCCAAATGTCCAGATGGAAGTTATAGCTTGTAGTTCAATGGGATCCTTATTGTGTTCCCTGACAAGAGTATAACTATCCTGTTTGGGGACCAGAAGCTAACCTGGCAAAGCCCAGAGCTGTGGGGACACGAAGCAAAATGTCCCCAGCGAGTCACTGAGAGTGATAGAACATGGAACTGCTGCTGCTTCCCCCTCTTAGTTCCTGGACTCAGGTATTCTTCCTTTAGGGGGCACAGAGCCATGTGGTAGGTCTCTGATTCAGTGTACATACTGCATCCCAAAGGGTGGCAGCCCATTTTTGCCAAATAATTGTCTCCTAGGGGTTGATTTGACTCTGCTTTCAGTAGGCCTTTCCAGCATTCTGTGAGGTTGGCTGCTTCCGGATGGTGTGGTGTGTGAAATGTCTGGTGGATCCCATGGTCTCAGGCCCACTTCTACACCTCTTCCACTGTGAAGGGATCCCCTGGTCAGTTGCTGTGTTAGGTAGCGATTTCATGCTTGTGGATTAGGCATTTCACCAACACCCAGATAGTGGTGCTATCTGAACCGTTGTGAGCAGGAAGGGGAAACCCCTACCTTCCTTCTTCCAGAAAGACACATTGTCCCTTCCATGACAGGCAGCACCCAATATAACTGACTTTCCACTGAGTGACCCATTGGTCTTCTTGAGGAATAGTGTCATGTCTGGGCCAGGCAAGCGTCAGATCATGAAAGGCATTGAGAACCTGCTGGATGGTTTGGATTTTTATCATGAATGATGGGAACGCTTGGGAGGTTTTAAGCAAGAGGAGACACAAGTAAATTTATGATTTAGGAAGAGCATGCTGGTGGCTGGGCGGAAAGTAGGTGGAGGAAGAGAGGGTGTGGAGGCAAGCCTGGACCACAGCAGCCAATCAAATACTTAGGATTACATGGTCAGTCTTTATGGAGGAAAATTTCAGAGGTCTGTATAATGTCACAGCCTGGGGAGATTATCCATTTGAGCATCTAGAAATGAGAACTATGGGGTGACTCTTCAAGGGAAAGGTTTCAAGATAATTTGAATCTATCACAGATACTCAACCTGAAGTGAAATCTCTATAAATTTCCATCTGACTTGATCTCTTCTCCACATTGCCAAGCTTTTGTGATGTAGAAGCATGTAGAGGAGAGCAGATTTCTATTTAAGTTCCTTCAAGCTTTAAATGGAAAGATTGTGAAATATAAGAGTGTAGAATATAGAAAATAGGTATAAGGAATATGATAATTTAGGAATATTTTAAGGAATACAATAACTAATCACTACTATGTGTTCCAAAAGTATCCAGGGAAAGGAAAAGATATCAAGGCAAGTCCTGGGACAAAGAACTAACCAGAGGTGAACTTGGGCTTCCCAAGTGGCGCAGTGGTAAAAACCCATCTGCAATGCAGAAGACATGAGAGACTTGGGTTTGATCCCTGGTTTTGGGAAGATCTCCTGGAGGAGGAAATGGCAACCCACTCCAGTACTCTTGCCTGGGAAATCCTGTGGATAGAAGAGCCTGGTGGGCTGCAGTCCATGGGGTCACACCATGGGGTCACAGAGTCAGACATGACTGAGCGACTGAGCATGCTGCAGGCAGTGCCTGACACATAGGACAGAGGTGAATGCACTACAGTTTCTTCTGAATGAATGACTCTGCTTTTGCTGCTAAGTCGCTTCAGTCGTGTCCGACTATGCGACCCCATGTCGGCAGCCCACCAGGCTCCCCTGTCCCTGGGATTTTCCAGGCAAGAACACTGGAGTGGGTTGCCATTTCCTTCTCCAACGCATGAAACTGAAAAGTGAAAGTGAAGTCGCTCAGTCGTGTCCGACTCGTAGCGACCCCATGGACTGCAGCCTACCAGGCTCCTCAGTCCATGGGATTCTCCAGGCAAGAGTACTGGAGTGGGGTGACTCTGCTTTTACATGTTTCCAAATTGCCTCATTATGAAATTAGTGTTTTAGAAGAGATAAAATTCACATTAAGTTCTTCTAGGACTCAGGAATTGTTTGTAGAAGGTAGTATGAGAAACAAGGAAATTCAGTAGTTATTACTAATATTCCCATAAGAATCTAGTAATCCTGTCTGCTTTTTTTTTTTCTTAGAATATCCCTCCTCCCTTTCCCCCTTCCCCTCTCCTCCTCCTTCTCCTTTTCCTCCTTCTGCCCTTCCTCCTCCTCCTTGTTTTTCATCAAAGACCACATTAGAACCTTCTAAAAGGATATTAATATTTGGATATCATTTGAGATACTCTGAGGGAAAAAATTTCAGAACATCAAACAGGAGAAGAAATAATCTGAATTTTAATTTACTGAAATGGAAATCAGAAAAATAAACTGATGAAGAGTCAGCAATTTTAGCTGGAAGTTCTTATTTTGATTCAATTTAGGCTTGGAAGACTTTTTAATAGTATAGGACCAAAACCAAAAAAATCTAGATTTAGAATGAATAAGGCAATAAAATGAAAAAAGGAAGATCTTGACTTTTTTTATACAGATTTTTTCAGGTATTTTTTATTTCTCCTTAAATAGTGGCACCATTTAGTAGTAATTCTTTTATTAATAGGCGGAGGAAAAATGGGGCAGACTGTGTAGCGTATGAAGGTATTCCTATACCCATGTTCACAGCTAACTGATCTAAGAGTTGTGTTCAGCTGGCCTCTGAAGTCATGGACAATTTTAAAACTTAAGTTGTCTGCCATGTATTCACCGGCACAAACTCTTACTGTAACTTTCTTAGGAGAGACTTAGGATCATAAGAGGCATAGGACTCTTACAGCTGAGAGGATTAGCAAGAGCTAGAAGGGAAGCAGCTCAAAGAATTTCACATTTGTTCTGGAGCCACTGCAGAAACCCAGTGAAGATAATGACCTGGGGTAGGGACGCGGGGGTGATCACAGAAGGAAAGGCCCACGCTGGCAGATTTTCATTCAGGTTCCAAGCATCATTACAATGATTGCCAAGTTCCTTAACCTTAGAAGAAGAAGTCGTAGAAAGGTGTGACTAAACAACTTTAAAAAAAAGTTGGACCAACAGCACTAGTCATTACGACTCCACAGTCCATGTTTCAAAACTCCCCTACCCACTTTTCTCTAAAAAGAAGTTCTACCTTTAGAGACAGACCTGTGCCGAAGTCTTTCAGGAAGCCTCTAGAGAAAAGACTCTTCCTGGAGTGAGGTGGAAACAGGCTTTCTGATTGGATGACTAGGGAGGAGGCGGGAACTCGGCAGCCTCGAACACCAGACCTGGCCCCCAACATCGTGTGCCGTGCAACGTGTGCCTCTGCTCTGGAGCCGTTGCCTGCACGGTCGCCCTCCTGTTCTGTACCTGGCAGAAGGGCTTTGGCTTTGGTAGCAGAGAGACAGCTGCTACTTCAGGTCTCTTCCATCTCGGCCTGCGGTGGGCAGAGATCGCCATCTTGCCTTTCACATCCACCTCGAGACTCACGGGGTCACAACGTGGACCACTTGAGTCGCTTCTGCTGCCAGAGACATCCCAGATGGACGCCTCCTATGAAAAACTGTTTTCTCGCCTAGACCTATATAATGAAGACGGGACCCTGGACATCTTTGAGCTTCAGGAAGGCCTGCAGGGTGCAGGGGTCATTCAGGATGGAGGGAAGGAGGGCTTCAGAGAGGCTATGATCTGAAAGATGTCGGGGCTGAGAGTTCTGGAGGAGCCTTAGGCAGAGAAGCCTACAGTCAAATTTACCGGTTCCTAACTGAAGTGACTTAACAGCAGCAGCAGCAGCAGCAACTTGACCTGGGCTGCCACTGTAGTTTTCAGGTCAATTACCAACGTTACTGTAGGAAGAATAACAATGTTACTAATAGTCTTCTCAAGCATTTTTCTCAGTTTTCCCCCTGGCTCTAATATGATAATTTAGGAATATAATAAGGAATACAATAACCAATCATTACTAAGTGTTCCAAAAGTATCCAGGGAAGGAAAAAGACATCAAGGCAAGTCTTGAGACAAAATAACTAACTAGAGATGAACTCGGGCTTCTGAATTCAAATTGCTCTCAAGATATTGGATGCAAACTGGTTTTTGGAGTCCCTTGTTCAAAATACTCACCTGTTATTAGTAGCCTATGAGCATCAACCCCAAGAATGCACCCTCTGCTGTTTAGGAAACTGGCATAATCACTATGTGTGTGTTTTGAGAGTTGTGTGGTAGTTGAAACTTCTCTAATATTGGATTTTGAAGGAGGGCAATCAGTATGAATGGCTTGTAGTCTTGGGGTCTCACCCAAGCCAATATGTCCTTATAACTTGCTTTAATCATCAGACTTTTAAAAATGAGCTTGGGCATTGTTTGCTTTGCTGATCTTTCCCCCAGCAACCTAGGTTAGAGGATCCTTCTCAGTATGTGATGCCTCATGCATTTCTACCAGTGTATTTCTAAGTAATTTTCTGTTTCGAAGTTATTATTGAGTATAGTTATTGTTTTCTAATTTTATTTGCTCTTTGTATGTTTAGCTCAGAAGACTGGGAGATCCACGAGAGGTAAAGACTGGCAAATTCATTTGAAAAATTGGCACTTCATACTCAAAAAACTGTCAGTTGAGTTCTGTCATGTTAAGATTTGGTAAAACTCTTCTTGAAATAAGCTGTGTGAACTTTAGAAGTCTGTATTTTAATCATCCATTCAGTCATTGATCAATTGTATTTTGAGTACATTTTATATGCCAAGCATTGTGTCTTGGTTTCTTCATTTGTAACATCAGAGGCCTGGACTGGATGTTGTCTAAAGAGCAAGCCAGTCCAAAATATTCTCTCTGTAAATTTCACTTGGATTTTTAAGTTGTGTTTTTCTCTTGAAACCTATTGCCCTTCATGCTTTTTTAAAGCTTCTCTTGTACTTAGATTTTCAAGTGTGAGTTTTATTTATTTATTAGGAATAAACTAACCTTTCATAAGGAATTCTAGATTATGACATAAACAAATTCAGTCTTTCAAACACATTACTTCTTTATTAAAACAAATTTTTTTCCATACTGTTGTTCTTGGTAATAGACGGTGTGAGCCATATAAAAAGGCTTTTTGTGACTGATGAGGGCTTACGTATCAAAACTCGAGGGGACTCTGCAATAACCACATCAGTTCAGTTCAGTCACTCAGTCATGTCCGACTCTTAGTGACCCTGTGCTCTGCAGCACGCCAGGCCTCCCTGTCCATCACCAACGCCCGGAGTTTACTCACACTCATGTCCATTGAGTCGGTGATGCCATCCAACCATCTCATTCTCTGTTGTCCTTTTCTCCTCTTGCCTTCAATCTTTCCCAGCATCAGGGTCTTTTCAAATGAGTCAGCTCTTCGCATCAGGTGGCCAAAGTATTGGAGTTTCAGCTTCAACATCAGTCCTTCCAATGAACATTCAGGACTGATTTCCTTTAGGATGGACTGGTTGGATCTCCTTGCAGTCCAAGGGACTCTCAAGAGTCTTCTCCAACACCACAGTTCAAAAGCATCAATTCTTTGGTGCTCAGCTATCTTCACAGTCCAACTCTCACATCCATACATGACTACTGGAAAAACCGTAGCCTTACCTAGACGGATCCTTGTTGGCAAAGTAATGTCTCTGCTTTTTAATATGCTGTCTAAGTTGGTCATAACTTTTCTTCCACGGAGTAATCATCTTTTAATATCATGGTTGCAATCACCATCTGCAGTGATTTGGAGCCCCCCAAAATAAAGTCTGCCACTGTTTCCACTGTTTCTCAATCTATGTGCCATGAAGTGATGGGACTGGATGCCATGATCTTAGTTTTGTGAATGTTGAGCTATAAGCCAACTTTTTCACTCTCCTCTCACTTTCATCAAGAAGCTCTTTAGTTCTTCTTCGCTTTCTGCCATAAGTGTAGTGTCATCTGCATATCTGAGGTTATTGATATTTCTCCCAGCAATCTTGATTCAGCTTGTGCTTCTTCCAGCCTAGTGTTTCTCATGATGTACTCTGCATATAAGTTAAGTAAGCACAGTGACAATATACAGCCTTGATGTACTCCTTTTCCTATTTGGAACCAGTCTGTTGTTCCATGTCCAGTTCTAACTGTTGCTTCTTGCCCTGCATATAGATTTCTCAAGAGGCAGGCCAGATGGTCTGCTATTCCCATCTCTTTCAGAATTTTCCACAGTTTAATGTGATCTATAGAGTCAAAGGCTTTGGCATAGTCAATAAAGCACAAATAGATGATTTTATGGAACTCTCTTGCTTTTTTGATGATCCATCAGATGTTGGCAATTTGATCTCTGGTTCCTCTGCCTTTTCTAAAACCAGCTTGAACATCTGGAAGTTCACGGTTCACATATTGTTGAAGCCTGGCTTGGAGAATTTTGAGCATTACTTAAGTAGCGTGTGAGATGAGTGCAATTGTGTGGTAGTTTGAGCATTCTTTGACATTGCCTTTCTTTGGGATTGGAATGAAAACTGACCTTATCCAGTTCTGTGGCCACTGCTGTGTTTTCCAAATTTGCTGGCATATTAATAAAGTGCAGCGCTTTCACAGCATCATCTTTTAGGATTTGAAATAGCTCAGCTGGAATTCCATCACCTCCACTAGCTTTGTTTATAGTGATGCTTCCTAAGGCCCACTTGACTTCACATTCCAGGATTTCTGGCTCTAAGTGAGTGATCACACCATCATGATTATCTGAGTCATGAAGATCTTTTTTGTATAGTTCTTCTGTGTATTCTTGCCACCTCTTCTTAATATCTTCTGCCTCTGTTAGGTCCATACCATTTCTGTCCTTTATTGAGCCCATCTTTGCATGAAATGTTCCCTTGGTATCTCTAATTTTCTTGAAGAGATCTCTAGTCTTTCCCATTCTGTTGTTTCCCTCTATTTCTTTGCACTGATCACTGAGGAAGTCTTTCTTATCTCTCCTTGCTGTTCTTTGGAATTCTACATTCAAATGGGTATATCTTTCTTTTCTCCTTTGGTTTTTGCTTTTCTTCTTTTCACAGCTATTTGTAAGGCCTCCTCAGAGAACCATTTTGCTTTTTTGCATTTCTTTTTCTTGGGGATGGTCTTGCTCTCTGTCTCCTGTACAATGTCGTGAACCTCCGTCCATAGTTCATCAGGCACTCTGTCTATCAGGTCTAGTCCCTTAAATCTATTTCTCACTTCCACTGTATAACTGTTAGGGATTTGATCTAGGTCATACCTGAATGGTCTAGTGGTTTTCCCTTCTTTCTTCAATTTAAGTCTGAATTTGGCAAAAGGAGTTCATGATCTGATCCACAGCCACAGTCAGGTCCCACAGGTGTTGTTTTTGCTGACTGTATAGAGCTTCTCTTTCTTTGGCTGCAAAGAATATACCTATCTGATTTCGGTGTTGACCATTTGGTGATGTCCATGTGTAGAGTCTTCTCTTGTGTTGTTGGAAGAGGATGTTTGCTATGACCAATACATTCTCTTGGCAGAACTCTATTAGCCTTTGCCCTGCTTCATTCATTCTGTACTCCAAGGCCAAATTTGCCTGTTACTCCAGGCGTTTCTTGACTCCTACTTTTGCATTCTAGTCCCCTATAATGAAAAGGACATATTTTTGGGGTGTTAGTTCTAGAAGGTCTTGTAGGTCTTCATAGAACCGTTCAACTTCAGCTTCTTCAGCATTACTGGTCGGGGCATAAACTTGGATTACTGTTATATTGAATGGCTTGCCTTGGAAATGAACAGAGATCATTCTGGTGTTTTTGAGACTGCATCCAAGTAATGCATTTTGGACTATTTTGTTGACTATGATGGTTACTCCATTTCTTCTAAGGGATTCTTGCCCACAGTAGTAGACATAATGGTCATCTGAGTTTTAAATTCACCATTCCAGTCCATTTTAGTTCACTGATTCCTAAAATGTCAATGTTCACTCTTGCCATCTCTGGTTTGATCACTTCCAATTTGCCTTGATTCAGGGACCTAACATTCCAGGTTCCTATGCAATATTGCTCTTTACAGCAATACAGTAACCACATAGAACCTTATATTTCAGGGAAAATGATGTGGCTTTTCCTCAGGTAAGGTGATGTCTCTAGGAAATTTTGATGTGAGTTTTCTCTCACATGTCTCCATCTTCCCTAGTTGGAAGTTTATTTATACAGATTGAGAATTCATTTAATTTTTTAGATATAGAAGTGGTACTTATGTGGCTCCAAGAAAGAAAAGATACAACTTTTTATTCTGGTAACAGATTTTTTGAATGATAATTTATTTGGTTTGGTTCGTTTTTTTTTTTGCTATGAAAAGTGAGAGACTGAATATGCAAATAGTGGTTCAACCATATTTAAAATTTAACTTTGTATTTCATAACCTATGCAAATGTGAAGTCACTGTGTTGTAACCTGAAGCTAACATAATACTGTAGGTCAAGTATATTTCAATTTGAAAAAATTTGAACTTTGACCCATGACCTGCTGAGAAGACAACACTTTGTCTATGATAAACAATCCACGTAGACAACCTACTGTAAGTCAGATTTTACTGGAAGCCAGAATGCCATCTCTGGTGACAGTCCAAGAAACTAAACAATAACTTCTGTAACAGCCCCAGACGGCCAGGAATTGATTGATCACTGACAGTTTCCCCAATTTTTGTCCTTGCTACCAACTTAGGACCAACCAGAGAGAGCGAAATATGTCCCCCAACCAATCAAACAAGATGACCCACTTAAATCCGGAAGTTTTCCCAGGCCAGCAGTCTCCAGTCAGGGCACACTGGAAAACTCCTTTTTTCCTACTATAAAGTTTCTCACTCTTCTTCCTGTCTTTGAGCCAAGACACAAGTGACATTGGCTTACTTCCTTGCTATAGTAAGCCCATAATAAATACCCTTTCCTTTTCTCCTTTGATTTGTCTTTATTTTCACAAAATAGACAAGAAAGCTCAGAACTCAGAGTCAGTAGACAGTTATAACTCTGGGAACCTTTATTTACTGTGTGTAAATAATTTGTATTTACTGTGCATGCATCCTTAGTCACTCAGTTTTGTTTGACTCTTTGCTTCCCTTTGGATTGTAGCCTGGCTCTCCTGTCCAAGGAATTATCCAGGCAAGAATACTGGAGTGGGTTGCCATTTCCCTGCCATTTCCAGGGAATCTTCCTGACCCAGGGATCAAAACTTTGTCTCCTGTGTCTCCTGCATTGCAGGTGGATTCTTTATAGAAAAGTTAATGAAATAGTCAAAGCTATTGTTTTTTCCAGTAGTCATGTACAGTTGTGAGAGTTGGACTATAAAGAAGGCTGAGTGCCAAAGAACTGGACATGGAACAACAGACTGGTTCCAAGTTGGGAAAGGAGTACATCAAAGCTTAATATTATCACCCTGCTTATTTAACTTATATGCAGAGTACGTCATGAGAAATGCCGGGCTGGATTAAGCACAAGCTGGAATCAAAATTGCTGGGAGAAATATCAATAACCTCAGATATGCAGATGACACCACAATTCTGGCAGAAAGTGAAGAACTAAAGAGCCTCTTGATGAAAGTGAAAGAGGAGAGTGAAAAAGTTGGCTTAAAGCTCAACATTCAGAAAACTAAGATCATGGCATCCGGTCCCATCACCTCATGGCAGATAGATGAGGAAATAATGGAAACAGTGAGAGACTTTTTTTGGGGGGGTGGGGTTCCAAAATCACTGCAGATAGTGACTGCAGCCATGAAATTAAAAGATGCTTTTTGGAATAAAAGCTATGACCAACCTAGACAGCATATTAAAAAGCAGAGACATTACTTTGCTAACAAAGGCCCGTCTAGTCAAAGGTATGGTTTTTCCAGTAGTTATGTATGGATGGATGTGAGAGTTGGACTGTAAAGAAAGCTGAGCTCTGAAGAATTGATGCTTTTGAACTGTGGTGTTGGAGAAGACTCTTGAGAGTCCCTTGAACTGCAAGGAGATCCAACCAGTCCATCCTAAAGGAAATCAATCCTGAATATTCATTGGAAGGACTGATGCTGAAGCTGAAACCCAATACTTTGTCCACCTGATGCGAAGAACTGGCTCATTTGAAAAGACCCTGATGCTGGGAAAGATTGAAGGTGGGAGGAAAAGGGGACGACAGAGGATTAGATGGTTGGATGGCATCACCAACTCGATGGACAGGAGTTTGAGTAAGCTCTGGGAGTTGGTGATGGATAGGGAGGCTTGATGTGCTGCAGTCCATGGGGTCACAAAGAGGCAGACATGACTGAGTGACTGAACTGAGCTGAGTACCAAAGAACTGATGCTTTCAAATTGTGTTGCTGGAGAAGACTTGAGAATCCTTTGTACTACAAAGAGATCAAACCAGTTAATCCCAAAGGAAATCAACTCTGAATATTCATTGGAAGGACTGATACTGAAGCTCCATACTTTGGCCACTTGATACGAAGAGCCAGCTCTTGGAAAAGACTCTGAATCTGGGAAAGATTGAAGACAGAGGAGAAGAGGGCAGCAGAGGATGAGATGGTTAGATAGCATCACTAACTCAATGGACATGAATTTGAGCAAACTCCGGGAGATGGTGAAGGACAAAGAAGCCTGGCATCCTGCAGTCCATGGGATTGCAGAGTTGGACATGACTTAGTGACTGAACAACAACAACAAATGAAATATGGGTAAAAAGAAAGATCAAGCTCTTTAAAGATTGGGTTAGAGATGTCCTTTAATTTGTAATTTCTAAAATGAGTTGTTCACTGTTGCTTTCAGTGATCAAAATAAAAACTTCTTAGATGAAACTTCAGAACTTAAATGGGGTCCCAGAATGCTGTGACATTTTCTTACGGATTATGCAAATCTCAGTGTATGTGTTGAGTAATCAGAAAATAATTTCTAGATGAAAATCATCCTCAATCTAATTTTGAAAGTAAATAAAGAACAATAATTATTTTTCAGTGACAATAAAATGTATTTGCTTTTAAAATGTAATGATTGGTGGCATTTGAATCAAGACTATTTAGATTGCAGATAAGAGATTTCTACTGATACTAGTTTAAACAAAAAAGGCTAGAATTATTTGTAGATACCCTTTATTAGTTTGAGAAAGCACCACTCAGAGTTTTTAGTTTGCTCAGAATTTTCAGTCATAAAGATGTAGAATCCATCAAAAATTTTTCTGCTTTTACTAGGGTGATCTTATGACATCTTTATTCTGTTACTGTGGTAGATTATAAGATTTAAAAAACCATGTTAACCTAACCTGACATTACTGGTATACATTTATCTTTTGTATATGTGTGTGTCCATATATAGTGTTATGTATATACATATTATATATGGTATAACATATATAGTATTATATGTGAATATATAGTGTCCATTTTATGTTGTATTCATATAATTATATACATAGTATATATATATTATTGTATCCATGTACATTATTATATATAGTGTGTGTATGTATATTATTGTTTGTGAAATAATATTTCCCAAAACAAATGATTTTTCTTGATAGAGATAGACAGTTTGATATGACAGCTTTTTATAAGGATCATCTTTAAGAAGAGGTCATGTAATTTTGGAAATTCAAAAGGAAAAAGACTATTTTAAACATTTAAATTTAGGTCAAGATTTTGTCTTCTATCTTGGAATTTATAAAATATATTTCTTAATAGGAAAATAGCCAATTTTCTTAAAGTTTTTGTACAAAAAATTCAATACTTTTAACCCATATAAAATATCTCTAATTTTTTTCTTTTTTATAGAAAATTTTCACTACTGGTGATGTCAACAAAGATGGGAAGCTGGATTTTGAAGAATTTATGAAGTACCTTAAAGACCATGAGAAAAAAATGAAATTGGCATTTAAGAGTTTGGACAAAAATAATGATGGTTTGTGTTTCTTTTTTGTTTATCAACACCTATGAAGAAGCACTTCTCATGTTTTCAAAAGTCTAAAATAATGTATATTTTAGTCTCTCTTTTTTAGATGATAATTATTACTTGTGGTAATATTTGTTTTTCTTAGTATATGATTTTTATATAGAATGTTTTTAGTGAAGAAAAGTTATATGTAGCTTTGTCCAATGAATCATAAACTGTGAGTAGGGCCTTTTGTAAAATATTAATTATGGAGTGTTATACTGATTTGACTTAAAGTTATGGTTTAAAAATAATAATTATGTTTTCTTGCTCTCTGAGCAAGAGAGATTTATTTTTATTCATACCAAGCACAAGTGTTTTATATTCTAAACTTTAAACAACTTTCAGATTATCTTATATTTGATAAGTCTTTTTGAAAGAATTAACCTGTGATCAGAGAAGATACTCTCTGATTATGAAAGTTAGAAAAGAAAATAGCAGATAGATATTTAAATATATACCTTCTGATTGGGATTATCGTTTTTCTATTTATTAATAGCTTGGAGTTAGAGTCCCAGTCATGTAGAGCAAAAAGCAAGGGCCACAGTAGGAGAAAGGAAGCAGCTATCAAACCCTTATCACCAGAGGCAACCTTTGATAAGAAGAGGGAATTTATTTTAAAAATGTATAATGTAGCCTCAGACCCCTCCCCATGCATAAGTGGTGGAGACCATTCCATTCACAGATTTATTATTCAAGAAACAAGTTAAACAAATAAATAGAAAATATGGTTCATACCAGGGTAGGCAAACTTTTTTTTTAAATGAAAGGCCAGATAGGAAATATTTAGCTTAGTGAGCCATGTGATCTCAGTTGCAGGTACTTGTCTCTGCTGTCACCCTGCAGAAACAGCCTTAGATAATATGTAAATGAGTGGGCATGGCTGTGTACTAATAAAACTTTATTTGTAAAAGCAGGCAACTGGCCTTATTTGGCCAGAGGGTTATAGTTTGCTGAAAAGTGAAAGTCGCTCAGTCATGTCCGACTCTTTGTAACCCCATTGACTATACAGCCCATGGAATTCTCCAGGCCAGAATACTGGAGTGCGGAGCTGTTCCCTTCTCCAGAGGATCTTCCCAACCCAGGGATCGAACCCAGGTCTCCCATATTGCAGGCGGATTCTTTACCAGCTGAGCCACCAGGGAAGCCCAAAGTGAAAGTCACTCAATCATGTCCGATTCTTTGTGACCCCCTGGACTATAGAGTGCATGGAATTCTCCAGGTCAGAATACTGGAGTGGGTAGCTGTTCCCTTCTCCAGGGGTCTTCCAAACCCAGGGATCGAACCCAGGTCTCCCGCATTGCAGGCAGATTCTTTGCCAGCTGAGCCACAAGGGAAGCCCAAGAATACTGGAGTGGGTACCCTATTTCTTCTCCAGCAGATCTTCCCCACCCAGGAATTGAACCAGGGTCTCCTGCATTGCAGGTGGATTCTTTACCAACTGAGGTATCAGCAAAGCCCTGGTTTATACTGAATCTTAACTTTAGTTAGATTCAAGGCAAGTTACTTCAAACAAACAACTAAATCCTTTGAATGGTTTTGATGATTGTTCAAATCTGTGACTCTCAGCTAGGAAAAGCTGAGTTTGTGGTGAAAAGTAGTACTGTTAGAACATTTATTAGCACCCATAAACCTTACATGCCCCAAGTCTACCTTAATCTAATTTTATAGCAAAATTCAGTTCTTACAGTCTACTTAGTTTCTTCTCACAAACTTTCATCCCACCCTGAACTCTGCATAGAAGTGTCTATATAGTGTTAGGGCAGGCAGTTGCTGGGAGATAGAGCTAACTAAGGATCATCTCCAGATAAACAGAGGCTGATCATCCGGTATGTATGATGTACACATATTAATGGTTAATTTCAGAAAGTTCTAAATGAACCAGAAGAAATAAAGGTGAAGTCTTTCTATTTTATTTTTTAATTGAAGTATAGTTGACTTACAATGTTGTATTAAAGGTGAAACTTATGATACATTTGTAGTAGATCAAACAGTTTCCTCTCAATTTATCTTGTTTGTATATTTAAAAACACCTTCTCATTATAGGTTCATATTTTTGTTTATTAGACTTTCATAAAGGAAACTGGGACTTCCCTGGTGGCTCAGTGATAAAAAATCTGCCTGCCAATACAGGAGACACGAGTTTTATCCCTGGGTTGGGAAGATTCCCTGGAGAAGGAAGTGGCAACCCACTCCAGTATTCTTGCCTGGGAAATCCCATGGACAGAGGAATCTGGCAGGCTATAGTCCATTGGCTTGCAGAAGAGTTAGACACAACTTAGCAATTAAGCAACAACAAAGGAAAGCATATATAATCTATCCTAATTATTCATGAATTCTGTATTTGAGAATTTGTCTACTTGATAAAATTTAACTCCAGAAGTAACCCCCAAATCGTACTCACAGTGCTTATGCAGTCATTCATGGATTTGCATAGAGAAGCCACAAGCTTCATTTGCTTGGTGAGCACATTTCTAGCATTATTCTAGACAGAATAAGGTGACACTCTGCTTCCCTGTTATAGCTTTTGTACTGTAAATAAGTCCTTCTACAGCCTACTTGGTGCCATGTCATTCAAATTTTTATGTTGTTTGTTGATGATTTCACTAGTTACAATGGCTCCCAAGAACAGTGCTGAAATGGTGTGCATTCCTAAATGTGGGAAGGCTGTGAAGTGTCTTTGGAGAAAAATATATGTGTCAAAATGCTTTACTCAGACAAGACTTATAGTGCTATTGACCATGAGCTCACTGTAATGAGTCAACATTAACACACACATATATATATGTTAACATATACATTAACATATATATATATAACATATATATTAACATATATATACATTAACATATATATATATATATATATATATATATAAAACAAGGTGTATTTAAATAGAAACACACAGCAAACAAGCTTTTGTATTGATTGGTTGATGAGAAAATTGATGAGAAAACCAGAGGCTTACAGGAACCTAACCCCATATTTCCCTTAGGAACAACGTTTCCGTTTCCCTTAATTTGGTGTTCACAGTGACCTTATAGAAAGTAACCAGCGTGAATAATGAAAATCAACTGTACTTCTTTGAGAGGGCAGTTATAAAGGTGATTATTCAGAGTGGTGTTTGAAGACTTTCATTGCTGAAAAGTCTGGCTATTTCGGAGAGCCTTTGGCTGTTCTTACATTGTCCAGATTCTCATGCTGCTCCTTCCTTCTCCCTAGAAAGTTCCCTCCCAGTCCTGTCATTCCCTTCAAAGTCCTTCTCTTAAATGCAGTCTTTTCCTCTCACCACTAACAGTAATGTTTGTCTTCCTCTTCTCCTGGAGAACTTGGCTATTAATCCTGGTTTGGCATCAGACCCTGTCTTATTTGTTTTGTTTCACCCTTTTCTATTCATACTAGTCTTAGGATCATCATGAGTCTGTGAACTGCTTCAGGGAAACGCAGTCTTACAATTTATTGCTTGTATTTTCTCTTTCTTCTTCTCGGTTTCTTCTCCTTTCCACAGCATGCTCTAATTGCTCTCATCATAATAATTTTCCTTCTTCTCTCACCCTGCTATCCCTACTTTCTTCATTTTTATTGCCAGATCTCTCAAAAGAATATTCCACACTCTTTGGCTTCATTTGGCCATTTTTCCACTTTCTTTTTAACTCAGTGCAGTACATCTTTATGCATAATAAATGGTTCATCATTTAGTAAATGCATACTTTAAGAGACCCTACCTTAACTGAATTTACTTCAAAATTTGAGTGTCTTGATTTGTACCTCAGTTCTGTTGCTTCTTAATGTGGTTTCTTTGTAGGGCCATGTAAGCTCAGTCTCTTCTTTAGATGGAATATCATTATTTACCTACAAGGCTATTATTTTTGAATGAAATAATATATGTGTACTTGTTTAATATATTTGTTAAAGTTTGAGTTGGTGTTGCAGTATGTATTTAAGCAAATCTGTAACTCATATAAATTCATAATTTTACCTTAATTGGTTCAAGGCTTTCCCTTATAAAGTAAGGGATTTGAAATTCATGATTTCTAAGGTCCTTGTCAGTTCTGAGTTTACAATTTTTATTTTTTAAAGGAAAAATTGAGGCTTCTGAAATTGTCCAGTCTCTCCAGATACTAGGTCTAACTATTTCTGAACAACAAGCAGAATTGATTCTTCGAAGGTAAGCTCTTCATCTATTGACAACTGTTGTTTTTTTTTTTTAAATTTTAATATCCTGTATTAGAGATCTGCATTTGTAAGCATGGCTTAAAACAATTCTCTGCACCTTATCATTCCTCACAATATCTTCCCCTGCTTTTCTCCCTTTTCATTTTGTGTGTGCTCATGCACCTAGTGTAGGAATGGTAAAACTCTCTCAAGGCCTCCAGGACTGGTGGAATGACAGGAAGGTGCTAAATCTCTACAAAAGGAGCCTAAAAGTTTTAGCGCTATCTCTTTTCCTATTTGTTTTTTAATGTGACAGTAGAACTCATTGTTTTAAGATGAAGAGTCAAGCAGATTCATCACTTCTTTATCTTACGCATGACATGACTGGATAAGAGGGAAATCCCAAAGGTCTCCTCATTGACTGACAAAGAAACACTGATTTAAAAAGAACAAACAAGTCGAATAAAAAAAATGGCAGAAAAACTGAACAGACATTTTTCCAAGAAAGATATACAGGTGGCCAACAGGAACATGAAAAAAATGCTCAACATTGCTAATCATCAAAGAAATGCAAATCACAACTACAGTGAGATAGCACCTCACACCTGTGAGAATGATCATCATCAAAAAGACCACAAATAAGGAATGTTGATGAGGATGTGGAGAAAAGGGAACCCTTGTACTTTGTTGGTGGGAATGTAAGTTGATGCAGCCACTGTGGAACACTATCAGTATGCAGGTTCCTCAAAAAACTAAAAATGGAACTACCATATGATCCAGCAATTTCACTCCTGGGTATATATCCAAAAAAAGAAAAGACTATTTCAAAAAGATGCATGCACCCCAGAATTCATAGCAGCACTATTTACAATAGTCACAAAGAAGCAACCTAAGTATCCATCAACAGATGAATGGATAAAGAAGACATGGTAGATATACACAATGGAATATTACTCAGCCATAAAAAAGGATGAAAATTTTCCATTTGCAACAACATGGATGGACTTGGATTATGTTTAGTGAAATAAGTCAGAAAAAGAAAGATAAATACTGTATATTATCACTTATATGTGGAATCTAAAAAACTGTTGAACAGAAAGGAAATAGACTTATAGATATAGCAAACAAACCAGTGGTTACTAATCGGGAGATGAAAGTGGGGAGGGCAAGATAGGGAGACAAGAGGTGCAAAGTACTATGTGTAAAATAAATAGGCTACAAGGATATATTGTGTAGCACAGGGAATAAAGCCAATATTTTATAATCACTGTAAGTGGAGTATAGTCTATAAAAATTTTGAATCACTATTGTACACCAGGAACTGATATATTATAAAGCAGTTGTACCTCAATTTAAAAAAAAGAAAAAAGAGAAAATATCCCCCCACATAAAAATAAATACCTATTTCTTTCAGAAAATAGAGATGCAGTTTGAATATTATTGCCCATGGTAGTCAGATTTAGTGTGTTATTTTACAGAATAGAGTGATAATTTCTGAAGTCTAAGTGTCCTTGAAGGCTTTTTTGTTACAAATACAATACAGAGATCAATTTAAAAAAATGGTAACAAAGTAGAAAAGGATGGTTACATTATATTAGTAGTCTTGTCAGTGTTTTCAGTCTTCAACATTACCTAAAAAGTTTCTTCCAAATGGCTTTATTGTCACGTTTATCTCCTTTTGTATCTGCACTGGTAGCATTTTCCTCCCTTCTGTCTATTCAGAATTTCTTCAGCAAGCAGCTGCTTAATAAGAAGGTGCAAATCTCAGAGCTATACATTGGCATCACTTTTGTTAACATCAGGTCAGAAAGGGTTTCCTGAGGAAATGTAAAGCTAAAACATGAAAAGGAGATAAATAGCATTTTTAAATTTTTTATTTTTGGCCTCAAAAATAAAATGCAGGTTCCCAACCAGGGATCCAACCCATGCCCCTAGCAGTGAAAATATGGAGTCCTAATCATTGGACCACTAGGGAAGGCCCTTAAATAGCATTTTTAAAGTGGAATATGGGGTATGTAATGTTCTGCCCCCAAAGCCACATTTTTCCAGGAAACTGGGAGTATTTCTCTGATTTGTCAGCCAGAAATCCTATTCCTGTATTCCTTTTGATAGCTTTAGGACCAATGCAAATTCCAGCCTAAGCTCCAGAATAAATTACAGGTAATATAGAGGGTGGATTTTTAAATGATGCTATATAATTGTATATATAAATATTTTGACAACTTTATTGATAAGTAGTTCACATACAAAAAATTCACTCTTTTAAAGTGTACAGGTCACTGGTTTTTACCAGTTTCAGAGAGTTGTGCAACCATCACTATTATCTGATTTTGGAACATTTTCATCAGCCCCCAGAGTAACTCTGTATCCACTAGCAGTCATTCCTTACTCCTCACCCTGCAAGCTTCCAGCAGCTACTGATCTACTTTGTCTGTTCTGGACATTCATAAAAAAAAAATGGAATCATTCAACATGTGGCATTTGTGTCTGGCTTTTTTCACTTAGCATGTTTTCAAGCTTCATCCATGTTGTGGCATGCATCACTACTTCATTCCTTTTTTGGACCAAGTTATATTGCATTTTGGAGAAGGAAATGGTAACCCACTCCAGTATTCTTGCCTAGAGAATCCCGTGGATAGAGGAGCCTGGTGGGCTGCTGTCCATGGGGTCGCACAGAGTCAGACACGACTGAAGCGACTTAGCAGCAGCAGCAGCATATTCCATTTTATGTATATATTGCACTTTATTCATCCATTCATTAACAGATGGACATTTGGGTTGCTTCCACTTCCAGTATTTTTTGCTTCCAATATTCAGCTATCATGAATATTGCTGCTCTGAATATTTGTGTACACGTTTTTATGTGAACTTGTTTATAATTCTCTTGGATATATACCTAGTGAAGAATTGCTGGGTCATATGGTAACTCTATGTTCAACTGGTTGAAGAACTGACAGACTGTTTTCCATAGTGACCACACCATTTTACAATCCCAGCAGCAGTGTATGGAGGGCCTGAATTTCTCCACATCTTCCCTGACGTTATTTTCTGTCTTTTGATTTCAACCATGGGTATGTGGTTATGAAGTGGTATCTCATCATGGTTTTTTTGTTTCCCCAGTGGCTAATGTATATTCTTTTGCACTGTTAGGCTATTATTATTATTAGCATTTATACTTTTTCAGGAAAAATTTTAGAATATGTTTGGATTAGAGAAGAAGCTCCATTTTCCCTTTTACGAGACTCCTTTGTTACTCGCACAAAAACTTTACTTCTGAAGCTCTGGTCACCAAATATGTGGGCTTCCCCCCCACAACAGGCAATTCTTAGTGATGCCAGCTGGATTTCATACAGTGTAATTCAGTTCTAACATTGTCGACCTGGAGGTAGTGTCAGATCCCACAAGTTCAGGGCTCAGTTTCACAAGACTGCTCTCCACTTCAGATGCCAATCACAAGGAGTAGGAGGTCCCTAGGTTACCCACATATTCTGTCTGACTTGGCTACAGATCAGAGGTTCCCATGACATTCTCCCCATTGGATTCAGTTACTTGCCAGATGAGCTCACAAAACTTGGGAAAATGTGTACTTGTGTTTATCAGTTTATGAAAGGATATTATAAAGGATACAGGTGAACAGCCAGTAAAAAGATACACACATGAGGAGGTCTGGGAATGTCCCAAGCACAGAAGTTGGGATATGTCACCCTGCTGGTGTGTGGATGTGTTTATTAACCAGAAGCTCCCTGAATCCTATACTGTTGGGATTTTTATGGAGGCTTCTTCACATAGGCATGCTGCTGCTGTGGCTGCTATGTTGCTTCAGTCGTGTCTGACTCTGTGCGACCCCATAGATGGCAGCCCACCAGGCTCTCTGTCCCTGGGATTCTCCAGGCAAGAACACTGGAGTGGGTTGCCATTTCCTTCTGCACACATAGCATGATCAGTTAATAACTGATTTTCAGTCCCTTTCCAGTCTCTGGAGAATTGGGGGCTGGGGTTGGGAGGGAAGGGGCTGAAAATTCCAAGCTTCTGATCATGGCTTAGTTTTTCTGATGACAATTCCTCATCCAGGTGCCCAGCCAGAGTTGCCTCATTAGAACAAGAGATGCCCTAGAGCTTTTATCACTTACGAAGTAGAAGGGCTGTAGGGACTCTGAACCAGGAGCAGGGAACAGAGACCAAATTATACATTTTCTATTATCTCACAATTGTGTTTTCAGTAGTGGAAATCACAGATTTCCCCTTGAGGGCTCAGCCATCAGTATGACTCATATACCTCCAAATGTCAGTTTCTTTTCTGCCATTTCACTGTCTCTTACTGTTTCCAAGACTGAATTCATGGAAAAGAAATGTGCAAGGTGCTGTTTGAAACAGCTGTGGCTGAATCATCAGAGTGTGAGACAGGAACCATAGCCTATTGAAATATAGCCTCCTGGTTCTCCTTTTTCAGTAGAAGATATGGTGGGGAGTAGCTGAAATAGGTGTCTCTCCCAAATATGTATGCTTCGTGTATCTTTATTGTCTGCTCTCAAGTGAAAAAGCCACTTTCCTTTTAGGCTCTCATCTCCATCCATCTTTCCTGTCCTCTAGTTCCCTCTCTACATCTATCGAGGACATTGGCACTTGTCAAATGGTCATTTTCTCTTTGTCCAAAGGCCTAGGAAACTGCAGCATTCATGCTGGCAGCTCCCCTTCTTTCTCGCGTTAATGTTCCTCACTTTCCTCAACACCTGAGCCTTTTATTCCATTTTGCTTCAGTAGCCCACTCTCTCTCTAATTGCATCATAACTTGAAGCTGCTCCTCCTCCGAAGTCTTAAATACCTGTATCCTACCTTAAGGCCTTCTTCCTCTAGATTCTACACTGTCTTGCTCCTCTGGTGCTTGGATTTTGACTTACAGACCTCTGGCCCCTTCATTCCCACCAGTTCATCCATCTTCTCTTGATTCTTTCACCATTCCTACTTGCTTTCTCCCAGTGCTGACCTATCCTCTCAATTGATCTCTTTGCCCCAGCATTTGGACTATGAAGTGTTTCCAGAGAAAAATGAAACTGTACAGATCCAGGAATAACCAAGACATTCTTGGAGAACCATAAGGAGCCGGGAGCCTGCTCCATCAGATTATCAAGAGTTGTTATAAGCTAAAATTAAGATATAGTGAGTGGTGTTGCTACACAGATAGACAAGTTGACAAATGGAACTTACCCTCCCAGTAACAGACCCATCCATGTTTGGGATTTGTCACATGAGAGAAGTAGCTTTGCAAATCCCTTTGAAAAGAAGAGACTATGCAATAAATGGTACTGGTGCTTCTGATTATCCATGCAGACAGAAATATAGTTGGATACCGCCCTACGTCATGCATAGAAATCACAGACATAGAAGGCAAATTATGGTTACCAAAGGGGAAAGGGTAGGGGGAGGGATAAATTAGGAGTATGGGATTAATAGATAAAAACTACTAAATATAAAATAGATAAGCAACAAGGATTTACTGTATAGCACAGGGAACTATATTTAGTATCTTGTAATAACCTGTAACAGAAAATAATCTGATATATATAAAACTGAGTCACTTTGCTGTATACCTGAAACTAACACAATATTGTAAATCAACTATATTTCAATTAAAAAAAATCAAACTAAATGTGAAAGTTACACTGTAATACCTCTAAGGGAAAAAGAAGCAGATGTCTATATCTCAGTATAGGGAAGAGTTTATTTTAAAAAATTTGGAAGTCAATAACCATAAATGAAAAGATTGATAAATTCAGCTATATTAAAATTAAGAGCATCTAGGAGATCAGAGCCAGTCAATGCTAAAGGAAATCAACCCTGAATAGTCATTGGAAGGCCTAATGCTGAAGCTGAAGATCCAATATTTTGGCCACCTGTTGCAAAGAGCTGACTTATTTGAAAAGACCATGATGCTGGGAAAGAGTGAAGGCAAAGGAAAAGGGAGCGGCAGAGGATGAGATGGTTAGATAGCATCACTGACTCAATGGACATTAATTTGAGCAAACTCTGGGAGATAGTGGAGGACAGAGGAGCCTGGCGTGCCACAGTCCATGGGGTCACAAACAGTTGGACATAATTTAGTGACTGAACAACAACAATAATTCATGGATATTATAAAGTGAAAAGACAAAGTACTTGCTAATTTATAACTTGAAGGATTAAATCAATTATACAAAGAACTATACACATTTAAGTAAAGGACACAGTCCATTAGAAAAATGGGCAAAAGATATGAACAAGCAGTTGACAAGAAGAAAAAAATGAATAGCAGGTGAATAGGATAAGTTGGTCAACTGCGTTAGTAATTTGAAGAGATATGCAGTTTAAACCCACCACGGGACTATCTTAAGAAGTTTGTGACACTGAGGGTTCTGTGGCTGTAAGCTAGAGTTTGAAATTCATTTATTCATTCAGTTAGTAATTTGCTCTGCACCAGGCACTGTTTTAGATTCTTCAGCCATATCAGTGAATTAAATAAACAAAAACCCTTGCCTTGTAGAGGATGTTTGCATGTGGAGGGTTGAGGGGTAGGATCAGACAAAAAGCAATTGCATTAAAATAGAAAATAGTACTAAAAATAGAGCAATAAATATGGCAACCCTGAAGAATGATGTTATAAACATCAGTAGTAACTAGGACTCTTAGGCAAATATGAAATGTTAATACCTGTGTGCTAGAACAGATGAAAATTTAAGTGTAATTTCATGTATGCAGATCAAAGTTAAAAGTGGAACCGGAAAATATCAAAAATATCTGAAAATAGCAGTTTATTTGTCTGTCATCTTTATACATCACTTTCACACAAGTCATAGAATAAATAAAAAATCTGGAGGAGATGCTTAAGCTTTTTTTTCAGAGATATTCATTAATTAAACAAATAATCGAGCACTTTATTTTTGCTGACCACTTTATGTACTGGGTCTCACAGTAGTGAACAAAACAGTCAAAGTCCTGGGCAGTTTAGAGTCACTTTTAGGGAAAAAACAGGTACAAATGACATTATTGCCAAGAAACTTCTAAAACAAGCAAAAAGTTAATGAAAAATATTCAAGGCTACAATATATTAACTGTAAATATTGAAGATAAGGTACTAGGATTTCTTAAGACTCAAAAGGTGCAATCACCAAGTTTGATTTTTTAAAAATTCTCTTTATTTTTAATTGATTGATGATTGCTTTACAATAGATTTTTTTTATATATAATCACTGCTAGTTTTCTTAGCATGGAGAAAACTGGAGAAGGAAATTGATAGCGTATTTTGAGTATATTCCAAAGTTACATTCAAATGTTAAAATAGAACATTAAGAACTATCTTTCTGAGCCAGCGTAAGAAAAATGAATCTTTAGTTTATTCATTACTAACCCTCAATTTTTTTTTTTAATTTTTTAAAATTTATTTTAATTAGAGGCTAATTACTTTACAATATTGTGGTGGTTTTTGCCATACATTCTCATGAATCAGCCATGGACTACCCACCGATTTTATCTTTGTTAGCTCATTGACTTGGAGTTTGATGCAGCACCAAAAGTAGCTTTTAGTGAGATCTATAAATTTGGAGTCCATTTTTATTTAAAAAGGTTAAAACTAACAGATTATCAAATGCTTGTTACCATTTGCTATTTCCAAAAACCTTAGAAGAATATTAAGTTGGAAGAAAAATTGTCATTCTGCAAAATGGCCAATAATGTTATTTTTATTTAAAAATTGTATTTTATTCTTTAATCAGCTCCTTTTTATTTTCAGCATTGATGCCGATGGGACGATGACAGTGGACTGGAATGAATGGCGAGACTACTTCTTATTTAACCCCGTTACAGACATTGAGGAAATCATCCGTTTCTGGAAACATTCTACTGTGAGTCTACTTTATGTATTAATTTACACTTACTTGGAGCTGTAAGCCATTGGTATAGTTATCATCCAGGAGTACTCTGCAACACTTATAGGTCAGGGTGCCTAAGTCTCTGTAGCTAGCTCACTGAATTGTAAGAATTCTACATGCTCTGTTAGGTGTGGGGACTTCCCTGGTGGCTCAGACAGTAAATCATCTGCCTACAATGCAGGAGACCTAGGTTCGATCCCTGAGTTGGGAAGATCCCCTGGAGAAGGAAATGGCAACCCACTACAGTACTCTTGCCTGGAAAATCCCATGGACGGAGGAGCATGGTAGGCTACAGTCCATGGGGTCGCAGAGTTGGACATGAGTGAAATCTTAAAAAAAAAAAAAAAAACACAAGACTTCATAAAGATTGCAGATGTAGTTCCTATGTTTACCATTCACAAAACTTGGAAGAGCTACTGCCTTCCAGAAATCTTGTGAAGATAAGCTGCTCAGCTTTTATAGGCATTTAAGGATTCTGCCTTTCCTCTATTTCTTTGCATTGATCCCTGAGGAAGGCTTTCTTATCTCTCCTTGCTATTCTTTAGAACTCTGCATTCAAATGTGAATATCTTTCCTTTTCTCCTTTGCTTTTTGCTTCTCTTCTTTTCACAGCTATTTGTAAGGCCTCCTCAGACAGCCATTTTGCTTTTTTGCATTTCTTTTCCACGGGGATGATCTTGATCCCTGTCTCCTGTACAGTGTCATGAACCTCCGTCCATAGTTCATCACGCACTCTGTCTATCAGATCTAGTCCCTTATATCTATTTCTCACTTCCACTGAATAATCATAAGGATTTGACTTAGGTCCTACCTGAATGGTCTAGTGGTTTTCCCTACTTTCTTCAATATAAGTCTGATTTTGGCAATAAGGAGTTCATGATCTGAGCCACAGTCAGCTCCCAGTCTTGTTTTTGCTGACTGTATAGAGCTTCTCCAACTTTGGCTGCAAAGAATATAATCAATCTGATTTCAGTGTTGACCATCTGGTGATGTCCATGTGTAGAGTCTTCTCTTGTGTTGTTGGAAGAGGGTGTTTGCTATGACCAGTGCGTTCTCTTGGCAAAACGCTATTAGCCTTTGCCCTACTTCATTCTGTACTCCAAGGCCAAATTTGCCTGTTACTCCAGGTGTTTCTGGACTTCCTACTTTTGCATTCCAGTCCCCTATAATGAAAAGGGCATCTTTTTTGGGTGTTAGTTCTAGAAGCTCTTGTAGGTCTTCATAGAACCGTTCAACTTCAGCTTCTTAAGCGTTACCGGTTGGGGCATAGACTTGGATTACCGTGATATTGAATGAGAAAGACTTGAGATCTCTTCAAGAAAATTAGAGATACCAAGGGAACATTTCATGCAAAGATAGACTCGATAAAGGACAGAAATGGTATGGACCTAACAGAAGCAGAGGATATTAAGACGAGGTGGCAAGAATACAAAGAAGAACTGTACAAAAAAGATCTTCATGACCCAGATGATCATGATGATGTGATCACTCACCTAGAGCCAGACATCCTGGAATGTGAAGTCAAGTGGGCCTTAGAAAGCTTTACTACGAACAAAGCTAGTGGAGGTGATGAAATTCCAGGTGAGCTATTTCAAATCCTGAAAGATGATGCTATGAAAGTACTGCACTCAGTATGCCAGCAAATTTGGAAAACTCATCAGTGGCCACAGGACTGGAAAAGGTCAGTTTCCATCCCAATCCCAAAGAAAGGCAATGCCAAAGAATGCTCAAACTACTGCACAATTGCACTCATCTGACATGCTAGTAAAGTAATGCTCAAAATTCTCCAAGCCAGGCTTCAGCATTACGTGAACTGTGAACTTCCAGATGTTCAAGCTGGTTTTAGAAAAGGCAGAGGAACCAGAGATCAAATGGCTAACATCCACTGGATCATTGAAAAAGCAAGAGAGTTCCAGAAAAACATCTATTTCTGCTTTATTGACTATACCAAAGCCTTTGACTGTGTGGATCACAATAAACTGTGGAAAATTCTGAAAGAGATGGGCATACCAGACCACCTGACCTGCCTCTTGAGAAATCTGTTTGCAGGCCAGGAAGCAACAGTTAGAACTGGACATGAAACAACAGACTGGTTCCAAATAGGAAAACGAGTATGCCAAGGCTGTATATTGTCACCCTGCTTATTTAACTTCTATGCAGAGTACATCATGAGAAACGCTGGGCTGGAAGAAGCACAAGCTGAATCAAGATTGCTGAGAGGAATATCAATAACCTCAGATATGCAAATGACACCACTCTTATGGCGGAAAGTGAAGAAGAACTAAAGAGCCTCTTGATGAAAGTGAAAGAGGAGAGTGAAAAAGGTGGCTTAAAGCTCAACGTTCAGAAAACTAAGATCATGGCATCTGGTCCTATCACTCCATGGGAAATAGTTGGGGAAACAGTGGAAACGGTGTCAGAGTTTATTTTTTGGGGCTCCAAAATCACTGCAGATGGTGATTGCAGCCATGAAATTAAAAGACGTTACTCCTTGGAAGGAAGGTTATGACCAACCTAGACAGATATTGAAAAGCAGAGACATTACTTTGTCAACAAACGTCTGTCTAGTCAAGGCTATGGTTTTTCCAGTAGTCATGTATGGATGTGAGAGTTGGACTGTGAAGAAAGCTGAGCACCGAAGAATTGATGCTTTTGAACTGTGGTGTTGGAGAAGACTCTTGAGAGTCCCTTAGACGTCAAGGAGATCCAACCAGTCCATCCTAAAGGAGATCAGTCCTGGGTGTTCATTGGAAGGACTAATGTTGAAGCTGAAACTACAATACTTTGGCCACCTCACATGAAGAGTTGACTCGTTGGAAAAGACCCTGATGCTGGGAAGGATTGGAGGCAGGAGGAGAAGGGGATGACAGAGGATGAGATGGCTGGATGGCATCACCAACTCGATGGACATGAGTTTGGGTAAACTCTGGAAGTTGGTGATGGACAGGGAGGCCTGGCGTGCTGCAATTCATGGGGTCGCAAAGAGTCGGACACTACTGAGTGACTGAACTGAACTGAACTGAAGGATTGTGCCTTAGGGAAGTGTAAAGGGTACAGGCTGTTACTTTGTATAGATAACATATCACCTAGATAATCTCAGCACCTCATGGTTGATATGGCCAAAGATCCTTTCTGAAACTTGCTTGTTCAGATTGATCTCTGGAATAAGGCATCTATCATAATAATCATGGAAGTTTAAACAAATGTTTGGCTCATCTGCTCAGCATTGCACACCTATCTCTCTGTGTTCCTCAAAACTTTCAAATTTTAATTAAATTCCATTAATGTCCTGCTGAAATATCTTGACATAAATAAAATTCATTTCAGTGTACAATCTGTTCCTGGAAACAGTGGAAACTCTTTGAGAGAATTTTAATTTTTATAACAGGCTTGGTATCTATACTTATTCCTGGATTTCAGTACATTTTATATGTACTAAATGAAGCCTAGCATTCACATTGCCACTAGTAACAATACCTAATCTTACCTAGAAAATTGTAAAATTAATGGTGACTAATGCCGGCACAGGATGTGATGGTTAGATAGCATCACTGACTCAGCGGACATGAGTTTGAGCAAACTCTAGGAGATAGTGAAGGACAGCGGAACCTGGTGTGCTGCAGTCCAGGGGGTTGCAGAGTCAGACATGACTTAGCGACTGAACAACAACAGAAAACGATGCCTTTTCAACTATGAGTATAAAATAATACTATATTAGTAGTTCAGTTGCCTTGATAAAATATATGCTTACGTGAAATCATATTTATATAATCAAATTATTATTTTATCTTTGGAGATAGTTAATAGTTGAGGCTATAATCATGTATTCATTTTTTGATAGTAAAAATAAAGAAGTAGAGGGTTTCTATTGTAGCATAGCTTCTTACCCTGACACTTTACCTATAAAATCTTTTACACTAGAACCATTTAGATAATAAAGCTGTAAAAATATTATTATAGAATTTTGTTTCTTTCAAGTTGTATTTGTAATCCATTGTAATGTTTAGAATAGATTGAAAGGTAGATAATTTTAAACAATACCTCCCTGTTAGCTAAATTTTTAAATGGCAAGTTAGATTTATAAAAATATTTATAGACAGGAAATGAGTTTAGGGGTATTCACATTAAAGTTTTAATTTAATTTTCATTTATATATTTAGAGCACATATCATGATATAAAATATAATGTGGATATAATTTTGAGATAAAAGGAGTATCTTTGAAGAACTGACAAAATAATTCTTCCTATATCTAGTAAGATTCTCTACATCTGATAAAACACTGCTCTTTCATTCTAACTGAGACCTGGAAAAGTTATCCTGAATCTGTTAAGAAAATTTGTAATTGTTAGTATTGTAAGTTTGGAATTACTGTTAATTTTCATTTCTTGTGGACTGATACTGTACTTTATTTAGTGTAAATAGGCTGCTTATAATCCTAAATGCTCAGATTGGTTCAGTATAATACTTTCTAAGGATTGAAACTGAGCTTTATAAAATAACACGTAATTCTTCTTTAAAAGAAACAAACCTTCTGGAATGATCTATCTTTAATTGAAGGAGCCTGGGGATTTTTCTTTCATTTTAACAGGGTATTGACATAGGAGATAGTTTAACTATTCCAGATGAATTCACAGAAGATGAAAAAAAGTCGGGACAGTGGTGGAGGCAGCTTTTGGCAGGAGGTGTTGCTGGGGCCGTCTCTCGGACAAGCACAGCACCTCTGGATCGTCTGAAAGTCATGATGCAGGTGAGCTTTAGGATCTTGTGTCTAAGTGTGTCCAAAATATTCTGAAATAGTGAGAAATATGGTACTTTGAAAAAAGATAAAAGATATCTCAGTAATAATCATACCTTTAAAAAGGAGTCTCTCAATTTTATTGCTATTAATCCTAAATTCAGTCCATGTAAATATTTACTTTAAATTGTTGGTACATATGTATGTGTTCAGTCGCTCAGTCGTGTCTGAGTCTTTGTGACCCTATGGACTATAGCCTGCAAGGCTCCTCTGTCCATGGATTTTTCAGGCAAGAATACTGGAGTGGGTTGCCATTTCCTTCTCCAGGAAGGTGTGATGAACATGTGTGTAATGAACTTTTAATCTTGGCATCCTGTGCCTATTCAAATGTTTAATTAGAAAGGAAAATCTCTAGCCATTGTTGTAGTACTCTCCTTAAACTACTTCTATTTTCCTTCTATTTTGTGTACTTTCTTAAAAGAGGGTTTTTTCTAAAATCTAGACTCTTGGAACAAGGATGTAATTTAAAAAGTTATTCTAAATCTGAGGTTAGCGGAAAGGACCTAGTTTTATAGATTGACTTTGCCATTTACACAGAGTCGGACATGACTGAAGCGACTTAGCAGCAGCAGCAGCAGCAGCAGCAGCAGTGTAACCCTGGCTGGTCAGAGAGGAGAGAAGAGGAAAAGGAAAGGATTAATATTTATTTGGTGCTCATTATGGTAACCCATTTAATCCTCTAATAATGCAGCCAGGGGGATTTTATCCTCATGTTATCTGGCTCAGAGAGTTGAATAACTTTTCCTTCACAACAAATTAGACAAGGGATGGAGTGTTTTTGACTATATTTCTCACACTGCATGAAACCCCTGAGGCTTCATTTTCTTTAATTCTAGAATGGGAGTAAGACTATCTAACAAGAGTGGTAAAAACATTAAACAATGTAAGTTATGGGAAAATGCCTGGTAGGCTGGAACACCCCACTAGAATACAGTAGTTGCTTTAAGAAGGTTTTTAAAAGTTGCGTTATTCCTGTGGTCAGCACTTTTGTATTTGTCCTTAGATTTCTGTACAGAATGATTTCTGGCAATATTTTCAACTAGAATTCATCTAGAATGTACCTACATCTCAAAATATATTTAGGGGTAATCATACTGCTTTAAAGAAAAAGGAGAGAGAATTGGCATGTATTTTTGTTTTTAGGAATGGTAGTAAATTGACTTTGAGAAATTTTGAATAAGCATTCATCTTTCCTTTGTCATATTTTACTGTGCAGTTTATTTAAAATAAAATGGATATATTTCGACTTTATTTCCTACAAGTTCAGGAAGTTTCTCAAAGTACCTTCAGATTCAGTAATTCACAGAACTCACTAGAAGCTTTTATACTTATGGTTATGGTTTATTACAACTAAAGATACAGATTAAAATCAGCCAAGGGGCAAAGAGCATAGGGCTGAGTCCATGGAAGAATCAAATGCAGAATTTCTGTTGTTTTCTCCCCGAAGAGTCACAATGTGTTATTTCTTGCCATCAGCCTGTGACAGCATGCACAGAGTTGCAGACCAGTCAAGGAAGCTCACCAAAGTCTTTGGTGTTGAGGGTTTTTATTGTGACTACATCACATACTGCCCTCATGGCTAACTTTTAATCTTCAGCCTCTCTGATCTTTTTTTTTTTTTTTTAAATGTAGTAGTGACTCATTTTGTGTAAGCTGAAACAATCAGAAGAATAGCTGACTTTTGACAGAGAAGGAGAAATATTGTATGACTTCCCTTAAATGTGGAATCTAAAAAGAAATGATACAATGAACTTGCTTACAAAACAGGAAGAGATTCACAGGCTTAGAGAATCAAACTTATGGTTGCCAGAGGGAAGGGATAATTAGGGAGCTTGGGATGGACATGTGGCACACTGCTATACTTAAAATGGATAGCCAATGAGGGCCTACTGCTCCTGGTAGCACATGGAACTCTGCTCAATGTTATATGTAGAAGCCTGGATGGGAGGGAAATTTGAAGGAGAATGGATACATGTGAATGTATGGCTGAATCCTTTTGCTGTTCACCTGAAACTATCACAACATTGTTAATTGGCTATATCCCAATGCAAAATAAAAACAAAAAAGAATAGCTGACTTCTTTATTTGGGGTTTATTATATGTAATCAGTTTTAGATAGAGGCAAGCATAAGGTTAGTTTATTTAAACAACTATGACATTGGTAGTAGGAGTCAGGTAATTTATTGATACTCACTTGGTCAGGAGTTCACACATGATACCTTAAGATAAGTACAGGTTTTGTTTTTGGTGTCAGGCTATGTATATCCTAGTCTCTATGGTTCTGATAAACATAATATCCAAATTGTTTTCAGTCCCATTTATATTTCATGGCTGTATTATTTCTCAGGAAGGAGGAATAATATATTGCCTTCACTATATTTTTCTAATTTTTCTTACATTGAACTTGCTCATATGCCAAAGGGTGTTTCATAGCCTAATAAGTATTAAGTTGGTTCATTTTATCTTATGGGTGTTGTTCACGATTTTAATTTTGATCATGTCTTCTCTGCTTTTCCACAATGAGGATATAGATTTTTCTTAGAATCAGGCTTCTACAACGGTGATAATAGTTCTTCCCATTATATATTTTCTCAACCTTCTATATTTTCAAATACATCTTTTTGTAGTAATAAATAATATTGAAGGAAAGAGAGTGGTTGTATTGCTGCTTTAGAAATAGTAACAATAACATCTCACCAGTATTTTATATCATTTTGCTTTATTTTTAGGTCCATGGATCAAAATCAGCGAAAATGAACATATATGGTGGCTTTCGACAGATGGTGAAAGAAGGAGGTATCCGCTCGCTTTGGAGAGGAAATGGTACAAACGTCATTAAAATTGCCCCTGAGACAGCTGTTAAGTTCTGGGCGTATGAACAGGTAATAATTATCACCTATGGAATTTGTTAACAAGGAGGAGTCAAACTGATTCAATAACAATTAAAATACCATGCATTTTAGATTATTATTTTAATACCTGATAATTTTCCGCATATACTCCATGAAGAATTTTTGTTACAGGAGATTAGATTAATTTAGAGATTCCACATGACTAAATTCTGGGATTCTGAATGTCATATTACTTATATCAGAAAGGTTTTTGTGTTTTCTAAGTAGCTCTTAAAGGAAATGCAAGATTTTAGCTTACTCATTTTGAATTCAGAATAGAAGTTGCACATGAACATAAGTTTTTATGAAAGTGCCCCCGTCCAGAATCTGGAAGGAAAACTTTTAAGTTCAGGTCCTTTGTGTAATCTGACATTGCTATAAAACTGAGTTGAATTTAGAATGAAAGCTCCATCAGGCGGGGGCTTGGCTGCTTCTCTATGCACTCCAGCACATGGACAGAGCCTGGCATGTAATAAGTCTTCAATAAGTGTTGAATGAGTGAGTGAATGAGTAAATGAATGAATGTGATTTACTTCTGAATTAACCTTTCTGTTGACTTAGACTGTTTAGGATGTTTGGATGTTAGGATGCTGTCTCAGCATAATTTGATGTTAAGAGGAAATACACCAGTGGATTTTAGAATTGGCTTCTATTTATGGTCAGTAGCAGAGTTGTCTAGTGAAGCATGGTCAAAATTATTCTTTCCATGATTTCTTTTGTCATTGTTAACCATAAATAATAAGAACCTTGAAATTTAACTCCACCTTATATGTTGTATTATTTCAAATAGATTTTCGATTATTTTTGAGAGTGTTTAGTTTTTTTTTTTTAATGTTTTGTTCTTGAGCAACAGAATACTCTTGAGAAGGTTACAAAATCTAGAGGTGTCTTTTCTTGGCTTAAAAAATAGAGAAGCAAAGAAAAAAATTGAAAAAAATCTAGCCTTTATGACCTAAATTATAACCTGTCATTGGGAAGGATGTTTTCCCTCTATGAAATCATGAGTTAGGGCTTGCATTTTAGATATCTGTAGGTTATTCTTACCACATACTGGATTTTATGATAGGAAGGCCAGAGCCTAAAACAAATATTGAAGTATATTAATAAAACCATTATTCCACAGGCAGGAAGTCAGTATTTTTGGAAGTTTGTATTATTGTAAGCAGATATGTATATTACACTTTATGCTACTTGGGTAATTTTTACCTTGGACACCACCAACAGGCATCTTCTGCTTCCATCCAGCCGGACTCCTTTCTGGGTGCTCTTCTCAGTGTTCTAATTTCTGCATGATAACTTTTCTTAGAGATCAGGAGACAGCTCTCTGCACAAGGTGGTGCAGTGTCCTTGTAGTCTCTGGGGCCTGTTTTACTTATTTATTTTCTCTTCCTGGTGTAGGTCTGTTTATCCCTCAGGGCTCTGTTAAGCCCAGCTTCCTATTAGAAGCATTTCTTAAGCATCCCAACCAAAACTGATGCTTCACCTGCCTGACTTTCTTAGAATACTATATTATGGAATATTCAATTTCCCACTGGATAATAGAAAACCCATTCTTTTCCCCAGTGAATTGTAAACTACTTTGGGATAACTATTAAGCCATACGTGTTCTCAAATTTCCCAGAGTACCTAGCTAGCTCCCTTCTGGATTCAAATAGGTTTTGCTTCATTGAAAATCTAACAGTTTAGAAAAATGAAGAAAAGGATAGTGTCAGCCTTGTATGTAGATCTCTTAAACACATCAACACAGGATAAAGCAGTGGTCCATTTGGATTCTCACTAGCGTAACAGTGGGGTTTTATCAGGATCAGGGAGGCAGTGTGGTGTCGTGTTCTCATGGTTTCAGCTGCCATCTGTGTTCTAACTGCCTTCCCTTCTAGCATTTTTCTATTCATCTTGGTACCTAAGCATCCACCTGTGCACTGCATATCTGTGCATCTCCACTTAGATATCCCAGGGGTACTTCACAGTCATCCCTCCACCACCCCCACTCTAGTCACACAGACAGACACACACACACATCCCATTCCTCTTTCTCTAGGTCTTATGGTGGTAAACATGCTTCAACACTTTACTGGAGAGTTATTTCCTCCAGGAAACCTTCCCTTTGTTTTCCTCTGTTAGCACTTTCATCAGAATTCAGTGTTAAATTCAGGACTGTGAGCTTCCTTAGGCATTATTTGTTTTCAGTGTGTGCTCCCAGTGCGGGAAAATCCCTGTTGAATGAGTGAAAACAAAGAACTGCCAGAGCTGGGATTGGAGCCCAAGGTTGCCCTCAGTCTTAAGTTCATTAAGATGAAGGGAAAGATGGGTATTTTGAACAGAAGTGACTGCCTGTGGACAGAAATGTAGGCACAGGAGAGCGTCATTCACTAAGGAAGCTGAAGTTTCACTGGGCTCAAGTGTCATGGAGTGTATGTCCAGGAAGATGATGATGAAAACAGGCTGGACAGATAGGCAGGAGCCAGATGTGATGGGAGTCTGGATTTTGTCCTGAATGTGGGGAGGACATTATTGAAGTGTCCTTATGTAGGGAAGTGGAATGAGTGTATTTGCATTTAAGATCAGCCTGGAAAGTAGAGAGGTATTGGAAGAGAGTGAGGCTCTGTTGGAGGCAGGAAGACTATTTAAGGAAATAATTCAGGGATTCAGGTAGGAAATGATGCTGCTGCTACTGCTAAGTCGCTTCAGTCGTGTCCGACTCTGTGCGACCCCAAAGACGGCAGCCCAGTGGCTGCAGTGATTGGAGAAAAACTGATGTGAACTGAAAAATATTTGGGGAAATAGAAACAACAGAACTCACTAAGTGGACGTGGCAGTGATAAAGAAGAATCAAGAATGATTTCTAACTTGAGCAACCAAATACACAGAAAAGACAAAAAGAAGAATCAATTTTGAGATCAAATGACAGGTAGCAGTTTGCACAGGCTGGGTTTGAGCTCTTTCTGTAACATGTAGAGGGAGTAGTCCATAGGACCTTTGATCTCTGATAGGTTGTTATTGAGGTGAAGGCTTTGGAATGGATCACTCAAGAAGACTTATAGAATGTGAAGAGTTCTGGGGATATGCCCAGGGAGAAGTAAAAGGAGAAACCTGCAAAGGAGACTGAGAAGGAGCAGCCAAGGGGACAGAAAGGAATTCATAGAAAGTGATGGCCTAGAAGTCAGAGGAAGAAGATACTTTCATGAAGGGTAGTAAATAGGATAAAAAGTTTATCTTTTAGGATTTATCACCTCAGGGATAGGAGAGCTTGGTATAAATGTTTCAGAGAAGTAATGAGGTGAGAAACCAATTGAGATGAGCTGGAGGTAACAGGAGGCGAAGAAAACTGGACAGTAGACACCTTTGTTAGGAATTTACCTTCAATGAAAGGAAAGAGAAAAGATGAGGGAGAGCGTGACAGAATGGAAGCAGGTTGGGTTTTGATATTTTGTTTTCGTGGCATGCCTGTGGCTGAAGGAAGCATGTCAGTACAAAGAAGGAAGTTAAAAAATATAAGTGAGAGAGTTAGACAAGTGTTGCAGGTATTCAGGGAAAGTATGTGTGTGCGGTAGGGAGTGGAAGGGCGGGGGAAGAAGTGTTATCCAGACTGTGGCGGGATTCACCTTTGATTGCATGGAGAACTCTTCTCATGTCAGCTTAGGAAGAAGTGAATGTGGGTGATTTTGTGGGACGTGGACAGAAATACCAAGATATCCTTGCCTGCTGGTCTCTTTGTTCTTCCTTGAGTTCCCAAGAAAGGACTTTTTTTTTTTTTTTTAGAATGAGGGAGGAAGTGGTACTGGAAGCTGGAGGAGAATGGAATGGAGAAGGTTGAAATAGATATTCTGACAAATGGAGAGAGAGTTGACATGGATGGGGTGAATGGAAAGAAAAACAAATTGGAAGAAGGAAAGGAAAGAAATTGAAATCCTGAAAAGGTTTTCAATGGCTTTGAGAGCCCATCTAAACCTCCTTTGAAAAAGTCAAATTCTGTGGCCTTGAGCAAGCCTCTTAAAGCCTCTGTGACCTGGCACCACATCCCTGGGGTAGAAACTAAGCTTGGTGACATAAGGTTAAGCCCTTGTCACTTTGCCTAACCCTGTATCTCTGTCCTCAACTCTTCCCTTTGTGCAAGGTATGTTTTGGGATGCAAAAGCCCCAAACCCCTACTCTTAAAATATTTATTCTCCACCAGTCACTAAGTATTTACTTAGTACTTTTGATGGGTGCTTTGGTTTGGGGTACAGTATGTAAAAGATATGTCTTCAAGGTTCCTATTCATATGCAGGATGGTTTTCAATAAATTATATTTAATGATTGTGATGATCTAACATATAGGAAAATTAATAGGGCCCATGCAGAAGAGGAGTTTTGGTTATTACCATTATGATGTAGTTTAAGAAATAGAGCCCATGGAAACATTGACTTTGGGGGGAGGCAGATACCTGCCCTTTGGGGAACTTTTTGAAATTGTATTTAATTTTTATCATGAGCAGAGAAGCACAGCTTTACTAGGACAAAGTATTCCTGTAATTTTGCACTAAGTTCTTCCGATCTTAAGGAACTGAACTCTGGCTGGCTCAGGAAAGCCAGGTGGGGTGGCGGTAAGGGTCACTGTGGGGATGCCTGGGGCATTAAGGGGAGGAGCCTCAGGGAGTGCAGAAGCGGAACCTTGCTGACCTGTCCCTTCTCCGTGTGTCTGCTTCTTTGTCACTTTGTCCATTTCTCCCTCTGGCATCAGTGCCTAATTATACCTGTAGACCCATGTCACAATTCTAGGAGAAAGAATCTGATTTTCTTGGCTTCTAACACAGTCTATGTTTGGGCAGAGCTTTTCTCTCCAAGCTGTATAAAGATGATAATAATAATAACAACAACAGTGTTTATTGAACATTTGCCCAGCACTGTGCTAACTGTGTTATATGTATTACCTAATAATTCTTTCAACAACCCCATTTGATATATGTATTGTTATCACAGATGAGGCACCTGCAGTTTGGGTATGTTTGTGAACTTACTCAGAGCCATATAGTTCTAGGGTTCCAGTTCAGGTCTGCCTGCCTTTGGAGCCCATGATATTAACATCCTGCCCCATCGGTATTTTGGCTGCACTTGTGCCAGACTTCCACCCATGGCCAGATCAGCCTTGTCACTTGCTTTAGTACTGGTGGGCCGAGGGGTCTGGTTTGTTAGTGTAATCATATGTATTATCTACAAAAACTGTTTTTCTAAGTTGTTTTATTATGTATTTGTTACTGATTTGTTTTATTTGTACGGGTGAAAACCATGGGAACAGTATCTAAAAGCTGTGAGCACTTTATTAACTTGTGCATCTGGAAAAGAATGCTGTGATTCTGTTTCAGCAAAGGAGCTACAGGGTCACCTCTGTGGACCATCTGTGTTTTGTGGAATTCTAACTTGAAAATCACTCTCCAGTAAATGAGTCTATTAGCATTCAAGCCTTGCTTTTCTGTTAGATACTGTTAATGCGGTGTGGGCATTTTGAGAAACATCGCATTGTCAATTAATTGATTTCTAGGAGCTGATTTGTATTTTGGTATTGTCTTAGCTTGGGCTGCCATAACAGAGCACCATATGCTGGGTGGTTTAAAGAACAGAAGTTTATTTCTCATGGTTCTAGAGCTGGAGAGTCTGTTATCAGGTGCTGATCAATTCGGTTTCTGGTGAGGGCTGTAATTTTGGCTTGCAGATGGCCACCCTTTCACTGTCTGTTCACATGGCCTTTCCTTGGTGCATGCATGTTGGGCAAAGGGGAAGAGAGAGAGAAAGGAAAAGGGAGAGAGAAGTGAAGGAGACGGAGGGAGGACAAGATTGAACATGTATGTGAGAGAAAGGGAAAGAGAACTCTGATGTCTCTTGTAAGAACACTAACCCTGTCATGAGGGCCCCATCTCATGATCAGACCATAATTTCTCCCAAAGGCCCCATCTCCAGATACCATGCATTGGAGGTTAATGCAGTTTCAAAATATGAATCTGGGGGGGTGGTTGGGGAGAGAAGTGGGAGAAGAACACAGTTCATTCATAGCAAATATTAATGCGCATTTAAAACTTCATTTACACAGTACAAGAAGTTGCTTACTGAGGAAGGACAGAAAGTAGGAACCTTTGAGAGATTTGTATCTGGTTCCATGGCTGGAGCAACTGCACAGACTTTTATTTATCCTATGGAGGTAAGTACTATTGTGAAGTCTATTGTATTAATGGTGTTTGTATTTTTATCTATTGCTGTGTAATAGGTTATCCAAAAACTAACAGTTTAAAACGTATTTATCATCTCACAGTTTCTGTGGGTCAGGAATCTGGCCTCTGGTTCAGGATTTCTCACAACCTGCAGTCAGGGTGTCAGCCAGGGCTGCAGTCCCTGCAGGGATCAATGGGGAATGGACCTCCTTTTAAGTTTATCCACGTGTGTGTTGCCAGGGCTCCATAGCTATTGGTTGAAGATATCAGTTCCTTATTGCATGGGCCTCTCCATAGGATGCTTGTGTATCCTCATAACATGGTAGCTGTATTTTTCCCCAAATCAGTTATCAAAGAGAATACCCAAGATGGAAATTGCACTCTTTAGTCACATCTGCTCTACTTTGTAGGTTGCACAGACTGCCCCTGGTAGAGAGTGGAAGGGGATACATATGGTATAAATACCAGGAGGCTGGGAGAGTTGGGATTTATCTTGGAGGCTGGTTGCAATAGTGTTACTAAGAATTAGAACACCCAATTCTCTCTAAAGAGTTTCTATACCATAAATTTCATAATGGAACCTTAGAATTAGATTAGGTGATGGTAATCCTAACTGGACATCCTTCCATTAGAGCATAGATTAGCATACCATGGATCTGTGAACTATTTTGTACAGACTTTTTTTTTGTTTTTTGCATTTTTACCTTGCTAAGGTGGTTTAAAAAACAAAATAACAAAATACAAAACCAAAGAATTTGCAACAGAGACCTGGTATTTTAGTCCTGCAGAAACTAAAATATTCACTTTATAGAAAAAGTCCACCAACTCCTCCTTTAGGATATCTTTATTGATATGACAAAGGGTTTTTTAATAACTGAAAAGACCTAAGAAATACCTTTAATTTTCATCTTTATGGTATGTATGTTAATATAGCTTTCCTTTCAAGCATCCTAATATTATTGTTCATATTACTCCACACACCTCTCAAAAGATATCCTAATTAATATCTAAGCTTCCTCTTAAATCCTCCATCTCAGTTAATAGCATCCCCTTCCCTCTATCCTGCTGGCCACATCCTGAGTTCCATGCTAGAAACTCTTGAGTCATCCTTTACACTACCATTTCCCCCACCCTCCATATCTGATTTGTCCCAGTTTTTTTAAGATATCAATAGATTATCTTCTGTTTCCTCTGCCACTTCCCTAATTCAGATGCTCTTTACAACTAAAGCATCTTCTTGACTCTGGTCTTAGACCCTCAAAAGAGGTACTGTGTAAGAGTTTCTTACACATCAACAAATTGGACAGTCATTTGAATGACGATATATGCTAGGTATTTGTTCTCTGTAAAATTACTTCTTTCAAATTCTATGATGATAGCATTAGTGTGAATAATAGTATTTGTTATATTCTCTCATAACCAGGTTCTGAAAACCAGGCTGGCTGTAGGCAAAACTGGACAATACTCTGGAATGTTTGATTGTGCCAAGAAGATTTTGAAATATGAAGGCATGGGAGCTTTTTACAAAGGTTATGTTCCCAATTTATTAGGCATCATACCTTATGCAGGTATAGATCTTGCTGTATATGAGGTGAGTTTGTAGCAATCTTTTGACTCCAACAATATAGTTAAGTAGTTCTCATTGTTAGAATTTGATGTTATGTAGAGAAGTACATGTCTGCCAGGAAACAGTTTGTAAATGAAAGTAGATTCAAGGGTGTATTCTTTGATCTTTCTGAGACCCCATATGCCTGTGATCTTTTGTATTAGATTTCCCTGTTAATTATTTTTATTAACGAAGATAATAGACTCACATTCAGATATAGTTGTTTAATTCTCTAATACCATATACAAAAATAAAATAAAAATCGATTAAAGTGCTAAGGCTGGATACCATAAAACTCCTAGAAGAAAACATAAGCAGAACAAATCTTCAACATAAATCACAGAAATATTTTTTTGGACCCATCTCCTAGAGTAAGGGAAATAAAAGCAAAAATAAACAAATGGAACCTAATTAAACTTAAAAAGCTTTTGGACAACAAGGAAGCCATAAACAACATGAAAAGACTACCTGTAGACTAGGATAGAATGTTTGTAAGCAGTGCTACCAGTGAGGGGTTAATTTCCAAAATTCACAAACAGCTTAATATCAAGAAATAACCCAATCAAAAAATGAGCAAAAGGCCTAAACAAACATTTCTCCCAAGAAGACATATCGATGGCCAACAGGCACACGAAAATATGCTCAATTATCACTAATTATTGGGGAAGTGCAGATCAAAGCTACAGTGAAGTATCACCTCACAGCAGTCAGTTGGCAATCATTAAAAAGTCTAAAAATAATAAATGCTGGACACAGTGTGGAAAAAAGGGAATCCTTGTATACTGTTGGTAGGAATGTTAGTTGGCACAACCATTATGGAAAACAGGATGAAAGTTCCTTAAAAAAAACTAAAAATTGAGCTTCTGCAATTCCATTCCTAGGTGTGTATCCAGAGAAAACTTTAATTTGAAAAGATACATGCACCTCAGTGTTCATATCAGCACTATTTAGCCAAGACATGGAAGCTACCTAAGGTCCATCAACAGATGAATGGATAAATAATATGTATTTATACACAGTGGAAACTCAGCCATAAAAAAGGAAATAATATCATTTGCAGCAACATGGATGGACCTTGTTTTCTTTAGTTGCTAAGTAGTGTCTGACTCTTTCCAACCCAATGGACTTTAGCCTGCTAGGCTCCTCTACCCATGGAATTTCCCAGGCAAGAATACTGGAATGAGTTGCCACTTCCTTCGCCAGGGGATCTTCCCAATCCAGGGATCAAACCTGTGTCTCCTGCATTGGCAGGTGGATTCTTTACCACTGAGCTACTGTATAGCACAGGAAACTATATTCAGTGTCTTGTAATAACCTATAATGAAAAAGAATCTGAAAAAAAGATTACTGTGACAAGTTGTCAGTGTTCTTGCAGAGTCCTTGGACTATCTGTGGTGTGGCCCAGTTCTTAAGTTCATGGTTCTACCTGGTGAGACGTACATAAGATCTAACTCTTGAATGGCCTTTTTGCTTTACTTTTAAATCCCTTGACATAAATGACTCCATTTTATTTCACATATTGCCCTTTTGATCAAGATCATTCTCTAAAAGCATTGCCAAACAACTTAGAGGTTTGCTTTGTCTCATATCACTGGGATGGACCTGTGCCATAAAGTCATGTTCCTTGTTGGGGAGAATTTTTAATCTCCAATGCTTACTTCAAAGAGTCGGTGTCATAGGGTTAGAGCACATTTGAGCAACAGGGAGATATTCAGGAAATGACTCTTGGGCAGATTTGGTGACTCATAAGGAAGTTGTCCTTGTGGCCTGATCAACCAAGTTATTTCCTTTGGTTTCATCTGAATTTTAAAAGTTTTTTTTAAAATTAGAGGATAATTGCTTTACTGTGTTGTCATCTGAATTTAATTTTGGATGCCCAGGTACCCTAATGATGGTTAGGACAGATGGAAGTTGAACTGATTCCAACAGTCTTTTGACCCAATTTTTATTTTTAATCTGGCTTCTCCCTAGGTTAAGAATCCTTTTGTTTCTAAAGCATACCAAAGCCAAGAACTACCCCCATGGCAAAGTGACTATCTGTATAGGTATTCGCAGTTTCAGTTTCTGCTAGGGTGCAATCTGCAATTAATGCAGGGAGTTCTGTCTGCTGGGCTGAAGTAGTGTTCAGCAGAGGCGCTGCTTCAGTTACTTCAAAGGCACAAATGATTGCATATCCCGCACCATTTCCTTTGCCATTTTTCAATCTAGAACCATCATTAACAAGGGTTTCTTGTAAGTCACTGCTAAGGGTTAATAACTGACCAGTTAGGATCAGACAGTCATGAGTAGTTTTGCACTGTTAAAGGGAGAAGAGTTACAAGGTTGAGGTTGTTGTAGCAGAAAAGGGTTATGTCACAAGTTAGTAATGATATTTCATATGGGGTAAGACGGCTTGCAGAAAGGTATTGAGTGTGATGAGAATTGAGCAAGCCTCCTGTTGCATGGGGGAACATAGATGATAAGTGGAGAGACTGTAACCATTTCCTCAGTTGCATGGAGGCAGACCTCTGGCCACAGGTCTGATTGTTGAGTGTCATAGCCAAGAGATTGGTGTTGACCTCTTTACCTTTGAGTGAGCAATCCTAATGCATTTCTCTGCTCTTGTACATGAGGTAGAAAAGCGGGAGAATGATAATTAGAATGTCCTAAAGCAGGAGACAACAAAGTCCCCTTCTCAGGTTCTGGAGCCATAAAGTTGTTTTCTTCCTACTCTAAAGGATCTTGTCTTTGAGCTTTGAGTAATGAATAAAGAGGCTAGGCAACTAAAAGATTAAAGATCCAGTGTCTATAATGTTTGGTCAGCTCAAGATGTTTTATTTATTTATTTATTTTAGGCTGCTGGACTTTATTTATTTTTTTTAATTAATTAATTTATTTTAATTGGAGGCTAATTACTTTACAATATTGTGGTGCTTTTTGCCATACATTGACATGAATCAGCCATGGGTGTACATGTGTTCCCCATCCTGAACCCCTCTCCCATCTCCCTCCCCATCCCATCCCTCAGGGTCATCCCAGTGCACCAGCCCTGAGCACCCTGTCTCATGCATTGAACCTGGACTGGCGTTCTGTTTCACATATGATAATATACATGTTTCAATGCTGTTCTCTCAAATCATCCCACCCTCGCCTTCTCCCACAGAGTCCAAAAAACTGTCCTTTACATCTGTGTCTCTTTTGCTGTCTCGCATATAGGGTCATCGTTACCATCTTTCTAAATTCCATATATATGCGTTAGTATACTGTATGGGTGTTTTTCTTTCTGACTTACTTCACTCTGTATAATAGGCTCCAGTTTCATCCACCTCATCAGAACTGATTCAAATGCATTCTTTTTAATGGCTGAGTAATATTCCATTGTGATATGTACCACAACTTTCATATCCACTTGTCTGTTGATGGACATTTAGGTTGCTTCCATGTCCTAGCTAGTAAAAAGTGCTGCAATGAACATTGGGGTACATGTTTCTCTTTCAGTTCTGTTTTTCTTTGATGTGTATGCCCGGCCTTGCATTTTCTCAGTTCTTGTCTCTAGTCTATTTATATGTAACTCCATTTTGTTTTCACGATTTTGGATCATCTGTACTATCATTATTCTTAATTCTTTTCCAGGTAGACTCCCTGATTCTTAAAGGTACAAAATTGATAACCAATACCAAAAAGCAAAGATTAAAAATCTAGAGTAGAGGTTAGACTCTCAAAAATACAATATTAAAAAAACAAAACAAAATCACAAAAAATTATAAAAAATATACTAAATTTGCTTTAAAAATAGGGTCTTTTTTTTGCAAGGTAATAGTAGGTTATAAAAGTGAAAATTAAAGGAGTAATAAAGAACTTAAAAATTAAAAGAAATTTAAAAAATGATAATAGTAAAATATATCTAGGAATTTCTCTGGAGTTGTTGAGGGCAGTGTGGGGTCAGTTCAGTTTCAGATAGTTCCTTGTTCCAAGTTATACTTCTTCTCAAGGTCTATAGGCCCTTTCCAATGTAGTCGGTGCTAACTACAGGGTTTTAATCTATTGCACCTGTCACTTCCAAAGTGGTTCCCTCTTCTTTGTTTTTTTTGGCTTCCTCTGTTTGCAAGTCTCTACAGTGGCTAATTTCTGCCCTGACACAAGGTGGCAAAGGTAGTCACTTATTTAGGCTCACTTGTTCAGTTGTGTTGTGGGAAGGGAAGAATACTACAAACAAATATCACCGGCATGTGTGGGGAGTACTCTCAGTGTCTGGGTCACACTGGGTTTGCCCCTGCTCACAGTGTGTGTGCTTTCCCAGTCTACACTGCTCAGGCTCCAGGTTGCCCTGCAGGGGAACTGTCTAAAGTGGGCCCTGGGTTGCATGCACTTCCCAGGTCTAAGCCACTCAGGTTCAGGTTCTCAGGTACTCCACAAAGGCACAGACTCGGTTGGGCCTAAGTTTTGTGCCCTTCCCAGGTCCGACCAGCTCAGGTGACCAGGTGCTTGGCGAGTGCACTCTCCCCAGGTGGGGGGGTGCGTCTTATCACCTCACCAGTCCCAGCTGCTTGGTTTCCTGCGTGCACAGCGGGAGCACTGTCTCAGGTGTGCTTTGTGTCTCCTCTGGAGAACTGATCTCTGGCTGTGACCCTCCTGGCAGATGTCAACCATCCAGGATCCCAGGAAGACTTGGTTAGCAACTGGGAGCCTGGTCGCAGTTTGGTAGAGGATGCTATCCCTTGGGCTGAGATTGCCCCTTGCCTTCTGGCTCTGGGTGTCACCCGCCTGCCTCTCTGTCTCTGGCAGGGGATGGGCCAGTCTGCAGCTGGCTAGCTCTCCTCTGGTATTCTCTCAGTCCTTTGTTCTGTGAGCGGGCCCTTAGGTTAGAGCTTTTTGCGGTAAAGTTCTCTCTCTCTCTTTTCTCTCTCTCTGGCTGTCCCACAGTTTGGGTTAGCTCCCTCAGATTGTCCTCAGGGCATTCAGGCCAGGTCCTTACCCTAAGCAATGCAGCCCATGCCTCCCTGTTCAGCCCCCGCTCGCTGCTGGTGGATGCAAGCATCTGGGCTGCTTCTCTGCTGGGAATTGCGATTAGGTACGTAATCTGTGTTTTTTTTTTTTTTTTTTTTTCTTCTCCTGGTTATGTTGCCCTTTGAGATTCCAAAACTTCCCACAGACCTGCTGGTGAGAGGGTTTCCTGGTGTTTGGAAACTTCTCCTTCACAACTCCCTCCCCAGGACAGGTCTCCATCCCTAACTCTTTTGTCTCTTTTATATTTTATATTTTAATATTTTATTTTTATATTTTATATTTTATATTTTATATTGTCTTTTATATTTTGTCCTACCTCCTTTCGAAGAGAATGGGCTGCCTTTCTGGATTCCCAGTGTTCTCCACTAGCATTCAGTTGTTTTGTGGAATTTGCTCAGTGTTCAAATAATCTTTTGATGAATTTGTGGGGGAGAAAGTGGTCTCCCCATCTTATTCCTCTGCCATCTTAGGACCGCCCCCTCCAGATGTTTTAAAGTTGTCTTTTGGTCTGTGGCTGTGGGAAATTTAAGACATTTTGTATCCCACTAGGGTCTGAAAGGAGTCCTTAATCTGAGATCAAGTGTCCTAGGTATCTGACCTGTGTTTGAACAAGTTGTAATTTCTCTTTGGAGACCTTCATGACCTTCAGTTGCTAACAGCTTGAGGAGATGATGCTGACTTGCTCACTTGCTTCCTTGGAAGAGAAGAGAAGAAGGTCATCAACATATTGCAAAGGGTGGGCACTTATGGAAAAATGACAGATGCTAAATCTGCTTTTAGGATCTGTAAAGAGTAGGGCTTTCAGTCTATACTTCTGACATGTCCAGGTGTATTGTGCTTCCCACATGAAAGCACATAACATTTGACTTTCACAATCCACAGAGATGCTGAAAAAGGTGCTGCTGCTGCTGCTAAGTTGCTTCAGTCATGTCTGACTCTGTGCGACCCCATAGACGGCACCCCACCAGGCTCCCCCGTCCCTGGGATTCTCCAGGCAAGAACATTGGAGTGGTTTGCCATTTCATTCTCCAATGCAGGAAAGTGAAAAGTGAAAGTGAAGTTGCTCAGTCGTGCCCAACTTGTAGTGACCCCATGGACTGCAGCCCACCAGGCTCCTCCGTCCATGGGATTTTCCGGGCAAGAGTACTGGAGTGGGTTGCCATTGCCTTCTCTGAAAAAGGTGCTACAGAGATCAATTATGGTGAAAAACTACTCTGTAGGAATTGCCATTAGAAGAGCATGAAGGTCAAGGGCAACTGGATAGCAATTAATGACAGTGTTATGAATAGCTCTCAAATCTTGGGCCAATCTCCCTTCTCTGTGGGATTTCTTAATAGGGAGAATGGGTATATTAGAGAGACTAGTGCAGGGGACTATGAGGTCTTGTGTCATATATTCCTGTATGATTGGTTGAATTCTTGCTAAGGCCTCAGGATTTAAAGGACATTGTTTGATGTTAGGAACAGGCTTACCGTGATCTATTTGAATTTGAATTGGGGGACTCAGATGAATCTGTCCAATGTGGGTTGTGGATTTTGCCAAGTCTCTCAGGGACTTCTTTGAGTTTCAAGTTTCTGTTACCTTCTGAGCTTGTCTTAAGGGCAAAAACTGCTGACAAGGTTGAGGAACTTGGAATGCCATCCATTGTTGAGGGATTGAATTAATTTCAAGGATAATTTCCCCTTTTGAGAAAAAGGGATACAAATATCTCTTCAAGTCCCTGCTTTTAGTTCCTCTGGGTGTATACCTACCAGTAGAATTGCTGGGTCGTATAGTAATTCCATGTTAAGCTTTTTGTCAGTTCAGTCACTCAGTCGTGCCTGACTCTTTGGGACCCCATGGACTGCAGCACACCAGGCTTCCCTGTCCATCAGCAACTCCAGGAGCTTGCTAAAACTCATTTCCCTGGAATCGGTTATGCCATGCAACAGTCTCATCCTTTGTTGTCCACTTTTCCTGCCTTCAATCTTTCCCAGAATAAGAGTCTTTTCCCTTATTCTGGAGTCAGTTCTTCACATCAGATGGCCAAAGTATTGGAGTTTCAGCTTCAGCATCAGTCCTTCCAATGAATATTCAGGACTGATTTCCTAAAATTGACTGGTTGGATCTCCTTGCAGTCCAAGGGACTCTCAAGAGTTCAAAATACCACAATTCAAAAGCATCAATTATTTGGCACTCAGCTTTCTTAGTGGTCCAAATCTCACATCCATACACGACTACTGGAAAAACCACAGCTTTGATTAGACGGACCTTTGTCAGCAAAGTAATGTCTCTCCTTTTCAATATGCTGCCTAGGTTAGTCAAAGCTTTTCTTCCAAGGAGCAAGCATCTGTTCGTTTCATGGCTGCAGTCACCATCTGCAGTGATTTTGGAGCCCATGAAAAGGAAGTCTGTCACTGTTTCCATTGTTTCCCCATCTATTTGCCATGAAGTGATGGGACCGGATACCATGATCTTAGCTTTTCAAATGTTGAGTTTGAAGCCAGCTTTTTCACTTTCCTCTTTCACCTATATCAAGAGGCTCTTTAGCTCCTATTCACTTTTTGCTATTAGGGTGGTGGCATCTGCATTTCTGAGGTTATTGATATTTCTCCCAGCAATCTTGATTCCAGTTTTTAATTAGTTTTTTTAAATTGTTGTTGTTTAGTTGTAGAAGTTCTTTATCTATTTTGGATATTAACTACTTATCAGATATATGGTTTGCAAATATATTCTCCCATTCCATAGGTTGCCTTTTTTTCTCTCTTATTTCCTTTGCTGTGCAGAAGTTTTTAAGTTGATGAAATCCATTTGTCTATTTTTGCTTTTGTTGCCTGTGCTTTTGGTATCATATCCAAGAAATTATTGCCAAATCCAATGTCCTAAAGCTTTTATTACCCCGTGTTTTCTCCTAGGAATTGTATACTATTAGGGCTTATGTTTAGACCTTTAATTTATTTTGAGTTAGTTTTTTGTGTATGTTGTAAGATAAGGGTCCAACTTTATTTTTCTGCTTGTGGATATCCAGTTTCCCCATTTGAGAAGAGACTGTCCTTTGCCCAATGTGGAGAAGTTATTTCTGGGCTCTCTTTTGTTCTATTGATCTCTGTATCTGTCTTTATGCCAGCATGGCACAATTTTGATTACTGTTGCTTTGTAGTATATATTGAAATCAGAAGTGTGAGGCCTCCAACTTTGTTCTTTTTCAAGGTTATTTTGGCTAGCTGGGATCCCTTGAGATTCCATTTGAGTTTTAGAATTTTTCTTTTTTATTTCTTCAAAGAGTATGATTGAAATTTGAATAGTGATTGCATTGAATATGTAGATTGCTTTGGGTAGTGTGCTAGTTTGTTTGGACTGCCATAACAAAATACTAGATACCAAGAATTCTGCGGTGGTCCGATGGTTGGGACTCTGTGCTCTCAATGCCCAGGGCCCCAGGTTCAATCCCTGATTGGAGAACTAAGATCTCACAAGCTGTACGGGATGGCCAAAAAAATAAGAAACAAAAAAACCCAAAACCAAAAAACAAAATAAAAAAACCCCAGAGACTGGGTGGGTTAAACAACAGAAATTACTTTTTCACAGTTCTGGAGGCTAGAATCCAAGATCAAGGTTCTGGCTGATTTGGTTTGTGGGGAGGCTGTCTTACTGGCTTGCAGACTGCTGTCTTCTTGCTATGTTCCCAGAGGGAGAGAGAGTGAGTGAGTGAATTCTCTGGTGTTTTCATCTTATAAAGACACTAGTCCTATTGAATCAGGACTCTGTTATGACTCTGATGTTGCCAGAGAATCTTCATAAGGTGATAAAATTTTGAGGGATACAGAGCTAATAATGAAGGAGAGACTGACAGAAAGGAATAAAAATAAATAAGTAAAAAATTTAAAAAATATAGTGAGATCTGAGAGATAGGAAATGATAATGGCTATTAGCATGAGAATAAAATGGATTATGGAATAAAGAGAGAGGACTTGCAAGATCATATATATTTTATAGAACTTTAATTGTTTCAAGAGTATGTTTTCCTCTCTTTTTTCCTCATGTTCTAGTCTTCACAGTGTAAATAGTTGATTCGTTTCTAGTCAATCACTTCTCTGATTTCTGCAGTTCAGACATGATTGTCTTTAGCCTTCATGACTCTATTTATTGTCATGTATTACAGTACTAAGTGAACATTAAATAAACACTTAAATGTAATTTTTGCTTCCAAATATATAAAGCTATTTGTGTTATATAATTGTGAGGTCAAAGTATGCAATTAAATTTTTCATTAAAATATTTAAAGTAGTGTATGATTTCCTCCATATATTAGCATATATTTTAATACTTAAGATATTTTTATTTAAAAAGTAAATTAGCATATATATTTTATATAGTTTCTCTCAGTTATGGCCTGCTCATGGAAATACAGGGACCCAGGATAATAGGAAAAAAGCGTGGCCTGGGGATCAGTGCACTTGATTCTACACCCTTGTTTAAAAAAAAAACTCCATTGAGCCTCATTTCTAAAATCAGAAGACTAGCTCCACCTTTTGTAGAGCTTTTGTAGAAGAACTGAATGAAATAACACATGTGTAAAGTAAAACATCAGATGCACTTCATAGTCTTGTGTTATTTTCACTGATACTGTAGGGAGTGTTGTTTAGACCCTGCACTGGTGTGTGATCAGTCCTCACATTTACTTAAAGTGAAGGGAGCACCCAGAGCAAGTTGTTGGTGTTTTGAATCCCTGGTGGCTTCCCTGCTTCTCTACAGAGCTGTTGCCTCTGCAGTGGCTGCTGCTTCTGGGAACGGGTTGCCCAGCGTTGCAGAAGTGTAACCTGTTGATCCTATCAGGATGAGAGCCGCTGTGGGAATGTCCCGGTTGAGTACAAGCAGTTGTAAGTAGCCGTTTATTTTTTTCCTTTTCTGTTTCTCTGGCAGCTCCTAAAGTCTCATTGGCTAGATAATTTTGCCAAAGACTCTGTGAACCCTGGAGTCATGGTGTTGCTGGGCTGTGGTGCCTTATCCAGTACCTGTGGTCAGCTCGCCAGCTACCCCTTGGCTTTGGTGAGAACACGCATGCAGGCTCAAGGTGAGTTTTGAATGAAAGCAGGACACTGATAAAAGTACAGCGTCAGTAACGTGCTTCTGGAATTCTCAAGTTCCACTGAGACAGCAGAGTGTGGTTTTAAGATAATATTTCTTAGCCATTTTTTTTACGTTATTGCCTCCCTAAGGAAGCTTTTTAGAAATTCTTTTCTAAATCAGTTCTTCTTCATGAAATCTTAATACTACAGATACACTCTGCATATACTGTATGTATATCTGTGGCTTATGCACAAGTAGAGTAAGATTTTCTTGCTTATGTTGAGAATGGATGTTTTAAGAGTATAGTTGGCTGTTCCCATTCGTGGGCTCTGCATCTGAGGATTCAACCTACCGTGGATTGAAAATACTCAGGGAAAAACCTCCCAAACTCTAGAAAGTTCCAAAAAGTAAAATGGAAATGTGCCATGCAGTCCACTCTTTACATTGTATTTACAAATCATTTGCATTAGAAGTGTTGGTTAGTTAATGATTGACTGCCTGCTTGGGGGAGGTGTGGCTGGTACTTGGAAGAGAGGTTGGGAATAGAGGTGCACATGTTCAGGGTGTACTGTTTAAAGAAATGATAGTGGATGAGATTGGCCAGGGATGGGAATAGAGGTGCACATGTTTCATAATAAAATGTGTGAATATTAAATTAGCCTGATTTCTTTTCTTTTTTTAAAATTTTCTAGCCACGATAGAAGGAAGCCCACAGCTGAACATGGTTGGGCTCTTTCGACGAATAATTTCTAAAGAAGGACTACCAGGACTTTACAGAGGCATCACTCCAAACTTTATGAAGGTGCTCCCTGCTGTAGGCATCAGTTATGTGGTTTATGAAAATATGAAACAAACTTTAGGAATAGCTCAGAAATGACATGTTGAATTTTTTGCTTTAGCATGATTACTGAAACTTTCAACTGTCTCCAGAGTGACATTTTCTCCTAGAACTGAAACAAATCTATGGCAAAAAGCAGCTTTGTTGTTTTTTTTTTCATGAAAAGGGAGAGCGTATCAATGATAATTTCAGACATTTGGACTCAATTTTGTATATTCAGAAATGTCTAAAAAAACCATAGTTTTGATAAGCTCATACAATTTTGAGAAGGCCACAAAATTATAGTTTATCTTTTCTTATTAGTTCTTTCGATAATCTCTGCCCAGAATCCTAAATCTGAAGAAATGTACTTGCTTGAACTAAATTTGCTTTGTGTGCTAGAATTATAAATCTTTAATCTTTATTTTGGTTGGTTCAAGTTGATGCCACCTTTATACTTAAATATCATTTTCTTAAAAACAAAATGATCAGAAAACTTGGAAACTTAAATTGTTCATATGTTTTGAATTTCTTAAAATTTCCTTGTAGGATCATTAATGGAGAATCGTTGCATGAAAACATACCTTACAGCAGCCAAATAGGTATAGAGTTTACATTCTTTCTTTAAGCAGAATAAGAATGAACGTTAAATGGCAGAATTTCAAGGCATGTGAATACCCTAGTCCACTCATAAAATTTTTGTGTAAGGAGGAGTGATAAAATAATATTTATTTCAGTGGCCACTTCTCCATTTTGCTTGTACTATTGTTTGGTTTTCAGGATGACACACTGATTATTAGCATATCACTGGTAAATTGTCCACACAAGGCAACTTATTTGAGAGATTCTGTTTATTATTGTTTTGAAAAGCATCAGGAGGCAAAACCCCTTTACTTATATCAGTCTCTAAAGAGCCTCACTCTTCTCTTTGTCCTTTGTCTCCTACTTGAATCAAACTCCTGCTTTCACCAGGAAGTCTTCTGGAGGCCAATTCCTGGTTATCTGAAATTTCTTAATTACATGAAGTAGGTTGATCATGGGTGAATGGTATTCTCATTACCCCCTCACCGTTTATTTGACCCTGCAAATTCTCAACTTGGGCAGTGCAAACCTAGCAGAATAGTATGTATTAAAAATAGTATATATTAATTCTGCATATTTGGTGCCTATAATGAAATGGAAGGCCCAGTTTACAAACAAGTACATTCACATTTTCTCTTGCCCCCAGTTTTAGGAACATGTTTTGATTTAGAAAATTTAAAGTAAAGCGAGAGCATGATCTTATTTTACTGAAGCCATTTTTATAATCAACTGTCTTTTCTGATTTGTGTGATTAGAACTTAGACAACTATTTAGTAGTTGAAATTATTCTTATCACTTTTCAATGTAATTCTTAAACTCGTATGATTTCTAGTAATTTCTGTCATAAATTGCCAACATTTTAATGAAAATCTGGTGACATAATAGGCTTTACTTTATTTGACCTACCTCTTGTATTTTCTAAACCAAAGAGAAATGTTGAACTTGTGTTTGTGAAACGTATCCTAACATGTAGTTTTCATTATATTTGTTATGCCTGATGAATATCTCAGTGTTTTATAATACATACGATAAGTGTGAAACTCTGTCTTCAGGGTGTTTGTGCTTTCGAGTAATGTGTAAATGACCAATATTAAGGTACTAGATTAGCTTTTTTTCACTCATTAAATTATGGGATGAGTAAAATTTCAGGCTACTGAAAAAATTCATTGTTCATTATGAATTTAAATTGTTTTCTATTTAACATTTGTAAGGTATGAATGTGATTTATCTGTGTATCTTGTATCTTTTGAAAAAATCTTGTATTTTTTGAAAAGAGCCCAGAGTCAAGAATAGTTTATTTCTGGCATTACTACATATTTGCTTTACATTTATAATTAAAAATACATACATGTTTGTTTTTGAAATGTCTTGTTTCCTCATTAAAAAAAAAATAGTGTAACTGAAGCAAAAAAAAATGGCTGTTATACAGTTTATATCACTGGCAGCAGTTTGAATAATGTTTATAGTATTATTGGGTAAGACTCATTATAGTCTTTCCAAATATTTTGGCCTTTTCTGAACAACCACAACAATTGTTAAATCTGTCATACATTTTGGTATAAAATGATGTTTTTTTGTGATGTCCAAATTCCACATTTACCAATAAGGGTGATACTCCTGGGGGTCACAGGCTTCTCTGGTGGCTCAGATGGTAAAAGAATCTGCCTGCAATGCAGGAGACCTGGGTTTGATCGCTAGGTCGGAAAGTTCCCTAGAGAAGGGAATGGCTATCCACTCCAGTATTCTTGCCTGGAGAATTCCATGGACAGAGGAGCCTGGAAGGCTGCAGTCCATGGGGTCACAAAGAGTCTGGTACGACTAAACAACTAATACTTACCTACCTGGGGGTCACAGTGCCAAGGAGAATCTGAAGTCACAGTCTTCTTGGTACATTTGGTGGAGTATCAGTTTGTCTTGAAGTTGTGGGAAACAAAAGCTAAGTATGTTTGTGTGTGTGTTAGCCACTCGGTTGTGTCCAACTCTTTGCAGCCCCATGGAGTGTAGCCAACCAGGCTCCTCTGTCCATAGAGTTCTCCAGGCAAGAATACTGGAGTAGGTAGCTGTTCCCTTCTCCAGGGGATCTTCCCGACCCAGGGATCGAACCCAGGTCTCCTGCATTGCCAGCAGATTCTTTACTGTCTGAACCACCAGGGAAGCCCCCAAGTAAGTTTACTGGGAAGTAATTAAAGCAATTATATAATTCAGATTATAAATTTTGTTTAAAAAGATAAAACATAAGACTGCAAAGAAATTCTGTGTTTCAACTTGAATGCTCCCCAGCCTCCCGGAAAAACACATTAGCCCTCTTTGACTCTCAGGGACCCTTTATTAGAAAAATGCCACCAGTTTGTTTCTTACCTGTTTGTCTTGTATCCCCATCCAGAGAGTAAGTTTCATATGAACAGACGTTGTATTTTGACTATTTTGTCCGTTGAGCTTTACATCAGGTCCCTTGTGTAAAATCATGGCATCATTTCCCTATCCCCAAATAAGAATATTCCTGGTTCTTTTGTTCTCATGGAATTTCTCTCTTTTGTGAAGAGCACCAGGGAATAATTAGGTGCAGAGGGGAGTGACCAACAATCCACCTTCACCTCCTTTGCCACATGCCCCACTTGAGAGATGCACCGAGCAGGCTGAGCTTGTTTAGACCATTCTCTGGGACAGCAAGCCCTGCACAGTGCCATCTGCCCTCCTGCTTTCCTGCAGGACAGAGCTGTGCCGAGGTCCAAGCTGCTTAGGTCTGGACCTGCTGCTGCCCTCTGACCACAATTGAAGACACCTATTCACAACCTTCTGTGTATGTGTGTTTTTTTTTTTTTTTTTTTTTGCTTGTTTCGTTTGTCTGCTAATTTGTCCATTCTCTGGTTGTCACTGGACTCCACAGCCCTTTATTCAGATGCCTGGCCACAGCCACTGCAGCACTGTTTGCTGTGAAAGCAGAAGTGCTCCAGGCCTGGGCCACTTGGCATTTATTCCATCAACATTCACTTGCTCTTTGATGCTTTCGGGGAGTGTTTGTTAACTGCCTACTGTATGTCAGACACTTTTTGGAACTGAGGTCACAGCACTAAACAGGACTTTATACCTTTCCTCATGGAGATTATCTAGTGGAGACAGACAACAAAGTAAGTAAAACACGTAATATGTCAGATGGTGGTAAGTGCAGAAGGCAGGGCTGAGGCTGAGGTGGTGATTTTAGGTAGAGAAGAGCTGGCTGAGGAGGTGCTGTTTGAGTAAAGGGCTGAAGAGGGCATGGGAATGGGCCGCACTGATGTCCGTCCAGGAAGGGCATTCCAGGTAGAGTGAACACAGGAAAAGGCCTAGGGTGGAGGAGAATATCCAGAAGCCCAGAGTAGCTGGAGTGAGGGGAGCAGAAGGGAGGGTAGTAAGTGATGGAGCCCCAGAGGGCTGGAGGGAGGCCAGTTGGCCTAGCATTTCCAGTACTGCAATGGCCGCAGTTCTGTGGTGATGCTTCGTAACCAAGTTTCAGATGTGTCTCCTCTAAGGGTAGGAGTCTCATTATTGGAAACATCATTGGGAAACACCTGTACTCTTGTAACCATTGTGTCCATCACACACACAATGGTTTTCCCTGCAATTGCTGTCCCGGCCTAGTGACCCCTTCCCCAGGTGGCGGGTCTGTTGGCTACTCTCTGTCTTACCCTCTCCAGGGAGGATTTTGATTTTTTAAAAAGAGAAATTAGAGACCTTAAAATCTTTCTAGATGGTTTTCTAAGAGTTAGAGAACTTGAATCTTAGCACTTAGCAAACACACAAGACTATATTGTTGTGCTCACTCCCTTCTCTGACCACCTTGTATCTGCCCAGGATTCTCTTATAATTTGTACAAGCTGTACAATATTGCAAACAATCCTTTTATTTTTTGTTAGTTGATATTGTCCTGCTTTGAATTACATTCTCGAAGTCTAGATAATAGTAACCAAAGACATGATTGGTATTTTGTTACTTTTAAAAGAGGGCCAGGGATTCTAAAGCATTCTAAAGTACTCTTTCAAACTGAAACTTATTGGAAATCCTTGGTGTTTGCTAATCAGGTGTGTTTTTGAAGAGTTTACACTCATCTCTTTACACACCGTTCCACACAATGCACTCAAACCATGGGTCCAGGATGAATTGGCTTCAATTCCAGCACCTGTGATCAGTGTCAGCCACAAATATGCATCATTCAGCCTCCACAGGGAGTCCCTACATGAATCTTGGTGTGGCAAATGGCATGTTAAAAAAAAGGTGACATTTCTGAAGTTTATTTAAATTAGCTTAAATCCAGCTGGAAGCTCTGTTCTACTCAGTGCTGTGCCAGTGACCTGGGATCTTGGCCCCTCTAGTTGGCCCCACCAGTTGCTGCTAAGGGGCCCTTTGTTGCAGCCTGCTTGGTCCCTTGGATCCAGAGGCTGTGCTGGGCTTGGCATGGTAGTAGTTGGTAAGACATGGGACATCTGAGCCTAGGGTCTGGCCTTTGCATTCTGCAAGGTGGAGGAATTGAATGTGATTCTCTCATTACCTTGGGATCCACCAACTTTGTCTCCTTCCCAGCACCTGGGTTTGCCCCTTTGTCTCTTTGCTCTTAAAGGCACCTATCTGCTCATCCCCTGGGACTCCTGGCATCTTATCTGCAGGTAACTTGCAAAAGACAGAAGAGCCTCTGATTGAAAGTGACTTCTGTTTTCCATTTTTAAAAATCACCGAGGGGAGGCGATACTAAAGCCTGAATTCCTTGTCTGAAATGAGATGAAAGGGAACATACAGGGGAAAATGAATATCTATTAATCTCTCAGTTATTTTGCCATAGGCTCTCTAACTGCCTCCTACCCCTTGTATTCTGCGTCTCAGGAATGAGTGTCATTGTGCCACAGAGTGGTGGGCTCTGCTCACTTGAAACAACACATCATTTGCCTACTGAATTTTTAAATCCCCAGAATGTTACCGGTAAGTGGCAATGCAACTTCATGGCCAGGTGGTTCAGTAAACAGTGTCCTAAATGAAAAGTCAATAGTATAATTCAGAGTTGATACTTTTCAAGGGCTTAGGAGGCGATGGAAAGTAGAGGGTAAAATTAATTGTAATGTGGAAAAGGATGATAAGATTCTTCAGAGTTAGAACCCTTTCTAAATCTGTTTTGTTTCTGGATGATTTAGGGAATATGAGTGTAGGCCTTCAGAAGACATGGGTGGTAAGCTGCAAGTGTAGACTTACAGGTAATAATAATGACTCAGGGGCTCGAGGCTCTTAAAGCAGAAGGATCTGCAAGAAAACAAGATGAGGAGAAGATTTAAAGCTCATCCACTCTGATTTGTTCCTCCTCTGCTTTTGTTTTCTCCCTCTTTACTCTTTATAAAGATGTCCCAGCTGGACACATAAGAGAAAATCACCCATGAGATGATAAAACTATACCAAGGCAAGGAGAAAGGAAGCAATTGAAGAGTTTTGCTGTAGTTTGCAAGTTCTGCTCGTTTGTGTGTTTGTCTTCTTTGACTAGTAAAAAGGTGCAGCTATTGTTTTAGGAAATTCTGACCAGTTTATGGGAAATGCTCCTGTCTCTGCCAGGTATTAATAATTCCCTGATTGTTCTTACAAAGCAATCAGCACAAAGATTGACAACATCATGAGACATACATCGATTCAGCAAAATTACTTCTATTTTTTTATGGTACAAGTAACTAATAATCAGATGGTGACTGCTAGTGAGATATTTCCCTCCCCCTCTCAGAACACCCAGCAGTGGAGTTCCTCTTGGTCAAGAGGGGCAGGAAGAAAGACCTGGAGAGGTTGGTTCAGTACAGATCTGTGGATATGCCCTTAAGGTAAGAAGAAAACCGACAGCCTTATTTTCACTATGATAATTGCTCATTGTCGTTGTTCGGTTGCTAAGTAGTGTCTGACTCTTTGTGATCCCATGGACTGCAGCACGCCAGGCTTCCCTGTCCTTCACCATCTCCCGGAGTTTGCTCAAACTCATGTCCATTGAAACACTGATGCCATCCAACCATCTTATCCTCTACCACTGCCTTCTCTTTGCCTTCAATCTTTCCCAGCATCAGGGTCTTTTCCAATGAGTCAGTTCTTTGCATCAGGTGCCCAAAGTATTGGAGCTTCAGTTTCAGCAGCAGTCCTTTCAATAAATATTCTGGGTTGATTTCCTTTAGAATTGACTAGTTTGATCTCCTTGCAGTCCAAGGGACTCTAAAGAGTCTTCTCCAGCACTACAATTCTAAAGCATCAATTCTTTGGTGTTCAGCCTTTTCTGTGGACCAACTCTCACATCCATACATGACTACTGGATAAACCATATCTTTGACTATATGGATGTTTGTCAGTAAGGTGATATCTCTGCTTTTTAAAATGCTGTCTAGGTTTGTCATAGCTTTCCTTCCAAGGAGCAAGGATCTTTTAATTTCATGGCTGCAGTCCCCATCCACAGTGACTTTGGAGCCCAAGAAAATAAAATCTATCACTACTTCCACTTTTCCCCTTCTATTTGCCAAGAAATGATGGGACCAGATGCCATGAACTTAATTTTTTGAATGTTGAGTTTCAAGCCAGCTTTTTCACTCTCCTCTTTTACCTTCATCAAGAGGCAATTTAGTTCCTTTTCACTTTGCCATCGGAGAAGGCAATGGCACCCCACTTCAGTACTCTTGCCTGGAAAATCCCATAGACGGAGGAGCCTGGTGGGCTGTAGTCTATGGGGTCTCTAGGAATCGGACACGACTGAGTGACTTCACTTTCACTTTTCCCTTTCATGCACTGGAGAAGGAAATGGCAACCCACTCCAGTATTCTTGCCTGGAGAATCCCGGGGATGGCAGAGCCTGGTGGGCTGCCTCGCATAGAGTCGGACACGACTGAAGCGACTTAGCAGCAGCAGCAGCAGCGCTTTGCCATTAGAGTGGTGTCATCTGCATATCTGAGCTTATTGATATTTCTCCCGGCAATCTTGATTCCAGTTTGGAATTCATCCAGCCTGGCATAGAAAGTCCTTTATCAAGTATATACTTTGAAAATATTTTCTCTCAATCTGGTGCTTGTTTCTCTCTCCTGTTAGTTACGTCTTTGAAGAGCAGTTTTTAGTTTTGATGTACTCCAATTTATCACTTGTTCTTTATGATTCATGGTATTATATCCAATAAAAATTTCTTAGAGTTTAAGATTTTCTTAACATTTTAACAACATTTTTCTCCTAGAAATTTTGTAATTTAAAGGCTTTGAATTTAGGTCTACTATCTGTTTTGAGTTAATTTTTGTGTATGGTGCAAGGTGTGGATCGAAGTTCAAGCTTTTGCATATGAATATTCAATTGTTCTAGTACCATTTGTTGAAATGACTATTTATCTACTGAGTCATCTTTGAACCTTTGTTGAAAGTTGGTTATCCATACATATTTGGGTCAATTGCTGGGCCCTATTCTGTTTTGTTCATCTGCTTGTGTGTTTTAATGCCACACTGTCTTCATTACTGTGGCTTCATAAGTCTTGAAATCAAGTACTGTAAGTTATCCAACTTCATTCTTATTTTTCAAAGTTGTTTTGGCTACTCTTGGTCCTTTGCATTTCCATATGAATTTTGGAATCAGCTTGTCAATGTGTACAATAAAGCCTGTTGGAAATTTGACTGGCATTACATTAAATCTGTAGATTAATCTGGGGAGAAGTGACATCTTTCTGACCCATAAAGAAGGTCTCTCTCTCCATTTATAAATTTTAAAAAATTTTCTTGATAATATTTTGTAGTTTTATAGCAATATATGTGAATCTAACAAAAGCCATAATTTTGAGTAAAAATGCAAGTTGCATAAGAATATTTATAGTATATCACCTTTCATGTATGTTTAAAAAACTCAGCACAGTGAGTTACCAGTATAGCATTTAAGGTAATAAATAGTTTAAAATTATAGTTTTAAGAAAAGCAACATTCAGATTAGTGGTTGTTGGTGGGTGGAAGGGGGTTATGATTTAGGGGACATTGTGGATACTTCAGCAATACTGTTACATCTTAGGCCAAGTAATGGAGACACATCATATTTTATATAGAGAGATATATTTTATACAGAATATTTCATTGGGATATTGAATCAAAACTGTAAAATTGCTGTATTATTTCTAATCTACTTAAAGAAGACCAAAGAAACCTGAGAACTTAACCAGCCTAACAGAATTAAGCAAAGGGGTTGTAAAAGAAACAGAATGTGTTATGTACATATCACATGTGCATGTGTTTATAAAGCTTGGAAAGGCCCAGATAAGGATCTCTATTGAAACAGTGTTATTCTCTGGGGCAGGAGTATCATGGGTGGGCTGTGCATGAGACTTTCACTATTTAATGTAGACCCGCTTATTGTTTGAATTTGTACAGCTAGTATGTTTGACTTTTATAACCTTTAAAACCATAAAAAACAAAATGAGATTGTGTTCTGTATGGCATTTTGTCATCTTAATTGTCCTGATCCTGGGCCTGTCTGCCTTTAGATTTATTGCCCTTTCCCTGCCTTGCTCTATATTCCTGGGTATGACTACTTGCTCCCAGGTCTGCTGCTGCCAAGTGGAGCTGGCCAGTGGGGGCACTGGCAGGAGACTGGAGGGCAGAGGAAGGAGGAAACCAGGGTATTTCTTCTCCTTCCTCTGCCTTCGGAAGCCCCTTTGGCAGCTGCTGCCTAGCATGATACATACATACAAACACACACACACATCTAGACCTGTCATTGCAAAGTTCAGGACACCAAGGAAAATGAGAAAAGATCTGAATGTGTTCCAAAATGGAGAAGGAAACACCTCCATCTGCAAAGGAACAGAACCAAAATGCATCAGACTTTGCAGCTGTATCTCTAGAGAGGGCACTGAAAAGAAACTCTGCAGGAGAAAGGGGAGCTCAACAGAACCCCTGATCCCTGATGAGTCAAAGAGATTAAGGAAAAACATCATTAGGAAATGGAGGCAAAAATGCAAGAACACTGAAAGACAGAAGCTTCAGGGCAAATGAGGAAGACTGAATAAAAAGGAACTTATAGTGAACACTAGGTATGCAGTGAAAAATATATAACTGCACTTTTAAAACTTAACTGAATTCCCAGGACTTAGCACAGCTATAGGACAATGTGACTGAGAAAGCAAATACAATCAGAAGTTGAGCGGTAGGAGACTACGGGATGGGATGGTGTCTGAAATCTTCATTTTAGAGAGCAATGGTCCCCAACCTTTTTGGCCCCAGGGACTGGTTTCGTGGAAGACAACAGATCCCGAGGAAAAGACACACAATTAGTAATCTCTGTGGAAATTAGGTGGGATTTGTTAAATATTTAAAACACTGTACTTTACCTAGAGGCACTATTTTATGTGCTTATATAGTGAACTGCTGTGTAGTTGTCATTTACAGGAAGGAACATTTTGTGTGTTGGGTTTGAATATTGCATCTTGTTGGGATTCTCCTGATAGTACACCATGTGTCCAATGGAACCCATGACCCAGGACTCTGTAGAAGCACTTCGTATGTGTGTTAGTTGCTCAGTCGTGTGCGACTCTTTGCGACCCCATGGACTGTAGCCCACCGGGCTCCTCTGTTCATGGATTTTCCAGGCAAAAATACTGGAATGGGTAGCCATTCCCTTCCCCAGGGGATCTTCCCTACCCAAGGATAGAACCCGGGTCTCCTGCATTGCAGGCAGATTCTTTGCCACCTAAGACCCCAGGGAAGCCGTTCTTGATGCCCCAAAAGTCCTGGCACCAAACTATTACAGTTTTATACTATTGCATGGTATAATACGGAGAAGGCAGTGGCACCCCACTCCAGTACTCTTGCCTGGAAACTCCCATGGACAGAGGAGCCTGGTAGGCTGCAGTCCAAGGGGTCACCAAGAGTCGGACACGACTGAGCGACTTAACTTTCACTTTTCCCTTTCATGCACTGGAGAAGGAAATGGCAACCCACTCCAATATTCTTGCCTGGAGAATCCCAGGGACGGCAGAGCCTGGTGGGCTGCCGTCTATGGGGTCGCACAGAGTCGGACACGACTGAAGCGACTTAGCAGCAGCAGCAGCAGCATGGCTTAATAATAAGTGTAATGGCCTTAATCCTCCACCGGGTGGCAGACTTCTCCTAGCTCTGCAGACCTGCAGGTACCTGGAGCCTCTTAGCTTTCTCTCCCTTTGCCGGCAACTGGAAAATCACTGAGCTGCTTCAGGCCAGATTTGAATTTCCTGCACAAACCATCATTGCCTTGTTTAAAGGAAGGGAAGTAGGTTCGGTTTGTTACCATTTCCAGGAGAGAAGATGACAAAGAAGTTCATTTATGTGTAGCATTGAAGAGAAAGTCTTGTTTACTTTTTTTAAGGCAATTTTTCAAAAATAGAAAAATTCCATGTTTTGCAAGTCAAATTAGAAGTGATTGGAAAAAAAAAAAACAGCATTACTGCTCATACACAGTTATATTTAAATGTTCCAATATGAAAATTGTGACCTTAGAAAATATTTTGGAACATTTGTTTTCATAGTGTGATGAATATTTTTTCATTTGCTTAAAATATTTCAAGAAGTGTATTCATAATTCGTTTGAAGTACACGGGGGTTAACATAAATATAAAAATAAAATAAAACAAACACGTAAAATGCACCACAGAATTGAGTTTTTCCCCATTCTCCTTTGGGTTGTTCTGTTTGTTTTTAAACAAGAAGCTGTTTTCCTTAATTGCCCTTTGGTTGACGTATTTTAAAAGAAATACAGTTTAGGTTTCAGATTAAGACAATCTTGCTCTGATAAATCTCTGGAATAATTAGCATCATGGGAAGGATTTAATATTACCATTAGACAATTCAATCTGTATTATTGGATTAATCTAAAGTATCCTTCAACTCTAGTAAACAGGGGTTTTTTTTAATGCTAAATTTGTATTTCAATGTTATGCAACTACATAAATATAAACAGTTGTTCAATATACAGTTCTGACATCCATAGGGAATTTCTTAGGGGAAATATGACTGCAGACACTTTATTGCACAGACCCTAACAGACATAAATTTTGACCAGAGAAAAACAGAGATTAGGAAGAGGAGCAGAAATACTCAGTTCTGATGTGATGATGGGCCCCCCTCACAGCGTTCACCAGCTGCTCACCTGTTTCCCATATCCCACTGATAACAGGAACTGAGAAGCACTGGCCCCACCTCCTTTGCCTCTTCCTGCCTCCTTCCTCTCACCCACCACACTTTGAGCCGTTTTTCCCTATGATTTTTAAAATTCTCAGTTATTTCTTTCCCCTTGTTTGTTAATTTACTAAAAAACTGCAAGCTGGTCACTCCACAACCTGATGGCTTTGGAGGAAAATGCTCGAGAATTGAAAAAGAAAATCAAGGTAATAAAATTGGCCTTGTTAAATTGTTAGTCTTTCACCCTGCCTAAAATTGAGAAGAGTTTTTCAGCTCATTTCCCTCAAAATTTGGAAAAATGTTGGGGCTTGAAAAGAAAACACAGAAAGAATCTGGAGCTGAGACCTGGTGATATTCTGGTCAATTTTTAGCCAACGGTTAAACTGTCTGTTCAAATGACCAGGGTTCAGAACTAATAAAACAGGTTCTTAAAAAAGATGAGAAAGAAAAGATTGTAAATTATTGCCGCAAGGCTTGTTCAAGAGGACTAGAACATATTGATATGGATCCCCAGTTTTAATTATTATTACTATTTATTTTAATTTGGGGAATATTGTTCTTAGTACGTGACACTGATTCTGAAATCTACGTGACATTTAAACAATAAAATAGTACAATTAAATTAAATTAAATAGTACTTGATTAGTACTAATGATTTTCACCAGGTCTCTCTCGTTCTCTCTCTCTCTAAGCCTTAAAACTTGGCTGCACATTAGAATCACTTGGGTAGGAGGGCCAGGGAGTGGTATTTAAAAATCTTGGGCCATACCCCCCAGACCAATTAAATGAGAATCCCTGCAGGTGAAACACAGGTACCAGGATTTTTTAAAGCCTTACCCCTCCCCCATTCTCAATGATTCCAGAGTGCAGTCAAGTTTGAGAACCACTGCAAACTGTTTCCTTCTGATCACTGCATATAAAGGATGTTATTAATGGTTGAGATGAGAGACCTATAGATAAAGAGTAATGTTCTCCAGCCTCCTTCCTACACAGAGGAGAAGAGGACAGAGAGCTGACAGGACTTGTTGACAGATTAGATAGGGGTTTAAAAGAAATTGTTGAGTACAGGATGACTAAGTTTTTGAACCAAGAAAGATAGGACAATGAAGTTGCCTTTTATTGAGATGGGAAGAGTATGTTAACACCAAAAAAGGTGGACTGAGTGGGAAGGTGGAGAATCGGATTTGGAGCATTTGAAATTTGAGATTCCTATGAGATAGCCAAGGTAAAATTCAAGAAGGCATATCTGGAATTCAGGGAATGTAGACATAGACTTTTGGGAGTCATCAGCATCCAGGTGGTATTTAAAGCCAGGAGATCAAATAGTTACAGAAATGAGTACAGATAAGGAGGAGAAGACAAGGGCTGAAGACTGAAGCCTCCCTCTAGTAAGAGTTCAGAGAGATGAGGAGGAAGCAGTCCAGGTGATGAGAAAGAGCAGCCGTGAGACTGGAGGAAAATCTGAAACATGGGCGGCGTTGGATGCCAGGTAAGGTGAGGACTGAGGAGGGATGGAGAGCTTCCCTCCACGAAGGTCGCTTGGGCAAGGAGAGGAGGAAGATAAGAAAACCCTGTCCTCCCGCACTTGATCTTCTCTGGTATTGATATCCCTGATGTCAGCACCAAGAAAGACATCAGACAGCTTGGTTAATTGAGTAGGTGCTGTGAAAGCACAGACCAGAAAGAAATTGCAGATACTGGAGAGGGAGTCGTTGACGTCAGGATCGCAGAGTAAGCGGAAAGGAGGAGATGGATGCACAGGGAAGTGTGAGGGTTGACAGTCGGAGGTCCTGGTGAACTCGAAGAACAAAGTTGGTGGGAATGATTGGTATATAAATTGAGAGGAGAGAGGGTGGGTCAGACAGAGATTGTGAGTTATAAATCTGACAGAGAACCAGCTTGGGGAGCTGACAATGTCTCGTGTCCCAGCTACCTAAAGTCTTTAATGAATGGGAGCACACGACCAGGAAATAGAGAAAATGGTGACTACCGAGGGAATAAGTGGTCAGATGGCAGATCCTTTGGTGGGATGGGGTTTAACGAGAGATGCCTATGTGGGGAATGGTCTAGAAGTGGTCAGTGAGGAGCACACATACCCCACCTTTCACTTTGTGGAGAGCAAGGGGTGTGTCCTCATGGAAGTAGGAGAGGAGAGGAAGGAGAAACTGAGGGTGATGTTAGTTAGACCTTTATGAGGCTAAAGATTACGGGAAGCTGACGCGAAGAGTTTCCAAAGTGTGGAGATAGGGCTGTGCTCAGAAATGACACCTGTCAGTCTCCGTGCCCAGGTGTGGGGGAAGGTGCTCCCTGAAGCTTGTGCTTCCAGGGGTCCTCCTCTGCGGCCTGAGGCAGGGGACCGCTTGGTGGCGATCATGGAGAGCGACAGCTCAATCGTGGAGAGAGACAGCTTGTCCAAGCAAAATCATCGACTCACGATGCTAAGAAAGTACGGGGCCAGGGCACAAACTCCAAATGTAGGAGTCATGATGGCCTGAGAAATAATGGGAGCACAAGTGGGCGGGGGAGGAGTGAGCATCCTGGAGGCCGAGCGATGACCTGCTTTTTCTTGTGGTGACTCTTTAATTCGGTCCCAATGAGGTCTAGTGTGTGTGGGCATGGTTCATTTACAAGGAATAAAATGAGCCGAAGACAGGGCTTTCAAAGAGGGTGATGCAGTAATTACTGCACAATGACAAAATTAGAAAGAATGAAAGGAGATTAAATATTGGAAACTATAGAGGCTTTGCCTTTTAAATCAAGAATAGCCAATTAAGCTGTTTTGTTATGTAATATCTCATTCATTTGTTGTTGAATTACCTCTGGCTATAGGTACTGTTTCCGTGAAGTTAATTTTTATTCCATTATGGAGAAATAAATCCAGTGAAAGGAAATCTGTCCTCATTGCTATCTACAGGAGGAGGGGCTTGAGCCAAAAGTCTTTCGTGGTTTCATATTTTTGGTTTCAATTTAATAAAGAAGAAGAGCCTGAGGGATAAGAAAAGAGGTCAGGTTTTGCCATTTCCTCTTGAAGTACATAAATAGAACAAAAGGAAGCAGCGAGATGAAGACAATGGTAAAGAACATGAAATCAACCTAGGGCATATTAAATGCTGATGGAAAGCCCAAGCACCAAGGATTTGTGGTACCACTGAAAATAGAATAATTAATTCAGCACGTTTTTATTGATGTCTGTGCTAGTAACAGTCTACCAGGGACTATGCTAGGCATTAGACATGTGTGAAAATAAATAATGTGTAGCTTTTGTTCTTAGAGCTCACAGGCTATTGAAAAGGCTGACATGAAAAAACAATTTCAATTTAAAGTGATAAGTGCTGTAATGAGTTTCTACAATGTACAGTGGGAACAACAGATGGGGTGTTGACAAAGCATCTTAGGGGAGATGACATTTTTGCTCAGTCTTTGAAAGGTGAAGAGAATTTTGCCAAACAGAGAACATAAGTAGGGGTGTTTCAGAGAAAGAGGGGGAGAGGTAGTGTAAAGACATATAAGCATGAAATGGTGTATTTGGGAAATTGTGAATTGTTCTATGTGACTGGAGTGTTTGCTGGAGATAATAGCTAGACAGATAGGTTAAAACCAACCAGTTATGTATTATTCTGAGGAGTTGTGTTTAAAAAGAGAGCCATTGGAGGAATTCTATCAGAAGGGAGTAACAGGACCTACCAAATCTTTGCAGAAGGTGGATGGGTAGGAGGGGAGTGAATTGGTGGCAGGTACAGACTGAAGGCTTCTCTAGTGGCTCAGTGGTAAAGAATCTGCCTGCCAATGCAGAAGATGTGGGTTCAATCCCTGGGTTGGAAGATCCCCTGGAGAAGGAGATGGCAACCCACTCTACTATTCTTACCTGGAGAATTCCATGGACAGAAGAGCCTGGTGGGCTACAGTCCATAGGGTCACAAAGAGTCGGACATGACTGAGCAACGAATACTGTCTCACTCACCAACTGAAGGCAGAGAGACTACGCTCTTGTCTTTCATGTCTGCGTCCCCAGGGTCAAGAACATTATTTGCCATATGGTTGGTGCTTGACAGATGTAAAATGAAGAATACATGAAGGAAGGCAAGGCAGGACTACTGAGTTGGGGTGGTGGATGCAGGATGTCAAGAAAAGCTGTATATGAGGGTGGTTGTGTCTCCCTTCCCTCCCTTGCCAGATCCACTCACCCATGCCCCGCCGCCCTGCCTACTCGTAAAAGCAGAGGGCCTGGGAGGAGACTGAGGAAGAAGGAAGAACCAAAGAGCTGGCATCATAGAACCTGGGATAAGAGAGTGTCACAAAGGAAGACATGCACAGCAGGAAGCCCAGCATAGACAGGTCCTTGGGCATTGCCAGGACTGAGGTCCCAAGTGCCTGCAGTGAGAGGAGTTCCCAGGAGTGGCAGCAGCAGGCTCCAGGTGGCCATGGAGGAGTGACTTGGGGGGAAGGAAGAGGAGAACTTGAGGGCAGACATTTGCTCAGAAAGCTGGTCTATGAAGCGAGGAGAGGGGAGGGAGGAACTTGAGGGGGAGGCAGGATTAGAGGGATGCTGTTTTGTTTTGAAAGGGTGGTAAGTTTATGAACTTGAGAAAACCCAGCAGAGAGCAGAGGTTCAAGCCAGTGGGTAGAGACAGGTAAGGGAGATGGGTTTGGCTAACTAGGGGTAATGAAACATTTCCAGTTTTAAAATTCAAACGTGCATTTTAAAAGAATGAAAAATGTCAGTAAGGGCAATAGGGTGGGGTGGAGGAGAGAATGCTGGTTGTATGATAGAAGTCCTGGGCTCTAGTCCTTTCTTGGTGACGACCCAACTGTGTGAGCTTCACTAAGCTGTCCACCTGCTCTGAGCCTTCATTTCCCTTTTAAAATGAGTGACGCTCTGTGGAATGGTCCCTTTCAGCCATGAACTGTACAATTCAAAAGTGTTATATGCTTGGTGTTTTATATATACATATATATATATATATATATATATATATATATATATATATATATATGTAAAATAAGGCTTTCCCCACATAAAATTTGACTCAAGTCTAATTTAGGTATTTTGTTTTTGAAATTTTCACTTTATATTATCTTTAGAGATAAATGAGATTGTGTGTAAGAAGGAATTTTGGAGACATAGGGAGGCCTGGTGAGCTGCAGTCCATGGGGTTGCAAAGAGTCGGACACGACTTAAAGACTGAACAACAACGAAGTAAAACAGCTAAATTTCTGTTCATTAATAATCATAGTATTCCTGATCCAGGGACCTCACATGTTTTCCCTTTTTTGTATATATTACCCCAGAGTATGATGAAATCTTAGCAGAAGGGGAACTAAAATTAAATTAGCTCCTTATCTAAAAATTTAGATGCCCTGATACAAACCTCTCAAGAATAATAAACTAATAATTTCCCTGTGGATGGTGAAATTATGGTTTGAATAATTGTTTCCTCATGATTTAATTGAAAATATTAAAGATTAGGCACATGCATACCAGGCACTCTAATACAGGATAACACATTTCCCTCTGTCTCTGCAACCCTTGCAGTCGATAAGGTTTAAATGAAAGCAGAAATGCTCGTGAAAGACATTTCTGCATTTAGATGTGAGTTGGGCCATTCGAGGGTATGTTTAAGCACTTGGTCATGAGCCATGAGGTGGAGGCCACTTTCAGGGTTCTGTGGAGAGCAGAGGCGAGCAGCTGTCTTGTCCAGCATCAGGCTACAGGATCTGGTAACGCACCCAAGCATTTACACCTCTGACCTGGCAGCACAGCAATCGACTGGCTTGTTCTTACACCGAGCTTGTAAATAGACCTGCTGCATGACTCTCTCCACCACCACTTGAACCCTGTGTTTTAGAGGTATGACCAGTCACTGGCTAGAAACCCAATGGCCATCCTCAGCTTCTTCCTTTTTCTCTTCCCCTGTGTCCAGTGCATTGGTTGCTTTGAATTTTGCCACCTGCGTGGCTTCTCTTCTGGGTCCCTTTTGCTCTTACTGTGTTCGTTGCTCTAACTTCATCTATATCTCCCTCCTTTTTCTCCTACTTTCCAGCTTCACTCCCTTCATATCCGGCCTCCACCTGGCTGCCAGGTCTTAAAGATGGCATTCAAGACCTCCCTGTTTGTTTGGGCCTCTGATGACTCTAGAGTCTTCTCTCTCACCCCTGTGACTACTTCCATGTCTAGATTCTGGCAGACATTGGTGGTGCCCTTTTTCATCTCTTTGCATATGACTTCCACTTGGCCATACTGCCCTTATCCTGACTTTTTCTGCCTCTTATTCATATTTCTATTCATGTTTTCTATCATCTTCCCTTTGAAAGCTCTCTCTGTTCCAATCTCTCCAATGAACTATAGAAGGCGTGGCCAGTTTCTCTTGTTGCATAGATTAGAGGTTCTACATAGTATCTACAGGTTCAGTTTCACTTGTCTCCACAACAAGATTCTGAGCTTCTTAGTGGCAGGAGACTAGGTCATACTTATCTAGCACATAATAGGTCCTTAACACACGCATGTGAAATGAAAGTAAATTTTTTTACTTTCCTTCTTTGCCAGCTATATAACCCTTTCATTTTTATTTTCACAAATATGTTTCTAGTAAAACAGAGAGCTTTTCTTTGGCTTTCACACATATCCTAATAATAATAATAGTAATAGTAATTGCTTCCAGTTATTGAATGCTTTTCAAATGACAGGCATCATTCTAAGAATTTTACGTACTTTCTCTCCTTTATTCTTCACAACAGCCATGTGAGGGAAGCATTACTGTGCGTATTTCGTGCCTGAAGAAATTTAGCCTCAGAGATGAAGCAACTTGACTAAGGTCTGGCAGCTGACTTTGGGACGTGCCTACAGATGTGGGTCTCCTGAGAGCAAGGCATATGCTGTCAGTTACCTTGCACCTGCCTCTTACTAATAGCAATTACCATTTGTTGAATGGGTTTGGGAAACATGATCTTTGTCAATTGTTTTTTTTTGTCAATTGTTTTTAAAAGATATTTAAAAAAATACATGATATGTGAATACCTTCTCTTACTTAAAAGAAAAACATTGCAGAAAGAGTTCTTTGACCACTGATCCCAAACCCATCCCCCAGCCGGGAGGAAACTACTGTGAGCTTTGTGTGTAGTCTTCCAGATCTTTCTTTGTGTTTTTACACACACTGCACATACCCACATTGTACAGTTGACTCTTGAACAATCTGGGTTTGAACTGTGCAGGTCTACTCAAATGTGGATTTTTTTTTCCACTAAATATGTAGCAAAGAATCTGTAAATATGTACATAAATCTCTGGATGTTTAACCATGGATGTGAGGTCCTGCAGGGGGAGTGGGCATCTTTAACCCCTATGTTGGTCAAGGGTCAACTGTATTAGTGGTGTAAAAGCAAGCTACTTCAGCAAAGAGGACCCCAAATATAGCTGATTAAAGAAAACCAGACATGTATATTTTCTCACATAGTAGTTGCAAGGTGAACAGTTCAGGTAGAAAGGTGGCTTTGTCCACACAGCCAATAGCAGACCTTCCTTCTGTTTTTTTCTGTCTTCATGGTTGAAGTTAGGTCAGAGATAGTTCCAAATCCCATTGTCAGGAAGATGCCTAGAGGAGCTTACACCTGTATTCTCAGGAACAGACTTACAAATGCACACCTTCACTTCCACTGATGCTCCATTGGTGGATTATGACCATTTCAAATCTAAAAAAAGTTCTATGAAATAACTTTCTGTTCTGGGGAGCTGTACCTATTTACATGGTTGCCAGCTGTATACGAGAGTCTTTGTTTCCTAAATTCTCATTACCACTTGATACTAGTAGATTTTTTTTTAATTTTACCAATCAAAAGAATGAGGAGTCTTTTTCTTATTGATTTGTAAGTCTCTCTCCATATTAGGCTCTAATCTTTTATTATATATACCAAACAGCTTTTCTCCCTCTCACCTGTCTGTTGACATTGTTTATGGCTGGGTTTCTCAACCTTGGCACTATTGACAGATTCGGCTGGATAAGCCTCTGTTGTGAAGTCTGTCTTGTACATTGTAGATTGTTTAGCAGCAGCCCTGGCCTCAATGCATTTAGATGCCAGTATTATCCCCCCTCACTTCCCAAGTTTGGGTAGGTGAAAATGTATTGCTGAATGTCCTCCAGGGGCAAAGCTTAATTATTAGTACAATTACATTGAAAGTGCTTTTTATTATGATTTTGCATTTTTGCATCTCAGGAAAGCCTTTGCTACTCCCAAGTAGCATAGCTATGCTCTTTTATTTTCCTCTAGTGTTTTTATAGTTTATTATTCTTTGAAGAATAGTTAAGCCTTTAATGCCCTGGAAATTATTTGTGTAAAATGGGATGTGGAGATCTGTAGCAGAGCCAGCTTCTGTGCCATTCCAGGTCTCCCTGGCTCAGCCTGGATCTGGCCACCTGCCCCATTTTCCTGGCCAGAGTGACCCTGGTGATGGCTCTCTTTGCTCTCATGGTCATAACACCATGGCCACTGAGGCCATAGACTAAGGTGTTCTTACTTGGCACTGACTGAGGAAACTCCATCATACCTGCACCCTGATTAGATGGAACGTGGAAGGGGGCTTGGACTTCTCCAGGGGCTGCCTGGCAGGACACACAACCAGGGAGCATGAGGGAGTGAAACTCCAGCAGGTGGATTTCTACCAAGACAGAGAAGAGAGGAAGGGGAAAGTCAGCCTTTAGATTGCTTGCCCATCTCCTCCAAGGAGTTCCAAGACACAGTGGTTTCATACCGCCTTTTTGGAGACATCCTGCAAGACCAAGCAGTGAGCTGTATGGTTGCAAAGCTGTGGCTCTCATGTCCCCGTATTTGTTCTCTCTCCTTCCTGAAACAGAGTTAGCATGTAGGCATTTCCCAGGCCTACCTGAAGTTAGGATTCCACTAGCATTGACCTCATCTCCGTAGCCAATTTCCCTACTTTTATGCAATTCTCCCTCCCTTTTAGTCAATCTGAGAATGATTTTTTGCTGTGAGTAACAAAATTTCAACTAAAAGTAGCAGGACTGGGACTTCCCTGGAGGTCCACTGGTTAAGACTTTGCCTTCCTATGCAAGTGATGAAGGTTTGATCCCCGTTTGGGGAGCTAAGATCCCATATGTGTTGTGGCCAAAAAACCAACACATAAACCAGAAGCAAAACTGTAATAAATTCAGTAAAGACTTAATATAATCCATGTCAAAAAAAAATCTTAAATGGAAGGACTGCAACTGGGGTGAAGTAACTGAGGGACTTGCGTTGGGTGTAGATTTGGGAGAGGGCACCAAAAGAAATAATAAAATCAGTAATAAATATTAATATCATTTAAATGCAATGTTTTTATTTTGTCTTTTTCACTTCAACTATTTTTAATTAATTAATTAATTTTTAATTCATTGGTGATTGGTTTACAGTATTGGTTTTATTTCTGTCATACATCAACATGAATTAATCACAGGTGTACATATGGCCCCCTCCCTCCTGAATCTCCCTCCCACCTACCACCTAATCCCATCCCTCTAGGTTTTTACAGAGCCCCAGTTTGAGTTCCCGGAGTCATACTGCAAATTCCCATTGGCTATCTATTTACATGTTATTCCATATGCATCCTTGCTACCCTCCCGGTTTATCTCACCCTCTCCCTATAAAACCACAATGAATAAAATATTGAAATTTTAAATGAAGTCAGAATCTGATCTTACATTTGCTCAATTTACACTCTTTCCCTAATCCTGGGAGAATTTTGTAATGAGTAATATGTTTTTCTTTGTGACCGCATGGACTGCAAGATGCCAGGCTTCCCTGTCCTTCACTATCTATCAGTGTTTGCTCAAACTCATGTCCATTGAGTTGGTGATGCCATCCAACCATCTCATCCTCTGTCACGCCCTTCTCCTCCTACCCTCAATCTTTCTCAGCATCAATGTCTTTTTCAATTAGTCAGTTCTTTCCACCATGTGGCCAAAGTATTGGAGCTTCAAATTCACATCAGTCCTTCCAATGAATATTCAAGGTTGATTTCCTTTAGGATTGACTGATTTGATCTCCTTGCAGTCCAAGGGACTCTCAAGAGTCTTCTCCAGCACCACAGTTCAAAAGCATCAGTTCTTTGGTGCTCAGCTTTCTTTATGGTCCAACTCTTGCATCTGTATGTGACTATTGGTAAAGTAGCTTTAACTGTGTGAACCTATGTTGGCAAAGTGATGTTTCTACTTTTTAATATGCTATCTAGGTTGGTCATAGCTTTTCTTCGAAGGAGCAACCATCTTTTAATTTCATGGCTGCAGTCACCATCTGCAGTGATTTTGGAGCCCAAGAAAATAAAGTCTGTCACTGTTTTAATTGTTTCCCCATCTATTTGTCGTGAAGTGATGGGACCAGAATGTTGAGCTTTAAGCCAGCTTTGTCACTCTTCTCTTTCAATTTCAACAAGAGGCTCTTTTGTTCTTCTTCGCTTCCTGCCATTAGGGTGGTGTCATCTGCATATCTGAGGTTATTGATATTTCTCCTGGCAGTCTTGATCCCAGTTTGTGCTTCATCCAACCTGGCATTTTGCATGATGTACTCTGCATATAAGTTAAATAAACAAGGTGACAATATACAGCCTTGATGTACTCCTTTCCCAATTTGGAACCAGTCCATTGTTCCACATGCAGTTCTAACTGTTGCTTCTTCACCTGCATACAAGTTTCTCAGGAGGCGGGTAAGGTGGTCTGGTATTCCCATCTCTTTAAGGATTTTCTACAGTTTGTTGTGATCCACACAGTCAAAGGCTTTAGTGTAGTCAATGAAGCAGAAGTAGATGTTTTTCTGGAATTCTCTTACTTTTTGTATGATCCAACGGGTGTTGGCAATTTGATCTCTGGTTCCTCTGCCTTTTCTAAATCCAGCATGTACATCTGGAAGTTCTCTGTTCACATACTGCTGAAGTCTAGCTTGAAGGATTTAAACATAATCTTGCTAGTATGTGAAATGAGTGCAGTTGTATTATAGTTAAAACATTCTTTGGCATTGCCCTTCTTTGGGGTTGGAATAAAAACTGACCTTTTCCAACTCTGTGGCCGCTGCTGAATTTTCCAAGTTTGCTGACATATTGAGTGCAGCACTTTCACAGCATTTAGGATTTGAAATAGCAAAACTGGAATTCTATCACTTCCACTAACTTTGTCAATAGCAAATTCTTCCTAAGGCCCACTTGACTTCACACTCCTACATGTCTGGCTCTAGGTGAGTGATCATACCATTGTGATTAACTGGGTCATTAAGACCTTTTTTGAACAGTTCTTCTGTGTATTCTTGCCACCTCTTCTTATTATCTTCTGCTTCTGTTAGGTCCATACTGTTTCTGTCCTTTATTGTGCCCATGTTTTCGTGAAATGTTCCCTTGGCACTCTAATATTCTTGAAGAGATTTCTAGTCTTTCCCATTCTATTGTTTTCCTCTATCTTTGCATTGATCACTTAGGGGGCCTATCTTATCTCTTCTTGCTATTCGTTGGAACTCGGCATTCAAATGCGTGTATCTTTCCTTTTCTCCTTTGCCTATAGCTTCTCTTCTTTTCTCAGCTATTTGTAAGGCCTCCTCAGACAACCACTTTTCCTTCTTGCATTTCTTTTTCTTTGGGATTGTTTTTGGTCACTGCCTCCTATACAGTGTTATGAACCTCCATCCATAATTCTTCAGGCACTCTGAAGAACTATTTGTTGAATTATTCTTGAATCTATTTGTCACTTCCACTGTAAAATCATAAGAGATTTGATTTAGGTCATACCTGAATGACCTAGTGGTTTTTCCTACTTTCTTCAATGTAAGCCTGAATTTTGCAGACTTACAAAATGATGATCTGAGCCACAGTCCACTCCCAGTCTTGTTTTTGCTGATTGTATAGAGCTTTTCCATCTTTGGCTGCAAAGAATAAAATCAATCTGATTTCAGTATTGACCATCTGGTAATGTCCATGTGTAGAGTCTTCTCTTGTGTTGTTGGAAGAGGGTGTTTGCTATGACCAGTGAATTCTCTTGGTAAAACTCTGTTAGCCTTTGTCCTGCTTCATTTTTTACTTCAAGGCCAAACTTGCCTGTTACTCCAGGTATCTCTTGACTTCCTACTTTTGCATTCCAGTCCCCTACGATGAAAAGGACATCTTTTTTTGGTGTTAGTTCTAGAAGGTCTTATAGCTCTTCATAGAACCATTCAACTTCAGCTTCTTTGGCATTAGTTTTTGGGGCATAGACTTGAATTACTGTGATGTTGAATAGTTTGCCTTGGAAGGAAACCGAAATCATTCTGTCATTTTTTGGATTGCACCCAAGTGATGCATTTTGAACTCTTTGGTTGAGTATGAGGGCTACTCCATTTCTTCTAAGGGATTCTTGCCCACAGTAGTAGATATAATGGTCATCTGAGTTAAATTCACCCATTCCCATCCGTTTTAGTTCACTGATTCCTAAAATTTTGATGTTTACTCTTGCTATCTCCTGTGTGATCACATCCAACTTACCTTGATTCATGGACTTAACATTCCAGGTTCCTATGCAATATTGTTCTTTATAGCATCAAACTTTCTATTACCACCAGATCCATGAGTAATATAATAAGAAGAAATTACTGTATTACATGACAAGAAATCCATAGGAAGAAAAAGGTAGGCCACAGGCATGTTATAAGCATCAACTCAGTTATGTCATTGAGGTCCCAGATTCCTTTCTCCTTCTATTGTGCTATCGTCAGTGTCAGCTTCAGCCCAAGGCTAGTGTCCCATGGGATTATAATTTGCAGCAACATCCCAGAAATTACATTCAGAGAGGACACACCTGCTCATGTAATTCTACTAAGTTGTGTTTTCGACAAAAAAAGGAGAGCCTTTGTGTAAATTAACTCAATGATATGTTTTCTTCCTGATATCTAGTTTAGCTTCCTTGAGGCAGCTTGAGTTTGGGGTCAGGAATAATGATGGGAAAAATAGAGACTTAATTTTGTGATTTTGGGCAGACACTCCAGAGAGAACAGGTCTGGGTGGCTTCTGGGAAGCTGAAAGTGCAAGAATACTGAGAACTTGGGGCGGGAGACGAGGTGCCAGAAGGAAGGAGGGGAATGAGAAGGAGGCTAAGGACTGACTGCTATAGAGTATTGTAGGACCTGCCTACCCCCTCATCACCCTTCAGGACCTCTGATAAGGGTCTCAGTTCTAGACACACTTGACCTTCAGACTGTGGCCACTGTTTCACTCAATCCAGTGAGTAGCTCCATTGACATTTACTTGGGAACCTGGGGACACTTCCCAAGCTGGCTAGACAGGGGCCTGGAAGCTCTTTCTCTGTGTGTGTATGTGTGCCTTTCTGTCTCTGATGGCATGGTAAACAGTATCAGCCTGTTTCACAACATGAAAACCTCATTTTCCTTGTTTCCTGACAGCTGAGGCAGCTCAGGCCTGGTGTGGAGGGCCCTCTCTTGGTCACCTGTCACACTGAGCTGGGCTGGCCCTTTTTAGGCTAAGCATCATGACCCCAGCCTGGGGTTCACCAGACCGTTGGCTAACTGATTGCTGATCTGATGGAGGTGGGTCTTTCCAGGATGAAATGATGTATCTGGCCTTGTACTTAATCCATGGCTCAGCTCATTCATCCCCACATGTGGGGAATGGGAGGAAGCAACTTATTTGATTGACTTCAGAAGGAACTGAACATGTTTGACCCAGCCAGCCTCCCTCCACTTTCATTCTTTTGGAGTTGCTCATCCATAGAATAGGCTTATTTTTATCTGATTTCTGCCATACACCATGTGGCCTGATCCATTCAGGAAGGCCTATGATTGTTCAGCTGGGGGTGAGTGGGTAAGTCTCTGGTAAGTCACTGGTAAGTCTCTTCATTCTGAAGGCCTTAGAAAGTCCATGTAGTTACACATCCACACCATATGCTCCAGTCCAATGACATCAGAAATAAGTCTGTCTGATGACTTCCCCCTCACCTCAATGGCTCTGAACTATTGACCCCTAAAATCCTAACCCTAAAATGAAATTTATTCCAAAAGAGAGAGGTACATAAAGCATCTTCTTCCACAGGAAACTTTAAATTTGCTCATTCATTCAACAGATACTTAGTAAGTGCATACTAGGTACACAGTGTGGTGCTTGGCGCTGGATATATTGTGGTGACCAAATCCAGCATCACAGAAGTAATAACCAGTGTGTGCGTGTGTGTGTGTGTTGGAGGTGGCAATGGGGAGTAAGGTCAGTAAAGAGAGAAATCCCTAAATCAGTTTATGACAAATGTTAAGGAATTTTACTATGAAGGAAAAGTGCTGTAAGAGTCACTAGCTCTCAGCCAGATCAGTCTGCCCACACATAGCCTCAAAGACACCCTCCCACACCCCATTTCCCATCAGGCAGAGGGCAACAGGCAAAGCAAGTCCTGGAAATACCCTTATGTGTCCCCTGGGTAGATACGCAAGTTATAGTAGTTCTAGGTTACAGAAGTAACTTTAATTAGAGATGTTAAATCGCCAAATTAAGAGAAGAGGGAACACCCACCAAAAAGAAAAGAGCATTGCATCAAGGAAATAATTGCTTAATCACCCCATGCTGTCCTACACTTTTAAGAATAGGAACATGAATGTTTTTTGGTTCAGGGCAGGTGTCAGGCTCCTCTTAGAAGTCAGGAGCAGTTGTTAAGCTGTTCTTTAAAGCGTGTGGGTGTGGAGCGAAGCCCCAAAGATGCAGGGAGACCTCCTGTTGAAAAATATCTTTCCAGTGTTCCCACAAATGAGAAAATTTTCCTGATTTACAAATAACTGACTCTGAAGGTTAAATATGTTAATAATTTTTTGTATAAATAAGATAATCTGCATTGGGATACTAACAATTTTATTTGAGAAATTGAAACAGTGATAAAGAGTATTGTTTACTGAGAATTGAACTGACTGATTTCCAGAAATTATCTGGTAAGAAGTTTTTGAGGTGTGATTATTCCAATGGGTTTTGAGAAGGTAAGTGGCTTGCTGAAGGTTGTACCTCTATCAATCAGCATATTTGTGATTGGAACCCAGAACATTTAAAAAATTTTTTTATTTGGGTATGCCAAGTCTTAGCTGTAGCATGTGGGATCTAGTTCCCTGACCAGGGAACAAACTCAGACCCACTGCACTGGGAGCACAGAGTCTTAGCCACTGAACCACCAGAGAAGTCCTAGAATCCAGGACATTCTGACTCAGAGTCAATGCTTTCGTCTCATGGAGCATTTCTGGGAAGGAAGGGAGAGAGTATCTCTGCGATATGAGAGGGAGATGGAACAATAATGATAGTATTAAGTCAGGGGTGTGTGTGTGTGTGTGTGTGGGTGTGTGTGTGTGTGTGTGTGTGTGTGTGTGTGTGTGATGTTTGTTAGTCGCTCAGTCGTGTCTGACTCTTTGCGACCCCATGGCTCCTCTGTCAGGGGTGTGTGTGTGTGTGTGTGTGTGTGTGTGTGTGTGTGTGTGTGTGTGTGTGTGTGTGTGTGTGTGTGTGTGTGTGTGTGTGTGTGGGTGGGGTGTGGGTTTGTTAGTCGCTCAGTCGTGTCTGACTCTTTGCGACCCCATGGATTGTAGCCCACCAGGCTCCTCTGTCAGGGGTGTGTGTATGTGTGTGTGTGTGTGTGTGTGTGTGTGATGTTTGTTAGTCGCTCAGTCGTGTCTGACTCTTTGCAACCCCATGGATTGTAGCCCACCAGGCTCCTCTGTCCATAGGATTTTCCAGGCAAGAATACTTGAGTGAGTAGCCATTCCCTTCTCCAAGGGATTTTCCTGACCCAGGGATCAAACCTGGGTCTCCTGCATTGCAGGCAGATTCTTTACTCTTTGAGCCACCAAAGAAGCCCATTAAGTCAGGTAGCTGCAGTTTACTGGGTACATACTCTTTTCAAACCACCTAATATATGTAGTAACATTTACCCTCTCAACAACCCAAAAAGAGGGCAGGGTAGTGTGTGATCCTCACTTTACAGATGAGAAAAGGGAGAGTAAAGAAGTCTGCATGACATGCTCAAAATTATGCATCTTCTGGGTCCAGAAGGCAGCCTGGTTGCCAGATAAAATGGTACCACTGCATTCCATCCCTAGGGCTGAAAATTGCTGGTGCTTTTGAGAGGACATGCTGTTAGAGTCAGGAAGTAGCCTCAGGTTCATGATTCTGGGCATAAAGTACCTTGGGAAGCAATTGAGACCCAAGAACTAGAATTCTGTTAAGTTTATTTTCCTACTCTGAATGTGTTATATTTGTATATGGAATTATCTCCGAGTCACATTTAGAGTTTAATCCATACCTCTTCCATGGGGAACTCTGGGTGTATTGCAGGAACTCAGTTTACACTGGTAGTTCTTCACCCTGCAGGGAAGGGAGGGGAGAAGTAACAGGAGGGGGAGATTCTGATAGAGTCAGGTGGTCTCTCTAGCTGCCTGAGTGGGCTAGTCTGGATACCTGTTAGCTTTGCTTCATCTTCCCCAGGCCCCCAGTTTCTCCCAAAATGGCATGAAACCAACCCCCTCAAGTTGCTTGATGTTATTCTGTCAAAGACATCAGAAGAAACCCCAAGTTAGAGTCACTAATGAGCATGAGTCCCTAAGAGGTATAGAGGGGACCATCAGTCTCTTTTAAAAAATGTAGTAATCTTCTGGGGAGAAATAATCTGTGTTGTGGAAGCTTTTAATGGGGACTAAACCCAGAAACACAGATCAGGGTGGACTCAGGAGTTTGCTGCCACAGGCTGGAGCAGATGAGCTCCTATCACTGTTGCTGCTGAGTGTGTGTTAGTCACGCAGTCGTGTCCGACTATTTGTGACCCCATGGACTGTAGCCTGCTGGGCTGCTCTGTCCATGGGATTCTCCAGGCAAGAGTACTGGAGTGGGTTGCCTTGCTGCTAAAAGCTGAGCCCAATTTACATTGCTCCAACTACTGCCTCAATCTGTTCTTCATGAACTCACCAGAAAGCTCCAGGTGCTCTTGCCTTACTACTCAAGTCCCAGGAAATGGTTTGGGTTCCCCAACTTCCCTTGGTGCGTAGATGCAAACTTAATGTGATGCCAGGCCATATGCACAGATTTAGAAGGTTAATTAACTGTTTCAGGAAGTAGAATAGGCATGCTAATAAGACCTTAAGTGAAACGCAAGTTAGGCTGTCTGATGAAAAAGGGCTTTGCTGACAGCTTCATTAAACTTATGTGAGGAAGTGAGTCAAGCATTTCAGCAGAGGAAATCCAGTAGACAGTGGGCAGGAGACTATAGGAACACCAGCAAGGCTTAGAGATATGTGAACACAAAGCATAGTTCATAGGATTAGAATAATTGACTTTGGGATGGATGCATGCCATTACATAGAGTTAATGAGGCTTTGTTTATTCACTCATTTAGAATAATTTGTGGAGCTATTTTTTCATCCAAGGTCCTGTACTAGATAAGGAAAAAGGTATGAAGAACAAGATTTAGAGCCAACTAAATCTCAATACTTACATAGTTTAATGGGTTAACATTATCAGAAGTTTTTAAGAGAACTATATAGGCTAGTGGACAATTTGAGCAAATATTCTTGTTTTTTTGGATTCTGAAATTCATTTTAGTCAAAGTGCGTAAAACACATATATCAGTTCAGTTCAGTTTAGTTGCTCAGTCATGTCTGACTCTTTGCGACCCCATGAACCGCAGCACACCAGGCCTCCCTGTCCGTCACCAACTCCTGGAGTCTACCCAAACCCATGTCCATTGAGTCGGTGATGCCATCCAACCATCTCATCCTCTGTTGTCCCCTTCTCCTCCTGCCCTCAATCTTTCCCAGCATCAGGGTCTTTTTCAATGAGTCACCTCTTCGCATCAGGTGGCCAAAGTATTGGAGATTCAACTTCAACATCAGTCCTTCCAATGAATACCCAGGACTGATCTCTTTTAAATGGACTGGTTGAATCTATTTGCAGTCAAAGAGTCTTCTCCAACACCACAGTTCAAAAGCATCAATTCTTCAGCGCTCAGCTTTCTTTATGGTTCAATTCTCACATCCATACATGACCACTGGAAAAACCATAGCCTTGGCTAGACGAACCTTTGTTGACAAAGTAATGTCTCTGCTTTTTAATATGCTGTCTAGCTTGGTCATAACTTTCCTTCCAAGGAGTAAGCGTCTTTTAATTTCATGGCTGCAATCACCATCAGCAGTGATTTTGGAGCCCCCCAAATTAAAGTCAGCCACTGTTTCCACTGTTTCCCCATCTATTTCCCATGAAGTGAAGGGACCGAATGCCATGATCTTAGTTTTCTGAATGTTGAGTTTTAAGCCAACATTTTTACTCTCTTCTTTCACTTTCATTAAGAGGCTCTTTAGTTCTTCTTTACTTTCTGCCATAAGGGTGGTGTCATCTGAATATCTGAAGTTATTGATATTTCTCCCGGCAATCTTGATTCCAGTTTGTGCTTCCTCCAGCCCAGTGTTTCTCATGATGTACTCTGCATATAAGTTAAATAAGCAGGGTGACAGTATACAGCCTTGATATACTCCTTTTCCTATTTGGAACCAGTCTGTTGTTTCATGTCCAGTTCTAACTGTTGCTTCCTGACCTGCATACAGGTTTCTCAGGAGGCAGGTCAGGTGGTCTGGTATTCCCTTCTCTTTCAGAATTTTCCACAGTTTATTGTGATCCACACAGTCAAAGGCTTTGGTATAGTCAATAAAGCAGAAGTAGATGTTTTTCTGGAACTCTCTTGTTTTTTGATGATCCAGCGGATGTTGGCAATTTGATCTCTGGTTCCTCCGCCTTTTCTAAAACCAGCTTGAACCTCTGGAAGTTCACAAATGTACCTTTTAATGAAAAATAAGAAATACCTGCAGAACTATGGCCCAGTTTAAGGAACAGTACATTACAAAAACCTCAGACGCCTCCAATACCTTGGGAAGAATACCTTCCCAATTCAATTCTCTTCTCAACCCCACCCAAACGTAGATACTCAAAAATTTGTGTTAGGTATTTTCTTCCTAGTTGTTTTCCTTTTGTATGTTTCTCTGAACAATATTTTGGAAATCTGTAAAGTATATAAGTGAATCTGAAGGTCATTTTGATAAGAATTATCTTCAGTATGATATTAAATCTTTCTCACCAGGAATAGGGCATGTCTCTCCATTTCTTTAGATCTTTCACACTCTTGCAATAAAGTTTTATATTTTTTTCTATAAAAAGATGTACATCTTTTGTTAAGTTTTTCCCCTAGCTAAATGTATCTTTTTTAAAAAGTATATTAAAATGTATCCATTAAAAATTATGGTTTCTGACTGGTTATTGAGGGTGCAGAGCAATGTGATTGACATTTTCATGGGTATTTTGTCTGATTTGTAACTGTTTTTGAATTTATATGTGGACAGTCATATGATATGCAAATATTGGCCTATTTATCGCTTTCAAATCCTTTAAAAAATATTTTTCTTATCTTACCTGTAGTCTAAGATCTCTAATACAATGTTAAATAGAAGTTATGGTAAATAGGCATCCATGTCTTGGGCCAGTCAGTGACTGAGAGTGAAATGCTGAAAGCAGTACATTTAAAAATTTTATCTTTATTTATGTATTTGTTTTTATTAACATACAATTGACTTACAATATTGTATTAGTTTCAGGTGTACAGCATAGTGACTTGATGTCCTTTTACATTACAAAATGATCACCATAATAAGTTTAGTTACCACCTATTACTATACAAAGTTATTATAATGTTATTAACCATATTCCCTGTGTTGTGCATTATATTCCCATGGCTTATTTATTCTATATCTGGAAGTTTGTACATCTTAATTCATCTGTTTTGTCCATTCCCATACTATCCCTGCTCTGGCGACCACATCTCTTCTTTGTATCTATGAGTCTGTTCCTGTTTTGTTATGTTTATTAGCTCTTAGATTTCATATGTAAGTGAAATCTTACAGTATTTGTTCTTTCTTTAAAATTAAAAAAAAATTTTTTTGACCATACTACATGGCACGTGGAATCTTAGTTTCCTGAGCAGGGATTAAACCCATGCCCCGTGCACTGGAAGTGTGGCATCTGAACCACTGGACCACCAGGGTATTCCCAATATTTGTCTTGAAACCACTGCTTTAAGTATGGTTGGCTATTGGTTATTTTTAGATACCTTTCAATAAGTTAGAGACTGTTTCTAGTTTCTTAAGGTTTTCAAAAATGATAAATGGATTTTGAATTTTATTAAATTCTTATATCTGAAAGTGAAAAGTATTAGCTGTTCAGTCGTGTCTGACTCTGTGAACTCATGGACTGTAGCTTGCCAGGCTCTTCTGTCCATGGGATTCTCCAGGCAAGAATACTGGAGTAGGGAGCCATGCCCTTCTCCAGGGGATCTTCCTGAACCAGGGGTTGAACTCAGATCTCTGGCAAATTCTTGACCATTTGAGCTACTTGGGAAGCCCCTTCTTAAATCTACTGAAATAATATTTAGGTTAATCATATTTAATTTTAGGTCACACTTTCATTCCTGAGAAGGAAAATTAACTTGATTATGTTACA